>OY720238.1:326200-10326200 GCA_963082625.1 Pasiphila rectangulata
CAACAGAAAAAACGCGCAATAATTTTTCTGTTCTATTTATTTATTTTATTTATTTATTTATTTAGAAAGTCACACCAACAAAATGAACACTTAAAAAACAACTTAGGCTAAATACAATTAAATACAAGTAAAGTGACATTTCAATTAAAGGTGTAAACCACATGCAAAATAAAACAATTTCAACAAACATACATTATGATTAAAAAAAAAATTAAAAAAGAATTATGATTTGATACAAAAAAACAAATTGAACATAAGAATTTCTAAATATTATTATATTTAACTCTATTTTATACATATATTTTTTTTATTAATTGTGGATACTATGATTGAAATAACGTCAATCCAACATTTCTTTTAAAATTATGGAAGCGACCTGAAAAAACATCAACTTCAGTGTTGATTCCCAGATCACCGTCCTCATCAACAATATTTTCTACAACGTTAGGTTTGATATTGTGAATCCCATTATAAAATATAAATATCCTGTTCAGGGGAGAAAAATGTCCTATATTTGTACGGGCAGTCTGTCTTGCAAATGGAGCGTATTTGTTCCTTCTAGGTAGGGTCCTAGGAACAGAAAAGTTGACTCGTGATAGTAAATAAGAAGCATCCGTCAAACCGTTTACTAATCTAAATAGAAACATGCTGTCCAGCAGTGATCTACGATTACACAGAGATTTCATATTGAAATGACGTAGCCGATCAGTATAACTTGGTAGTTTTTTTGCTAAATTAAAGCCAAAACACAAGTGCCATAGAAATCGCTTCTGCACGCTTTCTAAGCGCTTTACATAAATGTCATAATGCGGATTCCACACGGCGCTACAATACTCGAGGGAGCTACGGACAAGCGTGTTATATAGCATGATTCTGGTGTTGGGGTTTTTGAATTCCTTGGAGTTGCGCAAAACAAAGCCCAAACTTCTAAAACTTCTCTTCACAATTGTGTCAACATGAACATTGAACCGCAGTTTGCTGTCAAGAGTGATTCCAAGGTCACGAACGTGATCTAATTCGATGAGTGCTTTGCATGCTATTGAGTACGATCTATTAGTTAAGATGTTTTTTCTAGTGAAACGGATCACAAAGCACTTATCACTATTCAAACTCATGCCATTCGTACAACACCAAGTAACCAGCCTGTCCAAATCACTCTGGAGTAAAGAACTCTCCTCAGTCGAGTTAACCGGACCAAAAACTTTAAATCATCAGCAAACATGTAGAATTTAGAGTTTTGGAAACATTTTCCAATGTCATTAATAAACAAATTAAAAAGTAAGGGGCCTAAGTGAGAACCCTGAGGGACTCCCGAATAAGCAGTAAATGGCTCGGATGAGTATCCCCCAACCACTACAACTGACTTCCTATTGGACAGATAGGAGCTACACCACTTAAGGAAAGCGCCACCTATTCCATACTGTGAAAGTTTATACAGAAGTAGATCGTGATTAACTTTGTCGAAAGCCTTGCTGAAGTCAGTGTAAATTGCATCCATTGATTGTCCTTGATCCATTTCTTCAGCAAGGTCTCCGACAAAGGACATAAGGTTAGTTGCAGTTGATCTGGCTTTCATAAAACCATGCTGTTCTTGAAGTATAATATGCTTGAAATGCCAAGACAGAATTGGGCATAGGAGAATTTCAAAAACTTTTACAAACACCGTTAATAACGAAATAGGTCTGTAGTTTTTGACATGAGTTTTATCTCCGCTCTTAAATAGAGGTAAGACAAGAGCCTCCTTCCAAACTGACGGGAATATACCAGAGCTCAAAGATTTGTTAAATAACATGGAAAGAGGTAATGCTAACGCACTAGCACATTTTACAACAAATATTGATGGTATCTTGTCAGACCCTGCTCCTTTTGATGCATCAAGTCTTTTTAACACCCTATAGACTTCAGAACTAGTTACAGATATATTAGAGAGATTAACAGCATGATCATGAGTGGCAACAGGAAAGGGTACACTGTCCATATTGTAGACAGAAGAGAAATGAGAAGCAAAAAGCTCGCAGATGTCTAATCCCTTCGTCGCAATCTTATCTGCAGAAGACATCCGAGCAGGGTAATTGCTACTATTACCCTTTTTCTGCTTTACAAATGACCAAAATAATTTGGGATTCGATTTTAATGACAACTCCAAGCCATCCAGATACCTACTATAGTTGGAATCATGTAGTCTGGCACATCGTTCTCTTAACAATTCAAATGTAATTTTATCGCGAGGGTTTCCATATTTACGATATCTTACTCTGTAATTTTGTTTTTCCTTTAACGATCTAATCAAGGCAACGGAGAACCAAATAGGGTAATTATTATTCTTACGTGGTCTCGATCTAGGCACATGCTTAATAATAATTGATTTAATTAATTTATAAAAAACCGACACCATATCATTAACATCAACACATTTAACAAATTCATCATTCCATTGTAAATTATTTAGATCATCTAGGATGTTTTCGTAGTCTGCTTTATAAAAGTGTAATTTAAAGTCTCTTTTGGCAGCTAGTATTTCAGAACAATCCAGCATCGCGGAAAACTCTAGTGGTGGATGATGGGAATCCAGTTTAATCAAGGGGTCTGCAGAAACGGCAAGTTGTGAGACAGCCATAGAACTAAGTATGAGATCCAGAATCCTATTATTGATATTTAAGTTTGAGTTGAATTGCGATAAATTATTTAGTGCCATAAAGTCCAACAACAAACCATTCAATAAACTATGTGATGATTCTGGTACCAGTTCAGCACCTTGCGTTTTATTCCAAACTAAGCTAGATAAGTTGAAGTCACCTAAAATTATTGTTTCACCACTATGGTCATCCAGAACACGGCTGGAATTGTCCACAAAGTGCTCCAAAATATGACTTTGAACAGGGGGAGGGATATAAACAGCACATAAATACAAATAATCAAGTTTGTTCTTCGAATTGCGCATCTCCAATTTAACCCAAAGATCTTCACAGTCAGATTCATGGCTGAATAAACGAAAAGATCTCAAGCGTTTAGAAACAGCTATTAGAACGCCACCTCCCTCTTTCTTGCTGTGAAAACCGGTGGACTCGCGATCGCGTCTATATACTACATATCGGTCGTCAAATAGCTCATTATCTGAAACACTACTGTTCAGCCAAGTTTCAGTCAAGACTACAATGTCAAAATTGTGACAAATAATGTTTCTAAATATAAGGACAGTTTTGGTTCTCAACCCTCTAACATTCTGGTAATAAAAGCTTAAATTTGTAAGCATGCCCTTAAGTAACAATAACAAGTTTAGCGTATTTATGACAACTGCAATAAAGTGTCTTTATTTTTAACATGCACAAAGTTAGACTCCTCATTTTTCCGCATAAAGATCCTTCCATCGCGTACCCAAACGTATTTGTAATTTAGCTCCTTTGCTCTGCTGCGGGCGGCGGCGTGGAGAGACTTGTTCTCGGAGGTGAGGTGTTCAACCACGTATATGGCTTTTTTTCTGTCTCCGCCGATACCCAAGTGGCTGGTATTTAATTTGTCATTTTGGTTGTATTTATTAAACTTGCTAGTTGCTGCAAGAAACTCATCTCGAAGACGTGGGCTACTGAATTTTACCAAAACAGAACGTGGGCGGGGACTGGTGCTATTCATCTTGGCCAGCCTTGAACAGTAATGGATATTACTTTCGCTGACCGGACATTTTATGGTTTTCCCCAGTTGTTGAATGGTGTTGATGAGGTTTTCCTGTTTGTTTTCTGGGACACATTGAATTTCTATATTTGAGGAGCGTGACAGCTGATCCAGCTTTGCCAAACGCTCTGAAAGAGTCCGGTTTTCAGCAGAAAAAGCTTCGTTCTCTCTGCTAATACTCTGCAATAACTTAGACTGCGCAGCATGCTCTGTTTTAATTTTTTCTAGTTCTTCGTTGAAGTATGAGAGCGAGGTTTCAAGAGAAGTTATGGCGTTGCGGACATCAGTGAGCTGCGGGTTAACATGGTGCTCAAAGGTATTACGAAGCTCCTCGCGTATAATCTCACGAATGGTTTCAGCTGAGAGGACATGGCACGTGCTGCTTGTTATTCCTGTGCTGGCTATGACATCGCTGTCCTCAGCGGTGCTGACGGCCGTGGGGCTGGCGTTGGCTTTGCTGGTGGCTGACGCTGACATGCTGGCAGTGGCTTTGATTGAGCCTGAGGTGATGGCGCTCACCTTGCTGGTGGCACTGTTGCTCGCATTGGCTTTGCTGGCCGCAGTGATGTTGGCGGCGGTCTTACTCACTGTGATGCGAGTCTTCTGACGACGAGTAATGTGTTCTGGATCAGGCTGAGAATATGGTGCAGTGCGAACTGGTGTATTCGAATTATCTTTGCCCTTCCGTTCCTGACTACGACAAAACACACAAATCCAATTGGTTTTGAGCTCAATTGCCATCGCATCATAATCTTTTTCACTACAGTTTACACAGGAGATATGATATTTAGCTTGGCAGCGAGAACATTCTAAAAACTGAGAATCATGCAGCTTGTCCAGACATCCAGCGCAATCATTCTCACTAGCCATCTTAGCACTATAAAATACTTAATTAGTCCACCGCAAAGATTAACAAAATTTTAAGGATACGCCCGCGATAAACTATAAGGTCAGCAGTTTATGTGTACTTGAGCTGGTAACTCTGCTAAAAAGTGGCGCTTTTATTTGTTGCTGGCAACTTTGACCGAAACTTCAATCTAGCAATCACTTTTCGTATGGAGCTGTCAGTGTCAAAGTCAATCGGTCACCTGATTACTTGTTGTCTGTGGTCACCTTGTTAATTTATTGCCGGCGGTGTCAAATTAAAGTTGCTGAATAGTCGGTATTGCGAAAATATTTTGAATGCCAGTGCAATGTTATTGGCGAAATTGCAAATCCAAAATGTGCAGTGTCTATGTGTGCGTAGATCTTCCAACACTTTGCTTTTCTTTCCAATGGGTTTACAGTGAAAATACGACTTGCCAATGTATGAGAAGTCTTCAAAAGCTGCTGATGTTGATGATCTTCGGATTTAGGGTGGTTTCACGAGGTAAATAAGTGTTTTTACTATTATACTGTATAAAAAACAAGGGAGCTATATCGTTGAACTGTTTACTTGAGCGACGCACACACACTATGACATTACTCTGACAGTTTGTTGCCAATCTTTTGGAAAAATTACCCATGTCATGTTGACTTTGGCAGTTCTTCCAAAGACGGAGTTCACCTTAGTTGTTTTTACAAATAAAGAACAAACTTTTACTAGGAATAACTCGTGACAGGGGCGGTTTTACAAAAAACTGTGATTTACGCTCAGAATAATTACGTTATTATTCTGAGGATTTACGTTCGTTGGGCACCATTCCAAAGAACCCATAGACACCAAAATCTAATTTTTGATTTGACACTGACATTGGTCGTTTTTCCAAATAACCCTTCTCATTTAACATGTTTGCCGTGGGGTGCCGTAGTGCAGTAGCGTTAAATATAAATATGGTTATTATGTAGTAAAAAAACGAAATTCCTAAATTTGAAAATTTAGAAATTTAGTTTTTTTTCTTTGGTTGCGCTACAAAAACTCCCAGCATTCTTAATTTCAAAGCCATAAAACTTCTAGAAGTGTCCTAGAGGTATTTAATGTTTAAGGGCATCGACGCAGACCGAAATTTTTGGTATATTATGTTTCAAGTTGTTTCCTTAAGCCGTTTCGGAAAAAAAGGAAACTCACAGACAAACGAGTGTTCCTATAATTTCCTCAGAGGTTAGAAACCCTTAAAATGTCAACCATACAACAAAATAGAATGAGAATTAGAGGGTATCTCCGTGCTTCCACGAATAACTTGGAAACTGGTGAAAAAATACTTGCTTGATGCTTTTGTACCATTTTGTTAACTTTTAGTGATAAAACAGAATCTTTGGAGTAAAAATCTCTCAGCCAGTTATTATGCATTCAATAATAACATTATATAAAATTTGAAATATCAGAACGACCTGATATTATTTTTACGGCTCTGCTTTTACTGAAGCCTCACCTTAAGATTTATGTGAGTGTAAAGTTAAGATTGTATGTGGTGCAGACTGCAGGCCGCGCCGCCATGAATACAACATGCAGTCATGCATCACGCTGCCATCCCGCCCAGGCCGGCCGCGCCGCCAGACCGCTAACAATTGACTTATTGAGAAATTTATGAACAACGTTGCTCGTAAAATAAGATATGGTGTAATAAGAAATGTGAACTACTCCTTAGATAAAAAGAAGTCATGTTTTACTTGGACTGAACTGATTTATAACAGTATAGAGGAGGGATTGAGCGAAAGACGTACGATCGTTTTAACACCCGTATATTAAGAAAATACCGTTACATAGACTCACAATAGCAAAATAAGACAAACAAAGGGTAACAATGATTAACGCGCGCGACCGCAACGCGACGTGCGTTCTCTCTGATGACAATTTATGACTGGCGGCGCGGACGCCGCCGGATTCGTGTTGAGCGTCGAGTTCCCGCCGCTTGCGCGGGGGACGGGGCACTAGAGTGGGGACTTAGAGAGTGGCGCGCTATAACCTCCCCCTCCAAGTCACAGGTACGTCCCGTCTGTGGCTTGGCCGGTCTACCACGACGACGTGGATGAACTATAGCAGACGTCGTCCCTACATATGGCGTAAGAGCACTGGCATGGTACTTTCCTTTAACCTGACCTGTACTATCTTCAACTGTGAAAGAGGTTGGTCCGAGGACCTTAGAGACACGATAAGGACCTTCCCTTCTCGGAGCAAACTTACTCGTAAACCCCTTAGAAGCATTGCTCGCCATGTGGGTCTCCACGAGGACTAGGTCCCCCTCCGCATAAGACGGAGCTGCTCTACGCCGTTGATCGCCTTGAACCTTCCGGATGTCCTGTTGGTTTTCAATGCGTTCCCTAACATTCACCAACACTCGGGAAAACTCCTTTAGGTAAGGTGTGATCTGAGGCACATAATTCTGCTGTGCCACTATAGCTCGCATATCGGTATGAACCGCTATAGGAGAGCGCAACTCTCGAGCGAAAGTAAGATACGCTGCAGTGTGTCCCGTTCCTTGGTTATAAGCGCTGTTGAGCGCGAAACGAACCATCGGGAGTATTGTCGGCCACCGACGATGTTCTTCTCCAACCAGAATAGAGAGAAGTTGCTTCAACTCACGGTTCTTGCGTTCCGCAGGGTTTGCTTCAGGGTGGTACACTGGGATCAGGGATTGTGCAACATCTAGGACTAACATAGCCTTCTGCATCACTGCAGAAACAAACTGAGTCCCGTTGTCAGATAACACTCGACGAGGCAACCCGTAGCGCATGAAAACTTCTTCTATTAGAGCCTTTGCGCACGACTCTGCGGTCGCATCCGGAAGCGCAAATAGCTCTACCCAACGGCTGGCCGTATCTTCAATTAGCAAAATCCACTTTTCTCCTGCATCACCTTCCGGTAATGGACCAAACAAGTCCATAGCAAGTACTTCGAATCGCTGCTGAAGTACAGGAGTTTGAAGAAGGCCGGCAGGTTTCAAGTTAGTCGCTTTATATTTCTGACATAAGTCACATGATTTTAAGTACTGTGCCACATAGGCTCTCATATTCTTAAAATAGTATCTTTCCTTTATTTTCCTAATGGTGCGTTCAACACCTAGATATCCAGCAGTAGGAGCATCGTGGAGCTCTTTCATAAGCTCACTCTTAAGCGATTCCGGTACTACCAACTGGGGTTCCTCGGATTCCCAGTCCGGATCGCATCGAAACAGTACGCCTTGGGACAGATAATAGCCTCTATCCGTCCAACGTAACACTGTTGTTGGATTGTCAGTATCTTCAAAATCCTTTATTATTTTATTCAACTCGGGATCACTCAGCTGGGCTTCCCGAATATCTTCCGGATGTCTCTGCGGAAGATCTATAACCACCGGGCAGATACTACAGGGACTGTTACTCGGCTCTTCAGAGTCCTTGTCTACAGGACGGCTGAGCGTATCTGCGACTACATTTACGCGACCCGGAGTATAGTCAACATCAAGATCATATGTCTGTATCTTCATTGCCCAACGGGCCAAACGACCACTTGGGGTCTTCAAAGAGATAAGCCACTTCAACGGCTGGTAATCAGTAGCTACGCGGACTCGCGCTCCCTCTACATATCCTCTGAACTTCTCTAACGCCCAAACAACTGCTAACGCCTCTCTTTCGGTAGTATGATAGTTGCGTTCGGCAGAGGTCAACAATCTACTGGCATATTCTATTGGCCTTTCTTCTTTTGGACTCTCCCCTTGCATCAATACGGCTCCTAGAGCATAGGCGCTGGCATCTGTTCGCAGTACAAACGATTCTTCGAAGTTTGGCTGTCGTAGAATTGGGCTAGAGGAAAGGCGCAACTTCAGCTCTTCGAATGCTGTTTGCTCCTTCTCCCCCCAGACCCAAGGTCTGCCCTTCTTCGTTAGATCCGTCAGACAACGAGCTATGTCTGAAAACTGCGGAATAAATTTACGGAACCAGGCACAGGTTTGTAGAAACGTTCTTAGTTCTTTTAAGTTCGTTGGAGGCTTCATGTTCAACACGGCTTCAACCTTCGACGGATCAGCCTCAATACCTCGCGAAGAAATGACGTGTCCCAGGTAAGTAACCCGATCTCTAGCGAAGACACACTTCTTACGATTTGCGGTCAGATTGAAAAGACGAAGACGCTCGAAGACCTGCTGCAGATCCATCAAGTGCTGATCCAGATTCGGCGATATTACAAGTAGATCATCAAGGTAAGCCAGTACACACACATCCTTTAAGCCAGACCGCATCCTGTCAATCAACCTCTGGAAGGTGGAGGGCGCGTTTTTAAGTCCGAAAGGAAGACGTTTAAAGGAGAAATTTCCAAACGGTGAGGTGAAACTAGTTTTATGACGATCTTCCGGCGCAACCAGTATCTGCCAATATCCAGCTTTAAGATCTATAGTGGTCATCACACAACCTGCTTTGGTGCTCTGCAGTAACTCATCAATTACCGGAAGTGGGTACTTATCCGTACGAGTGACACTATTCAATTTCCGGTAATCTACGCAGAATCGTGTTTCACCATTTTTCTTCGGGACTAGAACTACAGGCGCGGCCCACTCGGATTCAGACTCTTCGATTACATCTTCTTCCAACATCTTATCTATTTCTTTTCTTATTATTTCCTTTTTAGCTGGCGTGACTCTGTAAGGTGGACAAGCGATAGGTAAAGCGTCACCTGTATCAATGCGATGGATGGCATATTGAGTCGGTCCTCCCCCTGGAATGAAAATGTCCTCGTTGACATTCAGTAGATCGGACAATCGCGCACGTTCCCTCTGACTCAGGTGAGAACCTTCGTCCTCGCGGAGGCCCACAGATGAACAAGCAAGCGATGGCAAAATAGCTTTAGACTCAAAATTAATAGGATGAGGCGTCTTATCGTGCCTCGTAAACCACACATTTTTAGTAAAATCGAGCACCATGCCAGCGTCTTGTATGAAATTCATACCTAATAAACTCTCTGTCGCATTAGGCAACATTACAAAGTCAACGTCTAAACTTATACCTACAAAATTTACTTTAACACACGTTACATCAACTTCTTGGGCACATACGCGCCCATCAGCATATTTAAATTCAGCAAAAATTTGTTTAAAATTATGATTACTCTTAACTAAATGTTTTCTTAAGCTAACACTCCCGACCGAATGCTTAGCACCAGTGTCTATCAGCACATTGCCTACGGCACCATTGATTTCGATACTTAAGACTGGCCTACCGCGCGAATCAACATTGTCGGCACTCGCGGAAATCGATTGGAATGAGCTAGCACTCGCGGCGGCACTCTTCTTTTCCTTACAAACGGAACAATTAGAACGTATAACACCGGGCGCCCCGCACCCGAAACACGTAATCATAGTTGTAGCTGTACGCGGCTCTCCCTCATCAGCACCATCCTTGGTATTCTTCCTAGTAGATTTGTTAACCAGTCGCGGGCACGCATCCTTCGCATGACCGTACTGCTTGCAATAGTTGCAGTAAAGGCGAGGCTTATGATTGCTCGATGATGGTGCCGCTGGTAACGACGGCTTCGCGACTATAGAGGAAGGAATTGACGGCTTGTTCTCCGCAGAAGGGCGGGGTCGTATCTCATCGAGAACGTCCTCGATTCGCCTCGCCTGCGCTAACAACTCTCCAAAATTGTCAAAGGAAGACCGAGATATCTTTTCGCGGATGCGTCGGTGTAGCAGACCATAGCACATATCCATCTGCACCACCTCTGTGAGTGTGAAAGGCGGCAGTTGTGCGAAGAGTGCTCTTAAATGACACACAAATAAATCTGTGGATTCGTCTGCTTGCTGTTCTCTTTCAAAAATGCATCTATAAATTTTGTGCGGCGGCAATCTTGGTCCAAATGTTTGCTTCAATGCATCCATAGCATCGTGCCATGTCAGGGTAGAGTCCTTGACTCCTTGCCACCACGTAGCAGCTAACCCCGTTAGTAACATAGGCAACCCACGTAAAGCAATATGATCATCAACGCCAACACATTCTTTGTAAGTCAAAACAGAGTCTATAAATGCTTGCACATTGCTAGATCTATCTCCGTCAAATCGCGCCGTACATTTAGCAAAATTTCCTGAGTAGGTAGATGTAGGAGTACTCACAGGATCGCAGCGACTTAGCCTGTTAATCAGCAACAGCAGCTGATCGGTCGTCATCACGACCGGGGCGGCCGCGACGTTATCGGCGGCGACAGTGGCGGCGGCGCTGGCGGCGGCGCCAGCAGCATCAGGCTGCGGTGTCAGCGAGGCGTCCACCAATGACGCGAACGCTGCTGCGGCGTCGTCTGTACGGCCAACGCCAAGCGCGCGCTGCGCCAGCGCGGCGGTAGCAGCGGCCACGGGCGGCGTCACGTCCGCAGACGGATTACCAGCCCCCGAAGCCGGGCTTGCGGCACGCGATCTCGTCAACACCATGTTTACACAGCTCCAAAACACGCGAAATGTTTTAAATAGTGTTCAGTAAGTATTGGCGGGAAACAAAACGAAATATTACTAAAATATTCACCGTCCAAACACTATTTACACTACATAGTAACGTTCAGTAGGTATGTAGGGAGCGTAGGTATAATGTCAGTCACACAAAATTGTTCACGAACACGAGAAAATAGAACCGTCATAAGCACAAAACACTGTTCACTTTGTTCGTAACGGTAGGTAGGTAATCTATCCGTGCGCCAGCGTTCTGGAATGTTCCGTCCGCGTGGCAACGGTGGGGTGTTAAGCGAGTAGGTAGGTACGGATTTTACTGTTTTTATGTAGAACTCGCGACAGGACCACACGACGTAAATAGTTACTCACTTATTACGTAGGTATTTCACTATAATTACGATGTCGATAGGCACTGAGTACGAACGCGAATGTTCTGTCAGTAAAACAACGATTCAGCTCCACGTTAGGCTGCCAGTTATAGAGGAGGGATTGAGCGAAAGACGTACGATCGTTTTAACACCCGTATATTAAGAAAATACCGTTACATAGACTCACAATAGCAAAATAAGACAAACAAAGGGTAACAATGATTAACGCGCGCGACCGTCACGCGACGTGCGTTCTCTCTGATGACAATTTATGACTGGCGGCGCGGACGCCGCCGGATTCGTGTTGAGCGTCGAGTTCCCGCCGCTTGCGCGGGGGACGGGGCACTAGAGTGGGGACTTAGAGAGTGGCGCGCTATAACAGTAGAATATTTTAGACATTGTTATGTTATTATTGATCATGAATGATATGGTTAACCGACTAGAATTGCGATGAATGTGAGTACATAGACAAACCTGTGCAATACTAGAAAAACCTTGTAATATCTTTTAATTAACAAATATTTAAATTTGAGTGATTTTTAATATTTGAGTGATTTTTGTCTTGTTTTCGTTAAGTTTTAAGTTTACCTACTAAGTTAGCACGCCTTTAACTGTTTTTCAACTAATGTGGTTAACAGTAGAAAATCCCTTCGGCATTAAGTCCACCAATTGTAGATTAATTTAAGTTGTGTGCAATAAAGTATTCAATAACAATAATAACTAAAACAGGAATAAAACTAATAGCAAAATGAAGAGCGTATAGTTTTTGCTTGGAAGGCGTTTTGCAACATCATTCATAGACGAACCTAAAATGAGCTGATTTATGAACATGATCGAATAATTGACAGTAAAAGTATGAATTTTATACTATTCTGTGATGTTTATTTAAAATAATTTTCGATCTTCCGAAACTCATTTGCAGTCTGCTGCTTCCAATTATACCGGTCCCACGCCTGGTGCTCGATGGAGCACCAGGATGCGTATGGATGCCTATGGATTTAATGTAGAAGCGAAACTTAAGGTTATAAATAAATTGGGTTTGTCTAAACTAACTATCAACTTTTATGAGTGAAGAGTTCTGGCCAAAGGGAGTTAAATTCCGACGGTTCATCGGACGCCTGCAAGCGGACACCGTGAATCGTCGCTATGAGACGAGCATGCGTCATACGTCGCCGTCCTAAACGTGTGTTAGCAATAAGTTTATACTATATATATGTTAGATATAAGGTATATATCTATGGGCCGTAGAATAAGTTATTTAAGATCTGTGTACTTTTCTATTGTTGCCTGAGAATAAAGATATTATTATTATTATTATTATAAAACCTTTTTCTCCAACTTTTCTTTAGGAGGAAAACAGTAGAAGGTAACTAAGAATACAGATAGTACTTTGCACAATTATTTTAGATACTACAGAAAGTTGAAACTACGAGAAAATGCCTTACATATATGGCATTGATTATTATGATGTGTTGCAGATTGTACAGATATTTGTATCGAGGCGAGAATCGAACCTGTAATATCTTGCTTCGCAGGCGAACCTTTGCCCGCTCACCACTGATGTCGTCAATAACTTCAAATGTTTTGTAATTGCTGAAAAAAGTTAAAATCCCTGACTTCAATATCGCCAAGTAAAAGTGCATGTATTAAAGATGATTTATACAGCGTCAGCGACTGGTAATCATGCCGTACGGGACGCTGCAGTACCTGGGATATTGATAGATGGATTAGGCTTGCCCAGCACCTTTACCATCCTCTCAGCTTAGTCAGCTTTTAGTCAGAGGAAAGAACAGCCCCATACGCCTGAAGCTAATAATCACCAATGCGTCGTCTTTCGCACATTCCTAGGTCATCGGAGCAAGCAACTGTGTCCACAATGCACACTGGCACAGCCCACTTGATTTGGAGCTCAGGCGTCCGCTAATAGGGTTGACATTCAACTTGCGATACCGTGATGTATTGAGATGCGTGACCACGGAGGCGATGACATGATAACTGAACAATGGAATGTCACACCAGTAACTCGTGGAGATTGGAATGTTCATACCTAACAAGAGATTCTAAGCCACTAATGACATGAGGTTAATGTGGAAATACTGTTCGTCTGCGTGGAGATTGTTTATCGCTCAAATAAGTGATGCGGTTTTCAAAACATACCGGAATACTAATCGAAAATGCGATTAATACCTGTTAGCGATAGATTAGGCCAGGTGCCGACACGCACCTGGCCTAATCTATCCATCCTATTCTACTGTCACCGAACGTATTCTATGAAAAATATTTTCTACTCAAAAATCACCAGGTAAATATCCACATAAAGCGCTCACTAAAGGAGCCTCATTTCCTGCTATAGGTGAGGCTGCCAGGCGACTATTAAAACTTCAGCGAACTCTTCCATTGTTTTTGTTATTTGTCCAATTACCTCCAGTTTGGGCTTGAATGGGAGATGAAGCAAAAAGGTTTCGCCGAGAAGTACCGACACAAGCAAGTTTGGAAGCGACCATTAACAATCTCGTATGAATGGAGTGGATTTAATTAGAGGAAGGCTCTGGCAGGCCGGCGGCCGCTGGCGCCGCGCCAGCCGCGGGGCCGGCCAAACTGCACTTGTCTTGCGAACAATGCTTCGTGGTCAGCTGTTTTCTCTTCAAAGTTGAACATGGATAAGATAAATGCGTGTGCAGTTAATATACGTTCAAAACGTGTGCAGTTAATATACGTTCAAAAGGATATGAAGAGAGAGTACCAGCGTTGCACCTTGTTAGGCGGTGCAACTTATACTCAGAACCTTTATTGGCTTAACACTCTTAGTGTGTTTAACCTGTGATACAAAAATGGGTGTGATAAGTTTGAAGTGTAATATATATCTGCGTCTGTTTATTGCATCTAAGCTCTTAAACGGCAAAGTTTTGATTTCGTCGCATGTGTTTTATAGTCACGAAGCGCACGATGGATGTGCAATATTTTTTAATTTGTCTAGCAATGCCCATTCTGCGCCGCTGCTATCTTCTCTGTTCAGTTGGAAAAAAGTTTCGAAGCGAACCATTTCAACTTTGTGCTTAAATCCATTATTAATGTGTTGTTTTCTTTTGTAAGTTAAGATTTCGGATGAATAAACGCTTTTTGCCGTGGGGTGCCGGTAGTAGAATGTTGCCTCTTCTCTCTTACCCGTAGATGCAGTTAAAATCTCTGAAAGACCGGCAGCTGCGTCTTTTCAGTCAACAACGGGATTTTAACAATCCACCTGCCAAGCGTGGCGAGTATGGTAACAACCCCGTCATGAACTTGGAGATCCTTGAGGGAGGCCTGTCCGCCAGTGGACGTGGACAGCAGTCCGTACGGCTGAGATGATGAAACGCTTTTTAACTTTGACTTTGTTGCTGTGTTTTTTTTCCGCTGGAGGGCATAGTAACGTAAACATTGTTTCTAACGATCTCCGCATATTAATTAAATCTTTTGTTGATAAACGCATTGAATCCATCTGCAAACAGTGAAAAACTCCCCACTGGTATAGATGATGGAAAGTTCACTATAAATCCCCTCCAGCAGGTCGGGGGCAGGATTGTCGGGCACAATAAGGGCTGCCCCGCGGGCGCGTCCGAGCACGCGGTGTACCGGGTCTGCACCTCCGCCCTGGACTGCCTTGCAGCCACGTAAATCAATTTAACGTTATAATGTAGCGCGAACAGCACGCACCGGGCTCGTAGTTCTTACAGTGTATTTTCGGCCATGTTTTTTAAGTTAATGAGAAGTTAATCAATAAAATAAGATGACTTAGAGGCGCAACTAGAAATAAGAAACCGTTATTGTCAGCAAATACTCTATTCCATATATAATAAGGGTCTTCATCTTATCAACATTAAAATAGTATTTCTAGCAAGTAAGCAAAAACTGTAAGATCAGATAACAAAGATCATTCATTTATTTGTAAACATAAAATTGTACTTACAGATATTATTGCAATATTTTGATTTGAATTATATAACCTCGAAATAGTAATGGCACTATAGCCACAAACAGAAGCGATCTTACGAAGATAGTTACTGACTATTAAACAAACCTTTACATGAAAGATTCAAAAACCTTGCCATACCTTCCAAATCCAAATAGCATTACGAACAAAGACCCAGCACCCACATTTAACTTTATCGAGGTAGAACGCTCAATAGATATGTTAAAGTCAGAAAAAACCCCCGGACCAGACAGGACAACAAGCGAGATGCTAAAAATCGGAAAAGCGACGCTTATGCAACCACTTACAAAGCTCTTTAACTTTGTTCTGAAAAACTAAGAAAATCCGAAACAGTGGACTTCAAATATAGTATTACTTTATAAAAAGGAAAACCAAATTATGATAACAAACTACAGACATATTAGCCTCAGTCTATATAAAGTATTTTCTGCAACTCTACTGAGACGAATCACCAAGATTCTTGATGAAAACCAACTGGTAGAGCAAGCGGGGTTTATGCCTACGTTTTCTACTGTAGATCATAAATATGCATTGAAAATGGTTATAGAAAAGTATATAGAGAACGACGTAGCTCTATACTTATGTTATACTGACTACAGCAAAGCTTTCTACTCTATACTCCATGAATATCTATGGGAAACTCTATCACAACAAGGCGTCGACAATGAAATATATTGGCATAATCAAATATATATAATATGTATATATTTTTTTTTAAACACACAGCATCATCTAGCCCCAAGCTAAGCAGAGCTTGTGTTATGGGTACTAGATGACTGATATACTTAATACATTATACTACATCGATAGATATTTTTATTATATATAGAAAAACACCCAGAACACCCTGAACAAATATCTGCAGATCGTACAGACATTTGTCCCGAGGCGGGAATCAAACCCGCAACCTCTAGCGTCGCAGGCGGAGCTTCGCCCGCTGCGCCACAGAGGTCGTCAAAATAGTCATATATAGCAATAGTACATCTAGAATCGTTTAAGAAGAACCAGGATTCATTCATTCATTCATTCATTCAGGCCTAACCTTTGGTATTGAAAGAGGCGTAAAACAGGGGGACCCTCTATCGGCAAAGCTGTTTATATCAGTACTAGAACAAGTTTTCAAAAGCCTCAACTGGGAAAAAAGAGGCCTTAAAATTCATGGACGACACTTGTCACATCTTAGATTTGCGGATGACATTGTGATACTATCAGAAAACCCCGAGGATCTCCAATTCATGATAGAAACCCTATGTGAAGAGAGCACAAATGTTAGCTTGAAATTAACCGGGATAAAACAAAGCTCATGACAAATAGACATAAGGTACCAATGACACTGCAATCTACAAATCTAGAGTATGTATTGACCCTAAGTGCACATATTCATTGGAATATGTGCACTTAGGGCACCTAATTACTTTCAGGTCTTGCACGGACCATGAAATAGAGCGTAGAACCAAAAGCACCTGGCGCAAATACTGGGCAATGAAGGAAGTTTTCAAAAACAAATTGCCAATCAAATTGAAAACCAAGGCCATGGAAAGATGCCTACTACCGTGCCTCACCTATGCATGCCAAACATGGACATTGACTGCTCAAAACCTGAATCGCCTTAGGGTTTGCCAAAGACATATAGAAAGAAGCTCTTTAGGTCTGAAGCTAAAATCAAAATCAGGAACACAGACATAAGAAGAAAAACAAAGGCTAAAGACGTTGTCCAAAAAGTTCTAAGACTTAAATAAAATGGGCGGGATATATCCAGAGAAAGGAAAACGATATATGGTCTAAAACAATAATGAATTGGTACCCAATACACAAAAAACGAAGAAGAGGAAGGCCCGCTCAACGATGGGATAATGACATTGTAAAAGTGACAGGCAAATCTTGGAGCAGGGCCGCTCGAGACCGAGAAAAATGGAAAGAGCTGGAGGAGGCTTTAACCGCTGAAAGCGGTCCTTACATAGAAAACTCTACAATAAAAATGAGTCTAAAGATACATAGATATGTTCAAATACTGTGTAAAGAAAAAAAGGTTTTTTATTTATTTATTTGTTGCTGCGTTATGGATTCTATGTCTACGAATGGTAGCGCTATGCAACTTTAAAGTGCAATTTTTTCACATAAGTACTGTATGACAATAGTCACCATGGTGATATTCATTGACTTTCTAAGCAATATCTCCGGTACTCCTTTGGCAGCCCTAGGAGCGGGCCGCTGGAGGCGCCATTGTCGCCGTGATATTTACGACCGTTTTTAGATGTCCGTAGCGTGGCAGCGGTTACGTGTGTGTCGAAGCGGTGAAAAAATCTTACCGATATTTATTTCGGGGCGACGGCGGCGTGACAGTGTTGAATTACGAGAACTACTATTGGTACTCACTACCGAGTACAGTCGCGTTCCTATTAAAGGATACCCCCGAGGCACAGATCCCAAGGTAAGGATACTCTTTCCATCTGTGGTCGTAAAATCACCCGGACCCCAACTGAACTCCAGCGTAGCTGAGTTGGTTTACCCGCGCCACATCCTCTTCTTCCTGTCAGCAGTGCAATGTTTTATTATTTCTTTCTTATTTTTATTTTACCTATTTTTGTTATCTTTGTTTATAATTAAAAATTTATTTGTGGTTGTATTGTATTGTGATTTATGCATGTGGTAAATAAACATTTTCTTTTTTTTACGCTAAGGTACCGCTAAGGCTAAGTAATATAAAACTGTTCCAATAATAGTGGGGCAAGCGAGTTCGGGCATTTTGTTTGTCGCCCCGCCTTGTAACGGTGACTAGGCACGCTTCCGCTGCGCTGTCTTTGCTCAGTTAATAGGAGTTATTATTACAGTTATGATAATGGTAATTTTGGTTTGAGTCACTTTATCGAAGCGCTTGGACACTTTATTTCTAATAGATTATTTCCAATAGTTATCTACAGTAATAATAATATTTATATAATCTTTGATAATAAAAAAACCAAAGGATTCCACCATCAGGTCCTGACTTGATTCATGCGAGACCTTAGAAGTGCCTTCAAATAAAAAAGAAGGTGCAATCTAGGGTTCCGGCAGAATAATGATGCCCTTTCTCTCTTGCTCGTGAAGGCGGTAAGAATCTAACAAGGGATAATTTACATTCCATACTACGCTCGCCGACCCGCCTGCCAAGCGTGGTAAAAATGACCATGAAATGGTATACGTATGGGATAAAATATAATATAAATATACATATGTATATATAGAGGTACATATACCATACAAATGGCTAATGTCTACCAGTAGACTTCCTACGGCTGAGATGATGATCAGATCCATACCTATTAAAAATGTGTTTTTATTCTCTTAAAATACTTCGATCTAAGCGTGCGTGATAAATAAATTCAGCCCTCAGTTATGTTATTTCATTTCCAGATCAAAAAATACCAACCGCTTTATCCAAAGCGGAGCCACAATTCAATCAGTGCTCAGCGATATTACAAATGAATTACTGCTCAAGCGCAAAAACGAATACATTCAGCCCCCACTTACCCCAGCACAAACACGGCAAAACACACGATCTCGCTCCGAAACGAGCAAAACAGATCACCGAAAAACTGCCACCATCCGCGAGCTATCGACTCACCTATGTATTATTCTGGCTCGCTATACTAACTGTTCGTTCTTCTACGTGTTCGTGGATAGAAACTCTTGGTATTATCTGTGTGCGGGTATGAATAAGGTATGAGTTGATCGCGGGCGGCTTGTAGCAGACACGCGGATAAACTATCGTAAGCAGTAGATCAAGTTTATCGAAAATGGACCAACTTTGGCACTTAGCATAATAATTAAATCATTCTGGATATTTTACAGCACCAACTAGCCCCAGAATAAGCAGAGCTTTGTTATGGGAACCAGATGGCTGATAGAATACTAAAATTGTATGGCTGAAATGATGATCCGATAGAAAAAGAAACACAGCCTAGGATAGTTCAGGTACTATGGACTCAATCACCTTTGTTAAAATATTTATGTCAAGTCATCATCATCATTTCAGCCATAGGACTAACTCTCCACGTCCACAGCTAGACATAAGCCTCCCTCATGGATCTCCATAGTCGCGAGGGGGTTGTTGCCTTACTCGCCACGCTTGGCGGGCGGGTTAGCAAGCGCACTACGGAATGTGTATATATGGAAAGATGCTGCTGATATTACGGAGGTAACTCTTGACAGATTCTTACTGCATCCACGGGCAAGCTAGGAGAGGCATCATCCTAATGCCGGCACCCAACGCCAATGAAGTCAAATGAACGATATTTTTATTATTATTCAGATACAAGTTGGCGCACTAGTCGCCGCAGCACTGTGCCGGCGCCGCACTTGACTTTGCGAACGACGCTCAGAATATGGAAGCGGCCGCGGCCGATATGCACTCCGATATTCTCAAATTGAAGGCTTTGTGGGATAACCAATTTGTTTTATTGTGAAGCTGCGGAATCATCTCCCGAGGAGAGATTTGTGCAGCGGCCGCGCAGGCTGCAGGGGAATTGATCCCAGTGAAGTTTCGTATAGCATGTATCGATATTTGGAATACGAAAAGAGAAATATCTACTTTTAAATGTTACTAGGTCAAAAATAAAAAAAATAAACATGTGGATAAGTTTATACTAGACGGAAATGCAGTTACCAATAAGCGTAACAAGAGTTTAATAGAAACAACTTCTTATAATTGGCACTTGGAGATCCCTGAGGTAGGCTTTTCGACTAGTAGACGCCCTCGGTGATGATAATAGGACTAAACACTGAAGTGACAATATAATTACAATTATCTCATACTTGCAAACAGCAACTTTCATTTAATGCTCATGTATTGTATTAAACGTCCCTCCTCTCTAATCATAAAGTGGAATTATGCAAGATTATGTGCATAAGCCCGCGCTATGTGATGTATTCTGCAACAAAGTCACCTTTCAGCAACAAAACCTCCTTTGACGGTGACGTGGCGCCGCGACCCCCAATATTATACAATGTGGGCGCTGCAGCGCCGTGCGAGTGACACCCTTTAGGGAAGACTGTGTCAAACATATTGTCCAAAATATTTTCTCTACAACACTTTCCGAGGACCAAAGCTTGCTGATATTAAATTTCGGGGAAACACTGGTTACCTTGGAACTGGAAATTGATTTTGCGAGAATTTTTATGTGAAAATTGTGCTTCTCTTTGAGTATTAGACTCAAAGAGAGGCACAATTTTCACATTTACGTTTTTATTTAAATATGATAACAGGAAATACATTCAATTCGAAAAACTTTTCAAATCAAAAGTTCAAAACAAACAGAAACGTCTCTAAGAATTATTCGTAACATCCACATCGTGGCCGGAGAACGAAAGTATCTTCGGAATTGTTTAAAAAATAAATAAACCTGCGTTTCTTCCGTCCGTCCTCCGGTTGCCGGATTTGTCTAATTAATTATTTCTCCGTCAAAAATGGAATTCTAAGTTCCCGCCGCGGCGGCCGGCGCCCGGTGTTATACAAAATTAAAATGGATTTTGCGGGATTCCCCTTAATAACTAGATGCTTACAAAATTACTAGATGAGTTTTTGTTAGTTTTTGTAGATCGACAAGCGAGCGGTGGGCTTATAATGGATTTTGCGGGATTCCCCTTAATAACTAGATGCTTACAAAATTACTAGATGAGTTTTTGTTAGTTTTTGTAGATCGACAAGCGAGCGGTGGGCTTATAATGGATTTTGCGGGATTCCCCTTAATAACTAGATGCTTACAAAATTACTAGATGAGTTTTTGTTAGTTTTTGTAGATCGACAAGCGAGCGGTGGGCTTATAATTATAAGAAAGGATCGCGAGAGGAATGTGCCGGTGAGCTGGGGGAAGGGGTTGGCGGAGGGAGAGGATCTGCTAAATAAATTCATGGCATGACACAACTACTAGAAATAGCCCAGCTTTTAATTATACTCAAGAGTATACAAAAACAAGCAAGAAATGTTTCAACTATCTTAGATTTAATGTTTTTTAGGGTTCCGTACCTCAAATGAAAAAAACGGAACCCTTATAGGATCACTTTGCAGTCCGTCCGTCTGTCTGTCAAGGCCCTTTTCCTCAAGAACGCGTGGAGGTATCAAGCTCGAATTTATATCAAATACTTTTAAATCTATTGTCCTTTGGAGCTGTGAAAAAAACAATATTTCTAGCCAACGCAATCAAAAGATACAGCCGTTTATGACGCAAATTTCCGTAAATTTTCGACACTCTTGGACTTCGTCACTTTTCGAATCTTGAAATTTGGTACGAAGCAACGTTTTATAGTACAGATAAAGGAAAAATTGCCAAAACAGTTAAATTTTTAGTTACATCATATAATAAGAATATTTTTAATAATTTTAAAGTTACTACCCCTTTTCTCATGAACGCGTAGAGATAATAAATTGAAATTCATATCAAATACTTAAGTCTATTAAGCCCTTAAGTAATTCCCTTCAGCTGTAACAAAATCAAACTTCTATCTCAACGCAAGAAACAGCAATTCAATACGCATATTTTCAAACTCGCAACTACTCGCAAGGGAATCAAAACCTAAAGGGTACTTCCAGTCGACCTAGAATCTTGAAATTTGGCAAGAAGCAATTTTTTATAGCACATAATAAAGCAAAAATTCAGAAAACCTTAAATTTTTAGGTCACATATTTTTTTATATAATTAAAAACTTATTACCCTTTTCCACATGAAGGCATAGAGATATCAAGTTGAAACTAATATCAAATACTTATGTCTAATCAGGTACTCGATAAAGCACTTGATGTGGTTTCTGGAGCACCAAATCCGCAAGCTGCTAGAAAAGCCTATGATAATGAGTCTCCCAGCGACCACGACCAGATGCAATCCGGTCGAAACGTCGGGAATAAAATAAAGGTAATTACGCGATAAATACCCAATAATCCCATATTTTAATAATCTGTAAATGCTCTAGATACAATGCAGACCTACGGTCTTCCTGAGAACTTGTTTTTACGAGTAGGTGCACGTTATGTGGTAACTGTGCATATTGACACTACGCATGGCCTTGTGAATGGTACTACCGGAATATTGAAGGCTATAGAAGGTCTACATAAGGAAACAAGTGAAAATCAGCCTTAACGTATTTGGGTTCAGTTCGACAAAAGTACGGGAATAGCTACAAGAAGTAAATGTCAAGTAACTTCTCGGAAATATCGTCAATATCTCAATTCCTTTTGAACGCCATTAGATGCTGTCACTTATACTGTGAAAAGGTGGAAATCTTCAAATCTTGTAGTGCAGCGTACTCAGTTTTCAATAGTACCAGCAGAAGGTATTACAATTCACAAGTCGCAAGGTGCAACCTTAGAAAAAGTTGTGGTTCATATTTCTAATAATGTAAAAAGATTGATGTTGTATGTAGCTTGTTCTAGAGCAACGTCATCGTCTGGACTATTTTTAGTCGTGAATTCAGGTATATTTAAACCTCCCTCTGAAATATTAGAATCGAGTGCTGTAAGTATAGAAATGAAAAGACTAGAGCAAAACAAATTGGTACCATATTTTAAATTTTTGCAAACACCTGAAGATAATGCAGTTCAAATAGTATTTCATAACGTGCAATCATTGCGAAAACATTTTACAGACATCATCATAGACCCTATTATTCATTCCTCCCATGCAGCATTGTTTGTTGAAACCTGGGGGTGTCGTAGAGACACTTTTGAACTTGATGGGTTTTATGAGGTGGGCAGAGTAGATGGTCCAGCTATATCTAATGCAAATCCAGGTTGGGGATCTATCGCGTATATACGTCGCAATCTTAATGATGCCGTTACAGATGTATCATGTAAAAGATATTATTTGAATAACTCAGGCGCTGCAAACGGCCATTGTGAATGATTGCATTTTGAAATGTTTAATGTCAGAGTGATAACTGTATATAGGTCACTCGATGTCCAATTAATGTTGCAATAGAATGCAATAAATACAACAACATACGGAAGTAACCTCAATAGGTATACTTCATGTTCTCGTCTGATTGTTGTGGGAGACTTCAATATAGATTTTAGAATTAATCCCCAAAATGGAATTTCTACATATTTTTCATCCATAAAAATGTTTCCGTTAATAAACACTAGCACTACACGAAGTAATACAACTATAGATAACGTTTCTTCGAACTTCAATGTTCAATGTGTTCTATTCATACCTTTTTCAGTCACCATTTACAGATCTGGTTCAAATTTAATACCATATTATTGTACCACATTTCCAAATAGTGACTAAAAAACTTTGTAAATAAATAACTTTGATAAAAAAACTTGCCATCATTCATCAGCAGACTTTTGCAAGGCTGCTGCAAGGCTAGTGTAGGTATTTCAGTTCAGCCGTAAAACATCCACTACTGAACACAGGCCTCCCTCATGGATCTCCATGAGGGGTAGTTGCCATACTCACCACGCTTGGCAGGCGGGTTGGTGAGCGCAGTATAGGATGTTGATACACGGAAAGACGCTGCTGCCCATCTTCTAGAGGTATCCCTCAGCAGGCTCTTACTGCATCCATGGGCATGAGAGGAGGGGTAACATTCTACTGCCGGCACCCCACAATGCAAAGTATTTAAGTTATATTAAAAGATAAATGATATGTGTTAATATAAAATAAAGGATTACTGTAACAGAGACCTTTGTCTTTTATATATTAGCTCTCCATATTGTAATGTTATGGATTTCATTTTGCAATAAAAATACCATAACGACTCGATTGTCGGGATGGGTGAACTTTTACATAATTATATGTATATATACAGGTTTGTACGGAACCCTCTGTGCGTGAGTCCGACTCGCACTTGGCCGGTTTTTTTTTATTTAAGCTAATTAACATATTTTATTTATTCCTTGCTGCTACTTATAACCCTGTTTCCACTGTCAGCGATGTGCATGCTTATTACTTCAAAAGACAGTTTTGTAGGAAAGCTATAATCTCCTGTGTTGGTTTCTTGTCCGATGGTGCCCCAGTTCCTCTGCCTTATTGCCATATTTTCCATATTCCCAACTTCTCCAAGTAAACTTATAAAAACGCTAAATTATACGTCTCTATCCAGTATTATTACAGCGGCGCCAACGAGATGTGAAATCTGATCCGCTCAGACAAAAGCCAAGAACACATGAACCATTCTAACAACTCATACTACCTCTAGTTGTAGTGAAGCAATCGCTCATAATACCGTGTTGCAGATACCGCTGTAAATTGCATAGTATGAGACTATCATGTTGTCATAGCAGAATAAATTGCAGCCAAATGAGAAAGCCAAAAAAACCTGTTTAGTTTAATAACACTATGAGTATTTGTCATAAATACATATTTTTGACAGAAGTTAAATTCTGTGTATTTTCTGTCCCTCCCCCGGCGGCCGGTAATCTTTGTTTAGATAGATAGATAGATAAATTCTTTATTTGCTACTTCAGCACACACATACAAGTTTAGATCTCCAATCAAAGATTTCCTTATCTAGCCTTTGTCGTTATTCTCAGTCGCTTGTCTAGGCTGGGCGATCGAACTCCGTGGTACCATGTGAGTTTTTATTTACCGGGATAGTTTAGACCGCTTAGTTCCATGCGACTTGGCGCGCCTTTTTGCGAACATCAGCTTATGCTACTTCATAACGGCGCTCGATACAAAATGAGCCTCTAACGCATGAGTATAAAGTTTATTATGCCGACGACAGAGTTAACATAAACATTTTTTAATTTTACCTCGATCTATCAGGAGCGCACAATGGAGGAGGGTCGAGCTCTGAAGAATTCCATAACGTGCATTTCTGAGCTGCCATCTCTGCAGAATTTATGGCAGAGATAACATTGGGTATAAGATTTATAAGTAGCTTTATGGCAATTTGGTTTAGAACGGATCACTTCCGAAAAAGATTTCCTTATGAAAAACGAGTGAAACCTTTTTGCAGTTCATATTACATATATGTTGTTGAAGTGAAACAGGTCTTACCAGATAATCTATGTTACTTTAGTTATAAAGCTTGTTTTGCCGGAGCAGTCTCTGATGAAGAGATAAAGGGGTTATCAGGAGAACGAGCGGCGTTTTTGCCGCCCGCCCGCCGCGCCGCCCGCCCCGACATAAATATAGAATTTTGATCGCAATCCGGGCGATCGTTTTTGCAACATGTGGGGTTTATTTAGCCATTGTCATTTCATGTTTAGGCAAAGTTTTAATAGCTTTGCGCCAGCGAGGCCTAGCAAATTGATTATTTTTTAGGCTTTAGGCAGGATGTTTTTAGCTCGGACCAACTTCGTTAGGTTTTTATTGCGTTTGTTGCTATACATTTTTGAGAGTCCGGTTCAGAGAAGAATTAATATAGACCGAAAGTGGCCAGTAGTACTGCATAAGACTGTGGTTTACTCTCTTCTCGGAAGGCAGCTCTCCCATCTCAGAGAGAAGTACCAGAATTATACAGAAAATCGTTTTTTACGAGTGTAAATAATTTATATGAACTTCCGCAAGGCGGCACCATGTAATCAGAATGAACGTGAAAAGCAATTCATTATTTACAAACAGATAGTAGATTTTCCACAAAAACATGAAAAACATTTTATTTATGATGGCTTACTTTAAAATATAATTTATATCATATTATACCTTTGATCTTAAAATTGTAACGCCAGTTGATGTTTTTAAATTTCTTAGCATTCTTTCGTCTTTCTTGATTGTTTTGGTTACATAATCAAAATATTTTGCTTGTGAGACTAAAATAATCACATCAAAAACCTGGGTTTCCGAGACTGAACTGCACTTTGACTTGAGTGAATTAATAATCAATGCAGGATCGAAACCCGGCATATTTTGATATGCATTTCCATTTCGTTGACCTCGGAGATAGGTTTTGGAATTTATTACATACCACAAAACAAAAAAGTTTTATAAATCTATTGTCAGTAACCTTTAAGGAGGCTAATATTATCGCCCACGCTCGTATCTACCTCTATATGCGAGCGTGGGCGTAGAGAGTTCCATCTGTAAAACATATATTTTGTAAAGTCACTGTCAATAACTGGTTATTCAATAATGAGCCGTTTTCAGTAAAAAACAAAAAAGTATTTCCTTCTAAACTTAACAGATGGAGCTGGCAAGCGGAGAAAGCAAGTTTGTGATTAATCACAATTGCTGTCATTGTAAAATTGTATTTCCTACCAGTAAAATACAACTAACGCCATCTATATGGTTCGAGGGAACTATTTTTGAAGTTTTTACTTTTTAATGAAAACACCTCATTTCATAACAAATCCAATCAAATAATTTTTCATATTACTGTCATTTTGTTTATTTATTACAAGTCGATTCAAGCTCAATCAAAAATCGTATTCTGGTAGTTAATACTATTGTATAATTTGATTGTGTTATTTGAGTTGTATAATATTATTTGCTCGGCCCACTGTATAATACAGAAGCCTGCTTATTGTTAAGTAAGCCGAGCAAAAGAAAGTGAACTGAACCCAGATTAGTGCCCATCTTCCGGACGCCATAGCCGTCGGCCGTCATCATAATACTGATGGAAGTCGCTGACGCATGCAACATAGGCTTACTGAATAGCTTGGAAAATTCCTCAAGTTCTTGGGAAAATATACATATTTACCCCAAGGGAGAACCCATCACGAGCGGGACAGGCCGCGTCCCGGGGTTCACAAATTATTCCGAACCGATACATTTAAGTGCAGCAATTATTGTGGACATGTTTGCAGTTCATTGCGATAACGAACGATTGGTCGTTGGTCGTTAGTAAATAATATATCGTTTTAATTTTAATTTTATATCGTCATAAATATTTTTTATACATAATTCAACAACAAGCAAGCATTCATTCATCATATCAGCTGTAAAACGTCCACTACTGAACACAGACCTCCCTCATGGATCTCCGTGAGGGGTATCTGCCATACTCACCACGCTTGGCAGGCGGATTGGTGAGCGCAGTACGGGATGTTGATACATAAAAAGACGCTGCTGCCCATCTTCCGGAGGGATCCCTTAGCAGGCTCTTACTGCATCCACGGGTAGGAGAGGAGGGGTAACATTCTACTGCCGGCACTCCACGGCAAGCAAGCATTAACTGCTTGATATAAGTTCTAGGTACAAAAACAGATCCTACTAACATTATAAACGCGAATGTTTGTGAGAATGTATTCCGGATGTTGGTTACTCTTTCACGCAAAAAATTAGCCTACGGATGGAGCTGTAATTTTGCACACGCACAGACGTTGACCAGGATACATTTTATCCCGGAACAACGCATGCGAAGTGGCGGGCATAAGCTAGTTTATTTATAATAATAAATTAAATAAACTTCAATTGTATATCACAGGTATGAAGTTCTGACAATATAATCACTGCACTCAACTATGGAGTTTTTTTTTATTTTACTTTCTAGACTAACTATTACTGTCTAAACTGTATACGTTTTTGTTTTTATTTCATAATTATGTTGAGTTAGGCGTGTTCACGAATAAATAAAACGTGCTCGCTTCTAAATTGGAGTTTAAACGATGTGTTTAATTTTAAGAATCAGCATATCTCACGGAGAGAGGCCTATGTCCAGCTCTGGACTGACACGGGCTGATAATGATGATTATGATATCTCGCGAGTCTTTGATAAAATACATCAGCCGTTCTATCAGTTTGGTAGCAGCTGTGGGATCTTTATTTTTCTATTACGACATTTTCATTTCAAGAGCATTTAATTAAATTCATCCTTTATGTTCTGCAATCTGAGAGAGTTAAGCTCTGCTTCTACTTGTATCATGTTTATTTTTAATTTAGAGGCGAGTGCGCATGCTATTCAAAGCCAAGCTCATTTCGGAGCGACGAGAGGGAAATATTTGGAAGGTAATGAGGGAAGCGACGAACGATCATCCCTTCGTCATCTGTTGTGGATTGAGCCTTTTGAAAGGGTCTAGTGCTCCGGGCCTTCCGCCCCGTGGCCTCGCATTGCGTTCTGTAAGCTTGAGCTTACAGAACGCAACGGAGAGAGAATTCAAATATTCCATTATAATATTATATTTTAATATACTACTACTAGCCGTGTTGAGCCGTTGGGTGCCGGCAGAAGAATGTTACCCCTCCTCTCATGCCCGTAGATGCAGTAAGAGCCTGCTAAGGGATACCTCCGGAAGATGGGCAGCAGCGTCTTCTCGTGTATCAACATCCTATACTGCGCTCGCCAACCCGCCTGCCAAGCGTGGTGAGTATGGCATCTACCCCTCATGGAGATCTATGAGGGAGGCCTGTGTTCAGTAGTGGACGTTTTACGGCTGGAATGATGATATTGTAACCGTTCTGATTATTATTCAAATGGTTTTTAAAAAGTCTCCCGCGCTTTCCTGGAACTGGTCTAGATAGGATAGCTATGTACTAGTTATATCCGTCCTTTTATTTGATCTTCATGCACGACCATGTCACTTAGATCTACTTATCTGTGATGTTCATCATAAAACATACATAAAATTGTGTTCAAATAAAGTTAAATTCGTTACAAGTTTTGTTAAGTCGCGAGGAGCAGTGTTCCCAGCAGTGGTGCATTACAGGCTGAAAATAAATACAATTAAATTACAATTTTAACTCAACAGGCTGACTGATTCCTAACATAAGTTTTCGTCTTCACCATCAGAAAAAGTTTGCGCGAATTTATCTTCTATCCCGCGGCGGGTGTCTCGCGAACCTGTATTGTTTAAAGCGGCAATAATAAACTTCCATTAGCCCGCAGCTAATCGGCCGAGTTTCCGAACGCCGCTTTTCACCCTTTATAACAAGCTGGATCTCTGCCAGGCAATTGTAGACCTTAGGGTAGGTTTACACGAGTCGACTCATACAAATCTCACTACACCATCGAATTAAACCGTGAGTTTGCAAGACTACCTTAAGTTAGGGTATGATTTTTCGTGGTTCAGAAAATCAACCTGTGTAAGCTCCGCGTTAGCGGACGAGACTGGAGTTATTGAGTAATGTTTTGCTGCGCGATACTGAACCTTACTGCCACGGCTTTAAGGTGACAATAACGAATCGCTGGCGGGACGCCAAGGGCACACCGAGCTTTACCGTCTAACAAGTAAGTGCTTTGTTGCTGCATGTAGAAAGGTTTATTTCCCGAATGTGGGCTGCGATACAAGGCAGTTGGACTAAACGCCATCGGTTACAAGCTGCACGACAACCAGTTTTAGGATTTTAGTTTCCTAGTCGAACATCGATGACTATTTACGAGAAAAATGTTGAAAAATATGTACTGGAAAATAATTTATAAAATCATTTGATTTCATTTTCATTATTTAACTGTTCTGTTCACTTAATTTGCCATTTTGCACTTGCCTTAATCCGACTCTGCACTTAATTTCAATTTAAGGCCACTCTTTAATTATAATTTGTAACATTTGAGAACATGTTTAACTTTTGCCGATATTACGCATTTTGGGATGTTATATAGCTTAGATAATAGATAGATAGATAGAGATAGATAGATAAACAGTTTATTTGGAACTTCAATCACACACATACAGTACAGAGATAAAAACTTATGAGAGCAATTAACATAATAACTAAACAACTAAATGGTAACGTGAACTAAATGCCTAACTGGCTAAGTAGTGCATGTGTGTGTTGCAGCATGTCAAAAAGGTCACAGCTCAGCGTATAATTTTGCTTGTTAAGCAAACACTGATTTTCAGCTGTTACCATTAGAGTTAGCGAAAAGAACGAGATGGCACAACATAGACGGTTATTATTGGAATGATATATGTACTTACATTTTATATTACTGATATAATACCTTATTATAAGCTTCCGGAGCATGCTCACTGCTCGTAATTTAATTTACTACATTTAATTTAAGTTTAAATTTTCAGTCAACATAATCCACAGTATTACCTTAATAAATTAACAATTACAATTACAATTAGCCATAAGTGTCCCACTGCTGGGCAAAGGCCTCCCCTCCAACTCTCCATGCATCCCGATCCGCCGTCAATTCGACCCATGCGCTGTTATGCCGGTCTAACTCGTCACGCCATCGCTTCTTCGGTCTGTAATAAATTAACAATAAAATAAAATTAAATAGTACATAACCACAATGTCAAAACATAATATAGAACACAAATTAGATATAGGAAAGCTTGACATCCCTGTACTGCGCATGTATCATGCTACAGTGGTTCACATACTCGCAATCGAACCTGCTTGCAAACACACTCAGAATACCGTTGGAGCTGGCTCCGATCCGTCGCCCCAGGGATGTGCACCGCTTGCGCGTGGTGCTGCAGAAACAGTCCACTCCGCCGCGGCGAACATCCCCGCCGCGCTGCAGAATCGAGGCAGCCCCATCAACACTCTGAACGCGTTAATGTACTGAACACGTAAGGCGCTATACTGTTTTTGAGTATACCTCTAGTTAACCCACAGGCTACATATATAAAAGTCGGTACAATAGGCTCTGAACACGTAGACTTTTACATTGGCAGAGCAACGAGCAAACCTGCGGGCAATCATGTTCGCTCTGACAGATAGCGCCCTACGTTCCCTCTCAATATCTAAATTGTCCTTCAGATCAGAGGTTAACCAATTTCCAAGGTACTTAAATTGGTGAACTCGCTGAAGCAGTGTAGCATACAAATTGATTGTCGGTATTGTCCCTGGACAGTTAAATTTTGTAATTTCTTAACAAATAAAAATTCTTTAAACCGAAACTGAAGATGGTGAACCATCAGTCTTTTGTTTCGTTTTTATTTTCATTTTGACGCCATTGCATACGAAAAATTACGCCTCTAGATACTCACTCAAATCGAAAGAAAATCATTTATTTAACAGAATACAATTTTACAATAAGGTCTTATATCGAGTGGTAGTTCGTGTATTCAGTTTGTGTGCAAGCATGAGAAATATTAGTTAAAATGTTACATATCGGAGGTATTAAAATAAAAACAATTCAGATAGTCATATAAATCATAAAAACAATTTTCCAGTAACCATGGATTTATTGTTAAACAATACTCGTTATAAGGCCTTCGGTTCTTCCGGTAGCTTATTATAAGTTATTATACTTAAACATTTTAACAATATTTCTATTATTATGTCTTTAAAACTTTGCCCATTTTTGATGAATAACCACTTCACTGCGTTATTTAAAATATTTTGGATACGTTTTGACAAAAATACAAATATTTCTTTTGTAAGTATGTACATACTAGGAAGTGGAAGGATTTTACATTTTCTAAAAAGAGTCCTACAGCTGTCTCTCCATAATTTCTAATGTTTTGTGCTTATAACGATTACTTTGTCACCGGGTGTGCTCACCTCCTAACCATCGTGTGGCCCGATCAACATAATGTTTTGTACCTACGCTCAGTGACCCGACCACTGCAAGCTATGACATTGCCCTAAATACCAACCAAGTGGGTAAAATGCACCCTGTGGGGGTAATATGCACCTTATCGCGTTCACGTGTAAGCCTGTACTCGTATGAAGGGAACCACTTGTGATCAGGCTATCTGAAATGCTTTAGCTTTATGAAGGAAGACGCGTTTTTAAGATCACGCTTAACGCTTGCGATAAGCTCGGTATAATAAACTTGACGGTAAGCCATGATTATATCGTATACACATTAAGTATAGGGTGTATTATATGTGTACTAAGCTGAAAGGGGGGGGGGGCCTAAGGAACAACTTTAGTTCAACGACTTTGTAGGATAGTTTGTAATTTTATAGTGTGTTTAAACACACTTAGGTAGAACATTTCAAAGAAATGGTTAACCTTATCTAAAATTTGCAGTTTCGGTGCAATTCGTCAAGGATCAATTTGACGGACGTGGGTTCAAATCCCACCGAAACAGTCAAAAAACAAAGATAAGGTTGTAAATTTTTTGAGACTGTAGGATTGGATGATTTTCATTCAAGAAAACACCGCAAAAGTTTTAACTTCAATAACTGATTGTACGATAGTGGAAACCTTAACGCCAGCTTGACAGGGCATTGACCTCTGCAAAGAGTTTCCGTACACGTACCTCAGAATCATTTTCACATTACACCAACTAGTAATGATAAATAAAAATAACTTATAAAAGTGAAAAGATTATAAACGAATTCCCGATTTTTAGTTTCCCTTCCGGGTAAGTAAGGCTTTTGCATCTATTAAAGATGATTTATACAGCGTCAGCAACTGATAATCATGCTTTGTAAACTTTTACGATCAATAGACAAAATTTTAAACTAAACATCCCTGCCTAACTAAATAGCCCTGCTGTCCTCGTGGTCACGGGTGGACGTCGTCGGGAAATAATAAAACACGGTAATTACGCGATAAAGTCCCGTTAAACGGATTACAATTATGATAATCATGCTGTACGGGACGCTGCAGTGCCTGGGACATTGTTAGATGGATTAGGCTTGCCCAGCACCTATACCATCCTCTCAGCTTAGTCAGCTATTAGTCAGAGGAAAGAACAGGCCAAAGCATCTGAAATTAACTAAGCCGTGTTAGTACAGATATTATAATACACCCCGTATAATCACAAAAACGTGGCCGTGCCGTGGGGTGCCGGCAGCAGAATGTTACCCCTCCTCTCATGCCTGTGGATGCTGTATATAGTAGTGGATGCCTGCTAAGGGAAACCTCCGGAAGATGGGCACCAGCGTCTTTCCGTGTATCAAGATCGGGTACTGCGCTTGTCAACCCGCCTGCCAGGCGTGGTGAGTATGGCAACTACCCCTCATGGAGATCCATGAGAGAGGCCTGTGTTCAGCAGTGGACGTCTAATGGAATGAATGAATGAATGAATGAATGAAGTTTTTATTGACCACATAAAGATACAGCACAAAAAGGTTAACAATACAGACAAATAGAAGATACATATTTAAGAGTAATCCAATAAATAAGTAAAAAATAATGTAACCTATGCTCACTGTAGCAGTATGGGTCAAAAGGTCCTGTCTCAGCTTTAGGCTACGAAATGATGATGGTGATGATGAATCACAAAGACATTGCGTACCATGGTTTATGGACCGCACCAGTTCTGATACACGGCCATAATACGCATCGTAAAGTACACATTATTTACATATCTCACAGGAAATGTAAAAGATACATACGTTTATAATATATCAGACGTACGCCGCCGTGTGTAAAGTGGCAGGGACGGGCGGACACATTATCATCATCATCCTAGAATGTCCACCGCTGGACAAAAGCCACTCACCACGCTTGGCAGGCGGTTTGTCGAGCGAAGTACGCGATCTTGATACACGGAAAGACACTGCTGCCCATCTCTCGGTTGTATCCTTTTTCAGATTCATACTGCATCCACGGGTAAAAGAGGTGGGGCAGCATTCTACTGCCGGCACCCAACGGCATACATTATCATTTGAATTTCACACAGGCCACCCTTATGGATCTCCATAAGGGGTAGTTACCATACTCACCACGCTTGGCAAGCGGGTAGCGAGCGCAGTACGCGATCTTGATACACGGAAAGACACTGCTGGCCATCTCCCGCTGTATCCCTTTGCAGATTCTTACTGCACCTACGGGCACGACAGGAGCGGAAACATTATACTGCTGGCACCACATGGCATACATTATGTCAGCATTCAATTGTGGAAGATTCACAAGCACTTGCATTCGGAGTTCGGATAAGTCTACGATCCCTCTGATCCCTAGATCCTTATTGACATGTCGGAACGTGTGGAGTGCAATTTCCTTTTCTCACCCCGAGACCTTGCCGTGTAGAAAATAAGGGTGGGTTTGGATTCGTGCCGCGTGGAGAGCGACGTCTCATCATAAATCATAATGACAATAAAATGAAAAATATCTAGTTTTAATTCCGCTAATGCTGAGATGCATATGCACCGCCTTCCCGCCCGCTAATTATGCACATGCAGGGGGAAACAGGCTGTTAGTGCAACATGCATACCCAAACGCACACGACACACGTATACCCAAACCCACACGACACACACATACCCAAACCCACACGACACACACATGTCTTGTGAGTTTGGGTATGTGAGTGTCGTGTGGGTTTGTGTATGCATGTTGCACTAACAGCCTGTTTCCCCCTGCATGTGCATAATTAGCGGGCGGGAGGGCGGTGCATACGCATATATAAATCATAATCATAAAAAAATATTTACCAACTGTTTGTTATGTACTGTTTATGTTACCTTGTATGATTAGTTACCTATGATTTGTAATGTGAATATTATACTTACATTGCGTTTGTAAATAAATATAGCCAATTGGATTAGTCTGTTATGTTATATCTAAATTTATAATAAACGAATTGAATTGAATCATCATCATTTCAGCCGTAAAACGTCCACTACTAAACATAGGCCTCCCACATGAATCACCATGAGAGGTATACATAAGTTACCATACTCACCACGCTTGGCAGGCGGGTTGGCAAGCGCAGTATAGGTTGTTGAGCAAGACGCTGCTGCCTATCTTACGGAGGTATTCCTTATCAGGCTATTTCTGCATCCACGGGCATGAGAGGATGGGTAACATTCTACTGCCGGCACCCCACGGCAACATCGAGCGACGTCTAAATAAGTAGAAACGTTGGCAGAGTTCAGAGGAATTTTCATAGCAAAGTCTCAAAGAGGCTGGCGAGGCCGGGGCATCGTCGAGGGACCTATCGGATATGTTTGTTTCAACTAAATTACTTTGTAGACAAAGAAATGTGTTAAACATTTTTAATGGTATAATGAACCGTGAACTGACTGGCAACTTTTTTTCAACTTTTTTTCTTCGTTATAAAAGCCAATTAAAGATGAGACGAAAACAACTTAATATTAATTCAATATGAATAAATATTTTCAAAGCCGTCAAAGTTATGTATTTTTGGTCGTTAATTTATTCAATATTCAGAAAGGTTTGGCGTTACTTATTCATAACTGTGACATTATTAGATAACAGACCTAAAGATATTTTCTCATATTATTAAATAAATTAGGACGGTTGAAAAAAAAATAGTCTCCGCAAACCCTAAATGGTTTTAAAATGCCTTTCAGTTGTTTCTGTTTTACAAAAAAAAGGTTCATCCCCATCATATTATTATAGTGTACGTAGGTAAGTATCCAAAATTTATTTTAGCATTTTTGTATCGTTATCATGGATACTTTATTTTACTCGTACATGTCTATGAAAAATTACAGCTTTCTAGGACGTCTCTTCGTTAAGCCGCAGACAGACAGACGAGATGAGAAGCGAAACTTTATGGGTTCCTTCCTGTACTACAGACCCAAAAAACATACTTGAAATGTTTGTTAATTAAAATTGATCAGATAAATCACTTACTTTAAGGAATCAAGAATCAAGAATCAAAAAATACTTTATTCAGTGCGGCCGCATGGACCTTATTGACGCGTCACAAATTACAAAATAAAACAACACAAATGAATAGAATAAAGCATTGTGCTCAATAACATTTTTAAGTCCTGGTATCAAAACCAGGTCAATGTGGTGCGATGGTCAGGCGCTTACTCGGATACATACAGGCTGCAGTGCGGCGTGAGACAGGAATGAATTAATTTGGAGGTCTTGTATTATTTTATTTTAGTTTTGTTTAATTTATCTTGTATTTTTATGGGTGTATTTTGCCTGAAATAAACGTATTTCATTATAAAGCACATAAACCTGACATTTTTATACAAATGGACATTATTATAACTTGTCATTTTTCATTTTGGACCAAACACACAGTAATTACTATTAATAATTATTATTAATTATTATTAATTATTATTATTACTATTATTAATTATTATTATTTTATTACACACAGTACATCCACAAAAACGAAGAAAAAAATCTTCTTATTTATTTTTATCAGGTGAAGTAAAAAATACCGTGTTTTGAACCGTTAAATATTCAAAAACGTTTAAAAACTATAACCTATATTTTTTTCCGATCAAACGATATTTGATTGTTTAAAATTAAATCGAAAATTGGCTATTTGGAATATTGTGGCCTTTATCATAAAGCGATCGGGAGCTTTTTGAATGCTAGTTGTGCTGATCAAACTCAGCTAGATACTAATTAGCGCCAATTACACCGGGATCAAATGAACATGTTGTATATTCTCATTCAACGCCAGTTTATCTTATGAAAATTGTATTATTTATTTTACTTTATGAATAGTAACTTTTTAGCTGTAATTGCAGCCCCCTCTGTCCCCCTCTCCCGCGGTAAGTGGCGCCCACCGCCATGTGCGAGCATTAATTCTGGTGACACTTGTTTTTGGCAAGTGTCGCTACGTTTTAATGAGGCGTTAACGTTATTTAGAAAGGCGAGCCCAATTATTCACAGGAATTTGACGCTATAACCATGCATGATAGACTTTTAACTCACAAATAGATAATTGATATAGGCGTTACTTTTCAGGAATCCATCATAATAATATCTTCGAATGAGTGGCATTTATTTACTAACTGCGTGAGTTAACAGCGTGTACATTATCCTCCTTAAATAGAGGCAAAACACGTGTCGAATAGGTTTTTTTCTGAATTTATGAATAATTGTGTATTAAGTGAATACTATGTGTTTGTGTTATTTCCAGATTTGTTTTGCGATTAAAGAGGTACCCAATTTTTTTTATTTTAGAATCATTCAATAGGAATAAGATTACTTAAAAATTGTCATTTATCTGAAAATAATTCGTTTTTCTTTCAAGCACTCGTACTGTGAGATAGAGACAAATTAACACATCAGGGTACCTGATATTCTAGGTAATAGTCTATTTCTGCAAATCCCACTGGCGTTTTCCCAACTTTTGCGTTAGTCTAACGTTTGCGCGGTCGGCAAAATTGCGCTTACGCAATGTTGAAGTTTCTGGTATCAATCATGGGACTACGTCGGCGTTGCGTTTATTGGCAATAGGTATAGTGGCCGATATAATTAAGTAACCCCCCAGCCACGCCATCTGTAGAGATTTGAAGGTGGGTGCTTTGTACAAGGGGAATACTTACTGTACAATGACGCCGTGGTGTCACAGTCGTCCGTGACCAACGCTGCATTGAATTGCGCCGGTCACCCTGAGACTTACAGTTCACGTGCCTTATTTCACCGGCCCCCTTCAAACCGGAACACAGCCATGCAGACTTGGCGGCAGAAATAGGTATGGTAGTACTTCTTCCCATGAATTTTTCACAAAAAGTTCTACTAAGTACTACTAGACATCCCTCGTCGGTACGGTGATGCAGTTAGTCAATTAATCTCACTCGCACGCGGCTTTATGCCCTCCTTACGACAAGGAACAATAAGATACCCTATGTTGTATTATGTTATTATGATATGTTTCTGAAGAATACCCTGATGTGTAGATAATGAATGCAAAATGTAAAATAGCTGCTGTAAACAAAGAATAAAGTTACACAAAGCTGTTTTGCTTTTGCTTGGTGAAGCAGAAAGCGAGTTTATTTATGAAATAACTAAAACAGCTCCAAGCTTATGCAAACACGTGCATAATTATGCACGTGTTCGTGTTTAAATTAACGTTTTTTGACGTGCTCGCCGCCGGCCGCGGCAGGCAGCCCGGCGGGGGGTGGACGGCTCCGTTGCTGTTTCAATTCACTAGACCAGTTTATTTCTTCTTTCTCTCACCTGGAAAAAAAAGAAGTTTTCCGAAGCGAACGAATTCAATTATGTGCTTTATTCAATTTAAATGTGTTTTGTTCTTATATAATATTTTCTAAACTAACTATTCTAAGTAGCGTTTTGCTCTATTGAATAAACACTTATTGATTTTGATTATGAAGAGCAATAGAAAAGTAAAAGTTAAATATTATAAATTGTATTCTGAATTTCAACTTTACATTCGCATAAGATTTAATGTCAATTAGATTTTTTAAATATCCCCACAAAAAAAAACTAAAGGGGAAAGATCTGGTACGAGTTATCTCTCAGGCCATCGGATTGTGCCGTTTCTAAGTACCAATCCAGGTGTTAAAATAGTTATATGTCAGTAGTGATTTTAGTGATTGTAGCTATTATAGGCTTGAGCACCATTTTGCTGTAGAATTATTTAATTTCGCTCTTTCTACCACTTAACTAATTCCTTAAGAGATCCAGTATTTCAAGATACTTGTTTAAATGACCTTCGTATACGTGGACTAACACAATCATATTTCTCATAATTCCGCACCAAACGTTGAAAGAAAACCTTACTTGACTGTTAGTTTCATAATACTTTGAGAGATCTTTGAGTAAAAGTACTTTAACTCTAATTTATAAGTACAGATTTCATGGTTTTCCTTTAATTTAATTTATCAAGTTTGTTATAGAGATATCATCCTCATAATTGACCCTTACGATTTTTTTCGTTTATCTATTATCGACACCTGCAAGGAAAATCATTGTAACTCACTTTTTAGCCGAATTGAGTTACAATCATATTCATGCTGAGCGTTTGTAGCTCAATTTTTCAATCTGATACTCGTATCTCTATCCCTTCTGGTTATTGATTTAGAATGTGGAAAAACATCGTAAGTAATGACCCATAGAAGTTAACAAAATGGTATCTGAAGTTACGCAAAATAATCTTGCCCATTAAATAATAAAATAACAGTAAAAAAACTGCAACACGTTATACATTTATTTTCTTCGTCTGTTTTAAACAATTTTTGATAGATCTATAATTGTAACAAGAGATACAATGTTTTCATATCCAAATATTTTTTTTCTAATAGTAAGTTTAACGATGTTAACTTGAGTTACAATTACTTTCTTCGTAATAGTCCGCATGTTTAGTTTAAAATCACACTCGATAATTTGACATACAATGTTATTACGTGGGACTCTCTCCGCACGCGCTATCCCTTGTTCGTTTGGCGACTTATTTGATTGAGTACTTTGCTGTTTGAACTGTTGTTTCCCACTGTTTTTTGCGAAAAAGTGTAATTTTATGTGATAAATGATATTAACAGATGTTGAAAATGAGTCGTTGCAGTAGGATAATTGAGTTAGCCTTAGCTAAAAGTGAAATAACTGATCCAACGGACGCCAATACAGTATTTCGTGTGTATGTACTTTTGGTACCTACCTACCGTGTTTAAGCCTGTGATACAATTTCTTTGAAACAATTATTGCTATCATACTTAGTGAAGTGTGATGTTTATTTAGATGAAAAGCCTTCTTTAAGTGATGATGCCGAAAATAGTTACAAAAAAGTTGGACCACCACCGGCAATTTTTATGGAGACAGGTGCGTAAAATGAAATATGTATATCTAATCTCATTTTTAAATTTTACTAACTCTTATTCTTTTATGTGAGCAGATTTGTTAAGTGTTCCAAAAAACATGTTACTGCCAGCTCAATTGCTTCGAGTCGACGTAAGTGTTCTCTCGAATATAATTTTTTTCTAGGGGAAGAAATACGTACCTGTAAGACAATTTTTCTGAACACCCTTTCGATAAGTGACATGTGGGTACAGACACTATTTCAAAAAATAGATAAATCTGCTACGGGATCTTTTTCCTAAGACCAGATAGGCACTCACAGGACGCGAAAAAATGCTATTCCAGATCAAGTCAAACAGTCCATTCGCGAACATATCTCACAAATACCAGTGATAGATTCACACTATGTTTGACAAAGCTCATCAAAACTTTATCTCGGTGAACAGCTAAACCTGCCAAAATTACATCAACTTTATCTGGAATGGATGAAAGAGGTCCGTTCGGATCAAGCTGAAATAGCAAAAATACGACAGCATAGAGAAATATTTTGCACTGAATATAATATGGACTGCGATAAACCAAAAAAATATCTATGTCCCGTGGGGTACCGGCAGTAGAATGTTGCCCCTCCTCTCTTGCCCGTGGATGCAGTAAGAGCCTGCTAAGGGATACCTACGGAAGATGGGCAGCAGCGTCTTTCCGTGTATCAACATCCCGTACTGCGCTCACCAACCCGCCTGCCAAACGTGGTGAGTATGGCAACTACCCCTCATGGAGATCCATGAGGGAGTCCTGTGTTCAGTAGTAGACGTTTAACGGCTGAAATGATGAAAATGATGATGATCTATGTCTCAATTGTGACGTATTTAAAAATGCTGGTGGTAACGAAAAACTTAAGCTTGATTATGAACAAGCTTTGCATATTGCCAATAAAAATGTTGAAAGGTCGTTAAAAGATAGCGATAAGCAAATAGCAAAGCAATCTAATGATGTTCTGACTGCTTGTTATGACTTACAAAAAATACTGAACACTCCACAATCTGAAGTTTCAGTATTTTACTACAAAATAAAACTTGCTGCCTATAATTTTACGATTTATGACATAGGTAAAAATAAAGGACACTGCTACTTTTGGGATGAAACTATAGGACGCAAGGGATCAAATGAAAGAAGTAGTTTTGTGTTCGACTTCATTAAGAACAAGGTTCAAGAGGGGTTTACGGAGTTTAATTTTTATCCTGACATCTGTGGCGCCAAAATAAAAATATAATTGTGGTAACAATGTACGCATATGCGGCTAAAACGTTGAACATCACCATAAACCACCACTACTTCGAAGTTGGACATTCGCAGTCAGAAGGTGATGCAATGCATGCACTGATTGAGCGTAGGAAGAAAAACAAAGTGATTACATTCTCCAACAGTGGGTAACATTAATTAGATGCGCAAAATCTACCGGTGAACCCTACGCTGTAACTGAAGTCAACCAAGACCTTTTATATTGGACTATAAGCAACTTATAGTGAATTACAATAATTGGGAAACCGATATAAACAATAAAAAGGTCTCATGGAGCAAAATTATGCACATTCGCTGTGCCAGGGATCAACCCAATATGTGAAGTTTCCAGTTTGATTCTTTGTGTGACATTAAGATGACTATAGATTTAGTTGGCCAAAGAGGCAAACGAGCAACTCGTCGCACATACACGGGAGCTCAAAATATTAACAGTCAAGAGATGCCTCACACCATTCCGAGGGCCTATAATGCACCTTTACCCCTGACAGCAGCAAAATACATGGATTCGATGAGCTTGTGCAAAAGTAATGCGATTCCAGAAATGTATCGATTTTTTTAAAATTTGCCGAATTTGAATTGTTTACAGCAGAAAGACAACTCCGATTCTGATTTTATGGAGACTGATATTGAATTAGGTTGCTATTACAAATTATAAGAATAAATGCATTGAGTTTTTCATTGAAATCGTAAATCTAAGTAAAACAAAATAACATTTTTAGTATGGTATCTCAGACATAAAATTTTTACCTTTTAGATCGCAAGTTGATACTTACATTATTACATTGTATGTCTGAGTTACGATGTTAGTATGTGTAACGTAACATTGTGGCATATCATCGTAAGTCATAAATTAGCATGAAAAAGAGCAATTTGTCGTATGATATATGTATAATATCTTAGATCAACCCTTAGCGATACAAATTATCACAGTTATTTTACTTTAAGTCATAATAAAAACCTACAGGATTTTTTTGAAACTTTGACTCGCTCTCCTGTAAAGTTGCTAAAAATGAGTTACAATGTTTTTCCTTGCAGGTGTCGTTATGTCCCACTGCTGGGAAAAGGTCTCCCCCTAACTCTTCCAGTTATCTCTATCCTTTGAATTGCATGGAACCAATCACTATCACTAATGTATCGTGGTCGTCCCGCCATGATTTTCTCGGCCTGCGCCGTCGTAGCCTTCCATCAGGGCCAATGTTGTAACATTGTCCCATTTCTCAGTCTGCATTCTGGTTATGTGGTCCGTGGCACTTAAGTCTAGCGGTTTTGTAACCGACATCAGCGATGCCGGTTAGTGAGCGAAGCATTGTATTAGGGACTCGGTCAATCTGTTTAAAACCCAGAATGCTACGCTCCATCGCCCTTTGACAAATCTGTAGCTTGGACTTCTGAACTTCGGAAAGATCACGTCTGTGCAGCGTAAGTTAGGCCGGGCAGGATACACATATCGATGAGTTGGCGTTTGAGTGTTATAGGAAGATCCTTCGTTCCATTAACCTTCGTCTTGTCCATGTTCATTTTAAGGCCTACCCGTTGGGAGACTCGATTGATGCCTTCGAGCATCGTGCCGAGTTCCTCCATCGACTTTGCCATGTCCACAATATCGTCGGCAAACCGAAGGTGAGTCATGTATTCGCCGTTAATGTTGATGCCTAGTCCTTTCCATTCCAAGAGCTTGAAGGCATCTTCCAAAGCGGTCGTAAACAGTTTCGGAGAAATAACGTCTCCGTGTCTTACGCCTCTTTTTAAGGGAATACCCTTCGAACTCTGTTCCTGTACATTAAATGTATACCACTTTATTATAAAACAAAAATAAGAGAGTAACATCATCATCACCCGTGGCCTGACTTCACTCACTTTTGGGTACAGGCCGTAAGGGAAGCCTATATCCAAAAGTGGATGAAGTAGTTAATGATAAAATCCTTGACTTGTTGCTTAAAATACCTAAATGTTATTATGTTAACCTATTCATCACATCATCAACATCATTTCAGCCGTAAAACATCCACTGCTGAACACAGGCCTCCCTCATGGATGTTTATAAGGTGTAGTTGCCATACTCACCACGTTTGGCAGGCAGGTTGGCGAGCGCAGTAAGTGATGTATAAACATCACTTGCTGCCTTTCCGTGTATAAACACGGAAAGGCGCTGCTGTCCATCTTCCGGAGGAATCCCTTAACAGGCTCTTACTGCATCCACGGGTATGGTTGTTGTATATGACGGAAAAAATCATGCCAACTGGAAGTTGTCATCAAAAACTTAATCCCTCAGAGATATAACAAACAATGTACGGAGAAATTGTTTTTGCTGCTGTAAGTCTATAGATAAGGTTATATTGTATAAGGATAGCTAACCATTTAAATGTTCAAAAAGATGGTCACACAATACAATCATTATCATCATTTCAGCCGTAAAACGTCCACTACTGAACACAAGCATGAGACAACATTCTACTGCCGTCGCCCCACGGTTTCATTGGCCGTGGGGTGACGGCAGTATAATGCTATAAATAAACGCAATATAATGTGTGTTAATTAAAAAAATATTTATGACCTACATATGTATATAATTTCTTATCAAATTAAATATTTTTTTACCTTTAGCAATTTATGCACAACCTAATTGCCTTTTAAAATCAATTACGTCGCAACTGCAGCGCGGGGTTGTTTTAGCACGGCGGGTCATGTTGCGCGGCTTCAAACAAGCAACTTCCCGAATTCATCAGCCGCCTTGACATTCATTACTGCACAGGACCTGCCAGCCTGCACTCCAAACTAGCCCTTTCTCCCACACAATACAACTCAAAATGATGCAAACCAGGACTCGCTGCTTTATCACAGTCAATTTGAGGCTTGCTGCTTTGAAGTAAGGTTCAAAGCTGGACGGCATCGAGGAAACAAATTGTTTATGAAATGGATAGACTAGCGATTGGAGGAAATGATTAATGATACAGAATCTTTGGTGGCTTTCATGTTATATCGGTTATTTGAGGCGCTCACAGTAATTATGGAGAGCCCGGGATGTGCGGGGATAGAGCTGAGGGGTAGTTGAGAGATAGAGCTTTAATGTTATGAGCTGCGGCCGTGGGTTTATCTTAGTGCAAACTAACCTCAAAGGAAGTCAACATTGGAACTTCAAGGCACATACCAAGGTGGTTTTGGCAAAAAATTCACAACTATAAACGCGAAAACAGATATTTTAACGGTCAGAACACAAAAAAAAACTGACCACTGAACTGACTGACGTTTGAAGGGTGCTACCAACTTAGAGAGAGTTGCCATAGACAACTGAACGAAACCTCCCAACGATCTTTTATGTATGCCGCGCCATATGGTGACGAGTGGAAGACACAGGAACAGAGAACCACGGTAAATAATTATGTCAGAAAAGCAATCTTAAAGTTCGGGCATACTTAATAACACAGAAAGCGCTTTAACTGGTTTTCTTAATTAGTAAGGATTACATAGGGAAACAATACAAACGACAATGAATTACCAGGATAACATTACTTTTCGACGAGCACACACACACTACGCTAGTGGTAGATCGGAACGAGTCAGTTATGAGCATTGATCCACTGGATGGCTCTTTTAGTAGCCTTCCAGATCCAACCAACGAAAGCAATAGCGAAATAGAAAAGCTTTTACAGAAAATCGAGATTTTACAAACTCAATTAAACAGCGCAAATTGTGAAATCGAGCAATTATCACTAGAAAACCGAGATTTACCAAGGAATAACCAAGAACTGGCGAAAAAGAATACTCTATTTAAAAAAAACGGATTTAGCCCTACAATAAGTCTGAAAACCAGCGTAGCTCCGCCCTACGCCTAGGGTGGAGCAACATCAAAGCTGAGACTGTTCCTTTTTGGTTTGCAGCAGAGCAGACAGCGGTACTGGTAGCACATAATCGTAGGTAGATTTTAAATGTTGGTGAGCTGTTAATTTTTCCTAATGTATTTTTCCTGTAATTGTACCTATCTTTTTTTTCTTCTTCTTTTGATTTCTGAATGTTCCAAAATGTGTATACGGTTTTCTGTCTGTGCTGTTTTATGTGAATCAAATAAATGTATATTCTATTCTATTCTTCTAAGAACAGGAACATCAGCATCGACCCCTAACAAAAAAAAGTATAAAACAAAAAATATAAAACCGATCTAAGAGAGATGACACATAGAGAAACGGAAACAAACACTATTTTACAAAAAGAAAACTCCCTCCCACATACGGACGTTACAGCAACGGTTCCCGAAAACGCAAACTATAACGCCACTTGCAATATTTCAGACATTGTAAAATCTACTCAAAGCCCGAAGCTGATGGGGAAATAACCCATAAGTAAACCAAAAATCTGTATTATAAGTAGTAATAAGGAAAATAAACTATCAACCATTGCAGAGAACGTGATGCACAGAGACGACTTCAATCTTTGTCACTATCTAAGCCCTGATGCCAACACTTCGCAGCTGCTGAAAGGACGTCAAGATAAGCTAGCGAATTTTACATATAGAGACTACTGTATCATATTTATAAGCGACGAAGATTTTATTCAATGGAAAAAATATCATAAGCTAATAAAATAGGTAATAACCTTTTCCAGCTCTCAAACTCCATTAACTTACCAATGTGACTGGAACTTCAGCTAATAAAATAACGTCCAAAACCATTTTCAATGCTGGTAAAAATCGTAGCATATAGTATTGCCACGAACAAAAAACTGGTCTGGCAGTCGCGCGCCAGTTCAACTCTTCCAATGAGTAAGGTAATGTACACACATGCACAACTGAATAAGGCTGGTGAGCAGATGCGGCTGCCAACTATGCCACATTACAGGTTGCCTTGAATACAAACGAGCTCTAGTAACCTCAAAATTGCTTTATCACTGAACAAATTAAATTAGAGTAGTTGAACTTTTTGAAGAGAGTTCATCCGGGGAAGTCTACAAGCATACCTATTTCTACCGCCAGCAGTAATGTCTACATTGCTGTGTTTCGGTTTGAAGATAGCTATAATTATTAGTATGGTTTTTATTTCAGATTTGAGTAATTTACGAACACGGATCGGATTGCTTTCACCGATGTTAAGGCTTCAGGTAGGACGGATACAAAATATATCAGAGTATTCTCTCCAATTTACGAAGTACTTCGTAACCTAGCATATAAGGCAGATTTCAGATTTATTTATAGCATACATATACATTATTACATAGTTTTAGTTTAGCTGGTCGTTAGCTTAGATGTAAACACCTGTACCCTGTAAGGATGCAGCAATTTATCTGAAGATTATTATAATAATAGGTAGTTAAATAGTCTATTCATTGTATACCATAAATAAATAAATAAATAAATAAATTGTAACAAGTTTAAAATTAATATTTTAAGTAACCCCCGAGAATTTAACCTAGTCTCGGAGGTAACCTTATTTTTCATGTAATAGGTATGTTCCTTGCTATCTAAATATATTCCCTTTCATTTGATACCACACTTAGATTAATTTGACAGCATTCGATTGTTCACTCCTACTTTCCACCCCTATATCTTGTAAACTACTTAACCAATTTTGATAAAACATGATTGAGAACCACCGTGGAAAAACCTGCTTTTAAATAAATAAAAAACTGCATGCAAAGCGGTTCACTCGTTTAAGAGCTACGTTGGTACAGAAGACACACAGGCACATACTGTTAACGCCAATCTGTTTCCGATCGCGTCAACCTTTGTTGTTTTTGAACGAAAAAGATTCTTCCACCAATAGAAGAATCACTAGGTATGCACCAATCAGCGCACTACAGCAAGGAAGCGTCTGCGTCGATAACCTACAATACGATCTGGATATCACGTCATATTTAGCCTATAGATCGCCGCCTTGATGACGCGACGTGTCAGTGAGACCCAATCACAAGGGCCCACATCACATTCTAAAAATAGCCCCGACCGGCCACGCGAAGAAATGACGAGACACTTTACAACCAAACTGACGCCATTATAGATGTCAATTCAAGTTCTCAACCTATATTGTAATTTTGTATTCCAAATTATACCCAGTTAAACTCCAAATCTATTTTATTTAAAGTTTTGTTCCCAATATCGAACACAGGTCAAACTTATAACACCCCTCTTTTTTGTCGGGGCATAAACAATGTTTCTATGTCACGGTTAGGTCTGTAAATATAACTTATGTTTCTTTTTGTGGTAATATTTTTTTAACAGGCTTCAATATTGTTAGCTCACGAATATAATGTATACCTACTCGTTACATTAACTACCGGTGACGTAGCATGCGAGGGGTGGCTTCACCCTCGCCCTGGAAGTCAGACATGCTCAAATGGTAAATACCTGCCAGCTTTCATTATTAAGATGCATCGGATCGCGTCGGTGCACCTCGCTAGCTTGCTCATGTTATAGACAAGCTTGTTTCCGCGGTTGCACAAGCAAAATGTAGGAGGTAACATTTAAATAAATAAAACCGGGCAAGAGAGAGTCGGACTCGCGTACCGAGGGTTCCGTGCCATCATACAATATAATATATGATAAAGGCGGCTTATATTTGCTGGAGAACCTTGACAGCGCCATCTCTTGTCTGATAGCGGAACTTATGTAAATTCCTTACACTTTCGATGATTTCTAAAAAAATAAACAAATTAGAGGGTTCGTTATAGTTTTCCTGTAATCTTTACATATTTTTCTATTAGAAATAAATATTTCAGGGGTTTGTCTTTGCAAACTTTGGAGATAAGGGGGGAACGCTATTTTTTTCAACGTTTTTGTAAATAAGTTGAAAACTATACGGCTTAAAGCAAAACTAAAAACTGTTTATACATATTATGCAAATGAATACCTTTCTAATGATACCCCAGAAGATCTAGTAACTTCACAATTTTTTTTAAAACCCCTCTTCCACCCCCCTTGTCAAAAACTATGCAAATTAGAGAGCTAGCTATTATTTTTCTATAAGCTTTACATACACTTCTAATAGGTAAAAATGTTTCATGGGTTTATCTCTGCAAACGCCGCAGATAAGGGGAGGAGTGGTCGTTTTTTCAACATTTTTGTAAATAATTCAAAAACGATACGGTTTAAAGGAAAAATAGAACCGTTTTTCCCCCGAAGGGTAAAAAACGGATATTTAGGTTTCTGCCGAAGCTCGAACCACATTTGAGATCATGCCCTTGTACACTCAGTCGATTTCCGTTTAAAGTTGTCAAGAGCGCCATCTATCTCGGTAAAGTTGGAACTACTCAAAGCCTCGTGAACAGCGCGCGGCTGTTGTTTCTTCAGTACCTAAAGCCGGCAAGGCCTTCAGGTGTGGTTCGAGCTTCGGCAGAAACCTAAATATCCGTTTTTTACCCTTCGGGGGAAAAACGGTTCTATTTAGGTGTTCGTGCCTTCGCTCGAACCACATTTGAGACGTGTTTAACCTCTGCCGGCGCTGTTCCGGGCGTACTGTGATAGTTGCTTTGACTATGGATCATCGTGTAATAGTGAAACAAGTAAAATGAATTAACGAAACTAGATTTAATATGGTAGATCCTTATAATATATAAATTTCCTCTTAGTTTTAATTTTTAATCAAAAATCATTTTAAGTACAGAAAATTATAAATAATTTTAAAAAGTCTTATTCTCATTAAGTAATTATTGCCAACAAAATCAATTAGTTGATCGGCGAGAAGCAGCCACTTAAATTATTTCCTGTGGTAGTAGTAGATAATGTCGAATGTACTTCCCGAAAGTAATGATTGAAAAATGTTTGCTTAGACCTCCAGTTTCCTCGTTTTAAAATCTCATCGATGTCCATATTCATTTGTGACCAGTTATATGTCGCAACGCCAGCTCTTATACCTCCCGCAGAGGATATTATTTCAGCTTTTCTAAAAAGAGTTTTTATCCAGCCTGCAATAACTGCACGAGACGCCTCTTTAACTTGTCCCCTTGTAGTTATAAAAAGACTTTCAATATTTTTACATTTACGACGATTTTCCGATAGACGTACTACCTGCTTGATCCAGTGTATTACGTTCAGGCGTGATGAAGGATGATATTTAAGACACCATCCGGACTGTCTGAACAACGCGTTATCTGTTTTAGACCCGAATTTAGGCCAAAAAATTAACTCGTCATCATGTTCCTCAAATGATTCAGGTTTTAAGCTCAACAAAGTAAGGTCGTGGACTCTTCGCCCCGATGCTAGTAACAGAAGAATGCTGGTGTGACGAGACACAGCAAACAAGCTCTCCATGTCAAAATTATAAGTCTCCAGAAAATGTATCAGATCTTCGAGTTTCCAACATAGAGGTTTCTTAACTGGCGGTTTCTTGGAAAGTATTCCCTTGAGCACATGTGTAACTATTGGATGCGAGCTCATTGACGAACTTTTATTTGGGTTTGTAAATGTTGTCACCACTGATTTGTGAACCATTATAGTTTTTGGAGCCAATTTGACCACCTCATGTAAGTAACAGAGGTATCTTGCCAATTCGTTTGGCTGCGGGTTATCAATCCTTATATTTTTGTCCAAAGCCCAACTAACTACCCAACTAACTTTTCCAAGCTGGACGGTAGGTCTTTAGAGTTGATGCTCTCCATGAAGCTTGCAAAAGCTCTACTTCTCTATTTTCCCAGCCTACTATTTCTTTGGCCCAGCCTGTACCAGCCAGACCTGCAAATTCAGATGTTCTACTTTCGCTGGAGCACGATTCGTCTGAAGATCTATTAGGTTGGTTGACAGGTTGGGTATTTCCCACGCAGGTTGAGCCACTCGCTTCATCAGGTCTTGCATCCAAAATGCTTTGATCCAATTTGGCGCTACTAGGAGGTAATTTCCTGATGATACCTGTAGATGGTGAAGTACTCTTGGTAGAAGAGCGGGTGGGGGAAATATCCAGCCCAGTTTGTACCGCCATATCCTGCTGAATGCATCGGTGTATTGGCTCGATTGGTCGGAGGCGTCTTCGCTCACATATAGCGGAACCACAGCTGAGCGGCTCGATGCAAATAGGTCTATTTCTGGCGTGCCGAAGTGCTGAAAGATTTCTTTGGTTATTTGAGTTCTCAGGTGCCATTCTGGTAGACTTTTCGCTCTCGAAAGACTGTCTGCGAGTCCATTGTATGGACCCGGGATGTAGCGAGCCAACAAATGGCATTGGTGCTGATCGCATAGGAGCAGAATTGACTTTGTTGTTTCTAGAAGCCTCATAGATTTTGTTCCTCCCTGTTTTGTGACGTAAGCCGCTGCTGTCCGATTGTCTGTCTGCCAAATCACTGTTTTCCCTTTCAGTTTTAGTCCTAAAGACTTCAGAGTTTCGTAAAGAGCCCAGAGTTCTTTCTGGTTGCAATGCCAAATACTTTGGGAATTTGTCCATGTTCCCCCAATTTTTTGGCTGTTTGCTATCGCTCCCCATCCGGAATCTGCGGCATCCGTCGTTATAAACATTGTTGGATTGTTTTGATGAATTAATGTGCTTCGATGTACATTTCTCGACCACCAATTTAGTTGTTCTAGACTTACATCTGAGATTCGAAATTTCTTGTGTGGAGTTTGTTTTGGTAATTTGTTGGATTCTATTTGTAGTCTTCGGCAATGTAGTCTGCCCAGAGGTACAACAAAGTTTGCGAAATTTAATTTTCCTAATATGACCTTTGCTTCGTACCAACTCCAGTATTTTCTTTTCAAGTAGATTTGAACTAGTGTCACTAAATGGTTGACTTTGTTCTTTGACAACATCTTTATGTTCGTGTCGGTGTTCCAGGTTATTCCTAGATATTCCAGACATTGACAGGGTTCTATTATGGATTTTTCCATGTTGACTGGCCACCCCAGTTCTTTTAATTTGACGACAACGGAGTTCGTTTGTTGTCTTAAGGTGTCTGGGTCTTGATGAACGATTAAGAAGTCGTCTAAATAAACGACAACTTTTATGTCCAATGATTGCCTGAACCAATGGGCTAGCCAATTTGTCACTTTTGCAAAAGCAGATGGAGCGCTTGCAAGCCCGAATGGCAGGCATGTCATTTCGTAGGTTTTCCCCTCGTAAACTAGTGAGAGGAATCTGCGATGTGTCTCCACGACTGGCACATTGTAGTATGCTTGTGAGATATCTACTTTCGTCATGAATATTTTTGAGCTTAGAATTGTTGGAATGCGATAATGGTTTAGAAGTCTGAATTTTGGGGTGTGAACATATTGATTGAGGCTTTTTAAGTTGAAGATGGGCCTGTTCGTTCCATCCGATTTTTGCCTCAGAAACATTGTAGATAGGAATCCTGTTTGGTGGACGCTTAGCTGAAGAGCTCCCCATTGCAACATTTTTTGAATTTCGTTCGTCATGCTTTGTGAAGTTCGAGTTACAAAGCAATTATTTCGATTGGCCAATTTTAATAACAATGGTTTTTTCTGAAATGGAATTCTGTAGCCCGATACCACCTCCATGATTGATTGTGGTGCACCTATTTTTGACCATTCTTGCAGATGAAACATCAATTGGCCCGCTTTGAACGAGTCCAAGTCATGACCTCTTATTCTGCCCACCTTTCCACTTATTCTGTCCACCTTTTGTGCCTTTGTCCTGCTTATCATTGTTGGCTTGGGGTTTTTTGTTACCATAGGACTGATTATTATTCCTGCCTCCATATTTATGGGTTTCTCTTCTGTTGCCCCTTTTATCTCTGTAGTCAGGTTTGTTATCGGCTTTATATGACGGCTTCGGTGTTCGCGGAAAGGATTTTTTGGGGGGAAAAAACTTATGAACCCCTCCTTGATCCTTCACCACTTGGGTAAGATCAGGTTCTTTGAATAGGTGGCTCTCAGAGGGCGGTATACTGTGTATAATCTCATGTAGAGATTTGTTCTTAACTTTGAAGAGATCTCTTCTCTGCTGAAAAACCTCGGCCCTTCGACCACACACATATTGCAGGAGAGCGTCTGAACTTTTGCGAAACTTTGAGTCAGAGGCGAGAAACTCCTGACCCACCATATGCTTATAGTCTTTAGGCAATTTATTACAAAGATCTTCAAAAGATTGCCTTTGTTGTAGTAGACCATTTGTAATAGCGCCCAAGGTAAGGTCCATTTTTTTCCATGAGGGCTACTGACGTCCAAGAAGGTGTAATGCCCGCAAAAAGGTTGTTCACCTTCAGCGCTGAAAATGTTGGTGTAGCCTGAAATAGTTTTTGAACGTCAGAATAACGAACATTCTTCCAGTGGTCAGTTCCCAACCGCTGGCAGTCGATTCCTTGCTGAGCCAAGATTGGATCAGCGTTGGAAAATTTCGGTTCGACCTCTGTCGTATGCGGCTTAAAGTCAAATGTTTTGCCTTTTGTGGCTCTAGACAATTGATAAGAATTTAAGCGTCGTTGAGCACAAGAAATCTCATTCTTTAGAGCCTGTTCAGCACCATCTGAGTCATCTTGTTCGGAATCCGCTACTCTGCATTCATAATCAATAAACGGTGAGCGACTACGGCCCAGTCTTCGGTCTTTCCTATCAGGACTAACCTGAGATGAGTTAAAGGAAGTATCCAAGTCCATTGCTTGACTTGATGTTACAGGTACTCTGCTTTGATTTTGAACTGACTGCATATCAATCATCTTCTGGAATAACTCCATTTGTTTTTCGAAAACTTTCGGAATGAGACTGTCATCCTCCTCTGCCTTCCGTCGTTTAGATGGAGGAGAGTCTACAGTAATTTCTTCACTTCGTTTTTTGGATATGGACGAGGATGGAGATTGCTGTCCAGTCGATGACAAGTTAGCCGACCCCCTTTCATTTGAGGTACTTTTTCGTGGTGTACTACAGATTACCTGTCCACTTTCGTGTCTCAGAATTTTAGACGTCCGGTCACGATTTGTAAGTTTGCCCATGGCTTTTAATTCACGAATAGTATTCATGAACTCGTTATATGATTGCTCATGTACCTTTGATGCAACGTTATGTGGAGAGTATATCAGAGCTCTCCCAAGAGGCCAGCTGATAAGAATTTTCCGTAAGTGCCGAAAGGATCTTTCAGAAATGTCCTTTGCATGGGGATAAAAAGCACGGACTAGATCTGTAGTAGGTATCCCAAACCTCAGCTTGCTGTCTGTTGTAGGAGAAATTTCTTCACCAAATAAATCTTGGTAAGAAAGGTCCGTTAATTTCCAAGATTCCCAGCCTGCAGGGTAATATTCACGTATTAAGGACACAATGGCCCGAAAAGCATCCGCTTTGTCGTCGTCTGGCGGCACTAACAAGGCCAAGTTACCCATGGTGAATGCCGATGAGCCTGCCATTATCTGAAAAACATCGCCCTGTTATTTGCGAAATGATAGAGTTATGAGGGTAGACAAATAAATAACGCTCGACGCCCACTCTTATGCGTATGCGGTGTCATTTTCTAAGACGACATTGAGTCGTGAGTAGACATAATGATTTCGAGACTACACGCCGAGGCCGGACGTGGTTTTGAGACGACGTGTCAGTAGGACGACGAGTCTTTTTGAGACGACGTGTCAGTAGGACGACGTGTCTTTTTTGAGACGACAGACGACATTGTCTTAGAGACAAAAGTGTGACGACTGATGTCGCCTCATGAGGCGACTGCGTCTCGTCACTGGGCCAGGGGCGCCGAGCGGAATTATTTGTCGTCGAACAAGAAACTTTGTACACTTACCGATTTATTTGGTTTGGTATTCCAAATATTATTTGTAGTGCACTGTTCCTTGAGGTGTTTTCCGACTGAGTTACAAAAGCGTACTGAAGAAACAACAGCCGCGCGCTGTTCACGAGGCTTTGAGTAGTTCCAACTTTACCGAGATAGATGGCGCTCTTGACAACTTTAAACGGAAATCGACTGAGTGTACAAGGGCATGATCTCAAATGTGGTTCGAGCGAAGGCACGAACACCTAAATAAAAACTTTTAATAATTTTCAAACAAATACCTTTCATAGGATACATCGGTTAAGGTAATGTGGTATACATGATGATGATGGATCATCATCATCATCATCTCAGCCGTAGGACGTCCACTGCTGGAAAAAGGCCTCCTTCATAAATCTCTAAGATCATGAGGGGTTGTTGCCATACTCACCACGCAGGTGGGTTGGCGAGCGCAGATGTTGATTGTACACTGACTGACTGAAAAGACGCAGCTGCTCATCTCCTGTAGGTATTCTTTTGCAGATGCTAACTGCATCCATGGGCAAGTAAGGGAGGGCAACATTCTACTGCCGGCTACGCCTATTCTATCTCACTGCCATAGAGAGAACATATACAGTTTGATAGCGGTTTGGGTAATTTCTGGTTTGGGTAACACCTGCCCTATTTATTTATTTACCTCATCAGACCACTCTTAAGATCCGTAGGACGTCCACTGCTGGACATAGGCCTCCCTCATGGATCTCCAAGCACGCATCATGGGGGGTTGTTGCCTCGCCACGCTGACAGGCGGATTGGCGATGAATAAATAAGATATTTGGCTGCTATTATTATTATACAATTGCCCAAGAATACCTCACAGTGTTAGCTGAACGATTGTCCGTTGAATAATAAACGTCACCGCGACTCGCCACAGACAACTGAGAGACAGAGCAATGGAATATTCATATTCAGTCTTGCGCTGTCTTCATGAGCCCATCCCTACCACTGGGACGGAATCTGCTCCAACTCCGTCAAACGTAAACAAAGACAAAAGAAAATTGATAACTATAACGACCAAGTTATGTTCTTCTGTTCACTTCTCTTTCTAACTCGCGTGTTATCTATACTAATACTAGCTGTCCCGGCGAACTTCGTATCGCACCTACTACAACCACTACTTACAACTTACCCTACAACTACCCTACAACTACACTACAACTAACGCTGATACATAAATAAATAAATAAATAATGCTGGACAAATCACACAGCATCATCTAGCCCCAAGCTAAGCAGAGCTTGTGTTATGGGTACTAGATGACTGATATACTTAATACATTATACTACATGGATAGATAAATAAATAAATAATAAATAAATAATGCTGGACAAATTACACAGCATCATCTAGCCCCAAGCTAAGCAGAGCTTGTGTTATATGGGTACTAGGTGACTGATATACTTAATACATTATACTACATAGATAGATATTTTTATTATACCTATATATAGAAAAACACCCAGAACACCCTGAACATATATCTGCAGATCGTACAGATATTTGTCCCGAGGCGGGAATCGAACCCGCAACCCCTTGCGTTGCAGGCGGACCTTCGCCACATTTTCAACATGTGTTTAATAATTTTGGTAGTTAACTACCTATTTATGTGAAATTTCACGTAAATCAAGTGAAAAAAAATATTACCCAACAAATTTTTATCCCCTATATTTTCACTCAGGGGATGATTTTTGAGGATTTCTGAAATACAGATTCATTAATTTTAAAATTTTAATTATAGCAAAATTTTTTCCATACAAACTTTCAAACCCTATTTTAACCCCTTTTGATTTAATTTACGCAATGTAATATCCTATGTCTAATGAAGTAGCCTATGTCCGTCTCCTAGTTCTAAGCTACCTTCCCACCAAGCTTCAGTCTAACTTTGCACACGTATATATGTTGACCAGGAATAACACAAAGGCTACTTTTTATCCGGGTACAACGCATGCGAAGCGGCGGGCACAAGCTAAAAAGCGAGGAAATATTTTGTATTTTGTATGTTTGTAAGAAATAAACTCAAAAACTTTTCGACCGATTTTCAAAATTCTCTCACTATTAGAATGTTACATTATCCCTGAGTGAAATAGGCTATATTTTATCTCCATATTCGAATAAGTTAATTTAGATTTTGACCAGTTCTTTGTTGTAATGGTATGTGTATTTGTAATTTAATGAATGTGCAATCGTATGTAATTTTTAATCATTAAAAGAGTTAATAATGGAAGTTATTGTTTTCAAGAAATGCTTTGCAATATAATGTTTAAACTATGGGTCTATTGCATAGGGCTGCCTGTGCCTGTAAAAATACAGTACATGTTCATTTGACAAACAAAGAAATAAATATGGGCCAGCGCCGGTATTCTATGTTACCGTAGGTGCGTGTCTGGTATTATTTGTTACCATAGGTGCTTGTCTGGTATTATTTGTTACCTTAGGTGCGTGTCTGGTATTCTTTGTTACCATAGGTGCGTGTCTGGTATTCTTTGTTACCATAGGTGCGTGTCTGGTATTCTTTGTTACCATAGGTGCGTGTCTGGTATTCTTTGTTACTATAGGTGCGTGTCTGGTATTCTATGTTACCATAGGTGCGTGTCTGGTATTCTATGTAACCATAGATGCGTGTCTGGTATTCTATGTTACCATAGGTGCGTGTCTGGTATTCTATGTTACCATAGGTGCGTGTCTGGTATTTTTGTTACCATAGGTGCGTGTCTGGTATTCTTTGTTACCATAGGTGCGTATCTGGTATTCTTTGTTACTATAGGTGCGTGTCTGGTATTCTTTGTTACCATAGGTGCGTGTCTGGTATTCTTTGTTACTTAGGTGCGTGTCTGGTATTCTTTAAGAAGAAGAAGAAGAAGAAGAAGAAATCATTTATTTTTGACACACACACAACATACAAAATAAAAAAGAATCAAATGAAGCTTACAGTGTTAAAACAAGTTTTAAACAGGTACAACCAAAGTTGCGTGAGGTCAAAAAATGGACTCTGCCTCAGTATTACCGCAATCACGTAGCAAGCTACGCGGTTGCGGCGCTGATTTTCAGGCAGGTCCAGGTATTCTTTGTTACCTTAGGTGCGTGTCTGGTATTCTTTGTTACCTTAGGTGCGTGTCTGGTATTATTTGTTACCTCAGGTGCGTGTTAATACGTAATAAAATGAAAATCAGCCAAGTGCAAGCCGCACTCGCGCACGAAGGGTTCCTTACCATTATTTGGCAAAACAACTTTTAACATTCTGTAAATAATTCGAGCGTCTACCTGTTGCCACTAATAACATCGAGCAAAAAACGACAAAAATATCACGTTTGTTGTAAGGGAGGCCCCTCAAATATTTGTTTTATTTTAATTTAATTATTTATTTTTTAAATTAATATACAACTAAATATTTTTTTAATAATATATAAAGATATAAAGATTTTATTGATAATTTGTCACAATTATAGGTTCTTAATGCGGATCAATTACAATCACGTCATAAATTAATTAATAATAGGTACATTGAAAATAACAATACAAAAATAATTATAAATTCAAATGTCAGTTTTAAATAAAATTATAAATCATTATAAGTCACAAAAAAAATTCGTCAAGAGAATAGAACGTGTTTTCTACGAGCCAGCGTTTCAGCCTCCACTTGAAATTCGTAGTACTTGGTGCATCCTTGACGCTTTTAGGAAGTTTTTTGTATGTAACTGGGCCCATCACGTGCGTCAGCTTAAACAACAATCAATTAATACATCAAGTCTTGACTCTTAGAGTATACCTGTTGCCTACATTAATATCGATAAAAAACGGCAAAAATCACGTTTCTATTATGGGAGCAATATTTATTTTATTCTGTTTTAGTATTTGTTAGCAGCAACAGAATTACATAATCTGTAAAAAAACCAGCTGTCTAGCTATCACGGTTCTTGATATACAGCCTGGTGACAGTCAGAAAGATGGACAGACAGACGGAAAGCGGAGTCTTAGTAATAGGGTCCCTATTTACACTTCGGGTACGGAACCCTAGAAACAAAAAAGAGAATTTTGGTCTATGAAGATACCAGACAACATAAAGCAACCAAAAATTATGAGGAAGGGCATGGACAAGGGACTCGGTTAGTTCTTGTAATTCCGCTTTTATCAGTTGAAGTTTTGTGTAATATCTCGTGCTCTACTGATTTGCTTTTTGCTTTTTTAAGGTTTTCTGCTACTAAAGCATGATCAGGTCCAGGATCAGGTGATACTGTTTTTTTGGAGCTTACATAAGATAAAGTTCTACAAGAAACGAATACAGATCATAGTGAATTAGTGCTCTTATCTTACAATATTATAGAGAGGAAAGATTTGTATTTTGTGTGTTCTGTGTTGTATGCTTGTAACGAATAAACTCAAAAACTATTTAACCGATTTTCAAAATACTTTCATAATTAAAAAGATACGTTATTCCTCAGTATTATAGGTTTTATTTCATCTCCATATACCCACGGGAACGGGAACTACGCGGGTGAAACCGCGGAGTGCGTCTAGTACATAATAAAACACCTAAACGAATCTGTATTCGTTCAGGTGGTTACAAAACTAATCTACTTAATTACTAATTAAAACACTGCCGCATACATAAAATAACAGCATACAGGGTATCAAGTTTGTGAATATAAATAAGAATTGTTTTATTGTTGACTCCCCAATATTGATACATATTGTTGACAAAATAAATTAAAAGTAAACAAACAAGCTTCTATTTCAACGTACTAAAAAATAAAATAAATATTTTCCATTAAAGTTTAATGTTAACTCAAAACGTCTTTACACAATTTATGTGATAAAAAGACAAACAACAAGCCACGACAAGCTTGTCGCGAGATGAACCTGTAACTTGATCTAATTGATTAAAATTGTTTTTCAAACAATATAAATACGAGTACCTGCTTAATTCCTGCCTGCTTTTTCGAGTTACTCTTAGCAAGGCCTTTCATTTGAGACTCATATTATAGGAGTGCATTAAGAATAACTAGTCCGCCATCTTGGATGTTTCACCATGTTTGATTCAGCGTATCGTCATTTCATTTTCGAATTAATCTCAGCAAGCCCTTTCATTTGATACCCATATTGTAGGAATCTATTAAAAATAACTAGTCCGCCTTCTTGGGTGTTCCGCCATGTTGGATTCAGAGTGACATCATTTTAAAATATAATTTCAATTAGTTTAGAGTAACTGCCTCCGCCAGGTCATCGAACTTTTGAAAAAATTGGTGTTTAGACTCATGTTTGATATTTCATTTTTTGGGTTATTCTAAGTAAGCCCTTTCATTTAATATCCATAATATAGGAGTACATTAAAAATAAGTAGTCCACCATCTTAGGTGTTCCACCACGTGGGATTCAGAGTGACCTCATTTCATTTTTTGAGTTATTCTTAGCAAGTTCACTTTCATTTGATACCCATATAGGAGTACATGAAAAATAAGTAGCCCGCCATCTTGGGTATTCAGCCATGTTGGATTCAGAGTGACTTCATTTCATTTTTTGAGTTATTCTCAGTAAGCCCTTTCCATTGATACCCATAATATAGGAGTACATTAAAAATAAGTGGTCCGCCATCTTGGGTGTTCCGCAATGTTGGATTCAGAGTGACGTCACATGCATTGTCCTCAAAGAAAACATAAATACAAAATTCCAGCATAATTGGTTGAAAATATCTGCTTCAAAATTGAGTTGCAACATTCCTTACATACATACAGGGCAAGCTAAATAAAATCTTGTAAAAAACACCAAGGGTGCGAACTTAAAATAAATCCCAAATGATGTGCTAAATAAAAGTCTATTTAGGTGCTATTGTATTTTATAAACTGTATCTATTTTATTGTATCTATAGTATTATATATATATGTATGTACAACCTTTGTAATGTATTTTTATATGTGCATTTATTTGGAGAGACCTTGCCTTGCCGTAACACAGTTTTTTAACTAGCACGGGGGGTAAGGCCTTGATAATTACGGTAATATGTTATTGTTGTTAAGGTAAGAACGGAATAATAAATGATTGATTGATTTTGAATGATATGGCAATATATTTTAAATTAGCAGCGCTCTGCAGTTTATCCCGCGTAGTTCTCATGACATTAGGAATATAGGGATGGAAAATAGTCTATGTTACTTGCTGATCACGTAGCTTTAGGAATCGGCTTAAGATAATTGAAGTCGGTTTAGTGGTTAAGGCGTGAAAGCCTAACAAACTAACACTCACAGCAACTACTCCTCTACTTCTGCTGAAGGACTTTGAATCTATTATTGATGATTCATACAGCGTCAGAATCATGCTGTTCGGGACGCTGCAGTGTCAATGTCCCAGGCACTGTACTACTCTACAACTACTCTAGTACTAGGATGATCCTCCTTGCCAAATGTTGCTACGGCGACATCGTTTCTGCTTTCAGTTACTAAATTAACCCCGCCATGATAGTGCGTCCACTGCTGTACATAGATCATGGCTCTGCAAATCCACGTGGGAGGTCTATGCACAGTAGTGAACGGTATTCGTGCTGGGATGATAATGATGATGATGATCGTTGTTAGGTTTCATTAAACATGTTTATTATATGGCACAGCAGCTATGCGATGCCAACTTGAGGATTATGAATGCTAATTAAAATGAGAATTGTTAAAAAGCGTGACAGCACGTGGAATTAGCGGGCGGTATAAGAGGCTCGCGGGCGCAGAGGCGGCATCACGTCCAACATGTCTCGCCTGGCAGCCCTCGTGTGCGCGCTCGCCCTGCTGTCCGCCGCCGCCGCAGAGCACTGCAACGCCGCATACGCCGGTAAGTATCCTACCATGTCAGCATACCAGCGTTGCATCAATTTGCCTATGCTCCTGCCGATGTAGAATGTTCACCAACAAACTGTCAATACTTAACCTAAAATAACTTTCTGTTGGTTTGTGTATAGATTTCTCAATTATTGGGTATTTGTGACCACTGCCTACAATATACATTACTATTAACTCGGTCAAAAAACCAACCCTTAGGGAACACAGACAAACATTCTACATCGGAAGTGGCTGGAGTAAAGGTACAATGACAAGTATTGCTGAGACAGACCTATTATTTTTTACCCCCGACAAAAAAGAGGGGTGCTATGTGTGCGTGTGTATGTATACCTGTGTGTCTGTCTGTGGCACCGTGACCCACCTAGATTGTAAAACTAGCTACACATATAAACAAAATTTGGTAACCTCTGAGACTATGTAAACTGTCGGGGTTTACTTAAAATTTAAAATTTTGTAAACTGGTTGAAATCTGTCAAAGAAATCGATTTAGAACAGATCCGCGAGATGACGAATGACTCACTTAAGGATTCAAGTTGTATAATAATATAGTTACTTACTTAATTAGTTAATAAATGGTTTTTAGTGTGAAAACAAGTTTATAAAACTACAAATTATCTAACCCGCAAGAAGTTGCGGGTTCGATTCCCACCTAAGGGAAAATGTCTGTACCTTCTGCATATATTTGTTCTGAGTGTTCTGGATGTTTTTCTGTATAAAAAAACTATCCTTATTCTATTAAATATATCAGTCATCTTAGTACCCATAACACAAGCTCTGATTAGCTTGGGGCTAGATGATGCTGTGTGAATTGTCCAGCATGAATTATTTATTTTATGTATTGGTCTAGACGCTCCTGGAAAAGGTTATTTACTCCATATCTGTAGCCATGAACGCAAAACTAATATATTTTTATGTTGTTCTTTAGGTAATTTATCTGCGGAACTACCCACTGTGAAGTTTTTCGGAATGTCCGTAAAAAGCGGGAATGAGAGCGTTTTCTTTCCTGATGTAAGTACCTTAGATACAGAAATAAATAGATAAATTAATTTTATTTGGAACTTCAATCACACACATACAGTTCAGTAAAGAGCAGTGAGATGTCTGGCTGGAATATAAGTTATCCACAAACGAAACTTATTGTTCCCCATTAAGGTCCAATTAAATGACGGGCACTGTGACCTTACAACTATGTACATATGTCTCAGCGTGACAAGCTCTATGTAAGGCAGCGTTAGTCACGTGCTTAGTGAATGTGATTACCGCGGTATCGCAACCGTAATATGTAGAGGTTGCCACCAAAGAGCAGTGTACGCCGAGTGGTATGTACGTAAGTTCGATACCGGTTGTCCACCAATGGATTTTTCTTTCATGAAAAATGTATGTGCATACTTAACACGTGCTTTAACGTTGAAGGAAACATCGTGTGGAAACACGCGGTTTAGTTAGCTTCAGACGTATTGATCTGTTCTTTCCTTTGACTAATAGCTAAGTTGAGGGGATGGTACAGGTGCTGGGCAAGCCTAATTCATCATACAACGTCCCAGGCACAGCAGCGTCCCGTACAGCATGATAACCAGTTGCTAACGCTGTATAAATCATCTGCAATAGATGCAAAGACCTTACTACCACTTTACATCAGATGTGATGAAAATCTCTGAAGTATAGTACATAAAGTGATACTTCACTTTCAGCCATGCCCTGCGTATGTAGACAAGTTCAGTATCGCGGTCGGCCTGGAGGTACGCGCGTGTTCCAAGTACAGGCAGCCGCTGCAAGTGGACATCATAAGTCTCGAGGAGGCGTTCGTCTACAGCTACTCCGGCGCGGCGGTCAACGCCATCGCCCACTGCAGTGGTCGTGAGTCATTTTATTTATTTCTAGACTTTACCTCCATTGAACCTCATATTTAACCTCATAATTATAAAACTTTTCCTAAAAAGTTTCACATCGAAATCCAACAACAAACAGATTTTTTTTACTGAGAATGGCTCATTGTTTTGAAATTCAGTTGTTAAAAGTGGAGATCGAAACCTTAACCATTTCGGTTACGAAGACAGTAAGAGCTTTTTTGTATGTAAGGCAGCCATGCGTTAAAGGTGTTCGTCTGAGCGTTACGGGTTCGAGTCCCGTCGCAGACGAAATTTTTATTACAATTTTCATTTCTATAAATAGAAAGCTTTTAATAGTCAGAAACATTTAAGTATATGACATTATTTAATAATTTATACAAAATTTATACAAGTAAAAATAAATGTATGTTTTTCTTTTAGCATTTTTCTAAAGGCGAACTATACCAGGGAGGAAAGGCGGACGCATGAAATAAACAGAGGTAAATGGAAACACATTGAAAGAAATAAAACCTAATTTTTATCAATATCTGATTCTGAGTGTGACGGAACGCTTCCATGGTCTACTATCTATAACGGCCATTTTGAAATTTCAGTGTCGGCGATCAGAAAACAGGTGGTTTATGTGTTCGTTTTATTTTTGCAAAATGCATTGAAATACAACAGATTTGTGCTATGTATAAGTGCTAGACAAGCCTTATCCATCTAATATTGTCGCAGGCATTGCAGCGTCCTGTAAAGCATGATTACTAGTTGCTGACGCTGTATAAATCATCTATTTAAATGCAAAGGCCTTACTGTGCTAGAAGGTTATAACATGGTATTCTTTGTACGTTACTTATCTCTAGGACTCTGAAAAAAAGTAGTACGCCACATCATCACATTTTTTTAAAAGACAGTAACTGTACTCCCTATAACTTTTTTAAGTCTATTTACATTCACCCACATTGACCCGCAAAAGCTACCAAAAGACTGTCATTTATGAGAAAATCCCACAAAATCCCATAGCTGTGTGCTGTGAATACGAATTAATACTATTGTAATCACATGAGTGGTACATGTATCTCAGCCGTGGATTAGTTCTAAGTTAAATTACGTACTGTTTAAAGTAATGATTAGGCTACTGATAACAATGAGTTATTGCTAATTGTGACTGATATGCGCCGGAGCTTGTGGGCAGTGAAATATTTTTCCTACTCTCTTGCACGCGGATGCAGTAAAAATCTGCCAAGGGAAGATGGAATCTCCGAAAGATGGGCAGCAGCGTCTTAAAATGTATCATTATTAATATGCTAATGGAATGCTGCCAGCGGCCCAGAGTCCTTCTCCGATAAGTCAAGGAGTTGAGTTGGCAAAAGTCTGGGTAGTGAAGGCGACAATGCACAATACACCCCAATGCGGGACGTCAGTGCAGATCTGGTAACCCTACTAGAGTTAGAATTAAAATAAGCTAACAACATTATTCTTGTTTCAGTTAAAATGTGAACAAACGAGACGCCTCAGCACTGCAACCCTTCACCCCATCTACTTCCAGGGACATCAACATCAGATTTCATAACATCAGATCTCGAATATTCAATAATAAATGATTTTGTTCATTTTTTGACATGCATTGAATGATTTTAATTTTTTGTAAGCTTTGTAAGTAATAGATGGTAATAGAGAGATTTTACTCCTTATTGTTTGTCCACCATATGCAGTAAAAACAGTACAGTAGTTTTTAGGGTTCCGGACCAAAATGGTAAAAAGGAACCCTTATAGAATCACTCTGTCTGTCTGTCTGTCTGTCTGTCTGTCTGTCACAGATGGATATCTCGAGAACTACTAATGCTATCGACTTGCAATTTAAAATGGTAAAAGACAACAGTTTTTTTACTTATATAGCATATATAAAAATTTAAAAAAATATTCTTATTTTGATTGCAGGGGGGCGGATAGGGGATCTCAAAAATTTTAAGTGAAGTTACTAGGCCGTGTGGGGTATCATATGAAAGGTATTCATTTGCACATTAATAAACAGTTTTTAGTTTTCCTTTAAACCGTATCGTTTTTGAGTTATTTACAAAAATGTTGAAAAAACGACCGTTCCCCCCCCTTATCTCCGAAGTTTGCAGAGGCCCGTGATACTTTTAAAGCTAATAGAAGTGTATGTAAACTTTATAGGAAAATTATAGCGAACTCTCTAATTTGCATAGTTTTTTAGACAAGGGGGGTGGAAGGGGGGTTTTCTAAAATTTTGTGAAGTTAATAGGTGATGTGGGGTATCATTAGAAAGGTATTCATTTGCACATTAATAAACAGTTTTTAGTTTTCCTTTAAGCCGTATTGTTTTTGAATTATTTACAAAAATGTCGAAAAACCGACCGTTCCCCCCCCTTATCTCCGAAGTTTGCAGAGATAAACCCGTGATACTTTTATAGCTTATAGAAGTATATGTAAAATTAATAGGAAAATTGTAGCATACTCTCTAATTTGCATAGTTTTTTTAGATAAGGGGGGTTGAAGGGGGGTTTTCAAAAATTTTGTAAAGTAAATAGGTTATGTGGGGTATCATATGAAAGGTATTCATTTGCACATTAATAAACAGTTTTTAGTTTTCCTTTAAGCCGTATTGTTTTTGAGTTATTTACAAAAATGTTGAAAAAACGACCGTTCCCCCCCCTTATCTCCGAAGTTTGCAGAGATAAACCCGTGATACTTTTATTGCTAATAGAAGTGTATGTAAACTTCATAGGAAAATTATAGCGAACTCTCTAATTTGCATAGTTTTTTAGACAATGGGGGTGGAAGGGGTGTTTTCAAAATTTTTGGAAAGAGACTAGGTGATGTGGGGTATCATATGAAAGGTATACTTTTGCACATTAATAGACAGTTTTTAGTTTTCCTTTAAGTCGTATAATTTTTTAGTTATTTACAAAAATGTTGAAAAAAAAAGCGTTCCCCCCCCTTATCTCCGAAGTTTGCGGAGATAAACCTTTGAAACTTTTATTACTAATAGAAGTGTATGTAAAGATTAGAGGAAATTTATTACAATCTCTCTACATAGCATACTTTTTTAGAAATCATCGAAAGTGTAAAAAATCTACATAAGTTCCGCTATCAGACAAGAGATGGCGCTGTCAAGGTTCTCCAACAAATATAAAACCGCCTTTGTCATAAATTATATTGTATGATGGCACGGAACCCTGGGTGCGCGAGTCCGACTCGCTCTTGCCCGGTTTTTTAGTAAAGGGATCAATGAACTACCTATGAGATGGAAAAGTGCATAGATAGCAATGGTACATACTTTGATAAATTGAATATTTTATATAAAAAAATCACCTTGGCCGGGTTTATAATCCTCGCGTCAGATCTACCTCTATATATTGGAGATGCTACGGGCAGATTGTGATATTGTATTTAGCCTTTCATATCTAATGTTGATATTTTTTCAGCGTCAGTAACAGGTGTTCATGCCGTACGCCGCTGTGCCTGGGACATTCTTTTGAGCTTTTTCAACATTCATTATAGTAATATATATGGGTTGATTATTACCAAAACCAATAGTCGCCAGCATTACTCCTTGTTAGATGGATTAGGCTTGCCCAGCACCTATACCTCTCGGCTTAGTCGGCTATTTTAGTCAGAGGAAAGAACAGAACTCAATACGTTTGAAGATGACTAAGATATTTGTTTCCTCACGATGTTTTCCTTAACCATTAAAGCACAATTAAATGTGCATATAGAACATTTAATTGTGCTTTAAAGGTTTTTTAAGAAAGTGAAATCCATTGGTACACGGCCGGTATAGAACGTCTAACACGGTTTTTAATATTGTTTTTATTGTATAATTCAGCTGGGTAAATTAACCCAGAGCAAACTAAATTAATTAATAACTAACCCAAGCTTCGGGCAGCAGATGCGAATTGGTGGGAGCGATGCCGCTATCACCTTTACGGGGAGTAAACCAAACCATGTCACTCATAGGACATTATTTTTTAGGGTTCCGTAGTACAGCAAGGAAACCTTATAGTTTCGATTTGTCTGTCTGTCTTCGTCTTTACAAAGAGGCTATTGGTCCTAGAAAGTTGTAATTTTAAAACTACCAACGTCAAAATTTCGGTACAAAAAAAATCGATTTAATAGTTTATGCGATGGCTAGTTTAAGTTTTTTTAACACCTTTGCAGCCCGTCGATGAGCAAGAGGTTGCTACGATCTTCTTGTCCATTAAAACAAATTCCTCAGGAGTCTACGGACTTTCCATGGATATGGTGTTGCTTACATTACTTTTCCTTTGATATTAGCTATGGTAAATAAATCAGTATTAACATCTACTTTTCCTAAGAATTGGAAAACGACCACAGTCAATTCTATCCCCAGGGTGTCTGATCCAGTATCGACTAAGGACTTTAGGCCTATAAGTATTCTTCCTGTGCTTTCCAAGGTTATAGAAAAAGTTGTTTACAACCAATTCAGCAAATATGTTGAAGAACACAACATATTGCCAGGTGTTCAGTCTGGGTTTCGTAAAGGCAGAGAGACCACGACGGCTTTGTTAGATGTAGTTGATGACGTCATTTCGGCGCAGTAGTTTCGTTTTGCTTGACTTCTCTCGGGCATTTGACTCTATCGACATACTTTACTGCAATCGAAACTGTCATAATTATTATGGAGTCGATGCACCTTCAATTGTGTGGCTTAAGAGCTATTTGAGTAATCGATCACAATTCGTACAGATTTTACGTGATGACGGTTCCTGTCGAAAATCTACTGTTGCTTAAGTGGATCGGGGCGTACCGCAGGGGTCAATATTAGGACCCTTACTTGTGATTATATATAGTGCTAATCTCTGTTGGTGTATTCAAAATTGTAAATACCATTTATATGCGGATGACGTGCAATTATACCTGCCTATTGACCCAAAATATCTCCCGAATTATCAAGAGAAGCTGAACGATGACTTTCTGCGTATAGCAGCATGGTCACAGAGCAATGCACTTGTACGAAATCCATCAAAATCCAAGTTTATGGTATTGGGGTCAAACATACAAACTGATGGAATATTAAAGCATCGTCTTGATATCATCATAAATGATCAAAAGATTGAGAGGGTCGATTAAGCCAGAAACCTTGGCATATTGTTCGATGGCAATCTTCGCTTCGAAGGTCACATAATTAATTTATTGAAATCCTTTTTTTCTAGACTTCAACTCATGTAGAAAATTAGAAGCTTTCTTAGCAAAGAGATACGCATTATACTTTGTGATGCTCTTATCTTATTAAAATTAAATTACGATGATTTCATTTACGGTCCCGGTTGCTTGCGAGGACAGCTCGTCTGGTGCAGCAGATCCAAAACGCGTGCTGTAGATATTGCTTTAATATTTCATCCAGGACTCACATCACACTTTATTTAAATATGTCGTCCATCTTAAGCATGGTCTCGCGAATGGAACTGCATAATATGGCATAATATCTTAGTACCTACATACATAGCTTAATGACATCCAGAAAGCCAGAATATCTATTTGAAAAAGTATATATGTAGGTCGGAGAGCAAATATAGCTCAAGGCCTGCTAGAAATTTGTTGCATTATAGCAAATTTAAAACAGTAGCTTTCAGGGGTAGCTTTCGCTACCAGGCAACCATGTGCAGGAATAATCTGCCACCACCACTTATAAAATCTAAATATTTATTCAGAAAACATTTTAAAAAAGTCGTATTGGATAGGCAGAAATCTGGGTTGCCTGGTGTGAATGCACCCTTTTGCTGTAAGTGTAAGGCCATATTTAAACAGATATTATTATTATTCCACATCACTTATTATTATTATTGCATATAATTATTATTTATTTTAATTCCATTCATTATATAAATTGGTACATTAAAATTCCACTATCATAACTTTTAGTTCAGTTATTTACACATATACCAGTTTCTCTCTTTTTTTAGATTCAATAATTTGTTAACACAAGGTCAAGGGGTTGATCCGAACGGTTTCGGCAGAATATCAGCGTCAACTGACGGCTTAACCAGTTGGCATCATGCTGAGTCGAGACCTTTTCGCTGTTATAGTACACAACACGCACAGTTTTTGATTGTTTTTATATCGCTTGTTTGTTATTCCTTATTAAGTGTCTCAACCATTTACTTATTTGTTTAGTTTTATCTTCATGTAGTTGCTATTGTATAATCCTCTATTGTAATAAATTGTGTGCTGTCAGTGAATAAATAATTTATCCATCTATCTAACTACCTATCTATCTTTATTTGGGGTACCTCTTAAATTCGTATGATGGGAATTAACTTTTCTTCCCATCGTATGGGGTATCGTTGAATAGGTATTTAAAAACCATTTCAGGGTTGAAAAGATAATTTTTCGAGTTATGGTTCCAATTTCGTATAATTTAAGTTTTTTTTTTTTTACTTTTTTAAAACGTTTCCTCTCTAAAATATATAGATATAAATAGGTAGTTTACTTTTACAAATTTGAAATAAATTATGCCAGGTGCGTGCAGGGCAACGCACCATGCAGGGTAACGCTATTAATCGTAGACCTGTTGTTAGAAGTTGCTAAATGTTTTTTTATTGTTCACCAAAAATATTAACAGGTATTAATTGAGTTTTTCGGTTAAGGTATTGGAGTTTGTTTGCTTATCCATGGAAAACATTACCACTTACTTGAGAGACCATTTCTCCGAAAACGTCGGGAAGTAAAAATAAAGGTAAACTACGCTATAAATACCCGATAATCCTATATAGAACTTGATTATTTATCCGATAATTATTTGTAATTAAACAATCTTAGGGTAGTTAGAGTAAATAATGTAGTTTTAATCATGAAAATTCTAGGAAAATTGTAACAATCAAGCTTAAACTCAAACTCAAAAATACTGTACCGGTTCTGACGGAAGATCAGCGTTGTGCTTATGCTCAACTTAGGCTGAGTCAGACGCCTTTTTGTAACTGTTTTTCTTAGTTTAATTTGTTATTTTGTCTCTCCTGTTGTCTTTTATTTTTTATGTGTTTTGTTATGAGTGTTACAAATAAATGTTTTATCTATCTATCTATCTGTACTTCAGTGTGGCCACTTGGAACTTATTGACACGTCACAAATTACAAAATAAAACAAGCTAGCTATTAAAACAAACTTTTAAACTCTCCACAGTGCGTGGCCCGACACGCACCTGGCCTAATTTATTAATAATTAATAATAATAAATAATTTTGGACAATTCACACAGCATCATCTAGCCTCAAGCTAAGCAGAGCTTGTGTTATGGGTACTAGATGACTGATATACTTAATACATTATACTACATAGATAATAATTTTTATTAGAGAAGAAGAAGAAAAGAAATTACTTTATAACTTTAACCACCACCAAAATGAATTGACTTAAAATAACTTATATGAATTATATCTACTTAAAATTATAAATTACACTGTTACAAAATTATGTGGTGGTGAAACGGTCCTAAGTACAGCATAATGCTACTGCATGTCGCCACGCCGCAGCGCTAGTCGTCCGCTAAGACCGGTGTTGATGACACGGACTCCTTGAATACGACTCAAGTATTCAAAACATAACTATCATTAAAACTATGTTTAAAAATGAAATTAATTACACAACTCAAATAAACAGGAAATTAAAAATAAATCTAAGCATTACATTTAGAGCCTAATGCCTATTTTTATAAGTACCCGTGTAAATAACAAGACAGTTTAAAAGGGTCTTGGTAGATAAAGCTTTAACCTCAGCCATGTCATTCTACTAAGTGTGGATTGAGTTGACACGAAAAAATGTGAAGCTTCATCTTTAACCTAAATAAATGAACATTATTGATGTTTCTTAGAGGTGGTGCAATATTATTACAACACTTAGTAGCGGCATAGCGGAAACTGCCCCGAAACGCTGCAGAGCCATGAACGGGAGTTGACATGACAATACAATGGCCGAACCTGTTCTCCTACTGCGTTTATGATCATTGTAAAGCCACCTTAGCTTATGAAAGAGATATTCCGGCTTTCTGCTCTTGATAACTCCGAATAATAATACTGAGAAATGAAGATACCTCCTCCAGGACACTTTTAGTCACTTGGCGTCGTTTAAAAAGGGCGTAAAGTGAGTCTGAGGGGGGATGGTAAAATAGAACCTAGAACAAGCAATATGGACACGTTGGATAAGAGTCTTAGTTCTTGCAAGTAATATAGGGCCGTAGACCGTGTCCGCATTGTTTAATTTTGACAATATCAAGGAGTCGCACAAATTTATTCGGTGATCAACATTTATGCAGTTACGATATAAAGCTTTTAAGCGGTAGAAACAGTTTCGAACACATTCTGAGATATAATTTTCAAAGCGTAACTGGCTGTCCATAAGAACTTCTAAGTTACGAGATTCAGTGGTACGACTGACAGGCTACCCGAAGATGTTAATATGAGGCCCTGCAAGTTCAATATCACCAATTTGCTTTTTCGTTCCACATCCAGAAGAATCTGAACAAATATCTGCAGATCGTACAGACATTTGTCCCGAGGCGGGAATCGAACCCCCTTCGCAACCTCTAGCGTCGCAGGCGTACCTTCGCCCGCTGCGCGCCAGAGCTCGTCAATCAAACCTATAATTTGATTCTCAAATCAAGATAAACACAAAATAACTAATCGTAAACCAAAATATGTCTACACAGCGATCACAACTGGTTATTTGGAAAACATAGACATAGTAAAATCAAAAATTATTGCACTCTGCAATGAATGCAGAGAATATAAGAACAATACGGGGTATCAAAAAAGGAGGCGAAGGCCTCAAAAGGTCATCAAAGGTCATTTTTTTGGGTTTATGAACGTTTTCGGCCATTTGAAGATTTATTTTTTGGTGACCTTTTGAGGTCCCAATAACTCCGGTCCCTGTGACCTTAGGGTTATCGAAATCAATCAGTACCCTTCTCTCATTAAGACGGTGCTAACAAAAAAGTTTTCATATAAATCGGTCAATGCGTTCGGGTGTAATCGTCTCATGCACAGACAGACAGACAGACAGCGCTATGTATAGTAATTTTGATTTATTTTCGAATATTTGAGCGTAACTGTTGATATTTTGAGCTTTTCTGATGTTGAATGACTTGGCGGCAGAAAACGAAGAGCTAAGCATATTAACTGAAACAAAAAATGACATTTACCATAATCATTCTCACTCCCATACTTTAGGATCTTTGAATACCTGCGATATACATATAATCCATCCAGACTTAAAAGGGACAAATAGAGTCTTAACATATATTGTAGACGAATTATACAGCGCCTGTAAGTGGTATCCATGCTGTACGGGACGCTGCAGTGCCTGGGACATTGTGAGATAGAAACTTGCCATCCTCTCAGTAATATGAGCTATTAGTCAGGATAAAGAACAGGTAATATTTTGTTCCATTAACGGAAATAAATGGTAGATACTATATCCCATTTGTTCCTTTAACGGAAGCTAACTAAGCCGCGGGTTTCCTCACGATGTGTTCGACATCGTTCCACACGTGATTAAATCGTTAACAACATACCCGTTGCTAACGATTTAAGTGTGCACGCTAGAAAAATCCATTGGTGCACGGCCGGTATCGAACTCAGAACCTTCGGATTGAAAGTCGTGAGTATATTAAAAACGGTCAACGCGGCTCTTTAAAAAAAATAGCATTATTAAAGGGCACCATGGGGTACCGGCAGTAGAATGTTGCCCATTCTCTCTTGCCCGTGGATGCAGTAAGAATCTGGTAAAGGTCTACTCTGCTCCGGAAGATGGGCAGCAGCGTCTTTCCGTGTATCAACCTCCCGTACTGCTCTCGTCAACCCGTCTGCCAAGCGTGGCAAGTATGGCAACAATTCCCTCATGATCTTATGTAAGATGATCTTATCATGACATAATGACTTCACATGATCTTATGAGTATTAATGATGACAAATCAAGATGTGTTGCGCATACATGTCAAATGAAAATATATTTAGCTCACGTGCAGTGAACCACCCCGTTGACTGCTGCTCCGAAGCTCCCTGACCTGACAGAGACATGCTCGATGCTAATAACGCTCACATAGGGCGCTGGCATGCGCGGGGAACATGCCTGCACCGACAGACCCTTCGCGCGACTGTTAGGATGAATATACTCAGGGCACGGCTGAAACCAACAAATTATTACAAACGACGCACATATATATGTATGTCCAAGTTAAAGCGTTTATTAATTAGAGCATAATATATGCAACAACGAATAGTGCGTAGTCCCATTTCTTCCGTTATTTTGTTCCATTAACGGAAATTTTTGTGCGTCTACTTGTGTTTTTACCCATCCTGTATATTGCAACATCCACTCACAAAACAGAATGAATGAATGAATGATAATTACTTCATTGCACACCAAGAAGTAAAGTGATTGAAGTGAGCCACAAAAATTAACTATTACACTGCGAAGTTGAGAAGTATCGAATGACTGCGCCTTTTGCTACCCGAACTACTACACGACTGTTATAATAACTAAGTCTTCGATTTAACCATATATCCATCTTTGGCGTGAACTTCATTGATGTTTTTGTTCCTTGTGAAAAACAAACGTTTATTTTATGGATAAATAAAATTGTAAGTAAGCTTAGGAACTAACTAGATTAAACTTAGATTAAACTTAATTTAAAATGTTAAAGTCGAGTGTGAGTATCCACACAAACCCTTCTGTGGTTTACGGATACAATAATATTAAGAAAACCATGAATTTTTTTATAGTAAAGAATAAAAAAAAAAAAAAAAAAAAAATGGTACATAATTATGTACATACAAGTACTATATCTCATTTGTTCCCTTAACGGAAGAAATGGGATATAGTATGTACCATTTGTTATGTTTCTGTTATGCATTCAATAATAAGTCATATTATGTAAGCATTGTTTCACCATAATCACTTTATTTAAGTTAACTTTATTTATATTTAAAAGTACTAACTCTTTCTGTCTGATTAAGGTCGCCTGTAAAAATATAAATTTTTGGTATACTTAACTCACCTACTAAAAATAACGTTCGAAGGCAAAATTTACCTGTTATCCTTCATCTTCTTTTTAACTACGTAAACATCAAATAATTTTAACTTAAAAAATATGACAAGCAGTGACAGCAAAAGTCAAAGATTACAAATTATATAACATTTGGACACCTTGTATCTAACCCAGAACAAGGTTACATTTTCGATAACAACTGCCAAACTTTAAATGGCTATATCTCGGGAAATGTTCAAATAAGTCTGTCAGCGCTGGGATCAAATGAAAAGCATTGACGAAATCTACTTTTCGATGACAGCTGTCAAAGTTCAAATGTCTCCGGAACTGCTCAGCATAGACTCAGCGGTAGGATCAAATGAAAGGCATTGACGAAATCTACTTTTTCAAAGACAGCTGTCAAACTTCAAATGGCTATATCTCGGGAACTGCTCAACTTAGACTGTCAGCGGTGGGCTTAAATGAAAGACACTGATGAGATCGACACAAATAGAGGAGGGTTATATTTGACAGCTGTCTAATAAAAGTAGATCTCTTCCAGGACTTTCATTTGAGCCCATAATGGTATTACCATAAGTAAGATGTAAGATGAGCAGTTCTTGAGATATCGACGTTTGAAGTTTGACAGCTGTCATCCAGAAAGTAGATTTCATCAAGGTCTTTCATATAAGCCTACAATGGTAAGTCTAGGTTGAACAATTCTCGAGATATCGTCGTTTAAATTTTGACAGCTCTGTCATCGTAAATTTATATCTTATCCAGGTCTTTCATTTATGAGTCCATAAATGTAAGTCTAGGATGAGCAGCTCTCGAGATATCGACGTTTGATAATTGACAGCTGTCATCGAAAAAGTAGATCTCATCAAGGTCTTTCATATGAGTCCACAGCGCAAAGTTTAGGTAAAGTAGTTATCGAGATATCAACATTTGAAATTTGACAGCTGTCATAGAAAATAGTACTTGCGTTAAGAAACTTAGTGTACCCTCGTATAATCGAATACGACTATACGAGGAGACTAAAAATTACCCCTGAAGCCGGGTGCAACTCTTGTATGTTTTTAATGGTAAAACTAGTACATTTTCTTAATTTTCTATGTACCATTTCTTCCGGAACAAAATAACGGAAGAAATGGGACTACGCTGCCAAAAAAAAATTTGACAAATACATTATTAAAATGATTAATAAGATTATAAAGATGTCAACAACTTGACTGCTCATTCATGTTTGGGCATCAGGCATCCGACGCGACATGCGTGATACGTTTGCACCGTATTCGATGGAGAACATATGAACACCGTACAACAGAGGTACTTACATCGTGATACTCAAAGATTGTTTGCCCAGGCCCTACCTCGACTTGGGCAAAGTCCACGTGAAGTCCAGATTGATAACCTAAAGCATAGCAAAAACTTTATGTTAGTTCTGCATTTATGGCTATTCTGTAAAGGTAAAAACCATCAAGACCCTGTGGTGACTCATATTTCATCTCAGCCGTACAACTGCCGTCACGTCCACTGCAGGACCGGCTCCCTCCTGGATCTCCGAGATCAGGGGGTCGTTGCCATACTCTCTACGCTTGGCAAGTGGGTTGGCGAACGCAGTACGCGATGTTTATTCTCGGAAAGACGCTGCTACCCATCTTCCGGAAGTATCCCTAGGCAGATTCTTACTGCATCCACAGGCAAGAGAGGGGCAACATTCTATTGCCGGTACCCCACGGCAAGGGTAGGCCAGACTGTGGTGTACCGTTTTGAAATTAATTAAAATGTATCATTACTGAACAAAATAATTATGCTTTCGTGAGATACAAAAACTTTTAGCTTGACGTGTTCTGATAACTGTAAGGATATTCTTACCTTGAGAGTCTGCATTGCAAAAGTCCATACGGGAGTGGGTGGCGGCGCCGGCGGCGGCCAGCAGGGCGAGCAAGCCCGCGAGGGCTGCGCGCGGCGACATGGCGCGAGGAGTGCCGTCCCCGCGCACACCGCCGCTTATAAAGCACTTCAAATGCACCGTGCTGTCACGGCACTAACGTGTCTCTAATGAATTACCATGAATAATATCCGTGTGCAAACTTACGCATTTAACGCATTTAATATTTCACAGTGTGCAAGTATGTACACTGTAAACTATTTCTGATTTACCTGCATTTTTAGCCTTATCCTGAACTTAAGTTTAGAACACTCATTCGGGAACTATTTAACCTAAGTAAAACATTATAATGCAATCATCATCATCAAATCAGCCGTAGGACGTCCACTGCTGGACAAAGGCCTTCCTCATTGATCTCCAGGTACTGCGGTTGGAAGCGGCCTGCATCCAACATCGACCTGCGGTTCTTGTCAAGTCGTCTGCCCATCTTATAGGTGGACGTAGAGAAACCCCGAGCATAGCCCTCTCCAAAGCTCGTTGAGCGACTCTAAGCTTATTCATAAGGTCAATAGTGAAGGACCACGTCTCGGTTCCATATGTCTTCTCTGGTAACACACACCGATTGAAGACTTTCGTTTTCAGGCACTGTTACCATAACATACCTATAATGGACGAAAAGACGTTGCGAAGTTTCCCAAATGCTACCCTTCCGAGTTGGATTCGGAGATTGACCTCTTTCTCGAAGTTGGACCTACCTAATTGGACTGTTTGTCCTAACTAATTTCTTCTTCCAGCTCAACAATCTTTTCATCTCTCCTCAAAGTGTGGATGTTGTGTTACCAGGGCCAGTGGTCGTCGTTGTGGTTGGTAGCCGATCGTCTCCCGGGGATTCTCCGCACCCTTAGCCCCACTGTTACCGTGACTGCTACCGTAGCCAGGATTAGCGAGGCCGCCGGGGACTCGGGGCCTGGTCCTTGGTTGTGTTTCCATTGAGATGGTTGTTGCCATACTCACCACATACACACCATATACTACATACGAAATACAACCAAGAACCCCGAGTCCCCAGCAGCGCCGCTAGTCCTGGCTACGGTAGCAGCCACGGTAACGGCTGGGCTAGGGGTGCCAGGCTGGGCCACAAGTCTCTCATTAACAACATTAATACCATGGACAGTGTATCGAGCAGGGTCGCATACCTAACACTCAGAATATTTCAAAGGTATTTGTTGAAGGTCGTTCATGTCTGAGGATATCAGTAGAGCCAAACATACAAATAATATTTACTTCACTGTTGACATAGTAGCTCGTTGAGCTACTATGTCAACAGTGAAGTAAATATTCATACCTCAACGAGCTATGGAGAGGGCTATGCTCGAGGTTTCTTTACGCGATCGAATCAGGAATGAGGAGATACGTAGAAGAACTCGGGTCACCGACATAGCCAAACGGATTAGCACGTTGAAGTGGCAATGGGCAGGCCATGTAGCTCGCAGAACAGATGGCCGATGGGGCCGAAAAGTTCTCGAGTGGAGGCCACGGACCGGCAAGCGCAGCGTAGGACGTCCACCAAAAAGATGGGATGATGACCTGGTGAAGACCGCAGGTCAACGGTGGATGCAGATCGCTTCCAACCGCAATAACTGGTTATCCATGAGGGAGGCCTATGTCCAGCAGTGGACGTCCTACGGCTGAAATGATGATGATGATGAAGACATAGTAGATTCCACTCGTATTGCACCCCTGCTGCCCTCGTACAGTTTCCTGACTAGCGTCGTTAAGTGCGTGGGGACTCCCATCTCCCCCAACACTTGCCAGAGCCTGTGCCACACAGCAAGTCGGGAGCCTTTTTGTAGTCAACAAAGTACAGGACCACCGGCTCATCGAACTCATGGCTACTCTCAATAATTTTCTTTATATTGAGGATTTGTTCTCGTGTCCGAATGTTATACGGTAAGTGATCGATCGATGTATTCGATGATGGTTATGAAAGTGTAAATTAAACAATAAATTTATACAAAATAATAAAAAACACAATGAAATTACAAATTTAATAAAGGAATAACATAAAATATATCAATTATTAAACTGGCTCGATTTCACAATTTGAACTGTCATGGCAGGCTTAGATATGTAAAGACTGTAGATATGAAAATGAAAAAAAAAATCAATAAATATTTTTTTACAGCTAAAACAATGTAGGTATCACAATATTAATAAAAACACAAGTTAAAGAGCATAGAATAGGTATTCAGTTGTGGATAAAAAAAATGTTATGCTGGGCACTTAGTAGCTAGGTAAGGTTATTGTCGGCTTCCTCACTAGACTCAGCCTGTACTGAGGAAGCCAGACCACAAGAAAATAACAGCATCATTGAAACATTTATACGCTCTTTATAATTATAACTTAAAAAAACTAAATCAAATAAAAGTATATAATTAGTAGATACACCAATATAATAATAATGATGTTCTAGACATACTCTTTATTCTTTATTCTTTAGTGTACACAATAATAAAATAATATAATAATACACAATGAAAAGTCATACACAAAGGCAAGCTTAACCCTAAAGAGAGTTCTCTTACAGCAAACCTATGTTAGTGAGAAATTATATTAAGAGTAGGGATCGTGTACACAAGAACTAAAAATAAAAAGGATACTATGAGATACATAACCTAAACAAAACTAGAACTAACAATGGAACCGAATTCATAAATAAATATAAGAACTGATATAAAGTACTCGTTCTTATTTCGGCAGCTACTGCCTGAAATGACAAGAAGCTCCTCTGTTTCATCATATTATAATAATGTAGAAAGGTATTTATTTAAAAGAATTTTGCTTCTTGTACGTGATATATAACAGATAATGTATATATATATATATATATATAGATAATGTGTATAATGTATAGATAAAGTAATAGGTGTAGCTATAACTGTAGGCAGGAAATTGTAAATAATAAAGACAATAATACAGATATTTAGAAGCCAATAGTAGAAACAGACGGAACTTGTGCCAAATATGGCAATTGGCGATCCAGGCCTCTGTAAGACGATATGATTAAGGCCGAATTCCCTTAGCGCTGTCGAACGTAGATGGTGCCTTGGTTGCACCAGCAGAAGGCGTATCCGTGTTCTTTTGCCCTAAGTCTTGCGTCAAGAAAAAAAACTCTGTTTTCTTTCGTCAGTCTTTCGTTGAGATAGACCCTCCGAGAAGCGCCAGAGGCGCTAAAATCGGCGCTGATAATGTTTTTCTTTGACTTGGCGGTTTTCAGTACTTGGTCACGAGTCGTGCGTCGGAAGACGCGAACTACAATTAGACGCGGTGGTCCGGCACCCCTGCCGGCAAGACCGCGGTAATGGGTAGACGGCGGGGTCCCACATGAGTCGCCCAGTCTATATCCCCGTCCTCAACTTCTGCTCCGATTTTTCTGGCTGCGACGAGTACTATCTCGTGGATGTTTTCGTAAGATTCTTCGTGGATACCAATAATTACTATTTGGTTTCGCAAATTTGTTTGGGCTTGGACATTAAGATTGTATTGAAGTTGGAGCACTGTCATTTGCAAAGATTCAACCAGTGTCAGCTATCTTAAGGATCACATCGCTCATTTTCTCGTTGTCGACGATAGAGACTGAGTCAGTTCGTCAAGTTTCGTCTTTACAGAAGAGAATTCGAGAGTTAAAATTTTCAACTGATCGGTCAGCTGACATAGTTCAGATCCTGAGGAGTCTGTCTTCTTACTGGTGGTAACACCTACAGGAACACCCTGAAGTGAATTGAGACTGCTATTTTTGGCTTTTCTTTGTATAGCTCAGCTTTACGACGGCGACGACTTGAGGTAGCTAGGTAGGTATAAGATAGGTAATGTATACCTTTGGTGCCTTTTAGGTACCTACGTTTGTGGTAGGTATTAACTGAACTCACTAGTATTACCAGTTGAACGTAGGTATTTTACGAAAGCGCATGCGAAGTGAACACAAACCAAGCCCTTTTCCTTTCAGCTTAAGTAGGTACGTACGGATTTTAGTATATTAAATTACGTTCAAGTTAGATAGTAAGCTCAAACACAACATTCACTAGCACAAACGAGTTACCTAATTTTAAAATTCAGTTCGCCCAAAAACGCAGCGGGGTCATAGAGTTCAAAGCGCCAACACCACAGAATAGCAAGTAATGTTATAACTTACGCGTTGCGCCCCGAGCGGTTGAATAACGTTTACAACGAGAATGGTGTATTATCCGTAAGAAAATTATTCATTCATAAAATCTTCCTCTCCGTTTACTCATCTAGTGTTTTTTTTTGGATAAATATCGATCATCAAACATACCAGATATAATTTTGGTTCCCATGGTTTTAGTTCTCTACAGTTTTTGCACAAGGTTTTGTCGATTTTAAACGTTGTTTCCGTGCCGTGGGGTGCCGGCAGTAGAATGTTTCCCCTCCTCTCCTACCCGTGGATGCAGTAAAAGCCTGCTAAGGGACACCTCCGGAAGATGGGCAGCAGCGTCTTTCCGTATATCAACATCCCGTACTGCGCTCACCAACCCGCTTGCCAAGCGTGGTGAGTATGGCAACTACCCCTCATGGAGATCCATGAGGGAGGCCGTAGTTCAGTAGTGGACGTTTTACGGCTGAAATGATGATGATGATGATACGTTGTTTCATGTACAAAAGTGTTATCAAACACTGTTGTAAAGACCTCCAATCGTCCATGTTTGTCAGGTTAAATTTACCGTGAAGAAATGCTTGTTGACATTATCGTATGATGAGACTGAGAGACATGTTAAATCTTCACCTTTGGACCTCTAGGTAGGCTAAAAGCAGCCTGTATGCACACCCGACCTACCAGGTCGTCTCCTCACTTGGGAAAATAATCGGAACAGAACGAATTAAATCATTTGCATAAAATTCAATTCAATTAATAAACAGTTAGAATATTTCATCGTCATCTACTACTGAACATAGGTCTCTCATGAATCTCCATGACGCTGACGGGTAGTTGCCATACTCACCACACTTGGCAGGCGTGTTGAGGAGCGCAGTACGGGATATTGATACACGGAGAGACGCTGCTGCCCATTTTCCGGAGGCCCCTTAGCAGGTTTTTACTGCATCCACGAGTATGAGAGGACGGGTAACATTCTACTGCTGGAACCCCACGGCAGCTTTTTAAAAGATTTAACATAACTTAAAGCTAGACGTGTTTGTAAGTATCGTAGGATATTCTTATCCATATTGGCCATGGCGCAGGAGTACACGGAGCTGGCGGCCAGCAGGCGAGCAAGCACACCAGGGGCTTGATCGCCCTACAGTAGGACATGGCCCGGAGAGAGCCGCCTCCGCGCTGCACACCCTTATAACTCACCGTGCGGTCACGGCACTTTCGCTTCTCTGATTAATTACCATCTATAATGCTCTTCTACTTAATCCATATAATATACTTATTACTGTGACAAATTAGACTTTAACATCAGCGACTGGTTTATGTCTACTGCAAGACAATCATTATGCCTCCCCTGATTTGCAGCGTCATAACACTATTTATGTAAAAGCACACAACAACCGCCAGCAACCTTGATAAAAAAGGATGGTTGGCCGAGAAATAACCTTTGGACAACATCCCAAGTTGGTAACACAACATCAGCTGATGGCTACATCAGACAGACTTTCGGTGAACCAACTCAACGAGCGAGACGAGAGATTATTGATCGAATGCATGGACAAGAACATTAATATCATAAATACACATTTTCAATAACATCCAAGGAGACAACTGGAAATCTCCAGACGACTGATAAAATAAAATAAACTTTAAAGAGCTCAACGCTCAGTAAGCATCTACCAGTGAAATGAAGCAAAATACCACTATGGTGAGAGCAAGTTGGACGGTGCTCTTCTGCGCTGAAAAAACACACGCCTGTGTCTTAGAAGAGTTAAACTAAACAGGATGTATTATATTCTAGTCAGTTGTCACTCGAGGTTATCCGTGAGGAACTCTAAAACTGTTCCTGTTCAGAAACAAATGTTTTAGTAGCAGACTTTGCATTCTACTTCGTTGAGTCTCGTAAAGATCTGCAGCGGAATCCAAGATGCTGTTAAATAGCAGAACCATACGCTTTGCAAGGAAGCTGACCGTCCTCTCCTTAGAGACCCTGACCGAAACACGGTGGAACACATTAGCCAAGCTATATCATCCCACTAATATTAAAAAACCGAAAGTTTGTTTGTATGGAGGTTTGTTACCTTTTCACGCAAAAACTACCCCAAGGATTAAGCTAAAACTTGCACGCATATAGATGTAGGTCTGGATTAAGACAAAGGCTACTTTTTATCTAGGTACAACGTGTGCGAAGCGACGGGCAGAAGCTAGTTTTAGATAAAGATATATTATGTGATTGTCAAATAGGTTTTTGCATTTCGCACAAATCAGGTTTTTGTTATAATTAGGTCACTTTATTTACTACATTCTAGGTAGGTATGCGATATACCCGCATAACACGGTGTCAGTGATCGATCATAGTCTGTCGCGGCTCCGCGTATATTTTCGTGGTTCTGTTGGACATTGCCAACGGATAACCTTACCAGACACGCAAGATGCTTAAAATGAGGCCTCGCCGACTGTTGGCTGGGATCCGCACAATCGCTCGTACAGCCCTGCGTCCTGCCGCTGACACCGTTATAAGGCATCGTCCTAATAGAACGCGACTAAGCGATAAGGCCGCCCATTGTGCATTTAGTAAGTGCATTTTAAGTATTGACGAGCTCTGTGGCGCAGCGGGCGAAGGTCCGCCTGCGACGCAAGGGGTTGCGGGTTCGATTCCCGCCTTGGTACAAATGTCTGTACGATCTGCAGATATTTGTTCAGGGTGTTCTGGGTGTTTTTCTATATATAATAAAAATATCTATATATGTATTAAGTATATATATAATGTATATAGCTCTGCTTAGCTTGGGGCTAGATGATGCTGTGTGATTTGTCCAGCATTATTTATTTATCTTATTCTCTACTGTTATTTATTTTATTTTATGGTGTACAATAAAGTTATAATCATTCATTCATTCATTTATTCATCGCAATATCGCGATTTTCAACCGTACGAATCCGCGATCAAACATACTGATATGGAATAGGTGTCCTAACCTTAAAATGAATTCTGAAAAAGAACACCAGAAAATATGGGAACACAGACCGGACTGCAAGCATACAAAACTAATGCTACCAGAGAGAAACAAAAAGATAACCAACACTCTGCTCAAGATGACAAGACAAGACCTACGAATGATGGTGGGCATCATCACGGGACACTGCGATCTAAACCACCATCTTCTAAAGACAGGGGCCACAGACAGTGGACTATGTCGCGGGTGTCTTGAGAAGGAGGAGACAGTGGAGCACGTGCTATTGCATTGCACCGCAACAAAGGACGCCAGATCGGAGACGGGACTGCAGGAGCTCATAGAGTCATGCCCTTCTTCTTCTACAACATCTGCATATCCTTCGGGAATGCTCAGGGAATGCTGCCGGCGGCCCAGAGTCCTACTCCGGTACTTTAAGGATTTGGGCTGGCTAGGGTCGGGCTAGCATCACGGGGGACAATGCACAATACACCCCTATGCGGGACGTCAGTGCAGATCTAGTTACCCCCACTAGAATAAGAATAATAATAAGAGGTGTCCTAACCGGCATTCGCGCGATGCGGTCGCGCGACTAGAATGTCGCATTCGTACGAACTCGCGATCAAGGAACAGGTGGCGAGGGGCAGGGCGGGAGTCAGGACGCGTACGACCGCGCGTTTGCCGGCCGGCCGGCCACCATTTTGAGAATGTGATTTGTTGACGGCACACGTTAGTTGATTTCATAGTTTCTTTTAAATTTAATTTGAGGAAAAAATGATAATTGAGGTGCGTAATTGACCTAATTTATGGGATAAACGTAGAGATGATTACAAAAACCATATTTTAAATAACAAATTTCAACAATGCACCAAAGTGCATTGGAAGCATTTCCATCATACCAAAGTGCATAGGACGCAAACGTCCTACGTCGTTTTTAGGGTTCCGGACCAAAATGGTAAAAAGGAACCCTTATAGAATCACTCTGTCTGTCTGTCACAGGTGGATATCTAGAGAACTACTGATTTAGCATCAGTCACTTAAAATTTGAAATAGTTAAGGCTTACACTCTTTTACTAATAAAAAATAATATGAAAATGCTAAAAAATATTCTTATTATGACTGCAGGGGGGCGGACAGAGGATCCTAAAAATGTTTAAGTTAAGTAACTAGGCTGTGTGGGGTATCATATGGAAGGTATTCATTTGCACAATAACAAACAGTTTTTATTTTTCCTAAAAGCCGTATCGTTTCAGAGTTATTTACAAAAATGTTGAAAAAACGACCGTTCCCCCCCATTATCTCCGAAGTTTGCACCGTGAAATTTTTAAAGCTAATACATAGAAGTGTATGTAAAGTATAAAGGAAAATTATAGCAAACTCTCTGATTTGCATAGTTTTTTAGACAAGGGGGGTGGAAGGGGGTTTTTTAAAAAAAATTGTGGAGTTACTAGGTCATGTGGGGTATCATATGAAAATTAATAAACAGTTTTTATTTTTGCTTTAAACCATATAGTTTTAGTTCCCCTTATCTCAGAAGATGCGGAGATAAACCTCTGTAACTTTTATTGCTATTAGAAATGTATGTAAAGATTACGGGAAAATTATAACGAACTCTCTAATTTGGCGTAGTTTTTAGAAATCATCGAAAGTATAATGCAATGTAAGTTCCGCTATCAAACAAGAGATGGCGCTGTCTAGGTTCTCCAACAAATATAAACCGCCTATATCATAATATATTATAATTATGATATATTTAACTATATTGTGGTTACGTGTACGCCGCCGTCTACTCTTCTTCTTTATTTTATGTCCATACAAAGGTTGCCTGGAAGAGATCGCTTTTAGCGATAAAGCCAATTGTGCCTCATATTTGTAATGTTTTCTTTTTATTATTTGTTTGTTTTTATTATTTGTTTGGTGTGTAAAAAAGAGTATTTGTATTGTACTAAGTACTTGTAAAAAGAGTATTTGTTTATACGATGGCACGGAACCCTCGGTGCGCGAATCCGACTCGCTCTTGCCCGGATTTATTTTTCATTGCTACCAAGACCCTCAAAATAGGTCATCCAGATATTTCCCGAAAGTAAAAACAAGGCGTCTTCGACGTCCATGGTTAGCGCCGATGCCATGCTAACTGCGCAGCGGGCTCCGCGTGCCGGTCGCGTCGTTAACCGCGTGAGGATCGCGTCATCATTCCAGCCGTAAAACGTCCACTACTGAACACAGGCCTCCCTCATAGGTTGCCATAAGGGGTAGTTGCCATACTCACCACGCTTGGCAGGCGGGTTGGCGAGCGCAGTTAAAGATGTTAATACACGGAAAGATGCTGCTGCCCATCTTCCGGAGGTATGCCTTAGCAGGCTCTTACTGCATCCACTGGCATGAGAGGAGGGGTAACATTCTACTGCCGGCACCCCACGGCAATGTGATGATCGCGTATTTGTGTTTATTTCGTGTTAGGACACTTAGTATTTGCACGATGGTCGCATCGCTTACTCGCGCGATAATCGCGTAGTCGCGTTCTATTGGGACGACGCCTAAAATGATGCAGTTTGATTGCCTATCCGCGCCAGTGTTCGAGCAGCCTTCACAATAGGCATATAGTGATGAGACAGGCTTTCCGTTTTTGAAAGAAATGTAACAAGACGGGAACTCAGTCCGTTCTTCAAAACCTTCTCTATCACTAGATTGAGAGAGGGCGGCTCCGCACCTAGGCAATTATGTAAGGCTGATACTGCCGTGAGGTGCCGGCAGTAGAATGTCCTCTCATGCCTTGGATGCAGTAAGAGCCTGCTAAGAGATACATCAGGAAGATGGGCAGCAGCATCTTTCCGTGTATGAACATCTCGTACTGCGCTCGCCAACCCGCCTGCCAAGCGTGGTGAGTATGGCAACTACCCCTCTTCGAGGTCCATAAGAGAGGCCAATGTTCAGTTGTTGATGTTTTACGGCAGAAATGAAGATTACAAAAAAATATTAAGTAGTAACTTTCTATCGGCTGGATTTATTTGTATTGTCTTGACTATTTACTTCGTTGTTATACTTCGAAACTTCTTGCCTACTGTTACTAAAGTTACGCTTGCACAATCTTTGTTCCTTCCCATATTAGATTATGCTGGCACCAGCCAGCTTGACCTCACCGAAGCCCAACTGAACAAACTTGAGCGCCTTCAAAATCTTTCGCTTCATTTATGGCTTACGCAAGTATGACCATGTCTCTGAATTTCGCGCTAAACTCAAGTGGCTCCCCATCCGTCTTCGCCAGAATGCACATATTCTTTCCCTTCTCTATATTATTCTTTTTACTCCTACTTCTCTCCTCTATCTAAAGGAGCGTTTCCACTATCTGCATGAGTCACATTAACGGAATCTTCGGTCCTCCGAAACTCTGCAGCTGACTTTTCCAGATCACTTCTCTCGATTCTATGGGAACTCTTTCACAGTACAAGCTATGCGATTATGTAATGCATTGCCTTCCTCTATAACATCGTCAAAATCTCTGGCTATTTTTAAATCAAAACTACACAGTCATTACTTGTCTATGTCGTAGAACTGCTTTTATTTATTATTATCAGTGTTACCTGTTTAATACATATAAATCTTTTTAGGTATATAAAATCGTTATTTATATGTATGTATGTAACTGTTTATTATTAAGTAGATACATCATATTATTTACAAGGTTTATGTATGTATGTAGGTATATTGTATGTATGTATTATGGTACACCACCGTCTTTTGATCAAGTATATTCTGTCCATCCAAAGATTGTCCGGAAGAGATCGCTTTTAGCGATAAGACCGCCCATTGTATGTTGTTATTATTTTGTTTGTATCCTTATATTTTTACTTTCGATGGTGTACACGTACAATAAAGAGTTTATCTATCTATCAATCTATTTACTCAAATTCCTAGGTTAACAAACTATAGAAATAAATTATAATTTGTATTTTTTATTATTTTATACCACATTAAGGTGCAATATTTCAAGGACATCAAAATTCATAACAATATTTCGATTCTGGTGGAGTTTGAACCACTTTAGTCAAACGTAGCGAAGTTTTTTATGAAATTTATTGGTCAGCTCCACTATTCTTCTCTCCGCTCTGCTCCAGTGGACAGGCAGCTTAACAGGCGACAAATAAAAGTACATCATAAAGTGAGCTTATTTATTTATCTCCGTATATTTTTTATTCGTTTCTGATGTGGGGGATTGGACTCGGTGGTCAGAAGAAAGGGCTGAGTCTTGTTCGTTAACATTTTAACTGAAACAAAAATATATCATCAATCAGGATTTACTAAGCTAGATAGGATTGGCAAGGTACATGAAATAAATCCATACGTCAGTAAGCACCCTGTCTGACTTGCAGATGAAGCAGATAAGGACGTGAGTGTGAAATTGATTTATTAATGAGCTATTGTGTTTCGCGCAAGCTTCCATTTCGATAGGGTGTGGTGATCGTAATAGTCTTACCTGCAGTACGAGGTGGCTCTAATAACTGATCCTGGCGAGATGATAGCCTGCTGGAGGCCGAAAATTTTCACAGACGCCAAACCGTAATCGGAACATGCCTCCACCTCCAGGCCTATCACTCTACTGCCGGGACCATTATTCTGAGGGCATGGCTGAAACCAAGCAATCATTAAAAACGACGACAAAAGTCGTGGACAAAGGTATGCGGATCGCGAGCTTAAAGTAATAAAGTATAGTACATGTTGCTAGGCGGGACGATAGAACCAAGGCGGTGACAGAGAGGTTGCCGATGGAAGCGAGACCTCGAGGCAGACCGCCTGCCGGTGGGAGAACGATCTAGTCAAGGTTGCCGGACGACAGTGGGTTCTGTAGCTTAGTGGTCAAAGCACTTCCGGCTTTAGGACACGTTAAGTATCGATTTGACGGACGTGGGTTCGATTCCCACCGGTGTTCTAAAATTTTTGATAAAGTTATTCATTTCTTAGAAATGTTCTACCTAAGTGTGGTTAAACCGGCAATAGTGGGTGTTGATGGGCTGATATGATGATGATGATGATGTGAAAAGAATTTGAACCTAAATATTGAAGAATTTCCGTGGGGTGGCAGGAGAATATTGCCTCTCCTTTCCTACTCACGGATGCAGTAAGGATCTGCCAAAGGGATACCTTCGAAAGATGGGCAGCAGCGTCCTTTTGTGTATCAACATCTCGTACTGCGCTTGCCAACGCGTCTGTCAGGCGTGGTGAGTATAGCAACCCCCTCATAATCTTGGAAATCCGTGAGGGAGGCCTGCATCCAGCAGTGGACGTGGACACGCGGCTGAGATGATGAGATCATGATGTAAGAGTCTGCGATGAAAGTATGTTGCCGTGGAGAGCAGTGCAGTAAGAGACTGCTTAGGGAAACCTCTGGAAGATGGGCAGCAGCGTCTGTCCTTTCTACGCTCGCCAACCCGCCTGTCAAGCGTGGTGAGTATGGCTACTACCCATCACGGAGATAAATGACGTGTTCAGTAGTGGACGTTTTACGGCTGTAATGATGATAAAAGTGAATTCGTACTGAGAGTAGTTTGTGCTGATCTTATTCTGATAAACCCATTAGGTACAATACAATACAAGTAGGTACTCTTTCAATAAATCAATCATTTCAGCCGTAGAACGTGTGGACGTTCTACGGCTGAAATGATTGAGGCTTGTGTTCACTAGTGGTAGTGAACACAAGCCTCCCTCATGGATCTCCATGAAGGGTAGTTGCCATACTCGCCACGCTTGGAAAGCGGGTTGGCGAGCGTAGTACGGTGCAATACTCTTTATTGCTCACCAAACAAATAAAATATCCACCAATTTTGAAAATTTCAGCTACAGACTGAACAGATACCTACGGATATTTTACCCTTTGGGTACGAAACCCTAAAAACAAATAGTTAATAAAAAAAACATTACAAATATGAGGCACAATGGGTGGCCTTGTCACTAAAAGCGATCTCTTAAGGGCAATCTTAGGTACATAATTACTTGTACTTTTGCATCGTTATCGTTTCACTCTGTTAAAGATCATGGCAAAAAGGCAACCTAGGATGTTACAGGAGTGGACATCCTACTTTTTTTTTTAAGTTTACAGCTGGACGTTTTATGGTAAGGCTGGACCACAGTCGCACGCACGCAGCAGGCGTGATGCGTGTGACAGTATATACAGCACACCTCCAACGGACATCTTACAACCAGAGGTACTTACATCAGGAAAGGACCCCAGTGGTGACGGGATTCTCTGGTATTTCACCGGCCTTCCAGATAAATCCCCTAAGAAAATCAACTAATTTTATAAGTTCTGCAAATCAAATTTACTGTGAAATTAAAATATGCCTAATGTATCATTACTGAGCAGCATATATAAAAAAATGTTAACATTAGCATTTCTACAATTGCTTCTAAAATTAAATAAAAAAATCACGCTTGACACACATCACCATCTAGCCCCAAAGTTAGGTCAGGCAATTTTTGCCTTTAACTTTAAATTTGAAGCTTCGGAGGCAATCAAAATATTTAAATCAACGTTTAGCTAGAAGCGTTGGAGAGAAAGAGAGGATATTCTTACCCACACTGGCCAAGGAACAGGCGGACGCGGAGGCGGTGTCCAACAGGGCGAGCAAGCACACGAGCGCCCCGCAGTAGTACATGGCGCTGAGAATGCCGCCTTCGCGCCGCACCACCGTTTATAATGCACTTCTAATGCGCCGTGTTGTAATGGAACTTTGGTTTCTTAAATTAATTACCATTTATAATACTCTCCTGCCCAATCCATAAAATATACCTATACCTACACATTTTATTGTTGTTGTAAGATACAAGTACAGGTAAATAATATCATCATTGGCTGGTTTGTGTTCACTGCTGAACATGCATAGTTACACACAAGTACTCTAATGGCTCTAGGACCCAAAGTGTGTGTTGGTCTCTGATAAAATAAATCCCCACTTTCTTCTGTGCATCGCTGTCTCTTGCCAGTTTTCGGCTACGAGGTCGAGCAGATCAACGTCCACCCTATCACTGCATCGGTACTTGTGATGTTCGGTCGACCCAGGTCTGCCCTTTTAACGCTTTGATCTTCACCCATTCGCAGTAGATACCAAGCCACCGGAGTCTTTTAGATTTGTACACTCCTAATATGTGAGCCACATGGTCTTCAATTTCCGCGGTTTTTCGGACTCCCCAGCTGCCATATTCACGCTTTACAAAAGCGAGGATTTTCCGCAGAACCTTCCTCTCTGCTACTAAAAGCTGGTTCTCCTCCTCGAGTGTTAGCGTCCAATCTTCGAAACCATGAACAAGAATGGGCCTTATCACAGTAAAGTAAAAGTAAAGTAAAAAGATATTTATTTATCACCAACACAGTTTGGTAGATGCGCATTTTAGTTTTTCTACAGAGAAGCCCGTATATCAGGACCTTATAAGGTCCGTATATTATTATATATCGATGCAGTCTTTAGGGTTGTTCGTGTCTGTGACCATGCATCCCAAGTACTAGAATTTGGCGACTCTTTTAAATTATATAAATAAATAAAAAATGCTGGACAAATCACACAGCATCATCTAGCCCCAAGCTAAGCAGAGCTTGTGTTATGGGTACTAGATGACTTATAAACTTAATACATTATACTACATAGATAGATATTTTTATTATATATAGAAAAACACCCAGAACACCCTGAACAAATATCTGCAGATCGTACAGACATTTGTCCCGAGGCGGGAATCGAACCCGCAACCCCTTGCATCGCAGGCGGACCTTCGCCCGCTGTGCCACAGAGCTCGTCAAAATGTTGAATCTCCCACGAGTAAATTTTGATGTTGGATACGGGTCTTTTTAGGGCACTTCATATGGAGATACTCCGTCTCATCATGGCTGATACGGCATGGCTTAAGTCCAACCTTTTTATCCTCCTAGTGGCTTCTGCGACTTCTTTGCAACTTTCCCCAACTAGAGCTAAGTCGCCGGCGTACTCTTAGACTTACGGACAGCATAAAGCCTGTACATAAAGTACATAATTAATAATTGATAAGACCGCCCATTGTACCAAATGTTTATTGTAAGTTTTTTTTTCTGTAATTTCTTAAGGTGTGCAATAAAGTATTTTGTATTGTATTGTATTGTATAATTCCAGAGCCCAGCTGAAAAGCATGTTAGAGTATCGCCCTGCTTTAGACCTTTGGGTTGTTTGGTGTTCCTCAGGGGGAGTATCTTGGGTCCTCTCCTATTCCTCCTATACATTAACGACTTACCAGAATACATGTCACACAAATGTTTTTGTTTACAGATGACACCACAGTGTTAATAAACGTTAAAAATAAAGAATTAGTATAACCGACATTAAATAATGCGTTATTTGATATTGTTAATTGGATGAATAACAATAACTTATGTATAAATATTAATAAGACAAAGGTAAATGCTATTTGCAATCTGCCGTGGGGTGCCGGCACTAGAATGTTACCCCTCCTCTCATGCCCGTGGATGCAGTAAGAGCCTGCTAAAGGATACCTCCGGAAGATGGGCAGCAGCGTCTTTCCGTGTAAGAACATCTCGTACTGTGCTCGCCAACCCGCTTGCCAAGCGTGGTGAGTATGGCAACTACCCCTCATGGATGTCCATGAGGGAGGCCTGTGTCCAGTAGTGGACGTTTTTCGGCTGAAATGATGATGATGATGATGAATGCAATTTAATTCATACAATAATAAATCACTAAATCTTGACATATGCCATAATAATGAAAAAATCTTTGAAATAAATTCGTGTAAATTTCTAGGAATTACTTTAGACACTAACTTGAACTGGAAAGATCATGCTAATTTTGTTTGCCAAAGACTTAGCAGGTTTATCTTCGCCCTTAAAAGAGTTCGGCAAACTATATCTTTTGATGCGGCCATAGCTGCATACCATGGACATGTATCGTCAATTCTAAGTTACGGGCTATTGTTATGGGGTAACTCAGTAGACATAGAAAAAGTTTATAAGGTTCAAAAGCGATGTATCCGAGTTCTAAACAATGCTTGGTTCTTAGATAGTTGCAAGCCGCTTTTTAAAGAATATAATATATTACCGCTTGTATGTACTTTTGTGAAAGCACATCCACCCCATTTTAAAAGACGGAGTGAAGTTGTGACCTGACAGAAGAGAATATCGGGAGAGACCTGACAGAAGAACGTCGGGAATAAAATAAAGGTAATTACGCGATAAATACCCGATAATCCCATATTTTAATAATGACAGAAGAGAGCCAAATTTATAAACTTATTGTATCAACCTCCTCGCCATAAAGATATATATAATATAAATGTTTGTAATATGTGTATACTGGTTTATAATAAATTACCGGAAGAGCTTAAGATGTTAAATGGATATATTTAAGAGAAAAATTAATGATTGGTTAGTGTGTAATTGTTTTTATAATATAATTTGATATTTAGAATAATAAATAAATTAAATTATATTAATATTTCCACGCCTGCATGCAGGCCGAATACATGTATTGACGTTTAGCACTAAGTTACTGTGATATTTTATGTATTCTGGCAAATAAATGATTGTTTATGATTATTGATAACCGCAAAATCGTGAGTAAGTTCGCGTTCTATTTCTCATCTTACGGTCGTAATATGTACTCCTCTAGTAAGATGAGATTCAGAATTGAGAATTGTCATGTTGACGAGCTCTTCCAGAATTTAAAATTCCCTCAGTATAGTGTACAAGGCTCACCAATCTATACAGTCGTAAGCTTTTCTGAAGTCAACAAACTACGTGTGGATACTCTAAGCATACTCTTACTTCTTCTTCTTCAGGTACTTTATGAGAAAAATTTAGTCTACGGTACTATGCTTCGTTGGAACCCACACTCAGAATATGTTCCGCTTATAAAATAAAATAAAATATTTTTTTAAATATAATTATTTATTAAGAATATTATAGCGTCATTAACACATATTTACCGGGTATTTGACACGATATTTTTGTTTGTTGTTGTTGTTATTTACTTTTATTATTGCCCGACGTTTCGACAGGATTGCACCCATCGTGGTCCCGGGAAGACTGATAGGTTGGAGGTAACCGCAGCAAAGCGAAGGTGTCTTTTCAGACTACCCTCACTTGGTCTTTTGTACATTATGTCAAAAACAATAAAATATCAATAAAACTGAGAGAGAATATTCGAAGTAAATACAATATTCATTTTATAAAAAAAAATATATGTTGGTAAATAATTATAAAATAACATTAAAAAAAGATAACATTAAATGGTGTAAATTCTTATATAGTTGTCAGAAAATATGTCAGCGTCTGTTTGAGCAATGAGTTTGTCGAGTGCAGTGAGTGCCCTTTACCGTTAGGGCTGAAGAACTGGCAACCGTCCTCACACCTGCGGGCGGAGCAAATTGCACCGGGCGACGCCTCAGCCCTGACATGCCCTCAGCACCCACCAGTGCAGACGTGGCACGGCCAACCCCATTCGCTGAAGTACCATCGGGTTATCAACCTTACCGCATAACAGCAAATAATAGTGGTTTAGAAGAAGTGAGCCCCGCCTTAGCTGTAGAGAGTCAAACCCGACCATGCCAGACACAAAAGAAGAAGAAGAAGAAGAAGAAAAACATTTATTTACCACACGCACAAATCACAAAACATACATCCACATAAAAATAACATTAAAAATAAAATATCACAAATAAACAAGAAGAAGCAGATGTGGCGTGGGTAAATGGGTCCCCAACTCAGCATTGTGTAGCACCTGGCTAGGCTCAGATGCTACGCTGGTTTTCAATTGGGGCCCCGGGTGACTTCACGACCACAAAAGAGAGAAGGAGACAGGAGAGGAACATAGTAAATGAATAGGAATATATAGACGGTAAACAAACAATCATAAAACAGTATACAGATTAATCAAAAATAATAAAGTAAAATAAAAAAAAACATTCAATTAAAATATATAAAAAAAACATACAATTTAGAATAAACAAAGAACACAAAAAAAAAATATAAACAAAGAAAATACAAAAATAAAAAACAGTCGACAAAAACCCTGAACATCAACAGGCAACACCAAGCCCATGTCTATTTATCGGTCGGCCACGGCCAACCGACATAGCAGAGCTGCTGACACCTGTTGAACAGCTTATTGGAGGTTGATTGCAATTATTTGGAAGAAATGAATGAATGAATGAATGAATGAATGAATGAATGAATGAAAATTCTTTATTGTACACCAAATAGAACAATTTTAAAAAAATACAATGAGCATATAAATGTACAATGGGCGGTCTTATCGCTAAGAAGCGATCTCTTCCAGACAACCTTTGGATGGAGAAGAATTTGAAGGAAGAATGGTTGGGGGTGTACATAGCAAAAGATAGATAGAGAGAGGTAATAAAATAATTATAATATTATACGAAAATAAAATAACTGATATAATAAATACATATACCTACATTACATACACAGAATACATACAATACATAAATATAATAAACCAAATAAGATTTATATACTAATACATATTATCCTGATACTATAGGGTGAAGGGAAATGATAATATAGCGGATAAATCTGATACAAAATACAATTCTATGACATTTTAGATAGATACAAGTTTTTAACTTTGGCTTTAAATACATCTAGGGATGACGATTTTCTCACCAAAACCGGTAACGCATTCCAAAGTCGCACTGCTTGGACAGAAAAGGATTTGTTATAGAAGCTTGTTCTATGTGCAGGCGTCTTCAGTTTCAAATTTTCAGACGAACGAAGATTTCTGATATTGGAGCAGTGAAGGAATTCAAAATGTTCCTTCAGGTAGGAAGGAGTGGTTGGGTTATAAAGGATATTGTATAGAAGGGAGAGGATGTGAGCATTCCGGCGAAAACGAATAGGGAGCCATTTTAACTTAGTTCGAAATTCAGAGATGTGGTCAAATTTACGTAGTCCAAAGATAAACCTTATGCAAACATTTTGGAGACGCTCAAGTTTGTTAAGCTGGTCCTCCGTGAGATCTAGGTAGCAGGCATCAGCATAGTCAAGGATAGGAAGAAGAAGAGATTGTGCAAGCGCAATTTTTGTAGCGGTAGGTAGAAAGTTCCGAAGTCTCCTTAGTGAACCTGCTGACGCGAACATCTTCCGCCTCACAGATTCCAACTGAGGACCCCAGGACATGGGACTATCAATTAGTACACCGAGGTTCTTTACTTGTGGACAAAATGGAATAATGACATCATTAAGCTGTACTTTAGGAATAGTTGTCCAGTCTACTTTTGCCAGCATACGAGAGAGCTTCCTACTATGGTGACCTGTGTTTTTGTTGGATTAACTTCAAGGCCGTAGGCTTTGCTCCAGTCACTAATGCGAACAAGATCGTTATTCGTGCGGTTGATTGCGGCAGCCAGATCCTCAAGAGGGGCTTGACAATAAATGGAAGAAAATGCATTTTGAAATTTTGAATTTAACATGAATGTCTCGAGCTACCCACCAGACGGGATATTTCGGTGTGTGATATGTGTGTGCGAATTTAAAAAGCGAGAACGAGTAACACAAAGCAAGAAGATTACGAAATACAGAATTCAAAATAGTGCAGCTTCAGCAGAAAAAGAAAAAGAGGTTACTGTGTGAAGTAAAATAACTTTTCTTGAAGGAATGTTATGCACAAGCCTTCCCAGTCAGCTTGTCAAGGTATTAGCCACCAGGGTAGTCAGTCGTGAACAGCATAATGAAGGACGGATGGGTGGTATCTGTGCACGATTTGAGATGCCGACGAGGAAGGTCCGAATGGGTTCACCAAACTCACGAGCAGCATAACGTGCATAAAAAAGAGGTACAAATACACTTATAAATAATAAAAAATTCAATACTGGTCAACTCACACATCATCATCTAGTTCCAAGCCAAACGGAGCTTGTGTTGGGTACTAGATGACTAATATAATTAATACATACCACAAAGATAGATATTTTTTATTATATTTTATTATATATAGAAAAATATTCAAAATACCCTGAACAGTGGTGATGGGAATCGAGCCTACAACCTGCTGAGTTGCTGCAGCACAGAGGATATACTTATCTTATTATAATTACGGGAAGACGGGTAGAGGTATGGATATTATCACCACTGCCTCTTGTATGCGTGTACATATTTGAATACACCTTGTATTTATCCGAAAGTCAAACAGATACACGATCACCTATCAAGGAGGACGAACTAAATCACATTACGAATCGCTTTTATATTTATTTATTTCCTAATATCAGAGCATTTCTAGTTCAAGATTCAAGCGTCTCCGTTGTGGACGGAATGACTTGGTGGGCAGAAGAAAAGGCGCCAGATCTTGATTGTCACACTCTAACTGAAACAAAAGAACATGATTAACCATAGTTTACTCAATTTCCAGGGAATGACAAGGTAATGCTTAAAAGCATTACCTTGTGAATCCCTGGAAATTATGCATTATGCATGCATTATTTGAAGTCTAATGTACGCAATCGTCTATTATTCTACTTCAAGTTTTACTCCATTCAAAGGTTGCCTGATAGATATCACCTTAGCAATAAGCCAACAGTACCATAGACCACATACATACTTTGCGGCAAGTCATCTTCGAGAAAGAGGTCAATCGTCGAATCAATAGAGTCTCCCAACGGGTAGGCCTTAAAATGAACATGGATAAGACGAAAGTTATGTCGAATGTCTATGTCGTGTCTGCCCCAGTTATGGTTGAAAACTCGGTTCATGAAGTTGTCGGTGCGTACATATACCTATGACAAACAGTCCAATTAGGTAGGTCCAACTTCGAGAAAGAGGTCAATCTTCGAATCCAACTGGGATGGGCAGCGTTTTGGAAACTTCGCAACGTCTTTTTGTCAAACATACCTCGGTGCCTGAAGAAGAAAGTCTCAAATCAGTGATGACATTATGGAACCGAGACGTAGTCAACGAGCTATGGAGAGACTATTCTTGGGGTTTCTCTACAGGATCGAAGCAGAAATGAGGAGATAGGTAGAAGAACTCGGATCGATAGCCGATGAGGCCGCAAATTTCTCGAATGGAGACCATGGACCGGCAAGCGCAGCGTAGAACGTCCACCTACAAGATGGGCAAACGACTTGGTAAGAACCGCAGGTCGGCGTTGAATGCAGGCCGCTTCCAACCGCAGTACTTGGAGATTAATGAGGGAGGCCTTTGTCCAGCAGTGGACGTCCTACGGCTGATATGATGTTGATGAATAAGGCACATTGTACCGCTTATAACAATGAAGTTAGATAATGATCTCCAAAACTCAAAAAAAAACTTTATTTAGTGCGGCCACAGGGATTTTGTAGATGCGATAATGAAAGGCATTTGCATCTATTATAAACTAGATGTGCCCGCGACTTCGTCTGCGTGAACCAAAATGTAGTAAGCCTATTTAAGACCATAAATAAGCCAAATAATACTCGTATAGTGACCGTAATAATAAGAAGAGATATCCGAAAATTCGAAGAAAGCTCAGAATGTGAGTAAAGTAAGCGCATCTTCCAGCGACGAAAATTGTATCCCTTTGAGCTCATTTATATTTTCGAAAAAAAAAAACTTACTATCATAATAAAATCTTAAATGTTTCTGAAAATACATAAACCACTATAATGTATCCTTATTACATTTGAATATTTCCCTTAAGTTATCATGGATCCCAGCATCAGAACTGGGTTTAGCAAGCAAACATTATTAAGTAAAACAAAAAACACAAACGCAAATTTAAATTTAGGGTATTCCACTATTGAAGAAGTCCAATACACACTATAACTTACATTATTTAATTCTATTGACAGTTTCGTAACTACAAACTATGGAAATTAATGAATAGGTGTCTGATGCTGATGATGGTGATGATTAGTGGATAGTGATATATTCTCTTAGCCATCTTGCGTTATAGTCACCCATGAATTTTGTAATATTGAAGAGTTTTTTGTAGTCTTTTTCATCAGTTCCACTTTATCAAATCATACTTTCAGATTTGTCAAATGGTTTACTCTTATAGTTAATCTGATATTTTATACATGCTTTATTGCAAATATTGCGTTTGGCAGCGTTGTAGAACTTTAAAATAAAATTATATTGAGACGCTTTCCGTTTGTTGTTGATTTCTATTTAATTTTATATCACAATGTAAGCAGTTAATTTTGTTTACCTACAAAAATTTACAAATCTAAGTATGTCTAAATAAACATCTAGTTGATGCATTAGATGATGATTTGCCGTGGGGTGCCGGCAGTAGAATTTTACCCCTCCTCTCATGCTCGTGGATGCAGTAAGAGCCTGCTAAGGGATACCTCCGGAAGATGGGCAGCAGCATCTTTCGTGTAACAACATCCCGTACTGCGCTCGCCAATCCGCCTGCTAAGCGTGGTGAGTATGGCAACTACCCCTCATGAAGATCCATGAGGGAGGCCTGTTCAGTAGTGGACTTTTACGGCTGAAATGATGATGCATTAGGGCCACGACCATGGCCACAATGACGACATGGTCTTTCAATAATTGTGTTTACCTCACGTGCAGTAAGCGATCGCGTCGACTTTTGCCCCCGCGCCCCATGCAAGGATGTCTGCTGAGTCGAGCTTCGGAATGTATAAGCCCGGAAATGGATAGACAAAAGAACACGCCTTCACCCAAAGACCTTTGACGCGACTTCCGGGACCAATATACTCAGGGCAGGGCTGAAACCAAGGAATCATTATTACTAATGAACTGCACAAACATTAAACATGAACTTAGTTTTTACTTATACGTATTGTATATGTGTGTATAGTGTTACCCCTTCTCTCGTGCCCGTGGATGCAGTAAGAATCCGCAAAGGGATACCTGCGGAAAATGGGTAGCAGTGTCTTTCCGTGTATCAACATCCCGTACTGCGCTCGCCAACCCGCCTGCCGAGCGTGGTGAGTATCATCCCCTCATGATTTTGGAGATTCATGAGGGAGGCCTTTGTCCAGCAGTGGACGTCCTACAGCTGAGATGATGATGCACGGACCGTGGTTAAAAGCGCTAGAAATTTATGAATTTATTATATTGAATGTATAAATGTTTTTATAATGTGTATTATTATAATTAAGTTATCATAACTTTAATTTGTTGAATTAATATTTTATGATATAAAATTAAATGATCCTAATGCTATAAGTAAATTATTTTGATAAAGTTTTTAATTGTGTCTTATTACTCATATCCATGGACCTGTTCCATTTTAATAGTAATTAAGTATTATGAACTTTAAGGAATTTGAATTGCAAAGAACAAGAATAAGAATGTAGACGTACACTTTCATTGTAAAAATCATAAAGATAAACGTAAAATAGTTTGTACTGAAATTATTCTGATAACTGACACAACAATGACACTGGGACATTTATTTATTTATTTACTTTAATTATAACGGTACAACACCAATTACAATAATTAAAGAAAAAAACAAAAATAAACACAATTAAAAGTAAAATAATCATAATATTCATAAAAACAATATTAATTAAAAAAATATATAACAATTGAAAAAAAATACATAATCATCCACCCTTCTCACAGAATCACAAACACTCTGACAATATATCCAGCCATCCATCCGCAAACAAATCACATTCAGGATTGGCGGTCAGGAGAGCGTTGAGTGCCGCGAGCGTGCGCGGTGTGGGCGAGTTAGCACGCGCCGCAGTACGATGATGTGGCACGGCGAATAAATTATGCCGTCTGGCACGCAGATATTTGTTAGGAACAAAAAATCGACACAAATCATCATGCAGATCAGGCGCATCAATTTTCCCCCGGAGAATCTTACACATGACTGTAAGTTGATTCGCATCCCGTCTGACTTCCAAGGAATTATACCCAAGACAACCCAACAGAAATTTCGTCGGATACATGAATGGGTAGTATCCGTTTATACGCTTGTATAGGTACCGGAGAAAGGTCTTTTGTACCTTCTCGAGGAGAAGGGCGTATGTGCTCTTGTGTGGATTCCACACACACATAGCGCTCTCGAGCTTAGAACGTACCAAAGCCCCAAAATTAACCGTATAACATGGTGATTACGAAAGTCGCGAGAATTTCGAAGGATGAAACCCAAACGCCTAAAAGACTCTTTTGCAAGCGCAGTTATGTGGTCGTGGAATGTAAGTTTGCAGTCGGATGTGACTCCCAGGTCCTTCATCGTTGTCGTCCTAGTTACAGAGACGCCATTTATTTGATATTCGTAACTAATTGGGTGCCGCATTCGACCGGAACTCATCGCGTAGCATTTAGAGGCGTTGAATTCCATCCCATTCTCATGACTCCATAGGTCAACGGCATCGAAATCCTGCTGCAGGGCTATACAGTCCAGTTCAGATCGCACCTCTGTGAAGAGTTTGAAATCATCTTCACAGAGGTGCGATCTGAACTGGCATACACTGGAACATACATAAGCCAATTATGATTTAGTTTTTCTTTGTCATACTTTGAGTCTGTTAGAGTTTATCCAGTTATGTTATAGACTTCTTACAGATAAATTTAGTCTAAGTTGTCCCTTGCTGGGTTCGCAGCTAGACTGCTCATTTAGCAGCGGACCCAGTTTGGTCATCCGGACGCCGCATGCGTGATGCGTGTGCACTGTTCTCCATCGGACACCTTACAATATAGTTACTTACATCAGGAAAGGTAAAGTTTATCAACCCCGGGCCCACCGTGACTTGGGCAAATTTCACGTTGAGCATTCCCTCTGCATCACCTAAAGCATACCAAAAACTTGTATTAGTTCTGCATTCATGGCGGGAGATTTTAGAGTCCACACAAACTGCCCTCCAAACTGCGGTGTTTTACGTTGAATTAAAAAAAATGTATATGTACCTACTGTTATTTGATTTATTTATTTAACGAAAGAGTGAGCCTAGCGAACCAAGATCTTAGTGGCGATCGTTTTATAACATAAGGAGACTACATCAAAAAAAACTTTAGGGTCGCTGGGGAATTTTGATTTATGAGATAGTTTTTGAGATATGGGGGTTTAATAGACTTTGTTTGTCCAAGCATAATTCCTGAACGGACGATTCAATTTTGATGTTATTTAAAACTTGTAGATACATATAACATCAATGCAAACCGATTGTCGTGGGGGATTTTTCATAAGTCTATTATTTTTTCAGATATGGGGTTGTTGTTTTTTTTGGTAAAGGATATATCTTGAAAGCATAAATCGATATTATATGAAATGTATGAGATTAGGAGATAACATCAATACAAACCGATTGTCGTTGAGAATTGTTTGATAAAATTTGATTAATCGACTTTCTTTTACGAGGATAACTTTTGAACTAACGATTATTATTTTGCTGAAAAATTACAAGTTGCGCTTGGTAGACGCTTAAAATATTCACAGAATATTTAGTTGTATATTCAGTTTAAAAATAAATGATTAAATTTCCGTAAACAAACATAGGAAAGATATACACTTAAGTGCGATTTGAACTCGCACACGAAGGGTTCCGTACCATAATTTGACAAAACAACTCTCATAGTATGAGATTTCATCTTGACAAATAATAAACGAATATGACCACGATGTCTCTGTGATTCACAGGGTGAAAACAGGCAGTGATCACCGAATTATTACAGGCACATTGATATGAACGTTAAACTTGAAACGAGACGTGGTTCTTCACTATTGGCCTAGTAAATAAGCTCAGAGTCATTTAAAGACCTATGGAGAAGGCTATGCTCGGGGTTGGAAGAAATGGAAGAAATGAGGAGATACCTAGATGAACTTGGTTCACCGACAGCCAAACGGATTAGCACTTTGAAGTGGCATACAGCGCGCAGAATAGATGGCCGATTGAACCGCAAAGTTCTCTAATGTAGTAATGACATATGTACATACATACAAGCATTCAGCCGAAACGCCTAGTTGCCACTGCGAACTTCGTTTGCTTCGCTCATTCGTATGATAAAACAAATAAGATACCTTCTTCTTGTACTACACCAATTGCATGCTAAGGTAATTGTTTATCATCACTGGGCAACATAGTGCCCACCAGCTCAGTAGTTGTACAAAGTTCTGTAGATAATCCTGAAACTTTTTTAATAGAATAATGCTGACAACTTAAGATCAATATTGAAGCTCACGGTTTAATTTGGCTATTTTTCACAACTGACAAGTTACTGTTTTTATATAAGGAGCTATCACTTCTTAAATATGTTGCTGGAATTTTTGACTTAGAGTTTAATTTTCGAAATATTAAAGTTTTAAACTTGTTTTTTTAAGCGTTTCCTCTTCTAGAAGTAAACTGTTAGCTACACAAATCTGAAATGAATTAGGCCACACTGCTGTATTGTCGCTCGTGTCTAGATATCGGTCATCTAGTACATATTAACACAAACTCTGCTTAGCTTGGGGCTAGATGATGCTGTGTGAATTGACCAGCATTATTATTATATTACCGTTATGGATATAATTGCAGAGGTCCTCCGAGCCGGAGGCGGCCGTGGCCAGAAGGGCGAGCAAGCACGCGAGGGCTGCGCAGGGGGACATGGCGGGGAGTGCCGCCTCCGCGCCGCGCCGCCGCTTATAACGCACTGCTAATGCACCGTGCGGTCACGGCACTACCGTCTCTCTAATTTATTACCATCAATAATACTCTCCATAAAGCATACTTACCCATTTAATTAGTGTTACAAATCATATATACCTATATTTTTTTAATTTCATATAAGTTGGTCCTTGAACACATCTTGCCTCATGAATCATCAATTCAGCCGTAAAACGTCCGCTACTAAACACAGGCCTCCCTATTGGTTCTCCATGAGGGGTAGTTGCCATACTCACCACGCTTGGCAGGCGGGTTGGTGAAGGCAGTACGGGATGTTGACACAGAAAGACGCTGCTGCCCATCTTCCGGAGGTATCCCTTAGCAGGCTCTTACTGCATCCACGGGTATGAGAGTAGTTATCACATTCTACTGCCGGCACGGCTCACGGATCAATATATTCACGAAATTCTGCTGTAAACCCACAAAAATATTAATAGTTTAGTAAGAAAAGTGATTTGCACAATATAAATACTAAAAATAAAAATATACTCGCGTTGCCCGCTATTAGGCTTCCTAAGGTCAATGTATCTTTCAGAGGGCAGTGTACACGCTTGTACAATAAAATTCCTATAGAAATGCAGCAATTGTTATTTCTTTATTTATTATTTATTAATTCAAGGAAAACCAACAGCTTTTAAATATATGTATATAAAACATCTGCTTAAAAATAGGAAGCCAATAAAAGGTTTTCACGAGTAGAAGATAAAAGTAGAAAATTAAACAGTGTTAAACTCATACTAGATATAAAAATATAAGGAAAACTAATACTAATACACGCGTAAATACAAATAAACCTAACGAAAATAGAAAATATAATGTTGCTAATTAACTATCCCCTACGAAGAATTCACCGCTCAGCTGTGCTCGTGCTGAGAAGGCGCTTGTACAAAAAAGGTCTAAATCATAATTTAGACATATTTTATTAAAGTTATCGCTCACTCTCCATAGATATGAATTTTGTCTATAGTTTGTATGGGAATATGTAATGGGGCGTTCAATCGTGTTAACCTAGATGGAATGTGTATATTAATTTAGATCAGGATAATCAATTGAGTTGTTAGTACCTAATTTTCAATAGGAATAAAAGTTCAGCTATTTCTCGTCTCTTGTTAAGCGGAAGGATATGAAATTGCTTACATAAATTATTGTAACTATAATAATTTTCTATCAATAAGTTGCAAAAAATTATAAAATCTAATAAAAATGTATACAATAAAGCTATACATTTGCTTCAACTCCGAAACAAATAAAAAACTAACTATATAAAAGAACTGTGTTTTCTAATCGCTTCTTATCACAGTGCTTAAAACAGGGAAGCGAACAAATAAATAAATAATGCTGGACAAATCACACAGCATCATCTAGCCCCAAGCTAAGCAGAGCTTGTGTTATGGGTACATAGATGACTGATATACTTAATACATTATACTACATAGATAGATATTTTTATTATACTATATAGGAAAACACCCAGAACAAATATCTGCAGATTGTACAGACATTTGTCCCGAGGCAGAAATCGAACCCGCAACCCCTTGCGTCGCAGGCGGACCTTCGCCCGCTGCGCCACAGAGCTCGTCGAACAGATTCATTCATGTGCCTTATTTCCTGGTAACATAAGATTAAAATATGCTTTTATTTTTGTTAGTTGACGTGTATAAGATTTGCAATTGCTAACTATGGAAATAAATCAATGAATTTATGAATTTCTGGGAACTACTAGGGTGAAACCGCGGAGTGCGGCTAGTATAAGATATAATAACATTTTGTTAGTGCAAGCCATGATGGGCCTATCTTGGAAACATTTTACATGATAAAGTCTTCTGTGGGATTCATATGTTCGCGATTCATAGATGTGCCGCGAGTGAGTATGGCCTTTGCATCTATTATTGATAATTTATAATCATATTCATTTATTTCGTACAATACAAGATTTACACGTAACGTTTTTATAAAATAACGTTTTTTATAAAATATTATAAAAATATATGTAAGTTAAATATTTTTATTTACCTTTAAAATTTACAGTAATAATAACAATAAAATTGGTAAAAAGTTTATGTCAATAATAATAATAATAGTCAAAATTAAATTTAATAATAGATACCTATACAATTTGATAGCAAATTACAATCACATTTCATTTCAAACACTCTTAAGGGCTATGAATTCATCATAGCTATAGAAGTTGTTTGGCAATCAACCAGTCTTTCAGTTTACCCTTGAAGTACGTGAGGCTGGAAGCGTTTGTCACACTTCCAGGCCGGTTGTTATACACTGCTGGTCCCATTATGTGCGTTAATTTTCCTGACTTCACAAGATTACGAGGTAGGTTGGTAAGTTTATTAGCTAGACGAGTGCAATACTGATGACTGTCGCTGTTCTTAGCAAACAATCCCAACTTCAGTCCCTGACATACACTGTGACCTGGAAAATCACTATGCATGGAAGGGTCAGTATATCGAGCTCCCTAAAGTGTGGTCTTGCGGAAGCATCCTGCGGGATACCTACCATCGCACGCACTGCGCGTTTTTGCATGCGGAAAACCCGCTGCCAGTCAGCAGCGCGCCCCACAGCTCGGCTCCGTACTGCACAACGAGTGTACTGTCGCGTAGTAACAGGAGCGTACCATGTGCGTTGGTAGTACCCTAGTGAGGCGACTTAGGTCATAGCATGCGGATCTTCTGGTTGTCGGACAGTGGGCAACAATATCTCTGAATATTTTTGCTAGATGTCGCTACTCGGTGCTAAAAAACAGATAAAGGCAGTTAAGATTTTCGACCTGACGGTTTGCTCTGTAGCTGAATTGGTAAAGGCAGCCTGCGTTAGAGGTGTTCGTCTAAACGTAACGGGTTCGAGTCCCGTGGGAGACAAAATTTTGATTGCACTTTTAATGGTCTATATGAGTTAATGTTGGATCTTCTACCTTTTCCTTTATATATTGGCGATACCTTGCTCAACTTAAGACACGCTGGAAAGTCTGCGATACGAAGGCACTCGTTGAAAAGTTCGGTTAGGATTGGCGCTAGTGGACTGCCATCGGACGGTTTAGACGGTTTCGAAGGTATTTTACGTATAATAATTTGTTATATTTCACCTGCAGTAAAACGTTGAAACCTCAGCGAGCGGTCGGCCAGCGGACACGCAGATTGTAAAGCGGCACGCACAATAGGGACGGGGGCCGCCGGCGCGCCGCACGCCGCCGCCGCTCCGACAAATCTTGCATTTATTGAGTCGACCGCCTGCTGCTTCGACTGAAAATTTTCACCATTCGTGTTAGTAACTACTTCAGTGAAGTCAAGTAGTCAGTACAAGTAATATTTTTTCTCCTTTCCGAATTAACAACCCGCCACATACATTTATTTTTTATGTGTACTGTTTATGATTAGATCAGAATTAACTTTTTTTTTTCGGAAATTAATCATATTATCGTATTTTATATTCAAGTCATTTTAGTATCTGTATAGAATAATTCAATTATTATATTTATTGCAAATGTCAATCATGTCATAGTTATAGTAGTAATAGTCCAAAACCATTATTAACCTCGGTGATCCATGTCGCACTATTTAAATAATTAACTTCTTGATATGAAAGCATATGTCAAACTTGTCGATAATTACGTTTATTATACTCTTAGACATGGCCAGTGAGTTGACCGACTGATTGCAATGCCTAATCATTTGCCAGTCTACACTTTGTAGCGATGCAATAAAATTATCCTGGTTTATGGATGAGAAATCTCTTATCATCGGGCCTTGTTCTATTACAACATAGTTGGGCACGAACAGCTAGGTGATCACTTAGATTAGTAGTGACCGGAGATGCCGTAATATATGTACTCCGGTGACAAGTTCACATGAACATGATCAAAGCAAGTTGATGTGTACTGTGTAATGCGGGTAGGGAATTCGACAGCGTTAGTCATGCCGTGCTTTGATAACATATCAACCAGCCTCTTACTCTCAATGCTAAACTGATCCAAATAATTGATATTAAAATCTCCTACGATCACACTATCAGTGCTCAATGCGCTGACCTTTGTTAGGAGAGCCTCTATGATCTTAAAAATCAGTAGGCTCAATCAAATTCGTTCTGTATACACATACAATAGTCAAATTAAAATATAATAAATCTATGGCGCATATCTCACAGTATTGTTCTACGGATAGCTTACACAAGTCCTTATTTTCGGTACATTTTATATTATCTTTGATAAGTAAGCAAGACCCGTCATGAGAAATAGATAGATAGATAACTCTTTATTGTACACCACACATTGAAAGAATACAACAATAAAGAAAAGTAAAATGAAAAATGTTATGTCTACAATAATAAGATGCTAATGTAAAGCCACCAGGTTACAGGTACACATTTAATGTTCTTTGCACTTAACCAGTGTTCGGTTATTGCGAGGATATCGCACGTATTACCCCTGATGATAACTCTTCCAGTTTCTGGGTCTTTTCATCGATGGAAGCTACTTTTTGTAAACATACCGCTATTCCGGAGTTATTGCACATTGTCATACGCTCGTTCCTGCGCGGGCGCTAGGTGCGACTGGCAGCGCGGCTCGGAGCGGTGGACCCGGCGGCTCGCGTTGACAGGTCGCCGCGTGTGGCACGAGGGCGAAAGAGAAACCAATCCGATAACTTAACTCCGGGTGGCCACAACGACGACGAATTGAGCTTTCCGTACAGGCACTGGGAGCCAATAACAGAAGAAGCGTGCTTGTCCGCCTTTATGGTTCTCTTCTGGACTTTATTTTTTGCGGGCTAAGATCTCGGAGTACCCTCAACAGCCGCTTAGAGCTTTAAGATTGGTGCACGTTGAGTGGAAATAATTGTGTTTTGTTCGAGTAATTTTTCGTTTTCGTTTTTTGTTAGATCTGCTACGAGTTTTTGCGAGTCACTTTCTATGGCTTTTTGGGTCATTTTTGAATTTTCTAAGCGAATAAATACGGGACCGTATTACGTCTTGTGGGCAGTGACTACCCACACATATGAAGGTAAGCCCTAAGCGTATGAAGGTTGTAGGCACTTTTATGCGCTTAGATGTGTTATGCAACAGTGTAAAATACTTTTTACGACAAACTGGGGACTTTAACTTGGTCGTTTTTCTCAGTTTTTTTATGTTATTTTTTTACTTTAATGTGTTTACTGCCATTCATACTATTGGCCGGCAGATTATTTCCGGTTAGGCTTTGCACATCCTATATATAGGATTTGCAAAGGCAACTGGTAATCATGCAGTACGGGTTGCTGCAGTGTCAGGTATTATTCAGAGGAAAGAACAGGTCAATACGTCTGTATCAAACTGAGCCGCGGGTTTTCTCACGATGTCCTTCACCGTTAAAGCACGTGTTAAGTGTGCACATATGTACATTTTTCAAGAAAGAAAAGTCCAGTGGTGTACGGCTGTTATTAAACCCACGCCCTTTGGATTGATGAGCCGCAGTCTCAGAGAAAACGCTGGAAGAACTGCGAAAAGTATTATTCTAGTTTCTACCTCAAAATAAACGTGGTCACGTGGGTCTCTGCATGAACTTTAGTATAAACAAAACCTTGATCAATGCGGGACCTATTTAAATAATAATTTAAAACACTAAGACTAGCAAAAAGGGATATTAACTCAAAAATCTAAGGCCTTTGTATCATATTGTTGTAGATGTTATTTTTTTTCAGCAACTGGCAGATCCATGCTGTCAGGGACGCTGCAGTGTCGTTTTTTTTACGACACGTTTTTTTTCAAAAGCGACCATTTCGATGTCAAGGATAAACCCACCGATGATGATGCTGATGATGATGACAGTTTTACAATACCTAATTATGCTATAAAGTTATTATAAACGGTAATAAAGTTAAAAAACGATATTGGCGTGACAACACGCTGCGTTAGCCCGCCCTATAAGAGGGCGCGCGCCCCGGGCCTTCGCCGTCGTACAATGTGGTCCTCAGGAGCCCTGGTCAGCGCGCTCGCCCTGATGGGCGTCGCCTCTGCACAGTACCTCTTCTGCAACTCAGCCTCTGTTGGTAAGGGATACGATATCACATGTAATTTATTTATCTTTTATTGCCGTGAAGATAATGTTACCCCTCCTCTCATGCCCGTGCATGCAGTAAGAGCCTGCTGAAGGATACCTCCGGGAGATGGGCAGGCAGCGTCTTTCCGTGTATGAACATACTGCACTGCGCTCACTAACCCGCCTGCCAAGCGAGGTGAGTATGGCAGCTACCCCTCATGGATCTGTGAGGGAGGCCTGTGTTCAGTAGTGGACTTTTTAACAATCGTGGTGCTGGCAGGAGGATTGGCGAGCGCAGTCCGGGATGTTGATGCACGAAAATAAATATTAAAAAATAAAATAAAATGTATTTATTTTAGGAACTCATTACAAGCCATAATTTTAGAAATTACTGCTTAAAATGGGTTAAGCAGTTATTACAATTTTCTAAGATAATTACATTAAATGATAAAAATAATAATAAATTCTAAAAATAATTACAGGTTCAACACCCATTTCCGGTTCCGGTACTTGATGATCCTTGTGGGAGGCCCGTGTCCAGCAGTGGACGTCCTGCGGCTGAGATGATGATGACTAAATTGCGCGAACACTTTAACCGAATTATTTAAATCTGAATTAAAATACGTATTTGTTTTAATTTTTAGGTGTTTTATCTAGCCTTGAGAAGTACCGGTTTGATCCACTATTGGTAAAACCTGGAAAAGTAGCACTGCTCTTTAACGATGTAAGTACCTAACTTTATCTAGCCGTGGCCGGCAGTAGAATGTTACCTCTCATCTCTTGCCTTTTTTTAGCATGTATACGATAGCTATTATAACCAAAATACTTATTTATTTCTTCTGTCTGTTTGTATATCTGTCTGTATGATTATTTGAGCTTATCTCCAAACTGTACTGATTTTGACGGAACTTTCACATAGCAGTTTATAGAAGGAATAATTTACGCTACTTACATTCTACAAAAAGGTTAACAATTTAGTAATGGGCCGAAATTTGTTTTACAGTCGCTTGATCGAATTTCGTTAACTAAAAGCGACATTCGGCATTCAAATTCGGTTTAAATGCTTAATTTTCGGTGCAAAAAAAAGTGAAAAACCACATGCACTCTTTTGACTAGAAATAATAAAATTATACTTATGTTACTAACCCAATTTCCGCCGTATTTTTAATTATAATTTTATTTATTTTTAACATCAGGTGGGCTTTTGGCTTTTCATATGTCTTTAGTCATATTAAAAATAACAATGAATAGAAGTGAAAGTACAATGTTTGAAAAAAGTTTTCTGAAGCGAACGAATTTAATTATGCTTTATTCAATTAAAATTGTTTTATAATCTCCTTTTGTAAATTGACTATTCTATGTATCCTTTTGCTCATTTGAATACACACTCATTGACTTTGACTTCGAATGTTCGGTTCGTATTCGGCTCAAACCGTTGAGCCCATCCCTCTAAAAAATAGTAGTATGGGTACTAGATAGCTGATATACTTAATACAATATACTACATAGATATTTTTATTATAAGAAAAACATCCAGGAGTCGAATATCGCCGCCACCGACTGGATCCGGTTTGCTGTGAGTCGACCGCTCACTAAGACTTTCGGCCCACGTAACGCTGCAGACTGCGTAGTGTCAGTAGAGTGTGATAGAGTGAACGCAAAACTAGCAAACTATGGACACTCCATTTAAAATATAATATATGGAAGGACGTGCTAAACCGATACGCCGCTAACTCAGTCGGCCGCTAATGATACAATACAATACAATAATTTATATTCAAATAACTTACGGCTAAGTAGTAAATCTCAGTAATATTATAAAGTTGAAAGTTTGTTTGTATGGAGGTTTGTTACCACTTCACGCAAAAACTAGCTGAAATTTTGCAAACGTATAGATGTTGACTAGGATTAACATATAAGCTACTTTATATCCGGGTTCAATGTATGCAAAGCTGCTGGCGCAAGCTAGTATTACATATATTTTATTTAATTAAAGAAACCTAATGAAAAGTCTGCCTACTGGGGACGCAGCCTAAAAGTGTTTCCTCGGTTTCAGCCTTGCCGCGAGTTCAACAAAGTGATAGAAGGTCTGGAGGTGAGCGCTTGTTGCAGCAGCGCCCCGTCGCCGCGGGTGATGCTCAACGACCTGAGGTCGGGAAGCGTTAGCAGCTTCAACGGCGCTGATGTCAAAGTGATGGCTTACTGCGGCAGAGGGCTGTGAGTTTGAATCATATGTAAATGACGGGCACAATGCAGCGATAATCACATAGTCACATGCTTCGTGACCGTGTTCACCGCGGTATTGCAGTTGTAGGAAGTAGAGTTACCGCGTTACATGAGGATGAGGGGGGAGCCATCGGCGTGTCTCGTCTGAAAATTAATAAACACTTAAATATTCTGTGAATAATCAAGCGTCTTCCTGTTGCCGTTATAAATATCGAGCAAAAAACGGTAAAAAAATCACGTTTGTTGTATGGGAGCCCCCCTCAAATACTTATTTTATTTTCATTTCATTTTAGGGTTCCGGACCAAAATGGTAAAAAGGAACCCTTATAGAACAACTCTGTCTGTCTGTCTGTCACATATGGATATCTCGAGAACTACTGATGCTATCGACTTGAAATTTAAAATGGTACAAAACAATTTTTTTTTTAATATAGCATATATGAATATGTTAAAAAATATTTTTATTTTGATTGCAGGGGGGCGGATAGGGGACCTCAAAATTTTTAAGTGAAGTTACTAGGCCGTGTGGGGTATCATATGAAAGGTATTCACTTGCACAATAATAAACAGTTTTATTTATTCTTTAATCCGTATCGTTTTTGAGTAATTTACAAAAATGTTGAAAAAACGACCGTAAAAAACGGCAAAAAAATTACGTTAGCTGTATGAGAGCCCCCCTTTATTATTTATTTCATTCTGTACAAATACTAATTGTTGTACTAACGGCAATAGAAATACATCATCTGTAAAAATTTCACTGTCTAGCTATCACGGTTCAATAGATACAGCGTGACAGACAGGCAGACACACAGACAGACAGATAGACGGACAGACAGACGGAGCGGAGTTTTGTTATGCCTAAAAGTTATGTTATTACCATTACAACACTGAAGTGTAACCTAGGACTCTACTAGAGCGTAAAGAACATTTCATAATCCTGTATTTTTGTGTTTATTAAAAGTTTGCTGAAAGTTTGCAGTGACTTTTTATCGCGAACTTTACTTTTACTTTAGTTAAAGTGCAATCTGTGACCGGTGCCGTCGAACAAGCGAGGTAAATATATCTCAAATCGTGCAGTGCGAGCGGGACAGACTACGTTGCGTGTGACCTCGGTGAACTTTGGCAGCCCGCGGATATCACGGTCTATTCAGAATACTATTATAGTTGCGTAGGTATCTATTCTAGCTACGAAAAATACTGACTTTGGTCGGTATTGCTGGCACAGGTTGCTTTTCTGTAAAGTGCAAGCATGTCCAAGGAATGTTGTGGTTGCCTGAAAGCTATTCCGAACCGAGAACGGTTGCTTTGTTGCAATTATGTGTTATTTGTATTGTATGTGTTATGTGTTATAATCTAATATAGACTATGTATATGTTCTTCTTTACTTGTAAAATGTCTGAAATAAACTTTTATTTAATTTAATTTAATTTAGTTGCAATTGTCAGCTTTGGTAGGATCTCAAATGCGCTGACATCTCAATCAAAAGCTTTAAATTTATGAGCATAGATAGCAGGACTTTGTGGATCTGCGCAGGTTGTCGTAGCAAGCTACATAAAGTCGACAACTCTTACATTCCGGTACGCGCAGCTCATCAATCACCAGGGCGCACCAATATACCTATCCGCCAATCTCAAGAGCCATCTCCATCTCTATACAAGCCAAAATCCTGAAAAGGATCGCCTGCGAAACCTCAACAACCCAAACTCTGTACAACCCCAAACACTGTAAATTCACGAAACTCTCGCTTCCCTGGAAACCGGCGACAAAGACGAAGGCGACTGTATGGTGTGAAATTGGCAGTTGACTAAATAATATTGCGCAAGAACAGCTGCAGCTAAGTGATTGATAGCTTTCAGCAAGCTATTTTGTTTTTCAGCAACAGATACGACAAACTGAAAATTTACTTGGAACAGAAATCTGCCAGAATCGACAACCTTGAAAAAGAAAACGCGCTTTGCATGACTCACTGCATAACTTGACCAAACGGATCAACTCCTAGTGGCTTCTGCGACTTCTTTGAAACTTTCCCCAAATAGAGCTAAGTCGTCGGCGTACCCTTAGACTTACGGACAGCATAAAGCCTGTACATAAAGTACAGTCGCAGGCGGACCTTCACCCGCTGCGCTACAGAGCTCGTCGATATAATATTAAAACCATTTTGCGCATAGTCAAATATCTTATGCCAATTCTCTCCTTGGAATAATATAACTGTGTCATCAGCAAATGAAATTAGCTTGCCATTTTGTACATTGAGATCGCATATTTGGTTCATATAGACCAAGAAGAGTGTTGGATCAATAATAGTCCCTGTGGATTTCCGTACGTTACTGGTAGTTCAGTGCTGACATTTTCTCAGATTATACACTTTGCTTTCTATTACATAGATAGCTCCTGCATAAATCGAGTTGCTCGCCCCGTATTCCTATTTTGTTGATTAATAGTAAAAACAATGTCTGACATAACATCACAACCAGTAGTTTGAAGGCCTGTGCAAAATGGATCTGTTTCCACTTTCGCACATCATTAACTTGTCCTTTCTGGAGGGTGGTTTTCCAAAACAGTTAAAAAAAGTCAATTGTTAAGCCCCTTTTCAAGAAGAGTGACAGATCGGATCCGAACAACTACAGACTTACAACATTAGTCCCAATCATGACAAAAGTATTGGAGAAAGCATGTTGAATAGGCTAAACAGTTTCTTGGATAAGCATGAGACTCTTCATAGTGATCAATATGGTTTTCGTAAAGGAAGTTCTACATCCCTTGCTTGCTTAAACTAAGTGAGGTTTATTTGAAAAATCTTAAACAGTGGTAGAGGCCCCATGTTGACTCTTTGTATGGACTTAAGCAAAGAATTTGATTTTGTTAAGCATGACAGACTGTTTAACAAATTGGATCATTACGGGATTAGTGGTAAAGCTCTGGACTGGCTGGCAAGCTACTTGCATGATAGAGAACAATGTACCCAAATAACTAAGGTTATAACAAATACGAAGTTTAAAGGCAACACCAACTTTCAAAATGATACTAAGCAAACATTTAGGTCACCCAATATCTTAAAAAATCGTGGCGTCCCGCAGGGTAGCATTTAAGGACCGATTCTATTTTTAATATACGTCAACGATCTTCCGTAATTTGTGACACATAAATGTATACTTTTTGCAGATGATACCACAATTTTAATTAAAAGCGATAGACAACATGCCAAAGCAACATTAAATACTGCACTATTTGATATTGTTAATTGGACCAATAATAATAAAGTAGCTATAAACATTACAAAAACTAAAATTATGCAATTTGACTCTTAAAATACTAACCCACTAGTACATAATAATGAAAAAGTAGACGAAGTAATTACATATAAATTCTTAGGTATCACATTACGTAGATACTTTAACTGAAAGGTTCATATTACTGAGGTTTGCCAAAAAATAAGTCGCATTATCTTTGTTTTAAAGAAAATCCGCTAGACGATTTCATTTGCTATGGTTTGTGGCTCTGGGAAACTTTGTCGATGCTGAAATAGTCTTCAGAGTACAGAAGAAATGCCTCAGAGTTATTAACAAGGCTTGGATTCGGGATTCTTGCAAGCCTCTGTTTAAGATATATTATGCCTCTACCTTGCATGTACATTAGAGACATATGCATGTTTGTAAAATCTTACCCTTAACACTTTACCAAACGTAAAGATATTATCACTCGACAAAAAAGAGCAAAATTCAATAATCTATTATACAAGCCACAATGCCATAAGCGGATATATGAGAAAAACGCAAATAATATGTGCATCAATATATTTAATAAGTTACCAGAATCTAATAAAGAACTTAATGGTAATTTATTAAAATTAAAATTGTATAAGGTGGTTGCTTGACAAATGTTTCTAGAGGTATAGTGTAAATGAATATATTAATTTTCAGTAGAATGATTTATTATGTTTTGGCTATGATTGTTTATTTGATTATCTGATTGTTGACTATTTATCGTCGATTGTAGTATCCTTGATTATTTTTATTATTGATTATTTTAACGATTTGAATCACTGCGATTTAATATTTCCACACCAGCTTGCGAGTTGTATATATTTGACATCACTCTAGTCATAAGATCTGACATGTACCTGTGTAGTTCGTAATATATTCGACAAATAAATGATTTGATTGATTGATTTGATTGATATTATTATTATTATTTATTCCAATACTAACAAGTTAAAAGGATATTTTTTAGGTTTGTTCATTCCATATATTTCCAATGTGTATTCTGTAGATTGCCGTGTGGTGCCGGCAGTAGAATGTTACCCCTCCGCTCATGCCCATGGATGCAGTAAGAGCCTGCTAAAGGATACAGCCGGAAGATGGTCAGCAGCGTCTTTCCGTGTATCAACATCCCATACTGCGCTCACCAACTCGCCTGCCAAGCGTGGTGAGTTTGGCAACTACTGCTCATGGAGATCCATGAAGGCCTGTGTTCATCAGTGAACGTTTTATGACTGAAATGATTCCGTAGTAAAAACTGTTTCATTGTACGCTTACTTAAATGGTCCCAGACAAAAATGCTAACACCTCCGCTCCACGAGTTTTTCTGCAGAATTATGTTGCAATCTCAAATCTTGAATCTCATAGAAATGTATTAATTTCAGATTTTCTTCTTTCAGCCAGGTGTAATCAGGTGTTTGTTATTAATACTTTTCAGGCTCCGCAATGATGCTGCATCACTGATCAGTTATGACTACTCACCTCCGAGCAGTGATTACCCCTCAACCGTGTTCCCCCTCCTGAGACGTAATGACCCCTCACCTCCGAGCAGTGCTGACCCCTCACCTCCGAGCAGTATTAGACCCTCAACCGTGTTTCCGCTCCTGAGACGTAATGACCCCTCACCTCCGAGCAGTGTTGACCCCTCACCTCCGAGCAATGTTCACCCCACCACATGGAAGCCAACCGTGTTCCCGCTCCTGAGACGTAATGACCCCTCACCTCCGAGCAGTGTTGACCCCTCACCTCCGAGCAATGTTCACCCCACCACATGGAAGCCAACCGTGTTCCCGCTCCTGAGACGTAATGACCCCTCATCTCCGAGCAGTGTTGACCCCTCACCTCCGAGCAGCGTTCACCCCTCAACCGTGTTCCCGCTCCTGAGAAGTAAAGACCCCTCACCTCCGAGCAGTGTTGACCCCTCACCTCCGAGCAGTGTTGTTCCCTCAACCGTGTTACCCCTTATGAGACGTAATGACCCCTCACCTCCGAGCAGTGTCCACCCCTCAACAGTATTCCCGCGTCTGAGACGTAATGATCCCTCACCTCCGACCATTATTGACTCCTCACCTCCGAGCAGTGTTGTTCCCTCAACCGTGTTTCCGCGCCTGAGACGTAATGACCCCTCACCTCCGAGCAGTGTAGACCCCTCACCTCCGAGCATTATTGACTCCTCACCTCCGAGCAGTGTTGTTCCCTCAACCGTGTTTCCGCGCCTGAGACGTAATGATCCCTCACCTCCGAGCAGTGTAAACCCCTCACCTCCGAGCAGTGTTAACCCCTCCCCTCCGAGCAATGTTCACCCTACCACATGGAAGCCAACCGTGTTCCCCCTCCTGAGACATAATGACCCCTCACCTCCGAGCAGTGTTGACCCCTCACCTCCGAGCATTATTGACTCCTCACCTCCGAGCAGTGTTGTTCCCTCAACCGTGTTTCCGCGCCTGAGACGTAATGACCCCTCACCTCCGAGCAGTGTAGACCCCTCACCTCCGAGCATTATTGACTCCTCACCTCCGAGCAGTGTTGTTCCCTCAACCGTGTTTCCGCGCGTGAGACGTAATGATCCCTCACCTCCGAGCAGTGTAAACCCCTCACCTCCGAGCAGTGTTAACCCCTCCCCTCCGAGCAATGTTCACCCTACCACATGGAAGCCAACCGTGTTCCCCCTCCTGAGACATAATGACCCCTCACCTCCGAGCAGTGTTGACCCCTCACCTCCGAGCATTATTGACTCCTCACCTCCGAGCAGTGTTGTTCCCTCAACCGTGTTTCCGCGCCTGAGACGTAATGACCCCTCACCTCCGAGCAGTGTAGACCCCTCACCTCCGAGCATTATTGACTCCTCACCTCCGAGCAGTGCTGTTCCCTCAACCGTGTTTCCGCGCCTGAGACGTAATGATCCCTCACCTCCGAGCAGTGTAAACCCCTTACCTCCGAGCAGTGTTAACCCCTCCCCTCCGAGCAATGTTCACCCTACCACATGGAAGCCAACCGTGTTCCCCCTCCTGAGACGTAATGACCCCTCACCTCCGAGCAGTGTTGACCCCTCACCTCCGAGCATTATTGACTCCTCACCTCCGAGCAGTGTTGTTCCCTCAACCGTGTTTCCGCGCCTGAGACGTAATGATCCCTCACCTCCGAGCAGTGTAAACCCCTCACCTCCGAGCAGTGTTAACCCCTCCCCTCCGAGCAATGTTCACCCTACCACATGGAAGCCAACCGTGTTCCCCCTCCTGAGACGTAATGACCCCTCACCTCCGAGCAGTGTTGACCCCTCACCTCCGAGCAATGTTCACCCCACCACATGGAAGGATGATATCCCCACTGAGGGACCAATCTGGAAGCGTAATTATTTTTAAATATTTTGTACTTGATTTAGACAATGCCGGGGCTACCTCAGGGGTCCATACTATCTGGCACACTGTTCGTGCTGCTCATCAGTGATCTGCTGGTTCTCAGTATGATTAGGAAAGCAGACGACAGCACAGTTATTTATATGTTCATGTCCAAAGCCAAAAGTACAACTGGTTAGCTAGCAGAGATACAAGCGCAAAGAAAAGAGTGCAGGGCTTGAACGTGATTCTGAAGGCAGTCTCGGATTGGGGAGAAGCAAATCGAGTTAATTTCAATGCCTCTATAACACAAGCCTTTCTGTTCATGGATTTTTATTTCTTTTATAGTGTACTAGCTGCCCCGATGCCCACTTCGTTGGGCGGTAATTTATATGATACTCACACATACTGTGGCCTTCCATTAGTAAAAGAATTTTGAAAATCGGTTAAGTTGATCCAGAGATTACCCCCTACAACCTCACAAACTCACAAACTTTACCTCTTTATAATATTAGTATAGATGCACGTTTAAAACGTGCTATAACGGCGAAGGAAAACATCGAAAGGAAACCCGCGGCTAGTTAGCTTCAGACGTATTGACATATCCTTTTCTTTAACTAATGCCTGACTAAACTGAGAGGATGGTCTAGGAGCTGGGCAAGCCTTATCCATTTATTGGCACTGCAGCGTCCCGTACAGCATAAATACCAGTTGCTGACGCTATATCATCTACAATAGATTTTTATCATTTTTTTTATATATTTTAAACCAGCCGCACTCTGCGGTTTCACCTGCGAAGTTCCCGGTCCCGTGGGACTACGGGAATAAAATATAGCCTTTGTTACTCAGGGATAATGTAGCATTATAATGGTGAAAGGATTTTGAAAATCGGTTTAGTAGTTTTTGAGTTTATTCGTTACAATTTACAAAATACAAATCCTTACTCTTTATAGTATTGAGAGATAAGTAAATTTTGGCTCACGACATATTCCTGTTTCAGGTTTTTTATTTCTATAGAAAAACAAGCGCTTGGCATACACCGCCTGCAAGGCCCCAAGTGCAGCACCAACGTGAAACGCATGAGTTCAATCGTATATAACATCATAATTGCACCTTCAAATAATTGGAAATAAATAAATTAGTTTTCACGGTGAACTGTTTTAGTTTGTCCCGGCCACCGTCACCTCGGGCGCGGGCCTGGTGCCCACTCCCACTGCTGGACATGGCCCTTATGCATCGCCAAGATCATGAGGGGGCTGTTGCACTCGCCACGCTAGGCGAGCGCAGCACGGGATGGCACAGAAAGACGCTGCTGCCCATCTTCCGGGAGTTTCCCTTGGCCGATTCTCTGCAGAGAGGCAATATTACGGTCACCCTGGGGCACTTTTTATACAACGAGGTTCCTCTCGATTTTGATTTTTATATTATAAAATGCTATCAGATTCACTGACAGACAACGTACTGCCTAAACCACTGATCCTAGAAACTTGAAATTTTTAGGGTACGTTTGTCTTGGTGCAAAACCGCCCACTAAGAAGAGGATTTTGGAAATTCAAACGCAAAGGGGGTTCAAAGTTGTATTTCATCTCCAAAGCCGTGCATGGTGTCTACCATGCACTTCAAATTCGGAATTTACAATCCTCATTCAAAATAACCAATGAAGTGTCCAAGGATTTTCAAAAATATAATTAAAATAATGAAATTCAAAAAATGTCTCAAAATATTCAGCAAAAATCCATTTATAGTAGAGACATTTTTTGACATGTGGTGCTGGTAAACACTATGCGGACAAAGTCGCGGGCAACATAATAAGAATAAGAATAATTTATTACGTAAACATAACTATGCGTATAGTTAAAACATGAATTATTATCCAATTATGTGATAGCGTCATTTATTGAGGCTTTAGATGTCTAAACTAGACTGAAAGCCTGTACGATAGACATCCGGTTCCCCTGGATCTAAATGTAAGTCTTTAAGACTTGAATGTATCCCCCAGTTGGGATCGAAAGGTCGTATGTTCGATACTGGCCGTGCACTAATGGATTTATCTCTCGTGAAAAATGTATGTGCATTTTACCACGAGTTTTAACGGTGAATTAAAAGAGAGTAGCCGACAAAGCTGAGAAGGTACTAAGGTGGCTGGGTATACCTCATTCAGCTTACTTAAGTACCTACCACTTGCTGACGTTGTATCAATTAATAATAATAATAATATGTACTACTGAAAGAGCCCCCCCCCTTCATTCAGCCCATGAAAACAAGAAGTTTTAAAAGGGAAAAAATCGAAAATTATTTTTTTAGGGTTCCGGACCGAAATGGTAAAAAGGAACCCTTAAAGAATCACTCTATCTGTCTGACTGTCACAAATGGATATCTCGAGAACTACTGATGCTGTCGACTTGAAATTTAAAATGCCTAATATAACAATTTTTTACTAATACATATATAAAAATGCTAAAAAATATTCTAATTATGATTGCAGGGGGGCGGACAGGGGATCTCAAAATTTTTAAAATATGTTACTAGGCCGTGTGGCATATCATATGAAAGGTATTTATTTGCACATTAATAAGCAGTTTCTAGTTTTCCTTTAATGCGTACAATTTTCAAGTTATTTATAACGATGTTGAAAAAACGAACGTTCTCCCCTCATATCTACGAAGTTTGCAGAGATAAACCCATGAAACTTTTATAAGTAACTAATAGAAGTTTTTGTAAAGTTTATAGGAAAATTATAGCAAATTCTCTTATTTGCGTAGTTTTTAAGACAAGGGGGTTTTAAAGAACATTTCTGGAGTTACTAAATCATGTGGGGTATCATGTGAAAGTTTTTTTTTTGCACATTAATAAACAGTTTTAAGTTTTGCTATAAGCCGTATAGTTTTCAAGTTATTTACAAAAACATTGGGAAAAAATAGCGTTCCCACCCTTATCTCCGAAGTTTGCGGAGATAAACCTCTGAAACTTTTATTGCTATTAGAAGTGTGTGTGAAGATTACGGGAAAATTATAACAGTCTCTAATTAGCATACTTGTTTTAAAATCATCGAAGGTGTAAATAATCTACATAAGTTCCGCTATCAGACAAGAGATGGCGCTGTCAAGATTCTCCAATAAATATAAACCGCCTTTATCATATATTATATTTTTTGATGGCACGAAATCCTCGGTGCGCGAATCCGACTCGCTCTTGCATGGTTTTATTTATTTATATTTACAATACCACCAGTTGGTAATTAAAAAAACTTTGAGCTTTTATGTATTTTGTTTGTACCTGAACGGCAATTCCTTGATCAAACATTTTAATTGTATGACTCTTATAACTCTTTTCGGTTTAGTACACATGTTAAAAAAACACTCTGTTTAGTGAGATTTCAGAAATTAATTTATACTTTGCAATTACACAACATAGACACGTACAATTACAATAAAAACAATATTTAATCTTATATTACCAGGAAATAAGGCACCAGAATTAATCTGTTCGTTCTGTTGTATAGATAAATAAATACCTCTAAATAAATAATGCTGGACAATTCACACAGCATCATCTAGCCCCAAGCTAAGCAGAGCTTGTGTTATGGGTACTAGATGACTGATATACTGAATACAATATACTACATAGATAGATATTTTTATTATATATAGAAAAACACCCAGAACACCCTGAACAAATATCTGCAGAGCGTAGATGTAGAGGCCTTATGAAGTGTAGTGATTCTGAACATCAGACAGGCTCGTGCACTTGGAAAATCTAAGCTTAAACCGTTTTTAATTGTGCGCTGAGCGTTCGGTGCTTTACTGAGCGGGTACGACTAAGTAGGTAACTCTAGTGGAAATTGCACTGAGACGCCTTTCATAAACTCTTCTGAATCTGAGCCGGCTCCAGCCCTCGGCGGCCGCAATGTGGTCTCGCTAAGGAGCTCATTCCGCCTTCTTTCAGCGGAACTCATTCAAGAATTAATAAATAAATGCCGAGTTTTCGGGAGGCTCTCCGCACGGATTAAATGGAGCCGGTTGTAATTACACCCGGATATCGGATTCATTAACGGTATTTAACGAGCTTTTACGGTACGACAGGTACACTTCGCGGGAAGATACCGGGATGGGGAAGTTATTAAGATAGTAATGAATAACACAAACACGTTTAAACTTTTAAGGGGCGCTTAGAAGAATTTTTTTTGCATGGAATTTCATAACCTTTTGTAGCACCGAACACGGATTCGTAGACTTAATAAAACGTCAACGCCTTTCATATGTAGGTCAAAGCACGTATTCAGAAGTTTTCCATGCAAATCAACTTCCCGTACATAATCATTCACGCCCACCTATTCACAAACGGTCGTTTTTTGTATGATACGACAAAGTCAGAAGCGCGACACATATTTATAATGTAGGTACCGTGAATAAAGAAGGCAGTCAATAATTTGGCGCTCTTAGAATTGCAGCTCTAAATGGAAACACTCTTAATAAACACGCGAAAATAAGCCAGCTTAATAGAAGACAGAATGTTAAGAATAATAATAATAACAATGCATTTATTTACATATTTAAATGTAAAACAAACATTTAGTGACAAATCAACCTATATATAATGAGCGCTCGAAAAACACTCAAAAAGAATTCGACACATGATTCGCCGCTCTATAAGGCATATTCAGGTGAAATCGGCTCCCGTTCCTCACTAGAAACAACGAAGACGCACACGTATTTTCCCAATAACGAACAATTCCACAGCTCAGGGAGCTCTTCGTGTGAAGCTCAGCTCAAGGAGCCGTGTAGTCTCTTCGACCGCCGAACAGAAGTTACATTTATTTATTACAAAAGAATAAAACACTACTTATGTCAACTTACTACACTGGTAGCTAACCATGAAATGTTACTATATTACTATTTATTGGATATGATTGTATCAATAACTCAAACCTAGGGTAAGTAGTTAATTAATTTACAATTACAATTGTTTGTTAAATTATTAACAATATATTAACTAAGAGACATTTTGCTTTTGTGCTAAAAAGGCATCTCAACATAAATGCGCTGATTCAGCCCAACGGCTATTTTCAGCTGAAACGTGAGTAAGGCCCCTCCTTTCTCAGGTTTCAGCTGAAAATCAAATCGTAGCAGCGGCGTATTTAATAACACACCAAAACAGCTTACAAATATTGTCAAAACCAACGGAAAAGTGTTGGAATATATTTTATTATATAGACTTTTTAATCGGGAGAGAAAGAATCGGCTGAATACGGGACCAACGAACCAAACCCAATGAAGATTTCTTTTCTACCCTTTTCTTGGTTTTATATATTTATTTTCTGCTCAATTGTCAATTAAGGAGCGGGCTATAAACATTGAACAGGTAATGTTAAAAAAATACAGTAACAAATAAATAAACCTGCGTTATTTGCAATAAAACTAATCATTTTAATACTCGAAACCGGCATCGTCAAAATACATAGGCACATTGTTAAATTAATAATGCAGCGAAATAGCAAACAACCTCCGCACTTTGTTCAATAAATATTAAACCGGAACGAATTACCTGAATTTGTTGCAGGCATTTAATTTATGTCGTGCCTGCCGTGGGGTGCCGGCAGTAGAATGATACCTCTCCTCTCATACCCGCTCATGTAATAATTTTAATAGTTATATAACTATTTATGTGAAATTTCACGAAAATCAAGTGAAAAAAAAAATCCCGAACAAATTTTCATCCCCTTTATTTTCACTATGGGGATGATTTTTGAGGAATTCTGATACACAGGTTCATTAAGTTTAAAATTTTAATATATATGCAAAATTTTAAGTTTTTTTTCAAATGAAAAATAACTATTTTTCCATACAAACTTTCATCCCCTATTTTAACCCCATGTGATTTTATTAACGGAACGAAAATTAGGCTATGTCCGTTTCCTGAGGACAATAAAGTTTGATACGTAAGTAAAAGCACTTTAGTAGTCTCGCGTGAGGTAGTCTCGTGCACATATTTTGTGACGCATGAGCAAGAGTTGGCGAAAAAATTATCGAACTCTTGTTTAGATTATGTTCTATGTTTGTTTCAAAATAGGATTAAAAATGGAATAGAGATTACAAAGATACGATGATAGGCGATTTGATTTTCTTTATTAATAATCGAAGATATTTTGATTTTCTAATTTTGAATATTATTCCATCAGGATAACAGTCACATCCGAAACGTTATACATATTTTAATAGATTTTTACAAGCGTCATCAGCACATAATAGAATATTTCTCGGGAGCACCTGTCTCAGCGAAAGCGATTACTGAAGTAGTTTTAATAAACCCGTTAAATTTTTTACGTACAGGATGAACAGAGGGGAAGGTCCGTATTTTTTACATATGGCTTGTCCTGATTTATCTCGTCTAAGGTTATAGCTAAAGTAAAATTCTCTCGCGACAAAACAATGACAGCAATGCCGTACCTTACTCCTCAACGGCTACGGTTGGACCGGTAAAATTGAATAGATTGAACATGATCTACACATCACCTCAGCCGTTAGTTCATCTAATGCTGGACATAGGCCTCCTTCGTGGATCTCCACGACTGCCACTGGCAACTAGGACGTGTAGAACATTAATTTGGCAAAGAAACTTCCATCTCTCATCAACTTATACACACCTCTTTTTGTAAATAACTAGAACGAAGGGCTGGTTGTCAAGAATAAGAGACAGCTTCCAGGACTTGTTAATTACTTAATTTTAGATTGATTTCTAGCTCAGAATTATTCTGAGATTTCTAGTCAATTTGCCTACCAAGCGGGGTTAGCTGAATGACAGTAAAACTTAGTTTATGTAGTCTGTGGTAAAACGGCAAAGTTGGAGGAACGGAAATAAATTTATTTATGAATGCAATTACAAGTAAGCATGGCTGCGCAGTGAGTGCGCGTTATGCGAGAAACAACTTTAAATAGGTATATCGTCTTTCTATAAGATAGATAAAGTAAACTTTATTTCGTAACAACACATTATAAACCAACAAAAGATACAATTAAATATACACTTTACACTTTTTTTCCCTTTCCTCCCTAAATTATGTAGGTTACAGGTTGGACTTACTTACGCCATTACAGATTTGACTATGGCATAAAATTCTCAATGACAGTGTATAATGTGAATTATTAATTATTAATTGAATTATACATAAATAATTTAAGCGACAAAAGTTGTTTTACTTATTAAATTTAGCGAAAAAAAATACCTATTGTTAATATAAAATATTTTGGTTGTAGTAAGCATAATTGCATTATCGGGTATTCATCGCGTATTTTCATTTATTTTTCTCTTCCCGAGACCTAGACAGGTGTAATCCTGTTGAATCGGAATGTAGATAAATATCAGTTAATCCAATAATTTGTTGTGACCGCGAAAGTTTTGCACAAAAAAACTGCTATTAGTTCATCGAAAAATAAAATTATGTAAATTGGAAATAAGCTGAAACTATAAACCCTCAATATTTGTTAACTAAAATGGCAAAATTTTTTGTGTTTTAACTATGATTACAGAAGCAGCTGATTTCGTTTTATTCAAAGAAGTTATTTATATTTTTTTAAATACCGTATTGCCTTAATCCTGTCTAGATAAATATTATTATATTATAAAACTAGCTTCTGCCTGCCGCTTCGCATGCGTTGTACCCAAATAAAAAGTAGCCTTGTTAATCCTAGTCAACATCAATACGTGTGCAAAGTTCTAGCTCAATCCGTGGCCTAGTTTTTGCGTGAATAGGTAACAAACCTCCATGCAAATAAACTTTTGGCTTTATAATATTAGAGGTTAGGCTTAGCTTATCCTCTTCTCGTTGTCTTTATAGTGTCTATTTTATTTTTATTGTTTATGTGTGTATATGGACTCATTTTGTTGTCTGAAATAAAAGATTTTTATTTTATTTTATATTTATTAGCGTTGTCTGTCAGATTCACTGACAGACAACGTAAAGCCTTGAAAGTTGTTAATAAAAAAATGCGACATTTTTCGACCACAAATGTATTTTGGTAGTTTATAATTTCCTATTGGTGGTTTTATCGGTACGCGGACAAGGTCGCTGGTCTACCTCTATAATATATCCACTATGAACGGATGGGTCTGCGAGAGCGGTCGTGCATGGCGTTGTTGCAGTAGGAGGTGACTTGCACTCGGCTGGGCGGCGTGGCGTGGACCGAGGCGGTCACGAGGTCCTTCATGGCCGTCTCCGGGAACACCCTGCTCGAGCATATCTGTACAGAGTTGCCCGTCGTTTCGCCATCGCAGTAGTCGTTCTACACGAACACACAAAAGTCGGTTTAGAGATTAATATACACATATTTTGTCACCAATCGCTAAGAATGAAAAATCAGAAATTAATCTTAAAACTAAGTCAAATTGATAAAAGGTCACCATTCAGCTTTTGCTGTGGCAGTTTGACAGATAAAAGGGAAGCGACTAAGAAAAATAATAAAAAAAAATAACAATCTAACACTCAATACTGTTAAAAATCCTTAAATTCCACTGAAACTGGCAATATCCCTATTGAAACGAACTTTCTGCATTCGGGTGCCCATTTTGTCTCCGGATGACGATTGTCCGAAAATCACAATCAATAACAAGTGTCTCCAAAAGATCACCAAACGTAAATTATGGTCCCATAAATATCATTTGCAATAAGATATTGTTCATCCGACTGCTCCTTACGCATAACATTATTTTACCTAATATATAATTTTCATAATTTTCATCGTTATTAACATAATGTGTCATAATAATAGCGAATCATAAAACTTATCATCCCGAATATTTTCGAAAGATGTCCTAATAAAGGACAGTATGTTATTAGGTTTTTTTTACAACAATCTGAAAACACTGCCTGGGACAGAACCGAGATAGAGAGATAGTAGGCTATTAAGTTATTTTTATAACCATCCAAAAACGCTGCCTGAGACAGAACCGAGATGGAGAGACAGTAGGTTATTAGATTTTTTTTATAATTATCTGAAAAAACTGCCTATGACAGAAACGAGATGGAGAGACAGTAGGTTATTAGGTTTTTTTATAAAATATATACATATATCTGAAAACACTGCCTGGGACAGAACCGAGATGGAGAGACAGTAGGTTATTTGTTTTTTTTTTATAACCATCCGAAAACCCTGCCTGTGACAGAACCGAGAAGGAGAGACAGTAGGTTATTAGGTTATTTTCATAACCATCCGAAAACCTTGCTTCTGACAAAACTGAGATGGAGAGACACTAGGTTATTAGGTTTTTTTTATAATTATCCGAAAACACTGTCTATGACAGCACCGAGATGAAGAGACAGTAGGTTATTAGGTTTTTTTATAACCATCGAAAAACACTGCCTGTGACAGAACCAAAATGGAAAGATAGTTAATAAATAAGTAAGGCTAGTAAAAAACTACGCGGCTGCAGCGGCCGCCAACAAAATATTATGGAACATGAAAATTATTCAAATAAATAATATGAGAGTAATGTTTATGATTTAATAATGTTATGGATTTCTTTACATATTGCGAATGTGCGTCACTGCTCACACCGCACTACAAATATTTTTGCCTTCATTGTTTTGTTGCATTTGTAAGTACGTTAGAAAGTTATAAGTTAATAAGGTAGTTGTGTAAATTACATCGAGAAACTAGTGTTTAGATAAACCTAACATAGGATGTAAAACACTATTAACAAACATGTAATATTCCTGTAATAAATAAATAAATAAAAATAAAAAAAATCACTTTATGGATTGTAATCGTTATGGATACCGATATTAGTGGAAACTATAGTAGGGATCCTTATATTTTAGATTGTGATTATTCGGGCAATCGTAATTCATAATCATGAAAATCAATTTTATGGATAATTATATTATGGAAATAAAATTTCGGATACTAAGTGGAGAACCCTGACGATTAGACAAATATCTAATTGCAAGCCGATCGTGATGCATCGACTGGTAAAGAGCGAGATAGAGATGATAGTAGATTTTTAGAGTGATGTGACTAGTTCACAGGAGACACTAAATCGCGATGCACGAGAATTGCCACCCTCGGACCAGGGTGGCAATTCTCGTGCATCGCGATTAGCGCCAAAGTATACAATGTAAGAAGTCGCTGGTTTTAAACGATTTAAATGTATTTTTGCATTTGCCCTGTAGTGGGATACAAATGGCTGATAATAATAATAAATAAATTTAAATTTTGAGCCGTGTTGGCCGAGTGGTATTTACCCCGACTTTCAATCGGTTGTGGGTTCGTTACCGGCCGTGCACCAAAGATTTTTTCTTTTAAAAAATGTATGTGCATACCTAACACATGCTTTAACGGTGAAGGAAAAATCGTAAGGAAATCCGTGGCTTAGTTAGCTCCAGACGTATTGACCTGTTCTTTCCTCTGACTAATAGTTGACTAAGCTGAGAGGATGGTATAGGTGCTGGGCAAGCCTAATCCATCTAACAGTGTCCCAGGCACTGCAGCGTCCTGTACAGCATCATTACGAGTTGCTGCCGCTGTATAAATCATCTATAATAGATGCAAAAGCCTAACTTTTTGTCATTTTAATTTCAAAAGCCTTCTCATACTTACAATTTTGAGCTCGTACTTCTCATCGAAAAAAATGGCTTCTTGTATATTTCTCTCAAATTGCGATTGTAAACCTGCAACAATACATTTATGCTTTAATATGCATTACTGACTATTTATGCTTTAACATGCATGAGTGATGGCCGTGGGATGCCGGCAGTAGAATGTTATCCGTCCCCTCATGCCCGTGGATGGAGTAAGAGCCTGCTAAGGGATACCTATGGAAAATGGGCAGCAGCGTCTTTCCGTGTATCATCATCCCGTACCGCGCTCGCCAACCCGCCTGCCAAGCGTGGTGAGTATGGCAACTACCCCTCATGGAGATTCATGAGGCCTGTGTTCAGTAGTGGTTGGCTGAAATTAATGCATGACTGATGTGGTACATTGCAGACTGGGATGCTCGAGGTTTTAGATTCGGAATACGCCATTCTGACGATTATCTGCATGAGATACGGCAGACCAGCGCTGTGGTACGACCAGTTCTGCCACAGTATAAATTACTGAGTAGTGACCATTTTTTTCACTCTTTTTCACGGACTCCAATAAAAGTAGAAAATTCACCAGTCATCTGTATTTTTATTAATCTTTTTTACCTCAGTATTCCGTCGTGAATTAATTATTTGAAAAGTTGTTATTTAGATAAGTAAGATAAATATAGGGCCTTACCCACATAATTTTAATAATGGTTTGTTTCTTCTTTTTGTTGTTTTATATTGTTCGTTCATTTTTTGATTTTGTTATTTACAAGTATGTCTTATGTGTCAATTAATGTGTTTTCTTTCTTTCTAATAAATGATACACATTCAATTACTTACGTGCCATTTTAAGACTCGATTCTGAAGATCCATGAGAAATTAATTTGTAGTTTATTCTCTCATGGCGTTAGGCCTTAGATGCCCTAAATTTATTCTTACGGCTCGGTTTTTTTTTAACTTCATAATATTTGCTTGTTATTAAGATTCCGCACCCAAAGAGTAACAACGGGACGCTATTACTAAGACTCCGCTGTCCGTCTGAGACGGACAGACAGTCTACAGAAATACATCATCTGCGGAAATTTCAACTGTCTAGCTATCACGGTTCATGTCTTCTCTGTGTTCTGTGGTTCATGAGATATAGCATGGTGACAGACAGACAGACGGACAACGGAGTCTTAGTAATAGGGTCCCGTTTTTACCCTTTGGGTACGAAACCCTAAAAATTATCCTGCACTGTTTGCGCGTCCACATGGAGTCCGCACTCGCGCTATTCGGCCGCGCCCGCGCCTCGCCCGCATGACCTTATAAGTAAGTTTGTCTCCGCAGCCAATGCCCACGTATTCTCCGACAATCTTGCAGAATTATACCGATCGCTAAACTCTTTTCTTGATTGTACCTGATGCTAGACTTATCATTATGACTTCACTTTGTTTTTAGGATTCCGTACCCCAATTACGACATTATTAAATAATTCGCTATTGTACAAACCCTTTTTACTCAGGTTTCAGCTGAAAATCAGCATTGTGCTGTATCGACGAACAGTTATGCTGAGCTGAACGCCTTTCAGCACAAAAGTAAATTTGTTTAAAATATTCACAGACTAATGGTACGGAACCCTTCGAGCTTCGTCTGACTCGCACTTGGCCGATTTTTATTTTATATCATCTAACTAGCCGCACTCCGTGGTTTCACCCGCGTTGTTCCCGTTTCCGTGGGAATACGAGAATAAAATATAGCTATGTTACTCTGGGATAATGTGGCATTCTAATGGTGATTTGGTTTTTAAATTAATCTAATTTGTATATTTATTTTATTTCAATGTATTTATTTATTTATTTATTTATTAGGACCACCAACAAGAGATACACAGATTAAACACAATTTAAAACTTTGGGACTAAGGGCACAGATTACAGAAACTAAGGGCCTTGTGCTCCCCCAATTAAAGGCGGCCATAGCATGCACACAATTGAGCGCAACTCAACAAAAATACGTACTAAAGGTAATATCTAGTAAGTATTGAAGTAATATTGGGTAACAACAACATGTAGATGTTATGTGCATTACTGAACATTGGATTATAAATAATGAAATACTCCCTCACTTTAGTAACTTTGCATTCTTAAGTAATTTCAAAAGAAAGACCGCAATACGTGGTGGCACCTTAAATATAGTTAGAAATAGTATTATATGTAAGGAACGTAAGGATATTTCAAAGCTATCTGTAGAGAGAACCATTGAGCTGTCGTATGTTGAACTAGACAGACATATAATTGTCTGCCTGTACCGCCTCCCAAATGTTAACCATGTGTTTGAGTCCACTATGGAGGAAGTTTTACTTAAAATATTTTCTAACAGCAAAAGTTTATTTTTTTGTTGAGACTTTAATATTGATATACCAGTAAATCCCCTCTCTGAAAGGCCACTTAACCTGTTTAAATGTTTTATTTTGCACCACTTTTCACAAAACCTTCGAGGGTAACTTTAACATTTGCTACTTGTATAGACAATAATGTACTGTAGTCAGCCCTATTACTAAAACAGTAATGAAACATTTGAAATCCGACCACTATGGTCATAGTGCTTTGTTTGCTTGTAGCTTATCCCACTCAGATAAATTAGATGAATATACATACCGACCCATTACAGAAGGCCGCATCAAGAGTTTCCAGGATACCAAAAAATCTTCAGTCTGTCAAAGGCCTTCGATTGTGTTTCTCACAACATCCTTTTGAGAAAACTTAAATATTACGGCATTGAAAGCAAGGCACTTGATCTCCTTGAGTCGTATTTATCTGATAGGGTACACAAGCTTGAGATATGCGGCCAGAGATCGGAGGGATCAAGAATTGAATTAGCCGTTCCACAAGGATCTATTTTAGGCCCTTTTTTGTTTTTGATTTATGAAAATGACCTCCCGTTTTTTTTTGCAAAAACTTGTGTGATATTGTTTATTTGCTGACGATACCTCGTTAATTCTTAAAGTGTGATAGGAATAAGGTTAATTACGACGACGTAAATAGTTTTCACTCTCACAAGTGCACGATTGGTTTACTGCTATTTAAATCTAAGACTGGTACTAGTCAAGTATCAATCATTTAACACAGTTACTTAAATCTGATTGTATATATGTATTTTATTAAATATATTATATAAGTATTTCTATATAAATATAACGCACAAACAGGCACAGCTTTAAACATGTGTATAAACCAAACTATAACGGAAACATTAATGAAGTGATTGATATGATTGTTATACCCATAAAATCATACTTGTTAAATTTGTAAACTTTATTTCTTGTTACTTACTATAATTCTAGTATATATGTTTTGTCTAGTTCATAGAATTAGTTATTTACTACAAATGTATAGTGTCACAGTAAGAGAGGGGTCTCTTCTAATACAAGTTTTTCAAACTTAAAAGAAGAGTCCCACAATATATATATACGACAACCTGTAGTGAATAATAAATGAATTTTTGATTTTGATTTTTGATTTGGTTTACTGCGAACAACCTAGTGCTTAATGCTAAAAAGACAAAATGTATTAAATATTCTTCACCAAACGTAAAAAAAATATCCAACAAAAATAATGTTGGGTGGGAAAATGCTCAATCCGGTCAATTCCACAGTGTTTTTAGGTATACATTATATACATACATATATTTATGAAAACTTACTGTATGCACACTGACATAAAAATAACTTTATCAAAATATGTGATGTGCATAGCATAAATTCAAGAAACAAAAATAAATTGCTCATCCCTAAAAATTTTGGCTCCAAAAAGTTAATAAATCATCTATGGGAAACTGTGTGCGTTTTTCATAATAAGCTTCCATCTAAGGCGACCGTACTATCGATTCATAGGTTTAAGCTTTTTACGATGAAGAAGCTTATTACTCCATAGATGATTATTTGACTGATATTGACCCATGGCCGAGTGTTGCTCGGTTCAGCCACGATAGGAAATGAAGTTATCTTGCAAAATCTAAACTGTCAAATATCCTTGCGGACATTAAATTAAGCATAATATTAAGACAAATATTGTAACAATGAATAAAAGTAAAAGAATGAGGTTTCTTGTTCGCTTCTTTTCCTCACTTGGGAAAAACCTGACCTACCTGAAGCGAACGAATTCTTAACATTTAAATGTGTCTTGTTCTTCTTTTGTGAATTGACTATTCTATGTGGCTTTTTTTCTATTGAATAAACGCTTATTGACTTTGACTTAAAAATATTTTTTCAAATCAGTTCAGTAGTTTCGGAGCCCATTCCATGCATATAAACAACAATTCAAATCTTTCCTCTTTGTTATTAGTGTAGATGTAGATGGTAGATTAGACATACATATGTGTATTCGTTCTAATTACTAATCTTTTAATGAATTTTGTTCTTGAATCTGTTACTAATTTTGGATTAATTATTAATCATACATTGATGTCCAAAATTAGTAACAGATTCAAGAACAAAATTCATTAAAAGATAAAAGATAAAAAACAATTATTGTTAATTATGTTTTCGTTTGTTTGCCACTGTATTTTTTTTATTATTATTATAGTATCTGAGCGCCTTGGATTTATATGTAAGCCCATTCAGCAATTCTAATAAATGAATAAAAATAAAATGTTGTTACCCCAGGTGTAAGTATTGCAGATGTCTGGTTGAATGTCCACGGCTAGGAGCGAAGGCGCCAGCCAGCCCAGCATCAGGACCGCCACGTACAAGCTAGATGAAGCCGGCATCTTCGTTACCACTCGTGCACCCGATCGCCACTGAACCACTTTATATTACGACGGAAGCTTATAAAGGCATGGTAATTACATACAATTATTGGTAACTGGCTATTGCCCGCCACTTTGTCCGCCTAGTGTTAAAAATTAATTTAACAGTGCTACATTATAGGTAAGTTATCAAAAATCAATATGGAGTTGAGACATTTTTTGAATTTAAAACTGAAAAATCCTTGAATATGTCATTGCTGGTTTTGAATGAGGATTCTACCTACATTCCGAATTTAAAATGACTACCATGCATGCTTTTGGAGATATGACATATTAGTAAAAACAACATTGAACCCCCTACTGAAACCCTTAAAGTTTGAATTTCCGAAATTCCCTTCTTCGGTTTTGCCCCAAGGCAAACGTACCCTGAAAATTTCCAGTCTCTAGGATCAGTGGTATATGCTGTACGATGTCTGTCAGTTAATCTGATAGCATTGTTTGATATACTAGCCGTACTCCGCAGTTTTAATAAGCGCATTATATAATGGTAGATTCTTACATCTGCCAAGAAATATCTCCGAAAGATGGGAAACACAACGTCTTTCTGTGTTTCACCATCCCGTACTGCGCATGCTACCCGCCTGGTAAGCGTGGTGAGCATGAACTCCTCATGATCAGTACTTGGAGATCCACGAGGGAGGCCTGTGTCCAACAGTGGATGTCCTGTAGCTGAGATGATGATGATGAATTTAGTGAAGTGGAACTGATGTAGAAGACCACAGATGGCCATCAAACGGGTGGCTATATCGCTCGCCACCCGTATACGGGTTACCATAGTATACATACTCATCATGAAACGAAATCCCAAACAGACAAAACATGCTGTAAAAAATAATTTAAGTGAGTCAAGTATATTTTCCCTTGCAATAATAGCTGATAGAATATTAGGCAGGTAATAATTTTCAATGCCATAATTTTTTTTGTATGGAGAATATACAACATAAATTCGCAAATTTGTGATGTTCGGTTTACAATATTGACGTGTGCTGTTTTTTACTATTTTTTTGGGAAATCTTACATTTTTTTTTTATATCATAATATTATATTAGGCAATGTGCGTCACACGCTTTGTAGAGTTCCGTAGTTACCCGTAGACCTGGTTCCTAGAAGCTTGAGTTCTTGGTTTGGATGTTTAGTAAACCGTACCACATATTTAAGCGACAATTTCTCCGAAACAAAAAAAGCTAGCTTAGCCGTTATAGTTTTCTTAGAAAATTCATGGTAAAATAAGCTTGGCTCTCCATGAGATCTGACAATTTTTTGACAGTACAATATCATATAGCGTCGACTTGGTAACATTTTACATGAAAATATTTTTGGTGGGAAATATTTGTTTTGTTGTATTAGAGGCGTGTTGGCCGAGTGGTATGTACCCCCGACTTTCAATCCGAAGGTCGTGGGCCGGCCGTGTACAAATGGATTTTTCTTTCTTGAAAAATGTATGTGCACACTTAACACGAGCTTTAACGGTGAAGGAAACATCGTGAGGAAACCCGCGGCTTAGTTAGCTTCAGACGTATTGACCTGTTCTTTCCTCTGAATAATAGCTGACTAAGCTGAGAGGATGGTATAGGTGCTGGGCAAGCCTAATCCATCTAACAATGTCCCAGGCACTACAGCGTCCCGTACAGCATGATTACCAGTTGCTAACGCTGTATAAATCATCTATAATAGATGCAAAGGCCTTACTTTTTTGTATTAGAGGGGTAGTTGCCATACTCACCACGCTTGGCAGGCGGGTTAGCGAGCGGAGGTATCCCGCTCTTACTGCATCCAAGGACATGAGAGAAGAGGTAACATTCTACTGCCAGCACACCACGGGCACAATACATAATTTAATCGTTGTAGGTTAACACAAATAAAAGTATTGTGTGGAGAGAACGCTCGGCAGAGTGGTGTTTATTCCGTCCGCGGCGTGTCAGCGGCGCCACCTGCGCGGAATGGACCGCGGCCCTGTTTCAGGGTTCACGAGCCGCTTGCTCACATTGGGGTTACGTGGGACCATTCATTTCTATCAGTTTTATAAAACCTGCATTATATCTCATAAACAGTAAGCAATGATGGGAAAAATATTCATGTCAAAGTGCTCCAACAATGGCAACGCTACATTATGATCTAGGTATAGTTGGATCTCCAAGTCCATGAGGGAGGCCTTGGTTCAGCAGGATGTCCTACTGTGATTATAAACTACTCCAGCTTGCCGTGGTGTGCCAGCAGTAAAAAAATTCCCCTCCGTTCTTGCTCGTGGATGCAGTCAGAATCCGGAGAGATACCTACGGAAGATGGGCAGCAATGTCTTTCCGTGTATCAATGTGCTGCACTCGCTAACCCGCATGTCATTAAGGCAACAACCTCCTCACGATCTTGGAGATGTATAAAGGAGGCCTGTGTCCAGCAGTAGACGTGGACCTACAGCTGAGGTGATGATCCACAGAGTGGACCCCGAATGCATATCGGCCGTGCAGACGGCCCAGAAGGAACTGGCGGCACGGGCTGGATGGTCACCTGCGCAGTGGCCGGTGCACAGCGTCGAGACGCAAAGAGTTAAGGAAGGATGGGATGGGATGAGTCGACCGTGAAGTGGAACTGTGAAGGTTAAATACTAATAATCATTTCTTTTTCAAAATTATCGTGAGAACATATTTTGTCGTCGAATGCCGGCAGAAGAAAGTTACCCCTCATCTCATGCCCGTGGACGCAGTAAGAGCCTGCTAGGGGATACCTCCGGATGATGGGCGGATGATGAGCATCTTTCGTACTGCGCTCGCCAACCCGCCAAGCGTGGTGAGTATGGCAACTACCTCCCACGGGGATCTATGAGGCAGGCATGCACTACTGAAGTGGACGTTTAACAGCTGGAATGCGGGGATCACTCAAGTTCATCATCATCATCATTTCAGCCGTTAAATGTCCACTACTGAACTAAGGAATTAAAAAACTAAACTATGGATCTCCATGAGGGGTAGTTGCCATACTCACCACGCTTGGCAGGCGGGTTGGTGAGCGCAGTACGGGGTGTTGATATACGGAAAGACGCTACTGCCCATCTTCCGGAGGTATCCCTTAGCAGGCTCTTACTGCATCCACGGGTAGGAGAGGAGGGGTTACATTTCACTCACGTTAGTTAAGTTTAACGTTTAGTATAAAATCGTTGCAGCTTATTCCGGAAAGGGCTGCTCATTCAATGCCATGAAGATGATTTTCTTGAAAAATCTAAACGTGTCGGAAAAAGTTAAGATACTACGTGAGTGATCCCGTATTTTACAAGATGAAGTATAATCATAATTCATTATCATTTCAGCCGTAAAACGTCCAGTACTGAACTCGGCCTGAGTTCAGTACTGGACGTTTTACGGCTATATTGGTAATGAATTATAATTATACTTCATCTCTCTCATGGATCTCCATGAACGGTAGTTGCCATACACACCACGATTGGCAGGCAGGTTGTCGGGCGAAGTACAGTATGTTAATACACGGCAAGACGCTGCTGCCCTGTGCTGCTGCCCATCCTCCGGAGGTGTCCCTTGGAAGATTCTTACTGCATCCACGGGCAAGAAAGGAGAGGCAACATTCTACTGCCTGCAACCGGGCTATTTAATAATGACGATTTCACAAATTATTATAATGATGATTTTTATTTTATTTTATTTGTTTGACAAAATCCAACAGCCTTTAGTAACAATTAAAAAATACTTAATTTTAAGACTTAAGGCCAATACAGGACTTACATTTTATACATTGGCAAATTAAATAAGACAGAAATTAAACTTATTCACTAACAGAGTTATAAAAGATATCTAAAGTGCAAAAGGTTTATACAAAAGTAGCTACATTAAAAAAAACTACATAACAATTCTGTGTTAACTAATCTAAAAATATGCTTAAATAATGTATAAAATAGAAAAAAATTATTACAATATATAATATAAAAACACAAATAAGTTTACATATATAAAGCAATTATATAGTACGAGTGTAATAAGTCCATTGTACTTATACAAAATATGTTTTCTGTATCTATTTTATTTTCTTTATTTATTATTATCCTCCAAAATTTTCAAAATGTCTCTTTTAAAAGTTCCTTTTCTATTGTGAAATACATCACATGAGTAAAACTGTGTGTTATATATTTTTTAATTCTATTTATTATTGAAAACTGAGCATAATTAGTTGATGAGTGTGAAATATTGAACAACTTAGTATGTCTAGTACGACATTTAGGTGTACAAAATTGTAAAACTTTCTCTAACAATTCTGGACAGTCGATGAGCCCATGACATAAACCATGCAAAAAGGACATATCCAAGAACGTACGTCGATTTTGAAGGCTAGTAAGGTTATGATAAATGCAAGAGTCCTCATAGCTTTGTAAATAAAGGCATTTCTTGTGATTGAGATATTTAGTAAACTTGCGTTGAATACGTTCTAAGTCACTGATATGTGTAAGATAATGTGGATTCCAAACTGTACTGCACGTCCATGATTTTTTGTGTAATCTCACCAATTTTAACTAGAAATAAAACTTTTACGGCCCTCTAGATTCTCATATCCGAGACGGCGCTAGTAAACTGTTTGGTTGATGGCCGGTGCTAAAGTATGTAATTTATTATCCTAAAAGTTTTTTCGTATAGAATATGGTAAAATATCTTCAGGGTACGTGGCAAGTTGAGGACAGGGATAAATTAAAGGAAGCTTATGGGGCAGTGGACTAGACTGGTGATTATTATGATTATGAAACCATCTTGGGCTTGGATCAACGAAGACGCAGAGGTAGTTGCCCAGCAAGGAACAATACCACTGCTCCTTGGACGTGTTGCCTCCTCGATCAACAATACCTCTGCTCCCTGGACGTGTTGCCTCCTCGACCAACAATACCACTGCTCGCTGGACGTGTAGCCTCCTCGACCAACAATACCGCTGCTCCCTGGACGTGTAGCCTCCTCGACCAACAATACCGCTGCTCCCTGGACGTGTTGCCTCCTCGACCAACAATACCGCTGCTCCCTGGACGTGTTGCCTCCTCGACCAACAATACCTCTGCTCCCTGGACGTGTTGCCTCCTCGACCAACAATACCACTGCTCCCTGGACGTGTTGCCTCCTCGACCAACAATACCACTGCTCCCTGGACGTGTTGCCTCCTCGACCAACACGGGTCGTTAGTTAAAATATATTATGTAAATTTTTGTGTTATAGATACATATACATATGTATGTAAGTATCAAGTTTATAAAATTCAAAACTTAAGTAAAATTTAAGTAGGTAACCCCCGACACTTCACCTGTCTCGGAGGTTACCAATATTTTTTTTTTGTAATGTATATTCTCAGTTTTGCAATCTGCACATCACGCCCTTTCATTTGATACTCGTGGTTATATTTTAAAACATTCGATTTTTCACCCCTACTTTGACCCCCATATGTCATGTCTGGCTTGACAGATTTCTATATAACTTTCAGTTTTGCATTCTACACATCAATACCTTTCATTTAATTTCAAACTTAGGTATATATTAAACATTGGATTATTCATCCCCTCTTTCACCCCCCACATCTTCTAAACATCTTAACTGCTTTTAAACAAAAAAAACCTGCAAATCGATCCTCAAAAACAAATAATAAGTGTAGCAGATTGTAAATCAGCGTCGCCAATCGATGAGTTGTGACTGTCTCAAGTTAGATCGGGTATCGTAAATGTTTAACTTTACCGATGCTTTGTCGAGAGCGGCTCCAACTTCAGACCCGAGTGACGATTGTTCGAAGTTCCGTTTGACTTACGGTTAACATCTCTGTTGATCTGTCGGTGGAGGTTGCACATAGTTAGCGTTGTTACGGAGACGGAGGTATCTTTGTGGTGGAAGTTGACTGCTATTGACACTGAGTTGTTCTTGTAGAATTAATTATATACATCGTAGGATGATAATTATATAATTCGAATTAACGCGAAAATTGTAGAGATTTTGCGTGATTTTGCGTTAGAATTAGACAATTTGTAATAACGTTTAAACCTAATAACCTAGTCTGTCCATCTCGGTTTTGTAACACGCAGTGTCTTCGGAAGGTTCTAAAAAAAACAAATAACCTACTGTCTGTCCATCTCTGTTCTGTCACAGGCTGTGTTTTCGGATAGTTACCTTTTTCGGATGGTTACGTAATCACAATTGTAATTATCCGCGTTTTCGCAAAATTTCTAGAATTTTCGCGGTAATTTGTATAATCATTTCATCATACTACATGTACAATTACTTTACAATGCAAAAATCATTACTAACTAACCCATACTCTTTGATTTTAGGAACAGAACCGCTCCACCTAGTCTAGAGGTGGTTTAATAAATTAGTTTGGAATTTGACCTTAGCCCAGCAGTGGGACAATACAGGTTAAATGAAAAAAAAGTTTGTAAAACTTAAAGTTTTGTCATCATCATAATAATCTCAGCCGGATCCACTGCTGGGTAACAGCCTCTCTCATAGATAAAGAGAGTTAATTTATGTAAAAAATGTAACATAATTCTAAAACATAATTCAAAAGGTAAATAATGATGGAACCCGTCCATTGGATCGCGCTTGTCCCGTGGTGCTCGCCGGCGCGGCGCGTGGAACTTATTGCTTCTGCCTTCATGGGCAAACTGTGTCCCGTGATATACAGCGCTGTACGATCAACATTACACCTGTAACAATTCGTTTCCAGCAAAGATTTAAGTCGTTAGATGTGCTGTGACACCAAAAACTTTTCTTGTAATATCTAAATGAACAACAAATATTTAGTAACAAATCCGCTAACTTATATCTAATGAGTGCTTGAAAAAACACTCAAAAATAATTCGACACGTGTTTCGCCTCCCTACAAGGCAGCTTCAGGAGAAATCGGCCCCCCGTTCGTCACGGAAGAAACAAAAACACGGTTACTAAATATTTGTTGTTAATTTAGATATTATAATCATCATCATCATCATCATTTCAGCCGTAGGACGTCCACTGCTGGACATAGGCCTCCCTCATGGATATCCAGTTAATGCGGTTGGAAGCGATCTGCATCCACCGTCGACCTGCGGTCTTCACCAGGTCATCATCCCATCTTGTTGGTGGACGTCCTACGCTGCGCTTGCCGGTCCGTGGCCTCCACTCGAGAACTTTTCGGCCCCATCGGCCATCTGTTCTGCGAGCTACATGGCCTGCCCATTGCCACTTCAACGTGCTAATCCGTTTGGCTATGTCGGTGACCCGAGTTCTTCTACGTATCTCCTCATTTCTGATTCGATCGCGTAAAGAAACCCCGAGCATAGCCCTCTCCATAGCTCGTTGAGCGACTCTGAGCTTATTCATGAGGCCAATCGTGAATGACCACGTCTCGGTTCCATATGTCATCACTGGTAACACACACTGATTGTAGACTTTCGTCTTAAGGCACTGAGGAATTTTGGACGAAAAGACGTTGCGTAGTTTCCCAAACGCTGCCCATCCGAGTTGGATTCGTCGATTTACCTCTTTCTCGAAGTTGGACCTACCTAATTGGACTGTTTGTCCTAGGTATACATACGCGTCGACAACTTCGAGAGCCGAGTTCTCAACCATAACTGGGGAAGGCGCAACATGGACATTCGACATAATCTTCGTCTTGTCCATGTTCATTTTAAGGCCGACCTGTTGGGAGACTCGGTTGAGGCCTTCGAGCATCGTGCCAAGTTCCTCCATCGACTTTGCCATGACCACAATATCGTCAGCAAACCGAAGGTGAGTCATGTATTCGCCGTTAATGTTGATGCCTAGTCCTTTCCATTCCAAGAGCTTGAAGGCATCTTCCAAAGCGGTCGTAAACAGTTTCGGAGAAATAACGTCTCCCTGTCTTACGCCTCTTTTTAAGAGAATATCCTTCGAACTCTGTTCCTGTACTCGGACAGACATAGTGGCGTTTCTATACAAAGACTTCAACACTTCGATATACCGATAGTCAATTCGGCATCGTTGGAGAGACTCGAGCACCGCCCATGTTTCGATCGAATCGAAGGCTTTCTCATCGTCCACAAACGCGAGACATAGCGGCAAGTTATACTCTTCGGTCTTCTGTATCACTTGCCGCAGCGTATGAATGTGGTCTATGGTGCTGTAGCCTTTTCGAAACCCGGCTTGTTCGGGACGCTGGAAGTCATCAAACCTGCGATCGAGACGATTTGTAATGACCCTTGAAAACAGCTTATAAACATGGCTCAAAAGCGAGATCGGTCTGTAGTTCTTAAGCAAGGTGTTGTCACCTTTCTTAAAGAACAGTACCACGACGCTTTTGTTCCATGTTTTTGGCGTAATACCTTCGAACAAGACGGAGTTGAAGAGCTTCTGAAGGACTTTAAGTATCGGTGATCCACCCGCTTTCAGAAGCTCTGAAGTGATTCCGTCCTCCCCCGGCGCCTTGTCGTTCTTAAGCTGTTTTAGGGCCATCCTGATCTCGTACAGGCTGATGTCCGGGATATCTTCGGTATAATGTCGGGTCAGCTTGGCTCTAGGGTCTTCTGCCACACTGCAAACAGGTTTAGTGACCGAATCGTAGAGCTGTCCATAGAACCTTTCGACTTCCCTTAACACTTCTGCTTTACTTGACGCTATACTGCCATCTTCCCTCTTCAGCTTCGTCATCTGGCTTTGCCCAATAGACATATCTCTCGCGAACACTTTGGAGCCTTTGTTCCGCTCTATCGTATCTTTAATACGAGCTGTATTAAAGGTACGAATATCGTGCCGCAAGGATTTCCAAACTTGTCTATTGAGCTGCCTATGTGACTTAGCATCATCGGGAGACTGCAGTCGTAATGAGCGTCGTTCAGCCATGAGGTTAAGAGTGTCATCCGAGAGTTTCTGAGGTCTATTTGTACGGGGCGTCTTAAAGAACTGAGACCCCACCGTATGGACAGTTTCTACGAACCTGTTATTGATCTCGTCCACTGATGCATGTTCTTCGAGACCCAGACAATCAAAGCGATTTGAAAGTTCGAGTTGAAAGCTCTCGAGGTTTTGGATATGTGCACGAGTGGGTCGGAGCGTAGATTTCATCAGACGGGACCTTTCAAGTCTAACGTTCATATTCAATGTGCCTCTAACGATTCGGTGATCACTTCCGGTTTTCACCCTGTGAATCACAGTGACATCATTGAATACCCGTTTCTTGTTGGTCAAGATGAAATCAATCTCATTTCTCGTGGAACCATCGGGACTCATCCAGGTCCATTTCCTGTGAGGCGGCTTCTGGAAGAAAGAATTCATCATAAAGAGTCCTTCTTTCTCCAGAAAATCGGCCAGCCTCTGTCCCCTGGGGTTCCGTTGCCCATACCCAAATTGCCCCACTCTCAACTCATCATCGCTTCTCTTGCCTAACTTTGCATTGAAGTCCCCCATAACAACAGTAAAGTGAGTTTTGTTCGTATGTATGGCCCTACTAATGTCCTCATACATAGACTCTACTTCTTCATCTGGGTGTGACGAGGTTGGCGCATATACCTGAACAACCTTCAGCGAATATCTTTTAGATATTCTGAGTGTTAGGTATGCGACCCTGCTCGACACACTGTCGATGGTGACAATGTTGTTAATGAGTGACTTGTGAACGAGAAACCCGACACCACCTTGGGACTGTTGGTCGCCCTCCCGGTAGTAGAGTAGATTACCGGACTTAAGGGATATCGTGTCCTCGCCCTCTCTACGGACTTCTGATAATCCTAAAATGTCCCAGTGTAACCTACTCATTTCTTCTTCCAGCTCAACAATCTTTTCGTCTGTCCTCAAAGTGCGGATGTTGTGTGTTACCAGGGCCAGTGGTCGTCGTTGGGGTTGGTAGCCGTCCGTCTCCCGGGGATTCTTAGCACCCCTAGCCCCGCCGTTACCGTGGCCGCTACCGTAGCCACGACTAGCGGGGCTGCCGGGAACTCGGGGCCTGGTCCTTGGTTTCGCAATCATAAGGGGTTGTTGCCATACTCGCCACGCTTGGCAGGCGGGTTGGCGAGCGCAGTATAGGGTGTTAAAGTCGCGGAAGATGCTGCTGCCCATCTTCCGAAGGCATCCCTTAGCAGATTCTTACTGCATCCACGGGCAAGAAAGGAGGGGCAACATTCTACAGCCGGCACCCCACGGCAAAAAAGATATTATAATATTATAATTAATTTCAGCAAAGTCAAGCCTGAATCAATGACTTTTTGTCTTGTAATGTTCTTATTTATTTCCTTGGGCCAACAAGAGATACGCAATAATGAGATTGAAATAAAACAAAATGTCTTGGTAACTCTAATAAAAAATTGTCTATTTTAACTTTCGCGATCACAACACATTATTAACAATAACCAGGTGTTTACCGGGTTAATTACCTATATTATTTCCCGATGTTTCGCTTGCATTGCACCAAGCATGGTCCCGAGAAGACTGACGTGTTGGAAGTACCGCAGCTAAGCGAAGGCGTTTGTTGAACTACCTTCACTTGATCTTCATAAAAATTATAAGGGCGGTTCTCACTGGGACAGCACACGACACTGACTGTATCCACAAACTGAGTTGATTTTTCACGCCGAGTACACTTTGCTGTCACTGGATTCCACGAGTGTCTGAAACCGTATTCACGATTGAAATTAGGATGCTTCACGTTGCGGGGTCACAGTGACTCACCCCAGTCCCGATCATGTACCTACTTGTTTTATAAATTTTGATAGACAATGTATTTAAATACTAAAAAATATAATAGTGAACACTTATTTTAGCTTATGTCTTAACAATGGTATTTTAACATGAGTAAAAGAAAGAAAAGTAATAAAACTTAAGCAGTTTGTAAACAATAAATTTCTGTAATCTATACTTATATATTTAGTTACCGTGTTTAGTTGTTTAGTTATGTGTTATTTGTTGTCATAAGTTTTTTTTATTAATCAGTATGTATGATTTAAGTTCCAAATCATTTAAGTTCTATCTTTATGTGTGTTAACAATAATGCCGACGTGCGCACACTGGTTTATAAACCAAACTATTATTGGTAACATTTTATTGTGCAATGACTGTGCGTGAATAAATAACACACAACTTCCAGCTAGCACCAAGTTTAAAGGTACACTGATCCCATACGAGCGAGCTATCTCATTTTGTGTGGAAACAACGCAGTCTCATCGTGGTAAGGGCGTATCTAACGATATAAATCTAAAGTACTCAGCATTTGTTGTGAAAAAAAAACAAATAAAAAATAAATTTGTGTTCCATACCTATATGTAAAACTATTGTTCCCATCATGGCAATTACACTTAAAACATTGTTCGGGATATGTACCGTAGAAGTATTTTTTTTTACTTTTATATTTCGACGCAATAACACGTGCTATGACCACGAGCACAGATAAACTCATTTTTAACCCCCGACAAAAAAGAGGGGTTTTAAGTTTGACCGCTATGTGTGTGTCTGTGCGTCTGTCTGTGGCACCGTAGCTCTTAGACGGGTGGACTTATAAACGCTGCTGCCCGTCTTCCGGAGGTATCCCTTGGCTTCTCACTGCATCCACGGACAGGAGAGGCAACATTCCGGAATTCCACGGCTATTATTCTTCTTAGGCCCTGACATCTCAACAAAATATAGCTTATAAATAATAAGTATAAATGACGCGTATGAAATTACAATTTAAAAGTTGGTATGTTCCAAACAAATTTAAATTAGACACACTTGGTTATCATGGCTTTGTTTGATAAAAGTTAATCTGTAATTATGTGTATAATTATATTTTGTTTCGCATTAAAGCTTAAAATACCTAAGTCGGTAAGGTATTTCATGTCGTGCGGTGTCATCAGTAGAATGTTGCCCCTCTTGCCTGTGGATGCAGTAAAAATCTATCAAACTAGACATCCGTAGGATTCCGATTCCGAATGGGATTTAATAGTTTTTTTGTACGAGGAAACCTTTTGAGCGAATGATACGAATTTAATTAAATTTTAAACAGGGGATTTTTAATAAGTGGTGGGTGTAGTTAGTTGTTGAGATAAAGGGATTTAAAACGCCTAGTTGCCACTGAGAATTTATCGATGTTTTTGTCCGAATATAACTCTTGATATGCCCGGATTTTCATGAAATTTAAACACAGGGAGATTTTACCAACACACGGTTAGTCGCCGATTGAAGCGCAGGAGGTTACAGGTCTTATCCCCGCTACAAAACAAGTTCAAATGCAATAGGACTTCATTGACAGAAGTAGCACGCTCGTTCTAAGTTTGTGGCGAGCAACTAGTCTATAATACCTCTAGACTTAAAATAATACCTCAGGAAAATTTTTATGGCAATGCCGTGGGGTGCCGTCAGTAGAATGTTACCCCTCCTCTCCTACTCGTGGATGCAGTAAGAGCCTGCTAAGGGACACCTCCGGAAGATGGGCAGCAGCGTCTATCCGTGTATCAACATCCCATACTGCGCTCACCAACCCGCCTGCCAAGCGTGGTGAGTATGGCAACTACCCCTCATGGAGATCCATGAGGGAGGCCTGTTGTCATCAGTGGACGTTTTATGGCTGAAATGATGATTATTTAAGTATTATTTAAGTAACAGATTAAGAAAAGTGTTTAATTTTATCTTTATCCTATTCAATGAACTCATGAGTAGAGTGCCAACGACAAAACAATGGCGACTTTAGAAACAAGCATTAATATCAACCGTAAACAATCTATTTATTAATTTATTTTACTTTAATAGAACGATACATGGTACCAATTACACTTAATTAAATATATTTTTGTCCTTACAAGCTAACAAATTATTCAAAATTCAAAATTCAAAAAATACTTTATTCAGTGCGGCCGCATGGACCTTATTGACGCGTCACAACTTACAAAATAAAACAACACAAATAAATAGAATAAAGCACATAATTGAATCTGTTTACTTCAGATATTGAGTCCTTCCTTCATTCACTATGAAAATGTTGTTATTATATGACTAAATAGCGAGGTGGTAACGCTGTCTTTGCAATCATTCTCTATAATTATCTATACTACGAGTAATATTATAAAGAGGAAAGACTTGTATTTTGTATGTTTGTAACGAATAAACTCAAAAACTACTAGACCGATTTTCAAAATTGTTTCACCATTAGAAAGCTACATTATCTTTGAGTAACATAAGCTATATTTTATTGTCGTTTTCCCACGAGAACGGAAACTACGCGGGTGAAACGACGAAGTGTGGCTAGTGTGTGTTATCCACAATACATCAGATGTAAATAAATCTAAGCTACGCAGGGTTAGAACAACAAGCTCTAACTTCGGTAGGTGAAGTCGCGGTCTCGCCGAATTACCCGTCCGGCCACTTTGCTTTTCAATTTATAGTTAAAGTTGTGTAGCTTTCAGCACACGTGCTTTGCCGAGAGAAGCGGGGTGCCCGCACAGAGCTAGAGGTATTTGAGTTTAGATCACGCCAGTTATTCTCTAACTTTGTAGTTCAGAATAAATTTTAACGGATTCAAAGCCGAACAAACTTTTACTGTGCAGCGCAAACCCGATCAAAGTTAGAAGCCTTGGTTCTACAATCTTTTATAAAAGTTATAAATATTTTGAAAGTAGATTTGTTATTTTTATAACGAACATTATGATGCTGTACAGGATGCTGCAGTGCCTGGGATATTTTTAGATGCCATTCTCCCAGCTTAGTCGGCTTTTTTGAACGTTTGATTGAAGCTGTCTACTGTTTCCTCAAAATGTTTTCCTTCGCCGTTAAGCACGTGTTAAATGTAAACATACTTTTTCACAAGCGAAAATTACATTGGTTTACGGCCGGTATCGAACCACGACCTTCGGATTGAAAGTCGAAGTACATACATTTTTAACTCATAGAAAAGAACTTTAGACAAGACACATTTGACATTGAGGAAAAGAATCCGAATCTTGCATTCCAAGTGGCTACTACGCCACGTATGTCTTCAAAGGAGTTATGCCAGATAGAAACACCAGTGGCTTCGTTAAGCCAGTCCTCGGGGAAATATCTGGGCCAAGCTCGAGCCGAGATCTTGGACATAAAGGTAAATGTACTGCCCGCGGCCAGATTGTACGTCTAGGAGCGTCTAAGGCCGCTATCCCACTCGCTTTTCACGAACGTTGTCGTTAATAACACATATTTAACCGGGTATTTATTGCCTTATTTACCTTTATTATTGCCCGACGCTTTGACAGGATTGCACCCATCGTGGTTCTGGGAAGACGCGATAAATACCCTGTTATAATTTGTGTTAATAAAGCGTTGTGATCGCGAAAGTTTAAAAAAATCGGCCTAGCGCGGGTCGCACTTGCGCACGAAGGGTTCCATACACTTATTCAATTAAATTCATTTGTTGTATGGGAGTCCCCCTTTAATTTATTCTGTTTTAGTAGTTTTTGTTATAGCAGCATCAGAAATACATCGTCTGTAAACAATTCAACTATCTAGCTATTACGGTTCATGAGATACAGCCTGGTGACATACACGGACAGCGGAGTCTTAGTAATAGGATCCCGTTTTTACCTTTTGGGTCCGGAACCCTAAAAAAGACTAGCATTGATGTTTCTCCATTGTCAGCGCAGCGACAACGCTCGGCATGTATCTTATTATTATTATAGAGACTTGCGACGTCAACGTATATGTACGTTGACGTTCTCCCTGCTCAAACGTTTGCTAGACGCGAACGCTTAGAAACCGCAAGTGGGAAAGGGGCCTTAGTGCATGCTCTGGGGAATATTTTTACAGATGCACTAAATTATGCGGTTCAGTTGCCTGCAATGGGATTGAAGCACACTGAAGTATCATGGCGGGTCAAAATTTCCTTCCTTGACTTTGTCTGCCTCCGTGGCTTAAGTAAGGACTTTTGCATCTATTGTAAATGATTTATGCAGTGTCAGCAACTCGTATTTTTGCTGTATGGGACAGTGCAGTTCCTGAAACATTCTTAGATTTATTAGGCTTGCCCAGTACTACAGCCCAGCACCTGTAACATCGTCTCAGCTATTAGTTGAGGAAATAAAGAACAAGTCAATACGTCTATTAGCTAACTAAGCCGCGGATTTTCTGACGATGTTTTCTTTCACCGTTAAAGCACGTGTTAAATGTGTACATACCTTGTTCATAAAAAAATATGAATGCAGGAATCGAACTACCTTTTTCATAAAAAATATGAATGCAGGAATCGAACCCCGACCTTCGGTTTGAAACTCGGCCAACACGGTTTTTTACCTCCATTGCCTCTGAGGCTTAGTTGGTCTAATAGCCGGTACTCAGGAGGCAATGGGTTCGACTCCCGGCACAAATGTCTGCAATTTTTGCTAATAGTATTTTTCGATGTATAATAATTATGTATGTATTTACAAAAATAGTGTAGGGATTGTAAAGTACTGGTGGTACTATCTATTGGCAATAAAGAAGGGGCAACATTCTACTGCCGGCACGACGCGGTAGTTTTTACTGATGATGTCGATTTATTGCTTTGAAACCGCCGACTAAGCTGGTAGGACGGTTCGGAGGCCAGCCATCCAAAGTTACTAAGTTAGGCAAGTTACCCTGAACCATTCAGCCTAATAGTTCCTAAATGGCTTAGTAAGCATCAGCACTTATCATATCAGCCTTAGGACTGCTGTTTACGTCCACTGCTGGGCAAAAGCATGGATCTCAAATCATGAGAGGTTTGTTGCCATACTCACCACGCTTGGCAAGGTTGGCCAGCGCAGTCCGGAAAGACATCCTGCCCATCTTCCTGAGGTATCTTTGGCAGATTTTTACTGAGTCTATCGGCAAGAGAGTAAGGGCTACATTCTACTGCCGGCACCCCACAGCAGAATTATTCAAGGCTTTTTAACACGCCCTTGTAAGCTTGCAATTATCGCGCAGGTCCTTCGAGCCGAGTGGCCGAGTGGTATGTACCACCGAACTTCGATCCTTGGGTCGTGGGTTCGATACCAGCCGCGCACCAATATTCATCGAAACATACTAAGACTATCAGCAAAAATTGCAGATATTTGTCCCGTGGCGGGAATCGAACCCATTGCTTCCTGAGTATCGGCTATTAGACCAACTAAGACACAGAGGCGATGGAGGTAAAAAACCGTGATGTCCGAGTTTCAAACCGAAGGTCGTGGGTTCGATTCCTGCAATGAAGTTTTCTTACTTCAAAAACGTATGCTGACATTTTACACGAGATTTTAGAGGTGAAGGAAAATCGCGAGGAAACCGCTAAGGTAGCTTCAGACGCAATGACCTGTTCTTGATTAAGGATACCTCCGGAAGATGGGCAGCAGTGTGTTTCCGTTTATCAATATCCCACACTGCGCTTGAGAGAACAAAGCCCTCCTACACATACACATATAACTCCGCAGGCCAACTTTACTGCCACACGATTCATCCCCTATATAAGACCAAGGTCTGGCAAGCCACATCAGGGCTCATATAAGAAATGAGAACAAATAACGAGAAATGGGTCGCCGTTATCGAAATCCATGAGGATGACTATACAGGGTGGAATTTTGTAATACCACCTGAAGGGAAAATACTCTTAATACATACATTTTACTCAACACTCTACTCATTTTTGAAAAGCTATATATATAAGAAGACTGCAATCAAAGATTTTCGAAAATTCGCTTGCCACACCCGGGAATAGAACCGACTAAAATCTGTAAAACTTACTTTTAATGCATCCATCGTTAGGGTCAATAAAATTATAAACATGAAATCCCTCTAACAAACTTGATTGTACTGTATACACTGCGCTTGCTAACTAGACCTTTTTTTGGTGACGGGATTGAAATCTGCTAAGTCAGATACCATGCGTAAGGGCATAGTTATGTGAGGTTGTCTCCTGACGACTCACTAAAACCACCCCGATGGCCGGCCTCGGTGCACTAGGGGTTCCGGTTCCTCATAAAAAACACTCCGGAGCCCCTATAGCACCTTGCCTGAGCACGTCCCGGGGGCGTCCACAACTAGCGCCCCCTACGTCTCGCGGAACTCACGATGGTGCATAGCCACATCATGCACCATCGCCCTCCCTGGGTTGCTAACTGGACCTACTAACGAGTATGGCAACAACCCACTCATGATTTTGGAGGTCTATAATAATTTATTTCTGTATTAAGACCACATAGATTCATCATAATTTTCATCATTTCAGCCGTAAAACGTCCACTACTGAACACCGGCCTCCCTCATGGATCTCCATGGGGGAGTAGTACATAGATTTATTGTGTCCTATTTATGAGGGAGGCCTATTTCCAGCTGTGGACGAGGAGAGTAGTCCTACGGCTATGATGTGGTTATGATCAATTGTCATTATTCTGTCACTTTACGTCCGTTATTAAGGTTTTATGTGATGTCATATAGCCCATAGTCCGGGGCAATAATAAAAGCTCTAAACAAAACCACAATTGAACATTAAAGTTGGAAATATATGCGGCGGCCAGTCGTTGATTTATGTTGAGGTTTTATCTTCGGTATTAGGTAAACTTAACTAACTTCCTTAATTTTAACTTTTAACTAATCTCCCCGACCTAGATGATTTTAATTCAAGTGCCACTTTGGTCAAATCGATCCTTGACCCATGGATTTGAATCCCATGGCAGGCCGAGAGAACGAAAAGATTCCTCGTTCTGAAGCAGCCTAATATTTCCGAACCTATTTGGGCGTGAAAGAGAAACAGTCAAAATCAAAAGCATTTAAAATAATCAGTATACCAAAATAATCACAACACCTACCACATTCAAAATGATGGACTGAAAACCGATAAGATAAAACATTGGAATTATTCCGAGCAAACCAAAACAGTCGCATTAAATTAACTGGAATCACAAAGCGTTTTATAACGCAAATTGCAAAAACCGCAGTGGACCTGATCTAGTGCCTATCTGTTATACACACAGAATAACTGAACTACGCCGTGGGGTGCCGGCAGTACAATGTACAAAGAGACAAAAGAAAATTGTTAAATAATGAAAGAAAGAAAGAAATAAAGAACGAAAAAACATTTATTAATCCACAACAAAGGTACATCAGCTAAATTAAAAAATAAGGAAGAATATTGACGAAAAGGTCCTACCTCAGCATAATGTTAATCCAAACAAGGATTAACGCTGGTTTTCAGGCAGAACTTTAGGCGAGTTACACATTAAATTAAAGTGTTTATAAGAAAATAAAAAGTAGCATAATCATAAAAGTAAGATTAACATAAAACGAACTAGTAAAAAATACATAAAAATTATATTAGAAAGCCCAGGCAACACAGAATCAGCTCAACATTACATAGATGACAATACCGATCGAGTTAGTTTCCTCTGTCCGCTTTCTTTCCTAACTCGCATGTCACCTGAAGTGAACCGATTCAAATATGAGCTTTATTCTAATGATTTGTGTTGTTTTATTTTGTAATTTATGTTATGACGCATCCATAAGGTCTATGCGGCCGCAATGAATAGTGTGTTTTTTATTTGATTAATTTGATTTGAATGTTAACCCCTCCTCTCATACCCGTGGATGCAGTTAGAGCCTGCTAAGGGATTTCTCCGAAAAATGGGCAGCAGCAGCGTTTTTCCGTGGTTCAAAATCTCAGACTGAGCTCGTCAACCGGCCTGCTAAGCGAGGTGAGTATGGCGTTACCCCTCATGGATGTTCATGAGGGAGGCCTGTGTTCAGTAGTGAACGTTTTACGGCTGAAAGGATAATGATGATGATGAAATTAAGTAGTGATTTCTGTACGATCTGCAGATATTTGATCAGGGAATTCTGGATGTTTTTCTATATACTATAAAAAATATCTATCTATGTTGTATAATGTAATAAGTATATCAGTTACCGTGGGGTGCCAGCTGTAGAATGTTACCCCTCCTCTCATGCCAATGGATGCATTAAGAGACTCCTAAGAGATACCCCCGGAAGATGGGCAGCAGCGTCTTTACGTGAATCAACATCCCGTACTGCGCTCGCCAACCCGCCTGCCAAACGTGGTGAGTATGCCAACTACCCCTCATGAAGATCCATGAGGGAGGCCTGTGTTCACTAGTGGACGTATTACGGCCGATATGATGATGATATCAGTTACCTTATAACTGTAACACAAGCTCTGCCTAGCTTGGGGCTAGATAATGCTGTGTTAATTGTCCAGCATGATTTTATTTATTACCAGCCGCACTTCGCAGTTTCATCGGCGTAGTTCCCGTTCCCGTGGGAATACGGTGAAAAAATATAACCTTTGTTATTCAAGGATAATGAAGCATTCTAATGGTGATATAATTTCGAAAATCGATCAAGTACTTTTTGAGTTTATTCGTTACAAACATAAAAAATACAACATACATATCTTTCCTCATTATAATATTAGTATAGATTTAATGATCCCGGCTATGCACCGTCAAAAGCTCTAGCGAAGCACTGAATGGGATAGTACTGCCCCGGGATTAAGTAATCGTTAGGCGAGCAATTAATTCCCTCTTTCATTTCCATCCCCACTTCCCGAGGTTATCAGATAACTTTTAAACTTTGAGTTATTACCTCCAACAGAAATAGGGGTTCTAATTTTAGCTGCATAATTAATTCGCTTTGTTTTAAGTGCAAGGGGTGTTCATTGTTTGGCTGCGGCCTGCTTATGAGAGGTTTATAAAGGCTTTTGTTTTTAGGAATTTTATATTTGAGTCTTGGTTCCGTCCTATTTGAGGAGGGCTCCTATACAAACAACGTGATTTTTTTGCCGTTTTATGCTCGATATTAATAAAAAAATTACGTTTGTTGTATAGGAGACCCCCTTAAATATATATTTTATTCTGTTTTTAGTATTGGTTCTATATAGCGGCAACAGAAGTACATCATCTTTGGAGATTTCAACTGTGTCGCTGTCACCGTTCATGAGATAAAGCCTGTTGAAAGACAACCAGACATACAGACAGACGGACAGCGGAGTCTTAGTAATAGGGTCCCGTTTTTACTCTTTGGATACAGAACCCTAAAACATTAGGCTTGCACGACAACTGAAATATGACACGCTTTCGGAGTACAGAGTTCGAAGTTTCAAAAAATCGGCCAAGGGTACATTACCAGTAATGTACCCTTGATAGACGCTTGAAATTTTCTGTCAAATGTAATGTTCTGTTAGTCTGCACCCAGGTACAGACTGAAAATTTCAAGCGTCTATCGATTTATCCGTTTTTAAGATCGAGAAAATAAATTAAAATTTTAAAAAACTTTTTAACAAACAAGCTTTTATTTAAACGTACTAAAAATAGTAATATGAACGTTTTACATTATATTTTAATGTCAACATAAAACGTCTTTACACAATTTATGTATGTGATAAAAAATCTAGTCGCGAGATTAACCTGTGTACCTGTAACTTGATCTAATTGATTTAATTTTTTTTTCAAACAATGTAAATTACGAGTACCTGCTTAAATCTCTCGATAAGCTTTTTAATCGCATTTAAGCATTGTGTAAAGACCTTTTAAGTTAACATTAAACTTTAATGGAAAATGTTTATTTTTTTTAGTACATTTAGTTAAAAGCTTGTTTGTTCAAAAGTTTTTTTTTACTTTTAATTTATTTTTTTACTTATTACTTATAAATAGACAGATGGTTTCTTATCTGTTCATCTCATGCCCGCCATGATGGATTTAGAGTGACGTCATATAATTTTCCGATGAACTCTCAGCAAGCAATTTTATTTGATATCCTAAAATAACTAGTTCGCCATCTTGTGTATTCTACCATATTGGATTTAGAATGACGGTTTTCATTCTTTGAATTAGTCCGCCCCATGTTGGATTTAAAGTGTTGTGTGTAAAGGCTTTTCATTTGATACCCATATTGTAAGAGTGCATTAAGAATAACTATTCCGCCATCTTGGATGTTCCGCCAGTTTGGATTCAGAGTATCGTCATTTCATTTTCGAATTATGCTCAGCAAGCCCTTTCATTTGATACCCATATTATAGGAGTATATTAAAAACAAGTAGTCCGCCATCTTGGGTGTACCGCCATGTTGAATTAAGAGTGACGTCACATAGCTGACCATGCATTGTCATGCAAAGAAAACATGTATACAAAATTTTAGCTCAATTGGTTGAAGATAACTGGTTCAAAATTGAGTTGTAAGATTCCACCAACAGACATATGTATGTAGTAACATACATACATACAGGGCATGCTAAATAAAAGCTTGTAAAAAGGGCAAAAAATCCCGGTTGTTGTAGGGAGCCCTTAAATATTTTTTAATTCTCTTTTTAATATTTGTTTTTATAGTGGCAGCGGAAATTCATCATCTGTGAAAATTTCAACAGTCCCATTTTTACCCTTTCGGTACGAAACCCTTAAAAACATTAGGCTTGCAGAACACCTGAAATATGACCTGCTTTCGTAGTACAGAGTTCGAAGTTTATAAAAACATTGTTTAGCTAGACGCCTGGACGATGACCCGGATATTGAGCTATACTCCGACGGGCACCTTATATCAAGAATTGCAACCCCTTTGAAATATCTCCCTTGGTGGTTTACTGCCGAAGCTGTGTAGGCGTTCGTTCCCGTCAAGACGTCTCACCTTGCAAAGCTGGTCGCTTTGTGCTGTCTCAGTTCACATGACATGAATGTTAAATGTCCTCTCTTGGATGCAGTAAAAATCTGCCATGGGCTACCTCCGGAAGACGGCAGCAACGTCTTTCCGTGTATCAATATCCCATACTGCGCTCGCCAACCCGCCAGCCAAGCGTGGTGAGTAAGACAAAAACCCCTTATGATCACGTGGAGATCCATGAAGGAGGCCTACGTCCAGTATTGGATATCCTACGGCTGAGATGATGATGAATCAAGCGTTATTGGTTCCTTATTGGTCATGTCCCCGATTTTGGATTAAAAGGTCAAGAACAATTTTTTTCTTTCTTAAAAAATGTATGTGTGAGTGAGGGAAAACATCAAAAGATTGCTATTTAATTTATTATTAATTCTATTTAACCGTTATTAATTGTTCAACATAACCGTGGGGTACCGGGAGTAGAATATTGACTCCCCTCTCTTGCCCGTAGATGCAATAAGAATCTGCCATGTGATGCCTCCGGAAGATGGGCAGCAGCATCTTTACGTGTATCAACATGCCATACTATCGTTACCAAATAAATGTCTATCTATCTATCATACTGCGCTCGCCAACCCGCCTGACAAGCGTGGCGAGTATGGCAACAATCCCCTCATGTTCTTGGATATCCGTGAGTGAGGCCTATGTCCAGCCAGTCCCACGGCTTTTTTGTGATATTTTTTGTGTAACTATTTTATTACTATTATTTTATTTCTATTATTTTGAGACAAATTGACTTATTTTTCGATTATATTTAATTATTATTTTATTTTAATTTTTGTATTAAAATAATGCGTAATAAATATCGTTCGTTTCAGCCGGAAAACGTCCTCTACAGAACACAGGCCTCCCTCATAGATCTCCATGAGGGGTAGTTGCCATACTCACCACGCTTGGCAGGCGGGTGGACGAGCGCAGTACGGGATGTTGGTACACGGAAAGACGCTGCTGCCCATCCTCCGGAGGTATCCCTTAGCAGGCTCTTACTGCATCCATGGGTATAAGAGGAGGGGTAACATTCAACTGCCGGCACCCCACGGCGCCATAAATATACCTGGAATTTGAATGTCCCAGGCACTGCAGCGTCCTGTGCAGCGTGAATGCTTATGCTGTAAAATCATCTATAACAATAAAAGAACGTATTTAGTGGTTACTTTAACCCTAGATCACTAACCTTATTTTTCAACGCTTATTACTAAACTTCGTCGTCCCGACTACGCTGTCAAAAAAGTAGGTTTTTAGGGTTTTATTGAATAAAATACTAAATAGTTGTATACAATTATTTTAATACAATCATTTAACAAAAAAAATATAACATTCTTGTTACATTAAATCACATATATGTTCCATAATCAGCCTTTTTTCAGAGACGATAGTTTTCCCTCTAAAAAAAATATTGTTTTTTTTAAGTGCTTATCTATAAATAACTAGAACCAAATTCTTTGAAATAAACTTAAATTATCAAAATCAACAAAAAACGTTAACATTTTGGTAAAAAACTATGAACTATGACATTTGTGAAACACTTCAAGTTTGTGTTCGCCACACAGAGATTTGTTGCACGGATCAACCTCGATGTGGTCTTCCTGCTAACCTTCCTGCTGGTTTAGTAGAATTTGTCACATTCTGATGAATTTTCTTCGTCACTATTATCAGCTAATAATAGTTGAAGAATCGCATCTAAAATAAAAAATAATATGCGTTACTTTCATGTGGTAAAAATTAAAAATATCACTAACAAATTAGTACAAAAAATATCCTTAATACTAACCTTCGTCGTTGCGACGAGTCATGGTGGCTGGTCCGGCGCCTATAGGCCTCCCACACAAAAAACACTACCTTTCATCGCGGGGGCAACGGGCCAACTGAAATTACACGGGAGATGCAATTGGTGCGACCGCGCAATCAAAAGTTACGGCACTTTTTTTTAGATTCGCGTCGTCGGTTCGACGAAGCTTAGTGATCTAGGGTTAAGCGCCTTTAGAGGGACTTTGACTTTACAGAAACAAGTATCAAAATTCCGAAGTTTAAGTTCAACTTCTAGTAGTCAAACGTAACTGCGGTCGTGCTACTTTCACTAACTCTGTGAACTCGAACTTTGATTTTATGAAGCTGATAACTTCGACTGTTCGTTGGAGCGACCCACTTTAAAGAACTCTTATCAATGTATGCACTCCTGGTATAAATTTGCAGTATTGGCCGAGTAGTATGTATGTACCCCTGACATTCGATCGGAGGGTCGTGGGTTCGATATCGGTCTGCACCAATGCGGCCTGTAGACATTTAATTTCACACGTAAACGGTGAAGGAAAACATAGTAAGGAAACCTGTTATTTCCACTGACTAATAGTCGTGGGGTGCCGGCAGTAGAATATTACCCCTCCTCTCCTACCCGTGGATGCAGTAAGAGCCTGCTAAGGGACCCCTCCGGTAGATGGGCAGCAGCGTCCTTCCGTATATCAACATCCGGTACTGCGCTCACCAAACCGCCTGCCAAGCGTGGTGAGTATGGCAACTACCCTTCATGGAGATCCATGAGGGAGGCCTTAGTTCAGTTGTGGACGTTTACGGCTGAATTGATGATGATGATGAATAGCAGGTTGCTGGGAGGATGGTATAAGTTGGGCCAGCTTTATCCATCTAACAATATCCTAGGCACTGCAGCGTCCCGCACAGCATGAATACCGTTACTATAACATAACTGTAAAAAAACACCTATTATACTAGACGTGAAAAGCTTACTGAGTAAAATCGCCCAGGTACATTCAAACTAGTCCTTTTAAAGTAACCAATAATGCCCCAGGCACCTAGAATCGATGATAAACGTATTTCAAGTCCTGTTGCTTACACATTGTTAACTATGCACATACGCGCACATGTTCACTAAATACGCAGGCTCGGTGGAAGTTGGCCGAACCACCGACTGAGACACATGAGGTTGCGGGTTCCATTCCCGCCACAAGACAAACGTACTATAAATGTGCTCTATCTATTTGTTGCGGTAAATCCATGATTCAGGAAATCGAGTGGGTCGGTCAGGGCTGTGCATGTGTGTACTAGCTTGCAGTGTGCGTGGTTCGCATGTGCAAGTGGCCTGGATCCAGCGAGCGTGATTTATTAGTACTTGATACAGGAATAGACTTGATTGCCCAGTCTTGGTAAATTCTAGCTAGATAGACAGGAAGTTTTTAAGAGGTGGGCTTTTATTGAATGTCAAAGTCAATAAGTGTTTATTCATAATGGTAAAAAACTTCAGCTAATGCTAACCTGAATCGTCTGAAATAGACGAAAGGGCAATGATGATGAAAAAACTTCTTAGACTAGAAAACATTTAGCCACCCAAGCGGCAATATACGGTATCTCAAAAATACATAAACAGAATGACCGTTGTGACCCATTGTGAGTCAAATTGACTCACCTATATATGAGCTGACGAAGCTTGTAGCAGCAGTATTACAACCAACGGTGGGACAAACATCTTCCTTTGTAAAGGACTCGCGACATTACATACAAATACTAAAAGAGACAGGTGGATGAAAACGAGGTGATGGTCAGTTTTGACATAGAATTCACGAACGAACCGGGAAGTTCACGAACGTCCCGGTAGGTAATTTTATGAATGTCGTTGAGGCCAAGATACAGCAAGACGGTATCCTTGCGGAGTATGCCAAGTTCTTGCACCATATCCTCTCCACTAACTTTTTGTATACAGAGGGCAATACTACCTACAAATAGATGGAGTTGCTATGGGTAGTCCAGTCGCACCCGTAGTGGCCAACATTTGGATGGAGTACTTCGAGAACGTGGCCATCTCGTCTTACCCTCTAGAAATGTACCGGAAATTGAACTTCTTTTGGCACACTTAAATGGAGTACACAATAAGATCCGGTTTACTTACGAGATGGAAAAGTATCGTCGTTTGGCGTTTTTGGACGTGCTGATACAGGAACGAGATGATGGAAGTATAGGTCACTCAGTCTACAGAAAACCCACACACACGGACCGGTACCTTCATGCTAATTCACATCATCACCCTCGGCAACTTAACTCGGTGGTTACTTCATTGACAGATCGCGCATATGACCTGTGCGACAAGCCTAAACAGTGAATTAGCTCATGTTCGGAATGTTATACGAAATAATGGCTACAAGCTGCGTTCATTACCATCTCGTACGAGGCCCAAGACTCACAAATGCACGGTGGAACGAAAACCGGCTTTTCTACCCTATATAAATGGAGGGACTGATAAAATTGAAAAAATCTTGCAAAAATCGTCCATCAAGACAATCTCCACACCACTCAAAAAGCTACAGCAGTACCGGCGTTTGCCTAAAGATAGCTTTCCATTAGAAAAACCAGGGGTGTTATAAGATTGATTGCTGCTGTGGGAGCTCTTACATAGGCCTTACATAGGCCAAACTAAGCGGACGATTGCCTGTCGGGTAAAAGACCACATACGGGCAGTTAAAAATGCGGATACCCAAAAATCAGCAATCGCAGAGCATCTTTTGGGGTCCGGCTCACTGGATCGAGCTACATAATCCACAAGAAATCTTAAATGAGCGACATTACATACCAATAATGGTTTAGGAAGCCATTGAGATTACTAAGCACGGTAACTTCAACCGAGAAGATGGTTTTCAATTATCTGGAGCCTGGAATCCTGTTGTGAAGAAATGTAGCAACCGAAAAAGTGCAGTATTAGCCCCGCGTAGTGATACCGTTAGTGTTGTGTGCCGTAATCGAGTTGCGTTCGAAAGTGAGACAGATAGTAGGGCCATCATTTAATAAAATATCCATGATTATGACGTGTGAAACTGCGTCGAAATATCGAGAAACTCAAAAAGACTCAAATCATGGTAAATATTGCATATAATAAATAAAACTAGTTTACAAAAGTAACATTTGTACACAAGAAGGCATGAAAAATACCCACCTACCTACTTTTTAGTACTTATAGTATTTATAGCAAGTTATCAGAATAAGACAGCGTATCAAATCAAATCCTTTATTTGCCAAATACATTATTACAGGTGCATGTCAGATCTTATGACTAGAGTGATGTCAAGTGTATTCAATCCGCAAGCAGGTGTGCAAATATTAACTCGCAGTGATTCAAATCGTTAAAATAATCAATACTGAAAATAATCTAGGATAATACAATCGTAGATAAATAGTTAACAATCAGATACTTAATCTATTAACAATCATAACCAAAACATAATAAATCATTCTACTCAAAATTAATACCGGGTGTTAGTGTAAACAGTATTATCCTTGAAACCACAGACTAGGTATCAGGAACAGAGTCCAAAACCGATGAAAAAAAAATAATTTATTTTTACATAATTTTTGCAAAGAAAATCCTCATAGATCATGAATGCGTTTCACCCTACACACGCTACGATTTCTGAGGCTACGATACACGTGCGCAGGTGCAATGCGGCTTCTCTTTCTCTTAAACGCGCCGCCCGCCGCCTTTCGGCAACTCGCCGTTTCTTTGAAGCGCCGACACAAACGCCCGCCAAGGTCCCGCGGCCAGACCCGCGCGCGCGCCCGCGCCGCCACTTTCGCCAGTCGCGTGCAATCTCGTGAGGTCGATACATTGCGACCCTTATGTGTAAAAAATGTAAACTGTAACTTATCTGTGCTGTGACAATGTCGTACACAAGCGGACAGTGGACTGAAAAGGTGCGGCTTTATGCCATAGCTGGTGGGTGACCTTGGCACGTAGGATGTACACAGAGCGGTTTCCAGGACATCGTGTGCCAAGCCGGGAAACTATCCTAGCGGCTACACAAAGGCTACGTATGTAAATAAGACTTGTTTGTTAATGAACTTTTTAAATAACCGAAAATAACTACCTACTTTAGCCTTATAGCTTTTTTGATTCAATTTAATAATTTTACTTGTCTTGAAATAACTTAATAATGTAACGTGCTAGAGTAATTATTTTTGCCTGTCCTAAGGCAGGAAAAGTATGAAGGGAAACTTCTATGCAAGCAACCATTCGTTTTGATACGTACCTACACCAGCCCGAGCCCAGCGACATTTGCGGGCGACGTACGACTGTAATTAGGGTGTCCAAAAAATCACGTTCCTTAGATGAGAAAGGAATTATCAAAATGTAGCGAAACTAATTGACTATTATTTTTAATTATTACTTGTATCAATTCATTTTAGGGTTATACATTCGTGGTTTAAGTGATATGTGTTCACACTAACACACTACATTCATATACACTATAGAAACATTTGTCAAGCAACCAATTGTTTAATTTTAATTTTTATAAAATACCATTAAGTTCTTTAATGGATTCTGGTAACTTATAGATAATGATGCACATATTACACACATTTTTCTTATAGATCCGCTTATAATTATCGTATATTAACTATCATTTAATTTATGCTAACCAATGTTTTTATAATATAATGCATTAGGTAATTTGCGCAGTTGTTTTTACAAATATGATACAGTATTTAATTTAAAACAAAATTGCCCTTTACATCATTTGATTTCAAAGTATATCTTAGGAGATATCACAGTTTTAAAATAACATCGCAGCAAAATAATGATCAAGTAGGTACATACTGCGCGCGCTTTTATGTTATGATGTGCGGCTCAGAAGCGTTGTCGGCTCCCTAAAGAACGGTTGTGCTCAACGAACTACTTTTTAAATTTGTTTTTCCAACATATCATCATAATATAATACTTTTCAGATGAATAAGTTAGTAGTAAGTTTTGAAGAAGAAAAAACATTTATATACCACACGCACTATTCAATACAACCAGAAAGAAAATGAAAATGATAATTACAAATATAAACAAAGAACACAAAAATATAAACAGACGGACGGTAAAACAACATCAAACTCAGACAAGCAATACAACCATATAAATCTTTACTAATATATAAAAGTGAAGGTAAGAATGTATGTATGTATGTTCCCTTTTCACGTCAAAACCGCAGAACCGTTTTGGATGAATTTTAGTTTAAGAGTAGATGAGACCATGGAGACGGACATAAGCTATTTTTCGTTGCGTAAATTAGTAGTTGTAGGGTAGTTGCAAGCAGTGGTTGTAGTAGGTGCGATACGAAGGGCGCCGGGACACCTAGTACATATTATAAAAGAAAGCGATTTGATTTCTACCATACAAATGGATTTTTTCGCTTTATAAGTTACTCCTTAAGCTTGAGGAATATTATTTCGTAAGATCCAGATGAATGCAGCAATGATTTTACTAAAAGTACCTTCTTTAAATAATTGTAGAAAAAATCGTTGGGGAAAAACGAAATTTCTAGCAAAACAAATAATCATATTTTCCGTAAAAGCAGCATAAAGCTGAGACTGGTCCTTTGTGACCAACAGCGCACAGGAGGGGCTTACTGGTCCCCTGCCTGACAATCGGACCCGCAACCTCTTGCGGTCCGCCTGCGACGCAAGAGGTTGCGGGTCCGATTCCCGCTCACCCGCTGCGCCACAGACGCCGCCGAAAAATAAATGTCTATCTAAAATTTATCAGAATAGCCTTCGGTGGATTTAGAGATTTAACGTTAATATACATATTTCATAATACCGTGGAAAAAATATGATTCAGCAAAAATATTATAAAAAGCTAAAAAAATAATTCCCGAAATAGAATAAATGGAAAAAGAGTGCTCGAGTGGAGAACGTGACTCGGCAAGCGTAATGAAGTGATGCTTTTCGAATGGTTGTAGGCAGATGCTGATAGCGGCGAATACCATAATAATAGTAATAGTCATAACAGTAATTTATTGATAATAAGTATTATATATAAGTCACAATTGGTTTTTTACGTAGTTACGAATACCACAAATTACAAAATAATAAACACACATGTCAAAATACCTAATATAGAAAATGAGGGGTTTGTTGCCATACTCGCCACTTTTGGCAGGCGGGTTGCCAAACATCTAGCTGCAAAACAGTATTTATCGGTCGGCTGCGGCCGATCGACACGCCTGCTGACACCTGTTGTGTTGAGCAGCATAATGAGGGTTGATTGCAATCATTTGGAGAAGAAAATCCATTTTGAAATTTTGAATTGAACATGAATGTCTCGAACTACCTACCAGTCGGGATATATCGATGTGTGATATGTGTGCGAATTTAAAAAGCGAGAACGATTAACGCAAATCAAGGAGATATCTGAATTAACTACAAATATTTAGCCGTGGGGTGCCGGCAGTAGAATGTTACCCCTCCTCTCATGCCCGTGGATGCAGTAAGAGCCTGCTAAGGAAAGATGGGCAGTAGCGTCTTTCCGTTTATCAACATCCCGTACTGCGCTCGCGAGTACAGATTCATGAGGGAGGCCTGTTCAGTAGTGGACTTTTTACGGCTGGAACGATGATGATGATTTAGTAACAAATCCGCTAACCTGAGGTGGAGAAATCCGTGTCGAATTAATGAGTGTTTTTCAGGCGATCATTAGATAGGTATAGGTTAAAGATAAAGAAACGTTTATTTGGTCACATTTGTACAATCAAATAAAAAAAACATCAGTTCAGTATTAAAACTAGTGACAAAAATGGTCACTACTCAGCATGTGCTGCGGCAGAACGAGTCGTACCACAGCGTTGGTCTTCCGTAGTAACCATGATGTGCGGTTGGTGCTACCGCAATGCACGGTAATGTATTTATTAAGTTCGTATTAAAATTGAAAGAAAAACAAAATAAATCAATAAACCATTTTCACAAAAAGGAATATAAAATTATATGGATAATGTAAAACATTTAAAAAGAATGAAATTAGAACAATTTGCATGCAATGTAATTATACAAAAAAAATATCACGGGTCTATACTAAATATGAAAATCAAAGTAAAGATAAGACACAAAACGATTACCTATTTCTATAAGACCAAATTGAAGAGGAGTTCCTGATTGGAGGTGGCAAGTTGTTCCAAAATTTAAAAGTAAAGTAGTCGTTTTGTGCTTGGGGCACTAAGTCGAATGGCGAATCTTACGTCGCGATCCGAAAACTGAAGGTTATTATACAAATAACGCGGTAATTTATTATTAATAATCCCAAAAAGTGATGTTGCAAAATGAAGAGACCTTCGTGAAGTCATGTTAAGCAAGCAATGGTGATTAATAAAAGGTGTTATGTGAGCTGGTCGCGGGATGGGGAAGAAAAATCTAACGCATGCATTTTGCACACGAGTCTTTTTGAACGAGCCAAGAGACATTCACCAATTACATTGTCGTAATTAAGTTTCGGTAAAACAAGAGAATCACAGAGTTGTATTCTCAGTTAAATAAGACTCGAAATGAGATTGCGGCTCTTCCCGCAGTAACATCTAAATTATTTAATAAAATATTAGAAATCATAATATTCGATCCAAGCAGGTTAACGGATTTGTTACTTAATATTTGTTGTTCATTTAGATATTTAACTCCTTATAAAATAATTGAAACTAACCATGATCAACCATTGTTAAACAAGTTGATGTCCTCACTGAGACCGTGGTTGCGGGCTGTGCATCGTGCATACATCAATCAAACATTTATTATTAGAGAACTTATCAGCAGCCCAAGTTACAGACTACACCTAGGTCTCCTTGCTTCTGCCATACTTCTGTGTAAATCTAATCCAGGTCAGCTCTGCGATGCTAGTGATATCGTCTGCCCATCGCTTTGGGACGCCCGATGCAGGACGCCTGTACCCAGTACTTGGACGCTATACTCTATCTGTGGTTATGACTTAAACTTGCAAAAAAGTCGCATCAAAAAGGCCCTTGCGGCACTGATTATAGTATTTTTTAAGTAAGAGCACTGATTTAAGAACCTAGCTGCCGGCCCCCCACGGCTTTTCTATGAGTTAGTGCGGTCAACGTGCGAGCGCTCAGGCGGGCGTGTGGCAGCCCACAGTCAGTTGTATAGTCGACGATACGCGAAGCGGTAGGCATTTATTGCAAGGCCTTGAGAAAATTAAGCGTGAGGTTTGATTATAACTTAAAAGCACGTCAATTAGTAGTTCATAACCCTTAAGCTGCCTCTGTAAATGGACAATGTTCCCAAAAAGTATTATACGAAAATAATGAATAACAACTCCCGGCGCCATTAATCATCGCGGTCCAGTTTAATAAAGCAAGTGATATACCGGCGGCAGTATTTACAATGAGGCGGTGGTTACAGGGTGATTTGTTGGAAAATTCGTCCCATTCGATTGGACAGTGCCGGTGCCGGTGCAGAGGCCGGGTGTTTGATTTCGATTCCTCGTTTACTTTGTTTGGTAGAATTTCAGTGAAAATCTAAGTATTTTAATTGGAATTCCACTATAAAGGAGGACGCTCTTTGATTACTGGCACGTATCTTCCGACATGCAGCCGATTTGTGCACAATCGCCCCACACGCGTTTATACAAAATTAGTTATGTATACAATTATGTGTTGTATTGTAAAAGTTGAATCAAGTTGCTTAAGTTAAACGTCCGCTACTGAATACAGGCCTCCCTTATGATCTCCATGAAGGGGTAGTTCATTTACTCACCACGCTTGGCAGGCGGGTTGGCGAGCGCTGTACGGGAAATAGAAAGACGCTGCTGTCTTCCGCAGGTATCCCTTAGCAGGCTCTTACTGCATGGGCATGAGAAAAGACCATTCTACTCCCGGCACCCCACGGCATTCTTTTTATTTATCTCCTGACGCAGCCAATGCGTGCACAGTCGCCCCATCCATCGGAGGAGGCCGAGGCCTACAGGCCGAGTACATTCGAGGCCGACAGCGGCGGTACCCCCTGTCGTACATCCAAGTCTCGATTGATTTACGGCGCGTATCAGTCGATGCACTCGCCAATTTGTGTACAATCGCTTTATAATAACCGGATTTATGCGAGCTCTGATTACGAATGAATAAATTGAATGCATTTCGAAAGTTAATTAAACATTCTGGAACGCACTACGCATCTTTTTGTATGTATCTTGACTGCACGAGAATCTGGCATTGTACATCTCGTAATGAGCGTTGATATTTGAGTGGTAGTACTTTGCAGTTGCCTTTGGTTAAGTTGTCGGTAAAGAAGAAGTTCGAGGATTTAACTGGGAATTCATTAAATTGTTTGACTTTTCCAACAATAATAAATAATACTTCTTTGGAATAAAATAATGTTTCCAAGCTAAAAAAAAATCTGTGCTACGTTGTTGAATATCTGCTATCGGCTGGCTGTGATGTTTAGAGGTACGTACTCAAATTGATTCATTATGTTTTATTGAATTTTCAGTTAGGTACTCCTTCATTATAGGGACCGATTTGAATGCAATTTATTTTATTTTAAATCAGGATTTCTAGCGGTGGATTTTAAGCATGTTTAGACGTTTAATAGATATTTGTCGGAACGGTCTCGTCATGAACGGTGTTGACCGACCCCGTGTTCAAAATAATTTAGGTAAATATATTTTTATAGTATTTTTTGCTAATTTAAGTATTTTACGTGAGAGTTTTTATTGTTTATAAATTTAATATATTAATTTTTGTTTTTGTATTACTTGGTATTTAGTTTTATAAGTGTGGATTATTAGGTATAACGTGTCGACATGACACGCACCAAAGGTCCTGCCAGATTACCAGCGTGGGACCATTATAATTATATGGACAAACCTTTTAGTCCACAACTCTAACTATAAATGTTTTTTTATATATAATGTTTTTTTTTGTTTATTTTTGTGTAATTTTTTGTAATGCATCAATAAATATATTTTCTTTTCTTCTTCTTTTATATCGGCTAGGAAAGAGGAGATGAATTATTGAATAGCTCCAAATATACCCAAGTTTGGTATCAAATGAAAGGAAATAGTGTGTAGAACACTGCAAAACTGAAAGTTACATAGAATTCGGTTGAGCCATTTACAACATACAGGGGTGAAAATGGGGAGATAAAACAAACGAATGTTTTTAAAAATAAGTTTGATATCAAATTATACGAAATTATGTGTAAATCGCAAAAGAGAAAGTTTCTTGGGACGCGTGTTTTTTTTTTATAAAGACAAGTTTTTGGCTCTTACGTAGTGTTGAGGGTAATTTATATTTTTTTTACTAAAATAAATAAATAAAATAAAGTAAAAATCTTTTATTTCAGACAACAAAATGAGTCCATATACACACATATTCAATAAAAATAAAAATAGGCACTATAAGACAACGAGAAGAGGATAATCAATTAAGGAAATAGCTTACTTCATTGATCACCCTCTGCACGAGACACTTCCAGAGTGGAGATGTTCGGCACTCTGCCACAGTTCTAAGGACGCTGTTGCGACTGTCCCGTATTCTGCGCATCAAGGATGCTGTTTTTTTGCGTAAGACAGCATGAAAGCCATCTGTATGGTAATGCGCAAACATCCCTGACGCACTGCAGAATCGGGGCAATCGCAGCATCATCCGATATATATTGTTATATTGGACTCGTAGGGCGACCATCGATCTTTTGGTATGCCGGACCCACAGACTACCCGTGTAAAAACTCTGACAATATGACATAAAAAGCGTGATTTTAACTTGGTCAGTACAACGGGAAACAAACTTGTTTTGTTTTTGTATTATCAACATACGAGTCCTAAAAATGTATTTGAGCACTGCGGCAAAGCAAAGCTCTTTATTTCTTCAAATTGCAAAAGCCAATTCCCACCGCACACTAATTACTTCCTACCTTTATTTGCTCCATGCCACTAACTTCTCGTAACGACTCGTAAAACACACGTTCGTACGAGCTAGAGTCAACAGAGAATTCATAGAACTGAAAGCAGAAACACCGACGTGTGCAGCGCATTGTGTCAAGCAGTGTGCCGTGCGCCGCGGCGCCGGGCCGCACAGAGCCCCGCGAGGTATGATCGCTCCACGTGCCGGGAACAAAGCGAGTGGTGAGGCGCCCACTGACGTTGTACGCTAGTTCACAAGTACGTATTGTGCGTCAAAAGGTAGAGGTTACCGCTCAACATCAGGTGGGGTTAGTTTGTTTCGCCATTAAATCGTATGGAAAAAGACCCCTGCACTCAATACTGTACTCAATAAAGTATCTTGAGTTTGAGTTAACGAATACTACAATACGAAAAAAAAAACTTAATATAATGCAGGACATTTCACACAGCACCATCTGGCCCCAAGCTAAGCAGAGCTTGTGTTATGGGTACTAGATTACTGATAAATTATACTTAATGCATTATACTACATAGATAGATATTTTATATATAAATAACAACCAGAACACCCTGAACAAATATCTGCAGATCGTACAGACATATTTTGTCCTGAGGCGGAAACCTCTTGAATCGCAGGCGGACCTTCGCCCGCTGTGCCACAGAGCTCGTCAATAATAATTTACTTTATTTTACCAACACCAAAATAATAAAACACAAACTGTTACGGTATTATAAATACGGTATTAGAAATACAAACGGCGGCCTTATCGTTAAAAGCGATCTCGCCTAGGCAACCGTTGGATGGACATTAAATTGAAGTAGAATATTATAGTGTAGACGTATAGAGAACATTATAGGTAGTTTGGATATTGCAAAATAGACATCATTTCTTATCGCAGTTAAATCAAGCAACACTCGGCCAAGGAGTCAATATCATAATCATCTATAGAATAATACGCTTTTTTATTAGATTTTGTTTAGCTTAAACCGATGAATCGATAGTTCGGTCGCCTCAGATGGAAGCTTATTATATAATCGCACACAGTTTCCCATAAATGATTTATTAATTTATTGGAGTCTATATTTAGGGATTTGCAATTTATTTTTGTTTATAATATATAAGCTATGCACATCACATCACTTGATAAAATAAGTTAAATTTTTGTGTGTAAAAAGCATATGACATCAAACTATAGAAGTAGCTAAAATAAACCAGTCCAACTTTATCTTCATTAGTAATAGATCCTATTGTTCTAACTGCATAGCTGCTAAACTAAGCCGACCTGCACGTGCGATTCAAATGTTACCGCTTAACATCAGGTGGGTTTTCGGCTTGTCTCGTCATTTAGTAGTATAAAAAAAACACACAGCATCATCTAGCCCCAAGCTAAGCAGAGCTTGTGTTATGGGTACTACAGGACGATATATTTAATAATAGTAAATATAATAATTTAGGTAGGTAGGTATAGCCTAGCCTGTATACCTACATGTAGTTTAATATCTAATTTTATTTTATTTTCTATTTTAAATTTAGTTTGTAATACTGATATGGACCTTGTCTGAAATAAAGATAAATTATTATTATTATTATAATAGTCATTTATTGGTATTAATAATTTACAAGTCATTTTTTATACATTTTACATAATTGCATTAGATTTTACACATTTTAACTATTTGACATTATTCATAATTATAGATTATAGAAAGATAAGGATTTAAAAAATTAAAAACAGAACATACACAATTACAAACAGAAAAAATATACAAATACATTATACAACATAGATATATATTGTTTATTTTATATAGAACATCCAGAGCTCCTTGAACAAATATCTGCAGATCGTACAGGAATTTGTCCCGATGCGGGAATCGAACACGCAACATCGTGCGTCGCAGGCGGAACTTCACCCGCTGCGAATATTAAAAGCAATTCCAAAGTGAACTCCATGAATAAATCTACGTAAACACTGCATTGATATCCTGCACATTCCCGCACCGCGTGGAAATAATACGTTTCACTTCAATAGCAACATTACAGGCAAGGTAATGACTATATAACGGGTTGAATGCGCCCGGATTACCGGTAATGTGCTCCGAGGATCCGGGATCGCGCCACACGCAGCCCCGCCACGGTACTTATATGATAGCAACATTCAAGTATTTAACCCGACTACGCCGGTTTTTCCCCTCCTCCTTTGCGCGTGGGTACAGTAAGAATCTTTCAAGGGATACCTCTAAAATATGGGCAGTAGCGTCTTTCCGCGTATCAACATCCCATACCCGCTAATTTGGTTTTTCCGCGCGCCGATTATGCACCTCATTTGGTTTGCGTTTTGGCGCGAAATACGGCGTGCGCTCCGCGTCGGCGCTAAGTGGATACTGGCTCGGTTTTAACAATGGAACATTTTGTAGTATTTATGCTCTATAAAAAGGGTTTGAATGAAGCTTGTGAGTACGTTAATTCATAATTTAGTCTGTGTTCGGGATATACAGAGTAAAAATCACTTCAGCTGATAATGAGATTTTAATTTTAGTTCAAAATGTATTATCATCTAGCTACATTTTCTGCTGTTTATACATAGTTTGTTGTATATCCTCACTAAAAATAATAAAATAAGAAGGTGTCTTCAAACAAAACATTATTCTAATCTTATTCTAAAATGCATTTTTTTAGCATATTTTTTTAAAAATTTTAGTTTAATAGACTAAATTTTTGTTTTCTTGGGCGACGTAAAACTTATTTGTTATTGTCATTGTCAACTTCACTCAATAGACACCAAAATAAATCCTCCTCTCATGCCCATGGCAGTACGAGCCTGCTAGGGGATACCTTTGGAAGATGGGCAGTATCGTCTGAAATGATGATGATGATGATGAATAGAAGTAAGTACAAAAGTATGGTTTCTTTTTATCTTCTTTCTCTCACTTAGAAAAAAAACTACGAATTCAATAATTACAAGATAGAGATAGGGATATAAAGATTTTTTTTTTTAATTTTTTGAAGTTCTTTTATTTGACTTTGATTCATTCAGAGCCAACGCAAACTTATACTTCCAATTTCAAAATGTAAAGTCGAATATTTGAAGCCTTCATGGTTGCGAGCGGCCGCGGCGCCGCGCCGGCGATGCAACATGACTTTATGACGTTTATTTTAACGTTACATTTTCTGTAATTTACCGGCCTTTAGCCGTAATTTACATGACACGGCTTCCCGTACAACATGCTCAACTTTTTATTACTGAAAGTTAGGAAGCGCATCCACTAAAGCCGACGGCACGTTGAAAATGAGCGCTTTAAGGTTAGATTCGATGGTTTTTGCAGTAGAGATGGTTACAGATACAGCAAACATTTTGTCTCAGCCGGCTTTTAAGTCAACTGTGCCACAAAGTTTGTCAAGATTCAAAAATCTAGAATCTCTATGGCAAAGGTCTAAAAATCTAAAATCAAGAGTTTTATTTATTTTTAACTAGCTGTTCCGGCGAACTTTGTACCGCCCAGAATCTACTACCTACTACCACATCTTTTATATACTACTTTACTACTACTACTCTACTATTGCCACTACGCCACCACTACTCTACTACTACCTTACTTCCACCCGACTTCTACTCTACCACTACTCTACTTCTACCCTACTACTAATATACTAGTATACTACTATACCCTAATTCCACGTAATGTAGCATGTAGTCGTCACCTATAATTGTAATGACACTTACCTTCCGTATGTTTGTGTACTTTGTTAAGTTTTTTTAAGTTTTTTCTGGTGTACATTATGTTGTGTGATCAATAAAATAAATAAATAAATAAATAATGTAGAATTATGGTATAGTAGTCAGGTAATAGTAATACTCTACTTCTATCTTACTACTACTCTACTACTAGGCTACAACTACTCAACTACTACTCATCTACTACACTACTACCACTACCTAAGAGAGACAAAAAATCCAATCAGTTTAAGTTTAGTCACATAATAAACTTTTTGAACGCACCTTTAAATATTTGACAACCAACTGACCAACACCGTGATAATACGCTACGCTAACGTTTCATTAGAAATCCCACTAATATTAAAAAACCGAAAGTTTCTTTGGATTGAGGTTTGTTACCTCTTCACGCAAAAACTAGGCTACAGATTGAGCTGAAACTTTGCACACGTATTGATGTTGAGCAGGATTAACACAAAGGCTACTTTTTATTTGGGTACAACGCATGAAAAGCGGCGGGTAGAAGCTAGTTTTTACATATATAGTTTATATATTTTACGCGGTGGAATTAGAAAGGCGTTTTTCGGACCCCACGAACACCATTTACGCAGATCTTTTGTGCAGGTCCATCACGTAAATGGTGTTTGTGCCACAAAGTCAGAGTTGTAAGGACGTATTGAGTTTATAAATGATTGGTATTTCCCGCAAACGTTCGCGCATTGCTCCGCGAGAACAATGCCAGATCGCAACGCAAACATTATGCTCCACAATGGTTATCAGGCGAGTGAAACTTCCATTTGAATTTTTAACCGTCCATTTCGTTTGCCGACAAACATTCAGTTACAATGTAACGTATTCATGGAATTGCGAAAAATCTAGATTAAACAGGGCGTGGTTAAACTTGTATGCGAATAAATCCGCGCAAAGCTTTTTGTGTACGAATGTTGTGGAATTTCCGTTGTGGGCCTTTGTGCGCCTGTTCCAATACGGGCACGGGCAGGACTCATTCAATGTTATTCACTCTCAGGAAGGTACACACGAAGTTATTGTTTCTGATACTGAAACAAGGACCGTTTTGAATTTTTTAGTTCACCTTGTTGAAGCTTACTTTAGATTTCCGTTAACCAGCTTTTACCTTTCATCATCATTATCTCAGCCGAATGGCGTCTGTTATGTCGTTGTATTGGCGACACATTCTAGTTAACGGATTTTAAAAAGATATGTTGTTCGAATAAACTTGCAGAGCTAAGGTGTTTAGAAAGTGATCTGGGTTCAATACTGAAGTTAATTAATAATATAAATAAAATACGTTAATTTTGTCACAAAATATTAGATGAGTCAAAATGATACCATATATGCGACCCGCTCTAGAATACTTCAATAAGCAGTGCCGCGATCTCGGTGCCTGTGGCGCAGTCGCGGAGTTGTAACAACCTGTTCCCTATACATAAGTCCCGTGCACAGAGCCCGCGGCACGTACGGACGTGATGTCACGTGACCTACCACACGCACGGATACTTTTGTTTCAGTTATGTATGACGTTATTTTGTATGCTTTTTGAAACTTTCGCAATTAATATATTATGTACACGATGTATGCTTTTGTACTAATTTGATCTTCACTGAGGATTGTTTACAGTACTACTTAAATTATTTATTCTGTATGGTTTCGGAGAGTGTACGGAATATATTATTTAATGGGAATATAATTTATCCGCTTTTGGCTTGAAATAAATAATAATGCTTGATATGAGAGCTGGTGTTACGAGAACCAGATGAATGTTAAACATAATACATTATTATAATTGCTATATTACGATAGCTATTTTCGTTAAATATATAAAAACATACAAAACATATATCTGCAGATAGTACAGACATTTGTCAAACACCAAAAACTGTGATATTGTCTTATAAATGGGTAACAATACAGCCGACGCACGCATACTGTTATTGTTATCATTTATTGTGCAATCATGTTGCAGGAACTTCCGTGAAACAAACACACCACGTCCGCCTAACCAGTGTACCTTTCAAATGAGCAAGTTATAATTTTTTGTAGAAAAAAATGGCGCGCTCTCATTACGGTAAGGGCGTATCTAACGATTCAAATCTTTGTTCGCAATTGGAGGGAGGGCGTGATTTTTGTAGAAACAGTCGGATCTGTGTGAACGGGAGCGTGTTTGCTCGGCAAATGTTGTGATTGTCGCGAGTCTTTAAAGTCGTTGGTTCAGCGAGCGCGGGCGTTGGCGTTGCTGGGGGAATCTTAGGACCAATCTATACTATAAAAATAATAATAAATAAAAAAAAACATTTATTGGTTGAAAACATGTTAGAATACAGAAAAATAAATAAAAAACGATGATATCTGCAAAAGTTTACAAAACTGTGTCGCAGAGACCAACGCCCTCCTCCAGCTTATGGTACAAATTAACAGACAAAAATATAGTTCTAAATGATAATATAATTTAGAATTGCGTAGTATCATATTATGATACAACGCATTTAAGGAATTAAACAGTTATCGAAAATATAAGAATGTGTGTATGTATGTGCGTGAGGTGTTGGGGTGTGTGGTGTGTGTGGTAATATTAGTTATATTTAGTATAACAATGATTTTATTACAAGGACAATTCACACAGCACCATCTAGCCCTAAACTAAACAGTAACTAAACTATTATGTGTACTAGATGACTGATATACTTAATACATTATACTACATAGATAGATATTTTTATTATATATAGAAAAACATCCAGAACACCCTGAACAAACATCTGCAGATCGTTCAGATATTTATCCCGAGGCAGGAATCGAACCCGGAACCTCTTGCAACGCAGGCGGAGCTTCGATCGCTGCGCCACAGAGGTCGTCAACATACTATCTAAAATTAATCTCTTAATTTTATAAAGGGGAAAGATTTGCATGTTGTATTTTTTATGTTTGTAACGAAAAAACTCAAAAACTATTAGACTGGTTTTCAAAATTATTTCACCATTAGAATGTTACAATATCCCTGAGGAAGATAGGTTATATATAGGAGATAGTAAGATAGGTTATTTAACTTATCCCCGTTTTCCTACGGGAATGGGTACTACGCGGGTGGAACTGCGGAGTGCGGCTAGTATTCTGTACTTTCTTGTTGCATGTTGTTATTGTCGCATATTCTATACTACTTTGGATACATCCAGCGTCCCAGGTGGCTATTATACCAACTGCGCCACAGATTTCAACACATAAAGCCTTAAGCAAAGATATAAATGTTTGGTTTAACCAGTGAGGTGTCTCATTTCGTGTGGAAACTAAATGACGCGGTCTCAGTACCGATGGTGGCGTACCTAATTATACAAATCTTTGGCCTTGAGAATATCTAAGTCGGTTCACAGCTTAAATTGAACAAAGACGACTTCAGCTCTATTGAGCTGAAGTCATTCCGATTGGAAGGAGGGCGTGATTTTGTAGAAACATTCGGATCTGTGTACCAGCGTGGGAGCCGGCGATGTGTGTTTGCTCGGCAAAGTTGTGATTGTAGCGAGTCTTTAACGTCCTCGGTTCAAAGTCGAAGTCAATAAATGTCTATTCAATTGAGCAATAAGCTACATAGAATAGTGAATTTACGAAAGAAGAATAAAGTACCTACATAATTGAAGTCGTTCGCGTCAGAAAACTTTTTCCAAGTGAGGGAAAGAAAAGAAGAAGAAACCTCTATCACTCTTATTATCAGTACCTAAAACATAATCTTCGCTTAACTTGAGGCTAGATGGTGCTGTGTGAAAATTGTCTGTGCATTATTTATTTAATTACGATTGACGAGCTCTGTGGCGTAGCGGGCGAAGGGCCGCTGCGACGCTAGGGTTTGCGGGATTCCCGCCTCGGGACAAATGTCTGTACGATCTGCAGATATTTGTTCAGGGTGTTCTGGGTGTTTTTATATATGTAATGAAAATATCTATAATGTAGTATAATGTATTAAGTATTATTAGTCATCTACACCCAAGCTCTGCTTAGCTTTGGGCTAGATGATGCTGTGTGATTTGTCCAGCATTATTTATTTATTTTTATTTACTCATCGTCTCAGCACTAATTATTTTTAATTTATTTAATTACTCATCGTCTCGATAACAAAACAATAAGATTAATTCCTTCCCCAAGACAGGGGCACCCATCCCGAGATAAACTGAGCTATTTCGAGTTAAGCTGAGCTGACCTAGATCGACCTGTGCTCAATGAGCTGAGCAATCGAGACGCATTGGCCGAGAGGAGCCCCGCCGCGGTATTCGCATACGATTGCTATTTTTGTAACGCATTGTAATTAGTTTTGTAATTGATTCATGCTATTTAGGTAATGCAGCCGCAGGCTGTGCAAGTAAACCTACAAGATATTATTATTACTCAAAAAATGTAAGTCCTTTATTGGCTGTAAGTTAGTGCGTAAGTTTTGAACTGTATTTAATTAAGAGCTGTGGATTTTGTTAAATAAATAAAAATAAAATAAAATAAGTAGACCAGTGTCAAAATATTTCGTATATCTTTAAGTATCTCATGAAGTTTCTACCATAAAATATCTAAATTAACAACATTAACAAACCCTTATAAGCAATATTTACGGGATATTTACCATGATTTGAGTCTTTTTGAGTTTCCCGATATTTCGACGCAGTTTCACACGTCAAGATCACGGATAAACTGAAGTATTGCGGGTAGGTAGTCACTGGCAGACAAAACGATCTGCCCTCTTTCTAAGACTCGGACTAAAAAAAAATAACAAATCCGCACCTATAATGAGCTTGACTTTCTGTTCGGCGGTCGAGGCGGCAACACGTCCAGGGAGCGATGTGTTATTCGTTATTGGGAAACTACCACTCTAGTATTCGTTTCTGTGATGAGTGGAGAATCCAAATTATATTTAGTCCTCCTATAAGCTTGTTTTTTAAAATTACAATACAATACAATACAAAACACTTTATTGCACACCTTAACAAAATAATACAGAAAAAAAAACTTACAAACAAGATTGGTACAATGGGCGGTCTTATCGCTTAGAAGAGATTTCTTCCAGACAACCTTTGGATGGAAATATTTTTACTCAAAAAATGTAAGTAAGTAAAAATATTTTTACTTTTAATTTATTTTTTCTTTACACATATAAAATCCTATATGAGGTCCTATAGGAGCCTAATAAGTGTAATTAGCACCCTTTCAGTGCATTATAGACACGTTACTAGTGCAACTCTCAGCAGGCCCTTTTATTTAATATTCATATTGTAGGAGTGATCCAAACAAAACGTGTATACAAAATTTCAGCATAATTGGTAGAAGATAATCTGCCTCAAAATTAAGTTGCAAGATTCCACCCGACCAAACATAGTTACATACATTACACATACAGGGCAAGTTAAAGAAAAGCTAGTAAAAAATACGTGTCCAATATATTTTGTTAATTTACATGACAAACTAACTATTACAACTCAGTTTTTGTAGTTCGTCTAACCTACAACCGTCCAACTAATTCTGTAACAATTAGCCATCGCCTCAGTAACACAACCATCAGTTTAAGTCCTCTGTTACTCAAACCCAAGGCACAAGCACCCATCCCGAGCCGAGATAAACGGGGCTATTCCGAGCTGAGCTGAGCTGACCTAGTTCTGCTGTGCTGAGCCCAATGAGCTGAGCAATCGAGACGCATCGGCCGATAGATGTCTACTATATTCAGGACTAGCAAACGCTGGCTGTTTATATACCAGATATGAAGACCAGTATCAAAATATTTATTATTATTATTTAATACTTTATTGCACAATAACAATTAAATGTGGGTTTAATGTTGAAGCATTCTCTACCAGCCAAACCTGTAGTTTAGAGAATGGTTGGCATCTTATGATAGGACCTACTTAAAAATACATAAGAAATATTACAATTCAATTTACATAAACTACAATTTATAATAGAAACAGACCTTAGGTTGGAGCCAAAACGCTGTTGATGAACCAACGCGGCCAAGGATAGAGTTTTCATAATTGTATATTTCATATGTAAGTTATTTTTAAACACCTTCAATTATAGCTTCTAGAACTAGCATAGTTTGAAACACCTTAATACCATGCTAGTTACAGCAATATTTCCAGAATAATTACTCTAATATTGATATTATAATAATGATCGATCATAGTGCGATATGAGCGCGCTTCGAGTATGTCATGTATATTCACAGTCATCATCATTTCAGCCGTATGCCGCCCACTGCTGGACATAGGCCTACCTCATTTCCAGGTATTGCGGTTGGAAGCGGCCTGCATCCACCTGCGGTCTTCACCATATTCACAGTCCGTTGGCGTAAATGCATAGGCTTAGATTATGACAACTAAACCTAATACCTCGTTGGCGTATATGATTAGGCTAGGCAACTAAACCTACAAGCGTCCACCCAGTTATGGAATTTGATAGTCCATTAGGCTTCTGCGCAAACGGCATAACGTAGACTCTTCCATTCAGTTTCCGCCGGAATATAGCCACATAAACCATGGAAGGGCTCCTTTGGAATAAGCTAAAGTACCGACGGCAAAAAGCATCAAATAAGCGCCGTAAAACATCAGCGGCCCACTTCCGGGATTGAGGAGTGCACCGGGACGGTTGCCAACACAAGTCGCTAGAGCTGGTTAGACAAAATATTTGAATTTCTAGGAAACGAAAAACCTTGAAAATTACGATGTCGGCAGGATTATTATATAACCCACGTTGTTCATATCGGTACTAGACCCTTCCTCATACCCGAAGTGCTTTGGTAAAATCTTTAATTATTATTTTTTTCATTTATTTATGTATTTGTACAAGTAAAAGCGGAAACACAGTAAAAAAACAAGTGATAGAAAACACAGTAACTTCAATGTTAGACCACACTTATGTAGAAAATTAGATGTAGCTCGACACGAGTTCCGTAGCGTAGCTATAGTACTTCCGCCCCTAAGAAGCGTCCCGCCCTTAAGAAGCGTCAAGGATCGATTAGACGGGTTCGAACCCCACCGGCACTTGTACAATACTTAGATATTATTTTATTGATTAGTTCTTAAAAAAACAGGCTAAAAACACAACTCAAGGCAGGTTTTATCATTGTTGTTGTCCCTACCAATGTAAGTTGATTCTGAGGAACTACCGACTTGATCTATTTAAAGGTGCCTGCTAAAGTGGCTGTCTTCACACTGCATAAGTAACGACACAGAACACTAATATCCTAAGTATCCGAATGTGAGCATAGTGACTATGTATGTACTTATACAAGGACACTCAGTTTTGAAGGTAATGGTTCGGAAAAAAAACTGTCTTGTTCTATGAAGAAATCGCTCTAAGCGATAAGACCGCCCATTGTGTATTTCTGTTGTTTTTGTAGTTTAAGTTAATTTTAGTTATTTTTGTTTTTATTTTCTGTATGATTTACACAATAAAGAGTTTATCTATCTATCTATCTATTTTGTGTTTCTAATGTTTTATTATTAGTAAGCATGCTTTAGACTAGTATCTGTAGTGTTACATCTGTAAAAATATAAAGAATTTGAAATTGAACGTGACTGTACCTCCTAGATGGCTACAGAACTAACTACTCGTTTCAAATAGGCACGAGTAGGTATAGAGATAGCTATATCTGATGACTCGATCAAACTGTCGCCTTTTACAGTCCGTCACCTCCGAGATAATCGATTGACAGTTCTCGTTAAGATACCTCAATATCAAAAATATCTTAAACCTAAATCGAATTATGATTTTTTGTATTTTAAAACTTTGAGGCTCTGTAGTGGGACAATAAAGACAATAATAAAACTTTAAACTCCCATAACTCAAAACACTAAAACACCAACTCAGTGACATTTCGCTCTAGAGTGACGGTATATGTTTTTATTATAAGTATCATTTTTTTTATTTTATTATATCTATGATCTATCTATCTATCTATCACCCCACATTCACCTATTGTTATTTTGGTTATTAAGTAGTATGCTAAAATCTATTGATAACACAAGCTCTGCTTAGCTTGGGGCTAGATGATGCTGTATGAATGGTCCAACTTTATTATTGTTACTAGCCGTGGAGTGCCGGCAGTAGAATATTGGCTCTCCTCTCTTGCCTGTGGATGCAGTAAGATTAGCTCAGGAAGATGGGCAGCGGTATAGACGTATTTCCGTGTATCAACATCATAATGCGCTGATAAAGGCGCTCGCCAACTCGTCTGCCAAGCGTGGCGAGTATGGAAACTCTCCCCTCATGATTTTCGAGATGCATGAGGGAGGCCTGTGTCCAGCAGAGGCTGTGGACAGGTAGTCCTACGGCTGTGGTGATGATGATGATTATTATTACTCATTTATACATATAAAAGAGTTTTAAAAAGACTTTTCTTTTCTCTGTGACCGTACCTACTACGAAACTACTCGTATCAAATAGACACGGGTAGATATAAAGCTATATTCGATGACTCGCTCCAACTGACCGCCTTTTACGATCCGTCGCCTCCGACAGCATCTAAAAAGGTTTTTGTAAAACGAATCTCGTCTACGTTCTTTTTAATAAGAAAACATGTTTTGAATTAAAACCATGACTGCGAAAATAAATCTGTTTCATTTTAGTAAGCTGGAGTACTACACACTGTGAAACTTTTTTGTACCTCTATATAATACCTACCTATATTATATATACCCTGGAACTATTGTATCATGTTTACATACACTGTTTACATACACACTGTTTTAACAAGCTTTTATTTAGCTTGCCCTGTATGTATGTAACTATGTTTGTTCGGGTGGAATTTTGCTACTCAATTTTGAAGCAGATATCTTCAACCAATTTGAATTTTGCTGAAATTTTGTATAATGTTTCCTTTGCATGACAATGCATGGACAGCAATATGACGTAGCTCCTACATTAAGGGTATCAAATGAAAGGGCTTGCTGAGAATAATTCGAAACTGAAATAATGATACTCAGAATCCAACATGGCGGAACCTGGCCTAGTTATTTGAGTTGTATTTGTATTTGTGCGCACCTTGTGGCCCGAGTTGGGGGAACACTTAGCCCTTTTGTTTTATTTAAATCTCATTATTTTCCGTGGGGTGCCGGCACGAGAATGTTACCCCTCCTTTTATGCCCATGGATGCAGTAAGAGCCTGCTAAGGGATACCTCCGGAAGATGGGCAGCAGTATCTTTCCGTGTAACAACATTTCGTACTGCGCTCGCCAACCCGCTTGCCAAGCGTGGTGAGTATGGCAACACCCCTTATGTCCATGAAGGAGGCCTGTGTTTAGTAGTGGACGTTTTACGGCTGAAATGATGATTGTGTCTTTTTTAGAAGCAAGTTGGCTGATTTGAGTTTGTGTTATAAAATCTTTAGTCAAGTTTGTATTGTACTTGCACAGCTACGAATTTCTTGTCTGGTAAACGTTCAGCGCTGAATGTTCTGCATTCACGCTGAATTTACTCCTTTTGTCTCGACCCTGTCATTGTGTACCTACTTGTGCATACAAAGATTTAAGATTAAGCTTATTTGTACGTTTGTGGTGAGACACTAAATTATTTTGTAATTGTATTTGTTTCTTTTGAACCTATCATGTCTGTGAACATTGTATGAAATATACATATATAAGATTTTTACCATGATTTGAGACATTTTTAGTTTCCGATATTACACGTACTGCTTTTGTATTTGTATTTAAATAATCTATATTTGTATAAAATTCAAAGCCCTGACTGACTCACTGACTGACTGATATTTCAACGCACAGCCTAAACCACTGGACCTAAAGACTTGACATGTGGCACACATACCTTGAGTATCCCAAAGGTGCACTAAGAAAGGATTTTTCGAAAATCCTACGGGATAGGGAATAAATGGGAATCATATTTTCGAATCAAAGTGGCTCTGCGTGAAAAAGGGGATTTTACGTTTTATGACTTCCACGCGGACGAAGTCGCGGGCAAAAGCTAGTGTAACAATAAAGTACAGTACCATCCACTGCTGGACATTGGCTCATGAGGGGGTTGTTGGCGCACACTGCGGGATGCTGCACGTCTGCCCGTCCTCCGTAAATATCCTTAAGTATCTACTTTCTGAATCCACAGGTAACAGAGTAGAGGCAGCCTTCTATCTATCTACAATTGTCATTATTATTTGTGACAATTTATTTAAGCCGTTCAATTGATTATTTTACTTTTTATGGATTTCATTACTTAATAACTCACACTTATTACGTAATTAACTTTATAATTGTGACTTTGATATTGATATTAACAGTGTATTTAATTTTTGTGATTTACATTCAGGGAAACACAGGTGTCTATCGTACAGGCTTTCAGCCTAGTTTAGACATCTGAGGCCTCAAACAAATTATGCTATTAGGTACATTTAAATTAATAATGCATGTTTTAACTTTAATCATTTTTATATCCTTTTTATTGAGCAAATAAATTATTCTTATTCTTATCTGAAGCTCCCTACGACTAGCATTGAACTGTATATACCTAAATCAAGTTCAAGGCCAAGTTCAGAAAAAAATTGGGATAATTTGGTGATTGGAATGTTAAAGGAAGTCCCAACTCAAATCATAAGTAAAACCGATAACTCACACGGAAAGCGTAAAACTTTGTTGTTCGCAGGTTCTTTTTCTGCGGATTATTTGATTCCATGGGATGCCTGCGGTAGAATGTTGCCGCTCCTCTCTTTTCTCTTGCCCGTGGATGCAGTAGGAATCTGCTCAGACACCTCCGGAAGATAGGAGCGTCCTTCCGTATATCAACATCCCGTGCGCACGCCAACCTGCCTGTCAAGCGTGGTGAGAACGGCAATAACACCCTCATGATCTTGGAGTCCAATGTGGGAGGCCTGTCCAGCAGTGGACGTGGACGTGCTGTTTTCTAAGCTATGATAAGTATACATGGTATATTTTATAAACTAAAATAATACAAATTCCCGATTTTTTTCCCATCCAAGACCACTTGCTTTTTGGTAGTTGCCATACTCATCACGCTTGGCAGGCGGGTTGGCGAGCGCAGTACGGGATTTTGATACAAGGAAAGGCGCTGCTGCCTATCTTTGGGAGAGGAGGGTTAACATTCTACTGCTGGCACCCCACGGAAAAAAATATTAATTATATCAATCAGTTTAAATACAATAATCAATTCATCTACAGTATCCTAATACTATGAAAATAAAAATAACCACATCTGGCTGGCTTCTCACGGCTCAATTTATTTTTTCAAAGGAAATCGTCCTCAAAAAAGTGTAGCCTATAAAAGAAACAAACGCACATTATTATAAAAACCTAACCTATTAGTTTTCCCAACGCCGCGAACCTTTTGTAGGCCTGCGGTGGAACACTTTACGGCCGGAAGAAACCGCACCGCTCTAAACTGACCCTTCCCTTGCCCTTCAGCCCCCACTCCCCTGCCTCACCTCCCTTCGTCCATCCATCAACGAAGTTATCTCTTCGTTTGGGCGTTACATGAACTATTCACTAAAGGGCAGTCTCGAAAGCAAGTTTGCGCTATTATAAACGAGCTTCAAGTAAGTGCAGTGCGGGAGCCGGGGCGTGCAGTTTACGATACAACTTAGACTGCTTTGGAACAACCTTGTTGGCTTAGCTATTAAACAGCGTTAAATTTTGGTTTTAGTTTAGAAGTAGCTGTATAGAATGTCCACAACTACTTAGTGTTTGAAAACATTGTGCGATTGGCCGCTACTGACAGTGTGGTAGTGACATTGCCGTGCTATCCTAGATACTCGTAAAAACCTAAGTTTAAACACCTGGTAAGATGTACATATGTCTCGAAAAGTGTTATTGTGAATCTGACAAGTAAAAGGGCAAAATTAAAGAAAAATACATGTCATAAGGAGAGATGGTGCAGGATAGAGATTCATATTCAGATATCTTACGAGTAATAGCGAAATTTGGCGTACGTCTAACTCCAAAACAACTGGACCGACACGATTGAACTCGGTAGATGGCGCTACTATCAGCATGTATTCATATCAGCAGGTAGGACGACGTCTGCCGGGTCCGCTTGTACAAAATAAACCGACTTCAATGATAAATCTAAATGTTGTTAAAAATACCTAAACCGCTACATATGTATGCCTACATTTGAATATTTCCCTTAATTTATCATGGATCCCATCATCACAACTGGATTTAAAAGCAAGCAGACATTATTACGTGAAATTAAAAACCCCACCGCCAGTTTCAACCTAGAGGGAGACGTAATATTGACGAGTTTTAATAACCATCTGTTGTCCTCTTTATCAGTTCCACTTCACCAAATCATAGTTACTGAATGCAAATGCTTGATCTAAACCCTAAGCTAAATATTATATCGAAATCGTTATATGTTTACCTACAACATTTTGTTATACCACATATTGTTATATTTTAGGGATTCAGTTAACACAATTTATAAATAGTTAGGTAAGTCTTGGTATAAGTATTGGTATATACAAACCTTTGAGTGGTATAGCAAGACGCCCCTGCCGTCATACAGTGAAAACTAGTACGGAGGGAAGTCGACCTGACAATACAACTGTCCTGTATTTTACTACTTGCTTGCCTGGCGTAAAATTAATGTATATAGCTTGCCGAGTATAAAAAGATTCTATAGAGATAACCTAGATATATTTTTCTTATTAAGGGTCAGCGCAGACAGAACGGAGCGCAACGGAGAGGATTTTATTGTCACACTTGAAAATAAACTTCAACATTATTAAAATAAAGTGCAAAACGCCGCGCGGAGATTCCCGTGTATCTTCGAGAACGCGCGAGCATTTTTTGTCAAGGTTCAAGCATTTATGCACTTTATTGTAATAATTTAAAAGTTTATTTTCAAGTGCGTCAATAAAATCCTCTCCGCTGCGCTCCGTTCTGTCTGCGCTGAGCCTAAGTGTTTAGTTACATTGAGTTCTCGTCTAAATAAGGTAGGTTAAGTAAGTCTGTAAACCTCTTTTTTTGAATAAATCTTATTATTATTTGAGGAGTTCCTTCGATTCCTCATGGATCCCATCGTCAGAACTGAGTTTTGAAAAATGGAACCTAATTGAAAGTGTATTATAAATCGGTTCATAAAAGACTAAGGTAAGAAATATTTTAAAAAATACAGTCCACTTGCGAACCTCCTTGTTTTGAAGTCGGTTGAAAAAAAAACACACTGATTCAATTCTAGCAGAGCGGTAAATATGCCGTGCATCCATTGCCGCCACCTCTCGTCCTAGGATGTCCAGCGACGAAGCGGGGCCGTTAAACTGACACCTCGAAGTTTGTTTTCGTCCGTGACGTCATAAAACGCACTCAGTTACAACATCGCTCGTAAACCATTTGTAATGTAACACGTAATAAACTCGCATCACGGTCACATATTATATGTACATGTTCAACAGCGATGGCCGTGGGAACTTTGATTAGATTGTTATTATATTATCATATATTATATATAATCTTAAGGTGTGCAATAAAGTATTTTGTATTGTATTGTTTAATGATGATACTATGTGGGTGTTAGACCGATCGCGCGAGAGGCGATGCGCGCGCCTGTTACGACACTCGTGCGAGGGACTACGCTCATGCGCAGAACAAGCAATTAATAACTTTAAGCGCAAACATGTGAGTAGTATGTTATTGGGTGTTCTAATACCAACCAGCGACTCGACCACCTCCGCTCACTTCACTCACTCGCCATGCTCGCTCGTTTCGTTCTCTACGTTGGTTTTATTGGTCGAGTCGCTGGTTGGTATTAGAACTCCCAATAACATATTACTCAAGTAATTATAAAAAAAAAATCTTGTAATATTTTGTCAAAAGTTTACCGGTCGTCCCATAATCCTTTTTCTGTTTTCAACCAAACTGGTAAAATTCTTAAATGTACTATTAAATAAAGTTGGCGAGCATCTACTACTAAAACGATAGACATTCATTTCAGTTTCGTTTTCAATCTTTTATTGCGTTAACTACACTAAGCTCTTAAATACCCGGCGTCACTTTCATAAACATTATAATCATGTGTTAACACCACATTTTCATTGTTGTTACAGCCCTTAAAACTATGCTGGTAAAAGTGTTTATAGTGTGAAAACCTGAGCTATAAAAAGTGCCAATGCTCCACCTAGGTACGCTAAGCAGATAGATCTCAAGCAATGCAATAGTGTATTCTAGCTTCAAACTAAGGAACAAAAACTAAATAACCCAAGGAGAACGAAGAATATTTGATTGAAGCAAAGATTTTATTGCGACACACATGTTTTTCTAAAGCTTTCAACGAAACCAGACAAAGTACACCGGAGACCCAGAAAAAACATTTAGAGATCATACAAACATTGGAACAACGAGGGGGAAAACCCGCAACCAGCCTGTGATATAAGATTAACTTTTCGTCTCAGCTTGATGTTTGCTAACAGATTCAAAGAGATGTTTTGTGTCGTATCACAGATAATTATTATACAATAGTTTTTTTATTTTTATTTTATCATTCTTTTTAATTTAGTCTTTTTTAAACTTTCGCGATTACGACACATTATTAACACATATTAACCCGGGTATTTTTTAAATAAATATTTCTTTCATTTAGTAGTAGTAGTAGAACTTTTTGTGAAGAGATCTATATACTCTGTGTGGAGTCAGTCTGTCGTAGTCAGAGGGCTTGGACTATCCCAGACGGACCCAGAGAGGGCGATGGTGCATGATGGCTATGTACCATCGTATGTTCCGCGAGACGTAGGGGACGTTAGTTGTGGACGCCCCCCGGACGTGCTCAGGCAAGGTGCGATAGGGGCTCCGGAGTGTTCTTTACGAGGAACCGGAGCCCCTAGTGCAATGTTAAAAACCCCCTCGGGTTTCAGTGAGTCGTCGGGAGACAACCTCACATAACCATGCCGTGCCCTTACGCAGCATGTGTATCTAACCTAGCAGATTTCTTCCGTCACCAAAAAAATAGGGTAGTTGTAGGGTAGTTGTAATGTAGTTGTAGGGTAGTTGTAGGGTAAGTGTGATACGAAGTTCACCGGGACAGCTAGTTTGTTATAAAGATGTAGCTGCCTTGTATTGGGGAACACTAGCCCAAGCTATTTTATTATTTCTATTATATGTTTTTTATATGGGCAGGGCATGTTGCCAGGTGAAACGACAGCCGATGGACCAAGGCGGTAACAGAAAGGTTTCCGATGAAAGCGAGACGGCCTCGAGGCAGACCACCATGGTTATTAAAACTCGTCAATATTACGCCATATGGGTGGACGATCTAGCCAAGGTTGCCGGGCGACAGTGGATGAGACTTGCACAGGACCGATTACGTTGGCGTGCTGAAGAAGAGGCCTATACACAGCAGTGGTTGTCAATGGCCTGATATGATGGTGATGATGTTTTTTATGTATCCTCTGTTGGTAGCACAAATAAGTAAAGCCTTTCCGTGAGATACAGTATCAAATCAAATTACCTTAATAACCTAATTGCTATCTGAGTGACGAACAGACAAGCAACCTCAAGGCTTGACGAGGGTGTGTTTGTTTAGTGTACATTACAAACTTGGGACACACCGCGAAATGGCGACACGGTTCAAATACACACACAGACAAGTTTACATATTATGAAGGCGAATGTATCATCGCAGCCGTAGGACATGTAAATCCAAGTACTAATCATGAGGGGTGGTTGCCATACTCACCACGCTTGGCAGGCTGGTTGGTTAGCGCAGTATGGGATGTAGATACACGGAAAGATGCAGCTGCCCATTTGCCGTAGGCAGATTCTCAATACATCTACGGGCAAGAGAAGAGAGGCAACCGTCCACTGCGGTCACCCCACAACAGTCCATAGCCTGCTTAACCCTCTGTTGGATATAGGCGTCCCTTAGTTTGTCATACCCTATTCGGACGCCGAATTGTAAACTGTGCCCAAGTAGCGTTGTTCTATAAGAAAATCATTTTTTTCCGTATAAAGTGAAGATTAGAAACTGAGTTATTGTGCACGTAAAGAAATTGGCCCAGGACATAGTGTGAGTCAAATATTTCTTCGTTTAAATGTTTAAATTCGATTTTAAACTAACATTATTATCGAATATCGAAACCTGTGAAAATAAACCCACCCGCAAGTTGTCATTAAGTCGAAATCGACTGCACGCACGAAACGCGTAAGCGACACTGCAAGCTCGTACTTACGACATTCTTCTCGCGAGGTTTTCATCGAGGCGAAAACGGCTGCACGAACGAAACGCGTAAGCGACACTGCAAGCTCGCACTTACGACCTTTTTTTCGCGACGTTTCGCAGGAATATCGCGTGGCCGCTGTGGGCCTTTATTAGCGTGCCATACTGCCCGCTGTGCGCTAAAATACTTTTTTGCTGTGCAAAATGAATTGTGCTGGCTGTTTGAGTTTATTGAAAGACGGGAATGTAATCAAATGCACGGGAACTTCGTGTGGTAAACCTTATTGTGGTAAATGCATATGCACCACCTCGTTGACGGCCGAGCGAAAAAAGACCTGGAGGTGTCCAGAGTGTCTTGCATCAAACAAGAAGGGAGGTGATAACTCACTTACCCCTGCTAGCCCTGGCTCCTTGACTCAGAACGTGACCCTACGTAAGAAATTGTCGGAGAAAACTGAGCTGCAGATTCCAGCGACCTCTGATCCCAGTGCAACAGAAGTCAGGGATTTGACCTTAGAATTGCGTAAGCTTACAAAGGAGTTCTCATCAGTGAGCACTAGACTGGAAGAAGCTACGAAGTCTCTTTCTCATTGCCACGTTCGCATGGACGAGGTTGTGGAGACGCTCAAGGCAACTGACGCCCGTTTGAAACGACTGGAGCAGCGCGACTCGGAGGTTGTCATTCTGAAAGCAACTGTTTTGGAGCTTCAATACGAACTTAACCTGCAGAATCAAAACAGGCTCAAAAACGAGATTGAGATCGCTGGCATCCCCGAGCTTCAAAAGGAAGACCTGCAACACACCGTTCTTCTTGCTGCCGCTAAATTAGGTGTAGGCCTTGAGGAAGGAGATATAGATTTCATAACCCGTGTAGGTGCCCGCCCATCACCATTAGCTGGTTCTCGAGCTCTGGCTACTAAAGCACCAAGGCCTGTGGTAGTGCGCATACTGCGCCGCTCGAAGCGTGACCAAATATTAAGGGCATCAAAAACACATCGAAACTTCAAGACTTCTGATTTGCAGTTGCCAGGGGAAGCCACCAGAGTCTTCTTCAACGAGCGCCTCACAAAACAAAACAGGGCCCTGTTCTGGGAAGCCAGAACTCGCGCAAAGAACCAAGGTTGGTTCTGTTGGGTCAGTCAAGGAACAATCTGTGTCCGAGAGTGTGAGGGCAAGCCAACCCAGGCAATCCGCACTCTGGGTGAACTTGATCGAGTGATTCCTGCGACGCTCCCTGCTCCAGCCGTGGCCTTAACATAAAGTAACTTTTTGCAGTAAATTTTTATGAAAATAGGTTAAATTTTTAAATTAGATTGCTAAGATTAATGTTTTCTCCGAACGAAATAAGTAACGACCTAGAGTCTTTTAAAATCAATTGTTATAAATTAAAAGAAATTGAAGACTGCAAGAACACCTTCAGCGTTGAACACAACTTCAAAGTACTAGCCTTTAATATAAGAAGTATCTATAAAAATTTTAACACCTTTTTTGTGGCTTTCACCCGTCTCCAAACCACGATTGATATAGTTGTACTGTCAGAATGTTGGTTGCGTGATAGCTTCTCTATCCCGTCAATTCCTGGCTATAACAGCTTTAGCACCTCACGTCATATAAATCAAAACAGTGGAGTTGTGATTTATGTGAGAAATATCTGGAATCCTCTTGTATCGGAACCAGATATTGTTGATGCTAATTGTCTCCTTGTAAAAATTCCTAATGTAGCGTGTATTTTTGGTGTTTATCGATCTCCTTCTAACAGATGTATCCAAAATTTCTTGGAGTCACTTGGTAACTGCTATTCTAGTAACTCATGTAACTTACCCACCTTTGTGGCCGGTGACATAAATATTAATATTTTAGATAATTCAATCACAACAAGCATTGAATATCAATGTTTTATGGCCGAACATGGTTTTCTGCCCGCTATTACATTGGCCACAAGAGAATTAGCTTGCCTTGATCACATTTGTATTAATAAAACTAATTTTGCTAAATCAATAGGGATAGTATGTCAGTCAGATATCACTGACCACCTCCTTGTACTTTCCGGAATCAGTATAAATAAACCTAATGAACCTAAAATTAATAGAGTTCAACTGAAAAGGGATTTTCATGCCATTAAGGAAGAACTAAACGCTACAGACTGGGATCCAGTTTATAACTGTAACGATGTTACTCAAGCTGCAGATGTGTTTTCCAAACGTTTAACAGACATTGTAGATAAGCACACAACGGAAGTTAAGGTTAGCCGATCAAATTATATTCTTAAGCCTTGGATTACGCCAGGGCTCATACGGTGCATGCGACATCGTGATCGCCTCCACTACGAATCTAGGAAAGCACCGTTAAACGAGATCCTCCATCTATCGTACACTCGATATCGTAACTTTTTTGTAACCCTGCTGCGTAAGTTAAAGATGGAATATGAGGCGAAAGATCTGAAAGACAACATGCGCAATCCTAAAAGACTTTGGCGTTCAATAAAAAACATCTGTTCCATAAATACTTCTAAAAAAGATCCAACTGAACTCTTGACGCTCCCTGGTTCATTAAACAAGCAAGACTCCATTGATCTTTGTAATAGTCATTTCTCAACAGTTGGTGAAAAGCTGGCCGACAAAATGCTTTCAACGCTCGCCCAAAACGAAACGGAACTAGCAAACTCCGTTAGACTTAAAAAATCTCCTGATGTCTCTTTTTTCATGAACCCCACTGATGCTGGAGAGGTCACAAAATTAATTGTAAATTTGGAAAACGCAAAGGCTCCCGGAATAGACGGATTGGGAAATTCATTAATTAAATACATTAAGGAGCCAATTTCTAAACCACTTGCTTTTATTTTCAACTTGAGTCTTCTACATGGCGTTTTCCCATATCAATGGAAGATAGCATCTGTCTGTCCAATTCACAAAAGTGGTTCTAAAGACCTTTTAGATAACTATAGGCCCATTTCGCTCCTTGGGGTATTTTCAAAATTATTAGAAAAAATCGTAAATCAGCGGCTCGTTTGTTTTTTAGAATCTCAAAATCTTATTTCAAATAATCAATTTGGTTTCCGGGCGGGTAGATGCACAGAGGATGCCGTGTCCTTATTGACATCCACAGTGTCGAGACATCTTGACGCGAACCAGTGTTGTTTGGGGGTCTTCCTAGATCTGGCCAAGGCCTTCGACTCTATATCAACTCAAATCTTACTCAGTAAATTGAAAAGTCTAGGCGTCAGAGGTACCCCTTTAGAATGGTTTTGTAGCTACCTGACAGACCGAACTCAGATTGTTAAAGTCGCCGATACAGTTAGTGATGCCAAAATAATACGCTACGGTGTACCACAGGGAAGTATCCTGGGTCCGACACTCTTTAATGTATATATAAACGACATTCACGAACTCCCTATTGAAAATGCTGATTTCATATGTTACGCTGATGATACTGCTGTATTGTTTCATGGACCAAACTGGCACAGTGTTTCGTGTGAAGCCGAGAAAGGGATGTCCCTGCTGTATACGTGGCTCCAACATAATCTTCTGACTTTGAACGCTAAGAAAACTCAGTACATTTGTTTTCATAAAACAGCTGCCTCAGCTCCGCCTATTACAGAAATAAAATTACATGGCTCATGTACAAATAGTAACCACAGGCTTTGCGAAACCCTTACTAGAGCTAAGGCTTTCAAATACTTAGGAATAGTAATTGATGAAAACCTTACATTTAAAAACCATCTTGAGGCCTTAGCAGGAAGAATTAGGAAAGTAGTTAATATTATGCGAAACTTGAGGGACGTAGCTGATGTAGAACTTTTGAAATCGGTCTACTACGCGTTGTGCCAGTCTCTTTTACTTTATTGCATATCTTGCTGGGGCAGTGCTGCGAAAACACACTTGCTACAAGTTGAGAGGGCACAACGTTCGGTTCTTAAGGTTATGTTTCGTTTGCCTTATAGATTCCCTACGGTTGACTTATATAAATTGAGTGGTGTGCTGAATGTCCGTCAACTTTTTATATCACGTATTTCAACCGCGGTACATCGCTCTATCCTAGCTTCCGTTGATTATGTGCAGCTCATTCAAAGAAGAGTTTATAAAATACCAGCTCCTTCTTGTAAAACGCGCTTCGCTCTTCGTTTTGGCAACTCTATTAAATGTTTTATTTATAATACAGTTGCAAAGCACTGTGATCTAAGGAACAAATCCACTCATGAGGCAAGGCGTTTGATTACCAAATGGCTTCTTACCCTTTCCTACGAGTCTACTGAAGACTTATTACGCATAGTGTCTTAAAGTTATTAATTTTGAAAAGTTACAACCACTGTTTCGTTTTTGTTATTGGCTGGATATACATAAGTTGTTTAATTTTTTTTGCATGTAAATTACAATATAACACATTAGAATATACAAGATAGATTAGCTATAAAATTGCACTTTCTATGTTTCTTTATTGTTTCTGGTAGTTTATCATGTTATTTTTGTTTTCTCTCTTTGAATTGGGTAACATTTGTTTAAAAAATAATATATATATTATATGTATTGGTAGTCCATAATTCCGTGAATGTTAGTCTCTGTCTGGCCTCCACGATACAGGCTATGCCTAGTGTGAAGGCCGCTGATTAATCTGTACCGAACTGTTTTGCTTGCTAAATAAATATTTTTTCATTTTTTCATTTTTTAGTTTGTGCCATACACCACGGTCCTGTGCAAGTCACATCCACGGACGCCCCGCGACGCGGCGAGCGCATTACGCATTGTTAAACTATAATAATAGACATATCCACGGGCAATAAGGAGGAGCAACCTTCCACTGCCGTCACCCCACGGCAGTAGAGGCTTCATTCACAGCCTGTCTTCACCCACTGCTGGGGATTTTTTTTCAGTTATTCACCAGTGATCCAATCATGTCAGACAACCAATGGTGCGAGAGGTAGGCCAAAGAAATGATGGATGGACTGCGTAAAAAATATGCGAAAAAAAGGAGTGAGTGTTTAGATGGCGACTGAGAGAGGAGAGTGGAAGAGGAAAACATGTTGTGCCGACCCTGCATAAAGTGGGATAAGGGCAGGAAGAAGTTGAACCAGTGAACCAATCATTTAACCCAACTATCAATTTGAAGTAAAAAACATGAAAATTCAAAACCTAAAATATGAATTACAAACGTTTAATATTCCTGCTATACGGGACGCTGCAGTGCCTGGGACATTGCTAGATGGATAAGGTATGGCACGTTAGTTTAGTATTAATCAGAGGATAAAACAAGTCAATGCATCTGAGGTTGACTAAGCCATGGATTGTCTCGCCGTGTTTTTTTTTTACCGCTAAACCGCCTGTTAAATGTGCCTTTACATCGATAGTTTATACAGCGTCAGCAACTGGTATACATGCTGTACGGGATGCTGCTGTGCCTGGCAAATCGTTAGATAGTTTAAGCTTCCCCCGCAACTTTACCACCCCTTCAGCATAGTCAGCTATTAGTCTGAAACTAACTAAGCCGCGGGTTTCCTTACAATGTTTTTCTTCGCAGTTAAAGCGCGTTTTAAATATACACATACATCTCAAAAAAGAAAAATCTATCGGTGCACAGACGGTATGGAACCCTTGAACCCTTTAAATATGCACGTGTACACAAATTGAAATAACATTTAGGACTCGTATGTTTATATTCATGTGAGTGTTTTGTTGTTATTTTTAACCCAAGAAGCATTCAGCTCTAGAGGTACAATACAATACAAATACTCCTTATTGCACACCAAACAAATAATAAAAACAAACAAATAATAAAAAGAAAACATTAGAAATATGAGGCACAATGGGCGGCCTTATCGCTAAAAGCGATCTCTTCCAGACAACCTTTGGATAGACATAAAATAAAGAAGAAGAGTAGACGGCGGCGTACACGTAACCACACCTCGTCTACTCGTTCTACACACACGCTCTACCTCGTCAGTCCCACGACATGCTGTTAAACTCCCCGCCCCGCGAACGCTTCACCTCGTAAACTAGCAGTCATGATGTCCTGCAAGTCGTGACGTCATAAAAGCTACCATAAAATGAACTTTATTTCTAACAACTCGTAAAGCTTTTTCGAAAGGTTGCGTTTCCATCCGCGTAGGCCGTGGTCGACCGCGCTTGGGTAGCTACGCAGTTATACCTGTACTTTAGGCTCTATGTTAGCGTTACAAAACCATCTTTCGGGGAACACTCCGCGATAGAATCTGAACATATTTTTCTTTGGTAGTTAGGCTTTGAGTGGGTCGTAAATCTAGGTAAGGGCCGCGGTCGGACCATAGTGGCGTTGTCATAAATGTCGCCGCGCCTTGTCGACGACAAATTGATTTTATATATTTTAACAATAATGGTGACACTAAAGGCGAGCTGCGAAACTAATTTGTAGTTTCATGTTGTGTTTTATCACGCGCCTAGGGGCCAATTCTCGCGAATCGTGATTTAGTAATAAACGCTTAAAATTGATCGCAAAACTGTCATAAATCTCAATTAAAACGAACTCTATGCATTCTCATGATCTCACGATAGACAAATGTCTATTGTAAGGCGATCGTGATGCATCGACTGGTAAAGAGCGGCTATCGAGATGATAGCTGACTTTTAGAATGATGTGACAATTTCGTAGTCGACATTGAGAGGTGAGATATTATATTTATATTTATTTATTTTACATCAACTAAAATGATACATGTACCAATTACACTAGTTAAAAAAATAATTACATTTCCTTACAGACTATACAAATTAACGTGTCAACATAAATAATTTAATAATAAAAAACATTGTGGAAATAAAATAATTTATTAAGGATTATTGAGAAGTTGAATACAAAATAAAATATTACTCAATTATACAAAAATAGTCAAATAAATCATTAGTCACGTGAATCACGGGATATTCTCACAAAATGTCAGGTATGCGATACAATTTTTGTCCATCTATCTAGAGGTACACTTGGATCAAAGTCCGCATTACATGCAAGAAGAGCGTTGATGAGATGATGTATCACGCAATATCACGATTTACGAGAATCGGCCTCGTAGACTGATTGGAGTCGGCTTTATGAGCCTTGAAGCGTGCTCATAAATATTGTAGCAAGCAAAGTATCGGCCCAATTGCGTCCGTTGACGTCCTGCGTCGACTGTAGTAGCTGTAGTTAGTTAGGTAATGAATGCTACAACTGATACCTTCTGCCGCCGGCGCTGGTAAGGTGACAAGTGCATCTAACATGACCCCGCATACCGCTACTATCTACCTAAGCACGCCCCGAAACATTTAATATATCTGAGTGATGATACTTAGGTATAGTTATCATTATTTCAGCCGTAAAACGTCCACTATTGAACACAGGCCTTCCTCACCGATCACCACGAGGGGTAGTTCTCATACTCTCCACGCTTGACAGGCAGGTTGGTGAGCGCAGTACGGGATGTTGATAGACGGAAAGACGCTCTCACACTACCTCTCACATCAGGCTAAACATTTCTGCACCCCATTTCTGCGAGCTTAATTTTATTTCAGTGGAGCTATAGTAAATTTTGATGTATGAGTTCCATAATTGCACAGCCATAAAAACTAGTTAATAACTTGGCTGCAGAAAACATCGTTTCATCTGAAACATTCTGTACAGGATTCACAGTAGGAAACCACGAATTATGCAATATTAAAAATGTGCAAGCCAACAGATTAGGCTACTTAAATTGTTAAATTTAATGCTTGCTAGCATTTCACAATCGCCATCTTCGTCGGCAGCTGAGATTAATAGCGCTCGGGCAACTCCGTCGACGTTCGCCCTGCATTCGTGTGCATTCGGCTGCCTTCAGCCCAACATTGCTAGGGCGGAGCACAACGCACTGATTTGGATACGGGGCCACCACAGCTCACAACAGGAGCGCCAACTAATACGTATAACCGGAATAACGACAAATTCTAAACCACAAGGTGATTGTGTTTTGCATTGCAAGGTTATTTTACCTCGAAGGCTGTTGAATTTCGGTAGTAGGTCTTTCAATGCACTCCGCCGCTATTATACAGTTAGAGGCTTTGGTTTGCCTGGCTGATATTATACTGGATGTATTAAAACATGTGTACTAACCCGGTTTCGGCCCATGAATACCTGTTTTTAACTACTTGTAGTTTTAGAAGAAAAAAAATCGGGAATGCGTATTTATTTTTTCATAGTTTTTCTTCGTTTTTTTAAAAAAATTATTTATATTTTAGTAGATGGTATGATGTGAAAATGATCCTGAGATCAAATTCGGATTTTGATTTATTTTTACTTTAAAATAAAAAAAAACCTTATTTGTGGTTATAGGTATTTTATTTGTAGGTATACAGCAACTCGTCGCGGAGGTCAATGACCCTGTTAAGAATCAGCTGGATTTTAAGTTGTCATTATCGTATAAGCAGCTTTTGAAGTTAAAACTTTCGTGGTCTTTTCTTAAATGAAATTCACTGAATCCTGAAAAGTCGCAGAACAACAGTTGTTCCTTGGTCAGATTCACCCCATTTCGGCTTAGTACACATGTTATAATTCACCCTGTATAAGATCTTCACCACCGAGCGCAGTACCTATGGGTTGTCGACACACGAAAAAATACTGCTGCCCATTTTCCGGGTGCGTAATTACGTATCTCGCGACAAGTTTGCAACAGGCGATCGTTGCTGTCAAATGTAAATTCCTTGCTGTTCTCTAATTTAAAAACTGACGTTTGACAGCAGCGATCACCTGTTGGCGGCCTGTCGCGAGATACGTAATCACCCTGCCAAGCTATCCATTAGCAGGTCCTTACTGCATCCATGGGCATGGAGAAGAGAAACATCATTTTACTGCCGGCCCCAAAGCATGACCATTCATTTTCTTGTCAGTCAGTTTTCTTCAGTCCGTCCCCCCCGTTCCCCGCTCCCCTTATACCTTGTAAACGTCTTAACCGATTTTGATACAACATGACTGTTTAAAAACCACCGCTACGTAGCACAGCATCGTAGCTCGTAGCATGGTAGCATCGAGCTACGTAGCATAATAGCATCGTAGCGCATAGCATCGTAGCATCATGCTACGTAACAACGTAGGCATCGTAGCTCGTAGCATCGTAGCTCGATGCTGTGGCATCGTGGCTGTGTTACAAGTTTGAACGTTATGGTCAAACTTATAACATTTCTCGTTTTTGTCGGGTTAAGCCCTGTTTAAGTTTCTATGAATCTATTAGATAATTATGAAAGTCGGTGGCACATACCGCTCGGCCAACACACCTTTTCAAAAACATGGCATCTAAATACAAAATCGGGCGCGCCGGTGTGCACACGTCGCGTCGGCAATCGGTTATTAGCAAGCATTAGTATTGCAGCGCTATTCCCGTTAATTAGATCACGTAGGTCGCCAACCGCCATCTTTGCTCGGCTGACGCAGGCTTTGGACTGGCTTTACACGGTTTTAACAACTTTCCAGCTTACAGAATACGCCAGATTTATGATAAGAACACCGGCTTTCGGTTTTTAGAGTACCGTAGTACCATAAGGAACCCTTATTGTTTCACTTTGTGTCTGTCTGCGGCTTTACGAAGATACTATCAATCCTAGAAAGCTGTTATTTTGCATGGACATATAAAATAATGACGCCGAATTGCAGTACAAAAAGTGCTTCAAAAATTATTTATTCGAGGGTCGCATACACGTCAAAAGGAGATGAACTTCGATTAAGGATCCCGTTTGCGAAATATTAAAGTTTGTAACTTATTTTCGGGGGTCTCCTACTCTAGCCTTACAAATGAAATATGAAAAAAAATATGAATGTTGTTTTAACCATGAACTTTCTAGATATAATAAAACGGTTAAGCTATTTGTTTTATTTGGGAGAAATTGCCGCTCAAGTTAGGAATTCGGTTGACCAAACATACCGTAATACCTAAAACGAAAAATCCAATATTTACCTGATATTAACAGTAATATAAATTGAGTGTTTTGATAACTACTCTTATCAACATACTCCGTGAGGCCTGTGTTAGTAGTGAACGTCTTACGACTGAAATGATGATAATGATGAATATGTTCTTGTAAACTGTAATATCTTTTTGTGTCTTCGATTAAAGCTGTCCATGTTAGAGCTACTTACATTAAAAAAAAAACCATATTTGGTTTTTTTTTACATAAACTTTGTGAATTCGCTAGAATTTTAAATCGAGTCACAAAATACTAAATTCCAAATTCTAAGAAAAAAGTCTGTTTGCGTAATTGTTACTTGAGAAACAGGTAAAATTTGTTTGCTCACTCTTGCGAAGTAAAATCTTCTATCTTTTTCTTGCATAGCGTAAACTAGTTTGAACAAACGACGAACTGCCGCCGACGCCGTCAATCCGTCATTATTTAAGACGAGACATCACTGCCTCTGCTACCTGACGTGGTTGTGGCACGTTCCCCGACCTAACTCCGCTAAACTTTTATGTCTGGGGACGTGCCAAAGAGCTGGTATACGCCAAGGAGGTTCCGACTAGGGAGGTATTACTTCAACGCATTGAAACGGCGTTCAATAAAAATAAGGAGGAAATGCGACTTCGTACAAACAACTGTGGAAATACGAAATAGATGTCGGGCCTGCATTCGCGATAGAGGCCAACAATTTGAGCAAAATATGTAAAAAAATCCTAAATAAATGTTTAAAATGCATTTTTTTATTACTAGTAAAAAAGACACCCCCCCAAAGAGAGATACGAGACAGATTTTACCCAAGAAGAGTGAGATACTTAACTGATTTAATAAGTAATATTTTAGTAGTAGGAATTTAGTATTTTGTGACTCGATTCACAATTCTTTGTTTAATTTAAAAGTACTGTAATAAAATTCAGAGTCTACGACTTATACTCTTTTTTTTTATTTGTTTTGGAAAGTAAAATTTGGGTATTTTTTTAATAAAACAATAAAAAGTCGATAGATACTTAAGATAGAGAAGAAGAATAAACTTAATAAGAAGAAGATACTTACATACAAGTTTTTTTCAAACAACAATATCTCGACATTTTAAACTGAAACCCTAAAGCAGATAATTCATAGAACACCTGAGATACAACGTCGCCAGTTAACAAAGTTCTCGTAACGACACGTTAAACTTTCCAGTTTTTCAAACTCAACGACCCACAGATTTACAGGACTGAGCCAAATCCGGCGCCGAGTTAGCGGCGATAGTCGAGAAAAATAGATGTTCAGCTGAACCCGCCACACGGCACGGCGCTGTGGCCTGAACCGATAGTTAGCAACTATTTAAATAAGCAACATCATCATCGTCATAAATATTCGTATCATATCGAAGAGTCTATTTGGTGGGAACTCGGGTGAAGGTTTTTTTATATTAATTAGTCTATTATACTAATATTGTATATTAATATACTTTGTGGTACTAACCATATGGATCAAATTGTTGTCTGAATAAACAAAATTACTATTTATTATACCCATACTTGGAAGACTGGACCACAGTAGCTCAAGACAAAGAAGGATGGAAGGAAGGAAGATAGTATTTTACCTCGCAGTGAGACAGTACAGCGAGTTGAAATATGTCGATTAATGTCAACTGGTGGACAAAGGCCTCCCTCATTGATGAAAAAGTACAGATCATGAGTTGCCATACTTATCTCGCTCGGCACGCGGGCTGGCGGGCGCAGTACAGAATGTTAATAGCGTTACCGTGTAACGCTGCTGGCAATCTTCTGGAAGTATTCTGAATGTATGCATCTACGGGAGAGAGAAGAGGGGCAACATTCTACAGCCGGCACCTCACGGCAGAATATTATTTATGCATCTTGCATAAAGCTACAATAATTGGTACTTTTTTACCGTCATGCACATCCTCAATAAAGTTTAAATATTTTTTTTATATAATAAAAATAGATAAGTTCATCATCATCATCATTTCAGCCGTAGGACGTCCACTGCTGGACAAAGGCCTCCCTCATTGATCTCCAAGTACTGCGGTTGGAAGCCGTCTGCATCCACCGCCGACCAGCAGTTCTCACCAAGTCGTCTGCTCATCTTGTAGGTGGACGTCCTACGCTGCGCTTGCCGATCCGTGGCCTCCATTCGAGAACTTTGCTAGATAAGTTATTTAGTATGAATTTTGTTTAATTAGATTTGGGTCAGAAAAAATAAGCCAACTAGATTTTAGGGTTCCTTACCTCGAAAGGAAAAACGGAACCCTTATAGGATCACTTTGTTGTCCGTCCGTCTGTATGTCAAGACCCTTTTTCTCAGGAACGCGTAGAGTTATTAAGCTGGAATTATTATCAAATACTCAAGTCTACTCTCCGTCTGTTATGTCGCTTTCCGCAAATTTTCGACACTCACAATGGAATCAAAACCTACGGGGTAGGTACTTCCCGTGAACTCAGAATCTTGAAATTTGGTACGAAACAACGTCTTACAGCACAGATAAAGGAAAAATTGCGAAAACCGTAAATTTTTAGTTACATCATATGTATAATAAAACTATTTTTAGTAATTTTAAAGTTACTACCCCTTTCCTCATAAACGCGTAGTGGTACCAAATTGAGATTCATATCTCATATCATATTCTCAGCACAAACCTAAGAATGATCTGAAATAACCCAAGAATTCGAATCGAATTCGAAGTTTGAAATTTAAAACTTATTTTACTTAAGTACCTACTTTTTTCAGCCAGTCTTATTAATAGCGGATTATAGCGGATCTACCCATAACAAAACGTTTGGCTAATTTTGAAATTTGACTCTTTTACCGAAATGTATGAAAAAAGTTTTTCGTAATTTCTGACATTTATAGTACTCAAACCTCAGTCGGTCCAGTAGAGGCTTTTGATCCTTATAAGAAAGAGGATCGATTGGCATCAAAAAAGTTTTTGTGTAAAATTACCATTTTCTTGCTGACTGTACATTTTTTTCAAAATCTGTAAATGCAGTTAAGAATATCTTAAAAATTTATGGATAGTCTTCTAGAACGTTTTCTTGTAACTATAACGGTTAAGGTACCTGCCCTTACTGTCCCGTCTCAAAAATTCAACCTGTATACCTACAGGTTTGTACGGAACCCTCGATGCGCGAGTCCGACTCGCACTTGGCCGGGTTTTTTATGGATCGCCGCCATCCAAACCCCTAATAAGAACTTTACAATAGACTACCTCTATTTATGGAACATGAACAGGAACGACCACGGCAAATAACCGCTCGTATCTCCCCGGTGTTCCTTCTTTCCTATCGCTAAGTGGAGTGCAGTGGCGTTTGCATACGTCGCGCGATAAGCGGATTGCTTTTACAAGGCGCGAGCAGAGGCAACGCTCACGGTGAAACTTATCACTAAATTTAACATAGCATTTGTTGTTATCAACGAGAAAATCAGCTGAATCTTTCATAATATTGTAAGGCTGAAGAGTCTTGTGTGTTTGGCTGATCGCGCTTATCTCAGGAATTTCTGTTTATATTACTAGTAGTGTTGGATATTCAATTTATCGAGGATGGCTATACTGGCTATATTAATACTAGCTTTACAACCGCGGCGAAGTTGCCAGTGTTGTTGTTGGATTTTAAAACTCAATCCAGTGTGTCTGATTTCTACTTGCAATCAGAATTTTGACATAAAAAATTGTCCTAAAAAGTTTTGACTTTTATTTTTACCCAAATTGACAAACTAAAACATCTTAAACACGAAAATATTCATCATTTTTAAACTTGATGTATTAGAAAGTCAAAGTCAATAAGTGTTTATTCAATAGAGCAAAACGCTACTTATAATAGTTTACAAAATAAAAACATAACACATTTAAATTGAATAAATCACATACTTGAATTCGTATGCATATGTAGCAGATTTTTTCATGACTAAATTTCAAATTCAACTGGTTTTAGGAACTTTGGCAGAAGCTGCGGTAGGCGATAATTTTTTCTTCGGAGTTTTGGCAGACGTTGTGAGAATTTGTGTTTGAAGGTATGACAATATTTTTACAAGCTCTTATTTAGCTTGCCCTGTATGATTGTATGTATGTATGTAACTATGTTTGTTTGCGGAATCTTGCAACTCAATTTTGAAGCAGATATCTTCAACCAATAAAGCTGAAATTTTGTATACATTGTTATGTTAAACGGGTTTTCTACTCACGTTAAATATTCGTTGAAAATAGGTATCCAACGTGTTCAGTTCCTCCCAGGGGAACTTTCGTCAGGGAATGGAGCTTTTTTACGCGGTACCGTCTCCTTCCCTCTCACGCGCTCGCGTTGCGCCGCATCGCGAGTGCAACGCGAGCTATATTAAGAGCAAACAAACTTTTAAACAAACATGCATTTATTTAAACGTACCAAAAATAGTAAAATAAACGTTTTTAATTAAAGTTTAATGTCAACTTAAAACGTCTTTACACAATTTATGTGATATAAAAGCTCGCAAGATTTAAGCAGGTACTCGTATCTATATTGTTTAAAAAAAAATAATTAGATCAAGTTACAGGTAGGTACACAGGTTAATCTCGCGACAAGCTTTTTTACAACCTATTATTTAGCTTGCCCTGTATGTATGTATGTAACTATGTTTGTTCGCGGAATCTTGCAACTCAATTTTGAAGCAGATATCTTCAACCGATTGAGCTGAAATTTTGTATACATGTTTACTTTGGATGACAATGCATGGTCAGCTATGTGACGTCACTCTGAATCCAACATGGCGGAACACCCAAGATGGCGGACTACTTATTTTTAATGTACTCCTGTAATATGGGTATCAAATGAAAGGTCTTGCTGAGAATAATTATCTCATAAATTGTCTAAAGACGTTTTATGTTGACATTAAACTTTAATATAGAAAATGTTTATTTTATTATTTTAGGTACGTTTAAATAAAAGCGGTTTGGTTAAATAAACTTTTTATCCGGGACGGGCTTTGAAATAATTTTATAAATAACTAGCCGCACTCCGCAGTTTCACCCTCGTAGTTCCCGTTCCCAAAGAAATAGAGGGAAAAATTATTATCCATGTTCAGGGATAATGTAGCATTCTAATGGTGATTTTTTTTTTTAATATTAAGTAGTGTTTGAGTTTATTCGTTACAAACATACAAAATACAAATATTTCCTCTTTATAATAACAGTCTTCCCGGGACCATGCTTGGTGCAATCCAAGCGAAACGCCGGGAAATAATAAAGGTAATTTACGCGATAAATACCCGGTTATATGTATGTTAATAAATTGTAATAATAGTACAGATATATACAGCGTCAGCCACTGGTATTCAGTTATATAAGACGCTGCGATGCCTGGAAGCTTCTACACCATCTTCTCAGCTTAGTCGGCTGTGATAATGACGAGCTCTGTGGCGCAGCGGGCGAAGGTCCGCCTGCGACGCAAGGGGTTGCGGGTTCGATTCCCGCCTCGGGACAAATGTCTGTACGATCTGCAGATATTTGTTCAGGGTGTTCTGGGTGTTTTTCTATATATAATAAAAATATCTATCTCTGTAGTATGATGTATTAAGTATATCAGTCATCTAGTACCCATAACACAAGCTCTGCTTAGCTTGGGGCTAGATGATGCTGTGAGATTTGTCCAGCATTATTTATTTATTAATGTGAGAAAACATTAGTACACTGACAATAGTCAAAATAAATGGGTCGTTTTGGTACACCTACACGAACGATTTATGAAAACTGGATCCCAAGATTAAAGGTCACACATAGCTTATAATAATAAAAAGCAAAAAATAGACCCTTATGGAGCTACGGACTAAAATACAAATACTTACGAAGAAAAATGTCGAAAGGTGAACTTTACCTTAGCTAAAAGGGCCTATGAAAGGTCCTCAACGATTGTGTAGGAAGTTGAATCATATAAAGGTAATGTTCAAACGGCGCCTAATTTAGAGGAAATATAGCGGTTAGCATTGACCCTTGGGGTCAAGCACATCCTGCTGCCTTTAATATTGGGGCTTGTTTGAAACGCATGAGTATCGATGGTTGGATAAATCAGTTTTATTTATTTTTTAATACTTGGTTTTAATAGATACAAACAAATTGTATACAATTATAGTTCATGCTATTTTTTTAAATATAACACTCGGACAACACGTAACCACTTCTCTTATCCTGTATCATATCGGCGGTAGGTCGTCCACTGCTGGACGAAGGCCTCGAACTTGTTACAATTAAGATATTTGTATTTGTATTATAATATTTCCTGCTAACATAACAATCACTTATAGCAATGTGTAAATCAAACCTGGGCTTACCAACACGTTTCAAATTACTCAGTTAGTATCCGAGTCCGAGGCCCGAGTAGATTCAGCCCCAGCCGACGTGCCAAGAGCTCTCCAATTACCCTCGCGCGTATTAATGACATCTCTTGTTTCATGAATGGGTTTCAAACTTTCCAAAATACAGTCCGCGACTCGGACCATTTTGAGGGTACAACGATGGGATGTTATTTTGTTACTTTTGCTTCACACTTTGAGGAGTATAAAGTCGTAGGTGTGAGTCAGATTTGCGCATTAAATGTTTTTAACGAACGTATAATTTTCACAGCTATTTTCATCATCATCATCATCATTTCAGCCGTAAAACGCCCACTACTGAGCACAGGCCTCCCTCATGGATCTCTATGAGGGGTAGTTGCCGTACTCACCACGCTTGGCAGACGGGTTGGCGAGCGCAGTACGGGATGTTGATACACAGAAAGACGCTGTTGCCCATCTTCCGTAGGTACCCCTTATCAGGCTCTTACTGCATCCAAGGGCATGAGAGGAGGAGTAACATTCTACTCCCGGCATCTCACGGCAGAGAAACGATTAATGTAAAAATATATTATCCCCTTGACGAATATAAGGAAGAGGATAAGCCCAGAGCGGAAAACTACAAAAAGTTATAAAAGTAAGCTTCGATATCTCCATGGCCGAGGGGAAAACATAAGGATTACTTCCTGATTTCTCCTCTATGGAATCCATCTAGGGAGAAAACAAAGCTTTCTTTCAATCCAGGGGTAACCTTATCTTCATCCTTACAATGGCCATCTACAGAGCAACTGATGTATGCCCTCGCTGTTCAGTAGACAAACACCCAAATGGGGCATAAAGTAATCCTAAAAGGGTTATTTCCCTCAGGTCTGGAACCCCAAAAATGAAAACCCAAGTAAAAATATATGCAGGTGCTTAATTAAAAAGTTATGATAATTTACCTTCAATGAAGGCGCAACCTTTTTAATGCCTGTAAAATGTTATTTCACCCGCTCATCCGTACGGACACGGATTTAACGTCGTAATTTCATAAAAATAACCAAACGTCACGGGCCTCTTCAATCGGCTCTCGCGAATGTTATTAAACAGATAAAACACCACACACATGAGAAGCGAAAATTTTAATTTGATCCTGTAACGACGTCCTTACCCATCTCATTTGGGGAATTTTCTACTACCCTGGCCAGTTTGATAAGGGAAACTGCACCCTGCCCCGCCGGGATAGCGCTTAAAATGTGAGGTGTGAAGAGCGATGATCGTGCGCTTTTAATAAACCCACGGATTTGTGTAAAAAGTGTACTACGTATTACGTTTGTGTGTTTAATGTAATTTGCCCAAGAAGGGTTTGGGATTTGCGAGATAATAACAGAATTAATTGTAAGCTGATACCGCGTTCTTTATCAACTGAGGATCAGCAGGAGCTCGCGCTGGTGGAGGATCTGGCTAATTACCTCTATACATTTTATATATCTTGTTTTGTCCGATTTCATCACGGCGACTAATTTAGACTGGACCGGCATATTTGAATTTGAATATGAGGGTGTAATTGTTCCACTCTTTGGTAAGCTCTGGTGGCTTGCATACCGGAGCTTTTTGATGAAGGTACGAGTGACTTGGCATTGTTAACTTACGCAAAAATACAATCAAAGCGACCGGTTGACGACCTCCATGGCGCAGTTGGTTTAAAAGCTGGTTTTCGACTCTCGCCGTGGGAAATGTTTGTAAGATTTTTGCAGATTTTTTCCCGGGTCTGGGTATTTTAACTCAGTACTACTCCTCGACTTTTAATTCGACACTTTAAGATAGATCATATTTTTTCAAAAGGCAGTTCTGTTGACGGGATCCATGAGAAATTGAGATACTCAAATATTATAGGCATACATATAGGATTTTTATTTATACAAGAAGTTAAGTATTTGCATTCAGAAAATATAATTTGGTGAGCTGAAACTAATGAAAAAGGCCACAGATGGCATCAAAACTCTTCAATGTAAAAAAAAAACACAGGTTGTGATTTTGAAAGATAGCTATGCTATGCTATAATGTTCTTTACACCCATTTATCGTCGCTCGTTGACAGTGTATGACTTAATGACATAGAGAGGCTTCTGCCTAGCAGCTAAATAACATTCGTCATCATCATCATTTCATTCGTTAAACGTCCACTACTGAACAAAGGGATCTTCATGAGGGGTAGTTGCCAAACTCGCCACGCTTGGCAGGCGGGTTAGCCAGCGCAGCACGGGATGTTGTAGGAAGACGCTGCTGCCCATCTGATATAATATATGTATATATACCTACAAATAACATTGTGTCTTGCCTAATCATTCCAAATTCAAAATGGCTGGTTCTTCATACTTTCAATTTAGAGAATGCATATAAAAACAGATGAAACCGCTAAAGAATACGGAGTGCGTATAGTATAAAATAAGAAGGGACTACTTACTAGTCCGTTAGTCTTTCCTCCGTCGACCGAGACACGTTCTCGGCTTGCCCGTTGACGAGATCACCGCCGCTAACCCGGAGGTGACGTCAACCAGTCCCACATTAGCTGATAGACACATTTTCAAAAACCGGTCCCGCCGGCGGGGCCGAAGAATACATTCTTCCGTCTTAAGGTGCAGTTTTGCACCTAGACGCTAACCTTCAGTAGATTCAAAAATCTGGCAACAGTCCAAGCCGTGGTTCGAACCTAAGTGGTGCCCTTGAGCTTGTTGCCCCAACCTAACTTTTGCGGCTGGGCGCCTTCTGCGCTCGCCATAGTCCGGTAACGTTGTCATGGCCATCTGCGGTCAACAACATTTTTGTCATTTCGAAAAAAAAAAAAAAACTAGTCCGTTAGTATATTTTCACTAACGGACTAGTAAACTGTAGTCACTTCTTATTTTATACTATACGCACTCCGTGGTTTCACCCGCGCAGTTCCCGTTCTCGTAAGAATACGGGGATAAAGTATAATTTATATGATTTAGGAATAATGTAGCTTTCTAATGGTGAAAGAATTTTGAAAATCAGTTAAGTAGTTTTTGAGTTTATTCGTTACAAACATATACAAAATACAAATCTTTCCTCTTTATAATAGTAGTATAGATGAAAAATGTAAATACTTTGAATGTTTCAGCCATTATTTTCTCCTCTGTACTATCGCCATGTCATTTGTAAACAATTTGCTGGCTGCTGGCACCTAAGCGACTGGAGACGACTGATTGGAATCGTGACTTATGTTTGGCGTCACAGCTTTTTGAGTGCTCAGTTGACTTGAGTACACCAATTACATCTATTGCTGCTGTTATGATATGCTATTCAATGTTATTTCTGTTTGATACCGGCAGTAAATGTGGCCCTTCCTCTCTTGGCCGTGGATGCATTAAGAATCTGCCAAGCGATAACACCGGGATATAAATACACACGGTCGAATAGAGAAACCTCCGTTATTTTTTATCGTTTAAAGAGCAGAAAATCTTTACATTTTAGATTTATACCGTACTAGCAACTTTACGACAGTGTCCTCTCTCCGTCGAGACAAGTGTGATAACCGCTTGTAAACATAACTTTTGCAACAACACGTAGGTGCTTCTAAACACACAGCACGGAGCACCCTGTTTGTGCAACGTATTTGCATCGCTAAGCTGAAAGGCTAAGGACCTAATACGACCTTATACGTGACACTTTGCACTGTTAGCGTGGCTTTTATGTCGCTACATTATATTCTGTACCATGAGTTTTCACAATCTATACTCGCTAGAGAATTTAGTTAAAGTAAAACAACAAGTGAGAGCTGCAAACCAAGTGTTCCGTGGGTATGTAGGAAGATAATAATTATTAGCTGGTCTGTGTGACTTAAACATTCTTGGTTTAGGAAGGTTTTAGTGCCCATCTTCCGGAGGTATCCCTTAGCAGACTTGCTAAGGGATACCTCCGGAAGATGGGCAGCAGCGTCTTTTCTTATCAAAATCGCGAACTGCACTCGCCAACCCAAGCATGGTGAGTATGGCAACTACCCTACATGAATATCCATGAGGGAGGGCTGTGTTCAGTAGTTGATGATTTTTGGCTGAAATGATGACTAGGCACTGTAGTAACGGCAGGCGATCTAACAGTGACAACTCATGGTAGACACACTGGTCGTTTGCTTGAGCTGAATGTCGCGCTGCCATAATGGCGCTTTGAAAAATGTAGACTGCTACAAAATAACTTAATATGACGGCGAACGGCATAAGTCATAAAAAATCTACTTTGCTGTCACAGAGTAGCGATGATTTAGGAACCGTAGCTCACGTGCTACGAAAATTAAGACAAGAATTAAAGTTTAAAGATTGAGAACGACCTGTGTGGCGCAGCGGGCGAAGGTCCGCCTGCGACGCAAGAGAAGGATTATAATTCAATGGTGTTATCGTTCTTATGCACTACAATGGATATCGTACGTAAGTGCAAATGTTTTGTATCCGGCGCAGTTATACAGCTTAAATTCGCACTAATTATACAATCCACTCATATCACTCTAGAAGCCAGTTTAACTGCTGGAGTAACGTGCACCTTTTAGTGAAACAATTTGTAGTTTAAATGTTAAATATATATTTATGTACGATGTCAATTGTAGTGCACTGGTACTCTGGTACTATACCAGCATTGAATTATAATTTAAACTTTAGTTATGATGTTCAGAGGAAACAACCCATCGATGAAGTGTACCGGCGAGGCAAAGACCCGTCGGGGTAGAAGTAATTGGCAGGAACTATTACATTATGAAGTAGGTACTACTTGCTTAAACATTGTCGTATTTATTTCGGATCTGTATCTGACGACGAGTGTACAATTTACGTCACGTGGTTTGCGGTCCCATTCGGCGGAAGCCTCGCCCTTCGAGGTACTGATCTTTCTAGGTAACGACCCATCGAAGAAACGTACCGTCGAGGTAGAAACATCCAGCTAACGTTATTCGAGCTTGAGTACGAAACCCCAGTCAGGCTATCTACAACTAGACACACTAGTTAATAAAACGTCAAAAAACATTATTTACATCATCAGTGTAAATAAGAAATCGTTCTAGCGTTTCGCAAGTTGGTATCGCGGTGCCGCCCGCCTCGCCCCCGGGACGTCCTGAGCTGAGGAGTTATTTAGACTCTAAAGTGCATTTTGTAGCGAGGCCGCATGCGTCGCTGTTTACTTTGCTTTTAGCGGAGTCTTAGAATAAGACAACAAGATTTCTCCTTGTGATTTATACGGAGAATGCTGAATGTTTCCTAAAAATGCATGAATAATGTCATCTGTCGCAGACAGTTTTGATGTATATTATCAAAACTCTTTGCGTCATTCCTTATTCTTTGATTTGTCAACGAAAAAAAGCGAAAAAATACAAATTCTAAATAATGAGACGTTTTCAGTAAAAAATAAAAAAAGTGTTTACTACTAAACCTAACAGATGGGGTGGCAAGCGGAGAAAGCAAGTTTGTGGCTTAATCACAATTGCCGTCATTGTCAAATTGTATTTCCACCAGTAAAAGAAAACTAACGCCATCTATAAGTTTCGAGGGAAATATTTTTGAAGTTTTTACTTTTTAATGAAAACGCCTCATTGCTGAACATACCCAAACTGCTAGGTATATGTGCTTATTACATTGAATTATCCCTTGATTTATCATGGATCCCATCATCAAGAACGAATTGGGTTTAAAAGCATGCAAACATTATTAACTGAAATAACACTATACATTGAGGGACTCCAGTAGGTACACACTATTATGTTAATTCATTATATTAAATTTCATTCCGGAAGATGGGCAGCAGCGTCTTTCCGTGTATCAACAATCAGTACTGCTCTCGCCAACCCGCCTGCCAAGCGTGGCGAGTATGGCAACAACCCCCCATAATCAGTACGTAGTGATCCAAGAGGGACGCCTTTGTCCAGCAATTGACGTCCTAAGACTGAGATGATGATGACATGATGAAATTTCAGTCAAATGACCCTGATGCTGTTGATGTGTAGGTAACTATGATTTTTTTAAGTCGGGTCAAAAGTAAATGAAGAATGGATGCGTAGAGAGAGGAAGGACACACATCTATTCTAATAATTATGAAGCGATTATGTGAACCACTGTAGAATGAAACATGCGCAGTACAAGGATGTCAAGCTTTCCTATCTAGTTTGTGTTTTGTATTGTGTCTTGACATTGTGGTTATGTACTATTTAATTTTATTATATTGTTATTTTATTTATTATATTGTTATATACTGTGGATTATGTTGTCTGAAAATAAATTATTTATTAATATAATTATTAAAACTGAAAAGTTTGTTTGATTGAACGAGCTAATTTCAAGACTCGTACTGGTTGGGTATTAAATAGCCCGACTATCGAGGAAGGCAATATAGGCTATATAACACCACGCTAGGAGCCTCTCTCTCTCAGGTCAGACAATGTTGTGCGGGACAGCTAGTCTGGGATAAAGGCAAGAAAAATAATGATTGATCAACTAGCTATGTCTTTTAATGAAGAAATAAGTTAAGAATTACAAGCCCTGAGGTAATCGCTGTATGTATTCAGCTAAGTATGTAAAATGAAACGGCATTATACCTGAAAACAATGTCATACCTACAGTTAGGATTAACAAATTTCATAGACACACTCTAATTCAGTTCCTAATTTTCCTGCGAACATAATTTTCCCGTATGTAACAAAGTTAAAGTCAAAGTCAATAAGTGTTTGTTCAAAAGAGCAAAACGCTATTTAGCATAGTCAGTTTACAAAATAAAAACAAAACACATTCAAATTGAATAGAGCACATAATTGAATTCGAGCACGTCGATTGATACATACAGGTCTTTCACTTATGTGATTTCATATAATGTTATACACAGGCATGCATGAGTATCTAAGAAATTTAAATATAGAATATAATAATATATATAATCGGGCAACAATAGAAAAGCAAAAAGATCTATAACTTATCCTACGGCTAATTATCACAGCATCCACAAATACTGATCATCGCCTCCATGCTTCTACGGCCTATAGATGCATACCTTATAAACTAACATCATCATCATCATCATTGCCAAAATTCAAAAATCATTTGAAAGACCTTATTAAATAGTTAATAATTTTATTCAAGACTTCTTTATAACTGTACGTCTGCATAATTTTTGGGTTATAATTAAATACATTATTATTAAATATAATTTTAAACAAAATTGTTATATTTCATATTATTCTTAGTATAGTTTGTTACTTAATTATCTATTGTATTAGATTACTATTATAATACTATTACTATTGTATATATGTATGTCTGTAATTACTATTGTATTATGAATGCGCTTTTCTATGTTTTACTATTAGTTTTTAATCACAACTCTTAAGTTGTCTGTTGCCTTGTTTTCTTGCATGCGGTACCCTTTAAGTACGGGAGCACAATGCTATAAATTGTTTTTGAATGTTTTCTTATTATTTTATGTGTAAACCTGTGTTGGGTATCCTATTATAATAAATATATAAATCATCATCATCTCAGCAAGAGATCTTCACTCCACGTTCACTGCAGGACCGAGGCCTCCTTCATGGATCTCCGAGGTCATGAGGCATTTTTTTTATAATTATGTATGTTATTTCGTGTCGTGGGGTACCAGCAGTAGAATATTGCCCTCTTCTCTTGCCCGTGGATACAGTAAGAATCTGTCAAGGGATACCTCAAGAATCTGGGCAGCAGCATCTTTGTGCTCGCCAACCCGCCAGCCAAGCGTGGTGAGTATAACAACAACCCTCTTATGATCTTGGAGGTCCATGAGGGAGGCTGATGTCCAGCAAGATGTGGACAGCAGTCCTGCGACTGAGATAATCAAACAATCTAATTGTTATTAAAACACATTATCCGGTTATTTATCTCGTAAATTACCTTTAATATTTCCCGACGTTTATTTACGCTATAAATACTTTCAATTGTCGACGCAGCTCAGAAGTTTGCAAAACTGAAATGGAGCTGGGCTGGTCATGTCTGCCGCATGCCCGAAGATCTGTGGGCTAAGATCACCACCCAGTGGAACCCCGACACGGTAAGACGCCGCGGATAAATGTGTTTTAATAATGTGTTGTGATCGCGAAAGATTAAAAAAGACGAATCTAATATAATCTATAATAAGATTCCATCAATCCTTATAAAAAATTCTGTAAGTAAACACTCATTCAAAAAAAGACTGAGGGAGTTTTTTCTAAGCAACATTGGTATAGTTATATGATTAGATAGGTTATTATGTAGGTATTGCGAAAAAGCGCAGTTTATAATGCTGAGTATAAAGGGAGATTCAGCTGCCAACAAACTGCTATGCAGTTTGGCAGTAGTTCTGTAACATAGAATAAGTATAAAGGTTGAATAAATGCTTTTTAATTTTTTTTTTTTTTCAATTGTGTCGTACCCTGACATATAGCGTTTGTCATTTTTTAATCTCTGCAAGCCTAACCTTGCAATCTATACGCGTTTAAAATAACGTAACGCTACAATTAACCATAATTACTTCGTCACACATTAAACGTTAGGTACAATCGTGTAGCACATTTCATAAATCAATTTACAACGCGGCCATAAACAGTAGAACCATACTAATATTCTAAAGAGGAAAGATTTGTATTTTGTATGTTTGTAACGAATAACCTCAAAATCTACTAAACTAATATACAAAATTCTTTTACCATTAATTTTTTAACTAGCACGGGAGGTAAGGTCTTGTTAATTACGGTAAAATATGTTATATGTTGTTAAGGTTTTGATAAATAAATGATTGATTTACTGACCATTAGAATGTTAAATTGCCGTGGGCTGTAGAATGTTACCCCTCCTCTCATACCCATAGATGCAGTAAGAGCCTGCTAAAGGATACCTTCGGAAGATGGGCAGCAACGTTATTCCGTGTACCAACATCCCGTACTGCGCTCGCCAACGTGCCAAGCGTGGTGAGTATGGCTACTACCCCTCATGGAGATCCATGAGCGAGGCCTGTGTTCAGTAGTGGACGTTTTACGACTGAAACGAACGAACGAGAATGTTACATTATCCTTGAATAACATAGGCTTTTATTTTATTCCCGTGTTTCCAACGGGAACGGGAACTACGGGTGAAATCGCGGAGTGCAGCTAGTAAATTATGTAAATAATAACAGTTGTAGGAGGTGGCGTGACTTGCCCGCGACTGCTATGTCCAATTAAACTTCTTTCTGCAGCACATGCAATGGCAGAAACGCTTGCATTTTACACGAAAATAAAATTATATTGTTACATAAAAGTTGTAGTGAACATTAGTTTCGCAAAAAGTGCTTTTGAATAGGCGTTGTGCTGAGATTGCATGTTCGTTAGCATTTAGATTGTTAATGTCAACTACAAAGTCTATTTCTATGTTATTTCTGTTTTTTATTTATTTATTTATAAGCCTGATGGTTCCCAATGCAGGGTAAATACCTCCATTCCTTCCTTCCACTTATCCCTATTTTGAGCTTGTTGTAGCGAGTCTTTCAAAGGAGTCAAGCTCATGTCTTGCCGTGGGGTGCCGGCAGTAGAATGTTACCCGTCCTCTCCTACCCGTGGATTCAGTAAGAGCCTGCTAAGGGACACCTCCGGAAGATGGGCAGCAGCGTCTTTCCGTATTTCAACATCCCGTACTGCGCTCACCAACCCGCCTGCCAAGCGTGGTGAGTATGGCAACTACCCCTCATGGAGATCCATGAGGGAGGCCTTAGTTCAGTAGTGGACGTTTTACGGCTGAAGTAATGATGATGATGATGATGGAGCTCATGTCGCCATCACCGCCTGGCTCTACCACGTGGTCGTCTATGTTATTTCTCTAAACAAGCTAAATTGTACAGTTTTAATTTTTGTCTTGTTTCGCCTTTAAGGTTTGGACAAAAGCCTCCACAAAAGCCTTCAACTTGTCTTTATCAGGAAAAGTTAAGTATAATAGGTATAACTGAGGTTGAATATAACCCGCGTTTTAAGGTTTGTTAGCTAAAAGAATCTTGTCCACAGATAAGTAATTGTTTTAGAAGATGACTTGGGATTAAAACTTTTAGCAAGAGCACTCGAGCCTATGCCTCTTAAAACATCTAGATAGTTAAAATAAAATAATAATATACCTATCGTCCAATTGTATTGGAGCCGTGGGGTGCCGGCAGTAGAATGTCATCCCTCCTCTCATACCCATTGGATGCAGTAAGGGCCTGCTAAGGGATACCTCCGTAAGATGGGAAGCAGCGTCTTTCCGTGTATCAACATCCCGTACTGCGCCAACCCGCCTGCCAAGCGTGGTGAGTATGGCAACAAACCCTCATGGAGATCCATGACGGAGGCCTGTGTTTGAAGCGGACGTTCTGCGGCTGCAATGATGATGATGATCGTCCAATTATCGTCATCATCATCAGTGTCATTGAAATCGGTTATTTTTGTCGAAAAATTAAAGAATTGCACCATAATATAACTTTGCTTATTCTTTAGGGTTCCGTACCCACCTAAAAAGAAAAAAAACGGAACCCTTATAGTATCACTTGGTTGTCCGTCTGTCTGTCGGTCTGTCAAGACCCTTTATCTGGAGAACGTGTAAAGGTATCGAGTTAAAACTAAAACTTAAATCTACAGCCTCTTCAAGCTGCCTATTAAATATTAAAAAAAATCAATATTCTAAATTAACCTAAAAAAAAGATACGGCTAAATTACGCCGCAAAACCGCAAGGTTTGACATTCTCAAATGAATCAAAATTCATAGTACCGTAGACCTACAACTATGAAATCTGGCAAGGTAAATCGTCTTACACCGTAGATACAGGAAAAAATCCAAAAACTATAGATTTATATATACATAGATTAAAAAAAAATACGTCCTTAAAAAAGTATGAAGTCAATTATCGAGGTTAAGCAACCCTACGCACGGTCATAAATTGGATGGATGACCGAATCTTTTTGTGTTTATTTTCAAACTTTTACTAATATATATTATGTTCCTTTCCTACATACCTACGGAACCCTTAGTAGGCGAGTCCTGCTCGCACTTGTCCGGTTTTATTTTATAGTTCCTTAATAATCTAAAGAACTTTGGTTCTTTTTAATAACAAGTAAACATGATTAACAGAAACAAGATACGGAGCACGGCTATGAAATAATCTGTATTGTAACATACAAGCTATGCTTACACATAAAATAATTAAAAAAAATACCCGCCACAAAACGCCTGGCAGATGTAAAACATTTTCACCACAGTCGCCATAGTCGCCACAGTCGCTACAATAGCCTCAGTTGCCGTAGTAACCACAGTTGTCACAGTCGCTACAGTAGCCCTAGTTGCCATAGTCATCACAGTCGCCACAGTCAACGCGATGGGCACCTCGTCCTAGTACTAGTTCGCACATCTCCGAGCGTCACGCGTCACCTCTCGTTCGACAAAAACAAACATACTCACCTCCAGCGGATACCTCTAGCGGACGCTCCACAGAACCTTACAAATGAGCAGTAATTGGCTCACGACTCACTGACTCACCGACCGACTCACTGTCCCATGAGCCGTTGCGAGAACCATTTCCGGTTCAATATTTACACATGGCAGCCTGTTATCATTAATTGAGAACAAACAAAGCAACATTCCGTAGCCATAAGCAGGCAGCTAGCAAAGTTGGCTTTTCGCATCTAAATTATGCACTGCCTTTGTCGTAAAAAGTCATGTAAGCCGAGTGGTATTCTACCCTCGAATATCAATCCGAAGGTCGTGGGTTCGATACTAGCTCGTGCGTAAGTGATTGTTTCTTAAAACTTATGCGCACTTATAACACGTGCTTTAGCAGTGAAGGAAAATCCGCAGCTTGGTTAGCTTCAGACTTTGTTCTATCTTCTGACTAATAATAGCCAACTATGCTGTGAGAATGGTAATAGGTGCTTGTATAGATTATAGCGTCTTAGGATGTTTTATCCTGTAATGTAATAAATCTAATGTGAAATAAATAAATAAATTGGCAAGACTAATTCACCTTACAAAGGCACAGGTAACAGAAGTGTCCTGGACAACATAAACACTACTGGTATTAATGCTGACGCTGCATAAGTCATCTATAACCGATGGTTAAAAGCGTTACATATCCTTCATAACGCGGGGTCGACACAAAATGTCCTCTTCCTCTATTCTTCTTATTATTATAAGTATTATTTTTATTTTCTCTAAATGGTCTTTATAATCTTAATTATTTGAGACTACATTCCGGCGGAAGTTCTAGGTATGCCATCGCACAGTTTCTAACCTAGTTTGGATACCTATGCCTTCCCATAGATCAGTGACAAATTATTATTTAAGGCATGTTATCTAATATTATGTAAATTGTTAACGTTTGTGTGCGAATAAATTTATCTTTATCTTCGTTGATAGACGTCAAATCAACATTCACTCCTTTTCCGCTCTTATCCTCTTTGAGAACATCCAACCATCTCTCCTTTGGTCTACCTCTGCTCACATTCATATCCATCACTCGTTTCGTCGTGGCTATGAGGTGCCGGCAGTAGAGTGTTACCCCTCCTCTCATGCCCGTGGATGTAGTAAGATACCTATAAGGGATACCTCCGGAAGATGGGCAGCAACGTCTTTCCGTGTATCATCCCGTACTACGCTCGCCAACCCAAGCGTGGTGAGTACGGCAACTACCCCTCGTGCAGATCCGTGAACGAGGCCTGCGTTCAGTAGTGGACGTTTTACGGCTGAAATGATGACTTATCGTTCATAACTCGGGGTGGACACAACATATCCTTTTCCTCTATTCTTCGTTGATAGACGTCAAATCAACATTCGCTCCTTTTCCTCTTCCATCCTCTTTCAGACAATCCATCCATCTCCTGTTTGGTGTATTGTATTTTCATTTTATGGCTTTTTGTGTTTGGTTTTAAACAATTCCGGCAGTGTCAAGTTAATTTATAAGTTCTTATGTTATTTGGCTGTCCATGTTGGCGGCTCATCACTCGTTTCGTACCATGACTTTGACTATGACATGACATTCTTCCCTCCGCATAACCGTGCCACGTCAACCTGTAACTCATATTTTTTTCGGTCTCGGCGCACTTACAAGCTTATATTATCATTATCATCATCTCAGCCGTAGAATGTCCACTGCTGGATACTGGCCTCACATGGATCTCCAAGTACCGATCACGAGGGGGTTGTAGCCATACTCACCACGTTTGGCAGGCGGGTTGGCGATCGCAATACAGTTGGGTTGATACACGGAAAAACTCTACTGCCCATCATCCGGAGCATATTCCTTGGCAAATTTTTCGCATCCACGAGCAAGAGAGGAGGGCATCTACTGCCACTCCACGGCACTCCTATGTATTCACTTCTTATATACTGCATTTCGTAATTCAAATTAAAAAAAATACTTTATTCAGTGCGGCCGCATGGACCATATTGACGCGTCACAAATAACAAAATAAAACAACACAGTTAATATAACTGCACATAATTGAACCTGTTCACTTCGGATAACACGCGTGTTAGGAAAAGAAGCGAACAGAAGAACCTATCTCGGTCATTTAACAATTTTCCATTCCTCCGGAGTTGGAGCAGTTTCCTTCCCAAGTGGTTTTGGTCCTCTAGGAGATCTGATATTTTATAAAAAGCTTTATTGCGAAGATTGCGTAATTAAAATTATGTAAAGTAACTCAGCTTCTGTACATATCTGCTGTCCGGCCGAAGCGTTCGAGGTAGTTGATTTGCAAATTGGCACATTTGAAGTAAAACAACGCGTCCCTACGCCATTACGCCGAATGTCCGCAGTATTTTGTCACAAACAACATACAAATAATAAAGTGAGGTAGTTTGCCGCGTAATGCTATGTTAATTGTAAACAAATTCAAATAAGAACGCCGCGAATTTGTTTTGCAGCAAAAGTGATCCTTTACTGAGTGCGTTCGTAATGTCACAGTTTGGATTCGAGTGGGGAGCAATACAGTGTTTAACATGTAATGATACATTTTCTAATAAAACGTCGAACAAAGTGATGTATTTTACAAGCTTTTGTTTATTTTGCCATGTATGTATGTTTATATGTAACTATGTTTGTTCGGGTGGAATCTTGCAACTCAATTTTGAAGCAGATATCTTTTACCAAATGAGCTGAAATTTTGTATACACGTTTTGTTTGGATGACAATGCATGGTCAGTTATGTGACGTCACTCTGAATCTAACATGGCGGAACACCCAAGATGGTGGACTAGTTATTTTTAATGCAGAGTGCTTTAAAAATTTTAATACAATATGGGTATCAAATGAAATGGCTTGCTGAGAATAATTCGAAAATTAAATGACGTCACTTTGAATCCAACATTTGGAACACCCAAGATGGCGGCTAGTTATTTTTAATGCACTCCTTTAATATGGGTATCAAATGAAAGGGCTTGCTGAGAATAATTTGAAAATGAAATGTCATCACTCTGAATCCAACATGGCGGAACACCCAAGATGGTGGACTAGTTATTTTTAATGCACTGCTAAAATATGGGTATCAAATGAAAGACCTTGCTGAGAATCATTCGAAAAATGAAAAAAACGTAGGTAACTCTTAATCCAATATGGCAGAATGCCCAAGATGGCAAACTTATTTTTTTTTAATGCACTCCTACAATATGGATATCAAATAAAAGGGCATGCTGAGAATTAATCAAACAAGCATTGGTACGGGGGTACCAGAAAGAAGGGCGAAGGCCTCAAAAGGTCACCAAAGGTCTAAAATGGCATTTTTGGGTTTTTGGACGTTTTCGGCCATTTGAAGACTTTTATTTTTTTGGTGACCTTTTGAGGTCACTATATCTCCCTGTAACCTTAGGGTCACTAAACTCAATCAGTCCCCTTCTCTCAATAAGACGGTGCTAACAAAAAAGGTTTTATGTAAATCGGTCAACGCGTTCGGTTGTAATCGTCAACCACACAGACGGACAGATAGACGTCACTCTAAATCCAACATGGCGGTATACTTAAGATGGCGGACTAGTTAAGAAGTATGTTTCCAGTTATATTATGTTGGGTTTGCACAGAACACAAAATGCAGGGTAGTACTGTCGACCATGCCTTTGTATGCTTAGGCTCGGAGCTCTTCGATGACGATCAAGCACAAGCATACGTGGTCTTAAGTAGGGTAACATCATTATAAGGTCTTCTTACAGAAGAGCTTGTTCCAAATTAACCGGCCAACGACCTTGCAATAATGATGCGTTGAATGAGATGAACAGACTTAGAAACCTGTCCAGTGGTAACTAAAAAGTAAAAAATAAATTAAAAGTACTTTCATGGCATTTTTCGGAAACCTTTGCCCCCTTTTCTGGTACCCCCGTACCAATGCTTGTTCACATTATTTATTCACCACACTCACACACTTATCTCTGGGTAGCTCCTGTTGCCCAGTCTCTTAAGAGACTAGTGTCCTCAGGAGTACGAAACACAGCACACACACACACACTCGCTTATCATATTTTATATTTTTAACTTATTATTATTATGTTTACGAATATGTATGGGCACTTTAGTATCTAAACATTTATAATTATTAGTATTATTATTAATGTCTGTCTATTCAATTCTTTGTTATTTTATTATCATAAAAAAAAATATAATCGAGAAGATGTTAACTTAGTTTGTAGAAAGAATAAAGTGCAGTAGGTATTTTGTTGTTTAACATGAGTATTCCGCGAAAGCTTTATTAGGTTATTTATTTAATTATAATTGTTTTAGTTAAGATAATTAAGTAGCTATTTTGTTCTTTATGTCAAGCCATGTTTGATTGTGTGTCTGTCCGTGATTTCACTTACTGGCTAAAACGGAAGACCAGCGCTGGCTATTTATCCATAGCCTAGTATGCTGAGTTAAAGCTCTTTTGTAACACCCTTATCTAACTATCTCTCTTATTATACTCTGTATTGTGTTGTTGCAAATAAATATATATTTTACTTTAATTTAATTGATTTAATTAATTTTTCAAAGTAGAAACAAGTACCTGCTTAGATCTCGCGACAAGCTATTATGTCACATAAATTGTGTAAAGACGACATAAGTTGACATTAAACAAAAGTTTAATGTCAACTTAGACTTAAGACGACATAAGATGACATTAAACTTTTGTTTAATGTCAACTTATGTCGTGGAAAACTAGCTTGTGCCCGCCGCTTCGCATGCGTTGTACCCGGATAAAAAGTAGCCTATGTGTTATTCCTGGTCAACATCTATACGTTTCCAAAATTTCAGCTCGATACGTAAGCTAGTTTTTGCGTAAAGAGGTAACAAACCTCCATACAAACAAACTTTAGGCTTTATAATATTAGTGAGATATTTTTTTATTTTTAGTACGTTTGAATAAAAGTTTTTACTTTAAATTTATTAACATCTAATAAAGATGATTAAAGCAGCGTCAGCGACAAGTATTTATACTGTACGGGGGTACCAATTACGCTTGGCAGGTGGGTTGGCGAGCGCATATTGGACATTGATATTTATGACACGTAAAGTAGCTGGCGCCCATCTTCCGGAGGTATCCACGGGCAAGAGAGGAGCGGCAACATTCTACTGCTGCAACCCCACGGTATATTGCCTCTATCTAAATATGTACTCTTCCTGGGTGACACTCAAACTGGAAAAAACTTCTACGCAGGCATGTTTTAGTAAGTTATTCCTGTAATACGAATGTCATAAATATAAACATTGCTGGACAATTCACACAGCATCATCTAGCCCCAAGCTAGGCAGAGTTTGTGTTATGGGTACTAGATGACTGATATACTTAATACAATATACTACACAGATATATTATATTTTTATTAGAAGAAATGAATGTTTCACTTATACTGAATGTAGGTAAATTACCTTGTAATTCAGAAATTCATTCATTTATTTCTACAGTTTGCAATTAAAAAACATAGACTGTCAACTTACAAAAAGTAATAGAGCACGAAGAGTAGAGGAAAGAAAGAAATAACATAACAGGAAATCTGTTCGTTTCCCTGTTTTATGCAATGTGATAAGAAGCGATTAGAAAACATAGTCCTTAAATTAAATATTTTTTTTCGAACCGATTTTACTTATTTAGAAATAAAAACTTTTTATCTCTTATAAATAGAAAAACATCCAGAACACCTTGAACAAATATCTGCAAACAAATATTTGTCCCGAGGCAAGAATCGAACCCGCAACCTCTTCCGTCACAGGCGGACCTCCCCCGCTGCGCCACAGAGGTCGCTGTAACTTCTATAATTTTTTTCAAATTCCTGATTGTATTGTTCAGCGATTTGCGTCCACGTCGGAGATCTGGAGCCCTCGGCTCATTGTGTGATTGGCAATGTTGCCGGCAGATGAATCGCGTTAGAGCCCTTTGTGGCGAGGGTCCCTTAATAGTCCCTTGATTTCTTGCTATTGATTCACAAGCTGGGCTCCATAGACCGTAATAGTGAGGTAACCGAATAGTCTATTTTATGGGATATACTCGTAAAACGGCTTACCGAGTATTTATTTATCTCTCAATGTTAAAAAGAGGAAAGATTTGTTTGTTGCATTTTGTATGTTTGTAACTAATAAACTCAAAAAATACTAGACCGATTTTCAAAATTCTTTCACCATTAGAAAGCTACATTATCTTTGAGTAAAATAAGCTATATTCCATCCCCGTATTCCCACGGCAACGGGAATTACGCGCGTGTTTAACCTCGGGATGCGGCTTGTATCTCATACAGAACATACTTCACTTAAAGTAAGGTAGGTACTTAGAAGTAAATTTGGTAGCCTAGTAGTCATCATTTCAGCCGTTACACGTCCACTGCTGAACCAGCCCTCCCTCATGGTTCTCAATGAGGCGTAGTTGCCATACTCACCACGCTTGGCAGGCGGGTTAGCGGGCGCAGTACTGGATGTTGATACATGGAAAGGCGCTGCTGCCCATCTTCCGGAGGTATCCCTTAGCATCCACGTCACACAGGTGACGTGGATGCTAAGACAGGTCTTACTTCATCCACGGGCATTAGAAGGTGACATTCTACTGCCGGCATCCCACGGTAACAGCTTAGTAGTTAAAGTATTTTAAGTAGGTTATTGGCTATCGGATATTAGTTTTACTAAAAATGTGTTGTATAAGCTTTTTTTTAAAAAATATGCATAAACTAACAGTTTTTATAACAGTAGTAAACCTAGCAACCTATAGTCCAAATTGCTTCGTAAAATCAAGTTCAAATGTAAGGTTTTCATTGAAAGAAGTAAAACTACTTCGTTCTTAGTTCGAGGCAAACAACTATTTAAATAATAAATTAAACAAACAAGCTTTTTTTTAAACGTGCTAAAAACAATAAAATAAACATTTTCTATTAAAGTTCAACATAAAACGTCTTTACACAATTTATGTGATAAAAAAAGCTTGTCGCGTGATTAACCTGTGCAAGTACCTGTAACTTGATCTTATTGATTGATTTTTTTTTTCAAACAATGCAGATACGAATACCTGCTTAAATCACGCGACAAGCTTTTTTATCACATAAATTGTGTAAAGACGTTTTAAGTTGACATTAAACTTAAATGTAAAATGTTTATGTTATTCTTTTTAGTACGTTTAAATAAAAGCTTGTTTGTTAAAAAGTTTTTTTTACTTTTAATTTATTTTTTTACGTTTTAGTTATGACCGGACAGTTGGTTTCTTGTCTGTTCATCTTATACCCGCCATGTTGGATTTACAGTGATGTCATATAATTTTTCGAGTAACTCTCATCAAGCCCTTTTAATTGATATCCATATTGTAAAAGTGCATTTTTTAAATAACTAGTCTGCCATCTTGGGTATTCTGCCATATTGGATTTAGAGTGACGTTATTTCATTTATCGAATTAGTCCGCCATCTTGAGTATACCGCCATGTTAAATATCAGGGGTTGTTAAGATCTACTATATTATAACACACTGGCTCGACAATGCCCTCGTATTCATGTTACCGCTCACCCCGAACTCACCGATCTTACACACATGAAAACATCCATAAAGACAGTTCTTATTGTGACAGTGACAGTTCGCTTACCAATACCCGTCAATACACAGGACACACGAGACAGAGTATTTAGGCAATAGTATCGTATATACTACACTTATCACACTCCTCTTTTTTGTCAGGGGTTAAAAATACCGTAATTAGAAAATACATTTTGCTTATATGAGGATTGCTCGCATACCAGTATTTTGTAGTTCGCGTGTGTTTTTCGAACATTTCCCGATTGCTCCAAATAGTGAACGTAAATATTGCAAGTTAATCAACTTTGCTCGCAAGATCTGACTAGTTTCATTACTCTGCTCGCCCGGCGGGGAACGGATTTTTTTTGATACTATACCTATTCATAGGATTCCGTATTCAAATAGTAAAATAAACTCAGATTCTGATGGTATCGTTATGTTATCCTGACGACGATGGCGGACGACCTGCATACCTTACCAGGTCGTCAGCCCATCTTGTTGGTGGACGTCCTACGCTGCGCTCGCCGGTCCGTGGCCTCCACTCGAAAACTTTTTGGCTCCATTGGCCATCTGTTTTGTAGAGTTTCGCAATCATTATTACTATATTGGATTATCGGGTATTTATCGCGTACCTTTAAGATAACAAGCATTGGTACGTGGGTACCAGAAAAGGGGGTTCCTAGGGTCACCAAAATCAATCGGTACCCTTCTCTCATTAAGACGGTGCTAACAAAAAAGGTTTTATGAAAATCGGTCAACGCCTTAGGTTGTAATCGTCTCATGCACAGACAGATAGACAGACAGCGCTATGCATATCAGGCGGCTTCGCCTCCAAAAAATAAAGGTATACCAATATAGTAAATACATTACCAGTCAAATAGGTCTGAGCTAACTAAGCGGGGTTACCTTGCGATGTTTTCCTTCACCGTTAAAGTACGTGTTAATTGTGCACATATATTTTTCAAGAAATCAAAATTCATTGGTAGCACAGCTGGTATAGAACCCACGACCTTCTGACTGAAGGTCAGGGCTCAAAGTAAGACGAGCAACACAGAAAAAGTATTGACGGCAATTTGTAATAAGTTAGTCGTTTGCTCCGACCCGAGAGCTATTTGAACGCGTACAGAATAAATCATGAAAAACTCCAAATCCGCCTTGATTTGCTTAATTGTGAGAAAGAACAGGCACTCTCGCCCGCAGCGCAGTGGATCCACGGCAGTAGGGCGACGCACGCGGTTCGCCAGCTCACGCCTCCGTGACGCTGGAATGTGAATCGGTGGAATTTACACGGTTAGCCACAGCGCAATTGGCTTCCGGTTAGCAAACATGGTTAACTGAAACTTTAAAGTCATAGATTTGACGACCTCTGTGGCGCAGCGGGTAAAGGTGCGCCTGCGATACAAGAGGTTACGGGTTCGATTCCCGCCTCTGTCGAAATGTCTGTACGATCTGCAGATGCGTTCAGAATTTTCTTAAAAATATCTATGTATGTAGTATAATGTATTAAATATATCAATCATCTAGTACCCATAACACAGTCTATGTTTAGCTTTGGGCTAGATGATGCTGTGTGATTTGTCCAGCATTATTTATTTATTTTATTTTTATTTATTTGTATATATCCACGGACGACCAGCGCTGTGGCGGCGTATTGTGCCACAGCATTTACTGAATGGTGGCCATTATGGCTACCATATTTTTTGAACATATTGAACAGGAGGCCACGGACCGGCAAGCGCAATCTACGCAGCGTATGACATCCACTTACAAGATGGGACTTTGTAAGAACCGCCGGTGTGCAGTGGATGCAGGCTACTTCCAACCGCAATATTTGGAGATCAATGAGGGAAGCCTTTGTCCAGCGTTGGACGTCCTACGGCTGAAATTATGATGATGATGTAAAGGTTTATCTGTTTCGAATTGATTATTGTGAAAAGGTTTATCGGTTTAGAAATGCCTATTGTTGCAAATCAAGAAAGGTATTTTCTCACCTTAGTTCGCTAGGTGGTCCTACTGAGCTCCGCTGCACTACGCACATAGTGTAATCCTCGCTATTCCCGTAATACAGCGTCCGTGCGCACTAACCTACGTTAGACGTACCGCAATAAACCACACTCGCACTGCACTCTATTCTAATCGACATAGAGCCCAAATTCCAGCGAATCCTGCCATGCAAGTTAATTTCGTTTCGCAAAGCCTTGGTGCATTATTGCCTTGACTTTTTGGTGGGACTCGTCGTGACTTCTATGTAGATGTTGCCATTCTAAAATGGAGGAGCATTTTTATTTTATTCTCTGTTTTAGTCGCCTACACCAGGTTTTGTTTGAACTTCTGGAAACTTGTGAAGGTTTTAACTGTAGTTTGTCTGTTTGCTTGCCTAGTGAAATATTTGAAAGCCTTTTATTTATGACCGACTGAAAGAGTAAACTGACAGACTGAAAACTGATTGCAAGGAATTATAATGAAAAGCTAATATTTCATAATTTATAAGATGTGCGTATGAGATGTTTTGCCGTGGGATGCAGTAGAATGTTGCCACTGCCCGTTATGCAGTAAGAATCTGTCAAGAGATACCGACTTAAGATGGGCAGCAGCGTCTTTCCGTATATCAACATACTGCGTTCGTGATAAATTGTTACTTGTCATTTACATAGCACCAAAGTAGGTTAACTGAATCGCAGGCAAATAATGGTAGGAACCCTCCGTGTGCGAGTCTGACTCGAAATTGGCCGATTTTTATGATCTATAACACACCCGCCCGCCTGCCTTATTTACAAATTATTTTACTTATTTTTAATAATATTTAGTTTTAATTCCTCTTATAAGCGGAATTAAAATATTTTTACTGCATTTTATTGTCATGGATTTCCGCAAAGTAACGCCTGATTCCATTATGAAGACTGGATCCATATTTTATGTATACAACAGTTTCTTCATTCCCAAATGGTAATAATTGTCTTTTTTTACCCGACTGCTAAGGAAGGAAGGTCTTTCGCGCTTATCTTGTTTGTTTGTATTTTTTTTTATTCCCATGTATCTTCCAAACGGCTGGACGGATTTCGACAATTAAGGTATCGTTAGATTCGTCTCAAAAACCCAAGAGTCCATAGATAGGTATTTAAATAAAAAACAAAATGGCGCTAAATTGTAATTAGTTCCAAATTTGTTTTAACCAAACCTTACGAATCAATAATAATATCAACGTGTGCGTTTATCAGGCGTGTCTCAACCGTTTGTTCTCCGCTCGCCTACAACGTCATATGACTAAGTCGTTTGAGACTAGACTTCAACTTTCAGTAGCGGTATGGCTATAAAGCTTGCCTAAAGTCTCACCGGATCCATCATTAAAATTCATCATCATCACCATTTCAGCCGTAAAACGTCCACTGCTAAACAAAGGCCTCCCTCATGGATTTCCATGAGGGGTAGTTGCCATACCAACCACGCTTGGCAGGCGGATTGGCGAGCGCAATACGGGATGTTGAATGTTGATACACGGAAAGACGCTGCTGCCCATCTTCCGGAGGTATCCCTTAGCACGCTCTTACTGCATCCACGGGTATGAGAGAAGGGGTAACATTCTGCTGCCGGCACCCCACTGCGACACTTCTATTCATTGTTACAATGGATGTCTTAATACAAGTATTATGCTAATTCTATTACCCATATCGAAATCCAATGGCTATTGATACACGGTCTTACAGCCTCCCGAGTGGATCTATCATTAAAATTAATTGATACGAATTATTACTCACTTGTTATTAATAATAAAGCTTATGTAATGGATCGTTCATTACGATGATTCTTAATGAATAGCATTAAGAATCATCGTAATGAAAGACGCTGCTGCCCATCTTCCGGAGAATCTTCTGTCTTCCTTTACCAGGCTCCTACTGCATCCACGGGCAAGAGGAAGGGGCAACATTCATCTGCCGGCACCCCACGGCCCCCACGATGAGATGTTTATTTTTGATGAAATCTAAATAAATTTGTATGAACAATGCTTCTCACACCCATTAAAATGGATGATTCTCCGTGGAGCGACAGCCTCGTGACCTGTGACACATGTAGGTTTCTTAAAACTTTTCAGGCACCAGTCTTTCACAATACAGGTGAAATTACGAACTTGTAAATAACCTCTAAGAGCTGTTGTGAGAAAAAAAAATTATTCATTTTGCAGACACATACAAATTTAGAAGGAAATCATAATTATATTATATAATATAACATAATAACTTTATGAGATACAAATGAACCCATCAAGTTTATACACAAAAGGTTATGTGTGCAAACGCTGAATTTCAACCATAGACAGTAGATTGCAAGCAGATAAAGCCTTTGCATCTACTAAAGATGATTAAGATCCATATGGCGCGTCGGGGATTAATACAGCGTCAGCGACTGGTAATCATGCTGTACCGGACGCTGCAGTGCCTGGGACACTGTTAAATGCATTAGGCTTGCCCAGCACCTACACCATCCTCTCAGCTTAGTCAGAGGAAAGAACAGGTCAATACGTTAGCTAAAAAAGTTAGTTATTATTATATTAGTTATCTACCTTCAGACAAGCAGAGGCAATTATTTTTGTGTAATTTCAATGACAGATCCACTCGTGAGACTGCTCGGCCGTGCATCAAAGGATCCGGCTATAGGTAATAGACTGCGTGTTATTGAATGCCGGCGCGACGCCCGCAGGCTATGCATATCAATGAGGCGCTTCGCCAAGTGCTCCACAACTCTAACGGGGTACTTGCATCTGCGTGTACCTATTCGTACTGACCGTTGATTCAATAAATCGGATCGAGACAGCTCGTATTAGGGACGCAGCCGCAATGAAACACTTCGATAGATAGCGTAAGCCATCATTTAAAATAAATTCAGTAATCCATGTATTCACTATGTCTGAAAGCAAGCTTTGCACCTTTTTGTAACCTAGTATTCACTATTCTTGTTATTTACTGTCATTAATAGTAACTTTTATAATATTTTAACCGCAATCTCATGCATTGTAATTGATATTTTCAAATGTAAACAGTTCAAGTACTAATTTGCGAGAATCAAACTTGTGACATGTATTGACAGTAAAGTGACTTGTGACAGCTGGTCTTGACGTTGACATTTCGTTTTAAATCATTCCATGGTATTTGTCACAGTGTGGTCACAAGTAAAATTGTTTATAAGAAATGTTACGAATCGGATACGTTAAAACTAGTGCTGCCATCTGTCGCGGGAGGGCCGGCATGACGAATGTCGATAGGCCCGATCAAGCGAAGGTGGCAATAGAACAAGGCTATAAATTAAGAAGAAATGTTGTACAGCTCTCTTTTCCTTTTCGTCCGCTGATGAATAAACTGGTATCGCTGCTGCTTCTGTCTTTCATTCAACAAAAGATAAGAAGTTTAATTTGACGTTAACTGAACTGGGCATGTACTTTAACAGCCGCGCTCGGCGGACTTTGTTCATCATCATCATCATTTCAGCCGTAAAACGTCCACTACCGAACACAGGCCTCCCTCATGGACATCCATGAGGGGTAGTTGCCATGCTCACCACGCTTGGCAAGCGGGTTGGCGAGCGCAGTACGAGATGTTGTTACACGGAAAGACGCTGCTGCCCATCTTCCGGAGGTATCCCTTAGCAGGTTCTTACTGCATCCACGGGCATGAGAGGAGGGGTAACATTCTAATGCCGGCACCCTACGGATCCTTTGTTACGGTCTGCTAATAATTCCTGTTAATTAATTAATGCTTCAAAATTAAGAATACAAACTATGGGTTTCCTTACTATTAGACCCTGAGGAGCAGGTGGCGCTGCTATAGGGGTGAACTCAGCTAGTGGGTAATACTGCGTGTTATTAAAAACCTGGTACGATGCTCGCAGGCATCATAATTAGATGCTTCTGCCAAGTGATCTCCAGGACTTTAACAGGGCAGGCATTTACGTATTATTCGTAGCTGACTTAATAATAGTAAGGCCTTTAATAAATATTACTAGCTTTTGCCCGCAGCTTCGTCCGCGTGGAAGTCAAAAATGTAAAATCCCCTTTTTCACGCAGAGATTCTTTGATTTGAAAATATAAATCCCATTTATTCCCTATCCCGTGGGAATTTCGAAAAATCCCTTCTTAGTGCACCTCTAGGATACTCAAGGTATATGTGTGCCAAATTTCAAGTCTTTAGGTCCAGTGGTTTAGGCTATGCGTTGATATATCAGTCAGTCAGCAGTGAGTCAGTCAGGACTTTGAATTACATATACATATGTATATAGATAAATTATTTCTACAGGGTCAGAAATTGGCATACGGGAAGCTGCAGTGCAGGAAAATTATTTGATGGATAAGGCTAGCACCTACACTATCCTCCCAGCTAAGTCGGCTATTAGTCAGAGGGAAAACAGGTCAATACGTTTGAAGCTAACTGAGCGCAGGTTTCCTCACGATGTTTTTGTTCGCCTTTAAAGCAGGTGTTAAATGTGCACGTATGTTTTTCAGTAAAGAAAAATTCATTGGTACACAGCCGGGATTCAAAACACAGAGTACATCATCAACAAGGTACAAACCACCATGATACCACTCTGCCAAAACGAGCCATAAAATTCTATAAACGTCTCAAATATCTCTCAAAAATTCTAAAGATACCAAGCATCGTAATTTTAGAACCAACCCACGCAAAGAAAGACCTTTTAAATTCCAATATAATTTCAAAGCATCACATCGCCACGGTTTTCCTTATTATTTAAGCACCGACAATTTGAGGACATTAAAAAAATGGAAGGCGTCAAGTAGCTCGATGTGACCCAGCATCTTGTTAACCCCAAGTGAAGGGGAGAGTCGCTTTTCACCGGCGATCTAATCTTTGCTTACGGCGCGTTTACCCCGAGCACTCTCTGCCACAGTCTAAACAATGCGGTGGCAGTGTTTCACGTCAGATAAATAATAGAATTACCAAGGTAGTGCCACGGTTTTGTGCACGAATTAGAATTTAATTTCGCTATCAATTGATACAAATTGTGACATATTGCTCTTTCTTTTTCTTTTTATTTTATGGCTTTTTGTGTTTGGTTTTACACAATTCCGCCAGTGTCAAGTTAATTTATAAATTCGTAAGTTATTAAGAATGTATTTCGATTTTCGTTGTACATGTTGTTTTGTTTCGACATATTGCTCGAGCATTGATTTGGTTTTGATAAACAAAACTGTCAAAATATAAATGAGTGATCGGCTAATCTGTCACAATTAAAAAAAAAACAATAAGGCGTTTTCATTAAAAAATAAAAATTTCAAAAATAGTTCCCTCAAACCTTATAGATGGCGCTAGTTTACATTTAATGGAAACAATTTGACAATGACAGCATTTGTAATCAATCACAAACTTGTTTTCTCCGCTTACCAGCTCCATCTGTTTGGTGTAGTAGAAAACACTTTTTTATTTTTTACTGAAAACGGCTCATTGCAATAGTCAATATTATTTTCAAATTAATGAGATGTTTTCAATAAAAAGTAAAAACTTCAAAAATAGTTCCCTCGAACCATATAGATGGCGTTAGTTTTATTTTACTGGTAGGAAACACAATTTGACAATGACAGCAATTGTGATTTATCACAAACTTGCTTTCTCCGCTTGCCAGCTCCATCTGTTAAGTTTAGTAGGAAACACTTTTTTGTTTTTTACTGAAAACGGCTCATTCAATTCATATTCAGACAAGCAGATCTAATTCATAAATAACAAGAAATAATAAATAAATACAATTTGAAATAGAGATTGATAACGTTATGCCGTGGGGTGTTACCATACTCACCACGCAGGCACCTCTAGGCAAATGAGAAAATTATTTCATCATCATCCTCTTAGCTGCAGGACTTGGAGATCCACGAGAGGGTGGTCACCATACTCACCACGCTTGGCAGGCGGGTTAGCGAGCGCAGTACGGGATGTAGATAACAGATAGATGCTGCTGCCTATCTTCCAGAGGTATCCCTTAGTTAGAATCTTTCTGCGTCCATGGGCAAGAGAGAAAAGGCAAAATTCTTCTCTACCGGCCCTAGCCAATTGAAAAAGATTACATAAAGAATAATTATTTTAAAAATCGACAGATATTGGCTAAACTGTCCAAAACAAACCAATGCTCGAATATTCTGACAATCAAAACAAACAGCAATCCAGTATTGCCTTCTAGATCTTAGATGGATCCAAACGGAGCTTAGCGTGGCGTTTTAGTGCGGTGAAGCCCATTTTCCTATTTGTTTTGAGCGACGTTTCTAGCTGAGGACAGTTCCAGCGGCTGTGGAATTAACGGGAGTGATATTGAATTGGACTTTGATTTATTGATATTGGAATGTCTGGGAGGTAGATAGAGGTAGATGTATTATATTTGAAGACGTGTAACGATTCATAAATAATGAGAATTATGAAATAACACATTTCATAATAATTGTCGTATCTGATCCTAACCTTCGTCCATATATCTCTTTCAACCGTCAGACGTCAACTGCTGGACAATAGCCTCCCTCATAATTTTTTCATCATTTCATCATTTGCCGTAAATAGGCCACTACTGAACACAGGCCTCCCTCATAGATCTCCATAAGGAGTAGTTGCCATTTTTACCACGATGGCAGGCAGGTTGGCGAACGCAGGACGGAATGTTGATACACGGAAAGACACTGGATCTTCCGGAGGTATCCCTTAGCAGGCTCTTACTGCATCCACGGGCATGAGAGGAGGGGTAACATTTTACAGCCGGCACCCCACGGTTCCGCCAAGCCTCCCTCATTAAGCATTGAAAACTGATCATGAAGGTTGGTGCAACATTTTACAGCCGGCACCCCACGGTTCCGCCAAGCCTCCCTCATTAAGCATTGAAAACTGATCATGAAGGTTGGTGCCATACTCACCACCATGGCAGGCAGGTACAGGATGTTGATACACTTTCTTGTACACAAACATTTTACACTTTCCAAATACAGTAAAAGCTCGTCTTCTAAGCGGCACCGTTCAGTCGCGCCACTGGAGCCGCTGCGGCGCAGTCTGATTAAAACATCTCACGTGTGCTGCTTAATTAAGGCGCCGCGACCCGCGCTGAATAAACAATCGCCGCCGCTCACTTAAATACATTCACACTGGCTTTTTGAGGAGCTCAACCCTTCCGAGCGCCGAGTACTGTCGCACATAAATTGATAGCGAAGTTATAACCTGGAGGGAAGTATAAGCTGCCTTGAAAGCAATGCATGATAATGAAGAGTATACAATCACGTTTTCGCCGTGGGGGGCCGACAGTTGCTTCTCGTTTGTTGCCCGTGTATGGAGTAACAATCTGCTAAAGTAAAACTCTGGAAAATAAGCAGCGACGTCTTATCAATATCCCGTACTGGGCTCGCCAATCGGCCTGCCAAGCATGACGAGTATGTATGTATGAGCAACAGTCCCGTTATGATCAAATACATGAGGGTGGCATATGTCCAGCAGTGGACTTCTCACGGCTGAAAAAATGATGATGAATCGCGGTTTGGTTCACTTTAGTTATTCAATGTAAGAAAAAAACGTAGCGCTAAAAAGAGATTTCACGAATTTTTACTTTTTGTTGAATTTTGCTTTGTTGATCGAATATATTCAACTCATTCATCTATCACGGTCTTTCCAGCAGCAATTCAATTAAAATACCAACTCGTTATACGATTCGGATGTTCATAGTTTTATTTTACTTGTTATATTGTATATCGGTGAAAACCTTTAATTAGCTTCATGGTATATATTTTGTTCTTTTATAAGTTATTAATAAGCTTCTGATTTCTGATCCGAAAAATAATTAAATAAATACGCTTTGCACCCAAACAAGAGGAAGGCAAATTATTTTTTAATACAGTTATCTAGAATTGTCATCGGATTACCAAATCTCACCGTGGTGTCAGCGGCACCCAACTTTAACACTTTTCAGTTATTTTTGCGGTGTGGTTATTAACATTTGGAAATCTGGTATCATATTAATTATTACATAACAAAATGTACATATGAGGGCAAGACCTACCCAGTCAGTTTCATGTCTTACTCCACTGGCTCACTGGTGGCAATTCTGTTGTTGCACTAACTAGCTAAAACTAATTGAATTTACGTGAAACGGACTACAGTGACATATTTTATAGCTATTCGGTGAGTGCCGTTCTAACAGTAAAACGGAACAAATAGACGCAATTGTTCGTTGAAAGCCCTTAATTTAGAAATGGCAGATCTCTAATTATAACTAGTTTTAGGACGTGTAAAACAGAATCGATACCAGTGACTCAAAGTGGGTTTTAGATGGAGAAGAAGACGCTATTTGCTCCAGTCTTAAGATAGGACTCGCCAATCCTCGTTGAAGAGTTGCTGTAGATCTCTCTCTACCACATCCGTCCAGCGATACTGGAGATGCCCAACATCATCCTATAAGACAACCAAGATTCCCAGATGACCAAGTCACTGAAGTCGGTGATCTTTAGCCTCCCAATATTCTGGCTAAGGTACTTTAACCTCTAGGTTTTTCAGTTATTTCCATAATCCAAAAATCCGAATACTTCCTCTCTCTTATTCTCTAATTACTATCTAAGAGCGCTCTACCATCAAAAGACGCATTTCAAAACCCGAAGATCTTTTAAATCCTGAAAGCGAGACTAGCTAAAGTACTAATCCTCTTAAGCAGAAATGAAATACCAAAACATCGTACCTTCTTGAGCATCGTGTCTTGGCGAGATTAAACCGGGCCGTCCCGTCCCGCGGTTTAATTCATAACTGTGCTACTAATATTTGCCGGACCGCAATTACTTGCGAACAAACTTGCGAACTCGAGGAATGCTGCAATTTGTTAGCACAACTCTACTTTGTTGATCTTCACATTTTCATTTGCGGGTTTATCTAGTGGCTTTTGAGATGCTGCCACGGAATTGGTTTTTTAAACTATTTTTATTTAACTATTTATATTGCGCTGTTTTTAAAATGTTTACCTACTCGTATTTAAAACGCGAAAGTTTGTTGAGATTTCGGTTACCGCTGCACGTAATAAACAGACAAGTCTGAAACTGCATATTTGTAGTAAATAATTAACTAAAATAACACTAACGACTTTAATTTATGTACGTACAATGAGAGCGAATAACTGTTTAAAATGGATCTTAAATTTTATGTCAATCTCGTTCGGTTTTCGATTTCTCAATTAAAACGGGCGAAATAAAACTCAGGTGATATCATTACTCACTTATTTTATTGGACAATAAATAAGTATCTTCAACGATAACTCACTTTAGTAATCTCCTCGGCTGCGCGCGATAACCATACCTAACAACTAAAACATAATCATCTAAGAGTGAAAACAAATAAAGTATCCACCTTTGTATTCAAGGGGGTCCAATTAGCGCCGCCGACTGTACTGGAAGCTACGTTCATTCGCAGCGGCATGCGTCATGTCCGGCCAGCATGTCCCAGCCCTGGCCGCCCGCCAACTGCCTACGAAGCCCTACAAAAATAACAATTCCGTTCGCAGGCACCGGCGAATAAATTACGTATGCCAGAGTGGGATGGCGCTTTGACTTGTAGCTTGATTTGTTTACTTTCATCATCATCATCATAAGACAAATAAAATAAAAAAAGCCTTTATTCTTACTACCTAATAAAAATATTTCTAACACTGAATTTAAGATAAAAATATAACTTTTCTTATTCCTAGTTATCTATTTACAATTTTCAACTTATATGGTAGAAGATGATGATGATGATAAGAGATGAGATATAAGATTAAATATGTTTATTTTTATTGTAAGTGGACGTGTCTATGTTTTGTAATTGCAAATTATAGAAATAAATGAATGAGTTTTTGAATTTCATCATATCAGCATGTCGACATCCACTGCTGAGTAAGGCTTCCGCTGCGACACGCCAACGTAAATAAATGGTCCTGTGCCAGCCTCATCGCCTGTCGGCCGGCACCTTGACTAGACCGTCCGCCTCTTGTGTTTTACTTTAAATTGAAAAAAAAATAACACTATCGGCAGCTATGCTATCAACCACGATATCCAAAGATAATATTAAAATTAAAAAACATAATATTATTTACGAGTAAGTAAATGAACTTTATTCAATAAGTATAGAGCCAGTATCATCAGCTCATGTGAGTTAACTACTCACATGGGCTGATGATACGACGATAGTTGTAACATAACAATAGTTTTACTTTAACTAACTTAGCGCCAGAAATCACGTTCACTTTCACGTAAACTTTCTTTGCAAGCACGAAACACAAGTCACAATCTCGCATTTAATAGTTACTTAGTCACGTCCGTCGTCACTGTTAATATACATTTTATAACACATAAACAATTTTGTAGGATAAAACATATGTCTATGTCTCCCAAAAGTTATTTTACTTTGAATAAGGTTGATGAGGACGAGGCTAAATGAAAAGACTGTCCACCCGCGTCCCGCACCCCGCTCACCCGCTGGATGCCTCGAATAATATGGAAATGAGCACTAAATGCTTTTACTGAGGAACCACAGGAGTGAGAAAGTGTTGGCCTCTGACTCAGCAAAGGATCATGACTTGCACATGATGCTTGGCCTTGGAAACAGGATTACGTAGACAAACTAGATAGATAGAAAATGCTTTGATTTGAAATTATCGTGGCTTGACATCATTTAATAAATATAATACGGATTTCACCCCATACAACCTAAGTCAAGTCTCGTCTCGCGGCCCTCCGAGGCGGCACCGAACGGCACTCATGAAGAAGGGCCTCTTAATGGTCTACGAAACCTCAGCAAGATATTTAACGATGATAATAAGTTAGGTAAGTGGTGAAAGCCGTACTATATTTATTTGAAAATGTTTTATTGCAAAGCTTAAATATAAAAATCACAACAGAATGATAAACACTGAACACAAAGGGACAACTGGCGGTCTTATCGCTAATAAGCGATCTCGACCAGACAACCTTGGGATGGATTGGATTCGTGGATACAATAAGGAGTTTAAAGATGTACGAAACGTTTTACGAAATTAATTTAGATCATACAAAAGATAAAAATACGTTTATTTTGTCACAAAATATAACATTATATATCATAATTATATAACAAAATAAATGATTTAGGTCCTAAAAACTAGTGACAAAAATGGTCACTACTCCGCATGTGCTGTGGCAGTGCGGGTTATACCCCAGCGCTAGTCCTTCGTAGTGAATAATAAGGTAATGTTTTATAGATTTCGTCCTGATTGAAACATTACCACAGATTACAGAAACTAACAGATAAATCACTCAAATACGGTGAATTTGCTGATTTGGAAAGCGCAATGATGACCTGTGTTGTGTGTGATAGATAATAGGTAGCTATTTTTTTATAAAAACAACACTCTTTTAATAGCTGATCTCCTTTATTTACGAATATTTACGTAGTACCTTCCTACGTTCTGACCACTGACTGAAAAAATAATATAAAATAAACCCTAAAGATTGAAATTATCTTTTACTTTAACTTTGTTCGTCTCTCGGCAAAGAAAAAAATGTATATTTTTAATTCGTTATTTGACTTTGGCATCCATCTGCACAGTAGTGACGCGGTTGCGGCATCTAAAGGCATGCATTTAACGTGCGTGCGCTCAAGCGGGCGTGTGACAGCCTGCTGCCGGCGTATCACCGGCGGTACGCCAAGCGGTAGGCATTTAACGCGTGGCATTGAGCAAGTGACGGACGCCTGGCATTACCTACATTGCTTTGTAGCTGAGGAATCCTTTTTCCCGCGTCACATTATCATTATCTCAGCCGTAGGATGTGCACTGTTAGACTCTTTTATTAATCTCTAAGGATCTCGGGCGGGTTGGTGAGCGAAGTATGTGATGTTGATAATGATACACGAAAAGACGCTGATGCCCATCTTTTTAAAGGTATCCCTTGGCGGATTCTTACTGAATCCACGACCAGAGAGGAGGGCCAACTTTCTACTGCCTCACGGCATTTACCCTGTGTGCCCTTGTAATTACCGCAAGAGGATCGTGCTAAAGGCAAGTTTTTGCAAAGTAAGTTGAAATCGTCCGTACAATTTATTTCGGTCTCAAATGCGCCCGTTAAACACATTTCCATTTTAATTTGGAGTCGTTTTCGCCGTTTTTCCTAATCCACCGCAAGTGACGCCGCACAAAAATGTAATTGGTCTTCTCCCCCCTTACCCGCGACGCGCCCGCCATTAGCGAAGTAACCTCTTACAAATAAAAGGCACTAAAAATGAAAGCATCACAAGCAACTACTTATGGACTACTTACTATGGAACCTTTATAGGTTCCATACATAGGTGTATACCTGAAACCTGTTAACTTTCATAAAGTCAGCCGGGAGACGTCCATTGCTGGATGAAGGCCGCCCTCATGGATCTCCAAGTAACGATAATGAAGGGTTGTTGCCATAGTATCCACGCTTAGAAGGCGGGTTGGTGAGCGTAGTACATAATGTTGATACACGAAAAGACGCTGGTGCCCATCTTACGGAGGTATGCCTTGGCAGGCTCTTACTGCATCCCTTGGCAAGAGAGGAGGGTCTACATTCTCTTGCCGGCACCCCACTGCATATTGTTTTATTTTAAACTTTTAAGTTCCATCTGCACAAAAGCGTGTTTTCAGGCTCTAAATTATTTCTTAATTTTGTGCTCTGTTCTGTGCTTCTTTAATGACCCAAGTAAAAAGAAATAATGGCCTTGGAGCACTTTTCGTTTTATTGCTGCTATGTTAACAATACACGACCTTCTTATAAATATTTTTTAGATATTATTTAATAACCGTCCATTGTGTGTGAGGAACATAAATTATTCATACTAGATGATCCTAATTACTCTCAAAGCATAAATCTTATAAGCTCTTAAAGTATTTACGGTGAAAGAGTAATTAAAATGAAATTACTACATTTATTATAGCGCTTCTAAATTCTCATGAATAAGCGTTAATAGAAAAGGTATTCCCGCAGCGATTAAATTAATATTATAACTTAAACCAAGTAAATTACTTCGGCCTCTCACAAACAAAGTAAGGTGCTAAAATGAAAACAGAGTTATGAAGACATTCTCTATAAAGGCTGGCTTGTACCTGCGTCTAGTAATTACAGGTACAGTACAAATGTTCTGCAGAACGGGAGGTTTTAATGAGTTTCATGCTATTTTTGTCTCGAGAGAAACTGATTGTACAGTGAATATTCCAAGGAATTTAAGACGGTTTTTAGGAGTAAACCGACGTTGCTTTCTTTTAAGGATTTTTTAAACTTTTGAGCCAATAGGGAATACGCATGGATAAAAGTATGTACAACCTTTGAAATGTATTTTTATATGTGCATTTAGTGAGAAAAAAGCCGCGTTGTCCGCTTGATATGTACCTCCGACTTTCAATCCAAAATTTGTGGGTTCTATACCGGCCGTAAACCAATAGATTTTTTTCTCTTGAAAAATTTATGTTCACATTTAACACGCGCTTAACGGTGAAGGAAAACATCGTGAGGAAACCCGCGGTTTAGTCAGCTTCAGACGTATGACATGTTCTTTACTCTGACTAATATAACTAACTAATAGTCAACTAAGCTGGGAGGATGGTATAGGTGCTGAGCAAACGTAATCCATGTAACAATGTCTCAGGCACTGCAGCGTTCTGTCAAAATTATTACCAGTTGCTGACGCTGTATAAATCATCTAAAATAGATGTACAGGCCTCACTTTTTTACTTTTTAACTAGTAAATTTCTAACATATTTTTAAGTAGTGATACCTTGCCTTGCCATAACACAGTTATAAACTACTCAAACACTAATCATCAAGATGATTGAATATGTTTTATGTTGTTATGGTTTTAATAAATAAATGATTGATAGTTTTTTTATGATTTAAATGTACTTTAAATTAAAAAAAAGAATAAATAATAAAATCATTTTTATTTGGACCATCAATTTTTTTTACAAACCTAAGTTTGTAAAAAAATTTGATGGTCCAAATCATAGAATAACATCTAAGTTCTAAAACTTAGATGTTAAATATGACAAAATGAAAGTTACAATAATGAATAAGACAAAAAAAATAAAAATAAAATAAAACAAGATGCTTCAAATTGGTATCCGACTCAGCATAAATGTTGTGTACATCTAAAATTATTACAACGCTGTTATTTCGTCGGAAGCCAACCTGGGCTGTCACGCACGAGATAAACAATTAATAATACTTATTATACTACATAACTACACTACATAAATACGGGTCTAAAACATAAATAACGACGTATTCATTACTTTATTTGGCAAACACTGAGAATAATCCTAATTAAACTAACATCGTTAAAAAACGAAGAGAAATACAAAAAATAAAAAATATAAATAATAACACTGACAACACTGGGCACAATGAATTAGATAAAATAGTAATGGCAAGAAAACAAATTGTAAGATGCGAATAATAATCATTGAGCAAAAGAGGTAGAACGGAACATAGAGCAAGAGAGATGGGATTTATAGTAGTGAGATCTCGTGAATGAAATCATTCATTTGCTTCTGACCTTCCTAGAGCATTTGCTTTAAATTTTACCTAAAGCTTTGAATGCTTTGAAGCTCTCTTATAGGCGGTGGAATACGATTCCAGCACTTAGCCGATATATGTATATATGTATATCAGATGCCGCTTGTTTCTAGCATATTTTATTTTAAATAAAAGTCATCATCATTTCAGCCGTAGGACGTCCACTGCTGGACATAGGCCTCCCTCATGGATATCCAGTTATTGCGGTTGGAAGCGATCTGCATCCACCTTCGACCTGCGGTCTTCACCAGGTCATCATCCCATCTTGTTGGTGGACGTCCTACGCTGCGCTTGCCGGTCCGTGGCCTCCACTCGAGAACTTTTCGGCCCCATCGGCCATCTGTTCTGCGAGCTACATGGCCTGCCCATTGCCACTTCAACGTGCTAATCCGTTTGGCTATGTCGGTGACCCGAGTTCTTCTACGTATCTCCTCATTTCTGATTCGATCGCGTAAAGAAACCCCGAGCATAGCCCTCTCCATAGCTCGTTGAGCGACTCTGAGCTTATTCATGAGGCCAATCGTGAATGACCACGTCTCGGTTCCATATGTCATCACTGGTAACACACACTGATTGTAGACTTTCGTCTTAAGGCACTGAGGAATTTTGGACGAAAAGACGTTGCGTAGTTTCCCAAACGCTGCCCATCCGAGTTGGATTCGTCGATTGACCTCTTTCTCGAAGTTGGACCTACCTAATTGGACTGTTTGTCCTAGGTATACGTACGCGTCGACAACTTCAAGAGCCGAGTTCTCAACCATTACTGGGGCAGGCACGACATGGACATTTGACATGATTTTCGTCTTGTCCATGTTCATTTTAAGGCCTACCCGCTGGGAGACTCGATTGAGGCCTTCGAGCATCGTGCCAAGTTCCTCCATCGACTTTGCCATGACCACAATATCGTCAGCAAACCGAAGGTGAGTCATGTATTCGCCGTTAATGTTGATGCCTAGTCCTTTCCATTCCAAGAGCTTAAAGGCATCTTCCAAAGCGGTCGTAAACAGTTTCGGAGAAATAACGTCTCCCTGTCTTACGCCTCTTTTTAAGGGAATATCCTTCGAACTCTGTTCCTGTACTCGGACTGACATAGTGGCGTTTGTATACAAACACTTCAACACTTCGATGTACCGATAGTCAATTCGGCATCGTTGGAGAGACTCGAGCACCGCCCATGTTTCGATCGAATCGAAGGCTTTCTCATAGTCCACAAACGCGAGACATAGCGGCAAGTTATACTCTTCGGTCTTCTGTATCACTTGCCGCAGCGTATGAATGTGGTCTATGGTACTGTAGCCTTTTCGAAACCCGGCTTGTTCGGGACGCTGGAAGTCATCAAACCTGCGATCGAGACGATTTGTGATGACCCTTGAAAACAGCTTATAAACATGGCTCAAAAGCGAGATCGGTCTGTAGTTCTTAAGCAAAGTGTTGTCACCTTTCTTAAAGAACAGTACCACGACGCTTTTGTTCCATGTTTTTGGCGTAATACCTTCGAGCAAGACGGAGTTGAAGAGCTTCTGAAGGACTTTAAGTATCGGTGATCCACCCGCTTTCAGAAGCTCTGAAGTGATTCCGTCGTCCCCCGGCGCCTTGTCGTTCTTAAGCTGTTTCAGGGCCATCCTGATCTCGTACAGGCTGATGTCCGGGATATCTTCGGTATAATGTCGGGTCAGCTTGGCTCTAGGGTCTTCTGCCACACTGCAAACAGGTTTAGTGACCGAATCGTAGAGCTGTCCATAGAACCTTTCGACTTCCCTTAACACTTCTGCTTTACTTGACGCTATACTGCCATCTTCCCTCTTCAGCTTCGTCATCTGGCTTTGCCCAATAGACATATCTCTCGCGAACACTTTGGAGCCTTTGTTCCGCTCTATCGTATCTTTAATACGGGCTGTATTAAAGGTACGAATATCGTGTCGCAAGGATTTCCAAACTTGTCTATTGAGCTGCCTATGTGACTTAGCATCATCGGGAGACTGCAGTCGTAATGAGCGTCGTTCAGCCATAAGGTTAAGAGTGTCATCAGATAGTTTCTGAGGTCTATTTGTACGGGGCGTCTTAAAGAACTGAGACCCCACCGTATGGACAGTTTCTACGAACCTGTTATTGATCTCGTCCACTGATGCATGTTCTTCGAGACCCAGACAATCAAAGCGATTTGAAAGTTCGAGTTGAAAGCTCTCGAGGTTTTGGATATGTGCACGAGTGGGTCGGAGCGTAGATTTCATCAGACGGGACCTTTCAAGTCTAACGTTCATATTCAATGTGCCTCTAACGATTCGGTGATCACTTCCGGTTTTCACCCTGTGAATCACAGTGACATCATTGAATACCCGTTTCTTGTTGGTCAAGATGAAATCAATCTCATTTCTCGTGGAACCATCGGGGCTCATCCAGGTCCATTTCCTGTGAGGCGGCTTCTGGAAGAAAGAATTCATCATAAAGAGTCCTTCTTTCTCCAGAAAATCGGCCAGCCTCTGTCCCCTGGGGTTCCGTTGCCCATACCCAAATTGCCCCACTCTCAACTCATCATCGCTTCTCTTGCCTAACTTTGCATTGAAGTCCCCCATAACAACAGTGAAGTGAGTTTTGTTTGTATGTATGGCCCTACTAATGTCCTCATACATAGACTCTACTTCTTCATCTGGGTGTGACGAGGTCGGCGCATATACCTGAACGACCTTCAGCGAATATCTTTTAGATATTCTGAGTGTTAGGTATGCGACCCTGCTCGACACACTGTCGATGGTGACAATGTTGTTAATGAGTGACTTGTGAACGAGAAACCCGACACCACCTTGGGACTGTTGGTCGCCCTCCCGGTAGTAGAGTAGATTACCGGACTTAAGGGATATCGTGTCCTCGCCCTCTCTACGGACTTCTGATAATCCTAAAATGTCCCAGTGTAACCTACTCATTTCTTCTTCCAGCTCAACAATCTTTTCGTCTGTCCTCAAAGTGCGGATGTTGTGTGTTACCAGGGCCAGTGGTCGTCGTTGGGGTTGGTAGCCGTCCGTCTCCCGGGGATTCTTAGCACCCCTAGCCCCGCCGTTACCGTGGCCGCTACCGTAGCCAGGATTAGCGGGGCTGCCGGGGACTCGGGGCCTGGTCCTTGGTTTCATAATCATCATAAGGGGTTGTTGCCATACTCGCCACGCTTGGCAGGCGGGTTGGCGAGCGCAGTATAGGGTGTTAAAGACGCGGAAGACGCTGCTGCCCATCTTCCGAAGGCATCCCTTAGCAGATTCTTACTGCATCCACGGGCAAGAAAGGAGGGGCAACATTCTACAGCCGGCACCCCACGGCAATAAAAGTACGGCTCTTTAAATATTTATGAGGGAGGCCTGTGTCCAGCTGTGGACCTCCTACGACTGAGATGATGATGATGATAAATCGTGTTAGACATTAATCGTCAGAATTACTTCTTTTTAGGGTTTCATACGCAAGGGGTATAACGGGACCCTATTACTAAGACTCCGCTCTCCGTCTGCCTGTCCGCCTGTCTGTCTGTCACCAGGCTGTATCTCATGAACCGTGATAGCTAGACAGTTATTTTTTTTAATTCACACAAACATGGTGTATTTCTATTGCCACTATGACAAAAAATACTAAAAACAAAATAAAATAAATATTTTAGGGGGCTCCCATACAACAAACATATTTTTTTGCCGTGGTTTGCATAAAAGTTATAAGTAGACGCTTGAAATATTCACAGAATATTAAGTTGGATGTTTACTTTAAAACTAAATAATTAAATTAAAATAAAACTAATATTTGAGAGGGGCTTCCATTCAACAAACATTAATGTTTTGCCTTTTTTTGAAGTTGGCGCTTGAAATATTCACAAAATATTTTCACTCGATGGTACGGAACCCTTCATTCACGAGTCCGACTTGCACTTAACCGATTTTTTATTCTCCTGGGCTTTTAAAATAAAACGTGTCAAAAGAAATAATACTATCAAAGTTGAGTCCTAAAACCCCTAAGTGTACTTTAAATTCGACAGAAATGCAATCCGACTTCATGCAAATAACGTTGGAGCTCGAAAGCGAAATAATGCTGCTTTTAATCCTAGATGCCTACCTCAGCGAAGCAATTTAGCGAAAACCTGGGAAAGCGAAGATTATCACTTTGACGCAACAACATCAAGTTTAAAAATAATTGACGATCAGTGTGTCTACCATGAGTTGTCACTATTAGATCGCCTGCCGTTACTACCCTAGAATAATAACATAGTAGAAGTAAGGCTGAAATAGCAACCGAAATCGATCATTCTGTACTCTTTTTACTTATGGTATAATAACCGAGTTTGAAATAGATGCATAAACAGTCATAATTTTTGGAATTTACAATTCTGTCTGAGCATTACTTCAAGTCTGTTAGAAGTTTTCTTTTAAGCTAACTTCACGGTTTTTATTGCTAGTGATGTAACTGTGTCGACTTTAAAATCGGTATAGCTCGGGGCTAGATGATGCTGTGTGAATTGTCAAACATTATTTAATTATTTATTAAATCTCACGGAACAAAAATCCACAAACGTCGCTGGATATTTGCGGACAATAAGAACAAAGGCAGTCACATTTGAGGCAATCACTTCACGAAGTGGAACAAATGACGTCAATACAGCATAAAAGCAGTTAGCTGGAGCATCCAGTCGATCAACAATCACGGTAATTGGCGCCGGCGCTATAAATACCGCCCTAGGTGCCAATTCTTGTGCACCCAAGTGAAAATCTCGCTTTCAAAACACTCGTGAGTATCACTATCCAATGTAACGTTTAACGGGCTTTCTACTTCCGTAAGTATACGTCGAAAAAAGGTTTCCAACGGGTTCAGTTCCACCGAGGGGAACTTTCATCAGGGAATGGCGTCTAATGTGGCACTTTCTCCTTCCCTCGCACGCGCTCGCGTTGCACTGCGGGCCAGGTAGCGTTGCGCGCGAATCGTCATGCAGGGACGGGGAGGATAGATAAAAGTTCTCTGGGAGAAACTGAACACAACACATTATTAACATACATATAACCGGGTATTTATGGCGTAAATTACCTTTATTATTTCCCGACGTTTCGCTTGGATTACTTGGTTCAATAAGGTTATATGTATGTATGTTAATAATGAAACTAAACACGTTGGAAACCTATTTTCGACGTTTAATTAATGTGAGCAAAAATGGCGTTTAACATTACAAACAAGTGATAAACACTCAAAATTTATTTCAACAAAAACTTACAAAATCTCTATTAAAACTAACTTTCTGCATTCTCGCGATCTCTTAAGAGACAAATGCCTATTGCAAACCGAATGATAGATTGTCTGGTAAAGACTAGTACTCGTAGACTTTAACACTGTTGTGACTGTGACAAGTTCGGAGTAAACACAGAGAAGTGTGATGAGGCGAAATGTCGCGCAAAATCACGATACACGAGAATTGGCTCCCAGGAAGGACGTGACTTGTGAATAATCTGCGCTCTTGTGTATTTATGGAAATGTCTGTACAAAGACTTTATACAGCGCTGGTTTAAACTGGTTTTAGGGCCTATATACTAAATTGCGAGCGATTAAATTTGTTTTTGTTTTTAAGTTCTGTGTAATTTGTGTAGATAGTGGGTAAGCGTTTTGATTATATTTACTTTAAGCTTTATTTAAATTTGTTTTTGATTCTAAGTTGTGTGAAATGTGTGTAGATAGTAAGCGTTTTGGTTTTATTACTGTAAGCTACTATCTTTTTTAATAAATAAATGTCTAATGTCTGACATGATCGCAAGCTGAACAGCATCTGGGGTTATACAACTCTATAAATTGAAAGTGCATGACACTCCCAATCTCGCCGTCCCGACCATGAAACTTTATGTCGCATTAAGCTCTACGGCGATCTTCGTTTTCAATGTTACATCGTTTATGGCTGTTAGGTGACCATTTATCGCTCTATTACTAGTGCTGCTGCATAATATCTATATAACGGCCCACTGCGGTGCAAACTTGCTAAACGGTTAGTATCTAGTTGGTGTCCGTATTTGCAGTTTAATTCCAATACAATGTAGTAGTTGTCTTTATAGGGTTCCGTACCCAAAGGGTAAAAACGGGACCCTAATACAAAGACTCTGTTGTCCGTCTGTCTGTCTGTCACCAGGCTGTATCTCATGAACCGGAATAGATAGACAGTTTAAATTTTCACAAATGATGTATTTCTGTTGCCGCTATAACAATAAATACTTAAAACAGAACAAAATAAATATTTTAGGAACCCAAACGTGATTTTTTTTACCGTTTTATGCTTGGTTTTAATAACGACAACTTATTTATTATTTATATTTATTTATTTTTATTTATTTATTTATCTACATTACACTTATTTTGACAGGATTATCCTAATACAATAGTGTAGTCATCTTACTTAACAATTAAATTACAATTAGTACTCACTTTCATATATAAATATTCGACCAAACTCGTAAATATTGCATTAAATAAAAAAACAATTCATTTCACAAACACAAATACAGAAAACCATTCAATCACATTAAAAATTGATACTCAATTCCATTAAACATTTAAAATACCATACTTATTAACAAAATAAATTACAACACACAATTACATTAATATAAATATTCGAATAAATTCATGCATAATATTCAATTCAATTCATAAATTCCATATAAAATTATATTCAAAAACAATAAAAATCAACACTCAATTCCATATAAAATTCTACAATGTCAAAGACTGTTAAATAACATTATTGTAACACAATACAAACATGGTCACATTTGCGAATTCGTTCAAAGAACAATGGAACAGGTCTATCGTCTCCGCCACTAGATTGAGTGTGCGCATGGTGCGAGTCAGCGGAGACTTGCCTAACAAGTTGGTCCTTCCACGAGCGACCACAAATAGGCACGGCCTTCTTCTACGGTGAACGAATTCATCCGGCACGCATAACCCCATCAACTCCAGGATACCAGGATACCAGTAATTCCCCGAAACACTTTTAAAACATACATTGCCAGTCCCATGTTCCTCCTTACTTGAAATATTCAAACAATATATAGTCGAATATAACTTTAAAAATAATATTCGAGGGGGTTTACTTACAACAAACATGATTATAATAAATTAGTTTGCCAAATAATGGTTGCCAAATCGCAGAAGTGGAAAGTCTAACTCACACTTGGCCGATTTTGTTAATTTGTGGTACAACGCATGTAATACACGAAGTTTTTGTTATTTATAATGATATGTGATCGGGAAAGTTTACGAAAAAGTATTGACCTGTTCTGTCCTCTGACTAATAGATGACTTAGCTGAGGCGATAGAAGTTATAGATGCTGGGCCTAATCCATCTAACAATGTCTTAGGCACTGCAGCGTCCCGTACATCATCTACCATAGATGCAAAGGCGTTACTTTTGTATGAACCGTGTGCTCGGTACAAAGCGTCAGAATGTTATATAATATATTTTTTGTAGAATGTTTTGACTTTGACGCATTGTACCTTGATAAATCAAAGTCACAGTCAATAAGTATTTATTCAATAGAGCATAAAGCCACATAAAATAGTCAATTAACAAAAGAAGAACAAGACACATTTAAATTGAAAAAAAACACCTAATTGAATTCGTTCGCTTCAGATTACTTATTTTCCAAGTGAGGAAAAGAAAATAAATGAATAAATAAATAAATATTGCTGGACAAAGTTAGCTGTGTTATGGACAATAGATGACTGATATTCTTTACATCATAATTCATAGATAGATAGATATTTTTATTATATATAGAAAAAAAACATCCGGAACACCCTGAACTAATATCTGCAGACCGTACAGATAATTGTCCCGATGCGGGAATTGATCCCGTGCCTCTCGCGTCGCTAGCGACCTTCACTCGCTGCCCCACAGAGGTTGTCTATAGTTTTTATTCTAACCTACTCATAGGTTTAAAAAAGGAAACAGAAAAGAAAACGTTTATTAGTCCACACCACAGACAGGAAGAAATGATACAATTTATAAATATAAATTTAAAATTGTTTTTTTGTGGACCAAAAGGTCCTACCTCAGCATAATGTTAATCCTTAAATACGATTAAAAAAACACAGTATACACAATTATAGCAACCACCAATTAGGTCTTACGCAAATAGGTAATGTCTTTTCCATCATCATCATCATCATCAGCCTTTATCGACCCACAGCTGGGCATAGGCCTCCCTTTTATTTTGCCATTCGCATCTGTTGTTTTTTATTTATTTATTTAAAAAAGGGGTCGTCTTTTCCATACTTTGTTTATAATAAAATGCCCATATCATTTATAAATTTACGTGAAAATTAGACCCTAAGGAAGAGCCGTGTCTTCTGGGCCACAGCGTTTGCTTCTCCAGGATACAAGGAATCAATGTACATACATGGATAAGGTTTTTTTGAGAAATAAATACTTTTTCCATTTTCATATTCATATATCGATTTTCCACGATAACAAACATACAAATACCCAAACGCTCACTCATTAAATAATGAGATTAGAGATACATAATACCAAAATAACCACTATCTCAAGCAAGGCCGCTATTGCAAATAAGTTCTCGATGTGATGAGCGCCTTGTTTATCGCAGGGATTCCTGTAGGTCTACCATGAGTTTTCACAATCTACACTCGTTAGCGACTGTAGTTAAAAAATCTATGAAAACTTGTACAGCGCCTCTAGCGGATATTTTAGTACCAAAATACGCAGTATACAGCGACTGTAGTTTGGGGTTTATTTGTTTGGAATTTGGTAGCATGAGTTACAAATCCAATAGATGTTATAGTAACGTACTATTACTACGGAAGTTACGGCAGGCGAATTAACAGTAGCCGGAAGAGAACCAAGTACGCGGCGTCATCACTGCAACTGTGTCGAAGATACGGCACAACACACACTCGAGCAGTGCCCGGCTTGGGACCATCAACGCCGGGAGCTACATAATGAACTAGGTAACAACATGTCCGCGTCCCTACCCGACTTGTTGATGGCGATACTGGACTCTGAAGTATCGTGGAATGCTGTGATTGCCTTCTGGGATAACTACTGACCTCTCGATCCGCAGCAAAAAACTAGGGCGTCGGAGGAGAACTCAAAAAAAAGTGACAACTCATGGTAGACACACTAACTTCGAAAAGTAACATGTTGTTTCCTGAGAAACATTTGATTACTCCTCGACTCTCGCAACTTGTTTAATCTATCTTCGCAGTTGCAAACTATTTCACCTCGACTATGGCCAGCAGAAAAGTTTTGTCATTTTAGAACAACTCGAGAGTACTTCCAGACATTAAGTTATCTTTATATCGCAATATCCAAGTTTGGATTCATTTCATCATTTCAGCCGTAAAACTTCCACTACTTAATAAAGGCCTCCCTCATGAATCTCCGTGAGGGGTAGTTGCCATACTCATCACGCTTGGCAGGTGGGTTGGCGAGCGCAATACGGGATGTTGATACACGGAAAGACGCTGCTGCCCATCTTTCGCAGGTAAACCTTAGCAGTTTCTTACTGCATCATAAATTTACGTGAAAATTAGACCCTACGGATGAGCCCTGTCTTCTGGACCACAGCGTTTGCTTCTCCAGGATACAGGGAATCAATGTACATAGATAAGGTTTTTTTAGAAAATAAATACATTTTCCATTTTCATATTCATGTATCGATTTTCCACGATAATAAACATACAAATACACAAACGCTCACTCATTAAATAATGATATCAGAGATACATAATACCAAAATAACCACTATCTCAAGCAAGGCCGCTATTGCAAATAAGTTCTCGATGTGATGTCGATGAAGATGAGCGCCTTGTTTATCGCAGGGATTCCTGTAGGTCTACCATGAGTTTTCACAGTATACACTCGTTAGCGACTGTAGTTAAAAAATCTATGAAAACTTGTACAGCGCCGCTAGCGGATATTTCGGTACCAAAACTCACAGTATACAGCGAGTGTAGTTTGGGGTTTATTTTTTTGTAATTTGAGTCTCTAACAGATTTGAGAATCTAACAGATCTTATATTAAAGTTCAGGCAAATCAAGAATAATGAAGGACAAAGCGTGCTCCCTTGCGGGACTCCATACCTATGTGCAAGCTGCACTGTCACTTACGTGCCCTTTTACTTCCACTTGTTGTACACGGCTAGCCAGGTAGTCGGTAAACCAATCATGCGCAGTACCCCTAATAGCAGCATTATCTAAGCGCGACAAAAGTATTGGTATGGATACTGTGTCAAATGCATTTTGTAAGTCAAGAAACACTCCAACACATTTTTTACCTTTATCTAGGTAATTCGTGATATTTGAGAGCTCAGTCGCAGTACAGCATCATCGGTAGACCTTTTGCTTCGAAAGCCATATTGATTGTCTGATAGAAGTGAGTTTTTTTCCATATATAACATGAGTCTTTTGTTGGCCAACTTCTCAATTATTTAAGAGATAGTAATAAGGCCTGTAGTTATTGGGTGCCGTTTTGATACCTGCTTTGTGAATTGGGGTAATAATTGCTTTCTTTAATATATCAGGAAACTTTCCACTCGTAAAGCTGAGATTACATAGGTTAGAAAGGGTTTCGGCTAGAGATGAACTTCATGCTTTAATAATATTAGCTGTAATTTTGTCCCACGCTGGTGCACTGTTACATTTCATTCTGAAGAAATAAATGTCAACATGTCTTACTGCACACAAACGCGTCTAATGCCACACCGTACGGCTTCTAAGCAACTTCACTATCAACGCATCTCCGACTTTCCAAAGCTTTTGATAAAAAGTTTAACCAAACCGCACCCTCCGGTTTACTGTTTAAACTTTGCTCTTGTCAAGATACCAAACCACAGATTGTTTGCTATAAAGAGAATGTATGAGACGACAAACAAGTCAATGATTATTATTAGATTAGTAAGAAACTCAAAGCCCAACTTCTTAGAAATCTTTACAACCCGTTTTACGCTTAAAATAACAAGAAATCTATACTAATATTATATAGAGGAATGATTTGTATGTTAAATTTTTAGATTTTGATCTTTATATATTTTTAAACACTCATATTTCACAATAAAACAAATAAAAATAAATGCTTACAAACTAAGCTAAGAGTTTAAACAAAAAAGAAAATAAAAGAATTAAATAATATAACATATTTTTTTTTATGAATAAATAGGCGTTTTTAATGTTTAAAAAAATTACCTGTACTATGTAGCTTTAAGTGAAATGTTTAAGTGCTACTCTGATTTTTAAATAGGCCCTTAAGTGATTTCTTGCCCAAAGTAATATATTATAAGTATTTTGTATGTTTTTAACGAAACAACTCCAGACCGACTTTCAAAATTATTTCACAATTAGAATGCTAGAATACCCCTGAGTAACAAAACTAAATATTATCTCTGTATTCCCACAGGGACGGGAACTATGCGGGTGAAACTGCGGAGTGCGGCTAGTTATCAAATATTTTTCTTGAATGAAAACTAAAAGTAAAAATGAATATCTGTGAACGCGAGACAGGAAAAGAAACGACATGAACATACAACCATTTTATTCTTGTTCATTGATTCCTTTTCAGCTGAGATGATGATGATGATGATGAGGATTCACTTTTAAGATTTTGCAGCAGGACGTTACCTATCAGCTTTTATACGAACCCAATTAGAGTTATTTTTACATGATAAATAGTCACCATCATTTTTTTTATTATCTTACCCATCATTTCACAAAAATTTCGTAAAAAAATTAAACATTAAAGTAAATTATACTGGACATTTCACATACCACGTAGCCCCTAAATAAGCAGAGCTTGTGTTATGGCTATCAGATGGTTGATCTGACAAATATCTGCAGAAAACCTACAAACAGTTGTCCCGGCGAGAATCGATCGCGTAACCTCATAATCTCATAATATCAGTCGGCTATTAAACCAAACTAAAAAAAACATAGACAGAGACATTGTTTTTATAAACACAGCAACATAGAAAATACATAGTTGTAACAAAGGTAAAAAATAAAAGCACGTAACACATACTATAAATCATACACAAAGTAAAAGGACTTAAGTATCGAAAACTCAAAAAGCATGTGCAGTGCCCGCCATGTGCTGTGCAAAAAGCCGAGCTCAGCATATTGCTGCGGTAAATCCATAGCACTGATTTTCAGCTCAAGATCTAAAGTAACAATTATTAGAAAATAAATAAATAAAAATCTAACTTGTGCCGGCTACACAAGGATAAAAAAGAATAGCTTACGTTATATTAACAAATTAAACTATAAACTTCTTATAAAGCTTATGTTAACATCAATAAGCATTCAGAACTAAACCAGTGCCTTTTATGAAGCAGTAACTACAGGTAGGTCTGCCATAAGTTTTATAATCTACACTCGCTAGCGAATGTAGATAAAAAAATGTATGAAAATTTGTACGCTTCTAGCCGATAGTTTGGTAAAATACGCAGTAGGTAAACTACAGCAACTGCAGTTTGGGCTTCATTTTGCTTAGAATTTGGTACCACGAATGGCGAATCTGACAGATGTCATAGTAACGTACTTTTACTTACTGGTTTATTAGGTACCACGACATCCACAAATTAATGATCACTGCCTCCATGCAAAATAGGTAAGTAAGTCAATAAGCCAATTCGTTTAGAAAAGTACCAGGCGACCATATTAATATAGGAGGTTCAAACATTAATAAACTACTGTAGTAACGGCAGGCGATCTAACGGTGACAACTCATTGTTTGTGTCTACAATGAGTTGAACTAAACCAGTGCCTTTCATAAAGCAGTAACTACAGGATCTAAATAAAGGCTTACGCTCGGCCGGAGGTTTTATCGGTTCAGTGCGAGCTCACAAGGGGCTGGCAGTAAGCCAATAGCGAGGTAAGTGCAACTTAACGAAGGTACTTCAAGGGAAACCTTTGGTAAAGAGAGTAGTTTACGTTTATTGATGTTATTTAATTTTGCCTTTGTGGTTTTCCGTTCTGTGATAAGATTGTCGATGCCGTGGGGTGCCGGCAGTAGAACGTTACCCCTCCTCTCATGCCTGTGGAAGGCAGTTTATTTAAATTATCTACCATACGCTTTAAAACCTAACATTAAGTAAGCCAGTGGATCCTTGAGTAACAGTACTTAATCCCGTCTTTCGTTGTTTTCCTTTCTGAAGTGTATCTATCATGTTTGTTAAAACTAAAGGGAAAAACCCGTAGTTCTCCGTACATAATCAAGTTACACAACCAGCACTGGAAGAGGACAAATAATTCCTATTCCAAAACCGGGTTTTGTAAAGAGATTATTTTTTTCCTTGTACAAACGTGCTCTTCTTGCAGTCGTAGGCGTAGCGCTAAGATCGGGTATATGAGCCATCATCTAGCTGTATGTCCACTGCTGGACACAGGCCTCCCTCATACATCTCCAAGATCATGAGGAGATATTTGCCATACTCACCACGCTTGGCAGGCGGGTTGGCAAGCGCAGTATGGGATGCTGATACACGGAAAGATGCTGCTGTCAATCTTCCGGAGCAGACTCTTAGCAGGTTTTTAATGCATCCACAGTCCACATCAAGAGAGGAGACGCAACATTCTAATGACGGCATCTCCCGGCTATATAAGCTATATCAGAGCTTATCATGCAAATCTTTAAATGAATCCTAGATCCATATAGTCACGTTACTGCAGTCGAAAACGGCTAGGTATAATATATGTATGTATGTATATAATTTGTTAGAGACATTTCATCCGTATGATTGACCCTATCGATTGAGGCCATAAAAGTAGGCTGTTGTTTTTTAAAATTTACGTCAGTTCGAAACCCGGGTTCAACCATTTCAGCCGTAATACGTCCACTACTGAACACAGGCCTCAACTTACCCTCAAGGAGATTCATGAGGGATTTCCATACTCACCGCACTTGGTATACAAAAAGCCAACCCGCCTGATTGGTTTTTTATCTATGACAATTGACGATACGTTTTTACAATTCAGAATACACTTCTACAAAGTTGATTTACTACACATTGTCTTTATGTCAGACCTTTGCTAATCAAGAATAAACGAAAGTAAAGTGCTACAGAGTTTTAACTGTGCAATCTTACCACCTAACCGGCCACAGGTACAAACAGTCTACATATACCACCCACTCAAACAAAATTTTCTATATACTTTCTTAAAAGTGCTCTCACATAATCAGTTTGTTGCACTTTATTAACAAGACGTTTCGTCGTATTATGAAACGTGGCCACGTAAGATCATTGCAAAAGCTAAGCTAAAACACGAATAGTTTATTAATTTTATGACGTCTATCAAACATTTACATTTCAGACTGCCCGTCACCGAATTCCATAACTTAGAGAGATTTTAAAACGACGGCGCCCATTTGCATCGGAAGTGGTCGAGGTGGTCATTTGGCATGTTTCGGCGGGTTATGAATATTGAGTGCGCCGGGGACTAAGTGCACGTGATCCGTTTTCCTTTGCCAGGCTTTTTGGCTTTACAAACGTACAAAAATATAACGCTCTATTCCAAGAGTGCAGATAGCTGTTATTAGTCTCATTTGAAGGCAGATTTTTCGTGATTCAGTGTGTCTACCATGAGTTGTCACTGTTACATCGCCTGCCGTTTCTACCAGTGCTATTACTGGTAGTTACTATAATATGTGTCAGATTTGTAACTCATGCTACCAAATTCTAAGCAAATGAACCCAAACTACAGACGCTGTTTACTGCGTATTTTAGTATCAAACTATCCGCTAGAAGCGCTGTACAAGTTTTCTTACATTTTTTAACTAGTCGCTAGCGAGTATTGATTAAGACGCTATAGCGCTGCTGCCTATCTTTCGGAGGTATCACTTATCAGATTCTTACTTCATCAGATTGCTTCGTTTAAGAAGAACAGCGATAATTACAATGCAAATATAAGAAATAAGAATAAACTCGCTGTGCCACTACTAGGCTCCATAAGGTTAAAATATATTTTAAAGGGAAATGTATACGCTTCTACAACAAACTCCAAAGTGAGTTGCAGAAGTTATCATTGAATAAATTCAAAAACATTACATTCAAACGCAATCTATGCTGGAAAGCTTTTTATAAAATATCAGATTACCTAACAAAACCACTTATTCGACTGTATTTTTTTTATGTATGTATGTTCACCGATTTCTCCGTCAATTGTAGACCGATTTTCAAAATTATATTTTTATTCGAAAGAGTCCACTTCCGAGGGACCAATTGGAACCAAGTCAGCATCTGATGGTGGAATCCGGGGAAATCGAGGGAACCCCTCAAATTTCAAAGGCACGTATAATGTTTTTTTATCATTTGAAGTCGATTTTAGTTTTTTGAAAAAAAAAAAAAAATTTTTTATTTCAATCCAATCTGTTGGCGGGCCGTCTGTTGATCGTCACCCAATTCAGTATAATTATTTAACCGTTAAACATACAATACAGGCAAAATTGACGCCTGCTACAACTATGTAGTTTCAAACGAATGCGGTCACAGTTTAATGGCTTCGCTGTACAAAGGTTAATTACTGGAACAAATTAAATAATTCCTATTCAGTATTTCATCCCAAGCTAATTTTACAATGCGAGCTGATCAAAATTATATGTGTTCGTCGGGGCCAATCCGTAAATTATTAAAACGAACAAGTTAAAAACAACCTTAACCTGCACGAATGAATGGGAACATAGAAACTCAGCAACTCGTTCATTTATTTGCTTGATTTGTAATAACAAAACATACGTCCACTTACAATCATCAATATATAAAACTTTTCCGTTACTGACTGAGTGACTGACAGACAACGCACAGCCTAAACCACTGGACCTAGAGACTTGAAATTTGACACACAACACCATGAGATAGAGGCGCACTAAGGAGGGATTTTTCGAAATTCCCACGGGAACGGGAACTAGGCGGGTGAAACTGCGGGATGCGGCTAGTATAAAATATAAACATATTTAATCTTATGATACAGGATATAAGGCACATGCATGAATCGCTGTTTTAAGCACTGTGATAAGAAGTGATTAGTAACACAGCTCGTTTTAATAGTTGGTTTTTTAGTTGTTTCGGAGTTGGAGCAAATTTCATTCCAAACATTTTTGTCTTTTAGATAATCAGATATTTCAAAGTTAGCTTGATTGTGAAGATTACATTTTTAACGGAATCAAATATGTACAACTACCAAAGGTACGTATTATAACACAATTATTTGTTTATCTCTAAGACGACCTCTGTGGCGCAGCGGGCGAAGGTCCGCCTGCTACGCAAGAGGTTGCGGGTTCGAATCCCGCCTCGGAACAAATGTCTGTATGACCTGCAGATATTTGTTCAGGGTGTTCCGGATGTTTTCTATATATAATAAAAAATATCTATCTATGTAGTATATTGTATTAAGTATATCAGTCATCTAGTACCCATAACACAAGCTCTGCTTATCTTGGGGCTAGGTGATGCTGTGTGAATTGTCCAGCATTATTTATTTATTTATTTATCTCCTCACTTACAGCGATTTACTTTTTACAATAAGGTCTTTACTCGATGAGGTCCCAAAAATAATAACCCGAAATAATATTATATCAGCTCTATCCCATAAAAAAGAATTAATAAATTCTTGAACATCTACATTCTTATTAAATATAAATGCAAAACCATATTATTCCAGCGGCGGTTTTCTGAAGGAATGCTTAAATGCCATAAAAAATGTTTCAATAATGTTTTATTAGGTTTTCAGAAAAACTCACCATTAAATATTCTGCTAAACGTTGTTGTCTATTTTTTTATATGAGAGTATAACATTGAAACACTTAAAGTACTCGTACAACCACAAAAACGAGCTAATACTATCCTTCCTTCATAATTTATTATTAACAGGTGAAATGAAAATATCGTGTTTTGAACCGTTAAATATGCAAAAACGTTTATTTTAAACTATAACATAGATATTCTCCAATCAAAACAAAGGACATTTGATCGTTTAAAATTGAATAGAAAATTGGCTAATTTGGAATATCGTGGCCTCTGTCTCTGACACTTTATGTCAAATGGTCACAGTTCAGAGTATACATATACATTACTTAAGCCAGATTATTTTTTAGTTACTTATAAGGGTTAACCGACGTCATAAGTTTTCTCTGTGTACTGTATGTGTGAGATTGCAGTTGCAAATAAATCACTATTACCTCAGTCGTACTAATGCACCTCAGTCGTAGGACGTCCATAGCTGGATATTAGCCTCATCAAGGACCTTCAAGTACTGGGTATTAAGGGGTTGTTGCCACGCTCACCACGCTTGGTAGGTGGTTGGCAAGCTCAGTACGGGATGTTGATACACGGTAGGACGCTGCTGCCTTTCTCTGTTGGCAGATTCTTACTGCATCCACGGGCAACAGAGGAACAGGGCAACATTTAATGCCAGCACCCCATGTAACATAAAAATAAACAAATTGTTTATTAATGTATATGTTATGATATTTTTTTGCCTATTCATTATTGAAGATAAGTGCCTCTTACAAAAGTGTTTTTTTTTTCCACCAGGAAAATCGACATGACAATATTGGAAAATATCCTATTAAGTATTATTTCCTTATCGACCTATAAAAAGGCTATTGACTTCAATGCGTCATATCTCGGCCCCAACATCATATTTGAATTCACGGCGATCCCGGAACAATGATTTCCAGGCGGGAGTATTTGGGGAATATTAAGCGTTTATAATGGCCATGGCGATGGCGGGGAGTCCATAAATCTGCGATTTTGAGAGCATTAGTCAGGAGTGCGCCTGCTGAAGATGTCTGCAAGGGACGAGCGAGTAGGTGCTCACCACAGGGCCAAGGAGGGGCCGGCAGCGGAGAAGTGTTCTTAAGAAAGAAAGAAAGTACATTGATTTTTAAATACCGACAAAAAGAGGGTGTTGTAAGTTGGACCGCTGTGTGTGTCTGTCTGTGGCACCGTAGCTCTTAGGTAAGTAGACCGATTTGCATGTAGTTTTTCTGGCGGTGGGTCTGAGATATTATGTTTTATCAAAATTGGTTAAGAAGTTTACAAGATATAGGGGGTTAAATGGAATATATAATCGAATGTTTCCAAATATACCCAAACAACAAACGTGATTTTAACAAGTGTTGCCAAATAATGGTACGGAACCCAAGTGTGAGACCAACTCGCACTTGGCTAATTTTATTTTATAACGTTATTGTGTCTTACTTCTGGGCAAATGTCTCCGCCATCACCTTCCAATGCCTGGTCGCCAACCGCTTCCCACCAGTCTACCGAAGGCATCGATATCTTCAAGTCAGCGTCTTATATGTATATTATTTATATTATTATTATATATTTACTTTTACGTAATTAAGCTTAGTATAATAAGCCTATAAATAAAAATATCTGACCTATATATTATATTTATTTGAGTTATATATTTTATTTGTCTCCCCGCGACCACGACCAGGTGCAATCCGGTCGAAACGTCGGGAATAAAATAAAGGTAATTACGCGATAAATACCCGATAATCCCATATTTTAATAATGTGTTGTGATCGCGAAAGTTTAAAAAAGACTATTATATATTTTATATATTAATGAAATATAATATAAATTATTTAGATTTAGTAAGTAACATTAAGTGGTGAGATTAAAACATATACATTTTAATAAATATATTTCGAACCTTAGATAACTTATTCTAAATTTTTGATTTAATATTATTATTATTATTATTAAATCAAAAATTTAGAATATTTGTTTTTATTGATGTAATTAAGTTAGTAATATATGTACCTATGTATAATTATGGATAAGCCACTGGCTCCTGAAACACAGTTTATAACTAGTTTAGGAGCTATGGATCAAATTTGCATGCTACACTGTATTATGTCAATAAAATACCTTTTTACTTTTGGGCCTGCCTTGGCGTAGCGTCGGCTTCGCCGCCCGTCTTCAGGTTCCTACTTAGACCTATGCCCACCTATCAGGGTGTATTCTCCTCACGTGAACCGCCCATTTCAGCCTGGCTGACTCTTTGACTACATCAACAATTTCGAATGTTCTTTATTAAATGAGTGTCTTTATATTGACATTTCAATGCGGCCTTTAGATCCAAATGAACACACTTTGTCTTTAAGTAACACCAAAGAGCACCGCAGTTTTCATAACTTAAGCCACACAGGCAGTAATCGCTGCGAGTATCCTTATGCGACAGTGCGGGCGCCGGCACCCGCCTTGCCTTCGCAGACACCGGCCTACAACCATTATAAGTATCACCTCTACGCCGACGACATCCAACTTTATATATCCTTTAAACCTTCTGACGTCAATGTTGCTATCGGTAAACTGAATATGGACCTGGAAAACGTTGTTAGTTGGTATGCCACAAATAATTTAATACTTAATCCTGTTAAATCCAAATGTATGTTACTCGGGTCCAAAAATCAAATTAGAGCTATGGCCTCGCTATGTCCGCAGGTAAGTGTCAATGGAGTGCCTATAGACCGTGTTTCGGAAAGAAGAAACTTGGGTGTAATAATGAATGGTCAATTACGTTTTGAGAGTTATTACAGTTCAAAGTTGTTTTTTATCGTCTGTCCGTTTAGTACCGAATGTAAGTATTGTAAGTATCGATTTACGTATAAAATTATGCGACTCACTTATTCTCTCAAAATTAAACTACGCTGAAAATGTTTTTGGTGAATGCATTCTGGCTCGTAGAAAAAAAATATCCAACGCATACAGAACGCTTATGTCCGTTTTAGTTTCCCCATCCCGTACAGATCCCATATTTCCCCATTCATAAACAACAATAGCCTACTTAAGGGTCAATTTCAACAAGTGATTTTTATTTATCATTTCAGTGCTTTTTTTTCAATTTCATCACATTGTTATCTAAATATTTTATACTGAATGACAAATAAAACTTAAGCTTCTTTTCTAACATGTGCTAGAGTGGAAATCAAATATCCTCAAACCTTACTTAAATATTGAAGGTTGAATTTTTATGAGTACACAGAAATGAAAAGAGTCCACCGATATGATAAAAGTGTCCACCGAAATGAGAGAATTTGCACTGAAATGAAATAAGCCCACCTAAATGATACAGCTAAGAACAAACACGCGGAGTAATTAGGGTTCCGTACTTTGATGATACTCGCATATGGTAGGTAGCATACCTAGTCTTAGAAAAAAATGTAAGATAAATATTAAACATTTTAAATTGGTAACGAGACGGGAGAGTATTTTAAATATGTTTATTAATAAAAAGTAAGTGTTTTAAATAAAATGTATGGATTCAATATTTGACCTCTAAAACTTAACGGTTTTATCATTTCGGGAGTACACTTTACCCCCCGAACCCCCCTTTCTAACCCCCGAAACTTTACCTAGTCTCGGAGGTTACCTATTTTTTTACAATGTACTTCCTAAGTTTTGCAATCTACACATGCTCTTTCATTTGATACCAAACTCGGGTATATTTGGAAACATTGGATTCTTGTAAACTTCTTAACCGATTTTGATAAATCATGTTTAAGAATCGCCGCCAGATAACATGCTTAAAAATAAAAAGCTGCATGTTAATCGGTCCACTCGTTTATGAGCTACGGTGCCACAGACAGACACACACACGCATGCGTAGAGTTTTATAAGCATTTGCTGTATTTTTTTTATAAGCTTCGACGCTTTAATACTACGTTAGTAATATCCGTATTTTACAAAAAAATTGTTCACCTTACGTTCATTTTGAAAGTGAAATATTTAAAAGGCATTACACAGAACGATGAAGCACACACTTCAGTTAAATTCATGACACTAGACTACAGCTATAATGGGTATCTGTGGAAAATAGTCAAAGAGTGTGAGCTGCTACCGCCCTGGGGGCCAATTTTCGTGCATCGTAATCCAAGTCATTGTGTGCGCCAGTCTCATCCTACTGTCAACGTCAACAAGTGACATGTCAATGTCAACTAAACATACGCAAACTCACATGCACAGCACACAACATCGAACATCCTCTGACGTCACCGGCGTCTCTCACTCATTCGATCCATTACTCATTCAACCAATCACAACTCACTACATGGTTCATATAACACAGTCCTTTTTCACTCCGGACCTACAACGAGGCACCTATCTGTAATAGGTCTCTTCTATAATTCGAGTCTAATTAAATCAATACCTATCTCAAGTACCCTTTAATTCGTACAATCCCGTATACCAAAAACGCTCAAAAACGATAAATTTCACAGACTGTCAAAATCTCTGTTAAAAAGAACTTTCTGCATTCTCGTAATCCCACGATAAAGAAATGTCTATTGCAAACCGATCGTGATGCATCGACTGGTACGGAGCAGCTATCGAGATCATAGACTTTAAGAGTGATTGTCACATCACTCTTAAGGCTATGAAGTTCGAAGTAGAGACTGAGAAGTGAGGTGAGACGAAGTAGCATGCAAAATCACGATTTACGAGAATTGGCGCCCAGGCTCTGAATTTACATTGAAACAACTTTGCCTTTGACCAGTCTCCGGATCGGGACGGCCTCTGAACGGGTTACCGTACCAGAGAATATTTAATATGATCGCACCTAGCTTTGGAGTTACGCGCTCGAAAAGTCACACTACTAAATTAATAAATAATGCTCGATATATCACACAGCACCAACTAGCCCAAAAGTAGGTGTTATGGGTACCGTATTGGGTTGTTGGCACTGAGATACATTATGTACATGTATGTAAATACACACCTATAGATTAATAGGTATGTATTTTTTATCAAGTTAAAAAAAGAAATTATATCAAGTACAGCCATAGATAGATACATTTAACAGTAGAAAAACAATGGGATTTTATGGTAAGTAACTATATATAAAATTTAAAATATTATTATGTTCATAGTCAACATGGGATCGCATTATTGGAATTTTAAACAGCGTTTTACATTTTTTTTCTTTTTTCTTTTATCACGCGATAATTTACATTTCTATGGGGTAAAGTTTATTTCATCCGAGGCCTTAGTAGAGTTTTTTTGTAAGTCTAATAAGTATTTTTTTAAATATTTTTCTAAAAGAACAAACTATTGTTTGTCAACAAACTTTTGATCTCGCAAAGAACTATAATGTAAATGTGGGCCTTGATGAATTCACCAAATCGATGGGCAAAAAATGTTTTACACAGTGTGGTTAGAATTCTGAAAACCCTTCTTTTAGCAAGGGCTGAGTATTCTACAGACGCTAGGGTTGATCTATGTACTTTTATCGATGATTTTAGAATAAACAGTTGCCTAACACTCAGCACGGCTTCATTGAAAAGCTCGGCTTTTTGAGCATAACTTTAAGGACGGATGGCTGTGCTCTTTCAACCTGTAGAAGGTGAGTTTTAGCAGCACTTCCCCAACAAGCGACACAGTATACTAAGAGTGATTGACATAACGCAAAATAAACAGATCTAAGCTTAGTTTATCGTCAACTCGACAAATACACCTAGGTATTAAATTAATTTTGTCCTATTCAAAGTTATACAGTTACAAGAAACCGATTGGAAGCAGGTATTTTTATCGTGGATTTTAATTACTGTGCTCAAAGGCGAGACGGATGCATCCGTCTTATTGAAACATACATAAATAGTTTTATGCGTATTCAGAGTAAGTAAGTTTCGCTGAAGCTCACCATTTATTCGCTCCATACCGGTAGTCGCACTATCCGTGACACTCTTTACACACTGTTACATTAGAGGTACACGTTGTGTCATTGGTACGTCATAACACAGGAAACACTAGTTTGGGTACCTACCAATGTTGTTCTACATTATAATTTCCGTCATAGCACTAAAAATAACGTAATAGTTTTATGTCATGCCTGTTGTGTAAAATATTTTTTTCGTTTTTCATGTTCAGATAAAGCAACAATCTGTCCGTCGGCGGAAATCTGCGCCACATAGGTCGTCAAAACATCGAACTAACAAATTAACTAACACTAAAACTATCGAATGAACTAACGCGAACTCCGATGTAACAAATATACCGGCTATTTTTCGGGTCGTTTTTATAGTCCATATTTAAATCCACGACAAAACCACTCTTCAGCTCTTGTTTATTCACGAAACGTGGGAGCATTGTTCATAAATGCCTCGTCACTAGGATTTTTAAAAACACCGTTAGCGTACTCCACTCTAGTGCAGCCCGTAAAATTTTTAAGTAAGCTTGTGAATTGTTTCTTTCAAATTCTGAGTGTTCTCGCTCTTGTTTTGTAGAAGCAAAAATACTACAGTAATACTGTTTACGCTGTAGGGCTGATCGGGGCTTCTCTACGGGATCGAGTGAAACGAGGAGATACGTAGAAGAACTCGGGTCACCGCCAAACGGATTAGCGCGTTGAAGTGGCCATGGGCAGACCATATAACACGCAGAACAGATGGGGCCGCAAAGTTCTCGAATGGAAGCCACGGACCAGCAAGCGAAGCGAAGGACGTCTACCCATCTTGTAGGTGGACGGCCTTCGCTTCGCTTGCCGGTCCATGGCTACCATTCGTATGCTGGCAGTGGACGTCCTACGGCTGATATGATAGTAATAATTAAGTTAACAATACTGTACATTTCGCACAGCACCAATGAGTATCAAAGTAATTTGAGTTAAGAACTATAACAATTTAACTTATATTTACTACCTCTAAGTCTAAATTATGATGAAACACAAAACATTTATTTCGGTCCGAAACCCTAAAAAGGAGAAGATTCTCAAATCGTGTGTGTAATAAAAGAACATTTTTGTTACCTCAGAAAACTTATAATAAGGCTAGTAAATACTCTATCTATTTTATTTCATTTACTAGCTTTACTTCGTTTATATTCTTGTTCGTGAAATTAAGAAGAGGCCAAGAGCGATACCCTGTGACCTCACTATACAGGCATTTTATGTAAGTGTGAGGAACAGTGCCAAACTTACGGTAAAACACAGACTAACTTGTATCTATTTTTAGGTAACCTGTGCCTCTTTTTATTTGTAAAATAATTTATTCTTATTCTTCTTTTATTTATTATTAGACATAGCAAAATACATTTGTCCCGCGGTGGAAATCGATCACGCAACATCAGCAGCGTCTTAGCCTCATTAAACCAAAAGCGTCGGATGTAGCAGGAACAGTTACAGGAAGAATCATAAATTAAAAAAAAATAAAACAAACCATATTTACTTACAGCAAAATCACTTAGATTAAACCAGGCCACTCAGAAAGTTTTTATGTATGAGACTGGCCATTATAATCTATTTTGTGGAAAAATGTATCTGCGCCGAGAACATTTCGCGGTATGATTTTTTACGATTTCAAGTGTCGCCTGATGCCGGATGAATCGTGCGAAAGACTTCAAATGGCATTTATGGATGAAGGCCCTTCCAAGGTAACCGTGTATCGTTGGTAGAATCAGAGACTAGTAAATGTGTCTCTGGTATAACAAATTTAATCACGGTCGACTAACTTTTGCCCTCCTTCCACTTAGATCCACAGTCTTGATCCACATGTAGATCCGAGGATACTTTTTTTTCCTCTTTAATCCACTGGTGGATCATTAGATACTTTTGTTTCCCCTTAAATCCACTGGTGGATCATTGGATACTTTGGTTTCCTCTTAAATCTACTGGTGGATCATTGGATACTTTTGTTTCCTCTTAAATCCACTGGTGGATCATTGGATACTTTTCCCCCTAATTAAAATAATAAATAAATAATGCTGGACAATTCACACAGCATTATCTAGCCCCAAGCTAAGCAGAGCTTGTGTTATGGGTGCTAGATAACTGATATACATAATATAATACAATACATAGATAGATTTTTTTATTATACATATAAACGACCAGAACACCCTGAACAAATGTCTGCAGATCGTACACACATTTGTCCCGAGGCGGGAATCGAACCCGCAACCTCCTGCGACGCAGGCGGACCTTCGTCCACCGCGCCACGGAGGTCGTCTAATTCTTATTCCCAATAATAAAAACCTTCGAGCACTGGTTTAATGCTCGAAGATAAAAACGGTTGGAAGTAGGTATATTATATCTTTACATTTTTCTATTTTATCTAATGAGTTCTTATACTCATAATAATGATCAATCCTTCTTTCTACTCGACGACAATCTGTAGTGCTACTACTTGAAGTTGCTTGTCATATTGACACAGTCTTTGTCAATTTGGTCTTAAAATTGATTTATTTTAATAAAAATATTAAAATATACATATATATTAACTTAAAAATGAATGAAATTAAATATATTAATAACAGAGGAGTGGTTATGCTGCATTCTGGATATCAGTACCATAAAAAAAGGAGTTTTAAAAATGGTTCAGTAATATGGCGATGTTCAAAATGGAGAAAATTTAAATGCAATGGAACATTGAATCTCAAAGTAAGTCATATCACTCATTGATACTTATCTCGTACCTACTCGTTTTGAGAAATAAATAGTTTATTATTATTAATTACATTTACAGGATGGCGCCATTATTAAACAAACAAAACACGTATCACACTGCACTGAAAACCAGAATGAGATCGAGAAAAAAATTATATTACACGAGCTAAGAGAAAAAGTTATAAATGAAGAATGTCGTCCTATACCCAGCATTTATCAAGAATGTCTAACAAACGCCGAAGACAAAGGGATAAATTTAGTTTGCACTTTACCAAAACTTGATTCTATTAAATCAGGGTTATATAAATTACGAAACAAAAAATGGAATGTTAATAAGACATGTTTTACGAACATTTCAGAAGTTGAAATACCACCATCTTTGTCGGATTTTGTTCTTGCAGATTATTTCTGCAACGATAATCGTATAATAATCTTTTGTTTGCCAGAAACTTTAACTATCCTACCTAAAATGAAACACATTTTCTGTGACGGAACATTTATGAGTTGCCCTCCGCCCTTCGGACAATTGTATGTATTATGTTCTGATATAGATAGCACTACAGATACAAATAATGTCGTTCCGCTATTATTTGCGTTAATGACGAACAAAAAAAAGGATTCATATTTCACTTTATTTGAAATGATTAAAAGCCAAGTACCTCTATTTAAACCAAATAAATTCACTTTAGATTTTGAACAAGCAACTATCACAGCAATAAGTGAAGTCTTTCCTTGTGCCGAAATAAAAGGTTGCTATTACCATTTTGTTAAAAATATATGGAAACATGGAAAAGAGATGAAACTTTTGAAAACAAAACGTGGAAAACGAATAGTTGCACTCTGTGCCTCCTTACCACTAACACCAGAATCTTATCTAGCTGACGGATGGATATATATATGTACAGAAATCGCAAGAAATGATTGCCCAAAACTCATACAATTTCAAAAGTATATGAAAAGGTTTTGGTTCAAAAGCAAATTTTTCACACAGATGTGGGCAATCGCAAAAGAACGGCATCGTACCAATAACTGTATCGAAGGTTTTAATAGAAAACTAAACAAGAAATTGGGAAAAAAATATTGTAACTTAGTAAATTTTTTATGCATATTAAAACAGGAGGCAAAATATAACTTTTTGCGCATAAAAGAAAATATTGTAAATAAGAGAAAAAAATCAAACATTGATAATGATAATTTTATTTTAGAATGTCAAAACCAGTTAATATCAGGAGAAATCACAGTTGCACACTTCTTAGAACAAGTGAAGTAAAAATATTTTTTTTTGTTTATTTTTGTTGATTAATGATTTTTTTTCATTTTTATTTAACAGAAGAATTATTATTTATTTTAAAATTTTAATACAAAATTACACTTCTGTTTATCAAGTACGGAATTAAAAGTTGTGTATTTTGGTCTATTCATATATCTAAGCTTTGTCAGGATAAACTTAACAGTGAAAATTTCGTTTATCTATTTTTATTTTTATTTAACAATTAAGTTGTTTACATTTAAGTGAAGAGAAGAGAACTTTACGTTTATTTTTGTAATTTATAATTTTAATAATTAAATTTTTTTGTTTGATTTATGTTTAATTTTTTCGCTCCTTGCCCGTGGTCCAGTTGAGCTGGTCCCGTTGACTGGACCACGGAAAAATATTTTTTCGGTGGTCCAGTCAACTGTACCACGGAAGAATTATTTTTTCGGTGGTCCCGTTGACTGGACCACGGAATGAAAAAATAAAATTTTAAGTGGTCCAGTCAACGGGACCACGGAAAATATATTTCACGTGCGTCTACTTGTCACCAAACGTTAAATGTGACACTAAATGTCAAAATTTGGAAAGGTATTATTCAAAAAGACTTGTGTGACAGCACGAGTGGGGTCGTATTGCAACGCAATGCAACCACCATCACACTGAAAGGCGAGCGAAGCGAGCCTTGCTGTGTGACTGCACACACTAATTTTTGACGACCTCTGTGGCGCGGTGGGCGAAGGTCTGCCTGCGACGCAGGAGGTTGCGGGTTCGATTCCCGCCTCGGGACAAATGTGTGTACGATCTGCAGACATTTGTTCAGGGTGTTCTGGTCGTTTTCTATGTATAATAAAAAAATCTATCTATGTATTGTGCTATATTATGTATATCAGTTATCTAGTACCCTACCCATAACACAAGCTCTGCTTAACTTGGGGCTAGATAATGCTGTGTGAATTGTCCAGCATTATTTATTTATATTTATTTATTATTTAATTATATGGGTATCGTTTTCGATTAACTCAAACTCGTAGGTTACAAAAAAGATGTCAATTTCCAAATCCAAGATGGCTGACATTTTCTAATCGCAAAATTCTCTCTTGGATATCAATTTCGACTAAATCAAACACGTAGGATATGAAAAGGAAAACTATAAATTTAAAAATAAAAAATAAATAAATGAATTATGAAATACAACTAAAAACAAAAGACGCGAGCTGCTTGCAGCTCGCGCACATATACAATACTAGAATTGGCATGAGTAGTTTGCGAGATATGACAGTTTTAGTTCTGGAAGCTGTCATTGAAAATGTAGGTCCTGTTGTTACCTTAAATTTGTGACAGGAACGACAAGTCTGGCATGAGTAGTTTCCGAGATATGACAGTTTTAGTTTTGACAGCTGTCAAAAAATGAAAATTCTGTTATTGCCTTTAACTTGAGCCAAGATTTTTGTGATTTGCTGTCAATTCAATTCTTTTTTATTTATATATATATACCAATTTTTGACAATAACTGTCAATTTTGATGTAAGCTGTCAATTTGGACAAGTAGCTGAGGTTTTTAATTTATTAATGAATTACTTAGTACTCCGACTTTTCAAAATTTTTGACATTAGCTGTCATTTTGACATTAACTGTCAATTTTAACATTAGGTGTCAAATTTGATAATAGGTCTTTACCTATGAAATTGCCGTTCTTCAGTACTGGTAAGTTCAAATATAAAAAAGTTTGGCATGGCTTTGTATTCTAAATTCAAATTAATTTTGTTTTAAAAACATGACATTCTTTTTACAAACTCAGTCTTTTGTTTATTGATTAGCGTTGTATTTTCATTATATTTGAACATTTTTCGTCATAATGGATACCTTAAAAATTCGTGTAATTATGGAATATGAGTTCCGTCGTGGCACTAACGCGACACAAACGGCACGTAACATCAAAAACGTTTACGGAGAGAACTGTACAAACGAACGCACAACCCGTTATTGGTTTTCCCGGTTCCGTTCTGGAAATTTTGACTTGAAAAATGAAGCTCGTGGCCGTACGAAGACTATTGTCAACAATGATGAATTAAAGGCGATTGTGAAAGCTGACGAAATTCAGTCTACAGCTGAGATAGCAGCAGCTTTTGATGTTAGCATCAAAACAATATTGATCCATTTGCGACAAATTGGCAAGGTAAAAAAGCTTGATAGATGGGTACCCCACGAACTTAACGATCGCCAGCGCAACGTACGCGTTGAGACCTGTCTCGCGCTGCTCAGCAGACAAAGAAATGAAGGAATTTTGAACCGAATTGTTACGTGCGATGTAAAATGGATTCTGTTCGATAATCGAAAGCACTCAACAAGTTGGTTAGATCCTGGTTCAGCACCAAAGCAATGCCCTAAACAAAAAATGACCCCTAAAAAGGTGATGGTCACTGTTTGGTGGTCTAGTGCGGGTGTGGTTCACCATAGATTTTTACAAAACGGCATGAGCATTACTGTGTACTGTGAAGAACTGGAGACAATGATAGAGAAGATTGCACATCTGCAACCAGCTTTGGTCAATCGGTCGTCCCCACTGCTCCTTCACGACAACGCGCGACCCCATACTCCACAACAGACAGTGTCCAAGCTGCAAGAGCTGGGGTTGGAAGCTCTCCCTCATCTGCCATACTCACCAGACCTTGCACCTACCGACTATTATTTTTTTTTTTAAATTTAGACAACTTTTTAGTGGGTAAAAAATTCAATTCCCGAGAGGCAGTACAAAATGCCCTTGAAGAGTTTGTTGCTTCCCGTGCAGCTGATTTTTACAAGAAGGGCATCAATAAACTGCCAATGCGTTGGCAAAAATGCGTCGATTGCACGGGTGATTACTTTGAGTGACAGAAATAAAAAAGTTTGGAAAATTAATTACTTTCATTTATTTCGTACAAAACGGCAATTTCATAGGTAAAGACCTAATATAAGTGTCCATTTGTTCTTATCTTATGCAATTCCTTACACATAATCACACAAAATGAGTGGTCCAGTTAACTGTACCAGCGAAGATATTTTTTATCGGTGGTCCAGTTATCCAATGAACTGGACCACGGAATGAAAGAATCTTCCGTGGTACAGTTAACTGGACTACGGAAAAAAAGTTTTTCCGTGGTCCAGTCAACGGGACCACGGGCAAGGAGCGAATTTTTTAATGAACAATATATTTTTTTTATTCTTTTTTAGCCCTCCTTCCACCTAGATCCCACTGTGGATCGAAGTGGCATAGAAATATATTAAATATTTTTAGATCCCCTTCATTGTGGATTCAAGTGGAACAGAAAAAAAATTGTAATTTTAGATCCTCTTGATTGTGGATTCAAGTGGAATAGAAAAGAAATAGTAATTTTAGATCCCCTCATAGGTGGATTAAAGAGGAAAAAAAGTATCCTCGGATCTACATGTGGATCAAGACTGTGGATCTAAGTGGAAGGAGGGAACTTTTGGGAATGACAAAGAAGTGGTAGTTTTTGTTACAGAAGCAAACGTGCTAGCAGTGAAAAACGTACCTAATCCAAGAAGATAGGCGAGTTACATATCAGGAGATTCAGCTTAAACTGCAGATTGGCTCAGGAAGCTTTCACAAGACTCTTCACGTACATTTTCCCGTGAGGAGGAGTTAGTTCGATAGTTTCACGCTAGGTGCCACAACCTCACCGATGCTCAGAAGCAGGCCCGCGTGGAATGGTGCCGTGATATGATTACAAATTTGAAGCAGGCTCGTCTAGGCGTGTTTACGACATAATTATAGGTGATAAGACCTGGATTTATTAATACGATCCAGGAAAAAACCAAAGTGAAGCGATCCAGAAGCGGGGGGGGAAAGATTTTGATCGCGAGCTTTTTCGATTTGACTGGCTATTTGATACAAATTCCTTTATGGAACCAAAGAAGCATCAACACCGAATGCTTGGTAGAAGTTATCTGTGTTGTGAGCAACAAGCGACTTAACACAGGGCACAGGGACAACGCGCCCCCGCACACCGCGCTGAAAACGAGGGACTTTCTGAACAGCACGCCCTGGTCAAACTCCTGGGTCACCCTCCTTGGTGCCCTGACCAGGCACCGTACAACTTCTTTTTATTCCCGAAAATAATCAGCTCAATCAAGATACAATTCTTCGCCGAAAGATGCGATGTCAGCGTTTAAGCAGGCTGTAAACGAAGTGTCTGCAGTGAACCAAAAAAAGTGGTAACTTGTCCAGACGCTTAAAACTTTGCATAGCACTGGGCTCGCTAACTCGCCTGCCAAGCATGGTGAGTATGGCAACTACCCCTTATAATCAAAACTTGGCGATTCGTAAGGGAGGCCTAGTCCAGCAGTGGACCAGTGGCAGTGGGTGTATTCATCCTCTCAGCCGTAGGAGGCTGAGAGGATGAATACACCCACTAGAATCCTCCCGAATTGTTATTTTCCCAATGTTATCTATTACCCGCTATTCCCAAACTCTAAGATACATTGCCCGTAATGATTCGTACAAACAACTCCCACACTAGCGCAGCTCGAACCGCGGGACCCAAGACGATAAATATTCATGCAGCGCCCGATCCATTACGGCCTGAAGGGAAGATAATTAACATTATTCCTGCCATATTTGTGTACGGGCCCGGAATAAATAACGAAGCTACGTGCGCTCAATCAAAGAAAAGCTTCTGGAACTATGAATACCTTACGTCCAGTCGCAATGGAGGTCTTCGAGGGGGAACCCTTTGGACGTGTCTCTTTGTATTGGTTGCCTTTTTCATTTCTTAGCTTGGGCTTAGTGATGGCCGAGTGTTATGTACCCCCGACTTTCAATCCAAAGGTCGTGGGTTCGAGCTTCGGATATCGGCCGTGCACCCAATGGATTTTTCTTCCTTGAAATATTTACTTGAAAACATCTTTAAAGCCCGCCGCGGCTTAGTTAGCTTCAGACGTATGGACCTGTTCCTCTGAGTAATAGCCGACTAAGCTGGGAGGATGGCATAGGTGATAGGCAAAACCTAATCCATCTAACAATGTCTATCCCCGGGCACTGCAGCGTCCCTAACAGCATGAATTGTAGTCGATAACGGTACAATAATGTAAAGGCCTTTTCATTTCTGTTACTTTGGTTTAGAAATGCTTGATGTGACAAACAAATTTATTTATCTATCTATGTATGTATCTAGCTATCGTAGACTTGTGCGTGTAGAGTGACCAAAGTTGTACCGGAATAAAATCAATTTCGTGACATAGAATAGTCAATTTAAAAAAAAGAAGACACATTGATATTGAATAATGCACATAATTGAATTCGTTCGCTTCAGTTAATTTTTAACTTATTAATTGAGTAGGTACCTAGTAAGCAGATAATCGGAAATTAATATGGAAATATCAATTTCCGATTATCTGGGAAATTACTAGGTATTTCCTATTAATTTCCGATACTAGGTACCTACTCAATTAGTAAGTTAAAAGTTAACTGAAGCGAACGAATTCAATTATGTGCATTATTCAATATCAATGTGTCTTCTTTTTTTAAATTGACTATTCTATGTCTTAGACAAGATAAATCTCTAAGTAGCGTTTTGCTCTATTGAATAAACACTTATTGACTTTGACTTTGAATCATACAATTTTACGTTCGCAATTATTGATATAACCTTAGGAAAATGGCCGCCAACATAGTCAGCCAAATAATAAAAGAATTTATAAATTTACTTGACATTGGCGGATTTGTGTAAAACCAAACACAAAAAGCCATAAAATAAAAAGACAAGACAAGATATAACCTTACAGTTATTACGATAATTGTCAAAGTCTCTAATCAAGTAACATGAAACCTTTTTTCTTTTGCATCACTTTCTGTAGCGCAATATAAGCGCTGCACAAAGCTTTAATAAAAAGTAAGCCGATGTTGCAGCCAACATTAAATCAGTTCCTATGAATTACGTTCCCGGTATTTTCCTGGAGAACAAACGATGTTCATATTTGCTTTCCTTTGAGCGCAAAACAAATAAACAGCCAATAAGCTCAGAGGTAGAAATTGCAACCGGCTTTGTTCATAATAAGCTAACTCAATTGAACGCATAACAGGGACGTGGCCTGCGCGCACCCGGTTAAGAGAGCTGATAGATCTTATTTTAACTTAGCTTAGCGGCATAACTCTAGCAGATAACAAACCAAAATCAAAGGAATCATCAGGAGAATAAGCATTGGTACGGGGGTACCAGAAAAGGGGGCGAAAGTTACCGAAAAACCGAAAATAATAAATTTTAATTTTAAATACAATGAGGTCATATTAACTCCGGTCCCTTTGACCAATCACCAACAAAATCAATCAGTACCCTTCTCTCATTAACAGAGTGCTAACAAAAAGGTTTCATGTAAATCGGTCAACGCGTTCGGTTGTAATCCTGTCATGCACAGACAGACATTCATAATAGGGGGCTTCGCCTCCTTTTTATACAATTCCGGACGCATATTTTGGCTTAAATTATATAGGTTTGAAGGGTGAGGGGGGCGGTGAAATTACGGACACGAGACCTTAACAACTCTATGACTCTATGGTGACGGGCGCAAAGCAATGGCTTCGTGAACGTGATCACCGCACCATTGTTGTTTTTGTGGGCATGGTATAGGCAGTGATTTACATCAGGGGACCAAAGTCCTGTCTCGGCATTCATAAGAAAGGTCAAGACCGAGTCGGACTGGCGCAGTTGGGAAGTCCACCTGACTTCCCAACTGCGCCAGTCCGACGCGGTGTTGACCTTTTTTTATGAATCATTCATCATTTCAGCCATAAAACGTCCACTACTGAACTAAGCTGCCCTCCTTATCATAAACGCAATAACTCGTGCGTTTATGATAAGGAGGGCAGTAAGGCCTCCCTCATGGATCTCCATGAGGGGTAGTTCGCATACTCACCACGCTTGGCAGGCGGGTCGGTGAGCGCAGTACGGGATGTTGATATACGGAAAGACGCTGCTGCCCATCTTTCGGAGGTGTCCCTTAGCAGGCTCTTACTGCATCCACGGGTAGGAGAGGAGGGGTAACATTCTACTGCCGGCACCCCATGGCTATATTTTTTATGAATGCCTTACAGCTATTACAATAGAGTAGAATACAGTCACCGGTTTTTTTTTTACTATTGTTTAATGAATTTCAATAAAAAAAATTAAACTTGTCAAAGGAATAGTATTTTTTTGTTCCTCGCTTGATCCATGAGGCGATCGAATTAAATTGTATTCACTGTAATATATTCCAAGTGAATCAAAAGATTAATAAAAATTCTACCGAATTTTAACAGAGACAGATTGCGGGTTCTGTCACCGGCTTAGAAACCGTGCCTTCAAAAAAGTCACCTGTGTGCTACCATTGAACCTGGTGGAAACTTAGTGAGTGCTGTCTATTTGGTGGCTTCCATATCGCTTCAAGGCGGCTAGGCCAGCAGCAACGACGAGGAAGCACCACCCGAAGACACTCCGTCCACACCACGAGCAGTTGGTGCCTCCACCAACAAAATCAAGTACTTGAACTTTCCCGTAATTAATATGAATATAATAAGTCACGAGAGTTACTATATTAATAACTAATTGCTAACTAATGCGTCTCCTTAAGGGCATAACTCACGCGCTACTCCACACAAAATGAAAATACCTGCCAACCACTAAATTAACTTAAATTGCTTCGATTGGTTTGAAGTACGCAATAAACTAATAAACTATTCAGACATTATGTTTAAGACCACGCAATATCTAAATAGAAACAGTGTTAGTTTATTTTCAAAAACAATCGAACGCTTTTGACAAATCGCAAAAAATACCTATGACATATTGCGTCTTCTCCCAAGCATCATAAATATGTGATAACAACTATAAACCGGCATCAGTGGTTGACTTCCCTCTAATGAAGCCATATTGCTTACACTGAAGAAAATTATTGGTATTAAAATGGCGTAATAGTTGGTTTAACATAAGTTTTTCAAAAATTTTACTAAACGTTGGCAAAACTGATATCAGTCTTAAATTAGTTGGGTCAGTACCTGATTTGAATAATGGTACTATTTTACTGTGCTTCATTAGATCAGGAAATACACCACAGTCAATGCATTCGTTAAAAATAAAGGCTAAATTTAACCATGACTACGGAAATATCCCAGAGATCCGTAGTTTTTTTTTACATTGATAATTTTAAATGCCTTTTATATCCTGGTCATTAACATATTCAAATCTAAATTCGGTATTACAAGCTGGCACGTTATCTAGTAATAATGGCTCAGCAAAATAGTTTAAGGACTTTGTTTTCAAATGCTTGCGCCACGTCGGCATCTTTTTCAATAATATAATCATTAATTTTAAGTTTCAATTTATATATTACTTTTTTATGTTCTTTCCCTGTCTCGGCATTATAATAATTTGCCACGTGGGTTTAAAAGTTTTTCTCTCTCTTCACTAAAGTCGCGCTGTTTTTCACTGCACTGTTCATAAAGTTTTTGTCTACTCTTGAGTATACCCACAATTGTCCACTTACTAAATCCGGGTTAATCTAAGACTACAATCAATTTGGGTGTAAATATTGGATTGAACATAATGCTGAATTTGTTAATAACTGACAATATGACTGTTGTGGATTGTTGGTATTGTAATAATTCAAAGATGGTTGTGAATCCCAGTTATGTTTAAACTTTCAATTCGACTTGTAGTTACAGGTACATAATTAATTGTCTTTTTAATAATTTGCTTTAATTTAATTTATAAATTGCCCTAAATGATCTGATGATGACTGCTGGACGCATGCCAAGTGATCATGATGGGGTTCCTGCCATAACCACGCTTGGCAGGCGAGTTGGCGAGCGCGGTACAGGATGTTGATACACGGAAAGACTGCTGACCATCTTCCGGCGGTATCCCTTGACAGACTCCTACTGCATCCACGGGCATGAGAGGAGGGGTAACATTCTACTGCCGGCACCCAACGACATCAGGCTTATAAATCTTACTATAATAAAAAGCCGAAAGCTTTTTGTATAGATGTATGGATGTTTATTACCTCTCCACGCAAAAACTACCCTACGGATTGAGCTGAAACTTTGCATCCGTATTGATGTTGACCAGGATTAACACTTGTTATTCCGGGAACAACGCATGCGAAGCGGGGCGGGCCGAAGATAGTAAATAAATAAATAAAACAAAATAATTTATACTTTTAGACTGTGTGTAGTGGCATGTCCTCGCCCCACGCCGGCTCGTGTCGACGTTAATTGCGCGGGATTCCATGCCGCATTGTACCGGGATTGCGTCGCTGGCGGGTCGGATAACTCATGTGCAGGGCAAAAAGTTCTGCAATAGATGGTGGAAAATGTTTTAGAAAATACTGTTTCACTACAAATCAAGCTTGTCTGTTAGTTTTAGGGCTCCGAAACAAATTAGTAAAAAGGAACCCTTTTGGTTTGACTCAATTTGTCTGTCGCAGCTGTTTCATAAGACTTCTTCGTCTTATGCGTCGTTTTGAAATTTGAAATGTTTAAGATTACTTATTAGCGAAATAGATTATATTTACTTTAATTTTTTTGACGACCTCTGTGGCACAGCGGGCGAAGGTCCTCCTGCGTCGCAAAAAGTTGGGTGTGCGATTCCCGCCTAGGGATAAATGTCGGTACGATCTGCAGATATTTTTTCAGGGTGTTCTGGATGTTATTTTATAAATAATATCTATCTGTGAAGTAGAATACATTATAGTATTAAGTATGTATATCAGTCATTTAGTATCCATAATCAAAAGCTTTGCTTGGGGCTAGATGAAGCTGTGAGAATTGTCCAGCATTATTTTCATCATAATTATTATGATTCGACAAAATATCTTCATGTGCTATAGTTTCTATTGACGTGTAAAAGTTTTATAATTTCATATAAGGACTTAGTAGATAAACTCTTTATTGTACACATACTATCACACAAATACTATCATAGAATGGGCACTCTTATAGCAAAAAGCGATCACTTTGGTAAAGAATGAAACGCTTCCGGCGTCTGTTTTCCCAGATCACTATAACCTTGGTGTCTTCAAGGCCCGAGAGCATATGTCCTTTAAAAACAAGCGTGCTTCATCTTAGGCTAAATCTTTACTTGTCCCCAAGTTAAATGGTGGCCAACGCTTGCTATTATCAATAAAAAAAAGTCTATAATACCTTTATTTTATTTCATTTACTTTATGTAAATGAAGTCCATGTTCCATTGACAAATCGCGTAAGCCCTCCAAAGTAGTTCGGGGCGTAGTGTTTGTTAGCAGCGTCTTTCCATGTATTAACATCTCGTAGGAACTACGCTCGCCAACCCGCCTGCCAAGCGTGTTGAGTGTGGCAACTACCTCTCATGGAGATCCATGAGGACCTGTGTTCAGTAGTGGACGTTTTACGGCTGAAATAATAATTAATATGACATTTAAAATATCGCAACAAGAACGTAAGCCCTTCAAAGCAGTTTGTAGTATCACCTGCCCTTTCCCAGCGATTTAACTCATGAACAGCTATTGTCACGTGTGGATGAGCGAACTTGTCCGTTCGTCCCATTTGGAAGTTTGCTTGGCCCGGGCGGATATTACTGCCCTTTGAGGTGTGACCCCACAACAACAACTACCGACAACTCGTTGACAGACTTCTTAATTAAACCAGGTATGAGAATACAACTAAGCAAAGCAGGTAGAGGCGTTTTCATTATAACGGAAAGATAGTTCCTGCATCCTAACAGATGGCGCTGGTTATTTTTCCGTTACTAAACAAAATTAGATAAGAAGAAAGAAAAAAGAATAAAATGAAAGAAGAGAGAAAGAGAGAAAGAGAAAGAAAAAAAATAAAGAAAGAGAGAAGGGCACAGAAAAAGGGGTCGTCCACCATCCCGATGGGTTGACGATGTTCGGAAGACCGTGGGTTGCACCTGGCTTAGAATAGCTTATGACAGAGGCGAATGGCAAAATCAAAGGGAGGCCTATGCCCAGCAGTGGGTCGATAAAGGCTGATGATGATGATGATGAAACAAAATTAACAAAGACAGGATTATTATCTTGCTTACTCCACGCACCAGCTACATCTTCAGATTCATAAATACCTTCTTCATTTACTAATAATTCTTTAATTTTTCAACAAAAACCTGACTTTAATTATAAAATCTAATATGTTGCTATACATACCCAAACCGCGATACCATATTATGCTTGCTAAATATATTAGAGTATTTCCCTCGATTTATCATGGATCCCATCACCAGAACTGGGCTTAACAAAAACCCGATCGCAACTTTAAAAGGTCATATTACTATGCCTCCAGTAGACAATATTACAATTATTAAATTCCATTTTATTTAATTTCAACGACCCTGATGATGATGATGATCCTCATCCCTTTTTTTTAAGTCTGTTAAAAACGAAAGAAGTAAGGAACGGATGTAAAGTGTTTCGTAAAAGACTACGAGAACTTTGGTTTTATAAACGACATTCAATTTCCCAAGTTCTAAAACTAGGTGTCTAAATCAAACTCCAGAATTCCAACTTAAAAATCACTAAGACAAAGTAACCCGATAGATAAGATTCCAAAAGTTTTTATCTGTGCCCAAGTGAAAAAGTTTGGGAGCCTTGCTGAGCTGTAAATTTCCACTAGGGACCCCTTAGACCCGCCAACTCGGATCGGAGCTAACTTCGCGGATACAACTCGATCCAGCTCCATATTATAGGAGTAAGCAACTCCAAATAATATGATTGGGTGCTCGGAAATTGGAAATGCTCCTGCATTTGTTATCATAAATATTTTACGTCTGTTTTGTGGAATTCAATTTGTTAGTATTGACAGGGAAATTAGGGGTTAAATTGTGTTTTATTTAACAGGAGCGTTACAATGGTATCGAATTAATGGGTTTACTTAGTAATATGAGAAAAAGGTAAATTTAGAGTATGTGTCATAGTCATCTAAAAACCTATAATTAATGTGACATTTTTTTTACATAATATACAATATATAAAACCTACCTTACATAGAGACATGAGAGCCGAGTTAGACAAGAGAAAAGATGGATGGATTGTATGAAAGATGATATCAGCGGAAAAGGAGTGAATATTGATTTGACGTCCGACAGAGAAGAATGAAGGAAAAGGAGATGTTGTACCGATCCTCGTGATGCTGTATAAAGGCGGCAAAAAATGAAATGATGATGTTATATGACTACCCTCCTTCAAACTGCGTGCGGGCGTTTGCGTATACGCCCGGGATGACATGTGTTTTCGGCGTCTCCGTAAATTTGAAGACCCCAATTTCTTCGTATTTTGGGCGTTGGCAAATGCCATGATACAAGCATAGATAAATTAATCTATGCTTGTATTTACTGATCGCATAGTGGAGACCAAGAGACAACCAGGCTCATGGAAAACCTCAGTGAGGCAGCTGATGCTGCTCAACTTGAGTACCCTACGGCTCAATTAGTGTTACTGGGTGATTTAAATGGACACCACAAGGAGTGGTTACATCCATACCGGGACACTGACCATGCTGGGTTAGAGACGCGTAAGCTTGCTTTGGCGTTAGATCTTACCCAGCTGGTCCAAGGTGCTACAAGGGTATACAATGTCGACACACACACGCCCTTTTTCTTGGACCTTCTGCTGACAACTGATCCAGAACTCTACTCAGTGTCGATTTCATCACATTTAGGTAAGTCCGATCCTTGTCTGGTGAAATCTGTATCCGTCTACTCCCCGCCCGACCCGAGCCCCACAAGCACCCGGCGGTTGTACGGCGGCGTGGTGAAACGCAAGCATATACGAAAAAAAAACTATTAGAAATGCTGCTTACGTACCCTTTCATATAGTAGTAGAATTTTTGTGAAGGATTCATATACCTATTTCTACCGCCAAGCAGTAATGTCTATATTGCTGTCTTTCGGTTTGAAAGGTAAGGGGGCCGGTGAAACCGGATGTCTCAGGGTGACGGGCGCAATGCAGTACAGCGTTGGTCACGTGCTTAATGAACGTGATTACCGCGGTATTGCAATTGTAACAGGTAGAATTCAATTTAATTCAGTTTATTTTCACATCCATACAATATAACAGATAACAATAATCCATTGCGTTACATGAATACACTTATGTAGTTACCACTTAACATTAAGTGGGCTTTGGGGTTGTCTCGTCAAAACAACCTTCTTCAAAGGAAAGGTTATATTCTGACAAGACACAGACAGGTATTTCATAGTCTTTCTGCAAAATCATTTTACGGATATATGTAGATGTGTTTCTAAAAATCATATAAAAATAAAAGACATTAAACTATGGAGACTATAACGACTATATACTCAACGGGAAAAAAATCTTAATTTGTACGAACAAAGTCACGAACAGGAGCTGAGTACATAAATAGCTTGACCCTGATCTGCGCTCACAGCTTTGAGAGGATGTAGCGGAAGCAACTTGCTATGCAATCGATCCAAATGGGAGCAAAGTCTGTTCCATTATTGTGAACAAACAAGGCTGCGTCCGGTCGGATCAGGCCTCCATCTCCGCCTTGGAGCCTCTAAGCATAGACAATACCTTAAATATCTCTTTACCTTCCTAGTATATAGGTTTAATGTAGTTAATAGCAAAGAGATTAAAAAACTTACATGTTGTAGTACTGTTACTATTATTTAAAAAAAAATGTGATGTAGGTACTAATTTTTTGAGTCACCGGGGAAAAGTAACGTACAAAGAAAACCATGTAACCTTCGAGCACAGAACATTAATGTTTCGCTACAAGTTCACATTTACCCACCACGGGCTGTTTTCAATTGATTTTTCAAAAATAAATAAACACATCAACCACCCGTTTTATGACCTCGGACACTGAAATTCCAAAATGGCCGTCATCTCTATCTATACTTAAATTATATTATGGTATTTATGCTGCATATGGTGCTGTAGTGCCTGGGTTATTGTTAAATGACTTACACAGCACCTTACATTTCTTATGTCTTTTTATTTTGTTGTATCTTCTGATTATTGATAATGTTTTGACACGAAATATCTTATCTATACCTATTCTCAGCTTAGTCAGCTATTAGTCAGAGGAAAGAACAGCTCAATACGATTAAATACATGTATAACAATATCTACAGAGAAAATACCCAGACCTGATCCCAATATTGTAAGCAAAAGGTGGTACACCATAATATACAGGCAGGAAATGCAAGAAAATTACAATCAACAAATTAAAAACGAGAACAAGTAAAATCTAAATATTGTTTTATTTTGAATGCACTTGCTATCGTTTAGCTAATTTTGTGCACATAAAATTTACAAAAGAAAAAAAAAATTAAAAGGTTAGTTAGGTATAAGTTTTTTAGTTTCTGAATAAGATGAATAGGTTTTCTGCAATAAAATGAGGTTCTCCGTAAACAAATAGACTTCGGGATTAAGTTTATCTACATGAACGTGGTCAACAAGGTTCTCAAAATGCTTTAAATTGAACTGATCCGCATTCCATGATATGGTTTATTAGCCGTTACGATATTGGCCGCATATGATGACTTGACTTGATATTGTATGTATTTGATTTGATTGATTAGTGATTTGATTTAGTTTATTATTATTTTCAGTATTCAGTTTCTCGATTTCTATCAATTTAACTTTTATACTGAGACATAAACCTTTTTGTGACTGAAGCACATGCTTCAAGAAAAAAAATAATATGGTAACATTACCATAGTAATATTTTTTCTGTTATAACAGGTTTCATCATTTCATTTCAGCCATGAAACGTACACTGATGACCACAAGCCTCCCTCATGGATCTCCATGAGGAGTAATTGCCATACTCACCACGCTTAAATACAAATAAAAAAATAAAAAAATTCTTTATTTATCTCAAACTTAGCAGGCAGCTTGGCAGGCGGAGGTATCCCTTAGCAGGCTCTTACTGCATCCAGGGCATGAGAGGAGGGGAAACATTCTACTGCCGGCACCCCACGGAAAAATTACAAAAGGTTTATTTGTATGGAAACGCTTGTTGTTACAAATAAATAACATATCTACGTATTTCCATTTTAGTGTCCAGTGTCAAACATCCCTGCACCTAAAAGCGCGAATTTGAGATGTATTCCCATGTAAACACGGCGGAGACTGGCGTGCACGCCGCGCCGGTGTGTGCTCGACTGTAAAAAAGTTATTCTCTTGCAATATTCGCTATCGAAGGAATGCCTTTTTAACTTTGACCAAGCATGTCACTCCCAGCGGATTTGTGAGTGAAAGAGTTTTTTTTCTTTAGTTTTTTAGTGCGCTTCGTTCCTGAATATTTTGTAGCGTAGTTGTTTTACTTTTATTGTTGGTGTGTCAGTCTTTGAAATAGGCGCTGAGTCCTCTCCATCGATATTTGGTCTATTGCGAGGTCGTTTAAAGCTAACTTCAAAAAGAAGAGGTTTTTTGTAATCTTTACTACCTTAGAACTCCGTAGTTTATGATCCGATTTGGAAAATTATTTCTGAGTTCGAATAGATACGCTTTGTTTTTCAAAACTCGATTTTGATGATGGGATCCATGAGGAATTAAATAATTGTAATAGTGTCTACTACTCTCTCATCATCATCATCATCATTTCAGCCGTAAAACGTCCACTACTGAACACAAGCCTCCCTCATGGATCTTCATGAGAGGTAGTTGCCATACTCACCACGCTTGGCAGGCGGGTTGGCGAGCGCAGTACGGGATGTTGATACACGGAAAGACGCTGCTGCCCATCTTCCGGAGGTATCCCTTAGCGCTCTTACTGCATCCACGGGTATGAGAGGAGGGGTAACATTCTACTGCCGGCACCCCAAGGCAAATTTCACTGTCTCATAGGCAATAAATACATGCCGTAAAAAAACTAATTATTGAAGTTGTTTTTATTATTGATAAATTAAAGAGTTATGTAGGAAATTAATGACCTCTTACAAATATACGATTCTGGTGGGGTTGAACTCACGTCGCTTAAATCGAACCTTTTTTTTGTTGTTCCTTGAAATGTTCTACCTAAGTGTGATTTAACACTATGAAAAAAATAAAATTATAGGCCGCTTCTTTTATTTTATATAACTTTAGATTCTTAGCCAAACTACTGCCACTATATCTCCCAGTAAACCAAATTATCTTATTCATATACATATCTTAATCTAGAACACAAAAAACCTACCTAATCTATGATGTAATTTCTAAGTAACGTAGATACTTTAGCAGTTCTTGGTCCCATCAGATAATGGTGAGGACAAGACGCTGCTACAAGTACTTAGGTTACTATTGTTAACAAATAGCCTAGGCCGCTTCCTGTTGTGGAAAGCAATTGGATAGTACAAGCTACGATTGTAGGGCTACTCCAACAATTCCCAGTGGACTCTCCCATTCAATGGGATGGATCAGACAATTTGGGACATAGCCCTCAAGGCGATGCGTGCGAGGCAGTGTATTGTACGGCACGTCTCTGCACCATGAGCTGCAAGGAGATGCTGTATTATACGAGACGAAGGTGACCCCTTATCGAGTGGAGCTCGCTTGATTCGTCTCCAAGACCACTATGTTGATACTCGAAAACTAACTAAAAACTAAACCTTGAAATTATTTATTTATTTCATCATCATCATCATTTCAGCCGTTAAACGTCCACTACTGAACTAAGGCCTCCCTCATGGATCTCCATGAAAGTTAGTTAGTCACGCTTTGCAGGCGGGTTGGTGAGCGCAGTATGGGATGTTGATATACGGAAAGACGCTGCTGCCCATCTTCCGGAGGTGTCCCTTAGCAGGCTCATACTGCATCCACGGGTAGGAGAGGAGGGGTAACATTCTACTGCCGGCACCCCACGGCTTTATTTATTTATTTTGGGCCAATTATAATATAAATAATAGGCTTTTCATATAAAACGAAAAGTACTTAGGGCTAGTGTCAATACTAGACTAGGTTAAAAGAGGGGAAATATATAATAGCTAAAGCCATAGCTTATCCGTGATTTAACTCTTAAGTACTAGTAAAACAACATAATCTTTCGCTGTTTTCGCCTTCATGTTGGAACTTGTCTTATCTAAAAGCATAAAAGCATAAACGATCTTATTCCACCCCAAGTGTATTCCGTCATCCGTTTACATGTTACGTATCGTCTCCTCCATTAAAATCAATTGATTCAGTCCCGAGTTCGAGCAGTAAAGATGGCGGGATCCAGTAATACCCTAAGCGTTGAATTTTCCCATTTCCCCGTCCCGAATAAAGCCGTCTTAAGAACAGGAGACAGCCTGGTTTTTACTCCTATTGTCGTTATTGGCATTATTTAATCCCGACCGCCGGAGTCGGGACAAACACGTGATAGCTACGTAAAGTATTTTAGCGGGGAATTTCACCGTGAAATTCTTCGTTGTTGGCACTTGCAACAGTTTTGGGAATTCTTTATTGTAATAAAATGACGCGATATTTCCATGTTTTAGAGTTCCGGACCAAAATGGTAAAACAGATAAATAACAGTTTTTAGTTTTCCTTAAAGCCGCATCGTTATAACACGTAAAACTTTTGCAGAGATATATCTAAAAATAACTACTTTAATAGCTTATAAAGTGTATGTTAAGATTACTGGAAAATTATAGCGAACTCTCTATAGTTTTTTTAGAAATCATTAAAAAATCCCAACAAAACCTCCTGAAACACAAATTTTATTATACGATGACACGTAACCCTTGGTGCGTGATTCTGACTCGTTCTTGGCCAGTTCTATTATATAATATGTAATCACGAGGGATTAGCAAATTAATTTAGTATTGGTCAATCAAACATTGTCCGTTCGTGTTAAAGATTATCAAAATTGCTACAAAACAGCAGAAGTTATGACTAAATATCCCAATACTACACTGCTATTCATCATCATCATTTCAGCTGTAAAACGTCCACTATGGAACACAGGCCACCCTCACGGATCTCCATGGGGGGTAGTTGCCATACGCAGCACGCGTGGCAGGCGGGTTGACGAGCGCAGTACGGGATGTTTATAGGTAAAGGTATCCCTTAGCAAGCTCTTACTGCATCCACGGGCATGAGAGGAGTGATAACATTCTACTGCCAGCACTCCACGGCTACTGGTAATAATTACTTGCAAACATTATTAGCCTCCTTTAGCTCTTTCCGTTGTCTTTTGTCATATACAGCCCTTTTAAGAAGCATATGTTCATATAAAACATATGTACGTTACGGCAGTTCTACAACAAACCCTACCAATGGCAAAACATTTCATGTGAAATACAATTCTAGAAACGATTACTTTGTAGTGTCCGTTTATCTACGAGAGCTACAAAAGAAAACCTCGTAGTGGCTCTACGACGTAGCACTCAGGACCGCTGCGCTGGTAGAGCGACCGCAAATATCTCTTCGTCAGACACTAACCTCATTGTAACTGTGAGAGGTAACGCCACGCCTTAGTTGCGTTAAGCCTTTTCCTTGAGCAAACGAAATGTGACTCTTATTCGATCTGGGTTTAAAATGATTTGGTCGCTTTTAACGCTGAAACTTTTATGTGATCTTTCCGAGAAAATTTTATTTTAGTGGCAAGTAGAAACCAAAAACCAGTATAACGCAGGTTTATGACATTCTCATAATAATTCCAACTTTGGAGATAGAAATTTTTTTACAATTCATTACATAGCTTTATAGCTATACACAATGGTCTTTGTGGCAGATATTTGCGTACGCGCCTACCACGGTGAAGGACGTGTTTTCGTATCGAAAATGGCGGATGTCGTGAAGTGCAATACGTGCAATATTGTGATAGACGAATTGTTAGCATATGTGCAAAACAAAATATCAGTAATTGACGAAGAAAGTTTGACGCGAATATGTGTGTCGTCTTTCAAAAGTGAAGAAATTATGCGATCAAAATCCCTACTGTTTGAGTCACTGCCTTTAGAAAAACGACGAAAAATATCACGAAAAAGGCGGGGGAAGGAGGTTCGTGATATCGAAGATGTCATATCCCTTTTTAAAGGGACAGATCCCGAACTAATGCCAGTGTTTGTTGCCCGCGATCTAGAAAAGCTTCCACCGGTGACATTTGACCATTTAGATGTTACGAAACTGCTCAAGGACTTACTCATTCTTAAAACGGATATAAGTGACATAAAATCAAAATATGTCACGTCAGATCAGCTTGAGGAGTTGAGACTGCAAGTAAGAAATAGGCCTAGATTTGATGAATCAACACCAAATCAATACCGAAACATTCGCATAAACACCAAAAGAGGTGCGGCATGTGTAGATAGCGGCCCAATGGGGCTGTCACACATTGATATGACGATAATGGATAACGTTAATAACTCGTCGAGTTCATCTCAAGAAATCCGATTTCAAAATATTCAAAGCAACCCGCAAATAGTTGACAAAGATAAAAGCGTTGAACGCGCGAAGCCAGCCGCCGCTAACGGGCCGGTCGCGGAGGCGCGGGGTACGGGGAGCGCGCCGGAGCAGCTATCGGCGCCGCCCGAACAACGCAAAACCGGTTTGCTATCCAAGCCTGCCGTTGATTATAAGCGGTTGGACTTATCTATGGTAAACGGCGAGGCAAAGACTAACCAAGTATTAAATAGTCAGTTAACTGTTTCAAAGCTGTCTTTTGCTGAGAATGCGAGAGTAGAAGATGAATGGAAAGTTGTACACCGAAAAAAGCCGAGAATTAACTACCGTTATCACGGAATGACAGGTTCTTCCCAGGACACAGGGGGGAATTTTAAGGCAGCAGCTGTAAAGGTGCCAATATTCATAACGAAAGTGCATAAAGATACTACCAAAACCGATATAAGCGAGTATGTTTATAATAAAATTCATGAAAGAATTTATTTGGAGAAAATTATATTTCGACGAGAAAAAGATTACGATGCCTACAAGTTTTATGTATCGGAGACCAAGGCACCGCTATTTTTGGATGAAAAACTGTGGCCGCAAGGTATTATATTCCGTCGTTTTGTACATTTCAAGTCAAAGAAGAATATGAACAGTGATGACACTGTGGTCGGCCTTTCTAATGAAAATGTCAAGTAACAAATATACATTTGTTAGTTTCAATTGTAAGAGCGTGAAGCGTTCCATTGACCACGTAAGAGACCTATGCCAAGCGGCGGACATAATCGCACTGCAAGAAACTTGGCTAATGCCAGAGGATATCCAGTTTCTCGGAGGTATTGACCAGCGGTTTGGCTGGACGGGGACCTCGGCGGTGGACACGGCGGCGGGCATGCTTCGCGGCCGACCCCACGGCGGGGTCGCACTTTTGTGGAACAAAAGTGTCTTCCAAAATGTGTCGGTAGTGCAGTGTGATAACCCACGTGTGTGCGCTATAAACATTACCATGGGTCAAAGGTCGTTTTTATTGTTCAGTGTTTATATGCCTACGGATAAAGCGGAAAATCTAACGGAATTTACGGACTGCCTAAGCCTGGTGAGTGCTATCATAAGCAATAACAATGCCTGCTCAGTTTATTTGCTAGGAGACCTTAATGCCCATCCAAATGAGGCCTTTTTTGATGAGCTTACGTATTTCTGTGCCGAACAAGACTGGATATGTGCGGACGTTCAGTTTTTAGGACGAAGCTCGGACACATATACTTTTATTAGCGAAGCGAATGGGTCTAGACGCTGGCTGGACCACTGTATTGTAACCAAAGCGGCTACAGATTCGATTCTTGATGTTTATCCAAAGTATGATGTTGTTTGGTCTGACCATTTTCCATTATTTATTGAATGTGACATAAATATAATTAAACCAGAAATAATAATTCCTAGAAATAATGACATTAATAAAGTCCTTTGGGGCGAACGGAAACCAGATGAAATCGACTTATATAATAAATTGTGCCATGAAAAACTTAGATTAATTGACTTCCCTAAAACGTTTGAAAATTGTGCTGACCTTATGTGTAATAATTTTAACCATAGACATGTTATTGATAAATTATATTTTGAAATAGTTAGTATTTTAAGCGAAGCCGCAAATAGAAGTCACAATTTGAATTTGTATAAAAAGAAAAAACCTGTGCCAGGGTGGAACAGATACGTAGCGGAATCTCACAGGGAGGCTAGGCTTAAATTCCAGACATGGGTTCGATATGGCAAACCTCAGGGCGGCCGTATTTTTAATGAAATGCGGGACAGCCGCAAAGTTTTCAAATCACGTTTAAGGTGGTGTCAGAACCACAGTGAACAGCTAAAAATGGATAAAATTACAACAGAACATTCAAAACGCGATTTTCGAAATTTTTGGAAATCCACAAACAAACTGAACAATAAGCCTAGCCTTCCTTTGAGTGTGGAGGGGGTCAATGACTGTAAAGGCATAGCAGACTTGTTTAGAGAGAACTTTACTGTAAAATCACCATTGGGCCCATCACAGTCGGTGAACAGTGCTGAGTCCCGTGGACTGAAGTTACTAACTAGGTTTACAGCTAAAGATGTTAGAAAGGCTGTAAAATCTATGTCCCGTGGTAAATCTCCAGGACACGACGGACTTAGTATTGAACACGTTAGGAATGCTGGACCTCATTTAGCTGGTGTGCTGGCCTTGTTTTACACTCTTTGTGTAGGACACTCATATTTACCAGCCAATATGATGAAAACTGTGGTGGTGCCAATTGTGAAAAATAAAACGGGTAACTTAAGTGACAAATCTAATTACAGACCGATTTCACTAGCCACCATAATAGCGAAAGTGTTTGACAGTTTGCTTAGTGTTCAGTTGGATAAGCATCTAGAGATACATGATAACCAATTCGGATTCAGATCAGGTCTATCAACAGAAGCAGCTATATTGAGTCTAAAGCAAACTGTCAAATACTACACTACAAGACAAACACCAGTCTTTGCCTGCTTCCTTGACCTCTCGAAGGCATTCGACCTGGTCAGTTACGACATCCTGTGGCACAAATTAGAAGCCATAAAACTACCTGGAGAAGTGCTGGATATCGTCAAGTTTTGGTACCAACACCAGGTCAATGTCGTTAGATGGTCGGGTGTCTACTCGGAGCCGTATAGGTTGGAGTGTGGGATGAGGCAGGGGGGTTTGACCTCGCCGAAACTTTTCAACCTATACGTAAACGCACTGATAGAGGAGCTCAGCAGGTCTCGTGTTGGATGCCATGTTGACGGAATTGCCGTTAACAACATTAGCTACGCTGATGACATGGCCCTGCTGAGCGCCTCTGTCTGTGGCCTAACGAAGATGATAGGTATTTGTGAGAAATATGCGCATCAACATGGCTTGCGGTATAATGTGAAAAAGAGTGAATGCATGGTCTTTCCCGCCAGGGGTCGCCAATGTCCAGAGACAATACCGACGATCAAATTGTACGGTACACCGCTTCAGCGAGTTCACCAATTTAAGTACCTTGGACATTGGTTAACCTCTGATTTGAAGGACAATGTAGATATTGAGAGGGAACGGAGGGCGCTATCTGTCAGAGCGAACATGATTGCCCGCAGGTTTGCTCGATGCTCAGCTAATGTAAAAGTTTGCCTGTTCAGAGCATATTGTACCAACTTTTATACATGTAGCCTGTGGGTTAACTATACTCAAAAACAGTATAGCGCCCTACGTGTCCAGTACAATAACGCGTTCAGAGTGTTGATGGGGCTGCCTCGATTTTGCAGCGCATCGGGGATGTTCGCCGCGGCGCGAGTGGACTGTTTCTACAGCACCTTGCGCAAGCGGTGCACATCCCTGGGGCGACGGATCAGAGCCAGCTCCAACGGTATTCTAAGTGTGTATGCAAGCAGGTTCGATTGCGAGCATGTGAACCACTGTAGCATGATACATGCGCAGTACAGGGATGTCAAGCTTTCCTATATATATGGGAAAGTTTGACATCCTTGTCTGCATCCTGCAACTGCTACTAGGTATAATTAGTTTGTGTTCTGTATTGTATTGTATTTTGACATTTGTGGTTATGGAATATTTAATTTTATTTTATTGTTAATTTAATACTGTGGATTATGTTGTCTGAAAATAAATGATTTATATTATATTACTCAAAAAACCAGGAACTTCTTCGTTTTATCTTCATCAATTTATTAACTGTCCGATAATCTGCAAAGTTCCATCATAATTTAATCCTGTTCCGTAAAAACGCGTAAAATAAAGACGTCCATTGTACTGTCTGAAAAGCAATAAATCACCGGGACACTTCCTCCTTGCGACAGGTGGGACGAGTAGCTGGGTGTGTCCCAACGTCCACTTTAAATGCGTTTAATGGGACAAGACTATCTGCCGTGAAAGAAAATACAGTTGGAGACAACGCGGTTGTATCTTTACATGGCGACACGGAATGCACGGAAGCGCGTTGTCAGTCTAGCATAATACTAAATGTTATTTTCGCCGACTCCCGTGTAAAGTACATGTACCTTTTAGTGTAAATGATAATAAATGTTTATTACGAGACAATTACACCATCACATTGTAATAAAGACTTAAGACTAAGGACAGTAGCAGCAGTTTACATAGCATACGCAGAAACTACACTCAGGACTCAGATTATAAACATTGTACTAATAGTTTTCTGCTGATGAATATCCAAATATACGTACTACGAGTATAGAAGTATATAAAGTACATGTATGTATAGTATACATATATCGATGGCTAACAGTAAAAAGGGATCACCGCCATTTTCCAAAGTTTACAGGAGAGGTCCAAAGTTAAAAAAAAAAGTTTTACAAAATGATAGAAAATCAGTTATTGCTTCCTCAAGCTTGAAAATTCAGCCAACTCACTTTCAATTATTGTTTTTTAAAATAGTATTGACGATTTAATAGAAATAACCAATTTAACATGATTAAAAGTCGCTTAACTCCAAAGGTCCTCTTATTACGAACAGGAAGTATGTCATAAGTGACAGCATTCTCAGAATTTAAAGGTAAAAAATAGCTTAACTGTTAAATACTCTGTCATGAAGTAACAAGTGGTTTTGGATTTCTAAATACAGACAAGGAAATTGTAATAAGTTAACTACAACCAAAATAAAGATTCAGAAATTTTAAAAATGTGGAAACAAAGAAAAATTAAAAAAATAAAAAATAATTAAATTGGCACAAGTTTTGACTTTTTTTTAATTCTTAGAGATCAAATTTTATATTATTAACGGAGGGAGGGAAATGAGGTCAAGCGACAAAAATCTATTTTTTTAAATTGAAACCGGCAATATAGGATAAGTGTGTATAAATATCTTAAATATTTGAACTAAAATTGTTTTTGTAGAAAGTCCAGTCCAAACTTCCAGTTGACGAAATAATCGAGGCAGCGCAAATTACGTAAGTCTCCTAATATACCGGGTGTTAGTGTAAACAGTCTTATCCTTGAAACCACAGACTAGGTATCAGGAACAGAGTCCAAAACCGATGAAAAAATAATAATTTATTTTTACATAATTTTTGCAAAGAAAATCCTCACAGATCATGAATGCGTTTCACCCTACACACACTACGATTTCTGAGGCTACGAAACACGTGCGTAGGTGCAATGCGCCTTCTCTTTCTCTCAAACGAGCCGCCCGCCGCCTTTCGGCAACTCGCCGTTTCTTTGAAGCGCCGACAAAAACACCCGCCAAGGTCCCGCGGCCAGACCCACGCGAGCGCCCGCGCCGCCACTTTCGCCAGTCGCGTGCAATCTCGTGAGGTCGATACATCTCGACCCTTATGTGTGCCGATTCGCGGTAAAATGTAAACTAACTGTGTAACTTATCTGTGCTGTGACAATGTCGTACACGAGCGAACAGTGGACTGAAAAGGTGCGGCTTTATGCCATAGCTGGTGGGTGACCTTGGCACGTAGGATGTACACAGAGCGGTTTCCAGGACATCGTGTGCCAAGCCGGGAAACTATCCTAGCGGCTACACAAAGGCTACGTATGTAAATAAGACTTGTTTGTTATTAAACTTTTTAAATAACCGAAAATAACTACCTACTTTAGCCTTATAGCTTTTTTGATTCATTTTAATAATTTTACTTGTTGGAAATAACTTAATAATGTAACGTGCTAGAGTAATTATTTTTGCCTGTCCTAAGGCAGGAAAAGTATGAAGGGAAAGTTCTATGCAAGCAACCATTCGTTTTGATACGTATGTACCTACACCAGCCCGAGCCCAGCGACATTTGCGGGCGACGTACGACTGTAATTAGGGTGTCCAAAAAATCACGTTCCTTAGATTAGAAATGAATTATCAAAATGTAACGAAACTAATTGACTATTATTTTGAATTATTACTTGTATCAATTCATTTTAGGGTTATACATTCGTGGTTTAAGTGATAAGTGTGTTCACACTAACACACTGTACATATATATATATAATATATATAAATTCCTACATCTAACTACCAATGTATAAAATATTTTGAAAACATTGTCGCATAATGACCTTAAATAAGGTCAAAAAACTTGTTTTTTTCTGCGTAAGCGACAAAAACTCTATCGTAGAGCCATGACAACAAGATCAAAAGACGCAGAAAAAAATACGATTCCAACCACATACATATGTCGATTTCACAAAAAATGTCGCTTATCTCCTTTTGGATGTTAAACATCGATGTATGTAGTACTTTGGAAACTAGTTCTTCACGTACACTACAGTTATGGTTGCATCTATATGGGTATGGTACTACTTTTAGGATATCGATTATGTCGGAAGATTTTGTAAAGATAATATTGTACCTATTATTTTAGAAATAGAAAATCATTTAGTGACGCACAGACAGATACACCACAGGTACAATACAATAAAAGTAAACAACACTTATGCTTATTTATGTTGCTACGCTGTGGCGACAAGAGGTCCCGTCTCAGCTTCGAGCTACTTACTCCACATGAGCAGAACAGGGCTGGTATTCTCACGGAACCTATTTCGACTTCACGACCAGCAACTGACCAACAAAGCAAAAAAAGTGAAGAAAAACAAATTTTAATTTTGTTTTCACAAAATAAGAACGTCAAAGCCGAAACCGATCTCTGTTGAACGTGTGCCTAAATACATGTCATGATTCTAAGCATTCGACAAATTCCGTAGCTTATACTTTATGAAAAAATATACCAAGTACAGAAACTTGCTTTTTCTAAATCGATGGATAAGTTCAGTAGATATTTCCGCATAGTTCGACATCACCATTTTCCCATAGCCAAATGTGCCCGTTGCGATAGGTTATACTCGTACATGTATATTTATGGCAGGTAGAGGCGGGTAGAGGCAGGTAGTTGGCGTTATGGCACGCCGCACCGAAACCTTCTGAGCTCACAACAAAACTATAAACTTACTTTCCATCCATTTGCTTGGGAAAGGTGCCAAACGGAACATACCTATAGTAACGGTACTACCTGTGATATCGTACGCAAATATTAACCTAGCGGAAGGGTACCTACAGATATGTGATGGCGCACACAAATGTTTATATCTATGGTAACGGATTGTTCCACTTGGATCAGCTGAGCTAACTTACCAATGTGAGTTAACTTAACCTATGGTTTCGTGGAATACACGGTGAATGTTGTGTTTTTACGCAAGTTAACTCTCGCTCGCTTGGCATGTCCCACTATGTCTGATAAATTAATAATTTACCCATCCAGAGAGTTGATTCATTTATTTATTTATTTGAGCCACCAAGAGAAGATACACAAAGAAAAATTACAAAAGTAATACAATAAAATTCATGAGCTAGTGTTCTCTCAATTACAGGCTCTACACATCTAGGTACAGCTACATCTAATGCCCGGTTTCTATAAAAATAAAACGGTTCGTTACCTACGCACAGTAAAATATGACACCAGGCGTAAATGCGTTTCTACTGAGGTTTCTACAGTTTGTTACTGACGGATGGGAGGGTGGCCTTCAACGCTCCGGAACTGTTCTGTATGGATTCACACGTGGTGTTTTTGTAACTATTTTCAAATGTCAGTTAAACTGTCAAACTTATCATCCGTACGAAGCTAGGTTACCGCTCAATTTCGGCCGCTGCACTACGTAACTACTCGTTAATAGTTAGGTAGTAACTAGTCGCAGCCTTCGTACTATGACTGTCCGTTGAAAATAGAAACCAGGCCTAAGACATCCTGTCTACCATCAGGTTTTACAATATATTTTTTTAAATTGTTTATTTATTTATTAAGAAAAGATAGTTTACGTATAAAAAAATACACTTAAACATTTATAGGAACACAGTCTGATATGTCAAACCAATTACAGGCAAACACAACATTGGTAGATTTAAACTAATACTACAGTAACTGTAGTTTAGGCTTCATCTGCTTAGAATTTGGTACCATGAGTTACAAATCGACATTGTTACAACATTGGTAGATTTAAATAGAATACACAATTTAAAGACATAAATAATATATGCTCGCTAGCGACTGTAGTTCACAAAATGTATGAAAACTTGTACAGCGCTTCTAACGGATAGTTTGGTACTAAAATACGCAGTAAACTAATACTACAGTGACTGTAGTTAAGGCTTCATTTGCTTAGAATTTGGTACCATGAGTTACAAATCTGACAGATGTCATAGTAACGTACTACTGCAGTAACGGCAGACGATCTAAAAGTGACAACTAATGGTCTTGTCTGTTTTTTTTATTTTATGGCTTTTTGTGTTTGGTTTTACACCATTCCGCCAGTGTCAAGCTATTTTATAAATACTCATGTTATTTTCAACTAATGGCAGACATGACGTCATGTCATCAATCATGCCCGATAAGTTTAATAAGTTTTGACTGTACCGTACACAAGACAAGCATGTGTAATTTGTTGGCATGTAGGTATTGTCCGAGTCTAATTAATAGTAGATATTTAATAGTCTCTGGCATTGTATTGTTTTATGGAGCATTTCGCACAACCCCAACTTAAGCTGGACCAGGCAAAGTTTGCAATAACGGAACCCGACAGATGCTAGAACAATTAAACGACGCGGTTCGTTAAATGAAAATGCTTACTAACAAACATTTGTGTGGACGCGACATGAACTCAGTTTGAGTATTTTTTTACTTTAGTTTGCAAATGCAATATTTAGGTACCTAGAACATTGCTAAAGAACAGGTTCTTTAGCAATGTTTTAAATAATTGATTTGACCAAGTCTTCACCTATCCGGTTCTGGACATAGCCCGCCCTCGCGGATCTCCAAGTACTGAGCAAGAGAGAGTTTTTGCCGTACTCACCACGTTTGGCAGGCGGATTGGCGAGCGTAGTACGGAATATTGGTACACGGAAAGACGCTGCTGCTCATCTTCAGTGTCCCTTGGCAGATTCTCACTGCATCCAACAAGAGAGAAGTGGCATATTCTACTGCCGGTATCCCACTGCACTCACATCCTCGGCAGCTCTATCTGTGCTTATCGAATCAAAAGAGCCAACATCCGAGTAGTTTTGTCGGGTTTAGCTAAACGTATTTAGAGCTTTTTTCATTCAGTCTATTTCGTCCCACTACTGGGCCAATGCCTATTCCAAATCCTTTCACTTCTACTAAATGCCTCAGGTATTATGTTACAACTTAACCGATTTTCTGTCTGTAAGTAATAATTATTGACTTAGTGTTCGTCATTTCCTTTTGCTTATTTTGTTTATACTCGTATTCTATTCCAACATACCAGTTAAAAGAACTTTATTTATACGAAACATAGGTATACAATTGTGATTTAAAATTAAAATATTTTCAGCTATGTTTTGCCGTGGTTAGGCATACAAATGTTACAAGGTAATAAATATAAAATTTAAATTTAAACTTTAGAGCTTGCAAATACAAGTAGGTGAAAATTTATGTCACAATGTCAATTTTGTTGGAGTTTGGAGTTGCTCTTTATCGCTCAATATTGTTCTTGTAAATAATTATGTCAAATTCATGCTTGTGTCAATTGCTCGATATTTTGTCACGTCGCAATCGATCATTGCTCATAATTTAGCAGTTAATATTTCCCATGTAAAAGTACCTTTAACTGAATGCAAACTCTCAATTTCCATCCATGTTAAGCTTTTTATAACGATATATACTCCTGAGCTCTACCCCATTAACAAAGCCCTAATGCAGGCAAGTACTTAACTAAACTATTATTTATTCCACGGTAGAGTACCATAATTCGTCTCGATCTTACTAGTGGGAGTGAGCAGCACTCAGCTCAGGTAATTTAGGAGTCCGCGGCCCATCACCGTCCGGATATGAGCGGTTGCGGACTCCGCGCACCACCTCGATTAACCGCTAAATTGTACACAATGGACGGAGTTGTGGGGGAAGCCGGTTGCCAGCGCCTGGGAAACGAGCAGGCTTCATCGTCATGACTACTTTTTGGCGATCCAGTCTTGGAAGGCCTCTTTCAATCTTGACAGCTTTTGGCCGATGCATCCACGACGAATGACGACGAATGCCGTGGGGTGCCGGCAATAGAATGTTAGGTACTCCTCCTTCCATGCCCGTGGATGCTGTTAGAGCCTGCTAAAGGATACCTCCGGCAGATGGGCAGCAGCGTCTTTCTGCGCTGCGGTGGACCCTCAGGTGTCCACTCTTAGTGTCCATTCTCGTATCGTCCAGTGACTTGCTTCCAATCTAGCAGTGTGCCCTTCTTATGTTCGGTTTTTCTTTGCTATGACGGCCATGACGACTTTTACCTTATTCCTATTCCTGATCCTGATTTTTGCCGAGAACTTCTGTGTTGCCTCTCTGCGCAACTTCTCGGCAGATTTTTGTGTTAAAGAAACTTTTTATTTTCTAGATCCATGACGTCTTGCCCAGCAGTGGAAGTGAACAGCAGTCCTGCGGCTGAGATGAAAGTGCTTATGCCGTAGACAAATGGTATGCATAAGCGTACACCGCTTGTGATGCCGTCACACTTTTTTACAACATTTTGTTTTATAAAAAGTTGAACGTTGAAGTTTCGCAAACCTATGAATCGATAGTTCAGTCGCCTCAGACGGAAGCTTTTTATAGAAGCGCACACAGTTTTCCACGTAATAAATAAACAAAATAACTAAAATAATTTACTTTCGGAATACTGTGGATCTATAATCTGTTAGTAACACTATCTAAACTAAATGTTAGTAAACAAAACAATATGTTTGTTTTTATTTATATATATTTTTCACGCGACATTTCAATATATTGTATCGCAGTTATTGTTTAATAAAGTTAAAAAAATACGTGTCAAATAGATTTTGTCAATCTACCGACAGACTAACAAATAAAATTTAGTAAACTAGCCTTATTATACCTCTATATACATATATCTTCTATCGACCTCTGTGGCGCAGCGTGTGGGTTCGAATCCTGCCTCGGGACGAATGTCTGTATGATCTGCAGATCAGCAGTTCAGGGTGTTCTGGATGTTAATAAAAAAATGTCTATCTAGGCAGTATAATGTATTTAGTATATCAGTCATCTAGTACACATAACACAAGCTCTGCCTATCTTGGGGCTAGATGATGCAGTGTGTATTGTCCAGCATTATTTATTTATTTTATATATTATTTTTACGTCTGTAGGATGCTGTCGGGGCTGCTGCGCACTCTGCGCCTCAGGGACGCCGTCTTCTCACGGAGGGTCGCGGCAAAACCATGCGTTTCTTACTCGGCAAACATCCGTGCCGTGGGGTGCCGGCAGTAGAATGTTACCCCTCCTCTCATACCCGTGGATGCAGTAAGAGCCTGCTAAGGGATACCACCGGAAGATGGGCAGCAGCGTCCTTCCGTGTATCAACATCTCGTGCTGCGCTCGCTAACCCGCCTGCCAAGCGTGGTGAGTATGGCAACTAGCCCTCATGGAGAGGCCTGTGTTCAGTCTTGGACGTTTTACAGCTAAAATGATGAAACATCCGTGACGCACTGCAGGAACGAGGCAGTCCTTACCCTAAAGATGTTATTATATTGCACACGTTGTGTTTTCTGCGGTTGTATGAATAGCTGACCTACATACATACATATGTATATGATGGTACAATAGAGTTTTAAAATAAATACATTTTTGTTTCAGACTTGTGTTTCGTGGATTTATTTATCTACTCGTATAATCTCAGGCTCAGCTAGTGGCAAATATTCGGAAAACGAACAACTGAAAATATTGAATATAAACGAGTTTCCGAAAATAGAATTCACAATTCATCATAAACAACGGTGCAATCATATTGTTTTAACACCCTTTTTTAGGGTTCCGTGGTACAACAAGGAACCCAATAAGGGTTCTTTTTGTCCGTGTGATAATTTTTTCGCTTTGTCTGTCTGTCTGTATGTATGTCTGTCTATCTGAGGCTTTGCGAAGAGACTATTTAGATAATCCTAGAAAGCATAATAGCATATTTTAATCATAAACAGTCATGAGTTAACGGTGAAAAAAAACTCAGAGAAAATAATGAATCTGCGGTACCGCCCAAATACGTAAGATGGAGAGTATTTTTTTTCTTGTTTATCGCATCGTTGAACAGCTCTTTTGAATCCATTCAGGGGTTGCGAAGACAACTTTTCGATTTTGAGTTCCGTTTTCAGAATACTAATGTTTTAAATATTTTTAAGCCTTATTTGAAAGTCTTTTTTGCCTGAAGCCTACCAACTAGCAACGGTGTATCAATTTTAATTTTAATCAATGTTTTTTTTCATTTTTATAATTTTTTTTCGATACCTAAACTGCTTTTTCTGAAAATCCTTAGATGCCTCAAGGTAACCCGCCGGCCAGAAAACACCGAAACTGCGTTCGGAAATGGTAAAAAGGATTGGGGCATTTTCCGCTAAAATCTTCCTGTTGTAAGTTGTTAGCACTTTGTACTGTAAGTTCTAAGCGAGTACCTGCCATTGGTTTGAACACTTCCAGCCTCAAAAGAAAAAGTTAAGGCGAATAACTTTGTAACGCTTTATTAAAGGACAGATGCCACGGAGCGCCGTGCCTTCCGACCTAATGGGCGCAGTTTTGACTTTTCACGCTGCGTCAGAGTTTTAGAATGATAAAACTTTTCTTTTTGAAAGGCTAAATTAGTGAAAACAGCAGATAAGATATTAAGGTCGCTTTTTCGTGATAGATGATGTGCCTTTTACTGGCATCCCTTAAATAGAACTTATTATGTAATAAGGATAAAAGGATGGTTTGTTAATATTTCATTTAATAGTAGGGAACCGCTGTCACACATAATTTTCCTATAGAAAGTTATTTACATACCGAAAGGATTTTCATTCAGGATCATCATCATCATTTCAGCCGTAAAACATCCAGTGCTGAACACAGGCCTCCCTCATGAATCTTCATAAGGGGTAGTTGCCATACTCACCACGCTTGGCAGAAGGGTTGGCGAGCGCAGTACGGGATGTTAATACATGGAAAGAAGCTGCTGCCCATCTTCCGAAGGTATCCCTTAGCAGGCTCTTACTGCAAGGGCATGAGAGGACGAGTAACATTCTACTGCCGGCTCCCCACTGTCATTTAGAATAATCTATGTTTATCCTATGTAAGGTATGTACACGTATTGTTTGATGCTATACTTAGCTCCTTTAGGTTTTCTTAGATAATGTTTAATTATATGTTTTAACAACGCCTTGGACCGGGAAGTATGGAGAGAGGGAAGGGAGGCCTTTGCCCAGCAGTGGGATTCTACAGGCTGATTAGATTGGATTATATGTTTTACAAAAAAGTAGATCCTTATATACCGTATTTTTGTCGCTATAGGTAGGTACGGGAGCGTTCAGACCATTTAGTGCCCATTATCATATTTTACTTTGTTTGTCCGGTGGCTTCGGAGAAAATAGGCTCCGACTCAACCTGGCAGAACTCCAATAACGTTTCGTTCACATTGGCTGCTCGAACCATAAAGACGCGCATAGCTTGCAATAGTTTGATGAAATGTTATAAAAAAGATAATGTTTATGGTTTGATAGAATGCTAGCCGCAACGTAGATTACGTGCTGTCATGATAATGAAAAACATACATTATCCACGGACACAAGTCAGTCTTTCTGCAGTAAAAAATAAAAACATAAGAATATATATTTTTTTTTAATTAAATCGTTAGATGAGCCCTGACACAAAAAACTGTGGCAAACTGGTTTTGCCAATAAACCAAACTGTCATTGTTACCATAAATTGACAAATCATATTGCACGAACTTTCGTGAAAACCAACTCCAACTCTTTCATCTTCCCTCTGTTTCGACTAACTATCGCCAAATTCTTTTATCTACCGTTCGAGTAAGCAGTTAAATTTGCTAAGTGACGAAAGTGACCTTGACGTTTTTCTCATTAGTAACGAATCTCTTAAAAATAAGCTAAATAATAACTTCTTTAATAAATATTGATATCACACACAATACAATATGTTATTAATTGTAAGATTAAAATAACTAATTTAATTTAACTTTACCCCATAACCCATTTTACCCCAACCTACTTTTATAGACAATTTTATTTGGCAACTTAAATACATTGTAACATTACTTATGAATGGTGATCGTGAGTGCTGTTGAACTAATCTGTTTTTTTGTTTTATATTTCGCTTTAGTTTGTTAGCAAGTAATATTATAATTCTATGTCTATGTCTTAACCGTTTCTAGCTGTGGAGACCTTTAAATGGCTTCATAAACTGTTTTACCTTGTTACTATTTAAGCACTATTATACCGATGGTCTTCCTAATATAAATAAATAAAAATAAAAAAAAACTAACGCACACCCTGTCCGGCTAAAACCACAGATCTAAAACTCTGTTTAGAGGTACATTGATTCCAAATGAGCGTGCTCACCCATTTCACGTGGAAACAAAACGCGCAGTCCCATTACGGTAAGGGCGTATCTAACGATTTAAATATTTGTTTTCATGTATGTAAGTAAAGGTGCAGGGAATGGCGACGGGGTCCCGTAATGAGAGAAGTTGTGACATATAATCGATCCTGGTGCAACGGGAGGTATTTGTCCCGCAGAGCTATGAGATCGCTGTTCTACTAGGTACCTACTCCATCTAGCGACTTGCGGGTGAAGTTAGATTGCCCACATTTATCTGGAAAGTTAGCTATTGTAAATCTAGTTTCATTACCTCTATATTTTGCAGGTTATATTCTTTAACCAGGTTTAGTTTAGTACAGCATGGAGACGTCCAAAAGGTAAAATAAAGAAGGGGAGACCGTACGCTAGATGGGAAGACGAAATTAAAAAGGCAGCTGGTCCCTACTGGCTTCAAACAGCACACTCCAGAGAGGATTGGCTATCCTTAGAGGAGAATCCTTTTTAAATGAAACCTATGAAACTTCCACTTGGGACTTAGATGCACCACTGGAGACCGAGCGGGAGAATGTCAAACAGCTCCTGAACCGGCTGCTAAGATCTTCGGTTATCGCAAATCAAAGACCCAGGACTGATTTAACGACAATATTGAATACCTGCAACCGCTATTCGACATAATTATTACAAAATATATTCAGTTCGGATTTTCTTCAATCCTTGTACCAAAGGCTTGTACAAGGATTCTTATTATCTTATCTATATTATCTTGTTATGAAACAATAAACTTTATCTTTTTCTTTGTGCCCTGTCCCGATTTGGCCGGCAGAAGTCGTTAACCAGCTAATAGGCGAGCGAACACAAATAAATCTTCCAAAATGCAGTTCGTTGTTTGGATATACCTAATGTTTGTTAGTATCTATGTATTTACTATGGACTTTTTTTAGGTATTTATATATGTATACCTACGTGTTTCATATACAAGTTCTATAACTTCGTAAAACTTATACCTAATGGCCATTTATACCGTTACAAAATGTATAAAATGAATATGTTATTTTTTTCCATTGTAATAGTTTCCGTTGCAGGTAGGTAATCTCCGATGCAAAGAATTTGGTAGTAAATACCAAATTAGTTTCGCAAGAATCACACATGAAACCTCCTTACACCGACTATTAACCGACGAAAAAAAAAGGAGGTTTCTCAATTCGACCGTACTTTTTTTTGTATGGTCAACGTGTAAACCGCACAAGTCACAGTGCAGGACCTCGTTTTAGTGTGACACGCTGGGAACCCTTCCTATCCCGCCGAGGTCTTGACAATTCCCTCCGGCTGGAAAACTAAGATTAATCAATTATAAAATGGCCGCAACTCTCTAGGTCGAGTTATCCGCTTCAACTTTCCAGATTGTAGGAATCCTCGAGAGCAATAAATTGAGGAAACCAAGTTAATTGTTGATAATAAACAAACTTGTAACTCGCTCAGGGGGTCGATTCTCGTTAATCGTGATTTTCTGTGATATTTCGTTTCATACCTAATACCTAAATGAACAACAAATGTTTAGTAACAAATCCGCTAACCTATATCTAATGAGCGCTTGAAAATCGGAGAGTGAGCCGATGAACGGAGCAGTCAGGCAGGGTGATTACGTATCTCGCGACAGGTTTGCAACAGGCGTAAATCACGCAATCATCGCTGTCAAACGTCAATCGTGAATTAACTTTGTGACGAATATACAACACCTGTTAACTAAATCAAAATTGACGCTTAATAGCGATGATTACGAGATCAACGCATGTTGCAAACCTGTCGCAAATACGTAATACGGGGGCCGGTCTAGTTATACTTAGCCTTTTATGGTATCGGCGATGGTGTCACCCGCTGTGAACATTTGTATGTTCTTCGTTCTTTGCTTTGTCGTGGTTTTTAATGTATTTCGTTGATTTCGTGACGACCTCTGTGGTGCAGCGGGCGAAGGTCCGCCTGCGACGCAAGAGGTTGCGGGTTCGAATCCCGCCTCGGGACAAATGTCTGTACGACCTGCAGGTGTTCAGGGTGTTCTGGATGTTTTTCTATAAATAATAAAAAATATATATGTAGTATAATATAAGTATGTCAGTCATCTAGTACCCATAACACAAGCTCTGCTTAGCTTGGGGCTAGATGATAATGTGTGAATTGTCCAGCATTATTTATTTGTCCTGAAGGTGCCTTGTAGAGGCGAAACACGATTCGAATTGTTTTTGAGTGTTTTTCAAGTGCTCATTAGATAGGTATAGGTTAGCGGATTTGTTAAGTATTAAAGATAGGTATTTGTTGTTTATTTTGATATTGCAATGGAATTCCGCAAAGTCACGCCTGAATCAATTAATTTCATCTCACTTCTCAGTGCCTACACAGAACCTACCACATCACTCTAAAAGTCTACTATCTTCTCTGTACCAGTGGATGTTTCACGATCGGTTTGCAGTAGACATTTGCCGATTGTGAGATGACGAGAATGCAGAAAGCTCTTTTCAGTAGAGATTTAGACATTTTTTGTAAAATTTTACCAATTTTGAGCGTTTATCACATATCAGGATGCACGGGAATGGGCCCCCTGGGACCGGACGAGGAAGTCTACGAGATTTATTTTAAGTTGAGTTACCTACCTTAGATTTATAATAAACGAGAAAGAAGAAATTCTTTGTCTGTGTAATCAAGTCAGTTTCATAAAGAACAATTTTAACAATATACATGGTGTATTATATTATGTGTACTAAGCCGAAAGGGGGTGATTCTGCACACCCTAAGGAACAAATTTTAGTTCACCACTTTTTAGGATTCAGTGATTTTCATTCAAGAAAAGGCCACGAAAAATTTAAATTAAACAGCTGATTAAACGATGACAACCTAAAAGCCAGCTGAATCTTGACAGGGTCATTGACCTCCGCGAAGAGTTGCAGTACAAGTAAAATACTTATAAAATACAAACAGGTTTTTTATTTATTAAAAAGTAAAAAAAAAAGTTATGATCTAAGGATAATTTTCTCATCACACCATCAAGTACCTAAACTTATAAATAAAATTAACTATTTAAAAAAAATTAAAACAAAATACTAATTCCCAAATTTTTTTCCTTCTAAAACTACTTGTTTTCGTGGGCTGAAATCCCCCCTTTCGGGTTGGTAGGCATGTTATAATACACTCTGTACATTTATGTTGAACTTCGTGAAATAAGAGTTAGAGCAGGAAACGTTATCGTGCTAGGCTGTGATCAAACCCAACTTTTGGACACAGTCGTAGTAACTTCCAAAAGCCCGGCACGGCTCTAGACCCCTATGGATAATGCACGCCCTATCAGTCATCAAATGGTAAGCGTGCTCTAACGAAGTTGCCCGATCATCTTCGTTTGGTTAAGCCCCAACTTTTAAAATGGAATTCTGCCAAGAGACACTCCTAGCTTTAAATTAAGGTCAGTTACATGTACCATATTCATCGAGAGTCAACTATAATCTACAAATGAATTAGGAGTTAATGGTTGGTTCCTTCTTTGACGACCTGTGGCACATCGGGCGAAGGTCCGCCTGCTTCGCAAGTGATAGAACTATGATGTTAATGTCTGTTTAAAGTAGCTGTGAGATATTATTGATGAGATATGAAGATCTTCTTACCTATAAAACTATTTGAAGTGAATATTAATTAGCTAATTTAAGCCCTCAATGTTGAATAAGTAATCTTTCACATTCTATTCTTTTATGCTGGAGTACTTACAGATTTATAAATAAGCCTTAAATTAACCAATATTTATTTATTTATTTTATATTTATAGAGACGAAAGTTTGTAAGTATAGACGTAAAGATGTTTGTTACCTCTTCACGCAAAAACCCTACTGATTGAGCTGAAACTATGCACAGGTGTTGATGTTGGCCAGGATATACACATGGGCTTCATTTTATTCGCGTTCAACGCGTGCGATGCTGCGGACTGTAGCTAGTAAATAATATTTCCTGCATGGTCAGTGCTAATCCGTTCGGTTATTTCGATGTACACAAAGATTTAAAGCATTAGATGTGCCCTGACACCAAAAACTGTGCCGTTGTCTATACTATATTGTACGTGTTGACAATAATGCCGGCGCACGCAAACTGGTTTTACTAATAAACCAAACTTCTTGTTACCATTTATTGTGCAACCATGTTGAACGAGAAAAAATCACGTCCGGCTAACCCTGTGTCTAGACTAGATGTAGGTACACTAATTCCAAATGAGTGAGCTCTCTAATTTCGAGTGGAAATAAAACGGCGCGGTCTCATTACGGTAAGCGCGATCTAACAATTTAAACCTTTGGACATACATCTGTACACCACCCGCTATCTTTTTTATGAGTTTCGGCTTTCAAATAATTATGCTGAAGATAGCTTCCCTTATACATCTCCACGATTGTTGCCATACTCGCCATGCTTAGCAGGCGGGTTGGCGAGTGCTTCAATCCACATTGAAGAGTGGAGAGGCATTATTCTGCTGCCTACTCACCGGCATCCCACGCCTAAAATAATTACAAGGTAAATCCAAAAATACTCTTGTAGGAAAACCCACCCCAATGTTTTTTCTCCGAGAATATCACCGGGGCCGTCGATCCACGGCAGAGACAATAATCGCATTAGACAGGTACCTACCATTATATAATTGTTTCTTATATATCTATACTTCTACACTGATATTTGGACTAAGCTCTATTCTTTCTTTATTGTACACACAGTAAATATATACCTCATCATCATTACAGCCGTAAGATATCCACTGCTGGACATAGGCCTCCCTCATTGACTTAGAGATCCAAGTGCATGCGGGGTTGTTGCCATACTCACCACGCTTGGCAGGCGGGTTGGTGAGCGCAGTTCGGGATGTTATTACACGGAAAGACGCTGCTGCCCATTTTCCGGAGATATCCCTTAGCAGATTTTTACTGCATCCACGGGCAGGATAGGAGGGGTGACATTCTACTGCCGGCACCCCACGGCATATATATATATATATATATATACCTACATTAAACTAAATGGTATGTACAAAGGCGAGCTTAACCCTAAAAAGAGTCTTAACCTTGCCTGGATACAAGGCAAAGTCCTGAGATCTCTTGTTACTTCACTTTCTTACCCATCTTATTTTTCTTTAAACTATCCTACTACTACCCTACAAATATGCAAAAGTTTTTAAAGTGAAGAATAACGATTTTTCCATACAAACTTTCTTCCCCTATTTTAACCCCTTGATTTAATTTACGCAACTTTGTTTTTTTTTATTTTATTTTATTTATTAGGAAAAACAAACAACTATAATATACATGTTAAATAACAAAATAGAAAGTTCCTAAGGGAAGTTACACTTAGTTATACTATAGTCCACGGCGTTTTCCACAGTTTGAAGTTTTGTAGTATAAAGCAAAGAGATGCAGCTAGAGGTACATCTAATAATAATTAAAGAAAATTTAAAATTAAAAATGAGATTAGAAGAAAAATATCACATGACACACAAAAATAAAGTGAAGGAGTAAAGGAAGATGCTCATAATAAGTTAGATCAGAGTCAACAGGATAAAATACAAAAGAGAAAGGTTTATGTAAATTAGGTAAGTTCAATGTGATGCAGACTTTTTTTAAATTTATAAAGGGATAAAGCAAATATATCTAAGTCAGCAAAGTTATTATTATAGGACTCAACCATACGTCTAATAGGGGCACGCAGTCCCGAGTTGGTTCTGCAGGTATTGAGCGCGAACAAGGAGCGCATGCGAGTAGTACGCAAATTGCATGATCTCGGAACTGCGTAGCAGACTTTTCTGACAAGATCCATGCAATCGAACTTATTGTGCACAATATTGTGTAGTGTTACGGCTTCAAGGTACATCCGCCTTGATTCTAAACTGTGGAGTTTGTACTTGGAGAGTAGGTTGGCATACAGGTTTGGGTAACGATGACGGTGACATCTGAAGTTCATCGAGCGAAGGTACTTACGTTGTACTTTTTCAATAGCGTCTATATATTTTTTGTAAAATGGGTTCCATACAGGTGCCGCGTACTCAAGCTGAGAGCGAACCAGCACTTTGTAAAGGTTAAGAAATGTAGAGGGTTGTCTAAAATCAATGGACGATCTCATAATAAAACCATACATTTTAAAAGCTTGGTTAATGATGTTTTCAACATGATGATTTAGATGTAATTTACTGTCGAGTAGTATACCAAGGTCCTTTATCATAGAAACTCTATTTAGTTGGAAGTTGTTGAGATTATAATGGAAATTGATCATGTTAATGTTTTTAGAGAAACTGATAACATTACACTTTGGTATACTCAGGTATAGTTTGTGGGCGTCACAGTAAGCAGCGAACCTGTTGAGGTCTTCTTGGAGCAGCATGCAGTCTTGGACGTTTTTGATAGACATATAGACTTTGAGATCGTCGGCGTAAAGTAGAAATTTTGAATTTACAAAGCACTGGTCGATATCGTTAATAAAGAGGACGAAAAGGAGCGGGCCTAGGATGGATCCCTGGGGAACACCAGATGTCACCGTCACGCTGCGAGATTGATGGCCGTTGATAACAACTTTTTGAGTTCTGTTAGAGACGTATGAGGCGAACCAACGAAGTAGGTTACCTCTGATACCATTGTATGCTATCTTATTTAGTAATATGGTATGATCCACCTTGTCGAAGGCCTTTTGAAAGTCCGTATATACTGCGTCGACTTGCACACGATTGTCCAGGTTTTCAAATAAATTGTTTGTGAAAACCATAAGGTTTGAAGCGGTAGAACGTTTCTTAACAAATCCGTGTTGGTTTTGCAGGATAATGTTGTGTAGGATTGGGTATATTGCATTGTGCACCAGCCTTTCAAACAGCTTGGACAAAGCGGGTAAAATAGAAATTGGTCGATAATGAGTGACATCTTGATGGGAACCATTTTTGTGAACCGGAGTTATGAAGGCTCGTTTCCACACGTCAGGGAAATTGCCCTGAGCAAGACATTTGTTAAAGATGATTGTCAGGGGCAAGTATATTGTGGAAGCTGTGTTTATAAGGAAGCTAGGAGGTAATGAGTCCGGGCCAGGGCCTTTAGTAGGGTCAAGAAGTTTCAACTCCCTCAAAACGCTTTCCTCCTCAAGACAGATATTCGAGACGGATACGTTGGAGTTGAAGTTATCGTTAAGTGATTCACATTGAGGTAATGGACCTGTTCCGGGTTCAAATACCGACTCAAAGAAGGCAGAAAACATATTACATATCGTTTCAGGTTCCGAGGAATTACTATCTAGGTATATCATGGAAGACGGTATACTGGATTTGGTTTTACGTTTAGCAATGTAGGTCCAAAAATATTTGACATTAACAGTAATACTGTCCTCAACTCTATTCATGTATTGCACGTAATGTTCGTGACATTTCTCTTTGAATGAAGATCTTAGTTCTGAGAATTTTAGGTAATCATTATTGTTGTGGTATTTTTTCCATTTGATCCATGCCCTTTGCTTACGTTTATGGATACTGATCAGGGGTCGAGTGAACCAAACAGGGAATTTTGTGGATTTTGGTCGCGAGAGGGGAACAAGCTCTTTGACTATACCATTGATGTGGTCGTAGAAACTATCGACAGATTGTTCAGCATTGAGCTGGTTGAGAAGTACGGGCCAATCGATCGCAGATATTTCCTTATTTATCAGGGTGTAGTCGGCGTATCGAAAGTTATGTTTAGGAGTAAATAATTTTCTCATTGAATCATTCGGTAGCCGGAGAGGCACAGTCACAATAAATGGCGGATGATATGGAGATGAATTTAATAAGGGAGTTTGCTGAGGTTCCAGAGTGCACTGCGAGTTGGTTATAAATAAGTCAAGAATGTTACCAGCTGTGTTTCTTATATAGTTATATTGTAATGAATCCAAGGAAGACATGCAGTTGTTTAGTTCAAGGGCGCGAGGCGATGTATCTAAGCACAAGTAGCCGGTTGCATTACACAAGCTTTTATTGATAAGAGAGGTAGGCCAACTAATATCAGGTAAGTTATAATCTCCCAGGAGGTAAATACTTTGTATTTGTGGGTCAATTAAAGCCTCCTGAAGGTAGTCAAAGTGCATCTCGTATGTATCGGCCTTAATCCAGGGAGGAAGATACGCTGCACTGATTATGTTTTTCATATGTTTTTCTCTACTAGGGAATTCTACCAGGATGTGTTCAATGCCAGTTGGGGATGTTGTGGTAGTATTTGAGCAACCTTGGTTCATTAGGGTTGGTTTTAAGTTACGAAGTATAGCAATCAGTATACCTCCCCCGTCTTTTTTATTTGTGGCTTGCAGATCACGGTCACATCTGAATACGACGTATCTGTCATCAATGAATTCGGAATTTAAAATGTCGGGGAATAACCATGTTTCCGTTAGTACAATGATATCATAGGCAAATGATAGAATATTCATATATAGCGATTGTAACTTAGTGCGTATGCCGCCGCAGTTTTGATAATAAATTATTATTTTATCGGTGTTATCCATTGTAAACGTGTAAATAAATATATATGTATAGGTTGAGTAGTATAAGAAATGTTATAAGGGTGCTATATATATTTATATTATGTACAAGGGAAGTATAAGAGTATAAATGTGCACCACAAGTCCGACTCCGACGATCGAATAAGAAGTAGTCAGTGGAAAAATCTGTGAGGTGATGATGACGTATAGTTGAGTTGTAAATCATGTGACAATCAGGTTTATTAAATAAAAAGCATCCTAGAAAAACATTTAGATATGAGGCTGTGAATAGGGGTATGCATTTAGTTAACACGCTTAATCTTATCGATGTCCGCTTCCGTCCTGATAACGATGGCAGGTGAGTCATCTCGTTCCCGGACCAGGATGGCTGAGTTTCGAATCCAAACGTATTTGTAGTTGCTGCTTTTGGCTGATTCGCGACACATACGAAATAACCGCTTATTTTTTAGCGTTAGGTGTTCATTCAAGTAAACCTTGACTGGAGTACCAGAGATGTCTAGCTGGTCTGACCTCAGGGTTTTAATTCTACGATAGGCACCCAGAACGTTATCTCGTGTGATACGAGTAGTGAATTTTATAATGATGTTTTTGGGTTTAGTGCTACCTGGTTGTGCGTGGGGTACCCTGTGTACAGAGACGATATCTTGGGTCGACAAGTGGACATTAAGTACTGTGCTTAGGCTAGCAATAATTGCGGATAAATTTTCATTGCGCTTCTCAGGAACGTTGCAAAGTTCAATGTTGCACTGTCTAGCCTGCTGTTCAAGTGAGTCTAGTTTGGTTTCAATGCGACATATGGCCGGGGACGACTCTAGGTTCCGACAGGCAGAAGATACGTCATCGATACGCTTACTGAGTAGCTCTTGTTCACCAAAGCAGTGCTGCGTAGAATCCTTCAAATTAGTGACATCCTGGGTTAAAGTCTTAATATGTTTCTTAATATCAGAATTTTCAACTTTTAGTGTCTTAATTTCGTCTCGGATGTCTGATAGAGCACCTTTTATGTCATCTCTTATGCGCAATAAGTTATCATTATTCTCCTGACGCCATTCCTGCAGTTGGCTGTAGAGTGTTCGGGCGAAGGAGTCCAGGTCACTCACCCCATGGGAATTAGAGTTAGACATAGTCATACTAGGTTGCGCTATGTTGAATGATACATCCATTGAGTCATCGGACGCAGGTATTAGAGTGCTTCTGACGGGAGTATTCAGATTAGATTTATTTCTTCTCGTAACGTTGCTACAGGATGGACACTTCCATGCATCAATGTGTTCTTTAGTGAATAAAGAGTACTGATGGTGTTTGATGTTCAAGCATTCGCTGTGGTAGCTGTCCGAACAAACATGACATTTTAAAGTATGTTCTTCTGCTGACAATGGGCCCTTGCATCCACTGCAGTCCATCTTACTCGTGATAAAGATAAATAAGGTGCCAGTTAAGGAGAAAGAAAATAAAATAATATTTTAATTAAATTGTGCTTGCTATTATTAGTGCGATGATACGATAATATTCAGTGTTCCAATATTAAAAGCCAGGAAAGTGTCATCTAGCGGTTAGAGGCGGAATTACTTCAAAGGCGATTAGCGTACAGTGTGATAGGATCGCAAGCGCAGGCTGCAGTTACCGTGCGTAGATAGTGAAGTAATGGTGCTAGAAGTTCGTAGATCCTTGAAGAGATGGCGCTAGACAACAACAATGCCTATGACTTGCAAAATCGAAGGAGTTAAAGCGAAGTTCGTGAAGCACAATTCCAGTAATACTGTTGTGATATAAAGTTTGTGATTTGAAAGAAAACACAGTGGTGTCGCGTAATAACGTCGTTGTGTCGTGGTGGTGTGGTACACTGTTGTTAGTTCTTCGATTTCAACACGGATAAAAGTATTTAGTCACTGTGTACACTGCACTGTACCTAGTTTTATCGAACAATGTAGAATGTGTCCAAGGTAAGTTCACGTTTCAAGAGATTGGTATACACTTTCACTTTAATTTATACTAATTTCCAATGTTATTTATCAGCTTCTTTTAATGTTATTGAATTATTAATGTGGAGCTCAATTGCAAGAAAACCACTTAACGGGCGCCCTCTAGCGGCAATTGTTATTTTTTGAATGTTGTACGTACCTGTAAGAGTCGGTTACATATAATCATGTTTAGCTTTAAGTTTTTGCAATGTACATTTGTAACTGCCGTCCAGTTCAGCCGTAAAACGTCCACTACTGAACACATGCCTCCCTGATGGATCTCCATGAGGGGTAGTTGCCATACTCACCACGCTTGGCAGGCGGGTTGGTGAGCGCAGGTTTAGGATGTTGATACACGGAAAGACGCTGCTGCCCATCTTCTGGAGGTATCCCTTAGCAGGCTCTTACTGCATCCATGAACATGAGAGGAGGGGTAACATTCAACTGCCGTTGGTACGGCTAAATTAAATAAATTAATATTATTAAGAGGAAAGATTTGTTTTTACAGTGATGTTTGTAACAAATACTCAAAAACCACGACCAATTTTTTCACCATTAGAATGCTACATTATGCCTGAGTAGTATAGGTTATTATTTTATCCCCGTATTCCCACTGGAACGGGAACTACGCGGGTGAATCCGCGGAGTGCGGCTAGTAGATTAAGATTAAGCTCAAGTAGTTAGCTCAAATCGACTCGCGGTTTTTTAAAGCGAACAAGTTCAAAGTTATTTTATACCTAATTATTTCTTAAGTTCTGATAATAAGCTCGGATGTTTTGGACGTATTTTTAACTACAAAGATTAATTAATTTCTGTATTCGATTTCGTAAACAAAAAGTTTAGTATCTAATAGAAAATTAAAAAACTACGCCACTCGGGATTATATAAGTCATCATCATCATCATCTCAGCCGAAAGACGTCCACTACTGTACACAGGCCTCCCACATGGATCTCCATGAAGGGTAGTTGCCATGCTCACCACGCTTGGCAGGCGGGTTGGCGAGCGCAGCACAGGATTTGGATACACGGAAAGATGCTGCTGCCCATCTTCCGAGTTATCCCTTAGCATGCTCTTACTGCATCCACGGGCATGAGAGGGGTTACATTCTACCGCCGGCACCTCACGGCACGGCGGTAAATAAGGAAATAACTAAAACCAATTCATACTTAAAAAATATATCTTTATTATAACAAAGTTATAATCATGTATCACTTTTCACGTACGCTCATGTACACAATTACCTATCGCGGACTTACCAATCACTGGACTCCTACTTGTCAGTCACTTGTAATCTAACCATTTTGACGCAACGAACTGGACACGTATAGTACGGACCGGTCAATCGCCTTAGACCGAAACGTAATAAAAAGGAACCATGCCCTATACATACACATCGCGAGCAGACTGATTAAATAGGTATTTTATTTTAACAGAATATTAACATATTAATTTTCTTTTCTATTTAATGACATTATAAGTAATCTTACAGTTCATCCACACTCATAAGCTCGCCGCAGCCGAATCCGATGCGGAGGGCTACATATTATTTTTCCTTTTTTATTTCTTACGAATTATACAGTATACACAAAGCTTGAATCATTTTCAATGTAACCTAAATACTAATTACAAGCCTGCCTCACAGAAGTCCTAAAACAATAAAATAAATACCATAATTTTCATCAAGCACTAAACTGACCAAAACAGAAAGAGTGATAATGAGCCCTAAAGAAGTCTTACAACATTAAATGTGTAATACTATTATTTTCATTGGAATCTCTGTGGCGCAGCGGGCGAAGGCTCGCCTGCGACGCAAGAGGTTGCGGGTTCGATTCCCGCCTCGGGAAATGTCTGTAAGATTCCAGATATTTATTCAGGGTGTTCTGGATGTATTTCTATACAGTCATAACTAAAAATATCTCTATATGTATACAATACATTAAGTATATCAGTCATCTAGTCCCCATAACACAAGCTCTGCTTAGCTTGGGGCTAGATTATGCTGTGTGAATTGTCCAGTACTATGTATTTTCACGGAGCACCAAACCAACGAAAACAGAATGCCTTAACGTAGTCTTACAGCAATAAATTGAAACACCAATCTTCTCATGGAACACTAAACCGACCAAAAAAGCAGGAGTCCAGTGCTAAGCCCTCTTACTGCTAGGACACCCTTCACACAATCTTATCTCCGAGGTGGTTCATTCGTTGGGCTGCGACTGCCGTTTCTTTTTCTTCTTCTTCTTCTCGCTCTGGGGCTCCTCGGGCTCCTCGGCGGGCGGCTCTGCTTCCTTCTTCTTCTTCTTTTTCTCACTCTGAGGTTCTGCAGGTTCTTCTTTTACTACTGAGGTGTCCACTTCGGATTCCTGTAAGAATGGTTTATATTACTTTTGAAACTATCATAGTTGTGAACACTATATGCAATATTTACGGGATATTTAAAATGATTTGGTGCCTGTGTACCTGTAAGATGATCTAATTGATTTAATTTTTTATTTTCAAACAATGTAAATACGAATACCTGCTTAAATCTCGCGACAAGCTTTTTTATCACATAAATTACGTAAGTTGACATTAAACTTTAATGGAAAATGTTTATTTTATTATGTTTAGTAGGCACTACGTTTAAATAAAAGCTTGTTTGTTAAAAAGTTTTTTTTACTTTTAATTTATTTTGTACTTTTTAGTTATCACCGGACAGTTGGTTTCTTGTCTGTTCATCTCATGGCCGCCATGTTGGATTTAGAGTGATGTTATATAACTTTTTTCAAGTAACTCTCGGCAAAGCAAGGCTTATTTAATACCCATATTATAGTCCAATTAAAATAACTAGTCCGCTATCTTGGGTGTTCCGCCATGTTGCATTCAGAGTGACGTCATTTCATTTTTTTGAGTTATTTTCAGCAAGCTCTTTCAATGGATACCCTTCATATTATAGGAGTAACTACATAAAAAATAAGTAGTCCGCCATCTTGGGTGTTCCGCCATGTTGGATTCAGAGTGACGTCACATAGCTGACCATGCATTGTCATCCAAAAAAAAACATGTACACAAAATTTCAGCTCAATTGGTTGAAGATATCTGCTTCAAAATTGAGTTGCAAGATTCCGCGAACAAACATACATACATACATACATACAGGGCAAGCTAAATAAAAGCTTGTATGTAATATCGGATTTCCTGACCTAGAGGACAAAACCACTTAGGACGGAATCTGCTCCAACTCCGTCAAACGCAACATAAGACAGAAGTTTTAAATGATGACTATAACGACCGAGTTAGGTTCTTCTGTTCTCTTCTTTTCCTAACTCGCGTGTCATCTGAAGTGAACAGATTCAATTATGTGCTTAATTCTATTTATTTGTGTTGTTTTATTTTGTAATTTGTGACGCGTCAATAAGGTCCATGCGGCCGCACTGAATAGAGTACCTATATTTTGATTCTTGATTCTTCTTCGTAGGAACATTAATTGGTAACTCGTAACATATCATTTATGAAACTTACCCTCTTTTTCTTCTTCTTCTTCTTCTCTGAGGTGGGCTCTGCGGGTTCCTCTTTCACCTCCGACTCGTCCATTGCCTCTGACTTCACCTTCTTCTTCTTCTTGGGTGTGGCCTATCGACAAAATATACATTATAATAAATATACATTTTCAATTATATATCAATAGAAGGTTTGATTGAGCGTAATGTCAAGATGTTGTTTGGTACCCTCATGATCAGTTCTTACGAAGCCCCATGAATGGACTTTGATCTGTTTGTAGAATCAAGATCATGAATGGACTTTGATCTGTTTGTAGATCGATGGAAGAACATTTTAACAGCATGACTGTTTTTTTAATAATGTTTTATTATTTTTTATCTAAATACAATTAGAGATTATTTCGAGTCACCGTCATAGCCAGACGGATTAGCACGTTGAAGTGGCAATGGGCAGGGCACGGATCGGCAAGCGCAGCGTAGGACGTCCACCTACATGATGGGCAGACGACTTGGTAAGAACCGCAGGTCGGCGGTGGATGCAGACGGCTTCCAACCGCAGTACCTGGAGATCAATGAGGGAGGCCTTTATTCAGCAGTGGACGTCCTACGGCTGATATGATGATGATGATATTAAAATTCTAAACTTCGCATTGGTGATTTTTTTTAATTAATGCGATTTCTTGCAATTCCTTTCAGATAATCTTCAGAAAGGATGTAGAGAAATATTATTTTTAAAATTTATGCTAGTTATTTAATACAGAAATCCACGAGGCTCTGCAAATGGACACCGTTATAGCAGAAATAAGAAAAACTGCTGAAAACTACCAACTACGGCTGGCCCAGCACTCTAACGAACTTGCCACGCAGTTAACAAATCATAGCTATCCCAATCGCCTCAAGAGGCATGACGTCCTAAAGCTCCATCAAAGGATGTAAAAAAAAAGAAGTAGCGTGCTCGATGGAGCATGCACTTAACTTGCGAAACGAATGACCAACAAATTTGCTCATAGTCAAACGACTGATGCAAATAAACCAGGAAAAAAAAAAAATAATTATGCATTTTAAGCACATATCGATTGAAATAATAATTGGGGTTTTTTGTGGTTTATTAACACAGTAGAATTTAATTCAGACACTTTTCTAAAACAATCATTGGTACGGGGGTACCAGAAAAGGGGACGAAGGTTTCCGAAAAAACAAATAAATTTAAATTTCAAAATTTCAAACACATTGTGGTGAGGTCACAATAACTCCGGTCCCTGTGACCCTAGGGTCACCAAAATCGATCAGTACCCTTGTCTCATAAAGACAGTGCTAACAAAAAAGGTTTCATGTATTTCCGTCAGCGCGTTCGGTTGTAATCGTGTCATGCACAGACAGACAGACAGCGCTATGCATAATAGGGGGCTTCGCCCTCTAATATGTGTAATACTTATGAAACGCCCGCCGAGTATGAAAAAGGCTTGGGAACTTATAGCTATTAATTACGACATGATGTCTCAATAGTTCTATGTAATAACCAGCTGAGACGTGATGTGTCGCGTTCGATTCCCGTCACGGGACAAATATTTGCTTTTCTGCAGATATTTGTTTCAGGTCGAGTATTTTTACATTTTTATATGAATGATATGTGTCGCCGTGGGGTGCCGGCAGTAGAATGTTACCCCTCTTCCCATACCCATGGATGCAGTAAGAGCCTGCTAAGAGATACCTCCGGGAGATGGGCAGCTGCGTCTTTCCGTGTATCAACATCGCGTACTGCGCTCGCGAACCCGCCTGCCAAGCGTGGTGAGTATTATGGCAACTATTAGCATATACTAGAGGAATACCTCATGTAGATTCATGAGGGAGGCCTGTGTTCAGCAGTGGACGTTTTACGGCTGAAATGATGATGATGATGATGATTGCTACATCATTACAAAAAAAACTGTTTAATTATTCATATATCAACTATCTATCTAGCCCCCTTAACACAAGCTCTGCTTCAGTGTTATGCAAAAAAAAACATTATACTCACGTCACTGGTGCTGGCTCCGTCTTCGAGCTTCATCTTCTTGGGTTTGTGTTCCTCCTCCTCGGGGGAGTGTTCCCGCTTCACTGGCTTCTGGCCGAGCGTGCTGTCTCCCGCGACCTGGTAGCTGTGCACCTCACTGCACGGACACGGCGTATTAGACAGATGTTATACACGGCATGTTTCATAGGGAAAATACAATGATTTTTTTTTTCGCTCCTTTCAGAGCAGGCTATAGTCTAAGACCATACTGCCTTGTCTAACGTAGTTTTTTTCCCATCAGTTGAAAATACAATGATACATGGGATATTAGACTGATGTTATGCAATGGTGTTGCTGATCCAGATAAATGTCAGTGTGTGTCAAAAAACGTCAATGTCAAAAATATGCAATTCACTTGTCTTGTATTCAGCCAGGAACAATTATGCATCATCATTGTAATATATCAAATTTTATTACATGCAAAAATTGTTGAAGCAAATTTATTTATTCAAATTAATTTAAAGAAGTACATTTCCAGTTTTTTTATGTACTTCGTATAAATTAAAAGTTATTTTACGAAGATATAATTTTTTTTTACTATTTTAATAAAAATGTTATGTTGGCTACGGGCGACAACGTCTGCCAAAGTGCCTCATTCAGGACCGCACTTAGAAAAAAAAATGTACGCAGGCGAAGCGGCGGGTAAATGATAATAATGTATGTTCGTACAAATAGCATCGCATTAGGATTAACCTGTAATGATGTTATTGTTCAAATAAATAAAAATAAATAAATAAATAATTTGATTATAAAAAAAATATCAACAGCTTTAAATTAGTGACAAAAGTGTTTTAGTCCAAATGCGTTTTATGTATTAGTTGAACAGAGAAAAATGCATGCTGATAATTAGGAGTTAACGTTATATACTATGTGCGACATAGACTAGATTGCAATTAAGTTTAAGGCAAGCGGAGAACCTCTGAAATATTTTACATTGAAGTAAATAATACAACAACTCACCTCTTGCTGTGATATTTCTCGAACTTGGCTTTCGCCTTGCCAGTTCCACTTATCCTCCTCAGGTTCCCTTCCTCGAGCAGTCGCAGTTTATTCTCCAACTTCACCTTGTGCTCGGCTCCCATCTCGAAGGACGCCTCCTCCCCAAAGGCGTCCAGCCTCGTCACCAGCGCTGCCTTGGCGGCCAGCATGCGGGACATCTTACCCTTGTTCTTGGTACTGCACTGCCCGACCAGCTGCGCGTGGTAGATCAGACCGTACTTAGGAGTATCCTTCTTAGTCTTGAGAGCTCTGAATAAGGCTTTCTCAGCGCCGAAAATCTGAATCGTTGAAGCCGGTTGCTTTGCCAAGTTCATCAGTGATCCAGCGTGGGCGATCAGCCTAGCTCCGATGTGCTCTCCGATCAGAACTGTCAGATTGGGAGCCATGGCCATCATTCTAGCTTTCAGGTAGTCCGTCAGGTGTGTCCTGTAGTCCGTGATAGCTATGATCTCGTCGGCCAAGTTCTGGATGTTCATGATGTCATCTTCTGAGATTTCTGTGCCCATTGATATTTCAGCTGCTTCCTTAACTTTCTCTTCCAAGTCTTCGGGGAGGATGTCTGATAGGTCTGTCTTCGCTGCATTGTCTCGGGTGCCGACAAGTTTGACAATTTTAACAAACAGTGTGTTGTCTGTGATGATCTTTCCCAGCTCGGGGAAGTGCCAGCCGTACCATTCTCTACATCTCATTACGTAGTTGTTGAGCTCTTTATCGAGGTCATCGAGCAGGCATTGTGCTTGCACGATCATAGTGTCGATCTTATCAGGTGAGAATTTGAGCTTGTATCGGGACAGCGAGTGTGCGAGACCGAGGGCCATGGCTGTCATCTCCTTCTTGGGCAGGCCGGCGAGCAGGCTGTCCATCTGCGAGCGGATGCACCGGAGCAGCTCCTGCACGTTGTTGTTGGCGACGCACTGGAGGTCGAACTTCTCCCTGATAGCGCTGCCGAGTTTGGCATCTCCCACAAGTAGTTGGTCTTGGATGTCTTTGCTGACATAATGCTTAAGAGCTTTCTTCAGTGGCTTGGAGATCTTGCCCTCAATAGCTGCTGTAGTGGCGGCCAGAGCCTCTGTGGTGTCTTCGAACTTGAAAAAGTTCTTTAGTTTTACACTGCAAATATATTTCAATTAAAAATAGATCACACACTATACTGAACAATTATAGCAAAAACATGTGGAAAAAAAATGGTGTAAACATAATTTAAGATCATATCAAATTTAAGACTTACGTTTTAAGTACTAGAAATGTCAGAAATCGTGAAAAACGTTTTCCATACAATTTGTGCAGATAAACAATTTACCAACTCGAAATATTCTTTGTTGCCAAACGATCCTATTTCTTACTGTGAAGACTCTTTGAGACCAACTGAGGTTTGAGATCAGAAACTATGGTAAGCCACAAGACCGGCCCCCGTACTACGTATCTAGCGACAGGTTGCAAACCTGTCGCAAAACGCGCAAATCTTGTGATGATCGCTATAAAACGTCTATTATGATTTAGGTAACAGGTGTTGTTGTATATTCGTCTCAAGGTAATTCACAAATTGACGTATGACCGCGATGATCGCGATATTTAAGCCTGTTGCAAACCTGTCGCGGGATCCGTAATCAGCCCGCGGGTCTATATGCAGGTACCCTAAGCAGAGGACATAGAGATACATTTTTCAATTTTTGCTGAGCGTGCCTTGTGGCTTATGTACCTACCCAGAAGCAAAGGTGCCTATATAAATCTTACTGTCATCTTCAAAAATTAGAACAAATACAAATATAATAAAATGATTTGACATGTATTTTGGAACACAGGCGTTAATAGACACATTTAGGTGATTTACGAAACAAATTGCCGGATTTCGAATCAAATTCAAAGTTTAAAAGTTAAAACTTTTGAGTTAGGGTTCCGCACCCAAAGTGTAAAAACGGACCCTATTACTAAGACTCCGCTGTCAATCCGTCTGTCTGTCTGACCGTCCGTCTGTCTGTCGGTCACCAGGCTGTATCTCATGAACAGTGATAGCTAGACAGTTGAAACACAGATGATGTATTTCTGTTGCCGCTATAACAACAAATACTAAAAACAGAATAAAACATGATATTTTTGCCGTTTTGCTGAATAGTAATAACGGCAACAGTTAAATGCTTTAAATATTCGAAGAATATTTAGATTTATATTCACTTCAAAAATTAAATTAAAATAAAACAAATATTTGAGAGGGGCTCCCATACATCCAACATGATTTTAACAAGTTGTTTTGCCAAATAATGGCACGGAACCCTTCATGCGCGAGTCCCACTTGCACTTGGCTGATTTTTTTGACATTTCTAGTACTCCTACCTCCGTTGGGCCAGTCGGTTTTCATCCTTTTAAGAAACAACCTCTGTCTGCATCAAAAAATGTTTTTGTGTATTAAGAGTCTATTTACCAACTGTAATTTTTATCAAAATTTGTTAAGCAGAATATGTCAACAATTTATGGATATATAGGAACAATATATGGATATATAGGAGCAATTTATAGGAATGTTTTCCTGTAACTCAAAAATCCACCCTGTATAAGTGTGATACTAATTCAAGTCAGTTAACTTAATTCATGATTTTTAAATTACATCTAAATGTACAACAGTTACAAAATGTTGCAGTAGAATGTTGCCCCTCCTCTCATGCTCGTAGATGCAGTAAGAGCCTGATAAGGGATGGGCAGCAGCATCTTTCCATATTATCAACATCCCATACTGAGCTCGCCAACCCGCCTGCCAAGCGTGGTGAGTATGGCATCTACCCCTCATGGAGGCCTTTGTTCATTAGTGGACGTTTTATGGCTGAAATGATGACTACTTTAAATGTTTGTATACTTACACCGCAGACGCTCCCTCCGGGGAGTTGAACTCCTGGTGCAAGTCATCAATCTGAGACAACTTGGACTCGTCCAGCAGCTGCAACAAAACATGATCTTAGAGAGCATCGGCTTGACAACCTCTGTAGCGCAGCCGACATAGGTCTGCCTGTGACACAAAGAGCATGTTCAAGTTGCATGTTCGATTACCGCCTCAGGCAAATGTCTTTACAATCTGCAGATATTCAGGGTGTTTTTCTACATAACTATGCAAAAATAATAAATAATAAATATTTATCTATGCAGTATGATGTATTAAGTAGGTATATCAGTCGCCTAGTACCCATCACACAAGCTCTGCTTAGCTTGGGTCTATGTTTTGTAATTGCAATCTGTGGAAATAAATGAATGAATTTCTGAATTTCTTGGGGCTAGATGATGCTGTGTGATTTGTCTAGCATTATTTATTTACATATTTATGTATAACAGGTCCTATCTACAGCAGCTAAAAGAAAACATCAGATACATTCAGTAACCTCAATTATATGATACAGTCCTGTTAAACAGTTTAAAAATATGTCTACTGATCGCTTAAGTCTACAAAGTATCATTCAGTAACCATTTCTGTACCTGCTCACAAGTTTTGAAAACTAATTTAGTTATTAAAAATTAATAAAAACTGTGTCTCCGGCCAGAGAAAACCACAAAAAAAGTTTTGCTAACAACGCCCAACATCATCTCTTTGCTAGGCGATGAAGACTCTTTGATCATTGCTCAAACAAGTGTAAAAATAGGTCACAATACAATACTTGATAACCTCAAAATTTATTTGTTTTGATAATTATTTTGATAAGTTAAAACAACGTAAGTCTACTGAAAACACCATAAAATAGCATCTAATACAACAGGAACTGGTCATTTTGCTGTTAAAAACGTTTGGTAGCATCTAGATAATTGTGTTGACATGTTTTGTTTAGATTACTCCACTCCATATAATCTGAGGGGATGCTATGTAGACAGGTCATATGAATCATGAATATTGGATGGATTTAAATGTAATTTTAAGGTCAGAAAGATTTAGGTATTATCGCTAGTAAATGATAGAGCTAGCTTCCTTAGAGGTTAGAATTTTCCACACGTGTGGTGTTTACCTTGAATATCGCGTACCCCGCCGGGGTCTCAAATAGCACCAACATGGTCACCAATCACTCAAACACTGAATAACTAACAAGTTTTCAGAGAAAACCCTAAACTTATTTTATTATTTTCCGAAATACGGCTCGGCGCGACACTACCTCACGCAGCCTCGCGGTAGAGAGTATGACTTTGACATTTGACAACGACGTTGCTTTACAGTGCATTCACAGTTATTTTACCTCTAGCTGTTAGGTTGGCAATCTGAGCATTATGTTGCCAAATCTAGCTTCTATGACTTCCTTAAACGAAATGTAAAACAGTATTGCTAATATTACCTAAGTATGCCGATTAAGTATTACACTTTGTGTGATAATGTTACATATAATACGATATTTAAACAAGCTAATCTTGTATATATATGTATATTTATTTATTCATATATATCGGCTTTATCGGAAACGGCCTTAACAGTTTGAATGAAATTTTATACTTAGGGTTTACCATTATAAGGTCATTTAGATAAGAACTTTTCCCAAGAAAACGCGAAATACCAAAAGAAAAATTAAGTTTGGTCTCCCAGGTGTTTTGAAAGTAATGTTTTTAATAAAATATTTATCTCTATACAAAATCAGTACAGTTGTACCAATATTCGATTAACACTATGTAGGTACCAATAATATTACATTAATAATAATAAACAACAGATCAAACTGCAATAAAAATATTTATTTTGAATATGCATGTTCCAGGCGGATTGCCAATGATGAATCATCACAATCAGATGAATCTTCGTCGTCGGAACTGCTGTCGGATTCTGTATCAGACTCGTCATTTAATTCTATTATGAACCTGTCTATTTCAGCGTCCATACACCCATCTCTTTCACAAAGCTTGTCTTCAATGTGGCGCACATGTTCGCATTGTTTTTGTCAATCTTCTGCAGTTATAGTTTGAAACGCTTCTTTGGTTAAATTAACAATGTTATTTGCTTCTTGTCCTACGTTTTTATCCGCAACACGTCTTTTGACGAGACTCCACATAAATTCAATTGCGTTTAGCTCACAGTGGTATGGCGGTAATCTGACCACTTTGTGACCATGAGCTTCAAGCATTTGATCAGCTTCATATACTGGAGCTTCTTTATGCTCTTTTATAATTTCATATAGTTGAGCTTTAACCATGGTAGGCAGATAAGATAAGCCCTTATTTGTTATCCAGTTTTGCATTTCTACTTTAGTAGAGCTTAATGTTGGTGCCTTGTTTATCTTTACTTTGTGGTAAGGGGCGTTATCCATAACTACTAAGCTATTAGCCGGCAAGTTAGGAATGAGTTTTTCCTGAAGCCATTTCATGAAATTTGTTTTATTCATGTCATCATGGTAGTCACCTGATTTCGACTGCGATTTAAATATTAACAGAGCATTAGGTATAAACCCCATTTCACCACCCGCATGAACAATTATCCATCGTGCACCAGCAGAATCGTTTTTGAGGACACCTTCTTGATTTTCTATTTGCCAGCATTTATTTACTGTGTAGGACGCGTGAATATAAGTCTCGTCTAGGAACAGAACAGGCCTGCCTTCATCACGATTTTGCTTCAAAATAGTTAGGTATCTGTATCTCCAGGCCACAATATCAGGCCTTTCCATCAGTAGCTTCCTTTTTGACCCACATTTTTTAAAACGGAATCCAATTTGTCGGATAATTTTCCACAATGTAGTACGCCCTCCACGAAAATTTATGTCAATCTTCAATTCTGCTAAGAGTTTTCCCAAAGTCGATACCTCCTTTCTGACGGTATACATTTGATGTATTTTATTTCGAATTGCACACAAATCAAAATCATCCAATTTAATTTTCTTTTCCTGCATTCGTATCTTTCGTGGCGTGGAAATTTTTTGAGATGTGGAAGCAGCTACTTCACCTTCTTTGGTAATGGTGCTGACGGTTTTTTCAGATATGCCTGAAATAACAAACAACTTTAATTGATAGCCTAAATATATCGCTATTTTTTATTATTTAATTATTCATAATGGCAACTTACACTATTTGACAAACATTATTGTATGAACAAATAACATCATATATTATATTTAAAACACAAATAGAAATGACATCAAAATGAACTATACCTAAATTAATAGCAACAGAATACAAAAAAAAATCGACATGATCTTAAATAATAACAATAATAAAACTTCACAGATTAATCGTTGCCCTAGTGTAAGTAATTTCACAAAAATACCTTGACAATCCTAATATATGTTCTAAATATGGTGCTTACGGTATGACATTCTAGTTTCCAGTTTAATTGGGTAAAATGTTAAAGACGGGTAACCCTTTTTTACATACCTGTAATGGCGGCTACTCGTTGACGAACATTGCCAAATGGAATTAAAGGAGCATTATTGTCTTTTTCTCTTTCACAAAAATCACGCACTGCTAATACAATCTTTCTTCCGCTACTTTGAATCCTTTTCGGCATTATATCACATGAAAGATCACAACTAATAAAGAAAAACGCTAAAAGCTCTTCAAGACAACTCGACAGTACTACCAACACTCATAAAACATCTGTCAGAGGTAAAATAACTGTGAATGTACTGTACCTTGGACGTGGACGTCATTCAATTTGACATTAGCCTGAGACACCTAACGTCTGAGCGACTAAAATAAAAATTAAAGAGTATGTAGTGATTAAATTAGCATTAGTTAGACTAATATGATTTTTAACCTATGATCTGTATGTTACCATAGAACCGAATAGTCCATTGCACCAAAACAAAGGTTATTGCCGTGGGGTGCCGGCACTAGAATTGCCGTGGGGTGCCGGCACTAGAATGTTACCCCTCCTCTCATGCCCGTGGATGCAGTAAGAGCCTGCTAAGGGATACCTCCGGACGATGGGCAGCAGCGTCTTTCTGTGTAACAACATCTCGTACTGCGCTCGGCAACCCGCTTGCCAAGCGTGGTGAGTATAGCAACTACCCCTCATGGATGTCCACGAGGGAGGCCTGTGTTCAGTAGTGGACGTTTTACGGCTGAAAATAAGACCAAAACAAAAATACCAACCTAACAAATTGAGCATAATGAAAAACCTTAGACGAGAGAAAAACAATTTTGGACCATGATGTGAACGGAATAGCGACTTACGCCAAAATAAGCTTATTTCTTACATGTAGTGAAAAGTTAAATTTCTCTAATTTAGTTTAATTTCGCCAAGGGATCGAAAATTATTTAAATATTAATTTGTTGTAATTCTTGGAAATGCTTGGTGAATAATGAAAACAACTGCTTACTTCATCTTGAAAATTTAAATTCATATACTCAGGTTCTAGCGCACAGTAAGTACCTATACTTAAATTTGCTGTGGTCAGATGTGGACAGAGCATTAATTGCTTCTAAATTATGTTGTGTTTAAACCTCTTTGTTGAATAGCAATCAGTCGTCCAAGCCATAAACAAAAAAAAATTCGGTATAGTGATATGAGATTTTAACTTTTGAATCTGTGAGTAGATTTTGATGAAATAAACCTAAATAAACACATTAAAGATTTTCCTTTCAATTGTAGTAGGTACAGTTTGCACTGTTACCTACATTTTTATAAAATTTTAATAAAATATATTTAAAAAATATTAAATAACTTGACACTGGCGGAATCGTGTAAAACCACAAAACACAAAAAGCCATAAAATAAAAAGACAAGACAAACACATTAAAATGTTACTTAAATTAATGCTTGACATTTTTCAGTAATTAATTATAATATTATATCAAATTAGTGGTTTTTGCGTGATAGAAACAAACAAACCGACAAACAGACAAAAGTTCAAAAATAGTTTGTTTACGTTTAGTGTTGTATTACCTTTTCCCTAGTATCCCACTATTTATTTCAAAAATATTTAAATGTGCAGACGCGAAAGGTTTATGATTTATGTTTAGATTTTACTAGATGGTGTTATGTGAAAATGATCCTGAGGTCATAACCGGATTTAAATTTATTTACTTATTTATTTTTGAATAAAAAAACCTATTTGTGGTTATAGGTATTTTTATTTTTGTACTTACCTCTATGGCAAGGTTTTTGTGATCTTATGTTATCGGAGACGGAAGAAAAAATGGCTGCCAACAAGTAAAAATTACGCAAGACAAAAACTGCAAAATTAACTAAAGGGAAAATAACTTAACGTTAGACTAGGCGGTATGGTTTTAAACTATAGCCTGCTCCGAAAGGAGCGAAATTAACAACAACCTCTACGGGAACTCTTCACGGAGGTCAATGAACTTGTTAAGAATCAGCTGGCTTTTAGTTTTAGGTTGTCATTATTGTGGTCATTATCGTATAATCAGCTGTTGAAGTTAAAACTTTCGTGATCTTTTCTTGAATGAAAATCACTGAAGTCTGATAGCTTTTAGTTTTAGGTTGTCATTATTGTGGTAATATGATAATTGTGAATCTAAGGTTACTCCTAGACATTAAATGATTTTTGTTTTTTCAATTAGAGCGCAATCGCAGCTCGCATGGATAAATTGGGAGCATTGAGGAGCATGAGCTTTGAGGCAGTATTTCTCATGTTCAGGCTGGCCTGTTTGACGCAAAGAAAATGTAATATATTTAGTTTTATCCGGATTTAGGGTGAGAATATTTTGTTTTAACTGTTTACTGACTAGATCAAAACTTTGTTGGGCACGACTGTAGGTTTCATCCCAACTTTCACCTCTGAACAAAAGTGTAGTGTCGTCTGCGAAAGCAATTATTTTACCAGATGGAATATTTATTTGGCAGATGTCATTTATGTAAGCCAAAAAAAGGCTTGGACCGAGTATGCTGCCCTGTGGTATGCCATAAGAGATCAGTATTTCAGAACTGATAATTTCATTTATCTTAACACTCTGGGTTCTTTCGCTCAGATAACTACCAAAGAGCTCTAGCGGTTTTCCGCGTATTTCCAGTTGTTCTAGCTTTTCAAGTAATAGACTTAAATATATCGTATCAAATGCTTTACTTAGATCTAGAAAGATACCTAGACATTTGATACCTTTGTCTAGAGATTCAACGATATAATTATTGAGGTCAGATACAGCATCTGCAGTTGATCTACCGTGTCTAAAACCATATTGATTTTCAGACAGGAGTTTATATTTTTGTAGATAACTGATAAATCTGTTATTTATGGCTCTTTCTAGAATCTTTGAGAGTGCTGGTAAAATAGAAATAGGTCTATAATTTGAGACAATATTCTTATCTCCACTTTTATATATAGGTAGTATTACCGATCTCTTGAAAGCTCTTGGAAAAACACCAGTAGAGAAGCTTAGGGAGCAGATATGAGTGAGCGGTTTATCAAGGTACATTTTATTTTGCTTTATGATACGGGCTGGAATTTCATCCCATCCCACCGAGCATTTAGTCTTTAGGGAATTAATCAGAGTTTAAAAAGTTTCAAAGTTTAATATATTATATATCCCGCGGCCTTGGGCGCAAAGTGACAGATACGGCAGAGGCCTTGGTGGGTGCTTGGCGCGTGCTCGCCGCGCAGTATAAGATTCATGATTATATATTTTACTACTGTAACTATCATTGATATAAAAGCATGCTTAACTAAATAAATGGTAAATAATAAATGGTAACTATGTAATATCATACCTTCATGAAATCAGTTTGAAATATTGTAACTATTTGTAACCCATCAAACAGTAACTTTAATAGATGGATAGATAGAGTATGCTTTATTGTACACCATATACACAAAAAAATACAAACAGTAGAAATTAACAAAAAGTCAAATAATGAGGCACAATGGGCGGCCTTATCGCTAAACGCGATCTCTTCCAGGCAACCTTTGGATAGACTCGAGTAGGTGAAGAAGAGTAGACGGTGGCGTACTGAGAAGTTCATAGGCAAAAATTTATAATAGAGGTATACATATATAATTAAAATAAACATACATATTCGACAAATATATCAAAATACATACATTAAAATATATATCTACTAACAAATATATATAATATATATATTTGTACAATGTATATAAGTACATTTATATAATATTAACTATGTGGAAAAGGAAATACTATGAATGAGAAGATACTGAGGAAAGAAAATGTTGATACCTATACCATATTTTTAAATATAGGTAGTGACTTAGCTTGTCTTATTGCAGTAGGTAAGGCATTCCAAAGTATTTAGTATGTAAATTCCTTAGTTGCACGCATAGTAAAGGATAGACTATAGGAATGGGAAGTGTGGATAGGAGTTTTAAGCTGCAGAGTGTCAGATGAGCGCAATGACTGGGAGTGGGATTCGGAGAGGTATTCAAATCTAATTTTGAGATACCCGGTAGTATTAGGATTGAAAATGATACTGTAAAGAAGGGAAAGAAAGTGTGCATCCCGACGTAGGCAGATTGGCAACCATTTAAGCTTATTGCGGTACTCTGAGACGTGGTCGTACTTGCGTAGACCGAAAATAAAGCGTATGCAGAAGTTTTGGAGCCGCTCAAGCTTATCAAGCTGCGCTTGGGTAAGATCGGGATAGCTGGCGTCGGCGTAGTCTAGGATGGGGAGCAGGAGAGAGTCGGCTAGCGCAATTTTGGTAGAAGTAGGCAGATAATTGCGCAGACGCTTAAGAGAAGCTGCTGAAGCAAACATTTTTCGGCTAACCTCTGCCAGTTGTGGTCCCCACGACAACTGTTTATCCATGAACACCCCAAGATTTTTGACAGTCGCACTGATTGTTATTGGATTTGAACATTAATAAATTTTAAATCTTTCTCTTGAAACACTATCTATTGGCGAAAGCCGCATCAAAATCCATTGCCTGGTTTAGGAGAAGGAAGTGGTTTCTCAATTCGACGATATCTCCCAGACGGCATAATCATTTCCAACATCTTCATCATAGATCAACGAACTTGCAGTGAACATTAATAAATTTTAAATCTTTCTCTTGAAACACTATCTATTGGCGAAAGCCGCATCAAAATCCATTGCCTGGTTTGGGAGAAGGAAGTGGCCAAACAGACATAATAGCTTCTTCAATGTATACTACTCGTATGTAGGTAGAGATTCTTTTTAGAAAATGATATTACTTTTATCTTTATCTTTACGTAGGTAGGTACTTACTGTGAATCAACAAAGTCTCAACTATATTCCATAAATAAACGCTATTCAGAAACGCTGTTCTATCAAACCTTATAAAGATAGCTCTCATCTAATTATTAACTAACAAAGATTTAAATCGTTCAATATTATGAATTAGGGTCTTAGACCGAGGCACCTATGTAACAGGCACATTCTCTAAAAGTTTTTGGGGAGCAGTGCAGTTTTGTTTATTGAAATACCAACATGTAGGTACCTACTATAAATACCTACCTATAAAGCTCATCACCTAACAGATTTCCGTCTGAACTACGATGCGAGGCTCACAGGCGCTAGGCGAGTTATATCTCGTCTAAGGGCGAGTCGCGTTCGGAAATTCAATAATTTTGCATAAAGCCATGCATCCGCTCTCGCGAGGCGAATGATGGAGCGAATAAACGAGTGAATGGAATCCATCGAGCAGCGGGCGGAAAGCGCGGGAACGGCGCCGAGCGCGCGGGAAGAGAGGAGCGTCTCCTGAATCGCCGAATGGACGGGTACGTACTGCGGAAAGAACGTGATTATTTTGCGTATTGAATGCTTGAATTGGGAGTGTACTTACCTACGTATTTTGAAAACATTTTAAAGGCGCACTCGCAAAATTGATTTCGATGGAGGCTTTTAGATTTGCATTAGATTCGTTATCCACCTGTGAGTACTTATTTTATACATCGGTAGGAATGAAAGCTTTTTACTCCTATTTCTACAGCAAGCATTGCATTGAACTCAGTTTGATTGATTTCAACGAACGCGAGTAGATAATTATATCACGGTTCTTTAGATTTACTGATTTGCTCGACCTAAAATAACAGTGAAACGTATCCTATTTAATTTTATTCCGTGGAACGATTGTGAACGAGTCTGCGGGTAGCCGAATGCTACGTTTATCGGCGGCCATTAAAGCAAAGTGCGAGTCCGCGGCGACAGACCCCGGGGAGCGATTAGCGTAGCGTATCGACACGGAATAAGTAGCAGTGTCGGGAGCGAGGGACTAGCTATCTAATCTACCTATGGCTACCTACACAGGGATCCTGACGCACTTCCCGAGCGGAGGCAGGGCCGGATGGAAGTATTATAACGGTTATTATTATGTACCTACCTGAGACCTCAGTCCGCATCATAATTATTGATGGCTCACTACAGTAATAATATGGGTTAAAGTGCAACCTATAGGAAGATGTGGACAGTGACTCAACGGGTGGGATCATAATAGATCCTAATGGATTTAAATGTTTAGTTCAACGTCAACCGGTTGTAACCATAAAACGTGATCTACTTACGTTACAAGTTCCAAAATCCAGGAACATGTCCTATGTCGATAAATAAGAGGCTTATCTTTTATGGCGTTACAAAGAAAATAGAAAACATCGTTAGAAGGACCCATTCCCCTTATAATAATGCAAGGTTACGTCCGTCTCTGACGGTCAGCTCTTAGAACGTATCCTACCAACCTACTCTATACTTATGGTGACTGTTAATGGTTATCTTTGAACCAATAAGCAGCCCTTTTGCCGCCCCTGGCTCGGGCCACACAGGACCATCCTACACGCCAGCGGTGACAGGGGTTTACGAGATAAATAATGTTGTCGTTTAGCCCTCAATTTGTTGATCTGGAATTTTCCACCGCTAGTGTGCGGTTTAATCTGCTGTTTATGCGCCCCGGGCGCGGTAAAACGCCGGTATTACGATGCGGGAAGAGCTAAAATGCAACGGGTGAATCTGAATGTAATACCTATATGGATTTAACTAGATATCCCTGCTTTGTGCGGGCAAATACGAACCGCAAACACGCAGGGATAGAACTTAAAATAAGCGATGAGGTTTTTTTATGCGATATCGCAAAGTTATTGAAAGGAAGAGGAACGATCCTCATATTTTTACCCAAGAGGGAATGTAGGGCGATTTAAATCAAATCAAAATCGTTTAATGCACTATGTTGTAAATACAGGTGTTGGCTAGTAAGACTGTTTCAAACATAAACCCTGTTAGGGCATAGCAACATTGCACTAGGAGGCGCACTTACACTTAAACTTAAAAAAACTAATTGCTCGTATAACACTATATTAATCTATTTTTATATTCTAATGACTTAAGATTAGAATTATTAAACTATAATTACTTACATAATAATTGACTTAGTAAGGGACGATCATAGATCATGCATCATCCAAAAATTCGTGTAGCGAGTAAAAACTGTTTTCATTTAGGTACGTCTTTGGAATACTTAAATACAAGGCACATGAGACCTTACAACTCTATGTCTCAGGGTGACGGGCGCAATGCAATGCAGCGTTGGTCTCATAGTCACATGCTTCGTGACGGTGATCACCGCGGTATTGCAGTTGTACTAGGAAGAGGTTACCGGTTTACATCAGATCAGGTGGGCCATCAGCTTGTCTCGTCACTAAGTCGTATACAAAACGACCCAAAGTCACCTGGAAACAGTACACACTGACCACTCAAAAAACTATTTACTCTACTCTCTCATTAAAAAATAGAAGTGTTTTGCACCTCTACCACAACGAAGAGCATTCAAGAAAAATTTACTCTGTTAGCTGAGTTAAAAAATAACAACTCGTAGACAGTTGCTTGAGAACAAACAATATTACTTATACCTCCATAAAGGGTGTTCGCTTGCCCAAAGCCAAACAGAAAGGCTTCTGTTAAATGCAGGGTACATACTAGTGAGAGTGACACCTGTCAACTAAAACCTAATCTAGGTCTCCGCTGTGCCCTAAGTAATGGAGGCTCTGGTGGACTTGTAAGCAGTACACACGCGCCCTTATTGCGCCTTTACGACCTGCATCCAAAGATTTAAATCGTTAGATATGCCCTTAACCCGAAAACTATGGGATTATCTCTTGATGTGTGTTAACAATAATGCCGACGCATGGACACAAGTTTTGGCAATAAACCAAAAATGTATTGTTACCAAATTATTGTTGTGTAATGTATTGCAAGAACTTTCGTGAAAAAATAACACACACTCATAGGTAGAGGTATACTGATTCTAAATGAGCGAGCTATTACTGCGTGTGAAAAAATGGCACGGTCTCATTACGGTTAGGGCGTATCTAACGATTTAAATATTTGCCGGCCTCTGCCTCCCTTTGCAATGACGGAGAAATTACATGTGGGCTGGGCTGAATGAGACATTAATTTGTGACCGTTATTTGATTTCTAAGCCTTTTAGGTTATGTTAGGTTGTATTGCAAAATTATGTACATAAGTGAAGTGTTGACCTGAATTAGACGTCTAGTAATTAAAAAAACTTTGGTCAGTAAAAATGTTGTAATTGTAAGGTCCCATATGCCCGGTATTTCACCGGCCCCCTTACCCTTCAAACTGGAACACAGCAATGCAGACATTACTACCTACTACACTGTTCAACGCAGCATTTTCTCGGAGGAAAATTATTTAGAAAAATTAGTATATAGAAAAATTTTACAGGACAGTAATTTGGGAAATTGTATTGTTAACGCGTTTATCTACGTATTAACAACCATATTTAAAAAAAAATCGTAAAAATTAATATTAAATTTAAGGCATTAAAAATAACAAAATAGAGTGGATATCTAAAGGCATCAAATTTCTAGTAAAATTAAAAGTTTTCTAAGCACAATAAACAAAAACTCTTGTAATGAATCAATATTAGCTTACAGAAATAGACATTTAAAGGAGATGTTTCAAAATGGGCTAGGTCTATGTACTCAGACTGAAAAATTGCGCAAAAATCGGTGATTTCGGAAAAAAATACTCTTTATTTAATTTTAACTAAAATGATTGTTTTATTAATGTTTTAAATACAAGGCATAATTATCACTGGTAACATTTTTACTAGGCAGCCAAGACAGTTTCTAATAAATTCTTGTAACTGTCACTGCCTAATGATTTTGACAGATGGTTTTACGCGTTTGAGTTCAAGATTTTGAAGTTTTTTATCAGTAGCTAGGCTCTTAATGTAGTTTACGTAGGTAGCCTGAGGTACTTAGGTACTCGAAAATTGAAATGCCTCAGGTTGACTTGATTTAGCTTCTATCGTAAATCATTCATTTCACTATTATGTCAACAGCTGTCAAAATGACGTCACCAACTCTATTGGTCCGCCATATTATTATACAGTTTTGTGTTGCTCGACTTAGCTAGTTATTTTTAGGAAAATGCATCAAACGAAGCAACATATAAAAAAACTGATAGAAGGAAAATGTTTAATATATATTTAGCCATGTTTGTGCACGTGTACACCTAGGTAGCCTGGATTCCATACATTCGTGAAACATCTCCTTTGTATAAAAAAATTCTAGCATCGTCAAAAAAACTAGCTGTTAGAAGAGGACTAGATGAAGCTAAAAACAAATCAATGTTTTTATGGGAAGTAGTGAAGAAACATAGAAATAAGAATGACGTAAAATCTTGTGACAATTTGATCCTCAAAATTAATGATGGAATAATTCATGACGCGCAAAAAATTGCTAGCATATTCTCAGAACAATATGAAATTCAAACAAAGTGATACTGGCTTGTTATGCACTAAGAAGTCTTCGTGATGAGGCATCGAGAGATGAACTCAAGCTGGTTTATTTTGCTCTTATTGGGTAAGGTATAACATTACATTAAAATTGATAAAATAACATTTAATTAGAATTGATAAGATAAAATTGATTTTAGTGTAAATTAGAATTACTAGAACGGGTAGGGTAGGTAGGTAGGTCCCTAAGACTGGATCCTTCTGGAGTCTTTTTCTATGAAAATCGACTCCCTAACACTTTAAGGGTACTTCACCCAGTTTTACGATTGTAGTATAATACAGCTCTTATCCTGATGAAGGATCGTGTTGGTTGCACTACTTCGTTATTTTAGGGGTGTCTTTTCTTCCATATTTCATAAACGCAATGCCAGCACGCAGTGACATTGTTGAAGTGACTAATGTCTTAAATCCTGGTATTGTTTTGAAAGCCGACTGTTTCTTGTCCTCTATTATTAGGGGGTGAAGCCCCCTAATATACATAGCGCTGTCTGTCTGTCCGTCCTTCTGTCTGCCTGTCTGTCCGTCCTTCTGTCTGTCCGTCTGTGTATTTGACGATTCCAACTGAACGCGTTGACCGATTTAAATAAACCTTTTTTGTTAGCACCGTCTTATTGAGAGAAGTGGACTGATTGATTTTGGTGACCCTAGTTTCACAGGGACCGGAGTTATTGTGACCTCAAAAGGTCACCAAAAAATAAAAGTCTTCAAATGGCCGAAAACGTCCAAAAACCCAAAAATGTCATTTTTGATCTTTGGTGACCTTTTGAGGCCTTCGCGCCCTTTTCTGGCACCCCCGTACCAATGCATGTCTTATAAACAACCACTGAGAAAAGTACCTTATTTTTATTTCCTATAACACTTATTGAACTGTCTAGTCTCTTATACCCTTTTACGTTGAGATGTGAGAAATCGGTATGTCGCTTAGGCTTTTTAACCTTTAGTATTTTATTTTGTCATTTGTATTTTATGCCAAATTACCTCATTGAAAAGTTAAAAGCTATTGTTATAAGCGACAAAAACCACTTTTAGCGTCAAATCATTAAAACCAAAAATACCGGTAACTGCTCCATTTTTTTCTGATTTTGTAACTGTTTTAGTGTTCACGATATTTTAATAAACAACAACTTTGAACGGCGCTCCTGAACATTTAATTTTTGTCACTTATACCCTATTTCCTTTTAACCGTCGTCGATATAGGCGTACGTAGGTAGATACGAGTACCTACCTACCTCAAGGTCATCTCGTAGAGGGCGTTATTTCATAAGGAGTAGCAACATCCCGCAGTGAGGCCGGTTCATTTGGGACATTCTGGGGACAAAGGCATAATTTTTAAATTTTTGACATTGGAAATTCGTCTGTTTTCATAAATTGATCTTTTGAGCCACAGTGCCTGCGTCTGTAAGCCTCTGCCACAGAATAATTAAAACATACCACGCACCACAATCTAGTCTAGAATTACAATAGTTAGTAGCAAAGCCTTTCGAGTGTTTGTGTTCGGAAAGTTTGCTCATAACGCCAAGCCCCCATTCTGTGTTATTTGGTGCTTATTTGCCTAAACGGCCGGGCCTTACCGGCAACTTAATGAGATTCCACAAGGACCTAAAGTATCAAATTCTATTGTTCTATACAAACCCTTAGTAAGCTAGAATTACCCAGTAAGAAGGTGTTTTATACATAAGTATCTAGTTCAATATCAGGTCACTAGACGTCTTATGTTTACATAGAGTTGTGACAACGAAATTTTTAACTTCAACAGCAGATTACACAAATAATACCTAAACGCCAGCTGCTTCTTGACAGGGTGATTGACAATAAAAATACCAAAGTCTTTCGGCAGGGTGATTACGTATCTCGCGACGGTTTTGCAACAGGCAATTAACAGCAATATTGCTGTCAAATGTCAAATCCTTGCTGTTCTCTAATACAAAATTGACATTTGACAGCAATACTGCTGTCAAATGCCTGTTGCAAGACCTGTCGCGAGATGCGTAATCACCCTGCCGTATCAACATCCTCTAATGCGCTCGCCAACCCGCCTGCCAATCTTGTTGAGCCTACTCAATTGCCCTAGCAACAAACCCTCAAGATCAGTACCTACCTGAATATCTATTGCACAGTCTAGTACGGTTGATATGCGTAGGTAGGTACATATTGTAGCACCTATGTACCTATGTAGGTGTTTGCCAACACCGCCCCGCTGCGCCGCTGGCCAAGCAATTATGTTGATGAGCGCATCCGTACCAGTTTCCTAACCGAGGTAGGTACAGTCAGCGTCATAAGTATTTTACCGCGCGGGGTGGCCAAAACGATCCAATTTTTTACTTTACTTTAAAACCAAAGTGTTCAAAAGATCTAAACAGCGACCTGTCTGTGTTCAAAAGATGTAAGTCTCCGTTACCACGGCGTTCATAAGCAGTAAAGTGCTCAATGGTATCTAGCAATCAATGGCTCTATGTATCGTAAAATAAATTGGACTTCTTTGTGCTAGACGTCATGTACAAAATGCCACAAACGTATCGCATTTTTAACGCCGGAAAGTTGACATTTGTCAAAAAGTAGGGCTATTATTACGTAGGGCGCTGCTTGAGATCACGTGAATGCTCAGATACCGTTGAACGACTTACTTTTAGACATAATTTTGAAACCCTGTCAGCTGAGATGAATATGACATTTATGATGCTGAGATATTTTGATCACTTTGGGGCGCGATCAGGTGACTCTGGTAGCGTAGATAAAAAATAACTTTTGTAAATTATACATATATTTTTGGTAAGTTTGGAGCTGAGATGCAACTGATACTGACTGTCCTTACATATCTACGAAGCTCTCATGGATATTGATTGATACATTACTGGCAATACAATAGGCTTAAGGCTGTAATGCTGTCCAAGTTCCTCTTAGTAACTAACCAATGTGTATTGTTTAAAGTTCAAGATGGATATAGAGTGCATGGTGTTGGCATTAAATTAAGATTAAATTAAGTAGCAATAACATCCTTACTGTTGTTGCAAACAATGTTGAATACTCGTTGGTGTAGTCACTCACACAGAGATCAAAATCCTTGTCTATTAATAAAATTAAATAATGTATGTACCTAAAATTCCAGATTTATGTGATCTCAAATAAATGAAAATATATATTATATTATTTGCCGTGGGGTGCCGGCAGTAGAATGTTACCCTTCCTCTCATGCCCGTGGATGCAGTAAGAGCCTGCTAAGGGATACTTCCGGAAGATGGGCAGCAGCATCTTTCCGTGTATCAACATCCCGTACCGCACTCGCCAACCCGCCTGCCAAGCGTGGTGAGATGGCAACTACCCCTCATGGAGATCCATGAGGGTGGCCTGTATGTCAACTACAACCTGACCTTTTACAAAAACAATTAGTAATAGCTAAGTTCTTTTAATAATTGATGTTACCGTGGGGTGCCGGCAGAAGAATGTTGCCCCTCCTCTCTTGCCCGTAATGCATCCAGTAAGAATCTGCCAAGGAATACCTCCGTAGCAAGATCCCATACTGCGCTCGCCAACCCGAAACCAAGCATGGTGAGTATGGCAACACCCCATCATGACCAGTACTTGGAGGTCCATGTGGGAGGCCTATGTCCAGCAGTGGACATCCGTCGGCTGAGGTGATGATGATGATGAAGGTCTTTTAACCCTTTCCCTAAACGTGTAAGGACTTCCTAATTCTTCAAAACTTTTCTCTGTGCAAAAGTTCCCACATAACATGTCACTGTTCCTAAATCAATTCCTCAAGCCAATCTATGTAATTTCATCCGTAACGTCGCGCTCCTTCCATAACTTATTTAGCTGAAAGTTGTACCTGACAACCTTAAGATGTTTTCTTAAAGGTAAAGTTTAATCACATACCTACCGTTCCCCTTGTGAAAGTTGCGGAATTTCCGAATTAACTCGCGTCGCGCGTAATGAGGCGCCGTCTTCTCTGAACACTCCGATGTCGCTATGTAATTCTATAGGAACTGTTATATTACTTGGGTAACTTACCCCCTTTCTATGTGACGGACATATGTAGATACTTCGCTGACATAATTCGAAATTTCCATTGAAGGGTAGAATCTATGTGTATACCTAAAAATACTGTGGAATTGACCGGATTGAGCATTTCCCCACCTAACATTATTTTTGTAGGATATTTTTTTACTTTTGGTATGGAATTTTTTATACATTTTGTCATTTTAGCATTAAGAACTAGGTTGTTCACAGTAAACCAATCGTGCACTTGTGACAGTGAATTATTTCATTTCAGCCATAAAAGATCCACTGATGAACACAGGCCTCCCTCATGGATCTCCATGAGGGGTAGTTGCCATTCTCACCACGCTTGGCAGGCGGGTTGGTGAGCGCAGTATGGGATGTTGATACACGGATAGACGCTGCTGCCAACTTCCAGAGGTATCCCTTAGCAGGCTCTTACTGCATCCATGGGCATGAGAGGAGGGGTATCATTCTACTGCCGGCACCCCACGGCAAATGTGAATTATTTACATCGCTGTAATTATCTTTACTCAAAATCAAATATCTAAAAAAATATAATAAATCAAAATCAAAAAGTGTCTATTCAATAGAGCAAAACGCTACTTGGAATAGTTTACAAAAAAATAACAAAACACAAAAAATTTAATAAAGCACATAATTGAATTCGTTCGCTTCGGAAAACTTTTAATTTTTTATTTTTTTTTACTCCGATCAACTTTACAAATCAACGAACTGATTAATCTACATAGGTTCCGCTATCAGACAAGAAATGGCACTGTGAAGGTTCTCCAACAAATATAAACCGCTTTTAGCACAAAATAAAATGATATAGTATGATGGCACGGAACCCTCGGCGCGAGTCCAACTCGCTTACTAAACCTTACAAGGTTTTCAAGGTCCACTGGGTCTCTTAATAGGGTTCCCTTCTCAAAATCCATTTCCAAGCCTTAGCCTAAGGCCTGCATGCCGAGGCATGAGACGAAGGCATGCATAGGGCACGGAGTGGTTGTTTCAGCACTATGATAATAACATTATGGCGTCCGGCGTCTTCGTAAGGGTGCGATCTAATTGATTATTTCAGTTTTTAAGGGTCTTTTTTACACATAATTAATTATAAATAGTACAAGTTCCAATGTGAATTCGATCCTAGAAGGCATATAAATAAAAATTTAGGACATTATCAAACAAAGCTTGTCTAAGAAACTAAGGCGCATATCAAACTTCGAAAACTATTCATCATTATCATTTCAGTCGTTAGACGTTCACTACTAAACACAGGCCTCCCTCATCGATGAGGGGTAGTTGCCGCTTGGCAGGCGGGTCTGGGAGCGCAGTACGGGATGTTGATACACGGAAAGACGCTGCTGCCCATCTTCTGGAGGTATCCCTTAGCAGGCTCTTACTGCATCCACGGGCATGAGAAGAGGGGTAACATTCTACTACCGGCACCCCACGACAAAGTTTGATCATTCCGGTATATAATGCTATAATGTTGTTGGGGTTCTAATAAATAAATGATTGATTCAAGGTAGAGTTGAAATGCATGACCCATTTTGATTGGACTACATTAAGATTTCTGGATACTATAGGTATCTTCTAATCTAATCTAAACAGCCTGCTGGATCCCACTGCTGGGCAAAGGCCTCCCTTCTCCTCTTCCACTTATCCCGGTCTAGGGCTTCTGTCCGCCAGTCTGTGCAATGCGCATCCAGTTCGTCCCGCCATCTCCGCCGTGGCCGATCACGATAACTCTTTCCGCTTTGTGGGACTTACTGTGTAATCTTACTAATGCAAATTGTTAGTGACTGTCATTGCGCTTAATTAATTAATTTTATTAATAAATTATTATGATTGTTTACTGAAATATTTGACGTGTATATGTGTGTTTGCCGTGGGGTGCCGGCAGTAGAATGTTACCCCTCCTCTCATGCCCGTGGATGCAGTAAGAGCCTGCTAAGGGATACCTCCGGAAGATGGGCAGCAGCGTCATTCCGTGTATCAACATCCCATACTGCGCTCGACAACCCGCCTGCCAAGCGTGGTGAGTACGGCAACTACCCCTCATGGATATCCACGCGGGAGGCCTGTGTTCAGTAGTGGACGTTTTACGGCTGAAATGATGATGATGATGATATGTGTATACCAACACATTAATCTGATTCTCAGATGTTGTGTATGAAGCAGAGCACACACCTCAAAGTCTCATCTGGAAGCACCCTAGGGATTAAGCAGGTTATGCAGATGCTGCCGCATTTATCGACGTATGTGCAGCTGTGGATATGGAAATAAGATTGAGGTATTTGGGCTACAGCTTCTGAAAATACATTCATTTAAGTGTGTGCAAGCTTTTACTATCAATACATTGTACGAGCAGGTTTTTAGAGTTTCGATGCCCATCTGTGATCTTCTTCAGTTTCAGTTCACCAAATCGTAGTCTTTTTTAAACTTTCGCGATCACAACACATCGTGGTCGCGGGGAGACTGTCCCGCGTTAGTCTCCCCGCGACCACGACCAGGTGCAATCCGGTTGAAACGTCGGGAATAAAATAAAGGTAATTACGCGATAAATACCCGATAATCCCATAATTTAATAACACCAAATCGTACTTTATGAATGCAGAAAATAACATAGTTAATGTGTTTGTTTATAATATTTGAGGACCTCCTTCGGTTCCTCATTGTATCAGAATATAACATAAGTTTATATCATTTCAGCCATAAAACGTCCACTGATGAACAGGCCTCCCTCATGGATCTCCATGAGGGGTAGTTGCCATTCTCACCACGCTTGGCAGGCGGGTTAGCGAGCGCAGTATGGGATGTTGATACACGGATAGACGCTGCTGCCCATCTTCCGGAGGTGTCCCTTAGAAGGCTCTTACTGCATCCACGGGTAGGAGAGGAGGGGTAACATTCTACTGCCGGCACCCCACGGCAAACGAAGTTAATATGTTTGCCTATAATACTAAAGGATTCCTCATCGATCCTATTAATCGTCATAATTTCAGACGCTAAACATCCGCTACTGAACACATGCCTCCCTCATGTATCTCCATGATGAGTAGTTGCCATACTCACCACGCTTGGCAGGCGGGTTGGCGATCGCAGTTCAGGATGTTGATACAGGGAAAGACGCTGCACATCTTCCAGAGGTATCCTAACTCTTACTGCAACCACTGGCATGAGAGGAGGGGTAATTCTATTGCCGGCACCCCACGGCATCGATCCCATTATCAGATATTAATTAAAAATGGGACTTATATCGATGTGTATCTAGTCTAAAACAAAAATAATTTTCCGAATCGGTTCATAAACAACGGTGTACCGAGTTAGCAAAGATTAAAAAAAATATCCACGACTTTGAGAACCGTCCCCTATTTTCGAAGTCAGTTAAGAACAAACACGACTTACTTACTTTTCTTTTATGAAGGCCATGTTACCCTTACAAAGTAGTCGGCGCATCCAGCCAGTTTACACAAAGCTGCTGAAAGTTCCAAGTAGCTAGTTACTTCTTATCATCCGTTAAGCTTCAAATTAGCGAAACACGGTACAACTTAGTTCATTCTCAACGTTCTGGAATATCAATTTGAAGTAAAAGCTAAAACTCTGTGTTAATTGTCTATCATGTCAAGCCCGTGGTGGTGCCGACAACATTCAGGCAACATTGGGCAACATTCTACATGTTGCCTCTCCTCTCTTGCCATCAGGAAGATGGGCAACAACGTCTTTCCGTGTATCAACATCCAGTACTGTGCTCGCCAACCGGCCTGCAAAACGTGGTTAGTATGGCAACAATCCCTCTTAACCAGTACTTGGCAATTCGTTAGGGAGGCCGATGTCCAGCAGTGGACGTCATACGGCTGAAAAAACGAAGAAGACTATTAATAGCTTTTAAAATTCCATTCCACTATTATTGAGCGTGGATTTCCGACTATCTGTCTACTCTTTCTGTAGCCTTGCCAGGTGCTACACAAGTAGGTGATTTGCATAACTGCAGCCTCATCATTGGATATTCTTTCACTAACATTAGAGAAGCACTGCTCTGTTCATCATTTCAGCCATAAAACGTCCACTAATGAACAAAGGCCTCCCTCATGGGTCTCCATGAGGGGATAGTTGCCATACTCACCACGCTTGGCAGGCGGGTTGGCGAGCGCAGTATGGGATGTTGATATCCTGTTGATATATGGAAAGACGCTGCTGTCCATCTTTCGGAAGTATCCCTTAGCAGGCTCTTACTGCATTAACGGGCATGAGAGGAGGGGCAACATTCTACTGCCGGCGCCCCACGGCACTGCTCTGTTAGACCAACAAAAATAAAATTATTTTCGCGCTCGTTACACTCATTAAATTCGCGCATCATCTGTTCGTTAACAAATGACTGATTTATATTAATTGGCTGTGGTTGGGAGCATCAATCCGTTGTAATTTTTTACTGAGCTCAGACTCATGCGCTTTTAGTTTTGTTTCTCCTGATAAACTTTTGCTTTCCAATAAGGTTACATGAGTCTTAATATTCTCTTGTCCCATCGTTATATTTGATGTTGACAATTTAATTACGCTAATCTGAGACTTAACTTCGTTTATATTCGCATGTACTCGTAACAAATTTGTAGTGTGCTCATTAGTAGTCTTTATTTCAGAAATTTTGGCGTTTGCTTCAATAATACTATTTTGCATTTGTGTCATAATGTGCCGGTTAGATTCCACATATTTCTCCGAAATTTAGGTCATTTTTGTAAGCTCACCTTTCATATCCATGATATCGCCACTCGTTGCACGCGGAGGCGAATGGTAAACATTAATTGTTGGATGCGTCACTTACAAGTAAATTTGACATCACCATATCATCATCATTATCATCATTTCAGCTGTAGGACGCCCACTGCTGGACATAGGACTCCGTATTAGATTTCCAGGTATTGCGGTTGGAAGCGGCCTGCATCAACCGTCGACCTGCGGTCTTCACCAAGTCATCTGCGCATCTTGTAGGTGGACGTCCTACGCTGGGCACTCGAGAACCTTTCAGCCCATCGGCCATCTGTTCTCCAAGCTCCATGGGCTGCCCCTCGCCCCTTCAATGTGCTAATCCATTTGGCTATGTCGGTAACCCGAGTTCTTCTACGTATCTCCTCATTTCTGATTCAATCGCGTAGAGAAACCCAGAGCATAGCCCTCTCCATAGCTCGTTGAGTGACTCTGAGCTTATTGATTAGGTCAGCGGTGAAGGACCACGTTTCGGTTCCACTGGTAACACACACTGATTGAAGACTTTCGTCTTCAGGCCGTGAGGCTGAGGTACGATAATATTAGACGAAAAGACGTTGCAAAGTATACATAATAAATAATATATCATCATCATCATCATCATTTCAGCCGTAAAACGTCCACTACTGAACACAGGCCTCCCTCGTGGATATCCATGAGGGGTAGTTGCCATACTCACCACGCTTGGCAGGCGGGTTGGCGAGCGCAGTGTGTGATGTTGATACACGGAAAGACGCTGCTGCCCATCTTCCGGAGGTATCCCCTAGCAGGCTCTTACTGCATCCACGGGCATGAGAGGAGGGGTAACATTCTACTGCCGGCACCCCACGGCACTATATTAATCTTCTATTCCATACATTAAATAATATATATTAATCTTCTATTCCATACATTATATGTATATTCCATTCAGAGCCTGCTAAGGGATACCTCCGGAAGATGGCTAGCAACATCCTTCTGTGTAACCACACTCCGAACTGCGCTCGCCAACCCACATGCCAAGCGTGGTGAGTATGGCAACTACCCCTCATGGAGACCCATGAGAGAGGCCTGTGTACATTAGTGGAAGTTTTACGGCTGAAATTATATTCCATTCCGAAAACAACGCAGAAATATACAGTTGCTGACGTTGTACATCACGTCTAGTACAATAACATAACACAATATTATATGGGCTAGGCACATGTGGAGGACCAATTTACTTTGCCGGACACCACACATCTTACAAGCAATTTTACAAGTATATTATTTGACCCGAAGTATATTTTTTAACACTGTGATTTCGCTCGGAGCCGTGGCGACAACAATGCAAGTGCTCGAAGGTACGGGGCGGACGTTGTTGGGAGTATTCTCATTTTGCATGTCCGCCGCGAGTGCGATTGAGGGCTCTTCGCTGACAGATCACAATGCGGAGGCAGCGCACAGGCGCACACGCTACAGTAGGTAATGTCTTGACTTACTAGTTCTAGCGTTTTCACTTTCAAAATAAAATAAAAATATAATAAATAATCACGATCATTTCTGCTGTAAAACGTCCACTGCCTTCCTCATGGATCTCCATGAGGGGTAGTTGCCAAACTCACCGCTCTTGGCAGGCGGGTTAGCGAGCGCAGTACGGGATGTTAAAACACAGAAAGACTCTGCTGCTTATCTTCCGGAGGAATCGGTACTCCACCGATAAGACCTTATCAAGAAATTCGTCTAATCCTTCATAGGGTTCCGAAGCTTAGTTGTTTAAAGCACTTCCGGCTTCAGGGAGGTCAAGGATCGATTTTACTGACGTCGATTCGAGCCCCAAAGGAATCGAAAATTTTGATAATGTTTTTAATTTCCTTTAAATGTTCTACCTAATATCTAAATGAACAATAAATATTTAGTAACAAATTCGCTAACAATATCTAATGACGCTTGAAGAAATATTCACAAAGAATTCGATATACAGGGTGTAAAAGGACAACTTCCGAAAACTTCTGGAAGTCAATGCACTCGTCAATATGAATAACTTTTACTTAGGAACTTTTGCGGTAAAAAAATGTAAAGAAACAGCTGTTTCATATATTTTAGTAAAGTTTGTATGGAACAGCTATTTATTCACATTTATTTACAGCGAAAGTTCCTTAGTAAAAGTTGTTCATACTGATGAGTACATTGAACTTTACCCCGAACTTTTCGGTAGTCGTCCTTTTACACCCTGTATGTTTCGCCTAGACACTTCAGGAGAAATCGGCTCCCCGTTCGTCATGGAATACACTAGAAACAACAAAGACGTAGCGGTATTTGCCCAATAACGAACAACACCACCGCTCCCTGCACGTGTGGCCTCTTCGACCGCCGGCGCCGAACAGAAAAACTTCTGTTCTGGTATTAGTTAGCGGATTTTTTACTAAATATTTGTTCTTCATTTAGATATTATAATGGGTTTCCGCAAAAGTCACGCCTGAAACAATTAATTTATTGTTCTACCTAAGTGTGATTTAATATTATATAATAATAATACAAGCGTTGCCTTTTGCTATGGTATAACATTTTGCTATGTTTTTTACATAATGTTTGGGTCGACACTCTCTAAAGGTCGTACCAGAAAACCAGCGTTGATCCTTATTCCTAAAGGTCAACATTATGCTGAGGTGGGGACCTATTGGGCCACAAATATTATTTGCACAGTTTTTGCTTGAATTTTGTGCTGTGGATTTATAAATGCTTTTATTATATTGGATTCTAAATGGTCTAAATCCTTTAAATGTAGCATTCTTATGTCGTGCGCCAGATATATCGTGTCGATGTCCCAAGCAACTTCAGCCCTGTAAAATAATAAATAAAGGTCAGACGATAAGCCAATGGATGCGTTTGGCGCAAGGTCGGATAGAATGGCGTGATAAAGAGGAGACCTATACCAGCAGTGGTTACATGTGGGCTGATAGATACATAGAATATATAAGTTAATCTTTTCACTCGCCTAAAATTTCAGTTTGTTAATTATTAAGATACAAAATACCCCCAGAAAACGTAACTTTAACTCGCCTTACAAAATACCTTATGTATATCGGACACGATTTTGTCTAAATAAAAACTTTTTTGAAACTCCTTCCTCTCGCTAAGCAAGGCTCAGTGAGGTCCTAAAAAGAGGCATTCTTCCAAGTGGCATGTTTTATCATCATCTCAGCCGTAGGACAGCCTCACCTTACCTTGGCAGGCGGTTTGGCGAGCGCAGTACGGGATGTTAATACACGGAAAAACGCTGCTGCCCATCTTCCGGAGGAATCCCTTAGCAACTTCCTGCTGCATCTACGGGCAAGAGAGGATGGGCAACATTCTATTGCCAGTACCCCACGGCAAAATGGCATGTTAAGGCACAAACTAACGTGCATGTTACTTAACATTTGGGAAAGTTACGTCTTTAGTTCTAAACTGTATCTCGGACCATACTATTGTGGCAAACTGTCTTGCAAAACAGGTGACATAGCTCCATCAGTCCAACAGCTTTAGCATTATTCCGGGAATCTCGACAACAATATCAAAGCATTTTTGATGTTAAACATCTTTTGCCGGGGGTAAAACCGATCGGACGAGAGGTGACGCTTGACGCTCGGAGATGTGCGAGTCAGTACGCGACTGCCCTAGTAACTAGTTACTAGGACGACTGCCCCTCGTGTTGACTGTGGCCACTGGGTGACTTTGGCGACTGGTGCGACTGTGGCGACTGTATCTACTGTAGTGACTATGACAACTGGGCTACTGTAGCGATTGAAGCGACTGTGGTGACTCTGGTGAAAATGGTTTACATCTGCCAGGCGTCCCCTGATAGCTCTATATTTCTTTTACGTTTACGTACTGTTTATGTTGGTGGAGGCCCTATATTTTAATGATAAATCACTATCATATAAAGTAATAAAATAAAGCTCAAGAGTTTGTTTAACCGCGCTAATCTCAGGAACTATACTGGTGGGCAGCGTTTGGGAAACTTCGCAACGTCTTTTCGTCCAACATATGTACCTCAGTGCCTTAAGACGAAAGTCTACAACCAGTGTGTGTTACCAGTGATGACATATGGAACCGAGACGTGGTCCTTCACTATTGGCCTTATGAACAAGCTCAGAGTCGCTCAACGAGCTATGGAGAGGGCTATGCTCGGGGTTTCACTACGGGATCGAATCAGAAATGAGGAGATACGTAGAAGAACTCGGGTCACCGACATAGCCAAACGGATTAGCACGTTGAAGTGGCAATGGGCAGGCCATATAGCGCGCAGAACAGATGGCCGATGGGGCCGCAAAGTTCTCGAATGGAGGCCACGGATCGGCAAGCGCAGCGTAGGACGTCCACCTACAAGATGGGCAGACGACTTGGTGAGAACTGCTGGTCGGCGGTGGATGCAGACGGCATCCAACCGCAGTACTTGGAGATCAATGAGGGAGGCCTTTGTCCAGCAGTGGACGTCCTACGGCTGAAATGATGAATGATGATGATACTGGTTCGAACTGATTTTTTTAGGGCTCTGGACCAAAATCATAAAATCATAAAAATGTCGGGGGTTATAATCACGATTGCCTTCTGTCACATTTGCGCTGTGGCGTTGTTTTGACAAGTGGATAAGACTGGGCAACGCTGTCTGGACCAAACACCCCTTCCCAAGAGGCTTTGCTGCCCTGACATCAGTGCCTACTAGGGCCTGCATAATGATGTCCAGATATTGAATCTGCATTTAATGGTGCTACGAATCATTGATATGGAAAACTTAGGAAGTGAAGAGATCATTTATTTCACAAGGCTTGTAAAATTAAATGTCTTTGAATGAATTATTGAATGTTTGGTAATTTTCTCTAAGTTATTTATGGTGGCCACATGCTTATGCTTATGTTTATGTTTTATTCCTAGCCAGTATTAATATTAAGTTAATAATGACGTAAATGTGTACCTAGACCATAAGGTTAGATATTATTATCGCGGTGCTACATTCTATTGTCTATGGCATTCGGTACGTGGCTACCGACTATTCCAAGTCCCTTAACGCCATCAAGCCAGTGTTTGGTGTTTTCAAGTTTTCATAGTCATGATTCTCATATCTTGTTATCTTATATTGACTATCTTAGATATGACTTGGCGAGACATGTAGCTTCGATGCTACAGCCCATTGTAGGAAAGACCTCTTCTTTCGTGAGAAACTCAAGGCATTTTGTGGACATCATCAAGACAGTAAAGCTGGAACCAGGTGAGATTTTGATAAGCTTTGATGTGCGCCACTACTTTGTAGTAGTGGCGCACATCAAAGCTTGTGCTTGTGCGGTTGGTCCGGGAGGCGATTGAAATTAAGAAAAACCGGAATTTTAATCTTGAGGATGGTTTTCGTTTCTCGTATAAGGGGTAATATTAGAATTTAGAGAAATCACTCTTGAAGCCGCTCGTGTCCATTACTTTTTCATTTTGTTTTACACGATCTACCGATATTTAAAGCACAAGATGAGCACTAACCTTAATCAAGCCTTCCAGCAGAACACCAAACTTTAAACAGTCTACATAGTTGAATAGGTACGTCTTTACTCCACGAACCTCCAAGCACGAATGCCGGATTCTCTCCGCTCTCTTGTACGAAAACAACTTTGTGACTGAGCGGAAATACGAACTACACACTATTTCTCAAAATATAACTCCTTTTAAAATAATGACTAATATTATGGTGAAAAATGATAAATAACTGGCAACTCTGCCTATGTTTGTTTACTACTCCCGTACATGATTATTAATTCATAAAAAATAATAAGTATTTCGATGTGAAAGTGTCTCCAAAGGAAAGTGCTGCACTGGATTAATCTGCAGAATTGTTTTCAAGACGAAGCACTACTCGGAAAAGAATTAAACTGAATACGATAAGTTGCAATTTTTTACACCCAAGCAAAGCTCTTACCCAGAAATACCCACATCTACTGATTATTCATTTGTCACCTGCAATTGACAGTGTCAGTTTATCATCTGACACACGTCAAATCATCTGTCAAACTCGACTGACAGCATCACTTTGACTTTGGCACAAGTATAGTGTTGCCAGCGTGAGAAATTTTACTCATATTCCGGGCGTCGAACGAAACAGACGTGTTGCAAATTGTTAAATTAAAACTCAACCCAAATTAGTACATTGTTCCATGTGGGTAGTCTGTGTGATAACATAAACAACTTTGTAATCCTTGTTTATTTATTATTTAAAAATATATACAAGCTTAGTTTTATGCTAATTCTTTATGAATATTAGTGTATAGGCCCTCCCTCACTCGCTTATATATAAATTCTCCTCTCAACTTACCCATAAACACTACAAACACTGAACAATGGACCTCTTTGCAAAGCTGTCAACCAATATGGAAGAGCTGGCAGGCTCTTTCGACTCCAGGATGCAACACTATGAGAAGGACCTTAAAAAGCTCTCTAGCACTGATCAAGTTTCTCACAAAGATTTGGATGCACTGACTCGAGAGTTCATGGACTTCAAGGCATTCATGTGGAAGACTGTAGCAATGATGAAATCGCAGTTGGAGCTCCTGGTACAGGGCCTGGACCGTCAGGAGACTGCATCACGCAGGAAGGTATTGCTGTTTCATGGCATTGTGGAGTCCAATGATGCAGCCGTTGGAGACACTGTCATCAAGATATTACATGACCAATTTAAAATGTCAGATATCTCTGCTGAACATTTATCGGCATGCCATCGCCTAGGGACCAACACCAGCAAGCCCAGGCCAGTCATGGTGCGGTTTGTAAGTCATAAGGTACGTAGTCTGGTATGGAATGCAAAGACGGTTCTGAAGAATTCGGGTATTACGGTCTCTGAGTTTCTCACTAAGACCCGGCATGAAGTTTTCACCGCTGCACGCAAACACTTCGGCCTAAAACAATGCTGGTCGTCGGAGGGCAAAATAGTCATCTTATTGCCCGACAACAGTCGCCGTCGGATCGAGACAATGTCGGAGTTAAAGACGCTGCTCTCTGTACATCCTGCAGCTCAGTCTAGCTCGGAGAAAAGGGCTCCCGGGACGTCCCTGGACAATGGGAAGTCTACTGCCGTCCCTGCAGCGAAGGCTCAATCGAGGCCTAAACGCACCGGGAGATAAACAGAACCAGTGCTCGTGTGATATCTCTCCAATTTGTTAACGATAATTTGTCAACTTTTACGTATCTGCCACTATGCACATCTTAATTTCACAGCGTTGTAATTGTTGTTTGTAAATTTAATTAGATAGAAGGTAAGCATTATTTATTAGTTTTCAACTTGTCATGTCAATTTTGACACTTGGTTGGCTTGAAGGTTTGGTACTCCTATCCAACCAAACTTGATCCAAACTGTACTTTTTTCCTCTTCTTCTTATTTTTTGGCTGACATAATGTTCAACAAGATGTCGGATTGACAAGATTAATTTCATTCGGAAATTGTATTCTTTTTCCCATAAACGACTTTTCCATCAGGGTGTATGTAGGTAATTAATTTTTTTTTTTTGTTTCAAATTTCTACATTATTTTATTGTTTTTGGTGTATGAATTTTAAATTATTTCCTTTATCCACCATTTCTTTTGCCAATATACTTTGTGTATTGTTTTTTTTTTCAAGTGTTTGTAAAACTACGTTTTTAGTTTTGGTTCTACCTACTTTACTTAATGATTGTCCCTAGTGGTTAAGCTAAAATAATGAAATTTATCCGAACCTAAATAAAATTATAAATTTGAATAGGATAATTTCCTAAATCACAAGTTCTACTTACATTTTATTATTATTTTTTTTTTATTATCTTCAAACTAAAATCTACTCTGCTTGTTCATGACTGTTTAGCATTTGTCTGGTACCAGTCTGCCTATTTATTCTTGCCTTTTGTATGTAAGTAGCCTATGGCTGGTAGGTAGTTACTGTTAAAGGTATTGTAATATGGTAGGCAGACACAGAATATATAATAATGTTGTGTTTTTTAATTTCATGCAAACTGGCGAGTGTAGGGGGCTTGATTGGCATACTTTTAAATAGAATATTTTACTTATGTATAATATTTTATATATTAAGTAGTATTTGTTATTTATTTTGTGTATTTATATATTTATGGATAATATTGTATTGAATGACAGTTTTGTTTCATGCTCTTCTTTTAGTTCTTCCGATAATGATTACACTAGTGCTCTAAGCGACGATGACTCGACCCTTTTGCGAGACCAACTGGAAAGCAGGTTTTCTGCTTATCCTAAAAACTTTAACGTAGCTCATATAAATGCTCAAAGCATACCATGCCACTTTGGAGATATTCATACCTCTTTTAGTAACAAAGATATTGATGCAGTCCTGGTTTCCGAATCTTTTCTGAAACCTGGCCTGCCTTCTACTCAGTACCCCTTACCGGGTTTTAAACTCCTCAGAAATGATAGAGAGGGCAAGGGAGGTGGGGGTGTGGCAATCTACTTAAGAGCAGACATTCCATCAAAAATCATTGATCATTCTCCCAATCAATATTAAAATTTTGCCGAACACTTATTTATTTAAATCATTGTCAACCACTCTAAAATTTTGCTAGGTGTGTATTACCCCCCCTCACTCAAAATTGATTACTTTTCCTCTCTCGAAACAAAGCTGGAAGCTTATACCTCTATCTACGACCACGTTATTATTCTTGGGGACTTCAATACATGTCTATTAAAGGAGGATGTACGAGCTAAGAAGCTTGTATCTATAATTTCCGCTGTCAACATGCACATCCTTCCTCTTTCAGCTACTCACCACGCACCCCATTCAACTCCCTCTCTTCTCGATCTGATGTTAGTCAGTGACATTGATCGCGTAGCAATGCATGGTCAACTGTCAGCACCTTTTTCTTACCATGATCTTCTATTCCTGTCCTATAAAATTCGTTGTCCCAGGCGAAAGCCCAAAGCTCTTTTCCTTCGTAGTTTCAAAGACATCAACTTGTAGCGCTTGAGGTTGGATGCGGGTAATATTAATTGGGATCCGGTGATAATCGCGGGGAATGTCGATGAGAAAGTTTCTGCTTTTAACACAATTGTCACCAGTCTCTATGACATTCACGCACCAATTAAATGTGTTAAGGTCAAACACGCTCCGGCTCCCTGGTTAACCCCGGCTATTAAAAAGATGATGTGCAGACGGGATAAAGCAAAGAGATCCTATAAGAAGGCACCTACTGAGGAGAACCTGGCTACTTTCAGGACGCTACGAAATCGTTGTAGCAAAATGTGTAGAAATGCAAAGAGATGCCACATACATAATACTATTAAAAATTCTAGTCCTGCTCTGATGTGGAAATTCCTTAACTCACTCGGGCTTGGAAAAAGGTCAGAGCACTCTTCTATCTCCTTTGATCTTAATACCATCAACTCTCACTTTTCCAAAGCTCCTTTATCTCTGAATCCTACTGTCAAACTTTCTACTATTGATCACCTGTCTCGTTTACCTAGACCGGAGTGTTCTTCTTTGAATTTTGAAGAGGTTACTGAGAGCGAAATTTTGAGACTTCTTAGGTCCATTTCCACCAGAGCAGTGGGCACGGATGGTATCCACGTCCATATGCTCCAGCTTCTATCTACTGAGCTCGTTTCAGCAATCACACACATAATCAACTTCTCTCTTGAAACGAGCTCTTACCCCTCCATCTGGAAAAAAGCCTTGGTCACACCCCTTCCTAAAGTGTCCAATCCTGTTGTTGTTACTCAATTTCGACCCATTTCCATTTTACCTGTCCTCTCCAAAGTTTTAGAACATGTGGTCCATAAGCAACTTTCGCACTTCCTTTCCCGACACAGCCTGCTAAGTCCATACCAGTCTGGGTTTCGACCTGGACACAGCACAGTAAGCGCCCTTACAAAAGTCACTGACGACATTCGCTGTGGTATTGACAACAAACAACTTACAGTCCTGGTCTTATTAGACTTTAGCAGTGCCTTTAACTCCGTTGACTTTGATATCCTTTTATCCATTCTCTCCTCACTCAATGTTTCCCTCTCAGTAATCTCTTGGTTTAATTCTTATCTTTCAGGACGCTCGCAGTGCGTGCGCTCGGATGAGTCTTGCTCGGACTGGTGCAACATTACTGCAGGCGTTCCTCAAGGTGGTGTTCTCTCTCCCCTTCTTTTCTCTATTTTCATTAATGCCATTTCACAAGTCATTTCTTCACACTATCATCTTTACGCAGACGACTTGCAGATATACCGCCAGTTTAAAGTCGAAGAGTTAGCAGAAGGCATTAACCTCATTAACTCTGATCTTAAGAGTATAGATTATTGGGCCAAGGCTTTCGGACTTCTGGTTAATCCTTTGAAGTCTCAGGCTTTAATTCTTGGAAGTCCATATATGCTAAATCTCGTAGGTAATTCTTTCCTTCCCCCGGTTATGTATGCTGACACACCGATTGAGTTTACTGCGAACGCCGTTAATCTGGGTGTCATTTTTGATAGTCAGTTATCGTGGGTGAATCACGTTAACGCAATCAGCAAGCGAGTCAACTACTCATTTCAAGCACTCAAGCGTCTCCAGAAGTTTTTGCCTTTTGAAACTAAAATCACTCTTGCCCAAACTCTTCTATTACCTATCCTTGATTACGCTGATGTCTGTTTCCTTGACGCCAAGGAGGAACTTTTAAACAAACTGGAGCGTCTTCAGAACTTGTGCATCCGATTTATTTATGGTTTGCGCAAGTTTGATCACGTCTCCAGTTTCAGATCTCAATTAAAATGGCTCCCCATTCGACGTAGACGTGATCTCCATGTTCTCTCTTTCCTGTACAACATTCTTCACAATCCTCTTTCACCTTCTTACCTCCGTGAGCGTTTTGAGTTCCTTGTCCCACGTGGTGTGTCCTGCAGGACTGCTACGTCCCTCCTACTTAAAACTCCATCTCACTCTTCTAGTAGATACGGTGACTCCTTCACAGTTGGCGCAGTCCGGTTATGGAATAGTCTTCCCCACTCCATTCGAGACAGTCAGTCCATAAAAACTTTTAAAATAAAAGTAAAAGAGCATTATCTCTCTTTGTAATCTTACTTGAAAAGTATATATTATTATGTACCTATATATTTATTTATTTATTGTATTTATATATATATTTATGATAGTTGTTTTAGGTATGAAATGTAGTTTATGTTGTATTAATTTGAGTAGGTAATTAGGAAATATGTATTATATTTAAGTATCTTTTTATGTAACATGTATGTATACAGTTCTTTTTGTTTTGAGTACACGTACCCACTACTATTATCAGCTTTCTCTATCCTCAAAGGTTTGCTGGAAGAAAACTCTTTTTAGGGTTAAGCTCGCCTTTGTACATGTCATTTAGTTTAGTTTAATGTATATATTTACTGTGTGTACAATAAAGAATAAAGAATAAAGAATTGTTCGTTTACCTAGAGAGTTAAGTTAATTGAAGAGCAGTGTGACGATTACACCTTTCCGTTCCGAGTTGAAGTTAACGCTTGGACAAAAGAACGTAGATAATGAGTATGTTGCGCTCGCCGACTGAAAATGACTTGGCTGCTGCAGGACGAAGCGGTTCACAACCTAACCTGTCAAGCGGAGATGTACTTTTGGAAAATTATGATGGCACCAGAGTTACATTGAGAAATAAAAGAAAACAAACTGATGACAAGAGTCAAATCAAGGATGAACTTAGTGAAATTCGTAATCAACTTTCGCAAATGATGAGTATGATGACAACACTAAACCAAAACCAACAAGAATTTATGGAGAAGATCTCGGCTGATGTAAACACCATCAAAGAACAAATTTCCGACATAAGAGCTGTGACCAATAAACTTTCTGTAGAACAAAATGTCATAAAATCAGACATAACAGACCTGAAAACCTCGACTATACAAGCAGATAATAACATAGAGAAACTAAAATCAGAGGTCAAGTTACTCAAAACAATAGCCCCAACCACATCATCCAACGAAGGCACAATTGAAAATGTAGTATGGGAAATTAAAGAGCGGGAAGAAAGAAGCAAAAACGTCATAATTACAGGAGTAAAGGAACCAATGGCAGATAATACCGAACAAAGGAGGAATTTCGACAAAAATGAAGTACTGAAAATTACGAAAATCTTGAATGCTGAATGCTCTGAACCGGCTTCCATCATGCGACTTGGAAAATACAACCCAAATAAAAACCGTCCTATAAAGGTCAGCTATGAATCCAAAGAGGCAGCTCTAGCAATACTACGTAATAGAATGTCTATAAAATCAAAAGAGATCAAGATATTCTCAGATCAAACGCCTAAACAACAAAAGTACCTAAGAGAACTAAAGGAGGAGCTTAAACAACGACACGATAACGGTGACAAAGATCTTATCATTAAATACATAAAAGGTGTTCCTAAAATCACCAAACACCTTCCAAAAAACTAGATGTTGCCAACCTTATTACTCACGCAAATTCTTATGAAATAGTAAACAATTACGCAAATATTACGACTAGTAAAAAGTCTCTGAGATTTTTGTACATTAATATCCGAAGCATTGTTAAACCTGGAAAGTTTGATGAGTTAAAATGTGTCATAAAATCATTCAAGGAAACTCTACACATAGTTGTTATTACTGAAACATGGATTAAAACAGACAAAGAGGCCAAAACATTCCAAATCCCCGAATACTACCACTATTTCAACCATAGAGATAAATCAAGGGGGGGTGGAGTATCTATCTTCGCTCACAATAACCTAAAACATAGCTTAATTGAAGATAAATGTTTAAACGATAACCACTTCCTATGGATACACCTGGAAAACTATTGCTTGGATATTGGAGTTGTGTACAGAAAGCCTGAAACTACCAACTTTAATGACTTTTTGGATACATATGCGAAACAATTATATCAGAGAAAGAGAGGAGTTATATTTGGTGATTTTAATATAAATCTATTAAATCAAGAGCGTGCGACTTCAACTTACAATGAACTACTACAAGAAATGGGCTACAGAATCATTAACAAAATCGATGAAGATTATTGCACCCGTGAGACAGAAACAACAAAATCTATAATAGACCACATATGCGTCAATTTAAATGAAAACAGATTTCACATAGCAGTTATAGAATCGCCAATGTCAGATCACAAACAACTATACCTAGAAATAAAAAGATGCGAACAGAAGGAACCACTACAAAAAATTAACTACGAAGCTATAGAATACGACAAACTAAAGAAAAATCTGGAAGAAAATAAAACTATGAACTTAGACTGCTCATATAATTTCTTTGAAGAACGACTACTAGACAGTTATAGAAAAAGTAAAGTTAATAAAACCAAAATTATAAACCGACCTAGACAAGACTGGATAAACAAAACGATTATACAAGAAATTAATGCAAGAAACTCACTTTGGTTTGAACACAAACGATATCCACAAGATAAAATAAAAGAAGAAAAGTTTAAGAAGAAAAGAAATGAAGTTGCAATGCACATACAAACAACTAAAAGTGAATTCTATCTGAAGAAATTTGATGATTGCAGGAAAAAATCAAGCAAAATGTGGAAGCTAATAAATAGTCTATCGAATAACAAAATAAAAGACCCACCAGCTCCAAGCAAACTTCAAACGCAGAACGGATTCACAAGTGATATTAGTGTTATTTGTGAAACTTTTAATAGCTTCTTTTCTAATATTGGACCATCACTTGCTAAGCTAATACAACCTGACCATACAAAATTTGACAACGAAAGAGTAAGTGCAACTGGAACTTCTTACATTTTAAACAAATTATCTTTCACCAGTACAGAAGAAATTGCGAAAATAATAGACAATTTAAATAATAATTCTAGTAGTGGTATAGACGGCATAAATACTAAAACTTTAAAATCTGTGAAAAATGTTATTCTTCATGAATTGACCGATTGCATTAATAAATGTTTAGAATTAGGCAACTTTCCTGATAGGTTGAAAATTGCCAAAGTGTCTCCTATTTTCAAAACTGGGAAAAAATCTGACCCTAGTAATTATCGGCCCATTTCTGTTTTACCGATTTTGTCGAAAGTGTTTGAAAGAGTACTATATAACCGCCTAGAAATATTCCTAAATACCAAGAAATTTCTCTATGAGAAACAATATGGTTTCAGGCCGAAATCGAACACATTATCTGCAACCATAGACATAGTTACAAAAATAAAATTAAATATTGACAGCAAACGTATACCTTTAGGAGTGTTCATAGACCTGAAGAAGGCATTTGATACCGTTAGCCACACCCTGCTGCTAAATAAACTTAGTGAAATCGGTATCACTGGGGTTGCACACGAAATATTTAAGTCTTACCTGTCTAATCGCACCCAAATTGTAAAAATTGGTCAGCATCAAAGTCAACCAAGCAGTATAACCTATGGCGTGCCCCAGGGATCTATATTAGGTCCCTTATTGTTCCTTGTTTATATTAATAGCATGCACGAAATCGGATTAAAAGGTGATGCTACTTTATACGCTGATGACACTAGTTTGTTTTATTTTGGAGAAACAATAGATACCGTTATTGCCGACGCACAATATGATTTAGACTTGCTTCACAAGTGGTTTCAACATAATTTACTCACAATAAATATTTCAAAAACAAATTTTGTAATTTTTACGGCAAAAAATAAAAAAATACCACATTTTACAACGTTAACAATTAATGATTTGACTATAAACAGGGTCTATAATGAAAAATATTTAGGCTTAATTTTAGATAGTAACATGACATGGCAACCTCATTTGCAAAAATTAAAATCAAAATTGTCGTCGCTCATGGGATGTTTGCGTAGCTATGTTCGTTGCCTGCCACGGTCAGTTCGATACACAATATATAACACTTTAGTAAAACCACATATTGACTACCTGATAGAAGTGTGGGGAACAGCCACTAAAACAAACCTAGACGTATTACAAATAGCTCAAAATAAACTAATAAAAAGACTTTTTAACTATGACTATCTAACCTCAACTAAAATACTTTACAAAAAAACTAAAATAATGAATATATTCCAAACCTACTTATACTACAATTGCATATTAATCCGTAAAATACTCATCAAAGATATACACATCCAAATAATTTTTACCAAAAAACAACAATTTCAAAAGATTAGATTGCGTAATGCAAATGACATAAAACTACATGCTCCACGAACTAACTACGGCAAAAAAAGTATTATGTACGAAGGTGCTCAGTTATATAATAAATTACCGAAGGACATAAAAGAAGCCAAAACAATGTCAACGTTCAAAAAACTTCTAAAACATCATGTTATAAAACACAGTAGAGTATAAAAACAAAATCTTTAACTGAAACGTACCTACTTAACTTACCAACATACCACATCCAGTTGCGCTTGCTCTGTGTTCTTGACGAGCGGAGTAGTCGCATAATCATTTAGTAGGCATGATCATTGTTTGAATACCCACAATTTGTCACTTAAATAACTTAATTATCTATTCAAATTTCATGCAATGTAATTATTATGTAAGAGTTAGCCCTAGATAAATGTTAAATTTAAATGTTGTGTTCTCATGTAAGTGAATTTTATTCTTATGAGAAATAAATTATCTTAAACCAGAAATAAATTAAGTATAAATTACAAAGTAATTTATAGGTAATAAAAATATAGTGCATCTCTAAGATCACCGGAAGTTTAACTTTCTTGCTTATATATAAAATTATTTCAATAAAAGTCATTAATCCTAACAAATTATTACCAATTATTAAGTAACAGTTAACAAATTAGTTCAATTAAAACAGATATCCTTACAATCGGCTTCGTGGAATCCCGTTATTAGTAAATATGCGACGCGAGGCATTCCAGTATTGCCGCATGAAGATACTGTCAGTGTTGTGCGTTGCCGACTGTCAATTCTTGATTCTGACGACAAATTGAGGGTAGTCGCGGATTCTACTCTCAACTTGCGACGGTAGCTCCAGTACATCGGTCCACCCGTGATCACGAGGGCAGCAGGGCACTCGAAACGTCGGTAAATAATAAAATAAGGTAATTACGCGATAAAGTCCCGTTAACAGTTTAAAATGATGTCTACAGTTCGCGAAAGTTTACAAAGTAGACTCTTACTGAATCCAAGAGAGGTAAGAGAGGAGGGGCAACATTCTCCTACTGGCACCCCAACAGCAACAACCTTATGAGAGAAGCCTGATTTTCAGTAGAGGACGTTTTTACGGCTGAAATGAATAAATAAATAAATAATAAATAATGCTGGACAATTCACACTTGTGTTATGGGTACTAGATGACTGGTATACTTAATACATTATACTACATAGATAGATATTTTTATTACCCGTAGCAGGCGGACCTTCGCCCGCTGCACCACAGAGGTCATCAAATTAATGAATTGCATATCACGTTTAATTATTTTAAACATTATTACATAGAAGATATAATAAAAGTAGCAAGCAGCGAGACGGCTAGAAGTCAATAGGTCTACCATGAGTTTTCAAAAAATATACTCGCTAGCGAGTCTCGTTAAAAAATGTAAGAAAGCTTATACAGCGCCTCTAGCGGTAAGTTTTGTACTTAAATACGCAGTAAACTATACTACAGCTACTACAGTTTGGGCTTCATTTGCTTAGAATTTGGTACTATTACTAGTGTAGTAACGGCAGGCGATCTAACTCATGGTAGACACAGTCTCGTAGTTAAGCAGACTCTTCATTAGTTTCGACGGCGGGCGGGCGCGGCGAGGGCGGGCGGGCGCGGCGAGGGCGGGCGGACTTGGCTGCGTTGTATTGTATTGTATGTTGGACTAAATTGCATTTTTGGATTGCAGCGCGCTTTAATCAGATTCTATCTGGGTGCGCCGGCCCTGCTAATGCAATTGTAAAGTTTTATGCACATTTCTCGCTGCAAATATTAGTTTTACTTACTATGATTTAATTTGAAGGCCTTCATGGCCCAGTTGGTCTAGCAGCCAGCGTTAACATTGGAGATGGAGGGTTCGATTCTCCCGGGACAAATGTTTGTAATTTATCTGCAGATATTTGTCTTGATCTGAGTATTTTTCTGTGTCTAAGCTAATAGTATTTTTTTTATTTTTGAGGCCAAGGTCTTCCCTAAATCTCTCCGAGTGTCTATAATCATTATCTCAGCCGTTGAACGTTCACTGTTCGACATAGGCCTCGCTCTTAGGTCTCCAGGTCCTGATCAGGTCCTGAGGTTGTTGCCATACTCACCACGCTTGGCAGGCGGGTTGGTGAGCGCAGTACAGGATGTTGATGCACGGAAAGACGCTGCTACCCATCCTCCGGAGGTATCCCTTAGAAGGCTCTTACTGCATCCACGAACACGAGAGGAGAGATACCATTCTACTGCCGGCACTCCACGGTAATAATTAATCAAAACATAATAAATTACAAAATGTCAAGCCTGCGTACGATGAACTAGAGTTGTGGTTTAATTAATTCTCGTCAACTAATAAGCTACAAGCTTGCTTTTCAACCGTTCAAGCCACAAGGGGTCAGGCAGCCCCGGTGGGCCTGGTGGTTCCCTAGCGCTGTGAGGTTTTGCGGCGCTTCGGGAAATATTACCTTTATAAATATATCGTCCCGTTCTAGCTAATAGATATTGGTTTTCATAAATTGGCGAAGGCATTCTTTGTCACCCTCGGTGCAATATATCCGAGTAATATATTGCTGTTTGAACTTTTCAGCTCATAGCTATAAGCGTTGAGATGTATCACTATTATTTTGCTGAAGAAAAACATGGTGGGAACCTGACTACTACCATCCTACAACTACTCTTGAAATAGGTACTCTACAAATGCTCTACAACTACTCTGCTACTATTCTACTACCACTATACAACTACTCACTACTACTTCTATAGTAACACTAAAATATAAACATCTTGAGTTTAAGTTTAATCGCAATATAAACTTTCTGAACAAACCTTTTAGTATTTGACAGCCAAAAAATATCATCACATCATACGTACATATAAAATGTATGAGAATTGTAATTTACGTCATAATGATTTCTCTTAAAATTCATACGATGTTAGATAGCCGATAATATTAACCTGGGCTCTGATACGAGTAAATCCAACACATCTAAAATCATTGAAATCGATTAGCCGTTCTCGAGTTAAAAGTGGTGTCATCATCATCATTCCAGCCGTAATAAGTCCACTACTGATCAGGCCTCCCTCATGGATCTCCGTGAGGGGTAGTTGCCATACTCACCACGCTTGGCAGGCGGGTTGAAACTGCGGGGTAGCTGCTAGTAGGTATATAATATTCCTTTGTCTCTGTGTGTAAAACATGAGAAACTAATTAAACCTGTGTTTACCAAAACCTGCACCACCCTTAGGTTTACAAAACGCTGCCAGCGACCCAGTGTCCTTGATACTCGTATGTCTGGCTTGGGTCGCGTTAGTATCAGTGGGACAAGGCAGACGGGACCGTTGAACCCCACTAGAATTAGAATTTGAAAACATATTCGGTAAAATATCAAAAAACACGGGAATATATCGAGAGTATTACGCGATTTTGTACGGAGAAAATGTTTGTTATAGTTTATTAATATTTAATTCTTGTTATTTTTATTTGTGTTTAATTTTAAAAACATTCAAATACAATTGTTTATTTCCTTAATAAATGACATTATTATTTATTTCCGCCGTTTCGACGTTTTTGATATTAAAATGTATTGCGAAAGTTTAAACAAAACTCAAAGTTTAAAAAAACGTGTAGCCGCATATTACTCGCATAGCTCTATCGCGCCGTGTTACGCAGTAATAACATGCATTGGAAACTATCGGCCCAGTGCGGACAGCCTGAAGCATACCGCCAGTTATTAAACTGCTTTTACTTTGCTTGGTATAGGGCAGTGATGTACCGAGTGTAACAACCTGTCATGATCACATGGAGATCCATGAGGGAGGCCTACGTCCAACAGTGGATACCTACGGCTGAGATGATGATGATGAACATTTTATAAAATTTATTTCTTTAACTTGGCTTTATCGTTTGTCAACGCTTGTTATGCTTGTCCTAAGCTAATCGCGCTCAAACGATGATAGTAAGTACTTATTAATTTTAAAAAATAATGGCAATTAAAATTTTTCCTAAAATTATAAAATAATGGCTATTATACCTCTATATATATATAAAATTACTAATAATAATGAAAATAAAACTAATAATAACAAAAAACTAAAATAACAATAGAAATAATATTAATATTGCATGCATGTCATATAATAATCAAAAATAATGTCATTAAATAAAATAAAAAGGTTCATAGCAATAAAATTGTTGAAATTTAAAAAGAAGTAAAATAAAATATGTATTATTGGTCAAAAGATTTTTCATTAAAAAATTCCTTAACTAGTAAATGTTATTATACAATAACATTTACTAGCAAGTATGCTTTTAAGCTTTCTCTCAAACACCATGTTTGGCGATACTCTCATGGCTCTACCTGGAATAATGCTCGTGACTTGGCTGAAAAAGGACTGGCTCTAGTGATTGCGTGGCTTGAAAACAATCTACTGACGTTAAATGCTTCAAAAACAAAATACGTATGTTTCAAAAAAACTAACGTTGGTAGAGAGCCTAGCGACTTTACAATACGTGCACATACTTACCCCTGCAACCGTAGCATCAACATTAATAATATGAATTGCGACTGTTCTGCTCTTATACGTGTTGACCAAATCAAATACCTCGGTGTAGTTGTCGATAGTAGGCTCTCATGGGCGCCGCATATTGATGTGGTATCCAAACGCATACGGAAGCTGATCCGGGTTTTTAAAACTCTTCGTACAGTTGCAGATCAAAAGTTGCTGCTCCAAACCTATAAATCCCTAGGTGAGTGTATAATTGGATACTGCATCCGTTCTTGGGGTGGTGCTGCGAAGACGCACATAATACAACTGGAAAGAGCACAACGTGCTCTACTCAAGGTAATGATGGGCCTTCCTTTTCGATACTCAACTACAGAGCTTTTTAAAATGTGTAATGTTTTCTCTGTTAGAAAGCTCTACATTAGTAAATGTATCGAAAGATACCATAGGGAGACTGTTCCCAACTTACCTATTACTAACAAAAGACTAGACAAATGCCCTGTACCAAGATGCAATAGTGCCATCGCCTGGAGACATTATAATCACTTGGCTCCCTATTTGTACAACTCACTACTGAAGAAAACTAAAATAAAAGGGCTTACCATTCACAAACTTACGATCGCCATTGCGGTCTGGCTTGACGAATTTAACTATGATCAAGCAGAGAGACTATTGCTAAGACTGCAATAATAAGTTTAAACTACATACCTATAAATACACTTATTACATCTACTCATCTCACCACATATGTACATATACCTTACCCATATACTCACACACGCGCACACACTCACCTACATTAGGTACACACAATGCAATTTTTCTTCTCTTCTTTTTTATGTTGGTTGTTGTCAAATAATAGTGTTAGATAAAATAAGATAATAAATAGTTATAATAAGTCAACTAGTTAAGGAAAATTTACATGGAACTTTATAGGGAATAGAGTACTGTTATCCTGTAACACAGTGAAAACTAACACAGGAAACAGGGCACTACTTACTGTAAACCCCATTTATTATGCAATAAAAAATTTTTGTATTTGTATTTGTATTTGTACTCTTATCGTCGTCGGTATTATAACATGAATGGTGCCATATCGAAAAAACTATTACGCATCGGTTTGTTCTTAGCGTTACGGATGCAAACTTTGTGTTGGTCTCTTCTTTTACGTGGTAGGTGGTACGTGGCCTCAGAAAGCCGACAAAACAGGTCCGGGTTGTGTCTGACGAACATAGCAGATTCCAAAATATACAGCGAAGATAAAGTCAGTATGTTGTATTTTTTAAAGAGGGGTTTGCAAGAATATTTTCTTTTCAGATGGAACATAACTAATACATATATTTTGGTATCAAAAAACCTTATCGACGCCCGTTGAGTTGCCCCAGAATATAACCAGAAAGGAGGGGTAACATTCTACTGCACCCCACGGCAACAAAATGTTATGGAAAGTTAATTAGATTATGCCAAGTCCCGGTGTGCCTCCGCCCCAACTCGTTAGAGGCCCGGGGCAGCAGCGCCGGTGTCGAACAATAGTTCGCATAATGGCGGGAAGTATCGCGCCTCTGCTTTTATAACTGCGAGCAAGATGCTGTATTTATTTACACACTTTTAAACTGACGCTTAAAACGTTGATACGGGCGGAAAAGACTGTTATGATTTTTTTCATGATATCTTCTCTAAAGTTTAGGCAAAACGCGATAGTGTTATTTTGAGAATTAAACACGAAAAGAGTAACAACAACTACGCTATAACAAATCAGCAAAAAAGTCAGGCAAGCTATATAGTCACACTGCCAATGAAAATTTAAGTTTTATGCAAAACGTTAGTCATATAACGTTGTAGGCGAGCGAAGAACAAACGGAAATAAACAAGGCTTTTGTTAAGTAATTAATTCCATGTACATATGTTGCTGAATTCGTTATTTTCTCTGGCGCATTAAATCGTTCATTTTACACGCAATAGATTGATAATAGATTACTGTGGGGTACTGGCAGTAGAATGTTACCCCTCATCCCCGTAGATGAATGAAGAGCCCGCTAAGATAGGCAGCAGCGTCATTCCGTGTATATGCATCACACAACATCTCATGTTACATTCAATTTGCGCCTCATAAAAGTTGAAAAGCTACTAAGTCTATCTATGTACATTTATAATTTAAATTTAGTTTAAAGAAAATTTTGAATGTATTTATTTGAAACGCTAACAGTATTTTAGGCGATCAATATTATGTATACACATAATAAAATCGTAAACCTTTCACGTCTGTACATTAAATATTTTTGCAAATAAATAAGTGGGGTACATGGACAAACACAATTTTTGTCTCCTACTTCTAATACTAAATTGCCCGTGACTTCATTTGCTCTACTAAACACTGATGAACAGGAAGTTGGAACACGTGGTACAGCTGGTATTTTGAACCAACTTCAAAAAGGGAGAAGGTTTGATCATCCTGAGAGTCGACTGTATATATTATATATTTTTTAAATCTTTGTTTAGTACCTTAAAACTGCATCTTTTACGAGTATGAACCGACATGGAAAATTATTTTTTAGTTTGAATAGATACACATTGAAATAAGTCCATTTTTTTCAAAACTCAGTTCTGATGTTGGGATCTATGAGAAATAGAGGGAACTCCTCCATCCATGCAAAAATCCCAAGATCGCTATTATGTAGACATGTATTTTGGCATTTTATATGCCTTTGTTTCATTATATTATTTGTCATTATATTATTTGATTAATATTTATTTTAAACCGACTTCTTATAGAAGGAGTTTCTCAAGTCGTCTCTATTTTTTTATATTTTTACCATGATCAATAGATATTATTATTTATTTAAGGGGTCTTTAAGTAACTGAAAAAGGTTTAAGTTTAAAGGTAGGTTTAGGTTTAAGTTTAAGATCACATGGACGAAGTCGCGGGCACAGGTAGTATCTTCGAAATAAACGATATACAGTCATATTCCTACATAAAGGTTTAACCCTGGCCGCGACATATTTGTCAAGATGACTTATTGCACCACCTAAGTATAATATCTAAACACAGCGTGTAAAATACGCTAGTTGCCGACCGATTTCTGTCTACATTCTACATAATTGCACATTTAAAAGTTTCTTATTTTTTACCTGTTAAAGGACATATTAAAATGTTCTTAGGGTTCCAGACCTCAAGATGAAAGACGAGAACGCTGAAGGATTGATCGGTTGTCTGCCTGTCGGCTAAAGGTATCAACTTGAAATGAAAACCAAACATCAGCCTGCGGGCAGATGATGTCCTTTAAAAATCAAGGTCCTGCCTCAGGCTAGCAACAATAACAAATATTTTGTATAAATAATGTCTCTAAAGTTGTATTGTGTTGTATTGAATCATTAAATTTTTCATTTTTCTTCTTTTTTACTGTTCACCTGCTGTATCTGTACAACCTAATGGTGGAAACTTTGCTGGTTTTTGTATTGTTTAACTTTATCTCTAGTCTTAAGAAATATGTACTGTTTGTTTCCCTAATAAATAAAAATAAATAAATAAATAAAAAACTTCTAGGGCACTTCCAGAAGTCTGGCTGATTCATCATCATCATCATCATTTCAGCCGTAGGACGTCCACTGCTGGACAAAGGCCTCCCTCATTGATCTCCAAGTACTGCGGTTGGAAGCCGTCTGCATCCACCGCCGACCAGCAGTTCTCACCAAGTCGTCTGCCCATCTTGTAGGTGGACGTCCTACGCTGCGCTTGCCGATCCGTGGCCTCCATTCGAGAACTTTGCTGCCCCATCGGCCATCTGTTCTGCGCGCTATATGGCCTGCCCATTGCCACTTCAACGTGCTAATCCGTTTGGCTATGTCGGTGACCCGAGTTCTTCTACGTATCTCCTCATTTCTGATTCGATCCCGTAGAGAAACCCCGAGCATAGCCCTCTCCATAGCTCGTTGAGCGACTCTGAGCTTGTTCATAAGGCCAATAGTGAAGGACCACGTCTCGGTTCCATATGTCATCACTGGTAACACACACTGGTTGTAGACTTTCGTCTTAAGGCACTGAGGTATGTTGGACGAAAAGACGTTGCGAAGTTTCCCAAACGCTGCCCATCCGAGTTGGATTCGACGATTGACCTCTTTCTCGAAGTTGGACCTACCTAATTGGACTGTTTGTCCTAGGTATACGTACGCGTCGACAACTTCAAGAGCCGAGTTCTCAACCATAACTGGGGCAGGCACGACATGGACATTTGACATGATTTTCGTCTTGTCCATGTTCATTTTAAGGCCTACCCGCTGGGAGACTCGATTGAGGCCTTCGAGCATCGTGCTGAGCTCTTCCATCGACTTTGCCATGACCACAATATCGTCGGCAAATCGAAGGTGAGTGATGTATTCGCCGTTAATATTGATGCCCAGCCCTTTCCATTCCAGCAGCTTGAAGGCATCTTCCAAAGCGGTCGTAAACAGTTTCGGAGAGATTACGTCTCCCTGTCTTACGCCTCTTTTTAAGGGAATCGCCTTCGAGCTCTGTTCTTGTACTCGGACTGACATAGTGGCGTTTGTATACAAACACTTCAACACTTCGATGTACCGATAGTCAATTCGGCATCGTTGGAGAGACTCAAGCACCGCCCATGTTTCGATCGAATCGAAGGCTTTCTCATAGTCCACAAACGCAAGACATAGCGGCAAGTTATACTCTTCGGTCTTCTGTATGACTTGCCGCAGCGTATGTATGTGGTCTATGGTACTGTAGCCTTTTCGGAACCCGGCTTGTTCGGGAGGCTGGAAGTCATCAAACCTGCGTTCGAGACGGTTCGCGATGACCCTTGAAAACAGCTTATAAACATGGCTCAACAGCGAGATGGGTCTGTAATTCTTAAGTAAGGTTTTGTCACCTTTCTTGAAAAACAGAACCACCACGCCCTTGTTCCATGCTTTCGGCGTCGTACCTTCAAGCAAGGCGGAATTAAATAGCTTCTGAAGGACTTTAAGTACCGGTGATCCACCCGATTTCAGAAGCTCTGAAGTGATTCCGTCCTCACCCGGCGCCTTGTCGTTCTTAAGCTGTTTCAAGGCCATCCTCATCTCGTACAGGCTGATGTCCGGGATATCCTCGGTATAATGTCGGGTCAGTTTAGCTCTTGGGTCGTTGGCCGCACTGCAAACAGGTTTAGTGACCGAATCGTAGAGCCGTCCATAGAACCTTTCGACTTCCCTTAACACTTCTGCTTTACTTGACGTTATGCTGCCATCTTCCCTCTTCAGCTTCGTCATCTGGCTCTGCCCAATAGAACTATCTCTCGCGAACACTTTGGAGCCTTTATTCCGCTCTATCGTATCTTTAATACTGGCTGTATTAAAGGTACGAATATCGTGCCGCAAGGATTTCCAAATTTGTCTATTGAGCTGCCTGTGTGACTGAGCATCATCGGGAGACTGCAGTCGCAAAGAACGTCGTTCAGCCATGAGGTTTAGGGTGTCATCAGAAAGTTTCTGAGGTCTATTAGTACGGGGGGTCTTAAAGAACTGGGACCCCACCGTATGGACGGTTTCTACGAACCTGTTATTGATCTCGTCCACCGATGCATCTACTCCTAGACAGTCAAAGCGATTTGCGAGTTCGAGTTGAAAGCTCTCGAGGTTTTGGATATGTGCGCGAGTGGGTCGGAGCGTAGATTTCATCAAACGGGACCTTTCAAGTTTAACGTTCATATTCAATGTGCCCCTTACAATTCGGTGATCACTGCCGGTTTTCACCCTGTGAATCACAGAGACATCATTGAATATTCGTTTCTTGTTGGTCAGGATGAAATCAATCTCATTTCTCGTAGAACCATTGGGACTCATCCAGGTCCATTTCCTGTGAGGCGGCTTCTGGAAGAAAGAATTCATCATAAAGAGTCCTTCTTTCTCCAGAAAATCGGCCAGCCTCTGTCCCCTGGGGTTCCGTTGCCCATACCCAAATTGCCCCACTCTCAACTCATCATCACTTCTCATGCCTAGCTTTGCATTGAAGTCCCCCATTACAACAGTGAAGTGAGTGTTGTTCGTATGTATGGCTCTACTGATGTCCTCATACATAGACTCTACTTCTTCATCTGGGTGTGACGAGGTCGGCGCATATACCTGAACGACCTTCAGCAAATATCGCTTAGATATTCTGAGTGTTAGGTACGCGACCCTGCTCGACACACTGTCGATGGTGACAATGTTGTTAATGAGTGACTTGTGAACGAGAAACCCGACACCACCTTGGGACTGTTGGTCGCCCTTCCGGTAGTATAGTAGGTTACCGGACTTAAGGGATATCGTGTCCTCGCCCTCTCTACGGACTTCTGATAGCCCCAAAATGTCCCAGTGTAATCTACTAATTTCTTCTTCCAGCTCAACAATCTTATCGTCTGTCCTCAAAGTGCGGATATTGTGTGTTACCAGGGCCAGTGGTCGTCGTAGGGGTTGGTAGCCGATCGTCTCCCGGGGATTCTTAGCACCCCTAGCCCCGCCGTTACCGTGACTGCTACCGTAGCCAGGATTAGCGGGGCCGCCGGGGACTCGGGGCCTGGTTTTTTGTTGTGTTGTCATGAGGGGGTTGATGCCATACTCGCCACGCTTGGCAGGCGGGTTGGCGAGCGCAGTATAGGGTAGTGAAAAAACACGGAAAGATGCTGCTGCCCATCTTCCGGAGGTATCCCTTAGCAGATTCTTACTGCATCCATGGGTAAGAGAGGAGAGGCAACATTCTACTGCCGGCGCCCCACGGCTAATTATATGGCAGTAAAGGAAAAATTGCCGTGGGGTGCCGGCAGTGGAATGTTGCCCCTCCTCTCATGCCCGTGGATGCAGTAAGAGCCTGCTAAGGGATACCTCCGGATGATGGGCAGCAGCATCTTTCCGTGTAACAACATCCCGTACTGCGCTCACCAACCCGCCTGCCAAGCGTGGTGAGTATGGCAACTACCCCTCTTGGAGATCCATTTATTTATTTATTTATTTATTTAATAGGACATCCAACACAGGGTTACACAAAATATACATAATACTAAGGACTAAATGTTAATAGCCTGGTGCTCCCGTGAGGGGAGGCCTGTGTTCAGAAGTGAACGTTTTACGGCTGAAATGATGAAAGGAAAAATTCAGATACATATATAGAGAATTTGTTATTATAATCCAGTAACACAGTATTGAAGTTTGAAAAAAAAAATGCGTTCGAAATTCGAAAACGCCTTGATTAATGAAATGACTATTTAAAGATTGGAGGTAAGTATTGGAGATGAAATAACATATACCTAAATTGAAAGTTTTATCTTTTCTTAAAAAAAATTATGCGTCTTGCTTATAAAGTTTACGGCTTAAATAAATTTATAGGGTATAACAAAAATAAAATTTAAAATTTCAAGTGCGTTTATCTCATAATCGTGTTTTTCAAGTTACTGTGTTTTAAGTAAGGAGGGCAGAATTATTTCAAGATTGGCGGTATTTTAGATCAAAAAACTATAAATAGAAGTTTTATCTTTTCTTAAATTAAGTTAGGGGTACGTTTACACAAAATAGATATACCAGCAAATGATGAACCCTTAGAGCGCGAGTCTCGCTTTCACTTGTCCATTTTATTTTTTCTCTTTCTTTATATCAGAGTTTAGAAAAAAATGCGGGCTTTTAATAAAAATCATTAAGAATGAGTGGATAGCGTACACATGTGAGTACGGCACTCGTGAACGTACTAACGCGTATCAAAAGATTTCACGTGTACACTAATTAGGTCTGTACACTAATTAAGTCTGTACATACCACTAAGTGAGTCAAAGGCTCACATTATGTTCCCGGAAAATATGCGGCATTTTCCTTTAGCCATCAGAATTTTCCGCGTTTGGTTTCTTACAAAGAGACTTAAATTATTCCATCATCAAAGGAATGTTTTTGATCGCGTGCCATATTACGTTGTAATCCGTTGCTGCTTATGTAACACGAGTTTTTCGTACTACAATTACGTACAATAGGTTTATTCAATATACACGAGTTTTCCTCACTTATAATAAATAGCCGTGGGGTGCCGGCAGTAGAATGTTACCCCTCCTATCCTACCCGTGGATGCAGTAAGAGCCTGCTAAGGGATACCTCCGGAAGATGGGCAGCAGCGTCTATCCGTGTATCAACATCCCATACTGCGCTCACCAACCCGCCTGCTAAGCGTGGTGAGTATGGCAACTACCCCTCATGGAGAACCATCAGGGAGGCCTTTGTTCATTAGTGGACGTTTTATGGCTGAAATGATGATGATGAATAAATAGTTTAGCATTGATTAAAGACATTCAGAAAGCGATAAACAAGCGATAAACATGGTGTAAAAGGGCTTTCACATCTATTATAATAGATTTATACAGCTTTAGCAAGGTATCCATGCTGTATTGGATGCTTCCTAGGATTGTAATCTTACATAAGATAAGATTAGAGCCGCACCCTCATAAGAAAAAACATGTCGAAACATCTGAAACTGACTAAGCCGTGTAGGTTTCCTTATGACTTTCTCCTCACCGTTCAAGCCCGTGTTAAAAGTAAACAATTTTTTTTCATTATAGGAACATCCATTCATCATCATCATCTCAGCCGCAGCACGTTCACTGCTGGACAAAAGCCTTCATATTGGACCACTACGTACTGATCATGAGGGGTTGTTGCCATACTCAACACGCTTGGCAGGCGGGTTGGCGAGCGGAGAACGCGATGCTAAAACACAGAAAGACGATGCTGCACATCTTCCGGAGGTATCCCTAAGCAGGCTTTAACTGCATCCACGAGCATGAGAGGAGGGGTAACATTCTATTACCGGCACCCCACGGTATAATATCTATGACAGTTTTATAAAAGGTTTTTTTTATTGCATGTTAACATCCACCAGCCTATTTCCGGTATGTGAGTTTCTAAGAAGCCTCCTTCCCCCCCCCCCCCCCCCACTTCCTTCGCCGGATTCCGCACAAAGGAAATTCGCATATTACCGAGTTAGAGTCGGCGCAACTCGTCAACAATCACTTAAAGGCTTCACCGCCGGTGTGTACACAGTGTTAAGGAAGAACCAACTTTTTCCATTATAATATAGCTGCCATTATAGCGTGGGATGAAATATTTTTTTATAACTCGGCGTGCGAGGATTATTCAGATTCAGTAGAGCTTTTACGTTGGAGTGACTTTTTGGATTTTAACTGCGCACTTGACTCATCGAAATCTTTTGCATTTTTTATGACTTGATCAATTTTTGCGACGGGTATTGCATTAAAATAAAGTTTGCCAAAATATATTTTTTGTTTATTTTATTACTTATAAAATCGTACATAGTTATTTTAAAAACATACAAGATAGAGTAGATCTCGAAAGCCAGGTTCGTTCACGTGTTCACTTTATTACTATATTGGATTACCGGGTATTTATCGCGAAATTACCTTCATTTTAATGTCGACCTTTAGACCGGTGCTGAAGTTAACCGCAGCAAAGCGAGGGCGTCAGACTACCCTCACTTGGTCTTCATTATTAGATATTTGAGATTTAAGGCCGGTTCACACTGGGGCAGCACACCACACTAACTGTATCAGCATACTTTGGTTTATTCACACGCCGAGTACATCGGCTATCATTGTATTCCATGAGGAAGAGAGTCTGAAGCCGTCTTCACGATTAATAATAGGTTATTTCTAAATTTTCTAATTTGCTAATTTCTAAAGATTCTCTACTGCACTTTTGTGCGCAGTATGCTTGAATACGCATCCCAAGTATGGAACCCTATGTATGAAATATATGTATCGCGAGTGGAGCGTATACAAAAGAAGTTTATTAAATTCTTATGCTTTAAACTTTTTATTTCATACAATTCGAATGACTATTTAAGTATTTGTAAACATTTCCATATTCTACCACTTTTTATAAGACGTGAATAGCTGACATAACATTTTTATTAAAACTAACATCAAATTCTGTTGATTGTCCTGATTTACTAAGTAAAATTAATTTAAAGGTTCCCCCTCGGTATAGTCGACATAATGCACCCCTTTACGTTCCATTTTCCAATACAAACTATAGACATAATTCATACATGATTAGGACATGCGACAACTTCAACAAATTATGCAAAGATAACGATGCTATTGATTTGTTCTGTACGAGTGTGAGCTCGGCGCGGCGACTCCTTAGCAATAGATTCTTTTTAAAGTGATAGGTAACAACAAGCATTAGTATTAGCGTAGTACCTACCTACTTGGATTCTCTTAAATAGTAAGTGTACCTACTTCTAAGCATGGAACATGTGTATGTGTGTGTATAGACAAACTTTTATTTTTTCTATTTTTGTAATCAATCAGTAATGACTGCATTAGCGTTTTTGTGTATCTAAATTGTTTTTTAGCCGTGAAGGCCTCTTATTGGCTTGTCTGGTGTCTATTAAAATTAAGTTAATGTTTTGTCTACCTAGTGTATTTGTACTATCTGTCATCATCATCATTTCAGCCGTAGGACGTCCACTGCTGGACAAAGGCCTCCCTCATTGATCTCCAAGTACTGCGGTTGGAAGCCGTCTGCATCCACCGCCGACCAGCAGTTCTCACCAAGTCGTCTGCCCATCTTGTAGGTGGACGTCCTACGCTGCGCTTGCCGATCCGTGGCCTCCATTCGAGAACTTTGCTGCCCCATCGGCCATCTGTTCTGCGCGCTATATGGCCTGCCCATTGCCACTTCAACGTGCTAATCCGTTTGGCTATGTCGGTGACCCGAGTTCTTCTACGTATCTCCTCATTTCTGATTCGATCCCGTAGAGAAACCCCGAGCATAGCCCTCTCCATAGCTCGTTGAGCGACTCTGAGCTTGTTCATAAGGCCAATAGTGAAGGACCACGTCTCGGTTCCATATGTCATCACTGGTAACACACACTGGTTGTAGACTTTCGTCTTAAGGCACTGAGGTATGTTGGACGAAAAGACGTTGCGAAGTTTCCCAAACGCTGCCCATCCGAGTTGGATTCGACGATTGACCTCTTTCTCGAAGTTGGACCTACCTAATTGGACTGTTTGTCCTAGGTATACGTACGCGTCGACAACTTCAAGAGCCGAGTTCTCAACCATAACTGGGGCAGGCACGACATGGACATTTGACATGATTTTCGTCTTGTCCATGTTCATTTTAAGGCCTACCCGCTGGGAGACTCGATTGAGGCCTTCGAGCATCGTGCTGAGCTCTTCCATCGACTTTGCCATGACCACAATATCGTCGGCAAATCGAAGGTGAGTGATGTATTCGCCGTTAATATTGATGCCCAGCCCTTTCCATTCCAGGAGCTTGAAGGCATCTTCCAAAGCGGTCGTAAACAGTTTCGGAGAGATTACGTCTCCCTGTCTTACGCCTCTTTTTAAGGGAATCGCCTTCGAGCTCTGTTCTTGTACTCGGACTGACATAGTGGCGTTTGTATACAAACACTTCAACACTTCGATGTACCGATAGTCAATTCGGCATCGTTGGAGAGACTCAAGCACCGCCCATGTTTCGATCGAATCGAAGGCTTTCTCATAGTCCACAAACGCAAGACATAGCGGCAAGTTATACTCTTCGGTCTTCTGTATGACTTGCCGCAGCGTATGTATGTGGTCTATGGTACTGTAGCCTTTTCGGAACCCGGCTTGTTCGGGAGGCTGGAAGTCATCAAACCTGCGTTCGAGACGGTTCGCGATGACCCTTGAAAACAGCTTATAAACATGGCTCAACAGCGAGATGGGTCTGTAATTCTTAAGTAAGGTTTTGTCACCTTTCTTGAAAAACAGAACCACCACGCCCTTGTTCCATGCTTTCGGCGTCGTACCTTCAAGCAAGGCGGAATTAAATAGCTTCTGAAGGACTTTAAGTACCGGTGATCCACCCGCTTTCAGAAGCTCTGAAGTGATTCCGTCCTCACCCGGCGCCTTGTCGTTCTTAAGCTGTTTCAAGGCCATCCTGATCTCGTACAGGCTGATGTCCGGGATATCCTCGGTATAATGTCGGGTCAGTTTAGCTCTTGGGTCGTTGGCCGCACTGCAAACAGGTTTAGTGACCGAATCGTAGAGCCGTCCATAGAACCTTTCGACTTCCCTTAACACTTCTGCTTTACTTGACGTTATGCTGCCATCTTCCCTCTTCAGCTTCGTCATCTGGCTCTGCCCAATAGAACTATCTCTCGCGAACACTTTGGAGCCTTTATTCCGCTCTATCGTATCTTTAATACTGGCTGTATTAAAGGTACGAATATCGTGCCGCAAGGATTTCCAAATTTGTCTATTGAGCTGCCTATGTGACTGAGCATCATCGGGAGACTGCAGTCGCAAAGAACGTCGTTCAGCCATGAGGTTTAGGGTGTCATCAGAAAGTTTCTGAGGTCTATTAGTACGGGGGGTCTTAAAGAACTGGGACCCCACCGTATGGACGGTTTCTACGAACCTGTTATTGATCTCGTCCACCGATGCATCTACTCCTAGACAGTCAAAGCGATTTGCGAGTTCGAGTTGAAAGCTCTCGAGGTTTTGGATATGTGCGCGAGTGGGTCGGAGCGTAGATTTCATCAAACGGGACCTTTCAAGTTTAACGTTCATATTCAATGTGCCCCTTACAATTCGGTGATCACTGCCGGTTTTCACCCTGTGAATCACAGAGACATCATTGAATATTCGTTTCTTGTTGGTCAGGATGAAATCAATCTCATTTCTCGTAGAACCATTGGGACTCATCCAGGTCCATTTCCTGTGAGGCGGCTTCTGGAAGAAAGAATTCATCATAAAGAGTCCTTCTTTCTCCAGAAAATCGGCCAGCCTCTGTCCCCTGGGGTTCCGTTGCCCATACCCAAATTGCCCCACTCTCAACTCATCATCGCTTCTCATGCCTAGCTTTGCATTGAAGTCCCCCATTACAACAGTGAAGTGAGTGTTGTTCGTATGTATGGCTCTACTGATGTCCTCATACATAGACTCTACTTCTTCATCTGGGTGTGACGAGGTCGGCGCATATACCTGAACGACCTTCAGCAAATATCGCTTAGATATTCTGAGTGTTAGGTACGCGACCCTGCTCGACACACTGTCGATGGTGACAATGTTGTTAATGAGTGACTTGTGAACGAGAAACCCGACACCACCTTGGGACTGTTGGTCGCCCTCCCGGTAGTATAGTAGGTTACCGGACTTAAGGGATATCGTGTCCTCGCCCTCTCTACGGACTTCTGATAGCCCCAAAATGTCCCAGTGTAATCTACTAATTTCTTCTTCCAGCTCAACAATCTTATCGTCTGTCCTCAAAGTGCGGATGTTGTGTGTTACCAGGGCCAGTGGTCGTCGTAGGGGTTGGTAGCCGATCGTCTCCCGGGGATTCTTAGCACCCCTAGCCCCGCCGTTACCGTGACTGCTACCGTAGCCAGGATTAGCGGGGCCGCCGGGGACTCGGGGCCTGGTTTTTTGTTGTGTTGTCATGAGGGGGTTGATGCCATACTCGCCACGCTTGGCAGGCGGGTTGGCGAGCGCAGTATAGGGTAGTGAAAAAACACGGAAAGATGCTGCTGCCCATCTTCCGGAGGTATCCCTTAGCAGATTCTTACTGCATCCATGGGTAAGAGAGGAGAGGCAACATTCTACTGCCGGCGCCCCACGGCAGTACTATCTGTAGCTTGGGTTAAAAATTAACTTTATTTTTGTTCTGCATTTGTATAAGCTGTAGGCCTTCCTTCATAAGTAAATAAATAAATAAATAAATAAATAAATTTAAAGTAAGTAAGTAGGTAGGTACTTGCCGGACGTTTTACGGCTGTAATAATGAGGAACTTAAAAGAGACACAAATTTTCTGTTTTTATGTGACGAAAAAATGCGAAGATTACCACACTCTTTCTCATAAATCGCACAAAAGTAAGATACTGCTTCACATACTCAACAAACGCGTAAGACACTTCATTGACTGGCAGATACTGGAGGAGCAGACGGGTTTCGTTAAAGGAAGAGGCACTCGCGAAAACAAACAGAATGTGAGATTTATTGATTAATTAACTATTAAAACGGGAGGTAAGGTCTTGATAGTTAGCTGTAAATATGTAATTAATAAGTATGTTTAAAGGTATAATTAATAAAATGAGAATGTCGCCCACACCCTGTTCTAAAAATGTGATCAAACAAAAAGACGACCCGTGGCCGGTAGAAATTCTACAAAGTTTTAAATTATGTTATGCTTGGGATTGTTTCAGGAAAGGATCAGTTCCAATATCAGGGTTAATAAAGCATAATTTATTATTAATATAGATAAAAATTTCGTCGCATAATCTAGATTGCAATATCTTGCTTTGTAAAGAGCGCGTCAGATAATCGTAGCACTCAGTACTAACCTAACCATACTCACAATTTCATCACAAGTAAAAATGCTTACCGCCCAACGAAGTGGGCACCGGGTCAGCTTGTATCTGATAAAGAGAAATGGGAGCATACAACCTCCATTTTGCCAATCGTGGTTAGTCTCGGTGGCTGCCGCTGTCATATCCAATAAAACAATAAAGTTGCTGCGCGGGACGAACTCCGACAGATCGTGGTGTTGGATAGATCGGACATATTTACAGAAAGTTTTGTGGGTGGGAAGTTTTAGGCTTAGAATAGATGAATTTAAAAACTAGCTGACACGGCCGCACCGCAGCGCGCCCTATATCGGGTACAAAATTTAAGCCTTTGGTTACTTCCATGTAATGTAGCATTTTATACGTGCAATATTTTTTTTAATCGATGGAGATGTTTTTGAGTTTATTCATTACAAACATCCAAACACACAAATTTTGTATCTTTATAATATGGAATAACATAAATCAGTTTTACTGCCAATCAGCGTATCGTTAACCTTATGTCTCCTCAAAATAAAACCGGCTGAATGGTGATTCGGTAATTCTTCCGGAATTACAGCCCTCCTCGATCCTCAGTTAGCGCGGGACCCTCGTAAACGGGTTTGTTACCATTTGGGACAGCAAACAATAAACCAAACAAGATGTAGAGCCCAAATAGAACCGAATCATCATTTCAGCCGTAAAACGTCCTCTACTGAACACAGGCCTCCCCTCCTCTCATGCCCGTGGATGCAGTAGGAGCCTGCTGAGGGATACCTCCGGAAAATGGGCAGCGGCGTCTTTCGTTCTTTCGTGTATCAACATCCCGTACTACGCTCGCCAACCCGCCTGCCAAGCGTGGTGAGTATGGCAACAACCCTCATGACGAAATGATGACGATGAATAGTACGCTGTCCTGCAAAAATTACTTATTCCGGCATAATTATGTGTTCAAATAGTTTGTGTTCGTGTCAGTATTTGAATGGAGTATTTTAAGTTTTATGCGCGTGAAACACGAGTTCATATTTCAATTTGTGGAAATTATACACGTTGGTTACCGAATACCTATTCAGAACGGAAATGCCACAAAAAGCTACATAGCCTACATTACCTTCAATTTGTCATTGACGAAATTATACGTTTCCATTTGCGGGCTTATTAGCATGCACCATTCATTCCTATAGAAAACCTATGCTCATTCTTCATGTGCATAGAAACAGGGAAATGGAGAGTCCCTTATTTCTTTTTATTTTTATTTTTATTTGAGTACCGAAGCTTTATCGTTTCGTCAAACACGCAGGTTCCAACATTTTATCAATCTTAATCTAGTTAAGCTAATTAAATTTATTACAAGAAGGCAGATGACTTTATAAAAACAAAAAAAAACGGATATCTTAATACTGTAATATTGAAATTTTGTGGCAACTCCTATCTGTTGATGCTTTCCTGGTACTTTTATTATCTGTTCTTTGGCTAAATTTACAATTTCTCGACATTTAACTTAATCATTTAAACCTTACACTTTATAGTTTAATTTACTTAAACAGAATAAAGTTTTTCTGATAATATTTTAACAGTAAAGTTACAAATTTCAAAGTTTAATTTCAACCTAAATTTTTATATGATATGATTTTTATATGATCTTATACATATGTAAGACAATTTATTGTTATCATTTACCACTTAATAATAATTAATATGTATGTCTAGTCATCATCATCATGTCAGTCGTAAAACATCCACTACTGAACTCAAGCCTCCCTCATAGATCTCCATGAGGGGTTGTTGCCATACTTACCACGCTTGGCAGGCGGGTTGGCGAGCGCAGTATGAGATGTTGATACACGGAAAGACGCTGCTGCCCATCTTCCGGAGGTATCTCTTAGCAGGCTCTTACTGCATGCACGAGCATGAGAGGAGGGGTAACATTCTTCTGCCGGCACCCCACGGCTAATGTATAAATGCTAATGTATGTCTAGTAAATAACATATATTAAGTTAAATAGTTCAAATTCAAATTCAAATCATTTATTGCGTTCATGTGTACATTAAGGTCTTATAATTTAGCTTTTAGTCCAAACATGAGCCCAGTAAGGGCACTACAATTTAGGTGTTTGTAGGTAACATAAAAATTTTCGTACTTAACTAATTTAAAACAACTTTACATAAAGTTAGGTATTGTAAAAATGTACTTATTCTAAATTATATCAAATTATAACATCAAGATAAATTAACATACTTAATAGCTTTGTTAATTATTAGTACAATAATTACATAGGTCCTAATCTTTTTTTTTTTTTTTGTTACATTTTTATAAAAGGTACCTCCTTTTTATGTAACTCAATGGGTTCATATCAAAAAACTCTTGCAAGGTATAGAAACTATGTGTTATTAAATATTTCCTAAGTTTATTTTTAAATGTGTGAACCTGGCTTTCATTTCGAATATTTTCAGGAATATTATTATAAATTTTTGTTGCCATGGCATGTGTACCGGAGTGAAAGATTTGGAGCTTTGAGAAGGAAGTGACTAGTTTTTTGTGTGGTCTAAGATTCTGTGGACGTGAATATTCATGAAAGAGGTGAATGTGTTTTTTAACAAATACGCTAATTTCTATAATATAAATACATGTTAGAGTAAGAATATTTTCCTTTTGAAAGTAAGGTTTGCAGCTTTCTGTTGTGTCTAAATTGTAAATAATTCTTATACATCGTTTTTGAAGCGTGAAGAGTTTTGAGGCGTCAGTACTATTTCCCCAGACAGTTATGCCATACTGCAGCCAAGCATGGGCATATGCATAGTAGGCACAGGTGGCAATTTTTATGTTTGTAGTCTTTTTAAGTTGATAAAGCGCATAGGTGAACCTGGATAATTTTGAAGCAATTTTTTGTATGTGGGTTTTCCAATTTATGTTAGAATCTATGTGTATTCCTAGAAGAGGATATGTATTAACAACTTCTATCGGAGTATTTTGAAAGTTGTATTGAATTTGAAGTGGTGTTTTTTGATAAGGGTGGAACTGTATTAATTTAGTTTTATTGAAGTTTAATAGTAAATTGTGGTGCCCGAGCCAGTCTGTTATTTTATTAAATATGGAATCTAAGTGTTCATGAAGGTTAGATCCACTTTTGCTAGGTAATACTATCGATATGTCATCTGCGAAAAGGGTACAGTGTTCATTCAAGATTTTGGGCAGGTCATTTATATAAATAAGGAACAAGATACACCCTAGAACGCTGCCTTGTGGTATTGATTGTTTAACTATGATATTTCGTGATTTAACTAAATTAATTTTTCCTGTGCAATGATTATAGTGTTCAACCTCTACATATTGTGTTCTATTTTTTAAATATGAAATAAACCAGCTATGGACTTGGCCCCTAACTCCTATACCTTGAAGCTTTTTTAACAGTATATCGTATGGGACTCTATCATAAGCCTTGCTCATATCCAATAGTATACCAATGGCATATTTTTTATTATTTATTATATTTAAGATTTCATTTATATAATTATACACTGCTAGAGATGTAGATTTATTTTTTCTGAAGCCGTTTTGAGCTTCGCTGAATATTTTGAATTTCTCACAATATGAATAGAGGCGACTGGATATAGCACCTTCAAAAATTTTTGAAAATGTTGGCAAAAGGGCTATGGGGCGATAATTATTGAGGTCATGTTTACTATCTTTTTTGTGGAGTGGTTTGATTATTGCCATTTTAAGAGGGTCTGGGACAACACCTTCTGAAAATGATTGTTGGATTAAAAACGTCAACGGGGGTGCAAGTTCTTCGGCGCACTTTTTTATCAATATTGGCGGGAGCTCATCATGCCCAAAACTTCGTTTGTTTTTTAATTTTTTTATGATTTTTAATGTTTCATTGATGGTAATTGGCTGTAGAAACATTGAGTTTTCTATTGTAGTTAATGGTAAGTTGGTTCTTGAAGGTATATTTCCATTTTCTCCCACTGATGAGAAGAAATCATTAAATAAATTAGCAATTTCAAAAGGATCTTCCGTTAATGTTTTATTTCTTTTGATTGTTATATTATTTTTATTTTTTGTTGGTAATTTATTTGTTTCTTCTTTAACTATTTGCCACATAGTTTTTACTGTGTTGTCTGTATTTTTCATTCTTTTTATATTTTGTAATTTTTTAGAGGTTTTAACAGTTTTTTTCAACACTTTTTCGTAATTTTTATAATGTTTATCTAGTATTGGATTATTTATTTGTGACACAAGTATTTTTAAAGATCTTTTTAGTTTACATGATGTTTTAATGCCTGTTGTCAGCCAAGTCTTTTTGCTTTTATTTTTTAATTTTACTATTGTTTTGGGTATGCATTTATTTAATAGGTCGTATAGGGTGTTGCTAAATGAGTTATAGTTTTGGGTTACATTTTTATCATCTGAAATAATCTTGCTAAAATCTATACTCTGCAAGTCAGATACGAATGCCGTGACATTTTTTATATTAAAAATTCTTTTTTCCATGTTCCAAACTGTTCTTGTTCTTTGATTGTTTATTAGTAGGTTTAAGTGAACTCCTTTGTGGTCACTGAAGCCGTATTCTTTTGTGTATACCTTAAAATCTTTGTTTTGAAAGTTGGTGAAAATAAGGTCTAAACAGGATGATTTTATTTGATTGGTCTTTTTTATGATTGCTATACGTGTTGGTTTTGTTACATGTTGGTAGAAGTTAAAACTTTGCATTAGATCTAGGAGTGATGTAGACGATGTTAAGTCAAGAACGTTAACATTAAAGTCTCCTCCAATGATAACGTTTTTTTTATTATATTTGAGTTGTAAGAGATGTAAGAGTTTTTTCAAAGTTTCGTAAAATACATCAGGCATTCTACTACTATTTGGCCAATATAAATTAATCAATATAACATCTAACTTTGGTATTTCTATAGCACTTAATTCTATAATATATTCTATTGTTAAACTAGTAACATCATTTAGTTCTATGTATTCTATGTGGTTTTGAAGCAAGATGCACACCCCGCCGCCTTCATGTTTTGATCGGCAAAAACATGATGCTAATCTATATCCTTCTATATGGAGCAAGTCTATTTTAGATGTTGTAATCCAGGTTTCTGAGAAGCATAAAACATGAATATCTTTTTCCTGTTCTGTAGCTGCTTCTATCAGGTGTTTCTTATTGCACATACTTTGCATATTTTGGAACAATATGTTTAATTTATCACAGAAAAAACAGATCTGGGGATGGTTTTGTTCTCACATTTGGATTCCGAAGGCTGTTGTTTTCGTTGTGGTGGTTAGTTTGACTTTGCCGACTAGTTATGTTATCATTAAATGTATTTTCAGTGGTATTTGTTTCAATGTAATTAGTAGTAGTATTCATTTTATTTTGTTTTGGCGTATCTAGAATTGCATTATATTCCTTGCCATCTATTATCAGTTTGTTGTCAATAATATTCGCTCTATGTCCATTTTTACGCGCTTCAATAAGTTTTCCGACAAGTTCTTTTCTTTTCTGTAGTAATTCTTGGTTTAGTTGTTCTGAGACTGCTAATCCTGTTTTGTTGAAGTATCGACAGTTTTCCAGAATGTACTTTGTCGTGTTCTTACTTAACAATTCAATGATAACGGGTCTTCGGCTCCCTCGTCTTCCTAGTCGTTTTACGTCATCTATCTGGCCTGAAAGATTAATGTTCAGTATGTCCTTAAACACATAGACCACCTTGTTGTACAAGTCATATTCTTTTTCATTTATACTTTCTTGTAATCCATAGAGTACTATCGCTTTTTTATTGGATTTATCTTCTATTGTCGGTTTGTTTGTTGGTTGTTCTTTCTGTGTTTTGTCATTATTTTTCTTAATCTGCTGCTGTATGTCTTGAATTTCCTTTTTCAGCTGAATATTTTCTTCTTGGAGCTCTATTATTATTTTTGTGCTTTTTTCTAAGGATCTTTTTATTTGCTTTTGTTCAGTGGTTAGGTAATTATTTTTTTCTGTAACTTCTTCTTTTAGTGTCGTTATCTGGTTTCCAGTAAATGAAGTAAGCGCCGACTTCAGTTCGCTTAGAATCGATATTTTTATTGTATCTAGTTTTTTATCTAGTAGGGCTTCAAATTGGTCAATGTTGATGTTTGTGGGGATATAGTTCTTTTTTTCTTGGGGACCATTTGGTGAATTTTTTGCAGGTGTCATATTTATGGTATTTCCTGATATTTCAATATCATCATCAGATGATGTATCCTCATAAGTGACTGGTTTTTGTTTTTTCTTAGATTTTCTATTAGGAACAGTTGACGTAGATCCTTGGATATCTCGAAGAACGACTGGGGGAGTAAACTTTTTTGTTGGAATTATATGCCGTTTAGGTCGTTTTGTTAATGGACGGTGAGGAGTGTTGATGGTGATTTGTCCTACCCTTGTATTAATGCAAGGAAGGCATTCCCAGGCATCTCGATTCATGGTTCCGTAGTATCTAGTTGCTGATACGTTTGCGCATTCAATGTCATAATTATTCTTGCATGTCATACAAGTGAGGTGTTGTCTATCGGGAATCTTTCGTTTGCATTTTTCACAGTCAAGAGACATATTGCCTTCTGTAATTGTACTGCTAAGCTTTGAAAAACAGTAAACTACGACAGAAATCTGGCGTATATAACACCACAAAATCACCAAAACAACAAATTAAACGCAAAAAGTAATGATCCCACTGGGTTTCGAACGCTAGGTCACCGATCGCATTCAGCCCCTGCCGTGGCTCGGCCGTTCAAGCCTTACAGAGTGGATCGAAATTAAGTGGCTGTTTATGCAGAACGTGGAAATCGAAATCAAAGTCAGGGTCACTTGTTTGTGATGAACTTACAAAGTTCAAGGACAGTGTCACTTGTGCACGAAATAAGAAATTTTAAAAATGAAAGTTATGACCTTGAAATCCGCTTGGTGCATATTTTTAACCATATTCACTGAATTTCACTTATTTTCATGTTGTTGTTTTATTATACACTGCTTAACACCGTTTATAGAAGTTTATGGAGTTTTATAATGTTTATATTTTTGTTGTGGTGAACTATTTATGTTAGGTACACAAAAGTAGGACACTAAGTACGTACCTAGTTGTATTTAATTACAAGTTAGTTCGAATTTCACAGAGATAATTATTGTCACTAGTAGAAAATTACTTATTATACACGATTTTATTCATAATAACGCTTATTTCCGGGCTAAGATATTTTAAATTATTTTTTGTACTCACAAACACATTACGCCCGACCACCCGACCTCGCTGCGCTCGGGCCAAGTTATTTGCTTAATAAAAGTTATAATTATATACAAATAAACTGCAGCGCACTGCGGATACTTAAAATATGTGTGCCCTGTGTTTTCCCTGTTTTAAGAACTTTAACTAACCCTCTGTGTATAGACTTTACTGAATATTGATTTTAACTCCTGTATATTATTTTTTACGAGCTTTAACTTTTCCCCTTATATGTGAATTAAAATTTACATGCTGTATACGAATTTAAATGAATTTAAAATTTTACACCCTGTATATAAACTTATGAATTTAAATATTTTCACTCTTTAAAATATGAACGTAGCGAATTTTAATGGTTTAGCCTGTATATGAATTTAAACTTTATACCCTGTATATACAATTTTATTCAACACATGCATTGCAGATATTTGTGTTCTAATTAAAATATTGATTAATATTTTTAGAGCACAGGTAATAATATGTACCTCTATTTACAGTTTCTAAAGGGTACGGTTTCTCAGTTTTGCACTTTGACTTTCATCCTTGTTTCACTATTCACGCAAGACAAAACACCTTTCACTTTTGGCTCAAATAGGATACACTAGACCGGCCTATGGCGTCCCAGCGCTTCCGCGCCAGGCATTCGGGATCAAAAGCCCCGTGATCGTGCTTTCCACCATCGTCCAACCTGCAGTTCCGGCATGACGGGTGATCTCCTATATATGTATATAGTCCATACAGGACAGTCCTTGCGCAGGTGTGTTTTCGCCGCAGTGACTACAAAGGTCATCTTTCTCCTGATAGTATCTGCGCCCATGCCCGAAGCCAAGGCAGCGGGTACACTGAAGAAGGAAGCTTTGGTCGAGGACTCTCCTGTATTGGAGGTCGATGTAGATACCTCCTTGTTCCGTCAGCTGTCTCCACAGTATTGGCGAGACCTGGAGTTTTGGCGAGTATTGGCGAGACGTGGCTTTCGTCTGGCGCTTCTTCGGTACTTTACAGTGGCTCTGTAATCCTGGTCAGTGATGTCAGACGTGATGTCCTATTTCTGTGATTTTAGTGACTGCAGGACCTCTTCATCTGAGTTACTTGTGAGGACATCCTTAATGATGACGAGTGGACCTTTGGGTGTTGCTTTTTCGACCTTCAGCGAGCCCTTTCATTTGATACCCATATTAAAGGAGTACATTAAAAATAAGTAGTCCGCCATCTTGGGTGTTCCGCCATATTGGATTCAGAGTGACGACACATAGCTGACCATGCATTGTCATCCAAAGAAAACATGTACACAAAATTTAAGCTCAATTGGTTGATAGCTTCAAAATTGAGTTGCAAGATTCCGCGAACAAACATAGTTACATACATATGTACATATGTACATACAAAACAAGCTAAATAAAAGGATAATAGGAACAAAGAAGAGTTTTGCCCTCAAAAAGCTTTCAATAAATAAAGCTTTCCCATAAAGCTTTTAATGTACAGGATAAGCGAAGATAGGGATTGCTCCTTTGTTAAAATAATTTTGTTGGCCTTGTTCTATATTATTTCCAGGACAACGTTTCCTGTTCCCAGAAAATTACCTCGTGATCAGTTTTTAACGTATAGCGTCGCGCAGAGGTTATTTATAGCTAACAGGGGCAACAACTTGGCGGATACGAGGCACATGAAACCTAACGCGATGAAGGTATATTGATTAGCGTCTATTCTGTGAAAATAGATGTGATGATTATCCTACATTATTATTTGCCGTGGGGTGCCGGCAGTAGAATGTTACCCCTCCTCTCATGCCCGTGGATGCAGTAAGAGCCTGCTAAGGGATTCGGAAGTCCGAAAGATGGGCACCAGCGTCTTTCCGTGTATCAAAATCCTGTACTGCGCCAACCCGCCTTAGCAGACGTGAGTGTGGCAACTACCCCTCATGGAGATCCAAGAGGGAGGCCTGTGTTCAGTAGTGGGCGTATTACGGCTGAAATGATGATGATGATGATGATGAGGGTCAAGCATAAGGAGGAGGTAACAAACATGGTAATTATATAATAAAATGAAAAAAAAAAACAAATAAATCTCAACTTTTAATAATGGACTAATGTGTAAAAGTGCTTTCTCTTGTCTTAGGTTTACTCCTGTAAGTTTTTTATTACTTGGACATAGAGAAAGGTAATGGACCCCACCGGATGTTAAAACATTGCCTTAAATTAATCAATCAATTAATCATTTATTTCTAAAGATCTTTAACATTACCTACATAACCAACGCAATTTTCAAGACCCCACCTCCCATGCTAGTTTAAAATGTGTTACGGCAAGGTTTACACTTGACAAGGTTTACACTGAATCCAACATGGCGGAACACCCAAGATGACGGACTAGTTATTCTTAATGCACTTTTACAATATGGGTGTTAAATGAAAGGCCTTGCATTTCGAAAAATGAAATAACGTCACTCTAAATCCAATATGGCAGAATACCCAAGATGGCGGACAAGTTGTTTTATTAATTCACTTTAACAATATGGACATCAAATAAAAGGGCTTACTGAGAGTTACTCGAAAAATTATATGACATCACTCTAAATCCAACATGGCGGGCATGAGACGAACAGACAAGAAACCAACTGTCCAGTGATAACTAAATAGTACAAAAAAAAACTTTTTAATGAACAGGCTTTTATTTGAACGTACTAAAAATAATAAATTAAACATTTTCCATTAAAGTTTATTGTCAACTTAAAACTTCTTTACACAATTTAAAGCTTGTCGCGAGATTTAAGCAGGTACTCGTATTTACATTGTTTGAAAAAAAAAAAAACAATTAGCTCAAGTACACAGGTTAATCTCGCGACAAGCTTTTTTATCACATAAATTGTGTAAAGATGTTTTAATTTATTATTAAACAACACAAACAAGACATTAAACTTTAATGGAAAATGTTTATTTTATTATTTTTAGTAGGTACGTCTTAGAATAAAAACACTATAGAAACTAAGTCCGCGCGTCCATTTTGAAGCACTTTCATTGGAGCCAGAAATGGCTCCAAACGCCGAACCGCGCCGTAGTGTTCAACGTCAAATAACGCCGAACGTGTCTCGCGGAAAAAAAAATAGTATGGTTTGAGCAATTAAATTGTGTCACAACACATCTGAAAAACAAAAGATGTGAAACAATATCACTTTTCACAGGTAAGCATGCAATATTTCATAGAATTTTCTAGTTAGATCAAAATAGACAAGTTTTGTTTATGTTCTGTTTCGATGCTCAGTGTTGCCCGATTGTGGATGGATATTTTCCCATTTTAACCGCTCGTTTGGTTACGCGCCGCGCCGTTTACGCACCTCATTTGGTTTGCGTTTTGGCGCGAAATACGGCGTGCGCTCCGCGTCGGCGCTAAGTGGATACTGGCAAATATACCCGAGTTTGCTAAAATTGAAATAAAATCGGTCGAGTCATTCATTCATGGTTGGAAGTAGGGTTGAAGGGTTTAATGTCTTAAAATATACCTAAGAGGGGTATCTAATATATGTGTAAGATTGAAAAACGGAGGGTGCACATCACAAAAAAAATTGGGTAACCTCAGAAACTAAAGTGAATGAATGAATTAACACTTTATTGCACACAGATAAACTTTTTTTTTTTTTTTATTCATCTTTTTATACGGGACTTTGAGTCAATTGATTGACTATGTCAGCCCCATGAATACAAAACAATAGTAAACAGACAAATCAAATTTACATACATACATACACTTAAATATCACTAAGTAACTTATACATTTTTATAGCCGCATCACACATCGGAGCGGCTAGAACAAGTTGAACAGATAAACTTAAAAATAAAATATAAATAGGTAAACACGTACAAATAGGCGGCCTTATTGCTGACAGCAATTTCTTCCAGGCAACCCATAAAGTGTTAGGGTTAACTTCTAATCTAATCAGCCTGTAAGATCCCACTGCTTCCCTTCCCTCTCTACATACTTCCCGGTCCAAGGCGTTGGTCGACCAGCCAGCACAGTGCATGTCAGGGGTATCTTAATTTTTTTGATTGTATAAATTTGTATTATTTAATTTCTTTTTTTTTCTTTCTTTTTTTGTTGTCTGGAAGAAATCGCTTTTCGCGATAAGACCGCCCATTGTATGTTATATTTGTCTGTGTTTCTCTTTGTGAAATATACATATATTTTATGGTGAATGTACATTATAGAGTTTATCTACCTATCTATCTTTCAGTGTTCCTATAAAGAGTTATCCATCCATCTAACAAAAGCGACGCATCGCATGGACGATCAATCCGTAGTTTTTTTTTATTTTACTGCGAGATCCTTTTATTAAACCTGTTGTTAATTAGTTAGGTATTAAAACCATATTTTAATTATTTACAGCAATATATAATCACAAGTCTGTATTGCTTCAACGCACTCGCGGCGTACCTAGCTGTGGAATTCCACTCCAACAGTTTTATTTGGGGTGCCAAGTAAACGGTTGCATTCGACAAGATCGAAATTTAAAATTTATATTCTCGGAATTTAAAATTAATTTGCTCGAAATTTAAAATATTCCGATTCAACAATGGAACGGTTACCGGAAGATGCATTGCTCAAGTTCCACCCTGATACAATGATGGTGGTGCGGAGGTTGTATCGCCTGGATAAGCCGGGGCAGATGGACGAAGCAATAGATATCCTAGAAGCCTGGTTACAGAAGCAACAGCATTTTGTGAAGACGAACTATTGTAAGTATTGTAAAATAAGATAAAGGGATTTACCGTAAAAGTACATCATCTCAGCCATGGGTCATCCACATCTGGTTATAGGCCTCCCTCATTGATCTCCAAGTGCTGATTTTGAAGGGTTGTTTTCATTCTTACCACGCTGCCCATGATCCGGAAATGATATAACTTGGCAGATTCTTACTACATCTACGGGCAAGAGAGGGGACGCAAAATTCTAGTACCTGCATCCCACGGCAGGTTTAACAAATTAATGCAAATTACCTATAAAAATCGTTCTGCTCAAAGGTTGTTTATATTTGGTCAAGATTTTTTTTTTAAATATGATTTATCTACAACTATCTGTCCCGGTGAGCTTCGTAATGCCTCAAAATCAACTGCCTACTACTAAATCTACTGACTACTTGTATAACTCCCATTTATAATTCTGGAAGAAATGTATCAAGACCTTTTAAGAGTCAATAGAATGCTAACCATGTATTATACCTACACTGACATATTCCTAATAATTTGCTCCTAAGCAATACTAGCAGCGTTGGATATGACGACATATCACCCAAGTATATCTGGTAGCTCATTCTGTAACGTGCGGCCGCAGAGAGCATGTTGATGCGTCAAGTTGCAAAATAAAACAACACGAATTAATTTATTAGGAAGATGTGTTGGTAGATGCCTAGCTAGGTGTTGTATGCAGTAGGTACGAGTACCTTGTGGGTTTGTTGTTCCAACTAAGCAGGCCGTGTAAGGTCGGTACCGTTTATTAAATAAGCACACGATAGCACAAGTCACAGGCACAGTTTATAGGCAGTAAGCACACACTATCTGCCGTTCTCTGACTAAAAAGCCGTTAATCCGTCGTTCGCACCTCATTCAGAGTAGACGTGTGTCCAAATTTACGAAAATTTAAAACAAAAGTGCCATTGTGAATTCAACCTAGTGCCATTCAGAAACAACTAAAAGCCGTATGAACTGCTACTACGCATAAACACCATTCTGGTTCTGTATACCACAAAGAAGAAGTAAGACAGGTAGTGCAAACCGCATCTCCCACACCGCTCGCACAGTGTCACGACTACTATTTACTAATCCGTGGCGCATGCAACAGCGCAGCTGATCATCCGAACCGTGCAAGTCTACACCGGTCAACACCTAGTGAAAAGAAGTACGGCTAGATCTCTATGAGTGTTACACGTTCACCTACTTCTTCGAAGACCGGAGGTGGGGGATCACAACCGGATTTGTCAAAAATGAGTAACTCTGATGTGGATTCATTAGTAACGTTTAGAAAACGTAAGCACCCTATACCCGATCAACCATGCCAGTGTGAATGCTCTAATGAAACCAAAGAAATCAAGGAAGAACTCAGTCGCATGTCATCCATGCTGGAAATATATATTGCATCAAATCGTGACATACTGGGAGAAATACGAGATAGCATAACTGATGTCAAAGCAGAAGTAATGGAATTAAAAAAAAATAACGAAAATACCAATACCTCGATAATTGAACTGAAATCACAGGTAAAAGAAATTAAATTATCTACAGCGAACATAAGAACCCAACAAAGCAATATCAAAAGCCAGGTTGCGCTATTAGAAGATAAAATTACTACTGGAGAAAATAAACTCACAAAGTTGGAATCAGAGCTTACTAGGAAAAATGCACCTGCTCCACTCATCCAACAAGGTACCCAAAGCCAAATAGTTTTCAACGAAGAAACGATCCGTGAACTCAAAGAACGTAATGAAAGGGAAAAAAACATAATTATTGTCGGCTTGCCCGAACATGTTTCCTCCAATGTCACTGAAAGGATTTATAATGATGAGATGGCCGTGATAAATGTCACATCTTTGGTGGACAAAAATAGCCCAAAGCCAGCAAAAGTCTTTCGCATTGGCAAGTATGTTCCAGGTAAAGATCGGAGAGTGAAGATATGCTACAATGCACCTGAGCCTGCTAAAGAATTGCTACGGAACAAGCATAAGCTACCAGAAAATATTAAGATATTCAGTGACCAAACTCCATCACAGCAAAAATATTTGCAAGGCCTAAAAACTGAGCTGCTTCATCGTCAGGATAATGGGGAGCGTAACATCACCATAAAATATATCCATGGGACACCTAGAATTGTAAGCACAACTCCAAAAAACTCCACATAAGGAATCTCAGCGGCAAAATGACTACATGTACAGAAAACCTTACTTATCAAAGATGTGACAACTACCAAAATATGATAATAAATAAATCACGCCTCACTTTCCTCTATCTTAACGCCAGAAGTATCCGTAAAAAAGGCAAATTCGACGAGTTGAAATGTATTATCCAGTCCATACCCACAACTATTCATGTTATTCTTATCACCGAAACTTGGATTGCATCAGAAACACAAGCTCAAGATCTGCGACTGCCTAACTATACACATTATTTCAATATACGCAACGATAAAAAAGGCGGTGGTGTTTCAATCTACGCACACAATAACCTCAAACATTGTTTGGTAGACTCAAGCTACATCGATGGAAATAACTACCTTTGGGTGCGACTAGAAAAATACGCCTTGGAAGTAGGAGTGGTCTACAACCCAGGTGACACAAACTACAAGAAATTTCTAAGTGTCTATGACTTACAACTGCAACAAAGGAAACAAGCTGTAGTTTTTGGAGACTATAATATTGACTTATTAACCAAAGACAGTAAATCTAACCAATATAAAGCATTAGTTAATGAAGCTGGCTACCGCCTGCTAACAAAATAAATAAAAAATATTCTACTCGAGATTCTAAAACAAAAAAATCTATCATAGATCACATCAGCACAAATTTAAAAAATGACAATTTTCACGTATCTATTGTTAGTTCTTCTCTATCCGATCATAATCAGATTTACTTTGAAATTAAAAAATTTAAGCCTACTCCGAAAATGAGAACACAATACGAAGCAATAGACTACGCAAAGTTGTACACATCAGTAGAAAACGATAAAATTAACATACCAGACAACACCACTAACTACAAACTTCTAGAAAACACAATCATACAACACATAAATAACAATAAAATAACTAAAACCAAACTTATCAACACCCCACAGAAGGAATGGGTTAATAATAATATCATCTCCGAAATCAACCAACGTAACACACTATGGGCACAACTAAAGAAAAATCCAGAAAATAAAACACTAAAATTCGACTTCAAAGCTAGAAGGGATTATACTGCCAAACTTATAATGAACACAAAAAATACATATCATTACAAAGAATTTACAAAGTGTACAAATAAACCTAAAAAAATGTGGAAACACATAAACAATTTAGCAAACAACAAGATTAAACAAAATTACATACCGTCAAAGTTGATTACTGGATCTAAACATGTTACTAATGCACAGGACATGTCAGAAGCATTTAACCAGTACTTTTCCACAGTAGGTTCAACATTAGCGGAACAGATACCCTCATTTTATCACAAAAATTACTTACAAGCCTTACCACAACCCTTCACAGAAACTGAACTTACTTATTTTGATCCTTGTTCATCTGATGAAATTAGCAAAATAATAGATAATCTTGATCCTAACACAAGCTCTGGTCTAGATGGAATTAATACCAAAATCCTAAAATGTATAAAAAACATTATACTCACTAACCTCACTAATTGTTTTAATAAACTATTAATCGATGGAACTTTCCCGGCCTCACTAAAAATTGCTAAAATAACACCAATCTACAAATCTGGCGACAAAACTGACCCTGGTAATTACCGACCAATTTCAATCTTGCCTACTCTTTCAAAAATTTTAGAAAAAATTATTCACATTAGACTTGAAAAATATTTAAATACAAATAACATAATATACAAACAACAATTCGGCTTCCGCCCTAAAAGTAACACTCTTGCTGCAACCATTGACCTAGTAACTAAAATAAATTCAAATATAGACAGGAAAAACTTTGTTCTAGGCATCTTTATTGATTTTAAAAAGGCGTTTGATACAGTTAGCCATAAATTACTATTAAAGAAACTGGAGCGGCTTGGTATCAAAAACAATGCTTTGAGAATGCTCGAGTCGTATCTATCCAACAGATCCCAAGTTGTGAAAATCGAAAACACACAAAGTAAACCAGCACCCATAACTTATGGAGTTCCCCAGGGATCAATATTAGGGCCACTTCTATTTCTAATTTATATTAACAACATGCACCAGATAGGATTAAAAGGTGAAATAACATTATATGCAGATGACACCTGTCTCTTTTACTTCGGTACATCAATCAATGACATTATAGCAAGTGCTCAAGAAGATTTAAACATTCTGTCTTCCTGGCTCCAACACAATCTTTTAACTATTAACACCTTTAAAACCTCTTATACCATTTTTAAAGCAAAAAATAAACATATCCCTCCGTATGACCCACTTAACATTAACAATACAATCATAATGGAAAAAAAAAGTGAAAAATATTTAGGATTGTACATGGATAATGATATGTCTTGGAAAACTCACATAAAACATGTAAAAAATAAACTTTCTTCGCTAACTGGATCACTTCGCAACGTTGTTAACTGTATCCCACGACAAATACGCTACACAATCTATAATTGTCTAGTCAAACCGCATTTACTCTATTTAATAGAAATTTGGGGAAGTGCCGTAAAAACCAAAATAGAAAAACTACAAGTCCTTCAAAATAAAATCATAAAAATACTGTTTAATTATCACTATCTTACATCTACTTCAAAAATATATCGTGAAACTAAAATTATGAATTTAAAACAATTATACATTTACAATACATGCATTCTCGTCCACAAAATTATCAATAAAACTATTCACACCAACATAACTTTTTCAAAAAAACTCAATCCAACCAAACGAAGTATGCGACGCACCAGCTATCTTGCGTTGCCTAGGACTAGAACAAACTACGGTAAAAAGATTATAACGTTCGAAGGCGCACAGTTATTTAACAAACTACCCTCTGAAATAAAAAATGTACACTTATTTAACGCATACAAACGCAAGTTAGCCGAACATATTCTAAATATTTACACCATTAAATAAACATAATAATTATGCGTTAAATAGGTACTTTCTACTTGAGCGACGAACTGTAAATTAGACTAAGTTGGTATATTTCTCATGTAAGTGACCTTTGTCTTGTTGAGAATAAATTATATTAAACCTAATCCTAAAAGATTTCGCGCCAATGTCTTTTTTTATTTCTTCTGTAGCCGCAACGCATTGCATACATTCTACCATCGCCGATTTTATTTTTTTATTTAACACTTTAACACATAACAATTGTGTAAGGAGGACTTAATGCAATTCAAAAAAAGCATTCTCTGCCAGTCATATCATATCAATAAAACACGCCACACCATATTTCTACACGTCCAGGATGACTGGCAGAGAATATATATATATATATACATATGTATATATAAAGATAAAATAAATACAATACCTAAAGCAAATACAATACAAATAAAATATTATTGAAAATTAATATAAATATAATATATACCGGGTGTTAGTGTAAACAGTCTTATCCTTGAAACCACAGGCTAGGTATCAGGAACAGAGCCCAAAATCGATGAAAAAAAATATATTTATTTTTACATAATTTCTGCAAAGAAAATCCTCATAGATCATAAATGCGTTTCACCCTACACACGCTACAATACACGAGAGTAGGTGCAATGCGGCTTCTCTGTGTGTCAAACACGCCGCCCACCGCCTTTCGGCAACTCGCCGTTTCTTTGATGCGCCGACAAACACCTGCCCTGGCGAAAATACCTAAAAGCCCCGCACGCGCGCCCGCGCCGCTGCTCACTCGCCAGTCTCGTACAATCTCGTGCGTGAGTTGGACGCATCGCGTCGCGATCCTTATGTGTGCCGATTCGCGGTAAAATGTAAACTGTGTAAATTATCTGTGCTGTGACAATGTCGTACACAAGCGAACAGTGGACTGAAATGGTACGGCTTTATGCCATAGCTGGTGACAACTTAACCTTGGCACGTAGGTTGTACGCAGAGCGGTTTCCAGGACATCGTGTGCCAAGCCGGGAAACTATCCTAGCTGCTACACAAAGGCTACGTGACTATGGCCAGTTCATCGTGCCTAGTCATGCACAAGGTCGTGGCAACCAACAGTTGGCGGTCAACCTTCAAGAGCAAATCTTGAATTTTTTCGCGGAAAATCCAGAGGAGAGTACCAGAAGGGCAGCTCGTCTCTTCCATGTTTCGCACTGGACGGTTTGGAAAATCCTTCACATCGATGGCCAACACCCCTATCATTTCCAGCCGGTTCAAGAACTGGAAGACCGCGACTACCTACCGCGGGTGGTTTTCTCTCAATGGCTCTTAGATAACCTGGACAACGCTTCCATTCTCTTCACGGATGAAGCTACGTTCACCAGGTCGGGCTTTTACAATGTTCATAATGAACATTACTGGAATAGGCACAATAAATAAAATAAATAAATAATGCTCGACAAATCACACAGCATCATCTAGCCCCAAGCTAAAAATGAACACAGAGTGCGGGAAGACCATTTCCAGCGTAGGTTTTCGGTGAACGTGTGGGCGGGAATCGTGGACGGTATTCTCCTCGGTCCACATTTCATAGATGGAAATTTGAACGGAGATACCTACATGAACATTCTTCGTCGAGTTTTGCATCATATGTTGGAGAATGTGCCTCTCCGTTCATTAAGGAACTTGTGGTACCAGCATGATGGGGCTCCTGCACATTTCCAGTTGCAGGTTCGGGCTATGCTTGATGCGGAGTTACCTGGGCGATGGATTGGTCGCGGAGGGCCAGTCGCGTGGCCAGCGCGTTCACCTGACCTCACGCCTTTGGATTTTTATTTGTGGGGAGACATTAAGCACAGGGTTTACGCCACTCGTTTTTACAATACAAGACAATTAAAAAGACGTATTCGTAAGGCGTTTAGGGAGGTGAAAAATAACCCATTTGTGCTTTCCCGAGTGCGTGATAACCTAAGAAGACGTGCGGAGGCGTGTGTGGCTGTAAATGGAGCCCATTTTGAAAACTTGTTACGTGTGATGTAGGTGTGTGTACATAAAACTGTAAATTTAAACTGTAATTAATTTGTAAATAAGACTTGTTTGTTAATGAACTTTTTAAATACGCCTAAAATAACTACTTTAGCCATAAAGCTTTTTTGATTCAATTTAATTATTTTACTTGTCTTGAAATAACTTAATAATGTGCTAGAGTAGTTATTTTTGCCTGTCCTAAGCCAGGAAAAGTATGAAGGGAAAGTTCTATGCAAGCATCCATTCGTTTTGATACGTACATCAGCCCGAGCGCAGCGACATTTGCGGGCGACGTACGACAGTAGGTAATTAGGGTGTCCAAAAAATCACGTTCCTTAGATGAGAAATGAATTATCAAAATGTAGCGAAACGAATTGACTATTATTTTTAATTATTACTTGTATCAATTCATTTTAGGGTTATACATTTGTGGTTTAAGTGATAAGTGTGTTCACACTAACATCCTGTATTTATATATACATGTATATAGCCGTGGGGCGCCGGCAGTAGAATGTTGCCCCTCCTCTCATGCCCGTGGATGCAGTACAAGCCTGCTAAGGGATACCTCAGAAAGATGGGCAGCAGCATCTTTCCATATATCAACGTCCCATACTGCACTCGCCAACCCGCCTGCCAAGCGTGGTGAGTATGGCAACTACCCCTCATGGAGACCCATGAGGGAGGCCTTTGTTCATTAGTGGACGTTGTATGGCTGAAATGATGATGATGATATACATGTATCACATATAAATGTACAATTGCATATTTTTAATATAGTTTGTAGCTGTAGCAAAAAGTAAGTTGAGAAGAGAGGGAAGAGAAGGAGATTGTCAGCTGACCTAAGTTGTCTGTCATGATCGTCGTCTAGGAAACGGAAACGTTCTCTCAAATAGCACGGCGTGTGTGGATCCCTAATTACCGAAAACAGTAAACACAGGATTCTCAGGTTCTTACGCTAGCGGATTGGAAGCCATTTTAGTTTTTTTCGGAATTTGGACACATGGTCGTATTTACGTAAGTTAAAAATGAAGCGAATGCAGGTGTTGAGCAGACGGTCTAGTTTGTTCCATTTTTTTATATTATATATTATAGTTTGTGCCGATTTTAGTTCCATTTCCAAAAATAAAATGTTGTTCTTTTATAAAACAGTAAGAAGTCTTCTTTTTTAAACTTTCGCGATCACAACACATTATTAGATACATTTAACCTGAATTGCACCAAGCGAAACGTCGGGAAATAATAAATGGAATTTACCTACGCGATAAATACCCGGTTATATGTACGTAGGTAATTTATATCGAGTAATAATTTATTTAAGTCGAGTCTATAATCATTATTATTCTACTTATGACTAAAGACTTTTTCGTTTTGCTATTTTTTCTTCGCTCTGTACGCCACAATGACGGTCTTTTTGAGCAAGAGGAGTGAAAAAATATATAATAACGGAAGATTCAAATCGAGTAGGCTCTTAACAACAAAATGAAGTAGAAAATAAAAATACAAATAATACTTGAACAAAACTGAAAACTAATTTACAAAAGTGATTTAAAATAATAATAAAAGGAATATATACATTTTGAATTTACATATTACTAATAATAACCGTGGGGTGCCGGCAGTAGAATGATACCCCTCCTCTCATGCCCATGGATGCAGTAAGAGCCTGCTAAGGGATACCTCCGGCAGATGGGCAGCAGCGTCTATCCGTGTATCAACATCCCATACTGCGCTCACCAACCCGCCTGCCAAGCGTGGTGAGTATGGCAAACTACCCCTCATGGAGATCCATGAGGGAGGCCTGTTGTCATCAGTGGACGTTTTATGGCTGAAATGATGAATAATAACCAGTACAAGGGTTCTGCCCTTCAGCTCTGCTTCCAGAGCGCATATTACTAAATACATCTAAAGATTCTTTTGTACAATCGAGACATTCATTAGGATAGGGTTAAAATATAATTTTTTTTAAGGACAAACCTGTATGGTAAAAGTATTTTGGAATGGGTATCTAGATTTAGGTTTGGTGTTGATGTTTGGCAAGGAGAGAAGAACATGAGAATCAATAATATTATGTGTAATTTTATACAAATGGACAAGGTCATGTAGTTTACGCCGATGGGCCAAAGACCGTAAATGATATATGCGTAGTCTTTCCGCATAGCTGTTTAGTTTAAGAAAATGAAAGAAATAAAATATATAGTTTACGACATGACCGCACCTGTAGCTCAAGACCTTGATAAATATCTTCTGAATTTTCCAACACGCTCTGAATGATTTTTGAAATAAGGTGACCCAATGACGTCGTTGTACTCTAAGACACTGCGCACCAATGTTTGGAACAGGAGAATAAGACTTTCAGGATTCTTAAATTCTTTAGTTTCTCTTAATATAAAACCAAGTAGCTTATTGCTTTTGGGAACTATGTGATCGTAATGAGAGTGGAAAGTCAATTTATATAATTAATGGAATCAGGCGTTACTTTGCGGAAATCCATGACAATAAAATGCAATAAAAATATTGAGTTTTAATTCCGCTTATGCTTTCGCATAAGCGGAATTAAAACTCAATATTTTTATTGCATTTTAAAGTCAATTTATAATCAAAGAAGATAATCGTTAAAGTCATAATTTTTCTTTTGTCTTATGTTATGTTATACGTTTGACGGAGTTGGAGCAGATTCCGCTTAATCTATCAAGTACATTATTTACAGCAAGAGACTACCTGGAGAGAGTTATCATACAGCTGAAGGGGTCGATAGAACGCGCCAAGTCACAGCTGGACAAGATCTGCACGCTCCGAACGATGCTGCCCAAATTCTTCGAGGTGGTGGACCCTCAGGTGGAACTTAAGGATCTCAAGGGATATATGTAAGTTACTGGTCCCGCAGTAGAATGTGGCTTCTCATCGCACCCATGTATGCAGAAAGAATCTACGACTAAGAACCAAGGGATACCCCTGGAAGATGGGCATCGTGTCGAACAACTAGTTATATGTATATACTTAAAACAAAAAGTTGTAACATTTCCGTCTTTGTATATTTTAGAAGTAGTGGTATTCGATAGGAGTAATCCGCACCTATTTCCACGCATGTGTAACAAAATAGTTCGCAATAGATGCAATGACAATTTTCTCTGATGAACAATTAACCGAATCAAACATTCATTTGTCATCATCATCATCAACTCATCCGTAGGACGTCCACTACTGGTCATAAACTTCCCTTATGGGCAATTACTGATCATGAGAGGTTTTTTTGCCACACTCACCACGCTTGGCTAGTGGATTGGCGAGCACAGTGCAGAATGTCTATATACGGAACGACGCTGCTGCCTATCTTCCGGAGATATCCCTTGGCAGATATTTACTGCATCCACGGACAAGACAACCCACCCCACGGCTATACATTTGTAGCTCGCCGAACTGACTTTTTTTCGTGAGAATTTACACTTTTCTCTATATTTTCAGTTCTTTTGGTCTAATTCCGACGCTGACTGAAGACTATATCAGAATTTTTGTAATGAGGATAAACGCTGATGGCCCTCATACGGCAAAAAGGGTATTTCTCTGGTTTCAATACACAATTATGGTAAGAAGCTTTGTAATTTAAAAAAATTCAAACTTTTATCATCATCTCAGCTGTAGGACTTCTCTCCACCTCTACTGCTGGACTTAGGCCTCCCTTATGGATCTCCTAGGTCATGAGGGGGTTATTGCCTTACTCACCACGCTTGGCAGCTGGGTTGGCGAGCGCAAAACGGGTACATTGAAAGACGCTGCTGCCCATTTTCTGGGATTCTCACTGCTTGGGCAATAGTTTACTGCCGGCACCCCACAGAAAATTGAACTTTAATATCTCAACTTTATTTAGTAGTTAGGCTGTAGACTAATGATGTTAGACCAATGGAACTATTGCTTAAAATCTTTCGAAAGTGTTTATGCAATTTTATTGGTCAGATCCAGCTTCCCTTCACCGGTCTTAAATATTTACATCCAGATTCCAAATTTTAGGCATCTACTGTGCACGGTTTTGGAGATATGGTACGTTAGTAAAAACAACTTTGAATCCCCTTTCGAACGCCTTAGAGGTTGAATTGCCAAAATTCCCTTCTTAGTGGGCGATTATGCCCCAAGACAAAGTAACTGGAAAATTTCGAGTCTCTAGGATCAGTGGTTTAAGCTGCACGTCGTCTGTCAGTGACTCTGATAGAATCTCACTAATAAATAATAATAAAGCCAAAAGTTTGTTTAGATGGAGGTTTGTTACCTCTTCACGCAAAAATAGATTAACAAATAGGCTACTTTTTATTCGGGTACAACGCATGCGAAGCGGCAAACAGAAGCTAGTTTTATAATATGATGGTGATGATTAGTACAATTTTTTTCAATACTTTGTTCTGATGTAGGGAATTTGTAAGAAATCGAGAAAACGCCTGAAATATTATAAGTACTGTATTGCATTTTTAGTATCTTCATTGCAGCCAGTTGTTTTGTATAACCCATAACCCAACTCGATCAGTTGTATTTCAGATATTGGATTACATAAAGTCCCGGGACTACTGCGACGGGGTGTCCATTGTAGTAGACCTGCGAGGGGTGCCCATCGCCGAATTCGCCTCTCAGATCAAGCTGACCGAGCTGCGCCAGATAATGACTATTGCCATGGTATATACCTCAATTGTTCTGCTGCCACAACATGTGGTCTTCCTTTCCTACATTCCATTCTACCCTATCTCTCTTCAGATTTATGTTCACACCTTTTCTGTCCTTATATCCGTTTTTACGTTCATTTTTTAGGGTTCCGTACCTCAAAAGGTTGACCCCTAGGGTCACAGGGACCGGAATTATTGTGATTTCAAAAGGTCACCATAAAATAAAAGTCTTCAAATGGCCGAAAACGTCCAAAAACCCAAGTAGCAACGTTCTAACGTTGCCACAGGTCATTGGTATCGTTAAAAAATTAGAACATGATGGGACCTGTCGCAGCGATAAAGCTTAATTTTACGGACTTAAATTAATTAGTTTGTTCTTTTATGTTTTTTGTTTGATATTTTCAGGAAGGCTACGATATCAGACTGAAGCGTGCTAGTTATATATCAACATCAAATGTAATAAACCTCCTGATGGATCTAATTAAACCGTGTATGAGCTCTAAAATGGCCAACCGATTGCACGTTCATAAGACAGTCGAGGAAATATATAAGTACGTTCCCAGAGGCTTGCTACCTGAAGATTATGGTGGCAAACAGAAAAAGTTAGATGAACTAAATGGTAAGTAATAATTGACATATAAACCTACTAAGCCGTGGCCGTGGCGTTTGCCGTGGGGTGCCGGCGCTAGAATGTTACCCCTCCTCTCATGCCCGTGGATGCAGTAAGAGCCTGCTAAGGGATACCTCCGGAAGATGGGTAGCAGCGTCATTCCGTGTATCAACATTCCGTACTGCGCTCGCCAACCCGCCTGCCAAGCGTGGTGAGTATGACAACTACCCCTCATGGAGATCCATGAAGGAGGCCTGTGTTCAGTAGTGGACATATCACGGCTGAAATGATGATACCTACTAAGGGAAAAGTCTTAGTCTAACAATATCAAAACGCTTTTGTTATATCTTTGAGCAAGGCGGAGTTGATGAGCTTCTGAAGGACTTTAAGTATCGGTGATCCACATGCATCCAGAAGCTCTGACGTGTTCCGTTCTCGTGATCTCGTTCAGGCTGACTGAAGGATATACCGGAGTATAACCTCAATGTCAGGTTAGTTTGGCTCTCGGGTCTTTGGCCGCACTGCTAACAGGTTCATCGACAGAATCGGAGAGGTGTCCATAGAACCTTTCGACTTTCCCTAACACCTCTATTTTACTTGACGCTATACTGCCATTTGCCCTTCGTAATCTATTTCTGCCCAATACACATATCTCTTGCGAGTTCCGCTCTATTGTTCCCTAACTACGAGCCGTATTAAATAGCTTTGTGATTTAGCATCGTCGAAAGACTGCAGTCGCAACGAGCGTCGTTCAGCCATGAGATCAAGGATGTCATCATAAAGTTCCTGAGGTCTATTTGTACGGAGCGTCTTAAAGAACTGAGACCCTACCGTATGGCCAGTTTCTACGAAACTGTTTTTGATATCATAGTTGAACAAAGCGCCATCTGTGTCTCAATAGTTGCACTGCATTGTAAATATATATATACCTCTTAGTTTCCGATATCCCTAGACCAATTAGTTACCTAATTAGATCAGTCTAGTCAGATTCTTATAACGTCGTTCCGACCGCCCCTAGATAAGCTGCTCCGAGGCTATATAAGTGAGATTTGAGATCGCGGCAGATCTCTTTTTTCTTCTGCGATTGTCATCTAAACCCCTTGTATCGGAATACCAATAAACAAATTTTTACTTCTGTTATAGCTGGCTGTTTTCTCTTCCTGCATTTTACACTCATCCACCGATGCATCCTGTCCTGTCCAAAGTAGACAAAGCGATTTGAAATGTGGTTCTGAATATGTGCACGCTTCTACAATTAAATTCCTAAAGAAGTGAAGCAATTTTCTATCATTATGTTTAAAAACAATAAAATGTAGTAATCTTTACAATAAAGCTTACTAAAAAATATCTGATTATCTAGAAGACAAAAATGCTTGGAATAAAAAATTACGAAACAACTAATAAACTAACTATTAAAAAGAACTGTGTTTACACGGAAGCGAACAGATTCATTCATGTGCCTTATTTCCTGGTAACATAATATTATATAAATATGTTTCATTTTATTATAATTTAACGTTTTGTAATTGCAAACTATGGAAATAAATGAATGAATTTGAATTTGAATGGATCGGAGCGTAGACTTCATCAAACGGCACGTTTCAAGCTGATATTCGATGTGGCTCTTACGATTCAATGATCACTACTGGTTTTCACCATGTGAATCACGGAGAGATCATTGAATATCCGTTTTCTGTTTGTCAAGATAAAATCAATCTAATATCTATTGGAACGGTCATCCAGGTCCATTTCCTACGAGGCGGCTTCTGAAAGAAAGAATTCATCATAAAGAGTCGTTCTTTCTCCAGAAAATCAGCCAGCCTCTGACCCCTGGGGTTCCGTGCCCATATCTGAATTGCCCCACTCTCAACTCATCATCACTTTTTATGCCTAGCCTTACATTGAAGTACCCCATGACAACAGTGAAGTGAGTGTTGTTCGTATGTATGGCTCTGCTGATGTCCTCATACATCGAACTTCAGCGAACGTCCTCGTCACACCCAGATGAAGAAGCATCTGGGTGTGACGAGGTCGTTCGCTGAAGGTCGACCTGAACAACCTTCAGACAATATCTTTTACATATTTTGAGTTAGGTTGCGTATTAAAATTGTATTCATACTAAATTTGTAATGTTTTAATACTTAAGTTGTGTTTGTTAATAGATATAGTCAATTGGATAAGTCTGTTATATCTAAATTTATAAGAAACGAATTGAATAGAATGCGATTCTGCTTGACACACTGTTAATGGTAATAATGTGTTGATGAGTGACTTGTGGACGAGAAACCCAACACCACCTTGGAACTGTCGGTCGTGCAACTAAGCAGTAGAGCTGGTTATCGGACTTGAGGAGTATCGTGTCCTTGCCCTCTCTACAGACTTCTAATAATCCCAAAATGTCCTAGTGTAACCTACTCATTTCTTCTTGCAGCTCAACAATCTTTTCGTCTGTCCTCAAAGTGCGGATGTTGTGAGTAACCAGGGCCAGTTGACGTCATTGGGGTTGGTAGCCGTCTGTGTCTTAGCACCCCTAGTCCCGCCGTTATCGTGGCTGCTACCGTAGCCAGGACTAGCGGAGCTGCCGGGGACTCGGGGCCTGGTCCTCGTGTGTGTGTTCATGAGGGGTTGTTGCCATAATCACCACGCTTGGCAGGCGGGTTGGTGGCAGTACAGGGTGCTAAAACACGCAGTGCTGCTGCCCATCTTCTAGGTGTATCCCTAAGCAGGCTCTTACAGCATCCACGGGCATGAGAGGAGGAGTAACATTCCACTGCCTAGTACCCCACGGCAGAATATAATAGATAGAATGCTTAAATACTTTTTTTGTAAATACGTACTTATCATACATAGAAAAATACCCAGACCAAATCTCAGACAAATATCTGCAGAAAATCTACAAGCATTTGGCCCGCGGCGGGAATCGAACCCTCCAATCCAATCCTCGTGAGTCTCTGCCGGCTTTAAACCAACTGCGCCACGGAGGTCGTAAATCGGAGGTTGTTGTTATTTTAATGTATCTTAGTGTGTTTGTTACTAAAATAAATAAATAAACTTATTATTTAAATAGAAGTAGCACTTCTTATAATATCAGCTATCTGCCTGGGAAAGTCTCATCAAAATCGGTCCAGCCGTTTTGTACTCGTAGATAATACGAAACAAACAAACAGGTCAGGCCCTAGGGTGCCGGCAGTAGAATGATACCCCTCCTCTCTAAGGGTTACCTCCGGAAGATGGGCAGCAGCGTCATTCGTGTATCAACATCCCGTACTGCGCTCACCAACCCGCCTGCCAAGCGTGGTGAGAATGGCAACTACCCGTCATGGAGATCCATGAGGGAGGCCTGTGTTCATCAGTGGACGTTTTATGGCTGAAATGATGAAACAGGTCAATATGTCTGAAGCTGACAAAGCCGTGGCTTTCCGTACGATGTTACGAAATCTGCTCCAACTCCGTAAAAAAAAAGAATTAAATGATATGACTATAACGACTGAGTAAAGCTTCTTTTCCTAACTCGCGTGTCTGAAGCATTGCTTTATTCCTTATTATGTTGTTTTATTTGGTATAATGAAGCGTCAAAGAAACCCTTTCGGTCGCACTAAATATAGCACTTCAAGAGTGTTTTTTTTGAATGGTAACAGTAACATTATTTTTCAGAGGACTGCCTCAAAGTGTTGGGCTCAGCGGAATGTATGAAGAGGTGGCAGGAAATGAGAAACTTCCGCACTGACGAGACTCGCAGGTCGGCGTGCACCTTCGACGAGAGCTTGCTGGGAGTCTCCGGGACTTTCCGGAATCTAAACGTGGATTAAACAAACTCAAGACTTATACTATATACAGGGTGTATTTTAATGTGTGTACTAACCTGAATCCTGGTTTTAAAGGGAAATAATATATACTTATTATTAACACATATTTAACCGGGTATTTATCGCGTTATTTACGTTTACTATTGCCGGACGTTTCGACAGGATTGCACCTATCGTGGTCCCTGATAATGTTGGAGGTTCTTACCTTCAACATGGCAGCATGATATAATATATTTTATTTTCGTTTACAATTTTACTAATTGGTGTGATAAGAAGATGATCCTTAGGGCATATTTCAAGGAGTTGGGATGGTTAGGGTCGGGGTAGCATCTCGGGGGACAATGTAAAACAGGCTGATGCCAACATTAAATTAAAAGGTGAAAGTTTAAACCTTGTAGAAAAAACTGTATTTTTAGGCATAACTGTCAAAAAAATCCGCCTTCTTACAGACGTAGATACCGCTAGACTTCTGTCCCAGAGAATCTATTTGCACTAAATTTAAAGAAATAAATATAATGACAGTAGCTTGTCAATATATTTATGAGAACCTGTTTTACACCCATAAAAATATTGCTTCGTTTAAGAAGAACAGCGACAATCACAATGTAAATACAAGAAATAAGAATAAACTCGCTGTGCCCACTACGGCTCCATATGGTTAAAAAAATAAAATAAAATAAAAAATCGTTAATTCATAAAGGTCAATTGTACAAAATTATCAATGTTGTATATTTTAGGTTAACCTAATTATATTTAGCTAAGACCTGTTTGTGTTGCTTAAACATTGAGTGTCTCGTTCTAACTAAGCTCTAGGCTTCTAGGTTAAAATATCTTATAAAGGGCAATGTATACGCTTCTACAACAAACTCCCAAGTGAGTTGCAGAAGTTATCATTGAATAAATTCAAAAACATTATCAAATGCAATCTGTGCAATAAACCTTATTATAAAATATCAGATTACCTAGAGGACAAAACCACTTGGGACGGAATCTGCTCCAACTCCGTCAAAAGTAACATAAGACAAACTAAAATTGTAAATGATGACTATAACGATCGAGTTAAGTTCTTCTGTTCACTTCTATTCCTTACTCGCGTGTCATCCGAAGTGAACAGATTCAATTATGTGCTTTATTCTATTTATTTGTGTTGTTTTATTTTGTAATTTGTGACGCGTCAATAAGGTCCATGCGGCCTCACTGAATAAAGTATTTTTTGATTCTTGATTCTGTACCCATAACACAAGCTCTGTAAGATCAAATCCAAATTTGTTTTCGCGTATTGGTGATGTTGTTATTAGAAATCGACGTGATAATAAAATAATATGTATTCACAAATCAAAAACAGCATTGTGAGGAAAAGCGTGGTGTGTATGGCCACGTATGGCGCCTATTATCTATAATAAAATACCAAAGAGCTACAAGGAATTGAATACCAATATGTTTGAAATTGAATTTAAAGGAATGTTATGTGATAAATGTTATTATAATATTAATGAAATTTTAAAGGATAAATTTTAATAGATTATGGTAAATTTCATGTTATTATATAGCTTAAATTATTATCTTTGTATTTTGATTTTTAATTTTGTAAGTAAGTAATATGATTGTAATAAATATATAGTACGTAGTTAAGCATGCCATTCTCTCGACATTTTTTGCATACCAATACTGGTCGAGCATGTTGTGTCATAAATCATATTTTCTCAACTTATTTCACATGTTTTTGCAAATAAATTATCTTTATCTCTGCTTAGCTTAGGGCTAGATGAAAGTAAGATAATGAAAGAAGAGAAACACTAGTGAAAATCATAACCTTTGCCGTGAACTCGAATCGTTTGAGGATCGCTTTTATTTGTATTACCACATGTTAAGAAGTTATTTTGATGAATTAACGTAGACGTGCGCGTCATATGTCGGTTCCATACATTACAACTCAGTGGTACGTGCACGTCTACGCTTACGTCTACGTATACGCATCCGGTCTGCTCGAGCCTTTATGCTGCAATACTCCAAAGAGCTACGAACAAGCGCATTAAAAATTGTAATACCTAATGATGTTAAAACATCTTTGTGTAAAAAGCCGTGTGAGTTACTAGCTACCAACTTTTACGCCCTTACTCAAAAACTACAAAAAAACATAGGTACACCAATTCTAACAACAGGTCTACGTTTAACGACAAAACCGTACATAACGCGTGGCCCGACACGCACCTGGCCTAATTTGTTTTAGTTTATTTTTAAACGATGCCGCGTCCCTCACCTCCTTGGACAATATATTATAATTTTATGAACTATTATAGATGTTTATAGCTTTCATAAACTGGTCATGTCATGGCATTCAATATAGATGACAACAAAGATATTCATTTGCACATTAATAAAATACTGTTAATGTGCAAATAATAAAATACTGTTTGATTGCCGTGGGGTGCCGGCAGTAGAATGTTGCCCCTCCTCTCATGCCCGTGGATGTAGTAAGAGCCTGCTAAGAGATACCTCTGGAAGATGGGCAGCAGCATCTTTCCGTGTAACAACATCCCGTACTGTGCTCACCAACCCGCCTGCCAAGCGTGATGAGTATGGCAACTACCCCTCATGAAGATCCATGAGGGGAGGCCTGTGTTCAGTAGTGGATGTATTACGGCTGAAATGATGATGAAAATACTGTTTATTAATGTGAAAACGAATACCTTTCATATGATACATAGGAGTTTGTTGGGTTTCATTTGACACAAAACCTAGTAACTTCACGATTTTATCTCTGCTAACTTCGGCGATAAAGAGGGAAACTGCCGGTTTTTAAACATTTTTGTAAATAATTTGAAAACAATACGGTTTAAAGGAAAAAAAACGGTTTATTAATGTGCAAATGAATATCTTTCATAATGATACCCCACACGACCTAGTTATTTCACTTAAAAATTTTGAGAATCCGATCCGCCCCCCTGCAATCAAAATAAGAATATTTTTTAACATTTTCATTATAATATGCTTTATTAGAAAAAAATGTTTTTTTCAACCATTTAAAAATTTCAAGTCATAATAGGGTACTTACTTCCCGTGGACCTAGAACTATAACATTTTACAAAGTATATCGTCTTATACTGTGGATACAGAGTATAATCCAAAAACTATGCATTTACAATACCATCATAAAAAACTCATACTTAAAAAAAGTACGAAATCGAGGCTAAGTAACCCTACGCGCAAGCATACAATTCGATGGGTGACCGGACAATTGAGCTAGTTAATAATAATTTTTATGTTCCTACATACCTCCGGAACCCTCGGTGGGCGAGTCCAGCTCGCACTTGCCCGGTTTTATTTTTTCAGCTAGAAGCTAGGGCCGGTGAAGACACCTACACATTCGAACCATTTGGACATTCAGTCATACGAACAGCCATGATCCGGAAGGGAAATTACGGGCACATGAGACCTTACAACTTTTTCTCAGCGATTGCGCACGGGACTTTCCAAAATTCGGCTATTTTCAAGAATAAATTATAAAAGTTTTAACTTTAACAGCAGATTATTCGATAATGACAACCTAAAGGCCAGTTGATTCTTGACAGTCATTGAGCGTCATTAAACTAGATAAGATAAGATAATTTATTGTTTTATCTACAAACATCAATTAGCATAGTTTACAGACACAAAGTTGCTTAGATCTAGACAGATGCATTTCCTGAGTGGATGACATATGTAGGTGTCCAAACTAGGATAACCTGTGTGATGGCACACCAACACCCTCTGCCCAAAGTTACAAATGACTAACTAAACTGAGTACAAAGTGATCCAATCTCCAGTTAAAGCCTAAACTGAACACTGTAAAATAGTAAGTGTAGCTACTAAGTAACGACAGTGCAGTATAACCCTGTAGAAAATAAAAAGACGAAGTAGATACTTTTTAATTTAACTTCCTAGGGTGGCTTTAATTAAAGTTAGTCTTGGGGTATCGGGAGATATCATCCTGGAAATATTACCTGAAAATTGTAAAGTTCCAAGACCTGTTATCCAGAAAACTAAGTATTCAACTTGAACTAACTTTTACCTACAGTTTTTAAAGCAAGCTTAGGCAATCATCATCTTAGCCGTAAACGTTCCCTTGGCAGATACTTACTGCATCCACGGGCAAGAGAGGAGAGGCAACATTATACTGCTGGCTTAACCCAGGGTACTGCACTAGTATTACGTCATTAATTTCAAAATTCATTCATTTATTTCCATAGTTTGCAATTACAAAACATAGACACGTCTACTTACATATAAAAAAAAAAAATTATGTTAATAGGAAATAAGGCACATGTATGAATCTTTTCGCTTCCCTGTGATAAAAAGCTATTAGAAAACACAGTTCGTTATAGTTAGTTTTTTTAGTTGTTTTGGAGTTGGAGCAAATTTCATTACAAGCATTTGTCTTCTATCTGATGATGACGATTGATGATCAGATCAGTCCACAGCTGGACAAAGGCCTCCCTCATTGATCTCCAAGTACTGCGGTTGGAAGCGGCCTGCAACCACCGCCGACCGGCGGTTCTTACCAAGTTGTCTGCGCATCTTGTAGGTGGACGTCCTACGCTGCGCTTGTCGGTCTGTGGCCTCCATTCGAAAACTTTGAGGCCGCATCGGCTATCCGTTTTTCGCGCTATATGGCCTGCCATTGCCACTTCAACGTGCTAAGCGACACTAAGCTTATTCATGAGGCCAGTAGTGAAGGACCACGTCTCGGTTCCGTAAGTCATCACTGGTAACACACACTGATTGAAGACTCTCGTCTTAAGACACTGAGGTATTTTGGACGAGAAGACGTTGCATCCGAGTTGGATTCGACGATTAACCTCTTTCTCGAAGTTGGACCTACCTAAGTTGACTGTTTGTCCTAGGTATACATACGCATCGACAACTTCGAGAGGAGTTCATAACCATAACTGGGGCAAAACACAACATGGACATTTCGGACGACCTTCGTCTTGTCCATGTTTATTTCATGGCCTGCCCGTTGAGAGACTAGTAAAGATGTCACCAGCTTTACTAAATTCATCTAAATGTTCCTTACCAAATTAAGCAGTTTCAAAAATGTACATGCTTGCATTTTAAAAGCTTGAGCTTCTTAAAGATTGATTTACATGACTCCCAGGGCGGTATGCCAACTATTGCCCGAAAGCATTTTTTTCTGTGCAAAAAAAACCATTTAAATATCTGTGGAGCTTCCATATAAAATTAGCCCGTCTTTCTCGAGGTTCACTCAAAATTTTTAATTTTATAAACTTGTTCATTTCTTTTGTTGTTTTAATAACTTATTTGTTTTCCATAAGAACTTATTAATTTTAAGATACTTCTTTAACTTATTTTTACTACATTTGTATTGCCCTTGCCGAAAGCTGAAACATCAAGCTCGGGTCGAAAAGAAAAGTAAATCGACATAGCACAGGCAAAGTTTGGCGAATTGGTCTATTTTAACATTTCTTAGAAAAATACGTGCGGAAAAATATCGTCGCCATATTTTTTCTTTATCCCTCGAAGAACGAATTCCAATTTAAAAATATTTTTTCATCAAAGGTCGAGATCTTCTCGCATTTTAATCTAATAGAAGTCGGCAGTCTGAGCAGTGGGCAAGAGTGAGTTTGCGTTCAGAGGTTTAGAGAGTCAAATAACTATTTAATTTTCGAGATCATCGTCTCAGCCGTAGGACTGTTATCCACATCCGCTGCTGGTCACAGGCCTCCCTCCCTCTTGGACATCCAAGAACATGAGGGGGTTGTTGCCATATTTTCGTGATATTAAACATAAATTAGAGCATTTTCTAGGGAAGCTCGCTCCAATATCAATTTAAATCTTGCCTAGGCAAGGATGAAGTCAAGCACGAATCTATCTAATATAATAAAAAATGGTGTTTATCTCAAATTGGTGAAGTAATATTACTCGATTCCGATACCTATCCAATTATTGTTATGTACGTGATTACAAACGTGGGTAAACAATCCTTTTATACAGGTAGGTAACCTAACAGTCTAAATACTAATAGGGTATCTATTCCAATAGGGCAGTATTCAAACCAATTATTTTATCATCATTTCAGCCGTAAGACATCCACTACTGAACACAGGCCGGTTGGCAGGCATGACATCCATGAGGGGTAGTTGCCATACTCACCACGCTTGGCAGGCGGGTTGGCGAGCACAGTACGGGGTGTTAATACACGGAAAGACCCTGCTGCCCATCTTCCGCAAGTATCCCTTAGCAGGTATCCTTTAGCAGCTCATACTGGATCCACGGGCATGAGAGCAGAGGTAACATTCTACTGCCGGTACCCTACGGCATTCAGACCAAAAACAATATATACGAGGTATCTCTCGCGGATCCCTAGAAAAGTAAAAAAGAGTAAGGTACGTAGTTATAAAAAATCTATTTCACGTTTGGTCGAGTCCGAGGGAGATAGCGTGGTCCCGTAAATGTCTCAGTTGACAAAGGGGGAAGTTAATAGTCTAGCCCCATTTTCTATCGAGGCGGGTGAGAAAATGTGACGGCAACCGCATTTGGCTACTGGTGAAGTATGGCGTTAGATGATGTGGAAATAGATATAAATAATAATAAATAATAAGACACTGTTGAAGTGTCAAAGTCTGTTGATGCGGAGATAAAAGTGGATTAGGATAGTGGCCATGCGCCAATGAAGTTTTCTTCTTTCAAGAAATAACAATTCGTGCACACTTAACACGTGCTTTACCGGTGCAGGAAGACATCGTGAGGAAACCCGCGGCTTAGTTAGCTTCAGTCATATTGATCTGTTCTTTCCTCTTGACTTCTAGCTTCTAACTTCTTTTAGCTGGCGAAGCTTAGAGAATAGTAAAGGTGCCGGGCAAGCCTAGTTATAATAATATGATCCCTATTATCAGGCTACAATAGAAAAATATATAAGTACTTAAATAAATAAAAAAAATCTAAAATCTCTAGTTGAAACAAAGACAGTTTGACAAATAATATAAATAAAACCGGGCAAGAGCGAGTCGGACTCGCGCACCGAGGGTTCCGTGCCATCATACAATATAATATATAACAAAGGCGGTTTTATATTTGTTGGGGAACCTTGATAACGCCATCTTTTGTCTGATAGCGGAACTTATGAAGATTTTTTACACTTTCAATGATTTCTAAAAAAGTATGCTAAGTAGAGAGTTTGTAATAAATTTCCTATAATACATACACTTCTAATAGCAAGAAAAGTTTCAGAGGTTTATCTCTGAAAACTTCGGAGAATTACTCAAAAACGATACGGTTTAAAGGAAAACTAAAAACTGTTCATTATTGTGCAAATTAATACCTTTCATTATGATACCCCACACGGTCTAGTAACTTCAATCAAAAATTTTGAGATCCCCTGTTCGCCCCCTGCAATCAAAATAAGAATATTTTTTAACATTTTCATATATGCTATATTAGTAAAAAAGTGTTGTCTTTTACCATTTTAAATTTCAAGTCGGTATCATCAGTAGTTCTCGAGATATCCAGTTGTGACAGACAGACAGAGTGATTTTATAAGGGTTCCTTTTTACCATTTTGGTCCAGAACCCTAAAAACGATGATACTTCCAATAGTAAATTACTGTGTCGCAAGTACCAACGCCCTCCTTCATGGTAAAAAAACACAGTTCCAATTTTTACAGTTAAAGAAAATATAACTTGTTACTGACATACAAACAAGGTTGTGAAATGTATGAAGTATATATGTGTGTGTGTGTATAGATGTGTATGTATAGATGTATGTGTTTGTATGTAGGAGCGCGTGTATGCGTGTTCAAGTGTGTTTGCGTGAGTGTGATCGTGTGTGTGGGAGTTTAGGTGTGTTAATGCGTGTGAAATGTATGTTTTTCAGCAAACTGTAAAATGGCTCCAGTATCTTCGTAGGATAATGAAACAAGCCATTCTATACATTTTAACCTACACTTAAATAATGGAAGGCGAAAACGTTTAATTCTTTGTTATTTTAATTGTACCTCTAGAGTGAGGGCATAAGAAAGCTGAAGTGCCGACCTGCCAAGATAGTGCGGTGGCGTTCAATTGGACAAACCTGTGGGTTGTATGTTATTTGGGAATGTTTTTTAAGTTTGTGTAATTGTATGCAATCTAATCCACAAAGGAGGCGACAAAAAGTCCCTAGACAATAATCGTCCTATCTCTCAGCATATTTTCAAAGCTTTTGGAAAATATTGTCAACAAGCGCCTTACACATTTTTTTGAGTCCCATAATGTAATCTCCGATAGTCCATTCGGTTTTCGCAGAGGCAGGAGTACGGAGGACGCAATGTCACTACTAACTTCTACGATTGTAACCCACCTTGATGCTGGCTGCTCTTGTGTTGGAGTTTTTCTGGATTTGGCAAAGGCTTTTGACATTGTCTCCGTTTCTATACTTCTGAGAAAGCTGGAAAGCCTGGGTATACGGGGAATTCCAATAGAGTGGTTCAAAAGCTACCTCACAGAGCGGAGACAGTGTGTAAGTGTCTCACAAGCAACTAGTAAACCACTTAATATTTTTGTTACGGAGTGCCACAGGGGAGTATTTTGGGACCTACATTGTTTAATATATACATAAATGACATTCACGAATTTCCGATTGACAGTGCTGAGAGCATCTGCTACGCAGATGATACCGCCATTATCTTTTACGGATCGTCTTGGAAGGATGTCACGGATACTGCGAATACTGCTATGGAGCGAATATATGTTTGGCTTTAGCGAAAATTATGCATGTATGTTTTCATAAAACGGATGCATCTGCACCGCCTTTGAGCACAGTAATTAAAATCCATGATAAAAATACCTGCTCCCAATCGGTCTCTTGTAACTGTATAACTTTGAATAGGACAAAATTAATTAAATACCTCGGTGTATTAGTTGACGAGAAATTAAGCTTTGAAAACCACATAGTAGCCCTATCTGCAATAATAATAAGAGTCATAGGCATATTTAGAAATCTCCGTAATGTTGCTAGCGCAGCACTTTAACTATTAATATTTATCTTAGTACTTATATTATTATTATAAATAATTATTTTTCTTATAATTAGTTTTAAAATTATTAGGTCCACCGAGGCATAAACAAAAGCCTAAGCGTGAATCCCTGGCCTTCCACGACACAGGCTCAGCCTAGTGTGGAGACCCTTGTTATTTGTTTGCTTTTTTCATTTACATTTTTTTTATTTCATTTTCATTTTTCATTTCCAAAACAGCATCAGTAGATTAACCACTTCTAAAACCATATTGATGAGTTGATATCACTTGATTTTCATTTAGATATTTCATAAAACGATTATTTAAAGTTTTTCGAAGATTTTGGTTAGCTGAGAGGACCGAAATAGGTCTATAAAACACTGACTTTGTCCCCACTCTTGAAGATGGGGTGAACGATAGCTTTTTTAAATGCTCGAGGAAAAATGCGTGATACTAGAGATAAATACATAACATATAACATAGTTCAAGGCAATAATAATAGAATTATTAATAGAATCGAGCCAGTTTTAGTACAGTAGTGGAGATACCAACCCAGCCCATAGCGCAATATTGATGATGATGATGATGATGATGATTTCCAGGCTGATTTCGGCCACGGCGACTTAACTTTTGTTTACTGTTTATACAAATACAAATTCTTTATTAATAACTACTCAGTTACATCAGATAATATAAATACAGAAGAGCATCAATCTTAAATTCATTATTCTAACGGCCGCGCGTACCTTAAAGCATATATAAAAAAAATTTAGAGTATAAACTTATAACTAACACACGTTTAGGACCGACACTCACGTCCGTCAGCATGAGTACCAGTCGCTGACGCTGTAATCATCTAAAAGGCCTCAAATGCTGAAAGCCATTTGTTTTGAACGCCTAAAAATAATATCTTAAACCAAGCGGGTCGCAGGCCAGAATGGAATATTTCTAGGGCCATTAGGCTTCTGAGGACATGTTATTAAATTCTGTGGGAGCCGGGACCCGGCTTCTCAGACCGTTTTCGAGATTTAAGGACCTGGTTATTAGATTTGAAGGGTCAGCAGCGTGTAAAGCTAAAAACGTTAAAAAGTGCTACTCGTTCGGAATACATTTTTAAAATGTCTTCCTTTCTTATCATAAATAGTGATGACGGTTGAACCATTTATGAGATATGGGGGTTGAAAGTAGAGGTGAACAATCAAATGTATTTAAATATACCCAAGTGTGACATCAAATGAAAGGGCTTGATGTGTGTAGCTTGCAAAACTAAAGGAAAACATTACAAAAAAAATTAAACATGGTAACATCGAAGAGTTTCGATGCCCATCCTTCTGTGGTCTTCTACCACACTTCTAAATCAGTTTCAGTTTACCAAATCGTACTATAAGTATGCAAATGCTTCATTTGTTTGCTGAAAATGGAAACCTCATGTTGACTTTGTAAAATCCAAACTTACATCACTTACTGGTGCTCTACGTAACATAAGTGGCTGTGTACCACTAAAGATTAGAAAAACCATCTACAACTCTCTCATCAAACCCCACTTAGAATATTTAGTTGAGATATGGGGATCAGCCCCGAAAACAACTTTAAATTTATTACAAATAGCCCAAAATAAAGTTATAAAAAGGTTATATAATTATGACTATCTTACTCCAACTGAAAAACTTTACGAAAGAACTCAACTATTAAAATTAACAGAAATATTCCACATCAATACATGCATACTAATAAAAAAGATTTTATGTAATAAAATTCAGACTAATATTACACTAACAACCAAAAAATATAAATACAACTTAAGGAACAAAAATAAACTATACATCCGACCTCCTAGAACAGTAAATTACGGAAAAAAGAATTTATTATACGAAGGGGTTTTATTATACAACAAACTGACAGATGATGTAAAAAACTGTAAAGATATACAAATTTTTAGAAACAAAGTTAAACAAATAGTATTAAATAACAGAAAAACATAATAAAAACAGCAATACAATTTATTTGCACAATATATTTTGTTTATATAAAATAGTTTACCACATTATTTCTTTTCATTAAATAAATACCTAAGCATATAGATTTGCAAAGAATAAAAAAAAAAAAAAGTTAATATCATATAATGATATTTTACATTATTTGATAGCATGTAAAAAAAAATAAACTAAATAAATGTAAAACTTAAACCACTGACTCCCGGACTATCTCACGCACACTATGCCACTGCAATACAATAACGCTTGACTAGAACAATGCAGCGGCCGGTCGACTTGTACTTGTAGCAAACAACTATTCGCACTACTCACACACACGCGTAGACGTTGAGCTGTGAAATAGACAAACGTGTGTAGGAATGCAGGTAGATAAATAAATGACATGATTGCGAAGATCAGTACCTTTTGTTTTAGTTATCACTGAGTAATTTGTTCTGGTACTTTGATTTCTCGGTTTTGTTTTGTATGTACATTACATTAAAATTAAATTACTTAAGGTTAGCAGGTAGCGCACTAATGCGTAGACTTTTACATGTTAAAAAACTTTAAATGTTCTCAACCAAGTGAATATTATTGTTCTTATTGAGAAATAAAGATTCTATAAACAAAATACCAAAGACGTTAAAATGTATAGTAGCCTAGTTTGTCTAATATTTGAGTAGTAATGATTAAATGTAATATTTCCTCCATTCAACATCAAAACTGAGTTTTGAAAAATGAAATGAAATGAATGAATGAAAAAATGAAAAATTTGGATAAGTAGTCGAACCCAAAAATAATTTCCTTAATCGTTCGTAAACGACGGTAGTACTGGGGTAACAAAGATTAAAGGTTTCTTTAAAAAAGCTAATATTACTGGTTAATAAAAATAACTAAAAAATTAAAATCTCCATTATCAGACCCTGGTTACCATCTAGCACCAAATACTCGTCAAGACGGATAAAACTAGTCTAAAATCGATGGGGTTGTTAAACTACCGACTTTCTATGGCCATCTACCGGTTCCATCATCAGATCAGCGCCATGTCATAATAATTTTGCATTGTCATCCGATTTACACATGCATGCAAAATTTCAGCTAAATCGGTAACCGGGAAGTTGATCAAATTTGGGACAGGTGAAACTAAATAAAAGCTTGTAAAAAATCCTCTGATCTCTTAGATGCGGACATCATTGGAGCAGAGATGGTGCGGTCGTACCCGTCCAACTCGAGGATCAATTCTGAAAGCGCTTATCTCGAGTTAGTACTTCAGAAATCACGCTTTATGAAGCCCGTAAAACTTTCCAAGAAAGCTGAAATTGAAACTGACCGTTAAACCAAACGAGACGTGTATTTCCGTTTATCTATTCTTAAAGCTACATATATTTCTGTGCCGGTAGTAGAATGCTGATATCGTCTTTCCGTGTATTAACATCCCGTACTGCGCTCGCTAAACCCTGAGCGTGTGGCGTGAGCGTATGGAAAAAAACTCCCATGACCGGTACTGTAAGATCCACGAGGAAGGCATTTGTCCAAAAGTGAACATCCTACGGCTGAGATGATGATTCTCAAAGCAAGTATCACCCATTTTGAATTATGCGCTCAGTCGCCTGCCACAGAGACAATAACGACCCTACTTTAAACTTTATTTCCTCGGTTATAAAGCGTAATGTGTAGGAACACGATGCAGTGTCAAATCACCGTTGTGTCATAAATCTAGAACGACACTTCGTTACAACAATGTAGGCCATCCATCATTCTGGAGATATTGCGGAATTCCTCGCGGGTTAAGGAAACTTTATGGGGCTTTTATTTTACAACCGTTTATAACTTTTGTTTTATTCAGCTTCACGATGATGAAGACGTGCTGTTCATCTTTAACATTGTAAAACGGGTTTTGTTACGAAATAACAGGATGTGTTTATTTGGTGCAAGAATGTATGTCACCGATGTAAAACAGGAAATGTTGCAAGTTTTTGTCGTACATATCGTTGTCGACAACACGACAACACTAAGGTCATTAAAACGTTAAATTCAAATTTAAAAAAATTCAGTGCGGTCGCAATATTATAAAACCGAAAGTTTGTTTGTTGGACATATGGATGTTTGTTACCTCTGCACGCAAAAACTACCCAACGGATTGAGCTAAAACTTTGCAAACGTAGAGATGTTGACTAGAAATAACACATAGCGTACTTTTTGTTCGGGTAAAACGCATACGAAGCGGCGGACGTTAGCTAATAACATATGAATTACAAAAGAAAAAAAACACAGATTAGAATAATGCTCACAATCAAATCAGTACACTTTTAGCCTTTAGTGGTATTCCTCAGTTCCCAAGGGTTGTGACCATCAATGGCGGTAACTGGACCGGCTCCCGGCGATATCTCCCTTTCCAGATTTTATGGAGCGAAAACATGGCATTCTTGGCATACCTAATATCCGCCCCACATGGGCCGTCGTGACTGATATTGGAACCCGGGTAAATGAAATTTCCAACAATTTCTAGGCTCAGATATTGAAAATAGAGTCCTGATCTTCTTGGTACGGACGCAACTGTACTAGCACTTAAGAAATCGGGCTTTATGAAGCCCGTAAACTTTCCAAGGCATCTGAAACTGGCTGTAAACGTGTATTTCCATTAATCCATTCTGAAAGCTATGATTGCCTTGTTGTGCCGGCAGTAGATTATTGATACCTCCACATGAGCTGTCGTGGCTGATTAAATAAAGTCAGGTATATAAAATAATCAACAATTACTAGATGCTCTACTAAGTTCCAACTTATTGGCATGATCCATCGTCATGACTATTCATTGAAATGGACCCCAATCATCTCAGGCCCCAGGCCTCCTATCTGAATTATTATTAGGTCGTTAAATAATGAAATTGGCGTTTTGTCGTAATGGCCAATTTGATCTCAAATAACTCCTCTTTGGTTAAGAATTCCAAATTCAAATTTATACAGCTATTTACTCATGCATTTGAGTTTTAAAAACCATAATCCATTTGTTTTTCCTCTTTTGTATTTTTCTCTGCGTCACTCACTCAGTTTACAAAATGGAAAACCTGAAATATCGCGTTATTTACGAGTACGAGCTCCACCGTGGCACCAGTGCTGCAGAAACGGCTCGAAGGATTAATGATGTGTATGGTGGCGGTGTCGCAAAAGAAAACACAGAGCGTTTTTGGTTCCAACGTTTTCTTTCTGGAAATTTCGCCCTGCAGAACAAGCCCCGTGGACGGCCGGAGACCAAAGTTGATAATCAAGAATTGAAGGCTATCATGGAAGCGGATCCATCGCAAACTACGTCCGAGTTAGCTGCAGGCTGCGGTGTTAGTTATAAAACTATTTAACTACACTTGAAGCCAATTCGGAAAGTGAAAAAGCTTGAAAGGTCCAAAACCTCACGAATTGAGTGAAGCAAATCTACAAACGCGCGTCGACGGCTGTTACATTACTCAACCGGCACATTAATGAACAAATTATAAATTGAATCATTGCCTGTGATGAAAAGTGGATCCTATACGGTAATCGGAAGCGCTCATCGCAATGGCTGAACCCTGGCGAACCAGCCAAATCATGCCCCAAGCGAAAACTGACTCAAAAAAGTTACTTTTGATCGTTTGGTGGACCAGTGCCGGTGTCGTCCACTACAGCTCTCTTAAATCTGGCCAGACGATTACGGCAGATGTCTATTGTCAGCAACTGCATACCATGATGGCAAAAATAGCTGCTAAACAACCGAGGCTGGTCAATCGCTCTAGACCACTGCTGCTTCAGGACAACGCTAGACCACACACTGCTCAACAAACGGCTACCAAATTAGAGGAGCTTCAATTGGAATGTCTAAAACATCCCACAGAACTTGCTCCAACAGATTACCATTTTTTTCGAAATTCGGATAACTTCTTGCAAGGGAAAAAAATCAACTTCGATGGGGCAGTCCAAACCGCCTTCAAAGATTTTATTGATCCCCGTCCGAATGGTTTTTTTAGTAAAGGGATCAATAAACTACCTATGAAATTGTCTTTTTTAAACTTTCGCGATCACAACACATTATTAACATCCATATAACCGGGTATTTATCGCGTAAATTACCTTTATTATTACCAAGCATAAGTCTTCCCGGGACCATGCTTGGTGCAATCCAGGCGAAACGTCGGGAAATAATAAAGGTAATTTACGCGATAAATACCCGGTTATATGTATGTTAATAATACCTATGAGATGGCAAAAGTGCATAGATAGCAATGGCATGTACCATTTTGATTAATTAAATATTTTATACCTCTATAAAAATCGACTTTATGTTCCTCTCATACAAAATGCCAATTTCATATGTAACGACCTAATTTATGAAAACGTAAGAATAATGGTTTAGCATGAAACAAATCAAGCAAAGTATTAAACAGACGTGGTAAGTGCTCTGTTGGTGACTGGGCATTGTTCAAGCTTGTCACATTTACCATTAATCCAATCTCTTTCAATGAAATCCGACATGGTGCTCGCGTCGCCGATGAATATTGAATTCGGCGCAAACAGCTCCCTTTGTGAGCTCAATATCATTTTATTAAATACAAAAACTATTTGACCGTTAAATGCATGTGGGATAGCGAGAATTCGGAACATGCCTACCTACATATTAAATAATTTTATCGCTCCGAATATTAGATTAAAAGTTCACGAGGATAATTAATTTAGCGTCGGTTTTGTAAAACCCGCGGAGCCGTGCCAAATCAGTTTATTTCCTCGGCTCTATTTGCTGAAATTTATCGTTATTATTTTAGTAAAATTGTATGATTTTATTGACTGCAGTTAGTTCTGCTGTCATTTATTTAAGTTTTATAGACCATCGGTTGCTGTGCAGAATAAGGTTACATTTCTTAGCCAACTGAATAAAACTACTGCATTTACGAACAAAAATATTTACGTAACTTGAATGTGTAAACTTGATGAAGACCTCATCTTCATAATTGCTGATGATTTGAGTTTGAATATTTTTTTTATTTTCAATTATATGAATAACCCATCTGCCAAGCGTGGCGAGTACGGTAACAAACCCCACATGACCTTAGTGATCCATAAGGATGGCCTATGTTCGCTGTGCACGTGGACAGCAGTGCTAAAACAGAGATGATGATGATGAACCCTATCAAAAATGTATGATTTCGGTCAAGGCTCGAATCTATGTTGGGAAACCGATACCTGACCCTTACCACAGATAATATAACACACTAGTAGTAGCCCTTACTCAAGCCGGAAGTGCTTAACCAACTAAGCTACCGAATCCATGACGAACCGAGTCGAAAGTCTTGATAAGATTATGTTAGCGTTGTGAAACAAATAAAAGAAAACATATAATATTATAGGGGTTTATGAATAAGCCTGGTGTTCGCGTAAAAACAAGAAGAAGCAGACAGCCCTTCGAGACATTTTTGGTTAGAAGGTGGTGATGAATGTTGGAAAATTATCATTATTCTATTGATCTTCCTTGTAAATCGTTTTAAGAAACACTGTGGTAACGTCATTATAGTCAACCTTTCATATAACGTCAATCTTTTAGTGGTGATTCCAACAATTATAAAACGATAAACAACAACTATAAACACGGTTGTTCGATAATGAAAACCTAAACGCCAGCTGATTCTTGTCAGGGTCCTTGAACCCCGCAAAAAGTTGCCGTACAGGTACTAATACAAATATCTAAAAAGGTTATTTTCATTTAAAAAATAACAAATCCAATTTTGATCCTAGGATCAATTTTACATAAACTATTAAAATTATAAATAAAACTATTGCAAAAATATAAAAAAAACGCATTCTAGATTTTTTCCACTTCCAAATTGCTGAAACTAGCTGATTTCAGCCCATGAAAAGAAGTATGTGTACTTACACATGTTATAATACATCCTGTATATTCTAGAGGTACTTTCATAAATTTGGCAAACATAACTTCCTGTGCTCTAGTTTTTATTATAATGGAATTTATTTTGCAGGATAAAAGTCACAGTTATAACACAGTTTAATTAGAGGTATGTATATAAGCTATTTTTGTATTTTTAAAGTGTAAACCCACACTAAGGTATCATTTATAGAAAATGAAAAATGCAATCAAATTTTTTTGTCTCCGAGGGGCCTCGAACCCGTAACGTTCAGACGAACACCTTTAACGCAAGCTGCCTTTACCGCTCGGCTACGGAGCAATTAACCGTCGGGTCGAAAATCTTGACACCCTTTATCGGTTTCGTACCGAGTAGCGACATCTACCAGAAATCTTTAGAGATATTCTTGCTTACTGTCCGAAAACAAGTAGTCAGTATATAAGCTATTTTTGTATTTTTAAAGTGTAAACCCACACTAAGGTATCATTTATAGAAAATGAAAAATGCAATCAAAATTTTGTCTCCGACGGAACTCGAACCCGTAACGTTCAGACGAACACCTTTAACGCAGGCTGCCTTTACCGTTCGGCTACGGAGCAATTAACCGTCGGGTCGAAAATCGCAGGTATCATCGTTTTCTATGTGTACTGTTAAACGTTGCTATTAATGTTCCAAATATCTCTTTAATACATAAATATCTTATAACTACTACCTCTTTTGTTTGTTTATTTATACGCCTGCGCTAAATCAAAAATTATACTGTGAATTCCCAACTGAATCTTTAATCTATAAGTCTTTATAATCTATGTCACTTTTCCTAGCTCATGTTTAGATATATTTTTTTTTATATTTTTATTTATTCAGGAAAAGCAAACAGTTATAATAATAATAATAATAAAGCCATTTATTCAATATCTCTTTCAAAACACTTATGCATTATAATAAAATTATTAGTCTGTTAGTTACTTTGCTTATTATTAATATTAGTATGGTTAGTTTCCGAGATATGAACCCCTGTTAGGGTGAAGGCCTCCTCCAAGCAAACAGTTACCTTTAACAAATTACAATTTAAAAAGGTATAAAATACAATGTGTTGATAATACAGCCCACAACGCTATTCTCAGATTGACTTGAGTTAAATGAAAGTCCACTAAATCTACTACATACAAAGCAGAAAACAATATCAAGAAACATACTAAAACTAAAGCTAAAACTATCAATATTTGGTGAAATTAGGGAACCATGAATACATTAGACTTATAAGTGTTCTATAGATGCCTGTTTTAAAATTACCAATACTGCTAGAAAAAATGTCAAAATCATCAAAGTGGTTGTTGATGAAGATGAGTATACAACTGTTTCTAAAAAGATTCATAAAGTTATTTTTATTCTTATAATCTAATCTATCTATTCTACTGTCGGCACCCCGCAGCACTGATTCAAACAAATTGAAATTGCAGCTCCCTCTGGCTGAAAATCTAGTGCATCATTGATGGTGTCCGTACCGGTGGGCGGAACCCTTGTCAGTGACGTCACAGCGGTGATTTATACACCTCCGGCCACCCGATGCCGGGTACATCACTCAACACGGCATGGTGTCGATTTCTATTGTTTACTATATTATTGGTGAACAGTCATGATGGAGCTTTAGTCGAAAACTATAGACAAGTTTATAAAATTAAATTGTAACTTAGATATTACTATTTTGCGTTAAGCGTACTAGATAGATTACTTATCAATCATTCATTTTGTTGTTTTAGTAGATTTGACTGTCTTAATATTTTTTTAGTTTTGCTTTATAAAATGTAAGTCCATAAATGGCCGTTAATTATAATGATAATGTTGTAAACTGATTAGATTAAGGGCTGTGGATTTTGTTAAACAAATAAATTAAAAATGTACGTACCACCGACATTTTACCTAATCTCGGAGGTTACCTATTTTTTTTTGTAATATGTACCCTCAGTTTTGCAATCTACACATAAAGCCCTTTCATTTGATACCACATTTGGGTATATTTCAAAACATTCGATTGTTCACCCCTACTTTCAACCCCCGTATCCCATTAATGACTTGACCGATTTCTATATAACTCATGCATTCTACACATCATTTCCTTTCATTTGATACCAAACTCCGGTATATTAGGAAACATTCGACTACTCATCCCCTCTTCGGTATGGAAGGATTTAGGGGTGACCCCCATTTCTTGTAAACTTAACAGATTTTGATAAAACATGTAAAAAACCACCGCCGGACAATCTGCTTTCAAATAAAATAAACTGCATGTAAATCGGTTCAGTCGTTTAAGAGCTACGGTGCCACAGACAGACACATATACTTATAACACCGCTCTTTTTACAGGGCTTCAAAATATGGTTGGCAGCAGATTAGAACGAAATTGATTTAAAACGATCCATTTCGCTAAGTCTCAGGTAATTGTTTAGCTTTAGGTAAGGATGTAATTTGTGCCTCCTCAGGGCGTGTCCGGAAAAAGTTGTTTTCGAAAAACAACCTTTTACCGACGTTTTATTTATATTAGTTAATAACTTTAGATTTTGGCATACTTGGAAACTAACATTATTGTAACAGCAATAAAGGCTTTTTTTCATTAAATTATTATCAAATCAAATCAAATCATTTATTTGCCGAATACATTATTATCAGTACATGTCAGATCTTATGATTAGATTGATGTCAAATGTATTCAACCCGCAAGCAGGTGTGCAAATTTTAAATTACTGTGACTCAAATCGTTAAAATAATCAATAATTCAAATAATCAAGGATAATTCACAATACAATCAATACAATCGAATACACAATACAATACAATCGAAGATAAATAGTCAACAATCATATAATCAATTAACAATCATAGCCAAAACATAATAAATCATTCCACTCAAAATTAATATATTCATTTACACTATAGAAACATTTGTCAAGCAACCACTTATTTAATTTTAATTTAATCTCTCATTTATACGGTGCTAACAAAAAAGGTTTCATGTAAATCGGTCAACGCGTTCGGTTGTAATCATCCCATACACAGACAGACATACAAACAGACAGACAAACAGACAGACAGACAGATAGACAGACAGCGCTATACAGGGTGTATTATAACATGTGTACTAGCCCGAAAGGGGGGGTTTCAGCCCGTGAAAACAAGTAGTTTTGGAAGGGAAGAATTGGGGAATTCTTTTTTTTTTATATTAACTCTTACTAGTTGGTGATATGTTAAAATGACCCTAGGGTCAAATTTGGACTTTTTTGTAAAAAGAAACCTCTTTGTGGTTATAGGTGTTTTTATTTGTACCTGCACGGCAACTCTTCGCGGAGTTCAATAGCCCTGACAAGAATCAGCTGTTGAAGTTTAAACTTTCGTAGGTCGTAGTAGTCGTAGTCTTTTCTTGAATGAAAATCACTGAATCCTGAAAAGTAGTAGAACAATTAATATTGTTCCTTGGGATGGTCAGAATCACCCCCTTTCGGCTTAGTACACATGTTATACACCCTGTATTTACGAAATGGTAAATAAATTAACATTGACCATTAATTGAATTGTTATGGTATAGCCGATCATTGTTGCTAGAAGCAATATTATACACGTTCACACAGAGAGCCTACATGCTGCAATAACAGCAGTCCGCGAGTGTTAATTAGGGTCGTCCCACTGTTCATAATGGGGAATTGAACAACAATTGTTATTTAGCTACACCCATAGTGTGATGTCATATGGTATCCTGCTTTGGGAAATACATACGATATACAAACAATCTTTGTCCTTCGAAAATCGGGCGATACGTGCTATTTATAAAATAAAACGCGCGACTCACTTTAGAGAACGAATTTTAACTGTTATAATTATATACTTAACGCTATAAAAAAATAAAACTTACTGCAGGTATATGTTAGATGTAGTGTGCCGGCAGAAGAATGTTGCCCCTCCTTTCTTGCCCGTGGATGCAGTAAGAATCTGCCAAGGGATACCTCTAGATCCCGCCGTGGGGTGCCGGCAGTAGAATGATACCCCTCCTCTCATGCCCATGGATGCAGTAAGAGCCTGCTAATACAGAAAAAAGACATTAAAATACAATACTAAAATCATAATAGACAGAGATTTAAAATAAAAAGAGACTTATGCTAGAGATATGAAGTGACGTGTGCTACTGCTGCGAAATATCTCTACTCAGTATTATGCTTCATCATCAGGAGACGGGCCAGCGCTGGTATTCTGATGACACCATTATATCGGTCACCCTATGAGCACAAAAAGTAAATAATGTTATGAAAACCATAGTTAATAGTTAAACCACAAAATTGAAGTAATATTAAATTGATGTACTATACACATACATACCATAAAGTCACATAAAGTAGATACATAATATACTTAAACTATACATAAAATATTACTACACATAAATTGACATGACATAAATTATCAGTATTACTAACAATAAATAACGCATTATAACATTATTACCAGACAACTCAGTGTTTTTAATAATTAAGTGAGGCTTATAACGTTTTATAAATATTGATTTAGATTTTAATAGAATTAAAGGTAGTGTTATATTATTCCAACGCTTGGTTGCCTGGTACCGAAAACTAGCTCTTAATGCGAAGGTTTTGTACATCGAGTAGTGCAGCAAATCTTTCGTCGGTCTTGTGCTGTATTTCCTTTTGTCCAATTGAGCTTGCTGAACCAGTACTTTGGGGTTTCATGGTTCATGATTCTGGGGACATATTGCCTATATCGCCGTGAACCAACATCGACAGATGTAGATTTTTTTTTTATTTATGTGGGTGGTGGAACACCATATCAGAATCGACAACAGGCATTCTGAATAAAATTCTTTTTACAAGGCGGGCAGTTTTTAATTGTAGTCATGGGGCTTCGAAAGAATAAGCTCTTCGCGTACTTGAATACTAATGCTTTGTTTTCAAAACTTTTTGATTTTATACAACCGTTTTAGCCTATAAAAACAAACATTTGACAAGCTCAAGACGTGATTTTCAAACCAAAGAGCATTGTCAAAAACAAATCCAAGGTTTTCGAGTTATTCACGTGTGGCACTATACTACTTTGCTTTTCATTTACATGAAAATTACTTACAAAATTTGGTCTATTTATCGATTCAAGACGAAGTATTTTTTTTCTATTCCTTTATGTTTGCATGCCCAATTGAAACAGGTTCCATAAACCAAAACATCTAGAAATGTGTGTATTTTTTATCTCAATTTGTTTGCATACATCCATTTCATTCTTCAGCCTGTCAGTTTCCGTTAAATATCTGCAACTGACTATGCGTTTGCGGCCTCCGAGGCATGGCAACACATGCGCTATAAAACCTCCGAGGCAGCGTAACAGAACTATGAGTACTCGTTGCTTATTTAAAAAAGCGCTCGTAGAACAGCGTCCGTATGACCCGGCCTTAATGAAATCGCCAGAGCGTTAATTTTACAAATTAACTCATTCATTTCGAATCAAAACGTCGATATTGTTAACTTGTTTTGGATTTGGAAAGCACTCAAATTAATTGAGTTGCTGAAATAGACTCGACCAGACAATTTCAAACTTAATTAAACACCTACTTAACCGGTTTAACATTTTGTTTACTAAAAGGCACTCCAACTTCGAAACTAGATTTAGATAACTAGATACCTCTCTTGGCACACCGCATAAAGAGAGTAAGGCGTTTACATCTACTATAGAAGATTTATAGAGCGTCAGCAACTGGTATCTTCGTGCACATAGCTGTTGCGACCCGAATACCTGTAAATGCCAGTCTCTAGATCGCACACCTTTTATTAAATATCTTGGAGTTCACTTAGACAGTTCTCTATCATGGACCCAACATACTGACTCTACAGTCCCAAGAGTGCGTAAACTTATATTCATATGTAAAAGATTAAGGAATGTTGCAGACGCGAAATGCCTGAAAACCATTTATTTTGCTCTTGCATAGTCTGTTCTGCCCTACTGCATCACTGCTTGGGGTGGAGCAAGAAAAACACAATTGGTAAGAGTAGAACGAGCCCAAAGAGCAATTTTAAAAGTGATTTTTCAAAGCCTAGAAGATACACTATTGCGTAAACACTCAGACCTTCAATATGACCCATCCCTACAATATTCACAACGACGCTCAGATATTGTCTGCAAAAATGAGCCAAGGCGGGTAGATGCAGCAGGTCGCCAATTCCACTTCTTAAGTCCATACCTATATAATCGTATAAATAAAATTCTAAATATATACCCACTCCTTCTGTACAAATACAAAATTAAGTGCTCTACCTGGCTGCTATCTCTTTCATATGAGGAAACCGAACAGCTCTTAGTTAAAGTAAAATAATGCGTCTCCTACTTTTCGATTTAATAGATCTCTACAATTCCACATATTCAACACTGAAATCTCCTGTTCCCCAGACTCTTGAGACGGGTGCCTCAGGGGATCACTCGCACACACAAACAGACACGCACACACGTACACACACACACACACATATACAAAACACACACACAAACACACAAAACACACTCACACACATCCTATTTAGTTTATAATAATTAATTTCTTTATTTTAAATATTTCGAATCCATGTATGTATGTCTAGGAGTTGGCGTTGACACTGCCACACAGTTGTAAAGCTTCGGTAGTGTCATCGTAACATTAGAATTTAAGTGCATTTGTAACATGTTTAAATAAATGATTTTATATCTTTTTATCTATAACTTTAATTCAGAAAAAAGAAAGAAGTTGAGTAGTCGTTCGTGGCGAACTACTAGTCTAATATAATACAGATTATTTAAATACTTCATTGTTGATAGGTATTATAAACGAAGACGTCTGTGGCAGCAGGTGCAGGCCCGTCGGCGACGCAAGAGGTTGGGCTTCGATTCCCACCAAATATTTGTACGGCAGGACAAATAGCAGAGTGTGTTGTATGTTTTTCTGTATATAATAAAGAATGTCTATCTATGTGGTATAATGTAAGAAATATATCAGTCATCTAGTACCAATAACACTAGCGTCGGGTTACATGATGCTGTGTGAATTGTGCGGTATTAATTATTTATTTATTCTTAAATTCATAACCGTATTGACCCGCAAATACCGTTTTTATGGACTTTTGTTCAGTTGATCTAAGTAATGTTTCTACAATAGGTACTTCTGGTTTTAGTATCTCACCCGTCACTTTGTCACCTCTGTTGTTCGGACACAACTCTGATAGAAACTTGTCTTTTATTTAACTTTTAGAAGCCATTAAAAAGTTGTATAATACAATCGAACCAGTTTTACAACGGGGTTTCAACTGAGGCGAGCCAACTCACGTACGATGCGCCGAAACCCTGCACGAGTCTCGAATACGCTGAAATATACTGAGACAAGGATATATTTCTAAACTTTGAGAGAAAATAAAGCTCCTGTACGTTTAGTTTGTTCAAATATTTTCTGTGGTTAAGACACAGTTGTGTGATACACGATAAGGCAATTCTGACCAGTCTGCCCTAGGCGGGTTAGATAGATAAGTAAAATAACCTAGTAACGAGTAAGTAGGTACCTATATTGTCGGGGAAGTGTTAACGGTATACAATTATAAATAGGTACAGGCGTGGGGTATCGGCAGTAGAATAATACCCCTCCTCACATGCCCGTGGATGCAGTAAGAGCCTGCTAAGGGATGCTTACAGAAGATGGGCAGCAGCATCTTTCCTTGTATCAACATCCCGCTGCGCTCGCCAACTCGCCTGCCAAGCGTGATGAGTATGACAACTACTCATCATGGACACCCATGAGGGAGGCCTGTGTTCAGTAGTGGACGTTTTAAGGCTGAATTGTTGAATAAACACCTAAACAGTCACCACCTCGTTGATTGGAACTCGTTGGGATCCCATCGCCAAATCAAACTCGATGCCAAACTCAAAGATACTTAATTGAATTATAACAACCTGAAGCATACTGTTAGAATATTTATTTATTTTTACGTTCAAACTGAATATATTTTTATATAAGTTTCACTTGATATAGTTACATTTTTCTTTATCAGAAACGCGGCAGCGTGTCCAGCCAAGTTCAAGAATTTCTTTCACTTCACTCCTGTATATACAAACCTTGAATATCCCGACAAGAGCGGAGTTACTAGCGTTATCGGATAGTACCCTGATCCAATTAATGAATCCCCAATAACCAGCATCCGAGGCTCCGATATCCTCGTTAATCCCGAACTAATACCGTTGCATCGACCGGTAATTCAGCCCACATCACCTTTGCCGGTTCGTCTCAAGTTACTCTGTGCTTTTAACTTGTAAATCGCATCACAACATCTGACGTGGTTTTTTATATAAATTTTATAGAATTTCGATTAGGTACTTAGAATTAAAAGAGATATAAGCCGCCATATTCTTTTGTCAGGGCTACTGGTCTTGTTCTGACGAACACATTTTATTTTTTATTTAAGCCTTTATTGCTAATGCACTAAACAAGAAAATATATTTCAAACTATGATAAAACTTATTGTAACGCATCGCACCTATTGCACGCTTTTCTTGTCCAGAATTATCCACAAATAGCCATGATATGAATACATTTGCTTTTTATTTATATTATTTTTACGAACTTGTAGAGGTATTCGCAATAATTGACATTAACATGTGAACCACAGTAACAAATAATAAATAAATAAAGCTGGACCATTCACAGAACATCATCTAGCTCCAAGCTGAGCGAAGCTTGTGTTATGGGTACTAGATGACTGATATACTTAATACATTATACTACATAGATATTTTTTATTTTACATAGAAAAACATAGATAGATAGATAGAAAATTCTTTATTGCACACCTGAAACTAAACAAATTAACAAAAAATAAATAAAACACTAAACATAAAGTGACAATCGGCGATCTTATCGCTAAAGAGCGATCTCTACCAGACAACCTTTCGATGGATTGGATTGAGATGATAGGAAACATACAGAGTACCCTAAACAGTTGGTAATATCTGCAGATCGTACAGACATTTGAACCCGCAATCTCTTGCGTGGCAGGCGGACCCTCGCCCGCTGCGCCACATAGGTCGTCAGTTTGTGTTTAACATCGGAATATGAAAGTCAAATCTTACCTAGTTATTTGTAAATTTAACCAAAACGCAAATAGTGCGCTCCAAGGCCGGACTCAAGGCGGCCGGTCGACCGATTCACGGGGCTCCCAGGCTCGGCTGGCGAACGTAGCCCATGCAATTTTCCAATTTAAAGAAGCGTAAAGAGCACCCGGCGCTCATATGAGGCTCCCGAACCGCCGTGAGAAAAAAGCTGTTAGGAGTTCTCAACGTAACGAGCCCTCGAAATGCGTTCGAGGGATAAAGCTATCAGCGGGGTTGTTGAAAACAACCCGGATTTTAAATGGGTAAAGTTTCTGTGAACCAGTATTACAACAGAGTGTACCACTGAACTTTGACAGTTCGCTAAAACATTATAAAATACACTTGCTCGTAAAGTGAGCCTTATTACATCGCTTTTAGAGCCATAAACCGAGCTATAACACACGCGTGCATAATAATACTACACACTAGTGCGTAATAGAATTATCCCTTCAAAGTTAAATTAGTACCTTACTGTAAGATAAATGCGAGTCAACAGAGAATTTTCAATTTATCCGGATAATACAGTTATTTTCTTAAGTAACACGAGAGATGTTTTATGCAGCTGTAAATCCATATATATTTGGAATAAATTAATGTGTACGTCCTTAATTAGGTAAAACAAATATTTATTATTATCAAATTATTCATTTTACAATAATTTGTTATAAAATATTAAAATATTTGCATTTTATCAGTTAAAATTATAATTTTCAAGAAGGCTGTATGTTTACTCACCTTGCTCTGGACGCGTTAAAAAACACTTGCGCGCCATTTCCCATATTCCATATTCAAATATGAAAACTAAAGCCGTGATGCTTTAGTTTTCATATTTGGTTTTATTGTATTCGTCGCTGTGTGGTAAACGAATTTGTTTTTTCCTCGCAAGTATGTTGAAAAACGTCGTATGACACGCGTAAGCATTGATCATTACACTCTCGGCTCCATTACGCCACATTGCACACTTTCTTAATTCTTATTGTACTATCGAAAAATAGTGTAAGTATACCACACCTTGTTTTACAATAAACCTTTAAAATTGGTGTTATGAAAGGAACATTCCAATACAGTAGGTCGGGCTAAAGATACTATCAATAAAATTCTTTCACTTACATTTCTAAGTTAAAATCAAGAATATTTATCAATATAAATGATCTGTATCTATTATATAATGTATATTAATCATTTATATTGATAAATATTCTATAATGGAAATAAGGATATAAATGAATCCCTATTTCCTTCGGTCACGGCATCACGCGTGAACGGCAGGACCGATTTCGCAAATTCTCTTTTTGTTATTGTCAGGAGAAGGTTTAACGGTGAGAAATAAGGAAAAATTGCGCGGAAAATAAGAAAATACTTAACCACCATATTCAATTATTTCTAATGTAACCTTAGCGCAGCGCATTATCACGTCAGTTAGTTTTCAAATATTTATAGGTGCGTTCAAAAAATGTATTATGTGACTAAACTTAAACTGATTTTATTTTTTGACTCTCTTAGGTAGTAGTAGTAGAGTAGCGGTGGAGGAGTAGTAGTTAGATATGTTATATTATACAAATATAAAAAGATTTGGCACATGCTGATTATAGCTAAAAATATTATGATTGATGGTTTTGTGATTTTATTTTGACCTAAAATTTTATTATAACACGTTAGTTACCTTTGCATTTTAGAGCAGTATTATGTCGAAGTTATGTTTCCGTCGAATAGAACAGTTATCTGCCAAACAAGTGCATGACGCAGTACTGTCTGTCGAAGTAGTGGTCTGTAGAAACAATCACAAGTCGAACTATACTTTTTCGGAGTAAGCGACTTGTCGAAATAACGAGCTGTCGAACTTCAGTGTTACACTCAAAACTGAAGTTTATTTATTTATTTATCGAAGGAAAATCAACAGCAATAATATCTTAAAATACATTAGCCTAAATTACAGAAAGCCACATGGACCTCCAAGATCATGGGGGGTGGGCATACTCACCACGCTTGGCAGACGGGTTCGCGAGCACAGTACGGGATATTGATACACGGAAAGACGCTGCTGCCCATCTTCGTGAGGTATCCCATGGCAGACTACTGCCGGCACCCCACGGCAAGTTATAAGATTGTAGATTAGTTTAAAATGTTCTCAGTGCAATTTTACTTAAATAGATAAATTATTTATTCACTGACAGCACACAATTACAATAGAGGTAGATGAAATAGCAACTACATGAAGATAAAACTAACCAAATAAGTCTAACGGCTTAGACACATAATTAGGAATAACAGACAAGGAATATAAAAAAAATATTATTATTTATTTATTTTTCAGCCATTTGTGTCCCACTGCAGGGCAAAGGCCTCCCTTCCCTTCTTCCACTATTCGCAATTTAACGCAGTTACAGGCCAAGATCTAAGATGGGTGTCTAGCTCATCGTGCCATCTCCTTCTGGGCCCCTTCCACGTCCCCAAAAAAAATTGTACAGTTAAAATTTAAGAAAGAAAGCGATATAAAAATTATCAAAAACTGTGCGTGTTGTGTACTATAAGAGCGAAAAGGTCAGCTCGAAACTCGAAAACTCAGCATGATGTCAACTAAGCTAAGCCGTCAGTTGACGCTAATATTCTGCCGGAACCGTTCGGATCAACCCTCAAGGGGTTGATTGTGTTAACAAGTCACATATCCGTAAATAAATCATTTAATTATTTATTTACGCCTGTTATTTGTTGATAAAAGGATGCAGTGCAGACCGAAGCTAGAGGTAGTTGCCGATAAAAACATTTATTCTGCATTTCTAAAAGGCCTTTTTTGTTTCTTTACCATATGCACCTTACAAAGTCACGATCAAATGTGAAATTTCATATTGCATTGCTATGATATTTCCATTCTGCCTTCGCCCTGGGGGTAATTCTCATGAATCGTGATTTTGCGTGATATTTCATCTCATCACACTTCTCAGTGTCTACTCCGAACTTGTCGCATCAGTATTAAATTCTACTATCATCTCAATCTCGTTCTTTACCAGTCGACGCATCACGGTCGGTTTGCAATAGTCGTTTTCTTTCGTGACATCACGTAAATGCAGAAAGATCTTCTTCTTCTCCCTGCCCTTTGGCCTACCTCTCGCACCATATCCATCCACATTAATTCCTAACATTTTTCTTCCTAAATTCATTTTATCCCGCCACATGAGATGGCAATACCATGCTTAGGCTACTCTTTATCTTTTCTACCACTGGCGCTACTTTCACGCTTCCTCTCATATACTCATTTCAAATCCTGTCCATTCTCGTCACTCCACACATCCATCTCAATTACTCTTCTTTCATTCGTTACTTGTATAGCTCAACATTCTGATCCATACATTACCAAATGCAGAAAGATCGTTACAAAAGACACTTTGACAGTTTTTGTGGATTATATCGATTTTGAGCGTTTATCACTTTTTATTTTATTTAAGTCTAGTTTAAATGTACAGTTTCTTAAAATATTGTCTGCCAAACTGTGCAACGGTTTGTCGGCAGTCTTCAACTTGGATCACGATGCACGAGAATTGGCCCCCAGATACCCGGTGCAGCGCACAGGTGCAGTTCTTACGCAATTAATGCAATATCCCACATTAGCACGGCGCATTCATAAATCAGGACCTTGATTCCGCTTTGGTTTTACCAAAGCGGAATCAAGATAAACGCCAAAGTTATTTATAACTTTGGCGTTTATCTATTCTAAACAATTTGCACAGGAAGGCTAACACTGCAGGTCGAATATGATTAAGTCCTACCGTACCGTTAAGCATCTACCGTGCCGTGGGCATCCCACGGCACGGTAGATGCTTAAGCTGTAGAATGTTACCCCTCCTCTCATGCCCGTGGATGCAGTAAGAGCCTGCTAAGGGATACCTCCGGAAGATGGGCAGTAGTGTCTTTCCGTGTATCAACAACCCGTACTGCGCTCGCCCGCCTGCCAAGCGTGGTAAGTATGGCAACTACCCCTCATGGAGATCCATGAGGAAGGTCTGTGTTCAGTAGGTAGTGGAAGTTTTACGGCTAAAGTGATGATGATGAAGCATCTACCAACCTCTCAGTACGAGTGGAGTAATAATCATCATAACAAGTTGTTTTTTTTATTCTAATAAATTTAAAGGTCTTTTAGTCGCGCACAGTTGAGTTTAAAAAATACTTTTTAAACATGCTTATATTACTTTAAAAAAAAAAGAACTAAAAAGTTAAAAATCACTTATTTACAGAAATTCTATGGCCATATTTCAGCTCCGTCATCAGACCCTGGTTGCCATCTAGCACCAAAGTAATCGTCAAGACGGATCAAACAAGTCCAAATCGATGGGGTTGTGTCGTTTAACTACCGAGTTCCTATGGCCACCTCCCTGTTCCATCATCAGGTCAGCTCCATGTCATAATAATTTTGCATTGTCATCCGATATACACATGCAAGAAACAATTTTTTCTTATTGTATGATTTTAAACATAAAGGTATATGATACTCGTAATGTGGCCAAGAATATAACTAACTTTTGGATACTTAATAAAACAACACTTATTTAAACGTTGTATTTTATTCGTCGTTACCATCATCATCGTCATCATCATCGATGTTCATCATCATTATCATACTTCGTTATTTAGTTACGTTACCACATTACTAACTGAATGACTCTAACTAAAACTACTAATAAGGTAACCTGTTAACTATCCTAACCTAGTTTGATAAAAAAAAACATTAGTGTCCATTATTCATACTGAGATTGATAAAACTAAAGTCAATCATATACATATCGGCCATTAAGCCCGAGGGCTGAGTTAGGTTTGGGCTAAGTTAAGGGTATCAAAGGGGCTGCGGGCTGAGTTGACTATAAAAATATATAAATAATTTTCGTAGTGGACATTTCGGCCCGCGGGCTGAGTGAGGTGTGGGCTGAGTTGTCCAACGAATCTCCATATTGACTCTAATTTTATTAAGGGGAAGACACTTTATTCCTGTGTTCTTTGATAAGTTAAAAATAACACTAACAACTTGCACTGACACTAATTGCAATAATCTTAGCTCAAAAGGTTTTTTGCTCTTGAGCTTCTTATTAGGTTGGTTAGGTCGTGGAGCTGGATCGCCTCGACGTTTTATTTTCCAACAGGTATATGAAGAATTAGACACGAGTTAGAGGAGGTACGAATCCTTTTTTATTCTGATGGTATCATCAAATACCTTTAATAAAATATATAGTGGTATGGGATTATAGTTACTCCAAACTATGTGCAGGCCATGTTGCTCGCAGAACAGATGGCCGGTGGGGCCGAAAAGTTCTCGAGTGGAGACCACGAACCGGCAAGCGCAGCGTTGGACGTCCACCAACAAAACGGGCTGAAGACCTGGTGAAGACCGCAGGTCGACGGTGGATGCAGGTCGCTTTCAACCGCAATTAACTGGAAATCCATGAGAGAGGCCTAAGTCCAGCAGTGGATCTATACTTTATTTTGAAATCTGTTTATGACAATTTAATTATAAGTAATTATTTACATTTAGAAAAAAAATATATCTGAAGCGAACGAATTCAATTATGTGCAGTATTAAATTTAAATGTATCCTGTTCTTTTGTAAATTGAACTATTCTGTGAAGCGTTTTGCTCTATTGAATAAACACTTATTGACTTTGACTTTGAAACCACGTCCACGTGATTATACACACGCTCGCATGCGCTACATTAAACTCCGCACATTCACTCCAGTCACAACACCGGGAGTGAACAAACAAAACTCCAATTACGTGAAAGCCTTGGCTGTAATAAAATAAGTAGAAAGCTGTCAGTTCCACCGCGAAGCGAGAGTATTTTGAAGGAATTCATTAGGCCGTGTCATAATGTAAATGTGTACGCACGGACGAACAAAACATCAATAATCATTTCAGGTATCCCTTAGCAGGCTCTTACTGTATCTACGGGAATGAGAGGAGGGGTAACATTCTACTACCGGCACCCCACGCATCACGGAACAAAACATGGTGAACACGAATTCACAGAACATTTTAAAGGATATTGAATAGAATAGAATAGAATAGAAAAAGTTTTATTGTTATCACAATCACTTACATTACAGATACAGTTATTTAATTATATGATAGAGAGGTGAAAACAATAAGGCTACCCCTCAGCATTTGCTACATCAGCACAAGGGCTGCTGGAGCGCTGGTTTTCAGTGGCGCCCGTATTGTGTGGCGCAGGCGGCACTGCGATACACATTTATATAAATTCACAATTTTAATATAATATAACATTAATTACAAAGAGCAGATATTGGTTACTTTAGAAGGTAAATTATTGAATAAATGTTTACAATAGAACTCAGTCACGAAAGTTTAACACTTTCGCTTTATAGTCTACTAATAGTCTCTTTGCAAAGCCAGTAACGGACGGACGGACAGACAGACAGACAGACAAAGCGAAACTATAAGGGTTTCTTGTTTTACTACAATACCCTAAAAAAGGTACGCCATAAAATCCTCTAAATTAAAACTAATACGAAAAATGTTTTTCTTTGTGCTTCACCCGTCAGTTACCATGGATTCACTGTTGTAAGTGGATGACAGTGAAATGGCCAGAATTTTCCGACATTTTAGACGTCCGAACAGAACAACCAAGTCTTCCCGTGACCATGCATGGTGCAATCCAAGCGAAACGTCGGGAAATAATAAAGGTAATTTACGCGATAAATAAACGGTCATAATGTATGTTAAAAATGTGTTATGATCGGGAAAGTAAAAAAAGACAAGAACAACCTAATTGGACAGCCGTGCGCCACAAATATTTTTGAAGAACACAATGTTTGATGTTAGTGATACGCACGTGCGAACAGCGTGTGTGATCTTACCGTGCTTTTGTTCGTTCGTGCGAACGCAACTTAATAAAATAAGACATGCATGAGTTGTCAGTTCCCGCGAATGTTTTGAAAGTATTCATTGGAGCAGTAGCACGTCAGAGCCTCGGGACGTTAATTGAGAGCCGTACAAGTGCAGTCAGTATTAATTATAATCTCAGCCTTCAAATTGGCCAAAATTCGCTTTTTTTAAATTCGCACACACATATCACACACCGAAATATCCCGTCTGGTGGGTAGCTCGAGACATTCATGTTAAATTCAAAATTTCAAAATGCATTTTCTTCCAAATAATTGCAATCAACCTCCAATAAGCTGTTCAACAGGTGTCAGCAGCTCTGCTATGTCGGTCGGCCGTGGCCGACCGATAAATAGACATAGGCTTGGTGTTGCCTGTTGATGTTCAGGGTTTTTGTCGACTGTTTTTTATTTTTGTATTTTCTTTGTTTATATTTTTTTTTTGTGTTCTTTGTTTATTCTAAATTGTATGTTTTTTTTATATTTTAATTGAATGATTTTTTTTATTTTACTTTATTATTTTTGATTAATCTGTATACTGTTTTATGATTGTTTGTTTAGCGTCTATATATTCCTATTCATTTACTATGTTCCTCTCCTGTCTCCTTCTCTCTTTTGTGGTCGTGAAGTCACCCGGGGCCCCAACTGAAAACCAGCGTAGCATCTGAGCCTAGCCAGGTGCTACACAATGCTGAGTTGGGGACCCATTTACCCACGCCACATCTGCTTCTTCTTGTTTATTTGTGATATTTTATTTTTAATGTTATTTTTATGTGGATGTATGTTTTGTGATTTGTGCGTGTTGTGGTAAATAAATGTTTTTCTTCTTCTTCTTCAAAATTATCTCATTTACAAAAGTTATTTTTAGGGTTCCGTACACGTAACTATATACTTAGTTCTATATTCATTTAAAAATAATAATAGTGATAATGGTACGGAACCCTTTTTGCGCGAGTCCGCGACGGGAACTTGGGTGATTTTTTTATCTACGCTACCGGGGTCACCTTATTGATGATCTCTGCCCCCAAAGTGGAAAAAATGTCTCCGCATCATTTTTTTCATATTCATCTGAATTGTCAGGGTTTCAAAATTATGTCAGTAAGTAAATCGCTCCACGGTATCTAAGTATTCACGTGAAGTATCTGAAATACTTTTGATGCCGACTGTACATATGGCGGCCAACCATTCAGAAGGAAAGGTTTAGTGACGACGTTTCTTTCGACATTTGGTCGAGTCATAGGCACGAGCATATACTTAATAGATATTATACATATAGATATTAATTATGTATTCATCATCTCAGCCGTAGGACTGCGACCACGTCCACTGCTGGACTGAATGTTGATACATAGAAAGACGCTGCAGCCCATCTTCCAGAGGTATATCTTGGCAGATTCTTACTGCATCCACAGGAAAGAGAGGAAAGGCAACCTTCTAATAACCTTTAATTTTTTCTATGCTTATATCGGCACCCCTCGTCATCTATTACACATACAGCGTCAGCTACCTGTCGGGATCGAGCCCGCGAAACTCCAATTACGGGAACGCCTTTACAGTAATAAAATAAGTCGTGAGCTGTCAGAACAACCGCGAAGTGCGAGTGTTTTGAAGGAATTCATTACAGCAGTCGCACGTCAGAGGCACGGGGCGTTAATTGAGAGTTCTGCGACACACTTAGAACGGCTTATGCCATTCAGAAGGAACGCTATAAGTGATTAACTGTTTGTATTTTTATGTCTTGTTAATTTTTTTTTGATGATGGCCATGACAACGTTACCGGACTATGGCGAGCGCAGAAGGCGCCCAGCCGCAAAAGTTATGATGGGGCAACAAGCGCAAGGGCACCACTTAGGTATGAACCACGGCTTGAACTGTTGCCAGATTTTTGTATGAAGTGATGGTTAACGTCTAGGTGCAAAATTGCACCTCAAGACGGAATTTCATTTGATTCATCTCAGGTGTGTTTTAAACGCCGGTTTAGTAAAATAGATACGTCAAATGAACGGGCTGTAAAAAGAAGTTATATTAGAGTTTGATCGTCGAGTTAATGGATCTATAGCGATAAGTTAAGAACTGCGTCATCTGCGTCCCGACTGGCAAGGAACGGAACGGAATAATCAAAGGTATTACGCAATAAACTCCCGTGTTTTTATTATTATAATGTAATAAATTGTGATCGCGAAAGTCTACGAAAAACATCATCCCAGCCGTGGGAAGTCCACTGGACATAGGCGTCCCCCATGGATCTTCAAGTACTGATCATGAGATGAAAGACGTTACTGCCTATCTTCCGGAGGTATTACTTACTGCTTCCACGGACAAGAGAAAAGGGGCAACATTCTACAGCCGACGCCCCACGGAAATGTATGTACCTAATGTATATCTTATTGCAAATAAAACGTTCAATGTTTCCTTATAGTTACAGAGGTAGGAGCCAATACAAGCTCTATCGATCTGACTCCACGACAACAACAAACGTAAGCCTCAATTAAGTAGTTGTCGGCTGTCGTCCAATTTGTAACAAAACGTCTTTGTCTCCGCTACATTACGTGTCTAAATGCCAGCGAGGCGTACGGAGAATCAACAAGGTGACTCCGTCCGGACACCCGTCCACTTATATCGTGCCACATCACACTTATCGCGTAGTCGAACGATTTCCAGTACAGCAGTTTGCGGGTAAAACAGCCAAAATTAAACCAACGTTGAACATTTCAAATGACTTTGATAATCGTCACATATTTTACCGATAAATACCCGATAAAAGTGTTAATAATGTTTAATATTTAGGCTTATCACACTTATCGCGTAGTCGAACGATCTGCAGTACAGCAGCTTGCGGGTAAAACAGCCAAAATTAAACCAACGATGAACATTTCAAATGACTTTGATAATCGTCACATATTTTACAGATAAATACCCGATAAAAGTGTTAATAATGATTAATATTTAAGCTTATCACACTTAACGCGTAGTCGAACGATTGCCACTACAGCAGTTTGCGGGTAAAGCAGCCAAAATTAAACCAACGATGAACATTTCAAATGACTTTGATAACCGTCACATATTTTACAGATAAATACCCGATAAAAGTGTTAATAATGTTTAATATTTAGGCTTATCACACTTAACGCGTAGTCGAACGATTTCCAGTACAGCAGTTTGCGCGTAAAGCAGCCAAAATTAACCCCCGACGTGCTTTATGGAGCGACGAGGTAAGGTAAGAGTAAGATAAGGTAAGTAAGGTAAGATAAGGTTTAAACGCTCCGCGCGCTTGACTTACTGACCGCTTACCGACGGGTGTACATAAGTTAAATCAGGTTACTTATTTTATGTTTTGTAGAATACATAAACGTGTAGAAAATTTCAATACGAATACAATGATGTATGATTTATAACATATTATTATGTGGTGATACCGTAAAATTAATTTTTATAAAATAAAAATATAATAAAATATAAAAAAGTTGACTCACCCGAGTTAAGCCAACGATGAACATTTCAAATGACTTTGATAATCGTCACATATTTACCGATAAATTCCCGATAAGTGTTAATAATGATTAATATTCAGGCTTTACACACTCATTATATGTGCCGTGGGGTGCCGGCAGAAGAATGTTGCCTCTCCTTTCTTGCCCGTGGATGCAGTAAGAATCTGCTAAGGGAAAGTTCCGGAAGATAGGCAGCAGCGTCTTTCCGTGTATCAACATCCCTTACTGCGCTCGCCAACCCGCCTGCCAAGCGTGGCGAGTATGGCAACACTCCCCTCATGATCTTGGAGATGCATGAGGGAGGCCTGTGTCCAGCCGTGGACGTGGACGGCGGTCCCACGGCTGTGACGACGACACACTTATCGCGTATCTAGTCGAACGCTTTCCAGTAGAGCAGTTTGCGCGTAAAACCGCCAAAATTAAAGCAACGATGAACAATATTCAAATGACCTTCATAATTGTTACATATTTTACCGATAATTCTGAAATACATTCATTTATTTTCATAGTTTGCAATTACAAAACATAGACACGTTTGACGAGATTTAACATGAAGGGGTTTGATAAGATTTAACCTTTGTTCTAGAAACATTTTGACATATAACTTTTTTTTGGAAAACGTTTTGTAATTTAACTTGTATAATTAATGGAATCTGGCGTTACTTTGCGGAAATCCATGACAATAAAATGCAATGAAAATATCTAGTTTTAATTCCATTAATGCTGAGATGCATGAGCACCGCCCACCCGCCCGCTAATTATGCACATGCAGGGAGAACTAGGTTGTTAGTGCAACATGCATACCCAAATTATATATAGCGGATAGCGGCGCATAGCGGAATTAAAACTAGATATTTTCATTGCATTTTATTTAATTTACCTTGTACCTTATCAAAGTTTCTGTAAGGATTAGAACATTGGTTTTTGCCTGCATTATGCAGAGTTAACGAGCATTATGTTAAATTTGCCTTTAAACTTTGAAAACTGTTGCATTTCTATACATTTCTTTTAAGAAAATCGTGATGTCACTCGCATACCGGATAAACACTCAGAATCGATAAATCTCACAAAAACTGAACTACAAAAGCTGTGATAGTCTTCTGTCTTGTTCCCAAAATTACAGCCGCAAATCTCTATAATAGAGATTTGCTTAATTTTTGATTATTAACGTAAACCTTTCCCTACCGAAGCACTCAAGCGGAGTTTAAATCTGAATGTCAAAGCACTACTTGATCTTACTTTGATCTCAGTTTAAGCGTCACAATACCAACGTAATTGTTCCACAGACGATTACTCGCACAAAAGGATCACATAACTTGTATACCTAATCAGTTTTGAAACTATCACGCGTATGAATACTATGAATGAGATTTACAGGATATTCATCATTATGTGCCTCTTGTTGAGGTAATTTTTCTTCTAACTAAGGAGTTTTATTCTTGTCGGAAAAACTGATGCAACCCTTTTCACTGTTTTTTTTCCCTTATCTCTTGCACTCTTATAACCAGGTTTAAAATGTTACACCTTGAATCTGCATCTTTCTACTTTTGTAACAGTTAATAAAAAGTTAAATAAATATATACTATTTTACTTACATGACAGCAACTTTTTTCTTCACCTAGTTCATTCTTACTAATCCTTGATCATTCACTTTCCCTTCCCGTCTTCTTTCCACTTTCCTTCTTCATTATTTCAGCCGTAAAACGTCCGCTACTGAAAACAGGTCTCCCTCATGGGTCTTCATGAGAAGCAGTTGCCATACTCACTTCGCTTGGCAGGCGGGTTGACGAGCGCAGTACGGGATGTTGATACTCGGAAATACTTTAGGTATACACATAGATCAATGGAAACTTCAGAAAAATTGATGCACTTTCAGGTCGGCTTAGTTCAGCAGCTTATGCAGTTAGAACAATAAGAACTATTACTGATGAAGCTACAGCTAGACTGGTTTATTTTAGCTAAAAAAAAAAAAAAAAAAACTATGTATATGTGCTTCCATAAGACTTCAGCGTCTGCACCAGATAATAATTTTAAAATAAGTATTCATAATGATTTATGTTCAAGCGTCTCTTGCTCTTGTGAATTGCTAACCCGCAAAGAAACTTTTAAATATCTGGGACTTCACATTGATGAAAATCTGAACTTCAAGACTCACATCGGGGTTCTTTCGGCTAGAATAAGGAAGATAATTAACGTCATGCGAAATTTGCGGTACGCTGCCTGTTTGGAAACCCTCAAATCAGTATACTTCGCGCTTTGTCAATCCATCATAGTATACTGCATCACAAGTTGGGGCAGTGCCGCAAAAACTTTTATTATCCAAGCAGAAAGAGCTCAGAGGTCGGTCTTGAAGGTAATGCTACGAAAACCTTATAGATACCCGACCACAAGTCTTTACAAAGAAGCTAATGTCCTAAGTGTGCGCAAACTCTTCATTCTGAAGACATCTATTTCAGTACATAAATCCGCCATCTCTTCTCCCGAATATCAATCTTTATTAAATATTAGAATCTACAAACTTAATACTCCAAGCGTTAATACCAAATTTGCCCAGCGTATAGGTAACTTTATTAAAATTAGTATTTATAATAGAGTTGTAAAATCCTGCGACATTAAAAAAAAGTCTTTAAGCGAAGCAAAATCTTTGTTAAATGAGTGGCTTTTGTCATTAACATACGACGAAACTGAAGAAATACTTGTGTTAACAGGAGCCTAATATTTAATATATTTTAGTTTGCAATATTTTGAGTAATACATGTTATTTAAATGTATTTACTTATAATATGTATCCAATATTTTTTTTTTAATTGTAAGGTTTTATTTTTAATATTTTTATTTCATGTTTCTCTATTTTATCTTACTTACCTAGTTTTAATTTTTATTGTCAAAATTTTAGAGCACAAAGGTTATATTGTTGTTATTTCTTGTGGTCTGGCTTCCTCGATACAGGCTGAGCCTAGTGAGGGAGTCGACAATAACCTCTTCTAGTTAATAAGTTTTTCAGCATTACTTGTATTAATAAGTGTTAAAAATTGTACCCTGCGAACATTTTAATATTGTTTTTGCTGTAATAAATATTATTTTCATTTTCATTTTTCATTTTCATTTTTTTTTCACTTCCATAGTGTGATGTGATGTCTTATGGTGTTCTGCTCTGGGGAAGGGCGGCCGATGTACAGACAATCTTTGTCCTTCAATGAAGGGCGATTCGTGCCATTTACAAAACGAAACCTCGCGACTCACTTAGAGAACTATTAAAGGAAACCAACATTTTATCTGTTATACCGCAATATATTTATGAAAACTTACTGTACGCACACAAAAATAATAATAATTTCATCAAGAGATGTGATGTGCATAGCATAAATACAAGAAACGCAAATAAATTGCACATTTTAAAGTAAAGGCTCCAAAAAGTAAATACATCATTTATGGGAAACTGTATGCGTTTCTATAATACCTAAGCTTCTCCATCTGAGGCGACCGAACTATCGATTCATAGGTTTAAGCTTTTTAGAAAACAAATCTCATAGAAAAAGCTTATTACTCCATAGATGCTTATCTGAATGATATTGACCCTTGGCCTAGTGCTGCTCGGTTCAACCGCGATAAGAAATGATGTCATCTTGCAATATCCTAATCATCCAATATCCTTGCGGACATTAAATCATCATAATATTAAGATAAATATTGTAACAATGAATAGAAGTGAAAGAGTGAGGTTTCTTGTTCGCTTCTTTCCCTCACTTGGAAAAAAAAAGTTTAAAGGTTAAAGAACATTTATTCTCATAAAGAAACTGTACAATATCACTACATAACATGAGAAACATCTATAAATTAAAATTACTCTTAGTGCTTCAACTAAGATAAAACTTTAAGCTAGAATTAAACACAGCACCAAGTCAAATTATCATAATAACAATCAAAATACTATACCTATAACAAAGTCGAAACATTTTCAAGTCCATTCCATCTTATATGCAACTACCCACAAAATTTGTACTTTATTTAATTTTTCTTATAATAATTCTAAACCACGAACAAAGAATACATGTACTCTCAGTTCACTCGGTTGGTGACAGAGTAACAAAGTCAGAAGGTTCATTGCAAAAACGAATGATTGTTCATTACGTGGTTTTTCAACTTACCCTTGAATATGTTATGTGAATTTGCATTCTTTATTTCCTTGGATAACTTGTTATATATTTGTACTCCTGCAAAAAATATCGTTCTAATACCGTGGGATGTTCTGTTACGTGTGAGAATAATATTTTCATTTCTACGATTGTTTCGACTGAGTTTGATGTACTTTTATAAAACTGATGTTAGTATGTATGTTTTTATTTGGAAATTTCCGGATGAGTATGCAGGTGTAGTAAGTGTTAAGTTGTTTTAGATTCATTAATTTCGTTTCTTTGTAAACTTTAGTGGTGGGTGTCAGATAATCATAATTGAATAACATTTGAATTATTTTATTTTGTACAATTTGTAGATTTTTTAAGTATGTTTTCGGATCGCTGCCCCAAATTTTAACTAATATTTAATGAAAGGTGCGATTTTACGAGTGAATTATAAATGGTGAAACGTACCCGACGTGGTAGGTAGCGTCTAAAATTCCTTAGAGAACCTAACAGGGATGAGAGTTTTGAACGAATGTACTGTATTTGCGAATTTCAATTAAGATAGCAGGCCAGCCGTAGTCCTATATATATTCCGGTATGCTTTTCTTCGATTGCTTTGTTATTTATAGACAATGGTGCGTGAGTCTGTAGTTGTTTATTTTTTTATTTAAATATTACATATCAGGACTTACATACATTAATAGTCAATAGGTTATCTTGTAACCAAAGATGCAGTTTATTCAAGTCTTCTTGTGCTTGTGACATCAATTCAGTTACATCATTACCATAGTAACAAACAGCAGTATCGTCTGCACATATGAATAGTACTTATATCTTGCGCACGACGTACAGTTTTCTCTGTAATTGTCGATTCAGCAATGCCCACGACAATTATGTTTTTACTTCTAAGAACTCTTTCTTGTATCTCAATGACAATCTCTTCTTCTTAAAATATGGGATTATCGGGTATTTATCGCGTAATTACCTTTATTTTATTCCCGACGTTTCGACCGGATTGCACCTGGTCGTGGTCGCGGGGAGACTCTATAAATAAAGGTAATTACGCGATAAATACCCGATAATCCCATATTTTAATAATGTGTTGTGATCGCGAAAGTTTAAAAAAGACAATCTCTTCTTCTTCCAAAATAGGTAGAGAAGACCTGGCAATAGCTGAGGTACTTGGTTATATTACTTTAAGTTTCTCGATCTCGTTCTCGATTTGAGATAGCATCAACTCCATGGTGGTACTGCTTTCATTCGTGTCGTGATATATCGGCTTTTATGTTATTATGCTCGGTCAGTAGCTTCTCAGTAGATACTTTTAAGTCATGTATCTCAGTTCTTAGCGCAGACATATCTTCACGCACTGGTTTTAGATCTGTTTCCAGGGCAGCTAAAAACTGTACGAATACTTTTGAGTGAAGTAAAACCAAGACTTGGTCACACTCACAGTCGCATCTTCTTTGTTTTCTTTTTCAAAAAGTCATATGATTATTACTAACCTTAGACTCCTGATCCGCGGCCCTGTCTACTAAGTCAGGTTGTAAGTGAGAACCAACTAGTCCTACTGGGCTGCGTTGGACACTCATGGTTCAGTCGGGTGTAGCTAGTTGATCGTCGGTAGGGTTCGGCGATTTCCAGTTGTGTGAATATAGAAAAAATGCAACTGTCTTGGTTTACAATAGTCTCTACCCGGTTCGAAATTCAAACTTGGAACTTAGCATTAAGATTAATTTTTTAATGTTAGTACTCTGGGAATTTAAGAAAATAAATTTCTCTGACTTTGACTTTGAAAGACGCTGCTGCCCATCTTCCGGAGATCCCTTAGCAGACTCTTACTGCATCCAAGGGCATAAGAGGAGTGGTAACATTCTACTGCCGGCACCTTACGGCACCCACGGTACCTACTCTATCAGGTATCAAAGAAATTGAAGCTGAGGTCCTCAAAACGTGTATTACTATCAGAGGCTGTACTACTTATGAGTGGACACATCAAAGCAATCTCCCGCTAGTGCGCGCTGGATGGTCGATTAACTTTCTTGAGCGCAGACAGAGGACGCGCGTCATCGGGTTACTGGACCGAGGGATCCATGTTTATTTCATGAACCTCGCAAAAACCTTATTTTTTTCAGGAAAATAAAATCCGTTGCTTTTCCGCCCGATATAATTATTTTTATCTATAATTCTATACTAATATTATAATGAGGTAAAGTTTGTGAGTTTGTGACGTTGTAGGGGGTAATCTCTACTACTATGACGTACTTTACCGATTTTAAAAAATATTTTACTAATAGAAAGTCACAGTGTTTGTGAGTGTCATAGGCTATTATTTATTTACCTGAAAAATTAAAGACTTTTTCGTGTAAGTTGGGTTTGCGAAGTAAGTCGGAGAAAAAAACGGTTGATCAAAAAAGTTTCTTACGAACGCTGCCTTAACGATGAGAGGTACATATACATACATATGTTTGAGTTCTAGAGGAAAGTTTTAGAGGTTGATAATGCCTACAAAAAGACAGTTTTTTTAGTCTTATTATGACAATTATGAATTCTTATCAAAATAAGTAAATTTATCGCCTCAAGTGTTTAAAACAAAATTATTTTCCCTTTTATCTATGGAGTGATGTGATCCTTTATTTAAGGCTACAGTATCCTGTCAAGATCTCTTTTGCCCTCACGATTAATAAGTCCCAGGATCAAAAATCCTCTCTGGTGGGTACTTGACATCGGGCACATATCCAATAGAGAGGAAATAAGGTCTTAATATTTCCGAATCACATTAGTGATTTTGCACTAATGCAATGACAACTGTCTCTCTCCTTTGACAGTACACCACCAACAGCCGACCTGTGTACTTTTCCGTACAATAATGAAATATAAACAGATTACATTCAAATACTTTTAAACTAGCTTGTTGTTCCATACGATGGTGTGGCTAAAGCAGCAGGAAATCGAACTACAAAATAGATAAAACCACATTTCATCGGTGAATATGAGTAAAAATACAATTAAAACCTAAAATCATTTTAGCACGGCTCAATTAAAACTGGTCATTTGAAATGTCACTTTACTATGCTTCTCGAATTCACTTAGCTGCAATGCCCATGGCGCATGCTACACGCTCGATATTTATATACATCTCATAATATTAATGCTAGTGTTGTGTGGTGTTATGCTAATATAATAAAATCTATACTACCGATTTAGCAAGAAGTAATTAAATGTAACTATTTCAGGGCCGATTTTTCAATCATCTGATAAGTCTTAAGATATGTAAATGTCCATTATACTTAGCTGGCTATTTATCAATACAATAAAAATAAATAAAAAAACCCCGTGTTGGCTGAGTGGTATGTACCCTCGGCTTTCAACCTGAAGGTCGTGCGTTGGTTCGATACGGGCCGTGCACCGATGTATTTATTTTAATAAAAGATTATGTTTATATTTATCACGTGCTTTAACCGGGGAGGAAAACATCGTAAGGAAACCCGCCGCTTAGTCAGCTTCCGACGTATTGACCTGTTTCTTTCCTCTGACCAATAACTGACCTGGCTGAGAAGATGGTATAGGTGCTGGGCAAGCCTAATCCATCTAACAATGTCCCAGGCACTGCGGTGTCTCATACAGTCTGAATACCAGTTGCTGACGCTGTATAAATCATCTACAGTAGATGCAAAGGCCTTACTTTTATTAAATAATCTATTTTCTAATGCTTTGTTAACGATCACTTAGGTATCTTTATGTGTGGTTTTTGTGACTACGTTTACGCTAAAAATATGAGAACGAGACCTATTTTAATGCCATAGTGGTCAGAAAGAGAGCAACGACAGCGAAATATTTATTTATTTATTTATAACTCATACATAATTATAACATTACAGAGCTTATTCTATTGTGTTATATAATGATAACTTCTTAAATAGTAAATACTTCTATGATATTTGTACCCGACTGCCTAGGAAGGGTATTGTTAAAACTGTGTTCTGTGTATCTACCATGAGTTTTCACTGTTAGATCGCCTGACGTTACATAGTTCATAGTACTTTATTAATAACAATATGGTACAGGTCACATAATATTGGTACTCACACTTATAATAACATCAAAATAATTAAATATAAATCATTAAATAATAAAACGCAAACTATTGAAATCATTAAATAAGAATAAATATTAATTAAACGTAAAAAAAATTCATTCGATTAAAATTAATAGAATAAAAATAAAAATTAAGTACAATTTAACAACATAAATTCATTAACATTATAAATTGTTTGGGAAATTTACTACAGTAGTAATAGTACGTTACTTTGACATCTGTCAGATTTGTAACTCATGGTACCAAATTCTAAGCAAACGAAGCCCAAGCTACAGTCGCTGTAATACCTATAGTTTGCTGCGTATTTTAGTATCAAACTATCCGCTAGAGGCCCTGTACAAGTTTTCATACATTTTGTTAACTACAGTCGCTAGCGAATATAGCTTGTGAAAACTCATGGTAGACCTACTGCACTTCAATTCAGAATAACACCGTGGATACAGTAAGAAGCGGCCATGTACTCTCGCGATTCTTAATAATGGTAAAGTAACTTAATTTTTTTATTCCTATTTAATATCACTAGGGCACACTTGTAGTTGTAAACGATACTTATTTTATTTCATTTCTTTGCTTAGAAATAATTAATCATGAATTCATTATTGTTGACGTAAATAATTTCACTAATCGATATAATAAAATCGATAAAAATATTTGCTTGCCTAACTCTCCAGGTGTAATGACATTACCCAGTTTGACAACTTCAAAACGCAGCCGTCGCTGCAACTTTTTGGTGGAATTGTTGTTTAGACAAAATATACATTTCCTCAATATTGGGTATCTCCTCGATGGTACTTGAGAAAGCTGTGTTTTTCTCATGGGCAGTTATAAGTTGACTTATATCTCGGGTTAGAACTCCTGAAAGACAATCACACAAGTACAATTGATGTTTACCGCCCAACGAAGTGGGAATGGGTCAGCTACTGTTTAATATATTATGACGGGGAAGGGACCCAAGGCCGTTCGGGGCATCAGACTATAATTATAATGCTTCAAAAATCAACTCAGTATGTGGATACAGTCAGTGTAGTGTGCAGTCCCAGTGGGAACCGGTCCTAATATTTTTCATGAAGATCAAGTGAGGGTAGTTCAACAAACGCAACTTCAGTTTGCTGCGGTACCTCCAACGCGCCAGTCTTCGTGGGATCATGCTTGGTGTAAACCAAGCGAAACGTCGGGAAATAAAAAAGGTAATTTACGCGATAAATGTGTTTTAATAATGTGCTGTGATCGCGAAAGTTTTTACTATAAGAACGTTTAAAAAAGAGATTGAAATTGAGACTAGATCCTTAAAACTTGTATTACCATGAGAGGCTGTACTACATAATGTGTAGGCACATGAAAGCAATCTCCCGCTACAAGATGGTCGATTAGCTTTCTTCAACGCTGACGGAGGTCGCGACGCGCGTCATCGGGTTACTGGACCGAGGGGTCCATGTTTGCTTCATGACCCTCGCGAAAACCTTGGAGCTAGATACTCGAAGATAATAAATAAATAAATAATGCTGGACAGATCACACAGCATCATCTAGCCCCAAGCTAAGCAGAGCTTGTGTTATGGGTACTAGATGACTGATATAAAAAATAAATAAAATAAAAAATAATGCTGAACAAATCACACAGCATCATCTAGCCCCAAGCTAAGCAGAGCTTGTGTTATGGGTACTAGATGACTGATATACTTAATACATTATACTACATAGATATTTTTATTATATATATAAAAACACCCAGAACACCCTGAACAAATATCTGCAGATCGTACAGACATTTGTCCCGAGGCGGGAATCCAACCCGCAACCCCTTGCGTCGCAGGCGGACCTTCGCCCGCTGCGCCACAGAGCTCGTCAGAGAGATGTTATACCTACGTATATTTTCTATAACATGCGGTGATGAAAAGTGTTATCTATCTATGACACTTTATTGATAACCACATGTTATAGATCAATAAAGTATTTCTCTATAGAAAATATACGTAGGTATGTTATGCAGTTACAACATCCGCTTACCGGACAGACAATAACCGCTGATCAGAGTTTTAGTTACTGTCTTTTAATAAGTGCTGCCGTGGGGTGCCGGCAGTAGAATGTTATCCCTCCTCTCATGCCCATAGATTTTTTTCACCGCAGAAGGGACACTTCAGACAGCTATTAATGCAGTAATGTTAATGCAGTAGGTACCTATGAATATTATATTTCAAAACGTAAAAATATTTAAGTACATTAAATTACCTAAAACGAATCGTTAAGCGTTTAAAGTCATTTTTTTTAAATAAATTGGTATTTTATCCAACAAGTACGTACATACATAGGTAGGTAGGTACTTACACTTACTAGACCCCACACTTTATTTCACTCTGCCCCTCCTCTCATGCCCGTGGATGCAGTAAGAGCCTGCTAAGGGATACCTCCGAAAGATGGGCAGCAGCGTCTTTCCATATACCAACATCCCGTACTGCGCTCGCCAACCCGCCTGCCAAGCGTGGTGAGTATGGCAACTACCCCTCATGGAGACCCATGAGGGAGGCCTTTGTTCATTAGTGGACGTTTTTTGGCTGAAATGATGAAGATTATCTAGCCCAAAACTAAGCAGAGCTCTTGTTATGGCTACTAGATAACTGATATAATAAATACAATACATAAATACCTATTTATTTATTATTATACGTAGAAAATGACCTGAACACCCAGAACAATATCTGCAGCGATCACTAAACATTTGTCCCAAGGCGGGAATCGAACCCACCTCCTGCATCGCCGGCGAACCTTCGCCCACTACGCCACAGAGGTCGTCAATCTATTACATTAAGAATTTGTTCAGACAACAATATAGGTATAATACAGCTTCAGTTTATAAGTAATGACGATTGCAAAAGATACCTACAGTAGGTACCTAGAGTACCTACTGTTACTGTTCAGACAGACGGCATAGGGCGAGTAATATGAGTTAAAAATAATCAGTTAAACCTTTGTCGCCAACCCTTAGTAGGTACCTACACATCCCATCTGTACGAATCACTTTTCATAATCTATGATTTTCAAACAAAATGTCAGTACAATAGAAAATAATGTACAAAAATTAATTTTAGTTGGTTTTAGTTGATATTCTGTTTACTTTCCGATGATAAGTCACGCCACTATCTTTTTTCTTCGCAGTTGATTGATTAATTACACGTTTTTAACACGCAAGACGGCATTTTTAATTTGGGTTTATTCGCATGCGGTCGCGATGGGCGTCGACGAACGACTAAATGAGTTGTTGCCGGCCGGCAACAACTCATGGCGCAAACATGTTGTTCGCGGGTGTCAATTCTATACGCTAGTAATAATACTTCAATGGGTATACCTTTGTTTGCACTAACACCACAGATTCGATTCGATGAAGCGACATAAAGTAATCTCATCATGATCATGACCATAAAAGGTCCATTGTTAAACATGATCCTCTTTGACTTAACAACTCTTCCATTGAAAAGACAGGAAATGATGCTAGCCATTTTGTTGTATAGTTCGAGTCTAACTTTTGGGCGAATTTTTATAATTAGAACGAATAAGAATAAGAATAACTTTATTAAACTTTTAAAAACAACACAGTTAGTATACTTAACTAAAAAAATAGACTTAACTAGGTACTATAGCCATTTATGCCAGGAAGACTAAACCATTTGCGCTAGTTTTGGAAATACCTCAATGACATAATAAACATTGGCGGTAGGTAAGCATACAGAATAAGAAAGCCCTTACCTCCCGTGCTAGTTAAGAACTGTGTTACAGCAAGGTAAGGATTTTCGCCCCGTGTACATACGATTATAGCATGGTAATAATAACAAAAGAACAGTCTAGGTTAACATAGGCAATTATAAACTATAATTATCAAAACAGGCCAATTAAATTACAGCTATGCAAAATAAAAATACAAATTAGATATGAAAGATAAATATTTAACTCCTAACATAATAAAATATAAACTTAATAATATGAACTTAGTAATTATGTATTATAAAATACCAATAAGAATTTAATTATTAATTGTACATAATTAATTTTATATATAAAAAGCATTCTTACGTAATAATAAATATATGTTTACTATGTAGATATAATGAGATAAGAAATTTTATGTAATACGAGTAAATAAGGTTCTCATGGACTAGGTATAAATTACATTTAGTTGAAACAGTAGGTAGGATGTGCTTGTTTAAAAACAAAAATTGAATATAAGTCCCTGATTGACAATTAGACAATGTTAGCTACGGTGATTATTTCACAGTAGACAGCAAAAGCTCAGTACCATTGTAGTCAAAATCAATCAGGAAATCCTCCAACGCTTTTCCACAAATAAATTTGGTTTTATTGTTTAAATTTATCTTTTTATTGATGCGATTGTAGACTAAAGGAGCTAAAAAGTAAGAGGAGAACGACATGAAGAATAACATTTGTTATGTAATGTAATGTATTAAGACTAGAATATTCTATGGTATTAAGTATATCAGTCATCTGGTAACCATAGCACAAGCTCTGCTTAGTTTGGGGCTAGATGATGATGTGTGAATCGTAAATATATTTTTTTTTAATCTAAAACACTTATATTTTTATAACACTTACAGTTTATGACCGCTCTGACGTAACGAGCCCCTACTCATAAATATCAATGGGCTTTATCCAAGTACTGTTTTATTAATTTGAAAAGCATTAATGACAGTGTCATCAATAGTGTCTATTTTTTTGTATTTTTAACTGATGGACTAATATAAATTTGATTTTCATTCCCTATCAAGTAGCTTATTGGACACCTGACACTGGACTCTGCTAGCACGTCGTCACATCAGCGACGTTTGAAAGGACATTTTATATATTTCTATGCATTTAATTAACCCGGTGATAGCAAAAAATAATAACAAAAGGATTTTAATTCCCTTGAAACGGTGATAACCGAACATTAATTAAATAGAATGGGTACATACATGCTTCATTTACGGAATAATAACAAATTTATTATTTAACGAATTTCATTACACACAATGTCATACAGCATAGCTTAAGGTATAATATCAGTCAACGCAAGTAAAACATTAAAATACATAAAAATAAAATAGGTCTGTATGTTTCTGGCCATTTATTTGTGAACTTAAAGTCTCACCCTGAAATAAATAGTAATTAATTTTTGGTAAAAGTAGCTACCCTTTACTAGCTACTTTCATGGACGCTGGTTTATGCTGAAAGGAGTCTTGTCTATGAAGATAATTGGACGCCTGACAGACTCCGCGCGCACAGGACATCGGCCACGCCTTTAAAATGAAGATGTGGTTACTTAAGCGTTTTTTTATTATTCACGGTAGTCTTTTTTAAACTTTCGCGATCACAACACAGTCTCCCCGCGACCACGACCAGGTGCAATCCGGTCGAAACGTCGGGAATAAAATAAAGGTAATTACGCGATAAATACCCGATAATCCCATATTTTACTCACGGTATTTTCGTACTGGCCCAGTTAAAAAAAATACTCTGTATATTAATATTATTATAAATTAATAACTAGCCGCACTCAGTTCCCGTTCCCGAACAACATGAGGAAACCCGCGGCTTAATCGGATACTTATATAAATATTACTATTATTAGTTTATTAATTCATTTATTTCAGACACAATTGATCCATAATTAAGTACACGACATAAGAACACAGAACATAAAATGACATTTAAATAAAATAACAAAATATATAATATAACTTATATTGGGTTAGGGTATGGGCTAAGCAAGACAGTTTAGTAGATGACTGCGGTTTATTGAGCCACCAAAGAAGACAAGGGCCTGAGCCCCTTCATCCAGTGTCCCATAATGCTGGAGCCCAGATCTTCCGCCACAGCGGCCAGGAGGCTGTTGGAGCTGCCGCGCATGCGACCCACCACGGAAGCTATTCTTTTCCGCATGATTGCGTGGAACCCATCCACCTGTGCTTCTACAAACATACCTGATGCGCTTCAATATCGCGCCAACACCATCAGCATCCTGAATCCGTTGTTGAACTGGATACGTAGGGCATTGTAGGCTTTTTGTGTAGGTATCTGGCCCACAGACTGCACGTATAAAACGAGGTACAATGCGCCTTAAAGAGTGTTATTTTGATTGGCGTAGTACAACGTGCGAATCTGCGAGCACCATATTACACCTCACCGACAATGCCCTCCGTTCCCTTTCAATGTCCAACTCGTCCGACATGTCCTCAGTGACCCAGTGGCCCAGATATTTAAATTTTCTGACCCAACTAAGAGGTGATATAGTACTGACCTGTATTACTCTGCATACTAATGGCTGACTCAGTTTAGTCGATATGATAAGATTCGTTTATTTGCTAAAACATATGTTACATTAGGTCTTACATTAAAAAAATGTCCAATTATAGCCTACCTCTAATGCCACAGCATATGCTGAGTAATGACCATTTTTATCATCTAAACCTAATTAGTTTATATTGATTAATTGTATAAAAACTATATAAACTAATTGGGTTTATATTGATTTTTATATTGATTAATTGTTGCTGTGGTGTGCCGTCAGTAGAATGTTACCCCTTCTCTCATGCCCATGGATGCAGTACCTAAGAGCCTACTAAGGGATACCTCCGGAAGATGGGCAGGAGCGTCTATCCGTGTATCAACATCCCATACTGTGCTCACCAACCCGCCTGCCAAGCGTGGTGAGTATGGCAACTATCCCTCATGGAGATCCATGAGGGAGGCCTGTGTTCAGTAGTGGATGTTTTACGGCTGAACTAATGATGATGATTAATTGCAATTTGTGTGACAAAATAAACGTATCTTCATCTTTACCTTATTAATTCTTCTATTACCATAACAATAATCAACTTAGTAACCGTCAATGTCAGCATCTTATTTACAATTGAATGTCCCTATATCTAAAGTATTGGTCTTATTAATTAAGAGTGAAGATAGGTCTCATCCATTTAACAATGTCTCAAGTTCTGCAGTTTCCCGTACAGCATTAGTTCACAATTAGCTGAAGTGTCCTTCTTCCAAGACAAAGACTTAGCCTACTGCAGAGACCTTGTTAAATTATGTACCAACTAAAGTTGTTGTAAATGGAGATACCTAATGAAAACAATTTTAGGGTTCCGGACTGAAATGGTAAAAAGGAACCATTATGATGTGTCTTTGTCTCTATGTCTGTCACAGGTGGATATGTTGAGGACTACTGATGCTATAGACTTGGAATTTTAAATGTTATTAGATAACGCTAAATAAATATTTGTATTGGTAGTCCATAATTCCGTGAATGTTAGTCTCTGTCTAGCCTCCACGATACAGGCTATGCCTAGTGTGAAGGCCGCTGATTAATCTGTACCGAACTGTTTTGCTTGCTAAATAAATATTTTTTCATTTTTCATTTTTTCAACGCTTAAATCCTAATACTGCATATTATAATGAATTAGATTGCAAAAGGCGGAAAAGGGGTCTCAAAATATTTATATAAACCTTATAGTTTATGACTTATTTACGAAAATCATTATAAATCCCCCCCCCCCCCCTTTTCTTTGAGCTTGCAAAGGTAAATACCTGAAAATAAAACGAACTATCTTATTCGCATAGTTTTATAGAAATTGTCAAACGTTTAAAAAATCTACATAAGTTTCACTATCAGACAAGAGATGGCGCTGTCAAGGTTTTTCAACAAATATAAACCGCCTCTAACACAAGTTATATTGTGCAATGGCAAAGAACTCTCGGTGCGCGAGTCCGACCCGCTTATGACCGGTTCTATTTCGTCATTTTTCATAAACCTACATTGTTAAAAACCAATTTACATCTCTAAATATATACACTAAAACAGCTGGCGCAAGCTCTTCTCAACATGGTTGTCAGTTTCAGTTTCATTTATTGACCATAACGTTATATCACTTATCAGGCAAGTCAAAATATACACAGATAATTACGAACATAATCCGTGTTAGTTTTTAATTATTAAATTGTGTGTTTTTTTATGGACTTGTAATTGTTGTCTGAAAAAAAATTATTTTATTTATTAATCACAATACACTTAGGGAAAAACAATACATATATTTTCTACTTAATCACTTGAAATTAACAACTTACATACTCTTGGACATTAAAATGGAAGACATTGATTATCAAGATATTCCACTCCATTTGTTATGTGGAAAGCTTTGAAGTCCCATCTTAAGGGTGATAGAGAAGTCCAATTGTCTGGCTTGCAGTCTGGAGATGCAGATAGATAGTGCATAGACTCGGCTGTGGCTGGACATCACTATCGGCGGGATCAGCTGTCATCGCCCGGCCGATGTGTCAATCCTGGCTTAAGGAGCTGTGTGCATATGCAATCATGAAAATTCGATCGCCGCCAAATAACATACGAATTTATAAATTAACTTGACATTGGCGGAATTGTGTAAAAGCAAACACAAAAGGCCATAAAATAAAAAGACAAGTCATATGCAATCATAAACGAATTGCTAAGCACCATGGTATATGTGCTGGTTAAGCATAATCCAACCAGAAATGTCTCAAACTCGTACAGTATTAATAGTTAATACTGTTTATATTCAATACGATTCAATATTAATTAATAATGTACGGGAAACTCTCATTGAGCATAATATGTACATGTAAAACCTATGAATACAATCTGAAGAGCTATAGAAGAGACTCAGCATCGGGTAGCAATTGGTTAAAGAAGATGAACAGGCGTCGTTGACATGTTGCACACTACGAGTATAACAGTTGACGCGAGCTTTTCGCAACAAGATTAACAAGATATTCCACTCCATTTGTTGTGTCGAAAGCTTTGACGTCCCATCTCGAGAGTGATAGAGAAGTCCAATTGTCTGGGTTGCAGTCTGGAGATGCAGATAGATAGTGCACAGACTCGGCTGTAGCTGGATGTCTCTATCGGTGGGATCAGCTGTCATCGCCCCGGCCAATGTGTACATCCTGGCTTAAGGAGCCGTCTGCAGTCATAAACAAGACCAAGACATTTATTTGTCAGAATGTATGTAGATGTACAACCATGTTGCCGAGAGCTGCTACAGTATAATGTTGCCCATTCTCCCTTGTCCGTGGATGAAACCCGCTGCCAAGCGTGGTGAGATGGCAGCAACCCCGTTATGACCAAGTACTTGTCTTAACATGACATAGGCCTCCCTCATGAATCTGGTTCATATCTAGCAGTGGACGTCGTACGGCTAATATCATGACTTTGATTTTAATGGAAAATATTTAATGGAATCAGGCGTTACTTTGCGGAAATCCATGACAATAAAATGCAATGAAAATATTTAGTTTTAATTCCGCTTATGCTGAGATGCATGAGCACCGCCCTCCCGCCCGCTAATTATGCACATACAGAGAGAACTAGGTTGTTAGTGCAACATGCATACCATCTGCCATCTGTTCTTCGAGCTACATAGCCTGCCCATTGCCACTTCAGCGTGCTAATCCTTTTGGCTATGTCGGTGACCCGAGGATCAGGTTTTGCCAAACCAAAAATTTTATTTACAAATATATGTATGTATGTATATAGTAACAAATTCGCTAACCAATATCTAACGAGCACTTGAAAAAACACAAATCCTACCGAAGTTGCCTTATACGGAGGCGAAACACGTGTCGAATATTTTTGAGTGTTTTTTCAAGCGCTCATCAGATGTAGGCTAGCGGATTTGTTACTTTTATATTCGTTGTTCATTTCGATATTTGTATCATGCAAGTTACGGTTAGGTTTAAATAATTTTATTCTCATACAAACACGTGGTTCAATAAGTGGAGATAAATAATTAATCTCAGTTTTATAGCTCGCTAATGTGTACCCGCCTGTACTGGTTCATAAACTAGCGACATATTATAGACGAATACACGGACGAATGGTTCTTTGTTTGACTACGCAACCCTAAAACTGACCGGACTGCTTTTGATGTATTTTGGAGAAGGATCAAACAAATGGCCCAACTCACTCTGTAGTTACCATGGGCTATAATAGCAAAACATTCATTTTACATTCATCGAATGAATGAGTATTAAGGCTTCAACCGCTGATTTCAACCCCTATTAACTCCATTGTTATTAATTAATTTCATTTTAAAACTAGCTTCTATGTTAACTAAACAAAACAAAACATAACTCTGCGTCAAGGCACTAAGTATTCTGAGCGCAAACTCATGCCTTTTCATCTTCATAAATTAAGCTTTTAAAGTTTACTGTATAATTTAATTAGTTTTTACTAGTTAAAAGTGTTAATGAGTACACGTTTAACTAGAGAACAACTATCTCAGCCCTGTGAAATTGAACAAGGGTGTCTGACTTTTTTACTACATAAAAGTTGCAGTACGGCGTCGCCTTAAGAGCTACGTCTTGAAGCGTTGTTTAACTTTCCCCCCGGCTTCCTTGTGGGAGGGGGGGTAGGGGTGTGCAAAGACAACTATTGTGATAGAACAGAAGCGGCCACAATGAAAACAGGGCCAACCTACTTGCACTCTATGTTGGTCGGGTTTAAACTGAGAATATAATGGCAAGCTTGTTTAACTTCAAACTTGCAAGTATCTTATGAATTCTTCGGATAATGTTTTAGTTTGTAGTTTGCACCTGTTTTCTTCTCAGTCTGATAATGCACACTTTGGTACAGCTTCTAATTAATTGTCGTACTGTTGGAACTATTTGGTGGTTCCGCAATAACATGCAACAGGCTCTATTTGTGGCAGGTGGAAATGGTTGCTGTCATCATTTCTATAGTAAGTGCTAACTGTAAATTATTTATTTATTTTATATAAACAAATATAAATAATGCTGGACAATTCACACGCCATCATCTAGCCTAGCTTAACAGAGATTGTGTTATGGGTACTAGATGACTGATATACTTAATACATTCAACTACATAAAACTATTTTTTATTATATATAGATAAACACCCAGAACACCCTGAACATCGTAGAATATCTGCAGATCGTACAGACATTTGTCCCGAGGCGAGAATCGAACCCGCGCGCAACCTCTTGCGTTGCAGGCGGACCTTCGCGGTTTGACGACCTCCTTGTACAACATGACATGACAGAATGTTGCTTCTCCTCTCTTGCCCGTGGATGCAGTGAGAATCTGCTTAGGGTTACCTCCGGAAGATAGGCAGCAGCGTCTTTCCGTATATCAACATCCGGTACTGCGCTCGACAACCCGCCTGCCAAGCGTGGTGAGTATGGCAACCACCCCTCATGATCAGCACTTGAAGTTCCATGAGAGAGGCATATGTCTAGTAGTTACGGCCTACGGCTAAGATGATGATGATGATGATGATATATCTCATCTTTGATCCTCTTCTTTCTTTTACTTTCCCTTCTCTAATATTCATAACCCATTAATGCCCATAATATGATGACGTATACGGCCAATCATATTATAATAATAATAATAATTCTTTATTCAGAAAAAACTGGTTTGTAAATAAAGTACACAGAAAGTTGTAAAAGTTAGTTATGTTCTAACTTACATGCTAGAAGGTTATGCATCATAATAATTGTCAAAACTCTTTGAAAAAACTTTAGACAAACCTTTTAGGATTATTGACACCTTGCTCTAACTAAGTTAAAACTTGTAAGAAGATGCAAAAGCTCTCTATTCCCGGGGTTTAAACACAAAATTTAGTCTTATGAATGGATGACAAAGTATTATTTAAAATCAATATACGTTCACTGAAAGTACCAATAATAAGTTTAATCTAATCTAAGAGCTATTTATGTAGAGAAAAACAAAACATATTATATTATAAACATACATATATTAATGTCCAATTCACTAACTACGATACAACAGTAAGCAATTTTTCTGTTTGGTTGTAATCCAAACTCTGTAAATAGGTTTTAAGAATTTTCTTACATTCGTGTGCGGTTGTTTTATGTAGAGTTACAGTATTATTAATTTTATTGTATAGAAATTCTGCCAAGAAATGTGTATGGTAATGAGAAAATGAAGTCTTACATGACTTAGTCACAAAAATTTTGTGTTTTCGTCTCTTATGCTTTGTGTCTATTTGTGGAGATTTCTTATGTTGTCTAAGGACAACTTGCTGTATGAACAGTTTTCGCACAGAAAGGACATTTGTATCTTTGTAGAGATCAGTCGTAGGATATCGAAAGGGTTTTGAAAAAGCCACCTTTAATATTGCTTTTTGTGCTCTCTCCAGGGGTAGTAGGCGAGTCTTCGCCACTCCACCCCAAGATGTAGAGCAGTAATTAACAATTGACTGACAGAGGGCATAATAGGTTGTTTTCAACTGGGACACATCGGCAGCACGTCTGATATTTTAAAAAATTGCTATTAGCTTTCTTACTCTATTTGTAGTTGTTTCTATATGAAGGGCGTAACTCAAATGTTGGTCTAGATAGACACCTAAGTATTTTATTGCGCTCACTCTTTCAATATTTGGGCAGTCACAATTCGTCGCAGAGGTTTCTATGCATTGGTAAGAGTGGGCACGTAAGGTGTAGCCTGTGTCTGGTTGATTTTTTTTACGGAGAGAAAAAGTAACGTATTTCGTTTTAGCCGTGTTTAAGGTAAGAATATTTTGGTAGAGGTGTTTAGACATACTGTTAAAAGCCCTCTGAGCGTTTTCAAAAACTCTAGGCCAACTCTCTTCCCGCAATAACAGGACTGTGTCATCTGCAAAGGCCACCAGCCTACAATTTTGCATTTCTAGTTCACAGATTTGATTTATGTAGACCAAAAAGAGAGTCGGGCCAATTATAGAGCCCTGTGGGATACCATATGTTATAGGTAGTTCGGTGCTAGTGTGTTCTCCTATTTTTACGCTTTGCTTCCTATCAGTCAAATAGCTTTTCAGTAGTTTAAGTTGGTATCCCCTTATTCCTAGTCCTTCCAGCTTATCAAGGAGCAACGGTATAGACACCGTGTCGAACGCTTTAGCAAGGGTTAGGAATATGCCCAAGCATTTGTTTCTAGTATCAAGACCCTGCACTATATAGTCGTTTACCTCCGATATAGCATTTGATGTAGAGCGACCCTTTCGAAAGCCAAACTGGTTTTCTGATATGAGAATGAAGTCTTCCAAATACTTAGTCAATCTATTGTTCAGCGCCTTCTCTAAAATTTTTGATAGAGCAGACAATATGGATATTGGTCTGTAATTGCTCATTATATGCTTATCACCCGCCTTGTGGATTGGTAATATTAGCGACTTTTTAAATGCGGTAGGGAAAGTAAATGTAGAAAAACTTAATTGGCATATGTGCGTTAATGGTGCAACCAAAAAGTCTATTTTCCTTAATAATACGAGAAGAGATATTATCCCAGCCGATGGAACATTCGGTCTTCATAGAATTAATTAAACTTAACACCTCTCCTTTGTTTATGTCCAACAAGCCGAATGAATTAGATTTTTTATTAATGTTACTAGGGTTTTTATGTTTTATAGAATAACTACACTGAATTTTACTAGCCAAGTCTTTACATACATTGACAAAGAACTCATTTAGAGCATTAAGCTTAGCATAGGGATCTGATCCTTGCGTGAACTCTGTTGGCAATGTTTTTTGAGGCTTATAACATGTCAAATTATTTATGACTCTCCATGTTTTTTTAATGTCTCTACCAGCTTCTTGAAATAATGTTTTTTCATATTCTGTTTTTAGTTTTCTTAGTAGAGAATTGAAAAAAATCCTATACCTTTTAAAAGATACAACCAGAACAGTATTATCGGGAAAATTGCGACATTTCTCATGCATTTTGTCTCGATGCCGCGTGCACCTAATCAGCCCCGGAGTTATCCATGGTTTGAGAGGAGTTTTCCGGCGAGATAAATTTACGAAACGTGTATTTTTTGTTATAATTTTAGAGATGATGCTTATGAACTCATTTGTAGCATCGTTACAGTCTATAGCTGTTAGCACTGAAGAGAAGCAGGTGTTAGATATGTCTAATGAGATAGCTTTGTAGTCTATTTTTGAGGTGGTCTGAGCTAGAGATTTCCTACTCTTGTTTTGTAAGCCCACTAGAACAGTAAAGTGATCCGTTACATTGTTTTCAATGACTAGTGATATAGCAGCTTTTTCTGATTTAATGAAACTATGGTCAAGACAGCTAGAGCCCCTTGTAGGAAAGGTATGGCTTGGTAATAATCCACGGTAAGCCAGTAAGTCTAAGTACTCAGATGTTTTCCTTAAGTCTTCATTTTCTAAAATATTTATATTGACATCACCAGTGACTATTATGTTCCTGTAATTCGATAATTTTGTAAGAGTATTGTCTAACGATTTTATGAAATTATCGGTATTACTATAGGAAGGAGAACGGTATATGGATACAATGGCTATATCGTTATTTATCAGTGTAACAAGACAATTTCCATTTACGAATGTGGGTTCATAAGAAGTGGAGACTATGCTAGATTTTATGTAAACCACAACTCCATCGTTTTGAAGTGGGTTAAAAGTAGTAGACGTTGTTATATAACCATCCACTATAGGAGCATTTGTAGTTTTAGATAACCAACATTCTGTCAGTATAATAATGTCAGGACATGTCTTTGATCTTTTGATCAATAACATAAATTCGTCTAAGTTTTTAGATATACTTCTTATGTTCTGGCAAAGTATGATTATAGGGTAGTTTAGTTTTGTTAGGATTGTTGAGCAGTTTTCTGGTTTACACACGTATGCCTCCGAGACAGACACTCCATCAATACTATCGAATAAAAAGTTCTGTATGTTGCTATTCATGGTTGTTGGGAAAATTTAAATAAAATATATGGGTGCAGCGTACAGGGTACCCTATACGCAGTGAAGTTATTATTGGATAGTAAGATATCTGGTGTCGGTCTGGAGGAATCAGTATACAGAGAGTTCGGTACTTGTATCTAATAGGGTTTGTGTGTGTCATCGAAACCGACTGGTTTCCTTCATAAGTAGTATTATTTTTTATGAGAAAAGCTTGATTCTGAAAATAGCTTACACCGTATACAGAAATAAATTGGACATCAAGGGACATTACTAATACATATATAAAAACTTAGCTTATTTAAAATAGTTAAATTAGGAGTTAGACGATGGAAAATTTCAACAGTCTTACAGTATTGTAGTCATGCGGTATTTTCCAGGATAAGCAGCTGCTCTTCGTTTCTTATGGTAATCATCTTCGCACCATCCTCCTTACGTAGGCATACCCGCCCGTTAGAGGTCCAGCAGTGGGCGTAGTTATTTTGTTTGGCGTATTGACGAGCTTTGTACAATAGAGTTTTTGCTGCCTGGGTTAGGCATTCGCTAATATATACGGGTCTTGCTGAGCCCTCAATATCAAGATGGGACGTGTTAAGTTTATCCGAGGGGTTTTTTTTATTGTAGGTCCTGAGTTTCCGCATAATGCTTGTCTTGAAATCGGCCGTTGCCAGTTCCAATATGACAGGTCTCGGGGTATCTGATTTGCCCGGTATATTGTCTCTTATGTTCGCCACAACTAGTAACAGAGTTCTCTTCTCGTGCACCACATACAGCATATACAGTACATGTATTCTTTGTTCGTGGTTTAGAAAAAAATGTACAAATTTTGGGGTAGTTGCATAAAAGATGGAATGGACTTGAAAATGTTTCGACTTTGTTATAGGTATAGTATTTTGAATGTTATTATGATAATTTGTCTTGGTGCTGAGTTTAATTCTAGCTTAAAGTTTTATCTTAGTTGAAGCACGTAGAGTAAGTTTAATTTATAGATGTTTCTCATGTTAGTGAAATTGTAAAGTTTCTATATGAGAATAAAATTTATTCACATAAAGAAACTTTACAATTTAATTCAATTAAAAAAAAAATAAAGGTTAAAGAACATTTAATGTTCCTTAAACTTTAAACTTTTTTTCCAAGTGAGGGAAAGAAGCGCACAAGAAACCTCACTCTTTCACTTCTATTCAATGTTACAATATTTGTCTTAATATTATGCTGATTTAATGTCCGCAAGGATATTGAATGATTAGGATATTGCAAGATGACATCATTTCTTATCGCGGTTGAACCGAGCAACACTAGGCTAAGGGTCGATATCATTCAGATAAGCATCTATGGAGTAATATCCTTTTACTATGAGATTTGGTTTTCTAAAAAGCTTAAACCTATGAATCGATAGTTCGGTCGCCTCAGATGGAAGCTTAGGTATTATTGAAACGCACACAGTTTCCCATAAATGATTTATTTACTTTTTGGAGCCTTAATTTAGACATGTGCAATTTATTTTTGTTTCTTGCTATGCACATCACATCTCTTGATTCTCAAGAAGACAAAAATGCTTGGAATTAAATTTGCTCCAACTCTAAATAAACAAAATACACTAAAAAAAATAACTATTAAAAATAACTGTGTTTTCAAATCGCTTCTTATCACAGTGCTTAAAACAGGGAAGCGAACAGATTCATTCATTATGCCTTATTTCCTGTTAACATAAGATTACAATTACAATTAGCCATAATTACCTTTATTTTATTCCCGACGTTTCGACCGGATTGCACCTGGTCGTGGTCGCGGGGAGACTTACGCGATAAATACCCGCGATAGTCCCATATTTTAATAATGTGTTGTGATCGCGAAAGTTTAAAAAAGACAATTAGCCATAAGTGTCCCACTGCTGGGCAAAGGCCTCCCCTCCAACTCTCCATGCATCCCGATCCGCCGTCAATTCGACCCATGCGCTGTTATGCCGGTCTAACTCGTCACGCCGTCGCTTCTTCGGTCTGCCGCGGCGCCTCACCATGTTGGGGCTCCACTGAGTGGTGATCTAACATAAATAACATAAGATTAAAATAGTTATTTGTTATACAAGAGTGCAACGTTGCATTTTAACCGCGTGCTCAATTTTGATGACCGAACAAGCGAAGGATTCTAAGCGAGTGATTAAAAAAATAGGATCCTGAGCATGAGCGAAGGAATCATAAGAGCACGAGGTGAAAAATCTTTGCACTCGAGTGCAACACGTAACTTTTCATCCCACCTCAGCGAGGAAATGACTAAATGACACTAGTTTAGGGTAAGTGTCGATATGTGTGTCTTTTTCATCTTTATTGTTGCTCTTAGCATTGGATACGTTTTCCATAGAGTTCTTGATTTCTCGGGTCTCGGATAATTCAATAAAATATGCCAGCAAAACGTTTTTTGAGAAAGTTTTGGCTCCTTTAGCTAGTCGCCACGTGATAAACATATCATACTGTTTCAAATACTTCTAGCGTGATTGTTGAGGGAGAAAGCTCATTTGCGCATTATTACTTAACAGTTTCAGTCAATTCTGTTGGCGTCAAATAAACTTCCTCGTCACTAGAACTACTCATTTTATGTTTTTCACTTGTTTTTAAGTTTCTTGTTTTTAACCTAAGGTTTTAACAATATGACGTGAAAAGAAAATGGCGCGCGCAAACCAAATTAAAAAAAAGTCTATCAAGAAAGTTCCGAGTTTGAGAAGTAAATAGGTATAATGATGTTTTGAATTCACAAACTTATTGCACACGATGTTCTAAATTAAATTTACTTTATCCTCATGCGGATAAAAACGGCTTTTGCACTCAGATATCGAAGAGCAAAAATGGTCTCTCCGAGATGGGGGGATGAAAATGTTTTTTTTTATTGTAAGTGGACGTGACTTTGTTTTGTAATTGCAAACTATGGAAATAAATGAACTTATTCTGAAAAAAATCAGATTTCTGTGAATTTAATGGATCATATAAAGGATGAAATGCCGAGTGATTCCCATTATTAAGTCTAAATGTTGCAAGCCTGCATGCTATGTTACAATAGAACACGTCAAACAATCAGCCCTGGATCGTAATTGGCTCGAATCAGTGCAGATGGGGCGTTTGACCGCGCTGGGCTCCAATTGCACCGACGAGCGAGCAGGGCTGCTACAGCGTGACCTCATACTACGTCACTACAAGAATCCCTCTCATTCAACCCAAATATTAAAACCCCTAAGGCGCCTAAATTTTCACGGCACTGTTGAAAGTTTAAGTAGTAGAACTTTTGTGAAGAGTTCATCCGGGGAAGTACTACCACTGTACCACGTACCACCTGTATCTGCCGCCAAGCAGTAATGTGTTCCGGTTTGAAGGGGGCCGGTGAAATTACGGGCACATGAGATCTTACAAATCTTTGTCTGAGGGTGACAGGCACAATACAATGCAGCGTTGGTCACGTGCGACCACCCTGCATTGTATTGCGCCCGTAATTTCCCCGGATATGATGACTAAAAAAAGTGATGGTTAAAAGAATATTTTTTTTAGTCAGTAAGATTTTTTTTTCCTCTAACAAATGTTTATGTAAAGTCTAAATCATGTCAATAAAAAAAATTAAACCGACTTCAAATGTTAAATTTTTCCGGATTCCACTATCAGACCCTGACATGGTTCCAATGGGATCACCTCGAAAGTGCACTCTTCCGAATAAAAAAATAATTTTAAAAATCGCTCCACAATTGACGGGGAAATCGGTGAACATACATACATATAAAAAAATATACAGTCGAACCTTCTCTCCTTTTTTGAAGTTGGTTAAAAATAAAAGCCACGTATTTTTTACCGACGAAAAAAATAAAAAATGTTTCTCGATTCGACCGTATATATGTACATACATATATATTTTTTGTTTTGCTTTTTCAAAATAAAGATACAGTACATTATTACTATCGTGGTCGTGGTCACCTGGCGGGTAGCGTCACTACCCGCGACCACGACCAGGTGCAATCCGGTTGAAACGTCGGGATGATAATAAATGTAATTACGCGATAAATACCCATTAATCCAATATAGTAATAACTAGCTTGTGTCCGCCGCTTCGCATGCGTTGTACCCGGATAAAAAGTAGCCTATGAGTTAATCCTGGTCAACATTTATACGTGTGTAAAGTTTTAGCTCAATCCGTTGGGTAGTTTTTGCGTGAAGAGGTAACAAGCCTCGAAACAAACTTTCGGCTGTATAATATTAGTGGTTGTGATCGCGAAAGTTTAAAAAAGACTAATGAAACAGTACTTATTTATATCGCATTGATGTTTAGGATTAGGACTCGTGAAGTAAGGTCTTGATAATTGGGGTAAATATGTTATATATTGTAAAGCTTTAAATAAATAAATGATTTTATAATGGATTACGTTATAAAAGAAAAACACTCTAATAGTTTTCGTTGATCTACACGACTAACAAGAAATAAAATATATTCCAGTATCCGGCTGTGGCAGAATTTTTGTCGCTTCTCTATTTTCAATGACTTCTTAAGCAATATTGACGGGATCTTTACCATGATTTGAGTCTTTTTGAGTTTCAGAAAGCGGGTAGGTCGTTTCTTCTGCCAATGACTACTACTCGCAGAAGACTTCAGTCCGTGATCATATTTACGGGATCATCATCATCATCATCATTTCAGCCGTAAAACGTCCACTACTGAACACAGGCCTCCCTCATGGATCTCCATTAGGAGTAGTTGCCATACTCGCCCCGCTTGGCACGCGGGTTGGCGAGCGCAGTACGGGATGTTGATACACGGAAAAACACTGCTGCCCATCTTCCGGAGGTATCCCTTAGCAGGCCCTTACTGCATCCACGGGCATGAGAGGAGGGGTAACATTCTACTGCCCCCCCACGGCAAACGGCACGGTAATTTACGGGATATTTACCATGATTTGAGTCTTTTTGAGTTTCAGAAAGCGGGTAGGTCGTTTCGTCTGCCCATGGCTACTACTCGCAGAAGACTTCAGTTTATCCGTGATCATGACGTGTGAAACTGTGAAACATCGCGAAACTCAAAAAGACTCAAATCAGATAAATATCCCGTAAATATTGCATATTATGTTCACGACCGTGATAGATTCTTTGGCGAAGATCCGCCTGCGACGTGGGGGGTTGCGGGTTCGATTCCCGCCTCGGGACAGATGTCTGTACGATCTGCAGATGTTTATTCAGGGTGTTCTGGGTATTTTTCTATGTAATAATAAAAATATCTATGTATGTAGTATAATGTTTTAAGTATAACAGTCATCCCCATACCACAAGTTCTGCTTAGATTGGGGCTAGATGATGCTATATGATTTGTCCAGCATTATTTAATGGTTGTGGCAACCCTATGACCCGATGACTTTGTTGGTAGGAAATAAAAACAAAAAGCTATTTAACATTCATACCCACTTATCCCAAAGAACATAAAGTTAATAAAGCAAACCTAGCAATAATTGCGTTACAAGGTTTACTATGCTAGTAGAATAGTGTTTTGTAACGCTTAGCAATAAACTCAGAACCCGTCGTTATATTTTGACGATTCTCTATAAAAACTGCGTTAAACTACTAAAGGTTAAAATACTATCGTTACTCTCTCAGTCATAAACTGACATAAACGAAGCCCTTATTAAATAAAAAATGAGCGCGTCGCAAATTAGGATGGTGTAATAAACCTTTTCGCTAAAATGACGGGAAGCCTCACATTGTTCGTGAGAGTCAGAATGGCGGGTGTATTGTTTCAGAAATCAATAAATATGATAATAATGTTATTTAAAAAAGGAATGTACCAGCAATGTACCTGAATGTACATACCTTTAATTAATTTCAATGTGCCTCCATGAAACAAGAATAGATTCAATAATAAAATGAGCCGCAGTCCTTACGGTCGGAACTACGGGTGTATCCTGATAATTATTGTTATAGATATCTTATGGTTACCTAACATTTAGCAGAGGAATGCATCTTCAATGTACCTCATAAAAATGGTGGACATGGAGGAGCAACATTTTTAGAGAGGTGCTTTAAACTGAGTAAAGCACTCTCATCAGACCGTTACTTAGAAAATAAGGCCAGAAGATTATCTAAGTTTACGCTCTAAATAACGTCATTTTACCTTGTGGATTTCTTTACTTTTTTAGTTCGACATCATGCTGTGTTGAGACCAGGCTGTTATAGCACACAACAGTTTAATTAGTTTTAATTGACGACCTCTGTGGCGCAGCGGGCGAAGGTCCGCCTGCGACGCAAGAGGTTGCGGGTTCGATTCCCGCCTCGGGACAAATGTCTGTACGATCTACAGATATTTGTTCAGGGTGTTCTGGGTGTTTTTCTATATATAATAAAAATATTTATCTATGTAGTATAATGTATTAAGTATATCAGTCATCTAATACCCATAACACAAGCTCTGCTTAGCTTGGGGCTAGATGATGCTGTGTGATTTGTCCAGCATTATTTATATTTATTTATTTAATTAGACGTCTTTTTTATCATCATCATCGACATCCCAGCCGCGAGGCGTCCACTGTACATTGCATCATGGATCATGAAGGGTTGTTGCCATTGTCGCCACGCTTGGCAGGCGGGATGCCGAACGCAGTATTGGATCTTGATACAAGGAAAGACGCTGCTTTCTATCTTTTGGTGGTATCCTTTAGCAGACTTTTACTGCCTCCATTTGCATGAGAGGACGGGTACCATGCTATTACCACGGCACGGTCTTTTCTATGTTTCAAATAAATAAAGCAAAATTAAACACAGAAGTTGTTAAAGACATATATTATAAAGTAATAAAAGGAAGTTGGCTTTAAAAGCTGTTACTAGAATAGAGTGAATAGGTGTCTTCTAGACCTTTGTGATCCATCATCGGCCACATAGTTGCTTACCATCAGGTGAGATTGTGGTCAAACAAAGGTCTATCTGCAATAAAAAAAATAAAAAATTATGGAGAATAATACCCCTCCCCTCATGCCCGTGGATGCAGTAAGAACCTACTAAGGGATACATCCGGAAGATGGGCAGCAGCGTCTTTCCGTGTAACAACATCCCGCTCTGCGCTCGCCAACCCGCCTGCCAAGCGTAGCGAGTATGGCAGCAACCCCTCATGGAGATTCACGAGGGAGGCCTGTGTTCAGTAGTGGACGTTTTACGATGGCTGAATTGATAATGAAGAATGATTTGTGGTACTTTACAGCGTCAGCAACTGATACTCATGCAAACAAATTTAACATACCGTGGGCGGTTTTGTTTAGTTTTGCTTATTTCTTGTAGTTGCTATAGGTACCCCTTTTGTAATTGTATTCTGCCATTGGATTTTTCTTTCTTGAAAAATTGTATGTGCACACTTAACACGTGCTTTAACGGTGAAGGAAACATCGTGAGGAACGGCTCGCGGCTTAGCTTCAGACGTATAGACCTGTTCTTTACTCTGACTAATAGTTGACTAAGCTGAGAGGATGGTGTAGGTGCTGGGCAAGCCTAATTTATCTAACAATTGTCCCAGGCACTGCAGCGTCTCGGACAGCATGATTATACTAACGCTGTATAAAATATATGTAATAGATGCAACACTCTTTTACTGAGACATATCTCAGATGATTGATCTCATAAAATCATAAATGAACACTTTCAAAATAAATAATAAAACCGGGCAAGAGCGAGTCGGACTCGCGCACCGAGGGTTCCGTGCCATCATATAATATAATATATGACAAAGGCGGTTTTATATTTGTTGGAGAACCTTGATAGCGCCATCTCTTGTCTGATAGCGGAACTTATGTAGACATGTATGCTAAATAGAGAGATTGTAATAAATTTCCTCTAATCCTTACATACATTTCTAATAGCAATAAAAGTTTCAGAGGTTTATCTCCGCAAACTTCGGAGATAAGGTGGGGAACGCTATTTTTTTCAACATTTTTGTAAATAACTCAAAAACGATATGACTTAAAGGAAAATTAAAAACTGTTTATTAATGTGCAAATGATACCCCACCTTACATATGATACCCCACATCACCTAGTAACTTTCCAAAAACTTAGAAAACCCCCATTCCACCCCCATTGTCTAAAAAACTATGCAAATTAGAGAGTTCGCTATAATTTACCTATAAAGTTTACGTACACTTCTATTAGCTATAAAAGTATCACGGGATTATCTCTGCAAACTACGGAGATAAGGGGGGGGAACGGTCGTTTTTTCAACATTTTTGTAAATAACTCAAAAACGATACGGGTTAAAGGAAAACTAAAAACTTAACTTAATTTATTAACGTGCAAATGAATACCTTTCATATGATACCCCACAACGCCTATTAGCTTCACAAAATTTTTGAGATCCCCTATCCGCCCCCCTGCAATCAAAATAAGAATATTTTTTAACATTTTTATATATGCTATATTAGTAAAAAAGTGTTGTCTTTTACCATTTTAAATTTCAAGTCGATAGATTCTATTAGGGTTCCTTTTTACTATTTTGGTCTGGAACCCTAATATATCAAATAAAAGTCGAGATTCCTCGTTTCCCAGAAGACGACGCGAATCGAATGTTGTGATGAGTAACTGAAGAAGTTTTAGAACGGTCATGCATGATTGATACTTTTCTCACAGTCTGAATAACTTTTATTACGTAATAAGTCACGTCATAGCGAATTTATGAAGCTTACGTAAGCTGAACCCCATAAAACTTTTTAAAATCATCACCTCAGTCGTAGGACGTCCACAGCTGGACAAATGGCTCACTTGGATCACTACGTACTGATCATGAGGAGTTGTTGCCATACTCACCACGCTTGGCAGGCCGGTTGGCGAGCTCAGTTCGGGATGTTGATACACGTAAAGATGCTGCAGCCATCTTACACGGGTATCCCTTAGCAGATTCTTACTGTATCTACGGGCCAGAGAGGAGAGGCAACATTCTACTGCTGGCACCCCACGTTTATTAAACTTTCGCACTGTTATAAATCTACCAAGTTCTGCCTCCAGCCTTGCCCGCATTTTTAATTTTATTGCGTGGAAACCTCTTAAGTGACTATTTTTCCAAAATTTGTTAGATGGGTCCAAAAAATATTTTTGTTCAAGTGCTGCAAGTCGTACATAGGATACTAACATGTTAAAAATATAAGTGTTTTGCGCAAAAAAAACAAAAGCGCGGGCATCCATATAAAAACATTCTTTATTTTGAAAAGAGGCGCTGAAATTGTTTTAAAATTGAGAAATTTTATTCATTCCATACAATAAAATAAATAATAATAAATATAAAATATAAATAATTTGTGAAATTATAACACTAATTATAACATCATTCTTTTTCTGAGCATTTCTCGTCAACGTACCTTACTGTAGACCCCTCCTCCCGCGCCTCCGCCCCCGCTCGTTGCCCCAGTCAATAGCGAGCATCAACAGAATAGTGGTAAATCTTTCTACATACAATTACTAAAATTTTAACTAAATTTGATCCTGTGAAATCTGCAGGGCCTGATTTTTTACATTCTATTATTTTAATAAGATGCGCGGAAAGCATATCCCTACCTATTTATGTATTACAATAAACACATTTTTTGCGCTCACATTGCAAACGCTGGCTGAACCCTATGAGATAGATCAAAATAATGTAGTACAGTATTTTACACCTTAAAAGGTTTAAAAAAAATCCGCGATGGGATATTCTGTAGTATATTTAGTATCAGAATTGCACCCGTGCGAAGCCGGGGCGGATCGCTAGTGTATTTATAAAAATCGAATGTTTTTTTTTACTGTCACTTCACTGTTAACTTTAAAATATATAATTGTAGTATTTTATTATTCAATTTATTTATTTAGTTTTGTTATGGACCCCGATTCAGGTAAAACAAGCGTTTTTCCCGAACCGGTACAAACGAAAACAAAGCAAGTATGCCAAATACGTCAGTAATTAAATCACTTAGTTGTCATAGCTCCAAACGCCAACACTGTGAAGTGCTCCACTAGTTAGAATAGCAATGAGGAATCCTTCAGCCTCTAGTTTGCATTTCCCTTATCAGCCGTCATTGCAGCCTCAAGACCTTTCAGATGTATGGCAGTGCCTACATAAATTACCCTGCGAGTTATGAACTCACTACTACGATATTTTTCACTAAATACAGGGTAATATGAAGGGTACATGGAAATAACGTGCAATGTCAATTTAGAAAGATTTTCACAATCACTTTTTTTAAGTTCAAAACTTCGTATAACTTTCTAATATTACTGTATCATCAATCAAATAGTTGGAACAAAACCAAAAAATATCTGTTTATAGATATTTGTCATTAAAATGGTTATAATATTGCTATTAGGAGGTATTTTTTTATAATCTGTAACATAAGACCCTTTTGAACACGGAAAAAACATGCGTTGTCATATTAATCACGTAAAAAAACCTGCGTTATCACACAATACAGCGAGGAAACCTACACCTAGTTTATACTAAACGAACATAAGCCTAGTTTAGTACATAGAATACCTACCTGTGTGAAAGTATTGTAAAGTTCTGTAATAAAAGGTTTTTTAATGATTATTATTTATTAAAATAATTTACATTTTCGGCAAGTTAGTATAGTATTCTTGTGCAGGTTGCGAGCAAAACTTCTTTAAAGCCTGCAGGTCTTCATATTTCTCTTTTTTAAGTGGGATCAATTCTTTATACGAGTTTAATGGCAGCTCAAATTCTCCACGTGGCAAAGTAGGCACGAATGCGCGTGGACGAATGACTTTTTTTGCCCAACTGGTGTGATAATGCTCTCTGTATAGTACGCTCTGTGGTTCTTCGACTGTGACTTGAATTTCCTTTATTGTTTGAATAGGAAAAGGACATTTTTTCAAGTATCGGGATTTCGTAAAGTCAGCCCATGACTTCACCATGCCATTGTTTACTTCAATAACCTCGAATGGGCATGGCGTTTTTCTGGATATTCTGAGCAACTCATACCAATCGCTTGGCAGCTCCATTCGGGTTTTTTAGTTGATTAAGCCCATATTTTTGTCATTTTCTAGGTAAGAATGGCCTCTCACTGGGAAGGTTATAGTGATTGAATCTACAAGACGTACATCGTGTACGATGTAGTGAATGGCTTTGAAAACATTGTAATTTTTATTCTGCCCTCCACACGAATCGCAAAAGATGTGAAGGTGTCGCATCGTTTGAGGACCGCAGTTGGTTAAGAAGTCGAAAAGAAAGGTACACACTTCGTCGGATCCCTTCCTTGCGTGTGTTTCAGGATAAGCATAGAAGTAGGACTTCTTATCTGCCAAATTGTGTATATTGAAAGAGTTCATTGACAGTTGTCTCTTATAATAAACATCGTTGGTCGTTATGTTCGGCAGCGAAACATTCTTTTGGTAATCCATCGCTATAGCTACCAAGGAGCTATCTCTTATAGCGGTTTTTCGAGTAATGCGCTTCCGATCATAGAATACCTCGGCCTTCTTCTTGTGTAACAGATCTTCCAATTTTATCTTTCGTAATTCAGCTTCATTGTTACAGGCAGCAATTTTGACCCTGTTTTCGTCGCAAAAACTGCAAGTATCCATTCGAGGATAGCCGAATGAAATGTTAAATTGCGTGTTGAAAATGTTACGGTAGGTTTCGTAAGATGCATTCAAAATTTCATGTGCTTCCTTAAACATTGCATACATTTTTTTAATATTCAGGTCTTCTGGTAAATATTGCCTTCTGCTGTCTTTGAGGGCGTAATGGCTGGACCTGGTTTTAAAGCTGCCAATGTGGGCTTTTATGGCTTTAAGGGTATCTTCGTGTAGCCTTCGGTGATTGCCACTACTTTTGCCGCGCTTATCCTTGGGGGCTTCTCCAGTCGTGATCAAAGATTTTTTTAAATAATTAAGTTTTCCCCTTCCGATGCCGTGCATGGACATGAAAGCATTCGCACATACAGGGACATCTTTGAACTCTTCTTCCTTCTTCACTCGTACTCTGTAAGCATACGACGCGTCATGTCGTGTTCCGGGTGTTTCTATGTTTACAGGGCGACGTTGTTTTACACACATGGCTGTTATAAGTCCGCAGAGATATAAGTTTTGTGCATCGTGTGTCTGTAAGCTATTGAAATAATCAAGTAGATGTTTTCTTTCATCTGAACTTACACGGCTTCAAAACATTTTAATCGCTTACAGCCACACGGCTCTCCACATTCGTGGGCTTGTATTCTGATTTTTTTCATTACCTCAATAGTTCTCCCAGTTATTGGACGCTTCTTTGAGCCGCTTATTGGTTTTTCTGTTTCGTCACTATCACTCATTTTGAAGCAGAGCAGAGTAGATCAATAAACGCCAGGCCGGCGAAAACGCGCGCTCAAGCGTGAAAAAACTTATTTTAACAAGGTAAATCAAATTGCAAGCAGAAAAGCACGTGCAAAACAAACAGAAATAAAGATTCAGAAACCGCCAAACCTTATAACAATGACTGTTTGATATGATGACAGTTCGAAAATTGCCAGACTAAAAAATAGCATCATTTTGTCTTTGGTTCAAAGTGACATTGCATGTTTATTTCCGGTTTGGGAAAACATTGCACGTTTCTTTATTGGAACCAGTTGATATGGCAGGTTTTTAACCTGTCCATATTATTTTTAGATACAAATAACGCCTGATTTAGCACGTTTTTTCCCCCTATCTCAAAACCATACCATACTTCATCACAAACTGAACAAATTGGCATCAAAATCTCAAAAAAAGAAAAAAATGACATCGCATGTTCTTTCCCTGTACCCTTCATATTATCCGAAAGGGGGTGATTTTGATCACCCCAAGGAACAACTTTAGTTTTACGTCTTTTCAGGATTCGGTGATATTCATTCAAGAAAAGACCAGGAAAGATTCACTTCAACAGCTGATTAGACGATCATCATCATCATCCACTTCACCCACTGCTGGGTGTAGGCCTCCCTAGTTTGTGATTATACGATAATGAGCGAAAAACCTAAACTTTGGTGACAGATAATACAGCAGCCGTAATCTACTAGCCCCGTCTAAATTATTCCAGCTGTCTCGGATATAAGCCGCAGCAAACAGACAGTGTTTAAGTTATTACAAATATGTTAACAAAAAAATTGATTTAATAAAGGACACTTAAAAAAACTGAAATAGATAAATAATAAATTTATTTTTCTCTTCAAGTACGCGTTTAATGTGCACATACATTTTTCAAGAAAGAAAAGCCCGGTGCACGGCCGGTATCGATTCCACGACCTTCGGATTGAAAGTCGGTACAACGGCCTAATTGTAATACATGTGCCAGAAATAGGCGCAAAGGTTTGATGATAGATCACTCGCATTTGCCCTGGCACCCCGGCTCTGGATACCCACCTATTGATTATCCAGCGCAACTAAACATTAATTATTAATTATTATTATTATTATTATTAAACGCGGCACGTAGGCCTCCACTATATTCTACGTGAGACCGCATACTTCCCTCATATTTCACTCGAATACACTTTTAGCATATTCTTATTCCCTTAGTTGCCAACGCTGGCCAAAAGCTGCGTGTATTTGAAATATAGTTGTCGGATTTTTCTACCGGTGAATATTAGGCGAAATGTGTGTGTAGACGAAAATGTGCAAGGATTTTCAGCAGTGTTTGAGGAGCAAAACAGCGCTAGTTGGCAACACGCTGCACCGACAATGGCGATTATTCCCCGCAATGAGTTCACAAAACGAAGCGAAATACGGCGATTATCACCCGCAAAAGTTCTCACATCTCTTTCTATCTAGAAGTTTTCGCAATAGAATGTTTTTAGAAAGCTCCCGAAAGCAGTTCTAAAATTGGAATTGAGAACATAACGGGAAGTTTCGTATTATCCGGTATTGCTTCAGCCTCCGGCGTCGCACCTTGCGAACTTTAAATTACAATTTCCAATTTTATTGGTAATGTCTAATTCAAAACAAATGGTGGAATATTTTCCTCGCTAACAGCGGTTTCAGATTTGCTGAATGGTATTATGAAAATACCATGTTAAAAATACTTGGGGAATTCAAAGACGCTTTTGAGAAATTCTCGCAGAAAGCATTCCTTTGAAGAAGTCGCGGCGGTATCAGAATGTCTTTATGTCTTTAGGTAACGGCCGGGGTCGCGAGCAAGGCGCGATCCCTCTAACAAAACCGCACTAATTTATACTTCTTCATATTGAAATGTGTCGTTTCGAGTTGATAAGGACTATTACTTTGAAACTATCTCTGTGTATTTGTGTGGCAGATGCTTGTGTGAATGTTTCGCATCTACTATGTACATTTAAAGTAGTATTAAGCGGGTATAATGGGGTGGTCTATTCTACACAGTAAACCAGCAATTGAGGGGCTGGTTAAAACCCTCGACTAATATCATTTACTCTTTGTTTTTATGAGTTCGAAAAACAGCTTAAAATTAAAAAAAAATACTTAAAAACACTATATCAATCCGTCGAAACCGGCTGTATGGAATACTATTGTTTTGTCTGCCACGACACGTGTCTGGCACGCTCCATGTTTGTATATATAAACGGACCTCAATCCACTAAAGCCGTACTAACACTATGTAAGTGTAAAACTTGCTTTAATTCTAGAATGTTAGAGCAATACGTCCCATTACCATAAAATCTCGATACTTTAAGCTTGCACATGATCGCGGCATGTTTACAGCCGCATAAGCAGCCAGTTGAATTTAGAAACACCGCACTGCGCTCCCGGGAATCGAACCGGCTCCGGAACTATAAATACTAGCACATGAGCTATGGACGCTGTCTTATCTTAGAGCTCTCGCAGCTGCAGTTTGTGAAATTGGTAAATAGCTTGCATTTTGTGTTTGGAGCCATAAATAAATTAATATAAAGGCGATGTTTTAAGAAACTACTCGCTTACTGTTATTTTAACGAAATTATATTCGCATGCTGCGCAAGGAATATGATGAGTGCCCATTATTATACGCAATATTTACGAGATATTTACAAAGATTTGAATCTTTTTGAGTAGTAGGTTACCGGTAGGAGGGCCATCATTCGCATTAGTTTAGAGGGTAGATCGTTTCGTCGTCTGCAATGACTGCCCACTCGCAACTGACCTCAGTTTATCCGTGATCATGACGTTTGATTATGTCAAATATACATATATCATGGTAATTCATCATCATCATTTCAGCCGTTGTATGTTTTATCCACTACTGAACACAGACCTCCTTCATGGATCTCTATGAGGGGTAGTTGCCATACTCACCACGCTTGGCAGGCAGGTTGGCGGGCGCAGTACGGAATGTTGATACACGGAAAGACGCTGCTGCCCATCTTCCGGAGGTATCCCTTAGCAGCCTCTTACTGCATCCACAGGCATGAGAGAAGGGGTAACATTCTACTGCGCTCGCCAACCCGCCTGCCAAGCGTGGTGAGTATGGCAACTACCCCTCATGATCAGTACTTAGTGATCGAAGGAGGCCTTTGTCCAGCAGTGGATGTCCTACGGCTGGAACAGAGAGAAGGAGTTAGACCAACTGAGCCAAGAAGGCAGATATATAAGATTTACGAGTACATAATCATTTTGTTGTAAATAACGAAAGAGAGTAGAGCAGTATAATAGTTTCCAGCCTCCCGTATTTGCGCTCCATGTTTGTTTGCGCTGTTTGCGCTGCATTTAGCCCGGATTAAGCGCCATGTTTGAACTGATATCCAGATCGCGATGAGTGCCATTTCTATATGTTTAGCTCTATGATTACACAGCGGCTTAAGTCCACTAATCCCACTTATAATATAAAGCCGAATGTTTGTATGGATGTTTGTTACCTCTTCATGCAAAAGCTTGCCTACGGATTGAGCTAAAACTTTACACACGTATAGCTGTTGACCAGGATTAACTCATAGGCTACATTTTATCCGGGTACAACGCATTCGAAGCGGCAGTCACAAGCTAGTTTAATCATACGACATACATAATTATGAAGGCAGCGTTAGGGAAACTTCGCAAGAAGACAAAAATTAGCTTCAACTCCGATCTATGTAAAAAATCTAACTATTAATAAGAGCTGTTTTCTATTCGCTACGTGTCACAGTGCTTAAAACAGGGAAGAGAACTGATTTATTAATGTGAAGAATTATGGAAATAAAGTGAATGAATTACATAACATGCAAGCCTTCTGATCCGACCGCTTTCGCTACTGATTTTCGTAGTTGCGGTAAAAGACTTTGTTTTCGCTTTCGCTATCAGTTGAGAACTGAGAAAACTCTCATTATTTTGCGCCGTGGTGTGCCGGCTGCCGAATGTTGCACCTAATCTCTTATCCATGGATGGAATAAGAATCTGCCAAGGGATTCCTCCGGAAGATGGGCAGCGTAGTCATATTCTGTACCAACATCTCGTACTATGCTTGCCAACCCGCTTGCCAAGCCTGAATATGAGTTGCCAGGGGCTTTTGAGCGTTGACCATGATCAGTTTTCGGAGATCCGTGAGAGAGGCCTATGTTTAGCAGTGGACGTTCTATGTAATGATGATGATGAAGAAAAAGTGTTTGAATAACTAATCGCAATGCCGTGTAGCCTGCGTACGGCCATATCGTTTTGAGGATATTTATCGCTAAGCCAGCGTATAACTTTGTTCCGCTCGTAATATTCAGATGCCAGATAAGTTTAAAATTGTATAAAAAAGTTTGGTTAATCGCCATTCGGAGTTGTCATACAGTTTAACGAATAATAATGTAACATGTGTACTAAGCCGAATGGGGGTGATTCTGACCATCCCAAGGAACAACTTTTTGTTCTACTACTTTTCAAGATTCAGTGATTTTCTTAAATTCTTTATTGTACACGTAGAAATAACTTAAAAAACATTGTATACCTAATAGTTATGTACAAAATCGAGCCTAACCCTGAAAGAGTTTTCTTACAGCAAACCTAGGCTATAAAGAGAGGTGAATATTAAATGCAATGGATAGAAATGTGTACCACCTACATGTGATTGAAGAAAATTAAAAAATTTAAGCTACTTATAATAGACCTAATCATTCTTTAAGAGAAAGAAATATGATGGGCCATGTTTCCCTGCTCCATTCATACAATTACTAAGCATATTTGGTGAAAATGGAAGCACAAGTGAAACAACTAACGTTGTGCCCCTACTTTATGCGTTGCTGAGTAACAAAAAGCAATCTACGTATTTTGCTTTATTTGAAATCCTACGATCACAGTTGAAATGGGATCCACGAAAAATTCATTGTGACTTTGAAATATCTCTTCTTAGCAGTATTAAACAATTTTGTACTACTATTACAATTGTGGGTTGTTACTATCATTGGTCGCAATGTATCTGGAGGAAGGCAAAGTCATTGGGTCTCTCAAAAACGAAATCAAAAAAAGACAAGAGAATTGTGTCGTTGTGCTCAGTGTTACCACTGGTACCGGCTGAAAAAATATTAGAAGGATGGAATTACATAAAATATGAAATGAATGATGGATCTAACAAATTGATTGAGTAGGTATATCGAGCGTTATTGGATAAAAAAAGATTTTGCCATTTTTCGTAATTGGTAAGCGTGTTTATATTTATTATGGTATGCGTTATAGAAAGATCTATTACGACGCCACACCCACGTACGAGCGGTTGTATGAAAAGTAAGTTGGATCCCCTCTTAAGGAGAGACATCGAACAAATAACGTTTTAAAAGGTTCGCATGCAAAACTAAGTAGATGCATAAATGCGAAAAATAAAACCTTACTGCGACTTTTGAATGTTTTAGAGAAGTTCTCAACATTATCAATATGCGACCACACAAGACGTAATATGCGTAAGATTCAAATTGAGAACGACGACTACATAAGAGAAATACAACATCAAATGATCACAGGTGAAATAACTGTAGGCCATGCTTTAGAAAAATTACGGTGAATATTTATTACCTATAAACATATTTTGTTGTTCCAGTTTTGTTTTGTTACTTTTTGAAGGGAAAAGGATATTACTTTAAGTTCTGTATCAAAACGTTGTAAAACTAATTATTTAACTAAAAATGTGCTGTGGTAACCACTTGCAGTTGAATTATTTGAAATTGTTTTAATTCGACGTGCTTAGGACGAGCTCTGTGGCGCAGCGGGCGAAGGTCCGCCTGCGACGCAAGGGGTTGCGGGTTCGATTCCCGCCTCGGGACAAATGTCTGTACGATCTGCAGATATTTGTTCAGGGTGTTCTGGGTGTTTTTCTATATATAATAAAAATATCTATCTATGTAGTATAATGTATTAAGTATATCAATCATCTTGTACCCATAACACAAGCTCTGCTTAGCTTGGGGCTAGATGATGCTGTATGATTTGTCCAGCATTATTTATATTTTATATTTATTTATTTATAATTGGACCTGGGAACTCTACTATGGTGCCGTGGTCCAACTACAAAGATAGTTGGACCACGGTCCCTAGTAAAGGCCCGTAGTCCAACTAATTGGACAGAGGAGTTGCACCACTGCCCCGAAACGGTAACGCGTTCAGTGGACGAAAGCTTTTAAAAAGCAGCAAGAACAAGTTTATCAACTTTATCTGGATTTATTCAGCACATAAAATGCATTATTCAGTTTGTACGCTATAAGTATTATTGAGTTATGTTGGGCTATCTAGGACTCCGTATAAGATAACGATCGAAGTTGCTTGTGTACTTTGTTCCTTTTGGCGGAGACTGTGATAACCAATTAAACTTTGTGAAAACTATCGGTTTCAACTTCCGATTAAGCCCCCGACAAAGGAAGAGGTGTGTTATAAGTTTGACAGCTATGTGTGTGTCTGTGTGTCCTACTGTGGCCCCGTATCTCCTAGTGGGCCGATTTTCATATAGGTTTTTTTTATATCTAAAAGCCGGTTTTCTACTGGTGCTTCTTAAACATGTTTTATCTACATCGGTTTAGAAGTTAACAAGATATGGTCATTCTAGAAATCCCCTGCGACTGTTAAATGTTAAATGCATGTGTTAAAGGCATGTGAGGTAGCCTAAAACCACATATTCATCATCATCATCATTTCAGCCGTAGGACGTCCACTGCTGGACAAAGGCCTCCCTCATTGATCTCCAAGTACTGCGGTTGGAAGCCGTCTGCATCCACCGCCGACCAGCAGTTCTCACCAAGTCGTCTGCCCATCTTGTAGGTGGACGTCCTACGCTGCGCTTGCCGATCCGTGGCCTCCATTCGAGAACTTTGCTGCCCCATCGGCCGTCAGTTCTGCGCGCTATATGGCCTGCCCATTGCCACTTCAACGTGCTAATCCGTTTGGCTATGTCGGTGACCCGAGTTCTCCTACGTATCTCCTCATTTCTGATTCGATCCCGTAGTGAAACCCCGAGCATAGCCCTCTCCATAGCTCGTTGAGCGACTCTGAGCTTGTTCATAAGGCCAATAGTGAAGGACCACGTCTCGGTTCCATATGTCATCACTGGTAACACACACTGGTTGTAGACTTTCGTCTTAAGGCACTGAGGTATGTTGGACGAAAAGACGTTGCGAAGTTTCCCAAACGCTGCCCATCCGAGTTGGATTCGACGATTGACCTCTTTCTCGAAGTTGGACCTACCTAATTGGACTGTTTGTCCTAGGTATACGTACGCGTCGACAACTTCAAGAGCCGAGTTCTCAACCATAACTGGGGCAGGCACGACATGGACATTTGACATGATTTTCGTCTTGTCCATGTTCATTTTAAGGCCTACCCGCTGGGAGACTCGATTGAGGCCTTCGAGCATCGTGCTGAGCTCTTCCATCGACTTTGCCATGACCACAATATCGTCGGCAAATCGAAGGTGAGTGATGTATTCGCCGTTAATATTGATGCCCAGCCCTTTCCATTCCAGGAGCTTGAAGGCATCTTCCAAAGCGGTCGTAAACAGTTTCGGAGAGATTACGTCTCCCTGTCTTACGCCTCTTTTTAAGGGAATCGCCTTCGAGCTCTGTTCTTGTACTCGGACTGACATAGTGGCGTTTGTATACAAACACTTCAACACTTCGATGTACCGATAGTCAATTCGGCATCGTTGGAGAGACTCAAGCACCGCCCATGTTTCGATCGAATCGAAGGCTTTCTCATAGTCCACAAACGCAAGACATAGCGGCAAGTTATACTCTTCGGTCTTCTGTATGACTTGCCGCAGCGTATGTATGTGGTCTATGGTACTGTAGCCTTTTCGGAACCCGGCTTGTTCGGGAGGCTGGAAGTCATCAAACCTGCGTTCGAGACGGTTCGCGATGACCCTTGAAAACAGCTTATAAACATGGCTCAACAGCGAGATGGGTCTGTAATTCTTAAGTAAGGTTTTGTCACCTTTCTTGAAGAACAGAACCACCACGCCCTTGTTCCATGCTTTTGGCGTCGTACCTTCAAGCAAGGCGGAATTAAATAGCTTCTGAAGGACTTTAAGTACCGGTGATCCACCCGCTTTCAGAAGCTCTGAAGTGATTCCGTCCTCACCCGGCGCCTTGTCGTTCTTAAGCTGTTTCAAGGCCATCCTGATCTCGTACAGGCTGATGTCCGGGATATCCTCGGTATAATGTCGGGTCAGTTTAGCTCTTGGGTCGTTGGCCGCACTGCAAACAGGTTTCGTGACCGAATCGTAGAGTCGTCCATAGAACCTTTCGACTTCCCTTAACACTTCTGCTTTACTTGACGTTATGCTGCCATCTTCCCTCTTCAGCTTCGTCATCTGGCTCTGCCCAATAGAACTATCTCTCGCGAACACTTTGGAGCCTTTATTCCGCTCTATCGTATCCACATATTATTAGTTTTTAAAATACAGGATTTTATCGCGTACCTTTTTTATTATTTTCCCGACGTTTCGACCGGATTTCACCTTGTCATGGTCGCCGGAGGACTAAAGTTTCTGGGAGCTACCGCCGCGAATTGATGCTAGATTCCACGACTACCTTCGTGGAATCATGTAATTAATAAGTGTGTGCGTTGTGTTCCGACTGTACATCAACCTGACACCGTCAGTGTAGTGTGTCGTAATATGAACAGGGACATTTCTGATTCTGAAGACGAATTGAGGGTATAGCCCCGTTATATTACGGTGGTACGCCGATGCGGCGTAGTGGAGTGTACGGCGTGGTCGGGGACGACAATCCGATTACAGCGCAGGCGGCCAATTCTCGTGAATCGTGATTTTGCGTAATATTCGTCTCATCTCACTTCTCGGTGTCTACACCAAATTTATCTGTTTAAAAGTCTACTATGATCTCGATAGCTCTTTACCAGATGATGGTTTTAAATAGGCATTTATCTTTACTGGCATCGTCGTCATCATCATCTCAGCCATCGTAGGCCACGCTCATGGATCTCCATATGGTCATGAGGCGTTGTTGCCATACTCACCACGGTTGGCAGACAGGTTGGCGAGCGCAGTACGGGATATTGATACATGGAAATACGCTGCTGCCCATCTTGCGGAGATAGCCCTTGGCAGATTCTTACTGTATCCACGGCCAAAGGAGGAGCAACATTCTACTACTACTTAATTGGCATGACTATTGTGAAATGCAGAAAGTTCTTTTCAATAGAAGTTTTGTGAGTTTTTGTGAAATTTATCGAATTGAAGCGTTTATCACTTGGATCACGATGCACTAGAATAACCTCTTGGCCGGGCGCACTACGCAGGGTAATACGACAGTTATATATGCCTTTTGACGTCTTTATCCGCTACAAAACGCTAGATGTTTATAGGCAAATAAATGTAGAACTTTTCAAAACTGGTTCCGCAAACATAAATAGTTTGATGAATGAAAATGACTTTTGAAAAGTCGGCTTCGACGGAACTTGAGATTGAATTATCCTCCAACATAGCAAAAGCCGGTGTCGTGGGGTGCCGGCAGTAGAATGTTATATTTCGTTTCCAACCCGTGGATGCAGTAAGAGCCAGCTAAGAGGTACCTCCGGAAAATGGGCAGCAGCGTCTTTCCGTGTATCAACATCCCATAATGCGCTCTCCAACCCGCCTGCCAAGCGTGGTGGGCATGGCAACTACCCCTCATGGGTATCCATGAGGGAGGCCTGTGTTTAGCAGTGGACGTTTTACGATTGAAATGACGATGATGATGATGTCCCAGGTATTTAAGTTACACCACGTCCACTTAAAATCTATGTTCTAAAAGCGGTCAGAGGTCAATCAGATCAGAAAGATACTGATCTCCTAAGTGGGTGATCCAATGTCAACAATAAAAACTTACACAATCTGCGATGTTGTTCTTCCGCCAAATAGTTCGATTGATTTTACAAGCTTTTTTAATATAAAATTAGCTATAGGAAAACTCTCTCGTCATTGCTACTGAATGCAACTTCAGACAATGAATAGGTGAACTCGATGGCTCTTAAGCAGTGCTTAACCGATAATTATGATGTTATCTTAAATTTCGACTCGGTCCGTCAGAGTCTCGTAGCTTAGCTGTAAAAGCACTTCTGGATTTAGGAAGAGTCACGTATAGATTTGTCCAACGCGAGTACGAACTCCGCCGAAACCGTAAATATTTGATAAGATTATTAATTTTCTTGAAATACTTCAATTATTATTACTAGAATTAAAGCCGTTGAACTTAAGATTGAATATTCCTACAACATAGTAAAAGCCGGTGACATGGGGCACCCCAGCTGTAGAATGTTACCCCTCCTCTCATGCCCGTGGATGCAGTATAATGCTGCTTAGGGATACCTCCGGAAGATGGGCAGCAGCGTCTTTCTGTGTATCATTCTGTACTGCCTGCCAAGCGTGGTGAGTATGGCAACTACTCCTCACGGAAATCATGAGGGAGGCCTGTGTTCAGTAGTGGACGTTTTACGGCTGAAATGATAACATCAATTTTATGGTAAGTACTTCAGAAAGCAGTAAAAAACGATACTTCCCTGGACAGTTCTTAAAGTAACTACGAGTACTAATTAAAAATACATCAGCTGAAGTCAAAACTAAAGCGCTGGTCTAATGAGCAAACTGCAATAGCTACGAAAAAGCGTAGCGATAATGAATTAAATAAGGTTGCTCAAAGAGACTCGAATCATGGAAAAAATCCGGAAGACCGGGACCAGAAAGGTTTTAAGCGCTCTTATTTGGAACCTGGATTGTGCTGTGAGTCATGTCAAAACATTATTCCTTTATGAATCATGTAAAGCGGCTAAATGTTAATTGACTCGTGTGTTACCTAAACAGAAAAAGTGAATTTTGTACTTTATTCCGTTAAATTGTGTTGTTTTTAACCAACGAAAAAAACGGAGGTTTCTCAATCCGACCGTATATTTTTTTTGTGAATTGTCATGTCAAAACGGCCTTTATTGCCTTTTATTAATTTATAATAATACTGCTCTGGCACTACACGCACCATCTGGTCCCAAACTAAGCAAAGCTTGTACTATGGAAACCAGATGTTTTTTTGTTGTTCCAGGGTTCCGTACCTCGAAAGGGAAAAAACGGAACCCTTATAGGATCACTTTGTTGTTCGTCTGTCTGTCCGTCTGTCGGTCTGTCAAGACCTTTAATCTCGATAACGTGTAGAGATATCCAGTTGAAATTAAAACCATGTACACAAATTTACAGCCTCTTTGAGTTGTAAATAATCAATTTTCTAAGTAAACCAGAAAAAAACTACGTTTCCATGCCATAAATACCATAGATCACGGATTACCTGAAAACAGTTTATTCGTAAATATTGCATATACACAACCATACTATTTTAATTAAGAATTATATACATATTTTTTTTATTATCTCTAGCAATGTTCGCTCCCAATAAATTACTATTACCTTGTTGAGTTGTGGTGCAGATGTAGTTCTGCGTGTATCACACTGTGGCAGGCCCGCTCGCTCAAGCATGCGGAGTTGAAGACATTACCCTTGCATTAGACTGGATCATCTAATGCGTTATTAGGAGCCTGCGATGATCCGACACACGCTCTGTAAGCTCTCAGCTTCACTAACAGGGTTATTGGATAAACATCAACAGCAAAGCGCCATTTAGTGCGGAGTATCTTGTGTGGATCAGTTTACATCGCGTTACACGAATACAAGCTAAGACACAATGCCCTACTTATAGAGAGAGTGGAAGCGCCCCGCGTAGTTTCCGTTCCCATGAGGCTACTTGCTTCTGGGATAAAATTTATGGTACTCGATGATAATACCTCTATAGCATTAGGTACATTGGTTTAGTAAAAATTAAAATCGGTGTAGTGGTTTTGGCGGGAAGGCGTAACAAATAACAAAACAGACTCACATTCGCATTCATAATTATTAGTTAGGATAGACTAGAAGTTAATTGAGTTTTCGGTTTATAGTATTCCGATATGTCTGGGAAAAGGCATCACTTTTTTAGCGACTATTTCTCCGAAACTAAAATAGCTAGTTTAACGGTTATAGTTTTCCTAGAAAGATCATGGTTCAAACTACATTTATGACTTCTTTCAGATTTTTGGGGACACTAAAAAAAAAGTTTAAAACTTTAATATTTCGTAGACGGAACCCGAAATCGAAAAATTGTCTTCGCAACTCCTAAATGATTTTAAAATACCTACACCCCATACGATGGGAAAATCAATAAAAAAAGTTCATCCTAACATTAAATATATAAAATTATGCTAATAGTTTGTTCGCCTTTGCGAACAAATGTATATAATATAATATATAATGAATAGCGGACATACAGACAGATAGACAGACAAAGCGAAACTATAAGAGAAAAGTAATACATTTTTAGGGTTTCGTAGTAAAACAAACACTAAAAATTCTCTCTCATTCCCTACGACATAAATAATTCTCCATCATTATTTACAAAACTTAAAGCCTCTCAAAAGTTAACCGATACTCAAAGTTCGCCCGATTACATTAACTTCACCTGGATAATTTGGATTAAGATGCTTCGGAAGTACTCGCACGATAGATAAGTTGGCTTCCGCGGCATAATGTTGGAGGCGGATGCTGGAGTGTGCTCGGTGAATCGAGCTTATTTTAATAACTATTAGCGGTGTTGGAGCGGGATCATCGACTAATATGTTTGTAAGCGTTGTTTCTAGCAAAGATTTAAATCGTTACCTAGATACGCCCTTACCGTTTTACCGTATTTCACCTCTTCAACATCGGAGCCACAGACAGCCCTCTCTGCAGAGGATGTCTGAATGAGGTCGAATCAGCTGCCCACGTAGTCCTGGAATGCGAGGGAGTAACAGCACAAAGACAACAAATCCTCAAACAACCGAGGTCACTCCGTGAAGCCTGTGAAGTTCCCAGGAAGATTCTGCGCTTCTGGTCGGAGTTGGGCTGGCTATGCTAGCCATACACCTCACGCATAATGGACCAACTTTGAGTCTAAATGCGGAAAACGGAGTCACACACACACACACATACCGTAATGAGGCCGCACCTTTTTGATTCCACACGAAATCAGTGAGATCACTCTTTTGGAATCAGTGTTCCTCTAAACGCAGTGCTAGACGGACATGGTGTGTGTTATTTTTATTGACGAAAGTTCGTTCAACATGATTGCTTAATAAATAGTGACAATAACAGTTTGGTTTATTGGCAAAACCAGTGCGCGTGCGCCTGCATTGTTGTTAACACACATAATAAAGACGTAGTAGTTAAATATTCAAAAACTTTATAAACTTTACCTGACATATCTTTTTTTCGATCAAAACAAAGGATATTTGTTCGCTTAAAAATGAATTGAAAATTGGCTAATTTGGAATATAATGACCTTAATTCATTCATCTGTCATCATCGTTATTAACTCACATTAGTCCACAAGTGGGCATAGGCCTCAGATAATAAGTGCCACCGATTTCATCCAGTTTTTGCCTGCCGCATTTCGCAGGTCGTCACTCCACCTAGTGAGGGCCCCCACACTACGTTTGCCAAGTCGTGGTTTCCACTCAAGAACCCGTCTACTCCAGTGGTTATCGGTTTTTCGGCTTATGTGGCCAGCCCATTGCCACTTCAGATGCTGATCCTGAGAGCTTTGTCGGTAATTTTAGTTCTCGAATAATAAATAAATAATACTAGTTTTTCAAATACATAATTTTATCGCGTACATCAGGATGTTTTAAAATACAGGTATTTTAATAACTAATAGTATGTTAGCAAATCTCGAAAGATTAAGAAGTTCTAACCAAAGCTTGCACTATGGAAACCAGATGATACGAACAAAATGTTAGTGTAAAAATATCAGTTGAAACAATGGGAGCTATCCTCACGAGGTCAGTACGCTGTCGCCGACAAAAACAGGCAGGTTATTTATGTTGGCCCGCTCTGATAACGCACTATATTGTACCGACACGCCCTGAGGATGACCGCTGTCGTAGACAAATCGCCGCCTTGCGTCGTCACGCGAATTCGCTACACGGCTACAGATAAGATAATTATTTATTTACAACTTCACTACAAGGATGCGGCCGGCGCGGGGAAGCTGGGCCGGAGCGAGCTGTCTACCTGCAACCCACTCTCCACGCTTAGGACCCTACCATCTCACACGCGACCGAAGACGAACGCTTTTTCTAGTCTGAATTAAACCAGCATCTATATGTATACAGTCCACCCTCTTTAATTTCCACCTGACACTCCGACAATAGCCGTAAGAAGTTCACTTTAGCTGGGACTGTCCGGATATACTATTTTGTATTATTGCCGGCAACCCACGGCATCTTCATAGTAAAGAAGCAAAGAGAGTGTTGTGTGTTTAAAATATATATATTTTTAAACATAACACAACACACAAGAAAGAAGACTAAAATATAAAAAAAAAAAATTACCCCGGCACTTTATCAGTTTCATCATACCCTTTCATATGAAACCCCACTTGGGTATATTTGAAAACATTCGGTTCACCCTACTTTCAACCGCCATATCTCATGATAATAATTTTCTTTCATTTGATACCAAACTCGGGTATATTTGGAAACATTTGATTACTAAACGCCTCTTTCACCCCCCATATTTTGTAAACTTCTTAACCGATTTTCATAAAACATCGCCGGAAAACCAGCTTTTAAATAAAAAAAACTGCATGGAAATCGGTCCACTCGTTTAAGAGCTACGGTGCCATAAACAGACACACACACACACACACTCATAGCTCTCAAACTTATAACACCCTTTTTTTTCAGGATTAAAAAGTTACAACAAAGTGGACAGTTCAAGAGTTGTAACGTAACAAAGAAGTTTAGTTGTAAGTCTATCTGAAATGTATTCCACGTTTCAGATAGACTTATAACTAAAGACGACACAAATAAGTAGGTAGGCGTGTGGCGTGGGGTCAAAAAACGAACACTGCCTCATTATTACCGCAACCATATAGTTAATACATGACACAAGTTGTTTACAAAAAGGACGGCAATTCAGCATCCCTCACGAGCAAACGATCAACTCTCTATTTGTTGCGCTAAATGACGGTGTCAGCTGACGTGCAGCTGATGGCAGCACTCGCTCCGTAAAACGAAACTCAAACAGCTTCGGCAATTCGATACAGCGGTTCGCCCCGCCCAGAAACTAGCAACGAAAACGAATCAGCAGTATCGGTATCAAACACGAGTGGAGCGCACTACATTTATTAACTTTTGAAATGTTTACCTTTTGTTTTGCAGTTGCAAAATTTCACGTAGCTACATTGAAATCAACTTTGTAAATAAAAAAAACTCTCTGTCAAATGCTAACCATCTGTCGCATTTTGCTAGGGCTTCTCTGGTAAGTAGGCTATGATATTCCTGAAGAAAGAACCAGATTTCGCCACGGTCTTATACCATTGTTCACTCCCAGACCAACACGTACCAAAACACGAGCATGCCCAATCATCCGAGCGCAACGTCACTAATATACGCGCTAATATACCCCAATGCAGATGTTGACATTTTGGCAGAGATATGGCCGTCGATAGTAAGGCTCTGTGTCCTAAAATTAAAACAGAACCTTATTTAGCGTTAACAGCTCTTAATTTAGATACGAATAATTAGCTTTAGGAAGTGCAAGAATAGAATCGACACTAGTGTTTAGTATTTTTTTGTTTATTCAAAGGAAAATCAATAGTTTTTAAAGATACACATCTACATACATCTCAGATATACATCTAGTTGAAAAATAGGAAGCCAATAAAAGGTTTTACGAGTACTTGTTAACAAGTTTCTAAAATTCAAAATTTTACGTAACCCCGACACTTTGCCTATTTTTTATGTGTACTCCTGTTGTGCAATCTTACACATTATACCCTATAATTAATGGAATCAGGCGTTACTTTGCGGAAATCCATGATAATAAAATGCAATCAAAATATCTAGTTTTAATTCCGTTAATCACATAAACCCAAACCCACACGCCCCTTCGCCTCTCCGCGGCTGGAACGTTTCGTGCCGACCAGTCAACACCTCGGCGTCTCACTTGTATGATGCCTCGCGGAGAGGCGAAACATGTGTCGTCGTGTGGGTTTGGGTATGCATGTTGCACTAATAACCTAGTTCTCCCTGCATGTGCATAATTAGTGGGCGCGAGGGTGGTGCTCATGCATCTTTGCATTAGAGGAATTAAAACTAGATAATTTCATTGCATTTTATTTTACATTATACCCTTTCATTTGATTGACTTGGGTATATTTGAAAACATTCGATTGTTCACCCCTATTTTCAACCCCCAAATCTCATGAATGTCTCGACCGATTTCTTTACAACTTTCAGACTTGCATACTACACATCATTTCCTTTCATATGATACCAACCTCGGGTGTATTTGGAAACATTCGATTAGTCATTCTCTCTTTCACCCACCAATATCTTGTAAAATTCTTACCAATTTTGATAAAACATGTTTAAGAGCCACCGCCGGAAAACCTATTTTTAAATATAATAACTGATACAAATCGGTCCTAGAGCTACGGAGCCACAGACAGACACACACATAGCGGTCTAACTTATAATACCTCTCTGTTTTGTCGGGGATTAAAATATAAAAGTAGAACAGTGTTAAACTTATACTAGACTAGCCGCACCCCGCAGTTTCATCCGCGTAGTTCCCGTTCCCGTGGGAATTTCGAAAAAGCCCTCCTTAGGTAGGATGATCTCTAGGATACTTAAGGTACCTCTATAATGTGTGCCAAATTTCAAGTCTCTTCTAGGTCCAGTGGTTTAGGCTGTGCGTTGTCTGTCAGTCCCTCAGTCAGTAACGGAAGAGTTTTATATATATTGATATAAAAAATAAAGGGAAAGCTAATACACGCGTAAACACAAATAGACCCTACGAAAATAGAAAATAATAATGTTTAATAGAAAATATAGTCAAGTAACAATAGATCAATTTATTTTGTTGGTGGTATGAAAAAACCTATTTCTTTTTCCTTTATCTTTTATATCCTTACAGAGGAAAAATCAGTTTCTTTTTTCTCAGTTGCAGAATTCCAGGTTTTTAGTGAAGCTTTCGTTGCGCAGAGCTCGCGCAAACAGAATCAAAACAACAACGGGACAAAGGGCGCCGTGCGAGTGCGACATACATCAGAGTGATTTCATAACTGTAGCATTGTGCTATGCTTCATGCCGGGCTACGGACGCGGCGGTGGCGTAGAACTTCTCTCGCAGTATGATACGATTAAACGTTTTTCATTTTATTTGTTCTTGAAATTAAATGAAATAATTTTATTTATTACATGCTTTCAATTTAACAAATAATTTGTAGTTAATTAAGTAAAAAACATCTCAATTTTAAGCTCAAAATCTGATTTCCGTAAACAAACAAAATTAGGGGAGGGGTAAATTAAAAAAAAAAGAACTTATCCGACATTATATACAAGAAAAAATAAAACCGGGCAAGAGCGAGTTGGACTCGCGCACCGAGGGTTCCGCCTTTGTCATAAATTATATTGTATGATACAATATAATTTATGACAAAGGCGGTTTTGTATTTGTTGGAGAACCTTGACAGCGCCATCTCTTGTCTGATAGCAGAACTTATGTAGATTTTTTACACTTTCGATGATTTCTAAAAAAGTATGCTATGTAGAGAGATTGTAATAAATTTCCTCTAATCTTTACATACACTTCTAATAGTAATAAAAGTTTCAAAGGTTTATCTCCGCAAACTTCGGAGATAAGGGGGGGGGAACGCTATTTTTTTCAACATTTTTGTAAATAACTCAAAAACTATACAACTTAAAGGAAAACAAAAAACTGTTTATTAATGTGCAAATGAATACCTTTCATATGATACCCCACATAACCTAGTAACTTTCCAAAAATTTTGAAAACACCCCTTCCACCCCCATTGTCTAAAAAACTATGCAAATTAGAGAGTTCGCTATAATTTTCCTATAAAGTTTACATACACTTCTATTAGCTATAAAAGTATCACGGGTTTATCTCTGCAAACTTTGGAGATAAGGGGGGGGGAACGGTCGATTTTTCAACATTTTTGTAAATAACTCAAAAACAATACGGCTTAAAGAAAAACTAAAAACTGTTTATTAATGTGCAAATGAATACCTTTCATATGATACCCCACATCACCTATTAACTTCACAAAATTTTTGAAAACCCCCCTTCCACCCCCCTTGTCTAAAAAACTGTGCAAATTAGAGAGTTCGCTATAATTTTCCTATAAAGTTTACATACACTTCTATTAGCTATAAAAGTATCACGGGTTTATCTTGGCAAACTTCGGAGATAAGGGGGGGGGAACGGTCGTTTTTTCAACATTTTTGTAAATAACTCAAAAACGATACGGTTTAAAGGAAAACTAAAAACTGTTTATTAATGTACAAATGAATATCTTTCATATGATATCCCACACGGCCTAGTAACTTCACTTTAAATTTTTGAGATCCCCTATCCGCCCCCCTGCAATCAAAATAAGAATATTTTTTAACATTTTTATATATGCTATATTAGTAAAAAACTGCTGTCTTTTACCATTTTAAATTGCAAGTCGATAGCATCAGTAGTTCTCGAGATATCCATCTGTGACAGACAGACAGACAGACAGACAGACAGACAGACAGACAGAGTGATTCTATAAGGGTTCCTTTTTACCATTTTGGTCCGGAACCCTAACAATCGGAAATTAGCTCTTCCATAACCCCCTTTAAGGAATACATCGAATTACCAATCACCCTGTATATATATTGGAAATGAAGTCGCCTCCGAACGATGGAAAGCAGCGTCTTTACGTGTATCAACACCCGGACTGCGCTCGAAAACCCACCTGCCAAGCGCAGTGAGTATGGCAACTCATGGAGATTCATGAGGGAGGCCTGTATTCAGTAGTGAACGTTTTACGGCTGAAATGATGATGATGATATATAAAATATATTGGAAAAGTATTTCGGAAACATACTGGCAGGATGATCTAGCGGATATTCAAATTGAAATCAATGTTACCAAAGTAATTTTCAAATGAACTCCGTACGTAACCACAATCCATCGGGGACAGGTAATAGATTTTCGCGAAAAAGTAATAGAAAAGGGAATTGATATATCGATCTAACACCGCGCATTTCGTGGCCCGCGCTGCCGGAAAATTTATGTGATTCGCCGTTTTGGAGACAGCGAGAAAAGATTGTACCTTGAGCTCGCTGGTGAGTTGCCAGTCTAATAACGTCCCCTTAGGATCCCCTGACGTCATCTCAGAGGTAAATAGTCCAAGAGTTGTTTTACACAGCAATGGTCTACAATTTATCTTGCAAACTTTTTATTGTTGCCAAAAAGGTACAATGCCCAGAGGTCCCGAAGGCTATTTGTAGAGTACCGAGCCCCGGGATTTATTGACTCACGGCTTTCTAACTGCCGCCGTATTTGAGAAATAGGATCAAGAATGGATAAGTCAAATAGTAACATGTGTCATGCTCTACACACATAACCTACGAAGTTATGTTTAAGTCTTTTTTAGGGTTTCGTACCCAAAGGGTAAAAACGGAACCCTATTACTGCTAAGACTCCGTTGTCCTTTGTAACTTTGTAACTACATATTAATGGAATTTATTTAATTAGAATTTTATTGACATTGTTTATTCAAACTGACATTTAATTCAAAGCGTTATAATTATATGACGACCTCTGTGGGGCAGCGGGCGAAGGTCCGCCTGCTACGCAAGAGGTTGCGGGTTCGAACCCCGCCTCGGAACAAATGTCTGTATGACCTGCAGATATTTGTTTAGGGTGTTCTGGATGTTTTCTATATATAATAAAAATATCTATCTATGTAGTATATTGTATTAAGTATATCAGTCATCTAGTACCCATAACACAAGCTCTGCTTAGATTGGGGCTAGGTGATGCTGTGTGAATTGTCCAGCATTATTTATTTATTTATTTATTTTATTTATATCTATTGTTATTAAAATTAAATTAAATTATAGGTTTTTTTTAGTTAATTGATTGATGCATCCTGTTTCTAACAATTTAAGTATCTTATGAATTGCGTTTGTTAATGTTTGTATGCCCTAGTGGCAGAATCTAGAGAACGAAATGTATTGTCACCTACCACCTAACTATTTGTACCTGATTCACAAACAATAAATGAATTATGAATTATGTCCGTCCGTCTGTCTGTCTATCCGTCTGGGACCCTATTACTGCTAAGAGTCCGCTGTCCGTCCGTCTGTCTATATGTCTGTCTGACTGTCTCTGTCTGTCTGTATGTCTGTCGGTCTGTCTATCTTTTAACAAAATAAAAAACACAACAAGAGAAAGAAAGAAAATAACAAATTCAACTGTCTGTCTGTCACCAGGCTGTATCTCATGGTGTATGTCTATTGTCTCCCCCGATGAATCCCCTAGGGGAGATATCATGAACCGTAAGAGCTAGTACAGTAGATAATAAAACTTTGAAAACTTTCGCAATCTCTAAAAATTACCAATTTTGTTTTCAAAATAATGCGACTTATTATTTCCCGACGTTTCGAGTGCGTTGCAGCCCTCGTGGTCACGGGCAGACTGATGTACTGGAGCTACCGTCGCAAGTCGAGAGTAGTATCCGCGACTACCCTCAATTCGCCTAACCAGGTCCAATCCGACACCCCCTACAATTTCAGATCAATAATTATTTTAAATTGGTACACACAAATACAACTATGGAATACAACGATGGAAACTAACTTTAAGTTATTCTTCAATATAGTTGTGTAAACTTAATAAAATCACATGTGTGGACTACTTCCCCTCTCCTGTTCTCAGTGTGTCTACCATGAGTTGTCACTGTTAGATCGCCTGCCGTTACTACAATAGTACCTAATAATAGTACGATACTATGACATCTGTCAGATTTGTAACTCATGGTACCAAAGTCTAAGCAAATGAAGCCCAAACTACAGTCGCTGTAGTATACTACAGCGATTGTAGTTCGTGCTTCAGTTTGGTAAGTACACAGTAAACTATAAGTTTACTGTGCATTTTAGTACCAAACTATCCGCTAGAGGCGCTGTACAAGTTTTTATATATTTTTTAACTACAGTCGCTATATAGCTAGTATAGATTGTGAAGACTCATGGTAGACCTACAGGCCTCGCCAAATGAAATCCCGCGAGCGTTCTCTTAGACGTGACATTTGCAGCTATTCCGAAGGATTTGAGGGGTTCATATAAACGAGCCCAAGATTTAGAGGGTCCCGCGACGTGCCCCAGCCATTTCGGATGATGGAAGGCAGCGTGAAATAACAGCACCGTTTGAAAGAACCTAGTGTTGAATAGTGTACAATTTGTATTTAATCAAAGTGTGAAGCCGGGAGTGTTTGGTTATTGGAAGAATGAATCGCTTAGCTCCATTATCTCACCCGTAGGACATCCATAGCTGGACACAGGCCTCCCCCATGGATCTGTAAGTACAGATCATGAGAGGTGGTTGGCATAGTCACTAAGCTTGGCAGGCGCGTTGGCGAAAACAGTACGTGATGTTGATACACGATAAGACGCTGCCGCGATCTTCCGGCGGTTTCCCTTGGCAGATTCATACTGCATCCACGGGCAAGAGAAGATAGGCAATGTTCAACTACCCGCAACCCACGGCATTTTGCTTCAATTGACATTTCTCTTAAAGAAACATGTACATAATATTAACTATTGGTAAAAGAAAATAATGATTTCTTAAATCCAATAGAGCGTCCCACACACTTATGTCAAGTTTAAGGCTTTATAATGTATTTAGTGATAACAAACAAGTTCATTATTTGTTGTCTGAAAGAGATTGCTTTAAGCGATAAGCCCGCTCATTGTATGTCATTATTTGTTCGTATCCTTATGATTTTTTATTGTCTATACAACAAAGGAGTTATCTATCTACTCGTATCTACATTATAACAAAAAAATTGTATTTATAGGAACAATTTCGCCATAAAAACCTCAAATTAGTAATAATATAGCCCACTGCTCATTTTCTCATTTTTTTCCTATAAGGTATATGAAGTATGCAGCATCAGTTTATCTATGTATGCTGTACAGTATTCTGTAGTGGTGCATGCTGCCTGAATCACGTTATGTTACATTAGGCATGCTCATCACGTGTTCCAATCTTTCAACTTACTCAACCATATCTAGGGTAACACTGGTCAATTCGTCAGGAATGAAATAAGCCGCTGCTTCCCTTACAATGTTTTCCTTCACCATTCTGGTACGTGTTAAGTGCGCACATAAATGTTAAATGGTTTGCATTTCGTACAACCCTATTTTGGAACCCCGCAAGGTCTGTGTTGGGGATTAGGAGGAACAGTGTGAGCATGTGTCTTATTTAGGGTTCGGTCCCTAAAAAAACGAAACCCTTAAGGACCACTTTGTTTTTCGCTGTGTTTTTCTGTCAAGACCCTTTTACACACGGACGTCAAAAATAATAAACTTGATGTTGAGTTTTCGGGATTTGAATACATTATGGGGATTTTTCACCCGTGCCCTATGAAGGATTGTCCAAGATAAACAAATGTTTGGGATTGTACTTCATCTGCCATCATCATTTCAGCCGTAAAACGTCCACTACTGAACACAAGCCTCACCATGCACGCATGGCAGGCCGGTTAGCGAGCGCAGTATGGGTGGTTGATACACGGAAAGACGCTGCTGCCCATCTTCCGGAGGGATCCCTTAACAAGCTTTTACTGCATCCACAGGCATGAGAGTAGGGGTAACAATCTGCTGCCGGCACCCCACGGCATCTGCCATGATCTTGTCTAAACTTTTCTTGCGGCTTATAAGATTTCCTATCCCATCTTAATGCCATAGGTCGAACAATTACTCATCGGCCTTTAGCCCCAATATAATGAAAATGAATTCGCTGTGTCCACTACTAGGCTCCATAAGGTTAAAATATATTTTAAAGGGCAGTGTATACGCTTCTACAACAAACTCCAAAGTGAGTTGCAGAAGTTATCATTGAATAAATTCTATAACGTCATCTAACGCAATCTCTGCAATAAAGCTTATTAAAAAATATCGGATTACCTAGAAGACAAAACCACTTCGGATGGAATCTGCTTCAAATCCGTCAAACGTAACATAAGACAAAATAAAATTGTTAATTGATGACTATAACGACCAAGTTAGTTTCTTCTGTTCGCTTTTTTTCCTAACTCGCGTGTCATCTGAAGTGAACCGATTCAAATATGTGCTTTATTCTATTAATTTGTGTTGTTTTATTTTGTAATTTATGTTATGACGTATCAATAAGTATTTTTTGAATTGATTTGAATATCAATATCCTATGCACTACAGCGTTCGTACAGCATGAATGCGAGTCGCTGACGCTGTAAAAATAATCTAATAATCTATCTATCATCATCATCATCAGCATCTCAGCCGTAAAACGTCCACTACTGAACACAGGCCTCCCTCATGGATCTCCGTGAGGGGTAGTTGCCATACTCACCACGCTTGGCAGGCGGGTTGGCGAGCGCAGTACGGGATTTTGATACACGGAAAGACGCTGCTGACCATCTTCCGGAGGGATCCCTTAGCAGGCTCTTACTGCATCTACGGGCATGAGAGGAGGGGTAACATTCTGCAGCCGGCACCCCACGGCTAAATCATCCGGAATCTATCTATGATTTAATATAATTATATCTACAAGTAATATTTTATATGCCGTGGGGGTATTTTATATGGTGGGGGGCAGTAGAATGTTACCCCTCCTCACATGCAGTAAGAATTTGCTAAGGGATACCTCCGAAAGGTAGACAGCATCTTTCCGTGTATTAACATGCCGAATGCGCCCGCCTGCCAAGCGTGGTGAGTATGGCAACTACTCGTACACCTCATGGAGATCCATGAGGAAGGCCTGTGTTCAGTAGTGAACTTTTAACGGCTGAAATGAAGAGCAACTTATATTGGTAAGACTCGGCGAGCGATCGCGATCAATGGAAGCACAATGGAGGACAAATTAGCAGCGCCCTGACAGGGATCATGGATGATACTTATAATACAATGTATTACTTAAAAAAATGTCCTTTCACATCTGTTTTTAGATGATTTATACAACGTCAATAACTGGAATTTATGCTTTACAGGACGCTGCAGTGCCTGGGACATTGTTTAGATGGATTAGGCTTGCCCAGCACCCTATACCATCCTCTCCGCAATGTCGGCTGTATTCAGAAGGAATAACATGTCAATACGTCTGAAGATGACTAGGCCGCGGGTTTCCTCACGACTTTTATATGCACAGCTAACATTTACTTGAACCCTTGGATTCTTAAATAATCGAAATACCTCCGGTCATACTTCAATAGCGGAAAGCGTGACGTCACCTGCGCAAACAAACCTTGTTACGAAAATACTTATAAACACAAAACTAGTCTACCTATTGTGATTCTGTGATAAGTTTTGTGTTTATGAATATTTTTTCGGTTTCCAGGTAGAATAATAGTGTTTATAAATGCTACCTATATTTTTTATTTGATTTTATTTGACATCGGTAGTTTTGAAAACTACGGAAAGTTTGTTTATTGAATAAAAAATAAAATTGATTCAAAGCTTATCAAAAATTCTTGTTTTTATTGATATGGCGACTCGATATATCAAAACATTTTAGTACCTATGGACGAAAATGTTTATCTAAACATTAAAAATATTTTATGTCATGTCCAACTGACAAACACTTTCTGACCTTCTTTGAGAAACATATCGGCTCAAAATATTGGTTTGGATCCGCAGGGTGTACTTCCTGTACACGTTCTCGAGGTAAAGGGTCAGACAGACAGACATACGGACAACCAAATGATCCTATAAGGGTTCCGCTTTTTTCCTTTTCAGATATGGAACCCTAAAAGTTGAAGTAAGACAGCGATGATCGCGAGATATACGACTGTTGCAAACCTGTCGCGAGAAACGTAATCACCCTGCAAGTCTTCTTAACTGTAGTGTCGAGTTTCAAGTGTTGTATTATTCAGATCTTATGCAAACCATATGCATGATGCAATAAATAATTCCAAATAGAAATATATCTAGCTGCCGAGCGACTTTCACCTCCATAATGCACTTCTTAAATCACAGCCAACCCCCAGGTATATAGTTCTCAGTCATTAATTCTGCTGTGAGGTACATTTTTCACGAAGCTCATGCGGGCTCGTTTGTAACCAGTTAAGAATGCGTTGCATAATAATGGAGCTGGTGCTACTGGTTAGCTAGGGATTAAGCTTTTGTGCCCGCCGTAGTACGCCCATTGCTGGACATAGGCCTAGGCTGGATCTAGAAGTACTGATCAACATCCATTGCTGGACATAGGCCTAGGCTGGATCTAGAAGTACTGATCAGTTGTCAGCCTTGCCACATCCATTGCTGGCCATATGCCTGTCTGAAGGATCTCTGCGATGTACTAGTGATGATTGATAGAATGCTTTTTTGTATAGATTTATAATTAGTATAGTAAGTATCGCAGACCCGGGACATATAACTGAAGAAAAGTAACAAAAATTTGTCTCGCGGGAATCGAACCCACTATCTTAATTGCTCATATTCCTGCTTACACACGAAGTACTTTATGTGGGTCTAAATAATGCTGTGTAAAATGTTCAGTATTATTTAAATATTAAAATAAAATGTATCTATTAATCCAAACCAAAACCAAACTACTTCCGGCTTTAGAAAGGGTCAAGTATTGATTTGGCCGACGTGGCTTCAATCCCGTCGAAATCGTAATTTATTAATAAGGTTTTCCATTTTATTTAAGAGGCGAAGCCCCCTAATATGCACAGTGCTGTCTGTCTATGTAATTGACGATTACAACCGAACGCGTTGACCGATTTACATGAAACCTTTTTTGTTGCACCATCTTAATGAGAGAAGGGGACTGATTGATTTTGGTGACCCTAGGGTCACAGGGACCGGAGTTATTGTGACCTCAAAAGGTCACCAAAAAATAAAAGTCTTCAAATGTACCCCCGTACCAATGCTTGTTTAAGTCTTTTTTAAATTGTTGGGCTAAGATATAATACTCATTTCACCGTATGATAGCAGTCAAAAACAGTATCTAGAATGATTCCTTTTTGAATAAGAACCCAAACTACCACTCAAGTAGAATTTGACACGTGTTTCGCCTATCCATAAGGCACTTCAGGAGAAATCAACGAAATACATTAGAAACTATGAAAACGCAGAGAACGAGGAACAAGAAATTATTAATTAAAAAGACTTAAAAAGTCCTTAAAAATAAAGTCTCGGGCTACGATATAATACTCACCCTTCAGTAGGACAGCAGTTAGAAAACGGCCTCTAGAATGATTCCTTCCTGTTTTTGCTTTTCTACCAAACATTTAAATTTCTTGTCTCGGTGACGGGCTTGCCAACTTTTTGCACTTCCTCGCGCCGTCTGCCGCGGACTCGGATTGCATCACACTTTGTTTTATTGCAGAGGAAATGGTCTATTCACTATTCCTTTGAATTTCTTACGGCCGTAGAAGGTTGTTAAATTTGATTTATGTTTTGCTTTTCAGAGACGCCGAGTGGACAGACGTTGACCTATGTGGCGCAGCGGGCGAAGGTCCGCCTGCGACGCAAGAGGTTGCGGGTTGATTCCCGCGTAAGAAAAAATGTGTGTAAGATCTGCAGATATTTGTTCAGGGTGTTCTAGATGTTTTCTATATATAATAAAAATATATATCTATGTAGTTATAATGCATTAAGTATATCAGCCATCTAGTACCCATAACACAAGCTCGGGCTAGATAATGCTGTGTGAATTGTCCAGCATTATATATTTCTAAGTTGATGTCGACATATGTGCTCAAACTAGGATATCCTGTGTGCTGGCACACCTAAAATGTCCGCGGCACTGTAGCGACACCGTACAGCATGATTCCCAGTTGCCGACGCTGCAAAGACATCTTTATTAAGTCTTTATTTCTAAGTACCTAACTTAAATAACAGTTTTATTCCTATTATACTAGTTTATACTAGTTTTAGGGTTCCGTACCTCGATAGGAAAAAACGGAACCCTTATAGGATCACTTTTTTGTCCGTCCGTCTGTCTGTAAAGACGCTTTTTCTCAGGAACTCGTAAAGGTGTCAAGCTGGAATTTATATCAAATACTCAAGTCTATTTGATATAAACTCCATGACGAGAGTCCAATTTTTCGCGCCTCCGTAATACCTCAACCTTTCTTATTAAAAGTCCACCAGCTTCACGTCTCACATTATACAAGAGTATCTGTGTAGTTGGCAACTCCGCTCGGAAGCACTGCTCGTTTCATCCTGTAGCAGTACCACACTAGTTTCTGCAAGAAGGCTTCCGCCTCTTCTTCACCTCTGTGAAGCCCTTTTGCATCACAAGGCTCTGCTGCATCACAAAGCTCTCTAGTAGATGTTACAGGCCTAACTACTCTGCGTAATGCGCCCGGCCAGTGCCAGTACTTTGATCATCCCTACCGATCTCATCTTTCACTCCACTACGCCGGACCAGCCACGAATATAGCATAAGAACTGCAAAGTTTTGAAATAATAGACATCTTACTTTATACGTGCCGGCAGTAGAATACTGCCTCTCCTCTCTTGTCCGTGGATGCAGTAAAAATCTGCTAAGGGATACCTGCGGAAGATTGGCAGCAGCGTCTTTACGAGTCAACATCCTGCGCGCGCCAAGCCGCATACCAAGCGTGGTGAGTATGGCAACGACCCTTCATGATCATTACGCAGTGATCAATGAGGGACGGTCTGTGCCACTAGCCATGCCACCAGCCATGTTCGAATGAAATATAATTTATTACAGCGAAAAGGGATGATCAGATAATAGATACTTATGACTACTTATGACTTTATTACTAACACCGAGACTACATAGGCAATGTATCATTCAGTCTCCTCGCGAGGCTAGGCCTGTATCAAAAACAGGGGGTTTTACTCCCCAAAAACTGTGTGCACATTTAATATACATGCTTTTTAGGTTGCCGTGGGGTGCCGGCAGTAGAATGTTACCCATCCTCTTATGCTCGTGGATGCAGTAAGAGCCTACTAAGAGATACCACCGGAAGATTGAGACGCTGCCCAGCGTCTTTCCGTGTATCAACATCCTGCACTACACTCGCCAACCCACCTGCCAAGCGTGGTGAGTATGGCAACTACCCCTCTATTATAGATGATTTATACAGCGTCGGCAACTGGTAATAATTCTTGACAGAACACTGCAGTGCCTGGGACATTGTTAGATGGATTAGGTTTGCCCAGCACCTATAAACATCCTTCCAGGTTACTCTACAAGCTCTATACATACAGCTAAAAACAGGTCAACACGTCTGAAGCCGACTAAATTCTGTAAATAATAACATAAAACAAAACTGTATAAACACAATATGAATTGAAAGAACCCGATTTTTTAAACAATAGGTAGATACAGATAACGAAACCTCACCATTATAAACACAAACGTCGATGTACATACATACATATATACCTACGGTAATAATAATGAAACACCTTCTTTACCGTGGATAATGATAAAACGGCCAAAAGCCATTTATATGACCGAGTTTACGCCTTTTTTGACCGTAAATAATGCAGGCAAATGACCGTCCTTAGTTCAGGTTTACGAGCATAGCAAATTAGCTGGCGTTAGATTATTTATGGCTAAATGAGCATAAAGGCACGAGAGGAATGTTCCGATATTAAGGAAGGTTTGTCACAATAGTACAGAATCTTTAGTACACATCCTAAAGCTAATTATAATTAGAGGTTTGACGTTTTTCAATTGGGAACTGTCAATAAAATTAGTGCAAATGGTCCAAATAAATGTTAGAATGGCACAAACGGAATAGCTTTATCTCATTTTAGTCCATTTCACAAAATTTGAGTTAGCTTTAGTCAGGTAGTGCCAACATAATTGCCACCAATACTAAAGCAATTTTGCTGGATCACGTCCTTTCGGTGACGAACTTATCGTGCACCGAAGTATACAAACGCATAATAAAAGTACAAAGGAAAGAGGTATTCCATTATCAATTCATAGTATATTAATGGTTTTTCCCAAATAAATCATCACTGATAATGTGCGCTCAAAATGACAAAGGCTTTCTGTAATAAGCTTTGCATTATGTCCAGGAATTTTCCGAAGCGCCGTAGCACGCCATTGTACCGTTATAGCCCGTAGTCCGTAGCAGTGCTACGACGCTACGCCGTTCGTGCATTAAAATTTTTATGTGTGCGCTTAAATTATACGTACGCCCTGATAATAACGGAAATGCTGTTTCACTGGTCTTCGTAAATTATTATTTATCCCCCGACTCAGTTCGCGGACAAATGTAGCTGCAAATATTTAAGCTGGGGGCTTATTGTGTTTTACCTTTAATTAGACTCGGATCACATGAATCCGATTCCCGAGAGCTTTATTCAGACTAAAATAAATTCAATTTAAGATGTTTTATCGCTTTGCTCCCATTGTTACGAGCTAGGAATCAATTTAAAGTTATTGTTGGAATAAATTGAGTTTCTTGCATTTTTTTTCATGAATACGGATAATGATGAAGATTATTCGTACACCGTCGTCTTTTAACTTTATATTTCCTGTCCTTCTAAAGGTTGTCAGGAAGAGTAGGTTTTAGTGATAAGACCGGCGATTGTATGTTAATATTTTTTTTGTCTCTTTGTGTTACTAGTGTACTGTAGTGTTGTACTGTTTACAGTGAACGTACAATAAATAATTAAATGAAAAGAAATGAAAAATGATTTATTTGCAACACTTATAAACTACTAGCTTCTGCCTGCCGCTTCGCATGCATATACCAGGATGAAAGTAGCCTATGTGTTAATCCTAGATAACATCTATGCGTTTGCAAAATTAACTAGTAAGCTAGTTTTTCCGTGAAGAGGTAACAAACCTCCATACAAACAAACCTTCGGCTTATAATATTAGTGAAATACCGTGAAACTTAATCATAATATTTAAGTCTAAGAGACAACTAATAAGTGTCACAAAATAATTATTCTTTCAATCTATTTATCTGACAAGTGTTGTGTAGAATGACAAAAATAAAAATCGGTCACGTGCACGAAAGGTTCCGTACAAGTATTTTGCAAAACAACTTGTTGTTTCAAGTGTTAACCTGTTCCCGTAAAGCCGGGTCCGCAGCGCCGTGTTTTCGTGTTTTCTAACATCATAACATGTTTACAAAACAGAATAGGGGCGTGGCTTAACAGTTTTGTTAGCAAAAACACAAAAACATGTTTGCCGAGACAAATGGATAACATCACCCGCGTTCGCCTGCGGGGAGGGGAAGCGTTGCATTTTATGTTCGCGCTCATTGAAGCAAGACGTCATTCGTTCGTTCACTCGTTGAGGTTATGTTTTGAATAATTAATAATAATTCTCTATATCTGGTGAAATTAATGATACCAGCTCTTCAAAATCACTCTCCGAAAATCTAAAAAAATGTTTTTATTCCGAATCTATCATCGATTTTCAGTTCTTGATAAATATTGAAGGAACGAGGTACCAGGTAGGGTCGGAGTCGGACCCGGACTCTATTTCGGTTACGTCTTTGTAGAACTAAAACTAAATCCACTATAGCTATTACAGCTTCTACGTCCTCTTCGTCGGAACTCATTTTTGAAATGAATTGGAATGAAACAAAAACAATAAACAAAACAGAACACACCAGACGGGCTGTTTTAAAAACATGTTTTGCTTAACATGTTATGTTAACATGTTTTGTTAGAAAATTGGCGCTGCGGACCCGGCTTTATTAATATCGAGCACAAAACAAAAAAAACATGTTTGTTGTATGGAAGCCCCACGTAAATATTAAATTTATTCTGTTTTTAGTATTTGTTGTTATAGCGGCAACAGAAATACATCGCCTGTGAAAATTTTAACTGTCTACCTTTCACGGTTCATGAGATACAGCCTGGAGACAGGCAGACAGACGGACAGCGGAGTGTTAGTAATAGAGTCCCGTTTTTACCCGTTGGATACGGAACCCTAAAAACCTTACAAAATAAATAACAAAGTAACCTATTGCCGCGTTTACGGATAAACGACAGCACGTTTTAACAAAAATAGGCTCTCCTCGCAAACACACTGTTGTAATTTATGTCATGCATTACTCTTGGTAGCGTTGAATTTCGTCCGTTACTCACAGATTCACAAAAGCTCCGATAGACCGTAGGAAGGGACATGATAAGTTTTTCCTGCTTTTTCCTTCAGCCCACGCGCCACAATTCCAAACATTTCAGCTGCGTGTAGTCCACGATAGTAAATCATAAACAGCCATAAATTAATTTTGATTTATACCATGGACTAGTTAGATTAAGCTCCAAGAGTAATTTATAAGGCCTTTGTAGCAATTCAATTTAGTCCCACGCAAGTTTGTTTGGTTATTTCTGTAATCCTTATCGGATTAGTCTGGTTAGGTTATTGGATCGTTGGCTTGGAAATTGCATGAGTCCTAGGAGCTAATTAATGTTTTGCACCTCGGTTTTAGTTAATAAAGTAAGGCTATTTAGAAAACTCTTATTAAGGTGTGCCTGTCCTTAACAAAGGCCTGTTGGCTAGGTTGTTTAACTACGTTTTGTGAAAGTAATAAAAAAGTACGCCTGTGCGTCTATTGTATGAAGTAGATGATTTATACAGTGTGATGCCGCAGTGCCTCGGACATCGTTAGACGGATTAGGCTGGCCCAGCACCTATACCATCCTCTCAGCCTAGTCAGCTGTTATTCAAAAGAAAGAACAGGTCAATACACCTAAAGCTATCTCAAGCACTTATTATATGTGCACATACATTTTCAAGTAAGAAAAATCCTTTGGTGCACGGCCGGTATCGAACGTAAAACCATCGGATTAAAAGTCCCCCCTACTTCCAATGCGAAGGCACCACTCGGCCCACAGCCTTTAAAACATAGCCGCAGTCTGAATACACTGGGGCTATTTTTTTAAGAAGAATAATGTGTTCTCCATCTCAGCCGTAGAACGTCCACTGCTGGACATAACCTCACGGATCTTGAAGTACTTAAGTCAATATGGAAGTAGTGTTACGTTCATAAATAATAAATAAATAATGCTGGACAAATCACACAGCATCATCTAGCCCCAAGCTAAGCAGAGCTTGTGTTATGGGTACTAGATGACTGATATACATAATACATTATACTACATAGATAGATATTTTTATTATATATAGAAAAACACCCAGAACACCCTGAACAAATATCTGCAGATCGTACAGACATTTGTCCCGAGGCGGGAATCGAACCCGCAACCCCTGCGTCGCAGGCGGACCTTCGCCCGCTGCGCCACAGAGGTCGTCAGTTCGTCAGGTCGTTCATATTAATTGATGCCGTGGGAGCGCCTGCAGGAGAGTTATATATAGAGGTATACATTTGCATGCCGCCGTGGGGTGCCGGCACCGCCGTGGGGTGCCGGCAGTAGAATGATACCCCTCCTCTCATGCCCATGGATGCAGTAAGAGCCTGCTAAGGGATACCTCCGGAAGATGGGCAGCAGCGTCTATCCGTGTATCAACATCCCATACTGCGCTCACCAACCCGCCCGCCAAGCGTGGTGAGAATGGCATCTACCCCTCATGGAGATCCATGAGGGAGGCCTGTGTTCATCAGTGGACGTTTTATGGCTGAAATGATGATACATTTGCAATGGAATCATAAAAAAGTCGTTGCTTACGAAATCAATCACCGAGGTTAAGCAACCCTACGCGCGGTTATAATTTGGATGGGTCACCGAATCATTTTGTGCATTTTTGAAACTTTTACTAAATCAGATCATAAGAGATAATTTATAATAATTATTATCTTCCTGCATGCCTACGGAACCCTAGGTAGGTGAGTTCAGCTTGCAGTTGCCCGGTTTTATTGTAATTCTTTTGTGTTATATTAATGCATAGGTACTTTATTTCTTTCTTTTTACATTTGCTCATATAATGCACTTTAACGACAGCTGGTCACGAGCCAGTGCTCTTCAAGCGCTCGAACGAGCTGAACCTAATAGTCAGTTAAAAGTTACACAATAACATAAGTCTCCGATCGAACTTGCGCCGACGGTTTCTTGGCGTTTTATTGCAAAACTTGCAAACTTGTTGATATGCTGTTTTTATTTATAGTTTCAGAGTTATTGTCGCGCAGTCGGTCAAGCTGCTCGTTACGCTGAAGATGTGAACTTTTAATTACCAGGATCGTTAGCATTTAGCTGCGGGTTCATTTATTAAACTGTTGAGTAATTCATCAAGCGAAATGCAAGAAAAATACGTCGCGAGTGAGTTTATTTAGTTCTAAATGAGGTCAGACACAAAGAGTCGTTTGCACTCTGTGTTCGTTTTTTATCGTAACTGTATGCTAACTATGTTTGCTCAGCTTTTTAATGACTGCTTTGAGTTTGTTTGTTTCTAATTAAATCATGTAGGTAACATTTTATTGGAATCTCTACATGTATTAAAGAAATGAAAATATTCTTCAAGTGTTGCTTCTTCCTTTAAAAAGAAAATACACTGCAAGCACATGAATGAAATTGTCCCTTTAGACGTGGGACGGACGCGACGGCGTGCAATCTTCCATATTGTTGCGCATCGCTCAGAAACTTCTCCTATCTCTACAAATATCCCACTTTTCACTGAAATTGCTGCCATCCGTGACGGCTCAACATTGAGAGCGAAGTAAAATGAGTTTCTATCTCAGAAAGGAGTTTCGTCGTCTTTTAGAAATACTAACGATGCTTACCGAGTTCCAAAGTATATCCAATGCGCGTATGACCTGCTGAATTCTCCCTAATGAAAGCCTTCCTCAACAAAAAACCAAAAAGCATTTCGAGCTACCAACACTGTAGTTTAGTTGAAATCCTAGTTCCAATATTGTATGCACTCGTGTATCCCGTTTGAATCGATGCCAAGTCTCAATTTTTCAATGATATTGGTCCGTCCGTGGCGCGGATGAGCCGAATACGAAAGAATAAAGAGAGTTTCGATTTAGACCCTTCGGAATATCGGAACTATTTGGAAAGCTTTTTCAATTTGCATGAAACAGTGAAGTAGAATTTGCCATTTAATTTTCAAATGGTAGTTGGATAAGCGAGAAAATGAAATGTTCTGTGGTTATTGGAGAAATGCTAGCTATGTTTGCATTCAGTGTAGTTTTTAAGAACGTTTGAACGAAAATCGAACTGACCTCGGATTACGCGGCGACTGCTTAATACTTTAGCGTAACTTTAGATTTAGCGTAGAGATCATCTGACATCCTCCTTATTACTGTTAGAGCATCACCTCGCCATTAGACGTCTACTGCTGGACATAGGCCTCCCTCATGGTTCACCAAGTAATTATAAGAGATTTGTTGCCATACTCGCCACGCTTGGCAGGCGGATTGACGAGCGCAATACGTGATGTTGATTCACGGAAGGACGCTGCTACCTATCTTCCGGATGACAGATTCTTACTGCATCCACGGGCAAGAAAGGTACTCATTTTATTTATTTTATAAAACTAGCCGCAACCCGCAGTTTCACCCGCGTAGTTCCCGTTCCCGCGGGAATTTCGAAAAATCCCTTCTTAGTGCACCTCTAGGATACTTAAGGTATATCTGTGCCAAATTTCAAGTCTCTAGGTCCAGTGGTTTAGGCTGTGCGTTGTCTGTCAGTCACTCAGTCAGTAACGGAAGAGTTTTATGTATATCGCCATTATTAATTTAGTGGCGATTTAAACTAAAAATAATCTTAGGTAGTTCTTAGGTATGCTATTTAAATAAAATTAAATCACATGTTTAATTTACTTACATCGGGCTATTAGTATTAGTAACAATAAATTAATAAATAATGCTGGCCAATTCACACAGCATCATAGCTTAGCCCAAACCTAAGCAGAGCTTGTGTTATGGGTACTAGATGACCGATATACTTAATACATTATATAGATAGACATTTTTATTATATATATAAAAACAACCAAAACACCCTAAAGAATTATCTGCAGATCATACAGACATTTGTCCCGAGGCGGAATTGAACCCGCAACCTCTTGCGTCGCAGGCGGACTTTCGCCCGCTGCGCCCGAGAGGTTGTCACCGGGGCACTTTGCTAACAGGGTTCACTACATATAGTTGTAAAGGCTTCTGTTTCGAATCGATAGCATTTATACGGTTTTACACTATAACTTCCATCAATATACGATGGTAAGCCATCAATCGGCTGTAACGAGACACCTAACCTCCAGCATTCGTATCAAAACAAGGTCTTTGGCCCCCTCTGACCCTGGGGTCACAGAGACCCGCACTTAAATTATTGACCCCGTAATTGCCGAGACCGCCATCATTCAGTGCGCGACGCTTTAATTAAATGGTGCGTTGTCTCTGGGACAGTTTTCTTTGGCCCGATTTAAAGTACATGGTTATTAGAACTATTAACAAGTTGGTCGCGAAGTAAGCTGGAGGTTATTGTAATATTATAGACGTTAATGGAATCAATTTGAGTTAGTAATTCAATGAAAATGTCGTGGGGTGCAGCTGTAGAATCCCCTCACTCCCCTCCTCTCACGCCCGTGGATGCAATAAGAGCCTTTCAAGGGATACCTCCGGAAGATGGGCAGTAGCGTCTTTCCGTGTATCAACATCCCGTACTACGCTTACCAACCCGCCTACAAACCACCTGCGTACATGTATGTTTGCATACAAATCAACCACTTGATTTCGCTTGTGGATTTTGTACATAAAGGTGGTATAGCAGAAGTGGATAACTTGTCTTTGTTAGTAGAGTGAGACTAGGTCTGCCGGCGCAACGAGACTCCCGAGAGATCTTGACCTATGTACCAAGTCCGAACATACTTGTAGATAGATAAGTTTAGATATCTCATTTAAAACTTCACTAACAATAAGGTATTCAAATTTTAGGTTGAGGTATTGAAAACCAATTAAAAGTTTTCACAATAACTTGATGAAACAAGAAAACAAAATGAACTACCATTTTATTATGTTCGTTAACGTTAACAAATAATTGACTACTTCAAGTTTACAATCTCGATCGCTAAAAATCAGCAGTGCATGGCAAGCAGCCACTTTATACCTACTTTTATTTTTATGGACTTCGATAAAACTAGTCTGACTCCCACACAAAGGTTCAAGATCTCATTAGAAGCCATTACCCGGTAACAGTCACTTTAGATCTAAAATATACCTAGCTGGTTCCATCACTATCGGCGGCCGCACGTGACTCGAATACCCGCGTTTCCTCTCTCAAGCACAAAATCTGTGCTTAATTAAGTTTTGAGTAACTTTAAAGGTTGCGTGTTGAAAATCCGAGCAAAATGTTCAAGTTAAATCGTTCCAGTTGTGACTTTAGCAAGTTATTTATCCGGGCGACATTGAAAGAATGTTAATTCCATCCTGTTTGCTAATCTTTGAAAGCTTGCCGTAGTTGTAGGGATTCTAATAATCGGGGGCTCGGCATAATAAGCCGCGTCTTGTTTGGCGTTCGAGAACATTGCCTCATAGAGCTTCCGGAGGATGAGGTTTAGATTATTCCGCTTGCCTCGGCGGTGCTGTTATAACACGAAAGTGAATCAAAATGATACGGACGCCTGTCTCGCGGGATAGAGGAATACAGACTTTATTAAGTTCCGCCAAGTTTTTAAATGGAATGGCATAACTTTGTCTCTCGACTCGAGTTAGTGCTGACGAGAGATGCAAATGTATGCTAGGCGATATTAGCATAAAATTCCGTTTGAATAAGGACGTTAATCGATTGTGTATAAGCAAGTTGTGTGGTTCTGTGCAAATATTGTGATTCCACGCACACGTCGTGTCTCATGGCGGGATCACGTGTCGGCTCGGTGACGTCAAGGGCGGTAATTACGTACAAGGATACAGGGATCACCCGGATACTACGGACTAATTATGCCGGTTAGCTTGCGTCTGATGTAATAGAGAACGCCGGATTCGGTACATTTTATAATGGACCTCCTTTTAACTGGTTTGTAAAACAAGATCCACTTAATTAAATTCATTATCTTCTGGGGCAGCCGGCTTGAATTATATTTATTTTGGGGATCGTAAGGTGCGGGCCTCATTTTCTGTTGTTTTTTTAAGGATCTTGGGAAATTGTTTAGCTTACTTCGTGAGCCTCATTAATTGGTTACCTTACCCCAGTCAAGTTATAAAATTCTTTTAAATTAATTTTATCTTTACATCATTCTTCCAATTCAGATAAAATTAATTATCTTTTATAACAGTATAGTAACTCTTATTCAACAAATATTTTTTAATAAATATAAATAATTCTATGTCAGGTTTTTTTCTTAATTCAAGAGGTACTTTATTATAAAATTGGATCGATAAGCAGTTAAAACTTTTTTTTATTTTAGCTAGTCTCGTATATGGAGTTACGATCGATTTCTTGTTCCTAGTGTCGTGATCATGAATTTCTGAATGTTCAATAACATTATTAAGATTTTCTCTCATGTACATAATCATTTGTTGAATTTGCTCGCAGGCCATTTTCATTATTTATAAATCTCTGAAAATATCTCTACAAGAATCTGTGAACTATGTATAACTATAATAAATGATTGATTGAATGATTGATTGATTGATAAACCTGCTATGTATCTGATAGTGTTTTTGCAAGACAAATATCCTATGCGATTGCGCTGCATTACCCCAAAACATTATACTTTAACTCATTAATGAATGAAAATGTGCGAAGTATACTTGACTTGCAGCTTCTATACCCCCCAGTTCTCTAATTTTCTTAATTGCGTAAGTAGCTGAGCTAAGTTTTTTACTTAATTATTCTAAATGATTGACCCATATCAATTTTGAATTTAACCAGATACCCAAAAATTTTATGCAGTCTGTCAACGACAGTTTGTCTATAGCATTTTTGCATAAGGTTGAGGCTTTTACATGTGTGGAGTCCACCTTAGTATAGAGTCGATAATAATACCAAGATTTTTGACTGTAGCATAGAATGTTATTATATGTCTTATGTAATAAAGTTGGGTGAGCACATCAAAGGCATCGATTTTAGCGAGCTATCGAGAACCACCCCGATTATAATAGCCTGACTTTTATCTGGATTAGCCGTAATACCAAACATACTAGACCAGGCCTGCAACCGGGAAAGATCATTGTTAACAAATAGAATAGCGTTATTTAAGTCATTGTAAGACGCAGGGAAATATAATTGAAGGTCATCAGCATATATGAAATTGGCAGAGGAAGTGTGGCGAGAGTGAATTAATAAAATGGGAAAACAAAAGAGGTGATAAAATTCTCCCCTGGGGGACTCCAGTTTTTATGTCTGTCCACTTTGAGAACTCTTGACCATGTCGAGTTCTTTGACTACGTCCAGCAAGATATGAAGTGAACAAGTCCACAACAGAGTGAGAAAGACCAAGCCTAGGAAGAGTTACGAGTAAAAGGTCAAGATCGACTGCGTTAAACGCGTTACTAAAGTCTATTAGAACTAGCACTGGTTAATAACCATTTTCCATGTTAGTACGCAAATTTTCTGTCACATTCAAAAGAGCGGATGCCGTACTGGCAGATGTTTCCTAAATAATAAAATTTTCTTTATTTCAGACTTCATACATTGGTCCATAGAATAGGTACATAGAATAGGTACATAAAATTGAAACATAATAATCAAATAGTCACCTTAATTTACAGAAAGTATTAGTCAAATTGAAACAACAACACAATAATCAAAACAAGAAAAAAAATCAGGAATATTTACAATAATTATTTGGCAATGTTGCACTTTATATTATTATTATTTGTATAAGCGTGCATCCTCGAGGAGTGATACATATACTAGATGCAGTCGAACCTGTTAGCGAACACGCCCGATTGAAGGGGTTGAAAAGGTGATTATGTGTCAAAAACTCAGTTAGCTGATCATGCGCTACTGATTCGATAATTTTTGGGAAAAAAGGAAGAATAGAAATTGGACGATAATGTTTTAACATGTAAGGGATAGACACTTTGGGTAGAGGGATGACATGGGCTTTACGCCATTGATCTGGAAACTGAGAATGAGAAAGAGAGAAATTTACAATGTGAGTTATAGTTTGTACAATATATTTTAAAATAGGTAAAATCATGATGCGACCAATTTTAACGCTACCTACGGCTTTGGACCGTTGGGTACTGGATACTATCCTGGCTTACGTAAACGAAAGAGAAAGACTCTAAAGCTAGTGATGGAATATTTAAAATAATAAATTTTGTTTTAATGCTGCCGACTTGGAATGTGGACTTAATTATTTACACGATGAGAAATGGGTGTTTAAGGTATTAGATTTTCCTATGCCAAGTGAGCGCAAAATTATCCAGAGACCTGCTGGCGTAGCAAGATGAATTTGCTCTGCGATATGCCGTTTTTTTGCATTTCGGACAATAAGGTTACATGTTTCTTCTTTTTTTATAAATTGCCCAGTATTCATCGCACCGGTGACGCTTAAACCTACGAAAATCACGATCCCGCTTCGCCATGGCCTTACTTACGGATGGCATCCGTTAACCAGGGTACTAGTGAGTGCTTTATCTTTACAGGGCGAATAGGGGCGTTAATAGAATTTCCTCAGCAGTTTCTTAGTACATTTTTCATAACTCTATCTTCGTTAAATTTCCTATTTTGCTATTTATGAAGGCGAAACGTGATTCGACAATACTTGATGACGTTATTACCCTGAGTGATGGCCGTCTAAACATTTGATAAAATAAAGGCCCTTACAATAAATAGGCTCATCTCGCGAAGGAGCTTATAAATTAGCCGCAATAATAAGTTATCAGTGCGAGTACATAATGTAGCGAGCTGTAATGGAGCCCATTCATAAGACATTCTCCCGCCAGCCACAGTGAACAACTCAGTGCGGTACCATAATTATTGTTGTAAGGATTCCGAACCGAAATGGTTGGAAGGAACCCTAAGTGTGGCTTTGACTACATGTCTGTTTGTTTTCTTCTTAGTCTTCGCCCCGCTACTGTGACGATAAACTTATCAAAAGGCAAAGGCCTCTGCAATGAAGCATTATCATTTCAGCCGCAAAGCGTGTACCAATGAACACAGGCCTCCCTCATGAATCTTCATGAGGGGTAGCTGCCATACTCGCCAAGCTTGGCAGGCGGGTTGGCGAGCGCAGGTTGGGATGTTGATACACGGAAAGACGCTGCTGCCCACCTTCTGGAGATATCTCTTTGCAGGTTCTTACTGCATCTTACTGCAGGAACCATAATGAAGCATAACAAAGATTTTTACTTAATTTCAGAGATATATAAGAAAAATCTTTATATATCTCTGGACACTACACACAGCTTTCAAAATTAACGTGAGATACTATTAATTTTGTTATAACGGGAATTGCTCACGTAGTATTGTAACGTCGAAGATTATTCCGTCACGTTTCGATTTTTCAAGAAAATCATCATCATGGGATTGAATGCCCGTCCGCGCGTGGGGTCGACACGACACTCACTGACTACACACAGCATTCAGCCCCAAAGTAAGAGCTTGTGTAAGTAGTACTTACTGCTTCTCTACTGTCTATTCAGGATTATAGGAATTCTATCAATCATAATCATTATCATCTAAGCCAAGCATAGGACTGCTATCCACGTCCATTGCTGGACATAGGTCTCCCTCATTGATCTCTAATATCGTAAGGGGGTTGTTGCCATACTCGCCACGAGTAGTACTAGATTTTTCCAGATTCGTCAGCATACACACTCTGAATATAATTCTGAGGCGGTGCAAAGTTCAGCTAGTCTGTTATAAATTAATCAATTTTTAACCGTCTTCAAAAAGGAGGAGATTCGCAAGTCGTCAATATATTATTTTATTCTTTGTTACCTCAGGACTCCGTCGTTAGAATTTGAAAAAAATATTTTTGTAATACACGTTTTGGATATATTTAGCAACATTTTCTCATTGAAGTTGGTTTTTACTGTTGACAATTTTTTTTTCTAACCTATAATGTGTCCCACTGCTGGGCAAAGGTCTCTTCCATCTCCTTCCACTGCTTACGATACCTGGCCGCTTCCCACCAGTCCTCCTGGTTGGCATCCATATCGTCACGCCAGCGTCTTTTGTGCCTGAAATAATTTTTGCTATTTTGAAATAATCATTATTATTATTACTAGCCATTTTCGTCCCACTGCAGGGCAAAGGCCTCCCTATGCCCCTTCCATTTATCCCGATCCTGTGCTATGGAAGACCAACCTTGTAAAAACAAGTCAAGTTCGTCGCGCCATCTCAGTCTGGGTCTACCGCGGTGCCTCCTTCCAGCGTTGGGGACCCACTCTGTTGTTATGAAAGCCCAAAAGTCATTCGGCATACGACAGACGCGGCCAGCCCAGTCCCACTTTAGCAATTATTATTATTTATTATTATTATTTAAAAAAAATGGCGTTGGATTCAGGCCGCTTCCAACCGCAGTACCTGGAGATCAATGAGTCGTTTGTCCAGCAGTGGACGTCCTACGGCTGATATGATGATTTCAAAAAGTAATCATGCTCGGTCCCACTGCTATAGAGCACACTGTGTAAGATTGGGATCCTGTGGGCGTGGAGGGGGGTTGTCTATCATAATAAGTTATTATCGTGTATGGGTCGCCAGATGGCGCGGCTCTACGGCTGATACGAGCCCGTTATATCGGAACAACCATCACATAATTGCTTGGGAGTTTAACCGACGAAAAGCTTGTACGTAAGTGGTTTCGTTGGTGGAATAAATCGTTCTGGTCATTTTACAAAGCCTTAGCCCCGAAGTAAGCTGAGCTTGTGTTATTAGTACCGGGTGGTTTATATATACACATATAATATTCTTTGTTGTAAATACATAATTATGAAATAAGTGAGCCATGTTGGCCGAGTGGTATGTAGGAGTAGTAAGACTTTCAATACGAAGGTCGATAAACATCATCATCATCATAATTTCAGTCGTAATACTTCCACAACTGAACACGGACTCCCTCATGATTCTATATGATGGTGAGTTGCCATACTCACCACGCTTGGCAGGCGGGTTGGCAAGCGTAGTACGGGATGTTGATACACGGAAAGACGCTACTGCCCATCTTCCGGAGGTATCCCTTCATCATCATTCTTCATTTCAGCCATTAAACGTCCACTGCTGAACACATGCCTCCCTCATGGATCTCCATGAGGGGTAGTTGCCATTCTCACCACGCTTGGAAGGCGGGTTGGTGAGTGCAGTATGGGATGTTAGTACACGGATAGACGCTGCTGCCCATCTTCCGGAGGTGTCCCTTAGCAGGTTCTTACTGCATCCGCGGGCATGAAAGGAGGGGTAAATATCTTATCTTTATCTAATTCTCAGTGTTTGCCGAATGTTATGGTGTTTCTTAGGTAGTTATTTATGTAAGACGCGAGCTGATGTAATGTAGTTATTAATTGATTATCTCGTGCGTGACAGCCTTGGTTTCCGCCGGAAGATCAGCTTTGTGATAATCCTAATATTAACACAACATTTATGCTGAGTCAAGCCGAAGGTCCACCTGATGTTATGCGGTACTTCCTACCTATCACAACTGCAATACTTCGGTGATCACGAAGCATCACAGACTGTGACCAAACGCTGCATTGCATTGCGCCTGTCACTCTGAGACAGATTTGTGATGTTTCATCATTTCAGCCGTAAAACATCCACTATTGAACACAGGCCTCCCTCATGGATCTGAGGGGTAGTTGCCATGCCATGCTCACCACGCTTTGCAGGCGTGTTGGCGAGCGCAGTACGGTATGTTGATACACGGTATGACGCTGTTGCCCATCTTCCGGAGGTATCCCTTAGCAGGCTCTTACTGCATCCACGGGCATGTGATGTGTGATGTTTATCTGTAATCAAATCTTGCAAGTTAAATTTTATCCACTTCCCGGTTACGGATTTAGCTGAAATTTTGCATGCATGTGTAAATCGGATGACAATGCAAAATTATTACAACATGGAGCTGATCTGACGATGGAACCGGGAGGTGGCCATATAAACTCGGTAGTTATGCGACACAACCCCATCTAGTTTGGGCTCATTCGATTCGTCTTGTCGTGTACTTTGGTGCTAGATGGTAACCAGGGTCTGATGATGGAGCCGGAAGGTGGTTTATAAGAACTGAATAATTAACTGATTTTTAACTTTTTAGTTCTTTTTATTTTTTAACATGTAATAAAATCTTGTTATTTTCTTTTAGACCTAACTTGTTGTAGAAGTAACTTAAAGCTACTTTCAAACCAATTCATCGTACGTCTTCTTAGCAAACTCTCCCCGGAGCTTACACATTAGTACAGCGACGCAAAGCACATCAAGCTATCGGGAACTTCCTAACACAATCAAAACAGTCTAATTATTTCCGCGCTACAGCGAACCGAACCAATTAAAAGTTAGCTTGATTGGGTTGTTATAACTGCTTCTACGGACAATAGGCTAGGTGTACTAATTTAAATTGTTAGTGCGTCATGTAGATTAACAAAATCTATTGGTGCCGTGAGGTGCCGGCAGTAGATTGTTACCCCTCCTCTCATGCCTGTTAAGGGATACTTCCGGAAGATGGGCAGCAGCATCTTTCCGTATTTGAACATCCTGTACTGCGCTCACCAACTCGTCTGCCAAGCGTGGATCTCCATGAGGGGTAGTTGCCATACTCACCACCTGGCTATTTATTTAATTAATTTATTTATTAAATAATCACTACTGCATCCACGGGCAAGAAAGGAGAGGTAACATTCTAATGCTGCCGGCATTCCTCACTGCCAAACATTTTAGCATATTTGTATTCAATTCCTTGTATCTCTTCAGTAATTTGATATAGGTAATAGGCGCCATACACACTCAGCGTTTCCTATGCTGATTTTGATTCATGAATACTTACATATTATTTCATTATCCTTTCTATTTCTAATACCAATATCACCGATACGCGAAAACAAATTTGGATTTCATCGCAAACTCTAGAAAATAGGTTTGTAAATGTGAGAATTCTGCGTTTTTTTTTGGGTTCCGAACCAAAATGGTAAAAAAGGAACCCTTATAGAATCACTCTGTCTGTCTGTCTGTCTGTCTGTCTGTCTGTCACAGATGGATATCTCGAGAACTACTAATACTATCGACTTGAAATTTGAAATGGTAAAAGACAACACTTTTTTACTAATATATCATATATGAAAATGTTAAAAAATATTCTTATTTTGATTGCAGGGGGGCGGATAGGGGATCTCAAAATTTTTAAGTAAAGTTACTAGGCCGTGTGGGGTATCATATGAAAGGTATTCATTTGCACATTAAAAACAGTTTTTATTAATTCTTTAAGCCGAATCGTTTTTGAGTTATTTACAAAAATGTTGAAAAAACGACCGTTCTAAGGGGGGGGCCCTTATCTCCGCAGATTGCAGAGATAAACCTGTGATATTTTTAAAGCTACTAGAAGTGTTTGTAAACTTTATAGGAAAATTATAGCGAACTCTCTAAATTGCATAGTTTTTTAGGCGTTTTCAAAATTTTTGGAAAGTTACTAGGTGATGTGGGGTATCGTATAAAAGGTATTATTTTGCACATTAATAAACAGTTTTTAGTTTTTCTTTAAGTCATATAGTTTTTGAGTTATTTACAAAAATGTTGAAAAAAATAGCGTTCCCCCCCCCTTATCTCCGAAGTTTGCGGAGATAAACCTCTGAAACTTTTATTGCTATTAGAAGTGTATGTAAAGATTAGAGGAAATTTATTACAATCTCTCTACATAGCATACTTTTTTAGAAATCATCGAAAGTGTAAAAAATCTACATAAGTTCCGCTATCAGACAAGAGATGGCGCTGTCAAGGTTCCCCAACAAATATAAAACCGCCTTTATCATAATATTATATTGTATGATGGCACGGAACCCTCGGTGCGCGAGTCCGACTCGCTCTTGCCCGGATTTATTTTTAAATCGACATTATTTTCGCCGTAACAAACAAAATGCTTATTATCATTGCACGTAAAATCCAGTGCACACAGGTCCGCCCTGCCGCCCGAACCCCGGATCAGGGCCGGTGCGGGGTTCACGTTGGTTTTGGAACTGAGGTACACATTCTTAAATAGAGCTAATAACAACTCATTTGAGCATCGTTATCTCGTTCGTATTATCTGTACAGACAAAGCGAATGTCTTTTTAAGCCCTTTAGCGCAAGGTACATTGTGATTCAGGGCTCGGCTTAGCTGCAGATGGCCGAACGCAGTTAGAGCTGATTAAAGTCGCATCATTCCCAGCCTTCTTATGCTCCCTCTACTGCTATTACTTACTGGAAATAGAAAGTTTTAGCATTTTCTTCCTTTGAATGAAAACGTTTTTATGCTTGAAGTCGTCTTGAAGCTATTCATCATCATGATCATTTTAGCCGTAAACCACCACTATTGAACACAGGCCTCCATGAGGGGTAGTTGCCATACTCACCACGCTTGACATATTGGCGAGCACAGTACGTGTTGATACACGGAAAGACGCTGCTGCTCATCTTCCGGATCAGCCTTTTTTTAGCTCATAAACGTTCCAACGAGAGTAAAAACAGAGGATGTCAGCAACAGATTGCACAAACCAAAATACAAACTAGCGATCACACAGAAACAATCATACTCGAAGATGTTAATTACTAAGGAGGAAAAGTGCGAGCGAGACTCAAGCTTTGGGTATATATAGGGTATAGCTTAGGTATAATGTCATCATCATCATTTCAGCCATAAAACGTCCACTGATGAACACATGCCTACCTCATGGATCTCCTTGAGGGTTAGTTGCCATTCTCACCACGCTTGGCAGGCGGGTTGGTGAGCGCAGTATGGGATGTTGATACACGGATAGACGCTGCTGCCCATCTTCCGGAGGTATCCCTTAGCAGGCTCTTACTGCATCCATGGGCATGAGAGGAGGGGTATCATTCTACTGCCGGCACCCCACGGCGGTATACATATGTAACACAAGCTTATTAAAATTCAAAATTTTAAGTTACCCCCGACACTTTACCAAGTCTCGGAGGTTACTTAAATGTTTTTTTGTTGTTATCTCTCAGTTTTGCAACATATGTACATGTATGTATTTTTTTAACATTTTTGTAAATAAGTCGAAAACTATACGGCTTAAAGAAAAATTCAAAACTGTTTATTAGTATGCAAATGAAGCTCTTCCATATGATATCCCACATGACCTAGTAACTTCACTCAAAAAAATGAGATCCCCTGTCTCCCTCACTCCCTTCTCAATATTCTTAATGTGTTGGCAAGGTCCTTGCAATCATATTAAGAATATGATATTATGAAGATGATATTTTTTAACATTTTTATAGCTTTATTAGTGAAAAAACGTTATCTTAAACCACTTCAAATTTCAAGTCTATTAGCATCAGTAGTTCTCAAGATATCCATCTGTGTCAGATAGAGAGACAAAGTCACATCATAGGGGTTCCTTTTTACCATTTTGGTCCAGAACCCTAAAAATGGCATCTTAGTAAATCCCATTATTCTATGAATAATCTATTGATTAATAAGGTATTCCTTAATAATAGGGACATAGAAGATTTTGAATAATTTTTCTTATTTTTATTATTTGTTTTTTTTTCTATGCGATCATCCATTTATTTTGTGTGCAGTGTTACTTTTTTCAGTGAAACTGTTTTATTATTTTCCCGAAGTTTCGAAAGTTATGCAATAAAATTTAAAAAACAGTATATTTACAAATCGCGAAAGTTTAACAAGTTATAGGTACGCAATTGTCTTTTAAACAGAGCTAATGCGCAAATTTAAACCCTCTAGCGCAAGATAGGTACGCGTACATTGTGAATCGAGACTGGCTCGGCTGCAGACGGCCTAACGCAGTTACAGCTGATTAGAGCCGCCGCAATCCCGGCCTTTTTATGCTTCCTCTTTTGCTATTACCGGAAATTACCAGCTTTAGCATTTCCTTGCTTCCTATTTCGAATGAAAACGGTGTTATGTTTGCAAAGTGATTTCAGGGTAATCGCATAAAAATGATGTTAAGCTAGCAAAGTGGACTTTCTTAAAAGTGTTCCAGCGAACGATGTGTTATTAAACTCCGTCTATCCCTAAAGCAGTCTATCTTGTGCTACACTTTCAGAATCAGTCTGAAAACCAGCGCTGCCTGGTCTGACTGGTCCTTTTTGGAAAACAGCGGCACAGAACTGACTTACTGGTCATGCCCTACTATCCTTCTACGTAATCTTAATGTATGTATGCTATTCTTTTTTACCTTTTAAGTGTAAAGTTATCTAAGTTAGTTTTGTCTATGTGCTGGTTTTGGTCTATGTTGCTTGGTTGCCAAATAAATATCTATCTAGGTCTGTCTGTCTTTCTAGTGCAGATAACACAAGCTCTCGGGATACCTCCGTAACAGCAGCAACGTTTTTTCGTGTATCAACATCCCGAACTGCGCTCGCCAACCCGCCTGCCAAGCGTGTTGAGTATGGCAACTACCCCTCATTAAGGTTCATGAAGGAGGCCAGTGTTCAGTAGTCAACTTAGCTCATACCGTTATTACTGTTAGCGCGGTAGGCCATCTATCACAATATATTACGATAGAGCGTTCGCAGCGTGTTGCACGGCTTAATTACGACATCGATCAAACCGGATTTCATCACGGCATTGATATCTGTTATGACGTCCACCTGTAGAGGTTTTATTTGAACACACAAATAATAATGCTGGATATTTTTCCGAGCGCCGGGTGACAATTCGCCTGAAGCGTGATTTTGCGTGATACCTCGTCTCATCTCACTTATCAGTGTCTACTCCGAACTTGTTACATCACTCTAAAAGTCTACTACATCCACTCTTCACCAGTCGATGCATCACGATCGGTTTGCAATACAGTATGTCCTTTTGCATCTAAGATCAGCGTCAGCGACTGGTATTCATGCTGTACGGGACGCTGCAGTGCCTGGGACATTGTTAGATGGATAAGGCTTGCCCAGCACCTATACCATCCTCTCAGCTTAGTCAACTATTAGTCAGAGGAAAGAACAGGTAATATGTCTGAAGCTAACTAAGATAGATTTGCAATAGATATTTTCCTATTGTGAGATCACGAGACTCTAGAAAGTTGATTTCAATAGCGATTTTGACAGTTTAAAATGATATTGAGTAAATACACAGGTTCCAAACATGTTTTACCAATTTAAGGCATGCAAATTATTCAAGGGTCAAATGATTCCGTGTAACTTAACCTAACTTACATAATTATATAACTACCTGACCCGGTGCCCACTTCGCTGGGCGGTAATTTAGCTAATTTAGCCTATGACACTCACAAATACTGTGGCTTTCTATTAGTAAAAAAAATTTGAAAATCGGTTCAGTAGATCCAGAGACAACCTCACAAACTCACAAACTTTACCTCTTTATAATATTAGCATAGATTTAGATTGAATGATTGAATGTAATTCAAAAAATATTTTTTTATAAATCTTAGTTTTTTTTATGTCCTTATCTGATAGAAATACATTTACATGGCAATAGTATTTTGATTTTCAAAATGTATTGAGTTTATTTTTAAACATCGTCAACAGAATATTTTTTGGTAATTTGTTATAGATTTTTGGTGCCATTCCATAGAAACTTTTTTGAGCAATGCTATTTTTGCACTTAATAAACACAAATGGTGCTACGCGATTGGCTTGGTTTTTCGAATAGATTGCAGTTACTTTTATCACTTGTAACACGATTCACGGGAATTGGCCCCCAGAACGAAAAAGCAAAACTTGTACTGTAGCATGTCAGTGAGTGATAGCATGCACTGACTGCGTCAGTGGCTCAGTTGATCTATAGCATCTGATACGCAGCAGATTCGCACCACGACCCCAAATATAGACAAATGTTTGATATTTTTCCTGGGTCTGGATATTTTCCTATTATTAATAAGTACGTTCTACAAACCATCAGGTAGCCATAACACAAGCTCTGATTACTTTTGGGCTAGATGGTGGTTTGTTAAAAGTCTGGAATTACTTAATATATTTTTATTTATAAATACATGTTGTATATTCTAGGGACTGACACAACATCGTGTTCTCGTATTTTTGTATTTTGTCGTTTGTGTTTTTCTGAGAGGTTATGTTTTTCAGGGAGTGTTATGTTTGTAAAAATTATGTGATTTATGTTGTCATTAAATGGTCAAGGTATGTTTGTATGGCTTGTTATACCCACCGACTCTAATCTGCCGACCTTTATACCAAATCATCATTTCAGCCATAAAACGTCCGCTGATGACAACAGGCCTCCCTCATGGATCTCCATGAGGGGTAGTTGCCATACTCACCACGCTTGGCAGGCGGGTTGGTGAGCGCAGTATGGGATGTTGATACACGGATAGACGCTGCTGCCCATCTTCCGGAGGTATCCCTTAGCAGGCTCTTACTGCATCCATGGGCATGAGAGGAGGGGTATCATTCTACTCTCCCGGCACCCCACAGCCTGACCTGTTTGTTTGTTTATATTGTTTATTGTTTGAGAGGATTTTATTGACGCACTTGAAAATAAATAAATAAATAAATAATGCTCGACAAATCACACAGCATCATCTAGCCCCAAGCTAAGCAGAGCTTGTGTTATGGGTACTAGATGACTGATATACTTAATACATTATACTACATAGATAGATATTTTTATTATATATAGAAAAACACCCAGAACACCCTGAACACCCTGAACAAATATCTGCAGATCGTACAGACATTTGTCCCGAGGCGGGAATCGAACCCGCAACCCCTTGCGTCGCAGGCTGACCTTCGCCCGCTGCGCCACAGAGCTCGTCATTAAGTCGTATAAAAAAACTGTTTTAGAGAACTCCAGGCGTCGTTGGTTGGTCGTAATTGGTCAAAATAGGGCTGTTGATGTTATTGCAAATCATTCAGCTGTTTGGATTTACACAAGTGAATAAGCAATATTGGCACTTAATTTAATGGGCAGTTTAACATACTACATCATTATTTATTTGTATAATAAGTGGTAAGTATGTACATTATTGTCTGAATATCAATGTACAAATAGGAATGGATGAATATAAAATTATCTTTATTGTACACCAAACCTAAAATTAAATACAATATATGAAAACTTAAAATAAATACAAATGCACAATGGGCGGCCTTCTCGAGCGATCTCTTCCAGGCAACCTTTGCATGGACAGGAAAGAGTGAACAGTATAGGTAGATGGCGTACTTTAAGGTCAATAAAAAGGAGAGATGTTATATGTATCTCATATAACATTATGTATCTCATAATAACATCTCTCCATCATGATGTTACATGTAATAATGTATCTCAAGTATAAGAAATTCAGAAATTTATTAATGTATTTCCCTTATAACGCAACATAGACATGTCCACTTACAATAAAAAAAATGTAAAGTAACAAAAATTATAGCACATTAATGAATCTGTTTAGTTCCCTGTTTGAGCATTGTAAAAGGAAGTGATTAAAAAATACAGCTCTTTTTTTATTAATTCAAGTTAATTTCTAGTTATAAGTGAACTTAATATTTGCCTATAGAGGTTCTAAACTGTTGAGTGCTGTAAACTAATATGGAGTCTTCGTAATCCTTAATAATCCTTAATATAATGTTTGCTTAAAACCTTTTATTATTTGAAACATACAAAATATGCTAAATTAATTTATAGAAACACAGCATATATTTACATTAGTTATTACGAGCCATAAGTAATGTTGTTCCAAATAAACGTTTTTTTTTTGTATTCTAAACAAAAATCTGTCCTTTATAAAACAGATTTTCGTTTATGCGACAGGATTATCTAAGGTGACGATTATGTTGTCATCAAAAGTTGTGTTTAGTACACAGACATAAGGGTTGAATATAACTTTCATGGTTAATTCGCAGGTATCGATATGATACTTACCCGAAGCCGGGATTAAAGCCCGGAGCGATAATAAATAATTCAGAAGGCGCCAAAGTTTCAGCCGAAATTCGCCGTAATCCAACCAAAGTCGCGAGCAGAAGTTAGCACGCAAGTTACTCGTAGTTCCCTTTTTGTTTCGAGTTACACCTGCTCAAGTATAACTAGGTTTGTCAAACTGGGTTTTAACCTAGAGGGTGGGGGAAAAGTCATTTGGAATAATGGAAAAGTTTGGCTACCTTTGTGGCGCTGTGAGCGAAGGGAAACTACAAGGCAGGTTGCGGGTTTCCATCACCGCACAAAATAATTAATCAATAAACATATATATCGAACACACACTAAACACAGACGAACATTTCTTATTGGAGAAACATAGTGACACAGTCAAAGTTAGGTAAACACAAGAAAAAATATATAAAAAAAAATTGTCTACTGATGAAATCCTCAATCTTCAAATTCAAAATCAAAACGACCCATAATTTTTATTGGTAATTTGCATTAATTTGTCAAACTTGCAGTAGAATAATGCCTCCCCTCTCTTGCCTGTAGATGCAGTAAGAATCTGCCAAGAGATACCCCCGGAACAGGGGCAGCAGCGTCTTTCCGTGTATCACGCTCCCGCCTGTAAAGCATTTATATTAAAGTTTAATGTTAACTTAAAACTTCTTTACACAATTTATGTGATAAAAAAGGTTGTCGCGAGATTTAAGCAGGTACTCGTAGTTGTTGGGAAAAACATTTTAATCAATTAGATCAAGTTACAGGTTTTAAGTTGACATTAAACTTTAATGGAAAATGTTTATTTTATTGTTTTTAGAACGTTTAAATAAAAGCTTGTTTGCCAAAAAGTTTTTTTTTACTTTTTCTTTTAATTTATTAGTTAGATGAATAACTCTATAATGGACACATTGTAAGAATATAAGAATAAAAAAAAATTCAAACACAGGAGTAAAAAGGGTGTTACAAATAAAAATACCTGAAACCTTACAGATATTTGTTTTATTAAAATTTTAAATATAATATATCCAAATATGACTTTAAGATATATTATTACACATTAAGATATATTATTCCTTCTTATCACACTTAACAGTAATATTGTAAATTAAAATAAATTGAAAAATAATAAAAACACATCATGATCAGTACTTAGTGATCAATTAAGGAGGTCTTTGTCCAGCAGAATCAAGAATCAAGAATCAAAAAATACTTTATTCAGTGCGGCCGCAAGGACCTTATTGACGCGTCACAAATTACAAAATAAAACAACACAAATAAATAGAATAAATCACATAATTGAATCTGTTCACTTCAGATGACACGCGAGTTAGGAAAAGAAGTGAACAGAAGAACCTAACTCGATCGTTGTAGTCATCAGAGGATTTATTACAGCTGGAAGAGAGAAAAACATACGAATTATTGTTTTTTTTTCCTTCAAAACCACTTGTTTTCATGGACTGTAACCCCCTCTTTCGGGTAAGTAAACATATCATACCAGAGAGTCCATTTAGTCCACGTTTAGAGACCGGAAAGTCCCCGAGAGTCCCAGTAAGCTCTCGTCGAAGGTGCACTCTGATCTCCGAGACTCGTCAGTGCGGAAGTTTCTCATTTCCTGCCAACTCTTCATACATTCCGCTGAGCTCAAGACTTTGAGGCAGTCCTCTGAAAAATAATGCTACTGTTACTACTAACTACAGTTTCTTACATGCACAAACATGTCAATTGTATTTAGATTCCTTCAGTTTATCTTAGTAATAAGAAAAACTGTGTAGCGCGACAAACGCGCCCTTAGCCCGTGTATTTGAACGTGACCTTAAGGTCCAACTAGTCGCGGAGGCAAAGTCGTCAGTGAGCGCGGCCTAAATGTATGCTATCTCACCTGACATGGTGTCTTTATTTATTTATTAAGACACTCCTACGACATATTCACATGTTTACCCGCGCGCTAGAATGAAATGCACAATAATTTATTCCTAAACCGACCACGCAAAAATATGTGAATAGACTTTTAGCACAAGGGTTATTATAGGAAAACTTGAGTGTAATCTTTTCAAAATAACGCCGTAACGTCAACGTTAACGTCTCACAGTGGAGTAGTTACCCTTCCACGTTTGTATGGAAAGATGAGCGACTCGTTCATCCTTAAGTTGTGGTTTGTGGTCCCATTCGCCGGAAGCAAAATAATTAAATTAAATGAATCCGGCGAATGGGACCGCGGTCCCAATACCTTGTGGTCCCAAACGACGGAAGCCTCGGTTAACGAGTCACTCGCCACCGCCAACGACCGCGAGAGGGGCGCGGGAGGAAGACGCTTCCAGGTGCTTCCAGTCAGTTCACCTAAGTTCACCCTAAGTACTCTACCGGCTGGATATACCGCCGTGATAATTATTGTTTATACCTGTTTCCTCTGTGTATTGTGTATTTTACCGTGTTTCTTTGGATTATACTTTACCTGTTTTATCGTGCATCGGAGTATTTCAAAAAAGCCTTAAACTCCTGAGATACGAAATGAGCTAGTCTAAACCTGTTTGTTTTCCAAATAAACATCGTGAGGAAACCCACGGCTTTATCAGCTTCGGGCATTTTACCTGTCTGTCTGTCTGTCAGTTGGTTTTGGCTTATCTACGTAATGGCTGGACCTGTTCTAAAAAGTAGATTGCTACTAACATTTATGGTAAATAGTTAGGATTCAAGCAAAAAAATAAATGTAGAAGAAGAAGAAAGAAGAAGAAAATCGTTTATTGATCCACAACAAGCATAAGTACATAAAATTAATAATACCTATAGTAAAATTTGTGGACCAAAAGGTCCTACCTCAGCATAATGTTAATCCTTAAATGTAAGGATTAACGCTGGTTTTCAGGTAGGACCTTATGTGAGTGTCGCACATAAAAAAAAGAACAAAGTAAAATAAAATTTAAAATTGGTTTTTAACTGACTTAGTAACTAAATTAAACTTATAAAATTAATGGAAAGCCCATTCAACACCGGATCAGCTCAACAATAAACTAAAAACAAAAAAAACTTCAAACGGACGGCTGACTGGCAACCAAAACTGGCTTGACTGTGACAAATAAATAACTTATAACTTGACACCAATTCCGTGTTTCTGAACGAACTCGTATCCGAACGCACTTCGTCCGCGCGTTTTTCGCGTAAACAACAAGTTTGAAGTTCAATGTAGGCAAAGCCGTGGGTAGCAGTATGTATGTTATTAAATTACTTATAATTATCGTCCTAGTATTATTTTGTGTACCAATATGACCATGATTTACCTATCTGTAATGTTACTTATGTATGATATTGCGATGAAAATGACGAAGATGACAAATCAGCTAAACAAGCAATCGAAGATGCTGTACCGCTGAATGTTCTGCCTATATTTTCGAAACATTTTAAAACTATTAAGCAGCAATGCAGGGTTAATTGGCGACAGTATTTCGATTAACGTTCACAGGAAAAAGGAATATGGTATACAATAATCCAACCACAAATATGTACCTCAATACCCATGGATTGATGACATATCTTTAGCAGAGGTGTATTAAGGGTTGCTCTAAGACTGCGTTCAGGACACATTCCATCCATGTTTTCTAAATATGCATTGAGATTCATTTGTTAGATGGTTATATGGGACGGTGTGGCACCTAAGCGACAAAGCCCTTTAGGTTATAAATAACAAGCACTGGTAAGGCGGTACCAGAAAAAGGGGCGAAGGTTTCCGAAAAATGCCATTGTTAACCTTGGGTGACCTTTTGAGGTCACAATAACTCCAGTCCCTGTGACCCTAGGGTCACCAAAATCAATTAGTACCTACCCTTCTCTCATTAAGACAGTGCTAACAATAAAGGTTTCATGTACATAAATCGGTCAAAGCGTTCGGTTGTAATCGTGTCATGCACAGACAGATAGACAGACAGCGCTATGCATAAGTTTTGCTTGCGATAAATAAACAAACTGAAATTGAAACAGCAACATGTACATTTTTACTTACCATTTAGTTCTTCCAACTTTTTCTCCTTGCCACCATAGTCTTCAGGTAGAAGATCTCTGGGCACGAACTTATGGATCTCCTCGACTGTCTTATAAACGTGTAATCTGCTGGCCATTTTAGGGCTCAGTAATTGCCTCATTAGATTGATCAGCAGGTTTATAGCGTTTGATGTTGATATGTACATAACACGCTTCAGTCTGATGTCGTAGCCTTCCTGGAAATATATCAAACAAATCACATGAAGAACGAAATCGTTTATTATAGTCCGTAACACGTCATAAAAATGAATCGATACAGTTACAAAACTATTAATGTGTCAAGATATCTTATCCTGATCTAATTAAACAAAGCTAACAAGTGCTAGTGAGACTCAGGCCCTAAGGGTTGCAAGATTAGAAGATTATAAAATTTGTATCGTTAAGAGCAGTGCAAATCTCAATGTTTCACAGTAAATTAAAATTTTTATTGACTAAATGTTACTTAATGTTTATATATTTGTGGTCTAAAATACCTCCAATCTTCAAATAATTAAGGCATATGTAAAGTATAAGCATATTTATTACTGTAATATAATGTAAAACAAGGTGTTACGTATTTATAAAATCATTGGTAACAATGTACTCTGCCGAAATTGGTGAGCAACGTCCTAATATGTATATTCATTGATAAAATTATAGTCATGTCATTTAAAACCAATACAAATTACTGTTACAAAATAATCATGATGTCAACTGATGTTATAGTCAAATTACATCATCATCAGCATCCACAGCCTGACTTCGCCCATGGCTGGGTATAGGCCTCTCGTAGGTTGTGCCACCTATCACAAATTACATTTAATTACCTACTGTAAATCGTTATCTTTATCATTCATGCATAATATTATTGAATTTTTAATAACATTTGAAAAAAGTAAGGTTTCATAAAACAATTGCAATTCATCATAATCATCATCATTTCAGCCGTAAAACGTCCACTACTGAACTAAGGCCTCCCTCATGGATCTCCATGAGGGGTAGTTGCCATACTCACCACGCTTGGCAGGCGGGTTGGTGAGCGCAGTACGGGATGTTGATATACGGAAAGACGCTGCTGCCCATCTTCCTAAGGTGTCCCTTAGCAGGCTCTTACTGCATCCACAGGTAGGAGAGGAGGGGTAACATTCTACTGCCGGCACCCCACGGCTTTATTAAAACGGTTTTTTTAAATTTATTTAAATTAAAATTAAAATATTGGCTACACGACAAATGATTTTATGACTTAAAAGAATGTTTAGATTATAAATGTTGACATTGTATTAATTTCATTTTATTTGACATTAACTAAATCGATGACCATAAATAATTGTTAATTTTATTACCTATCTTGTATGAACCTTAATCCATAATTATTATATTCTATTTTGCACGCCCTTACGAGGTAGAATGTATTGGAAATTATTGTTATATAAATAATATCTATTGTACCTGCATTCAGCAAATAAATGATTATCTTATCTTTAATTTAATCTGGAACAACTCATTAATGGGGTTACAAATTCTAACGAAAAAATGGAATAAAGGGACGAAAAAAAAGTATGGATGGACTTTGTGAAGGATGATATGGCCAGAAAAGGTATGAATGTGAAACTGACGAGTGATAGGGCAGAATGCAAGGAAAACACAGGTTCTGCCGAAACCAAGTGTATGGACACACTCGAACACAGAAGATTCCTTGCGGACATTGTGTTCCTGCACAAAGTTATACATGGTCAAATTGACAGCTCAACCATTCTAGCTAAGCTCAACTTTTTAATTCCCCGGACTTCAAGCCGTCTTGTAAACCGAAAAATGTTCCAAATACAGTCAAAACTCACCACTAAACAGAATGTGTTCTTTTTATAACAGTATATGTAACGATGTTGACATTTTTTGTACTTCAGTCTCCTCTCTTAAGAGACTGCCTAAGTTTCCTCAATCGGAGTGAGCTATTTTATTTCTAATTGTTTTTGTATATCTTTTAACTTAAATTTATATAGAGTTATCTTAATATTATTGTTATCGTAAGTATATTATCATAAGCATGTTGTGTTCTCATCAAGAAGGGCTTTTACTAAATTATGTCTCTAAATCAGTATGTTAAATAAGTTGATTTCATGTAAAAAGTCCAGTTTTGAGAACCATTAATAAAAAAAAAAAAAAAAAAAAAAAAAAACAATTAGTAAGAAGGACAGGTGAAAGGACAAATAAAAAAGGAAGGAATAATTAGTATAGAATTTTTTGTGAAGAGTTCACAAAAAGTTCGAAGTACTACCACCATAGGTACCTATTTCTGCCGCCAAGCTGTAATGTCTGCATTGCTGTGTTCCGGTTTGTAGGGCAAGGGGGCCGGGGAAATTACGGGCACATCAGACCTTACAGCAACTCTGTCTCAGAATGACGGGCTCAATGTAATGCAGCGTTCGTCACGTGCTTATGAAGGTGTTTACCGCATCATCATCATACCAACCGTAGGACGTCCACTGCTGGACATAGGCATCCCTCATTGATCTCCAAGTAGGAAAGGTTGGAAGCACCCTGCATCCACCGCGGTTGCTACCAAGTCACCTGCCGATCTTGTAAGTGGACGATTAAAGACTTTCTTCTGGCACTGAGTTAAGTATGTTGGACGAAAAGACGTTGCGAAGTTTCCCACGTCATATAGTTATTTTATCCCTCATTGTTCTCCAAGTAGGAAAGGTTGGAAGCGGCCTGCATCCACCGCGGTTGCTACCAAGTCGCCTGCCTATCTTGTAGGTGGACGATTAAAGACTTTCGTCTTCTGGCACTGAGGTGAGTATGTTGGACGAAAAGACGTTGCGAAGTTTCCCACGTCATATAGTCGTTTTATCATTGATCTCCAAGTAGGAAAGGTTTGAAGCGGCCTGTATCCACCGCGGTTGCTACCAAGTCACCTGCCTATCTTGTAGGTGGACGATTAAAGACACAAGTCTTCTGGCACTGAGTTAAGTATGTTGGACGAAAAGACGTTGCGATGTTTCCCACGTCATTATAGTTGTATAAAAAAAGAAGTAATTGAGGTACATACCATGGCAATAGTTATCAACTGGCGCAGCTCGGTCAGGTTGAGCTGAGAGACGAACTCGGCGATGGGCACTCCTCGCAGGTCTACTACCACGGACACCCCGTCGCAGTAGTCCCGGGACTTTATGTAATCCACTATCTGAAATACAAGTCGATCTTTGCAGTCCAGGACGATGGCGAGTACAAGCTTTATTTATTTTAAACAGGGTGTATTATATCATGTGTACTAACCCGAAAAGAGGGGTTGCAGCCCATGATAACAAGTAGTTTGAAAAGGAAAAAAATTCGGGAAAACGTATTTTTTTTATACTAATTTTCATAATTTTACTAGAAGATGGTGTGATGTGAAATGATCATGAGGTCATAATCGGATGTCAAGTACCCTGTCAAGAATCAGCTGACGTTGTCATTATCATTTACTCAGCTGTTGAGGATGAAACTTTCACGGTCTTTTCTTGAATCAAAATCACTGAGTCATATGATGAGTGAAAAATAAATAAATAAATAATAAAAAGTAATTATAAAGCTTTATAATATGGCTTTGTGTATGTTGGCATTGGCCGTGGCTACAGAACCCTGAAAAATATCATATTTTAAGCGTATTTTATTATAAAAACTGAGCATTCTATGAAGTGGAGAGTGCTGTCCGACATTCGTCCGACAATCTATAAAGCTTTTTCTGTTAGATAGACGGCTACCCTGTCGAGGAACTTCTAGTTTGACGTGCTATAAGAGATCTCGGCAGTCAATAACGCCATGTAATATTTTGTATAGGAACAGAATATTAGATGCTTTGCGACGATCGGTTATGGACTTCATATTATAATAGATCAACCTATGCTCATAGGAAAGTAACTTTTGCAGTTGTTATTTGCGTAAGACAAGTGATATAGAAACCTTTTCTGAATTCGATCGAGTCTAGCAGAATGAACAGCGTAACCTGGTGACCATACATACATAGCTATTATATTCCAAAATACTACGAATTAAGCAATTGTAGACTGGAATCACCACTTTGAAAAAAAAATTATTTGTCTCGAAAAAAGCCCCGATAGTTGTGTAGCTTTTTTAACAACTTCAAATCATCAGCGTACTTCTTGAATTTGCAATTACGTTTATGAGCAAGGTCATCTATAAAAATAACAAAAAATAACGGGCCTAAATGCGAACCTTGAGGGACGCCTGCTGGAATTAGCTTAACTCGAAGACGTATACCCACGAATTCTTACCAACTGAGAACTATTTCGAACATATGACGCACACTAACGAAGGAGTGAACCATGAATACCTGTGATATCTTCTTTATCAGCAAGGTGTGATCAATTAAATCGAACGCCTTGCTGAAGTCCGTATAAATGGCATTTACTTCTTCTCTATTATCAACGGCTTTAGACACATCGTTAATAAGGCCAACTAGATTAGTAGCGGTGGATTGTTTAGGTAAAAAATCATGTTGTTCTAGATGAAGCTTATCTTTAACATGCCAGTGGATCTTGCGGTGCACAATCGATTCAAACACTTTTCCCAAGGCTGGGAGTATGGACAAAGGGAGATAATTGGATACAGATGACACATCACCACTCTTATGAATCGGCGTTATGCGCGCTTTTTTCCATTCAGTTGGAAAACACCCGATCGATAGAGATTTATTAAACAATATACATAAATGCCCTGAAATACTTTCGGCGCACCTTCTTTGCAGGATATTGGGTATAATGTGATAGATAATATTTTTAGTTTAAAATTCTTACCATTAAAGAATACAGATACAGGTGGAATATTCTTTTCGACGTGTGACGAGCATCAGCGTTCATCCTAAACATATAAATTCTGTGATTGTCTTCAGTCATCTTCGGCATTAGACATTGAGAACTGAAATTAAAGAAAAAACAGTGTAAAATCTTACGAAAAATAAAACTTAATTCTGCGAGCTACAAATGTATTGGCGTGGAGCACCAGCAAAAGTGTGTTGCCCCTCCTCTCTTGCCCGTAGATGCAGTAAGAATCTGCCAAGGGATACTTCCGGAAGAAGGGCAGAAACATATTTTCGTGTATATGGCCAGAAAAGGTGTGAATCTGACGAGTGATAGGGCAAACAGAAGAAGAACACAGTCATGTTGTGCTGCCCTACATAGGTCGCATAAGGGCAGGGGAAAGAAGATCAGAAGGCTATCACGAAGATTAAAGAAAAAAATATCATCATCATCATCTCAGCCTGCCGTCCTCATCCACTGCTGGACAAAGGTCTCCTTCATGAATCTCCAAGCTCATAAGAGGGTTGCCATACTCTCCACGCTTTTGGCAGTTAGGGAGCGCATTATGTGATGTTGATACGCGGAAGCTGCCCATCTTCCAGGTGCCCTTGGGATCTTACTGCATCCACGGGCAAGGGAGGAGAGACAACATTCTACTGCCGGTTCCCTGCAACTTACGTATATCCCTTGAGATCCTTAAGTTCCACCTGAGGGTCCACCACCTCGAAGAATTTGGGCAGCATCGTTCGGAGCGTGCAGATCTTGTCCAGCTGTGACTTGGCGCGTTCTATCGACCCCTTCAGCTGTATGATAACTCTCTCCAGGTAGTCTCTTGCTGCAAACATTGAAATTGAAATGCATTTAATTTAATATCAAAATTCAAAACAAATATTTAGTACCAAATCCGCTAACCTATATAAGCACTTGAAAAATATTCAAAAATAATTCAACACGTGTTTTGCCTCGATACAAGGCACCTTCATGAGAAATCAAAGAAACTAGGAACAACGATAGAAAAATGAAAAATATCTATCTATGTAGTATAATGTATTAAGTATATCAGTCATCTAGTACCCTTAACACAAGCTCTGCTTAGCTTGGGACTAGATGGTGCTGTGTGAATTTTCCAGCATTATCATTATTATAAAAACGATATTGCTAACGACTTTATGTATTATAATCATTATGGATACCGTAATTAGTGGTGACTTTATTAGGGATTCTTATATTATCATCGTTTCAGCCGTAAGACGTACACTACTGAACAGAGGCCTCCCTCATGAGGGGTAGTTGCCATGCTCAATACGCTTGGCAGACGTGTTGGCAAGCGTAGTACGGGATGTTGATACACGGAAGACGCTGCTGCCCAACTTTCAGAGCTATCCCTTAGTAGATTCTTACTGCATCTACGGGCATAAGAGGAGAGGCATCATTCTACTACCGGCACCGGCTTCGAAATTTTATATCCTTAATTATAATAATCCATAAAATGAATTTTCATAATCATTATTCCCCGAATAATCAGGAACAAACAGAATAAGTACTATACTAGGGGTACCCCCTATATTGGGGATCCTTGTATATTATAAGTAACTATAAGATACCTTATAGTACCAGATGGTTTATAGAATATTAAATGCTTTTTTTGTAAATAACTAATTATACATAGAAAATACCCAGACCGGGGGCAAATATAAAGAGTTATCTATCTATCTATCTATCTATCTATCTATATCTGCAGAAGAACTACAAACATTTCTCCCGTGGCGGGAATCGAACCCGAGGTCGTCAATATGTTATTTGTACAATGTGTATACCATAGCTAACCCAAATGGGGTTTTAGCCCATGAAAACAAGTAGTTTTGGAAGAGAAAAAAATCAGTATATCAATATTTTTAATTATATTTTTTTTTATATATAGTTATTATTATTATTATTATGAGCCATTTGGGTCCCACTGTTGGGCAAAGGCCTCCCCCTATTCCCTCCATACATCCCGATCCTGAGCTGCTTCCCTCCAGTCAATATATAGTTAACATTTGTTTTTTTTTTTTCATTTTAATAAAAAAAAACATTTTGTGGTTATATTTATTTGTCCCTACACGGCAACTCTTGGCGGAGTTCAATGACCCTGGCAAGATTCAGCTGGCGTTTAGGTTGTCATTATCGTAAAATCAGCTGTTGAAGATTTTCGTAGTCTTTTCTTGAATGAAAATCACTGAATCCTGAAAAGTCGTAGAATAGTTTTTGTTTCTTGGGATGGTCAGAATCTTTTTCTTCTGTCTTTTAATCTATCCTTTCGGCTTAGACATGTTATAATTACACGTTGTATATCAATTTGTTTTCTTTGTATCCTTTACTTTTAAAACAAACAAATAATTCGGCCAAGTGCGAGTCGGACACGCGCACGAAGGGTTCCGTACCATTATTTTACTTCAATTAATTATTTTAAAAATTATATAAAACAACTAAATATTCTGTGAATATTTCAAGCGCCTACCAGTTGCCGTTATTAATATCGAGCAAACAAACGGCAAAAATATCACGTTTGTTTTATGGAAACAAAAACAGAATTAACTTCTTTTTTAGTATTTCTTTTTTTTCTTATTTTTGTTTGAGCCCCATGAAGATTTATTTAGTTTAATTTGTTTTGTTTTGGTTTACCTATTCGTTTTTGTTGTTTTCTGTTCGGCAACAGAAATACATCATCTGTGAAAATTTCAACTGTCTAGCTATCACGGTTCATGAGATACAGCCGGGTGACAGACAGAAAGACCGACAGACGGACAGCGGAGTCTTACTTAGAGTTCCGTTTTCGGCCTTTAGCTACGGAACCCTAACAATTGTCCGACCAGTATTAACTTATCATTTTGGCTGACAGCAATCTGTGACCAGTCGCTACAATGTTACCTTGGACTTTTTTACCTGGAGCTGACCTTCAGGTTAAGAAAGCGGTTTGCCTTCTTTTTGCAAAAACAAAGTAGGTAGTAAATGTAGGTAAGTTGACAGCAAACTTGAACTGTGTACAATTCGATTTAATGGTAAGCAAAGCAAGTATTGCTACATATATTTAATTTCAATTCAATTGCAATTTATTTATTTCGTCTGTGAACAGAGGTTCACAGGATATTATATTGATCTTCGTTCTGTTAAACGACAAGGTCTTGGGGTCTTTTAAAAAAAAAGAATTAATTAAATCTATTTATTTAGGACATTACAAATAGATTTACACGATTGTAAAATTCGACCATCGGAAAACCGATCAATTTAGAGGTCGTTACTCGTTACCATACTAACGGCTTGGCTGAGACATCTCTATACTATCAAATATGTCTATTAAGTGACAAGTAAATATACCAAAGCTGCTAAGAGCTGCCTCCGGAAGATGGGCAGCAGCGTCATTTCGTGTATCAATATCCCATACTGCGCTCGCCAACCCGCCTGCCAAGCGTGGTGAATATTGCAACTGTCCTTTACGGAGATCCATGAGGGAGGCCTGTGTTCAGTAGTGGACGTTTTACGGCTGAAATGATGATGAAATATACCATACATAGAAATGGTATTACAGTTCGTAGGACCACAAAGATGGTTGATCTTAAATAACTATCTCTAGATCCTGGTGATGAGCATACAAACACTTATAATTTGTTATAATATAACAAAAACTAACTAGTATATACCATCTTCAGTCAGGAAACACTGTAATGTATGACCTTGACTATAGACATGATGTAACGCTAACAGAAATGACGCCTTGTTCTCCTCAAGAAGTAATGAGAATCATTAAACATCTTAAAGATAATACTAGTACCGGGGTTGACGGGATTAACACTAAATCTATTAAATGCCTAAAAGATTTTATAGTGCAACCTCTAACAGACTGCATTAACAAATGTCTTAATCTTGGTATATTTCCCGATAGTCTAAAACAAGCAAAAGTGACCCCTATTCATAAATCTGGTGCTAGAACCGACCCCAGTAATTACAGACCGATATCTGTACTGCCAGTAATTTCTAAGATCCTCGAAAAAATTATATACATTCGACTAAATAGCTACTTAACAAATAAAAAGTTCTTAATCAAACAACAGTACGGTTTCCGTCAAAAATCTAATACTCTTTCGGCCACAATAGATCTTATAACAAATATAAAAACAAACATTGACAATAGAAACACCTGTCTTGGAATATTTATCGACCTCAAAAAAGCATTTGATACCGTGAGCCACTTCAAGCTGCTTAACAAGCTGGAGAATATAGGTATTACTGGAAAAGCTTACGATATTTTATCATCTTATATTAATAACCGATCTCAAATAGTCAAAATAGGTGAACACACTAGTACTCCACTCAAAATTACATGCGGTATACCACAAGGCTCCATTTTAGGCCCTTTATTATTTCTTATTTACATAAACAGTATAGACAACCTGGGGCTAACAGGCAACGTAACACTTTACGCGGACGACACCTGTCTGTTTTACTTCGGTCGATCCCTGCAAGATATAATCTATGAAGCACAAAAAGACTTAGATACTCTAAATGAATGGTTTTTACACAATCTTCTAACGATTAACACCTCCAAAACATCGTACATGATTTTCGCTGCCAAAAACAAAATTTTGCCTAATTATAACCCCCTAACAGTTAACAATATTGAAATAAAACGATCAAACACAGAAAAGTACTTAGGATTACTGTTAGATGACAAACTTTCATGGAAACCTCATGTCGACTTTGTAAAATCCAAACTTACATCACTTACTGGTGCTCTACGTAACATAAGTGGCTGTGTACCACTAAATATTAGAAAAACCATCTACAACTCTCTCATCAAACCCCACTTAGAATATTTAGTTGAGATATGGGGATCAGCCCCGAAAACAACTTTAAATTTATTACAAATAGCCCAAAATAAAGTTATAAAAAGGTTATATAATTATGACTATCTTACTCCAACTGAAAAACTTTACGAAAGAACTCAACTATTAAAATTAACAGAAATATTCCACATCAATACATGCATACTAATAAAAAAGATTTTATGTAATAAAATTCAGACTAATATTACACTAACAACCAAAAAATATAAATACAACTTAAGGAACAAAAATAAACTATACATCCGACCTCCTAGAACAGTAAATTACGGAAAAAAGAATTTATTATACGAAGGGGTTTTATTATACAACAAACTGACAGATGATGTAAAAAACTGTAAAGATATACAAATTTTTAGAAACAAAGTTAAACAAATAGTATTAAATAACAGAAAAACATAATAAAAACAGCAATACAATTTATTTGCACAATATATTTTGTTTATATAAAATAGTTTACCACATTATTTCTTTTCATTAAATAAATACCTAAGCATATAGATTTGCAAAGAATAAAAAAAAAAAAAAGTTAATATCATATAATGATATTTTACATTATTTAATAGCATGTAAAAAAAAATAAACTAAATAAATGTAAAACTTAAACCACTGACTCCCGGACTATCTCACGCACACTATGCCACTGCAATACAATAACGCTTGACTAGAACAATGCAGCGGCCGGTCGACTTGTACTTGTAGCAAACAACTATTCGCACTACTCACACACACGCGTAGACGTTGAGCTGTGAAATAGACAAACGTGTGGAGGAATGCAGGTAGATAAATAAATGACATGATTGCGAAGATCAGTACCTTTTGTTTTAGTTATCACTGAGTAATTTGTTCTGGTACTTTGATTTCTCGGTTTTGTTTTGTATGTACATTACATTAAAATTAAATTACTTAAGGTTAGCAGGTAGCGCACTAATGCGTAGACTTTTACATGTTAAAAAACTTTAAATGTTCTCAACCAAGTGAATATTATTGTTCTTATTGAGAAATAAAGATTCTATAAACCGAAAACACGGGAATGTAACGCGTAATACCTTTGATTATTCCCGACGTTTACGATATGACGATAAATTCGATCGCGAAAGTGTACGAAAAACTACTTATAATTTGATTGAAGGCACAGTACAGGTTGTGTTATTTATTACTAAACAATAATCATTATTTTAAATAAATGTGAAGAAAAATATAATATATTATCTTTATTTCTTCGCAACAAGTGTCATTGTGACTGAACTTGACCCTGTGAGAGTGTGAGTATAATCTGTGGTAAATTTGATTATCTATGTGCCGTTATGATAAAGCAGTTTTTGTAAAATTTCAGATATTAATTATAATAAAAGGCTAATATTCATCAAGGAATCGACATTGTGAATAAGAACATTAAATGTCGTTTCTTTTCTTACAGGTCGGTACAGTTTGTCTCACTGCTTAATTCTACGTGTACTGTTTATTGTAAATCATAAATTAACCCAATAAACCTTTTCTTACAGAGAAACTCAGTTGTGTTTTGATTAACGGTGTCGTCCAAATAACTACCGAGTAGAAAACATATATAAATACTTATTTTACAGCTAATGTAACAATTTGGTAATAAGAGCAATAGGCTAAATTTTTAATTTCAAGTCCGTGGTAGAACAAACAATATTGGACACGCATTTTTATCTTTTTCAACGAATTTCATAAAAAAACGGTGCTACCATTATAGCTTGTTAAACTTTAACCATTTGTATTTGTTAACATATTATTTAGTTTGAATGTTACAGGATTTTATCGTGTACGCTTTTTATTATTTTCCCGACGTTTCGAACACATTTCAGCGTTCTTAGTCGCGGGAGGACTGATGTGCTGGGAGCTTCCGCCGTGACGGGAAAACGTCGGGAAAATGATAAAAAGGTACGCAATAAAATCCGGTAATCTTAAAACTAAATAGTATGGTGCTAGCATATTATTATGTCGATATGTAGCGTGACATCACGCGCTGATTTGTTTCGGTTTAGTTTTTGACTACGCTCTGACGTCACGAGCCCCCACTGCTGAACTTCAATATGCTTTATATTAGTATGGTTTCATTTATATAAAAAAGCCAAAAATATGTGTCTATTATTTTTATATTATCCAACTGACATACTAAATAGAATTTAGAATTTCACACCCTTTCATGTAGCCTTCACTACCACCCCATGAGAACAAATAGAAGTTATCTTGTTCTCATCTCATTTTTTTAACAAATCCATTCATAAACCACAGCCAACTAATGTAACAAAAAATATTAAGAAATAGAAAAAAATACACGAAACTTGGGCGCCTCTTCTTTTTCTCGAAGTCGGTAAAAAATGGTAACCGTAAGTAGTTCATAATATTTCTTTAGAATGTTAAGTAAATAATTTTATAAAATCTTTTGAGCAGAACGACCCATTGACATTATTGGTCATTATCATCATCATCATCATCTCAGTCGTACGACGTCTGCTGGACATAGGCCTCCCTCTTGAATCTCCAAGTACTAAACATAAGCGGGTTGTTGCCATACTCACCACGTTTGGCAGGTGGATTGGTGAATGCAGTACGTGAAGTGGGTACACGGTAAGACGCTGCTGCCCATCTTTCCGAGGCATCCCTTGGAAGATTCTTACTGCAGCTACGGATGTGAGATGAGGGGCAACATACTACCGCCGGCCCTCTACGGCAACTATTAGTTATACTTAGTTTCTGTAATCTGTGGTTATACTCACACTAATATTACATAAAGGTATGCAAACTTTTACATTTAGTGAAGAAAGAATATGACGTAAATCTTTCATAGCAATAATGTTAGGAAGTGCTGATTATAATTTGGCAAATAAATGCATATTTATTTTAATTTGGTAAACTTAACTCAGTAGATGTCCTACGGCTGTAATGATAATGATGATGAAACTTAATTTTAAAAGGTCTAATTCCACAATAAGCACTTACAAAAGTTAGTCTTCACAAAATGCTGTTGCTTCATTATCCAGGCATCCAGAATATCTATAGCCTCGTCCATCTGCCCCGGTTTGTCCAGGCGATACAACCTGCGCACCGCCATCATTGTATCAGGGTGGAACTTGAGCAATGCATCTTCCGGTAACCGTTCCATTGTTGAATCGGAATATTTTAAATTTCGAGCAAATTAATTTTAAATTCTGAGAATATAAATTTTAAATTTCGAGCTTGTCGAATTCAACTGTTTACTTGGCACCCAAAAACGAAACTGTTGCAACGCTTTTAGGTAGGTATGCTCAATGCTGCGAATGGGTTCAACCAACACACACAATGATTTAATGACGCTATAAATAATTACAATCATATTTCAACAGGTTTTTAGGGTTCCGGACCAAAATAGAAAAATGAATCCTTATGGTGCGACTTTGCCTGTCTCACAGATGGATATCTTGAAGAACTACTAACTACTGAGGTGACGAGCTCTGTGGCGCAGCGGGCGAAGGTCCGCCAGCGACGCAAGGGGTTGCGGGTTTGATTCCCGCCTCGGGACAAATGTCTGTACGATCTGTAGATATTTGTTTAGGGTGTTCTGGGTGTTTTTCTATATATAATAAAAATATATATGTATGTAGTATAATATGTAGTATAATTTATTAAGTATATCAGTCATCTAGTACCCATAACACAAGCTCTGCTTACCTTGGGGCTAGATGATGCTGTGTGATTTGTCCAGCATTATTTATTTATTTATACTAATGCTATCGACTTGAAATTTGAAATGGTATACATTTAATCTAATTCACTAATATTGCATGTATAAAATATGGAAAAATATTTTTAACATGATCCCAAAGAAAGCGGAAGGGGGTATCAAAAAATTTAAGTAGAGTTATAAGGTCATGTGGGGTATTTTTTTGGTTTTTGATTTTTATATTGTATAGTTTTCGACTTATTTACAAAACTGTTGAAAAAATACCGTTTCCTTTACCAAAAACGGAAAGTATAAAAATTCTACATAAGTTCCGCTATCAGTCAAGAGATGGCCTGTCAAGTTTCTCCGACAAAAATAAACCGCCTTTAACACAAATTATATTGTATGAGGGCACGGAACCCTCGGTGCGCGAGAGTGAGTCGTCTTGACGGGTTTTATATAATAGGGTCTTGCAGTAAAATAAAAAAAACATTGGTTGTTATTATCGTACGTCAAGGTTAGCCGACCACGCTTGAATTTGTTCTACCAGAGACTAGGTATTGACTTGTCTCTGGTTCAACCAACGATACATGGTTACCTGGGAAGGGCCATCATCCATGAATGCATTTAAAGCAAAGATTTCAATCGTTAGCTACTTTCTGAGTGGCCAGTATGTACCAGACATAGAAAAAATATATGCATTTACACATATGTATATGAAAATAGAACCTCCTCTTTTTTGAAATCGGTCGGTTTTTTTTAGCGTCACTAATGAGCCGTTTTCAGTAACAAAACAAAAAGAGTTTTCTACTAAACCTAACAGATGGAGCTGGCAAGCGGAGTAAGCAAGTTTGTGATTAATCCTGTCATTGTCAAATTGTGCCTACCAGTAAAATAAAATTAACGCCATCTATAAGGTACGAGGTAACTATTTTTGAAGTTTTTACTTTTTAATGAAAACGCCAAATTTGAAATTAATTGATTTGATAAAGCAAAATATACGTGTCTAATGTCTAGTATATTTTTGTATGATCTAACTGAGGGACTAGATATAATTTTGATGTTCATACCCTACACCTACAGAACACTTAAACTATACTAGTTTAAGTGTTCTGTAGGTGTAGGGTGACTATCTCTCGCGCAATGAACGCGCTCTTGGCGATTTTATTGAACCTCCTATGTAAACATACCTCACCTTACCAAGGGCATTATCACTTGAAATTATTATTATATTTTTTTTCTTTTATTATGATAACCTTAGCACTTATTTACATCAACATGGCCAATACCTATTTAAAATATCTCAATCTCTCAATATTATAAAGAGGAAAGATTTGTATGTTGTATTTTATATGTTTGTAACGAATAAACTTAAAAACTAGAGACGACTCAATTTGCATCATCGTGACCAACGATGCATTGGATTGAGCCGTAAGGCCTTATGTGCCAGTAATTTCCCCGGCCCCATTACTCTTCAAACCGGAACACAGCAATGTAAACATTACTGCTTGGTGGCAAAATCTGGTATGGTGGAAGTTCGTACTTCCACCATATTATCGATAAGATAAATCATCATCGAAAAGAGATTCGAAAAGATTCGAAAAAAAGAGATTATCCGGGGAAATACTCGTGTATTTCCCCGGATAAACTCTTTACAAAACATGTCTAGCATATCCTAGATACCAGACAATAAAAACAATATGCGCACCGGAAGATACCGAGCGGCGTCCCCTCAATGGCCGTATCTTCTTTCTTCTATACTTACTTCTTTAGCGAACGTTTAGCGAACGTGATCACCGCGGTGTCACACCGATGTCAAGTGATGGGATACCGACCAGCCAAAGGCCCATGATGGTGGGTCTTCGGTTGTCTCGTCATTAGTCAGAGGAAAGTACCGGTCAATAAGTTTGAAGCTGACTAATGCCCGGTTTCTATATTCAGCGAACAGTCATAGTATAAAGGCTAGTTTCTCCTAACGATTTTCGAGCAGTTACGTAGTCATCATCATCATCACTTCAACCGTAAAACGTTCAGGCCTCCCTCTTGATCTCCATGAGGGGTAGTTGCCATACTCATCACGCTTGGCAGGCGGGTTGGCGAGCGCAGCACAGGATGTTGATACACGGATGCTGCTGTCTACCTTCCGGAGGTATCACTTAGCAGGCTCTTACTGCATCCACGGGCATGAGAGGCCGGCACCCCACGGTGTACCTACCGGCCAAAATCGAGCGGTAACCTAGCTGCGTACGGATGAGATTGACAGTTTAACTGACGTTTGGTTGCTCTCCTCAAGATGTGTCAAACCACGCCACAGCAAATCAATGTCATTGTTACTACAAACTGAACAGAAAGTTATCCATAAATGAATAATATATTTTTATGGATCGTATAACTCGGGAGGAGCCAGTTATAGTTATGCCCCAGTAAACGTGTCCCGTGCCTGGTTATGGCCCTGCGGCCCAACTTGGACGGCGCAGAAGTTACGGAAATGTGCGGTGTCGTCTGCTGTTAATTCCGGAATTGCCATAACCGGAGGTCCATTGGGATAAATAACACAGTCATATGACTTATGGTATAATTTTATGACTTCGCTTTATCGCTTGCCTTTGTTTTATGTTTAACGGTGAAGGAAACATCGTGAGGAAACCCGCGGCTTAGTTAGCTACAGACGTATTGACATGTTCTTTCCTCTGACTAATAGTTGACTAAGCTGAGAGGATGGTATAGGTGTTGGGCAAGCCTAATCCATCTTACAATGTCCCAGGCACTACAGCGTTCCGTACAGCATAATAACCAGTTACTGACGCTGTATAAATCATCTATAATAGATGCAAAGGCCTTACTTTTTGTTTAATGAAAATTTTAAAGTAAGGCGTGAAAAAAAGGAGAGATAATAAGGTATCGTGTGGCTATAAAACGTCCTAGCTGTAATGAAAGGCTTAAACACCATAGGTAAACTCAGCTTGACCCCTTTCATGATCTTAGAGATCCATGAGGGTGGCCTTTGTATAAAAAGTACGCCATACTCGCCACGCTTGGCAGGCGGGTTGACGAGCGCAGTGTGGAATGCTGATACACGGAAAGACGCTGCTGCCCATCTTCCGGAGATAACCCTTAGCAGACTCTTACTGCATCCACGGCCAGAAATTTCGCGTGGAAACAAAACTATGCGGTGTCATTACGGTGAGGGCATATCTAACGATTTAAATCTTTCCATAAGGGTTCCTTTTTACCATTTTGGTCCGGAACCCTAAAAATGACGCAACCTCCGAGACTAGGTAAAGTGAAGAGGGTTACTTAAAATTTTTAATTTAATAAACTTGTTGTCCTACTAAGATACTACTTTAATTTGACCAGCACCTTATACGTTTTTATTTATTAAAACACACGATTTGGCCTAATATTAAAAGCTAAGAAAATAGTTTGTTGTCCATCGTTGAATTAGACCGTCTAGTTAAATTACTGTTTGTTTTGTTTTTAAAAGTTCTTGGTTTACCATGAAATACGCAAAATATACTGAACACTGTTGAATATAATTAAAGATAAAAAGATAAAGATAAAAATATGTTTATTTTGTCACTTATTACAAACAGTTAACAAAATTATAATATTATTCTTAGAACTAAGTCAAAGTGACAAAAAAGGTCACCATTCAGCTTGTGCTGTGGCAAAGTAAATTAAACCACAGCGCTGGTCTAGAGATCTATCTGACTTATTAGAGTCAATAAGAAAAGTGCTGATGAACACTATCTTACAGTTTATTTTTATAAAACTAGGTTAGCATAAAATTACTCATTAGCCGGTTTGGCTAGATTGTAATGTATTTTAGCGTAGGTCATGTTAACATATACTAAATAAATAATTTAAAAAAAAACCACAGCGCTGGTCTTCCATGGCTGGTCTTCAATTACAACTTTAATCTAAAGAACTAACAATTACAACTTAATCTAAAGAAATAACTGAGCACGCTAATTGCTATTACACTACTTGTAAGTCATACTTAATACTATGTACTTTGTAAGTCATAAACAAAAGTTCATAATACAATACTTACAGTAATAATACTAAATCTTCGACCATGGTCTTCAACACCAAATATTTAATCCAGATACGCCCGAGATACGCCCTCACCGCAATATAAGCGCGCCGTTTTGTTTCCACACGAAATTAGTGAGCTCACTCATTTAGAATTAGTGTATGTATGTACCTCTAAACTCAGTGTTAGCCGGACGCGTTGTGTGTTATTTTTTTCACGAAAGTTCGTGCAATGATATTGCGCAAGAAGTGGTAACAATAACAGTTTGGTTTATTGGCATAAGAAGGCTCCTCTCCTGCCCGTGGATGCAGTAAGAATCTGCTAAGGGATATCTCCGGAAGATGGGCAGCAGCGTCTTTCCGTGTAAAAACATCCCGAACTGCGCTCACCGACCCGCCTGCAAAGCTAAGTCAATGAGGGAGGCCTATGTCCAGCAGTGGATATCTTACGGCTGTAATGATGATGATGATTATTGGCATAATCAGTGTGTGTGCGTCGGCATTATTGTTTACACACATATAGAGACAATGCCACAGTTCTTAGTGTCAGGGCACATCTAACGATATAAATCTTTGTTCAGCACCTGAAATACGTCCACACCCGCGCATTCACTGTGGACGCACAATAAGGCTCAGCGCAGACAGAACGGAGCGCAGCCGAGAGGATTTTACTAACACACTTGAAAATAAACTTTAAAATTATTACAATAAAGTGCATAAATGCTGAACCTGACGAAAAATGCTCGCGCGTCCTCGAAGATACGCGGGAATCCCCGCGTGGCGTTTTGCGCTTTATTTTAATAAAGGAGATGTTTCACGAATGTATGGAATCCAGGCTAACTAGGTGTACACGTGCACAAAAATGGCTAAATATTTATTAAACATTTTCCCACCATCAGTTTTTTAATATGTTGCTTCGTTTGATGCATTTTCCTAAAAATAACTAGCCTAAGTCGAGCAACACAAAACTGTAGAACAATATGGCGGACCAATACTGTTTGTGACGTCATTTTGATAGCTGTTGACATAGGTAATAGTGAAATGAATGATTTATGATAGAAGCTAAATCAAGTCAACCTGAGGTATTTCAATTTTCGAGTACCTAAGTACCTCAGGCTACCTACGTAAACTACATTAAGAGCCTAGCTACTGTTAAAAAACTTCAAAATCTTCAACTCAAACCATCTGTCAAAATCATTAGGCAGTGACAGTTACAAGAATTTATTAGAAACTGTCTTGGCTCCCTAGTAAAAATGTTACCAGTGATAATTATGCCTCGTATTTAAAACATTAATAAAACAATCATTTTAGTTTAAATTAAATAAAGAGTATTTTTTCCGAAATCACCGATTTTTGCGCAATTTTTCAGTCTGGGTACATAGACCTAGCCCATTTTGAAACATCTCCTTTAAAGTTTATTTTCAAGTGCGTCAATAAAATCCTCTCCGTTGCGCTCCGTTTTGTCTGCGCTGACCCTAAGCCATACGACACGACATATTGCTACAATCTTATCCGCACTAAATGGCACTGAATTAATAGTTAGCAAAGTAAGCTCGACATCAGGGAGGGTCGAGCAAAACATAGGCTCCTCTCACAAACGACAACAAACAGGGCTGGGCCGTTATCTATGGATGCCAGCTTATTTACAGAGAAACTTCTTCATAAGGAAAATCCCCAAACTGAAACAATATTAGCGCAAAGGTCAAAGTGATTCTAGGGTCCGTGTTTGGAGCGTATTTTTGGCCGGCTTAAAATAAAGGAAGTTCTCAAGTTTCTTTTGTATTTATTTTTTAGGGTTTCGTACCCAAAGAGTAAAAACGGGACCGTATTACTAAGACTCCGCTGTCCGTTTGTCTATCACGCAACACGGTTTTTTAGTGCGCAACAATACACACAGTATTTAGATATTTCATTATTAAGTTGTAAGGCCTAAATATATATATGTAGCTTACTAGCTACATATATATATTTAGGCCTTATATATGTAGCTTCACTAGCTTTTGCCCGCGACTTCGTCCGCGTGGAAGTCATAAAACGTAAAATCCCCTTTTTCACGCAGAGCCTCTTTGATTTGAAAATATAAATCCCATTTATTCCCTATCCCGTGGGAATTTAGAAAAATCCCTTCTTAGTGCACCTCTAGGATACTCAAGGTATATGTGTGCCAAATTTCAAGTCTTTAGGTCCAGTGGTTTAGGCTGTGCGTTGATATATCAGTCAGTCAGTCAGTGAGTCAGTCAGGACTTTGAATTTTATATATATAGTCTTCTGAGGACTTCTGAGTTGAGTTGACTTCTGAGGAAATATACAAGCAGATACCGCATCCACGGGCAAGAAATGAGGGGCAACTTTCTACTGATGGCACCCCACGGCATAATCCTATATCTACTTTATCTACTGAATTAAGTATTACCTCAGAAAGCGACGTTATAACTGGCGCATTTGCTGAGCTAAGCCGAAAAGATGGGCTTGGCTCCCATCTAGTAAATATAACTTTTTGGCAAACATTCTCGTTATAATGTTCCACTTAAATGTGGTTGTTACCTCGAAAATAGAATAAAATATCCAGGTATTTGTGTAAGAACTAACCCAATACTGAATATCAGATAAAATTTACTCAAACATTATTTTTGAATACAGGTAATTTTTTTGAATACCGCCGTGGGGCGCCGGCTGAAAAATATTGCCCCTCCTCTCTTGCCCTTGGACGGAGTAATAATCTGCCAAGGGATACCTCTGGTGGATGGGCAGCAGCGCTGTATAAACGCTATATTTATCTTATCTAAATATCCCACCGGATCCCACTGCTGGGCAATAGAATAGGCTAGTTAACTAAATGTAACCGCCGTGGAGCGCGAACTGTAAAATTTTGCCCCTCCTCTCTTGCCCGTGGACGGAGTAAGAATCTGCCAAGGGATATCTCTGGTGGATGGGCAGCAGCGCTGGATAAACGCTATATTTATCTTATCTAAATATCCCATCGTATCCCACTGCTGGGCAATAGAATAGGCTAGTTAACTAAATGTAACTAAAAAAATGGTACGGGATAAAATCCTGTAATTTAAAAACTAGTAACTGGTCCATTATTATTATTAGTGTTAGGTAATACAAGTAATCAAAAATCTTTTATTGATTTTTATACCCTGCCATTATGGCTTTTATCCTGGACTCCTGTCAACTCAGCCTTAATGAGTTAAACAGTCCCACAGCCAGTTTCAGAATTGTCTTATAATCGTACTAATGGAGTGCCGCGCTTTTACGAGGGCAAGTCAAATTTACCGCGCAATACATAACATTTTACGGCCCTTGAGGCACAAGGCCGCATTACCGCTGCCATACCTCATGCAAACGACCCTTTGTGCCCTAAACGTGCCCTTCCACGACACTGAGAGGGGAAATATTCTACAGCTCAATCAGCTACGAAAACCTTTAAAGTCAAAGTCAATAAGTGTTTATTCAATAGAGCAAAATGAATAGAATAGTCAATTTACAAAAAAAGAACAAAACACATTTAAATTAAATAAAGCACATAATTGAATTCGTTCGCTTCAGATAACTTCTTTCAAAGTGAGGGAAAGATAAGGGTTGTATTTCATCTTTGGTGGTGAAGTTGTAAAAGACACTAAGAATCTACGCTCGTAATAGCAGTGTCATCATCATTCATCATTTCAACCGTAAAACATCCACTACTGAACACAGGCCCTTATGGATCTCCATGAGGGGTAAGTGCCATACTCACCACTCTTGGCAGGCGGGTTGAACTGATCATGAGGGGTTGTTGCCATACACGCCACGCTTGACAGGCGAGTTGACGCAATACGGTTACTGACGATGAACAAATCATCTATAATATATTTTCAAGCCTTTTTATATGGAATTCGCAGGATTGCCGTGGGCAGCCGGCACCTCCAAAAGACGGTCAGCAGCAGCTTCTTTACAGTACTGCGCTCAGCCCGCCTGCCAAGCGTGGTGAGTATAGCAACAACATCTCAAGATCTAGGAAATCCATGAGCGAGGCATATGTCCAGCAGTGGACGTGGACAGCAGTGCTATAGCTGAGATGATGTATAAATCATCTATAATAGATGCAAAGGCCTACCTTTGCATCTATTATAGATGATTTATACAGCGTCAGCGACTGATAATCATGCTGTACGGGACGCTGCAGTGCCTGGGACATTGTTAGATGGATTAAGGCTTGCCCAGCACCTATACTATCCTCTCAGCTTAGTGAACTATTATTCAGAGGAAAGAACAGGTCAATACGTCTGAAGCTAAGCCGCGGGTTTCTTCACGATGGTTCCTTCACCGTTAAAGCTCGTGTTAAGTGTGCACATACATTTTTCAAGAAAGAAAAATCCATTGGTGCACGGCCGGTATCGAACCCACGATCTCCAGATTGAAAGTCCCCCGACTTTACATACCACTCGGCCAACACGGCTACAGATGATAGGATACATAGATAATGCATTTATTCGGTACACACAAATAAACATTTGCAACCAGGTGTGACCCGCGTCTTTAGTACTCAGATATAAAAAAATAAGTATCTTAAGTTTTCCCCTAGAGCTAGTATCCGGTAGAGATAAATAAATAACGTTGAAAAGCAGAGCTTGTGTTATGGGTACTAGATGACTGATATACTTAATACATTATACTACATAGATAGATATTTTTATTATAGATACAGAAAAACATCCAGAGTACCCTGAACAAATATCTGTAGATCGTACAGATAACAATTGTCTTTTTTAAACTTTCGCGATCACAACACATTATTTAGATTCAGTCTTCCCGGGACCATGCTTGATGCAATCCAAGCGAAACGTCGGGAAATAATAAAGGTAATTTACGCGATAAATACCCGGTTATATGTATCTAAATAATCGTACAGATATTTGTCCCGAGGCGGGAATCGAACCCGCAACCTCTTGCTTCGCAAGCGGACCTTTGCCCTCAGCGCCACAGAGGTTGAGATAAGGCGGATGTGTATTCCATTCCGTCCCGGTTAAAATATAGTTGAAGATTGCTCTGGAAAAACCACTTGTGCTCGAAAAACCGTTCGCAAAACGTGTTTTTTGGCCGCCTTGTCTCATTTTGTCATTTTTGACGTTTTGATGGTTGCGGAGCTGTCCCATAAACTAGGACGCGGTTTTCTTTTTATGCCGGCCGGTTTATGTGGCGTAAAGTCTTGGGACTTTGCGTGAATGAGAATGAGTTTCGAAGTCGATTACGGCTTTAAGCATATTAACTAACCTCATGCTGATTACGTATCTCGCGGCAGGTTTGCAACAGGCGCAAATCTCTTCAACATCGCCATCAAACGTATGCTTAGACATACTAACGAATCTTAATTCTCTTCATTTCAGCCGTAAAACGTCCACCACTGAACACAGGCCTCATGGTGCCGGCAGTAGAATGTGCCCCTCCTCTCATGCCCATGCAGTAAGAGCCTGCTAAGGGATACCTCCGGAAGATGGGCAGCAGCGTCTTTCCGTGTATCAACATCCTATGCCGCGCTCACCAACCCACCTGCCAAGCGTGGTGAGTATGGCAACTACCCCTCATGGAGATCCATGAGGGGGGCCTGTTTTCAGTAGTGGACGTTTTACGCCTGAACTGATGATAGGTACTTACCTGATAGGACAATTTACAATAACCACACTAAGTATGTTTTAGCGATAAGGCCGCCGATGCAGGAACTCAGAAAATCATTCATTTATTTTACATAGTTTCTTTTCATAGTTTCTTTACATAGTTTCGTTACTTGTCCACCTAATTTTTATAAGTTTTATTTTATGTTGTTCTAAGTCTGTTATACAATAAAGCGTATTCTATGTATCCATCTATCTGTTTAAATAATTACAGCTATACATAATTTCTACTCCAGGCACTTCTATCCCTAAAACGCTCCAGTGCCTGTCTGAATGCCTAGATTGCTATAACCACCCGGTCCGATTCTCCCGTCTCATAACGATTCAAAGTGCTATTATTTCAAGAACCACTTTTATTTCACGAGTTCTCTTAGATTGTTTCTAGATACTGGGCCCAAGGTTGGCCTATACCACTATTAAAGCTGAGCTGAATATTGCTTTGCTGCTGAAAATCAGAGCATAAGAATAAAAATAAGAACCCTTAAGCTTAGGCTCAGTCAGAAGATCAGCGTTGGTTAACATAGTCAACATTAAGCTGATACAGAGACCATTTTGTGACTCAAGGATGGCTCCGTTATTTTTATGTATTTTAATGTTATTAAAGGTTTCATCAACATCATCATTCAGCCATAAAACGTCCACTACTGAACTAAGGCCTCCCTCATAGATCTCCATGAGGGGTAATTGCCATACTCACCACGCTTGGCAGGCGGGTTGGTGAGCGCAGTACAGGATGTTGATATACGGAAAGACGCTGCTGCCCATCTTCCGGAGGTGTCCCTTAGCAGGCTCTTACTGCATCCACGGGTAGGAGAGGAGGGGTAACATTCTACTGCCGGCACCCCACGGCTAATTAAAGGTTTAAAATTAAAGGTTTATATGCTTACAAATAAAGAAATTATCTATCTATCTTTAGACAACGCATTCGCGACATTTTATAGCAATTACAAAACATTCTGAATTGATATTTTATGTTTAAAATTATTCATGTTGTTTACAAAAAATTGGTAGTTGGTTTACATGATTACAACAGAATGGAACCGGACAACCCACCGATGGTTTCATAGGTATGTAGGAACATAATAATTATTATAAATTAGCTGATCTGATTTAGTAAGTATTAAAAATGCACAAAAAGATTCGGTCACCCATTCAATTGATAACCGCGCGTTGCCGGGTTGTGTTGAGTTGCTTTCGTACTTTTTTTAGACTTTTATGATTTGATTGCAAAATCCAAATTATGGATTTTTAGAAAAATACGTTTTATGCGATATAAACGGTCGTATCTTTCTTTCTTTTTAGTAGAATATTGACTTAATTAGAATATTTCACAGCTTAACGAGGCTGGTAAATTTGAGTATAAGGTTTTAATTTAAACTCGATACCTCTATGCTATTACCCGTGGAGTGCCGGCAGTAGAATGTTACCCCTCCTCTCATGCCCTTGGATGCAGTAAGAGCCTGCTAAGGTATGCCTCCGGAAGATGGGCAGCAGCGTCTTTCCGTGTATCAATATCCCGTACTGCGCTTGCTAACCCGCCTGCCAAGCGTGGTGAGTATGGCAACTACCCCTCATGGAGATCCATGAGGGTGGCCTGTTCTGTAGTGGACATTTCACGGCTGGAATGATGACCTCTATACGTTCTCGAGATAAGGGTCTTGACAGACAGACAAACAGATATACGGACAATAGAGAGATCCTATAAGGTTCCGTTTTTTTTCCTTTTGAGGTACGGAACCCTTGAAAATCTAAAAACTGCTCTTCAAATAATTATGTACAGAATATATAGAGGCATAAATCGGTTTCGCCGATACTCTACACTTTACCTGTAAAGTGAAAACCTATGTTTTTGCAGAGCAGTTTTGCATTTTTTTCTGTTTTAACCAATCGTGTTAACAACTTATCAGTTTTAAGTAAAACACATAAATAATTTAAAACCTATTCATGTTATATACACCATTTCCGAAATGTTGGTTGGATTTTATATATTAATAGTTTTCACACAGGTTTTTATCGCGTACCTTTTACACTCGCTTTATCTAAGTAAGGCCTTTGCATCTATTATAGATGATTTATACAACATCAGCAACTAGTAATTATGCTGTACGGGACGTTTCAGTACCTGGGACATTGTTAGGCTTTCCCAACACCTATTCCATCCTCTCAGCTTAGTCAACTATTCGTCAAAGAACAGGTCAATACGCCTGAAGCTAACTAAACCGCGGGTTTTCCCACGATGTCTTTGTATTGTTTCGATAAAAAGCAAAATATACAATTATTTTTATATTATCAACTGATGGACTAAAATAGAATTCCGATTTACATACCCTGTCATCAGGCCGAAAAGCCGTGTTGGCCGAGTGGTATGTACTTCCGACTTTAAATCCGAAGGTCGTGGGTTCGTTACCGGCCGTGTACCAATGGATTTTTCTTTCTTGAAAAATGTATGTGCACACTTAACACGAGCTTTAACGGTGAAGGAAACATCGTGAGGAAACCCGCGGCTTAGTTAGCTTCAGACGTATTGACCTGTTCTTTCCTCTGAATAATAGCTGACTAAGCTAATAGGATGGTATAGGTGCTGGGCAAGCCTAATCCATCTAACAATGTCCCAGGCACTGCAGCGTCCCGTACAGCATGATTACCAGTTACTGACGCTGTAAAAATCATCTATAATAGATGCAAAGGCCTTACATCAGGCCGATTACAAACATTTGTCTCGTGATGGGAACGGAACCCTCCTGCGTATCACTCGGCTAGACCAATTAAGCCACGGAGGCAGTCAAAACGCTTATCATATGACTTTTTACGAGTACCCATGAACAAATTTAATTTTTCGTTCGTAATTAAAGTCTGGAAGCGGCGGCAGCGCGGATCCAGCAGCTCGCAACTCTGAGCTTGCTGACGCTCGTTTGCATTTAATAGGCCCTTGTCTTTCAATCAGATTAAGGCAAAGATTAAAATCGTTAGATACGCCCTTAAGTAAAAGGCCTTTGCTTCACCTATTAGCTAATTTATACAGCTTATCATAACATACAATTAACTGGGTATTTATCGCGTAAATTACCTTTATTATATCCCGACGTTTCGCTTGGATTGCACCAAGCATGGTCCCGGGAAGAGTCTTCCCGGGTCTAAATAGATAAATAATCGGGGATAAATACCCGGTTATATATATGTTAATAATGTGTTTTGATCGCGAAAGTTTAAAAAAGACAATTTCTACAGCGTCAGCAACTGGTAATAATGCTTTGCAGGACGCTGCAGTGCCTGGGACATTGTTGGATGGATTAGGCTTGTCCAGCACCTATACCATCCTCCCAACTTCGACTATTAGTCAGAGGAATGAACAGGTCAATACGTCTGAAACTGACGCCCTTAACGTAATGAATAAGAATAATTTATTTGCTCAATAAAAAGATATGCTTATAGTTATAACATGAATTATTAAATATAAATGCTATTAGCATCATTTCTTTGAGGCCTCAGATGTCTAAACTAGACTATAATCCTTTACGTTAGACATCTGTGATCCCCTGAATCTAAATCACAAAATTTAAATACACTGTTAATATCAATATCAAAGTAACAGTTATGTATACATAATATATATAAGTAATGGGACCGCGACGGTTTGTTTCCACATGAAATGAGTGAGTACGCTCTTTTGGAATCAGAGTACCATTAAACACAGTGTTAGCCGGACTTGTTGACTGTGTTATTTTTTTCACAAAAGTTCGTGCAATGTGCAACTGTAGTTTGACATCGGCGTTATTGTTAACACATTTTTGGGTGAAACGATTTAAATCTTTGGGTTTGGGTTTGCCATACTCACCGCGCTTGGCAGGCGGGTTGGCGAGCGCAGTACTAACTTACTACGCTTAATACGCTACGTTTAATAATTTATCTCGGGTGCCGGACCCAAGACATATAATATAATTATGGATAAATATGAAAACATTTGTCTCCCGGCTGGGACTAAACCCGCACCCTCTTGCACCTCAGACGAGGCTATCACACATTTCTTTAACAGGCACACTCGTAGTTATTTTTTTTCTTTGAAAAAATATATAATACTAGCTTATGCCGCTATTGCCGTGGGGGCAGTAGAATATTGCCTCTCCTCTCGTGCCTGTGGATGTAGTATGAATCTACAATTAGGTCATTTAGTCTTAAAGAGATAGGTTACTGCAACAGCGTCCTAGCTGACCCCCTCTCGGAGGCAGCAAGAACGCTGTACAAACTAGCTATACTGGATATGTAAGTTGATTCTTTTAATTGTGTATTCTTTATTATTTAGACTAGAAAAGTCGATTTTATTTTATTTTTGTTAATCTTGTCGGGGCGGCATAATCGCATGTGCGACAAAGCCCTTTCATTTTGAATGAAAAAAATAAAAAAGACATACCTTCGGAAGATGGGCAGCAGCGCCGTGTATCAACATTATGGCCAAGTCTCATTTGGTTGTGGGTACTTCCATTTACTAAGCCGGATGCCTAAAAGCGCGTTCTCGTTTTGTGCTCTGTGTTTCTACCATAAGGCGTCACTGTTAGATCGCCTGCCGTTACTACACTAGTAAGAGTACGTTACTATGATCTGTCAGATGGGCCCATTTTGTCTCCGAAAATCACAATTAATAACAAGTGTCTCCGAAACATCATCATCCATAATATTATGGTCCCATAAGTATAATTTGCAATAAGATATTGGTCATCCAAACGCTCCTTACGCATAAAATTATTTTACCTAATATGTAATTTCCATAATTTTCATCGTTATAAACATGTGTGTCATAATAATAACGAATCATAAAACTTATTATCCCGAATATTTTCGAAAGATTATGAAACCTTCCAGTGGCAGAATCGAGACGGAAGGACGGTACCTAGGTTATTAGGTTTTTTTACAACTACCTGAAAACCCTGCCTGCGACAGAACCGAGATGGAGAGATAGTAGGTTATTAGGTTTTTTTTCATTATTATCTTATAACACTGCCTATGACAGAACCGAGATGGAGAGACAGTAGGTTGTAGGTTTGCGGCCGCCTACAAAATGTTATGAACCATGAAAATTATTCAAATAAATAATTATGAGAATAATGTTTAGAGTTAAAAATGTTATGGATTTCTTTACTTACAGCGAATCACTTTATGGATTGTAATCGCTATGGATACCGATATTAGTGGACACTATATTAGGGATCCTTATATTATATATTGTGCTTATTCGGGTGATCGATGATTATGAAATACATTTTATGGATTATTATATGGAAATAAAATTTCGGAGACAAAATAGAGCCCTGTCAGATTTGTACCACATGGTGCCAAATTCTAAGCAAATGAAGCCCAAACTACAGTCGCTGTTTGTTCGCGCTTACAAGAAAATATGGAACTATTCTCGTAAACCAACTTGACGACGCCGACGCAACGGACGAATCAGCGGCGGCTTCCATCACGTGATATCGCAAATCGCTAATGCGATTGGTTAAAACATTGTTCCCACACCCCCCTATCCTAGGATTTTATAAATTAGTTTTTAGACGCCATTATTAATTACACGAGTCAACAGCATTTCACAAATTCTTTTATTTAAACTCAGCAAGACCAGGAAATCCAGTTCCAGTAAGCTAGGCAACTATCAATAAACGTACCTAAGCATCAGCACGGTACATATGGTCCTTCGACACCAAATTACAAGAATCCAGCATCCTATGAAGTACAACGACGCGACGTGGCTGCCATTACTGGACAAAAGGATCAACTCAAACACGCAATACGCAACCTGCTGGACAGAAGACTTGGAAGCCAAGCGCATGGTGGGATTGAAGTCTGATTGGCATCATCGATCATCAAAAGCAATCCGGTGGGGCCAACCATCCTTTCATCATCCTTCCACACTTCTATGTTCTTTCTGTGACACCCGTGCTAAACTCATTTCAGTGTTTTCGCGAAGCTGTGTCAAATCCAGTGCTAAGGTTGGACAAGACTGGGGCTTGTGACGTTGCTATCACTGCCGACGAGTCTTCCATTCAAGCATTAAAACCGTGAGTACACCTGTGTCTTACTGATCACCAAAATGGCTACCGAAAATGCCATGTCACGCGACAAGTCTCCTCTTTCTTTAAATATCGAAAGTGCTGCTTTAGATAAATCCAAATCTCGCGATAGATCTCTTAATGTTAGTTACGAAAACCCGACTTTGTTTCGTGAGTTAGTTAGGAAGCGCGGCATTGTAAAAGGCCGATTAACTATATTCACAAATTATGTTCAATCCATATCAGAAAATATTGATCATGTCTCATCATCTCGAAATCGTATAGACTTACAGCTACGCATTACTGGAGCATCTAGATTATATTCTGAATATCATGACATTCAGTCCAGAATAGAGGAAAGTATATACGATAGCGAGATATCTGACCAGCTGAGTCAGAGAGAATTATTTGAAGACCAATACTATAGCACTTTGTCTTTAGCGGAATCTTTACTTTCGAATGATGAGGTCACTAACAGTTCCAAAACCTGCGACATGTCACAATCAGTAAAATTGCCCACAATAACGATGCCTACCTTTGACGGTTGGTATGAACACTGGCTCGAGTTTAGAGACACATTTATGTCGCTAGTACATAACTCTAAACATATAAGTAACATTCAAAAATTCCACTACCTAAAATCATCATTGAAAGGTAACGCGTTACTAGTTATAGAATCAATGGAATTCTCTTCAGATAACTATTCCGTTGCGTGGGAATTGTTACTGAATAGGTACAACAATAGCCGACTTTTAGTTCATAACCATGTTAAGGCGTTATTTACTATGGACGCACTAAACAAGGAGTCGTCCAGTCACATTAGAACGCTAATTGATGTAATTTTGAAAAACTTACGCGCTTTAAAAATCCTAGGTGAACCTACGGACGCCTGGGATACGCTCATTATTTATATGATTGTGTCAAAGTTAGATAAAATAACCGAACGCGAGTGGGAGACCTATAAATGTACATTTATGTCAAATCATTCAACCGCAAAGCAACAAATTAAATTAAGCGATTTCATTGGTTTTCTACGAAACAGGGCCGATATGCTAGAAACACTACAGCTTTCGCATTCCAAGGCACAGAACGTACAAACAGACATTAAAAAACAAGGTTCATATGCTAACAAAACATTGCACTGTAATGTTTCTTCCAATCAGCTGAACGATCGTCAGTCTCATGTTTACAGACCTTGCCCGAAGTGTAGGGGATCACATTCGCTTTATTCATGTCAAAGTTTTATTGAAAGTAACTTAGAATCCAAGTTAAAAATAATTAACGACAACAACCTTTGTTTGAATTGTTTGCGGTCGGGACACACACCTGAGGTATGTAGATTCGGGCCGTGCAGGAAATGTAACGAAAAACATAATTCACTCATACATAACGATAGCCGTGGGGTGCCGGCACTAGAATGTTGCCTCTCCTCTCTTACCCATGGATGCAGTAAGAATCTGCAAAGGGATACCTCCGGAAGATGGGCAGCAGCGTCTTTCCGTGAATCACCATCACGTACTGCGCTCGCCAACCCCCCTACCAAGCGTGGCGAGTATGACAACGACCGCCTCATGAACTCGAAGATCGATGAAGGAGGTTTATGTCCAGCTGTGGACGTGGGCAGCAGTCCTACCGTGGAGGTTATAGAAAGATATAACGATGATACTAACTCAGTTGCATTTCATTCGAATATTTCACATAGCTCCGACGAGCGTGAGGGCGCGGCTTGTACTGAGCGTGCTTCCCTTCCCGAGGACTCGTCAATCCAAGTAAACAAGGCACATATAAACGCGCAGTGTCCAACTATAGGTACGCACGCGGTTCTGCTGTCAACAGCTGTAGTCGAGGTAGCCGGCGCTAACGGTGCTTATCTCCGGGCGCGCGCGCTGCTTGATAGTGGAAGCCAGCGGTGCTTTATTTCAAAATCGTTTTGTGACAAGCTTAACGCATCATTATTTAAGTCTAGTCATGAAATAAGAGGCGTAGGTAATTCGGTGGTGCAATGTTCAGAAACTTGTAACATCGATATTAAATCCCAAGTGGATGATACATTCGTAACACGCATTAATTGTTACGTATTATCCCAAATATTGTCTAAAATACCGACCTTATGTCAATTAAGCGCGCAGTTTTGCATTCCAGACAACATAAGAATGGCAGATCCGCAGTTTTTAGAATCTAAAAATATAGACATTTTAATAGGCGCAGACGTGTTCTGGGATCTTCTAGGAGAGGGCAAAATAAAACTTCCTAGTGGACCAGTTTTACAGAACACAAAGTTAGGATGGATTATTTCTGGACCAATTTTCGGTCAATAATTTACGGCGCATCTATTTTAAGTTCATACAAGTACACGTGAGACACACAATTACGTTTGTTTGGGGAGGTTGATAAGCTACCTATAGGATCGGGATGCGCAGACTGACGAGGAACGGGCAAACGAGGAACACTTTGTTCGCACAACGAGGCGCGATAGCGAGGGAAGGTTCATTGTTCCTATTCCTTTTAAATAGTCACCCGATGTCTTAGGCAAATCATATACCTACGCAAGCAAAACGCAAATTTTATCATAAGAAAAATAGTTAATACCGTTAGGTATAATCGTTAAGAATACGCTTCAGTTGGGTAGGTACCTACCTTTCTATTTCGAAAGTGGATGTATAATTTTCCATCTGTGTATATGTAGAAAACGATTATTTATCAAAGCAATTCTAAGAAATTAAACGTACCGAAAACATGAGTTCAAAAACACTAGGTTTAGGTTGGAGTAATTTAAAATATTTGTTTTATTTTAAAACGCAATTTCCGAGTGATAATAGCCCAGTCAATACACGATCGATTTTATCGAATATTTCGCAATTTTTTATTCACTTGGCTTATCCACTAAGCCCTTTAATTATAATTGCCAAGGTTTTACTGCACCAATTATGGCTACAAAAAATAAGCTGGGATGACGTCATTCCTATATCTTATCTATAAGTATTGGACGATGGAACCGGTTTGTTGTTTCTTTGCAAAGTTTTCTCAATGTAATCGTATAAAGCGCGCGGTGGCATTCGTTTTACGATTCATTCATAACATAATATTCGCTTAAAAAAATAAAGTGCGCACGGACGTACTAAAAGTGAACGAATTAGGTAAACGATGCAGAGATAACGTTGGTAATATTTTCACAAATGGGAAGTTATCCAAATGGTATAAATTATTGCACAATTATATTTAAATAAATAAAATATATTTCTTAATACAAAAAATGAATTACAGTAGATTACTGTAAGCCGGTTCTCATATTTAACCGCAAAGGCAGGGAAGCTAAACTTCTAAGGCATACATTTACCTGTTTGTGTGTTTTGTGACGCGCGCAGTACATTTGGAACTGGTCAGGATCTTACTTCGGAAGCTTACCTACTTGTAAGCGCTTAATAGATTCATTTTAAGATTATCAAGACGCAGTAAATATTTTCTGATATTGGTTGTAATGTTTAGTTTTTGTGCTAAGATGAATTACAAGATTATATTTTTCTATTTTTTATACAAAGATGTCCTTTAGACATTATTAAATACGCAGCAAGTCAGCAAATTAAATTTAAATTAATTCCTTTTTTATTCGCCTCATTTTGGTGGTCTGTGGGAGACAAGTGTAATCATGTAAACAACATTTACGCCAGGTTTAAGGAAACGCGCACCTAACCTTCGAGGAGTTTAGTACGGTTTTGTCACAGGTAGAAGCTGTCTTAAATTCCCGACCACTTTCTACTCTTTCTCCAGACCCCAAGGACCTTTCTCCTCTGACACCTTTTGGTTGGTCGACCACTGACTGCTCCTGCAAGCGATGACGTCACCGATACCCCAGTACACCAATTGCTTCTTCCGCTAAAATGGCACATGGGACGTGTGCCAGCTACCTTTCCAGGCAAGCAGATATACAGACAACGTCGGAGTGAGTCGACAAGCTTATGCAAAGATCTGCCCTCTCATTTTGGACGAGGATTCTACACCACTACATTGAAAGCTGCTGCTTCCAAGGCCGGGGGCATGTTCGCGCTTACAAGAAAATATGGAACTATTCTCGTAAACCAACTTGACGACGCCGACGCAACGGACGAATCAGCGGCGGCTTCCATCACGTGATATCGCAAATCGCTAATGCGATTGGTTAAAACATTGTTCCCACACCCCCCTATCCTAGGATTTTATAAATTAGTTTTTAGACGCCATTATTAATTACACGAGTCAACAGCATTTCACAAATTCTTTTATTTAAACTCAGCAAGACCAGGAAATCCAGTTCCAGTAAGCTAGGCAACTATCAATAAACGTACCTAAGCATCAGCACGGTACACTGTTGTATAGTTTACTGCGTATTTTAGTACCAAACTATCCGCTAGATGCGCTGTGCGAGTTTTCATACATTTTTTGAACTACAGTCGCTAGCGAGTACACATTGTGAGAACTCATGGTAGACCTACTGTTGTTTATTATTTTTAACTCGATTTTATTAGCTTCACCTGTATTTTCGAGTATGTAACCCTGTACGAATGGAACCTTCAAGCGTATGTATCCATTGTAAGACGTCAGATTTCATTGAAACTTTCCATACTTATCGCGGACCGATGACAATAAAATAATTCAGCATGTTTTTTAGTTTGGAAACTATTATTATTATCACATATTAAGACATGTTTATCTATACTCGAAGATAAAATCAATAATTAATAGAAAATAATTTTTACGCTGTATATCCCGAACACAGACTAAATTATGAATGATTGTACTGACAAGCTTCATTCAATCCCTTTCCACAGAGCGTAAATACCACGATACGCTCCATTGTAAAAACCGAGCCAGTATCCACTTAGCGCCGACGCGGAGCGCCCGCCGTTTTTCCCGCCAAAACGCAAACCACTTGAGGGTCGAAAAATTATTTTCGCGTAACCAAACTAGTGGTTAAATACAATAGTTTATAAGGCCAAGCATATTTTAAAGATATTTTATAACCTATGCTGAAAGGGACGCTTCAATACCTAGGACATCGTTAGACGGATAAAGCTTGCCCAGCACCTATCCTCACTATATCTCTCAGCTAAGACAGCCGTATATAAAAGCATTAAACAAATAAATAAAAGTATTCTTTACAAATCGAACGAATGAATGAAATATATGTTTACTTATGTTCTTAGCGGACGGTCGGTTAAAACGCCAACTCTTCCCGCGCTAGTCGTAAATCGGTGTCAGTATCTCGCGCGCGATATACGCCGGCCTTTAATGAGGGAACCAGTAAATATCGCGCACTATTTCGTTCCGGGGCCTTTGAATAACTCAAAGGTTTTCTGTGAAACCTCTTTTAAGTGGAGAAAAGGTTTTGTTTTGATTCTGAGTTGTTGGTGGTCAGATTCATTCATTCATTTTCAGTCGTAAAACGTCCACTGCTGAACACAGGCTACTCTCATGGATCTCCATGAGGGGTAGTTGCCATAAACACCACGCTTGGCAGGCGGGTTGGCGAGTACAGTACGGAATGTTGATACACGGAAAGACGCTGCTGCGCATCTTCCGGAGGTATTCCTTAGCAGGCTCTTACTGCATCCACGGGCATGAGAGGAGGGATAACATTCTACTGTCGGCACCACACGGCATCAGACCACGGTGGTCAGTTTAACCTTGCTTTAGTCAGTTTACAAAATAAAAAAACGCATTTAAATTGAATAAAGCACATAATTGAATTCGTTCGCTTTGGAAAACTTTTTTTCCATCATTCGCGTCTTCGTCTTAATGAGGAAAGATTGATATTTTGTATGTTTGTAATGATTAAACTCAAAAACTACAGAACCGATTTTCAAAATTCTTTCACTATTAGAATGCTACATTACTCCCGAGTAACAAAGGTTATATTTTATCCCCGTATTCCCAAAAGAACAGGAACTACGCGGGTGAAACTGCGTAGTACGGCTAGTATCTAAATAAAATACCCACTCTCTCCTTGCGTCAATAAAATACCAAGTGGTGTGTATTCAGCACGCGGACACGATACGCTTGTCGTACGTAGTCCTGCACTACGCCAACTACGCCGACTGCGCTACAGGCGGGCTGGCTTATTGGTTTTCCATTCGAGAACTCAAATAAACGGTACTGCTTTTTATACGAGAACTAAACGCAAATATTTGTTTAGTTATCGATTTTTGCTCGACCGGCGCAGAGCGTACCTACAGATACGGAACGTAAAGAAACTAACATACGTAAAAAAAGAAAGCGTTATAAATCGTTTATCTATCTATAAGGAAGACCAATTTACTGTATGTCTTAAGCGTTCCAGTATTTCGCAACATATCTTCTCCAGCATTCAGAGCACAGCAGTCGCCGTAAGTCCCCGTAAGCCAATTAACGGGGACGCCGGCCGGCACAATTAGTCTTCGATAGAGCCCCAATTAGACGTTCTTCCTCTGCTCTCGTCCGTCTTTTAACGAACTGAAACACTCCTATTGTGCACTATTGGAGGAAATTGAAATTTATTTGGCTTTAACTGCATCTAACTTTTAATTGCTTGAGGAATGATGCTTGAGGAATGAGTCTCATGAGAGACTGAAGTGGAGATGGGCATTAAACGAGACGTTGTGAAGGCAGGCGGAACAAGACCTTAACCGTATGGAATCTCGGGGATCTTAAAAGCAACGCTGGCAGACCACCTGCTAGATGGGTGGATGACATCGTTAAGGTCGTCAATAAGACCTGGATGCGATCGGCCCAACACCGGAATAAGTGGCAAAGAAAGGAGGCCTACACCAAGCTGTGGGTTGACACGTGCTGAAAATGATGGTGATGATGAAGGTACAGGACGAAGGCAACCTCGCATCTTTGATGACTACGGTAGCTGTTACTGAGCTGATTGAGACGCTAGTACTAATTCTAAACCTGGTGGGGATACCAGACCTGCAGTGACGTCCCGCATTGGGGTGTATTTTACAATGTCCCACGTGACACTGCCTTAACCCAACCAGCCCAACTCTTTAAAATGCCGGAAAATAACTCTGTCTCTCCATTAGCATCCCCGAAGGACATGCAGGTGTTGTAGAATAAGGGCATAACTTATTTCACTACTATTGAGCTCATGAAGTCCCATTTTTAAGCTGCTAGCGTTATGTTTTGGTACACGTATAAAAACATACACCAACTTCTAACAACAGGTCTACGGACTATGGAACCCTACATTGCGCGTGGCCCGAGACGCACCTGGGCTAATTGATTGATCATGCATCCTGATCTTGATCCTGTGGCAGTGCAGTGCAGTAGCACGTGCGTGCTCCACTGTCTCTTATTAAAACACTAATTTCAATCGGATTAATATTTTTCCTTTTTTCATGTATTTCAAACATGGTCTCACAAATAACAGAAGCACATAAAACATTTTTTTTGGTAAATTCTTTCGTAATTAAATTGTTTGTGAAAGATTTAGATCCTTTGACTGAGCTCGATCGCTCAAGAGGAAGCCGACTACCCTTCCCCCTCTGCAGCTTCGTGGCCAGGATGTCACATGGGTTCCGCACGCTAGGTACCTTGGAGTGGAGATAGACCGGTCGTTGAGTTTGCAGCTCCAGGTAGATCGCGCGCTTGGCCAAGCTCGCGCTGCCCGGGGACTCCTCCGACCTGTCTTGGACTCACATCTCCCGCTCAGGACCAAGCTGCGGATGTACACGACCGGTCACGACTGACCTACGCCGCACCAGCCTGGTACGCACTTACTCTGCCACCAACATGTGCAATACAAGCGCAGCAGAAAATCACGCTACGGACCTGCACGGGCGCGGGTCGCTATGTCAGGAATGACGTCATCGCCCGCGACGTGCAGGTCCAAACTATCGAAGCCTTAGGGGGCGCCCACACCCACGTGATCTCCCACACCAAGAAGAAGACGAAGACTAAGCAACAAGGACAGCCAGCCAGAAAGGCACCTTTCAAATGACCCAGGGGTAGTAAACCTAGGAGTTGAAGCCGGGGTAAGGAGGGGTAACCTCGAGGTCTCCACCCCCCACCCGGTGGACACCCACAATGATGATGAGGAAGCCGATAAGGCATATTTGAGTCGACTTTGGGTGTTTTCCACTTAAATTAATATCTATTTACAAAATAATTACACAAAGTACTAATTTTAATGTTAATTTCGTGGGGTGCTGGCAGTAGAATTCTGCCCCTACTTTTTTGCTCATGGATGAAGTAAGAATCTCCCAAGAGATACCTCCAGAATATGGGCAGTAGCGCCTTTCCGTGTACCGCGTACATCCCGTACTACGCTCGCCAACCCGCCTGCCAAGCCCACCTACTCATGATCTTGTAGATCCCTAAGGGAGGATCCCTATGTTCATCGTTGGACGGGATGCGGACAGTAGTCCTTCAGACTGAGATCATTAAGTATTATATCAGCATCGTTCCCATACCACAAACTCTGCTTATTTTGGTCTAGATAAGTAAGGCCTTTTGCATCTATTATAGATTATTTATACAGCGTCAGCAACTGGTAATCATGCTGTACGGGACGCTGCACTGCCTGGGACAATGTTAGATGGATTAGGCTTGCCCAGCACCTATACCATCCTCTCAGCTTAGTCAGCTATTAGTCAGAGGAAAGAACAGGTCAATACGTCTGAAGCTAGCTAAGCCGCGGGTTTCCTCACGATGTTTCCTTCACCGTTAAAGCACGTGTTAAGTGTGCACATACATTTTTCAAGAAAGAAAAATCCATTGGTGCACGGCCGGTATCGAACCCACGACCTTCGGATTGAAAGTCGGGGGTACATACCACTCGGCCAACACGGCTTTTGGTCTAGATGGTGCTATGTAAAATGTCCATTATTTATTTATTTTCCAGCTTTTCCAACCGCATAAACATTTATACCTTTAGATAGGAAATAACGTGGCTCAACTGATATCGCCCTTCCCCGTCACTTAGGTCCCTAGGCACATAAATAGTACTTAGTTAACGTGACCTTTTTAGAAATCTTTGCTTTACTATTGTTTATATTGTTGAGGACAGGATTTATATAACTGAATTTTCTATTTTGGTACGAACACGATAAAAGTCGAGCCGTGGCATGCCGGCAGTAGAATGTTACCCCTCCTCTCATACCCGTGGATGCAATGAGAGCCTGCTAAGGTCCTCCGGAAAATTAGGTAGCAGTGTCTTTCCGTGTATCAACATCCCGTACTGCGCTCGCCCGCCTGCCAAGCGTGGTGAGTACAACTACCCCTAGAGAACCATGAGGGAGGCCTGTGTTCAGTAGTAGACTTTTTACGGCTGAAATGATGAATAAAAGACTAAGAATACATAATTAATGCTGGACACTACACACAACACCATTTAGTATCAAACTAAGCAAAGCTTGTAAGTATGGAAACCAGATGATTGATGTCAAAGTCCAAGTCGATAAGTGTTTATTCAAATGAACAAAACGCTACATAGAATAGTCAATTTACACATTTAAAAAATAATAAAGCGCATAATTGAATTCGTTCGCTTCATCGATGGAATACATTTATTTTGTAAATACATCTACTTATCATACATAGAATATGTGTTTTTATCTCTTGAGAATAAAGACGTTACACGATGATTTTAGGTCCCTTTCATTTATTTTGTTTTTAAAAAATAATTTACCCGCTAAATTCATTTAAAACGTACGTTACTCACGTAGTAATTTTAAGTTAAACTGAATTCCAGTGAGGCTAACGAGCTCGGTCGCGAAGGTGCCCATTCACCCTGAAGACGGTTTTCTTGGATATCGAACTTTACCTAAGTTATCATTTATGTATATGTCGTGGTCGTAACTTTATCCTCGTAGTTTTAAAATGCAAAGTTTATCCCACGTTGGTTTTTGAAAGTGAAATATCGGCTACATAATTGGTGTTAATTATGAATGCGGTTTACAGGAATTCATTTTCAGAGAATCCATTAAAAGTGGAGATGTTACGAGTCGAAAAATTAATTTCGTTACAATGCACGCTGGTGGTTTGTGTAAAACCACCTCAAGATATTATTTTATAGCTGTTTTACACCTTTCAAAATTGACATTCCCGCGTTTTATGGCTAATTTAAACAAAATCCCCGAGTAGGAATTTATTAGCCCTAAAATATTTTGCAAGTGCCAGCGTAAAAATGAAATTTTGATATTAAACATTTTAATGCTTTCCTTTTGATCAGTTGTTCTGTAACACAAAGTATGCTGCGGGATTCTCTGTTTGCGATTAAGGTTGCTGGAAACATTTGATATTCGTTTCATACTCATGCTAACAATGTAATTGTGAACCCTACAATAATATCTGCCCTTTGCTTTTCCCTGGTGAAATAAGCCGCATTATTAATTGAGAACGAAGATTCCTCACGTAGTATTATAACGTCGGGGTTATTTCGAAGAATTTTGATTTTCAAGAAAATCATCATCATGGGATGCTCGTCCGCGTGACTATTGACGAGACAATCGGAGGGCCTATCTGATGTTTGGTAACCTCTACCTAATTGAATATGTTTATATATATATATATATATATATATATATATATATATTTTATATATTATTTTTATTAAATTTTCTCTATTTACATGGTGTAGATTATAGTTTTTATGATTTATAATAATTATTCTATGTTATGTAGTGTATGTACTCCTTATATACCATAGTAATAGATTACAGAAACTAAGTAATAGTGTGAATTTTGAAAATGTTTATTAGCATAATTTTATTTATAATTATTACTTTCCTTTAAATGTAAGTTAGATAGGTAGTTTTGATTTATTTCATAAGCGTGAAGAGATCGTCGTAAGCGTTTAATTAAGTACCATTTACAAAATGTAAATCCATAATTGGCTGTAAGTTATGACTATAAGTGTTACCATTTTATCTTGGGATCTAAGGGCTGTGGATTTTGTTCATAAATAAATAAATAAAATAAATAAATAATTTTTTTTATTCTTTTAGGACTTTACTATACTGCAATACCCCGGTGATCACGTTCAATAAGCTAAGCACGTGACCAACGCTGCATTGCGTTCTTCACCATGAGACAGAGTTGTAAAATTCCATGAGCCTGTAATTTCACCGGCTTCCCCTCTCTTCAAACCGGAACACAGAAATGTAAACATTGCTTGCTTGGCGGCAGAAATACTCCTAGGTATAGTACTTCTCCGGATAAACTCTTCATAAAAATTTCATCATCACAGTCGTAACACTGCGGTCCACGTTCCCTGCTGGACATAGGCCTCCCTCATGAATCTACAAGAAAGTACCGATCATGAGGGGTTGTTGCCATACTCACCACGCTTGGCAGGCGGGTTGGCGAGCGCAGTACGGGCTGTTGATAAACGGAAAGCCGCTACTGCACATCTTCCGGAGGTATCACTTGACAGATTCTCACTGCATCCACGGACAAGAGAGGAGAGGCAACATAATCAACAAGGGTTGTTGCCATACTCACCACGCTTGGCAGGCGGGTTGGCGCGCAGTACGGGATGTTGATACACAGAAAGAAGCCACTGCTTATCTTCCGGAGGTATCCCTTGACAGATTTTACTGCACCCACGGGCAAGGAGAGGCAACATTCCACTGCCGGCACCCACCGCCAACTGGAACTCTTACTTCCATCAAAAACATTAGAGGCTCCAACAAATATTATTGCTGAAATCTTTAAAGAATGTAAGAATGTTCTTACAACGTTTCGCCAAGGTCCGGCGCGCTCGGCTGAAATGAAAAACGTAGTGCAGCGAACGCGGAGGCGAATTTAATTTGCAGCTGTAAATAAAGGAGATTAAGTTAGCTTTTTGTGTGGCCGCCATCTCTGGGTTTAAAAGGAATATTTGCTCTGCCAAATTAGATTTTTTCTCCGCTTCTAGAGTTGAGGAGCCGACTGTTGTTAGTGAGTTTCATAAAAAGTGGACAGATTTATTTCTACGGATCCCTGGACAATATACAAATAATATCCGGCTGCGGGTTCCGGAAGCTGCGGTTTTTGGGTCTGATCTGTGGTCTGATCCCTGCCGCAGGACCAAACGTTTCGCAGCTCATACTTTTTCGGTGCAGGGTGTTGTGTATATTTTATACGTTTATCTACTGAATTGCGTGCTGGCTGTAGAAAGCACCTTCTCTCTTGCCCGTGGATGCAGTAATAATCTGCCAAGAGATACCTCCGGAAGATGGACAGCAGCGTCTTTCCGTGTATCAACATCCCGTACTGCGCTCGCCAACCTGCCTGCCAAGCGTGGTGAGTATGGCAACAACACCTCATGATCACAGGGAGATCCATGTCCAACCGCGACGTAGACCGCAGTCCAGGCTCAGATGATAATGATTTTGATCTTCTTAATAGGTTTAATGATGTAGATTTATACTATTTTCATCCCACTGAGCAATGGCGAGCTCTCAGTGTCCAGTATTATATATTTAAATTAAATTAAATTCATTTATTAAATCAGACAACATAAGTTCATTGTTTTATTAGTAATTAAGTCTTAAAATCTATGTTAAAATACAGGAAAATACAGGAAAAGCAAACAACTAAAACTAAAACAAAGAAGGTTCAAAGGACCTTTAGTCAAGTCCCAATCTGGTAGTCTCAAGCGAGCCTTTCTACCTGATCAGGACCTGAATAAAAGCCTTAAAAAGTCTAAAGTTATTTTCGGAACGAAATACTATTTCGAAGGAAAATATCGTGTATCTCTCATCAAAGCTGTTGTTTGGAAGAGCGCGGTTATCAGATTACTATCGTGTATTGTGCAGCATTGAGTCCCAGCAATGGCGATTGGCGAGGAGCACAACAACCTGCGATCCTCGATCTGGGAAAAGGAGAGACGGCATTTCAACTTGTACCTATCCGAGCGAGTGGCGCTATTTTATTGTTCAAGCAATGTTATGTAATTGTAATGTTAAACGGGTATTCTACTCACGTTAATTATACGTCGAAAATAGGTTTCCATTGTGTTAAGTTCCTCTTAGAACTTTCATCCGTAGGTACCTATATTAGGCAAAACAACGTGTTCAAAACAAATATACAACTAAACATTCTGTTAATATTTCACGCGTCTTCCTGTTGCCGTTATTAATATCAAGCAAAAAACGGCAAAAAAACAAATTATGAGGGATATTTGCCATACTCAACACGCTTAGCAGGCGGGTTGGCGATCGCAGCACGGGATGTTGGTACACGGAAAGACGCTGCTGCCCATCTTCCGGAGTGTCTCTTAGCAGGCTCTTACTGCATCCACGGGCATGAGATGGGAGGGCAACATTCTACTTCTGGCACCCCACGGCCTTTGGATGAGTTACTTAACGTTATTATTTCCAGATGTACTAGGTATAAGTCGTGTCAAAAAAAGTTGATGGATGAAGATACAATACCGCATCCACAGATTCCTTGCAGCATAGCTCGCCCTGATTGCTTGAAGACGCCTCTCAGCAAATTGTCCACTGTAATTGGAAACGCCGATCGCGATGGGATCTTAATGCACATGTCCACTCCGGGACGCGACGCGACGTCACAAAGTATCAGCTGTCCACTATGTTATATACGGTTTATAATGTTCAGCGGGATTGAGAGCAGATTGAGGGTCAGATAGGTATGTGAAACTGTTGGATGGACAGGTGAACGGCGTCTCACCTGATGATGCCTCGCGGAGACGCGAAACACGTGTCGTCGTGTGGGTTTGGGTATAATATGCATGATGCATTAACAACCTAGTTCTCCCTGCATGTGCATAATTAGCGGGCGGGTGGGTGGTGCTCCTGCATCTCAGCATTAGCGGAATTAAAACTAGATATTTTCATTGCATTTTATTATCATGGATTTCCGCAAAGTAACGCCTGATTCCATTAATTAGGTGAACAGGCGGTTCGATATAAATAACTAGCCGCACTCCGCTGTTTCACCCGCGTAGTTCCCGTTTCTGTGGGAATACGGGGATAAAAAATAATACCGGTTCAAATCGAAAAATTGTTTTAGTGTTGGATAGTCCATTTATGGAGGAGAGCCATAAAAAGCTTTAACCGGAGAGGAGTAGCAATTAAAAGGGTTATTTTTCTTTTGAAGGTTCCCGTTGCGTGCCCTGCGTTTGAAGTAACGCAATTATAATAGTTGTAATTCAGGTTCGAAGGGGAAAAGGCAGACCACTAGCTAGATGGACTGACAGACTAAAGAAAACCCTGGAAACCCAAAAGTGGCCAGAGGCACAAGACCGCATCCATTTTAAAGAACCGGAAGAGGCCTTTACCCGAGAAGGGTCCTACATCCAATTTTGTGTATAAAATGTGTGTTATTTATAAGAACAATAATGTATATACAATACGTAATAGATAGATAATGCTTTATTGTACACCATATACACAGAAAATACAAACGGTAGAAATTAACAAAATGACAAATAATGAGGCACAATGGGCGGCCTTATCGCTAAAAGCAATCTCTTCCAGGCAACCTTTGTATGGACACGAATAGGTAAAGAAGAGTAGACGGTGGCGTACTGAGAAGTGCATAGGCAAAAATGTATAAAATTTTATAATTAAAATAAACACATATTCGAGTAATAATGCACGTTAATAATTAAGGAATGTATGTTAATTAAGTTATGGAATAAACAGATATGTAGTTGTAAAAGAAACTATTTAAACATACAAATCGTTATTAAATCGGTACGAATACCAACCTAAAATAACGAGCGCGCCTTGGATCAGTGAAAGTACTTGAATGTGATTGAATAAGTAAAATCGTCGAGCTTTAATCTCTCTCTTTTAAACAACCGTGTTAGAACGCTGTGTTATTACCCTCTTTGTCACGACAACGGCATCCACCGTCGGTCGTGAATAAAGAATTAAGCATCACACTTCGCGCGCCCGCGGGAACTTTCAACCGTTCACACATTCTGTGTTATTATAGGGACGGCACTTACTAGGGACGGGCTTAGGCCGCAGCGTTTTTAGCCGGTATTTGATTACTACTCTAGTAGGTTGGCCAACAGCCGTGTTGGCCGAGTGGTACGTACCCCCGACTTTTAAGCCGGGGTTCGATACGGGCCGTACACCAATGGATTTTTCTTTCACACGTAACACGTGCTTTAACGGTGAAGGAAACATCGTGAGGAAACCCGCGGCTTAGTTAGCTTCAGACGTATCTTACAGACGTAGTTCTTTCTTCTGACCAATAGTTGACTATTGTCTTTTTTAAACTTTTGCGATCACAACGCATTATTAACATATGTACATACATATAACCCAAAGATATAACCGGGTATTAAGTAACTCGCGTGTCATCTGAAGTGAACAGATTCAATTATGTGCTTTATTCTATTTATTTGTGTTGTTTTATTTTGTAATTTGTGACGCGTCAATAAGGTCCATGCGGCCGCACTGAATAAATTATTTTTTGATTCTTGATTCTTGATTCTTGAGTCTTCCCGGGACCATGCTTAGTGCAATCCAAGCGAAACGCCGGGAAATAATAAAGGTAATTTACGCGATAAATACCCGGTTATATGTATGTTGACTAAGCTGAGAGGATGGTATAGGTGCTGCGCAAGCCTAATCTTATCTAGCGGTCCCTGGCACTGCAGCGTCCCGTACAGCATGAGTACCAGTTGCTGACGCTAATAGATGCAAATGCCCTATTTAATTGACGTCTATTGGTGGTTATAAACAGAATGAATCAAAATCTTATGGCCTATACTAATGCTACGAGGGTGAGACTGTTTTGTCAGCGGAATGCCACCCATCGCAGGCCGGATGGCTTGTCGACACCGTGGGCGAGTTGCTAAGAATTAAGTCTGTGTTTACAATATTAGTTATTGTGCCTACATTCTGGCTGGTTCTTACATTGGTGCTATTCGACAGTAGGTAATATAACTAGGTAGGTATCATCCGGTTTTTTGGCTCCAACATAAGGTCGGTTCTATTTCAAATAGTAATCTAATATTATGTTCTGTAAAATGTCAAATCTTTTATACCTTTTAACACGTACTCTACGTGATAGTAAGTGTAATATAGCACGGTTATGTAGGTATCTTAACATTATGGTATAAGAAAATGTTTATTAAAAAGTATGAGAAAATAACATAATACTTATAACTCTGCAAAGTTCCTATCTTCCTTACTTTTTCCTTTTTCCTTTCAAGATTTTCTCCCGATATTCAAGCTCCGCCGAAAGAGATTTTTATCTTTCACAACTTTTTGTACTTGGAGTGAATGCGGTAGTGTCTGTGTCTGCATTATTTTTCTTCATATCATAAGAATGTTCATAAACTGAAACTCAATAGTAACTGAAAATCAGATGTTTTGATTTGTGAAATGAAATCGAACATTGAAGTCGTCCTCAGGGTTTCAGTTGGTTAAATATATTTCATCTCAGCCGTAGCGCTGCTTTCCACGTCCACTGCTGGCCTCTCCTCTCTTGCCCGTGGATGCAGTAAGAACCTGCCAAGGGATACCTGCGGATGATTGGCAGCAGCGTCGTATATCAATCCCATAGCGTTCGCCAACCCGCATTGCCAAGCGTGGCGAGTATGGCAACAACGTCAATACGTCTGAAGCTAACTAAGCCGCGGGTTACCTCACGATGTTTTCTTCTCCGGTAAAACACGTGTTAAATGTAAACGTACACGAAGGACGGGAGTAATTCCGTGTGTCAGTTTTTGTCATTTGTGTCAGTTCTCCGGCTTCACCTAACTTGGGCTCTGGGCACATCTATATTCACGGGCGACGCGTCGTGTGGCGATAATTCGTGAAATTCACACTTTACGAGCCGCGGGTTACGCCTCCCAGGCCCCAGCAGTGCAGATTGTGGGGATTTTTCATTTGAACACGAGATTTCAGCTCCCAGATTACTGTAGGTCTACCATGAGTTTTCACAATCTATACTCGCTAGCTATTGTAGTTAAAAGATGTATGAAAACTTGTACAGCGCCTCTACCTACTATACTAAAACACGCAGTTAACTATTTTACAGCGACTGTAGTTTGGGTTAGGTCTGTAATCTGTGGTTTGGGCTTCATTTGCTTAGAATTTGGTACCATGAGTTACAGATCTGACAGGTGTCAAGGTAACGTACTATTACTGGCTTATTACTAGCTACGGTATCCACATATTTATTATCATCGCCTCCACGCAAAACAAATAAGTACAGTCTATAAGCAAATTCGTATTTAAAAGTACCAGGCGACCATAATATGTATTAAAGGAGGTTTAAAATTTTCTTTAATAAATTAATTACGATTTGAAATCATACATATTTTGGCAGAAATATGACACAAGTCATTGGTTTCCCAAATAGTATTTTGAGCAGTCCGATGACGAACGAATCCAAAATGTTAATTACGTTTCCAGAATTAGGACTAGAAAAGAATTAAGTTTTAAGTTTGTTGTTTTTATAATATTTATTTTGTTGATTATTGTGTAGCCTCTTCGGGACTATAAGGTCGCCGAGTGATAAAGTCCTTTTATTATTTAAATAAAAACAAACATACAATCCTTCACGAACTAAATAACGGCAGGCGATCTAACAGTGACAACTCATGGTAGACACACTGGCGTTATTATGCCGAAAAAATTAAAGCAAGAGCTGTTTTATTTGTTGCTTCAAAGAGCTCTACAAACAAATTAAAGCTGGCTCCTGCCTTTACTCTTTTTGAATGCTAAATTCAGCATATTGAATGGGTTTGAAAAAAAATTTGTTTGTAACTCTTCCTTTTTGAAACTCTAAATGTTTGCAGATTTATTTTCTGCTGTTTCGGATTATGAGAAAGAGTTTCTGGTGAATGTTAGACTGACAAAGGGTTGTTTTCGAATGAACCTCTCCATACCGTAAACAAAAAACTAAAAAAAGCCTAGGTTATCTTTTTAATCTAATGTCTCTATTCACACACATGTAATATTACAGAACATCATCGTCATCATCATCTGAACCAGGTCGTCCACTGCTGAACACAGGCCCGCCTCATGAATCTCCAAGTTCTGATCACGAGGGGTCAGTACAGTTGCCATACTCACCACGCTTGGCAGGCGGGTTGACGAGCGCAGTACATGACGTTAAAACATAGAAAGACGCAGCATCATTCGGAAGTACCACTTCGCACGTTTTTACTGCATCCACGGGCAAGAGAGGAGGGTCAACATTCTACCACCGGCACCCCACGGCCATTACAGATTGAAATTATAGTGGTTATGGAACTGTGAGCGGCTCTAATGTATAGTTAATTGCTATTAGGTATAAAGCCTCGCTGCCAATGAGCCAGATGTCCGGGCTTAAGGCTTAAGCAGATTAGCAATCAGTGCGATGTGCCGCGGTAATGTAATCAAACAAAACATCCCCCTGATTGACCCCTTTACAACTGACCCGCGATAATTGACCCCTCCCTCGTCCAACCCATATTTTTGCAATAAACCACTTCCTGTTTTGAATAAGTTCGTACCTGGCAACACAGAGGGTTCCGTGCGGTTGCCAAAGTTAAATTAAAATGCCGGCCATAAAATATAAGAAGCAATTTACAACTAGCTACTTATTTAGATTATTTGCAACGCTGCGCTGGAACATTTGGCTTGTAATGTAAATTCGAGTGGGGTAATAAGCGTGGGGAGCAGTGTAAGAACAGAGGTGAAGAAAAATTATTTAACGATAATGTGTGGTGGAGCCTGGGAAAGCCCCCTTCTCTGGGGATTACCCCTTATCCCCATTACGGAGCACTCAATAATGCTTTAAAATGGCGGTCGAAGTCGCAGTAAAAATCTAATTGCGACGAAATGGCGCAAAGCTTTCGACGTGAAGTGCCTTAAGATGTTATTTCGCTGCAGAAAGGGCTCGGGGGAAATCTCCTGATTTATAGCATTTATATGGACACCTGGCTAAGCAGCGAGGGAGACTGCGGGCTGGTCTTAGCTTCGGTCAATTAGATATAAAAGTTACTTTTTGTATCCAAGAAATATATAACTTGCTCTAAAGTTTAGGTCTTAATACTTACTATGCTGAGGGGTGAGGGGTGCCGGCAGTGAGCCGTGGGGTGCCGGCAGTAGAATGTTACCCCTCCTCTCATGCCCGTGGATGCAGTAAGAGCCTAAGGGATACCTCCGGAAGATGGTTAGCAGCGTCTTTCCGTGTATCAATATTCGTACTACGCTCGCCAACCAGCCCGCCAAGCGTGGTGAGTATGGCAACTACCCCTCATGGAGATCCATGAGGTAGGCCTGTGTTCAGCAGTGGACATTTTACGACTGAAATGATGAATGACTGACAATGCGTCAATGTTGAAGGCGTGTGACTCTGCACAGAACATTCGCTCGGTACCTATCTGTTCGACTTAAATGGCCACACTGTGGACATTTGTCACAATAAACCGTTTTCAATAAAAACGAGACAGTTTGTTAAGCACTTATACTGTCCGTACTGACTGAATGATTGGTAGGTGGAGTGGTCAATGAGTGGCCAGTAAAATTTATTAAAATAGGTTTAATTACATTTTGCTTTATTTCCCGTAAAAAAACACATGAAATCAAACAAACGTAGTTACAAACATAGTTATTCTTTTTCTAATAGCTACTTGCTTCAAATTGTCGACATAGCTGAGAAAGTTGCGAAACTGAAATTGAGCTGGGCGGCTTATGTCTGCCGCATGCCCGAAGATCTGTGGGCTAAGATCACCACCCAGTGGAACCCCGACACGGTGAGGCGCCGAAGCAGGCCGAAGAAGCGGTGGCGTGATACAAATATAATAGCGCATGGGTCGAATTGACGGCAGATCGAGAAGCATGGAGACATGGGGGGGGGGGCGTTGTCCAGCAGTGACTGAAAACCAACGCTCCCTAGCATGCCTTATGTGAGGGAGCATGACGCTGAGTCAGGTTCCATTGGACCATAAAGACCGGTAACTGGGTTCCTTACTACTATAATTTTATTGGGCCCGCTGAGTGAGCTGCTTGCCATCTTTATGTCACATATTTTTGTGATATTCAACTATGTTCGCTTAGATTAAAATTGGAAATAAGTCCACAAGAATGTTCAATATTCCTGCAAGAACCTAGATCGACCCTCACATCAAAAGCCTCCTTTACGAGCACATGACGCATAGTGGATAAGAACTGATGGAGACAAAGCTGAGGATTTTGCAAAACATCTCAATCAAGTATTCACACCAAACAACTCCAGGCCAGATGCAGATGAAACAGACACTGACATGACCCTCAACCAAGACCTTCTACTTGACTTACCCCTAAAATTGGTGACACCAAGGAAAATATTCAGGAACATTGAAATCACTAAGAATTATAAAGCACCGGCCAGATGAGCAACAACTCATCTGCTGATAAAAAAAGAAAAAAATAAGTCCAATATTTTACAATAGTTGTTTTTATGTTTTGTGTATGTCTAAATGTTTTTCTTTTTCCTCTTTTTCAGTGGGACACTTACGGCTAATTGGAATTGATAGCTACTTCTACTAAGTGATTGCCGTTTTCTCATAGAGTGATCCCCTATCACTCTAACTGATGGTCAGCTAACGGACAAGACTATTTTGCATGCAACACCATCTCGTACCCCTAAAGAAGTTTGAAAATAAAATGCTCCCTCGGAGCGAGCATCCCACGTGACAGATAGCGGGCCCAAACACATCGCCACAGCTTTTATAAAGTGAACCTCTAAAAACCCAATCCTTTACTTTCTTGGCACGTTCTGAATGTGCTCTATAAAACTAGCGACGAGGATTTCTGTTTTATTCAAGTGTATCTAGGCGTCTCCATCTCGCGTTGCGACTTGAAACGGTAGCCATATTAATAAATGTCACAAAGATAACATGAAGCGGTTACAATAGCACGGTAGCCTCATTTTTCAACGAAATATTTAATCAAACAGCGATTTTTCCCTAACAATTTAAATAAACGCATAAATTGTGTTTATCAAAAGCACTGGTCCGTCACTGTTTGAATGGAGTAGGTATTATCGAAAAGATAAAAACACCCATCGCAACACTCCATCGGCTAAACTGACTCCATTGAATATTAAATCAATTCGCTTTCCATTCCAGTGCCGTCCGTTCGTAAACTGATTTTGAAACTGAATTCCGCCCTTGTGCAGGTATGTTGTGATAAAACCCAGCGAAGTCCATCGATGCATAATCAATGAGCCGGAAATGAATAAAATAATATTTGCCTGCAACAAACATAATTATTCAGAAAATTTGTAGGTAATTCAGGAAGGTACATTCATTACGGAGAACAATTTAATATTACCTGTCATTTTGCCTGAGCCCCGAGGCAACATAAATGATCAAACGTGTTTAAAATTACCTAGATTATTACATGCTATTATTATTCTTTTCTAAGTACTTACCTTCTTGTTTAAGTAAGCAGTGGGGTACCGGCAGTAGAATATTACCCCTCCCCTCATGTCCGCGAATGCGGTAAGAGCCTGCTAAGGGATACCTCCGGAAGATGGGTAGCAGCGTCTTTCCGTGTAACAACATCCCGCACTGCGTCAACCCGCCTGCCAAGCGTGGTGTGTATGGCAACTACCCCTCATGGAGAGCCATAAGAGAGGCCTGTGTTCAGTAGTGGACGTTAAACGCCTGAAATGATAATGACTTACCTGCACACGAGACGAAATTCTCTAGCCGTGATTCCATATGTTTAAGAATAAGCGGCACGCCATCTCGACGCTCACTCTGTTGATCAAATTGGGCAATCATGCATCACATTTGAACTGAAATTCTTGGAATAAAAGATGAATAAAAGTCATATTTCAAGTCTGAGAGACATCAGGCGCTCCAATAAAGTAACTGGGAAACGCCGACATAAAGGAGCAGGGAAACGGCCTGCCAAGTTGTTATTGTCTTGAAAACAAAGGAAGGAAGGCTTTATTCCCGGGAAGTAAGAGAGTTGGGGGAACAGTGTGTAAGGATGCATACGACATTGCCGGAGACTGTCGCTGTGTCCCGGTGGATGTGTTAACGCACACGCAACACACAATCAAATTCCGTGAAATTACGGGCACATGAGACCTTACAACTCTGTGTCAGGGTGACGGGCGCATTGCATTGCAGCGTTGGTCACGTGCTTAGTGAACGTGAACCGCGGCATTGCAATTCTGCCCTCCTTATCACAAACGCAATAACTCGATTTTTGGGGCCTACAGAGTTATATACATAAGGAGGGCAGAATTGTTATAGGTCTCTACCTAATAAAAATCGAGTTATTACTGATGTTAAGCGGTAACCTCTGTTACCGCTTAACATCAGGTGGGCCTTCGGCTTGTCTCGTTATTTAGTAGTATAAAAAAACAGTCGGATCTTGTATAACGTTTTTAGGGTTCCTAGGGTACCCGTAGGAACCCTTATAGTTTCCCTATGTCTGTCTGTTCGTCTGGCTGCGGCTTTACGGAGATTAGTCATAGAAACAAAGATTTAAATCGTTAGATGTGACCTGACACCAAAAACTGTGGCATTGTCGTTATTATGTATGTTAGCAATAATGCCAACACACGCACACTGGTTCTGACAATAAGCCAAACTGTTATTGTTACCATTTATTGTGCAATAACGTTCCACGAACTTTCGTGAAAAAAAAAATATAATAATATATAACTATTACGGCTAAGAACATGATACTTTTTTTTAATGATAGGTCCACAAAACTGTAACACACTAAAAACTTAAATAAATTTTAATATAGTGTATAACACGTGTACAGCCTACTTGAAGTGGACACAACATGCTTTTAAAAGTATCTTATCTCTCGAGAGTAACTAAGAAAATAAAGAACAATTAATTACAAATTAATATATATTAAAAAAAAATTATACGAGTTACCCACAAATCAAAAGACTCCGGAGTAAGTCTTTTGATGGACAAAATTGAGGAGTAGAAAATATCCGTGTCTTGACACATGTGATTATAGCATACATAAACATATACAACTTATATCAATTATGAACAAAAAACCTAACGTACCGTACGTAGTCGTGGGCCTGAACTAGGTAATCCTGTTTTTCAGGCAAAACGAGGTTACGATCAAAAATTTATAATCACAAGCTTACGAGTACCTAATACAGATTTGTCACGTTAGCCTAAAAATAAATAACAAAACAAAATAAAGTGTCAAATAAAACTAATATTGCATTGAATCAAAATCTTACTAAGATATAATTGCCTATTGCGTTAGAAAATAAAACGTTAAACCTACTTTAATAGAGGTACAGCTAATGAATACTCGGTATCGTCAAATATACTTACATGCTTTTGAGAAAGTTCCTAACAACTATTTAAAAATTTTTAGAATTAAGATATTGGCTAACGCATTCATTCTTTTGTAGAAAAATGGTCCAAGGAAACTATAAAATCTATGAGTAAAGACATGTTTTCTACCTGGTTGCTTAGGGCAGACATTATACCTCCTTTTATTTTATAGGTTCTGTGATTTATGGGAGAGCTGTGTGTTGTTTAAGTATGATGTTCATTATGAATAACTGCCGAACTGATAACACTCCGCACGATTTGTAGAGAAGACTAGTTGGAAAAATAAAACGGCGGAATATATTAGTATAATATAGTAAGTAGTTATTAACCACGACAGGAATCAATATATTCTACGACCAAGTCTGTCGTACCAATTGCAAGATATTGTGAAAAAGGTCCTACGAAATCAGTGTCTCTGTGTGTATTGTGAGATACAGCCTTTATATTCTTCTCATTGAAAAATCTCAGTTTACGGGGAAAGTGCGTGGCGCGTGTTAAGGACCCTCGCCGATGCGTGCCACGCGCGTCCAGACTTCCACATCTGAGTCGCGTCTCAGGTGTAGAGGTCTGGACATATGTGGGTCTGAACCTTGTCTGAACCTTTGAATGCATAGTAAGGCCTCAGCATCTATTGAAGATGATTTTATACAGCACTACCAGCTGGTATTCGTCCTGTATGAGACGTTGCTTTGCCTGGGACATTGTTAGATTAGGCTTTTCCAGCACCTATACTATCCTCTCGGCTTTATCATTAGTGTGGGGAAAGCATAGGTAAACGTCTGAAGCTAACTAAGCCGCGGGTTTTCTTACGATGTTTTCCTTCACTGATAAAGCACGTGTTAAATGAGCACCTTTCATGAAGGAAAAATCCATTGAAAAGTCGGGGTACATACCACTCGGCCAACACGGCTTTTGGAAGGAGAACTAAAATGTTCACATCTTTTACTTCCGAGTCGTGAACACCAGAACAGCCCCTTACGCCATAAGCCGTAGGTAGTAGCTGCAGTGTTCACACTCGTTGCGATGATTTGCGAGGGAATCGTCTCCGCTGATTGCGACATAATTCTGAACCCCGCGTGATGAGTTTTTCCATTTCCACAGTGCGCGTGGATATTGCGTAGGGCCGTGCTTCTTGCGTAGGGGCCGCGCTTCTTGCGTAGAGGTGTAGTGTCTTGTTTATGAAATGAAGTATGTATATCGTTTCTCTGTAGTCATCATTTGTGTTCTTGCGAATTATGAAGTCTACGTGAAGAGAGCTTTGTGTTGCTACTGCACACTGAGAATATCAAAAGGTTTTTTGAAATTAGCATTTAAAAAGGAATATAATTTTTCCGTGACTCTTTTGATTTCATTTCGGCCGTAAAACGTCTACTACTGAACACAGGCCTCCCTCATGGATCTCCATGAGGGGTAGTTGCCATACTCACCACGCTTGGCAGGCGAATTGGCGAGCGCAGTACGGGATTTTGATACACGGATATACGCTGCTGCCCATCTTTCGGAGGTATCCCTTAGCAGGCTCTTACTGCATCCACGGGCATGATAGGAGGGGTAACATTCTACTGCCGGCACCCCACGGCCCCCACTCTTTTGATTGTGTGTTGTTTGTTAACTATGGTTCCTTACAAAGTGATATTTTGCACCCGAGCATGATATTTGAATAGTTTAGGTTAAAACTCACGTCTTTGTAAGTACTTATTCAATTCCCTCCCACCATCTCCTTGAGTCTGTAGGCACAAACTGATATCGAACACTGCCGACCCACATAAGAGTTTCCAACAAACTTTCCAAAACGGAGAGCTAAATTAAAATTACCGCAACGAGTTATCCTTAAACCGAGCGCTAATCAATGAACGAGATTGAGCACTTTCCAAACTTTGCCGGATTAAATTCAGACGTTATTTTTCCGATGATTTTATAAGTCTGGAGAGGGTTTATAATTTATTCTGGGCGGGTGTCTGCGGTGATTTCCCGAGGGGTGGATCGGCGTTTGATCGACACATCCTGAGGAGCTGGACTCCAGGCACACGTGTCGTGAACGGGGTGAATATGTCACATTTGCACTCGCATCACGTAGTGCGAAATGAAAAAATATTCGCTGCTACATGTGTCACGAAAGCCTATCCCAATCTGACCTTTGATTTAAGGTCGTAGCAGACTTTTACTACACCGCTCCCACCTGGCAAAATAATATTCATTGAAATATGAGCTTTATGGCGCCCTGTGACATACCACCACTTGATAGTTGACTTCTCGCTTACCACGCGTTTCGAGCAAGAGTAGTAGTAAAGTAGTCATTCTTAGTCCATTTTAGTCGGTGTTGTACGGGAGTGGTGTTGTGGGGGGTAGTGTAAGTAAGCTACGACCTTTAAAGTTCAGCGCTCAAATACTTGCGAAAGTTATACCTAGAGGGAACATAAAGATTCGTTGATTTATTGACGGCCGTTTCTCTTCTTCAATCCAAGGAAGATATAAAAACACCTGCCTGAAACAAAAAATATCTAGGTACCTACCTAACTTTGTTGAACACTGAATTTTGCGTAAACTTTTCAGGCTAGGTCATCATCATCATTACAGCCGTAGGACTGCTGTCCACGTCCACAGCTGGACACAGGCCTCTCTCATACATCTCCAAGATCATGAGGAGATTGTTGCCATACTCGCCATCCTTGGCAAACGGGTTGACGAGCGCAGTATGGGATGTTGATACACGGATAAGACGCTACTGCCCATCTTACGGAGCAGAGCAGACCCTTAGCAGATTCTTACTGCATCCACGGGCAAGAGCGGAGAAGCAACATTCTAATGCCGGCACCTCACGGCATTAGGTAGGTATGCATGCTGCACTGACAACGTAGTTCTCCCTGCATATGCATAATTAGCGGGCGGGAGGGCGGTGCTCCTGCATCTCAGCATAAGCGAAATTAAAACTAAATATTTTCATTGTATTTTATTATCGTCTAAATGTTTTATGTCTAAATTTTTTTGCTTTGTTTTAGCTAGCTCAGACACACCAAACTGGTTATTATTAATTCAATCACCTGGGCCCTGGCAATCACAGCCGCTAACGAACCAGACGAATAACATTATCTGCACACGTTTTTGCCAGTTTTTTCTCTCCCACGCTTTTTAATTAGCAAAATCCACGTTTCTTTTTAACTGAAGAACAAATTCACATGAAATGTTAGTAATTCAACTCATTAGGGGTATTAAATATTAAATAAAGGAATAGTCAAGTTTCCAAGGAAGAAATAATGACCAAGTTTCCGAATTTAATACTTAGCTCTATTCAAGGGGCTACGAAGTGCTACGTGCGTAGCGCTACATTATCCTGGGCTAAACTACGCGGTTAGTGAATAGTATATTATTATTGTGCTACGAATAGATATAACTTAATTAAATTATGAGCAAGTTTACGAATTTAATAGCGCTACGAGGAGAAACTTTGCGCTACGTGCGTAATACTAGAAATGGCATGTCTAATTTTCCAGTAATATTTTATTCGTGTTTATTTGTCCATATCTAATTAAATTAATACTTTATTGCACAATTAATTATCCACATCTTATTTATTTTAACAATTTATTGCACAATAACAAAAGGTGGGCTTAGTGCTGAAGCATTCTACTGGTAGCAACTTTGCGCTACGTGCGTAATACTAGAAATGGCATGTCTATTTCCAGTGATATTTTATTCGTTAAGTATAAGTTTATTTGTCCATATCTAATTAAATTAATACTTTATTGCACAATTAATTGTCTATATCTTATTTAATTAATAATTTATTGCACAATAACAAAAGGTGGGCTTAATGCTGAAGCATTGTACTCTACCAACCCAACCAGAGGTTTTTTATATTTTTTTAGAGTGGTTGGCGAGCTGTTCTGGTACCTACCTACTTTAAAATATTTTACAATCTAAAATAGAACAGACTTTAAGTTGGAGCCAGAAATTATAGGTAGGTAATCTGATAATATGTAAGCTATTGAGATGTTTCGTTATCTCAGTGAGATTTAAATTTAATATAATTTGATAACCTATTTAAAAATACCAGCCAGTTGTGCTTGCTTCTACTTGCCATAGACCGCTGCCAATACAATCAGGTAGGTATAGTATAGGTACCAGGTAGGTATCTGACTAATTACGAGTGGCAACCGTACAAACGATAGAACACCCTACTCGACGATGTCTGATTTCCCAAGAGAACCCTGCTAGTTTGCCAAAAGTAGAAGTTCCTATAAAATAGATTTACGTGTAACATATAATATTAAATGTGCATTCCTACGTTGGGAAGTGCTCTCATCCAAAGATTTTAATCGTAAATCTTTGCTTTTGTCAAGATGCTTATGCAACCTACCCACTTATTTACTTATGTTAATGGCAAAACTATCAACTTACATTAACACTCCTTAATAAGGTTCTTCTTTTTCTTTATTTAATGGCGTGTGTGACAGGAAAGATATTCCACCACTTTGCCAACTTAATAAGGTTCATACAACTCTTTAATAAGGTGGTACTCTAGCAAATTGTTCTATTATTAGAAACGTCATTTATTTATTACATAAAGATACAAATGTACAAGTTCACTTGGAAAGGTCCATTTTAACACCAATAAAAAATTCAATTTCATTATTTTTATTACTGATATTGAAAAACTACATCAACTAACATTACCAGGTCTTCAGCAAAAGGCTTGATTTATACAGCGTAAGCAACTGCAGATCCCACCCTAGAAGAACTGTCACCAAAATTTTATCACCAGATCTAGATAGCCCCCTTACAAAAAACTAGGTTTGTTTCTGGTTGTATTGCAACAAGAACGCACGAGCCGAGAGAGTTTAGCGGCAAGCGGCCGGCGAATTTAGTTAAATATACCTACTATACCTACAGTAAAAAAATATGGTTTAGATACATGTGCTAATGTGCTACCGTAGCAAAACGGTTCGACTCAGCATAATGCCTAACCACATAAAGCATCTAGGCGCTGGTATTCTGCCGTGGCCTTGTGCTATCAGTTAGGTTATCCCCTAGTTTAGTCATGTCCAATCGCAGGGTTGACAATCCGCCTCGCCATCGGCCATTTATCTGCAGCCATTAGGGAGCAGCCGTCTTTGAGGCAAGTAATTACTCCAAGGGGCAATTCTAGATATTGGATGTTGTGCCACAGTGCCTATCTTGCCTGCCCGGTACGAAGGTAATGCTTCTACAAGGTGTGTAATATGTGTTCTAACCCGAAAGGGCGGGTTTCAGCCCTTGAAAACAAGTGGTTATGAAGGGGAAAAATATCGATGATTCGTTTAAAGATATTATGGGTACCTACATAAAACAACAGATTATGGTATCTGTTGTTTTACCTCCTCTCCTCTCCTGACCTCTGTGGTAAAAACCAACATCTTTAATTTTCATCATCATTTATTTTTTGATATATTATTCAAAGAAAAAATCACAATTTAATCTTAAAATAGCATTATACCTGTTACTAAAAACTATGTGTTTTTTCATTTATTTATATAACATAGTTTCAGCCATAGGATCCATCCTATGGCTGAAATTATGTCCACATTTGGATATAGGCCTCCCTCATGGACTTCCAAAAACCTATTTGGAAGCGGGCTGCATCTGTTCTTCGAGCTACATGGCCTGCCCATTGCCACATCAGCGTGCTAATTAATCAGTTTGGCTATGTTGGTGACCATAGCCAAACACCCATGCTTGCAGAATGTCGTAGTAGGCCGACACTCTAACACGTATCCAGAATTGATAACTACTGAACTGATTTTGATAAAACTTGCATTGTTTTTTATGTTGAAGTAAATGTAGGCTCTTAGGCTGGTAAATAAAAAAAACCGGACAAGTGCGAGTTGGACTCTCCCATAGAGGGTTCCGTAGGTATGTAGGAACGAAGGAAGAAAGTTTTAAAAACCCACAATTTTTTTTTCAATTTATGACCGCGCGTAGGATTGCTTAATCTTATTCGGTTTTGTTTTCAGGTCCCACCACGGGCACACGTAACTCCATATCTTAATGCCTCAAATTTATTAAAAATGAAATCTCGTAGACTCTTGCATCTGGCGGCCCTTTTGTTTGGTGTTATTAACTATAAAACCCCTCCTTATCTCTATAGTAAGCTGAACTGGTTTCAAGAAACATCACGTTACATGAAAAGGTCTTGCACTCAGGTGCTACTGACGCCAAGACATAGATCTGTCACTTTTCGTGGATCATTTCGATTTGCAGCATCTCGCTGTTGGAACGACATACCGCCACCAATACGCAACCTGAAAACAGTACCATCATTTAGGTTTGCCCTTAAAAATCTTTTATTAAGCAAACAGAAGGGTACAAAAGATAAGTGACAATACTTTGCTGTTGGGCACTTGCCCCCGTGGCGAAGAACCCAAATATTCACTTTGTCTCTCAAACTCAATAAGTGTTTATTCAATAGAGCAAAACGCTACTCAGCTCTCTATTAACAACTCATCACACACAATGTATGTGTTCAGCTTCTTTTGACTAGTTGTATCCCGTTAGTCTTTTATTTCTTGTGCAAAAGTTATTAGTCAACAAGGCTCAGTAACTGATGGGCGGAATTGCAGGCTAAGTCTGTCGGGTGAGTGACTGGAGAGCCCTCTCTCTTAGCCAAAGTATACCTGTCCTGTCGCTGACTCTGTTATCTTTATTTATTTTATTTACAGTTGATACCCAATCTCTTTCGCAATCCACACTTATTGTTCTGTATAATTTAAACTCCTTATCTTTAATTACAAATGTAGTTACAACGTGTTTCATATCTTTAACATTACAAATTAAAATTTGGTTTAATACCTCCAGTGGTGTAAAATCATGACCAGAGAACAGACGCAAATCATGATGGTTGACGTCTCCTGTCACCGTCGTCCTGTTTGTCACTGTCGCACCGTTTGGCTACCGTCCGGTGGGCGCGCTGATCTAGTCTGCGTTCGTGATGGCAACTTGGTGACGTCTGAAAACCAGCGTTGCGTACCGCTTCCAAGTGGTACGCAGCATTATGCTGAGACGTCACCTTTTGGCTCACATCGTCATATAGGGCCTTACCCACATAGTTTGTAATACTGGTTTGTTTTTTCTATTTTGATGTTTTATGTTATTTGTTAAATATTTTTTTGATTCTGTTGTTTACCTGTATGTCTTGTGTGCCAATAAATGTGTTTTCTTTCTTTCTTTCTTTCTTCTTAACCTCGATGATTGATTTCGTACTTTTTTAAGGACGGTTTTTTTATGATTCCATTGCATATGTATAGTTTTTAGATTTTTCTCTGTATCTACAGTGTACCTATAAGAGGATATACTTTGCCAAATTTTATAGTTCCAGGTCTACGGGAAGTACCCTATGAATTTCGATTCCTCTGATAATGTCGAAACATGCGTTTATTGCAGCGGTGAAACCTTTTTTCAGGTTAACTTAAGCCTGTATTACACTACACGATATTCAGGGCCCGGTAGTTAGGGCGCCCTAATCGCCTTAACTAGCAAGCAAGGCTTGCCGGGTCCGACCGGTCACTCTAACTCTTATTACACCACTCTTAGTTAGGGTAAGGGTCCTTGAATATCGTGTAATGTAATGCAGGCTTTAGATTTTTTCACAGTTTAAAGAAGCTGTAGATTTGAGTAGGTATATATGGTTTTATTTTCAACTCGGGACCTCTACACGTTCTCGAGATAAAGGGCAGACCGACAGACAGACCGACAGACAGACCGACAGACAGACCGACAGACAGACCGACAGACAGACCGACAGACAGACCGACAGACAGACGGACAATAAAATGCTCCTGTAAGGGTTCCGTTTTTTTCCTTTTGAGGTAAAGAACCCTAAAAATGGTCACATGCGACCCAATTCACAGTTTTACTAGTTTGTGTGTTTTACTACTTTAGTTGTACTTCATAATTTCAGCCGTAAAACGTCCACTACTGGACACAGTACCGTGTTAAGGCAATACACTGTATGTCAAGTTACAGTGTTTTGCCTTAACAGGGCTCAATCGTTTTCTTTTTATGTGTTCTATAAAACTGTATAATTTTTTTTTCGATACCTGTTACCAACACTGAGAAAATACAATTTAAATAACACTGTATTCAAGAAATCTATAAGATTTAAAATTCCAAAAGACGGTAAACAAATATACCGTGTAATGCCAAAATAAAATAACGCGCGAAAAAGATACAGTATTCGAAATACCGAGACCTGTGCAACGCAAGCGCGTGGGTCTATTAGAGAGGTCTACTTATAGTGGCTTGCACCCAAACGGCTTGACCGGGGAGGAGTGCGGGGTGCGCGGGCCGAAAGATGGGAGACAGAGAGTTAAATAAGTTAATTAAGAAAGAGAGTTGATAAGTTTACGCTAATGAGTGGTTTGTTAAAAAAATGCGCGGTTTTCGCACTAAATACCTGCTTGATTTGTCACAAAGAAATGTACAACATCACAATATTTCTTCATCTGCAACGATGGCCTCCGAGTTAATGGTTAAGTGCAGAACTTGAAAATTTAAGGTTGATGTTGTTAGAAAGGTTGATGTTTTAGATCACACGGATATGATTTTAATCCCCAACGATTCAAAAGTAGCATACCCAAAAGGATTTAATATATAAAATATGAAAATTGTAGTGGTTCGAAGAGGTGAAGTGGCAATGTTTGCCAAAAACGATTGTCAAGGAGAATATGAGAAAATAAACTTTCTGAAAAGAAACGTCGCTTATAAATTGATAAGTGACGTAAATTCTGGTAAATCTGATATGTTTGATGTGATTAAAAGAGAACCGGAACCGAAAGGAATCAGTGATTTGAAGAAGAAGGAGTTGTTATTACTCTGCAAGTCCATGCCGCAATCAAGGAGATTTTTTTTACGAAAATCTTGTTATATCTGAATTGCCCGAAGATGATGAATGAACAATGAATATAAACGTAAAATGGTGATTTTAATAATAATCATAATTACGGCTTATTCCATTTAAACAGTAATATTTAAATGTTAACTTTTTTCCAATTGATAATTAAGAAGACGGATCTTTTGTGACTGATTGTTAACTGATCTCTTGTACACTATTGCAATTAATGATACTTAGGGCCGGTTTTTTGATCCGTATTCAACCCAACAAATGGTTAAAAATTTAACCAATGGTCATATTTTGACATTATTTCAACCACATAAATGTCAAAATGTGACAATTGGTTAGATTTTTAACCATTTATTATATATATATATATATATATATATATACATATAACATAACTAGCTAACGTAGTTAACCAACAAATGGTTAAAAATCTCATCTTTCTCTCATCTCATCTCTCTCTTTGTTGAGATTTTTAACCATTTGCTGGGTTAACTACGGATCAAAAAACCGGTCCTTAGCACAGATAATATAATACACTAGTATTAGTAATAATACACTGTCCTTCCTTAGTCATTGATAGTTAATTTTCATTTCGTTTATGATAGTTTTTTTTTAAATTATATGGTGATGTTTATATTTTATTGTTTAAAATAAATGTAAGTTGTTTTAATATGTGCGGGATAGTTGTTTATTTGACTGACTGTTACATTTTTAATTGTTTATTAGTATAGCAAAAATTTCAAACAAACTGATTTTTTCGTTTTGCTACCTACTTTCAATAACTTTAAGGAACAGTTTTAGGGTTTACTTGATAGTTAATAGGAGTTACAGTAAAATGACTTCATTGTTTATCTCGTATAACTCTAATTTATAAGGGCAATACACTGTAATATCACATAATAGTGTTTTGCCATAACTAAATAGCACCATTACTGCGAGGACTGGAAAGGTAAAACAATTTTTTAAAGATATATCATTTATTTCTAAAAATATCGCATTGAAAGTATTATGAATAGATAGATAATAAAAAATACTTTTAAATAATACCAAACACTTTATACTTTAGAAAAGAGATGAAAGAACTATCGAATAAAAACCGAAAAAAGTTTATTTGCGTGTTTACTCAAATTGGACTTTTTCAACATACAGTGTATTGGCTTTACACGGTAGCACAGGCCTCCCCCATGGATCTCCATGAGGGGTAGTTGCCATACTCACCACGCTTGGCGGGCGGGTTGGTGGTACTTAGTACGCAGGTACTTATATACCTCTATATAGCTATCGAATTGACAAACGTCCCTATTTTGAAGTCGGTAAAAAGCTTCGGTAAAAGTAGGAAATTAAATAACCACTACCGCCATCTAGGGGTAAAAGCTGAAAATAATTTCTCTAGTTCAAATTGCGCGTTGAATGGAACGTTTTTCTATATTATCTGTGACTAAGAACAGCTGACTGATGCAATTGGCACTTGACAGTAATTGACAACCTTTTGTTAAACGTCAAAACATCCAAATTCCCAATTTCTCATTTCGCAAACAAGAAAGAAACAACGCAAAACTTGCAAAAACATAAAGGAAAAGTATGGCCTCAAGTTATTTCACTGAAAGCGAGGCGCCGCGGGACTTCCGTGTTTCGTCCACAGAGAGCGACGGCCATTACACGAAGTGCCTTTTGTGTTACACTGTGAAAAGGAACTTCTACTGCTCGGAGTGTATCCGTACGGGGAACTTTGTACAATCTTCCATGCTTTACTCGGACAGGTGGGTTTCATATACGTTACATGAACCTGCGTCGTTCATCTTCTAATCGTCAAAAGTGATGAATCATTACACTCATGTTACAGAAGTCAATTAACTGCGATTACGAAACTTCCATATAAACTAACTTGTAAACAGATGTATATAATAAAAACTTAATCCAATAACATATTAAGATCAATAAGCTGTCTGAATAATGATTAATAGCCTAAATTAATTTGGCAAAAACCACACAAAAAAAGTAATAACAGAGCATACACATATAATCCGCTAATTACTTCTCAAACAATTGTAGTGTTTACAAGCTTACATAAGCTTGATGTAGAAATGGTCAATATCTAATAGTGAAAGGCAAACATCCATTGTTAAAGTTGTTCGATGATAGTCTTTTTTTAATTTTCACGATCAAAACACTTATTAAAATATGGGATTATCGGGTATTTATCGCATAATTACCTCTATTTTATTCCCGACGTTTCAACCGGATTGCACCTGGTTGTGGTCGCGGGGATAAAGGTAATTTAATTATGCTATAAAATAAATAATTACAATATAAAATAAAGGTAATTACGCGATAATTACCCGATAATCCCATATTTTAATAATTGATTGATGATTTCAGATACTCAGAAAAGCAGGCCAAGTTGCTAAGACTCAAAGCAAATAGGAAATACATACAAGATAGATGTGAGAAACTGTTACTGCCTAAACTGAAGAGAGATACATTGATAACTGAAGCTAAACAGTCTCGAGACAGACTTGACCTCTTAAGACTAGCTATAGAACAACGAAGAAGCAATATAGAAGAGAAAAGGAAAGAACTGACGGATTTAAAAAACCACAACAATGATTTGAAACAGAAACTGCCTAGGTATCAGAAACGAGTGTCTACTCTCAGCAAACATGTGCAGAATCAAAGTATAGAGGTGCAGAACAAAGTGAGCTCATACAACGACCAAGCAGAGACACTGGCGGCTTTACGGAGATCACATATAAGGCACCTTACCAAGTATATCTTCCCGGTTTACATGACCTATGATACGAGGTATGCTATTCACATGGTATTTTCCTAAACATTATACTTTATTTAATAGTAAATTACAAAAATGCTAATTCTCATTTAGGTTTCTCAATTAAGATTTTCCTTTATTTTTTTCTGTCACTTAAATGAAGAAGGCGAATTAATAGGGTTAAACATTTTTCCTCATTTCTTTATAACTTAAGTGATACAAAGTTCCAATAAGCAGCATCATTACTAGAAATATATTTTTTTCCATAACTTGGTTCGTAAGCACTGTTGTCCCATAAAATCAAAGTATATTTATTTTTTCTGTGCTTACTCCAGGATACAGACTAATTTTGTAAACTTTCATGATCAATAGACATAATTTTAAACTGTTAAACGGGAATTACCGCGACTTAATCGGAAATAATAAAACAAGGTAATTACGCGATAAAGTCCCGTTTTAACCAGTTTAAAATTACAGACTCATTAGTAAGGCACGCCAGCTTTGTAGAGTTACTGATGCAGGTTAGAATCCCATCCAAAATAACATTTGCTCTTTTACTCTCATGCATATTGCTGCTTTCCTTGCTGGTCTGTGAACCTGTAGTGTGCATGGAAACTTAACTCCACACCAGAACACACAAACCAAACAACACGCAAACCAAACAACTCGCAAACCAAACAACACACAAACCAAACACATGCCTGGTGGGCGGCAATCTGCATGACAGAAAAAACTTAACAGTTTTATTGAATTAGATATTCTACTGACTTTTTAACCGTCGAAAAATCAGAGGAGGTTCTCAAGTCGACGCATATATTTTTTTATGTATTATCTTGATCACGCATAACTTTTTAGAGAGTAGAACGATTTTGATAATATTTTTTTAATGAATCACATTCTAGTGACAGCATAGAAGACATGGAGTTCATAGGCTCCGACACAGAGGAGGAGCCCCCCAAACGCCCGCAGCTCCACATTGTCACTCCCTGGATCAACACAGACGCGGACTTCTCCCACGTCCAAGCTTGGAGCAAGGATGCCGCGCTCACCGCCAGTCCGGCCTGCGCGAAGTGGCGGCGGAACAGCGCTGGGCTGGCCTTAGCTGCTCAGCTTCTAACTCTTCTGTCTTGGGTGCTGGATATGAGACTGCCACATACATTATCCATCAAGTAAGTCTATTATTAAGTTCTCTGGTGCGCAGGGTCCGGGCCAGCTCCAACAGCATTCTGAGTGTGTCCACTAACAGGTTTGACTGCATCTATATGTATCATTCATCAAGGATGCACGCTTATTTAAATAATAATAATATAAAGTGCAACATTGCCAAATAATTATTGTAAATATTCCTTATTGTTTATTTTATTTTTATTTTTTCTTGTTTTAATTATTGTGGTTGTTTCAATTTGACTAATGCTTTCTGTAAATTTAGGTGACTATTTGATTATTATATTCCAATTTTATGTACCTATTCTATGGACCTATGTATAAAGTCTGAAATAAAGAAAATTTATTTATTTTTTTATATTAATAGGCTTGTAGAAAAAGACACTGAATTTAATGTACTTCTCACCTCACCTTCATTAAAATTCTCGAAGACGTCGGATCGATTCATGGAGCGATGGGGGGTGGGCTTTTGCCCAGCAGTGAGACACTTACGGTTTTTCTGTATTAATTAACACATTATATTTAATTATACAATTACTTCCTTAAAACTTAAAACGACATCATTGTAACGACAGTAACTTAACGCCATCCAAATACCAAACATAGCCACAACTGCCTATCTTATAGTAGGTCCTGAAAGAAATATTTCGAGCACAATCATCATCATCATCATTTCAGACGTAAAATGTCCACTACTGAACACAGACCTCCGTCCCATGAGGGGTAGTTGCCATACTCACCACGCTTGGCAGGCGAGTTTGCGAGCGCAGTACGGGATGTTGCTACACGGAAAGACGCCGAAGATGTCCCGAGGTATCCCTTAGCAGGCCCTTACTGCATCCATGGGTATGAGAGGAGGGGTACCAACCATTCTATGGCGTCACCCCACGGCGAGAACAATGCAAACGAACAATCATAAATCAGGATCCAGACACTTACGGTCAGTTGATACTATAGTAATCGATAGTTTTCCCTTCCAGCGAGTACAGTAACTGGCGAGTGAGCGACGCGGGCGCGGGCGGGCGCGCGCGCCGCGTGTGCGCCGCCGCCGCCGCGCTCGCCACGCAGGGGGGCGCGGGGCCGCGGGGGGAGGGCGCGGGGCCGCGGGGGGAGGGCGCGGGGCCGCGGGGGGAGGCGGCGCCCGAGGGCGGCCCGCACCCGCTGGAGGCGCTGCACTCGCTGACGATAGCCGCGGCCACGGACGACCCCGCGCTGGGCAGGTGAGAACATTATCTGGGTTCTAATAATCAGTTCGACAAGGACGCTAAGATCAAGTATTTTTTGTCATTAGATAATACAAACATGTTTTCTTTAGAGGTTACTCTTGAAAGAGCGACATATTATTGGCCATGTGAAAAACACTCAACGCTCAAATCTAAGCCTGTAACGTTGAGAGTTTGACCCTGCGATTTGGTCATTTCAAAAGATATTATACCGTAAATTGTAGACGTTTAAATTCGAACGGTAAATCCGATGGTATCAGAGGAATTCGGGGTATCAATACACCTTCTCCGGTACTACATCCGGTGAGTATTGTGCACTCTATTGTGAGTTTTTAGTGATTTTACCAGCAAACGCGTGCCGTAGCAAAGTTTAGGTGGATTCAGGTTTTTTAATAAAATAACAGACAACCTACTTTCAACACCATTTTATGAGGAGGTAGTCCAGACGGGTTCAAAGAACTAAAAAAATCTGTAGGAAAATGAACAGCTTCTTCCAAATCGAGAACAGTATCGACCGAGTTTTGACCGACCCCCCGGCCGGTACCGTCGCAACCGCTATGTCCTTACATTTTAAATTTGTAATATCTTCAAAAATATTTTATTAAATTACATGCTGTAAAATGCCATATTGGTCTATATTAAATGCACTTTTATATTTTTATATTTAAGGTACTTAATTGGATAAGGTTTAATGCTGTATTGCTTAAAATCGCTTCGATGCGGTTTTTTTAATAGATAGAGTCATTCAAGAGGAAAGTTTTTATCTATCTGTTAAAAAACCGCATCAAAATCCGTTGCGTAGTTTTAAAGATTTAAGAAAATATAGGGACAGACAGACAGCGGGAAGCGACTTTGTTTTATACTATGTAGTGATGTTGTATTTGTTTTTTTTTGTGATCTGTACTTGTGACTGGCCGACAAATGTTTTAAGGCGTAGTGGTATCCTTTACGTTGAAGGCGGCCGTTCGGTAACACAGCAGCGATTGCCCCCAGGCTGGCGCGCGGCGGCGGCGGCGCGGCGGCGTGGTGCGCGCGCTGGGCGGCGCCCGCCTCCGACCACGAGGACGCCGAGCCCGAGCACCTGCACTGGCCCGACACCATGGAGGTACGCCGTTCGGTAACACAGCAACGCTGCATTGCATTGTCTCATGTGCCCGTAATTTCCCCGGCCCCTTACCCTTCAAACCGGAACACAGCATGCAGATATTACTTCTTGACGGCAGAAATAGGTATGGTGGTAGTACTTCCCTGAATGAACTCTTCACAAAAAGTTTTACTACTTACTACAAAAAAAGTCCCTCAGTGAACTTTCAGATATAGCTGAAAAGAACAGATACTACTTTTACTTACTATTTATCGCGTACCCTTTATTATTGCCCGACGTTTCGACAGGAGTGCATGCACCCATCGTGGTCGGGAAGACTTTAACTATGCCTGTTGGGTATACGGGCGGTGCTGGGTGCTGTTGAGCTGCGTGACCTCTGAGACACAGTCCTTCGACTAGTTCAGAGGGAAACGGACGCTCGGCGGCACACAAAACCGTGCTGTGCTCGTCAGCTTAGTACAGTTTTCGGTAGTCTGTAAGAAATCGCAGTAAGCGATAAGACCACCGTTTGTTAAATGTGTTTTTTTACAATAAAAATTTATTATTATTATATTATTATTATTTATTTCTCTTTACGTATTTATATATATCGTTGTTCCAGCTGGAGGCGCCCCCCCCCGTGCCCGCGCCCGCGCCCTCGCTCGTGACGTCAGCAGCCGCGTCGCTGGCTTCCATGTGGCGCGGCTGGACCAAGTGACGGCACACTAGTCTTACACTTTACCAGCGGATGGCACGCACCGACTGTAACCTACACGCCATACTGGATGAAGAATGCTCGTCAACAACATCGAGGACATACCCAATAGAGAGGGAATGTCATTTATGTTCTCTAAACAACAATTCCGACAAAAATATTTCATAATAGTTCATAGTTTATTTATTCATAACAAAACGTTACATGTCTGGTTGTTTGCAATACATAGTTTTAACCTAATTCATAAGTAACATTTAAACGCCAATGTGTGCTGCAAAGTTAGTAGGAAATTAAATAAAAAATAAACAATTACAATAACAAAAAACAAAAAGGTCTAAAAATTAATTGATAATAATTATTCAAATACAATTTTACGTCACAAATTCTTCAAAGTTTCGTCGATCAGCCAGCGTTTTAGAAGAACTTTAAATAATTGTACGGAATGGTACACAGGTCGGCTGTTGGCGCTGTACTGTCAAGGCGAGAGTCGTCATTGCATTAGTGCAAAGCATCTATGTATTTCGGAATTCTTATGACCTTATTTCTCCTCTATTGGATATGTGCTCGATGGTCTACAAATTGTCAAAAATTAACCTGAAAATAACTTGTTTTCTTTTGGTCTTTCTTTATACATCAACAGTGGACATTAGTCCACCTATCGCGGTATATTAATATGCCGGTGATGATGCTGCGCTTTTATATCTAACTGCTAATGATTATGTCAATTAGAAAAACGCGAGTAAAGTTTAAATTAATTTTAAGAACTCTCTAATCAATAGTCTTAGTATGTGAAACACATCTAGAATAAGTCCTGCGGGGAGACAACGGTACTAAAAACAATGTTTAAAAGTTTTCCTCATATCTCAAGGGGATCCGTACATTGTACAGATCCCATACATATTATACACTAGCCGCACTCCGCGGTTTCACCCGCGTAGTTCCCGTTCCCGTGGGAATACGAGGATAAAATATAGCCTATGTTACTCAGGGATAATGTAGCTTTCTAATGGTGAAACAATTTTGAAAATCGGTTGAGTAGTTTTTCGTGTGTTGTGGTGAGTTTATTCGTTACAAACATACAAAATACAACTCACAACATACATACATATCTTTCCTCTCTATAATATTATACGTATAGATTAACATTTTCGACATAAAATTTTATGCGGTAAATTAGTGGGCCAGGAGCTGAGTTAACTGCATCGCCGATAAAAGCAGAACTGTGGGTTCAAGTCCCATAGCAGCCATTTCAAGTAATACGGGATTTAATAATTGCCATTATTGTGAGTGTAGTTCCGAGCCATTTTAAATTATTATTTAGCCTATCTGATCCCACTGCTGGGCAGAGGCCTCCCCCAATCACGGCATGCATCTCGGTCTTAAGCCACTTAAATTACGGGACGTTAAACATTTTGTAAACTTACCATATCATATCGCAAAGTCGGATGGGGAAGGTACGGTATACAAAGATTTAAATTGTTAGATAGGCGCTTACAGTAATGAGGTCGCGCCGCTTTTTTTCCACGCGAAATGAATGAGCACGCTCATTTGGAATCAGTTTACATTTAAACACAGTGTTAGCCAGTCGTGTTGACCGTGTTAATGGTAATAATCACGTGCCACTGTGATCTCAACTACCATCTTCTCAAGACAGGTGCCACAGACAGTGGACTGTCGCAGGTGTCTTGAAGAGAAAGAAACCGTGGAACAGGTGCTGCTGCACTGGTGCTACAAAGCAGGCTAGATTAGAGACAGGACTGCAGGAGCTCATGGAGTCATGCCCTTCCACAGCATCAGCATACCCTTCGGGGGTGCTCATGGAATGCTGCCGGCGACCCCGAGTCCTTCTCCGGTATTTCAAGGAGTTGGGCTGGTTAGGGTAGGGTCGGGGCAGTATCTCGGGGGATGATGCACAATATACCCAATGCGGGACGTCTGTGCAGATCTGGTAACAAGAATTTGATTAGATAATTTCGTTTATGGGCAAACCAGTGTGCGTGCGTCGGCATTATTGTAAACACACGTACATAGACAGTGCCACAGTTTTTGATGTCAAGACACATCTAACGATTTAAATCTTTGACGGTATCACTTGATTGTTCTTCTTCTTATGTGTTATCCTGAACATTCTGGTAATATCAGATTTACTGATGTTATGTACAAAGCTAAAAACATCAAAAATAGAACCTTATACAGGGTGTATTATAAACATGTGTTCTCTCTGGAAAGTGGTAAAAGTATAGAATCACCCCTTTCGGATTAGTACACACAGTACAATACACCCTGTAGATGGTGTTGGCGTTCTAATACTCTTGGAAACACAATTGGCAATGACATATAATAGAGTATTGTTCTAGCTCCGCTGGCTTCCTTATCCGAAAACAACTCATTACAATGCATTTTCCACCTCTTGTCTAACATAGTTAAAAACTAGTATGTGTAACTTAGAATAGCTAAAACCCTTAGGGCCCGTCTCCACGAGCGAAGGAATCGCGGCGATGTTATCGTCGTGCGACGTATTTCTATAGCGCGGACTCGTCGCGATTCCCTCGCTCGTGGAGACGGGCCATATGGCTGCGTGCCCAGTAGGCAAACTGCTAGCGGCCGACAGAGTTAACGGCGTATCGTATTATATACAAAAATTCTGTGATGGCACGGGCGTGATCGTCTAAGCTTGTTGATTAGTGACTTGATATACTCGAGGAAAATTCTTTAAAATAATACTTCAGGATAAGAGACACTTTGGTATATAAAGAAACGTACTTTGTCACATTTTTACAATCAAATAAAATACATCAACTCGGTTCTAAAACTAGTGACAAAAATGGTCACTACTCAGCATGTGCAGTGGCCGGACGAGTGCCACAGCGCTGGGCTTCCGTAGTACCCAAAATGTGCGGTTGGTGCTGACGCAATGCACGGTAGTTAAATAAGCTTATTATCCATAAGATTAGCACGCCCTTCCATAATATTTGGCGACCTCTGTGGCGCAGCGGGCGAAGGTCCGCCTGTGACGCAAGAGGTTGCGGGTTCGATTCCCGCCTCGGGACAAACGTTCGTACGTACGGTCTGCAGATCAGGGTGTTCTGGATGTTTTTTCTATTTATAATAAAAAATATCTATGTATGTAAATAGTATTGAGTATATCAGTCGTCCAGTACCCATAAAACAAGCTCTGCGTATCTTGTGGCTAGATGATGCTGTGTGAATTGTCCAGCATTCAATAAATAAATAAAAAAAAATTGGAATGGGGTGTCCACAGTTTGCTAGTTTTGCGCTCACTCTACGCAGTTTGCAGCGTTACGTGCGCCGACTGTTTGCAAGCGGTTGGCAAAGGTGTAGATGTATATTCGTCACAAAGTCACGAATTGACATTTGACAGAAGAAGAAGAAATACATTTATTAGCAGCGATGATAGCGAGATTTACTCTTGTTGCAAACCTGTCGCGAGATACGTAACTAGCCTGCGCGGGTAACAGTTTGCCTACTGGGGACGCAGCCTTATGTTCTTCTGAAATTCAGTAGGCTTTTGACAGTATAGGCTTTAAGTCTCAGTCATTCGGTAGTACAACTTTCATTGTTAATTTTTCATTACTGCTATTTGTCAAGCGCCACCAACTTTGCTGTTCAGCTGATATAGTCGGTAAAACTTAGCTTGATCGCTGCGACAGCTGTCATCAAAATCCCGCCCATCAAGTACAGTTTTAACTAGCACGGGTCTTGAAAGTTGCGGTAAATATGTAATAATGTTGTAAAGGTTTTAGTAAATAAATGATTTGATTTGAAGTACGGATTTTGTAACGGTAAAAATAACCTGTGTGGAATGTCGTACTTTATGGGTGGGGACTGCACGAATAGTGACGTGCGATGCTGACGAGTCATCGTAACTAAAATTACCGTCATATATTTTCAACATCGTCCCAGCCCTATTCGTGTCACTTCGCATATGTCTCAGCGACCAAGCTAAGTTTTACGAACTATAGCGTATTTTAGTATTTAGTAAAATAGTATTTTTATTAAATACTTTTTATAGTTACGACTTTTGTTTAGTTTCGGCCGCCTGGACAATAAGTTGGTGACATAGGTCATAGATCACATAATTATACTTAGTTTTAGTAGAAACAAAATTAAAAAATGCTAGATCTAGGTATAGCTAGCTGACCTCCAAACATTCATATTGAGACAGAATTAAAAGTATTCATGGATGTAAGCATTCGCAGGTTGTCGTATTCAGTATATTAGCAAATACTTTATATTCTGTTGTCTGAGAAATAAATATATTTTTATAAAAAGTTGTTTTCATTAAAAAAAACAGTAGAACGTAACAATATTTATTGTCTAAATAAATAAATAATATAAGATAAATCTAAAAATTAAGTACATTAACAAGACTAGCAAACAATACTTCTTCTAAAACGTAAGTAAGTAACCTAACATAAAAAAGTCTACTACATTTGAATTCTAACATAACTGGTTTCACAATTTAAACTGCAGATTAACGTGTGGTATCCAGTAGTCACGTGTAAGTGTGTAAGTATGATACTGAGTGAGACTGCGTGAATATGTTAGTAAGTGTTAGCGTGTGTGATAATGGGTGAAAAAGGTCGCTTGAGAATGCAAATGAGTGTGTCTGTATGAGAATGAGTGGACGAGTGACCCATGCATCAACTGCATGGGTATGTTAGTGAGTATATGAGTATGGGTGAGAGAGGACATGAGTGTATGTAATGTTGATTGATAATGTTGTATATGCAAACAAATCATTATTATCTATAGTATGAGAATGAGTGAGAGGGCACATGGGTGTGTTAGTGAGTGCATGAGGACAGGTAAGAGAGGTCGCCTGTGTAAGTGTGTAAGCATGAGGAAGGGGTATAATGGAAATTGCGCGATTATGAGATTGAAAGAGGTCGCATAGGCATGTAAGTTAGCGGTATTAGTATGAGTAGAAAAAGTTACGTGATTATGCAAGTGTGTGTGTATTGAGAATGGGTGATGGTGCTCGCATGGGTATGTTGGTGATTGTATGAAAATGGGTGACAGGTCACGTGTGTATGATGGTAGTGTGTCAGCTTGTCAAAGGGTGATAGAAATGGCGTATGTATGACGGTGAGTGTGTAAATTTGAGAAAGAGTGCGAGTATGAGAAAAAGTCGCATAGGTAGAACTTTTTGTGAAGAGTTCATCCGGGAAAGTACTACCACCATACCTATATCTGCCGCCAAGCAGTAATGTCTGCATTGCTGTTCTGATTTGAAGTGTACGGGGGCCGGGAAAATTACCTGAGACCTTACATCTCCGGTATAAGTGTGAAGGGCGCAATGCATCTTTGGTCACGTGGTAGTGAACGTGATTACCGCGCTATTGCAGTAACTGCAACTGTTATAGGTAGAGGTTACCGATCCACATCAGGTGGACTTTCGGCTTGTCTCGTCAATGGTATGTTAGTGAGCATTAGTGAGAATGCAAGTGAGTGTGTGTGTATTGAGCACGTGTGTGTGTCTGTGCGCTAGGTGCGGTGCAGCGAGGCGTGCCTGTTCCAGCGCCTCCGTGAGTCGTGCAGCGCCGCGCCCGCGCTCTCCACGCGGCTGAGGAGCTCCTCCATGGACCCAAAATCTCCTTTCTGGAACAAAGAAGAAATACCTTAAATGCCCTACAAAAATAAACCTGTGACAACATTGACGCCTTTCTTGACGGCTCGATCTTCCCCCATTCTCTCGATGTGCCAGCCAGCGCAGACGCAAGCCCTTCAAAATAATGACAGGGAACTGTAATTATATTTATCTTATAAAGGAGATGTTTCAAAATGGGCTAGGTCTATGTACCCAGACTGAAAAATTGCGCAAAAATCGGTGATTTCGGAAAAAATACTCTTTATTTAATTTAAACTAAAATGATTGTTTTATTAATGTTTTAAATACGAGGCATAATTATCACTGGTAACATTTTTACTAGGCAGCCAAGACAGTTTCTAATAAATTCTTGTAACTGTCACTGCCTAATGATTTTGACAGATGGTTTTACGTGTTTGAGTTGAAGATTTTGAAGTTTTTTAACAGTAGCTAGGCTCTTAATGTAGTTTACGTAGGTAGCCTGAGGTACTTAGGTACTCGAAAATTGAAATACCTCAGGTTGACTTGATTTAGCTTCTATCATAAATCATTCATTTCACTATTATGTCAACAGCTGTCAAAATGACGTCACCAACTGTATTGGTCCGCCATATTGTTCTACAGTTTTGTGTTGCTCGACTTAGGCTAGTAATTTTTAGGAAAATGCATCAAACGAAGCAACATATTAAAAAACTGATAGTGGGAAAATGTTTAATAAATATTTAGCCATTTTTGTGCACGTGTAGGTACACCTAGTTAGCCTGGATTCCATACATTCGTGAAACATCTCCTTTATCACGTAGCGATTCTCTGGGACCATATTGTAGATTGCACGAACAGCCGTTAAATTCGCCTATGATGTTTGGCTCTGCGATGAGGTGCACTATACCTCCTGGTTTTTTCGGACTCGCCATCAACCATCGGGGAGTCGACCAGTCGGCCGCCCCCGTTACCACTGAATTGATTGTAGCGGATGCTGCTAACTAGCGCAAAACGGAGAAGTCTTGTGTCGGAGGCCAAGATCCATTTTGGGCCGGTGCGCCAGAGGAGTAGGTAACTACGGTGAATAGGCAATGTTCCAATTCGATTTAACACACAACGCAAGCAAGCCAATCGATTAATCTCCCCGGCACAGTCAGTGGGACACGGACCCTTGGCCGACACCAGCGCAGACCCCCGGCCCGTCTACTACAACGTGTCCGACGTGGTACCTACTCGCTCGCTCGCTCTATCTCTGAAACACATCGCGTTGCATCCAAATGCTACTCAAACTCACCGGTGCGGTCAGCGGTCCCGCGCCGCCCCTTGGCCGACTCCGGCGCAGACCCCCCGGCCCGTCCACTGCTACGTGTCCCACGTGGTACCCCCTCTCGCTCGCTCGGTCGCTGGAGCATTGCGACGTGGTCGCGTCGCATCGCTCGGGTATCTGGACGCTCGCCCCGCGGGTACTCGAACAGAACTGGACAAGTAAAGATGTAAGTATCAGATTTCCTTGAGAAATGGGTTTAAATCAGAACCCCTGGTTATAGTCATTGTAAGTAATAATAAACAGAGAAGACCCAATAACTCATTTAGTATAAGACAGATTTTAAGGCAGTTCAAATAGGTTAACTATTTATGTAGGTTGTATAATATGTAGAAAGGTTGTATTTGCTTTCAACTGTTTACCTAAATTTACCCTTTATTGTGTCGTTTTTTCTGGACTCGTTCCTGGGCATAACGTCTTGGGGGGGGGGGGGGGGGGGCACCAGAAACAGCACAAAAAAATTGCTAGCACAGATTCCAGTAAGGTTTGAAAGTCCGCGTGTTTTTTTACTAGAGCGTTGATGTTCAGGGTTATAACCGAGGGGTTGTCCGCTTTTGCTCGTGTTTACCTACACATATCCACAAGACCTTAATACCGAATTAGGAATCGAAATTCAGCAGTTAATTTAAAGGTCTTAAAAAGATTTGGGGTAAATAAAGGCTTGGACTGCTTAGGGGCATCAAATAGTCTTAATCCGGCACTGTCTGGACCTAAAGGGCTCGATGCATTCTATTTGGCAAGTCTGGCAATATATAAGAGTCCTCTCAACTGTGGGAGCATTATAATAATTCAGAGGCTTCTGCGGATCGAAAAACATGAGAATGAAAAGCAATGCAAGCTACTAACCCTATTTTGGCAGAAGAATCGCTTCACAAACGACTGCTGCTGCGACGTAGACGGGATCGGCGAACATGTACCCATCTCACTCGTGCTCGTATCAAACGCAGATTCTTCTCTCTGTCCGCCCTTGGACGTCGGTGTGAAACTACCCTCAGCTGCGTGGGAGCAGGACGGTTCATCACACCGTATTCTGTTACGCGACGCACTTGCTTTAACGAAAGTCTTAGAACTTAGTCCTATACCGCAATCGCACTGTGTGTTTCGTGTTCTTCCAGAATCGCATTTGGCACATCTGTCGATATCTAGCTTCGACTCGCTGTCTCTTGTTAAAGTTGTATTGTTCCGTTCTCGTTCCAATGTTTGTTCTAACAGTTTGATGCGAGATTCTTTCTGTTTTATTTGTTTTTCTTGTTCCCTGTAAAAATTACACGCTATTTAGTTTGTCCTAGCTAGATCAAGTCTTACAAGCTAGTTTAATACCACTCGTAATTTTGCACTCTCATTTCTGTTGACAATACAATGTCAAATGCTTATCTAATTATCACTTTAATACTTTTAAAATGGCCGCCGCTACAAGATGACGGAAAAGGCATTTTTTGATCACTATCCATAGCTCGACTTCACCCACTGCTGGGTATAGCCTCCTTTAGTTCGTGCCATCCTCCACGATACTTCAAGTCCGATTCATCGTTTCCCCTCGACATTTATCAATGTCGACTGCCCACCTTGCTATCGAACGACCAACATTTGTATATTCTTGTCTTGACCACCTTTTTTGTCAATCTCATTAAAATGTATGATACAAAAATTGAGTCGTCACGGGACACAACAGAAGTAAAGTAAAGTTTTTTGTGGTAGGTACCACAAAAAAAAACAGAGAACCTCTTTGACATAGTTACAAAAATAGGCGTTTGTATCAACCACAAAGTCGAAAAGCAGCAAATTAACTTATGTGAGCAGAATTCCCTTTCTTTAGCGGAAAAGATAAGTCAATTGTTGTACCTATTATGAAACAACCGATATGTCAAGGAGGCTTGGCCATATCTTCCGAGTTTTCGGCCCGAATTGCACGCGGGTTGGGGAGGGGCCTGCGTCGCATGCAATGACCTTGGATCCGCGGCGTTTACCACTCTGATTGTCCACTGACTCCCATTACCCACTTCTCCCCTACCCCCCGCAAAAGATGTTTTACATCAAAAACCTTTGTCACATTAGTGCTGGACTCTTCGTAGAAAGACATACCTACTCAATAGGTGGTTTGCTTACTTTTGCAAGTCCCTGCGTCGCTTGGTCCAGGCGCGCACGCCGAGCGTGGCCCGGCGAGCCTCCTCGCACAGCGAGGCGCCGCGCGACTGCGCCTCCCACACCGCCGCCTTCAGGGACTTCACCTCCTCTCTGCGGGCAACAACTACCATTCATAGGACCAAAGCTTTGAACCGTTAGATACGCCTGTAAAGCGACCGCGTCGTTTTGTTTCAAAACGAAATGAGTAAACACGATTATTTGGAATCAGTGTAACCGCACGTTCATTCTTTTCACGAAAGTGCGTGCAATATGATTGCACAATGAATAGTAGCAATAACACCACCACCACCATGCGCAAGCGGGGAGCATCTCTGGTGCGCAGGGTCCGGGCCAGCTCCAACAGCATTCTGAGCGTGTTCGCTAACAGGTTTGACTGCATCTATATGTATCATTCATCAAGGATGCACGCTTATTAAAATAACAATAACATAAAATGCAACATTGTGAAATAATTATTGTAAATATATATATTTTTCATTAGTTAAGTCATTTGGTAGTTAGCAGAATTAATTTAGAAGAGGTCTTATATTATTTTATTTTAATTTAATTTATCTTGTATTTCTATGGGTGTATATTTGCCTGAAATAAACGAATTTTATTATTATTATAACAGATTGGTTTATTGGCAAAACCAGTTAGCGCGCGTCGGCATTGTTAACACACATATAAAGATAATGCCACAGTTTTTGGTGTCAGAGCACATCGAACGATTTAAATGTACACATAGGACGCTCCACTAAGACCGAGCGAGAGCCAATGTCCCAATATTGCAGTTAAGGCATTGCTTTTTTCTTTTATATTCCCTGGAAACAATATTTAAACTTATTTAAATCAATCTACCTTCCACCACCCTTGTCTAAAAAACTATGCAAATTAGAGAGTTCGCTATAATTTTCCTATAAACTTTATATACACTTCTATTAGCTATAAAAGTTTCACGGATTTATCTCTGCAAACTTGGAGATGAGGGGGGATGAACGGTCGTTTTTTCAACATTTTTTGTAAATAACTCAAAAACAATACGGCTTAAAGGAAAAATAAAAACTGTTTATTATTGCGCAAATTAATACCTTTCATATACCTCACACGACCTAGTAACTTCACTTAAAACAATTTAGATCTGCAATCATATTTTTTTACATTTTCATATACCTCTATGCTATATTAGTAAAAAAGTGTGATTTAACCATTTCAAGTCGATAGTATCAGTAGTTCTCGAGATATCCATTTGTGACAGACAGACAGACAAAGTGATACTCGGTATTCGGAAAATGTTTCCAATATTTTTACTTAGCCGCTCACTAACCGGCATTGCCGACGTCGGCGAAATAACAGCTACTTAGACTAAAGTGGGAGTGGGCAGGCCACGTCAGCCGCATGCACTCAGGACAGGAGGAGTGGGCTTTTAGCACCACTCAATGTCAGCCTGGAGACGGGAGGCGCCGTCGAGGTCGGCCTAGAAAGCGTTGGCGTAACGATCTCGATCGTTTCGAACGGGACTGGTAGGATCATGCAAAAAACAGGGATGACTGGAACGGTTTGGGGGAGGCTTTTGACTAGCAGTGGGACAAAATAGGCCAAGTAAAAATAAAACTAAATTTTTTTCGTGTAGGTACCTTCTTGTATTTTTGTAACGATGTGTTTTTAATTTTTGTTTTGTATTGTAATTTATATAGATGTGTAGGTTATTAGGTAGTGATTATTTTGATTTGTATAGATTATAGCGTCTTAGGATGTTTTATTCTGTAATGTTATATATCTAATCTGTGTATAATGTGTAAAATAAATAAATAAATTAAAAGTGGAAGTGGACCCACCACGCCGTCTCTATGGACTTCATCTCTTCTCTGTAAATAATTTTAGTACCATACATACGAGCGTCCATTAAGAACAACCGGAAGGTTGGCAAGAAAGGCATTGCGTTTTATTTTTGCATGCTCTGAAAACAAAATTTGGCATTTAGGCATTTCTACGAAACTTTCTTTCATAATTCTAGCATTTCTTAATTTGTTTTAAGTTAAGAAATGCTAGCAAAATTGAAGACTGGTTGGATGTGACTTTCTCTATTTCTTCGCATAATTAGAGCAACGCACCATTGCAGATCACCACAATTTTTTTTCCCTGCCAGATCAGGTCACCTTGTAACGCATGAGCCATTGACAGCCTCCACAATTGGAGATCATGTTTGACTATCTAACCATGATCCGTAGACCCTCGAGACGTGGAAGCTTAAGGAAACATACCGATGGCACTCCTCTAAGTGCGCGCAATGCTGCAGCGCCCTCGCCAGCTCGGTGCGAAGCGCCGCCACCCGCCTCTGCGCCGCACAGGTCGACCCGCGGAGCGCACAGTACTGGAATATTCATTTATTATTATTTTCAGACTTCTCCTTTCCTTACGGGCGCCACTGAAAACCAGCGCTCCAGCAGCCCTTGTGCTGATGTAGCAAATGCTGAGGGGTAGCCTTACTGTTTTCACCTCTCTATCATGTAATTAAATAACTGTATGTACCTACAATGTAAGTGATTGTAATAACAATAAAACTTTTTCTATTCTATTCTCTTCTTTCTATTCTATTATATTCTATTCCTTTAGAGCCGTCTCAATCTTCTGCTGTAGCGGTCCAATCTGACTGATGCACACTCAACTCGTCTCACCATCTCCGTCTTTTGATGATGAAGTCAAATCGACAATTTCAGCCTCTTCAAAATAGGCTGAAATTGCATTGAGAAAACATTTTTTTTAAACAAACTTTTCGACCGAATTGAAAAGGTAGTATAATAACCTGTTTCAATTTAGAATTTCTTCAATTTAATTTAGATTTAGATTTTTTAAATATCCCTCGTAAATATATTTCTATGGTATATAGGTGCTGGGCCAGCCTAATCCATCTAAAAATGTCCCAGGCACTGCAGCGTGAGAAGAAATGTTACTAAGTACGATATACATACCAATTTATTGCCGAATTTGTCATTATGCTTCGATATCAATAAATTAGGCCAGGTGCGTGGCGTGCCACGCGCTATGCGCGTTATTTCGTAGTTAACCGTAGACCTTTTTTTAGAAGTTGGTGTATGTTTTTTTACGTTTACCTAAACATATTACCAGGATTTAATTGAGTTTTAGGTTGAAAGTATTCCGGTATGTTTGGGAAACCGCATCACTTATTTGATCAACTTTTTCTCCGAAACTAAAAAGCTAGCTTCACCCTCATAGTTTTCCTAGAAATTTCATGATTAAAACTACATTCATGATTTTTTTCAGATATTAGTTATGTCAAGCTAGCTAATTCTTTAACGCTCGATATAAACAACACATATTTCACAAACGGAACTCTAAATCGAATAGTTGTCGTTGCAACCCCGAAATGGTTTTAAAATACCTATTCAACGATACCCCACACCATGGAAAAATTAAGGAAAAAAAGTTCACCCTCACCTTACGTGTATGTATGGTAGGTACCCCAAATTAATTATATTTTCAGCATTTTTTTGTAGCGTTATCTTTGCGTTGTTATATAATATGTCCATGCAAAATAACAGCTTACTAGGACTAATTGCTAATAGTCTCTTCGCAAAGCTGGTGACAGACGGACAGACAGACAAACAAAGCGAAACTATAAGTGTTTCTTGTTTTACTACGATATCCTAAAAAGCGTCGCTGAACAAATGTATCGGACTGTCGCAGAGTCGTGGTGGATGTCATAAGCCTAAAGATCCCAGCTGATGGAGCCGGACTGTGGATGACGACAATGATGATAAATAAGGTAGAAATGTTACCTCTTTGCTGATGTCTCTGGATTGGTTGAGCTGTGCGCTGAGCTGGCATATCGTCCTGTCCTGCTGCTGGCGCTCCGTCTGCAGCCGCGCCAGATCCGCTTCCTTGTCGCCCAGCAACTCTACGCAAACAAGGCTGACAGTCTTGGGGGGCCTTCTTTAAAATAGTCACAGATCAGGGAGGAAAAGGGTCGACAAAGTGCGACAAGGGATGGGAGGGATCTCAAATGCACGACGTCACATTTCGAAAAAATGTTTAAATGAAAATGAAATAAATTTGAGCTGATATTTTAATTTAATATTTTCTAAAACTAAAATTGCAAAACATGTGGACGGGGGGGGGGGTAGGGTCTCACAAATGTGATCTGTGACAAAGGGGATGAAAAAATCATGAAATCCATCGTAAAGTATTTATTTTAACCTATATCGTGTTCCACCGCTGGGCAAAGGCCTCCCCCATCTCCTCCAGTGGAAGAAGACGGGGGAGACCTTTGCCCAGTAGGTAAGCAGTGGCTTACGATCACCGGCCGCCCCACCAGTCTTCAAAGTGATTCATCATCATCATCATGTCAGCCATAAAACGTCCACTACTGAACTCAGGCCTCCCTCATAGATCTCCATGAGGGGTAGTTGCCATACTCACCACGCTTGGCAGGCGGGTTGGCGAGCGCAGTATGAGATGTTGATACACGGAAAGACGCTGCTGCCCATCTTCCGGAGGCATCTCTTTGCAGGCTCTTACTGCATCCACGAGCATGAGAGGAGAGGTAACATTCTTCTGCCGGCACCCCACGGCTAAGTGATTGATAGATAAATCATACATATAAGGGATTCATCCGGAAGATGGTCAGCAGCGTCTTTCCGTGTATCAACGTCCCGTACTGCGCTCGCCAACCCGCCTGCCAAGCGCCGTAATTTTAGAAACATCCTCTCATGATCAGTACTTAGTGATCACTGAGGGAGGCCTTTGTCCAGCAGTGGACGTCCTACGACTGGAACAGAATCCTTCGTATGTATTTAGAAGCATGTCCTTCGAAGAATTAGCGGTGCATATTTTTAATCGTCAATCTCAAGTCTTACCCAGAGTTTGTTGCAGCTGATGCCTTATAGTCTCAGAGCTCAGTCTCTCATCTTCCACAGCGGTCAACTTTTCCCTGAGTTGTTGTAACTGAAAACAATGCCTCCATTGAAAACCGATACTTTTCTTAATTCAGGCTGCGATTCGCACCCATCGTTTATGCTTACAAGTCATCATAATTCTATTATATGCATACCATGGTTTGAGTCTTTTTGAGTTTCCCGATATTTCGACGCAGTTTCACACGTCATGATCACGGATAAACTGTGTAAAATCATGATAAATATCCCGTAAAGATTGCATATCACGTTAACAACCATGATAGTTTCAAAAGTTACATCATAATACTGTCCGCCAAACTTAATCGTAAATCGTAATAATTAAACTCCTGTCAACTCAGGACATTATAGTTGCCAATAAGGTTCATCTGAATGGCGTTAAAGGAGTCTCAAGGAACATCCTTGAAGCGCTGCAGAATCGCCCCATTGGTTGCCTAAAGATGTTGTTATAGGCAACTCGTATATCATCATGTGCTCATTTTGTTTAATTTACCCAGAGTTGACATTTATAAAAAGTCTGAGGGAGTGGTTGGAACAGCATTTTCGTCCTTAGCTCGTTTTACAGTTCTAGACGATTAAATTGCAACTATGATAAAGTTTGGAACTATCATATTGCCAACAACATACAAAGCCCAACGTTGTCTTAATTGTATGGTACAACGTTATTGTGATCTCCGATTATATCTACCTCATGTTCCTTGTTTCTGATGAGGTCTTGTAGTTGGTTATTTGTGGCGTCATTATTCTCAGTTTTATTTTGTAAATCCACTACTTTCTGGCGGAGTTCATCCAGTTGCATCTGTCAATGAGTAATTTAATTCAGTAAGTAATGGAATTCAAAAAAAATTCAAAATTCAAAAAATACTTTATTCAGTGCGGCCGCATGGACCTTATTGACGCGTCACAACTTACAAAATAAAACAACACAAATAAATAGAATAAAGCACATAATTGAATCTGTTCACTTCAGATGACACGCGAGTTAGGAAAAGAAGCGAACAGAAGAACCTAATTCGGTCGTTATAGTCATCATTTAACAATTTGATTTTGTCTTATGTTACGTTTGACGGAGTTGGAGCAGATTCCATCCCAAGTGGTTTTGTCCTCTAGGTAATCTGATATTTTATAATAAGCTTTATTGCATAGATTGCGTTTAATAATGTTTTTGAATTTATTCAATGATAACTTCTGCAACTCACTTGGGAGTTTGTTGTAGAAGCGTATACATTGCCCTTTAAAAGATATTTTCACCTTAGTTTTTACTGTCATAGTTTAATATTTCATCGAATGTCTACCTACCTCCAATCCTTCGTTACTTTGCCACAATCTCCTGTTCTCTTCTTTCAATCCACAGGTGCAGTCGCCCTTAAAACAAAGTAGTTTTTATTCCAAAATATAAGCTCTGGACTCTCGAAGACATCTAATTGTATTTTGCACTCACACTCCAAGTTCTAATCTCAATACAAAATATGTTAAGCAAGCGTTTTCGTCTTTATTTTACCGCCTCATTACTACTATTATACTACATATTATAATAACCATTATTATCGCAAACTCAAAAATAAAATCATTTCAAACGCTTATTTATAAATATAATTATGTTTTATATTGACCATTTAGGTTAAAATAATCTGATATAAGCGTCTAAATTGACAGTAAAATAAATACGATCTAGACACGCGGCAGCGTATCCAGCCAAGTTCAAGAAAAGCGAACGGTTACGCTTACTCTATAACTTTAGGCACTTTTCATTTTCTATGGACTGTAGAGCGGAATTTATGCCCTTACGTGCAACCACTGGACTATAAAATCACTATATTTTGCACACGAATCCCATGTCATGCAAACACACATACATACAGTTAAAAGTTCCCTCAGTCTTAACAATTGCCCTGTTATATCCTGCAAGTCCTCAGTGACGCCTCCTGCTAGCGACTCCTCCCACACCCCCTGGCGAGTAAAACTATTGTCAATGCATATAAGCTTTATTAAAACACATTACAAAATTATGTTACAGAATATTTCAAGTACCGAATCATTGCTGGAGTTGTTAAGAAAATTTGATATTTCCACCTTTAAATTGTCCACATCTGACGCAATATCCTGAAAAGAAGATACGTTTTCCTTATTTCTCTTTCATCCTGTCTTTGCATTACTTTATGTCACTCTACTCTGTTTTTTTAGTGGGAACCTACCTGAAACTTGTCCAATGACCACTTCTGCGTGTTGATGACATTGTTAAGTCTACTTATCTGGTCTGATTTTTCTTTTTCCATCAACCGTACATCTAGATATGATTTCCGAAGCATCTCTATCAACCCTTCTTGTTTTGCTGTCTGTAATATGATTAATGAGTTCAATCTTAATTATTTTTTTTTAATACACACAACTTTCATCGATAATAGAACTCTTACCTCGTAGAAGCATTCCCGATAGAGTTCTTCAATAACACTCAAGTTGTTTTGTAGAGTGGTCACCATATTCTGATTGTCTATACCCTAAAACGATGGTTAAGTGCGGTATATAAAAATGTAGATCTAGCTTTACTTGTAGAAAAAAAAATTAAGTACTTACATTGGCTGTGATAGAGACATCGGCCTTTTCAACTTTGCTCTGCTGTATTGTCTCCCGTAGTGTTTTAAGCTGCAAAAGTACTCGTAGTAAAGATTTTATTTTCAAAACAAAAACATAAATATGAAGAATAAGCTCAGTTAGTAGGAAATGACAACCTAGATGTTTGTCTGTGTCCATATAGTCACACAGTGTCCATATTGTAAATGTCCAGCTATTAATATTTTAACCATTTTTGCCACGAACAAATGACACTATTCCAGAAATGTTAATAGGTTATCCAATCAATCAATTATTTATTTATTCGGGAAACAAACAACACAATTAAACTTAAAAACTACAGAGTTACACTTGATCCAAAAAGTTTTTACTATTCAGTTATTTATAGCACACAATGTGGTGTGACAATTTTGAGCATATCAAAATAATTATCCTTATTATTGAAACGCTAACAATGCTAAGGTTTTGTTAATAAGTTAAGACATTGTCAAGAGCTTTTCTCAAATCCGTATTCTCACCTCCCGTCCTTTTTGTTCGATCTCTTTCTTCAGAACGGCACTGCGCGACGTCAGGGAAACAATTCTCGCCTCGGCGACAGCAAGGCTCTCTGCTTGGACCCTCACTGTTTCTTCTTTGTTTTGTAGCTATAAATAATCACAAAAATTCTAGTTTATTCAATTGAATATTGAAAACTTAAGGGCTATGTTTATCATATTTATTTTTTAAAGTCAAATTATATTCATAAGAGAAAGATTTATATTAAAACAAATTAAAATAACTTGCAATTTGAAGTGTGGCCAGGAGTTTGCCGTGATAGTACTGCGCCCGCGCCGACGACGCGCAGGAGCTACTCGGACTCTCCAATTCGCTGGATCGGCAGATGCTGTCCTGTAGAACATCAATCACTTATCACCTGAAACTTACCTTTTACTGATGAACGATAGAACACGTTTAAAAAAAACGTAAACGTCTTAACGTAACGTCTTTAACGTCTTTTAAAATAAAAGATTTTTTTTCTAAAGCAATTATGGAGCTTTCATCTAACATTGTCCTACGGACTGCAGCGTCCTGTACAGCATGAATACCAGTAGCAGACGGCATATAAATTGTCTGTAATAGCGTTATAACTTTGAAACTTTATTATTTCTATGTTTCTGTTAAATTTGCTAATGACATAGAACATAATAAAGCAAATCGGCACTTAAAAGTCTAAACAAAACAAACACTCACCTTAAAATCACTGTCCGAGTCCGTACACATCAACAAACCGTTGAACATCATATTTACACTACAAACTAGGTATGTTTATATAAAATGTACACTACGTAGTGTTTACGAGCTGGCCGAGACGCGCGTGTGTTCGGAGGTGTGCACCGAAAGTGGTGCATCCGAGCTAAAAATACACGTTTGGAAATACACTGGAGCAGGAAGGTGTCCCACTTGCCATGGCGTCCCTTGGGTGAAATGCAAGTAAAAAACTGTTCACAAAAACTTAATAGATTACAGCTTGAACTTTTTGAACTATCTCTTTAGTTTTGGATGTAGTTGAAGTTGTAGTTTATGCTCAAGTTGTTTTTTTTTTCCCAAAGCTGCTGTTAAAGTATCACAGGGCTCTCAACCCTGGCTACAAACTCAAAGTCTAGAGTAGAGAAGAACATCTTAGAATATAATTAATGGTCAATTAACAAAAAAAGAGACAAAACACATTTAAATTGAATAATGCACATAATTGAATTTGTTCGCTTCAGATAACTTTTTCTGTTAATTGAAAGAAGCTAAAAAGAAACCTCCAAATTCATGTACTATTAATAAGAAGAGAAGATAATGCGAGAAAAAAGTTAAATAAGTATATAGATTATTTCAATGACGACGGGAATTCGATTAGTAGTATCCGTTTATCATAAAGGGAGTTAGTAGAGCTTACATACTTCATTGACTTAGGGACCTGAAGTGAGTCTTGGCCTTAGTTACAAGAACTCGCAACTTTCTTCTGTCCATTGCTGTCTTCGGGCTTGTCTGCAAAAAACTAGCCAGCTTTGTGTGTACGCGCCGAATTGTCTAGCAACCTGCTTTGCCAGTAAATGTGGCCATGGATGCACAGGGTGTATTTTCGGACTAATGAATGGATAGTTCAATGAGCAATAGCTAGGAGAGAGCTTTTGATGCAAGCTTTATTGATATCAAAGCAAACAAGTGGTTAGTTTTATATCGTCGTAAATGAACAGCGCCCAATAACGACGGATCGAGCGGACTTATAGTTCAAACAATAAGTGTGTTCCGATTGATGTTTGAACAAAAATATAACAAGACTTTAGAATATTTCAAAAAATGGTAAAGCTACTCAAGAATTACTCTATTTATCTGTCTAAGTACCTCTTCGCAGAAGTTGTTACCTCCTCCCATTTCTCAACCATAACCAGAAATAAGGTCACCGTAGCCGAAAACGGTTAGGAAGACTATTAATATTATAGCACCTCTTCACAGAAAGTTAACATACGATTATAGAAACTGACCTAAGGACTCGAGTTCAAATGGTACCGAAAAAATGGCACTAGTCCAAAAACACCTACAGGGTGTTTGGCAGATGGACCGGCACTATTTACAAAATGTCCTTCACACACGCTGTACATATAAGTGAACAACCGACACATTTTTTGTATACAACAAAAGTTTTTGTAACAACTAACAACAAAAAAATTATGACGATAAGTTTAAAAAAAAAGTTTTTTATCTTATAAGTCACGTCAGAGAAGATCAGAAGGTGAAAAGTGGTTAAAGCGAAAATAACCTACATTCGGAAGCAGGCAATACCGAGCCGCTGATGATATTGATGAACCTATTGAATGAGCCCGAAGACATTATTAGAAAGAAATAAATAAATCATTAATTTACTACGCACACAAAGCAATACAAATATAAAAATAACATTTAAAAATATATGGGCCGGAGAAGAAGAACAAAGGAAGTGGTGGATATAAGGGTCCGTAGCTCAGATTCGTATTTCGGTCCACCAATTCCTCGTGCAGGAACTCAGAGATGCCATTAGCGAGCACACCGATGGTTTCCGACGCCACGTCCGCTCGTTCCGACACGCCATAGATTCGTTCACATACGTTTACATCTCATAACACGGGACATAAATAACTCGTTACATCGTGAAACGGCTGTGACCACCACAATGATATAATAACAATACGTGTTTACTTTGGATGACAATGCATGGCCAGCTATGTGACTCATCGTCACTCTGAATCCAACATGACGGAACACCCAAGATGGCGGACTACTTATTTTTAATGTACTCCTAATAATATGGGTATCAAATGAAAGGGCTTGCTGAGAATAACTCAAAAAATTAAATGACGTCTCTCTGAATCCAACATGGCGGAACACCCAAGATGGCGTACTAGTTATTTTTAATGGACTCCTACAATATGGGTGTCAAATAAAAGGGCTTGCTGAAAATAGTTCGAAAATTAAATGACGATATTCTGAATCCAGCATGGCGGAACATCCAAGATCGTAGACTAGTTATTCTTAATGCACTCCTATATATGGTTTTAAATGAAAGGCCTTGCTGAGAGTTACTCGAAAAATTAAATGGCATCACTCTGAATTCAACATGGTGGTATACTCAAGATGACTGACTAGTTATTCTTAATACACTCTTACAATATGGGTACCAAATGAAAGGCCTTGCTTAGTTACTCGAAAAATTAAATGACATAACTTTAAATCCAACATGGCGGTATAATCAATATGGCGAACTAATTCGAAAAATTAAATAACGCAAAATACCCAAGATGGCGGACTAGTAATTTTAGGATATCAAATAAAAGGGCTTGCTGAGAGTTACTCGAAAAATTATATGACATCACTCTAAATCCAACATGGCGGGTATGAGATAACAGACAAGATACCAACTGTCCAGTGATATAAATTAGAAGTGAGTAAAAAAAACTTTTTAACAAACAATATTTTATTTAACCGTACTAAAAATAATAAAATAAACATTTTCCATTAAAGTTTAACGTCAACTTAAACGTCTTTACATAATTTATGTGTTAAAAAAGATTGTCGCGAGATTTAAGCAGGTACTCGTATTTACATTATTTGAAAAAAAAATAATCAATTAAATCAAGTTACAGGTACACAGGTTAATCCCGCGACAAGCTTTTTTATCACATAAATTGTGTAAAGACGTTTTAAGTTGACATTAAACTTTAATGGAAAATGGTTATTTTATTATTTTTAGTACGTTTAAATAAAAGCTTGTTTGTTAAAAAGTTTTTTTTACTTCTAATTTATTAAGTATTTCAAATTAAATAATTATTTCAGTTATTATGTTTTTGATGGACAGCTAACGATTAACATCATGCACTATACGAGTATGTAGAGTACATGGACAGAGAACGTCCTGGGCTCGTAGACCCGCCAATCATCATCGCGGCAAGCGAAGGCGTCTTTTCAGACTATGGCAGATAATATGTTATCTGCCATAGTCTGAAAAGACGCCTTCGCTTTGCTGCCACGCTGACTACGATGGGTGCTATCCTGTCGAAACGTCTGGCAATAATAAAGGTAAATAACGCGATAAATACCCGGTTAAACATGTGTTAATAATGTGTCGTTATCGTGAAAGTTTGAAAAAGACTACAGTAAGAGTAAGTACACTTTTTCAGTTAGATAATAATGTACAAAACAGCTGTAAGAAAAACATCAAATAAATGGTAGTCTACATGCTAATGATGAAACTAGTTACTCGTAACTTGAAATACTTCTATAGAGCATATTCTACTCACGCATTCTTCTTTTATCAGTGTCTCGGGTTTCAATTTGACCACTCTATAATAATACGGACTTTCATTATTACTTTTGTTGCGAAATTGCTAAAGGGGTTTTATATAAGGCCCTATATTATTTATCAGACATGTCCTATTAGAATTCTATGCTGTTTTGTTTCACAAATTATGTGTCTATCTAATTCAATAACTACACAAAACTTTATTGTTAAGTTAGTTCATAAAACTTAATTTTCACATACCAACATTTTAACGACCGAAATAATAAGTTGTTATAAAAGTAGCGTTTCTTTTTAAAAAAAATAGTTTAGTTTATTACTTTAACTTAATCAGGTTCATGACAAATAAATGCATTTTGAATCCCCCTTTTAAGTAATAAGATACCTGTATTAGGGGATTTACATTAGGGGGATGAGATACCTGTATTACTGACCTCTCCTTAGAAGTCCCAGCGTTCCCTTTGAATAGTTCTTTCACTACCTTTTCAGGATTACTTATTCTGACAGACTTCTTGTCTTTTTTAGTATTTGGACATTCAGTGATGCATTCCTTGATGTAGGTGTCCTCAAGACACCGGCAGGTTTTGAGCGTTTGAGAACATTTCCTCGGTGAGTCTTCTAGTTCAGTGGAAGCCCCAGCTCTAGCGCTATCGCATTGTGCCTTTAAAATTAAAAATTATTATCGTACCTATAAGTCTTAAAGCGTGGGACTTTACCTACATAATATACGAGTAGAATCTTTAAGGGAGTACTGATTTCTTGTTAGATTCTTATTGGTCTATCGCGGTAAGTATGACGGGCGTGTATTTTAAAGAACTTTCAGCAGACCCTAACTACCTCTAGTATGTACGGCCACTCTCTACGGCTGTGCCCTTGGAGCCTAATCTAAACCGAAACGTAACTTTACGGTACCCGTTGTGGAGCTCCTGCGGTTGGTTAAATTGGCGTCATACTCGAAACGTTTTTTGAATGTTATTCTAAATTTTTATGAACATCCAACTTAATCGAAAGACCCTAGAGAGGGTTAAGTTCGACTATTTTGTTTTCACCTGTGCGGCCGATATCCGAGACTCATCGGGGCTCTGGGTGTTGGAGGATTGATTCAGCTGGCTGACATTGGGCGTCGAAGTCTGCACCGCGATTCTCGGCATCTCCGTCAGCTGACCACCAACACACCGAGAATATTTATGAGAACATTAATACACAAAATAAAGCTTAGTTTCCACACCACATTTTATGTCCTTCATTACTCTTGGTCCAAACACAACGTTACAACTCATAACGCAAAATTGTCTAATTATTTATTTTGTTATAATATCCTAGCTTGAGTATTTCTATAGGAGCAAGCCATGATACTGATACAACCATTTGCGGACAAAGGAGTTAAACCAAATAATTGTATATCAAAACCGATAAAGATAACTTATTTATTTATTTATTTATTTATTTATTGAGAATATAACATCATTACAGGTTTTTTTTATTAAGCCCTAAGGCGATGTTATATCTATATCTAGGTTATTAACTATTTTTTACGGTCTAATGTACATACACGCAATATACAATAAATACACTAATCTAAACATTTCCTTTCAATAACAATTCGTGCCATTTCCATGGCTTTTGGCAGGTGTTTGTCAAATATATCTACATTATTTTCGGACAGAATATTAAGTAAATGAATAGCGAGTGACATGGGGGCAAACTTGAGTAGGTTGGTCCTACAGTTGGGCTCCCGAGGGAGAAGAATTTAAAATGATTAACAAAATTATAAAAAATGATACATGTAAAATGATAAAAACAAAAAGTAAAATGTATGTATAAAAATTTCTAAATTAAAAGCAAAGTCTCTAATAATGTCCAGCTTATGATATTTCAATTCACTGCACTTCACTTTTAATGAAACGATTTAAGAAACTAGGCGAAGTAGTTGCGTCAACACAATCGGAATTACTGCGCGCACTTCGATTCACTAGATTGTCGATGATGCTGGTGCTCACTGTTGCCGTCGGCGCCGGAGTCGTCGTGTAGTGAACACGAATGTTGGGGCGCTCGCTGCGGGGCGCCGGCGCAGGGGCCGGCGCGGGCGGGGGCGAGATTCGCGCAGAGCAGCGGAGTCGCCCTCGCCGCCAGGCGAATAGCGCGAGTGCTAGTAGGCCTGCTCCTACCAAGACATATAGGACCACGAACTGATGCACGTCGTGATATGATATGATATGTGATAGCTCTACGCTGGTTTCGGCAGATTTTAGCGTTTGTATCTGTGTGCCGATGTTTCGTAGATCTTTCTGATAATTGGGATTCTCCAAATCATGTGACATAGTCGCACTAATAGGTATTGTTAAGTTTATAATGTTATTGATTGGAGGAATCTCTATACGCATGATATCTGGTCGAGTTTTTAGTAGATTCGTTTGTCTGTTGTGTGCAAATATTTCAAAGTCTTCGCCCTTGATAATACAGCCGTCTCCCAGTGTCATAATGCCGGCCTTGCTGACTGGTACAGCCGTAACTTGATGCTCACATATGATTCTTATCGTATGTTGATCGCAAATAAAATACAGGTATGTATTCAGGTGATTAAGTTCTGACCAGTGGGGTGTACATTTTTTAATGTTGGTTGTGCATTGATTTGTTGACTGGTCCATTACACAAAGACTTTCTTCTGACGTCATATGATGTATAGGTCTCTGTAATGGGCACAGGCGTGTTGATGAGTCATAGGGGAGACAGTTTTGAATTTCATTTTCCGATAGTGTGATATACGAATCCTTTTGAATGTTCAACGCTACATATTCTGATATAGGTGAGATCACGACCATCTCTCTTCCGCGCTGGTGAGGTATTGGTATGAGCTTGTATATGTCATAACTATCTCTGGTGATTAGCGGGATTTTGATTTCGAAAATGAAGTAAAGTTTGGTCATTCTTGCTTTCACTTTCAGTAGATGATAAATGCTTGATAGTTCGGTTTGCATGTTGCTTATGGGTAAGGTCAAATCCTTGGAAAGTTGCCCTGATATGATATTAAGCTCATTTTGTAGTTGCTTTGGGGTCAACAGATGGATATTTAATTTCCCATAGTGGATATCTGTGATGGTATCCACCAATGTATCTTGTATGTTTTTTATGTTCATCATGATGCTGTTGGCGATGATTGATGATAAGGCAAAATTGTTATTATTTGCCACTGATTCGATTTGTTTAGATAATGTATTAGAATTTTTCTCTAGACTGATAATTTGTTGATTAAATAGTTTATGCTGATTATTCATTGATTGTTCCACTCTTTTCAGTAAGTTATATTCAGATTCAACTACTGATGTTTGATTTTTCCACAAGAGGGCCAAATGTTTTTGATTGTTTCGAATCGACTCTATATCTTTCTCATATTGCTCTGCGAACTGTTCGTCCAGTACTCCAAACAGACTATGTGCCAGGTATCCAATTCCATTGATAAGACCGCGGCGATGTCTCGTTCCGCGTTCCATTGGTTTGCCGAGCATCAAACTGTTGTAGTACTGTAGTTCTTCGAATCCGTGACGTAATTGTAGTAAGACAACGTCACAGTAATTTTGCTTTGATGTTGTTGAACACATGCTTTCGAGATGATCAATATATTTTGTGAATAACTGCATTCCTTGCCAATATGGGTCTATGTCATAATAAACTATAAGTTTCCAATGATCTCGGACAAGGTGCATTGTTGATAATTTGTCGAAATAAATGCTTTGATTGTTGTTGATATTTGATAGCTTGTAATCACACTGGACGGGCGTTATGAATAACATCATTGTCATCATCAACAGCCCTACAAAATTGAACGATTTTGATGTTTTTGATTTTGATTGCTTAATAGGTGGTTCTTGATATTCTTGTGCTGGTTTATTTTGATATTGCTGATCCACTCTTGCCGAAGGCTCATTTACTGGCAGTTTAGATAGTTTTACTATTGGTCTTTTCATAGTACCGTTCTTAGTTTTTAGCGTGACTACGCGAACATATCCGTCTTTTCCGGGGTGAAGCTCTACCACTCTTCCGATAGCCCATTTTCCGGCGGGTACATTCGCATCGTGAATGATTACGATGTCATTTAGCTCCATGTTTGCTTCTGCTTGCTGCCATTTGCTTCTGTTTGATAATTGACATAAATACTCTGATTGCCATCTTTTCCAGATATCTTTGAAAGTTTTCTGTACTAATTGCCATCTGGTGCGTTGATCTGTTTCAGTTTCCACAATAGTAAGAACTGGGCCGCTTGACAAAAAGTGAGATGGTGTTAGACAATTTATGTCATCTGGATCTTCTCTTAGTGCGCATAAGGGCCTAGTGTTTAGGCAACCTTCAATCTGCGCAAGAAGTGTTGATAGCTCTTCGTAGGTGAGCTTTTGGTCTCCAATCACTCTACGAAAATGATGTTTGAGGCTTTTAACTGCACTCTCCCATAGTCCCCCAGCACTGGGCCAGGAAGGAGCATTGAAATGCCATTTTATCTGCATTTCGGCCACTGTTGAGTAAAACTCATGATCTAGTGTGCTTTTTAGGTTGATAGTTTCCTGCTCTAGACGTTTGTTGGCTCCGACGAAATTGGTTCCGTTGTCGCTGTAGATGTGGCGTGGGGTACCTCGCCGGGCTGCCATTCGTCGTAGTGCTGATAAGAATGCTGTTGAACTTAGATCAGACACCAGCTCCAAGTGAATGGCCTTCGTGGCCATGCAAACGAAGACTGTTACATAACCTTTCATGGTTTTTATGCCTCGACCTACGTTAGCTTTTACATCGATGAAACCTGTCAGGTCCACTCCAGTATGATAAAATGGACGAGTTGGGTTACAACGAGCTGATGGTAGTTCTCCCATGATTTGCTTCAGCTTGATGGGTTCATGCTTTCTGCAAGTGATACAACTGTGAACACGTTTCTTGACTGCTCTGATTCCTCCTATAATCCATACATCTTGTCTTAGTTGATTCAAAGTTAATCTTGCTCCACCATGTAGTGTCACCTTGTGAGCCTTATCGATCAAAATATCCGTGAAGTGATGGTTGTGTGGGATTATGAAGGGATGTTTCATGCTTTCACTGATATTGGCATATTTTATTCTGCCACCAACTCTTAATAATCCATCTTGGTCCAGAAACGGGTTCAATGAGAGAAGCTTGCTGGTTGATAATAATTTCTTTTGCTTTTGCAGTGCTTTAATTTCTTCGGAAAATGATTCTTGCTGTACGCATTTGATTAGTTTTATTTTTGCTAGATTGATTTCTTGCGCTGTTAGATATGCAGGGTGGCGGCGGTTGCGTTTATAACTTGATACACGTAACATCCCCGCGACAATGCGCGTCACGCGTGTGAGACAGCTGTGTTTTTGTATTAACTCACGGATGACGTCATCGCCTTGACACTGTGTGATAGCATTTGATTGATATGTTTTTTTCTCTTCTTGATTAGTGTCGTAAACCACTGCTTGATCTACTTTCGGTGGCGATAATAGCAACGCAGGTCCTTTCCACCAAAGTTTATGCTCTTTCAGTTGTGTTGCAGTTATTCCACGACTCGCGCAGTCAGCTGGGTTTTCAGCTGATTTGATGTACTGCCAATTTTTTGCTGGTATGATAAGATTGATTTTTTGGACTCTATTTGCTACGAATGGCTTCCAACGGTTAGGATCGCCGTTAATCCAACCTAAAACCGCTGTCGAGTCTGACCATCCAAATGATGTTATATTGTGCTCTGCTAAGTTTTGCTGGACGACTTTCATGAGATTAGATAGCAGGAGTGCCGCGCAAAGCTCAAGTCTCGGGAGTGATACACTTTTCTTTTTGGGCACTAATCTTGATTTTGCTGCGATGATCACAGGTTTCTCTGTGCATTTGATTTTGCTGTAGATAACACAGGCATATGCGCTTTCGGAAGCATCGCAGAATCCGTGTAGCTCTATGTTATCATTTTCGTGACTTCCTAGCCACCTTTGGATTTGAAGCGTGTTGATTACTCCAAGATCTTGCTTGATATCCGACCATTCATCGTTTAAGGATGCGGGAATCTGTTCATCCCATTGAATGTTTTGTTGCCATACTGACTGAAATAGTAATTTCAGTTTGGTTGTTACGGGACACAGCCAACCGAGAGGATCGAAGATTGTTGATATTTCTGATAAAAGTGATCGTTTGGTGGCTGGCTTTGATGATAATGATGATAAGATTTTTAGTTGGAATGAAAACACGTCTTCTCGGGGATCCCATCGAAGTCCAAGTGTTTTCGTTGATTCTTGATGTTTAAAGTCAAATGATGATGATGATGTTTGCTCGTTTTGCTGATCCAATAATGCCCTCTCATTAGATGACCATTTTCTAAGATTGAAACCTCCCGATTTTAAGAGGTCAATCAAGTCTGATATGATTTGCTTTGCTGATTGTATGCTGTGTGCTCCGCTGATAAGGTCATCCATGTAGAAGTCTCTATCCAAGATTTTTGTTGCTGCTGGATATTTTTCTCCTTCATCAAGTGCTAGTTGCTTGAGGGTCATCATGGCTAAGAAGGGCGCTGCCTTGGTTCCATATGTCACCGTGGTAAGTCGCCATTCTCTTAATAATTGATCTTTGTGATCTCTCCACACTAAAAGTTGATATTTTTGATCATCTTCGTGGCAAAGAATCTGTCTGAACATCTTCTCGATGTCCGCAGTAAATGCTATTTTGTACTGCATCCATCTTAAAATTAATGATAATAGATCTGCTTGCAGATTAGGCCCACTGTACATCAAGTCGTTGAGGCTAAAGCCTGATGACGTTTTCGATGACGCATTGAATACGACACGAAGTGCAGTTGTAGTGGACTCCGCGCGCTGCACACAATGATGCGGTAAGTAATAGCCATGATTCGGATTACTTATGCTCGGCCTCATATGACCTAATTCCTGATATTCATTGATAAACTGTTTATAATCTTTTGCTAAATTTTCATGCTTTAGAAATTTTCTTTCAAGTTGATTAAATTGAGCTACTGCTTTCTGTTTGGATTCACCCAATTTATCTTTGATTTCAGGTTTCAGAGGTAGACGGACGACGTAGCGGCCATCATCCTGACGGCGGGTTTCTGTCTTATATTGCTGGAGACAGAAATGATCTTCCGTTGACATATTAATGGCGGAGCTCTCGGCGATGTCTTCTATTTCCCAAAATTTACTGATTTCATCGATGTTATTGATGACGACATTGCAATGATATGATTTCATGTTTCCACAGATAATCCAACCGAGGCGACTTTGCTGTATGATAGGGGTTGATTCACCCTCTCTGATGAGGCCGCCAAGTATGATGTTTGAGTAAATTTCGGCGCCTAATAAAATGTCCACGGGACGACTAACATTGAAATCTGGGTCGGCCAATTGAATACCTTCAAGGTTAGACCAAGTCGGTTTTCGGAATGTTATATTTGGCAAATTGTTGATCAAATTTTTCAAAATTAGTACGTCAGTGCTGAATGTGTAATTGCTGTAAATTGATTTTGCTGTGATCGTGATTACACCCTTACAGTTGTTTTCTTTTGTCCCAATTCCAAAAATAACTCCCTTGCAACGCTGTCGTGCTAACCCTAGGCGTTGTGCGGCGTTTTCTGTGATCAGCGACGTCTGTGACCCTTGATCTATTAGGGCACGCATTTTAATGATGGAACCATCTTCAGCCACTACCTGGATTAGTGCTGTTGCTAAAATTATCTCTGATATATTGTCTTGAGATACGTGCGTCACATTATTTTTTGTTGATGTACTGGATTCGGGCTGCTTTACGTAGGCTTCATGCAAAAGCGTGTTATGGTTACCTTTGCACTGCTGACAACGTTTTTCCGAGAAACATGCCTTGCCCTTATGATCATACAGACAATTTTCACATAAATTGAGTTTCGTAACCGATTTAAGCCTGTCAGCCGGTTTTAGTTCACTGAATATTCTGCATTGGAATATACCGTGCTGACTGTTGCATTGTGGGCATTTTTGTTGCGAAACTTGGAATGATTTTTTATTAGAATGATAGTTATTTGATTTTATAAATGGTTTTTGATTTAAGTTTTGATTGGTAGGTTTTTTGTTAGAATCTTGCTGTTGATTCGATTGAGTTGATTGATTTGATTTTGATGTTTCTCCACGACCACGACGAGACGCTTCTAACGCAGTGAATTTAGAGTCCAAGAACTTTAAGAAATCTGATAAAACGGGAATGTCCTTGGGATCTTGAACATACTCGACATAATCATTATGGGTATCCGCGTCTAATTTTTGAGACAAAAGGTAGATGATAAGCGGATCCCAGTGTGAAATGTTGACGCCTAGATTTTTGATGGCATTAAGACACTCGTTTGTTGTATCGTGAAGTTTTTTGATTGATGATGATGATTGCTGCTGCATACTAGGTATTGATAAAAGAATGTTTAAATGAGAGTTGAGAATAAGCTTTTTGTTGTCATATCTCTGATTAAGAATCTCCCAACAAACTTCATAATTATCTTGGCTGATGTTAAGATGCTGTATGAGCTTTTCTGCTGCTCCTTTTATTTTGCTTTTAAGGTATTGCATCTTTTGCGAATTTGATAGTGATTTATTCGTGTGGATTGTTTCAGTAAACAGGTCTTTGAAAGACATCCACTGATGATAGTTGCCATTGAAGACGGGAATCTCCATGGCAGGTGTAGATTGCTCGCGATGCCGAGCCGACCACATGCCGCTGTTGATAGATTTTTTGATATTGTTGTACTTTAACTCATACTCATAATAAGTTTGCTCGTATTCAGGGTTGTCACACACTAGTTCGCTGTCTATCTCCCAGTGTAAAGAGTCAACAACGGACCAACGACCTTGAATAGTTTGAAGAGCGTCCTCAAACTCCCACTTCTCCGATAGTGAAGACTAATTAACTAAGTCGGAGTTCTGTTCTTAAAAGACTTTTGTAAGGAATATTTATGATTATATAAGCATAGAGACAAACTTATTACACACGCTCCATCTAAGAAGTCTGGTTAAGTCAAGTCTAGATGACTAATGTGACTAATGATCTCTAAGGTAACTGTTCTACTTTCAACTACAGATAAATCTACTACGACGACTAATTTAGGAAACGGAAATGACTCACGTGTTCTCTTTTCGGTGTTGGCTTGAGCTCCGATTTGACATATCTATATTATTAAGATTTTTTATAAGCATTTCTGGTATTGTAAACTATATAGAATAAGGTTTTCAGCTTTAACCAAATCAAGCTCAATTATAATACAATTCAAGACCCAGGTGTGCCTCAAGGGTCTATATTGGTCTCATTTCACTTATGCTTGTTAGTTTTTATGCATCATTTGTTTTCATACTTCAGAGTAGCATTCAAAACTTTGAGCGTTTGCACTTAAGTACATCGTAAAAGTGAGCCACAGCGACGCCGGCGCCGCCGCGTCAACAAAATGTACAAACTCCAGTTTGTCAGTTTTAAATACAAATATATAAAACGGAGACAAAAACACATCGTAAAGTTTAACGAGGTCCTCCACCCGAGCGAATCTGTGCCAGCTTGCATCAAAGAGATCATTATAAACTGCTCAAGTGTTGAAATTCAGCTAATGAAGATGTGTGCTTTTTCTAAGAGCGTGACAGAAAGTTTAATTTTGTAATGAAACGTTCAAATCGGGCTTTGAGTTTCCGGGGAAACAAGTCGTAGAAACACAATTTATCAACTGACTCCGGAAGGCCTAGACGGAGATGGCAAGATGAGCTGGACTCTTTCAATAAGGAATGGGCCCTTGTTGCGGTTCTCCGCAATGCTGAATTAATGATAAGAAGGAAGAGAGTCCTTTGCTCTGCACTTGACTTAAATTAAATAAATAAATTATAATGCTGGATACTACCACAGCACCATCTAGTCCCAAACTAAGCAAAGCTAGAACTATGTAAACCAGATGATTGATAGAATACTTTTTTTTATTTTTGTAAATACATACATAACGATCATATTATTAATAAACATATAACCGAGTATTTATCGCGTAAATCATCTTTATTATTAGTCACGTAATTACGCGATAAATATTAATAATGTGTTGTGGTCGCGAAAGTTTAAAAAATACAAATACTGATCATGCATGTAAAAATACCCAAAACAATTGCAAATATTTGTCCCGTGGCGGGAATCAAACCCTCCTGCGTATCAGTCGGCTATTATACCAACTGAGCCACAAAGGTAGACTTACCTACATAGGTTTTTATAATTCACATAGGTAGGTACAAATGATCGAGCTATAGCGAAACTAAATTAGTATCTTAAAATACTGTATTAGTAGGTTCATACTTGTCTTGCCCAGAATCCCTTTATCCGTAGACCACCTGCGAGTTACTGTCGTTTTATTGTATGCGCTTTTGTTTATGAGCATCATTACAATAATATGTTCTTAATGACAGACATACAATGTTAATATTTTATGCTGACGGATAAGCTACCTGGTGCTTGAATTCAGTTCTAATTTAAAATATGTATTATTTATTTATAACTTGCATTAACAATGTGAACATTAAATTATTTATTCATAACTTGCATTATCAATGTGAACATTAACAAAACATATCTTTAATAACAAAACCAAATGTCACCTTAACTACAAACAATCAAAAAATAAGTAATAAAATTTAAATTAAACGATAAATTATAACTAATTTGAGTTTGTTAATTTATGGAGAGAACCATTTTATTTAATAAATTAACATAAACAATAAAATTTTATTGTACAGCGGGAGACTGAGACGACTGGAAAAAAAGAGGTAGGCCTCTGCCCTCATCCTCATCACCTCAGCCGCAGGGCCACTGGACATAGGCCTCCCTCATGGATCTCTAAGATTACAAGGGGTTTTTTCCCATACTCGCCACGCTTGGCAGGCGGGTTGGCGAGCGCAGTACGGGATGTTGCCCATCTTCCGGAGGCACATTCATACTGCATCTGCCCTACAGTGGGACACGGGCTATATGTAAGTAAATAAACAAATAATACTTTGAGGCTTATGCCCAGCAGTGGGTTGCAAAGGGCTGACTATGATGATGACTGAGAGGTACGCAAGGCTAAAAATAATTGCTTTGATTAAATGTTATTTCCACAACAGTAAATAAACAAAATATTGCTCGAAATTGTCATTGTCTTGCGTCAAAATTAACATTGAAACTAGCCCTTCTCAGAAGTTCCATGTAGTGAATAAATGGGGTTGTTCATTATGAACCTTTCCCCAGCTGTGGGACGACATGGTTAGTAAAAAAACGAGATATCATTCACTTGCCCATTGGCTTATATAATTAAAGGCTCTATGCCTTAAATTATATATAATAGAAATCTCGATAGTTAACTATAAAGTCCCATTTACTGTTATAATATATAAAATCAAATCATGCATGTGGTGTTTGCCTATAAGAGGTTTTTACATTATAGAACAAAACACCTTCGGCTTAGAATTTAAATTATATGCTGTGTGTAATATAATAATTGTGGGCGAACCTAATCTATATCTATACTAATAAAAAAAGAGGAAAGATATGTATTTTGTATGTTTGTAACGAATAAACTAAAAAACTACTGGACCGATTTCCAAAATTATTTCATCATAAGAATGCTTTATTATCCCTTAGTACCATAGGTTTAATTTTATTCTCATATTCCCATGGAAACGGGAACTGCGCGGTTGAAACTGCTACTTTAGATTTTTTGTGTTTTGTTCTGTGATAGCAGCAGCGCGTCTATAGGACTTCAAAAGAAGTGTGGACTCTAGGCTGCTTGTTAGAGTTTCCTACCCAAACTGAGAACAGGAAATCTTACTGATGATGAATTTTTAACGCTCTGAAGCTCTACGTTAGTTTCAACATGTCATCAATTCGGCATGACAGACAGGTTTCCAACGGACAGCTGGAGGCGTGGGCTCAGGCAATCATCAGATAGGGACTGCGTCATTTCGCATTGCTCGCTCCGTTTATCAATACGCTCTCTGTCGCTGCGGCGACGCGGCTGGTCGCGCACGCAGCAGACGGTCGGAGGCGGCGACTTGTCGCGCGACTTTACGCACAGGCTGAGGCGGTTTGCGACGTCTTTGGACTGCGGGAGAGAAATTATTTATATTTGTAGAACCATTTATAGACACGACGGATGTTTCTATCATAGGAGAGGTACCATGCGTAGGTTTGAAGATCTGAGCTTTGAGCAGTAATAGGTTAAATAATTTATTAGATCTTTAAACGATTTTTTTAAGAACACAAGTACGATAATCAATACTAAACCACAATATTTAGTAATCATAAACGAATATTTAGAAAAGATGTAAAAAAATATAACAGATACGAGAACGAGTAACATAATTCAGATCCGTTATACAATGTTCTGGATCCGGCCGACGCAAGACCATGGGTGGTGTGATAAACTAGGTACTACCATGGACCTAGCTAGAACAAGCATTGGTACGGAGGTACCAGAAAAGGGGGCGAAGGCCTCAAAAGGTCATCAAAGGTCAAAAATCGCATTTTTGGGTTTTTGGACGTTTTCGGCCATTTGAAGACTTTTATTTTATTGGTGACCTTTTGAGGTCACAATAACTCCGGTCCCTACGACCCTAGGGTCACCAAAATCAATCAGTACCCTTCTCTCATTAAGTTGGTGCTAACAAAAATGCTTTCATGTAAATAGGTCAACGCGTTCGGTTGTAATCGTCTCATACACAGACAGACAGACAGCGCTATGCAAATAGATGGTTTTAAATTTTCAGTTAAATGTTCTACTGCTTTTCATTTAAATCTTCTACCTGCTTCTTGACTTGTTTGAGATGACGTCGTTCTCGAACCTGTCTCGAACCTCTAGAAGCGGCAGAGATGCGACCTGTTAGGTAGAGAATACCCAGCTAGATACCTAGATGGCTTTCAATGGTGTAGCGTCGAACGTCCTACCTGGTCCTTAACGTGTCTGAGCTGGCGCCGCATCTCGCGGATGACGTCGTCCTTGAAGCGGTCGCGCACCTCGTAGGAGTGGCAGAGGTGCGCCAGCGCCGCGCCCTGCCCGCGCAGGCTGTGCACCTCCTCGTGCAGCTTCAGGTTCGACAGGCGAAGTTCGCGGACATTGTTGCCGCGCGTCTACGCAAATAATGTGAATTATTAAGGACGACCTCTGTGGCGCAGCGCGCGAAGGTCCGCCTGCGATGCAAGAGGTTCCTTACCACGTACCACGGACCGGTCAGTCATACCAAATTGGTTCCTTACCACGTACCACGGACCGGTCAGAGTCATACCAAAATGGTTCCTTACCACGTACCACGGACCTGTCAGAGTCATACCAAAATGGTTCCTTACCACGTATCACGGACCGGACAGAGTCATACCAAAATGGTTCCTTACCACGTATCACGGACCGGACAGAGTCATACCAAATTGGTTCCTTACCACGTACCACGGACCGGTCAGAGTCATACCAAAATGGGTACTTACCACGTACCACGGACCGGTCAGAGTCATACCAAAATGGTTCCTTACCACGTACCACGGACCTGTCAGAGTCATACCAAAATGGTTCCTTACCACGTATCACGGACCGGACAGAGTCATACCAAATTGGTTCCTTACCACGTACCACGGACCGGTCAGAGTCATACCAAAATGGGTACTTACCACGTACCACGGACCGGTCAGAGTCATACCAAAATGGGTACTTACCACGTACCACGGACCGGTCAGAGTCATACCAAAATGGTTCCTTACCACGTACCACGGACCTGTCAGAGTCATACCAAAATGGTTCCTTACCACGTACCACGGACCTGTCAGAGTCATACCAAAATGGTTCCTTACCACGTACCACGGACCTGTCAGAGTCATACCAAAATGGTTCCTTACCACGTATCACGGACCGGACAGAGTCATACCAAATTGGTTCCTTACCACGTACCACGGACCGGTCAGAGTCATACCAAAATGGTTCCTTACCACGTACCACGGATCGGTCAGTCATACCAAAATGGTTCCTTACCACGTATCACGGACCAGTCAGTCATACCAAAATGGTTGCTTACCACGTATCACGGAACGGTCAGTCATACCAAAATGGTTCCTTACCACGTATCACGGACCGGTCAGAGTCATACCAAAATGGTTCCTTTCTACCAATTTGGTGCAAAATCCTATCCTATCACCTATGATGTGTCAAAATCACAATGTGAAAATGATAGGTAGCAGTCGTGCACACCTCAAGATTGGGCTCCATCTTCTGTATGCGTTCCCGGTAGGTCGACGTCTCTTCCTTGGCGGCGCTCCGGTCCTGCACGGGCTCCCAGTCGCCGCACTGCGGACCACACAACACACAGACAACGTACACCTGCTCTACCGCATAGAGCCCTACACCCCCACTGCTGCACACGGACGCAGGCATGCACACTAAACATACCTATTTCAGCCGCCAAGCAGTAATATCTACATTGCTATGTCCCGGTTCGAAGGGTAAGCGGGCCAGTGAAATTACGGGCACATGAGACCTTACAACTATATGTCTCTGAGTGACGGGCGCAATGCAGCATTGGTCACGTGCTTAATAAACGTGATTACTACGGTATTGCAGTTGTAATAGGTAGAGGTTACAGGTGATATCAGGTGAGCCTTGGACTTGTCTCGTCATTTAAATGTATTAACAAAAACCACGTGCGAAGTGCCACCTGCAGCCTGTATTTCTCTGAGCCGCGGCGTCAATGGACGTATCTTTATCTAAGCTTTTTTTAATTCCGTGCGTAGCAGTAGAATGTGCTTAGCAGTAGGTGACGATGCAAAGCCTACCCTCACTTGAATATATAAGTATAAATAAATAATAACATTTTTACACTTTGTATACATGTTTATTATAGCTATATTCATATGAAATATCGGGAATTTTCTCTTACTTTTAACACGTACGTTAAATTGGTGGATATATAATATTAATACTATAATTCAGGTAATATAGTGAAATAATTATTACAGATGTTGCTTGTCCAAATAATTAAATAATGCTGGGCATTTCACACAGCACCATCTAAGCCCCAAATTAAGCAGGATAGAATACTAACACATCTTTTTTTTTTTGTAAATAAGTACATACTTATAATATCTAGGAAACAAGGCATTGCATTACCTAGTAGGTATCAAAAGTAAACTCTATATCTATGTTTTTACGTCATGTTTTGGGTTGCGTTGCGATATTTGTGTTTGGACCAAAGTAAAGAGCTCTCCCCTTACTCATAAACGCTGATTAAACTAATCAACAGATAATCTGCTGTTTTTGATATAGTTTCATACAGAACTGTCATCAAATCCGTTTTTTGAGGGACACGGACTTAACAATCGCAGTAAGTAAATATGTAATAATGTTATCAAGATTATATTCATCATCATCATTACAGCCGTAAGATATCCACTGCTGGACATAGGCCTCCCTCGTTGACTTAGAGATCCAAGTGCATGAGGGGTTGTTGCCATACTCACCACGCTTGGCAGGCGGGTTGGTGAGCGCAGTTCGGGATGTTATTGCACGTAAAGACGCTGCTGCCCATCTTCCGGAGATATCCCTTAGCAGATTCTTACTGCATCCACGGGCAGGAGAGATTATATTAAATTAATGTAGTACTTGCCGTGGGGCGCCGGCAGTAGAATGTTGCCTCTCCTCTCTTACCCATGGATGCAGTAAGAATCTGCTAAGGGATACCTCCGGAAGATGGGCAGCAGCATCTTTCCGTGTTTTTTTTTTTTTTTTTTTTTTTTTTTTTTCACTACCCTATACTGCGCTCGCCAACCCGCCTGCCAAGCGTGGCGAGTATGGCATCAACCCCCTCATGACAACACAACAAAAAACCAGGCCCCGAGTCCCCGGCGGCCCCGCTAATCCTGGCTACGGTAGCAGTCACGGTAACGGCGGGGCTAGGGGTGCTAAGAATCCCCGGGAGACGATCGGCTACCAACCCCTACGACGACCACTGGCCCTGGTAACACACAACATCCGCACTTTGAGGACAGACGATAAGATTGTTGAGCTGGAAGAAGAAATTAGTAGATTACACTGGGACATTTTGGGGCTATCAGAAGTCCGTAGAGAGGGCGAGGACACGATATCCCTTAAGTCCGGTAACCTACTATACTACCGGGAGGGCGACCAACAGTCCCAAGGTGGTGTCGGGTTTCTCGTTCACAAGTCACTCATTAACAACATTGTCACCATCGACAGTGTGTCGAGCAGGGTCGCGTACCTAACACTCAGAATATCTAAGCGATATTTGCTGAAGGTCGTTCAGGTATATGCGCCGACCTCGTCACACCCAGATGAAGAAGTAGAGTCTATGTATGAGGACATCAGTAGAGCCATACATACGAACAACACTCACTTCACTGTTGTAATGGGGGACTTCAATGCAAAGCTAGGCATGAGAAGCGATGATGAGTTGAGAGTGGGGCAATTTGGGTATGGGCAACGGAACCCCAGGGGACAGAGGCTGGCCGATTTTCTGGAGAAAGAAGGACTCTTTATGATGAATTCTTTCTTCCAGAAGCCGCCTCACAGGAAATGGACCTGGATGAGTCCCAATGGTTCTACGAGAAATGAGATTGATTTCATCCTGACCAACAAGAAACGAATATTCAATGATGTCTCTGTGATTCACAGGGTGAAAACCGGCAGTGATCACCGAATTGTAAGGGGCACATTGAATATGAACGTTAAACTTGAAAGGTCCCGTTTGATGAAATCTACGCTCCGACCCACTCGCGCACATATCCAAAACCTCTAGAGCTTTCAACTCGAACTCGCAAATCGCTTTGACTGTCTAGGAGTAGATGCATCGGTGGACGAGATCAATAACAGGTTCGTAGAAACCGTCCATACGGTGGGGTCCCAGTTCTTTAAGACCCCCCGTACTAATAGACCTCAGAAACTTTCTGATGACACCCTAAACCTCATGGCTGAACGACGTTCTTTGCGACTGCAGTCTCCCGATGATGCTCAGTCACATAGGCAGCTCAATAGACAAATTTGGAAATCCTTGCGGCACGATATTCGTACCTTTAATACAGCCAGTATTAAGGATACGATAGAGCGGAATAAAGGCTCCAAAGTGTTCGCGAGAGATAGTTCTATTGGGCAGAGCCAGATGACGAAGCTGAAGAGGGAAGATGGCAGCATAACGTCAAGTAAAGCAGAAGTGTTAAGGGAAGTCGAAAGGTTCTATGGACGGCTCTACGATTCGGTCACTAAACCTGTTTGCAGTGCGGCCAACGACCCAAGAGCTAAACTGACCCGACATTATACCGAGGATATCCCGGACATCAGCCTGTACGAGATCAGGATGGCCTTGAAACAGCTTAAGAACGACAAGGCGCCGGGTGAGGACGGAATCACTTCAGAGCTTCTGAAAGCGGGTGGATCACCGGTACTTAAAGTCCTTCAGAAGCTATTTAATTCCGCCTTGCTTGAAGGTACGACGCCGAAAGCATGGAACAAGGGCGTGGTGGTTCTGTTTTTCAAGAAAGGTGACAAAACCTTACTTAAGAATTACAGACCCATCTCGCTGTTGAGCCATGTTTATAAGCTGTTTTCAAGGGTCATCGCGAACCGTCTCGAACGCAGGTTTGATGACTTCCAGCCTCCCGAACAAGCCGGGTTCCGAAAAGGCTACAGTACCATAGACCACATACATACGCTGCGGCAAGTCATACAGAAGACCGAAGAGTATAACTTGCCGCTATGTCTTGCGTTTGTGGACTATGAGAAAGCCTTCGATTCGATCGAAACATGGGCGGTGCTTGAGTCTCTCCAACGATGCCGAATTGACTATCGGTACATCGAAGTGTTGAAGTGTTTGTATACAAACGCCACTATGTCAGTCCGAGTACAAGAACAGAGCTCGAAGGCGATTCCCTTAAAAAGAGGCGTAAGACAGGGAGACGTAATCTCTCCGAAACTGTTTACGACCGCTTTGGAAGATGCCTTCAAGCTCCTGGAATGGAAAGGGCTGGGCATCAATATTAACGGCGAATACATCACTCACCTTCGATTTGCCGACGATATTGTGGTCATGGCAAAGTCGATGGAAGAGCTCAGCACGATGCTCGAAGGCCTCAATCGAGTCTCCCAGCGGGTAGGCCTTAAAATGAACATGGACAAGACGAAAATCATGTCAAATGTCCATGTCGTGCCTGCCCCAGTTATGGTTGAGAACTCGGCTCTTGAAGTTGTCGACGCGTACGTATACCTAGGACAAACAGTCCAATTAGGTAGGTCCAACTTCGAGAAAGAGGTCAATCGTCGAATCCAACTCGGATGGGCAGCGTTTGGGAAACTTCGCAACGTCTTTTCGTCCAACATACCTCAGTGCCTTAAGACGAAAGTCTACAACCAGTGTGTGTTACCAGTGATGACATATGGAACCGAGACGTGGTCCTTCACTATTGGCCTTATGAACAAGCTCAGAGTCGCTCAACGAGCTATGGAGAGGGCTATGCTCGGGGTTTCTCTACGGGATCGAATCAGAAATGAGGAGATACGTAGAAGAACTCGGGTCACCGACATAGCCAAACGGATTAGCACGTTGAAGTGGCAATGGGCAGGCCATATAGCGCGCAGAACAGATGGCCGATGGGGCAGCAAAGTTCTCGAATGGAGGCCACGGATCGGCAAGCGCAGCGTAGGACGTCCACCTACAAGATGGGCAGACGACTTGGTGAGAACTGCTGGTCGGCGGTGGATGCAGACGGCTTCCAACCGCAGTACTTGGAGATCAATGAGGGAGGCCTTTGTCCAGCAGTGGACGTCCTACGGCTGAAATGATGATGATGATGATGAATGTAGTACTGATTAGTTTATTTATTTATTTTTAACCAAAAAACACACACAGATAATGGATAATGGAAAAAAACAACATTCTTACAAAGTAAGAATGTTGAAGAATTATTATTAATTATTTTATTTTAACGAAATATAATGAATAAAATATGTATATTTGGCGTGTTCAATGGTAGAAAATAAAAAAATCACCCATGTGCGAGTCGGCCTCGCGCACGAAAGGTTCCGTACCATTAATTTAATTTAATTATTAATTTTTAAGATGAATATACAACGAAATATTCTGTAAATATTTCAAGGGTCTACCTGTTGTCGTTATTAATATCGAGCAAAAAACGGCAAAAAATCACTTTTGTTGTATGGGAGCCCCTTAAATAATAATTTTATTCTGTTTTTTGTATTTGTTGTTACAGCGGCAACAGAAGTACATCATCTGTGAAAAATGTAACTGTCCAGCTATCACGGTTCATGAGACCTGGTGACAGACAGTCGGACAACGGAGTTTTAGTAATAGGCTCCCGTTTTTACCTTTTGGGTACGGAACCGTAAAAAGCCTATTTCAGCATTTAATCAGCGTCTATTCTATTCTAGCAAAGGGGAATATTGTATGGATGGCAAAGTCATAATCATAATTTTATCATCATCAAAGTAAATGACAGAATTACCTCGGCAAGTGAGCGGCACACGCTAGTCATCGCCGCGGCATCCCTCTTGGTCACGTCACTAAAACATAAACCCTGTTATGACAAACAATGAAAATATCTAGTTTTAATTCCGCTAATGCTGAGATGCATATGCACCGCCCTCCCGCCCGCTAATTATGCATATGCAGGGGGAACTAGGTTGTTAGTGCAACATGCATACCCAAACCCACACGACGACACGTGTTTCGCCTCCCCGCGAGGCGTCTTCAGGTTAAACGCCGAGATGTTGACTGGTCGGCGGCTGGAACGAAACGTTTCGTTCCAGCATTAGCGGAATTAAAACTAGATATTTTCATTGTTTGTCATAATAATATGGATTTCCGCAAAGTAACGCCTGATTCTATTAATTATAAACCCTGTTTTAATTAAAGTTTAGTTTTTTATCTACTTTTTTACTATATTCATTTTAATTTTATTTTAAGTATTAAAAAACCTTAGTTAACCGTAGACCGGTTGTTAGAAGCTGATGTACGTTTTTACGTTTACCAAAACACATTAATTGAGTTGTTTTCCGGTATCAAATAGTTAAGTGATTGTTCATATCGCTAAGATATTTGAGCGACATATTTCTCCGAAACTCAAAAAGCTAACTTAACCGTTATGGTTAATGGGGACCTCAAATTAATTAATTTTTTTACATTTTTTTGTATTGTTACCTCGGCGTGATTATTTGATATGTCCATGTAAAATTACAGCTTCCTAGGACATAAGTCCTAGGAAGCTCAGTTTAGCAAGTCATTTTGCATACCATTTTGAACCAAGAGATTATTAAATCTCTTCGTAAAGCCAAAAATAGACAGATAGACATCACGAAACTATAAGGGTTCCTTGTTGTACTACAGAACCCTAAAAAAGAAAAAATACGTGTGGAATGTTTTGGGATGATCTACATCATCATCATCATTTTCAGAACGTGTCAACCCAATGTTGGGTGTAGACCTCCTTTATTTTTCGCCACTCCTTCCGGCGTTGGGCCGATCGCATCTTTAAACCTTACGATTTGCGACCTTAACGATGTCATCCACCCATGGTGATCTTGGCATTAAGGACTAAAAAAGTAATTTGTCAATGAGCTTATTCGTAAATTCTAAAAAGGTTGGTTGAGGTTGACGTCAGGCAGCTTCCATAGTCCTAAGCAAGAGGAAGTTACGTTATGCCGACCCCACGTAATATGGGTTTAGTGAACCATCCCCCTTCGATTAACCTGCATTCCTACCTTACATCCCTTCATTTACCTTATGGTGGAAACTTTGCTGGTTTTTGTATTGTTTAACTTTATCTCTAGTCTTAAGAAATATGTACTGTTTGTTTCCCTAATAAAAATAAATAAAAATAAATCCCAACTTATGCTGAGACAGAGAACTTTTTGTGACTCAAGCATGTCACTATTTTTTTCTTTTTCTTTTTGTTATTAAAGGTTTATTTGTACGGCAATGCTAATTGTTACAAATACATACATTATCTATCTCGCACCCCCTCCACCATGCTGAATGACTTACGGGCTGCGACACCGCACCGCCGACAACTCGCTCCTCAGGTTCAGGATGGTTTGTTCGTACTGTTGCGCATCCTTACTCAACTTCCTTATTTCTCTGGGAGAACAACAAGAGTATTATTCATAGAAACTTGAAGAATTGTAATTAACTGCAAATAATATGTGTACGTATTAGAGATGAAGAGATACGTAGAAGAACTGGGTCACCGACATAGCCAAACGATTAGCCACGTTGAAGTGGCAATGGGCAGGTCATATAGCGCGCAGAACAGATGGCCGATGGGGCCGCAAAGTTCTCGAGTGGAGGCCACGGATCGGCAAGCGCAGCGTAGGACGTCCACCTACAAGATGGGCAGACGACTTGGTGAGAACTGCTGGTCGGCGTTGAATGCAGGCCGCTTCCAACCGCAGTACTTGGAGATCAATGAGGGAGGCTTTTGTCCAGCAGTGGACGTCCTACGGCTGATGTGATGATGATGAATATGTGTACCGCCGCAGGTTTCCGGCAGTAGAATGTTACCCCTCTCATGCCCGTGGAGACTACCGCTCGTGGAGATCCATGAGGGAGGCTTGTGTTCAGTAGCGGTCGTGGACGGTTAGGGTCGGGGTAGTATCTCGGGGGACAATGCACAATACACCCTAATGCAGGACGCATTAGGGTGTATTTTGCATTGTCCCCCGAGATGCAGATCTGGTATTAGAATTAGAAGAATTAGAAGGCAGAAGGAAAACACATGTGCCGCCCCCATCTACTTAGGTGAGAGAAAGAAGAACACGCTTACTTTAGTGCGTGATGGTGCTGTGTGAAGTTGTCGTTATTTTGTATTTTTAAGATATTTACAAGGCGATTCATAGGCGCATGCTACACGCTCGATATGTATCACAACATTTGGATCGTAATCCAGGATCATGATATTTATCGAGTGTGTAGTACAGAGAATGGCGTATCACGATACGTGATACGCTGAAGTATATACTACACACTCGATAAATATCGTGATCCTGGATTACGATCCAAATATCGCGTGCTACACGCCATTCAGTGTTTTCGTTAACGACGTGAGATATTATAAGTATGTTCCAAGTACCTTTCTTTCGCAACGTTTTCCTTGTATAGAGATTCGTTGACTGTTTTCAAGTCGCTCACATTACCACCGTAGCTAGAGATTTTCTTATCTCGCTAAAAGAAAAATCACAAGTTTATAAAATTGAAAAATTTAAGTAACTTTGGCACAAAGTAAGAGCAAGAAATCCTGCTTTCTACTCATCATTCATTTGCTTTGATTTGATATTGCCGTGGGATGCCGGCAGTAGAATGTTTCCTGTCTTGCCTCCGGAAGATGGGCAGCAGCACCTTCCCGTGTGCCGACATCCCCACCCGCCTGCCAAGCGTGGCGAGTATGGCAACAACCGCCCCGTGATCTTGGAAATCCGTGAGGGAGGCCTATGTCCAGCAGTGGGCGTGGACAAGGTAATGCTACGGCTGAGAGGACGATGTAAATTAAATATCAAACTTGGGTATATTTAAAAACATTAGATTGTTCTGTTCGTCCGTCATGTACTCGTAAATGGCTGAAGCGATTTCTATGAAACTTTCAGTTTTGTATTGTACACTTCATGTCCTTTCATTTGATACCAACTCAGGTATGTTTGGAAACATTCGATTATTCATCCCCACTGTCACCCGATAAACGCCTTAACCGATTTTGATAAAGTTTAAGAGCTACGGACCGCAGCCTACGGTACCACAGGCAGACGCATACACATAGCAGTCAAACTCATAACACCTCTCTATTTTGTCGGGGGTAATAAGGCTTAGAAATTAAAATAGATTCTAATTAATAAATCACTTAATCACTTGCATAGCATTTTGTGTAAATAAAAAGTGACTTGTAAAATAAATTACTGTAGAATAAGAATAAGAATAAGAATAACTTTATTAATCTTTTTAGAAAACACAGAGTTGTATACTTAACTAACACATGAACTAAGGTGACAGATTATTTAAAAAAAAAAAAAAATACTTATAGACTATAGAAACAGTTGGGAATTCACAATATAATTTTGATTCAGCATAGGTGTATAAAATAAACAAACAAAAAGGGCAGTAGGTAAGTATACTTTACCGTCTAGAAAATCCTTACCTCCCGTGCTAGTTTAGAACTGTGTTACAGCAAGGTAAGGATTTTCGCCTCGTGTAGGTACAAACTAGGTAATAACGGGTATGTTTAGCACTATACAAATATATTGCAGTAGCATGTAGTTTCTAGTAGGTGTACGATAACTTAAACTAAAACAGCAGATACAACTTGTAAATATTTTTACTTATTTTTTTTTTATTTTGTTTTACTAGGTATCTGTATAAAATGTTTAACCCTAACTTATTATAGTAATGGGACATGTACGAGCACACATTTAACATATTACTCCATATGAGTATTAAATATTTGCATAAATTAATAAATACGAGTATTATATACATACATATCTTAAAATAATATAGTATATATTTATATATAGACATAGATATGTTTAGTGCACAAATAATATATAATAATCAAAAGACTCAAGGTTATTAAGAACTAAAATCGAATTAATGTGAAATGGTATGGTGTAAATGAGTTTGTATTAATGTATATTATTTTATTATAGACAGCAAAATTTCAGTGCTATCATAGTCAAAATCGTATAGATATTCCTCTAACGCCCTTCCACAAGTAAATTTCGTTGTATTATTTATGCAAATTTTTTTATTAATGCGATTGTAAAGTAAAGGAGCTAGAAAGTATGAGAAACCGTGCGCAAAGGTGGTTTTACAAGATGGCACTTTGTAAATTTCATGAGCTCTTCTTTTAGAAACATTATCCGTGCGACCTGGTTGGGAATGTTGTCTTAGAATTATTGTCTTTATAAAAAGTTTTCGCACAGATAACATCCTTGTTTCTAAATATAATTGACTAGTGGGGTACCTGAACGGTTTAAAGTTTAAGACTTTTAAGATTGATCTTTGCGTCCTTTCTAGTTTTATAAGCGAAGTCTTTTTCGCTCCTCTCCACGCTGTGATACCATATGTCAATATTGACTGGCATAGAGTTATATAGACCACTCTATTATGTTACAGTTTATATAACCATTTGTATAATCACTAATTGAATTATTACTATTAATAACGGTACAATGATTAAAATCCACCTTCGTATATAATAAGTTCTAATAAACAAAATATTACTTCCGATGTCACTGGATTGGTAGATACCAATCCAGAGATATCCGACCAATGAGAGGCTCGCATTCTCCGCCAATAAGACGCTGGTATTTTATGGCGGCGTGGTAACCCAACGCTTTTGGGAAGAAGCCATTATATCCGCAGGACAGGTAGTGAGCAGTAAGGTACCAAAGTTGAAGCATAAGAATTAAGGCAAAGAGCAAGTTTAAATGTAAAGTGTTAAAAGTACAGAAAGTATGATAAAGTTCTCCATGATAAAGTTTTTCATATCTTTGAGATTATTACCTTTAATATCTCAGAAGTGGTATATGACCAGTGACGCCCACAAGCCATGTAAGTACATATCCGCAATTTAAGTTTTTTTTCATCACCGTTCAATTTTGCGGTAGAATTTACGAGTCATGTTACGTAACGGAAGGAAAAAAAAATACAAAGTTTGATCGCACGTGTTTTAACCAATAAGCACTGGTAAAAGAAAGTGATCGGGGCACTCCTCGTATTTCTTTAACCCGGTGAATCACCGTCAAATACGTGGCAAGGGTACTCCTTTGTAGTAATTAACGATTTTATTGGTTTTTACATGGGACATGCGAAAATGAATTATAAGCACTATTGTGTTTTTTTTTCAACAAGAATTTAAAACATTATAGTACCTGGTAGTACAGGGCTGTTGTTTTGATTCCTATAAAAGGTAATAATGGTATAACGTAGTGAATACCTATGTTGATATTTAAATGTTTTGTGAACGTGAAGGTTTAAGAAAGACTACATGCATAATTAGGCTAACGTACCTACCTATTTTGAATATTCTATGCATATAATCTACCAAGTGTCTTCAATCTGCAAAGCATATAATCACAAGTAAAATTGATTTGGTTATACATGTATTATTTCGTTTCTTTTCCGAGACCATGGGTTAAGACAAAATCTGCAAACGCCATGGACTGCCTCGAGGAAGAGCGTGGTCGCTAGCACTAACAAGTGCCAAGAGCGCAAGTGGGTCCGCTTCCAGTATGCATCACGGACACCAGACACATTCGAGGTATCATGAAGGTCGGTCACCCCGTAGCCGATAAAGCAGTAAGTTTTTTATAAAGTTTTGCTACAGGTTTTGATAAAGTTTTTGTAAAGTTTATTTTCTCAATGTATACATATAAAACATGTAGTCTAAGACTAAGCCTCGTTAAGTCTTTTAAAGTCCAAGACGTCAAAGAGGCCCAAGAGGCCTTCTGGCTTCTGGCCTCAGAGGGGTCTAAGAGGTCCATAAGTCTATCACATGTCATGCTCAGTCAAGTATATCACATGTCATGCTAAGTCAAGTATATCACATGTCATGCTAAGTCAAGTATATCACATGTCATGCTAAGTCAAGTATATCACATGTCATGCTAAGTCAAGTATATCACATGTCATGCTAAGTCAAGTATGTCACATGTCATGCTAATTCAAGTATGTCACATGTCATGCTAAGTCAAGTATGTCACATGTCATGCTAAGTCAAGTATGTCACATGTCATGCTAAGTCAAGTATGTCACATGTCATGCTAAGTCAAGTATGTCACATGTCATGCTAAGTCAAGTATGTCACATGTCATGCTAAGTCAAGTATGTATGTCACATGTCATGCTAAGTCAAGTATGTCACATGTCATGCTAAGTCAAGTATGTCACATGTCATGCAAAGTCAAGTATGTCACATGTCATGCAAAGTCAAGTATGTCACATGTCATGCAAAGTCAAGTATGTCACATGTCATGCTAAGTCTATCACATGTCACGCTAAGTCTATCACATGTCAAGTCAAGTCTATCACATGTCAAGTCTTTCACATGTCAAGTCTTTCACATGTCAAGTCAAGTCTTTCACATGTCAAGTCAAGTCTTTCACATGTCAAGTCAAGTCTTTCACATGTCAAGTCAAGTCTTTCACATGTCAAGTCAAGTCTTTCACATGTCAAGTCAAGTCTATAACATGTCAAGTCAAGTCTATAACATGTCAAGTCAAGTCTATAACATGTCAAGTCAAGTCTATAACATGTCAAGTCAAGTCTATAACATGTCAAGTCAAGTCTATAACATGTCAAGTCAAGTCTATAACATGTCAAGTCAAGTCTATAACATGTCAAGTCAAGTCTATAACATGTCAAGTCAAGTCTATAACATGTCAAGTCAAGTCTATCACATGTCAAGTCACGTATATCACATGTCAAGTCACGTATATCACATGTCAAGTCACGTATATCACATGTCAAGTCAAATCGATCATGCCAAGTCAAATCGATCATGCCAAGTCAATCATGCCAAGTCAATCATGCCAAGTCGATCATGCCAAGTCGATCATGCCAAGTCGATCATGCCAAGTCGATCATGCCAAGTCGATCATGCCAAGTCGATCATGCCAAGTCGATCATGCCAAGTCGATCATGCCAAGTCGATCATGCCAAGTCGATCATGCCATGTCGATCATGCCATGTCGATCATGCCAAGTCTATCATGCCAAGTCTATCATGCCAAGTCTATCATGCCAAGTCTATCATGCCAAGTCTATCATGCCAAGTCTATCATGCCAAGTCTATCATGCCAAGTCTATCATGCCAAGTCTATCATGCCAAGTCTATCATGCCAAGTCTATCATGCCAAGTATATAATGCCAAGTATATAATGCCAAGTATATAATGCCAAGTATATAATGCCAAGTATATAATGCCAAGTATATAATGCCAAGTATATAATGCCAAGTATATAATGCCAAGTATATAATGCCAAGTATATAATGCCAAGTATATAATGCCAAGTATATAATGCCAAGTATATAATGCCAAGTATATAATGCCAAGTATATAATGCCAAGTATATAATGCCAATTATATGATGCCAGGTATATAATGCCAGGTATATAATGCCAGGTATATAATGCCAGGTATATAATGCCAGGTATATAATGCCAGGTATATAATGCCAGGTACATAATGCCAAGTACATAATGCCAAGTACATAATGCCAAGTACATAATGCCAAGTACATAATGCCAAGTACATAATGCCAAGTACATAATGCCAAGTACATAATGCCAAGTACATAATGCCAAGTACATAATGCCAAGTACATAATGCCAAGTACATAATGCCAAGTACATAATGCCAAGTACATAATGCCAAGTACATAATGCCAAGTACATAATGCCAAGTACATAATGCCAAGTACATAACGCCAAGTACATAACGCCAAGTACATAACGCCAAGTACATAACGCCAAGTACATAACGCCAAGTACATAATGCCAAGTACATAATGCCAAGTACATAATGCCAACTACTTAATGCCAACTACTTAATGCCAAGTACGTAATGCCAAGTACGTAATGCCAAGTACGTAATGCCAAGTACGTAAAGCCAAGTACGTAATGCCAAGTACGTAATGCCAAGTACGTAATGCCAAGTACGTAAAGTCAAGTACGTAATGCCAAGTACGTAAAGTCAAGTACGTAAAGTCAAGTACGTAAAGTCAAGTACGTAAAGTCAAGTACGTAAAGTCAAGTACGTAAAGTCAAGTACGTAAAGTCAAGTACGTAAAGTCAAGTACGTAAAGTCAAGTACGTAAAGTCAAGTACGTAAAGTCAAGTATGTAAAGTCAAGTACGTAAAGTCAAGTACGTAAAGTCAAGTACGTAAAGTCAAGTACGTAAAGTCAAGTACGTAAAGTCAAGTACGTAAAGTCAAGTACGTAAAGTCAAGTACGTAAAGTCAAGTACGTAAAGTCAAGTACGTAAAGTCAAGTACGTAAAGTCAAGTACGTAAAGTCAAGTACGTAAAGTCAAGTATGTAAGGTCATGTCTAGAAGTATATAAGTTCAAGTCTAGAAGTCTATAAGTTCAAGTCTAGAAGTCTATAAGTTCAAGTCTAGAAGTCTATAAGTTCAAGTCTAGAAGTCTATAAGTTCAAGTCTAGAAGTCTATAACGACTCATCCGTAGAATAAAGTCTGATCTGTAGAGTTGATAGTTTTCAGTAGACGTAGTAGAAGTAGTAGAAGTACTTGACTTTGTGTAACTCTTAAACGGTGAGACTTGTCATTGAGGTTTTTTGGTATGTTGTTACAACATCCCAGCCTAGTTAAACGCTTGGCGGTGTATGTTTATTATCCTTTTAGTAACGGAGATAGTGAGTTCCATATTAATATAGGACGTTTTATGGCAGAACCGCGAGGGTCCGTTGTGAACACAAAACGTTGTTTTATGGAAACGTCATAATGAAGTGACGTTCTATATTGACATGGGTAGTTTTTTGTCAAAATCACCTATTCCGTAAGAGTTCTATGTGAATAAGTACCTTAAAATAATTTAAATGAAACTATGACTACCTTCTATTTTAATTTAATTAAAAATTAAGGTATTATTTAAAATCGTTTATTAAATTATAAAATCTCAAAATACGTGACACAAAACTATTAAATAATTAGAATAGAGAACTTTAAATAGCAAACACGTCACTTAAAATTAACTTGGTAGAAAACTTACAAAATTGTATGTACTCCCTGTAAGAACAATAAAGCAAACGAAATTTAAACTTCGTATTAGTTGTAAAATTTACAATTACAAATAACATTCAGTCTTTATAGTTTTACGAATCACAATCATTTCGACTTCGACGGGTTGGCGAGCGCAGTATGGGATGTTGATATATGGAAATACGCTGCTGCCCATCTTTCGGAGGTATCCCTTAGCAGGCTCTTACTGCATCCACGGGCATGAGAGGAGGGACAACATTCTACTGCCGGCGCCCCACGGCTCTTAGATGAGTGCTTATTATTAATTAAACATTGTTCCGCTAAATTAGTGTGACGAATTCAGTTATAAAATGAAGCAGCAGAAAGGAAATATCTCTTATTATGATAAGCCATCATCCGTAAAGCATTAACAGTGATGTGATGTGGCAAAGAGTTAAAGTATGGATGATACTCTAAAGGAATAACTTCTGAGCGGCACATATCCAATAAATCTTTATATTTAACAGCGGAAACCATAATAGGTTCAGAATATGCAGCTTTTAGTTCAGTTTGAACTGAGTTACTCGTGTTACCGCGAATCACTAAGATATCATAATCAGGTTGAGTCAAGTTATATTTAAAAAACAATTTGTTGTGTCACTACCCTCTGCGTGAACTTCTCGAATGTTATTCCAGTTAATCTTCTTTCTCTTAATGTCTTTCATCCATACCTTATTATTAACAAGACATTTAAAGTCAAACACGTCATTCTGGGTTCCGTTGCAAACAACATAGGGTTCTCCTTCATTCTTGGCCCATCTTACTAATAAACGCCATTGATGAGGAGTATAGATAGTTTTGGTTTGAGAAGCTCTCTCGATAACAGAATGGACACTGTCCCCTTCATTTTGGGTATGTCCCTTCTGTAAAAACCGGTGTGTTAGGCGTATGTTGAATTTTTTTGCGGCGTAAATGTATGTATAATTAAAACAAAGCGATTTCCATTTTGGCCAGTACAATTGTCCGACCAAAAACGAAACACCTTGGCACCTTGCTCAACATTAGCCTGGATAAAATTTAAAAGGCAACTAACCTCATTTTCATAAGTATATTTCATATTACTAGGAGTATCTTGAATCAGGCATCATTTTATCGGAATATTTGATGATAAAATGATGATAGAGATGATAAAATTCCACTGCATGGCTCGATATCCTAATTGCCAAAATGTTGTGAAACAGTTCAACCTCTGTTGGTAAGATATTTTATCAGTGCATTTGCATGATGGCCCCATGGTTTTTTCGTCTACGGATTTTCCCTTTTTCGTCAAATATTTCTTACCTAAGTTCTTAAGGCATTTGCGTTTAACGTCGGCCCATTTTTTTGAGTGCCTTTGTCGTTTTCTAGTCGTTCTAGGAGACACGGTGTGATTACTTGATTGCAAAATATGAAGATTTGTGCTGTTTAATGCTGGCGAAGATATCGCAACGAAATTATCCACATGGTTAGGTCAGTAGACGCTATCGCAGATTGAATGAACATTAGTAGGAGATGGCATAGGAGTTGGCACAGATAGTTCCGAATTAATCGAAATTTCTAACTCTCCAAGCTGGATTAATGGTGAGTTTTCGTAACAAGAAGGCATTTCCAAAGAAAATACATCGATTGATTGCTGTAAACATCTACGGCCGACGGATCAGACATAACATTTGGTATTGGACTGTCGCAGGTAATTTCCTCGGTCCCAGTAATTTCTTCGGTCCCACCGTCTTCATGTACAATTTCATCCCATATATCAGCTAGTTCCTGACTGATTGCTTCTGCACCAAAAGGTAAAGGTGACGTTTGTGGTGACTTGTGGTTGTCATCATTATTCATATCTGAAATTGAAAAAAAAATGTATATTTTTATAGCTATGCGTAAGGCAAAACAATGTTAGTACCTAGAAATTTATTAGACTATTTTAATTTAAAAAAACTTAATATTAAACGATTTTTTATAATGAACAACGTCCTATTTGACTTCGTTATCCCAGTAAAAACGTACTATCTTAACATTGAACCCACAAATCGTATGACAGACTCCATAATGAAACGTTCTATATTCACATGAAATCCTTAAAAACTCAACAGAGTCCGTATAAAATGATCCTATTATTTCATATGACTCCTAGTTTTTCTTGTTAATTATTACAGATAAAATGATTATCCTGTGAATATGCATTACATCAATCATACATTCGTATGAAAAATGCGTTTCACTAGCTCTCCGTCAAAAAATGTCTTAAATAAACAACGATCGCACGTAACTACCTACTGAGATAAAAAGCAATATTATAGTTAATTTTAATATTTAATAATTTAAGAAATTAATAATGTATGTATCGCGAAATAATACAACTGAAAAATGTACAACTTACCAGCAACTTTACACTTTTTTTCATACGAACAGCAGGAACATTGGAAAATGTTGAACGTAACTCAGGCTCTTCTGCATCTTTTTTAAGCATTTCCAACATTTTCCGTGATCTTGACATGTCTAAAAAAATGTTTTATGCATGCAAAACACTTGATACATATTTTTTTTATCTAATCTAAAAAAAGGTAAACGCAAGACACAAACACACCCTCCTTCCAACAAATAGCGGCCGGACTGACGAACGGACCGCGCGCTCGCGCCGCCGCCGCTCCCCGCCCGCTGTCGCTTGGTCACTCCGTGCGTTGTTCCTCGGAGCTAATGTCAGATGCAACGTTATTCGATTTTATATTTCCGAAACTAAATTCGATACAAAAATTCTAAAAACGTACTTCTGTAGAGTTTGTGCTCCTTATCGCGTCTAGCTATCTAACTCATTTTTGCTCTATGATCACATCGAACTCTGTTCTACGGTTAAGTCGATAAGTTCAAGTCTAGAAGTCTATAAGTTCAAGTCTAGAAGTCTATAAGTTCAAGTCTAGAAGTCTATAAGTTCAAGTCTAGAAGTCTATAAGTTCAAGTCTAGAAGTCTATAAGTTCAAGTCTAGAAGTCTATAAGTTCAAGTCTAGAAGTCTATAAGTTCAAGTCTAGAAGTCTATAAGTTCATGTCTATAAAGTTTATGTCTATAAAGTTTATGTCTATAAAGTTTATGTCTATAAAGTTTATGTCTATAAAGTTTATGTCTATAAAGTTTATGTCTATAAAGTTTATGTCTATAAAGTTTATGTCTATAAAGTTTATGTCTATAAAGTTTATGTCTATAAAGTTTATGTCTATAAAGTTTATGTCCATAAAGTTTATGTCTATAAAGTTTATGTCTATAAAGTTTATGTCTATAAAGTTTATGTCTATAAAGTTTATGTCTATAAAGTTTATGTCTATAAAGTTTATGTCTATAAAGTTTATGTCTATAAAGTTTATGTCTATAAAGTTTATGTCTATAAAGTTTATGTCTATAAAGTTTATGTCTATAAAGTTTATGTCTATAAAGTTTATGTCTATAAAGTTTATGTCTATAAAGTTTATGTCTATAAAGTTTATGTCTATTAAGTTTATGTCTATTAAGTTTATGTCTATTAAGTTCAAATCTATTAAGTTCAAATCCATGAGGTGCGATAAATCCTATAATGTCCATGAAATCTGATAACGACCATATGACTATGAATTTCAGTAATGGCTATTAAGTTCCGTAATTATTATTAAATCCTGTAATGACTATGCAGTCCAATAATTACTTAAGTCTAGTTAAGGCTATAAAGAATCATGAGGTCTTTAACATCTATTATGGAATACGTAGTCTACACAAAACAACAAGGTTCGTCATCTCTTCATAAATGTCTAAGGTTCTTAAGTCTCTAAGGTTCCTATAGTAGCTCAAGTTCACAGTCAAGCTCAAGTTTATAGTAAAACTTATAGGCTAATTTCATAGTGAAGCTAATGTTATTATAAAGCTAAAGTTTATAATGAAGCTAAGGCTTGTATAGAAGTTTAGGTTTATAATGAAGCTAAAACTCATAATGAAACTTAAGTACCCAGTTGGTGAACCTAAAGTACACAATCTAGCTAAAGATCATAATGGAAATAAAGTTCATAGTGAAGGTAAAGTCAAAGTCACTTTGAGTACATATTCAAGTTAAAGTTAGTAATGGAGCTACTTAATGACATTTAATAAAGCTGATGTTTATACTAAAGTTATGATAGCCAGTAACGATCAGTCGATCGGGCAATAAAGTAAAGTTGAGCCGGTAACGATCAATGTCATGGATCGGGTAATTAAATAATAAACTGGTAACGATCAATGTCATGGATCGAATTAACAATATAATAAACTGGTAACGATCAATGTCATGGATCGAGTAACGAATAATGGTTAACCGGTAACGATCATTGTTATGGATCGGGTAACAAATATGATTATCAAGACCCTAGATAATATAATATTCTAGTTAGTCGCTACGATTAAATTCTAAAAGTTAATAGTATAATATTAATTACTCAGACGAGTTAAAAGTAAAGATTTAATGTTAAACAACATATTATCATAAAGGAGTAACTATTACTTTAGCATTAAAAACAAAATTATAGGTCAATGTGAGGTTATCAAGAAGGCATTTATACATGAACGATGGGACTCGTTAAAGTCAAATGGCCGAGCTGTTACAGTTTATATAACCATTTGTATAATCACTAATTGAATTATTACTATTAATAACGGTACAATGATTAAAATCCACCTTCGTATATAATAAGTTCTAATAAACAAAATATTACTTCCGATGTCACTGGATTGGTAGATACCAATCCAGAGATATCCGACCAATGAGAGGCTCGCATTCTCCGCCAATAAGACGCTGGTATTTTATGGCGGCGTGGTAACCCAACGCTTTTGGGAAGAAGCCATTATATCCGCAGGACAGGTAGTGAGCAGTAAGGTACCAAAGTTGAAGCATAAGAATTAAGGCAAAGAGCAAGTTTAAATGTAAAGTGTTAAAAGTACAGAAAGTATGATAAAGTTCTCCATGATAAAGTTTTTCATATCTTTGAGATTATTACCTTTAATAATTAGTTTTCTCGTCTCTCAAATGGCGAATTTTTTTAAAAATAGGAATTAATTTCCGCGCTCGTGATTTGAGAGCGTCTATTTGATATTTCCAGTTGAGGTTTCGATCAATTATTATTCCTAAATATTTTACACTTTCTGTAGTACTGATGGAATAGCAGTTACAACTAAAATTAGCAGGATGAGGACAGTTATTACTATGCACCTTAATACTAAACCCAGAACTAGGTTGAGTGCTTTTGTTTATAGAAAAAGATATAAATTTAGTTTTATGAAGATTGAGTGTCAAAAGGTTGGTGTCGTCTGTCTTAATAAATTACGAAAATAAATTGTATCGTTGCTTACATATACATAGATATAGGCAGAGGTATTTCCCATTTTCTGGCAACGACACTACCAGCCGCACTAGCAGTAGTGTCGTTGCCAAATGAACGACACTACCGCGTTTTTTTGGATCAAATGTACAGTCAACAACGACACTACCAACCGTCAATGTTTAGTAATAGTTAAGTAAAGTAAGTAATTATACCAATACAAACCCTTAATAACGGTAGGTAGTAAATAAAGTATTTTATAAAGAAAAATCAATATAATTGTAAAAATAAATATTGATCAAAATGTAGAAAATAATTTCTCTTCAACGGCGGTATCTGTGCATTTTCAATGTGTCCCTTTTGACTGTGAGGTTTGGTTGAGAATCACCCTGTGCAAGCTGGTGCCGCCTGCAAAAAGCGAAACGCACCTATTAAATACAAAAGTCAGAGTTACAGAGATTTTTTTTATAACCTATAATGTGTACTACTCTAGAGCAAAGATCCTCCCACCTCCTTTCAGTACTCCCGATCCCACCATACTTCATCTGATGAAAAAAAACATTGGTAGATCTGTCTGCCTTCCAGAAACAGCGTGGTGTGATGTGTGAATGTCACGCATATTGCATACGCATAATTTGCCTTGTTTCTCATTTATAATTTTACCCTCCTTCCACTTAGATCCACAGTCTTGATCCACATGTAGATCCGAGGATACTTTTTTTTCCTCTTTAATCCACCTATGAGGGGATCTAAAATTACTATTTCTTTTCTATTCCACTTGAATCCACAATCAAGAGGATCTAAAATTACAATTTTTTTTCTGTTCCACTTGAATCCACAATGAAGGGGATCTAAAAATATTTAATATATTTCTATGCCACTTCGATCCACAGTGGGATCTAGGTGGAAGGAGGGCTAAAAAAGAATAAAAAAAATATATTGTTCATTAAAAAATTCGCTCCTTGCCCGTGGTCCCGTTGACTGGACCACGGAAAAACTTTTTTTCCGTAGTCCAGTTAACTGTACCACGGAAGATTCTTTCATTCCGTGGTCCAGTTCATTGGATAACTGGACCACCGATAAAAAATATCTTCGCTGGTACAGTTAACTGGACCACTCATTTTGTGTGATTATGTGTAAGGAATTGCATAAGATAAGAACAAATGGACACTTATATCAAATTTGACACCTAATGTTAAAATTGACAGTTAATGTCAAAATGACAGCTAATGTCAAAAATTTTGAAAAGTCGGAGTACTAAGTAATTCATTAATAAATTAAAAACCTCAGCTACTTGTCCAAATTGACAGCTTACATCAAAATTGACAGTTATTGTCAAAAATTGGTATATATATATAAATAAAAAAGAATTGAATTGACAGCAAATCACAAAAATCTTGGCTCAAGTTAAAGGCAATAACAGAATTTTCATTTTTTGACAGCTGTCAAAACTAAAACTGTCATATCTCGCAAACTACTCATGCCAATTCTAGTATTGTATATGTGCGCGAGCTGCAAGCAGCTCGCGTCTTTTGTTTTTAGTTGTATTTCATAATTCATTTATTTATTTTTTATTTTTAAATTTATAGTTTTCCTTTTCATATCCTACGTGTTTGATTTAGTCGAAATTGATATCCAAGAGAGAATTTTGCGATTAGAAAATGTCAGCCATCTTGGATTTGGAAATTGACATCTTTTTTGTAACCTACGAGTTTGAGTTAATCGAAAACGATACCCATATAATTAAATAATAAATAAATATAAATAAATAATGCTGGACAATTCACACAGCATTATCTAGCCCCAAGTTAAGCAGAGCTTGTGTTATGGGTAGGGTACTAGATAACTGATATACATAATATAGCACAATACATAGATAGATTTTTTTATTATACATAGAAAACGACCAGAACACCCTGAACAAATGTCTGCAGATCGTACACACATTTGTCCCGAGGCGGGAATCGAACCCGCAACCTCCTGCGTCGCAGGCAGACCTTCGCCCACCGCGCCACAGAGGTCGTCAAAAATTAGTGTGTGCAGTCACACAGCAAGGCTCGCTTCGCTCGCCTTTCAGTGTGATGGTGGTTGCATTGCGTTGCAATACGACCCCACTCGTGCTGTCACACAAGTCTTTTTGAATAATACCTTTCCAAATTTTGACATTTAGTGTCACATTTAACGTTTGGTGACAAGTAGACGCACGTGAAATATATTTTCCGTGGTCCCGTTGACTGGACCACTTAAAATTTTATTTTTTCATTCCGTGGTCCAGTCAACGGGACCACCGAAAAAATAATTCTTCCGTGGTACAGTTGACTGGACCACCGAAAAAATATTTTTCCGTGGTCCAGTCAACGGGACCAGCTCAACTGGACCACGGGCAAGGAGCGAAAAAATTAAACATAAATCAAACAAAAAAATTTAATTATTAAAATTATAAATTACAAAAATAAACGTAAAGTTCTCTTCTCTTCACTTAAATGTAAACAACTTAATTGTTAAATAAAAATAAAAATAGATAAACGAAATTTTCACTGTTAAGTTTATCCTGACAAAGCTTAGATATATGAATAGACCAAAATACACAACTTTTAATTCCGTACTTGATAAACAGAAGTGTAATTTTGTATTAAAATTTTAAAATAAATAATAATTCTTCTGTTAAATAAAAATGAAAAAAAATCATTAATCAACAAAAATAAACAAAAAAAAATATTTTTACTTCACTTGTTCTAAGAAGTGTGCAACTGTGATTTCTCCTGATATTAACTGGTTTTGACATTCTAAAATAAAATTATCATTATCAATGTTTGATTTTTTTCTCTTATTTACAATATTTTCTTTTATGCGCAAAAAGTTATATTTTGCCTCCTGTTTTAATATGCATAAAAAATTTACTAAGTTACAATATTTTTTTCCCAATTTCTTGTTTAGTTTTCTATTAAAACCTTCGATACAGTTATTGGTACGATGCCGTTCTTTTGCGATTGCCCACATCTGTGTGAAAAATTTGCTTTTGAACCAAAACCTTTTCATATACTTTTGAAATTGTATGAGTTTTGGGCAATCATTTCTTGCGATTTCTGTACATATATATATCCATCCGTCAGCTAGATAAGATTCTGGTGTTAGTGGTAAGGAGGCACAGAGTGCAACTATTCGTTTTCCACGTTTTGTTTTCAAAAGTTTCATCTCTTTTCCATGTTTCCATATATTTTTAACAAAATGGTAATAGCAACCTTTTATTTCGGCACAAGGAAAGACTTCACTTATTGCTGTGATAGTTGCTTGTTCAAAATCTAAAGTGAATTTATTTGGTTTAAATAGAGGTACTTGGCTTTTAATCATTTCAAATAAAGTGAAATATGAATCCTTTTTTTTGTTCGTCATTAACGCAAATAATAGCGGAACGACATTATTTGTATCTGTAGTGCTATCTATATCAGAACATAATACATACAATTGTCCGAAGGGCGGAGGGCAACTCATAAATGTTCCGTCACAGAAAATGTGTTTCATTTTAGGTAGGATAGTTAAAGTTTCTGGCAAACAAAAGATTATTATACGATTATCGTTGCAGAAATAATCTGCAAGAACAAAATCCGACAAAGATGGTGGTATTTCAACTTCTGAAATGTTCGTAAAACATGTCTTATTAACATTCCATTTTTTGTTTCGTAATTTATATAACCCTGATTTAATAGAATCAAGTTTTGGTAAAGTGCAAACTAAATTTATCCCTTTGTCTTCGGCGTTTGTTAGACATTCTTGATAAATGCTGGGTATAGGACGACATTCTTCATTTATAACTTTTTCTCTTAGCTCGTGTAATATAATTTTTTTCTCGATCTCATTCTGGTTTTCAGTGCAGTGTGATACGTGTTTTGTTTGTTTAATAATGGCGCCATCCTGTAAATGTAATTAATAATAATAAACTATTTATTTCTCAAAACGAGTAGGTACGAGATAAGTATCAATGAGTGATATGACTTACTTTGAGATTCAATGTTCCATTGCATTTAAATTTTCTCCATTTTGAACATCGCCATATTACTGAACCATTTTTAAAACTCCTTTTTTTATGGTACTGATATCCAGAATGCAGCATAACCACTCCTCTGTTATTAATATATTTAATTTCATTCATTTTTAAGTTAATATATATGTATATTTTAATATTTTTATTAAAATAAATCAATTTTAAGACCAAATTGACAAAGACTGTGTCAATATGACAAGCAACTTCAAGTAGTAGCACTACAGATTGTCGTCGAGTAGAAAGAAGGATTGATCATTATTATGAGTATAAGAACTCATTAGATAAAATAGAAAAATGTAAAGATATAATATACCTACTTCCAACCGTTTTTATCTTCGAGCATTAAACCAGTGCTCGAAGGTTTTTATTATTGGGAATAAGAATTAGACGACCTCCGTGGCGCGGTGGACGAAGGTCCGCCTGCGTCGCAGGAGGTTGCGGGTTCGATTCCCGCCTCGGGACAAATGTGTGTACGATCTGCAGACATTTGTTCAGGGTGTTCTGGTCGTTTATATGTATAATAAAAAATATCTATCTATGTATTGTATTATATTATGTATATCAGTTATCTAGCACCCATAACACAAGCTCTGCTTAGCTTGGGGCTAGATAATGCTGTGTGAATTGTCCAGCATTATTTATTTATTATTTTAATTAGGGGGAAAAGTATCCAATGATCCACCAGTGGATTTAAGAGGAAACAAAAGTATCCAATGATCCACCAGTAGATTTAAGAGGAAACCAAAGTATCCAATGATCCACCAGTGGATTTAAGGGGAAACAAAAGTATCTAATGATCCACCAGTGGATTAAAGAGGAAAAAAAAGTATCCTCGGATCTATATGTGGATCAAGACTGTGGATCTAAGTGGAAGGAGGGTAATTTTATGTGTAAGTGTGTGTGTGTTAATTCATTATTCCTTTTGGTACTTGGGGGAGACCTTTGCCCAGCAGTAAGACAGTACTCACACGTCAGCGCCCCCGAATATGTCCGCCTCCGTGAGCTCGTAGAAGTGTATCCCCTCCAGCGTGCAGGTGTCGAACTCGCGCAGGCGGCGCAGCACCTCCAGCACGCCGCGCAGGTCGCAGTCCTTGCGCCGCAGGCGGCGCCGCGCCGCCCACAGCTCCGCGCGCATCTCCGACGCCATCTGGGACAGATATTCGCAACATTTCTTTTGGCCGAAAGGTACCTAGTGTTTCGAAAGTTTATTGGACGCCTGACACTAGACACATCCGCGACGTGTCGAATCTGATGACCAGACTAAGTGTAAGTGTTAGATGTTGTAGTATTCTATAGTATGTATATATTTTGTGTATTTTGGCCGAAAGGTGTAGTGTTCCGAAAGTTTATTGGACGCCTGACACTAGACACATCGGCGACGTGTCGAATCTGATGACCAAACTAAGTGTAAGTGTTAGATGTTGTAGTATGTATATATTTTGTGTATTTTGGCCGAAAGGTGTAGTGTTCCGAAAGTTTATTGGACGCCTGACACTAGACACCGCGCACACGTCATCACATCGGCGACGACGTGTCGAATCTGACGACCAAACTAAGTGTATTTAGATGTTATAGTATTCTATAGTATGTATATATTGTGTGTATATGTATCTACGATCTTGTGATGTATTTTTAGATGTGCACGTAGTTTGATAGACCTTACCTTACCGTTACAGTTTTTACACTAGCACGCGAGGTAAGGGTCTTGGTAGTTGCGGTAAATATGTAATATACCGTAAAGGTTTTCAAAAACAAATGATTTGATTTCTCCTCAGTAGGACTGATTTCCACGTCCACTGCTGCATATAGGCCCCCATGGATTGCTAAGATCATGGTTGCTGCCATGATGAATAAAGTGAAAGAGTGAGGTTTCTTCTTCGCTTTTTTCCCTCACTTGAAATAAAAGTTTTCTGAAGCGACCGAATTCAATTATGTTGCTCTATTCAATTTAAATGTGTTTTGTTTTTAAATGTAAATTGACTATTCCATTGCAGCTTTATGCTCTATTGAATAAACACTTATTGACTTTGACTCGCCACGCTTAGCAGGCGGGTTGGCGAGCGCAGAACAGGTTGTTGCTACACGGAAGGACGCTGCTGCCCATCTTCCGGAGGTCACTTGGCAGATCATTACTGCATCCACGGGCAAAAGAGGAGGTGCAACATTCTTATGCCAGCACCCCAGGGCGCTACAGTTAATAATCGATTATTATTTTTGACTCAACATTTATGTGTGATGTTTATTGTGTTGTAATAGCTGGCCCCGGGATTAGGTGCTCTGTAATAGGTATATTAGCTATCCGCTTTATTGCAGAAGCGTTTTTATTATTTTTTTATTGTCCGGCCGCCCTGTTTTACTTAGAAATGTTAGATCACTGCTAGACTTGATCAACGCGCACGGTTAAAACCTTCATGCTGGAATGAAATCACCATGTTGCGAATATCTGACCCCAGGAACACAACTTCAATTGTTTTCCAGTACGTAGATACATAACTCAACGCAATAAAATTCTTCGGACCAAAAACTTCGGACTAAAATACGCCACACTCTGTATACAGTCCACTGTCTTTAATTTCCAACTGAGACTCCAACACATAAACCTCTGTTCCGGCGCGGGGAAAAAAGGAACCATCCATTAAAACCGGATTTTCTAGCGGTGGTTTCTAATCAGTTTTATGAAAATTAGATGAAAGTGGGGATGAATAATCGAATGTTCCGAAATATACCCTAGTTTAGACAGGTATCAAATGAGACATCCTGTTTTCAACGCAACACATAGTGGTTTCCTAATTCTTAAATTTTTAATTTTGTATCTTAATTTTTTTATTTTATAATTTCTTTTTTTTTAATGTGACGTCATGAATGGTTACCTCGGAGTGGTTCCTCCGCTCGCGGGCCAGCTGCGCGGTGGCCTCCGCCTCCAGCTCCTCGACGGCGCGCGCCAGCAGCGCGTTCTGGCCCACGAGGTCGCCCACCCACGCTCTGAGCAACTCCACTTGTGCCTGCAAACGCCAGCAGGATATTTAAGCAATCTTGATGATTGATTTGAATGGTTTGCAAAGGGAAGTCGATTAGAGGGTAAAATGCGTCATGTTCCGTGCAAAACCCAACTCTTTCGTAAAAGTGTATTTTGCATGGCATCAACCATATACTTATAATCAAATTCATATAAAATCCGTTCGTGCCCTACCTATAAAATAAAAAAAAAATAAAATAAAATACATTTATTTCAAGTAACAGGACTAATATTGGTTAGTTTCTGTAATCTGTGATATTGGTACAACACAAAAATATATAAAGTTTACCTAAAACACACCGGGTTGTTTGGTAGGTGTCGCTGACAGCAGTGCCTCGTGTAGGGACAGTCTACCCCCTTAAGGCTATCATTGCCAGGACGGTGTCGGTGCTGCCCGCAACCTGCGCACCAGGGACGCGGCGCGCTTGCGCTGGGTGGTATGAAAACAGTCGCCCCGAACATCCCCGAGGCGCTGCAGTAGCGGGCAGCCGCAGCACCGCCCTCAGCGCGTCGTTGTAGTACTGGACGCGGATGGCGCTGTACGATGCAAGCGTATACTTCGCCCACAGGCTGCACGTGTACAGAGAAGTACAATAAGCTGTACATAGTGTCAACTTGACCTTCTCTGAACTACGTGCAAACCTTCTAGCTATCATATTCGCCCTCACCGACAGCGCCCTCCGCTCCTGTTCTGTCTTTATTGTCTTTTAGGTCGACAGTGACTATGTGTCCTAATTATTTAAAGGAGTAAACCCTCTCCAAAACGTCACCTTTTAGATACACAGCAGGAACGTACATATAACGCGTTTAAGTTTTTTCCTGCCGGCTCTTACAAGTGTTATACCGTGACCACTGACGCATTCCTCGCACACTTTGAGACGCTTCCTTAGCCCACAAACCGAGGCGCTCAGCAACACCATATCGACAGCATAACTTAAGTTATTAACACAAACGTTATCAATGTCATCCAATATGCTGACTGCTGAGCGTCTCGATAAATGCATTAAGGTAGAGATAGAAAAGAACTCAGCCCTCCCTGTCTTAAACCACACTCGAGCCGTTAAGTTTCTGACATTGTGTCCCCCTACTTTATGCTGTTGATGTGGTTCCCGTACCAAAACCTAAAAATATTTATAGTCTCAGGTTAATGCTTTCTAGCTTTTTTCCACAGGATGTTATATGATACCACATCAAAAGCTTTGGACAAGTCGAGAAAGAAGGCATATACTGGGGTCCCACGGCTTGTGTAGTAATAAACGATATGCTTTAAAACAAAGTATTGCACTCTCCGTAGATAGTTTGGGCCGAAATCCAAACTGGAACTGGTGGTCGTGCAGAGTTTAATACTTGTTTAGGTGTGTGTTAAGCAAGTATAGGTAAATTCAAATCACGACTGAATGAAATTTTAGTAAAAAAAAGCCTATTACACTAAAAATGAATTTCTCAACGACGATATTATTATTGATGTGATGACATAAACTAATTAGACGTTTTCTTATTTTGATTTATTGTACTGCAATGCATAATTTGACTTTCAATATTTTTATTTGTTAAATTTTTAAATTAATAATTGACATTTATCATCAGTTACTTAATATAATAGATAATCAAATAATCATGTTAAAACAAATAAAAAAAAACTGTTTGTATGCTTATCAGCAGGATGGCTCTAATTTTAGTACAACCAACTACCGACACCCCAAGCCTAGCAATAGAAAAATTAAATCAATATTTTTGACTTTGACGGGACTTGAACCCGCAGGCTCTCTTTAGCCGTTTCGGATACAGATCCATTAAACGCAAATCTTTAACGCTTATTCTGTTTTTTAGCACCAATTATTATCTATCAAATTTAACCTTGTGTGGTTCATCATCACAACAGCCGTAAAACGTCCACTACCGAACACAGGCCTCTCTCATAGATCTCCATCAGCGGTAGATAGATAGATAGAAAACTCTTTATTGCACACCACATTAAAAGAACATAAACAATTTAGAAATATATATTTATATTTGCGGTAGTTGTCTTACTCACCACGCTTGGCAGGCGGGTTGGCGAGCGCGGTACAGGATGTTGATACACGGAAAGACGCTGCTGCCCATCTTCCGGAGGAATCCCTTAGCAGGCTCTTCATCCGCGGCCATGAGAGTGGTTACACTTAAAAATAAAATAGCATATGCACTTACTTGTAATCTCTTAGACTGCGGAATTTTATCGATAACCTCCATCTGTCTTTCATATGCCCTCTGCACCTCCTTGAGCACGTCCAGCGTGGGCCCGCCCACACAGTCACACAACCCTGTGTCCCTCTCTGCTAACTCACAGTCAATTATGTTTGAATCCATCTTTGTGCTAAGTTAAATATTTACAAGAAGTCTAGAAGGAATTACTCAATCGTAGGGCTATTTCATTGCAGGAAAGGTGAAACGCGAAAGTCAGTCACCACCATTGACAGAAATGTTGATTGATATACTTCTCTTTCTGGCATGATTATGCCTAAACGTCATTATTCTGAGTAAATAACAAATCCGCCAACAACTTTCAGTGACCACAAAGCAGGTTTTATTCTTCTAGTGTTTTTATTAGCCATAGAGTTAGTAGCAGTGGTAGTAGGTAGAATTCTTCGAATAGAGGTTATATTTTAGGTTCCGTACCCAGAGGGTAAAAACAGGACCCTATTACTAAGACTCCGCTGTCCGGAGCACTAATTTCTGAAAGCACAAAAGGCCAGTTCCTTCTAGTGTCTATAATAGTTATTTCTTGTAACCGTAAAGCAGGTTTGTTTCTTCTAGTGTCTTTATTAGTTATTCCTTGTATCCACAAAGCAGGGTTTTATCTTCTTCTGTAGTCTTTAGTATAGTAATTTATTATCATGTGAACAGAATAACAAAATCACAATTCTTAAGCTTCTTTCATACGCATTACTGAGACTGAGAGCTACATACCTAAAAGGCCCATAAGATTCAAGGAGTAAGACTGTAGGTATCATTATCATTTCAGCCATTAAACGTCCACTGATGAACACAGGCCTCCTTCATGGATCTCCATGAGGGGTAGTTGCCATTCTCACCACGCTTGGCAGGCAGGTTGGTGAGCGCAGTATGGGATGTTGATACACGGATAGACGCTGCTGCCCATTTTCCGTAGGTATCCCTTAGCAGGCTCTTACTGCATCCATGGGCATGAGAGGAGGGGTATCATTCTACTGCCGGCACCCCACGGCGGTAGACTGTAGGTATAGTTAAGAATAAAATAACATGTGATTTCAGTGTATATTTTGTATTTATACAAATATTTTGGCTACATTCTTCATACAAACAGCCGCTGCTACAAATGTTGCAACAGTTTGTGCTCCACCATAGCTTCTGTGCAGGTAACATTCACTTGTACACACATAATCGTAGCCACGATCCCTGCACCTAGACATGGTCTAGCTGAGAGATCGATACCTATTCAATAAGTTCCTACAACAAAGTGCAGCTGAAATTCGTATAGATTAAGTTTAAACAGAGTTCAAAATCTCAAATACCCGTCAAAAATAATATTCCTCGAATTAAATTCGAGAACGGCGCTTTTATCAGCTGTCAACAAGAGATGATTCAAACGATAACATGTCAATAGAAAATATACTCAAAAACGTTATCTAACAAATAAATATTTAAAAAATTTCTACTTAGCCTAGAATATGGACATCTCTAGTTGAACGGGGTCGGCGATCGCTACGCAGGCAGCAGGACAATTCTCGTGATCGTGATTTTGCGTGATACCTTGTCTCATCTCACTTCTCAGTGTCTTCTCCGAACTTGTCTCATCACTCTAATAGTCTACTTTTTTTTTCGCTCCTTTCAGAGCAGGCTATAGTCTAAGACCATACTGCCTAGTCTAACATCTAGTCTACTATCATCTTGATAGCCGCTCCGTACTAGTCGATGCATCACGACCAGTTTGCAATAGACATTTGTCTATGGTGAGATTACGAAAATAGTTTCAATAGTGATTTTGACAGTTTTCGTAAAAAAACGATTTTGAGCGTTATCACTTGGATCACGATTCACGAGAATTGGCCCCCTGCGTTAGCTTTGCTTGATCAGCAACCCGCCTGAGCGGGACTTAATTGACCACTCACAACGCTCGAAGGGCAAAAGCCTCGAGGAAACGAGCGTTGTCATTGATCAATAAGGCTGCCTGTGCACTAGAGCGGAGCGAGGAGAAAAGCAGAGCTGGTTTTTCGACCAATAGAGTTACTCCGCTCTGCTTCGGTGCGGAGTTTTTATGCAATTATATTAGTCAGCTTCTCCGCTCCGTTTAAGGGAACTTTAAGCCCCGCTCAACTCCACCTCAGTGGAAACGCATCCTGAGACTGTGGATTACCAAGGCGGAGTTGTCAACCTTCACCACGACATAAAGAAAATCACAATTTATTTTCTCACATCAGTATATAAATGTAATCTGGGGGCCTACTCTTCAATGCAAATTGCGATGAATCGAAATCGTAATAAAGCCATACTCTCATGACATCACGTAAAGATTGCCATTCTGACGATGATATCGTAATCGTTTTCTAGAGTAGGCGCCCAGGAGCTAAATAGACCAACGCCGCTATAGCAAACCGGCAGCCTACCGTTACAACTTATACAAAAAGCTAACACTATAGTTAGACTATTTGGCAAAATGACTACCTGGTTTTATAAATGCAAGGATATGATATGCGTCAAAAGCACTTTTAAAGTGTTAGTAAGAAGCTTACAAAGGAACCATACTTCTATGAATTGTAATGAAAATACGCCTTTTAGGCTATACTTGGCTTACAACACAACACGTGTTATTATTGAATCAAGTATTTACATTCATTTATATCAGACTTAGTCCAAAGTTTTTGGAGAAATATTTCGATAAAGGTTTCTGTATTTGTTAGTATGCAACCGATAAAATTAATCTCTGGTTTTGCAATTTTTTCTGCACTTGCAATGCTATATTATATGTAGCTTTTTGTTCTATTGAATAGACACTTATTGACTTTGACTTTATAAACTATTTTGATGTTTAATCACAGTAGCTACGCAAAAAACAACTCTATTCAGTAGAACATAGGTGTGAAACAGCAGTCGACCAGCCTCGTCTGGTTACCTGAAATGCAAATAATACAATGAGATGTTTTGAAAGGGAAATGTTCTTGGTATTTTTAAATGATCCAAAGTTATGACAACAGATCTAATATTTTAGAGATCTACATATCTACAATATTCCTTTATTATTTTACTACATGATTATTTTGATGTACCTCTATGTCATTACCCACGTCTGTTCTTCGTTCGTACGTTCAATATAGAGCCCAGTTCAAGTGACCAGTCAAGAATTTAGTATACAATGTACAATTTAGTGACAGGTCTAACTTTAAGTGACTGATTTACAGTTAATTAACAAGTCCACAACTTAGTGACCAAGGCACGATTCAGTGACAGTTTATTGTAATTAGGCTAGATGCCATTTTCTGCGACTTATCTAAAGCGTTAGATTGAACGAGACATAATGTTCTCGCAACATTTTTTTACGGTTTTGACAACACGGAACTTAACATCATGAAATCTTACCTAGAAAATAGAGTACAGGGTCGTCAGCTTAAACATAGTTAAGTTGGAAAAGGAATACAGTGACATAGGTGTACCACAAGGTTAAATATTGGGTCCTTTATTATATCTTCTTTTCTAAACTCTCACGATCGCGATACAATTTTCACACATGACAAATATCTGTACGATCTGCAGATATTTGTTCAGGGCGTTCTGGGTGTTTTCCTATATATAATAAAAATATCTATCTATGTAGTATAATGTATTAAATATATCAGTCATCTACCCATAATACAAGCTCTGCTTAGCTTGGGGCTAGATGGTGCTGTGTGATTTGTCCAGCATTATTATTATTTTTTTTTACATATTTAACCGGGTATCTTTCGCGCTATTTATCTTTATAAAATTACCTGTAAGTCATCACGTCCGTTCTTTCCACGTCGGCGTTCAGCTCGGGACAGTGCTCGGGTCTAGTAGAACAGTTTGAGCTGCTCGTAGGTGAGGAAGAAGATGATGTTCCAGGGCCCCATGCGCAGCCAGGTCGGGATGAAGCCTTTGTACAGCGCCAGCGGACCCTCGTTCCGGAATGTCTGGGACGCGGGAAAATAAATACACAATAAAAATTATGGTGGCTTCTACACACAGCACCATATAAAAACCAAACTAGATATTTTTAGGTTAAGTATTGACAGTTTGTTTACAAACATTCTACATCGTATTTGGCTGAAGAAAAAAGCTTAGGCTATAGAAACCAAATGTTTGATAGACCTAGATACTTAAATACATATAATTTTTTAGGTGTAAATTTTTTTTTTTTAATATTTTTTAAAACCTAGAGAACACCCTACCCAACTAAATGGAAAGATACACTATCAGCGAGTAACATAGGCTATATATTTAACCCGTATTCCCACGGGACCCGCGGAGTGCGGCTAGTATGATATACTTTGTAAAGAATATGAATAAATAATTGATCTTTCCTCAATCAATCATTGAGGAAGGCCATTAGAACGGACGATGTAACTCTTTTTTTCTCTGTATTTATCCACAATCAGTCACTGGACGATATGCGGATCGGTTGTGTTGTAAATTGTCTATTGGAATGTATTCCAATAGACAATTTACAACATGAATGATGAGCAATACATATGTATACAATGAGCCTGTAGGCTCATTAGCCCTTCTTCCTTCTGGTAATAGACTGTCCATAATGCGTCTTCTTTTTCTTATACGACTAAATGACGAGACTAGCACAAGGCCCATCTGATGTTAAGCGGCAACCTCTACTTATTACAACTGCAATAACGCAGTGATCACGTTCATTAAGCAACGACCAACGCTGTACTGCATTGCGCCCTGCGACAGATTTGTGAGGTCTCATGTGCCCGTAATGTCCCCGGCCCCCTGACCTTCCGGAACACAGCATGCAGGCATTACTGCTTGCGGCGGGGATATGTTTGAAGGTAGAACCACAGTCAGGATGAACTCATCACAAAAGGTTCTATTATCTTTTCAACCCGTTTGTTGTTTCTGGTTTGTCAATTTTTGTTCTGGCTAGCGGGTTGGTATGGCATTTAAGGCAGTCGTAGTATCGACTGTCCTTATTTCTTCGTCTATTGTCGGAATAAGAACGATCGGAATAGAAGATTGATCGATTGAGGAAAGTAGAACGGACGATGCGAATTACCTGCATAAAACAGTCGACGGTTCCCTTGTATATCTTCACATTCGGGTTCGCGGCTTGGCCTTTAACTTTTCTTTGGTTCATTAGTCTCGTCTGAAACATTAAGAAAGAACATGAAGAAGAACGAAGAAGAAAATCCTTCATTGATCCACAATAAGCGTAAGTACATTAAATTAATAGGTACTAAAATAATGAACAAATTTAATATTAACAAATTAACACAAGTAAAATTTGTGGACCAAAAGGTCCCCTACCTCAGCATAATGTTAATCCTTAAATATAAGGATTAGCGCTGGTTTTCAGGTAGGACCTTAGGTGAGTGTCGCACATAAAAAAAAACAAAGTAAAATAAAATTGATATTGGTTTGTAACTAACTACTTAGTAACTAAACTAAACTTATAAAATTAATGGAAAGCACATTCAACACCGGATCAGCTCAACAATAAACTAAAAAAACAAGAAAAAACCTTCAAACGGACGGCTGACTGGCAACCAAAACTGGCTTGACTGTGACAAGTGACCTGACACCAACTCCGTGTTTCTGAACGAAACTCGTATCCGAACGCATTCCGTCCGCGCGTTTTTCGCGTAAACAAGTTTGACATTTGTTGTCAGAGTAGTGAAAAAAGCTCAGAATAATAACGTAATAGAAACCTGGCTAAAATAGCAACCAAAATCAATCATTCTGTACTCTTTTAACTTATGACATTTTAAAGGAGCTAGAAAGAGGTGCATATACAGTTGTATCTTCGTAATTTACAAGGTTGGCGTAAATTAACTGTCAAATGGTTATAAATTTGGTCGACTTATGACGTATAAAGCTAGTAAATTAAAATGACGTGTCTGACACGATCATGATTATGTCAAGTAAGATCAACATAACATGGTCGCGTTTTGTTTGGTTCGTAATTTGTGGTGTGTTGTTGGTAAATTCTATTTATTTTGTGAGAAAATTTACAAAAAAGCGTGTGAAAAGGAATTATAAGAATCTTTGAACACTCTTGCGATATGTGCTAAATATGGCGTGTGTAGTAAAAGACTGCAAATCACATTCATCACGAAAAGAAAATACGGACAAGTTGGAAACTTTCATCGGTGAGTTTTTGTGTAAAATTTGCATGAATGGTATTAATATGGTCGGAAAATTGTTGTATATCTTCTAAAATCGAAGTTCTAGATACATTTGAACCATTTTATTCCCTTTTCTTCCGTTTTTTCCAAACTTTTTTGGTTATCGTAGTGCTGTAAAATTAATCATTATAAGTATCGATATTATTGAGACACCGCTCCTTGTTTTAGATTCCCTAAAGATTACAAAATAGGAGATATGTGGCTACAACGGATATCCAGAAGTAATTATATACCGAAAAATCATAGTGACATTTGTTCCAAACATTTTTGGGAAAATTAATTTACACTAACAGACAAAATAAAATATCGGCGTCTTACGGAAGATGCCATTCCATCAATAAATTTACCTGAGAACACTAACATTACAGGGCCAAGTGGGTCAATTTCTCACTTTCAAGCACCTCATTTGAACTTGAAGGTAAAATATCTTTTGACTGTTTAATGAAGAATTTATCATCATATTACCGTGCCGTGTCATCATATCATCGACATTAAACCGTGCCGTGGGGTGTTGACAGTAGAATGTTGCCTCTCTTATCTTGCCCGGGGATGCATTAAGAATAATTCGATCTTACAAAGATATCAAACAGCGCCTTTTCGCTAGCCAGCTCGCCCGCCAAGCGTGGTGAGCATGGCAACAATCCGTCATAATCAGTGAATTCATAATGTAGGTCTATACGCAGCAGTGGATGTCCTACGGCTCAGATAATGATGATGAAATGTGGCTTGTGTGTGTAAAATGGCTTTACGTACTTATCATGTCGAATGTGGTTAAGGTGTAATAATTTATTTTTAAAAATATTTCAGAGGTCATTATTGGATTCTCAGGAAAACACACCATTGACTGACAATAAACAAGCAAAAGTAACCCCTGATGTTGAATCAAAAAGAGATTCACAGTTGGAGATATATGATTTATACAAAAAAAATTGTGAACTGCGTATCGAGATAGACATCTATAAAAATAAAATTGCAAAATTGGAAAATGAATTACAAAGTGTTAAGAAAGTCAGTGAACAACGTCACCAGAAAATAGACATATTGAAAAATAAATTTTCGGAGCTGTAAGAAGAATTCCGATCTCTGGGACATTTTGGTTGAAAAGTTACAACAGGAAAACATTGAACCTGATCATTTAGCACTTTTGGGTTCTTTTAATAAAAATGACGTGGTGAAAAGATTTTTGCAAAAACAAGAAGGAGAAACCTTAAGCAGGGAGTACAGCTTGGGGCTGAAAAAAATTGCAGTTACTCTAAATTATTTATCACCAAAGGCAGACGTTTATACGGGAGCTATTCTAAAATGTATTGCCACATCAAAAAACAATATCCGCGTGGTATAAAGGATTGAATTGTAACCCCGGCTTTACAACCGAAGCATTGGATGCCATCAAGTTGAGAGTGCAGCAAAATCCTGAAAAAACCCTATTTTGTGCGTTAGCTATTGACGAAATGGCGATTCGAAAACTTTTAGAGTGGGATAGCCATAATTTAAGTTATTATGGCTATGTTAATCCTGGACAATGCAAATGTATAGTATTTGGATTTTACAGTATAAGACGATATACCTTGCCAAATTTCATAGTTCTAGGTCAACAGGAAGTACCCTATGAATTTTAATTCCTTTGAGAATGTCAAAACATGCGTTAGCGACACAAACGGTTGTATCTATTTTTTTAGGTAAACTTAGAATATTATATTTTTCACAGCTTATGTAGGTACCTAGATAAATATTACTTATCCTTTGATTTCAAGATTTTTAGTTGATTATGATTAACATTGTACCTGCTAAAACTGTGATTTAATAACAGTATTTTATACTATATGTTCTGATAACTAACTAGTGATAAGAATAAAAGAAATGAAGACTGCAATTTGTGGACGGTTGCTTTTTATTTTCATTGAAATAAAGTTTATAATACCAATTTATTTAACTTTAATTTTCTCAACCCTTTTTGCTCTTATCTAATAATAGCGAAAATAAATTATAGCTTTTTTTAGCTTTATTTAATTTGTTTTCTTTTGTATTAAGGCCTCAATAATATTTTGATAATTATTTGCTTCATACAATTTGATTCTCTGTGTTTATATAAAAATGTATGATAACGTTTTCAATTACTGACCACAGATTCGTAACTTTCTTCCTGTAAAAAAATTTAATACTTTAAGGTAAGCACAAGTAACATCGAGTGTTCTTGTTTCTGCTATTTTCTACTGTAACTTTGATGCGAAATAATCCGAAGCGATGCCCCCAAATCAAGTTGTCTGCAACAAATGCAACAAGTGTATCAAAAACAACGAATTCGTGAAATGCTGTTCATGCAACCGAGCCTACGACATTGTGTGCGCTAACATATCCTCGGCACGCTTTTATAATACGGATATGGAACGTAAAAGTGCCTGGAAATGCCCGGATGGATGCCCGCCGCTTAAGCAATGCATCACCAAAACACCAAAACAGGTCAAAAACAACAATAATATGTCCAACAAATCTAACATTGTAATATCTCCAGTGTTCAACACTGTGAAAAATACAAAACCCTGTCCGCCAGTTACCTCAGCTCCACCAAGAAGTACAGATGATACTTTTTCCATCGCAACATCGGATATAAACCAAGGCATATTTCTAACCGAGGAACGGTTTAGTCAGATTCTGAAACATGAACTTCTAACCCTGAAGACCCAGAATGACAATGTCTCAACTCATTTGAAAAGTATTGATGATAAGTTCAATGGTTTTCAAGATGCCTTATCATTCATGGACAACCAGTTTGAAGAAATGAAGGGAAAGCTCAATGAAAAGAACTCTATTATAGATTCTTTAGAAAAAAAGAATGCTGCTCTGGAGATATCAGTCTTGGACTTATCAAACAGATTGAACCTTACTGAACAACATCTTAGGGAGAGTAATGTTGAAATTAATGGTCTACCAGAACACCGTACTGAGAACTTGGCCAAAACAGTAATTCAATTGGCCCGCACTGTAAAATGTGAAATACATGATGGTGACATCTTACAAGCCACACGTGTTGCTAAAATAAACAAAGATAGCAGCTCACCTAGGACTGTTGTAGTAAAACTTCCCAGCTCCAGAATGAGGGACACCTTATTAGCTGCCGTATCTCAGTTCAACAAAGTCAACCAAAAGGAAAAGCTGAGCTCTCAACATATGGGCATAGGAGGACCATGTGTACCTGTATATGTTGCAGAGCACCTCACCCCAACTAACAAGTTTCTTCATGCTGCAACCCGTAAAAAAGCAAAAGAACTTTCTTATAAATTTGTATGGGTGCGCAACGGGCGCATTTTTGTCAGAAAAGATGAGACAAGCCAAGCATATGCTGTCCGCAGCATGGAATGTCTAAAGAAGTTAAATTAGTTTTTAGTTAAGTATTATTTAGTGTTTTGCAAGTCATTCCTGTTTATGTTTCATTATGGATAATTTAGAAATATATTACCAGAACTCAAGAGGCCTGAAAACTAAGACTGATATCTTTTATAGGAACATTTTGAAAAATAATTATGATATAATCATCATCAATGGCCTATTTCCATCTATAGTAAGATGATTTAAGTGATGTCAGTCGTAATACGAGCATGTAGGCACCTGCGTTCGTGACTATACAGGCCTATTCTGGAGCGACAGCTACGGTCACACCATCGACATAATATGATATAATAGTATTAACTGAATCCTGGCTAAATCCTAATATCCTTAATAGTGAATTATTTGATTCAAGATATACTGTGTACCGTAGAGACAGAGTGACTGCAAGGCATACCAAGCTGGATGGTGGGGGAGTTCTGATAGCAGTACATAGTAAATTGCATTCTAGTCGCATTAGTAATTGGGAATCCGAATTGGAAGACCTTTGGATAACTTTGGACATAAACATGAACAACAACTGTAAAAAAATTGCTCTATGTGCTGTATACCTTCCACCGCCCTGCAGACTTGAATCTTTAAACTTATTTTTAGAAAATACTACTAATGTCTTCAACCATTTTGATAATGCTCTCATCATTGGCGATTTTAATTTGCGTTTCATTAAATGGTCATGTTTAGATAATACTACACAACTTAAACCTAGCAACTATAATTGTCCACTAGGATATTCCTTGGTGGATTTCATGTCACTGAATTCCTTAAGCCAATTTAATCATATATTAAATTCAGATAATGTAACATTAGATCTCATATTATCAAATATTAATAATTTAAGCATAAATCCTGTTCCTCCATTAACTAAATTAGATCCTAAGCATCCAACTATGGCAATTAATGTACCTTTAGTTTTTAAGAAAAGTCTACTTCCCAAAAATAGGATTGATTTTAACTTTTTCAAAGCTGATTACCATGTTTTGAACGAGGAACTTGGTAAGGCTGATTGGTTAAATAATCTAACAGGTCATAACATATCAAATGTCGATGAGATGGTCACTGCTTTTTACAAAATTTTACATGAACACATTGAAAAATATGTACCTAAACGCAAAACTTCACAATCGAAGCACCCTTCTTGGTTCAACCAAAAACTCATAAAAATGCTTGCAGAGAAAGAGAAAATAAGAAAAAGATTTAAAAAATACTGTAATCCCCGTGACAAAATTGAATTTGAACTAATTAGACAGCGCTGTGACACCTATCTGGATACGCGGTATCGTGAATACAAACGCAATATTGAGGATAATATACATAAAAACCCTAAATCTTTCTGGACATACATCAATAACAAACGAAATAACTTTAATAATATACCTTCTACTATGACTTCTCCAACATCATCTGCATGTGATGGTTATCAAATAGCCAACATGTTTGCAGACCATTTCTCCTCAGTCTATGCTTCAAATCCTGGCATTTCTAGAGTCGATCCCAAAGCGTCAACTTCAAACTGTTTGGGTCAATTAAATTTTAATATAGATCAGGTATACAGAGAACTCACAAGACTCGATCCATCAAAAGGAGCCGGCCCTGATGGCATACCCCCACTGTTCATAAAAAGATGTGCTAAAGTACTAGCATCACCCACCACCATTCTCATAAACAGATCTTTGTTAGACGGAGTATTTCCTCAGGAATGGAAAAGAGCTCGTGTGGTTCCTATACACAAGAAGGGTGATCGTGGCAGTGTTCTCAATTACCGTCCGATATCCGTTTTATCCTGTTTTTCTAAGGTTTTCGAATCATTGGTAACGACTGTCCTTACGAGACATACTAATTCTTCACTGTCTGATTCTCAGCATGGGTTTAGGAGTGGTCGCTCTATTGATACGAATCTTACATCATTTGTAACCGACCTTTCCCTTAGTTTAGACAACAACCACCAAACAGATGCAATTTATACGGATTTTAGCAGCGCTTTTGATAAGGTCAACCACACGGTACTTGTCGATAAGTTACAATATCATGGTATTTTTGGCTCAATATTAAATTGGTTCAAATCGTATCTAAACAGTAGGCCTCAATTTGTATCCGTAAGAGGATACGACTCTATGGTATATTATGCTAAATCTGGAGTGCCACAGGGATCTCACCTGGGCCCAATATTATTCCTTATTTTTATTAATGATATTACACAACACATAAGTAATTGTAAATATTCCATTTACGCAGACGACTTAAAACTATACAGGGAAATTAATTCCCCATCAGATGTAAAATTAGTACAAGATGACATAGATTCCATTTTGAATTGGTGTAACAGTAATGGTATGAGTTTAAATCCTGCAAAGTGCTTCCACATTACATTTTCTAAGAAAAGATCCCCATTCCAATCCCAATATCACATTAAAAAACAAATTATTAAACAGGTTAACGAAATTAAAGATTTAGGAGTAACTTTAGACAGTCACTTAAAATTTACTGGACATTATGATAACATAGTTAAAAAATCTGCACAAATGATGGGTTTCATAAAACGTAACACTAAAGATTTCAAAAAGCCAAAGACTAAAATCCTCTTGTACAATTCTCTCGTCAGGAGTGTATTAGAATACGCTAGCATTATTTGGAACCCTCTATATAGCGTCCACTCCCAAAGAATTGAAAGTGTTCAACGATCACTCACAAGACATCTTGCTTTTATCTCCCCTGGTATATCCCATAGAACGCCCTATCCCTTAAGATTGGATCACTTCAAGATGGACTCTTTATACTGTCGTCGTCGCGTTATAGAACTCTCATTCCTCCATAAAATAATAGAAAATAAAATAGACTGCATATCGATTACTAACAATATTGGCTTAGCTGTCCCAACTAGAATCCCTAGAAGTGCAACCACTAGACTACTACATACTCCTTTTTGTCACACCAACACAGGATTGCAAGCCCCAATTGTTAGATTATGTAACCAATACAACCTATTTAGCAAAAAGATCAATGACCTCGATATTTTTAACGACAATGCTCATAGATTTAAACGCAAGGTTCTGGAATATTTCCAGCAATCTTCCACTCGTATTTTAGGGAAAGACTAATATATAGGTACATTGTATTTTTTCATTTTATTTGATCTCATATATATTATTAGTTAGGTACTTTGTTTTTAAGATATTTTTGTTTCATTGGATAAGTAATATTGAAGTTTATATAGTTTAACTAGTATGTATTGTTAAAATTTACTATATATTTATGTCTTAAAATTTTGTATTCTATTTAAACCTACCAATGTCGTGTTTGCCTGTAATTGGTTTAACATATCAGACTGTGTCCCTATAAATGTTTAAGTGTAATTTTTGATATGTAAACTGTTGGCGATCCTTTTCTTAAATAAATAAATAAATAAAAGTAAATACGCTTTCCAAGTGGGTTTAAATAGAATAAGGTAGATAGTCTATTTTGTGAGAAATAATTTTCAGCTACATATATCTGAAAGTAAGAAATTGTAAGCAATACTTACTATTATTTAAAATTAAAATCTCTGTTTATTATGGCTAACGAAATATTAGTTTTATCGATTTTATTGTCGACACAGTTACATCACTAGCAATAATAATTTGACAGTTATTCTACGCCAACCTTGTAAATTAGCGAAGATACAACTGTATATGCACCTCTTTCCAGCTCCTTTAAAATGTCATAAGTTAAAAGAGTACAGAATGATAGATTTTGGTTGCTATTTTAGCCAGGTTTCTATTACGTTATTATTCTGAGGTAACAACCCCGCATCATCACCTCCATGATGAGATCCATGAGGGAGGCCTACGTCCAGCACTGGATATCCTACGGCTGAGATGATGATTAAGTTTGTGTGATCGCTCGCTATACGAAGCGACTATTTGTTCAGTTACAATTATTGTCCTGAACAAATTGATAGTCAAGCCATGCGATGCGCTTGGGAAAGGCGACACACGACATAGTACCACATCTTGTAGTTCCCGGTTATCAAACTAACGGCGCCGAAGACTTCGACCTTGGCGGGGCTTGCGCCGTTACATCAGTCGTACCAGAAAACTAGCTGTGATGAATAGTTATACACCGATAACATGATATTAAAATATCCATATTTCTGAGGGGCAGTTTATACTCGGGAAAGACCTTTAGGACTCCTAATGCCAACCTTTGTTGCATAATAATAATGCGTACTAAAATCAAAATTAATCTTTCTTTTTTTTGTTTTTAGCACTGGGTGTTAATGCTCACCCGCACGACGTGCAGCGGCGTGCTCGCCACGGCGCTGCACGTACAGACTCACCCGCACGACGTCCAGCGGCGTGCTCGCCACGGCGCTGCACGTACAGACTCACCCGCACGACGTCCAGCGGCGTGCTCGCCACGGCGCTGCACGTACAGACTCACCCGCACGACGTCCAGCGGCGTGCTCGCCACGGCGCTGCACGTACAGACTCACCCGCACGACGTCCAGCGGCGTGCTCGCCACGGCGCTGCACGTACAGACTCACCCGCACGACGTCCAGCGGCGTGCTCGCCACGGCGCTGCACGTACAGACTCACCCGCACGACGTCCAGCGGCGTGCTCGCCACGGCGCTGCACGTACAGACTCACCCGCACGACGTCCAGCGGCGTGCTCGCCACGGCGCTGCACGTACAGACTCACCCGCACGACGTCCAGCGGCGTGCTCGCCACGGCGCTGCACGTACAGACTCACCCGCACGACGTCCAGCGGCGTGCTCGCCACGGCGCTGCACGTACAGACTCACCCGCACGACGTCCAGCGGCGTGCTCGCCACGGCGCTGCACGTACAGACTCACCCGCACGACGTCCAGCGGCGTGCTCGCCACGGCGCTGCACGTACAGACTCACCCGCACGACGTCCAGCGGCGTGCTCGCCACGGCGCTGCCGAGGCTGGCGAGCGCGCTGGAGGCGAGGTGGTTGGCGGGCGAGTCCCCGAGGCGCGCGGCGAGGCGGCGCTTGCAGCCGTCGTAGACCGGCGCTACACGTACACACTCACCCGCACGACGTCCAGCGGCGTGCTCGCCACGGCGCTGCACGTACAGACTCACCCGCACGACGTCCAGCGGCGTGCTCGCCACGGCGCTGCACGTACAGACTCACCCGCACGACGTCCAGCGGCGTGCTCGCCACGGCGCTGCACGTACAGACTCACCCGCACGACGTCCAGCGGCGTGCTCGCCACGGCGCTGCACGTACAGACTCACCCGCACGACGTCCAGCGGCGTGCTCGCCACGGCGCTGCACGTACAGACTCACCCGCACGACGTCCAGCGGCGTGCTCGCCACGGCGCTGCACGTACAGACTCACCCGCACGACGTCCAGCGGCGTACTCGCCACGGCGCTGCACGTACAGACTCACCCGCACGACGTCCAGCGGCGTGCTCGCCACGGCGCTGCACGTACAGACTCACCCGCACGACGTCCAGCGGCGTGCTCGCCACGGCGCTGCACGTACAGACTCACCCGCACGACGTCCAGCGGCGTGCTCGCCACGGCGCTGCACGTACAGACTCACCCGCACGACGTCCAGCGGCGTGCTCGCCACGGCGCTGCACGTACAGACTCACCCGCACGACGTCCAGCGGCGTGCTCGCCACGGCGCTGCACGTACAGACTCACCCGCACGACGTCCAGCGGCGTGCTCGCCACGGCGCTGCCGAGGCTGGCGAGCGCGCTGGAGGCGAGGTGGTTGGCGGGCGAGTCCCCGAGGCGCGCGGCGAGGCGGCGCTTGCAGCCGTCGTAGACCGGCGCTACACGTACACACTCACCCGCACGACGTCCAGCGGCGTGCTCGCCACGGCGCTGCCGAGGCTGGCGAGCGCGCTGGAGGCGAGGTGGTTGGCGGGCGAGTCCCCGAGGCGCGCGGCGAGGCGGCGCTTGCAGCCGTCGTAGACCGGCGCTACACGTACACACTCACCCGCACGACGTCCAGCGGCGTGCTCGCCACGGCGCTGCCGAGGCTGGCGAGCGCGCTGGAGGCGAGGTGGTTGGCGGGCGAGTCCCCGAGGCGCGCGGCGAGGCGGCGCTTGCAGCCGTCGTAGACCGGCAGCTCCACGGCGGCGATGAGCGCGGCGCGCTGGCTGGTGGCGCCCACGCCGCGCCACAGCCCGCGCCAGCCCTCCGTGGCGTGGATGGCCACGAAGCAGCGCACCAGGCCGCGCTTCTCGGACCCTACCTGCCAACGTTACCATTCACAAGTTTATAAAATTACAATTTTTAGTAACCCCGAGGGTGCACATTATTTTTTTTTGTAAAGTGTACCCTCAGTTTGGCAATCTACACCGCATGCCCTTTTATTTGATACCACACTTGTGTATATTTGAAAACATTCGATTGTTCACCCCTAATTTCTAACCCCATATCTTATGAATGGCTTGACCGATTTCTGTATAACTTTCAATTCTGCATTCTACACATAATTTCCTTTCATTTGATACCAAACCCAGGTACATACACAACTCCCTTTTTTGTCGAGGTTTAAAAACAAACCATGTATTTGTCGGCTTAGCATTGTAAATATAAGCGACGACGCTTGCAAATATGGAAAAAACAAGCTTGGCAGACTATCAAATTCTCTATTATCTTTGTTTTAAAATGGTTTTAAGCGGTAGTTTATATCCCGTGTCCGTCATATGCATGCGATATATTAAAGTGTGACAGTAGCCCCACTTCTCAGATTTCGTCATTGAAAATATCTGTGAAAATCTCGAGAAGTTTCGTAACTTTTGTTTTTCGTGACTCAGTCGATTTATTACTCAAAAGCAGTAGTGAATCTGAGTAGGAGGCTCCTAAAAGCCTTCATATTTATTGAATAAATGACGAGTTTATTAACCACACCAAAATACAGCACACAAAGGAAAACAAAACATCTCATCTTTATAATCGGTTTTGTACAGACTGCTGGACCTGTGCCCAGCGGCCCGCGGTTCGTGTCTACAATTCGCCTCGCTCCTGCTAGGGGCTATGATAAACACAAAATCATATACATAGATTACATCCTAAATGCTGCATTCTTCCACGTACGTTCTAGGAAATCCTTCAGAGTCAACGATTCCAGCACTTGGTAGAACCCAACACACTAGCATCCCATCCTAGGTTTGAGCACACCCGTTCGGTTTCCAATCGCGCTTTGAAGTCCATCCGCGATGGCCGCACTGGTTTAGTGGGTCCTCAGTGCTGCACTAGGAAGTCCTTCAAGTCAAAGATTCAAGCTGAACCCAACCCACCTGCATCCTAACTTTGAGCACGTCCGTCGGATTGGCGATGGCACTCGACAGGCCGCCCGCGAAGGCCGCACAGAAGGTGTTGGTGGGCACATGTTCCTTGGTCCCTCGGTCAGCGCGGTACTGCGCTAGGAAATCCTTCAGGGAGTAGTATGTGCCGAACTTTATCGTGCCGTATGTGGCCTGTCGGAGCACTGCGGGCCAGATTCTGGAATACAAGGAAGGAATTCTTAAATAGAATACAATAAAATTACGACTGCGTTCCTGACGTTGTCGGTTCTTCGCGTCCCCACCCTGGTAACTCCATTATCAGTCCTTCTCGAGCCACTGCTGAGCACGAATCTCCATATGTTTGAATGGTTTCTATGACTTGGTTGATTAACGCGCCAAACGAAAACAGCAGTTTTCTTAGGCTTTGCTAGATAGGTGATTATGGCTGATTAGAATACGGTCGCACGATTTTAATAATTAATGAAGTATGATACATAAATTTTCTCCTGTGGTAAAAGTTAGTGTTTTTGGATAACCCTTGGCTTCCCCTTTTGTTTAGTACCTAATTTATTATTAAAATCGTGCGACCATATTCTAATGCGCCGACCCGATTATATTTTCCCAGATATCAGAGTAAACGCATTTTGCAACACTAACTTCTGGCCGAGATTTTGCGTAGGTAATAACAGGAAATCTCAGAATCCCCCTCGCTTGAATGACACCCCAATTTCATTAATAGATAAAAATTGGGCACTCTGGAGGCCATTTCTCGTGAATTGTGATCGTGAAGTGATAAAGTGCTCCAAATCGATAAATCTCACAATAACTGCCAAAATCTCTATTGAAACAAACTTTCTGCGTTATCGTGATTTCACGAGAGACAAGTATCTATTGCACATCGATCGTGATTCATCATTTGGTAAAGACTGAGATCGATATACATAATAGTAAACTTCAATACTGATGTGACAAGTACGATATCACGGAAAATCGACGATTCTCGAGAATTGCCCGCCTTAAAATAAAATGCAGCAATTCTCTGACAAGTTTAAAAATAAAATGTAATCTTACAATAGAGCTTACTATAAATTATCTCATTATCTAGATAACAAAAATTCTCCGAAAAAGCTAAAAAACTAACTATTAATAAATAAATAAATAAATAAATAATGCGGGACAAATCACACAGCATCATCTAGCCCCAAGCTAAGCAGAGCTTGTGTAAATTAATAAAGGCTGTGTCTTCTAATCACTATAACACAAGTGTTTAAAACAGGGTAGCGAACAGATTCACTTATGCGCCTTATTTCCTGTTAACATATGTACCATTAAATACTCTTTTATATATTATAAGATAAGTCTGTGTTTTGTAATTACAAACTATGTAAATTAAAGTCAATTAATTTTCTTGCGTTGATTTGTAACAAAGTAGGGAGTACCGACTCATACGTGAAGTTGTTTATTGTTTTGCATTCCACGTAATACCTAGCGAGAATTGCTCGGATCAACGCACGACAATCTGTGTCTATAAACTGCTCGTAACTTGCAACATTATTGTATTTAATCCAGTCTAGTAATAGAAAATAGGTACCTCATGCTAGACCTTTTACACAGCACCATTTGGCCCAAAGCAAGCACATAAACTTCGAAACGTCTTTTCGTCCAATATAAAAGTCTTCAATGAGTGTCATCATCATCATCATTTCAGCCATATAACGTCCACTGATGAACACAGGATCCATGAGGGGTAGTTGCCATTCTCACCACGCTTGGCAGGCGGGTTGGTGAGCGCAGTATGGGATGTTGATACACGAATAGACGCTGCTGCCCATCTTCCGGAGGTGTCCCTTAGCAGGCTCTTACTGCATCCACGGGTAGGAGAGGAGGGGTAACATTCTACTGCCGGCACCCCACGGCATCAATGAGTGTATGGAACCGAAACGTGGTCCTTCACTGCTGACCTAATAAATAAGCTCAGTCGCTCAACGAGCTATGGAGAGGGCTCTATGCTCGGGGTTTCTCTACGCGATCGAATCAGAAATGAGGAGATACGTAGAAGAACTCGTGTCACCGACATAGCCAAACGGATTAGCACATTGGTGCAAGTGGCAATGGGCGGGCCATGTAGTTCGAAGAACAGATGGCCGATGGAGCCGAAAGGTTCTCGAGTGGAGGCCACGGACCGGTAAGCGCAGCGTAGGACGTCCACCTACAAGATGGGCAGATGACTTGGTAAAGACCGCAGGTCGACGGTGGATGCAGGCCACTTCCAACCGCAGTATCTGGAAATCCATGGGGGAGGCCTATGTCCAGCAGTGGGCGTCCAGTAGGTTAACGTACTATATAGATTGGTAGAATACCAAGATACCTCTTTTTAGGGTTCCGATGTACAACAAGGAACCCTTATAGTTTCGCTTTGACTGTCTGTCTGTCTGCGGCTTTGTGATGAGACTATTAGCATTTCGTCATAGAAAGCTGGAATTTTGCATGGCCATATAAAATATTGACGCCAAGATAACGCTACAAAGACATGCTGAAAATAATGAATTTGGGTTACCTCCCACCTCGTCGAAGCCTCCCATAGATGTAATGTGGGGATAAACTTTTTCTCTTGATTTTCGCATCGTGTAGTGTATTGTTGAATATTGTAAAACAATTCAGGAGGGGCAATAAAACCATTTAAGATTCCGTTTGCAACATATTAAAGATTTAAACTTTTTTCGACAAATTCGACAAAAAAAAATAGAATTCGTTTGACTCAGGTCTATGCATCCTTTCAATAAAAACATACTTATCATACAAAAACACTCAGACACGAGATAAAAAACTGCAGAAAAACAAACCGCGGTTATCGTATCAGCAACCTATTGCGTATCAGCTGACTTAGACCGACTGAGCCAATAGGGTCGTCACGAGGAGTCTATGAATTATATCAATGGACAGATAAATGATGATGACAGTCAACAATGATGAAATCATATTAGAATAGATCAAAATAATGGCTGTAGATAAGCGACAGTGATTACTCGCTAAGCTTGTTTGTCTGCACGCGATCTGCATTACAATACAGATGTTATGAAAACAATAGCACACTAAGATCTTTCCATTACATACTTGTCTTGTTTATTAAGAATGTACTACTGGGAACCTACATTTACTTTTGTGTGAGAGACATCTGTGTGTAACCGTCGCTTTAGGATCCATTAATATGAGCCGTGGGGTGAGTAGGGCAGTAGAATGTTGCCCCTCCTCTCTTACCCGTGGATGCAGTAAGAATCTGCTAAGGGATACCTAGGGAAGATGGACAGCAACGTTTTTCCGTGTATTCTACCTACTGCGTATATCCTGTACTGCGCTCGCCGACTGTCCGCCTGCCAAGAGCAGTGAGTATGGCCAGAACCCCTAATGATCTGCACAAAGATCCATGAAGAAGGCCGATGTCCAGCAGTGGTTGTGCTACGGCTGAGATGATGATGATGATGATGATAATTAATATGAGACGACGAAATTTACAAAGGCTTAGGCATTCAGTAGGTCTATCATGACTTTTCACAATCTATACTCGCAGTAAACTATACTACAGCAACTGAAGTTTGGGCTTCAATTGCTTAGAATTTCACACAAGAGTTACAAATCTGACAGATGTCATAGTAAGAATAAGAAAATATTTATTTACGACTCATAAGTACACAAGTAAATTCAAATTACATAATTTAAACAGAAAAAAAATCTTATGTGAGACATAAACTGGTCACCAACTCAATATAATAGTAATGTACTATTACTACTGTTGTAATGGCAGGCAATCTAACAGTGACAACTCATTGTAGACACACAGCTTGTATTGTCTAGCTTGTTATAATGTTCTATCATCATACCAGCCGTAAAAAGTCCTCTACTGAACAGGCCTCCCTCATGGATCTCCATGAGGGGTAGTTGCCATACTCACCACGCTTGGCAGGCGGGTTGGCGAGCGCAGTACGGCATGTTGATACACGGAAAGACGCTGCTGCCCATCTTCCGGAGATATCCCTTAGCAGGCTCTTACTGCATCCACGGGCATGAGAGGAGGGGTAACATTCTACTGCCAGCACCCCACGGCATAATGTTCTATAAATAACAAATATTCTGATCTACCTACAAAATCATTTTTTTTGTTTTTTTTTACAATTATCTGTATTTTGTGTACCTAAATAAATAAAATTTAGGTACACAAAACACTGTTGAATCAATTTTGATTTTAGTTGTATAGTGTTGTATAATGTCCTAAGGATTTGGCCTTGATTGCTTGGGTGTATCAGGAACATGGTGGTACAATGCCATTCCATCAAACATGTTTAACATAAAAATTATTCTCACTAATTTGAATTTTATGGGCTTCACTTTTATTATAAACTTACTCTTATTATGAGTTACAAATGTTTATAGATATAGATACAAGCAGTCCTTAAATTGTATTCACATCCCATAAGAATAGTCTATAACATTGTACAATTTAAGTATATCTAAAGCCGGGTCCGCAGCGCCGTGTTTTCGTGTTTTCTAACATCATAACATGTTTACAAAACAGAATAGGGGCGTGGCTTAACAGTTTTGTTAGCAAAAACACAAAAACATGTTTGCCGAGACAAATGGATAACATCACCCGCGTTCGCCTGCGGGGAGGGGAAGCGTTGCATTTTATGTTCGCGCTCATTGAAGCAAGACGTCATTCGTTCGTTCACTCATTGAGGTTATGTTTTGAATAATTCATAATAATTCTCTATATCTGGTGAAATTAATGATACCAGCTCTTCAAAATCACTCTCCGAAAATCTAAAAAATGTTTTTATTCCGAATCTATCATCGATTTTCAGTTCTTGATAAATATTGAAGGAACGAGGTAGCAGGTAGGGTCGGACCCGGAATCTATTTCGGTTACGTCTTTGTAGAACTAAATCCACTATAGCTATTACAGCTTCTACGTCCTCTTCGTCGGAACTCATTTTTGAAATGAATTGGAATGAAACAAAAACAATAAACAAAACAGAACACACCAGACGGGCTGTTTTAAAAACATGTTTTGCTTAACATGTTATGTTAACATGTTTTGTAAGAAAATTGGCGCTGCGGACCCGGCTTTATTTAACCTGCCTACCAAGTGTGGTGAGGACAGCAAACATAACTACCTCGTGATCATGTCCAACGGCGGATGTGGACCGCAGTCCTAGGGCTGAGATGTTTTCTAGATGAAGATGTATTTTGCTTTCCTTTACTTTAGCTTTGCTAGGATACAAAATATTGAATTTATTTAAACAGCCCGCTGGATCCCACAGCTGTGCAAAAGCCTACCTTCTGTTCTTATCCCAGTCTGGGGTTAGCTACAAAATATATTTTAGTTTATTACAATATCTTTTAAGAAGTTAAAAGCCCTTTATTGGAGATATAATGATACCAATTGAATTCTAATCACAACTGATTTATTAAAACAATACTTACTTAATTATATAAGGAAGCTTATTGATATACACACATAATCGTAACTTGTTATAGTAATAAAATTTATCATGTAGAAATTATATGTGATAATAATGTACCTTTTACATCCTGGCGACTCAAAAAATAAGAAATATTTTGTGTTCCTTGTAGAAATTAAGAAATAAATTTTGTTCCTTGTACACCCTTTTTTCTAATGAAAAAAAATTGTTACTGGGCACATCTGATTGTAATGTGTGAAAGGATTAATTTGAGTAAAAAAAAAATCTTACCCGCAATACAATGCTTTGACACCTTCCTGGCGTGAAGTCTTGAGGAAGCAGTCCACCATGCCCGTGTACCGGAGCTCCACATGGCGAGGGTCTGTCTTCTGCCCTTGGATCTGCAGCCGGGTCTTGGTGGTATCAATAGGAAATGTGCCTGCAACAACAAATTAACAATATACAATATCAGTGCAATGCGAGCGCGTGAGAGGGAAGGAGACGGTACCGCGTAAAAAGCTCCATTTCCTGACGAAAGTTCCCCTGGGAGGAACTGAACACGTTGGATACCTATTTTCAACGAATAATTAACGTGAGTAGAATACCCGTTTAAAATAACAATGAATAGTGTAACTCACGAATCATTTGAAAGTGAAATTAACAATATTTATGTGCTGGGGCATCGTTGCACTTCCCGTGCCTGTGGTATGGAATGTTAAGGAAAGTGTTCTATTTTTGTTTAGCGAAAATGTTCTATTAAATAATAATAATCATGATAAGATGGGATTTTAGCTTCCATATTTCTCTCCATACAAAAGTTGAAAAAATTACTAGCAATAAGACCACCTTCATTGTATCCCAAATTTGTTAGGTCTTTTTAATTACTTAATACATATTTTAATAATGCAATCAAGTTTTTTAATTGTATGTATAGTTTGCCTTTTTGGCTACTTAAAAACTAAAGGTCTTATTTCTATAATATATTAAGTATATCAGTCATATAGTACCCATAACAAAATAAAAAATAAAATAAAAATCGTTTATTCATAAAGGTCAATGTCTTATATTATTGTTGTGTGATACTGTGGAGGGACTTTACCCTCCACAGTACCTATCCGTAGTTGCCAAGAAGACCCCTGAACAGCTGATAAACCGAACTACCTATGTAGGTTAAGTTGATCTTATATACATACCGAACTCCGCGACGATGGACGCAGCTCCGCCGTAGATGAACGGTCTCCAATCACTATCTCCCATTCCACAAAAATGCAATCAGTAAATTATCGATGGGGAGCCGGTGCGGTGGAGACCCACTCAAGTCAGCGGCCTACAGCCTAAGTTTAGAGTTCGTAAACACAACACTATTTCTCTCCAACGAGAAGAGGTAACGGGCACGATCCGATCGTCTCACTTCAGACAAAAAGAAAATCTCCAATCTTCGTTTACTCCGAAAGATGAATTATCGAATTAGATTGGCACGATCAAAATCAACATTGGGCTGGCATGAGCAAAGAGCATGCAAAAATGATGCAAAACAAACTTTGCGAAGTCAACATCTGACATTGACTTTGTCATTTGACATGACATGTCTTGTGTCAGTGTTTATGTAACACCACTTTTCTGCTATCCTAAACTGATTGTATCCCTCCATCCATGATATGGTTTATTGTCATAATCCCCACTAGTGGGGATTATGACAATTCTAATAAAAAAATTGGCGTTTTCCCCACTATCAATTTTAATTCTGGTTGTATTACCCCTCCAGAAATCTTTATTCTATTCTTTAAAAAATCTTCTTCCACTAATTTTCCCCTTATAAATTCAAATTTTGTAAATTTATATTTATATCTGTAAATAATCTAAAGTTGTAATTGTCTAAGTATCGTATGTATCATACATAAATCATAATAACGTATGTCTATAGATTTCAATATTCTATGATTAAACAGACGTTGGCCGTGGTGGAATATCTTCCCTGTCACACACGCCATCAAAAAAAGAAAAAGAAGACGTACAATTATTATTGTCAATTATTTTACCAATCAATCAAAAGTTCATTTCGAAAAGTAGCAAGCGACTGTGTGACTCTGCGATGGGCGCGAAAGTGAATCAACGTGTTCGGTTTTCATTTTGTGGATTTTTAAATTTTCATCTTGATTTAGCCAATTAGAAGTGTTTATTGTTTTCCGGTAATTAGTAAGTCTTTTTTCGTTATTATTTCATGTACTTGACTCAAGTTTGAGGCTTTATTTGCTTCGAATTTGAATCATGGAATTAGACCCGGTCCCCCCTGACCCCCCTGACGGCCAACATCATGGAGGCAAAAGCGTAAGTTCTGGAACAAAACGTCGACTCGAGTCTGACGATATAAACCCATCCAAAAAAGTAATTACTTCACCTGAGTTGAATGTTCCGTCCATTCAAACTATTTTTACCCATCCATCCATAGTGGTAGGTGCTATACAGGCCTACACTAGTTTAGATAAAGGACCATATATTGTCCATGTATCGCGTGCAGAATCCGATGTTTCCGCAGGTTCCGTTCTAAAACCAATTAAATTCGGTCAATTCCTAGCAAAACATAAGTTTGCTAATATTTGCCCAGAGGGCGTCAAAAAAATCGGTCGGAATAAAATTTCAGTTGAATTCAATGCAGCCGATGATGCGAATAAATTTATAACCTCCCAAATTTTGCCCATGTGTAAGTATGTACCCTGCATTCCTACTTACAACGTCACCAGGATGGGCCTTGTCCGTGATGTTCCAACTGATCTCTCCATGGACGAATTCGTTGAGGATGTGACACTTCCTGCTGGTTGTGGCATTATATTGAAGGCTCGTCGTCTCAATAGAAAAGTAACAGATGATGGTAAAGTTTCTTGGGTACCAACCCAAACTGTAGTTATCACTTTCCAAGGTCAAACCCTTCCATCCCGGATATTCCTTTATTACAATTCACTTCCTGTCGAATTATACCAATACCCGACTATCCAATGTTTTACTTGCTGTCGTTATGGACACACAAAAGCGCAATGTAGATCGAAGCCAAATTGTTTCCGTTGTTCTAAGGAACATTCGGGTGATACATGCGATGTCCCCGAGGCTGAATCTACTTGCTTCCATTGCTCAGGTCGGCACTTTGCCACTAGCAAAACATGCTCGGAACAAGAACGACAAAAATCAATTAAAATTGTTATGGCTCAAAATCACATCTCATACGAAGAAGCTTCTCGTCAATTTCCAAAGGTTAATCGTCCGTTCTCTGAAGTTGCTCGAGATATTTTCCCCTTTCCGAGTTCTGTCCAACCATCGCAAATGGCTGAATCCGCTGAATTAGCTCGTCAACCTACTCGCTCATACGTAAAGACTGTGTATGCCAACCCTCGACCAAAAACACCTTTGGGTAAGACTTTCGATAAGAATGCCCATAGGGAAATTGTCGCAAACCCTACCTCAAGTCTTACAAATGGATGTGCTCTTAGCATGCATCAATCATCTTCTCCATTGAATGACAACCTCCTCCAAACACTCCTCACAATTTTAATAGACATAATTTTAACAAACCCTCATTCCCTACCGTCCAACGTCGCCTCTAAACTTTCACAATTAGTCTCCCTATCTAGTCATAATGGATCCAGTGGTCCTCCTCCAGTGGAACACCCAGAGCATGCGTGCAAAAGCGCATGAATTAATTCATTTAATCAACGAGTTCCGCCCGGCAGTTATTGCCGTCTCGGAGACTTGGCTGAGGCCTGGATCACATTTCCGGATCTCTGGCTTCACATGCCTTCGGGATGACAGGGCTGATGGGCGGTCTGGTGCCGGGAGCGCCTTATTAATTAGGCGCTCCCTGACGTTTACAAAAATTACTCTCCCTTCTCTCCCCCCTGATATCAACGCTGTAGGTATCAGGTCCTTCGGCATTTCATTTATTTCATTATATATACCTCATCCTAACTCCTTATTAATCCCTGATATCCTTCTCCTATTTACGTCTATTCCTTCTCCTATGATTGTTATGGGCGATTTTAATGGCCACAACACTGTGTGGGGTCACAGCTACTCAGATCTCTTTGGTCACTCTCTTCTAGAAATCATTGATGAAGCTAATCTTTGCCTCCTCAATGACGGTTCTCCCACTCGTAGAGTATATCCTTCCCAAAATCCGAAAAGTGCCGTTGATCTCTCTTTGTGTTCCTCAACGCTTTTTCCTGACATTTTTTGGAAAACTTTACCTCAGTCATACGGTAGCGATCACTTTCCCATATTATTGTCTCTTCATATTAATCTCCCTCATAGCGTCTCCCCTTTTTGTAACCCAACTCCCAATTTAAAATACATACTTTCTGGTGCTGACTGGTCATCCTATTCAACCTCACTGGACAATAACATGGATTCCCATGAATACTCTTTAGATTCCCCCACTTTATCGTATAATAACTTTATTGACAAAATCATTTCTTGTGCTGACCTGCACATCCCTATTAAAAAACCCTCTCGGGACTTTAAGATCTCCACCCCATGGTGGGACGCGGAGTGTACAGCGGCAGTTAAGGAACGCAAGGTGGCTGAGAAAACATACTGTCAATCAATGACCATAAATAATTTTTTAAACTACAAAAAATTTGCAGCTAAATTTAGAAAATTAACTTCCAGGAAAAAAAAGCAAGGTTGGATAGGATTCTGTGAAAAGCTTTCGCCGAGAACTCCTCCCGGTTTGGTCTGGAAACAGATTAAACGCTATAGGGGATCTTCCAAAATAGAAAACATTTCAGCTCACGATACTACATCTTGGCTCGAGGCCTTTTCAGACAAATTGGCTCCTCCGTTTGTTCCACCTTTTTCATCCTTACCACCAACCCCTTTGTTTTTACCTCAATCATCTAACTTGGACGCCCCTTTCTCATTTAACGAATTGTCTCTAGCACTTGATGGACTGACTGACTCTTCCCCTGGAATAGATGGCATCCCGTATTCTTTCCTGACCAAATCTTCAGAAAAAATTAAAAAAATATTTTTGTCTTTTGTTAACTCCTTCTTCGATAGTGGTATAATTCCAGAACAGTGGAAAACGCAAATCATAGTCCCTATCCTTAAACCTGGCAAGGATCCCTCAGACCCATCCAGTCGTCGACCTATAGCGTTGTCATCAGTAATGGCCAAAGTGACTGAACATTTGATAAAACGCCGTCTTGAGTGGTGGGCAGAAAATGGTGCCGTCCTCGCTAAAACCCAATTTGGATTTAGGAGAGGAATGGGCACCTTGGACAACCTCAGTTTATTAACAACAGATATCCATATTGCTTTTAGGAAAAAAAATATTTTAGTCGGTGTATTCCTCGATATAGCATCGGCTTATGATGACGTCCTTCTTCCGGTACTCAGAAATAAACTACTTCAGCTGAAAATCCCCGAAAAACTTGTTCGTTTTATCTGCTCTATGTTAATGGAGAGATCTGTTGTTATTAAATCCCCTCTAGGTCTCCTTTCACCGAGAACAGTTTGGAAAGGTCTACCACAGGGTTCTGTTTTGAGCCCGTTGCTGTTCAGCCTCTACACGTATGATCTCGAGCGAACAGTAAACTCTTTTTGTGAAGTTTTGCAGTACGCCGATGATCTTGCCTTATATGTTTCCTCTCCTTCGCCAGAAGTGGCAAGTTCGCGTCTCAATTCTGCAATATCCTATCTGAACGATTGGCTTCTCGACCATGGTTTATCACTTTCGCCATCCAAGAGCTCTGTTGTAATTTTTACTAAGAAAATAAACATCCCTTCAGTAGATATTTTTATAGGTAGAGATTTAATTCCCGTTTCAAGTAGTGTACAATTTCTGGGTATAACGTTGGATACTAAAATGTCAGGTATTCCTCACTTTATGTACCTTACACAAAAATGTGAGAGAAATGTTAATATTTTACGCTCTCTATCAGGGGTGTGGTGGGGCTCTCACCCATACACACAAAAGCTCTTATACAATGCTATAGTTCGGAGCAACTTAGATTATGGTGGATTCCTACTTAATCTTTGCAATAAATCAGGCCTAGACAAAATTGATAAAATACAATCTAGATGCCTGCGCATAATACTTGGAGCTATGAAATCTTCGCCTATCAACGCAATGCAGGTTGAATGTGGCGAGCCTCCCATGAAATTGCGCAGACAATATCTATCTGATAGATTTTTGTTTAAATTGATCCAAAATTCTAAACATCCTCTTCTTGCTAAATTATCCTACCTAAATAATTTATTTCGTCATTGTAATAAAATTCCTTGTATCCTCCGTAGTTTTAAAAGATTTTCCGATCTTCCGAGTCCTGTCAGGCAGTATTCAATGTACCCGCTATATCTTATTCCCTATGATGCCTTAATTTTCCAGCCTCGTGTTATCTTACAATTTGGGGTAGAAAAGGATTCAGTTGACGCGAGATGTACATTTAACTACGTACTCAATTCCAAGTTTGATGGTTGGCACTTAATATTCACCGATGCGTCCAAGTTGTCAGTTGATAGTGAGGTTGGAGCTGCGGTATGGATACCTTTTACCAACATAACCCTGAGTTTTAAGTGTCCCTCGTCCTCATCGGTATTTACTGGTGAGGCAGTTGCTATTCTAGAAGCCATTCTCTTTGTAAAATCACATCACTTAAATAATTCTATCATCTTTTCTGACTCTAAAAGTTGCCTCCAATCAATTTTGTCTAACCCGTTTAAATCAATTTCCCGTTTCCCCATTATTCTTAAAATTAAACTTTCTCTGTTTGAGTGTCACAATCTAGGCATTAATGTAGTTCTAGCTTGGATTCCAGGACACTCTGGGATTCTAGGCAATGAATTAGCTGACTCATGCGCAAAAGCCGCTATCCAGATAGGTTCTTCTGAGCATTTTCAATTATATTGCCACGATTTAAGCCTTCTTCCAAAAATCTTTCTTCAAAAATCCTGGACGGATTTGTGGAATACCTCGAAGCTTTGTAAAGGCAAGTACTACTCTGATATCCAACCAGATATCCCACCTATTCCTTGGTTCTTTAAGTTCCGCAAGTCCAATAAGATCGTCACTTCAACTATCTGCCGCCTAAGACTGGGTCATGCTTGTACACCTGTATTTCTTGCGAAACTTAGGATCAAGGATCACTCAATGTGTGAGTGCGGATTGGAGGAAGGAAATGTAGACCACATTTTCTTCAATTGCCCTAAACTTCGCTTATCCCTTTATGATGTTCTCCCTCAGGAAATCCCGCGTCCTACCTGCTTCAAAATTTTGCTTTCCCTTACTTTCTCTCCTTTAATTAATTTTATCCTTTGTAAATTTGTAAATATGAATAATCTTAGATTGTAATATGTTATAATAATAGTTGATAACTTAAATAGGTAATCTGATCGAAGCATCATTAATTTACTTTTACGTAGAAATATATTTTTTTTATTTTGTTTTTATTTGCTTTTGCTTGGCTTAATCATTTTGTTTTCCGATAATGTTGTGGCTTAAAATTGCCTTACCCGCTCTCAACACGTTTATGATACTTTTACCTACCTGACACTGGCAGAGTTGCAGCAAGTGGCATGCATCAGCCATTAAAAAGAAAAGAAGAAGAAGAAGCGACTGTGTGTTTTCTATTGAAAACTTTCAATAGTATATTTGTGAATTTTTATGACATTACAGGGTGAAACGTGTATATTTGGTGTATAGACTGTCGTATTTAATACGTTGTTTTGACTAGAATCATAAAAAGATAGGAATAAACCGCAATGTTTGATAATTACGGGAATAACCAGGTTGCACAACAGCCGCAGCCACCGCCTTCACCAGCCAAAGTTGTTAGATTCGACAGGGCATATCCTCAAAGTACTCCAGGTATCCTCAAACTCGTGGAAATTGTAAGTGATCTGCTAATTCCCACAATTCTTGAGAAACTTTGCTAAGTGTATAGACATCTTCAAATGTAGGTATGTAAGCTTTTCGTGTTTTTTAATTTTGTCAGTGTTAGACAGTTAAATTCACCTGGACAGGCATCATCATCATCATATCAGCCGTAAAACGTCCACTACTGAACACAGGCATCCCTCATGGATCTCCATGAGGGGTAGTTGCCATACTCACCACGCTTGGCAGGCGGGTTGGCGAGCGCAGTATGGGATGTTGATACACGGAATGACGCTGCTGCCCATCTTCCGGAGATAGCTCTTAGCAGGCTCTTACTGCATCCACGGGCAAGAGAGGAGGGGCAACATTCTACTGCCGGCACCCCACGGCAAGGCCGACATGGCTGGACAGGCATACTAATAGAATAAAACATGTACGATAAATATTATCCTTATGATTATCTACATAAATTGTCCTTCCTACTAGTAAATTAACAAAGAAATGTAATAGACAACTACAGTAAATTGGAACGAAATGACCTCACTTTTATATTGAGTTTAATATCTTGCGCTGTACTAACTACTCATGCATGTCTAATACTACTTATTCATATTTACCTAATGGGTTCTTTTAATTATTTTGACTGTTGAAATGTTTATTAATATAAACATAACTATAGTGGTGTTCATCGAATTAGAAACACCTAGTCACTTAACATTTTATAAAGTAACTAACATTATTATCCGCTTGTTTGGCTTCGCTCGCAACCAAGATTTTTTACCAGTGATTTATGGTTTCACTAAAAAAAATATTATTGGTAAACTATAGTGTTATCGACGTTTTGTTGGTTTTGGAGCCTTCTGAGTGAAGTTGACAATGACAATAACAAATTAAATTTACGTCGCCCAAGAAAAAATAATTTAATGCGATTAAATTAAAATTTAAAATAAAATTATGCATAAAAAATGCATTTTAGAATTACAATTAGAATAATATTTTGTTTAAAGACACCTACTTATTTGATTATTTTTAGTGAGGTTATACTACAAACTGCATAAACAGCAGAAAATGTAGATAAATGATAATAAATTTTGAATTACAAACAAGACAACAAGACTTAATAGAAACATATAAAATACTACACAATCACTATAACATACCAGGACTATCAAGCATATATAACATGAACAATAACACGACATTGAGAGGACATTCACTGAAGCTGCAGAAGAGGCCAGGTACTAGCAGGCCAAGACAGCATATTTTGCCCAACCGTGTTGTTAAGAACTGGAACCGGCTTCCAGAATCAGTGATTAGTGCCCCTTCAGTGAACAGTTTTAAAAATCGACTAGATAAACATTTAAAGTGCACTGACAATAAACTTGATATACACACATCAGCTTAAGCTGCCTGTGTATTAAATAATAATAATAATAATTCGCGTTGCGCGCGACTAGTTGTCGCCGCCGATACTACTATGGACTCTAAACCGCTCATGGTCAAAGAGCTGTTGGCGTTTATAGTGCACGCCATCGACACCATGGACGAAGTCGGCATCCTGCAGATCTGCAAATCTAGTTTTAAAGAAGAGGAGGTTTGCAGAGGCAAGGCGTTGCTGTTCCAGTCTCTCGGGAAGACCGATCGAATGCCGTCCCGACGGAGAGACGGAGGCGAGAAAAGTGTGCAGGATATTATTACCCTGTTGAAAGAAACCGATCCTGACGAGATTCTTGACTTCGTTGCTAAGATGCTTCACAAGCTGCCCCCTGTAACGTTTGATCACGTTGACGTGACTAGATTGCTTAAGGATATAACGTCCTTGAAAGTCAATCTGGACTTACTGAAGACCAAGTTCGAGGAGTCGCACTCCTCGAACTTGGTCACAATTGGTGAACTTCGTGCCGAGGTAGCGTCACTACGTGTCGCCGAATCGCCATATGTGTCACCTCCAGTTTCTGCGAGGGTCAACACGAAACAAGGAGCGCACATTGTGTCCATATCGTCGTTTGAATCAGCGGTTTTGGATGCATCATCACCAGCCGCAGCTGACCTCATCATCGCTCCACAGCGCTCCCCCCGCCCGCCCCCGCCGCTCCGCGAGTAGGCCAGACACCTGCGCGTGCGCCTCCTTCTGCGCTCGCCTATGCCACTGTCGCCGCCCGGGACGCCGCAAGCTGCCCCGCACCCGCACCCGCGGCCTGCCCGCAGCATGCCCGCAGCCTGCGGCGCCCAGCAAAAAGAAGGAAGAAAAGAAGCAGCAATCCAGGGCTGCCCCTGCAGCTCCACGGAAGGAGAAGTGTGATACGCAAGGGTTTACTGAGGTAGTGCGAAAGCGCCATCCAGCCGGAACCGGTGTGGTACCGCCCCAGGAACTAACTGTGTTCCGAGTCCGACCGGCGTCAGGTTTCGACGGTCCATCGGTCGCCTCACCCCGAATCATTGTGCTGACACCGCGAATGCGTCGCACGTCGCCGGACGAACGTGTACTTAGTAGATATTATTTTTATGTATCTCTCTATCAGCAACATTTCTTTTTATTTAATACAAAAATGGAGTTTCAGAAAATTCGCCGATTATTTGGAATGTTCCTTAAAGATGATATTTAACACCCTAGCACATTTCAAACTACCAAGAACATCAAATAACGTGCCAAGAAAAGTTCGGCCCAGGAAGACTACAGTTCGAGAAGACAGGCTTACGCTTGGATTAGCTAAAACGGACCCCTTTAAAGGATCGAATCTTACAATAAAAGAGGTATTTTCAGAAGACTACCCTCGGCACGTGTCCACGAAACTAGACGGTTGAAGGAAAATCGCTAGAAGGATCGCTAGAAAAGTACCACTACTAACCATGCAACATAGAAAAAATCCTCTAGCATTCGCTCGCAAATATGGCAGTCGGACTATTCATCAATGGAAAAAAGTTTTGTTTTCAGATGAAACTAAAATTAATTTGATTCCGATGGAAAACAATATGTAAGACGACCAATAAACGAGGCTTTAAATAACAAATACACTAAAAAAACAATTCAGCATGGTGGTGGAAATTTTATGGTGTAGGGATGTTTCTCAGGGTACGGGATTAGTCCTGTGAGAAAGATTGAAGGGCAGAAGGATCAATATCAGTACAAAAATATCTTAGAGGATACAATGATTCCATATTCTGAGGATTTTTTTTTTAAATGCTTGGAGAAGTATTTTAATATGTAGGAACACTCAATGATACAATAAAAACTAGTTAAGAAGGGAATTTGCAATAAAAAATATAAACCCAGGTGGGTGTTTCTAATTAGATGACCACCACTGTACCTAAACCATTAGGTGATTTCATACTATGGGAAGAAACTGTCTCTCACACAGCTAATGCTAGTTCAATAGGGCTACATACTGAACAGTATCAATGAATGTTATTTGTATGTTTTTTATTTCAGCTTTGCAACATAATAGGCTTCATCTGCATAAAGGTGACCAACACGTGGATCTCGTCAATTTTCTACAATCTGCTGTACTGGATCGGAAATATCATCACCCTACTACTATTCTTCATGTACCTTTTCCACTTCGTGGAGAAGTTTGACAAGCTGCCGTGGTTGAAGTTTGAGTTTGCCTTCTGTGGTGTTATGGTGATAGCATATGTTATCTGCTCGATAATTGCAACCACCATAGGGGAGAGTGTTGGATATGCTGTTGGAGTAAGTTCTAAATACTGTATATTATATTATTAGCCATAAGTGTCCCACTGCTGGGCAAAAGCTACCAAATTTCCTTCAAATATCTCTATCCTGAGCTCTGTTGGTCTAGTACACTAGAAAATCATTGAGCTTGTCCCACCATCCATGTCTTGTCTTGGTCTATAAGAATTATGATTATCGTCACTCTTATCTCAGTAACTGCACCATAATTCATCAATATACACACAAAATATCTGTTCACACTGTACCTATAACTTTATGCAAGCAAGTAATTTTTTTTGACCTTAAAGGCTATCATGTTATCGTATCATCCCACTTTTGGGCAAAGGCCTCTCCCATACCCTCCACTCTTCAAGATTTTGCCACCCTTTGCCAGTCTGTCTGTTCTTGGCAGCATCCAGCTCATCTCCCCATCATCTGCCTGGTCACACAACCCCGTCTGTGTCGCAGGGCTCCATATTGTTATTAGTTTCATGCATCAGGCATGTGGCAGACCGGTGCAGTGGTGTAGTCCCTTTTAAAATGGCTCATTATAATGATAAATTCCATGAGTTAACTAATTCACTGTCTATTCCATGTTATATGCTTAATTTGTGCATGTATATCAGTAATAAAATCTTCTCTTTCTTTCAGTTCTTCGGCTTATGTGCTACAATTGCATATGGAATGGATGGGTTCATCAAATTCAAGTATTACAGGAGGGGACTTCCACCCCAATAATGTTTATATTTTTTAGCATTAAGTCTAACAAAGACAATGAAAGTCAAAATATACCACCTAATAACCCAAAATTGCTGGGGTGAAATGCATAAAATCAATGTTGAATGTTGATGCATAAGCACAATTTTTTATGGATAAGAAAAACATAAAATTAACTAAATATATCTCATTATGGAACTAAGAAATATTAACCTAAGTGTTTTACAAAGCATTTTGATAAGGAGAACATAGTAATATTTTTTAATGATATGTATTTCTGAAATATTTATTAAGTATTTTAAACTTTATAACAATAGGCTTGATGACTACATTTTATTTGTTCGTCCGTCATCTAAATTAAGAAATTTTTTGGACACGTATTTATTATTTCTTAACGTAATCCAAAAATAAGCGATACATATGTACAAACATTCATATCGAAATATCGCGTGGAGTCGCACGTTGGTGCGTCTGACGTGTCTCGGCACAGTATTATGATGTCTGGAGCTCACACTCCTAAAGTTGAACTCCCTTCGAAGTATTGTATCATTAATTTGAAAAAGCAAATAATATGTGTCTATTATTTTTGTATTATATAACTGACGAACTAAGTATAATTTTGATTTCCATACAGTCATCCATCATGCCTATTCGCTGTTACTGAAAAAGTATTTTTATCATAGCTGTATTTTAATGTATTTGTGGTGCCTTAACATCTTCAAATATGAAGAATCTGAATTTAAAAATATATTCTTGTATTAAATGTACAAACTGTTAGTGCCTATTCCACTAATTAATTAATGTGGATGCTTAGTATACTTAAGTTTGTTTGTTATATCTGATTTATACAACGATTCATTGAAGGAGCTTTTGTTGAAAGCTAGATCATCTACTTACTGTCAAGGTGCATATGGATTGAGAGCTCACTTTTGAAATCATTTCAAGTTGAATTGGAAAACATCACAGATTTAGTAAAACAAATTAATACATGAAGCTAAGGTGCATAAATTTGTAAAACTTGAATTAAAGCCAAATAACTGGAGTTCTCAATCCACACACTTGAAAAATAGGCATAGTGTATCTCAGAAACTATTTTGTCGATTTTTTCTTTATTTTTCTGTTTTTGTTTAGGGACTTTGCAAGACTATGTCAGTCCCATAGGCGAAACTGTACATTATTTATACATCATGAAGAATCTTGTATGTGGACTTATAAAGCATGACCGCTGCATCAGATATAGGTGCAGCCAGCATACTCTGTAATAAGCCCACATCAAGGACATTCAAACCAAAAGTAATCAGCTTCTGTCTCATAGGTCTGCTCCGGCAACACTCCAAGAAAAAGTGATGAGTCCTCAACAACACATGTTTCACACATAGGGCTTTCTTATTTTCTTCATAAGGGACTTACATTTATTCAGTGGCATGTGCCCGGAGCGTAGCCTGTGCAGGTATATTTTGTCAATGTGTTTTGTTTTTGAATTTCATTTATCTCATTTTAAGTGAACTGTACTGTTCTTATGAGAAATAAAATTCTTTAAACACAGAATTTTGCCTAGAATGCCTAAAAAGCCTATTGGTACCAAAATTTTCAAGTTGCTAGAAAACACTGTTATGATATGAGTTATTATAATAGGTTCAGCTAGGGCTCTCAGATCAGAACTTAAGAAATGTTTAAATCATACCTTCTAATACATCTTATTTTAAATCATCGAATTTTAAATCTGATTTTAGCTCTATTATTTCGGATATATTGCCTACAACCTCCAAGGTCTGTCTGGAAGAGATCGCTTTTCAGCTATAAGACTGCCGATTGTACTTTAAGTTGTAATATGTTATTTTTACGTTGTTTTTTTCTGTATTTGGAGTACCTACAATAAAATATTTTAATTCATTCAAGAATAAATCACGAGTGGTCTGTTTTTTACTGTTTTAAGTAGGTACAAAAATTTTAGGAGACAACACATTTTTTAAAGAAGTATAAATTGTAATAACGGAGGATATTTTTAGTCTTTTCGGACTGACCTGTAGCGTCGGTTTTATGTTATTTTTGATGTAACTAACTAAAACATTATTTGCGGGGGGTAAAACCGGTCGGACGAGAGGTCACGCGTGACGCTAGAAGTGAGTTAGTACTAGGGCGCCTGCCCTAGTGACTAGTTATTGTGGTGACTATGACAACTGGGCCTACTGTAACGACTGTCGTGAAAATGTTTTACATCTCTGCCAGGCGCCTTGTGACGGCTCAATTTTTTTTATTGGTGTACTTGTCTCCACCAACCCGAACAACTTTATTTGGAAGATGACCAAAGATTAATTTCATCCCAAAGATTCAAATTGTTAGATACGCACTTATATACCGTAATGAGACGCACCGTTTTGTTTCTACACGAAATGAGCGAGCTCACTCATTTGGAATCAGTGTACTTACCTCTAACACAATGTTAGCCGGACGTGGTGTTTTTCTTGCACGAAAGCTCGTGCAATATGATTACACTATAAATGGTAGCAATAACAGTTTGGTTTATTGGCAAAATGTGCGTGCGTCGGCATTAGTTAGCACACAATAAGGACAAAGCCACAGTTTTTGGTGTCAGGGCACATCTATAGATTTAAATCTTTGGACTTATAATATGTTGTTGAATGTTTTAAGCACAATCAATTTATTGGGACCAGTGTCTTAGACTTAATATTTAAACTTAATATTTAACTTAGAAATTACAGAACATAAGGTACTGTAATGATTAATTAATCACATTTGTTTACCACATATTGCATTTTTTATTGTTGTTTTTTAAATAAATAAACAGAGTTCACATTTAAAGCTCTCTTTTATTAAATAGACATAGAAAACCACAATATCCAGTTGAACTGGTGCAAAAGGTTAATAACAAAAAAACCAACTTACAGTAAAGTCAAAAATTCACAACAGACTGGGATTCTTGCAATATTACCCAATATAATGGTAAAATTGATTAAATCTCGTGCACTTTATATCTTTATCTTGCTAATTCATTACATAAATGCTAAATATAAATACAGGTCTTATTATAACATGTGTACTAACTATCCCAAGAGAGGAGGGGGGTTGAGCCCATGAAACAAGTCGTTAGAGGGGAAATTTTTTCTTTACATTCTTACAAGGATCTTTTTATTACATTTATAAAAATAATACCTCTGTGGTTTTAGGTATTATTTTTATGACCCTGTTAAGAATCAGCTATAGGTTGTCCTAAGACTCGTGACTTTTCAATGACAATCACCGAATCCCGGAAAGTCGTAAAACTAAAGTCGTTTCTTGTGGTAGACAGCATCATCCCTTTTCGGGTTAGTACAAATTTTATAATACTAGGTATATGTAATATGTATTGAAACATGATTAGTTTTTATAACATCAAATAAGCAGAGTGTATAAAAGTCAATATTTGACACAAAGGTGAGCAAATTATTGTGATTTTGTCAAGAATATAAAATAATACAATGCTTTGATAAAAATTAGTGCTAATAAATCTCGAATCTAAAAATACGAGATAATTTGTAAACTCATTTTGTTGCTAACTGTTTGCTTATGCACTGTATCATGTTGTTACCTACATTACATCATTATAATATGTTGGTTACCTACAGTAAGTCGATAGTTACCTACTAAAGGTAATACCTATTCTAAAGTTTTGGGATGTTTTTGATAGCAGTGGTCATGGAGTGATCAACAATCCACAGTGAATAAACATTCTGTATAAAAATCTACAGAAAAATATTTTTAGGTAAAGTACTGACAGTTTGTTTACATTTTGTACAGTCGGCCAAAAATGTGGTCTACCACCCTAAGTCAAAGTCAATAAGTGTTTATTCAATAGAGCAAAAAGCTACATAGAATAGTCAATTTACAAAAGAAGAACAAGACACATTTAAATTGAATAAAGCACATAATTGAATTCGTTCGACCTCACTCTCCCTTACGGGTGAGATTAATTTGAACGTCATGAAACAAGGTCGATTTTCCATCGCATCTCTTACGCTCAGTAAGAAAAGTCAACCGTAGCGATAATAAAATTAGATCTCACAGAATCTTGTCAAAACTGGTAGACCGTAGACCACTTCCTTGGCCCACCGTACATAATATCTAATTTAGCAGAAGTACAGGTAAGTAAGGTTTTCAACGTTTTAGTTATGGTGTTTTACATTTAGCAGGCGAAAGACTTAATACGAACAATATCACGTAGTTACAGTATTATCACAAGGGAAATCTTAACCTAAGGATTCGCAATAAATTACTAGTTATAAAGCAGACTGGTTTTAAGTACATATTCGAGGTACATTGTTAAATACAAGTGCTTCAAAGCTGTATAAATAAATAAGTCAGTATACCTATCACCTATCTAGGCATCTATGAAAGTAAGTTATGGATAACACCCACTTCTTTAAGATATTATATAGAATAGAAGAAAATAGATAAGAAAGAAATTCGTAATTAATTGATTCAGGCGTGACTGCGGAATCATTACCATAATGAAGAACAACAAATACATATAGTAACAAATCCGCTGACCTAGTGAAACTGTCTGTTTGGCAGCCGAAGAGGCGACACGTCCAGGGATCGGTGTTGGTGCCTGTGGCTTCGTTGTTTCTAGTGAACGAACAGGAAGCACAATTTCTCCTGAAGATGCCTTGTAAAGAGACGAAACACGTGTCGAATTCTTTACGAGTAGCTTAGCGAATTTGTTACTTACTAAGTACCTACAAGTTTCTAGTGAACGAACAGGAAGCCAATTTCTCCTGAAGATGCCTTGTAAAGAGATAAAACACGACGTGTCGAATTCTTTTTGAGCGTTTCTTCAAGCGCTCATTAGATGTACGAGTAGCTTAGCGATTACTTACTAAGTACCTACAATATATTTCTTGTTGATTCAAAAATAAAAAATATGTGTCATACATAGATAAAAACATCAAAACTTTTTCAACTTAGGAAGGTACTTAGTCGTTCTCTTTTCACAATCAACGATCCTTATAACCACAGAAAAAAGCTTAAATATGTAACGAGATAGAAACGCTTCGCTTATTTACTACTTGGTAATAACCAATTAGACATACTTAGTTACTACATTAATTTAAGCGTAGACTCTACGCCTATGCTAAAAATACAGTAACTATGCGTTCTGATCGTAGATGTAATTAGAATCGAGAGTAAACGGAATTAATTAAGCAATGAGAAGATATAAAAAATAACCCCCTAACTTATAAACTGCTTAAAAAGCATTGCTCGATTTTCGATGAATAATAAAATTAATCCTTAAAGCCGTCACTTTTTTTTTCCTGTTTGTTATGGTGTACAATAAAGTATATTCTATTCTTATCAGTTTTTTTTATGTTACATACCGCATCAGCAATGATTCTTGGAAACATATACCCTTTATATGTTTCTATGAACTGTTGTAGAAGTATTTGCATTTTCAAATACTATTTCCTGGTAAAACTGGCTGTTTAACAATTTTATAAGCTCTTATTAAATTGAAATAATCCATACTAAATTACAATTTTTTAACATCCAACTAAAAAGAGGGGTGGTTACCGTCTTATATGTTTAAAGTGTGTGTTTCGTGGCACAGTAGCTCGCAAACGTATGAACTGATTTTAATGTTTTTTTATTTGAAAGGTGACTTGATCGAGTGTTTTAAGCTATACCTAGTTTGTAATTTTTATAGTGTTTCACAAAACTTATGTAGAACATTTCAAGGAAATGAAAATCCTCTTACCGGAATCGTCATTTCCTTGAAATGTTTTAAGCTACGTATGTATGGTGGCAATCGAAGCAGCAGTTTCCAAGAGAATCAGCTCTGATGAGGTTGATCCAGGGCATAATTTCGGCATAGAACAAATGGTTGAGCTCTAAAGTTTAGGTTTCAACGATATTCATATTCAGGACCAGAATAGGATGAACAGGAATCGCTTATGTGTTAGGTGGTTATTATATTTTATAATTTATAGGTACTTAATACATTCCAACATAATTTCTTGGTAGGCGACCATTCCAACATGAAATCATCCTAGTAGGCGGTAAAAGCGTCAATCATTAACCTATTGTGTCCTTGCTTTGCAGTTAACAAGTTACAAGGTTATTCTATAAATAAACTTACATGTACCTAAGTGTTTATAACTAATCTTTGTGATTCAGTCCCCTCCACCAAGTGCTTCAATCGTTTTCTAAGGTATTAATGAACAGTTAGTCGGTTTTGGCACCATAATGCATCTTCAAACTAAAATGAGCAAAACTTGTTTGGTCAATGGAAAATTAGTATTTTGTTTAAATACGAAACCAACAACTATTCTAGAAGGGTACAATACTCTATTCACTTAATGTAATTTTGCATTTTACTGACTAGGGACTTTAGATAATTTCTTATACAAACTGTCTATCTAACTTCAGTTCAGGCGGGTCTTGAACAAGTTTTCCATCTCTTAAAACTATTTTGATAAGATTTTTCACGTAATGCCTTAGGGTTTTTTTACAGCAGACGCATTGCACTTCACTAGTGGCATTGAAGACACTAAGAGCTCCCGCCCCCCTCGGCTTTGGAATAAATAATCTCGCTCGACAGCAGCGCTGCGGGAACCACAAAGCGGCGTGGCAAACTTGCGCCTTAAGTGCGGTAGGCACCTTAAATGGCCATATCACCATGTGCCATAGTGGAATCTTAACTGGCCATCTCACTAGGTAGGTGACTTTGCCATGATGCAGTTGGCACATTAAGTGGCATTCCCACCAACTTTGGTTGTAGATGACATCGCCTTAGTGTGGTTAGCGCCTTTAACTGCATTCTCACCAACTTTGGTTGTAGACGAAATCGCTTCAGTATGGGTAGCACCATTCTCACCAACTGTGGTAGGTGACATTAGCTACGCTCGTTGTGTCGTAACTTTGGTCGTGAGCACCTGCCCCTGCGCCGGGCGGCCGCCGCGCAGGCTGCGCGCGCGCAGGTACGCGTCCGCGCCGTATGAGACCATGCAGAGGTAGCCGAAAAACTGAAAATTGCAAAAAGAGTTTAGCTGTAAATATTTGTATGCCTATTTAGAGGGTAGATAATAATATTATAAAGCGGCTAATACAACTAGCAGCGCTCCGCGGTTTCACTCGCGTAGTTCCCGTTCCCGTGTGAATACGGGGATAAAATATAGCCTATGTTACTTAGGGTTATTGCACCAGTCAAACGGTAAAAGAATTTTGAAAATCGCTCCAGTAGTTTTTGAGTTTATTCGTTACCTTACTAACATACAAATTGTTCCTCTTTATAATATTGAGAGGTTATTTATTTATTTATTTATTTATTTAACGTACAAAACACGTCACAACCACTTTAAACAATGAGGTTACATAATGGTAAATTATAACTTGATTGTAACATAAACTTATATTAGGTTAGTATAGATATAGACACAGAACAGAGAAAACATAGAAATCGTAAGTAGGCGGGGCTCGCGTAACACCTAGTAGGCGCAGTACTGCGCACTTCAAGCACCGCTTACTTCGGTCGTGTTTTAATTTAATTAATTTAGCAGAGTAAACGTACTTCAAAAAAAAATATAAAAATGCCGTTTTAGAGTGTAAAAACGAAAGCCGAACCAAAAATTTAACGAAAGGGGGCATATCATATCACCGGTAAGCATTATTTTATTGTTTTTTTGTTAGTTTTGTTCAAAATGCAAAACCGTCAAATAAATATAGCAATAGCGCCATCTATTGTTGAGTGGCTTTGTGTTGTGGATTATCAAGCAATCAAGAAAAGCAGCCATTGTATTAGTAATCTTATTTCCTGGGAATAGAGACTATAAAAAATATTTGGCAAAAGCGCCATCTCTGGCTGAGTGTACATACTAAATATTCATTTTTTATTACTGTTTATTTTATTGAACTTTGAACCATGTAGCGATCGGAATAAGGTTAATATCAATAAAATTAGTTTTATGATTTTATGCCCTTTTTAAGGTACTCTTTCAACCAATAATAATTTTTATTTCTATGTGTGTTAGTTTTTATATGTGTGAGTTTAGCGACACTGGTTCTCTTAGTAAAAAGGCATCATGCTAATTCTACTCATTTTTCTCTGTTCTGTGGATATAGATGATTATAATTAGTGATTTATTATAAGGAGAGGCCTTGAATACCGAAACACGGCCTTGGCTAGTTTAAGATCCTAAGGAATCAACATATAAATTTGTAATGTTTTGTGTTAAATAAATAAATATATGATTGCGATAGGTTTATGTAGTAAATGTTCACCATTGTTCACCTACATCCTAAAAAATAAATGCTTTTGACTCTGGTTAGTGAACCACTACGTTGATATTGAAATACCGGGTATAATTCGGTTTGACTTGAAAAAAAAAAACAATATTAATTTAATTTTTCAACAAAAAAACCGACTTCAATGTAAATCCTTGACTTGTTACTTTAAATATCCAGTCCGCCAAATAGAGATCCATAAGGGAGGCCTATGTCCAGCAGTGGACCTCCCCCAACTGCGATAATGATGACGATGATAAAACTCACCCCAGCAGCCGAATAGGAGGCCAATCCAAAGGCCACAACGATGGTGCATGTGATCATATTCAAGAACACAAAGGCCACAGCCACTCCAACTTCGATCTTTCGCCATCTCCAGTTGTTGTACTTCTCAACTGCATGGAAGGTGTACGCGCTAGTGATGAGGAGTGTGTACAAGAGGCCGGTGACCGCTACCACAGTGAAGAACACTCCTCGCCCGTTGCTCCTGAACGATGAACAGCCAATGCAGATAACGCCTATTGTGTTGAGGACCTGCCAAATTTGATAAGATAATTAATAGAATCAGGCGTTACTTTGCGGAAATCCATATTATTATGACAAACAATGAAAATATCTAGTTTTAATTCCGCTAATGCTGAGATGCATTGCGGGCGGGAGGGCGGTGCATATGCATCTCAGCATTAGCGGAATTAAAACTAGATATTTTCATTGTTTGTCATAAATTTGATAAGTATAATAATAATAATAAGTATAATTTGTATATTTATATTGTATATTTTATAATAATAAGTATAATTTGATAAGTAAAAAATGGATACACGTCTAGAACGATGGATGTCACAGGCGTTCAGAACTATAATGATAAATATCCATTCATTTCACCTCATTTTCCATGGAAATTACATATTTCATTACGATCAGCTTCCACATGCTGCAAATGTAGCAAAACTAAGGGATTAATAGGACGTAAGATTTTGGACAACCATTGTTTCAGACCGTGTAAAAGTGTGGACATTCATCATTATAGTGCAGAATTTTTAGGACTTCAACGCTAATAATCAAAATTTCACATGATTATATGAACGTTTTTTTTTATAAACATCAAAAAATAATACTCTGATATGTATACTAAAAGTTATATATAAATCCATTTTTTTTATTCCTATTACTGGAGTTTTGTATTATACAATTAAAACCTTTAAACTCAAATATCTCAAAACTAGATTGCAATGACATTCATCATTATTGCAGTGGACCCTTCAAATATAATGGTAAAACAGATTTCATTTAATTGCATCAATAAGTTAGGTACCAAATAAACAATACAAACCTATTTCTTTACAATTTCCATCATTTATTTTAATTCCAATCCCTTAATAATTTAAAGGATTGGAAGGAGAGGACTACTATATTTTTAAAAAGTTTGTTATAACTACAATGTTAAATTAATGTAAGACTACTGTCCTATCTAATATCAGATGAGTCTAAACTCTCACTTTGGACTGATGATGTTTAGTTGCAAAATTATAATTATTTTAACATTAAGCGATCATATTAAGTCCCCTATTGGACTAGACACATGACATTTTTTTTTTAATTTATTTCTTGAATAAAAGAAGACTTTTAATTAGCGTTAAAGAAACGTAACTTAACTTTATATATTTGGTTTTTTTATTTTGTGTTCAAAAATCATACATGTGCGATTTTATTGCTCTCAAGTCTACATTCTATTTTGTGTGTTGTGTGTGTGTGACTCCGTTTTCCGCATTTAGACTCGAGGTTGGTCCATTATGAGTGAGGTGTATGGCTAGCATAGCCAGCCCAACTCCGACCAGAAGCGCAGAATCTTCCTGGGATCTTCACAGGCTTCACGGAGTGACCTCGGTTGTTTGAGGATTTGTTGTCTTTGTGCTGTTATTCCCTCGCATTCCAGGACTACGTGGGCAGCTGATTCGACCTCCTTCAGACATCCTCTGCAGAGGGGGCTGTCTGTGGCTCCGATGTTGAAGAGGTGTTTGTTAAGGGTGCAGTGGCCCGTTAGTGTCCCCACCACTGTCCTTAGGTCCGTTCTTTGTAGTTGTAGTAGGCGTCGTGAGAGCCTTGGTGATAACGTTGGAAGTGCTGCTCTTGCTTGTCGGCAGTCTGGCAAGCCTATCCAACGTGTGTTGTGTAAGTCTCTGGTTTGAAGCCTAATCCAGGATCAGAGTTGTGAGAAGGGTAAAGGAAGGAGCGGTTCAGGGCCTACGGTAACCGTTTCCGATCCCCTTCGTGCCAGTGCGTCCGCGGCGTCATTCCCCAGAGAGTAACTATGTCCTTTGATCCACTGTATGGTCACTTTGTTGTTCATGGCGACCTTTTCCAGAGTCGTGTGGCATTCGTGTATAAGCTTGGAGCTGCAGCAACTGGCTTTTAGAGCGCGGAGTACTGCTGTACTGTCAGAGAGGATATGGATGTTGTAGTTGTTGATGCCTCTTCTGATCATTGCTGTAGCTGCTTCGGTTATTGCTGCGCATTCGCATTGGAAGATGGAACTGTTTGTTCACAGTGACATTGATATATTTATATTGAGGTCATTTGAGTGGATACCTGCCCCTGTGCCGGTACTGGTCTTACAACCGTCTGTGTAAACCCGGACTTTATTTTGTGTGTTTTACAGTGAAGAAGCAACTCTAGTTCCTGAGGAGGTGCCTCTATACCGCCGTCCATGTATGATAACGTTGATAAGCTTACCTCCTAGTCCAGTTTCTATTTTGACTATGGTGAGATCATCTGTGGAAAGATGATTTACCAGTGATGCCTTGAGTGTTTTCGGTATGTAGATAAGTTTAAGATTTCTATTTTGCACTGTAGGAATAAAAACATTGCCCTGGAGAGCATCAAGACTTAATTTTCCTTTGGCGACGTAGGGTTCCTGGACCAGTGCTATAGTGTTTGGTTGCTCTTCAAGGGTTCTTCTAAGGGTGGCGAACCCAGTGACGCTGTGTTGATGTTCGCTTGTATAAAGTGAACTCTACTATCCTTTTTATGCCCATCAGTATCTGTCTCAGTGTGATATCAAAGTAAGTGATATCAAAATAAATAAAGTCTTAACTGTACAATGCAAATGCAGGTACCTAAAAATATCTAGGTACAAACAACTTGTATCAACAATTAAATGTTATGTATGAACAGTGTGGTTAAATTGGAATGCTTGTAATGTGCATCAGAGAAAAAGATTTACCTAAGTTTAACTTTTATTTTCCTCTTATTAATAGTATTTTTTTAAGATATCTATTGGTAGACCATTAATAAGCCAAAGAACCAGCGGTCCTTGTTGCAATTTCCTTATAAGAAAATTATAATTATTTTAAACATTTAGCAATAGTACTTCTAACTTTGTTAAAACTTACAATAATGACAACTCTCAGGATGCCGATGGGTGTGGTGAAGTAGGACAGGTCCGTCCTCATGCTCGTATTAAAGACCACATTTGTTGAGCCAACATTCTCCGGCACAGGCGGCGGGGGGGCCGGGGGCAGATTTGGATAAGTCATGGTTATCAAGATGCAGGTTCTATTCTGTAATAAGTATTATCTTAGTAGGTAGGTGCCTAATAATTGCTTGTAGTAACTTAAACTTCACTTGGTAGCTTAAATGGGAATGATGGGAAATGGTAAACTGTAAACTTCTATATACATATAAGCTTCCATCGAGGCAACCAAATTATTGATTTATAGGTTTAAGTTTAAAAACAAGAATTAAACAAAATCTCTTAGAAAAAGCTTAATACTACATAGGTAGATGATTATTTGAATGATATTGACTATGAGTGGTGCTTGATTCAACCACAATAAGAAATGATGTCATCTTGCATAATCCAAACTACCTACCCAATATCCATGAGATTAAATTAGCAAATATTGTAACAATGAATAGAAGTGAAATAGTGAGGTTTCTGCTTCGCTTCTTCCCTCACTTGAAGTTTCAAAAAAAAAAAAGTTTCCGAAGCTAACAAATTCAATTACCTGTGTTGTTCTTCGTTTTTAAATTGAATATTATATTCATGTCTTTTTGCCCAAATAAATAAACATTTATTGACTTTGAAAACCACTTTATGCATGAAAACTAATAATTATTTTGCTTTTTTGTTGCTAGCTCAGTTTCTATTTTTAACATCTTCAACATAAATTAATTATAGTGACACTAGGTTTGTACAATGCAAAAATGTTTTTTAGTGTTACAGTGTACTCTATGTTGGTCAACTGATAAATAAATAACAAGTAGGTATACTTAGTGCTATATATAGTTCTATTGTGGCAGTGGTGTCCTGAAATAGGCTCATCCTTGACATGATTACGTACAGAATGATAAGTAGTGAACTATGTTTTAAAACTTCTAATTAGCACGTTTTTATGACGATTTCAATCTTTGTTTTTATGAATGTAATATTAAGACTAGGTACTAGTTTGAGGACAGGTTTAAGCTAAGTTTTGGGAATCAATCAATAGTAGCTATTTGCAAATATTTAAATCCTGGCTATTTGGTAGACCTGTGTAAAGTAGTGACTCACTGTACCTAATGTAAATAATCACCTGTTGATGGTAGTATTCACTGAGAAAAACCTCAGCCTTTATGTAAAATCATAAATAAATACACGATTAAAATAGGAATGAAACAAAGCAAAACTAAATCCTAATTTATCTTTACGTACCTACTTATTATTGTCGGTGTATAAAAATTGTTTTGCGTTTCGGTTCAATCAACAAAGTCAAAAACACGCAGACACACAAAGAGAGAACAGCAGAACGTTTGATTGACTGAGTTTGACAACACAATAATTACAATACAATACAATACAAGTCTATGACAATAATGACTATTTTTTTTTTCGAATTGACTGAAGTTGTTGACTGACTGCAGACGAAAGACTTTAGTATTTAAAACTTATACGAGATATAACAAGACAAGGCACGCGCCTATTTCTCAATACAAAAAATTCTACCATTTTTAGCGGGGGGAGAAGAAACACAACATTGTAAACATAACTAAACAGATGAAAATTGTTTGTGTCTTTATAAACACACACAGACATTAAATTCTCAACACTAGTTTAAAATATGGGAAAAATACAATACGCAACGCTACGCACACAGTCATGCATGACTGACATATACTTCATGCAAAAAAAAAACTCAAAAGTGATACCAGCGTCATCATTATTCACCCTCATATTTTTTTTATTTTGCTCAACCGATTTGTGCTCCGTGTTGTTACCTACATAAGTAAAAACAATAAATCTATATTATTATGTTGGTGTTTATTAAAAAAACAATTTGAAATCTTAAAAAGTCGTGATATTGCTACATTTTTATTACAAAATGAATCCATTTACGCGATATTATATCAATAATATCGCGGATTACAAAGCTCCGAAAAAATAATAAAATGCAACCAGTGAGCATTTTTTACTGAAATATATGTATACCCAGTACCTACTTTATATAGACAGTGGCGCCGTCTTGGCCCACTGAAATTGCCTCCCCACGAAATTCTTCACAGGCAGTGTTTTTGGATGGTTAAAAAAACCTAATAACCTACTGTCTCTCCATCTCGGTTCTGTCACAAGCAGAGTTTTTGGTTGGCTATAAAAAAACCTAATACCCTAATGTCTCTCCATTTCGATTCTGTCACAGGCAGTGTTTTCGGATAGTTAGAAAAATAAAATAAATAAATGATGCTGAACAATTCACACAGCATCAACTAGCCCCAAGCTAAGCAGAACTTGTGTTATGGGTACTAGATACTACATAGATAGATATTTTTGTATAGACATTATACTACATAAATAGATATTTTTTATTATATATAGAAAAACATCCAGAACACCCTGAACAAAAAAAAACCTAATAACCTACTGTCTCTCCATCTCGGTTCTGTCAAAGGCAGTGTTTTAGGATAGTTATAAAAAAACCCAATAACCTACTGTATTTCCATCTCGGTTCTGTCACAGGCAGTGTTATCGGATAGTTATAAAAAACCTAATAACCTACTATCCTTCCGTCTCGGTTGGAAATTGGAAGTTTTATAATCGTTCGAAAATAGTCGGAAGAATAAGTTCTATGATTCCTTATTATTATGACGCATATGTATGTTTATAACGATGAAAATTATGGAAATAATATATAAGGTACAATATCTTTATGCGTAAAGAGCATTAGGATGAACAGTAATGTTGTGTGCTTTATTCTATTTATTTGTGTTGTTTTATTTTGTAATTTGTGACGCGTCAATAAGGTCCATGCGGCCGCACTGAATAAAGTATTTTTTGATTCTTGATTCTTGTTATCTATGGGACCATAATATCAAGTGGACAATCAATTTTAAGACATATATGTATGTCTTTTCCTATCTTTTTCTATCTACATCAATTTCTACTCTGTTTCTACCCCTATTGTATTTATGCAGTCAGACCATGGGACAAATGTTTAAATTATTGGTTTGCGTTCGAAACCAAACTCACGTTTTTAGTTTTGCAAAACCAGTCCAAGTAACGAACAAATGTCGCGTGGTCAGCTGATGCGTAACACTATGTCGTTTGGGCTTGTTAAGTATAAACGGAAAAGTGTTGTCTCATTATGAAATTTTGTTGTTAGTTTTGAATTGGTTTTGGGCTTGTTTTGCTTATCAAAATATCTCGTTTCCTATAGAAGGCGCTTGGACTGGGTATCAAAAAATACCATTTAGAGTGAAGCTTGCTGCATGAGTGTTTTTTCTATGTCTTAGAGATTACAAAACTGCAAAAAAATGGAAAAATTCAATCTGGCACTTAGACTCACTATGCATAACTGTATCCAGTTCCACTTCACCTAATCATACTTTCTGAATGCAAATGCATAACATTTAGCAAAATATGCTAAATTATTTTACCTACATTATTTGGAAAGTTCCCCAGATTCCTCGTGGATCCCATTTTTTTAAAACTCATCAGCCATGTGTTTTAATATAGTGGGATTAATAACTGAAGTGTAAGTATTCGAACCCAAATATAATGTTTTAAATAAGTTGATAAAAGACGGAGTTCTAAGGTAATATTAAAGAAAAAAGTTTTTTAAATCGGTTGAGTTATATAACCGCTCGCGTGCCCCGCGCGGCGCACCGCGCGGCACCCCGTGCCCGGCTCTCTGTAGCGTTGCTAACCCAAACGCCCGGCGACAAATACTTAGCACACCTCGCCGTGCCCCGCCGTTTTTACGCCTGCGGCGCGTGGGCCAGCTTTCACGCAATCGTTACTTGTGACTTAATTTATTTTAAAAGATTGTCAAGTGTTATATTTTTTATGTTAAATCTGAAACTAGCTATACACATATGGAACACGTCTGGTGTTCCTCAGGGCTCACATCTTGGTCCCCTCCTTTTTGTATTGTTTATTAATGATCTTGTTTATAAATTGATATGCCCTTGTCTACTTTACGCTGACGATCTTAAGGTATTCAATACAATTAATAGTCCAGCTGACTCTTTACGTCTACAATCGGATCTAAACTCTATAGATCAGTGGTGTGATGAGAATAAAATGTTATTAAATCCTAAAAAATGTTTTGTAATTTCTTTCACTGCCAAGAAGCATAAGCATGTATATAATTACAATTTGAAAGGTCACAATCTGGATATTCAACCGATCGTTAAGGATCTTGGTGTCTATTTTGATGAAAAGTTGACGTTCCGTCCCCACTTTGATAACATTATATCTAAAGGTAACAAGCTCCTCGGTTTCATATTGAGATCCACCAAAGATTTTAAAGATCCCCGCAGTCTTGTTTGCCTGTATTCTTCTTTGGTGCGTAGTGTTCTGGAGTATAATGATGTTGTATGGTCTCCTTATTACAAAATCCACATTGATCGCATCGAGAGAATACAAAAGAAATTTTTAAGAGTCCTATGTTACAGAGCTTGTGTTGGTAGAGGATTGCCTAGTTATAAGGATAGATTAAAAAGGTTTGGACTGATGTCTTTGGAACAGCGCCGAAAATTCCATGATCTTACCCATCTTTATAAAATTACGCACTCTATCATTGATTCTCCCTATCTCTTGTCCCTTCTCAACATTAATACAAAACCCAGACCCAGACAACCGTTTCTTAACACCTTCGCCCTTCAGGTTTATTCTAACAAAATTTCATACTACAACCCTGTCGTCAGAATGTGTCGCTTGTTTAATGAACTTTCATTGAATTGTTCCGATACATTGGATATATTCACCAGTAGCTTACCTAAATTCAAAAAAGTAGCTCTAGCCTCTCTAGCCGTGATTGATTAAATATTGTATCCGTGTATTTTATGTTAATATTTTTAATGTTTTCTTTGTTTTAAATTTATTATTATTCAAGCTTTTATTTTATTTTTTTTAAATTTAATGATTTTGTAATTGTCATAATATATTTTACGCTCATACTGCTCTAATCTATAATCATGTTGTGTATGCATGTTTTGGAGTACAATCTAGTCTATAAAATGTCATAACTTTTTTCTCTATCATGAATTGATTGTATTCTGTTATGTATGCCTGATAAATAAAATAAATAAATAAACAATGTTATCATTTGATTCTCAGATTACGACTCTGGTGCAGAGTTATGCTGTGCTGAACTTGAGATAGCGCGTTTTTAAGCTCGTCTTGTATTTAAAAGCTCATACCTCAATAATTAAAGCGTTGACGTATAGTTTTTAATCTTTTATTACGTTACTCATAAAATAGATAATAGGATAAGAAATTAAAACGTACACTTGTCCATACATATTTATTAATTCACAGGCCTCTGATTCCACACCATTATCTGGCGCCGCGCGGCGTAATTTATGTTAAACGTGACAAGGCATATCATGCACAAATATATTTTTTAGGCCTAAAATGAAATTAACATTAAATAAGTAGTCTTATATTCTTTTAAAACGAACAAAAACCATAGGGATAGCATTCACCACTTCTGAGAAATATGAACATTCCTGCAACAGTTCCCATGCTCTCAGTAAAATCACTTAGTTTTACTTTCACTCGAAAAAGTAAAATCTTATGTTTCATGCTGGAATTTTTATATTTACGTGTTAGTTATTTACATTCCTTGATTAACAAAAAAAAACAAAAAAAAAAAATATAAAAAAAAAAAAAAAAAAAAAAAAAAAAATATTTAGAACAGTACAATATCTTACCTAGAAAGCAATCGGGGTTCAGAAAAGGGTTCAGTACAGCCACAGCTCTAGTAGATGTGGTAGATGATGTACTTTCAGCTGAAGATGTGGGTAAGGGTACTATACTAACTCTACTAGATTTTTCTCGTGCCTTTGATACGATCAATATACGTCTCCTTTTGTCAAAATTTATTTTCTATGGTTTTGACTCTAACAGCACTAGATGGTTTACAAGCTACCTTAGTGACCACTTGCAATATGTTGAAGTTCGCACGAATGATGGTTTCGTTTCTAAATCTACCATATTGCCAGTGTCAAGTGGTGTTCCTCAGGGTTCGATCCTGGGTCCTATTCTTTTTGCCTTGTACACAGCAGATATAATTAATAATTTTGAATATAGTAAATATCATCTCTATGCCGATGATCTGCAACTTTATACGTCATTCAAGCCAAATAAAATCGATGAAGCTCTTAGTCAATTGAATAGTGATTTAGATAGGTTGGCGGTCTGGTGTGACCGTAATAACCTTTCCTTAAATCCAAATAAAACAAAATTTCTCGTTCTTGGGTCCAAAAGTAAGAGAGCAGAAATTCTAGGACATGATCCTAAAGTTCACATCAAAGGCGCCCATATAGAAAGAGTTACTGAGGCCCGTAATTTGGGTTTGTTGATGGATGAAACTTTTCACTTCGAAAATTATGTTTCACAAATAGCGCGTAATTGTTTCTATAGGCTGTCTGTTCTATACAAAATCCGGCAGTATCTAGATATAAACCTACGATTGCTACTTTGCGACTCACTTATTCTGTCAAAACTATCATATGTCGACAATGTGTTTGGAGAGTGCTTGCTAGCCCGCTCAAAAAACTTATACAGCGTGTACAAAATGCTTGTATCCGCTTTTCTTTTCACATTTCACGTCGAGCTCATATATCTCCTCACATTAATAGTCACAATCTTCTTAACATGTCATCCCGTCGCACCCTGCACCTTGCCACATTGCTTTTTGGAGTTGTAAAAAGACAACAACCAGCTTATTTGTATGAAAAGCTATTTTTTTCTAATCGTAAAGCCCGTTTTGCCCAACTGTTAATCTGTCCACGCCATAAAACGACCGCATTTCGTGGCAGCTTTCGATATGCTGCCACGAAATGTTGGAATAATATCCCGCCACCTATTAGAAATTCAAACAGTTTGACCTCTTTTAAAACCTCACTTAAAAAACATCTGTTAAATTCTCAGAAATTGAATTCATAAACGGTCGTTTTTAGGGCTTGTTATGTGTAAATTAAGTTTTAAAATTAAGATTGTCAATGTTTTTATTTTGAATTATATAACCTTAAAGATTTGTAATAGGTAATATCTACCTAATTGATAATAATGTTACAAAATATATTTTCTAGTTTATTTATTGTTAAATTTAATACTGTTATTTCTTCGATGTTTTGTTTTGGTCGGTGTTGCGTCCTGTGGGACAAATACGGCGCCACTGAAAATCAGTGTCGTGTTCTCACGGCGTGTGCTGAGTTGGCGACCGATTTATGTTTCTGTACCTTAATGTGTTATTTTTCATGTACATATTATGTATCTTTGAAACATAAATAAACATTTTCTATTCTATTCTATTCTATTCTATTCTAACACAATAAATCTTGAAGAACAAAACTAAATTTCACAAGAAAATCAGCAGCAATAACGCACACATCTAACACATCCCGCACCGAATCAACACTCAATGACAAGATTGACAAGGAACGTTTTTTTCTTACTTTCTTTTCTTTTGTCTATGGCTTCGATACTCGACTGGGATTAATTATGACGGGAAATTTAACGGAGAAACGAGATAAATAATACAAACTAAGCCCTAGAGCGACAAGGACGAGTATATTTCACTTTTTCGACCGCAAGGTCATGTTAACTTCAGGTTGACACGGGCATTTTGGCATGGCGGCGTCATGTCAACTACTAGTTGACAAGGGCATAGTAGACTGTATCGCGATGTTAACTACCAGTTAACATGGACATTTTAGCGTTGTGCGTTTTGTTAACTACTGGTTAACACGGGCAAGCAAGCGGATAAAAATATGAGGGTGAATAATGATGACGCTGGTATCACTTTTGAGGTTTTTGCATGTATGTAGGTAGTATAATGTCAGTCATGTCATGACTGTGTGCGTAGGGTTGGTTGCGTATTTATCCCAAATTTTACAGTGTTGAGAATATATTTCTGGGTGTGTTTATACAAACTTAAACAATTTTCATGTGTGTAGCTATGGTTTCAATGTGTGTATTTCTTCTCGCCCCGCTAAAAATGGCAGAATTTTTGTATTGAGAAATAGGCGCGTGCCTTGTCTTGTTTTATCTCGTCTAAGCAAAATAGTTGCCACAAAGTTGTCACATGATACGTATGATGTCACTTTACCTATTTCCTCAAATGTCAACGTCATTATATTCTGTAGGTATGTGTTGTGTTTTCTAGCTCGCTCCAGCCAGCCAGCTCGCTCGATCAGCTTTGCGATCATCTCAAGAGCGACTTTTCGTAGATTTGTCTGATTTTTCCTAGATCTCAAATTATTTAGCATCAAATAATTGTTGTGCCTTATCCCGTACCAGCAATATAAGGAAAAGTGATTTCATTTTGCTAATAATATTCAACAATAACGGTAAGTTATGTTACGTGTGAAAATTACGCTTGAATTGTGTCCGGCTCGTTTTGTACATGTAACTATTACTCAATAATCGCTATTTTAGGTGCTGACGGAACATTCGTTATTGCAGGTCTCTTTATGACCGCAGCTGTAGGTAGAGTTTAATCAATTACTGTTTCTGTACTAATTTACATAACTTTTGTTATTGAAGTCTTTCTACCTAGTGTTTTCAGTTTTTAATTTTACGGTTTTAGTCAGGATGTTTATGAGTATTATTTTCCTTATAAGATTATGGAATGCACAAGCAATTTACATTAAATTCTAACATATTTATTAATTAATCACAACAAAGCCCAAAATGTTGATAAGTTATCTGCACCATTGCCAGGTGCTTATGATTCATCAATATAAGGCACACTTTACCTGGTGTTGTTGAAATGTAGATTAGCATGTTTTCAAATGATTATTTTACTTAAATAACAAGATATCTTCATAAGAATTATTGGCCTTTCACACCTATTAAAGATTATTTTAAGAATGAGTAACAATATCTCTCATATGAGGGCCACTATTTAAAAAGCATCAGAAAATGCTCTACATGATTGCAATTACCTCTCATGAAGACCTATGAGGGAGACTTGTGTTCAATCATGGACGTTTTACAGCTGAAATTATGAATGATGAAAGAACAGTAAGGGGTTGACCTTTGACAAGCAGTGTATAATATTGTAGTGTATCAAAATAAACAGTTACTATTTATTTATATTTTCTCTCCCAGGTAACTCGGTAAACTTCAACCATGGCTGAAGTGGGCTTTCCCGGGCAGCACACCACTACTACAACTGTCACATCTAGTACCACAGTTCAGACTAACCTAAGGTTCGACCCGCTCTATGTGAGGACCCTACCTGGAATACTCAAAGTTGTGCAGGTGGTAAGTACCTATAGTAATAATTTTTCTTGTGTAGCTTTTCCTGATAGCTTATGGAATTTTACTGCAATTTTTTTTGGAGTGCTCTCTGACCTTATGAGAATAATGATAACATCATTAATTGACTATGTTGAGTGCAGAGCCGATCTAAGAGCAGCAACATTAAATAAAACCAGGCAAGAGCGAGTCGGACTCGCGCACCGAGGGTTCTGTGCCATCATACAATATCATATATGATAAAGGTGGATTTATATTTGTTCGAGAACCTTGACAGCGCCATCTCCTGCCTGATAGTGGAACTTATGTAGATTTTTTACACTTTCGATGATTTCGAAAAAAGTATGCTAATTAGAGAGTTTGTAATAAATTTCCTGTTATCTTTACATACACTTCTAATAGCAATAAAAGTTTCAGAGGTTAATCTCCGCAAACTTCGAAGGCAAGGGGGTTACGTTTTTTTTTTTCAATGTTTTTGTGAATAAGTCGAAAACTATATGGCTTAAAGCAAAACTAAAACCTGTTTAATAACCGGTAGGTATAGTCTTACTGCTGGGCATATACATATACAAATATAAAAGGTGCATCATAATGCGTGTAGTAACCTGAAAGGGGGGTTTCAGCTCATGAAACTAAGTAGTTTTTTTTACATTTAAATAAAAATAGACCCCTTTGTGGTTATTTATAGTGTTACTGCTGGGCATATGTATATTTATTTGTACCTGTATGGCAACTCTTGGCGATCAATTCCCCTGTCAAGAATCAGCTGGCGTTTAGCCTGTCATTATCATTAAGTTAAAACTTCATTGTCTTTTCTTGACTGAAAATTACTAAATCCTGAAAAGTTGTAAAACATAAATTAAGTTGTTCCTTGGGATGATTAGAATCACCCCTTTTTGGCTTAGTAGTAGTTATTATTTATTTATCATACAATACACTACAACCACTTTACAAAATAGTTATTATAAATATGTATATAATTATATATATATTTCTTGAGCTGTTTGTAGGGTTCCAAAAAGGGTAAAACCAAAATGGTAAAAAGGAGTAGATATCTCGAGAACTACTAATGCTAACAACTTGAAATTTGAAATTGTGAAAGATTTACACGTTTTACTAATATAGCTTAAATGAAAGTGCTACACAATATTCTTATTATGATTGCAGGGGGGCGGATAGGGGATCTAAAAATTTTTAAGTTACTAGGTTGTGTGGGGTATCATATGAAAGATAATTATTTGCATATTATTAAACTGTTTTTATTTTTCCTTTAAGCCGTATCGTTTTTGAGTTATTTACAAAAATGTTGAAAAAACGACTGTTCACACCCTTATCTCCGAAGTTTGCAGAGATAAACCTGTGAAACTTTTAAAGCTAACAGAAGTGTATGTAAACTTTATAGGAAAATTATAGCGAACTCTCTAATTTGCATAGCTTTTTAGACAAGGGTGGTGGAAGAGGGGGTTTCCAAATTTTTTGTGAAGTCACTAGGTTATGTGGAATATCATATGAAAGGTCCATTTGCACATTAAAGTAATAATAAAATATTTTTTTTTTCATATTTATTTCAATTTTAGCAATGTACAGCACGGTCGGCTCCATTACTAGTTATAATTGATTTTAACTTATTATCTGTAACAAAAAAAAACATCTTAATTAATTACATTGTCAATTTCGACATGCAAATGAAAGATAAGTGTAAGTAGTGGTGAAATCACTAAACCTAAAACGCACCAAAGTTGCAATAATTCTTGCTAGTAACGTACATATATCCAATTTAATAACATTAACAAACACACAGGGAGCTTACAGTGTGGCATATGACGCCCCCAGCGATATTCAAAACTTGTAATCAATAAAGTTCATGGAAATATAGCCTCTGTTATCGTCAGCCGGTTAGGTCAGCCCACCCATTATCGCATGATCAAATATCGCTCTTATCAGATTCGTCACGATCATGCCTCTCCCATATTAGCGTGCCGAAGTCTTCGCTACATAACGCGTAAAAAATACGTTTTTTTTTTTTGCCTAAGGGCAGCGTTTGGCCACCATCTAACTTGGAGACAAGTAAAGATGTAGCCTAAGATGGAGCGCGCTTAACTAAAAAGAACCTATGCACTCTGGTCTTGAAGACTCCGAGGTTATAGCACAGATTACAGAAACTAAGTTATACTGATCTCGGAGTATGGACGCCGGCAGCGAGTTCCACTCTATCTTCAGTACTAATGATAAAAGAGAATGGGTGTCGCTTGCTACGACAAAATGGGAAACCTACTAGATATGGGTGATAGTTTTCCGTGCGTCTGTCAAAGATTTAAATCGTTAGATTCGCCCTCGTCGTAATGAGACCGAAAAATAAAATAATAATAATAGCCAAACTCTTTCTAATTTGATTTCAATTTTCAAAGCTACACTTTTGTTGAGATTAATTTAAACGTTCCAACTTCCTTCCTCTAGCGCACTGACAGACGCCAAAGATTTAAATCGTTAGATGTGCCCTGACATCAAAAACTGTGGCATTATCTTTATATCGTGCGCATGCACACTGGTTTTGCCAATAAACCAAACTGCTTTTGTTACAATTTATTGTACAATCATGTTGCACAAACTCTCATGCAAAAAATATCACACACCACGTCCGGCTAAAACTGTGTTTAGAGGTAGTTTTTCTGTAAAAATAAGGTGCCGGCAGTAGAGTGTTGCTCCTCCTCTCTTGCCCATGGATGTAGTCTGACATCTGCCAAGAGATATGTACCTCTGGAAGATGGGCAGCAGCGCCTTTTTGTGTATCAACACCCTGTTCTGCGCTCGCCAACCCACCTGCCAAGCGTGATGAGTATGGCAACAACTCATGGGTACTTGGAGATCAGTGAGGGAGGCCTGTGTCCAGCATTAAGCGTCCTACGGCTGATATGATTCCTTGATGATGAACTTCTGTCTTCAAATAAGATGACATGTCTGCATTGCTGTGCTCCTGTTTGAATTGTAAGGAAGCTGGTGAAATTACGGGCACATGAGACCTTACAACATCAGGGCGATGACGGGCGCAATGCAATGCAGCATTGATCACGTGCCTAGTGAACGTGATCACCGCGTGTTGCTGTTGCAGATGGGCCTTCGGCTTGTCTCGACATTTAGTCGTATAAAAAAACTTACCCTTAATTATTCTCCCATGGCCATGCTGGTCGCCCTGGCTATGACGCTGCCGGCGGCCACCACCCCCTTGAAGGACATGGCCGCTGCGGCCATGGAGCCCTTAGCTATCCCCACCGCTGTGAAGCCTAGTAATTTCAGTATCCACAAGCCTCCCTGAAACTAACAAATATTTCACTTTCCAAAATTAAAGCGAAAAAAACTGTTTTTCTTAAGCTTCTGCGATCATAATTTTAAATATAAATTAGGCCAAATGCGTTTCGGGCCACGAGATATGTAGGGTCTCGTAGTTACCCGTAACCATGTTGTTCGAGGTTGGTTTGGTGTGTTTTTTACGTTTACCAAAACATTAACAGGTATTCATTGAGTTTTCGGTTTAAAGTATTCCGGTATGTTTGGTAAACCGCATCTCTTATATGAGCGAGAATTTCCCCGAAACCAAAAAAAGCTAGCCTAACTGTTATGGTTTTCCTTGAAAGTTCAAGGTTAAAATACATTCATGATTTTTGTAGACCTTATAGTATGTAGTACCACAGACCAGTTTATACTTGTTTATACTGGTCTGTGGAAGTACTAAGCGAACGTAGATTAAATACTAACAAAAACATACCGCAAAATTAATAAATACACCTCATACATATTAGTACATGTTTTACAGAGTAATAAAAAACAATAATGTAACTGTGAGTTTTAGATAATAAATAAAATAAATAAATAAATACCAAACCATCTGAATCACGCTGATGGTGTGCCTTAATATAATAGGCACATGTTTTATTTTTAAGAGCACATTAACAGGGTCTCTAATTTTTCTATATATTTTCAACTTGATCCAAGTCGACATGCCGCCGTCCCAGTACCTTTCACACACATTTTTTTATAATTTTCAATAAAAACTTTCAAAATATACCTATAGGTATATTTATATTAATTTATACAATTAATTAATTAGCACGACTTACAAATATAAATCAATAACAATAATTTACTACTTAAAATATTTAAGCTGTGTACCTATTCAAAACTACTATGACTTTGGTGCAAATAAACGGTTTCTTTCTTTCTTTCTAATTAATGAGATTATTAATATAACAATTGCAATAATAAAAAATATTCACTAAAAAAATAAAATAAAATTTGAAAAAATTTAAACAATGCCTTTTTATTATTATTATTGTTTTCAGATGCTTTATCTGCTCGACTTTAAATATCGGGAAAGCACTGGTGCGCACGGGCCTAAGCCAAGTGTGCATCAGTTGAGCTGATATAATTTCAGGACCTAGGGATCTATCTGCGCCTGATTATAAGTACAGTTATTATCGGTTTGCAGGAATTTTCTGACAATCTGGCAAGTGTTCAGAATTACAGCTTTTTGTAAATGTGTATATGTTTGCTTAGGCAATTCTAGGGAGGCTAATGATGTAAATAGCTGTTTCGGGATGACACCTGTAGAAGACAGTACTATTGGAATTATGGAAACCCTCTCCAGTTTCCACATTCTAATGATTTCATTTTTTAGATCGATATATTTGGAGAGTTTTTCTGCAATAGTGTTTTGAAGGTTGTGCGTGTTTGGAATAGCGATGTCGATTAAAAGTGCAGATTTGTTAGTTTTGTCTATAAGTGTAATATCCGGTCTATTGTAGTGCGTTGTTCTATCAGTTAGGATAGCCCTATCAAAGTAGAGCTTATGGCTAGGAGTCTCTAGCACAGTATCAGGAGTGTACTTGTAATATGGCTTAGGTGTCTGATCTATAAGGTGGTACTTAGTTGCCAGTTTTTGGTGAATGATGTTTGCCACCTGATCATGTCTGTACTTGTAGTCCGTTTGTGCGATCGATTTACAGGCTCCTGTTATGTGCTGAATAGTCTCCGATGAACTATTACATCGCCTACACAAGTCAGAAGTGAGATTTGGAAGCTTCATGATATGCTTTTTGTAATTTCGTGTTTCGATTACTTGATCTTGTATAGCGATCATGAACCCTTCAGTCTCTGGGAAGAGTTCGCCTCGATGGAGCCACTCGTTCGACGCCTGTATGTCGACGGTGGGATGGCTTAAATCGTGGCGATGTCTTCCATGGAGAGACTTCCGAGTCCATTCGGAGACTAGGGTCTGTTTGTCAGTCAATTCCTCGTTTTTTTGTTTGTTACGGTCTTGTAGATTTAGGGGAGTTAATTTACAGTCTAATTCAGTTATTGATTGGTGGAGTATGCATGTTTCGGCTTTATTATGGAAGTATGTGCGCAGAGTGGCTATTTGCCTGTTGTGTAAGTTACCTATGTCTATTATGCCCCTGCCCCCCTCTATCCGGGGTAAAATTTGCCTTTGAAAGCAAGCTCTCGGGTGGTGTTTACGGTTTTTTGTCATCGCTACATTTATAAGGCGTTGTAAGTTTTTTAGTTCCGATTTTGTCCAGTAGATCACACCGAAAGAATAAGTTAAGACGGGTATGGCATAAGAGTTTATGGCTTTTGTTAAGTTGCTTGAGTTAAGTTGAGATTTTAAGATTGAATTTATTCTGTGCTTAAATTTTTGAGTGAGTTGGGTTTTTATTTTTTTACTGTGGATTTGTTTTGATTGATGGTAACCTAGGTACTTATATGAGTCACCTTCGCTGAGAGGGTCTATTATTTCACCAGACTGTGTTTGAAAGGAGTGCAGGTGGCATTGTCCTGATTTTATGGAGTTAATTTTACATTTATCTATCCCGAATTCCATAGATATATCAATAGAAAATTGTTCTGTTGCTTCAATAAGAGAATCCAGGTCTTCTTGAGAGGAAGCATATATTTTTATGTCGTCCATGTACAGTAAATGACTTAACATACATTCCTCTGTCTGTCTGTTAGTAGTCAAACTGTTGAGCTGGCACCCTAGATTCATTGAATTTAATGTGTTTGATAACGGGTTCAAAGCAAGGCAGAACCACAATGGACTTAACGCGTCTCCCTGAAATATACCTCGTTTGATTCTGATTGGTGATGTTTGAATCGCTCTACTGGAACTTTGTGTATGGAGTTGGGTGGTCCATCTGGACATAGAGCTACCTAAAAATGAGATGATTTGCGGATGGACTTTATATATGTCTAGGATATTTATAAGCCATGTGTGAGGGACCGAATCGAAGGCTTTTTGGTAATCAATATAAATGCTGAATATATCTTGTTTAGATCGTTGCGTTTTCTGTAAGACAACCGAGTCAATGACGAGTTGTTCTTTACAGCCTTGGCTAAACTTCCGACATCCCTTTTGTTGCTCTGCTAAAATTGAATTTCTATCTATGTGAGTGTAAATGAGTCGAGATAAGCATGCAGTCAGTATTTTGTAAATTGTTTGTAGACAAGTAATCGGTCTGTATTTAGCTGGGTTCGAAGGATCATTAATGTCTTTTGGTATCATATAAGTGACTCCAGCAGTAATGTAGTTAGGCAATAAATCCGGATTTTTTATGAAGTTATTAATATGGTTATAAAGGTAGGGATGAATATTGGTAAGTTTTTTGTACCAAAAGCTATGGATGTTATCAGATCCTGGTGTTTTCCAATTATGAGCATTGCGAAGGACGCTTTGGAATGTGTCTATGGGAATTTGTTCGTAGTCCATAGCTGTCATGTCTGAGTACCTATCGCGTTCGTTCTGTATCCATTCAGCCCCTTCTTTAAACCCTGATGGGGTTTCCCAAATATGAGCCCAAAACTGACGTAACTCAATAGGGTCCAACGCGTTATCGGCCTCATTGTTGCTCGTGATGGTACGAGTCATATTATTATTTGTTGCGTTTGATAGATTATGATAAAACTTTCTTTCATTATTGCTGAACTGGGAATTTTGGGTTTTACGGAAGGTGCACGATTTATATCTTCTGAGACGGCTAGTGTAAACAGTAAGTTTCTGCTTTAATGTGTCTAGGAAGTGATTAAGAGTGGTGTTTGGCTCTTCATGTGTCGTATGTGTTTTGTACTGTTCCATTATTTTGTTGACGTGTTTCGTGAGTGCCTTGCTTCTCCTACCATTAATGTATTGCGTTAATCGCCCTATCTTCTTTCGAAGGTCGTTTATCTTTCGTTCAAGGCGTTTTTGCCAGTTAGGGGTATTTTGTTTTGTTTGACGGTTTCCTATTTGTTCGACTGGTATATTTAATCTTGATCCGTTCAATTTGGCTGCAGTCCACGCCACGCAATAGATTGTTGTTTGAAGGGTTTTGAAGTCAGTGTCAATATTAATTAAATGAGACAATATCATTGTATTAAGGTAACTCACAATCTCTCCGAAACGTTTCGACGTTTTCTGCTTAGGGATAAACGGCCTTTCTACTGGGTTTGTATTTTCAAAATATTGTAGTACTTCTGCAAACAAATTATCTATTTCCTGATTTCGTTCTAACTCGGTAATGGAGGAGGTGTGTGAATGTTCTGGTAGTGATGTTAAAGTTTTATTATTGTTATTATTGCTTGCATCGTTATTTTCAATGGCATCATACCAAACAGTTGTGTTCAGGTTTTCTTGATCAGGTGCATTCTGTCTTGGATCTACGTTTGTCAGTGCACCTAACTCGTCGGCTACCTCTTGTCGGATGAGGATAAGTCTATCGTTTTCGATGAATTTGTTTGCTATGATAACCCGTCTCTGGTCTGCAATGCGTTGTTCACTAAGATGAGATAAATGAGGGAAAAGAGTTATAAAGCTTTGATGCAGAGGTTTCCTGTACGCGGTTTTATTCGTTTCTAACTGAGTTATTCTAAAATACGCCCTTATTATGGCTTCGTTATGTTCTCTAGTCCATTGCATTCGTTGTGTAGTAAAAGAAGTAAGTGACGCGGTTGTTTGCGTTAGCGCTTCTGGCGATTGTAAGTAGGACTCTACTTCCGCTCTTATATTGGTAATCATAGTGGAGGTTAGTAAATTGTTGCGGACTATTGCCCTTCGCTGATCACCTATCCTCTGTTTACTAACTTGCATTTCCGGGAATCGTTCATTAAATTTTTTGTGTAGTTCAGTCAAATAAGCTCTGGTGTTGATTTCTAAATTAGTGATGGTGAGATATGTACGCAGGATAAAGATATTCATTTCTTCCGTCCATTTTTTGCGCGTACGTGGTGGTCTAACTTCGGTGGGTGCTGGAATATCGACTTTCGTCGCCAGCACAACGTCCTCAGCTAGTGAGTGAGATGAATGAGAAAAATGTGAAAAGACAGGTGAGGGTGAAGAGATAAAGTCAGGATAGGAAGGAGGAGATGAAGGGATAGAAGAGAAAAGAGATTCAGGTGAGGAGGTAGCAGATCGGGCTTCTTGATCCTCTTCAGCCCGATTCGTCCGACAGCGGTCTCGTTCCTCAATCACTCTTAACGCTCACTAGTTTATACATCTTCCAAATTGGCTGTTTTGTAAAAGAGCATGCTTCATTCTTTAACCAATTCAAAGATAAAAATAACTCAGTCATAAAAAATAGAGATCCCACTAGGCTTTTAGTGCCCCCACACAAAACTGTTAAAGTATAACAAAATTCCTAGAGATTTAAGAGAACTGCCTACTAGTAAATTTAAGACAAAACTCCGTAGGTGGCTCTTAGATAAATGTTTTTATGACATTATAGAATTTTATAATCAATAAATTACCTAGTAATATAAGTTAAAAATATTGTACGTCCATAATTAATGGATAAACTGTTGTTCCACCTAGCTTTTAAGATCTTTTTTGTACACAGTTTCTACCTACAATAAATTTCCTTTCATTTCAATGTTAACAATATTTACAATGTTTGCCTAAAGTTTAGTACCGTTTAATAAGTTAGTAGTAAATACGTGAACTATTAAAGGTGCCTCAGCGCAGAAAGTAAGTAATCGCAAGGGATGTCAAGTAAGTACGGAAAATGAAACTAGCTCATGGGCAGTTTGTTAAGAGGCCAACAAACTACGCTGGTCTTTCTATCCAAGTTTTAAACTTGCGGATTCAAAAACAAAAACTTAATACAATCAAAAAAAGAGCTTGTTAGGTAGGTAGGTACTAAGTACTAACCTTTCCAATGCACAACACAAGTCCTGCTATACCATTCACTAAACACGAAGCTAGGCCGTAGAAGCATATCTTACTTCCACTTCCAAATCACTTGAGATGAGAAACTGGCGTGGCGACTGGCGATCGGTGTAACTAACCTAACTAGTTTATCTAACTAACAAAAAGTGCATCAAACTCAAATAAACCAAACCAAATAGGTAATTTGCCACTGGGGTAATTCCCGACCAAAGACACGATCCGTATTAAAGTGTTTCCAACTCGGTCTCAGGTATTCGGTCAAAATTTTTATAAATCGGATTTTACAAACTCCTTCCAAAAGTTAAATTTAAATGTTATTTTTATGGGGTATAAATAGTGAAAAATATTTTTTTTTATACATGAAAGATATCGTTTTAAGAACACCATTTATAACCATGCATATTATTATTATTACTATTACCGTGGGGTGCCGGCAGTAGAATGTTACCCCTCCTCTCATGCCCGTGGATGCAGTAAAAGCTTGCTAAGGGATACCTCCGGTAGATGGGCAGCAGCGTCTTTCCATGTATCATCCCGTACTGCGCTCGCCAACCCGCCTGCCAAGCGTGGTGAGTATGGCAACTACCCCTCATGGAGATCCATGAGGGAGGCCTGTTCAGTAGTGGACTTTTTACGGCTGGAATGATGATATTATTATTACGTATTTATATAAATTACTTCAGGCTGAGGCAATACAAATAATAATGCTGCACATTTCATACTGCATATTTCTGACCTCAAATAAAGCAGAGCTTGTGTTATTTATTATATTATGGATGATGATACCTAAGATGTCACTAGTGTTATTGTAAAGTCAGTCATGATCAGCTCACAAGTATGCAATTTTTTTTATCAGGTAGAATGTTTTTTATTGTGACGCCCTCTGTACGCAGGTGATTGGTAAAAATAGTAAAAACACATTGGTTTACCTGAGTAAATCAATGTGTTTATACTATTTTTTCACATCTCGGTTCTTGTAAAAACTTCAAGTTCTTCAACCATTTGGTTGAAGAACTCGGTTGGGGTTCTTCAAAAGCAAAATGTACCTATTGAGCTAGATATGGAGCCAGGGGCTAAATCATTATACTCGGGGCGGATTAAAGCGCTTTTAAGGCTGAGTTAGTAACACTGTGCGTCATGCATGATTTTTTGCAAGCTAGTCAATTTATACTATTGTTTTGTGATTTATACCTTCTAACCATCGTTCTGTCTGGTTTGGGGTTGCCTATAAAAAAATGTTGTGTTTTCAAAATATGTCCACTCCACATGTTGTCGATCTATTTACGGATATTGTTATTGCTTCCACTAAACTTTTCATAACAGAAATAGCATGTTGTTCGTAACGGAAAATATTACTAATATTTAAAAATGTAAATTGTTTGTTGTAAAATTTTCTACGTTTTGGTTTTCTTGTATTTTTGTAAATGTTTCTAATAAAGAACTAGGATGTGTCGTTAGCGTTTTGTGTACTTAATTAACAATTGTATTTGTCCCCCAGGACGGATTTATTTATTGCACAGTAGATATAAAACATTACAGGGTGGGTATACAATACACCCCAAGACGTTAGAATCTAACAAAAATCTTACAATTAATATAAAACACAGAAAAAAACGCAATGTCCGGTTTAAAGAACTTTATTATCTCAAAAGAATTTACAATTCACTTGATGAGATATTTTTAAATATTAGATTAGGGTTATGTCAATACCTATTTATATAAAAATATATGCAAATATCCAGATATTTGCATATATTTATTCGCCCTCGTAAAGTTGCTTTACTCCAGAGTAAAGCAAACATTTGTCCCCCAGCCTATAGGACCCTCATGTCGTCTGTTTTTAGGGTTCCGGACCAAAACGGTAAAAAGGAACCCTTATGGTATCACTTTGTCTGTCTGTCTGTCACAAATGGATATCTTGAGAACTACTGATGCTATCGACTTGTAATTTGAAATGGTATAACGTTTTTTCAAGTTAAACGGGGGTCTTAAAAATTTCAAGTGAAGTTACTAGGTCATGTGTGGTATTATATGAAAGGTATTAATTTGCACATTCATAAAAAGTTTTTAGTTTTGCCGTAAAGTTTTCTACTTATTTACAAAAAACGTTGAAAAAAATACGGCTCCCCCTATCTCCGAACCCCTGAAACTTTTATTATGGATTACAGGAAAATTATAACGAACTCTCGAATTTGCATAGTTTTTGAGAAATCATCGAAAGTGTAAAAAATCTACATAAGTTCCGCTATCGTTGCCGCTGTCAAGGTTCTCCAACAAATATAATCCGCCTTTATCATATATTATTGTATGATGGCACGGAACCCTCGGTGCGCGAGTCCGACTCGCTCTTGGCTGGTTTTATTTTATTTATTTATTTATTTATTTACATAAGGAAGGCCTACAGCTTTTATAATAACAATGTAAAAAAGTGAACTTATGTCTAGGCAACAGAGAAGCTAATAAATGGCCTTCACGGCTAAAAACAAGTTATAAAATTAAAACGCTGATACATTCATTTAACCCTGCAAGTTATTTTTAAGTTACAGAACACAAACTATGAATCAAAAAAAAAATATGTACACACTTAATAGAAACATCCATTATATATCATTCTGTAGCTAATTATGGACTGGTAAAGAAGTTACTGCTAAGCAGCCGCCGCGCCGAGCTGACGCTCGTGCAGTAAAGATCAATGTCACCGTTATCAGAACATAGCTTGTTGAAATCATTGCACGCTCTTAAGATGAAGGAGTTTTGTCTATAATTGGTATTAGCAAATGGGACAAAAAGGGGTGCACTGTGACGTGTACGCTTAGACGGAATATTTAAGTTAATTTTGCTAAGTAAAACTGGACTATCAATTAGGTTGGATGTTATTTTTAAAAGAAAAGTTAAGTCAGCTATGTCGCGCCTCATAGAAAGAGGAAGAAGATGAAAACGTTTGCAGTTGTTAATATAATTGTTAGTGCTGAGAGGTATATTGAGTTTAAAGAGTAGGTATTTAACAAATTTCTTTTGAATACGCTCAACACGTGAAACATATATATCATATTTCGGATTCCATAGCTGAGACGCATATTCTAGTATACTACGGACGAAAGTACAATAAAGTATCTTTAATGTTTTAGCTTTTTTGAATCCTGTAGAACTTCTCATAATAAATCCTAATGCCTTGTTTGCTTTTTTAACGATGTGGGAAATGTGGTCATCAAAAAGTAATTTGGAGTCGTGAATTACACCGAGATCGCGGGTGATGTTAGTACGCTGAAGAGATTGATTTTTTAGTATGTAGGAGACATCTAGTGTTCTAACCTTTCGAGTGTATGTAGTGACACTACACTTGGATGGATTGAGGTCTAACTTATTCCGTGTGCAATAAGCGTCTAGCCGTCTCAAATCATCTTGTAGTTCTTTGGTATCAGCAAAGCTATTAACTTTCTTGAAAATCTTCATATCGTCGGCAAAACATAGTAGCTCAGAGTTTTTAATACAGTCAGAAATATCATTAACAAATATTCCAAAAAGAAGTGGTCCCAGTAGAGATCCTTGGGGAACACCGCTAGGGATAGTAACCCAACTAGAAATATAATTGTTAACCACGACAGCCTGAGAGCGTCTATCGACGTATGATGAAAACCATCTAAGAAGGTCTCCATGGATACCAATGATCTGGAGTTTAGAAATCAAGGTGATATGGTCTATCCTGTCAAAGCATTTGCTATAATCGGTATAGACCACATCCACCTGGCTACCTGAGTCCATTGAGTCCGTAATATATTCATTAAAAATAATAAGATTGGACACAGTTGATCTTCCCTTTAGGAAACCGTGTTGGAACGGGCTAAACGAGTTTTTTAGAGCTGCATAAACTTGGTCGTACACAACACGTTCAAAGACCTTAGCCACAACACATAACTTTGAGATAGGACGATAGTTAGTGACGTCCAATCTTGACCCTTTCTTGTGAATTGGGGTTATAAAGGCAGACTTCCAAAGAGATGGACAGCTACATTCAGCTATAGACCTTTCAAACAGAATTGATAGTGGTAAAGCGATTGCATCTGCACATTTTATTAACACAATGGGATGCAAAAGATCAGGACCTGCGGATTTGGATGGATCTAACTTACTAAGTAATTGAGAAATTGTAGAGGATTCAATAAATACTGTGTTGATACTTGCTGCCGATTCCGGGACACTGTGAGATGTTGATGCATGGGAGGAAGGATCAGCTGCCAGGTACGTTGAGGAAAAATATTCAGAGAAAGAATTGCAAATAGACTCACCAGTGGTAGAAACGGTATCTTTATATTTAATACAATTTGGCATGATGTTAGATTTAGAGCGAGACTTGAGAAATGACCAAAAATATTTTGGATTTTTTTCGATAGAATCTTCCACACACGACAAATAATGTTCATGACAGGAATTTTCTAGCTTACGAACTCTGTCACGTAGGTATTTAAAACTAAGTAAATCCGAAGTATTTTTATAAATTTTGTATTTACGTAAGAATTTATATTTTTCCTTTATTAATTTAATAAGAGATAATGAGTACCATTTCGGGTACACTTGGGAATTCATTAGTCTGGTAGGTATGTGTTTATGTAGAAAAGAACGAATTTCATTATAAAAGTAGGCTACAGCGTCCTCCAACGGTTTATTCCTGAGTTCGACATTCCATTGTGTTTCAGTGATGTTTTTGCATATTAAGTCATAGTTACCTTTATTGTATAAATATTTGGTGTAAGAATTATGTTTAAGCAACGGCATTTTAATGAAATCAACATTAACTATTAAGGAACTATGATATGAGTCAATGGGTACAAGTGAGTCGTCATCGCAATTTGTCACGGAAACCAAATCGTTAGATAAGACAAGATCGAGTATCTTACCGTCCTTATTCAGAAAGCTATTAAACTGGCTCAAGTTGTGCATAGCTAAATCATCGACCAGATTTGTTTCATCCACCGTGCTTACATTTGTAGGATGTAATGTATTGCTGTGACTTATACAAGGTGACCACCGAATGCCACTTAAATTAAAATCACCCAATACAATAAACTTATCATCGGGATGTGCCAAAGTAAAGTCATTAAGTTTTGATAAAAAATTTACTAATTGGGTTGAGAATGAGTTGCCATTATTTTGTTTACACAGATAAAGCACACAAAGATGCAAGTTAATTGCGCGCGGATAATTATGCGGCTTTAGTGAGAGCGTAAGCCATAGGTCCTCAGCAGTTGAGTGATAGCCGGGCCGTGGCGAGACCGATATATCCCTCCGCACCGCAATCAGCACACCACCCCCCCGCTCCTGGCCTGTTAAATCGTAGTTCCTATCGCGGCGCCAAACAATGTACCGGTCATCAAAAAGTTCGGAATCCGAGAAACCATCCCGTAACCATGTTTCCGTGAGCGCAACGACATCGTACGAGTGCAAGCAAATATTACGATAAAAACCCGCCGTTTTAGTGCGTAGTCCTCTTACATTCTGATAGTATATGTTTAAGTTAACACCCTTACTATCCATTTTTAACGAGTAATATTAATAGTAGCAATATTAATATAGAATTACATAAAATTGTATTTAAGACGTTGACGAGTTGAATAATTAAATACGAATAGTTGTGCGTAGGTGAGAAAATTACAAACACTATCTCAGCTGATTTTAATTGCAATACAGCAAAAAGCAAAATAAAATGGGGCATACGTAAGCGAACATTTAGATTGTCATTACCAACATTTTTGCATACAATCTTTCCAATGAAGTTAAACATTATAACTACCCTCATTCCGCAATAAAAAGTTGGAAAAAATATCTGACATTGGTAGCATAAATAGGTGAAGAGAGATGGAATACAAGTGAATTCGATAATATTGTGCAGTGGAGTGAAGAGTGTAGTTATAGTGATAGCAAGTGCATAGTCGAAGCGATGATTTCTGTGAGAATACAGTGAAGTGAACAAGTATACTCTTGGATACGGTGGCATTGAATTACATACGAGTGCGTAAGGCGTAGCGATTATGCTTAGCAGTAGGTAGGTATAATTTTTTGAGTACAAAAATAAGGATGACAAATTGTTTTTAATAAAAGATTCGACTGAAAAATAACAAATAATACAAAATGGAACCCAAACTGAATGCAAAGGGATATCGAGACAGATTAAACAACCTTGTTTAAATCAGTTTCTTTGTTAATTATAAACACGCGCGATGAGTCATTTTTTCGTATTATTATTGTATTCCGCACATAGCAGGATAAGAAAGGTGCTTATGAATCCATTGAATATTGAGAATTTTCTTGTGGACTAAATGTTTTCTAAACAAAGATGTGAATGAAAAATGTATGTAATGTAAGTCATATTGAGTTGTATTAGAGATTGTGCTATATTTTTAACATTATGGTAATGGGAACTTTTCACTTCTTAAGCTCTTTATTCTATGTTTTAAGGATACTAGTAAACTGCGCTAAATGTTTTTATAGATACTTGTCTCAAACAAAATACTGTTTGTTGTTGTTCTTGTTGCATATTATCTGATGAACCTAACCTATTTTTTGTGGGGGTAGTTATAGTGATTCAATTTAGGTGACTGATGCACTAATTTAGAGACAAATATTGCAGATTAGAGACAAAATAAGCTCTTTGGTGACACAAAATATAGCATCTACGGAAAGTTACCGTTCTGCGGTCGAAGAGGCAGCACGTCCAGGGAGCGATGGTGCTGTTCGTTACCGGGCAACTACCGCTGCGTCTTCGTTGTTTCTAGTGTATTCCGTGAGGAACGGGGAGCCGATTTCTCCTGAAGCTGCCTTGTAGAGACGAAACACATTTCTTGTTGAGTGTTTTTTCAAGCGCCTATTAGATATAGGTTAGCAGATTGGTTACTAAATTTTTTTGTCCGCAAAGTCACGTCTGAGTCCATTCATCATCATCATCTCAGCCGTAAAACGTCCACTACTGAACACAGGATTCTCTCATGGAACTCCATGTAGGGTAGTTGCCATGTTCACCACGCTTGGCAGGCAGGTTGGCGAGCGCAGTGCGAGATATATCAATATCAACGCGGAATAACGCACCTGCCCATTTTCCGGATGTATCCCTTAGCAGGCTCTTACTTCATCCGCCGGTATGAGAGGAGGGGTAACATTCTGCTGCGGGCACCCCGCGGCAATCAATTAATTTCCAGAAAATATAGCCTCTAAAAGTAACGATTTGTCCGCAGGCATTCAGTTTGATCGGCTTCATCTGCATCCAGTGCTCCTACCTGAACAACGCCGGCAAGGGCGCCTACTTCAGCTGGATCGCCATGGTGGCCTTCTGGTTCAGCGGCATCCTGCTCGCCTTCTACCTGTTCCACCTCGTGGAGAAGTTCTACAAGATCCCCTGGATGAGGATAGAGTTCGTGTTCTGCGGCCTGTGGGCGCTGCTGTACCTGCTGGCGAGCATCCTGGCGGCCACCGTGGGCGACAACCCGCATGCTGCCGCTTGCGTGAGTCGCATTCCATTATCCTCTAGTTATTCCAATCAATTCCAACATCTATCGTGTTCAAAATTTCAGCTCAATCCGTAAGGTAGTTTTTGCGTGAAAAGGTAACAACAACAAACATCCATATATAGATAAAATATGTTTGTTTTCCAGTTCTTCGGTTTCGTGTGTACGATCGCGTACGCCGCAGACTGCTACCTGAAGTGGCGGGGCGTGCGCGCCGGCGCGCTGGCGCAGGGCTCGCGCGTCGTGTCCAAGCAGACCACGAGCGCCGCGCTGGAGGCCGGCGAGCCGCGCCCCGCCGGCTACTAGCTGCCCCCCGCCGGCTACTAGCTGCCCCCCGCCGGCTACTAGCTGCCCCCCGGCGGCTACTAGCTGCCCCCCGCCGGCTACTAGCTGCCCCAAGCACCTGCTGTAGCTTCTTCAACCACAGTATACAATAATCCTAGCATTTTCAGCTTCAATTTATAGCACATGATAGGAATGTTTATAGGAATTTCTATGTCATCACAATATCATAAATTATACGAAGGGAATTCATTTAGATGCTCTATTGAAGATTCGACATTATTACTTTTTAACTGATGGGATTGTGTCGAGATTGTTAACTTGAAAATACCTTACTTATTTAATTTTAATTAAGTTAATGTTATACTTTTATATGTAATGCAAAGCAAAAGTCACAGATTGTTATTGACGTGAACTAAAATTTTACTTTAAATTTCTTTTCAAAGCACCTTCTTTCTTAACCATTGATCAAATTCTAATTTAAAAATAACAACGAATAATGTGCTATATTGTAGATAAGTGTTCAATTAAAGAGTGTACTTAAGCAGCAATGCACAATGCTTTAAATCTAATCATAAGTTAAGTCAAACTAATGATAATTTTATCAGGGCAAACTTATGTTTGTCTCATATAATATGTTACATTAATAATGTACTTAAGTTATTTTTTACCCTGTTATTTCCGACCAAAGAAATGACATTTTGAATATATTTAGTACCTCCCACTAAATATTGAATTATGTGAAATGTTTTATCTCAATTTTGTTAATATTTAAATATTTTTGTATGTCTTTAATAAATTTGTATCAACCATTAGGGAGAGCGAAATCACCTACTACAAGTAACTACTCAATTAAAAGCAGGTTTTAACTAATTTTGTTATTGTAAAAATTAAGAAACAAATAAAATATGTTGTATAAATATTGAATAAGACCTGCTGGTTCTTAAAGTCAATATGTTTGTTATATAATACTATATAATTATATAGAGGTTCAAGTTGGGTTTCCTCATTTCTTTGGTCGTATTATGTAACACACTAATTTGTTAATATCGTGTGTACATAACTTATAATGTTAAGTTTGAAGTGTTCTAACCAAAGATTTTTCCTTGCATAGTTCGCGCCTCTACGAATTCATGTTGTATTCAACAAATCTTTCCTCGTATTAGCTAAATGGGTATAACTTGCGTTCTTACATCCTGAGTTCAACCAGCAGTTACGGTTTGTAATCGCAAACGAGGAAATACTTACACAAGCATTGGTACGGGGGTACCAGGGCTAAGGTCAGAATAACTCCGGTCCCTGTGACCCTAGGGTCACCAAAATTATTGAGTACCCTTCTCTCCTTAAGACAGTGCTAACAAAAAAGGTTTCATGTAAATCGGTCAACGCCTTCGGTTGTAATCGTGTCATGCACAGACAGACAGACAGCGCTATGCATAATAGCTTCGCTCCCTGAAAACTGCTTCAATTTACCTTCAGGTTAATGAATAACGAAACATATTCATGAGACTGAAGCTGCTGTGTGGCGCAGCGGGCGAAGGGCCGCCTGCGACGCAAGAGGTTGAGGTCGATTCCCGCCTCAAGACAAATGTTTGTACGATTTGCAGTTCAGGATGTTTTTCTATAAATCATATAACTAATAAAAAATATATCTATCTATGTAGTAAAGTATATCTGTCTGTCTGTCTGTCTTGGCCGATTTCGACCACAGCGACTGTATTTTTCTGGATCTATTCAACTATAAGGACTTATTTGAGGGTTATGAGGGTGAATGGGGGTGTAATTGTTCCACCCTTTGGTGCGCTCTCTGGTGGCTTGCATACCCAAGTTTGTTGGTGAAGGTACGAGCGCACTTTGTACATGTTAATATCCCGCCGATGTAATTATAAGATAACACAAGCTCTGCTTAGCTTGGGGCTAGATGATGCTGTGTGAATTGTCCAGCATTATTTATTTATATCGGCATAGTTATTCGAAAAAGCAGTACCTATACTATTTACAAATACAATTGTAATAAAAAATATTACAGAAATGGCGCGAACTATGTAATGTGCGGAACTGTTTCACAAAGTTGAACATTTATTTAAAACAAAAACACATCTGTTACAGTTAACGGCAAATGCATTGTTTAAAGTTAACCTCCACAAAGAGCAGCATGCTGAGAGCGAGCCCGTCGGGCCCTAATTGTTTTTATGGCTGAGCCTTTTGTGCAGATTTTTATAATGAGCCGTTTTTAAAAATAAAAAAGCTTTTTCCACTAAACCTAACAGATGGCGCCGGCAAGTGGAGAAAGCAAGCTTCTAAATTGTAATGCGAAGAATCACAATTAATCACAATAGCTGTCATTGTCAAATTGTTTCCTACCAGTCAAAGACAACTAACGCCATCTAATATCCATGTTCGAGGGAATTTTTGAAGTTATTACTTTTTTAATGAAATGCCTCATTGCATGTGCCTTTTGGCTTTTTGTCTACATTGGTGATGATTCTGTTTTACACTGTCTTTCTAAAACTAATTATAATTAGAGATGTGACGTTTCTAAATGAATAGCTGTCAGCGTAATATCGTTAGGTTGATTACGTATTTCGCGACAGGTTTGAAACAGGCGTAGGTATATCTCGCGATCAACACTGCAACTGGCGTAAATCTCGCATCGCTGTCAATGGTAATTTTTGTTTTGTATAAAAGGAAAAAAAAATACGTTAATTTTAGAACAGCACGAATATTCGTTTTGTGAAACAGTTCCTAAGTGTGTTTATGGCTCAATTTTATTTAACCCACAGATCTGACGAATTTAAAATGACATTCTAAAGATTTTATAATCATGTACTATGTTTAACTAATCGAGAGTTTATCACTGTTACTATAATGTTAGCACTAAGCACAAATATATCAATGTATTTTGCTACTATTCACTTTGTGATTGCATAATTCACTTATATTTTGGTATAAAGGTTATACATGACACATGATGTAATTAGGAGCGTGTACACTGATTGGTGCCTTTTAGAATTACATATATAGAAGTTAAGGTTACATATTAAATTAAGCATAAATGGCACTATAAGCGTGAATAGTTGGAACAAACATGCTATTCTATTTTCACTTGTTCTATATTCCCCAATTATTTTTTTAAAACGTTTTTGCTCTCCTAAATTTACTTGATTATTATAAATGCAGCTTTTATTACTAATTAATTGATTATACAGTGTTAGTAATAATTAACGTTATTGTTACGTTAATAATAAGTTATTATTAACATTTAAATTAATTATTTAAATATTAATAATAAACGCCGATTAAATTAACCAGCACTGTATTTATTTTGAAATTTTATGACACATGCACTTACTTTCTTGCACTTTTAAAAATCTGTAGTGTTGATAAAACTTTATCAGCTTTTATAAGTATGGGTGCACGTTATGTATCATGTATAAAACCACGATCAAAGACTAATTTCATGCATTTAAAAGACAATAGTTACTTTTTTACAGCTAGTCTTGGTAATTTATGTATTTTATATAAATACCTAGTGTTCTATGTATTTTATGCGGTGCAGTATTCTTCACAATGCTTTTGCGTTTTGCAATGTTTATCGTTTTTGTTATGTTGGTGTTATGAAATGTTCTATCAATATTTTAAAATTATAGACTAATATGCTTTTAAGATGTTACTCATTCTTTACTATTACTGTTTATAATTATCCAATAAATATTTCAAAGAACAGCTGTTTTTTATTTCGTTACATAAGGTCAGTAGAAACAAGTAGGTGTTTTTTCAATAATTTATTGCAATATCTATACAATTGCGTGCAGATTACATTCCATAATACATATATTTTTAAATGCAATAATATATTAATCTAACTTAATAATAGTTAACAGAGATTGGCTCATAGTTTCAGGCGTTTGATGTCTTCTATTTTGAAGTCCACCCTGTAAAGAAAATGTAATATTAGCAAATGAAAATATTACTTGCTGTGCCCTAGCATAGTTCAAGTTGAACTGTTGTACATATACATATTTAAGACCAATGTTTTTGCAATAAAGAATTGAATTAAAGTAGTAGTGGGGTGCCGGCAGTAGAATGATACCCCTCCTCTCATGCCCATGGATGCAGTAAGAGCCTGCTAAGGGATACCTCCGGAAGATGGGCAGTAGCGTCTATCCGTGTATCAACATCCCATACTGCGCTCACCAACCCGCCTGCCAAGCGTGGTGAGTATGGCAACTACCCCTCATGGAGATCCATGAGGGAGGCCTGTGTTCATCAGTGGACGTTTTATGGCTGAAATGATGAGTAGTAGGTACTTACTACAAAGTAAGACTATTAAAATATGTTCTAGTTCATAAAATAAAACATGTGTTCCTTTGATGGAGGATCTTTGGAGGCTGTCTAGTGGAGGGAAACAGCGGAAAGAAGCTATCTCCTTATATTAAGGCTACACATAAGTTCCGCTCGCGGCTTCGCACGCTTTGTATCAGGATAGAAGTATTATATGCAGTATTTACCATGATTTGAGTCTTTTTGAGTTTCCCGATATTTCGACGCAGAAACTGCGAACTCAAAAAGACTCAAAGTAAATATTGCATAAAATGTTAACAACCATGATAGTTTCAAAAGGATAGAAATAGCCTACACGCGACAATGCTTACTTTATCAGAGTAGGTATGTAATATGTTTAACTCAAATTACTCTGAAAATGTTGATTTGTTCATAAATGTATTTTAACAAATAATGTATTTAAAATTAATGCTTGTATTAAATTTTTTCAATAAGATTATTGATTTTACGTAAAATTATTGTTAAAAAAACCTTTCGTTAACGAATGTGGATAAGGCTTACAAACTTTAGTTAGATTAGTGTAATTGTGTCAATAATTTAAGTGTTTATAATTCTATGTTAGTGTAAAACTGGATTGTATACAACCAAGCTAAAATAAATAAATAAATAAATAATGCTGGACAAATCACACAGCATCATCTAGCCCCAAGCTAAGCAGAGCTTGTGTTATGGGTACTAGATGACTGATATACGTACTGTTGTCGCACCGGATTTCGTTTGCGCCGACCACGTTCCGTCACTGGTTTGCTCCGCCCGTCGCGTTGAATGACGTAGGAGCCGAGCGCCGGTTCGGGATTGTTCGGGGCGTAGCGAGCGCATGACGAGCCTACGACGGGAAGGCGCGGGGTCGAACCGCCACTTTGCTCCTGATCGTCAAACAGTCACATCAACATCTTATGTTGGGACTATGTCCGTGTAGGCTCAGTTCCTAAATTAAATTATAAGGTTGAGAGTATCATTTTATTATTGTAAATACCTACTGATTATTAAATTATGATAATTGTTGTTAATATATAATTATGTACCTACTTGTGTTGATTAAAAAATACATGGTTCAAGATCTAATTCTTCTTTCTTTTATCAGAAGTGTTTACCGTACCACGTCCACAACATGCCACCTCGTCGCAAGAAGAAGAAAAGCTCTAGAAGAGATTCCTCGAGCTCGTCTGCCACCACGAGCACATCCAGTTCTAGCAGCAGCAGTGGCAACGAACGGCGACGCCGAAGGAAAAATAAGCGTCATCGTAAGAAATCGCCAACCGTGAGTCAGAATGTTGTACTATCGTCTGTGATTCCCGAATTCGACCCGCTCGTAGATAATGTAGACATGTGGATTAATGTTGTAGAAGCCAATGCCCTTGCTTTTGGCTGGTCAGATAGCATGATCAAACATCAGGCACTGCAGAAGTTACGCAATACGGCGAAAACTTGGTTAGATTCTTTTCAAAAAAATAACACAAGATGGACCACGTGGCGGTGGAAGAATTGGCGGGACACGTTGTCCGACACATTCCAAGTGAATCGAAATATGTTTCGATCTTTTAAGGAATTGATAGAAGCAAAACCTTTAGCAAACCAGTCTTTGTACGAATTTTATTTCCAACAGAAATCTAAAATCGACAGTATGCAGCTAGGATTTAGAGAACAAGATATGATATCCGTCATTGTAGGATCGATAGGAAATACAAATATTACTGTTGCTGCCGAAGCCGGTAATTTTCGATACTGTGATGAGTTAGCTTCCTTTTTACATGGAAAAACTTACAATCCCATTGAAATTGAAATCGCACAAAAAAATTCGTTAAAACAATCTCGACCGAATTCAAACAATAACATGAGTAAGTCCGAAGTTAGAACAGAGCCGTCAGTAAATTCCAATAGCACTCTGACGTGCTACCGGTGCGGAGAAGTAGGGCACAGAAGGGACCGCTGTCCTATTAGTACTAATGTAAAATGCACCTCGTGCAGTAAGGTAGGTCATTTAGAGGCAGCTTGCAAATCCAAACCTAAACCAAAAGTAGATAAAGATGCCGAGGTATAACAGATTTCTAGCCCCTCATTGTGCAAACAGAAATTTCACAAAGACATACTTATAAATGATCAGAAATGCAAAGCATTTTTTGACATGGGTAGTGACTGCTCCTTAATCACAAAAGCGTTCGCAAACCAGTATTGTCTTCAACCATTTCTCCTAGAGAACCCTATTAATTTGACAGGATTTACAACTGGCTTAACTACCCGCGTTGACCAAGCCGTTTCTTTAAATATAAAGGTCGATGCTGTAGAACTTTATATAACGTAGTATGTCATTGATGTGTTATCCAACTGCGACATTCTAATCGGCAGGAATTTTACTGAAGACAAAAGTATCATGTATATACGTTTGGGTGATATTTTGACATTTCAACCCATCGAGTCACTTGGTATTTGTCAAGTAGACACGAGTACTATAAGCAGCTCGCCAAGGGATCACAAACTAGTTCTGGAAAATATTTTGTCGAAATTTCCACATTGTTTTTCTAATGATTTATCTAATCTGGGTAAAACTTCTTGTGTCGAGTTAGAAATAACATTAACATCTAGCAAACTAATATTCCAACGTCCGTATAGAATGTCCGAGTCTGAAAAAACTATAACAAGGAAAATAACAGATGATCTTTTGAAGAACGGAATTATTCGGAACAGTAATTCTGCTTATGCAAGCCCAGCGCTTTTGGTTAGCAAACCATCAGGCGCTAAAAGGTTATGTATAGATTACAGACAGCTTAATAAGATAACAGTAAAACAGAAGTACCCTATGCCAATGATCGAAGACCTTATTGACAGACTGCAGGGATGTAAATTCTATACTTCGCTAGACCTAAAAAGCGGATATCACCAAATAAGTATTAGGAGTGAGGATATTCACAAATCTGCATTTATTACAAATGATGGGCACTATGAATAGCCATTTGGGGTTTGTAATGGACCAGCCGTGTTCTAAAGACTAATGGATACTATTTTAGGAAATCTTCGTTTTGGTAGGGTAGTTTGCTATATGGATGATTTGCTTATTGCTACCAAAACGATTGAGGAAAATATTCTTTGTTTAGAAACTGTGCTAGATATTCTCGCAAATAATAGGCTGACCATTAATCTAGATAAATGTGATTTTTTCGAAAATAGAATAACATTTTTGGGTTATGAAATTTCGGAAGAGGGTGTACGTCCTAGTGCTAAAAAGCTTGATGCAATCTCAAGATATCCTACACCTAAATCTGTTCACCAACTGAGGCAATTTTTAGGACTTATAAATTATTTCAGAAAGTTTATTGAAAATTGTGCCTTGTTTTGACTAAACAGGAAATTATTCCGCGGATAAGTCGATGGGTACTATATACTCAGGATTTTACATTTGACGTCGTTCATAGGGCAGGGTCGCAAATGTAACACGTAGATGCGCTGAGTAGGAACCCCGTTTCTGATGACGTCACCAATGAACATGTAGCTAGTGAAATCGTTTGTACTATAACCGAGGGTGACTGGTTACTTTCTGTTCAATTACAAGATCCCAGTATTTGTAGTATTCGCGATATTTTACAGTCAGGGGAGGCCGAGTCAAATACACAGATATATAAGAAATATGAATTGTAGTTGGGTAGTGCTTTTACATCAAAACTTTTTACCAGCTATTGTAAAGATAGGAACATTAGGGCTCTCATTATAGCTACAGCTGTGCCGCGTTCGAACGGGCAGGTCGAGCGCTACAATCAGATGATATTAGAGGCACTACGTAGCATGGGTGCAGATACTGAAAACAACAAATGGGATCAGCATATTACAAACATACAGCAAGGCATTAATAGCACAATAAATAAAACCACATCTGCAGTTCCGAGCGAGGTGTTCTTTGGATATAGAATTCGCATGAATAATGATATGGTCGCAGACGATGAGAGTACGGAACATTGTATTGACGTTACGGCATTGCGTAACACGGTTGACGCGAATATCAAGCAAAATGCTTTAAATCAAAAAGCCATTTTCGACGCTAAACGAAAATAGCCCCAGTCTACGCAGTCGGAGACTTAGTCGTTCTAAAAATACCAAGTCATACTAATGACGGACAAAGTACGAAACTAATGCCACTCTATGAGGGCCCTTTTCAAGTAGCAAAGGTATGATAGGTACCAAGTAGCGGACATGAGAGGAGCAGAGAGAACTTCAAAACGCTATGATGGTATCGCATGCGTTGAAAATATGAAGCCATGGATCCGTCTCGCTGAGTAGTGTGATGGCGGATGTTGTTGTGAGATTGTAAGTAAGCACACTGACACAGATACAGACACTGACACACAACCTTTTGTTCTAAATATGAATGCTATAAAGTAATTGGCTAATATTGTTTTCTATTTTTGGTAATATTGGTCTAAAAGTGAGAGCTTCAAACATTGTTGGTGTATTGCAGAGTGTTGGATTTTGGGTTGAAACAGGCATCCTTGTGAACGCTGTTGTAATGCAAGTGGTGATACACAACTAGTTGGTCCCTGGTGAACATCATCTAGTTCAAACCACATACATGGCTTCTAACCCAATAGCTCTGTGATATATTTTTGACGTATGAAGCCTGGTCTAGCCAACTCTTTAAAAATTGTTATAGGTATCTAAACTGTTGTATGTTTTCAGCGTCACTTCAAGACCAACACGCTATTCGGGACGAATGCGTGCGCAGGATAGCCGGATGTTGTCGCACCGGATTTCGTTTGCGCCGACCACGTTCCGTCACTGGTTTGCTCCGCCCGTCGCGTTGAATGACGTAGGAGCCGAGCGCCGGTTCGGGATTGTTCGGGGCGTAGCGAGCGCATGGCGAGCCTACGACGGGAAGGCGCGGGGTCGAACCGCCACTTTGCTCCTGATCGTCAAACAGTCACATCAACATCTTATGTTGGGACTATGTCCGTGTAGGCTCAGTTCCTAAATTAAATTATAAGGTTGAGAGTATCATTTTATTATTGTAAATACCTACTGATTATTAAATTATGATAATTGTTGTTAATATATAATTATGTACCTACTTGTGTTGATTAAAAAATACATGGTTCAAGATCTAATTCTTCTTTCTTTTAGTACTTAATACATTATACTACATAGATAGATATTTTTATTATATATAGAAAAACACCCTGAACAAATATCTGCAGATCGTACAGACATTTGTCCCGAGGCGGGAATCGAACCCCCAACCCCTTGCGTCGCAGGCGGACTTTCGCCCGCTATGCCGCAGAGCTCGGCTTTAAGTGAAAACTACTCAAGGCTAGTTATTTTCTATGTTTACTCTTCTACTAGATTTAAGTTTCTCAAGCTGTTTGTTTTCCAAGAATAAATAAATAAATAAATAAATCCGCTACTTCCGGGTGGTTCTTATTATTTTTTTATTAAGTATTTGGTTCACAAATTGAAAATATACACATGGCTTACAAACTAACATTATACAAAAAAGCTTTATAATATGGCTTTGTGTATGTTGGCCTTGGCCGTACCTACAGAACTAAAAATATCATATTTTAAGCGTATTCCATTATAAAACCTCAGCATTCTATGAAGTGGAGAGTGCTGTCCGGTCCGACAATATTTATTTATTTATTTGTTAGACACACCAACAACAGATACATTAAACATATAAAAAGTAAACACATATAGAATTAAAAATGAAATGCGCCGTCACTAACAGGCGTGTACAGCGTTATTAATAATATTACAAGCAAATAATGTACCTACATAATATAAGATGTAGGTATATGGCAATCTAAAGCTTTTTCTGTTAGATAGACGGCTACCCTTGTCTTGTCTTTTTATTTTATGGCCTTTTGTATTTGGTTTAACACAATTCCGCCAGTGTCAAGTTAATTTATAAATTCGTAAGTTATTTGGCCAGCCATGTTGGCGGCCATTTCAGTTATTTTTTTTTTCAGTCGAGGAACTTCTAGTTAGACGTGCTGTCAGAGATTTGGACAGTCAATAACGCCATGTATGATTTTGTATGGGAACAGAATATCGGATGCCTTGCTACGATCGGATCAGGTCATCATTTATTAGATCAACCTATGCTCCTAGAAAAGTAACTTTTTGCAGTTGTTATTTGCGTAAGACAAGTGATATAGAAACCTTTTCTGAATTCAGAATGAACAGCGTAGGACCATACACAGCTATTAAATTCCAAAATACTACGAATTAAGCAATTGTAGACTGAAATCACTATTTTTAGATCTTTGAAAGATTTTATTTGTCTCGAAAGAAACCCTGTTAGTTGTGTAGCCTTTTTAACAACTTTATCTACTTATCTACAAAGTTTGACGAACTATCCAATATGACTCCTAGATCTTTAATGGTATTAACTTCTTTCAATCTAATATTTCTCAGTACACTATTTCATCATTTATCAGTTTTACTATATTGTCATATCAATATGACCACCACGACAAACTGTAGGAGGTAACAAATGCTAGAATGAAAGAAAACTTAACATAGTGTTGCGCCGTGCGCAAACGTAAACCAGTAAGTTCGCGAAAGATCCAGTAAGGACCGGTGTGTGAGCGGCCGAAAGAGTCCAAGGTCACTTCATTTTTTACAACACAAACACGTGAAGTTTCTAGAGAAACCGGTTATGAAACAATAGTGCGGGATAAAGTTGTAAAAAAGTTGTTTACTTGTTTTTTGTTGTCCTGTCCCTATTATGTGCGAATCTAGAAACTTCGGCTACTAGAATCTTCTTTATATGCGATATAAATAGTTGCCGTCCTCGCGCCACAGCCTGCGCTCGCGAGTCCTGCTCAGCATAGTGATTCCTCCCGCGTCCCACGCTCTACGAGTCGCGCAGCGCGCGCGGGCGCCTCCAGCGCCAGCAGCGCGCCGGCCTAGGGGGGCGGCAGACAGACCCTCACCTCCTCGCGAGCAGCTCCCTCGCGTCGTTGAGGGTGAGGCGCGCGGCGGGGCGCAGCGCGTCGGGCGCGTGCGCGGGCGCCTCCAGCGCCAGCAGCGCGCCGGCCTAGGGGGGCGGCAGACAGACCCTCACCTCCTCGCGAGCAGCTCCCTCGCGTCGTTGAGGGTGAGGCGCGCGGCGGGGCGCAGCGCGTCGGGCGCCTCCAGCGCCAGCAGCGCGCCGGCCTAGGGGGGCGGCAGACAGACCCTCACCTCCTCGCGAGCAGCTCCCTCGCGTCGTTGAGGGTGAGGCGCGCGGCGGGGCGCAGCGCGTCGGGCGCGTGCGCGGGCGCCTCCAGCGCCAGCAGCGCGCCGGCCTAGGGGGGCGGCAGACAGACCCTCACCTCCTCGCGAGCAGCTCCCTCGCGTCGTTGAGGGTGAGGCGCGCGGCGGGGCGCAGCGCGTCGGGCGCGTGCGCGGGCGCCTCCAGCGCCAGCAGCGCGCCGGCCTAGGGGGGCGGCAGACAGACCCTCACCTCCTCGCGAGCAGCTCCCGCGCGTCGTTGAGGGCGAGGCGCGCGGCGGGGAACAGCGCGTCGGGCGCGTGCGCGGGCGCCTCCAGCGCCAGCAGCGCCGCCGCCCCGCCGAGGCGTGCCACGCGCTCGCGGCCGCCGGCCAGCGCGCCGCCCGCCCAGGCCGCCAGGCGGCGCGCGCGGCGCTCCACCAGCTCGCCGCTCTCCTGCCACACACAATAATCAATATCAACATGCTGCACAAACGAAATAAATAGATAACTAATGCTGAACAATTCACACAGCATCATCTAGCCCCAAGTTAAGCAGAGCTTGTGTTATGGGTACTAGATGACTGATATACTTACATCATTCTTTATACTACATAGATCCATTATTACCAAGCGTGTACCAAAATCTAGACCTTGCGTCAACAATAAACATCCCATATGGTTTTCACATGCATTAATCAGATCGCTTAAAGAAAAACAATTTAAGGTTAAGATGTCGTATATATGAGAACACACGTGATGTACGGTCGCACACCCTGGCAATAGGTAATATAGTTCGATATATCAGAAAAAACACCGCTAGTAAATTTTAACTGGTATATTTTAAAGAACTTATACTACTGATGATGTTAATGAGACGCGCTCGGTTGGATAGCGAAACGCGAACTGATTGCTCAATGATTTTGCAGGTAAAACTACACATGGCGTAAATGCTAGATGGACAGAATTATGTAGGCCAATGTACGAGGCTCGTACATACTCCCGGCCCGAAAATAGGGAAGCTAGGATGTAGCTTAAATGATAAGTGAATGATGTGAGACAAGATGATTGAACAATATTTGTTACAAGGTGATAGAACAATGTTTGCTTAAAATGATTGTCCAATCTAAAACTGGTAAAAGAAAATGATATTATAGTCCATAGTCTCTACACGATTGACTTAAATTGTTGATCGAAAAATTGGGGTGAGCTTGATCTTTCGGAGATCGCACGCGCACTACACGATTTATTTTCTACCTCACTACGAGCGCAGCACTTATTCACTGCACTTTCACTGACACATCTCTCAGTAGGAGGTTCGAAGCTTGTTGCGCGTTGCTCGATCCCTGTTCCCTGGACGCGCAGTGGCGCAGAAAGCCCCGCGGGGGAGGCGCGCGGCGCCGCGGCGGGCGCCTCGGGCCGCGCTGCTTGCGCCCGCCAGCGGCGCCACACCAGGACCGCAGCCCCGACGAAGACCGCGAACAACACTAGATAAATTACGACGTAGTGATGAACGTCGTGATAAGAGATTCTTTCAGTCAGTACTCCTTCTGCAGCGTTATCTTTTAGCTGCTTTATCTGTCTGTCGATCTCCTTAAAATATTTTTCATGATCAGAGAAATCTGATTGATTTTCGACTTGATAAATAGGAGTTGATACATTGATGATATGGTTGATAGGAGGAATCTCTATGTTAATTACATCTGCTGCTTTTCTCAGTGTATTTGATTGTGACTTGTGAGCAAAGATAGTAATGGATTCACTCTTTATAATACACTCTTCACTAATCTGTATAATTCCTGACCTTTGTAGTTGCTCAGCGGAAACTTGATCCTCGCATATGATACGTACAGAGCATTGACCGCAACAGGAATAAAAATAGGTGTTAATATTGCTCAATCCAATCCAAGTACTTGTACAAGCAGATAAGGACGTTTGGCATTGGTCGGATAGGAGGCTTTTGACACAAAGATTGTCATTTAATCTCATATGATAAGTAGGTTGGTTAAAAGGACATAAGTGTGAATCCTTATCCAACTCTACGCATTGATGTAAATCTCTATCAGCGAGAGCTATCAACTTACAAAAAGACACGTATGTACATACGTGTCTTTTTGTAAGTTGATAGCTATGTATTCTGATATAGGTACCAAACTGATCATTTGGTTTTTAGTTTGCTGTGGGATTGGTACTAACTTATCCGCTCGTTTGGTTTTGGTCAGTTTACTTACCAAGATTTTTTAGCCGTCGTTTGGTTTTGGTAAGTAAACTGACCAGTGAGTCATCGGTGAGTCATCGTTCCACGAAAACAATTGTCATTTTTAAACTATGGTGTTTATCAACTTCTTCTTTGTTTTGTAGCCTTCTCAATGAAGTTGACAATGACAATAACAAATAAAATTTACGTAGCCCAAGAAAAAATAATTTTATTCGATTAAATTAAAATTAAAAAAAAAATTACGCAAAAAAAGTGCATAAAAAATGCACTTTATAATTACGATCAAAAAATATTTTGTTCTAAGACACCTAAATGTTATGTTATATATAGTGAGGTTATACCACATACTATGTATATACCGCAAAACATGTAGATATATGATAATACATTTTGAATTACAAACAAAAGTATTTTTTATATAAAATTAAATCAATAATTAATAGAAAATAATTTTTACGCTATATATCCCGAACACAGACTAAATTATGAATGATTGTACTGACAAGCTTCATTCAATCCCTTTCCATAGAGCGTAAATACCACGATACGCTCCATTGTAAAAACCGAGCCAGTATCCACTTAGCGCCGACGCGGAGCGCCCGCCGTTTTTCGCGCCAAAATGCAAACCAAATGAGGGTCGAAAAATTATTTTCGCGAAACCAATTTAGCGGTTATAGAGCTCGAAATTATCTCTGCTGACCAACGGTATTTTGATTTCGAATATAATATAGTTTTTCGAAGCTCTAGCTTTGACGGAGAGAAGATGGTACATTTTTGATATGTCAGATTGAAGATTCCAGGGCAATGTCATGTCCTTGGACAACAATCCGGTGATAGTGTTCATCTCGTCTCGTAACTGCTCAGGGGTAAGGAGGTGAAAGTTGAATCTTCCAGCGTAGATGTTTGTCAAGGCATCAATGATAGTTTCTTGGATGTTTTTCAGATTCATTAGGGTACCTTGTGCGATAACCGATGACAAAGTGAGGTCACAGCAACTTGATACTGCTTGTATATCAACTCTTTGCTGGTTTATTGTCTTTTCAAGGTTGATAAGATGCTGGTTCAAAATTTTTCGTTGCTTATCTGTAGAAGCTTCCACTCTCTTTATTAGATTAAATTCTCCCTCAACAATAGAAGTCTGATTTTTCCAAAGTAAAGCTAAGTGTTTTTCATTCCCTCTGATAACTTCAATGTCTCGCTCGTACTGCTCTGCGAATTCTTGATCTAATACGCCGAATAGCTTGTTAGCTAGGAACCCGACACCGTTGATAAGGCCGCGCGGGAGACGCCGAGGCGCCGGCGCATAGCTCCGTGGGAACTGCTTACCAATCAAAATGTTGTTGTAGTGTTCGAGATCTTTTAGTCCGTGCTGTAATTGAAGGAGGATGACGTCACACTGCGCTATCTTTTGATTCGATTTGTTGTTGCACATGCCGTCTAAATGCGTGATGTATTTGCTTAGCAGGTCTGTGCTTTGCCAATAAGGATCCATGTCGTAATAAATTACTAGATTCCATTGATCTCGTTCTAGGCGTATGTTGCTGATTCGATCGAAATAAAACCCTTGACTGATATTTAGATTAGTCAATTGATATTTGCTATAGACGGGCGATGTCATTGTAAAGAAAAACATGCACAACATGATAATAAAATTAGATAGGGTTGGTTTTATCGATCGCTTTATTTCTGCCGGAACATTTTCTTGTTTCTGTTGAAACTTTTCGTCATGTTTGACTGTTTCACTAGCCTGCACTGGTAACTTTGAGATTTTGGTGATAGGACGTTTTATTTCACCGCTCTTGGTTTTTAAAGTGACTACGCGTACGAAGTCATCTTTTCCAGGGTGCAATGCTGTGATTCTACCTAAGGCCCACTTTCCAGAAGGAACATTAGCGTCGTGAATGAGGACGACGTCGTTGATATTCAGGTTTTCCTTTGAAGATTCAAATTGTTGAACTTGTCTAATGATAAGTTGTTCGGATTTGGTAAGTTCAGATATTGATAGGTAAGATTGCTTGTTATTTTCCCTTTCTGTGAATCTGAATAGCCATGATAAAATTCTGATAACCTTGGTGATACTGCTGTATTTGGAAAGTAATTGATAGATGATATTAGTGTCTAAATCTTGTTCAGTGATAACATTGACTTGTCGGACTTTTTTCATTTCCTGATCGGTGATAAATGCTGGCTGATCGCCCAGTCCATCAAAGTCTGCTAGCCAGGATGGGCCCTGCCACCACAGATCTTGTTCTGTTAACTGTGAGGCTGTTAGCCCGCGGCTAGCACAGTCCGCCGGGTTCTCCTCCGATTTGACGTAGCGCCAACATGCTGCTGGCATGATAGTGGTAATGTTTCTGACTCTGTTAGCAACAAAGGTTTTCCATCTGGAAGAATCTCCGCTAAGCCATCCCAAGACAATCATAGAGTCGGACCACCCATAAATCTTAAGTTGATAGGTACTTAAGCACTGTTGCACTTTAAGCATAAGTTTTGATAAGAGATGAGCGGCGCTTAATTCCAACCTTGGGATGGTGATAGCTTTTCCACACGGTACTATCCTAGTTTTAGCTACGAGTAGGGTGATAATAGGCTGATTACCTTGATAAATTTTGCTATAATTAACGCAAGCGTAGGCTTTTGCCGATGCATCACAAAAGCCGTGTAACTCGATCAAGTCGTGCGCGGTCGTTGACATCCACCTAGGTACTTGCAGTTTATTTATGTTAATAAGGTCACTTTTGATACTGATCCATTCTGATAAAATTTCTTCGGGCAGTGGGTCATCCCATTTGATTTCTGACAACCATACTTTCTGAAAGATGATTTTTAATTTTGTCGACAATGGCGCCAACCATCCCGCAGGATCAAATAGCTTTGATATATCTGATAATAGTGATCTTTTTGTTTCTTTGTCGGCGGTCGGTTCAATCTTTGAGCTAAATATGAAAACATCTTGCTGGTGATTCCAGCTGAGCCCCAATGTTTTTGAAGACTCTGGTTGTTTGAAATCGAAATTATCCTGAATGTTTTGCATGTTTGCGTCCGATAATTCAAGGATGTTTGATTTCCATTTTCTTAAATTGAACCCGCCAGATTTCAATAAATTGATAAGGTCCTCGCGCAATTGCTTTGCGTCTTGTAGCAGATGAGCCCCGTGGACCAGGTCGTCCATGTAGAAGGAGCTCTCGAGGACTGCAGCTGCTGCGCTGCTTTGATAATTTTCTTTTTCATCTGATGCCAACTGTCGAAGGGTCATCATTGCTAAGAAAGGGGCAGCCTTGGTACCGTAAGTTACTGTTAAAAGCTCCCACTCTTTCAACAATTCCTGTTCAGAATCTCTGCATCTCGGCAGCCGTACTTCATACCGACCATCTTCCCGGCGCGTGGTTGTGCTTTTAAAATACTGTATGCATTCCTGATCTTCTAATGATAAATTTGATTCTTCTGCAATGTCTTCAATGTCCCAAAATCTCTGGATTTCATCTAAATCATTTAAAACGACATTACACTGCAGAGTCCTCGCACATCCACTTAGTATCCACCCTAAACGCGTGTTTTGCGCAATAGGGCAGTTAATATGCTCGCCTCGACAAATTCCTTCTAATAGGATCAAGGAATAAATATCGGCTCCGAATAGAATGTCGACTGGACGTCTGTGATTGAATTCAGGATCGGCTAAAGTAATATGATCCAAGTACGACCACTCCGGCTTGACAAATGAAGAGCTTGGTAAACTTTTAATGAGATTTTTCATGATGAGTACGTCCGTTTGAAATTCGAAATTGCTATGAGTTGCGAAACATTTGATAGTGATGGCTCCCTTGCAGCTTGATTGCTTTGCACCTATTCCGGTGACCACGCCCTGACACCTTTGACGAGGTAGTCCCAGCAGTTGAGCTCCGTTTTCCGTTATTAGGGAAGTTTGGGAACCCTGGTCCAGAAGAGCGCGCATTTTGATATAGGAACCCTTTGATGTCTCAACATTGATCACGGCTGTAGCTAAGAGTACTTCAGGTGCTTCATTTTGTGACACGTGCGAACTTTGAGCGGCTGACTTATGACCCTGTTTAGGCACATTTCTAGAAGTCGTCGCCTCGTCCGTGTTTTCACGTTGCGCAAACGCCTCGTGAAGTAGTGTATTGTGAGCTAGATTACATTCGCGGCAACGTTTGTCTGAAATACAGCCATTATCAAAGTGACAATAAAGACAATTTTCGCATAGCTTAAGCTGCTCGGCTGTTCGAAGTTTCGATGACGGCGACATTTCTCGGAATTTGTTGCATCTAAAAATTCCGTGGTTGTTCGTTTTGCAAATTGCACATTTATAGTATTTTGCAGTATAGACGTTTTTGTTCTGTTGCTCAATAAGTCCGGTTGATGACTGCTTTTGATTGAAATTATTATTCGATTTTTGATTTTTATAATTTTGATTAGATTTGGAATCAGACTTTCTTCGCGAAGCTTCCATGTTCGTAAAGGTCCTTTCCAAGAATGATAAAAATTCCTCTAGTTGTGGTACCTCCTTGGGCATCTTTACGGATGCAAGATATTCACTGAGGGTCTCATTGTCTAGCTTTTGACACATGAGATGAATGATAAGAGGATCCCACGACTCTACTTTTACTCCTAAGTTCTTGATAGCGTTAAGACTTTCGCGAGTAACATCGTGGATCTTTTTGATATGATTTAGCGACGCTTGCTGTGCCGCTGGGATGTTGAGCAATAAATCGAAATGCGAACTCAATATTAGACGTTTGTTGTTGTACCTATTATTCAAAAGTTCCCAGCTAATTGAATAATTATCAGAGGAAATAGATAGGTGCTGGATTAGTCTCTCGGCTTCACCCTTAACTTTGGTTTTCAAAAATTGCATCTTCTGAGCGCTAGATAAGGTCGGATTTTCATTAATAGTTTCTGTAAAAAGATCTTTGAAACTAGACCATTGATGATAATTTCCAGAGAAAGTCGGGATATCCATTTTTGGCGTAGATTTCTCTCTGTATGAGATAGAAGAAAACCTTTTATTAATAGACTTTATGATATCATTGTACTTTTTCTCGGCTTGAAAAAAATGCGACTCGTACTCCGGATTCTTCTGACCTGCTGCTTCGCTATCTAACTCCCAATGAAGGGTGTCGATCATAGACCAGCGAGATTGAATGGTACGTAACAAGTGATCAAACTCCCATTTTTCTTCTATGGAATCTAAGTTGATGTTCGAGATGGTATGCTCAAATGCCTTGAAATTACTGCTTTGCTTCCGCAGCATCTCATCGGTCTTACTATTGCTACCCCGAGCTTGATACGAGAAATCCGTTGGAGTCCCCGGCACAACCATAGGGGTGGCTGGTTTGATAAGTGAGGAAGGAGTTCTTATTTCTTCCCTCGGCTTCATATAGTTATGAATAGCTGCCCGGATGTTGCTGTATCTTTCTCCCGTTTGCTCGAATTTATTGGTCGTAAAATAAGAGTGGGAAGTAGTACCAAATCCACACAGCTTGATATGATTTGATTGATATTCATTCCAATAACTATCAAGAGTATCCAGACTGCGTTTGATCATATCTTGAGTTTTCCTATCCGAACCTGCTTTCTTAAAATTCGAATAAAGTTGCTCAATCCCATCCGTTAATTGCTCTTGAGTTGCTAGTAAGTTTTCCTGGCTCGACATCTTGATAAGTGATGAGAGTCAACGATAAATGGAAAGATCTTACTTGGAATCTGCTTGTACTTGATGAGCGGTGATGCGGCGCTGCTACGCCTCCGTCCAGGGGTGTCTGTTGACACCTGCTGCTGCTGCTGCGGCAGTCGTAGGCCTGCTTAGCCCACGTGTGGTATCTGATGATACCCGTTGATGTGATACGGTGAGCTGTTTGCTCAACCGATGATGATAGGTCCACTTGCCAATGAAAATCCTCACTTGTGTTAGAGTCACTGTTCTACTAAGGCACTCGCGAGGGTGATATATCAGTTTTAAAATTTAAAAAAAAGGATGTACGGTCGCACACCCTGGCAATAGGTAATATAGTTCGATATATCAGAAAAAACACCGCTAGTAAATTTTAACTGGTATATTTTAAAGAACTTATACTACTGATGATGTTAATGAGACGCGCTCGGTTGGATAGCGAAACGCGAACTGATTGCTCAATGATTTTGCAGGTAAAACTACACATGGCGTAAATGCTAGATGGACAGAATTATGTAGGCCAATGTACGAGACTCGTACACGTGATAAAATTGAATTTGAAATATACGGTGTCGAAGACAAATCGTCGCCTTGCGTCGCCACGCGAATTCGCTGCACGCTACACATCACTTCGAGCACGCGCCGGCGCGGCGCCGCGGCGAGCCGGCTGCCTGCGACCCGCGCTCCACGCTTGGGGCCCTACCACCACACACGCGACCGAAGACGCACGCTTTTTCTAGTCCATAATTAAACCACTCTCTTTCATTTCCACCTGAGACTCCAACACAGAGAACGATGCACCAATATAAATAAATAAATAAATAAATAATGCGGGACAAATCACACAGCATCATCTAGCCCCAAGCTAAGCAGAGCTTGTGTTATGGGTACTAGATGACTGATATACTTAATATATTATACTACATAGATAGATATTTTTATTATATATAGAAAAACACCCAGAACACCCTGAACAAATATCTGCAGCAGTTGCGCGCGGTGCGTTGTGCGGATTGCACGTGCATTTGTAGATAACAGCGTCGCGTTACACTATCTTACTTATAGTGAGAAATTACTAATGATGGGCGAGGTCGATCCTCGACCTCCGTCCAGGAGAAACTCCTTTGGGATTTTAACGGTGAATGTGTGCATGGATGGTGATATGATAGAATCCGAGAGTGTGGAGCAAGTTCATGCGGAGCCGGCGCTGGCCGTAGGCCGCGCGGGCCTCATCTCGCCGATTGTTAGTATTCAGCGACCGCCGAAAAGATCGAAGTCAAGAAATGATTTTGCGACTGGCAGTGGAAATGAAATTGAAGATGAAGAATACACTCTAGTTCAGCATAAAAAGAACAAAACAAGGAGGTCGAACCGTTTGTTATGTGAGTCATCAGTTAGTTGTCAACAATATAGCGGATCACAATGTTTTGAGGTTTGTCTTTCCTCTTATCAACTGCTGCCTAAGCAGATAGGATTGGCGAAGTTATTAAAAGCTGAGAACATTAATAATGTTAAATATATAAAGTTTAAAAGCCCATACAAGGCCCATATATTGTTTGAAAGTAGAAAGGATGCTGACGTGTTACTAAGGAACAACAGCTTTTCGTCAGCTGGACTACGCTGTTACCTGACAAGCGAGGTGGGCACGACCTACGGAGTGGTGAGGAATTTGGAGATGGAGACTACGGAGGAAGAAATGATGGAGGCTTTCAAATGTGAGTTTGAGATTGTCGCAGTGAAGCGGTTGAAAAGAGCGTCAGAGAGTGGAGACTGGGTATTGAGTGAAACGGTGCGATTTGCATTCAAAGGACCATTGCTGCCCGAGTATATTTATGGGTACGGCTGTAGGTTTAAAGTTGAAACGTTTACCTTTCCAGTTACGCAATGCTCTGTATGCTGGAAGTTTGGTCACTTAACACGATCGTGCCCTACTAAGAAAGCCTTATGTCCAAAGTGTGGCAAGAATCATGCTAACTGTGAGGTGACTAAATTCAAATGCATTAATTGTAAGGGAGAACACATGGCTTTTGATAAATCATGCCCAGTATTCCTAAAGGAAAGAGATATAAGAGCCATTATGAGTAAAGATAATATTACCTATAAAAACGCAGTGACGAAATACATTGAAAAGAAAAGATATGAATCAAGGATAGATAAAGTATTCGAATTTGGTGATCAACCAAGGACTTATGAATTTACTAGACCCGGCTTGTCATATAGCCAAAGTTTAGGCGCGAAGTTGACGCAAAAAGAAGTACGAAATCAAGAACTTCAGGAATGCAGTGACAGTATAGAAGAAAGTGATAATAACTCCAAGGAAGATAGTTGTGAAGAAAATGTACACAGTAAGAATACAACAAATAAGAACAGACGGAAAAGCAGAAGTAGAAAAACCAAACAAAAGAAAAGTGATTTGCTGAACACCGAAAAGGCAACAGAAGAGGAACAGCGTGATCAGGGTTATATCAGTAGAATAATAAGTAAAGCCAAAAATATCTTTTGTTCAAAAGAAAGCTTAGAAGGGAAAGTTCGTATGGTGTTGCAATTCGTACTGGAGGAGGTTATGGCACTTATTGTTAAGACAATGAGTAATGGAGAGGCTCTTAGTAAACTCATTAGCTTTTTCCATGATGGATAGCACCACCATCACCAATAACCGAGCTCCCAGGGCATCGGGCCCTGTGCCTTCCGCTGCGCAGTTTATTAACATTGCGCAATGGAATGCACAGAGTCTGATGCCTAAAAAACTTGAATTGGAAGCACTATTATCTCAGGAAAGAATAGGTATTTGCATAGTTAGTGAAACGTGGCTCAATGAAGAAATTAGCTGTCGTATAAATAATTATAATATCTATAGAAAAGACAGGCTAGATTCATATGGGGGTGTGGCGCTCATAACCCATAAATCAATTAAAACTCAGCTTCATAACATTAATCATACAAATACAGGAATTGAGATAATATGTTTAAAAATTTTAAATTGTAGGTATCTAGATTATGTAGCATCTATCTATTGTCCTTCGTCGATAAGAACTTCGCAATGCGACTGGGAAAGTATTTTTTCAAAGTTTACTCAAAAATCAATAGTCGCAGGCGACTTCAATGGACAACATTCCAATTGGTCATCCAAGACAGATGCTAGAGGGTTGCAACTATTTGACGCTTCTATGGAAAATAATTTTGTATCTGCTAATAACGGGGACTTTACAAGGGTTAAATTAGTGAATGGGCATCTACAAGAATCTGCCCCAGACATCACTTTCGTGACCTCGGACATAGCTATATACTTCAATTGGCATGTAACTCGCGAAAACTTAGGTAGTGACCACCTTATAATAAAATATTCACTTTGTTATCAGGGTTTGCGCCGGTCAGTTAAGCGTCGTAATATGAAGAAAGCTGATTGGTCATTATATCAGGAAGCCCTAAAAGATTGCTATACTGATCGTATTTGTGAATCGAATTTACAATCTTGTTATGACTCATTCATAGATAAAATCAATGACGCGGCAAAACAAAGTATTCCCACGATAAAAAAATGTTTGGATCCTACACTAACATTTCAACCTAAACCCTATTGGAACACGGACATTTCTTCAGCTATCGCTCAACGGCGCCTAGCCTTGAAGTTATTTAGGCGTAATCCTACATCGAGCAACCTCGATATCCTTAAGACTAAGATAGCAGAAGCACAACGTATTCATAGGCAAGCTCGAACTGCGCACTGGCAGTCGTTTTGCGGAACAATAGACCAAAACACAAACTCAGCAGATATGTGGCGCCGTATGCGCTGGGTAAAAGGAATTCGTACGCAGCATGTTACCGCTCCTACTGATAAGAAAGAGGAACTTTTATGCAGTTTGGCGCCTGATAGTGTTGTCCCCTCCACTCCATTGTTCACATCGAATAATGTGCTATTAGATAAGGAGTTTTCTTATGAAGAGTTTCAAAGGTGTTTAAAAAGAAAAGATACTGCTCCCGGCAAGGATAAAATTACCTATTCAATGATTTATTTTTTGCCCTACGTAGGTAAGTTGCATCTACTTAAAATTTTTAATTTATTGTTTAAGCATTCTATGGTACCTCTACAATGGCGTAATATTCAGATTATTCCAATACCTAAACCTAATAATGACCCTAATAGTATTCCTAAATTTCGACCAATATCCTTAATTTCTTGTATTTGTAAAATTTTTCATAAAATGTTGTGTAATCGAATTGAGTGGTTTGTAGAACACAATCAAATCCTAGCCCCGGTGACATCAGGGTTTAGAAAATGTCAGTCATGCATAGACTGCTTAGCCAGGCTTGTTACACAAATACAGATAGGATTTTCTCAAGGCTCATCCACACTGGCGGTATTTTTGGATGTAGAAAATGCCTACAACAATATTTTGCCTGAAGAACTGGTTTTAATTTTAGATAGACTCCAAATTGGGTCACTAACATGTAAATATTTGTGGATGTTTTTAAGTAATAGATGTTTGGAAATTTTGGATGATGATGGTACCAATCGTAGCATGGTTAGATGGACAAACAGAGGCTTAGCACAAGGAGATCCAATTTCACCCCTTTTATTTAATATAGCAACCTACGAAATTTCAAAAATTACTTTAAATAATGTAAACATGTTACAGTATGCAGACGACTTTGTTTTCTATTCACAAAATAATAATTCATGTTTAAATGAAGTAAACGTTCAAAATGCGTTAAACTCGGTCGTAGGTATTTTAAGAAAATTAGGTTTAGAAATCTCATCAATAAAAACTCAATGCTGCAGCTTTAGAAAGGGTAGGGGAATAGATAAGGTTTCTTTAAGTTTAAATGATAATATTATAAAATCTGTACAAATTGTTAAATATCTAGGCATTTGGCTGGATAAGTCCCTATTATTCCGAAAACATATTAATGAGACTCAAGAAAAAACAGTTAAAATGTTAAATATTTTGAAAGTTCTAGCGGGGGCATCGTGGGGCCTACATCCTAAGCACCTACGTCGTTTATATATAGCGTTGATCCGTAGTAGGATAGACTTTGGGTGCTTCTTATACGACACTGCGGCGAAGACACATTTGATAAAACTAGATAAGGTTCAAAACACAGCGATGCGCATAATAGGCGGCTTTATAAGAACTACACCTATCCACGCTATGGAATGCGAACTTTGTTTATACCCATTGCAGTTAAGGCGAGAATATCTTGCCACTAAATATTGTCTTAAAGCTCAGTCAATAACCGAGAACCCCACCATCGACTTTTTAGATAAATTAAAATGTGTTTGTTTATCTAGTTATTGGACAAGGAAGAAGAAGCCTTTACTGAATTTAATTTTTGATCAAACCCAAAAAGAGATAATGAAGCGTTGCAACCCTTTAGAAATGTTTTCCTTGAATACTTGGATGTCTGATTTAAAAATAGATTTTATTAAATTAGATATTGACGGCATTGATAAATCCAAAAAACAGTATGATGATAGAGAGCTTAAGTGTTATACGTTATTTATGTTAAATGTTATATACAAAGACTGGCATAAAGTCTACACAGATGGGTCAAAAATGGATAACGGTACAGGTGCGGCGTTTTACGATCCCAGTCGCAATGTGAAAGAAACTTACCGTATTACTTCGTCAGGTAACACAATTATGTCGGTGGAACTATTTGCAATCTCAGAAGCACTGTCATATGTCACTACTGTAGGCTATAAGAAAGTGGTGATTCTGTCCGATAGCCGGAGCGCTTTACAGCATATGGCTCGATGCGCCTCGGGGATCCGAGGTGCTTCGGTAGCTTATGCGAACCTAAAGAAAGCTCTGTTTCTTATAAACAATGACGTGCAACTGAGATTGCAATGGGTTCCTTCTCATGTAGGAGTAAGGGGAAACGAGGAGGTTGACCTGCTTGCCAAACAGGCGGTTGAGATCGGGGCTGAAGTGTATATCGTTCCGGAGTACACAGAGGTTACGTTAAAATACAGATATAAGGTTTTCGAAAAGTGGAAGGAATTATTTTGCAAAATATCTTGTACGAAGGGTATATGGTACAAAATTCTTCAGAATGAACCTCCTCGTGTTCCCTGGTGGGTGAACAGTCAGTTGAAGCGTCACCTAGTTGTTATAGCTCACAGGCTGCGGTCCGGACATATTCCACTAAATAAGTTCAAACACCTCATGAGGAAGGTTGACTCCCCCAACTGCTCTTCGTGCGGTGTCACAGAAGACATTCACCATCTCTTGGTGGAATGTGTTCGGACTCAGTCAGTGAGAGATCAATTGATCGCTGATTTTAATTTGAATCTCGTAGAATTAGGTTTAGTTCAAAGTTTACTCTCCACCCCTCTGTGCGAGGCCGCTAAGGCCTTGTACATTATGGTTTATGATATTATTAGATAAAGTAAAGGTTAAGTTTGTGATTGTATAACGGGACTGGCATATTCGCTAAGCGAATAAAGTCCTAAAAAAAAAAAAAACAGAATAAAAAAAAAAAAAAAAAAAAAAAAAAATATCTGCAGATCGTACAGACATTTGTCCCGAGGCGGGAATCGAACCCGCAACCCCTTGCGTCGCAGGCGGACCTTCGCCCGCTGCGCCACAGAGCTCGTCAAACACACATAATGTATATGCACCAGATACTTGATTCAAATTACGCAAAATAGGTACTTAAATGGCTTAGAAGAATAATTTAAATCTAACCCTAAACTGTTGTGGTCTTACATAACCACTAGTTTGGTTTCGCGAAAATAATTTTTCGACCCTCATTTGGTTTGCGTTTTGGCGCGAAAAACGGCGGGCGCTCCGCGTCGGCGCTAAGTGGATACTGGCTCGGTTTTTACAATAGAGCGTATCGTGGTATTTACGCTCTGTGGAAAGGGATTGAATGAAGCTTGTCAGTACAATCATTCATAATTTAGTCTGTGTTCGGGATATACAGCGTAAAAATTATTTTCTATTAATTATTGATTTAATTTTATATAAAAAATACTTTTGTTTGTAATTCAAAATGTATTATCATATATCTACATGTTTTGCGGTATATACATTGTTTAGTTTTAAGGTGTGCAATAAAGTATTTTCTATCTTCTATCTATCTATCTTAACTAGTCTTTTCTTTTTAATTTGTTGCCCGATCCAAGAAATTGATCGTTACCGGTTTCAACAATTATAGTGCCAATTCATTTCATTGCTAAGCACAGTAAAGTTTACGACTTCTTAACCTATGTCCATGACTCTGACCTTAGGTACGTTTTACCAAACAAAATAAAATATATTCCTTCATAATAACATTACTTATTTTTTTTATAAGTTTCTGAATGTCTGTTCTATTACAGAGTACCTTATTGCTTTTCTATAATAACGATCATCATGACTAGTAATAGGTAAATAATTAGTTTTGGAGTGACACTGACAGTATTTGCTTATATCAATTTAGGTGATTTCAAGAAGAGTCAGAATCGTTAGATTCTTTATCAGACACCGGTTGCTTAAAAGAAAGCCACGGAAACATTTTGTCTACTGCGACTATAGCCTCATAACGCTTGCCTTTTAGTGTAATGGGGGTGTCTTCAATAACGTATCGGTCATTTGGAAGCACCTTTTTTATCCTTTATGGGCCTTTACACTTGGGTTCTAATTTTTTTGATTGGCCTTCAATTCCAGTAACTGCACGAATAACCCTAACTAGGTCCCCTACGTTGTATTGAATACCCTTTTTTCAATGTTTGTCAAAATTTTCTTTATCCCTGTTCTGCTGCTCTTTTATTCGCACACTAGCTTCAGATCTTATTTCAGACAATGATGTTTGTCTAGTAGGGTCAGCAGAATCAGTATCAGTAACAATTTCATTGAAAATGCTTTGTGATAGATTATAAACCGTTCTCCCAAATAGTAGTTCAGTTGGGGTCTTTTGAGTGGTGGCATGATACTTGTATTAATACCTAACTGAATATCGGGCAAATGTTCATCCCATATTCCATTTGCCTTATCGTGATTAATGGCACCTAAAGCGGCCAAGATAGTTCGGTTATACCTTTCTACTTGGCCGTTTGCCCTAGGTGTTGCTACTGCATTGAGCACGTGTTTGATACCGGTTCTCTTAATAAAGTCTTTGAAAGCCCACTGGTAAAACTGGTACCTTGGTCAGTGATCAGGCGGTTTGGCGTCCCAAAATAACTGATATGATCGCGTAAAACTCTTAGAGTTGTCGCAGATTTTGTGTTTCTAACAGCTGTTAGGTTAACATATTTTGTAAATGAATCAACTATCACCAAAATATACATGTTACCCCTTTTTGTCTTAATAAATGGACCCAAATGGTCTGCGTGTATTGTGTGGAAAGGGATGTCTATTTTAGGGATTGGGTAGTTCTCCTGCTTTCGCACCACTTGGTAACTTATGGTGGGCGCATTCTATGCATGCCGCCACATACTTTTTAATAAATCGTCTCATTTTTGGGAACCAGTAGTGGGTTTTTATACGCCCCAACGTTTTATCATACCCGAAATGGCCTGCGTCATCGTGGTATGCTCTTAATAAATGCCACCTAGCACCCCTTGGTACTAGCCAGCGCATTGTGGAATCGTCAAGTACTCGATAGACGCGACCATTTACCATTTTGTAATTTTTAAATATCTCTGTTTGTTCTTTTGTTTTGGGATCATTTAATATGCCGGCAATACGTTTTATTTCATCATCAGATTGTTGATACGTGGCGAGCCATTCGTCACTACCCACGGTTAGTATATCTAAAATATGACTACTGTCTTGCTCGTCCGAGACGGGACTTCTACTCAAGGCGTCAACATGAGCCATCTTGTCTCCCGATCTGTACTCTATGTCACAGTCATATTCAAGAAATTGTAGCTACCAGCGGGCGATTCTCGGCACTAAATCACGTTTGGTCAAAGTGGTACGTAAAGCATTACAGTCTGTCAAGATCTTAAATTGTATCTCTATTAGGTATACTCTAAATTTGTTTAGCGAGGATATTACAGCGAGTGTTTCTAACTCGTATGAATGGAGTTTTTGCTCATCTGGAGTAGTTTGTCTGCTATAATAAGCAATAGGTCGTAAGGTACCTGCAGAATCGAACTGCATAAGTATGCCTGCAACTCCTACTTTGCTTGCATCCGTGTGAAGTTGGGTTTCAGCATCTGGGTTACATATTGCAAGAACTGGTCGTTCTACAAGTACCTGTTTCAAATTGTTGAAAGCGCTGGACTCATCGACTCCCCATTGCCATGATACATCTTTCTTGAGCAAAGCTGTAAGAGGTTGTGCAATAATAGCAAACCCTTTGACAAACCTTCTGAAAAAGCTTGCGAGTCCTATAAATCGTCTGATCTCATGAGCATTACTTGGCGGAGGGAATTCTGAAATGGCTTTTGTTTTAGCTGTCCCTGGTTTAATACCCTTGGCACTAACTTCATATCCCAGATAATCTATTTTATCAAAAAAAAAATTACATTTACTCAACTTCAGTGTTAGACCATTTTGTGAGAGTTGTTTAAGTACTTCTTCTAGGCGAATTAGTCCCTCATCGAATGACCGTGCTGGTATGAGTATGTCGTCCATGTAAATAAGAAAGAGCTAATGGGCGAACCTTGAATAACTTTGTTCATCGTCCTTTGAAATACAGACGGCGCGTTGACCAGTCCGAAGGGCATCCTATTGAATTCGAACTGGCCATCTGGAGTAACGAAGGCTGTTTTATCTCGAGATTTTTCTTCAATAGGAATTTGGTAGTATCCGGAAGCCAAATCAAGAGTTATAAACAGTTTACTACCAGAGAGTCTATCGAGTTGGTCTTCAATTCTTGGCAATGGATAGTGCTCTCGCTTTGTTTTGCGATTTAGCGCGCGGTAGTCGACACATAGCCTCTTTTCTCCATTTTTTTTATTAACTAAAATTATTGGACTTGCGTATGGAGAATTAGATTCTCTGATAATATCGCTGTCCAACATCTCTTGGACCATGTCTTTAACTTGCTGACGCTCTGTGTATGGTAATCGATATGGTCGATATACAACCGGACTGGCATCAGTTAATTCAATAACCATCTATCTCAGTTTCAGACGTAAATCCTAAGTCATGCAGGCTATTTGAAAAACTGGTTTTGTATTTATTAAGGACATTCAACAGTTCCCGCTGTTGCAATTGAGATAAAAAATCGCCAAATTTAACAGAAGTATCGAAACCATCTGCCCATAGTTCACCATGATTTATATGTATTTTACCAGTCACAGAATGGCTCCTCGTGATTAGGTCTCCTGTGTTAAATTTCAGCTCACAAGGCCCTATATTCTGTATCAGAACGACGCCTGTGCCTTCTCGCAACATATATTCACCGGGAAATAAATAATGCTCATGATTAAAACTTTTCCTTAAACTACCATGGACATATATCGTACCTGTATATTCATTTGAGCACTTTACTGAAACTGGTTTAATCTCGTTGACAGCCAAAGAGATCTCATTATTATAAACAAGAGGATACTTAACAGTCTCATATCGTGCAGACTTCTGAAATATAACATCCTCATCAGTTTTAATAATTTTGATCGATGGCCTTTCCGTAAATGTGTGTCCAAGTAAAAAGGGACACGGTATAACGTGATTATCGACCACTAGAATTGGGACATCATGTTCCACTACTCCTTGTAACTCTAGGGTAGCATACACTAATCCAATAGGAAGATAAGCTACGTTGCCCAACCCCTTTAATATTGGACCGCTAACTTTCAAATCAAAATCAAAAATCAAAATGCATTTATTTCAGTAACAAAAATAATAAAAAGTTTACCGTGGTGGGAACCTCCTTTTAAGTATGAAATACCTGTGTTAGGAGGTTCCGCTCTTCATATCATAAAAATTACATAAAACATTCATGCATGAATTAAAATAAAATAAAACATTCAAAAAAATAAATCTGGAAAGTATGTGTAGTTGTATGTGGGTGAGATGTGTGAATGTGTAGTTGAGTATGGGGATGTGTTGTCTGATATGCAAGGGTGAGGATGTGTGCAGGTGAGTAGGGTCTTCTCCAATAGCGCCAGTCTCGTAGGAGTCTGGGTACCAGAGGAGACCCGTGTGTGATGTGTAGGTATGAGTAAATGTAGTCATGTAAATGTATTAGTAAACATTAGTTGATTATAATGATTATGCGAAAGGGACGAGGGTGTTCAGTATGATACAATTTTACAATTTTTTTTTTTTTTATATTTACTAATGATGATTTTTTCCTGTTTTTAATTATTTACAAGATTAATTATTAAATTAGGCCAAAAAATTCAAAATGGATTCTGTCTCTTCATAGCTCTGTGTTAGCAACCAATTAGATACAATCTTTTTACAGTCATGGTATTGTTTAGGGTAGATATTTAATGTTTTGTTAACTGTATTATAAATATGAGCCGATTGTTTCGAGAATTGGCTACTAGCATATCCAGTTTTAGTGGTGGGTACTTTAGCGACTTTATCTTTTCTTCTCCTCCGTAAAATGTTTTGATCAAAAGCCAGTGTTTTGTGCATTCTTAGGACGATTTGCAGTATGTAAATTTTTCGGCATTTTGGGCAGTCAGTAGCCACATGACCTAGTAATTTACAGTTTTCGAAGCGCAGTTTTGGTTTAGGGCAGCGGAAAAATGGATGCCCTTTCTCGTGACAGTTATAACATGTTATACCCGTTTTTGAATTGGGTTTTTGAGAAGAAGAAGAAGCGTTTTATCATTGTTTGACGTTTGGTTATTATTACGTTTGTCCCTGGGTTTAGTAGTATCACCATTGTTTTTATCTTGACCTACTTTGATAGATTTTAAAAATTTAAGGACTTGTTCGGGTTCCGAAAACTCTGAACTTTGTCCTCCTACCCGTACATTTCTATCGTCAATGCCTTCTAACAGGCAGTCTACTGCACGTCTACCAGTTATTTCACAACGATTAAGAAGGTTCATCTTGGAATAGTAGTACAGATATAAAGGTTCTCCGAAACGCACTCTTTTACCCAGCATTTCGGACAATAGCTCGGCATAGTTTTTCCTAGTAGGGAAAGATTCGCGCAATTTAACCTTCCACACTTCCCATGAATGAAGCAGGGAAGGCAAACGCTGGTACCACGTCTTTGCTATACCGCTTAGCCTAGGTATAGCATAGTGAACAATCTGTTTATCATTCCAATTGTAAATCTGAGCGCATTCATCTACCTTCTTAATCCATACATCTACAGTCTGTTCCTTATTTTGGGGGTCAAATTCGGGAACAACGTTTAAAACGGGAAACCTGTCAGTATCACTCGTAGGCTTTACATTTTTCATTAAATCTAGAAACCTTTTTAAGTACATGCTTTCAATTTCATAATATTTACTCCTATTAGGCTCCGATTGACCGTTGCATTGGTGAGTATACGGGGAGCGGTTCCGCGTGCGCCCTCGCGACTGGCTGCGACTTCTTGTTCTGATGATCCTTGTTAGCTTGCCTTGAGCTCTAGGGCTTATTGACCTGGATCGGCTATTATCATCATGGAGCTTCGAGCGTGACCGCAATCTGCCTCGAGGCACGCTGGGACTGTGCGCTTCTTGTTCTGCAACCTCCGTTATTGTACGGCGGGGTGTTGCTGCAGTCTTAGTCAGTGGCCGATAACGATGGTGTCGTTTATCTTTGTCCTTATCTTTGCCCATGGCCTCGGAAAGAAACAAAATATATTAATAATCAAGTCATTCTTAATGAAATAATAGCAGTCTGGCTATAATGACACATAAGATATCTCTAAATAAATCCCAAACCTAGTCGGATCATATGAAAACCTAACCGGAAGATACCGGAAACCAACAGGTCAATACCGCAAACCCTCTAGAATGTACCGGAACCTAACCGGATACTACCGGAATCGAACCGAAACCCAACCGGATACTACCGGAATCGAACCGGAACCCAACCGGATACTACCGGAATCGAACCGGAACCCAACCGGATACTACCGGAATCGAACCGGAACCTAACTGGATATTACCGGAATATAACCGGAACCCAGCCGAATCCTACCGGCACCGATCCAGACAGGACCCTGACCCAACTGCCATATTTCTAGCTTAATTGTTATAATACCACAATAATATGAACCAGATGGTACGTCTTGTATGTCATCGCTATTGCCAGTTACACGTGGGGTTCCACAGGGATCGATTTTGGGACCGATTCTGTTCATTTTATATTGTGCAGATATCGTTCTTAAAGTTGAAAACTGCAATTACCATATTTACGCAGATGACATACAGCTGTATACATCCTCAACACCCAATAATATGAACCAAGCTATTAATAATTTAAATCAAGACTTAAGCCGATTGGACGAATGGTGTAAATCAAATAACCTTGTTCTTAATCCATCAAAAACCAAATTTATTGTTCTGGGGTCTAAAATGCAAGTCAATAAAATACTTGCGCTTGATCCTAAAGTCCAAATTAAATGCGCCTATATAGATCGAGTAACAGAAGTCCGTAATCTAGGTCTGCTGATGGACAGTTCATTGCACTTTGAGAACCACGTTGTACAAACCGCTCGTAATTGCTTCTACAGGTTATCTGTTCTGTACCGCTTGAGAGAATACCTAAACACCGACATACGAATTAAACTATGCGATTCCCTAGTTCTCTCCAAACTGAACTATGTGGATACTGTGATTGGTGGATGTATGCTGGCTAGTTCCAAAAAGCTCGTGCAACGTGTACAAAATGCATGTATTAGTTTTTGCTTTCCTATTCCCCGAAGAGCCCACATATCGCCTTACATCAATAGTAACGGATTTTTAAATATGTCGACACGTCGCACCCTTCACTTTGCAACTCTGCTATTTGGAGTTATAAGAGGTCAGGTACCACTTTACTTATACGAAAAACTTAATTTTTCTGCTCGTAATGTCCGCTTTGCCATTATTTTAATTGGAACGCAACATCGAACGACCGCATTTCGTGGCAGCTTTCGTTATGCTGCCACGAAATGCTGGAACAATATCCCTCCTCCTATTAGAAATTCTGTCTCAATTTACACCTTTAAATTAAATTTTAAAAATACCTGCATAATGTACAAAATAACTAATGATTATGTTGTCGTTTTTTGTTCTTTTTTAAATATTTATGGTTATGCCTTCCAATGTTATGGGGCATGCCAACTTATTGTACCTATGGCATGGTTTTATATTATTAGCTGTTGTTATCTGTTATTTTTACTAACCTAGATTTTGAATATAAGTTTGCCTAGTTGTCTTTTGCCTTGCTTCCTTTGTGTACCTTGTAATGACTATCTGCTCTTTGTAATTAATGTTATATTATATTAAAATTGTGAATTTATATAAATGTGTATCGCAGTGCCGCCTGCGCCACACAATACGGGCGCCACTGAAAACCAGCGCTCCAGCAGCCCTTGTGCTGATGTAGCAAATGCTGAGGGGTAGCCTTATTGTTTTCACCTCTCATGTAATTAAATAACTGTATCTGTAATGTAAGTGATTGTGATAACAATAAAACTTTTTCTATTCTATTCTATAATAAAAATAATAATTAAAAAAAAACTAGACTAAGAGGAAAACATATTTATAATTTCAGTAAAACAAAAATACATAACATTACATAAATCATAACTAATATGTATGACCTAACCATTTCTTTTTTTTTTTTTTTTTACCCTTAATCTTCAGTGTTAAAACCAATGAAACCGTCAAGGACGACAAGGGAGTGCCCTTGCCACATTATTGGCGGTGGTACATCAGATAAAAGAAATACGGGGAGTGCCCCGATCACTTTCTTTCACCTAATGCTCATCGGGTAAAACATGTGCGATCTAGCCCAATTTCCCTTTTGTTAAAACCAATGAAATCGACCGACAATCACGACAAGGGAGTGCCCTTGCCACGTGTTTGACGATGGTCCACCAGGAAAGAGAAATACGGGGAGTGCCCCGATCACTTTCTCTCACCAGTGCTCATTGGTTAAAACAAATGCAATATAGCATTTTTTTATTATCATAACCTAGAAGGTTCTACTTGTAAAGAGATGGGAAAAAAAATATTATAACGAACATTAGAGGTACATACCTTACACTTGGGCCGCCTTATCCGTCGTCCGCCGTAGCCGTCGGTTTACAAGCCGTTAAAACAGCACGTAAGTACATACTTACGTGCTGTTTTAACGGCTTGTGGGCGTTACTATTCGAATCCCGCTTCTGAGTTATTGGTGTCCTACACCTCAAACCCAGAAGGAAAGGGATTGCAAACTTAAACACAGCTATCCTTTTAACACTTTCTGTATTAGCTCTTCTTTACATTAAGATCTTTGCACTTTCAAGTCTTACAGCCAACTGTGCCAGGAATTATTCCAATATCCCTGACGTTATCTCTATCCCTGCTACTTCCGAGTAAGCGTCTTATTGGCTGGAGAATAGGTACAGCCCTGTGATTGGTCGGTGTTATTATAATTAAACTAATCTTATAAACTAATGGATATAAATCAGCGATTATTAACTTAAAAATAATTATTAAATTAATGATTATTAAAATGAGTACATAATCTTCTTAACACTTTGTTCGAAAATTCCTGACAATGAGCTCTTTATGGAAATTAACATTATTTGTTTCAGACTTTGTCTTATTCGAAAGTTGAATTATAAATCAGAAGTATTTTGGAAATAAGTTTATTTGTGAAAAATAATATAAAATTTTTTAAACCCTATTCCAGACCAGAACACCAGACCAGACCTCGCAATCGTTTAGATATTCCGTTCTCAAAGCTTCAACTTTTCCACTCAGGTCCACATGCAATGTGCATAAAAATATTTAATAAAATTCCACAAGATATTCAAAACGAAAGTAAAATACCACAATTTAAATCATTATTAACCTCGCAATCGTTTAGATATTCCGTTCTCAAAGCTTGTGGAATGCCTGCCCAACTGGGCAAGGCATTTTGCCACGCTCCGGGAGAAGCTGGGGCATGCGCCCAACGCCCGACCCCTTGATAAAGGGGTCCGGTTCACCCCACGCTCCCCAGATGAATACCGCGTCATCCAAGGCCACCTGGTAGAAGCTTCGGCGGAGGACCCAGCCATTAGCTGGTTCAGCTACTCGGTCTCCGCCGAGGTCCCAACGAAGGTGGCTATCCGAGGCCTTCCGTGGGACACTTCCCCGGATGACATCCACGCCACCCTTACCGACCGGGGGTTCCCGGTCCGGTTTGTTAAAGCGATCCGCCCCAAGCAAGGCCGCGCAGGCTGCCTATACCACGCACAGCTGGACCGCATGTCGCCGGAGGAGCTCGTGAGGCTTTACAGCATCACTGAGCTCTTCTACATGCCGGGCGTGTGCGTGGAACACTGGCGCGGCGCGGCCAACCGAGTTCCGCAATGCCATCGCTGCCAGGCGTTTGGGCACGCCTCGGCGCACTGCCACCGTCCGCCGCGCTGTGTACGGTGCGGCGGTCAGCACGCAGCCGCCGATTGCCCACGCCCCATCACGGAGAAGCCAACGTGCGCCAACTGTGGGCGGGAACACACCGCCAACAATCGGCAGTGTCCCGTCCTTAGAAAGGAAGCGAGGAAGCGCGGGGTTACAATCCCGCCAACTCGCGTAGCCCCAGCCGCGGGACGGGAGGGGTCGTCCGACCCCCCTCCTGCCGGCAATACGGTGGCTACGAACAACCGCCGCCCCATTACCGCTCCACCCCAGGCCGGTAGCCCACCGCTTAGTGGGCTGACCGCCGGGGAAACACGCCGCCCGCAAAGAAGACGAGGCCGTGGAGGTAGGAGGAAGCGGAAGCCGCTCGCCTCCTCCACACCGCAAATTCCCGCAGGACAACGGGACTACCAAGCATTGGTCCCGGCGCCCCAACCGAGACACCCGCTGCCGCGTCCCGCTCCACGGACGCAGGCACCCCTTGGCGCATTAGCGCCGACCATTCCTGAGGCAAACTCCGGCTTCAACGTATGCAACCCCCCCCCAGAAGGCACACCCACTGAACCCGCGGCTGAGCAACGGCCCGTCGGACCGGTTGAGGCCCCCGTGATACTCATGGGGATCCTCACCGAGATCCTGATGGCCATCGCCGCGGGAGAAGACACGCGTGAGGTAGCGGTCCGGGGACTGGAGGCCATGCGTAGAAACTTCTATGCATAGGCCGCCTCCGCACCGCACCTCCGCCCGGGAGAACCAACGACACCCGCCCACCCAAAGGGCTACAAGAAGCGTGACCTGGGGGTTGTAGCCCCCAGAGATGAAGCCGGGGCAAGGAGACTAAGTCTCGAGGCCTCACCCGGTGACCCCGAAGGGGGTCCGGAAGAAGAGGATTTTTTTCTCAAAGCTTCAACTTTTCCACTCAGGTCCACATGCAATGTGCATAAAAATATTTAATAAAATTCCACAAGATATTCAAAACGAAAGTAAAATACCACAATTTAAATCATTATTAAAACAGTACTTATTAAAACATTGTTTTTATACCTTACAAGATTTTTTAGAGCTGTAGGTTTTATTTGTTTGTTTTATTTTTCTGTTCATATTTTAGGAAAACAAGTTTAGTAATGTATGTATGTGTTAATCACATAACATATTCTTCGTTTTCTACACTTATAAGATTTTCTTTGGTTTTGTACAACTTTTCTTTTTCATAGCTTAATATACAGGTAGCTATATTAACATGTATGTACCTACTTACTTAATACTTTGTCACCTGCATGTATAAGGTACGTAACATATAATAGGTACCAAATTGTAATTATAAGTGCATTACTGTCGTGCCCAAACCGGGTCCATGTTTGGAACTATATTTTGTTAACATCTTCACTTACTACAACGTGGTTGCAATAAATGTTTTGACTTTGACTTTGTATAAGCGACTGCATATTAAATATTCAATTAGTGTTTTTACAAATGAATAAGTAAACTATAACATAATTTACTAGCTTTATACGTCATCATCATCATCATCATTTCAGCCGTAGGACGTCCACTGCTGGACAAAGGCCTCCCTCATTGATCTCCAAGTACTGCGGTTGGAAGCCGTCTGCATCCACCGCCGACCAGCAGTTCTCACCAAGTCGTCTGCCCATCTTGTAGGTGGACGTCCTACGCTGCGCTTACCGATCCGTGGCCTCCATTCGAGAACTTTGCGGCCCCATCGGCCATCTGTTCTGCGCGCTATATGGCCTGCCCATTGCCACTTCAACGTGCTAATCCGTTTGGCTATGTCGGTGACCCGAGTTCTTCTACGTATCTCCTCATTTCTGATTCGATCCCGTAGTGAAACCCCGAGCATAGCCCTCTCCATAGCTCGTTGAGCGACTCTGAGCTTGTTCATAAGGCCAATAGTGAAGGACCACGTCTCGGTTCCATATGTCATCACTGGTAACACACACTGGTTGTAGACTTTCGTCTTAAGGCACTGAGGTATGTTGGACGAAAAGACGTTGCGAAGTTTCCCAAACGCTGCCCATCCGAGTTGGATTCGACGATTGACCTCTTTCTCGAAGTTGGACCTATCTAATTGGACTGTTTGTCCTAGGTATACGTACGCGTCGACAACTTCAAGAGCAGAGTTCTCAACCATAACTGGGGCAGGCACGACATGGACATTTGACATGATTTTCGTCTTGTCCATGTTCATTTTAAGGCCTACCCGCTGGGAGACTCGATTGAGGCCTTCGAGCATCGTGCTGAGCTCTTCCATCGACTTTGCCATGACCACAATATCGTCGGCAAATCGAAGGTGAGTGATGTATTCGCCGTTAATATTGATGCCCAGCCCTTTCCATTCCAGGAGCTTGAAGGCATCTTCCAAAGCGGTCGTAAACAGTTTCGGAGAGATTACGTCTCCCTGTCTTACGCCTCTTTTTAAGGGAATCGCCTTCGAGCTCTGTTCTTGTACTCGGACTGACATAGTGGCGTTTGTATACAAACACTTCAACACTTCGATGTACCGTTAGTCAATTCGGCATCGTTGGAGAGACTCAAGCACCGCCCATGTTTCGATCGAATCGAAGGCTTTCTCATAGTCCACAAACGCAAGACATAGCGGCAAGTTATACTCTTCGGTCTTCTGTATGACTTGCCGCAGCGTATGTATGTGGTCTATGGTACTGTAGCCTTTTCGGAACCCGGCTTGTTCGGGAGGCTGGAAGTCATCAAACCTGCGTTCGAGACAGTTCGCGATGACCCTTGAAAACAGCTTATAAACATGGCTCAACAGCGAGATGGGTCTGTAATTCTTAAGTAAGGTTTTGTCACCTTTCTTGAAGAACAGAACCACCACGCCCCTGTTCCATGCTTTTGGCGTCGTACCTTCCAGCAAGGCGGAATTAAATAGCTTCTGAAGGACCTTAAGTACCGGTGATCCACCCGCTTTCAGAAGCTCTGAAGTGATTCCGTCCTCACCCGGCGCCTTGTCGTTCTTAAGCTGTTTCAAGGCCATCCTGATCTCGTACAGGCTGATGTCCGGGATATCCTCGGTATAATGTCGGGTCAGTTTAGCTCTTGGGTCGTTGGCCGCACTGCAAACAGGTTTAGTGACCGAATCGTAGAGCCGTCCATAGAACCTTTCGACTTCCCTTAACACTTCTGCTTTACTTGACGTTGTGCTGCCATCTTCCCTCTTCAGCTTCGTCATCTGGCTCTGCCCAATAGAACTATCTCTCGCGAACACTTTGGAGCCTTTATTCCGCTCTATCGTAGCTTTAATACTGGCTGTATTAAAGGTACGAATATCGTGCCGCAAGGATTTCCAAATTTGTCTATTGAGCTGCCTGTGTGACTGAGCATCATCGGGAGACTGCAGTCGCAAAGAACGTCGTTCAGCCATGAGGTTTAGGGTGTCATCAGAAAGTTTCTGAGGTCTATTAGTACGGGGGGTCTTAAAGAACTGGGACCCCACCGTATGGACGGTTTCTACGAACCTGTTATTGATCTCGTCCACCGATGCATCTACTCCTAGACAGTCAAAGCGATTTGCGAGTTCGAGTTGAAAGCTCTCGAGGTTTTGGATATGTGCGCGAGTGGGTCGGAGCGTAGATTTCATCAAACGGGACCTTTCAAGTTTAACGTTCATATTCAATGTGCCCCTTACAATTCGGTGATCACTGCCGGTTTTCACCCTGTGAATCACAGAGACATCATTGAATATTCGTTTCTTGTTGGTCAGGATGAAATCAATCTCATTTCTCGTAGAACCATTGGGACTCATCCAGGTCCATTTCCTGTGAGGCGGCTTCTGGAAGAAAGAATTCATCATAAAGAGTCCTTCTTTCTCCAGAAAATCGGCCAGCCTCTGTCCCCTGGGGTTCCGTTGCCCATACCCAAATTGCCCCACTCTCAACTCATCATCGCTTCTCATGCCTAGCTTTGCATTGAAGTCCCCCATTACAACAGTGAAGTGAGTGTTGTTCGTATGTATGGCTCTACTGATGTCCTCATACATAGACTCTACTTCTTCATCTGGGTGTGACGAGGTCGGCGCATATACCTGAACGACCTTCAGCGAATATAGCTTAGATATTCTGAGTGTTAGGTACGCGACCCTGCTCGACACACTGTCGATGGTGACAATGTTGATAATGAGTGACTTGTGAACGAGAAACCCGACACCACCTTGGGACTGTTGGTCGCCCTCCCGGTAGTATAGCAGGTTACCGGACTTAAGAGATATCGTGTCCTCGCCCTCTCTACGGACTTCTGATAGCCCCAAAATGTCCCAGTGTAATCTACTAATTTCTTCTTCCAGCTCAACAATCTTATCGTCTGTCCTCAAAGTGCGGATGTTGTGTGTTACCAGGGCCAGTGGTCGTCGTAGGGGTTGGTAGCCGATCGTCTCCCGGGGATTCTTAGCACCCCTAGCCCCGCCGTTACCATGACTGCTACCGTAGCCAGGATTAGCGGGGCCGCCGGGGACTCGGGGCCTGGTTTTTTGTTGTGTTGTCATGAGGGGGTTGATGCCATACTCACCACGCTTGGCAGGCGGGTTGGCGAGCGCAGTAAAGGGTAGTGAAAAAACACGGAAAGATGCTGCTGCCCATCTTCCGGAGGATCCCTTAGCAGATTCTTACTGCATCCATGGGTAAGAGAGGAGGGGCAACATTCTACTGCCGGTGCCCCACGGCAACGTATACGTCATAAGTCGACCAAATTTATAACCATTTGACAGTTCGTTTACGCCAACCTTGTAAATTACGAAGATACAACTGATGCACCTCTTTCTAGCTCCTTTAAAATGTAATATGTAAAAAGAGTACAGAATGATTGATTTTGGTTGCTATTTTAGCCAGGTTTCTATTACGTTATTATTCTGAACCGAGACACCCGCTGCCGCGTCCCGCTCCACGGACGCAGGCACCCCTTGGCGCATTAGCGCCGACCATTCCTGAGGCCAACCCCGGCTTCAACGTATGCAACCCCCCCCCAGAAGGCACACCCACTGAACCCGCGGCTGAGCAACGGCCCGTCGGACCGGTTGAGGCCCCCGTGATACTCATGGGGATCCTCACCGAGATCCTGATGGCCATCGCCGCGGGAGAAGACACGCGTGAGGTAGCGGTCCGGGGACTGGAGGCCATGCGTAGAAACTTCTATGCATAGGCCGCCTCCGCACCGCACCTCCGCCCGGGAGAACCAACGACACCCGCCCACCCAAAGGGCTACAAGACGCGTGACCTGGGGGTTGTAGCCCCCAGAGATGAAGCCGGGGCAAGGAGACTAAGTCTCGAGGCCTCACCCGGTGACCCCGAAGGGGGTCCGGAAGAAGAGGATGATGATTATTCTGAGCCTACTAGATATGGGTGATAGTTTTCCGTGCGTCTGTCAAAGATTTAAATCGTTAGATTCGCCCTCGTCGTAATGAGACCGAAAAGAAAGAGTTTAGTTTAGAAAGAGTTTACTATTACTATTATTTTATAATAATAATAGCCAAACTCTTTCTAATTTGATTTCAAAGCTGCACTTTTATTGAGATTAATTTAAACGTTCCAACTTTCTTCCTCTACCGCACTGACAGATGCCCAAAACGATGAATCAATCAATCAAGCGAAATTTTAAAATTGCTGCATTATTATCATAAAAAGTGAAACTGCATCAATATGTATATTGTAGTGTTTTATGATTTTTACGTTTAAATTAGGTATACAAAAAAGATAATTCGGGAATAAAGAAGTACTTTCTTTATTTCGAGATGTTTTTTTGTAAAAATGAGGTGCCGGCAGTAGAGTGTTGCCCGTCCTCTCTTGCCTATGGATATAGTCTGACATCTGCCAAGAGATACCTCTGGAAGATGGGCAGCAGCACGTGACTAGTGAACGTGATCACCGCGTGTTGCTGTTGCAGATGGGCCTTCGGCTTGTCTCGACATTTAGTCGTATAAAAAAACTTACCCTTAATTATCCTCCCATGGCCATGCTGGTCGCCCTGGCTATGACGCTGCCGGTGGCCACCACCCCCTTGCAGGACATGGCCGCTGCGGCCATGGAGCCCTTAGCTATCCCCACCGCCGTGAAGCCTAATAATTTCAGTATCCACAAGCCTCCCTGAAACTAACAAATATTTCACTTTCCAAAATTGAAGCGAAAAAAAATGTTTTTCTTAAGCTTCTGCGATCATAATTTTAAATATAAATTAGGCCAAGTGCGTGTCGGGATATGTAGGGTCCCGTAGTTACCCGTGACCGTGTTGTTCGAGGTTGGTTTGGTGTGTTTTTTACGTTTACCAAAACATTAACAGGTATTCATTGAGTTTTCGGTTTAAAGTAATCCGGTATGTTTGGTAAACCGCATCTCTTATATGAGCGAGAATTTCTCCGAAACCAAAAAAAGCTAGCCTAACTGTTATGGTTTTCCTTGAAAGTTCATGGTTAAAATACATTTATGATTTTTGTAGACCTTATAGTATGTAGTACTAAGCGAACGTAGATTAAATACTAACAAAAACATACCGCAAAATTAATAAATACACCTCATACATATTAGTACATGTTTTACAGAGTACCTAATAAAAAACAATAATGTAACTGTGAGTTTTAGATAATAAATAAAATAAAATAAATAAATAAATACCAAACCATCTGAATCACGCTGATGGTGTGCCTTAATATAATAGGCACATGTTTCATTTTTAAGAGCACATTAACAGGGTCTCTAATTTTTCTATATGTTTTCAACTTGATCCAAGTCGACATGCCGCCGTCCCAGTACCTTTCACACACATTTTTTTATAATTTTCATTAAAAACTTTCAAAATATACCTATAGGTATATTTATATTAATTTATACAATTAATTAATTAGCACGACTTACAAATATAAATCAATAACAATAATTTACTACTTAAAATAATTAAGCTGTGTACCTATTCAAAACTACTATGACTTTGGTCAGATAAACGGTTTCTTTCTTTCTTTCTAATTAATGAGATTATTAATATAACAATTGCAATAATAAAAAATATTCACTAAAAAAATAAAATAAAATTTGAAAAAATATAAACAATGCCTTTTTATTATTAATTATTATTAAGAGCCTGTTCTGTCCCACTGCAGGGCACAGGCCTCCCTTCCTTCCTTCCTTCCTTCCTTCCACCTTTCTCTGTCTTGAGCTACTGTGGTCCAGTCTTCCAAGTATGCGTCGAGTTCGTCTCTCCATCGACGTCTCGGTCCGAGGTTGTTTCCTGTCTTGTGGGATCCATTCGGTAGTGGATTTAGCCCATGACTTATCCGGCCTGCGGCAGACGTGACATTATTTTTATTATTTATATATATTACCTCGGAGGCTGAATCAGTTGTAAATTGGCTGGAATCTAACAATTTACAAGCTAACATTTCAAAAACTAAATATGTACCTACTTACATTTTCAAAATTTATAATAATAACATTAATTCTAATAATAATATAATATTTAATAGCACTCTGACATGTAGAAATGAAATAATAGAAAAAACTGAAATAAGATTTCTTGGTATGATATCGGACAAAGATATAAATTGGAAATTGCCTAAAGAGCAAATTGGCAAAAAACTTAATTGTTTTGTTTTTGCTCTTAAAAGATTAAGAAGAACATCAGGCCAACAAACGGCTTTAACAGCATATTTTGGCTAGGTCACCTCAGTGCTAGGGTATGGTCTTTTGCTTTTCGGTAACTCTACGCACATCAAAAGAGCTTTCATTATTCAAAAAAAGTGTGTAAGAGCCGTTTTTGGAATAGGCTCATTAGAGTCATGTAAGCCTCTCTTTAAGAAACATAAACTCTTAACACTCACTAGTTTATACATCTTCCAAATTGGCTGTTTTGTAAAAGAGCATGCTTCATTCATATATAAAAATTCAAAGACCAATTCAAAGATAAAAATAACTCAGTCATAAAAAATAGAGATCCCACTAGGCTTTTAGTGCCCCCACACAAAACTGTTAAAGTATAACAAAATTCCTAGAGATATAAGAGAACTGCCTACTAGTAAATTTAAGACAAAACTCCGTAGGTGGCTCTTAGATAAATGTTTTTATGACATTATAGTATAATAATATAGTATAATAATTAGGATTATCTATTCTGTATTGTAAATTTTTGTTTTTATTATTTATTGTATTCAAATTTCAAAATTAATATTATGTTACTTTTATAAGTAGGCTTACATTTATTTTAAACTGACTTGTCCAAGAACATGTAATTTGTCAAAGGATATGAATAAATAAACAAATAGAATTTTATAATCAATAAATTACCTAGTAATATAATATAAGTTAAAAATATTGTACGTCCATAATTAATGGATAAGCTGTTGTTCCACCTCATTGAAGTATTATTACTAGCGTATAGAATTGACACCCGCGAACAACATGTTTGCGCCATGAGTTGTTGTTGCCGGCCGGCAACAACTCATTTAGTCGTTCGTCGACGCCCATCGCGACCGCATGCGAATCAACCCAAATTAAAAATGCCGTCTTGCGTGTTAAAAACGTGTAAAAATCAATCAACTGCGAAGAAAAAAGATAGTGGCGTGACTTATCATCGGAAAGTAAACAGAATATCAACTAAAACCAACTAAAATAATTTTTGTATATTATTTTCTATTGTACTGACATTTTGTTTGAAAATCATAGATTATGAAAAGTGATTCGTACAGATGGGATGTGTAGGTACCTACTAAGGGTTGGCGACAAACCTTAAGAATTTGTTCAGACAACAATATAGGTATAATACAGCTTCAGTTTATAAGTAATGACGATTGCAAAAGATACCTACAGTAGGTAACTACTGTTACTGATCAGACAGACGGCATAGGGCAAGTAATATGAGTTAAAAATAATCAGTTAAGATTATTTTTAACTCATATTACTTGCCCTAATAAAAATAATCAGTTAAGATTATTTTTAACTCATATTACTTGCCCTATGCCGTCTGTCTGATCAGTAACAGTAGGTACCTACTGTAGGTATCTTTTGCAATCGTCATTACTTATAAACTGAAGCTGTATTATACCTATATTGTTGTCTGAACAAATTCTTAAGGTTTATAAATTTGTAATAGATCGATTGACGACCTCTGTGGCGTGGTGGGCGAAGGTTCGCCTGCGACGCAGGAGGTGGGTTCGATTCCCGTCTTGGGACAAATGTTTAGTGATCGCTGCAGATATTTGTTCTGGGTGTTCAGGTCATTTTCTACGTATAATAATAAATAAATAGGTATTTATGTATTGTATTGTATTTATTATATCAGTTATCTAGTAGCCATAAGAAGAGCTCTGCTTAGTTTTGGGCTAGATAATCATCATCATTTCAGCCAAAAAACGTCCACTAATGAACAAAGGCCTCCCTCATGGGTCTCCATGAGGGGTAGTTGCCATACTCACCACGCTTGGCAGGCGGGTTGGCGAGCGCAGTACGGGATGTTGGTATATGGAAAGACGCTGCTGCCCATCTTTCGGAGGTATCCCTTAGCAGGCTCTTACTGCATCCACGGGCATGAGAGGAGGGGCAGAGTGAAATAAAGTGTGGGGTCTAGTTAGTGTATGTACCTACCTATGTACGTACTTGTTGGATAAAATACCAATTTATTTAAAAAAAATGACTTTAAACGCTTAACGATTCGTTTTAATTTAATGTAAATATTTTTACGTTTTGAAATATAATATTCATAGGTACCTACTGCATTAACATTACTGCATTAATAAGGCCGACTGGAAGACCCGACGCCGAATACCCACTACACTTTTATATGGCTGTTGTCCTTCCAAATCTTTTATATTCTTCTGAGACATGGACTCTGTACCGTAAGCAGATCCGCACACTTGACAGATTTCACCTCAAATGTCTCCGCGACATCATGAACATCCGATGGTCAGACCGCGTCAGGAATACAAACGTCCTAAGGCGAGCAAACATCGGAGGCATTGAGGTGTACCTGATGAGGCGTCATCTTCGGTGGTGTGGACACGTGTCTCGTATGTCGGATAATAGAGTGGCGAAGCGCATCTTCTTTTCCGAACTCCAGAACGGTAAGCGTAAAAGCGGTGGCCAGTATCTGAGGTACAAAGACGTACTGAAAAGACATATGAAGAGATGCAATATAGAGCCCTCTAAATGGGAGGTAAAAGCAGCGCAGCGGCCAGAATGGCGACGTCTCATTCATGAGCAGGTCAACACGTTTGAAATAGAGCGTCGCGAGGAGCTCGATAAAAAGCGTGATGAGCTCAAGGCCCGACCACCAGTGGCCATATCTTATAATTACATCGGCGGGATATTAACATGTACAAAGTGCGCTCGTACCTTCACCAACAAACTTGGGTATGCAAGCCACCAGAGAGCGCACCAAAGGGTGGAACAATTACACCCCCATTCACCCTCATAACCCTCAAATAAGTCCTTATAGTTGAATAGATCCAGAAAAATACAGTCGCTGTGGTCGAAATCGGCCAAGACAGATATATATATAATTAGCGTAGAGCCGACTCGCAATGGGGCGGGGCTTAGCTCACGCCACCGCTGTGACGCGGCCGAGCAGCGTGTAGGGGCGCACCGAGCTTTCGAGTGCGCGCACAGACAGCCGAGCCACGTTTTTGCGTCGGCAACCGAACTAGACGGACGTTCTTATCCTTGCTTGCTAATACCATTGATTTGGTGATAACTAAATTACAGTTTTGTTAACTCTTGTGTTTTTTTTAAATACATTTGGATTTTAGTTTATAACCTCAGAAGTGGGATTCTTATCTCATTCTCTGCTGGCTATTCTTGATTCAGTTTTTTTAAATTTTGTATAAAACCCTTAATATTTTAAATTTGAAAAATGGCTAATAAAGCTCAAGTTAAAGCCGTAAACGTGATCGTACGCCTACCCCTGTTATGGAACAAACGCTACAGTGTATTTTAAACCGACTAATCGTTTTGGAAGAAAATTCCAGGGTTCGTAATACGGGTGCTGTGCTGCGGGTTCTTCGGGAAGTGCGTGCGTCCGTGGTAGCGGTGCTTCGACTCCAGTGCCGCCGCCGCCACCGCCGCCGCCTGCTGGCGAGCTGGTCGGCCTGTTGGCGACTACATACAGAATGGTGCGCTGCAAGTGTGGATATGCCTATGCCACGCACTAGTAAGCCGCAAACAATTGCTGTGGATGTGGTCATAACCGAGGTAGCTGAAAAACTTGCTAGTGCCATTAGCAACATTCCGGTAAGGTCGAACCATATTTTTATATCGAGCTTTGACACATCCGTGCATGATTTGGGACTTGGTATTCCAAGATCTATCTTGGTCTACCACGTGCGTATCCTTAAGAGGTGGGACGATGGCGAGTGTTTAGCACGTGTTGGTAGTTGTCTAAAGGGGGCACTAAATCGTGGCTGACGACTGGGTAAGCAACGATCGCAGTTAGTCCAATTCAAACGGGACTTTAGAGCGTTATGCCGACGTCGCGTCGTATAGATTTTGCGAACATTTTGTTTTATGTAATGAAAGCTGATTCCGACAACTACGAAACATATACAGAATATACCAGGCGATCCTTACTGCAACTACGCATAGTAAGAGGTCTAAGTGAAGAATTAACCGTGGCCATAATATGGTACGTGGCATAACTGACCCCAAATCCGAGCTGCTGCTGCTAATGCGAAACTGATTCCGAAAGGATTGGTAAGCTTTATATGGATTTATATGAAACCAGCGCAGGTTATGCCGGTCCAGCAATAAGATTATGGTAGTAAAGGAGAGACGTAGCCAAATAAGCATAAGCGTGGAAACGGTGACGCCAAGGTAAAGTGCTTTGTTTGTGGAATCTTTGTTCATAGAAAAGCCGCATGTCTGAAACGTGGCAAAGCAGATAAGTCGGCTAGTGGTAATTCGACGAGTAATCTGACCACCCCAACAATGCGAAGCCAAAGGCAGAACCATGTTCCTTTTGCAAAAAAAAAAACGGGTCACAAGGTTGAGGACTGTTTTGCACGTCAACGAGCTGAGTCACGTGGTAAGTCGAATGTGAACTTTTGTCATGAAGCTGTTGACAGCTATAAGCAAAACGAGATGTCACGACCGCTGTCATACAGCGTGTGCGCGTAGACATTCTTATAGACAGTGGATCGACGATTTCTCTGGTATCAGAAACTGTTGCGAAGCATTTACAATGCAAGCAAACGCCTTCATTCCGCGTATTACACGGTATAGGTAGTCGGGATATAGAAACATCGTTCCTCACTACATTGAGGGTAGAGTTTTCTGAGATTACTCTCTAAGTTGTTGTGTCAGATAAGTTTATGAAAACGCCGCTAATAATTAGGGAATCTGAGTCTCAGTTTTCTAGCCCAATATACTGATGAAGCCAAATGATGGTAGTGACAGGTTATGTGCAGACCTTTGATAGACGACCACGGTCGCTTGGGTAAGGCTAAATATTTTATCAGCTTAGATATAGCAACGGGCTTGCACCAAATCAGACTTGACGATGTGTCGATATACAGGAATTGTTACCTCAGAGACAATGCCCTATGGTCTTGCAAATGTACCTGTCGTATACCAGCGTATCATTTCCAACACACTGCGCTCTTGTCAAGACGCAGGTAGAACCTGCTTATACATTGGTGATGTTTGGTTACCTATCTATCTATCGACGAAGGATTGCAGACATTGTGCGAGGTTCTAAGTACGCTGTCCGGAGCTGGGTTTCTCCGTCAACCTAAAGGAAAGTAAGTTTCTCTCCTCAGAGATATATTATGTAGGTCGGACAGTTAGTAATGGTCAGGTAAGACCAAGCGAGATAGAGATTCAAGCTCTAGTCGATGCCGGGTGCCGAGCGATGTGAAGGAAGTAGGTACGATAATTTTTGGGTCTTGCTGGTTATTTTAGGTACTACAACCCTTGAAGACCAGTTGTGTAGAAAATCTCACTCGCAAAGATATGAAGTTCAGTTGGGGTGAGGAACAGGAAAAGGTTCGTAAGGACATGATAGTATGCTTAAACAATGGACCAGTCCTAGTTATATTTGATCCGTCCCTCCCAACTTAGGTACACACATATGTGTCAGCACTTGGCTATGGCTATTATGGCTAAGCAGTATTGTTGCGGAGACGAAAATGGTCATAAGCGACCTGTTGCTTATTTTAACAAGGTAACTCGAGGCGCTGAATCACTGTACCACTCATACGAGGTGAAGACGTTGGCAGTTAGTTAGGGCACTACAACATTTTATAAATTATCTAATTGGAATTAGATTAAACGTTGTGAAAGACTGTACTGCCTATAAGATGACCAAACACAAGAAGGTTTACTGCCGTTGCCGAGTTCATGACATTATGGCGCGGGGAATGGACCCCCAATGTGTGCTCTATTTTCTTTGAATATGAGTATGCCATGGTGTGTGGTATGGTTTTGGTTAAGTTATGTTGTTGTACTATCTGTGTATTTCGAGAGCTCTGCACATTTGGTAAAATTGAAAAGTCATGAATGTCCATTCTTTTCTAAAGTATACCCCGAGGGCTCTGTACTGTGGGTAATGTATGTATGTGCACCCTGAGGGTTGTTCTGTTATGCACCCTGAGGGCTCTGCATATTGTTCTGTTATGCACCCCGAGGGCTCTGTGATAACAAGATGTGTACGACCTGTCAAGGACCCGTATTATGCACCCTGAGGGCTCTGCATATTGTTCTGTTATGCACCCTGAGGGCTCTGTGATAACAAGATGTGTACAACCTGTCAAGGACCCGTATATATGCACCCTGAGGGCTCTGCATATTGTTTTGTTATGCACCCTGAGGGCTCTGTGATGACAAGATGTGTACGTCCTGACGGGGACCCGTACATGTGCACCCTGAGGGCTCTGCAGCGTATTAATCGTACTGTCCGGTCCAAGACCTATACGATGTGGGGCATGCTGTGGGCTCTGCGTTAAAGACAGTGTAACCCGAGGGCTCTGCACAGGTACTCACTCCGGTGAGGAGAACACCCCGAGGGCTCTGTTCAAAGGTAAGGGTGAAGTTATGTACGTTCATCCTGGATAACCTGTGGGCTCTGTCCAAAGCCGCTGAAAGTAAATGATTCGCTCTTTCTTTCAGCTTTGTAATTTTTACTGTGTTACTAATGCAAACAATGTATCTTTCAGGTGACACAGATAATGAAAGTAAAGATGAGAGTGATGACTCTCAAAGCCAGTTTACTAATGTAGAGCGCCGTATTGTGGAGCTGGAGGTCCATGTTCCTGAATCGCCAGCCCCTGTAAATTCGGGCGAGGACGCTCCTCAATCAGGAGAAGCCGAATTAGCGTAGAGCCAACTCGCAATGGGGCGGGGCTTAGCTCACGCCACCGCTGTGACGCGGCCGAGCAGCGTGGAGGGGCGCACCGAGCTTTCGAGTGCGCGCACAGACAGTCGAGCCACACTTTTGCGTCGGCAACCGAACTAGACGGACGTTCTTATCCTTGCTTGCTAATACCATTGATTTGGTGATAACTAAATTACAGTTTTGTTAACTCTTGTGTTTTTTTTTAAATACATTTGGATTTTAGTTTATAACCATATATATATATATATACTGCATTAATAATAGCTGTCTGAAGTGTCCATTCTGCGGTCAAAAAAATCTATAATTGCGACATGTTGTTACACTATGTTGAACGAAACGTGTAAGCGCCATGAAATTCACGGCGCTTACGACGTTTTGGTCGCGAGAAAACTATACTCTATTAGCGATCTAGCGCTGCATGTATTGATGGTATGGATCACAGAACAGAGAAAAATGTTTTCTCTGTTCTGTGGTATGGATAGACGACATTCTAATCGTGTAGCGCTGCAGCGAATACTTGTGTGCGGGGGCGAGCGCGCCCCGCGCAGGCACCCCCGCTGTCATCAAGTTGCGACACATTTTTTGTTTGGTATAGCTACCTACTCTAACTATTTACAACTCACTGTTCCACCTAGCTTTTAAGATCTTTTTTGTACACAGTTTCTACCTACAATAAATTTCCTTTCATTTCAATGTTAACAATATTTACAATGTTTGCCTAAAGTTTAGTACCGTTTAATAAGTTAGTAGTAAATACGTGAACTATAAAAGGTGCCTCAGCGCCAGTGAGTTGTAAATAGTTAGAGTAGCTATACCAAACAAAAAATGTGTCGCAACTTGATGACAGCGGGGGTGCCTGCGCGGGGCGCGCTCGCCCCCGCACACAAGTATTCGCTGCAGCGCTACACGATTAGAATGTCGTCTATCCATACCATCAATACATGCAGCGCTAGATCGCTAATAGAGTATAGTTTTCCCGCGACCAAAACGTCGTAAGCGCCGTGAATTTCGTGGCTCTTACACGTTTCGTTCAACATAGTGTAACAACATGTCGCTCTAATAGATTTACCGCAGAAGGGACACTTCAGACAGCTATTAATGCAGTAATGTTAATGCAGTAAGTACCTATGAATATTATATTTCAAAACGTAAAAATATTTACATTAAATTAAAACGAATCGTTAAGCGTTTAAAGTATTTTTTTTTAAATAAATTGGTATTTTATCCAACAAGTACGTACATAGGTAGGTACTTACACTAACTAGACCCCACACTTTATTTCACTCTGCCCCTCCTCTCATGCCCGTGGATGCAGTAAGAGCCTGCTAAGGGATACCTCCGAAAGATGGGCAGCAGCGTCTTTCCATATACCAACATCCCGTACTGCGCTCGCCAACCCGCCTGCCAAGCGTGGTGAGTATGGCAACTACCCCTCATTCATTCATTCTTCTTCATTAGTGGACGTTTTTTGGCTGAAATGATGATGATTATCTAGCCCAAAACTAAGCAGAGCTCTTGTTATGGCTACTAGATAACTGATATAATAAATACAATACAATACATAAATACCTATTTATTTATTATTATACGTAGAAAATGACCTGAACACCCAGAGCAAATATCTGCAGCGATCACTAAACATTTGTCCCAAGGCGGGAATCGAACCCACCTCCTGCGTCGCAGGCGAACCTTCGCCCACCACGCCACAGAGGTCGTCAATCGATCTATTACAAATTTATAAACCTTAAGAATTTGTTCAGACAACAATATAGGTATAATACAGCTTCAGTTTATAAGTAATGACGATTGCAAAAGATACCTACAGTAGGTACCTACTGTTACTGATCAGACAGACGGCATAGGGCCATTGAAGTATTAGCGTATAGAATTGACACCCGCGAACTACAAGTTTGCGCCATGAGTTGTTGCCGGCCGGCAACAACTCATTTAGTCGTTCGTCGACGCCCATCGCGACCGCACGTGAATAAACCCATATTAAAAATGCCGTCTTGCGTGTTAAAAACGTGTAAAAATCAATCAACTGCGAAGAAAAAAGATAGTGGCGTGACTTATCATCGGAAAGTAAACAGAATATCAACTAAAACCAACTAAAATTAATTTTTGTATATTATTTTCTATTGTACTGACATTTTGTTCATAGATTATGAAAAGTGATTCGTACAGATGGGATGTGTAGGTACCTACTAAGGGTTGGCGACAAAGGTTTAACTGATTATTTTTAACTCATATTACTCGCCCTGTGCCGTCTTGTCTGATCAGTAACAGTAGGTACCTACTGTAGAGGTATCTTTTGCAATCGTCATTACTTATAAACTGAAGCTGTATTATACCTATATTGTTGTCTGAACAAATTCTTAAGGTTTATAAATTTGTAATAGATCGATTGACGACCTCTGTGGCGTGGTGGGCGAAAGTTCGCCTGCGACGCAGGAGGTGGGTTCGATTCCCGCCTTTGGACAAATGTTTAGTGATCGCTGCATATATTTGTTCTGGGTGTTCAGGTCATTTTCTACGTATAATAATAAATAAATAGGTATTTATGTATTGTATTGTATTTATTATATCAGTTATCTAGTAGCCATAACAAGAGCTCTGCTTAGTTTTGGGCTAGATAATCATCATCATTTTAGCCAAAAAACGTCCACTAATGAACAAAGGCCTCCCTCATGGGTCTCCATGAGGGGTAGTTGCCATACTCACCACGCTTGGCAGGCGGGTTGGCGAGCGCAGTACGGGATGTTGGTATATGGAAAGACGCTGCTGCCCATCTTTCGGAGGTATCCCTTAGCAGGCTCTTACTGGATCCACGGGCATGAGAGGAGGGGCAGAGTGAAATAAAGTGTAAAGGCTAGTTAGTGTAAGTACCTACCTATGTACGTACTTGTTGGATAAAATACCAATTTATTTTAAAAAAAATGACTAAACGCTTAACGATTCGTTTTAATTTAATGTAAATATTTTTAAGTTTTGAAATATAATATTCATAGGTACCTACCTACTGCATTAATAGCTGTCTGAAGTGTCCCTTCTGCGGTGAAAAAAATCTATTAGAGCGACATGTTGTTACACTATGTTGAACGAAACGTGTAAGCGCCACGAAATTCACGACGCTTACGACGTTTTGGTCGCGAGAAAACTATACTCTATCAGCGAGCTAGCGCTGCATGTATTGATGGTATGGATAGACGACATTCTAATCGTGTAGCGCTGCAGCGAATACTTGTGTGCGGGGGCGAGCGCGCCCCGCGCAGGCACCCCCGCTGTCATCAAGTTGCGACACATTTTTTGTTTGGTGTAGCTACTCTAACTATTTACAACTCACTGCATAGGGCGAGTAATATGAGTTAAAAATAATCAGTTAAACCTTTGTCGCCAACCCTTAGTAGGTACCTACACATCCCATCTGTACGAATCACTTTTCATAATCTATGATTTTCAAACAAAATGTCAGTACAATAGAAAAAAATACAAAAATTAATTTTAGTTGGTTTTAGTTGATATTATGTTTACTTTCCGATGATAAGTCACGCCACTATCTTTTTTCTTCGCAGTTGATTGAGTTTTACACGATTTTAACAGGCAAGACGGCATTTTTAATTTGGGTTTATTCGCGTGCGGTCGCGATGGGCGTCGACGAACGACTAAATGAGTTGTTGCCGGCCGGCAACAACTCATGGCGCAAACTTGTTGTTCGCGGGTGTCAATTCTATACGCTAGTAATACTTCAATGCTCAGCGCAGAAAGTAAGTAAACGCAAGGGATGTCAAGTAAGTACGGAAAATGAACCTAGCTCATGGGCAGTTTGTTAAGAGGCCAACAAACTATGCTGGTCTTTCTATCCAAGTTTTAAACTTGCGGATTTAAAAACAAAAACTTAATACAATCAAAAAGAGAGCTTGTTAAGTAGGTAGGTACTAAGTACTAACCTTTCCAATGCACAACACAAGTCCTGCTATACCATTCACTAAACACGAAGCTAGGCCGTAGAAGCACATCTTACTTCCACTTCCAAATCACTTGAGATGAGAAACTGGCGTAGCGACTGGCGATCGGTGTAACTAACCTAACTAACTAGTTAGTTTATCTCAAAGAGTAGAATAAGTATAGGGGAAGTTATCATTATCAGTCAGTTATTATTACTAGTTGGTTTATCTAACAAAAAGTGCATCAAACTCAAACAAACAAACCAAACCAAATAGGTAATTTGCCACTGGGGTAATTCCCGACCAAAGACACGATCCGTATTAAAGTGTTTCCAACTCGGTCTCAGGTATTCGGTCAAAATTTTTATAAATCGGCTTTTACAAACTCCTTCCAAAAGTAAAATTTAAATGTTATTTTTATGGGGTATAAATAGTGAAAAATATTTTTTTTTATACATGAAAGATATCGTTTTAAGAACACCATTTATAACCATGCATATTATTATTATTACTATTACCGTGGGGTGCCGGCAGTAGAATGTTACCCCTCCTCTCATGCCCGTGGATGCAGTAAAAGCCTGCTAAGGGATACCTCCGGAAGATGGGCAGCAGCGTCTTTCCATGTATCATCCCGTACTGCGCTCGCCAACCCGCCTGCCAAGCGTGGTGAGTATGGCAACTACCCCTCATAGAGATCCATGAGGGAGGCCTGTTCAGCAGTGGACTTTTTACGGCTGGAATGATGATATTATTATTACGTATTTATATAAATTACTTCAGGCTGAGGCAATACAAATAATAATGCTGCACATTTCATACTGCATATTTCTGACCTCAAATAAAGCAGAGCTTGTGTTATTTATTATATTATGGATGATGATACCTAAGATGTCACTAGTGTTATAGTAAAGTCAGTCATGATCAGCTCACAAGTATGCAATTTTTTTATCAGGTAGAATGTTTTTTATTGTGACGCCCTCTGTACGCAGGTGATTGGTAAAAATAGTAAAAACACATTGGTTTACCTGAGTAAATCAATGTGTTTATACTATTTTTTCACATCTCGGTTCTTGTAAAAACTGTTCTTCAACCATTTGGTTGAAGAACTCGGTTGGGGTTCTTCAAAAGCAAAATGTACCTATTGAGCTAGATTTGGAGCCAGGGGCTAAATCATTATACTCGGGGCGGATTAAAGCGCTTTTAAGGCTGAGTTAGTAACACTGTGCGTCATGCATGATTTTTTGCAAGCTAGTCAATTTATACTATTGTTTTGTGATTTATACCTTCTAACCATCGTTCTGTCTGGTTTGGGGTTGCCTATAAAAAAATGTTGTGTTTTCAAAATATGTCCACTCCACATGTTGTCGATCTATTTACGGATAACTATTGTTATTGCTTCCACTAAACTTTTCATAATAGAAATAGCATGTTGTTCGTATACGGAAAATATTACTAATTTATAAAAATGTAAATTATTTGTTGTAAAATTTTCTACGTTTTGGTTTTCTTGTATTTTTGTAAATGTTTCTATTAAAGAACTAGGATGTGTTGTTAGCGTTTTGTGTACTTAATTAACAATTGTATTTGTCCCCCAGGACGGAGTTATTTAATGCACAATTTATGTTATATGGTGAATGTACAATAAAGAGTTTACCTATCTATCTATCTATCTATACAATACACCCCAAGACGTTAGAATCTAACAAAAATCTTACAATTTATATAAAACACAGAAAAAACGCAATGTCAATACCTATTTCTATAAAAATATATGCAAATATCTGGAGTAAAGCAAACATTTGTCCCCCAGCCTACAGGACCCTCATGTCTCAGGTCGTCTGTTTTTAGGGTTCCGGACCAAAACGGTAAAAAGGAACCCTTATGGTATCACTTTGTCTGTCTGTCTGTCACAAATGGATATCTTGAGAACTACTGATGCTATCGACTTGAAATTTGAAATGGTATAACGTTTTTTCAAGTTAAACGGGGGTCTCAAAAATTTCAAGTTACTAGGTCATGTGTGGTATTATATGAAAGGTATTAATTTGCACATTCATAAAAAGTTTTTAGTTTTGCCGTAAAGTTTTCTACTTATTTACAAAAACGTTGAAAAAAATACGGCTCCCCCTATCTCCGAACCCCTGAAACTTTTATTATGGATTACAGGAAAATTATAACGAACTCTCGAATTTGCATAGTTTTTGAGAAATCATCGAAAGTGTAAAAAATCTACATAAGTTCCGCTATCGTTGGCGCTGTCAAGGTTCTCCAACAAATATAATCCGCCTTTATCATATATTATTGTATGATGGCACGGAACCCTCGGTGCGCGAGTCCGACTCGCTCTTGGCTGGTTTTATTTATTATTGTATTCCGCACATAGCAGGATAAGAAAGGTGCTTATGAATCCATTGAATATTGAGAATTTTCTTTTGGACTAAATGTTTTCTAAACAAAGATGTGAATGAAAAATGTATGTAATGTAAGTCATATTGAGTTGTATCAGAGATTGTGCTATATTTCTAACATTATGGTAATGGGAACTTTTCACTTCTTAAGCTCTTTATTCGATGTTTTAAGGATACTAGTAAACTGCGCTAAATGTTTTTATAGATACTTGTCTCAAACAAAATACTGTTTGTTGTTGTTCTTGTTGCATATTATCTGATGAACCTAACCTATTTTTTGTGGGGGTAGTTATAGTGATTCAATTTCGGTGACTGATGCACTAATTTAGAGACAAATATTGCAGATTAGAGACAAAATAAGCTCTTTGGTGACACAAAATATAGCATCTACGGAAAGTTTCCGTTCTGCGGTCGAAGAGGCAGCACGTCCAGGGAGCGATGGTGCTGTTCGTTACCGGGCAACTACCGCTGCGTCTTCGTTGTTTCTAGTGTATTCCGTGACGAACGGGGAGCCGATTTCTCCTGAAGCTGCCTTGAAGAGAGACGAAACACATTTCTTGTTGAGTGTTTTTTCAAGCGCTTATTAGATATAGGTTAGCAGATTGGTTACTAAATTTTTTTGTCTGCAAAGTCACGCCTGAGTCCATTCATCATCATCTCAGCCGTAAAACGTCCACTACTAAACACAGGACTCTCTCATGGATCTCCATGTAGGGTAGTTGCCATGTTCACCACGCTTGGCAGGCAGGTTGGCGAGCGCAGTGCGAGATATATCAATATCAACGCGGAATAACGCACCTGCCCATTTTCCGGATGTATCCCTTAGCAGGCTCTTACTTCATCCACGGGTATGCGAGGAGGGGTAACATTCTGCTGCGGGCACCCCGCGGCAATCAATTAATTTCCAGAAAATATAGCCTCTAAAAGTAACGATTTGTCCGCAGGCATTCAGTTTGATCGGCTTCATCTGCATCCAGTGCTCCTACCTGAACAACGCCGGCAAGGGCGCCTACTTCAGCTGGATCGCCATGGTGGCCTTCTGGTTCAGCGGCATCCTGCTCGCCTTCTACCTGTTCCACCTCGTGGAGAAGTTCTACAAGATCCCCTGGATGAGGATAGAGTTCGTGTTCTGCGGCCTGTGGGCGCTGCTGTACCTGCTGGCGAGCATCCTGGCGGCCACCGTGGGCGACAACCCGCATGCTGCCGCTTGCGTGAGTCGCATTCCATTATCCTCTAGTTATTCCAATCAATTCCAACATCTATCGTGTTCAAAATTTCAGCTCAATCCGTAAGGTAGTTTTTGCGTGAAAAGGTAACAACAACAAACATCCATATATAGATAAAATATGTTTGTTTTCCAGTTCTTCGGTTTCGTGTGTACGATCGCGTACGCCGCAGACTGCTACCTGAAGTGGCGGGGCGTGCGCGCCGGCGCGCTGGCGCAGGGCTCGCGCGTCGTGTCCAAGCAGACCACGAGCGCCGCGCTGGAGGCCGGCGAGCCGCGCCCCGCCGGCTACTAGCTGCCCCCCGCCGGCTACTAGCTGCCCCCCGCCGGCTACTAGCTGCCCCCCGGCGGCTACTAGCTGCCCCCCGCCGGCTACTAGCTGCCCCCCGCCGGCTACTAGCCGGCGCGCTGGCGCAGGGCTCGCGCGTCGTGTCCAAGCAGACCACGAGCGCCGCGCTGGAGGCCGGCGAGCCGCGCCCCGCCGGCTACTAGCTGCCCCCCGCCGGCTACTAGCTGCCCCCCGCCGGCTACTAGCTGCCCCCCGCCGGCTTCTAGCTGCCCCCCGGCGGCTAGTAGCCGGCGCGCTGGCGCAGGGCTCGCGCGTCGTGTCCAAGCAGACCACGAGCGCCGCGCTGGAGGCCGGCGAGCCGCGCCCCGCCGGCTACTAGCTGCCCCCCGCCGGCTACTAGCTGCCCCCCGCCGGCTACTAGCTGCCCCCCGCCGGCTACTAGCTGCCCCCCGGCGGCTACTAGCTGCCCCCCGCCGGCTATTAGCTGCCCCCCGCCGGCTACTAGCTGCCCCCCGCCGGCTTCTAGCTGCCCCCCGGCGGCTAGTAGCCGGCGCGCTGGCGCAGGGCTCGCGCGTCGTGTCCAAGCAGACCACGAGCGCCGCGCTGGAGGCCGGCGAGCCGCGCCCCGCCGGCTACTAGCTGCCCCCCGCCGGCTACTAGCTGCCCCCCGCCGGCTACTAGCTGCCCCCCGCCGGCTTCTAGCTGCCCCCCGGCGGCTAGTAGCCGGCGCGCTGGCGCAGGGCTCGCGCGTCGTGTCCAAGCAGACCACGAGCGCCGCGCTGGAGGCCGGCGAGCCGCGCCCCGCCGGCTACTAGCTGCCCCCCGCCGGCTACTAGCTGCCCCCCGCCGGCTACTAGCTGCCCCCCGCCGGCTACTAGCTGCCCCCCGCCGGCTACTAGCTGCCCCCCGCCGGCTACTAGCTGCCCCCCGCCGGCTACTAGCTGCCCCAAGCACCTGCTGTAGCTTCTTCAGCCACAGTATACAATAATCCTAGCATTTTCAGCTTCAATTTATAGCACATGATAGGAATGTTTATAGGAATTTCTATGTCATCACAATATCATAAATTATACGAAGGGAATTCATTTAGATGCTCTATTGAAAATTCGACATTATTACTTTTTAACTGATGGGATTGTGTCGAGATTGTTAACTTGAAAATACCTTACTTCATCATCATCATCATCATTTCAGCCGTAAAACGTCCACTACTGAACTCAGGCCTCCCTCATGGATCTCCATGAGGGGTAGTTGCCATACTCACCACGCTTGGCAGGCGGGTTGGCGAGCGCAGTACGGGATGTTGATACACGGCAAGACGCTGCTGCCCATCTTCCGGAGATGTCCCTTAGCAGGCTCTTACTGCATCCACGGGCATGAGAGGAGGGGTTACATTCTACTGCCGGTACCCCACGGCCAATACCTTACTTATTTAATTTTAATTAAGTTAATGTTATACTTTTATATGTAATGCAAAGCAAAAGTCACAGATTGTTATTGACGTGAACTAAAATTTTACTTTAAATTTCTTTTCAAAGCACCTTCTTTCTTAACCATTGATCAAATTCTAATTTAAAAATAACAACGAATAATGTGCTATATTGTAGATAAGTGTTCAATTAAAGAGTGTACTTAAGCAGCAATGCACAATGCTTTAAATCTAATCATAAGTTAAGTCAAACTAATGATAATTTTATCAGGGCAAACTTATGTTTGTCTCATATAATATGTTACATTAATAATGTACTTAAGTTATTTTTTACCCTGTTATTTCCGACCAAAGAAATGACATTTTGAATATATTTAGTACCTCCCAATAAATATTGAATTATGTGAAATGTTTTATCTCAATTTTGTTAATATTTAAATATTTTTGTATGTCTTTAATAAATTTGTATCAACCATTAGGGAGAGCGAAATCACCTACTACAAGTAACTACTTAATTAAAAGCAGGTTTTAACTAATTTTGTTATTGTAAAAATTAAGAAACAAATAAAATATGTTGTATAAATATTGAATAAGACCTGCTAGTTCTTAAAGTTAATATGTTTGTTATATAATACAATATAATTATATAGAGGTTCAAGTTGGGTTTCCTCATTTCTTTGGTCGTATTATGTAACACACTAATTTGTTAATATCGTGTGTACATAACTTATAATGTTAAGTTTGAAGTGTTCTAACCAAAGATTTTTCCTTGCATAGTTCGCGCCTCTACGAATTCATGTTGTATTCAACAAATCTTTCCTCGTATTAGCTAAATGGGTATAACTTGCGTTCTTACATCCTGAGTTCAACCAGCAATTACGGTTTGTAATCGCAAACGAGGAAATACTTACACAAGCATCGGTACGGGGGTACCAGAAAAGGGGGCTAAGGTCAGAATAACTCCGGTCCCTGTGACCCTAGGTCACCAAAATTATTGAGTACCCTTCTCTCCTTAAGACAGTGCTAACAAAAAAGGTTTCATGTAAATCGGTCAACGCGTTCGGTTGTAATCGTGTCATGCACAGACAGACAGCGCTATGCACAATAGCTTCGCTCCCTAAAAACTGCTTCAATTTACCTTCAGGTTAATGAATATCGAAACATATTCATGAGACAGAAGCTGCTGTGTGGCGCAGCGGGCGAAGGTCCGCCTGCGACGCAAGAGGTTGAGGTCGATTCCCGCCTCGAGACAAATGTTTGTACGATTTGGAGATATTTGTTCAGGATGTTTTTCTATAAATCATATAACTAATAAAAAAATATCTATCTATATAGTATAATGTATATAGTATATCAGTCATCTAGTACCATAACACAAGCTCTGCTTAGCTTGGGGCTAGATGATGCTGTGTGAATTGTCCAGCATTATTTATTTATATCGGCATAGTTATTCAAAAAAGCAGTACCTATACTATTTACAAATACAATTGTAATAAAAAATATTACAGAAATGGCGCGAACCATGTAATGTGCGGGACTGTTTCACAAAGTTGAACATTTATTTAAACAAAAACACATCTGTTACAGTTAACGGCAAATGCATTGTTTAAAGTTAACCTCCACAAAGAGCAGGATGCTGAGAGCGAGCCCGTCGGGCCCTAATTTTGTTTTTATGGCTGAGCCTTTTGTGCAGATTTTTATAATGAGCCGTTTTTAAAAATTAAAAGTTTTTTCTACTAAACCTAACATGTTCTGTATTCTGAGCCTAACAGATGGCGCCGGCAAGTGGAGAAAGCAAGCTTCTAAATTCTAATGCGAAGAATTACGATTAATCACAATAGCTGTCATTGTCAATGAGCCGTTTTCAGTAACAAAACAAAAAGAGTTTTCTACTAAACCTAACAGATGGAGCTGGCAAGCGGAGTAAGCAAGTTTGTGATTAATCATGTCATTGTCAAATTGTGCCTACCAGTAAAAGAAAATTAACGCCATCTATAAGGTCCGAGGTAACTATTTTTGAAGTTTTTAATTTTTAATGAAAACGCCTCATTGTTTCCTACCAGTCAAAGACAACTAACGCCATCTAATATCTATGTTCGAGGGAATTTTTGAAGTTATTACTTTTCAATGAAAATGCCTCATTGCATGTGCCTTTTGGCTTTTTGTCTACATTGGTGATGATTCTGTTTTACACTGTCTTCCTAAAACTAATTATAATTAGAGATATGACGTTTCTAAAAGAATAGCTGTCAGCGTAATATCGTTAGGTTGATTATGTATTTCGCGACAGGTTTGCAACAGGCGTAGTATATCTCGCGATCAACACTGTCAATGGTAATTTTTGTTTTGTATAAAAGGAAAAAAAATACGTTAACTTGAGAACAGCACGAGTATTCGTTTTGTGAAACAGTTCCTAAGTGTGTTTATGGCTCAATTTTATTTAACCCACAGATCTGACGAATTTAAAATGACATTCTAAAGATTTTATAATCATGTACTATGTTTAACTAATCGAGAGTTTATCACTGTTACTATAATGTTAGCACTAAGCACAAATATATCAATGTATTTTGCTACTATTCACTTTGTGATTGCATAATTCACTTATATTTTGGTATAAAGGTTATACATGACACATGATGTAATTAGGAGCGTGTACACTGATTGGTGCCTTTTAGAATTATATAGAAGTTAAGGTTACATATTAAATTAAGCATAAATGGCACTATAAGCGTGAATAGTTGGAACAAACATGCTATTCTATTTTCACTTGTTCTATATTCCCCAATTATTTTTTTAAAACGTTTTTGCTCTCCTAAATTTACTTGATTATTATAAATGCAGCTTTTATTACCAATTAATTGATTATACAGTGTTGGTAATAATTAACGTTATTGTTACGTTAATAATAAGTTATTGTTAACATTTAAATTAATTATTTAAATATTAATAATAAACGCCGATTAAATTAACCAGCACTTTATTTATTTTGAAATTTTATGACACATGCACTTACTTTCTTGCACTTTTAAAAATCTGTAGTGTTGATAAAACTTTATCAGCTTTTATAAGTATGGGTGCACGTTATGTATCATGTATAAAACCACGATCAAAGACTAATTTCATGCATTTAAAAGACAATAGTTACTTTTTTACAGCTAGTCTTGGTAATTTATGTATTTTATAATAAATACCTAGTGTTCTATGTATTTTATGCGGTGCAGTATTCTTCACAATGCTTTTGCGTTTTACCATGTTTATCGTTTTTGTTATGTTGGTGTTATGAAATGTTCTATCAATATTTTAAAATTATAGACTAATATGCTTTTAAGATGTTACTCATTCTTTACTATTACTGTTTATAATTATTCAATAAATATTTCAATGAACAGCTGTTTTTTATTTCGTCACATAAGGTCATAGAAACAAGTAGGTGTTTTTCAATAATTTATTGCAATATCTATACAATTGCGTGCAGATTGCATTCCATAATACATATATTTTTAAATGCAATAATATATTAATCTAACTTAATAATAGTTAACAGAGATTGGCTCATAGTTTCAGGCGTTTGATGTCTTCTATTTTGAAGTCCACCCTGTAAAGAAAATGTAATATTAGCAAATAAAAATATTACTTGCTGTGCCCTAGCATAGTTCAAGTTGAACTTTTGTACATATACATATTTAAGACCAATGTTTTTGCAATAAAGAATTGAATTAAAGTAGTAGTAGGTACTTACTACAAAGTAAGACTATTAAAATATGTTCTAGTTCATAAAATAAAACATGTGTTCCTTTGATGGAGGATCTTTGGAGGCTGTCTAGTGGAGGGAAACAGCGGAAAGAAGCTATCTCCTCATATTAAGGCTACACATAAGTTCCGCTCGCGGCTTCGCACGCTTTGTATCAGGATAGAAGTATTATTATGCAGTATTTACCATGATTTGAGTCTTTTTGAGTTTCCCGATATTTCGACGCAGAAACTGCGAACTCAAAAAGACTCAAAGTAAATATTGCATAAAATGTTAACAACCATGATAGTTTCAAAAGGATAGAAATAGCCTACACGCGACAATGCTTACTTTATCAGAGTAGGTATGTAATATGTTTAACTCAAATTACTCTGAAAATGTTGATTTGTTCATAAATGTATTTTAACAAATAATGTATTTAAAATTAATGCTTGTATTAAATTTTTTCAATAAGATTATTGATTTTACGTAAAGTTATTGTAAAAAAACCTTTCGTTAACGAATGTGGATAAGGCTTACAAACTTTAGTTAGATTAGTGTAATTGTGTCAATAATTTAAGTGTTTATAATTCTATGTTAGTGTAAAACTGGATTGTATACAACCAAGCTAAAATAAATAAATAATGCTGGACAAATCACACAGCATCATCTAGCCCCAAGCTAAGCAGAGCTTGTGTTATGGGTACTAGATGACTGATATACTTAATACATTATACTACATAGATATTTTTATTATATATAGAAAAACACCCTGAACAAATATCTGCAGATCGTACAGACATTTGTCCCGAGGCGGGAATCGAACCCCTCAACCCCTTGCGTCGCAGGCGGACTTTCGCCCGCTGCGCCGCAGAGCTCGGCTATAAGTGAAAACTACTCAAGGCTAGTTATTTTCTATGTTTACTCTTCTACTAGATTTAAGTTTCTCAAGCTGTTTGTTTTCCAAGAATAAATAAATAAATAAATAAATCCGCTACTTCCGGGTGGTTCTTATTATTTTTTTATTAAGTATTTGGTTCACAAATTGAAAATATACACATGGCTTACAAACTAACATTATACAAAAAAGCTTTATAATATGGCTTTGTGTATGTTGGCCTTGGCCGTACCTACAGAACTAAAAATATCATATTTTAAGCGTATTCCATTATAAAACCTAAGCATTCTATGAAGTGGAGAGTGCTGTCCGACAATATTTATTTATTTATTTGTTAGACACACCAACAACAGATACATTAAACATATAAAAAGTAAACACATATAGAATTAAAAATGAAATGCGCCGTCACTAACAGGCGTGTACAGCGTTATTAATAATATTACAAGCAAATAATGTACCTACATATATAAGATGTAGGTATATGGCAATCTAAAGCTTTTTCTGTTAGATAGACGGCTACCCTGTCGAGGAACTTCTAGTTAGACGTGCTGTCAGAGATTTGGACAGTCAATAACGCCATGTATGATTTTGTATGGGAACAGAATATCGGATGCCTTGCTACGATCGGATCAGGTCATCATTTATTAGATCAACCTATGCTCCTAGAAATGTAACTTTTTGCAGTTGGTATTTGCGTAAGACAAGATATAGAAACCTTTTCTGAATTCAGAATGAACAGCGTAGGACCATACACAGCTATTAAATTCCAAAATACTACGAATTAAGCAATTGTAGACTGAAATCACCATTTTTAGATCTTTGAAAGATTTTATTTGCCTCGAAAGAAACCCTGTTAGTTGTGTAGCCTTTTTAACAACTTTATCTATCTACAAAGTTTGACGAACTATCCAATATGACTCCTAGATCTTTAATGGTATTAACTTCTTTCAATCTAATATTTCTCAGTACACTATTTCATCATTTATCAGTTTTACTATATTGTCATATCAATATGACCACCACGACAAACTGTAGGAGGTAACAAATGCTAGAATGAAAGAAAACTTAACATAGTGTTGCGCCGTGCGCAAACGTAAACCAGTAAGTTCGCGAAAGATCCAGTAAGGACCGGTGTGTGAGCGGCCGAAAGAGTCCAAGGTCACTTCATTTTTTACAACACAAACGAGGGTGAGGCGCGCGGCGGGGCGCAGCGCGTCGGGCGCGTGCGCGGGCGCCTCCAGCGCCAGCAGCGCGCCGGCCTAGGGGGGCGGCAGACAGACCCTCACCTCCTCGCGAGCAGCTCCCTCGCGTCGCTGAGGGTGAGGCGCGCGGCGGGGCGCAGCGCGTCGGGCGCATGCGCGGGCGCCTCCAGCGCCAGCAGCGCGCCGGCCTAGGGGGGCGGCAGACAGACCCTCATCTCCTCGCGAGCAGCTCCCTCGCGTCGCTGAGGGTGAGGCGCGCGGCGGGGCGCAGCGCGTCGGGCGCGTGCGCGGGCGCCTCCAGCGCCAGCAGCGCGCCGGCCTAGGGGGGCGGCAGACAGACCCTCACCTCCTCGCGAGCAGCTCCCTCGCGTCGTTGAGGGTGAGGCGCGCGGCGGGGCGCAGCGCGTCGGGCGCGTGCGCGGGCGCCTCCAGCGCCAGCAGCGCGCCGGCCTAGGGGGGCGGCAGACAGACCCTCACCTCCTCGCGAGCAGCTCCCTCGCGTCGTTGAGGGTGAGGCGCGCGGCGGGGCGCAGCGCGTCGGGCGCCTCCAGCGCCAGCAGCGCGCCGGCCTAGGGGGGCGGCAGACAGACCCTCACCTCCTCGCGAGCAGCTCCCTCGCGTCGCTGAGGGTGAGGCGCGCGGCGGGGCGCAGCGCGTCGGGCGCGTGCGCGGGCGCCTCCAGCGCCAGCAGCGCGCCGGCCTAGGGGGGCGGCAGACAGACCCTCACCTCCTCGCGAGCAGCTCCCTCGCGTCGTTGAGGGTGAGGCGCGCGGCGGGGCGCAGCGCGTCGGGCGCGTGCGCGGGCGCCTCCAGCGCCAGCAGCGCGCCGGCCTAGGGGGGCGGCAGACAGACCCTCACCTCCTCGCGAGCAGCTCCCTCGCGTCGTTGAGGGTGAGGCGCGCGGCGGGGCGCAGCGCGTCGGGCGCGTGCGCGGGCGCCTCCAGCGCCAGCAGCGCGCTGGCCTAGGGGGGCGGCAGACAGACCCTCACCTCCTCGCGAGCAGCTCCCTCGCGTCGTTGAGGGTGAGGCGCGCGGCGGGGCGCAGCGCGTCGGGCGCGTGCGCGGGCGCCTCCAGCGCCAGCAGCGCGCCGGCCTAGGGGGGCGGCAGACAGACCCTCACCTCCTCGCGAGCAGCTCCCTCGCGTCGTTGAGGGTGAGGCGCGCGGCGGGGCGCAGCGCGTCGGGCGCGTGCGCGGGCGCCTCCAGCGCCAGCAGCGCGCCGGCCTAGGGGGGCGGCAAACAGACCCTCACCTCCTCGCGAGCAGCTCCCTCGCGTCGTTGAGGGTGAGGCGCGCGGCAGGGCGCAGCGCGTCGGGCGCGTGCGCGGGCGCCTCCAGCGCCAGCAGCGCGCCGGCCTAGGGGGGCGGCAGACAGACCCTCACCTCCTCGCGAGCAGCTCCCTCGCGTCGCTGAGGGTGAGGCGCGCGGCGGGGGGCAGCGCGTCGGGCGCGTGCGCGGGCGCCTCCAGCGTCAGCAGCGCGCCGGCCTAGGGGGGCGGCAGACAGACCCTCACCTCCTCGCGAGCAGCTCCCTCGCGTCGTTGAGGGTGAGGCGCGCGGCGGGGCGCAGCGCGTCGGGCGCGTGCGCGGGCGCCTCCAGCGCCAGCAGCGCGCCGGCCTAGGGGGGCGGCAGACAGACCCTCACCTCCTCGCGAGCAGCTCCCTCGCGTCGTTGAGGGTGAGGCGCGCGGCGGGGCGCAGCGCGTCGGGCGCGTGCGCGGGCGCCTCCAGCGCCAGCAGCGCCGCCGCCCCGCCGAGGCGTGCCACGCGCTCGCGGCCGCCGGCCAGCGCGCCGCCCGCCCAGGCCGCCAGGCGGCGCGCGCGGCGCTCCACCAGCACGCCGCTCTCCTGCCACACACAATATATATGTATATATTTTTGGAGTGACACTGACAGTATTTGCTTATATCAATTTAGGTGATTTCAAGAAGAGTCAGAATCGTTAGATTCTTTATCAGACACCGGTTGCTTAAAAGAAAGCCACGGAAACATTTTGTCTACTGCGACTATAGCCTCATAACGCTTGCCTTTTAGTGTAATGGGGGTGTCTTCAATAACGTATCGGTCATTTGGAAGCACCTTTTTTATCCTTTATGGGCCTTTAGACTTGGGTTCTAATTTTTTTGATTGGCCTTCAATTCCAGTAACTGCACGAATAACCCTAACTAGGTCCCCTACGTTGTATTGAATACCCTTTTTTCTATGTTTGTAAAAATTTTCTTTATCCCTGTTCTGCTGCTCTTTTATTCGCACACTAGCTTCAGATCTTATTTCAGACAATGATGTTTGTCTAGTAGGGTCAGCAGAATCAGTATCAGTAACAATTTCATTGAAAATGCTTTGTGATAGATTATAAACCGTTCTCCCAAATAGTAGTTCAGTTGGGGTCTTTTGAGTGGTGGCATGAATGCTTGTATTAATACCTAACTGAATATCGGGCAAATGTTCATCCCATATTCCATTTGCCTTATCGTGATTAATGGCACCTAAAGCGGCCAAAATAGTTCGGTTATACCTTTCTACTTGGCCGTTTGCCCTAGGTGTTGCTACTGCATTGAGCACGTGTTTGATACCAGTTCTCTTAATAAAGTCTTTGAAAGCCCCACTGGTAAAACTGGTACCTTGGTCAGTGATCAGGCGGTTTGGCGTCCCAAAATAACTGATATGATCGCGTAAAACTCTTAGAGTTGTCGCAGATTTTGTGTTTCTAACAGCTGTTAGGTTAACATATTTTGTAAATGAATCAACTATCACCAAAATATACATGTTACCCCTTTTTGTCTTAATAAATGGACCCAAATGGTCTGCGTGTATTGTGTGGAAAGGGATGTCTATTTTAGGGATTGGGTAGTTCTCCTGCTTTCGCACCACTTGGTAACTTATGGTGGGCGCATTCTATGCATGCCGCCACATACTTTTTAATAAATCGTCTCATTTTTAGGAACCAGTAGTGGGTTTTTATACGCCCCAACGTTTTATCATACCCGAAATGGCCTGCGTCATCGTGGTATGCTCTTAATAAATGCCACCTAGCACCCCTTGGTACTAGCCAGCGCATTGTGGAATCGTCAAGTACTCGATAGACGCGACCATTTACCATTTTGTAATTTTTAAATATCTCTGTTTGTTCTTTTGTTTTGGGATCATTTAATATGCCGGCAATACGTTTTATTTCATCATCAGATTGTTGATACGTGGCGAGCCATTCGTCACTACCCACGGTTAGTATATCTAAAATATGACTACTGTCTTGCTCGTCCGAGACGGGACTTCTACTCAAGGCGTCAACATGAGCCATCTTGTCTCCCGATCTGTACTCTATGTCACAGTCATATTCAAGAAATTGTAGCTACCAGCGGGCGATTCTCGGCACTAAATCACGTTTGGTCAAAGTGGTACGTAAAGCATTACAGTCCGTCAAGATCTTAAATTGTATCAATATTAGGTATACTCTAAATTTGTTTAGCGAGGATATTACAGCGAGTGTTTCTAACTCGTATGAATGGAGTTTTTGCTCATCTGGAGTAGTTTGTCTGCTATAATAAGCAATAGGTCGTAAGGTACCTGCAGAATCGAACTGCATAAGTATGCCTGCAACTCCTACTTTGCTTGCATCCGTGTGAAGTTGGGTTTCAGCATCTGGGTTATATATTGCAAGAACTGGTCGTTCTACAAGTACCTGTTTCAAATTGTTGAAAGCGCTGGACTCATCGACTCCCCATTGCCATGATACATCTTTCTTGAGCAAAGCTGTAAGAGGTTGTGCAATAATAGCAAACCCTTTGACAAACCTTCTGAAAAAGCTTGCGAGTCCTATAAATCGTCTGATCTCATGAGCATTACTTGGCGGAGGGAATTCTGAAATGGCTTTTGTTTTAGCTGTCCCTGGTTTAATACCCTTGGCACTAACTTCATATCCCAGATAATCTATTTTATCAAAAAAAAATTACATTTACTCAACTTCAGTGTTAGACCATTTTGTGAGAGTTGTTTAAGTACTTCTTCTAGGCGAATTAGTCCCTCATCGAATGACCGTGCTGGTATGAGTATGTCGTCCATGTAAATAAGAGTGAAAGAGCTAATGGGCGAACCTTGAATAACTTTGTTCATCGTCCTTTGAAATACAGACGGCGCGTTGACCAGTCCGAAGGGCATCCTATTCAATTCGAACTGGCCATCTGGAGTAACGAAGGCTGTTTTATCTCGAGATTTTTCTTCAATAGGAATTTGGTAGTATCCGGAAGCCAAATCAAGAGTTATAAACAGTTTACTACCAGAGAGTCTATCGAGTTGGTCTTCAATTCTTGGCAATGGATAGTGCTCTCGCTTTGTTTTGCGATTTAGCGCGCGGTAGTCGACACATAGCCTCTTTTCTCCATTTTTTTTATTGACTAAATTATTGGACTTGCGTATGGAGAATTAGATTCTCTGATAATATCGCTGTCCAACATCTCTTGGACCATGTCTTTAACTTGCTGACGCTCTGTGTATGGTAATCGATATGGTCGATATACAACCAGACTGGCATCAGTTAATTCAATAACCATCTATCTCAGTTTCAGACGTAAATCCTAAGTCATGCAGGCTATTTGAAAAACTGGTTTTGTATTTATTAAGGACATTCAAGTTCCCGCTGTTGCAATTGAGATAAAAAATCGCCAAATTTAACAGAAGTATCGAAACCATCTGCTCATAGTTCACCATGATTTATATGTATTTTACCAGTCACAGAATGGCTCCTCGTGATTAGGTCTCCTGTGTTAAATTTCAGCTCACAAGGCCCTATATTCTGTATCAGAACGACGCCTGTGCCTTCTCGCAACATATATTCACCGGGAAATAAATAATGCTCATGATTAAAACTTTTCCTTAAACTACCATGGACATATATCGTACCTGTATATTCATTTGAGCACTTTACTGAAACTGGTTTAATCTCGTTGACAGCCAAAGAGATCTCATTATTATAAACAAGAGGATACTTAACAGTCTCATATCGTGCAGACTTCTGAAATATAACATCCTCATCAGTTTTAATAATTTTGATCGATAGCCTTTCCGTAAATGTGTGTCCAAGTAAAAAGGGACACGGTATAACGTGATTATCGACCACTAGAATTGGGACATCATGTTCCACTACTCCTTGTAACTCTAGGGTAGCATACACTAATCCGATAGGAAGATAAGCTACGTTGCCCAACCCCTTTAATATTGGACCGCTAACTTTCTGCCACTGCAACTGCAACCGTTCTGCTTCGCTAATTTTCATGAGAGTACCTTCGCTACCTAAGTCGATAGTACATAACTTCCCGTTTACCATAATGGGCATATTATACTTTTGACTTGTTTTATTGTCACTACCTACTGTCAAAATTGTCTTGCCTTCTTCCTGTTTTAATTTTGGGCAGTCAGTAGCCACATGACCTAGTAATTTACAGTTTTCGAAGCGCAGTTTTGGTTTAGGGCAGCGGAAAAATGGATGCCCTTTCTCGTGACAGTTATAACATGTTATACCCGTTTTTAAATTGGGTTTTTGAGAAAAAGAAGAAGCTTTATCAGCCGTTTTATCATTGTTTGACGTTTGGTTATTATTACGTTTGTCCCTGGGTTTAGTAGTATCACCATTGTTTTTATCTTGACCTACTTTGATAGATTTTAAAAATTTAAGGACTTATTCGGGTTCCGAAAACTCTGAACTTTGTCCTCCTACCCGTACATTTCTATCGTCAATGCCTTCTAACAGGCAGTCTACTGCACGTCTACCAGTTATTTCACAACGATTAAGAAGGTTCATCTTGGAATAATAGTACAGATATAAAGGTTCTCCGAAACGCACTCTTTTACCCAGCATTTCAGACAATAGCTCGGCATAGTTTTCCCTAGTAGGGAAAGATTCGCGCAATTTAACCTTCCACACTTCCCATGAATGAAGCAGGGAAGGCAAACCCTGGTACCACGTCTTTGCTATACCGCTTAGCCTAGGTATAGCATAGTGAACAATCTGTTTATCATTCCAATTGTAAATCTGAGCGCATTCATCTACCTTCTTAATCCATACATCTACAGTCTGTTCCTTATTTTGAGGGTCAAATTCGGGAACAACGTTTAAAACGGGAAACCTGTCAGTATCACTCGTAGGCTTTACATTTTTCATTAAATCTAGAAACCTTCTAAAGTACATGCTTTCAATTTCATAATATTTACTCCTATTAGGCTCCGATTGACCGTTGCATTGGTGAGTATACGGGGAGCGGTTCCGCGTGCGCCCTCGCGACTGGCTGCGACTTCTTGTTCTGATGATAATCAATGACCTGAATGGCAATGTTATCATATTAGGTGACCTAAATCTTAACAGTGCATCACAAAATATTGTTAACTATTATTGCTATTTTCTATCCTTTTGTAATTTCGTTGATAAAAATGTTGTAGTTAATGTTAATGACCGCATGTTAGACGTCGTGTTGATTCGTGAGGGAGATGATTTGCGAGAGGTAATTGTCTCAAATACCGAATGTGTTGTACCTATGGACGCACACCACCCTGCTCTGAATATTGAAGTTAGCATAGACTCAACCCGCTACTCTGACAAAATGCAGCCCAGTAATGTCAATCCAGAAAAGGACTGGAATTTTAACAAATGTGACTACGAGCAGCTGTATATTTTGTTAGGCAATATATCGTGGGATGGTGTGCTTCAGACCAACAACACTGTAACTGCTACAAACGAGCTATATCGGGTGGTTTATGACATTTTTAACAGATGTATGCCCAAAAAAAATCGTAAAAAAGGTTCTACTGCGAGATATCCGGTCTGGTTCACTGCCGATATAATCTCTGACATAAAGCTCAAAGGAAAACTGCACTCCACTTGGCGACGAACAAGATTGGAGCAGGACTACAAGCTGTTCTCGAACTTAAGGGCATCACTTAAGTCGAAAGCTGCGGCAGCTTATGACTCGCACATAGAAAAAATAGAAAAAAACATTGTTCTGGACCCAGGTGGGTTTTGGCGCCACGTATCAAGCTTGCGATCTAAGGGCGGCTTTGAACCCAATGTGACGTTTAAGGGGGAAACGCATTCGGGAGTGGCAGCAGCAAATGCTTTTGCTGACTTCTTTGCAAGCGTCTTTTTGCCTGACATACCTGAGCTCAATGCCTCAGATATCAACAGAAATGACAAAACTTGTAACAGTAGCTATATTAACATATTTAAGTTTACCCCTTATGACGTTATCCAGGGAATTAAAAAACTAAAGTCCAGAAGTTCTATAGGACCAGACGGCATTCCTCCAACTGTCTTTAAACAGGCAAGGATACACTTCATCCAACCTTTGTGCCATATTTTCAACTTAGCCTTGGCTTCCGGTAAATACCCTACACAGTGGAAATTGTCTCGGGTTACTCCCATACCCAAAACCTCCAACAAAGTAATGGTGGAGGAATACCGTCCTATCGCCATTCTTTCGTCGCCAGCAAAGATCTTTGAGAATACATTGCATAAACTTATATACACACAGGTTGAAAAGTACCTATGTCCTGCACAGCACGGTTTCAGAGCCAAAAAGTCTGTAAACTCTAACTTGCTAACCCTAGTGGAGTTCATATCTGAGCAACTGGACAAATCTCGGCAGGTAGATGTTCTCTATTTTGACTTTCGTAAAGCGTTTGATAGGGTGAATAATGACATACTGTTGGCGAAATTAAGTGCCATAGGTTTTGCACCTGGGCTTTTACTTCTTATCGCTGACTATTTAAGAGACCGACAACAGTATGTTAGACACGGCATGTACGAATCTTCGCCCTATCACACGCGATCGGGAGTCAGCCAAGGCTCCGTACTAGGCCCGTTGCTGTTCCTCCTAATGGTTAATGACTTGCCATCAGTTTTACGACATGCAAAGTGTTTATTATATGCTGACGATTTGAAGCTGTATTCCGCCATAAAATCCGAATCTGACTGTCTGGAACTACAGCGGGATATTGACGCAGCTTTTCAGTGGAGTATGAACAACAAATTAGAGTTTAATCCCTCTAAATGCACCATTATGACTTTTGGTCGTATGTGGCATCCGATTTCCTACAACTATACGATCAACAACAATCTAATCACTAGAACTACTGTGATCAAGGATCTCGGGGTCACGTTCGATCAGAAATTAACGTTTCATGACCACATCATAACAGTAGCTAAGGAGTCGTACAGAAGATTAGGATTCGTGCTCAGGAATGCTCGCGACCTCCAGAGCGAGCAGGTGGTCAGAATACTTTTCAGTGCTCTGGTCCGAAGTAAGCTGGAGACCAGCTCCTGTGTTTGGAACCCACACGAGAGCGCTTATTCTCTTCTTCTGGAAAAAGTACAAAAAGCTTTTCTCAGATATTTGTATAAGCGCAAGGCGGGATACTATCCCTTTATGTATCCCACAAAATTCCTACAGGGACATCTGGGTTACAACTCTCTGCAAACCAGACGATCGTTGGACCAACTGACAACAGTATTGAAACTGTTCAGGAATGTCATAGACGCACCTGATTTACACAATGAGGTATTACGGTTTTATGTCCCGGACAAATACCTTAGGGCCAGGAGGCACTGTCTGCTCGCAGTGCCAGCCTGTCGCACTGTGTCGCGTGCACAGTCGCCACTGCCGCGCACACTCACCGCCCTCAACAGACTGCTAGCTACAAACACTGACTGCGATATTTTTGTGGATGAATGGAAGGTATTAATGTCGGTATGTTTGAGTTTTTGCGAGACTGATTTGTAATTATGTAGTAATTGTAATCGTTGACATAATGTAATTATATTGTTATTTATTATTTTAGGAATGCATTCATTTGATATTTGTTAACTTTAATTTATTAATTTGTAGACTGTGATTTGACCTAATTATATTGTTATTTATTATTTTAGAATTGCATTTATTTGATATTTGATAACTTTAATTTATTAATTTGTAGAATGTACTCATTACTATGAATATTATGTGTTATTGTTTTGTGAATTAATATTAATTAGTGTAATTGGTTAATCCGTTCTAGTTAATTAAATAAATAAATAAATAAATAAATGATCCTTGTTAGCTTGCCTTGAGCTCTAGGGCTTATTGACCTGGATCGGCTATTATCATCATGGAGCTTCGAGCGTGACCGCAATCTGCCTCGAGGCACGCTGGGACTGTGCGCTTCTTGTTCTGCAACCTCCGTTATTGTACGGCGGGGTGTTGCTGCAGTCTTAGTCAGTGGCCGATAACGATGGTGTCGTTTATCTTTGTCCTTATCTTTGCCCATGGCCTCGGAAAGAAACAAAATATATTAATAATCAAGTCATTCTTAATGAAATAATAGCAGTCTGGCTATAATGACACATAAGATATCTCTAAATAAATCCCAAACCTAGTCGGATCATATGAAAACCTAACCGGAAGATACCGGAAACCAACAGGTCAATACCGCAAACCCTCTAGAATGTACCGGAACCTAACCGGATACTACCGGAATCGAACCGAAACCCAACCGGATACTACCGGAATCGAACCGGAACCCAACCGGATACTACCGGAATCGAACCGGAACCCAACCGGATACTACCGGAACCGATCCAGACAGGACCCTGACCCAACTGCCATATTTCTAGCTTAATTGTTATAATACCACAATAATATGAACCAGATGGTACGTCTTGTATGTCATCGCTATTGCCAGTTACACGTGGGGTTCCACAGGGATCGATTTTGGGACCGATTCTGTTCATTTTATATTGTGCAGATATCGTTCTTAAAGTTGAAAACTGCAATTACCATATTTACGCAGATGACATACAGCTGTATACATCCTCAACACCCAATAATATGAACCAAGCTATTAATAATTTAAATCAAGACTTAAGCCGATTGGACGAATGGTGTAAATCAAATAACCTTGTTCTTAATCCATCAAAAACCAAATTTATTGTTCTGGGGTCTAAAATGCAAGTCAATAAAATACTTGCGCTTGATCCTAAAGTCCAAATTAAATGCGCCTATATAGATCGAGTAACAGAAGTCCGTAATCTAGGTCTGCTGATGGACAGTTCATTGCACTTTGAGAACCACGTTGTACAAACCGCTCGTAATTGCTTCTACAGGTTATCTGTTCTGTACCGCTTGAGAGAATACCTAAACACCGACATACGAATTAAACTATGCGATTCCCTAGTTCTCTCCAAACTGAACTATGTGGATACTGTGATTGGTGGATGTATGCTGGCTAGTTCCAAAAAGCTCGTGCAACGTGTACAAAATGCATGTATTAGTTTTTGCTTTCCTATTCCCCGAAGAGCCCACATATCGCCTTACATCAATAGTAACGGATTTTTAAATATGTCGACACGTCGCACCCTTCACTTTGCAACTCTGCTATTTGGAGTTATAAGAGGTCAGGTACCACTTTACTTATACGAAAAACTTAATTTTTCTGCTCGTAATGTCCGCTTTGCCATTATTTTAATTGGAACGCAACATCGAACGACCGCATTTCGTGGCAGCTTTCGTTATGCTGCCACGAAATGCTGGAACAATATCCCTCCTCCTATTAGAAATTCTAAAATAAAATAAATTTTAAAAATACCTGCATAATGTACAAAATAACTAATGATTATGTTGTCGTTCTTTGTTCTTTTTTAAATATTTATGGTTATGCCTTCCAATGTTATGGGGCATGCCAACTTATTGTACCTATGGCATGGTTTTATATTATTAGCTGTTGTTATCTGTTATTTTTACTAACCTAGATTTTGAATATAAGTTTGCCTAGTTGTCTTTTGCCTTGCTTCCTTTGTGTACTTGTAATGACTATCTGCTCTTTGTAATTAATGTTATATTATATTAAAATTGTGAATTTATATAAATGTGTATCGCAGTGCCGCCTGCGCCACACAATACGGGCGCCACTGAAAACCAGCGCTCCAGCAGCCCTTGTGCTGATGTAGCAAATGCTGAGGGGTAGCCTTATTGTTTTCACCTCTCATGTAATTAAATAACTGTATCTGTAATGTAAGTGATTGTGATAACAATAAAACTTTTTCTATTCTATTCTATAATAAAAATAATAATTAAAAAAAAACTAGACTAAGAGGAAAACATATTTATAATTTCAGTAAAACAAAAATACATAACATTACATAAATCATAACTAATATGTATGACCTAACCATTTCTTTTTTTTTTTTTTTACCCTTAATCTCCAGTGTTAAAACCAATGAAACCGTCAAGGACGACAAGGGAGTGCCCTTGCCACATTATTGGCGGTGGTACATCAGATAAAAGAAATACGGGGAGTGCCCCGATCACTTTCTTTCACCTAATGCTCATCGGGTAAAACATGTGCGATCTAGCCCAATTTCCCTTTTGTTAAAACCAATGAAATCGACCGACAATCACGACAAGGGAGTGCCCTTGCCACGTGTTTGACGATGGTCCACCAGGAAAGAGAAATACGGGGAGTGCCCCGATCACTTTCTCTCACCAGTGCTCATTGGTTAAAACAAATGCAATATAGCATTTTTTTATTATCATAACCTAGAAGGTTCTACTTGTAAAGAGATGGGAAAAAAAATATTATAACGAACATTAGAGGTACATACCTTACACTTGGGCCGCCTTATCCGTCGTCCGCCGTAGCCGTCGGTTTACAAGCCGTTAAAACAGCACGTAAGTACATACTTACGTGCTGTTTTAACGGCTTGTGGGCGTTACTATTCGAATCCCGCTTCTGAGTTATTGGTGTCCTACACCTCAAACCCAGGAAAGGGATTGCAAACTTAAACACAGCTATCCTTTTAACACTTTCTGTATTAGCTCTTCTTTACATTAAGATCTTTGCACTTTCAAGTCTTACAGCCAACTGTGCCAGGAATTATTCCAATATCCCTGACGTTATCTCTATCCCTGCTACTTCCGAGTAAGCGTCTTATTGGCTGGAGAATACAGCCTTGTGATTGGTCGGTGTTATTATAATTAAACTAATCTTATAAACTAATGGATATAAATCAGCGATTATTAACTTAAAAATAATTATTAAATTAATGATTATTAAAATGAGTACATAATCTTCTTAACACTTTGTTCGAAAATTCCTGACAATGAGCTCTTTATGGAAATTAACATTATTTGTTTCAGACTTTGTCTTATTCGAAAGTTGAATTATAAATCAGAAGTATTTTGGAAATAAGTTTATTTGTGAAAAATAATATAAAATTTTTTAAACCCTATTCCAGACCAGAACACCAGACCAGACCTCGCAATCGTTTAGATATTCCGTTCTCAAAGCTTCAACTTTTCCACTCAGGTCCACATGCAATGTGCATAAAAATATTTAATAAAATTCCACAAGATATTCAAAACGAAAGTAAAATACCACAATTTAAATCATTATTAACCTCGCAATCGTTTAGATATTCCGTTCTCAAAGCTTGTGGAATGCCTGCCCAACTGGGCAAGGCATTTTGCCACGCTCCGGGAGAAGCTGGGGCATGCGCCCAACGCCCGACCCCTTGGTAAAGGGGTCCGGTTCACCCCACGCTCCCCAGATGAATACCGCGTCATCCAAGGCCACCTGGTAGAAGCTTCGGCGGAGGACCCAGCCATTAGCTGGTTCAGCTACTCGGTCTCCGCCGAGGTCCCAACGAAGGTGGCTATCCGAGGCCTTCCGTGGGACACTTCCCCGAATGACATCCACGCCACCCTTACCGACCGGGGGTTCCCGGTCCGGTTTGTTAAAGCGATCCGCCCCAAGCAAGGCCGCGCAGGCTGCCTATACCACGCACAGCTGGACCGCATGTCGCCGGAGGAGCTCGTGAGGCTTTACAGCATCACTGAGCTCTTCTACATGCCGGGCGTGTGCGTGGAACACTGGCGCGGCGCGGCCAACCGAGTTCCGCAATGCCATCGCTGCCAGGCGTTTGGGCACGCCTCGGCGCACTGCCACCGTCCGCCGCGCTGTGTACGGTGCGGCGGTCAGCACGCAGCCGCCGATTGCCCACGCCCCATCACGGAGAAGCCAACGTGCGCCAACTGTGGGCGGGAACACACCGCCAACAATCGGCAGTGTCCCGTCCTTAGAAAGGAAGCGAGGAAGCGCGGGGTTACAATCCCGCCAACTCGCGTAGCCCCAGCCGCGGGACGGGAGGGGTCGCCCGACCCCCCTCCTGCCGGCAATACGGTGGCTACGAACAACCGCCGCCCCATTACCGCTCCACCCCAGGCCGGTAGCCCACCGCTTAGTGGGCTGACCGCCGGGGAAACACGCCGCCCGCAAAGAAGACGAGGCCGTGGAGGTAGGAGGAAGCGGAAGCAGCTCGCCTCCTCCACACCGCAGATTCCCGCAGGACAACGGGACTACCAAGCATTGGTCCCGGCGCCCCAACCGAGACACCCGCTGCCGCGTCCCGCTCCACGGACGCAGGCACCCCTTGGCGCATTAGCGCCGACCATTCCTGAGGCAAACTCCGGCTTCAACGTATGCAACCCCCCCCCCAGAAGGCACACCCACTGAACCCGCGGCTGAGCAACGGCCCGTCGGACCGGTTGAGGCCCCCGTGATACTCATGGGGATCCTCACCGAGATCCTGATGGCCATCGCCGCGGGAGAAGACACGCGTGAGGTAGCGGTCCGGGGACTGGAGGCCATGCGTAGAAACTTCTATGCATAGGCCGCCTCCGCACCGCACCTCCGCCCGGGAGAACCAACGACACCCGCCCACCCAAAGGGCTACAAGACGCGTGACCTGGGGGTTGTAGCCCCCAGAGATGAAGCCGGGGCAAGGAGACTAAGTCTCGAGGCCTCACCCGGTGACCCCGAAGGGGGTCCGGAAGAAGAGGATTTTTTTCTCAAAGCTTCAACTTTTCCACTCAGGTCCACATGCAATGTGCATAAAAATATTTAATAAAATTCCACAAGATATTCAAAACGAAAGTAAAATACCACAATTTAAATCATTATTAAAACAGTACTTATTAAAACATTGTTTTTATACCTTACAAGATTTTTTAGAGCTGTAGGTTTTATTTGTTTGTTTTATTTTTCTGTTCATATTTTAGGAAAACAAGTTTACCTCGCAATCGTTTAGATATTCCGTTCTCAAAGCTTCAACTTTTCCACTCAGGTCCACATGCAATGTGCATAAAAATATTTAATAAAATTCCACAAGATATTCAAAACGAAAGTAAAATACCACAATTTAAATCATTACTAACCTCGCAATCGTTTAGATATTCCGTTCTCAAAGCTTCAACTTTTCCACTCAGGTCCACATGCAATGTGCATAAAAATATTTAATAAAATTCCACAAGATATTCAAAACGAAAGTAAAATACCACAATTTAAATCATTATTAAAACAGTACTTATTAAAACATTGTTTTTATACCTTACAAGATTTTTTAGAGCTGTAGGTTTTATTTGTTTGTTTTATTTTTCTGTTCATATTTTAGGAAAACAAGTTTAGTAATGTATGTATGTGTTAATCACATAACATATTCTTCGTTTTCTACACTTATAAGATTTTCTTTGGTTTTGTACAACTTTTCTTTTTCATAGCTTAATATACAGGTAGCTATATTAACATGTACCTACTTACTTAATACTTTGTCACCTGCATGTATAAGGTACGTAACATATAATAGGTACCAAATTGTAATTATAAGTGCATTACTGTCGTGCCCAAACCGGGTCCATGTTTGGAACTATATTTTGTTAACATCTTCACTTACTACAACGTGGTTGCAATAAATGTTTTGACTTTGTATAAGCGACTGCATATTAAATATTCAATTAGTGTTTTTACAAATGAATAAGTAAACTATAACATAATTTACTAGCTTTATACGTCATCATCATCATCACCATTTCAGCCGTAGGACGTCCACTGCTGGACAAAGGCCTCCCTCATTGATCTCCAAGTACTGCGGTTGGAAGCCGTCTGCATCCACCGCCGACCAGCAGTTCTCACCAAGTCGTCTGCCCATCTTGTAGGTGGACGTCCTACGCTGCGCTTACCGATCCGTGGCCTCCATTCGAGAACTTTGCGGCCCCATCGGCCATCTGTTCTGCGCGCTATATGGCCTGCCCATTGCCACTTCAACGTGCTAATCCGTTTGGCTATGTCGGTGACCCGAGTTCTTCTACGTATCTCCTCATTTCTGATTCGATCCCGTAGTGAAACCCCGAGCATAGCCCTCTCCATAGCTCGTTGAGCGACTCTGAGCTTGTTCATAAGGCCAATAGTGAAGGACCACGTCTCGGTTCCATATGTCATCACTGGTAACACACACTGGTTGTAGACTTTCGTCTTAAGGCACTGAGGTATGTTGGACGAAAAGACGTTGCGAAGTTTCCCAAACGCTGCCCATCCGAGTTGGATTCGACGATTGACCTCTTTCTCGAAGTTGGACCTATCTAATTGGACTGTTTGTCCTAGGTATACGTACGCGTCGACAACTTCAAGAGCAGAGTTCTCAACCATAACTGGGGCAGGCACGACATGGACATTTGACATGATTTTCGTCTTGTCCATGTTCATTTTAAGGCCTACCCGCTGGGAGACTCGATTGAGGCCTTCGAGCATCGTGCTGAGCTCTTCCATCGACTTTGCCATGACCACAATATCGTCGGCAAATCGAAGGTGAGTGATGTATTCGCCGTTAATATTGATGCCCAGCCCTTTCCATTCCAGGAGCTTGAAGGCATCTTCCAAAGCGGTCGTAAACAGTTTCGGAGAGATTACGTCTCCCTGTCTTACGCCTCTTTTTAAGGGAATCGCCTTCGAGCTCTGTTCTTGTACTCGGACTGACATAGTGGCGTTTGTATACAAACACTTCAACACTTCGATGTACCGTTAGTCAATTCGGCATCGTTGGAGAGACTCAAGCACCGCCCATGTTTCGATCGAATCGAAGGCTTTCTCATAGTCCACAAACGCAAGACATAGCGGCAAGTTATACTCTTCGGTCTTCTGTATGACTTGCCGCAGCGTATGTATGTGGTCTATGGTACTGTAGCCTTTTCGGAACCCGGCTTGTTCGGGAGGCTGGAAGTCATCAAACCTGCGTTCGAGACGGTTCGCGATGACCCTTGAAAACAGCTTATAAACATGGCTCAACAGCGAGATGGGTCTGTAATTCTTAAGTAAGGTTTTGTCACCTTTCTTGAAGAACAGAACCACCACGCCCCTGTTCCATGCTTTTGGCGTCGTACCTTCCAGCAAGGCGGAATTAAATAGCTTCTGAAGGACCTTAAGTACCGGTGATCCACCCGCTTTCAGAAGCTCTGAAGTGATTCCGTCCTCACCCGGCGCCTTGTCGTTCTTAAGCTGTTTCAAGGCCATCCTGATCTCGTACAGGCTGATGTCCGGGATATCCTCGGTATAATGTCGGGTCAGCTTAGCTCTTGGGTCGTTGGCCGCACTGCAAACAGGTTTAGTGACCGAATCGTAGAGCCGTCCATAGAACCTTTCGACTTCCCTTAACACTTCTGCTTTACTTGACGTTGTGCTGCCATCTTCCCTCTTCAGCTTCGTCATCTGGCTCTGCCCAATAGAACTATCTCTCGCGAACACTTTGGAGCCTTTATTCCGCTCTATCGTAGCTTTAATACTGGCTGTATTAAAGGTACGAATATCGTGCCGCAAGGATTTCCAAATTTGTCTATTGAGCTACCTGTGTGACTGAGCATCATCGGGAGACTGCAGTCGCAAAGAACGTCGTTCAGCCATGAGGTTTAGGGTGTCATCAGAAAGTTTCTGAGGTCTATTAGTACGGGGGGTCTTAAAGAACTGGGACCCCACCGTATGGACGGTTTCTACGAACCTGTTATTGATCTCGTCCACCGATGCATCTACTCCTAGACAGTCAAAGCGATTTGAGAGTTCGAGTTGAAAGCTCTCGAGGTTTTGGATATGTGCGCGAGTGGGTCGGAGCGTAGATTTCATCAAACGGGACCTTTCAAGTTTAACGTTCTTATTCAATGTGCCCCTTACAATTCGGTGATCACTGCCGGTTTTCACCCTGTGAATCACAGAGACATCATTGAATATTCGTTTCTTGTTGGTCAGGATGAAATCAATCTCATTTCTCGTAGAACCATTGGGACTCATCCAGGTCCATTTCCTGTGAGGCGGCTTCTGGAAGAAAGAATTCATCATAAAGAGTCCTTCTTTCTCCAGAAAATCGGCCAGCCTCTGTCCTCTGGGGTTCCGTTGCCCATACCCAAATTGCCCCACTCTCAACTCATCATCGCTTCTCATGCCTAGCTTTGCATTGAAGTCCCCCATTACAACAGTGAAGTGAGTGTTGTTCGTATGTATGGCTCTACTGATGTCCTCATACATAGACTCTACTTCTTCATCTGGGTGTGACGAGGTCGGCGCATATACCTGAACGACCTTCAGCGAATATCGCTTAGATATTCTGAGTGTTAGGTACGCGACCCTGCTCGACACACTGTCGATGGTGACAATGTTGATAATGAGTGACTTGTGAACGAGAAACCCGACACCACCTTGGGACTGTTGGTCGCCCTCCCGGTAGTATAGCAGGTTACCGGACTTAAGAGATATCGTGTCCTCGCCCTCTCTACGGACTTCTGATAGCCCCAAAATGTCCCAGTGTAATCTACTAATTTCTTCTTCCAGCTCAACAATCTTATCGTCTGTCCTCAAAGTGCGGATGTTGTGTGTTACCAGGGCCAGTGGTCGTCGTAGGGGTTGGTAGCCGATCGTCTCCCGGGGATTCTTAGCACCCCTAGCCCCGCCGTTACCATGACTGCTACCGTAGCCAGGATTAGCGGGGCCGCCGGGGACTCGGGGCCTGGTTTTTTGTTGTGTTGTCATGAGGGGGTTGATGCCATACTCACCACGCTTGGCAGGCGGGTTGGCGAGCGCAGTATAGGGTAGTGAAAAAACACGGAAAGATGCTGCTGCCCATCTTCCGGAGGATCCCTTAGCAGATTCTTACTGCATCCATGGGTAAGAGAGGAGGGGCAACATTCTACTGCCGGTGCCCCACGGCAACGTATACGTCATAAGTCGACCAAATTTATAACCATTTGACAGTTCGTTTACGCCAACCTTGTAAATTACGAAGATACAACTGATGCACCTCTTTCTAGCTCCTTTAAAATGTAATATGTAAAAAGAGTACAGAATGATTGATTTTGGTTGCTATTTTAGCCAGGTTTCTATTACGTTATTATTCTGAACCGAGACACCCGCTGCCGCGTCCCGCTCCACGGACGCAGGCACCCCTTGGCGCATTAGCGCCGACCATTCCTGAGGCCAACTCCGGCTTCAACGTATGCAACCCCCCCCCAGAAGGCACACCCACCGAACCCGCGGCTGAGCCACGGCCCGTCGGACCGGTTGAGGCCCCCGTGATACTCATGGGGATCCTCACCGAGATCCTGATGGCCATCGCCGCGGGAGAAGACACGCGTGAGGTAGCGGTCCGGGGACTGGAGGCCATGCGTAGAAACTTCTATGCATAGGCCGCCTCCGCACCGCACCTCCGCCCGGGAGAACCAACGACACCCGCCCACCCAAAGGGCTACAAGACGCGTGACCTGGGGGTTGTAGCCCCCAGAGATGAAGCCGGGGCAAGGAGACTAAGTCTCGAGGCCTCACCCGGTGACCCCGAAGGGGGTCCGGAAGAAGAGGATGATGATTATTCTGAGCCTACTAGATATGGGTGATAGTTTTCCGTGCGTCTGTCAAAGATTTAAATCGTTAGATTCGCCCTCGTCGTAATGAGACTGAAAAGAAAGAGTTTAGTTTAGAAAGAGTTTACTATTACTATTATTTTATAATAATAATAGCCAAACTCTTTCTAATTTGATTTCAAAGCTGCACTTTTATTGAGATTAATTTAAACGTTCCAACTTCCTTCCTCTAGCGCACTGACAGATGCCCAAAACGATGAATCAATCAATCAAGCGAAATTTTAAAATTGCTCCATTATTATCATAAAAAGTGAAACTGCATCAATATGTATATTGTAGTGTTTTATGATTTTTACGTTTAAATTAGGTATACAAAAAAGATAATTCGGGAATAAAGAAGTACTTTCTTTATTTCGAGATGTTTTTTGTAAAAATGAGGTGCCGGCAGTAGAGTGTTGCCCGTCCTCTCTTGCCTATGGATATAGTCTGACATCTGCCAAGAGATACCTCTGGAAGATGGGCAGCAGCACGTGACTAGTGAACGTGATCACCGCGTGTTGCTGTTGCAGATGGGCCTTCGGCTTGTCTCGACATTTAGTCGTGTAAAAAACTTACCCTTAATTTTCCTCCCATGGCCATGCTGGTCGCCCTGGCTATGACGCTGCCGGCGGCCACCACCCCCTTGAAGGACATGGCCGCTGCGGCCATGGAGCCCTTAGCTATCCCCACCGCCGTGAAGCCTAATAATTTCAGTATCCACAAGCCTCCCTGAAACTAACAAATATTTCACTTTCCAAAATTGAAGCGAAAAAAACTGTTTTTCTTAAGCAGAAGCGATCATAATTTTAAATATAAATTAGGCCAAGTGCGTGTCGGGATATGTAGGGTCCCGCAGTTACCCGTGACCGTGTTGTTCGAGGTTGGTTTGGTGTGTTTTTTACGTTTACCAAAACATTAACAGGTATTCATTGAGTTTTCGGTTTAAAGTGTTCCGGTATGTTTGGTAAACCGCATCTCTTATATGAGCGAGAATTCCTCCGAAACCAAAAAAAGCTAGCCTAACTGTTATGGTTTTCCTTGAAAGTTCATGGTTAAAATACATTCATGATTTTTGTAGACTTTATAGTATGTAGTTACTAAGCGAACGTAGATAAAATACTAACAAAAACATACCGCAAAATTAATAAATACACCTCATACATATTAGTACATGTTTTACAGAGTAATAAAAAACAATAATGTAACTGTGAGTTTTAGATAATAAATAAAATAAAATAAATAAATAAATACCAAACCATCTGAATCACGCTGATGGTGTGCCTTAATATAATAGGCACATGTTTCATTTTTAAGAGCACATTAACAGGGTCTCTAATTTTTCTATATGTTTTCAACTTGATCCAAGTCGACATGCCGCCGTCCCAGTACCTTTCACACACATTTTTTATAATTTTCATTAAAAACTTTCAAAATATACCAATAGGTATATTTATATTAATTTATACAATTAATTAATTAGCACGACTTACAAATATAAATCAATAACAATAATTTACTACTTAAAATAATTAAGCTGTGTACCTATTCAAAACTACTATGACTTTGGTCAAATAAACGGTTTCTTTCTTTCTTTCTAATTAATGAGATTATTAATATAACAATTGCAATAATAAAAAATATTCACTAAAAAAATAAAATAAAATTTGAAAAAATATAAACAATGCCTTTTTATTATTAATTATTATTAAGAGCCTGTTCTGTCCCACTGCAGGGCACAGGCCTCCCTTCCTTCCTTCCACCTTTCTCTGTCTTGAGCTACTGTGGTCCAGTCTTCCAAGTATGCGTCGAGTTCGTCTCTCCATCGACGTCTCGGTCCGAGGTTGTTTCCTGTCTTGTGGGATCCATTCGGTAGTGGTTTTAGCCCATGACTTATCCGGCCTGCGGCAGACGTGACATTATTTTTATTATTTATATATATTACCTCGGAGGCTGAATCAGTTGTAAATTGGCTGGAATCTAACAATCCCCTCTCCCTCCTGCGCATCGCATACGTAAACAGCTCAACGAAGCCGCTCCCCTGATTATTTAATCTTTTTTAGTAAAGAGAATACAATACCTTGTGAAAAGTAATCGAAGCTGAAGACCATCCAAAACTGCAAGTCCGGAATATCATCACTAACTCCTGGCAAGTCCCCATTTATACAAAAATTCATTTGAAAAAACCACAAATTTCTTGAAAGCTTACGCTCACATACAAAGACACAACTTTTTGGCTGTTTCTGGATTTACAAATCAACCAATAGAATAGTAAAAAAGGTATCTCACCCTACTAACATTAAGGACTTGAGGCCGATTAGTATACTTCCAATTCTCTCAAAGGTAATTGAAAGGGTTGTCTTCAATCAACTTAGTCGATATGTCGAGCGGAATCATATTTTGCCAGATGTTCAGTCTGGTTTTCGAAAGAACCGAGGGACAGTGACGGCTTTGCTGGATGTTGTCGACAACGTTCTAACTCAGCAAGATCAGGGGTTGGGATCATTATTGGTATTGTTAGACTTTTCTCGTGCATTTGACTCAATAAGTGTTCCACTTCTGCTTTCAAAACTGTCATACTACGGTGTTGATGCTTTATCTGTAAGGTGGTTCAACAGTTATTTAAGTGGCCGATCTCAATTTGTACGTATTGTTAGAGAGGATGGTTCCAGGCTAATGTCATCATCAAAGGCACTAAGTCGTGGCGTGCCACAGGGATCAATACTTGGGCCACTACTGTTTATTATTTATAGTGCTGACCTCTGTTGGCACATTAAGCATTGCAAATTCCACCTCTATGCCGACGATCTACAGCTATACCTTCCGGTGCATCCAGGAAATGTTACTCGTGAATCCGAAAAGATCAACGAGGATCTAGACCGAATAGCGGTTTGGTCCCAGAATAATGTCCTAGTTCTAAACCCTTCTAAATCAAAGTTTTTGATACTTGGCTCAAAAAATATAATTAACAAAATTAAAGTGCAATCGCTTCACATACATATACGGGGTCAGAGTATAGAACAAGTTGAACAAGCCAGGAATCTAGGTATTCTAATTGACGGTACACTTCGTTTCGAGGACCATATTGTCAATCTAGCGAAAAATTGTTTTTTTAGGTTAAAACTTCTCTATAAGATAAGAGGCTTGTTAAAAGAAGAAGTTCGCTTAAAGGTTTGTGAGGCCTTAGTTTTGTCAAAATTGAACTATGGAGATGTTTTATACGGCCCACGCCTTACATCGAAATCAATCCGCTTAGTACAAAGAATTCAAAATGCATGCTGCCGTTTTTGTTATGATATACCACCGCGAACACACGTCACGCCATACCTTAACGGTTCTTCAACACTGAATATGGCTTCGCGGCGACATCTACACATGGCAGCACTAGTTCACTGTATTATGTTTTCTGGTGCACCTGACTATCTTTACTCCAAGCTGGATCACACCGTAAGTAGGTATAGTCAAAGATCAACGAGAAATTTATTGCACTATAGTAAATTCAAGACTCAAGCGTTTAGGGGGAGTTTTCGATACCAGGCAACCAAGTGCTGGAACAATATTCCACCACCACTCCGGCAATTGAAATCCAAGTACGTTTTCAAAAAGAAATTCAAAGCTTTTTTACTGGATCAACAAAAGACTGGGTTGTCTGGTGTAAATTACTATAGTGCACCTTTTACTTGTTAAGTCAATAACTGCTACATCATTATTACTGTTATAATTTAGTGTATGTAATAGATATTATATTTCAATATGCTTTATGATTTAATTATATGCTTACATAAGCTAGTAGGTATTCGATTATTTATTTATTTTATTAAATTATGACTACACACACACACACACCTAAGTCTTTTTTTTAATTTCAGCTTCTACTTCACAAATCCTTGATGTTCCCTCACAGGGTCTATGGACCACAAGGCCACGGCAGAATACCAGCGCCTAGCTACCTCCCAGTGGTTAGGCATTATGCTGAGCCGTGACCGATTTGCTACTGTAGCACATAAACACAATACCTTTTTCTGTGTAATATATATAAATTCATTTGTTAGTTTAGCATAAAATTATTATCTTCTACTTATAATCTCTGTATCTGTTCTTTCACTGTAATTATTGTATATGTATGTGTGCTATACAAGCAAATAAACGAATGTCTATGTCTATGTCTATGTCTAAATTCTATAACATTTTTTTTTTTAATTATACCGTCTGGTCAGCAAGTTTTTAATTGACGTCTAGCCGACATCAACGCATCAACAACAACAGGTGTCCTGTCCGCTTGACACTCACTCCCAGTCTGACATTGACAGCCCAAACTGACGTAAGTCTTAAAAGTGACTATTTCAACGGAGTTGCCAGTGCAAGCTCACTAAAGCTGCCTCAAGAATCTGTAACGGCGCGCCGTCCGTCGGTAAATTTTAGGCCTACTTGAACTGAGTTACATTATAATGTCCGTACAGCGTTCACCGCCTAGTATTACTGACTATCTGGAGATACCGCCTATAACACATAGCACCTCAGATCCTGCTTTAAATAACTCTTCAAATGGTGATAGCAGCTTCAGCTTCGTCAACAATATAACAAAGCGGCAGAAGAGGAATTTTACTGACATCTCAGGCCACTCCTCTTTAGGTTTAGCCGAAATAAAGTCTATGTTTATCGAGATGAAATCTTTATACGAAGAAAAGTTCGATTCCGTAACCAGTGCTTTAACTGTGATTATCGCACAAAATAACGAGATACAACAATCGGTGGTTACCATAAATACTCAGTATAATGAGCTGCTTTCACGCGTTGACGACTTAGTGCTTGAAAACCATGAGTACAAGAGTCGTATTACGAATCTCGAAAAGAAGGTAGATCTCCTAGAGAAACAGGCTCAAAATTCCTCTGTAGAAATACGGAATATCCCAAAGCACGACCGGGAAAATAAGCAAAGTCTTATCAATATTGTCAAGAACATCGGTTCGTCGCTGGACCTCGAAGCTCCTATCGTAAATACAGAGTTTAGAGACATATACCGCGCAAAAAGTGGTTCCATCGTGGTAAATTTCTCAAACGCTACAAGGAAAGATGACTTGATACTAAAGTATAAACTTATGAGAAAAAATGGGCGTCTAAATAAGCAGCAACCACTAAACACCACACACCTAAAAATCCAGGGATCGCCGCTCACCATCTATATATCGGAGTCACTAAGTACTAAAGCCCGACACCTGTTTTTCTTGGCCCGTGAAGCCGTTAAAAGCAAGCAACTTAAAGCTACCTGGACTTCTAATGGATCTATCTATGTCAAAAAAGAAGAGAGCTCGACACCGGTTCGCGTCTACTCAGAAGAAGGTTTAATTAATATGACCCAATGACTAGATTATTTATGTATCATATTACAAATATATCATATTATTCATATGTATTTATATGAAATTTTACATATTACACACCTATATAAATTTACTTATATATATTCCTCTTATTTCCAACGCCTCCCACTGTCTGGACCCCGGTACCATAGTATTTTTCGTTTAGTTATAGTTTGCCTCATAAATAACCTAACCCCGTCAGCATCGTCACCCTACTGCTTATTGCCAAGCCTTTACACTAAATATGTTTTACATTATTTTCAAAATCCCTTTTTTTTGGGATTTATCACTAATGTTGTACAATGGTTGATGTAGACTTTGAATATATTAACCAAGGCTTGGATTTAGTGGTAACAGCGATGACGATTAAGTGTGACGTAGAGGAGATAGGTAAAAATATACCAAGGGGCAAACAGACTCATATTAAAATAATTTCCCAAAATATCAGAAGCATTTCATGCAATTTCGACAACTTTATTACACTTATTGTGCGATCTGAAATAGACTGGGACATATTAGTGCTCACAGAATGTTGGCTCCCGTCTAACAAATTCATTCCGGAGCTGAAAGGTTATAAAAGTATTGTAACAACTAGGTCTAAAACTCAGAACGAAGGAGTAGTAATATATTATAATGAACAGATAAAGTTAACATTCGAGAAACCCATTATTGCTGATGCCAACTGTCTCCTTCTAAAGCTCCATGAGGAAATCTGTGTTCTGGGGATATACCGCCCTCCTTCCCAACATAATACAACTGCCTTTCTAGCAAGTATCGACTCCGAGCTAACGAAATTATCTTATGCTAAAAATATTATACTATGCGGCGATATTAACTTAGACATCACCGAAAATACGGATGATAAACGATCACATGAGTACTTGAATATGTTGGCTGGCCATGGACTGCTCCCAGGACTTAATCTACCAACACACGGTCTTACTTGTTTGGACCACATGATGGTTAAAACGAAGTTAAATGCATTATGTTTCCTAATTGAAGCATCTGTCACTGATCACGACTGTGTAGCCTTAATAATAACCCTTGACACTAACATTAACTACAGTGCTAAAACCGCAACACGGATATGCTACGATAGCTTGGACACTGCTGTCAGCAATATAAATTTCCTCCAGGTATACGACTGTCTCGACGTTGATAGGGCTGCGGATTTGCTTACCGACCTTTTGAAAACGGCTATATATGATAGCACCAAAACTTTTAAAATCCCGAAAAGGCAGAGGACAAGTAAGCCATGGATTAATAAAGGATTGTTGAAGTGCATGCGAAACAGAGATAACTTGCACAAAAAACACAAACAAGATCCAAAGAACGAAATCACAAAAACTACTTACAAGCGCTATAGGAACTTTTGTAATGCTCAATTAAAAAAGGCCAAGAGAATTTACGAAAAAAAAGAAATTATAAACGCCAAAGACAACAAAAAGAAGTTATGGGAGGTCTTGAAGGACATAAGTGGCCAAAAGAAACCCACCGATCACTCACTCAATTTGATATCCCAGAACAACCCAGTCAGAAGTATAAACGAGGTCAACAGTTTCTTCGCGAATATTGGCAAGCAGTTAGCTGAGAATGTGACTAACTCCTTAAAACATAACGTCCTAGTGGGTGGACATAGTGATCAGCCTCATTTACCTGTAAGCTCTTTGGTGATACTTCCAACTGACCAGGATGAGATATATCAGCTTATCATTGGGATGAAAAATAAATCTGCGAAAGGACTGGATGAAATCTCGGTTACATTCATCAAAAGGTACGCATCTCTTTTGTCTAACCCAATCGCACACCTATGCAATCTTTCAATAGCAAACGGCGTCTTCCCTAACGCGTTTAAAACTGCCCTTATCAAGCCTATCTACAAGAGTGGGGACAAGGACCTTGTCGACAACTTTAGACCTATTTCCATACTTCCTGCTCTTTCGAAAATTTTGGAAAAAATAATGAACAAAAGACTAACAAATTTCCTAGAAGTAAACAATGTTCTATCACCTTCACAGTACGGTTTTCGAGCCAAAAGATCAACAAATGACGCAGTGCACGAGCTAACAAACTCCATAATCACAAAGCTGGACCAAAGGAAAAAGTGCTTAGTGATATTTCTGGACTTAGCTAAGGCCTTCGACACGGTCTCGCTCCCAATTCTTGTAGATAAGCTTGAAGCCTGTGGTGTAAGAGGCTTACCTCTTAAATTATTCCGTGACTACCTAAGTCACAGGAATCAACGGGTTAAGATCGATCACTTTATCAGCGAAGAGCATTCTGTGAGCTTTGGAGTACCTCAAGGGAGCATTCTCGGGCCGTCACTGTTTTTGGTGTATATCAATGAATTGTGTAACATGAAATTACAAAATGGAGGGGTTGTGACTTTTGCGGATGATACAGCACTCTTTTTTAACGGAAATAGCTGGGAGGATGTTTTTCATTGGGCACAGATTGGTTTCAACAGAGTGTGTAACTGGCTAAAAGAACATCTTCTGACACTTAACATAGAAAAGTCAAATTATATGCCTTTTGCACTAAAATCCAGTCTCCTACCCCCAACCAGTCTCTCACTTGTTGCCCATTGCTGTAGTCCTACCTCTTATGCAAACGACACATGTACCTGCCCCTCCTTGCAACGAGCCAACAATGTCAAATACTTGGGAGTCTACATGGATCAGACCCTCACATTCAAATATCATATAGACTCACTAACTTCCAGATTGCGTAAGCTAATTTATATTTTCAGAGCTCTCAAGCATGTGGCAGATCGTAATATAGTCAAGATGGTTTACCTAGCCTTATGCCAACCAATTATTGGTTACTGCATCTCATCTTGGGGAGGTGCAGCTAAAACTCACTTACTAAAGCTGGAAAGAGCACAAAGAGCTATACTAAAAGTAGGTGCGGGTCTTCCTTTTCGGTTTCCTACTACTGACTTGTACATGTCTTGGGAGGTACTGTCTGTGAGGCAATACTTTTTACTGCAAATTGTTGTTCACAAACACTCTCAACTCTCATACAATAAGGAATTGGCAATTAATAAGAAAAGAAGAAAGGGCAAAGTCTGTACAACTCAATCTTTTAACACAAAGCATGCTCATCATTTCTCCTTATTTCTCGGTCCATATATATATAATTTGGCAAACACAATACTCTCCATATTCCCAATGTCAAGAAATAAATGTAAGACAACGGTTACCACCTGGCTCAGAACCCTAACTTACGAGGAGACGGAAAAACTGTTGATCATCATGTCATAAAAATAAAATAATGACGTCATCTGCGGAATCCCATTGATTTATTACTATATCTTACACAATAACTTTGTTTTCTTTCCTAACTATTTATTTACAACGAACTATCTATTACTCTAATATAATATATAGTCTATCTATCTATCTATTACTATATACCTTTCAAACTTTTCACTATTATCACATAATTAGTATAAGTTTTTTTATAACCTAGTAGTTAATTCATTTTGCTGTAACCTTTGTAAAAAAGTTTTTGTTTTTATTTACATTTCACTCATACCAACTTCCCTAACGTGGCACGTGATATACTGTTATATTTTGATAAATGTTGTGATGGTATTTAACTAAGATTTATACCTACCCTGCATAGTTCTTTACTCGCGGAGTGGGGCACTGGTGACTTGTAATACAGGTTTCTATAAACCTATCTCAGGCACCAGTCCCTCACAAAACAGGTTAAAAATAGTTCTTAAAGTTTAAATATGTATCAATTTAAGTTAAAATAACCTTATTGTGAGTGGATAAATAAATATTATTTTGATTTTTTTGATTTTGAATTTACAAGCTAACATTTCAAAAACTAAATATGTACTTACATTTTCAAAATTTATAATAATAACATTAATTCTAATAATAATAATAATATAATATTTAATAGCACTCTGACATGTAGAAATGAAATAATAGAAAAAACTGAAATAAGATTTCTTGGTATGATATCGGACAAAGATATAAATTGGAAATTGCCTAAAGAGCAAATTGGCAAAAAACTTAATTGTTTTGTTTTTGCTCTTAAAAGATTAAGAAGAACATCAGGCCAACAAACGGCTTTAACAGCATATTTTGGCTAGGTCACCTCAGTGCTAGGGTATGGTCTTTTGCTTTTCGGTAACTCTACGCACATCAAAAGAGCTTTCATTATTCAAAAAAAGTGTGTAAGAGCCGTTTTTGGAATAGGCTCATTAGAGTCATGTAAGCCTCTCTTTAAGAAACATAAACTCTTAACACTCACTAGTTTATACATCTTCCAAATTGGCTGTTTTGTAAAAGAGCATGCTTCATTCATATATAAAAATTCAAAGACCAATTCAAAGATAAAAATAACTCAGTCATAAAAAATAGAGATCCCACTAGGCTTTTAGTGCCCCCACACAAAACTGTTAAAGTATAACAAAATTCCTAGAGATATAAGAGAACTGCCTACTAGTAAATTTAAGACAAAACTCCGTAGGTGGCTCTTAGATAAATGTTTTTATGACATTATAGTATAATAATATAGTATAATAATTAGGATTATCTATTCTGTATTGTAAATTTTTGTTTTTATTATTTATTGTATTCAAATTTCAAAATTAATATTATGTTACTTTTATAAGTAGGCTTACATTTATTTTTATTTTAAACTGACTTGTCCAAGAACATGTAATTTGTCAAAGGATATGAATAAATAAACAAATAGAATTTTATAATCAATAAATTACCTAGTAATATAATATAAGTTAAAAATATTGTACGTCCATAATTAATGGATAAACTGTTGTTACACCTCATTGAAGTATTATTACTAGCGTATAGAATTGACACCCGCGAACAACATGTTTGCGCCATGAGTTGTTGCCGGCCGGCAACAACTCATTTAGTCGTTCGTCGACGCCCATCGCGACCGCATGCGAATCAACCCAAATTAAAAATGCCGTCTTGCGTGTTAAAAACGTGTAAAAATCAATCAACTGCGAAGAAAAAAGATAGTGGCGTGACTTATCATCGGAAAGTAAACAGAATATCAACTAAAACCAACTAAAATAATTTTTGTATATTATTTTCTATTGTACTGACATTTTGTTTGAAAATCATAGATTATGAAAAGTGATTCGTACAGATGGGATGTGTAGGTACCTACTAAGGGTTGGCGACAAAGGTTTAACTGATTATTTTTAACTCATATTACTCGCTCTATGCCGTCTGTCTGATCAGTAACGTACATACGTGTAGGTACAGTAGGTACCTACTGTACCTACTGTAGGTATCTTTTGCAATCGTCATTACTTATAAACTGAAGCTGTATTATACCTATATTGTTGTCTGAACAAATTCTTAAGGTTTATAAATTTGTAATAGATCGATTGACGACCTCTGTGGCGTGGTGGGCGAAGGTTCGCCTGCGACGCAGGAGGTGGGTTCGATTCCCGCCTTGGGACAAATGTTTAGTGATCGCTGCAGATATTTGTTCTGGGTGTTCAGGTCATTTTCTACGTATAATAATAAATAAATAGGTATTTATGTATTGTATTGTATTTATTATATCAGTTATCTAGTAGCCATAAGAAGAGCTCTGCTTAGTTTTGGGCTAGATAATCATCATCATTTCAGCCAAAAAACGTCCACTAATGAACAAAGGCCTCCCTCATGGGTCTCCATGAGGGGTAGTTGCCATACTCACCACGCTTGGCAGGCGGGTTGGCGAGCGCAGTACGGGATGTTGGTATATGGAAAGACGCTGCTGCCCATCTTTCGGAGGTATCCCTTAGCAGGCTCTTACTGCATCCACGGGCATGAGAGGAGGGGCAGAGTGAAATAAAGTGTGGGGTCTAGTTAGTGTAAGTACCTACCTATGTACGTACTTGTTGGATAAAATACCAATTTATTTAAAAAAAAATGACTTTAAACGCTTAACGATTCGTTTTAATTTAATGTAAATATTTTTACGTTTTGAAATATAATATTCATAGGTACCTACTGCATTAACATTACTGCATTAATAAGGCCGACTGGAAGACCCGACGCCGAATACCCACTACACTTTTATATGGCTGTTGTCCTTCCAAATCTTTTATATTCTTCTGAGACATGGACTCTGTACCGTAAGCAGATCCGCACACTTGACAGATTTCACCTCAAATGTCTCCGCGACATCATGAACATCCGATGGTCAGACCGCGTCAGGAATACAAACGTCCTAAGGCGAGCAAACATCGGAGGCATTGAGGTGTACCTGATGAGGCGTCATCTTCGGTGGTGTGGACACGTGTCTCGTATGTCGGATAATAGAGTGGCGAAGCGCATCTTCTTTTCCGAACTCCAGAACGGTAAGCGTAAAAGCGGTGGCCAGTATCTGAGGTACAAAGACGTACTGAAAAGACATATGAAGAGATGCAATATAGAGCCCTCTAAATGGGAGGTAAAAGCAGCGCAGCGGCCAGAATGGCGACGTCTCATTCATGAGCAGGTCAACACGTTTGAAATAGAGCGTCGCGAGGAGCTCGATAAAAAGCGTGATGAGCTCAAGGCCCGACCACCAGTGGCCATATCTTATAATTACATCGGCGGGATATTAACATGTACAAAGTGCGCTCGTACCTTCACCAACAAACTTGGGTATGCAAGCCACCAGAGAGCGCACCAAAGGGTGGAACAATTACACCCCCATTCACCCTCATAACCCTCAAATAAGTCCTTATAGTTGAATAGATCCAGAAAAATACAGTCGCTGTGGTCGAAATCGGCCAAGACAGATATATATATAATTAGCGTAGAGCCGACTCGCAATGGGGCGGGGCTTAGCTCACGCCACCGCTGTGACGCGGCCGAGCAGCGTGGAGGGGCGCACCGAGCTTTCGAGTGCGCGCACAGACAGTCGAGCCACGTTTTTGCGTCGGCAACCGAACTAGACGGACGTTCTTATCCTTGCTTGCTAATACCATTGATTTGGTGATAACTAAATTACAGTTTTGTTAACTCTTGTGTTTTTTTTAAATACATTTGGATTTTAGTTTATAACCTCAGAAGTGGGATTCTTATCTCATTCTCTGCTGGCTATTCTTGATTCAGTTTTTTTAAATTTTGTATAAAACCCTTAATATTTTAAATTTGAAAAATGGCTAATAAAGCTCAAGTTAAAGCCGTAAACGTGATCGTACGCCTACCCCTGTTATGGAACAAACGTTACAGTGTATTTTAAACCGACTAATCGTTTTGGAAGAAAATTCCAGGGTTCGTAATACGGGTGCTGTGCTGCGGGTTCTTCGGGAAGTGCGTGCGTCCGTGGTAGCGGTGCTTCGACTCCAGTGCCGCCGCCGCCACCGCCGCCGCCTGCTGGCGAGCTGGTCGGCCTGTTGGCGACTACATACAGAATGGTGCGCTGCAAGTGTGGATATGCCTATGCCACGCACTAGTAAGCCGCAAACAATTGCTGTGGATGTGGTCATAACCGAGGTAGCTGAAAAACTTGCTAGTGCCATTAGCAACATTCCGGTAAGGTCGAACCATATTTTTATATCGAGCTTTGACACATCCGTGCATGATTTGGGACTTGGTACTCCAAGATCTATCTTGGTCTACCACGTGCGTATCCTTAAGAGGTGGGACGATGGCGAGTGTTTAGCACGTGTTGGTAGTTGTCTAAAGGGGGCACTAAATCGTGGCTGACGACTGGGTAAGCAACGATCGCAGTTAGTCCAATTCAAACGGGACTTTAGAGCGTTATGCCGACGTCGCGTCGTATAGATTTTGCGAACATTTTGTTTTATGTAATGAAAGCTGATTCCGACAACTACGAAACATATACAGAATATACCAGGCGATCCTAACTGCAACTACGCATAGTAAGAGGTCTAAGTGAAGAATTAACCGTGGCCATAATATGGTACGTGGCATAACTGACCCCAAATCCGAGCTGCTGCTGCTAATGCGAAACTGATTCCGAAAGGATTGGTAAGCTTTATATGGATTTATATGAAACCAGCGCAGGTTATGCCGGTCCAGCAATAAGATTATGGTAGTAAAGGAGAGACGTAGCCAAATAAGCATAAGCGTGGAAACGGTGACGCCAAGGTAAAGTGCTTTGTTTGTGGAATCTTTGTTCATAGAAAAGCCGCATGTCTGAAACGTGGCAAAGCAGATAAGTCGGCTAGTGGTAATTCGACGAGTAATCTGACCACCCCAACAATGCGAAGCCAAAGGCAGAACCATGTTCCTTTTGCAAAAAAAAAAAACGGGTCACAAGGTTTCAAATTCAAATTCAAATTCAAATGCTTTATTCAGTAATAAAAGGTACAAAAGTTTTAGCCAGGGTTGAAAACACCTTTTAAGTATTACAAATACTTGTGTTAGGTGTTTTCGCTCTTCCAAATCATAGTTATAAATAAAATTTTAGACATAAATAGGTACTTATAAACACTTGAATTAAATAAAACAATGCAAAATAAAATTAACTTAACATATTATGTGTGTTAGGTATTTTCATTCTTAAATACATTTCAAATCATTACTTAATTAATAAAAATAACATTTGGGCCTACATTTGAACAAGATAAGATAACATTTACATTACAACTAAAATAATCATTTTCTGTGTGCGGGTAGGTCGACCGCTGTCACAGCACTGTGCCATTGTGCTGTGAGGTCCAAGTGTAAATATGTTGCGTATTTGCTTCGGAGTTGAATTAAGAATTAAGGATTTTGTTAATGTGTAAATGCGAGCAATATGTGTGCGTAAAAAATAAATATATATAAATATATCCTTATATGTATATGTATGTATGTATAATGTAGATAATAGGTATGTGTATGTGTATGTGTTGTTTCTTGAGACACCAGTCTCGTAAGAGCCTGGGCAACAAGAGAACAACGAGTGTATGTACATGAGTGTGTGTGTGTGTGTGTGTGTGTGTGTGAGTGTGTGTGTTTGTGTGTGCATGAGTGTGTGTGTTTGAGCGTAATGTGTTTAGGGTTTGCCTTCTACAGTTTTAATTACTTTAACCTTTCCAAAAGAAATTCAATATCATCATATCCTAATTGCAATAGCCAGTTTGATAGGGTTATTTTACATTTATAGTTATTAAGGGGGTATATATTTAATATTTTATTAACCTTATTGTATAGGTATCTAGATTGGCAGATATACTGTCGACTTGCGAATGTCGAGTTTATATGAGATTTGTGGGTTACCATATAGTGTTTTCTTTTTGTCAATATAGTGGGGTCAAATTCAAGGGTATTGTGCAATTTCAAAATAATATTTAAGACGTACAATTTCCTTACTGTTAGTACTTCTGAAATAGAGTAAATCATGTTAGTGGGGTATTTATACGGCTTAAAATACATTAATTTTAGTAAAGACCTTTGAGTTCTTTCCAGATCCAGAAAATTAATCTTAGTAGCACCTCCCCAAATCGGTATACAATAAGTTAAAATAGATTGTGCTAAAGATATATATATTTGTTTAAGGAGTTTGGGCGGTGCTACATGTCTGAGGTTTTTAAAAATGTACATTAGTTTTCTGGATCTAGTCATGAGTTGTTCAATATGGGCATGCCATGATAGACGTTGGTCTATAACCACTCCTAGGTACTTTGTAGTTTCAACTTTTTCTAGATTAGGGCAAACACAGTAAGGGCTATTCTTGCAGTTGTGTATTTTAATATTAAAGCTAGTGTCAGGTTGGGAGCTGTTGTACATGGTGAAACAAATAAAGTTCGTTTTTGCTACATTAAGTGTTAGTAAGTTTGATGTTAACCATGTAGCAACTTGCTGTAACCCCTTTTCTGTTTTGTCCCTAACGTCGTTCCATGAAGTTCCATGAAAGACAATAGCGGTGTCATCCGCATAGGATATTATGTGTCCTCCGTTAATTTTCAAATTGCAAAGGTCATTTATATAGGCTAAAAGCAATGTGGGTCCTAACACACTTCCCTGAGGCACTCCATAGTCGACAGACACATAGTCACTCATGGCTTTACCAATTTTGACTATCTGTTTTCTATCATGGAGGTAGTCTTTAAATAATTCAAGTGCAGTGCCTCTGATACCCAATTTAAACAACTTTTGAATTAGAATAGGGACAGAGACGGTATCAAAGGCCTTTTTGAGGTCCAGGAACACCGTCAGGCACTTATTTCTTTTATCTACGTGTTCCACTATATGGTTAGTAAGAGCTATCACAGCATCTTCAGTTGAAACACCTTTCCTGAATCCAAATTGAAATTTTGAAATTAAATTGAATTTATCTAAGTACGAAATTAGTCTATTATTTATAATTTTTTCGAGTATTTTGGAAACAGACGGTAAAACAGAAATAGGTCTATAGTTACCAACGTCGTCTCTGTTCCCACTCTTGTAAATTGGTGTGATTAAAGATTGTTTGAGGGTAACGGGAAATGTTCCTTGAGAAAAACATAAGGTTACCAAATGACTTATAATGGGAATTAAAATATTTTTAGACAATTTTAGGAAACTTGTAGGGATATTATCATATCCAGGGGAACTTTTTTGTTTCAAATTACTAATTATTCTATTTATTTCATCAGGGTCTGTATCAAATAGTACGAACGAGGAAACTTGATTTTCAAGTGGACTGAAAGCACAATTATCATGTAAATAGTTATTATTTCGCTGAGTTATATTTTCAGCAAGTGATTTGCCTATACCAGAAAAATAAGTATTAACATAGTTAACGGAGTCAACAGTTGTAGCCTTAATTTTAAGTAGTTGTGTGTTAGGTGTTTTTGCTGTTTTAAAATGTGTTATATTGTTAATCGTATTCCATAATGCTTTACTGTTTGTTGCTGATTTTTCCAATTCCTTCCTTTCATAATGTCTTTTTAGTTTTTTTATTAAATTGTTACAATAGTTTCTGTACCTACAATATGTTATTTTCAAGATTTTATTTTCAGGATTACTTTTAAGTTTTTTCTGCATTGCATTCCTATTTCTAATACACCGTAAAATGCCTTGTGTAATCCACGGTTTTAAAATACGTCTGCTCCTAGGTATAGTTATCGTTTTAGTATAATCTTTTAGATTTTTTTGTATTGTATTAATTAAAATTGAAGAAAGTAAATTAGGGTCATTAATTTTAAGCAAATCTGTAGAATTTAATTGTAAATTTTGTAGTGCATTATTATAGTCAGTGGTCGTTTTAGTATTGCGAAAATTTGTATACTTATTTATTTTTGAAAGTTTCAGTAGTATAGTCAGATGGTCTGTAATAGAAGTATTAAGTACAGCAATTGTAGCAGTGTTTTTAGTTAGGTTAAGTTTAAGAATGACATGGTCGAGACAATTGCTAGCACGGGTAGGGATGTGATGACCGGATAAAAGCCCATGAATGGATAATGCGTTTAAATAGTTAAGTCGGTTATTTCTTTCGCAGCTTCGTTCATCGGTTTTAGGCGTGAGGTTTATATTTATGTCTCCTACTATTATTATATTTTCAGATTTTATTTCATTTAGGTATTTGCTTAGAGAGTTTGTAAAGGTTTCGGAATTATTATTTGAGGGTGAACGATAAATACATAAAATAATTATTGAGTTTATATTAACTTTTAGGCAAGAAGCATGTTCCAATATTACTTCCTTTACAAGAACGTTAAGGTTACTTCTGATGTATACTGTCACACCATCATTTTGGTTCAGATGGTTGCTCGTAGTGAAGGAATTGTAGTTAATGAGGTTAGGTAAGGGTTTTGTGTTTATAAGTCTGCATTCCGTCAGAACCATAACGTCCACTTCAAATTTTAGTTCCGTTAATGTCAATTCCAAGTCGTTAATATTACTATAGACGCTTCTTATGTTTTGCGTTAGTATCATCAGGTCTGAAGGTTTTTTCTGCATCTTAGATGGCAGTTCTTCCACGTTACATATAAATGCATCTGCAATATCCGTTTTGTCTATTTCGTTAGCAATTGTCATAGGCCTATCCATCATACAAATTAGTTAAAGGGATTTCAGTCTCTTCTAATACGTGATTCGTGTCATAAATAAATATTGTACAGTAATATTGAAATAATATTAGAATGGCAAACCTTGGGCATATTATATTGCTAAGTATGTGTGTATGTGTATGATGTGTCGTATTCAAATAAATGTATGTGTAAAGTGTCAAATGCATTAGTGTCTTAGTTTGTAAGATCAATTGAGAACGTACTATTAGAAACTCAAAATTAACATCAATAGTTAACCTAAACCGGAATGCAATAAGTAGTCATGATGTTTGCAGCAACTTGTTCACCTGGTCTTCGCTGTGTATGGTAATTATTGGACAATTTTCGTTTCTTCTCACGTAGACTCGTCCATATGAAGTCCAGCAGAATTTGTAGTTCTTCGACTTCGCTAGGTCTCTTGCAAGGTAGTAGAGTCGGGATCCTTTTATAGTAAGTTGTTCAGCTACAAATACTGGAGTGTCTTCATTTTTAGTAATGCCAATATGTTTGGCACAAAGTTTGCCTTTATGCTTGATATTGTAAGCTTTGCTCATTTTCAAAACGTCATTTTTTAGAATAGTGGAGCAAAGCTCGACTATAATGGGTGTGTTAGGTTGTCCTTCCTTTTTTCCTCGTACTCTGTAGATATCTCTTACATCTGGTTTATTTATATTGCAATCAATAGACTTTCCAAGTCGTACTACCATGTTAATTAATTCTTCTTTGGTCTCATTATTTATTTTAGGTACATTTTTCAATTCAATATTATTTTTCCTATCCGTTCTCTGAATATCCTCTATTCTGTTTTCTAAGACTGTTATATATTCATTATTTTTTTTATTTTGTATTTCCATCTGTTCAACCTTTTTCGTCAGCTCTTCATTTTTGCTCATTAGAAGCGCGATGGAATTTTCAATATTTTGGTTCGTTTTTTTAATGTCCATCAAAGTAGGGTTAAACATCTTTTTTAATTCTGTTTCTTGGTTAGAAATCAATTTTCCCATCATTGTTTTCATTTCTTCCTTAAAATTATTAAACTCCGTATCCCAATCGTTGTCTCGATTTCTCTTGCCGCGCAAAAACACATAGCTAGGAGGTGTAGTTTCAACGTTTTCACCTGGCAAGTTTGATGTTGAGTCACTGGTGGCCGTCTTGTCGACTACCCGTTTTTCAACCAGGTATTTATCCATGTCTATTTCTCTGATGCCTTGGGAAGACGGGCAGCAGCGTCTTCCGCGTCTTCAACACCCTATACTGCGCTCGCCAACCCGCCTGCCAAGCGTGGCGAGTATGGCAACAACCCCTTATGATTGTAAAAACAAGGACCAGGCCCCGAGTCCCCGGCAGCCCCGCTAGTCGTGGCTACGGTAGCGGCCACGGTAACGGCGGGGCTAGGGGTGCTAAGAATCCCCGGGAGACGGACGGCTACCAACCCCAACGACGACCACTGGCCCTGGTAACACACAACATCCGCACTTTGAGGACAGACGAAAAGATTGTTGAGCTGGAAGAAGAAATGAGTAGGCTACACTGGGACATTTTAGGATTATCAGAAGTCCGTAGAGAGGGCGAGGACACGATATCCCTTAAGTCCGGTAATCTACTCTACTACCGGGAGGGCGACCAACAGTCCCAAGGTGGTGTCGGGTTTCTCGTTCACAAGTCACTCGTTAACAACATTGTCACCATCGACAGTGTGTCGAGCAGGGTCGCATACCTAACACTCAGAATATCTAAAAGATATTCGCTTAAGGTCGTTCAGGTATATGCGCCGACCTCGTCACACCCAGATGAAGAAGTAGAGTCTATGTATGAGGACATTAGTAGGGCCATACATACAAATAAAACTCACTTCACTGTTGTTATGGGGGACTTCAATGCAAAGTTAGGCAAGAGAAGCGATGATGAGTTGAGAGTGGGGCAATTTGGGTATGGGCAACGGAACCCCAGGGGACAGAGGCTGGCCGATTTTCTGGAGAAAGAAGGACTCTTTATGATGAATTCTTTCTTCCAGAAGCCGCCTCACAGGAAATGGACCTGGATGAGCCCCGATGGTTCCACGAGAAATGAGATTGATTTCATCTTGACCAACAAGAAACGGGTATTCAATGATGTCACTGTGATTCACAGGGTGAAAACCGGAAGTGATCACCGAATCGTTAGAGGCACATTGAATATGAACGTTAGACTTGAAAGGTCCCGTCTGATGAAATCTACGCTCCGACCCACTCGCGCACATATCCAAAACCTCGAGAGCTTTCAACTCGAACTTTCAAATCGCTTTGATTGTCTGGGTCTCGAAGAACATGCATCAGTGGACGAGATCAATAACAGGTTCGTAGAAACTGTCCATACGGTGGGGTCTCAGTTCTTTAAGACGCCCCGTACAAATAGACCTCAGAAACTCTCTGATGACACTCTTAACCTCATGGCTGAACGACGCTCATTACGACTGCAGTCTCCCGATGATGCTAAGTCACATAGGCAGCTCAATAGACAAGTTTGGAAATCCTTGCGGCACGATATTCGTACCTTTAATACAGCTCGTATTAAAGATACGATAGAGCGGAACAAAGGCTCCAAAGTGTTCGCGAGAGATATGTCTATTGGGCAAAGCCAGATGACGAAGCTGAAGAGGGAAGATGGCAGCATAGCGTCAAGTAAAGCCGATGTGTTAAGGGAAGTCGAAAGGTTCTATGGACAGCTCTACGATTCGGTCACTAAACCTGTTTGCAGTGTGGCAGAAGACCCTAGAGCCAAGCTGACCCGACATTATACCGAGGATATCCCGGACATCAGCCTGTACGAGATCAGGATGGCCCTAAAACAGCTTAAGAACGACAAGGCGCCGGGGGAGGACGGAATCACGTCAGAGCTTCTGAAAGCGGGTGGATCACCGATACTTAAAGTCCTTCAGAAGCTCTTCAACTCCGTCTTGCTCGAAGGTATTACGCCAAAAACATGGAACAAAAGCGTCGTGGTACTGTTCTTTAAGAAAGGTGACAACACCTTGCTTAAGAACTACAGACCGATCTCGCTTTTGAGCCATGTTTATAAGCTGTTCTCAAGGATCATCGCAAATCGTCTCGATCGCAGGTTTAATGACTCCCAGCGTCCCGAACAAGCCGGGTTTCGAAAAGGCTACAGTACCATAGACCACATTCATACGCTGCGGCAAGTGATACAGAAGACCGAAGAGTATAACTTGCCGCTATGTCTCGCGTTTGTGGACTATGAGAAAGCCTTCGATTCGATCGAAACATGGGCGGTGCTCGATTCTCTCCAACGATGCCGAATTGACTATCGGTATATCGAAATGTTGAAGTCTTTGTATAGAAACGCCACTATGTCAGTCCGAGTACAGGAACAGAGTTCGAAGGATATTCCCTTAAAAAGAGGCGTAAGGCAGGGAGACGTTATTTCTCCGAAACTGTTTACGACCGCTTTGGAAGATGCCTTCAAGCTCTTGGAATGGAAAGGACTAGGCATCAACATTAACGGCGAATACATGACTCACCTTCGGTTTGCCGACGATATTGTGGTCATGGCAAAGTCGATGGAGGAACTCGGCACGATGCTCGAAGGCCTCAATCGAGTCTCCCAACGGGTAGGCCTTAAAATGAACATGGACAAGACGAAGGTTATGTCGAATGTCCATGTGGTGCCTGCCCCAGTTATGGTTGAGAACTCGGCTCTCGAAGTTGTCGACGCGTATGTATACCTAGGACAAACTGTCCAGTTAGGTAGGTCCAACTTTGAGAAAGAGGTCAATCGACGAATCCAACTCGGATGGGCAGCGTTTGGGAAACTACGCAACGTTTTTTCGTCCAAAATTCCTCAGTGCCTTAAGACGAAAGTCTACGATCAATGTGTGTTACCAGTGATGACATATGGAACCGAAACGTGGTCATTCACGATTGGCCTCATGAATAAGCTCAGAGTCGCTCAACGAGCTATGGAGAGGGCTATGCTCGGGGTTTCTTTACGCGATCGAATCAGAAATGAGGAGATACGTAGAAGAACTCGGGTCACCGACATAGCCAAACGGATTAGCACGTTGAAGTGGCAATGGGCAGGCCATGTAGCTCGCAGAACAGATGGCCGATGGGGCCGAAAAGTTCTCGAGTGGAGGCCACGGACCGGCAAGCGCAGCGTAGGACGTCCACCAACAAGATGGGATGATGACCTGGTGAAGACCGCAGGTCGACGGTGGATGCAGATCGCTTCCAACCGCAACAACTGGAAATCCATGAGGGAGGCCTATGTCCAGCAGTGGACGTCCTACGGCTGAAATGATGATTTCTCTGATAACCAGCGCTGAACAATAAATCGCTATCGCTTATGAGCTTGCAGCTAACGGTAATACGCACTAAGTGATGACGCGTTGGCTGCAAAGTTTGTAGCGATGTCTCCTTGTCCTTTATGGGCGCCTGGTACTTTTGAGAATTTTGTTAAACTGATTTTCGAAAATTTTAAAATAAAATAATATTTACGGATTTATTGCGCACGTCTTATCACTTTCGCGGTCCGAGGGGAAGAGGAAGAGGTTGACGACTGTTTTGCACGTCAACGAGCTGAGTCACGTGGTAAGTCGAATGTGAACTTTTGTCACGAAGCTGTTGACGGCTATAAGCAAAACGAGATGTCACGACCGCTGTCATACAGCGTGTGCGCGTAGACATTCTTATAGACAGTGGATCGACGATTTCTCTGGTATCAGAAACTGTTGCGAAGCATTTACAATGCAAGCAAACGCCTTCATTCCGCGTATTACACGGTATAGGTAGTCGGGATATAGAAACATCGTTCCTCACTACATTGAGGGTAGAGTTTTCTGAGATTACTCTCTAAGTTGTTGTGTCAGATAAGTTTATGAAAACGCCGCTAATAATTAGGGAATCTGAGTCTCAGTTTTCTAGCCCAATATACTGATGAAGCCAAATGATGGTAGTGACAGGTTATGTGCAGACCTTTGATAGACGACCACGGTCGCTTGGGTGAGGCTAAATATTTTATCAGCTTAGATATAGCAACGGGCTTGCACCAAATCAGACTTGACGATGTGTCGATATAAAGGAATTGTTACCTCAGAGACAATGCCCTATGGTCTTGCAAATGTACCTGTCGTATACCAGCGTATCATTTCCAACACACTGCGCTCTTGTCAAGACGCAGGTAGAACCTGCTTATACATTGGTGATGTTTGGTTACCTATCTATCTATCGACGAAGGATTGCAGACATTGTGCGAGGTTCTAAGTACGCTGTCCGGAGCTGGGTTTCTCCGTCAACCTAAAGGAAAGTAAGTTTCTCTCCTCAGAGATATATTATGTAGGTCGGACAGTTAGTAATGGTCAGGTAAGACCAAGCGAGATAGAGATTCAAGCTCTAGTCGATGCCGGGTGCCGAGCGATGTGAAGGAAGTAGGTACGATAATTTTTGGGTCTTGCTGGTTATTTTAGGTACTACAACCCTTGAAGACCAGTTGTGTAGAAAATCTCACTCGCAAAGATATGAAGTTCAGTTGGGGTGAGGAACAGGAAAAGGTTCGTAAGGACATGATAGTATGCTTAAACAATGGACCAGTCCTAGTTATATTTGATCCGGCCCTCCCAACTTAGGTACACACATATGTGTCAGCACTTGGCTATGGCTATTATGGCTAAGCAGTATTGTTGCGGAGACGAAAATGGTCATAAGCGACCTGTTGCTTATTTTAACAAGGTAACTCGAGGCGCTGAATCACTGTACCACTCATACGAGGTGAAGACGTTGGCAGTTAGTTAGGGCACTACAACATTTTATAAATTATCTAATTGGAATTAGATTAAACGTTGTGAAAGACTGTACTGCCTATAAGATGACCAAACACAAGAAGGTTTACTGCCGTTGCCCAGTTCATGACATTATGGCGCGGGGAATGGACCCCCAATGTGTGCTCTATTTTCTTTGAATATGAGTATGCTATGGTGTGTGGTATGGTTTTGGTTAAGTTATGTTGTTGTACTATCTGTGTATCTCGAGAGCTCTGCACATTTGGTAAAATTGAAAAGTCATGAATGTCCATTCTTTTCTAAAGTATACCCCGAGGGTCTGTACTGTGGGTAATGTATGTGCACCCTGAGGGTTGTTCTGTTATGCACCCTGAGGGCTCTGCATATTGTTCTGTTATGCACCCCGAGGGCTCTGTGATAACAAGATGTGTACGACCTGTCAAGGACCCGTATATATGCACCCTGAGGGCTCTGCATATTGTTCTGTTATGCACCCTGAGGGCTCTGTGATAACAAGATGTGTACAACCTGTCAAGGACCCGTATATATGCACCCTGAGGGCTCTGCATATTGTTTTGTTATGCACCCTGAGGGCTCTGTGATAACAAGATGTGTACAACCTGTCAAGGACCCGTATATATGCACCCTGAGGGCTCTGCATATTGTTTTGTTATGCACCCTGAGGGCTCTGTGATGACAAGATGTGTACGTCCTGACGGGGACCCGTACATGTGCACCCTGAGGGCTCTGCAGCGTATTAATCGTACTGTCCGGTCCAAGACCTATACGATGTGGAGCATGCTGTGGGCTCTGCGTTAAAGACAGTGTAACCCGAGGGCTCTGCACAGGTACTCACTCCGGTGAGGAGAACACCCCGAGGGCTCTGTTCAAAGGTAAGGGTGAAGTTATGTACGTTCATCCTGGATAACCTGTGGGCTCTGTCCAAAGCCGCTGAAAGTAAATGATTCGCTCTTTCTTTCAGCTTTGTAATTTTTACTGCGTTACTAATGCAAACAATGTATCTTTCAGGTGACACAGATAATGAAAGTAAAGATGAGAGTGATGACTCTCAAAGCCAGTTTACTAATGTAGAGCGCCGTATTGTGGAGCTGGAGGTCCATGTTCCTGAATCGCCAGCCCCTGTAAATTCGGGCGAGGACGCTCCTCAATCAGGAGAAGCCGAATTAGCGTAGAGCCGACTCGCAATGGGGCGGGGCTTAGCTCACGCCACCGCTGTGACGCGGCCGAGCAGCGTGGAGGGGCGCACCGAGCTTTCGAGTGCGCGCACAGACAGTCGAGCCACACTTTTGCGTCGGCAACCGAACTAGACGGACGTTCTTATCCTTGCTTGCTAATACCATTGATTTGGTGATAACTAAATTACAGTTTTGTTAACTCTTGTTTTTTTTTAAATACATTTGGATTTTAGTTTATAACCATATATATATATATATATATATATACTGCATTAATAATAGCTGTCTGAAGTGTCCATTCTGCGGTCAAAAAAATCTATAATTGCGACATGTTGTTACACTATGTTGAACGAAACGTGTAAGCGCCATGAAATTCACGGCGCTTACGACGTTTTGGTCGCGAGAAAACTATACTCTATTAGCGATCTAGCGCTGCATGTATTGATGGTATGGATCACAGAACAGAGAAAAATGTTTTCTCTGTTCTGTGGTATGGATAGACGACATTCTAATCGTGTAGCGCTGCAGCGAATACTTGTGTGCGGGGGCGAGCGCGCCCCGCGCAGGCACCCCCGCTGTCATCAAGTTGCGACACATTTTTTGTTTGGTATAGCTACCTACTCTAACTATTTACAACTCACTGTTCCACCTAGCTTTTAAGATCTTTTTTGTACACAGTTTCTACCTACAATAAATTTCCTTTCATTTCAATGTTAACAATATTTACAATGTTTGCCTAAAGTTTAGTACCGTTTAATAAGTTAGTAGTAAATACGTGAACTATAAAAGGTGCCTCAGCGCCAGTGAGTTGTAAATAGTTAGAGTAGCTATACCAAACAAAAAATGTGTCGCAACTTGATGACAGCGGGGGTGCCTGCGCAAGGCGCGCTCGCCCCCGCACACAAGTATTCGCTGCAGCGCTACACGATTAGAATGTCGTCTATCCATACCATCAATACATGCAGCGCTAGATCGCTAATAGAGTATAGTTTTCCCGCGACCAAAACGTCGTAAGCGCCGTGAATTTCGTGGCTCTTACACGTTTCGTTCAACATAGTGTAACAACTCATGTCGCTCTAATAGATTTACCGCAGAAGGGACACTTCAGACAGCTATTAATGCAGTAATGTTAATGCAGTAAGTACCTATGAATATTATATTTCAAAACGTAAAAATATTTACATTAAATTAAAACGAATCGTTAAGCGTTTAAAGTATTTTTTTTTAAATAAATTGGTATTTTATCCAACAAGTACGTACATAGGTAGGTACTTACACTAACTAGACCCCACACTTTATTTCACTCTGCCCCTCCTCTCATGCCCGTGGATGCAGTAAGAGCCTGCTAAGGGATACCTCCGAAAGATGGGCAGCAGCGTCTTTCCATATACCAACATCCCGTACTGCGCTCGCCAACCCGCCTGCCAAGCGTGGTGAGTATGGCAACTACCCCTCATGGAGACCCATGAGGGAGGCCTTTGTTCATTAGTGGACGTTTTTTGGCTGAAATGATGATGATTATCTAGCCCAAAACTAAGCAGAGCTCTTGTTATGGCTACTAGATAACTGATATAATAAATACAATACAATACATAAATACCTATTTATTTATTATTATACGTAGAAAATGACCTGAACACCCAGAACAAATATCTGCAGCGATCACTAAACATTTGTCCCAAGGCGGGAATCGAACCCACCTCCTGCGTCGCAGGCGAACCTTCGCCCACCACGCCACAGAGGTCGTCAATCGATCTATTACAAATTTATAAACCTTAAGAATTTGTTCAGACAACAATATAGGTATAATACAGCTTCAGTTTATAAGTAATGACGATTGCAAAAGATACCTACAGTAGGTACAGTAGGTACCTACTGTACCTACACGTATGTACGTTACTGATCAGACAGACGGCATAGAGCGAGTAATATGAGTTAAAAATAATCAGTTGAACCTTTGTCGCCAACCCTTAGTAGGTACCTACACATCCCATCTGTACGAATCACTTTTCATAATCTATGATTTTCAAACAAAATGTCAGTACAATAGAAAAAAATACAAAAATTAATTTTAGTTGATATTATGTTTACTTTCCGATGATAAGTCACGCCACTATCTTTTTTTCTTCGCAGTTGATTGAGTTTTACACGATTTTAACACGCAAGACGGCATTTTTAATTTGGGTTTATTCGCGTGCGGTCGCGATGGGCGTCGACGAACGACTAAATGAGTTGTTGCCGGCCGGCAACAACTCATGGCGCAAACTTGTTGTTCGCGGGTGTCAATTCTATACGCTAGTAATAATACTTCAATGCTCAGCGCAGAAAGTAAGTAAACGCAAGGGATGTCAAGTAAGTACGGAAAATGAACCTAGCTCATGGGCAGTTTGTTAAGAGGCCAACAAACTACGCTGGTCTTTCTATCCAAGTTTTAAACTTGCGGATTTAAAAACAAAAACTTAATACAATCAAAAAGAGAGCTTGTTAAGTAGGTAGGTACTAAGTACTAACCTTTCCAATGCACAACACAAGTCCTGCTATACCATTCACTAAACACGAAGCTAGGCCGTAGAAGCACATCTTACTTCCACTTCCAAATCACTTGAGATGAGAAACTGGCGTGGCGACTGGCGATCGGTGTAACTAACCTAACTAGTTAGTTTATCTCAAAGAGTAGAATAAGTATAGGGGAAGTTATCATTATCAGTCAGTTATTATTACTAGTTGGTTTATCTAACAAAAAGTGCATCAAACTCAAACAAACAAACCAAACCAAATAGGTAATTTGCCACTGGGGTAATTCCCGACCAAAGACACGATCCGTATTAAAGTGTTTCCAACTCGGTCTCAGGTATTCGGTCAAAATTTTTATAAATCGGCTTTTACAAACTCCTTCCAAAAGTTAAATTTAAATGTTATTTTTATGGGGTATAAATAGTGAAAAATATTTTTTTTTATACATGAAAGATATCGTTTTAAGAACACCATTTATAACCATGCATATTATTATTATTACTATTACCGTGGGGTGCCGGCAGTAGAATGTTACCCCTCCTCTCATGCCCGTGGATGCAGTAAAAGCCTGCTAAGGGATATCTCCGGAAGATGGGCAGCAGCGTCTTTCCATGTATCATCCCGTACTGCGCTCGCCAACCCGCCTGCCAAGCGTGGTGAGTATGGCAACTACCCCTCATGGAGATCCATGAGGGAGGCCTGTTCAGCAGTGGACTTTTTACGGCTGGAATGATGATATTATTATTACGTATTTATATAAATTACTTCAGGCTGAGGCAATACAAATAATAATGCTGCACATTTCATACTGCATATTTCTGACCTCAAATAAAGCAGAGCTTGTGTTATGTATTATATTATGGATGATGATAGGTACCTAAGATGTCACTAGTGTTATTGTAAAGTCAGTCATGATCAGCTCACAAGTATGCAATTTTTTTATCAGGTGGAATGTTTTTTATTGTGACGCCCTCTGTACGCAGGTGATTGGTAAAAATAGTAAAAACACATTGGTTTACCTGAGTAAATCAATGTGTTTATACTATTTTTTCACATCTCGGTTCTTGTAAAAACTTCAAGTTCTTCAACCATTTGGTTGAAGAACTCGGTTGGGGTTCTTCAAAAGCAAAATGTACCTATTGAGCTAGATTTGAAGCCAGGGGCTAAATCATTATACTCGGGGCGGATTAAAGCGCTTTTAAGGCTGAGTTAGTAACACTGTGCGTCATGCATGATTTTTTGCAAGCTAGTCAATTTATACTATTGTTTTGTGATTTATACCTTCTAACCATCGTTCTGTCTGGTTTGGGGTTGCCTATAAAAAAATGTTGTGTTTTCAAAATATGTCCACTCCACATGTTGTCGATCTATTTACGGATATTGTTATTGCTTCCACTAAACTTTTCATAATAGAAATAGCATGTTGTTCGTATACGGAAAATATTACTAATTTATAAAAATGTAAATTATTTGTTGTAAAATTTTCTACGTTTTGGTTTTCTTGTATTTTTGTAAATGTTTCTATTAAAGAACTAGGATGTGTTGTTAGCGTTTTGTGTACTTAATTAACAATTGTATTTGTCCCCCAGGACGGAGTTATTTATTGCACAATTTATGTTATATGGTGAATGTACAATAAAGAGTTTATCTATCTATCTATACAATACACCCCAAGACGTTACAATCTAACAAAAATCTTACAATTTATATAAAACACAGAAAAAACGCAATGTCAATACCTATTTCTATAAAAATATATGCAAATATCTGGAGTAAAGCAAACATTTGTCCCCCAGCCTACAGGACCCTCATGTCTCAGGTCGTCTGTTTTTAGGGTTCCGGACCAAAACGGTAAAAAGGAACCCTTATGGTATCACTTTGTCTGTCTGTCTGTCACAAATGGATATCTTGAGAACTACTGATGCTATCGACTTGAAATTTGAAATGGTATAACGTTTTTTCAAGTTAAACGGGGGTCTCAAAAATTTCAAGTTACTAGGTCATGTGTGGTATTATATGAAAGGTATTAATTTGCACATTCATAAAAAGTTTTTAGTTTTGCCGTAAAGTTTTCTACTTATTTACAAAAACGTTGAAAAAAATACGGCTCCCCCTATCTCCGAACCCCTGAAACTTTTATTATGGATTACAGGAAAATTATAACGAACTCTCGAATTTGCATAGTTTTTGAGAAATCATCGAAAGTGTAAAAAATCTACATAAGTTCCGCTATCGTTGGCGCTGTCAAGGTTCTCCAACAAATATAATCCGCCTTTATCATATATTATTGTATGATGGCACGGAACCCTCGGTGCGCGAGTCCGACTCGCTCTTGGCTGGTTTTATTTATTGTTTCTCCATCTCGGTTCTGCCACAGCAGTGTTTTTGGGTGGTTATAAAAAAAAAACCTAATAACCTACTGTCTCTCCATCTCGGTTCTGCCAAAGCAGTGTTTTTGGATAGTTATAAAAAAAAAACCTAATAACCTACTGTCTTTCCATCTCGGTTTTGTCACAGGCAGTGTTTTTATTTTATACATTTCCTAAATAGCTTCGGAGTTGTATTTAGGAAGAACTAGTTTAGCCTTGGCAAAACTAGTTTGTCTCAAGCCAAAAAAGAAGAAGACGAAACATAATGGCGTCGCTTCGCATTCCGTTCAGAGCAGTGTAAAGCGTAATATTGCGTATTTATTATACACCAATGATAATTGTGAAAATTTAAAAATATTTAAGTAAAAGAACATGACTTAAAATGGAATAAAATACAACTCGACTGTGTTAACGAAACGTTAAGTGTCGACTTTCTCGTCTGACATGACAATTAGTTGTCAAATTGAAGTGTTGATTGTGTGTTATTTCCCAGTTTGTATGAAAACTAAAAATAAATATATCTCGTGAACCGTAAATTTGCGCAACCTGAGACTTTGCAAAACGCTTTCTTTTGGTGAGTACTATCTACAAAAAAAATATGGACTTTCAACTCGCCAGTCGGCCTTGGAAAGTATAGCCAAAGATTTTTCCATGCATAGTTCGCGCCTCTATGAATTCACGTTTTATTCAACAAATCTTTCCTCGTATTAGCTAAATGGGTATAACTTGCGTTCTTACATCCTGAGTTCAACCAGCAATTACGGTTTGTAATCGCAAACGAGGAAATACTTACACAAGCATCGGTACGGGGGTACCAGAAAAGGGGGCTAAGGTCAGAATAACTCCGGTCCCTGTGACCCTAGGGTCACCAAAATTATTGAGTAACCTTCTCTCCTTAAGACAGTGCTAACAAAAAAGGTTTCATGTAAATCGGTCAACGCGTTCGGTTGTAATCGTGTCATGCACAGACAGACAGCGCTATGCACAATAGCTTCGCTCCCTAAAAACTGCTTCAATTTACCTTCAGGTTAATGAATATCGAAACATATTCATGAGACAGAAGCTGCTGTGTGGCGCAGCGGGCGAAGGTCCGCCTGCGACGCAAGAGGTTGAGGTCGATTCCCGCCTCGAGACAAATGTTTGTACGATTTGGAGATATTTGTTCAGGATGTTTTTCTATAAATCATATAACTAATAAAAAAATATCTATCTATATAGTATAATGTATATAGTATATCAGTCATCTAGTACCATAACACAAGCTCTGCTTAGCTTGGGGCTAGATGATGCTGTGTGAATTGTCCAGCATTATTTATTTATATCGGCATAGTTATTCAAAAAAGCAGTACCTATACTATTTACAAATACAATTGTAATAAAAAATATTACAGAAATGGCGCGAACTATGTAATGTGCGGAACTGTTTCACAAAGTTGAACATTTATTTAAAACAAAAACACATCTGTTACAGTTAACGGCAAATGCATTGTTTAAAGTTAACCTCCACAAAGAGCAGGATGCTGAGAGCGAGCCCGTCGGGCCCTAATTGTTTTTATGGCTGAGCCTTTTGTGCAGATTCTTATAATGAGCCGTTTTTAAAAATAAAAAAGTTTTTTCTACTAAACCTAACAGATGGCGCCGGCAAGTGGAGAAAGCAAGCTTCTAAATTCTAATGCGAAGAATCACGATTAATCACAATAGCTGTCATTGTCAAATTGTTTCCTACCAGTCAAAGACAACTAACGCCATCTAATATCTATGTTCGAGGGAATTTTTGAAGTTATTACTTTTTAATGAAAATGCCTCATTGCATGTGCCTTTTGGCTTTTTGTCTACATTGGTGATGATTCTGTTTTACACTGTCTTCCTAAAACTAATTAGAGATGACGTTTCTAAATGAATAGCTGTCAGCGTAATATCGTTAGGTTGATTACGTATTTCGCGACAGGTTTGCAACAGGCGTAGTATATCTCGCGATCAACACTGTCAATGGTAATTTTTGTTTTGTATAAAAGGAAAATAAATACGTTAACTTTAGAACAGCACGAGTATTCGTTTTGTGAAACAGTTCCACTGATTGGTGCCTTTTAGAATTATATAGAAGTGGTTACATATTAAATTAAGCATAAATGGCACTATAAGCGTGAATAGTTGGAACAAACATGCTATTCTATTTTCACTTGTTCTATATTCCCCAATTATTTTTTTAAAATGTTTTTGCTCTCCTAAATTTACTTGATTATTATAAATGCAGCTTTTATTACCAATTAATTGATTATACAGTGTTAGTAATAATTAACGTTATTGTTACGTTAATAATAAGTTATTATTAACATTTAAATTAATTATTTAAATATTAATAATAAACGCCGATTAAATTAACCAGCACTTTATTTATTTTGAAATTTTATGACACATGCACTTACTTTCTTGCACTTTTAAAAATCTGTAGTGTTGATAAAACTTTATCAGCTTTTATAAGTATGGGTGCACGTTATGTATCATGTATAAAACCACGATCAAAGACTAATTTCATGCATTTAAAAGACAATAGTTACTTTTTTACAGCTAGTCTTGGTAATTTATGTATTTTATAATAAATACCTAGTGTTCTATGTATTTTATGCGGTGCAGTATTCTTCACAATGCTTTTGCGTTTTGCAATGTTTATCGTTTTTGTTATGTTGGTGTTATGAAATGTTCTATCAATATTTTAAAATTATAGACTAATATGCTTTTAAGATGTTACTCATTCTTTACTATAACTGTTTATAATTATCCAATAAATATTTCAAAGAACAGCTGTTTTTTATTTCGTTACATAAGGTCAGTAGAAACAAGTAGGTGTTTTTCCAATAATTTATTGCAATATCTATACAATTGCGTGCAGATTACATTCCATAATACATATATTTTTAAATGCAATAATATATTAATCTAACTTAATAATAGTTAACAGAGATTGGCTCATAGTTTCAGGCGTTTGATGTCTTCTATTTTGAAGTCCACCCTGTAAAGAAAATGTAATATTAGCAAATAAAAATATTACTTGCTGTGCCCTAGCATAGTTCAAGTTGAACTGTTGTACATATACATATTTAAGACCAATGTTTTTGCAATAAAGAATTGAATTAAAGTAGTAGTGGGGTGCCGGCAGTAGAATGATACCCCTCCTCTCATGCCCATGGATGCAGTAAGAGCCTGCTAAGGGATACCTCCGGAAGATGGGCAGCAGCGTCTATCCGTGTATCAACATCCCATACTGCGCTCGCCAACCCGCCTGCCAAGCGTGGTGAGTATGGCAACTACCCCTCATGGAGATCCATGAGGGAGGCCTGTGTTCATCAGTGGACGTTTTATGGCTGAAATGATGAGTAGTAGGTACTTACTACGAAGTAAGACTATTAAAATATGTTCTAGTTCATAAAATAAAACATGTGTTCCTTTGATGGAGGATCTTTGGAGGCTGTCTAGTGGAGGGAAACAGCGGAAAGAAGCTATCTCCTCATATTAAGGCTACACATAAGTTCCGCTCGCGGCTTCGCACGCTTTGTATCAGGATAGAAGTATTATATGCAATATTTACCATGATTTGAGTCTTTTTGAGTTTCCCGATATTTCGACGCAGAAACTGCGAACTCAAAAAGACTCAAAGTAAATATTGCATAAAATGTTAACAACCATGATAGTTTCAAAAGGATAGAAATAGCCTACACGCGACAATGCTTACTTTATCAGAGTAGGTATGTAATATGTTTAACTCAAATTACTCTGAAAATGTTGATTTGTTCATAAATGTATTTTAACAAATAATGTATTTATTATTGATTATACGTAAAATTATTGTTAAAAAAAACCTTTCGTTAACGAATGTGGATAAGTTTTCAAACTTTAGTTAGATTAGTGTAATTGTGTCAATAATTTAAGTGTTTATAATTCTATGTTAGTGTAAAACTGGATTGAATACAACCAAGCTATAAGTGAAAACTACTCAAGGCTAGTTATTTTCTATGTTTACTCTTCTACTAGATTTAAGTTTCTCAAGCTGTTTGTTTTCCAAGAATAAATAAATAAATCCGCTACTTCCGAGTGGTTCTTATTATTTTTTTATTATTTGGTTCACTGTATTTCTAAAGCTTTTTCTGTTAGATAGACGGCTACCCTGTCGAGGAACTTCTAGTTAGACGTGCTGTCAGAGATTTGGACAGTCAATAACGCCATGTACGATTTTGTATAGGAACAGAATATCGGATGCCTTGCTACGATCGGATAAGGTCATCATTTATTAGATCAACCTATGCTCCTAGAAAAGTAACTTTTTGCAGTTGATATTTGCGTAAAACAAGAGATATAGAAACCTTTTCTGAATTCAGAATGAACAGCGTAGGACCATACACAGCTATTAAATTCCAAAATACTACGAATTAAGCAATTGCAGACTGGAATCATCATTTTTAGATCTTTGAAAGGTTTTATTTGTCTCGAAAGAAACCCTGATAGTTGTGTAGCTTTTTTAACAACTTTATCTATCTACAAAGTTTGACGAACTATCCAATATGACTATATTGGAAGTATTAACTTCTTTCAATCTAATATTTCTCAGTACACTATTTCGTCATTTATCAGTTATACTATATTGTCATATCAATATGACCACCACGACAAACTGTAGGAGGTAACAAATGCTAGAATGAAAGAAAACTTAACATAGTGTTGCGCCGTGCGCAAACGTAAACCAGTAAGTTCGCGAAAGATCCAGTATAGGAATGGTGTGTGAGCGGCCGAAAGAGTCCAAGGTCACTCTCCATTTTTTACAACACAAACACGTGAAGTTTCTAGAGAAACCGGTTATGAAACAATAGTGCGGGATAGAGTTGTAAAAAAGTTGTTTACTTGTTTTTGTTGTCCTGTCCCTATTATGTGTGAATCTAGAAACTTCGGCTGCGCGGGCGCCTCCAGCGCCAGCAGCGCGCCGGCCTAGGGGGCGGCAGACAGACCCTCACCTCCTCGCGAGCAGCTCCCTCGTGTCGTTGAGGGCGAGGCGCGCGGCGGGGCGCAGCACGTCGGGCGCGTGCGCGGGCGCCTCCAGCGCCAGCAGCGCGCCGGCCTAGGGGGGCGGCAGACAGACCCTCACCTCCTCGCGAGCAGCTCCCTCGTGTCGTTGAGGGCGAGGCGCGCGGCGGGGCGCAGCACGTCGGGCGCGTGCGCGGGCGCCTCCAGCGCCAGCAGCGCGCCGGCCTAGGGGGCGGCAGACAGACCCTCACCTCCTCGCGAGCAGCTCCCTCGTGTCGTTGAGGGCGAGGCGCGCGGCGGGGCGCAGCACGTCGGGCGCGTGCGCGGGCGCCTCCAGCGCCAGCAGCGCGCCGGCCTAGGGGGCGGCAGACAGACCCTCACCTCCTCGCGAGCAGCTCCCTCGCGTCGTTGAGGGTGAGGCGCGCGGCGGGGCGCAGCACGTCGGGCGCGTGCGCGGACGCCTCCAGCGCCAGCAGCGCGCCGGCCTAGGGGGGCGGCAGACAGACCCTCACCTCCTCGCGAGCAGCTCCCTCGCGTCGTTGAGGGTGAGGCGCGCGGCGGGGCGCAGCACGTCGGGCGCGTGCGCGGGCGCCTCCAGCGCCAGCAGCGCGCCGGCCTAGGGGGGCGGCAGACAGACCCTCACCTCCTCGCGAGCAGCTCCCTCGCGTCGTTGAGGGTGAGGCGCGCGGCGGGGCGCAGCACGTCGGGCGCGTGCGCGGGCGCCTTCAGCGCCAGCAGCGCGCCGGCCTAGGGGGGCGGCAGACAGACCCTCACCTCCTCGCGAGCAGCTCCCTCGCGTCGTTGAGGGTGAGGCGCGCGGCGGGGCGCAGCACGTCGGGCGCGTGCGCGGGCGCCTCCAGCGCCAGCAGCGCGCCGGCCTAGGGGGGCGGCAGACAGACCCTCACCTCCTCGCGAGCAGCTCCCTCGCGTCGTTGAGGGTGAGGCGCGCGGCGGGGCGCAGCACGTCGGGCGCGTGCGCGGGCGCCTTCAGCGCCAGCAGCGCGCCGGCCTAGGGGGGCGGCAGACAGACCCTCACCTCCTCGCGAGCAGCTCCCTCGCGTCGTTGAGGGTGAGGCGCGCGGCGGGGCGCAGCACGTCGGGCGCGTGCGCGGGCGCCTCCAGCGCCAGCAGCGCGCCGGCCTAGGGGGGCGGCAGACAGACCCTCACCTCCTCGCGAGCAGCTCCCTCGCGTCGTTGAGGGTGAGGCGCGCGGCGGGGCGCAGCACGTCGGGCGCGTGCGCGGGCGCCTCCAGCGCCAGCAGCGCGCCGGCCTAGGGGGGCGGCAGACAGACCCTCACCTCCTCGCGAGCAGCTCCCTCGCGTCGTTGAGGGTGAGGCGCGCGGCGGGGCGCAGCACGTCGGGCGCGTGCGCGGGCGCCTCCAGCGCCAGCAGCGCGCCGGCCTAGGGGGGCGGCAGACAGACCCTCACCTCCTCGCGAGCAGCTCCCTCGCGTCGTTGAGGGTGAGGCGCGCGGCGGGGCGCAGCACGTCGGGCGCGTGCGCGGGCGCCTCCAGCGCCAGCAGCGCGCCGGCCTAGGGGGGCGGCAGACAGACCCTCACCTCCTCGCGAGCAGCTCCCTCGCGTCGTTGAGGGTGAGGCGCGCGGCGGGGCGCAGCACGTCGGGCGCGTGCGCGGGCGCCTCCAGCGCCAGCAGCGCGCCGGCCTAGGGGGGCGGCAGACAGACCCTCACCTCCTCGCGAGCAGCTCCCTCGCGTCGTTGAGGGTGAGGCGCGCGGCGGGGCGCAGCACGTCGGGCGCGTGCGCGGGCGCCTCCAGCGCCAGCAGCGCGCCGGCCTAGGGGGGCGGCAGACAGACCCTCACCTCCTCGCGAGCAGCTCCCTCGCGTCGTTGGGGGTGAGGCGCGCGGCGGGGCGCAGCACGTCGGGCGCGTGCGCGGGCGCCTCCAGCGCCAGCAGCGCGCCGGCCTAGGGGGGCGGCAGACAGACCCTCACCTCCTCGCGAGCAGCTCCCTCGCGTCGTTGAGGGTGAGGCGCGCGGCGGGGCGCAGCACGTCGGGCGCGTGCGCGGGCGCCTCCAGCGCCAGCAGCGCCGCCGCCCCGCCGAGGCGTGCCACGCGCTCGCGGCCGCCGGCCAGCGCGCCGCCCGCCCAGGCCGCCAGGCGGCGCGCGCGGCGCTCCACCAGCACGCCGCTCTCCTGCCACACACAATAATCAATATTAACATGCTGCACAAACAAAATAAATAGATAAATAATGCTGAACAATTCACACAGCATCATCTAGCCCCAAGTTAAGGTAATATGGTTTTCACATGCATTAATCAGATCGCTTAAAGAAAAACATAATTTAAGGTTAAGGTATCGTATATATAAGAACCCACGTTATAAAATTGAATTTGAAATATACAGTGTCGGAGACAAAACGCCGCCTTGCGTCGCCACGCGAATTCGCTGCACGCTACACATCACTTCGAGGAAGCGCCGGCGCGGCGCCGCGGCGAGCCGGCTGCCTGCGACCTGCGCTCCACGCTTGGGGCCCTACCACCACACACGCGACCGAAGACGCACGCTTTTTCTAGTCTATAATTAAACCAGCATCTCCACTCTCTTTCATTTCCACCTGAGACTCCAACACACAGAACGATGCATCAGATTACTTGATTCAAATTACGCAAAATACTTAAATGGCTTAGAAGCATCATTTAAATCTAACCCTAAACTGTTAAAGCATAAACATGGCAATAAATGTAACATTCCTGCTCGGATGTCCTCTGCGGATAGAGTTGCAACTGATCAGTTCCCTGCTGTCTACAATAGAAACACAATATCGATACCTGTTGATTCCCACGAACCTACTGCTTGCAACTACTTGTCAATCATATCTGTCTCTACTAATAAAGTTTACAGGGTTTTAAAATGTCTTGACGCTTCAAAGGGTGCGGGCTTAGATGGCATACCATCAATATTTACGATTAATTATGTCATTACTTGGAGCTCAGGTGTATTTCCAAAGGTTTAGAAAGAGGCTCAAGTTTTGCCTTTATTTAAAAATGGCGATGCTGGTAGCGTCAAGAACTACAGGCATCTATAATATCAATATTGCGAAGGTTTTTGAGATATTACTGTATCCCATTCTCTCCTGGCATTTGAAACAGATCATCGCACCTGAACAACATGGCTTTATGAAGACTAGATATCTACAGCAACCAACTTAATGTGCTTTGTTGGGGACCTTGCTGAAAAAATGGACAATGGTCAATTAATCGATGCAATTTTCACTGACTATGCCAAGGTTTTTGACAAAGTCAACCATGAATTACTTTTATATAAGCTGTGTCATTATTGAAAAGGCACCCTCTTTTTGCTTAATTGGTGTAGGTCGTATTTGTCTGATAGACGTTCTGTTGTTGTTATTGGTGGTCATAAATCTGAGCCCTTCATATCTCATTCCGGAGTGCTTCAGGGCTCAAATTTGTGTCCTTTATTGTTTAACGTGTTCATAAATGACGTTAGTTAGTGCTTCAAACACTCAGGATTTTACATGTTTGCTGATAACCTAAATTTTTTCCGCAATGTGTCTTCTGAGCAGGATGTTACTTTACTTCAAAAGTATTTAACCAGTTTGCTGTCTTGGTGTTACTAAAATGGTATGAACCTGAACAATGACAAGTGTTACATGATCCGTTTCACTAGAAAAAAATACTGACAGGCAGATTATACCTCTACTATAAAGGACATGCTTTACTAAAAGAAGTTGATCAAATTCGTGACCTCGGTGTTACATTAGACAATAAACTGCGTTTCAATTTCCACATATACTACACTGTAAAGAGTGGATTTAAAATTTTGGGGTTCATCTTACGCAATTCAAAGGTATTCAGAAAACCAGGTACTAAAATTACTCTTTACAATGCTTTGGTTCGTGGCTCCTTACGAGTGCTGTAGTGTTGTGTGGAACCCGCACTATGACATCTATAAAGCTTGGAGTGTCCAAAAGAGGTTCCTTTGGCACTTATCATATAGGTTTAGCTTGGCAAAAAAACTACCCAGCTATGTAAATCGGCTATGTCACTTCCCTATTGTTTCATCTATTTCAAAATAATGTTGCGGCTACCTACTACTGTAAAATGTTGAGTTTTGTTTTTTACCTAAATGTTTTGTGTATTCATAAGTTTCATAAGGTTATTTTGTTTTGTAAATTGATTATCTAAGTAGAAGTACTTAGAAACTGTATGTACATATGTATGTATTTATTAGTCTTTAGGTTCTGCTTGTTTCTACCCTAGCCTAAATAATACTAAGTTATGTTGTTCTCATAAGTGAACTGTATTTTTTGTTCTTGAGAATAAAGATTCTTTAAACCGATCTTATGTTTCAAATAAATGTATCTATTCCGAGGAGGTTACCAAGATAAAAAACTTATACCCCCTTTTCACAGGCTACAACGTTATTCACAACATCAGTGTGATTATTACTAGCCAGCCTTCAGCAATTGTACGAAGACGTACATTTGCATAGGTGTCTAATTTTACTGAATTAGCACATTTACGCCCATGCACCCAGTGCTTAACTGATCGCTGCGCGATTATTACGTGTGACGGAATCGTTTACCGCGAACTTACGTTAATTGTCGTGTTTTAATAAACATTTAAGTGTGATCAGTGTTTAACTCAATCATTCAACTTACCTACTACTAAGAACTTTACTGTGCAGTCTAACTGGACTGTACATAATTATAGTCCTTCGAGCTAACTAGTATTTTGGTGTGTTATGGCTTTTACCCACGTTAGATATTTACATAGTTGTGAAGTTGGCGTAGAAATACTTACAAATAAAATGTAATTTAATTTGTCTTTTTTTATTGTTAATGTTAATTTATTTAAAAAATGTTATTTAAATTTAGGATCTTGAATTAGGATTACTTTAAAACTGTATTTGATGGGTGTGTTTAGGGTCCACTTTCACTCAGTTTTTAGCTGCTAATTTGAAGAACGAAAATACGTATTTTTGCTTTGAATTTTATTGTGCGACTGGTGTGACAAATACGAATGGTAGGCTGGTATGGGATGCTATATGATCTACCTACATACACTACATTGTTTTTACTTAGGTTATAGATATTTAAACATTTACGCTAGAGGGTTTGATTTGATTACAACATACCGCCCACCAAAAGGACTGTAGGCCCTTTTACTTAAAAAATGTTCATATTTCACATAGGTTTTTACAGTTTTGTTTCCTCTTCCCTTGGACATCCAGTGTTTGAAATGGGCCTGCAAAGTCTACACCGCTTAAAAGGAATGGTCTTGATGGTGTGACTCTTTGTTCAGGTAAGTTCCCCATTATTTGAGACTTTGTATTGGCTTTTATTCTGGCACATATTAAGCATTTATGAACATACTTCTTAACCATTGATTTTACTTTCAGGCTCCAATATTTCGAACGCAAATAACACAACATTAATTGTATTCCTCCATGAAGTGTCTTAGCATGTGCGTCGGTTATGATCAAAGGTGTAAGTGAGTTTTCTTTTTCCAAAATCATTGGATTTTTTCTATCATTATCTAGGTTTGTATGGCGAAGACGACCGCCCACCCTGAGGATATTTTTCTCGTCGAGGTATGGGGTAAGTGATCTTAATGAACTTTTATTCTTTACTTGTTTCTTTAATTTTAATCTTCCTATTTCCTCGATAAACTCTTCTTCTTGTACCTTTCTTATGCAAATGTTGAGGGAATCATTTAATTCTTTGGTTGTTAAATAATTTTCCATGTTATTCAAATCTTTTTTGTAGTTTAAGAATCTTCTACTGTAGGCTAGTGTTTATATTATTTCTGTTAAGTTATTGAATGTTTCAAATTTCGATGTTAATGATTTTTGTTTTTCAGGTACTTCTGCAGTCAGGTAAGTATTCATTTTTGTTGTTTTGATTTCCATGTCTGTAGTTATAATTTCATGTTTACTAATCTTAATCTCTGTTTCAGATAACCAACTCGGACCTTTCCACCACAAGTCACATTCCTTCAATGCTGAGAGCAAGATTCCTCGAGAGGCTAAGTCAGCGGGATTTTCATGTGACTGTACATGGTTCCAATATTTGTTGTTGATATTTTCTACGATTCAAACTACACGATTTGCGATAAATAGCTTCCACCGGTTAGGTTCACCACAAAGCCATGCGATGACTATCGTTGAATCTGTCCATGCATTCATTTGGGACGTTGGTATCCTCATTGCACTCCCAATTTGTTTCATCAGTTTGGATAAGAGCAGAGCACCACAAAGCTCCAATCGTGGTAAAGAAATCGTCTTCAGTGGTTCTACTCTGGTTTTAGCAGCGATTAGCTTTGTTTCAATGCAATCATCTTCAGTTTTGATTCTTATGTAGACAACAGCTGCATAGGCACGCATTGATGCATCACAAAATCCGTGGATTTCTACGTTTTCTATGTTTGCGTTGGTTGTCCCAATCCATCTGTCTAATCGTATCTCATCAACATTGTCGAAGTCCAATCTTATCTTTCGCCATTCATTTTCTAGGGTTTCATTAACTTTTTCATCCCAATTTACTTTTTCGAGCCATAACTTTTGGATTAAGATTTTAGCCATGACTGTACTTGGAGCTAACTAGCCAAGGGGATCGAAAAGCTTTTGGACATCTGATAAGATACTGCGTTTCGTAATGTCTTTTGGAATTGGTGCTAAATTCAGTTTGTATTGATAGTTGTCCTTGTTTAAATTCCAAATTATACCCAGTGTCTTAATTGTTCCGTCAAGATTCATATTTACTTGAATGTTTGTTGATCTTTTGTTCTCTTCAATGGACTGTATAAATTGAATATTGTTGGATGACCACTTCGTAAGTTGGAAACCGCCTTTTTGTAGGATGTCGGATACTTCTCTGTATTCTTCTCTCAATTCAGGTGATCTTTTGAATTTTCTCTTGTAATTAATAACTAATTGTAAAAATCTTCTGGTTGCTATTTCTTTTGTGTTTCCGTCGGGAGATTGCGGGTTTGCTGTTTTGAATGGCAGTTTAACTATATATCTTCCTTCTTCATTTCTCGTTGTTGTTTTGTCATACTCTTGTTCGCAGAGTTTTTCTTCGTTTGTTAAATGTCTATCAGTATCTACGTCTAACTCCCAGAATGCTTTCAGCATGTCATCAACGTCAACTTGATGGTGCATTACAACGTAAGTGCCTTCTTGTGGTTTCGAACAGATGTCGCCAAATAGTATCCATCCAAGTTTGGTTTTCTGAGCGCATGGTGCGCCTGGAGGGCCTTTGATGTACATAGTTATTCTGTAGTATTTTAGCAAATTCTTTGACTCCTAAAAGCATATCAACTGACCCTGGTGTGAAGTATGTTGGATCAGCCAGGTTCAACCCTTTCAGGTGTGGCCATGGTTGTGTCATGATTGTTTTAGCAGGTATCTTTGTGGTCAGTTGTTTTGACATCACGTAGGCCTTGATTGGTAGACTAAATCTTGTGTCCCACTGTGATCTTATTTGTAGCTGCACCACATGTTTTATTTCCGATCTTGAAGATCCTACTCCTATAACATTTCCTCTCATAGGTTGTCTTTCTAGTTTCAATAGTTGAGTCGCCTTCCCGGTGATAAATGTTGCTTGTGAACCTTGGTCTATTAGCGCTCGTAGTGGAATGATTTGTCCATGTTCGTTTATTGCTTCCACAACTGCAGTCGCTAGTAGTGCTATTCCATGTCTGTTACTGGGTTGTGACGTCACCATTGTGTTGATTTGTACTTCATCTTCTTCTTCTTCTTCCACCACATGTTGTGAAGCCAGCGGTTGTGTTTGTGAGGTGCTTGGTGAAGCCGCTGGTTTCTGTGCCTTGTTTACATGTAGTAGAGAATGATGACGACGTTGACATATTCTACAGGATACAGGCAGTCGACATTTGACTGCTGCATGCCCCGGTAATAGACAGTTGAAACATAGTCGTTTGTTTGTTACATATTCGCTTCGTTCAGTAGGTTCCATCTGCGAGAATTCTTTGCAGTGGCTCAGTGTGTGGTTATCATTGCACTTGATACAATTTCTTGTTACAGGTTCGGCAACGTGATGCGATCGTTGGCTGACAGGTTTGCCTTCCTTCGTCGTGCTGTTTGTGATTAATTCCAATGTACGGAACTTTGATTCCATAAATTTCCTAAGTCCATTCCATGTAGGTAATGCTTCCGTTTCTTCCTTATATGATTGCTCTTCCCAGGCCTTGTGAGTCTCTGGGTCCAACTTCTGGACTAGCAGATGTATAATGATAGGATCCCAAGAGTCCGTTTTTATCTCCAAATTATGTAAATTATTTAGGCATTCAGTTGTTGTATCTAACAAACCTTTCAAATGAACAGCTGATTGGGAAGTCAACTTTTTTTGGTTAAATAATTTCTTCATGGTATTATTCAGAATTAATCGTTTGTTGCCATACCTTTGTTTTAGTAATTCCCATGCGTTACTATAGTTGTTGAATGTGATTTGGACATGTCTCAAGAGTAGCTCGGCTTCATCACTGACACTTGTTTTCAAATAGTGTAATTTTTGAACATCATTCAGGCTTGTGTTGTCGTGAACCAATGATATAAATAAATCACTATATGTTGGCCAAGCCTCGTAGGTTCCGCTGAATGTAGGAAGTACAATTTTAGGTAATTGTACTTTCATGTACGACTGATTATAGATACTTGTATTTGTCGCAACTGATTCCTGCATAGAACTTTCTTTTATTTGAATAAGCATGTCTTTCAGGTCACCTTGTAGAATGTTATACAAATCTTCATAAATAAAATACTCTTCATTTAAAAAATACGGCAAAGCCCCTTTCAATTCCTTCGGTGTAATTTTTACAAGTTCTTGGTGAGCATTCTTGAAAATATCCCAATGGCCATCAATTATTTTCATACGTGCTTCGATGTATCCTCTTGTCAATCGAGCTTTCGGGCATTTCTTCAAGTTAGATTGTGTTTTTTGTAACGTTGTAGCACAATCCTCCAAAACCGTAATAACTTGTTGTTGCTCCTTTGTAGCAGGCATTTTTCCGTAGTAAATAAGTTGGTATAACACTTGAATACAGTTTATTTAGTCCAACACTATCACAACATAATAATTGTTCTGTTATATTATGATAACCACACAGCAAAAATAACGTAATAAGTTCTTATAATGTTCACTTTTATAACTTAGATGCACAGGTAATTAGCAAGCGCTCGCTTATCAGTTCTTGGAATGCGGTCTATTGTTCTCGGGTTCGCAGCGCTGCACTGATTGATCCGGCTCGATTGCGACCATATGATGGATGTGTTTAGGGTCCACTTTCACTCAGTTTTTAGCAGCTAATTTGAAGAACGAAAATACGTATTTTTGCTTTGAATTTTATTGTGCGACTGGTGTGACAAATACGAATGGTAGGCTGGTATGGGATGCTATATGATCTACCTACATACACTACATTGTTTTTACTTAGGTTATAGATATTTAAACATTTACGCTAGAGGGTTTGATTTGATTACAACAGTATTGCTTAGTTAAAATGTAATAATTTTTGTGATTACATGATGTTTGCATTTGTAATTAAGGTGAGATTTGGTTTTAGATTGTTATTATTGATATGTATTTAATTTTGGTAATGTTTACTTTGTTAATGCAACTTATAAATAATCACATACTGAAGAAGTTACGAGTCACGCATCGCCTTGCTTTGGTAACAGTGGTGTGCAAAGGATCAATGTCCAACAACTTGCTATACTCATTGACTGTTTTACTCGCACGCACGAACTCTGCCTAGAAGTTGGTTGAGGCACCAAGAATATGTAGGGGCGTATGCCTAAGCTTCTTCCGCGTTTTATAATGTAGCATTTCTGTGGTAATTTCGGGTGGAGGATTTTATTTTGAAATACAAATGTTACCCTAGTGTAATGGTACTGCAGCATGAGCTTATGCGCCCTGGTCGTGATGTCCGCCAGCGCCGAGTGCAAGATGGCGTCCAGCACGCCGGCCGGGACCACCTGCCGGCCTCCCTCCAGCCACTGCTCCAGCGCCAGCGGCAGCGCGTCCGCGTCGTCCTCCATCTCGTCTGGGAACACACTACGTATTATAAAGAAAGAACATGCAGAAATAGTTTACTGTACACAGTTTATAGCCCTTCTCTCTCGTCTTTGTAGATGTTTGTGTCTATACCCTTTTTGTAAATGTTTTTTGTGTGCAATAAAGAATTGCAAGAACAATCTGCCAAGAGATACAACCGCGAGATGAGCAGTACTTGAAGATCCATGCCTATGTCCAGCAGTGGACATCCTGCGGATGAGATGATGATGACAGTTCAATTCAAATATCAGCGCGTGCTTTGTCACGCGCCAGATCGAAGGCCCCGCCGTTTGTCACTTACCAGGTTGCGTAGGAGGGGTCGGTCACTACTAGATGCACGCCTAAGCCCACAGTACTCACGAGGCGGAAGGTACTCACCAGGTTGCTGCGTAGGGGTGAACAGGTGCTGCGCCCAAGCCTGCAGGCTGGGCTGCAGCGCGGCGGCGAGCGCGGCACGCGCCGTGCCCCGCGCGAGGCGGAAGGTACTCACCAGGCTGCTGCGTAGGGGTGACCAGGTGCTGCGCCCAGGCCTGCAGGCTGGGCTGCAGCGCGGCGGCGAGCGCGGCGCGCGCCGTGTCCCGCGCGAGGCGGAAGGTACTCACCAGGCTGCTGCGTAGGGGTGACCAGGTGCTGCGCCCAGGCCTGCAGGCTGGGCTGCAGCGCGGCGGCGAGCGCGGCGCGCGCCGTGTCCCGCGCGAGGCGGAAGGTACTCACCAGGCTGCTGCGTAGGGGTGACCAGGTGCTGCGCCCAGGCCTGCAGGCTGGGCTGCAGCGCGGCGGCGAGCGCGGCGCGCGCCGTGTCCCGCGCGAGGCGGAAGGTACTCACCAGGCTGCTGCGTAGGGGTGACCAGGTGCTGCGCCCAGGCCTGCAGGCTGGGCTGCAGCGCGGCGGCGAGCGCGGCGCACGCCGTGTCCCGCGCGAGGCGGAAGGTACTCACCAGGCTGCTGCGTAGGGGTGACCAGGTGCTGCGCCCAGGCCTGCAGGCTGGGCTGCAGCGCGGCGGCGAGCGCGGCACGCGCCGTGTCCCGCGCGAGGCGGAAGGTACTCACCAGGCTGCTGCGTAGGGGTGACCAGGTGCTGCGCCCAGGCCTGCAGGCTGGGCTGCAGCGCGGCGGCGAGCGCGGCGCGCGCCGTGTCCCGCGCGAGGCGGAAGGTACTCACCAGGCTGCTGCGTAGGGGTGACCAGGTGCTGCGCCCAGGCCTGCAGGCTGGGCTGCAGCGCGGCGGCGAGCGCGGCGCGCGCCGTGTCCCGCGCGAGGCGGAAGGTACTCACCAGGCTGCTGCGTAGGGGTGACCAGGTGCTGCGCCCAGGCCTGCAGGCTGGGCTGCAGCGCGGCGGCGAGCGCGGCGCGCGCCGTGTCCCGCGCGAGGCGGAAGGTACTCACCAGGCTGCTGCGTAGGGGTGACCAGGTGCTGCGCCCAGGCCTGCAGGCTGGGCTGCAGCGCGGCGGCGAGCGCGGCGCACGCCGTGTCCCGCGCGAGGCGGAAGGTACTCACCAGGCTGCTGCGTAGGGGTGACCAGGTGCTGCGCCCAGGCCTGCAGGCTGGGCTGCAGCGCGGCGGCGAGCGCGGCGCGCGCCGTGTCCCGCGCGAGGCGGAAGGTACTCACCAGGCTGCTGCGTAGGGGTGACCAGGTGCTGCGCCCAGGCCTGCAGGCTGGGCTGCAGCGCGGCGGCGAGCGCGGCGCACGCCGTGTCCCGCGCGAGGCGGAAGGTACTCACCAGGCTGCTGCGTAGGGGTGACCAGGTGCTGCGCCCAGGCCTGCAGGCTGGGCTGCAGCGCGGCGGCGAGCGCGGCGCGCGCCGTGTCCCGCGCGAGGCGGAAGGTACTCACCAGGCTGCTGCGTAGGGGTGACCAGGTGCTGCGCCCAGGCCTGCAGGCTGGGCTGCAGCGCGGCGGCGAGCGCGGCGCACGCCGTGTCCCGCGCGAGGCGGAAGGTACTCACCAGGCTGCTGCGTAGGGGTGACCAGGTGCTGCGCCCAGGCCTGCAGGCTGGGCTGCAGCGCGGCGGCGAGCGCGGCGCGCGCCGTGTCCCGCGCGAGGCGGAAGGTACTCACCAGGCTGCTGCGTAGGGGTGACCAGGTGCTGCGCCCAGGCCTGCAGGCTGGGCTGCAGCGCGGCGGCGAGCGCGGCGCACGCCGTGTCCCGCGCGAGGCGGAAGGTACTCACCAGGCTGCTGCGTAGGGGTGACCAGGTGCAGCGCCCAGGCCTGCAGGCTGGGCTGCAGCGCGGCGGCGAGCGCGGCGCGCGCCGTGTCCCGCGCGAGGCGGAAGGCGGCGGCGGCGGCGCCGAGCCCGCAGGCGCAGGACTGCAGCTTGTCGCGCTCCGTCTGCGTGCGGCACAGGCCGGCGCCCTCGGCGTACGCGTCGGCGGCGAGGCGCTCCGCCCACTCCGCGCCGTACTCGGCCTCGTTCATGTGTGCCTGTAAAATTCGCAAAATAAATACCATGGATAACTATGCAGTAAGAGGAGATAGGCTTAGTAATGAGAGTTGAATTCAACGGCCAACGCTATCTTTTTGATTTTAAACCTCGCCTACTACCAGATACAACTACTTCTGTGCATTCAGATCCTTGTTCAGCCACGCCACGACGTGCGAGGCGGGTAGCGGGTCGGGCGCGGTGTACTCACCAGGTACAACTGCCTCTGTGCGTCCAGGTCCTTATTCAGGCGGAGAGCCAGCGCGGCCGGCGTGGCGGGCCCGGGCGCAGCGGGCGCGTGCGGCGGCGGCGCCAGCGGCAGCGGGTCGGGCGCGGTGTACTCACCAGGTACAACTGCCTCTGTGCGTCCAGGTCCTTGTTCAGGCGGAGAGCCAGCGCGGCCGGCGTGGCGGGCCCGGGCGCGGCGGACGCGTGCGGCGGCGGCGCCAGCGGCAGCGGGTCGGGCGCGGTGTACTCACCAGGTACAACTGCCTCTGTGCGTCCAGGTCCTTGTTCAGGCGGAGAGCCAGCGCGACCGGCGTGGCGGGCCCGGGCGCGGCGGGCGCGTGCGGCGGCGGCGCCAGCGGCAGCGGGTCGGGCGCGGTGTACTCACCAGGTACAACTGCCTCTGTGCGTCCAGGTCCTTGTTCAGGCGGAGAGCCAGCGCGGCCGGCGTGGCGGGCCCGGGCGCGGCGGGCGCATTCGGCGGCGGCGCCAGCGGCAGCGGGTCGGGCGCGGTGTACTCACCAGGTACAACTGCCTCTGTGCGTCCAGGTCCTTGTTCAGGCGGAGAGCCAGCGCGGCCGGCGTGGCGGGCCCGGGCGCGGCGGACGCGTGCGGCGGCGGCGCCAGCGGCAGCGGGTCGGGCGCGGTGTACTCACCAGGTACAACTGCCTCTGTGCGTCCAGGTCCTTGTTCAGGCGGAGAGCCAGCGCGACCGGCGTGGCGGGCCCGGGCGCGGCGGGCGCGTGCGGCGGCGGCGCCAGCGGCAGCGGGTCGGGCGCGGTGTACTCACCAGGTACAACTGCCTCTGTGCGTCCAGGTCCTTGTTCAGGCGGAGAGCCAGCGCGGCCGGCGTGGCGGGCCCGGGCGCGGCGGGCGCGTTCGGCGGCGGCGCCAGCGGCAGCGGGTCGGGCGCGGTGTACTCACCAGGTACAACTGCCTCTGTGCGTCCAGGTCCTTGTTCAGGCGGAGAGCCAGCGCGGCCGGCGTGGCGGGCCCGGGCGCGGCGGGCGCGTGCGGCGGCGGCGCCAGCGGCAGCGGGTCGGGCGCGGTGTACTCACCAGGTACAACTGCCTCTGTGCGTCCAGGTCCTTGTTCAGGCGGAGAGCCAGCGCGGCCGGCGTGGCGGGCCCGGGCGCGGCGGGCGCGTGCGGCGGCGGCGCCAGCGGCAGCGGGTCGGGCGCGGTGTACTCACCAGGTACAACTGCCTCTGTGCGTCCAGGTCCTTGTTCAGGCGGAGAGCCAGCGCGGCCGGCGTGGCGGGCCCGGGCGCGGCGGGCGCGTGCGGCGGCGGCGCCAGCGGCAGCGGGTCGGGCGCGGTGTACTCACCAGGTACAACTGCCTCTGTGCGTCCAGGTCCTTGTTCAGGCGGAGAGCCAGCGCGGCCGGCGTGGCGGGCCCGGGCGCGGCGGGCGCGTGCGGCGGCGGCGCCAGCGGCAGCGGGTCGGGCGCGGTGTACTCACCAGGTACAACTGCCTCTGTGCGTCCAGGTCCTTGTTCAGGCGGAGAGCCAGCGCGGCCGGCGTGGCGGGCCCGGGCGCGGCGGGCGCGTGCGGCGGCGGCGCCAGCGGCAGCGGGTCGGGCGGCGGCGCGCGCAGGCGGGCGCGCAGGGCGCTGCAGACGAGGGTCTCCAGCACGCCGCACACGTCGTTGAGCACCGCGCAGGCGCCGTCCACGCTGCCGCAGGCTAGGCTGCGTCTGCGAAACATTATCATTATGATGTTAATAAATCCCTAGAGACACTTATTCACAGGAGTCACGACGAGAACGACGAAGAAGAGAGATGATGCTAATGAACAGGAGAATTCTTTACTTGTAGATGGCGCTTTATCGGTGCTCAGGCGAGATCGGTAGTAGTAGTCTAAGGAATATAAAGCAGCTTGGAAATGACCTGCTTGCCGAGCTGGAGAGCGACGAGGAGACAACACACCGGTCCGCTCTGCCGCTGAAGGGTCAATCCTGATGTCCTCATCTTATCCGAACATCAAGAATCAATTGATAGTGCGGTACAGGATGCTGTAGTTCGTGCGGTAAAGTTTGAGTTAAACGTAATTCGTAAAGAACTGGGCGTATTAAAGGCGATAAAATCTTCAATGGAATTTGTGTGCAAAAACGTGATTCGTTGAGAACTGACCCTATTAAGGAGATGAAATCTTCAATGGAATTTGTATGCAAAGAATTTGACAAAAGTAAATTCTGAGCTCTCTACTGTCAAGAACATTTCCAGTGATCTTCAAGCCGTAAACAATCAACTCAAGTGCTATCAATGATCGAGATTAGCATCTCTTGAATATCATTCCCGAGAAAACAACATCGAGATATCTGGCCTTCCTAAAAGCTTATATGAAAACCTCGTTAACGTCAGCCAGATCTTCAAGATAAATTAAAAAATACAAAAACACCCGTGATAAGCTTGAGTTCTTTATTCTTAAATCATGGTCCGAAAAAGTCATGCTATCATGCTGTTCCCCTTACACAAGCCCTTAAGAAAAACGCAAAGATTTTTTGGTCCTACACCGAAATTAAGAACCACCATACATTTACAAATATTCTTGGATAAGGAAAAAGTGGACATAGGTTTATTACGATTGCTAACGCTTTTCCAAAACACTTCCACGACCTACGCAACCTCCAGTTTACTTAATAATAATAATATTGCTGGACAGATCACACAGCATCATCTAGCCCCAAGCTAAGCAGAGCTTGTAATAATAGTATTGATAACACCATGCACACTAACCAACTTAGCCTAAGTAATATTTTTTCTTTATTGTTTTGCTCACAAGTTTAAATTTACGCTACACTTACGAATTAAAAGAAAGAAAAATGAACTTTTAGGGCGTAATTTCTAAATACAGTGAACACTGCGTACTTTACCAACTATGCAAAATTAAAACTGTGCAAAAGGAAAAAAAACTATTCGAATTCTAATAAAAATAAACTAATGTTAGCAAAAATTAGATAGAGAAAAAAAATCTTATGGAAACAACTTAACGGGTAACTAAGTTTATCGAGCCTAAAGATTTATTGACACTTATTTTCGCGGAGGCCAAAGAACCGCTCAAAATGTCGAAACTTGTCCTAGTTCCATTATATGAAAACATCCTATAAAGTGGAGACTGTTACCCAACTAGTTCTACTGTAAGAAAGTTTAAAAGATTTTCTATTAATGATACGGCTACCTGGTCGAGGAACCTCTATTTGACATCTATACTAATATTATTATTAAGTAAAGTTTGTGATTTGTGAGTTTGTGACGTTGTAGGGGGTAATCTCTGGACCTACTGAACCGATTTAGATTTTTTTTTACTAATAGAAAGCCACAGTATTTGTGAGTGTCATAGGCTATAAATTTACCCGAAAAATTAAAAGACTTTTTCATGGTAGTTGGATTTGCAAAGTAAGCCAGAGAAAAAACGGTTGAATGAAAACGTTTTTTACAAACGTTCCCTTAATGATGAGAGGTATATGATTGAGTTCTAGATAAAAGTTTAAGAACTTGATACTGCCTACAAAAAAGTCAGTGACAGTACTTCTCAAAAAACTACTCATATTTGGTATACAACATCTCCTATTCATATGGTTCGAATCTTACCTTTTAGATAACCATCAACGTGTTATTGTTACAAAATATTTCTTGTTTCCATTCAAGGCCACTTCTGGTGTACCACAGGGCTCTCACTTGGGTACCATACTGTTCCAAACCTTTGTTGATGACCTTCCACAGTCAAGTAATAAAACACATCTCTTTTTACCAACGATCTTAAACTTTACAAAGAAATCAGATTCCTTGGCTATGCACATGGGCTACAGGAGGACCTCAGCGCTGTTAGCATTTGGTGTATAGATAATAATATGCTTACTAACGCGACAAAATGCTCACACATAAAACTAGCTAATATCATTATCCCATTTGTATATGATATAAAATGAGCACAAGAGCAGGAGAGAAGAACCCCTAATAGAGCAGGTTAACTGTAAGTTCTTGTCGATGAAAAACTTTCGTTTATTCAACATAATATACTATATTGTAGGAAAATCATTAAAAAGTTAGGTTTCTATCAAATGCTAGATGCGTTACAAAGGATTTTACAAAACCTGAATCGTTAGGGATTCAGGACTTTGTGTTACAGCGGTAAACGAAATGAACCCCGTACCTGATAACTTTTCTGGCGATGAAGAACACGTCGTCAACGAGACTGGAGGTGGTAACCCCGGCTTGAGGACTCGCCAGTTTCAGAGCTTTGTTAACACTTTCCTCTAAGAAGAACCTGCAAACGGAGAAAATTTGAATAGCCGCCAAGCCAATGCGTTTTTCGCAATTTTCAAAGTGTTAAGTGGTAAGGCTGTATCCTAAAACATTCTTGGTAAATTCGTTGTTCCGTCGATATTTGTATTCTGTAAGTTTTGTGGTAAGTAGTGCTCTTGTCGGTGCTAATTTTAGTCAATATGTGGCCGAAATCTTTTGAATAAATTACTTGCTTTTTTGACTAAGTTTCACAAAGTTTTATTGAACCGCGGTACCTTATCTTGCTACGATCAAAACTCTGTAAGTACGTGTTTGTTTATCAAATGAAGATCAATTAAATTAACAGGGTGTGTTTGACTCTCGACTCCCAAACTAGGGTTACCTGTATGTCAGGAGTCAGCTCTTTTGAATTGTGAATAAAAAAATATTTATCTTAACTAAAGCCTAAAACTAATAAGCATATGTCGACACAAGGGACTCCTACACATTAATTGTTCGCGCTTACAAGAAAACCTAGAACGAAACTATTCTCGTTAACTAACTTCACGACGCCGACGCGACGAACCAATCAGCGGCGGCTTCCATCACGTGACATCGCAAATAGGTAATCCGAATTGTCAAACATTCGCTTGGAGATTCACCCCCTATCTTACGATCTTATAAATTAGTTTTACGACGCCTTTATACAAGAGTCAATCTTTCATTTTAAAATCAGGAAACCAATTCCAGTAAGCTGCTTAAAGCCAATCATCAGCACAGTACATTCGTACTTTTTAATAATATAAAGGCATTGAGCTGAATTCTATAGAGTAACCATCTCACACAGAAAAAATGTCTCAGCGCCGTTCACAAAAACATTTGCTGGTGTCAATCATAATTCACTCAAATGCAAGCGTAGGAACATGGAACAAGGCCGCAGTGGAGACCGTATTTACCTATATAAACAGTTTAGGAGGTTTAATTATGCGAAAAATTCCACTTATTACTTTATGAATTTTTATATACCCACGGAACGAGAAGGACTCCGACCACCTGATTTCAAAAAATATTTTATTAATATTTAAATTGGACATCTAGGTTTCAGGATGGACATGGGCTTTATCGACTTATGTATGTACTTTTAGTTGGGAGAAACTAAAAATTAAAGCATTACAACATGGTATTATTATAATGTATTAATTAATTCAAAGGAATAAAATGCAATAAAAAATATCTAGTTTTAGTAGTTAGTTTGTAGTTTTTTTTATTGCATTTTATTGTCATGGATTTCCGCAAAGTAACGCCTGATTCCATTAATTAAATTCAAAGGAAGTAAAACACTTAGTATATCAATCCAATCCATACCTTTTTGTTAGAACACAATTTGTCTCGGGCATTTTATTTTTCTGTTTGGGACTATAATAGGAATTTAGTGTATAAAGGCTGTCATGGCTGTCCTATACAAACCAGCAAACATTATAATGGCAGTGTTAGTTACCTTTCCAGTTCTAGATAGTGTCCGAGCATGTCCTGCGCCGTTCTGTTGAGGTCACACTCGTTGATGATCTTCTCTACAGCATCCATACAGGCCTTCTGCTTGGCCTCGTCTAGCGTGGACGCGTCCGCCTGCAATTAAGAACACTTATTAGCTTTGTCTATTTAAACCAGCACAAGAGAATTAACATATTTATCAGATGTTATAAGTAATAACAGAGAATAACACTAACATAACACAGCTAGAAAACCAGTTTCGGTTTTGCATTTTTGCATTTTACACCATTTCCTTTCATTTGATACCAAACTTGGGTATATTTCGAAACATTCGATTATCCCCACTGGGGGGTGACCCCCTTAACTTGTAAACGCCTTAACTGATTTTGAGAAAACTTTTTTAAAACCAAATGGAAAACGCGCTTCAAATTAAAAAAACTGCAATCAAATCGGAAAAAAAAAAAAAAAATAACCGAAAATAATCAGCCGACCAATAGTTCGGATCATAATAGCTAAGTAAAAATATTGTAACATTGATAAACCGAGAAAATCGACATTTGACATTCGACAGAGGCCTTTGGCCTCGTGAGGGAGGCCTATGTCCAGCAGTGGACGTGGCTACGGCTACGGCTGAGACGCAGATGTGACATACCTCAGTCTTCCTCCTCAGGAAGTTGAAGTAGAGCCTGGTCCTCGAGTGCGCCAGCGCCAGCTCCGCCAGCGCCGGCTCCGCGCCGCGCGCGCCGCCCGCGCCGCACGCGCCGCGCAGCCGCCGCGCCGACACCATCTCCACGTACACGCGACATGTGACATACCTCAGTCTTCCTCCTCAGGAAGTTGAAGTAGAGCCTGGTCCTCGAGTGCGCCAGCGCCAGCTCCGCCAGCGCCGTCTCCGCGCCGCGCGCGCCGCCCGCGCCGCACGCGCCGCGCAGCCGCCGCGCCGACACCATCTCCACGTACACGCGACATGTGACATACCTCAGTCTTCCTCCTCAGGAAGTTGAAGTAGAGCCTGGTCCTCGAGTGCGCCAGCGCCAGCTCCGCCAGCGCCGGCTCCGCGCCGCGCGCGCCGCCCGCGCCGCACGCGCCGCGCAGCCGCCGCGCCGACACCATCTCCACGTACACGCGACATGTGACATACCTCAGTCTTCCTCCTCAGGAAGTTGAAGTAGAGCCTGGTCCTCGAGTGCGCCAGCGCCAGCTCCGCCAGCGCCGGCTCCGCGCCGCGCGCGCCGCCCGCGCCGCACGCGCCGCGCAGCCGCCGCGCCGACACCATCTCCACGTACACGCGACATGTGACATACCTCAGTCTTCCTCCTCAGGAAGTTGAAGTAGAGCCTGGTCCTCGAGTGCGCCAGCGCCAGCTCCGCCAGCGCCGGCTCCGCGCCGCGCGCGCCGCCCGCGCCGCACGCGCCGCGCAGCCGCCGCGCCGACACCATCTCCACGTACACGCGACATGTGACATACCTCAGTCTTCCTCCTCAGGAAGTTGAAGTAGAGCCTGGTCCTCGAGTGCGCCAGCGCCAGCTCCGCCAGCGCCGCACGCGCCGCGCAGCCGCCGCGCCGACACCATCTCCACGTACACGCGACATGTGACATACCTCAGTCTTCCTCCTCAGGAAGTTGAAGTAGAGCCTGGTCCTCGAGTGCGCCAGCGCCAGCTCCGCCAGCGCCGGTCCCCGCCGCGCGCGCCGCCCGCGCCGCACGCGCCGCGCCGACACCATCTCCACGTACACGCGACATGTGACATACCTCAGTCTTCCTCCTCAGGAAGTTGAAGTAGAGCCTGGTCCTCGAGTGCGCCAGCGCCAGCTCCGCCAGCGCCGGCTCCGCGCCGCGCGCGCCGCCCGCGCCGCACGCGCCGCGCAGCCGCCGCGCCGACACCATCTCCACGTACACGCGACATGTGACATACCTCAGTCTTCCTCCTCAGGAAGTTGAAGTAGAGCCTGGTCCTCGAGTGCGCCAGCGCCAGCTCCGCCAGCGCCGGCTCCGCGCCGCGCGCGCCGCCCGCGCCGCGCCGACACCATCTCCACGTACACGCGACATGTGACATACCTCAGTCTTCCTCCTCAAGAAGTTGAAGTAGAGCCTGGTCCTCGAGTGCGCCAGCGCCAGCTCCGCCAGCGCCGGCTCCGCGCCGCGCGCGCCGCCCGCGCCGCGCCGACACCATCTCCACGTACACGCGACATGTGACATACCTCAGTCTTCCTCCTCAGGAAGTTGAAGTAGAGCCTGGTCCTCGAGTGCGCCAGCGCCAGCTCCGCCAGCGCCGGCTCCGCGCCGCGCGCGCCGCCCGCGCCGCGCCGACACCATCTCCACGTACACGCGACATGTGACATACCTCAGTCTTCCTCCTCAGGAAGTTGAAGTAGAGCCTGGTCCTCGAGTGCGCCAGCGCCAGCTCCGCCAGCGCCGGCTCCGCGCCGCGCGCGCCGCCCGCGCCGCGCCGACACCATCTCCACGTACACGCGACATGTGACATACCTCAGTCTTCCTCCTCAGGAAGTTGAAGTAGAGCCTGGTCCTCGAGTGCGCCAGCGCCAGCTCCGCCAGCGCCAGCGCCAGCTCCGCCAGCGCCGGCTCCGCGCCGCGCGCGCCGCCCGCGCCGCACGCGCCGCGCAGCCGCCGCGCCGACACCATCTCCACGTACACGCGACATGTGACATACCTCAGTCTTCCTCCTCAGGAAGTTGAAGTAGAGCCTGGTCCTCGAGTGCGCCAGCGCCAGCTCCGCCAGCGCCGGCTCCGCGCCGCGCGCGCCGCCCGCGCCGCACGCGCCGCGCAGCCGCCGCGCCGACACCATCTCCACGTACACGCGACATACCTCAGTCTTCCTCCTCAGGAAGTTGAAGTAGAGCCTGGTCCTCGAGTGCGCCAGCGCCAGCTCCGCCAGCGCCGGCTCCGCGCCGCGCGCGCCGCCCGCGCCGCACGCGCCGCGCAGCCGCCGCGCCGACACCATCTCCACGTACACGCGACATGTGACATACCTCAGTCTTCCTCCTCAGGAAGTTGAAGTAGAGCCTGGTCCTCGAGTGCGCCAGCGCCAGCTCCGCCAGCGCCGGCTCCGCGCCGCGCGCGCCGCCCGCGCCGCACGCGCCGCGCAGCCGCCGCGCCGACACCATCTCCACGTACACGCGACATGTGACATACCTCAGTCTTCCTCCTCAGGAAGTTGAAGTAGAGCCTGGTCCTCGAGTGCGCCAGCGCCAGCTCCGCCAGCGCCGGCTCCGCGCCGCGCGCGCCGCCCGCGCCGCACGCGCCGCGCAGCCGCCGCGCCGACACCATCTCCACGTACACGCGGCATGTGACATACCTCAGTCTTCCTCCTCAGGAAGTTGAAGTAGAGCCTGGTCCTCGAGTGCGCCAGCGCCAGCTCCGCCAGCGCCGGCTCCGCGCCGCGCCGACACCATCTCCACGTACACGCGACATGTGACATACCTCAGTCTTCCTCCTCAGGAAGTTGAAGTAGAGCCTGGTCCTCGAGTGCGCCAGCGCCAGCTCCGCCAGCGCCGCACGCGCCGCGCAGCCGCCGCGCCGACACCATCTCCACGTACACGCGACATGTGACATACCTCAGTCTTCCTCCTCAGGAAGTTGAAGTAGAGCCTGGTCCTCGAGTGCGCCAGCGCCAGCTCCGCCAGCGCCGGCTCCGCGCCGCGCGCGCCGCCCGCGCCGCACGCGCCGCGCAGCCGCCGCGCCGACACCATCTCCACGTACACGCGACATGTGACATACCTCAGTCTTCCTCCTCAGGAAGTTGAAGTAGAGCCTGGTCCTCGAGTGCGCCAGCGCCAGCTCCGCCAGCGCCGGCTCCGCGCCGCGCGCGCCGCCCGCGCCGCACGCGCCGCGCAGCCGCCGCGCCGACACCATCTCCACGTACACGCGACATGTGACATACCTCAGTCTTCCTCCTCAGGAAGTTGAAGTAGAGCCTGGTCCTCGAGTGCGCCAGCGCCAGCTCCGCCAGCGCCGGCTCCGCGCCGCGCGCGCCGCCCGCGCCGCGCCGACACCATCTCCACGTACACGCGACATGTGACATACCTCAGTCTTCCTCCTCAAGAAGTTGAAGTAGAGCCTGGTCCTCGAGTGCGCCAGCGCCAGCTCCGCCAGCGCCGGCTCCGCGCCGCGCGCGCCGCCCGCGCCGCGCCGACACCATCTCCACGTACACGCGACATGTGACATACCTCAGTCTTCCTCCTCAGGAAGTTGAAGTAGAGCCTGGTCCTCGAGTGCGCCAGCGCCAGCTCCGCCAGCGCCGGCTCCGCGCCGCGCGCGCCGCCCGCGCCGCGCCGACACCATCTCCACGTACACGCGACATGTGACATACCTCAGTCTTCCTCCTCAGGAAGTTGAAGTAGAGCCTGGTCCTCGAGTGCGCCAGCGCCAGCTCCGCCAGCGCCGGCTCCGCGCCGCGCGCGCCGCCCGCGCCGCGCCGACACCATCTCCACGTACACGCGACATGTGACATACCTCAGTCTTCCTCCTCAGGAAGTTGAAGTAGAGCCTGGTCCTCGAGTGCGCCAGCGCCAGCTCCGCCAGCGCCGGCTCCGCGCCGCGCGCGCCGCCCGCGCCGCACGCGCCGCGCCGACACCATCTCCACGTACACGCGACATGTGACATACCTCAGTCTTCCTCCTCAGGAAGTTGAAGTAGAGCCTGGTCCTCGAGTGCGCCAGCGCCAGCTCCGCCAGCGCCGGCTCCGCGCCGCGCGCGCCGCCCGCGCCGCACGCGCCGCGCAGCCGCCGCGCCGACACCATCTCCACGTACACGCGACATACCTCAGTCTTCCTCCTCAGGAAGTTGAAGTAGAGCCTGGTCCTCGAGTGCGCCAGCGCCAGCTCCGCCAGCGCCGGCTCCGCGCCGCGCGCGCCGCCCGCGCCGCACGCGCCGCGCAGCCGCCGCGCCGACACCATCTCCACGTACACGCGACATGTGACATACCTCAGTCTTCCTCCTCAGGAAGTTGAAGTAGAGCCTGGTCCTCGAGTGCGCCAGCGCCAGCTCCGCCAGCGCCGGCTCCGCGCCGCGCGCGCCGCCCGCGCCGCACGCGCCGCGCAGCCGCCGCGCCGACACCATCTCCACGTACACGCGACATGTGACATACCTCAGTCTTCCTCCTCAGGAAGTTGAAGTAGAGCCTGGTCCTCGAGTGCGCCAGCGCCAGCTCCGCCAGCGCCGGCTCCGCGCCGCGCGCGCCGCCCGCGCCGCACGCGCCGCGCAGCCGCCGCGCCGACACCATCTCCACGTACACGCGACACGCGACATGTGACATACCTCAGTCTTCCTCCTCAGGAAGTTGAAGTAGAGCCTGGTCCTCGAGTGCGCCAGCGCCAGCTCCGCCAGCGCCGGCTCCGCGCCGCGCGCGCCGCCCGCGCCGCACGCGCCGCGCAGCCGCCGCGCCGACACCATCTCCACGTACACGCGACATGTGACATACCTCAGTCTTCCTCCTCAGGAAGTTGAAGTAGAGCCTGGTCCTCGAGTGCGCCAGCGCCGGCTCCGCGCCGCGCGCGCCGCCCGCGCCGCACGCGCCGCGCAGCCGCCGCGCCGACACCATCTCCACGTACACGCGACATGTGACATACCTCAGTCTTCCTCCTCAGGAAGTTGAAGTAGAGCCTGGTCCTCGAGTGCGCCAGCGCCAGCTCCGCCAGCGCCGGCTCCGCGCCGCGCGCGCCGCCCGCGCCGCACGCGCCGCGCAGCCGCCGCGCCGACACCATCTCCACGTACACGCGACATGTGACATACCTCAGTCTTCCTCCTCAGGAAGTTGAAGTAGAGCCTGGTCCTCGAGTGCGCCAGCACCAGCTCCGCCAGCGCCGGCTCCGCGCCGACACCATCTCCACGTACACGCGACATGTGACATACCTCAGTCTTCCTCCTCAGGAAGTTGAAGTAGAGCCTGGTCCTCGAGTGCGCCAGCGCCAGCTCCGCCAGCGCCGGCTCCGCGCCGACACCATCTCCACGTACACGCGACATGTGACATACCTCAGTCTTCCTCCTCAGGAAGTTGAAGTAGAGCCTGGTCCTCGAGTGCGCCAGCGCCAGCTCCGCCAGCGCCGGCTCCGCGCCGCGCGCGCCGCCCGCGCCGCACGCGCCGCGCAGCCGCCGCGCCGACACCATCTCCACGTACACGCGACATGTGACATACCTCAGTCTTCCTCCTCAGGAAGTTGAAGTAGAGCCTGGTCCTCGAGTGCGCCAGCGCCAGCTCCGCCAGCGCCGGCTCCGCGCCGCCCGCGCCGCCCGCGCCGCACGCGCCGCGCCGACACCATCTCCACGTACACGCGACATGTGACATACCTCAGTCTTCCTCCTCAGGAAGTTGAAGTAGAGCCTGGTCCTCGAGTGCGCCAGCGCCAGCTCCGCCAGCGCCGGCTCCGCGCCGCGCGCGCCGCCCGCGCCGCACGCGCCGCGCCGACACCATCTCCACGTACACGCGACATGTGACATACCTCAGTCTTCCTCCTCAGGAAGTTGAAGTAGAGCCTGGTCCTCGAGTGCGCCAGCGCCAGCTCCGCCAGCGCCGGCTCCGCGCCGCGCGCGCCGCCCGCGCCGCACGCGCCGCGCAGCCGCCGCGCCGACACCATCTCCACGTACACGCGACATGTGACATACCTCAGTCTTCCTCCTCAGGAAGTTGAAGTAGAGCCTGGTCCTCGAGTGCGCCAGCGCCAGCTCCGCCAGCGCCGGCTCCGCGCCGCGCGCGCCGCCCGCGCCGCACGCGCCGCGCAGCCGCCGCGCCGACACCATCTCCACGTACACGCGACATGTGACATACCTCAGTCTTCCTCCTCAGGAAGTTGAAGTAGAGCCTGGACCTCGAGTGCGCCAGCGCCGGCTCCGCGCCGCGCGCGCCGCCCGCGCCGCACGCGCCGCGCAGCCGCCGCGCTGACACCATCTCCACGTACACGCGACATGTGACATACCTCAGTCTTCCTCCTCAGGAAGTTGAAGTAGAGCCTGGTCCTCGAGTGCGCCAGCGCCAGCTCCGCCAGCGCCGGCTCCGCGCCGCGCGCGCCGCCCGCGCCGCACGCGCCGCGCAGCCGCCGCGCCGACACCATCTCCACGTACACGCGACGCACGCCGCTGCACACCTGCAACAGACGTACACACTTGTTAAAACTGTGAGGCGTGGAATGGAACTAAAAATAGTTATTTTGTTTGTCAACAAATAAAACCGACTTCAATGAGTAATCCTCGACGCACCTGATTTCTTGTAGGAGCGAGGCTGCAGTAGGCTTGATACGAGTCCAAAAATAAAGCCTCAGGAAGGGTGCCTTCCTGCCTGAACCTTAAAGTTGCAGGTTTTAGAGCTGATGTTTCGAGGAGCGTCATGAAGAAGAGGCTAAAATGACCCGATCACAACTGCCATCACGCGCCGGACGTTTTTATGCTAAAGCTGACTTCAAACGCTAGCAAGCGAACATCTTACTACCTTCCGTGCTCGCGATCATGTAGTTAAGCTTAATATTTAGTGCATGCGCTAAAGGCTACAGTCACAGGAGGTTAGCCACACACCTACAGTGGACAAGCAATGCATTTTTTCTTTACGTTTTGTACGGATTCGTAAAGATATTTATTTGGAAATGGTCATTTATCAAATTTATAAACAAAAAGGTCCTAAAAATGTTCCTTGTAGCACGCGAAATTCAATTCATGATCTCTAGCAGGAAACCTCAATCTTGTGTACTATATCAGATCAATAGGACTGAAGGAGATCAAATGTCAAATCTTTCCATGTCGTAATATTTAAGTTTTCTTAAAAGGATGTTCTTAAATGATGAATCGAAGGCCTTGGACAGATCACAAAATACACCTTCTGCATTTCTTATACTGGTCTAAGCTCCAAATATGTGTTTTAAAGAGTATCGTTCTAACATCGGTTGTATCTGCCTACCTGCCAAACATAATGGTTTAGAAGGGACTTATGTTCGATACCTTGGGCGCCCGCCTCCACCACCCGCGTACTTGTGTTCCATACCTTGGGCTGGATGAGCGCGATGGCGCGCGGCAGCAGGCCGGGCGCCGCGCGGGCCTGCGTGCGCGCGCGCTCCACGGCCGCGCCGCCCGCCTCCACCACCCGCGTACTTGTGTTCCATACCTTGGGCTGGATGAGCGCGATGGCGCGCGGCAGCAGGCCGGGCGCCGCGCGGGCCTGCGTGCGCGCGCGCTCCACGGCCGCGCCGCCCGCCTCCACCACCCGCGTACTTGTGTTCCATACCTTGGGCTGGATGAGCGCGATGGCGCGCGGCAGCAGGCCGGGCGCCGCGCGGGCCTGCGTGCGCGCGCGCTCCACGGCCGCGCCGCCCGCCTCCACCACCCGCGTACTTGTGTTCCATACCTTGGGCTGGATGAGCGCGATGGCGCGCGGCAGCAGGCCGGGCGCCGCGCGGGCCTGCGTGCGCGCGCGCTCCACGGCCGCGCCGCCCGCCTCCACCACCCGCGTACTTGTGTTCCATACCTTGGGCTGGATGAGCGCGATGGCGCGCGGCAGCAGGCCGGGCGCCGCGCGGGCCTGCGTGCGCGCGCGCTCCACGGCCGCGCCGCCCGCCTCCACCACCCGCGTACTTGTGTTCCATACCTTGGGCTGGATGAGCGCGATGGCGCGCGGCAGCAGGCCGGGCGCCGCGCGGGCCTGCGTGCGCGCGCGCTCCACGGCCGCGCCGCCCGCCTCCACCACCCGCGTCACGGCGTCCGCGAACACCGCCGCCTCGGAGTTCACGGACCCCACTACGCAGGCGCGCCCGATGTTCACGTCAGCCTACAAATATAGAAAAAACCATTAAAATTACAACTAAGAATAAAAGAAAGAAACATTTATTTAAAAATACAGTCTGTGTCCAACCTCTCCGCTATCAGACACAGGTAGCTGTTGGGGCTGTCACGCACCCGGCGCATCAAAAAAGCAGATCTTTTGCGCAATATTGCCGCGATCCCGTCCACCTGAGCGTCTGCAAACATTGCGGATGCACTACAGAAGCGCGGCAGCCCCATCAGCACCCTGAACGCGTTATTGTATTGGGTACGCAGGGCATTCCATGTCTTCTGCGTATGCTTAACCCATAGGCTACACGTATAAAACGACTGGCAGTACGCTCTAAAGAGTGTCGTTTTTACTGACGAAGTGCAGCGCGCAAACCTACGGGCCAGCATGTTCGCTCTGATGGATAATGCCCTACGTTGCCGCTCCATATCCATAACATCTGTAAGTGACTCAGTGACCTAGATATTTAAATTGTGTCACTTGTTTTAAATCGTTGCCGTTGAGCTTAACTGGTGGAACAGTGCTGTAGGTCTTAGAGCCTGCTTTGAAAACCATGAATTCACTTTTACCAGCGTTATATCTAAGTCCGTGGGTCACCGCATAACTCTCACAAATGGCCAGCAGTTTCCTAAGGGCACTGATCGATGGGCTCAGCAGCACCATATCATCGGCATAGCTGATATTGTTTACAAAAAATCCATCGATGGTACAGCCGACTTGAGCGCTGCTGAGCTCACGGATCAGACGGTCCATGTATAAATTAAAAAGTCGGGGGGAGCATAATCCGCCTTGCCGCATTCCACATTCCAAGCCATACATGTCCGACAGTGAACCTGACCACCTTACATTATTGCGCTAATGAGCGTACCAATATTTAAGGAGCGAGACGAGCTCGCCGGGAAGGTCTGTATCGATCGATAGCTTCTGCCACAACTTGTCGTACGCTACCAGATCAAACGCTTTCGACAAATCTAGAAAGCAAGCGTAGACAGGAGTGCTTCTGCTAGTATAGTATTGGATGGTGTGTTTGAGAGTTAAAATTGCTGTTTCAGTGGACATGGCCCGAAATCCGAACTGGACGTCATGCAATTGTAAATGCTTCTCTAAATTCATATCAATAACACCATCCAATACCTTGGCCATCACAGTCGCAAGGGATATGGGTCCGTAGTTGCCCATGCTGGAGGCATCACCAGTCTTGTTCTTAATTACTGGTACAACCACAGTCTTCAACATATCCCGGGCAAATAAGAATGAGCAACGCAGAGCCTAAAGAACATGGCGAGAACTCCGGACAGATGCACCCCCGCATATCTCAGGTGCTCAATACTAAGTGAGTCGTGCCCTGGAGATTTTCCCCGCTTCATATTCTTCAACACCCGCGTCACTGCCTTCGATGTGATGAGCATGATACGTTCCCCCTCGCGACCATTTACTGCATCAGGTACCTCCTCCGCAACCCCCAATGGGGACTGCACCTTGCAGTGGTCTTTGAACAGGTTGGCAATTTGCACGGGGTTACTAGCGCCCTCTACACTCACGGGAAGGCCCGGCTTTGGATTCAGCTTGTTAGTTTCTCTCCAGAATTTACCGAAATTTTTAGATTTATGTTGAGACGCTATTATGTCCATTTTTATTTGTGTCTGATTAGGTATTCTGACACCATCTTAGCTTTGATTTAAATCATTCTCTCATTTTACTGTGTAAAGGTCCGTAACGCGGTTTTCCAGCAGATAGCCATTCTTGAAACCATAGCCGTGCCTCCCCATGAGCGTGAGCTACAAACTTATTCCATCCACTTACTTGTGGCTACTTGTAATTTTTTAAATCTTTTCCTATTACTGTTAACACTATAGCTGCAACACATGGTAACGGACTCGCTTAATATACCAACTATTTTATTATACATGTTGTCAATAATAACTCTATGCTCCGGTAAATTACATTGAGAGTCGGCACATTTTCTAAACTCGGGGGGAAAGTTCAGTTTCCGAAGCTTGGATGTACACAATTTTTCGTACTTCCTTAACTGCATTTCATCTCTTTCACGCCCAAATAACAGTATTTTGAGCTACAAAGGTATCAGCAACTTTTGGCCTTATTATATTCAAATTACATTTTATTTCCAAGGCAATTGTATTAGTACATGTGGATTTTACCAATTGGGATTGTGGGAATCAGCTGTATAATCAGCCAAAAGCGTGGCAAAACGTAACTTTAGTAATACACACTTAACTTTTGAAGAATTAGCAACCCTCTTTAGTCAGATAGAAGCTGTCCTCAACAGCAGACCCATTTGTCCATTATCTTCTTCCCCCAAACGACCTTAATCCATTAACCCCAGGGCACTTCATTATTAGCAGACCGCAGATGTCGTTTCCGTCACCAGATTTAAATGATTTAAGTTCGAAGAGAGTAAATAGATTCCAACGACTCGAACAACTGAGACAACATTTTTGGAAATGGTGGCAGACCGAGTACATCGCCGAACTGCAGGAGAAACACAAGTGGCGCACCCATAACCACAACTGGACTACTGGAAGGCGACTTGGTGCTTTTGAAGGACGACAACACTCCCCCGATGCAATGGAGGCTCGGGCGCATAACTTCAACCTTTCCAGGGAAGGATATAAAAGGAAGAAGGAGATGAAAAGTTGATAAATGGATTTTATTCCAAAACACTCTACGAGCTAAATGATGATAATGATTATTGATAATGAGCCACGCGCCCGGTATGAGAGGCTAACATGAGCTCTACTAATTAAATGATATTCATAATGATATTGAGACACGCGCCAGGTATGAGAGGCTAACATGAACTGACGAGAGCGCGACCTATATCAGTCACTTCCCTGCTTTGTAAATGCATGGAACGTGTTCTGAATAGTAAGCTCTTTGCATACCTTGAAGACAACGACCTCCTCAGTGACAGTCAATACGGCTTTCGCCGAAAAAGGTCTACTGGTGATCTTCTTGTGTATGCCACTCACATTTGGAGCGAGGCCATTGAGAAACATGGTGAAGCCTTAGCGGTATCACTTGACATCTCGAAGGCCTTCGACAGGGTCTGGCACGATAGCCTTATTGGCAAGCTTTCGGCATATGGACTTCCAGCACTCCTCTGCAACTGGCTTGACGACTTTCTGAGGGAAAGATCAATTCGAGTAGTTCCTGATGGCTGCTCGTCTGATAAAATGGCAGTCAATGCCGGGGTACCTCAGGGGTCCGTACTATCTGCCACACTGTTCCTGCTGCACATTAACGATCTGCTGGTTCCCGGTACCACTGGGTACGCAGACGACAGCACAGTGATAGATCGGTACCTGACCGAAGCCACAAGCAGTCTAGTAGAGATACAGGCGCAAAGAGAAGAGACAGTGCATCGCTTGAACTTGACTCTGAAGGCAGTCTCAGATTGGGGAAAAGCCAATCGAGTTAATTTCAATGCCTCTAAAACACAAGCCTGTCTTTTCTCTACCAAAAATAGTCCGTTTCTCCAGGTTCCTGAGTTCCGAGTTGTACCGGTACCTATAAAAGATCAGCTGGAGCTTCTTGGTGCCACCTTAACACCGACACTCAACTTTGGCACCTTCATCGAGCCCAAAGCAAAAACTGCGGCCATGAAGCTAGTGATCCTGAAAAAGGTTAAGTGATGCTTCACACCGGGACAGCTTCTATCCCTTTATCAAGTTCAATTCCGGTCTGGTATGGAGTATTGCTGCCATGTTTGGGATGGCTCAGCCAAGTATCAGCTGGCTGCCCTAGACTCGATTGAACGCGGAGCCTTCAAAGTTATCGGTGAGCAGTATCTTGCGGAGACTAACATCCAGTCTCGACCACCACCGCAAGGTCGCTTGCTTCTCGATCTTTAACATGATACATTTTGGAGAGTGCTCTCAGGAACTCCACGACCTGATACCACCAACCCCATTCCACTCCAGGACAAGCAGACGAACAGCGCAGTACCATCCTTATCTAGTGGACATTCCACCCACTCGTACTAAGCGGTTCTCCTCCACCTTCATCACCCGCAGCGCTAAGGTCTGGAACTCGCTGCCGGCTTCTGTTTTCCTCGAAAACTACAACCTGGGTCTCTTCAAGTCAAGAGTGTCTTCTAGATCTTTGTGATTAATCGTCGGCCACATCGTCGCTTACCATCAGGTGAGATTGTGATCAAACAAAGGTCTATCTGCAATAAAAAAAAGGAGGACTCGGGGCCGCTGGCAGCCTGGTCTTGTAAGAGCTCACCTGCGCAGCTAGATACTTGGCAAGCAGGTCCACGCCTTCCTCCGCGCGGCCGATCTGAGGAAACAGCTTGAACAGCCGCTCGATGCTAGCCTCGTCTTCCTTGCGGGCTGCTTCGTCGAACCTGCGGATCACTTTAATTTTAGAATGTTTGTCATAAGACTGATGAAGGAAAATTATCGGGATAAATATCGGCTTCGTCGCGCAATACAATCGTCGTCATCGCCACAGCCGTCGGACGTCCACTGCTGGACATAGACCTCTCTCAAGGATCTCCAAGTAATGGTCATGAGGGGGATTGCCATACTCGCAATTATAGTTGGAAAGACGCTGCTGCCTATCTTCCGAAGGTATCCCTGCAGGCTCTTAGCATCCACGGGCATGAGAGTAGGGGTAATATTCTACTGCTGGCACCGCACGGCACATCATCATCCACCACCCCACGGAATATTATACTTACTTCTTAACAATATGCTCCCTCAGTGTGTTGGCTGCCTTCATCATAGCATCTCGAGGGTCACCAGCTCCTCGGGCCTGCGCGGCCGCCACGGACCCTGGGTCCATGCTGAGGAACCTTGACACATGAGCAGCTCCTGTAATATAAAATGATTGTTTTTCATTTATTTTGTTGGCAACTTTTGCTGACCAGTTCCATACGTGAAAATACTAATCCCACTAATATTATAAAACCGATTGTTTGGATGGAGGTTTGTTACCTCTTCACGCAAAAACTAGGCTACGGATTGAGCTGAAACTTTGCACACGTATTGATGTTGACCAGGATTAACACATAGGCTACTTTTTATTCGGGTACAACGCATGCGAAGCGGCGGGCAGAAGCTAGTATTCTATAAGTATGCCTATAATATTTGAGGAGTTCTTTTTATTCCTCTTGGATCCAAGTGTTAAAATTGGGTTTTGAATACAATGGGAAAACTTGCAAGTGATTATTTAATATCCAAAATGAATTATCATAAATTATAGAGTTTCAGAGGTAGCAAAGTTTATCTCATGAACCATGATAGCTAGGCGGTTGAAATTTTCACAAATTATGTATTCCTGTTGCTGCTATAACAACAAATACTAAAAAACAGAATAAAATAAATATTGAAGGGGGCTCCCATACAACAATCGCGATTTTTTGCCGTTTTTTGCTTAATAATAAAAACAGCAACAGATAATCGCTTGAAATATTCGCAGAATATTTATTTGTATTATTGACATAACAAATAAATAATTAAAATAAAATAAGTATTTGAGGGGGGTCCCATACAAAAAACGTGATTTTTTTGCCGTTTTTTGCTCGACATTAATAGCGGCAACAAGCGGATGGTTATACTAGTTGTTTTTCCAGATAATGGTATGGATCCCTTTGTGCGCGAGTCCGAACGCACTTGACAGATTTTTTAAGTTATAATTTATATAATTATTTTTTTTTACTGCTAGGGCTAACAAAAACTAGGGTATTTGGTTACATACAAGCATACAAAGATATAGGCAAATTTGCATACTTTGTAATTTTTCACTTTGATGACTAGCTAAAATCTTCTAGAAAAGCTCAAACATACATATACCATCTTAGACTTAACTAAAACAAAACAAACATAATACACTTACACAATATTATAATGGTATGCAACTATGTAATAAAATATGTAAAGAATTACCATAATCCTCATTCATACTAGATAGTAAATAAATAAAAATGCTAATTACCCATATATGTTTTCTTTATTTGCATAATCTTTGTCCGAATTAACATATAATTAATTAAAAAAACCACATAAATATGAAGAATTTATTCAAGAATATTTTTAATTCACACTAAGACCTCTTTATTTTTTTCATGAGAAACATCTTTAAAACCAGCTTGATCTTTTTGGCCACAATCCCATCTGATGGAAGGCAATAATGTCAACTATAGATCACAAATTCTGATTAATTGTTAAATTTACTACTGAGTCAACAATTATTATTCCACGCTGTAGTGTATGGAATTTCATTTTAAGGATTAGGCTTGCTAGATCCTCCATAGTAGAAAGACCCTCTTAAGGCCCTATGTGCCTGAAGACGGATAACAGGATGCCATCATCATCAGGTTTGCTACACTCTCATTAAATTGCACACTATGAAGTAAAATAAACTATCATTGTAGCAAAATGTGTTTTCAGCATGTTGGTAGTTAATACAATACCTGTTTCATAATCATGTGCTTTTATAGCAGCTTCAACTCCAGCGCTGCACAGTTGAAGGTCTATGAGGTCATGCACCCGACGCTGGCATTCTGCTACTCGAGACTGTGGAAAACAATAAAATTACCTAAATCACACCAGTTTTCAAAACCACATAGATTTTAGGTGTTTCTTTTTTTCATTTGTGTGGTTAATCATAAAAAAATGCACATAAAAACAACCATTGAAATTGTAATGCCCTTACCAAAATGAGACTGACCATTTTGTTTCCACACTATATAAGTTAGCTCATTCATTTGGAATCAGTGTACCTTTAAACAGTGTTAGCTGGACGAGGTGTGCATATTTTTTTCACATAAGTTTGTGCAAAATGATTGCACAGTAAATGGTAACAATAATAGTATGGTTTATTGGCAAAACCAGTGAGCATGCTTCTGCATTATTGTTAACACACATATGAATTGCCAAAGACAATGCCTTTGGTGTCAGGGCACATCTAACAATTTAAATCACAATTTTGCATGACAGTGGTAAAGGTAATATTGAGTAATATCTTACCCTAGCTAGATCCAGCTGGCGTACTTTAGCGCTGACGTCCCGCGCCAGGCCGGCAGTTTTGTCCACCATGTCGGCGGCGGCTTGCGCGTCCGACTTTACTTCACCGAGCTTCGTGTAGGCCTGGCTGGCGGTCCTCAGCCGCCCTTCCAGGGTGCACGCTTTCGACAAGATCCCAGACAAGGCATCGTCCACTTCCGACTGAGAATTTTAAGTCAACTTTATCATGGGATCAAGTTATAAATGTGTACCTAGGTTTTGTAGTGATTATTTTTTACTTATTATAGATTATAGCGTAAGACGCTGTGGGTGTTATATCCAGTAATGTTCTAATGTGTAATAAATACATAGGACATCTAATAAATGTAAATAGGTAGCGAATTAGTAGGTACCTCTTCTTTCTCGATTTCACTGAGCGCTTTTTGCAATCCTTCCTCTGTAGACACATCGTATTTTTCAAGCAACAGGCTCAGAGACATGGTTGGTTTTCAACTATTTTTATTTACGAGATTTTTGTAACTCCAGATTTTTATTTACAAACACGCAGGCAGCAAAACTTCAAAGTCAAAATCATCTGTTTGATAATTTATTTTTGATTTTGACATTGACGAATAAGATTTGTTCTTGGTAGGTATCTGGTATTGGTATTGTTATTTATTACTTTTTATAGAAGAGTACATATTTGACGATCGTAAATTCTATTTAACAGTGTCATTTTAGAATTGAATAAATACAGCTGGAAGGAAGCTTCAACGAGAGAAATCTAGAAGTCCTTGTGATGTTTTCGATTGATATAGCAGATACTGTCAATGGATTCATGGCTGACAACTGGCAAGTCTGAAGTCAGATTTAACTGGCAGCACTTTTTGTAACTTGACATATTTTTTTTTATATTATTCGTTTGGTAGGCGCGTTCAAAACGTACTAACATAAATAGGCATGCATTCTCACCATAATACTACGGTCCAGTCCAACTTATGTTGGTACAAGGAGACTTTTAGGTTTATTTAGTTCAAGTTAAATTAAAATCTCGCAAACAGTAACATTTTAAAGAACACATAGCAATGACAGTTGACCTGATTAGTTTTATAGTCTATCGCAGCGCAGTCAATGTTTTCTGGTGGTTTTTGAACGCATCATTAAAATTGCTAAGACTGCTGTTGAGGAGAGAGAGTACGATGCTATACTTTATTACGTTTAGTAAACTTAAAAACTTGTGAAATTGCAAAATCAATGTGCCGTTAAGTGTTTTACATTCGTCGGGGCGTTACATGAGAGCTCTGCGCTCCGTCCCTAATAGTTTTTCATTTCGGTGTCGTTAGCAATCTTCAAAGGTGAGGGCTCGCTTGACATTGCATAAATTATGTTGTAATGGGTAACTGGATTGGTTTCTGTGTGGAGAATACAGCTGGGGTGGTTTGGTCCGCAGATTGACTCCGTGTGGGGCTGGGCTTCGCCCCCGCTGCGCCTGCAGCTGGGAAACGCACGCGGCCACAAGAGGTGACTGAACTTTTCCTATCCAGTAAGGGTACTCTTAGTTGGCACGGATTTCTGTAACAAATCACTGCTAATTCTTACAACTGATATGTGTCATGAATTTTGCAGTCTTCAGGGACATTGTTTTGAAAATAGCCATCAGCTGATTTATGACAACACAAACAATTTGTTATTTCTATCTGCTATACCTACTACACAGTGACTCTTTCTTTGTAGTTTCTTGATAAGGCAATACCGATTTGTAAACACAATATTTACTATATTATGTTCTGCAACAGAAGATCTGAATATTGCATTGAAGCTGTATCTAAATTCCTTTGAATTGTCTGACCTAATTACACCTGAATACTGAAATAAAAAATCAGTTGACAACCAAACAATTGCAAAAATAACTTGTTGTGAAAACTACATATAACGCAAGGTGCCAACAACCTTGTGATAAGGGAGTTTCTTTGAATTCTTTATTTCATTAGAAGGTAGACAATAGATGTTTCACATAACTATCATAATTGCCTATTCAATTATGTTGCATGGAATCAAAGAGTAGGTACTTATACTATTAAAAGTAAAATACTATGATTGTTTTCTCAATTATTTGGCAGCATGTACTTTCACTGATCATGATGACCTTCACTGCTTATGAAGAAATATGTATTTGATATATCAGTACTGCGCAGCATTGCATGTCTTGTGATGAGGCAACCTTAAACTTGAATACATGGTGCATTAAGAAATCTTCTAAGTACCTCTAGTGACTAGTAGCTGTACTTAAAAACAGTCATAACTGACATCAATTCTGTTCTCCACTTTCTAAAACTACTTATAATTAAAGAGATGATGTTTCTAAATTTAGAGCTGTCAGCGTAAAATTTGGTCTTTTTCTTCTGTTTTAATTATAGAATGGCACTAACTGAATAGCTATATGTCTTTTTTAGTCTGTTTTACGTCAATATAATTAGCATTAGCTAGTTAGTGCAACAACAGAATCACTCCACTAATTACCTTAAAATTTTTAATTTGGTAAATACAAAAGGGTCCGCCTGTAATTCAAGAGCTTGCGGGTTCAGTTCCTGCCCCAAGACAAATATCTGTATGATCTGCATATATTTTTTCATGCTGTTCTGGATGTTTTTCTGTTTATAATTAAAATATCTCTACCTATGTAGTACAATATATTGAGTAGCTATCTGTGATGGACCCATAAACACAAGCTCTGCTTAGCTTGGGGCTAGATTATGCTGTGTGAGTTGTCCAGCATTATTTAACATCTATTATTAAATAATGCTGGACAATTCATTATTCAATATCTAATAAATATTTCTTATAATAAGTACTTAATAGGTGTTTTCAACCTTGGCTAAAACTTTTGCACCTTTTAATTTATTTGTCAATAGTAATATTCACTCTTAAAACAAGCATAATTTTTTAAATGATTTTAACTACTTTTGCAAACTCATTCTTATTAAATAAAATGAAACTTAATTTATTTTGTTGTAGTTCTTTAAATAAAAGTTTTCAGCTAAAGATTTAGTCTTTGAGTTAGCTTGATTATTTAAGAGAAAGCCAAAATCTAAATGTTTTTTTCAGGATAGAGAATTATTGCTAGAATTTTTAAAAGGAGCATTTAATAAATGTTCTAATTAAAAGGTGCTAGTAAGCAATTAATAGGTGAACTACTCAGCTGTTAGAATGTAAATTACTATATCCTTGCTTATAATTCAAGGTTTGTCTATTGTTTGAATTAAATCAAAATTATTGTTCCATGAAAAAGTGATTAAGTTATAAACTAATTGCTATAACTTAAGCTTGACTGCCATGACATAAGCTGTCTGATAATTGTAGTTTTTTTGAATATCTATAAATAAATAATAATGCTTATTCACACAGCGTCATCTAGTCCCAAAGTAAGCAGAGCTTGTCTTATGGGTACTAGATGACTGATATATTTAATACAGTATATACATAGTGCCTCGCTAGCCGCCGTTCACGCTGCTCGGTGTGAATGACGGCTGATAATACGCTACGCGGTAGAAACGAACATTTTGATAGTGATATACAGTGTAATGGATGTAAAGTGGTTGTAAATGAGTCATTGCATTTACAAGCAACAAAGTGGTCACCTTAACGGAACCAGCCATAATACAAATATGTCTGAGTACGTACTCCTGCGACGCAGAACGCTCGAAGCCGCACGTTCTATCAGGCGTCCGTCACTCGCCCAAGGGCACGCGTTAAATGCCTACCGCTTTGGGAGCAGTCCGCGATACGCCAGTAGTTAAGGCTGCCACACGCTCGCTTGAGCGCACGCACGTTAAATGTTAAAACGTTTCTTTAGATGCCGAGGCTGCGTAACTATTGTGCAGTGGATGGATGCCAAAGTAAAAAAACGAATGAAAAATTGTCATTTTTTCTTTATTATCAAAGATATTTTAAATCTTAAGTTTTTAGAATCATTTTTTCTCTTTCCTCTAAAAATGGTCAGAACGTAGGAAGGTACTATGTAAATATTCGTAAATAAAGGAGTTCAGCTATTAAAACAGTATTGTTTGTATAAAAAATAGCTACCTATCACACACAAAATATGCCTGTAAAACTGTGGCTTTAAAAACAACAGTCCTAAAATCAAGCCAAAAAGTAGGTAGTAGGTACCCACCGGAGAACAAAGATATAGATAGCATCTTTGCTGGCGAAGTATTTGAATACCTAAGTTATAGATAAAGTGTGGTGTTATGTCCTAGTTCGTAATGTCAAAGAATATAACTACTTGGTACACCTATTACTATACTGCGTACGGAGAGTAGGTAGGTCCTTACCTCCCTATACAAAGGTCGCTGCTTTTCTTAACCGACTTAAAAAAAGAGGAGGTTGTAAAAATAACTGTTTTTTTCACCACATTCGTTTTATTATAAAAATTATCGTAGGAGCAACCCTAGCCACTAATTCGATGCCGCGTCACAGATTACTTGCAAGTAAGTGAGGCGGGTACACTCTTTCGCTTTGTGAACTGCTGGTATTATTAATACAATTTTGTAGGCTATTATAGCGTAGGTATTTTCGCTTTTGTATTGAAGTGATGTATCTGTTAGTTTCTGTAATCTGTGGTTCTATTGCGTTGAAACTTTTAGCACCTTCAAAAAAGTTTATGAGAAGGAGGATAGGATCGGAACAAAAGTCTTCAAGAAATAATTAAAGATGATTAAGGAATTTGAGCCTGATTGCTTACCAAGTTTCGTAGCAAAAAACCTTAACGAAATCCCGCCGGTGTCTTTAGACTATATTGACGTAACAGCCTTTCTTAAAGAAATGGCCATGTTGAGAAGAGACGTGGCGTCTTTGAAAGCCGAAAGAATTAACAAGAAAGCACACCTGAATCATCCCCTATGGCGGGTTTGAAGGATGAATTAACAGAGGGGAATAGGATGTTAGTAGAACTACGTGCGGAGCAAAGCAGCGGCAGACAAGTACTTTCTACTAAAATACGGGAACAAGTGGAAACATCACCCTCACGTATTCCTGCGCCGAGCATATCAAGTGCAATAGATAAATCGTGTTCACCTGTACCTAAACAAGGCAAAACAAATATGCGCACGGTAATCACAGCAAATGACAATGCATCGCATAAGCGCAACAGCGCACGGTCAAGGTCGCACGGTAATCAAATCACCCGCCCGCTATGCCTACCCCTCCTGGACCGTCCAGTGCTCCACAATACCGAGATATAGTAATCGGCGCAAGCGCATCAAAGTCACCTGAATGCACGCTAGATAAGAAAAATGAAGAAGGAATTACATTGGTGGAACGTAAGCAACGGAAAAGGATAGGAGAACTTTAGGCTATGACCTCAGCTCTCTATGTCTCTAGGCTGAATAAAAGCACGAATGTGGATAATATTCGAGAGTACATTAAGGAAATGGGACAGGAATGCACGAGTATTGACCCATTACCATAGAAACAAGAAATGGAGTTCGCTTCTTTCAAAGTAGTTGTACCTAGGCAGAACTTAGATACGTTTTTGAACGAAAGGTTTTGCTTGTTGGCCCCAAGGGGTAAATTTCGAATGTACCGAGAATATGCGCTGAAAAACTAATTTGACCATGCCTGAAGATCATGACTTCTAAGCATATAAGGTGTTCTCGTAATTGTAAATCTGATCGCAGACTGTTCTTGCATAGATGCACATTGAAATTGCAGAGTTAAAATCTAAGATATAAAATATCTTCTCTTTACAGTGCTTGATGGAAAAGTTGCAAACAGCAGGACCATTGTTGCTGTTAGCGCAGTTAGCTGCGCTGGGCGGTTCGGGAGGGGTAGGCATAGCGGGCAAGTGATTTGACTACCGTGCGACCTTGACCGTGCGCTGTTTCGCTTATGCGATGCATTGTCATTTGCTGTGATTACCGTGCGCATATTTGTTTTGCCTTATTTAGGTACAGCTGAACACGATTTATCTATTGCACTTGATATGCTATGCGCAGGAATACGTGAGGGTGATGTTTCCACTTGTCTAAAAAACTATGCAAATTAGAGAGTTCGCTGTAATTTTCCTATATACTTTACATGCACTTCTATTAGCTATAAAAGTTTCACGGGTTTATCTCTGCAAAATTCGGAGATAAGGGGAGGGAACGGTCGTTTTTTCAACATTTTTGTAAATAACTCGGAAACGATACGGCTTAAAGGAAGAATAAAAACTGTTTATTAATGTGCATATGATACCCCACACGACCTAGTAACTTCACTTAAAATTTTTGAGATCTCCTATCCTTCCCTTCAAACATAATAAGAATATTTTTTAACATTTTCATATATATATGGCTAAGGCCACGAAAACATGTACCATCACACACGAGAAGCCGTAACACACAATAACACAATGGAATTGTATAACACACTGGAAATATTGTAAGGGCTGGTTTACACTAATGTGTAGTAGTATAGTTGTGTGTGAAATTATAAGCACATCTCATCTTTGTCTCGTGATATCGGATTTAGTAAACTGTCTTGTAAAGATAATAATGAAAAATAAGGTAAATTTATGTGATTTATTATCCATTTTGGTTAATAAACAGAAACTCTGTATAGTTTGTCTCTAGTAGTTGTCTTTCGGCTGGAGTTAGCGGCATCTATAAAAAAAAATACCTTAATTGTAATGTTATCTAAGCCTATTTAGTACATACTAGCCTCTGCCCGCAACTTCGCCCGCGTGGAACCCGTATAAAAAGTACCTAGCCTAAACAACTTCAAAGTATAAAGTAACTTCATTCATTATCTAGAACACTTTCCCCTAGTAAAGATAAATAACACTACAGCAAACATCCCCCCTTTCCCCCAATCAAAAATCACGATCGACAAAAAATGTTACCTAATCAAGGAACTTGTGTGGTAATTTTCGTCAAAATCGGTAAAAAATAAGACCTAGGCGAGAACAAACTGACAGACAAACGGAAAAAAGCATACCTACCTACTAGGTAATCTAATAAAGTGTTATCGTTTGTTATTCCTAATAAATAAATAAAAAAAATATTTTAAGCAATGTAAACCAAGCTTTATATTTTTTCCCATGTGTTACGTAACACAAACCATAACACACGCAACACTCGGGAATAAACACACGGGGAAATTAATAACCTAAAGACAAAATACCATCTCCAAATGTAAAGTAAATCAATAAGAAAACCTTAGTTTACTTGCAAAATAGCACATTCTACAACATTCATAAATGTAAAGTCATTAAATTGTAATAGTTACATCGCAAATTGCGGGTGCAATCTCGTCGTTTTAAACAAACAATTATCTTGTAGTACACCGAAACCGTGATTCACTCGAAAATAAAATGGCTGACAGGAATTTGACATTTTGAACCAAGAACGATAGTTTGCCAGTTCATAAAAACTAATTCAAGTGTTGCCACTTCTTAAATCACAAAAACTACAACAATATTTAAAAAATATAACACACGAGAAATATGTGTGAGACATATATTCAGAAAAAGATTAAACTATGAAGTTTATGGTATTTAGTTAATTTAACTTACCCGACTCATTGTTGATACATCATTATTGATATTATAATAGAAATATTCATGTTATTACTTTTTTAAAACTTAGAAAATGGTTTAATTCGGTGATAAGTCATTGGAGGACATTGGATTTTTGTATGAAATCAAAAAGTAGCTAATTTTGGAAATTTCTGTTTTCGATAAAAACTACTTACAATAATAATTTAAGCAATCTTATAGTACATGCGAGTTCTCAAAATATGGAGAAAAGAAGTGTTTTCTCTAAATGATGTTTGCAAATTTATAAAATAATAAAAAAAGTTCGGTCCATAGATTTTATACGAAAAGTACATGTTTTCGTGGCCTTAGCCATATGCTATATTAGTAAAAAAAGTGTGATCTTTAACCATTTCAATTTTCATGTCGATAGCATCAGTAGTTCTCGAGATATCCATTTGTGACAGACAGACAGACAGACAATAAGGGTTCCTTTTTACCATTTTGTTCCGGAATTATAAAAATGTATGAAAACTTGTACAGCGACTCTAGCGGATAGTTTGGTACTAAAATGCGCAGTAAATTATACTACTACTATACCTACGACTGTAGTTTGAGCTTCTTTTGCTTACAAGAAGTACTTAGCAACGTACTATTACTACTGTAGCAACGGCAGGTGATGGTGACCACTCATGGTAGACACACAGAATCTTACAGCATGCACGGGCAAGAGAGCTGATTCGTGATTGGTCGGTTGCAGGATGGGGGAGGGCGGGTCCCCGGGCGGCGGCGGCGGCGCGCGCCTGGCGCACACCTCGGAGAAGCACCCGCGCTCCATCCTCGCCGAGCTGTCCGCGCTGCGCCGCCACCGCGAGCTGTGCGACGTCGTGCTCAACGTCGCCAACAGGAAGCTGTTCGCGCACAGGTACCTACTGTCTGCGACAACTCGTAACGGAACGTACCTTCGTCCCCCCGCACCGCGCACCTCTTCCTCAACACAACTGGGCCGACGACGAAAGCTCGCACACGCGTTTTTTATATTTCAATGATTACACCAATATTTCAACTGTAAACTTGTTGGTTATGCATACTTATATATAATTCTTAACTGTTTAACGGGACTTTATTTATTATTTACTAGCTGACCCGCGCGGTTTCACCCGCTTTATGACAACGTTAATTGGGAAAGGTAATGGTTAAAGCAGTCTACGTATGAAGGTAATTATTTCCGGTTACCGGTTAATAATAGGCTCCGAAACTACTTGATCGATTTTAAAAATTCTTTCACCATTCCGGATTAGAATCCTACACTATTTCTGATGAACATAGGCTGTATTTTATCTTCGTATTCCCACGGGAAAGGGAAAGCCACAGCGCGGGTGAAACCCCGGAGTGTGGCTAGTTCTTTTACAACGCCTCTACAGCTGTAGCGATCACTCTCTTCCGTAAGTCAGCGCCATCATGTATCCATGCTCTCACAGAGTGATCCTGTCAGCGTGCAGTCCATACTTCCGCGCCATGTTCACGGGCGAGCTGGCGGAGTCGCGCGCCACCGAGGTCACCATCCGCGACGTGGACGAGCAGGCCATGGAGCAGCTGGTCGAGTTCTGCTACACCGCGCACATCGTGGTCGAGGAGAGCAACGTGCAGGTAACACGCTCGCCAACGAGCTGGCGGAGTCGCGCGCCACCGAGGTCACCATCCGCGACGTGGACGAGCAGGCCATGGAGCAGCTGGTCGAGTTCTGCTACACCGCGCACATCGTGGTCGAGGAGAGCAACGTGCAGGTAACACGCTCGCCAACGAGCTGGCGAACTGCTCAAAGGATATCTCATCATCATACCAGCCGTGCGGTGCCGGCATGCCGTGGGGTGCTCCCCCTCCTGTCATACCCGTGGATGCAGTAAGAGCCTGCTAAGGGATACCTCCGGATGATGGGCAGCAACGTCTTTCCGTGTATCGACATCCCGTACTGAGCTCGCTATTCCGCCTGCCAGGCGTGGCGAGTATGGCAACTGCCCCTCATAGAGATCCATGAGGGAGACCTGTGTTCAGTAGTGGACGTTTTACGGCTGAAATGATAATAACAGAACGTCCACTGCTGGACAAAGGACTCCCTCATTGATCTGCAAGTACTGCGGTTGGAAGCGGCCTGCATCCAGCGCCGACCTGCGGTTCTTACCAAGTCGTCTGCACATCTTGTAGGTCCTACGAAAGTATATGTAATAAGTAAGTATACCTTTCAAGAAATTCATTGATTCAGGCGTGACATATGCGTCATACATAATAGAACGTAAAAATATAAATGCATCGACTTTATTACTAACTAGCTTACCCGGTACCCACTTCGTTGGGCGGTAATTTGTAGTCTGTGACACTCACAAATTCTGTGGCTTTCTATTAGTAAAATAATTTTGAAAATCGGTTCAGACCTCCTACAACCTTACAAACTTTACCTCTTTATAATATTATAGTATATGTAGTTATTAGTAATTATGATAAATTGTTCATAATCCGCTCCTTGATGCTTTTGTCAATTTATTAATTGATTCAGGTGTGAAAATCCATTATAATATCTGAATTATCAACAAATAATTATGTATGAAATCCGCCAATCAAATAAGCGCTTAAAAATACTCAAAAAGAATTCGACACGTGTTTTGCCTCTACAAGGCACCTTGAGGAGACATCCGCTCCGCGCTCGTCATGGAATACGCAAAAAAATAAAAGCGCAAAGTGGCTGCTTTCATTTTAAAAAGTGCAAAATGGCACCACGCTTGGCAGACCGGTTGGCGAGCGCAGTGCGGGGCGTCGATTCACGGACACGCTGCTGCCCATCTTCCGGTGGTATCCCTTATATTCTTGGGATTGATTGAGGATGGGATTCTTACTGCATCCACGGGTACGAGAGAAGGGGAAATACTGTACTGCCGACACCGCTCGGCCAGCATCTCATTGTTGTTGTAATCCTCCAATCATTCAAACTCAAACTCCAAACTCAAATTTACCTTTGCAAGATATGATTACAGACAGAAATGGAACAGGTGAAACTAAATAAAAGCTTGTTAAATACTTTATTAAGTGCAACCGCATGAACCTTATTGACGCATCACAAATTACAAAATAAAACGGCATAAATAAATAGAAAATTGTTAAATGATGACTATATAACGATTGTTAGATTCTTCAGTTCGCTTCTTTTCCTAACTCGCGTGTCTTCTGAAGTGAGCAGGTTCAATTTATGTGCTTTATTATATTAATTGTGTTGTTTTATGTTGTAATTTGTGACGCGTCAGTATGGTCCATGCGGCCGCACTGAATAAATTTTGAATTTTGTATTGTTTGAATGTTAAAAGAATAAAACACATGGTGTGACAACGCGTGGTGCCCTCGCAGGCGCTCCTGCCCGCAGCCTGCCTGCTGCAGCTGCAGGAGATCCAGGAGGTGTGCTGCGAGTTCCTGAAGCGGCAGCTGGACTGCTCCAACTGCCTCGGCATCCGCGCCTTCGCGGACACGCACTCCTGCCGCGAGCTGCTGCGCATCGCGGACAAGTTCACGCAGCAGAACTTCCCGGAGGTGAGTGGCGCAGGCGCGGCGGCCGGCGGGCCAGCTGTCTCCGTGACATCCGCGCCTTCGCGGACACGCACTCCTGCCGCGAGCTGCTGCGCATCGCGGACAAGTTCACGCAGCAGAACTTCCCGGAGGTGAGTGGCGCAGGCGCGGCGGCCGGCGGGCCAGCTGTCTCCGTGACATCCGCGCCTTCGCGGACCCGCACTCCTGCCGCGAGCTGCTGCGCATCGCGGACAAGTTCACGCAGCAGAACTTCCCGGAGGTGAGTGGCGCAGGCGCGGCGGCCGGCGGGCCAGCTGTCTCCGTGACATCCGCGCCTTCGCGGACCCGCACTCCTGCCGCGAGCTGCTGCGCATCGCGGACAAGTTCACGCAGCAGAACTTCCCGGAGGTGAGTGGCGCAGGCGCGGCGGCCGGCGGGCCAGCTGTCTCCGTGACATCCGCGCCTTCGCGGACACGCACTCCTGCCGCGAGCTGCTGCGCATCGCGGACAAGTTCACGCAGCAGAACTTCCCGGAGGTGAGTGGCGCAGGCGCGGCGGCCGGCGGGCCAGCTGTCTCCGTGACATCCGCGCCTTCGCGGACACGCACTCCTGCCGCGAGCTGCTGCGCATCGCGGACAAGTTCACGCAGCAGAACTTCCCGGAGGTGAGTGGCGCAGGCGCGGCGGCCGGCGGGCCAGCTGTCTCTGTACGGTCTAACCGCACTATCCTCTCGCGTCAGCATTTTATGTTTATTGTCGTAATATCAACGGCCGCGCTCTCGTCAGTTCATGTCAGCCTCTCCTGCCGGGCGCGTGTCTCAATATCATTATGAATATCATTTAATTATCAAAGTTCATGTCAGCCTCTCCTACCGGGCGCGTGGCTCAATATCATTATGAATATCATTTAATTATCAAAGTTCATGTCAGCCTCTCACACCGGGCGCGTGGCTCATTATCATAATCATTATCATCATTTAGCTCGTAGAGTGTTTTGGAATTAAATCCATTTATCAACTATCAACATCTTATCATTTTAAAAGGTGTAAGACCTTACAGTCTCCGTGACATCCGCGCCTTCGCGGACCCGCACTCCTGCCGCGAGCTGCTGCGCATCGCGGACAAGTTCACGCAGCAGAACTTCCCGGAGGTGAGTGGCGCAGGCGCGGCGGCCGGCGGGCCAGCTGTCTCCGTGACATCCGCGCCTTCGCGGACCCGCACTCCTGAAGATCGCCGAACGAGATATAGAACACCGAGGGCGACCCCCCACAAAACTAGGGATGCTCCAGTAATGAAAAAGCTGACCAATATTCGAATGAGGATTTCTCGTCTATCACCTATAAATACATTCGATAAACAGTCAAACACGAGCCCACCACCGCAGACGCCACCGAAACTGATGCCTCCATTACCGTCATCATCGCCGCAACCATCAACAGAACCAATCGCACAAAAATTAGGTATAATTACCCCTATTCCGTCCACATCAAAACTGCAAATAAGCGCCACTGCCAACACTTACAACTTGCCCAGGACTCCAAAAGATGGCAATACCTACACCATTGAAAAACCTAACTTTCTAAGTACTCCACAGTCCGGAAAACATGGGACTAAGAAAGAGGAAGTAAAAAACAGAGTTGTAATTCTCGCTGACCAGCGAGGAAGAGGCCTGCAACAAAATCTGCAGAAGAAGCTGGGAACCGAATATGCAGTAACATGTTTTTGTAAACCAAATGCGACAATTTTAAATATACTTAATTCTGATAATGATTTGATCTGTAAATTAGGAAAAAATGACTATGTCCTCATTCTAGGAGGTATTAATGATACAAATCCCTTTGAAATACAAACTGCACTAACACATTTTTGCACAGTACACAAGAATGTTAATATACTTATAAATGAAATACCTTTCAATAGACACCTCAACAAATTTAATCTTAACTATCTGCTAAGATTTGTCTGTCAATACCGCGACAACGTGCAATATATAGATTGTGACTATATGCGATACCTACCCCCTAAAAGGTACTTCACAATAGAGTTAACGAAAATACTACTACGACACATACTTCAATTAGATTACAAGTATAAACTTGAGATGCACAAAGCTCACAATGCGAATAATCATAAGTGTACAGTAGACCAGTACACCCAAACCGAGGAACTAATAATCCAGGAATGTAAATTCTCAATTGACATGTCGACGCAAACTGAGGAACTGATTATACAGAAACTTAACACAACCTCAATTAACCAAAATCACTCCTTTCGAGATCAATAAGATTCACATTATTCATCAAAATATTAATGGTTTATTAACCAAATCTGACATGCTGTATATTAACCTAATTGAAAATGATAACTTACCAAATTGTACAGATATAATATGCATAACTGAGCACAAAATGTTGCGTGAAGATGTAGAGTTCCTAAATATCCCAAATTACTCTCTTGCTTCTTACTTTACGAGAAAAAACAGATATGGCGGCTCCTGTATTCTTGTTCATAGTGTTCATAAGTACCGAAGATTAACCGAAGTTGAGAATTTAAGTCTGACTAATCTATTTGAATTTAAGTCTGACTAATCTATTTGAATGTAGTGCAATTGAATTACAAGACCATAATATTATTATTATCTGTGTTTATAGGCCACCAAAATATGACATAACCTCAATTAATACATTCTTTCATAAATTTGAACAATTACTGTATATATACTGTAAGAGAAACAAAAAAGTCATTATCTGTGGTGACTTCAATATTAATGTTTTAGAAAAAACTACCTTATCAAAGCGTTTTGAAGAAATTGCCATGACATACAATTTAAAAATCTCAATATACGAAATAACTCGCCCTGATAGTGGTAAATGCCTTGATAACGTTTTGCATAATAATATACGTGGGTGTAATAGTAGGTTAATCGAACTTGCCCTCTCTGACCACAAAGCTCAATATGTAACTTGCCCCACAAAACAGACATGTACTATGACACACTGGTATACTTTCAGACGCGACTACGGTCAAGATTACATGACAAAATTTAAAAACTATATTGACAATTTTAATTTTGATGACATTTATAAAATTGAAAATCCAAATGAAGCATTTAATGCTTTTTATGACATCTTTAAATTAATCTATGACATGTGCTTTCCCATTAAGAAGATAAGAATGACAATAAAAAAACGCAAAAGATGGATTACAAAAGGTATTAAAATATGTTCGAAACGAAAGAGAAAGCTTCTCTGGAATTATAGAAAACATAGAAGTGCAGAAAATAAGTCTTACTTTAAAGAATACTCTCAACGACTACAAAAAATCATAAAACTTACACAAAAGGCACAGAACAGTTATATGATAGCTGAAGCAAGTAACAAATCAATAGCCACTTGGAGAGTTATAAAAAACAATGAATCAAAAAAGCCACAATATGACATTCATAAAATTAAAACAGACGATGAAATAATAACAGATCCTAGAGAAATAGCACAAGCTTTTAATGACTTTTTTATAGATTTAGCAAAACCTACCTTACACCCAACCCTAAACCATTATACAGGTAACTGTAGAAATATAAACTCAATTTTTATGAACCCAACAACGCCCCCCGACATACTAAAAATCATAAGCTCGCTCAAAAATACAAATAGCACGGGATATGATGATATAAACACTAAAATTATTAAACTTGTAGCCCTTCCACTGAGCTCTGTCATTAGTTATATTATTAATTTATGCATACATGACGGTGTGTTTCCAGACAAACTTAAGATTACATTAATAAAGCCACTGCACAAAAAACTTTCTAAAGAGGACATTAATAATTACCGACCTATTGCATTATCTCCTGTATTATCTAAAGTATTTGAGAGACACATATATGACTGTCTTTACTCGTTCCTAGAACGATGTAATATACTGGTAGATGAGCAAGTGGGATTCCGAAGGAACAAAAGCATAAACACAGCCATATTTAAATTTTTAAAAACCATAATAAATAATATAGATACCAGAAATAAAGTATGTGCTATGTACATGGACCTCACCAAAGCCTTTGACTTCGTAGATCACAATACACTCCTTAACAAGCTATCTTACTATGGGATTCGTGGAAATGTACTGGATCTCATAAGTAGCTACCTTAAAGGGAGATGGCAAAAAACACAAATAACGCGTTTGTGCCCAAAATCGAAACAAGAGCGTATATATGAATCAGAACTAAGACAAACACTATATGGTGTGCCACAAGGGAGTGTATTAGGTCCTCTGTTATTCATACTGTATATTAATGACCTCCCGAATACCACACATCATCCAATAATAATGTTTGCTGATGACAGTACTGTAGTTTTTGAATATAACAAGAATATGGACTTCACCTCTGACATTAATAATACTCTATCAAACATAATAGATTGGCTGACCCTGAATAATCTAATTATTAATTTGGACAAAACATCAATCATGACATTCTCAAACCGAGAACGTGACATGCCAATACTTGACATAAAATATTTAGGACATAAAATTAATAACATTAAATCTACTAAATTTTTGGGACTACATATTGACCGTAATTTAAGATGGACTGATCATGTTGACTATATTTGTAAAAAACTCAATAAATTTTCCTATGCACTATTTATGTTAGGCAAAGTAGCTAATGTGACTGCGGTTCTAACGGCTTATAGTGCATATGTAAACTCTACTTTGAGGTATGGAGTGATATTCTGGGGGAATAGTACTGATCGGCAGAGAATATTTATAGCACAAAAAAGATGTGTACGTTCAGTAGCCAGACTTAAAAATACTGACTCGTGTAAACCTCATTTTATAAAACTTAAACTCTTAACATTTCCATCTATATATATATTAGAAGCAGTAATATTTGTCAAAAGAAACTTATATGAATTTGGTTACCTGCAAAGCAAGAGAGTAAATAGATTAGCCATGCCATGGCACAAATCAGCCCTATTTGATAAAAGTATATTCTGCATGGGACCAAGATTATTTAATAAACTACCTAAATGCATCAAAGAAATTGAGAATTTACACCTATTTAAAAGTAGAGTTAAAACGTTATTGACAGACAAAGCATATTTTAACGTGCATGAATATCTAACCGAGAAATTTGACTAAGACCAAAAAAAAAAAAATATACTACTCACCTCATTCTGACATTGTTTTATAAATTATTGTTTGTTAAATTATTATTGTAAAGTACCTACTATTATTTGCATGCGACTAATTTCATTTTTATCATTATTATTATTATTTAAATAAATAGATCATATCAATAACTAGGTTTTAATATTTGTATGCCCATCTGCGGCGAGACATGGCTGAACTTATTTTTATTAAAGACCATTATTGTAACCTGTGTTTCGTACAAATAAAGTTCTTGTATCTTGTATCTTGTATCTATCCTGCCGCGAGCTGCTGCGCATCGCGGACAAGTTCACGCAGCAGAACTTCCCGGAGGTGAGTGGCGCAGGCGCGGCGGCCGGCGGGCCAGCTGTCTCCGTGACATCCGCGCCTTCGCGGACACGCACTCCTGCCGCGAGCTGCTGCGCATCGCGGACAAGTTCACGCAGCAGAACTTCCCGGAGGTGAGCTAGCACCAGGCGCCCGCCCTGGCGGCCTGCTGGGATCCAGGTGTGCTGCGCGCTCCATGAGATAAGTGGTGGTGGTTAAGTAACACTTCGTCCTTTCCACTAACAGCGTGGTTCATTGAAACCATTGTATATTCATAAATCAATACCTATATATTAAACTCTTCCGTTACTGACTGAGTGACTGACAGACAACGCACAGCCTAAACCACTGGACCTAGAGACTTGAAATTTGGCACACATATGTATACCTAGAGTATCCTAGAGGTGCACTAAGAAGGGATTTTACGAAATTCCCACGGGAATGGGAACTATGCTGTGAAACTGCGGGATGCGGCTAGTTGTTTATATATCGTGAAAACTATTGTAAGGCTTAATTTGATCTATTACTTACCATTTCTGTGTTTTATAAGCTGTTGGTTTTCAAAGAATCAATAAAAAAAATAATGTATTAGTTGTGTATGTATGAATGGTATATTTTATTTTGATTTATTTATTGAAAACACACGAGTTGGGCTTACAGATATACCAAAGCGCCCAAAACGTCTTAACACTAAAATGTTCACTATTCGTAATCATACTTATAAACTAATATAATTAAAAGAATAAACATTAATATTACATTATGTCAAAAACAATAAAATAACAATAAAACGTACTTAAAATAATAATCGAAGTATGTACAATATTCATTAAATTTAAAAAAATATATGTCAAGTTGGTAAATTATTAGGTCACCAAATGTACAATTTACAACCCCTTGTTGTATCAAACAATCCAACCCATCCATAGTTATTTGTTAGAGATCGCTCCTTAGCGATAAGATCGCCAATTGTCGTTTTTGATCCATGATGAGGCGTATGTCCAGCCGTGGATGTGGACAGCAGTCCACCGCCTGAGATGAGGCTGATGATAGATAGAAAATCATTTATTTCACAAAGTTAAAAGTACTGTGATGATGAATGCAGCTTAGAAACGCCACTTCATACATGGTTAACGCATGGTTTCCAGGTGATGGAAAGCGAGGAGTTCCTGCTGCTCCCCGCCGCGCAGCTGATCGACATAGTGTCCTCGGACGAGCTGAACGTGCGCTCCGAGGAGCAGACCTTCCAGGCAGTCATGTCCTGGGTCAAGTACAACGTGGCCGAGCGGCGGCAGCATTTAGCCCAGGTAAGTCTCATTAAGCCCAGATAAGTCTCATTTAGCCCAGGTAAGTCTCTTTTAGCCCAGGTAAGTCTCTTTTAGCCCAGGTAAGTCTCATTTAGCCTAGGTAAGTCTCATTAAGCCCAGATAAGTCTCATTTAGCCTAGGTAAGTCTCATTAAGCCCAGGTAAGTCATTTAGCCCAGGTAAGTCTCATTTAGCCCAGGTAAGTCTCATTTAGCCCAGGTAAGTCATTTAGCCCAGGTAAGTCTCATTAAGCCCAGGTAAGTCTCATTTAGCCCAGGTAAGTCTCATTAAGCCCAGGTAAGTCATTTAGCCCAGGTAAGTCTCATTTAGCCCAGGTAAGTCTCATTTAGCCCAGGTAAGTCTCATTAAGCCCAGGTAAGTCTCATTTAGCCCAGGTAAGTCTCATTAAGCCCAGGTAAGTCTCATTTAGCCCAGGTAAGTCTCATTTAGCCCAGGTAAGTCATTTAGCCCCGGTAAGTCTCATTAAGCCCAGGTAAGTCTCATTTAGCCCAGGTAAGTCTCATTAAGCCCAGGTAAGTCATTTAGCCCAGGTAAGTCTCATTTAGCCCAGGTAAGTCTCATTAAGCCCAGGTAAGTCATTTAGCCCAGGTAAGTCTCATTTAGCCCAGGTAAGTCTCATTTAGCCCAGGTAAGTCATTTAGCCCAGGTAAGTCTCATTAAGCCCAGGTAAGTCTCATTTAGCCTAGGTAATTGTTCAAAAGTGGCTACGAAAAGCTTCAAATAGAGAATAATGGAAAATAATAAAGCCGCTGGACCCGCAGTATTAAAATGTTTAAGGAATAAAAGACGAAAAGGAAAAATCCTTTTAAAAATTTCCTTCCGTTTATAAAGTATCTAATAACTATTGGTGTGTGTACATTACGGGAGAAGTGAATGTGATTATTATATTTTGAAATATTCAGGGAAATGTTGGCCTTGCATAACCTTGATAACATCATATCGGTTTTTAACATTAAAAATTACAAATAAAACAAGTTTAACTAAACTTTTTAAAAATCAAACTTTTATTACTTATTAATAAAAAGACCTAAAAAGTTAACAATCGCCTTATTACTGAGTTCCTATGGCCATCTTCGAGCTGTATCATCAGACCCTGGTTACCATCTAGCGCTAAAGTACTCGTCAAGACGAATCAAAACGAGTCCAAACGCGATGGGATTGTGTCGGTTAACTACCGAGGTCCAGTGGCCACCTTCCGGTTCCATCAAATAATTTTGCATTGTCATCCGATTTATTTATTTTTTATTTATTTAACACTTTAACACATAACAATTGTGTAAGGAGGACTTAATGCTAAAGCATTCTCTGCCAGTCATCCTGGGCGTGCAGAAATATGGTGTGGCGTGTTTTATTATAATAGCATCTTTTGCTAAGATTAAAGATGATAGATATATAAAGATAGAATAAATACAATACCTAAGGCATAAACTAATAAAATATATTGTTATGTTAACGGGTTTTCTACTCACGTTAATTATTTGTTGAATATAGGTATCCAACGTGTTCAGTTCCTCCCAGGGGAACTTTCTTTGTTATGAAAACCCGTTAACATAACAATGAATAGTGTAACTCACGAATCATTTGAAAGTGTAATAAAATATAATTGAAAATTAATATATACTCCTATATAATATATATTTATAAAATATACACGTGTATGCAACATTTCAGCTCAATCGGTAACCAGGAAGTGGATCAAATTTAACTTGCAAGATTTGATTAAATAAAAGCTTGTAAAAAAATAAGTGTTGTAAAAAAACTGTTTTTCCTAGATATTCAATCCAGGAAAAACAGTTTTTTCGGAGTCTCGAAGTCAATATTAACTAAGCTCATGTTTCAGCTGCAAGCTGATCCCTACAGTTGAATGCCACCAACATCCTCGTCATCTCCTCAGGTCCTCCAGCACGTCCGCCTGCCGCTCCTCAGCCCCAAGTTCCTCGTCGGCACCGTCTCCTCGGAGCTGCTCATCCGCTCCGACGACGCCTGCCGCGACCTGCTGGACGAGGCCAAGAACTACCTGCTGCTGCCCCAGGAGCGGCCTCTCATGCAAGGCCCGAGGACCCGCCCTAGGAAACCCACGCGCAGAGGTAACTGGACACCACGGGCACCGTCTCTGAGGAACTCTGAGACCTGCTGGACGAGGCCAAGAACTACCTGCTGCTGCCCCAGGAGCGGCCTCTCATGCAAGGCCCGAGGACCCGCCCTAGGAAACCCACGCGCAGAGGTAACTGGACACCACGGGCACCGTCTCTGAGGAACTCTGAGACCTGCTGGACGAGGCCAAGAACTACCTGCTGCTGCCCCAGGAGCGGCCTCTCATGCAAGGCCCGAGGACCCGCCCTAGGAAACCCACGCGCAGAGGTAACTAGACACCACGGGGACCGTCTCTGAGGAACTCTGAGACCTGCTGGACGAGGCCAAGAACTACCTGCTGCTGCCCCAGGAGCGGCCTCTCATGCAAGGCCCGAGGACCCGCCCTAGGAAACCCACGCGCAGAGGTAACTGGACACCACGGGCACCGTCTCTGAGGAACTCTGAGACCTGCTGGACGAGGCCAAGAACTACCTGCTGCTGCCCCAGGAGCGGCCTCTCATGCAAGGCCCGAGGACCCGCCCTAGGAAACCCACGCGCAGAGGTAACTAGACACCACGGGGACCGTCTCTGAGGAACTCTGAGACCTGCTGGACGAGGCCAAGAACTACCTGCTGCTGCCCCAGGAGCGGCCTCTCATGCAAGGCCCGAGGACCCGCCCTAGGAAACCCACGCGCAGAGGTAACTAGACACCACGGGGACCGTCTCTGAGGAACTCTGAGACCTGCTGGACGAGGCCAAGAACTACCTGCTGCTGCCCCAGGAGCGGCCTCTCATGCAAGGCCCGAGGACCCGCCCTAGGAAACCCACGCGCAGAGGTAACTAGACACCACGGGGACCGTCTCTGAGGAACTCTGAGACCTGCTGGACGAGGCCAAGAACTACCTGCTGCTGCCCCAGGAGCGGCCTCTCATGCAAGGCCCGAGGACCCGCCCTAGGAAACCCACGCGCAGAGGTAACTGGACACCACGGGGACCGTCTCTGAGGAACTCTGAGACCTGCTGGATGAGCCCAAGATCTGACTACTGTTGGTTCAGGAGCTCAGAAGCAGGTCACAGAAAACCGCGCAGAGGTCACAACCACTCCGCTACACATGGATATTGTCTTTGACATATCTATGCTGGGACTAACACTTCGTAGGAAACCAACTTGCAGAGATTAACATATTCTGAGGGAACTGCTTATTTGTTCCAATAACGTCGTGCTAAAATGCACAGGCTCAGTCTCTGTCTCTGAGAAGCTACACACAAACTTAATTCCGCTAGTACCTTCATCTTGCTACTGCAAATCGAATCTACAAATGTGCCACTTGGCTGTAACTACGAATCCTTTGACCTCTCCTTCTAGGGCCAGTGATTGAGGATGGTCATTTTCGCTGGACTCTTATCGCCTCGTCTACCTGAACTCGGTACCTCTCTGTCGTTCCGGCCTCACTTGAATGTGTCTCCCTGCCTTAAACCGCCTACCTGAAGCTTAGCCGGTAACTTGACTAATCCGTGAGCTGTATTGGTCTATATTGGCTCTGTTAAACCTCTCTAAACTGAGAGGAATTTAGTTTTCAATTCTTCCTCGCGGCAATTGTGTGCTGATTTGATTACTGAGGCTGAGGTGATGATTAAATCAAGATCAAGGTGTTTATGTTATTTATTTGGAAAACAAAAAGCTTGATATTAAGTAAAGTAGCACAATGATAATGTGGCTAAATTAAAGATAACATCAGTTTCCATGTATAGGTAAACCTGTAAACCTTGAATAATGTAGAAGTAAACAAATTATACTTATGTAAAATTTAAATTGGATACAACAATAATAGAAGAAAAAAAAGTACCTTTGTTTGATTGCCTGTGAGTGATTATTAGACAAGTGAAGCATAGAGAAAAGATGTATAACCTAAATATGCAATAATAATAGATGATTTTTTAAATTATGATACATAATAATATATAGTATAATATTGTTTAAGTGAGTAATTTGGTTGTGTCTCAAAAAAGTTTGATTGAATCTTTCTTTTAAAATTATGACATTTTGCGAAAAATAGTTGAATAAATGCATAGCTGTCAGCAGGAACGTATTTTTTCTGTAATTGGTGGTGCAGGTCCCGGCCTGTACCCCGCGACATTTTTACTTAAAGTTGCATGTCCCGACATGCAACTTTAAGTAAAAACGTCGCGGGGCAAATGCATTGCGTTGGTTGCCCTGAGGGGCACAGCGATAAAGGAGCTGTGTGGTCGCAGGAGAGGTGCTGTTCGCGGTGGGCGGCTGGTGCTCCGGCGACGCCATCGCCTCCGTGGAGCGCTTCGAGCCCGCGTCCGGCGAGTGGAAGATGGTGGCGCCCATGTCCAAGCGGCGCTGCGGCGTGGGCGTGGCCGTGCTGCACGACCTGCTGTACGCCGTCGGCGGACACGACGGACAGAGCTACCTCAACAGCATCGAGCGGTACGACCCGCAGACCAACCAGGTAACGAGGGGGCGGCGCCATGTCCGAGCGGCGCTGCGGCGTGGGCGTGGCCGTGCTGCACGACCTGCTGTACGCCGTCGGCGGACACGACGGACAGACGATGGACAGGCGGCCACAACGGCCAAAGAGTCACAAAATTTTTAATCATTCGCTAAGTACCACAAGCGGTACAGCGACCGCGCGGCCGGCCCAGGCGCAGATGGCGGGATGAGCTGGACATGTACTGTGCTGACTGGTCGACCAATGCCTTGGACCGGGAAGTATGGAGAGAGGGAAGGGAGGCCTTTGCCCAGCAGTGGGATCCTACAGGCTGATTAGATTAGATTAGATAAGTACCACAAAATACTTTATAATTTAACATTTTTAAATTTGCGCTTAATTTCACGGAAACGCTGGACGCAGTGGACGCTGTATTATTCTGTGTCATCGTCGTATGATGTAATAACATGGCGGCTACTGGTCCATAGTGTTTAAAAACAGATTGAATGTACTGAAAACTTAAAATTTATACAAAAATATTTTGTAATTTTATGAATTTAAACTAACATTCTCCGATTGCTTTTTGCATAAGTTATATGAAAAATATGGTTTTAGATTTTCTCTCATACCCTGTAAAGTACTAGAGAGTGTCGTGGTATGGGATGGGTGTGTGGTAGTGACGTAACTGGGCTGGTACAGTTTTCCAGTGGCGCATGCCATGTTAAGTACTAGAGAGTGTCGTGGTATGGGATGGGTGTGTGGTAGTGACGTAACTGGGCTGGTACAGTTTTCCAGTGGCGCATGCCATGTTAAGTACTAGAGAGTGTCGTGGTATGGGTATGGGTGTGTGGTAGTGACGTAACTGGGCTGGTACAGTTTTCCAGTGGCGCATGCCATGTTAAGTACTAGAGAGTGTCGTGGTATGGGATGGGTGTGTGGTAGTGACGTAACTGGGCTGGTACAGTTTTCCAGTGGCGCATGCCATGTTAAGTACTAGAGAGTGTCGTGGTATGGGATGGGTGTGTGGTAGTGACGTAACTGGGCTGGTACAGTTTTCCAGTGGCGCATGCCATGTTAAGTTCTAGAGAGTGTCGTGGTATGGGTATGGGTGTGTGGTAGTGACGTAACTGGGCTGGTACAGTTTTCCAGTGGCGCATGCCATGTTAAGTACTAGAGAGTGTCGTGGTATGGGATGGGTGTGTGGTAGTGACGTAACTGGGCTGGTACAGTTTTCCAGTGGCGCATGCCATGTTAAGTACTAGAGAGTGTCGTGGTATGGGATGGGTGTGTGGTAGTGACGTAACTGGGCTGGTACAGTTTTCCAGTGGCGCATGCCATGTTAAGTTCTAGAGAGTGTCGTGGTATGGGTATGGGTGTGTGGTAGTGACGTAACTGGGCTGGTACAGTTTTCCAGTGGCGCATGCCATGTTAAGTACTAGAGAGTGTCGTGGTATGGGATGGGTGTGTGGTAGTGACGTAACTGGGCTGGTACAGTTTTCCAGTGGCGCATGCCATGTTAAGTACTAGAGAGTGTCGTGGTATGGGATGGGTGTGTGGTAGTGACGTAACTGGGCTGGTACAGTTTTCCAGTGGCGCATGCCATGTTAAGTACTAGAGAGTGTCGTGGTATGGGTATGGGTGTGTGGTAGTGACGTAACTGGGCTGGTACAGTTTTCCAGTGGCGCATGCCATGTTAAGTACTAGAGAGTGTCGTGGTATGGGATGGGTGTGTGGTAGTGACGTAACTGGGCTGGTACAGTTTTCCAGTGGCGCATGCCATGTTAAGTACTAGAGAGTGTCGTGGTATGGGATGGGTGTGTGGTAGTGACGTAACTGGGCTGGTACAGTTTTCCAGTGGCGCATGCCATGTTAAGTTCTAGAGAGTGTCGTGGTATGGGTATGGGTGTGTGGTAGTGACGTAACTGGGCTGGTACAGTTTTCCAGTGGCGCATGCCATGTTAAGTACTAGAGAGTGTCGTGGTATGGGATGGGTGTGTGGTAGTGACGTAACTGGGCTGGTACAGTTTTCCAGTGGCGCATGCCATGTTAAGTACTAGAGAGTGTCGTGGTATGGGATGGGTGTGTGGTAGTGACGTAACTGGGCTGGTACAGTTTTCCAGTGGCGCATGCCATGTTAAGTACTAGAGAGTGTCGTGGTATGGGTATGGGTGTGTGGTAGTGACGTAACTGGGCTGGTACAGTTTTCCAGTGGCGCATGCCATGTTAAGTACTAGAGAGTGTCGTGGTATGGGATGGGTGTGTGGTAGTGACGTAACTGGGCTGGTACAGTTTTCCAGTGGCGCATGCCATGTTAAGTACTAGAGAGTGTCGTGGTATGGGATGGGTGTGTGGTAGTGACGTAACTGGGCTGGTACAGTTTTCCAGTGGCGCATGCCATGTTAAGTACTAGAGAGTGTCGTGGTATGGGATGGGTGTGTGGTAGTGACGTAACTGGGCTGGTACAGTTTTCCAGTGGCGCATGCCATGTTAAGTTCTAGAGAGTGTCGTGGTATGGGTATGGGTGTGTGGTAGTGACGTAACTGGGCTGGTACAGTTTTCCAGTGGCGCATGCCATGTTAAGTACTAGAGAGTGTCGTGGTATGGGATGGGTGTGTGGTAGTGACGTAACTGGGCTGGTACAGTTTTCCAGTGGCGCATGCCATGTTAAGTTCTAGAGAGTGTCGTGGTATGGGTATGGGTGTGTGGTAGTGACGTAACTGGGCTGGTACAGTTTTCCAGTGGCGCATGCCATGTTAAGTACTAGAGAGTGTCGTGGTATGGGATGGGTGTGTGGTAGTGACGTAACTGGGCTGGTACAGTTTTCCAGTGGCGCATGCCATGTTAAGTACTAGAGAGTGTCGTGGTATGGGATGGGTGTGTGGTAGTGACGTAACTGGGCTGGTACAGTTTTCCAGTGGCGCATGCCATGTTAAGTTCTAGAGAGTGTCGTGGTATGGTCATGGGTGTGACGTAACCTGTAACTTTCTCTTTATACTTTAAGTTGTTATTATGTTGTGTTTCTTTTCTTCTTTGTGTATCTTTTATTATAATCTTGTATGTCAACCGAGAACCTAGTGTCCTGGACAAACCTAATATAGGTTTTTTGGACATTAAAACCGAATAAAAATGTACCATTTATCCAATAATAAATAAATACTTAAATACTTAAAGGCGGCGGTACGTTGTTCCAGTGGTGCGGCGCGGTGGCGCCCACGTCGTCGTGCCGCACGTCGGTGGGCGTGGCCGTGCTGGAGGGCGCGCTGTACGCCGTGGGCGGCCAGGACGGCGTGCAGTGCCTCAACCACGTGGAGCGCTACGAGCCCAAGGACAACCGGTGGACCAAGGTAACCTGAATCATCCTCATTTCAGCCGTAACACAGGCCTCGCTCGTGAATCTCCACGAGGGGTGGTTGCCATACTCACCGCGCGTGGCAGGCGGGTTGGCGAGCGCAGTACGGCATGTTGGTACACGAAAAGACGCTGGTGCCCATCTTCCGGAGGTATCCCGCAGGCTTTTACTCCATCCACGGGCATGAAGAGGAGGGGTAACATGGGCTACATGGGTTACAGACCAACAAAATAATATGCAGATGATCTTCGAGCCTAGAGTACGTGAAGTTAAAAATTGATTAAAGAGATAGTTTGTCGGTGTGTGCGGCAGGTGGCGCCCATGACGACGCGGCGGCTGGGCGTGGCGGTGGCGGTGCTGGGCGGCATGCTGTACGCGGTGGGCGGCTCGGACGGGCAGGCGCCGCTCAACACCGTGGAGCGCTACGAGCCGCGCGCCAACAAGTGGACGCAGGTACGTGCCCGCTCCCGCACTGCTCCCCACATCTACTCGGACCCACCCCACGAAGTGATGCACTACCCAAATAGACTTTGGCACAGAGCTAGGTTAACCATTTTGTTGATATCCCGGTGAGTCTGCTTCAGTCTATGTTTGTAATGGCAAACTATGGAAATATATACTTTGATGAATTAAAGCATATTTACCATGGTTTACCAGTTGCCTGCTATTTCGAGGCATTTTCACACGTCATAAACTTTAATAAAGTTTATCTGTGATCATGACACGTGAAAACGTGTAATGTTAACAACCATGATAATTTCAAAAGTTACTTTCATGAATTTCTGAATTTTAGTTCTTTAAATAGTAGAACAATTTTGCGCTACTTGGATCCATATCGATGTACTTTTCAAAGGTTGTAGTTTGGTCAATGACATCTTCCAGATACTACTTGGCGTGGTCAGTCCGCTGTAACCTCGGGGATTCTTATTCCACTGTATTACATTAATAGCACTGTCCGTTCCAGGTAGCGGCCATGTCGACCCGCCGCAAGCACCTCGGCTGCGCCGTGTTCGACAACCAGATCTACGCGGTCGGCGGCCGCGACGACTGCACGGAGCTGTCCTCCGCCGAAAGGTACCCACACGCCCAGTCCACTCCGAGTCACGCCGCAAGCACCTCGGCTGCGCCGTGTTCGACAACCAGATCTACGCGGTCGGCGGCCGCGACGACTGCACGGAGCTGTCCTCCGCCGAAAGGTACCCACACGCCCAGTCCACTCCGAGTCACGCCGCAAGCACCTCGGCTGCGCCGTGTTCGACAACCAGATCTACGCGGTCGGCGGCCGCGACGACTGCACGGAGCTGTCCTCCGCCGAAAGGTACCCACACGCCCAGTCCACTCCGAGTCACGCCGCAAGCACCTCGGCTGCGCCGTGTTCGACAACCAGATCTACGCGGTCGGCGGCCGCGACGACTGCACGGAGCTGTCCTCCGCCGAAAGGTACCCACACGCCCAGTCCACTCCGAGTCACGCCGCAAGCACCTCGGCTGCGCCGTGTTCGACAACCAGATCTACGCGGTCGGCGGCCGCGACGACTGCACGGAGCTGTCCTCCGCCGAAAGGTACCCACACGCCCAGTCCACTCCGAGTCACGCCGCAAGCACCTCGGCTGCGCCGTGTTCGACAACCAGATCTACGCGGTCGGCGGCCGCGACGACTGCACGGAGCTGTCCTCCGCCGAAAGGTACCCACACGCCCAGTCCACTCCGAGTCACGCCGCAAGCACCTCGGCTGCGCCGTGTTCGACAACCAGATCTACGCGGTCGGCGGCCGCGACGACTGCACGGAGCTGTCCTCCGCCGAAAGGTACCCACACGCCCAGTCCACTCCGAGTCACGCCGCAAGCACCTCGGCTGCGCCGTGTTCGACAACCAGATCTACGCGGTCGGCGGCCGCGACGACTGCACGGAGCTGTCCTCCGCCGAAAGGTACCCACACGCCCAGTCCACTCCGAGTCACGCCGCAAGCACCTCGGCTGCGCCGTGTTCGACAACCAGATCTACGCGGTCGGCGGCCGCGACGACTGCACGGAGCTGTCCTCCGCCGAAAGGTACCCACACGCCCAGTCCACTCCGAGTCACGCCGCAAGCACCTCGGCTGCGCCGTGTTCGACAACCAGATCTACGCGGTCGGCGGCCGCGACGACTGCACGGAGCTGTCCTCCGCCGAAAGGTACCCACACGCCCAGTCCACTCCGAGTCACGCCGCAAGCACCTCGGCTGCGCCGTGTTCGACAACCAGATCTACGCGGTCGGCGGCCGCGACGACTGCACGGAGCTGTCCTCCGCCGAAAGGTACCCACACGCCCAGTCCACTCCGAGTCACGCCGCAAGCACCTCGGCTGCGCCGTGTTCGACAACCAGATCTACGCGGTCGGCGGCCGCGACGACTGCACGGAGCTGTCCTCCGCCGAAAGGTACCCACACGCCCAGTCCACTCCGAGTCACGCCGCAAGCACCTCGGCTGCGCCGTGTTCGACAACCAGATCTACGCGGTCGGCGGCCGCGACGACTGCACGGAGCTGTCCTCCGCCGAAAGGTACCCACACGCCCAGTCCACTCCGAGTCACGCCGCAAGCACCTCGGCTGCGCCGTGTTCGACAACCAGATCTACGCGGTCGGCGGCCGCGACGACTGCACGGAGCTGTCCTCCGCCGAAAGGTACCCACACGCCCAGTCCACTCCGAGTCACGCCGCAAGCACCTCGGCTGCGCCGTGTTCGACAACCAGATCTACGCGGTCGGCGGCCGCGACGACTGCACGGAGCTGTCCTCCGCCGAAAGGTACCCACACGCCCAGTCCACTCCGAGTCACGCCGCAAGCACCTCGGCTGCGCCGTGTTCGACAACCAGATCTACGCGGTCGGCGGCCGCGACGACTGCACGGAGCTGTCCTCCGCCGAAAGGTACCCACACGCCCAGTCCACTCCGAGTCACGCCGCAAGCACCTCGGCTGCGCCGTGTTCGACAACCAGATCTACGCGGTCGGCGGCCGCGACGACTGCACGGAGCTGTCCTCCGCCGAAAGGTACCCACACGCCCAGTCCACTCCGAGTCACGCCGCAAGCACCTCGGCTGCGCCGTGTTCGACAACCAGATCTACGCGGTCGGCGGCCGCGACGACTGCACGGAGCTGTCCTCCGCCGAAAGGTACCCACACGCCCAGTCCACTCCGAGTCACGCCGCAAGCACCTCGGCTGCGCCGTGTTCGACAACCAGATCTACGCGGTCGGCGGCCGCGACGACTGCACGGAGCTGTCCTCCGCCGAAAGGTACCCACACGCCCAGTCCACTCCGAGTCACGCCGCAAGCACCTCGGCTGCGCCGTGTTCGACAACCAGATCTACGCGGTCGGCGGCCGCGACGACTGCACGGAGCTGTCCTCCGCCGAAAGGTACCCACACGCCCAGTCCACTCCGAGTCACGCCGCAAGCACCTCGGCTGCGCCGTGTTCGACAACCAGATCTACGCGGTCGGCGGCCGCGACGACTGCACGGAGCTGTCCTCCGCCGAAAGGTACCCACACGCCCAGTCCACTCCGAGTCACGCCGCAAGCACCTCGGCTGCGCCGTGTTCGACAACCAGATCTACGCGGTCGGCGGCCGCGACGACTGCACGGAGCTGTCCTCCGCCGAAAGGTACCCACACGCCCAGTCCACTCCGAGTCACGCCGCAAGCACCTCGGCTGCGCCGTGTTCGACAACCAGATCTACGCGGTCGGCGGCCGCGACGACTGCACGGAGCTGTCCTCCGCCGAAAGGTACCCACACGCCCAGTCCACTCCGAGTCACGCCGCAAGCACCTCGGCTGCGCCGTGTTCGACAACCAGATCTACGCGGTCGGCGGCCGCGACGACTGCACGGAGCTGTCCTCCGCCGAAAGGTACCCACACGCCCAGTCCACTCCGAGTCACGCCGCAAGCACCTCGGCTGCGCCGTGTTCGACAACCAGATCTACGCGGTCGGCGGCCGCGACGACTGCACGGAGCTGTCCTCCGCCGAAAGGTACCCACACGCCCAGTCCACTCCGAGTCACGCCGCAAGCACCTCGGCTGCGCCGTGTTCGACAACCAGATCTACGCGGTCGGCGGCCGCGACGACTGCACGGAGCTGTCCTCCGCCGAAAGGTACCCACACGCCCAGTCCACTCCGAGTCACGCCGCAAGTAGTAGTAAGGCCTTAGCATCTATTACAGGTGATTTATACAGCGTCAGCAACTGGTAATCATGCTATACGGGACGCTGCAGTACCCGGGACATTGTTAGATGCATTAGGCTTGCCCAGCACCTATACCATCCTCTAGCTTAGTCAACTGTTAGTCAGAGGAAAGAACAGGTCAATACGTCAAAGCGGTCTGTACGTCTAACTAAGCCGCGGGCTTCCTCACGATGTTTCTTTCACCGTTAAAGCACGTGCTTAGTGTGCACATATGTACATATTTCAAGAAATAAAAATGGTTATATATCAGGTATCCGGTATCGAACCGTCACGCTGAAAGCACCTCGATTGAAATAGTCATTGCAATAATACTAAGATCCAGGTTTATTTATTGCGAAAATGGGTTACATTCAGATGTTAAAAATATAAATAGTCCTTCCGTATTCAACTTTATAACATGCAATATTCAATAAATTGTTTAAAACTTAAGTTTATCTAAGCCAATCAATTAATTACAACACACACGATACAAATAAATTAATAAAATATTACAAAAATGTCAATTAGATTCAATTTTATCATTTAAATAGTCATTAACATAATAATACTCTTTTTCTAAGAGTTGCTGCTTAACTACATAACTTATAAGTTGGATTTCTGTAAAGATCCAAAAGTACCTTATATTAAAGTATATTATTCCCGATGTTTCGACTGTGTTTCGACAGTCGTGGTTCCTTGTAGACTGGAGATTTCATTGGTGTGTCCATGAAGGATGGTGGTTTTGCAACTACCCTCACTTTGTCTTCAGAACCCGGTAAGGCCGCGTTTACATAGCGGCACGCAACACTAACAGTATCTTCGCTATGCAATGTTACATAACGACGCGCACTACACTTGCTTATCACTATTAAAAGTTATCTGAAGCGAACGAATTCAATTGTGTTTTATTCAATTTAAATGTGTCTAGTTCTTCTTATGCAAATTTGACTATTTTATGTAGCTTTTTGCTCTGTTGAATAAACCACTTATTAACTTTGACTTCGGAAAGCTATATTCATCTTCACGGTTGACGTTCGGGTATTTTGATTTGGAATAATGAAAGGTTTTACGCGATAAATTCCCGTGGTTTTGTTATTATAATGAATTGTGATCGCGAAAGTTTACGAAAAACTATCCTAAAGATGTTGGATATTACATAATGTTACTTTCTCAAACGCTACGTCAAAAGTCTAGTACTAAATATCCTTGAAGTCAATTGCATGTTGTGAAGCTAATTATGGTAGGAATTATGTTTTCACAAAGTCAAGGTCAATAAGTGTTTATGTTAAGAACTTAGTAAAATAGTCAACTTATACAAGAGAATCAAAATACATTTAAATCAAAGATTTTAATCGTTAGATGCGCCCTCACACCAAAAACTGTGGCATCGTCTTTAAATGTGTTATAAATAATGCAGACGCACTGACGGCTCGGCGGCGGCGTGGGCGTCATGCGCGCGCCGCATCATGACATTTTTGCCAATAAACCAAACTGTTATTGTTACCATTTATTGTCCAATCATGTTGCACGAACTTTCGTGACAAAAATAACACACTTCACACTGTATTACCGATTGCAAATGAGTGAGTCATTGCGTGTGGAAACAAAACGGTGCGGTCTCTTTACGGTGAGGGCGTATCTAAAGATTTAAATTGAATAAATCACATAATTGAATTCGTTCGCTTCAGAAAACTTTTCACAGCTATGTTGGTATGTAGATCTGATAGTTTTGTCGTGTTGGTCCAGATACGAGCCCAGCACGGACACGTGGTCGCCCGTGGTCGCCATGACGTCGCGGCGCTCGGGCGTGGGGCTCGCCGTGGTCAACGGCCAGCTGTACGCCGTGGGCGGCTTCGACGGCACCGCCTACCTCAAGTCTATCGAGGTATACTCCTTCATACGATTGTAAGACTTCCTATTTGACATGGGGCGCCGGCAGAAGAATGTTATCCCTCCTCTCATGCCCATGGATGTAATAAGAGTGCTAAGGGATACCTCCGGAAGATGGGCAGCAGCGTCTTTCCGTTTCTGCCTGCCAAACGTTGTGAGTATGCGAACTACCCCTCACGGAGATCCATGAGGGAGGCCTGTGTTCAGTAGTGGACGTTTTACGACTAAAATGATGATTATGATTCACTTTATTTCCATAGTTTGTATTATAATTACAAAAGATGCACGTACACACAAATGTCAGTCAGATGAAAATCAGCGCTACCTGCTGCCTACCTACTTAGCATTTTGCTAGGCTGGTGCTCTTTTGATGCGACTATCTTTGGACAATTCGGTCGCGTGGGTGCGTTGTCCATTATGTGAGTACTGGGTATTCCTATGTTTCTTTTGTACATAATGTACAGTATTATTTTATGTAATTTTGTACTAATATTGTTTAAAAAATGTTTGTTTTAAGCCATAACCATTTTGTAAATCTTTTCTGTACTGTTTGTGGTTAGTTGTATCAAATAACATAGATATTTATATAATAAATAAATAAATACTGCTGGACAAATCACACAGCATCTTCTCAGCCCCAAGCTAAGCAGAGCTTGTGTTATGGGTACTAAGATGACTGATATACTTAATACATTATACTACATAGATAGATATTTTTATTATAATATAGAAAAACACCCAGAACACCCTGAACAAATATCCCTATGTTTTGTAATTGCAAACGATGGAAATAAATGAATGAGTTTATGAGTTTATATTATATATCCCCCTTTTGAATTACTTCATGTTATAATGCAGTCTGTATAACTTCTTACATATACAATTATAACCTCCCTAAGAAGATGTGCAGTTGTCTGTTATTTAACTAGCGATGTGTCTTGACAGGTGTTCGATCCGGAATCGAACCAGTGGCGCCTGTGCGGCGCCATGAACTACCGGCGGCTCGGCGGCGGCGTGGGCGTCATGCGCGCGCCGCATCATGACAACCATTATATCTGGTGAGCCACACAATAGGGAACCAGTGGCGCCTGTGCGGCGCCATGAACTACCGGCGGCTCGGCGGCGGCGTGGGCGTCATGCGCGCGCCGCATCATGACAACCATTATATCTGGTGAGCCACACAATAGGGAACCAGTGGCGCCTGTGCGGCGCCATGAACTACCGGCGGCTCGGCGGCGGCGTGGGCGTCATGCGCGCGCCGCATCATGACAACCATTATATCTGGTGAGGCACACAATAGGGGACCAGTGGCGCCTGTGCGGCGCCATGAACTACCGGCGGCTCGGCGGAGGCGTGGGCGTCATGCGCGCGCCGCATCATGACAACCATTATATCTGGTGAGCCACACAATAGGGAACCAGTGGCGCCTGTGCGGCGCCATGAACTACCGGCGGCTCGGCGGCGGCGTGGGCGTCATGCGCGCGCCGCATCATGACAACCATTATATCTGGTGAGCCACACAATAGGGAACCAGTGGCGCCTGTGCGGCGCCATGAACTACCGGCGGCTCGGCGGCGGCGTGGGCGTCATGCGCGCGCCGCATCATGACAACCATTATATCTGGTGAGGCACACAATAGGGAACCAGTGGCGCCTGTGCGGCGCCATGAACTACCGGCGGCTCGGCGGCGGCGTGGGCGTCATGCGCGCGCCGCATCATGACAACCATTATATCTGGTGAGCCACACAATAGGGAACCAGTGGCGCCTGTGCGGCGCCATGAACTACCGGCGGCTCGGCGGCGGCGTGGGCGTCATGCGCGCGCCGCATCATGACAACCATTATATCTGGTGAGCCACACAATAGGGAACCAGTGGCGCCTGTGCGGCGCCATGAACTACCGGCGGCTCGGCGGCGGCGTGGGCGTCATGCGCGCGCCGCATCATGACAACCATTATATCTGGTGAGGCACACAATAGGGGACCAGTGGCGCCTGTGCGGCGCCATGAACTACCGGTGGCTCCGCATCATGACAACCGTTATATGTGGTGAGCCACACAATAGGGTATTTTACCCCATTAGAGAAAAAATCTAAAAATATATTTTTGAGATAGCTTAGGCAAAAAGTAGTCGGAATATGTTCGTTTTAGTTCATAAAATAACAATTTAATTTTTTAGTGTGTTTTTGAACACCATGAAACGATCTAATTATGACACAGGACGATGTAAAGAACACGAGAGAACAGCAAGGAATTGACATTTGACAGCAACGATTGCTGTCAAATGTCAATTCCTTGCTGTTCTCTAATACAAAATTGACATTTGACAGCAATCGTTGCTGACAAATGCCTGTTGCAAAACCCTTAGAATAATAACGTAATAGAAACCAGGCTAAAATAGCAACGAAAATCAATCATTCTGTACTCTTTTTACTTATGGCATTATAACCGAGTTTGAAAGAGATGCTTATACCTCTACAGTCATACTCTTTGGAATTTACAAGGATGGCGATAAACAGTCAAATGGTTCTAAATTTGGTTCTACTTATGACGTATGAAGCTAAATAATACAATAATAAACGTGAAGTTAGCTGTAAAGATTACTTATAACAAACTTGAAGTAAGGCTCAGACAGAATTGTATATTAGCCTTACTTCTATTATGTCATTATTCTAAGGCAAAACCTGTCGCGAGATACGTAATCACCCGGCCGGCCCCCTTAACGTGCGGCGTTGATAATGGATGGCCCGTGAGTGACAGTCGTGTGTTTGTTGCAGGAACCGGAAAGACTCCGTGGTTTGATCCGCCTATATTGCCACTACTCGTATTGTGTTAAGTCGTTACTCATTTTACTTTATTTGTTAAAAGCTATATTAAATGACTATTTATAATTAATGAAAATAAAAACTTTAGAATTATTATTTATTTGTTTTATTAACGGACGCTATTACCTATGCTATAGAACAACAAAGTGTATTAACATAAATAGACGTAAAACATTGAATCAATCCGCCGAATAACCTTAACTAACCTAATTCTTAGAACCTTTTTGTTTTTTCCAACTACGTTGAGCAATTTATACCATTTTTATCGTCTTAAATATGCGTTTAATTAGGTTCATTTGTATAATTTTATTCATTTTATAAACTATTACTATATTGGATTAACGGGTATTTATCGCGTAATTACTGTAAATACCCGTTAATCCAATATAGTTATAATTTATAATATGAATCAAATATGCCACGAAAGTTAAAAAAAGACATTATAAGTGTCTCAACTTCTCTACGCCTATTAAGTAAATACTTTCTTAACCTCCTATAGTTAATTCTTTTATAAATATGTACGGTTCGTACAACAATAAGTAAATGCTGAGTTGCATTCTCAGAATTATGCCGTGGAATCCGGGCGCGACATGCCATCCGCGTATCATCGCGACTCATTAAAATCTTCCCATTAATTATTAATAAAGTGTGCAGTGAATATAACTAACTCTTTTTCTTTGATGTCCCATACAGTTCTCATATTTCAGATTCGCTTCGATTTTTTATCTCTGTAACCTTTATTCGTAATTACTTTCTTTGGTAACTGTAGTCTTTGGTTTTTTCACCTCTACATGTCTATTGTCTACATTTCTTATTTTCAGTAGGCGGTAACGCGACATTAATTTTCTGCGCTTCCTCACATGTCACCCTCTGTTTCTCCCTCAGTCTTCATTCTTTATCTCCTCCTCTCCTTTGTTACCATCTCATTACGATGTCGGTCGCTGGACGCATTACTCTGTTCTCTATTCTCATTTTACCCATTCTCCTCTTCCTCGCTGCCGTCCTCCCGTCTTCTCCGTTGGTCTCCTTCCGTCTAAAACGTAGTGATTATATACTCTTTGCTTCCGTCTGCTTGTCTACGCTGCTTATCTACCTCCGTTGGGGGGGGGGGGGGGAGAGTAAGCGAGAACTGCATCTATCTCCTTAAGCTGTTGGCGGCGGCGGTGACGTGGCCTTATCCACGCCTCCTCCGATCTCCTCCTCTCCATTGTCCCCCTCCTCGCTGCCGTCCTCCCCCTCTTCTTCCCCGTTCTCTTCTCCGTTGGTCTCGCCATCCGCGGCGTCGTCTGCTTCTGTGCTCTGCTGCTCTGGAATTGAGTCTTGAGTGTCACCTTCTTTGGAGCGCTTACCCTGGAAATAGAGTAATTTCAATAGTTAATTAGTTTTACTTATGCATTTTTATTTATGATTTTCATTTTTATTCTAATATCACAAAAAATATATCCCCTGCATTATCATAAAATGCCTCGAGTATTATTTATCATGCTCGCTACTCATGGCAGGCGGGTTTCCGAGCGCAGTACGGGATGTTGATACACGGAAAAACGCTGCTGATCATCTTCCTGAGGTATCCCTTGGCAGATTCTTACTGCATCCACGGGCAAGAGAGGAGAGTCAACATTCTACGGCACCCCACGGCAATATTGTATCTCACCTTCTTCTTTTTCTTAGACTTCTGCTTAGGCTTCTTATCTGGCGCGTTGTACCCGGGGGGGAAGAACCGCAGCCCCTCCGCGCCCCCCTCCACCGCGTCCCCGCATACGTGCAGCGGGCCCAGCGCCAGCAGCGCGGCCGGCGGGCTGCCCGGGGGGCTGCCTGGCGGCGCCAGGGCTGGGTCCGCCGCGCCCACTGCCAGGCACAGGACTATGGTCTCGTTGCTGAGGAGATAGCATGTAGTGCGTTATGTTAGTATAGAGGGGCCGAGTATTCAGGTGTAGCGGCATACGCAATCTGACACATTCCACTGGTTCCAGAATGTTTACAAGAATGCAAAAAGGTAAGTAAGTATAATCCGTATCTAAATCTCGCCAGTTCATTTGAGAATGAATCCTCAAAATATTTAGGTAGGTATGTAATTCCAAAATTATTTTATTAGGTGCGAGGAGCTGATTCCAGTTTGCCACAAACGCAGGACGATAAGCTTTGGTGCCTATATCTTCCGCGGTACTCCAAAATCGTGTGTACTCACAAGTCCTTCTCGGGCCGCAGTTCGTACTGGTCCACGTCCTTGCACAGCAGTTTCGGCTCCGCTAAATCCGAGTCCGCGTACATCCCGTACCGGAGCAGTCTCGATGCAACTCCTGGCTCGGCGGCCGCGTCCAGCACCGCGCGCCGCTGCCACGCCCCGAACATCATGAGGATGTGAGGCGCTTCCGGGGGAACTGCCGGCGGGACCAAGGAATGTACCATCTGGAGATGTTTGAATAGATTCAATGAAATGTTCGGAAGCGGTTGAGGGTCAAGTATGGGCAGAACAGGAGTATAAGCAATGTGGATTTTTCTTCGTAAACGGCAAAAAAGTGGTGGAAATAGCAAGAAACCTGAACGCTGTAGACGGCATTCGGAAATCTCTTATGCACCGTATCTGCCTGATAAAAATTGTATCTAAAGTTCTGACGAACGGAGAAAGTACAACATTTATTTCATGAAGAGTTTAAGCTCCAAAATTGTCTTCTAGTCCAAGCCTATATCTACGAAGCAATGTCGCGCCCAGTTTCGATAAGCTTTTTAAGGTCAGTTCATAAAGTTGCTCTACGTCACAGTTCGTCTACCTCGTACTCTACGGCCCTTAACCCCGCCCATAGGAACTATGGAAGGGATTAGGAACCTTAGGGTAGAGAAGATCCAAAATGGCGGCTCTCTTGTGCCGATCATCAGGGATATAAAGTCCAGGTATGTTGTCCATCTTTAGTTCATCTGCCAGCGTCTTCTTGGGACGCTCATCTTCAGCCAATCCGTCCCCAAACAGCACTCGGCGGCATATTTCTGAAACATACATCTTTGCTCAGTTTGGGACTTGGGGTTGGTACTGTGTGTGGTGTTCAGCATTCAGAAATTCATTAGTTTATTTCCATAGTTTGCAATTACAAAACATAGACACTTTAACTTACAAAAATAAAAACATATGTAATCTTATGTTAACAAGAAATAGACATGAATGAATCTGTTCGCTTCCCTATTATTATTTAACTATTTAATTTGACTTGAAATTGGGCTTTTAAATTCTTACACTTGATTTGGACCTCACCCCTTGCTCAAGGAGCTTTTAACACAGCTTTTAGAACAAAACTTTTAAAATTTAAATTATGCGAAAAATTCCCCTTTCGATGTTTAGAATGTACTGGTATTGTGATCGCGAAAGTTAAAGAAAGAATAAAGTCTCAATAAATGCATATGATACACTAGTAATAATAGTTACCGATAGCGCATCCTTCTTTACCCGGCTGTTTCTTCAGCAGCAGCGTGAGGGAGGGCCTCTCTATGATGATGGCGGCTGTCGCCTCCTCTCCCATCTCGGGGTCTTCCATGGCCAGTATCTTGGCGCCGTCCTTGCCCAGAAGGAGCGGACATTTGTCTGCTACCATCACACCTGAAATAGAAGAGTAGCAAATGTTTAATTTAGAAAATAGCAACAACAGACTGCCTTTATTTCGCCGTAGAGTTAAAATCTCGGATGTCATTTTGAAAAATATTTCGACATCTAAAGCTTTCACCCTACGGTCATTATGTCACATTACATGGGTCGCTACAAAACGCTCTCCTATTCCGCTCTTCAGTGTCAGACTACACTGCTTGACAATAACTCCATTTGCACACTATTTAGTGTCCAGCATTATTTACCTACATACTTTCATCACCAATGTTTTCTCCAAAACACTTAGTTACCCCACCCCATATACTGTTAGGTGATTCTGCACTTGTTATATTTATCACTTACCTTGTGGGTCCAAAGCATCAGAGATCTTCCGCAGATTTTTCTGCGCATGTGGCAATAACAGCCCTGGACAGATGTCTGCGAAGTGCGCCTCCATCCGCTTGGCGCGCAGCTCCCGGCGGGCCAGCCGCGCCGCCTCCACTGCTGCTGCTTCCTTCTGTCGTCTTTCCTGGAACAGCTGTTGAGCTGCTGTTGCAACCTCCTAGAAGTTTAAATATGGTGCCATAGTTAAGCCGTTGGTCATACTTCTCGTATCAACTGGATTCATGATTTGAATCAATCCCGTAGCAATAATGTTCGATACCATGAAATTTTTTGGGCGTCAACTTGGATTGGCTCAATAGGAAACATATGGCCAGTTGATGTTACCTAATATTACGCTCGTTTGGTACAGGGGCTCTACTTTGGAATAGTTCTCCTATGACTTGAATTAAATTGTCTTTAGACTCATCGCTCGCCAAGCTACACGGTTGGTTGAGACCACTCGTTTTCCGTGAAATAACCATATAAATCGTAGGCGAGTGGTTCAAAAACCGAGCCCACATTTACTCGTATTTTTGCGATATGACCATTGTACTTGTTTCTTTGGTAGTAAACAGACAGGATCTCCCCACCTGTTCTGGCGGAGTCAGTTCGCTCGGCGCTCGCACAGGCCGCTGCATCTCCCCTTTCTTGGCCAGTTCTTCGTTCTTCAGCTCTTGTTCTATGGTCCTGGAGAGGCGGGGAGCGTCGGCGCCGAACACAACATTTAGTAGCTGTCCAGCCTGGTGATTCATATTTAGTTTTAATAATTTAGCAAGCAATTTAGCAATAAAACGCAGTTTATGACTTTTTACGCGTAATAAAAAATCGTATTGTCCCATCAAAATTGCTCAACTCAAGCATATCTAGGCTCCTTAAACTATGCGCTAACACCGAGGTTTTTTTACGACTTTCCCAAGAATGTCGAGTTGAAACTCCCTGACATTCTTTAAGTTTGGAGGTCTTTGTAGCTATAAACATACGTTTTTTTGCAACGTTTGTTCGATAGCACGGCGGTGCCATCGCACAAAAACTACAAATCACCACCCTGCGGTACATATGAGCTTTTCACCCCAACGCAAGAACGTCCTATGTTACAAAAAATGTGCGCGGCGTTTTCCCCTTTTCACTCTAGCAACTGCTCTTGAAATGGTGTGAGCGGTTAGACTGGTACGAGTAAGAGTAGATATTCATTTAGCTTACTGCTATGAACATCCATGTGGGTTCACTGCGCTTCCTGAATCTCGCTAGATCTGTTATGGTGTCCGATTTCGCCTGTAAAAGAGGTCAATTAATTATTTCCCAAGCAATCGTCTAATGGTAATAGTGTTTGTGTTGATAACTTACCACAGCGAGGTGCAGGTTGTCTCCTCCGATTTCCACCTTAATTTTCTTGAGGTTCCCCACCATGCCGATACAAGGGCCGCACCATTCCGTGTACACGTCTACCACTAGAACGCAAATTACAAAATTACATTTGATGCATTACTACTCAGTCTGTTTTGTTGTTCAGGTGTGTATGGATATAGAGTTATTTACGTTTGTAAAAAAAATCTAAATTCATGTGTATTCTTTTTTCTACTGGAAATTTACCTTAGTTTCAGTTTTTTTTTTTATTTTATGGTAATTTAACATTGGTAATCCGTAGCAATAATAATTATATTTGAAAAGATAAATAGGAAAAGATTTCTAGAAAGGGTCATGAAAAATTAAGAGGAAACTTTTGCCTCTCACGAAGTCAAGGACGACTACAGAAACGATCCAAAGGTAGTATCGGCGTCTGCCAATATAGGGTTCTACCAGGTTGACCAACTCACCCAAAAGTCCATCTCTCTGTAGGAACTTCTTCCACTCATCATCATTGTTCAGCTCCGCCTGTAATTGCACCTGTGCGGCCTTCTTGCCTGCGCCCACCGCCGCGGCGGCCGACGCGGAGGCGGAGGCGACCGCGCTCGTCAGAGCCATGACAGCGAGTACCGCGACTCGATATGTGCGGTGCGATGGGACAATGGAGCATGCAAGGCTTGTGTAAAAGCGGTAAGCTACGGGGACATGCAAAGGCAAAAAAACATGCAGGGTTTTGGTAAAGTGCCAAGGCATTTCATCACAATGACATTATGACTGTTATGTGCTACGTTTGGGAAAATCAGCAGGTGTAAAGTCCTATTGTAAATTATGGATGCTAATGAACGGATCATGATGGTTTGGACAAATAAATTAATGCCTTCTCTATCATGCAATGCATGGGAAGTCAGGAGTAGTCATATAAGACTCATAATCGGCTTATACTAGCAAAAGCTAGCGTCTCCGTTGAAAAGCTATTAGTCACAGCTTACGATATTGTTCAACCTACCTACGTGATGGGCTTTCATAATTGCTTTAGTCATTTACGCTGAAACACATGTTGGTTTTTACAGTGCTTTGTTTATCAAAATCTGTTGTAAAGTTTGGTGTGATATAAGTGCAAACATACGAATAGAGTTTTAGTAGGTATGTACCTCATGAATGCTGGTGAATGTTTAAGTACCTATGTCCCTTACCTACCGTGCAATAATGAAATTAACTAATTGGCAAAGAATAGCTAGAAGCTAACACGACCGTTAATGGACATAAGCTACAATAATTCTAGTATTCTACGTTATAGAAGCTTGCTCGTGATGTGCAAAAATACTGATAGCTTGTATGTACCTCAGAAAAGGTGGTGAACTGCAGAAATACGAATAAATCTTTAGTATGTACTTTCCAAAAAATGGAGGCGAAGTGCAGAAAAACGAATAGGGCTTTGGTATGTACCTCAATGGATTGTGTAATGTGGAATGTTTGATGATCGCCATGCGTGATGATGATACCGTTGATATCCGCGGAGATCCTCGCGTTGGCGTTGGCGAGCGCACTCGTCAACGCCATGCTGAGGAATGATGGATGGCATAGACTGGCGGTGCTAGGGACGGCAGGTGCGAACGGCGTGTGTGAGTGTGTGATAGAGGGTGATGGTGTTGTGACACGCGAATCACTCGTCAATAAGAGGTCCACCTATACCTCCATATATAGACAGTTATATACGGCTAGGTAAAAGCTTGTGGTTATAGGTGTGAACATTTTTATTGGAGTTAACCTTGAGGATGTTATATTATTTCAATCAGCTCATATTTACAATAAACTAAATAGAGAATTAGGTATCTATGAGGTCACTTATTTTCTATGTAAAGAGTTCATTATCGAGTGGCTAATGAATAAAAATTATGAAGAAATAGAAAATATAGTTCAAAGGATGAGTATATAGATGAACGATTATTTGTTAATTTTTGAATTTAGATGAATATAAGAATGTGTTTTTATTTTCTGTGTAATTTCATTTTTAGTCTAGTTTGTAATTAAAATTAAAATCTCTGTATTTACCTATATCTTATTAAGTCTAGTTACTGTTTATGTCTGGCATGAGCGGAGTCGCCAAACACAAGCATTTGTTCTGCTTAAATGGAGGCTCCTAAATCCTATGTTTTTTAAAATAAGATACAGCAATAAACGATTTATTATTATTATATTAAGAGGTGTAAATTAGGTCTTGGGGTGACGCATTAAAAAAAGCATATTAGAGAGATTATTACGAAAGGTTGTACCGACTTAGTTTACGATAATTAACAAGTGTCACGTTAATTAATACTGGGTACATCTTTTAAATTATTTAAGGATGAACAGATTTAATATCGATATGCGAATAGGGGCCTAGATATTGTTACGAGCTGGGGGTTCGGGATTAAATAATGTAGTTCAATTAAACCAAAATTAGGTAACACTTTAATCACAGATCACACCAGAATCTCACAGCAGATTCTCACTATAACACTTTGTCACTGAACAACAATGATCGCCGCTATAAAACTTGTTCACACAGTTACTGAACACTATAGAACTTGTACACAATCACTGGTCACTGTATTCACTTTGAAGTCACTCGGATATATCGCACTGTTCACTTCACTAGCCAAATAAAGACTGTCTCTCGGCAAACACGCTCACGTATTTATGTATATCGCACCACATAAAAGAAGATTCTAGTCGCCGAAGTTCACAGATAGTAGAGACAGGACAACAATAGACAAGTAAACAACTTTTTACAACTTTATTTACAACCCGCACTATTGTTTCAAAACCGGTTTTTCTAGAAATTTCACATGTTTGTGTTGAAAACAATAGAGTTTTGGACTTTTTCGGCCGTTCGCACACCGGTCGTTTCTGGATCTTTCGCTTACTAGTTTTAACTTACTAGTTTGCGTTTGCGCACGGCGTTTTTGTATCTACGCTTATTTCCTTCAAGGACAGCGTGAACAAAAGTAATTACGAAATACGTTAAAAATCATTTGTGAGTCTGATGAGGAAGTAAATAATATGTGGTTTCAATTTTACTTGTAATCTACGCAAACTAAAGGAACGTACTAATCGCACACCAATCTACAAGCTCGTTACAAAGTACTGATGTTCATGCGTCTATAAAAATATTTTATTTGTTGAGAAGGGTGGTGGGTTGCACTCTATTAGTCTAAATGACCTGTGCCGTAAACAGCAAATGAGCTCGAAGCACGTCAAGAACAGAGCAGGGTGTCCCACGGATATGCCACATGAAGGGAAAGTACCTCGAATATTGTAGATGGAATATTTTACTGAAAGAAGACATTATTTGAATTTAAAATACAATTTAAACTGCATTCATTGATATTTAAGTAATTACATGGTTGAACCGGGAATCAAACCCGTTACACGAGAAAAATAATCATCCTGTAGTTTTATCATACCGATCGAAAGGTTAACTATTTCTCTTTCAAAATTAACGTGAGATTTAGTATTCATTTTGTAAAAACGGGATTACTCACGTACCTAGTATTGTAACGTCGAAGATTATTCCGACACGACACAGTGTCGTGTCGGCCCCACGCGCGGACGGGCATTCAATCCGATGATGATGATTTTCTTGAAAAATCGAAACGTGTCGGAATAATCTTCGACGTTACAATACTACGTGAGTAATCCCGTTTTTACAAAATGAACCGATCGAAAGGCTTCATCATAAGGATTATTTTTTGCTAAATAATATGCTGTCAGAAATAAAAGGAAGATCATGAATTTTATCATTTGATGTGAAATTTCGTTCAGAAAAATGAAAAGCTGACATTGCCGTAAGGACATACAACTGACATTATCATAAGTACCTATTACAAATAAATGTACCCACTTGAAAAGTACGCATCATTTCCCTATTATAATTTATGTGCATGATAAAATGATAAAGATATACGCAATTAGTAGGTACCTGGTTCTATGCAACAAATCGAGCCGTATCCTGAGCCGAAAAACGCGTAAAATATTTTGTCCATCAAATGCAAACTGATTAAAAAGAAATAATTCAAAAATGTGTTTCATTTATGAAAGTGTCCACGAGCTACAAGCAGAACTTAAGACGTATTATTCTAAATATCCAACACAACAAGATCAAAAAATCGACAGGGAGCGAAATAATCAAAAGGGTGCGACTTTGTATTCAACAGGAAGGGACTCATATTGAACATTTGATAAATTGATTAATTTTGTATTAAAAATGTTAAAATTCATGGTCTTCCTTTTGTTTCTGACACTATGTTATTTAGCAAAATATAATCCTTATGATGAAGCCTTTCGATCGGTATGATAAAGCTACAGGATGATTATTTTTCTCGTGTAACGGGTTAGATTCCCGGTTTAACCATGTAATTATTCAAATATATATAAATGCAGTTTAAATTGTTTTTTAAATTCAAATAATGTCTTCTTTCAGTAAAATGTTCCATCTACAATATTCAAGGTACTTTTCCTTCATGTGGCATATTCGTGGGACGACCTGTATAGGTACCCTACGAGTGCAAAGCTTGTGCAAAGCTACAAATGTTATGGACGCGTGACATGCAATACTGATAAATAATTGTGCTGATTCAGGAAGTTGACAGGTTTAAGGAAGTTTGTTGCTTGAGGATTGGTAGCGTAGGTGCAGGAAAATACTGGTTGATATTAAGCCTGTCTCAATTGTGATAGCAAGCGGGAAATGTTCTATGATTTATGGCACGCGTTTAAGGTAAGTGATATTACTTGGATCTTCTACAGCGACCGAGCTCGCGAAAGCCATGGCGACGAGTGAAGGCGATAACACCATGTAGGTAGGTCCGTACCTTGTGTATGTGTGGTAAGATATGTGTGAGGCCAATAGAGGTGTGGCATGCGAGAACGTCATCCATTTGTAAATAACGCTTCAGGAAACTGACAGAATATGTCTAGTGCCTACCAGTACCAGTGTAGGCTGAATAAATATATTGAAATGAAGGATCGCTGGAAATATTATGATAAATAAAAAATATTTTAAGATTTTCGTTGATGTAATCGATTCGACAAAGGTTCTTAATCAAAATGAAAAATTTTAAATGCCGTTACTATATTTAATTAAATAATTTAGATTTTTTAATATTAAATGTGTATCATCTCCAGCTAGTCACTATACTTAATACATTGAAAAATACCCAGACCAGCAACAAACATCTGCAGAGAACTTGCAGATTTATGCACCGAGAATCAAACCCGTATCCGTATTCTCCTGCATCTCAGCCGGCTATTAAACCAACTGCGCGACAGACAGAGGTCGCCAACTTTATTCGTTTGAAACTTTTGGCAGTGGGCATTGTATTCATTATGCCTTAGCGCCATCTGACGTTTTCAGAGCTTTTGTAAGTACAACTAGTGCCGAACGAAGTTTATGGAACCTTTTCCCACCCCTGTCGCTACGCCAACTACTACAAACTTAAAACAGTGTACAGCGTTCTCTATGATTGCAACATCAAAAGTAAAGTAATGCTACCCATCACTAGGTGACTCTGTTTCGTGAAGCGTAAACTATTGAAGGCTACCTACCAATAGATGGCAGCACGGTTATTACTATTTCCCACTAGATGGTGTAAGGTACACGATAATTATAAAAAAAACATTATAGAACAAACGATGCACCATATTGTCGATAATCGATTTGTAGCAACTTTTATTTTGTAAATTACAAAATTCCGTCTTTGTACTTTGAGAATAAATAAGCAAGGAAGCTAGCTACATAGGTACTGTTGTATCTTTAAGTAGCAGTATCTATTCCCGCTGCGGGAGAAATGATCATGATGTACTTTTTTTGGGACAGAATATTAATCTCTACATAGCTTTGATATTTCCTATCTGAAAATAAAGACGTAAATAGAAAATATATAAGCTACGTGGTATTAAATAAATTATCTAAAAATATCCCACTGATACAGAAAGTATCGTGATTTATTCGATAACGAATTTATTTATGGTAAAGAGTTACGAACTAAACCGAGGATTGTTCCACTTGAATCACTTGGGCTATTTCACCTAGGTGAGTTAATAGTATACGTGTCTGGCAAGCCTTATCCACCAACAAAATTGCAGTCAGCTGTTGACACAGTGTAAACTATGATGAGAAAGGCCAATTATTGCAATAAAATAATAGGTAAGGCATTGGAGTATTAAATTGGTATTTTTTTGTATAGCTTGCATTTAATAGTTACTTAATTTTTGAATTATATAAATATAGAATAAACAGTTGTTTCGAAAATGCAGAGAGTCGGCAGTGTCCAATGGGTACAAATACGTGTGGGTCAGAAACGGCTCTATACTCGTCCGACACCGCGATGATGCTCCGGCGTTCGTCGTGCGCTCAGAATCGGATTTGGATAAACTCAAGCCCAAACCTAAATAATAAGCATCTAACGACAATAAATCCTGGTCAATATTATAATATTTATCCTGTAGTATACTGTTTTGCCACTGAATTACATTTATTACTTGACAATTTGTACTGTAAGCAACCATATTCCTGTTATAATACTTTTTTTACCCTAAGCCTCTACAAGGACTCTCTCATACACGATTTTAAAATTGTTTTTTACGCTCTGGTACTCGTAGTTAAATTAAATAATAAATATCATAAACTTCTCCGCCTATATGAATTTACATGTACTTGTTTTAAACATGGATGACAGTGATAATTTGATAATCTACTATCAGAACTGTGGCGGTATAAGAACTAAGTTACAAAGTTTATACATGAACATACTTACTTACTCATATGACATCATAGTACTGACGGAAACCTGGTTAGTTCCTGAAATTCATGATAACGAGTTTATCGATGAGCGCTATGTCGTGTTTAGATGCGACCGTGACAGAAAAGCCACTAATAAGAAGGATGGTGGAGGCGTGTTGATCGCATTCCTTAAAAGCCTTCATCCAGCGGTGTTTGAAACACATTTTCATCCATACTCTAACACAACCCCGCCTGGGGGTATAGAACACTTACTAGTAGAGTTTCCAAGTAAGGAGAAAAATAAAGTTAATGTTGTAAGCGCAGCATATCTACCTCCCTGGACTGGTGCTGACACCTATCTTAGACACTTTGATTATCTCCAAGACAAGCTAATTAACCCTAAAATTGACAAAATCTATGTACTTGGAGATTATAATCTAGCAGACATAAGTTGGGCAGACTATTTACCTACTACGAACCAATATAATTCCGTTGGCCTCCATTGCGTAGATACCTCACTCCGTAGCATCCAACTGAATAATTGTATGTCCTCATTAGATTCCTGGCAATATAACTACCTAAAAAACGATGTTGGTAACATACTTGACTATTTTATTAGCAACTCATCTTGCTTTCTTGAACCACAGCACATTCCCCTACTCAACTCTACCCCACGCCATCCGCCGTTTACCGTGTCTGTGCCTTTTTGCTATCCTAATCCTGTTTTACGTATGAAGCACTTGCCTAGACACAATTTTCGCAAAGCTGATTATAGCGTGATTAACAGTGCGTTATCTGAAATCGATTGGACTAAACTTTTCCACCACCTCTCTGCTGAGGATTCAGTTAATGCCTTCTATGATACTATTTATAGTACAATCAAAGCGCATATTCCCCTCGTACGTCCTAAATCTGATAAGTTCCCTATATGGTTTTCCTTGTCTCTAATTAAAACCTTTAAACGTAAGCAAAAAGCGTGGACCAAATGGAAAAAGTACAGAAATAACTCGGACTATGTAAAATTTTCCGAGTTAAGGGCAATTTTTAAGGATAATTGTAAAAAGGGCTTCAAGGAGTATATGATAAGCGTTGAAGATAATATTGCTGTAGACATTAAATATTTCTGGACGTATTTGGCTAACCGTAAATCTAAAAACAGTATTCCCTCATCAATGAAATATCTGAACACCAAATCTTCTAACCCAGAAACTATAACAAACATGTTCTCGGCCTTCTTCAACTCAGTATTCGAGCCTAGCTCCCCACCTTCTTTAGGTACGCCAATTAACTCAGCAGATAATGATGTTCTAATATCTAGTATCTGCCTTACTGAAGAAAAAGTGTTGAAGGAACTCAAGTCTCTCGATCCATCCAAAGGCTCTGGTCCAGACGGCATCCCACCCTACTTCCTAATAAAAATAGCAGATTACATTTTTTCACCTATTACTACCATTTTTAATAAATGCCTTTCCCAAGGTATCTTTCCAGAGGTATGGAAACGCGCCTTCATTACTCCTGTACACAAAAGTGGTTCTAAACATGACGTGGAGAATTATCGACCGATTTCGATCCTGCCTGCCTTGTCTAAGTTATTTGAGAGACTCATTTATTTATTTTATTTATTTATTTATTTATTTATTAAGACACTCCTACGACATCTTCACATTACATTCACAAAGTACATTAACAATACTGGTCCCGTGTGAGACACCTTTACAGGAGTGTACAGCACTCGATAAAAAAAAACTAAAAACAATATTGCTCATACATAATCTTACAAAACTAAAATTAAAATCAAAATTACCTAACTACAAATTATACAATAAAAAGAAAAAAAGAAAAATTACGAAAATAAACATTTTATTAAACATTTTATTCGGTCCCAGAAGTGGTCAGAAACTTGCGTTTCAAACCACTCAGTGAGACCGAATACATGTCAGTGTCAACGTCACGAGACTCTTTTACAAGATTGCTGTAAGATCGTATACAACGATTGACCGGTGAAAATTTGCCTATGTTAGTTCTAAATGAATAAATGTCAAAAGGATTTGTTATTCTGAAACGAGGCAAGGTGCGGGGTACTGATATTTTCAGCAAGGCTAATATTTCCGGGGCATCATATATTCCATTTGCAGTCTTATATAAAGAAACAACCTCTGATTTTTGTCGACGATATTCCAATGTGTTCATATTAAAATAAGTTAATCGGGTTGGGTAGTCCGCTCGGTAAGGACATCGATAGTCTTTGTACGCTAGATATTTTGTAAATTTGTGTTGTATTTTTTCTATGCGTTTTATATGCACTTTATAGTAAGGGTTCCAAATAACTGAGGCATATTCTAAACTGCTGCGAATATATGCGTTATATAAACATTTAATGGTGCTGATATTTCTAAAATTATTGCTGATTCTTTTAATGAAGCCAAGTAACTTAAACGCCTTTGAAACTATCTTATCAATATGATACTTAAATGTTAGTGAGCTATCAAGTATGACACCCAAGTCACGAATCTGTTGAACCTGTTGTAGACAAATGCCATCTATTGAATATAGAGGTGGTAAACCGATACGTTTTCTGGAAAAATTAATACTGAAGCACTTGTCAATATTTAGACTCATCTTGTTATGTGTGCACCAAGCGTTTAAAGAGTTTAGGTCTGATTGAAGAAGTTTTGAATCATCTGCATTTTCCACTTTACGATACAGCTTCAAATCGTCAGCAAAAAGGAGACATTCACTATACTTAATACATTTAGTAATATCATTAATAAACAACAAAAACAAAATAGGACCAAGATGCGAGCCTTGCGGTACGCCGGAAGTTGCTGAAAATGAATATGAACTAAACCCGTTGACTTTGACTTTTAATTCTCGATTAGAAAGATAGGATTTGAACCACAGCAATAGTTTTCCGTGAATACCACAAAGCTGCAATTTGTGTAATAAAATATCATGGTTAACTTTATCAAAGGCGCTTTTAAAGTCTGTATATATTGCGTGAACCTCAGATCCAGAATCAATAGCTTGAGACAAATAATGTGTGTAACCAATAAGATTAGTATCGACTGACCTATTCCGATAAAACCCATGTTGGCTGTTGGTTATTATATTTTTAGCGTAAGATGTTAAAACGGGGCAAATTATAAGTTCAAATATTTTTGAGAATAAACTTAAGATGGATACAGGACGATAGTTTAATACGGAACATTTATCTCCTTTTTTAAAAATCGGAATTACATTAGCAGACCTCCATATAGTTGGGAAAACGGAAGTTAGCAGTGAACACTCAAAAATCAACTTCAGAGGATAAGTCAAGTTCTTATAAACATTTTTAATGAAGAATGGAGGAATCCCATCAGGGCCCGCACCTTTACTCGGATCAATAGATTTTAAAATTTTTGATACCATCTCTTCATGTACATGGACATTGGCTAAACAATGCTGAGTAGGATATGAATCATTACAATTAAAATTAAAATTAAGGGAGTCACTAGAATAAACAGAAGAAAAATGAGATGCGAACATGTTACAAATATCGTCACCTGAGTTGGCCAAAGAAGAATTATATTTTACTATAGTAACTTTCGTGACTTATTACATTCATATTAAATAGCGGGAATGTTCACGTACTTGTTATTGTTGGTGGAGGCACCAACTGTTTCGACCCTTATCGAGGGCCTTCGTCAGGGTGAACTCGGTTCGCGACCAGCCACCTCCGCGACCCGTCGTGCACTGCGCGCCAAGGCTCTCTCAGCGCGCGTCTTCGGACGGGGCAAGCAAGGGGGTGGGGGGCGTGTCAGTGCTCGCGGTGTGGACGGGGTGTCTTTGGGTGGTGCTTCCTCGTCGTTGCTGCTAGCTTCTTCGTCGCCCTGAAGCGACATAGAAGCCGCCAAACAGGCAGCACTCACTACGTCTAAGTGCTGCCTGTTTGGCGGCTTCTATGTCGCTTCAGGGCGACGAAGAAGCTAGCAGCAACGACGAGGAAGCACCACCCAAAGACACCCCGTCCACACCGCGAGCACTGACACGCCCCCCACCCCCTTGCTTGCCCCGTCCGAAGACGCGCGCTGAGAGAGCCTTGGCGCGCAGTGCACGACGGGTCGCGGAGGTGGCGGGTCGCGAACCGAGTTCACCCTGACGAAGGCCCTCGATAAGGGTCGAAACAGTTGGTGCCTCCACCAACAATAACAAGTACGTGAACATTCCCGCTATTTAATATGAAAGAATTATATTTCATTTCACTCGGTAGATCAGTATCATTAAGGCGATTTTGTTTGACATATGACCAGAACTTTTTGGGATCATTTTTCATTTTGTCTTCTATATTAAACATATATTCAGAGTAACATGACTTCATACGAGCCTCAATACGTTTGTTTAGGATTTTTAAAACAAGTTCATCCCTGGGATTCCCATAACGCTTAAATTTTAACCTAAACTTTACCTTTTCTTTTAACATTTTTATAAGATCAATTTTAAACCATGGCGGATACTTAAAGTTACGAGGTTTAGTTTTAGGCACTAAATCATTAATTATAGCATACAGTATATCATAAAAATGAGAAACCATAGCGTTGACATCATCACCATAATTTCCTAATTCCATCCTCCAGTCTATTTCACTTAATCTAGTATTAATATCAATATAATTAGCTTTCTTAAAGTTATGCGTAGCAAACATTTTTGGTTTTAATATTTTAGATTCAGTGCAAAGACCGATTTCAATTTCCAATGCTGGATGATGTGATTCAATTTTTTTAGTTAGACTGTCAGAGCTTTTACTCACAGAAATATCCGTAAAATTTGATAAAACTAAGTCCAAACATTTACCATTATCGTTTTTGATATTATTATATTGTGATAGGTTGTTTAAAGACATAAAATCCACAAACGCAAAACCAAGATTACTATTAAAATTAGATGGAGTTAATTGACTTTGATTATTATTTAAGCTCCAAGAAATAAACCCTAGATTAAAGTCTCCTAGTACAATAGTCTCAGCTTGACTAGATTGTAAAACAGTGCTTACGTTATCTAGGAATAAATCTAAACTATGAATAAGAACAGGTGGTGGAATATAAACTGCACAAATTTGTAAGTCTCTTACATTATTCTTATCACCATCACATATTTTAAGTGTGACCCAGAGATCTTCAGCAGATGACTCAAAATGCATAATCCGCCTTGATTGTATGGTCTTTAAAACTGCGACAAGTACACCTCCTCCACGTATAGAAGTTGAACCACTCGACTGGCGATCTCTTCTATATATGTTGTATTTGCTGCTAAGTAGTTCACTATCTAGGACTGCATCATTAAGCCATGTTTCGGTAGCAACGATAACATCGTATTCATTTCTCATGCTTGCAAGTTGGATATCTAGAAGTTTAGATTTTATAGCACGAACGTTTTGGTAGTAAATGTTAAACATTTTTATAGCTTTATTTGCGGCCATGTGATGTTGAGCTAAACAAGGTAGAATTACAAGTTATTAAGGGACTCGTTGCATTTTATCTGTTTTGCCGGAGATTGGTCATCCTTACGAACGAATATGCGGCCATTACGAACCCACACATACTTGTAGTTGTGCTCACGTGCTGCGGCTCTAGTGCGGGCATGTAGAGATTTATTGTATGGTGATAGATGTTCCGAAACAAACACAGGTGTTCTGTTACCACCGAAACCCAAATGTGCCGAGCTGAGTTTATGGTCAGCATTTTTCCTGTTAAATTTGGACACAGCTGCTATTATTTCGTCTCTTACTCTCGAATTTGGCAGAGTTACGATTATTGACCTTGGATGATTGGTAGAATCGTTCATTTTCCTTATTCTAGTGCATGATACGACGTCAGCATCTTGTATGGGTCGAGAAATAGTGACGCATATCTGTTTAGTTATTGTGGCAATATTTTCATTTTTGTTTTCAGGTACTCCATTAATTTCTATATTAGTCGATCTGTTGTATTGTTCGATCAGGTTAAGTCGAACATTTAAATCGTCCACCTTGCTTGAAAGTGAGCTATTATCTTTCGATAGTATCTTAATTGTGTCCTTAGCTTCTTTCAAATCGGTCTGAACGCGATCGTATTCTGCACTTATAAATTCCACAGAAGATTTTAGATCCATTATCGTGGCTAGATCAGCTCGAATAGCGGTTAGTTCCTTCGTCAAAGCCTTCTCAATCGAAGATGATACAGAGTCTTGAATTGCAGAACGGATTTCAGATCTTATCAAATTGACCAACTCAGGACTGAGATTACTTGGTGTGACAGGCTTTTCTGCGGGTTTTTTAGTTCTTGTTGTTATATTAGATGAATCAGATGCGGAGTCAAGGGTCTGGGATTCTGCAGAGTAGTCGATAGCATTGGTAGCCGACCTTACAGGTGTATTCGTGTTGTCGCGCTTGCGCTGTGAATTTTTGCACTGTGGACATAACCAATTCTCCTTGGATTCCCGGGTTATTGCCTTGAAACGCTCAACGGAAATATTTGCGCAATCGATGTCGTAAACTGCCTTACAGAGCGGGCATGTAAGGAACTGCCTATTCGCTATCAATTTGAGGCATCCGTTGCAAGTTTGCTTAGGTGGCATGGTTCCGATTATTTTCTACCAATAAGGTAAGACTTTTTAAGATGGTATCACCAAAACTTGAATACGGAATGTTCTGCTTGAAACGGAACGCACCACTATTTCCTTGATGTTGGCACTAATGCAATGCTATCAATATTTTGTCTATGGTCGTAGTGACAATTAATTTTGAGGTTATGTTATTTTGTTGTTTAAGCTGTTTTATCATGAAGATAAACAAAGTATTGGCAAGACTTATCTGTGCAATGTTTGAGATATTCGTTGATGTGTATTTCTTGCAGCAAAGCAGGTATTTAACGGCACTAATTCACTAATTAACTTTATCTAAATAACGGAGCAATATTGTTGTTGCTGCTTCTTCTTCTTTTTTTAATAAAATACATTCATAATGACATCTACCCGATTCTGCACAACATCATTATTCAGGAACAACATGGGTTTGTTAAGCGTCGCTCCACCACGTCTAATTTAATTCTCTTCACAAATACCCTGTTTGATAATCTTGACAAGCGCATTCAGGTCGATGCCGTTTACACGGACTTTGAGAAGGCTTTTGACAAGGTGGACCACCAAATTCTTCTTTACAAAATAGCTTTTAACGGTATCCGTGGTAACCTTCTCCGCTGGTTCTCTTCCTACGTCTCTAATCGCACTCAAAAAGTAGTTATTCACGGTCATCAATCCACTAGTGTACTGGTTACCTCAGGAGTTCCCCAGGGATCCATATTGGGACCACTTATTTTTCTACTCTTTATCAATGATATAGACCAATGCTTTCAACACTCCCGGTTTCTTTTATACGCTGACGATCTCAAGGCATATATGCCTATCCACACTCCTAACGATTGCGCCTTATTCCAACAAGACCTTAATAGACTTGCCACATACTGTAATATTAATAAGCTACACCTCAGTTTGCGCAAATGTAACATTATTAGCTTCACTAAGAACATTAATTCATTAAATTCCCCATACTTCCTGTGTAATGAACAACTAAATAGAGTCACTGTAGTTAGAGATCTTGGCATCTTATTTGATAGTCGTCTTCATTTAAATCAACACGTTGAGAATATTACAAACAAGGCTTTCAAAATGTATGGATTCATCATGAGATCGTCGGCAGATTTTAAGCGGCCATCTACGTTTTTGTACCTCTACAAAACACTAGTGCGGTCTCAGATTGAGTATGCGGTCCCAGTATGGAACCCATTCTACAACAAGTATGTGGTGGCGATTGAGAGGATCCAGCGTAAGTACTTACGTTCTGTTAACTACAGATGTCGTCTCCCCCGCAGCTCTTACGCTCAATCACTTTCTCATTACAAACTTTTAACTCTTGAGTCCAGACGTAAATACCTTGAAGCTACTACTCTCTATAAAATCGTTAATAATCATTTTGATTGTATACATCTCGTTAGAATGCTATGCTACACTGTTCCGAGAACGTGTACTCCCAGATCCACTCGGGAGCGTTCACTTTTTGCTCTTAACACGTGCCGCACAAACGCAGGACATCGCGCTCCCGTTCGTCGTATGATAGTCTTTCAATGTCAATTTTATTGATTTAGAAATATTTGGATGTACTTTACATAGATTTAAGAATCAGTTATACAGTATACTTTGTCAAGTAGACCTCCGTCTCAATAATTTATGTTAGTTGTGTATTATGTGTATCTTCTTACTAATTTAAATTGTTAATAATTTTTTTTTTCCTACGAATTCTGTTATGTAATTACGTACCTATATTTATATATATATATATGTATATCTTATTAGCCCTCTAGCTGCAATAATCTCTATTTTTTTATTTATAAGACCAATATGTGGATAGCGCAGTGGACTACATTGTTAATAATATTATGCTTATAATTAAGTATTCTAATATTGTAACCTTTACTACACACAATGTTGTTGTTTGTTATTCCTAAAATAAATAAATAAATGAATTAGTAAACAGACTTAAAAAAAATGTCGTCTGTCCGTCTGTCTGTCTGTCAAGACCCTTTATCTCGAGAACGTAGATGTATCGAGCTGAAATTAAAACCATACCTCTATACTCGAATCTACTGCCTCTTTAAGCTGTTAAGAAATCAGAATTCATAGGGTACTTCCCCGGTCCCGTTGACCTAGAACTACGAAATTTGCCAAGGTACTGTGGATATAGAGAAGAATCTAAAAACTATATATTTGCAATGGATTCTTAAAAAAATCGTTTATAATAAAATTCTGAATTTTATTGTACATACATACCTATAGTTTTGTGTGCAGTAAACTGCACACAAAACTATATGTAAATAAATAAATGATACAAGTTTGCTTATAATTTGGGAAGTCGGCTATCCGCGTGGATTCCATCATCAGATAAACAAAATTTAAGTTAAAAAAAAATACAGACGAATAACTAACCTCTTTCTTTTTATAGAAGTCGGTTACAAAATGCCAATACTTTTTTGACAATCGATTATTCAGGACGAATAATTATTCGATAATCAAAGAATTTCCAAGTGAGTAAGGTGGACTGTACACAACTAGTACACAGTACAAGTTTAAAAGCTTATTCATTCCCAAAGTTAGAATCGCTCGGGTATTGATGCGAAATGAAAGGATCGCATGACGGTGTAACAAGGGTTCCTATTGCTAAACTTGTAAAATTATCTTCTATGTCGTAACTTGTGTATTAACGGGCGCTTACAAAATACGCTGTGTTTTTGTAGCTATTTACTTATTTTACTGTGGCGGGCAAGACCGAGTTATACGAAAAGCATTTCAGGTTCTTTTATACGGGAAGTAGCTGTCTATTTACGATTTTATATACGATTTTATACTTAGCTTTGTAATAATATGTCATGTTACCTGGTAAAATAAAGCGTTAATCTATCTATCTATGGTAGAACCACATATACAACACCTACGAGTACAACTTATGCTATGCGGCAGTTCATTGACACTGCAGTCTCCAATACGCCCGTGAGAATTTCGCCAAAATCTTCTAGTTTTAGCAGAGGCTTATGTTCAACACCTGCGACAAATATTGTTTAATTTTATTAAGAGTTACAAGTTTAAATTAGTTGTTTTATAACGTAATATCAAAAGCAAGTTTTTAACCCTCTGCTCTTTAAATTAAGCAATTTAATAAGAAAAAATAAAACTCCTACTACAATGCTACACTGCTACGCTGTAGACGTCCTACGGAGCTACGAAATACCACAAAGCGTTCAAATTATTATCAGGGAAATAGGATACCGTTCCCTAGTAACCTCAATACCTGTTAGAAACGCATCTAATTGTATTTATTTCATTTGTTTTTACCAATATTGTCTTCAAGCACGCGACCTTCTGTTGTGTACCCGATTTTGCTAGAATACTAGAGCTTACTAGGTAAGCCTTGTCTTGTAAAGTGCCTTTGAAATTAAATATGCAAATGCTTTGTATTGTAAATGTATGTTATGAGGAACCTGTTGCTGTTGTCATAAGTGTTTTGGTTTTTTGCGCGATTCTTACAAATCTTAGCAAAGAATATTTCATTTTGCATGAATGTTAGATTGTTGAACGCTTGAATCGTTTCAGTTATCAACAAGGGAAGATTGCCCATATTAAAAGATTATAGATATTGTGTTCTATAAATTGTGTTTATAATTACGGAATTAGGTTGTTTGAAATAAATAAATGAATTAGAATTCATTATAAATTGTACTCGTCATTTATGTATTAATGTAAAAATATGGCTGCTTAACTTGAATTACATTGAAACAGAAAATATTCTGATAGTATTGGCATAATTTTAATTTTAAGTTAATCCTTCTTTTTAATTTTATTTCATTTAAATTGTCTTACAGTACCTAAATAGTGTGTTTTTCATTTTTAATATACATATATATATTTTTTGTATAGTTTACCCGATTAAAAACCTATTTCATGTATATTTTATGTCGGGCGGAGGGTATAGGTGCGCCATCACACAGGTTATCCTAGTTTGGGCACCCATGTATGTCATCCACACAGGAAATACATCTTAGATTCTAAGCAATCTATGTTTATAATATGAAAATTGATGTTTGTTGATAAACCAATAAATTATTTTTATCTTATCTTTAAATTATCTTTATCTTTATTAATCCACAATTAGGTAGAAAATTTCAAGAATAATGAAAAACTATCTATTGCTGGACATTGCGCAAGGCATCATCTGACCACAAAGTAAGCAGAGCCTGTGTTGTAGGTGCCAGATGGTAGATAAAATAATTCGGTAGTTTTTTTTGTAAATACTTAGCATTAACACAGACCCGACACAAATCTTTGCAGATGAAGTAAACATTTTGTATTTTGGGCCGCGGCGGGTAGCAAACCTGGAACCTCCTGCCTTTCAGCCAGCAATGAAGCCAACTGTGCCACGGAAGTCTCAAATTATAGTTACGGACCCCTGAATTATAGTAGTGGGGTGCCAGCAGTAGAGCTGTTGCCCGTCCTCTCATGCCCGTGGATCCAGAAAGAATGCCAAGTGATACCTCCGGAAGATAGGCAGCAGCGTCTTTCCGTGTATCAACACTACGTGCTGCGCTCGCCAACCCGTCTGCCAAGCGTGGTGAGTATGGCAACAACCCCTCATGATCAGTACTTGGGCACGAGGGAGACCTTTGTCCAGCAGCGCACGTCGACGGCTGAGATGACGATGACCCCCGTCAGATAATCCCAGTTAAGAAGCGATTGGATAACTCCACTGCAGTACTCCAGTACCCAATTTTTTACCCAGAACTTTCATTTTTTTTTAATAATTATTTAACTTTCATCTTTTTTTTTTTATTGTACCTACCTACTTTGGTTATTATTTATTTTCTATTATGATTTTGTATTTCTGTTTTTTATTTTTTTAATCCTTATCTTTCTTTAATCTATAATTATTATGAATAGTGTCAAATAGATAAAATGTAAAAAAATCCAATCCAATTATGTTAAATGTATAAAAAATGACTTGTAATTATTATTACCACTATTATTAATATTAGTAATGACTATTATGACTATTACCCCAGATGTGTGACAGCCTCCAAGTGCTTTTAATAATTAGCTTTGTAATCCCATAGACGAAACCGCATTTGAATGAAACCCTCGTGCGCAGAGTTTAGCAATAAGGCGCGGTTCCGTTTTAATATTAATCATGGATTACGGTCGGCGGGCGGAGCTGCCGAGCATTACCGTTTAATTTCGTCCACAAACAGGAAGCGCTATATATATTCATTTTTATTTTTCAAAAGCCGACTATGACGATTTGTTATGTCTTGTCTTGTCTTTTTTTATTATGGTTTTTTGTGTTTGGATTTACACGATTCCGCCAGAGTCAAGTTTATAATATTTATCCTTATGATATTTGGCTGACCATGTTGGCAGCCATTCGTTTAACTTTATAAGTTTGACATTTGTAAGTATCAGATCTGTGTGTTTGTCTGTGGTATCGTTACCAGTAAAAGTATAAACAGATTATAAATAGATAAATAAATTATTCTGGACCATTCACACAGCATCATATAGCCTCAAGCTAAGCACTAATTATGATAATAATATTATATAATTATTATTATTAATTATCATTTGTGTTATGAGTACTAATGTAGGTACTGATATACTTAATACATTATGCTACATAGTTAGATATTTTTTATTATATATGTAGAAAAAATCCGGGTACAACGCGTGCGAAGCGGCGGGCAGAAGCTAGTCGGTTTATATACGACGGAATTCTGAGGCAAACACAGTATCAAGAATGAAAATGAAAAATTGAACAAACCCTTTTACATAAAAGAATAAAAAAAAGAATAACCTGCAGCTTGAGAACCTCCTTTTTAACTCCCGACAAAAAAGAGGGGTGTTATGGTGTGTGTGTTTGCGGGTATGTGTGTCTGTCTGTGGCTCCGTAGCTCTTAAACGAGTGGACCGATTTACATGCAGTTTTTTTATTTTAAATTACAGTTTTCCGGCGGTAGTTCTTAAACAGGTTTCATTAAAATCGGTTAGAAGGTTTATGAGATATAGGGGTGAAAGAGGGGATGTATAATCAAGTGTTTCTAAATATACCCGAGTTTGGTGTCAAATGAAAGGAAATTATGTGTTAAATTCAAAACTGAAAGTTATATAGAGATCTGTCAAGCCAATCATGAGATATGGGGGTTGAAAGTAGGGGTGAACAATCGAATGTTTTTTAAATGGGTATATTTAAAAGTGTGGTATCCAATGAAAGGGCATGACGTGTAGATTGCAAAACTGTAAGTACACACATGCCGTGGGGTGCCGGCAGTAGAATGTTACCCCTACTCTCCTACCCGTGGATGCAGTAAGAGCCTGCTAAGGGACACCTCCGGAAGATGGGCAGCAGCGTCTATCCGTGTATCAACATCCCATACTGCGCTCACCAACCCGCCTGCCACGCGTGGTGAGTATGGCAAACTACCCCTCATGGAGATCCATGAGGGAGGCCTGTTGTCATCAGTGGACGTGTTATGGCTGAAATGAATAGAATAGAATAGAAAACTCTTTATTGCACACCACATAAAAAATAGAACATTAAAATAAAGGAATTAAATAATACAATGTATGAGTACAAAGGGCGGCCTTATCGCTATGAACACTATAATGAAGTACACACAATACAAAATAGATGACCTCCGAGGCTAGGCAAAGTGTCGGGGGTCACTTAAAGTTGTTTACTTACTTTTTAATTTTATAAACTCGTTAAAGGTCGGTTAAAATACTTTTCAATGAGAAGCATGTCCTTAAAACTCGAGAAGCGTCTCTTTTTTTGCAGTCGGTCAAATATAGCATTGGTACGGGGGTTCCAGAAAAGGGGGCGAAGGTTTCCGAAAAATGCCATTTTTGACCTTTGGTGACCTTGTGAGGTCACAATAACTCCGGTCCCTGTGACCCTAGGGTCACCAAAATCAATCAGTACCCTTCACTCACTAAGACACTGCTAACATAAAATGTTTTATGTAAATCGGTCAACGTGTTTGGTTGTAATCGTGTCATGCACAGACAGACAGACGGACCCCCCAAAAACTATACCTTTTGAATAACCTTTTGAGTGAAACAAAAAGCGAGACCACAGAGTGTTGAGTGTACCTCTATATGGAAACAGCATATTTTCATGTTAATTCGGGGGTATGCGTCCGGTGCGTACATAATTAAAACTCGCATTAGACCGGGCCCTGCCGGCGCGGACCTACGGAGTCCTGCGGAGGGCGACAAGCGACCGCGTATTAGGAATCTACACGAATGAATGAATGCCGTGGGGTGCTGGCAGTAGAATGTTGCCCCTCCTCTCATGCCCGTGGATGCAGTAAGAGACCGCTAAGAGCTACCTCCGGACGATGGGCAGCAGCGTAATTCCGTGTATCAACATCCCATACTGCGCTCGCCAATCCGCCTGCCAAGCGTGGTGAGTATCGCAACTGTCTCTTCGACAGAAAACCATATACACATATCTCAATATTATAAAGAGGAAAGATTTGTATGTTGTATATTGTGTTTGTAACGAATAAACTCAAAAGTCTTTCACCATTAGAATTCTACATTATCCCTGAGTTATATAGGTTATATCCTATCCCCGTATTCCCACGGGCACGGGAACTACGCAGGTGAAACCGCGGAGTGCGGGTAGTTGTAGATATATTAAGAAGAAATAAGAGAAAAAAAGGTGGGTAAAATTACAGGAAAAACACAATGAAAAGTTAAACAAAATGGTTTGTAATTGCCGTGAGGTGCCGTCATTAGAATGTTGCCCCTCTTCTAATGCCCATGAATGCAGTAAGACCTGCCAGGGACGTCCACTGCTGGACAAAGGCCACTCCCTCATTGATCACCAAGTACTGATCATGATGGGTTGTTGCCATACTCACAACGCTTGGTAGGCGTGTTGGCGAGCCAGGTACGGGAAGTTGATACACGGAAAGACGCTGCTGCCTATCCATGACTAACATACATAAAAGTAAATGTAATTTACTAGACTCTCGTGTGGATTGCAGCGGCAAGTGACGCGGATAAGTGGCAGGAGAAAGAAGACTCGTCTCTCTTCACCTCGCCCGCACCCGCCGCCTTAGACATGCCCGCGGGAGCTCGCTTTAAAGCTGCTTTGAATTATTCTAACAACTTTTTCCTTTCTCTAAGCTTCGGGTCCTGGGCGGCTATGTTTTTTCCTCTTTTCTTTGGGCATTTTATTAAATTGTTTTATGTTTATGGCTGTCGGAAATTTTGTTTCGGCCAATACTCTTTCACATTCTGTCTTTGCACGTTATCACAAAAGAAGGTTCTTGTCAAGAAATGTAAGGCATGTATTTTACGTCTATTTATGATGATTTATGCAGCGTCAGCAATTTATATTTATGCTGTATGGACCGCTGCAGTGCCTGACACATTGTTAGATGGCTTACCCAGCACCTATACCATCCTCTCTGCTTAGCCAGCTATTAGTTAGAAGAAACAACAGGTCAACTCCAAAGATTTCAATTAATTAAATTTCGATTAAAATCTTTGTTTAACACGTCTAAAGCTGACTAAGCTGCGGGTTTCCTTCTGATGTTTACCTTCACCGTTAAAGCAATGTTGAATGTGCACATACAGTTTTCAAGAAATAAAAACCCATTGGTGCACGGCTGATATCGAACCGATCGGATTAAAAGTCGTAGGGACAACCTAATATTTTATTTTTTTGTAAATACACGTGCCGTGGGGTGCCGGCAGTAGAACGTTACCCCTCCTTTCATGCCCGTAAATGCAGTAAGAGCCTGCTAAGGGATACCTCCGGAAGATGGGCAGCAGCGTCTTTCCGTTTATCAACATCCCGTACTGCGCTCGCCAACCTGCCTGCCAAGCGTGGTGAGTCTTCCCGGGACCACGATGCGTGCAATCCTGTCGAAACGTCGGGCAATAATAAAGGTAAATAGCGCGATAAATACCCGGTTAAATATATGTTAACAAGCGTGGTGAGTATGGCAACTACCCCTCATAGAGATTCATGAGGGAGGCCTGTTCAGTAGTGGACTTTTTAGAATAGAATAGAATAGAAAATATTTATTTGCACCTTATTTTAACAATGTACACATAATTATAATTAATAAAAAAAACAATAAAATAAGACACAAATCGGTCGCCACTCAGCATTTGCTGTAACAACACGAATGCTGTCGCAGCGCTGGTTTTCGGTGGCGCCGTAGCGCTATGCAAAGCACAGACCACACACACGGTGTAACAAATATAATAAAAATTAATAAAGTAATACGGGTTTAAATAATAACTTACAACAACCTCAATACAATACAATAATCCGAAAAACAAATAATAACAAAAATCTTTGAAATATTGACAAGAACAACAGTGTTTTAAGTATAGTGCCTAGTTAATAAATAATATTAAAGATTAAAGAATATAATATAATAAGAAACGTTAACATCGAAGAACTTTTTACAGCTGGAACCATCGTTCCGTTTATGATGATGATGTAAATACACATTTGTTTATACATAGAAATAACGGGACCCAGGAGAAACATTTGCGGACAAATTCACAAACCGGTATTTGCGGTAATCGAACCTGCAACCGTCTCAGTATCAGCCAGCTACATAGTCAGCCAACTGAGCCGAGCAGGTCATCGGTATTATCAGTTTTGATAATGGCACTCATTTGTGATAGTTGACTACTTGGTACTTCTCAAGTTTCGGCCGAAATCGGCGAATCTACTGCATTGTTAGTTTAGCATAAAATTATTATCTTCTACTTATAATCTCTGTATCTGTTTTTCACTGTAATTATTGTATATGTGTGCTATACAAGCAAATAAACGAATGTCTATGTCTATGTGTCTATGTCTATTAATTTAGGGTGATAAATAATAATAATAAGTTATTTTGAACCAATTTCAGGTAGCAATTTTTCAAATCATGTAGCGTCATGTGGCGGGCTACCCACGCGTGGTAATGTTAGGCCCTCTTATTAAGAAGTGACAATTTCTTAAAAGGCAGTTACGCGCGTTGTTAAGATTGTTTTTGCATCTATTAGAGATGATTTATACAGCGTCAGCAACTGGTAATCATGCTGTACGGGACGCTGCAGTGCCTGGGACATTGTTAGATGGATTAGGCTTGCCCAGCACCTATACCATCCTCTCAGCTTAGGCAGTGCACCAATGGATTTTTCTTTCTTGAAAAATGTATGTGCACACTTAACACGTGCTTTAACGGTGAAGGAAACATCGTTAGAAGCCCGCGGCTTAGTTAGCTTCAGACGTATTTTGATAATAAGCATATTAGTTTAAGTAATATATATCATTTTTTTTCCACAAATTAGTGAAAAAAATAAATTATTTGAGTTTTCAAACAGGTAAGATATGTGTGCAAAAAGTCCACGCGAAGTTCCTGGCTAAAGCATTTTACGTACAAAAAAGACGCCCCACGATAAAACGCATGTATTTAAATCAATTAGAATATCAATTAATCATTCCTAAACCAGCCATTCCAACTGCGGAAGAGGAAAGTTTTGTCGGTTGCCGATCGACAAAGTGAATTCCTTTGAACATCCAATTAACTTTCTGTAGCTATTCAATCACATGAGAGGAGCAGGTACGGAACAGGGGACTCGCAGGGGGTGCGTATCTAGAGCAGCAGGTTAGAAAAGTTTTGTGTCTAACTAACGAAAAAAAAACTGTCTATCTAAGTATAACTAGCTTCTGCCCGCCGCATCGCATGCGTTGCACCCGAATAAAAATATAAAAAGTAGCCTATGTGCTAAACCTGGTCAACATCTATACATGTGCAGAACTTCGGCTCAACCCGTAGGCTAGTTTCTGCGTGAAGAGGTAACAAATAGCCATACATCTATACAAACAAACTGTTGGCCTTAGAAAGAAACGAAAAAAAGAAACGTTAACGTAACTTTATAATATTACTAAGATTGCATTGAATATCGACTAGTGAAAAGCCTATGTGTTTCAATATTCCTGCTTAAGAAGGTTTTGACCTACGAATCAACGGCTAAGAACCAAAACATGGCTTGGTCGCTCATATAAAAACAGATCTAAAGGGTAACGTTGTTGATCTGAATTTCAAGAAGCGACCTGTGTTGTCCTTTATTTTACTTATTTGATTTGAAAAGTAAAAATTGTCGAAAAAAATATTCATTTAACCAACCAAATAAAATGAAAAACTATTTAAATAACTATCCCAATTTCACAGTCATCACGAGTCATTTTATTTATGTTTTGTTATGATTGTCTGTCCGTTTTTATTAATCTTTATGAAGCCTGATTTAAAGAAATGTGTTGCACTGTAAACTTTATTTTTTCATTTCACAGCGGCAAAGTAGACAACTACGATTGTAATTAATAAAAGCCAACAATTTGGCACGCCGACAAAAGTTGAAGCCAGAAATCTACAAGCAATAAGTGAGTTAAGTATAGCTTAGTAACTAAATATATCGTTTCCTATGTTTAACAAGCAAGTGTGCTAAATGGCAACAACCCATCATGAACAGTATTTAGAGATCCATGGGAGAGGCCTATATCCAGCAGTGGACGCAGACAGCAGTCCTATGGCTGAGCTGATGATGACAATGATGTGCAAAATGTGGAGATGATGAGTTTATTTATCCTTGAAACTCAGTCCTGGCAGCGTCCCTGCCCAATCTCCGCAGGACTGAAAGCAAATACTGAGTTTCATGTGCAAATAATTTTCTACTTCACTGACGCGAAAGCCTCATCCTTCGATATGATTATGTCAATATTGCTTCTTCATTTCATCCTCATTCCAAACTTGGAAAGTTAATAAGTCACTTTTTCACTCAAAAGTTTAAATCCTTCACTTATTGTTTTGAGAACGACCACGACAAGTGCAATCCAAAATTTTTAACCACTTAACGTAAGTTAAGGTAACGTGTGACTCAAAATTTACGGGTAGCAATAAAGATAATTTACACGAGATATACCCAGTTACATATGGCTTTATAATAGAACCACACTTCCTAAGATGCCGCAACAGTCTGTTGCCTTTAAAGGCTTTAAAGGAATTGGTGGTGCTTACGGACTTTCAGTCTTAGGGCAGGTTGAGACGGCTTGCTGCCACAGCCACGACTGTGCGCCCCACGCCAATTAGACCCGCTGTGCTACAAGAAATAACTGTACTGACTAGTAGAAGTTTCACTCCGACGCTCCACAGCAGGTGCACGTACGCTGTGGTTCCGGATACTCACTTTGAATGGGTTACTGCGTTTTCTGGATTAAGACATTTATTTATTAAAACAGTAGTTAACTTACACTCTACACCAAAACACTAACCGACTACAATTCTTACAAAAAAAAATAATATTATAATCGATCAGAAATTAGTTAGTAAATAATAAAGAAGATATTTGTCTCCAAAATAACACATTCCATAGTTAAAGTCACTACACCAGATGTGTGTAGATTTTATTTTTACACGACATATTTAGTGTTCTCACTGAGTATCTCAGTTAAAATCTATCATGTTGATCTGGTACATATGACACTTTCCTATCAGAACTTTTACAATAGTGACAATGTTTTATAGGTGAGGTGAACAAAAGAGCGTCTGGAACTATAACTAAATACATACTGTTAACAATAAGAGACGCTGTAACGCCTATACATTAGCAGTGGATAGAAATTTAGTGAATACCAGTAAATTTAATCAATGATGATATCATCATCATGATGATCTCAGCCGTAGGACTGCTCTCCATTCCACTGCTGGACATAGGCCTCCCTCATTGATCTCCAAGATTATGAGGAGGTTGTTCCCATATTTGCCACACTTGGCAGATGGGTACGGGATGCTTATAAACGGAAAGATGATGCTGCCCATCTGCCGGAGATTTCCCTTGGCGGATTCTTACTGCATCCACGGGCAAGATAGGAGAAGCAACATTCTTCTGCCGGTAACCCACGACATTCATCTATTCGTATTGTAGTGATATATAGAGCGCCAGCAACTGGTATTCATGTTATAAGGGGCGTTGCAATGCCTGGGACATAGTTAGATGGATTAGATTACATAAGCCTTACAAAACGCCCTCCATGACTCAGTTCAGTCTCATAGCCGGCTGAGACGCAGATGGTGAGTTCGAGCCCCGTCGGGAGACAACATATTTGCTTTATCCGCAGATATTTACTATACCACGGCTGTTGAAACACAGTCGAAACGTCGGGAATAATCTATAGTATTAAGTTCCTCTGTTTTTGACTCAGTGTTTTTGTTATGTAAAATGAATTCGTTTACTTAAGAAGGCTTTTTTTGAGGAAAGAAGCGAATGGAAACCTAACGGTAAGTCGGCCCGAAGTGAAACAGGTGGCAGCCGGGGCCGCACGCGATGCGCCCCCGCGACATTACCGAATTTATTACTGTTTTAACTGATTTGAGAATTATGGGGACCGCTCCGATTGCAATAAAATTTGCCATGACTAATGTTCTGGGGAGCCTTGAGTGTGCGTAATTTTTGTTCATTTTTCCGAGAAGTCTTCCCGGGACCGTGACTGTCGGAGAAAAAGGGCTTTTCAAAGTTATTATATCCATCTTACAAAGTCTGAGGCACTGCAGCGTCCCTTAAAAAATTGGTTAGAACAGAAACTGCCTGGCATTGTAAAAAAATATTTTTATAGTGGTGAAAGTAATAGCCAATTTTGGTAAAAACGTACATGCTGCATAAAATAGATAACTTCTTTTTTATTGACGAAAGATCGGCCATATTCAGGTCTCCCTTGACTGAGTGTGGGCACGGCTAGGCCATAGAAATCCGGGTCGTCCATGTGCAAGATGGGTAAACGACATAGTCAAAGTCGCTGGGCACTCTTGGATGCTATAAGCACAAGAAAAACTGGCAAAAAGAGACCTAAACCCAGCACTGAGTGACCGACTGCTGGTTTATCACTGCCTTCTAAGAGCCATTTGCCTGATCAAACAGACTTCACTTACTTCATAATTACACAATGCCCATTTGTATTCTATTTACAGTAATCCTACATGTTGTGATAACAAATCTTTTCAACGTTCAACATGCGTCGGACCCTCGTTCAATTATTAAGGTACCTCTGTCCCGTGGGCAGTGCGGTTTAGGTTGTTACGAATTTCTTAGAATTATTAATTAATACACGGGAAGTTATGTAATGTGTACACTCCTTTATTAAAAGAACTAAATAGTAGTTTGACATCCCACTAATATTATAAAGCCGAAAGTTTGTTTGGATGGAGGTTTGTTATCTCTTCACGCAAAAACTAGGCTACGGATTGAGCTGAAACTTTGCACACGTATTGATGTTGATCAAGAATAACACAAAGGTTACTTTTTATTCGAGCACAACGCATGTGAAGCGTCGGACAGAAGCTAGTTGAAAATGTACCGGAAATCGTAATGAGGTTTTGTGATAAGACTATAACTTAACTTGAGCTTTAACCAAAATCAATTTGCACAAAAAGTGCATTAACAGCAACACATAAAATTCGCTTGTTAACTAAGCATAGACGTTTTAAAAGAATTGATAACAATTTACCTCTATATTGATGGGAGTGACCAACAATCCACAAAGAGTTTAGTTTATTCATTTGGGCCCAAAGGCCACATGTGATATGTCAATTTGAAAAGAAAAACAAAACACATATAAATTAAATAAAGCACAAAATTGAAATCGTTCGCTTTAGAAAACCTTTATTACAAGTTAAAGACAGAAGCAAAAAAACCTTATTCATTCACTTTTATAATTTAATATAATATTAAATAATAATAATAATAGAAATAGAATTATTTATAATTACGATCGATAGCAATATAGGTAAGCTGACGAAAGCTTAGAATAATGTGATTAATTACTAAACCAAAGCCACCAAAAATAATTTCACCTGTGATTTCAGCTTATGTAATTTAGCTATAGATAATTTAATTGATAATTGCTAATCATATAATGTAGTTTGTTATTTTGAAAGTGTTTAACAACACTTCGGTTTTTTTTCTGCAAGCTGGGCAAAACCTCTCTGTATAGCAAAAAAATATAGTTATCTCTAGAGGTAGTATACCTAATCTCAAATCGTGTTAAATATCCCGTGTAGTGGAGTAGTTTGTTCCATAGCTCCCGTACCGCACAGCAAGCAGGCCAGTCGGATGCAAGCCGTCAATACATCACGGCCGAACGCCGTGCTTGCACACGCTCAATACAGCAATCAAAGCACTCAGCTCCACTACAGCGTGCGGTCACATGTCGCACATCGTAATGGGTCTATATCTCAAATTCATAGACATAAATCGGTCGCCAACTCAGCGTACGCTGTGTTAGACACAGCACTGGTTTTCAGTAGGTTACATAGAACGAAATACCAAACAATATCATGACATGAAGGTGCCGGGTCATTTGACAAATTAGTCATACGGGTTTTTTAAAGCAAACACATAAAAATATTAAGTGTAATAGCCGATAGGCAGGAGGTAGCGGGTTCGATTCCTACCACGGGCTAAATGTTTGTAATTGGCCTGCAGATAGTTGTCCCGGGCATAGTAGATACAAGCTTCTTAGCTTGGGACTAGATGGTGTTGTGTGTAGTGTCCAGAATTTTTATTTATTATTATAGAAAACGTGTCTATGTCCGATCTTCACAAGTATAAACTTAGAAGATATAATCATCATCATCATCATTTCAGCCGTAAAACGTCCACTACTGAACTAAGGCCTCCCTCATGGAACTCCATGAGGGGTAGTTGCCATACTCACCATGCTTGGCAGGCGAGTTGGTGAGTGCAGTACGGGATGTTGATATACAGAAAGACGCTGCTGCCCATCTTCCGGAGGTGTCCCCCGCAGGCTCTTACTGCATCCACGGGTAGGAGAGGAGGGGTAACATTCTACTGCCGGCACCGTGGGGCGTACCTGTCAGTACGCTCTTTTCTCTTACATTTTCTATCAAAATTTCAATACCGTATAAACGCAAAAGGCAGTTTGTTAAAGTATTTTTCCAGGTTATTGTAAGTGTTACTGAAATATTCATGCTTTCCTCTATTTCTCAGTCAATTATTTGTACCGAGCCATTTGAAGGGGCTTATTTCGAAGGATTTGTGCTTATTGACCTCAGCTCGGCTCTGCTTCGTGTCACGACAAGGGCTGGCGCCTGGAGCGATTGAAATAGCTTACCTCAGCTCAGCGCACTTGTGTGCAGGTCCAGCTAAATCCTGCTCTTTACATACTGCGGGATGGGGTGCAATACGCGCAATTTAATAATATAGATATAGATAAAAAGCCTAAATAAATTCATAGATTTAAGCTTTTTATCTATATCTATACTAATATTATAAAGAGGTAAAGTTTGTGACTTTGTGAGGTTGTAGGGGATAATCTCTGGATCTACTGAAGCGATTTTCAAAATTATTTTACTTATAGAAAGCCACAGTATTTGTGAGTGTATAACATAAATGTATAATTTGTCAACATTCAAATAAAAACCGACTTCTATGTGATAATGTAAAGTGTTACTTAAAGTACCCAAACCATAGATGTATGGCTGTAAAAAGCTTATTTTACGTTTGTTGGTCTATCTAAACCAATAATTAAATATAGATTATTAATCATTAAGCCGTGTTGGCCGAGTGGTATGTACCCCCGACTTTCAATCCGAAGGTCGTGGGTTCGATACCGGCCGTGCACCAATGGATTTTTCTTTCTTGAAAAATGTATGTGCACACTTAACATGAGCTTTAACGGTGAAGGAAACATCGTGAGGAAACCCGCGGCTTAGTTAGCTCCAGACGTATTGACCTGTTCTTTCCTCTGAATAATAGCTGACTAAGCTGAGAGGATGGTATAGGTTCTGGGCAAACCTAATCCATCTAACAATGTTCCAGGCACTGCAGCGTCCCGTACAGCATGATTACCAGTTGCTGACGCTGTATAAATCATCTATAATAGATGCAAAGGCCTTACATTAATCATCACTCGTCACACATGGACTGGACATAGATACCGTAAATCTGGTATCTCGGTTAAACTGCTTTCGGTACGTTTACCCAACGAATACAACTTACATCGGTTTGCGAGTCACATCCGCGCCCATAACAGAGATTTATAGAAAGGTTCGCCATCCACATATACGGCAGTTCATCTAATTCACAACATACCTACTCTAATAAAGCCGTGTTGGCCGAGTGGTATGTACCACCTTCCAATCCGAAGGTCGTGGGTACGATACCGGCTGTACACCAATGGTTATTTTTTCCTTAAAAATGTACTGCACATTTAATTAACACGTGCTTTAACGGCGAAGGTAATCCCTGGTTTAGTCAACTTTAGACGGTAATAAACCTGTTCTTTACTCTGACTTATAGCTGACTAAGCTGGGAGTATATTAAATAGGTGCTGGGCAAACACGTATACCATCCTGCTTATAAAAAAATATACAATTATTACAAGTAACATTTATTATAAGTAAAAATCTTATATCGAGGAATCGGCAAAAATAAACTTACAAACGGAGAGTGTATATGGACGTTCCCAAGAGTGCTTCGTGTAGGTACAGTCCACCTTTGAGGTAATCATGGCTAGGTAGGACCATGTTAGCGCTCCCCCGCAGCCCGCACAACAGGGATGTAGCGCGCTTGCGCATTATAGAGTGAAAACAATCAGCACTGCAATAATGGGTAAACCCTAATACCCCCTGAGCGCGTTATTGTACTGGACGCGGATTGCGCTGTAGATTGCGAGCGAATACTTCGCCGCACGTATACAACTGTTCACTTCATAATAAGCAATAATTTAGCCGCAATGTGGCGACCAAATACGATCAGAGCGCTATAATAACGCTACAACTTATTTTTTAGTTATAAGCGCTCGCAACAGTTTTTAATGCATCATTGTTCATCAATATAAGCACTACGACTCTTGAAGAGCCTTTGTATGGCTCTTCTTACTCCATAACCGCTGCTGTTGCGTGATTTGAGAATACCTTTATAAAAAGCCTATAAACTTTGCCTATTTAGGGGGTAAAGAGGACGTATAGCAGTGTATCCGGCTCTAACCGACTACTATAGAGCTTCTTATACCGCTTGTGTGCCAGTTGGGAAGGCTGTACAGTAGGCGCGACTTCATTCACGACAAAGTCGGTGACACCAACCTTCCCGGACCCGTCCCGTCGATACAAGCACCCTGCAAGGCCGCAGTTATTGATAGTGACAATAGTTCATTACGGGCACTGTGGGCCTGTCCCCACAGCCTGCCCGGCCCACCGGCCCGGCCCGGCCCGGCCCGGCCCGTATAACGCCTTGATTAATGCGCCAGCCGAGAGTTGCTTTGACAAATCATTATGAGCGCTGTAGCTTAGAGCGTGTATCTGTAGTAGCGACTGATTTATGGGAGGGTGAGGGCTCGAGGTGAAAATAATCAAATATATAATCCTGGAATTTCAGTGGCACTTAGAGAAAAGATGACTGAAAAAGTAACATTACGTTGATGTTCTCGCTATTTTTTAGTCGCGTTTTTGAATTTTGTGGGGTGCCGGCAGTAGAATATCGCCACCAGTAGGTGGATGGAGTAAGCATAAGATTCCTCCGAAAGATGGGCAGCAGCGTCTTCCCGTACTGCGCTCGTCAACCCGCCGGCCAAGCGTGCCGAGTACGCGGAGTGTGCAACAGCCCATCATGATCAGTGCATGGAGTTCCATGAGGAATGCCCATTTCCAGCATTGGACGTCCTACGGCTGAGATGATGATGCTAATAATGTTGATGGTTTTTTTAACGACCTCCTTAATGTAGTTGTTATTTGGTATTTTTCTGTGTATGTGTTTATAAAAAAAAAAACAAGTATCCTATCAAGTATCATCTGGTACCCACAACACAAGCTGTACCTTCTTTGGGGCTAAATGGTGAAATGTTCAGTTATTTCTAGCAGACAGTAATATAAATTGTTGTTCTCAGTATTATCACAGATTACAGAAACTAAATTCCTTTTGAAGTGGTCACAAAATTTATAGAACTTATAATATTATAACCCGCGGGCCAGGCTCAAATTTTGGTGACCAATTATCTCCCAGACGATAACTTGTAAAATGGTTAAGAGAGTTTTATTTGTACCTACATGATCTGTGTATAATCATTTTTATAGGTATATTTAACATTAAATTTCATTATAATGAATATTCATAAATCATAAGATTCTTAAGTGATAGATAACGTACAGCATAGGATTGGAATTTAATTAAAAACATCTTTAGGATAAGTGTATACAAGTATGTTTCTTGTTCATGAGTTTGTAATTTGATTTAATTTATAATTTAGTGACTGTCACTTAAGTTAAACCTTTAGAATGTAAATCCATTAATGGCTGTTAGTGATACATATTAGTTTATTTGTTATAATTAAGACCTGTGGATTTTGTTAATAAAAAAATAAAAATAAAATAATTTATTTATTAAGCCCCTTTATTTTTTCACTTTACAATATTTTACCTTTATCTAAGTAGTTACATATGTATATATTATTTTTCTATTTTACTTAATTAATCTATCTGTGAGGTCACCCATTTATGGTCTCTTACAATTTTTGGCAGTTGCTCTGTCTCGAATGTACTCCCCGCTATACCCATGATGTCATCATGCCATCTTCGCTTTGGTCTTCCTGTGGGTCGAGTGGCATTGCGGGGATACCAGTGTAGGATTCTCTCGCTCCATCTACCATCCGATGTTCTAGCTACATGTCTGGCCCAGAGAGTTGTATTATCAAAGGTAATGAAAACTCAACTTATACTAACGGGCAATTGCGTAAAGGTGCTTGTCTTTTATTGTTTTCCTTTCATTTCAATAACCAGGTTTACTAAAGAGATTTGATCCTGGGTGTTGTTTTTCGAATTTTGTCTGTTCGTGTTCTGGGTGTGGCAAACGTATTTAAAAAATCTTTCAATGCAGTTTTGATTCTTTTCAAAAATTAAAGATTGTTTTATGTTTGAGTTGAGTAGTTTTCAATCAGCGTGCATTAAAAAAACAACCACCACTCAAAAGTCAGTTGGCTTTTTATTCTTCAAGATATTGACTTAGCTATATAACAAAGTTATAATCGGAAATGAGAAAAAACAGATATCATGTGTTTGGGGGGCTGATGCTGCTCAACCCACCCACGGAACCGCCGCTGACGTTCACAGGGTTTCATGATACAACTCTGTGAAATATTTTACTAGTTTTCGTCCGGGAGGGAATGAGCTTCGACATTTGCACCTGGCTCGTGGGCTGTTAAGCTCAATAGTGACGGTATTGACGATAGTAAAGTGCCAGACTCTCTCAATCATATTCTGTGTCAGTTAGATTAAACTTTATTTCAGCTCTTACGACTTCTCACATTCGTATTTCGTAGCAGATGCAACGAACTTTAACGGGTTTTAAATCATATCCTTCTCAAATATGAATTCGAAAGTTTGTTTAAATGCATGTTTGTTACCTCTTCAAGCAAAAACTACCGAGCTGATCACGCTAAAACGTTGTAGATATCTAGATGTAAACCAGAATTAGACATTTCTTTTTCTGTTCTTTTCCCTCACATGGAAAATTAATTTTCTAAAACAAACGAATTTAATTATGTCCTTTTTACAATTTAAATGTGTTTTATCTCTTTTGTAAATTTACTATTCTTAGAATTTCTTTACTCTTATGAATAAACACTTATTGACTTTGACTTTGATTGGAATACTATCCATCCGGGTATCATCCGTGTGAAGATGTGGGCAGAAGCCCGATCCTTTTTAAGGATATTATTAGAATGAGTTATAGAAGAATCATAACCATCTCAGCTGAAGGACGTCCACTGATGTATAAAGGCCTGCCTCACAGATCTCCAAAGTACTGATTTTGAGCGTTGGCGAGTGCAGTACGAGATGTTGATACACGGTAAGATGCTGCTGCCCATCTTACGGGAGTAGAATTTGTTAAACTTTCGCGATTTGTTAACATATGCTTAGTTTTTAAAATAAAGGATTTTGTCGCGTACCTTTTTAAATTAATTACGGAAGTATCCAGGTTCACCACTCCACATTCTGCTGCGGCATTCCACGGCAAGAATATGTAATCCATACGGAAAAGAGTGGTAGCAAAAATAGTAAATTTTACATAATTTATCCCTCTATTTATGAACGGTTAGCAGGAACGATTAAAGTAAACCGCAGACTGTAGCGTAATGTTTGCCAAATTGCCGTTTGTTGGCAGCACGGGCTCGCTGGGATAGGAGCTGCCAATGACACGCGTCCTGAGGTCGGGACGCTTCGTTAGGTTTGTTATTTCACTAGTTTATTCAAATCATAAAAACTGGGAAAACTCTTCAGACGACCGTGGTCATCATTTCAGCCATAAAACGTCCACTGATGAACACAGGCCTCCCTCATGGACCTCCATGAGGGGTAGTTGCCATTCTCACCACGCTTGGCAGGCGGGTTGGTGAGCGCAGTATGGGATGTTGATACACGGATAGACGCTGCTGCCCATCTTCCGGAGGTATCCCTTAGCAGGCTCTTACTGCATCCATGGGCATGAGAGGAGGGGTATCATTCTACTGCCGGCACCCCACGGCGGACGACCGTGGTAGTTGGAGGATCTTTATCGGAAGGTGTTGTCGTACATGACAACACCTGGTTCAACCTTTTGTTCCAAAAGCGTGATTTACGCCACCAATGGGCTGCGCTTCCTTTAACATCACCAGGCACAGAATTTGTCTGTCAGTTTTGTGGCGGGAGCGTTTCGACTGTCGTTCGTAAGTGCCGATCCTCACAAACAGACGCTGCTTAAATCATCTTTTATAGATGTAAAAGGCCAATGATGATGATGAGTATATTCACCATTTAACTCATAAAACAAATAACTTGGATGGATATTTCAAATATAACTAGTTTATGTACGCTTCGCATGCGTTGTATCCGGTAGTAAAGCAAGTAAAGTAAGGCTTTGTGTTAATCCTGGTCATAATATGTTAAAATTTTAGCTTGATCTGTTCGGTAGTTTTAGCTTGAAGAGGTAACAGACATACATACAAATCATTATCATCATCATCTCAGCAGTAAGACTGCTTCCACTGCTGGACATAGGCCTCCCTCATGGATCTCCAAAAGTTCAAGAGAGGGTTATTGCCATACTCGCCACGCTTGGCAGGCGAGTTGGCGAGTACAGTACGGGGTGTTGATACACGGAAAGACGTTGCTGGCCATCTTCCGGAGGTCTCCCTTAGAAGGCTCTTAATGCATCCGGGCATGAGAAAAACGGTAACATGGGAAATATGGGGTTTTTATTAGACTAAGCAGAGAGGAAAGGGATGGGATCATAACGACTACATTGTCGAAACGACCAAATCATCATAAGGTCCAGATCTCTAAAGGACCATCTCTTTAGAAAGCCCATATCTCCGAATGACTAGGTAGCAAAGTGACTTACTGAATTTGTGTCAGTGAAAGTACAGTTAAGTAGGTATAGGTGCTGGGCAAGCCTAACTCCATTATCTAAATGATGCTGTAAATAAATGCCCTCCCTTCAATCGACGCTATAAATACCCTACGACGCGAAATCGAATGATTACTAAGTTACTAACTTGGACAACAGGGCTTACAAAATGTTACGACTTCGGATTCAGATGTACCTATTTATTTAACCATATTGTGTATGACGTACAAGGCAAGTCAAAATACGTTTTTCGATAGGTAATACATAAATAGAGTCAACATATTTTTGTATTTAAAAAGTCATTTATTCTTCATGCTAAAATGAGGATTCCAGTATGGTCATATTATAAAATTCATTCAAGCTTGTATGAAATGTAAAATGTGCATGTAAAGAAATATTTACTTAGTTTTCCGTTTAAAATCTCGTAAATGCGCTAAATAAGTTGGCAGGTATATAAAAAGTATACCTCAGCAAAAACCAAAGTCTAAGAATACTTCCGACAAGATTCATTACACTGGATACACACATTACATCCGAACCATGAAACCTCCGTACTCGGTCAGCAGAAAGAGCCAACGAGAGGGGGAAGCCTCGTGACGGGGCGGGGGGGGGGGGGTTTCTATTCGGAGAGTCGAGGGGTCTAATCTCTGGCAGTGACAGGGCGACGAGGCAGCTCAACCTTACATTATACACTAATTTATACTGTAGCTAATGATCCTAAGGCTCAAAATTCCACGAACGCCACAGATGCAATTGTGGTTTGTACAGACGGGGAGAAAAGTGAGTTAAGACTCGCTGTCACAAGTTTTATGATGATAGATTGGATGCAGAGTGCAGCGAGCGAGGGTGATGTTCAATGGAACTCTTACATGCTCATTATGCAATCGAGAATGGTTCCTTCAGTGTTTTAAAAGCTATCATTACTTTTTTCACTTTTTTCTTGGAATACTTGCCACAGCAATATCTTTCACACAGGGAGTCGCTACTGGGTCTTTCGGGTCGTCCGTGTTTTGCTTGATACAAATGTTAGGTTTGCGACGTTAATGCTCTATAAACTTCTCAGTGATAGTTTAACGAACAGGTAAATACGTCTGAAGCTAACAAGCCGCCGGTGTCCTGACGCTGTTAGATTTTACCAATAAAGTACGTGTCATACGTGCATAAAACATGTTTAAAAAAAACCATTAGGAGGTGGTGGAAATAGGCCAGTATCGAACCCACTTTCGTATTGAAATACGGGGTCGATCTAATTACGACTCTGCCAACATGGCTTTTTGTAGCGACAACTGGCGTCATAAATCGGCGCGACTACCTAAATGTTTATAAACTAGGAACGTTTACTACTGAATCTACTTAAATTATTGTGTTTTCAAGGGTCTTATCTCTGATTATTAACATACATATAACCGGGTATTTATCGCGTAAATTACCTTTATTCTTTCCCATTTATTTACTTCTTCATTTCTTTAATATCATATTGCACTTCTATAGAAGTGCAAGTTGATATTAAAGAAATCGGAATGGACGCTATAGCGTCCACTCCAACTTCAATAAGACAAGTTTATATAATTAAAAAAATTAAGTTACTCTCGACACTTTACCTAGTCTCGGAGGTTACCGTTTTTTAATGTGTACCTTTCGGTTTGTAATCATAATATCATGTCCTTTAATTTGATACCACACTTGGGTATATTTGACAACATTCGATTGTTCGTCCCCACTTTCACCCTCCATTTCTTATAAATGGCTCAATCAAATTTGATAAAGCATGTTAAAAACAAAAAAAAAAATGTTTTTAGTAGAAAATCAAATAACTCGTTTAAAAGCTATGGTACTACAGACAGACATACAGACACCACAGACAGACAGTCAAAGGGGTGTTATAAGTAACACCCCTCTTTTTTGTCGAGAGTTAATAAAAATACTTATGTGAGTGAGTGTACACTAAGCTGGCCCGAGGAGGCTGTAATTAGGTATGTGAAGATTACGTGGCGATTTTTCCGAGAGGTATATACTCGTAACTGACAAAACAATGTCGGATGAGGGTCACTCCATTTTGTTAAATATATTTTTATCGTAATCCTTGTTTATTTTTTAAAATTAATATTTTAAAAAATAAACAAAAATAAATATTTATTTGGTAAATAAACCGAATTGTGACTTATTTTGTTTAAGAGGCATACGATTGCGTGCGGCTCGCGATCGTGGGAAGTGGAAGGAGATGGGAGACTTTTGCCCACCAGTGGGGCAAAATATATGTTGTAAAAAATATTAACAATGGACAGCTCACTTAACACTGCAGGTATTTAAACATCATCATCACAGCCGTAGGATATCCATTCCTGGACAAAGGCCTCCCTCATGGACTTGGAGATCCAAGTACTGTAAGGGGTGGTTACCATACTCACCACGCTTGACAGGCGGGTTGGCGAGCGAAGTATGGGTTGTTGATACACGGAAAGACGCTGCTGCCCATTATCCGGAGGTATCCTTGGCAGATTCTTACTGCATCCACGGGCAAGAGAGGAGGGGCAATATTTTTCTGGCGGCACCCCACAGCAAAATATGAATACTACTAAAAGAATTGTATTCATCTGTCTGTATTATCCCCAGTAACAGTAAGTACGACATAAACCCTCAACATCTCCTTTACATAGATTTAAATCGTTAGATACGCCCTCACCGCGTAGTTAGACCGCAACGTTTTCTTTCCACACGAAATGAGTGAGCTGAGCATGCTCATTTGGAATCAGTGTACGTCTAAACACAGTAGAAGCAGACGTGGTGTGTGTGTGTGTGTGTGTGTGTGTGTGTTATTTTTTTCAAGAAAGTTCGCACAATAAATGGTATCAATAACCGTTTGGTTTATTGGCAGTATTATAGTTATAATTGAAATTGTTATTGTTAAACCAGTGTGCGTGTCAGTATTATTGTTGACACAGAGATAAAGAAAATGCCACAGTTTTCGGTGTCAGGGCACATCTTACGATTCAAATCTTTGCTCCTATATCCGTATAACACAGCAGTTGTCTCGTACTAGCGAGCGATACACTCGCGTGCGACGAATGCTCGCGCTGTTTTATTGCTCACTCTGTCCCGCAGTGTACGAGTACGTCGATTTACATCCAGCGGTATTGCGGGAATAAATCCTCTCAAGGCTCTGTTAGGCAATACACATGTCTCTTGAATGTACGAAATTTATGTGTTTACTAACTAAATCTTACTTTAATAGCCAAACGGATTAGCACGTTAAAGTGGAAATGGGTAGGCCAGGTAGCTAGCAGAACAGGTGACCGTTGGGGCCTATAGCATATTACCCTCTTGGAGATCCTTTGAAGTTGATTTTCGTACTCCCGAGATATCTGTACAAGCCAATCTGCAGAAAAACAACAAACATGTCCCGCGAATTGAATTAAAATCAGGAATTGAATCAACCTCGTCTATGCCACGGAGGTCGACGACTCATGTTTACACAACACAATATGTCCCACTATCAGCAAGTAATCGAAGCAGTTGAAATGACCTGAATGGTGGCGTGGAGCAATATGACGTGTCGCGTTACCGAGTGTTACTGACGGGAGCCGGCTCGCTCCGGTCAAGGACTGTGCGACGTTAGATAAATGCTTTATAAATAAACTAGCTGACCCGGTGCCCACCTCGTTGGGCGGTAATTTATAGTCTATGACACTCACAAATACTGTGGCTTTCTATTAGTAAAAGAATTTTGAAAATCGGTTCAGTAGATCCAGAGATTACCCTCTACAAGCTCACAAACTCACAAACTTTACGTCTTTATAATATTAGTATAGATAATCGGATTTACTAAGGGATCGAATTAATTAAGCAATTGATATACACTGGCCTGCAAAAGAAGAACGTGACGATAACTTTTGTACTATTTAAATTCATACGCTCCCTTTTCAAAAGCTGTAATTTTTTACTTTTAGCTTTCCGCATTTGTTTTCGCATTTGTTTTTTGATCATTTACATTTCATTCAAAAAATACGCTATAGCCTGCTGTGCAGTCTATAGCGTATTTTTTTTAATGAAATTTGCAGTAGAGTCCAATACGGCGGGGGCTCTGTACACGTATGTGCTGGCATCTCTTCGGAAGGTCGCACACAGTTAGTGGCCATAGAAAATGGCACTCTGACCGGGGTGAGATATGCTCAAGAGATCCTTAATGTGTATGCAGGACCATATCTGGTAAATATGGGTGATGGATCAATTCTGATGCAAGATAACGCCCGGCCACACACCGCTCGGGCAAATTTTGCAATTAGGTAGGAACAATTTTGAGAAGGAGGCCAAGCGGAGGATTCAGCTAGGCTGGGCAGCGTTTGGGAAACTACGTAGGGTTTTCTCATCACATATACCACAATGCTTAAAAACGAAAGTTTTTAATCAGTGCGTCCTACCCGTCATGACCTACGGTGCCGAAACGTGGACACTTACGGTACGGCTGGTCCACCAGTTTAAAGTCGCTCAGCGAGCTATGGAGCGTGCTATGCTCGGAGTCTCTCTGAAGGATAAAATCCGCAACGAGGTTATCCGACAGAGAACCAAGGTCGTCGACATAGCACATAGGATTAGCAAGCTGAAGTGGCAGTGGGCTGGCCATATCTGCCGAAGAACCGACAACCGTTGGGGTAAACGAGTTCTTGAGTGGAGACCGCGGCTTGGTAAGCGTAGTGTAGGACGACCACTAGCTAGATGGAGTGATGACTTGCGGTCGATCGCTGGTAGACGCTGGATGCGGCATGCTGAAGACAGGGTGAAATGGCGCAGATTTGGGGAGGCCTATGTCCAGCAGTGGACTAATATAGGCTGATGATGATGATGATGACACACCGCTCTAGTCATACAAGAGTACATTCAGGAGGTTGGTATCAACTTCATGGCTTGGCCATCAAGAAGTCCTGACCTGAACCCGATCGAACACGCTTGGGATGAGTTCGGAAGGCTGGTCAGACGACGCAGACGACCTCTTTCATTCAGTGAAAATGGCTACTTTTTGTTTTTATGTTTCATTTATGTTGAAAACATTAAGTTAAGGAAAATAAACTTCTATTCAAAAAATCTTTATAAACTGTTCTAAATGTTATTTTTATTTCAAGTCTTAAGTTTAATATAGTTTAGGAGAAAATTGAATTTAAAAACTGTTATACCTTCTTTTGCAGGCCAGTGTACATAGTTCTTTGCCGATTTTAATTTTCATCGTCATCATCATCATCATCTCAGCCGCAGGAGTGATGTGCATGCCCACAGCTGGACGTAGGCTTATCTCAAGGATCTCCAAGATCATGAGGGGTAGATGCCATACTCACCACACTTGGCAGGCGGGTTGGCGACCGCAGTATGGGTAGTTGATATACGGAAAGACGCTGCTGCCCATCTTCCGGAGCAGAGCAGACCTTTAGCAGAGAACTGACATAACTTCAATAGTATTTTTTAAACTTTCGCGATCACAACACGATATTGCTATATTGGGGTATCGGGTAATTACCTTTATTTTTATCCCCACGATTCGACGGGATTGCACCATCGTGGCCGCTGGCAAACTTCAGGACAAAAATGAAGGTTTTTGAAACTTTCGCGATTACAGTTCAATGTAATATAATAACAAAAAAATGTGTAAATTCCCATTTTTTTGTTATTATATATAGCGTAATATCTTGATTATTACCTAAAATAATCAAAGTGTAGTAATCAAAGATATTACGGTATTACTGCAGTGGGGTGCCGGTAGTAGAATGTTACCCTTCCTCTCATGCCCATGGATGCAGTAAGAGCCTGCTAAGGCATACCTCATGGGGCAGCAGCGTCTTTCTGTGTATCAACATCCCATACTGCGCTCACCAACCCGATTGCCAAGCGTGGTGAGTATGGCAGCTACCCCTCATAGAGATTCATGAGGGAGGCCTGTGTTCAGCAGTGGACGTTTTACGGCTGAAATTATATTATTTATATAGTTATTCTTAAAATTAAGGTTATTTTATCCCCACGTTTCGACTGGATTGGTCGCTGGCAAACGTCAGGACAATAATGTAGGAAATTTTTGCGACAAAAGAAAACTACCAAATATATTATCATTAATTATTGAAATAACTTTATTTCGACAGTTCGTTTCACAATATTTTCTTTCTTACATACATTATATTTTTTGACTTAAAACGATCACTAACCAATTGCGTAGAGTCAGTCTCAGTTGAGTATTATATTTATCGAGAAAATGTTCTTAACAATAAAACCTAAATCATCATGATGATCATTAATCATCATCACAAAAGTATCAATTATATGCAAATGAATATAATATAATGAAATCATTAAGTGAAAGTAGGTGGTTAATTATTAACAATGACAATATTATACAACCGACAGGAATTATTTTAATCAATATAGGATTCATAGTTTGGTTTTAAAATATTTTATTAAGTCTAGGTGTTTTTTGGCAAAATTGGAAGCGATGTTGTTTCGCCAAATTATCTGTTCACATGGAGAAAGAACCGTGGCCATTGGCCGTGGGGTGCCGGCAGTAGAATGTTACCCCTCCTCTCATGCCCGTGGATACAGTATCTTCCCTCTGGAAGATGGGCAGCAGCGTCTTTTCGTGTATCAACATCCCGTACTGCGCTCGCCAACCCGCCTGCCAAGCGTGGTGAGTATGGTAACAACCCCTCATGGAGATCCTGGGAGGCCTGTGTTCAGTAGTGGACGTTTTACGGCTGAAATGATGAATGCGTTGTGATCGTAAATGTTTAAAAAAGACAATATGCATACCAGATATTATCTAGAATATATATATTCTTGCCTGGAATAGATAGCCAAAATCTACTTCTAATACTAGTTCTTAACTAGATGTTTCTGCTATGACCTGTATAAATATGTTTTAATAATGCGTCGATGATTCGACGCATTATTAAAACATATTAAACCAGGTATTAATCGCGTCATTCCCATATAATCCGTTGAGTGCCCTTGTACTCAACCTGTGAATCCACTTAAGTGTTATTTTATTTTTATATTGGTAATAATAATGAAGACCAAGTGAGGGTAGTCTGAAAAGACGCCTTCGCTTTGCTGCGGTTAGCTCCAACACGCCAGTCTTCTCAGGACCACGATACGTGGTATCGTCAAAACGTGGGGCTACAACGTAAACATGCGATATATACACGGTTCTATACAATTGCTTATATTCTAGGAGAACATTGGTACACATGCATGTATTGACCTAATCTTTCCTCTGATTACTGACGGCTAAGCTGAGAAGTTGGTATAGGAGCTGGGCAAGCCTAATTCATCTATCAATGTCCCAGGCATCGTAGCGTCCCGTACACAGTATGAATTTAACGCAATCTTTACAATAAAACTTGTTATAAAATATCAGATTCGTCCCAAGTTGTTTTGTCCTCTAGGACTCTCTGCTCCAACTCCGTCAAACGTAACATAAGACAAAAGGAAATAGTTAAATGATGACTATAACGACCGAGTTTGGTTCCTCGGTTCACTTCTTTTCCTAACTCGCGTGTCATCTGAATGAAGTAAACAGATTCAATTATGTGTTTTATTCTATTAATTTGTGTTGTTTTATTTTGTAATTTGTGACGCGTCAATGAGGTCCATTCGGCGCACTAAATAAAATATTTTTTGAGTTTAAGTTTGAGTTTGAATATAAGTTGCTGACGCTGTATATTTCTAAAACAGGCCAATTTACTATTTTTGTGAGATATATTGTATCCTATGCAAGATCTTAAAATTTAGATTACAACTTGTATTCTAAACGAAATGTTCAAGGCAAGTTTAGAAATATTAAAACTAATTTGACTACACTACATTTAGCGATAAGACTAGTAATCGTATATACTACATATATAATTATACAGTGTGATCTTGTTGACTTTGGTGGCGCGGCGCGGCTGGGTACATAATCTGTAAACAGATAAATCACAGCTTAAATTAGTTTATAGTAATTTACGAGGTAGGAACATATGTTCTGTAAGTTTGCGCTTATATTAATCTTATTAATATTAATGTAGATGCTGCGGGAAAGGTGTTAGTACAAACTTATAGAACGTTTTAGATTACTTTTTCACACACATGTGTAGTAGTTATTAAGTGTAAATCCACATAAGGTGTCATTAATAGAAATTAAATTTGAGTCTGACAATTTCCGCTACATTTCTGCTAGATGCCGCTAACGGTGCTATAACTGAAGCAGTCGAGATTTTCGACGTGACGAATAGTGAATCTGTAGCCAAAATGGAATAGGCAGTCCGCGTGAAGGGTGTCCGCTTAGGACGTGGGTTCGGGTCCCGACAGATTCGAAAATTTTATTTTTAATTTCTATAAAATTTAGTAACTGCACGGACGAAAATGAAATAAAACCTGATTGATAATGCACGTACAACGTGTGTGGCAAAGGTATTTCAAACATAACAAAAATATACCTACATATAACACTCAGAATAAAATTGATACTACAATACCTAACTGAAATTTTATTAAGTTTTAAGAACTTTATGAAAAGAGTTTATCCAGGGAAGTACTACCACCATACCTATTTCTGCCGCCAAGCAGTAATGTCTGTCATTGCTGTGTTCCGGTTTGAAGGGTAAGGGGGCCGGAGAAATTAAGTGCACATGAGACCTTACTACTCTATGTCTCAGGGTGACGGGCGCAGTGCAATGCAGTGTTGGTCACGTGCTTAGTGAACGTAATCACCGCGGTATTGCAATTGTAATGGGTAGAGGTTACCGCTTTACATTAGGTGGACCTTCGGCTTGTCTCGTCATTTACATAGTTGTAAAAAAAGACTGTACCATTTGTATCGAGCGGCTAAGCCTAATTGATATCATAGATTAATATAAAACAATGTTAATAGTGCCGGCACCCCGCCGTGGGGTGCCGGCAGTAGAATAATACCTCTCCTCTCATGCCCAAGGATGCTGTAAGAGCCTGCTAAGGGATACCTCCGGAAGATGGGCAGCAGCGTCTATCCGTGTATCAACATCCCATACTGCGCTCACCAACCCGCCTGCCAAGCGTGGTGAGAATGAGGCCTGTGTTCATCAGTGAACGTTTTATGGCTGAAAAGATTACAATACAATACAATACAAAATCATTTATTGCTTTATAGATAAAAAAACAATACAATAAGCACACAGTAATATACACGTTTAAATAAATTCTTATAAATCTAAAAAGCAAAGGGTGTAAATTCAGCTTGTGCTGCATGAGGATACAGCGCTGGTTTTCAATTTACCCCCTCGGATTGTTGTCCACCGAGAAGTTAAGAGGAGGCGGATATCCATGAACTACATTGTGATATATAATCATATAACCGGTAATCAAATCAAGATACTAAATAAAAATAATAAAACAAAATATATAAAAAAGGGAAAAGTACAGATTTGTGTGTTATGTGTGTGTGTGCGTGCGTGTGTGTGTGTGTGTGTGTGTGTATGTGTGTGTGTGTAAGTATGAGCAGGACCTTAAAAACTTCAGTCTCTTAAGAGTCTGGGTGATGAAGGTGCCCAACTATAGGTGTGTCATGTGGATTTGTGTGGGTCGTGTGATGTCGTTAATTTTGCTATTTAGATTTGTCAACTCTTATTCAAAGGCTGTTTCAACCGTGTGTTTATGGCGTATCAACAGATGTATTTTATATTTTTTTTTAAAGGTTACAAGACTAATTTTTTTCCTTAGTGGTGGTGGTAAATTATTCCATATCTTTGACGCACGGTATTTGAAACAGCCCTTGAACCCTTGGGTTATGTGCTTAGGGATAGCTAAAGAGTTATTTATTATCGATCGAGTGTTGAAATTATGCATATCCTTAAACCAAGTGAATTTTTCAAAGAGATATTCAGGTTTGTTACTCCATATAATTTTTTGAGTAGTACACGCTAGGTGCAGTTCTCGTTCAGATGAATGTTAATAAAAGGTTAGCGGAATCAAATGCTGTGGGTTGTGTAATGTGCATTACTCATAAAACAATCGCACGGAACAATAAATGCGCTCCAAATAAATAATTCAAAGCAGCCGGTGTCTCTGATTCCATAGTCGGGTAATAAATAATAGTTACATTTGAAATAGTAGACACCTGTTTCATTCTACTGTATACTTATACAGTAATGGTAATGATAAACAGAAAGATAGTTGGTTGTCCTAATAAATAAATAAATAAATTCTTTATTGTGCATGGTATACGTGCAAAAACAGAAATAACACAAGGAGTTAAAAATAAAATATTAACATACAAGGATGTATGACATAATACTCGTATATCTCCATCCGTATTCGCCGAGTGGTATGCACCCCCGACTGACAATCCGAAGGCCGTGGGTTTAATACCGGTCGTGCACCAATGGTTTTTTCTTTCTCAAAAAATGTACGTGCACACTTAACACGTGATTTAACGAAGGAAACATCGTGAGGAAACCCGCGGATTAGTTAGCTTCAGACGTATTGACCAGTTCTTGCCTCTGACTAATGGCTGACCGAGCTGAGAGGAAGGTATAGGTGGTGGGCAAGCTTAATCCATCTTACAATGTCCCAGGCACTGCAGCGTCCCGTATAGCACGATTACCAGTAGTTGCCGACGCTGTATAGATCATCTATAATAGATACAAAGGCCTTACGACTACTATATCTCAATCCTTAAAACCTACCGTAAGTCGAAGCAAAGCAGTGGCCCTTGTGTCTATATCGTCTCAGCCGTAGGATTCATATTTATGTATGTTTATCAAGTAAGTAGTATAGTGTATGTATATAATTATGTAGGTATAAAAGATAAAGATAAAAAACGTTTATTTTGTTTCACACATTACAAATAATACAACAAAATTAAAAATATACAGACATGGAAACAAAAAAGGAAATCGCTCAGCATGTGCACAACAGCGATGGCGCTACGTGCGCTGGTTTTCTGCGACTATGGTGTATGGTGTATGGTATAATATTTTCAATTACTATTACCGTATGTACATCTTGCATTGATAGAACCCCATGTTGCATATAATAATCCAATCCATCCCAAGGTTGTCTGGTAGAGATCGCTCTTTAGCGATAAGACCGCCGATTGTCACATGATCAGTGTTTCTTTAGTTTTTTAATTTGTACTTGTATGTTTTAAGGTGTGCAATAAAGCATTTACTATCTATCTATCTATCTATCTAGGACAGCAGTCCACGTCCACAGCTGGACTTGCCTAGGCCTCCCTCGTGGACCTCCAAGTACTGACCGTGAGGGGGTTGTTGCCATACTCACCACGCTTGGCAAGCGGGGTCGCGAGCGCAGTGCAGGATGTTGATACACGGAAAGACGCTGCTGCCCGTCTTCCGGAGGTATCCCTTGATAGATTCTTACTGAATTATCGGGAAAGAGAGAAAGGGTAACATTCTACTGCCGGCACCCCACGGCCTCGCGTCTCGCGTCTATATACAAGAGTGAAAACTTAAAGCGAGGAGGACCTCTCTCTTCTGCCTCTTGACCTCCTCTTTGACCCCACAGGGCATAACCCTGTTTCATCTTCTTTTTGCCATAGATATAATGGTAAATGGTTATTGTTAATTAGTAACTAGAAAATTGTTAAGCTATTCATCATCATCGTAAAATATTTAACTATAGTTCGACAGGTAATAATAATAAACATTGTTTTTGAAAATGTACAGTCATGCAGACCTTATAGTAATTGGTAAAGTGTGATGATGACAATGATCGTATCATCATATTAGGTAATAAGCGCGAGTAAAACAGCAGAACGGTATTAGTAAAATAATCAGAACATAACTATTCTTGTTTATTTGCTCGCTCATAAATTATGCTTTCGCTGAAATTATTGTTTACTGTGTTTAACATTCGGCTCTTCTCTAATTGCATCATCATCATTTCTGCCGTAAAACGTCCACTCCTGAACACAGGCCTCCCTCATAGATCTCGATGAGGGGTACTTGCCATACTCACCACGCTTGGCAGGCGGGTTGACGAGCGCAGTAAGGGATGTTGATACACGGAATGACGCTGCCCATCTTCTGGAGGTATCCCTTAGCAGGCTCTTACTGCATCCACGGGTATGAGAGGAGGGGTAACATTCTACTGCCGGCACCCCACGGCACTAATTGCATGTATGGACCTAAATACTCGGTAATTGCAGAATGCAGTTGGCATAGAAAGTTATCTGAAGAACGAATTCAATTCTGGACTTTATTCAATTTAAATGAGTCTTGTTTTTCATATGTTAATTGAGTATTCTATGTAGCGTTTTGTTTTATTGATTAACCAATGAATTTGAATACGAAAATATGCTGAGCCATCCTAGTAAGGCCTTACATCTACTATAGATTATTTATACAGCGCCAGCAATTAGTTTTCGTGCTGTACGGGACGTACAGTGCGTGGGTCATTGTTAGATGGATTAGGCTTGCCCACCTCTCTAACAACCTCTTATTAGTCAGAGGAAAGAACAGGTCAATACGTCTGAAGCTAACTAAGCCGCGGGTTTCCTCACGTTGTTTTCTTTGAACTACACTCAGAACTCTCACTCGAAGATTCCCACAAGTGTGGTATCAAATGAAAGGGCATGATGTTTAGGTTGCAAAACTGAAGAAACACATTAAAAAAATTAAGTTACCTCCGAGTGTACACTCGAGGGTTTCTTAAAATTTTAATAACCTGTTAGTTTAAAAAAGTCACTGAAAATATAATTAACAATCAATCAATCATTCATTGATTTATTAAAATCTTAACAGGTAAAGAGTCGGATGTTACTTAAAATTTTTAATATAATAAACTTGTTAATCAAAACACCTCACTTAAAATCTAGCCGTCAAATTCACGCGGGTACCTCTCGCTTCATTACCGGTGTTTTTGCTTGCTCATAATCATTGTTTACAGTGTTTATAACTCAGTTTCCCCTCTAATTGCAGCCTCCGTCAACGCACAGACCGGACGTGTTGATTATGTTAAATATATGCTCGTTAATATAGCGGAATGGTCCTCGCAGCGATTTATCGGTGAGTTCGCTAACTTTATTATCGAACGGTAACTAAGTTGCGGCGTTTGACCATTTTCAATGCATATTAAGCGGCATGCCCAAAATAGATTTTGCTCGGCTATTTTATTTATGGACAGAGATATTCAATTTTGAACGTAAAATGTGAAATTTTAGTGATTCATCGTTACTATATCATGGAGATATCCATCTAACAGCAGGTCTGTCTACCATGAGTTTTCACAACCTCTCGCTAGCGACTGTAGTTAAAAATGTATGAAAACATGTACAGCCCCTCTAGCGGATAGTTTAGTACTAAAGTACGCAGTAAACTACACTACAGTGACTGTAGTTTGGGCTTCATTTGCTTAGAATTTGGTACCTACCATGAGTTACAAATCTGACAGATGTCATAGTAACGTACTATTACTACTGTAGTAACGGCAGGCGATCTAACAGTGACAACTCATGGTAGACACACTGTTCGGGGAGCTTGAATGCTATAAATTGAACAGATTCGATTCGATGAATGTGAATTAGACTAGAATGCTTAGCTGACTAACCAAAGAAAGGGCAATGTATTGTGATCGTATCATCATTTCAGCCGTAAAACATCCACTACTGAACACAGGCTTCTCTCATGGATCATCATGAGGGGTAGTTGCCATACTCACCACGCTTGACAGGCGGGTTGGCGAGCGCAGTGCGGTATATTGATACACGGAAAGAAGCTGCTGCCCATCTTCCGGAGGTATCCCTTAGCAGGCTCTTACTGCATCCACGGGTATGAGGGGAGCGGTAACATTCTACTGACGGCATCCCACGGCGAATATGATCGTATGTATTGATTCTCGTGTAGCGCGTTTGGGCCGCGTGGTGTTCCACGACGACACAGATGTTCCCTTAATTCGTTTAAAAGTCAAAGTCAAAGTCTTAGTCAATAAGTGTTTATTCAATAGAGCAAAAAGCTACATACAACATCTTTATAATAGCCCGACGGTAGAATTAGAAAGATAAATAACATGAAAAATACCATGTATATATAAATATTTTTCAGAAAATAGAACATAGACCTTTTTTACCCAGATTAATACGCGCAAAACCGTAGGCCGATGCTTATTTTTATGGCCGTAAACCTTTGCATGACAAAACCTACTCTATTATTCGTTGCAATAATTGCTCAAAGCGAATTCAGCGCATTGATATCCCAATTAGATCTTTATTGATTGCAGAATATTCAATGCAATTCATTTAACATGCTAGAAACGTTGTAAAACATGCAAGAATCACATTTTCCTTATGCAAATTCCAAATACCCTGTCTAGATGTACTTATTTGTATTTATACAGAGCTGCGGTTAGAGGCGATGTGCCGTGTGTACCGAACCTAGGTACCACACTTGTACCTAAATCCTAGGTAGTGTAGGATGCACTGACAAAGTAAGCTGGTTGTTAAAGTCAGGGTATTGGAGTTAATTGAGATATTTAGAGTTCTGTGGTACAACAAGGAACCCCCCTTTATAGTTTCGCTTTCTCTGTCTGTCGGTCTGTGGCTTTGTGAAGATACTATTAGTACTTAGTAGTAGGTTGCTTACTTCAAGCAGAACATTAACAATAACATAAGGAATCCCCAATTACTGTGGAAAAAATTGAAATCCTCTATTCTGCCTCCAAAGTCTAATAGCGAACTACCAACTTCGTTTGAAAATCCGAATTCTATTAATAATCATTTTATGAACTTACCTGGATCTTTATTTCTCAATATATCTCAACTAACGTTTTATGAATTCAATAGACTCAGTGACGCAGTCTTCCACTTATGCCCGGTTGGTTGCAATGACGTCATGAAATGTATAAGTTTACTTAAAACTAATGCAGAAGGTACTGACGGGATAACCCTTAAAATGTTGCTAATGACGCTACCTATAACATTGCAAACTATAACAGATATTGTGAATGCCTCAATCAGTACCTCAACCTTTCCTGAGTCCTGGAAGTCAGCAACTGTGCGTCCGTTGCCTAAAATATCAGACCCTGTCTCAAATAAAGACCTGCGTCCAATCAGCGTTCTTCCTTGCATCTCTAAAATTCTGGAAAAGATAGTTTGCAGTCAAATGACCATTTTCTTAGAGAAGTATAAGCTTTTGCCAGAACTGCAATCAGGTTTTAGGAGGGGCCGCGGTACTGTCACAGCTCTGCTGGACGTAACAGATAATATACTTGACGCACAAGATAAGGGTATGGTTACTTGCCTGGTGCTATTAGATTTTTCAAGGGCTTTTGACGCACTAAATTGTACTTTGTTGGTGTCTAAGCTTAGGTACTTTGGATTCGGTACTGATACTATTAAATGGTTTGATAGTTACCTAAGAAATCGTCGTCAGCATGTCAAATTGTACAGAGCTGACGGCTCTGCAGTTCTTTCAAACGAAGTCACTATTGAGAGAGGGGTGCCTCAAGGGTCTATTTTAGGCCCTAAACTCTTCTCTATATACTCAGCCGATATCACAAGCTGCATCACTCATTGTAGGTTTCATATTTATGCGGATGATGTACAGCTGTATATCTCGTTTAGACCAGAAGATACTAAATCTGCAATAGCCAATCTCAATAGTGACCTACATAGAATATCTAAATGGACGCATGATAATAGTTTAGTCCTTAATCCAGAGAAAACAAAATTTATGATTCTCGGAACACGTCGCAATTTGGATAAGCTTGATCCCAAACTTTCGGTTTTGCTTATGGGTCAATCTATTGAACGTGTTTACGAAGCACGTAATCTGGGGCTCTACATGGACTCAAATCTGAGATTTGAAAAGCATATAACATCTGCAGTTACTTCTTGTTTCTACAAACTTAAAGTCTTATATAACATCCGACCATTTTTAAATGAAGAATTGCGCATCCAACTTGTTGAGTCTCTTGTACTCTCGAAGCTTAATTATGCTGATATAGTTACGGGTCCTCGTTTGCTTGGTCGTACTCAACGCCTAATACAAAGAGTGCAAAATGCCTGCGCCCGGTTTTGTTTTACAATTCCGCCCAGGGAGCATGTCACTCCATTCCTCAATGCTCATTCTATTATTAAGATGAAAGCTCGGCAAAAACTTCACCTTGCATGCTTGCTGTTTGGGGTTATTAAACACGGTGAACCTACTTATCTGTTTAATAAACTGACTATGCTCACTAAAAGATCATTGCGTAAAGGCAGAAAGCAACTTGCCACTCCTGAGCACAACTCCGCGGCATTTAGGGGTAGCTTCAGATATGCAGCGTCCAAGGTGTGGAATAATATTCCTCCACCTATAAGAGAACTCCAGAGTGTTCAGTGCTTTCGCTTAAGACTTAAACGGTACCTAATGGAACATCAGAATGCAGTGGCGGACTTGAGACATGAGGTATCTATTTTATAGTAAGCTTATATACTTTTTTTTTTTTATTATTTTTGTTTTTTGTTGTTACGTTTCTCGTAGTAATAAATGTTAGCGTTATTATTATTATTATTTACAGTAGGAAATTGAAATTGTTACCTTACTTTTTATTATTATTTATTTATACACATTATATTGAATAAAGAGGGGAGCTTTATCTACGCAATAGGTATATTAATTTTCTTTAACAGCCCAAGTCTCATTTGGCTGTGGGTACTTCCATATACTAAGCCGGATGCCTAACAGTATGTTCTCGGTTCGTGCTCTGATCCTTTAACTAGAGATATAATAGTTTTAACTTTTAAAAATGATAGTTTTAAATTCTTTTGCACTTTTTCTATTCGATATAAGGTAGGTTCGAGGTAAGGTAAGGGATATAAGGTATGCTGTTTCTTTAGTTTTTTTTTGTTAATAAATAGTTATATTTATTAATTTTAGTTAGTAGTTATGAGTTGAGTGTTGTTTACATCTCGTATCAAACCGGTTCTGACGGAAGATCAGCGTTGTGCTTATGCTCAACTTAGGCTGAGTCAGACGCCTTTTTGTAACTGTTTTTTCTTAGTTTAATTTGTTATTTTGTTATTTTGTCTCTCCTGTTGTGTCTTTTATTTTTTATGTGTTTTGTTATGAGTGTTACAAATAAATGTTTTATCTATCTATCTAGAAAGCTGTTATTTTTCATAGACCACGCCAAGGTAACTGTAAAAAATATTATAAAATAATTAATGTGCGTTATATGGGGATGTTTAAAGAATCTTTGAATAGGCATTTTAGAACTATAATTAATGGAATCAGGCGTTACTTTGCGGAAATCCATGACAATAAAATGCAATAAAAATATTTAGTTTTAATTCCGCTTATGCTGAGATGCAGGAGCACCGCCCTCCCGCCCGCTAATTATGCACATGCAGGGAGAACTAGCTTGTCAGTGCAGCATGCATACCCAAACCTATACGACGACACGTGTTTCGCCTCTCCGCGAGGCATCATCAGGTAAACGCTGAGGTGTTGACTGGTCGGCCGCTGGAACGAAAGCTTTCGTTTCAGCGGCCGACCAGTCTGCACTGACAAGCTAGTTCTCCCTGCATGTGCATAATTAGCGGGCGGGAGGGCGGTGCTCCTGCATCTCAGCATAAGCGGAATTAAAACTAAATATTTTTATTGCATTTTATTTTAGAACTATTTAGGGATCGCTAAGACAATTTTTCGATTAAGGATTCCGTTTGCAAAATGTTTCAAGCGCTTTCTCGATAGCATGTGTAAACGTCAGTTTATATAACTAATTGATTTAGATGTGACTTTGTGGAAATCCTACTAATATTATAAATGAAAAAAATTGTGATTATGTATGGAATTTTTGTTACACTTTCTCGCAAAATCTAGCCTATGGATTGAGGTGAAATTATGCAAGAACGCATGCGAAGTAGCGGGCATAAGACGGTTCAAGGGCCGCCTGGCGCGGGACCCCTTCTCCGCAACACAACGGCGATATCACCTGTGCCTAGTTTTCAAGTTATATTATATGTACCTATGTTAGTCTGTAAGGCATATGTTTTATGGGCCTTAGATTAAGTTTTTAACATCTGTTACTTATCCATGGTTGCCTGAAATAAAGATTATATTAGGGGGCTAGCGCTGTCTGTCTGTCTGTGTCATGAGACGATTACAACGGAAAGCGTTGACCGATTTACATTAAGCCTTTTTTGTTAGCACCGTCTTAATGAGAGAAGAGTACTGATTAATTTTGGTGACCCTAGGGTCACAGAGACCGGAGTTATGGTGAGCTTAAAAGGTCACCAAAAAAAGAAAAGTCTTCAAATGGCTGAAAACGTCCTTTGGTGACTTTTTGAGGCATTCACTCCCCTTTTCTCGTACCTACGGGGGTACGAGAAAAGGGTCTAATGCTTTATTATAGGCTAGTCCAATATAATTATATAAATCAACAACAAATATATAGTAACAAATCCGTGCTGTGTGTTAATATCCAGCAATAATCTATTGGCGTCCTGTTAGTTCGTCAAGTAAAACCAAAGCTGAAGCAATGCGTTTGTATTGTTTTGTAAGACAAGTCCCCGATTTCCGTGTAACAGGTGACGTTCTGCGGTTCAGGTAACCTAGGTATTCCGTAACGGATTAGTACCGTGCCGCCCCCGCGCCGGCACCGGCGTGTAATTAGTCTCAAGGCGCTGTGGTTAGTAAGCTGTTAGTGAGATGGTTAGGTTAGTTTTGGCGCAGAGGTTCGCTGTTGCGGGTCCAATGCTGTAACTACATTAACCCAGAACTGTAACCATCTCAGCTGCCTGCTGTCCACGTCCACTGCTGGACATAAGCCTCCCTTATAGATCTCGGAGATCGTGAGGGGCTTGTCGCCATACTCGCCACGCTGATGCACGGAAAGACGCTTACTGCATCCACGGGCAAGAGAGGAGAGGCAAAATTCTATCGCCGGCACCCCACGGCAAACCAATCACGTTCGTGATTTTTTAAGCTCATATTTATCAGCATCTCAGCCGTAGGTCTTCAGACCCAGCAGTGGACTGGTGACAAAGGGATCCCTAATTGACCTCCTAGTACTGACCATGTGAGAATTTTTACCATACTCACCACACTTGGCAGGCGAGATGGCGAGCGAAGTATGGGATGTTGATACACGGAAAGATGCTGCAGCCCATCTCTCGGAGGTATCCCTTGGCAGATGTTTACTGTATCCACGGGCAAGAGAGGAGGCGCAACATTCCAGCAACGTCGCGGCGACACGTGCAGGTACGTGTATCGTTATCACCATCCCGTACTACGCTTGCCCGCCTACCGTGACTAGTGCGCGTGGTTAGCAACTCCCTCAGAATAGTACTAGGAGATATATGAGGGAGGTATATGTCCAGCAGTGTACGTCCACGTAAGATGATGTAGCAACCAGCTCTCACCTCAGATGACATAGTTCCTCCCCGGCTGGCGCGGCCCCAGCGCGAAGGGCCAGAGGCGCGCGCGCCGCGCCGCCGCCACGTCGCCTCGCAGCAGCGCGACGACGTCGTCCAGGTAGCGCAACGCGCACGACTCCTGCCGGAGCGCGCGCGCAGCCGCCGCGCATCGACAGGCGCGCAGCCATTGTGCCTGGAATATAAATAGAGTAGATATAATAGATTGTTAACCGAGGGTCGAAAGAATCAATTCCCGAGGCCCTAGCGCAGCGAGGGCGGCTATAGTCCGAGTAGGAATTGATTCTTTTACCCGTGTTAAACACTCTACTTTTCATGAGGTACTTTTCGTATGAGGAAAATAAAAGTAGTTGTTTATGTTAACTATTTATTGATAATATATAATAATATTAGTAGTACTTACCTATTTAAAATTAATTGTCAAATTATGACCTATTTTTTTGAATTGAGTCACAGATAAAAACAGATTACTATCCCGCCAATTTATGTCGACTTTTAAAATTTTAAATATGGAACTCGCTGCGTAATTATTGCGGCTTATTCCGGTCACAGATGTTTGCGCTAAGTTCACACTGGCTGTTTAGAAAGTCACATGGCCGCAGCATTTTTTTAATTAGTTTTTTTTACATAAAACTCTTCATATCTGACAGCAGTTCTATATTTAAAGTTCATTCCGTTAGGTGGGAAGTAATTTGTATGAGTTTTTCCCTCTTTATGGAGGGAAGCAGCATTGTCCACCCAATAATCAGATCAAAACAATACTACTTTCCGAGTATGAGAAATGAAAAATAAATGCCGTAGGGGTCCTCTCATACCCATGGATGCAGGAAGAGCCTGCTAAGTGATACATACTACCGGAAGATGGGCAGCAGCGACTTTCCGTGTATCAACATCCCGTACTGCGCTCGCCAACCCTGATAGCGATGATCACGAGATTTGCGCCTGTTGCTAGATACGTAATCAGCCTGCCTGAGTCTGCGAATTAGAGGGATGGTAGGAGGAGTTTAAAGGAGACCTTAACCCAGCCGTGGGACGAGATAGTTTAGCAAAAAGAAAGTGACCACGCAGGTCGGATGTTTATAATAAACGAAAGGCAATAACAGTGTAGTTCAGACGATATGACAAGCATTGTGAGATGAAGAGGCTGGCACAGGATAGTGTAGACACAAAAAAGCGGAGGCCTATACCAGCAGTGGCCGTAGTCCAGCTTAGGATGATGATAATGAAGTAAGTAAACATTCGGATGAAATGTCACAATGAAGCAGCGATGGTGAACGTGTTAAATGTAGGTACATGTAGGTACATTAAGGTAAAACAAAGTAAGGTGTATAAACTAAATAAAATAATACAGGTGTAGTTTACCAGAACCAATTAGTATAATACCTATATATATATTTTTAATAGATTAGACATTTTATTATTATATACATCAGACATTTTATTATATAGTAAGGCCTTCGCATCTTTTATAGATGATTTATACAGCGTCAGCAATTGGTAATCATGCTGTACGGGACGCTGCAGTGCCTGGGACATTGTTGGATGGATTAGGCTTGCCCAGCACCTATACCATCCTCTCAGCTTAGTCAGCTATTAGTCAGAGGAAAGAACAGGTCAATACGTCTGAAGCTAACTAAGCCGCGGGTTTCCTCACGATGTTTCCTTCACCGTTAAAGCACGTGTTAAGTGTGCACATACATTTTTCAAGAAAGAAAAATCCATTGGTGCACGGCCGGTATCGAACCCACGACCTTCGACCTTTATTGTATAGACATTAACATATTAGCCAAATCTGCCGAAATGAAAACATCTGTTTCCGGCAGAAATCAAACTCATGCTTCTCTGCCGGCTGCCAGACCTCCTGGATCACGGAGGTCATCGAGTGCTTCAGCATTAAGTGCTCCTTGTGCAACTGTTTTGCGTGGAAGTTCTAAATAAAAATGAAAAAAGTAATATATTTTTTTTAATAAACAGGGAAAAAAGTTCTATATTGAATTACATATAATAGTAAAGCAACTTCATGATTCGGCGATTGAATTAGATTAGAAAATAATTTATTAAGTTTCATCCTTTTAATTTAATTCTAGGTATATCATGTATATGTATATAAGTTAACACAAATTATGACATGATATTTATTTTTATTCACTATTAATTTAAAATATTAGATATGCCATGGGGTGCCGGCAGTAGAATGTTGCCCCTCCTCTCATGCCCCTGGATGCAGTAAGAACCTGCCCAGGAATACCTCCGGAAGATGAGCAGCAGCGTCTTTCCGAGTCTTATCATCCCGTACTGCGCTCGCCGACCCGCCTGCTAAACGTGGTGAGTATGGCAACATCCCGTCATGGTCAGGTACGTGGAGGTACTTGGAGATCAATGAGGGAGGCCTGTTTCTATGACGTGGATAGCAGTCTTATGGCTGACATGATGATTGGATGTGGATTGACCACCTTAGTCGCTATATAAAATAATAAAAAATACCATGCTATAACTTCTTTTTCGGATGGCCCAAGATAAACAACAATTCAAGAGGATGACCGCCGACCTTCAATAATTGGAGAGGCACTATAAGAAGAAGAAGATGCTATAATTTATATAATTTTGCACACCAAAGATCTATCACTGTTTATTCAACTTTATATTGGAGTATTTTACACAGCTATAACTCTACCTGAGCCTACGTGAAATGGCCAAAGTACAACGATTTCTAAGGAAGGTTAACGTAGCGCAAACCGTAGACCCTTCGCGTAGACGGTCTACGGAAGGGTCTACGTTAAAGGGTTGAATTATGTAAGCTACTTAGGGCCAGTTCACAGACGCAATTTTGCTTTCAGATTGCTAAATGATGAACACAAGATTTTGCTTCGCATTTCCGTGGGCTGCCGGCAATAGATAGATAGATAGATAAACTCTTTATTGTACATTACTTGTTCTTTATGTCAAGCCAGCCATGTTTGCGTGTGGGTCTATCCGTGATTTCACTTACTGGCTCTAACGGAAGACCAGCGCTGGCTATTTATCCATAGCCAGTAGTATGCTGAGTTAGGGCCCTTTTGTAACAACCTTATCTTACTACCTCTATTATTATAATCTGTAATTGTGTTGTTGCAAATAAATATATACTTTACTTTTACATTCACCATATAACATAAATTTCACAAAGAGAAACACAGATAAATATAACACAATGGGCGGTCTTATCGCTAAAAGCGATAAGACCGAATTTCTTCCAGACAACCTTTGCATGAATAGAATGTTGCCTCTACTCTCTGCCCGTGCAGTAAGAGTCTGCCAAGGGCCAACCTCTGGAAGATGGGCAGCAACGTCGTTCCGTGTATCAAAAACTGTACATCCTGTACTGCGCTCGCTTATCCGCCTGTCAAGCATGGTGGGTATGTCAACCATTCCTCATAATCAGTACATAATTACAAGGGTTTAAAAGTTAATTGCAAATTACTTCAATAATTTTTTGTCCAAAATAGAAAAATGGCGCTACCTTTCTAAGTACATTTGTTCATCATCATTGCTGGATTTTTCCGACCTTTTTCATTAGTTTTTTTTTATTTTCCTTAAAATATACTATATGGCCGCTCACAAAGGAATACATGCACACCATACAAGTTGCACAAAGGGCAATGGAGCGCGCCATGCTTGGCATCTCCCTCCTTGATCACATACCCAACGTGGAGATACGCCAGCGTACGAAACTTGTAGACGTAGGTATGCGGATCGCAAGCTTAAAATGGAGATGGGCAGGGCATGTTGCCAGGCGAGACGACAGCCGATGGACCAAGGCGGTAACAGAGTGGTTTTCGATGGAAACGAGACGGCCTCGAGGCAGACCACCTGCCAGATGGGCGGACGATCTGGCCAGGGTTGCCGGACGACAGTGGATGAGACTTGCACAGGACCGTTTACGTTGGCGTGCTGAAGAGGAGGCCTATACCCCGCAGTGGGTGTCAACGGGCTGATATGATGATGATGATTAAAATATACTCGTAGGTTAAGCCACCCTCATGGATGCCACTCTATAGTATGCAATGTTTAAAGTGTTAAACCAACTATGAGCAGGAGAACTTTTGTAGTTACTTGTAGATGGCGCTCAATCGGTGCTTAACCGTAATGATTTTATCAAGATATTCGACTAGCCATGGGGTACGTAGCTTAAAGTACTTCCGGCTTTGGGAAATGGTCAAGGATCGATTTCACCGATGTGGGTTCAAAACCTATCGCATTTTTATTTATTAGGTTCTTTTATTTTCCTTGAAATGTCGTCGTATTCTCTAGTAGTGTAGTAGTCTAATAGTAGTAGTAGTAGTCTCTAGTAGTAAAAAATCAAAATTTTGAGAAAGAAATTCAGTAAAATAAAATTTTTTTCTCCAAATTTTGATTTTTTGTTTGTATAGAAACCTAAATATAGTGCACAATATACCTAATAGATTAAAAGTTTCATAGAAAGATCTATTACGACGCCACACCCACGTACGAGCGGTTGTATGAAAAGTAAGTTGGACTGTTTCACTTTCAAAATTAACGTGAGATATACTATTCATTTTGTAAAAACGGGAATTACTCACGTAGTATTGTAACGTCGAAGATTAATCCGCCACGTTTCGATTTTTCAAGAAAATCATCATCATGCGATTGAATGCCCGTCCGCGCGTGCGGCCGACACGACACTGTTGGACTGGCCCCTCTTAACAACTCCATGGTAATAATTTATCCTGCTTTAACCGGAAAACCACAAAAACATGTTTGATAAAACTAATAACACATGATAATACATACTTTGTGACGATAAACTGATCTATATGTTTCGTGTAGTTAATAAACGAATCTCATTTAATTTCAATAACTAGCCGCGGACAGAAACTGATCCGCAAAAACTGCGTTTCTAGAAGTTCTAATTGTAACTGAAAAAAGAGCCATTATACACACGCGAACTTAATTTGTTAACTAGAAATAGAAACAAACAAATCTCAATGGAACAAGAAATCTTCATTTGATTAAAGTTTTTATCAATCTATTTCCGCTTGGGGTGCCGTTACCCCTCCTCTCATGGCCGTGGATGCAGTAAGAGCCTGCTACCTCCAGAAAGGATACCTCCAGAAGATGGGCAGCAGCGTCTTTCCGTGTATCAACATCCAGTACTGCGCTCGTCAACCCGCCTGCCAAGCGTGGTGAGTATGGCAATTACCCCTCATGCTAATCCATGAGAGAGGCATTTGTTCAGTAGTGGACGTTTAAAGGCTGAAACGACGACGACTAATAATAGTAAATTAAAAATTTTAAGCCAAAAATACATAATTTTCTAATGTGTTTTGTTATGTGTAACGGTTAAGTTAATACATATTTTTTATTTTATTTTTAAGCCCGATGTTTCCCACTGCAGGGCAAAGGCCCTCCTTCCACTTATCCCTGTTTTTAGCTTGCCAGTCTTTCCTAAAGGAGCCAAGCTTATCGCTGCCTCGGTCTACCACGTGGTCGTCTTTGTTATGGAGTCCAATCGGCGGTGGTTTTTGCCCATAGTTGTTAGTCGTTGTTTAAATAATAGTAAATTGAATATAATTTGGAGTTTCTGTAACTTTTATCGCCATTTTTGTGATTTACGCGTATGTAAAAAGGGCTATTGTAATATGATTTGAGCTTCCCTCAAACCTAACATTATGCATTATGCCAACGTTGACACGATTCCAGGACTAGTGTAATTAAAATTGCATTGCACATTCGCGTGTTGAGCGCGTCACAACATCGAAGTAAAAAGTTGTGTTAAAATGTGAAATAGGTCGATGACACGTCTAATTAGTAGATTAACTGGTAGAATAAGGAATTGTTACTACTTTCACTGCGTTGATTTTAGTAATATCCGTCAAGAATAATAAAATTGTCAACACAACTTAGATTCTCTACAGTTAAAAATGCTATTTATGATTCAATTTTCAATGTTTCAAAGTTTCGTGTACCAGTAGGACAAGTGAACACCACCTCCAAAAGTGTAATAAAAAAGCTAATAGGAAAGCCATCACCAGTGCGGCCAAGCCAACGCGTTGGTGCAGGTTGTCGTGTTACCAACGCGTCAGGGTTGGCGGCGCAGGCGGCGGGCCAGCACCTGCAGGTCCTGCTGGATCCCAGCCAGCTCGTCGTGCAACGCGCGTGACTCGGCAAGGAGCGCGTCCAGCCGGCGCGCCGCGAGAGATAACCCTCCGAACTCAGTCTCATCTTCCTCCACCGAGAGAGCCAGCTTCCCCATCCGTTCCCGTTCGTACGCCTCGCGCGCTGATTGCCGGAATGTCCGGAACTCTCGACACTCCCCGCTGTGCGCATCCTCTTCCGCTTCTCTTAATTCCTCAGCGAGGGAGCGGTTCGCGTTGGATATAGATAGCCTTTCGTTTGGATTTTCCGTAGGTGATGACTCTGGCGACTCTGAAGGCTCCGACGAGGATTCTAGAGGTCTGTCGCGCAACTCAGGCGAAACGGCTGGACTGGGGGAATGCAGAGTCCGTTGAAGGAATCGTTTCGCGTCGTCGTCGAGGGGGCGCTGCAGGCGGCGCGGCGCGGGCCGCACGATCGCCTCCAGCGCGTCGTGCCCCTCATCCCCCGCGTGCACCAGCTCGAGGATCCTCGCGCGCGGAGGCGACAGACTCACGCACGAGTCGAACTTCGCCACCAACTTTCCCTTGCTGGGGGAAGTGTGCACGTCTCCGGTCGGCGTGTACGCCCGGAGGTTTTCCGTTAGGAGGCGGTAGTTGCGAAGTTTCACGTTTCCTTCCGGCGGCAGGTGGAGCGTATCGCAGTCGGCTGGGTCGGGCTCCACGATCTCTATGAGCGCGATGCGTGGCAGCGGCGGCGGCGCGGACCCCATCGCTCGACGCGCGCGCACTCACTGACCTGACACTCACGCGATAACAACACAACACGTTTCACTTAAACTGTTCACTGCGCTACGTCGCAAGCGATAATGAGTCTTACCGCTGCGAGTTATCGCTGCGTTTTGTTTAACGGCTCTTTCATTATGACAATGAAGTGGAGTTTGCACTAGAGGGTGATTATTGGCAATTAGCGGCGCGTACGCCCGCGGCCGAGGCGCGAGCACAACAGCCGCTAGCCGACTGCTCGGCGAGTAATCCAATTTGAGGCGCCCCTGCTCAATGACTGCGTACATTCTGGCCTATTAATAACAATATTGACGCTGCTATGCACTTTATCTACATACCAAGTTACGACTTTATTATGTAGTAGTAACTTTATAAGGAACGTTGTGGGAAAATAAGAGTTTTACCTAAACTACCTACAAAGCATTTTGACTCAGCTATTCTGAATGTGCTATTTCCGAAACAGGAAAATAGAAGAAAAATTTGTCATTATGAAAACACTTAGGGCGGTATTTTAGAACGACACTCAAGCGTGGCTTAAAAAAACTCTACCTATGCGTTATTAACGTCTGGGTTAAATTAATCAACTGGTGGTTCTTGTGAGAATTTATGTTTTATTGTATGTGTAAACAAATGTAAACACTTGTTACTCAGCCTCTATTGATAAAATCTTGCCAAAAAACTGACGTTGCCAATTTGGTGGACATATCTCCTGACACACACGCCATAGACAAAATAAGGCGAAGAGGGCCCCTTAAAGCCCAACCCCTACCCCGTGCTGACTATTTATGCCACGTGAGTGCGGAAACTTGCAACGAAATGTTCTAACGAGTGCCCAAAAGGGAAATGGCAATACCATGATAATGGAGGAAAACTATATAATTAACAATAAAATGCAATGAAAACTAGACACTGGCTGAATTGTATAAAATGAAACACAAAAAGCCTTAAAAGAACTAGAAGGAGTAGAAGAAAGTCTGGAGTTTGTTCTGTAACTGTAACAATAGCTTAGTAACAACGCTTGTTTTAAAACTACCGTGATAAATAGACGTTGAGAAAAATGGCGGAATTGCAAAGAGTTTCTCACGCCTTTCTGCAACACTGAGCTGCTCTGGCATCGCTTACTGTGGCTAATTACTGCACTTTATAACGACTAGCTTCAGCTTGCGGTTCCGTTTGCGTTTTTTCTGTTCTCGCAGTCTCTTAGTTTATAAAACAGTAGCTTTTTACAAAGTTATTTATTGTCGACACATTTCTAGATCGAAACCATCCCTTGAGCAGATTTTTTTTATTCAATTTTCTTTATTTTTTTTCTCTAATCGCTTGTTGGCATTGACTGTGAAAAGCTACAATATTCGATTCATCAAGAAAACAGGGCGAATGAGATCTGACGCAGTCCGCGTAAGTAAACCGGATTGCCGGCCGAAAGAATGTGTCCGTAGGTGTAGTAAAAATCTGCCAAGCGATACCTCCGGAAGATGGGCAATAGCATCTTTCCTTGTATCAACATCCCGTACTGCGCTCGCCAACCTACCGAGCCTGGTGAATATGGCAATACCTCATTGAATTTTCGCGTCAATTTGTCTATCTGGGACTAAAAAAATTTTCTCCTGTATATAGACATATTTTCCCAATTATTATAGCTACTGATTTATTTTCTATATTATACTCGTCGCTACGATAAAACAAGCAGGTATAGTGAACGAAAAACTCAACCGCAATTTAGGGCATAGCACTATACCTTGAGAAATATCAGTAGAGACTATTACATTAAATTTCATTCCATTTCATACACTATTACATCATGATGTGTGCATATAAGTTGATAGGGATGTGTTATCTCAGTTCATCTTACGACGTCACCCGCGAATGTTGTACGTTGTAAATGAAGAAGACCACAGATGGTTATCAAAAAAGTTTTGATAACCATTCACTTCACCAAATCATATTTTCTGAATGCAAATGCTTGATCTTGAGCTAAATATGCCGATATCGCTATATGTTTACCTGCAACATTTAAGGAGTTTCCTCGATTCCTCATGGATCTTCAAAACTGAGTTTTGACCTTTAGGATGAAATGAAAGTGTATCCATTCGATCTCATAAACAATTTTTCAATCGGTTCATAAGCAAACGGAGATCAGTGTGTCTACTAAGACAAGATAAATATGTGTCTACCATGTTGAGTTGTCACTGTTAGATCGCCTGCCGTTACTACAGTAGTATGGCCGAGTGGGCACTAACCCAGTAATAGTACGTTGCTATGACATCTGTCAGATTTGTAACTCATGGTACCACATTCTAAGCAAATGAAGCCCAAACTACACTCGCTGTAGTATAGTTTACTGCGTATTTTAGTACCAAACTACCCGCTGTACAGGTTTGCATAAGTACATTTTTTAAACTACAGTCGCTAGCAACTACGGATGAAACTCATGGTAGACCTACAGAGGTAACAAAGATTATAAAAAAAAATACGACGACTTGAAAATCCTTTATTCATCATTACAGCCATAAAACGTCCACTGATGAACACAGGCCTCCCTCATGGATCTCCATGAGGGGTAGTTGCCATTCTCACTACGCTTGGCAGGCGGGTTGGTGAGCGCAGTATGGGATGTTGATACACGGATAGACGCTGCTGCCCATCTTCCGGAGGTATCCCTTAGCAGGCTCTTACAGCATCCATGGGCATGAGAGGAGCAATCCTTTATTGAAGTCGGTTAAAATGTAGTATAATCACACATTACTAACAGCTTCAAAATAAACAAGTTTATAAAATTAGAAATTATAAGTAACATTACATAGTTTTGGAGGTTACCTAATTTTTTTTGAGTATTTTTGTTAAAATACTCTGGCGATTCTGTTGTTGCACTAACTAGCGAACAAGGTTGTCTGGTAGAGATCGCTCTTTAGCGATAAGACCGCCGATTGTCACATGATCAGTGTTTCTTTAGTTTTTTATTTTGTACTTGTATGTTCTAAGGTGTGCAATAAAGCATTTTCTATCTATCTATCTATCTAACTAGCTAAAGCCAATGACATTGACGTAAAACGGACTAAAACGACATATTGCTATTTATTTATTGGAAAACCAACAGCCTACAATGCAAGAATAAAAAAACGGAGTTTCAAACATTAAGCCAATTAGAGGTTCTCACGAATAACAAATGAATTAGGAAAAACAGTAATGGTTGTAAGCAAATCGAGAGTAACCTAAGAGTAAACACAAAACAAAAATGAAGTATACATCAAAAGTAGCAGTGGGTACTAAGAGAAAGGTATATTCCTTAAAATCATAGATTTATAACCAATTCAGTAATTGCCTTTCTAAAATTAAAACGGAACAAATAGACCAGATTTTACGCTGACAGCTCTAAATTTAGAAACGTCATATCTCTATTTATAATTAGTTTAAGGAAGTTGAAAACAGAATCCACGTCAATATATATTTAATTTTGCATAAAACTAATTATGAATTTTTTTTTAACTAAATTAAATATCATTATTTAATTGCCGTGGGTTGCCGGTAGTAGAATGTTACCCCTCCTCTCATACCTGTGGGTGCAGTAGAACCTGCTAACCTCCGATACCTCCGGAAGATGGGCAGCAGCGTCTTTCCGTGTACATCCCGTACTGTGCTAGCCAACCCGCTTGCCAAGCGTGGTGAGTATGGCAACTATCCCCCATGACAGCATGCAGGCTTGTGTTCAGTAGTGGACGTTTTGCGGCTGAAATGATGATGATGATTAAATAATTTCAAAGACTGGAAGGTATAGGAAGGAATGCCCAAAAATAGGACGACACAGTAACAGTAACATTAATTTAGCTCACACTTAACCATAACGTTGTAAGACAAGTTCGCACCAGTCTCCGGCCGCGTGTCACTAGTGTTGGGGTCGGGTGTCAGTATCGATACCGTGCTAATTAAACCGGCTTATGGTCTTGCATGATTTGTTCTAGGTTAACTGCACAGTCGTCTAGGCATCTACTGCCGTGGGGTGCCGGCAGTAGAATGTTACCCTTCCTCTTATGCCCGTGGATGCAGTAAGAGCTAAGGGATACCTCCGGATGATGGACAGCGTCTTTCTGTGTATCAACATCGCCAACCGGCCTGCCAAGCGTGGTGAGTATGGCAACTACCCTTCATGGAGATCCATGAGGGAGGCCTGTGTAATGGGCCTTTTACGGCTGAAATGATGATGATGAACTGCATAGTTTGACTGTGACTGTAATTATGCTGATTTCGCACAGATGATTTGGTATTTTGATGTTTTCTGACACATTCACGCGTTCTCTGGTTCCAAAATCAAATATGCATATTTTAGTTGACACTGATTTCAACGTAAAATAAATTGTAGTATGTGTGTGTAAAGTTACTAGGTCCTGTGGGTGTATAATAGAAAAGATGCATAAGCACATCATACAAAAGTTTTTTCAAAGCCGTGTAGTTTTGACTTATTTCGCAAAATGTCCAGAAAACACCAAAAAATACATACATAAATATTCCGAAGTTTGCAGAGTAACACACTTGTCACTTTTATTTGTTCCTACTTGTGCATCTCTTTGACGTATTTCATGTCCAGAATAAGTCAATATATATGTTCTACATTTATTCGTAACTAGCGACCTGCCCCGGCTTTGCACGGGTGCAATGCTGATACTAAATATACTACAGTATATTATCATCGCGGACTTTTTTGTAGACCTTTTTTAAGGTGTACAATACTGTACATTATTTTTAATATCTCGTAAGGTTCAGCCAGCGTTTGCAATGTAAGCGCAAAAAAATGTGTTTATTTACGACATCACCTAAGAAACCTCTAAAATTATCAGTTTTTTTCTACTATATTGCATGTATTATACAATAAACCTTCCTCTTAAATAACTCTAACTATTAAAAAACCGCATCAATATCCATTGCGTAGTTTTAAAGATCTAAGCATACATAGAGACAGATAGACAGCGGGAAGCGACTTTGTTTTATACTATAAAATAAAAATAAAATAAAAATAATAAAATAAATGTTTATTGCTTTAGCTTATTCACTAGTTATTACAGGGTTTGGATTCTCCTTTTAAGCAAAAAATTGCTTGTGTTAGGAGAATCCGCTCTTTTATAGCCATTGTCATATATGATTCTTAACAAAATAAAAAAAAAAACACTCAAAATAACTAATTTTAAACACTTAAAAAAGAAACATTTTTACTAAGAAAGAAAACATATTACATTTTATTGTTTGTTTTAGTGGGTAGTATATAGGTGCATGCGTGTCTTGGTGTAAGTGCGTGTGTGTGTGTGTGTGTGTGTGTGTGTGTGTGTGTGTGTGTGTGTGTGTGTGGTTTATGTGTATATGTGTGGTGAATTGTGCGTGTGTGTCAGCGTGTGTATGTGTGTGTGTGTGTGTGTGTGTGTGTGTGAGTTACCTATAATATCATTGCCTGCACAATACTCTCTATTTCGTCGTAGCTTCTGGTCATTAACCATGCTATAAGAGTCTTTTTAACAGAAAAAAGTGTCATCGGATAGATATGAAGTTGTTTGTTAATTATGTTATATATGCGTGATGATTGTCTATTGTATTGTCTCTTCGCAAATGTAGTTTTATTTGTGACTGTGGGTATCGGGTTTTTAATTCGTCGATTTGTAACAATTTCTTGCGTATAAAAAACAGATTTATGTTGTTTTAAAACTAATTGCAGTAAATAAAGTTTTCTTACTGTAAGGAGTCCTGAATCTAGGTACAGACTTTCCGTGGAATATCTAAAAGGTTTGAAATGCATCACCTTAATCAGAGAACGTTGTGCCCTCTCTAGTTCCAAAAACTTTATCTTAGTGGCACCCCCCCAAATTGGCAAACAATAACCTAAAACTGATTGGACAAGAGTAATATAGATTTGTTTCAATAGATTATTTGGTGCTACATGCCGTAATGTTTTAAAGGTCCATATCAATTTCCTAGTTCTATTCATGACTAGTTCAATATGCATATGCCAGGATAGTCTCTGATCAAGCTTTATTCCCAGGTATTTAGTTTGCTGTACTTTCGATATTACAGTGCAAGAACAGAGAAGACCGTCACTGTTACATTTATGGATCTTTATTTGAAAGTCGGATGAGGGCTGAGTACTGTCTTGTATAGAGTAGCAAATATAATTTGTTTTTAAAGTATTTAAAGTTAGAAGATTGTTGTCTAACCATGATGAAACCATTTTTAGACCTATTTCAGCAGATGTTTTAACACACTCCCACGTTTTCCCGGAAAAAATAATAGCCGTGTCATCTGCGTATGACAGAACTTGGCCCTCATCAATCTTCATGTTACTTAGATTATTAATGTAAATAAGGAAAAGAGTCGGGCCAAGTACACTGCCTTGAGGGACGCCAAACGTTACTTCTTTATCTACGCTAATATATTTTCCTATTTTTACTTTTTGCTTACGATTTGATAAATAGTCTTTAAATAACAATAGGGGTGTACCTCGTATGCCAATTTTTTCTAGTTTGTGCAGTAGATTTGGAATGGAAACCGTATCAAAGGCTTTCTTAAGGTCGAGAAAAACAGCCAGGCACTTACTTCCTCTGTCCAGTTTGTCTGTAACAGTTGAAGTCAGCGCCAAGATGGCATCTTCTGTGGACATTCCTTGTCGAAAGCCATATTGAGACGGTGAGAGTAAATTAAATTTATTAAGATAATTTACTAGCCGCGTGTTAATTAATTAATTATATATAACTATGTATTGAAGTTCCATCCCTATACTCTGAAACATCGAGACGGGCGCATCCCTACGACCGCAATCGATACGAGCTACATAATTCGAGTGTTTAACGCGCTTAACGCTATTATGATACAGTTTATACGTATTATTCTACTTACAGGGTGCTTCAATACAAAGCTTATGAATTTTATTAAGAATTCTATTGAAATAAAATCCGCTGCCGTGTGGTGCCGGCAGTAGAATATTACCTACCCTTCCTCATGCCTGTGGATGCAGTAAGAGCCTGCTAAGGGATAACTCCGAAAGATGGGTAGCAGCGTATTTCCGAGTATCAACATCCTGTATCCTGTACTGCGCTCGCCAACCCGCCTGCCAAGTGTGGCGAATTTGGCAACTACCTCTCATGGAAATAATTAGGGAGGCCTCTGTTTAGTAGTGGACGTCATACGGCTGAAATGATGATAATGAAAAGCCACTGGCCGCAGTTTCACGTGCGTTGTTGTGTTTTAAAAGTAACCTATGTGTTCGTTATCCTGAAGTTAACCCTCTTAAGCGGTATTAGACACTATTAGCCACTATTATATAGCAGTTGCTGTCACTGTATAAATTATCTACAATAGACACAAAGGTGGAGTAGGGCGTCAACTGAATGGCGTCCAAGAACTCGTACAGAAGTGCCAGCCGTCCAGCTGTAAGATGGGCAGACGATATAACGAGCGTCGTGGGACGAACTTAGATGAGGCTAGCACAGGACCGTGAGGAGTGGCACAAAAAGGCGGAGGCCTATATTCAGCAGTGGGTGAAGTCAGGCTGCGGATGATGATGCTGATGAGATATAAAGGCCTTATATACTTTAATAAACAATAGCATCCCAATCCGTCGCGCTAAGGCCTACGAGTAATATCGGCGGTAAGAACTTGTTCGCTTCGCGCACTTGTTCGATTATAAATCTGAAAGTTTGTTTTGTTGTTTGTTACGTTTTCAAGCAAAAACTACCGAGCAGAGCTATTTGGAACTTTACACATTTGTAGTCCCGCGTTTTGGTCGCGTAGGTGTGGCGTAGCTGTGCAAGGTGCTATATGATACTCGTATCCGCTCTGTGGTACGACCTGCTCTGCCACAGCAAATGCTGAGTGGTGGCCTTTTTGACAACGTATTACACCTGAACTTATTTAGTTTAAAGAACACATTATGTTATACATTTACTGAAATAATATATATAACACAATATTACCTTTGTCTGATTATGGGTTGTTTTAGACCCAGCCAAGGAAGGTGACTTAATTCAAGTAAAACCAGTGAATTACATGAGAAAAAGAAATTTATTTATTTCAGATTCCTATCAAAAAACAAGTTTTTTTTTCGAATTGACTTTATATGTTGTTGACCGCAGATGGCCATAACAACGTTACCGGTCTATGGCGAGCGCAGAGGGCAATCAGCCGCAAAATGATGGGGCAACAAGCGCAAGGGTACTACTTAGGTACGAACCACGGCTTGGACTGTTGCCAGGTTTTTTACATGTAATGGTGGTTAACGTCTAGGTGAAAAATTGCACCTTAAGATGGAAGAGTGTATTCTTCGACCCCGCCGGCGGGATAGGTTTTTAAATAGTGTCTAGCAGCTAGTGTGGGACGGGTTGACGTTACCTCCGGTTTAGCGGCGGTGAGTTCGTCAACGGGCAAACCGAGAACGTGTCTCAGTCGATGGATAAAAGAACGGGCATAGGATCTATCCGATACGTTATTTCAAAGATTCAGTTTGATGTCATTCGCTCCTCTGAGTTTTCGTTAGCGTGTTTACAAATTTACCAAAATAAAGAGCGACATTTAGTTCTGTTCTATAGAACTACTTAGCATTAGACATGAGTAGACTGACGCTCCCGCATCGCGTGAAACTCTGATCTTTCGAGATAACGACCCATCGACGAAACGTACCGTCGAGGTAAAGACATCGAGGTAGTGAACATCGAGCTAACGCTTTTCGAGCTTGAGTACTAAACCCCTTAGACACCCTGTATCAGGATGTTCGTATATTTATTTTCGCCCGCGCCGCTCGCTCGATTATATTATAGTGTGCGACAATATCCTCGTTATGATCACTGCTCTACTAAATGCAAAGCGATATTAACATGTGCTACCTAGAGAGGAATATTGTCGGAATAATTTGGTTGGGGTAATGGTTCGACGACCTTCGTAGTGCAGTTTATTAAATTTAATAGCCGCCTGGGACGCAGGTAGTTGCGGGTTCGATCCCCACCGTGGGAAAAATGTTTGCTTCCTAATCTGTCTGCCTCCTAATCTGTCTCCTAAGTCAAATTTGAATTAATTTTTAAAGAAAACACAAATATTTTTGACTTGTACTGACGCTTTTAAGACAATATGGTATCCAACTTCTTAGGCTGATGGCTTAAACTTAACATAAACGCGTGGTTTCTCAAGGTATTTTAATAGTGAGAAATAAAAAAAGGCCGAAACACTTCTAACATAGGAAGACGTTGGCAAGATACCCGCCCTGATATGAGTTCTCACAGATGAGTTTGGAAATTTACGTACGGGCATCCGCCTGTTGTTCGTTTTCTATACTCTTCTTCTATTCACCATGCATGAGCATGCCGGCACTCCGCGGCGTTCAGGATTAGGCTTGCCCAGCAACTACACCATGCTCTTTTGGCTATATTCAGAGGAAAGAAAGTGTCAATACGTCCGAAGTTAGCCGCGGGTTGCCTTGTGTTTCCTTCCTGTAACTGCTAAATAATTTATTGTGAACAAAAATACTTATTTAACGATCAACCGTGCTGCCCATGTAAATTTGTATCTTCCTCAAATCCCATTTACGACAGCCACCATCCAGGCCCAATTATCAAAAATATATATTGAAGTACAGTGTTCGCTCCAATTACGCCAACCGCAGCCCAAAAACCAATTACAAAGCGGTGAAATACACACAGCGGTGAAATACACACAGGAAATTAAACATTTTGGATAATCCTGCCAGTTGTCGCGTTCCTGCCAGACTGCCAGCGAGTGCAGTGGCACCTGGGACATTTCTTGGCAAACCAATAAACCAATGTATAGTAATAACTTCTTTCCATAGCTATGGCGATGTCCCTAAATAAAGAATGCTCGACTTTTCACAAAGCACCGATACTCTAGCCATTTTCGATGTAGAAAGTTTGTCATCGAACTGTCAATACTTAACCTAAAAATAACTTTCTTTCTGTTGGTTTTTATAGATATTTCTCAATTATTGGGGATTTGTGACCACTCCCTTCAATATAAACTACTACTAACTCGGTCAAAAAAGCAACTCATGAGAAACAATTGAATTTTATGTTAGACAGTTTGTTTACAAACATTCTGTATCGAAAGTGGCGGGAGTATAGACAGTGTTTTGTGAAAATTAGCATTATCCAGCCCCAAAGTAAGCAGAGTTTGTGTGATGGGTACCAGATGCAGACCTCCTGGACCTGGTTTACTAGCCGGCTGAGACGGAGACGCAGGTTGCGGGCTCTATCCCACCGGAGACAAAATATTTTCTGCAAACATTTGTCTCGGGTCTGGTTGACTCTCCTTTCTTGCCCGTGGATGCAGTGAGAATCTGCCAAGAGATACTTCTGGAATATGGGCAGTAGCGTATCAACATCCCCTACTGCGCCGACCTGCCAAGCGTGGTGAGTATGGCAATAACCTTCTCATGAATTTGAAGACACATGAGGGAGGCCTTCGTCCAGTAGTGGACATTCTACGGCTAGATTGATGACAGTACATAGAGGTTACATACTAAGAGTCCGTAACCTTAAGTTATAATATCCGCAAAGAGCGACCGCGGTAGAAAACGGCTTGTGGGTCAGCTTGTAACGTAACTAGGTCAAGAGGTTTCCATGAAGGGTTCAATACTTTTAATCTTCCTGAACAAGAGGGGTTGTTTTCGCCCCAACTTGCGACAGGATTTAGTTGAAAGGTATTTATGAACCAATAAATTTGGTACTCTTCGGAAGAAAGTGGAAATTATTGATACAGTTCGCGGTTTACTCTGCTTCGTTTTGAAGAGAACGTATGTAATAAATGCATGGTGAAGCACCAATGAATGAAGAGATTTTTTAGAGATTTGGTCATTGCGTCAACATTGGTTGTAACGTATATTTTGTGATTTAGTTAGGCATTTCACATATCATCACAGCTGTAGGACTGGCTGTCCACGTCTACTCCTGGATCTCCAAGATCATGAGGGGATTGTTGCCATTCTCGCCACGCTTGGCAGGCGGGTTGGCGAGCACGGTATAAGATGTTGATACTCGCTGAGCTGCTGCTGCCCATCTGCCGGAGCTATTCCTTGGCAGATTCTTACTGCATACACGGGCAAGAGAGGAGAGGCAACGATCTACAGCCGGCACCCCACGGCATTTTCATATCTATTAAAGATAATTTATGCAGCGTCAGCTACGGTATTTATGCTGTACGGGACCGGGACATTGTTTGATGGATTAGATTTGTCCTGCACCCATACCCTTCCAGCTTAGTCAACAATAAGTCAAAGGAAGAAATAGGTTAGTACCTACGTCTGAAGCTAACTACTAACTTTCCTCTCGATTCTTTCCTTCACCGATAAAGCAAGTGTTATTAAAAAAGAAAATTTATTAGTTTACGGCCCGTATCAACCCTCGACCTTTGCTGATTTTAGTGATTTATATCCTAACTACCGTGCCGTGCTGTAGGGCAGTAGAATATTGGCCCCTCCTCTCTTGCCCACTTACTTTGGATACAGTAAGAATCTGCCAAGGGATACTCCCGCAAGATTGGCAGCAGCGTCTTACCGTGCATCAACATCCCGTACAGCGCTCGCCAACCTGTCTGCTAAGCGTGTCGAGTATGGCAACAACCTTGATCAGTACTCGGAAAATCATGAGGGAGGCCTTTGTCCAGCAGTTAACCATCTCGTGAGTGAGATGGTTTACTGGTGGGTAGTTTTCTTGTCTCTTGTGACCACAGATAATATAATACACTAGTACTTGTGACAATATAATGCTGAGGTAGAGTTATAACTAGTTATAAGTCCAATGACGTGTATATTATTTCTGAGATAATAATTTAGTGTTATGTCTTATTCTTTGATATCTAAAAATGTTTTTCAAATTAAGAGAAAACTTGAAACTGTCTTTCCGCAAAAAAATCTGCACTCTGAAGGGCTGACGACTTGCTGTATGACACATAGTTAAATAACAATTAACTCGCTATCACTAGATACTAGTAAATTATCGTGATAAGCGGTATCACACCGAAATAATCGCAATATGCTTAAACACACGCTATTTTCGGCATCGGAGAACCGTCAGCGTTGGTCTGGGGTACCCGGTTGCAGCTTCAAGAACCTTTGCCGGGCTGAGTGGTATTCGAGACCTCTGCTGATCCTGGACCTTCACTTTTTTTATCTTAATTTTTTGGTAGATGATAATCGTGAGTGATTCGTATAATTAATCTATTGCTAATCGATATTTCGTGGGGTTATGGCCGTTGCAATTGTACGTGCATATTTTAAATCAGAGATTGGTTAGTGATAAAGGAATTGGATAAACAATTGTAGACCTAATCTCGAGGGTGTTGTGTTTAATGTTGTCTAGGATGATATGAAAATTACTATTTACTACGCTAGGCTATAAATTCTGTTACTACCTTCTTTGGGAGATTTTTTGGTTTCGATTTATAAATACAGTGTCGTAGCCAACACCGGCCCTTTGTTGGAAAGGCAGGCGACTTGTGAGGGAATCTTAGAAAGGCGAATCCCAAAATCTCCTCATCATCCACCTCACCACGTTCAAAAGTCCATCAAAGGTTCCTCAGAGATCATCCGTCACTAATCTTAACACCCTTTCCACTTATAAATTGTCAAAAAGATACCTTTATGTGTTGAGGGCTCTTATGCTGAAGTGGCACTTGGGTGAAGCGCGGGGGAATGAGGGGGGCGGGGGTACAGCACTCAGCTAGGCTTCCTTCCTTACGTCAACTTGAGAAGTCGGTGTTGGTCAGACAGACCAAATAAGACACGGTTCGAGACTGATACCAACTTTAACAGACCTAGGTTGTCTTATCTCGGGTTCGAATTTTTGTTTTTTTATTGACACATGCATCCAAAGCTGAAGGTTCTAGGGGTAGGCAGTGCTGTGTTCGTAGACAATGATTTACAGATGTTGGGAAACCGGCAGAAGTCATGAACAGTTTGGTTACTCAGGCGCTTTAAATGAAAATTGCGCACTGAGTTCGCACAATCAAAAAGAATAGAGTTACTAGAGTTAGTAAAATCATAGTTATAACCTCAGCCGTAGGACGTCCACTGCTGGACAAAGACCATAGATCATCACTATGGCAGCCAATATTCTTGCCACGCTTGGCAGACGGGTTCGGCGGGCGCAGTATGGGTTGATACACGAAAAGTCGCTGCTGCCCATCTTCCGAAGGTATCCCTTATCAGATTATTACTGCATCTACGGGAAAGAGAGTAAGGGCAACATTCTACTGCCAGCACCCCACAGCAAATCATAATTATAAAAGCTTATTGTTTTTATCAATTAAGCAATCATAATAAAATTACTCGGTTGGTCGCCCATAATAAACAAAATAATTCCTACTTTGTAAGAAATACGAGCCCTTGTTAGCACACCATCTGCAGACGCCAAATTAACGCAGCTCGATTAAAATCTGAAAGTTCTGCAATTAAATCGCGTTTTCTCGCGTAATTGGCCAGATAACATTGAGGTGGTCCTTCGTTTTGGCGCCTGAACGGAAACCGTTATCACTGTTATGAAACGGTGGCTCGTGCCAACTGCCTCGTCTAGACTTGTTGTGGCGTCAGCTCGTCTGCTGACGAGAGCTGTAGGAGTGTCCATTCACTTGGAGATCGGAGACTGTTGGGCGCCGAGCCGTGGAATGCAGGGTTGCTAGTACAGTTGAGATGATCTCCCTGTACATTTTAAGAGGGAGTGCGCATGTACATACTACGGTGGTCATGAATTCACCTTACTCAATGGTCAGGTTGCTTTAACGTTGCGATATTATAGTTTGTTCAGGTGCTGAAGCAATAATAGTTTGTTCCTAAGTTATGCTTTCTCCAGCACGTCAATGCGTGACTTTAACAATTTGGTATTAAATTTGTATTTGCTGGTAATGAGTTGTAATGAACGATGCGTGCGTGACGACTCCACATCCTCAATCACAGAAGTAGGTTACCTGTATAGTGTCATAGTTGTGAGCGCAATAGCTACGGCTCTACGCTGTAGATATCGGATAAAAACATGCATCGCAGCGTTTGCTGTGCGCTTGCCAACAGGCGCTCGTAACTTTATCCCTCTCGTGGATGATTCACCAATATTTTGATTGTAGCAACCCCGGTGTGTGGTGGTGCGGTGCGCGCGTGCGCGGGGCGCGGCGGTCGATAGGCCTCCTCGGGCGGCGGTGGCCAGTCCGCGCCGCGCCGGGCCCTAGATGCCCGCGCCGCGCCGCCATGAAGGCGCGCGCGCTTATAACTCTGCTCATCGCTATCGCAGCATCTGCCCAGGAGAGCGAAGCCGAGAAAAGCAAGTTCTGTAAGTAACCTTCCACTATTTACCTATTTTACCCAACATTTTCAGTTGTGGAATTTCAAGTCAGGCGCTGAGGAGTTCGCGCGCGCTTTAGTAATGGCGTTTCGTTTCTGGAAGATCCTCCAAATTGTTCCTCAAGTTTTTAGTTTTAAGTGCTTTTCGGCGTCGGTTTCGTTATTTCGGAGTTTTGTATGATTTGCGGAACTTTTTCAGTCAAGATTATGAGCCGGCGTGCGACTAAGCCGGGCGGCTTCGGCGGCTATAGCTATACGGAACAACACTCGTGCTACGGAAATAGGTCACAGAGACAATACCCTCTAATAGTGAGCAGACCGTGTGCCGCGGGGCGTGTGGGCCAATATCGCATTCAATTCATTACGGCCCGCGGTCCGTAGCGGCCTTCTTTACATTTTTGGGTGCGTAACCCTAACTATGCCACCCTGTATACAACATCACTTTGCTTTTGTAGATTACGTTGGTGTTACCTACTGGGTTATCGTTTAGGGGTGTCTAAACGGTTTGTTATAGTTTTTAAATCTTCGAATCAACCTATATTAATGTACATCAGATACATAATGACGGCTATGCCTGGCTTAACGAACGAAATAACTTTCGTAACTTTTATTATATCTAAGGAGTTTTGATTAGTCGCAAGACCTTTTTCGGCAGAAACGTTATTTCTCTGAATCCATAAATCTATTTACATAAAATAAAATCAACCTAGTACATGAAAAATAATATAATTATGTGTACATTGTTAAAATAAGGTGCAAATAAATATTTTCTATTTCTATTTCTATTTCCAAAAATATGTTGTATGCGACTAATTCAAAATAATTTCAAATTTTAATATCGTTAATTCTCAAAAATATAAATCACGGTCACTTACTCGAGAACAAGTTTCATTAAAGTTATAAATCATCATCATATCAATCGTAACATATTATAATTAATCTCAAATAAATGTTACAGCTGATATGATGACTATGTATAACTTTTATGAAACTTGTTCTCAGGTAAGTCTTAAGTAATCGGGCGGTAATAACAATAGATTCATGAAATAATGTCGGAAATAATAGACACATATGTATGTACATATGTACCTAGTCAAGAAGTTAACAACATACATAAGTCGGATTTTTAACATTCCGGTCGGTATTAATATCAAATACATATTATTAAAATACCTTCAAAGCCAGTACAGACAGACAGCTTCATAGCGATCTTATCCACGGATTCCCGGCCCGCCACAATATCTTGGCCCTCTCGGAAATGCTACTCTTGGCACGGAAGAGTAGCGTCTCCTCGGAAGACTGCCTCAGGGACTTACTTATTCACAAAACATGTCCCAGACGATCCAGTCAGAACAGTGGCCACGGTCACCCCGGCTGAGACCGATGTTGCGAGAGGCGATCATAACTTTCTGAACTTTTATTAGAATTAATTTTGATGGATCAAATGATTTGTCTCAAAGAGTTTATATCTACAAATTCACCTACACGAAAACTAAATTGGCTAACATCAACTCAGCCGTGGGACTGCTTGCTGTCTTTGTCCACCGCTGGACATAGGCCTCCTTCACGGATCTCCAAGATAACGAGGGGGTTGTTGCCATGCTCACCACGATTGGCAGGCGGGTTGACTAGCGTATCAACATCTCTATGTTGATACACGGAAAGATGCTGTAGCCCATATTCCGGAGGTGTCCCTTGGCAGATTCTTACTGCATCCACGGGCAAGAGAGAAGGGTAAACATTCCAATGTCGGCACTCCACGGCATATTCATGAAAATAATGTAGTATAAAAAACGTAATACTCAATAACTGTGAGTACGTATGGATGTTTGCTACTCTTCTACGCAAAAAGAAGTCTACGGATTGAGCTGAAATTCTGCACACGTGTAAATGTTGACCAAAACTAACCCATAGGCTACATTTGATCCGGGTACAACGCATGCGAAGCGGCGGGCATGAGCTAGTATAATACTTATTAGGCTTCTCTCTTTTAGGAGTTCTGCCAGCGCTCTGACAGGTAGCTTGTGTTCCATCGGCCCGGGCCCGCCACAATGTCTTGGCGCCCCTGCCAAGAGTCTTTCCGGGAGATAGTCTCAGTGTCATATCCGCGGAGACATCCGCCCGGGTGGACAGCCCAAAGCCAAGGAGTGGCGACGGTGACCTGAGCGGGATGACCGGCGATTCAAGAGAGAGTCAAAGACTTTCAGAACTTTTATTAGAAGGATTTTTGATTAATCGAATGATTTGATTTAAAAAGAGTGAGAATAATATGGAATTTACTACTCAATTGATTCATAAAACAAAACTAGATATTGAAGTTATCGAGATAACGAGTATGCATAGATTTTTCAACACGTTACTTAAGCAGACATCGTTGAATTGGGTAATACTGGTAATACTTAGTAATTTTTCATTTTAGATCAAAGTCGTCAAACCCAATAATATGGCATAGAATAGACAGATAGGCAGAAAATTTATTGCACACTTTTAAGCTAAACATAGTTACTGAATTACATGTTATTAAAATACTTATTAGTTTCTGCCAGCCCTCTGACTGTTTATTAGTGATCATAACCTCCTCCTCCCGCTAAATGCAGCGTTTTTTGTAAATGAGATACGAATAAATATTTTTTTCTTTCTTTATTTTGTTTCTCCGGGAGTCTCAGAGCCTATTTACGAAGGCAAGGGCCCGGTGGGAGCCCGGTGACCAGCCCATAGTCACAGGAGGAGGTTACGGTGACCTCGGCTGTGGCCGGAGATGCGAGTGAGAATCATGTTGCTTTTGAAGGTAAAGGTATCTTAAATCTTATTAAGTTTACATAAATATCTAATTTTACAGGTATCTTGTAAGGTAACAAGTTACGAACAAATAATTTCAAAAAGAGTTTATTTCTACGAATTCAGGTAATGTAAAACAAACTTGGATACATATTTATGAAAATAATGTTGTATTTAAAACAAAATACTCAATAATTCAATCTAAGCGGTACATAAAACCTCAACTGAATGACCGGCGATTCAAAAGAGAATATCTTCAGTACATTTTAAAAGGATTTTTAATTAATTGAATGATTTGTTTTGCTGGCAAGCTATACATAAAACTGAGACTTATTTAGAATGAGACGGGATCAATATATTTTTTTAAATAAGTAATTTTGGATTAAATCACACAGCAACATCTAGCCATAAGCTAAGCAGAGCTTGTGTTATGCACTAGATGACTGATATACTTAATACATTATACTACATAGATACCCAGGTATTTTTTATGATGAACACATCCAGATCCAGATCGAGATGAAAAACATCCAGAGCAACATGAACAAATATCGCAGATCGTACAGACATTTGTCCTTAGGCGGGAATCGAACCTCTTGCGTCGCAGGCGGACCTTCGCCCGCTGCGCCACAGAGGTCGTCAAATTACATGTTATTAAAATACTTATTAAGTTTCTGCCAGCCCTCCGACAGTTTATTGGCGATCTTGTCCACCGGGCCGGGTCCGCCGCAATGCCTCGGTCCTCCCGCTAGAAGCAGCGTCTCTCCGGGAGACAGTCTCAGGGTCTTATCCACCGCCACGTGGGCGCCGGTGGACAGCCCGGAGCCGGAAGAGCTGATGGCTACTGTCACCTCGGCGGGGAGGCCGGCGATGCCTGATGAATGAATTAATATAAAAAATAATGCTGGTCAATTCACACAGCATCATCTAGCCCAGAGATTCCTAAACTAGGGGGCGCGCCCTCCTTCGTAAGACAATTTTGCGGGGGGCGCGATCCACATAACCCGTCCCCACAAAGCTGGCGCACCAGCTCGCCCTCCGCTCAGCCCGCGCAATCGTCCGTCTTGTCCCTGGTTACAAATACACACTCCCGCACTCGTCCGTCTTGTCCCTGGTTACAAATACACACTCCCGCACTCGTGCATTGATAACTTTACGTTACAAATTCCTTGCTTTGGGCTGTTATTAGAGGTTTTATCATTAGGTCCGTCAAAGATGTACAGTTTTGTATTCTGCGGGCGTGTTAAAAAATAGTTTGGGAACCCCTGATCTAGCCCCAAGCTAAGCAAAACTTGTATTGTGGGTACTAGATGACTGATATACTTAATGCATTACACTTAATAAATAGTTTTTTTATTATATGTAGAAAAACTTCTAGACATTTGTTTCGAGGCGGGAATCGAACCTGCAACCTCTTGCGTCGCAGGCGGACCTTCATCCGCAGCGCCACGGGGGTCGTCAATATGCATTTATTTGTCTCACAAAACAGCACAGAGAAGAGACATAATAATTCCTTGATTAAAAAAAAAACCGACTTGTAAAAAAGAAATCCTTGACGTGTTGCTGATACCCAAACCGCTATTATGTCTGATTGTATTGATTGATTCTGATTGTGTGTATGTATGATTTGATGACTTACAAAACAGCAGAGACATAAGAGACATAATAATTGTCTTTTTCATTACAAAAACCGACTTTAATGGTAAGATCCTTGACGTGCTGATAAATACCCAAACCGTGCCTGTAAGCACGCGTATTATATTTGAGTAGTTCCCTCGATTTGTCATGAATCTCAGCATCAGAATCGAGTTCCAACCGGTCCACTCTGGAAGTGTTTCTATTCGCACCTAAAGTAAATCCAAATCGGTTCATAAACAACGGAGTTCTGAGGTAGATAACAAATAATAAATAAGGTAGAAATATTGTAGTCGGCTAAAACGAAAGCATAAGAAAAAAAGGTTGATTTAATTATAGGAAAAACCACGATAATTATAAATTAAAATAAAATAGATATGCAGGAAGTCCTATCAAGTAAGTACAACATTGGTATCCTACTAATATTCTAAAGCCGGAAGTTTGTTTGTATAGATGTAAGGATGTTTGTTTCCTCTTCACGCAAAAACTAGGCAACGGATTGAGCTGAAAATTTGCTTTATTTTTGGTTTAATGTCTCTTTACTTCGTATAGATGTTGACACATTAACACATAGGCTTTTTTTGGGTACAACGCATGCGAAGCGGCGGCCAGAAGCTAGTATAATTTGTGTACCTACCTGATAGTTGGACGTCGGTGATTTCGCGAGCGAGGTTGGCTACCACGAGCAGGGAGCCCGGACCGCCCCAGCGCAGGACTGCTAGGGCGCCGCCCAGGCGTTTGATCTGAAATTATATTTACAGTAATTTGACCGCTCCTTATCGCTCTTAGTCTTAAACGACGGACAATTGTATTTGGATGACCATCGAAACTCTCAAAAAATACAATATGGGCTATATCTAAAGATTATCGTATATATAATATTAAAGTTATCTATATAGATATACCTATCCACATTATCATCATACTGTGGTGTTTAATAAAGAGTTTTATATCTATCAGCCATCGGCATCTATCATACCTACTACACTACACATCATCATAATCATTACGTTGATTGAATTAAGTTTTTTAGTTGAAATTTAAATTATTATTTGAATTTTATTTATCAATAAACAAGAGCAAACATTCAGATAAGAGAGTCCGAGAGTAAGTAGGTTACTGTCCCCAGTTACTACGAACTTAGAACGAGCGAACGACTTCTTTCGATGAAGTCAAATATTATTATAATGATTATTAATATAATTAGGAATTAATCCTACCTAGGAAGTAACCTACATAATCATTTGTAATAGATGTAAAGGACTTCCTGATAAATTTGGACTAGGATGTTGCTGTGTGTAGTGTACAGTATGATTAATTCTATTTTTTTAAAGAGAATGATTCTGACAGAGAATGCTTTAGCATTAAGTAGCATGTAGTAGTAGTCGAACCTTATGTGAAGAGTTCATCCGGGTACTACCTGCATATCTATTTCTGCCGCCAAGCAGTAATATCTGCATTGCTGTGTCCCGGTTTGAAGGGTAAGGGGGGCGGGGAAATTATGAGCGCATGAGACCTTACAACTCTATGTCTTTGGGTGACGGGCGCAATACAATGCATCTGCTTAGTAAACGTGATCACCGCGGTTTTGCGGTTGTTATTGGTAGAGGTTACCGCTTAACATCGGGTGGGCCTTCGGTTTGTCTCGTAATTGAGTCGTATAGAAAAAATAAAAGTACTCCTTGTACAATTTCTAAAGTTAAATGATTACCTAACTAATAATAAATAAAACTGTTAAATTACCAGCTAAGAAATGTACCCGCGCGTTTCAAACTATAAATAACACGAGCGAGAAATCGATGAAGGTATAAACTCCGACAACCCTTCGTTTAGCGACCCTCTGTTTATCTCCATCATCGATTTCACAACACTCTATCACCCTATTATCCTCAATATCATAGAAATGAGGCTTTAACTCCTTGTGAAGAAGTTCCTTACATCATTCGATCCGATTTTTTTTCCAGTTAAGGGCGAGAGAATCGCGACGAGTCCGCGCTATTATCGTTGGGTAATCTCCACGAACGAGCGATTATTCCGCCAGCGGCGATTCCGTTACGAGTCGCGACGATATCGTAGCGACGACTCGTCACGGAATCGCCACGTTTATTTGACGACGCGTTGTGCTAATATTTTGTTTAGTGTTAGTTTAGAGTTCAGTGGTGCCAGACGAGAGCGAAATAAGTATATTATTGTGTCTAAAACTGTTAATAAAATAATTATTTATCGCCGCGCGCTCGCCGCGGAACGTGGCGAGTCGCTACGACTACGCTCGACTACTCACTGCTATATCATCTTGCCATTATGTAGCCAGAATTCTTACGTATAAATTTTATTTCATTAATTTCATTTATTCAAATATCTGCAGAACACTTATTATCATTAATTTGTCCCGTGGCGAGAATCAAACCCGCTACCTTTTGCGTATCAGGCTATTAGACCAACCAAGCCACGGAGGCAGTCAAAATAATGATGATAAATGGAAAAATACCTCTACATGAGGTCCGATAGCGGGTGATTTCCTCATTGCTGCTGTCAACCTCATCACACCCTGATGGCTCACATCATTAGCATATTCCGCCTTTGCATTAGCATATCTGAAATTCGGTGACACCGGCAACCAGGGTTCTCCGGAACTGAATCCTGCGTTGGTTGTGTCATCCCAAGACATCGGGGCTGATGAGGGAGAGGCGGGGTTCGGCCAGCATTTAGTAGATGTGGCCCATTCGAGGATGGTGTCTGCGGAGCCTAGTTCGTCGCCTTGCTGGATGATGGCTGCTCCGGGTAGGATGAGGGCGAGGAGGTTGATGGCGTCCACTAGCTCACTGCCGTAGCGGGTTGCGATGCGGCTGCCGTTTAGAGAGCTGGTCTGGAATCAAAAAAGCGTGGGGAATGTCACTCTTCCTCTCTTGCCAAGAGATGTCGTCGAAACGCAGCAGCGTCTTTACGTTTATCAACATCCTCTACTGCGCTCGTCAACCCACCTGCCAAGCGTGGGGAGTATGGCAATAATCCCCTCATGATCGGTTCTTGGAGAATTATGAGGGAGGCCAATGTCCATCAGTGGACGTCCTACTGCGGTTGAGATGATCATGATGAAAGGTCTGACCAAAATGTGGCATGTGGTGTACAACCATAATTTAATGTCTCTTTACTTCGTTCGTAAGCCGTGTTGGCCGATTGGTATGATAAAGTCGGGGGTACGACTTTCAATCCGAAGGTCGTGGGTTCGATACCGGCCGTGAACTAATGGATTTTTCTTTCTTGAAAAGTGTAAGTTCACATTTGACACGTGCTTAACGGTGAAGCTGCTTTACATCGTGAGGAAAGTTAGCTTCAGACGTATTGACCTGTTCTTTCCTCTGACTAACAGCAGACTAAGCTGAGAGGTTGGTATAGGTACTGGGCAAGTCTAATTCATTAAAAAATGTCCTAGGCACTGCAGCGTCCCGTACAGCATGATTACCAGTTGCTGACGCTGCTTAAATCATCTATGATAGATGCAAAGGCCTTACTACTTACTACTACTTCGTTCGATTAATGGACAGGAGTTTATAAAACTTACAAATCGGTTCATTTGTTTACATCTACACTGATAATAAACAGGAAAGATATGTTTGTTTGTTTGTTTGTATGCATTGAATAGGCTTCGAAACTACTAGACCGATTTAAAAAATTCTTTCACCATTATAATGCTACACTATTCCCGTATTTCCACAGGAACAGGAACTACGCGGGTGAAACCGAAGTGCGGCTAGTCGTTAATGAATCGATGTAATAAAAAAATAAAGTCAACTTGAGAACCTCTGTTTTAAAGTCGGTTAACAAGCCTCTTAAAATCTAAATTATATGAGTCGTTAAAAATGAAGAGTGAAACTCAAATTAATAAGTAACAATAGTTAAATCGAGACACGCAAATATATTTTCTTAAGGTTCAAATTACGCATTGTTGTAGTCCCAAAAATAGCTGCAGTTCCAACAACTTATTATCAAACCTATTTGTTCTGTCCATATCGCACCTCCAGTCGTAGACTGACTCATTCCAAAATTCATGTTTTTTGGGAAATGAAGAAAATGTGTTTCAGTCCTTGACAGTTTTTGATAAATCACACTATAACTTGATGAAACAGAGAGCTATATTACAGTTTATTTATGATTTACTCTGTTTCTGATTTACTAGGCGATAGAGCGCACTTTTTTGAGTCGTTCTTGTATACTTAACTTAATTCTCCCAAATTTTGAATTGAGTCAGTCTACGACTGGAGGTGCGATATATTCTGATGACTCCTTAACCCAACAACGTCGGTCTACGTAATAATGTATCCACGTACAACCCAAGCAGGTGTTCCATCATCGGGAGTTGTAAGCGAAGCGCTCTGGATGGCGATGCCTACGCCTGCTGCAGATCTCCTGATGGCAGACGCGAGCGCTGGGCTCAGCACACTGTTGGCACCTACTCCTCCATCACCGTAGTATTTAGCTGCTGATTCCGGTGGAAGTGCTGACTCCACTAGGATAACCCTGAGAATGTTCCAGAATCACAGATTAGACTCGAATAACTTAAGGCCACGATATTCCAAATTAGCCAATTTTCAATTAAATTTTAATTAATCAAATATCCATTGTTTTGATCGAAAAACATACATATATGTTCATCATCATCAACATTTCAGCGGTAGGACGCCCACTGCTGGACATAGGCCTCATGGATTTCCAGGTATTGCGGTTGAAAGCGGCCTGCATCCACCGTCGACCTGCGTTCTTCACCAAGTCATCTGCCCGTTTTGTAGGTGGACGTCCTACGCTGTAGTCCTACACTCTATGTTATATATAATTGAATAAACGTTATTGGTTATTCCAGGGTTCTAAACACGATATTTTTCACTTCATCTGATAATAAAAACAAGCATTGGTACGGGGGTACCAGAAAATGGGGCGAAGACCTCAAAAGGTCACCAAAGGTCAAATATGGCATTTTTGTGTCATTTGAAGACTTTAATTTTTTTGGTGACCTTTTAAGGTCACAATAACTCCGGTCCCTGTGACCCTAGGGTCACCAAAATCAATCAGTCCCCTTCTCTCATTAAGGCGGTGCTAACAAAAAAAGTTTCATGTAAATCGGTCAACGCGTTAGGTTGTAATCGTCAAATACACAGACAGACAAACAGACAGCGCTATGCATATTAGGGGGCTTCGCCCCCTAAAATACGAAGGAAGGATAGTTTTTTCTCGTTTTTGTGGACTTCAAGTGTATAATGTTAAACTCTCAGAAATTGCGACGTTTAGACTCAACGGTTAGTTTTTCTGAAAATCTAATAAGATTCATTTGATTAGAAATTCATTTGTAATAAAATTCATTTGATATGATTTTTTATAGAATTTAAGTAGGCCGCGCCCGTGCGCTCTTCATTATCCTGCCGCTGGAATAAACTAGCCGTAAACGTATTTTTGAGGATCTTCGTAAAGAATGTTTGATGAAAATTACATTAATAAGATAATTTGTTGTAATGTAAAAAAAATATAGTAACATGGTTGCTAAAAGTGCAAAAATGCGCCCCCGGGTGGACTCGAACCACCAACCTTTCGGTTAACAGCCGAACGCGCTAACCAATTGCGCCACGAAGGCTGCTGGCCGATGGGGTGAAATTAGGAAACTATGTGTCACCACAGTAAACAGCATTTATAGAAGTACCATTTTTAAAGATAACTTACGGAGTTTCCATACTGGCAGATCGCGCGCACGCCATAGCATCTGCCGCCAACCTCTTCAGTAGCTTTTCTCCACATGCTTCTTGAGTTGGAAAGTCAGGATTCAGCAGTACTCCAGACACGCCTCGTCGCAGCCAAGTACATTGAGTTGCCGATAGGGCTGCGGCAACGGACTCTGAGCACAGGTTGAGAAGCGGTTCAGTGTTCGATGTTCCGTAGTAGGAGCTTCGACCTTCATGAAACATCCAGGCAATGCTATTTTCATTCTGCAAAATAAAAAAAATTGGCTCGATATTCTATATAGGTAGGGTGTTTGGAAGGTCGATGCAAAGCCGTGAGGGGGGGCAGGTCGCCTCGTTACGCATCTATCTAGGCTAGATTAAAAAAAAAATAGCAAAATCATATGCTTATTCGATTGGGTATCTACGTGTATGTATGTGATACACCAATCGAAAGGGCATTAATACTGGATGTTTTTAAAAAATGTTTGGATGTTTGTTTTAGTCTACCTTATTTTTTTTAAATATCATTATTTTATTAATTATTTTTATTTTTGATCAATGTATAATTATTAAACACCTCCCATTTAGTCAGTTATGTGGATACAGATGATTGTATTGGTGTTTATCGATTGAATACACTTTAAGCTAGAACGAAAATATTTTTTTAGGTACTAGTAACTGCCTGTTTGACCACTATGAACGAATAAATAATGATTTTGGTAATTTTTAGGGATTTTCAAAAATCATGGATATTATGATAACTTGGAATTCGACGACATTGGACTAAGGTAATGTAAGATAGATGCCTAACGAGGTGACCTATCTCCCCCTCACGGCATTGCTCGATGCGAACACCCGTTTACAAAAAATATACAAAAAAAACCTAGAAAGTGTTAGCCCAAATTTTTAGAACACTCTTAATTTTAGCTCGATCGATCGTTTATGAGGAACACAGGAAACACAAGACAGGAAAATATTCCTACGCCGCCCGCTATGCTCGCCGCGCCGCTCGCTAGGCTACTGAGGTTTTCGCCATGTCACTTACAATCTACCTTCTCAACATCCTCTCCCAGAACGGAGTGGATGTTTTTCACTATAGTCTGGCGAATACCATTAGCACAGGTACCAAATAGTGTTTTTAAGCAGCTAAATGTTGTAATTGTATGTGTAAGTAATACGAGTAGAATCGCATTTTATTAACCTGTCATGATTTCGTTGGTAAAAAGAATTTGCCAATTAAATAATTATGCATTAGAAGCATCGACAAAGCAAAAACCAAAATGCAGTATAAAGAAAAATCATCATCATCCGTAGGACGTCCACTGCTGGACAAAGGCCTCCCTCATTGATCTCCAAGTACTGCGGTTGGAAGCCGTCTGCATCCACCGCCGACCAACAGTTCTCACCAAGTATTTTACCATTGTATCACGTGGTTCATCAGGACTTCCTTCACGCCAAAGTATTCTGTCTTCGAACCCACTGACTTTGTCAGCGCTTGAGACGAACCATTCTGACGTGGCGCTTATGGTTTGCAGGGGAATGGTTACAACCACTTTTATATCTACAAATAAATTAAAACAATTATACGAAAATAATATAATCATTGGAATATTTATTGTGACACAGAAACACAGAAAACAATCAAAGCAAAGTTAAAATATTTTGATTACAAAATAGTTTATATCGTATTTAGTAATCAAATATATAGGTATTACAAAATTTTGATTACAAAATCTGTCTTGTAACATATTTTTTTCACAAGACAGATCAGATTATATTCAAATGGAAATGAAAAATACAGTTAAAATGTTCGATTCTGACGGGATTCTAACCCACACGTTAACGTTGTTAGATTTAAAAATCGTCTAAGTGTGAGTCGGAATCGCCAACAAAGGGTTCCCTACCATCGTATGTAAATATTTTCTGAATATTTCAAGCGGCTACCTGCTGGCGTTAATAATATCGAGCAAAAAATAGCAAAAAAAATATTGTTTGTTGTATGGATACCCCACTTAAATTTTTATTTTATTCTGTTTTTAGTATTTGTTGTCATTGCAACAACAGAAATACATCATCTGTTAAAATTTCAACTGTCTAGCTATCACGGTTAAGAGATTCAGCCTGGTGACAGACAGACAGACAGATAGAGAGACGGACGGGCAGACGAACAGCGGAGTATTAGTAATAGGGTCCCGTTTTTACCCTATGAGTAAGGAACCCTAAAAATGGTCTTACCGATCTTTTTAGCCTTTTCCAACAAATTACTAAGCCCTTGCATGTCCCCGAACCGCTGATCGATCTCGTTGAAGTCCAGCACTCCTGGCTTCTCGCAGTCTGTGCTCCTCGAGGATATCGGAGACAGAATGATAGCGTCCGCTCCAATGGCTCGGACGTAGCTCAGCTGTTTAGTTACCCCTAAGAATAAAATAGATAGATTATGCTTTCACCATCATCACCATCTCAGCATTAGGACGTCCACTTCTGGACAAAGGCCTCACTCATAAATTACTCAGTACTGGATGCTGATAAACCAAGTAAACTGGAAATACAAACAGAAAATAACAATCAAACAAATAAGTACGACAAAGGCCTACCCCGTTTCTCTCCATTTGTCTCTATCAGTTGCGATACTATAACTGATAACTGCGTTGGAACACATCTAGGTTAAGAGCTTTTTCAGCCTGCTTCGTGTTTCGTCCGGAGTCCAATCTGTGGCAATCTAAGCATATCCCTCGGGATGCATAAGGTAACTTAATCCATCCAATCCCATTTAACTTTGGCCGACTTAATCCCCATGTCGTTTCTGACACTAAGCATCTATCAAGGGATACCCCGGAAGATGGGCAGAAGCGTCTTTCCGTGTATCCGTGGCGAGTATGGCAACAACCCCTCATGGAGATTTATGAGTTAGGCATATGTCCAACAGTGGACGTCCTCGGCTAACATGATGAGGATGATGAAGATCCCCACGTCAGCGTTGTCGGTTTTAAAAGCAGCTAGGCATTACGAATCTTATCGATTCGTTTGACATCTAAAATGGTAAGCTCCATCGCTAGTTCTTAAATAATACGAAAAATCTACCTACTTTTCGCTAAGAGTCCTTAAGGGTAGTTTCTGAAGGGCTCCTGCTAAGAACGCTTCTGATATTTTCCACCCATTTTCTCATTTCGTTTTCGCGCAGTACGAGACATTGATACACGGTAAGACACTGCTGCCCATCTTCCGAATTATTCCATGCTGCACCCAAACAAGAGAGGTAATATTTTACTGCCACGGAATTTTCTCTAACATTAATCTATTTGACAAGCATTGTGTTAGTACCAATATTGTCTACCTTGCATCAAAGGCCACAATGGCCACACAATGTATCGCAAGTAGGTTCTTGCGGCATGCGGCGGAACAATAGCGACACACTCATTATGTCTGCTCATAAACGGGTGTATTACACGACCTACTGTCCTCGGCCGTCATTTGCATGTGTGGGGCAAATGGTGAATCAATTTGTTGACATCATTTGAATTATAACTTTTTTGATTTACGACTAAATGACGGGACAAGGCCGAATGCCCTCCTGATGTTGAGAGGTAACGTCTACCTATTACAACTGCGATCCCGCGGTGATCACGTTCACAAAACACGTGCCCAATGCTGAATTTAATTGCGCCTGTTACCCTGAGTCATGGAGTTGTGAGGCCTCAGGTCTAAAATGCCCGTAATTTCCCCGGCCCCCTGACACACACTTCAAATCGGAACACAGCAATGCAGATTATGTATATTACTGTTTGGCGGCTGAAATAAGTATTGTGGTACTTCTTCTCCGCATGAAGATATTAGAATATTGATTGGTGTAAGTGGTGTAAGCCGTTCTAATCAAATGTATTAAATAAATAAAAAATAAAAAATGAACTCTTACAAAAAGTTCTACTTCGGTAGAACTGGCCATGACTCGCAAGCCATACATGGCTGGCTTAATTGTTTGAACCAATACCCATCAAAGAGTAAAGTATCTTCTCTCTTCTTAACTAACTCAACCCAATGCAAAAAGTTTAAAATCTCGCTAACTTATTCTCCGACCGTATTTATTCCTACAGAACCCTACGTCTTCATATTCAAATCAAACCCTACGTTACACGTGAGTAAAGGCAAAACAAGCCAAGTAAACAAGGCAGAACCTACCGTTCAAATCCCCCAAGCCATCTCCATCAGTATCCTTAAAGGAATCCACCAGTACCCTGTAGTAGACCGCATTGCTCCACCACGGGGGTTCCACCGAAGCCCCCAGTCGCAACACGGCCCCCAACACAACCACCACCATCCACATGGCTGAGGATGACTGAATGACGCGCCGTATGCTCTGACCTTGCGAGGTGGCCACTCAATAGTCTGTGGTAATTCTGGGTCGGATTGGGATGGTTTTAGCTAAGCTGCGTGAAGCCAGATTTTGTGCTGTTCGAGTGGAAAAGCTCAATTGGTCAGTAAATTTATGATAATATGCCAGCACTGTACCAGTTTCTGACACTGTATAAATCATCCATAATAGATGAAAAGGCCTTACTTACCTACTTTGACAGTTCTATGCTATATTGTGATGGGAACTAATTCTCGTGAAGTGAATTTTATACATTTCACGAAAATAAGTTCTTCTTAGAATTCTTGCTATGATTTTTTTTATTTGTAACCAAGATGTTGTTTCCTATAATTGGGAGAACACTAGCCCGTGCTATTTCGTTGTTTTTAATTTTGTAAGTTTTTTGTGTATCTTCTGTTGGTGGCTCAAATAAATTAAAAAAAATGGTTCCCAGGGCGAGGTTTCTTTACGTTGCCTTAAAAATATCTAGCAAAGAAACGTAAGCATCTCTCTAGTGCTTTGTTTCATGAACTTTAATACAGTATAAATATAGTGTGAAAAGGCCATTTAAGCCAATGAAAAAAAAATATAAACGAGATCTTTTAAAATAAGTCAAACAAAACAGCTTAGTTACAACTAATTTCATGCTGAAATTCCATAGTAGAGCTTCTAGAAATTACTCAGCACATAAACCTGATTTGCGTCAGGTGTAACTCAATCCCACCTACATCGTTCTAGTAATTGGTAAACTCCATAAAATAGCCATAGCCCAGCCAAATAGCCCGGCGATCAGCTCAGTTAACAGTTTGAATAATTTGGACCTCCACCAGCCACCACCCCAGGAGCCAGGGTCTCGGATTTATGTGCAGGCTTATTGGATAACTTGAATAGTTCCGCTTATTGTTTTAAACAGGGCAAGTTGGCAGCGATTATCGTTTGCGAACTTGTTTAAAGTTCGCCTCGAGATTGTAATCCGGACTTGCTAATTACCTGGGAATATTGCGAAAACAGAAACAAAATGGCGCTGTTAGTAAACGATTCGTTACACGACATAGATGGGCGCGGTGTAGTGTAGCAAATTATCTTATTTTATTCTTTAGCGGAAAGTAAGGTTCCTTCGTCGCTTCTGTCCCTCACTTGAAGGAAAGGTTTGACGAATTCTATGTTTTAATGTTAATTTAATTGTTATCATTTTGAGACATTTAATGGAGTCTTAGTTACATATATTATTTATTGAAATGATTTTTATTGTAATATAATTTTAAGACTATAGGTACTCTATTGTATCTGGCTACCTATGCCTTTAAAAATAGAGTACATGTACATTTGAAATAAATAAATAAAAGCTTTCAAAGCAAACGAATTCAATTATGTGCTTTACTCAATTTAAATGTGTCTTGTTCTTCTTTTGTAAATTTACTATTCTATGTAGCATAAGGCTCTATTTAATTAACACTTAACCGACATCACCTTATCAACAATTTCAGCGGGTCCCGACATGGGTTCTGTAGCTTAGCGGTCAAAGCACTTCCGGCTTAAGGAAGCGTCAAGTATTGATTTGACGGACTTGGGTTCGAATCTCACCAGAACCGTATTTTTTTTTTAATAAATTTATTAATTTCTTTGAAAATGTTCTACCTAAGTGTAGTTAAACACTATAAAAATAACAAACTATAGAATAAGCTATAGCGACATCTCTAGTCATTGCTACCGAATGCAACTTCAGACAATGAACAGGATAACTCTAGTAGTTACCTGTAGATGGCGCTCTTCTGTTGCTCAAACCGACATCACCTTATCAAGAATTTCAGCGGGTCCCGACATGGGTTCTGTAAATTACCCGTCAAAGCACTTCCGGCTTAAGGAAGCGTCAAGTATTGATTTGACGGACGTGGGTTCGAATCCCACCGGAATCGACAAAAAAGTTTGATAAGGTTATTCATTTCTTTGAAAAAAATACTTACTAAAATGGCAATGGGCGGTCTTATTGCTTAGAAGCGAGTTCTTGCAGTCAATTGCAGCTCAGAGCAGTACTACACGTATTAGATGTGCTTTCTCTAAATGTTCACATGCAATTATTTGAAAATGGAAAATAAATAATAACAAAAGGTTATATTTTTTATGGCTTGGTAGAATGCGAGGGGTAACGAAGTCTGTGTCATGATACGCAAAACATTATGTTATCTGTGGTCAAGAAAACACATTCGGCAGTTTTTCCCGGCAAATGGCGTGAGTTGAATTATAATTTGGAATATGTATTTACTGAGATTAACAATTTATCCAGAGAGTTGAAATAGTTTTTGTTGTTCAGAAGTGGACCTGTTACCGCTGAAATGATGATGCTGACCTACCTTCTAATCTCGACTTCCAAAATTATGTCATCTTCTTGTCTCAGTCGTTTTAAATCTTTGGACTCAGTAGTTTTTGCCTGTAGTTACACCTTAACAATAAAATGAACTGAAATTCAGGATTCATAAATCACGTGATAATTACCACCCCTTGTAATATCAACCTGATGTAAGAGCCTAAGTTTAAATATAACAAGCTCAACGGCATTAGCTCGAAATAAGGAAAACAGGCAATTCGGCTTCTAGTTTGTCCCCAGTTGATTGCCAGCAAATCCGTCACTGGCCGGATGCAAATACCGTTAATAGGCGGCCATGTTCGCAAATTACAGTCTCCAGCTGTAATAGCTACGTAGCCTCGCGACCTATAATTTATAGCCCGACTATTGCATTTCAGTTTGAATGTCTAGCTGTGATTTGTGGCTTGTTTATTGTTTGGGTCGGGATTCGGGGGAATGTGCAAATGATCGGTAGGTGGGTTGTCATTAAGAAGTCCTCTTTGGGTTTGTGTACGTTTTGGAGACGTTGAACGGTTCTGGGTCCGGGTTTTCTGGCAGGACCTTTGGTGAGTGTGATCAACATGTTCGAAGTTTCAAAGGACTGTTTTGAAAGTTTGTTAAATGTATACTTTAGAAGATTTATATCGTTAGATACGTCCTTAACGTAATGAGACCGCACCACTATGTGAGCGACACGAAGTGAGCTCACTCATTTGGAATCAGTGTACCTCTAAACACAGTGCTTACCGGACGCGGTGTGTTTTTTCTTTTTTGAAAGTTCGTGCAACCTGATTGCACAATAAATGGTAACCATAACAGTTTGGTTTATTGGCAAAACCAGTGTGCGTGTGTCGGCGTTGTTGTTAGCACACATATAAAGACAAAGCCACAGTTGTTGGTGTCAGGGCACATCTAAAGATTGAAATCTTTGCTTTAGACCCCATTTTCTACCAGCTACAGTAGAAACTGTATGTAACTCTATGTAACCGTGTAGGTATGTATGTACATACTTATTACATGAAATTCCTATCGAAAGTTTTGCTTTCGACGACACTAATAATGTTATAGGCACCAGGTGTGGTTCACAATGTAATTAAAGAAGGAATGTAAATTATTTACGTAACAGACCTCTACCTAGCTGAGTGGAGTGATAATTTTGTTAACGATTTTTTTTTATATTACTAAATGACGAGACAAGACGAAGGCCCACCTGATTTTGAGTGGTAACATTTGCTATAACAACTGCAATACCGCGGTCATCACGTTTGCTAAGCACGTGACCAACGCTGCATTGTATTGAGCTCGTCACCCTGAGATATAGAGTTGTAAGGTCTCATGTGTACTAACAATTAATGCAATGCCGTCATTAAATTTATAGCTGTCAACGTAAAATTAGGAAAACTTATTAAGTTTTAATTTTAGAACGGCACCAACGAATACTAATATAGGATTTTAAATTAAATAAGTTCAGCCATGTCTCGCCGTTGGTAGGACAAAATTATTCAAACAAATATTAAATACCTATGAATAGTGGTAGAATAGTAACAAATAAAAATGTACTGTAGGTCTACCATGACTTTTCACAAACTATATTCGCTAGCGACTGTAGTTAACAAAAATTATGAAAACTTCATTCAAAGTCAAAGTCAATTCAAAGTCAATAATTGTTTTTCAATAGAGTATAACGCTACTTAGAATAGTCAATTTACATAAGAAGAACAATGTGTCATTTAAATTGAATAAAACACATAATTGAATTTGTTCGCATCAGATAAGTAAACTATAATACAGCTACAATAGTTTGGGCTTCATTTGCTTAGAATTTGGTACCATGAGTTACAAATCTGACAGATGTCATGGTAACGTACTATTACCACTGCAGCCGTTCTAACGGCGGGCGATCTAACAGTGACAACTCATGGTAGACACACTGATAACAACAGTTACTTCCTCATACAGGAAATATCCACTCTTATTTCTATTTACAATCTACTCAGCGGAAAGTAGCAGGAAGTTAATAACAGAAATGAAGCCTAATGGAGCTTATAAATATTGCAGATCCATTGTGCATGGAATACACAATTGGATCCCATCAGTATTCTATCGCGCGCCGGATGGATCACGATTCACCCTTTGTTGGATTACACGCTTGAAACAGATTGCAACGGGCTGCCAGCGCTGGTTTGTCTTTTAGGATTTTACGAGTCCAACTTATTTCCACTTCAGCCTAAGTTGGACTCGTATGTGGGAAAGGCCATTTCACATAAATAACGAGTCCATATTATTTTGTAATGTTCTCATACTTAAACGGGAGCTGTGTTTGTATATAGATAATAGCCAATTGGATAGGTCTGTTATATTGATCATCATTTCAGCCATAAAACGTCCACTAATGAACAAAGGCCTCCCTCATGGGTCTCCATGAGGGGTAGTTGCCATACTCACCACGCTTGGCAGGCGGGTTGGCGAGCGCAGTTTGGGATGTTGATATATGGAAAGATGATGCTGCAAAGCCCACGGCAAAGGTCTGTTATGTTATATCTAAATTTATGAAATGATTTATATAGCGTCAGCAATTGGTATTCCTGCTGTACGGGACGCTGCAGTGCCTGTGACATTGCTAGATGTATTAGGCTTAGTCTAAAACTACCTTGACATTAACAGAAACAGGTTTTAGCGTAGAAAATATGTCACGTTGCTGGATTCGGATTTCTGTGTAAACGTGGTCTACGCCCCTTATTGTGGAATTCCTCGCGTATGCATCAGCCATTTCATTCCATCTAATAATGCACACTTCAAACGGAGTTCCTCTCATGAGGCGCTGAACGCTTTGATGCTAAATGAGATTTTGAATAAGTACTTCCAATACGCACAGGTTTCTTATAACAGAGTAAGTCTAAAGAAGGTGAATTCTACCGAGAGCGTTTAGTTATTGGTCCTTAAATCTATCGGATATTTCCGTAGGATGTGCTTTAAAGCCATTGAGGATAGCTAAATTTTGTTTGCATACTTTTTTATCAAAACTGTCATTAGTAAAATGGTTACTATGAGTTAACAATAAAAGATAGACATATGCTGCCGCTGACTTTTTTGTAGTCTTTTAAGAGGAACAATTCCTCTGTGCATCGCTTGCTCTTAACTTAAATGGTTTACGCGGCGCACGCCAAAACAATTCCCAGTCGGCGATAATTTTTTTATTACTTTTTTATATTATAACTATTAGTATGATCAGTAAAAGTAAGGTACATGTGAAGGCACATGTATTGTAGATGATTTATAGAGCGTCATCAACTGTATTCATTACAGGACGCTGCAGTGCCTAGGATATTATAAGATGTTAGGCTTGCTCAGCTATACCATCCTCCCAGCTTAGCCGGCTGTTACTCATTGGAAAGAGCAGGCCAATGCATCTGAATCTGACAAAGACGCGGGTGTCGTAGCGATGTTTTCCTCCACCGTTAAAGCACGTTTTTAAATGTGCACTTAAAATTTAAAACAAAGAAGATTTCATGGGTGCACTTCTGGTATTAAACCTAGACCTTGAGATCTAAAATCAGGGTGTACAGACCACTCGACCAACACGACTTTCAAATTCAAATTCAAAAAATACTTCATTCAGTGCGGCCGCATGGACCTTATTGACGCGTCACAACTTACAAAATAAGACAACACAAATAAATAGATTAAAGCACATAATTGAACCTGTTCACTTCAGATGACACACGAGTTAGGAAAAGAAGCGAACAGAAGAACCTAACTCGGTCGTTATAGTCATCATTTAACAATTTGATTTTGTCTTATGCTACGTTTGACGGAGTTGGAGCAGATTCCGTCCCAAGTGGTTCTGTCCTCTAGGTAATCTGATATTTTATAATAAGCTTTATCGCACAGATTGCGTTTAATAATGTTTTTGAATTTATTCAATGATAACTTCTGCAACTCACTTGGGAGTTTGTTGTAGAAGCGTATACATTGCCCTTTAAAAGATATTTTCACCTTATGGAGCCTAGTAGTGAGCACAGCGAGTTTATTATTATTTCTTGTATTTACATTGTGATTGTCGCTGTTTTTCTTAAACAAAGCAATATTTTTATGGGTGTACAACAGGTTCTCATAAATATATTGACAAGCTACTGTCATTATATTTATTTCTTTAAATTTAGTGCGAAGTGATTCTCTGGGACCCATATTGTAGATAGAACGAATAGCCCTCTTCTGCAGCACAAATACGGTGTCTATAATAATAATAATAATAATAATAAAAATATTTATTTTCAAAAAAGGTTTGAACAATGGGGTAATCCTTACAAATAATAAATGCTTATATAGAGGTACATAAAAAACGTTTGAATGAGTACCTTGTCCAGCACATATCTGCAGCACATCTCCACAGCAGTAAGCCATAAGACATAATGCTGTGGAAATAGCTGAAGTAAACAAGTCTAGCGGTGTCTACGTCTGTAAGAAGGCGGATTTTTTTGACTGCATATGCTGCAGAACTAAGCCTACCCGATAGTTGTTCTATATGCGGGCCCCATTGAAGCTTATTGTCCAAAGTTATGCCTAAAAATACAGTTTTTTCTACAAGGTTTAAACTTTCACCTTTCAATTTAATGTTGGCATCAGCCTGTTTTACATTCGGGAGAGTAAATCTAATGCATTTTGTTTTATTTTCATTAAGTTATAGGTTATTGACATTAAACCAATTAACAACTTTTGAGATTGCATTATTCACCTCGTCATAATCGGTGGTACGTCGTTTCATTTTGAAAAAAAGTGAAGTGTCATCAGCAAACAATACAATCTCATGATTGTTTTTGACAAGATGGGGTAGATCATTAATGTAAATTAAAAATAGAAAAGGCCCAAGAATTGATCCGTGCGGTACACCCATTGCACCTACAGATCCCGAAGAACGTTTTCCATTAACATCAACTCTTTGTATCCTGTTACTGAGATAAGAATTAAGTAAATCTAAAGAGATATCTCTAACACCATAGTGGCGCAATTTCCCGATCAATGTTTCATGGTGTACACAGTCAAATGCTTTTGAAAGGTCGCAAAAAACACCTATAGCGTCTTGCGACTTCTCCCAAGCATCATAGATATGCGAGATTAACTCTATACCGGCATCAGTAGTGGAACGACCGCGTGAAAAGCCAAATTGCTTGCAGTGAAGCAACTTGTTGTCGTTAAAGTGCTTAGATAGCTGATTTAAAATAAGCTTTTCAAAAATTTTACTAAATGTCGGCAGTACTGATATCGGCCTAAAGTTAGTGGGATCCGACTTAGAACCTGATTTGAATAAAGGTATTATTTTACTGTGTTTCATTAGATCAGGAAATACGCCACAGTCAATGCATTCATTAAATATAAAAGCCAGTTCAGGTGTGATTGTGTCTACCAATGGTTTTACAATGTTTACAGAAATACCCCAGAGATCTGCAGTTTTCTTGACATTTAACATTTTAAAGGCTATAACTATATCGACATCGCTAGCCGTGGGGTGCCGGCAGTAGAATGTTACCCCTCCCTCTCATGCCCGTGGATGCAGTAAGAGCCTGCTTAGGGATACCTCCGGAAGATGGGCAGCAGCGTCTTTCCGTGTATCAACATCCCGTACTGCGCTCGCCAACCCGCCTGCCAAGCGTGGTGAGTATGGCAACTACCCTACTAACTACATGGAGATCCATGAGGGGAGGCCTGTTCAGTAGTGGACTTTTTACGGCTGGAATGATGATGATGATGAACTATATTGCCGCTGTCCACATATTGGAATTTAAAATTACTATCACATTTAGGTACATTTTCGCTAAGTAAGGACTCGGCGATCAGGTGAGAAGAGTTTAAAGACTTTGTGGTAGAAATTGGAATGTCAGTAAAAAAAGTTTCAAATGCTTGGGCTACATCTTCATCACTTTTGTAGGTTGTATTATTATAATTTAATTTAAATTGGTTGTTAAAGTTTACATTTCCAGTTTCTTTGTTTATTATTTTCCAAGTAGCTTTAATTTTATTATCACTATTTTTAATTTGGGAACTTAAATAATTAGACTTAGCTACATGGCCGACTTTTCTAAAAATTTTAGAGTAATTTTTAACCCTTTCTTTGAACTTTTCACTAAAATTATAATGTTTTTCACTATAAAGATCATATAATTTTTGTCTACTTCTATGTATACCCACTGTTGCCCACTCATTAAAGTTAGGTTTATCTGTGACCATTAATTTTTGAAGTACATACACCTATAATATTACAATTACAGGTTTCAGAAGGCTTATCATGCGTGAAATACAAACTATAGATCAAACTCAAACACAAAAAATACATTTTTGTTTGCAGCCGCAAGGGCTTTTTTGACGCGTCAACATACAACAAAAGTGAATATGGAATAAAGCACATAAATGATTTTGTTCGCTTTAAATGAAACGCGAGTTAGGAAAAGAAGCGATCAGAAGAACTCGTTTGTATATAGTCATCATATTTTTTTTATTACGTTGGACGGAGTTGTCGCAGATTCCCTCCCAATGAGCCGTTTTCAGTAACAAAACAAAAAGAGTTTTCTACTAAACCTAACAGATGGAGCTGGCAAGCGGAGTAAGCAAGTTTGTGATTAATCCTGTCATTGTCAAATTGTGCCTACCAGTAAAAGAAAATTAACGCCATCTATAAGGTTCGAGGTAACTATTTTTGAAGTTTTTACTTTTTAATGAAAACGCCTCATTTGTAAAAAACAAAATGACAGCGAAACTTCACATATTTCAATTTCCATTCCTAAGGTATATGTATGTAGTTCAATTTCGTTCGAAATCGAAAAATTTAAAATTCCTAACTATGCAAATAGCTTCGCAATATACGTGGGTCCACGAACACACATCGATTCCAGGTAGCTTTCAGATTGTTTTACTATTCTCTCCACGCTGACTGTATACGTACCAGCAACTTCGCTTTACAATTGGATACAGTTATGCATAATGAGTCCAAGCGCCAAATTGCATTTTTTCATTTTTTTGCATTTTCGTAATCTCCAAGACATAATTTAGCCATAGAAAAAACACTTATGCAGCAAGCTTCACTCTGAGTGGTATTTTTTAATACCCAGTCCAAGCGCTTCTATAATAGCAAACGAGATATTTTGATACGCAAAACAAGCTCAAAAACCAATTCAAAACTAACAACGAAATTTAATAATGAAAAAACACTTTTTCGTTTATACATAACAAACCCAAACGACATAGTGTTACGCATTAGTAGTCCACGCGACATTTATTTGTGACTTGGACTGGTTTTGCAAAACTAAAAACATGAGTTTGGTTTTGAACGCAAACCAATCATACAAACATTTTTCGCATGGTCTTGTAACTACCATGACTGCATAAATACCATAGGGGTAGAAACACAGTAAAAATTGATGTTGAGAGAAAAAAGGTAGGAAAGGACATACATGTTTTAAAGGGGTGGCCATTTTGTCTCCGAAAATCGATTGTCCGAAAATCACAATCAATAACAAGTGTCTCTGAAACATCACCATCCAGGGTATTTTGGTCCCATAGATAACATTACTGTTCATCCTTATGCTATTTACGCATATAGCTATTTTACCTTATATATTATTTCCATAATTTTCATCGTTATAAACATATGCGTCATAATAATAACGAATCATAAAACTTATACTTCCGAATATTTTCGAACGATTATAAAACTTCCAATTTCCAACCGAGACGGAAGGACAGTAGGTTATTAGGTTTTTTTTATAACTATCCGATAACATTGCCTGTGACAGAACCGAGATGGAAAGACAGCAGGTTATTAGGTTTTTTTATAACTATCCTAAAACACTGTCTTTGACAGAACCGAGATGGAGATACAGTAGGTTATTCGGTTTTTTTTTGTTCAGGGTGTTCTGGATGTTTTTCTATATAATAAAAAAAAATCTATGTAGTATCTAGTACCCATAGCACAAGCTCTGCTTAGCTTGGGGATAGTTGATGCTGTGTGAATTGTCCAGCATTATTTACCTGCTTATTTTATTTTTATAACTTCCCGAAAACACTGCCTGTGACAGAACCGAGATGGAGAGACAGTAGTTTATTAGGTTTTTTTATAGCCAACCAAAAACTCTGCTTGCGACAGAACCAAGATGGAGAGACAGTAGGTTATTATGTTTTTTTAACCATCCAAAATCACTGCCTGTGAAGAATTTTTCGTCAGGGTGCAATTTTCGTGGGCCAAGACGGCACTACTGTCTATATAAAGTAGATACTGGGTATATATTTAAGTAAAAATCCAAAATACTTAATACGAGCAACCGTAGTGAGCGGCCGCCTGAGGAATTTTATTGAATTGAAGACTAATTTAAATAAAATTACTCTTGTCTTGACAACAATAAAAAAAAATCACTAAACAAGCGGTTTCATTTGCTTGTTGAGATGTTAAATACAATCAACATACAATGTTATGAATATTAGATTATTCTAATAATCAACTTCATCATTTCAGCCGATAAACGTCCAGTACTTAACAAATTATAAATCAAATTCTAATAAAATGATTTAGTTATTTAATAATGTTATGGATTTCATTATTTATTGAGAATGACTTTATGCGTGTTAATCAATATGGAGACCGTCATAAGTGGTAACTAATAACATAATAATAGATCCTGATTATTCGAGCAAACGATGATTATGAAAAAAAAAAAATATGAAATACTATATTAGGGATGTAAAATTTCGGAGACGAAATAGAGAACTGTTGTAAAGACATGTTTGTCTCTTTGGCCTAATGGATAGCCTGTTTCGGAGAAAAAACTAATATTTAAAATCACTGTTCCCAATTAACCCAAAAGATTCTAAGTCATTTTACAAAAAAAATATTACAGACGATACGATTGATGATGACGTTAAAGGGTTTGATAGTAATTTAAATTTTGATCCAGAACATGTTGAAGAAGAGAAGATTTGGCATCTGCTCCATCTACTATATCGTTAGTTTTTAGGTACTAGACAGGTTCTGGGGTGAGGGTGGTGTTGACTAATATCATCTTCAATTGCGTCTTTGTCTAAGAAAATACATCTGGGACTATGTTATAAAATACATGTTTAAATTTTTTTGGTAAAATTAGTTTGTCTTAAGATTGTTCTTTTTTGGATATTAATCTTGCCATTACCTGTGTCATTTAATAAGTATTTTATTTAGCTTTCTCAATTCTCTTTACCCTGGTTTTCTAAAATTGCTATTCTAAATATTATATTATATTTAGAAATTTATATATAGAATATTATATATTGCTATACTTAATATTCTAAAATTAAGTATTGCATCTATGCAGAGAAACCTATTCTATCAAATTTAGTTACACATGAGGAGTCTAAACGACATAAATGTCTCTTGGACTCGTTTTGCAAAATAAAAACATCACATTTATCGAGAGTCCAAGTGCATTTTTAGCTATATCTTTTAAAAAAAATATTTATTTTGTATTTTTTTCTTGTCATATGTTAAATTACAAATAGGAGCATCGATGTATATAGATTTACTTTCAGATGAAGCAAATTCAACTCTCCTGTTAATAAAAACGCGTTTATGTCATTTGCCAAAAAAGTGAAAATGGCGCTTGGACTAGTTATGCTTAACAGCATCCAATTGACAGTATAAATAAAGAATGCTGAATTTTATACAGCGCCATTTTGTTCCAAACTAAGCATACCTATAACGAGTATAAAGGGAACTAGAATACTGATAGAATACATTAAACCTTTTTATAGTTAGAGTACCTTTTTAAGTAATAACAATATTTAAATCATAGCTATTATTATCTAAGCCATAGGACTAATGCCCAGATCCACTGCTGGACACTGACTCAAGGATCTCCAAGACATGAGGAGGTTGTTGCCATACTCGCCACGCTTGGTTATCAAGCTTGCGGTTGGGTTTTTTGAAAGTCAAAAGTCAAAGTATATTTATTGCGTAATTACATGTATAAAGATGTCACATTTATAATTGTTTCAATGTAATTTATCCATAATGGATGTGTAATTGCAATTCTGCAAATTTCTATTTTGTTTCACCTATTAATGTTTGCTTGTTTTTACCATCCTGATATGATGATGGGAGCCATGATTTTCATGCCGATTCATCATCATCATCATCATTTCAGCCGTAAAACGTCCACTACTGAACTAAGGCCTCCCTCATGGATCTCCATGAGGGGTAGTTGCCATACTCACCACGCTTGGCAGGCGGGTTGGTGAGCGCAGTATCGGATGTTGATATACGGAAAGACGGTGCTGCCCATCTACCGGAGGTGTCCCTTAGCAGGCTCTTACTGCATCCAAGGGTAGGAGAGGAGGGGTAACATTCTACTGCCGGCACCCCACGGTTAGCCATGCCATGTTAGAGCCATGATTAATCGACAGAAATTCACAAATCTTCCTCACATCTACTACAAGCGCACAAAATATTATAATAAATGTTATAAAAAATCTGAAAATCATGGAAACATGCGTCCCGTTATAGAGATCTAACCCGTAACCGTCTATTTGTTGATTTTTATTATATCTATACTATGCTATATATAAATATGCGCGCAGAACAGATGGCCGATGGGGCCGCAAAGTTCTCGAATGGAGGCCACGGATAGGCAAGCGCAGCGTAGGACGTCCACCTACAAGATGGGCAGACGACTTGGTGAGAACTGCTGGTCGGCGGTGGATGCAGACGGCTTCCAACCGCAGTACTTGGAGATCAATGAGGGAGGCCTTTGTCCAGCAGTGGACGTCCTACGGCTGAAATGATGATTATATCTATACTTATAATGTTGTAAAGAGGTAACGTTTGTGAGTTTGTGAGGTTGAAGGGGGTAATCCCTGGATTTACTGAACTGATTTTGAAAATTATTTTACTAATAGAATGCTACATTACTTGTGATTATAATATGGTATATATTAACTCATGGTAGTCAGATTTTTACCGCCCAACGAAGTGGGTACGGGTCAGCTAGTTATATTCTGCGTCTCAGGCGGCCAATTCAGCGGAAGTCATCCTTACCCTGGTACGTACCACCTAAATCATTGTTCGTGTTTTCATCTCAAATAAGGAAGTTACCAAAATAATGGTTCAAATTAAATCAGGTGTTACTTTGCGGAAGCCTATTTTGAAGTGAGTAACTGCGTTAGTTACGCTATTTGCAATTGCGGAATAAATCTACATAGAACAGAGTAGGTGTATGTATTATTTTAGATTACATAGCAATTATAAACTAATAATTATGTGGGGTGTCGGCAGTAGAATGCTCCACCTCCTCTTTTGCCCATGGAGGCAGTAACAGCCAGTAACGGGATACCTCCGGAAGATGGGCAACAGTGATTTTCCGTGTATTTTTTTTTTAATTTTTTTTTATTCAGACGATAAGAAACCAATGTAGTTTAGCAGTATTATGTATTAAGCAGTAGTTTGGTAGCATTTAAAGCATTGAGACAGAATAGAAGTGAAAGAGTGAGGTTTCTTGTTAGCTTCTTTCCATCCATAATGAAAAAAAAATAATCAATCAATTATGTGTTTTATTCAATTTTAATGTGTCTTGTTCTTCTTTAGTAATTTGACTATTCTATGAAGTTTTTTGTTCTATTGAATGAAAAAAGAAATGAAAAATATTTTATTTGCAAAAAGAAATGTCTAGTACAATAGACTTAGACCTTATACTGTTGTAGAAGTTGTGGAAGTCTCCTAATATTGATGGAAGATGAGACCGTAAAGGGTATTCTACGGTCTCCACACTAGGCAAGCCTGTATCGTGGAGACCAGTGAGATATTAACAAAACAATATTACCCGGAATTATAAAATTATCTATACAGTATATAATAAACACTTATTTTGACTTTGAGCATCCCGTATTGCGCGACTCGCCAACCAGCTTGCCAAGCGTTGTGAGTATGGCAACAACCCCACATGGTCAGTGCTTGGAGGTCCATGAGGGTCAGCAGTGGGCGTGGACAGCAGTCCTATTCGGCTGTCTGATCTACGAAACTTATTTACCTTTGGCGTGAACTTTTACCTTTACCTTTGGAAGTTCTGCACGTGATAAGGTAGAAAGTATAAGCAATCACGTTTTAATAAATAATAACAAACAATTTTATTTATGTACAAAACTTAAATAATTTCTCACTATGAGTCAACTAGAATTAGACCTAAGTAGTACAATTTTATTGTTCCGTTCGTAGAACTAACGCCTCCCCAGCCTGTAGAGTTATGACCGCGCTGTCGATGATAGAACTGAAACAATATAAAATAAAATAAATAAAATGCGTTTCATTCAGGCAAAAGAACCAAGTTTTAACACAAAAATGTTTATGATCATCATTTCAGCCGTAGGACAGTTGTCCACGTCCTCTGCTGGACATAGGCTGCCCATCTTCCAGAGGCCATCTTGGCAGATCTTTGCTGTATCCACGGGCAAGTAACATTTTATTGTCGGAACCCCACAGTAAAACAGAAATGTTGAAAACCATGAATTTAGTACATATAAAATACACAGAGTCACTTTCTACTTCTCTGCATGTGAAGGGAAATCAGGCAATATAGCAATATTTTACCAATGCCAGAAATCATCTTAACTCAAATGTTCATTCACAAAAATCTTGGGAGTCCATGAAGGAGGCCCATGTCCAGCAGTGGACATCCTGCAAAATCAAAAAACCAAAATTACTAAGTCTTTATTCAATAGAGCGAAACGCTACTTAGAACAAGCATTGGTACGGGGGTACCAGAAAAAGGGGCGAAGGTTTCCGAAAAAACAAAAAAAAAAATTTTAATTTCACAATTTCAAATACAAGGTCATAATAACTTCGATCCCTGTAACCCCTAGGGTCACCAAAATTAATCAGTTCTAATCAATCAATTCTCTCATTAAGACAGTGCTAACAAAAAAGGTTTATATAGTCAATTTACATGAGAAGAATTAGACATATTTAAATTGAATAAAGCAATAAAATGCAATGAAAATATCTAATTTTAATTCCTAGGGATTAATGGTCTTACAGTGTTAAATAGTTAAGAGCGAAAGAAGGCAAATGAAGTCTTTACTAGTGGGACTTGTTATGTCACAAATAGGCGTCAGCATTTAATTTTGTTGTTTGGCACATGACAGGACAACGCTGATCTTCCGTTAAAACCTCTTTGTGAGTCACAGATGTCCCTTTACACCCAAAAACAATATACAAAACTGCATAATAGGTTGCCTGTTAAAGTGTCCTATTGAATTAATAATCTACAGTTTTTTATTGTTTTTATAAATATTTTTGTCGTGATCAAAAAAGAATTCTCTAACAACCTTCTATTAATAACCTTTTATAGGGCGTTACATACCTTTTACTCCGCGCCGAGTGTATACTGGCCACTTCTACCACAGCTGGCAAGCTGAGATGCCGCACTGTGGAGAGATCCACAGAGTCTGCCTGTTCACCCACGTTAAACAGCAGCGTGAACGTATCGTGGGTCCGCAGGTGCCGCGCCAGGTAGAAGGTGCTGTCAGACAGGGCTCTGATGTCGTACTCTCCATGGGTGAGGGTCGTCTCGCTGCGGAGCGCTGATAGGGCTTGGTAGTTCTGAAATGAGATGGTGAGATTGAGAATAATTGCTTGCTAAAGTTACAATTCAATTAATATACATTTAAGTGTAACCCTCTCTACTAAGACGTCTGTAATAGTTTAATTATCTTGTTAAATGTTAATTGTCCAAGTAGTTACTAAATACATTTTTCATCCCCATCTCGAAAAGAGTATTTTTGATCTTCGATATCTAGTGCAAAAGCTGTTTTTATCCGCTAGAGGATAAAGTAAATTGAATTTAGAACATCGTGTGCGAATTCAAAACATCGAAATCAAAATCAATAAGTTAGTTCAATAGAGCAAAACGCTACTTAGAATAGTCAATTTACATAAGAAGAACAAGACACATTTTAGATTCCTTTGCTTGTTCGGTCATCAAAATTGAGCACGCGGTTAAAAAGCAACTTTGCACTCTTGTGTAACAAATAACTATGAATTTTAATTTAATTTCAGTTTTATACGGAAAACAACACTGACAAGACATGTTTAGTCATAATTGAGTACCGTACTTTTCATTGCAATATACCACTGACCAGGGATGTTACGGAGGTTGGAAATTTGATATAGGTATCGGAGTCGAAGTCTGAGTTGGAATCGGAGGTGTGAAAACAATCGGAAGTTCCAACCTTTAGGAGTCGAAGCTCCGTAACTGACCAATCATGGTCAGTCATGGTGCTAGTGGCATCTTCTTAAATAATAATCCAAATATGGAAGAGACAGGGCACTACAATTGTACGATCTCGTTGTACAGAGCTCAGTTATTAAAAAAACAGTAACTGGCTCTCCGGTTTTATAACTAGTCTAAATTGGCTTGTTTCAGTTTTGCTCTGGACGTGACAAGTGATGTTTAGCAATTTTCTTAATTCTCACCTTGAAGTGACTTCTTTCATCTTCCTTCTGCTTTACGAGATTGATCTCCATGAAATCCTCAGCCACTGGGAGCCACGTCTCAGTGCTGCTTGAGAAGCCAGCACTGGTGGAGTTATCCCAATGGTAGGGCGTCCTGGCGGGATCTCGAGAGTACAGATTATAGGTCTCGTTGTCTCCTCGATTGCAGGCTTCCACGTCCACTGTGTCTTCCCACGAGACGTATCCGTCCCTCATGCCGATCTCCTCGCCCTGGTAGGTGACTGCTACTCCTGGTAGCAGCATGTTGAGGGAGTTCAGGCCGTCGACCATGTTGTGGCGGAAACGGGTCGGCATTCTATTGTTGTCGTGATTTCCGAACTGCAGGAAGATAGATGCTTTATTTGGTTTAAAAAGTTTTGTAACTTCAAGAACTAGTTTTCAGGACGGCGTTTTCATTTTGCTTTTTATAAATTTAAATGCAATTCAACAAGTAGACGTCCGAAGACTGACATGGCGTTGATAAAATGCAATTTTGATTAGTATGATGAAAATATATCACTATAAAAGAGTTATAGGGCATAAAGACCAATGTATTTCTAATAATTTATACTATAATACCGCCGCATAATAATACCGCCGTGGGGTGCCGGCAGTAGAATGATAATGTTCTCTCATGCCCATGGATGCAGTAAGAGCCTGCTAAGGGATACCTCCGGAAGATGGGCAGCAGCGTCTATCCGTGTATCAACATCCCATACTGCGCTCACCAACCCGCCTGCCAAGCGTGGTGAGAATGGCAACTACCCCTCATGAGAGAGGCCTGTGTTCATCAGTGGACGTTTTATGGCTGAAATGATGGTACTAATATTATAAACAGGAAATATTTGTATTTTTTATTTTTGTACGGATAATTTCAATATATAATAACTTCTGGACTGATATTAAAATTCTTTCACCTTAATGAGAATGTGTGGAACATGGCATTTTTTGACGTTCGGGGCGAATGCTAATACTCTTTCTACGAACAGTTGCGTGAAATACATCTCTTAATAAAATGTTGAACAAGCATTGGTATGGGGGTACTAGAAAAGGGGGCGAAGGCTTCAAAAGTTCACCAAAAATAAATTATGGCATTTTTAGGTTTTTGGACGTTTTCGGCCATTTGAAGGCTTTTATTTTTTTGGTGACCCTTTGAGGTCTCAATAACTCCGGGCCCTATGACCCTAGGGTTACCAAAATCAATCAGACAAAACAAACAGACAGACAGACAGCATATGAGGGGGCTTCGCCCCCTAAAAATTTCTTACCACCCAGTTAGCTACACCATCTTGAGGCATATATGTCAGCCATCTCAGTATGATATACACGAAGTCGCGAGCGTTCGACTTGGCGGACAGGTCGGTGATAAAGTCGAAGTTGAAGGGGAAGTGGGCTCCGACCTCGCCTTTCTCGTTGCCGTAGTAAAGCATGGTCATGGAAACGTTCGCGTAGGCTTCCCCAAACACAACCCTGGAACGTGAAAATAAAACAATCGTTTCATCATCTCAGCCGTTTCATTTTCGTCATCATTTCAGCCGTAATACGTTCACTACTGAACACACAGGCCAGTACGGGATGTTGATACACGGAAAGACGCTGTTGCCAATCTTCCTGAGTTATCCCTTAGCAGGCTTCTTACTGCATCCACGCGCTTGAGAGAAAGGGTAACATTCTACTGCCGGCACCCAAAGGTAACGTATAAAAACATACACCAATTTCTAACAGGTCTGTGTGTAACTACGAAACCCAGAACACGTGATATACATACATAAGCAACTGATCTAATTTATTATTCTCCTACGTAGATGTCACATCGTGTAGGTAGTCAACAAAACCTGAATACAATTGGATGCTGTTAAGCATAACTAGTCCAAGCGCCATTTTCACTTTTTTGGCAAATGACATAAACGCGTTTTTATTACCAGGAGAGTTGAATTTGCTTCATCTGAAAGTAAATCTATATACATCGACGCTTCTATTTGTAATTTAACATATCACAAGAAAAAAATAAAAATAAATATTTATTTTAAAAGATATAGCTAAAAATGCACTTGGACTCTCGATAAATGTGATGTTTTTATTTTGCAAAACGAGTCCAAGAGACATTTATGTCGTTTAGACTCCTCATGTGTAACTAAATTTGATAGAATAGGTTTATCTGCATCTAAAACCAGGGTAAAGAGGATTGAGAAAGCTAAATAAAATACTAATTAAATGACACAGGTAATGGCAAGATTAATATCCAAAAAAAACAATCTTAAGACAAACTAATTTTACCAAAAAAAATTAAACATGTATTCTTTAACATAGTCCCAGATGTATTTTCTTAGACAAAGAGACGATTGAAGATGATATTAGTCAACACCACCCTCACCCCAGAACCTGTCGAGTACCTAACAACTTACGATATAGTAGATGGAGTAGATGCCATCGAGTAGATGCTAAATCTTCTCTTCTTCAACAAGTTCTAGATCAAAATCTAAATTACCATCAAACCCTTTAACGTCATCATCAATCGTATCGTCTGTAATATTTTTTTTGTAAAATGACTTAGAATCTTTTGGGTTATATGGGAACAGTGATTTTTAAATCTTAGTTTTTTCTCCGAAACAGGCTATCCATTAGGCCAAAGAGGTTTAACCATGTCTTTACAACGGTTCTCTATTTCGACTCCGAAATTTTACATCCCTAATATAGTATTTCATATTTTTTTTTCATAATCATCGTTTGCTCGAATAATCAGGATCTATAATATAGTTACCACTTATGTCGGTCTCCATAATGATTAACACGCATAAAGTCATTCTCAATAAATAATGAAATCCATAACATTATTAACTAACTAAATCATTTTATTAGAATTTGATTTATAATTTGTTCAGTAGTGGACGTTTATCGGCTGAAATGATGATGTTGATTATTAGAATAATTGTAATATTCATAACATTGTATGTTGATTGTATTTAACACCTCAACAAGCAAATGAAACCGCTTGTTTAGTGATTTTTTTTATTGTTGTCAAGACAAGAGTAATTTTATTTAAATTAGTCTTTAATTCAATAAAATTCCTCAGGCGGCTGCTCACTACGGTTGCTCGTATTAAGTATTTTGGAGTTTTACTTAAATATATACCCAGTATCTACTTTATATAGACAGTAGCGCCGTCTTGGCCCACGAAAATTGCCCCCTGACGAAAAATTCTTCACAGGCAGTGTTTTTGGATGGCTAAAAAAACATAATAACCTACTGTCTCTCCATCTCCGTTCTGTCGCAAGCAGAGTTTTTGGTTGGCTATAAAAAACCTAATAACCTAATGTCTCTCCATTTCGGTTCTGTCACAGGCAGTGTTTTCGGTTATTTATAAAAAAACCTAATAAACTACTGTCTCTCCATCTCGGTTCTGTCACAGGCAGTGTTTTCGGGAAGTTATAAAAATAAAATAAGTAGGTAAATAATGCTGGACAATTCACACAGCATCAACTATCCCCAAGCTAAGCAGAGCTTGTGTTATGGGTACTAGATACTACCATAGATATATATTTTTTTATTATATAGAAAAACATCCAGAACACCCTGAACAAAAAAAAAACCTAACAACCTACTGTCTCTCCACCTCGGTTCTGTCAAAGACAGTGTTTTAGGATAGTTATAAAAAAACCTAATAACCTGCTGTCTTTCCATCTCGGTTCTGTCACAGGCAATGTTATCGGATAGTTATAAAAAAAACCTAATAACCTACTGTCCTTCCGTCTCGGTTGGAAATTGGAAGTTTTATAATCGTTCGAAAATATTCGGAAGAATAAGTTTTATGATTCGTTATTATTATGACGCATTATGTTTATAACGATGAAAATTATGTAAAATAGCTTTATGCGTAAAGAGCATAAGGATGAACAGTAATGTTATCTATGGGACCAAAATACCCTGGATGGTGATGTTTCAGAGACACTTGTTATTGATTGTGATTTTCGGACAATCGATTTTCGGAGACAAAATGGCCACCCCTTTAAAACATGTATGTCCTTTCCTACCTTTTTTCTCTCAACATCAATTTTTACTGTGTTTCTACCCCTATGGTATTTATGCAGTCATGGTAGTTACAAGACCATGCGAAAAATGTTTGTATGATTGGTTTGCGTTCAAAACCAAACTCATGTTTTTAGTTTTGCAAAACCAGTCCAAGTCACAAATAAATGTCGCGTGGACTACTGATGCGTAACACTATGTCGTTTGGGTTTGTTATGTATAAACGGAAAAGTGTTTTTTCATTATTAAATTTCGTTGTTAGTTTTTAATTGGTTTTTGGGCTTGTTTTGCGTATCAAAATATCTCGTTTGCTATAGAAGGCGCTTGGACTGGGTATTAAAAAATACCACTCAGAGTGAAGCTTGCTGCATAAGTGTTTTTTCTATGGCTAAATTATGTCTTGGAGATTACGAAAATGCAAAAAAATGAAAAAATGCAATTTGGCGCTTGGACTCATTATGCATAACTGTATCCAATTGTCACCTAACACCAAAAGTAGTGTCAAATATGACCTATACCCAGCGGTAATTAAATTAAAATCGAAACGATTTTGCCTGCAGTAGCTTATAAAAACTGTCATCAACGCAGGGGCGTTTCGGAGAAGGATTGGGGTGTTCCAGATAAACTTAATTAAATAAAATAAGGTAAGTAACTTACAATATAAGCTTACAACGAATTAGAATAACTTGCAATAAATATTTGCTCCTATAAATAACAATACCTTTACTGAAGAGAAAACAAACCTAGTGTCACCATCATGATCATTGTTGTACTGGTCAATAAACGTTCTCCACTCATAAACGATGTCATACAGCTCGATCAGATCCTTCGTGTACAACGGGATGGTGTAGCCAAGCTGGTGGGACTCGAACTGCGCCTGGCCACTGAGCGGGTCGTCAGGGTATCTGCCGCCGTGGTCCGCCGGGTCGGCCTCCATCATGTACGGTAGAGCGTCTAGTCTGAACCCATCGGCTCCTTTGTCTAGCCAGAACTTGAGGATATTGAACATCTCCTGTGTGACGTCATCGTTTCTAAAGTTGAAGTCCGCTTGCTGGACGGCGAACTGGTGCAGGTAGTACTGCTGGCGAAGCTCGCTCCATTCCCACGCTGAACCTCCGAACTGGCTCACCTAGAATTAAATTCAATAGTTGTTATTTAACTAGTAAGGAGTATATTTTTCTCGAGGATGGATGATTGCCGTGGGCTTCCTGCAGTAGAATGTGCCCCTCCTTCATACCCGTGGATGCAGTATGAGTCTGCTAAGGGTTGATACTCAGGGAAATGGACAGCAGCGTCATTCCGTGTATCAAAATCCCAAACTGGGCTCGCCAATCCGCCTGCCAAGCGTGGTGAGTATGGCAACTACCCTTAATGTAGATTCATGAGGGAGGCCTGTGTTTAATAGTGGACGTTTTACGGCTGAAATGTTGATGATGATGATGATGTTTTTCTTGTCATTATCAGGCATACAGTTTTGGATTACGTTGCACGTTAATGAGGAGGGAGTCCTAAAATTCTTGCATTTACATAACAAAAAATAATGGAAAGAATACTAGTTGTGGAACTGATATGTCTAATTGAAGGTATATGACAACAAACTAGGGAAGAGGAAATCTGACAAATGTCACCAGCTGTAACATGGAGGGAGGGTGGTCAAACATCATGAAATTCCTGTGACGTTATATGGACCACGGCCGGAAATGACCGTTTGACAGCGCTGATCGCGAGATTTACGCCTGTTGCAAACCTGTCACGAGATACGTAGTAAGCCTGCCGTGCCGGTCCGAATACTACCTTGAATTACACCAACTATAAAGTAGTATAGGTATGCGTATTTCAACAGACTCGATCACAGGAAAACGTTGGGGAACGTTAAAGGAGAAAGAAACTGTATAATATACGATACCTGGTGAATGCTATATGATTGAAGAACAGGGAATGAGATAGAAAAAAATATTCACCCAGTTGGAAGGCGGTAGTCTGTTCGTGGAATCGTTCGGGTCCACCCACAAGGGATCAGCCCATACGAAGTAGTCTTCGTACAGCGGGTTCCGTTTCTCCGACTCTATGAAGTACTCCGACTCTGTGCTGGCGTGGTTCGGCACGAAGTCCAGAAGTACTTTGAGACCTGGCCACAACAAATTATAGAAATACAATAAATCAAATGAAGAAATTAATTGAATCAGGCGTGACTTTGCGGAAATCCAGTAAAATATCTAAATGGACAACAAATATTTTTCAAGCACTCATTATTATACATATGCATAGGTTAGCGGATTTGTTACTAAACATTTGTTGTTCATTTAGATAAATCAAATGAAATATTGTATTTAATTACGTAAACATAAACTAGCCTCTCTGTCCGCCTGCGGCTCTACGAAGAGATCATAAGTTTTAGCGGGTTGTTTTTTATATGGACATATAAAATAATTACCTACGTCGGAATAACAGTAAAACAAAAATCAAAAAATATTAATTCGGGGTAAACTGAAAAGATGGGGATTTTCTTTTAGTAAGTTTCGAGTTTCGATCCAAGAGCCAGTATAGTCCTCTGTATCGCAAGTTGAATTGTTCTCTTTTCTTCTGTAGATGAGCTTTCCATGTTAAACGGCGGTCTAAATGCATGCCTAGATACTTTACAGTATCACTGACTGGTAGAGGCTGGTTGCCTAGGTAGACTGGAGGACAGTCGACACGTTTCAGCGTAAATGTTATGTGCACTGAATTAGTAGCGGTAGCTTCTAACCTCCATTTCTTAAGCCAGGCATCCACCTGGTCAAGACTGCTTTGAAGTAATTCAGTTGCTTCGTACGGGTCTTTGCTCTTTGCTAAGATTGCTGTGTCATGAGCGTATGTTGAATTGGTTACGTTTGGCAGAGTTGGGAGATCAGCTGCAAATATTGTGTATAGTACTGGTCCAAGAACTGAGCCTAGAGGTACACCAGCACACCAGCAGTATATCGTAGAATCTGGAAGTATCATCCCCAACTTGATTTGAAAAATCCGACCTTGCAGATAAGATTCCATTAGGTTATTAAATGTGTGGGGCAGTAGTGACTTTATTTTACACGATAGTCCCCTATGCCAAACTTTTTCAAAGGCTTGCTTGATATCCAGGAAAGCAGACGAGCAATATTCCTTTGCTTCAAGAGCACTTCTAATAGTAACATAGACTCTGTGAATTTCTTCTGTCGTGTCATGTCTTTGGTGGAATCGAAATTGATGTTCGGGAATCGTTTACTCCTAGCCATAACGGGGACCATCCTTTTTAGCAGCATTCTCTCGAACAGCTTAGAGAGCATATGGAGAGAAAGATCGGGATGATTTTTGTCTTCTTTGTGTCGGTAACGTTGAATAGGTCTTCTGAAACCACTGAGGGGTTGCGAAGACAATTTTTCGATTTAGCGTTTCGTTAGCGAAATATTATGGGAGGCAAAGGCCCCCTTTATTCCTTCCACTCCTCGCGACTTAACGCAGTTACAGGCCAAGATGGTAAATAAGCGTCAAGCTCGTCTCGAAATCTCATTCTCGGCCTTCCACTTCGCCTCCTAGTATTAGGTGGGCCCCATTCTGTGGTGGTCTTCGCCCACAAATCGCTGGAAATGCGGCAGACGTGTCCGGCCCAGTTCCACATCAGGCTGCCGGCTTTGCGACCAATACCAACGATTTGTGTTTTGAAGCGCAGTATGCTGTTCCGCACGCGGTCTGACAGCTTTACGCCTAAGACACTGCGCTCCATAGCTCGTTGACAAACCCCTAGTGCGGACTTCTAGCGATCTGTCAAAAACCAAGTCTGAGCGCCGTGGGAAGAATGCGTACGTCCATGAGTTTCTTTTTTTGGGACAGCCGTAGTTTACCCGTCATAAGTTCTTTTATTGACCAAAAACTTATTTACCTAAGTCAACATTTATCGTCAAATTGAAGCAAGCTGATGTAGTCAATTAACCACTTTAAAAGCTATGCTGATCGGTGTTATAAACATTATGCTTGCCTTTAAAGAGAATACGATTTTGCAAGGCCCGTTCAAATATCTTTGATTTTACTGGTATAAGGGTGGCCTGTAGTTTTCGATTTTATTTTGCTACTTTCTTAAACAGCGATTTAACTGTGGAAAACTTTAATAAACTTGGAAAACAACCCTTAAATGATAAATTAATCATAAAATACAGTACTGGCACCAGCTTATTATTACATGTTTTTAAAATTAATGTAGAAGAACCGATGTAGCCTACCGATTCAGTATTATTGAACGAGTGTATACATAATATTGAAGTTACTATTTTGTAGGTAAAGCGCAGGTTATTGTTTTGTTCGTTCCTTGAGTCAATGCAGTAGTTATTAAATTCTTCTGCTATTTTAGCGGGTTCGATATACATATGTACATATGTATGTATTAATCATCGTCTTTCTCGGTTCCGTTTATAAGATTAAGATGTTTTGGTCCATTAGATTCTTCCTTTTTTAAATCCCACGAAGTTTTGTATACTTATATGCATTTTAAGATTTTGTTAGTTGCGAGGAGTGGAAATAGATAAAGGTGGCCTTTTCCCAGCAGTGGTATAATATAGGCTGAAAGTAATTATCATAATTTGTTACATTTTTTTTGTGTTTTGACACACTAAATAATTAACACAATAACATATACATATATATAAATAAACTGAAAAACTATAATATAAACAAAAAAACTTAATGTATGATCATAATTTCTTTTGGCTGTTCAATACAATTTCTAAGAAGTCGCCCGCTGCGCCTCAGAGGTCGTCAATATTCAATACAATTTAAATACAATACAATTTACAATTGTCATAAAAATAAATAAATAACTGGGGATAGCCAGTAGCTACAAGTATAAATTGTAGAGTATCATACTGGGGTATTATATTATCTGTGGTGATATGCCTGTCGATCTCTTACACGCCCGTTTGGTTCGGACTTAATTAATTATTTAGCAAGATCGATTAATATATTTTTAGTCCCCGATGCACAAGGAGCGGTGTTATACATTTACCTGTATGTTTATCTATGTGTCTGTTTGTGGCATCTTTCAAAAAAATGTTATTGAGTTATTTTTTATAAAATATTTATGTCGGGTGTATGGCATGTAATATATGTATTTATTTCTCTAAAATGTTAATCCTCGCTGACTTTTTGTATATCCGCTTGTTTGGTTTTGGTAGCTAAAGATACCAAGATTTTTTAGCCGTTGTTTGGGTTTGGTAGCTAGAGATACCAGTGATTTAGCGTTCCACTAAAACAATTATTATTGGTAAACTATAATATAGTGTTTATCGACTTTTTGTTTGTTTTGGTGCCTTCTGAGTGAAGTTGACAATGACAATAACAAATAAGTTTTACGTCGCCCAAGAAAAAAAACCGGGCAAGAGCGAGTCGGACTCGCGCACCGAGGGTTCCGTGCCATCATACAATGTAATATAATGACAAAGGTGGTTTTGTATTTGTTGGAGAACCCCATCTCTTGTCTGATAGCGGAACTTATGTAGATTTTTTACACTTTCGATGATTTCTAAAAAAGTATGCTATATAGAGAGATTGTAATAAATTTCCTCTAATTTTTACATACACTTCTAATAGCAATACAAGTTTCAGAGGTTTATCTCCGCAAACCTTGGAGATAAGGGGGGGGAACGCTATTTTTTTCAACATTTTTGTAAATAACTCAAAAACTATCCAATTTAAAGGAAAACTAAAAACTGTTTATTAATGTGCAAAAAAATACCTTTTATATGATACCCCACACGGCCTAGTAACTTCACTTAAAATTTATGAGATCCCCTATCCGCCCCCCTGCAATCAAAATAAGAATATTTTTTAACATTTTCATATATGCTATATTACTAAAAAAGTGTTATCTTTTACCATTTTAAATTGCAAGCATCAGTAGTTCTCGAGATATCAATTTGTGACAGACAGACAGACAGAGTGATTCTATAAGGGTTCCTTTTTACCATTTTGGTCCGCAACCCTAAAAACCAATCTAGCGGATATCTTAGAATGTTATCAGGTATTATCACCGACTATCTTTATGTTGCTTTACTAATTCATAGGTTTTGATATCAATCTACACCAGGATAGAGCTATCATTGGGGTAAAGTGATAACGACTTATCGATTTCGAATTAATTGGTAAGCTTATAAGTCTCAACATATTTCTTTAAGATGTTGATTCATCGCTGATATCATTCAACTTTAAAATTCAAAATAATACTTGCTTTACAGTCGAAAGTTAAAATAGCAAATTGTAGAGGTAATAATGATAATTATTACAATTTGCAATAATTGTGATAATTGTCTTTCAGGAGTTCCAATCCGCGATATAAGCCTATAACTGCTTATGGGAAAACACTGCTTTCTCAAGTACCCACCAGAGATAATTTGGTTTGATCCTGGGACTTATTAATCGTGAGGGCAAAAGAGATCTTGACAAGATACTTTCAATCAACACGTCAATCTTTTACTTAATTTGTGTTGTGTTTTTTTTGTAATTTGACGCATGAAAAAGGCCCATGCGGCCGCACTGAATAAAGTATTTTTTGAGTTTGATTTTACTTGAGTATTTATCGCGTTAATGATAAATAACGCGTTAAATACTGTTTAAACATGTGTAGTGATCGCGAAAGTTTAAACGGTTAGTTGCAGTTCGTGCGTTGTCGGTAGAGTCCACAACCAAGTAAGTCGCAGTACGTGCGTTCTGCTAAGACAATGACTGACTTTATCTTTTGAAGACCTTCACAGGAGACCTCCTGTAACTGTGTTGCGTTCGATTCCCACCACGGGACCAATGTTTGCGCGATTTGTAGATATTTGCAGGTTTAAATGTTTTTTTCTATCATCATCTCAGCCGTAGGACTGCTGTCCCGTCCACTGTTGGACATGGGCCTCCCTCATGGATCTCAAGGTAAGAGAGGAGAGGCAACATTCTATTGCCGTTACCCCCCGGCACATTTACGGCATAGTTTTTTCTATATATCATATGAAATGCGTGTTATCTGGTTTACGATAGCGGATTTGTCTAGTAGCTAGATGGTACTGAGTGAATTTTCCCTTCGTCTTACCCCTCATTTGTCAGGCTTTAGCCTCATGCAGTATCTAAGCTGAGGGAGTATTTTAGGTGCTGGGTAAGCCTGGTCTTACAATGTCCCAGGAACTGTAGTGCAGCGTTCATTAATAGCTGTTGAAGCTGTTTAAAACATATTAACAGATGTGAAAGACAGTAACGCCATGGCGACCTCCTATAGTCAGTTGGACTATAGCCGTCCGAGTTGCAGGAGGGTGCGGGTTCGATCACCACCGGGGGATACATGGGTGCTGTTCTGCAGATTTTTGTCTCAGGTCTCGGTGTTTTATACAGGGTTTGCATAGGGTAACCGGAAATAATCGGCCGGCTTATAGTTTGTGTTGAAATAAACACATACAAGTAAAAAAAATTGTTACATAAAAAAATCTGAAAAAATATGTCGAAAAATACACTTTACACTGTTGCATAATAATAATAATAACCGTATGAAGGTTGTAGGCACCTAAGCACCTAAGCGTGGCGAGTATGGCAATAATCCGCTCATGATCTTGGAGGTGTATGAGTGGACATGGCCAGCAGTCCTCTGCTGTGATGACGAACTCACCGAGCTCATGCGCCCTCTGCAGGAGTTCGTCGAAGTCCTGTGATGACGAACTCACCGAGCTCATGCGCCCTCTGCAGGAGTTCGTCGAAGTCCTGTGATGACGAACTCACCGAGCTCATGCGCCCTCTGCAGGAGTTCGTCGAAGTCCTGTGATGACGAACTCACCGAGCTCATGCGCCCTCTGCAGGAGTTCGTCGAAGTCCTGTGATGACGAACTCACCGAGCTCATGCGCCCTCTGCAGGAGTTCGTCGAAGTCCTGTGATGACGAACTCACCGAGCTCATGCGCCCTCTGCAGGAGTTCGTCGAAGTCCTGTGATGACGAACTCACCGAGCTCATGCGCCCTCTGCAGGAGTTCGTCGAAGTCCTGTGATGACGAACTCACCGAGCTCATGCGCCCTCTGCAGGAGTTCGTCGAAGTCCTGTGATGACGAACTCACCGAGCTCATGCGCCCTCTGCAGGAGTTCGTCGAAGTCCTGCATGGTGCCGTACTCGTAGTGGATGCTGTAGAAGTTGCTGATGTCGTATCCGAAGTCCACCATCGGAGACTCGAAGATCGGCGACATCCAGATCGCGTCCACGCCGGCGTCCACGAAGTGTTCCAACTCGCTGATGATGCCTGGAATTAGATAGAATATAAGGGTTTGACAAGTCCAAAATGAAAAATAACAAGGTATAATAATGCTAACAATCACAAAATAAAAATGTCAACATGAAAGAATGACAAAGTATAAAAATGTCTACATGAAAAAATGACCAAGTATAATAATGACAAGGCATAAAAATGTCAAAAATTAAGTTTTCTAAGTTAAAAAAAGACTACATACTTAGAAATATCATATTTTCTGACATCTGTCAGATGTGACAAATAATGACAGCAAATGCCATTCTCTTTCTCTTCCAGCCGTAAAATATCCACTGCTGGATAAAGGCCTTTCTCATTGATCACTAAGTACTGATCGTGATGGTTGTGGCCATACTCACCAAGCTTGGCAGACGAGTTGGCTAACGCAGTACGGGATGTCGATACACGGAAAGACCTGCTGCCCATCTACCGGAGACCTGTATATCTTGGCAGATTCTTACTGCATCTACGGGCAAGAATTCTATATATACTGAATGGGCTGGCTAGTTAACTTAATTTTAGTGTTTGGTCCGTCTTGTAAATTCACGGAAAGTATTGGACGCGTAGTTTTTCATCTTTTTTACATTTATCCTTAGCAAAATACATTCGAGTCGGAATGCCGTGACGTGACGTCACGCCTTAGTACATCTTATGATTGGCTATTGCGTCACGATATCCCACTTATAAACTTTAAAACTTTAATGCGTTTTATCTAAATGTATTGAAGGGTGAAAGGATGTGTGTCTATTATATTATTATTATATAATATTATTATAAGAATAAGTTTTTATTTTCATTTTCTTTTTGTTATTTGTTTGACGGAGTAGACGGGACTTGGTTTTTTTCTGTCATCATGCCTATTTTCTGTCGTAATGTAAATGTAGTAATCTTTCTTTTGTTTCTCCTTTAATAATCCATAAGTAGTCTACCCACGTTTTTTTTCTTATGTAATATTCTTCGTCTTCCTATAAGTAGAAACTTATAATTGACCATCAGTGCGCAAGTGCTGGTTGTACCGGCTACATGTATTAATTTAACTATTTGTTTTTAAGGCTAGCTGTTAGTTTTTCTAAAATGTGTAAAATAAAATAAATAAATAAAATAAGAGAGAAAGGGCAACATTCTACTGCCGGCAATCGACGACAATATAATTAATCTAATCTAAATAGCCCATCGGGTCCCACTGCTGGGCAAAGGCCTCCCTTCCCTTTTTCCATTCGTCTCGGCCCAGAGTGACAGTCTGCCATTCTGGGCAATGGGCGTCTAGTTCGTCCCGCCTCCTGCGCTTGGGCCGGCCACGTGACATTTTTCTACTATGTCATTTTTTTATTTGGACATTTTTATACTTTGTCATTCTTTCATGACATTTTTATTTTGTGATTGTTGGCATTATTCATTTTGGACCAAAGTCGTCAAACCCGATAAAAACACAGGGACTTAAACGCGTAAAACCTTTGATTATTCCTGACATAAATAAAATGTATCGCAAAATTTCGTATCTGAACATTAAATAGAGTGGTAACTACGGCATTTTAAGGTTATTTATAATCTTGTATGTAAACACATGTTTCATCAAATAAATGTTATCTTATCATGATCAAATTATACCTTGCCAAAATATCAATTCAAAGACACTATCTTGTTCAGAGCTAAAATTTTAGGCATGTCCCGATTAGCACTTCACGTGTTATGTGATCATCATTTCAGCCATAAAACGTCCACTGATGAACACAGGCCTCCCTCATGGATCTCCATGAGGGGTAGTTGCCATTCTCACCACGCCTGGCAGGCGGGTTGGTGAGCGCAGTATGGGATGTTGATACACGGATAGACGCTGCTGTCCATCTTCCGGAGGTGTCCCTTAGCAGGCTCTTACTGCATCCACGGGTAGGAGAGGAGGGGTAACATTCTACTGCCGGCACCCCACGGCAATGTATGATGCTTCCTATGAAAATGACTTATACCTCCTCTTATCGAGTTTCAATGAGTCGTTTTCAGTTTTAATGAAGAAGATATAATATACTACGATACTACTGAACTTACTAGATGGCTAGAACGTGAGTGAGAAATTAAATATTTTAGGAACTACTTATGCTATCGACTTGAAATTTAACTGTGGGTCGTGGGGTGCCGGCAGTAGAATGTTACCCCTTCTCTCATGCCCGTGAATGCAGTAAGAGCCTGCTAAGGGATACCTCTGGAAGATGGGCAGCAGCGTCGTCCCGTGTATCAACATCCCGTACTGCGCTCGTCAACCCACCTGTCAAGGCCTGTGTTCAGTAGTGGACGTTTTACGGCTGAAATGATGATGAAAATGAGGATTGCAAATAATAAAATGAAAAAAAAAAAATTTCAATGATTTCAGGGGTGCTGAAAGGGGGGGGTCTCAAAATGTTATAGTGAAGTAACTAAGTTGTTGGGTAACTTATGAAAGGTTTAGTTTGCACATTACAAAACAGTTATTTTCGTAGAAAAAAAAACGCTATCTCTGAATTTTGCAGAGATACAAACTTAAAACTTTTATATTTAATAGAAGTATATGAAAAGATTACAGGAAAATTAAACAGTTCTCTCTTACTAGCATATTTTCTTAGAAATCATTGAAATTTAAAAATATTTACATGCGCTGGTAGGGTGCATCGACGAATAGAGGTATAAACCATACAATTCAATATCCTTGCGAACATTAAATTAAGCATAGTACTGACAGAAACTGTAACAATGAATAGAAGAGAAAGAATGAGGTTTCTTGTACGCTTCTTTCCCTCACTTGGAAAAAAGTTATCTGAAGCGAACGAATTCAATTATGTACTTTATTTAAATTAAATGTGACTTGTTCTTCTTATGTAAATTGACTATTCTAAGTAGCGTTTGGCTCTATTGAATAAACACTTATTGACTTTTAATTTAACTATAACACAATTCAAATTGTATGATGAATCAAATGTCGATCGAAATCGAATCGTGTTACGGCACGGAACTCTCGGTGCGCGAGTCTGACTCGCTCTTGACCGGTATTATTTCTTTAAAAACTCAAAAAATAACTCTTTCATGGCGTGTCCGTTTCACACAGTTAACTGAACGGATGTTTCTACTCTTGTTTTAAACACCACCATACCTTTTAGAACCTCAACGACATGATCGATTTTAATGACTTCCTGAGCATTATTGTATGATGTCATGCTCATCAAACCGTCATTATGGTGCAGAAATATATAGTTGAACAACACCATTACATGTAACTATTTTCTAACTGTAGTTAAATTTAACCTTACTACGAACACGGAAAAAAACAGCATCCTAACCAGATATAAAAATAATGCTCTATTTTAAGTATACTTTTTACAGTTTATACATATAACTGTTTGTATAATCACTATTTAAATCCTTAATATTCCACACACAGATCTGTAATATATCTGTGTTCTGTGATTCCACATCATTTATTTGTGGAATCATAAAAACACTTAAAAATAATTTACTCTAAAGAAATACAAAAACAAATAGTAAAAAATAAAATATATCAAAACGGTAAATCACCGGCCGCGAAGCAAGGCTCAAGCGGTCGGTGCTGGGAAAGGAATCTCCTTGCTATACTTACCGAGTCCAGGAGTACTGTCTTTTGGATCTGACTCTTGATCCAGCTGCCTAGCGAGTCTCTCAAGATCTTGATCGAGACTCTTTGATAATATTATAAGTATTAGGTCAAGTTGTAAGTAGGTACGCTGTTTTGTAATTTTTAACTTCTGTCTATGACGAGTTAGACATTTAATTTCTGTTTACTGCTTACAAGGAGGACCTGCCTGATAATCAGCGCCGCAAACTCATAGCTCGCTATAAGGTGGCGGTAATACTGAGACTGTGTCCATTTTTTGACCCCATGCAACACGCTTATCTACTTATTTGTGTCGTCCTTAAATGTAAGTCTATCTGAAACGTATTCCCTTCCTTATTATTTTGTATGTGTTGTGTGTCAAAAATAAATTTATTTTCTTTCTTTCTTTCTTACAACAAACATAACATGTGCTATTTTACATTGTCTTCGGCTTGCTGCTTCCAGCGACTGTCAGAGACTGTCTACTAACCATCTCTATCTAGCTATGGGGCTTTCCACGCTACGCTGGCCGAGTCGCGGTCTCCTCAAAATAACTCGTTTTTCCTATCTGGTATCGATTCTTCGACATGAAGGTTGATTATCATGTCAGCCATAGGACTGTTTTCCACGTCCTCTGCTGGACACAGGATCGTGTATCCAAGATCATTTATTTTTATCTTTGGCCACCAGCAAGTGAAACACAGTCATCATCATCATCATCATTTCAGCCGTAGGACGTCCACTGCTGGACAAAGGCCTCCCTCATTGATCTCCAAGTACTGCGGTTGGAAGCCGTCTGCATCCACCGCCGACCAGCAGTTCTCACCAAGTCGTCTGCCCATCTTGTAGGTGGACGTCCTACGCTGCGCTTGCCGATCCGTGGCCTCCATTCGAGAACTTTGCTGCCCCATCGGCCGTCAGTTCTGCGCGCTATATGGCCTGCCCATTGCCACTTCAACGTGCTAATCCGTTTGGCTATGTCGGTGACCCGAGTTCTCCTACGTATCTCCTCATTTCTGATTCGATCCCGTAGTGAAACCCCGAGCATAGCCCTCTCCATAGCTCGTTGAGCGACTCTGAGCTTGTTCATAAGGCCAATAGTGAAGGACCACGTCTCGGTTCCATATGTCATCACTGGTAACACACACTGGTTGTAGACTTTCGTCTTAAGGCACTGAGGTATGTTGGACGAAAAGACGTTGCGAAGTTTCCCAAACGCTGCCCATCCGAGTTGGATTCGACGATTGACCTCTTTCTCGAAGTTGGACCTACCTAATTGGACTGTTTGTCCTAGGTATACGTACGCGTCGACAACTTCAAGAGCCGAGTTCTCAACCATAACTGGGGCAGGCACGACATGGACATTTGACATGATTTTCGTCTTGTCCATGTTCATTTTAAGGCCTACCCGCTGGGAGACTCGATTGAGGCCTTCGAGCATCGTGCTGAGCTCTTCCATCGACTTTGCCATGACCACAATATCGTCGGCAAATCGAAGGTGAGTGATGTATTCGCCGTTAATATTGATGCCCAGCCCTTTCCATTCCAGGAGCTTGAAGGCATCTTCCAAAGCGGTCGTAAACAGTTTCGGAGAGATTACGTCTCCCTGTCTTACGCCTCTTTTTAAGGGAATCGCCTTCGAGCTCTGTTCTTGTACTCGGACTGACATAGTGGCGTTTGTATACAAACACTTCAACACTTCGATGTACCGATAGTCAATTCGGCATCGTTGGAGAGACTCAAGCACCGCCCATGTTTCGATCGAATCGAAGGCTTTCTCATAGTCCACAAACGCAAGACATAGCGGCAAGTTATACTCTTCGGTCTTCTGTATGACTTGCCGCAGCGTATGTATGTGGTCTATGGTACTGTAGCCTTTTCGGAACCCGGCTTGTTCGGGAGGCTGGAAGTCATCAAACCTGCGTTCGAGACGGTTCGCGATGACCCTTGAAAACAGCTTATAAACATGGCTCAACAGCGAGATGGGTCTGTAATTCTTAAGTAAGGTTTTGTCACCTTTCTTGAAGAACAGAACCACCACGCCCTTGTTCCATGCTTTTGGCGTCGTACCTTCAAGCAAGGCGGAATTAAATAGCTTCTGAAGGACTTTAAGTACCGGTGATCCACCCGCTTTCAGAAGCTCTGAAGTGATTCCGTCCTCACCCGGCGCCTTGTCGTTCTTAAGCTGTTTCAAGGCCATCCTGATCTCGTACAGGCTGATGTCCGGGATATCCTCGGTATAATGTCGGGTCAGTTTAGCTCTTGGGTCGTTGGCCGCACTGCAAACAGGTTTAGTGACCGAATCGTAGAGCCGTCCATAGAACCTTTCGACTTCCCTTAACACTTCTGCTTTACTTGACGTTATGCTGCCATCTTCCCTCTTCAGCTTCGTCATCTGGCTCTGCCCAATAGAACTATCTCTCGCGAACACTTTGGAGCCTTTATTCCGCTCTATCGTATCTTTAATACTGGCTGTATTAAAGGTACGAATATCGTGCCGCAAGGATTTCCAAATTTGTCTATTGAGCTGCCTGTGTGACTGAGCATCATCGGGAGACTGCAGTCGCAAAGAACGTCGTTCAGCCATGAGGTTAAGGGTGTCATCAGAAAGTTTCTGAGGTCTATTAGTACGGGGGGTATTAAAGAACTGGGACCCCACCGTATGGACGGTTTCTACGAACCTGTTATTGATCTCGTCCACCGATGCATCTACTCCTAGACAGTCAAAGCGATTTGCGAGTTCGAGTTGAAAGCTCTCGAGGTTTTGGATATGTGCGCGAGTGGGTCGGAGCGTAGATTTCATCAAACGGGACCTTTCAAGTTTAACGTTCATATTCAATGTGCCCCTTACAATTCGGTGATCACTGCCGGTTTTCACCCTGTGAATCACAGAGACATCATTGAATATTCGTTTCTTGTTGGTCAGGATGAAATCAATCTCATTTCTCGTAGAACCATTGGGACTCATCCAGGTCCATTTCCTGTGAGGCGGCTTCTGGAAGAAAGAATTCATCATAAAGAGTCCTTCTTTCTCCAGAAAATCGGCCAGCCTCTGTCCCCTGGGGTTCCGTTGCCCATACCCAAATTGCCCCACTCTCAACTCATCATCGCTTCTCATGCCTAGCTTTGCATTGAAGTCCCCCATTACAACAGTGAAGTGAGTGTTGTTCGTATGTATGGCTCTACTGATGTCCTCATACATAGACTCTACTTCTTCATCTGGGTGTGACGAGGTCGGCGCATATACCTGAACGACCTTCAGCAAATATCGCTTAGATATTCTGAGTGTTAGGTACGCGACCCTGCTCGACACACTGTCGATGGTGACAATGTTGTTAATGAGTGACTTGTGAACGAGAAACCCGACACCACCTTGGGACTGTTGGTCGCCCTCCCGGTAGTATAGTAGGTTACCGGACTTAAGGGATATCGTGTCCTCGCCCTCTCTACGGACTTCTGATAGCCCCAAAATGTCCCAGTGTAATCTACTAATTTCTTCTTCCAGCTCAACAATCTTATCGTCTGTCCTCAAAGTGCGGATGTTGTGTGTTACCAGGGCCAGTGGTCGTCGTAGGGGTTGGTAGCCGATCGTCTCCCGGGGATTCTTAGCACCCCTAGCCCCGCCGTTACCGTGACTGCTACCGTAGCCAGGATAAGCGGGGCCGCCGGGGACTCGGGGCCTGGTTTTTTGTTGTATTGTCATGAGGGGGTTGATGCCATACTCACCACGCTTGGCAGGCGGGTTGGCGAGCGCAGTATAGGGTAGTGAAAAAACACGGAAAGATGCTGCTGCCCATCTTCCGGAGGTATCCCTTAGCAGATTCTTACTGCATCCATGGGTAAGAGAGGAGAGGCAACATTCTACTGCCGGCGCCCCACGGCAAACGCACGAAACACAGTAATGAGATTTAAATAAAACAATAGGCACTTAGGGCTAGTGTTCCCCCAATTAGAGGCAGCCACAACATGCGAGGGGGTTGTTGCCATACTCACCACTTACTGGCAGGCGGGTTGGCGAGCGAAAGACGCTGCTACCTACCTTCCGGAGGTATTTTGGTCGAATGTTACTGCATCCACGAGATAGGGAGAAGAGGCAACTGCCGGCAACACCCCACGACAATAAATCAAGGTACAATAAATCAAGGCGTCCATTTTCTTCTAGAGATATTGCCTCTTTCTCACCTTGTAGGTCTCCGATGCCGTCTCCGTCGCTATCCTTGAAGGACCTCGGGTAGATCTGGTACAGCGAGCAATGCTCCCACCAGTCCTGGGTGTTCAGCACTGGTGGCGTCTCCTGGGCTGGTTCCGGATGCTGGTTCGACAGAACTGCCCATGTTATGAAACCTGTGGGTTTTAGTTGGTTAGGAAAGAGAGGTTGCAAAGAATGAAATATTACTATTTATTACTATTAAAAGTAGTAAATGATTTTGTTTTTATTTTTTGTTGTTTTATCGACCCGGATATTTTATAGCCAATGTTCTGAAATGTATGCCTTTGCCGAGCAGTAAGACAATAGGCTAAATAAAAAAAAACTCTTTCTTTGAATTTCTGCATTTTCAGGCTATCGATCGCACCACTACATTTACTGTTGTTGGTGTTTATAGTGCTTTGTTTGATAATGTTTTTTGTAAAGTTTTGTATGAAATCAATAAATATGAAATAAATAAATATAAAGTACCATTGATGGTACTACCTAATGGTACCACGGTGAACGAACGAAAAAAATGTAGTCTTTTGCGCAGTCGGGTTTAAATAGAGAAATATAAAAAAACACTAGATTTTAATGTTCTTTTTCTAAATTGTTGTTTTTTTTAAATCTCACCTGCAACCGCCCCCAGTACGGCAATCGATCCCACCGTGACAAGCAACACTGTAACCGCTTTCATTTTTGACTTGACCAGCACAGCCCGCTGCCGCACTCGCTCTGTCCGTCGCAGGCGCAGTCGGAGCTACATCCCGCTATCAGCGTATCTAGTAATCACGATAATTCGCCGGCCGGTATCGCGGGGGTCGCCAATTGTTGTCGCGGATTATATGATAAATACCAATTTGCCAAATAGTGACAATTTTTGTGCTTATACTTCATCATTTCAGCCGTAAAACTTCCACTACTGAACACAGGCCTCCCTCATGGATCTCCATGAGAGGTAGTTGCCATACTCACCACGCTTGGCAGGCGGGTTGGCGAGCGCAGTACGGGATGTTGATACACGGAAAGACGCTGCTGCCCATCTTCCCGAGGTATCCCTTAGCAGGCTCTTACTGCATCCACGGGTATGAAAGGAGGGGTAACATTCTACTGCCGGCACCCCACGGCAATACTTGTTTAGGCAATATTTGTTGATGTTACACATCTTATGCTGGACTTTTACAGGACGCAAGTGCAGACTTTATTACATTTTAATAAAAAAAACTATCTATAGTTATAGGTATTTTTATTGGTACCTGTACGGCAACTCTTTGCGGAGGTTAATGACCCTGTCAAGAATCAGCTGGCATTCAGGTTGTCGTTATGGTATTATCATCTGTTGAAGGGTTCGATACCGGCCGTGCACCAATGGATTTTTCTTTCTTGAAAAATTTATGTGCACACTTAACACGTGCTTTAACGGTGAAGGAAACATCGTGAGGAAACCCGCGGCTTAGTTAGCTTCAGACGTATTGACCTGTTCTTTCCTCTGAATAATAGCTGACTAAACCGAGAGGATGGTATAGGTGCTGGGAAAGCCTAATCTAACAATGTCCCAGGCACTGCAGCGTCCCGTACAGCATGATTACCAGTTGCTGACGCTGTATAAATCATCTTAATAGATGCAAAGGCCTTACTTTTTTTGAAGGGTAAAAGGCACGTGGTCTTTCCTTGAATTAAAATTACTGAATCCTGAAAAGTTGTTTCTTGAAGTTGCCAGAATCATCCCCTTGCGGCTAAGTACACATATTATAATACACCCTGTATGGACGCTAGTCAAATCAATAGCAATCAATATAATATCACATAATAGACGCAATTAAAGTTGTAAACATATATGTATATAGTTGCTTATACTTTATACCTAATGTACGCATTACGACTTTGGATTTGTTTTTGGCTTAAAAGTAACAAATATAATTTATGTTTTTGTCCTTGATAAACTATTATTTAAATCGTCATAGTTTATCAGTTAATTTTTAGCCTGATAAAAAAAACTACACAAACAAATCCGCCCACCGAAGTTCACTGTGTCATCCGATGACACGAAACTTTGCATTTTCCTGCAATATCTTTCCACCATTTCCCTAAATTTCTCCCGCAAATATAAAACACAAAAAGCCCATAGATTTCCTTGAAATTTTCCCGTTGTAGGGCATTAATCTCCTTTTCACGGGGTTAATTAATCACGTGATGGAAAAATGCTGTTGAAGGCTTCACTATGTCGATAACACGCCCGCCCTCGCCGCCCTACGCGGCCCTGGACGAACCTCAGGGAAAGGTTTGGGTCTTTTTTGTGGGTAAAACTTTTGTACTCTCTATCATTTGTCTAACATAAAAATAAGGCTGTCATTGTTTATTTTAATAAGTCCCTTATAAACACAACTAATTACCCAGTGAGAAAATACTTAAATGTTATTTATAGAGCAACATTTAATTATTATTTTTGTTAATGTGTGAACTTTTCAATAGTCTGTCTAGTACGTTAGACTTACGGGTATTAATATTATGTATCTTGTGCTGATAGTGACAGACAAATAAAATAATGAAAATAATAGACTAAAAACTTGAAATTTTTACGATTCCGGTGGGATTCACGGCACTCGACGCTTAATAAAGCCGGAAGTGGTTTAACCACTAAGCTACTAAGAACCCGTGTCAGGTAACGTTGAAATTCTCGATAAGGTAATATCTGTCGAAAGTCGCGACAGAGACGCCATCTTCAGGTAACTACTAGAGAACTTTTAATTTCCTTAAAATGAGTTAATAATTTCTACCTGAGAGCGGCTTAATACTTTAAACATAACAAACTTAAAATGATAAAAATCAAAATCAATAAGTGTTTATTCAATAGAGCAAAACGCTACTTAGAATAGTCCATTAACATAAGAAGAACAAGACACATTTAAATTGAATAAAGCACATAATTGAATTCGTTCTCTTTAGATAACTTTTTTTCCAAGTGAGGGATAGAAGCAAACAAGTAATCAACAAAGATGGCTTCTATTTGTATTCAGTACATAACGGGTCCATTATCCTCAATTTACGAAACCCCGTGTCTATTTAAAGGGAATTAGTTATAATCGAATGGAAGTATTGAGTACGTGAGCTGTGAGCCATGCAGGGCTTGTGATGTGACGGGCTAACGCCGCGCGGGCCGTATTTACTGCTTCCGTGACGTAACGCAAGGCTTGGTGCGGCGGTATTTATAGGGAAGGTATTGTCGTGGGGTGCCGGTACAAATTAATAAACAGTTTTAAGTTTTCCTTTAAGCTTTATCGTTTTCGAGTTATTTACAAAAATGTTGAAAAAACAACCGTCCCCCCCCCCTCCTTATCTCCGAAGTTTGCAGATATAAACCCGCGAAACTTGAACTTTTATATCTAATAGAAGTGTATGTAAACAATAAAATAAAATTATAGCGAATTCTCTAATTTGCATAGTTTTTTAGACAAGGGGGGTGGAATGGGCGTTTTAAATTTTTTTGTGAAGTTACTAGGTAATATGGGGTATCATAATGAAAGGTATTCATTTGCACGATAATAAACAGTTTTTAGTTTTCCTTTAAGCCGTATCGTTTTTGAGTGTGAGTTTATTTACAAAAATGTTGAAAAACGACCGTTCCCCCCCTTATCTCCGAAGTTTGCAGAGATAAATCCGTAATACTTTTATAGCTAATAGAAGTGTATGTAAACTTTATAGGAAAATTATAGCGAACTCTCTAATTTGCATAGTTTTTTAGACAATGGGGGTAGAAGGGGGGTTTTCAAAATTTTTGGAAAGTTACTAGGTGATGTAGGGTATCATATGAAAGGTATTCATTTGCACATTAATAAACAGTTTTTAATTTTCCTTTAAGTCGTATCGTTTTTGAGTTATTTACAAAAATGTAGAAAAAAATAGCGTTCCCCCCTTATCTCCCAAGTTTGCAAAGATAAACCTCTGAAACTTTTAGTGCTATTAGAAATGTATGTAAATATTAGAGGAAATTTATTAGAATCTCTCTATTTAGCATACTTTTTTAGAAATCATCGAAAGTGTAAATAATCTACATAAGTTCCGCTGTTAGACAAGAGATGGCGCTGTCAAGGTTCTCCTACAAATATAAAACCGCTTTTGTCATATATTATATTGTATGATGGCACGGAACCCTCGATGCGCGAGACCGACTCGCTCTTGCCCGGTTTTATTATTTAGCACATGTTACATTACAGAGAAGTACAATCCAAGGCGTTACATGGTCAAAATTAAGTAAATAAATAAATAAATAAATAAATTCCAAGTAACACTACAGAACAGTATAACAGCTGAATAACAGCATTACTGTATCGTAATCGCATTTTAGATAGATAGATAAACTCTTTATTGTGTAAATCATACAGAAAATAAAAACAAAAATAACTAAAATTAACTTAAACTACAAAAACAACAGAAATACATAATGGGCGGTCTTATCGCTTAGAGCGATTTCTTCCAGACAACCTTTGGATGGAGAGGATTTGAATGGAAGAATGGGGTGTAGTGTTAATATCCTAATATTTAAATCCTAACATATATATGAACTATATACATATACAAATATATATTTATATATAATAATATTTTTAGTTAATTATTATAGTAGCATTATAAACGTTTGTACGGCTACTGTAATGATTATCCTATCGAAAACTTAATGTGAAAATGGGTGCCAAGTTCAGTATTAAGAATGTCGTGGTTATTGACTTCACCCGCAAAAGAATTCAGATCTAAATGACGTCAGGCTCTGTAGATAATCCTGAAACGCATTTTATAGAAATTTAGAATAAGCACACGGTTTAATTTGGTTGTTTTTTAACAACATATTTCAGTTGTGAAAAATAGCCAAATTAAATGGTGAGCTAAATTGATCCCAAGTTATATCTTGCTTAAGCTTGGCTGGACACGCTACCGCGTGTCATCTTGACAAATTCTTACTGTATCCACGGAGACGTAACATTTTACTGCCGGCACCCCACGGCAACGTAATGTTACTATACTCTCAGCAAATGTAGTATTATTTATGATGCGTTGTGGGAACAGGGGTATGAAAGTTGTTAGAGCGGTAATTGGGTAGTGGAGTCGAGAGGCCCTGTATTGATTAGAGGCATTCGTGTAATATGAAGGGGCTTCAAGCGCTGTTCACTTCGAAAGCGGGTTCGGTCGTGAGTTCGATACAAGCCGTCTAATTGTAATTCTACCAGATCTACACTGACGTCCCGCATTGAGGTGTATTGTGCATTGTCTCCCGAGATACTGTCCCGACCCTACCCTAACCAGCCCAACTCCTTGAAATACCGGAGAAGGACTTGGGGCCGCCGGCAGCATTCCATGAGCATCCCCGAAGGTTATGCAGATGTTGTGGAAGAAGAAGGCCATGACTCCATGAGCTCCTGTAGTACCGTTTTTAGTCTAGTTTCCTTTGTGACACCACAATGCAGCAGCACGTGCTCCACAGTTTCTTCCTCTTCAAAACACCCGCGATATAGTTAGTCTACTGTCTGTGGCCCCTGTCTTGAGGAGGTGGTGGTTGAGATCACAGTGTCCCGTGATAATGCCTATCATCATCCACCATGATCATGATATGCCGTGTATCTATAGATTTTCTTTCTTGAAAAATGTAGTACACAATAATAAAAATACTCTATAATTATTAATCCAATATAGTAATAATGCATGTCCACATTTAGTTGGTGCTTTTACGGTGTAAGGAAACATCGTGAGGAAGAGTCAGCTACGGACTTATGATTTGTTATTTTCTCTTACTAATAGCCATTTAAGCTGGGAGAATGAAATATATGGGCAAGCCTAATCCATCTATCAATGTCCCAGTAACTGCGGCGTTCATAGGGACGCCGTAGTGCCTAGGACTAGTTTTGTTGACTGGTCTTGTTAAGGCTAAAATAATTGATAGATAAATAGTTATCCATCGAAAATAATCGATAGATATATTTTATAGTCTATCAATGATTATAGCCTAAACAAGACATAGGGCCACTCTCTCAGTCGCATGATAGTTAACATGACTAGACCGGATAGGTTTCAGAGTACTGTAGCATAAACAATAATTGACCCCGATAGCCCTGAAACCTATAGCTTATTCCTATTATGTCCTTAGACATATTTGAAAAAAGCTATTTTAATTTAGGTACTCACTAATAATAATGATAATGATTTATGCTTCGCAGTTCAGCGTTAATAAATGCAGCACGAAGCTGAAACACGATATTTACTAAACGGATATTTATCGTAGCGCTTTCGAATAGGATAGTTTTATATAAATCCGCCATAAAAATATCAAGAAATCTTGATTAGATTCCCGAGCGTATCATGAGTTTCTGTCACAAAAATTGAACGTGAGCCAAACAGTAATAGAATTCCGGCTAAAAATACGGGTCCAATATTTATATTGGACCCGTATTTTTTATGTAACTTGCTAATAAAGAGGCTCTATAAATTGCAAGAATCTAATACCTATTGTTCTAAATCAAATAAGAAACAGATATAGCTAATATCGGCTAAAAACATAATTCCTTGGTGTTTTGGGGTAGACGCTACGAGACTACGGCGTAGCGGGCCTACGGCGTTGCGGGGCGCGGGGTGAACGACCCGCCGGCGCGAAAAACCACGGCTTAAACGCTACCCAGAAGGTTCACTTTGACCGAATACAAAACAGTGAAAACAGATTAAACATAGTGGAATATTTCACTTTCTAAATTAACGTGAGAATATACTATTCATTTTGTAGATATACTAACATATTGTCACAATTCAAATTTCGAACGAACTTTATGGAATGAATACTGTTAAAGTTTAAGTGTGTAGAAATATATAATAATACACTTAAACTTTACAATTCATTAACGAATAGGCAGGCAAATAAAGCGAAAAAATAATATAAAACAAATTTAGATTATATAAAAAAAATACTAACACAAAAAGAAACTTGCATAACCCAGACAGCATTTAGAAAAAAACACTTACATAAATAGAAGCGCGCGGAACACATAACCCGACCAGCAATTACAACATAGATAACATATACCTGTCTGTAATCCTACAGTGAGCCTTCTGTTAGCACAAGCTGATAGGCATACCGTGTCGGCGGGTGCAGGTCGATACCCCCTCCCCCTCCTCTAAGATACGGTGTACGTTACCCACTCCGTTTAGGATGAGTGCCTCTACGTTACGCATTACTATGCTCGGATAAAAGGTTTTTAAGCGACTTGTGGATGAGGCATTTATGAAAAGTGTTCATCATTATCTCAGCCGTAGGACTGATGTCCGAGTCCACTGCTGGACAAACCCTCATGCAACTCCAAGATCATGAGGGGCTTGTTGCTGTACTCGCCACGCTTGGCAGGCGGATTAGCGATGTAAAGGTAAAGATGCTGCTGCCCATCAGATTCTTACTGAATCCACGGGTAAGAGAGGAGAGGCAAAATTCTACAGCCCCACGGTGATGAAATGAAAATGAAAAGTCTTGCGTGCGGTGAATAGCAGGTGTTTTTATATGCTATTTATTTGAGAGTGGATAATTTTAACTTCATCATTCATCATTTCAGCCATAAAACGTCCACTACTGGACACAGGCCTCCCTCATGGATCTCCATGAGGGGTAGTTGCCATACACACCACGCTTGGCGGACGGGTTGGTAAGCGCAGTACGGTATGTTGATCCACGGGAAGACGCTGCTGCCCATCTTCCGGAGGTATCCCTTAGCAGGCTCCTACTGCATCCACGGGCAGGAGAGGAGGGGTTACATTCTACTGCTGGCACCCCACAGCTCAACATAATAATATAGCATTAGTCAAGTGTAAATATCCTGGAAGCAATATCATCCAGCATCCAATTCATGCCTCCAAGAGATTCTCCCCCGTGACAGCGGAGCAGCGCTCAATTAGCCAGTGGTGGGTCTTTATGTTGTCTAGATCTAATGCCTGTCTGATGTCCTGCAACGACAGATCCCCGGGCAGATCTGCCTTGTTGGCAGGTACCAGCAGAGTGGCACCGGCCAGCCTCTCCTCTCGCAGCAGAGTGTGCAGCTCGCGCGAATTTTAACTTAATTTCAAGGAAATTAAAAACCCTTTTAAAAATTTCGTACGGTGAGGTTTAACCCACGTCAGTCAAATCAATTCTTGATGGCGCTGAATCGGTGCCAACCAATCATATTACCTTATTTCGAATTCGAGAATGTCGACTAACCCGCCGTCGGGTTCCGTAGCTTCGTAAGTAAGCGTGGTAAGTTTGGCAACTACCCCCTTATAATAGATAGATAGATAGATAAAACATTTATTTGTAACACTCATAAAAAAAACACAAAAAATAAAAGACACAACAGGAGAGAGAAAATAACAAAATAACAAATTAAACTAAGAAAAAACAGTTACAAAAAGGCGTCTAATAAAGGCATAATCAGTACTTGGAGATCCATGGGGGGCCTACGTTCAGCAGTGGACGTCCTACGGCTGATATGATGATGATAATTAATGACAAGGGATAAATATAAGCAGTATTTATTGATAATAAATGAAAAATGCTGGACAATTCACACAGCATCATCTGGCTAAGCATAGATTGTGTTATGGGTACAAGATGACTGATATACTTATTACATTATACTACATAGTTAGATTTTTTTATTATTTATAGAAAAACATCCAGAACACCATGAAAAAATATCTGCAGATCGTAGAGACGTTTTTCCCGAGGCGGCAATCGCACCCACAACTTCTTGTCTCGCAGACATTGGCCAGCTACGCCAAAGACGTCGTCAATAAGGGACGGGAAGGGCAGGGGAAATAGATATTATAAATACCCGTAGAACAGTAAAGTTATTGGAATTCAATTCAACTATTTGATAATTAAAACTTGTGTTTCAGTACATATTGATAAGATAAAGTAGATATTAGGGCATTACATATATTAAAAAGTTGATTTATGATGGATGAGTGTTGATAATAAACAAACAGTGAAATCATCAATTTATGTGTATAAGTAATCTTAATTTTTATATCGGCTTACACAATGTTCTCGGTGTAATAAAAAATGCCTTTACATATTTTAAAAATGATTTATACAACGTCAGCAACTGGTAATCATGCTGTACGGGACGCTGCAGTGCCTGGGACATTGTTAGATGGATTAGGCTTGCCCAGCACCTATACCATCCTCTCAGCTTAGTCAGCTATTAGTCACGTATGAGAACAAGTCACGTCTGAAGCTAACTAACATGTAAGAATCCTACTAATATTTTAAACGCGAAAGTTTGTGAGTATGGATGTTTGTAACTCTTTCACGCAAAAACTAGCCTACGGATTGAGCTGAAATTTTATACACGTATAGATGTTGACCAGGATTAACACATAAACAACATTTTATCCGGATTCAACGCATGCGAAGCGGCGGTCATAAGCTAGTTGATAAATAAACATGGATTATTTCGTTATCATTATCGTTATCATGGGTTCTTTCTAGCCCACTAGTGGCCTCTCATTGTTCTTGCCCCTCGCCACGGTCTTTTTATTCCGTAAGGTTTTTGAACATTTGGTATTTGCCTGCTGGCACACACTGGCTACGTATTTAATAGCGTGCAGTTACAATATAATTCATACTATGTCCCAGCGTTCTGATCAGCATCAATACCGGTTGCTGATGCTGTATCATCATCATCATCATTTCAGCCGTAAAACGTCCACTACTGAACACAGGCCTCCCTCATGGATCTCCATGAGGGTTAGTTACATTAGTTGCCATACTCACCACGCTTGGCAGGCGGGTTGGTGAGCGCAGTACGGAATGTTGATACATGGAAAGATGCTGCTGCCCTAAAACGTTCTTCCCTTAGCAGGCACTTACTGCATCCACGGGCATGAGAGGAGGGGCGACATTTTACTTCCGTCACCCCACGGCATAAATCATAAATCTCATTAGTATTATAAATTTTAAAATTTGTTTGTATAGATGTATGGATGTTTACCTTACCTCAACGCAGAAACTACCAAACGGATTTAGCTGAAACCTCGCACATATATAAATGTAGTCCAGTATATACACATAGGCTACTTATTTTATTATCCGGGTACAACGCATGCGAAGCTGCGGCAGAAGCTGGTCATCTATAAAATATGTAAAGGCCATTATTATTGGATACAATATGACATTGAATATATTGTTATGTTAAACGGGTTTTCTACTCACGTTAATTATTCGTTGAAAATAGGTATCCAACGTGTTCAGTTCTTCCCAGGGGAACTTTCGTCAGGGAATGGAGCTTCTTTACGCGGTACCGTCTCCTTCCCTCTCACGCGCTCGCGTTGCACTCAGTGCAACGCGAGCGGAACTGAACACGTTGGATACCTATTTTCAACGAATAATTAACGTGAGTAGAAAACCCGTTTAACATAACAATGAATAGTGTAACTCACGAATCATTTGAAAGTGACATTGAATATAATCCAGCAGCCTATTAGGTCCCACTATTGAGCAAAGGCCTCGGTTCTCCTTTTCAACTTATCCCGGTTTCTGTCTGCCAAATTAAATATAAATAAATAAGTATTTAAAATTCACACAGCATCATCAAGCCCAAAGCTAAGCAGAGCTTGTGTCATGGGTACTAGATGACAGATATACTTTTCATACATTATACTACATAGATAGATATTTTTTTTATATAGAAAAACATTCAGATCACCTTGAACAAATATCTGCAGACCGTACAGACATTTGTCCCGAGGCAGGAATCGAACCCGCAACCTCTTGCGTCGCTGGCGACCTTTGCCCACTGCGCCACAGAGGTCGTCGTGAGATTGTGATTTGTTTACCGCCGAGGGCATAATATGTTTGCATTCTGCAGTCGTTTGTCTCTGGTATTTTTCTATGTTGGTATGATGAGTGAAAAAATATTTAACCATCCTGTGCCTATTACAAGCTTTACTTACTTTGGGGCTAAGTGCTAAGTGAAGTGTTTACTATTTATTTTAAGATGTCTCACGCAAAATTGTGATTACTTCAAGCTAGCCCCAAGCGTTATGACGCCAATGAGCTTAGTTTTCCAAATCGCACATTCGCGCGTTTCCGCGGCAGAGGGCTGTTACATTAAAAGTAAGGAGGACTGGAGTAGCCGATAATGCTACTTAGGATTACTTTACGCTTATTGCATCTTTTCAGATGACTTTAGGGAGTAACGTAAATAACAGATTTTTGTTTTGTACGAACTAAGCCAGGGGGTCCACTATTGAATGCAAATCGTGTAGTGTCGTGTGTATCTTGTACATCCCTTTGGCCTGTGACCTTTTTTTGCCTTCCATTTTTGTAGCTATGGAAATGCACTCTTTCCTTTTATTCACTAACTTCCCTTTAACAATCCATACACTAATTCTAGTGGTGGTTACCAGATCTGCACTGACGTCCCGCATTGTGTTGTGCATTGTCCTCCGCGATACTACCCCGACCCAACTCCTCAAAGTACCGGAGATGGATTCTGCTGGGCTGTGGTCCCATTTTCGATGTAGTGTTATTCTGTGGTTTATTTTCTACGGCGCAAGTGGTGCTTGTGCATATAGTACAAAAGTTATATATGTACATATTCGGTATAAAGCCGGTTGGGCTACAATTCGGATATTTACGGGCGATAAAAAGACTCGTCGTAAACTTTACTGCGAGTTTTCAATTTCAGCTCAAATGTTATCCTGCCTATCTTCGGTTCAGTCGTTAACGGCCTTTGACTATTATTTTAGCCAGAAAGAAAGCTAGGTCTTTCTGGTTTTAAAGTGTAAACCCACACTAAGATATCATTTATGAAAATTACAAAACCGATAAAAGCATTCAAGATCTTCGGCCCGACGGTTAGTGTCTTCGTAGCTGAAATAATAAAGGCAGGCTGCGTTAAAGGTGTTCGTCTGAACGTTACGGGTTCGAGTCCCATATCATATCTTCATCTCAGCCCTAGGACGTCCACTGCTGGACATAGGCCTCCCTCATTGATCTCTAAGCACTGATCATGAGAAGTTGTAGAAGAAGGGTTGGCGAGCGCAGTACTGGATTGTTACTTACAATACAATGGTAGGCATGAATTTAGGCTTCATGTCGGTCTACAACGCTACTGTAGTGCTATGCTAACAGAGGCCCGTGTTGACGTTTGCAACATGCCACACAGATGTAGATATTAGCTAGTTTTATTTAAGAGGACATATGTGACAATCTCATTATGTGGAGTCGACACACCTGTGGTCGACGCCCCCGTCAGTTAAATTTAATTCGAAGACATTTTTAATTAAAATTACTGGCAGGCATAAAAATGTTTTATTCTTCTTCTTTTATGGTTTTTGTGATTGGTTTCACACAATTCTGCCAATGACAAGTAACAATACAATAAGGTTAATTTTATATATTTTTTAGTTTTTCTCACGTGTTTGCTATGAACATTTCGTTGCAAGTGTCTGCCCCTCACGTGGCTTAGCCTGCCAAGCGTGGCGAGTATGGCAACAATCCCCTCATGATCTTGGAGATGCATGAGGGAGGCCTATGTCCAGCAGTGGACGTGGACAGCAGTCGTATGGTTGTAATGATGATGATGAATATTGTTTCAGTCAACAGTTTCACCAAAAAGCTCACTGGTTTAAACTATTCGGGATATGTAGCCATTTTAAAAGAGTGTAAGGGCAAGACCGGCCGAGATACTGAAATTCCACCTTTTATCTCTGAGGATAAACTCTAAGTACTTTATGAGGTACCGTCAGCAAAAAACTCCTTTGGGCCTCCCGAAATTCTGCAGATAAGTTATGACAGGTTAGAGAATGTTCTAGTAAGGAAATTAGAAAAGTTTGAGATAAAGGGATTCATGGTAAGTTATCAAAGAACGTCGTGCAAATCCCACACACAAGTAATGTGGACTATTTTTCACAGCCAAAAAAGGACAATAGAAAGTATAATTTACAAAAAAAAATGTATACCTTATCGCCTTTGTACATGTCCTATATATAAGCTTTTGTATATGTATTTACTTTGTGTACAATTAAGAATTATACTATTGGTACAATAGTTATATACATTTTTTTGGTTTCCATAGTTTACGCGTTGCTTACGGTGCGTCGAGATACACAACATTATTTTTTTGTAATAAAATGGTCTATCAATTTAAGTAAATTAAAAAATATGTATTTATTAGGTAAACAAAAACAGAACAGATAGATGACACTAAACATACAAGTGTAGGTACCTAATTATAATGTAAAACGTATCTTATATGTTTTGTTTCGTGCTGCACAGCGATTATATGCACATGCTTTACAAGTAATCTTAATTAAATTATCGGTTTACAATTATTAATTTCATTCATTACAACTCCTATCATATCATCCATATCTTTAAAAACATAAAAATTGTATTCTAATCAAATTAACTTATTTAATTTTATTATTAAAGATCTTATTATATTATTAGAGTGTTTATATTTAGACTTAAGATTAGAAAATAAAAACTATTGTAGACACATTCAGCCTTTTAATTGCTGATTTTGTCCGTGTGAAAATATATTTTCATTTCATTGCATTTCAATCATAATGTATTGCTTTATTTTGTATATTCACATATCTAAGAGGCTCTTGCGGTTCCGCTGAATAAAAGCCCTTTGATTTTACACTTGAGTGAATCAAATAGTTAGGTACCTATTAATATCCTGTAACCATCGTCGTGTGAGCGGAAACCCTATTTTACTCTAATCCACTAAACAAATCCATTATGGGATTAAATCCATTCGAAACATTTCGTCCCACTCCCATCCATTAATCGTTAATCATGTACATACATACAAACTTAAATATATTTTAACAACAAGGTAATAACAACAGCTTTTCGTAAACTTTTATTTAAAGGTAATAACAATTTAGTGCAAGCCCAGGAGACCAATTCTCGTGAATCTTGGTTTTGCGTATTACTTCGTGTATCACATTAGTGCCGGCAGTAGAATGTTACCCCTTCTCATGCCAGTGGATGCAGTAAGAGCCTGTTAGGTAGCCTATAGGAGATGGGTAGTAGCATCTTTCCGTGTATCCGGTACTGCGCTCGCCAACCCGCCTGGCAAGCATTGTGAGTATAGCAACTATCATTAATGGAGATCCATGAGACGTGGACGTTTTACGGCTAAAATGATGATGATAAAACTCTACTATCATCTCGATCTCGCTCTTTACCAGTTGATGCATCACGATCGGTTGGACATTTGTCTATCATGAGATCACGAGAATGCAGAAAGTTCGTTTCAATAGAGATGTTGTCAGTTTATGTGAAATGTATCGATTGTGAGCGTTTATCACTTGAATCATGGTGCACGAAAAATGCACACTTGAACTAGTGTTAGCTGTACGAGTACGCTAGTTCCTTCCCAGATTTTATTACTCTAATATTCATAATATTACAAATTAATATTAATTCATGTCAATAATTTATCAACAGTTCATAGACTTGTGTGAACGAGTCGGAGCAAAATCGTAAGACTTTTTTCTGTTCTCTATATATTTCTAAAGAATTAAGCCGTTGACAAATTATTCATGCATTAAAGTGTGTTTTCTTTGAAATGCGAAAAAGGCGCTGTGAGAAATACGACGTAAAGTTCGCTTTTACCCGGTTTGTTAACCGAATTCAAAAGAGAAGGAGGTTCTCAAATCGTCATTTTTTAAATCTTTATTCCCTCAGAACTCCGTGTTTAATAAACCGATTTCAAAAATATACACTTTTAGTTAGGTTCATTAGGGTACAATTGGAATATTGATACAAAGACTGCATCCGTGGCTAAGTTGGTTAATAGCTGACTGACACGCAGGTAGCAGGTTCGAATCTCGTCCCGGCACAATCATTTGTATTCTGTAGGTATTCGTCCCGGGTCTAGGTACTTCTCTATGAATCATATGTATATATTTTCAATAACGTATTAAGTATTCTATCAATCTGTTACCCATAACACAAACTCTGCTTCTTTGGGGCTACATGGTGCTATGTGAAATGTCCAAAATTATTTATTTATATATAAGCGTATCAAACATTATACGATCGGGATACTCATCATAGTCCAGTGTAGTACAGTACAGTGTACCTAAATCTGATTTGTACAGCCCGAATACCTTTTAAAATTGTTTGTTCGAGTCCATTACTTAATTCAACTTCATAATTACCTGAAGTCGAACAAAGTAGAGCTTTCACTTTTATCCATCTTCTATTAAAAACAACTTTCACAACTGAAAGTTGGCAAATGAAGCACGTGCACTTTTTGAAACTTAATACTTAACTTAACCCCACTAAACTCAATTTGCTTCCTTTCGCTTTTGACTTTCACAGGGGGGAGTCTAGTTTCAATGAGTCTAGTTCACCTTTTATTAATATTTTCACTTTCACTGTACTCTTTTTGTTCACCTCAACTCTTGAACGCCTGAACGCCTTTCAAACTTCAAGCTTCTACCGACCCTGAAGGCCTCCAGCGCCTACAGAGGCCGTTATCGGCCATTTTGAAAAAAACTGCTTCAGTTGGTATAAACCTCTATGTTGCCATGACTGTCTGTGTGTACGTTGATGACCAGCTGTACCGCCCCTGACCCCACTCCCGTGCCTGCTATGAGACCACTGGGCACTTCTATACCGGTCGTGACTCCAGATACCATGGTGTTGAGGGTACGTGGAGACGGCGCAGGTTCTGGGACTGGTGAAGACTGTCTTGATGATACAACTCGAGTTGGAGCTGACGATGCGAAGGCTAAGAGGAGGTTGAAGACAAGAAATGTTCTGAAAGCCCTGAAAACAAATAAAACGATTTTATTGACACGTGCTCGTTGCCGTGGAGTGCCGGCAGCAGAGTGCTGCTCCTCCTCTCATGCCCGTGGATGCAGTAAGAGCCTGCTAAGGGATATCTCCTGAAGTTGGGCAGTAGGGTCTTTCCGTGTCTCAAAACCCTGTTCTGCGCTCGCCAACCCGCCTGCCAAGCGTGGTAAGTATGGGCACCAACCCCTCATGATGAAAATTCAATGAGAGAGGCCAATGCAGGACGTCCTATGACTTCTCAGTCATAGGGTAATGTTGACGATAAACTAGGTATAGTATTTTGTATCCACTCACATGATAAGAATCCTTAAAGTATCCAATCCAAGCAGTCCTCCGCTACTATACAAGCGCCTTTCACAAAACACACCCATGCACATAACCGAGTCCCCAAACCCACGCAGCGGCTGACACACGGACGCGCAGATTATCTCTCATCTAGCGATAGCAGATAAAACGCATAGCGATAAGCTGAAATATACGTACTCTAAAATTGCGAGCGCAGAGTTGAAACTCCCGATAAGGTTATCAGGGAGAGGGGTTCGAATATCTCTCGGAATGCGATAAGAGATGAATGGGAATGTGATCAGTGTTGTAATTTCCTGCATTTTATTTTTATGAGGAGCTGGTAGTTGAGTCGGTGTTTTACGAGACGGGTTGAAATTGGGGTATGGCTGATAACGTCGCTAATATTGTTTTATCGCGGGTACCTGAACCCCTGTATCGGAAATCAACTCAGGTTTCGAGGAAAAGCGTTCAGAAACTGATATCATTTATACTTCACCTATTTTATTCCTTAAATAGAAATTATTCGATACTTAAACACGATGTTATAATGTTTTTTAATGTTTATAGTGTTTAACCACACTTAGAACATTTCAAGGAAATGAAAAACTATATCAAGTTTTTTTCCGGAATCCCACCGGAATCGTAAATTTTTGATAAGGTTTTTTCATTTCTTTGAGATGTTACTATAATGGCTCTCATATTAAAAAGGGCGTCAATAACTGGTAATCATGCTGTTCGGGACGCTGCAGTGCCTGGGACATTATTAGATAGGATTTATTAGTCCATGGTGTTGTTAATCAGTCGCACTTATAAGTCCAGGCAAATGAGGTGCTAAATTTTCATTAATTCCCAACAAGCTGGATTTATCTATATAAGTAATGACGCAAATGAAACTACGTTCTAATAATAATAATACTAATCATTTTTCTTTTGTCCCCAGATTATATGGACTCGATATGCAAGGACCACTTTCTCCAGCGGCAGTACCGCAAGGTGGAAGGCGGCGTGGTCTGGTCGCGCAACGAGCGCAACCTCGACTGCACCGTGACGTTCCAGACGCACAGCATCCTGCAGCGCTTCATGCTGCACTTCGACATGCTGCAGCTTGACTGCAACGACCATCTCTACGTCTACGATGGCGCCCACGCCACGTCACCGCCTAAGGTAATTTGCAGCTAAGAAAAAGCATTGACACCATTTAGGTAGATGCTCCTGGTGGTCTTTTATAGGTAGTTATACCGCTTTAGGTAAGTTGCAGCTCAATTTTTACCAAGATACGGTATGTATGCACTGGCTGCATCTAGCTAGATGCTCATGGTCTTCTCTCGGAGGATATGCTGCAGCTCGACTGTAATGACCACCTCTCTTGTCCGTTGATGCAGTAACAATCTGCCAAGGGATACCTCCGGATCCCGTACTGCGCTCGCTATCCCGCCAAGCGTGGCGATGGAAACAACCCAATCATGATCAGTATTTGAAGATCCATGAGGGTCTTAGTCCAGCAGTGGACATCCTGCCAGCAATCCTCTTTCCGATTACCAGTCATTTTCAGTACTAGAAGGGCCATATGAAGCTCTAGGTGAACTTCAAGAGGTTCCATAACCTGGATCGCGATTCCATTTTCTATATGCTTAATCTTCTGTAGGAGGACATTCTGCATATTGATTTCAATGACCATGTCTACATCTATAATAATTCTCATGTCACGTCACATTCTAGGTTTATATTGCTACTACGATAGTCCTTCTTTTACACTTATTATTTTAGGTTTGTTTCGACGCTTAAAAACTACATGCTTCTAGTATTTAATTAGCATGTAGCTTCCGTTACTCAAGACAAAACCAACATGAAAGAAACACCTGTTTATCTTCTCAATTCAGGCACCACTTAGTCGCAGCGATCTGAAAACAAAGCCCTTCAGCCAATCATAACGGCATTTCCCCTACCTTCTCATTATCCTGAATGGCGGCGATATCATGTCCAATTGGAGACATTCCAGCCTCCCGGCAATTATCCCCATTCCGATTACTCCCATTTATTCGATCGTGCCGGTGTCTCACAGGCGAGGGAGAAAAGCTGAATCACTATATTACGTGCGTAGTTCTTGCACGTGTTCGTATTGTCTCGAGTGCCTTCCTAGTCACGTTTACCTTTCATTGGAGGAAATGTGCTTGATGTTGATTGAACACTTGTTTTTTTCGACTTTTCCTTCTTAAATGCCGGTGATTTTGTTCTACTGCCTTATTTAAATGTCATGTGTTCAGAACTAGTGCACAAATTCGCTGTTTGATGATTCGTCGGATTACAATTAGTTACTTATCAAAGTAAAACTTTTTTGTTCCGTATTCAAAAAATATTTAAAGGTGCAAAATTATTCGGGCATGCAACGAAAAACCAAATCTACATTTTGCCTTTTATTTATTTCTGTCAGTTGGATACAAGACACACAGACACAAGTAACACGCAAATAACAATATCAAAAGATTACAAAAACAGGTGCTCCCGCAATTAAAGGGCATCACAGCATACAAAAATGTAACAACAGTCAATCATATTGAGCGCGCTACAATAAAACAATGTTTAAAATTAAAATTATCTAGATACATTCACTTGGTAAATGTCGTATCTCCTAAGACTAATCCAACTGCACATCCTAGCCTGTTCTCATCAGCTCCAATTTATTAAAGATGCCTCGCTAATGAGCAGGGCATTGCCGTCGACTCTTTGCTCGAGATTTATTTCACTTCATTGTTTAATCGCAGACTTAGAATTAGGCCCGAGATCGTAAAGATCCGCTTAGAAATCCGCTTAGAAATGGGGCTGGAAAAGTTTGGTGTTTTCGTTTTGTGTGCGGACTCAGATTGATGAGACTTGGGAGTTTTGCATTGATTTATTGGAGTCCTACGATTGGCGGAAGGTGTCCACTGCTTTTATTAGAGCTGTGAATAAATGGACTATTCGTTTCGTATTATCTGCCTGGAGGCTGCCAGCCACTTTAAATGCTTTGTTAGTTCATTCCACGGTGTTATTGTTCAATCAGTCACGCACCTATCTTCATTTCAGCCGTAAAACGTCCACTACTGAACTAAGGCCTCATGGAGGTGTAAGATGGTCATGAGGGGTTGTTGCCATACTCACCACGCTTGGCAGGCGGGTTGGCGAGCGCAGTGCGGTTTGTTGATACACAGAAAGACGCTGCTATCCATCTTAGCAGGCTTTTACTGCATTCTTGGCATGAGAGGAGGTGTAACATTCTACTGCCGGCACCCCACGGCACCTATCACAATATCAACAATTCTAAAACAAGTTGCCTAACTTCGCCTGGCAAAGTAAAATAAACCTAGACTTGATATTTATATATAACTCGGTCTTGTAGATCTTGAATGTCTAAAGGTAGGGTACTGACCGATGTTACGAGGTTTAATGTAACGTGCAGTCAGTACGCACGTTACGGGTAAAACCAGCGTACTGACTGTATGAATGCTTGTCTTGTAACTAATTACATTACACCTCGTAACACCAGTCAGTACCTTAATAGTATTTTTTTTCTGAGTGTGCTCAAGATTGATTCCACCTTACTTTTTTAATTTAAGACTTAGAAGTAGGTTCGTGATCAATATTTTAATGAGTGTGCTCAAGATTTATTTCACTTGATTTTTAATTGCAGTCTTAAAATTAGGCCCGAAATTGTAAGAATTAGGGCTGGAAAAGCACAGAGTTTTCGTTTCGTGTGCAGATTCCAACTGAGGAGACTCGGGAGTTTTTCATTGATTTATTGGAGCCCGACGATTGTTGGAACGTGTCCGCTGCCTTTATTTAGAGCTGTGAATAAATGGACCATTCGTTTCGTATTATCAGCTCGGAACAGCTTCCTGCCACTGAATGCTTTGTTAGCATTTTGTTTTTTAGTACGTTAATATTTCTTTACAATTAGGTTAGTGCCGTGGGGTACTGGCAGTAGAATGTTGCCTCTCACACCCGTGGATGCAGTACAGTAAGAGCCTGCTAAGGTATACCTCTGGAAGATGGGCAGCAGTGTCTTTCCGTGTATCAACGAGAATCTCTGAGATGATGATGTTGAAGTTACTGCTCTAAACGTAATTAAAACGAAGCGCCTGATGCAAGATGGTGGAGCTTTAATGACTTGCAAGCCTTAACTGTCATTTTTCGCTAAAATTTACTATAAGGCCAAGGTTTTTGTGAAATTCGTCGACTTTGAGCGTTTATCACTTGGATCACGATGCACGAGAATTGGCCCCCTGTGCCTGTCGCAGTAGACAATCCACATGAATGTCAGCAATGACAATATCATTTTAAATGCGAAAAATTACACTCAATACAAGCAATGTTATTCAAGCCAGTCATTAATGGGCCCCTCTTGCAGCAGAAAGCCCGATTTAAAAACACCAACTTGGCTAGGTATGTTGCTGATACCAGGAGATTAACTTTTATAAATAAGCGAGAATGTTCACGTACTTGTTATTGTTGGTGGAGGCACCAACTGTTTCGACCCTTCGGTCTTCGTCAGTGGGAACACGGCTCGCGACCCGCCACCTCCGCGTCCCGTCCTGCACTGGTGCAATGTAATAAGTCACGAAAGTTACTACAGATTTACTTTCCTTGTTAATATTTTTAGCTACCATTTTTATACAATACATCTTGTCCCACAGTTAAACAAAAGCTGCTTGAAATACTCTCAGGTACCTTTCCTATCACAATTTCCCTGGAAACTTCGCCTGGTGTCTTGGGCGCCCAGATTTACCGAATAATATTTACCAACGACTGAACGTTTCAAACTTCAAAACTTGAAAATAAGACTTCACACCTCGATCGGAATAAATTAAGGCAAGTCTGCGTCCGAGCCAGGTGCCTCTCAAATTATTAACACGACACTGGAGGAAACTTTCGGAATTTTAAATTCTAATTCAGAACTTCGAACAAAGACATCACTTCGTAGTCCTTTGTAAGAGTCCTTTTGTAGACTTTCCTGTTTTGTTTTCATTGCTGGCATTTTTATTGTTCTTAATAAGGGAAAGAATAGCCTTTATATTTAAGTGGATAAGGATTGCCTTAATTTGGACGCGGGAATTAACTAGAATGTTTATTAAAGGCCGCGGGCATATTTTACAGAAACCACCTCGCTGGTGAGAAAATTGCGGGGTGTGAAGTATAGTGAACTTTTGTTACTGTAACTAAGAAAAGCCAGTGTTTCATTTTGTTAAATTCTCTTACTTTCCTTCGTTCTTATTATTTTACGTCTTATATCTTAGAATAGTAATGAAATTTAGTTTATAAGCTAAACAAATTCATGTATTTGCCAAAGTACTAGTTACAAAATACACAATGACGGTGTTACCCGCTCGAGGCAAGCCTGTGCCGCTGGAGACCTACATAGTTTGAGTTACAAGAAAAACAACTAAAAACAAAAATAAAAAAGAACACTAAAACATAATGCAATTAAACTTAAACAACAATCTAAACAAACGAAATACAGACATTGAAAGCACTCTTGTTTTAAATTTTGTCATTTAATTGGGAGCGTGGGAAGGGTAGGGCGGAAAACATAGAAAATAAATGTAGTTTAATTGGGTTACCCACAAACATCGTAGTATACTGAGGAGGTCTTCAGTGGCATCATAGTCAAGGGTTAGGAGCCACTGTCTTATTTTTCCTTCACGCCATAAGCGGAGCAAGATAGTTCACAATATTTTATAACGCGACGATAAATGTTTTATTTTATTTTTATTTTGTTCAATAGACTTTGTCATATCGCCCTGATATATGAATGAATGGAAATGCAAAACATTTGAACCGGTTTTAGTGGCGGGGTCACGACTTTAATACGACGGTATTTTGATTGGGATTGTGCTGAGAAGGAACTGTGACGGGAACTGCAGTTGAGATCGTTTTGAAAGAAAAAAGTCGGGAATTTGTATTTTTTTATAGTTTTTATTTTTATTTAAATTTTTACTAGTTTATGTGGTGTGAACCTGATCCGCATTTCAGAACTTTTTAATACATTTTGAAAAAAAATACCTTTCCTTGGTTTTATGTATTTTTAGTTTTACCTCTACGGTAGCTCTTCACGGAGTTCAATGACCCTGTCAAGACTCAGCTAGCGTCTAGTTTGTCGTTATCGATAAATCAGCTGTTGAATTTAAAACGTTCGTGGTCTTTTTATGAGTAAATATCAACGAATCCTGAAAAGTCGTAGAACTAAAGTTGTCCCTTGGTGTGATCAAAATCACCCCCTTTCGGCTTAGTACACATTTTATAATACACCCTGTATAGCTATAAAGATATATACTAAGATCTTTATAGCTATCGAAGGATTCGAACAAGATTATAGTTTTGTCTTAAGGATATTAAAAAAACAGATACCTCTTTTCAAATTTAAGTATTTTCATTCTTGTCCTCTTTATATAGCCAACATTAGTTCGAAACTTACTTAAGTGAAACTCATAAACCCGCTTCTAACAGATACGTTATATGTATGTTCTTCCGCGTCGCACCACCTTTTAACTTACAAGGAAAATTGGTTTAAAAGCGATGGAATCAAACAAAATAATACTCTCACCTTACGTATACAGCGGTACATAAAATAATAAAACTGAGCAAGACGCATTTGCGTATTTTCATTCTACGACGCGCATTTTTAACATATTTTATCTAACAATACCAATTAAAATTAGTTAAAAAGCCATCGAAGGAATCAAACAAGATAGTTTTGTCTTACGAATAAAGCGAATAGATAAATACTTAAACTAAATAAGCGTTTCCATAAAAGTACATTCTATACGCTCTACATTCAGTATTTACAGCACGGCTAAAAGGCAGAGGTTGGATCAGTAAATATGATTCAAATCTTCAGTCTTAGATATAAGTACGCAAGGGTAGATAAAAGCATTGGAGGAAGTTGACTTTATTTAGACTTTCTTGCATTTATTACACACTACTGAGTAAAAACAACAAATTATCAGATTTAAAAAAGAAGTTAGATGCTAGACGAATTTTACGTATTATAAAAATCTTTATTGCATAAAATTGGTTTACAGTAAGTGGTGCACTGTTTCCTATGTGAGTTTTCACTGTGTTACAGGATAACAATGCAGATCCAAATTGACGTTCTTACCCTCGCTACACTCAACATTAGTTCGAAACTTATTTAAGTAAAGCTCTACAACGTGGTCCTAAGAGCCGCGTTATAAGTCAATGCAGCAAACCGCGTCGCGCCGCGCCCCGCCCCGCCCCGCCCCGCCACCACTCTGTCCAAAGTCCGATGCACTTTAGGTGCACTATCGGGATAATCTCGCCCCTTCATACAGATTGCTTTGGCAGACGCTCCATTGTAATTTTACTGAGGCACGTCTAGGAAGACGATCAATTCGGTTTTTCTTAGATTTTGTTGACTTGCCTTTTTTAATCTTTTGCTGACAACACAAACTATGAAAATTTACCCCTGACTATACCTTACGTGAGTTATATATTTTACTAGCTTCTGCCCGCAGTTTCGCACGCGTTGTACCCGGAAAAGTATTTGCAAACTTTCAGCTAAATCTGTACGGTAGTTTTTGCGTGAAGGGGTAACAAACAATCATACATTTATACAAACAAACTTATGGCTTTATAATATTCATCATCATCATCATCTCAGCCGTAGGATATCCACTGCTGGACAAAGGCCGAGTACTGATCTTAAGGAGTTATTGCCATACTCACAACGCTTGGTAGAGGCGGGTTGGCGCAGTAGGGATGTTAATACATGGAAAGACGCTGCTGCCCATCTTCCAGAGGTATCTCTCGACAGATTCATAATGCATCTACGGGTAAGACAAGAGGAGCAATATTATCCTGCCCGCACCTCACGGCGATTATAATATTAGTGTGTTAACTGTGTAATATAGCTCTACCTCTACATAGGAAAATGAGTGATAATACTCAGAAACACAGGCAAAGGCTATTTAAGTTCAGAGCGTGCCAAACAGCAAGCAGCTCCACTAAACAAATAGTGAAACTCTCGCCATTTAGCAAAATTGCTTTCATTCTCGTAATTTAAAAACATCAGACGGAACTATCTAACTAGACCGCAGCCCAAAAATACACATCGCACACATCCTCCACATCAAAAACTTGAACAGGGAAAGTTGTTCTACATACATTGCTGGTAGTTAAAGCCCCAACAATTCTCGTCCCTCGCCCGTGGGCCAGTGTTCACCACAGGTATTGAAGTTTCCTTTGTATGACATTGTTTCAGCTGGCGAGGCTAACGCTGCGGTTATTTTATTTAAGTTAAGCTCTGTTTCGGTAACAGGTCCTGTGATGTGTTAACTATTCGGAGACTTGAACTTCATACATTGCTTATTATTCTACCAAGAAATAGGATCGTCTTTTTGCGACCTTCGTGGCACAGTTGGCTTAAAAGCTGACTGAGATGCGGGAGTTCAATCCCCACCGAGGGACAAAATATTTGCTTTATCGTTACATATTTGTCTCGGGTCTGTGTATTTTCTTTGTGCGATAAGTATGTATAAATAAACAAATGTGTCTACCCATAACACATGCTCTATATACTGTGGGGCTAGATGTTGATGTGTGAATTGTTAAATTGTAAGAGTTAAAGACGTATTCAGTAATGTTTAAAAGCTTCATGTAAATGAAACTGCTTATGTGTGAAATCCCGGAGCTTTGCTAAAGTCCCTGGAATTCCTGCAATGTGCAGCATTTGGCGCAAGTTAAACTGAGACGCGGGAAGTTATTACCCGGAAATGCATCTTGAATAGAAAATGTGTTCAGGAGTAATGCTCAAATAGTTGAGCGTCGAAAAGTTTTTGAGAGACCCTTTTGAGATAATTCAAATTAAAAAGACTAACTTCTGCCCGCCGCTTCGCATGAGTTGTACCCGAATAAAAAGAAGCCTATGTGTTAATCCTGGTCAACATCAATATATTTGCAAAGTTTCAGCTCAATCCGTTTTTGTGTAAAGAGGTAACAAATCTCCATCCAAACAAACTTTCGGTTTTATAATATTAGTGGGATTCTTCTGTGTTAGCCAGACCAGCTTTACAATAAATAAAGTTGTATCTCGTTATTTTCCCAATACTTATAACATCACAGGATTGTATCGTTACATAATATCACCGTACTAGAAGCAACAAATATAATAACTGCTCAAACACGGCTAAGATATACCCTCTAATGACTTCGAGAGGGTGTTACGAGTATTATTGGAGCTTGAAGCAGACAGGTCGTTACGCGGGGTCCAGGGTCCCGCACAAAGAGCTTTAGAAAACAGAATAATACGCCACAGAGTAGATATTCCACCCGCAAACAAGAGGTTATAAAATAGCACTCAGTACTTGGCAGCGTGTTGACATAGTCGCGTGGAAGTTAACTAAAACGTTTCAAAGCAGTTTGTGCAAAAAACACTTTACTCCGCTTTAATCCTGGATTAATTAAAATCTTTTAAGGCGATGCCATTAATGCAACGAGCTGACGACTCGCAGTTTGCACAACGGAACCCGCCCTTAATTCATTCTGCCCGTCGCGGCCGTAATCTGCGAATTTTACACAGAAAGAATTTTTAATATCCCGCTTGGATCTTTATTAAAGTGTAGTATATAAAGGAGGCGAATAAGACTGCGTCCAGTAGCATAAAGCCTTTGTATTGCGAGGCCTCGCCCAGGGCGTCCAGGGCGGGCGGTTGGGCGGGCGGGGGTGGCTAGCTCTACTTTAAAATATGGTATCTCAGCGAGCGATTTACGAAGCCTAAAAGCTCACTAATGTAACAGTGATGGCTGTGAAAGTTTAATGCAGTTTTGTCGTTGTAGTTTATCTTGATCAGTGTGGGTCTGTGTTCGCAGCAAGGCTATTTCAACTTTCAAAATTAATGTGAGATACACTTTTCATTTTGTGATTACGCGGATTACTTGTGTCGTATTATAATGTCATGTTAGTTGTTAATGTTCTACTGCCATAGGGCGCCGGCACTAGAAAATCCTCTCTTGCCCGAGGACGCAGTTAGAATGTGCCAAGGGATACTTCCGGATGATGGGCAGCAGCGTCTATCCGTGTATCGACAACCTGTACTGCGCTCTCCAACCCCTGCCAAGCGTGGTGAGTATGGCAATAATCCCTCATGACTTATTGGCGATCCATGCTTATGCCCAGCATTTTATTTCGTCACGTTTCGATTTTAAAAGAGGGAATCGTAAATTGTAATAATTTGTAAAATATCTATCTTATTTTGTGACAAGAAACGGATCATCCTTGTTTCGTTTAATTATTAACAACACTGTTAATCATTATCATCCCAGCCCTAGAACGTCCACTGCTGGACATAGGCCTCCCTCATCTCCACGCAGAGATTATGAGGGGTTGTTGGCAGGCGGGTTGGCGAGCGCAGCACGAGATGTTGATACACGGAAAGACTCTGCTGCCCGTCTTCCGGAGGTATCCCATGGCAGATTCTAACTGCATCCACGGGCAAGAAAGGAGAGGGAACATTCTACTGCTTCCTACAACGGCCTGTTAATACGCTGTTCTTTTTCAATAAACGAATTTCATTTTCATTTCATGTGTACACCACCTGAGTTGATTTTTGTGATTCTCTTTTTTTTTTGTAAATAAGCATTCTTATTCATTTTCTTATTCTTAACCTTTAAAAGCGATATTAGTAATCTTATAGCGTTATTTCAGCTCATGCCTCAATCTGTCTCTATAAAAGCGCAGTCTCAAATTCGACCACGTTTTACCGCTCCGTCTGGCTTTATCATACTTAGCTTGCACTTCATTTTACAGTAATATTTGAACCGCCGGCACGTCCCGCCCATAGCTCTGAAATATCACATCGCTCACTAAACCCTGCCTTCGATGCGATGACAGATATATGGCCCGCGCATGACTGATCAAGCTGATAGAGAAAGGCGAAAATATGTGAAGGATGTTTACTAGAAGCCTTTATCATTTGTTCATTTTCATAAAACGTCCACTACTGAACACAGGCCTCCTTCATGGATCTCCATGAGGGGTAGTTGTACTCACCACGCTTGGCAGGCGGGTTGGCGAGCATAGTACGGGATGTTGATACACGGAAGGACACTGCTGCTCATCTTCCGGAGGCATCCCTTAGCAGGCTCTTACGGCATCCATGGGTATGAGAGGAGAGGTAACATTCTACAGCCGGCACCCCTCGGCCTCCTTGACACCTTAACTACATATAAGTCATATACTTTATTATTAGTAGAATGACACCTGAAAAATGGGCACTTATAACTACTAAATGGCAGCCAGAAGACGGTCTGCCCCTAGATGATGATGATGATGATGATCCCTCTAGATGACTGGAGAGATTTGGGGAGACCTTTGCCCAGGACGATACAGATTGATTAAAAAATACTTTATAACAGGACTAAACTAGATTTAAAACGTGGCCACTTCAAAGACCGCCATCAAATATTAAATTTAACTTTGTTTATGGTACCGTAACGTGCGCTGCTTGCAGTCGTACGTTTAGCGTTTAGGTCGGGTACATTAGCCATAACATCAGAGCTAAAATTCAAAATATACGAATGAAACGTAGATCCGAAGAGTCGAGTGTGTCGGCACACGCGCTTCTAACAACAGGTTTACGGGTTCCATTGTTACCCGTCAGAAGTCAAAACCTATTAACAGGTATTAATTGAGTTTTAGGTTTAAATAATGTATCCCGGTATGTTTGGTTAACCGTATCACTTATTGAGCATCTAGCCGTTTTTGCAGTGACTTCGCTTTCTCCGAAGAGTAATGCACCTACCCAATTTTGGCGCAAAACAAAGGTTTCAAAAAATCTTAAAGAAATAGAATAACAAATAGCCTAAAATTTATGTTATCTTTTTCCAACGTCTAGTCAGAAACTTGTACCAATGCAAACATTTTAATGTCCAAGAATTTAACACTAAAGGAGTTCTGTATTCTGTAGAAAAAAAACAACATATCTTTTTATAGGCACTGAACTACTAGTGGTTTAAAAGCTATAATACCCGCAGTATCATTACTTATTCCGTAGCCCAAACGAGGGTTTTCAATCTATTGCGGACTTTGAAGAGCTTGAAATAGAATAAACTCGAATGCAGCATAACTATTTGCAAGCTGCTAGAAGTTAAATGAACGAACCGTGTTCCTAAATGAAGTCTGTGGGGCCGAATTCTTCGATGTTCATTTGTTTGAAATTGGTCTGCGCGAGACATAATTGAAACTAAAATTGGATCTGATAGGTTATGTAACACAATGTGTCATATTGAGCACATAACGATCTTAACAGAATACCAGCGCTGACCTATCTCCTGAGGACGAAGTCGTTGAAACCTATTCGCTGCAGTAGCAGTGAGGTGTGTTCCAGGCCGATTTCGGCCACGGCGACTTAACTTTTGTTTCGATTTATATGGATGAGTTTCGTTCGTGTGCTCTGATGTGACTGATGTACCCTATTTCGGCTTTGAAAGTGCGTTTGCAGTAATTGCACGTCAGGGTATCTTCGTAGTGATAGAGGATCCTTAAAGTAAGTTTTATTTAGGTACATAACTAATACATGATTAAAAAAAACGTAGTCTTAGAGGTAATATTTTTTTTAATGTGTAGCCTCAGTTTTGCGATCGAGATTTTGATCAAGATTTTGAAAAGGCATATTTAAGAACCACCGTTAGAAAACGTGCTCGTTTAAGTGCTACAGACACACAGACAAACGGAAAGTTATATATAACACCCCTCTTTTTGTGTTAAAAACCTCTTTTGTGTTTAAAAAATATTGAAATTAAAATGACACTAATTTTGGGACTGCAGTTTTAATTTAATAACCTCTGGATGTAAAATTCCAAAGTATTACGTCATATTAGGGTTCTCAGATTATGTGACGAGTTGTGAGAAAGAGGAAAGGCACTCAAAAAAATCATAAAATATTCGTGTCTAGCCCCTAGCAGCTAACAGCAATGTATTGTGATATCAAAAACTCAAAATCATCATAATCATGCAAAACAGACACCTTAATACTGCAAGATAAATATTTAATCACACGCAATTAATCATGATTAAAGTCAATTATTAAGACATGCAAGCTGGCGATAATGCGCATATCGAAAGCATTAAAACAATATCCTCCTAATGAAACCTATTTATAGCTATATTATTATATATAAAATAAATAAAAATATTTTATTTCGAATAACAAGATCCATATTTTGTTAGTAAAGATATTAACGAAAAAACTTAATAATTATATGTTGATGTTTAAAGGGTTAGAAGAGAAATTATTTTCTGAGAAATTAAATTATAAATGGCTATCAATAACCAAATAGGAACAAAACGCACGAAAATTTAAGAACGTTAAGAAAGTTTAAGAAGGACTTTCGTGATGTTGCATTTAGTGGAGTTTTCTAATAAAAAAGTCTTAAATTATCCTATAGCCTAACAAATGGCTTATTTTTCTATTAGTAAACATTATTTGCCGTGAGGTGCCGGCATGGTAGAGCCCACCTCTCTTGACCGTGGAGGCAGTTAATATTTGCCAAGGTATACCTCCGGAAGATGGGCAGCAGCGTCTTTCCCTGTACCAACGTCCCTTACTACGTTCGCCAATCTGCCTGTCAAGCGTTGTGAGTATGGCCACAAACCCCTCATGGTCATGGAGATTCATAAGGAGGTCTCCCTTATGGATCTTATGGACCATGAGTATGGAGATATTAGCAGTGGATGTGAACAGCATTCCTACGGCTGAGAGGATGATGAATATAACTACAGACAAAATTCCTTTATATGGCGAGCTAGCGATCACTTCAACAAAATTTGTAGGCAACATGACTTGGATCTATTCTGCTCAAGCGTTAATTCAGCCAGACAGCGGTTGAGCGTGAACTATTTCGATAATAGCCTAAATATAGGTGACTAATTATTAGATGGTAGTTTATGCTTTGATAGATAGTATTTATTCTCCACCTTGTTTTTGTGTCCGAAGCGTACTGTTAATAATTTTTTCTCTTTTACTTTCTTATATCTATTCGTGATAACCTATTACTTGCTTTATGTTTTCACACTGTTGTATATTAGTGAATTATAGCTGTTGGTTGTCCTAATTAATAAATAAATAAATAAATAAATATACAAGTCCTACACGTAATCAAAGCTGACGTGGTTCTAGCTGGTTCGATGTTGGTCACGTGGAAATGCATCAAGAATTTAATCCAAATCTGTCCTGTTATCATGGTAATATCTGATAAACGACTAAAGTCACTCCTGCGTATTAATCACTAAGGCCAAATTAATCAAGATTCACTGAATGCATTCCACGATTTATCTCGTCTAAGTCCACGCCTAATCAAATTTAAAAATAGAATTTTATATAACGATTTGACAGTTCTTTAACGACGACCTTCGTGGCTCGATTCCGTAATCTCCTTTTTTTTGGAAACAAGAAATAGTCACAGGGGATTGGAGAGTTTGCTGGATGGAGCAGTTCGTAGCCCAATTTTTGGATTATTGTCAGGGGGTACACTACACTACACGTGTGCACTCGTGCAATGCGGTTGTTAATGTTTCAAATCAATATCAAATAGTTCCAAAAGCTCTGAAAAAAATTTTTTATGTCATGACTTTGTTGGCTGACAAACACAATTTCCTTCTTTGCACTCATTCACCCGGGGAAACGTTTTGATTGTTCCTTGGTCTCTGGTTTATTGTGATGTATTTAAATATGATTGCCGCTAAACATCGCCAAGCAATCCTTTGAAGTGGTCACACAGTAACGCTTATGTATGATCGAGTGTGAGCAATCGCGGCACCCATCGCGCGGATAGCTTTTTCATATCCAAATATTTAAATATGTAAAATATGATGCACTCGTCAGTCGAGATGCCTTGAGCCTCACTATCGCACATTCATTCTCCGATCGTCCAATATCATTCCATGGATTTTATCGAGGATTTCTGACGTGACAACCTCTTTAGGGTCACCTGAACGTTGGGCGCCCCTTGTGCTGACACGACCACAACGGAACTCAGTAAACCATTTTTTAACCATTCAAATTGATGGTGTTAAGTCACTATAGTGTTTATCAAGGCTTTTCGTTGACGGTTTTATAACGCAAAAAATAATATTTAATTAGTACCTACACGAATTTCTCTTTCTCTAAAACTAAATGACGCAGCTTGCTCAAACTTTGACAGTTGTCTATTAAGATGGCAGTTGAGGGCAGCAGTGATGCCGTTAAGTTACTGCGCGGGAAATTCAAACAGTCACTGACTTATCAAACCACCATGGTAAGTTGATGGTCCACATTTCCAGGTAATCAATATCGATGTGGAACTGCTCGTCAGCTGCGACCACTTTGATTACGTGTAATACGTCGGGCTTGTATTACTAACGGGCTATCAGCGAATATATCGGTTATTATGCAAATAACTTTGGACCCGCCAGCGTTTTGATTTATTTGCGGTGTTTTATTTCCGGTATTTTTATGTTGCCGTTGGTTTTGTATTGTTTTATAAATATTTTTTTGGTTTGTTATGAATTTGATTAAAGTTTGGTGTATCAGAACTGTGTCATCACCCGCAGTGGTAATGCTGCCACTGCTGGACAAAGGCCTCCCTCCTGGATCTTCAAGATCAGGGGGTTGTTGCCATACTCGCCACGCTTGGCAGACGGGTTGGTGAGTGCAGTATGGGATGTTGATACACCGAAAGACGCTGCTGCCCATCTTCCTTTGGCAGATTCATAATGCATCCATGGGCTAAGCAAGCAGCGGCCCACGGTATAAAACTATGTGATTTGATGAAATTTCCCTGCTCTTACTTTTGCAATACATCGTATGTGTTTTTGGGAACATACGAGTACGTTTTTATGCCGTGCAAGTTTCGGAACGATTCAGGGTTTTGTGTTTAGGTTTTTTTGTGTCGTTCAACTCTTATGTAGAACTCAGATTAAGCCATAAACATGACATTGTAGAGTTCAACAAACATTACCTTTTAAAGCACATGGAGACACATGATATAATCTATTATTGTACCCTTCAACTTTGCATATTCACTAATAATGTCTGCAAGGAAATTATAACCAATTTGGAATTATCATGAACTTCTTATTTTTCACTGCGTTGCGTTAAGCGCACAAAGCATCGCTTCTATTACATTTCTATGAATGAACGCTTCGTGAATTATCATATCACGTTGTTTAACATTTTCACCATAGGCACAGCATGCCCCCTTCTTCCACATCCATCGTCGGGCATTAGCTCCACGCTCTCATATTTACCACAATTATCATTCACACAATCAACTGTGACCTATAATGTTTATTATCAATAAATTACAATTATGATTATTATGTCAATTTTACTTTAGCGTACAACATCCTCTTTCTCACATACAACATTATTTTCATCTTTCAAGAGTCCTTGCTAACTTTCTCTCCTTATATTCCCATATGAACATGTTCTTCCAGAATACTTACAAACTTCATCTGTATCTTTGATTCCCAGGTGGACCTGTCCTGCCGGAACACCAAGCAGCAAGTAGGCGCTCTCTTTACGCGCAGCAACTTCGTCACCCTGAAGTATGTCACCGACAACTGGGGCACCGATGCCAACGGGTTCAAACTCATCGTCACCGCGGTTAAGGATCCTAGTAAGTTACTTCTCCTGTTTTGACGGTTGTCTTTCTTAAACTTTCGCGATCACAGGAATTCATCGCGTTATCCTAAAATAGAATGTTATTGTATGAAATTAACTTAATTTTATCAATCTCGACTAGGCTCTAACTGTTACAACAGTCGAGATCGTGGAAGGCCATGCTCTTCGGGACAATATCTTTAAAATGTTTTGACAATGTCTGTGTCAGCAACGCTATTGCAGAACGCATTGCAGAATGTTTCCTAAATATGTAGGTTACTGTGTTCAGATGTCTTTGGGTACTTGTTACATATATAAGGGACAGTTTAACATAACTAGCTGAGTTGTTACAGAACAAGTGTTTACTCATTATTTAGATACATATAACCGGGTATTTATCGCGTAAATTACCTTTAAAAAAGACAAGTGTTTACTCGATCAGAAGTACATTTCTGCTCTTTCAAAACCTTTAACTTAAGTAACGTTAACTCCTTTAAATCATGGATAAAACGTTAGCAGTTCGTAAATTTCCAAAGAGTCACTTGTTTCTTTCTTAATTCTCCTGTGAAATTCCCGTTGTTATATTAGAAACTCCTAAAACAAGAGGCACAATTCATGGTTAGTTTTTTATATTCAATGCAGCTTTATTATGTGGTAAAATGTATAAAACAAAAAATCCAGCACCACTAATGTAATGCCATCAACAAGAAATGAAATAAAATTACGCGAACAAGACGACGAAGTTCTTCAGACTCCCGCGCCTAAGTTCAGACGTAAAAAGGCCATTTGAACTGCCATAACGCAAATGTATGTTGCATCAGATGATCCTATCTGGATACTTTGTTGTTTTATGTCCCTTGGCTTTTTATTGGAGCGTATTTATGAAACTGTGAAATTTAATAGCTCTTAGTTCCATCTTACCTTTAGAATTGTTATTAACTCTTCACAGCTCACCTTTCGTATCTGTCGTATTTTCTTAAACCGCATTTATCGACAATATGTTGTCAGTAGACTACTGTATTGGCATATTATTAAGTAACTTTGTTATGTTATATTGTACTATTATTATAAAGATTCTGATTGTTATATCTTCTTTTATCATATTCATAAATTTATGCAACACAATTGGGATTTAAAACCGATCAAAACGATAATATAATAAAATATCTTATTACCAAGAGCCAGAACGATTGTTACTCATAAAATTAAATAGCAAAGCGCAGCCAACCATTCACGAGAGTGCAAATATCTGCAAGTACAATACAAATATAGCAATAGTTTCACTACTCCGGAATTTATCAGATTTCCGTGAACCACACTCAGTGGAGAGAGCAGTTTAATTAGTTTCAACAACGAAACTCTTCATTTACAGACTGAGAACTATAACTTTGTACACCGTCACAAATGTATTCATTATTACAATCTACATAGAGTAGACAGCAGGAAATGAGCTCGCGTTTGACAAGAACAAACGGTACGAGTAAAGCTCAATAATGCTACGCTGTTTGGAAGCAAGGAACAAGTTTCGCAAGACGAATATACCTACTTGGAATGTGATGGCTTCCGTGATTCTTACAATACGGGGTTGCTCAGTGCTACCTTAATTGGCACGTAAGTTTGCCCAAATATATTAGGATAATTGTGTTTCTTCATTTACAATGGAAGAAAAAAACAGAAATGGAAAATCAGGGTTTCTAAAAAGCAACTTAAATAGAAAACGACGTGGTTTGTAATAGGCGCAACCCAACCGGAGACCGGAATGCGATTTCCGTCGTAAGATGAATGTTTGTACTCTCAGTTTTTTCTACCGGTCCTAAGTATAATCAAACACGTTGCAAGTTTACACACAGGCTGAATAAGTTCTCATTGACATGTTCACATATAATAACATAGTAGTTTTGGCTACATAAAACAACATTGTCGATCTTTTTCAATGTCCATAGTAGAAGTTTTTAAGTATCTACAAAACACTTATTCTGAGTATCATATTTTTTCATTAGTTTACCTACATAATGACATCGCTTTGTTTAATCGAAAGTTTATTTGTTTCTCATCTAAAACTCGCACAAATACAAATAATTATTTGAATGTTCCGAATCATTATCTAAAAACGTAATAACGCCCGATTCCAAATGAAGTAATAACACTCAAAGCTTTGAAGATAAATAAATAAATACAATTTGGTTTGAAAAAAATTCAACACGCGTCCGACCCTATTTTACCCTCTTTAATTTGGCCGAATGTTTATTTATTTGTACAAACAGCCGACAGGGCAGTTCATTTACACATTCCACCCTTTTATATTATATTTTTTATTGCGTTCTCACCGGATTCCGTTCGGCCTCTGCTGACGTTTGCGACGTGAGAACCTGTTGCGACTTCGTGTGACTTTTGTATTTTATTTCACTTGGGTTTTCTTTATGTTGTTGTGATGTGTTATCTTCTTTTTACAACTTCAGTATTGCTTCATAATTTTTCGCGGTAACATATCCTGAACACAGTCGTAAAGTGTCTATGGTTCATGTTTAATGCCTCACGTTATCTGTATTATAACATTGCCCAAGAAAGGTGGAGCAGTGTAAAAATATTTAGTTTACTTAGCTTTGTGCTACCGGAGAAAACCAGTTATATATAGATGTTGATATAAAAGCTATGGTATAATAAGATATCTAAGCACAAAGGAAGCAATTAAATTGTCTCAAAACATTCCTCGGCGGAACCTTTGTTCCGCACATAGCATACTTGAAGAGCTTTCGCGTCTTCAGAGCGTATCTAACACCAATTAACTGCGTAGAAAACATGTTTCAAGGGATTTCAATGGTTGCTTTGTAATGTGTTTCTAATATAATGCCTTTGTTGTTATAAAACGCAATGAGTTACACAATTCCAGCATCAGCATCGTAATTTTTTTGATAATATGGATAAAGCAATGGACCTCAAACTTATGCCTGAGTCAGAAACGTGTAATTGTAACGAATGTACTTTCAGACTATTACTAATATACTTAACATATATATGTAAGTAGGTAGGACATACTTAGAGGTTTCTTACATTTATGTTAAACGTAATTTTGGTTTGTTGCTTACTATAGTGAAATTGAAACGACAATGTCAAAAGCCTTAGTAAAACACAAACAGTAACGCCGGGAGTAATGTCTCACGTTTTGTCTCCAAAAATATATCGTTATGGTGCTTCCGAGAGGCATTTATCGACGTAGTAAAATGGATCCATTAGAAACTTCTAGTGCATGAGTCGTCGTTATATTTTATGCTCGTCGTGAAATTCGAATCCTTTGTACAGAATTGCGTTGAAATAAATAATGGTTCACAAACGTGAATATCTTTTATAGTATCTTTATCGGTATGCTAGCGCGTGGACCTATAATTATTTGTTCAGAATTTCAGCCGTAAAACGTCCACTATTGGACACAGGCCTCCCTAATGGATCTCCGTGAGGGGTAGTTACCATAATCACCACGCTTGGCAGGCGGGCGAGTGCAGTACGGGATGTTGATACACGGAAAGACAGCTACCCATCTTCCAGAGGTATCCCTTAGGAGACTCATACTGCATCCACGGGCATGATCGGGTATCATTCTACTGCCTACGGCTACTATTTAAAATATATTTTAGGTTGTTAATAGTATTTTATTCTACCATAAGAACCATTATTTCTTAACTGAGTGGAGCAAGTTTCGAAACTGTACATAATTAATCCCCTTAACTGTAAAACCATGCCCGTTTACGCTAATAATGCAAGTCGAAGTCAGGCTGCCTTGCTGCGGCCGATAATGGAGCCGAACTCAAACTTGGCCAGAGTTGGCCCATTAAGACATACTTCACTAAGCGACCCCACGGGAACTCCACGCCAGACGCTCGCCATGCATACTTTACGAAGATTGTAGCGGAGTCAACACTTTTTAGAGCATCGTTTATCTCCAAATTTCTGTATATCTTAAGCCATGTTTTTTCAGTTCACAGGTTGTTTTGGCTCGCTATAAAACGTTTAAGAACCTTAAGATTCTTAAAAGTTTTACGATATTTCAGTATCAAAGTAAATAACCTTTTTTCTGCTTTGCCTAACGAACGATAAACATTATTAGAAAATTATCAATTTAGCGAATAAAGAGCAGGCTTTAGTTGTAACAAAGGAGCCTTATGTAAATTTTGCGGCGAAATGCTTTCAGCGAAAAGCTTGAGTTTCTTCCGAGTATAGTTTGTAACCGCAAGCTACGTAGCTTATTTAAAAAATCCCTTTTCATCGTACGAGAATTTGCGCACAAAGAACAATATGTTTAGCTCGCATGCCATTGAATTATGCAACAAAACGGGCGACGCGACACCCTCGACGTAATACATTTTTTAACAATACACTACTCCCCTCGGTTTGCTTGTAAAGCCTACCTGCGCGTCAATGTATGCGCTGCTGAGAGAAATTTTGCTCAACCACTGTAAAGATCAAAGCTGTCTCTACTCTGTGTGGTCGGTCCCGCTCAGGACGCGGGCTTCTTGCTTGCTTTGCTCTAAGTTTGTGCGGTTTTGAAATCCGTCTTGTGAATTGCATACTGAGTTTCAGTTACAGATTTTTTGTCTATAACTGAAAAACATGCTGGGTTTGATTATATTTTACGTTTTGAAGAAACTGACAACTAAAAAAATAAAATTGGTTATAATAAATTATAGTACCATTCTAATGGTAAAAAAAAATTTAAAATCGGTCCAGTATTTTTTGAGTTTATTCGTTACAAACATACAAAATCTTTTCGCCTTAAAATATTCAGAGATGAGAAATGGTAGAAAATAAACAGCCAATAATAAATTGTTTCTTTATTAATGTACTTTTAATTGTTAAAAACTTATGCTCCAAAAAAAACATTTGAAAATGCAGCGGGTTTTCAGATGCTAATATTGTCAAGTTCCGATATCTCACACTTTTTTCTGCTACGAGCCTGATCATTAGGTTTTACCTTTTGCAATTTCGGGATTATCATCCGGTGTTGACTGAAGTGAGATCAATGGATGTACCCGCTCCATTGTTTGCGTTTTCCATCGAGATGAATGCCCAATTACTTTTCGTGCCGCGTCAGCAATTTCATTGTATGGTTTTTTCCGATAACATTTTATGAGTTTTAAAATGATTCAATAATAAGCCGTTATTGGGGTCGACCATGACGAGCTGTTAGTGAATTTTTACAAGAATATTTAAATAGTCTTCTTCTCTACTTATGTAGGCTACTTGTTTGTTCTCTGCTGGTTTTGTAACGCCTTTACAAACTAACATGCAGTATTACGAATTAGAACGACAGACAAAATGCTTTTCTATTTTGCGAAATACGGGATTTTGTCGTGCCTTGGGTAAGGGTGCTATGCTAATGCTATACTTATACATTCGCCCTGATGAAAATTTTCGTGGAAAATCGAAGCGTGTCAGGTTTGCCACTACATACTGTATACGGTATTACGTGGGTAATCCCTGTATTTCGCAAAATGAAAAGTGTGTCTCATTTAATTTTGAAAGTAAAACAAACTGTCTTTTTCTTTTGTTTCCATGGTTTTCGTTTAGCTTTAACATTTTCTCTTAACAATGCTTTACTTAAAACTACACTAATACCTAATATATCACCAAAAACACACCATTATCAATAACAGACCTGTCGCCTTCCCATAGCAAACAATCACATCACTGTTGTCTTCTTCACCAACAAACACACCACCATCAACAACAGACCCTTTAGCCTTCCCATAGCAAACAATCACAACACCGTTGTCTTTTTCATTAACAAACACACCACCATCAACAACAGACCCTGTAGCATTCCCATAGCAAACAATCACAACACTGTTGTCTTTTTCACCAAAAATCACACCACCATCAACAACAGACCCTGTAGCCTTCCCATAGCAAACAATCACATCACTGTTGTCTTCTTCACCAACAAACACACCACCATCAACAACAGACCCTTTAGCCTTCCCATAGCAAACAATCACAACACCGTTGTCTTTTTCATTAACAAACACACCACCATCAACAACAGACCCTGTAGCATTCCCATAGCAAACAATTACAACACTGTTGTCTTTTTCACCAAAAAACACACCACCATCAACAACAGACCCTGTAGCCTTCCCATAGCAAACAATCACAACACTGTTGTCTTTTTCATTAACAAACAACCACCATCAACAACAGACCCTGTAGCATTCCCATAGCAAACAATCACAACACTGTTGTCTTTTTCACCAAAAAACACACCACCATCAACAACAGGCCCTGTAGCCTTCCCATAGCCAACCATCACAACACTGTTGTCTTATTCACCAGAAAACATACCACCATTACCAACAGACCTGTAGCCTTCCCATAGCCAACAAGCACAATACTGTTGTCTTCTTCACCAACGAAAACACCACCATCAACAACAACAAGCACAACACTGTTGTCTTCTTCACCAATAAACACACCACCATCAACAATAGACCCTGTAGCCTTCCCATACCCATCAATCACAACTTTGTTATTTTTGTCTTCTTCTCACCCACTGTTCCAGAGCACGGCTGCAAGGACTTCAGGTGTAAGCAGCGCGAGTTCTGCGTGCACGCCGACCTTCTCTGCGACGGCGTCGACCACTGCGCAGACGGCTCCGATGAGGATACCGCTACATTGTGCCCTGGTAATATCACTTTTCCTTGGAACCGGAAGATTGCGTGAAACTTAAATCCTCGTTCTAACCGACTTCAAAAGGAGGTTCTCAAATCCTGTGATAACACTTTTCCTTGAAACCGGAAGATTGCGTGAAACTAAAATCCTTTTTTTTAACCGACTCTAAAAGAAGGAGGTTCTCAAGTCACATGATTTTTTAAAAACTTTGTTACCTCAGGACTCCGTCGGTTATAAACCAATCTTTTTTTGGCTTCTATGTGGTAACTTCCCATTTAGGCCCATTTTTTTGATTGGATCATACCATTAAAAAAAAGATTCATGAGTTTTCGAAGGAACACCCAAAATGTTGAAGGTAAAAATATATCTGTTTTGGCATCGTTAGCATTTGCGCTCAGAAGTGATTTAGTGAAGAAAACCACAGATGACCAGAAACTTATATAGATGTCAAACATTTCACCGCTGACAATCGAATACTAGTTATAATCACCTATCCACTATCCGGCATACAAGCATTACTCATCATTATTGTAATCTACCAATTTCAAGTCGGATATCATGTCGGTTTCGGTGTCCAAGAAAACTGCTGGGTGTGGGCCTCCTTTATTATTTACCACTCCTTCTGGTGCTGGGCTGATCGCATTCAGTTCTTGTTGGCCACCTTAACGATGATTTTTAGAATTAATTGTAATGTAATCATTAATATGTTTTGAAAGTGAAATATTTCGAACGGATTGCATCTGATCGTGGTCGCGGGAAGACTGGCGAGCTGAAGTTAACCGCAGAAAAGCAAAGGCGACTTTTCAGACTACACTCACTTGGTCTTCATAATAAGAAATTTGAGAATCGAGGCCTTTTCACACTGGGACTGCATAACCTAACTGTATTAGCACACTTTGATTCATTCACATGCCGAGTACACTTGGCTGCCTCCAAGTCTTCTTACATTCTGCTTATCCACAGATGGCACAGGCAGCACCGGCAGCGCAGCGACGACGGCGGTGGTGGCCGGGGCAGCACTCCTGTCCGCGGTGGTCGTCGGTGTCGCTGCCTGCTGCTACTGCCGCCGCCGCGCCACCTTGCAGCGGACCCATCTACACTGTTAGTATTATGTGCACGTTGTACGGCAGTCATCATCACCCCAGTTGTAGGACATCCACTGCTGGACGTAGACCTCCCCCATGGATCTCCAAGTACCGATCGTGGGAGGGTTGTTGCTATACTCCCCAGGGGATTATCATCTCAGCCATAGGACTGCTGTTCACGTCCACTGCTGGACATAGGCCTCACTCACGGATCTCCAAGATCATGAATGGATTTCCAAGATCATGGGAAGGTCAGATCATCATCAAGAATAGGAGGTTCTTGCAATACTCGACATGCTTGGCAGGCGGGTTGGCGAGCACACTGCGGTATGTTGATACACGGAAAGACGCTGCTGCTCATCTTCCAGAGGTATCCAAACAGGTACTTCGACCGCAATCCCAATAGACATAGATTTATATGTCTTGACCCAGAATTAAGTCTCACAGCAACTGCAAATTTAAGAACGAGATATCATCTTGATATGGGTTAAGAGACGGTAACACAGATTTAACACCCAAGAATAGTGAAATTGTTGGTATTGAACAAAGATTGGATACTATTGACCTAAATATTGTAGTAAACAGTTTACATGGTTTTAAAAGAAATTTGATGACTTTCGATTATAACAGAGGGGTACAAATTAATGCGAATATAAAATCCTGTCCACTTCGCAATGGTATCATCGCCGATACAGGGTACAACGATAAATATGATGCCTATTTAAAATGGTGCAAGTAATGAATGGGTGCTTTAATATTAAAATTTTCTAATAAGTAATTTTTAAAGTGTCTAACTACGCTCAGGTAGAATATCACAAGGAAATCATAAACCTAATCAATGGATCGATTTAGTAACGTGTACTAACGTGAGTTCAAATACCACAACAGCGACCATTCTTGAAAAGTAAATGCAATATTTGAGAGATTTGAGTCTATGTGAGATTCCCGATATTTCTGCGCAGTTTCACACGCCAGTATTAAAGATAAACTGACATCTAGTGCATATAGTGGTGGCGATTCTGTTCTTACACTAACTAGCTAAAGATAATAAAATTGACGTAAAATTACGCTAAAATAATATAAAGCTATTCTGTAAGCGCCGTTCTAAAATAGAATCGGAACAACTACACTTAATTTTTAGCTGAAAGCTACATATAAATTTAGAAACGTCATATCTCTAATTATAATCAGTTTTAGGAAGTGTAAAACAGAAACGACACCAGTGTGTACAATCATTAGAGTTAAAAAAAATTATAAGGTCTTTATTCCCTTGAAATTAAGAATCTCTGTAGATTATGATAACGATTACTTGATATCAATAGGCAACTGCCAAGCATCTGTTTCTTTAGCTTATTTAGCTCATAAGTTATATTGAGTTGTAGTGCTTCATTTATTTTTATTTAGTTAATAAAGCTTTGTACGATTTAGTTGTCTTGTTTTATTTAGATCAGCTTTCACTCGAGTTCCACTGCTTTTATCCACAGTGTGTACTTGTTCCTTTATTATCCTAGGCCTTCCACGTCGCTGCCTATGTAATGTTAAACTATTGTCTGGTTCGAGTGAGAGAACAGTGAATTTCAAGATTTCTGCTTTGTAAACTGTATTAGTTGTAGTAAATATTATTTGCTCTCGATTAGACACAAAAAATAATCGTTGCATTAAACATACACCAACCATGTAGCTCTGTGAGAATTCACTTACTTTATTCTTTGCAGGTAAAAAAAATGCACTTAAAGAATGTCAGTCAGGACATAACATAACAAAAAAATAATTATATAAATAAGGATAATTTTGTCTGTTTGCTCTAAAGGAAACACGTGTCATTGAATAAACATCAAGAGACCTGACACTTTCATTTGTCAATTAAACACACTTTGTCTTCGTAATTATATTTAACGGAATATCGATTGTCCCACAATTTCATAAAGTAACATTATTTACGTTTGCTAATTATTGATTTAGACATAATTTCTTATTCTCAGAATGTAATATACAAAGTTATACAAAAAGCATGTAATTGAAGCATTAAGATTATCTAGATTAGCTAGCCTATATTAGTGAAACTGCAAGTTTAGTAGAAGAAATCCAACGGTTTTATTGAATTGCAAATAGAAAAATAGCCTAATAGAAAGAAGCTCTTGAATTACCGAACGAGAGTCAATGTGTTTTAGAGACTTTAAAATTTAATAGCAACGAACAAAATTACACAATTTAACCGATGGATCACTCTCTAGAGCAGATAGCATTAGAAAGTCTTGTGGTTTTGAATTAGATAGCACTTCAAATATGCAAAGTATTTTTCAACGTGAGTAACACGTTAAAGGAACTGATTGGTAAATTGCCATAGATATTCATGAAAATGGGAGCACCGCTTTATCGCACGTTGAAATCATGCAATGAAACAAAGATCAGTGCTTGAAATCATTCAATGCAATTATATCAGTTGATTCTCATGCTTGCAATCAAATGGGGGCTTTTCAAATAGATGACACGTTGGAATGATGCAGTTAAACAAATTGATTGTGATGTCTGAAATCGGAAGGGGGGCTTAGATTGCACGTTGAAATCATGCAATGAAACAACTGCTTCTGGATACTTGGAACCCGAGGGGGGCTTAGCTCGCAGGTTAAGATCACATAATGCAACAGATGTCATTATAATTCTGGAATCTTGTGGATTCTTGGTATGATCGGGGGCTGGTCGGAGCACAGTGAGTAATGTGAGGGCGCGGGTGTGCGTGGGTGTTGCAGTGCAGCAGATGGCGGCGCGCGGTAACGGCGAGAGCGGCGGGGGAGGAGGAGGAAGAGGTGGAGCTGAGGGATTGGACGTGGTGACGACGGCGCTGCCGGGAAACTGGGCGCTCCCTGCGGGCCCGCGCGGGTACACGGCGGCGCGCCCGGGCCGCCTGAGGCCGCGGGCGCAGCGCTGAGCGCAGCCCCGCACCAGGACGAGTGGTTCGTCTAGGCCCAGGCGCCCGGTCGGGCCCGCAGGGGGGGGTGCGTACCGGCCCCCGATACTCCGCCAATCGCCGGTCACCGGCTCTATCCGAACGTATCTATGTATGTCCTACCTGATTTAGCGACCATTTTTTTAGGTGAATTTTTACTCGTTTAGTGGAAGGCGCGCCGTCAAACGCGTCTCGTGGGTGTCCAGTTTTTGGTGTTAATGTAACGATAAACGCAATGTAAATTTATCGATATAACAATTAAACATTTTTGGCTTATTGTTTGTATGTTATTGGTTTCGTTTGAAATCTGATTCCCTTCTAACCTTTAAATTAGGGATGCTCTCTCTTAGCACTGAACAACGAGACATTATGAGTACCTAGGGGAAGGAAAATACTAAATATTGAATATGCTATATATCTTTTTTGGTTATTTTTAGGGTTTAAACTTTAAACATTTGTGGATTGTCGACCTCTCTCATCAATACAAATTGTAATCAGTTCTATTAAAAAACATTTGTAAGAGAGCAATGTATAGAGGTAAGATCGTTTACTAATCTGGCTGAAGTATAAATGCAATATTTTAGGGCTTTTTTAAATAACGTAGACAAAAAAACTGAAGTTATCACAAGTGAGCACTCGTTTCACTTAACAAAAACCAAATAAAGGAACAGCGCCGCTGTACTTATACAGGAAATATGAGTTTTCCTTGTTAGCCCTAATTACTTTTTAGGAGCCATTATTGTGAACAAAGCAATGTGAAAGGTCCGTTCCCATTCAATGTTTAGGATTTTGGAATAACAATGGACAAACATGGCAAGGACAAAGCGATTAATAATCATATAGAGAAAGCGATTTTAAGTTATAATTAATTAGTCCAGTTGTTGACATCACAAGCCACGCAGGGCTGACATTAACATAATATAAACTAGCACTGGAGCACTCAGTAGTGGGCAAAATCGGGTTGCGGATAATGAAGATAATTTTCGAAAACTTATCTACACTACCAATCAAGCTTATTGACCGTGTTCCCAACATTGTATGCAATCATCATTTCAGCCGTAAAACGTCCACTACTAAACACAGGCCTCCCTCACGGATCTCCATAAGGGGGCGTTGCCATACTCACCACGCTTGGCAGGCGGGTTGGCGAGCGCAGTACCTATGGGATGTTGATACACGGAATGATGCTGCTGCCCATCTTCCGGATGTAGCTCTTAGCAGGCTCTTCCTGCATCCACGGGTAAGAGAGGAGGGACAACATTCTACTGCCGGCACCCCACGGCGGGTTTGGTATATCATGGTAAATATCCCGTGAATATTGCATACAATGCAATATTCAAGATGCAATAATAAATAATGCAATATTAAGATTTGAGTCATTTGAGTGTTCAGATATAACGACGCAGTTTCACACGTATAAACTGAAGTCGAGTGGGTATTCATTGGCAGACGAAACGATCTACCCTCTTTTTAAGTCTAAATATCCTATAAGTTTCCATAGTTATATCGTGGTCCAACGTCAAGATCCGCAGTCAGACAAAGTTGAACGATGATGGGTATCGCATCACGGAACTAACTTACTGACGACAGGTAGAGTAAGGCGTCAACTGAATTGCATTCAAGAACTGGGCGCCTACTCTAGAAAACGATGACGATATTATCGTCAGAATCGCAATTTTTACGGAGTTATAGCCAGAGTTAGTTTGGCTAGATTACGATTTCGATTAATCGCAATTTTCGTTCAAAAGTAGGCTTACTGGATACAGGAAAGTCGATCGGTCGTCCTATAGCGAGATGGGCAGACGGCATCACAAGAGTCGCAGAGCAGACCTGTAGGCCTAAAACGCAAATTGTGATGAATCGAAATCGTAATCAAGCCAAACAAACTCTTATTGCCATCACGTAAAGATTGACATTCTGACGATAATATCGTAATCGTTTTCTAGAGTAGGCACCCTCGATTAGATTGGTTTGGGACCGAGAATTAGTTTGCAGACATGGGGAGGCCTTACTCAGCAGTCAAACATGGGGATATAAGACCCCAGCAGTGGGAAAAATTCTATAAGCGTTAAAATATTTATGCCGCTTTTATACTATGCTACAGATAATATAACTGCGTGTAAATGAGAAGCTTTGAGGTAAATTAGGTCCATTAAATATTTTATTTTAGTGTAACTCACGAGTCATTTGAAAGTGAAATTTTATAAGTAAATAAAAATAAATAAAAAATGTAGGATATGCTCAGCGACATTTAGCCCCAAAGTAAGCATAACTTTTTGTATAATTAAATAATAAATAAATAATAATAAATAATGCTGGACAAATCACACAGCATCATCTAGCCCCAAGGTAAGCAGAGCTTGTGTTATGGGTACTAGATCACTGATATACTTAATACATTATACTACATAGATAGATATTTTTATTATATATAGAAAAACACCCAGAACACCCTGAACAAATATCTGCAGATCGTACAGATATTTGTCCCGAGGCGGGAATCGAACCCGCAAACCCTTGCGTCGCAGGCGGACCTTCGCCCGCTGCGCCACAGAGCTCGTCGATTGATAATTGATAGATAAATACATACATACGTATCATAATAATTCTTTAAAATTATAGAGCTTATAAATACATGAATAAAACTCTCCTCGGCCCGTGGATGCAATAAGAATCTGTCAAGGAATACCTCCGGAAGATGTGCAGCAAGGTCTTTCCGTGTATCAACATCCAGTACTGCGCTCGCCAACCCGCCTGCTATGCGTGGTGAGTATGGCAGCAACCTCTCATGATCAGTACCTTTATAATAAGATAGGTCACCTCGTATGTATCGTCTCAGCCGTAGAACGTCCACTGTTGGACATAGGCCTCCCTTATTAATTCTACAAGTAGGTAGGTAGGTACCTACTTGTAGACATAGGCCTCCTTCAATAATTCTACAAGTAGGTAGGTACTTATTTGTAGACATAGCCTAAACCTATGGAGGTCTATGTCCAACAGAGGACGTTCTACGGCTGAGAAGGTGGCCTATCTTTATAAAGGTGACTGAAATCAAAGCCACATCGGTAACAAACACCCATACAAATGATCTTACTTATATTTAATTAATAGAATCAGGCGTTACTTTGCGGAAATCCATATTATTATGACAATAAAATGCAATGAAAATATCTAGTTTTAATTCCGCTAATGCTGAGATGCATAGGTATGCACTTCTGTGGTATGCACCGCACTCCCGCCCGCTAATTATGCACATGCAGGGGGAACCAGGCTGTTAGTGCAACATGCATACCCAAACCCACACGACATATGCATCTCAGCATTAGCGGAATTAAAACTAGATATTTTGATTGCATTTTATTGTCTTACTTATATTATTAATCCGAAAGATTAATAATATAAGTGAGATAAGATCATAATATGATTATAACGTAAAAAGTCGAAATACCTGACCGAACAGAAAGTACTAAAGCAAAAGATTTAAATCGTTATACGCCCTCACCGTAATGATACGCACCCTTTTGTTTCCGCACGAAATGAGTGAGCTCACTCAGTTGGAATAAGTGTACCTATAAACACACGTGAAAGGTGTTTTTTTTCACGAAAGTTCGTGCCATATTATTGCACAATAAATGGTAACAGTAATCGTTTGGTTTTTTGGAAATACTAGTGAGAATGCGTGGCCATTATTATTTATTGTTAACACCTATTTAAAGACGATACCACAGTTTTTGGTGTGAGGGCATATCTAAAGATTTAATTAAAATCTTTGACTAAAGTACCTTTATTTACACTGTTAAGAAAGGCTGAAATGTTTAACGCCTTATGAAAAAATCCTTACGATATTGAATAGGTAGTAAACCTAGTTTTTCTAGGTAAGGTTTTATTTAATGATAATATTTGCTACACGGATGAAATCTTTACAGAGGGCTTTGAGAATATATTATGAAATGAAAATAATAGTAATAAAGGTAGCACTACTCATCTAACACTAAGAGCGAAATGGCGGGCACAAAATGAAATGATAGATAATAATGTACATTACTATAGCATACTTTTCCAGCCTCCTAACGTCATCTATCTAACATCCGAGAAAGTTTTTAACAACGCCATCTAGCGCCGAGTAGCAGAACTACACAGCTAGCTGGCAGCTACCAAGCTCAACAAACAAACAGAAACGAGCTTTCTTTGAACCACCGTTGCTGCTGATACAAATAGACGATAGCTAATGGCAAATATTTATTGAAAAAAAGAAATGGACTATGCAATCAATGAGAGTAATCGGAGATTTTATTCACATGAAACCGGTGAAATTGTTTTATAGAACAATGCAGAACTTTTAAGCTATTAAAATTGGAATGTTTTATTTTTTGTTTACGCTTCTCGCCGGCCGGTGACCGGTCTCGGGCGGGTTGCCGTCGGTTCACCCGCCAGTCGATTGTTTACCTTCAAGTACGTCGCGTGTGCTTGAAAGCTCTCGTATCGTAACATCGTGCGTAATTATAAAGTTCATTTGGCTTCAGTCATTCATGAATTTATTAAGGCTGCAGTTTGCAATATTTTCATTGTTTACGAGTATCAATAAATTTCTTTAGCAACCGAATAAGCGGGAGTGTGTCTAAATTTTGATTTGATTTTGATATTAGTTCTGTGAGGTTCGGTAATTTTTGATTATTTTTTTTAAAAGGAGGTTTATTTTTTACGAACCTCTGCAGTAATAGTTTTATCTGCTGAATAGTGAATGGTTGTAAAGTTGTTAGTGTAATGTGGTGGTCTTGGCGCGGTGTGATGGTGTAACGCATTGAGGATGAGTCGCTGGGTGCGGCTGGCCGTGGTGCTGGCTGTTCTGGCAATAGTCGCCGGCAGGGGGAAGAAGCAACGACATAATAAACCTGGTAAGTTATTAGCATGTTGAACTAGTAGAATAGTTACCGTGTGGTACCTAATTTAAAGTCCCTGTACAGATGCAGAATTAATTTATTGTTAATTCTGATAAATAATTAATTTATTGATATTAATTATAATATGATGTTAATTTATTGTTAATTCTGATAAATAAAATAATTGAATTGAATTGACAATGTAGGTAGAGTTCGCGCAAAACTTCTTGAGCTCTGTGAACGTTGCGGCAAATGCAAAGTTGCGCATGTTGACATGTTCATTCAATATTGCCAACTAGGTTAATAATCTTGCCACATAGTAGAAATTTTGTATTAAAAAATTGGCTTCTTGCGATAAGTAAAGGTGAATTTAAGTTTTTATTAATCCTAAATTGAATATAATAATTGTTTTTTAAATATGTTTGTTTTAATAATTGAAAAATAAATAAATGCATAGTAAAATGTGTGCTAGATAAAACGAAAATACACCAAAACTCGCGCTGGCAACCCTAGTTTCACAGACTGAGCCCCTCTCGCACCCCTTTTATCATTCCTTCCCCTCAACGCACTAAAAACTGTGTACTGCGCAGTCACTGAAGCTAACTTCACAGAGCTCAAGAAGTTTTGCGCGAACTATACTTATTTTTTTCGTAACTAAGTGTTCTTAGGTGCCTATGGCTAAATGAGTGCATTACCTATGCTACAAGCCTACAATACAAAGAAAGTTTAGGAACGTGCACCTATTATTTTGCCAGATTGAATTATCTTTCGATCTCACCAAGGATTTTGTGAACCAACTTGGGTGCACTTCATAATATTACTCGTACTCGTACGTAAAAACAAAAGGTACCAATCTCGTCGGTATCGGTATTGAGAAAGATTGGTGTGCTAACTTAAATTAATACAATAAGGTACACATAACTACGGGTAAAGGTAATAAAGGTAGAATAATGATAAATATTATACCTAATGTAATCGAAGCCGTGTTGGCCAAGTGGTATGTATCCCCGAATTTTAATCGAAGGTCGTGGGTTCGATACGGCCGTGAACCAATGGATTTTTCTTGAAAATTGTAAGTTCACATTTAACACGTGCTTAACGGTGAAGGATACATCGTGAGGAAACCCGCGGCTTAGTTAGCTTCAGACGTATTGACCTGTTCTTTCCTCTGACTAACAGCTGACTAAGCTGAGAGGATGGTATAGGTGCTAGGCAAGCCTAATCCATCAAACAATATCCCAGGCACTGCAGCGTCCCGTACAGCATGATTACCAGTTGCTGACGCTTCATAAATCATCTATAATAGATGCTAAGGCCTGACTTTTTTATACCTAATCTAACTTATTCAAAGCACCTGCCCAAACAATTACAATGCCCTATATCTATATAGGGCCCTGCGCATTTAAAGCACTATTTTCTAACTAAACCACTTAGTTTTTCACGCAATATTTCGCTAGATGGTGGAAGCTTACATACAACCATCATCAGTAAAGGTATTTTACCTACTACCAGCACGTATCCCATTTTCTTTACATATTTTTTTAATTACTATATTTTTTTTAATTTTTGATGTAGAAATTGCTTTAATTTTCCCCATTATTTCTGCTGTGGGATTTAAAATAACAATTGTATAGAAATTAGTAAAGGCCAGGTTATTCCATCGGCGGGCTACTAAAAGAGTGCGCACAGGCGCGGCCTATAAAATTCCATTAATTTTTTTTTTAATATGTTTTAAGATAAACTAACCATTGAATACTCTTCTTAATGCCTATTTTGTGAGATGTTTTTTGAGAGTATAACATTGATGGACTTGAAGTACAACCACAAAAACGGGCAAAAACTAGCCTTCCTTCGTGTTTTTAAAGGGCTTACCGATTACATGAAACCTTTTTTATTAGCACTGTCTTAATGAGAGAAGGGTACTGATCGATTTTGGTGACCCTAGGGTCACAGGGACCGGAGTTATTGTGACCTCAAAAGGTCACCAAAGGTCAAAAATTGCATTTTTCGGAAGACTTCGCCCCCTTTTCTGGAACCCCCGTACCAATGTACGGGGGGTACATTGGTACGGGGGTTCCAGAAAAGTTTTATTATCAGGTGAAGTGAAAAATATAGTGTTTTGAACCGTTCATTTATAACGTTTATTTAATTATAACATCTATTTTTTTCCGATCAAAACAAAGGTTCGATCGTTTAAAATTGAATCGAAAATTGGCTGATTTGGAATGACATTTTATCTTATTACTATTATTATCTGGCCTTAAGGGACCGGCAGGGTGATTACGCGTATCTCGCGACAGGCTTGCAACAAGCGTATATCTCGCGATCAACGCTGTCAATTTTGTAGTTTATAAAAGCAAACAATTTACGTTTCACAGCGACAATTGCGAGATATACGCCTGTGGCAAACCTGTCGCGAGATACGTAATCAGCGTGCGGCACTTAAACTTATCCCCATACATAGTTTTCACACCTAGGTATTCTTCTCATGTGGTCGCTATATCTGTACTGATTCTAATACCTAGTTTTCACACCTAATCCGTTGCCATGTGGTTTTATTCCACTGTCAATAAGTGCATTCCTGACTTTAGTTCCTGGAAATGTTGGGGCAATATCAATAAAGTGAGGTAATGGGAACAGGGCGGTGGATAATTGACTTTTGGTGGATTGGAATTTTCCATTTAACTACACCGAGCTCCGATGAATCTCACACGTAACTTCTAGAAATCGAAGTGTAGAGGTATAAAGTTATTTCGAAAGACCTTCGCACAAATCAGAATAATTGGATTGAAATTTTGAGCATAGGTTTAGCTCATGATACTGGATGGGTAATCACCTATATGTACCGACAATAAAAATAAATAAAATAAAAAAGTCTTTTTGTCGTTCTTTTTTTTGTCTATATCCAGTAACTAAATAATAATATCTTAAATATTAAAATTTTACTATCTAAGTTTTGTCATGGCCTCTTTCGAGTATCAGGTCGAACATGGATGCAAAAAGCGTAGAACAGAGATGAGTGGAAAAGCTCAGGAAACCACTAGTAAGCCCGATGATGCAATTCACGAGCCCTAACCTCCTAAAGGTCAGCGGTATCGCGAGGATCTTCATCTGCAAAGGGCAGGGCGAGTCAGTGACCATCGCGATGCTATCTCCGGTGTTCCGGGAACACGGAATGTGGGCATCGTGACGCGGACACCGGACCCCCTCGCCAGGGTTACCCTCTGGTCCTTCTTTGCTATAGCATTCTAGGGCTAAACTACTTATCGAACTATTAAGAACATACAAGCATACCAGAAACTACCCAAAACCTCCCTTTGTGCCAGGCTCTACATAGTACAAATTGAAGTCGCTTTCCGCGTCTGTCTGTCTTTTTGGCTTTCTTCTTAGGAGAAGAAAGCCAAAGAGATGCATCTCAGCATTAGCGGAATTAAAACTAGATATTTTTCATTGCATTTTATGGTGTTATATATCTTAGTAACTTTTCTTAACACTTTCATAGAACATTATTAGCCCTTTTTTAACTAAGTTTAATCAATATCTTACGAGTTGTAGTGAATTTTTTTTTTACGGCAGCGATTGTCAACCCCTTTGACTACTTTTCGCGTGTAATATCTAACCATTGTCTAATGAGAGCTATAAACATTGTATTTACAGAAATTCGTTATGATGCAATGTAAATTGGTAAATTTTGTCGTGTCTGGCTTCCATGTATACAGCCTGTAGCAACAAAACTCCATAAATCCGAGAGAGTTGTTCTGTCCACCATCTTGAACAACTGCTCTACGACTTTGGAAAATCATATTATTTTAAACACTTCATACAAGATAACCGATCATTGGTTCAGCCGTCCACTGCAAAGCTGGGTCGGGTTGTTATTATAAGATAAGCAATTGATTAAGACGAACTCTTTAATCTAATAGTCTGATCAAATCAAACTACACCAACATTCACCTGCTAGTCCTGCTAATCATACCTCTCACTCCACACGGTTTAGTACTCGTATTTGTGACTCTCACGAATACTGTATTACTTTTTTGTTAAGTGTTCATCCGAAGGGAAGAACTACCACCATACAACTCTACGTCTCACGCTGCGGGCGACGGATGCAAAGCAATGCAGCATGTCTTAAAGTTGACGTGCGCAAAGCAATGCAGCGTTGGTCACATGCAATGAACACGATCACCGCAGTCCCGTAGTTGTAATAGGGTTTAGATTCCCGCTCAACATCAGGTGTGCCTTCGGCTTGTCGCATCATTCATACACAAAAATATAGTAAAATTACATATAATGCTTCTGCTTTTTGTGTACGAGTATTTAATGTCTGGCAACCCTGGATCTTATAGATTAATTAGCCGAAGCGCTTGCTCAAAAAGTACAGTTAATTAACGTGAGGTGTACGTTTCATTGTAAGGTAAGCCGCATTATTGTAATAGCTTGTTCGTCCGACTATCCGTGTCCATTGAGGAGTCGTGTTTCTGTAGAATTAGTAATGGATATGTACGTATAACGGTTTTACGCTCGTCTATATTACAAAGAAAATATTTTATTTTCATCGTTTTTGGTTTAGCAAGTATGCTAATAATGTAATAATAATATGCTATATTGGCTGAGATATTTTACGGATTTTTAGTAAACAATTGTGTGTCATCATAATCAGCCTTTTGGCACTTACTTTTGAGTACCTATAAGAATATAACATACACCTCCTTTGTAATACGTTTTTTTAATGAAAAAAAATAGTTTTGTACATAAAATATGAAATATCATTTTACGATTCTGCCATATTGTTAACTAAGGACTTATATATATTCATATTATAATTTAAAATTGTCTCCTCAGCACTCCCGTCCATTTCAATAGAAACAAACGAACTTACCTATAAAACAGTCTAAACATCTTACATTTATGTCAACCCTCTGATGATCACGCGGTTTCATAAAACAAATAATTTAACTAAGCGACAAGACATCGCTGTTGACAGTTCCTTCATCACAGCGCTCATTATAACCTATTCCTAGCGGACATTACCGCCATCTAACATGCGAGTGCAGCCACGTCCCCCGAGGGCTGATTTCCTAGCGCCGGCAATTACTACAACTCCTGAGCAATCTCACATACCAGGGTTAGGCGGTCACACACTAAGCAACGCGAAGGAAAATATTCCATAAGATACTATAAGCTTGGAAGCTCCTTGGTATATTGATAGAAGATATCGGTAGATTAACACAGATACTTATCAAACCACTTGCAGACAACATACTTGCCACAGGGTTAAGCTGTCACCTACTGAAGCAAGCTCCTTGGTAGATTGATAGAAGATATCGGTAGATTAACACAGATACTTATCAAACCACTTGCAGACAACATACTTGCCCCAGGGTTAAGCTGTAACCTTCTGAAGCAACGAGGAGGGAAGATATTCCATAAGATACTATAAGCTTGGAAGTTCTTGACAGATTGATAGAAGATATTGGTAGGTTAACAGATACTTGGAAAACCACTTGCAGACGACATACTTGCTTTCACTCACTGAATCAAAGCGGAGGGAAGATATTCATTTAGATACTAGAGAGAGGAAGTTTGACAGACGTTGTTGTCCACTGAGTGGGCCAATAAAGCTGACTATGATGATGATGTTGTAACTCATATACCTACAGAAGAAGGTAATGCTAAGCGTAACAAAGCAAAGGCTACGCATAATAAAGCAATTTGATTTTTGTTTACAACTGATACCAGGAAAATTCCGTTCCTATCTCTTGTAGCCATGGACGCTAAGCTTTACGCTGCAGTAACTTTGTCGTGAACAGTGCGGTGGAAATGAGCTCTTGGCGCCAAACGACGGCTCAGTGTAGACGGGCCACAATAGTAGCTGCACTTACCTCCACCGTATTTATATTCTTTAGGTAATTCTGCCAACGGCTTCTGTACTGATATGACTCTTAGACATGAGTTGAGAGCGTTGATAATTTGCTCACAATATTATACTGAAAGGTTGCCATGGGGTGCCTTCAGTGGAATGTTACCCCTCCTCTCATGCCCGTGGATGCAGTAAGAGCCCCCGGAAGATGGGCAGCAGCCTCTTTCCGTGTATCAACATCCCGTACTGCGCTCGTCAACCCGACTGCCAAGCGTGGTGAGTATGGCAACTTCCCCTCATGAAGATCCATCGCCTGTGTTCAGTAGTAGACGTTTTACGGCTGAAATTATGATACATTTTAACAACGCTTGTCTCATTAGAAACCTAGAAACTAGTATATAAAGTAATTTTATTTTCTTTTTGTTATCTGAAATTTTTTTTTTCTAAAAGAGTAAATACTCGCCAACACGCTTAGTCAGCGCTTTTGTTTCTTCTGAAAGCTTGTTGATGTTTTTATTTTAATATGTTTTCATTGAGTTGACAGACGTTATTTATATCTATTTTTGTTTTTTTTACTTGCTTAAACTGTATGACATGTGTACGAAAGAAATTTGTTAAATAATAATTAATTAATTTGTAATAATTCCGTCAATGAATCATGTATTTTAATTAATGTTATTGTTTATTACCGTTTTAATTAAATAACATATATAATGGTCTTGGTACTCTCCGCATTTAAGACCAAGCTTGGTTTAGCGAGCCACATCAGGTTAGCGAGCCACATCAGGGCTCGGATTAGAAATAAAAACAAATAACTCAGAAATAAGTCACCAAAGCATATACTCTCCGCATTGGACACGTTACCATTGTAGTAAATAGACAGTTACCGGTCCATTTGCCACTTGATCTTTATAAAAGAAGATTTAAGCTCCGAGTTAACCTTCAACTTCAATGTTCCACTGTTGATATGATTCTGAACCTATGTAAGTAATGTAATTTACGATCAGAGTGTACACATGTACATACACATTTTTAAGTAATTTTGGTATACGATTAATTATATATCAGTCCATAGTAACCAGTGTGAAAACTGTCTCAAAAATAATCACCGAGATAAACGCATACTATATCAGTACGCAAGCAAGCTACTGCCGCAACTGTGAGACAGTAAATCCACAGAATAATTATAGATAATTATTCTGTGGTATTCTGTGGTGCCGTGGGGTGCTGGCAGTAGAATGTTACCCCTCCTCCCATGCCCGTGGATGCAGTAAGAGCCTGCTAAGGGATACCCCCGTAAGATGGGCAGCAGCGTCTTTACGTGTATCAACATCCTGCACTGCGCTCGCCAACCCGCCTGCCAAGCGTGGTGAGTATGGCAACTACCCCTCATAGAGATCCATGAGGGAGGCCTGTGTTCTGTAGTGGACGTATTACGGCCGAAATGATGATTCTGTGGTAAATCCTCATCATCGTATGACGTATAACGTCCACTTCGCCACCTACCTGGCAGTCCGGGCGTCAGGCTCTCAGGTCGTCAACACAAGCTGGACGTAAGTATTAACATAATGACACGCTTTACGATTCCCCGAAGTGTTTATATCTGCAATCTTCCATGCGTCGCATTGACTTGAATGTTTCAACTCGGTGTGATTATGGAGATGTTAGTTTTATGTGTACTGAGTCGACCGATCGGCCGTCGACCAGTCGTCACAAGTATCGCTGGAGTGATAGGCTGGAAGCTGATCTGCGCGAGCTTGGAGCCGAAAACTGGCAAGAGACAGCGATGTACAGAATAGTGGCGAGTTCTCGTATCGGAGGCCAAGACTCACTTTGGGTCACTGAGCCAGTGGAGTAAGTAAGTACTTAAGTAGTTTTATGTGACATTCAGTTTTAGATTTATGCTCCTTTTTTTTACGGCATAGCTTGTAAAGGGAGAGTACACCTAAAAACGAGTTACACTGTATCTCGATGAGTATAAAAATACGTCCCAACGGATCATAGATTTAGTTTATTTAGCCTGCTGAGCAACGACTTATCAAGGTAGGTGCTTCAAGAAGCTGGTTGATGCACATTTCCCCTGTTCTCCTTTTTGTCGGCTCCATAGATTTCAGTTGTACTTTTTTTATAATGTGTTGTAATGTTTGGTGTGCGTGGTAAAAACATCTATTTTCTTCTTTCTTTCTCCATAAATGCTCTATTAAATTCCTTTGTGGAAGCCATTCTGCCGACACACGCGGAAGACCTGAAATAGTTTAAAGTTCCACCCCTTTCAGCGACCGGTCCAAACCTCCAAAAGGTAGATTAATTAGATCGCAAATAGACGTGGCCCGCCCAGCTGCGTCTGCGCAGGGTATTTATAGGCCGCGCGGGAGATAACGTGACAAACTGCAATAAGCGATTGCTTGTTTCCAGAATCGATATTATTGAAGCTTTGTTATCATTCGTTGAATGAAGTATACTCGTACTGAATGAAGGACTTTTGCTGTTTCATTCGCTCCGCATCTTGTACTCATAAGTCAAGTCATACAAGTTTGATATTCTTTGTACGGTACATAAATAATATTTTGAGCTTAAATCTTTATAAAAGAAGATTTAAGGTCAGAGTTAGCCTTCAACTTCAATGTTCCACTGTTGATATGATTTTGAACCTCGTAATGTAATTTACTAACACATTTACATACACATTTTCAAGTAACTTTGGTAAACGATTAATTATAATATCAGTCCATACTAACCAGTGTCAAAACTGTCTCAAAAATAATCACCGAGATAAACGCATAATATATCAGTACGCAAGCAAGCTACTGCCCGCAACTGTGAGTGAGACAGTAGATCGTCATCATCGTATGACGTATAACGTTCACTAGTGAACATAGGCCACCCTCATGGAGATCCATAGTGGCCATACTCACCACGCATGGCAGGCGGGTTAGCGAGCGCAGTCGGAAAGACGCTGCCCATCTTCCAGAGGTATCCCTTAGCAGACTGTTACTGCATCTACGGGGCATGAGAGGGAAGTTAACATTGTACCGCACCCGACGGCTAATAGAATAGAATACAGGTAGACAGTAAATAAAACCAAGTAAGTAAATAACAAATACATATTGCTCGACATTCCACAAAGCCCATCAAGTCCCAAACTAAGCAAAGCTTGCACTTTGGAAATCAGATGATAGGTAGTTTACTTAAATACATTTATTTTGTAAATACCTACATACTATGCATTGACGAGATGACACCCAGACTCCAAGTCATATATTTGTCCCCCGTCGGGAATCGAACCCGCAAACTTAAATCTCAGTGGCTGTTAAGCCAACTGCGCCACGGAGGCGTAGATAACCAAACTAAATTTAATCAGCTTTGTATGACTTCGTCCCTAAACTAGTCGAAGCAACAGGTTGTATTGTCAGTTGATTACCCAATGGCGTGAAACAAAGGCTACCTTCGCGGAAGGATCTACCTGCCGAACATGCCTGACGAAGGGTGCCGCAGCGGTACATGCCGAGTCATCGGCCTCTAATCGTGTTTGGGTTTCGCACTTTAACAGATATTAGATTACTTGGCGATCGGCTGTTTTAGTACTTTTGAGCTGGGGTTCGGTTCGATCTCCCCCAGTCCCGTATTGAACCGGTCCGTTCTCACCCGATTTACCTCGTTTAAGTTAGATCAATTTGTTTTCGAAGCAATTTTTTATGTACAGGCAGACACAAAAGTCGACTTTAGTTAATGTAAAAAGTAAACAATTGGAGGTTTGATATTACAAATAATAATACAAAAATACGATTTTATTATTTCATTATTTAAGTAACTATGTATGTGGGACACTAAATGTTTTGCGAAAATAAAATAAAGTGTACTTTATGTACATATATATTTTTTTAATAAATATTTTCAAAGCACTTTGAGAGAGAGATGCCACTATGCCGATCAGTGCTGTTAAATTCAGAGATGCCCCTATATCTCTGAATTTAACAGAACGCTGGCTTAAGGTCAATTTAAAATAATGCAACACTATTTTTGCAGTGCGTCAGGTATGTCTGCCGAATCACGTACCGACAGTTTTGATGCGATATGGCGCCAAAAACAGCCACTCTGCCAAACATAACCCAACAGCAACAGTATCCTAAGTGCAATAGTGGAAAAATTTGATTGTCAGGGCTGTAAAGGGCTAGGCTAGACCAATGCCTACCAAATTAATTAATTTATTTAATTAAATAAAGGTAGGTACCAGGAATACTTACATTATATAAATCAATTACAATGATACTTGATAATACTCGTTATACAAAATTACGATTTATTAATAGATGAACGAATGCGATACATTAAGTTAAGGTCAAATTTAAAACACTAAGACTTTCAACCTAAGAAAAATAATTGTTCTCTCGGCACTACTTAGAACCATTCACACAGTATTTATAATTATAACACTTCCGTATCTATCATGCATGGCCCATGAGGTCCGTTGATTGAAATGAAGACCAGGTCTGGAAACTCTGGTAAGTTCCGTTTACGCCTTATTTTTATCTCGACAAACTATCCACTGCCCTTGGTGTTTACATCTTACATCCGACATCCAAACAGAAAGCCGGAAAGAGCGCAGACGCACCGACTTTGTAAACTGAGAGTTATGATTTCCCCGCTTCAATGGACCGCTATAAGTAGAAATAAATAGTACACGACGCACTACCGATATAGATTCCACCTTCCGCGCGAAAATATCCTATCTTCAGCTCTTGTCACCGCAGATGAAGCTTTATGCAAATAATTTTACGGTGTTGTTTTAATTGGAGCCTGGATTCAGGGATGGCGGGGTGACTGAGTCACCGGTCCTTACCCTCGGGTAATATGTTTTTATTTGTCGTGCGATAGGAGCTGATTTATTGAACGGTACTTTGTCGATTTGTTAGGTATAGCTAAGAGCAGCGGACTCACCCACCAATTTCCCGATAACCGATTTTCTAAAGCTACGGACCAGGGGGGGCAACCATGTCTAGGAGTTTATTCTTTATGGATTTTAAATCCTACCATCACATCCTCCACGGTAATTTTAACGAACTTGTTCGAACTTCCGGTAATATCAAATTTAATATCTGGATCTGAGCTACTGAATGAGAACAGGTGTCACTTCTAACTAGCAGATTAAGAAATCAAGCGGTTGAATTACAATGGTTTGGAATGATTAAGGCTGTCATCAGCCTGGTAAGCTCTCGCTCTCTAATAATGGAGACATGCGACTGCCGTGTCGTAAGTATCAAATCACTCGACTAGAACTCTAAAGTCCTCACTACATCCATGACCATGAGTCACACTACATCTGTCCCGCCTCTCGTGACGTGATGGCTTCTGTCTATCGAGTCTTGATATCAAAGAATATCTCCTCAGCTAGTATTATATCTATTCCCATGAAGAAAAGAAAGAAAAAAATTGTAAAACATGTTGTATAATGTATTAGGAATAACAGTCATCTAGTACCCATAATACAAGCTCTGCTTAGCTTGGGCCTAGATTAGATGATGCTGTGTGAATTGTTCAGCATTATTTATTATTATGATCAATGATTATTTTACTTATGTATTGATTAATCGCTCAAATAAACAAAATACGGTAATTGTTTGTCTGTGGACCAAACGATAGAATTACTTTATTTTTTATTATTATTATATTAACTCACCTAGGTGATTTAGCCCCGATCATTCAGGTTGAACAATCTAGAACCTCGTCATAAAGTTCACTTAGATAATCTTTTACGGTTCTTGTGTCGTTGGCGTTGGCAAATTTCGACCATCGTGTCGTATGATTTCAAAGTTCTTGCCTGCTAGTAATCGAGACATACGAATGTCGTATCGTATAATATCAAAGCTCCTCGGCTAGTACTCTACCTATGAGCTGTCCTACTGTCCCGAGTGTCGTGTTGACAACGGCGATATAAATACACGCGCGGATTCGGAACACCGTGATTATTCACACTAGTGCGGATTTTACTAGGATTTAGTTTATTCGTTTTACTACCGGATGTGTTTATATTATGGATTTGTTTAAAGGTAATCCGATGTCGAAGAAATGTGTTGAAATATTTTAGTTGGAATTTCTCTGGAGATATAAAATTTTTATTTTACATCAGAATGTAGAGAATGCGCAGTAGTGGCTGATGTCAGGTTATAGCCGATATAAGAGGAGGATACAGATGATGATGATGATGTTATACCACAAAAATGTATCACAGCGTAGACTCTTTAAATGTTTTACAGTTGTAAACACTTAACACTCGCAAAATAGGCGTCACTATCCAAATTAAACCTACATGAACAATGAAAACGAACATGCTCGATATTTTAAAACATTCTTCCCCGTAAAATAGAAACCTTAAATGTTACCTCCACCATAAAGACAGTTTTTTCCAACGTGCAACTCCCACAACATCCAAATACTTTCCTTTGAAATACCTCAAGCGCTTCTAATAGCTTCCCCTGGTTCGTTTGCTCAACAAGTTCCTAAGCCCGGCACACATCGTCAAGTGCGAGTTGCAAGAACCGGTCCGGTCCAATTATGCGCCAGCCTAATTGGGCAGTCATGTCGACTTGTTCCTTTGCGTGAACACTCAGTTTTGTCAAAAGGCAGCTCACGTTGGTATTCCCTCAGCAAATACTGGAACTAGGAAGACTAGGAAAGAGGTTAATCGTCTTTAAGTCAGACGAGCGTTGCGCAGCAGCAAATTTATTGAACGCTAGCTTCTGCCAGCTGCTTTTTTTACGATGTTCTTCCAATAATTAAGAATAAGAATAAAGTTTAATGTTCAAGAAACACACTTGTAAAACTAGGAAAAACCTGTATATTCGGAACCTCCTACCATCTAATACAAAACTAAACGAAATTACAATTATTAAGTAATCAATAAATACATACCTTCTCACTAATATTATAAAGCCGAATGTTTGTTTGTATGGAGGTTTGTTACATCTTCACGCAAAAACTGGCGTACGTATCGATCTAAAATTTTGCAAACCTATAGATGTTGACTAGGATTAACACATAGGCTACTTTTTATCAAGGTACAACGCATGCGAAGCGGCGGGCAGCAAGCTAGTTGTTTCATACGTTTAAACATAATAATTTTAATATTTTTCAGAAAAAATATCAGACAAATATGATATTATTAATATGCTATAAATTATAATCTAACAACTAACAACTGCAACAATAATAACTTGTAGAGTGCAGTGATAAAATAATATTTTATTTACGACTCTACTCTGAATAGTTTTATTCTGTTTTGGTTAAATGGCCTGGTTCACAACGTCTAGGGGTGTAATTCTCGTGAAGATGATAAAATATGTCAATAGATATGTACCTATCATAAATATCGTGTTGGCCGAATGGTATGTACCTGCGACTTTCAGTCCGCAAGTCGTGGGTTCGATACCGGCCGTGAACCAATGGATTTTTTTTTCTTGAAAAGTATAAGTTCACATTTAACACGTGCTTAACGGTGAAGGAAACATCGTGAGGAAACCCGCGGCTTAGTTAGCTTCAGACGTATTGACCTGTTCTTTCCTCTGACTAACAGCTGACTAAGCTGAGAGCATGGTATAGGTGCTGGGCAAGCCTAATCCATCAAACAGTGTCCCAGGCACTGCAGCGTCCCGTACAGCATGATTACCAGTTGCTGACGCTGCAGAAATCATCTATAATAGATGCAAAGGCCTTGCTTTATCATAAAAACTGCTGAATATGTAAGAATGTTGTTTTGACAGTTGTTATCACGATATTACTCCATTGTGATATTTTATCATCTTTAGAAGAAAGAGGAGGGCCTCGAGAGATACCGAATGACTAGGGAGTCATTCTGTAATCTGTGCTCTAGTGCCAATCCCTTACTTTAAACATACGCTTTCTACAACAAATGGGCTTATCTTAAACAAAGCGCCATTACTCCAGATCCACAAATGGCTGAATTTCGTCATCAGCCCAGTTCTCACGGGATCTGTCAGATAAACTTCAGGAAAGCACATACGATTAGCTTGCATACCAGTTCTCTGGTGGCATAAAACTGGACAAAGTTTATAAGAACATAGGTTTTTTCATTATTACTAATATACATACATTAGTAATATTTTTTTAAGGTTTATATTATTACGTAAATACCTATGTACCTATGTAGTGTGCTGTCCCAGTGTGAACCGGCCTTAAATCTCAAATTTCTAATTATGAAGACCAAGTGAGGGTAGTCTGAAAAGATGCCTTCGCTTTGCTGCGGTTAACTTCAGCGCGCCAGTCTCCCCGCGACCACGACCAGGTGCAATCCGGTCGAAACGTCGGGAATAAAATAAAGGTAATTACGCGATAAATACCCGATAATCCCATATTTTAATAACGTAAATACCTATAGAGAAGTATTTAATTAATCACCTCAGTGGTTTCATTCAAATGTATGGAAAGGTTTTTTATAGTTAAGCTTGTACGTAAACTAATTTAAACAGTCAAGGACACGCAACACTGACAGTATCCTTGTGTGGAAATACCGGAATGCCTCGTGACCACGAGGGCTGCAATGCATTTGAAAAATTCGGGAAACAATAAAACAAGATAATTACGCGTAATAGAACGCGTAGATTAGTTACGCAAAGATACGCACGATAAAATCTGCTATCAATGCCACCATACCGGTCCCGCTAAAGCCCATGTCTTGTAAGCCAAACCCTGCGCTCGAGTGTTTGGAGAGCAAACAGAGATGTAATGGTGTCCGTGACCATGCGCCCGCATCGACGCCTGCGCATACTAATCAACGCGCGTGTGGTCAGGTGCTTTTATTAAGTTCACACGTTTTAACTTAACGTGACGTTTTGTTTAGAGAAGTATGTATACCTAACCTTTTGTTATAGAGAAGTTTGGTTCGGTTGAAAATTATATGGATTTTCCATCGAGTATCGAGGTAGTATCGAGTTGGCTTATTTTACATCCGATTAGAAGTCGTGGGAGTAAAAGAGGACATATTGTTCTCAATCGAATTAACGCGTCTACTCTAGAAAACGATTACGATGTTATCGTCAGAATGGCGTACTTTACGTAATGGCCATAGGAGTTAGTTTGGCTTAATTACGATTTCAATTAATCGTGATTTGCTTTCAAGAGTAGTCCTACAAAACTTTTACAAAATTCACACGTTTTGACGCTAGTAGGTGTGAAGTCTAGCAAACGGTCTCTGGCAAACGCTGGATTTGGCAAGCCGTGGCAGGTGGTGGAATGCCGCAAATTTGGAGACGCCTACGTCCAGCAGTGGACTAATATAGGCCGATAATGATGCTGATAATGTTCTGGCGTGCGCAACCAGTTGCAAAAAAGTAATTTAAATATTTTTTTCCCAGTTGTACAAACGGCTGGAGCATGATATGTTTTAGAGCTTGTTAAACTTCCGCGATTTGTTAACTTATTATTACTTTTTAAAATACAGGGTTTTATAGCGTTACCATGACCAGGTGACATCCGGTCGAAACGTCGGGAAATTAATTAAAAAATGAACGCGATAAAATCCTGTATTTTAAAAACTTATTATATTATATATATAATATGAATTATGTTTTTACAAAAAAAAATATTTTAACTCAATCAAACATCATCTTAGACACAAGCTCTGGACATATTGGGGCTAGACGGTGAACAGTAAAATGTAACCGGAAAACGGAAATGCAGAAGCTCTTAAGTTTTATTCATGCTTCGAAGATTCCAAAGTTTTTTTGACAGTTAATCTTCCTGAATTTTCAAATTGTCTTATAACGTTATCCTATCTTTTTTTTTGTTTTTCTATGTAAATCTAAATAAAGGTCTGTTTCCACACTTTATAAGGAACGATAGGATAACGTTCTTTATAAAGGCAGGCAGTTAGGTAACAATAAGCCTATGTTCAGATGACCGCGCGGCACCGCGCGGTTGGCTCGGCGCGCTGTTTGAGATTGTAACAAATCAATGTTGTTGTTTACATGACCGCGCGGCACCGCGCGTGCCCGCGTGCACCGCCATGCACCGCGCGGCACCGCGCGGCGACGCGCGGGTTAAGATCTACAATCCTGTATCGAACTGTTCAGTTGACCCGGACGGTTCGAGGCGGACGGACGCACGGAGCCACTATAAAATGGAGGACGAGATATTAATTGATTTAATAATTGACGAAATTGAAAAAGAGATGCGATTTGGAATCTTAATTCGAAAGGACATCCTAAAGTAGTTGAAAAAACGTTTTTCGTGTTGTCTTAGTGTGGGATTTATTTATTTATTTATATGGGATATAAAGTCACAAACAGATAGCCTCCTCCACGTCCATTCTCACTGAATGTTCACCGCGCGGAAGCCGCCGCCAGCTGAACAGCTGAACCGCGCGGCAGCGCGCGTCGCCGCGCGTTCATCTGAACATAGGCTTACATACATCATAATTTCAGCCGTAAAACGTCCACTACTGAACACAAGCCTCCATGAGGGGTAGTTGCCATACTCACGACGCTTGGCTGGCGGGTTGGCGAGCGCAATACGGGGTGTTGATACATGGAAAGTCGCTGCTTCCCATCATCCGGAAATATCCCTTAGTAGACTCTTACTGCATCCATGGTTATGAGAGTAGGAGTAAGACTCTACTGCCGGCACCCCACGGCAAATAACAAACATACGGTAGCGATAATTCCATTTACAATCTGTCTACTCCCAACAGTTAGGCTCAGCGCAGACAGAAAGGAGCGCATTGGAGAGGATTTTATTAAGGCACTTGAAAATAAACTTTAAAATTATTACAGTAAAGTGCATAAATGCTTGAACCTGACAAAAAGTGCTCGCGCGTCCTCGAAGATACGCGGGAATCCTCGCGCGGCGTTTTGCATTTTATTTTAATAATTGTAAAGTTTATTTTCAAGTGTGTCAATAAAATCCTCTCCGTTGCGCTCCGTTCTGTCTGCGCTGAGCCTTATTTTACTTAAACGAGTCATTGTTAAATTCTATAAAGCACAGCATTATTAACTGTTACTTTATCCGATGGTCAAGATAAGCGGCTCAGGAAGGATTAGAAAGGGCGACCACGTCAGGTGAAACCTTATCATGTGAAGCTTGAATGACAAAATCTGCGGAAGTACTAAACTTTTGTTAGTAGTCCCGTAGGAAGGAACAGAATTCACCTAGTTTACGGAACTGCTAACAAAGTCTTCGGAACTTTTAAATGTGTATTTGAAAATATGCTCTGGCTCGTGCCTAATTATTATGACAAATATTGTAATAATTAATAGAAGTGAAAGAGTGAGGTTTCTTGTTCGCTTCTTTCCCTCACTTGGAAAAAAAAGTTTTCTGAAGCGAACGAATTCAATTATGTGCTTTATTCAATTTAAATGTCTCTTGTTCTTATTTTGTAAGCTGACTATTCTAAGTAGCGTTTTGCTCTATTGAATAAACACTTATTGACTTTGACTTAGACAATCTCTCTTAGTTTGGATTGGTTTTGAAGCCTACTTCTAAACTTACTTATCTGTTATGTTACTTGTGATAAATAAATAAAGAAATTGTAAAGTGAAAAAAAAAATATAAATTGTAAGTAACTTAGTACCGTTTTGGTGCGATGGTTCCCTGTTACAATTTTCAACATCATCATTCCAGCCGTAACTAAGCCGTACGTCTTCAGCCGTAGTAAATCCACTACTGGACATAGGCCTCCCTCATAAATCTAAAGATCATGAAGTGTTGTTGCCATACTCACCACGCTTGGCAAGCGGGTTGGAGAGCGCAGTACAGGATTTTGATACACGGAAAGACGCTGCTGCCTATCTTACGGAGGTATTCCTTAGCATGTGCATATTCTTACTACATACGGGCAAGAGAATGGGGCAATATTGTACTGCCGGCACGGCAATTTTAGTTTTTCTTAGTTTTGTTGCATACCTACTTACATCATATGAGTAGTGCGATGGTGTCTGCGAAACAGTTTTTAAAATATACCACTTTAGGCATTAAATAATATCAATGTTTTTTTTTATGTGAAACACCTATAGCCGCACGTAAAACCGATTTCTGGCGTGGCAACGCTGGCGACGCATGCCGTGGCGCTGGCGACGCGTCGCCATCGTGGTTTCTTTAGGAATTTACTTATACGGCTAAATAACGAGACATGTCGCTCTAAGGTCTTTTATTTATACGACTGAATGACGAGTCATGCTGAAGGCTGGACTGGATTGTGCTGTACAGTAATTTTTGTATTTAATGAAAATAAATGTTCATTACATAAACAGTCATCATATTCTAAAAAAAAAACGTAATTTTTTATTTTATTATTTGTCATATCTAGTTCCTATCGTAATCTGTTCTTTTCTGCATATTTTACAAAATAATGTCGATGTTTCACATCTGCCAGGCGTCCCGTGACGGCTCACAATTTTTTTTATATTATAAGTAGGGAGACGAGCAGACGGGCCACCTGGTGGGAAGTGGTCACCGTCGCCCATGGACATCTGCAACACCGAAGGCGTTGTAATCACATTCCACCTTAAAAATAATAAAAAATAAATTTATCAAATACTAAGCCTTATCCACCACTTCCGCAGAACGTAATAAATAAACGTAGTAAATTCAGGTGTCCTACACAGATAACATATTATTATGTTATCTGTGTAGGACACCTGAATTTATTTTTTTGATGTGAAACATCTTTTGCGTGTTACCCTCGTAAGACCGTTTGCACGTATACGACGGATTTCCGACACTAGAAAATAACGGAATAATGACGCGAGGAAATGACTGAAAAAAGTAATTGCAAAATTAAACATGTTTCCTAAATATTCCATATGTCCTAAAGCGTTTCATTGTTTTTCACTTGGTCTATCTCTTTCCACATCAGTATAAAATATCTAGCCATAAATGTTCCAAGCCGGCATCGTGCAAGGTAGTCGGCTGAGATGTTTGAGTTCCTCGCTTGCTAATCATACCCATGGCTCCGTTAGGAATCCTAGTTTTATTATTTGACACCTGCAAACCTTTGTCACAGGACAATGCTCCTCTGGAATGTCCGCAATTAGTTCTCTGATACGACTTGCATGTTGTTAGACTCGTATTAAGAATATGAGTGGAACCACAGAATACATTCTGTATTAGTGAGTGGAACTGAGACTTGATTTCAGTTGAGTAATTTTATACACCAAATTCAAATTCAAATTCAAAAAATACTTTATTCAGTGCGGCCGCATGGACCTTATTGACGCGTCACAAGTACCGTAAATTTCATAACCGTTTTATAGCCTTGGGACATGTTGCCTTTCCTCTCTTCCCCTTGGATGTAGTAAGAATCTGCCAAGGGATACCTCCGGAAGATGGGCAGCAGCGTCTTTCCGTGTATCAACATCACGTACTGCGCTCGCCAACCCGCCTGCGTGGCGAGTATGACAACAACCCCCTCAGGATCTCGGAAACCATGAGGGAGGCTTTTGTCCAGCAGTGGACATGAGCATCCTACATCCTACGCCTGAGATGATGATGATGAATTTTATATAGTTATTGATACTTGATGTTTCCTTGCCGATTTCGGCCATGGCGACTGACATTCAGATAAGAAGTCTCATAGGAGGGTTTTGGTTTTCTACCTTTGCATGTGCTAGAAGGTGACTTATGTACCCGATCTTATGAGTGAAGGTACGAGAGCACTTTGGGCACGTTAATACGCCGTTGACGTCATTGCACCGGATATCAGCTGGTGCACGGGCCTTCAGCTCATCGCGATTTCTATCGAGCTCCTCGAGATGCCTTTGAAAGATATTAACTTATTACCTCGGGTCGTTCACTCGTTGCTGGAAGTGCAAATGACGTGCAACGTAAAAATATGTATTTGTTCTTATGACGAGTGCATTATCGGTGAAGAAACACATCGTGTGGGAACCCGCGGCTTAGTAAGCTTAAGACGTATGGACCCTTTTTTCCAGCCAACTAAGCTGCGAGGATGGTTTAGGTGCTGGGCTACCCAAATCCTTCAAACAAAGTCCCAGGCATTGCAGCGTCTGAATACCAGTTCCTGACGCTGCTGCGCTGAATGAATCAAATAGATGATAAAGGCGTTATATTGGGTCACATCACCTCGGCCGTACTGCCCTTCTTATCATAAACAGCGTAAGTGCATCTCGGCATATTTCGAGAAAATCGCGTCTAAAGTTTTTTTCCCTATTTTTGCTGCCACGACTACACTAATTGAGTTATTTTTAAAATTGTTACTTTTAACTCTAGGTAGAAGTGTGTATTTTATAATTACTTACATATTTCTGTTTTCTCTTTTATTTCTGGGTTATTAAAACTCAAAAATTATTAATGATTAGTAAAATGTGATTTCACCTATTTTGATATACTAAACATAAACATCGCATGTGCAGCAGTTGCGATGTTTATGACTAGGAAAATTAACTTAAACTGTTTATGTCTAGTATCTTCATACAAAGCAAAAATAATTTACAAAAAAAATTAATCATAAGCAACCACATACGTTGTATATGACTAGTACCAAAGTAAATTCTAATGAGTTCAACGTGCAAGTAAGCTATTATTGGGGTTTGTAACTTCAGAAGTGTCAGAATTTTGATTTGATCTAAGTAAAGTTAATTCTATTAATATTATAAATGCGAAAGTTTGTAGTTTTGTGTTTATTACTTATTCCATTTTTAATATAATAAATATTTTAACATATAGATAATAATAATTATTCAAGATTAATTAATAAATAAAAGTAATTCTAAAAAAAAATATTGATATGAAATAATGTTTTATTGATAAAATTATTAAATGCAAAAAAACAGGACACAATCACAAATATTAATATTTTAAATATTAATCAGTTCTTCATACACCTTATAAGTAAACGATCTAAGTAGAGATCAATAAGGACCACTATTCAAAATACTCTAACACCTTTTACAATACATAAAACTTATACCTAATTAGTAAGAATCAACATCATTATATTTTAAATCTATCAAAGGTATCAGACTCAAACTATTGTACCTAATTGTAACTTATTGTACCTAAATCTTTCGAATACTTATTGTTATATAAAACATGTTCTTGGAGCAAGAATTAGGCTTAATTGTAAAAAAACACGTTTTATAAAGCTATGAAAATAACAAAATTGGACTGTTTGGTGCTTCACCGTTTAAATTATGTAGTTGTTAAAACTAAAATATCTTCAGCCTTTTAGTCTATTACAGGTGAATTTGAAACAGGTAAATTAAACCAAAAATCTCGTCCATTTGACGGCATTATTTAGTGGCACTAGTTTGGTTATTATTGCCGCTTTGCGTTCTTTATCGATACCTCTTTTCTCTAGTTTAGCAACTACTTGCGGGATGAGCATTGTTTTGTTATTTTCATTTGAAGAAAATCAAGCTCAGTAAAATTTTCTTCGGCATGACTAGTCTTGTACATGATCTTTTGAAGTCCTTTTTGGACTCAATCGCACATCATCATGTCCTTCAAATAAATTCGAGGCTCCATTTTCTGTTGAGTTGTTGTAGCAGTATAAAAAACGTCAGTTGTCACCTCTGCTGCAGTCTTAACATCATTTTGGTACTCAGAACAGCACTCTTCATATTTTTTTCTGTGAGTAATGTAATTATTGCAAGTCTTGCATTATCCGGGCTATCTTTGTGATTAGTGTAATGTCTCTCAAAAATTGCACATGTTTCGCATTCTTCATGGCCCAAGTTGGCAAATGTAATATTCAGGTCTTTCTTGACAACTAATCGATATGACTCTAATGAAATCTTAGCTTCTGGATGTTGTTCTAAAAATTGTTTTTGCATCGCTGTAACTGAAAGGTCACTCAGTACGGTAGGTACAAGCCATTTGGAGCGTGCTCACGTCTATAATGGGAAACACTAGGATTACATTGTTTCATGTGGTCTTTTATAATTCCTTTGTCAATTTTTTCAACTCTCTACTCTTTTTCATCACATTTTTAATATTACCATCATTATTAGCCTCATACCCAAGAGTCGTCAAAAAAAATGTCTTACTTCAGTTTTTTCTGAACCACTTACCTTCATGTAATTGTTCATTTTTCTTAGCTTGACATTTTTATTCATTTTACTGCTGTTGTGTCTGTCGAGCATTTGATGAAAAGGCCTTTTGCTTCAAAATTTAAATTAATATACATATATTTGTCATGAATTTATTTTCTCTGGTCTTCGGTGATACATGAAGTGCATTTTTTTTGCATGTTAGAAAAATGCATGCATCTTTTAGGAAATATTTTTACGACTCATCACACAATTTTCTCTTTCTTGGCTCTCCGGATTTCGTGAAACCCTTACTAGTTGTAGCTTTTTCCTGTAAAATAATTTGATTTTGTACCTGATTCTCTTCGTCTGTTGGTAAATTAAAATTCAAACTCACCACGGGTTCGTTTCGCGCAAAATTCCCGCCAAGTGACGACGTCCACTTAGCTCGTCACTCGCAACGCGAATGATTTCTGTTCACTGTTAGTAATGTTCCCCCCCCCCCATACCTCACCTCCCTACCGTTTCTGTATTGTCTTTACCAGACAAATACAACGTATGTGCGCTACTTGCGTTGTGTATATATAGGAAAACGCAAAAAAATAAAGATTTAATGCAACAAATAAAGAGCGTAGGAGATGGTATTATTTTTATTTATAGAATATTCTTAAACTTTCTTAAATAGGTACAAGGCATAAACAACGTAAGTGGCTCATAATAACCATTATGTTTTGTAAGTTGAGGGGAGAGTCGAAGGTACTACAAATCATAAACAACGTAAGTTCTTGTGCGTTAATTATGACAAGGAGATTGAGTAGAATCTCTGAGCGTAGTGGACAATACGTTGTTTATGTTTAGGAACAAAATAAAAATCTTGCACATACGATGTTTATGCTTATGTTTATTTTTATTTCTATCAAACATACAGAAAAATCAATAATTGATTCAGATAGATCTCGTTTAGCTGATTACAAATATGCTAATAACTCATTTTCGCAAAAAATGTCACCTACGCTGTTTATCGTAAGGAGGGCAGCGTACGACATCCACTGCTGGACAAAGGCCTCCCGCCAAATACTGATCATGAGGGGTTGTTGCCATACTCACCACGCTTGGAAGGCGAGTTGGCGAGCGCAATACAGGATGCCGCTGCTGCCCATCTTCCTGAGGTATCCCATGGCAGATTATAACTGCATTAACGGGCAAGAGGGACAAAATTCTACTGCTGGCACTCCACGATCACTATATCCTAAAGATACGACATAATTATTATTGTTATGTAATTTTTTTTATGTAAAATGTACATAAAATATGTACTATTATATACTGACGAATTTATACACCGTTGACCTGGTAAAGGTCTACAAATAGCTGAAACGGGTGTGGTGGTCGTACCGCTGTTGTCACACGTCTGTCACCAAACGGTCGTTAAGGAATACCATAAATTCCCCGCCTCAAGTAAACCATCGATTAAAACAACACGACTATGTAATGCATAATTTACCAGCGGGCGATTGCCATCGGATCGCTATCGCGCCCGGCTTCGGTTGCAACCGGTTCCGCTAACGATACGTGATCACTTTGCAACATGTTAATTAGATAAGGAAATAAAGCCTCTATGAGTAAATTTTACCTACAAATCTAAAAACTTGTCGTTCATAACATTTACTAAATTATTTATTTCTAAACATTAACATAATAATATATTCTTACAGCTATGACCTAAAAAAATAGAGTAGTCAACATAATAAATCACAACGAAATAAATCAAAATTAACTATCAGCAAAATAATTCGATATAGAATTCAATGAGTAAAATAAAAATAAATCAATCATACAATTTAAACACCCCTAACATGTAATCTTCAATGTTTTTAAACAGTTAAAACATGTCTAAGAACCACCGCTCAAATGTTCTTTTAAATAATAATAATCATTACCATCATCATTTCAGCTATAAAACGTCCACTACTGAACACAGGCCTCCCTCATGGATCTCCATAAGCGGTAGTTGCCATACTCACCACGCTTGGCAGGCGGGTTGGCGAGCGCAGTACGGGATGTTGATACACGGAATGACTGCCCATCTTCCGGAACTATCCCTTAGCAGGCTCTTACTGCATCCACGGGCACGAGCGGAGGGGTAACATTCTAGTGCCGGCACCCCACGGCGAGTTTTTAATAATAACCGCATCTAAATCGGTTCACCCGCCACACACACACACATGACGGTGAAACTTATGACACCCCTCTTTTCCTCCTCTTCCTCTAGTCGTTAGCTCACGTCTTCGTCATCGCTCAATTTTTTTCAATGTGCCTCCATGACCTCCAAAACAACCATGTCTTCGTAAATATAAAGATAGACTAGTTTAGAGGTCAAATTTCGGTAAAATTAAAAATAATAGTAAAAAAAAGTATTTTAAAAAAACGCGGGCCTCAGGAAATTTTTTGGTCAAATTGTATGTTATAAATGAATGTACCTACCGGCCCTTTCAGTTTTTCTATCGTTAGACCAAACACCCGGTATGTATGCTTATTACGAGTACATTTAAGAAGTACCCTCGATTTATCATGGATCCCATCTTCAGACTGGGCTTTGAAACCATCTTAGAATTATTCCAAGTGCCCCGTAGAGTCCCATTATCATCCTTGGGTATGCAGCATAACACCAATATATAACTCAAACCAGCTTATGAAACAAAACAGGTACACATCAAACAGAACCACCATGTCATGCAAAACAGAGATATAATAACCTACCAGATAAAACTGCAGTAAATTTACCGAAAATATCACAGCAGTGGCGCACAATAACACATCAAATGCATCTCAATCCATAAATTACTTTAATTCAAAGCATTCTCGTATGTTTTCCTCAAGCAAAACGCTTTTTAATGTATGCTCTACCCTGCTGTGAGCATTAATCATCTCGGGGTGTATTCTGTCGCTTCTGCGTCTTTGTATCTGTTTAGTCTGTGGTGTGTCGAAGGTTTCGATAAAAGTAAATAAAATGCGTTAATGATGTAAGTGGCTGCAACGATATTTGCAATACACATATGAATGCAGCCACAATCTAATCAGGGAAGCGAACAGATTCATTCATGTGCCTTATTTCCTGTTAACATAAGAATAAGTATGTTTTTTTCTATTGTAAGTTGACGTGTCTATGTTTTGTAATTGCAAACTATGGAAATAAATGAATGAGTTTAAGAGTTTAGTTTAAAAAAAAAATAATCTCATTTCTAATCCCTACGATGATTCCCCAAGTAAGAACGTTATGTTTATATTTATAAAGTTTAAATACATTGCACGCGCTATGTAGGGTTCCGCAGTTAACCGTAGACCAGTTGTTATAAGTTAGAGTATTTTTACGTTTACCAAAACATATTAACATTAATTAATTGAGTTTTCGTTTTCAAGTATTCCAGTATGTTTCAAATCAAATCAACATAAAGGAAAATAAATATAATCTCAGAAACAAAATAAAATGACAGTTACGTAATACACGCACAAATTATGGTAAAAAAAAACATACTATTAGAAGGTGCTCAGTTATTTAATAATTTGCCAAACAATATAAAATAATGTCTTAATATAAAAACCGAGTGGAGGCCACGGACCGGCAAGCGCAGCGTAGGACGTCCACCAACAAGATGGGATGATGACCTGGTGAAGACCGCAGGTCGACGGTGGATGCAGATCGCTTCCAACCGCAATAACTGGATATCCATGAGGGAGGCCTATGTCCAGCAGTGGACGTCCTACGGCTAAAATGATGATAAACACCTATAAAAATAAACTTAAAGCATATGTTCACACAATGAAATCTAAACAAAGATAAAAGCAATTATTTTCAATATTTTTTTTCTTTTAGCGATATCAGCAATTGGTATCTTTGTCGCGCTTGCATCTGTTATGTTACAAGATATATGTAGGAACTTTAGCATTGTTTAAGATTTATTTATTTAGTTCAAACTTTTTAATTATAATTAAAATATAGTTACAAATTAAAAACGATTATACATAACCAGGCACCAGAGATTTTTGTATAGAATAGTTTTAAAACTTAAATTAAGTAATTTCATGTATCTCATTTTAAATTAAACATTTGTGTTCTTATGAGAATTAAAGTTCTTTAAACCTATCAAAAATACTTTATTACGTGCAGTCACATGGACATTATTGATGCGTCATAGCATAAATTACAAAAACAACACAAATTAATAGAATAAAGCACATAATTGAATTAATCGGTTTACTTCAGATGACTTATTTGAGCGACAATTTCTCCGAAACTAAACAGCTAGCTTAACCGTAATAGTTTTTCCTAGAAAGTTTATGGTTAAAACTATAATGATGATTTTTTTTTCACTTTAGATTTAAAAAGGGGAAAACGCTCGAAAAAACTTGCGAAAACGAAAACGTAACCCTAAATCGTAAATTGTTTTCGCAACGCCAAAATGGTTTTTTAATACATATTCAACGAAACTTTACATCATGGGAAAATCAAGAAAAAGAAGCTTATCCCCACATTACGTATGGGAGGTACCCCAAATAAGAGTAAATTATGTTTTCAGCATTTTTTTTATCCCGGCCTTTTTATTTTATATGTCCATGCAAAATTACTGCTTTCTAGGACTAATAATCTCCTCGCAAAGCCGCAGACAGACGGACAGACAGATAAAGCGAAACTTATACAGATAAAGGGTTTCTTGTTTTACTACGAAACCCTAAAGAGACAGTAGTTAAAGAGGTTGGTACCTCGCGTTCATTTGGATGATGATGACCCTTAGCTCTGCTTTCTTAGAGGCTAGATGGTGTCCTGTGAATTGTTCATCATTATTTATTATCATTTTCATGAACTCTTAAACCCAAATGATCGTCCTAAAACCGTCATAAAAGAAACATAAACCTAAACTGATAATCTGTTTAATTATTAAACGTTGATTGATGCGCAGCCGCCATCAGACTCAAACTAATGGAATCGTAAAGTTAATCGTAAAACGCAAGGAAATAGTGTTTACTGTTTGTCAAGTAACTGTAGGTAAGGTTGCGGGAAATAGAATCTCCTTTCTCTTGCCCGTGGATGCAGTAAGACTGCCAAGGGATACCTCCGGAAGATGAGCAGCAGCGTCTCTCTGTGTATCAACATCCCATACTGCGCTCGCCAACCCGCCTGCCATGCGTGGCGTGTTAGTAATAACTCACTCATGATCTTGGATATCCATTAGCATTAGGGGGAGGCAGTGGACGTCCTATGGCTGAGATAAAGATGAATCCATTCTTATGTGACCCTTGAGGCGTCACACGGATTGACTGGGCTATTCGCAGGCACATTCTATTTCGTCCGTTGATTAATGAAACAATACTTAAATAAAGCAATAAATACCCGATAATCCAATATTGTTAATAATAAGATTCTTCATCCAAAGAGAGGAGAACCAACATTCTGCTGCCACCACACGGGCAAAGTTTGTGCATGTATTTACAAATAAATATAAAAGTATTCTATTGGCGGTACTTAGGACTAGACGGCGGGTTGTAAGATGTCTCTGTTCAAGACGTCATCATTTATTGGTAAGAGAAAGTAACATTAAATCAGATGCATTGTGGAAGACAAAGTGTCGTTGTTTCGATTAAAAAAGAAATAACCCAACCTCATTACAAAAGTGGAGAGCTTATATAAGATGGGTGTTCTTAAGCTAAACAGGTATACTATCTAATGTTGGATACAATTTATGACTTTCGGCTATTAAAAATAAAAAGTAATTATTTCAATGTATATCCCACAGCATTTTTATCATATATTCTATGACGTTTTAATAGTTCTTTATAAGTTTTGTGCTAGATAAAATAAATAGGTTAATAGTAATATTGGGAAACTACGCAACCTTTTTTCGTCCAAATACCTCTGTGCCTTGTGCCTTATGACAAGTCTTTAAAAAGTGTGTGTTACCAGTGATTTCATATGGAACAGAGACGTGGTCGTTCACTATTGGCCTCTTAATTAAGCTCAAGAGTCGCTCGACGAGCTATGAAGAGGGAGGAGATACGTAGAAGAACTTAGGTCATTGACATAGAATTAGCACGTTGACGTGGCAATAGCCAGGTCATGTAGCTCTCAGATCAGATAGCCGTTAACGTCAGAACCCCTGGACCAAGTGCGATATTTTATGTTTGGAAACTATCAAATTTTAATACCTTTTTGGTACTATTTGATACCTAAATTAAATTATTTAGTACCTCGATGAACAGTGAAAAAACAAGAAAAGAAATTGGTCAGACATTCTGACGTCAGGTTGTCTGGACCACATTTTTTTCACATAGCTAGAGACATTAAAACTTAAATATTTCTTTGTCAATATTTAATACCTTTTTGATACCTTAACATACCTTTTTTTTAAATTTTTATAGCGTCGCAGAAAAAAGTTACGGGTGAATTAAACTTTATAGGAAGCAAAACTTTTTTACGGATATTTAATTTGCCGCATACATCACACTAATATTATAAAAGCGAAAAATATATAATATATATATATATTACTAGCTGCTATATATATATGATATATATATATATATATATTACTAGCTGCTGCCCGCGGTTTTGCATGAGCTTTTCAAGTAGCCTATGTCCGTCACTGGGATATTGTTTACCTCCCTGCCAAATTTAGTTAAGATCCCTTTAGTCGTTTAGGTGTGAAAAGGCAACAGCTATTTAGACAGACAGAGTTACTTTCGAATTTATAATATTAGAGGTAGTACCTATGCATGTGTATGTATGATCGGATGAAGATGGCTTGGGATGGGGCTCGTTGGCGAGTTTTGGGGAAGCCCTATATCTAGCAGTGAACTGATATAAGCTGATGATAACGATGATGATATATTATGTAGTTTTAAATATATATATATATGCATTGTGGATTAGAAATAAATACACTCTAGGTAAGTATTATAAAGAATAACTTTAATAATTAGAATTATACTATACATGATATTATTGATATGAAAATATTAGTCTTTTTTGGCGTATATTAAACAATGAGTCTTTTTATAACTTACAGTTACTCTATTTGACATATCGTCGTAACATTGCCATTTTGACCCACGTCGACAATGTGATTTGTAATGTCCTACACCTTCGGGAGTCGCAGGTGACACAAATTCAATAACAGACAACAGATGGTACTCAATGCCGTTTAAAGATATATTATGTTGTGGTAAATCATTAATGCAAATTTTTACTTCGGGATTGGGCTCAAAAACAGCAATATTTTTCAAATTATAAGTTTTGTTTCAAATAAATAAAGTTTTGTTGAAATAAATAATATTATTTTTATCAGCAAAAGTTGTTAAGGACCCATTTCTGAGTAAAGTTATCTTGTTTATTATTTCTTTTTTTTTCTTTTCTTTTCTGCCAATAGCCAAACCCCTCAAATTTTCTAACATAGAAGGCGTATCTGAAAAAAATTACTCATTGTTTATGCCAATTGTGTTTTTTTTTCGTATCGTTTTTATTATTTAGCTTTTTCTTTTCTTTTGTCGTTTTTTTCTTTCTATCTCGTTTTAATTAACAGCTAGATATTTTCAGTTGTCCCAAAATAGATTTAAAGTGTTTTACAATAAATTCGTCTATAAGATATCTCTCTGATTATGAGGCATAAATACCTATTCAACATTGTACAAATTTGCGTTACTAATGGGACAACTTCCAATATGGTCGAATGTTATGAAAAGAACTTTTCAATCAGAAACATCAGCCCCAACTTCGTCTAATGTCGAAGTTTACTTTAAAATGTTGAATAGGTATTTATGCCTCATAAACACTAAATCGGAGAGATATCTTATAGATGAATTTATTGTAAAACACTTTAAATCTATTTTGGGACAACTGAAAATATCTAGCTGTTAATTAAAACGAGATAGAAAGAAAAAAACGCCAAAAGAAAAGAAAAAACTAAATAATAAAAAAAATACGAAAAAAAAACACAATTGGCATAAACAATGAGTATTTTTTTTCAGATACGCCTTAGATTAAGATGTTAAAAAATTTGAGGGGTTTGGCTATTGGCAGAAAAAAAAAGAAATAATAAACAAGATAACTTTACTCAGAAATGGGTCCTTAACAACTTTTGCTGGTAAAATAATATTATTTATTTCAACAAAACTTTATTTATTTGAAACAAAACTTATAATTTGAAAAATATTGCTGTTTTTGAGCCCAATCCCGAAGTAAAAATTTGCATTAAGTAATGATTTCATCATTTCATCATCATTTCAGCCGTAGGACGTCCACTGCTGGACATGGGCCTCCCTCATGGATATCCAGTTATTGCGGTTGAAAGCGATCTGCCTCCACCGTCGACCTGCGGTCTTCACCAGGTCATCATCCCATCTTGTTGGTGGACGTCCTACGCTGCGCTTGCCGGTCCGTGGCCTCCACTCGAGAACTTTTCGGCCCCATCGGCCATCTGTTCTGCGAGCTACATGGCCTGCCCATTGCCACTTCAACGTGCTAATCCGTTTGGCTTTGTCGGTGACCCGAGTTCTTCTACGTATCTCCTGATTTCTGAATCGATCGCGTAAAGAAACCCCGAGCATAGCTCTCTCCATAGCTCGTTGAGCGACTCTGAGCTTATTCATGAGGCCAATCGTGAATGACCACGTCTCGGTTCCATATGTCATCACTGGTAACACACACTGATTGTAGACTTTCGTCTTAAGGCACTGAGGAATTTTGGACGAAAAGACGTTGCGTAGTTTCCCAAACGCTGCCCATCCGAGTTGGATTCGTCGATTGAACTCTTTCTCGAAGTTGGACCTACCTAATTGGACTGTTTGTCCTAGGTATACATACGCGTCAACAACTTCGAGAGCCGAGTTCTCAACCATAACTGGGGCAGGCGCAACATGGACATTCGACATAATCTTCGTCTTGTCCATGTTCATTTTAAGACCTACCCGTTGGGAGACTCGGTTGAGGCCTTCGAGCATCGTGCCGAGTTCCTCCATCGACTTTGCCATGACCACAATATCGTCGGCAAACCGAAGGTGAGTCATGTATTCGCCGTTAATGTTGATGCCTAGTTCTTTCCATTCCAAGAGCTTAAAGGCATCTTTATATAATTCATAAAATTATTTACCACAACATAATATATCTTTAAACGGCATTGAGTACCATCTGTTGTCTGTTATCGAATTTGTGCCACCTGCGACTCCCGAAGGTGTAGGACATTACAAATCACATTGTCGATGTGGGTCAAAATGGCAATGTTACGACGATATGTCAAATAGAGTAACTGTAAGTTATAAAAAGATGGCTGCTCATTGTTTAATATACGCCAAAAAAGACTAATTATTTTCATATCAATAATATCATGTATAGTATAATTCTAATTATTAAAGTTATTGTACCTAGAGTGTATTTATTTCTAATCCACAATGCATATATATATTTAAAACCACATAATATATCATCATCGTTATCATCAGCTTATATCAGTTCACTGCTAGATATAGGGCTTCCCCAAAACTCGCCAACGAGCCCCATCCCGAGCCATCTTCATCCGATCATACATACACATGCATAGGTACTAATATTATAAATTCGAAAGTAACTCTGTCTGTCTAAATAGCTGTTGCCTTTTCACACCTAAACGACTAAAGGGATCTTAACTAAATTTGGCAGGGAGGTAAACAATATCCCGGTGACGGACATAGGCTACTTGAAAAGCTCATGCAAAACCGCGGGCAGCAGCTAGTAATATATATATATGTATATTACTAGCTGCTGCCCATATATGTATATATGACTGGTTTTTCGCTTTTATAATATTAGTGTGATGTATGCGGCAAATTAAATATCCGTAAAAAAGTTTTGCTTCCTATAAAGTTTAATTCACCCGTAACTTTTTTCTGCGACGCTATAAAAATTTAAAAAAAAGGTATGTTAAGGTATCAAAAAGGTATTAAATATTGACAAAGAAATATTTAAGTTTTAATGTCTCTAGCTATGTGAAAAAAATGTGGTCCAGACAACCTGACGTCAGAATGTCTGACCAATTTCTTTTCTTGTTTTTTCACTGTTCATCGAGGTACTAAATATTTTAATTTAGGTATCAAATAGTACCAAAAAGGTATTAAAATTTGATAGTTTCGAAACATAAAATATCGCACTTGGTCCAGGGGTTCTGACGTTAACAGATAGCCGATGGGGCCGAGAAGTTCTCGAGGCCACGGGCCGGCAAGCGGCAAATGGGCTGACGACCTGGTGAAGACCGTAGGTCTGAGTAGGAATGAGTAGGTCGACGGTGGTTGCAGGTGCGTGGTTAGTCATCATTATCTCTGGTGTATGACTGCTCTCCTCTCGTCCTCTGCTGGTCAAAGGCCTCCTTCGAGAATTTCCATGATCATGAGGTTGTTCTGCTGCCCATCTTCTGGAGATAACCCTTAGCAGATCTTACTGCATCCACGGGCAAGAGAGAAGGGGTCATCTAGTCCCAAACCTAAGCAAATCTTGTTACTATGCATGGTAATCATGTGACTGATGTAATAATCGTAAAAACAAAGAAACATATGAAATTAATGTGCTCATTGCGTGGTTTATTGTTTGAAATGATAATTATAACTTTATCTTAGCAAATAAACGACAATATAACGATAGTATATGCTATTAGCAGTAGGTCCTCCTTATAATACTTACTCAGTGATACATTATACTCAAGTATAGATTGTTCATTGTAGATTGCAATTTATTGAAAGCGAATGGCATTATAATTTAATTTAATAGAAATCGGCCAATTGTGAGTCGGACTTCCGCTCGAAGGGTTCTGTACCATTATTTGGCAAAACAACTTGTTTATGAGGTAGCACCACTTTAGGTTGTGATTTTCAGTTAATATGTAAGGTTACCGGTGTCGGTTCAGTTTATCGACAACTCAGTTCCTAAATGTAATTTTTCTCTAACGATAAAAAAATACAGCTATTTAAATTTTTAAGATACCGAACCACAGGCGCGTGTGTTAATTTGGCAATATCTACTTATGTAGAGGTCCTACATAAACAAGCAAGGTCTCTTTTTACAGCTAGAGATGTAGGCATTAAAATGTTATCAAATATTTTACCAAAATTAATAAAAAATGTTAAAACAGAAGCCGGCATCGAGTTCCAGACCTTAGCGGTGCGGATGATGAAGGTGGAGGAGAACCGCTTAGTACGAGTGGGTGGAATGTCCACTAGATAAGGATGGTACTGCGCTGTTTGTCTGCTTGTCCTGGAGTGGAATGGGGAAGGTGGTATCATGTCGTGGAATTCCTGAGAGCACTCTCCAAAATGTAACATGACCTACCTAATAAAAAATCATGAAAATCCATTCATAATTGGCGGATTCATCGCGTAACAACGTACAAATAAACTTACTGTCGATTTGGAAACCTTCTTATGGAATTGTCTTATTTTAAACTTTCGAGATCACAACAGATTATTAACATACATATAACCGGGAATTTATCGCGTAAATTACCTTTAAAGAAATGTCATATTAAAGGCTTTTGATAAAGGCTTTAGATAAAGGTAAATCCCCTTATGGAAGTCCGTTAAAAACCATAATCTTAGATCGTTATCTTAGACTAGCTGTTGCCCAATGCTACCCAACACCAAAATATTTTTTCAAATCGAACCTGTAGTTCCTTAAGCGCGTTCAAACACATATTCAAACAAACACACTCTTCAGCTTTATTATAATATTAGTATAGATTGTGATTACCTTGATCTCACCCTAAACTAGTCTTAGGAATGCGGATCCTAAGCAGTTATTTGGTATTCGACCGGCTCCAATTAAACTTCAATCTCTACCCAAAGCTACTTACATTATTAAACAAAGTCTACAATAGCAGGAAATATTCTTTTGACTACTCATAATGGCTTTTTTATCCGTGCAGGCAGAAGGGCGGACTAATGGCTTCCTCTGCCATACATACATACGTCCCATTCATTTCTCACACAATTATGGTAAAACATAATAATCCAGGCTCATGAATAACTTCGTGTTGAATAGGTTAAATAAAAGATGGAGATTTCTTATGATGTTAGATGGATGGTAAGTTTGTACGTTTGTAGACAGAGACACCTATTCGTGTCGTTAATTTGATAATATATAACCAACTTTTCCCAGAAGAGGAAGACTTGTTTTTCGAGTTTTTGTATGTATATTTCTGTGTACCACTCTGCAGTCTGAATGGCTTGATGGATTTTGATAATGAGATGTCATTGGATAAGGCATTGGATAAGGATGTGGGAGTGAGTCTCTTCTTGAACAATACTTTTCTGCACCTCTTCAATCCACGACCAGGTATTTCTTTGCTTTTGTTTCAAAACTACATGGCTCTATATTGATTAGATCCATTTTTTGTTAGTGAGTTACCTTAAAATCTATGTTAAAATACCAGTACAGCACATAATATATAAACATTTATAAATTAGGCCAGGTGCGTGGCGGGCTATGCGCTATGTACGTTGCCGTAGTTAAGCGAAGACCTGTTGTTAGAAGTTGGTGTGTATGTTTTATTATGTTTGGGAAACCGCATCACTTATTTGAGCGACTATTTCTCCGAAACTAAAAAAGCTAGCTTAACCCATGTAGTTTTCATAGAAAGTTCACGGCTTAAACTAGAGGTACATTCATGTTTTTTTCAGATTTGTAAAGCTAGCAGTTTAGATTTTAGAGGCACTGGTCCCAGGGCGCAATGCAATGCAGCATTTCATTAGCAATGTTTGATTATTCTAATAAGTCTGAGTTTCTACTTTCAACCTGAAGATTGAAATTGTTTAACTCACGCTGTTCAAATGCAAACAAAAAATCCGTATCATGGTTCCTATCTCTCTCATATAAAGATACAGAGGATCTTTTGACTACTCTCAGGTAAATTGAGTACGAAACTGTACAGACCCTTTCAACTATTCGCCTTTTGCCACGACTAGCACAAACTGAAACTCAGTCAATACACACACACACACACACACACACACATACACACGTATAACAAAAGATAATGATGATAAATAATATACGCACATGGATTCACGTACGTGTTTAATTAAAGTTAATCCAAGATTGCCGTGGGGTGCCGGCAGTAGAATAGTATCCTTCCTCTCTTTGGAGGAACTTCGCCCGCTGCACCACAGGATGGGAGGGTGCAGCGGGCTAAGGTCCGCCTGCGACGCAAGAGGTTGCAGGTTTGTTTCCCGCCTTGGGACAAATGTCTGTACGATCTGCGAATATTTGTTCAGGGTGTTCTGGATGTTTTTCTATGTATAATAAAAAATATCTATGTATAATATACATCTATTAGTCATCTAGTACCCATAACACAAGCTCTGCTTAGCTTGGGGCTACATGATGCTGTGGTAATTGTCCAGCATTATTTATTTACTCTCTTGCCCGTGGATGCAGTAGGTGCCTGCTAAGGGATGCCTCCGGAAGATGGTCATTATTCCGTGTATCAACGTCCCGTACTGCGCTCGCCAACCCGCCTGCCAAGCGTGGTGAATATGGCAACTACCCTTCATGGAGATCCATGAGGCCTGTGTTTAGTAGTGAACGTTTTACGGCTGAAACGATGGTGATGATGAATCCATGTTAGAAATTATCATCAAACACTTCTTCTTTGGAGCGAGTTAAGTCGCATGAATATGCTAGTGTATGTAACATAAGACAGACCGGTGCGATTGCATTTCGATTTATTATTCTAAAGTGTATTATCTTAAGTTGTAATAAAGATTTTCTTTTCTCACATTCACGTGTCTGTAAATTGATATTTAATCTTATCATTCAAGATTTCTTATATTGTAAATGTCTGTAGATAATTTAAGAACATTTCCCGAGTACCGTCATCATCTTCTCAGTCGTAGCACGTCAACTGCTGGACAAAGGCCTCCCTCATAGATCACTACGTACTAATCATGAGGGGTTGTCGCCATACTCGCCACGCTTTGCAGGCGAGTTGGCGAGCGCGGTACGGGTTCTTGATACAGGGAAAGATCCTGCTGCCCATCTTCCTAAGGTATACCTAAGCAGATTCTTACTGCATCCACGGGCAAGAGCAGGTAGCATTCTACTGCCGGCACCTCACGGCTTTCCCTAGTATAATCAACGTTCAATAGAACTAAATTAATTAATGCCTTTATATCTAACCGGAATACTTTTAATCGAAAACACAATGAATGCGTTAGTATGTTCTAGTAAACGTATTAAAACACACGACAACAGGTTTAGTATTCAGTATTCAGTTGTTTATTGCTTTCCATTGTAAACATAGGTCTTAAATATAAGTAAATAGTACAGAATGGAACCCTGATGGGCACTGCAATCTAAGCCTATGTTCAGATGAACGCGCGGTGCCATCTGGATTTGTTACAATCTCAAACCGCGCGCCGAGCCAACCGCGCGGTGCCGCGCGGTCATCTGAACATAGGCTTAATGTAGGTATAAGATAATGTCATGGTATCATGCAAGATAATGTCAGTTAATTATTATTAAATTAGAAAATTAGTCATAAAAATGATTATGGCCTCAACTTTACAATAAAAAAACATTGTCATGAAAATAATGATGTACTACGTCTTATTTACAAGGTATACAAATTGGAGTATTGGGGCACTGAAATTTCCTTTATAGATTTTTATAACAAAACTGTGCACTTGTCATCAAAATATTCTTGCAAATTATAATAGCATTTTTGAACAAGGTGGCGTTTAAGTTTTTGCTGGTAACTATGGAACCCTACACGTTTCAGTGCCCGACACGGATTTGGTCTAATTCATTCCTCATTAGTCCTTACCACGCATTCACGGATTCTTAAAAAGCTAAAGGCCTTTCTCAAATAATTTAAAACGAGATAAAAGTCTCTATTACGTGATAATTACATATATTGAAACGAAAGCCCTAAGGCGGAACGTGGAGATCCTTATATACCGCCAACGCCGTAATTTGGAAGTCTTGGGGCCTTAGGATTCGGTTCCATCTGTTTGGATAGTATGACGGTCTTACAAAGTTGCAACTCACCTGGCCATGCTACTTCCACTGAAAATACCTAAATAAGTTACAATTAGTCGAGACTTGCCGACTAGCCTTGTGGACTGCCGGCAGTAGAATGTTATCCTGTCATGCCCGTGGATGCAGTAAGAGCCTGCCAAGGGATACCTCCGAAAGGATGGGCAGCAGCGTCTTTTCGTGTATCAACATCCCGTACTGCGCTCGCCAACCCGCCTGATAAGCGTGGTGAGTATGGTAACTACAGCTCATGGAGGTCCATGAGGCCTGTATTCAGTAGTGGACATTTTACGGCTGAAATGATGATGACTTTGACCTCCGAATCCAGCGAGGATTTATATTTTTTATCCTATACTAGCGAACCCGGCAGAAGTCGTCCTGCTGATATGGAGACATGCTGACAGCAGCGCCATCTGCCGGGATCAATTGTGTCGGTCCAGCTGTTTAGAAGTTAGACGTACGCACGCACCGCTGTAATTGTTTTGTCCCTTTTGTGATTCAATTAAAGGAAAATGTTAGGTGACTATCCACTTTGACCAGTATTAACATAAATAAAGGCTACTTTTATCCGGGTACAACGCATGCGAATTGGCGGGCATTAGCTAGTAAACGATATTATACAAGATTGACAGCTCTAGAAGGCTTGTAAATTATTGAGATGATGATGGTTGTATGAGTAGAGAGCCATGAAACTAGAGAGTTTGCCCAGTAACATAAATGACGGAGATAAGAGAACCTAATAAGGATGTACTAGGTTTTGTTGATATTCGTTGTTAGTCTGTTTACAGTGGGCTATAATTAGTATTTATTTACGGAAAATTTCTCATCTCTGCCATTGTTTATTACTCAGGCTTAGATTGGTTTACTATGTGCCGAGACCGTCATGCTAAGTAAATAAATGTAAGCCTCCGTAGTATAATTAGAGCGCGAAATAGATCTTTTCATGTGTATATAATAACGAGAAGCATTACGACATAAGTTAGTTTGGTTTTAACAATCACAGAAACACCAAAAGAACTTTTTGGCTAAAAAAGTTATAAAAATGGGTATCGACGCTACACAAGGTGGATTTAAGCTGGAACCCATCAAAGAAAACAATGAAAGGAATCAAGTGGACTTCGACGATTTGCTTTCTTCGGCCGGAGAGCTTGGACCATACCAGTGTCTGCTGTTCTTTTCCACATTTCCCTTTTATCTGTTCGGAGTGTTCGCCTACTTCTCACAGATGTTCATCACAGAAGCGCCCGCGAACCACTGGTGCTGGGTCCCAGAGCTCGCGAATTTGACCGAAAGTGAAAGAATAAACCTATCTATCCCGCCAGATATCGACTCCAGATATGGCTACTCTCAATGCCAAGTGTATTTAGCGAATTGGACAGAAGTACTCGCCTCTAGGCTTATACCAAATGAAACGTGGGCAACAGCTCCTTGCCAAAACGGATGGGAGTTTGATAGAAACGAAATTCCATATCCAACAATATCTACTGAAATGGAATGGGTCTGCGGTAAGAACAGTTACCAAGCCACAGCGCAAGCACTTTTCTTCGTCGGATCCATAATTGGAGGATTCATATTCGGATGGGTTGCTGACCGGTTTGGAAGGCTGCCGGCCGCCGTAGCAAGCAACGTAGCGGGATGTATCGGGGGGATAGCAAGTGCCTTCTCGCAAAACATCATCCACTTTTCAATCGGCAGATTTATTATGGGAATGGCGTATGATAACTGCATGATGATGGCTTACCTCATAGTACTTGAGTACGTTGCGCCGAAATACAGATCTCTGTTTTCAAACATGGCTTTCAGTATATTCTACTGCTTGTTTGCAACTTTGTTGCCGTGGATAGCACTCGCCGGCGGCCATTGGAAGACGATAGCCCTAGTCACGAGTCTTCCGCTGGGCCTCGCCATCTTTGCTCCGTTATTTATTCCAGAGAGCCCGAGATGGTTACTGTCAAGAGGGCGAGTAGATGAAGCAATAACAAAAGTGCTTGTGATTGCTCGAATGAATAAAAAGCACGTACCGGACAAGTTAATAGAACAATTTAAGGATACAGTATCAAGGCAAGATAAACCAGAAACAAAAAGTTGCTTAGAAATATTCAAGAGACCTATATTAAGGAGAGTGTTAATTCTAGTCTGTTTAGAATTTATGTGCTGCGCGATAGTTTTTGACGCTTTGGTGCGAAGTATCGGACAATTGGACTTCGACTTCTTTTTATCATTCTCAGTAATATCCTTGACTGAGTTCCCTTCGATGCTCTTGATCGCTTTCATCCTGGATTGGCTTGGGAGAAGGTGGCTGACTGTTATCGTGATGGCTGTAAGCTGTGTGTTCAGTATGCTGATCGTGCTTGTGAGCAGAGGACTCCAGTCTCTCATCTGCGCAGTGGTTGCCAGGTTTGCCGTGAACATGTCCTACGCCGCCACTATGCAATGGGCTGCCGAGCTACTGCCTACTTCTGTCCGGGGCTCCGGTGTATCTCTCGTCCATATTTGCGGATATCTAGGTACAGTTGTGTCACCTTACGTTGTGTATCTCCAGATCTATGCCGACTGGCTACCACTGGTCATAGTCGGAGCTATAGCAGGATCAGGTGCAGTCATAGCATTTTTCCTGCCAGAAACAGCTAAGAAAGATATGCCTGATACATTCGCCGAAGCTGAGAAGCTGGCAATGGATCAAAAGTTTTGGGATATATCTTGTTTGAAGAAACATGTGCAAGCTTCGGGAGGAAATTTGAATGGCAGCTTTGAAATGTGATCGAATAAGATAAAACCTGATTGAGCATGATTACAAATTATTAGTAAAACAACGTTTTTACTACAACAATTTAATGGCTCACGTCCTGTGGGCTAAGGACCCATACCGCTGGAAACCATCTGGAATGGTGCCACACCCAGACTTCAATGCTTGTAGAATCCAATAATGCAAGCATAAACATTTGAGTCAGTCAAAAATAGCATTGGCCATAGAATTGCCCTTGTTGTTGACAACGATTTTTACACACTTTTACAGATTTTTTTTAAATACAACATTAACAACCACATTTTGGATTCCTGATTTAGACTCCCTTAACCCTCTGTTATTTTTATTTATTAAATCAATTTATACTTTGTTACATCTAGGACTTCGTTAAGACCAGATCAGCTTCAAGCAGTTGGACGGTATAGAGTACTTAACTTTTTACCGAATCTCGATTGGTTATTATCATCATTTCTGCATCATAGCTTCTATAATAATTAGCGTAACGAGTTTACAAGAAGTCAAGAATAAATGTTAAGTAGACGATTACAATCAACAGGACATATCAAGATTCACATGCTGGCTAGTAAACAACTAAACATACAGGCATGGGCCATCAAAACACATTTTTACGACCACGTCCCCCAAATGCTTTCATAAACAGACCATGTTATCTGCCGCGTATCCCAAGCATTCGCACTCCAAAACTAATGAGGCGAAATGCTTGGAATTGCCAGGGCCAGAATAAATAACCTATCAGGACCATAACGATGTTCTCATTACGTTTGGATGTGGCAGTCCTACCGGCGCCTAATATGGCAGACGTAACGAGGTGCCCATGTGTGGACGTGGGATCGCCAGCACCTATGTCGGGATTGTCGAGCTATTGATTCATCTGTGCCTAGGGCTGCCCCAGCGTTCGGGCATCCTTGTATTGTAAGTTGATTCGTAAAAGGCAAGCCTGCCTATTGAATTTCTTGTAGTTTTTTCTTCAGTTTTATGCATGTTAGGTCACGTCATGTTACGTTCGTGCCTGTTATAAATGTTGTGCAGTAAATAAAGACATCTTCGATAGTTAGATAAAACTCTTTAGGGTTAAGCTCGCCTTTGTACATGTTTGTTTCTGTACCCTTTTTGTAAATGTTTTTTTGTGTGCAATAAAGAATTACAAGAATTACAAGAATAGTTCCAGTAACTTTATGTTATCATGTAAACCGCCAAGTTTGCACTGTTTGTCTTGGGGCAAAGCACACCGATGCATTTACCCCCTTTGGCTTCTGCAAAACACGATCATTAATGATAATAAATAAACTTTATAGGAAGTTAACAACCAACGAAAAGAAAGACGAAGTTGTATAACCAGAGATTTATTGTTTTAATGAATAAAAAGCCAGCTTTACCCAGCTCTCCTAATCCAATAAAGGATCGATCGACTGAATGCGATCATTTCCATGTCAAAACCTTACTCACCGAGCCTTATACAGCGGCTGCGCGCACGCACAAAAACAGCCTAATGAGTGCATACAATACGCTCATTATTTCCGATGATTCTACCATTGTCCGCGGACGGGAGTCTTGATTCTTGTTAGCTTAAAATTGTATAATTAATGGTCTAGTTTTGATTGCGTAAGGATGCATCAGGGCCGAGGGAACAAAAAGGTTGCTATAATTGGTAAAGATGTTTAATAGACCAGCGTTGGCTTAGTGGAGAGTTTATACTGTTGATTTGAGGATCGTGGATAAATTGCTTGAATAAAAACTTGTTCGTTATCTTTATAGAAGAAAATAAAAAGAAAAAATCTGGAAGAAGCCTTCGTCAACTCCGCATTTACTAATAAATATATAATGCTGGGACATTTGGATAATGCTGGACAATGAGAGGCATCAGTTGGTTCATAGAATACATAAAAAAATACATAATAATTACTATCTTATCACATATAATACACCCAGGGGCCTGATTCTCGAGTTAATAAATAAATAAATAATAAGGCTGGACAATTCACACAGCATCATCTAGCCCCAAACTAAGCAGAGTGTGTTATGGGTACTAGATGACTGATATACGTAATATCATATACTACATAGATTTTATTATAATAAATATATAGTTTTTATTATATATAGAAAAATACCCAGAACACCCTGAACAAATATCTGCAGATCGTACAGAAATTAGTCCCGAGGTGGGAATCGAACACGCAACCGTCGCAGGCGGACCTTCGCCCGCTGCGCCACAGAGGTCGTCAAAGATGATAAAACGTGATATTTATCTAATGTAACTTCCTAGCCGGCTATGAATTGTGGCTATGTGTGTTGAACATCATATTGACAAAATAATTATCTTAATTTATTCATCATCATCATCATCATTTCAGCCGTAAAACGTCCACTACTGAACTAAGGCCTCAAGGCCTAAGCGTGGTGAGAATGGCAACTACCCCTCATGGAGATCCATGAAGGGTAGTTGCCATTCTCACCACGCTTGGCAGGCGGGTTGGCGAGCGCAGTACGGGATGCTGGTACACGGAAAGACGCTGCTGCCCATCTCCCGGAGGTATCCCTTAGCAGGCTCTTACTGCATCCATGGGTATGAGAGGAGGGGTAACATTCTACTGCCGGCACCCCACGGCGTACATTACATCGGCGATACACTTTAATAGGGAGGAAATTAAACAAAAAGATCTTGAACAACAGTTTAATAAACATAAAAAAAAAAATCATGACTACATAATTCGTCAAATGCTGAAAAGTGATTTGGGTACCATTTGGTTTTCTCTTAAATTAAGACACATTTCAGAATATTATATTTCCTGAATCATAATTGTTCAGCAGAAGTTAGCACAGAGCCCAGAAATGTTGATATTCTTCAATATTTTCCCATAAACCTATTCAAGTAAATTTATTGCTCATCAAACTTCAGAATGATGCTTATCCAACTGTGTATTTATGGCCTCTGATAGCTTTAAACGAGCCGGCAAAACATAATTCACATAGTTCTATCATACTTACAGATATTTTAGCATTTATAGGGTTCCGGACCAAAATGGTAAAAAGGAACCCTTATAGAATCACTCTGTCTGTCTGTCTGTCACATATGGATATGAAATGAATATGGATATGAATATGAAAATGGTAAAAGACAACACTTTTTTACTAATATAGCATTTATGAAAATGTTAAAAAATATTCTTATTTTGATTGCAGTAGTTCTGTCAACAGAACTACTCAACAGAACAGGTGGGAGTAAACGGAATATCTCCAAATTTTTAAGTGAAGTTACTAGGCCGTGTGGGGTATCATATGAAAGGTATTCATTTGCACATTAATAAACAGTTTTTATTTATTCTTGAAGCCATATCATATGAAAGGTATTCATTTGCACATTAATAAACAGTTTTTATTTATTCTTTAACCCTCTAGAACCCTCGGTGCGCGAGGCCGACTAGCTCTTGCCCGGTTTTATTCTTTAGAGGCTTAACCTGAACTTACGAGTAATTTTACTTGTTTTACTATAATTAAGTATTCTAATAGATAAGGAGCATTAAGGACATCGCCGTGGGGTGCCAGCACTAGAATGTTACCCCTCCTCTCATGCCCGTGGATGCAGTAAGAGCCTGGCTAAGAGATCCTTCCGGAAGATGGGTAGCAGCGTCTTTCCGTGTATCCACATCCCGTACTGCGCTCGCCAACCAATCTCTCGCGTGGCGAGTATGGCAATCACCCCTTATAGAAATGCATGAGTTTTACGGCTGAAATGGACGTATGAATGAATGAATGAATGAAGGACATCATCATCATCTCCCTGCTCCTATCCCACTCTACGTGGGGTCAATACAACATGTTTTTATCATCTACTCTCCTCTCTTAGTCGTCATCTCATCAGTTTCTTCTCATATCTTCCTTTCTAGCTTTCTTTCTCCTATCTTCCTTTACACAAACCATCCATCACTACTTTGGCCTGTCTCTCGCTCTCACTCCACCCACATTAATTCCTAAGATTTTTCTTTCTATATTCGGTTCATCCTTATCAACCGAATATAGAAAGAGCAATCTTACTGCAGGTCCATACCATGCCATGGTGCCGTGGGGTGCCGGCAGTAGGAAATTACTCCTCCTCCTCTCATGTCCGTGGAGTAAGAGCCTGCTAAGGTATACCTTCAGAAGATGCGCAGCAGCGTCTTTCCATAAATCAACATCCCGTACTGCGCTCGCCAACCTGCCCGCCAAGCGTGGTGAGTATGGAGATCCATGAGGGAGGCCTGTGTTCAGTAGTGGACGTTTTACGGCTGGAATGATGATGATGAATATTAATTTACGCTTAATTACGATCAAACTGCTCACATATTCAATGTCAGAATAAACAATACTCTCCAAGCAGTAATTGTAGTCCTAGACAGGGAGAAAATCACAACGGTAATTCCAATAGACCACTCAAGTTGTTACGATGATTCAGTCGTATGTTACTCTGTCAGAAACTTAGCAGTAACACCGCCGGTTTACGAGCGTATATTACAGAAGATACCACTGAGATTTTACGAGTATTCTGAATGCTCAGTCTCTCCGGGAACTAGTGATGGGTTAATGTGACCTCCTTTAAACTGTTCATTGACAGTGACTTAATAGAATAGGGTTTTATGGGAGTTTTTGGGCGGCTGAACTTTGATCTTGTCTGTGATGTTTTTTTAGTTGTAGAGCTATGTGGGTGACCGAGGATAAGCAACACTCTGAATGTCATTGTCAATTGTCAACACGCATTTTAGTGCTTCGAGATCGTAAAAATCGCTTGCCCCCTCCACACCGCGATCCTTTAACATTCAATGAGGCGCTTTCATTAAGAAGTAAAAACTTCAAAAATAGTTACCTCAAACCATATAGATGGCGTTAGTTTTCTTTTACTGGTAGGCACAATTCGACAATGACAGGATTAATCACAAACTTGCTTACTTCGCTTGCCAGCTCCATCTGTTAGGTTTAGTAGAAAACTCTTTTTCTTTTTTTACTGAAAACGGCTCATTTCTATTTGATAATAAGGTTTTAATGGTTGAGGGAAAAGTACGGAAATTGAGAAAGCCCATGTCAACGTTACGATGATTTACCGAAATGTTAACTGAGGCTGAATTCTCCAAAGACTTCATAATCCATTCGATTTCGTGTTTTAAACTACTTAAAGACCGATTAAGTAAACGTCCCACCGATATAAAGTGATGTCCATCGCATTATCTTGCTTGAATCCATCAATTTTATTCTTCCCAGGCGCTGCAGACATGTCGCCTGCAAAACAAAACTAAGTAATTTCTTTCTTATTTGTTCCTTCTTACACTCCTTTCCCAGCACTAGCGTGTCGCCAGCAGGCTATTCTCTCAATTAAGTTATTAGTGTGAATGCCCACTGCCACCGCGGCGTGGGAAGCCATCGGGAACGCATTCGATAATTATTTCGATAATTGATGCGTCCGTAGCCATTCAAACCCATGCGTTATACATATTTAATAGATTATGATCTAATTGTGTTGGAAACATGGGAAGTTAGGCTGTATTCACACGGCTACGAAATAGATTATCCTCCTTATACCCATACCCATTCTTATCTCTCTTATTGAGATTATTTTTTCTGAGAAGATTTACAGTAAAGCTATTCGCAGGAATCGTAAGTACAACTACAAATTACAAAGTTTTAAAAGGTAACATACAAACAACATGTCTCTAGAATTAATCTAATTTCGTTCAGCATCTCCTATTTAACTTCACACTTGAAAAATCTGGTTTTCATATTACGTAGATATGTATTTATAAATACTAATACACACAATGATGAACTAAGAAGAACACCAGTCTACGTAATAAACTCGTAATAGTCCTCGTCTTTCATCTTTGAAATTACCAACAAAAAAAGAGCAAATCCTTGGAAAATTGCTCAACCTACGCCAAGAACCATACAAAATGTCCATCCACATTAAAAATCCCAGAGCACATCCCGCAGTCGTTCTAAAAAGGCCCTCGGCAATCTGAGGTATTTTAGTGGCACATTTGTCACGCTGGATGCTGGATGTAAGGTCACCGCCGGAGCCGGCCATGGCCATAAATTGTTAATGAAACGGCTGTTATGGCCGAGCAGGTAACTGTGTTAGGACATTGTTGAGATTGTATAAGCTGGGTATATTGTGGTGCCAACGTCTAAGTCTTTTCAAGTTTAGAGGTTTGTGTTGGCAGGGCTAACTAAAATTAGGTTTGAAATTGATAATTTTGAGCTTCATTTGTAACAGTAGGCACTTTTATTAGGAACGGAAAAACTTAAATGTTTAAAACTTAAAAGTTTTAAACATTTAAGTTATTTATTCCGTTCATTTCATAGGACTACATAGCACCTAGAATTCTACCAAACCATACATATTATGTATATTATGTTATCAAATTATTGTAAGTTAAACTTTTGCGAAAATAAAAGCAAGCTTTGAAACTTTGAAAGACATAAAGAAAATGCGTTTATTGTATGTAATGCCGTAAATATAGACAATACCTAATTAAGTGTGATATTAGGTATACAATACAGATTTTGAGATAACATTTTCACAATTTCCAAAGCAACAAAAGTGTGCTAAGGTTCTATCTCAGCAACAGTTGCACCGCTGTTAAACGATGCAACCCTAGTATTCCTTACTTTCTTACATCCAAAGGCGTAATTGAATCGAGTGTTCTCTGCGCATACGCATGTAAGACGCCGCGGGCGCCGGCGCCTGACAAGGGTACGCCATTGTTATGCAAGGGATGCTATTGTGTTGTAGGGTTGTACGTGACTAATGGGATATTATAATAGAATTCACTTTGGAGGTAGTTTGACTGTTAAAATTAAGGAATGTGGAAAGTGTTTTTGAATCGGTTTTTATTTCAATGGTCGGCTTGGAATTTGATTTTGATGAACATCTTTTACAGGGGGTAAAACCGATCCGCTTGGAGATGTGCGGGTTAGTACTAGGGCGACTGCCCTTCGTCCATCGCGCCCATCGTGTTGACTGTGGCGACTGGAGCGACTGAGGCTACTGTGGCGACTATGGTGACTGTGGTGAAAATGTTTTAGATCTGCCAGGCGTCCCGTGACGTTAAATTTTTTATTACAGGAGTGCAATTAAAAAAAACTTATTACCTTTTTTGTACTATGTTACTTACGAGTATATTGGGAGTCCTTAAACTATCCCACTAATATTATAAAGCCACTAATATTATAATTGAATGGAGGCTTGTTAACTCTTCACGCAAAAACTAGGCTAGGGATTGAGCTGAAACTTTGCACACATATTGATGTTGACCAGGATTAACACATAGGTTACTTTTTATTCGGGTACAACGCATGCGAAGCGGCGGGCAGAAGCAAGTATTATAAAACATTGTGATAGTTACAACACTTATAAAGTTATAAGTATAACTTAAGAACGGCTGGACCGATTTCAATGACCTTAGATGTTTTAGATTTATCTGAGCCGGGTTAACATATATAGGCTTAAACATCACCTCCCTTGCCTCCTTCCACTTCTCGCGACTTGACGTAGTAACATGACAAGGCCTTTTCCCAGCAGTGGGAAACATCAGGCTTATAAATAAAAAAATAATAAAAAAGCAAAAATATTCCCATACATTTTATATACGGACGATTTAATGACATTTTTGGCTGTCAAATATTTAAAGGTTCGTTCAGAAATTTTATATTGTGATTAATCTTAAACTCAAAATGTTTATAATAAGTAGTAATGGTAGTTAGTAGTAGTAGAGTAGATGTATTAGTAGGATGGTACAAAATTCTCCGGGACAGCTAGTATATAAATAAAAGGCAATTGCAAATCCTAACAAATGCTAGAGAACCAACGCTGAAATAGCGATTTTATATTGTATCCTCATCATTTCAGCCGAATAACTTCCACTACTGAACACAGACCTCCCTCATGGATCTGCATGAGGGGTAGTTGCCATACTCACCACGCTTGGCAGGCGGGTTGGCAAGCGCAGTTCGGGATGTTATAACACGGAAAGACGCTGCTGCCTCCAGAGGTATCCCTCAGCAGGCTCTTACTACATTTACGGGTAAGAGAGGAGGGGTAACATTCTACTGCCGGCACCCCACGGCAGTAGAATTGTACCCTTAAGCTGAGAAACGTTTACACTAGATAGGACCCCGGATGTGTTATAACAAATTGTGATCTATCATTGAACTGGTTCCCTGCATCGCCTTCCAGTTGAGTGCCTCTTGGTACGGCAACGAAGTGATACGACCAAACTGTTGCGCTACGTCTAATGCGTATCGTAAGCAATTATATATGAACACTCCTTGAAGCCGTGGGGTGCCGGCAGTAGAATGTTACCCCTCCTCTCATGCCCGTGGATGCTGTAAGAGCCTGCTAAGGGATACCTCCGAAAGATGGCAGCGTCTTTCCCTATATCAACATCCCATACTGCGCTCGCCAACCCGCCTGCCATGCGTGGCGAGTATGGCAACAATCCCCTCATGATCTTGGACATGTATGAGGGAGGCCTATGTCCAGAAGTCGACGTGGGCAGCATTCCTACGGCTGTAATCATGATGATTATTTGACTCTACTACATTTTCATCATTCGCTTCTACATCGGCATCTAAGCCCATCCCTGCACATCCCTCCACGAGCAAGCCCGCGCCCTCGCATAGATGCTCTTGTATGGGATCGGATCTAAAACAGGATAACGGGTCCGCTACAGATGTACGGATACATCGTAATGGATGCAGCTGAACTGCTGAAGTGTTTATTGCGACGTGAGAAGGAATGGAAAGCTTTTTATTTATATTATTTAGCTTTAGTCTCGACAGTAGACCTCACGATTTCTATTTCCTTCGGTCAAGGCAAACTCAGCTGAAAAGATGGCACGTTTACTAGATATCTACAACATCCCGTACCTAGATGAAAACAATCTCTATTGTTTAAATGTTTGTGAAACAAAAAAATATATCTATGTCTATGCTGATGCTTCTTTACATTTTATTTATTTATTATTATTTTACAGCCGTTATTCTCTACTTATTATAAAAATAAGACGCTCCTCGCGACTGGTCTGTCTGTCTGTTCAGACGCTTACTTCTTGTTATAGATATATCTCCATGGCAACAACCCCTTATGATCAGTACTTGGATCTCCAAGTCCATGAGTAATTTATCTCGTCTAAGTGAGAATCCAGTAAATATACTACGGAAGGGGCGTTTTCTTCTTTAAAATAACTGATCAGTTATAGAAAAAGCCTTATTGACTTTCCTGTCGTCTGCCAATGACTACCTACTCACAAAAGACTTCAGTGTATACGTGATTATGACGTGTGAAACTGCGTCGAAACTCAAAAAGACTCAAATCATGGTAACTATCCCGTAAATATTCACAACCACGATAGTTTCAAAAGTGATAACACTTATGGGCTATCGATGATGAAGATAGCTTGCAAAGGTATTTCATAATTCATTTAATGCCAGAGTTGTTTCTGGAAAACAATTTCTCGAATTCCAAACAATTAGCGAGTACAGTCATGGAGAAAAACTTATCGATCCCGATTGATTTGAACGATGCTGTACCTGTAGGTATAGCGGGCCGTTGCAGTGTCTAGTGGTGTACTAGCGAGGCCGATTACAACAAAGTCAAGTTAGTTACACCACTTATAACTCGAGAACGGCTGGACCGATTTCAGATTTTAATTTTTTAGGATTTGTCTGCGTCCGCAAGAACATATAGGGCTGTTTAAGTATTGTAAAAGTGCACAGAGAAAAACATTACAACGTAAATTTAATTTATCATACTTTTAACATTGAAGTTGATTTTTTTTTTTTTGCTTGTCAAATATTTATAGGCAGTTGATTCTGAGGCGTTAGGAAGCGTCGGGAAAGCTTGTTTGAAATAATTATTGGATAGAACGTATTCGGTACTATAGGCTACAATGAAGTTATGACGTAACATCATTATATTGGTTTTTAATACTAAATCTGTAGTGCTAATGAATAAACTAATTTGATATAATTTTAATTGCCAGTAGCATATAACATTACTGAAATTTTCACATAGCGTCGCAGACCAAATTCTGCTACTTTATGTTTTGCGGTTTAAACGAACTCACAACCTCTTGCATCATTGCCGGCATATGCACCCACTGCGCCATGGAGGTCAAGGAACATTGTATCAATCAATCAATTATTTATTTAAAATCTTTACAAATTATTACATTATATAAAGCAATTTCAAAGTTCTCAACTAGTTAAAAAAAACTGAGCCGCCACGGGACGCCTGGCAGATGTAAAACATTTTCACCATAGTCGCCACAGTCCCCACTGTTGCTACAGTAGACCCAGTTGTCATAGTCATCACAGTCGTTACAGTCGCTTCACAGTAGCCACAGTCGCCCCAGTCGCCACAGACAACACGATGGGCACTATAGACGAAAGGCAGTCGCCCTAGTAACTAGTTATTAGGGCAGTCGTCTTAGTACTAACTCGCTCATCTCCAAGCGTCACGCGTCACCTCTCGTCCGATCGGTTTTACCACAGAATTATTAACTTTTCTGTGGGTTTTACCCCCGAAAAAGATGTTTTACAGCAAAAACTGTGTTAGGGCAAGGTAAAGTCCTGAGAACTCGGCTCTTGAAGTTGTCGACGCGTATGTATACCTAGGACAAACAGTCCAATTAGGTAGGTCCAACTTCGAGAAAGAGGTCAATCGTCGAATCCAACTCGGATGGGCAGCGTTTGGGAAACTACGCAACGTCTTTTCGTCCAACATACCTCAGTGCCTTAAGACGAAAGTCTACATTCAGTATGTGTTACCAGTGATGACATATGGAACCGAGAAGTGATCATTCACGATTGGTCTCATGAATAAGCTCAGAGTCGCTCAACGGCCATGTAGCTCACAGAACAGATGGCCGATGGGGCCAAAAAGTTCTCGAGTGGAGGCCACGGACCGGAAAACGCAGCGTAGGACGTCCACCAACAAGATGGGCTGACGATCTGATGAAGACCGCAGGTCGACGGTGGATGCAGATCGCTTCCAACCGCAATAACTGGAAATCTATGAGGGAGGCCTATGTCCAGCAGTGGACGTCCTACGGCTGAAATGATGATGATGATGAAAGTCTCTCCATTCACGCACACATGTAAATCAAACATCCGTCTGTTGAAACACAATTAACCCTTTCGTTCAACCGGAGCAACGTTAAATAACTGCGATTGCGCCGAAAGTTGGAAACATCAGGCAACACTACCGGGCCTCGTGAGACAAAAACCGCCCGGGCCATATTTGGCAGGGCTAATGAGCCTAATGGCCTTCGTATACGGGGGCCGCGTTCCCACGTACCTCGTTTTTACCCCATGCCCATATTTGAGGGATCCGGCTGCTCCTGGACCCCGGGAATAATGAAGTTTAGATTTTTAAAAGGGTTTCTGATAAGGCAGAACTGGTAGCGTTCACTTATACGGTCTTCGGCAAAAAGTCACATCACTACGGTATATTATTGCATAATAATTATTATGGTTTAAATTTTGCCGCAAGAATGTTCTTTTTTAACTGCCGTGGTGTGCCGGCAGAATAATGTTGCCCCTCCTCTCTTACCCGTGGATGCAGTAAGAATCTGCCAAGGGATACCTCCGGAAGGTGGGCAGCAGCGTCTTCCATCCCCGTAATGCGTCCGCCAACCCACCTACTACTCGTGGTCAGTATTGCAGCAACCCCCCTTATGATCTTGAAGGCCCATGAGAAAGGCCAATGTCCACCAGTGGACAGCATATGCCTATACACATATGCCAAGACAATATTGTCAGGGAGTGGCGTGTAAGAGAAGTGGATTTAACCCAGCAATGGGTGTTACCAGCTCATTAGGCTGATAGATAGGTCATCATATCACTAAAAGACAGTGGCGCCCATTTTCCGGAGGGATTCTTGACAGATTCTTACTGCATCCACGGGCAAGAGAGGAAGAGCAACATTCTACTGCCGGCACCCCACATCATACTATCTAAAATGGTAAACAAGTAAAAATGTTCCATTTATGGTACATTGGCATACCTATACTACTTACAAAATACTGCTGACAAGCGATCTACGATCCTTTGTGCGTGCCGAGATGCGCGTACGCAGACTTGCGACGCGTCTGAGTCATCGCCAATCGTGCTTCGCAATAACGAAGGCTGTATTGTCTTTGAAACTTTAATCTTCTATTGAACACGCTTTCTCACAGGAAGCGATCGCAGAAAGTGGGAATCGGTTTTCTCTACGTCCACTGCTGGACATAGGCTACCCTCATGGATATTTCAAGATCATGTTGCTATACTAACACATTGGACTGTAAAATTATCTGAATAATAAATAAATTGAATTGAATTAAAATATACTCGCCACGTACGCCACGCACGTAATTTAATTAAATAAATATCTGCAAAAAAGCAAATATAAAACCCGGTGGCCGGAGCCGGCACCGGAGCTGCCGGTGTGCCGGCAGTAGAATCTTACCCCTCCTCTGATACTCGTGGATGCAGTAAGAGCCTGCTAAGGGATACTTCCGGAAGATGGGCAGCAGCGTCTTTCCGTGTATCAACATCCCGTACTGCGCTCGCCAACCCGCCTGCCAACCGTGGTGAGTATGGCAACTACCCCTCATGGAGATCCATGAGGGAGGCCTGAGCTCAGTAGGGGGCGTTTAGCGGCTGACATGATGATGATGAAACCCGATGGGGATCCGCGACCTCCTGCATCTCAACCAGGTAATCGACCACATAACATCATTCAGGTTGCCGCTTGTTACAGGAGGTCTTTGGCGTGTCTAGTCATTTAGTATAAAAATTCGCCAAGTGCGAGTCGGAATCGCGCACGGATGGTTCCGTACAATCGTGTGTAAATATGCTGTGAATATTTCAAGCGTCTACCTGATGCCGTTATCGAGCAAAACACGAAAAAAAATAACGTTTGTTGTATGGGAGCCCCCCTCAAATGTTTGTTCTATTTTAATTTAGTTATTTATTTTTTAAGTGAATATTCAACTAAATATTCTGTGAATATTTCCGTTGCCGTTATTAATAACGAGCAAAACACGGCAAAAAAATCACGTTTCTTGTTTGTAGTTATATATTAACTAAACCACAGAGGTCTACAATTTAAAGTCATCCTTTCGGTACTAAAATAGCAACTCTCCATGTTAAAGCACGCTGTGATCTGTTCACTCTATATCCCAGGATCAGGCGCCATTTGACGTCGCATTCTGTTACAGAAAACATTTTAAATGGCATTTAAAAGCTAGCAAAATCCAATTTGTGTCGTGATAGCTATCTGCGTCGACGCAGGCGACGTGTCGGCGAGCGTCACTCTGCATAGATGCCATCAGTCACCGCCTAGTGGCGAGCTAATGGTGCTCTATACCCCGTGGGGTGCTGTCCGTAGAATGTTGCCTCTCCTCTTTAGCCCGTGGATGTCATAAGAATCTGCTAATAAATAACTCTGGAAGATACCAGCTTTCCTTGTTTAACATCGCGTATTGCGCTTGCCAAATCGCCTGTCAAGCGAGTATGGCAAAAACCCCCTCAAGACGCAACAGAATGCTGGTCCACAGTAAATGCAGGACGCTTCCAGCGACAATATCTATAGGTCCATTAGGGAGACCTTTTGATTTAAACACATAACTCACACTTTCTTCCTAAAAAGGATGTGCTATAGATAAAATGATTGATGTAATAACTCTTCCCAGAATTATTATTATTATGAGACATTTGGGTCCCACTGCTGGGCAAAGGCCTCCCCCAATTCCCTCCATATATATCCTGATCCTGAGCTGCTTCCAATCAACGATGTACTGATCGAGTCCGTCCCGCCATCTGCGCTTCGGTCTGCCGCGTCGCCTTCCCGCCGGGTCAGGCCGCCACTCCGTGACTATCTTTGCCCACAGCTCACTCGGCATGCGGCAGATGTGGCCAGCCCAGTCCCACTTCAGCTTAGCGGCTACCAGAGAATTACTAATAGAAAATGCACATTATAAATTGCTTACTTACACTTCTGGCTCAGCGACCCAATGTGGAGACCCAATGGCCTCCGATACAAGACTTCTCCAGGCTTCTCTGTTTTAAGCTAGTTCTCGCCAGTTAGCAGCATCGTGTTCTCGCAGATCCGCTTCCACCTCGCCAATCCAGCGGCGCCGGGGCGGCCGACTGGTCTACGCCCCGATGGTATTCCCTGGTAGACTTTCTTGACGGCTCGATGTCGATCGGGGTTTAAAATTACAGGATATTTTAATTGTTAACTACTGAACACATGCCTCGTACTCACGGATCTCCATGAGGGTTAGTTGACATAGTCACCACGCTTAGCAGGCGGGTAGGTGAGCGCAGTTTGTGGTGTTGATACACGGAAAGATGCTGCTGCGCATCTTCCGGAGGTATCCCTTAGCAGGCTCTTACTGCATCCACGGGCATGGGAGGATGGACATTCCTGCCGGCACCCTACGGCAGGCATCTTTTTAATTAAATGTTAACAAATCGCGAAAGTTCAACAAGATAATGCACACCCTGAACCACTCGGCGGATGGTGCATGTATACAGAAGTTAAATAACGTACATATGTACATACATAGGTGCAGAGCATTTCAAAAAGATTTCGTATAAGATCATCTCAGCAAATGTCTGAATGTATAATGCCATTTAAAAGCTAACAGAATCCAATTTGTGTCGCGATCCGTATCAGCAACGTGTCGGGACGAGCCTCGCTCTGCATAGATGGCATCAGTCACCGCCTACTGGTGAGGTTAATGGTGCACTGTCCACTACACCCCGAGGGGTGGCGGCAGTAGAACGTTGCCTCTCCACTTGCCCGTGGATGCAGCGTCTTTCTGTGTTTACAGCCTGTACTGCGCTCGCCAACCCGCCCCGGCCAAGCGTGATGATCAGCATGCCTAGGCCTAATAATTATATATAATAGTGAATATAATTTATTCGTAATAATAATTGAGTAAGTACAAGTATTTTTATATACATCTGATACATAATTGGATTGGATTGTCACATTTGACGACCTCCGTGGCGCAGCGGGCAAAGGTCCGCCTGCGAGGTTGCGGGTTCGATTCCCGCCTCAGGACTAATATCTGTCCGATCTACAGATATAAGTTCAGGGCGTTCTGGATGTTTTTCTTTTTTTATATATACATATATATAATAAAATATCTATCTATATAGTATATAATAATGTATTAGGTGTATCGGTCATCTAGCACCTATAACACAAGCTCTGCTTAGCTTGGGGCTAGATGATGCTGTGTGAATTATTTATTATTATTTATCTTAACTATTTGAAAGATAAGGATAATTGATAAAAAAAAATACAAATACAGAATCATAAGAGAAAACAAACAATAACAAGAGTACGAATAAAAAAATAACAATTAAATTGTTTTATTCCTTATGAGCTACGAATTCGTCGTATAAAAAGGTTTGCTCAATAAGCCAGCACTTTAGATCGTACTTGAATGCGGGCAGACTTTGGGCTTGTGTAACTGAGCTGGGGGCCGGTTGTATACCGCTGGGCCCATAACATGTCGCCTATGTGGACGTGGACAGCAGTCCTAAGGCTGAAATGATGATGATACTTACTCCAACTAATTTACTACTTGTTGTTATGTTAAACGGGTCTTCTACTAGGTTTCCAACGTGTTCGGTTCCTCCCAGGGGAACTTTCGTCAGGAATGGAGCTTTAACGCGGCACCGTCTTCCCTCTCACGCGCTCGCGTTGCACATAACAATGAATAGTGTAACTCACGAGTCACGAGTCTTTTGAGAATTAACTACTTATTGTCTAAACTGAAAATGCATTTTGTTAGTAAGATTCCTTATCGCGTGATTTTACCAGGTATTTAGCGTAATACATTTTACATACCACAGCATTCATGTCAGTCAAACCAGAACTCATTCTTAGCCACCTGAGTGGTCTCATAAATTGCATTGAAGGTGTCACATTCCTATTATTTGAAACCTCTAGAACAGTCACAGGTCAAGGACCACACAGGGCACGTCACATATCAAGACTGGGGTAGTTCCCATGTGTTCTATGGAACAATGACGTCATCTTCCGAATAAGATATTTTTTATATTATTTTGTAGTATGGAACATGTAATACACACATAGGTAACTGTCCTAGTTAAACTTTACTTATATTATTCTACATAAGCACATAATGATATAAAACGAATTCAATTATGAAACTCAAAATTTATGAAACCATGCAACAATTTATCTTGTTATTAACATATGTACATAAATCAGTATTTATCGCGTAAATTACCTTTATTATTACGAAACGTCAGAAATTAAAAGGTAATTTATGCGATAAATACCCGGTTATTGCATGTTAATAATGTGTCGTGATCGCGAAAGTTTAAAAAAGACATTTGTCTTGTTATGGAGAAGCGTTTTTAATTGTCACTGTTATTTCTCAAATTGTTCTAACAAGGTAAATAAGACTCTTTAAGAATATCTTATCAATCATACTGGCCTCTAGAAAATAATATAAATTTATTGTGGCACTTGCCGAAGTGACTAATTTGAAAAATGTATTTGGGAAAATCTGACTCTCTTTTTGTTCCACGTCATGAAACTCAGGTGAAAAGCATCGGCAGTTCCATTGAAACAAATTGAGTGTAATAAAAATAACTAAAAAGTTAATAATCGCTTAATTACTGAGTTTCTAGGGCCACCTCCGAGCTCCATCATCAGACCCTGGTTACCATGGTCAGATCAGATCGCATGTCATAAGCATTTTACATTGTCATCCGGTTTACACATGCATGCAGAATTTCAGTTCAATCGGTAACCGGAAAGTGGATCTTGCAAGATTTGGTTACAGACAAACATCGGGGCAGGTGAAACTAAATAAAAGCTTGTAAAAATAGGGAAGAAAATGATTCATCATTTTGTTCGATGACGTCATGTTCTATAGAACAAATGGGAACTACCCTCAGTCTGCGGTCAAGGGCCCGACCACACGCAGTCCACCTGGCTCAAACCGCCGACAATTTGCATGGCTGCAATCACTTTGATGAGGCGCTGCTGGGAGTGTGCCATTTGTTGCATTGTGGGGAGATAGTAAGAAATGTTCTGGACGTTCATTTGAATATAATCTTAGCACTAAGAACAAAAGTACGGTGAGAGCTCTATTTTTCATACGGAAACCAATGGTGTTGCTCGACCTATCGTGTCGCTTGCCCAGTGATGAGTCGAACGATAATAATTAATAATCTTGCGAGTTATACGCAAGTGATTTGAAAGTCATTTAATTTCTTAACCCTTAACAAAAAAGTGGGTAAAAGGGGTGAAAGTGGAGAGGAACAATCGACAATGTTTTCAAATGTACCCAAGTGTGGTATTAAATGAAGGGGCATTGTGTAGATTGCAAAAGTAAGGAGACATATTAAAAAAAAATACAATTTCCGAGACTAGGTAAGGTGAGGAGGCTTTCTTAAAACTAATAATATTAGACTTTTGTTATCGTGAAATCTTTAACAGAGGAACCAGTTAACACCTTTCTTAAAAAGTTAGTGCAATTAATTTTTTAAATGTTTAGGCTGTCAATTGGTTTCATATCATCAGGATGAACATTAAAAAGCTTACCTGCCCGATACCTAATGTCATGCTTTGTCATGTTTAGCCTTCGAAGCAGCAGGGCCTTCTATATCAAGCATTTAGCTTGATGTAGAAGATGATTGGACTTGAACTTGATGACATATCATGATATCATTGACAGTTTCAAAATCTGATGTTATAGGAGAGGTGTATGCAGACTTAATAAGACACAATCAAAGGTTAATCATGCATTATCGTGTATGCTGAAAAATATACTTTTGATTTTTTTTGTATTTTTGGAAGGTATCCTGAAAATCGCTTGACGATGTCTCTAAGATTACCTAGTTCATATTTTCACATAACATATGAGTGGCTTGAAATACGAGTATTCAACCTACAATAGACAATTCTGAACATAAATTAACCAATCATCGCTCACACTTGATGCCTGCTCGGTCATTGTAAACACTCACCCTTAAGTCTGTACTTAGTACCCACTTCCTTACTTAAAACAAATGACTATGTTTACATCGGCGTGACCGCTTCCTCTTGCGCTACTGTTTGTCAGCACGTACATACTCTGAAATCTAGACAAGGCAAACTAAGCTTTAGCTTCACCACATAGTACTGAATTTCAGAACGTTTCTTTCATTGTGAAGAGAAAGATAAAAATAGAGCTCATATTTCCTCTCAAAGAGCCACTGCGTCAGAGAACCAGAAACTTTATAGGATGTGGAATACAGTTCAAAGTTGAAACCAGGGTGACTGAATGCAACAGTGCACCAGTGAATCTGTTGATGATTGAGAATGTAGTCTGAATCGTCTGGCCGTAAACTTGAACTGTGAACTGTCTGTTTGTATTGCTGCAATAAACACCTGTTTTATCGCCCTCTGTTTATGGATCAAGACTATTTTCTACTGGAATTTACTCTCGAGCTGATCGTATCAGACCATAAAGATGCTTTCTTGCTTCTACTGGACCGAAAGTAATTAATTATTTTATTGTTACTGCCTTCACTGCAATCTCGTTTGCGTTGTAAATGTAAACTTGATTGACTTTTCTAATCTTATAAAAGCTTTCGCGATCAAAACGTTATAAACACATTATTCAAACACATATAACTACGTTATGATACTCTTCAACTTGTATTTGGAGAAAGAAGCGAAAAACCTATAAAAAATAAATAAATAGTAGCGATAGTGTATTGATAGTTAATTGTCCTTTTACCAAGATTACATGCTAAATTTTGCAAAACATTTTACATTTCACAAAAATCGAAGTGCATCAAAATTCCCGTTTTAAACTAAAAATGCCATACACCAAGGATGTTTCGATGAAATCCTTCAAAGTCTTCAGTAACTTAGTTTTTTCTAATGCAATGCAAAGAAAAGCTTAAAATCATGTTTTGTCCCTTTTTAATGTTTAGCTGTTAACTGCACCAAACAATAATTTTAGAGGAATCTATCTACCAACAGCCGAGAAATAACAAAATAAAACCGGGCAAGAGCGAGTCGGACTCGCGCACCGAGGGTTCCGTGCCATCATACAATATAATTTATGACAAAGGCGGTTTTATATTTGTTGGAGAACCTTGACAGCGCCATCTCTTGTCTAATAGCAGAACTTATGTAGATTTTTTACACTTTCGATGATTTCTAAAAAAGTATGCTATGTAGAGAGATTGTAATAAATTTCCTCTAATCTTTACATACACTTCTAATAGTAATAAAAGTTTCAAAGGTTTACAGGTATATAGGTTTATCTCCGCAAACTTCGGAGATAAGGGGGGGGAACGCTATTTTTTTCAACATTTTTGTAAATAACTCAAAAACTATACGACTTAAAGGAAAACTAAAAACTGTTTATTAATGTGCAAATGAATACCTTTCATATGATACCCCACATCACCTATTAACTTCACAAAATTTTTGAAAACCCCCATTCCACCCCCCTTGTCTAAAAAACTATGCAAATTAGAGAGTTCGCTATAATTTTTCTATAAAGTTTACATACACTTCTATTAGCCATTAAAGTATCACGGGTTTATCTCTGCAAACTTCGGAGATAAGGGGGGGGAACGGTCGTTTTTTCAACATTTTTGTAAATAACTCAAAAACGCTACGGTTTAAAGGAAAACTAAAAACTGTTTATTAATGTACAAATGAATACCTTTCATATGATACCCCACATCACCTATTTACTTTACAAAATTTTTGAAAACCCCCCTTCAACCCCCCTTGTCTAAAAAACTATGCAAATTAGAGAGTATGCTACAACTTTCCTATTAAGTTTACATACACTTCTATGAGCTATAAAAGTATCACGGGTTTATCTCTGCAAACTTCGGAGATAAGGGGGGGGAACGGTCGTTTTTTCGACATTTTTGTAAATAATTCAAAAACAATACGGCTTAAAGGAAAACTAAAAACTGTTTATTAATGTGCAAATGAATACCTTTCATATGATACCCCACATCACCTATTCATCATCACATATTAACTTCACAAAATTTTTGAAAACCCCACTTCCACCCCCCTTGTCGAAAAAACTATGCAAACTAGAGAGTTCGCTATAATTTTCCTATAAAGTTTACATACACTTCTATTAGCTATAAAAGTATCATGGGTTTATCTCGGCAAACTTCGGAGATAAGGGGGGGGGGAACGGTCATTTTTTCAACATTTTTGTAAATAACTCAAAAATGATACGGTTTAAAGGAAAACTAAAAACTGTTTATTAATGTACAAATGAATATCTTTCATATGATGCCCCACACGGCCTAGTAACTTCACTTAAAATTTTTGAGATCCCCTATCCGCCCCCCTGCAATCAAAATAAGAATATTTTTTAACATTTTTATATATGCTATATTAGTAAAAAAGTGTTGTCTTTTACCATTTTAAATTGCAAGTCGATAGCATCAGTAGTTCTCGAGATATCCATCTGTGACAGACAGACAGACAGACAGAGTGATTCTATAAGGGTTCCTTTTTACCATTTTGGTCCGGAACCCTAAAAAAGTGTTGCCAGTTTCTTTACATAAAGTAATCTTACTTCAAAGTTTTCAAACTCATGAAATTTGGTTATTATAAAAAAAATCAAAATAAAAAAATCTATGGGACCTAGGTCAAATCATTTGAGCTGGGTAGATAGCAGACGACCCACCTATCTCCCATTTTCTTATGTTCAACGTTCTGTCGAACACCCTCTATATATATATGTACGTACGTACACATTTTTTTTGTTGCTTACAATTAAAGATGCAATCGATCCATCCTTTTAAGCTTTAATTCCATCTTTTCACTCAATCCACTAATTTCCCATTCAAGCAAATTACCACTAATTAAGGATTGTTTGTTGATACAAGCTGTAATCTGCGTTTCTCGAATGCTACTCCTAAATTACCACGTTTGCCACCCTCCCATGTGGTCCGCTAAGCCGTCATTACAAACAGACAGGACTCTTATTAGAGTACCTCCATATTGAGAGCAAGCCAACGCACTGAACTGCGCAGAGCTGAAGCTTTTACACATCGCGTTAAGGATGCACCAAGTACTACGAATTTCGAGTGAAGACTGAAAGGCTGGCTCGAAGAAAACACTTTCTGTCTTTATTGTTATTAATTCATGTTTTATTAATTACTCTATGACATGATTGTTACTGATACACATTAAAGATCTATAATTGTGACAAATTATCAATAAAATCTTTATATCATCTATTGTATCTCACTAATATATAAAGCCGAAAGTTTATTTTATAGATGTATGGATGTTTTTTACTTCTTCGAGCAGACTACCCAACGGATTGAGTTGAAATAAGGCACACGTCTATACGTGCATGGCCGGAGATATTTTATCCACGGGGAGAGGACAAAATACTATTCCCCTCTGTCAATTTTGTCCACCCTCCGAGCATGACGACATGGGTGGATAAACTATTCACGGTGGACAAACCAGGGGAAACGCTTGTCCCCGAAATTATACTATATAATATAAATTATTATTACCTCCTCCAACATGCTCCAGGCGCTACAGAATGAATACCAGTTGCTCATTCTGTAGCGCCTGGAGCATTGTTAGAGCTAAAGCGTAAGCATACAGTTACCAAGCTTAAATAAGGCAAGCAGCAAGAAAATTTATGAGATATTGGAAAGAAAGGAGGTAATCCTCACCTACTTGTTTATTAACATACACCCACATAGAGTAACCCTCACTCCCTGTGGTCTGCTCTTCATGTCTGAAGATCGTTACCACAGGATGTCTTCGTGAAAGTATGGACAGCTTAACCCCAACGAATTCTATTACTGGCCAGATGAACCACCTCGTAGAAGCTGGCTTGTATTTCCACCGATTTTGCCAACCCGCCAAAGCACGGCGAATAACCTGAAAGAGTTCAATGCGTTCCAAAGTGTATCAGTATGGTTGTACCATGCTGGACCACCGAGATCCGACCTGCAACGATCGCGGTGCCTAGTAGTTAGAAGAGATAGGACTCGGTTCGTTGTCAGTTATTAGACCAATGAGATTTCAATCACTCGTTGACTTCGAAATGGTTATTTACGCGTGCTGTCAGAAAGTTCTTCATCGTGTGATTGTATATACTTAATTGAATTGTAAGAATGCCGTAGAGTGCCGACAGTAGAATCTAGCTCCTCCTCTTTTGCCCTTGAATGCAGTAAGAATCTGCCAAGGGAAACTTCCGGGAGGTGGAAAATTGTCCAAGTGAGGGAAAGAAGTGATAAAGAAACCTTAACCTCTCACTCCTATTGATTTTCAGTCGTAGGACGCCCAGTCCACTACTGGACATATGTAAGCCTCCCTCATAGATCTCCAAGCACTGATCATGAGGGGATTATTACAATACTCACCACGTTACCATGACCACCACCATGTTAAAAGACGAAAAGACGCTGCTGCCCATATTTCGGAGGTATGCCATGGCAGATTCTTACTGCATCAACGGGCAAGAGAGGAGAGGCAGAATTCTGTCAAATCCCACAGCATAGTTGACGTAGTCACTTAGATCATTTAAATCTACCCCAAATCAAAGACTGATATCAACAGTTACTTAAACAAAACAAACCACTGCAGCACTAGAGCCGACTATCCCATAACATTTTTATCTCCTACTTTTGTGTCGGTCCCATATTTCACTCACACCACCGATTACAAATAAGCGACATTTTGACGACCACAAGCTAATGAAACAGCCTTATGGTAACTTAATGAAGCACAGTTGAGATGTTGACAGAAGGGCGACTTGGCTGCAAGTTCTTTGGTACAGTAATAGGCCTAGGGTTAACTTATGAATTGACTATACCTTACCGCCATTAATTGATATTTTTCGCATTCTTGCCGAGATTAAATTTTGGTGACAGATCTACTATCGGAAGAACAAATATATTTGTTATCTTATCACTTCAGCCGTAAAACGTCCACTACTGAACACAGGTCTCCCTCATGGATCTCCATGAGGGGTACTTGCCAGCGCAGTGCGGAATTTTGATACACGAAGACGCTGCTGCCCATCTTCCGGAGGTATCTCTTAGCAGGCTCTTACTGTATCCACGGGCATGAGAGAAGGGGCAACGTTCTACTGCAGGCACCCCACGGCAATTGTATATTTATTATGTGATTGATAAAATCATACCACTTAAATACTTACATGTTTCTTTTTTTAAATTAAATTACAAAAAGACTGTCGCTCAGCGACCATATTGTCCCAATACATGTTTCTTGTAAATAGATATAAACATAGAAAACATCCTTCCCACAACAGACACCTGGGACCTGGGGACCTGGGTTCGAACCCGCTAAATGTCTATATTTGACACCCATAAATCGTCTTGATGAACATAACAACTTAAACGATCGTTTATGATGAACGGCTGAGCTTAATCGATGTTTGTACCATTATGTCGAGAGGTACCCTTTGACCCATACTTATTGCTTTATTGTAATATATTACCAGCACTTAAATTTAAAGATAATATACCTAACCGCTAATTTGGTTGCGCGCCGCGCCGATTTCGACCGTCATTTAGTTTGCGTTTTGGTGCGAAATACGGCGGGCGCTCCGCGTCGGCGCTAAGTGGATACTGGCTCGATTTTTACAATGGAACGTATTGTGGTATTCCATGCTCTATGGAAAGGGTATGAATGAAGCTTGTCAGTACAATATTTCATAATTTAGTCTGTGTTCGGGATATACAGAGTAAAAATTATTTAACGTTACAAAAAAAAGTTCTTCTCTGAAGAAATAAGCGAGATGTTGAAGATTAATAGGACAAACTTAATAATGCATCGTAATTATCTCAGCCGTGGGTCTGCTGTCCACGTCCACTGCTGGGCAAAGGCCATCTTGGATCTCCAAGATCGTGAGGGAGTGGTTGGCAGGCGAGTTGGCGAGCGCAGGGTGGAATGGTGATACACGGAAAGGCACTGCTGTCCATCTTCCTTAGCTAATTCTTACTGCATCCACGGGCAAAAGAAAAGAGGTAACATTATACTGCCCCACTTCCAATGTAATGTATAAACACAAACAACACGTTGGTATTAAATAAATAAATAAATAATTCTGGACAAATCACACAGCACCATCTAGCCCCAAGCTAAGCAGAGCTTGTGTTATGGGTACTAGATGACTGATATACTTAATACATTATACTACATAGATAGATATTTTTATTATATATAGAAAAACACCCAGAACACCCTGAACAAATATCTGCAGATCGTACAGACGTTTGTCCCGAGGCGGGAATCGAACCCGCAACCCCTTGCAGCGCAGGCGGACCTTCGTCCGCTGCGCCAGAGAGCTCGTCAAGATATTGATTTCAATGATTACTTTTTCATTAATCATTACTTCTGAGAAAAAATCTGATAAGTTTTGTGTGTAAATTGTAATAATCACGTAAACTTGAAAGCCCAAAAAGCCACAGCGACATAGGTACACTGTGTTCTTTCACTGTGGCTTTTTATAAGCATGAGAGCAGTTTTATCTGACGAAATTACGCACAATTCTTATATTTTCAGTTTCTGTCAAACATTCTGTTATTCCTAATTAATAATTCAAGCACGTTGTGTAAACTGTTTTGCTTTAGACATTTAGAAAGACTTAGTAAGTAAAGCCCATTGCTGGCTTATTACCACGGCATCCAAAATATCTAGTGTCTTTGTAGATTGCTTAGTGATAATCACCAGTAACAAAACAATATGTCAGTTATGTAAATTACAATGTTAAACCTTAACTTAGAAAGAAATTTAAAACGACTTCCTATTCGATAGGGCTTTTACAATATATAAAAAATGCTGGACAATTCACACAGCATAAAATAGCCCCAAGCTAAGCAGAGCTTGTGTTATGGGTACTTCTAAATGATAGATCTTACAGACATTTCTCCTGAGGCGGGAATCAGAACCGGCGACCTCTTGCGGACCCTCGCCCGCTGCGCTGAAGAGTTTTGATCTGTGGTCTTCTTCATCCACTTCACCAAATAAAAGCTCAAGGTCAAAGGCTTGACCATGAGCTAAATAAATGCTGATATCGCTATATTATGTACCTACAACTTTCGAGGAGCTCGCTCGATTCATTTCATTCAAAATGGGACCAAATCCAGAGTTCTAGGTAACAAAAATTTCTATAATACAGGCGCATTGAGAACATCCTCCTTTTTTTTGAAGTCGGTTAAAAAAATGAACAGCAGGAATTCGCCATGGCCTGTCAGAAAACCCATTGGTCAGACGTCCAGAGCGTTACTCACCGGACCTCGCTCCATTACACGGTTACTCTGTCTGCCAGGTGGTCCCCGGTCGGTAATAACAGCGTGTCGGAGCCCGGGGCGCCGCCCCCACGACTTCATTAATGGACCCAGAAGTGGCTGAGTACAAAGATTTGATCCATTAGATACGCCCTTACCGTTATTCTTTTTATTTATTTATTTATTTCTATTAAATGAACATTTATCTTAAAATAATGTCTGCCAAACTGTGCAACAGTTTGTCGGCAGTTTTATGAGACCGTGCTTTGTTTCCTCACGAAATGAGATAGCTCGCTCAGTGGGATTCAGTGTACCTCTAAACAATGTTAGCCTGACGTGGTGTCTGTTACATTTTTACGAAAGTTTGTGCAATATGATTGGACAACAAGCATTGGTACGGGGTTACCAGAAAAGGGGGCGAAGGCCTCAAGAGGTCACCAAAGGTAAAAAATGGCATTTTTGGGTTTTTGGACGTTTTCGGCCATTTGAAGACTTATTTTTTTGTGACCTTTCACAATACAATACCTCTACAATACAATAGGTCACAATAACTCCAGTCCTTGTGACCCTAGGTCACCAAAATCAATCAGTACCCTTCTCTCATTATTACGGTGCTAACAAAAAAGTTTCATGTAAATCGATCAACGCGTTCGGTTGTGAGCGTCTCATGCACAGACAGACAGACAGACAGTGCTATGCATATTAGGGGGCTTCGCCCTCTAAATTTAATTTTTTGGCAAAACCATTTGCGTGCGTCGGCATTATTGTTAACACACATAAATTAAGTGCCACAGTTTTTGGTGTCAGAGCACATCTACAGATTTAAATCTTTGGCTGGGTTTCGTCATGAGTGTGGATGAGTTTATAATGAGGTATTTTAAGCTAAAGTAAAATAAGAAAGGAGATAAAAGGCAAATAAATTCAGATATTTTTTTCGAAAATTAAACGTAAAACCTAAATGATTTTACTGTGGGCAATGGCAACGTCTCCTAGAATACGATGGAAGCAATTGTCTGAGAATCGGAAGCAAATTGTAAGCTAATTGGGAAGCAATGAATTCAAAGTTGCATAAATTCAAAGTTGAGTTAATGCCTATTAAATGTACAAAAATCATTTGTAGTATGAATGTTTAGTTTCGTTCGTTCAATTTTAAAATAAAAATTTAACATGTTTGTGACAACCATAAATATGAGCCGGGCTTCCACGCGATTACATCTGCTTGAGATAATCCTATCCAGGATATTACCCCTCATCATTACTACATTAAAGTGCTCACAAAATGATGATGAACCCTAAGCTACAAGTGACTCACAAGTTATCACATTGCGTCGGATTCCACTTGCCATGTAAAGTACCTGCTATCGAGTGGTCTAAGTGTGAAGATAACCGGCGGCTTCTCAACTTTGCACGCCGTTGCTTCTGACTTTGGCCACCAGGGTTTAACAAACATTGCCTTATCCTGTAATTTCATAGTGGTAAGATTATGAATATTGCCAGGCTTTGCTATTAGATAGATGCGGTTATACAGATAGTTATATTAACAGACTACTATAAAGGACGAAGTTCTCAAGTTGTCTGTAATTTTTTTAAATCTATGTTAGTTTGTTAGTTATTTTAATGGACTCCTAAAATATGGGTATCAAATGAAAGGGCTTGCTGAGAATAATTCGAAAATTAAATAATGATACTCTGAATCCTGAAACATGGCGGAACATCAAAGATGGCGGACTAGTTATTCTTAATGCACTCCTATAATATGAGTATCAAATAAAAGGCCTTGTTGAGAGTTACTCGAAAAATTAAATGACATCACTCAAAATCCAATATGGCGGTATACTCAAGATGGCGGACTAATTAAAAAAATGAAATAACGTCACTCTAAATCCAATATGGCAGAATACCCAAGATGGCGGACTATTTTATTAATGCACTTTTACAATATGGATATCAGATAAAAGGGCTTGACAAGAAATCAACTGTCCAGTGATAACTAAAAAGTAAAAATAAATATTAAAGTAAAAAAAAACTTTTTAACAAACAAGCTTTTATTTAAACCTACGTAAGCTTGTTTGTTAAAAAGTTTTTTACTTTGAATTTAGTTTAAATTAAGATTACTTTAATAAAGAAGTAACCGCTAATCGGGGATAAAAGTAATGCTCCTTCCAATAAAATGCTTTAGATACTTAAAACGCTATTCTTCATCTACCTAAAAGTGGGCAAATTCATTCTATTATCGCAGGTTATGTTCCTTACATAAACTGCCGCCTAGTTAACGAACATGTCCAGTTTTCATAATACCTGTTCATTCAGGCTTGTTAGTTGTTTATGAGCACTAAGTCATAGCTATCCATTTGCACATAATGAAAGGTAATTAGGTAGGAACTATTTGTGAACGAAAAAGAGGAAGGGTTCCCAAGATGTCACGTTAAACAAGTTACAACGTGACTCGTTGTGAATTAAAAAATATGCTAAAATCGCTATATGTTAACCTACAATATTTGAGATTTCATCAGAACTAAGTTAAAAAAATGCCACCTCATTAAAAGTGTATATTATCTAATTAAAAAACTTAATATGTTCATGAACGATGGAGTTTGTTTCTGTAAAAATAATCAATAAATACAGGCGACATTGAGAACCCCCTTCTTTTTTTGAGGTGCTCTGTATACTCCAAAGGCGAGATAATGTATCCGAAGCAAGCGGAGATTATTGAAAGAGTCTTAAATATTTACTAAATGTGTTAAAATTAAGTTTCGAAGACAGGGTTCTGATTTTATTTTGAACCAGCAGCACTCTGCGGTTTCACCCGCGTAGTTCCCGTTCCCGCGGGAATACGGGAATAAAATATAGCCTATGTTACTCAGAGATCATGTAGAATTCTAATAGTGATATAAGTTTGAAAATCGGTCAAGTAGTTTCGGAGCTATTCAAGGCATACAAACAAACAATAAAATATTTCCTTAAAATAAAATATTTTTTATTCATTGCATTTTGTTGACATGGATTTCCGCAAAGTAACGCCTGATTCCATTAATTTAAATATTTCTTCTTTATTATTAAGTAGTGTAGTGTAAATGTAGACAAACATACAAAATACAAATCTCTTTATAATATTAGTATAGATTGGTATACGTATTAGTATAGGTAGTAGTATTAGTTTTAAGTACCCTAGATATTATAGTTACTCATTTATATATATATATTTTTTTATTTGTTTTTATTTATATCTATCTATGTAGTAAATGTATTAAGTATATCAGTCATCTAGTACCCATAACACAAGCTCTGCTTAGCTTGGGGCTAGATGATGCTGTGTAATTTGTCCATAATTATTTATTTATTTATTTACTGTTAAAGTTACAATGTATTTATTGTAGTCGGTAACCGTTCAAGCTACCCAGGTAAATCCGTGATAACAAGTGTAAAACGATTGATAACCAATGTATCGGATAATTCTACGAGGTTTCCTGTACGCTTCCTTCCCTCACTTGGAAAAAAGTTATCTGAAGTGAACGAATTCAATTATAGGCTTTATTCAATTTAAATGTGTCTTGTTCTTATTTTGTAAATTGACTGTTCTATGTGGCTTTTTGCTCTATTGAGTAAACACATATTGACTTTGACTATATAAAGTTAGTAATTCCAGTATAACCTATTCGAATTATAATCCAACCATGCTTGTACGATTTGGCTTACTTGGGTTTGTGCGGTCGTGGTCGTCTGAAATAATATGCAAGCACTTTAAAACCCTGGCGCGCGGAAGAACGGTTTTGAAGACACTGCGCAGGTGTCGAAAATGTCACGCTAAAACGCCCTTTTTTAGGGTTCCGTAGTACAACAAAGAACCCTTGTAATTTCGCTTTATTTGTCTGCGGCTGTCGGAGTCTTTTAGTCCTAGAAAGCTGTAATTTTGCATGGACATATTATAAAACAATGACAAAAGCAAAAAAAAAAAATAATGTGGGATAGATAGATAGATAACTCTTTATTGTACTTAACTTAATACTAACACAAAAATTAACATAGAAAGAAACTTACAAAACTAAAAGTAGAAGTACAATGGGCGGCCTTATCACTATATATATGTACATACATACATACATACATATAATCACGCCTTTTTCCCGTAGGGGTAGGCAGAGACCACTTCTTGCCACTTGCTACGATCCTTACATACTTGTTTCGCTTCGTCCACTTTCATTATTCCCTTCATACATGCTCTTCGGTTTAGGGTACTCTTGACCTGGCCTTTTTTCAAGACGTCCCTGACTTGGTCTTGAAACGTCCGCCTAGGTCTACCCCTTCCAACACTTTCATTCACACTCGCCTTATACACTTTTTTCGTCAATCGTTCTTCATTCATTCTCTCGACATGGCCAAACCATCTCAGCATACCTTTCTCTATTTTCGTCACTACATCTTCTTTCAGACCACAACGTTTCCTTATCTCACTATTTCTTATCCTGTCACTCAGTTTAACTCCTATCATACTTCTTAACGCTCTCATCTCAACTGCATTTATTCTGCTTTCATGTTTCTTCTGCCATGCCCAACTTTCACTTCCGTACATGAGTGTCGGAACCAACACTCCCTCATGCACAGCCAAACGAGCCTTGTTAGACACCTTCCGACTGTTCATAAAGGAGTGCAGAGCTCCATTAACCATGTTTCCTGCATTCACTCTTCTTTCAATATCACTCTCACACTTTCCATCTCTTGTAAACTTTGAACCCAAATACACAAACTCATTCACCTGTTCAATTTGTTCACCTCCAATCACGATATTGCAGTCTGTCACTGCTTCATCTCTTTCAAACACCATCACTTTCGTCTTCTTTACATTCATCTTCATTCCCTTTCTAACAAAAGCTCCACTCATAGCAGTTACCATCTCCTGCAACTCCTCGGCCGAAGACGCAAGTAATACTTGGTCATCAGCATAGAGAAAACATTTGACGAGTAACTCATTCATTCTCAACCCACTTTCATTCTCTTTTAAATCTGTCAAGCAATTGTTCATGAACAGATTAAACAGCCACGGTGACGCTACACATCCCTGTCTAACACCTTTTTCGATATTAAACCATTCAGTGAATGCCCCGTTTATCCTTACACAAGCACTAGAATCCCTATAAAGGGATTGCAATGCTCGTATAAGGACACTGCTCACACCGTTCACGGACAATGCTGACCACAATTCATTTCTCACCACTCTATCATAGGCCTTTTCTAGATCCACGAACGCGCAATAGACCTTCTTGTTTTTAGCCAAACACTTTTCGGCTATGCACCGCAAGGAAAATACCTGATCCGTACATCCCATTCCCTTTCTAAATCCCGCTTGTGCATCCCATACTTTTTCGTCTGTTTCATTCACAACTCTTTCAATCAATACTTTTGCATACAATTTACCGACGACGCTGAGAAGGCTTATACCACGGTAATTTATGCAGTCCTGCCGTGACCCTTTTCCCTTATACAATGGCACGATTACGGCTTTGCACCAGTCTTCCGGTACTTGCCCATTTCGCCAGCACAAATTGAAAAGGCGGTACAGCTGGCTAGCCACTATGCCCTGTCCAGCCCTCAGCATCTCGACGGTAATCCTGTCATACCCTGCAGCCTTACCTAATCTCATACTTTTCAACGCTTTCACTATTTCATCCATGCTTATCTCACTTTCATCAACATTTATATCAGTTTCCATGGAAGGTGCCGGATGTTGTACCTGCACTTCCTCTCTTTCAAACAAACTTTCAAAATACTCTTTCCATCTCTTTAACACACTTTTTTCTCCTTTTATAATGCTCCCATCTTGACTCCTGATGGTACTCAGCTCCGAGGTAGAAGTTTTTCCTCTTGCTGTTTTGATGGATTTCCAGAAAAACTTGATGTTTGACTGGAAATCTTTAGTGAGCCTCCTATCAAAATCATCCTTTCGTTCTTCTTTCTTTCTAGACACAACTTCTTTCGCTGCTGATTTCAATCTTTTATACTTCGTTCTTGCTTCCTTTATCTCGTCATCTGTTGCCTTTTGAACTTTTTGGTTAGCTTTTGTTGCTAACCAATCCAACCACGCTTTCTTCTTTTCTTGCACAGCCCTTTGTACATCTTTATCCATCCACACATTATAGTTCTTTCTTCGTTTCCTTCTTTTTGCTACCCCGCATACCTCAATAGCAACATTCACGACCCCTTTCTTAAATGTTTCCCACAAATCTTCAATCACACCTATCTCTTCTATGCCTTTAAAACTTTCTTTCAGTTTCTCGACATACTCGTCTTTCTTTTCTGTTTCTTGTAGATTTTCCACTTTTATTCTGTCCAAAACACTCGTAGGCTCGGCCCGTCGATGTCGCCACCGTTTAAAGAGGCCACGCATTCGAGCTATGACCAGGAAGTGGTCCGTGTCGAGGCCTACACCGCGGTATGCCCGAGTGTCTAGCACATTCTTCCTCAGTCTTTCATCCACAATTACAAAATCAATCATACTTCTAGACTCACCCTCATCTCTTGTATACAAATGGATCTTTTTGTGGTCAAACATTGTGTTGGTCACGCAGAGATTCCATTCCAAGCATACTTCAAGCAGGCTTCTTCCATTGTCATTCACTCTCTCGTCCCCAAACGTACCCAGAACTCCTTCATACCCATCACGCTTTACTCCAACCCACCCATTAAAGTCCCCTAACATCACGATCCGTTCATTTTCTGCGCATTTATTCAAGACCTCTCTCATGCTATCCCAAAATTCCTCTCTCTCTTGTTGGGCTTTTAATGACCCACCTCCGCGCAGATCCGTCGGTGCATAGACCCCAAGGATAAACAAGCGAGTGAGTCCGACTTTTAACCTAATCCAGAGGATTCTTGGGCTTACACATTCATGCTCCATCACACATTCAACTATTCGAGAGGACAGAATCACACCAACTCCCTGACAGCCTCGGCTGGTTTGGGGGACTCCCGACCAGTATGCCGTGTAGGGACCATGAACCGTAGTGTCACATCCTTTCCTCTTGGTTTCGTTCACGCACAGAAGATCTATGCTTCGTTCGTCCATCATCTGACATACTTCATCTACCTTACCATCCATTCCTCCTCTTACATTCAACGTAGCGAAGCGGCTCTCCATGGGCCGCTTTTCGCCCCCGCGAGAAACGAGACGTGATGGGTGGCGAACCACATCGCCGCCATTTTGGTTAATTAAATTATTTTTGTGATTATCCATTGCGTTCCCACGAATAGCTATATATATGTATGAATAGCTATTATATATGTATGTGGGATATACGTAGGATGGAGATATTTTTTTTTTGATTTTTCCATCGTATGGGTATAGCTGAATAGGTATTTCAAAATTTCCATTTAGATGTTGCGTGGACAATGTTTGGATTTAGGGTTCCGTTCGCGAAATATTAAAGTTCAACGTCTTTTTACAAACAAGTGACAGGTATGCTTGCTTATATCCTAAAATTAAAATTGTATTGCTGATAAATCTATCTACTTATTTTAACCATTCCGATTTAACTAGGTGTCGATCAGAAAATCGATTCTCGAAACGCCATTTACAAATCAGTAAACACATCGGATTAACATAAAAGTGCCATCTATATTATGTAACTGTATACAACTCTGTGTGGAGTCTGACTTTACGGTGCAGTCTTTACGACGATGTGACGGGTTAAGGTCACTGCTCATTGGTGCCACCCGCACACCCCGACCAGCAACGTCTCGACGTTCGCGGTCAAACCTTTGCGTTGTGTAAACATTCCTCCCCCTATCCGTAATCTTAAGACTAAATTCACTTTTAAATCACGTTTAAAATCTTCACTAATACTAAGGCAGAAAGAGGGACTTCCGAAACACTTCGTTTGCCGACTTTAGGTTATCGCCTTGGTAAACTGTATGTCTTGTTTTTCGTCCACTTGACTGGGAACAGCTTTTGTAGTTTTAACTTATATTATTCTAGAATACGTAAAACCTTAATACATAATACTCCACATCCACACAACATCAAATTATTTATACTAATTCACATACGAGTACACTACATACTACATAACATATACAGATAATTTCTTAGATTACCAAAACTAATTTCAGTATACACATTTATTGCTTGTTGGTTGCTCGTTTTCTGGTCACTGCAGATGGTAGTACTGAAAATCAGTGTTTGCTCTATGAGTAAACAGAAGCTGAGTTGCTACCTTTTTGCCTTACTGCAACACACACATTCAGTATTTTTGTCTTATTTTTTGGGCAAAGGTTTTTATTTGTATTATTGTTTTTAACATTTGTTTATTTTGGTTTTGCTTTCTAATTGTTTGTATTTTAATCGTTTTCAAATTGTTTAATGTAATGTTATTTTTTCTTTATTTTATGTAATGTTGTTTCATGTAATTGTAAGAAAATGTGTATTAACATTTTTGTAAAAATTGTATGTGTGTGCTGAAGTAGCAAATAAAGAATTTATCTATCTATCTATCTTGTCGTCAGGTGCTCCACGGGGAGACGCCTCGTGGTTAATCTGTAAACTTCGCGTAGTCAACGAGCGAACGTCGCGTGGTTATAGTTTCACGTCATAATTCATACAAATTTAAAACGCGATCAGCGCACGGCCCACTAGTGACTCGTACCTTGCCAATGCTCAGCAAGAATACGAGTAGAGAGTTGTCTCCGAGTGGTCTACAAGCCATCCGCGCTTGCTTACGACCAAAGCGATCTGTTGAAACTACTGGGTTGATTTAGTGAGCGCATATCCATAGAAGACCATAAAATAATACTAAACGTAAGAGGCAAGGCGGGTGCCGGGTGGCTGTAATGAGCTGTGTCCTTTAGTAGTAAGCAACTAACGAGAGTTACATCCACACATAATTTGCGTTTCTTGTTGCAAGCGGCTAGCTCGGGTCTATAGAGCACGCAACGGATAAATGCTTTGGAATAAGTTACAAAATGCAAGATTATTTACGTCTAAAATCGTCATCATATCAACGGCTTTGTCTACTAACAGTTATTAGTAGACATTCCTTATCCATTCAATTTTGCGAAGGCAAAACGATCGTCCGATTGAACTTAGGGTTAGGCTAGAGACTAGAACAGTCAGCCAATTTAAAAACCTTGAAGCTTGTGCAACAGATTTGGGCAAAAAATAATGAAAAATATTGAAATACCTCTTAGCTAAAATTAATATTCACGTAGATACAGATAATGTTCTGCAGATCGGTGCAATTCCACCAGTATGCGGCACCGACATTGATTGCTTATCTTGCATGTAAACTAATGTTCATATATAATTTAAACGATTTTTAACTGCATCTGCACTACCAGTACCGCAGAAAATGACACGAACTTTAGCAAAATCGCACATTATATGACATTATTGTTCCCAGGTCGAGCAGTATTCGACCGGTTGACCAGCACAACGATCAGCGAAGTGTCGGTAGCCAGCGAGAACGCGGAGAGTTTGCTGCCTGCGCCGCTAGATGTCGCACCTTACTCCACCATCAGTGCCAACGCGAGCTGCGGCGACCTCGGTGGCGAGGAATACTGCAGAGATACTCCAGGGAAGTAAGTACCTTCTGTTCGGTGGTCGGAGTGGCAACACGTCCAGGGCGCAGTAATGTTGTCCGTTACAGGGCTTTTGTTTTGTTTCTATTGTATTCCATGACGAACGGAGAGCCAATTTCCTGAGGAAGCTTCATACAGAGGCGGAACACGGGTAAAATATTTTGTGGCCCCTATAAAAAAAAAGGTTGAGTATGGCTGCTTTAGCGTGACGGCGACCATTCATCTCCGCGGCCCCTCGTGCCCTGAAGAAGGTCCTCGATAAGGGTCCAAACAGTTGGTGCCTCCACCAACATAACAAGTACGTGAACATTTCCGATAATTAATATGAATAATTCAATATATTTCCGATCTTCAATTCTAACTTTGTTTCCCAGACGCGGTGTTGTCTGCGACGTGTGCGAAGGCCCCGAAGGCTCCCCGTCACACCGGCACCCGCCCTCGCACGCGACAGACGGCGACACCTCCACCTGGTGGCAGAGCCCGACGCTGGCTGCGGGCGAGGAGTTCCAGCATGTCGAGCTGATGGCTACTCTGCCAGACGTGAGTACTTATGTATATCTTGACTCCTGGTCATTAGTTTACACAAATGATGCCCAGCAAGCCCGGTATATCAACGGCATTCGCCAGGTGGCAAGGAATTCCTGGCTCACATGACAAGGACCGAGGTTACCAGCCATGAAACGAAAATAACTTGTTAACTGATAATAATGGTCGCTAGTTTTTGTTTAATTACGAGAATTTGTTATAGAGCCTGAACGCCATTCGCCTGGTGGCATTCCTGGCTTTACACAACGCAAGGATCTTGAGTCATGAAACGATAATTAACTACTTGTTAACTGATAGTAATGGTCCCTAGTTTTTGCTTTATTACGAGCATCAATTATAATAAGACTCTCGGTTGTAAAGAGTGATTTTCTTTAATCATAAAATGTAGCGAACTTTTTACGAAATTTTATCTCACAAAAAACTGCACGGTGATTTCAAAACCGCAAAATTAAATCATTCCACCTTAGCAGTTCAAATAAATCATAAAGCAAATAAACTGTATAAGTAATCATTTTAATAAAGAACCCATCAAAATGTAATAGCAAAGCGATAGTGACAGGCTCTCAGCATGGTATCGTAAACTGGACACGAACTATAACATAATCACTGCGCCCGAGACCATACGTGGGCGAGTCTACGAGTCTGCCACAGATCAACTGAAGAACAGGAGAACTGGTTACAAATTGTTACTATTTGCCGTGGGGTGACGGTAATAGAATGTGACCCTTCCTCTCATGCCCGTGTAAGAGAGCCTGCTAATGGATACCTCCGGAAGATGGGCAGCAGCGTCTTTCCGTTTTTTGCGCTCCCCAACCCGCCTGCCAAGCGTGGTGAGTATGGCAACCGCTCATGGAGAGCGCACGGGTTGAAATTAAACCCCACGAAAACACAATCAATCATCGTGGGTAGCTCCCGACTAATGAGCAAACTGGATTGGTCCAATATGCCCTAGATAATTTTCGATGGAACACCTATTCCTTTTAGTGAGACCGTTAAAAGCCTGGGAATTACAATCGACCGCCATTTATCTTGGAGGCCTCAGATGCAAGCCACCTGTCAGAAGCTCTTTGCCTTTGTAGGCTCCCTAAGGAGACTCCAAACCTTTTCGCCGACTGTCACTAAAATTTCGCTTGCGCAGACTCTCCTTCTTCTTGCTGTGGACTACGCCGACGTATGCTATCTTGACCTCACGCAAGAGCAGTTAGATAAACTTGAACGTCTACAAAATTTCTGCATACGGTTCATTTTTGGACTGCGCAAATTTGACCATATTTCTCCTTCTCGATCTATGCTTAAGTGGCTCCCTATTCGCCTTCACCGGGACACACATATTCTTTCCCTTCTATACTCTGTTTTATTTAATCCTTTCTCACCTTTATATCTTAAAAAAAGATTTAATTTCCTTATTCTTGTTCATCCGAATCCTATTCTCTTAGGTCATCAGAAAATCTATTGCTCGACACACCAGTGCACAGTAGTTCCCTTTACGGTGAATCTTTCACCGTAAAAGCTGCGCGTCTTTGGAACGGTTTACCACTCGAAATAAGAAAGGCATCCAGCAAATTGCTGAAAATTTTTCAACATGTAACTAATAAGTATGTTCAGTATACATATTTATATATATATGTATTCTAAATTGCTTTATATATTATATATTAGTCATGATAAGCAAGTAGGTTCTTATTATTATGTATTTGGGTTTTTAAAATAAGTTATTATGTAGTCATATTCTATAATTACATTTTGCACCGCCGTCCCTTACTGCTTCGCTCATTACTGTCCATCCAAAGGTTGCCTGGAATAAATCGCTTTCAGCGATAAGGCCGCCAATTGTACTTAGTTATAGATTAGTAATTTTAATATGTCATGTAATCTGGTGTACAATAAAGTGTTAATCTATCTATCAATCTATCTAAGATAAAGAGTTTCCTAATAGGATATTGTTAATATCGGATTTAATTTCTGTATGATAGCTTAATTAACTGATAATCCTATTCGTATTAAAAAGTGGGAATTTAATGAAGATGTGAGTTTGTTGACGTCAAATTACTGAATGTTAAAGTTGGTATACTTTTTATTTGAAAAAATATCTACATTATCAAAGCAATGCTGCGGGTAGATGCTATAGTTATGTCATATTAAATTCCGTTAATAGGTCAGATCTATCATTACATAACTTTGAACTACTACTTACTAAGGTTACTAACCTAATGTTTAAAAGATTTCATTATGTTCACGGTGTATGTGCTAAGCCCTATGTTTATTTCGAAATTTATGCGATTTTAAGCAACGTAACTCCGACAATTTGATTGCAGCTCAAAAGATTTACAAGCTATTTAATTGGGTAGCTTGTATATCTCCGATATAATTGATTGGGTTCCAGAGCTTGTGGTTACTATCTGGTACTTAAAAGATTCTAAGGATAGCAAGTATCGAAACGCGGTTATTCCCTGTTGGTAATGGTTTTATGATTAAAACCGTAAATAAAATTTGTAATATATCGCTAGTTTTATTGATAAGGTATGGAGTAGTTGAGGGCTATAAAGAGGTAAGTGACACCAAGCAGCAAGGGACGTGCGCAGCACCATTTTACGTTTCGTTAGACGATATGGCGTACGTTCCGATATGTAACACTCCGATATTAATAACTAGATAGATAAAAAATACTTTGTTGTACACCTTAACACTAAACATAAAAACAAGAAACACTGAGAAGCAAAGTGACAATTGGCAGCCTTATCGTTATGTTCTTTAAACATATTAGGGATTTTGTTAGAAATAATAGGAGCCATGCATGTAGCACTTTTGCCTAACATTGCAGTTTTAGATTGGAATCTACATAGCATGGTGTCATTGCGTCAGTTCCGAACCATTTTATTTATGGATATCTACGTGGAAATAGGTTTGGATTACTCCTAACAAATAATGCTACTTCTAAAATATACAGGGACGGAAGTGTAAGAAAGTTTTTGTTCTACCTCTACAAATGGTTTGCAACTTTCAATAGTTTGAATTCTGAACATAGCTCTTATACCACGTTTTTGCACTTTGAATTGCCGCAAAAATGTAATACCATATCATAAGAGATTCTAGAGGTACTTAACCATAAAGTACCTGTATTAACAATTTTGGAGAGGTTTTCAAGGCTGAAGGCGAAACTGCTTATTTTAGTTATCGCACACTCCTCAATTTACCTTAATGGGAAATCCTATAAAATATCTGCTTCCATTACGTCGTACACAACTTTATCCGCATTCTCCAGATATCATGGTCACCGCTGCAACGCGGCGGCGCACGCGCAAGATTTATCGCTCCAGATAAACTCTCAATAGCGGGCAGTGGACGCGAGCCTTTTCATTCGCTATCTCCTAATAGCTGCCGGTGCGATACCGCCCTTACTGATCACCTATTGTGGTCCTGATTCATCCTTGGCTTGACTTTAAACTAAGAATGTGAGACAGGGAACCGCAATAGCCACAAACGAGGCGAGGCTATTCTAACCTTGACAATTCATCAAGCTTTGCAAATTGATCACTAGGCACGTCGTCAGTCCAAAATTTGTTGATAGGCTTTGCTCTTGCTTTCTAACTATGGTGGTTTTTAAGTGAAATCTAAATAAATGTCTACTGAGAGAATTCTAAATGCAATTGTTTTTTGGCATATTAATTGAAAACTATCACAAAATAGACAATTAGTTGCGAATCAACTCTTGAACGCAGTATTGAATACGGAATCAGAAACCTGATTTTTTCTTATAAATACCCAAGGATTTCAAGAAAAGCTTTTATTACTATTACACCCAAATCTTATCTCACTCAATAGCTTCTGGACACATGTCTCTCTGACGGATGATTATTGCTGTTGGGTATTTAACCTTACAAATAGCCCAAATTTGGTGGATTTCAAACCAAAATGGTAAAATGAACCCTTATGGTGTAACTTTGCCTATTTGTCTGTCTCAGTTGGATATATCAGAAACTCTTCATGCTATATAGACATGAACAAGAAATAAAAAAAAATTGTGAGCCGTCACGGGACGCCTGGCAGATGTGAAACATCTACAGTATTTTGTAAAAGTAATATGCAGAAAAGAACAGATTACGATAGGAACTAGATATGACATAATGATAAAATAAAATATTACGTTTTTTTTCAGAAAATGATGACTGTTTCTCTAATAAACATTTATTTTCATTAAATACAAAAAATACTGTACAGTACAGTACTAATAAAAACGTTCTAGTAATACTGTCCAGTCCAGTAAAGCCTTCGGCATGTCTCGTCATTCAGTCGTATAAATAAAAGATCTTAGAGCCTTCAGCGTCATTCTTAGCGTTATTCAGCCGTATAAGAAAATTCCTAAAGAAACCACGATGGCGACGTGTCGCCAGCGCCACGGCATGCGTCGCCAGCGCCACGGCATGCGTCGCCAGCGCCACGGCATGCGTCGCCAGCACCACGGCATGCGTCGCCAGCGCCACGGCATGCGTCGCCAGCACCACGGCATGCGTCGCCAGCACCAAGGAATGCGTCGCCAGCGTTGCCACGCCAGAAATCGGTTTTACGTGCGGCTATAGATTATTCATTTCTTTGAAATATTGAAATGGTATTTTTTTGCAATTATTGAAAATATTGTCATATAGTCAATAGTAAGGTCTTTTTGCATCTATTGTAGATGGTTTATACAGCGTCAGCAACTGGTAATCATGCTGTACGGGACGCTGCAGTGCCTGGGACATTGTTAGATGGATTAGGCTTGCCCAGCACCTATACCATTCTCTCACCTTAGTCAATATATAGTATATAATCAATATACATCTGTTATTAACACATATATGTATATCCGGGATTTATTGCGCTATTTACCTTTCTTGTTGCCTGACGTTTCAACAGGATTGCATCCATCGTGGTCTCGGGAAGACTGGCGCGTTGCGTGTGCAGCCAAGCGAACACGTTTTTCAGACTTCCAAAGGACTAATATACATATAATACAATATCACACTTTTTGTAGACCATAATTAATGACATGCAAGTAGATTTGCAAGCATACAATCCTATGTAGTCTTTTTAGTTTCTTATTGTAGCAGCACTTTTGTCCGTTTGTTGCCCCTGTGCCACACAGCAATAATAATACAATTTAACTAAACAGAAACAATCAATGTCCTCAAACAATATTTCTTGAGCACAACACCGAACAATAGAGTGGTTGAGACCAAAAAGACTACATGCAGGCTCTTTAGATAAGGATCTGTTATGCATAGACCAGTAATGGGCCAAGAAGGCCGGTAAATCATCACAGTGACCATACGGTGCCGGAATGTTGGACATGTTGACTTTGGCGTTTCTCTGAAAGCGGGTTTGAAAAGGGTAATAACATAAATTGATTGGGATCAGAAGTGTCAATAAAATTAAAATATGATAAAACACGCAGTACAGAAATGTACGGGAATAATGCCATCAATGTGTGATGGCCGGCAGTATTTATAATTTATTGAGATAACATGAATAGCGAAATTCTTGACTAGAAAGATCATAATAGGCTGTCAGCTGGCGACCTTTACGAAGACAAAATTTTAGAATTAAAAAAAAAATATAATTATAACAATCCTTGACACTTCACACAAACAACTCCATCTAGTCCAAAATTAGGCCATGTTCGATGACGCAAAAACTTTTATATCACATGAAAAAAAACACCATCAGAGTTTTAATTGGAATTAGATAAACACGATAAGTGCCTTTAGGCTTTAGTGGAAGCTTTTTGTGAAGAGTTCTTCCGGGGCAGTACTACCACCTTACATCTGCTGCCAATCAGTAATGCCTGAATTGCTGTGTTCTAGTTAGAAGAGTAAAGGTCACCTTAACTATATCTGCTGCCAATCATTAATGTCTGAATTGCTGTGTTCTAGTTAGAAGAGACCTTTAGGTCTCATGTGCTCGTATTTCCCGTCTATGTCTCATGCTGACATTGCATTATAGGCCTTCGGCTTGTCTAATTTACATTACAGTAGCAAAACTAACATCTTACGCTCCCAAAATTACAAAACCCCATCAATTACGTAGTTTTAAAATGGTTAACAACGATATAAACATAGTGAATGAGACTAACTTTTTGGGCATAACACTAGATTTTCAATTAGATGGGAAAGCCCACGTCAGTAAAGTAAATAATAAAATTTCTAAATACTGCTATGCTTTTTCAGTCCTTAACTCTATCTATCTCATCAAAAAATATCGCCAAACAAATAATATGGTTTTGCCTATTCTCGGCTAAACTATGGAAGCATATTTTGGGGTAACTGTAACTGTAATGCAGAAAAGATGTCTGCAAGAATGGGACAGATTCGCTACGAATGAATTTTGAAGAAGAAAATTAGTAACCATGTATTTAAATTTTTGAAATTTGTATTTTTCTAACGAATAATATACTTAACAGAAAGACAAGTTGCAAAACACTACGAATGAATACTCCGTGTATGAATACAATAGTACAAACTATTTCTGATTCTTGATACTTAAATACGTTGCTGTAAATATATACTTATAAAAGAAAATATCTGCAGAACAGCTGACTGTGCCCCCCGTCGGGAATTGAACCCGCAGCCTCTTGCATCCCACCCGGTTATTAAAACAACGGAGCCACTGAAGTCGCCCAAATTAATCTTTCGAAGCAGGTGCTTTTAAAAGACCACACACGATTAAACCACTTCGGTCAACAGTTGATACACAGCAGACTTCAGCACCTTCTCAATTAATTTTAATCGTTTTGAGGAAACTCGACACAAACTTAGTTATAATTAGCCGTAAGACTGTTATTAAAGAAAAATAAAGTCAAGTTAAATTAAATAAAACGGGTCAAGAGCGAGAAGTTCTCCTGTGCCGAGGGTTTTCGTACCATCATACGATATTATTCTGTTAAAGAAGGTTTATGATATTAGTTGAAGAAATTTAACAGCGGCGTCTCTTGGTCGATAGCTGAAAACATAAAAATATTTTAAGCTTTCGTAGATATCTAAATAGCGCTCTCTCTCTCTCTCCTCTTTATCACGCCATTTTTTCCGTCTTTGCACCAACTACACCCATCGGCTTCCTGCTTCTCTCACAATGTCGTCTGACCACCTGGCTGGTGGTTTGCCTGGTGTATGCTAGTTTGAGAGATTGTTTTAGTTTTACTGTAACTTTTACATTTATATCTATCAAATAAAAAAGTTTATATCTCTGCAAACTTCGGAAAAAGGGAAAGGAACGGAATGTTTTTCAACATAACTTGTTAAAATAATAAAAAATAAATAAAATACGTTTTGAAAATAATAAAAAAGGTACGCGATAAAATCCTGTAATTTTAAAACTAAAAAAATATGTTTTTCAACATATTCGTATTTTTTCATAAACAATAAATAAGGTTTAGAAGAATAATAATAACTGTTCAAAATGTGCCAACGAAGATATGATATTCCACTTATGTTTTAATGAAGAATAATAAGAACTGTTCGAAATGTTCCAATGAAGATATGATATTCCACTTATGTTTTAATGCCCACCATGACCCCATTTAAAATTGTTAAAATCCACTTACTATTTTTATATTTGCAATGTAAGTAAACAAGCGTTAACTTTAACAATTCCAAATTTCAAGACAATAGCATAAGTATTTCTTGAAAAAAAACTTATGTGTTATGCAGTTACATCGTAATGGTTCTTTTACCCATTTAAGTCCGGAACCCTAAATGATATGCGTTAATGGGCGACCTCCTTGAAGCAAGAATGTTAAAATATTGTTTACCGAAAGCCTTACAAGATCACGTAGGGATGATCGATGGACACCGAATAGTCGATGCTTAGATGTTTTCTTTGTCGTAAACATGGACATTTTAAAGAGTGTGCCCAGCTTAATAAAACATGTCTATAGAGGTAGGTTATTTTTTGTTATTAAATAAATAAGAAACAAAATAATTCTAAGACTGTTTTTGTTATGTGTCAAAAAGTGTTTATTTAATAGAGCAAAACGCTACATAGAAATAGTCAATTTACAAAAGAAGAACAAGACACATTTAAATTCAATAAAGCACATAATTTAATTAGTTCGCTTCAGATAACTTTTCTTCCAAGTGAGGGAAAGAAGCGAACAAGAAACCGCACTCTTTCACTTGTTGAATGATCATGTTCTTTCCTCTGACTTATACCTGACTAAGCTGCTATGGTATAGGTGCTCGGAATGCCTAGTCTATCTAACAATGTCCCAGGCACTGCAGCGTCCCGTACAGCACGAATACCAGTTGCTGACGCTGTATAAATACTCTACAACAAATGTAAAGGCCTTACTTTGAATGATGAATTAATTAACTACTTCATCATCATCATCATCATTTCAGCCGTAAAACGTCCACTACTAAACTAAGGCCTCCCTCATGGATCTCCATGAGGGGTAGTTGCCATACTCACCACGGTTGGTGAGAGCAGTACGGGATGTTGATATACGGAAAGACGCTGCTGCCCATCTTCCGGAGGTGTCCCTTAGCAGGCTCTTACTGCATCCACGGGTAGGAGAGGAGGGGTAACATTCTACTGCCGGCACCCCACGGCTCAACTTTAATGAATTAACTACTTAGAATGAGAAAAGCTTAATTGAATTAATTAATTAACACTTTATTAATGCACAAGTAATAATGTTAAATTGTTACATTGCATGAAACATGATAGGTTAAAAAAAAACTCTATTTAGGTAGTTGTTTAATATTAAGTATTAATTTTAGAACGAATGCTGTCTTGTGGTTTTCTATAAAAAAGTATATATATACAATGCATTTTATGTTTAATCATGCAACTTTGTGCACCAGAAACATTTCTGTTATTATCCTTAATTGTAATTGTAAGCTCGGTTCCTTCACCATCAATCTTCGACCGACACATCGTGATGTAACATTACAGGCGATATTTTTATCGATATCGATGCACAAAAATGTGCACATCACGAAACGGCCGAGATCGTTATCATCCTCTGCGAAACCGGGGCATGATGCTGCGCACTTAATTGCAAAACATATTCTCGTCCTTACTGCCCTAGATATAAAAGCGATAAATCTTGGCAACGTGTGAAATATTATGTAATAATTAATGCACAGTTGGGATACGACGGTGATTTTATGATATGACGGTTTAATTGACACTTATAGACGATAACGAGAGTACTAGACATCAATCTCTGGCAGGACCTACATTTCATTTTAATGAACGCGGAAGGGAAAAACTGCTGTTGAATATTATTCTATGTTTGCTCCAGTAGGTCTACCATGAGTTTTCACAATCTATACACGCTAGCGACTAAAATTATGAAAACTTGTACATCGCCTCTAGCGGATAGTTTGGTACTAAAATACCCAGTTAACACATTCAGTGCCGTGCCCTGAATTGGATTTCAAACTCCGATATCTTAGCCAAAAACCTTTTGAGAAAAGGAAGATTTTGTGGAATTATTCGTTTTACTAAAATTGATTCGTAACCAAAATGGCCTGCAGATATCGAAGGTTTTGGGAAAAAGTCAATTCCGACCTTTCATGCCGAGCGTTCACGTCGAAATCTACAGCTTCATGCCGAAAACGCCGATGGGCGGACTGTATATCACAGTATGGCGGCATCTGGGTAAAGTCGCTACTTTTCAGGAAGGCAGTGAATGGGTTAACTTTACTACAGCGATAGGGCTTCATTTCCTTAGAATTTAGTACTATGAGTTACAAATCTGACAGATGTCATAGTAACGTAGGTACTATTAGGTACTACTGTAGTGACGGCAAGCGATCTAACGGTGACAGCTCATGGTAGACGCACAGATATGTTGATGGACCGTTTGATTCCTTTACGTTCGAATATCAGTCAAGCTGGTACAGGTATAAAAATAAACAATGAACAAGGCAAGTCTCAATCATCTAATTCGTCACATCATGCTAACCGTAGGACGTCCACTGTTCGACATAGGCCTCTCTCATGACATGAATCTCCGAGTACTGTTCATGAGGGGGTTGTTGCCATACTCACCACGCTTGCCAGGGTTGGCATACGCTGTACGGGATGTTGATAACTATTAGTGCTACTCCACTGAATCATTTGGCGAAAACAAATTTACTTACATAAACATTCTGAAACTTTATGTACCTCGTTACGATGTAGATACCCCCTTTAATTTACCAAGTAAAATCATTTACTGCGAACTCACGATCAGACATTTAAACGGGTCACCTAAAGGTCACGTTTTGGGGATATTATCAGTGATTAATGAACTGCTCTCTTGATCCCTTGAAAAGCAATTAAAGGTGAAATATCGAGTGCCAAGTGTAATGGGAGATTTAAATTGGTAGGTATTTTAATTGGGCGATGTGAGAATTCTTTATCTCGAATTGCTGTAAAGCTGCCAGTCGATGGCGGTGCAGGCGATGTGCCATTTATGCCTTGTTTCGTTTATGATTCCCTGATGAAAGTTCCCCCGGAAGAAAGTGAACACGTTAGAAACCTATTTTCATCGTATAATTAACGTCAGTAGAAGACCCGTTTAACATTTTAATGAATTAGTAAAGTATTCAATCAATCCATAGTATTAAGCGTTGTTTAGTTTAGGACTAGATGGCGCTGTGTGTAGCAGTAATTAAGTATTATAAAATTAATGATAATGAGAATTAAATAATCAACGATATGATTTTCTGTACGTACAGACCTCTTTGATCCTTCGACCTCGTCTCCCATCGCCTTACCAGATGCTACGGAAGATATCGTATGGGCGTTATTACAAGTGTATAAAACGTGTATTATATATAATATGTAGGTAGGTATACAAACCCGAAAGGAAGTAGTTTTGGTAGAAATCAATTCAGATTTAGTTTTTTTTTTATTTTTACTACCTACTTGATTATGGTGGAATGACGATCGTTCACAACCAGTTTTTTATTTTTCTGAGAAAATCTACTGTGAGGTTGTAGCTATTTGTATTTGTACCTCTATGGCAAATCTTCACGAAAGTCAATGACCTTGTCGAGAATCAGCTCACGTTAAAAGATTCGTGTTATTTTCGTGAATGAATACCACAGCATCCTAGAATTTTGTGCCTCGGGGGTCTGTATCACGGTATCACCCCCTTTCGGGGGAATACACATGATGTGATAATACGTTTTATAACCCTGCGGTAATACCTAGCGCTTAGTTTAATGGTTCAATTACGCACTCGTGAGAGCGCAGTGGATTGTGGGAATTAGAAGTGGGCAGTACACAAGAATTACTTTGAAGATTAATTTAGATAAACTTTTTATTTCTTTATTAACAGTCTTGATAAGCTTACAAGAACAATGTGTCCTTGAACATAATTTCAACTTTTTGTATTGGACTAGACTAGAAATTAACCCCTAAAAGTCTCCTACTAGGTGGAGCCTATACCTCAGCTAAATAAGATGTATAAAATGTAAACAAACAATAACACAAACAATTTGCTTGCTTACTTAACATTGATTTTTTGACAGAATCGATTATAATTTACATTGATAAAAGTGGACAACAACATTAATAAAAGTGTATACCGTACAAATCAACAAGAAAGTGATTTTTAGGTTAAGTACTCGCAGTATGTTTTGTTTACATATTGTACCCATCGAATTAGGTTGTCATAGAATGACAATGTCAAATATGAAAACTGTCATCCATATAGGTACTTACAAAAGCATAAAGAAGAGAGAAGATGACCGCCAACATGGCCAGCCAAATAACATAAGAATTTATAAATTAACTTGACACTGGTGGAATTGTGTAAAACCAAACACAAAAAGCCATAAAATAAAAAGACAAGACAAGAAGAAGAGAGCAGTTCAAGTATTCTTTTTTAAATTTTTGATTTCGGGCCGACATTTTTATGCACTTACAATAAATCTTTTTCAGTAAAAATTAAAAAGTATTTACTTCTAAACATAACAGATGCAATTAGTGATCAGAGCTAGCGAGGCAACTACAGTTCTGCTGTTAGTGTCAAGTGTTTCTAACAGTAAATGTACACTAACGCCATCTATTTGGTTCTGGGGAAATTTTGAACTTTTTCAGGAAAACGCATTCATTGGTATTTTAGAATGCACGTTTTCTTAATACTGACAATTTTATGTAACTAAATTTATTTAACCTTGTCAATTTGGCTTTTTGCTAGGCTTCATGTCGTTTACGCCAACTGTTATCATAATTATGTTCCTGAGAATCTGAATTAGCGTATTTTACTTTAATCATTCCACGCAGTCAGTGACATTTGCTACTTCAGATTGTCACTACCTGAAGCAGAGCTAACGACAACCTAGCTTTGTAAGTGACGTACATACAATTTATCTTATCAATCTTATCATAGCTGCGAAGCGGTGTCATTTCGCTACTCTAAAACACACAATTTTTTGTTGTTTTCTAAGAAGGTACGTACTAAGTCCACAGATCACCTCGTTTGGACAAGGACAAACAGTAGCCGAAATATAAGCGTGGACTGGAAACGATGTACATATTTAAACTCATTGTTTTCCACGGAATCATAATGGAGAGAAATTTCGTAAAGTTGAAAAATACTATAAAATATGTAGGTCCAGTTAATAAATAACATTGCAGTCATACCCTGTATACCTGACTTTTGTATCTTCATCCTCATAACTATTGATTTATTTATCTATTTAAGCAGTATATTGTATTAAGTATATCAGTCATATAGTACCCATAACACAAGCTCTGCTTAGCTTGGGGTTAGATGATGTTATGTGAATTGTCCAGCATTATTTATTTTATTTATTATTTTTATTTATTTATTTTAACTAGTGATGTTATTAAAACGATACAAATATTTCCGTGGATGTGCACACTGACGACCAATTACAAGTTTCCACGTATAGTTTATATTAATGGCCACTGCACTGACACAAAAAATGTAAACTAAAAATCGATCGTATCTTCATCGAGATATAAATCAAATCTGTGCTGTTTAAATACCAAGTATTTCGTGAAACATTTGTTAAATTTATTAAATATACATGCTATCATAACAAATCTCTGTCAACAAATCAAGAAAACTTTCGTAAAAAACCTTTTGTTTAAAATACACTTGCCATCACTTTAAGTGATACAAATTTTGTCAACGCACTTTTCACTGTTTTTAAAACACAACACTGCATAGCCAAAATCCAAGTTTACTAAACTAGGGACGAGTTGACTTCGTTCATTCACTATTTCACGATAAAGATTATCCTGCAGTTCGTAAAGCCGAATCCTTTCAAACTTGAACACCAGACTACCAAAGTTCGATGTAGAATGCGTAAAAAACCTTCTATTCTTAAAAGTAACCTTTTTTCTGATGATTTTCATATATATTTCTTAATTGTTGTGGATTTGTGACCAAACCTTCAATATAAAAACTATTTAGGTACTAGCCATAAAAGCGACCTTTAGGTAGAAATTCAATTTTTAACGGACAAAAAAACGGGGGTGATCAAGTCGACGCGTTTTAATTTTTTTTCATGTCCGCATAACCTTTTACAGAGTACTCCGATTTTGATAATTATTTTTTTATTAGAAAGGGTATATTATACCCGAAAAAAAATCGAAGAAAAAAATCCAATCCTAAGTAGGATAACAGGGGATGATTGGTTGTTCACTCTCTGAATTAATTGTAATTTTGACTATGCATAACTTTACAGAGTAGTCCGATTTAAATTTTTTTTCGATTTTGATAATTCTTTTTTATCATTTGTCATAAGTAGTACAGTTTATTTACAAACATTCCACATCGAGTTTGGCTGGATTATAGATGATACAGCGTGAGCAACTGTGAACTCATGGGAACGCTGTGTCCGAACACGCTGGAATGTTGGTCGTTTTGTCTTATTTGGCCTCCCTCCTAACGAAGATGGGTCCGATGACACTGTCATCGTCCTTGAGGATCATGGAGAGGCCGAGGCCTATGAGGGCGCCGAGGAGGATTCCCACGGCAATGGCTAGGACCCGCTGCGAGTACGGCCAACGGGAGCAGACGCAGTACTGCTCGTGGTATACTCTGCAAAAATGTTTTAGGTTAGATTAGATTAGAAAACTCTTTATTGTAGACCACAATTAAAATAGCACAGACATTTAAAGGGGCAAGAAAAAAAACAGGAGTCAGGCTGCCTGATCGCTATGAACGGTCTCTTCCAGGCAACCTTGGGAGTACATTAGTAAGGTATTTTACATATTTTTTCATAATTTATACAGCGTCAGCAACTGGTATTATACGGGTCGCTGCTGTGCCTGGGACATTGTAAGACGAATTAGGCTTGCCCAGCACCTATACTATTCTCCTTGCCTAGTCAGCTATCAGTCAGAGAAAAGTACAAGTACTCGACGTTATATCTTCAATGTTCCTTGAATTTACGTTTAATAATTATTCCTAAAACGATTTTAATATTTTGACACTAACTTTATTTTAAAATGCCCCTAAGTACTTTTATTTTTTCGTATTGGGTCGGCATAGAATTATATTGTGTCCGTCCACCTCAAATCCAACTGTATTGCAATTCCTAGGCCTCACTATTACCCACCTATATACCTCTATTATTCATAAGGACATAAGGTGCCACTCGGACCACGATACAACAAGCTATTGTTGTTGACTGGTAAAACGTCGCCAAAAGTGACCAAAAATAATTTATTTCTCTATGAAGTGGTGCTATTGATGCGAAAACTGCATTGATCATCCAAGTATTGATTGCATTGAGTCATCTAAGAGACACTTATCAGTTGATTGCGTTAGCTTAGTTTTACGAGTACCTACCAAGCTATGCAGGTTAAATTTTATTTTAAGTTATACGTCATAAATTTATATAAATATATATTTGGTTAATTAGTGTTAAGAAAAATTGTATAAGCAATGGTGTCGATTCTGCTTTGTACTTCCTGGAAGTGATTACGATTGGAGATTATGACGTTTCTAAATTCACAGCTTTCAGTGTAAGATTGAGTATAACTATTCCGTTTTAATTTTAGAACAGCACTAGAAGATTGTTACCTGATCAAAAGAATGGCCGCCAACATGGCTAGCCATATAACTTATGAATTTATAAATTAACTTGACAATAGCTATTTTCACTATTGTCATGCACGTTGCACCATTCCATAATCTGTTGACTAGTTTTGGCTTATATTTATCTTCACAAATTTCCGGATATATTTCATCATGAGCCTGTATTAGTCCACTGCTGGACATAAGCTTCCCTCGATTTTCGTCATTTATCCTGTCTTCGGCTTGCAGCATCCAGCACCTGTCAGCAGCCATTCGCAAATCGTCACTTCACCTAGCATCCTATTCCTACTATCAGCTTATTATAAATATCAGATTACCTAGAGGACAAAACCACTTGGGACGGAAACTGCTTCAACTCCGTCAAACGTAACATAAGACAAAAGAAAATTGTTAAATTATGACTATAACGACCGAGTTAGGTTCGTCTGTGCGTTTCATTTCCTAACTCGCGTGTCATCTGAAGTGGAAAGGTTCAATTAGGTACTATATTATATTGTGTTCTTTTATTTTGTAATTTGCGACGCGTCAATATGGTCAATGCGGCTGCACTGAATAAAGTATTTTTTGAATTTGAATGACTACGCTGGCGTTTATTTTACTATTCTAAGTGAGAATTTGAATACCCCGCGTAACAGCACAGCATTATCGACAATACCGCAATCAACAAACCCGACGAGTACTATGCCAAAGCTATACCTAAAATCACAAACGTCAATCATGGCTTTACTAAAGTAGGTTAAAATAACAGAGATAACTAACTCCGTCGGCGGCTCCGTCCTCTGGTTGTTGGCACTGACATTGTTCACGCTGCCCACAAATCCACTGTTGACGTAAACGAACTCGTTACTCCTGGGCGCCTTCCTTCCTCCACCTTCCACTCTCACTTCCTGAAGCCGCGGTTCTCTAGACATATTCCCCAATTCACAACTTCACATCATAGTGGTGAGCGGATAACTGAACTATCTGCGTTTTTATCGGGAGATAACGTATCAGACAGGTGTGGGTTGTTATTATTCTCAGGTTGTTGTGTGTTTTAGATTACTGGACTGATTAATGATTACTTGGGTCTAGGTTTTTACATTGTTTGTACGGGAAAGTACCTATTAATACCGTATGTTTCTTGTCTCTATCATCATCATCATCTCAGCCGTGGGTTTGCTCTCCGCATCTACTGCTGGACAAAGCCCTTCCTCATTGATCTCAAAGATCATGAGCCGGTTGTTACCATACTCGCCACGCTTGGAAAGCGGGTTAGCAACGCAGTACAGGTTTTTCTTCATTGTTACTTTTCTCCTATTGCTCTGTTTCTTGTATGTTATGGTTTGTCATAGTTGATTGTTTCGTCTCAAAATAGAATAGAAATGCAAAGGGACAAGGACTTTTTAGGCGGGACTTAATAAATCCATAGTACCTAGCTAATCACCTAAGCTAACCAATAGGCTAATTACTAACCCACACAAAATGCTAGACTAAATTACAATTTTGAATCCGTCATGCAGAATAACATAATCTATTGCACACGTTTTTTTCTTTTTTAACGTTATTCAAACCGCGATACATTATATCGAAATGTCGCGGGTATGACTGGTATTGACCGACGTGCCTCTGTACAGAATCATGACGTCACGAGCCCCCACTCCTATACTTCAACTCGCTTTATCTAAGTACCAGCCGCACCCCGCAGTTTCACCCGCGTAGTTCCCGTTCCCGAGGGAATTTCGAAAAATCCCTCCTTAGTGCACCTCTAGGATACTCAAGGTATATGTGTGCCAAATTTCAAGTCTCTAGGTCCAGTGGTTTAGGCTGTGCGTTGTCTGTCAGTCACTCAGTAAGTAACGGAAGAGTTTTATATACTGATTGTTTCATTAATTTGACAAAGCAAAAAATATTTTTGTGTCCATTATTTTTGTATGACAGACGATCTAAATAGAATTTTGATTTTTGAACCCTACCATCATGCCTATTTTGAATCTGGAATCAATTTCGAAGCCACAACAATGTTCATAGCAATAATTCGGAGCTTAAATACTCACGCCTCACATACTTAAGTAATAAGCGGTAACGAGCCGAGCTCACCTTGTAAGGCGTCGCTAATGAGAGCCTTCTGACTCCTTTCGGCGCTTTTTGTGCATTGACCGCGCGCGTGTCAGTCTCTCAGTTTTTCAGGTTTCTGGGACTTGTAAAACTGGTTTTCAGTACTTTCCGACATTCCTACGATTGCTATTCCTATAACTTTTGACAGTTAAAGTATCATAAGTAAAGGAGTGAGGTTTCTTTCTCGCTTTTTCCCTCACTTCAAAAAATGTTAAGAGCTAAATAATTATAATAAGCGCTTTAGTGAAAAAAAATGCGCTCTGTTTTTCTTTTGTAAATAGATATTTATTTTTGGATTTGCGATCTAAATGAAAGAGCACTCATTTTATTAGAAAACCAAAATCTGTGTGTAAAATTCAAGAACCGCGTTGATGCGCAAAAGTATATTTTGCATGGCTCCTTCCATTTATAATAAGCTACCTAAGTCATTAAGGGAACTACCACTTTCGCAGTTTAAGAAAAAGTTGAAAGCCACATTGGAAAGTAAATGTTACTAGGGTGATGGCACCAATCATGGACATTTTAAGGAAGCTGATTTGGTAAACATTTTTCAACCGGCATTTTTTTTATTTACATATACAATGGGATTTTTTTTCGACAGTCAAATATATAAGAAACGCTTAGATATAGCTAAAACATCTAAAAATTATATGTAATCTGTAAAAAAAAGTAAAAAAAACAGAATACCAAAAACACCAGTAATGTACAACAGAAATGCAGTAATGGACCCCCATTCATGGACATTACCAATTATGGACACCCATTTATAGACATGTCATCCATCACCATTATTAGATATCCATTGGTGGACAGTGTAAATTGTCACATGAATTGCATGTCTTTCAAGTATTTAACAAATTCGATTTGCTTTGGGTCTACTTCTTCGTCAACTTGGCGTTTTTTTTTTTATCTTATTATCTCCTGCTCTGAACCCATTGCGAACGAATTCTTCAGATATTGAGCAAATGGCATGTTTGAGCACTGGAGCAAAATGTTATTTTAGTTATTTCGGAATTGGGCCAAGATGGTCCAGTTGCCATTAAGAAACTTTTTTTTTCCAAACCAATTTTAATGGACGAAACACTGCTAAATCTGAAGGATATGAGTTGAGTTGGTGTACAGAGCAATGAGCTCTATTCCATTAGCGAAACAAAAGTTTGAAAGGTGCAAGGTTAAAAGTGACTTGTGGCCATCCAAAACAAAAAGAACAGGTTTTTGAATATCCTGTTTCTCTAGCCAGGGATTAAATATGTATATTTGTGATAAACTTATAAAATGTGCTTCAGCACATCCACCCTGATTCGGACTTCCCTATGCCCCAATGATCAGGGACCGTGGGAGATATGTGATCCAGCACTCTTTCATATTTAAAAACAATCATTGGAGGTGCCAGTTGACCAGCAGCAGAAAAATTATACAATATATCTAGGCCAAAATAAAGATCACCCATTATGGACACCTCCAAAATCCCAGTCATGGACACGTTGTCCATTATTGGAAAATAAATCATCATCATCATCATCATTTCAGCCGTAGGACGTCCACTGCTGGACATAGGCCTCCCTCATGGATATCCAGTTAATGCGGTTGGAAGCGATCTGCATCCACCGTCGACCTGCGGTCTTCACCAGGTCATCATCCCATCTTGTTGGTGGACGTCCTACGCTGCGCTTGCCGGTCCGTGGCCTCCACTCGAGAACTTTTCGGCCCCATCGGCCATCTGTTCTGCGAGCTACATGGCCTGCCCATTGCCACTTCAACGTGCTAATCCGTTTGGCTATGTCGGTGACCCGAGTTCTTCTACGTATCTCCTCATTTCTGATTCGATCGCGTAAAGAAACCCCGAGCATAGCCCTCTCCATAGCTCGTTGAGCGACTCTGAGCTTATTCATGAGGCCAATCGTGAATGACCACGTCTCGGTTCCATATGTCATCACTGGTAACACACACTGATTGTAGACTTTCGTCTTAAGGCACTGAGGAATTTTGGACGAAAAGACGTTGCGTAGTTTCCCAAACGCTGCCCATCCGAGTTGGATTCGTCGATTTACCTCTTTCTCGAAGTTGGACCTACCTAATTGGACTGTTTGTCCTAGGTATACATACGCGTCGACAACTTCGAGAGCCGAGTTCTCAACCATAACTGGGGAAGGCGCAACATGGACATTCGACATAATCTTCGTCTTGTCCATGTTCATTTTAAGGCCGACCCGTTGGGAGACTCGGTTGAGGCCTTCGAGCATCGTGCCAAGTTCCTCCATCGACTTTGCCATGACCACAATATCGTCAGCAAACCGAAGGTGAGTCATGTATTCGCCGTTAATGTTGATGCCTAGTCCTTTCCATTCCAAGAGCTTGAAGGCATCTTCCAAAGCGGTCGTAAACAGTTTCGGAGAAATAACGTCTCCCTGTCTTACGCCTCTTTTTAAGGGAATATCCTTCGAACTCTGTTCCTGTACTCGGACAGACATAGTGGCGTTTCTATACAAAGACTTCAACACTTCGATATACCGATAGTCAATTCGGCATCGTTGGAGAGACTCGAGCACCGCCCATGTTTCGATCGAATCGAAGGCTTTCTCATAGTCCACAAACGCGAGACATAGCGGCAAGTTATACTCTTCGGTCTTCTGTATCACTTGCCGCAGCGTATGAATGTGGTCTATGGTACTGTAGCCTTTTCGAAACCCGGCTTGTTCGGGACGCTGGAAGTCATCAAACCTGCGATCGAGACGATTTGTAATGACCCTTGAAAACAGCTTATAAACATGGCTCAAAAGCGAGATCGGTCTGTAGTTCTTAAGCAAGGTGTTGTCACCTTTCTTAAAGAACAGTACCACGACGCTTTTGTTCCATGTTTTTGGCGTAATACCTTCGAACAAGACGGAGTTGAAGAGCTTCTGAAGGACTTTAAGTATCGGTGATCCACCCGCTTTCAGAAGCTCTGAAGTGATTCCGTCCTCCCCCGGCGCCTTGTCGTTCTTAAGCTGTTTCAGGGCCATCCTGATCTCGTACAGGCTGATGTCCGGGATATCTTCGGTATAATGTCGGGTCAGCTTGGCTCTAGGGTCTTCTGCCACACTGCAAACAGGTTTAGTGACCGAATCGTAGAGCTGTCCATAGAACCTTTCGACTTCCCTTAACACTTCTGCTTTACTTGACGCTATACTGCCATCTTCCCTCTTCAGCTTCGTCATCTGGCTTTGCCCAATAGACATATCTCTCGCGAACACTTTGGAGCCTTTGTTCCGCTCTATCGTATCTTTAATACGAGCTGTATTAAAGGTACGAATATCGTGCCGCAAGGATTTCCAAACTTGTCTATTGAGCTGCCTATGTGACTTAGCATCATCGGGAGACTGCAGTCGTAATGAGCGTCGTTCAGCCATGAGGTTAAGAGTGTCATCCGAGAGTTTCTGAGGTCTATTTGTACGGGGCGTCTTAAAGAACTGAGACCCCACCGTATGGACAGTTTCTACGAACCTGTTATTGATCTCGTCCACTGATGCATGTTCTTCGAGACCCAGACAATCAAAGCGATTTGAAAGTTCGAGTTGAAAGCTCTCGAGGTTTTGGATATGTGCACGAGTGGGTCGGAGCGTAGATTTCATCAGACGGGACCTTTCAAGTCTAACGTTCATATTCAATGTGCCTCTAACGATTCGGTGATCACTTCCGGTTTTCACCCTGTGAATCACAGTGACATCATTGAATACCCGTTTCTTGTTGGTCAAGATGAAATCAATCTCATTTCTCGTGGAACCATCGGGACTCATCCAGGTCCATTTCCTGTGAGGCGGCTTCTGGAAGAAAGAATTCATCATAAAGAGTCCTTCTTTCTCCAGAAAATCGGCCAGCCTCTGTCCCCTGGGGTTCCGTTGCCCATACCCAAATTGCCCCACTCTCAACTCATCATCGCTTCTCTTGCCTAACTTTGCATTGAAGTCCCCCATAACAACAGTAAAGTGAGTTTTGTTCGTATGTATGGCCCTACTAATGTCCTCATACATAGACTCTACTTCTTCATCTGGGTGTGACGAGGTCGGCGCATATACCTGAACAACCTTCAGCGAATATCTTTTAGATATTCTGAGTGTTAGGTATGCGACCCTGCTTGACACACTGTCGATGGTGACAATGTTGTTAATGAGTGACTTGTGAACGAGAAACCCGACACCACCTTGGGACTGTTGGTCGCCCTCCCGGTAGTAGAGTAGATTACCGGACTTAAGGGATATCGTGTCCTCGCCCTCTCTACGGACTTCTGATAATCCTAAAATGTCCCAGTGTAACCTACTCATTTCTTCTTCCAGCTCAACAATCTTTTCGTCTGTCCTCAAAGTGCGGATGTTGTGTGTTACCAGGGCCAGTGGTCGTCGTTGGGGTTGGTAGCCGTCCGTCTCCCGGGGATTCTTAGCACCCCTAGCCCCGCCGTTACCGTGGCCGCTACCGTAGCCACGACTAGCGGGGCTGCCGGGAACTCGGGGCCTGGTCCTTGGTTTCGCAATCATAAGGGGTTGTTGCCATACTCGCCACGCTTGGCAGGCGGGTTGGCGAGCGCAGTATAGGGTGTTAAAGTCGCGGAAGATGCTGCTGCCCATCTTCCGAAGGCATCCCTTAGCAGATTCTTACTGCATCCACGGGCAAGAAAGGAGGGGCAACATTCTACAGCCGGCACCCCACGGCAAATAACGGAAAATAAATAGCAATTGCAAAATCATAACGGTACATTTATTTAGAACCACAAAATAAATACTTTAAAGTAATAAAATAGAAAAACATGAAAAACGATAACTTTTGACACATGTCCATTAAAGGATTTCATGAGATATCAAAACCAGTCATGAACAAGGTCCGTAAAAAAAACGACCCAGCCTTGACAAATAAAAATTAGCTCAATTCCCTTTTATTCTATTGTATTTCGATAAAATAATAACACATTTCATTATATCATGATACCAAGAAAACAAAATGCAAAAATATCTACTTATCTTCTTAACGGTTTTAGCAATAAAACTGGCTTTTGTAGTAACACGCCGGACAGCTACATTTCACTCGGCGACCATTTTAAAACGAAATGGCCGATTCATGCGACGTTATCAATATGATAGCTCCAGGGTCTATGGATTGGACGTAGTTAAGCAGAAAGGACTCAACCCTCAAAAAGTAACTTTTGAGATATCGAGGTTTAAAGTTGTCGAAGTTAAGATGTTGTTTCTAACATGATTCGTACTCGCAGTATTACAAAATTATTGTCTCATATTATGCACAAAAATACTAACTTTAATATGTTCTTAGTTTTGATTCATAGATTAACGTATTTTTTGAGTTATTAATAAAAATATGGGTCTGAGTCGTTTTTGCTAAATTGGTTTTTACATTACGGAGTGTTTCTTTGAATTTCTCAAAAAGGATTTATGTTACAAATAGATCCAAATATAAATAAAAATCAATAGTTATTATGCAAAATATGTATTTAATTGAAAATATTATAATCATTTCAACAGTCTTCCCCGTCATTCTCATCCAGCTCCACCATAAAATCTGGTTCTACTCCAAATCCATCCATGTCCTCCATAATAGTATTGCCTTTTAATGTCTTGTAAAAGCCCAGACAGTCTTTTGGAATTAGATGAAACATAGATTTAAGGTCATCTAATTTAGCCTGCGCAATTTCTTTGTCATTAGGCCTAAGACAAACGAAGTCATCTTCACATGTACCTATATCAGATACTAATTTTCCTTTAACTTTTTTTTCAATGCATAGCTCTCTCCACCCCATCTATTTTCGTAATAATGGAATGTTTTGAACTTTTCTTAATCCAAATTTCTTTGGTTTTGAGCCAGTTTACTTTTTTACGTCCACTGCTGGACAGAGGCCTCCCTCATTGATCTCCAAGTACTGCAGTTGGAAGCCGTCTGCATCCACCGGCGACCAGCGGTTCTCACCAAGTCGTCTGCCCATCCTGTAGTTGGACGGCCTACGCTGCGCTTGCCGATCCGTGGCCTCCATACGAGAACTTTGTGGCCCCATCGCCCATCTGTTCTGCGCGCTATATGGCCTGCCTATTGCCACTTCAACGTGCTAATCCGTTTGGCTATGTCGGTGACCCGAGTTCTTCTACGTATCTCCTCATTTCTGATTCGATCCCGTAGAGAAACCCCGAGCATAGCCCTCTCCATAGCTCGCTTTCGTATTCATAAGGCCAATAATGAAGGACCAAGTCTCGGTTCCATGTCATCACTGGTAACACACACTGATTGTAGACTTTCGTCTTAAGGCACTGAGGTATGTTGGACGAAAAGACGTTGCGAAGTTTCCCAAAAGCTGCCCATCCGAGTTGGATTCGACGATTGACCTCTTTCTCGAAGTTGGACCTACCTAATTGGACTGTTTGTCCTAGGTATACGTACGCGTCGACAACTTCAAAAGCAGAGTTCTCAACCATAACTGGGCCAGGCACGACATGGACATTTGACATGATTTTCGTCTTGATCATGTTCATTTTAAGGCCTACCTGTTGGGAGACTCGATTGAGGCCTTCGAGCATCGTGCTGAGCTCTTCCATCGACTGCCATGACCACAATATCGTCGGCAAATCGAAGGTGAGTGATGTATTCGCCGTTAATATTGATGCCCAGCCCTTTCCATTCCAGGAGCTTGAAGGCATCTTCCAAAGCGGTCGTAAACAGTTTCGGAGAGATTACGTCTCCCTGTCTTACGCCTCTTTTTAAGGGAATCGCCTTCGAGCTCTGTTCTTGTACTCGGACTGACATAGTGGCGTTTGTATACAAACACTTCAACACTTCGATGCACCGATAGTCAATTCGGCATCGTTAGAGAGACTCAAGCACCGCCCATGTTTCGATCGAATCGAAGGCTTTCTGATAGTCCACAAACGCGAGACATAGCGGCAAGTTATACTCTTCGGTCTTCTGTATAACTTGCCGCAGCGTATGTATGTGGTCTATGGTACTGTAGCCTTTTTGGAACCCGGCTTGTTCGGGAGGCTGGAAATCATCTGTGTCAAAACCTGTGTCCGAGACAGTTCGCGATGACCCTTGAAAATCGCTTATAAACATGGCTCAACAGTGAGATGGGTCTGTAATTCAAAAGTAAGGTGATGTCACCTTTCTTGAAGAACAGCACCACCACGCCCTCGTTCCATGCTTCTGGCGTCGTACCTTGAAGGTTCCGCCCTGCTTGAAGCAAGGCGGAATTAAATAGCTTCTGAAGGACTTTTAAGTACCGGTGATCCATCCGCTTTCAGAAGCTCTGAAGTGATTCCGTCCTCACCCAGCGCTTTGTCGTTCTTAAGCTGTTTCAAGGCCATCCTGATCTCGTACAGGCTGATGTCCGGGATATCCTCGGTTTAATGTCGGGTCAGTTTAGCTCTTGGGTCGTTGGCCGCACTGAAAACAGGTTTAGTGACCGAATCGTAGAGCCGTCCATAGAACCTTTCGACTTCCCTTAACACTTCTGCTTTACTTGACGTTATGCTGCTATCTTCCCTCTTCAGTTTCGTCATCTGGCTCTGCCTGTGGTTCATTAAATTGTAGTAATTATTTCACTTTTTTGTTTTATATTGTTAATTAAAAACTATTGTATTTAAAGTGTAAAACCCACGCTAAGGTATCATTTATAGAAAATAAAAAATGCAATCAAAATTTTGTCTCCGACGGGACTTGAACCCGAACTTCGAACTCGAAGCCGATAAAGGCAGTCAAGATTTTCGACCCGACGGACGGTCATTTGTTCCGTGGCCGAACGGTAAAGGCAGCCTGCGTTAAAGATGTTAGTCTGAACGTTACGGGTTTAAGTCCCGTCTGGTACAAAGAAAATTTTGATTGCATTTTTCATTTTCTATAAAAATTATTGAATCTCAAACATAATTTTTGTTGAATCGGATAATTAACTTAATTCGTGTGTGTTATTAACGTAGTTTAGGGTTTCTGTAATCTTTGGTTTAGGTCATTTAGGATGAGTGCAAAATTGGATAGTTTCCTTGTCAATCAATTTATCAGTAAAACCCACACAGTTTGAGTCGTTTTCGTTAAACGTAAAACAAGCTTGTTTCTTAATAAATCTTTTTAGCAGATATGACCCACGCGGTTTGAGTCGTTTTCGTTAAACATAAGACAAGCTTGTTTCTTAATAAATCTATTTAGCAGATGTGATCCACGCAGTTTGAGTCGTTTTAGCTGAATGAAAGATAGACTTGTTCTAATGAAGGTAAATTTAACTGAAACGATTTATGTGGCTTGAGCCAATCCTGTTATATTCAATTTAGACTTGCTTCTTTGAAATTGGATTTCTCTAAAACGATTCAAGAAGCCTGGGTTATTACAGTTGATAAAAAAAATATACCCACCCTTATGTGGGTTGGCTCGCATCATTCAAAAAACTAACTTATGCTTATCCTATCACGGATCTTTTTTGCTGGGTGAAAGAACCAACCTTTAGGACCTCTTTGGTATAAATAACTCATTTTTGACCAAAGTGTGGGTTGAGTCCTTTCTGCTTAACTACGTCCGATTATGATTCAGTGTTGCTCGTTAAAAAAATAAATGACAGTTGCTTAATATTTTGGCTAACAGAAAAATATGTCCATAACTGGTTCAACGTCCATTATTGGTGTCATCACCCTACACAATAGATGAATTTATGAGAGACAAAATGTTTTTATAAAATAATTTTATTGATGATTCTTATTGTAATTTTATCTAACTGACATGTATAATAATTGAAATATTGTTTTAAAAGTTTGGACATTGCACACCGTTACACACGTTAGGAATACATTGATTCCCTTCAATTACATAAAACATCTATGTTCAATGTACACATGTATTTCAAGCAATAAATGATACTTTACTTTACTTTAAAAAAACTGATAGTGACTTTGGAATCCTAATTGGGTTTGGGTGTTGCGAGCAACAACGTGCTTGGGTGCTGAACCATATTGGTTTGAGTACTAGGTTTGAGTTCTATGCTCAACCATATTGGTTTGAGTACTATGCGAAACCATAGTGGTTTAAGCATCCAAGCCATGTTGGTCCTGGTGGAGGCAAATTGATGATAATTTCTAAATGAGCAACAAATATTTAGTAACAAAAACAGAACAGAACGTTTTTCTGTTCGGCGGTCGAAGAGGCAACGCGTCCAGGGAGTGATGGTGTTGTTCGTTATTGGGCAAATACCGCTGCGTCTTCGTTGTTTCTATTGTATTCCATGACGAACGGGGAGCCGATTTCTCCTGAAGATGCCTTGTAGAGAGGCGAAACACGTGTCGAATTCTTTTTGAGTGTTTTTCAAACGCTTGTTAGATATTATATATTATGTTAGGTTAGCGGATTTGTTACTCAATATTTGTTCTTCATTTAGATATTACAATGGATTGCCGCAAAGTCACACCTGAATCTATTAATTTCTAAAGATTTCGCGATAAATTCGCCTAGTTGTTTATCTACGTGTTGTTAATGGCTTATAAAAAAACAAGCGATTAGAAAAACAAACATGCGAACTCTACCACTGCAGTGGGAACTCACGTGGTCGAGACTACAGTTACTGAACATGCCTCACTTCTTGCAGCCAATAGTAATGACGACAATGGTCTTAGTCTTAAATGTCATAAAACTGGGTACCTTACGGGGATAGTGTAATTTAGTTAATTGTTTAGGAGTCACCAACAGAACATAAAAAATAAAAATAATGAAATAGCCTGGGCTAGTGTTCCTCAATTATAGGCAGCTACATCTATTATAAGGCCAAAGGCCAAAGAGTTCAAGAGTGCGGGCCACTGACCGGCAAGCGCCGCTTTCTGACGTATTACCTGGTTATCAATAAGGGAGGCCCATGTCCGGCAGTGATGTGGACGCCCTACGGCGAAAATCATATAATGATGATGAGCGACACAACGAATACCTGTTAGTTTGTAGTATTCAGAACTCCATTATGGCCAAAGCTTTCCGCGGTACATTTATTATCTTCTCATTTACCTGCATCGTCTTCCATAACTATACTCTTGATAGATGGATCTTTGATCTCGTTTTATCCCATTATCTGCAACAATAGGGTATCTGTATCTGAAGTGCACGATAGCATTCGCTTGTTTACCTTCCATAGCTAAATATAATCGTTGCATCAGTTTTAATATGATGAAAGACATCGTTCTGAGAGAAATGTGTATGAATGTTTATTTACGTCGAACAGAAAATCCTTGTTCGAGACACTGGTCGCTTTTAGCATGACAACTGGTGCTTTGGTGCCGGCATTCATCAAAACATTAAATTCTATATTTGCTTTAGGGCAGAGTAATACCCAAAAGATACACTTTCAGAGTGCAAGTTTTTTGTCATCATCACCAATTCAGCCTTAGGGCGTCCACTGCTAAACATAGGCTTCCCACATGGATCTTCAAGTGCTGATCATGAAGGGTTGTTGCCATTCTTACCACGCTTGGCTGGCGGGTTAACGAGCGCAGTACGGGATGCTGATACACTGAAAGACGCTGCTGCCCATCTTCCGGGGGTATTCAGAGGAGAAAAATCTTCGTATGCACAAAATATTTCGTCTTGGCACTTAGGGTTCATATCGTGTTAATAATAACATATTGTTTCGGTCCTTGACAGTTTTTGATAAATCACACTCTAACTTTATGAATTTATGATACAGAGAGCTATTACAGTTTATTTATTACAGTTTCTGATAGAGCGCGCTTTTTTTAAATCGTTCTGTATACTTAACTTAATTCACCCAAATTTTGAATTGAGTCAGTCTACGACTGGAGGTGCGATATCCATTCTGAGACACGTACAAAAACGTATTCAGCAATTATCAACCCATGCCAAGCGGAAAAGATACCATAGGAAACCTATTTAAGAAGGGACGATGTCCAAATCCTGTTATCGGCTTCCGGCTCATACTAAGAAAGACTGTACTTTCAGAACAACTTCCTACATAATGCATGCGTTTGAGACAATGGTAGTCGTAACTCCGCCGTGCCTAATTGGCTGGAAAGACCGCCTTTCCATTACAGCGAGGAAAAGGCTCGTAAACAAATCAATCGGTAGAGGCTTTCGGTACTGATTGAATTGTTTATGGCATTTCGAAATGTGTGGTGCATATCAATCAGTAATCAGACGTCGATGTATCTATTTGTTGCGTTTAAGTTTTACTTTACCTGTGTAAAGTACTAAGGGAAATCAATTTATCCAAAGATTTTATCGTTAGATGTGCCCTGATGCCAAAAACTGCCTTTATTATCGTGTGTTAACAATAAAGCCGACGCACGCACGCTGGTTTATCCAACAAACAAAACTGTTACTGTGCAAACATACCTACTGCACGAAATTTCGTAAAAAATAACACACACCACGTCAGGCTAACACTGTGTTTAGAACACTGATTCCAAATGAGCGTGCTCACTCATTACGTGTGGAATCAGAAAGCGGTCTGATTACGGTAAGGGCGTATCTAACGATTAAAATCTTCCAAGATTAAATCGTCCAGCAGCCCAGCCCTCAATACCACTCCGGTCTCTTTCTTGAAGTAATCCACCACCTCTGCAGTCTTACCGTCTAAGTGCACACGGGACCCGTAGACCTGTGTAGTGGGTATCTCCGCTCCGAAGTGCTCCTCGCAGGATCGACCGGTACCACACTGGTTTCGGCTAGAGGGCTTCCGTTCCTTCATTACCGTCTGAAAGCCCTCTGTATCACAATATGAGAAATGAGAATAAAAATAAAACGCAATAAAAATATTTAGTTTTAATTCCGCTTATGCTGAGATGCAGGAGCACTGCCCTCCCGCCCGCTAATTATGCACATGCAGGGAGAACTAGTTTGTCAGTGCAGCATGCATACCCAAACCTATACGACGACACGTGTTTCGCCTCTCCGCGAGGCATCATCAGGTGAGACGCTGAGGTGTTGGAAAAACAGGTTTGGTTATGCATGCTGCACTGACAAACTAGTTCTCCCTGCATGTGCATAATGAGCGGGCGGGAGGGCGGTGCTCCTGCATCTCAGCATAAGCAGAATTAAAACTAAATATTTTTATTGCATTTTATTGTCATGGATTTCCGCAAAGTAACGCCTGATTCCATCAATTATGAGAAATGAGAAACAAACTCTCGGTAGGTCTTAAAAGTATTCTTGGGATAAATCGCCTTAAAAAAATCTAAAACAGCTTTCTGTTGCAGTTGCATATTTATTAAATTTCTCGACTGAATGTTTGCTAACGCTTACAAACACGTCACGATTATACAAAGCTGACTATTCTAAAAACGTATTGTCTATTTGTTTTCAGCTTAGTTTGGAAGGATGTACTAAATCATCTAGTAACCATTCTCGAGATAAGATTGAGATAAGTTGTGAGAGAATAAGATCTAAAATTGCAGAAAACAGTTTTACATTTCTCGTCATTGTCATTGTTTACTTACTTAAGATTATTTTGCGTACCTATCTCTACCATGTATCTCTATCTCTATGACGAGGTCATCATCATGTGATTGATAGAAGACCCATTTTTAAATAAAAGCTATAACTCAAATTTACAAGTACTTTATTAATATCAAGGAACACAAAAACAGATCAATAAAGAACAATAACTATTTAATCAGTAAATCAATTATTTCAGAAAAACAACAAAGTTATTATAATACTAGGTCTTAATGAAAATAAGGCCACAGGGACCGGAGTTATTGTGACCTCAAAAGGTCACCAAAAAAATAAAAGTCTTCAAATAGCCGAAAACGTCCAAAAACTCAGAAATGCCATTTTGACCTTTAGTGAACTTTTGAGACCTTCGCCCCCTTTTCTGGTACCCCTGTACCAATGCTTGTCGTAATCACTAACAAAGTAATTAATGAATTTAAACTAGAGACATGTAATACTTATCCGTATTTTAAAAGATCTATTTATCGTTATTATTAAGGTTCAGGTGCGATCAATATCACAATTAAGACGTGTAGTCCGGTCGCTTGCTCGAACGAAAGTGAGTTTGCATTTTTTTTTTCGAAATGACAATATAAGTTGTTGACTGTAGATGGCCATGACTACCGGACTATGGCGAGTGCAGAGGGCGCCCAGCCGCAAAAGTTAGGTTGGGTGGGGCAATAAGCTCAAGGGCACCACTTAGGTTCGAACCACGGCTTGAACTGTTGCCAGATTTTTATATGTAATGATGGTTAACGTCCAGGTGCAAAAATGCACCTTAAGACGGAAGAGTGTATTCTTCGGCCTCGCCGGCGAGACCGGTTATTAAATGTGTGCCTAGGAGCTAGTGTAGGACGGGTTGACGTCACCTCCGGGTTAGCGGCGGTGAGTTCGTCAACGGGCAAGTCGAGAACGTGTCTCGGTCGACGGAGGAAACAACTCGTGGGCAATGGCTGTATCGGGTAGGCGCCGCGCGCTCCTCATAACGCCGATCGCTAGCTGCCGTCCCACTCCGCTCGACCAAACCGGTCGGTTCACGTCGCCTGAGCCGTTGAGTGGTACGATGACGACGCCACGGCGTGGTAGTAGTCAAAATGACACTTTAAAGTCAAAACAACTTCACAAATTATATTTTTTTATTAATACGGCGACATATAACATCGACAAGCAGAACTAAAGTTTGCCTTGTCCGCAATCGCCCTCTTTCGGATCGGTACACATATAATACACCCTGTATTATGTCAATGCTCTGCCTACAAAGGTGCTAAAATCATTTTATTGTTTTTGAATTGAATTGCTCTGAAATAAAATGACAAATATGTACAGGGTGAATTTGAAATCATGTGCATACTTCTAACCCAAGATACCACTAATGACACCTAACGCATTGGAGCTAATACCACACTAATACGCTTATCAAAAATATCGTTTAAGTATGAAAATCGCAAAAAATAGAAAGTTAAATTATAGCTAAAGGCTATTATTTCAAATAAACATAAAAAATAATAAAGGAAGGTCACGCGCACTTACGCGTCTGTCTTCAAACGTCAATTCCCTGCTGTAAGCTAATACAAAATTAACGTTCGAAAGCGATGATCGCGAGATTTACGCCTGTTGCAAACCTGTCGTGAGATCAACCTGTAATCAGCCTGGTGCCGGCGCTACCTCTCTGCCGATACCATGAGCATTAGGATGCTAAGTACCCCGCTTTATTTGACGGAGGCTTAATAAGTTCAACTAAGTTCCTACCTATTGTTCTGTCGCAGTGAATTTAGTTCTACTTATCTTTTCAGAAAATGGAACTTCTCCACGTCATAATCAAATCCGGTCCTTCCCCACGCCCCCTCGCTTGGTCCCTCGAGGTGTCCACCACTGACAGCGGCGACGACTGGCGATTGGTCCGTGCCTTCGGGGACAAGGACCACTGCAGAAGACTATGGAACCTCCGGCCAGAGAGAAGGAGACGAAAAGCTAGGAGCGCGAAGAGGTCCAGTCGAGAGATTGCTTGCTCCACGCAGTTCACTAGTCCGAGGCCGCTGGAGAATGGAGAGGTTAGTGGCACCTTTTTATAACTAGGTGTAGGATGAGGTGTCGAGTCGTACAGAGCTCGCCAAACCGCCTGCCAAGCGGAGTGATTATGGCAACATCCTCCTCATGATCAGTTCTTGGAGATTCATGAGGGAGGCCTATGTCTAGCAGTGGATGTCCTACGGCTGAGATGATAATTCATGGTTAAGTTTTACATATTTCATATTTACTTACAGTGGGGCAGTGGAGGCTAAATAATAATAATAATATTTACTGTGTACAATAAAGAATAAAGTATGATGACTGTGGTCAAGAGGAACTCAGATTTCTTCAAAGATTTTTCATGTTGCATGTTGCAGATGCACGTCGCGATCGGCGAAGGGGTGACGGCCCGTCGCGTGCGCATGTCGTTCCGCGCCGCGCAGCCGGCCGCGCCGCGCCAGCAGTACTACTCCGTGCGGGCGCTCACGCTGGCCGCGCGGTGCCTGTGCCATGGGCACGCCGCGAGCTGCACTGTCGATGCTGAGGTAACCTCCTTATTTAATAAGCCGTTTTGATTAGCAAAGAAAAATGTACTTATTGACTAGTGAACCTAATAGATTGTCTTTTTTAAACTTTCGCGATCACAACACATAATTAACATACATATAACCGGGTATTTATCGCGTAAATTACCTTTATTATTTCCCGACGTTTCGCTTGGATTGCACCAAGCATGGTCCCGGGAAATTTACGCGATAAATACCCGGTTATTATGTATGTTAATAACCTAATAGATGGCAAGCGCGTGGTCCTGTTCTGTCCTGTCATTGTCAATTTTTGTCAAAAAGAACAAGATTAATCTTCTTCTTTCTTTCTTTAATGGTTGATGCTTGCCACTTTGCTGCAACTCTACTAGTGTCAGGTAGGTAAAAGTATCAAAGATTAATCTTAAAGCTGTAGGGAACTATTTTTGTTTGTTTTTTTAACTATTTGTGGTTGTACAGTACAATGGTAATTTTATTTATTGGCGCAAAAAACAGCATATCTGTTGCGTACAGTGCGATCGAACGACAACAGTGTCCTGAAGGTCCTGCCCAACAAATTTTATTGATTGTTAAATTATAACAAACAGAAATTGAGTTATCTGGATTGCTTCTGGGGGTGAGCTTCCACACTAACATAGAAGCTCACTCCGAGAATCTATGTTAGTTATTATTTATAAGTTGTTAGTAAATGTATAAAGCTCTCTTCTATCTATGTAACCCACCTGAAACAGTTACTGCTGAGTATATGACTCTTCTTTATCACGCCAATACTGACGGTCATGTGCCAGCCGGATCCATTGATTTCCTATTGCGTTTAATGTCCTCGGACCAACCGGTGGTCTGTGCCGTTGTCTTATTAACTGAAATGTATAAATATGTTTTTGGGCTCCAGGGAGCTAAATGCGACTGCGAGCACGGCACCTGCGGCGGGCACTGCCACCGCTGCTGCTCGGGCGCGCCCTGGGCGCCGCGCCGCGCCTGCGCGCCGGCCTGCGCGTGCGGCGCGCGCGGCGCGTGTCGCGACGACGGCGCCGGCGTGGAGCTCTGCGTCAACTGCACGGTAGGGGCGGCACTAATCCTCTAAATGCGACTGCGAGCACGGCACCTGCGGCGGGCACTGCCACCGCTGCTGCTCGGGCGCGCCCTGGGCGCCGCGCCGCGCCTGCGCGCCGGCCTGCGCGTGCGGCGCGCGCGGCGCGTGTCGCGACGACGGCGCCGGCGTGGAGCTCTGCGTCAACTGCACGGTAGGGGCGGCACTAATCCTCTAAATGCGACTGCGAGCACGGCACCTGCGGCGGGCACTGCCACCGCTGCTGCTCGGGCGCGCCCTGGGCGCCGCGCCGCGCCTGCGCGCCGGCCTGCGCGTGCGGCGCGCGCGGCGCGTGTCGCGACGACGGCGCCGGCGTGGAGCTCTGCGTCAACTGCACGGTAGGGCCGGCACTAATCCTCTGAAGGAGTCAATGGCACTACACTTGACGAACGTTAATAACTTGCGCACATAATTAAACAAATAAATAGATTTTACAAGCTTTTATTCAGCTTGCCCTGTATGTATGTACCAATATAAATTGTGTAAAGACGTTTTAAGTTGACATTAAACTTTAATGGAAAATGTTTATTTTATTATTTTTAGTAGGTACGTTTAAATAAAAGCTTGTTTGTTAATAAGTTTTTTTACTTTTAATTTATTGTAGGTATTTGTTCTCAGATACTTTTTTCGGAAACATGCAAATTAGAAACCTCTTTCTTTTCTCCTCTCCTCTCCTCCCCTCTATTAATAAATAATAAAAAAATGTGTTAATACTACTTTCGCACACACTAATTTAATGTCCGTCCTTGCGCATATTTTCATTCTTCATGGCAATTTAGCAGTATTATGACATTTCTTTGGAGAGTTTGGATAATGCAATAGGAGTTTTAAGCAGGCATTACGAAGCCGCAAGTAATAAGTGCCAACGACTTGTCAGTAACGTTTCGATTGCTGGTAGGCGCCTTAATCCTAATTCTAGCTAATAACTTTTTTAAATCCATTACAGGAGAATCGCGCGGGGCCTCTGTGTGACCGCTGTTTGCTGGGATTCTACAACACGGAGTCCGACGGACCCTGCGTGCCTTGTGAATGCGACCCTGAAGGATCCGATGGTAAATATGAATAATAACATAATAATAGTTTTATCGCAAATTCTAAGTAATCTTTGCTACAGCACCACGTTGGGCGCCAAAAGTTATGATTCTGATAATCACTTTCTTACTTGCACTTCTTCCAATTTAATAACAGCAGGCACAAATTATCTTTTTTTAGAAAACTAAGTTGTGTCTTACGCTGGTCGTATCGGCTTGGAATACCGGTATTTTCAAATACCGGTTCTACTGACCTTGACGTGGTACCGGTATATCTTTGGTATCGACATAAATACGTAAAGTATTTGAAAATGGGTTGAATTTGGGGTGGCGAACAGTAATTGCATGTTACAACTTAGTTAGATAATGTTTAAATAGTTCCTGTCCTTAAAAATAGTACCAACTGTATTTGCAACAGCCCCATGTTGGGCGCCAAGGTACCAAACCCATAAATATTCTAGGCTCTTGTCATTATTTACCATAAGTTTTATGTGTGTGCATTTAATTAAAATCTGTATTATGCATTTTGACGGGGCCAGGTTCGCAAGTTTCTCTTCTTCCAGGAACTTGTAAATGGGACAAAAAGCAGCACCGCATCACCTGCGCGTGTTACCCCGGGTTCGGCGGTCCCCTGTGCGGCGCCTGCGAGGAGCCCTCCGCGCTGTTCCCCGCGTGCCGCGCGCGCGCCGCGCCGGCCTGCCGCTGCGACGCGCGCGGCGTGCGCGACCCCGCGCGCGCGTGCGAGGACGAGTGCGAGTGCAAGGTACGTTAACTCCTCGCTAGTTTTGTTCATATGTGTAATTAGTGTCTTTGATGTGGGTTGCCGGCGGTAGAGTGTTGAGTCTAGGTGGTAGAATGTTCTGTCTTGCCCTTGGATGCAGTAAAAATCTGCCATGTGATACCTCCGGATGGACGGCAGCGCCTTTCCGTGTATCAACCCTCTACTCAATTTGACTATATGTTTTTTTTTTGTATAAACGTTACACGATTACTCCACCAATTATAAATGGATTACTAAGGTAACGTTTCAGAGGTTTTTACATTTTTTATTTGAGTTATTCAAAACTCGATTTGGATGAGATGACTGAAACGCGGCTCATTACAGGCTACAACTACATCAAATAAAAATTAACGTATAAACACATAGTTTAATCATCACAAATACACAGATTTATCTTTTTAGGGTCCCGTACGCAAAGGGTAAAAACCCTATCACAAAGACTCCGCTGTCCGTCCGTTCGTCTTTGTCTCATGAACTGTGATATCTAGACACTTTTCTGACAGAAAAGTGTCAGAAAAGTGTGTAATATAAAAGTATAATGAAAAGTATAACGTATTTCTTTTGCCGCTATAACAACAAATACTAAAAACACAATAAAATAAATATAAAAGGGGGCTTCCATACAATAAACGTGATTTTTTGCCGCTTTTTGCTCAATAGTATCAACGGCAACAGATAGACGCTTGAAATATTCACAAAATATGTAGTTGTACCATGCACCAAATAAATACAGGACCGAAAATTCCTAACATCCAAACGTAATTCGAAAATTAGTTACTGTCTAAACATAAAGATGGCGCGAAGAGTAACGATTTAACAAATTTTAATAAATTGGTCATTCCCCGACATCTAAACGAACCATAACACGATTTAGTGATCGTAAAGATACAGCAGTCAAAAATATAGATGGCGCTAACATAAATTATTTTACCTAATTCTTAACAAAAAGTTGATTGCATTTTTTGAACTTCGTACTCTTTGTCAGCAGCTAGCGCTCCAAACGGAAATTATTGGCAACGTATAAGTAGCTCAAGGTAAAGCGCCATCTTGAAATACGCTGAGAATTTGACGATTTCTAGTATAATAATAATTTTGAAATTACATTTAGCAGTCCAGTACTTATTTGGTCCATGGTTGTACCTAAGTATATTGATTTCAAAATGAATAATTTATTAAAATAAAATAAATAAAGAAGGCTCCCATACAACAGACGTGATTTTTTGCCGTTTTTTTCTCGATGTTACGGAACCCCTCGTGTGCGATTCCTGCTCGCACTTGGCCGATTTTTTTATTTCCCTTAAATAAGCACTCAAACAATGATGTTCTAGTTGAACGTGGTGGGCGAGCGCTGCGACGCGTGCGCGCCGGGCCACTACGGGCTCAGCGCGGGCCTGCGCGCCGGCTGCCGGCCCTGCTACTGCTCGCACATCGCCGACTCCTGCAGTTTGGACACCGAGACTGAACCTAGAGACGTAAGTTCTAGTTGAACGTGGTGGGCGAGCGCTGCGACGCGTGCGCGCCGGGCCACTACGGGCTCAGCGCGGGCCTGCGCGCCGGCTGCCGGCCCTGCTACTGCTCGCACATCGCCGACTCCTGCAGTTTGGACACCGAGACTGAACCTAGAGACGTAAGTTCTAGTTGAACGTGGTGGGCGAGCGCTGCGACGCGTGCGCGCCGGGCCACTACGGGCTCAGCGCGGGCCTGCGCGCCGGCTGCCGGCCCTGCTACTGCTCGCACATCGCCGACTCCTGCAGTTTGGACACCGAGACTGAACCTAGAGACGTAAGTTCTAGTTGAACGTGGTGGGCGAGCGCTGCGACGCGTGCGCGCCGGGCCACTACGGGCTCAGCGTGGGCCTGCGCGCCGGCTGCCGGCCCTGCTACTGCTCGCACATCGCCGACTCCTGCAGTTTGGACACCGAGACTGAACCTAGAGACGTAAGTTCTAGTTGAACGTGGTGGGCGAGCGCTGCGACGCGTGCGCGCCGGGCCACTACGGGCTCAGCGCGGGCCTGCGCGCCGGCTGCCGGCCCTGCTACTGCTCGCACATCGCCGACTCCTGCAGTTTGGACACCGAGACTGAACCTAGAGACGTAAGTTCTAGTTGAACGTGGTGGGCGAGCGCTGCGACGCGTGCGCGCCGGGCCACTACGGGCTCAGCGCGGGCCTGCTCGCCGGCTGCCGGCCCTGCTACTGCTCGCACATCGCCGACTCCTGCAGTTTGGACACCGAGACTGAACCTAGAGACGTAAGTTCTAGTTGAACGTGGTGGGCGAGCGCTGCGACGCGTGCGCGCCGGGCCACTACGGGCTCAGCGCGGGCCTGCGCGCCGGCTGCCGGCCCTGCTACTGCTCGCACATCGCCGACTCCTGCAGTTTGGACACCGAGACTGAACCTAGAGACGTAAGTTCTAGTTGAACGTGGTGGGCGAGCGCTGCGACGCGTGCGCGCCGGGCCACTACGGGCTCAGCGCGGGCCTGCGCGCCGGCTGCCGGCCCTGCTACTGCTCGCACATCGCCGACTCCTGCAGTTTGGACACCGAGACTGAACCTAGAGACGTAAGTTCTAGTTGAACGTGGTGGGCGAGCGCTGCGACGCGTGCGCGCCGGGCCACTACGGGCTCAGCGCGGGCCTGCGCGCCGGCTGCCGGCCCTGCTACTGCTCGCACATCGCCGACTCCTGCAGTTTGGACACCGAGACTGAACCTAGAGACGTAAGTTCTAGTTGAACGTGGTGGGCGAGCGCTGCGACGCGTGCGCGCCGGGCCACTACGGGCTCAGCGCGGGCCTGCGCGCCGGCTGCCGGCCCTGCTACTGCTCGCACATCGCCGACTCCTGCAGTTTGGACACCGAGACTGAACCTAGAGACGTAAGTTCTAGTTGAACGTGGTGGGCGAGCGCTGCGACGCGTGCGCGCCGGGCCACTACGGGCTCAGCGCGGGCCTGCGCGCCGGCTGCCGGCCCTGCTACTGCTCGCACATCGCCGACTCCTGCAGTTTGGACACCGAGACTGAACCTAGAGACGTAAGTTCTAGTTGAACGTGGTGGGCGAGCGCTGCGACGCGTGCGCGCCGGGCCACTACGGGCTCAGCGCGGGCCTGCGCGCCGGCTGCCGGCCCTGCTACTGCTCGCACATCGCCGACTCCTGCAGTTTGGACACCGAGACTGAACCTAGAGACGTAAGTTCTAGTTGAACGTGGTGGGCGAGCGCTGCGACGCGTGCGCGCCGGGCCACTACGGGCTCAGCGCGGGCCTGCGCGCCGGCTGCCGGCCCTGCTACTGCTCGCACATCGCCGACTCCTGCAGTTTGGACACCGAGACTGAACCTAGAGACGTAAGTTCTAGTTGAACGTGGTGGGCGAGCGCTGCGACGCGTGCGCGCCGGGCCACTACGGGCTCAGCGCGGGCCTGCGCGCCGGCTGCCGGCCCTGCTACTGCTCGCACATCGCCGACTCCTGCAGTTTGGACACCGAGACTGAACCTAGAGACGTAAGTTCTAGTTGAACGTGGTGGGCGAGCGCTGCGACGCGTGCGCGCCGGGCCACTACGGGCTCAGCGTGGGCCTGCGCGCCGGCTGCCGGCCCTGCTACTGCTCGCACATCGCCGACTCCTGCAGTTTGGACACCGAGACTGAACCTAGAGACGTAAGTTCTAGTTGAACGTGGTGGGCGAGCGCTGCGACGCGTGCGCGCCGGGCCACTACGGGCTCAGCGCGGGCCTGCGCGCCGGCTGCCGGCCCTGCTACTGCTCGCACATCGCCGACTCCTGCAGTTTGGACACCGAGACTGAACCTAGAGACGTAAGTTCTAGTTGAACGTGGTGGGCGAGCGCTGCGACGCGTGCGCGCCGGGCCACTACGGGCTCAGCGCGGGCCTGCGCGCCGGCTGCCGGCCCTGCTACTGCTCGCACATCGCCGACTCCTGCAGTTTGGACACCGAGACTGAACCTAGAGACGTAAGTTCTAGTTGAACGTGGTGGGCGAGCGCTGCGACGCGTGCGCGCCGGGCCACTACGGGCTCAGCGCGGGCCTGCGCGCCGGCTGCCGGCCCTGCTACTGCTCGCACATCGCCGACTCCTGCAGTTTGGACACCGAGACTGAACCTAGAGACGTAAGTTCTAGTTGAACGTGGTGGGCGAGCGCTGCGACGCGTGCGCGCCGGGCCACTACGGGCTCAGCGCGGGCCTGCGCGCCGGCTGCCGGCCCTGCTACTGCTCGCACATCGCCGACTCCTGCAGTTTGGACACCGAGACTGAACCTAGAGACGTAAGTTCTAGTTGAACGTGGTGGGCGAGCGCTGCGACGCGTGCGCGCCGGGCCACTACGGGCTCAGCGCGGGCCTGCGCGCCGGCTGCCGGCCCTGCTACTGCTCGCACATCGCCGACTCCTGCAGTTTGGACACCGAGACTGAACCTAGAGACGTAAGTTCTAGTTGAACGTGGTGGGCGAGCGCTGCGACGCGTGCGCGCCGGGCCACTACGGGCTCAGCGCGGGCCTGCGCGCCGGCTGCCGGCCCTGCTACTGCTCGCACATCGCCGACTCCTGCAGTTTGGACACCGAGACTGAACCTAGAGACGTAAGTTCTAGTTGAACGTGGTGGGCGAGCGCTGCGACGCGTGCGCGCCGGGCCACTACGGGCTCAGCGCGGGCCTGCGCGCCGGCTGCCGGCCCTGCTACTGCTCGCACATCGCCGACTCCTGCAGTTTGGACACCGAGACTGAACCTAGAGACGTAAGTTCTAGTTGAACTTGGTGGGCGAGCGCTGCGACGCGTGCGCGCCGGGCCACTACGGGCTCAGCGCGGGCCTGCGCGCCAGCTGCCGGCCCTGCTACTGCTCGCACATCGCCGACTCCTGCAGTTTGGACACCGAGACTGAACCTAGAGACGTAAGTTCTAGTTGAACGTGGTGGGCGAGCGCTGCGACGCGTGCGCGCCGGGCCACTACGGGCTCAGCGCGGGCCTGCGCGCCGGCTGCCGGCCCTGCTACTGCTCGCACATCGCCGACTCCTGCAGTTTGGACACCGAGACTGAACCTAGAGACGTAAGTTCTAGTTGAACGTGGTGGGCGAGCGCTGCGACGCGTGCGCGCCGGGCCACTACGGGCTCAGCGCGGGCCTGCGCGCCGGCTGCCGGCCCTGCTACTGCTCGCACATCGCCGACTCCTGCAGTTTGGACACCGAGACTGAACCTAGAGACGTAAGTTCTAGTTGAACGTGGTGGGCGAGCGCTGCGACGCGTGCGCGCCGGGCCACTACGGGCTCAGCGCGGGCCTGCGCGCCGGCTGCCGGCCCTGCTACTGCTCGCACATCGCCGACTCCTGCAGTTTGGACACCGAGACTGAACCTAGAGACGTAAGTTCTAGTTGAACGTGGTGGGCGAGCGCTGCGACGCGTGCGCGCCGGGCCACTACGGGCTCAGCGCGGGCCTGCGCGCCGGCTGCCGGCCCTGCTACTGCTCGCACATCGCCGACTCCTGCAGTTTGGACACCGAGACTGAACCTAGAGACGTAAGTTCTAGTTGAACGTGGTGGGCGAGCGCTGCGACGCGTGCGCGCCGGGCCACTACGGGCTCAGCGCGGGCCTGCGAGCCGGCTGCCGGCCCTGCTACTGCTCGCACATCGCCGACTCCTGCAGTTTGGACACCGAGACTGAACCTAGAGACGTAAGTTCTAGTTGAACGTGGTGGGCGAGCGCTGCGACGCGTGCGCGCCGGGCCACTACGGGCTCAGCGCGGGCCTGCGCGCCGGCTGCCGGCCCTGCTACTGCTCGCACATCGCCGACTCCTGCAGTTTGGACACCGAGACTGAACCTAGAGACGTAAGTTCTAGTTGAACGTGGTGGGCGAGCGCTGCGACGCGTGCGCGCCGGGCCACTACGGGCTCAGCGCGGGCCTGCGCGCCGGCTGCCGGCCCTGCTACTGCTCGCACATCGCCGACTCCTGCAGTTTGGACACCGAGACTGAACCTAGAGACGTAAGTTCTAGTTGAACGTGGTGGGCGAGCGCTACGACGCGTGCGCGCCGGGCCACTACGGGCTCAGCGCGGGCCTGCGCGCCGGCTGCCGGCCCTGCTACTGCTCGCACATCGCCGACTCCTGCAGTTTGGACACCGAGACTGAACCTAGAGACGTAAGTTCTAGTTGAACGTGGTGGGCGAGCGCTGCGACGCGTGCGCGCCGGGCCACTACGGGCTCAGCGCGGGCCTGCGCGCCGGCTGCCGGCCCTGCTACTGCTCGCACATCGCCGACTCCTGCAGTTTGGACACCGAGACTGAACCTAGAGACGTAAGTTCTAGTTGAACGTGGTGGGCGAGCGCTGCGACGCGTGCGCGCCGGGCCACTACGGGCTCAGCGCGGGCCTGCGCGCCGGCTGCCGGCCCTGCTACTGCTCGCACATCGCCGACTCCTGCAGTTTGGACACCGAGACTGAACCTAGAGACGTAAGTTCTAGTTGAACGTGGTGGGCGAGCGCTGCGACGCGTGCGCGCCGGGCCACTACGGGCTCAGCGCGGGCCTGCGCGCCGGCTGCCGGCCCTGCTACTGCTCGCACATCGCCGACTCCTGCAGTTTGGACACCGAGACTGAACCTAGAGACGTAAGTTCTAGTTGAACGTGGTGGGCGAGCGCTGCGACGCGTGCGCGCCGGGCCACTACGGGCTCAGCGCGGGCCTGCGCGCCGGCTGCCGGCCCTGCTACTGCTCGCACATCGCCGACTCCTGCAGTTTGGACACCGAGACTGAACCTAGAGACGTAAGTTCTAGTTGAACGTGGTGGGCGAGCGCTGCGACGCGTGCGCGCCGGGCCACTACGGGCTCAGCGCGGGCCTGCGCGCCGGCTGCCGGCCCTGCTACTGCTCGCACATCGCCGACTCCTGCAGTTTGGACACCGAGACTGAACCTAGAGACGTAAGTTCTAGTTGAACGTGGTGGGCGAGCGCTGCGACGCGTGCGCGCCGGGCCACTACGGGCTCAGCGCGGGCCTGCGCGCCGGCTGCCGGCCCTGCTACTGCTCGCACATCGCCGACTCCTGCAGTTTGGACACCGAGACTGAACCTAGAGACGTAAGTTCTAGTTGAACGTGGTGGGCGAGCGCTGCGACGCGTGCGCGCCGGGCCACTACGGGCTCAGCGCGGGCCTGCGCGCCGGCTGCCGGCCCTGCTACTGCTCGCACATCGCCGACTCCTGCAGTTTGGACACCGAGACTGAACCTAGAGACGTAAGTTCTAGTTGAACGTGGTGGGCGAGTGCTGCGACGCGTGCGCGCCGGGCCACTACGGGCTCAGCGCGGGCCTGCGCGCCGGCTGCCGGCCCTGCTACTGCTCGCACATCGCCGACTCCTGCAGTTTGGACACCGAGACTGAACCTAGAGACGTAAGTTCTAGTTGAACGTGGTGGGCGAGCGCTGCGACGCGTGCGCGCCGGGCCACTACGGGCTCAGCGCGGGCCTGCGCGCCGGCTGCCGGCCCTGCTACTGCTCGCACATCGCCGACTCCTGCAGTTTGGACACCGAGACTGAACCTAGAGACGTAAGTTCTAGTTGAACGTGGTGGGCGAGCGCTGCGACGCGTGCGCGCCGGGCCACTACGGGCTCAGCGCGGGCCTGCGTGAAGATGGTTTTCGTCTCTCTTCTGCATGGAATCCTGTGTTGAATAAGTGTGTGCGTTGTGTTCCGACGGTACAGCAGTTCGATACCGTCAGTGTAGTGTGTCGTAATGTGAACTTGGACATTTCTGAATCTGAAGACGAATTGAGGGTATAACTTGTTAAACTTTCGCGATTTGTTAACTTATTTTTAGTTTTAAAATTACAGGATTTTATCGCGCACATTTCAGCGTTCTTGGTCGCGGGAGTCCTCCCGCAGAACGCTGAAATGTGTTCGAAACGTCGGGAAAATAATAAAAAAGGTACGCGATAAAATCCTGTTATTTTAAAACTAAGAATTGAGGGTAGTCGTGGGTTCTGCCATCAATTCGCGGCGGTAGCTCCCAGCACATCAGTCCTCCCGCGACCAAGAACGCTGAAATGTGTTCGAAACGTCGGGAAAATAATAAAAAGAGAGCAGATTGTCTGCCCCGAGGCCGCCGCTAACCCTTGGCCCTCACTCGGTGACTGCTTTGGTCCATACTTCCCGCCGCGCCAAGTGTCCCGTCCATCTCCACCTAAGTCTAGCAATCCGTACACCAACATCTTCGACCTTCGTGCGGCGTCGAATTTCTATGGTATACGGTCTACGAGGTGGATGCCTAGCATGGCCCGCTCCATGGCTCTTTAAGCAACCTTTATGGTGTACACGTGCTCATTTTTGAGAGGCCATGTTTCGGATGCATAAGTGAGAATGGGCAGAACATTCACAAATGTAATTTTTCATAATACTTGGCCCGTGTGAGTCACCTTTTCAGGAATGTACAGCGTCTTAAAAGCTAGAAGCAATATTGCTCATAACCTTACGTAACTAAAATTACCTTACTACAATTACACAATAAAAAGGAAAACTAAAGAAAATAAACATTTTATTCTGTCTCAGAAGTCAGAAACTTGCGTTTAAACCACTCTCTTTCAAACAATTTTGAGATGCAGCCTGAACCTTACGATAAAGAGACGTTTTTTTCTCAAGAACAAGTAAACTCAATCTAAGCTTAATTATAACCGGGCAAGACGAATCGGACTCGCGCACCGAGGGTTCCGTGCCATCATACAATATAATATATGACAAAGGCGGTTTTATATTTATTGGAGGACCTTGACAGCGCCATCTCTTGTCTGATAGCGGAACTTATGTAGATTTTTTACACTTTCGATGATTTCTAAAAAAGTATGCCATGCAGAGAGATTGTAATCAATATCCTCTTATCTTAACATACACTTCTAACAGCAATAAAAGTTTCAGAGGCTTATCTCCGCAAACTTCGGAGATAAGGGGGGGGAACGCTATTTTTTTCAACATTTTTATAAATAACTCAAAAACTATATGACTTAAAGGAAAACTAAAAACTGTTTATTAATGTGAAAATGAATACCTTTCATATGATACCCCACATCACCTAGTAACTTTCCAAACATTTTAAAAACGCCCCTTCCACCCCCATTCTCTAAAAAACTATGCAAATTAGAGAGTTCGCTATAATTTTCCTATAAAGTTTACGTATACTTCTATTAGCTATAAAAATATCACGGGTTTATCTCTGCAAACTTCGGAGATAAGGGGGGGGGGGAACGGTCGTTTTTTCAACATTTTTGTAAATAACTCAAAAACGATACGGTTTAAAGGAAAAATAAAAACTGTAGTTCTCGAGATATCCCTTTGTGACAGACAGACAGACAGAGTGATTCTATAAGGGTTCCTTTTTACCATTTTGGTCCGGAACCCTAAAAAGATTTAGACGTCAAACAGTGCTGTTTGTCCATAGAGTAAGGATTTTTAACGTTTTTAAAATCAATTTTAAACTATTACATAATTGCAAAAGGTGGACTTAAGCCATACCCTTATCTACCAGACGTACGTAGCTTAGACACCTTACACCAGACAAATTAACTTCATATACGGAGTATTTGTTAAACTACTTTAAATCATTAGCGAGTACAAAATAGAAATAAATAATAAGGGTAACCAAGAGTTGGTAAAATATTTAAATCGTTAGATACGCCCTTACCGTATTGAGACCGCGCCGTTTTGTTTCCACATGAAATGAGATAGCTCGCTCGTTTGGAATCAGTGTACCCAGCCGGCCGTGGTGTGTGTTATTTTTTCACAAAAGTTCGTGGAATATGATTTCACAATTTATGGTAACAATAACATTTATTTAAGTATTTGGAGTTGGTGCTGTTCTGATGTAGTTGCGTGTGGTAACATGATATTCTATTTTTTCAGATAATTCTGCCACTCGGTGATTCCTGGCTGGTAACTGATGCGTTCGGCAAGAAATCTGTTGAATCATCAGTTGACGACCAAGGAAAACCTTTCATCATCAGTTTTGAGGTGAGACTTAAATAATGTGCCATAATCATGTAGTCCATAATAATATAATATAATAATAATATAATATAATTATATACTAGCCGAACTCCGCAGTTTCACCGGCGTAGTTCACGTTCCCGTGGGACTACGGGGATAAGATATAGCCTATGTTACTCAGGGATAATGTAGTATTCTAATGATGAAATAATTTTAAAAATCTGTTTGTTTTTTAATATGCATAGCGCTCTGTCTGTCTGTCTCTCTGTCTGTCTGTGTATTGGACGATTACAACCGAACACGTTGACCGATTTACATAAAACCTTTTTTGTTAGCACCGTCTTAATGAGAGAAGGGTACTGATTGATTTTGGTGACCCTAGGTCACAGGGACCGGAGTAATTGTGACCTCAAAGAATCACCAAAAAAATAAAAGTCTTCAAATGGCCGAAAACGTCCAAAAACCCAAAAATGCCATTTTTGACCTTTGGTGACCATTTGAGGCCTTCGCCCCCTTTTCTGGTACCGCCGTACCAATGCTGGTTGAGTTTATTCGTACAACATACAAAATTCAAATCTTTATAATTTATAAAAACTTATTGATGATATTAATAATGTATTTGGCAACTTAATGTGTATCAAACTAAGTTCATATTGTCTTTTTTAAACTTTCGCGATCACAACACATTATTAACATACATACATATAACCGGGTATTTATCGCGTAAATTACCTTTATTATTTCCCGACGTTTCGCTTGGATTGCACCAAGCATCGTCCTGGAAAGACTCGATTACTACTGTAGTAATCGTACTATATTGTATCTATTATAGTACTATTTATCAGTAGGTCTACCATGAGTTTTCACAATCTATATTCGCTAGCGACTGTAGTTAACAAAATGTATGAAAACTTGTACAGCGCCTCTAGCGGATAGTTTGGTACTAAAATACGCAGCAAACTATACTACAGCGACTGTAGTTTGGGCTTCATTTGCTCAGAATTTGGTACCATGAGTTACAAATCTGACAGATGTCAAAGTAACGTACTATTACTACTGTAGTAACGTCAGGCGATCTAACAGTGACAACTCATGGTAGACACACTGTATCTATTTCGTGAGTTGAGTTTTGTTGAAACGTCCTTGTCCGCAGGTGGAAGGCTGGGAGCACTACTACTGGCAGAGCTCCTCGTTCAGCGGCGAACAGTTCCAGGCGTACGGCGCCGAGATCCGCGCCGCGCTGGCCTGGGGCATCGTGCGCGGGGACACGGGGGGGAGCCCCACCTACGGACCGGATGTTGTCATAGTCGGAGCTGGTGAGTTCCTTTCTTCAAACCACTTTAAACCCCAGGTGGAAGGCTGGGAGCAATAACTACTGGCAGAGTGGTGTTATAAGTTTGACTGCTGCGTGGGTAAATGAAAATGGTGAGTAGAATGTAAAATTAAAATGTGCAAATAGAGCGCTTCCATAATGATAACCCACAAGTCCTACTCATCTCCACTTAAAATATTTGAGACCCCTTTCCGCCCCCTTTGCAGTCATAATAAGAATATTTTCAACATTTTTATTTTAAATATAAGTGAATAAGCGTGATCTAATACCATTTCAAATTTCAAGTCGATAGCATCAGTACTCATGATATCCACTCCTCTCAAGAGCCTTTTGGCCCTTCGGCCATCTATTCTGCGAGCTATATGGCCTGCCCATTGCCACTGCAACCAAAATATAGGTCCCAGAAAATATCTAAAATTCATCTAAAATCCAGAAAATCATTCATACTCGTAACATCGCAAACTCAAAATCGAGTATAGAGTTCAAAACTTCTTCACAGACCCAACGTATCACCTTCACAAAAAAAAACATTCCTTCGTCTCTTCAGATGGAACAAAGCTAGCTTGCACAAACTCCACCCACGCTTCCCCGGGCCAGCTGCAGATATCAGTTCCAGTCCTCGAGGGGCACTGGTTCACGCTGGAGGAGGAACCAGAGCTGGTCTCTCGCACGCGCCTGCTGGACGTTCTGGGTGACGTCAGCGGCATCATGTTGCGCGCGCATTTCCACTTCGATCAGGATGAGGTAAGGTCGTAATTCTAGTAGGCTAAATGACTAAATTTGAATTGTTAGTCCATCATGTAAAATATCTTGCGGGGGGTAAAACCGATCGATTGGCGAGCGCAGTAAGGGATGTTGATACACGGAACGACGCTGCTGCCCATCTTCCGGAGGTATTATTTAGCAGGCTCTTACTACATCCATGGGCATGAAAGGGTAACATTCTACTGCCGGCCACCACACGGCATTTATTCTAATACATTTTGCAAACTTAAAATAAAACAAAACATCAAGTCAGAAGACATTAAATAAATGTAAAGGAAAAAAAAACTTTTTAACAAACAAGCTTTTATTTAAACGTACCCACTAAAAATAATATTATAATAAACATTTTCCATTAAAGTTTAATGTCAACTTAAAACGTCTTTACACAATATATGTAATAAAAAAAGCTTGTCGCGAGATTTAAGCAGGTACTCGTATTTACATTTAAAAAAAAAACTAAATCAATTAGATTTAGGTTAATCTCGCGACAAGCTTTTTTAATACATATATTGTGTAGAGACGTGTTAAGTTGACATTAAACTTTAATGGAAAATGTTTATTTTTAGTGGGTACGTTTAAATAAAAGCTTGTTTGTTAAAAAGTTTTTTTATTTAAATTTATTTTTTACTTTTTAGTTATCACTGGACAGTTGGTTTCTTGTCTGTTCATCTCATGACCGCCATGTTGGATTTCGAGTAATGTCATTTAATTTTTCGAGTAACTCTCACCAAGGTCTTTCATTTGATACCAATATTGTAAGAGTGCATTAAGAATAACTAGTCCGCCATCTTGGATGTTCCGCCATATTGGATTAAGAGATTCTATTACTCCTTATCTTTTCTACCAAATGTGCCCAATGTTATATGTTTTAATTGGTTTCACCAGGTGCACCTAAATAACGTAGAGATCCGGGGCCCCCTCAGCCCCGTGTCGGAGAAGTGCGTGTGTCCGCGCGGCTACAGCGGGCCGCAGTGCTCGCGCTGCGCCTGGGCGCACGTGCGCGTGCCGCACGCGCCGCACGCGCCGCGCGTCGAGTGCGTGCCCTGCTCCTGCAACGGCCACGCTCAGTGCGAGACAGGTATGCCTCTCTGACGTACTACGGCGGGCCGCAGTGCTCGCGCTGCGCCTGGGCGCACGTGCGCGTGCCGCACGCGCCGCACGCGCCGCGCGTCGAGTGCGTGCCCTGCTCCTGCAACGGCCACGCTCAGTGCGAGACAGGTATGCCTCTCTGACGTACTACGGCGGGCCGCAGTGTGCGCCTTGGCAAATTCTTACTGCATCCAAGGGCAAGAAGGGAGACGCAACTTTCAAGATCACAAGCCCCTCTCCACCAGTCTTCCTGAAAGGCATTTTTTGGGCCTGCCTCGGCGTCGCCGCCCGTTTTCAGGCTCCCATTTAGTGACGACTTATGCCCACCTGTCAGGGTGCATTCTCCTTACTTGGCCCGTCCCATCTCATATAAAAAGATTTTACGTAATCTTTGCAGTAGACGGACCGTGTGGGCCGTGCCAGCACAACACCACCGGACCGAACTGCGAACGCTGCCTTCCTGGACACTACGGCAACCCCGTTCAAGTGAGTGTACTGAATACCTTTCTTTGTCCACTTTATCTTACATTTTGAAGGTAGATTGATTAGTTATGTAATTAATCTTAACACAGCGCTTTCAATCTTATACTTACGACTTTTATAATTTTGTTAACTTTTGCCGGAATTTACAACGATATTTGCATTTACCTGACAAATCTCTGAATTAATTCTATCAATCCTACTTCCGTCCAGAGCCTGTAAGATAAACGTTTCTCTGACCACGGCATATTTTCGTTTTTCTAACAAAAATCTTAATTAAAGTTCATTTCCTGCTTTCTTCTAGTAAGTCTGTAAGTTCTGTACATAATTGAAATTTGGCGCGAAGAAACCGATGCCTTCCAGGAAGACTGGTGGGAAGGGGCCGGTGACAAATATTCATTTACCTGAAAAAAATAATGATTTTTTCTAAACTTGTTAATTCCCTGCTTTCCTCTAGGGAGCCTGTAAGCCCTGTGCGTGTCCTCTGTCCGAGGCGTCGAACAACTTCAGTCCGAACTGCGTGCTGGCGGCCGCGGCGGGCGACGACTACGTGTGCACGCAGTGCCCCGACGGGTACAGTGGAGACCACTGCGAGAAGTAAGTGTCGCGACTAATTCTAGAAACATGATTTATAGGGGTTCCGTCTCCAAAGGGTAAAAACAGGGCCCTAAGACTCCGCTGTCCGTCTGTTTGTCTGTCTGTCTGTCTTCAGGCCGTACCGTAATAGCTAGAAAGTTGAAATTTTCACAGACTATGTACCACTAAGCATCTTATTTGACAAATCACTTAACTGTGGCGTTTTCCCTACCAGATGGAAAACAGCTCATATAGTCCCAATCTACAAAAGCGGTGACAGGTCACGGTGCGAAAACTACCGTCCTATAAGCTTACTGTCGTGCTTTGCCAAGCTATTTGAATCCCTGGTATACAGTCAACTTTATAACCACATCAAACCCATTATATCTGACAAGCAACACGGTTTTGTAAAAAATAGATCCACAATTAGCAATCTGATCGAATATAAACATTTTCTTTGTCAGGCTTTCGCCAAATCTGGACAGGTTGACTCCATTTATACAGACTTTTCTAAAGCCTTTGACAAGGTCAATCATCAGTTACTCTGTCGCAAGCTTGGTAAATACGGTTTTCACGGAAATCTATATCGTTGGATCTGCTCCTACCTAGATAACAGAAGTCAGTTGGTTACCTTACATGGCTACGTTTCATCAGCGTTTGCGGTAACCTCGGGTGTCCCTCAAGGTTCCCATTTAGGCCCGCTTCTTTTCGTTATCTTTATAAACGACCTTGTATCGCGCCTATCCTGCAACTGCCTACTATATGCTGATGATTTAAAAATATTTAACGTTATTTCTGAGAGAAATGATTGCTTGGCTCTCCAAAATGATTTAAACAGAGTCTCTGAATGGTGCAAAAGCAACAAGATGACGTTGAATATTGGTAGGTGTTACATCATATCTTTTACAAATAAACGCAATAAAGTAAGTTTTGTATACACTATCAATGGCCAGGAACTCAGCCGGTCTCATGTTGCAAAGGATCTAGGTATTTTATTCGATGACAAGCTTACCTTTCGCGCTCACTATCAGCACATCGCAGATAAAGCCAACCGGTTACTCGGTTTTGTTCTACGATCAACGAAAGGATTTAGAAAAGCTTGTAGTTTAATTTATCTTTATAACTCCATTGTTAGAAGCGTATTGGAATATGGAAGCCCAGTATGGTCACCTAACTACAAAGTTCATACCTACAACATTGAAAGGGTTCAACGAAAATTTCTTAGGCTCTTATGTTACCGGTTGAAACCTGGTCGCTTGAGTCTAAGTTACGAAGAGAGGCTTCTTAAATTCAATGTCACATCATTAGAGACACGACGTATTTATTTTGATATGATTTTTCTTTATAAAATAATTCATTCAATCATAGATTCTCCAAAACTCTTGTCAGAAATATCTTTCAATATTAACTCCAGAGCAAGACACTCAAATAAATCTAATATTTTCATTTTAAAAACTTATAGGAATAATATATCTTCATATAATCCGCTAACCAGAATGGCGCGTCAATATAACGATCTACACAAAACCCATATTGAACTAGACATATTTGTTAAAGTCTTTTTTAAACTTTCGCGATTTTAATATATTTGTTAAATTTAGTAAATATATTTCAACCTCAAAAGAGATCCTCCAATTTAATATCCCATCTAGATATAAGAATAGTTTTAAGTAACTTAATTACCTACTTATAGAAATAGCTGCTAGTTTCTTATTTCGTATTCTAAATTTGCCTGTGTTTATTCTTTGTGTGTTGTGTTTATATTTATATCATATTATAGCTGTGCGTACAAATGTTTATTTTACAATCAAGATCTAGTTTATAAATTTTATTCTACTTTATTTTGTATATCGTTGTAAAGTGTATTGTACGATAAATAAATAAATAAATATTTCGGTTGCCGCTATAACAACAAATACTAAAAACTGAATAAAATAAATATTTGAGGGGAGCTCTAATACAACAAACGTGATTTTGATTGAATAATGGTACGGAACCCTTCTTGCGCGACTCCGACTCGCACTTAGCCGATTTTTTGTAAATTATTAGTTCCCGTATGCTTAGTAATTGCACCGCGTAGTTTTCCCGGTAAATCGTATTGCATAATTGAAGGCTTGCTGATTAAAACAAAGGATCCTTATGTAGCCAATTCAAAGAGGTTGGTACCGAAGCTTTGTTTGATCTTATTTTCAGAAGCTTTACAAATAGCCTAGTCATTAATTTTGTTCGCACCCAACAAATTTACGTTACATTTAATTAATTAAAGTTACTAGTCTAACTTACTCGGCGCAATATTATTTTGCAGACGCAAGTGAGTAGTACATGCGTCTTATGCGACTTAGTTGAGTTGGGTCAAGCTTACTTCGAGCAAAATGTTGAATATGACCAGTATTTATGATCCTGCTGTCCACAGCTGCGACTTCGGCTACTGGGGCTCTCCAACGACCCCGGGCGGGTCGTGCCGGCCGTGCGCGTGCGGCGGCTCGCCGTGCCACCCCGCCACGGGCGTCTGCCTCACCTGCCCCGCCCACGCCGAGGGCGCCAGGTGTGACCTCTGCAAGGTGAGCCAACATGTCTCTTAGCCCCTTCGGCTACTGGGGCTCTCCAACGACCCCGGGCGGGTCGTGCCGGCCGTGCGCGTGCGGCGGCTCGCCGTGCCACCCCGCCACGGGCGTCTGCCTCACCTGCCCCGCCCACGCCGAGGGCGCCAGGTGTGACCTCTGCAAGGTGAGCCAACATGTCTCTTAGCCCCTTCGGCTACTGGGGCTCTCCAACGACCCCGGGCGGGTCGTGCCGGCCGTGCGCGTGCGGCGGCTCGCCGTGCCACCCCGCCACGGGCGTCTGCCTCACCTGCCCCGCCCACGCCGAGGGCGCCAGGTGTGACCTCTGCAAGGTGAGCCAACATGTCTCTTAGCCCCTTCGGCTACTGTGGCTCTCCAACGACCCCGGGCGGGTCGTGCCGGCCGTGCGCGTGCGGCGGCTCGCCGTGCCACCCCGCCACGGGCGTCTGCCTCACCTGCCCCGCCCACGCCGAGGGCGCCAGGTGTGACCTCTGCAAGGTGAGCCAACATGTCTCTTAGCCCCTTCGGCTACTGGGGCTCTCCAACGACCCCGGGCGGGTCGTGCCGGCCGTGCGCGTGCGGCGGCTCGCCGTGCCACCCCGCCACGGGCGTCTGCCTCACCTGCCCCGCCCACGCCGAGGGCGCCAGGTGTGACCTCTGCAAGGTGAGCCAACATGTCTCTTAGCCCCTTCGGCTACTGTGGCTCTCCAACGACCCCGGGCGGGTCGTGCCGGCCGTGCGCGTGCGGCGGCTCGCCGTGCCACCCCGCCACGGGCGTCTGCCTCACCTGCCCCGCCCACGCCGAGGGCGCCAGGTGTGACCTCTGCAAGGTGAGCCAACATGTCTCTTAGCCCCTTCGGCTACTGGGGCTCTCCAACGACCCCGGGCGGGTCGTGCCGGCCGTGCGCGTGCGGCGGCTCGCCGTGCCACCCCGCCACGGGCGTCTGCCTCACCTGCCCCGCCCACGCCGAGGGCGCCAGGTGTGACCTCTGCAAGGTGAGCCAACATGTCTCTTAGCCCCTTCGGCTACTGGGGCTCTCCAACGACCCCGGGCGGGTCGTGCCGGCCGTGCGCGTGCGGCGGCTCGCCGTGCCACCCCGCCACGGGCGTCTGCCTCACCTGCCCCGCCCACGCCGAGGGCGCCAGGTGTGACCTCTGCAAGGTGAGCCAACATGTCTCTTAGCCCCTTCGGCTACTGGGGCTCTCCAACGACCCCGGGCGGGTCGTGCCGGCCGTGCGCGTGCGGCGGCTCGCCGTGCCACCCCGCCACGGGCGTCTGCCTCACCTGCCCCGCCCACGCCGAGGGCGCCAGGTGTGACCTCTGCAAGGTGAGCCAACATGTCTCTTAGCCCCTTCGGCTACTGGGGCTCTCCAACGACCCCGGGCGGGTCGTGCCGGCCGTGCGCGTGCGGCGGCTCGCCGTGCCACCCCGCCACGGGCGTCTGCCTCACCTGCCCCGCCCACGCCGAGGGCGCCAGGTGTGACCTCTGCAAGGTGAGCCAACATGTCTCTTAGCCCCTTCGGCTACTGTGGCTCTCCAACGACCCCGGGCGGGTCGTGCCGGCCGTGCGCGTGCGGCGGCTCGCCGTGCCACCCCGCCACGGGCGTCTGCCTCACCTGCCCCGCCCACGCCGAGGGCGCCAGGTGTGACCTCTGCAAGGTGAGCCAACATGTCTCTTAGCCCCTTCGGCTACTGGGGCTCTCCAACGACCCCGGGCGGGTCGTGCCGGCCGTGCGCGTGCGGCGGCTCGCCGTGCCACCCCGCCACGGGCGTCTGCCTCACCTGCCCCGCCCACGCCGAGGGCGCCAGGTGTGACCTCTGCAAGGTGAGCCAACATGTCTCTTAGCCCCTTCGGCTCCGGCTGATGCTTCCATAAGGCTCTCAGGCAGCGGCTTCCATGTCCCTTGCCCGTGTCGCCGTAAGGCTTGAGCGGCTTACTGTCTGCCTCTATTCCGCCACCGCCGCCCCTCTATGTATTTTAGATATAGAAGTAAGTGCCTCACAAAATACTGACAGCGTGGTCAGTGGCAGGCGGGTTGGCGAGCGCAGGACGGGTTGTTGATACACGGAAAGACGCTGCTGCCCATATTCTGGAGGTATCCCTTAGCAGTCTCTTACTGCATACACGGGCATGAGGGGAGGAGTAACATACATGTATAATGATAAAAATTCCAATTGATTTTTTAAATGTTTAATAACAATAACAGTTTTCATTGCTCGTACAAGGTTCATTTTTGTACAGATAGTTAATCTTAATTGTCTGTTTGTACAGGAAGGCTACTGGTTCGGCGCGGGCGGATGGTCGGGCGCGGGCTGCGAGCCGTGCGCGTGCGGCGCGGGCGCGCTGTCCGCGGCGTGCGACGCGCGCGACGGACACTGCGCGTGCAGGGACGGCTGGACAGGGCGCGCGTGCGAGTCGTGCGATCAGGGATATGGAGGTTAGTATATACACAGACATATCGTCATCAATTCAGCCGCAAAACGTCCACTACTGAACTCAGGCCTCCCTTGTGGAGCTCCATGAGGGGTAGTTGCCATACTCACCACGCTTGGCAGGCGGGTTGGCAAGTGCGGTGCTGGATGTTGATACACGGAAAGACGCTGCTGTCCAACGTCCGGAGGTATCCCTTGGCAGATTCTTACTACATCCACGGGTAGGATAAGAGAGGTAATATTCTGGCACAAGACCGCCAGAAGCGGTGTATAAAAGAAGAGACCTTTACCACCCTTTACCCAGTGTAGGTGATGGGGTGCTGCGTCTCGGGGTACAAGCGCAATAAATACAAACACGCTTGTATCAAGCTCCACATGTATAATAAAATTGTTCGTACAGAGGTACACACACAACACAGTTCACAGTACAGAGATAGAAGGAGAAAGTTAGAAGGCACAGTCAATAGGATGGATAGAAGATAGCACATAAACACACGACAGGCAGTAATTGCGTAGGTTCGCGAAATAGGCGGGAAAAGTAAGGTAATACGTTAGCGATCGTTAGCTCAGGCTTCATCCGACTGGCGCGTGCATAGCGGGCCGCTGGCCGCCTCCCGAAGAGTCCCGACGGCTCGCGCGGCTGGGCCGATACGGGGCATGCGCGCGCGCGGGTGTACTTCGGGCGCGCTCGGCTCCGGTGGACAGGCCAAGCGCGTGTGACGTCACGCGCCTCATAATCATCATCATTATGACATGCCGTTCGTTCATATTATAAATAATATCATGTGTGGTGTTAATGTTTAGAGTAATAAGTGTATTATACATATAGCATGTTAAAGCAAGATAAATATAAGTAAGTAGTGTTTATATAAGATAGACTGAAAATAAGAATATACTTACTTAAATAAATAATAAAATATGGGAAAGATCCCCACACCCAGTAGTGACTGTAACCGGCCGCTGTACTGAAACTGGACCAAAGATCCGTTTATTCCATCCAGTCCTTCTAGTTCGCCAAACTCCTAAGTCCAAGTCTAACAAAACCATCCGTCCGCAGGTATCTCGGCCGGCTGCCCAGCCTGCCGCTGCGGCGCCGGCGCGCTCTCGCCGCTGTGCGCGCCGGCCAGCGGCGCGTGCGCGTGCGCGGCCGGCGCGCGGCCGCCGCACTGCGACACGTGCGTAGACGAATACTACGGACTCGACGCTACGGGCTGCAGGGGTAAGTGCAGTGTAGTTCCAGGGCCGGATTTAGGCGAGGGCAACCGGGGCGAAAGCCCGGGGCCTCCACAAACGGGGGCCCTCACAATAGGGACTTTGAAAAAAAAATGTTTCAAATTCCAGCTAGTTAACGTCTTTTTATATTTTTTTTGGCTCTTTTAACTTTGCCTATAGTACTTGGTACATACATGATTATTTGATTATATTATTCATAAATATTAACAGAAATCATTGATCTAGATTTGTTCACTCCAGTCAGGCAATCAGTAAAATATCAAAATCTGAAATGGCCCTGATAAGCACTTGCAATTTACTACCCATCTTGAGGGAGTATCCTAATGGCTCAATGGCTGAGTGAGGTGGTACTTGCCCGCAACCTCGGAGGTTGGGTATTCGATTCCGTGTCTCGACAATTGGTGTTATTCAATTCTTAAACAAATCAATTATTATTGACTAATTGGTATTTTTTTCATATTTCCTTATGCAGCAAGACATGTAGTTTGATAGGCAAGTAATTATTATTGTGACACATTTAAATGCTATCAATTATTCTGATTATTCATGAAAATTACCTGAAAAACTCGACTGAAAAATTGATAATTTTATTTGGGAAATAATTTGGAGTAAGGCGGCCTCCGCTCCTTTGTTGCCCTGAGGCCTCCAGACCTCTAAATCCGGCCCTGTGTAGTTCGTGAAGTCATGTTTAGATGGCGCTGTACGGCGATACCTATCTGCGAGCAGCAGTTAAAGGGCTCGTCGCTGCGGAGCGCAAAGGTAGCTTTAGTTCTAGAGGTGATGTGTAGATGGCGCTGTATTAAATTGTTAGCTTACTACAGGAAAATAGAGTTTCGATAGCCATTTGGTAAATGCCAAAGATGGAAAGACTTACTTATATAATTTAGACACAAACTAAGCAAAGCTGGCAAAAATTTGAATTGGATCGAACATTCGATTAGATTAGATCCCGGTCGCGGGACGAGTCTCAGTCAGCTCTTCGTCCACATCACCATGGAGATTGTCGAATATGGTATAACAGGCTAGATGACTACATTTTAATTATCTGTCTGTCATATGGATTGGAATGAGATTACAAAAATATACATATGTCATGTAATTAAATTAATCAGAAATAATAACAACGATTTTAATTCAATCATTCCTATAAATTTGTAATCAATGGATTGAAATGGTCGTATTTTGGCTAAGTGTGTGTTGGGCCATGCAGTTGGGATTTTGTTTCACTTTATAATAACTTGTATTATTTTAAGTAACGGACTAATAAGAATTTTGATTTTTGCTCTCGCATAGCAAAATCCTGCAATTTGTAAAGCTCTGTTTACACAGTTCCCTGCACCTAGGGCGAGCTACAAAGTTGTGCGAGTCCGCAATTTGCGTAATGTATGATGAGCCTTAATTCGAAAACTGCCATCAAGAAATCAGGGATGCCAACTCTAAATGATTTAGACCTCCCTGTACTTTCGTGATTCTGAGATATTAGGAATCCATAAGTGAACCGGTATTTATCGCGTTATTTACCTGTGTTTATTGCCAATCTCAATGATTTTAACAGGCTTCGCAGAAAGGAGGATTCTCAAGTCATCTGTATTCTTATAAATCTTTGTTACTTCAGTCAGATCTTCGTCCTTTATGAACGTATTTCGAAAAATATTTTTGAGTTCAAATAGATATTAAATTAGATCGCATTTTTTTTTCTTAACTCAGTTCAGATGATGGGATCCATGAGGAATAAATAAATAAATAATAAATAAGTAAATAATGCTGGACAGATCACACAGCATCATCTAGCCCCAAGCTAAGCAGAGCTTGTGTTATGGGTACTAGATGACTGATATACTTAATACATTATACTACATAGATACATATGTAGATATTTTTATTATATATAGAAAAACACCCAGAACACCCTGAACAAATATCTGCAGATCGTACAGACATTTGTGTAGGCGGGAATCGAACCCGCAACCCCTTGCGTCGGAGGCGGACCTTCGCCCGCTGCGCCACAGAGCTCGTCTAAAATAAAGCAACTCCTCAATGTGCCACATAGGTTGACATACCTACACTTTTTTGTGGTTTCATACCATGATCAGTGCTAGCTGTTACTGACCCAGCGGGCAGAATCCAATTTTCCTTCCAATTCTATTTTCCTAATATTTCGCTGGCAACCCTATGCGACCCACCGCGCGGAGCCCGTAGCGATCCACGCATGCGCCCGCGCCGCATTCAGTACACATTAAGTACTATACGTATGCTAAACGTCTAATGGCATATTGTTTCAACGTACCCCTGCCCTCTCGTAGCTAACCTTCAACTTGGGTGATTACGTCAATCCGTGATTAAAATGTTAAGTTAGCCAACGCCTTGGACCGGGAAGTATGGAGAAAGGAAAGGGAGGCCTTTGCCCAGCAGTGGGATCCTACAGGCTGATTAGATTAGATTAGCCGTTAGGTGCCGGCAGTGGAATGTATCCCCTCCACTTTTGTCAGTGGACGCAGTAAGAATCTGTAAAGGGATACCTCGGGAAGATGGGCAGCGTGTTTCTGTGTATCAACATCTTGGACTGCGCTCGCCAACCCGCCTACCAAAGCGTGGCTAGTATGGCAGCCATCCCCTCGTGATCGATTTGAGATCCATAGGAGGCCTATCCCGTCCAGGTCCAGCAGTGGAACTGTGCCTGAAAAAACAAATATTACTTTTTATTTTATAAAGCTAAGATAATTTATTTTTTTATTTTGACGCCAATGTTCCAGTTTCAAGCCTATTAATGGGATAACTTTGGTTCATTATACCACTAGTTCCGTTACAAAACATGAAAGAAAGTGTTGCGTATAGCTCCAGTGGTAATTTTTACTTCCACCCACTTTACTGCTGGTCAAACGCTCAAAAGTATCCCGACTTCCCCTACTCGTCCCGGTGCGATGGAGATTACGTGAACTTTTCAAAAATCTGACTTCAAATAATTAATATTAATAATTTCCATTACCTACAAGTTGCCCGGCAAATGCGTCCACATGCGCTGATAAATTCTTATTATCTAAATGATATAAATCTTTATACATCAAGTGCATAGTTCCTTTGTGTACCTCCAGGTGTACCTAAGTGTACACTGCCGTGCGTAAAGTGTTCGCTGCTAACCACCGGGTGTCGGTGCACCAATAAACAGACCACAGAGTGTAGCGAAAGATGTATCGCTTTCTATAAATACGCTGTAAACTTGAGGACAACGTAATTGTAACTATCAAAGGATAGGTTCCAAGTGCATTTAACATGGCGTATGGCGAAGTGAAAAACTATTTACACATTTTTGTAAATAAAAAAATGCTCTACAAATTCTCTTAGTATCTACCGCAACACTACTACAACAGTACTATAACTTTAAGAAAATAAGAGAGGTACGTGACTACGCTTTGCTTAGTTGACCCAGATGTATGTATACGAAAGCTATAAAATACGGAGCTTAATTTATAGCTAAACATCCAAATGTCTGTAATTAAAGTCACTGAACTCGTAAATTAGGTACCTGCGTTAATCCACAACTCTTCAGCTGCACCTAATAATCGGTAACTATACATATTATTGTTTAAAATATTTGGATTATTGGTAGATTTCTCTAGAGCATCAACGAAATTATTATAGAGAATACATGCGAAGCCGCGGGCCGACGCTTATTATGATCATCATCATCATCACCACAGGCATCAGCAGGACGTCCACTGCTTGACACTGACATCCATAAGGGAGGCCTGTGTCCAGTAGTGGACTTGGAGATTCAAGTACAAATGAGGGGGTCGTTGCTATAATCACCACGCTCGGCAGGCGGATTGGCGAGCGCAGTACCGTTCTGTTTTTCGGTTTTTAACGTGACCATTATTATTTGTCCCGAACTGTAATCAAGTGTTTATTTTGAATGGACAAGCGCGAATCAGGCGGCGGCACTTCAAAGCTCCCGCAGTGTACCGAGCTAATTCGCCTTGTGGATTTATCACCGAGCAGGTGTTGTTAAACAGACAGCAGAGTTCTTTTCTATAGAGAGCGAGACTAAAAGCACCTGAGGTCTACCATGAGTTTTCACAATCTATACTCGCAAGCGACTGTAGTTAAAAAAAGTTAGAAAACTTCTACAGCACCCCTAGCGAATAGTTTTGTACTAAAATACGCAGTAAACAATCCTAAAGCGACTGTAGTTTGGGCTTCATTTGCTTAGAATTTGGTAGAATGAGTAACATATCTGACAGATGTCATAGTAACGTACTATAAGGTACTACCATGGACCAAATAAGTACTACTGTAGTAACGGCAGGCGATCTAACAGTGACAACTCGTGGTAGACACACTGAACTTTAATTGTAAATTACTTAGGGGTTTAATTATTGTCTTCGTTTTAAAAACTAACGTGCGACGAGCTATTAACTTGAATAATACGGGGTTTCACGCGGTTAGGCTGACGCGCGCGTTTGCGGTGGTGCCCTTTCGCCCTGAAGACGGTTTGCTTGAAAATCGAGACTTGTCGGCATGATATCCTACTTACCATTAGTACACGAGTCCCTATATTTTCAAAGTAATAGTGTCATAGTATTAGCAACTTGGTCTATATTGACCGAAGTACGTTGCAATAAAGTGAGATGGCGATCCGTAGCATCTGTCATGAGGGGATTGTTGCCATTCTCGCCACGCTTGGCAGGCGGGTTGACGAGTGCAGCATGGGATTCTCATACACGGAAATACACCGCTGTCCATCTTGGAGGTATCCCTTGATAGATTCTTACTGCATCCACGGGTAAGAGAGCAGAGGCAACATTCTACTGCCTACTGCCAGGATCTGCAGAAAGCTTACAAACATTTGTCCCGCGACGAGAATCGAACCAGCAACCTCAGCCGGCTATTAATCCAGCTGCGCCACGGAGGTCGTCTATTGCTTAGATAGATGGATAAATTATTTATATATAAATAGTCAAGCAAACGCGAAAGTGGCAGACTAATGTCTGCCATACTCAAGCTATTTAAAGAGTTTAAACCTATCTACATTTAAATCGGTACCGTCTAGCCGCGGCCGCGTCATGCTGTCTGTCTGTCTGATTAATAAATAGCACACGTCTTTTTGTCCCGTCCCGGATTAGAATACACGCCAAACAAAACAGTGCGCTGTTTAGCAACCTGTGCGCGTTTGTTTATCTTATTTATTTGAGCCAACCTAACAGCACCTGGCCAAGAATAGCGAACAACAGAAGCGAATGGCGAAAGCAAAGAACTATACCCAGCTGTGGATGTAAGGATGATGACGATGATGATGATGCCAACCACAGAAGATACAAAAATAAAAACAATGAAATAGCTTTGCCGTAGGGTGCCGGCAGAAGAATGATACCCCTCTTCTCAAGCCCGTGGATGCAGTAAGAGATACCTACTGCTAAGGGATACCTCATGAAGACATGGCAATTTTATTTTCTATTTAGATTTAAGACAAAGATTTAAATAGCCCTTACCGTAATGAGACTGCACCGATTTGTTGCCACACGAAATGAGTGGGCTCACTCAGTATCAGTGTACCTCTAACAGAGTATTAGCTGGACGGGGTGTCTGTTATTTTTTTTAACGCAAGTTGCAACATGATTGCACTATGAATGGTAACAATAACAGTTTGGTTTGTTGGAAAAACAAGTGTGCGTGCGTCGGCATCATAGACGCTGCTGCCCATCTTCCGGAGGTATCCCTTAGCAGGCTCTTACTGCATCCACGGGCATGAGAGGAGGGGTAACATTCTACGTCCTGGTTCCCGGTTCGGGCACTGGGCCAATAGCATATAACAATAGTTTAGCCGTTATCAGAGTCATTTTACGGCTCATAAAAAAAAAATATCAACACACGGCGCTAAATAAGCACTCGCGCGATGACCTAACGTGTTCATCATTTTCATGGAATTTTTGGTTAGTCCACAATATTATATACCTACGCCCTGTATAGTCTTTACTTCACTATTGTACGTGACACTACTATGGAAACATACGTGAAACCCGCGGCTTATGTTCAGGTGAATATATCCGGCTGATAGATGCTGGCAAACCTAATCCACCAAACAATGTCTAGGCCTTAACAGCATGAATATCCTTTGCTACGAGTATATAAATCATCTTTTAAAGAAGTGAAAGGCCAATCTCCTTTACTTTTACTTTATAATTTGTTATTACCTTTCTGTAAAAAATGCATGCAATAAATACCTATAACTATGTATACATTTGGCCCGCACTGCATTCTGGGGATGCATACTAGCAATTACAGCTGGCAATCACTGAACATACCGGAGAATGCTGCTAATTCTCGATAATTAATCAAATTACGGCGTAACGATCGCCTCCGAATGTTAACTGCCCTGATTTTGGATTTTCAACGTGTTATTCGTGAAATTATAAAGGTAACTGAACTTAGCGGTACTGCGGTGTGCACTTATGTTTATGATCTTAGGGTATCGAGAGATGGAATTTGGAAAGAAACCGCGTCTTAGTGAGCTTCAGACGTATTGACTTATGTGACTTTGAGATGTATTTCACTTTCAAAATTAACGTGAGATATACCTACTATTAATTTTGTAAAAACGGGGATTACCCACGTAGTATTGTAACGTCGAAGATTATTCCGACACGCTTCAATTTTTCAAGGAATGTTATTCCAAAATTTGATTGCTTGGTACCTGATATAACAATTGTGCCTTCTTTAATTTTATTTTAATCATTTATAAAAACTCGACATGACCTTTATCATTTCAGCCATAAAACGTCCACTGATACACAGGCCTCCCTCATGGATCTCCATGAGGGGTAGTTGCCATACTCACCACGCTTGGCAGGCGGGTTGGTGAGCGCAGTATGGGATGTTGATACACGGATAGACGCTGCTGCCCATCTTCCGGAGGTATCCCTTAGCAGGCTCTTACTGCATCCATGGGCATGAGAGGAGGGGTATCATTCTACTGCCGGCACCCCACGGCGTGATGACCTTATTACGATAGAATAGCAAATTAACACGCAACCGCCAATCATCATTGCCTATCTAAACATCCAACAATCTTCAAAGCTTAACCGAGAACGAGCTACTAAATCTAAACAAAGACCATTAATAACACAAACAATCAGTAAGACAGTGCAGACCGCTGTAACCTATTTGCAATGCCTCCAATCTTGTTAATCAGAGTTCTAAGAAAGCTTTTATCTATCTCTAACTAAAGCATTCATGTTCGTGTGATCAAATCACAGTGCAACTCTATCTAGTTGATAATATGCAAACTAATGTAGACCTTAATGGTGATGATTTAAAACATTCAGTTAGAAACGAGGATCTTTGCAATTTAATATTAGGTCGTTACATATGAAATTGGCGTTTTGTATGAGAGGAACACAAAGCCGATTTTTTTTTATATAAAATATTTAATTAATCAAAGTATGTACCATTGCTACCTATGCACTTTTGCCATCTCATAGGTAGTTCATTGATCCCTTTACTAAAAAAACCATTAGGACGGGAATCAATAAAATCATTAAAGGCGGTTTGGACGGTTAGGCGGTAACGACCTAATATAATGTAGGTTAAAACATTTTCTAAGCTAAACGCTTGTTTTTCGTAAGCTTTCGCAACCACAATTCATTATAATATAGTAACATAAACACGGGAATTTATCGCGTAATACCTTTGATTATTCCCAACGTTTCGACTGTGTTTCAACAATCGTTGTCCCGGATTGACTGGAGGTTTCATTGGAGTATCCGTCAAGAAGCGATGGTGGTATTCCAACTACCCTCACTTTGTCTTCAGAACTCGGTAAGGCCGCTTAACAGAACTCGGTAAACGCTTGTATTGGATTTATAGATAACTGGCTGTAGCCTGCGTCGTCGTCCGCGTAGTGTTGTAAAATAAACTCGACATTATAGCTAAATTACCAAAAATACGAGTAAGTACATACAAGTCTTAAAAAAAAAGTTTTAAAGTTTTCTTCCTCAAAGGTTTGCTGGAAGAAAACTCTTCTTAGGGTTAAGCTCGCCTTTGTACATGCCATTTAGTTGAGTTTATTTTGTATATATTTACTAAGTGTACAATAAAGAATAAAGTCTTAGGATTTTTTTTTCGTAGTTTATTATTATTTAATCAAATTTTCTTTAATCTTTTTCCATAGGCTTTAAAAATATGTCTTAATTCTATGCATGGTTCTACAGACAACTGAAAAATGATTGAATACGACAATGCTCATTTTAAATGTTGACCATGCACGGTTTTGGAGATAAGGCACCATAGTAAGACAACTTTGAACCCCATATTTAACCCCTTAGAGCCAGAATTTACAAATTTCTCTTTCAAGTGGACGATTTTGCACCAAAACAAACATACCATGAACATTTCAAGTCTCTAGGAATATACCGGTGAGATATAAATAAACTGCGTAGGTTTGTAACTCTCATAAAATAAACTTATAACTCCATAGATTAATATTTGAATTATAACGACTCTTGGCCGGGTGTTGCACGGTTCAACCGCGATAAAAAATGGAGTCACTTTACAATATTCAAACTATCTAATATCCTTGCGGACATTACATTATTCATCAATCATCATCATCATAAAATTAAAAATAATAATTAAAACTTATATTGTAACAATATTGAGGTATTGAAATTGAAATAACATTTTTCTACATGTGAGGTTTATTTTGCTTTATTCCCACACTTACGAAAAATCTTTTCTGAAACGAACGATTTCAATTATTCAATTTAAATGTGTTTTGGTTATTTTTTAATTAATTATCCTAAAAAGTTCTTCAATTTAATTAATAAACACTACATCACATATTGACTTTGACTTTAACATTTCGCAGAAAGATTCCAATGAACAGAGAAATCGTAAAAACTCTGAAACACATAGAAGCTATAAGAATATCAGAGTAATGATAACTTAAGGTATAGAACACCCAATCAAGTTTAATGATATCTATCAAAATAAGCACTCAAATAAATACCAGAATGCAAATGGAAGTATAATTGGTAGTGAAGCCGGAATACTGTTGTAAAAGCAATAAATGTATAATCATACAGGAAAATTGATAAACAAGTTAATTTAAACTGAAATCATTTAGTAATAATGAAGGTAACTGCTAATGAAAGGGATATAAAGGTATAAAATTTATATATAAATGTTAAATATGCATTAAATATAAATAAACGGCGTGTAGACGTCGCAAAAGCCTGTAAAATTAAAACTAATCTCATAAATACTTGTAACATTGTATTAAGTGGTTGGATCATAATATAGTTATAATATAGTTGGCAGGATATTCAAAACAGCCTGACTTCATGTTATTTTAAGTAATAGTCATTTAGCCACAATGTAAGTAAGCTTGAAATACTGCGATAAGTATATTTTAGACACCTCGAGTTTATTGATCAATCTTTTACAATATTACGACTAACAGGTGTTGAACATAAAATATGTGATTTGATGACGGAATAGTTTAATTCTATATAACCTAAGAACGCAATGGACTAAATACCAATACGTATTCATACTCTAAACCACTTTATCATCATAGAAATAGATAAGAAAGTATTAATGGAACTCGCCTAGACAATTTAATCAATGCTAATCTACATACACTGCTCAAACACCGACTCACAACGGAAACAGCATAGTAATTGCAAATGTATTCAAAGCTAAAGCACGAGTGATGGATGCAACAACTAGACGCAGGCGCTGAGTTCTCGGGACGAGCAGGCGACCACCCGCGCGTTATCACCTTATCGAGACATCTCAGATCTGCCCTAATTACGGACTGGACTCGTGCCAGTGACAGGAATGCTGAGATAAGATGTCTCTTGAGTCTTGGGAGATGATCAAATCTTATTGATTTGGTTTTACGCACTTGATAGAGATTACAATTTTCGTAATCCGAAACCTACCTGAAAATCAGCGTTGATCCTTATTTCTAAGGATCAACATTATGCTGAGGTAAGACTATTTGGTCCACAAACCTAGAAATACTTATGTTTATATTTACCTATCCATTTTATCTTGTACTTATTGTCTATGGACTAATAAACGTTTTCTTTCCTTCTTTCTTCAAAACCGAATCTGGTTATAAACTTTCTGGTGTAAAAACTTATCGTATATCTCGTAATTTATTTAAGTGGGTCACAGATTTAGCAACACACAAAACAAAAGACCAATAAAGAACGCCCATGTAGCTCGCAGATCGTGAGGACCGAGGATTGCTAATCCTTTCCAACTATCTCCGAAAGCGCTATCTGGATAGAGCGTGGTTCTAATGCTAAGCTGCAACGGTATTCCGGTTAGCCGGTATCCGGAGTCGGCTTCGGCAGTCGGCGCGTCTGTCCCGGCGTGTCTGCACGTCTCAGAGCTCGAGGCTTGAGAGGACCACGCGATCGCGGTTTCCGATGATATACTCGAGTCTCGCTGACGAGTTAGCTTTTGTAAATAAACATGATTTGTTGGAAATTTTAGGAGATCCATCGAGAGTTGAATTTTAATTTGAATTTTATCTACATATAAATCTGTTTTGACAAGTGTTAATAGTGTTTATTTTAAAAGTTGTGAAGGGAATTTTGGAACCGAAACTTAAGACTAGGTGCGATCAATTTACTGATGAACAAGATGAAGTAACGAATGTCAGATGATCATGAACGCCAGATGAACTTGTGGTTGAGTGGTCGTGATGCGTTGGAGCTTGGTAGCTGTTCTGGCGGTGGTGGCCATGGCTTCCGCCGCCTCGAGCCCGCGCCGCTGCTCCGGCCGCCTGGCGCGCGAGCGTCTGAAGGCGGCGGAGAAGATCAGAGACAAGCGGTATTACTTCCTCTGCTGCGCCCCCGTCTGCGCCTCACCACGGAGGCGCCATCCCCCGACTACAAGGCGGTACCAACCCTTCCATAAAACTTGGTTGGGCCTGAAATATGGTACGTTGTAAATATTAAAACTTTAAAAGGGTATAAAACAAATAAAGAAAATGAAATATAAAAGTATTTTTACGGCTAAGAGCATGATACTAATATCTACAGTGACGCTGGTCAGCTCTACTGTCACTCCTGCTGTAGAGTTTTTAAAACCAAGTTTGGTCTGGCCAGCCATATTAGAGCTCATTACAGATAGTAAAGTAAAGGTCGCCGTCATCGAAATCGATGAGAAGGACTATATATTACTACTATCTAATACCTAATACCTAATAATTACACTGAATCTAACGTATTAATCGTGTGCCTGAACTAGCTATCCTGTTTTTCAGACAAAACGAGGTCACGAGAAAAAATGTATATTCTCCGGCTTAATAGTATTACAGATCTGTTTAGTTAGCCATAAAAATAAATAATAAAATAATACAGTGTTAAAGAAAACTAATATTGTAATTATCATTAATGCAAGAATCTTAATAATAATAATCCATATAATAAGCCTATTCTGTTGGGAGATAAAATGTGTTATACAGCTAATAACTTCCATGTACGGTTCTTTACCATGCCGTGGGGTGCCGGCAGTAGAATGTTACCCCTCCTCTTATGCCCGTGAATGGAGTAAGAGCCTGCTAAGGGATACCCGAAGATGGGCAGCAACGTCTTTCCGTGTATCAACATCCCGTACTGCGCTCGCCAACCCGCTTGACAAGTGTGGTGAGTATGGCAACTACCTCTCATGGAGATCCATGAGGGATGCCTGTGCTCAGTAGGATTTTTTACGGCTGAAATGATCGTCTATGCTGGATCTTGTTGTTTGTTTTAGGTGCTAACAGACTATGTATTGAGGAAAATTTAAAGTGTTGTTTAAACTCCATTACATCGCACTTGCAAGCTTTTATGTGCATATTTCCATTATACAATTTTTTTATATCTTTCAAGTTCGGTAACGTGTTTCATCATCATTCCAGCCTTAAAAAGTCCACTACTGAACCAGGCCTCCCTCACGGATCTCCATGAGGGGTAGTTGCCATATTCACCACGCTTGGCAGGCGGGTTGGCGAGCGCAGTACGGGATGTTGATACACGGAAAGACGCTGCTGCCCATCTTCCGGAGGTATCCCTTAGCAGGCTCTTACTGCATCCACGGGCATGAGAGGAGGGGTAACATTCTACTACCGGCACCCCACGGCTAACACGTGTTTCATAAAAACTCCAAAATTATATTTTATTTATTTTATCCTCAATATTATCGCACGGCGGGTTATAATTTTAACATTCTTAAAGTCATTAACCTGAGTATTTTTGCCAAGCGTTATCGTTTGCCTCAAATTACCAAACTTAATTTTATCGCTCGCGAAACGTAAATACCTGAACCGCAAGTTTGATGCCGGGGTCTTGGTCGAAATCCAGATCGTGACCTTTATCAACCAGGCCGACACTTCCGCCTTCCCGTAGTCAGATTATTTAGTACCATTGTGGTGTCGGGTTACTTGGAACCAGATCGTTTTACTCACGACGCATGCTCAAGTTTTTAACATGTCAGTGTGTCTACCATGAGTTGTCGCTGTTAGATCGCCTGCCGTTACTATAGTGGTAATAGTACGTTACTATGACATCTGACAGATTTGTAACTTATGGTACCAAATTCTAAGCAAATGAAGCCCACACTGCAGTCGCTGTGGTAAAGTTTACTGCGTGTTTTAGGACCGAACTATCCACTAGAGGCGCTGTACAAGTTTTCATACATTCTTTTAACTACAGTCGCTAGCGAGTATAGATTGTGAAAAATCTCATGGTAAACCTACTGTAAGCTGTTGTTGAAGTGATTTGTTTGGTGCTCTAATAAGATGAATAGTCCATTAATACTTCTGTCACTTGTCACATTATAAATAGAAGTTTTTTGTTTTGACAGAAGTTAGTTCAACAGTCTTGCGCGTAATAATTTTATGCAAAGCATTCTAACGAATTATTGGATACCTTAAGTTCATCCTAAAGTGTATTATTAGTAGAATTGAAGATTAACCAAGAATCTAGAGTTAATTCATTGAAAAATTCCGTGTAGAATTTTTGTAATCAAACTGTCACACTTAAAAGTTGACATTGAATTTGACATTGAATTGCTTCCTAAGGGTTGGTTTTAAGCCGAGTAAATAGTGATTTTCATTGAAGGGAGTATTCACAATATAAAATCCACAATGACGACCTCTGTGGCGCAGCGGGCGTAGGTCCGCTTGTGACGTTGCGGGTTCGATTTCCGCCTCGGAACAAATGTCTGTATGCTCTGCAAGTATTTATTCCGAGTGTTCTGGATGTTTTTCTATATATAATAAAAAATATCTATCTATTTTGTGCAATGTATTAAGTAAATCAGTCATCTAGTACCCGTAACACAAGCTCTGCTTAGCTTGGGGCAAGATGCTGTGTGAATTGTCCAGCATTATTATTGATGCTTGAGGAACATTCTTGGAATTCTTTGATGCTGTCCCAAAATTGGAAAATATCAAATCAAACTGCAACCCGATTTCATTTGCAAACCCAAACATTTCAAATCAGCATACGTTATCACCGCTGTCAAGCTCCAGTACAATTTATGACTCTCGGTCAGATTACGAAAACTTCATTCACGGTTCTCGCCCCCCAGGTTATCAGCTCAGTCATCGAACCTCGGCCTTATTGCCGAATTGCGCCGATAACAGCTAGCTGCGTATTTGACTTCCTGCGTTTTTGGGTCAGCGGAGCGGATTTATAGATAAGCTTTGGACAGTGATGCGTCAGGCATGTAGGTTGAAAGTGGCATAGAGACAAAGAATATTTACTTAATGCTTTCAATATATGTACATATCTTGATAGCCTTGACGCATTGACCTAGTCTATTCGAAAAGTGTTCCTTATGTCTTTGTTGGGTATACCAGGGTTTGTAAGGCAAGTATTCTTACTTTAAAGTTCTGAAAACTTCAGATGCCAAGTGACACGATTGGGCCTGGGACGATATTGAAAAAATATATTATAATTGTCGATTGTAGCTACTATTATCGATATTAATTACGTTCAATAATGGAGGAAAGGAAATTTATCAGAAATTCTATCACGAGTTAAATTGATTACATGATTTTTTATCTTAGAGGTGCACAACAAACTTACTACGTTTGTATTACTTTTCTACATTTATAAATAAATAATTATAAATAATGCTGGAAAATTTACACAGCATCATCTAGCTCCAAGCTAAGCAGAGCTTGTGTTATGGTACTAGATCGCTGATATACTTAATACCACATATAAAGATATTTTATATTATATATAGAAAAACATCCAGAACAGCCTGAACAAATACCTGCAGATCGTACAGACTTGTCCCGCGGCGGGAATCGAACCCGCAAGCTCTTGCGTCGCAGGCCATCGCAAGGGACCATCGCCCGCAGCGCCACAGAGGTCGTAGTAAATACCTTGTCATCGCACATCACTATTCGTTTAGTCCCACCCTTAAAATACGAGGTTGCCATAGACCATATATATCGTTACAAAATTCACAACCTGATGGGCGAGATTTCGATGACAACTGTCACAGCGATCATGCTAAGTTTTAAGCTAAGTGAAGCTTCCATTCTGCTTTCTATTGAGAATTCAAATTTATTTTATTAGATACCTTCTTTCGTAGTACCTTATCAGTCGTAATAATAAACTAACTAGAAAGCTTCTTGTTCCTATAAATATGACAATAAACATTCTTTAAAACCGTTCTGTTTATGTCTGATTTGACGTTTATTAATATCCAATTTATAGTTGGCGTTATGGCGCACTGGTATTTAGTTCTGGAGTTAACGGTATTTTTGGTATCTTAATTGTTATCTATAAATTTGCTTAAAATATATATTTTTTTAAGGATAGTTTGGACCATACAAAAAACCTTATTGAAATAAGAAGTTAGTGGCCTTTATTACTCGGACTTAATTATAACACACTGTAAAATAATAGGCTAGCTTTATTTATTTGTATGTAAGAACTAATCATTCTTCAAGCATTGATCAATATTCATACATGTCAGAACGCTATGAACACGACACTCAGATCATCACGGGCTCTTGATCTATATTCGATTGGATCGATACGAGTCAATAACTCGATCGATCACTCGGATGGCAGCATCAATCTCCTCGCAAGATCGATGCAAATCCGGACATTACGACCCACATCGCTGGAACGTGAGCAAACTGACTCAACAAACGTTTTATTGTGAGAAAAAGATAATGCGCTGAGAAACATCAAACAATCTGTTAATAGTAGGCGTGTCGAACAGAAAAGGAACTAAAAGCAATCAAATATGAAATACTGATTGTGGGAAGCTCTAAACAAACTAAGATAAAATCGGTAATTTGTGATAACAACACCTCTCACCAGACGCTGTAGCCACGATTAATGAATCAGAGAAGCGCCGTAAAGTTACAGTTACACCGAAGGATGCAATCAACCTCACATGGCGTTTCAATTTCTAATGATAATCTAGCAGCACTAATGACGCGCGCATAATATTGTCATCATCGCCGCAACTCGATAACACCGTAATAACAGCTTCGGAATTAAAGTCTCAATCAACCGCACACATTTATCAATCACACCACCTATATTTACTGAGCGAACCGGTGCGACCGGTGTGTGGAGTCGGACCAGGCGGAATTACTCAACGGGACCCATTTATCGATGAGGCACATCACTATTGATGCATTGTCTCAATCGCGAGTCGCTAGTGCGGCGCGCGCGTCGATAAATCACGCGGCGCGTCGATTCATTCATGTCGACGGTGGATGGTCATTGCGCCAGAGGGCCCGCGCTCTCCATTCATCATTGTTCTTCTGAGCTGCTAGCTGCGATAGGATAGCTCGCGACGCGCACGGCGGTGAGCATGTCACGGTCACGCATAACCTCGCCCAGGACAAAGCGCCGTTGTGCCGAGATAGCTCAATCATCTCAATCGCGCCGCAATCGAATCAATACCACTCTGAGCTTGCGCATTGAACCACGACCCCGGGTCACGGGGATTCCTCAATAATTTCTCTAGTAATTATACAACAAAGCGTGATCGTCAAGATAAGCGGGAAAAATGGATCCATTTTGACAGGACCACCTCCTGCGGGGTCGACGACCGTGGACGCAGGCCTGCTAGATGTACTGGGCAGGTTCTGAGATGATGTAATTTCGTGAACTTGAGGCTCGTCAGGGGATATCCGCAAATTGAATTATAATCAAATATTATTAAGTTTTTAATCGTAGCGTGTTTTTTGTGCTTTGTCTCATTACTTGACGCAGCGTGATGTCTGAACTAATAGATTGATGAAATTAGTGTATTATGTAGAGGTAAGAATGCTATGTAACTGTCTATTAAGGACTGTCAAGATTGCTGAGATAATTTATGTAAGACCTACCTAACTTGTACAGATAACTATATTAATTTAGTTTCTAACCTCCTTCAACTCAATATACTCTTTCGAGTCTTTTATCTTTTTGTTTTAACCGACTTCAAAAAAAAAAGGTTCTCAAGTTTCTCCATGTTTTTTAATCTCTGTTACCTCAGAACTCCGTGGTTTATGAACCGATTTAGAAAATAGTTTTGGATTCGAATGGATATACTTACTTTAATAGTTAGATCCTAATTTTATCAAAACTTGATTCTAATGATGCTGAATCCACGAGCTATTAAAAAATTGTAATTGTGTCTACTGGAGTCGCTCAAGGCATAGTTACCTTAGTAGCGGCGTAGTAACCTTAAATTTAAACTCGTGGTTGGGTTTTTGTTTCTTTTCATAAACACCTAGTTCTGATGATGGGATCCATGATAAACAAAGGAAAATACTCAAATGCAAAAGGTTTGGGTCTCATCAGCAACAAGTCAAGGATTTTATCATTAAAGACTGGTTTTTTTGTTGAAAGAATTATGACTTGAGTATTTTGTAAGCTTATTGCAAATGTCCCGTAGTACCTACCTACCGTAGTATTTATGGCGCGCTGTAGATTCCAATGAATGTAAAACCGATGTGATTTATAATTTGCCGACGATGCCGAATCGAATATTTGGGCAATTCATAGCATGCTTAGCACTCCTTGAAAAGGCGAGTTTAAGCCTCATATAAATGGTATGTCGAGGTAAAGATCTCACGGTTGTTCTGCCACGGAATACCAATTCACTTTACGCGGCGTTATGCGATTTTTTTAAACAGGTTAGTAGATATGATTTGAATGTAGTTTGTATTTAGTTTCCAGTGTCTGTCTATAATAACTTACTAATATAATTAATATATTCTTAACTTCAAAATTTTGCGTGACGAGTGCGGCAAGGCGCAAAAAACCTGCTATTTTAAATATATGTCTTTATTGGAAGACTCCGTCAAGAAGAATCCAAAGACATTTTGGTCATATATAAAAAGTAAGCGCAATGGATGTACACCTTACCCGGCCAAAATGCAACTTCTTGACATAACTGTTGAAAGAGGTGAGGATATCTGCAACTTGTTTGCTGATAACTTCGTAAGAATATTCAACCCACTTTCTAACCTGGTTCTTGACCCCCCTCCAAGCAATGAAAGCACAAAAACATCTAGCTCCCTCTGCCTTCCTAAAATTCATGTAAATTGCGTTGAAAAAACATTACTTGACTTAGATGTGAATAAAGGTGCAGGTAGCGATGGAATACCTCCTATTTTTATAAAAAAATGTGCATCAGCACTAGCGGAACCCCTCAGTATCATATTTAACAAATCTATAACCCAAGGCACGTTTCCTAACATTTGGAAGGAAGCAATTATTGTTCCTATATATAAGTCCGGTGAAAAGAAACTTGTTTCCAATTACAGACCAATTTCAATATTGGCTGTCTTTGGAAAGGTTTTTGAAAGATTGATGGCTGAGCATTTAACATGGTATATGAAACAACTAATTACAGAAAGTCAACACGGATTCATGAAAAGTCGCTCCACCGCAACTAACCTTGCATGCTACACGTCCTTACTTTTTGAGGCTTACGATAAGGGTACACCAGTTGACGCAGTTTACACCGATTTTAGCAAGGCCTTTGACAAGGTTGATCATTCCATCTTGCTAGACAAACTAAACCAACTAGGAATTTCAGGTGCTCTGCTCAATTGGTTTGGATCATACCTAACTAACAGACCTTCTAGGGTTGCTGTTGGCGGGTACCTTTCTAATGCTTTTATTGCTTCTTCGGGCGTGCCTCAGGGTTCTGTTTTAGGACCTCTGTTGTTCAATGTGTTTATAAACGACATAACAGAATGTTTTTCGAATTCTAAGTTTTACCTTTTTGCTGATGACCTTAAACTAGCTAAGCTCATCAATAAACCGTCAGATAGCCTACTTCTCCAAAAAGATCTAGATAATTTAACTCAATGGTGCGCCGATAATAAAATGACCCTTAATGCCCATAAATGCTTTTACATACAATTTAGTTCTAGTAAAACACCTCAAGCCAATAACTACCAGATAAATGATCAACTGCTAAACACCGTCAACGAAATACGTGATCTGGGAGTTGTAATAGACTCAAAGCTCACTTTTAATGCTAACATTCTTAAGTCAGTTTCTAAAGGTTTCAAAACATTAGGCTTCGTTATCCGCAATAGCAAAGATTTTAAATCACCTCTAACAAAATTAAAACTCTATGAATCCCTTGTCCGGCCCATACTAGAATATTGTTCAGTGATTTGGAATCCCCATTACGAAATTTACAGCAAACGCCTAGAATCTATACAAAAACGATTTCTCTACCATCTTTCTTATGGGGACCATTTGGCAAAAACAGTTAACAGCTACAATAAAAGACTTGCTCATTACAAAATGTCACCTCTATCGTTGCGCAGAAAAAGAACAGACCTACACTTCTTGCACAAGCTGTTTAATGGCAAACTCGACTGCATAGAACTTAATAATAAGCTACAGATGAATGCCCCTCTTAGATTGCCAAGAAGTAAAGCCTATAATCTTTTTACACTTCCCTTCTACAGAACCAAGCAGGGCAAAAACGCGGTTATCCCGAGACTCTGTAGTAACTATAATTCTATTTCCAAAGACAATTCCCTTGACATAAGCGACCCAATAAGTAAATTTGACAAATGTCTTAAATCTATTTTGTTTGCTGATATTCAATAACTTGTTAAGAGCTAGTTTAAATGCTTTTTACCACAATACCTACTTATTCCCATTCCTTATTCAAATCAACATATATTAAATATATTTTGATTGTTAAAGTTAAAAACATTTGATAATACCAAGTTTATATAACTACTTTTTTCATTACTACTGTCATCCAGATTTTTACTTGCTACTTTTTAACATAATTATTGTTACAACTTACTATATTACATTAATACTACCTACATATCTATTTTACATTATTACTGAGATAATTATGTAATTATTAGGTTGTTACCTGTTGTTACTCAATATAACTTCAATACTTACTAGATACTACCTTTAGTGCCTATTTTTGTTGAGTTGCGCTCAATTGTGTGCATGCTGTGGCCGCCTTTAATTGGGGGAGCACAAGGCCCTTAGTCCCTAAGTTTTAAATTGTGTTGAATCTGTGTATCTCTTGTTGGTGGTCCTAATAAATAAATAAATAAATAATCAAATCTTGTCCCATTCCTGACTTGTGATTGAGCTGGAATGTTGCGTAGGTACGCCTTAAGATCTAGTGATAATAGCAAGGCACTTGTACATCTATTATAGATGATTTATACAGCGTCAGCAACTAGTGTTCATGTTGTACGAGATGCTGCAGTGACCGGGACAGTATTAGACGGATTAGGCTTGCCTAGCATCTAAACCATCTTCCCAGCTTATTTGGCTATTAATCAGAGGAAAGAACAGGTCAATAAGTCTGAAGCTGACTAAGCCGCTGGTGACAATACAATGTGCAGTACCCAGGTACTTAATACTCTCAAAATGGCCGCCTCCACAAGATGGCGAATGATGTATTTATTGTGATAGTGAAAAAGCCGATAAAATATTATTTTATTAAAATAGTTTTTTGAATAATAGCAGGTCCTTGGTTTATTTAGTAGTCTAAAAAGGAGAAAGGAAGTTCGTCAACATCAGTATTTTCGCAATGCGGCAAGAACTCAATTTGTAAATGCATAGCTGTTACAAAGTTTCAAAATGAATGTAGCATTTAATGCTAGAGTATTAATTAAATTACAAGCCCTATCTAGGCAAATTGGCTAATTTATCATTCGTCGAGGCTGGGACTGAGCAAATCTCGACGACGATAAGTAGTTAAGGTGAGTCTTAGTAGTTGCTGATACCATCACCATTAAAATGCTTGAAAATCTATAAAGATACATGAGTTTAAAATTAACTTCAAGAGTGCTCTTGCTCTTGATACATGAGTGTAAAATTAATTTCAAGAACGATCTTTACAGATGTCTTAACATTAAATTTTACAAAAACAAAGAATTCCAAATGTATTAATACTGTGCAAAATAGGCTAATAGATAATTAGTAGGTATGATTTTCAAAGCTGGAATAGGTATGGCAATCCTAATCCATTTAACAACTTTCCAAGCACTGTAGCAATACTAGTTACTAACGCTGTATACATAATTTATGTGAACGGCCATTTTACTAAGTAAAATGACGATTTGCAAACGGCCGCTGAAAATGCGGAAAATGGCAATTCAAAAATATGGTAAAATGTCGTAAATTGGTTGAGATAATTATGATAACATGCTGATGATGATGATGATAATAGAGCAATAAATCATATATGGTGCTTAGCTTACTTTGCTAGCAGAATATAAAGGAAATAGCTACATGGAAAAGGTAGGAAAGAACAAATTGATTGCTGCCACAAAATAATGTGTGCAAATAATGTGTACGGTATCCAATAATTCTCCAACATTGAATGTTTTATTGATGTATTACAAAAGCTTTACAAAACACAAGCTGGATGCTCGAGTAGTTGCGACATGTCGAATTTGTCTCGTATCTCTGGTCGCGTGTTGCCCAATAGCTTAGCGCTTCATTGTTGTCCATACTTGTCGAACATTGCGGGAGGTAGGGCTGGCCAAGAGAGGCAATAGACGGACATTTCCCGTGATGTTTTCTTAAACAAATTTTAGGGTTCATTAATCCAAAAGAAGTTTATTGCTACGATAAACTTAATACCATTAAATTATGATCGCAGTGCACAATCGGTTTAAAATCGATTTAAACCTTCTGATTGTGGTCCCGCTAAAATGTCACTTTATTTGGGTCTCTAGGATACCAGCCGTATCTACCTACATATGTATATCAACGACCATTTCACGTGCCAATACTAGGTGCTTGAGTTTGCTTGAACCACCAAAAATTTAGCAAAACAATTTGGAATTAAATTCAAGAAAGTCCGGACATTCAACAACACTTCAATGAACTTACTCTTGAATGGCTGGATCATAACCTGTTTCCAAAGACACAAGGTTCGAAATCCCGTGAATTTAACTGTAATCATTCTCATCTCACGCACGTGACAAGTCGCGGATAGATAATGACACGAATAGGGCAGGCCCCGAAGACAATAGCGTACACCATTAGATGAATAAAGAAAAGTCTGTAGCTAGGAAACAATGTGGGATTTTGCCTAAGTTCTTTAAGGCTTTCACAGAACTGATCGGAGAGTAAATAACCACTGGAGTATAGCTTAGCTTTCATAGAAGCTTTTTTTAAGTCTATGTCCTTCTTATTCTATTAGTCGATCCCTCAATCATTGAGGATCGTAAACCTGACCTTACTTCCTTTGTTGTCCAGATTTTAGCCATATTTAAAGTCTGATCTACATTAGTGCCAACCAATAAATAGGTAATCTAATCATAATAATGTCTTCGTTGAACTACATAAATAAAGATCGATATGATTGACATTCCCATTTGAATAGGCTCGTGATGAAATAATTTATGTCTTGTGTCCGAGAGAGTAGAATAGATTAATACTCGGACTGTCTAAGACCTCAGTAGGTAAATAGACTAAGGTTTATATACGCTGTGAGTTTGCGTTATGATCGTCCATAGTAGTCAAATGAGAAGTTTAATGTTGTCCTGATATATTTTATTCATCCACTGGATTAAGTAACTGTAACTGAGTGTCAAGATCATGGCAGAGAATTCTTGGTCCGAAGGCGCGATGGAACGACAACGCAGGCACATGTATGGATGCGAAATGCACAAAACAGAGCAAACACTATGCGAGGCCTATAGGCCTGGGTATACCCAGCAGACGCATCAAAACTGCCCCTGCGACCGCACTGAATATTTTTAGAATTTGAGTTTGAGTTTGTGTGTGTGATTCCGGGCTTAGAAGAAAAGCAAGATACTCGTTTTTTCTTCCATCCATGTACCACAATATCGGGTACCCAGATCCAACCGAAGTATTTGCATCTCTTGAACTTCCGTCAGTCTCGGATCAATAGTATTTAGAGTTGTTGCTGTCAATATGTCTGTTGATCTGATTCCATACATTACTGTCCACTGGTACCACCCGCCGGCAGTGAGGGACTATAAATCACAAATATACTGGTCTTGGCTCTGAGGATGCAACTACTTACGATATAAACATCAGATCTAGCTTTATGCTGCCTATAAATACTAAAGTGTTTAACGGGCGAGTTCTTAACAGCTTTAATTAAGAACATCTGATCGGAGTTTAAGTCGAGACTTGACACTGACTCAGTAAAAAACTCCTATTAGAAATAATGGTTTTCGCTTGAGTTTTTGCCGAAAGGTTCCAAACAGCAACTAATTTGAAAGATGATTTTAGGATTCCTCATGATTCTATGAATTTGCAAACACTTTATAACATTAAATAACTCCGTACTTAAACCTTTTGATAATGTAAATATATTGCAATAAGGTTTGCTCCTTCGTCCAGTTAACGCGACTAAATGAGATGCAGGCGCTTCGAAGAACCAACGGTCTTCCAGAAGGCTAACCAACCGTTATTCCTTGTTACCTACCATTTTGGAGCATTTATCCAACACCAACTTTGGTATTATAAGAATGATTATCATCTATGTTTAAAATATGTATCTGTTTATTATTTTTAGCTATAGAACCCTAGCACTTGTTTTATCCAAATAACAAGAGATTCGGTTACTTTTGTGCTTATTAATGTATTTAATTTACTTTACAAATAGCTAATTTAAAGTGCAAGCTGTACTGGTGTAACTTAACATGTAATTATCCCTTCAGGTTTTGATAATCCACACAGTACACAGTCTTGTTACATCCGATGCCAAACAGTGGGAGGATCCATCAACTCTCACGCTAATGAGAGAAAGGAGCCTTTAGCCCAATAAACTAGAAATTAGGCCCTGCAAGCGGGAACACAATAATGCCATACCATTACGACAGTCCGTTACGGCGTAGGCAGACGTAGACTCACACTGTGACCTACGGGTCAAAATATACCCTGTACTTAGGAAATCGCCGAGAGGTTATAATAAACATTTAGGATTCGCCATTTAAACTTAAATTTTTGATTGAAAAAATCTGGTTATTAAATGTTATGATGATGGTATAAGAGCCGGGACTAATCGGTGATTATCCATAATAGGCGCTGAGACAAAAAATATTGTAAGCGCGCAGGGATTGTGGATTTTTAACACTTTTTATGGCGCAGTTCCCATGCCTTCTTTGGAAAACCAATATAAGTGTACTTTACCACGGTTTACTATTATTTTATAAAGAAGAACTTAAAAGTAACAATAACCGCAAACCTTACAAATTTTAGTTTGTAGTTGGCACGTAAAATAATAACATACAGGTTTTCGTGAATAGAAATAACGTGTCTAAACGTTTACAACCAAACAGAAAAGTAATCGCCGTTTAACCCACATTTAAAAGCCGTTTGATTGCAATAACACAGGTATTATTTACAGCGTTATAAATCAGCTTTGTGACTACCGGCCGTTGAGTTAAATTGAAAACTAGTCTTTACACTGAACAGATGCGTCTCGTAAATAGACGCGAATGGAAAAAAACTATTGAGTCATTGATTGGTTGTGTTGCACTCGTGTACTGGTACGTTCCAATGACGAGTCTACAGCAAAATCTACCTTCACTTTTTGCAAACACTTGCTTTGTATCATGCTGTAATTGCAAAAATGTTTGGAGATTACTTAAGAGGCATGTTTTTTTCGCGAAGAGACATGGTGTATTGCCTAACTATTATTTTAAGTTGTGACCAAAATTTTGCCTGCGAATTAAAGTACGTGTACATTAAGGTACGTGTTAAACTTTCGACTAAAGTAAGACTAATCAAATATATTGGAGGAAGCAAACTACGATGTACGGTTAGTGTAAATAGCCGAAGGCATGGATAACAACCACCTGATTACTAGTCCGTACATGCCAATAAGACGCACGCAACGTATACCATTTAATTATATTGAATAGTCTTAGCAATAATATCAACTTGCGATAACTTATTCATCGGGTAATTCTTGAAACCGGAGGACGATGTTTCGCCCTAGTTGTGTCAGTCCAATCGCACCTCTGTTTGCGCGAGGCTCTTGTATTTCAAATTTAGTTTTTAGACTGCTTTAAATATAGCCAATGTTAATTGAATAAAGCACAGACTTTAGGCATCTTTCTCGCCTCACAGGCACTACTACACATTGTAACGTTCAAATTAATTGAAACAAATCATTTATTGCAAGAAATTTAAGGATGGTTTTACATACTACACCAAAGTATGGCATGCAAAATCATCTAAAATACATTGAATAACAATTTAAAAATAATTTTATTCGATTAAATTCAAATTAAAAAAAAATTATGCATAAAAAATGCACTTTATAATTACGATTAAAAAATATTTTGTTCTAAGACACCTACATATTTTGTTATACTTATATTAGAAGTCACCAAATAATAATTATAATTTGATATGTTAATTAAATGTATTGTTTCATCATCACTATCATCATCATCATCATTACAGCAGTAGGACTGCTATCCACGTTCACTGCTGGACTTCCTCATACATTTCCAAGATCATGAGGGAATTGTTGCCATAATCGCCATGCTGGGCAGGCGCGGTATGGAATGTTCTTACACGGAAATTACTATTACATACATACATACATACATATAATCACGCCTTTTTCCCGTAGGGGTAGGCAGAGACCACTTCGTTCCACTTGCTACGATCCTTACATACTTGTTTCGCTTCGTCCACTTTCATTATTCCCTTCATACATGCTCTTCGGTTTAGGGTACTCTTGACCTGGCCTTTTTTCAAGACGTCCCTGATTTGGTCTTGAAACGTCCGCCTAGGTCTACCCCTTCCAACACTTTCATTCACACTCGCCTTATACACTTTTTTCGTCAATCGTTCTTCATTCATTCTCTCGACATGGCCAAACCATCTCAGCATACCTTTCTCAATTTTCGTCACTACATCTTCTTTCAGACCACAACGTTTCCTTATCTCACTATTTCTTATCCTGTCACTCAGTTTAACTCCTATCATACTTCTTAACGCTCTCATCTCAACTGCATTTATTCTGCTTTCATGTTTCTTCTGCCATGCCCAACTTTCACTTCCGTACATGAGTGTCGGAACCAACACTCCCTCATGCACAGCCAAACGAGCCTTGTTAGACACCTTCCGACTGTTCATAAAGGAGTGCAAAGCTCCATTAACCATGTTTCCTGCATTCACTCTTCTTTCAATATCACTCTCACACTTTCCATCTCTTGTAAACTTTGAACCCAGATACACAAACTCATTCACCTGTTCAATTTGTTCACCTCCAATCACGATATTGCAGTCTGTCACTGCCTCATCTCTTTCAAACACCATCACTTTCGTCTTCTTTACATTCATCTTCATTCCCTTTCTAACAAAAGATCCACTCATAGCAGTTACCATCTCCTGCAACTCCTCGGCCGAAGACGCAAGTAATACTTGGTCATCAGCATAGAGAAAACATTTGACGAGTAACTCATTCATTCTCAACCCACTTTCATTCTCTTTTAAATCTGTCAAGCAATTGTTCATGAACAGATTAAACAGCCACGGTGACGCTACACATCCCTGTCTAACACCTTTTTCGATATTAAACCATTCAGTGAATGCCCCGTTTATCCTTACACAAGCACTAGAATCCCTATAAAGGGATTGCAATGCTCGTATAAGGACACTGCTCACACCGTTCATGGACAATGCTGACCACAATTCATTTCTCACCACTCTATCATAGGCTTTTTCTAGATCCACGAACGCGCAATAGACCTTCTTGTTTTTAGCCAAACACTTTTCGGCTATGCACCGCAAGGAAAATACCTGATCCGTACATCCCATTCCCTTTCTAAATCCCGCTTGTGCATCCCATACTTTTTCGTCTGTTTCATTCACAACTCTTTCAATCAATACTTTTGCATACAATTTACCGACGACGCTGAGAAGGCTTATACCACGGTAATTTATGCAGTCCTGCCGTGACCCTTTTCCCTTATACAATGGCACGATTACGGCTTTGCACCAGTCTTCCGGTACTTGCCCATTTCGCCAGCACAAATTGAAAAGGCGGTACAGCTGGCTAGCCACTATGCCCTGTCCAGCCCTCAGCATCTCGACGGTAATCCTGTCATACCCTGCAGCCTTACCTAATCTCATACTTTTCAACGCTTTCACTATTTCATCCATGCTTATCTCACTTTCATCAACATTTATATCAGTTTCCATGGAAGGTGCCGGATGTTGTACCTGCACTTCCTCTCTTTCAAACAAACTCTCAAAATACTCTTTCCATCTCTTTAACACACTTGTTTCTCCTTTTATAATGCTCCCATCTTGACTCCTGATGGTACTCAGCTCCGAGGTAGAAGTTTTTCCTCTTGCTGTTTTGATGGATTTCCAGAAAAACTTGATGTTTGACTGGAAATCTTTAGTGAGCCTCCTATCAAAATCATCCTTTCGTTCTTCTTTCTTTCTAGACACAACTTCTTTCGCTGCTGATTTCAATCTTTTATACTTCGTTCTTGCTTCCTTTATCTCGTCATCTGTTGCCTTTTGAACTTTTTGGTTAGCTTTTGTTGCTAACCAATCCAACCACGCTTTCTTCTTTTCTTGCACAGCCCTTTGTACATCTTTATCCATCCACACATTATAGTTCTTTCTTCGTTTCCTTCTTTTTGCTACCCCGCATACCTCAATAGCAACATTCACGACCCCTTTCTTAAATGTTTCCCACAAATCTTCAATCACACCTATCTCTTCTATGCCTTTAAAACTTTCTTTCAGTTTCTCTACATACTCGTCTTTCTTTTCTGTTTCTTGTAGATTTTCCACTTTTACTCTGTCCAAAATACTCGTAGGCTCGGCCCCTCGGTGTCGCCACCGTTTAAAGAGGCCACGCATTCGAGCTATGACCAGGAAGTGGTCCGTGTCGAGGCCTACACCGCGGTATGCCCGAGTGTCTAGCACATTCTTCCTCAGTCTTTCATCCACAATCACAAAATCAATCATACTTCTAGACTCACCCTCCTCTCTTGTATACAAATGGATCTTTTTGTGGTCAAACATTGTGTTGGTCACGCAAAGATTCCATTCCAAGCATACTTCAAGCAGGCTTCTTCCATTGTCATTCACTCTCTCGTCCCCAAACGTACCCAGAACTCCTTCATACCCATCACGCTTTACTCCAACCCACCCATTAAAGTCCCCTAACATCACGATCCGTTCATTTCCTGCGCATTTATTCAAGACCTCTCTCATGCTATCCCAAAATTCCTCTCTCTCTTGTTGGGCTTTTAATGACCCACCTCCGCGCAGATCCGTCGGTGCATAGACCCCAAGGATAAACAAGCGAGTGAGTCCGACTTTTAACCTAATCCAGAGGATTCTTGGGCTTACACATTCATGCTCCATCACACATTCAACTATTCGAGAGGACAGAATCACACCAACTCCCTGACTGCCTCGGCTGGTTTGGGGGACTCCCGACCAGTATGCCGTGTAGGGACCATGAACCGTAGTGTCACATCCTTTCCTCTTGGTTTCGTTCACGCACAGAAGATCTATGCTTCGTTCATCCATCATCTGACATACTTCATCTATATCAACGTAGCGAAGCGGCTCTCCATGGGCCGCTTTTCGCCCCCGCGAGAAACGAGACGTGATGGGTGGCGAACCACATCGCCGCCATTTTGGTTAATTAAATTATGTTTGTGATTATCCATTGCGTTCCCACGAATAGCAAGGGAAAGGTTGGTCCACCCCAGCAGAGCCCCGCATACCAGGGTAAGGCTGGCCTAATTCTGGGTCGCCCGGTCCCAGGGCAGTGTGGCACGCTAACGACTAGGCTTGCCCCTAGCCATGCATCCATCCGCGCGGCAGACGTTGGATTGGCGGAGAGGGTAGGAATAGGGAAAGGGAAGGATAGGTGGTGTGAAAAGGAAGATTGGTAAGTTAGAGTAGGAAATAGGAAATGTAGGATATTACCGCCCAGGAGGGCAAGGGATAGGACAGTAATAGCTAGGGAAGCCGGGGTCGCATACCCGTATACTATACCACAACTACCGGACAGGTAAGTTGGGATAAGTATCCCATGACTTATTTACTATTATTATATTTATTTATTTATTGAGAAAGATACATAATAACATAAAACTAAAACTTATGTAACGATGCGATATTGTATATGAATTCCTATTTTCTCCGGTCTTGAACTTTATGATAACGGGGTTTCTGTTCTAATTCATATCAATTTTATCACCAGTAGAGCAGGAACTATCATATTGTATTTGATAATATTTAGGTTATCAAAACTACAGACACTACTACTACCGCAGAGACAACTCCACGTCTGCGACATTTCTGGAAACGGGCTTACCGGCTGTGGCCTTATGAATGAAACATGTTTACGTCTTCTATACTGTTACGTGTGGGTGGAGCTGAGAAATGCCGAAGAGTATTGTATGCTAAGAATCCACGACAGACTGAAAATAATATGTACCAAGTTTTGGTGTGATAAATTCCATCTTTATTGTGCATAAACTACCTATTTTTTATATTTATTTATTTATTAAGACACTCCTACGGCATCTTCACATTACATTCACAAAGTAAATTAACAATACTGGTCCCAATACTGGTGAGTGTACAGCACTCGATATAAAAACTAAAAACAATATTGCTCATAACCTTACAAAACTAAAATTAAAATCAAAACCTAACTACAAATTATACAATAAAAAAAAGAAACATTACGAAAATAAACATTTTATATATTAGATGGTGCTCTTGACATCCTTGCCTTGGCAAAAATGAAATCGACGATGGTGCGAGGTTGCATAGAAAATGCCTATTATCTCTCTTCTTAATTACTATTCTTATTCTTCATAATCTAATTACTTTTTAGGTTATTATTAGACGTCAGTAGGTAGGTATGCCGAGGGTTTCCGATTGAGGTATGTTACGAATGCTCTTGCACGTGGATGCAGTATTCTGCCAAGTGATACCTCCGGAAGATATTTAGCAGCGTCTTTCCGTGTATCAATATCCCGTACTCCGCTTGCCAACCCGCCTGCCAAGCGTGGTGAGTATTATATATAACAACCATACCACGCAGGCCTATGACCAGCAGTGGACGTCCTACGACTGAGTTGATAATGATGATTAGAGGTGCCTCTAAGGAAACCCAGATTATTTCCCTTACATATACATATAGTGAATCAAAATATTTTTATTTTTTATTTATAAGCCGTCAATGATCGCCATTAATGGATCGGGATGCATGGAGAGTTGGAGGGGAGGCCTTTGCCCAGCAGTGGGACACTTATGGCTAATTGTAATTGTAATTGTATTTATAAGCCTGATGTTTCCTACTGCAGGGCAAAGGCCTCCCTTCACTCCTTCTACTTATCCCTGTTTTAAGCTTGTTGAAGCCAGTCTTTCCCAAAGGAGGCAAGCTCATCTCGCCATCACCGCCTGGCTCTACCACGTGGTCGTCTTTGTTGGGGAACCCAATCGGTGGTGGTTTTTGCCCATTTACGCATACTCATGATTCAAAATCTTAAATGATTTAATATCTGTATTTTTCCTAACTATCTATTCAGCTTTTGAAGCCCTGTATTATAAAGGCCTAATTACATAGGTAGCCAACTTCTTTGGCTCATTAAATAACGATAGAAGCTGGGAGCATGCAACCGAAATGGGCCGGGGCTATTAAGGACCAGTAAAAAACTAATTTGGTCTACAATTTATATCAAAACGGAGCATGGCTAGGGTTATTTTGTTAGTAATAAGAAACCTTCAAATAACCAGGAATCATTCCAAAACTCTTCTCTCAAGCCGTAGAACGTCCACTGCTGGACACAGGCCTCCCTCATGATCACTAAGTACTAATCATGAGGGGTTGTTGCCATACTCACCACGCTTGGCAGGCGAGCGTAGATGTAGATACACGGAAAGATGCTGCTGCTCATCTTCCGGAGGTAATTATTGGCAGATTCTTACTGCATCCACGGGCAACATTCTTCTGCCGGGACCCCACGGCATTCCAAAATTTAATGATGATAATAGTTTACTAGCGACCCGCCCCGGCTTCGCACGAGTGCAATGCTGATACTAAATATACTACAGAATATACATACTATCGCGGACTTTTTTGTAGACCTTTTTAAGTGTTCAATACTGTAGTACTTACATTATTTTGATCTATCTCGTAGGGCCAGCCAGCGTTTGCAATGTGTGCGCAAAAAAACGTGTTTATTTACGACCTCACATTAGAAACCTCCAAAATGATCAGTGTTTCTCTACTATATTATGCATGTATTATACATATAAATCTTCCTCTTGAATCACTATCTATTGAAAAAAAAACCGCTTCAAAATGCGTTGCGTAGTTTTAAAGATATAAGCTCATGGGGACAGACAGACAACGGGAAGCGACTTTGTTTTATACTATGTATTGATATTGATATAACATGAATAGGTTAAAAATTGCTGATTTTTTTTATGTAGGTACAACTATAATCAATACAACTAACATGCCTTAAGGCAAATTATTTTAAATTTCAAATGAATAGGTACTATTTACCAGTGAGATTTCTTGTTCGCTTCTTTTCCTCATTTGGACAAAAAGTTATCTAAAGCGAACGAATTAAATTATGTGCTTTATTCAATTTAAATGTGTCTTGTTCTTCTTTAAATTGACTATTCTATGTAGCGTTTCGCTCTATTGAATAAACACTTATTTACTTTGACTTTGAATGCTTACAAATTTTACGTTCCCAAATATTACTCATTCTGCATGCTTCCAATGACGGAACCCATTTAGCTCAAACACATCACCCTCGACACGTTTTTATATATATTTCTGCTGTTGATTCTCAAGCGTTCTTGATTGATGCCGGCGATCAGACGGAGAGACCGAATTATTTATATTTACACGCAACGGCGCGTTGTGGGATCGACCAGTGCTCGCGTATGGAGTGTTTGTGGTCCACTTCTAGTTCGCCAGATTCAATATTGGGACAAACTATGATTTTAATTTATGCAGCGTCAGCAATGTTTATGCTGGCCTGGAAGCTGCAGAGCCTGGGACATTGTTAGATGGATTAGGCTTGCCCAGCACCTATACCATCCTCCCAGCTTAGTCGACTATTAGTCAGAGGACAGAACAGGTCAATATGTCTAAAGCTGACTAAGCCGCGGGTTTCCTCACGTTGTTTTCCGTCACCGTTTAAGCTCGTGTTAAATATGAACATACATTTTTCAAGAACGAAAAATCCATTGGTTCACAGCCGGTAGGTATCAAACCCACGACCTTTGGATCGAAAGTCAGGGGATACATACCACTTGGCCAGCACGGCTACAATAGCCGCATATAATTCCATTTGTGTAGTTAAAGGAAGCTGACGACCTCTGTGGCGCAGAGGGCGAAGGTCCGCCTGCCACGTAAGTGGTTGCGGGTTCGATTCCCGCCTCGGGACAAAAATCTGTACGATATGCAGATATGTGTTCAGGGTGTTCTCATTGTTTTTCTTAATTTAATGAAAAAATTAAATCGTGTATTAAGTATATCAGTCATCTAGCACCCATAACACAAGCTCTGCTTAGCTTGGGGCTAGATGATGCTGTGTGAGCATTATTTATTTATTTAAAGGTAAGATTATTTGTCTTAACTTTACTCGTATCTAGGAAATACGTGTTACGTTTTCTAACTTTCGGATTGGGATTAAGTCCAAAACAGGAGATAAGAAGTAGCTGTTTAGTACCTAGTTCGAGACTATTACGCTATCACAAAGACATTTTCTTATCTAAAGTGTTCTGCAAACTGAGTTTCTCTTAACCCCTGGTTCAAATGCGGTTCTCCTGGTTAGTTGAAAAAAAGTTAGTTAAAATAAATAAATGTATATGGATATTTTTGTAGGGTAGTTGTAGGATAGTTGTAGGGTAGTTCTAGGGTAGTTGTAGGGTATTTTTAGGGTAGTTGTAGGGTAAATTGTAAGTAGTGGTTGTAGTAGGTGCGATACGAAGTTTGCCGGGAGAACTAGTATGCATACCTCTATATTATTAAGAAAAGATGATTAATATATTTTGGCTTAAAGATTATATAGATTGACCTCTAAGCCGTACTGCCCTCGCCAACCCGCCTGCTTAGCGTGGTGAGTAGTAGCAAAAACCCGTTTAAGACCCATGAGGGAGGCCTACGTCCAGCAGTGGAGATCCTCTGCGGCTGAGATGATGATGATGAACTGATATTTATGCGAGGCATACTCGTATGTACGCGACGCTGTTGTGTCTTGGACATAATTAGATGGATTAGGCTTGTCCAGCACTTAAACCATCCGCTCAGCTAAATGATGGGTTTGTGGCTTAGGCCCCCAGGGTCTACGCACTTTAGGTCGACGCCCCGGTCAGTTTTATTTAAATAATTCTGGACACTATGTACACACAACACCATCTAGTCCCAAACTAAACAAAGCTTGTACTATGGGAATCAGATGATTGATAGAATACTTTAATAGGTTTTTTTTTGTAAATACACACTTAACTTAATTTATTAATTGTAATAAATTACCATACAAAGAAATTCCAGACCCGGGACCAATATCTGCCAACAATTGTCCCGTGGCGGGAATCGAACCCGCTGCTACCTCCTGCGTATCAGTCGGCTATTAGACCAACTGAGCCACGGTGGCAGTGCATTCGAAGACATTTTTAGTCAAAATTACTGGTAGGCAAAAATTTACAAGCAACAGAAAATAAACCTTAACAATTTCCAATCACCACCAGATAATATCAATAGTTGCGTCACTTGCAGGTGAAACGCTAATAAATTCGCTAACAATACCGACTGTCTGTTGTGCTAGTCTAGATCTAGTCTAACCCCGATGTCTGGGGCTGATAGCACGATACTATAAAATGCCGCAGATCTGTGCAATTGTTATATTATATACAATACCTATAAACAGACTTTTTTACCTATTTCCACTTTCAAAGTACATTTTAGTTATTTACTAAATTGTTGAAGTATTAGGTCCATTTCTTATGTTAATAAGAAATGATAATAAATAACAAAAGCACGGGAATTTATCGCGTTATAGCAATCGTAGTCCTCGCGGTTGTTGAAACACAGTCACTTAACGAGATATATTCCTGTGTTTTTTATTTATTTTAATGAATAGCGATTGCCAAAGTTTACGAAAAACTAAGGTGCGAAATCGTTATTTGTACCAAAGTGGAAACAACAATATTTCTTAAAATTAAATTATTGCCGGAGCGGCTGCAACCCCTCCTCTCATGCCCGTGGATGCAGTAAGAGCCTGCTGAGGGATTACTCCAGAAGATGGGCAGCAGCGTCTTTCTGTGTACCTACATCACGTACTGCGTTCCGATTCTGTTGTTTCACTTTCAAATACTTATAAAATATTAATTAGAGATATGAAGAAATTAATTGATATAATCTAAATTATAACAAATATAAACACTCGTGAGCAAAAAAATCGACTCAGGACGCACGCTCGCGGTTAAAAGTCTATAGCAAAAAATCTGAAGGTTTCATTCTATTTCTGATTTTAACATCTCAAAGCGGCTAGTTTTAGCTTTAAAATGAGTGGTCTACGTTGGTTTTTTAAGCTTAGTTTTGGTAAATAAAAAATATTAAATGAGAAGGAGTCATAAACAATGAAACAAGGTGATAATTGACAGTAAAGAAAATTCAATCTTAAATTTGTCATAATATTAATTTAATTGAAATTAACTTATCAATATGTAGTGTTAGCCCCCCCTGGCCCTAATAACAACAAATACTAAATATGCCAAAAGAATTGACACCATTGTGTACTCTAAATGTACATAAGCTTTCTTCCTCGTTATCATCTTTCACAAAATCATTCTTGTTTTGTCTTTTGTTAAACTTTTGCGATCACAACACATTATTAACATACATATAACCGGGTATTTATCGCGTAAATTACCTTTATTATTTCCCGACGTTTCCCGGGACCATGCTTGGTGAAATCCAAGTGAAACGTCGGGAAATAATACAGGTAATTTACGCGATAAATACCCACTCTTTCTTTTTCTAGGCCTTCCTTATCTATCATAGATCAACCAAGCGCACATTTCGACACGTTGACGATTGTCGTCTTCGGCCATCAGATGCCTATCTGTTACGGTGACAGCTACCAGATATCTACCATCAAAGCATGCTGTGGGAAGCTCCATGGCTATTTTTAGGGCTCCGTACGTTTTACCAAAGGGTAAAACGGGACCTGTCTCTGTATCTATGAGCTGTATCTCATGAACCGTGATAGCTAGACAGTTGAAATTTTCACAGATGATGTATTTCTGTTACCTTTATAACAACAAATACTAGTCAGAATAAAACAAATATTTAAGGAACAAACGTGATTTTGATTGAATAATGGTACGGGTTGCCGTGGGGTGCCGGCAGTAGAATGTTACCCCTCCTCTCCTACCCGTGGATGCAGTAAGAGCCTGCTAAGGGACACCTCCGGAAGATGGGCAGCAGCGTCTTTCCGTATATCAACATCCCGTACTGCGCTCACCAACCCGCCTGCCAAGCGTGGGGAGTATGGCAACTACCCCTCATGGAGATCCATGAGGGAGGCCTTAGTTCAGTAGTGGACGTTTTACAACTGAAATGATGATGATGAATGTTACGGAACCCATCGTTCGCGAGTCCGACTCGCAAATAACCGATGTTTTTATATATCTGGTGTGATGACAGCGATTTGAACCTGTGATCCATCTCTTTATGTCTGACTGTTGTTCTTGTTTCATAACTTTTATGTAACTTTCTATTTGAGACGTTTTCATTGTTATCTCTGATAGGGACCGGGTGGCGGACAGTATTTCACAATACCATGAGCAAAGAACCTATCGAACATTTTAAATCTTTTTCTGCTTCCACTGTAAATGAGCTTGTGCGCACCCTAGAAAGAAGTTTAATGAATGAAGAAATAGAAATAGATAGAGATCTAGTCAACCCTGTTGTTACCTAAACATACTTGAGTTGGAAATAATTCGCGGTTCCTTCTATTATATTAATAATCTCGCTTTATTTTATTTTCCCAATATTTACGTAAACTTTCAAGTATATTATGTGGAAAACAACGATAGGTACATGCCAATTTAAATCCCCTTTATATTCACTTTAGGGATGATTTAAAAAAATTTGAATCACGTTCTTTATTATTTTATTTTCCCAATATATACGCAAACTTACAAGTACATTAAGTTAAAGCAACAAACTTTCTTTACATCCCCTAATTTACACTATTAGTGGTTGAATTTCGTAAAATATTCTTATTGCTTGTATTTTATAGAAGACACCTTGATATATCTAAACAAATATCTGCAGAAAAGCAAACATTAGTCCAGTGGCGGGCGTCAAACCCGCCTCCTGCGTTTCATCAGGGCAGACCCACTGAGCCACTGAGGTCAAATGAACAGCTTGTAACCTTTGAAACCCATGTAGCGGTTTCGCAGATTATCTCTGAATGAAAGGTTGCAATACGGAGGGTGCGTGGGCCGAAATTAGATAACCTAGACCGTGTCCGGCCCACGAGACTGCCGGTCGGACGCCCCCGCACTCAGCGCCAAACTGAGGCCCGATAACGTAAGACTTTAGTCCTTATAATTTATTAATAATTATTATTTTTTATACGGCTGAGATTATTATTTAGGTAATAATCTCAGCCGTAGGAATGCTGTTCGCGTCTATTGCTGGACTCCATCCCTCGTGGATCTCCAAGTTCATGAGGGCGTTGTTGTGTTAAGAGTTGAAATTAGTGAACGCAAATATTAATTATCTGTGTTATTTTGTCATTATTGATTATCTGTGCTACTACTGTTCCTGTTGTCTATGATCTTCCCTCTGAAATCTAACGCACCGTACTCGATGTTTCTTTTTAATATATCTTAATAAATCACGAAATATTTAGAAGTTTGGGTTTAATTTCTTCATGTTGCCATACTCACCACGCTTGGCAAGCGGACTGACGAGATGCCGCAGCAGCGAGCAGTATGAGATGTTACACATTACATTAGTTATAAAATTACAATTAAAAGGAGATGTTTCAAAATGGGCTAGGTCTATGTACCCAGACTGAAAAATTGCGCAAAAATCGGTGATTTCGGAAAAAATACTCTTTTTTTAATTTAAACTAAAATAATTGTTTTATTAATGTTTTAAATACGAGGCATAATTATCACTGGTAACATTTTTACTAGGCAGCCAAGACAGTTTCTAATAAATTCTTGTAACTGTCACTGCCTAATGATTTTGACAGATGGTTTTACGTGTTTGAGTTGAAGATTTTGAAGTTTTTTAACAGTAGCTAGGCTCTTAATGTAGTTTACGTAGGTAGCCTGAGGTACTTAGGTACTCGAAAATTGAAATACCTCAGGTTGACTTGATTTAGCTTCTATCATAAATCATTCATTTCACTATTATGTCAACAGCTGTCAAAATGACGTCACCAACTGTATTGGTCCGCCATATTGTTCTACAGTTTTGTGTTGCTCGACTTAGGCTAGTTATTTTTAGGAAAATGCATCAAACGAAGCAACATATTAAAAAACTGATAGTGGGAAAATGTTTAATAAATATTTAGCCAAGTTTGTGCACGTTTACACCTAGTTAGCCTGGATTCCATACATTCGTGAAACATCTCCTTTATGTTACACATTACAAACATTAGAATAACTAGACAATAACTCTGCTCTCCCTCACTTAGAACATTTGAAGGAAATAAAAACCTTATCATTTTTTTACTTTTCTGGTGGGATTCGAACCCACTTCCGTCCATTCTTGACGCTTCCTGAAGCCGGAAGAGCTTTAACCTAGTGGTTCCGTCCCACACAGGTTCCGTTGCTTAGTAAGCTACGGAACCTGTGTCGGGTCACGTCGAAATTCTTGAGAACGTCATCAGTTGATTTTGGTTGTAACTCCATACTAAAAGTAGGTATTTTATCAACACGAGATTCATCCCTTTATCATCAATTTCGTTCAGTTCATAAAACTTTTAAAACTTTCATGGTTCTGATCATTATATGCAATATTTAGTAGGGTCTTCTTTCGAGACTTAAAGAAGGGTCGATCGTTTCGTCTGCCACTTGCAAAAGACTTCAGTTTATCCGTGATCAATGACGTGTGAAACTGCGTCGAAATATCGGAAAACTCAAAAATACTCAAATCGTGATAAATATCTCGTAAATATTGCATATATTGTTCGTTCACTTTTCTTGCCCCCTTTCAACCTCCTAGCAACATCCCCCGGTGACTGGCAGTCAAGTAGCGTATCTGCACTTATCTGCGGATAGCCCAGGCATGCGTGGGATGCGCCCGCGCCGGCCGCGCGGCCTCCGCCCAAGTTTATGGACGCAGGTGCTGAATTATCACCTGTGGAATAAGGTTTAAGTGATCTTAAAATCATCTAAACTGACTAATTGAAATCATCATCAAACAAGAAGGTTTTTTTACAAACGCTTTATATGTCCGCTGTCCAGCAGTGGACCGACACGGGCTGATGATATGACTTTAATCCATTTTGGCTAAGATGGGATAATTAACACTTTTTTGACAATTTTCTATATTATTATATAGTTGTTTATCTGCGATGTTAGAAGTGGTTAACTATGGCACTTAGAAATGAAAAATGCAATCAAAATTTTGTCTCCGACGGGACTCGAACCCGTAACGTTCAGACGAACACCTTCAACGCAGGCTGCCTTTAACCGTTTCGGCTACGGAGCAATTAACCGCCGGGTCGAAAATCTTGACTGCCTTTATCGGTTTCAAACCGAGTGGCGACATCTAGCTGAAATTCTTAGAATTATTCTAGCCCACTGTCCGACAACCAGTAGTCAGTAGCAGTGAAGAGATGTCGCTTTAGTTAATTTTATAAGCAATGTTTTTTATTTAGCTTCAAATTCGTCTGGATTAAGCATGGGAAAATTCACGTCCGTAAAGATGAGTCGTCAAAAGTGATCGTCGTTAGGAACGAAAATGATTTAAACAAAATAGTTTAAAATGTTGTAAGCCCTTTATTAGGTTAAACTTTAAAATAACTCACATTTATTTGTTCATTTACTGTAAAAGCATCACTGCATTTTACTCAACGATTTGTAAATTGTTATGCACCCCTGCCTTGCTAACTTCTATTGTCTTTACTTACCATTGTTATCGCTCGCACTCCGTCGTCCGGCTAAGTTTAAAATCATTAGCTTATAATAACATGACTGTCTCGCTCACGTACGGGTATCTTTGCGTGCTATTTCTATCACTTTCGAACGCTTTACATTTGTCTGCTTGCTATAGTTCTAAATACCTACCCGCATTTGCAATTAGCGTATCTGCCTATTTTATTATAAAATGTTTACATCGATTTACCTATTTTATTATGTTTTGTTTACAACGATATTTATTTTGTTGCTATGATAGTAATTTACAATGATTTCCCCAAATAAGAATAGTAGTGAATTGTGCATCTATTATCAAAACGTTCGTGGATTAAGAACGAAAACAAATGAATTTTATCGAAAAGCTTGTTTGAGTTCATATGACATAATTATACTTACGGAGACGTGGTTAGTGGACAGCATTTCTAATTCAGAGTTTCTGGATGATCGGTATTTAGTGTGGCGCCGCGACCGGGATTACGTACTAACAGGTCAATCAAGGGGTGGTGGTGTGTTAATAGCTACACGAAAAGACTTACAAGTTAAGTTATTACCACAGTTTAATTCCACGGCTGAAGATTTGTGGTTGAGTGTTCGTATAAAGCAAACTAATACACGTAAATGGGTTGATTTATATTTGTGTGTAATATATTTGTGTGAACAAAAGAACGGGTTTACTTTTAGTTCTCAGTTAGCTAACTTTTTAATGAAAGTTAACCACATAGCTTCAGTTAACCCATCAGATGCATTTCTTCTTGTCGGAGATTTTAATCTCGGCAACATCGTTTGGTTGCCTAAGGAAAGTTGTCTTTGTCCGACAAACCTAAATAATACAGATGAATTTTTACTTGCAGATGACATGTGTGCTCTGAATTATGGGCAGTTTAATGGTATAGCTAATAAATACGGTAGGATGCTTGACTTAGTTTTTTCCAATCAATGCATATCTGTAACTGAATGTATAGATCCTCTCACTGCGATTGATGCGTATCACCCTAGTCTCTTAATTAATGCACGGTCTTTCGAAATACCGTTGTTGGATTATGCGCCGCGCACTAGATATCTTTTTGATAAAGGTGACTATGACTCGCTTAATAATGCAATCTTGGATATTGACTGGAGTTGCATGTTTTCATCCCGCTCTATCGATGATTGCGTGGGTTTGTTTAATAAAAGTATTCATGACCTTCAGAATAAGTTTATCCCGACCAAAAAACAATATAACAATTCTTATCCAGTGTGGTATAGCTCTGCATTAAAAAAGGCCATTAGGGAAAAATATAAGTTTTATAAGAAATTTAAAAAATATGGCAACAAATGCGATGAACTTACTTTTAAGTTGCTGCGCAGTAGAATAACCTATTTAGAATCCTCCTGCTACCAACACTATATCGAATCAACCGAGGAATCAATAATTAGAAACCCTCGACATTTTTGGACTTTTGTTAAAAATAGATCTAAATCGAATACCTTGCCAAGCTCAATGTCATTTAATAACAGCACAATTTCTGGTGGTGACTCAATTTGTAATGCCTTCTCCAGTTACTTTAAATCAACTTTCCTCAATCCTGCCGTTGTTAATAATTTCTCTGCTACTCAAATTACCCATATTTTCAATAGTCATGCTGAACTTGGTGCAACCTCTGACATCTGCAATATTGAAATTAACAAAGAAGAAATTCAAGCTCTGCTAAAAAGGTTAGATTCATCTAAGGCTCCTGGCCCTGATAATATATCATCTACGATGCTAATTAGATGTGCTTCCACTATTGCTTTACCCATATCAATTCTATTCAATATGTCACTCTCAACAAATATAGTTCCCAGTGTATGGAAATCAGCATTTATTACCCCAGTCCACAAAAAAGGGTCTAAAACAGAGATCTCTCACTACAGACCAATTTCAAAACTTTGCATTATTGCAAAGGTCTTTGAGAGGATAATTTATAGACAAGTTTATTCAGCCTTAAAGAACTCGTTTAGCCCATTCCAGCATGGGTTTCTGCGAGGTAAATCAACAGTCTCTAATCTAGTTATCTTTAATGATTATGTCACTAAGGCTATGGACAATGGGAACCATGTTGATGTCATATACACCGACTATAGTAAGGCGTTCGATAGGATAGATCATTACACGTTGCTGAGCAAGCTTTCTCAATCCGGAATTCGAGGTGATTTGCTGAGGTGGTTTACATCTTACATCGAGAACAGATCACAGGCCGTTGTATTAAATAATTATGTGTCAAGTTGGGTTCAAATACCAAGTGGAGTGCCTCAGGGATCCCTTCTGGGCCCGCTCTTGTTTATTATTTATATAAGGGATATTGATTTGTGCTTCCAGTCGACCAATGTTCTGTGTTTTGCTGATGATATGAAGATATTTTCTTCTATTTCATCAGATTTAGATCGTATAGGACTTCAGTTAGACCGTTCTCGTCTTGAAAAATATTGCATGGATAATAAGCTTGAGCTCAATCCCATTAAATGCTGTGTAACTACATTTTCACGTAAACCTTGTATTATCCCTACAAACTATACTTTGGGTGGGCAGGTATTGATTAAATGTACTGGTATGCGTGACCTCGGCGTTTTCCATGACTCTAAGTTACTGTTTGACGTCCAAGTTGATAACATTGTCAGTAAAGCTTCAAGGTCACTGGGATTTGCTATGCGCCTCTCCAAGTGTTTTACAAAATGTACTATACAAAATTTTGATTGCATTTTTCATTTCTATAATGATACCTTAGTGTGGGTTTACACTTTAAATAAAAAACATTGCTTATAAAATTAACTAAAGCGACATCTCTTCACTGCTACTGACTACTGGTTGTCGGACAGTGGGCTAGAATAATTCTAAGAATTTCAGCTAGATGTCGCCACTCGGTTTGAAACCGATAAAGGCAGTCAAGATTTTCGACCCGGCGGTTAATTGCTCCGTAGCCGAAACGGTTAAAGGCAGCCTGCGTTGAAGGTGTTCGTCTGAACGTTACGGGTTCGAGTCCCGTCGGAGACAAAAATTTTGATTGCATTTTTCATTTCTATAATGATACCTTAGTGTGGGTTTACACTTTAAATAAAAAACATTGCTTATGGCACTTAGGTACATGGAATGGAAGTAAGTATTCAGGAGCTATGAACCAAACGTATTGATTTGTTCACTTTGAAATAAATTATGCGACAGATTTATCTCAACGTTAAAATCAGATTTTTTGTTTAGTGTAAATCGAAATACCATGTGATATAAAATGCGTAAAATAGGTCTTACCGCTCAAAGTACCCAGTAAGGCGACGACGTTGCACAACAAACTATTCGATATGCCACGGTTATAATACACCTCAATTCAGTTCAACTGTCAAAACCTTGCTCTGAGCAAAAAAGTAATACAGCACCTATAATATAGTCTTTCGAGAACAGGGTTCCGTGTTACGTAAAGATTATATCTCTTTGAACAGATTAGTCTGTATATTTAATCACTCACCTAACTAGTGGGAGGTATTTATTTAATCAAATAGCCAAACATTGGAGGGAATCATTTAGTAAAGTCACCTACAAGTCACCTAGTAAAGAGACCTGGAAGACAATAAGCTTGTAGAACTGAGTTTCAGTATAGGTATCGGAGTCAAGTGAGTTTAGTGCATTAAGGTCCAACTAGTCGCGAAGGCAAAGTCGTCAGTGAGCGCGGCCTAAATGTATGCTATCTCACCTGAGATAGCGTGTTTATTTATTTATTAAGACACTCCTACGACATCTTCACATGTTTACCCGCGCGCTAGAATGAAATGCACAAGGATTCATTCCTAAACCGACCGCGCAAAAATATGTGAATAGACTTTTAGCACAAGGGTTATTATAGAAAAACTTGAGTGTAATCTTTTCAAAATAACATTTATTTCAACTTTTAAATAAATAAACTATGTCGGAACGGCATTTATTTTTGAGTTTTCTTTCGCCTTATATTATTTAGTTTCGTCCAAAGTTGGGCTAAAATCAGTGTTGAAATACGAAAGTTTAGAAGCTTGTATTTTTTAAATAAATACTTTTTTTTCGGTTTAAGGTGTATAAAAACATAGATTATGACTAGATAAATTGATATAATACTTAGTGTTGGATGGTTAACGTCAAACAGTGGAGTAGTACCCATCCACGTTTGTATGGAAAGATGAGCGACTCGTTCATCCTTAAGAATTCAATGTACAATTAAAAGTTAAAAAGAAAGTTAAGTTAAGTTTGAAAGAACCACATTTTAATATAATAGGTACAAAGCCACAATCGTCGATGCTAACGGGTCAAAGTAATTTAAACCTTGACATTTGTCAACTTTTTGTCAACTATCAGTAACATAGATAGTAATAAGTAAGGCCTTTGCATCTATTATAGATGATTTATACAGCGTCAGCAACTGGTAATCATGCTGTACGGGACGCTGCAGTGCCTGGGACATTGTTAGATGGATTAGGTTTGCCCAGCACCTATACCATCCTCTCAGCTTAGTCAGCTGTTATTCAGAGGAAAGAACACGTCAATACGTCTGAAGCTAACTAAGCCGCGGGTTTCCTCACGATGTTTCCTTCACCGCTAAAGCACGTGTTAAGTGTGCACATACATTTTTCAAGAAAGAAACATGGATTGTTAGTAAATTGTGAAAATAAACATAACATTCAATAAATGTCTTCTGTGATAGTAGCTTTTACCGATAATCTTATCGATTTAAGCCGATGAGGTTAACAATAAAACCGCCAGTAAGTAAGAATCTACCAAGGGATAACTCGGAAGATGGGCACCAGCGTCTTTCCGTGTATCAATATCCCGTATTGCGCTAGCCAACTCACCTGCCGAGCGTGCTGAATATGGCAACAGCTCCCTCATGCTCTTGGAGATGCTTGAGGAAGGTCAACGTACAGCAGTGGACGTGGACAGCAGTCCGACAGCAGACAACCCATCTTCATCTAGTGACAAAATGAGCTGGTCCTGTATAACCTGCCTTTAAACATACTTTCCCCTAAGTTGTACAAGGAAAATAATGCAATGAAGTTTTTTCAAATGTTGCGGGTTTTTACAAACTTAATTTATTCTTATGATTTAAGTATTCCTTCATATTACAACTTAATCTTATCGTTGTAATCGTTAAAAATAGCTTTTCTGCTCTAATCAATAAACACTTACCGACTGACTTTAAAACCGCTACGTGAACAAATCCCGTTTTTGTTATGAATGAGGGAATGACCTTCATTCGTGATTCATGAAAGGAGTTAGCTATGCCATCATTCTCCTCCGCCGGATGTGAATAGCCTAGGTCTGTTCTACTAATACCATTCGTTGACATCATCATTCCGCAATTAGCGCGGAGCAGAGCCGCAACTTTTTCTGACTGTTTTTGCGAAGATTTTCTGAGGCCAATACGCATCATTAGATGCTTTGTGGTGTTGCTAATGGAGCCATCGCGGGTATTCTAATATATTTGATGAATAGAAATATATTTATCTTGCGTAAAATATTTAATTTATATGATCGTGGGACTAAGCTGAACACGTTAGTCGCCTTAAAGGTAGAAATCCACCCGTGTGCGGCACAAATGTTTGAATGCTAGAAAACACCAAGATGACATTCAAACATTTGTGTTGCACAGTGCCGTACACTGATGGAATTCTACCTTAAGAACTCTGGGCAAAAAACTACCACTGATTGGGTTCCCCCAATACAATGGCACAATCAGTGGAGGGAGGGAAAGAAGGCCTTTTCCCTGCAGTGGGAAAAATCATAAATAAATAGTGCTGTCTGCGGATGCGGGCGGTCGGTATTCCAAGACGGTATGACTGCGCATCGCGGTCTCAAGTACGTTTTAGCTAAGTCAGAGAAGAGCCCCAGTTAAAATAAATAAAAAAAACTACTTAATTCTTAGCATGTATTTCATGATCTTAAATTAAACCTGCTCTACGTCTGAATTTTAAATAAAACCTATCTCAATTTGATCAGTTGATGATGATTCTATTAGCTCTCGTTCTCAAGCACAGCGCACACTCATCTACAATTTCAAGTGTAAACAGTTTATGTGCCGAGCGTACTCATGTACCGTGTAGGGCACTTCCGTCCGCCGGTCACGACTCCGCTGCCGCATACCGAGATTAGTACTTATTAAGGTATATACTTGCCAATGTTATTATAGAACCAATGGCAGTTATAGCCTTTTTCCTCACCTTCTATTTCATTCATTGAGACTTAAGTTTTCTATGCAAAGCATAAACCTATACTTGTTAGTTTGATTCCCATAATCTCTTAATTTTACGCCACGATTAGCGTCCTTTATTTTCCTTTCCATCAGGTTGCGGAGATCGCTCATAGCGATAAGGCCGCCCTTTGTACTCCTGTGTTATTTTTATCTTATTTCTTAATTGTTTATGTTCTCTTGATGTGGTATACAATAAAGTGTTTTCTACCTATCTACTATGGAAATTTAGATGATTGATGGAATACATATTTTTTTTGTTTAAACATCCTTATCATACTAGTCGCACTCCGCGGTTTCACCCGCGTAGTTTCCGTTCCCGTAGGAATACGGAGATAATGTTACTCAGGGAAAAAGGTAAAAGGCCAGGTCAAGAGAGTAAACCGAAGAGTATGTATGAAGGGAATAATGAAAGTGGACGAAGCGAAACAAGTACGTAAGGATCGTAGCAAGTGGAAAGAAGTGGTCTCTGCCTACCCCTACGGGAAAGAGGCGTGATTATATGTATGTACATATGTACACAGGGATAATTTAGCTATCAAATGGTGAAAGAATTTTGAAAATCGGTCCAGTAGTTTTTGAGTTTATTCGTTACAAACAAAAAATACAATACTTTCCTCTTTGTAACATTGTAAGATAGAAAAATACCCAGACCAGGGACAAATATCTGCAGAAAAGTTACATACAATTGCCCCGCGGCGGTAATCGAACCCTGAGTATCAGTCGCCTTTAAGACCACGGAGGCAGTCTAATAAGTCCAATAATTATTGCACCGAGTGTCTAATTCACCAGCTTCGCATTTTCCACTAAATGAGACTTTCAAGTCAGACTAAGACACATCATCAGTATAAGTTATAAATGACTTAAGAATACAAATGTTTCCCTTAATATCTAACGTTAATAACGATAAATGTCCGTTTGTGGTGCAGCCGTTTATGCAAAGGCGTGTCCGAGGCACTTAGCGGATTACGCCGAGAAATCTGTGCAAACTACACTAATCTCGGGTAAAAGTGGTCTACAGATAAAGCCTTATTAGAAACCCTGAGGTTGTGTTTGTTTATCGAGGAATTCGCAGACCGGATACAACGATCCAAATTTTAGGAGCCACATTTTGCTCACAAGCAGCCATAACAAACTTCTTGCCAGATATTAGGTACCTAACTAAATTGCTGTGGAGTGCTGGCAGTATAATGTTACCTCTCCTCTCTTACCCGTGGATACAGTAAGGATCTGCTAAGGGATACCAGTATCTATCCGTGTCATCAACATCTTGCACTGCGCTCGCCAACTCGCCTGCCAAACGTGGTTAGTATGGCATCAACCTCTTATGATCAGTACTTAGGGATACATGAGGGAGGCCTTTGTCCAACAGTGGACGTCCTACGACTGGGTGATGATGAGATAACTAAATATCACTAGATTTAAGTACAAGTATAATGCAAAACAAAACTAATCCACCGGCTATAATTTTACTACGCATGTTCAGCGTGAACAACTATATGCCCATGCTTGTAGGTACTTGGCTTCTCCCGGGTCTTCCCTTTCTCGGTAGGCGGGTTCGAACAAGATATTTACATTTCAGGATTTTACGTCTCAGGATTAGGGTGAGGTGACCCAACCCAGCTTTGCATCTAGTCTATTTCAGTTGGTACATCTGATGCATCTTCCTTCAATTGATTGTTTTTAGGGTACAACTGAACCTTGACCTGCCTCATACCTTCTTTGCTCTTAAATTTTATGATATCCTTCTTTCTACGATGTCGTAGGAGAGGGCCATTCATCTTTCCTCTCATTCATTCTGTTCTCTACTACTTGTAATAAGGTACTGTTTCGATCCAGCTTATAGTAGCAGATACACAGAAAAATACACTGAATTACAAAGAAATAATAGTCACAGTTTTAAATTATATAAATAATAGTATTATTATTTCTTCTAATTACCAAGTGTTGTATGCTAATGCAGCGTCACAAAGTACAACTCAGCATTATACTTCACCTTTAACCACCACTTCACCAGATGGCGAGTTTATCCTATAAAATTACTTGAGCTTATAGATATTAACCACCACTTCACCAGATGGCGAGTTTATCCTATAAAATTACTTGAGCTTATAGATATTAACCACCACTTCACCAGATGGCGAGTTTATCCTATAAAATAACTTGAGCTTATAGATATTAACCACCACTTCACCAGATGGCGGGTTTATCCTATAAAATTACTTGAGCTTATAGATATTAACCACCACTTCACCAGATGGCGAGTTTATCCTATAAAATTACTCGACCTTATAGAATTCTGGAGTTCCTAGAGTATTGCAATCATCTCTTACGTGATTCACATTACTGGAAACTGCAGCTCGGTAGCGTCCTAGGTCCATTTATTTCCATTTAGCGTAAACTATTCGCTGCATTCCATTAAATAAAGACATGAGACCCGATTTACGGCTGCGCTGAATAAAGTTGTTAGTACGAAAGGGCAGATTTTATCGGCTCCTTTCGAAATGCCTTTCTTGAGTGTGCTGAGCTGATCTATGTGGAGCGATCTGTGGCCCAATGATTTATAATGCAAATTTATTAGATGCGGAACTTGGAAATTATTTTCCGCGTGACGTTGCAAGGTATAACTCATTGAGATGCCAGACTGCGTTGCGTAGCCAGATGAGCAGCCGGTAGACATTTGCGTTGAATTATAGGTGACGACCTGGGGCTCAAGCCTGACATTGCGAGCTTGCTTCGGAATGGCCGATCACTGGGTATTTCCCTCGATTTTTCATGTACCCCATCATCAAAACTGGGTGTAAGCAAGCATACATTATAAAGTGAAAGAAAAAACCCAACCCTTCATCTGATGATAGGATCCATGAGGAATTTAATAATTGGAGGATAAAAAATACTGGAATCCCTCAAGGCATAGATGCGTACCCAAAATTTAAGGATAAAGATATTTTTTTTTTATTTGTTCAAATCAAAACTAAAAAAATACTTTGTGTCACCTGATAACTCTTAAATTAAATATTTCGGTTACCTAGCTTCTTTAGTAGGGTATAAAAATCTTGTTAATTTTTTTCAAGTTTATTTAGCCATTATTCTTATTTTAAGTTAATGTTGTTATTTTTATCTTTGGTGAAGACTATTTTCAGCAATTAGTTAAACCTTAGTGGTTTTAGATGCTGTTTAATAAAATTGTAACTTCTTGTAACTATAAATAAATTTAAAAAAAAAATTGTTAGTGTATCTATTCAATCCCAAAAATAACCTTCCAAATCAGTTCATAAACGACGGAGTTTTAAAGGTAACAAAGATTTAATCAAGATCATCTATGTTTATTTTTCTGTATTTGTTGATATTTGCAAAAGCGCTAAACCAACTGCCATAATTTAATTTTATTAATTTATATGGAACCACCTCTGAAACATGAACTAATCGTACACCTTATAAAAGAAGAATCCTCAAAATCCATTCATAATTGGCAGAGTAACCGCGTAAGAAACATACAAAAAAAACACAGTCGAATTGAGAACCTCTTCTTTGACGTGGGTTAATAATAATGGATATGCCACGCAGCACCATCTATCTATCCATCATCTATTCCCACACTGAACTTGTGTTTTGGGTACCAGATGATTGATATAATTATTTTATACAGCGTCTGCAACTGGTAGCGCTGTGTAACTTGCTGTACGGGACGCTGCCGTGCTGGGACATTGATATGAGTCGAATCTCACACATCAGTCCTACCACAAAGCAAGATATTACCCATTGTCATTTTATACGTAGCAATAAATCCACCGTAAAGTCATAGAGCACCTTTCAACGCGGGTGTTCAATATATTTACCTGAAGCATTATCTCGGGGTTTAGTGGAAAGTGAGCGAGGCCTGTCCTATAATTAACAAGGGCCAGCTAAAAGCTAGACTTGTTCTAAGTACCTAAGGTTAGCTAGGTAGCTAGTTAGGTGAGTCAGCGAAGGAGCGTGTGGTTTAGGCCTGAATGAACATACTAAATTAAAGAAAACTAGAGTTACTCGTTGTTATATGTTCGGTTTTGTTATTTCGAAGTGGAGTAAAATAAATATTCCCTATGAAAATATAGGTACCATTTACCTACATTTTCATAGGGAATATTTATACATGCAAAACCTTTTGCAGTGGCGTGCCGGCAATGTTGCCTCTCCTCTCTAACCGGGGGATACAGTAAGAATCTGCCTGGGATACCTCCGGAAGATGGGCAGCGTCTTTCCGTGTATCATTATCAACATTCTGTACTGCGTTCGCCAACCCGTTGGCAACAAATCAAGAGGGCTTGACCAGTACTTGGAGATTTTTAGGGAGGCCTACATCAATCAGTGGACGTCCGAGATGGTCATTTTACCTGTTTTAAATAGACCTACGTTACTTCGTTAAGAAATATCCAAGGAACAATGTTTAATTAGAAGTATAAATCAAGCTACCTTAAAATAGGTGCTTGAGTTTACGGCTATTTAACGATAAAATAACCGGCGAGGTATTTTAATTCTCTGCAGGCTTCTACAAAGACGCGTTGGATAGCTCGCATAGATCGCATAGCAGCTGGGCAATTATCTATCACATAAGTGGCATTTATTTATTTATAAAAATGGCATTCTCTCCGCTCTTTATTAATAGATTAGGATCTTATTAATGACGGAGAAAGTTTGAAGAAGTTTAAAGAAGTTTCGATGATCGCCGAAACGGAGAAGGATGACTTGGCGAAAATGTGGGAAGTTAACTTAGTTATCTTTACATAGTAGGTTTAAAACAGACTGTTTCGCCGCTAACTTCTTAACCACGCAACGGATTTTGATGCGGAATAAAATTTATGATAAAAAAAACATTTATTGGTCATAATAACAGTTAAATTTCTTAAAATTAAATTATTATTACCTAAAATAAATCGGTCACCACACAGCATAAGCAGTAATAGCTTAGCTCAGCAAGCTATTATTGCGCTGGTATTCTGTGGCGCCATTTATTGTATTATCCTGACAAATATAATGAATTTTATACAAAATCAACTAATATTCTAATCTTTTAAGACCTTCGGTTAGTATAAAAATATAAAGGTGTACCTAAAATTAACTTACTTAAAAAATACATATATAAAAACTTTAATAACGAAAAACAATACATTAAAATAAAATGTGTTAACACCTAAAAAGATTGATGCGACGAACAATATTAATATTTTAATTAATACTTTATACAAAATTAATCTTACAACATGGCAGGTAAGTTGAATTTCAAATAAGGTAACACAATGTATGTATAAAGATGGTAGTATATTTGAAAGTATGTTAACTGTTGATAATAGCGAGTTACCAAGTAGTTTTTTCCCAAAATGTTGTGCCTCTAAACGTTTCATACATGTGTCATAATAAAATATACAGTAGACAAAATACAGTTATAAATTTTTTCTTTGGCAATATCTGTAAAGTAACAAAGATTCCGAATATATTTTAATACAGCGATAAGAATCCGACTCCCATTATGCTCAGCGAAGTAGTCATAAATATTTTACGATTATTTTATAACTTGTAAATACAATGATAGCCAAAAATGCGTTTATATCATCATACAAATTGTTTGTGCCCTCCGTTATGTTACGAAATTGTGGGTTGCTGAAGTATTATATCTGTTTTATTGCTTTATCTGGAGCGAAAGATAGGTTTAAAGTGCTTATTCATTTTAAGGCATTTAAAATATTGCTTTCGATGAGTCATTCGCAGATATACTATGCTCGAAAAGCTCGTTGGGTGGGCTGGACTTGGTTGTTCATTCTAGAAATGAATGAATATTTCACACGGTACATTCGATCACTTTTTAGTTACTCTGTCAGTAATTCACAGTTACATTATTTTCCTCCCTGTAATAGGTATTCTGTTTCGATGATTAACTAACACAGCATTTCATAAACACATATCACACTACACTACATAAATTCACAGTAACTTTATGTTCCTCCTTGTAACAGGTTGTTTCAAACATTAACCCTACATAAATATTTGTTCAGGATAACGAGACGCTATTGGTTCTAAGACTGCTATTTTAAAGCTCAATCAACACTTACCTCTACTTAGTAAAGTACTACTTATTGCTTGCGACTTTGTTACGAACAGCTAAGTCTGTGACAGCAAGCAGCACTGTAGTTAGATTTGGTAAACGCTATAAATTTTAAAACTGATCAATGCGGTCGTACGTTTCCCTTTAAAGTATTTCATAGTGTTCAGTGTTGCTCAATCGGTGCATCCGCTAATTTTGTCTGAACTGGGCCACGGTGGTGCCCGTAGACCAGTAACGATCGGGTAACGACGCCCAACCAGTTACCTAATTGTATACGTATTTGCGTTACATTACCATGATTTTATACTTTCAGTCTCACGAGTAGCGGTAGGAGATTAGTAGGTAGGACTAGATCTAGAGTAGCGACCTGTTTAAGTATGACATTTTGGGAACTTGAACTTTTAAAATAGTAGATTGTTAACCGAGGGTCGAAACAATCAATTCCCGAGGTTTTTAGACGCCCGAGCGCAGCAAGGGCTGCTATAGTCCGAGTAGGAATTGATTCTTTTACCCGTGTTAAACACTCTACTTTTTATTTAGAATATAAGGAAAATAAAACTAGTTGTTTATCTAAACTATTTATGGATAATATATAATAATATTTTTTATTTCTCATACTCGGAAAGTAGTGTTGTTTTGATCTGATTATTGGGTGGAAAATGCTGCTTCCCTCCATAGAGAGGGAAAAACTCATACAAACTACTTCCCACCTAAGGGCCGGAATTAACTTTAAAAATAGAACTGCTGTCAGCTATGAAGAGTTTTATGTAACATGTGACTTTCTAAACAGCCAGTGTGAACTTAGCGCAAACTAAAAGCCGCAACAAACAATTACACGGTGAGTTCCATATTTAAAATTTAAAAAGTCGACATAAATTGGCGGGATAGTAATCTGATAAGTATCTGTGACGGAATTAAAAAAAATAGATCCTAATTTGACAATAAATTTTAAATAGGCAAGTACTACTAATAATTTTTCACTATTAAATCTAATCATTATTATTTTTAGCCTGTACTGTCCCACGGTAGGGCAAAGGCCTCCCATCCTTCTTTATAAACCTCTCTTTGTAAAGCTGTTATGGTCCAGTCTTTCCGGTGTGTGTCGAGTTCGCCTCTCCATCGACGTCCTGTCTGATGGCATTGGCAGTGGTGGATTTAGTCTATGACTCATCCCGTCTGCGGCAGACATGACCTGTCCAGTCCAACTTCAACTGGTCCGATTTCATGCCGACGTTTGCGATCAACAAGATAGCGACAAAAAGATAATAACACAAAAATAAAATTGTTAAATGAGTAATAGGTAATAGACAATCGATGATCGTCAATCAGAAGAACCTTATTCAGTCCTATTACCTATTCACCTTTTTGTTCACCTGCAGTGGGGTGCCGGCAGTAGAATATTACCCCTCCTTTCATGCCTGTGGATGCAGTAAGAGCCTGCTAAGGGATACCTCTGGAATATGGGCAGCAGTGTCCTTCCGTGTATCAACATCCTAAACTGCGCTCGCCAACCCGCCCCTGCCAAGCGTGGTAAGTGTGGCAACTACCCCTCATGAAGATCCATGAGGGAAGCGTGTGTTCAGTAGTGGACGTTTTGAAGCTGAAATAATGATGATGAATGATAAATTGGGCTGTAGTATATATATGGGTTGTAGAGTAACGCTAGCGAGGCCTATCTCCCTTATATTCTTGTATGTAAACTACCATGTACCAAATTAAGTACCAACTTTAAACTTAATGTTTTATTCGAATAGGAACGTCTTTCATTCATTAAAATAGCAACCGTATGGTCATAGGAATAAAGTTCGTGATAAGTTCTAAGGATTCAAGTTGAGCTTTTTGCGCACCTGTGCGATGTTTTTATTTGGTCCATTGTTTCCGTTCTCGTGTTACGTAAAATGGTGTCGCATTGTTGAACTGTAATGCAGAATTTGCATACCAGTTATTTTAGTTGCATGTACTGAATTGTTATTGCTGAACGGATTATTTGTTCCGCCAAGTACCAGCGAGTCATTTCCATCTCGTCCGTTTGGAAACTGGTCCTTTTGGACAAGTTGACGACATCAATTTTTTTGTTCTTGCGTTTATCGAAAGGATACTTATCTAGACTGGCCGGCTTAGTGGTATCCTTTACTGTGAACGCGACTGTACTATTCCGTTTTGTATTTGGATTAGCACCAAATACATTTATACATAATAGGGCATACATATAGGGCATTAACATAACAGATAAAACTTTTCTGGTATTTGTTTATCTTGAGTTTTAGTTTTAGATGTTCGAAGTAGGTACTCTTTGATTCCCAAATAAAATAAAATAAAAAAATGAAACCTCCACTTTAACAAAATATATTTTGGACGTAAAATAGTTTCATGTAAAAATGCGTAGGCGCCACTCTAACTTAATACATTCTAAGCTTCTTATCATTATTGCGATCGGTAAGCATAGCTGTGCTTCTTCTAAATGAAGACAAAAACGACCCATCCTGCATTACGTAAATACAAAGTTGTTGGTACTCGTAAGCTTTTAAGTGAAGATATCAGTGATCCACTTAGCTTAATCGCGTATCTCTTGCATAATTCTGCGCTGGCGCAAGCTATTGGACGCTAATAAAGGCGATTATTGCTTGTTCATACATTAACACGGAGATAATTCGTAGATTACAGTGGAGTATCGATTAATGAATCAAATGATGATTTGTAAACAGGATCTTACTGCTAAGAGATTCTACAAAACTGTCTGTAGGAAACTTGATGCAAGCTTGTTCGTTACGCCATTTAACCATTAAAGAAGTAAGGAAGGCCTTTAGGCCTTTCTTCACCGACATCATCCACATCCCGACATCACCCACTGCTGGTAGAAACTAAGGGAGGCTACTCCCTCAGTTTATGCCATGCGTCACGGTCCTGCGCCAGTCCTATCCATCGTTTGCCCGCGACTTTATCAATTTCGTCTGGTCATCTTGCTGCCGGACGACCAACGTTTCTGTTTATTTGCCTCGGCCGTCATTTAACATTTATTTGATAGTGTTGCTGTTGTGTGTACCAGTTGCTGCCTTAACATTTATTTAATAAAAGTTTGCAGCAACTGGTATTCATGCTGTACAGGACGCTGCAGTGCCTGGAATTAGGCTTGCAAATATACCATCCTACCAGCTTCGTCTGCTATTCATCATTTCAGCCGTAGGACGTCAACTGTTGGACATAGGCCGCCCTCATGGATCGTCAAGCAGGTTCTGATCATGAGGCGATTGTTACCATACTTACCACGCTCTTGGCGGGATGGCGTGCGCAGAACGAGTTGTTGATACACGAATAGATGCTGCTGCCCATCGAAGATGTAGCGGAGGTATCCCTTCAGATTCGTACTACATCCAGGCAAGAGAGGAGAGGTAACAATCTCATGGAGATCCACGTGGGAGACCTGTGTTCAGTAGTGGACGTTTTATGGCTGAAGTGATTTATTTATTTCAATAGACAGAAGTTTACAGTAATGACACCTTACTTTACTTAAATATACTAGAAGAGATCTAACAATACCAAATAACTTACCGTGAAATATGTCGACCTGCTGGAACTCGTGCACAAATGGGTTTATGAGTGTTTGCGCTCTGATCGTTGGCGCATTAGTGGCATGTCGGGTTCCGGAAGCCACCAAATAGGTGGCATTAGATAATATGTAATGTGTAAGAAATTGAAATAAACTGTTTATTGTTGTTGCAGGTTGTAACTGTTCCAGTGTCGGGTCGGAGAGCAACGTGTGCGACATCAGAACGGGCCAGTGCAGGTGCCGCCTGCACGTCACGGGACGGGCTTGTGACACGTGCGAGGTGAGAACGACTTTACTTAACTTTAGCCGGAGGTTTAAATCGTTAGCTGCGCCCTGACACCGAAAACTGTGGCATTGTCTTTACATGTATGTTAAGAATAATGCCGACGCACGCACACTGGTTTTACTAATTTATTTATTAAGAAAAGGATCGCTAACAGTTTATCTGCATATCATAACTTATACCAAAACTAGTTTAATAGCCATGGCTAAGACGGTTCCGGGTTTGATCCCTATCAGGGACAAATGTTTGCTTTATCTGCATATTTGCCTCGGATCTGGATGTTTGTCTATGTTAGTCATCATCATCAGCATCTTGGGGGCTAGATTTGTCTGAAAATGTCTAGAACATTTTTATTTATTTTTAAGCAAAATAATTTATTCGTCATCTACCCATAAAATCTATCTTCTATAAAAGACAATCTGCATTTGATAAGTATCATATCAAACACAGAACACCATGAAGGTATAGGTATCAATTTTATTATAAAAAATATAATCTTAGAATCTGTTTGATTCAGAGAAAAATTTTGTAGGGTTATAGAAAAATCATCACATAACCTTCCATAGCCTCGTAATTAAACCAATCCATTTTATAGCTACTACAATCACATTTCGTTCAGTAAGACCTCCTTGGTCGAAAGATACAAGCTTCCGAAATAATAACATCCAAAGAAGGTCTTATTGTGTATGTTTATTACTATCTAACACGATTTATCTCGTCTAACACCAATGAGGTTAAACTGAGGTAAACTCTAAATAGTGTCAGATATTGAAACTGAACGCTATTGCAATAATGGATAGAAATGTACTTATTCTAAATTTAAATTAAAAAATAACAGTCTCGTTCATGTGTACTCTTCCATCATAACTTTATAAAATGGTATGATTTTATCAACTACAAAATAAATATATTTGTTCTTAAAATAAATCACACCTAAATTATATCACCAAGTAATAGAAAACCCATACCTTTAATAACTAGGTTATTGCGGATTTATAGAATTGCAGATGCAAATCTAAAATTAGGTGACAGAAAATTTTGTACTTCATCATCTCAACCGTAGCACATCAAAGGCCTCCTCCATGGCCAAGCACTGATCACGAGGGGTCGATGCCATACTCACCACACTTGGCAGGCGGACTAGCGAGCGCAGTACGGGATGTTGATACACGGAAGGCGTTGCTATCCCATCTTACGGAGGTATAGTATCAAATCATGCTTTTGTTTGTGGACTGTAAGTTTAGTATTCTGTAAACGAACAGTAATCACTCAATATTAGTCAATCAGTTTAAATAGAAGATTCAATAAAAGTGATTGCTTGAATTGATGATAAACCCAGATTAGTTTAGCATGTTTTGAAATCTGATCCTGCTGTACTCATAAACCCTATTTGCGTAAATCATATTTTACAAATTCAACATTTGGCATTTTCGTAACAATAATGGCGGAAATCGGAGAAATAACCCAAAAACAAGGGGCATTACGCGGGCAGTTTACGACTCGAATAACATTTGTAGAAATGTTTTGTTGATGCTGACATTATGCGGATTATAGCCCGTAAAATGGGGGATAACGGTTGTGCCTGACGGAACGGATCAAATTGCACCTGGACATAGACAGGGCTGCATGTAGGACACCCGTAGGAGACCTTAAAGTCACCTTTTTAATCATACCTATTCGCGCTGTTATACAGATTAAATAAAACACATACCTTTTTGGGACTTCTCAACGAAATGCGCGAGTTTATGAACGAACCTAGCGGGGACGTAGGGAAACTCTGGAAGAGATGCCATTCGAGACATGTTGGAAAATTTTGTTTATTCTATTTATCTTCCTCGTAATTCCTTTTAAAGACGTTGTGGTACGTTACCACAATGAGTCATATTTAATCTTTAAATGATAATTCCAACATACCAATTACCACTAATATATAGTTAGGTAAATTTCTTAAAACTTACTTAAAGTTATTGCAAGAAAACCGTCGATGGATTTGTGTCTAACAACTCCAATTTTACTTGAAACAATACTGTTAAACTGTTATATGAAACACAGAATAGTATTGATTGGCGGTAGAGTTAAGTCACATCACCAATTTCTCTTCCGAATTTGTTTCATTGGATTATTCAACTTTTCTTACGATTGCTACGTACATAATTGTAGCCATTACCTGATGCTTTTCCCGATTGAATCCTGCATTTTGAAGATACATCTGAATAGGTATTCAATAAGCCCAGAGTCCGTCCCGAGCTTTGCTATAATAACGCCAATAATTGGCCATTAGGGCCGGAATGGCGACGCGTCGTTCATTCAATTAAATGTCATTCGGCCACTTTGATTTGCGATCTAGGCCAGCCGGAATATTGCGAGTTATGATGCGCTCACGCAATAATCTGCTTTAGTTAAATGAATGAGATGGAGTAGGATTTTTTCTTCTAGGTATTTGAAAGGATTTTGTTTTAAAATAATAAGATATTTATTTCAGGCATCAAATAAAAATAAGTTACAGATGTTAATCATTTTAAAGGGTCATTGTTGTTACATGTTTTTTTACTTTTTAATAGTTCGTACTTAACTGTAAATTAAGTACAAACTTACAGTACCTAAATGTTTGTATATTAAAAAAACTAATATGTTTTTATGATCGTAATCCCTAATTAATACATGCTTTTGTATTAGTTGTTGTATTAATACATTTCCTATACTTTTACGGCCCATATAAAATATAATTAAGACTAACATGGATAACAAAACTAAGGTTGTATTATTTATTTATATTTTCTTTCTTCACGCATTCAGTGTCTATGAACCCTTCAAAATATTCCTATTGGATACTATATATCTTATAATTACTATCAAAATTATATCTAGATACTATATATCTTATAATTACTATCAAAATTATATCTGGGACATAAGTATTTTATTTACCTACTTAAAAGTCAGTCAGGATTTTCAACACGATGGTTAATTGCTCCGTAGCCGAATGGTAAAAGCAGCCTGCGTTAAAGGTGTTCGTCTGAACGTTACGGGTCCGAGTCCCGTCGGAGACAAAATTTTGATAGCATTTTTCATTTCTATAAATGATACCTTAGTGTGGGTTTACACTTTAAATACAAAAATAGCTTATAAATTAAGTTTATTTTTCAAATTGTAACAATTTTACAAGTCAAGGTCTTAAATAAAATTTATGTTTTAACAATTGTATCCGTTTCGGACATACAAAAATAACCTTAAAATTAGAAAAGATTGACAATTACATTACTAGGTATGTATATTTTTATATCAACTTATCAATCAAGTACAACCTAGAAAAATTAATAAGTCAATGTTTCAAAGTATTCTTTTATATTATAAATATAATGCACAGCGTTCACTTGCTATTTTCGTAATTTACTTTTGAATAATATAATAAGGTACTCGTATTACGCGATAAAGTCCTTTTAATCAGTTTTAAAACGGCAAGCGCCTTAGCACCAAACTGTGGTTTAAATCACCAGTAAGCATATGCAAAGTGATGTTTATTGGCCTCTGCGTAGATCGATAGTAATTGCAGCACACCAATATTGACTGTGTTCATTAAATGAATGGCCCATCTGTTTCAGTGTTGATGAGTTTCTCAGATTTACACACAAGTTTGTTTATGTTGATCAGTCATGCAATCATTTCTTGATTCGATTTGATTAGGTCGATTTGCGTAATTCTCGTTCCGTGTAGGAAAAACTTTGTTATGAGGCAGGCGGGTTGGCAAGCGCAGTAGATGATTTTGATACACGGAATAACCATGCGGTGCTGCCCATCTTCCGGAGGTTTAACGATATTTTGTCGCGCAATAACTCTATTTTTTTCATTCAACAACATTTTAAGTACATTGTAGTTCTCGTGGTCACGGATAGACTGATGTAAATCTACGTGTATACTGTCCACAGGAAGGTTACTGGGGACTGGAGCGTGGCGGCTGCAAGAAGTGCAGCTGCGGAGCTGGCACGGCCGCCTGTGACCCCGTCACCGGCGCATGCGCGTGCGCGGTGGGCGTCGGCGGCCCGCAGTGCGACCGCTGCCTCAGCGGGTACTACGGGTTCAGTGCTACGGGGTGTCTGCGTTAGTAGTCTTATTTACTTCTGGTTATTATGACTCCAGTTATGGACTCTTGATTCATATGGAGCACAATCACGATAACAAGTTCAATATTTAGAATTGCGTTGTTGTCGACTTCGCTGACAAAAGAATTGAGATCTGAGGGTGCCAATTTCTGAAGATAATCCTGCAATTTACATATAAGTTTGAATGATTTCATCAAAGATTTTGTTCCAGCATGTCCAGCTTGCAAGGACGGCAAGGTGTGCTCCCCGCAGACAGGCCGCTGCGTGTGCCCCGGGGGGTCGCTGGGCGCCGACTGCAGGCAGTGCGCGCGCGGCTACTGGCTGCACGGCGCCGGCTGCCGCGCCTGCGCCTGCGGCCGGGGCGCTCAGTCCGGTGAGAACAGCATTGACTATGAAACTAGACGTAAACTAAGCGAAAGTTCTCGATTTTCTACTTCAACAGACAATTTATCTCAGTGCACACCTTTCGTGCTTAACTAGTATGTCAATACCGGCCTACATAGTTCACTGCCTCCCCCAATTTGACCTATTTACACATGTAGAGGGATCTTGTCTTGAGTGGTTCTCCAAATCCAAGATCCTTTGAGTTTATGGTAAGTTGAAGTGTAAGTTGCGCGTAAGGTTGAAGTAAAAGTCAATCCGCGAATAAATGAAATATAATAAGAAATCACTTAAACCGACTGAATTAATGGTAATACTAAATGGTTAATGGTGACGAATTGAGCCTGATGTATGATGAATGTATGTATATGGGAGATGTTTCGTCCATTGGCTCACTTTCTGTTCGGCAATTGAAGAGCTAACATGCCCAGGGAGCGCTGGCCACAACCCCTGCGTCTTCGTTGTTTCCAGTGTATTCCGTGACAAACGGCGAGCTAGTTTCTCCTGAAGCTGCCTTGTAAAGGCGAAAAACGTGTCGAATTATTTTGGAGTGCTTTTCGAGCGCTCATTAGACATAGGTTAGCGGATTTCTTTCTATACATTTCTTGTTCATTAAGATATTATAATGGATTTCCGCAAAGTGACGCCTGATTAACTTCATGATGAATGTCGCAACCCATAAAATAAAGAAGATTATGTTCACGTAGGTACCCCTATACGATTTATAGAATATTCTATCCTACGTCCAGATGTATGCGACTCGAGGACGGGGCAATGCAAATGCAAAGCTGGGTGGACGGGCGCTGCCTGCGACGCCTGCGCGGCCGGCCACTACGGGGAGCGCTGCCGGGCCTGCCACTGCGCGCCGGCGGGCACCCGCGGCTGCAACAGCACCCAGTGCGGCTGCGACCAGTGGGGCCGATGCCCTTGCAAGGTGGGTTCCGCTGACTACGTATCTCGCGACAGGATGCAACAGGCGTAGGTCTCGCGATCATCGCGTCAAACGTCAGATGTGAATTAACTTTGTGACGAATATACAACAACACCTGATAGCTAAATAAAAATTGAAGTTTGATAGCTGATCACGAGATTTGCCTGTTGCAAACCTGTCGCTAGATACGTAATACGGGGTCCGCAGGATGATTACGTATCTCGCGACAGGTTTTGCAACAGGCTTTTGACAGCAACGATTGCTGTCAAAAGTCAATTCCTTGCTGTTTTCTAGGGTCTTAAGTCGTTTCGCACCACACGCGGTTCGAACTGCGGTGCGAAAAACCCAAGCACTGTTTATGTGTATGGGGTCATTCGCACCGCAGTTCTAATACAAAATTGACATTTTATTATTTAGTTCATTTATTTAGTACATCAATAGGGGTTCCATGAGAAACGGTGAAACCGCAAAAATTAAAACTGTGGAGCAGCCTCAATACAGTCTAAGATACTCCTAATAAGTGTCACGAAATGGTCCTGAATAGGCATAATGATAGTTGTATGCACAATCCATCCTTAGCTTCCACCAGAGACGAATGTTAGCGTAATCACGGACGTAACTTTTGCACTTAATTTATGTGAAATCATGAAACCAAGATAAGATTTACGTCATGCGCAAACTCTCGTCTTACACATTAATAATGGTTTCCAGGAGAACGTAGTAGGCGACAAATGCGACAATTGCCTGGAGGGTACGTTCGGCCTGTCGCCCGAGAACCCTTCCGGCTGCACCGCGTGCTTCTGCTTCGGGCGCGTGTCGAAGTGCACGCAGGCCTCGCTGACGCGGGCGGCGCTGCACGCGGCGGCGCCCGCGCACATCACGCTGCTGAGGGCTTCGGGACCGGATGCCATCGACAATGTAAGTCAAAAACTACCTGCAGCTACCTGTCCCTGGAACCTTTGGATTTTCGCCTGAGAAGCTCCCGGCTGCGTCACGTGCTTCTGCTTCGGGCGCGTGTCGAATACACGCAGGCTTCGCTCACTAGAGCGTCACTACAAACAGCGGCGCTCGCTCATCATAACGCTGCTAAGGGCTTCGGGGCCTGGTGCTATCGACGATGTAAGTTAATCTTAAGGATGAACGAGTCGCTCATCTTTCCATACAAACGTGGAAGGGTAACTACTCCACGGTTTGACTTTAACCATCCAACACTAAGGATTATATCAATTTATCTCGTCATAATCTATGTTTGTATACACCCTAAACCGTAAAAAAGATATTTATTTCAAAAATACAAGCTTCTAAACTTTCGTATTTCAACACTGATTTTAGCCCAACTTTGGATGAAACTTAATAATATAAGAAGAAAGAAAACTCAAAAATAAACGCCGTTCCGACATAGTTTAATTATTCAAAAGTTGAAATATATGTTATTTTGAAAAGATTACACTTAAGTTTTTTTTTTATAATAACCCTTGTGGTAAAAGTCTATTCACATATTTTTGCGCGGTCGGTTTAAGAATCAATCATTGTGCATTTCATTCTAGCGCGCGGGTAAACACACTATGTCAGGTGAGATAGCATACATTTAGGCCGCGCTCACTGACGATTTTGCCTCCGCGACTGGTTGGACCTTAATACTCGTTTAGTTATGACTGTTATCCAGCTAGTTTATTTTCGGCTACTGTGACCTGTACATGATAAGCGACTTGGAAGTTAAAACTCTTAGTTAACGACCGATGTATCTGACATTGGCGCTTTATAATGCTCTATAATGTATAATTATTATTGTGAGTCACTGTGCCATTCCAGCGATTTAGCCCTGGTCACCATTAGATGAGTATATTATTCACATTAAAAATCGTGAGAAATGGTTAGAGAAATAAAGATAAGCCTTGAATTAGTTTACTTCAGATTTTTTCTAAGTTGGAAAGAAGCTAACTACTTACTTGCACTTTACTCTTTCACTTCCATTTCATTAATATTATAAAGCCGAAAGTTTGTTTCTATAGATTTAGTTACCTATGGATGTTTGTCACCTCTTCACGCAAAAAATACCCAACGGATTGAGTTGAAACTTTACACACGTATGGATGTAGGCCTGGATTAACTCTCTAGTTTCTTTTCAGGGTTCCGGACCAAAATGGTAAAAAGGAACCCTTATAGAATCACTTTGTCTGTCTGTGTCTCACAAGTGGATATGTCGAGAACGAGAACTACTGATGCTAACGACTTGGAATTTGATTTTTTTCTGCACCGCGCACAATATCATGTAAACTCATAACTTTCTTTCAGAGCTTGATGTCTTTTTGTTCGCAACTTGTATTTGACGCCATCTTTCCTTTACCAGGTGGACCAAGACTCCCTTATAGCCATCCACACGCACGCGTCAGACTCCACCATCTCGCTGCCCTGGCCGCCCGCGCCGGTCTACATGGAACTCGACAAGCGGTTCCTGGGAGACCGCGTGACGTCATACGGAGGCTCGCTCCGCTTCCGCGTGGAGGAAGAAGGCGGGATAGAACTGTCGAAGGAGACGCTGGCACGGTTTCCACTAGTTCGGATGTATTCGAAGGACATTGTGCTGGATTACTATGAGGTAAGACTCGCTTGCAGTGGGGTTCCGGCAGATTATTAGTAGATCTCTTGCCCGTGGATGCAGTAAGAATCTGCCAAGGGATACCTCCGGAAGATGGGCAGCGGCATCAACAGCCTGCGCTCGCCGATCCGCCTGCCAAGCGTGATGAGTACGGCAACAATCTCTCATGGTAGGTTCTCGGTCCTTAAGGGAGACCTTTGTCCAGCAGTGGACGTCCTAAGGCTGAGTTGATAAAGACTTTCTAATAGCCATCAACACGCGCGACTCAGACTCCACCATCACGCTCCCCTGGCCGCCAGCCCCGGTCTACATGGAGCTGGATAAGCGGTTCCTTGGAGACCGCGTCACATCATACGGAGGCTCGCTCCGGTTCCGCGTGAAGGAAGAATGGGGGATAGAACTGTCGAAGGGGAACGCTCGCACGGTTGCCGCTGGTTTCATTGGTTCAGTTTCTCCCAGAAGAAGTTATCAGGGTACGGAGTATTACGCGCCACCTTCTCCTTCCTTCTCACGCGCTCGCCTTGCACTATTTAACATTACAATGAAGAGTGTAACTCACTAGTGTTTTGAAAGATCAAGGATTCCTCCAGAATTACCTAACTTCGGTCTAATTTCCTTCAGCATGTGCCTCTCCTGAACGGCACGCACTCGGTGCGGCTGCACGAGACGCTGTGGGCGGTGCGCGGGCGGCACGCGGCGTCGCGCGGCGCCCTCATGCTGGCGCTCCTCAGGGTCGAGAGGATCCTGCTGCGAGCCACCACCAGGGCGCCCACCTACGACGACCCGGTGCATGCACTGTAAGTGGACTATACATTGTCAATATCCTAGTCACCGTGAGTGATCACTATGTCATTTACCTGAGTGACTATACCTAATTTGTGTGTGTTAAATAAACGTAATTTCATTTTATTATAGTATATTCATTTTGAAATTATTCTGCCAACTGGATTTAAAATATGTAGGTCTAAAAAAGGTGCTAAAATCATTGCAGCAATCACTCATACTCCTGCCTAATATCCTGATATAACATAACTAGATAAACCCATGTAAGACAAATTGATCACAATACCTTCTCCTACTTTTGACAACCTCCGCGGCGAGGTGTGTCTTTGGTCGTTTGAAAAGCAGTAGGTTCCGCGTTTGATGTTTGCGAGGTAAATGTTTGTTTCGTTTCCTTGTTTTTTCTATATTATACCTAAAAAGTGAAAAATGTTTTAATGGCATATATTTATCATATCAATAGGTTCCCGAACTAGTTAATAACTGTGTTTCAAGAGCCAGTGTCTTCTATAAAAATCTGCGTAGTTGATTATGTTCAACTTAGGTGTACCTAAACCCTGGTTATACCTACCCTCGGAGCCAGAAAATCGATATTCATCCAACAGTCCGTTACAGCCTTTTAGGTGACAAGTGTCAAGTCTCAACAACCCACAGCTAAAAGCTGACTTTCTGATCGGCAGGGTGTACTGTTTTGTTGCCAAACCAATGTTTATCTATCTATCTACCTATGTATATCGCGATCATCGTTGTCAATCGTCAGTTTTGTAGTAGGTATGTATATAAAAGCGAAAAATTGTCGTTTGACAGCGATGATTGCGAGATATACGCCTGCTGCAAACCTGTCGCGAGATACGTAATCAGTCTGCGGAACTGTTTGTTGCAGACTCCTCAACGTGTCCCTCGACACAGCCATCCCCGGGCTCAGCCGCAGCGCGCCCGCGCTCGGCGTGGAGCTGTGCCGCTGCCCGCGCGGCTACGCGGCCCCGTCCTGCCAGGCGCCGGCCATGGGCTTCTGGATGCCCGCGCCGACCGCGCACGTCACCTCCGTGCAGGGCACCATCGTCATCCAGATGGAGGGGGAGGCGAAGCCGTGCTACTGCAATGGGAGAGCGACTCAGTGCGATGCCGATACTGGACACTGTTTGGTGAGTTCACTATTGCCGTCGAAGTTTTACTGTTGTTAGAGTGCCGTGGGGTGCCGATAGTAAAATGTTACCCCTCCTCATATGCCCGTGGATGCAGCCTGCTAAGGGCAGAGCAGCAGCAACTTTCTGTACATCAACATCCCGTACTGCGCTCGCCAACCTGCCTGCTAAGCGTGGTGAGTCTACCCCTCATGGAGATCCATGAAAGAGGCCTATGTTTAGACACCTAAGCCTATGCTGGCAGGAGCCAGCGATGGATTTCTGGATGCCCACGACGGCCCACGTGACCTCCGTCCAGCGAACCATAGTCATCTAGATGGAGGGGGAGGCGAAGCCATGCTACTGCAATGGGAGAGCGACGCAGTGCGATGCTGATACTGGACACTATTTGGTGAGTTCACTATAATATTGCCCCCGAAATTTAACAGTTGATTTGCTGTGTTAGAGAAGTTAGGGATGTTTTCTGGTGGACTTACTGGGTCGAATCTGTTATTTATTAATGAGCCTGGTTCTTTTAGCTGAAGGCCTCTCATCCCTCCCTCCACTTATCCCTATCCTGTGCTTTCTGGTGCCATTACAGTATTAAAGAAGTTACAGAGGTTTTTTTACTGGTCAAATCTGGTGTCTATTAATAGGCCTGGTTCTTCCAGCTGCAGGGCAGAGGCTCCACTGATCTCTATCTTGTGCGTTCTGGTGCCAATCTTTGCTGTAGAAGTCTAGCTTGTCCTTCCATCGCCGCCTGGGCCTTCCACGTGTTCGTCGTTGTTGGGGAACCAAATCAGTGGTAGTATTTGCTCAGAGTTCTGTGTCTAGCCCAGTTCTTCTTGAGCTGGCCTGCCTTAAGAGCTACGTTAGCTTTTTGCGTTTTTGAGCGCAGTATCGTGTGTCTTCATTTGAGGATCAAGTGTTCCTGCCTAATGTTCAAATCTTCTTGTGTGCTCTGTTCTTGTCACTATACAACATCTCCATTATTTGCAGAACTGCACCCGCGGCACAGGCGGGCCGCGCTGCAACCTGTGCGCCGCCGGCCACTACGGAGCGCCGGACGCGGCGGGCGGCTGCCAGGCCTGCCCGTGCCCCTCCCGCGCCGCCAACTTCGCAGACGCCTGCGCCGTGGCACCTGGCGGCCGGCTGCAGTGTCTGTGCAAACCTGGTGAGTTGTCTCTCTAGACACTACGGAGCGCCGGACGCGGCGGGCGGCTGCCAGGCCTGCCCGTGCCCCTCCCGCGCCGCCAACTTCGCAGACGCCTGCGCCGTGGCACCTGGCGGCCGGCTGCAGTGTCTGTGCAAACCTGGTGAGTTGTCTCTCTAGACACTACGGAGCGCCGGACGCGGCGGGCGGCTGCCAGGCCTGCCCGTGCCCCTCCCGCGCCGCCAACTTCGCAGACGCCTGCGCCGTGGCACCTGGCGGCCGGCTGCAGTGTCTGTGCAAACCTGGTGAGTTGTCTCTCTAGACACTACGGAGCGCCGGACGCGGCGGGCGGCTGCCAGGCCTGCCCGTGCCCCTCCCGCGCCGCCAACTTCGCAGACGCCTGCGCCGTGGCACCTGGCGGCCGGCTGCAGTGTCTGTGCAAACCTGGTGAGTTGTCTCTCTAGACACTACGGAGCGCCGGACGCGGCGGGCGGCTGCCAGGCCTGCCCGTGCCCCTCCCGCGCCGCCAACTTCGCAGACGCCTGCGCCGTGGCACCTGGCGGCCGGCTGCAGTGTCTGTGCAAACCTGGTGAGTTGTCTCTCTAGACACTACGGAGCGCCGGACGCGGCGGGCGGCTGCCAGGCCTGCCCGTGCCCCTCCCGCGCCGCCAACTTCGCAGACGCCTGCGCCGTGGCACCTGGCGGCCGGCTGCAGTGTCTGTGCAAACCTGGTGAGTTGTCTCTCTAGACACTACGGAGCGCCGGACGCGGCGGGCGGCTGCCAGGCCTGCCCGTGCCCCTCCCGCGCCGCCAACTTCGCAGACGCCTGCGCCGTGGCACCTGGCGGCCGGCTGCAGTGTCTGTGCAAACCTGGTGAGTTGTCTCTCTAGACACTACGGAGCGCCGGACGCGGCGGGCGGCTGCCAGGCCTGCCCGTGCCCCTCCCGCGCCGCCAACTTCGCAGACGCCTGCGCCGTGGCACCTGGCGGCCGGCTGCAGTGTCTGTGCAAACCTGGTGAGTTGTCTCTCTAGACACTACGGAGCGCCGGACGCGGCGGGCGGCTGCCAGGCCTGCCCGTGCCCCTCCCGCGCCGCCAACTTCGCAGACGCCTGCGCCGTGGCACCTGGCGGCCGGCTGCAGTGTCTGTGCAAACCTGGTGAGTTGTCTCTCTAGACACTACGGAGCGCCGGACGCGGCGGGCGGCTGCCAGGCCTGCCCGTGCCCCTCCCGCGCCGCCAACTTCGCAGACGCCTGCGCCGTGGCACCTGGCGGCCGGCTGCAGTGTCTGTGCAAACCTGGTGAGTTGTCTCTCTAGACACTACGGAGCGCCGGACGCGGCGGGCGGCTGCCAGGCCTGCCCGTGCCCCTCCCGCGCCGCCAACTTCGCAGACGCCTGCGCCGTGGCACCTGGCGGCCGGCTGCAGTGTCTGTGCAAACCTGGTGAGTTGTCTCTCTAGACACTACGGAGCGCCGGACGCGGCGGGCGGCTGCCAGGCCTGCCCGTGCCCCTCCCGCGCCGCCAACTTCGCAGACGCCTGCGCCGTGGCACCTGGCGGCCGGCTGCAGTGTCTGTGCAAACCTGGTGAGTTGTCTCTCTAGACTACTACTCTCGACACTACGGAGCGCCGGACGCGGCGGGCGGCTGCCAGGCCTGCCCGTGCCCCTCCCGTTAGAGGCTGCATTATCGACACATGGCATCATATTTTATTATAATGTAGCTTCTCCTAAATAAATAAAATAAAGCTAATCCCTTCTCAGGCTACACCGGCGTGGAGTGCGAGTCCTGCGCCGCGGGCTACTACCGCGCGGGGCGCGGCTGCGCGGCGTGCGCGTGCGACCCGCGCGGCGCCGCAGCGGACAGCTGCGACGCGCGCGGGCGCTGTCCGTGCCGCGCGCACGCCGCGGGCGACAAGTGCGACATGTGCGCCGCCAGGAGGACTTATCTGGATATCGATGGATGCAGACGTGAGTGGGAAATTTGTCTTAACTCCTTCATAATACGCCAGATTAAATTAAACGAAATTAAAAAAAAAATTTGAAAAAAAATTACACTAACTACTAATGAATGTATGGCAAGTCTTTTGCATCGACTCATCATCATCATCACCATCAATTATTAAATATTTGTTACTATGATTTATCATATGTTAATTCCAGCCTGCGACAACTGCACTCAAACCCTGCTGGACTCAGTCGAACAACTAACTGTCCATCTTCGCGCCAAAGCAAACCCAGACGAGCTCAGCCGAATCCCGAAACCGTTCCCAGCAGTCCGCGAATTCGCTCGCAACACCTCCGCGCTACGCACACGGCTCCGCCAATTCAAGAGCGATCTAGCACATTCCGGAAATCTGGAACCTTCCATCAGCCGTTTAGAAACGGTAGAGCATAAAATGTTCACAGACGCTAACAAATTGAAAGAAGAAGCTTTAAGAAGGGATAAAGAGGCCGAATACTTGAGCTTGGAAAGCATGAGCTCGTTGGAGGAGGTCCTCAAGCAGCGGAGGCTGATAGGAGAGCAAGTGGAAGAGCTGGATGAGTTCGCGCGCGGAGCGAGGCACCTGAGCGCACACAGAGCCTTGAAGGAGGCGAGGCATCTGTTGAAGCACATCAGAGAACTGAAGGTGTCTGATTACGTTACAGGAGCCAATGATGTCTTTGATTCGGTAAGTGGAATTCCGATTCAGGTACTAACAGCGTAACGTTGTAAAGATTGTCTTCAGAGTATAATTTATTATTACCAAAATAATACTCTGATGTGGAAATATTGCAAACGCGCGTTCAGTGCTAAAATCGAAGCGCTTCCGTGTAAACAAAAAATGGTCGCCTTGGCCGAAATTGGCTTGGAAGATACGCAATGATACGCAATACTTATATTGTTTATTTACCATCATAATTTAGATCTCGCGTGCAACGTCCACTTTACACTGAACCACGGAACTTGATCCCGCGTCCGTTTTACCATTGATCTGTGGTTGCGTTTCCAATGACTTCTTAAATTCTTCTATAACACGCTGAAACTACCACTGATTCAGTAATGTAGTTCTATGTCCTGATGTCTTCACAGGCGCACGTGCAGTCAACGGCCGTGCAAGAGTACAACTATCGCATCCAAGACACGTACCAGAGACTGAACAAGCTGGTGACGTCACTGGACGAGTGGGAGCGGAAAGCCGCGGACCTGCCGCAGATGGCACAGGTCGTGTGGAGCGCCGACGACGTGGTCACGGAGCTGCAAGCGAGGGTCAAGCCCAGGCTAGCGGCTGTTAGGGATGTCGGACTGCGGTGTCGGCTTGTCTTGGAGGTAAGAACTACTATCATTATCTTATTACACACTCTTTCGGTACATTTGTTTTTTTTTGTTTTTTTTTTATAATTTAGATAAAGATAAAGATAAAGAAACGTTTATTTTGTCACATTTTTACAATCAAATAAAAAAAATCATCAATTCGGTTTTAAAACTAGTGACAAAAATGGTCACTACTCAACATGTGCTGTGGCAGAACGATTTGGTTCGCAACTTGAAATAAACACATATAATTTATCGAATTTCTGACATTCCTGGTGTTATTTCTAACAAACAGTGAACACAGCATGCATTTTACAAACATTTTTTTATACATCAAAAAATATAAACATAAAAAATAAGCAATAAAATATAACACGACGAATTTATGATAACTGATTTTCATCCATCCTGTAGATTTGGCGCACGTCACTGCGCTCAGCGTTAACGTTACTTATTCCCATTTTGGCATCGTTACAAACTGTCTCGTATAACTAGGTTATGGTAATACTCTGTTAATAGGTACAAAATATATTTTTAATTATAATACTTAAACCTGAGCTGGGTAGTATCTCCGGCAATATGAGCAAAGTTGACTCAACAAGTTGACTTTCCTCCGTAGGTACTAGTTCACACTGTATGACGGCAGGGTTCTCTTCCGCACTAGGGTTCATTTAGTATTACCTACATTATTTTTTACCTATTTAATGTTTATTTTATGACATAATATTTAACTTAGATTTGAGCACTCAAGAGTAAATTCTATCTTTGACTTTTATAAACGTTGTGTGAGCGAGTCGGCTGAATTGTCCTTAATTTTAGTGAGGGTATGGGTAGGGTATGCTCCATGTGAATGCAATAAACATTGTTTGTTATTATTGATCATAACTTTTAACTGACTAGAATTACGACGAATGTGAGTACCTGGAAAAAAATCTATAAAAGGTTTTTAGGTGCAATATTACAAAAACCTTGTAAAATCTTCTAAAACAAATAAATAAATAAAAATAAAAAATATTTATCCAATTTCCGTAGAGAAATTCAAAATGGAAGCAATAGGTAATTGTCATTCTGAGTACCACATTGCCGTAAACAGGACGTGACAAGTCTCTCCTCTCACAACCTGACCGACGAGATCCGCGCATCCATCCTCCGCGCGCAGACGCTCTCCATCCGGTTCCCGACCCTGGCTGCCGAGCTGGAGGCCCTCATGCTGGCCGCTGAGGAGAAGGAAGGCATCCTCTACAACCTGACGCCAGCGTATCGGGAGAAGTATTTGGAGAACGTCGAGAAACATGTCAAGGAGTTATCTGCTAAAGCCGCTGAGTATAAAAGGTAGTTTTTTTTTACTTTCGTGATCATTACAAATACACGAGAAGAGTTATACACAACTCGTCTCTGCTCTTAGTAAACGCTAAGTCAAAATTCCATTGATTGTTCATCTTACAAATTCTTCGAATTTAAGAATCTGCCAAGGTATACCTCTGGAAGATGGGCAGCAGCGTCTTTCCATGTATTAACATCCCGTACAGTGCTTGGCCACCTACCTGCCTGTGTGGTGAGTATGGCAATAACCCCTCTTGATCAGTACTCAGCCATGAGGGAGGCCTCTGTCCAGCAGTGGACGTCCTGCGGCTGAGATGATGTTGATGATCTGTTTGTTTTTGGTTAAATGAATTTTCTATTTCTCACTAAAACTGAATCGCAGGTTAATGTGTATTCCATTCATAAACATCTCTGTACGGTTCGTACAACAATAAGTAAATGCTGAGTTGCATTCTCAGAATTATACCGTGGAACCCGGGCGCGACCTGCGGCCATTCGCGTCAGTCCACAATATCATCGCGGCTCATTAACACCTCTTCCCATTCATTATTACCAAGTGTGCAGTGAAAATAACTAACTCTTTTTCTTTGATGTCACATACAATCTCACTTCCAGTTTATTCGCTGGCACGCGCGCCGCGGCCTCCCTCGGGGTGGCGGCGGCGCAAGCGTGGGCCAAGGTGGCCGCCGGCGTGCGCGACGCGCAGGCGCACGCGGACGCGGCGGCGCGGGCCGCGGCCGCCGCCGCCGCGCTCGCCGGGGGCCCCACGCCGATGGGCCGGGAGGCCACTAAGGGGAAGGCGGCTTCGGAGACACTGAGGAGGCGAGGCGAAGCGGTCTTGGCCAAAGCTGAAGGTAAGACAGATGGCGCTGTGCCACAGTAAACAATGGCTCCTTTTGCAAATTGCCATTGGTGCAAAACTGTAAAAACCCATTAAACACGACTAAGAAGTCGAGTACCTACACTGATTCCGTACAATTTTAAGTAGCCTCGGAAGTCATGTAATTAAATGAAAATGAAAAAAAATACATTTAGTCATTCTGTTACCTGACTTTTCCAGAGGGCTTCTCTTTATGAGTTTTTGTTTTAGTTATCGATCGAACCAAACCACAGCACAATGAAATATTTAACCGGTACGGAATAGTTCCGACAATTATTAAAAGGAACGACAAACACGCAAGTCTCAATTTCAAAATTATGAGCGGATATACTTAGTTTGATGCAAAGCCTTACATACTTATTATTACTTTATTCTAACATACCACAAAGTTATTATCACAATTGTTTTGATTTTTGTAACTGACATTGCCTATATTTTCCGACTTCTGTTTGTAACAATATATATTTTATTTACCTACCTATTATAATAATAATCTTTAGACTTATTGCTGCGCTCTTACAGAGTACATGCACTTACCTCTAAGCTATCTACCACCTATCTTAAAGCTATGTAATAATGTATGTGTTTGCAATAAATAAACCTGAGTCTTAATCTAAGTTGATCCAACACAATGACGATAAGCATCTGTCTAAGCATCTGACAGATGAAACCTCATTGGTCCTGGTGTTCTTCCAGAGCTGCGAACGCACCTGGAGCACCTGCGGCGCGGCGCGGGGCTGGTGGGCGTGGTGCTGCGCGGCGTGGGCTGGCAGGAGCGGGAGCTGGGCGCGCGGCCCGTCGCCCGGGTCGCGGACACGCTGGCGGCCGCGGATGAGCAGGCGGACAGGGTCTACGCTACCACCCGAGCCTTGTATGACGAGGCCAGCGAACTGAGGAGAAAAGTCAGGTATGGACAACAACACGTAGCCAATACAATAATACAATAAACAAGTCGATCACCTGAGTTGTGGCGGGGACCTTGTGTTGATGATGACTAGTCGACCACCTGCGTCGTGGTGCTGCGAGGAGTGAGGCTGGGAGCCATTCGCGAGGGTCGCGGAGACGTTGGCAGCCGCAGACGAACAGGCGGATAGAGTTTGATGCTACGACTAAAGCGTTGTATGATGAGGCCAGCGAACTGAGGAGAAAAGTATGAATATAGTATATAATATAGTATAGGTATGAAACTGTCACTATTGAAAAGAATTGGCATGAAATATTTAGCTAAAAACTAGTTAGCTGGGAGCCCGGCCGGTCGCGCTCGTGGAAAAGTTAGATAAATTCCAAGGCATCTAAGCTAAGAGCAATTTTTGGGCTAGTGATCAAAGATTCAATAATAACAAAAAAATAATGACACTGGATGTACGGGACAACTTTGAAGTTAAATGATAAACGGTTTATGTAGTTTAAAACCACTGTATTTGATAATTAAAAGTTAAAAGTAAATGATAATGAGCACGCGCCTATACTCGATGGGGTGAAGACGTGAACTGAGTAATACTGTGAAGGCGCGTGTGACCTGAATTATATTGATGATTTGACAATATTGATGAATACCTAAATGCACGGTTGCGCTGCACCGTACATACTCCCCAATTGCATCCATCCCCAGTGCATCTTGACCCAAACTCAATAATCGAACGAGTGAGCGAAGCGAAAGAAGTTCTTAGTGGCAACTAGGCGTGTCGGCTCAACGTTTGTTTGTATGTATGTCCGGAATTTTTGTCCGCGGATAACTCTATATGGGATGATTGGATTTTAATTTTGATTTGAAATTTAATACCTAAGGAAATAACATTAATACAAATCGATTGTCTTAGGGGAATTTGGATATATGGGGTAGTTTTTGAGATATGGGAGTTTAATAGTTTTTTTCTGTCCGATGATATTGATAACTCTTGCACAGATGATCGGATTTTGATGAAATTTAAAACTTAAAGACATTACATTAATACAAATCGATTGTTGAATTATACAAAAAGAGTTGATTACTGCCCAAACACCGTGGGGTGCCGGAATTAAAATGTTACCCCTCCTCTCATACCCATGGGTGCAGTAAGATCCCTTAGGATATCACCGTAAGATGGGCAGCGTCTTTCCGTGTATCAACATCCCGTACTGCGCTCGCCAACACGCCTGCCAAGCGTGATGAGTATGGCAACTACCTCTCATGGAGATTCATGAGGTAGGCATGTGTTCAGTAGTGGACTTCTTACGGCTAAAATGATGACTACCCAGAATGTTCAATAGAAGAAACAAAAAGTTTTAACCATATTATAGAATTTTGACTCATTTTGCTAGCACGACTGGCAGGGTAGGTCACAAAAGCACTATGCAATCAATCCTTGTGCAGGGAATCCAAAATAAGGATGTGGTTTTTGGCTATTTTTAGCCTGCCTATCGTTACTAGCAATAATTACAGGATATTTACCATGATTTGATTATTTTTGAGTTGCCCGACATTTCGGCGCAGTTCCACACGCCATGATCACGGATAATCCGATCGATAAGAAGTCTTTTGCGAATGGACAATTGGCAGACTAAACGATCTACTCTCTTTAAGTCTCTGACTGCAAATGATGGCCCTACTACCGGTGCATGGACGGTATCCCGCCAATATTTAAAAAAAAATGTGCATCATCTTTAGTGATGCCACTTGAGCTAATCTATAACACCTCTCTGATGTCAGGTATTTTTCCGGACAAATGGAAGGAATCGAAAATTATTGTTCCCGTCTTCAAATCTGGTAGTAAAAATGACGTAACAAATTATAGACCCATTTCCATTCTACCTTTACTGGGTAAAATTTTTGAAAAATTTGTTACAGTACATTTAACCTGGCACCTCAAACATTTGATCACCAACTGTCAACATGGATTCATGAAATCACGCTCCACAACAACAAACCTGCTTAACTTATCTACTGAACTATCTAAATCGATAGACAACAAATACCCAATAGACGCTATTTACACAGATTTCAGTAAAGCTTTTGATAAAATTGACCATGGCATACTTACTTATAAGCTTTCACAACTAGGAGTAGCAGGCCATTTTCTCTCATGGGTCTCATCTTATCTTAATAATAGGCTATCGCGTGTTACTATCAGCGGTTATCAGTCATTCCCCTACAAATCTTTAACAGGAGTCCCTCAGGGCTCACATCTTGGACCTATCCTGTTCAACGCTTTCATCAATGACATAACAGAATGCTTTCATCATAGTAAAATATTTTTATATGCTGATGACATGAAAGTAGTGAAGTCAATTTACTCATCACAGGACACAGTCGCGCTGCAAGAGGATTTAAACAGGCTCTCAATTTGGTCTGAACTAAATAGTATGCCTCTTAATGTCTCAAAATGCTATCACAGACACTTCAGCCGTAGCAAAATACCTACTCCCATCAAGTACCATCTGAATAATCTCGAACTTTCAACAGTTAGCGAAATCAGAGACTTGGGTGTTGTCTTTGATCCATATCTAAAATTTGAACAGCACATCCTTAAGATTACTACCAAGGCCTTTAAAGCGCTTGGCTTTGTCATTAGGAATAGTAAAGACTTTAAACGCTCATCTACAAAAATAAAGCTATATCACAACCTTGTAAGACCTATTCTTGAATATTGCAGCCAAATTTGGAACCCACATTATGACATTTACACGAAGAGAATCGAAAGTGTACAAAGACGTTTCCTATACCACGTTTCATATGGTGACAACAATGCAAAAAAATTGCCCAGCTATAAAGACAGACTTCAACACTATAACATGCATGAACTATCGAGTCGCAGAACATACCTAGATCTGGTGTTCCTTCACAAATTGTTCAATGGAAACATTGACTCTCCTGAGCTTATTGAACAATTGTCTATCTATGCACCAACTCGATTACCTAGGAAATGCTCGTATAATCTTTTTACCACCCAATATTCTAGGACTAACCTTGGTAGACACTGCACTCTCCCAAGACTCTTTAGGCACTATAACACTCTTTCAAAGAGCGATGACCTCGACATTTCTGACAGGCTAGCAAAGTTTAAAAATTGTTTAAGTAAGATTCTTTTGCCAAAAAAAATTAAAAAATAATCTAGATTTTTCTACCTTCTGTTTATCTTCTTTATTTTGTCTCTTTTTTTTTTTAGATATAATCAACCTATGCTGAATTGTTTAAAATAATTTACCTACTGTTTGTAACTATTACCCACCTACCGTGGCGCACATGAATATTGTTTGTTCTTTAGTTTAGTCGAATAATAATTTACAGTACATGCAGTGACACCCTGTAATTATAAGTGCACCAGATATTTTAATATTAAGCTTGTTACCTTGTTTGTATTGTGTTACTTATGTTGGGAGTCCTTAATAAATAAATAAAATAAAATAAATTCACTAAGCAGATTTCGGGTATCGGATATTTATGCAATGCGGATACACAGAAATCAAAACTCAAAAACAATCAAATTAGGTTAATATCCCGTAAATATTGGATATACCTAGTGTTTACAACCATGATAGTTTCAAAAGTTATGTCTATCGTTAGTCTAACTAAAAAACGCGGAGCGGTAAATGACGTCGCCACCCAACTCCGTCCTGTCCTGTGCCCTTAGACGACATAAATCTTTATCCCGTCTAATAATTTATCTCGTCTAAGCCTGTGCCATTAAGAGATGTTGGAGTATGATCTTTTGTTTTGTGATCTACTGATTGGATGTGTAAAGGGCCTAGTTTAAAGTCCCTACATGTAGAGGATGTTGTTGTAGTAGTTGTAGAAAGTTCTTATAGCGCCACACTTTATATGTTACACTATTAAGTTTCAGCCAGTTTGTTGAGCACGTAAACACAAGAATCACACGTTAAAGTTAGTTTAATAAAGTTTAGTTAAATTTACAAGGTTAAGGTGGCAAATCTTTCCTTATATTGTCACTCTTGCGGTAGTTGGTCACGTACTGAAGTATAAAATTTATAATCTAAGTAAAGTAATTGCAGCGCGTGCGACATAGAGTACCTAAATCGCCGCGTGCGCAAAAATGCTAATGTATGGTGAAACCGTACATGTTGGCAACCCCAAAAGAAAGTAAACTAAAGTTAAAAATAAAAGTAAAATGACTATCAAGAGAAGATCTGCCAGTACAAAGCAAATAAACATTAGTCGAAAGTAAACGCGATGTTGTCTTTTGCCTCGGTAGGCGTTTGTTTCCGCGCGACCCGCGCTCGCGCCGTCGCCGTCGCTGCTGCGTGGCCGGGTGCTGACTGCGCTGCCCTCTCTTGAGTGGGGCGTTGTTGAAGCTCTGTGTCTTCATTGTGCGGCTCTCTCTTGCTTCTAGAGCAGTTATGAGGTAGGTACTTTTTGACCACCCAGATGATAGTGATGATGATGGCGAATGCGAGTAGAGTGTAGCATATCGCGTATTGATGTACATATGTCATGGGTAGAAATCGTTTCGGGGAGGATCTCTCTTTCCTTTTGGAACAGTAGTCGTCTGTCGATGTCTTGGTTTTCCTCCGTTTGTTGTTGTATTTCCCATGGTATATTATGGTAGGTCAGGTTCACGATGTTGTTCACTGTAGAGTTCAGCAGTGGGATGTTGAAGTTAGCCTCCATCTTCATGTTGGTGTTGTACTCGTTGCGTGAGTAGATGCTGAAGTCGTTGGATTGTAACAAGCATCCTTGCTTCAGAGTTACAATGCTAGACGATGTCATAGCATATGTTGTGACGTCATTGTCGCACACAGTGCGCAACGTGCAAGCTCCGCAACAAACAGCCAGCCAGCTGTTAGGCGAATGTAACTCGACCCATACGTCACTGCATGACGTTTTTCTAACCTCACAGGGAGTGGTTGAACTGTGACTAAGTAGTTTCGCCTCGCAAGGAGCGTTCTTGCTCTCTAAGCTAAATATCGGCATGTTTTTGTTACATATTAAATGGTCTTGTTTTATAACAGTGCACAGTTTTATCTCCTTTTCAGATGGTGAGATGTAGGAGTTTTTCTTAAAGTTTACAGCAACGTACTGTGACTTTAACTGTATGATAGTAAATTCTGTCTCATTCCTCACAGGTATTGGAGTAATTTTGTAGAGCAGAAAATCTTCATCTGATGTAAGTGGGATGTGGACTTCGAATAAAAAGTAGTTGGATGTTACCCGAGCTTTCACATAAAGTAGCTTGTAGATGTCTTTTATGTCTTCTTTGACATTTTCTAATGGCAATGACAGTCTTTTTGGTAGGCTTCTAGATATACCATGTAACTGTTCCACCAAGTTCACAGGCGTCAGTAAATGCACATCCATGTGTCCTTTGTACACATTGGTTAGTGTATCAAAAAGCAATTCTTGCATTTCTCTCAAGTTTTTGAGTAGTAGGTAAGTAGCCAGAGATGCTGAATTGAAGTAGCTAGTTGCCATGAGAATTTCCATAGTAGACTCAACTTTAGCTAGGTTGAAGTCAGTTTCCTTCATAAAGTTGTCGACCATGTTGAGTTGTTGATTAATGTTATCTTCAGTTTTCTTTAGCACCTTGTTCTCCAGCTCCACAATAGAAGTTTGGTTTTTCATCAGGCCAAGTAGGTAGTTCTCGTTCTTCTGAATAGCTTCTATGTCTTGATGGTATTTGTCGGCGAACTCTTGGTCAAGGACACCGAACAGGCTGTTCGCGATGGAGCCGATTCCGTTGATCAATCCTCTCTTCTTGCGATTGCCCAAGTGTTTGTGAGGGGCCAGTAAGATGCCGTTGTAGTGATGTAAAAGTTCCATTTCATGAGCTAGTTGTCCAAGTGTTGTCTCACAGTATCTTGGGTTAGTCCTATGACAAAAATCAGTTAGGTTGTGAAGATAGTTGTCGACACGTTGTAACCCATTCCAATAGTTAGTTAAGTTATAGTACATAAGTAGTGTCCACTCGTCATGTATCGTTTGCATCGTGCCTAGCGCGTCATAATAACTCGGCCTGTCGGGCTCGAGGCTTGTAATATGAGCGCTTGAGCGCGTGCCACTGTCGGCGCTATGTACTAATGTAAACATTGATAAGAACGTTATTATTAATGTTGTAATTGTTTTCTTGGCGGTTCTTTTCGTTTTAGGAAGGGTTGGTGCATCTTCTTTTAATTCCCTTGCTTTTGTGGAGTTTCCGTTTCTAGGGGGAGTGGAGAAAGTTTTACGATGGGACGCTTGAGTATTCCAGATTGTGTTTTAACTGTAGTTACTCTGACAAGGCCGTCGGACCCGGGATGAAGCTCAATAACTCGCCCCATGGCCCATTTTCCGGGAGGCAAGTTATCCTCCCTTATCAGCACGATGTCACCTTCCTTGATATTTTTCGTTGGTTTGTTCCATTTGCTGCGACTTTGTAGTTGAGTTAAGTATTCGTTAGACCAGCTTTTCCAAAATTGCTGTACCATATTTTCAGTTAGTTGCCATCGCCGGCGTATGTCAATAGTTTTGATGTCGCTGTAGTCAGAGAGCGGTAAAGTCAGAACCGGGCTCCCGGTAAGGAAGTGTCCTGGAGTGAGGTAGTTGTAAAACTCTTCCGGGTCCTCTGTAAGTGGGCATAAGGGCCGCGAGTTCATGCAGGCCTCAATCTTCGTAAGTAGTGTCGTAAACTCTTCGTATGTAAGTTTTTGGTTGCCCAGCACACGTCGTAAGTGGTTTTTTAACGACTTTACCGCAGCCTCCCAGAGGCCGCCTGCGCTTGGCCACGCTGGAGCGTTGAAGTGCCATTCAACTTCAAGTTTTCCGATTTCGGTGAAGAACTCTGGCGATAGAATTTGTCTAAATTCCTCAAACTCCTTGCGTAACACCTTGGCAGCACCGATGAAGTTGGTACCGCAGTCAGAATACACATGCTTTGGTGTACCGCGCCGCGCACACATCCGTTGGAATGCTGCGATGAAAGTTTCAGTGCTGAGGTCGGACACGAGTTCGATATGTACAGCTTTCGTTGCCATACACACAAAGATTGCGATATAGCCTTTGGACATCTTCACACCTCTTCCTTTGTTTAGTTTCACATCTACATTTCCAGTGAAGTCGACACCAGAATGTGTAAATGGCCTTGAAATTCTTGTTCTTTGAGATGGTAAGTCGCTTAAGAGTTGATAAGTTTCTGTTGGCTTGTGACGATGACACGTGATGCAGTGACGAAGATGCGTTTTCACTGCTCTGTTGCCACCGACGATCCAGTAACGCTGCCGTATGTAGGCTAACGTTAATCGAGCACCTCCGTGTAGTACTCTGGAATGTGCTTGTTCGATAAGTAGTTGTGTTAATCTTCCATTTTTTGACAAAATCATAGGATTTTTCATCTCGAATGGTAAACTAGAGTTGTTGAGGCGACCGCCAACTCGAATAATGCCGTTTTCATCCAGATACGGGTTAAGTTTGTATATCGGACTTTTGTTAGACACCGTTTCCTTTTTCAAAAGTAGTTTGTATTCTTGTTCGAATTCCATGCGTTGCGTAAATTTTATTATTAATTCACTCGCTGCAGTCAGTTCATTAGTAGTTAGGTAGTCTGTATCGCATTTCACGCGATTCCGTACGTTTGTACTGAAGCGTCGTATCCATGCCGTCACACGTGTTACGTGGGACAATGAACTGCTTTTGTTAATAAGTTCAATTATAAAATGTGTCTCATGAATTTGTGTTAGGGCTGTCAGCGTCGGCTTGAGTCAAGAGCTCGTAGTGTGGAGACACGTGGTTTTCGGGACCTTCTCTTTCTCCGAAGTCTGTAAAAATTCAGGTCCTTTCCACCAAAGGTTGAAGTGGAGTAGTTTAGTAGGATACATTCCTCGTGACGCGCAGTCTGCTGGGTTGAGTTCCGACTTCACGTAGTGCCAGTTTTCAGAAGGGATGACCTGTTTGATCTTGCTAACCCTATTGGCAACGTATCTCTCCCATCTTGATATGTCTCCTTGCAGCCACGCAATCACAACTTGGGAATCGCTCCAAGCTTGTATAGTTAAGTTGTGCCCTTTGAAGGCTTCTAGGGCCTTTTCTGCTAATTGTGACAGTAGAAGGGCGCCGCAGAGTTCCAACCGAGGCAGGGTGATTTTCTGCGCGAGCGGGGCAACCCTGGTCTTAGCGGCCAGTAGACTTATTGTAGGTAAGCCTTCGTTATAAACACGAGTATAGATGACGCACGAGTACGCCTTTTCGCTGGCGTCGCAGAAACATAATAGTTCGATGTTCCCTTGCGTCACGCCCAGCCATCTGTTTAGTTTAACGTTTTTTATTTCCTGAAGTTCATTTTTAAGTTTTAACCATTCTTGTTGTATCTCGGTCGGTAAAGATTCATCCCAGGCAAGTTTACTTGTCCAGACTCTCTGAAATAGTAGTTTAGCGGTCACAGTTATTGGCGCTAACCATCCCAGTGGGTCATATAGTTTAGAGATCTCAGATAGAAGGTGGCGTTTAGTTAGTTGTTGCCGAGCTGTTTCTTCTAAGTCCCAGTAGAAAGTGAATGTGTCGTTTGTAGTGTTCCAACCGAGTCCGAGGGTCTTTTTAGTGTCTTCGTGTTTGAAGTCGAATATTTGTTCCGTTGCAATTTGATCTTTACTTAAGTTTCGTAGTAAAGCAGGATCGTTGGCCGACCATTTCCGTAAGTTCATGCCGCCGCCTTTTAGTAAGTTGATAAGCGACGACTGCAGTTGTTGAGCTTCGGAGATAGTATTATGACCGCTGATTAAATCGTCAACATAGAACTCGTTTTGTAGTGTTTGAGCAGCATCTGGATACTTGTGTCCGTCATCTATGGCGAGCTGCTTCAAAGTTCTCATGGCGAGCCATGGCGCACTTTTTGTTCCGTAAGTTACGGTACATAAGACAAAATCTCTCAGTTTCTCTAAGGGCGAGTTTCGCCAGACAATTTTCTGTAGATGTTGTTGTTCATCTGAGATCCATATGCAGTGATACATTTTTTCTATGTCCGCAGTGAAGGCGTATTTGTATAATCGCCATTTCAGGATAAGAGATTGAATGTCATTTTGCATGTTAGGGCCCTTTTCTTGCACATGATTGAGGCTAAAGCCACTTGTTGTTTTTTGAGAGGCGTTGAATACAACTCTTAATTTTGTAGTTGATGAATGCTCCCTTAGTACACCGTGATGGGGTAGGTAACATTCTGGTTTTGGTGTTAGTGAAGGCACAGGGGCCATATGTTTGAGGTTTGAGTACTCTTTTATGAAGTCTCTGTACATAAGAGCGAGTTTCGTATTCCTTTCGAGACGTTTTTCGAGTTGTATGAATTGTGAGATGGCAATAGATCGGGAATTTCCTATCTTTTTTTCGTAGTTAGGAACGAAAGGAATTTTGACGATATATTTTCCATCTGAGGCTCGTTGTACTGTTTTGGTGTAGTGCGCCTCGCACTGGTCGTCCTTAGAAATGTCCTTGTTGTCCTGAATGATGTCCTCGTGCTCCCAGAACTTGCTAATGCTGTTGAGGTCGACTAGAACGGCGTGGCAGTTGAAAGTTTGCGTTTTACCACACAGAATCCAGCCCAGGTGTGTTTGTTGTGCAGCAGGTTCTTGTTGGCTTCCCTTCAGGACTCCTTCAAGGATAACATTCGAGTATATGTCGGCTCCAAGTAGTAGATCGACAGGACGTGATTTATTGAAGTCAGGATCAGCGAGCTTTAAGTTTTCTATGTGTGGCCAGTTAGGCTTTTTAAAAGTTGAGTTAGGTAAGTTATTGGTGAGTTTTTTCAATATTAACGCTTGAGTTTCAAACGTGTAGTCGGAATGTATCGACTTGCAGTTAAGTTGTAGACGTCCCTTGCAGTCTCCTGACAGCGCCCCGACTCCCGATATGGAGGCGTTCATCCGTTTTCTAGGCAGTCGAAGTAGTTGAGCCGCTTGTTCAGTAATCAAGTTCACTTGTGAACCTTGATCCAGGAGGGCCCGAAGTGTGACGTAGGTTCCGCTTGCAGATTTTATCTGAAGTTGAACTGTAGTTAAAAGTATTTCCAAGTCATTTGTAGCGAGATGATTGGAGCTCTGTTGAGTTGATGATGATGATGTTGCTACAGCCTTATTAATATGTAACAAGGTATGATGTTTCCTTTTGCATTCTTTGCAGGTTTTTGCTGACGTGCATTCAGCGTCGCCGTGGCTGTATAAACAGTTTTTACATAAATGCAATTTCGAAACAATATTAGTTCGTTGAGTTTTGTCCATTTCAATGAACTTTGGACATTGCATCAGCACATGCATTCCTTCACAGAGTGGGCATTGACCGAATGAAGTATGTAAAGTTTTTGTTTGTTGGTATTTTTTAGGTTCGTAATTATGTTTGTTACTGGGATGTTTGCTGTAAGATGATTTTTCTGATGCAGATGATTGTTTCGGCATTTCCTTTTTTGCATTTTTCATGCCTTCGTAGGCCATGAATTTGCCTTCCAAGAAGAAAAGAAATTGATCTAGATGGGGTAGTACTCTATGATCTTGTTGTTCTTTCATGTAGTCGGTGTAAGTAGTGACGTCTAGTTTTTGTGACATTAGATGCACGATGAGTGGGCCCCAAGTAGTTGTATTCAATCCGATGTTCGTTAATCCGTTCATACATTCCATGATGACGTCATGCAGCTTCTTCAGAGACTGGCTATCAGGTTGGCTGATAACCGGCGAGTTAAGCATGGTGTTGACGAAAGAAGTAAACTGGAGACGATGGTTGTCGTAGCGTTGAGATAGTATTTCCCAGCACGAGTTATAGTTCTCAGCACTGATGCTGAGCTGTTGTACCAGTCGCTCCGCCTCTCCGCGCAGTCTTGTCTTGAGATGTTGCATTTTTTGAGCCTTGTTTATCATCGGATTGTTGTGAATGGTTTCCAAGAAGAGATCTTTAAAAGAAATCCACTTTGTGTAGTTTCCGGAAAACTCAGGAACCTCAATTTTAGGCGCTGATTGTTGATAGTGAACCGTCGACCAAATTTTGGCGTTAATGTTTCTTTTTAGTTCGTCGTACTTGCCCTCTATCGACACAAACATGTCGTAGTAAGTGAAGTCGGAGCCCTTGAGTACAGCCTCCAACTCCCAGTGATGTTTGTCGATGACGTCCCACTTCGACTTCAAAATGGAAAGGTGATCTTCCAGCTCCCATTTCTCCGTCACAGTTTTGAGGTCTATTTTAGACATGGCACGGTCAAGAGCCTTAAAGTTACACTCTTGCCGCGTAAGCAGTGTTTTCAGATTTTCATCTATATTTTCATCCATGGTACCCAGATCAAATGACACCGTGGGGTACTCGCGTAGTTTCAGTAACAAACCGTCTATATCTTTCTTAGTATTAATATACATCTGCATTGTTTTAAGTTTCAATTTTTCAATTTTACGCAGTAGATCACACACCATCCAGATCGCTGCGTAAAATCAGGTTTGAATGCAATGGGACATCATTGAAAGAAGTGGCTCGCTCGTTCTGTTCATGGCGAACCACTAGTACTTGCACTGTGAAGGACACTGCTAATAATATCATAAATGTGAATGGGTGATTGCAATTTGCTGTGGAATGGAGAATTGACCTTTTTTCTGTTTTCTCAAAGGTATTCTCTGAGGCGGCAACTGGTTGAGCTACAGAAACACGGGGACACCGCTTTGGGGGCAGCCCAAGAACATGGTAGGTTTTACTCAGATTTATTACCTGGTTACCTCAGCTAATCCATCAATATTTTAGTCCGTTAGTTACATAAGCAAGATTTTGAGTAGTTGATCCTATAATATTTAAAGTTTATTTCTCTTTACTGGTGTTCTTTCTTCTTTATATCACTACAGGATAAATCTGAAAACTAGCGTTCCTTTGTGCTGTGGCGCGAAGGAACACAAGCCCGTCCCTTTTGGTCGCACTACGGCACGTCAGCCACTACCTACATTCTGTTTATTTTTAATTGTATCATGCTATTGTTATTGATTATAGGTTTAGTTTATTTTTCGTTATTTTTCTTTATTTACTCCTTTTTTTGTCTCCTGTATTAAATGCCGTGTTGTGAACCAAATAAATAATATATTCATGCATTAATTAATTGAGACTTTACCTATATATTTGCAATTATTCAATATTTCCATGTTCACGTACATATATTTAGGAAGTCCGAAATACCGTAAAATCTCTTACTTTAATGGACTCTATGATAGAGACTAGTGCCGCTGATAAATTTGTAGCTGAATTGTGTTGATTGCAAATAAGTGTTTTAAACTGTTAACGAGTTGTTAACCTAAAGTGTTCCCAATGATGCTAAGGTGATGTCAACAAATGACCACATTGATCAGTGTCTCAGATCCGCGGCAACACGGTGCGCGGCGCGGCCACGGCGGAGGCGCTGGCCGAGGCGGCGGCCGCGCGCGCCCGCCAGCACGCCGCCGCCGCCGCCACGCTGAGCCCCGCGCTGGCCGCGCTCAGGGACAAGGTGACGCGGGCCAAGCACGCTGCCGACTCGGTGAGTGGTGTGACGTAGCTAATACAACACGGTGCGCGGCGCGGCCACGGCGGAGGCGCTGGCCGAGGCGGCGGCCGCGCCCGCCCGCCAGCACGCCGCCGCCGCCGCCACGCTGAGCCCCGCGCTGGCCGCGCTCAGGGACAAGGTGACGCGGGCCAAGCACGCTGCCGACTCGGTGAGTGGTGTGACGTAGCTAATACAACACGGTGCGCGGCGCGGCCACGGCGGAGGCGCTGGCCGAGGCGGCGGCCGCGCGCGCCCGCCAGCACGCCGCCGCCGCCGCCACGCTGAGCCCCGCGCTGGCCGCGCTCAGGGACAAGGTGACGCGGGCCAAGCACGCTGCCGACTCGGTGAGTGGTGTGACGTAGCTAATACAACACGGTGCGCGGCGCGGCCACGGCGGAGGCGCTGGCCGAGGCGGCGGCCGCGCGCGCCCGCCAGCACGCCGCCGCCGCCGCCACGCTGAGCCCCGCGCTGGCCGCGCTCAGGGACAAGGTGACGCGGGCCAAGCACGCTGCCGACTCGGTGAGTGGTGTGACGTAGCTAATACAACACGGTGCGCGGCGCGGCCACGGCGGAGGCGCTGGCCGAGGCGGCGGCCGCGCGCGCCCGCCAGCACGCCGCCGCCGCCGCCACGCTGAGCCCCGCGCTGGCCGCGCTCAGGGACAAGGTGACGCGGGCCAAGCACGCTGCCGACTCGGTGAGTGGTGTGACGTAGCTAATACAACACGGTGCGCGGCGCGGCCACGGCGGAGGCGCTGGCCGAGGCGGCGGCCGCGCGCGCCCGCCAGCACGCCGCCGCCGCCGCCGCCACGCTGAGCCCCGCGCTGGCCGCGCTCAGGGACAAGGTGACGCGGGCCATGCACGCTGCCGACTCGGTGAGTGGTGTGACGTAGCTATGACATAGGTACTGACGTGGGAGCTGGCCGTGGATGTAAGGTGATCCGGAAAGCTAACTGAGAGTCAGTAAGATGATTTGGCATTAAACCTGCATAAAAGCCACAGTATACAAAAACAGGATGTATCTTGGACAGAATAAATAAACACTTTATTGTGAACAAAGGAACAGAAATAATATACCTAATAGAGTTCAGTTAACGTGTACAAATTGGCGGCTTTATTGCTGAAAGCAATTTCTTCCAGGCAACCCACCAAGATAGTTTTGGATGTCGATGACCAAAAACTAAACTGTTTATCCCCTTTAATTTTGTGATCATCAGTTTTCTGACTTCTTATTAGATAGAATCTCTTTAGTTGTTAAACACGTCCAAAGCAATAATGGAACATGGAAGACAAATTGCAATTGCAATAGGACTTGTGTCTAAAGCACAAATACCGAATTTTAAACATTTTTCAGATCTCAGTATCTGTGACGTCAGTGTTTGGCGCAGCCGGGTGTTCCCGAGGCTACTCTATTTCAAGCGCGTCCGGCGCAGTCAGCAGGATGGCACTAGCTGTCTCCTTCGAGAACATCGTGCGAGACGGGCCGCTGCTTTCCTTAGTAGATGACACACAGGTAAGATAAATTCATAAGTATTTGTTGCAACCTGTTGGATATTAGTCACTTTATGATTTATATTTTCAATTTATAAATTGTTAACAGGAAAAAGAACGCTACATGAAACTATCAGTAGAAGACAAGAGGCTCCGAATAGCTTGGGATCTTGGCTCTGGAGAGGGGATCATTATCCATCCGGAGGTCTTGCAACCGACCCATGACGACGCTGACCACACTTCTTATAGGATAGACATTGAAAGGTAGACCTAAAACTTATTGACTTTTACATAAGTATTTAAAAAATGCCTGACAAAAAATAATGTCATAAGTTTGACCGCTATGTACTCGTATGTGTCTGCGTGTCTGTCGGTGGCAGTCTATCTTAAACGATTAAACCGATTTTCTAAATATACCCAACAATAATACAAAATTCAATGAAATTATTGATGATGAGTAGAAAGCAGGTTTTTTAGCTCTCACTTAGTGTCGGAGTAGTTTTGTTGGACGTTTCAACGTCCAACAAAACTATGGACTACGAGTAGGTATGTATGAAATTACCTTGTTATTTTTTTTTATATGTCTGTTTAACTTTGCCACAGTTCTTTTTAAAGGTGCTCGTTCAGTCTTTGGTTTTAGAATAATTTTCTACAGATTTCTACTTTTAACGTGAGTGACAAAATAAAAGTATCTGTATCTTAATTATCTCAGATTAAAAGGCGGCCACCTCTTTCAGGATATGGAGCACTGTCCACCTAAAGGTAGAACGCGCGGGGGGCAACGCCATCACAGCTTCCAACAGCTCCGCCCCTTCGGCTGTGGTGCTCCAAAGCTCTCAGCTCTGGCTGGGCGCTCCCTCGGGCGCCGGCCTGCCGGGCTGCGTGCATGCCTTGTACGCCGACGACACTACCGTGGGACTGTGGAACTTCAACACGCAGCCGAAGGAAGCCCAGTGTACTGGGTGTACGCAGAGGTAAGTGCTGGATAGTAGACATCTACTACATAGTAAGGCTATCACAACGTCTGTAGGCCTGACCCGAGTAAGCTGTATCTCAGCAGTAGTGATATTCAGAAATTCTCCGGATGAACGCTACTTGGGATACTTTGCAATGAAAACAATACGATGTCACCGTGCCGGAACAGTTCGGCTACGTAGCCGAACTATTCTGGCTGCACGTAAGGGTAACTGCGGAGAGTTAGTAGCAAACCAGCTTACAACACCTTCGCCTCTTCAACTTTAGTCCAAAGCAACTCTCAGCTCTGGCTGGGCGCTTCCTCGAGCTGGCCTCTGGGCTACGTACAAGGCATAAAGGATACTACGGTGGGACTGTGGAACTTCAACACGCAGCCGAAGGGAACCAAGTGTATTGGGTGTACGCAGAGGTAAGTACTGGAGAGTATATTGTAGTAAGGATAACACAGCGTCTATCGGCAGTAGTGATCTTTAGCAGTTCTCCGGATGGATATGGGATACTTTGTAATGCGGAAGAGACCACAATGACACGGTGGATCGCAGCTGAACTGCTCGAGGTACACACAGAGGTAAACTGCAGGATGTAGCAGTGAGTAGCAACGCAAACTGGACTGTGGAACACGCAGCCAAAGCAATCAAAGCGTACTGGTTGAACGCATGGGTAAATGCTAAAGGTGATCAGCGTGCATCCATTCTCCCATTCTCAACATCTTCTACTTACAGAGGTAATAACTGGTTCTCCTCAGTTCTCGCCTCGCGGCCTTCGGAGGCAGCCTTTATTAGATACCTGGTGAAAGCCGTATTATATTTATTATGCAACCTTCCCGCCAGATGGTACGGCGTGAGTCGCGGCGGCGAGCCGACCATGGTGTGGTTCAACGGGCGCGGCTACGCGGAGCTGCGGCGCTCGCAGCTGCGGCCCAGCGACCGGCGCCAGTTCAGCGTCGCCTTCACCTTCCGCACGCGCGACGAGAACGCGCTGCTCTTCTCTGCTGTTGACGTCGCTAACGTAAATATTCAATATTCAACGTATACTCTCAGTCCACACGATTCATAAGTGCCTCTAGACAGGCGAGATGTGTCGCTCTATTAGTAACTGTATTCCACAAATGTATATGTACGATTTAGATGAATAAAACGCACATTTGCAATTTTGCAAGCGGTGCATTTTTACTCACCTGAGCTAATGCTTTCAGTGCGCTTTGACCGCTGTCCCGCGTATTCATGCCAATATCAATCAGCAATTTAATATCTCTATCCTATTATCAGCTCTTGTCAATATCATCTGAAGTGTAGGAAAAAACCTTGCGTCTAGGAAGGACCATAAGTCCTTGGACATTTGACCCGGCGCGCGGACAAGTTTGAGTTCAGGACCACGCGGTGCAGTGACCAAATTCACCTAAAAGTGTAGGAAAGAAACCTTACATTATGTAAACATATCTTGTGTGAATAAATGACCTTCATTATTGGGAGTAACACAATCGAAGTAACCTTCTGAATTTAAATTATCGAGACTTGACATCATTTAATAAGTATAATACGGCTTTCACCAGGTACCTAACTTATTATCATCTTGCTGACGTTTCGTAGACCATTTAGAGGCCCTTCTTCATGAGCACCGTTCGTGGCCGCCTCCGAGAGTCGTGAGGCGAGAACCAGTCTCTTCAGTTTTCGGCCTTCGTGGTGAATGCCGTATTATATTTATTAAGGTTAATTAGAACGGTTTCGACAGAATATCAGCGTCTATTGACGACTTAGCTCAGTTGTGAGCTCAGTTGAGAGCTCAGTTGAGAGCTAAGTCGTCAGTAGACGCTGATATTCTGTCGAAACTGAGGAAAACGTTCTCGTCTCACGGCCCTTGGAGCTGTCATGCTGAGTCGAGACCCTTGTAATTGTGTGCTGTCAGTGAATCAGTAATTGTATTATGAAACGTGGTCGTGCAGAACCGCTCGGTGTCGGTGGAGCTGCGCGCGTGCCGCGTGGAGTTCCTCGTGCAGTACTCGGGCAGCCGCCTGCGCATCGCGGCCGGCGGCGCGCACTGCGACGGCCGCCCCAAGCACGTGCAGGCCATCCGCGTGTTCGCCACCAACAAGCTCGAGAAAGGTACTGTTTACTACGGGGATAGCCTGGACGTTTCGTTGAGTTCCTCGTGCAGTACTCGGGCAGCCGCCTGCGCATCGCGGCCGGCGGCGCGCACTGCGACGGCCGCCCCAAGCACGTGCAGGCCATCCGCGTGTTCGCCACCAACAAGCTCGAGAAAGGTACTGTTTACTACGGGGATAGCCTGGACGTTTCGTTGAGTTCCTCGTGCAGTACTCGGGCAGCCGCCTGCGCATCGCGGCCGGCGGCGCGCACTGCGACGGCCGCCCCAAGCACGTGCAGGCCATCCGCGTGTTCGCCACCAACAAGCTCGAGAAAGGTACTGTTTACTGCGGGGATAGCCTGGACGTTTCGTTGAGTTCCTCGTGCAGTACTCGGGCAGCCGCCTGCGCATCGCGGCCGGCGGCGCGCACTGCGACGGCCGCCCCAAGCACGTGCAGGCCATCCGCGTGTTCGCCACCAACAAGCTCGAGAAAGGTACTGTTTACTACGGGGATATCAGTTGCGCGCGAGCTCTTGTACAAGCTATACGTCAACGCTCTCAAGACGTATCAATCACAACAACGTATCGTTTGTTTATTCCACGCTGATTTGCAATTGCTTTGTTCATTGTGATGATTTGTGCAACCTGTAAAACTTCATTCAGTGATGGAGCTGACTGTGGGGCCTGCAAAGGTCACTATTGTTTCTCATGCGGGAATATAACGGAGTCCGCCTATAGAAAACTTCGCCCCGAACGCAAAGCTAACTGGAGGTGCCCGGGATGCCGCTCTGAAATTCCTGCCTCGTCTAGAAGCACTGTACCAGCCTCAGCTGTGCCGGAACTGAAGAAGGACGTATCGTTGGAGGATATCATGAGTAAACTAAACGATGTGACACGTACTATTGGTTGTTTACCAAAGCTGTCAGCCGATATTCGTGAATTAAAATCCGAATTGCAGGAGGTTAGAAATACGTGTGAATTCACCAGTAGCAGAATTGACGAGTTCTCCTCAAAGTTGAACGACCTCGGAGACCGTGTGTCGGTCCTTGAAGCCGCTAGGAGTGAAGCTCTTGCTGCCAGTACATCGGTGGAATCAATAAAATCTCAATTCTACAATCAAGATCAGTGGACAAGGATGAACAATGTTGAGATCAGAGGAATCCCAATGAAAAAGGACGAAAACCTATTCAAAGTAATTGATAAACTTAGCGAGTACATTGCGTACCAAGTTCCTAAAACTCAAATCAACTATATTTCCCGTATTCCAACATATAACTCGAAGGATAAGTCGATCCTACTCAGCTTCGTAAATAGGTACGTGAAAGAAGACTTCGTGGCAGCCGCCCGAGGAAAGAAGATGATCTCAGCATCCGACATAGGTTATGCTAGTGATAATCGCCGGGTGTACGTGAACGATCACCTCACGCCTCAGAATAAAAAACTGTTAAATGAAGTGAAATTAATAGCCAAGGATAAGCAATATAGCTATGTTTGGGTCCGGTACGCGAAAATACACGTTAGAAAGAATGATACATCTCATGTGTTGACCAATTCACTCGGTACTGGATTTAAACAAGCTTACATAACATGTTTTCTAAATCACTTTTGTATAATTTACTGTAACCTTAGCCATCTTGAATTTAATCTCGTTTGTCTTACGTTCTTTTATAATAACCTACATATTTTTATAAATGCAATGTGCCGCTATTTACTCAATCACGCCTTGTCTATTGTCTCAACTCGGTCGAACTATCCTCGTATTGCTATCTTTCTCTTGCGCTCGCCATACACGACTAGCTATCACTCTCTCTCATGTTTTCAATGTGGAAGTATATCTACTCATTACCGCTTACTAGCAAATGACGCTAAAAAATACGAACATCAAAACAAACTTTTCATGCCTATGCTATTTATTTATAACTCAACTTCTCAGAACTCAGCTTTTATCCTATTTGTTAATTGTTATGAGTTGTTTTTATGGTTTTTATTTAAAAGTTCGTGCGGGCACCTCGGATATGTTGGTAGTATATTGCACTACGTATTATGTTTTCTTACTTTGTTGTTATTTTTTTCATACATTTATAATGATGCCTAACACTCATACTTTCGAAATATACTACCAAAATGTACGAGGCTTGCGGACTAAAACCTCAGAGTTCTATAGGAACGTGTGTTTACATAAGTACGAAGTTCTGTGTATTACTGAATCCTGGTTATTAGACGCAATAAAAGATTCTGAGTTTTTTGATGACCGCTATATGGTTTGGCGCCGTGACCGCGACTATACAAAAACACATCAAATATATGGCGGCGGAGTTTTCATAGCTACACGTCAGGACCTACGTGTGGTGCCGCGGCCGGAACGGACCTCATCTGCGGAGGATATGTGGGTTACAATTTATTTAGGTAGTAAAAGTTCTCAGTCAACTACTAGGCTTCACATTGGTTTAGTGTATCTTTGCGAGGAAAATCTGGGTAACTCTTTTTCACAACAACTTGTTAACTTTCTTGATAGGGTAAATGAAATAATCACATCCAATCCGGACGATAGGTATATTATACTAGGTGACTTTAATCTAACTAAACTGCAATGGAACTTTGACCCTAGTACTAAGTCCCTGTCTCCGGTTAATGTTTGTTCCAGTGATGAGCACGAACTCTTCAACCTAATGAACATGCATGACCTCGCTCAATATAATGGTGTGTACAACATTCACGGTCGACTGTTGGACCTGGTTTTATGCAATGAGGTTCTCGACATTAGAGAGTGCTTTCAACCTATGGTTAAGATCGACGACCATCATACACCTATTATTATTTCACATCTTTCTATTGACCATGAAGTCTTACAGCCAGCTAAACGTTCTAAGTACTTATATCATCGTGCAAATTTTGACGGATTGAACACTGATTTAGGAAACATCGACTGGGTCTCAAAGTTCTCCTCGAGGTCGTTGGATGAATGCGTACAATTATTTTATCAATCAGTCTATGATCTGCGTGACAAGTACGTACCATCTAAACTTGTCTCACCAAGTAGCTACCCACCATGGTACTCACCAGCCCTAAAGAAAATAATCGTGGAGAAGTTTAAATACTTACGCAAATATAAAATATATGGGAATAGATCCGATTATTTATCTTTTACTTTTCTGCGTAACAAACTTAAATCAGTTGAGAATCTATGTTTTAATAATTATATCTCTAAGATAGAAGAATCAATTAAATATAACCCTAAATCATTTTGGACTTACATAAAGAATAAGTCTAAATCAAAATCATTGCCGCGGAACATGAGTTTCTCTGGACAGACCGCTGTTACAGGTGAAGATATCTGTAAGCTTTTTTCTGAATACTTCTGTTCCACATTTTCTGACCCCGCCCATGTTAACCCATTCTTATCTTTGCAATCACAGTTCAATGAACAACCTATCCTTAATGGTGATATTAACTCAATTGAAATTCATACACATATTGTTTTAGACAAACTTAGCAAGCTTGATTCTACTAAGTCTGCCGGTCCTGATTATATTCCACCCATCTTGCTTATTAAATGTGCTCAAAATATTTCCATTCCTTTAAGTATGCTCTTTACCAAATCATTCGCGAATGGTACTGTGCCCGACATTTGGAAGTCCGCTTTTGTGACGCCAGTCTTCAAGAAAGGGTCAAAAACCGATGTCTCGAACTACAGACCTATTTCGAAACTCTGCGTTATCGCTAAGGTTTTAGAGAGCATTGTTCATGATCAACTATATTCCGTTCTAAAGGAATCTCTTCCCCAATCTCAGCATGGCTTTGTTAGGGGTCGCTCAACAGTCTCTAATTTAATCTTATTGAATGATTACCTTACCTGTAATATGGATAATGGCCTATCGGTGGATGTGATATACACCGATTACAGTAAAGCGTTCGATAGAATTAATCACGATCTATTAATTAATAAACTACGTCTATCAGGGATTTGTGGTGACTTACTTCGCTGGTTTAAATCTTACATCAGCAATCGATCGCAAGCTGTTGTCGTGAGCAATTACATGTCCAGGTCCAGGTTCCAAGTGGTGTACCCCAAGGATCTCTTTTAGGACCCTTGTTATTTATTATTTTTATATCCGACATCGACGATTGTTTCATTAACTCTAAAGTCCTAATATTTGCAGATGACATGAAAATTTTTAAATCTATTAATAGTGTTGACGATGCACTACTATTGCAGGAGGACCTTCAACGATTAGACAAATATTGTTTAAACAACGGGCTTGACTTGAACCCACTGAAATGTTCGTGTATCACTTTCACTAGAAAATTAGTAACACTAGATTTTAATTACACTCTTAAAGGTCATACGCTAACGAGAGATTCTTTTGTACGTGACCTTGGGGTTATCCACGATAGTAAATTATTATTTGATAAGCATGTAGATTCCATAGTCTCTAAAGCATACAAAGCCTTGGGTTTTATTTTCAGGACCTCAAGTGACTTCTCAAATATTAAAACTTTAAAAATATTATATTGCACTTTTGTGAGAAGTAACTTAGAATATGCATGTCAGATATGGAATCCAAATTATAATATCTACATTGATCGGATTGAAAAAATTCAAAAGAAGTTCATCAGATTCCTAAATTTCCGGTCCAAGACTTACCTACACGACTATGAATTATCATGCAGAAAATATCACCTTTTGCCACTTGCTAGGCGACGTGAAATTGCAGATGTTCTTTACTTGAGCAAGCTGGTAACTGGTCAAATAGATTGTCCCGAATTACTTAGTAAACTGCAATTTTATGTCCCTAACAGGTTTCGCAGGTATATTCCCACATTCTACTTGAAAACAGTATCTACCAACTATCGGTGTAATTCGTACTTATGGCGGGTCTGTGACGGCTTCAATAAACATCATAATACTTCTGTGGATTTGTTCGACTGTAGCGTGGCAAGGATGAGGCGCTTATTGAGTTCTGATTTCTTTGACTGAATTTAACTAACTTTATTTAATAACTTTTGTTAACCTAAATCACCTTTGTTTGTTATAAGCTTGTATTTACTTTCGTGCTCCATTTCTATAATATTTCTAAAAGTGAAGACTTGTTATTAGCCGTTTGATTCTAGATTACTTATATTATGTTTGATTTGTGCTGTTAGTCTTCCTAAAATAAATAAATAAATAAATAGCCTGGACGTTTCGTTGAGTTCCTCGTGCAGTACTCGGGCAGCCGCCTGCGCATCGCGGCCGGCGGCGCGCACTGCGACGGCCGCCCCAAGCACGTGCAGGCCATCCGCGTGTTCGCCACCAACAAGCTCGAGAAAGGTACTGTTTACTACGGGGATAGCCTGGACGTTTCGTTGAGTTCCTCGTGCAGTACTCGGGCAGCCGCCTGCGCATCGCGGCCGGCGGCGCGCACTGCGACGGCCGCCCCAAGCACGTGCAGGCCATCCGCGTGTTCGCCACCAACAAGCTCGAGAAAGGTACTGTTTACTACGGGGATAGCCTGGACGTTTCGTTGAGTTCCTCGTGCAGTACTCGGGCAGCCGCCTGCGCATCGCGGCCGGCGGCGCGCACTGCGACGGCCGCCCCAAGCACGTGCAGGCCATCCGCGTGTTCGCCACCAACAAGCTCGAGAAAGGTACTGTTTACTACGGGGATAGCCTGGACGTTTCGTTGAGTTCCTCGTGCAGTACTCGGGCAGCCGCCTGCGCATCGCGGCCGGCGGCGCGCACTGCGACGGCCGCCCCAAGCACGTGCAGGCCATCCGCGTGTTCGCCACCAACAAGCTCGAGAAAGGTACTGTTTACTACGGGGATAGCCTGGACGTTTCGTTGAGTTCCTCGTGCAGTACTCGGGCAGCCGCCTGCGCATCGCGGCCGGCGGCGCGCACTGCGACGGCCGCCCCAAGCACGTGCAGGCCATCCGCGTGTTCGCCACCAACAAGCTCGAGAAAGGTACTGTTTACTACGGGGATAGCCTGGACGTTTCGTTGAGTTCCTCGTGCAGTACTCGGGCAGCCGCCTGCGCATCGCGGCCGGCGGCGCGCACTGCGACGGCCGCCCCAAGCACGTGCAGGCCATCCGCGTGTTCGCCACCAACAAGCTCGAGAAAGGTACTGTTTACTACGGGGATAGCCTGGACGTTTCGTTGCCGATAAGTCAGACGAGCTCGCTGTTGGTCATAGTGAGTAGGTAGAGTGCGTGTCACAATTACCTAAGTAACTTTCAGCCGCCGTAAGGATTTGAAGCTGGCCGTCTTGTGCAGAGGGATACTCATTTAAGACCCTGCAGTGCTCTACATCAAAAATCTTGCCTGAAAGTTATAACGGTGTCTTGCTTTCAATGCCGTAATATTGAAGTTTTCTCAAAAGGATGTTGTGAAAAACACAATCGAAGGCCTTGGACAGATCACAAAAACGCCTATTGCATTTCTCGGACACTCCCAAATACATGTTTTAAATTTGATTTAAAAGTATTGTTCCACCATCGGTTGTTAATATACCTTTAGTGAATGCAAATTGATTATCCTCAAGCAGCCTATGAAGGCTGGCCCTGCTGGTACCCTCTCTCTATTATGTACGGTAAAACCATACTAAGGCCTGGATGTAATCGGCCTAGCGCCCGAGTGGGTTGACACGAGCTGAAATAGACGATGATGTTTAATATAAGTAGTAAGCTATGTACACTTCAATCGTCGTCTGTATCAGATCAATACCTATATGCATATGTTTTTTTTATAATTTGTAAATACTTCCGATGTCAGTGTACTTTTAATAAATAAATATACATGCGTTCAGTTGATCTGACCCGGCGCTGTCCCCAGGCAGCCTGCGCGTGAACGGGCAGGAGACGCTGGGCTCGCCCTCCCCGCCCGTGCAGTCCGCCGCCGCGCTGCCCGACCTGGCCGCCGCCAGCTACTGGGTGGGCGGCGCCCCGAACGCCGCGCCGCAGCCCCCGCTGCTCGGCTGCCTCGGCGCCCTCACCGTGGACAGGGAGGGCTACGACTTGCTGGACACTCCCACCCGGCATGGGATCGAGCCGAGGTGTGGAGGCAGGGTAAGGAGACTTCGCTAGACTTAACAGTAATCTGTCGCAACCTACCGGGCGGGCGGCCCCGGCCTGAGGGCCTTGACCTTGAAAAAATAAGCCACGATTTGCTAGATACTCCGAAACGGCTTATCCTGGCACCACATCTAAGTACCGTACTTAGATGGAGGAGCCAGGAGAAGGAAACTTCCATTTCGTGCAGTCGGCGGCCATGCCTCCTACATCTCGAATCTATAATTACGGAATGATGTCTTTTGACCAATACTTTCATGGTTTTCAAAGTTTCATAAAATCCATTCCAGCTAATTGCCTGTACTGCGCTAATTCAGCGCTAAATTCATCAATTCTGCAAAAAAAAAACTGTGAAAATGAATTGCTTTAATTTTAGTATCCATGATTGACTCTCTAAATAGGAGCTTAAAGACATGATGCATTTTACTAAGCGTACTAGGATGAACCGCACCAAAAAACTGCCACGTAGCGCATCAGCCTTGGTGCTTTTCATCTTCTTATGTTGATTATGTTTTTTTCCAGATGTCTCTACTAGGCAGAGGAGATATCAGAACTTACTTGAAAAATACATATTCTTCATTTTCAAAATTCACTTTTCCAGACATTCCGGTCCGCGATCCTCGAAGGAGAAGGCTACATCGAGCTCCCGTCGCCCGTGTTCCGACGGAAGGCGGCCCTCGGCCTGTCCTTCCGCACCGAGGGAGCTGACGGCTTGATCCTGTTCCGGGCGCCCGCCAGCCTGGCGGACAACGAGGTGGACGATGATGACGGAGACGACAAGCATTATCTGGCCGTATTCATGGTCGATGGTAAGGCTTCTTGTTCTTCTCCAAATTGATTTCAGGTATAGGTTTATGTCTCGTTTCGGCCTATTCGTATGAGGAGGTTAAGTCTGGTAGATATCGAGGTGGATGACGATGTTGAAGACGATAAGCTTTATCCGTGTTGATGGTCTATTCTACGGTAAGGTTTCGAGATATTGGTTTTCAGTCTATATAGAGCTGATGGCCTGCTGATGTTCTACTGATGCGAGGTACGTCTAGAACAATATTTTTAAAACAAGGTCGTGGTGCAAAGATGGAACAAGTGTAAAATTGCTAAATAATCTGAATGGGATTAACGTTCTTTTTTATTCGCAGGCGAGCTGGAACTTATAGCAGCAGCTGGGAAAGGCGAAGTGCGTCTGCGGAGCAACGGAACCAAATACAACGACAAGCGTCTTCACACTTTACGGATAGTGCGAGCTCACAAACAGGTGAGTTTTATCAACTTCTTTTACCGTAAGTATGATGGAATATTTAATCAATACATTGATTGACACCTCACGATGTGGCATCCGTGGGGCCCGTGGATGCAGTAAGAATCTTCCAATCTACCTCCGGAAGATGAGCAGCAGCCTCTTTCGGGGTTCCAAGATCCCGTGCTGCCAAGTGTCGTGAGTATGGCAACCCCCTCATGAGTATTTCGAGATCCATGAAGGAGGCCTGTGCCCAGTTTGGATCGGACGTCCTACGGCTGAGATGATGTGTTCATGTTTTTGTACAACAATGGTCCTTATGCTGTTGGTATATTCCAGATAGAGCTGTGGGTGGATGATGAGCAGGTCGCAGACGGCGTGCTGGCCGGCGGCGCCTACGCGGCGCGCGCCGGCGGCCTGTTCCTCGGCGGCGCCGTGGGGCTGGCGGCCAGGGAGAAGAGGATCCCAGACACTGCCTTCAAGGGCACCGTGGCCGACTTCATCGTGGACTCCGAGTAAGTGACAGTAGCACGGTAGTGGCGGACGGCGTGCTGGCCGGCGGCGCCTACGCGGCGCGCGCCGGCGGCCTGTTCCTCGGCGGCGCCGTGGGGCTGGCGGCCAGGGAGAAGAGGATCCCAGACACTGCCTTCAAGGGCACCGTGGCCGACTTCATCGTGGACTCCGAGTAAGTGACAGTAGCACGGTAGTGGCGGACGGCGTGCTGGCCGGCGGCGCCGTGGGGCTGGCGGCCAGGGAGAAGAGGATCCCAGACACTGCCTTCAAGGGCACCGTGGCCGACTTCATCGTGGACTCCGAGTAAGTGACAGTAGCACGGTAGTGGCGGACGGCGTGCTGGCCGGCGGCGCCGTGGGGCTGGCGGCCAGGGAGAAGAGGATCCCAGACACTGCCTTCAAGGGCACCGTGGCCGACTTCATCGTGGACTCCGAGTAAGTGACAGTAGCACGGTAGTGGCGGACGGCGTGCTGGCCGGCGGCGCCTACGCGGCGCGCGCCGGCGGCCTGTTCCTCGGCGGCGCCGTGGGGCTGGCGGCCAGGGAGAAGAGGATCCCAGACACTGCCTTCAAGGGCACCGTGGCCGACTTCATCGTGGACTCCGAGTAAGTGACAGTAGCACGGTAGTGGCGGACGGCGTGCTGGCCGGCGGCGCCTACGCGGCGCGCGCCGGCGGCCTGTTCCTCGGCGGCGCCGTGGGGCTGGCGGCCAGGGAGAAGAGGATCCCAGACACTGCCTTCAAGGGCACCGTGGCCGACTTCATCGTGGACTCCGAGTAAGTGACAGTAGCACGGTAGTGGCGGACGGCGTGCTGGCCGGCGGCGCCTACGCGGCGCGCGCCGGCGGCCTGTTCCTCGGCGGCGCCGTGGGGCTGGCGGCCAGGGAGAAGAGGATCCCAGACACTGCCTTCAAGGGCACCGTGGCCGACTTCATCGTGGACTCCGAGTAAGTGACAGTAGCACGGTAGTGGCGGATGGCGTGCTGGCCGGCGGCGCCTACGCGGCGCGCGCCGGCGGCCTGTTCCTCGGCGGCGCCGTGGGGCTAGATAGTTTTGTTATTTTTATAGTGTTTAACCACACTTAGGTAGAACATTTTCAAAGAAATGAATAACCTTATCAAAATTTTTTTTCAGACTGATAGGATTTGAGATAGCAGTGAAGTGGAGCAAGGCGCAGTTGGGGCGAGGCGAGGAGGCGCCGCGCGCGCCGCGCCGGACCGAGCCGCGCGCCTTGCACGCCCGGCACGACGACTCACCCTGCACCAAGGTATGCCGGGCTACACTTCACACTGGTAGCACTGGAGCAGTGAAGGGGAGCAAGGCGCAGTTGGGGCGAGGTGAGGAGGAGCCGCGCGCCTTGCACGCCCTGCACGACGACTCACCCTGCACCAAGGTATGCCGGGCTACACTTCACACTGGTAGCACTGGAGCAGTGAAGGGGAGCAAAGCGCAGTTGGGGCGAGGTGAGGAGGCGCCGCGCGCGCCGCGCCGGACCGAGCCGCGCGCCTTGCACGCCTGGCACGACGACTCACCCTGCACCAAGGTATGCCGGGCTACACTTCACACTGGTAGCACTGGAGCAGTGAAGGGGAGCAAAGCGCAGTTGGGGCGAGGTGAGGAGGCGCCGCGCGCGCCGCGCCGGACCGAGCCGCGCGCCTTGCACGCCCGGCACGACGACTCACCCTGCACCAAGGTATGCCGGGCTACACTTCACACTGGTAGCACTGGAGCAGTGAAGGGGAGCAAAGCGCAGTTGGGGCGAGGTGAGGAGGCGCCGCGCGCGCCGCGCCGGACCGAGCCTCGCGCCTTGCACGCCCGGCACGACGACTCACCCTGCACCAAGGTATGCCGGGCTACACTTCACACTGGTAGCACTGGAGCAGTGAAGTGGAGCAAGGCGCAGTTGGGGCGAGGCGAGGAGGCGCCGCGCGCGCCGCGCCGGACCGAGCCGCGCGCCTTGCACGCCCGGCACGACGACTCACCCTGCACCAAGGTATGCCGGGCTACACTTCACACTGGTAGCACTGGAGCAGTGAAGTGGAGCAAGGCGCAGTTGGGGCGAGGCGAGGAGGCGCCGCGCGCGCCGCGCCGGACCGAGCCGCGCGCCTTGCACGCCCGGCACGACGACTCACCCTGCACCAAGGTATGCCGGGCTACACTTCACACTGGTAGCACTGGAGCAGTGAAGGGGAGCAAGGCGCAGTTGGGGCGAGGTGAGGAGGAGCCGCGCGCCTTGCACGCCCTGCACGACGACTCACCCTGCACCAAGGTATGCCGGGCTACACTTCACACTGGTAGCACTGGAGCAGTGAAGGGGAGCAAAGCGCAGTTGGGGCGAGGTGAGGAGGCGCCGCGCGCGCCGCGCCGGACCGAGCCGCGCGCCTTGCACGCCTGGCACGACGACTCACCCTGCACCAAGGTATGCCGGGCTACACTTCACACTGGTAGCACTGGAGCAGTGAAGGGGAGCAAAGCGCAGTTGGGGCGAGGTGAGGAGGCGCCGCGCGCGCCGCGCCGGACCGAGCCGCGCGCCTTGCACGCCCGGCACGACGACTCACCCTGCACCAAGGTATGCCGGGCTACACTTCACACTGGTAGCACTGGAGCAGTGAAGGGGAGCAAAGCGCAGTTGGGGCGAGGTGAGGAGGCGCCGCGCGCGCCGCGCCGGACCGAGCCGCGCGCCTTGCACGCCTGGCACGACGACTCACCCTGCACCAAGGTATGCCGGGCTACACTTCACACTGGTAGCACTGGAGCAGTGAAGGGGAGCAAAGCGCAGTTGGGGCGAGGTGAGGAGGCGCCGCGCGCGCCGCGCCGGACCGAGCCGCGCGCCTTGCACGCCCGGCACGACGACTCACCCTGCACCAAGGTATGCCGGGCTACACTTCACACTGGTAGCACTGGAGCAGTGAAGGGGAGCAAAGCGCAGTTGGGGCGAGGTGAGGAGGCGCCGCGCGCGCCGCGCCGGACCGAGCCGCGCGCCTTGCACGCCCGGCACGACGACTCACCCTGCACCAAGGTATGCCGGGCTACACTTCACACTGGTAGCACTGGAGCAGTGAAGGGGAGCAAAGCGCAGTTGGGGCGAGGTGAGGAGGCGCCGCGCGCGCCGCGCCGGACCGAGCCGCGCGCCTTGCACGCCCGGCACGACGACTCACCCTGCACCAAGGTATGCCGGGCTACACTTCACACTGGTAGCACTGGAGCAGTGAAGGGGAGCAAAGCGCAGTTGGGGCGAGGCGAGGAGGCGCCGCGCAAATATTTTCCTAACTCGGTCGTTAGTCATAATTTAACAATTTAATTTTGTCTTATGTTGCGTTTGACAGAGTTGGAGCAGATTCCGTCTGTATTACCATCATCATACGCAGTCCGACTTCACCCACTGCTGAGTTCATCTCCATTGCGCCATTTGGCTTTGAAACGATTAAACAACTCGAAATATTAATTGCTGCCAAACGATCCCATTCCTGTGGTCAAGACTCTTTGAGGCCAACTGAAGTTTGAGAACAGAAACTACGGTACGGTATCTCCTTAGCCCCGTACATGACGTGCCTGCGTATCAAGCCGTCTTGATACTTACCGCGTACGTTACGTACCTGTGTCAAAATAAATGTATCAATACATAGATGACACCTATTGGCACCGCGGCGTTGTAGCCGAAGAGTCGACCGAAACGCAGATTTCTGCCGCGGAACAAATGTTTGCGTGGTCTGCAGATACACATTGGGGTTGACTGCTGTGCCTTACATAATCAACTGATCAATCCCCAGACGCCGTCGTACACGGTGGAGGCGGGCGCCGTGAAGTTCGGCGACGCGCGCGGCTCGCACGCCACGCTGCGCAGCGCACGCCGCGCCGCCGTGCTCGCCGTCTCCATGCAGATACGCACGTACGCCGACAGCGGCCTGCTGCTCCTAGTGCCGGTGAGTTGCCACGTCACGAGCAGCTGATCTACGTAGTTAAGTACCTGCTTGTTATCTAAGTATTTTCATAACAGGGAATAACACACGCTATGAACCTTCCTACATTTTTCAGGGTTCAAAGAACAAGCCGAAACATTACACGGCTCTCGTGGTGCGAGAGGGACGGCTGCGGCTCATTGTGCGAGGACGGAAGAGGAAGGAGATAGCGCTGACTTCCAACATCACCACGGGAGAGTGGAGATCTGTGAGTTAGCTGCCGGTTTAATAGCTAGGGCAACTCTTCTAATAGGGTAATACCCGGCCAAATAAATCGTCGGTAGCCTGCAAATTCATTGTTTGTGTTTAATACATTTTGAGTTATGAACAGCTGCGTTGTCGCCTGTTTCATCATCATCATTACAGCCGTAAAACTTTCACTATTGAACACTGAACTCTCTCATAGATCTCCATGAGAGGTGGTTGCGATTCTCACCATGCTTGGCAGGCGGGTTGGCGAGTGTAGTACGGGATATTGATAGACGCAAAGATGCTGCTGCCCATCTTCCGGAGGTGTCCCTCGGCAGTTTCTTACTGCATTCACGGGCAAGAGACGAGAGGCAATATTCTACTGCCGGTACCCCACGGTATTATTATTATTATTATTATTATTTTCGGAAAACCAGAAGCTTATTAATAACTTATAAAATAATGAAATATATACCATGAAGCTAATTAAATGTTTTCACCGATATACAACATAACAGGTAAAACAAAAACTATGAACATCCGAATCAATCTTAACTTTAGAAGAACCAATAGTACCTATTAAAGTTTGAAGTTAATCTACGCAAAAAACTCTCCGCTCAGCTGTCGCCGGACCGATGTGACACTTGTACAAAACAGATCAAAATCAAATCGTCTACAAAGGTGGTTAAAATTGTTGCTTACACGCCACATATAGGTACGAAATTTGTCGGTAGTTGGTACCAGCATGTGGGATAAAGATAATTGGGTTATATTTCATAGGTTTGACGGGAATATTGAAATTCATTATGTGAAGCAGATCAGGACAGTTAATATCATTAGGTACCTGTAATTTTAAGCAAGAACGATACGTCAGCAATTTCACGTCGTTTAGAAAGGGGAAGAATATGAAATTTCTTACACAAATTGAGGTCGTTCGTTCAGCAAAGGGGTTTTAAGACGGAAGCAAAGATATTTTATGAATTTAATTTGAATACGTTCAATACGATTGATATATATATATATATATGTATATGTATATATGTATATGTAACAGCGGTGATTTCAAATTTGCGATGCGTACTCTAGAATACTCATAACGAAGGTGCAGTAAAGGATCTTAAATATTTTGGCATGATTGAAACAGGAAGAACTCCTCATGATAAAACCCAATGCCCTAGATGATTTCGCAACAATAGCTTGAATGTGCTCATCAAATATCAGCTAAGAGTCATGAAAAACACCGAGATCCGTAACCACACTACTTTTCTGTAAAAATTCCGATTTTAATGAGTACGCGAATGAGGTTAAAGATTTCTTACGGGTAAATGAAACAATGGAACACTTGATGGATTCAGTTCCGGTTTTTTAGTGAGGCAATAGTTATCCAGTCTTAATAAATCCGCCTGTAAATCAAGAGCATCAGCGTTTGATTATATTATTTTAAAAAATTTCATGTCGTCTGCAAAACAAAGCACGTTACTGAAAACTATTGAAAATATCGTTAACGAAGATCAAAAATAACAAAGGGCCACGTAACGAACCCTGCGGTACACCACTGGGGATAATGACCCAGCTAGAGACATAATTGCTGACGACAATAGCCTGAGAGCGATTATTGATATAGGAGGAGAACCACCTTAGCAGGTCACCTCTTATACCAGTATAGTTTAATTTACTGAAGAGCAGCTTATGATTGATCCTATCGAAGGCTTTGATGTAATCTGTGTAAACTACGTCTACTTGATGACTATCATCCATAGCCTCAAGTCAAGATGTCATTAAAAAGGACAAGTAGTTCTTACTTCGTTAGTAATTGAGTCCTCCTCTCCAGGTGTCGATCCGGGTGTCGCGCGCGCGCTGCACGCTGGCGGCGGGCGGCGAGGCGCGCGCGGCGCACGCGGCGGCCGCGGCGCGCGCACAGCGCCTGTACGTGGGGGGCATCCCGCCGCCGCCCACGCTGCCCAACATACCCAACTCGGTAAGTCGAGACAACACAACTATACTTCAGGTGTCGATCCGGGTGTCGCGCGCGCGCTGCACGCTGGCGGCGGGCGGCGAGGCGCGCGCGGCGCACGCGGCGGCCGCGGCGCGCACAGCGCCTGTACGTGGGGGGCATCCCGCCGCCGCCCACGCTGCCCAACATACCCAACTCGGTAAGTCGAGACAACACAACTATACTTCAGGTGTCGATCCGGGTGTCGCGCGCGCGCTGCACGCTGGCGGCGGGCGGCGAGGCGCGCGCACAGCGCCTGTACGTGGGGGGCATCCCGCCGCCGCCCACGCTGCCCAACATACCCAACTCGGTAAGTCGAGACAACACAACTATACTTCAGGTGTCGATCCGGGTGTCGCGCGCGCGCTGGTCCTGGTTAAGTAAAAGTACCCTATGTCCGTCTCCTGGTTATAAGTAGCCTATGTCCGTCTCCTGGTTCTAAGTAGCCTATGTCCGTCTCCTGGTTCTAAGTACTCTATGTCCGTCTCCTGGTTCTAAGTACCCTATGTCCGTCTCCTGGTTCTAAGTAGCCTATGTCCGTCTCCTGGTTCTAAGTAGCCTATGTCCGTCTCCTGGTTCTAAGTACCCTATGTCCGCTAGGTGGCGTTGCACTAACAACATCGACTCTGTGCTAAAATAATTCGCAAAATTCGAAAAGTGATCTATTATTATAACAGTACATTAAAATCTGTGAATAGTACTATAACTCATCAGTGATATCGTTTTCAAGCTGTTAATCTTACCCAAAACTCGAAATTACAAAAGACAATTTCGGAACAATAATTCATTGCAATCCCTATCAAATACTTTGTTAAATGGGCAGTGAGATAAAACAAGCTGTTGGTAATTATACACACAAGTACCCAAGTGCTCAAAATATGATATAATTATAGTGAGTTTTGAAATTTTACTGTGTTGAAGAAAAAACGGTTGAGACTGTGTCATTTTGCACCTTGTTCAAAAAATTGGACTTTGGACCCGATCGTATGGCCATACACTGATATCTCCGAGTGCACGCACACACACGCATGCAGATAATACACTAGCACAAATAAATCCAACCGGTTCTACTATTTCGCAACTTCTCACACCGGCGACACTGGTGTAGCGGTTGAGCGCTCGGCAAGAGGCGCCTAGTATCTGTCATCATCGAGTTCGAATCTGCTCAAGGAACACTTTTTGCTTTTTTTTTCTTCTTCTTTTTTTACTTTGAGAAGAACTAAAATAAGATGGCAAGCGACGACAATTGCGCGGGATGCCAAAATAAACTAAAAGACACGCCCTATTTGGGCTGCTCACGATGTAAGGCAAAGTACCACCATTCATGTCTAAATATCAACCTCAACGACTTCAAAGCTTTAACCAAGGACTACAGAGCTGACTGGATTTGTGTACTGTGTCGTTCAAAAGAACGTAGGGGTGGTGATAACTCCAATACCCCTGTAAGATCTGCGCCCTCACCGCAGCATGTCACGCAACGCTCAAAATCTCGTATCACGGCCGCCGCCGCCGTCGACGCTACGTCTAACATCATTGCAGACACCGCCGCTCCTGCTTCCACAGCAGATAACTGCTCATGTTTGGCACCCAACAGCGTAAGAGACATTATACGCGAAGAACTACAGAATGCGTTCAAGTTCCAGTTCTTACCACATCTACAGGAGATCAGAAACGCTGTATCAGATCTTGAAGCTTCTTTGACGTTTTGTAACGACGAATTACGCAAAATTCAAACTTTACAGGCGGAGCAGTCTGCAGCTTTAGATGTCGTCAAGAAAGAAAACCTGAATCTGCGCGAGACCTGTAAATCTCTCTCCTCACGACTCATTCAGCTGGACCAGCAGTCCAGGTCCTCTAATATTGAAATTCAATGCGTCCCGGAGCATAAGCAGGAGAATCTGCTGCTAGGATGGCTAAAATGAACAATTCTAGCCCTCGCCCGCGTTCCATTCTGGTGAAATTCAGTAGTCCACGTCTACGCGACGAATTTCTTGCCGCTACCAGCAAGTTCAATAGAAGCCACAAGGACGACAAACTTAACTCCAGCCATCTCGGGATCGGAACAGATAAAAAGAAACCAATTTATGTGGTAGAGCATCTCACCGCGGAGAATAAATCTCTCCACTCCGCGGCACGCAGCAGAGCTAAAGAACTTAACTACAAGTTTGTGTGGGTGCGGGACGGGCGCATTTTTATGCGCAAGAACGAAGAGTCTCACTTTGTTCATGTTAGGAGCACCGAGATTTTGTATAATTTGTCATAAATGCGCTAAAATTGCCATAATTGTACTTAAGGGCGCATTAACAAATCTTAATGTTTATTACCAAAATGTCAGAGGCCTAAGAACGAAAACCGTGACACTATTTAATAGCATTATATGTTGTAACTTTGATGTTATAGCTTTTTCGGAGACTTGGTTAAACAGCAGTATCTATGATAACGAGATTTTCGATGACAGGTATGTCTTGTACAGGCGCGATCGAGAATACCGAGGTTTCGATAGTCATAAGGAAGGCGGTGGTGTACTTATTGCTATTTCTAAGCGCTACAATTCCCAGCGGATATATGAACTAGAGTCAGATTGTGAGGATATTTGGGTAAAATTAGAGCTACGTGATAAAAGAAATCGTTCCAGTTATCTCCTCATATGCTGTGCTTATTTACCTCCACCAGTGAAGCTTATTAATTTGGAAAAGTTTATTGATAATTCTAACCAGGGTTTGGAAAAACATAATGGTAGCACCCTTTTATTAGGTGACTTTAATTTAAGCAGCATTGTTTGGACTAAAACTCAAACTCTCGAACTTGTTCCGGAAAGCTCAAGCAGCTTATTGCATAGCAAGCTGCTCGACTTCATATCTCTTAATAATCTTTCCCAGTATAATTCCAGTCGAAACATAAAAGGCAGAACCCCCGACCTACTACTGAGTTCGTTGCCCTTGTCAGGCTTTGAAGTCTGCACAAACCCTCTCACAATTATTGACCCACTACATCCCCCTTTTCAGTTTACAATACCATTAAATTGTGCCCAAAATCTTTCACCAGTTTGCGATTCTAAATATCATTTTTATAAAGCTGACTATGAGCTTATCGTTAAAGAACTGAGTAATGTTCAGTGGGAGGAAGAGTTATCTGCATGCGGTACTGTGGATGATATGGTTGATATTTTCTACTCCTATGTCAGATCATCTATAGCAAAACACGTACCCAAGTCGCGACCCCGAGCAATTAATAAATACCCAGTGTGGTTTTCCACCGCCTTGATTAGGTCACTCAATGAAAAACATAAATATAGACTGAAATTTCGAAAGTATGGGAACCCTCGTGATGAAGTAACCTTCCAATTACTACGGGATCGATGCTCAAAACTTATAAGTGTCAATTACTCTAAATACCTAATTAACTTAGAATCTTCCTTATCATCTAACCCTAAGTTGATTTGGACTTTTATTAAACAGAAGAGAGGAGGTTCTACGACTCTTCCTTCACAAGTTTCTTTGGACAAACGTGTTGCAAGTAATGGCACTGATATATGCGAACTTTTTGCAGCCCAATTTTCCTCAGTGTACAACACTGACGCTATGCCGTCACACGACAAGCCCTTTATGTACGCTACTACTAACTTTTTGACCACAATTTCTGTCACTACGGACAAAGTATATCGGGTATTAAAAAGACTTGTCTCAGGTAAGGGTGCGGGTGCTGATGGTGTACCGTCAATTTTTGTTGTCAGCTGCGCCAGCGCCCTGGCCTTGCCCCTCTCCATTATTTTTAATAAATCATTGACTTCTGGCTCTTTTCCAAATGCTTGGAAAGAGTCGCTTATACTCCCACTCCTTAAAAGCGGCGATGCCAGTAAAGTTCAAAACTACCGTCCCATTTCTTTAATCCCAGTCTTTGCTAAAGTGTTTGAGATGTTGTTGTGTCCTACTCTTACCTGGCACTTTAAGCGCACTATGTGTTTGCAGCAGCACGGTTTCGTTAAGGCAAGATCGACTGCCACTAATCTTACGTCCTTTGTCGAAGACCTTGCCGAGGAAGTTGACCATGGGAACTCGGTAGACGTTATTTACACTGATTTTAGCAAGGCCTTCGACAAAGTAAATCATAGCATACTTTTGAAAAAGCTTGAAAAGTTCGGAATAGCCGGCCCTTTTCTATTGTGGTGCCGGTCTTACTTAGCTGATAGGAGATCTAAAGTTGTTGCTGGAGGATACTCCTCTAAGCCTTTTGCTGCCTTATCTGGAGTTCCCCAGGGATCACATTTGGGACCACTGTTATTTAATATATTCATCAAGGACATTAATAGCTGTTTTGTAAATTCAAAATTTTATACATTTGCTGATGACTTGAAGTTTTTCAGGAGGGTTAACTCTATTGAGGACAGTTATCTTCTAAACACTGATCTCGATAATTTGGTTTCATGGTGCGGCTCAAACGGTATGACCTTAAATGTTGATAAATGTCACGTGATTCGATTCACTATGAGACAAAAAAATCTTGCAACCCGATCATATACCATTAACCACAATGTGATATCGGAGGTAGACCAAATACGAGATTTAAGTGTGATTTTTGACCGTAAATTGCGTTTTAATGTCCACATTGACTCAATCGTTAAAAAATGCTTTAAGATGCTGGGATTTGTGCTGCGAAACTGCAAAGAGTTTCGCCCAAATACAAAAAATAATATTTATAGAGCTCTTGTGCAAAGTTGTTTGGAGTATTGTAGCGTAGTGTGGAACCCACACTATGATATTTACATTAAGCGTCTGGAAAGTGTTCAAAAAAGATTCCTTTGGCACCTATCCTACAGCTGCAACCTAGCTAAAAAACTACCAAGCTACGAGGACCGTCTTAAGCACTTCAATTTGATTTCACTTGTAAACCGCAGAAAGTTGATGGATCATATGTTTTTATTTAAACTCGTAAACAACCATATTGATAGTCCTTATCTTCTATCGCGCCTGAACATTTCCATACCTAGAGTAATGCCAAGACTTTATAAATATAAGCCCTTCGTCCCGAGATCTGCTCGTTCCAAGTTAGGCCAGTACTCCCCTTTGAATAGAGTAACTAAAAACTACAATGCTATCCATAATGTTTTCGTTCTAAGACCTACAATGAAATCTGATAATAGTGATAATAATAATGTTCCTTATGAAATTGACATTTTTAGTAATAGCATTCATACCTTTAAAAAATACGTAGGACTGACTTTTTAGTGATCAATTTTATTTATTTTATTTTAATTTTAAAATATTATTTTAGCATAATTCTCTTAGTTTTGTTTTAATGTATTATTTATTTCATAGACATGTATTTTAACTGTTAATTAACTATTTTTTTTTATTTCTGATTACTTTTGTTGAAGCTTGTTGTTTATACCTATAATTAAGGTTGCACTTAACTTTTGTCAGTGTTATTAATTTTATGATTTTAATGGTGTTAACTTTGTTGGTGTAACTTATCAATAAATAAATAAATAAATGTCCGTCTCCTGGCTCTAAGTACCCTATGTCCGTCTTCTGGTTCTAAGTAGCCTTTGTCCGTCTCCTGGTTCTAAGTACCCTATGTCCGTCTCCTGGTTCTAAGTAGCCTATGTCCGTCTCCTGGTTATACGTACCCTATGTCCGTCTCCTGGTTCTAAGTACCCTATGTCCGTCTCCTGGTTCTAAGTACCCTATGTCCGTCTCCTGGTTCTAAGTAGCCTATGTCCGTCTCCTGGTTCTAAGTACCCTATGTCCGTCTCCTGGTTCTAAGTACCCTATGTCCGTCTCCTGGTTCTAAGTAGCCTATGTCCGTCTCCTGGTTCTATGTAGCCTATGTCAGTCTCCTTTAGTTTGTAATTTCATAGTGTTAAATGAATGAATGAATGAATGAATGAATATTTATTTATTGCCTCTCACACAATAGGTTATTTATCCTAGATACACACTGATGCTTTCAATTTTATATTTCTAACCAGTTGTGAGAGGCTGGTGCCTGCGATAGGTTTGTAAAAACCTGTGGCTGCAGGTCACCAGTGCTCCACTCCACGGTTCACTAATTTGAAATTATGATAGTGCAGGTAAGTGAATACAAATATAATCAAATTGGCATCGGGTATAAGTGGTTAGAGGTTAAAACTAGAATGGTTATGACTTAACAGGTTGGCGTTAAAAAGCTTAGAAAATAAAATCTAATACCTAACAACAAAATACAATAAATTACTTTTTCTCCTGGTTCTAAGTACCCTATGTCCGTCTCCTGGTTCTAAGTAGCCTATGCCCGTCTCCTGGTTCTAAGTAGCCTATGCCCGTCTCCTGGTTCTAAGTACCATATGTCCGTCTTCTGGTTCTAAGTAGCCTATGTCCTAATCTACCTGATTGAGTGTAATTTGCCTTGTTTCTCATCTATTATGTGTGTGTCAAATAAACGTTATTTCATTACACTGTGGCGGAGCGGGCGAAGGTCCGCCTCCGACGCAAGAGGTTGCGAGTTTGATTTCCGCCTCGGGACAAATGTTTGTACGATCTGCAGATATTTGTTCAGGGTGTTCTGGATGTTTTTCTATATTATTATAACAAAATATCTATATGTAGTGTTGAATGAAAGACAGAAGCAGCAGCGGTACCAGTTTATTATTATTCGTCCGCTAATGAATAAACTGGTACCGCTGCTGCTTCTGTCTTTCATTCAACAGTAGTATCCATAACACAAGCTCTGCTTAGCTTGGGGCTAGACGATGCTGTGTGAATCGTCCAGCATTATTTATTGTGATTTGTTTGTTCTTGCAGATAATCCGCCTGGGCGGGTTCCGCGGCTGCGTGCGCCGCGTGTCGCTGAACGGGCGCGCGGAGGACCTGGTGCAGGCGCACCACGCCGTCGGACAGTGCTTCCCCAACATAGAGAGAGGAGCTTACTTTGGAGGTTAGCTGATTTCACCCCCATCATAAGCAGTTGCGCCGTGGGGTGCCGGCAGTAGAATGTTACCCCTCTTCTCATGCCCATTGATGCAGTAAGAGCCTGCTAAGGGATACCTCCGGAAGATGGGCAGCAGCGTTTTCCCGTGTATCAACATCCCGTACTGCGCTCGCCTACCCGCCTGCCAAGCGTGGTGAGTATGGCAACTACCCCTCATGGAGATCCATGAGGGAGGCCTGTTCAGTAGTGGACTTTTTACGGCTGGAATGATGATGATGATAAGCAGTTGGTGTAGAAATATGCTTCAATATTTTGGTCACATCGCCCGACCACCTCCGGCAATCTGGAGGAGCTGATGATCACTGGAAATATGGCAGGATAAAGAAGAACCCCTATACGACGGTCAGTTCAAGTAGCTAAAGAGCTTGAAGGTCTAATCAGACCAGGGCAATGACCGCAACAGATGAAGATTTTGAAAAAAATGGGCCGGAGACATCACTACGCTCACAAGTGACCTTGCGACTGGAATAGGAGGTGTAGAAAACTCAAAAGCAGGGTTTAATATTACCTACATTACAACATCATAGCAGGTTTATAGTGTCGAATGTCTAACCTAACCTAATGTGATCTACATCGATCCCAAAGAAAACGCCTTTGCATCCCAATTACCTACTGGAATGCCTTTTCTATTCTTTCTTTTCTTATTTAGGATGCATAGGGATTTAAAATATAAGATTATAGACAAACCAGCGGACAATTTGACGACCTTCGTAGCGCAGTTGGTTCCATAGCCGGCTGAGACGCAGGAGGTAGTGGGTTCGATTCCCGCCGCGGGACTAATGTTTGTAATCTTTCGGCAGATGTTCTCTATAAATAAGTAAGGTCTTGGTATTTCCCTAAATATTTATTTGCAAAACCAAAATGTATCTATCTAAGAATTCTGTCAACCATTTGGTACAGTCAAGGTCAAAGATATATATGCAAGTAATGTTGTAAAAGTAAAGTAATCATAAAAAAATCAAAAGATATGTACTCCTCCAAATACTAATAAATATGCAAACTGCAATGGCCACATAAATATGTATAAGGCAAGTTAAAAAACTTGTATGCAATCAAAATTACATAATAAGTATCCTGCAAATGATGCAAAATATTGTAGTCATATTTATGTCATTAAAGATAGATTCAGTAACTGCTACGAAAATATGTATACAAAATATAAATCAGCGAAAATCAACTTTACGGTCTTGTCACACGAAACAAATTTGAATAGAATGTTTTGACAATTCACGAAAACAGTGCAGACTTGTCATTGCATATGTTTGTCTCATGTTTTGATCTGTCACGACGTTATTGGCGTGACGTCATACTAAACATGAACTATGTGCACCTACTTCATTCGTTTTATTCTCGTTTATCGTGGTTTCGACAGTTATTGAAGGGTTGACTGGCCAAGTCAATAACACCTTAAACTGAAAATGAATTCTGTACGTGAACAGATTGTATTATTAGTATGATGGGGCCAGTTATGAAAGGTGGCCAGTAATTGGCGATTTACCCTATTTTCTGTTTTTTTACGTATTTTTAATAAAAGGCAAATATTTAATTAAAATAACTGTAATAAATAACTAAAAAACGTAACTCCTTAAACTTAAGTGGAAAATAATAATTCTAATATTTGTCCTCCATTTTGAAACAAAAATTACTCAATAGCGAGTATCTCCTCCGTCAGCTTCAATAACCGCGTCTAGTCGGTCTTTCATATAGTTTACCATGTTTAAACATATATCTGTACCTATAAACAAATCCCAAATCTCCTTTGCGTGATTTCTTAAATTTTCAGTGGTTCTCACAACTGAAGAGTCCCAGTTTTGAACCGGGCCAAGGCCCCACAAGTTTTCAATTGGGTTTATGTCCGGACTTTTTGGGGGCATCTTTATTAAATGAAGGTCCTCATGCTAGTTAATCCACTGCTGCACTAGTGTCGCATTATGTATGGACGAATTTGATATGTCAATTTCCAAAGTATGTAGGACCTGTTGGAAGGAGTACCTGATCTAATATGTCTATATACCCGTATCTTTGCTTCCATATATAAACTGTTTTTCACTGAAATGGAAAATTATTCGTATTATCTATGACGAAGTATTCTAAAGCTAAAATAAAGTGACATTTTCGGCGGTAAGTTCTAGTTACATAACATTTTTCTTACCGTGATGCCCAATTCGTCAGCTATATCAGACACGGATACACCCTCCTCGCATAAGGCAACAATCCTGTGTTTTAAATGATCGCTAATGCGATACATTTTCACCTACACAATGATACGGGAAGTCAAATGAAATTAAAAATTCAAAAGTGACACATTATAGTGTATATATTTTTGAACTTTATGGTGTATCTAAGTTTATGTTTAAATAAATGAGGACATATTATTGCAACTGTTGTTTACATAGTTATCTCTCAAAGTATGTATACAAATTTAGGTACATTTTTATTTTGCCGAATTTATGACCATTCAGATGACTACGCTTTTTGTCACTCTGTGGTGTATACATATTTTTGACCTTGACTGTACCCATCAATCAACCTTTGCATTACTGCGCGGCTGCGTGAAGTGTCCAGCATTTTTTAATAATATTTTTGGTAAAAAAAAATCCGTAAGACAGCCATTCATACTAAATCTCTACCTTCATCAGTTGCAGAACGTTCTGTGAAGAATTCATCCAGGGAACCTACCAAATAAATACTACCACTATACCTTTTTCTGCCGCCAAGCAGTAATTTTTACATTGCTGTGTTCCGGTATGAAGGTTGAGGGGGCTGGTGCAATGACGGGCACATGAGACCTTACAACCATAAATGACTCAGGGTGACGGGTGCAATGCAGTGCAGCCTTGGTCACGTGTTTAGTGAACGTGATCACCCGGTATTGCAGTTGTAATAAGGTTTAATAAGGTGACCGTAGGGGGGGTCTTAGTCTTGTCTCGCTGGTCTTCCGGTAGCAAACTTGCGGGCATGAAGTTACAAGTTGCGTTTGCAGTTTTTAACTCTTTGCATTTGGGGTCCTGCAGCCATTTAAAAGTCACTTCAAAATAGCTGACTCCACGAGCTTTTATCTAGGTCAATGAATAAGCATTTAACGGTCATCGTCATTTAGTTGTTTCATAAAAAGAGTAACGAAGTTATAATCTGTTCCCAGGCGACGCGTACGCGACATGGTCGAGCACGTGGTCGAGCGGCGGCTCCGACTCCGCCCTGGAGCTCGCGCTGCAGTTCCGGACCACGGAGCCGGCCGGCGTGCTGCTGGCGGCCACGGGACTGCTGCTGGAGGTTAAAGATGGCGCCGTGAGTACTCTCTTCCCTTATTAAAACACATTTAAATCATCTTTCGCGGGGGGAAACCGATAGGACAAGAGGTGGCGCTTGAAGATGAGCGAGTTAGTACTAGGGCGACTGTCCTTTGTCCATCGTGCCCATCGCGTTGACTATGGCGACGGTGGTTACTGTGGTGAAAATGTTTTACATTTGCCAGGCGTCCTGTGCCGGCTCATTTTTTTTGTCAACCTATAACTCTGATGCCTTGCTCTGTGCACCTATGCATCATTTACAAAAGTTAGTCGTGTCCCACAGGTGGTGCTGAGCCGGCAGCAGCCCGCGAGCCCGGAGTGGACGCGCGTGTCGTCCGTGGCGGGCGAGGGCGCCGGCGTGTGCGACGGCGCCTGGCGCTCCGTGCGCGCGCGCGTGCACGCGGCGCGCCTGTCCCTGGCGCTAGACGGCGGCCTGGCGCTGCAGTCCGCGCCGCACGCGGCGCTGCTGGACGAGTCGGATGTCCTGGTCGCGCACGAGCCGCTGTATCTGGGAGGACTGCCAGGTGAGACCAGGCTGACTCAGTAGATGGTCCTACCGTTTTTCGTATCTGCGACGGCGCCTGGCGCTTTGTTATAGCCCAGATGTATGCTGACCACCTGTCCTCGTCTCTGGGCGGAAGCCTGTCCTTTCAGTCGGAAGTCAACGTCAGATCCTAGCGCTTCTACCGAGCCAAAGTATTATACAATACAAAATAACAATATAGTGTCATCGAGTATTTAAGACCAAGTTTGGTCTGGTGAGCCACATCAGGGCTCATATAAGTAATAAAAACAATAATTCGTAATTACTTTAGTCTTGATTGAAAACGACAAGGAAAGCTATATTTATGTTTATACCCGGATAAAAAATAGCCTTTGCGTTAATCTGGGCAAAGTATATGTGCAAAGTTTCAGTTTTAGCTTGATCTATTCAATAGTTTTTGCTTGAATTACAAACATCCATACTAACTTTTCGATTTATATTATATGTAAGCTGGTACATGGGTCCCTCCCACTCAATTCTTGCAGTTGCTGTCAGCGTGCAAGAGGTCTTATTAGACCATTCCGATCATGTTCTTAGTAGTTTCCAGCGCGCCGTAGGTAGTCTAACAGTTCTAATAATGTAATAGTGTATATGTATGCAATAAATAAATCTGTAGTCTGAAATCTAATTATACACTCCTTCTTTCCACTTTTCGTGTCTGATTCAGACAGTGAACTGGCGATCGCCTCCGTACAACAGGAAAAAGATGTTTCATTAGAATACTTCACCGACAGTAGTAGAATGTAACCCCTCCTTTCATGCCCGTGAATGCAGTAAGAGCCTGCTAAGGGGTACCTCCGGAAGATGGGCAGCAGCGTCTTTGCGCGCACGCCAAGCGTGGTGAGTATGGCAACTACCCCTCATGGAGATCCATGAGGGAGGCCTTAGTTTAGTAGTGGACGTTTTATGGCTGAAATGATGAATGATGATGACTCATAAAAAAAGGTCAAGACCGCGTCGGACTGGCGCAGTTGAGAAGTCATGTGGAGGTCTATGCCCAGCTGTGGTCGTCGACGTCCTACGGCTGAGATGAACTGTGATAAACTTGCGCCGGCTAATTTCACTATCAATAATCCATTTCCTCCTTTCAGAGGGAATCACGGACACGACGGAAGGCAAAGCGAACTTCAAGGGCTGCATCCGTGACGTCACCATCGGCGCACACACCAAGGACTGGCCCGACATGGAGTCTCTGCACAACGTACTGATGGACTCCTGTCCCATAGCGCAGTAGCGACCCTATTCAATGGGAATATCGTTCAAATTCCACCGAGAGGAAACTTGTAGTAAATGTTGATCTTACTGATATAGGTACAGTCGCGTTCATAGCAAAGGGCACCATAAAGCAATAGTGGTAATGAAATTAAATAACGTTTATTTGACACACACATGATAAAAGAGAAATTACAGTCAAACAGGATAAAAAATAATTATAATTCTGGATAGGTGCTATCTCAGCTGAATGCTGCTTCTTTAATGGTATCCTTTACTATCAAATCAAATCATATATTCATGAAAACATAATATTTATCGCAATTATCAAGACCTGTGCTAGTTATATACTGTGTTACAGCAAGGTAAGGACTATCAAACTACATTTACTTATAAAAATACACACAAGGTTGTAGATACATTTAAGTATAAAGTATTTGTTGTGGAACAAAAGCACACCGGCACACACAGATAATGATGAACGTTGGCACTGCAAAAGTTTAATAACTGTGTAGCAGTGCCAGCGCCCGGCTCCTAAACCAATCACAATTTTAAACATTGGTACCTACATGTAAATACTAATTATGTTCTGGGTGTTTTTCTATATATAATAAAAATATCTATCTATGTAGTATAATATATTAAGTATATCAGTCATCTAGTACCCATAATACAAGCTCTGCTTAGCTTGGGGCTAGATGATGCTGTGTGATCTGTCCAGCATTATTTATTTATATATAATAGATGCATAAAATAGAATACAATAACACATAAATACACTTATATAGTCAGGACTATGAACGCGACTGTACCTAACGAAGAAGAGATAATCCGCTATGTGCCTTATAAATGTAAGATTTTACCGAAACAGTGCCATGGAATTTTAAATATCTTCTATGTATGCACTTACGCAGTACCTAGTAATTATTTAATACTTGCCAATCACTTGCCACAGAGGTATCACCAGTGTCGCCACATGTATAAAGGACCATATGAGATCTGAGTGTTTTCGACGTTATTAGTTCATCGTCATCATCTCAGCTGTAGGTAGTCCACTGCTGGACATAGGCCTCTCATGGATCTCCAAGTACAGATCATGAGGGGATTGTTGCCACGCTTGGCAGGCGGGTTGGTGAGCGCAGTGCGGGGTGTACATACACGAAATGTCGGTGCTGCCCGTCTCCGGAGGTATCCCTAAGCTGACTTTTATTGCATCCACATTGCATTCACTGAAAATACTTTCTGAAGCTTATATTTCAGTCGAAGTCCGTGTGGAATGTTTGTAAACAAAATGGAACTCCTACATTTTACGTCGCATTGTTATTTTCCGTAGCATTGATAACAAGTAGGTACCTAACGTAGAAAAGAGTGGTCGGAAACTTCTGTATAAAATTAACAATATGAAAGTGATTTTAATGAGTTCAGGTTAGGTCATCCATCTGAGTCGTAGGACGTACACTATTAGACAAAGGCCTCCTCAACGTGCTGATCAAGAATGGTTGTTGCCATACTCGCCACGGTGATATTTCATCATCATTTCAGCCGTTAAACGTCCACTACTGAAAACAGGCCTCCCTTATGGATCTCCATGAGGGGTAGTTGCCATACTCGCTACGATTGCCAGGCGGGTTGGCGAGCACACGGGATATTGATACACGGAAAGACGCTGCTGCTCAGATGGGCAGCAATACCTCTGGAAGATTCGAGAGGTATCCCGTGGCCCATTTTTACTGGATCCACGAGCAAGAGGTGTAACATTCTACTGCCGGCGTGGGTATGGTCAGTTTTTTACAAACTTACCATTGGTCTGTCGTATAGGTGTGGTGGCACTGTGATCTTCTTTAATCTCTAACACACTTGATCACCCACTGAAGTTTAGAACACTTGACGGGTAGTTACCATTTGTTCCATGGACCATGACGTCATCGAACAAAATGACACATTTTCTTCCCTATTTTCCATGGAACTACATACTAGCTTTTCTCCCGAGTTTCATGCTATAGAACAGAATGAGAATCATATTTTCCCAAGATCTTCCATAAGATGACTATTATTATTATTACCTATAATCTTGAAGCGGTCCTATAGAATAATTTGAAAAATAAAAGTATTACATGTTCCATGTTGCTGTTGCCGTGGGGTGCCGGCTATAGAATGTCACCCCTCCTCCTGCCCGTGGATGCAGTAAGAATCTGCTAAGGGATATCTCTGGAAGATGGGCAGCAGCGTCTTTCCGTGTAAGAACATCCCGAACTGCGCTCACCAACCCGCTTGCCAAGCGTGGTGAGTATGGCAACAACCCCTCATGCACTTGGATCTATAAGTCAATGAGGGAGGCCTATGTCCAGCAGTGGATATCTTACGGCTGTAATGATGAAATGATGACATGTTCCATAGTACAAAAAATATCTTATTCTGTCCGATGACGTCACGTTTCATAGAACATGGGTTGACCACTTGACACCTTCATACTTTGCGCATGATCAAGACACAGAGGCTTTCCCTATGAGGCTATGTAAATATTATAGAGTAAGTTTTCATCACATTAATACTTACACGAGATTTATCTGGTCTAAGCATTAATACTCAATGTAAATAAGTACTTAACTTTCCACCAGTATTTGTATTTAGTTCATACTAAAAAAGGTTTAGTGTAAATATTTATGTACCTAGTTCAATAAACTTTTCGTACTTTATAATAAAAGTGCCGTCATAAGTACAAGACATTTGTTTGTAAGGGGCCATTCATCTATTGCATCACACGGATTTCATGATTTTTTTAATAGTCCTTCCATAATCAACTTCATTTTGAAAGTGAAACATTGAATTTGTTCGCTTCAGAAAACTTTTTTTTCCAAGCGATTGAAAGATGCGAAAAAGACAATTCCCTCCCCCGTAACGTGTAACCTAAGTTATGAATGGTCCCTAATGAGTTTAAATACTTTGCATTTACGTAACGACGTGAAAATTTTGTTTTTCACACGTAAGAATATTCTAGTAATTTGTGTTTTCTATTGCGCAAACAGTTTGTAAAAAGCTTTAATAATTAAAATTTCATTTCAACCGTCGTACACTGTACTTTACAAAAACGTGTTCAGTAGCATTATCTGTAAATACACTCCTAGCTGTAAATAATAATGTACGTATTTATTTTAATGCTTTTGTAAGAAATAAAACAATATTAAGGCAATAAAAAACATTTATTTCTTTCTTACGTCCGACCCCTAACAAATATGTGATACGACACGGAAGACTTTCGCAAGGATCCCCAAAGTAACACTTAACTAGGAATTTCATCATACGATCTGAGGGCCTACTCTTGAAAGCTAATCGCGATAAATCTAAATCGTAATTAAGCCAAACTGACTTACGGCCATTACTTAAAAGATTCTGACGATAACATCGTAATCGTTTTCTAGAGTAGGCGCCCTGACACTTCGTAATTGTCTTTTTTGAAGTCTTCCCGCGACCGCGAGGTGCAATCCGGTCGAAACGTCGGGATAAAAATAAAGGTAAATACCCGATAATCCAATATAACTTCGTAATTGTATTTAGTCGCATACTATAAGGATCCCTGCGAAAGTCGCAAGGTAGTAGGAATACATTTTGCGAGCGCGCCATCTACCGGTAGAGAACTAAGCGCGTAGTATTGGAGAATTAACAATAGAGGCCTTTGCTCCTTTACTTGGCCGGCTTGTATCACAAAAACGTATCGGTAAACTTTCAAAAATCAAACCGCATTCAATTTAGTCGAGAAAAGAATCCCAATTTGAAATCCTATTACAGGTCTGTTCACATGCTTTTTGCTGAGTGGCCATATTTTACGCGCATTTTGATGCGTCTATACTTATTTTTACCCTAGATTAAAGATGTTCTCACAAAAAGCATTGCTCCATCACTGTCCAGCATATTGCCAGATTTAAAGAGTAATTAACACTGACAACTTTGGCATGAAATTAATGTTGCCAACTAAATGTTCGAAATCAGGAACAATGAAAGATGTAGGTAGTTGTAAGTATATCTATATTTAAGTTAAATAATCATGAACCGGCCAGGAAACAACTGTTACACTTATAATAGTTTATCGTAACTATTAGGCTGTGTCCCCAGTAGGCAAACTGTTAGCAGCCGACTGAGCGGCGTATCCAGTGGCGTAACAATAGGGTGGCAGGGCTGGCAAAATGCCATGGGCCCCCGACCCAAGAGGGCCCCGGCCAAAGAAGCCGCGAGCTCAAAAATATTTTTTTACATTGTACCTGAGTATTTTATTTTATTTGAAAAGTATATTTTTATAAGTTCTGCTTAAAATTCAAAGTGAGACAACTACCTCTAAAGACCATAATACAATTCCAAGTTAATCGTTAAGCATTTTAACCAACCTAAACAAAAGATGTTGATTCATTTTTAGAGATGTACACGTTACCCGCGACGAGTAATTTTACGTAGGTACATAGGACCGTCAAAAAACCGTCAATCAAAATACCGGTAATTGCACATCTCTATTCATTTTAGAACGCATCCATTGGTTGGAGCATTGACGATCGGGGAATTCCCCATTTTGTTTTAACTTTTTTCATTTAAAACATTTTTAGGATTTCATGAAGTTAAGGATCAAACTGCCTTAGCAATGTCCAAGGAAAATATTAAATCCATAAATGAAAAAAATATTCCGCTAATTAAGTGTCGAGGACAAGGATATGATGGTGTTAACACAATGAAAGGGACTTACATACATATATGGTGGAGTTCAAAAACTCATAAAAGATGTCGAGCCAAATGCCGTTTATGTTCACTGTGTTGCTCATAATTTAAATCTAGTAGGTACTCAATGATGCAGTTAGGGAGGTTATTGATATGCAAAATTTTTTTGAAACAGTTCAACAAATTTATATTTTTTTTGAAGGCAAGAGGGAATGGTCTGTAGTCCCTATGGCCATTAGTCGGACAATACAACGTGTAATAGAGTTCGGCTGAAAATCTCGAAGTTTATTAAAATTAAACTGAGTGCAACGTGACGATTTTTACTGATAGGGCCCCCCATCAAAAGAATTTGCCACGGGCCCCAGGTGGTATAGTTACGCCACTGGGCGTATCGGTTTAGTACGCCCTTCCATATATTTGAAATGGAGTGTCCATAGTTCGCTAGTTTCGCGCTTGCTGTACGCAGTTTACAGCGTTACGTGCGCCGACCGTCTGAGTGAGCGGCCGACTAACAGCAAAACCGGCTCCAGTCGGCGGCGGCGATATGGTTGTATGTTGTTAGTTTGCACTTGAATTTCAGTTCGCCACAAATTTGCGGCTCGCTCAGTCGGCGGCTAACAGTTTGCCTACTGGGAACACAGCCTTAGATATATTGGCGCTCCACGGAACGTAGCAAAATCAACCTTATGCTATCACTACACAAGATAGATTTTGGGTATGAAATATTTCAATGAATTGCCAACTATCTCACTATGCTCACCTACATCTGATAGAATTTACTAAAATGGATTCCGAATTTGTTATACGAGGTATAACGAATAGAATAGATAAGAATAATATCTTTGGACAATAAGAATCACATTTATCAATAGACATATAATTAGAAAAAACAAATAAAAAAAGTTTGTGAGGTTGTAGGGGGGGAATCTCTGGATCTACAGAACCGATTTTCAAAATTCTTTTACTAATAGAAAGCCACAGTATTTGTGAGTGGCATAGGCTATAAATTACCGCCAAACGAAGTGGGCACCGGGTCAGCTAGTAATTAAATAAAACGATACATTCAAAAACATATTCTGTTATAATCACACGTGCCTTATTTCCTATAATTATGGCTGAATTTATACAACGATGTTTCTAACACAGAAATAACTAAAAACGTTTACAATTTTAGCTCTGGCAACAATTATAATAACGCACACAGAACGTGTGGATTGAAATATGTAACCCCGATGACATAAACACTGCAATTTCTTTCAGAATCTCTACATAATGGTGTTTACCAGCGTTCGATAATATTGAGCAATTATTTGTTCCCCTACGCCTCGGAAACCTTTCAATATCCTGACATGTTAGGAATATGATACATACTCTAAATTATTTACGAAGGTCCAAAGCCGACCTACAATGCCCGATGTATGACGATGAAGGAATAATTTGAACCTGTGTACATTCATATTCGTCTACCTGTTTTGAAGATTATCACTACCTGAAAATAAAGAAAGATATTGTTTAACAACAAACGTAGTAAGACGGTGCTAAGACATAATTAATAGTAGTAAATTATTAAATAATTAATTAAAAGAGTAGTAAAATTTTGCGAAACATTTGAATAATATTTTTGAAATGATATTTAATAATTGATTCAAATAATTGCATGCGTAAAATGTGGTAGTTATCAGGATGTCAAAATACAGAATTATATCCATCACATTTGCTTAGAATTAATCAATAAATTATAATTCATTTCATTTACCAAAGCTAACTAAATATGTTTGGGGTTGGCGCCTTAACCATTTTATGTCTATTTTATCCTGCGTGAATTATCATCATAGGCACACCAGCTCTCTCAGCTGCGGCAAAGGCAAGGTCTATAACTGAGCGAACTGGCTGAATTCACAGCTTACACGGGGTCTATACCCGAGGGAATGAGCTGTAACTCACCCTGCGTCTGGCTGCACCAGCGGGCGGCGAGGTACGCCACGAGGACCACGATGACGAGCGCGCTGAGGGGTCTATAGCTGAGGGAATGAGCCGTAACTCACCGCTTACATGGAGAGGTACCCCTGCGTCTGGCTGCGCCAGCGGGCGGCGAGGTACGCCACGAGCACCACGATGACGAGCGCGCTGAGGGGTCTATAGCTGAGGGAATGAGCCGTAACTCACCGCTTACATGGAGAGGTACCCCTGCGTCTGGCTGCGCCAGCGGGCGGCGAGGTACGCCACGAGGACCACGATGACGAGCGCGCTGAGGGGTCTATAGCTGAGGGAATGAGCCGTAACTCACCGCTTACATGGAGAGGTACCCCTGCGTCTGGCTGCGCCAGCGGGCGGCGAGGTACGCCACGAGCACCACGATGACGAGCGCGCTGAGGGGTCTATAGCTGAGGGAATGAGCCGTAACTCACCGCTTACATGGAGAGGTACCCCTGCGTCTGGCTGCGCCAGCGGGCGGCGAGGTACGCCACGAGCACCACGATGACGAGCGCGCTGAGGGGTCTATAGCTGAGGGAATGAGCCGTAACTCACCGCTTACATGGAGAGGTACCCCTGCGTCTGGCTGCGCCAGCGGGCGGCGAGGTACGCCACGAGCACCACGATGACGAGCGCGCTGAGGGGTCTATAGCTGAGGGAATGAGCCGTAACTCACCGCTTACATGGAGAGGTACCCCTGCGTCTGGCTGCGCCAGCGGGCGGCGAGGTACGCCACGAGCACCACGATGACGAGCGCGCTGAGGGGTCTATAGCTGAGGGAATGAGCCGTAACTCACCGCTTACATGGAGAGGTACCCCTGCGTCTGGCTGCGCCAGCGGGCGGCGAGGTACGCCACGAGCACCACGATGACGAGCGCGCTGAGGGGTCTATAGCTGAGGGAATGAGCCGTAACTCACCGCTTACATGGAGAGGTACCCCTGCGTCTGGCTGCGCCAGCGGGCGGCGAGGTACGCCACGAGGACCACGATGACGAGCGCGCTGAGGGGTCTATAGCTGAGGGAATGAGCCGTAACTCACCGCTTACATGGAGAGGTACCCCTGCGTCTGGCTGCGCCAGCGGGCGGCGAGGTACGCCACGAGGACCACGATGACGAGCGCGCTGAGGGCGCAGCCCACGACGATTGGCACCGCGTCGGGCACGTCGTTGCCGCCGCAATCGCGACCTGAATAAATATAACATTTCAACATTAGTTTTAAGACGATAGATCTGACAAAGGCCGTATCAGAACGGTGGCCGTGCGAAGGTTTAAGATCAGCAGGCAGACCACCAGTGGCACCAGCGGTGGTCACACGACATTGTATAGGTAGCGGGAACCTATAGGTACAGTTGGCGCTGGGTCTTATTTTATATTATAAGTAAAAAGATATCGCAGCTCCGAAGGAACACCGCAGATGGAAGTTCGTTCCACAGCTTCAGATCGTTCGGGACAAAAAAGAGCACGAAAAACGAGTAGTTCTGGAGAACCAGCTATCCAGATGGTGATGGCGAGTAGTGCGGTTGTGGAAGTTAGCTGCGGGTCGGACCGAATCCGCTGTAGAATCCAACCGGGACCCCGTGAGGACTTAGTGCAGAATCCGACCAATCCTCTGACGAGGAATAGTTCGACGACGCGCTTTGTCTACATAGTGAGTGACGCAAATATTGATGGGTTTTTAGTCGGACTGTTAATTTGCTAAAATCTTCGAGTTCGACATACCCCTCTACCCAGGCCCAGGCTAGAGGGCATGCGTAACGAATGGCATGACAAAGAGGAGGCCTGGGCGTTTTTAAAAAAAAAAAAAATAGCACCCCAGAAATGTGTCGTCCACTAACTTCGACAACAAATTTCTCAGCAACCTAACACATTTCAATTAAGAGTAATATTTCTACTACAGAAATGATTAAGAATTATGTTTTACTATAAAGAGTTCGTAGCTCAGACTGAAATGGAGCTGGGCTGGTCATGTTTGCCGCATGCCCGAAGATCTGTGGGCTAAGATCATCACTCAGTGAAACCCCGGCCCGGTAAGACGCCGCGGCAGACCGAAGAAGCGATGGCGGGACGAGTTAGACCAATATAATAGCGCATGCGTCGAATTGACAGCTGATCGAAACGCATGGACAGATGGGGGGGAGGCCTTTGCCCAGCAGTGGGACACTTACGGCTAATTGTAATTGTATAATAAGTTACTACTATACTATACACATTGTAAAAATAAAAAAATTGTCAAAAATGTAATACAAAAAGACACAATTTTATATGTCCAAATAAAAAGTTACTTGGGAAGAATTGTGGATCATCATCACCATTTCGGCCGTAATACGTCCACTACTGAACACAGCCCTCCCTCATGGATCTCCATGAGGGGTAGTTGCCATACTCACCACGCTTGGCAGGCGGGTTGGCGAGCGCAGTACGGATGTTAATACACGGGAAGACGCTGCTGCCTATTCCGGAGGTATCCCTTAGCAGGCTCTTACTGCATCCACGGGCATGAAAGGAGGGGTAACATTCTACTACCGGCACCTCACGGCAGAATTGTGGATAATTTTTGAAAATAGATTGATATTATAGATATTTTTTGTGTTTATTTGAATGTATCATACAAATTTTATTAAATTTAGTTAATTTATTTAATAATAGGTTTATCATCAATTTCATGCAGACTTCCGTTTATTAGAAAGAAATAAGGTTTCCACATAAGTAACGGGCCCATTTTTTTAAAAAAACGTCAACAGCGCATGAATTTAATTTTTTATAGCATGAATAAATTTTAAATAGCATTAAGTTTGCCTATGTACATGTTTTTGTGCAATAAAGAATTTTTCTATCTTATCTTAATTTAGGCTGGTAGGTAGATACAATATTAGTTTTACATACATCAACAATATGAGGAAAATGGGAAAGAATGGCCTAAATTCATAACAAGATATTGTTTAAGAAACTGCAATCCGACTACGTATAGGTACAGCGTTAACAGTCCTACTTTTTTTTTCTATTGAAATTCATTTGTGTTTACAAAGTAAAATCAGACTCCTGCTATTTTCTAGGGCAGGTAAAATTATAGCCTTTGTCACCCATACTATATTATAACAACAAGTAAATACACTCGCACCATCTAGTCTCAAACTAAGCAAAGCCTGTAGTATAGACTAACAACTCATTTATTAAAATCATCATCATCATTTCAGTCATAAAACGTCCACTGATGAACACAGGCCTCCCTCATGGATCTCCATGAGGGGTGGTTGCCATTCTCACCACGCTTGGCAGGCGGGTTGGTGAGCGCAGTATGGGATGTTGATACACGGATAGACGCCGCTGCCCATCTTCCGGAGGTATCCCTTAGCAGGCTCTTACTGCATCCACAGGCATGAGAGGAGGGGTATCATTCTACTGCCGGCACCCCACGGCGGGTGGTATTGGTATTTAATACCTCAGTGTAATACATCTGTGCATGTAATTATTTGTTCTGCCTGGCAACAATAATAAAAACGCCACGGACATCGAATAAACGTTAAATTCAACGAAATGAAGTCATGTTTATCATTACTCCGAAACCGCAGACTACTCGGCATGCAACGAACTTAAACGATATTGTATTTCATCTATGTATTCTGAACAACAGCGTGATTCAGCACCCACAATAAAGCTAGACAATATAACCCTACTGTTCTCGATTAATATATTCATGTACAAGTCAGTTCTACGAAAAGCTTGTTTTGTTTTTTAGGTATTTAAAAATACATATAACCTGCAGGGTGATTACGTATCTCGCGACAGGTTTGCAACAAGCAATATCTCGAGATCGGTATAAGTAACTAAGTTGTTCTTTTTTTGTTTTTGTTTTGTTTCTTTTATAAATCGTGTTAATTTAGCTCACGTGTATTGGAGTTATGTTTTTGTTATAAGATTTTATAGGACGATGTGGTCGCCCAGCGACAAAGTCCTTAAAATAAAAAATAAAAAAAAACGCTGTAACAGGCGCAAGTTTCGCAATCATCGCTGTCATCGGCTTACTTTCTAGTATATAAAAGCAAAATTTTGACGTTATACGCCTGTTGTAAACCTGTCGCGAGATACGTAATCCGCCTGCTGGTATAAACACGTAAATTACCTCTTCATCCCCATCTCGGATAGAGTATTTTTGCTCTTCGACATCTGAGTGCAAAAGCCGTTTTTATCCGCTAAAGGATAAAGTAAATTGAATTTAGAACATCGTGTGCACTAAGTTTGTGAATTCAAAACATCATTAAACCTATTTACTTCTCCGTCCATGGAGCCGAAATTATCATGCAACCTTATTTAATTTGTTAAAAACTCGACTCGAAACCTTCTTGTTGTACTTTTTTTAAATTTTTAATTCTATTGCATTTAATCGACCAAGACGACAAACATTTACAATATTTTAAATTATTATCATCAAATTATTTGGAATCTAATTATAAATGACATTAATATTAAATTAAATACTTATAACATATATTTTTTTTATAATCAGAGAGCTGCTCGAACATAGCAAGATAACCAAATAACTGTGCTGCAAATAACTGTAGTTAACTAACAAACATTTGTGCCGCGGCGAGAATCGAACCCGGAACCTCCCGCGTCTCAGGCGGCTATTATAATAACTTAAACTTCACAATAAAAAACCTAATATATGCACAACTGTAAAAAAGATCGATGGTGAATTGTTTTTAATAATTAATTCATCATCATCATCATTTCGGCCGTAAAACGTACACTACTGAACACAGGCCTCCCTCATGATTTCCATGAGGGGTAGTTGCCATACTCACCACGCTTGGCGGGTTGGCGAGCGCAGTACGGGATGTTGATACACGGAAAGACGCTGCTGCCCATCATCCGGAGGTATCCCATAGCAGGCTCTTACTGCATCCACGGGCTTGAGAAGTGGGGTAACTTTCTACTGCCGGCACCCCACGGCATTAATAATTACGTACGTATTTTATCTAAAATCGTTACAACTAGATTGTGCCTTGGTTCTGTGTGATATGTCTAAACAGATAACTGACACGATTAGTAACTTAATGATAATGATGCTAAACATTTGTTGCGGCGACCATTTAATAAAAAAATGTGCTGAATTTAAAGTAGAACCATCCTAGCTCCAAGATAAGCAATGTGTGCCAAATATATACTTACACCAATATTATATAGGAAAGATTTGTATTCTGTATGTTTGTAACGAATAAACTCATTCATGATTAGAATATTAAAATGTTACATTCTCCCGAGTCACAAAGGTAGTAATTTTGTCCCCGCATTCCCACGGGAACGGCAACTACGCGGGTGAAACTGCGGAGCGCTGCCAGTGAGTGGTATAATACTTAAATAAATGTTTTTGGAAACACATTCTTCTCATATATAGAAAAATACCTATGACAAATATATTCAGTTAATTAGCATATTTTGTGCTCATAACCTTTAGGCCAAAAAGCGCCACAAATCGGTCATCTAGTAACAATAAGCATTATTTTTAAATAAAATACATCGATTAAGCTCCGCGAAACAGCTCGCAGTAAAAGCATGTCTGTGCTAAGTATAGCAGTATAGCTGCGAGTAGTAACTCGCGTATCGTCACGTCCATACCGAGATATTTATGTAAAATAACCATTCCGTGCGAATTAGCACGCTATCTCGCCGACCAGACGTGCGATAACACGAAATGCGAGCCCATTCCGTGCAGTGCTTATAGCAGGAATCACATTATTTTCAAACACACTGATTACGAACTACTCAGGCTGTGACTCTGTACTCTGTAGCGCGATATTGAACGTATCGTAGTGATATATGTACACTGCCGGCCAAAAGTTTGAGACCACCTACATCTAAGTAGCAAAATGAAATAAAACTCAAAATATAAATCAAGAGGTTTAGATATTAATTAAAATGCTTATTTACTAATACACATTCATCAAGAAGAAAAAAAAATCAAGAAATATCAACCATTTACGTTAAAAATGACGTTCATATTTAATAAAATCATTAAACGGATTTTTCGTCAAAAAAAGCCTCCCTTGCATTTTATAACTTTTTTCACTAGTCTCGGCATACGAGCAATCAATTTATCAATTGTATCTTGTGAGATATTGTTCCAGCTTTCTTGTAAAGCCTTCCACATGTCTTCTTGTGAGGAGGGACAACAACTGCGCACATTTCTGTCAAGCTCTTCCCACAATAGCTCAATGGGGTTGAGATCCGGACTCTGAGGGGGCCACACCATGTTTTTTAACACCCTTTCTGTTTCTTTATGTTCTAAATAACCCCTGCATAATTTTGAACTATGTTTAGGATCATTATCTTGTTGGAAAAAACATCCATTTCCAATTAATCTTAAACCAGACGGAACGGCATTTTGCTGTAGTATTCGTTTATAATGCTCCTTTTTCATGATTCCTTCGACTCGTACCAAATCTCCGGTTCCATGGCCCGAGAAGCATCCCCAGACCATAATGGAACCACCACCATGCTTAACTGTTGGCACCACACAATCTGGCATCATCTTTTCCTCGGCGGTACGTCGAACAAAAATTCGTCGTTTTGAACCAAATATTTCAAACTTGGATTCATCTGTCCAAAGAACTTCTTTAAAGTCTTCTTCAGTCCAGTCTCGATGGGTAAGGGCCCACTGCATCCGTTTCTTTTTGTTTTGTGGCCTTAGTAGTGGTTTTCGAACGGCGACGCGACCAAATAACTTAGCATCTCTCAATCGTCTTTTTACTGTAGTCAATGACACACAGGTTCTGATCGGGATTTGTTCACTTCTGCGCGGATTTCTGGTGCGGTTAGGCGTCTATTCCGCTTGCTGGTAACGACGATGAAATTATCCTCGCTAGAAGTGGTAGCTCTCGGTCTCCCCGATCGCGAACGATCTTGATTACTGCCAGTCTCCTTGTATCGGGTTATTGCGTTATGAACACAAGTCTTCGACAACTTAAGTTGAGAGGCAATCGCACGTTCAGATTTGCCTTCGCCGTGTAAAACAACTATGGCAGAACGAGTTTCAGTGCTAATTTCGCGCACTTTTCCCATTTTAAGATGTCTTCACTGTAACAACGACGAGCTCAGACTAGTTAAGATAATGAAAAATTTACTCCATCAAAACTCAGGTAAAAAATATGTTTAAGGAAGCTAAAATAATCCGGAAGTACGGTTACCGCAAAACAAAACCAAAATAATTAGAAATGAGCAGGCCATAAAAAATATAACAATGACTCTATCACCTGGTAAGCGCGCGGTACTCATTTATGTTTTGAAACAATAGACCTTTAAAGGATGATAACTTAAAAATATACAATAAAAATGACTCAGAAATTCTTTGATAACAATAAAATACGCAGGTGTTCAAATTAGCTCTTTATCATGTGTACTTTTGAAATATTTTGGTGGTTACAAAGATTTTTACAAGTGGTCTCAAACTTTTGGCCGGCAGTGTATATAATGCTATCTCACGAATACAGTTCCGACCGTGTTGACAATAATGTTAGTAGAATGTTACCAACATTATCGTAAACATACGGATTATACCTACATAATACAACACCATAAAATATTGAGTATAGATTACTAGGACAGCCATTGGCCATCTATTTAAAAAAAAAACATTCGGGAAGTTTCTTCGTCTGTAATGACAGACCCTAGCCGTGGGGTGCCGGCAGTAGAATGTTACCCCTCTTCTCCTACCCGTGGATGCAGAAAGAGCCTGCTAAGGGACGCCTCCGGAAGATGGGCAGCAGCGTCCTTCCGTATATCAACATCCCGTACTGCGCTCACCAACCCGCCTGCCAAGCGTGGTCAGTATGGTAACTACCCCTCACGGAGATCCATGAGGGAGGCCTTAGTTCAGTAGTGGACGTTTTACGGCTGAAATGATGATGAATGACAGAACCTGTTGAGCACAACAATGATTGTAAGAGACGAAGACGTCACTGTTAACTAAGGTAGGTACGAGTTATGCTAAAGGTTAACGCAAAAAAATACATTACTATCTAAACGAGAGGGTAGAACTTAGCCGCGGAACTTATTAGACCACTTAGCGGCGGAGTCCGTGTAGATAACTCACTCAGTACTCAGGCCTCCTCCAGTAAATGCAAGATCATTGCACCTCCCAGTCTACCCACAGTATACAGCTGACTATACACTCGTATAGCCGTGGGGTGCCGGCAGTAGAATGTTGCCCCTCTTGCCCGTGAATGCAGTAAGAGCCTGCTAAGAGCTAACTCCGGAAGATGGGCAGCAGCGTCATTCCGTGTATGAACATCCCGTACTGCGCTCGCCAACCCGCCTGCCAAGCGTGGTGAGTATGGCAACTGCCCCTTATGGACATCCATGAGGGAGGCCTGTGTTCAGTAGTGGACGTTTTACGGCTGATATGATGATGATGATGATACACTCGTAGTCGGCATCAATTGCGCTAATGTGGAGACTATGGAAATCTAACTCAACATACAACAACACCAACTGCGTCACGGAGATTGTAGTAGTCGCAGGCGGATATAAGGACGTTTGTCTGTGACACTGTTACCTGTGACGTAAATATATGGCGGACCTATGTGTGCCACAGCCTAATGCAGCGTTGCCCACGTGCGCTCTTGAACCTGAGGTCGATAACACACTTGCGTTAAAGATGGTTTCCCCGCAGTACGATAGGACTACTGGCTGAAAGGGGCCAAGTCACAGCTGCTCCACGGAGCCATGAACTGAGCCACGGAGATTGTAGTCGCATACGGATATATTATGAGGTGTCCGTGCGTGAAACTGCCACGTGCGCTGCTATGGACAGAAGACGTTAGGCCAAAAGCGCGACGAAAGCTCCCCAGTCGCAGCTGCTTCCCGGAGGTCAATCAATGAGGCTATGGTGGAAACCTAACTTAGCAGCATTAAACGCCCCTACTAGCATCTACAGGAGCAAGGCCTATAGAACCACTATAGGCCTTGCTCCTGTAGATGCAAGATGCTAGGGGCGTTTAATGCTGCTAAGTTTATAGACCCACTATAGGCCTTGCTCCTGTAGATGCAAGATGCTAGGGACGTTTAATGCTGCTAAGTTTATAGAACCACTATAGGCCTTGCTCCTGTAGATGCAAGATGCTAGGGGCGTTTAATGCTGCTAAGTTTATAGACCCACTATAGGCCTTGCTCCTGTAGATGCAAGATGCTAGGGACGTTTAATGCTGCTAAGTTTATAGAACCACTATAGGCCTTGCTCCTGTAGATGCAAGATGCTAGGGGCGTTTAATGCTGCTAAGTTTATAGAACCACTATAGGCCTTGCTCCTGTAGATGCAAGATGCTAGGGGCGTTTAATGCTGCTAAGTTTATAGACCCACTATAGGCCTTGCTCCTGTAGATGCAAGATGCTAGGGACGTTTAATGCTGCTAAGTTTATAGAACCACTATAGGCCTTGCTCCTGTAGATGCAAGATGCTAGGGGCGTTTAATGCTGCTAAGTTTATAGAACCACTATAGGCCTTGCTCCTGTAGATGCAAGATGCTAGGGGCGTTTAATGCTGCTAAGTTTATAGAACCACTATAGGCCTTGCTCCTGTAGATGCAAGATGCTAGGGACGTTTAATGCTGCTAAGTTTATAGAACCACTATAGGCCTTGCTCCTGTAGATGCAAGATGCTAGGGGCGTTTAATGCTGCTAAGTTTATAGAACCACTATAGGCCTTGCTCCTGTAGATGCAAGATGCTAGGGGCGTTTAATGCTGCTAAGTTTATAGACCCACTATAGGCCTTGCTCCTGTAGATGCAAGATGCTAGGGACGTTTAATGCTGCTAAGTTTATAGAACCACTATAGGCCTTGCTCCTGTAGATGCAAGATGCTAGGGGCGTTTAATGCTGCTAAGTTTATAGAACCACTATAGGCCTTGCTCCTGTAGATGCAAGATGCTAGGGGCGTTTAATGCTGCTAAGTTTATAGAACCACTATAGGCCTTGCTCCTGTAGATGCAAGATGCTAGGGGCGTTTAATGCTGCTAAGTTTATAGAACCACTATAGGCCTTGCTCCTGTAGATGCAAGATGCTAGGGGCGTTTAATGCTGCTAAGTTTATAGAACCACTATAGGCCTTGCTCCTGTAGATGCAAGATGCTAGGGGCGTTTAATGCTGCTAAGTTTATAGAACCACTATAGGCCTTGCTCCTGTAGATGCAAGATGCTAGGGACGTTTAATGCTGCTAAGTTTATAGAACCACTATAGGCCTTGCTCCTGTAGATGCAAGATGCTAGGGGCGTTTAATGCTGCTAAGTTTATAGAACCACTATAGGCCTTGCTCCTGTAGATGCAAGATGCTAGGGGCGTTTAATGCTGCTAAGTTTATAGACCCACTATAGGCCTTGCTCCTGTAGATGCAAGATGCTAGGGACGTTTAATGCTGCTAAGTTTATAGAACCACTATAGGCCTTGCTCCTGTAGATGCAAGATGCTAGGGGCGTTTAATGCTGCTAAGTTTATAGAACCACTATAGGCCTTGCTCCTGTAGATGCAAGATGCTAGGGGCGTTTAATGCTGCTAAGTTTATAGAACCACTATAGGCCTTGCTCCTGTAGATGCAAGATGCTAGGGGCGTTTAATGCTGCTAAGTTTATAGAACCACTATAGGCCTTGCTCCTGTAGATGCAAGATGCTAGGGGCGTTTAATGCTGCTAAGTTTATAGAACCACTATAGGCCTTGCTCCTGTAGATGCAAGATGCTAGGAGCGTTTAATGCTGCTAAGTTAGGTTTATAGAACCACTATAGGCCTTGCTCCTGTAGATGCAAGATGCTAGGAGCGTTTAATGCTGCTAAGTTAGGTTTATAGAACCACTATAGACCTTGCTCCTGTAGATGCAAGATGCTAGGGGCGTTTAATGCTGCTACGTTAGGTTTATAGAACCACTATAGGCCTTGCTCCTGTAGATGCAAGATGCTAGGGGCGTTTAATGCTGCTAAGTTAGGTTTATAGAACCACTATAGGCCTTGCTCCTGTAGATGCAAGATGCTAGGGGCGTTTAATGCTGCTAAGTTTATAGAACCACTATAGGCCTTGCTCCTGTAGATGCAAGATGCTAGGGGCGTTTAATGCTGCTAAGTTTATAGAACCACTATAGGCCTTGCTCCTGTAGATGCAAGATGCTAGGGGCGTTTAATGCTGCTAAGTTAGGTTTATAGAACCACTATAGGCCTTGCTCCTGTAGATGCGTCCTAGTTGCAGATAGCTATTGTGCTGGGAACGTAACTCACCGGCGTTAAAGGCGGAGCCCCCGGTGGTCCTGTAGGCCTCCTCCTGCAGGTGGGAGAGCGTGAGCGCGGCCACGGCGCCCGAGCTGGCCGTCAGGTTCATGCGGCTGGGCGGCGTGCAGCGGTACGAGCTGGTGAGCGGGACCTCCCAGTCGCAGCCGTGCGAGAGCACCACTACGCCGTTTGTGGCTGCGGATGACACGTTCCAGTGTGAATTTTTTTTAATGTTTTTGATTAGAATTTTATATGGAATTTATGAATTGAATTGAATATTATGCATGAATTTATTCGAATATTTATATTAATGAAATTGTGTGTTGTAATTTATTTTTTAATGTGTTTTTTTTAATAGTATGGTATTTTAAATGTTTAATGGAACTACACTATTGTATTAGGATAATCCTGTCAAAATAGGTGTAATGTATATAAATAAATAAAAAAAATGTTACGATACAAATTGTAGATGTGTACAGTTAAAGCCTGTATTACAATTACACGGTATTCAGGGACCCTTACCCTAACTAAGAGTGGTGTAATAAGAGTTAGAGCGTAAGGGACCCTAACTAGCGCGACCGCGGCAAGCCTTGCTCCCTAATCGCCCGAACTACCGGGCCCTGAATACCGTGTAGTGTAATACAGCTTTAAGTAAGAGTCAAAGTCAATAAACTCATCATTTTTGTGGTTCCGGACCAAAATGGTAAAAAGGAACCCTTAGGTGTGACTTTGTCTGTCTGTATGTCTGTCACAGGTGAATATCTTGAAAAATACTGACTTGAAATTTGAAATGGTATCAGATAACGCTTATTCGATTAATATTGCATAATAAATAAAAATCGTTGAAAAATATTCTGAAAAATATTGGAAAGGGGCGATTTTTTTTAAGTTGAGTTAATAGGTCATGTGGTCATGTGGCTACTAGGTCATGTCATCATATGAAAAGGCTTCATTTGCACATTATTAAACAGTTTTTAGTTTTCCTCTAAGCCGTATAGTTTTCGACTTATTTACAAAAATGTTGAAATAAGTACAATTTATTAATTTACGCTTATCTTGTATAAATCTTTCAAGTGAATGGTGTTTGAGAAAAAAAATTCTTAAACCGTACTAAGCGTTGAATTATGTTATGTAAATCTATTGAATTTATATAAAACAAACACATTTCATTTAAATAAATGTCATAATCGAATTTGTTAGCTTAACAATTTTTTTTAAGAGAGGGAAAGTGCCGAATATGAACACACCCTTTGACAGAAGTCAAAGGGTGTGTTCATATGAATAGAAATTCATTGTTACAATCTGTGTCTTAATGTGGTGCTATTATTGTACTTCATATTTCCTTAACTTCAGGACAATAAATAGATAGATAGAATATACTTAGAATATACTTTATTGTACACAATAACAAACAGGAAAAGAAACAGAAATAAACACAATTTACAAAAAGTGGTGCAACGGGCGGCCTTATCGCTAAAAGCGATCTCTTCCAGGCAGCCTTTGTGTGCACACGAACAGTTAAATATGAGAAGGCGGTGGCGTACTTAGAAGCACAAGTAGATCGAACAATAAATAAATAAATAAATATACTTACATGAAATACACATGGATGCATATATGTTTATTTCATGTAAGTCTACTACTAAAATGACTTAGATAAATAAAATATTACATATTTTATAATACATACTTATACATATTATGATGACTATGTGCGAAAGGAAATATAACACAAATATAATGACAAGAAGATAATGAATAGGCATCATAACTAATCATAAGTTATATTAATTTAACAACAAGATGTTTTATTAAATTAATATAATTTATGATTAGTTAAAATTTGCAATTGTAATAAAAATTAAAAAATAAAAAAAAGATCTGATCTATTGCAAACCGAAACGGTTTTGTTGTTTTATCTGTTTCACAATGATCTGTTTCACAATGTCTGTATGTTCATAAATTTTGCATAATCTAGTTAATATGGAAACTTATTGGCAGTGAGATAATAACTTAAAAATCTAATAGATGATCCTATCCTCTCTTATCCGTGGATGCAGTAGGAATCAACTAAGGCATACCTCCGGAAGATGGGCAGCAGCGTCTTTCTGTGTATCAACATCGCGTACTGCGCTTGCTAACCCGCCTGCCAAGCGTGGTGATCATGATCTTTAGATCCATGAGGGAGTCCTATGTCCAGTAGTGGACGTCCTACAGCCGAGATGATCATTGCACCTTTCCCCAAATCATCATCATCATTTCAGCCGTAAAACGACCACTACTAAACACATGCCTCTCACATGGAGCACCATAAGGGGCAGTTGCCATACTCACCACGCTTGGCAGGCGGGTTGGCGAGCACATTTCGGGATGTTGATACCTTGAAAGACGCAGCTGCCCATCTTCCGGAGGTACCCGCTTAGCAGGCTCTTACTGCATCCACGGGCATGAGAGGAGGGTTTACACGGCACTAAATACTTACTAGCCGTGGAGTGCCGGCAGTAGAATGTTACCCCTCCTCTCCTACCCGTGGATGCAGTAAGAGCCTGCTAAGGGACACCTCCGGAAGATGGGCAGCAGCGTCTTTCCGTATATCAACATCCCGTACTGCTACTATGGTACTGGTGAGTATGGCAACTACCCCTCATGGAGATCCACGAGGGAGGCCTTAGTTCAGTAGTGGACGTTTTACGGCTGAAATGATGATGATGAAATACTCACTGGCATTAACGAAGAGTGCGGGCGACAGCGCGAACTGCAAGGTCTGGATGCCGTACATCTTGGTGGTCTGGTTCCGGTGGTAGCGGAGGGTCATGGTGTTGTCCACGGTGCTGTTCCGGACGGGCCAGCTCAGCGTGATGAACTGGTCCTCGCCGGCGCACGAGCCGTCCGCGACTGACGCGTTCTTGGGGACGTTCAGGATCACTACTGATGTCAGGTTGGTGGCTGCAACAAGAGGTGAAGCTAAAGTATACAAGCATATTTTGGCGAAGTCGGCGTCGGCCTAGGAAGCTTGCGTGTCGATCTCGATGGTTTCGAACGGGCCTGGTGGGATCATGCAAAAACCGGGGATAACTGGAAGGGTTTTGCCAAGCGGCGGGGCGAAAAACTCAAACTAAAACAAATTGTGTAAGAATACGAGGAAATATAATCATTGAATGTAGATTGATACGGCAATTTAATGGTAAAGCCTTTCGACTGAATAACATAAGAGCATTTAAATCATTCAGGTGTTTACTTTGCGCAACAAATCATCATCATTTCAGCCATAAAACGTCCACTAATGAACAAAGGCCTCCCTCATGGGTCTCCATGGGGGGTTGTTGCCATACTCACCACGCTTGGCAGGCGGGTTGGCGAGCGCAGTATGGGACGCCTGCCAAGCGTGGTGAGCCACTGCCCCTTATGGAGATCCATGAGGGAGGCCTGCGTTCAGTAGTGGACTTTTTATGGCTGAAATGATGATGACGGTATGCGTAAATATACTGAACTGACACTAAGATATATAATTAAAAGACTAACAAAAAATAAGAATGAATATTTGTTGTTGTTAGAAGTAATTTTTCCGTTAACGTATGGTTAACCCACTGCTTACAAAATAACCTGTGATAACAAAAGGAAAATGTGAAGATGTCAATACGAAACGTCGAAATATTTGTCAATAAATTAATGAACATTTTATAAATACCTACTAGAATAATTTCACACATTCCCCCGGCGTAGTCTTTACATCAAAGGGTAGAAGGTTCAAATTCCTCCGCATAAGTTTAGCCGGCGTTAAGGACCAACAATCGTGTCTTAAAACCACCGAATGCCCTAGTTGTTACTCGAAACATGAATCATTTTGTTATTACGAGGTTTTTCCTGCTTTCTGCATGCATTGCGATTCTTTCTCGGACATGTGAAGCCTACTTTCTGTGCATTTGTGAGTCATTAATCCGTTTACTCACTTCTGTCATAGTTATTCTTCTAATATAATTAACAATCGAGACTCCACCTACTAAAGAGATTGTATTTACAAGAGGTTTTTTCTTTCGCTTTAAAAATAAGGATTTAAAAGATATTTTAGCTATCAAGACATATGACATGCTTTTACTGAAATCTGTAAGTTTTTTTTTTTGGAATTGCAAAATGAGTTTTGGGCAAAGAAAATGTAATTACTAGAACCTAATTAAAAGAAATCAAGTAAATTAAATACATTGTTAGTGTGGTCCACGGGCATATTTTGTAAGAAAACATTGCATGGTCCGGGAAAATGCAAATAATGGTGGGCGATAATTCCCTGTCATAAGAACGTAATTGTTTAAACAATATAATTATGTTAACAAATCGCGATTGAGATCAAGCCAAACATAGATTTCTACAGAAAGCGAGGAGAAACATAATTTCAGATTCATGATCAAGCATAACACATATCACAAGAACAAGTAAGGTGAAAGGTTTCAGAGTTCAGTAAATACCTAAGTATCAGTAAGCACTTCGGTAGTTTGCATAGCTGTGGCGACTAGCGAGACAAAGAAGTGATTCGAGTCACGCTAAGGTCAAACACTGGCACACTTTTCATCGGTGTTAAATGTTAATGCCTCACATTTCGAACCATTTTGATGTAACCATCCTTAAAAGCCCCGGGGTGGCAGCAAAATGTTGCCTCTCCTCTTTTGCCCGTGGATGCAGTAAGAATCTGCCAAAGGAATATATCCTAAAGATGGGCAGCAGCGTCTTTCCGTATGCTTATCAACATCCCGTACTGCGCTCGCCAACCCATGATCATGATCTTGGAGGTCCATGGGAGAGGCCTATTCCAGCAGTAGACGTGGACAGGAATCCTACTGCTAAGATGTTGTTGATGATGATGATGACTCTGAGATAAAATGTTACTTTGTTGTGTTCCCAGTCTGATTGTTACGTATTTGTTTACTTAGATACCGATAAACATCAAAATATCACCACATGAGTTACATTCGTAATATAAATATAAATTATCTAGGTAAGTAGATACATAGATAATGCATTTACATACAACATAAACACACAAATTTAAACAAAATATAAAATACAATGACAATTCACAAAGAAATAGTTAGGTAGGTAATATAAACACAAATAACCTATAATTTCAAAATAAACTAATTTTCAATAAAAGTATTACAATGAATGTGGTTACTACAAACGCAGTTGTTTGTGGTGTTGTTTGTATGTGCTGCAGTGTGACAAAATGCTCATAGCTCAGCATATAACTTTGCTCAAAGAGCAAACACTGATTTTCAGCCATAACCATACGAGGTGACAAGGTGAGCGACATAGCCAACCATAGATAAATAAATAAAATAGACAGCATAAAAATAATGAACCAAGTAGTCCTTGTACATCAAAAATATTATTTGTGTGCATGCAGTGTACTCATGAAGCAGGAGTGGCGTATGTTTGACTGATCATATCAGACACATTTCCGGTGGGTATTCGATTAAACTCAATTAGGACCTACGCGGTAGGCAACAGCCACAAACTACAGAACTAACTAAGACTTAGTTTATATTATGAAGTATCAAAATATAATTTATGATATGAAAATATGGTATATTACTAAAGTAACAAAACAAATCTAAAGACAAAGCGGAGACGGGTTATTGAAAAAATGCAAATTATAATACATATACTCTGCGACCGTTCCGTAAACAGCCAAGTACGAAGCATATTTACAAACTTGTTTCATAAGGAGTTTACTGAACTCGATATTGTTAATAAACAACCAAAATCTTCTATAGTAAAATGTTTGGTAGCAGGATAACGGTGGAAAATTACAAAATTAGTTATTGGCAGCAAATGTGATTATATGAATACGAAGAAAATTTGTCGTTTTAATAAATAATCAGTATCTAAAGAGTAAGAAACCCCCACATAAACACGAAATGCAAAGACGGGAGCACGGACAAAGTATCTACGTAAGCAGATATTGGCATTAACAGCCTCGTGAGTCACCATCAGCACGTAGACGGTGTGTGCACGTTTCCGAGGAAAACAAATTACATTATTCATAAATCAGCAAGCAGGTCATTTATTTGTTTATTCATTTATTTAAAAAAATAGAGCTAACTTACAACATACACCAAAGCGTTAAACTACAACATTGGTATTTAAATATAAGATACAGTTTTTGAATGGATTCATCATTTCAGCCATAAAACGACCACTGATGAACACAGGCCTCTCTCATGGATTTCCATGAGGGGTAGTTGCCATACTCACCACGCTTGGCAGGCGGGTTGGTGAGCGCAGTATGGTATGTTGATAAGCGGAAAGACGCTGCTGCCCATCTTCCGGAGGCGTCTCTTAGCAGGCTCTTACTGCATCCACGGGTAGGAGAGGAGGGGTAACATTCTCACCAACCCGCCTGCCAAGCGTGGTGAGTATGGCAACTACCCCTCACGGAGATCCATGAGGGAGGCCTTAGTTCAGTAGTGGACGTTTTACGGCTGAAATGATGAACTTATAAATATATACTTACGTAGAATTAGGTTAACATAAATAGTTCGATTTTACTTAGAGATCGCCACTATAACTAAATAGCTTTATGTGTCATCTTAATCCATGTTACGTAAATTAAATTAGCTTTTGTTAGGAAGTGCGCCAACAGAATTGACGCCATTGGCTCCGTTTATTGTCCTCTAGCGATATTCTTAAAAGTAATAATATTGACTTCGATCAATATTCTGAAGGTTGTATCCTATATAATAAAACTATCTATCTATGTAGTATAATGTATTAAGTATATCAGTCATCTAGTACCCATAACACAAGCTCTGCTTAGCTTGGGGCTAGATGATGCTGTGTGATTTGTCGAGCATTATTTATTTATTTATTATTTATTTATTTATATGAGTTCAGTGAAATGTTATGATTCTGCGAAATGTGACGACGGACGGAGGCGACTAAGGGACTGAGATGCCGATATTGGTTTGTTATATGTTAGTTAGTTATATGATTAACTAGCTTTCCCGCGCAACTTCGTCTGCGTCGACGGCGACATCGACTACCAAACTGCCCGTCTAGCATGCGATGTATGCAGATTCCCGTACTTACAGATAATGTAGCTGAATGTACCTACCTTTTGTGTCAGGATTTACAGATTTCCGACATTTAATAATGAAGATGCCGTGGGGTGCCGGCAGTAGAATGTTACCCCTCCTCTCATGCCCGTGGATGCAGTAAGAGCCTGCTAAGGGATACCTCCGGAAGATGGGCAGCAGCGTCTTTCCGTGTATCAACATCCCGTACTGCGCTCGCCAACCCGCCTGCCAAGCGTGGTGAGTATGGCAACTACCCCTCATGGAGATCCATGAGGGAGGCCTGTGTTCAGTAGTGGACTTTTTACGGCTGAAATGATGATGATGATGAATAATGAAGACCTATAGAAAATCAGTCATTTCGGGAAAAGTTCTTTTTGAAGTACGTACGTTATACATTTTGTCATTCAACCTAAAACCCCCCGTAAGCCATGTTTCGACCGGATGACAATCAGTTTTAAAACCAATCCTATATTAGTAACTATTCGCACACCGCAGTTTCACCCAGGTGGTTCCTGCTCCATGCTATTATAGCCTATGCTATTCAGGGATAATGTAGCATTCTAATAATGGTGAAAGAATTTTGGAAACGGTCCAGTAGTTTTTGAGTTTTTTCGTTACAAACATACAAAATACACATCTTTCCTGTTTATAATATTGTAAGACATTTTCAGTTATTCAGGCGACTATGCAAAACAACTGGATACAGTTCCGTTTACACATCAGCTGAATAGATACAAAATGTAATAGACACGTACGTGCATAAAGAGCATTCTGTTTGCGCTATCGGTCACGCTCCATCTACCAACTAACAGATACGAGGGGAGCAGTTACTAATCATCATCATCCATAGATACCTACGGCTGGGTGCAGTCCTCACTTCTAATACTGGTGGGATACCAGGTCTGCCCTGACGCCGCGCGTTTGGGGGACTGTGCAATGTCCCCCGTGACACACCCCGACCCTAACTAGCCTCAAGTCTGCCCTGACGTCGCGCGTTTGGGCGAACTGTGCAATGTCCCCCGTGACACACCCCGACCCTAACTAGCCTAACTGTTTGACATCATCATTTCAGCCGTAAAGCGTCCAAAACGAACACAGGCGTCCCTCATAGATCTCAAATCAGACGCTTGGCAGGCGGGTTGGCGAGCGCAGTACGGAATGTCGATACACGGAATGATGCTTCTGCCCATCTTCCGGAGGTTAGACTTTGACCTTGCTCACTGCATCCACGAGCAAGAGGGGGGGGCAACATTCTACTGCCGGCACCCCAACTTCTTGACATACCAGAGAACTCTAGGCCGCTGGCAGCATTTCGCAGCATCCTCGAAGGACATGCAGATGTTGTAGAAGAGCATGACTCGATCAGACTAGTCGAAACTAGTCCTCCGTTTGTTAGGCCTTTGCATCTATTGTATGCATACCGTATGGAACGCAGTGCCTGGGACATTGTTAGATGGATAAGGCTTGCCCAGCACCTATACCGCCATCTTCGCTAAGTCAGCTTTTAGGCAGAGAAAAGAACAGGTCAATACGTCGTAGCTAACAAAGCCGCGAGTTTCCTCACGATGTTTTCCTTCGCCACGTGTTATATGTGCACATCAATTTTATACAACAAAAATCTATTGAACCCACGACCTTTGGATTGAAAGTCGGTGGTACACATCACACGGCTTTTAAACGTAACAAAATCCGGACGTCTGCTGTGCAAAGCCAGCACGTCACGCCGTTAGAGCAGTCGCGGGCAATTCCTCTTGAGCTTTATAATATTATTATTATATATAAGGTTCTGCCCGCCGCTTCGCATGCGTTGTACCAGAATAAAAGGTAACCTATGTGTTAATCCTGGCACACATCTATACGTGTGCAAAATTTTATCGTAATCCGTATGATAGCTTTTGCGTGAAAAGGTAACAAACATCCATACATCTATGGGCGGATTTCTAGAAAGTTGTCTGTAGGAAATTTGCGTGTCCTATGCCTTCTATCTTGATTATCATAACCCATTAGATAAAAACACTTGTTTTTTTATTAAAAATAATAATTATTATACAATATACTTATTAAATATATATTTATTTTAACTGAACAACCCAAAAATGATTAAAAATCAATTAAATGAAAAATAAAAACATGGTCATTCTCACGTGTCCACCACCCCAAATGCAGTATTCAAAGTAAAAATTTGTAATTTTGTCTTTATCTTTGATACTGTACTATGTGTTATTTGAAAAGGTAATAATGCCTAAAATATAGATTCAACATAGTTATAAGGTAGTTAGAGTTAGATATTAAAAAGAAACACAAATACTTGCCGACTTTAAAATTTGTTCACGCGGAAATTCCGCAATACGTCACGTCGTGTTTGATCATGTTCGAATAAAAAAGCTACTAAAATTTGGATTTATTTTAACAAATGGCATCATTTTATACCCATCCGGCCGCCACAATATTTGCTTTTGGCGGCATTCGATCCAGAAAACGCCGTAAAGTGGTCGCGCCGTCACGTGTCACCTTTTATAATTCCATTACAAACGGCTGTTTTTGAAGGTAAATATTACTGTTTGAGGTTGACCTTTGGAAGCTAAATGTAAGGTGTCTTCCTTAGTTATGATGAGTATGAGTAGATCGTTCACATTAGCATTAGTACAAGAGTAATTTACATTTGATTCCCGACCGCCAGAAATACGTCACATCCATTACAGAACGTTTTACAAGGGATGAGGGGGATTTAAATTGTGGAATTCCATTACATAACGGACAACTTTCTAGAAATCCGCCCCTATACAAACATACTTTCGGCTTCATAATATCAGTTAGATAACGGCCACGACCTCTTTGCCGGTTCTGGGCCACCAAAGCTTTGCTCCATTTGACCTTTGGAATAGACATAATTTATACTCGGTACCAATCTCGTATGTTTAAGTAACAATCAACAAAAATCTTCGATAAACAAACGAGTCTTTCGTTTTGTGAGTTACAAACCAGTCACAGGTTTATTTGTAACCTATTTCAGGCACCAGTACCTCACAAAACTAGGTTGAATTAATATCCAATAAGGTGACTTGTCATGTTGAATATATGTCTTTTTAAGATATTACTTTTACTTCATAAGTTGCAGAGTAGAAAGAGTAGTTGTGGAGTAGGTGCAATACGAAGTTCGCCGAGACAGCTAGTAATATAATGTCCCTTAAAAACAAAAGAGATAATTTAAAAAAATGCCTGGCTTATCTCCGACACCAGATATCGCGCAAAAAGGACCAGCTAGTTATAAAAAATAGCATTTAACACCGTAAGGCCTTCTTTTTTCGTAAAACAGCTACTAAAGTATATTGTTAACAATTTATACATCACAGTTCTGGAATGATCAAACATTTAACATCAATCATGCAAGTGCAATCATCGGACGATATCATGTCCCCAGTTTTATCGGCGAGCCGCCGCGAGGGGCGATGTATGCATCAGTGACTCAATGCCAACAGTACCTAATCTGTTCTGTACGGACCGTCAGCGCCGGCAATACCCTACGAAAACAGAAAATAAAGGTCTTTTTAGGGTTCCGTACCTCGAAAGAAAAAAACGTAACCCTTATAGGATCACTTTTTTGTCAGTCCGTCTGTCTGTCAAGACCCTTTGTCTCAGAAACGCGTGGAGGTATCACGCTGGAATTTATATCAAATACTCAGGTCTACCGCCGTGGGGTGCCTGCAGTAGAATGATACCCCTCCTCTCATGCCCATGGATGCAGTAAGAGCCTGCTAAGGGATGCCTGCTAAGGGATACCTCCTCATGGAGATCCATGAGGGAGGCCTGTAGTGGACGTAAACGTCCAATACAGAACACGGCTGAAATGATGATGAAATATCATGTTGAACATCATTACATGGCTGACTGTATCTACGTCATTATGTAAGTAAATACTAACTCTACTTGTCTACTTGCAGGCACTGGAAACATTGATTTTGTACAAAGTCGTTACATTTATGTTTCCTATGTGTTTGGCATGCTACGTCGCTGCCTCTGCCAAGCGGACATAACCTTGACCTAACTGGATCCTCTAATTCTCTATCTGACTGACTATAAGATTTATGGAGCATAGAAAATCAGTTACAGAGCACAGGCACATTACAACAAAATAAAAAAAAGTAAAGACTTTGCATCTATTTTAGATGATTTATGCAGCGTCAGCAACTGGTAATCATGCTGTACGGGAAGCTGCAGTGCCTGGGATATTGTTTGATGGATTAGGCTTGCCCAGTTTCTATACATATACCTATCCTCTCAGCTTAGTCCGCTGTTGGTTAGAGGAAAGAACAGGTCAATACGTCTAAAGCTAACTAAGCCGCGGGTTTCCCCACGATGTTTCCTTCACCGTTACGAAAAAAAATAAATCTAATAATGGACTTCGCTGTAGCGGTGTGAGTCAAGAGCTACGCCACATGAGCAACGCTGGTATTCTGACGGAACCTGTTTCGACCTCACAGCCAGCCACATAAACATAGCAAAACAATAAATGCATAAAAAATATGAAGAACATCATCATTAAATGAAATCATTGATATTGTATAATTCCTATGTTACTCCAAGGTGCTCTAGGTACACAAAACCCTCTTAGGAGATAGATCATTATCAGAATGCATTCGCCATGGCCAAATCGGCTGGGAAAAAAATGTGTGATCAAAAACGGTGCACAGTAATTTATTCATTTACTAGCCGCACTCCGCGGTTTCACCCGCGTAGTTCCCGTTCCCGTGGGTATACGGGGATAAAATACAGCCTACGTTACTCAGGGATAATGTAGCATTCTAATGGTGAAAGAATTATGCAAATCGGTCAAGTAGTTTTGGAGACTATTCAAATATCATAAATTACAAATAGATTGCATATATTATATTACAGACAATATTGGTTTAGCTGTCCCAACAAGAATTCCCAGAAGAGCAACCACAAAACTACTACGCACTCCTTTTTGTCCAACACAGGTTTGCAAGCCCCGATTGTTAAGATTATGTAAGCACAACCTATTTAGCAAAAATATTAAGACCTTGATATTTGAATGACAATAAAATAAAAAAAATAAATAAAATAAAAATTCATTTATTGCGTAAAATCAAATTAACAGAGTGTGTTTGGCTCTGACTCCTAAACTAGGGTTACCTGTATGTCATGACAATGCGTGTAGATTCAAACGCAGCAGATCTATCAGTCATATTTTAGGGAAATACTAATATGTTCCTTGTTACTTTGTTTTTAAGATATTGCAGGGAAGCTTATTTATCTTTACACTTAATTATATGAACTATGAGGTATATAATATATTGTATGTTAATTATATTTGTCTATGTTTCTCTTTGTGAAATTTATGTTTTATGGTGAATGTACAATGAAGAGTTTATCTATATATCTATACTTGTAGCAGGAAAAAGGTGTGATATTTCTATCTGAATAGAACTTGTACTTGTTTATTATACACAGACGCAGTAAGAATCTGCAAGGTATAACACCAAAAGATGGGCAGCAGTGTCTTTCCGTGTATCAACATCTCGAACTGCGCTTGCCAACCCGCAATCTTCCATCCTCAGGATAGTACTTGTGTGGATGAATGGATTCAGAATATGTAAATTTATAGACAAAGGTTGAGATACTTGCATAGTGGTTTGGTTTAAGTATGCTATGCCAACCAGTAATTATAACCAGTAGTTACGGTTTCAGGATTAACGTAAATCAGCTGTTTGCCTGCCATATTCCACGAACACAACATGCGAATAACGCACCAACAATTAGAGCTATCAACCTTATTAATGCTTACATTCATGATGTTCAACATATATAGACTTAGATATATTTAATGACAGCTTAAGTGTAATTTTCAACTCTTTAAGAGTTTATCTTAGTTTTAGTTTAAGATAGTAAGCGTTTTGGTGTAAACTGTGAGCTTTCTATTATAATTGTAATAAATAAAATAAACATGATAACTAGGGGCACATGAGACCTTAGAACTCTCGTCTCAGGGTACGAGCGCAATGCAATGCAGCGTTGGTCACAGTCACATGCTTCGTGACCGTGATCACTGCTTAACATCAGATGGGCCATCGGCTTGCCTCTTCATTAAGCCGTAAAATAAAAAACAGAATCTATTCCTTAGGAATTCAGAAAAAAAGGCAGGCACTTACTGTTAACAATAACGTAGGTGACCTGAAGCTGAGCGGCGAACTGGACGAGCACACAGGTGACATTGTCCGTCTTGTTGGTGTACGACCAGGTGCCTTGTTCCGGGGGACCAGGGGCCGGCGTGGGGGCGGGAGGGGCCGGCGTGGGGGCGGGTGGGGCCGGCGTGGGGGCAGGCGGGGCCGGCGTGGGAGGAGGCGTGGGAGGAGGCGATGGGTCAGTTGTTGGGTCAGTTGTTGGGTCAGTTGTTGAGTCAGTTGTGGGCTCAGTCAGGGGCTCTGTGATGGGCTCCATGACAGGGTCAGTCACTGGATCCGATTGCTTGGTTGTTGGCTCGGTGACTGGATTGGATGCTGGCTCAGGCTTAGATGCGGGAGCACTGGGTTCAACTTTGGGAGTGTCATTTGGAATATTTATGATGACTGTTTTCTGTGTTGTAGGCGCTGAAGCGCTTAGACCTGAAATAGAAAAATCAATTAGAAAAGAATCTACTCTTCACTATATCTATGAAATGAAAGTCAGCATAAGGTCATCACGAGGGCATAGCTACAGAACTGCTTGTGCACCATCCACCACAAACACTGCCCATCATATCCTCATTAACCAAGTAGTAAATAATTGGATTTTTTTACTGGAAGAATTTGTTACTGCCTGGTCAACAAACAATTTTAAAAACAAACTTGACAGCTGGTTGCGATATAATAAACTGTTAACAATCCAAAACAATCAAGTGTACCTAATTGCAAACAAAGACTTTTCAATACTGTTTCATAGACACATCAGCGGGAGCTGCTTGTCTATAAACAAATAATAATAATAATCAACCACTGCTAGGGAAAGGCCTCTTCTCTTTAACGCCACTCTTTGCGGTCTTGTGCTGCAGGATACATATACTGCCTTAACAATGTCATTCAACCAGTGAGCAGGTGGTCTGCCCTAAGGCAGCTGTATATCTCTTGGCCTACATTCAGTGACTACTTTGGTCCTATAGAATGCAAGAATGTAATCTATATATAATAAAAATATCTATCTATGTAGTATAATGTATTAAGTATATCAGTCATCTAGTACCCATAACACAAGCTCTGCTTAGCTTGTGTGATTTGTCCAGCATTATTTATTTATTTATTATTTGATATTCATTTGAGACTAGCTTGTCTTCTGCTGTCCTCCGCGGCTTCTGTCTGTCTGTTTGCAATAAACTCAAAAAGTACTGAGCTGATTTCCATGCTATTTCCACCATAGATAGAGCATAGATTCACAAGGAATGTGAAGATGTTTTCTGGCAACTTACAGATAGCCACCCTAGTTACAGTATAAGATATAATGTCAAACCAACTTTTACTTCAGCAAACTGTACACTTACTCACATATTTTGTTAACATTTGTTTTGTATTTGTATACTATGTTTTTAACAGAGTGGGTGCTGATAGCAGCAAGACAGCCTTGTGGCAGACAACCTGTCAGATGGGCAGATGATGTAGTCAAGGTTGCCAGACAACAATGTGTGAGTCTAGCATATGACTATGTACATTGGCATGTTGAAGTGGAGGTCTGTGTGCAGCAGTGGGTGTCAATAGGCTGATGAGATTGAGATAATGGTATTATGTTTCAGTCTAATCTTTACTGTAAGCTGTTTATGAATAAGGAAACAAATACTGTGCCTCTATATTTTCATTATTCTTCCAGCTTAGTTGTACTTACCATGAGTTAGACCAGTCAATTCATTAGCAACACCACTGATTCTTACTGCTAGATATAACATACATGTGAATGGAATAATTTAAATATGTAACAAGCTCTATACCTTTACATCTTAAAAAAATCATCAAAAGGGATTAAAATATGTAGCGTACGTAAAAGAAAACTATTGTGGAAATACAGACTGAACTCAAATGAAACAACAAGAAATGACTTTAAAACATACTCAAAATTGTACAAAAAAATAATAAAATTGACAAAAAAATCTCAAAACAATTACCTAATTAAATCATCATTGAATAAATCTAAAACTATATGGCAAATTATAAATAAAAATAAAAATGTTTTCAAGGAGTACATTTATAAACTAAAATATGACGATAAAATTTTAAATAATCCATTTGACATTGTAAATACTTTTAATGACTATTTTACTGACCATATTAAATCAAATCCATTGGCATTATCGAATTATCACACTACACTATATAATTTAAAAAGCACATGCTCATCAATGTTTTTATCACCAACTACCCCATTGGATGTGTTTAAGATAATATGCAATTTAAAAAATACAAAAAGTGTAGGGTTTGACGAAATATCGACAATGACACTAAAACATGTTGCTGAAACAGTATGTTTTCCCTTAAGTTATATATTTAACCGCTTTATAGAATGTGGTTTATACCCGATGGCTCTAAAAACGTCAGTAATCAAGCCACTTTTCAAAAATGGTGATAAGGATATAATTTCAAATTATAGACCAATAGCTCTCATCCCAATTATCTCCAAAATATTTGAAAAGATTATTTATAATGGACTTTATGACTATTTGGAAAAGGAGAACATACTTAATGATGAGCAAAAAGGCTTCCGAAGGGGTAAGTCGATCAATCTAGCCATATATGATTTCCTGGAAAAGGTAATAGAAAAGGTTGACAAAAGAGTTCCAATCTGTGCAATATACATGGATATGTCGAAGGCATTTGATTGTGTAAATCACGAACTACTCCTATATAAGCTGGAACAATATGGTATCAGGGGAAATGTACTTAATCTTGTAAGATCATATTTATCAGACCGAGTTCAGTACACTGAGATAGCACGAATTAACACCAATAAGCGATCCGAAGAAAAATACTGCTCTAAACCCCGCAAAGTTCACTTTGGCGTACCTCAAGGAAGCGTCTTGGGACCGTTATTGTTCTTATGTTACATTAACGATTTACCTAGTCATGTGAGACATCCAATGACACTTTTTGCGGATGATAGTACCGTTATAATACATAAAAAAAATGATACTGACTATGAAAATGATATAAATGTGACATTAAAAGATATTATAGATTGGTTAAATGTAAATAATCTAAACGTAAACATAAATAAAACGACAATAATGCATTTCAATCAACGGAATAAATCGAATAATTTAAATGTACATTATGAGAATAATACAATAAATGAATCTTTCGCGACAAAATTTTTAGGACTTAATATAGACAGTAATCTGAACTGGAAAAACCATACGGAAACTGTGATTAGTCGTGTTAATAGCCAAGCCTATGCACTACGGCATTTGTCGCAAGTTGTGAGTAATGAAACGGCTATTATTGCGTACCATGGTACTGTTGGTTCACTACTAAGATACGGCCTTTTATTTTGGGGAAATAGTACCAACAATCAAGACGTTTTTATTGCACAAAAAAAATGTATCAGAGCAATATTTAAACTACAGACGATAGAAAGTTGCGTACCCTTTTTCAAACTATCTGGAATACTGACATTACCAAGTTTATATATACTTGAAATATCAATTTTTGTAAAAAATAATTTGTCAAGATTTCAAAAGTTCAGTGACTTATCCACGGTTAACACACGAAGTAAAGATAAATTTTGTACGGTTCTCTCAAATACCGCTCTTCAGAGCAACAGTGTGTTCTGCATGGCTCCAAAAATATATAATAAAATACCAGAGAATATAAAAGGGCTGAAATTAATAGGTTTCAAAAGTAATCTTAAGGCACTTCTTGTAAAAAAATGCTACTATAGCATCACAGAATTTCTTAATGACGATTTGAAGAATTTTAAACTGTAATCTACAAGATTTGACTAATAGGTATTATCTAATGGCTATTGTAATCTAGGACATGTTTATAATTATTATTTATTTTTTTTAAATTATATTCTGTGTTTTGACATTTGTACGCCTTTGCTGGTAAGAATGCTAATGTAACTTAAGTATTATGTATGACATCATTGTAAACCTTCATTCTGACAAATAAATGAAATGAAATGAAATCTTTATGTAAAGGTATAGAGCTTGTTTGATTGAGATAGATAATTCTAGACAAAATGAAAGGAGACATAACCAGACGGTGATACTGGGCTAAAATGATGAAAAATGAAAATGAGTTTTTTAGTTTTACTATGTTCCAAGCAAGTATATGTCTGCTGGTTGTCACTAAGTCAGTCTGGCCACTCTCTCTAAATGACTATTTAGGCTCAGTTTGATTTTAGAACAAGACTTGTGCAGTTACTGAAATATTCACTCAGGATACTAGACTGCAACGACCTTAGTGAGATTACCTGGTAGTTATCCAAACTAGGTATTGAAAAATATATGGAATAATAATCTAAGCAATTGGGCGATGGTACATAGACATTTAACTATTTAGTTTCAACAAAAACAAGTTGTCTAGAGAATCTTCATCAATACTCTCTGTGTACCTTCAAAGAGACCTTTCTCGAATATAGTTGATACTATGCACGGAGTGGGCAATGAATTTGTGTTTTTTTACAGCCAATTGCGCAAACATTACTTGATCACGACAACAAAGGTGCTGACTACGGCAAAGCGCTCCCCGCTATTAGAGCATAATAAAACTAACAAAGAACGAATAATCGAGATTATCTAAGATGCAATATGTTTAACTTACAGACACCGCAGCAAGCGGATAGCGCCGCTAATAGCAGACACACCCGAATTTGCATGTTTTAGCACTAGTTTTTATCTCAGATGATCCACGAACAAACCCACAAAAATATAATTTTAATGCGATGTTCCACTCGCGCTGTATCTGACGAAAACAGAAAATCACACAGAAAATTGCGTTCGAACGAAAGGAGCAAACGAAGCAATAGCGGAGCCGAAAAGAACGAATGAACTGGAATGATTGTCAAACAATATTCAAAATGACATGTCACAGCTGATAGGGATGCCAGCATCTAAAAAAACGAATAGCTATAATTAATTAATTTACGTATTTTAGGAGAGCATTTAGACACACACCGTGGGGTGCCGGCAGTAGAATGATACCCCTCCTCTCATGCCCATGGATGCAGTAAGAGCCTGCTAAGGGATACCTCCAGAAGATGGGCAGCAGCGTCTATCCGTGTATCAACATCCCATACTGCGCTCACCAACCCGCCTGCCAAGCGTGGTGAGTATGGCAACTACCCCTCATGGAGATCCATGAGGGAGGCCTGTGTTCATCAGTGGACGTTTTATGGCTGAAATGATGATTTAGACACATTAAGAGGCGAGTAGTTTTGTTATGATCAGAGGGATGGCCTCTCTAAGTCGTCTTGCAATGTAACTACGTCACTTGGACGTACGTTACGTATTGGCATTGTTATCTTCATGTCATCTGCGTTTATTATTGTAACTACATTTTCTGCTGTTTATACATATTTTGTAGTTTAACCTCAATAAAAATAATAAAATAAGAAGGTGTCTTCAAACAAAATATTATTTTAATCGTAATTTTTAAATGCATTTTCTATGCATAATTTTTTTTTTATTTAATTGAATGAGACGTTTTCAGTAAAAAAGAAAACAGTGTTTTCGACTAAACCTAACAGATGGGGCTGGCAAGCGGAGAAACCAAGTTTGCGGTTAATCACAATTGCCGTCATTGTCAAATTGTTTTTCCTACCAGTAACAAAAAACTAACGTCATCTATAAGTTTCAAAGGTACTATTTTTGAAGTTTTTACTTTTTAATGAAAACGCCTCATTAATTTTTTTTCTTGGCCGACTTAAAACTTATTTGTTATTGTCATTGTCAACTTCACTCAGAACAGAAGGCACTAAAACAAACAAAAAGTCGATAAACACTATAGTTTACCAATAATAATTATTTTAGTGAAACGCTAAATCATTGGTCAGTTTACTTACCAAAACCAAACAACGGCTAAAAAATCTTGGTAAGTAAACTGACCAAAACCAAAAAAAGCGGGTAATGTATATTAAATAATATTATAATATTGCAGTATCGCTGCAATGCCATAAAATAAGGTAAATTATGAAAATTTGAGTTCGTGAATGAATGAATAATTTATCTTGCAATCGTAAATGAGGGTCAGCGCTTAATATTTGTTGTATCTAGGTAGGTGTAGGGGACAGGATAGGGCTGGTAAAATCATACACAGAAACTTGAGTTCGAAGAGTGGCGAGCGGAAGGAAGAATGTACCCAACAAACGTGCGGTCACTAGGTCGCGTAAAAGGATACTATTTTGCCGCGCTCGGCGCGGCGCGGCCGCCGGCTTTATCGCGTCGGGGGGACCTACCGCGTCCCTCTCCCGATCCAAGCACATTTTTCCCGCGCACGCCACATTTTATTATTTATTCTCTGAATGACAATAAAATACTTAGAAAGTATTACATAGACGTTCATAAAACAGAACAATTTATACAATAGATAGTTAATAGGCAACAAATATCATACAACAAATCAACATACCTACAACAAATCAACATACCTACAACAAATCAACATACCTACTAACTACAAACTCAATATTTAATTATTTTCATCACAAAGTACTATAAACAACATTCTAAATACGTACCTATTTACTAGAGGTAGGTACGCACCCTTGAGTGCCTACTAAAATCCGCGAACAATCTAACGCGTCGCTTACATTCCCCCCCTTAGTGCTGCTTTACAGCACTCACTACCAGTGTCTCCAACAACACCGTAATTACGGTAGACCTACCGTAATTCCTGTCAATCTACCACCTACCGGACCAATGTCATTACGGTGCCATATTCTACCGTAATTCATAATCTTATTGCATGGCAACATAAAATACACAAATTTTGAAAAGTTTTAAGAGTATTTCATTGGCAGCACTGTCAAATTGAAAGCCGTGTTGCCGGCTTAGCCTTTCGCGCTAGATCTGGCCTTTTATACGAATCGATTTCTCTACATTTCACTATTTAGCCCTAATGTACGTTGTACCGAAAACTTATCTTAGCATACTTATTGATTTGACTGAAAGATATTGCTAGTCTTGTGGTACTTTTTTAAAATTATATAGGTATTACTTGTTACTAAATTGCATATCAAGGTATAAATTTAACATCGAACAAAACTATTTTCTTTTTTAGTCCTTCTAGCCCTACTTTTTATGAATGAATTCGTGTAACTTAAAGACTTAAACCAAAAAAAAGGAATAAATTGTCAACTAAGTCTATTGTTTACCAACAGAACAAAATGACTAGCGCCACTAGCACGAAATGTTGAAAGAGAAAGATGATTATTTTAGCTACCACTTAAATATTATTATTTTTAATAATGTTATATCCTAAACAGTGTTCGCCGATATATGTATATCAGCGGATATATAGGTATATCATGATAAATATCATGATATTACCTATATCAATTGATTTTTATCTTGATATAATATCAATTGATTTTTTCTTGTCTTCTGAACTAAACATTTTGGAGATTAATGTTTACCCTGGCAACACATAGCGAAAAACCAGAATTCAGAATAATTTAGATTGTTTCCTAAAATGGCAAACTCATTTAAAGTTGGAGAAATCCCCTTTAACTTACCAGTACGGCTAGCTTTTCATTAAAATTAAAAACTTCATATCACGGTTTATTTTACGACGTATTCAAAAATGGGGATTTCTTGGTGCCTTAGCGTTAATAATTTTCACTTTCCAGGGAATCCCCGCAAGCGTGACAAACGAACTTACAGAAATGAAATTCGCTTCTTTTTCTTAGCCTGGATATATATCATATATACTTATATAAAAAAATCGGATTTTTGTAATTTATTAAGTACTTATAAAAATCTGATTTTTTTCGAACCCTGATCCTAAATAAACTAACTATACACGAATTTTTTAAATCAGTTTAGTGATATTATGCGTGAGAGCATTTATATGATTTACTATGGAAAGCTACGTTATCAGCGAGTAACATACTCACTTAACTAATATTATTATTATCAGGGGTTTATTATCATAATCCCCACTAAGAAATCCCCACTAGTGGCGATTATGACAATTCTAAAAAAAAAATGGCGTTTTCCCCACTATCAATTTTAATTCTGGTTGGTGGGACAATAAAAATAATTTCGGTTTATTTTTAATTATCAGTCCCCGCTCAGTGCCTTCTAAAACAAAACGAATAAACCTTATTTAAATCAAATTTTAATAAGAGTTTTAACTATAAAATGGGCAATCATTAAAAAGTTTCTTACTTTACGACTGTACGTTTATCAATAATAAATAAGGAAATATTGTTTGTTGAATCTTGATATCATGTTCAGTTTATACAATTGTTAATCAAAGTTATGTACCTATAGGGAGAAATCGTATTTTATTTTCTTTAAGTTTATATGAATCCAGCCGATGGCCTATTTTTGTCATAAAATGTAAGTCATTTATGTTAAATATTATCAATCTGACAATTTCAACTACATAGTTAGTTTTAAGTCAATTATTTTAACAATCCGCCCTATAGTCACCACAACACAGGCCTCCCTCATGGATCTCCATGAGGGGTAGTTGCCATTCTCACCACGCTTGGCAGGCGGGTTGGTGAGCACAGTATGGGATGTTGATACACGGATAGACGCTGCTGCCCATCTTCCGGAGGTATCCCTTAGCAGGCTCTTACTGCTTCCATGGGCATGAGAGGAGGGGTATCATTCTACTGCCGGCACCCCATGGCGGAATAAACCTTATTTAAATCAAATTTTAATAAGAGTTTTAACCATAAAATGGGTAATGTAACCAACCAGAATTAAAATTGATAGTGGGGAAACGCCAATTATTTTTTTAGAATTGTCATAATCCCCACTAGTGGTGGATTTCTTAGTGGGGATTATGACAATAAACCTTATCTTACCAGGGAGTACTTAATACATTTGTAAGTATAGTCTGTTATATATATTTAAAGATGTAACATTGCCTCAGGGTTATATAAAAAAAAACCTGTAAGAATGTTATTTAGTCACCAATAATAAAAAAAAAAATTTTATCACCGTATTCCACGAGGAGGGAACTACTGAATATAATTATAAATGAAATAGATCTAGTCATCCAGACACTTTCGATGTAGGTAGGTACTTAGAATGTTTGTAAATAGGTAAACTGTCAAACTTAAATTTGAAAGGTTGGTTTTCTAACCGACTTATTATGCATAATAGGTATGTAAGTATAGTAATTTATATTGAAGGGAGTAATCACAAATCCACAATAATTGAGAAATATACCTACTTAAAAACCAACAGAGTTAAAGATATTTTTAGGATAATTAAGTAAGTATCGACAATTTGTTGACAAACATTCTACATTGAATGTGGCTGGAGTATAGGCATTTTATTGTGTCATATTTTTAAGGTAAGGTTAGTCAATGCAATTACGGAATAAATACAAGTTTAATATTAGTATAATTTTTTTATTAAGGTATACCTGTACCGACCTACTTCATTAACAAAATAGAGGTGGGTATTATAGTTGTGGAAATAAACAAATTCATAACTTATCGTACCGTAAGATATCATCCAATAACTATTTTTTAGGAATGAGAAGTTTTTGACAAAAAATCAATCACCAGAGACCAAGCTCTTCGCAACTTTATGTTTTCCTCCTTAGTTAAAAACATACCTTGTGCGTATTAGATTAAACTATATTAAGTTTAAATCTAAAAGGCATAAGGTTTAATATACATTTAAATATATATATAAGTATTTTATTATACGTACAGACATGTTACATAATAGACTGCCTTACTCTCAAACTTACCGAACAACGAACATTTTATGATAAAAGACGTGGTTTGTAGGCAAGTGTCGCACAAATCACACAAATCACGAAATATTTTTTATTTTACATAAAACTATGAATAGTTCTTAGAATGTAGGTACTCTTCTTGAACGATCATTTCCAGCTGCATTAATTTAATAAGATTTTTATGGTAAGTACCTACTAGGCTATTATTTAGACACAATGAAAAAACATGATACCGGTCCGGCGACAATAAACACGGATTTCATAGCAGGCAAGTATGGCACAACTTACATACATTTTCCAAGTGAAACATGCAAGTATGGCAAAACTCACAATTATTTCGCAAGTGAAACACTGACACAAGACAAAACATGGAACCCTTCCACAGGGACTATAATATAGCTTCTAATCTACGAAGAGTTCGAAGCGCGCGCGGCCGTAACGGCTGGACCGGTCGTAGATAATGTCGCGTGTCCAGATGCGGCACTCCACGTTGATCACCAGCCCACCTTTCAAAGAACACCAGATTAGATGAAGGAATTCATAAAAACAAGCAGATAGGAGTTGTACACGTTAAGTATCATGATAAAAAAAAATAGCGCCTAGCATTCAACCAAACCTTCGCCGCACAATCTCGGTCATGATAATGCAGAACATACTTAATTTTTCCCGGCAAATGGCATCGATTGAAATATAATTTATATTGTACTGAAAACTGTAACTTGACCTCCGTGTTAAGTTACTAAAAATCCACCTAATTAGCAGTTTTTGGTAGTTTAAGCTTAAGATAGATAGGTTAATTTATTTATTTAGTACAAACATTTATTTACCACGCGCACAAATACAAACACGCTGGAACTATATACTAACAAAACACGAAAACAAGTAAAAATAATTAAAATAATATTGCAGACAGGAAGGGATGTGGCGCGAGTAAAAAGGTCCCAACTCAGCATTGTGTAGCACGTAGCAAGGCTCAGATGTTACGCAGGTTTTCAGTTAGGGCCCCAGGTGGTTCCACGACCACAGATGGAAAGGAGAGATAATGATATTGGCAATTGAGAAAAGGGAATAGAAAGGAACAACCGATGAAAAACAATCGAATCAAACAAACAATACAATAATCTGGGTATTTGTAGGCACAGCACAAACGAAAGTACAACATAAAGTACAGTAAACAGGAGCAAAAAAATATATTATAAAACAAAACAAAAATCAACACATCTAGTCGTTAAACAAGCACGCACCACCATGAAATCTTTTAGATTGTCTGCTTTAGTAAGCTAATTCCCGATCGGAGACTATCGTCTGCTAGGTATGTATGTATATCGAGGTACAAGATTCTTATTCTTTCTTTATTATTTATTCTTTATTGTACACACAGAAAATATATACATTAAACTAAACTAAATGCCATGTACAAAGGCGAGCTTAACCCTAAAAAGAGTTTTCTTCCAGCAAACCTTTGAGGATAGGGAAAGCTGATAATAGTAGTGGGTACGTGTACTCAAAACAAAAAGAACTATATAAATGTTACATAAAAAGATACTTAAATATAATACATAATTTCCTAATTACCTACTCAAATAATACAACTTATACTACATTTCATACCTAAAACAACTATAATAGTATATAATAAATAAATAAATATATTTATTTATTTATTTAAGTTTATTTGGGAAAACACACAGAACAATATAACAATCTAAATCTTAAATATAAAGTATTACACAATCCAATAAAGTTTCCACTAATTTTTAAAACTTATATACGAAGAATTGGTGGAAATTATGTATATACATAATATATACTTTTCAAGTAAGATTACAAAGAGAGATAAAATTATGCTCTTTTTCTTACGCCTAGGATTATCGAAGCCTATCCTATCACTGATCCCTGATGCTGATATAATGCTCTTGATCAAGCATATAGCTCAGGCCACTAGTTGAGGCTTTTGTCAATCAGAGCAAAGACTGTTGTCTGGTAGTTAAGTTACAAGTTGAGGAGAGTGTTTATTTTTGAAATTCCCACTACTACCAAGCCCTGCTCATGAACAAGCATGTTCCTCGAGCAGAAGAGGATTCTACCAACTGGTGTACCTACCAATACTGTTCTGTAATATTGATGTAAAAGGAACTTACGCCGTGGATTCTCGAAGTGCACCGCTATCACTGGCCCTTGCACCTGGTCGGGCATGTTCCTGGCAGAGTAAGGGATCCTGTCTGCTGTATGGAGACGCTTGGTAGGGAAGCCCGGGAAGGGGATGAAGTCGATGGGCCCTATGTTCTCTTTGTCGGCGTTGAACTCGCCGTCGCAGGATACCCACACGTAGTCGCCATATTGATGGGCTGGCCGCTGCAGCTGGGAAATGAGTTTAAGAGTCTATACTACCCCAGACGGGTTCGGAGTGCTTCTGATGATCCTCTGTTATATCAACAATACTGTATTAATTATTTTGAAAACAAAACACTGTAAACTTGAGGACTCTCATTGAATAGTAGGCATGTATTCAATATGCCGTGGGGTGCCGGCAGTAGAATGTTGCCCCTCCTCTTGCCTGTGGATGCAGTAAGAGCCTGCTAAGAGCTACCTCTGGAAGATGGGCAGCAGCGTCATTCTGTGTATCAACATCCCATACTGCGCTCGCCAACCCGCCTGCCAAGCGTGGTGAGTATGGCAACTGCCCCTTATGGAGAACCATGAGGGAGACCTGTGTTTAGTAGTGGACGTTTTACGGCTGAAATTTTTATTCAATATGAGTCGTCAATTTTATAGTGTATCGTATTTCGAAAACAAACAACCCTAAAGTTATCTCGATAAAGCAATCGTCAAGTTACGCCCGAAATCACAATTAAACCGTTAGCATTATTTACTTTAAAATACTCACATAAAAAAAGACCTTTTGGAAGCAGTTCTTACCATAAGACTCTTCATCTGTTCTGGCATTTCGTTCGGCAGGGGCAGTGGTGACGTCATGTTGTATGGCTCCGGAACCCAGTAGTGTATCTAAAAGTAAAACCATTTAGTTTGTCAATCAATTAAATAATAAAAAACAGGGTGTGTCCTATTTCTAGATCTTTCCAAAGCGTTTGATTGTGTTAACCATAATATGCTTCTTTGTCAACTAGAGAAAATCGGTGTACAGGGACTAGAGTTCTTTCTCTTATAAAATCATTTTAAAAGATAGAACACAATCTACTGTGATAGATATGTATAATAGTCAGACAAAAACTATGGAACAGACTGATTCTGGTTTCAAAGTCATGGCACAAGGTGTTCCACAGGGCAGAGTACTTGGCCCTCTTTTATTTTTATTATACCTCCCTCCCTCATGGATCTCCATGAGGGGTAGTTGCCATACTCACCACGCTTGTTAGGTGGGTTGGCGAGCGCAGTACGGGATGTTAACACATAGAAAGACGCTGCTGCCCATCTTCCGAAGGTATCCTTAGCAGGCTTACTGAATCCACGGGTATGAGAGAAGGGGTAACATTCTACTGGCACTCCACGGCAATTTTTATACATACCTCAATTAAAATATAATTACACATGAATTTGAAACAGAAATAAATAATACACTTAACGGCATAGTGAATTGGTTAGATGCACTAAATTTAAAAATAAACATTGAAAAAACTAAATTTCTTAGATATAAAAACTATAAAACTCCTGCAATAAATTTAAATATTTATAACAATGGCAATAAGGTAGATGAAATAAGTGAAATAAATTTACTTGGGATAAAAATTTACACTTTCCTAAACTGGAAACCTAATTAATTAATATGATAATTAGGTAACTAGTAAAATTGCTCAGTATTGTTACGCGCTCTCAGTTTTATCTAATGTTTCTTCAAAAACTATAGGTAGCCTTAAATGCTTATTATGGTTATTAATGGAATCAGGCGTTACTTTGCGGAAATCCATGACAATGAAATGCAATGAAAATATTTAGTTTTAAATCCGCTTATGCTGAGATACATGAGCACCGCCCTCCCGCCCGCTAATTATGCACATGCAGGGAGAACTAGTTTGTCAGTGCAGCATGCATACCCAAACCTATACGACTATATGCTTAAATGGTCATATAATTTGATGGAATCAGGCGTTACTTTGCGGAAATCCATGACAATAAAATGCAATAAAAATAAAAATATTTAGTTTTAATTCCGCTTATGCGGGCGGGAGGGCGGTGCTCCTGCATCTCAGCATAAGCGAAATTAAAACTAAATATTTTTATTTTTATTGCAATTTAATAAATGGTCATGTTTTCGCTCAGTTATGCTACGGTGTAATAATTTGGGACAACTCGGTGGAATTACAATCTGTATTTTATATAGCAAAAAAGTGTATTAAATCATTATTTAACTTAGAAAAACACATTCTCTCCGAAAAATATTTAAAGAAAATAATTTATTAACTCTCACTGGTCACATTTTAGAAATTTGCCTATTTAGTAAAAATAATTTAGACAATGCGCTGAACAAACTCACTCCAGAACCTAATGACTGATTCATGTGTAATCAATCAGTGATCTTAAAAGTATTCCATCAGTCCAATTGTAACTATATGGTAGCGAAGTTATAACTCCATTCTGCTCTTACATGCGCCAGCCTGAGGAAGATGCACGGGGATCCATCCTGATATCCATAGTAGTTGTCAGCAGTGCAGGGCCCCCACATGCGCATGGCCATAGCGCAGGAGTCAGAGCGCATGACCTGGTCGCGGTAGTTGTGGGTGGAGCAAGGCGCGCGCGGCGGGTCTTCTGGGACTGATGTTTCGTAGTCTGCGAAGAACAACCAATAACAGTGAAAGAGGTTCACTAAACATTTTAAAATAACAGCGGAAATGATCTCTGGTCCCTGCCTGTGTGCTTTTAACTATTATAATATTATTCAGTTTCAGAATTACATAGAGGTGTCTTCAAAAAATTACCCAAGGCTATGCTTCCGCAGATCAGCATTCGTTTTTGGAATCGGTCTCAGACAACAAGCCTTCTGCGAAGTTGAGCAACGAATTCGTATTTAAAAGTTACAGGTACTGTATGGTGACCAAGTTTCTATCATGATGCACTGATGTTCAGTCACCTCTGAGGAAGTAAGTCTGCCAAGGTTGCGAGGTGCTTGCGTCTTCGGAGCAAAACTAGTGCCAGGTTCTCCTCCGAGGTCTTCTTCCAGCACTGTGAGCGATTGCACCAATCGCCGTAGGTATGCCAAGTGTATTTGAGGTGCCCGCGCCTCCAGAGCGAACTTGTGTTACTTCTCCAAGGTGTTACTTTCAGCTCTAGAACCAAGCACTCACCTCTGAGGAAGTCATTGATGCGCGTGTACCAGGTGTGCCAGGTGCCAGCGTCTCCGGAGCGGAACTGGATCACGGGTTGGTTCCAGTTGTACTCGTCCGAGCGAGGCCATACTTCCAGCTCTGGGAACAGGAAACAGTTTTACAGGATAGTTACCAGAGAGTTTCACGTAGACCTACTGTTTCTTAGAGCCCGTCCCTAAATTACGTCCAAGTTAAGGGGGAGGAATAGGGCCGCAAAATTCATGAAGTCACATTTTAAAAACAAATTTCGGAACAGATGTTTTAATTTCATAATTTATATAAATGTGAAATTACAAATTATGTTTTGACACACTAAGGGGAGGGGAGCTTCACAAATGTCATCATGACATTTGTAGTGAGCTAGTCATGACCAGCTGTGACAATTTGGTACCTCATTAGACAAATTGGTATTTCCTAACTCTAAACTAATTGAAATTAACTTCCCCATGACGCATTTCACCACAACCTACTTTAAAAAAAATATTCGTTTTGTGAACTTTGTTGCTTTGTAACCATTTGTGAATAGATTGTGGTGATCATGAGTGCTGTTAGAAGAAATTAAATAAATTCATACGTTCATTTAACTAATCTGTTGTATGTTTTATATTTCACTAGCTGTCCCGGCGAACTTTGTACCGCCCTACTACTACAAGAACTACTTCTCTTGTTCTGCAACTCTACCACTACTCTACAACTACTACTCTACTACAAACCTAGTCCTGACAATTACGAACACAGCAAAAAACGAATTATCCAATTTGGTGCAGTAGTTCGGAAGTTATACGCGTACATACATTTCGGCGATTCATTTTTATTTATAAAGATAAAACAAATAAATAAAAAAAAATATAACAAGCAGGTGGTCAGACATCATGTGTTACGTTTATGGATGCCTCTTAAAGTTAAATATTGGAGATCGTCAGCTCACTAAGGTCTTCCTTGCTGGCTATATTCGTCCATTTTATATTGTTCGACGACCACAAGTTATTTCGTTTGCCAAATACCATTCGTTAACCCATTCCTTAATTTATCATCATGAATAAGTTGCAGTTAATATCTGCTTTTTCGTGTCTAAGAACACGTCCATTAAACCTAACCTGTTTTTAACCGATCTCAAAAATGGAGGTTCACAAGTCGTCTGTATTACTACTACTATACCAATACGAAAGAAAAGTACCTAAAATAAACTATGTTTTATGGCCAGGCCGAATATATTTCTTATTCTTTAATTTTTTTTTATAGTTAAAAATATAGGTTGGTTCATTTTTGTTTTTAACAAACTACGCCATATTGCGGATCGCAAACTTATTATAAGCATTTACCAGGCCCTTTGTCATTCAATTTTATCTTACTGAATTACATCATGGGGTGGGGTAGGTAAAACGTTATTACTAAATGTAAGAAAGAGCACAAAGAGCCGTACTTAAAGTATCAACTTTCCGCCCTTTTATTTTTCCAACTAGTTTTCTCTACAAATCGTGCGGAGTGCTATCAGTTTGACAGTTATTCATAATGACCATAGTGCTTAGTCAACACACAGCGCTCCCAAGCACTGAACCTATTAATAAAAGGAGGAATAATGTCTATCCTAAGCAGCCAGGTAGAAAACATCCCTTTTTTCATAGATTTTATAGTTTCCTTTGACCATTTTTAGGGTTACGTACCTCAAAAGGAAAAACGGAACCCTTATAGGATCACCTTGTTGTCCGTCTGTCTGTCGGTCTGTCAAGACCCTTTATCTCGAGAATGTGTAGAGGTATCGAGTTGAAATTAAAACCATACCGCCTCTTTAAGCAGTACAAAAAATCAATATTCTAAGTTAACCTAAAAAAAGACGGCCGTTTATGCCGCAAATAACTCTAGTTTCGACATTCCCAGAGGAATCAAAATTATAGGGTACTTCCCGTAGACCTAGAACTATGAAATTTGGCAAGGTATATCGTCTTATACCGTAGATACCGTAAAAAATCCAAAAACTATACATTTGCAATGGAATCATAAAAAAATCCTACTTAAAAAAGTACGAAATTAATCATCGAAGTTAAGCCACCTTATGCGCGGTCATAACTTGGTGACCGAATCTTCTTGTGTATTTTAAACTTTTACTAATATTATATTATGCTCCTTCATACCTACGGACACACACTTCCACTTGCTGTGGGGTGCCGGCAGTAGAATGTTACCTCTCCTCTCATGCCCATGGATGCAGTAAGAGCCTGCTAAGGGATACCTCCGGAACATGGGCAGCAGCGTCTTTTCGTGTATCAACATCCTATACTGCGCTCACCAACCCGCCTGCCAAGCGTGGTGAGTATGGCAACTACCCCTCATGGAGATCCATGAGGGAGGCTTGTGTTCAGTAGTGGACATTTTTCGACTGATTATTAACATACATATAACCGGGTATTTATCGCGTAAATTACCTTAATCCAAGCAAAACGTCGGGAAATAATAATGGTAATGTACGCGATAAATACCCGGTTATATAACTAATTGCACCAAGCATGGTCCCGGGAAGACTCTGTGTAATGTGTTGTGATCGCGAAAGTTTAAAAAAGTCAAGTTTTACGACTGAACTCATACCTACGGAACCCTCGGTGGGCGATTCTAGCTCGCACTTGTCCGGTTTTATTGGGCAATAGAACGAATGCGTTAGCCAATATCTATTAATTCAAAAAATCTAAAAATATTTGTTAATAGCTATCTTAAAAGTATGTCATTATGACGAAAGCGAGATTTTAACAGATCTGTACTTAGTAGTTACTCGTAAGCTTGTGAGAATAAATTTTTACTTGTGGCCTCGTTTTGCCTTAAAAACAGTATTACCACAGGTATTACTTAGTTCATTCACACGGCTAATACGTTAGGTTTTGTGTTATTATTAGATATAATAAGTATCATGTTCTTAGCCGTAATAGTTATTTTTAATTTTTATACATTAACTCAAAAGAGAAATACAAGACTGTGAAATTATTAACAAAAATATACAAAATCGTATACAAAAATAATATTATAGACTTACCTACATAGGGACGAGTTAACACAATCCCGAGCACAAGTCCGATGATGCCACCTAGAAAATACAGACAGATTCAGAAAACAGATTCTAAGCACATACATAAAGTTTTATTTTGCTTTTTATTTATTATTAGGTTATTTTGTCATACATAGAAATAGATTAGTATTAACATAGATAACATAGATTAGTTATTATCTTGTTACGTTTAAAAGTGTATTCGTGCACGCTGCGACATCCTGTGAATGGAGAGACACATAGACCTAAATTAGTTATACCTCTACATTTATTTTTACTGTGATTCCTTTGCTGAAAGTTCGTTAAAATAAATTAAAAAGAAAATAGTTAATAATAGGTAAAACAGATCTCAAATTCTTTACCTAGTTTGTAATGTGTGATTTCAAATAATTTTAGTCGTAATTCTAAAATTCCCAACTGCAATACTGTCCCCGATAGTAAAAGTGCGTCTCTGTGGAGACTTATTTCATTAGTTTCCCTATGAGACCCTACATGACCTAGTAAATCCACGTTTTAAAGTTTTTGAGACCCCCTTTCCACCCCCTTTGCAATCGTAATAGGAATATTTTTCCACATTTTTACATATGCCGTGTTATTGAATAGGCGTTATCTAATACTTTTCGAATTTTAAGTCGATAGCATCAGTAGTTCCCAAGATATCCATTGGTGACGGACAGACAGACAGACAGCTAAAGTCACACCATAAGGGTTCCTTATTACGATTCTGGTCCGGAAACCTAAATATGTGAAATATACCCTTATTACTATGGGGGGCAGACAATATGTCAACTGGTTGGTACTTATTTAAAACGCATTACGGTATTTAGAAAAAAGTTTGGTCTAGGTTTGGTCCATATCAGTGCTCATGGGTCGCCGTTATAGAAACAGATGAGAGGACACTATAAATAGGTATACTTATTCAAGTACATTATGGAACTTGTTCAAGTTTATAAATAAAGCAGGTAAGTAGGTGCTATTGTGACTTAGAAAATTACTCGAAGGTGTGGTTTCTTGTACTGAAAGTCTTGTACAAAGTCGGTATAAAGGCTTTGTTTACCCGTGCATTCTACTTTTAACAATATTGGCTCATGCAGGTTACGTGCTCCATGGTTTCAAAGAAAATATTTTATTGCTAGTGTATGTTTATAGGAATACCTACATAGAGTTCACATTTAAAGAGCAAAGAGAACAAATTAAGGCCTCTTGATTATAACTTCTTACTTGAATGAAACTCAATGAGAGCTTATTTATTTACAAACAAAACAAATTATTAACATACATTTAACCGGGTATTTATCGCGTAAATTACCTTTATTATTTCCCGACGTTACTTCCCGGGACCATGCTTGGTGCAATCCAAGCGAAACGTTGAGAAATAATAAAGGTGATTTACGCGATAAATACCCGGTTATATGTATGTAAATAATGATTGTGTTGTGATCGCGAAAGTTTAAAAAATACAACAAAACAAATATCTTCGTTCTACGTAAGGCTAAATAAAATAAGAAGAAATAGGTAACGAACGCTAGAGTTAGTGAGTAGGTATTTTACGGTTTTGTATGGTGCGAATAAAATAATAAAGGTATTTATAAATATAATTAAGAAAACGCAAAAAAGGTATATCAATGTATGTTTCTGTGTCAGAAGATTATTCACAGAGAGATGCGAGCCTTTTTTATATTTACGCGGAGTTTCTTATAAATCGAGGTCGCATATTTTGGATAAAGTGTTATAAATTACTATGGGAAAATGGTACAAAGACCTATTCTTTGCTTCATAGCATGGTTCATATTCTTCAAAAGCTTTATTCTAGGTAATCTTGAAGGTAACCAGTAAATTAAACATCAACGTTTAATTTACTGGTTAGTAGAATACATAAATGGTAACTATAGAATGATCCTTTGATACGTAATGTTGGTAAGTAGGTAAACTTTGGTACCTAACTTTAAGTTCAGTGTTTTTTTGTTGTTAAATCTATATTTGTATGTTTCGAGGTGTAAAATAAGGCATTTTTCATCTATTCTATAAGATGCTGTTATTTTGAAAATTAAGCAAACATAATTGTACAAACTTAACTTTGCTGCCATCGAGATAAACATAGGATATGTTTATATATAAACTCGCGTGTCATCTGAAGTGGACAGATTCAATTACTTATGTGGTTCATTCTATTAATTTGTGTTGTTTTATTTTTCAATTTGTGACGCGTTAATAAGGTCCATGCGGCATTATATTATGGCTGTGCGTACAAATGTTTATATTATAAGGCATAAATTACATTTTTTAATTTTATTTTCATTATGGTTGTAAAGTGTACTGTACGATAAATAAATTTAGAGGCATATAAGATGTGTGTGATGGCGAAAGTTAAAAAAACTAAAAACCCGTAAATTGTCCAGTGTTTACCCCTAGTAACTAAACTAGGGCAATCCAGACCATTGTCCTACCGTGGCATGGCGGCGTAGGTAAACCCTTCCGATGAAACCTTGGAAATGACGCATTTGCAAAAGCTTACCTATTAACATACATGCTATAGTATAAATTGTACGAGCCCATGGATAGACTGAAAACCACCGTACAGCGAGCACACTCAGAATCAACGATTTTGCCACTGATCTATAGTTTAGGTGTTGATGATATGTTTATTTTTAATTATTAATTTTTTAATTACTTGTGTTCTTTTTTGTGGAGTAAATGTGCTATTTGTTTTTGATAACTACTACTGTATTATGTACTTATATTACTATTATTTAAGATTATAATATAAAATAAAATGTGTCATCTAACTTAACAATGATCTGATTGATAACTAGATAAAATTCATATACTCAAATTACATAAATTGCTCATAAAAACCAAGAAATTCAAGACCGTTAGGGGCGTCTTAATGGCATTAGCGAAAAAGCCCTTATTTATGATTAAAAAAAGACCGTTAAGCTGCGCGAATTGTAAAGGAAATTTTCCGCGCAATCTTTTACAAGACAAAGGTGTATAAGGTACTAGGGTCACGAACTGATCTGATAATATTGTAATACTTAAGGGGCATTTTTGTAGTTTTTAGTGATAATAGTCAATGCCACTAGATTTTTTTCGTAGAGGCTCTACGCGATACGATTGTGCGCTACGCGCCTTCTACAAAGCTACTTCGCTAAGAGTATGTAGCTACGAATGAAATTAAACTTTTTCACACTGGGTTTTCCTAGCATAGTCTTAGTATATTTATAGAAGCCATAAAAGCTGGTCCATAGAAATATAAAACGATATCGAATTAAAAAAATAACGATTAATCGCTTTATCGAAACCCGCTATTAAAGGCCTGTACTTTGAAAAAATTGGTAACTAAAGTTACTAATTTTACTGATCGGTAACTAATTTAACTATTGAATTAAAATATAAAGTTTAAACTTGTACCACAATACAATAAAATACAAAATACTTTATTGCACAGTTTAAAATGTAGGTAAGTGTTTAATAATTAAACAACTGGTTTACGTTTAAGACGTAAAAAGAGATTTAGGAAATGGAATATTAGCAAATCCATTTTTTATTAGGGATACATACTTTATTTACTTGGAAAAAAAACCTTGATTTTACCTAAGTAAAGTAATATAAAAATATGTAGCTAAAATATAGCTAGAATTTCAACAGTTTTAATATATAAAGGCTATGAATTTGACGACCTCTGTGGCGCAGCGGGCAAAGATCCGCCTGCGTCGCAAGAGGTTGCGGGTTCGGTTTCCGCCTATATCATTCATCTAGTACCCATAACATAAGCTCTGCCTAGATTGTGGCTAGGACGATGATGTGTGAATTGTCAAAACTTATTTATTTTTTATTTATTTAATTTATTTTATATTGATGGATATTGACGAGTAGACCACTATGTACATCCCGTGTCGATAATAAGTCGTTGTACTCTGTACTTTTTGTAGACCTAACATTATATTTTTTTCTTTGTATTCAGAATCTTTGTTTAAAAAAACTTAAATCGCGAAAGTCTAAAAGCCTAACACACCTATCGTTTTCCTTTCTACCTTAATTAAAGCTAATTAACCACTCACCTATAACAAGCAGCACCACCAACACTATCACAATTATCTTCACCGTCCTCTTATCAACACCCATGGTTCAATTAACCGACTCCCAAATTTTATAAAAAAAATAAAGTGTATATAAAAGTGAAGTGAAGAAAATAAGGTTATGTTTAACGGGTAACGTCTGAACTGGGAGAAGACACGATGGGGAATAACGCACTCGCTTTAGGGAAAACACGATGGGAGTGAGTTGAACGGGTATATTGCTGGTTTTACTCATGTATTTACTCATTTGAGCCGTGGTGTGCCGGCAGTAGAATGTTACCCCTCCTCTCATGCCCGTGGATCCAGTAAGAGCCTGCTAAGGGGTACTTCCGGAAGATGATCAAAATACCATTTTGAACAAATTCACTTTTTAAAGTCGGTAAAATGTTCTGAAAATGTCACATGACATGACACAATCTTTTTTGAAATAGTTTTTAATAATGTTTAATTAATGTTAGCTATTTTTTTTCTTATTTTGTCTTCGTTTTTTTAGCACGCAGCAATGTACAGCGCTATCCATCCTCATTCTCCCGTCCAAAGACGTATGCTTCCATTATAGTTTGATAAAATTGTACACATTTTAGAAAAGAGAATAATGTCATATATTAGGCAAATTATGATTACTAATCACAAGTGCTTTTTAATTATTTTTTATCGATCTTTTAATTTTTTTACCGTGCTACACTCGCCAACCCGCCTGCCAAGGGTGGTGTGTAAGGCAACTACCCTTCATGGAGATCCATGCCTGTGTTCAGTAATGAACGTTTTACGGCTGAAATGACGATTATTTCATTGAACAACAATAAATAAATTTATTTATTCACTAACGACCATATTTTTTTGACATTTGAAACTGTTAATTTGCAGATTTTTTCTTATAGGCAGATTACAGAGTTCCACAGACTCCATCAACAGCCGTCACCTCGCCTGGCGCCTGGTGGCGTCATTCCGGCGCCGTGCAGCCTCTCAAACCTCGCTGATGTCACACCTTAGAATAATGACAGTCATAATAGAAGTAAGGCTAAAATACAATTCTGTCTGAGCCTTACTTCAAGTTTGTTAGAAGTAGGTAATCTTTACAGCTAACTTCACGTTTATGATTGCTTTTTTAAGCTTTATACGTCATGAGTAGAACCAAATTTAGAAACATTTGACTGTATTTACGCCCTCCTTGTTAATTCCAAAGATATCTATGCATCTCTTTCAAATTCGTTTATAATGCCATAAGTAAAAAGAGTAAGTACAGAATGATTGATTTTCGTTGCTATTTTAGCCTGTTTTCTATTACGTTATTATTCTAAGTGTCATACCAAACTTATTATTCTTTACTACGATCAAAGACCCGGCGACTAGTAAGTTGGAATTTCCAACATACTCCAGCAATTCACCATCACCTGTTCGGAGTCACAGGAGCTATGTAGAGTCTTGCAGCTAGCAATGTGAGGTACCTTCCATCCCTATTTTAATAAAATCAGGTACAAATAAAATAAAAATGAACAATGCTGGACAATTCACACAGCATCATCTAGCCCCAAGCGAAGCAGAGCTTGGGTTATGGTTACCTACTAAATGACTGATATACTACACATTATACTACATAGATAGGTACATATTTTTTGTTATATGTATATAGAAAAACAACCAGAACACCCTTAACAAATATCTGCAGATCGTACAGACATTTGCCGCTAGGCGGGAATCGAACCATCGAAACCTCTTGATAGACAGATAGATAACTCTTTATTGTACTTAACACTAACACAAAAATGATATAACATAGAAAGAAACTTACAAAACTAAAAGTAGAAGTACAATGGGCGACCTTATCACTATAAGCGATCTCTTCCAGGCAGCCTTAGGATGGATAAAATCTCTTGCGTCGCAGACGGACCATCGCCCGCTGCGCCACAGCGGTTGTCAATGAACCAAATAATTATTAGGTCTCGTTCAATAATAATATTTATTTAAGGCAACAAAAGCATACAAAAAGTTACTAATCGGGCCCATCCATGTAACAACCTTAGAGAAAACATACTTAAATATAATTAACTCCGCGGTTTCACCCGCGTAGTTCCCGTTCCCGTGGGAATATGGAGATTAAATATGGCCTATGTTCTCAAGGATAATGTAGCATTCTAATGGTGAAAGAAGTTTTAAAATCGGTCCAGTAGTTTTTGAGTTTATTCGTAACAAACATACAAAATACAACACACAAAATACAAATCTTTCCTATTTATAATATTAAGAAGTATATAGATTGAACATGTCGTCGACTCTGGAGCGATGACGTATGCGTCGTGCCTCGTGTTCAGCCTTCCGATGAATTTTATTATCTGAACACGATACCCTTCGACCAAACCCTGCTCTCCATAAATGTTGAGACGAGTTTCTATTCCAAGGACCGTTCAACGTCCCAGGGTTACACTTGATTCCAACAGACTTATTAAAATATGGGATTATCGGGTATTTATCGCGTAATTACCTTTATTTTATTCCCGACGTTTCGATCAAACAGTGTTGTGATCGCGAAAGTTTAAAAAAGTCCAACAGACTTCATTCCTTATTGAATCACGCATGACTACGAGAGTTCCGATTTCTTGACATTTGTTTGACACAATTTTAATTCGAAACTTCTTGAATTCCCGATTTGCTCTCTATTATTGTTTTTATGCGGACATTTGTCTCGGGTCAAGTGTTTTCTAGGTACGATGTAGTGTCCAGTATTATTTTATCATCATAATCTCAGCCGTAAGACGTCCGCTGCTTGACATTGTCCCTCACGGATCTCCAAGTACTGATCATGAGGTTTTGTTGCTCTACTCACCACGCTTGGTAGGCAAGGCGAGCACAGTACAGGAGGATAATACACGAAATGACGCAGCTGCCCATCTTTGGTATACCTTGGCAGATTATTACTGCATACTCAGTCGAAGTCAATAAGTGTTTATTCAATAGAGCAAAAAGCTACATAGATTGGAAATAAAACATAACATACTTAAACTGAATAAATCCCATAGTTGAATTCGTTCGCTTCGAAAAACTTTTTTTTAAGAGGAGAGGCTACATTCTACTGCCGGCACCCCACAGCATTATTTATTCGAAGGGATTCGAAGTCCCCAGGCGTCACTCAGTCGGCGCAGCGCCGGGTGGCGTCACGCAGGCGCCGCGCTGCCTGTCAGACCCCTCTGATGTCATACTGAACTAATTTCGCTCTGAATACTACGTTACGATACTTAATAAAACTTCACGTACACAGTTCTATTTTCAGGTACTACTACAGACTTGACCTTGCATTTTTTGTACTACGGAAGCATAAAAACTTGAAAATATTTGCATTAGCTCCTATTTCCGTATCGCAAAGCTCAAGCAAGGCAAGCCCTGTAATGTATGATAGCACCCTCTGTGCCGGCGCCGGGGTGGCGCGATGTAGCGCACCGCTTTCACCCCAAATGCGCCCTCCTGACCCACTCGCCGCTCTTTGTTTAGGTAAAGTTTCATCTACGGTTATACAGATGAAGTTGTTTATTTTGTCACAACTAGCAGAATAAAGGCCTTTACATCTATTAAAGATGATTTTATACAACGTCAGCGAGTATTCATGCTGTATGGGACGTTGCGGCAACAACAATAACGGCAACAGTAGACGCTTGAAATAGAATTCACAGATCATTTTAATTTTAAAAACACAACAACAAACAATTTAATTATTACTATTATAAGCCCATCTGATCCCACTGCTAGGCAAAGGCCTCCCCCGATTCCCTCCATGCATCTCGATCCTGAGCCTGATTATTAAATTATATTAAATTAAATTAAAATAAATACAACAAAAGTAATTTTAATGCCGTTTTTTGCTCGATATTATGTACCATTATTATTAATTGTACGGAACCCTTGGCTTGCACTTGGCCGATTCTTTTTAAGTATGTCTCAGTATTTTCATTCCATTGCTGGCAAAGGCTCCCCCAAAATCCTTCAGTCATCTATAATTTTAGCAGCTTCCCACCAGTCAATTCGATTATTTTATTAATATATTAAGGGTACCAGATGGTTGATGGTTGGTTGAATAATGCAGAGCTCCATATATCCTACTATATTCTAACTTTACCCGAACCAAAACAACCCCATTCCAATTCGCGTAATATTCGCAACCCCTGGCGCCGCGCTGTCGCGCCGTAGACTATCAGCGATTCGCCATTTTCTCCCCCATAGATGTAACGCAAGTGGAGACTATGGTGACCTATTTGCAGTTCCTTGGCCTTTTATGTACTTCCATGTTATTTTGGACCGGTGGACCTTGTGAAATGCTGACTTTCGTCCCGGGGTGTATAGCTTTAAGAAGGTATCTAAGTTACATGTTATTTAAATAGATAGATAAACTCTTTATTGTACATTCACCATATAACATAAATTTCACAAAGAGAAACACACAAATATGACATACAATGGGCGGTCTTATCTTGTCTTATTAAATAAATTAAAATTTTAAATAATTCCGGACAATTCACACAGCATCATCTAGTCCCAAGCTAAGCAGAGCATGTGTTATGGGTACTAGATGACTTATATACTTAATATATTTTACTACATAGATATATATTTCTTATTATAGAGGTATATTACGTTTTATTACCTTTTTCTCATGGTAAAAAAAATATAAAAAAAAATTATGTACAGACGCGAAAGGTTTACGAATTTATTATATGTATAGATAGAAAAACCAGAGCCAGAACACCCTGAACAAATAAACACTTTTTATCTTTTAACTTTAAATATCTGTAGATCATAAAGACTAGTTCCAAGGCGGGAACCGAACCCGCAAACTCTTGCGTCGTAGGCGGACCTTCCCCGCTGCGCCACTGAGTTCGTCAAAATGCAGGGAGTGTAAAATTGAGACGGGGTGTATAACATTATATTAGTACCTAAGTTCCATGTAATTTGGGAAACTGGTTCACTGACCTTGTAAAATGCTGGCTTTGGACGCTCCGCGTCCGCGTATTACATTAAGTACCTTAGTTTCATGTTATTTTAGACACTGGTCTACTGGGATCCTCTAAAAAGCTGGCTAAAAACCCGGGGTGTACAACATTAAGTATTTTAGTACCTAAAAAAGTAAGGCCTTTGCATCTATTATAGATGATTTATACAGCGTCAGCAACTGGTAATCATGCTGTACGGGACGCTGCAGTGCCTGGGACATTGTTAGATGGATTAGGCTTGCCCAGCACCTATACAATACTCTCAGCTTAGTCAGCTTTTATTCAGAGGAAAGAACAGGTCAATACGGCTGGAGCTAACTAAGCCGCGGGTTTCCTCTCGTTGTTTCCTTCACCGTTAAAGCTCGTGTTAAGTGTGCACATACATTTTTCAAGAAAGATCTATTGGTGCACGGCCAGTATCGAACCCACGACCTTCGGATTGAAAGTCGGGGGTACATATCACTTGGCCAACACGGCTTCTTAGTACCTAAGCTGCATGTTATTTTGAATACTGGTCCGCTGGGACAGACATGACCCAGCATTTCAATATTTTTACTAATGATATTTTATGTCATTATTTTTACTTGTGATGATTGTCTTTCAGTATATTTTTTAGTTTTTAAATCACAGGATTTTATCTTGTACCTTTTTTATTATTTTCCCGACGTTTCGAACACATTTCAGCGTTCTTGGTCGCGGGAGGACTGATGTGCTGGGAGCTACCGCCGCGAATTGATGGCAGGATCCACGGCTACCCTCAATTCGTCTTCAGATTCAGAAATGTCCAAGTTCACATTACGACACACTACACTGACGGTATCGGACTGCTGTACCGTCGGAACACAACGCACACACTTAATAAACCCATCCTGGGTTCCATGCAGAAAAGAGACGAAAACCATCTTCACGATTGAAATTTAGGTGTTTCTTGATCTCAATCGCCTTTCGAACTTCTTATAATAGTGGCGTTCTTTGGATAGACTTTTGGGTCGTGTAGTTCTATCCAGAACGCTGAAATGTGTTCGAAACGTCGGGAAAATAATAAAAAAGGTACGCGATAAAATCCTGTAATTTTAAAACTAAAAAATATGTTAACAAATCGCGAAAGTTTAATATGTCTTTCAGTAGTTCCAACCCGACATAATAAGTCGATTTATAACTGCCTATGGGAAAAAACTGCTTTCTCAAGTAGAATTTCTAGAGATCATTTTCGGTCCTGCGACTTATTAATCATGAGGACAAATAGATCTTGACAAGAGACTGTAGCTTTAAACAAAAGATTGACGTATTGTTTAAGAAAAAAAATTGGCCAAGAGCGAGTCAGACCCGCGCGCACGAAGGGTTCCGTACCATTATTCAATCAAAATCACGTTTTTTGTATGGGAGCCCACCTTAAATAGGTATTTGTTTCATTCTGTTTTTAGTATTTGTTGGTATAGCGGCAACCGAAATACATCATGTGTGAAAATTTCAACTGTCTAGCTATCACGGTTCTTGAGATACAGCCTGGTGACAGACAGACAGATGGACAGCGGATTCTTAGTTATTACCCAAAGGTTAAAAACGGTACTTACCCTATTGGGTAAGTACCGTTTTTATGGGTAAGTACCGTTTTTAACCTTTGGGTGCGGAACCCTAAAAAGCCCTCTAATAGAAAATCACTCAATAGGTTACGGTCGCGGTTCTTTAATATGTATTTTGTAGGTATAGTCTTTTTTTTGAATTTTAATTGATAACTTACCTTTCATATTTTCTATTTTTATCATACTATTATTTTTAACACTGCACTTTTTAACTCATTGCTTGAACTCACTTGTAAGTTGTAAGAGAATTGCGGAGCGCGTTACAATCCTGTTTGGTTCTGTAAGAGACTTATACATATTTTTGTAGGAGCATAATATGTGTAATTCGCACTCTTCCAGTGCACTATAGGCACGTTACAGTGCAACTCTCAGCAAGCCCTTTTAATTAATATCTTTTCTTTATATCTTGACGATTCATAGTGACGTCACATAGCTGACCATGCATTGTCATCCAAACAAAACGCGTATACAAAATTTGTTGAATTGGTTGAATATATCTGCTTCAAAATTGAGCTGCAAGATTCCACCCGAACAAACATAGTTATATACATACATACATGGCATGTTAAATAAAAGGTTGTAAAAAGCCGTCTTAATAGAAATATCAAAATAAAAAAAAAATACCAAAACCACCTACAAACTTCTTAAATATAACCCCGAACTTGATTTGTTTGCGGATGATATAAATTTAATAGTCAAAACATGTTTAAATTATTCTGAGACAATTTGTAATGTTTTTACCCTTTAGACTTAATTTTATGATTCCTTTTTGTTGTTATTATAAAATTCAATTAATTATATTAATTCTTGTATTTGTTCTTGTTGTTATATTAATTCTTGTTTTTTTTTTCTTGTATTTGTTTATTAGTATGTCTCGAAATGACATGTTTCTACTTATATTGTGTACCTATAATTTTGCTTACTCATATTTCTTATTTTTTTATTTAGACTTGTAAGGATTTTCTTAAATAAAGATTTTTAACGACTTAGGGTGCATATCCTGTAATGTTTGAAATCTACTGTGTAAATAAATAAATAAATAAATCACTCAATAGTTTACGACATGGTCGCGGTTCTATACCTATGTAGTATTATCTTAATAACCATTTGTCCAAATTATATGCAGTAAAAGAGAAAAGTCTTTTGTTTTAAACACTTGAGACTATAAACTTATTGTGATAAGAATTCATAATTGTCGATAATATGACAAAAAAAACATCACCTAACGATTTAAATTATTTATTAAATATAAAAAGAATACTTTTTGTAACTTTAAACATAAAAGTTAGACACCGGATGTCTCTGACTTTTTTGTAGGCATTATCAAGCTATGAAACTTTTCTCTAGAACTCAAACATATACCTACCTCTCATCGTTAAGGCAGCGTTCGTAAGAAACGTTTTCGTTCAACCATTTTTTCTACGACTTACTTTGCAAATTCAACTACCACGAAAGTCTTAAATTTTCGGGTTAATTTATAGCCTATGATGACACTCACAAATACTTAGGCTTTCTATCGGTACAAGAAATTTAAAAATCGGTTCAGTAGGTCCAGAGATTACCCCCTACAACGTCAAACTGACAACGTCACAAACTCACAAACTGACAACATCACAAACTCTTTTAGAAAGATTTGTGACGCGTCAATAAGGTCCATGAGGCCGCACTAAATAAAGTATATTTGGTTCTTGATTCTTGAAAAGTTTATATGGTTGCACATGATTCCGAGTTTATACCTACACAGAGGAAAACTAGTCTCGGACATTTAGCAAAAACTTCATAATCATACCTATGTACTTACTTATAACTTGAAAAATCTGACGTAATGAGGACGATAGAGCACAAATCGTATAGTTGCAAAATCATTGTTTCTGATTTCTTAGGTCAGTAGGGCCGGCAACATAGCAATAGCCTACTGACGGCAAATTTGTAAATCCCCCACTGGCGCCACCACTGAAATCTTACGGCAAATTCAGGAACTAAGCTCTACAGCAGTCGGTTGTCTGTATTTAGTTCTTTCTAGAAATAGTCATGTCATTGTGCTCATAAGATGATTGGAAATTATTTAAAGAAAGGTGTCCACAGAAACAGTCAGTCAGATTTAGAACAGCAATCAATTATGGTTGTAGTAAAAGTTTTAGTTTTCTGTAGGTAGATCCTGTTTCGAAATTTACAGAGGGGTCTAAACTAACACAATTTTACTTCCAAAAACTTAAATCTCAGCCGTAGGTTGTTTACTGTTGGACACAGGCCTCGCTCATGGATCTCCAAGAAATAACATTTGATTGCTTTGTTTTGGACATTTTACTTAATGAAAACGCCTCATTGACGCCTCGACGGACGGCTGTATCGGGTCAGCATTGACTTGCCTCGAAACTGAGTGTCTGGCTCAATAGTAACGTAAGTATAATGGGCAGGCTAAGACTGCGTCCCCAGTAAGCAAACTGTTAGCGGCAGCGGCGTATCGGCGAACGAGATAAGTTTGACAGCTGTTATCGAAAAAGTAGATCTCGTCTTCATTTGAGCTACAACGGAAAGTGTAGGATGTGTAGTTTCCGTTTGAAGTTTGACTGCTGTCATCGAGAAAGTAATAGTCAATGCATTTTATTAGCTTTATGTAATTTAAGTCTAGAATTTTAACATTTTTGGCATTTAATGTAATTTTTGACATTTACTGTCATTTTAAGCCAAGTAACCAGGAATGCATAAACCACGCAGAGGGTTTCGCGACCCGCGATCTTGACTCTTTGTGAATCTACGTACCTCTCCATCGTTTAAGCTATCCTGGTACCTACCTGATATAATTATAGTATCGACTTTGTTTGTTTTAAAATTCATGGTAAGAATTGTTATTTTTATTTAACCGTGTTTTAATGATAACAATAACGTGATTGAACTTATTGCAATTTTCAGTCCAACTAGTTCAACTAATTTTTGAGTTGAGTGAACAGATTCAATTATGTGCTTTATTCTATTTATTTGTGTTGTTTTATTTTGTAATTTGTGACGCGTCAATAAGGTCCATGCGGCCGCACTGAATAAAGTATTTTTTGATTCTTGATTCTTGATTCTTGAGTTGAAAAAACTAGAAGAGGAACCCTTTTTTTCAACGTTTTAAATTTAAATAGTAAATAAGTCAAAAACTATACGGCTTAGAGCACAACTAAAAACTGTTTACTAATGTGCAAATGAAAACCTTTCATATGATACCCCACATGAACTAGTAACTTCACTAAAAGTATTGAGAATTCGTTGTCTAAAAAACTGCAATTTAGAGAGTTCAATTCTATTAGCTATAAAAGTTTTACGGGTTTATCTCTGCAAACTTTGGAGATAAGGTGAACGGTATTTTTTCAACATTTTTGTAAATAACTCAAAAACGATACGGCTTAAAGGAAAACTAAAAACTGGTTAATAATGTGTAAATGAAGCCTTTTTATGTGATATCTCACACGACCTGAGTAGTAACTTCACTTAAACATTTTGAGATCCCCTATCCGCCCCTCTTGCAAACATCATCATCATCATCATCATTTCAGCCGTAGGACGTCCACTGCTGGACAAAGGCCTCCCTCATTGATCTCCAAGTACTGCGGTTGGAAGCCGTCTGCATCCTACATCCTTGCAAACATAATTAGAATATATTTTTACATTTTAATTTATGCTATATTAGAACAAAAGCGTTTCCTTTAACCATTTAAAATTTCAAGTCGATAGCATCAGTAGTCCTCAAGATATCCATTTGTGACAGACAAACAAAGTGATACCAAAAGGATTCCTTTTTACCATTTTGGTCAGGAACCCTAATTACGGCTATACATAAGGCGCCGACGTGTTTAGGAACAGTTTATATAATATGGTTTGAGGTCCCGAGCCCTCACTTCTAAATTTCAATGCGCTTTATCTAAGTAGGTATTGCTTTATTAATCTGAAATAGAAAAAAAATAGTATTCATTATTTTTGTATTATCTAACTGAAGGACTTGATATAATTTTGATGTTGACGCCCTGTCAAGTAACCTGTTGTTTATCGCATGGAGTAAGGTGAGGAAACAAATAAAACACCAGATATCCTAAAGTTGAACCAACTATTGCGTGTTTATTGACATCTCGTCCAGAAAACGTTACATAATTTAGTAATAAATATTAATAATTTAAAATTTCATAACTTCGAAGCGTGAAACGAACTCAATACGCCCAGAGGCTTATTCTAAAACGAATATAAATAAACGCCGACTATGTGGCTATTGCTAAAACGACCGGCCGTCTCCGCCCGACGACCTAGGTTGCGACTAGCTGACACTCCCTTGCCTATCTACCTCTCCCTTTATACACTTGAGAACAATGGGTTAAAATTACCTACTCATTCACTCTTCACACTCACTCGATAAGAAGCGGATAACCGGTGACCACCATTCAACAGTGATAAGATCTAGACTATGTGGCAGTAAGATAGTGGCCAATTCACGATCAGTGGTGACCTGGAGACCTGTTGGGGTGGTGGCTCGCGGAGGCTGGTGGCCTTAGTTGCGGTCCACCATCAGCTCGAAGTGCACCGAGCCGCGTCGCTCGTAGCGATCATACTGGATGTTCTTAGCCCATGCTTTGCACTCGATGTTGATCAGGATACCCGCTGGAAACCGAACAGAACAATGTATAAGTTTTAATTCTTTGCTCCTCAAAATATTGCGTTAATATTATATTAGGTTAGGTTTTGGAAGTCCATTTAGTTGTCTAATGGAAAAATTAAACCGGGCAAGAGCGAGTAGGACTCGCGCACCGAGGGTTCCGTGCCGTCATACAATTTAATATATGATAAAGGCAATTTAATATTTGTTGGAGAACCTTGACAGCGCCATCTCTTGTCTGATAGCGGAACTTATGTAGAATTTTTACACTATCGATGATTTCTAAGCACTTAGCAAATTAGAGGGTTCGTTATAATTTTCCTGTAATCTTTAAATACACTGCTATTCGCAATAAAAGTTTCAGGGGTTTATCTTTGCAAACTTCGGAGATAAGGGGGAACGCTATTTATTTCAACGTTTTTAATTTTTTTGTAAATAAGTCAAAAGCTATACGGCTTAAAGCAAAACTAAAAACTGTTTATTTATGTGCAAATGAATACCTTTCATACGATACCAGACTATTAACATGCCCTTTAGATTCATATTGGGATTTAGGATATTAGAAGAAGACCTAGGTAGGTACTCCAAGAAGAAGTAAATTAAAACACAAACTTTTGGGGCTAGTCAGCAAGCACTAAGAAATGTGGAGCACTAAGAAACTGAGGTAGCCTTTCTTGAATATTGTGATATTTAGTGCATTGGACTTGGTAGAATCCAACATTATACTAACTAGACCAAGAGAAAAAGACTCGTTCCTCGGCTTCTCAACGAGCACAGTGACAAAGAGACTAAGAAAGCCATCTTTGTTACCAAAGTGGACATTTGTAGTGGGATCCATTGGTCTTGGTCTTTGCACGGGTCCGATGTTCCGATGTCGATAACGAGGTTCTCACGTTTGCTGTAGAATCCAATTCCTATATCTAGATCTAGAGTAAAGAAGCAGACTCACTCCTCGGCTTCTCAAAGAGCACAGCGACCAGGGGGCTGAGGTAGCCTTCCTTGTTGGTGAAGGGGTAGTAGTAGGCGGGGAAGCCTCGTCGGGGGATGTACTGCACGGGTCCGATGTTCTCAATGTCGGCAGGGTTCTCGCCCTCGCAGGAGACCCACACGGTGTTCGCATCGGGCTTGCCAACCTGGAAAGTAAAACATGAATTCTAAAGATGGTACTGAATGACTAATAGAAGAAGGTAGAAGAAGAAGAATGGTGTAAGAAGATTTACTGGATCTTTTGGTCAAAGAAGTTACACAAATTATTAAAATATGGGATTATCGGGTATTTATCGCGTAATTACCTTTATTTTATTCCCGACGTAGAAGTTACACAAAGTATTCTGAAGTTTGGCTCCATCAACCGCGACTTTGCGATACACTTATCGATTTTGAATTTCATAAAAGGGACTGTGTTACCAAAATAAATAAAATAGTTTTGAAAGTTTACCGGTTATGTAAAGGTATCCCAGAAAATTAATATGAAATTAAGAATAAGCCTTCAGGTAGACATAGGTTACTTTTTAACCAGGAAAACTCGTACAAAGTTGCGGGAACAAATGTTGGAAAGTTATACGTACCGACATCTTGATGTGCTGTTTCAGATCTGCAGGCATTTTATCAGGAAGACCCTCGGTGCTGTTGTAAGGCTGGGGCACCCAGTTGAAAATCTGAAACGAAACAATACAATATTGTGATAAGTGAGTATATATAACCTGGTAGGATGCATCCGTAACAGATATCAAATGTACAAAACGTTAAAACGATCACCAGAAAATGAGACTCTTAGCATTACATACAAAAGATATCGTAATTACTGCAACAATCTGATAAAAAAACTCAAGCGACAATAATAGGTGCCAAACTTCTTTTGCACGTAGATTCGGAATATTTTGAGGACCATAGCTATACAACAAAATTAATAAGAAAATAGAGATATACCCTACGTCTAAAGAGTCATGCAAGCGTACTATTACCACATGGCTCCTATCCCAAACATATGCAACCACAGGAAAGCTGCTCAAAATCATATCATGAGACGCACACACACGCCCACACACATACGTTAATAAAATATAAACAGTTATTTATATTTATGTATTAATTTTGCATCATTATTTATTTATTCTATTATTATTATTATCTATTATTATTGTATAATTACATGTTACAATTAATATTTTTAATTTAGTGATTATATACTACATACAGAAAAAAAAATATGTACATATGTATATTTAACATTTTAGTAATAAGCTAAAATAAATAATTATTAAATTGATCACAGTAATTTTATGTTTTCAGAGGAGGGCGATAAACTCTGCGACACAGATAAAAAAAACTATTGCAGGCATTATCAAATTCCTTTATGTTGTAATCACTCTGTGCTATGTGTCCAAATAAATAAATTATAAAATAATCAAACTATAATAAAAGTGGCATCCAAATGTTTTTAAGAGAAAGACCAAGGTAGAGACAGAATCAGATCTTTAAAATATGAAGTGATATAGGTACTAGAAAGACGCAACAAATTACAAAAGAGATGGTAAGGTATCCTAGAATTTTTAAGTGTATGTCGTATGGTATATAATACGTAATTTTGCCAGCACAGCACGTCTGACGTCCGAATGCGCATTGGATTGACATTTTTTTATTCTGAGGTCTCTAGGCCTTCTCTGGGCCAATCTGGGACCTTATTTTTGAAATTTTCGTATGACTATAACAAATCGTGTGCTTTCTAGACGAGTTTTTTCGACTTTACGAGAGAGACGACAATTTTCACATAAAACGAGTGATTCCAACAATGCTTCAACCAGTCGTACCGATGGCTGGGTTATTAAGAAATACGATATCGCAAGGTGAACTAGTCAATAAAAGATAATATTGAAAAATACTCTAGATGCGACAGGGACGGGGCAAGGAGGGGCATATCTCACCTTGTTAAGTTTGAGGAACACGCAAGGACCTCCAGCCTCGTAGTTGTACTGATTGGCGGGGGTACAAGGGTTGAAGTCGTCGACGGGTACATCGCAGACTTGCTTTTCGCCAAGCTGGCTCTGTCCGTTGGTGGGCGAGCAAGGTACGCGGTTCTCGGCTCCAGCGGTCTCGGCCTGTCCGGTTCCCTTCTTGCGGTATTCTGTAGACAGGGAAAACCATGAGGCCAGGTTCGATTTATGATGGACGGCTGCCCGTGGATTCAGTAACAATCTGCCATGGGATACCTCTGAATGATGGGCAGCACCATCATTTGATGTATCAACATCCCGTACTGCGCTCGCCAACTTGCCTGCCAAGCTAGGTGCGTGTGGAAATAACCCTCATTATCAGTTCTTAGAGATCCATTAGCGAGGCCTATGCCCAGCAGTGGACGTCGTAGGGCGTAATGATTATGAAGTTGTTGATAGAATGTTGATTTCGAAGGTTTATAGATCACAGGCAAACCACTACCCAATTTGACAGACAACATTAAAAGGCCAAGTCAATCAGTATAGACATGAGCCTGTACTGATGATGACGACATCATCATTAGCCTATATATAAGTCTACTACTGGACATAGGCCTCCCCAAAAGAGGCGTAAAATTATAATACTAAACAAAAAAGTAAAAAAGCGACAATCTCGTCACCTTCGGCAGAAATTATGAGTAGGCGAAGGATGGGGATGGTATAAGAAGTTTGAGACCGACCTTTGCCCAGAAGTAGGACAGATTGACGAAACAGGTTCAAAAAATTTTGACACAGATTCAATGGGTGACAAATTGAGACAAATTCTTTGGTTATTAAAGAGGAGAAATAGATTGGTTAATAACAAAAACACGGGAATTTATCGTGTAATACCTTGTATAATTCCCGACGTCTCGACTGTGTTTCAACAGCCGTGGTCCCGGGTAGACTGACCACAGGTAATACGCGATAAACTTCCGTGTATTGTTTTTGTTGTTTATAATTAATTGTGATCGCGAAAGTTAACGATACTATGTGACTAAATTAATCATAATAGCAAAATGTAATGATGTATTCCAACTTTAAGTACATGGAATGAGCTAAGTTGATAGGTATCATGTAAATTAATGCAAAATTGATTTAGGAGATTTTTCCTTAATAATTTCAAAGCCAATTTATTTTACCACAAAATTAAATTAAGTACACCACTAAAGCCACCATTTAGACATAGACATAGACATAGACATTCCTTTATTCGCTGCTGCAGTACAAAGCATACAAAATATTAACTTAAAAAAAATTACAAATTTAAACTTAACATACAAATACTAAATAATAAAAACTTAATGAGGAAAGGGCTGTGTTACAGCAGCAAAAAGGTCTCGGCTCAGCATAAATGCCTTACCACTCGAGAGTAGATAGGCGCTGATATTCTGCCGAAACCATGTGATCACGAGACCCTATGAGGCTTACGATTAGTGTGATATGTGTTACTAGTTCATGTAATAGTGAGTGTGAAATAAGGGTAATAGTAGTTTTATAATAAGCAAATAGTATACCTACTTCAATACAAATAAAAATAATAATATATAGTGATATATAGTGTGTGTCTGACTGTGTGAAACGGATATGTACCTATTGATTAGTATATAAGGATAATTTAAAGAAAGTAAAGTAAATAAATATAGTTATAGCCCAATAAGCTGGAAACTCTGTTCAGCGAAAACCTAGCAAGAAAATGGTGCACCATCGCGGGTCATGGCTCCAGGCAACCCTGTCTTTTGATGATTTAGTAAATAAATTTTAAAACGGTTCTTAAAAGTGAATTTTGATTTTAACAGTCGCAAGGGTGGAGGGATATTGTTCCAACATTTGGTTGCCTGATAGCGAAAGCTTCCCCTAAACGCTACAGTTTTATATTTGCTATAGTGCAACAAGTTTCTTGCAGGCCTTAAACTATATTTATTTTTGAAATTACTTAGTTTTGAGAATAAGTATTCTGGAGACTCAAACTTCATGACGCTATGTACCAAAACTGCTAGGTGCAAATGCCTTCGCGAAGCCATGTTGAGCGTGGATGAGTTGTTAATGTATGGCGTGACGTGCGTTCGCGGTGGAATGTCGTAACAAAACCTACAGCATGCATTTTGCACCCTCTGTACAAGACGGGCCGTTCTCGACAGTAAACGCGGGCCATAAACTAAGTCACCATAGTTAAGCTTCGATAGAACTATCGACTCACAAACTTTTATGCGGATTTCTTTTCTTAGAAAGTTCTTAATTTTATAAAGTAGCTTTAGTCTATAAAGGCAATTTCTTGCAATGCTCTTTATGTGGTTCTCAAAGCGAAGAGTATCATCAAATAAGATACCAAGATTTCTAGCTTCATGTACACGTTCAATACTTTGTCCATGAATATTGATATTTGGCAAATGCCCTGAAATGCCTTCTATCAAACGCCTTGAACCAAAGATCATAAATTTAGATTTTAAGGGATTAAGAAGAAGAGCATTATGATTAGACCTAATTTAGTAATTTGTATCATATTCATCGTATACCTAACGCTTTAATTGCAATCAGAATATTCATTTTATTGTGTCTTCTGATAATCTTGTGGACCCGTAAGTATGTTATGCAAATACATTATTCTACATACCTACTAAAATTACGCGTTATATACCCGAAAATCTTATCTTGACACGCGGTAGCGTGTCCAGCCAAGTTCAAGCAAAGCGATAGTACACTAGACTACTATCTATGCGTAGATTCGTGAAATTTTGTATAACTAAATGATACATCATTTCAGCCATAAAACGTCCACTGATAAACACAGGCCTCCCTCATGGATCTCCATGAGGGGTAGTTGCCATACTCACCACGCTTGGCAGGCGGGTTGGTGAGCGCAGATTTGGATGTTGATACACGGGTAGTCCCTGTTGCCCATCTTCCGGAGGTATCCCTTAGTAGGCTCTTACTGCATCCACGGGCATGAGAGGAGGGGCAACATTCTACTGCCGGCGCCCCACGGCAAATGATACATACGGTCAAGGAACTCATCGATGATGGTGGCCCACTTCAGCACGGAGCCCTTATCGTTGGCGCGGTAGTAGATCAGCGTGCTCTCCACGTTGGCGGACTCCGGCAAAGGCCTGAAACCCATACCTGCAGGGGAAAATACGATTAAAGATCACATCAATAAAGTCTAGAATAGACTAAGCTATTGTTCAGACACAAGACGGAAGTTAGTGCTAGAACTGCAGAGTACATTGCAATCAGTGACTTAACAGAGGTATTAATAAATAAATTACAAGTAAAAAAGTACTAAGTAAAAATTACAAACAAGCTTTTATTTCAACGTACCTACTAAAAATAATAAAATAAACATTTTCCATTAAAGTTTAATGTCAACTTAAAGCATCTTTACACAATTTATGTGATAAAGAGCTTGTTGCGAGATTTAAGAAGGTAATCGTATTTACATTGTTTGAACAAAAAAAAAATTAATAAAAATAAAATTAAAGTTAATCTCGCGACAAGCTTTAGGTTGACGTTTTAAGTTGACATTAAACGTTAATAGAAAATGTTTATTTTATTATTTTTAGTAGGTACGTTTATATAAAAGCTTGTTTGTCAAAAAGTTTTTTTACTTTTAATTTATTTCGAGTAACTCTCAGCAAGGCCTTTCATTTGATACCCATATTGTAAGAAAGAGTGCATTAAGAATAACTTGTCCGCCATCTTAAGTAAACCGCAATGTTGGATTTAGAGTGATATTATCATTTAATATTTCGAATAACTCTCAACAAGGCCTTTCATTTGTTACCTATATTATAGGAGTTCGTTAAGAATAACTAGTCCACCATCTTGGATTTTCCACCATGTTGAATTCGTCAATATCGTTATTTCATTTTCGAATTATTCTCAGCAAGCCCTTTCATTTGATATCCATATTGTAGGAGTCCATTAAAAATAACTAGTCCGCCATCTTAGGTGTTCTGCCATGTTGGATTCAGAGTGACGTCATTTAATTTTTTTTAGTTATTCTCAGCAAGCCCTTTCATTTTATACCCATAATATAGGAGTACATTAAAAATAAGCAGTACGTTTTAAGTTACTAAATAAGTTACTTATAACTTCTTAGCTTAAGCGTAGATTATAGTTTTATATATGGCACCTACTTATAAACTTTAATTGTAATTCTTGTTACATTATGTTATTTTTTTTTTTCAACAAATAAAACTTTTATGATTTATGATCTTGGGTGTTCCGCCATGCTAGATTCAGAGTGACGTGATTTCATTTTTTGAGTTATCTCAGCAAGCCCTTTCATTTAATAACCATATTATAAGAGTACATTAAAAATAAGTAGTCCGCCATCTTGACTTTGTAATTAACATTCTAAAGTGGCTGGATCTATGCCTAACATTAAGGTCCATTTGACATACCGGGGTTGTTTCCGATCAAGGAGGCCCCCTGCTGCCACTTCGGCACTTTACTGTCCAGGGTCTGGTAGAAGACGGCCAGCATGGCTGCGAAGAATCCTACCAAGACTGCATAGAAGATCACGTAGAAGAGCAGGATCTTTGCTGTTGACAAAATATGTAATGTTTTAAAGATATTAGAATAACAATAACGTTTATTGTTCTGAAAGCTTAACTTATATTCAAAGATCCCCATACTAGGCTTTTTTAATTTACTTGATGTATGATTGATTATATCTATTCATTATATTAAGTATACCCTATTAATTTGATTGAAATTAATTATGTATTTACAATTTAATTTAATTTTTGACCTGTAAATTGTTAACCAATAAAATGACTCTCTGACTAGGCCAAACAATCTCCTTCCGTTTAATACAAAACAAAATTGAATTATTACAAATTTTACATATATTGTTTCTTAAATTTGAGTAGCCGCCGCATACTTTTGCCGATTAAACTAATCAGTACTTGATTGAGGGGTTTTTGGCAGTTTTGTAAAAAAATATGTCAAAATCTTAATTTTATCAGCGCTAGGGAGAAGTTTGTCTGAAAACAAGTTGGTGATTATTACTACAGGGTCGTTTAGGTCGGGGTGTTTATGAGGGGGTATGTACCTATCCATCAGTGGGGGGCGAATAATAGATAGATAGATAAACTCTTTATTGTACATTCACCATAAAACATAAATTTCACAAAGAGAAACACAAACAAATATAACATACAATGGGCGGTTTTATAATAATGAAGATGATTATCAGAAATTTGACATTTACCTGAAAATTAATCATAATAGCAAAATGTAATGATGTATTCCAACTTAAAGCACATGGAATAAGCTAAGTTCATAGGTTATGTAAATAAATGCAAAATTGATTTAGGAGATTTTTCCCTAATCTTTTTAAAGCCAATTTATTTTACCACAAAATTAAATGATACCACTAAAGCCACCATTTAGTAATTTGTATCATATTCATCGTATACCTAACGCTTTAATTGCAATCAGAATATTCATTTTATTGTGTCTTCCGATAATCTTGTGGACCCGTAAAAATGTTATGCAAATACATTATTCTCATACCTACTAAAATTACGCGTTATATACCCGAAAATCTTATCTAAACACGCAGGAGCGTGTCCAGCCAAGCAAGGCCATAAATTATACATACATGATACATATATACATATATGATACATTAGACGACTATCTATGCGTCGATAGTACGATATACCTACTTGGAAAAAAGTTATCTGAAGCGAACGAATTCAATTATGTGTCTTGTTCTTCTTTTGTAGATTGACTACTTATTCTATGATAGCTTTTCTGCTATTCTGCTCTATTGAATAAAAAAATATTGACTTTGACTTTGACTACACAACCACGTCGTATACGAGTACCTTCTACATACGAAGAAACCTCTCAATATATTTATTCGGCGCGGGCGTGGTGCTGTAAAATACAACCTACATAGGTATATGACGAACGGAAATAGAATCGATCACATAATTGCAGGCAAGTGGGAATTTCCTACAGAAGCGAAGAGTATTGGCCGACTTTACGCATTCCTCCACAATTGGCTTTGCATTTCCTAGCTGCTTTGGTGGTCCTGGCCTGAGAATCTATTATAGATGATTTATACAGCGTCAGCAACTGGTAATCACACTGATACATGGTTCAAGATCTAACTATTCTTCCTTTTATGTGCGGGACGCTGCAGTGCCCGGGACATTGTTAGATGGATTAGGCTTGCCCAGCACCTATACCATACTCTCAGCTTAGTCACTATTAATTAGCCTGAGAATCGTTGAAATAGCCCAGCAAAATCTTATACTATGTTTCTATGTTTTGTGTGTCCCTTTTAAATATTTTTCTTTCTCTCTTTTGTTAGCTTGTGAAATAACGGCTCCTACAACTACGGTGACATATTGGTTTGTTTTGGTAGATGCAGAGCTTAGTTATTTGTTTGTAGAATAGGTTGGTAGGTACTTACATACCTTCATTAGGTACCCAAATACATAAAATCAGGTAGAATTAATAGGTGCTATTTAGTGCACCAATAGTTTTTGATGAAAAACATCAGGGGGGGGGGTAAACCGGTCGGGCGAGAGGTGACGCGTGACGCTTGGAGATGTGCGAGTTAGTACTAGGGCAACACTGCCCTTCGTTCATCGTGCCCATCCTGAAAAGCCGTAGAACAAAAGTTGTTCCTCGGGATGGTTAATATCACCCCCTTTCGTCTTAGTACACATGATACAGGGTGTATTATACGCAAAGTGAAAGAAAAAATACAAAGTTAACAAATGAAGGTAAGAAGCTCATTCAGTGGGCCTAAAAATTATATATAGGCACAATACATTTCATCCGGGTACAGCGGGTTTAAAGCGGCGGGCATAAGCTAGTTTATAAATAAACGAGTTTCAATCACTAGACGCCTATTGAGACACCTATGACATGGTAACAACGACATGCGACAATTAGATCTTCAGTGCGATGTCGATTATCAGGCTGATGCCACTTGCAGATTCAGAGCATGGCCTCAGAGACGCGGCCTTGCTTCTTTTTTTTACCATTAAGGTTATATAATATATATAATGCTGGACAATTCACACAACATCATTTGGCCCCAAGCAAAGCATAGCTTGTGTTATGGGTACTAGATGACTGATATACATTATACTACATAGAGAAATATTTTATAATTATATACAGAAAAAAACACCCGGAACAAAAATCTGCAAATCGTACAGACATTTGTATCGTCTCGAGGCGGGAATCGAACACGCAACCTATTTTGTCGCAGGCACCCGCTGCGCCACAGAGGTCGTCGATGTATGTAGCCATAATTCTTATTCTTATTCTTGTGGGGGTAACTATATCTGCACTGACGTCCCGCATAGGTGTGTATTGTGCATTGTCCCCTGTGTTGCTAGCCCGACCCTAGCCAGCCCAACTCCTTAAAGTACCGGAGAAGGACTCTGGGCCGCGGGCAGCATTCCCTGAGCATTCCCAAAGGATATGCAGATGTTGTAGAAGAAGAAGGGCATGACTCCATGAGCTCCTGTAGTCCCGTCTCCGATCTGGCGTCCTTTGTTGCGGTATAATGCTTGCCTAGCCATGATTAATTTGCTATCGATTAGCCAATGGAGCTGTCAAAGCACTTCCAAGAACCACGCCCGCTGCATTGCACGCGGATGCCCTAGGTCACGGAGTATGCGCTTTAGCACTAGCTCTGGACATGCGCACTGAAACTTTCAATCTTAAGTCTTGTGGTGAGTATGGCATATGAGCACTTGGTGATTCATGTAGGTATGCCTATGTCCAGCAGTGAACGTCTTACGACTGAGATGATGATGATGAATAAACAGAATCTAGAAATTAAACTTTCATTTTATTTGATAAGAATATAAAATAAAGTCTAAGTACATAAGGTAAGGTATGTTAATCATAAGACATTATTACTAATTCAATAATGCTGGACACACCACAGCACCATCGATACCCGAACTAAGTATTATATTGTATTATTGTATTTTTTATAGACCATACCTTTGGCCACCATCTAACTGCAGCCAAATCTTTACTTGTCCCCAGTAAAGATTTGGCCGCATGGAGCACGCTCATCGAAAAGAACCTATGCACTCTGGCCTTGAAGACTCCGAGGTTATTATGATCTGGGAAAAAGACGCCGGCAGCGAGTGCCATCCTTTGAGGATGAGAGGTTGTGAGTGAGTTGTGAGGATGAGTGTCGCTTGGTACGACAAAATGGGATATCTACTATAGAGGTATATGGGTGATAGTTTACCGTGCGACTGTTAGCTAGGAAGGGGGAGGGAGGGATTTGGTCGTGTACACCTTGTGCACATTTAGCGAAATGGAATTTGTAAAATACTGATAGTCTGGCAACCCAACGCCTAGGCTTTGCAAATTGTCATTATTCGGGAAAACAATTTTAAGATGCCAGTACCAATATTCCTAGCTTAGTCAACCATATACAAAGAAATGAACAGGTCAATACGTCTGCAGCTGTCTGAGTCATTCTCATTAATATCATCATTATCATTTCAGCCGTAAAAAGTCCACTACTGAACAGGCTTCCCTCATGGATCTCCATGAGGGGTAGTTGCCATACTCACCACGCTTGGCAGGCGGGTTGGCGAGCGCAGTACGGGATGTTGATACACGGAAAGTCGCTGCTGCCCATCTTCCGGAGGTATCCCTTAGCAGGCTCTTACTGCATCCGCGGGCCTGAAAGGAGGGGTAACATTCTACTGCCGGCAGCCCACGGTAACTCATTAATATGTGTTGCGTTATTGTTAGCGTAATAAAGTAAGACATGTATTAAAGATGATTTGTACAGCGTCAGCAACAGGTATTCATGCTGTACAGCACGCCGCAGTGCCTGGGACATTGTTAGATGGATTAGGTTTGCAAATACCAACCTTACAGCTTAGTCAGCTATTTAGACAGAAGAAAGAACAGGTCAATTTGAAGCTGACTAAGCCGCGGGTTTCGACGATGTTTTTACTGCTAAGCACGTGTCAAATAAAAAAATAAATTCTAGCTAAATCTTTATTTCAGACACATCAAATGTGAACATACATTTCTCAAGAAAGAAAAATCCATTGGATCACAACTGGTATCGAAACCATGACCTTCGGATTGAAAGTCGGGGGTACATAGCACTCGACCAACACGTATAAAAAAAACATTGGTTTATTAAGATAACATGATCCATTTGGTTAGTGACACAAAGTACCTTAGAATATAATAATAGCAAAATCGACTCCTAACATCTAAAATCAAAGTGAAATTAAAAATTAAAGTCCTTTACTCGAGTTCCCACCCGCCATCATCATCTAAGCCGTAGGACGTCCACTACTGGACATAATGCCTCCCTCATGGACCTAAATATCATGAGGGGTTGTTGCCATACTCACCACGTTGGCAAGCGGGTTGGCGAGCGCAGTACATAGGTTAATTTACACGGAAAGACACTACTGCCAATCTTCCGGAGGTATGCCTAAGTAGATTCCACGGGCAAGAGAGGAGGGGCAACATTGTACTGCCGGCACCCCACCCACGTTAATAAATGAGTAGGCTTATTACGTGTGTATAGCACACACGTAATAAGCCTACTTGTTTATTAATACGTGTTGGCCGAGTGGTATGTACCCCCGACTTTCAATCCGAAGGTCGTGAGTTCGATACCGGCCGTGCACCAATGGATTTTTCTGTCTTGAAAAATGTATGTGCACACTGAACACGTGCTTTTAACGGTGAAGGAAACATCGTGAGGAAACCCGCGGCTTAGTTAGCTTCAGACGTATTGACCTGTTCTTTCCTCTGAATAATAGCTGACTAAGCTGAGAGGATGGTATAGGTGCTGGGCAAGCCTAATCCATCTAACAATGTCCCAGGTGCTGCAGCGTCCCGTACAGCATGAATACCAGTTGCTGACGCTCTATAAATCATCTATAATAGATGCAAAGGCCTTACTTTTTACTTTTATTAATACGATAGAAATCTTTCCAAACATTGTCCCAGGTCTAGGAATATACCAAGTAAGTAATCAATACCACGCGACGTTCAACCCCTTCCTGTCCCCTAGTCTGAACTCTCGACCTTATTCAAGACAAAACTACGAGTTTCTATGTCCCCCAATATTCATATTTTAAAGGGGGACTTGAGCCTTTGTTAGCTAGCAGGCTACGTCAGATTTTGCTTTTATTTCTGATGGACAGCTGCAGAATGTGATAAACTGCTAATATAAAGAAACGTTTACATTGTCACATTTGTACAGTTAATTATAATACATCAACTCGGTTCTAAAACTAGTGACAAAAGTGGTCACTACTCAGCATGCGCAGTGGCAGGACCAGTGCCACAGCGCTGGTCTTCCGTAGTACCTAACCAAAATGTGGTTGGTGCTAACGCAATGCACGGTAATTAAATTATGATATAGTATTATTATATCTGTGGTTATTGCTAACATTATTTTTGATGGGAATTAATCTTCAAGAAAACTATTTTTAAGTTTGTCACAGAATTTTATAAGTGAACAGGCCTTGTGGTCTTCGTAGTTTGTTGTATCGGTATGACTATGAGGATAAACATGTCCTATTTATTTTACTTAATAAGCAATCATTCTATAAACAACAGACTCATTCATGTGCCTTATTTCCTCTTAACATAAGATTAAATATGTTTTTTTCTATCGTAAGTTGACGTGTCTATGTTTTGTAATTACAAACTATGGAAATAAATGTCATTCATTTATGAGTTTATAGAGCATCAAGTATTTTTGTCGTAATGTCATAAGATTGACTGTTAATTTAAATATTTTAGTGACTTACTGGCATTTAACAGTTTCAAAAACGAATTGATAAACTTTGATATCATATATTTTTGATAAAATTAATTATTTCGTAAAACAAACAGAAAATTTGAAACATTAAATAAATTAGTAATAAAAAATAAGGACCATTGAATCTTCTCGCATAATTTTACATTTCTTAGCCTATTTATATCAGATCTCCCACTGAATGGTCATCATTATCATCATCGGCCTATATTAGGTCTGTTTTCGGATTGTACACTTAAAAAAATGTACAGTGTTTTTAATGAGTTTAAGAGGTGCCTCTTAAGAAATTCTGAATCTAGTTAATGAGATTATATTTGGAACAGTCTTTCAGCGCTGCTAATAGGCTCAAAATTTGCTAGTTAGGTATTTTATAGAAAATAAGAAATACCATAGGCATAGTTAGAATTAAAATTAGTTTTTCTTACTGACAACTTTGTAAAGTCGAGAGAGAGCGAATTTTGTATGTACATTTTAGTTTGTCATTACAGTTTAGTGTGTGAGCGCAGTATGGGATGTTGATACACGGATAGACGCTGCTGCCCATCTTCCGGAGGTATCCCTTAGCAGGCTCTTACTGCATCCATGGGCAAGAGAGGGGGGAGGGGATTCTACTGCCGGCACCCCACGGCGATATTTGTATATTATTATTATTAGTATTATTATTTGTCTATACTTAGGTTTTAATATATTAAAACCTTCACAACATAATAACATATTTAGCGCAATTATCAAGACCCTACCCGTGCTCGTTGAAAACATTGAACGTACATCGATGATTTTTCTACATCAGACTGTGCTATATTGAATATCCAGTGCACAGAAAACAGAGGTTCCTGTGTCTACAGCATCAGATGGGTATATGCTAGAAGAACAAGTAATTTAATACCTACGATATAACATTTTAAATAATATTTTGCATGCTTGCACACAAGCTGCATACAGGAACTACCACTATTATTTATGACCATATTGTAAAATTGTATTCTGGCAAATAAACTATTTTGATTTGATTTGATGTGAACTATAGCATCCTCTCAGCTTAACCGGTTGTACAAACAAAATTATTAACAAAGAAAGGCGGACTGAAATCTGAACATTCATGTCGAAGACTTTATGACTATAATATGTCATAGATTTTCGGTTTATGTATTTTCGGCCGCATCCTCTCAGCTTAGTCGGTCGTAATAACAAAATTATTCACAAGGAAAGCCTCTTTGAAATCCGGAGATTCACGTCGAAAACTTATGTGATCAGTACTCTGGTATTTTCGGTCCCGATCTCTTAATTAGTCAGCAGTATTGAAAAACAAATTATAAAGCTAATCCATAAGATAGCTAAGGCGTTCCGGTAAAGACTAGAAGACCATCCCAACCACTTGGTATAGGTAACCTACAAAACCTACTGACAAAAAGAGGCTAAACCGAAAAGACATCATTAAAAGTCCTCAGAACACAGGAGTGATTAAATGATAACCCATAAAGTATCTGCTCTTTGACCTTCAGATTGAAGATCAGCAGATCAAAGATCAGCAAATCTGAAGATTCATGTCGAAGACTTTGATCGGCACTCGGCCATTTCCGGCGTCCGTCCTTGGATCGATCGGGCAAGGACGCTGCGCGCGCATCCCGCCCTAACCTCGATAAAGAAATACCCTCAATTTCCACCGATTATAACATGCTCACATGAAAACCCTCGTTTTATTTATTTATTTATTTAGGACATCCAACAAAAAAATCACATAAAAAACATAAATTAGATTCTAAGTGGTCTTATAGGCTGTGTCTATTTAGTAATAGGACACCACAGTATTTTAGACATGAAGGTTTCCTCTTGTTCCTAGGAAATAAAATGTAGTACAAACCTATTGGTATTGTTAAGCCTAGATCTGGGGAATTCGACGCCATCTTTGTTTTAAAATATTCATATTCATTTCCCGTTTTAAGTTTATTTTTAATTGAGAGATAAGAAATGTCCCTCATTCGAAGTTGTGTGATAACTGCACCGAATCAAGAATTTCACCAGCATTCATTTTATATGATATTGTAATGTGTCCTTATTAAAAATATCAATGAAATTATCTAGGATAGGTTACCTAATCAACTGCAATGAATTTTATCAAAATAAATCTTCACCACAACTGAAGATTTCTGTGATGAAGTAAAGTTACGTAACCAACACCCCATGCCCTCATTTCGAAACAATTATAAAAACTGAACTCTTTAATGTTCACTCTAGACGTTAAATTGCGGAGGTAAGAAAATTAGTTATTCAAGGTGATCGGAAAACCCATATCGATTTTCCCTCCAAAATTGATCCTTTGTCTTGAAGTCTCTATTGAAGAACTTACCCCAACTGGCGCCCGTGCGGCCGAGGAACTGGCCGGTCTCGGAGTTCCAGCAGAAGATCCTGAAGGATTCCCATTTCCCTAGGTCCGGGGGCGGAGTGTAGTACTGCTCAACAACTTTGTTCTTGTCCGCCATTGTCGAGAGCTACAGTGGACTGCGGCTGGGAATCGATTGCCGGTGACTTCGCCCCAACTGGCCCGCTCCCCGCGCGCCCTCGCCCCTGCAACCCTCCTTACATAACGATTACGCAACCGGCGCGCGCACGCTGGCACTACTTACCACCGCCCAAATTTCCTTGACCTGTAGCCGAGTCAATCTGTAGCACTTTTCCACGAGAAATGTTTGAGTTTCCACAACGAGGGAGCTCTCGTAAACTGGCTGGGAAATAGGGTTGCAAAGTAACGCTTGACTAGGCAAATTCGACCTTATTGTTTGCAGTTGAAAAAGCGTTTTGCTGTACGGTTTACTGAGGTTGTTGGACGACATAATTTCATAAAATTTCATACTGTCAGTCAGTTGGCGCAATCTGGACTTCTGCTATTTTTATGAGTTGTTCGTTTGTTCACTACTTATCGCTATGGAGCTTTTTACATCGGATTATGCAATGAATAAGACATGCGTGCCGCATACTTTGTGGGAGAAAAATAAACGTTTTATTTTATTTATTATACTATTATGATATAATGCTTGGCGTCGATGCTAAAACAATACCTCCTATATGTATATAAGTAAATTAAAATGATAGATTTATTAAAAAAAACTTGGTTTAAAGATATGCATAATTGCAACACTCGATCTATAGTAAATAACTCTTTAGCTATCCCTAAGCACATAACCCAAGGGTTCAAGGGCTGTTTCAAATACCGTGCGTCAAAGATATGGAACAATTTACCACCACCACTAAGGAAAAAAATTAGCCTTGTAACCTTTAAAAAAAAATATAAAATACATCTGTTGATACGCCATAAACACACGGTTGAAACAGCCTTTAGAATAGGAGTTGACAAATCTAAATAGCAAAATTAACGACATCACACGACCCACACAAATCCACATGACACACCTATAGTTGGGCACCTTCATCACCCAGACTCTTAAGAGACTGAAGTTTTTAAGGTCCTGCTCATACTTACACACACACACACACACACACACACACACACACACGCACGCGCACACACACATAACGCACAAATCTGTACCTTTCCCTTTTTTATTTATTTTGTGTTATTTTTTTTATTTAGTAACTTGATTTGATTACCGGTTATATGATTATATATTACAATGTAGTTCATGGATATCCGCCTCCTCTTAACTTCTCGGTGGACAACAATCCGAGGGGGTAAATTGAAAACCAGCGCTGTATCCTCATGCAGCACAAGCTGAATTTACACCCTTTGCTTTTTAGATTTATAAGAATTTATTTAAACGTGTATATTACTGTGTGCTTATAATATTATTGTATTGTTTGTTTATCTTTAAAGCAATAAATGATTTTGTATTTGTATTTGTATTTAAAAGAAAAGAAAAACATGAAAAAAAAAACAGGAGAACATTAGCTCATGATTTTTATTGTTTTTACTTTTGTAATTTTTCTTTGTGTATCTTCTGTTGGTGGCTCAAGTAAATTAATAAATAAATAAATTTATTCATTTATTCATTTATTTATAACCACCAACAGAAGATGCACAAAAAAATTACCAAAGTTAAAACAATAAAAATCATGGGCTAGTGTTCTCCCAACTACTGACAGCTAGATTCATCATTTCAGCCGTAAAACGTCCACTACCAACTGAACACCGGCCTCCCTCAGATCTCCATGAGGGGTAGTTGCCATACTCAGAAATTCATTCATTTATTTCCATAGTTTGCAATTACAAAACATAGACACGTCAACTTACAAAAATAAAAATAAAAACATATTTAATCTTATGTTAACAGGAAATAAGGCACATGAATCATTTTTATGCACTGTGATAAGAAGCGATTAGAAAACACAGTTCTTTTTAATAAGTTTTTAGTTGTTTCGGAGTTGGAGCAAATTTCATTCCAAGCATTTTTGTCTTCTAGATAATCAGATAAAGTAAACAAATCTATGTCTGTGAGGTAACGAATTTTTTTAACTGCATTATGCAGCAAAACTGAGCCTGTGCGATAGCTTATCTGTGTGGGGACCCCATTGAGGCTTATTATCTAGGGTCATGCCCAAAAAGACAGTGTTAGCTACAAGTTCTAGGTTTTCACCTTTTATTTGAATGTCTGTCTTAGTATGTTTTACATTCGGAAGTGAAAATCTAATACATTTCGTTTTGTTTTCATTAAGTAATCGATTATTAGAATCGAACCAGTGGACAACGATTGAGATCGCATTATTCACATTGTCATCTCACTACGCTTGACAGGCGGGTTGGCGAGCGCAGTACGGGATGTTGATACACGGAAAGACGCTGCTGCCCATCTTCCGGATGTATCCCTTAGCCAGGCTCTGGCTTACACGGTGGTGATCTTATACAGATCAGGCTTATATGGATGCCCTTCGCGCCACCACACTCCGACTTAAACTCGAGCAGCATATGATGGACTAGTACCATGTAAATGCCCACAACCCAGAAAGCAAAGCGCCAATCTTCATGGGACTGCCCAGGTTAGCCCATGGAAGACTGAGGATGGAAGCCCGAGATGAGTTCTCGCTGTCATGGCTGACATCCTCGGCGGAGAGCACTCCTGGCTTGTGACCCAGTTCTGAGGGATACAGGGTAGTGGCCGAACATATGTTGCCTCGTTACCACAAGGGGTAGCATTAATCCCAGACTACGAAGGCGACGGGGAATCGATCAGGAGCTTCCTGTCCTTCTTCAACAAAAAGTTGAACCTTGACATCTCCAAGTGGCCGATCTTCGCACACCGGGCTATCGTGGACGGTAGCATGACGAACAACGTCGTGGTCTTCGGGATCCCGGTGGACGAACTGGAGAGCCTCAATAAAAACGGATGTAGACTTGTTTACAAGTTTGGAACAGTCTACGTTAACATTCGTAGGCCGAGGGCTGTGGACGTTAAGACTCCCACAGTAGTGTCCGCACCGGAGACATCCAGCCACTAATGCTGTGATGAACTCGGAATGGGCGCTGCTACGGGAATCGACATCGACAGCGACAGACAGACGATGCCAGGTGAGCTGTCTCTGTATGAGATAGACCTACTTCTGAGCGACGAAGGAGGCATTTCAAGCCTCAATCTCGAGTCACCAGAGACCACCGCAGGGGTGGATGGGTCTGCGCATACTGAGACTGCTCAACCTCAACCCCGACAGTAGGACGACTATCCTTATCCCCACTAAACCAACTCGTCACCCATTTCATGTCAAAATGATGCCCCACAAGAGACCTCGAGACTAAACTCAACATCAGCCCCTTCTGGGTCAAATGAGACAGAAACAGATAGGCATAAAAAGGATAGTAAAATTCACTTTATACAAGCCAACATCCAACACAGCGTCTTTGGGTTCGCCATCCTTAGAAGAACCCTTGAAGAGCAACCTAACACTATAGCACTGGTCCAAGAACCCTACGTCGCCAAAGGAAAATTAAGTCTCAATGCTCTCCAGGGCAATGTTTTTATTCCTACAGTGCGAAATAGAATTCATGCACTTATCTACGTACCGAAAACACTTAAGGCATCACTTGGTAAATCTTCTCTCCACAGATGATCTCACCGTAGTCAAGATAGGAACCGGACTAGGAGGTAAGCTTAACAACATCATCATATCTTCGGTATACATGGACGGCGGTATAGAGGCACTTCCTCAGGAACTAGAGGAGTTGCTTCTACACTGTAAAACACACAAAAGGGAATGTATATTGGGCTGCGATGCTAACGCTCACAGCACAGTCTGGGGCTGTCCGGATACGAACGAAAGAGGTAAAGACCTATTTGACTTCGTGCTGAGACATAACCTAAACATTCTAAAAAGAGCTTCTGAGTCCAATTTCGTAACATCCTGGTCCCGAACAATAGTAGACATCACAATAGCCTCAAACGCCATTGCTGAACACGTAAACAACTGGCACGTTGCCACTCATGAGGTATCGTGCTCTGACCACAGGAGAATCAGATTCAATTTAAAAATAGGGGAAATCAAAACCCGCACATACAAAAACCCAAAGAGGACAAACACTTCTCCCTTCGTAGAAACCTTAAACCTGGGATTAAGTGAGACTTTGGTTAAAGAACCGAAAGAAAATCAATCGCCAGAAGAAATAGAAAAGACACTCACGTCTCTGGTCTACAACTTAAAAACCAGCTACGAAAAATCGTGTCCACTTATAGTAGAAGGCAATAAGATTTCACATTGTAAAGACAAATGGTGGAATAGCAATCTTATCAAAATAAGAAAGAAAGTACGACATCACTTCAACAGGGCGATGAACACAAACACCGAAAGCGACTGGACTAACTACAGAGCAGCGAGACAAAAACTCAAACATGAAATAAGACGTAGCCGTAAAAGCTGCTGGAGAAAGTATAGCAGCTCCATCGCCGCACAAAGCGAAAGACTTGCCTTGGCATAGTCTTTTGCCAAAGACACAAAAAATAAAATTAGGCTCTCTAAAGAAACCTGATGGCTCTCACACAACATCAGAACGCGAACAATTCGAACTTTTGCTGACAACGCACTTCCCAGAATGCACTCTGAGTACAAATATAAATTGGGAGACCCACTAAGGACGGTGTGTGTCCGTTTTCAGTTGCTGATAAAAAGAGGACTGGGATCTGGCCTACTCCATAGTCTCAGAAGAGGCGTTGGAATGTGCAATAAGAACCTTTTATCCATATAAATCCGCTGGAACCGACGATATTTTTCCGGGACTTCTACAGTGGAACCTTCCAAAAATTGAGGCCATGTTAGCAGCTATTTTTAAAAGCTGCATCGCCTGGAAATACATCCCCACGCATGGAGAGAAGTAAAGGTAGTTTTTCTCCCAAAACCGGGTAAGTCTGACTACACCCAACCAAAATCGTTCAGACCAATCAGCCTGAGTTCCTTCCTATTAAAGGCGGTGGAAAGATTATGCGACAGACATACGTAGTGGGCCTTTAATCGAAAACCCGGTAAGACAATACACCCCAATGCGGGACGTCAGTGCAGATCTGGTAACCCCCCCCCCCCGAGTTAGAATTAGAATTAGCCAGGCTTTTACTGCATCCACGGGCATACGAGGAGGGGTAATATTCTACTGCCGGCACCCCACGGTGACACAGCACTGACAGCTACATTATTACAATTTTTTTTAAATAACTTATATCGTCCCACTGATGGGCAAAGTTTTACCCCAATTTCCTCCAACCATCCCGATCCTTCGCAGACTCCTACCATCCTCTGTCGAAGGTAACGGGATCATCCCGCCAACGCTTTCTCGGCCGACCCCGACGCCGCCTTCTGAGAAAATGATTTAATTATTTTTGTAAAATCTAGATAGGAACTAATTCGACGACATCTGTGCTGCAATTGGGTTCGATCCCCGGCGCGGGACAAAATGTTTGCTTTAACTGCATATTTGTTTCAGGTCTGGGTGTTGTTCTATGTATTATAATCATAATCTTTATTTGCAAAACATATGTTATACATAGGGTCTTAGGAACTAATTATAAGAATCAATATGTTTTACCACTTTTGAGATGGCATGCAAACACTTAATTTTAATCTTATACAAAATAATTATTATTATTAAATACAAATATTATTAAATATATACCTTTCAATGTCATGTTTTAAAATTAAGTCAAAATAATACATTTTCTGCCACTTTTAGAATATTAGGTAAATTACTTTCCCAGGGTGGACAGTTGGACATTATTCAATTTGTCACAGTGATCAAAGTATTCACTAAGTGTGTAAAAACAGCAGTCAAGTAGCCATCTGTGTAGTTTTACTTTGAGAATCCTGATGGGTAGCTCTTTGAATCCGTTAGGTAAAGCATTAAATATTTTGATGGACATACAAAATGCATTCTTTCTAGTTAGAGCTAGCTTTCTATCAAATTTAAAAAAAAGTATGTTATTCTATGTACTAAACGCATGTATTTACATTATGTATTTAGGTAGTCTATCAACCTCATTATCTAGTATTCTAACCCACGTTGCTGTGTGAAGTGTCCAACTTTATTTAATATTTATATTTTTTTTCAATAAATAAAAGTAGGCTTTTTATAAAATCTAAACTTAAGTACTTATTATAATTCGATCATAAGTGTCTAATGTCTGCATAATTTAGACAGCCTTCGTTTTTTTACGCGAAAACTTATGTAATTTTAATTTCCACTAGATGTGTCGACTATTTATTATTGATCTCCGAAATAATAATTTAGGTGATCAATAATAAATAGTCGATACAATCTAGCTAGAGAGTAAAACAATTTTTCGTGCATTTAAAGGTTTTTTATTCTTAGCAATATTCTAGAAATAATTATGTGTATAGTTACAAATGATTCACACAGAGATCACATTCAACTAAAGCGCCTGAAGAAAATATCATAGCAGCCATACTCGTCTGCTTATAAGAACAAATATTTTGGGTCAATTTTCTCTGCGGGTTCATTTTCAACTTTAACAGTCACTGGGATGTTTACTGGCGTCTCACTCAATGGTGTGGCATTCAACGGTAACGGTGTATCACTTAAGACTGGTTTTTCCGGTGGTTTCGCCCACGCCTGGCAGACGCACGTGGGACCAGCATTGCCATTTTGATGACCAGAAGACTGGGATCCTCCATAGCTAGAGCCATTTTGCGAACTTCCTTGGTTTGAACTCTGGCTAAAATATTGACCCGAACTCGAAGTAGATGACTGGCTTCCTTGACCAGACGTACCAGAATTCTGACTTCCTTGATAGTTTCCTTGAGTGGAGCTTTGGCTTCCGTGATGATTCTGACCATTATGGCCTTGGTAGTTTCCAAACTGACTCCCTTGATAATTACCGGACTGTCCGCCTTGGTAGTTACCGCTTTGACTACTTTGATAATTTCCATTATGACTACCTTGGTAGTTACCACTCTGACCAGTCTGAGGACCTTGGTAGTTACCACTTTGACCAGTCTGAGAACCTTGGTAGCTACCACCTTGAACAGTCTGTCCGCCTTGATAGTTACCTCCCTGACCAGTTTGAGAGCCTTGGTAGTGACCATCCTGACCATTCTGAGAACCATGGTAGTTACCACCTTGTCCAGTTTGTCCGCCTTGATAGTTACCACCCTGACCAGTCTGAGAACCTTGGTAGTTACCACCCTGAACAGTCTGTCCGCCTTGATAGTTACCAGTATGTCCACCTTGATAGTTACCCGACTGTCCACCTTGGTAATTACCATTCTGAACCCCTTGGTAATTACCACTCTGGCTACCTTGGTAGTTGCCTTGGTTTACTCCTTGATACTGGCCAGTTGAACCTTGGTAGTTTCCACCGCTGGTCTGGCCTTGTCCTGTTTGAAAGTTTCCAGAACCGTAGTTTCCTGATTGCTGGTAGTTCGATTGACTCTGCCCTTGATACTGGTTCTGGTTTTGGTCGAAGTTTCCCTGCTGCTGATTCTGATTCTGATTTTGATATTGCCCTTGTTGATTTTGATTCTGATACTGCGCTTGGTTCTGGTGTTGATTTTGATTCTGGAACTGTTGGTTAGGGTAAGGCTGGTACGGTTGCTGGACGTTTTGGTACTGTCCTGTTCCACTATTGGCTGGGTTAGTTCCATGGCTTGGATAGGAGTTGACGCCTATATGGGCGTTGCTTCCACCAGAAACCCCGACACCGGCTGCTACGGATCCACTTGATCCATAGTGGCCAAAGTTGTTAGCATACTGGGCCTGGCCTTGGAGTTGTGCTTGGAAGCCATTGTTGGTTCCTCCGTTCCAGGACTGTTGGCTCTGCCCGGAGATGGTCTGCTGGGTGTTGACGTTTTGCTGAATGGGGGACTGAGTTGTAGGCTTGTTTTTGTGGTTCTGGACGATGTCAATGACTCCGCCGATGATCTTCTCTGGAATGTAGAGTGGCTTTATGGCGACGGTGAGCGGCGTTTGGAGAATTGTGACCAGCACCTGGGAAAAACAAGAAATTTTTAATGAATTCTATCAAACATTTTTTGATACAAGCTCTGCTTAATTTGGAGCTTGATAGTGTTGCGTGCAATGTCTAGCGTTTTTTTTATTTGTTGCTCTACCAGCAGTTCATTGTTATAACTTTCACTACTATGTAGATAGAAAGACAGATCGCTTTAATGTAGACCAGTTATCATGAAATATTAAAATTACAAAATATCCTATCCTACTTCCTATCCTATCCTACTAATATATAAAAGTGAAAGTAACAATGTTCCCTTTTCACGTCAAAACTGCTAAACCGATTTGGATGAATTTTAGTATAGGAGTAGATTAGACCATGGAGATGGACATAGGCTACTTTTAGTTGAGTAAATTAGATCAGAAGGGGTTAAAATAGAGGATGAAAGTTTGTATGGAAAAATCGTTATTCTTCACTTTAAAAACTTAAAATTTTGCATAGTTGTAGGGTTGTTGTAGGGTCCGAGGGGAAGGGAACCACCCATCTTGTCGGTTCGCGTAGGTGACGTTGACGTCCAGGTGGGGCCATACCTTAAGTACTTGGGCCTCTCCTTGGATAGTCGCTGGGGCTTCGAAGAGCACTTCAGTCGCTCCGTCCCCCGGATCCAGAGGGTAGTGGGTGCTTTGTACAGACTGCTACCCAATCTCGGGGGACCAAGGGAGGGCGTTTGCGAGTTCCGCGAGACGTAGGGGGTGTTAGTTGTGGACGCCCCCGGGACGTGCTCAGGCAAGGTGCGATAGAGGCTCCGGAGTGTTCTTTACGAGGAACAGGAGCCCCTAGTGCACCGAGGCCGGCCTTCGGGGTGGTTTTAGTGAGTCGTCAGGAGACAACCTCACATAACCATGCTGTGCCCTTAACGCAGCATGGTATCTGACCTAGCAGATTTCCACCTCGTCACCAAAAAAAAAAAGGGTAGTTGTAGGATAGTTGTAGGGTAGATGTAGGGTTTTTGTAGGGTATTAGTAGGGTAGTTGTAGGATAAGTTGTAGTAGGTGCGATACGAAGTTCGCCAGGACAGCTAGTAATATACCTTAATATAGTACAATTTAATTTATGAGAATTAATAAAATTAATTAATTTTTTATTTTTTTATTTTTATTTATAATTGGCGGCCTTATAAGATTTTTTGGTTTATTTACATCTACTCATGGAGATTCCTATTATATTTTGTTTTTGTTTACGGTCGCTTGTGAGTTGGTGATAACTACGATAAACAACAGCAATGTAAATGTGGCGTTTGTTGTTCAAATCAACCACCTCCTCCAACGTATATTATTTTTCGGATCCATTCTATTTGTTCGCGCCGAACGCAGAACGAGCAAAATTTACTTTTTTCAATGAAGACATTGCATTCGAACTATCTATCAAACTGAAAATCTTATTAACGGTTTAATTAAACATTTTTATAAAAACATGTATACTATTAGGTAAGATTTTACTCAATAAAAAGTGCTCAGGGTGACAGGCGCTATGAAATGCAGCGTTGGTCGCTATACGTAGGGGTTACCGATTAACAGCAGGTGGGTTCGGCTTGACTCGTCAATTAGTAGTATAAAAAATATTTGAATGTTTTAAATAAGGCCGTGGGCAGTAGACTGTTACTGTTACCCCTCCTCTCATGCCCGTGGATGCAGTAAGAGCCTGCAAAGGGATACCACGGCTACGGAAGATGGGCAGCAGCGTCTTTCCGTGTATAAATTTGACATTAGTAACATAAATAATATTTTATATTGTAATTTGACATTGAAAGATATTTTTATTTCATTTAATGGTTTATTTTATTAATAATAAGTAGACATTATTATTTTCTAATGAACTGTAATTTGTTAATTTTATTTTATTATTAGTGGATAAAGTTTGAATAATTAATTAGTGTAAGTGGTCATTATGCGACCGTTCTGGTTAAATAAATAAATATATAAATAAATCAACATCCCAAACTGCGCTCACCAACCCGCCTGCCAAGCGCGGTGAGTAGGGCAACTACTCCTCATGGAGATCCATGGGGGAGGCCTGTGTTCAGTTGTGGACGTTTAACGGCTGAAATGATGATGATGATGAAATAAGGTTTGTATGCCCTTTAGTAAAACACTTTAACTCACGATAATAAGAGTCCCTGAGAACAGTGCCATGGTGCTCCTCTGGAGTCCCGCAGACGATTGTGGGACCCTCTCAAGGCCACACTTTTATATTCATTCAGAAGGCAGTGGTGCATGCTAATTATTATTCGCGAACACAGCCTCCGAATTTATTTTTCGATTAGGGCTGTCACAGGTCAGTTAAAATAATTTAGGGTGTTTTCAGCAACAAGTCAAAGATTTTATCATTTGAAGTCGGTTTTTTATATTAACTATTATAACCCAACGGAAAAGTTGGAAACTAGGAACGTCTAGAGATGGTGTGCGACCTAGACACATATTCTAAGATTTCGACCTGTAGCAGAATAAAATCGACTAAAATAGAGAGAGGTAAGAGGGACATTTTGCCCTGCAGTAGGTACAATTGTGTCAATGTTGTTGGCAAACTTGCTAACTAAAGCTAATTAAAATTCCTAAGGTATTTGGACTAAAATAACATAACGTATTATTACATTGACAGCATTACATGACATTAGCATGACAGATTACTCTGAAAGAAACGTTTCTTATTATTAATAGATTTACGAAGTGTAATAAATAACACAATCAACACTAATAATGGCTTATAGAATAATTAATATACATACATTAGGTATAATTCCGCCGTCGAGTGCCGGCAGTAGAATGATACCCCTCCTCTCATGCCCATGGATGCAGTAAGAGCCTGCTAAGGGATACCTCCGGAAGATGGGCAGCAGCGTCTATCCGTGTATCAACATCCCATACTGCGCTCACCAACCCGCCTGCCAAGCGTGGTGAGTATGGTAACTACCCCTCATGGAGATCCATGAGGGAGGCCTGTGTTCATCAGTGGACGTTTTATGGCTGAAATGATGAAGTATAATTCTACAAATTTAATATTTTTTTAAAGGAGGAGTAAATAAAACCCAATATTCAATCCATCGAAAGGTTGTCTGGTAGAGATCGCTCTTTAGCGATAAAATTTAGAATTGGAATTAGCTTTTTCTATTAATTTACGTCCCATAGGTACATTGGTAAATAAAGAGTAAACATTCATCATCATCATTTCAGCCGTAGGACGTCCACTGCATCGTCAACCTGCGGTCTTCACCAGGTCGTCAGCCCATCTTGTGGGTGGACGTCCTACGCTGCGCTTGCCGGTCCGTGGCCTCCACTCGATAACTTTTCGGCCCCATCGGCTACATGGCCTGTTCTGCGAGCTACATGGCCTGCCCCCCACAACACCACACTGAATATAAACATTAGAACAAAATAAAAATCTTATGTATGAGACATAAATTCGTCAGCATTTTCTATCTATCTTTCTAAATAAAAGTATTTGTGTTTCTTATGATTGTGGCAGCCCTGCGCGCGCACATCATGAGTCGCATATCGCATTGATCGAAGAGCTGCGCACGAGTTATCTCACCCCTTGCTCAGGTACCGCTATAATTGCGTGAACTAGTGATGTGCCTCTGTGCGCTGGACAATATCGACTGTTTGGAAAGCCTCTGTGCGCTCGATAATATCGACTGTTTGTAACCATACTAAAAGATGGCGGCGATTCTGTTGCACTTAATAGCTAAAGCTAATTGAATTGGCTTAAAACGGACTAAAATGACATCAAGCTATTCGGTAAGTGTCGTTATAAAATTAAACCGGAACAAATAGAACCGATTTTACGCTGATAGCTATAAATTTAGAAACGTCATATTTTATCTCTTTTTATAACTAATTTTAGGAAGTGTACCTATAACAGAATGGACACCAATATTTGATGTTTCTGTTTTTATACATAGAAGGAAAGGGAAGCCTTATTCAGCCGCGGTGCCCCAATTATCTGAGAGCTAAAGTTATTATTGTTTAAATATTTTATACAATAATCTATAGCAATAAGATCGATAGGAATGCTCCACCTACGTCAAACGTAATTTAAGACTAAAATTAAATAGTTAACTATTCAATTATATTGTGTTTTTTTTGGTATATTCAATATCTCACTGAATAAACGCTTTTTGAGTTTTAGTTTGATGTATTAAGATTACCTTTATTTAAATTTATAAAAATAAAAAAAAATATTTAAATTCCAAAACAAATTGCCTAACCTATAGTACAGTTCTATAGGTTAACGGTTTCATTACAATTTACGATTGCAATAACATTCAAAAAAAGAATATTTTTAAATTCATCGAATATCGATTTAACTTCATCGACTATCGTTATATCGACCTCCGTAGCTCAGTTGGTTTAATTAAAAGTAAGGTAAATTGCCATGGGGTACCAGCAGTAGAATGTTGCCAATCCTCTCATTCCCGTGTATGCAGTAAGAATCTGCTAAGGAATCAGGGATAATGTAGCGTTCTAATGGTGAAAGAATTTTGAAAATCTGTCTGTCTGTCTGTCAACAAGCTGTATCTAATGAACCGTGATAGCTAGACAGTTGAAACTTTCACAGATGGTGTTTTTTTTTGCCGCTATAACAAAAAATACTAAAAACAGAATAAAATAATAAATATTTAAGGGGCATAGACAACAAAAGTATTTTTTGGGCGTTTTTTTCTTGTTATTAATAACGGCAACAGGTAGACGCTAGAAATTTTCACAGAATATTTAGTTGTATATTCACTTTAAAAATAAATATATTTGAAGGGGCTCCCATACAACAAACGAGATTTTTTGACGTTTTTTGCTCGATATAATAACGGCAACAAGTATACGCTTGGAATATTCACAGAACATTGAGATGTACATATATATTATATATATATGTATGTAGTATTGTAGTTGTTTTGCCAAATAATGGCACGGAACCCTTCATGCGCGAGTTCGACTCGCACTTAGCCGATTTTTGAGTTTATTCGTTAATTATTAATGGTCCCGGGAAGACTTCCCGGGACCCGAAACGTCGGGAAATAATAAAGGTAATTTATGCGATAAATACCCGGTTATATGTATGTTAATAATGTGTTGTGATCGAGAAAGTTTAAAAAAGACAATTTATTATTACATACAAAATACAACACACAAAATACAAATCATTCCTCTATAAAACATTAGTATAGGTTTATCGTTAAATCCTTCCCATCACTAAACGCGAGTGTCCGTTCCGATTATGATTGACGCTGCGCCCGCGCCAATGCAGCGGGTCCTCTCGTCGTTTTTCGACAAATTATCGACCGCCATCATCGCTCAGCCGATCTGACAATACGCGATTTATAACTGTGACCTCTTTTGTGCGCCTTCGAGGAAATTATGCTCCTTTGTGAGGAAGTGTAAAATAATATGCTTTAATTGATTTTTAGTACGTTTATTTCGTTCCAAGTACGAAATAAATAAATAATGCTGGAATCTATCAGCAACAAATAGACCCAAACTAATCGTAGCATGTACTATGGAAACCAGTTGATTGATGTTATATTGTAAACTTTACGTTATTCTAGCAATTCGCATGCTTTCTTGTCAATATACTTACCAAGGGAAGAAAAAGACGGTAAATAGCGTTAAAGACATATATTGAGATACATTACTTATTCTAAGTCTTAAAACCATTTTTGATCACTTCGGTCCAAACAATCCACCCACGAGTGGATTGATACAAAGTTAAACTCAATAAGGGTTTATTCAATAGAGCAGAAAGCTACATAGAATAGTCAGCTTACAAAAAAATAAAACACATTTAAATTGACTAATAGCACATTATTGAATTCGTTCGCTTCGGAAAACTTTTTTCCAAGTGATGGCAAGAAGCGATGAAGAAACTTCACTCATAACAACTCTAATCTCTTACAGCGAGCATTACATATCACAACCTCACGCTCATGAACAAAAAAAGCTTAAGAAATCAGCAAAAGCTCCATAAAACGAGCCAAGCAACTCATGAATCAAGAACACCTTTTTTACTGATGCTCATGGAAGGCTGGCTAGAGTCGGAGCTGTATCACGGGAGGCAATGCACAATACACTAAACGTCAGTGCAGATCTGGTATCTATAGAAATAGAAATAGAAAATATTTATTTGCACCTTATTTTAACAATGTACACATAACTATAATAAATAAAAAAAATCAATAAAATAAGACACAAATCGGTCGCCACTCAGCATTTGCTGTAACAACACGAATGCTGTCGCAGCGCTGGTTTTCGGTGGCGCCGTAGCGCTATGCAAAGCACAGACCACACACACGGTGTAACAAATATAATAAAAATTAATAAATACGGGTTTAAATAATATCTTACAACAACCTCAATACAATACAATACAATAATCCGAAATACAAATAATAACAAAAATCTTTGAAACATTGACAAGATCAACAGTGTTATAAGTATAGTGCCTAAGTAGTTATATATATCTCCTACCAGAATTAGACCAATTAGACTCTGAGACCGGCTTTTTACGTCCTCATTGATTGTTACTGTGGATGATGATATTGTAGACAAGTCGCGTCTGCCTGGCGTTAATGGCATGGGCGGACGTGGCCCATTGTCGGCGTCGGCGGCACTTGTCTAGTCAAATGTTTATGGAACGCAGAAAGAAACTGAGGTAAATGCATGAAAGGCATGAATCAAACCAGAACAAGGTATTATTAAAATATGGGATTATCGGGTATTTATCGCGTAATTACCTCCACCAGAACAAGGTAGTCCACACAGAAACATGTAGGGCTCTTCGACTTCATCATTCATCATCATTTCAGCCGTAAAACGTCCACTACTGTACATACTTACTTATTATTTTGGAAATACATACAAAATAATAATTAAGTAGTACAAAGAAATAGAGATTTTGGTTCTCTAGCCTCAGCTCAAATTGGAGTGAAAATTCTGGTTATAAATAATTAATTTAACCTGGTGTTTTGTAGTATATATTTTCTGACTTTTATTTATTTTTGTTGCTTTGTTTTTTATTTTAGACTGTTCGTTACATGTTGTATTTACTGTCATTAGAAACAACACAGAAAATGTTTTTAACAAATATTTATACTAAGTGTTAGCTTATGTGTATATTTCAAGTTGTAAATCAAGTAATAAAAAATAAAGAAATAGAAAACATTTATTTGCACCTTATTGTTACAGTGTATACATATTAAATATATTATATTATCTAAATAGTATAAAACAAGTCGCTTTCCGCTATCTATCTGTCCCTATTTTTGCTTAGATCTTTAAAACTAAGCAACGGATTTGGATGCGGTTTTTTTCTATAGAATAATGCAAGAGGAAGGTTTTTATGTATAATACATGCATATTATAGTAGAGATACACTTCACTTTTTGCGAGAAATAATGGCTTATTTACGAAGCGATTTTAAGCAATACAGCAATAATCCTTATCCAATTGAGTACCTTAAATACATTGTGCATTTAATAAAGATCGATATGGCCCTTTACAGCATGTAAATCTCTCTAGCGAGGAAAATATCAATTATCCTTACATATTTTAAAAACAAAGCGGCCGCCGCGTCTGTCTTTCTGTTTGCGCAAAACTCAAAAACTACTGAGCGGATTTTCATGCGCTTTTAACTAATAGTTATAGTAATTCAAGAAAAGAGTTTTAAGCAAAAATGTATTAAGATTTAGTGCAAGTTCGCTAAACTGTTGAACATGTTGGAAACTGTATTGCAGACTGGGAGTTATCTAAACCATTTAAGTACAAGTGATGTCTATAAGAAATTGTTTCTCTTTCAAAGGTCTACAAAAAAATATGCATTTATTTCAAAGTCTTCCAAACAAAAATAGTGTAAATATGTATCCAAATAAGTTTCTTCAACATCTTGAGTAGTTCTTAAAGACCATATAATTTAATAAATAATCAATTAATAATTTATTTAAATAATTTTAACCACCTAAACAAACTTCTAAAATATAACCCCGAACTTGATTTGTTTGCGGACAATATAAATTGAATAGTCAAAACATGACATGTTTAAGTTATTCTGAGACAATTTGTAATGTTTTTACCCTTTAGACTTAATTGTTGTGGTTGTTTTTTATCATTAATTCTTGTATTTTTTTAAAATGCATGTTTAATTTAATGGTATGTTTCGAAATTGCATGTTTCTATATTGTGTACCTTATAATTTTGCTTATATGTCTTATTATTTTTATTTAGACTTGTAAGGATTTTCTTATATAAAGATTTTTAACGTCTTAGGATGCATATCCTGTAATGTTTCAAATCTACTGTGTGTAAATAAATAAATAAATAAATTAATAAAATACCTTACGAGTTAAAACTCTCGCGCGACAAAATAATTACAGCGTTGCGGGCGTACGTCTAACTCCTCCTAAACAGTTGGACCAACACAATTGAACCCGGTAGATGGCGCTGCTGTCAGCATGTCTACATAACAGCGGGCAGGACGACGTCTGCCGGGTCCGCTAGTAATGAATAAAAGGAACAATTAAATAAGACAAATCGGTCGCCACTCAGCACTTGCTGTCACACCACGCATGCTGTATATATCATTATTATTGTCACACATAGAAAAATACCCAGGCTCTGGACAAACTGCAAAACAATTACAAAAAAAATTAAGAGCCTCGGAGTCATAGACATATTGTGAACAGTCTGACATAGTTGGAGCCGAGTCTACTATTTAATAAATATTGTTCACAAATCACAACTATATACAACACGAGTACATAGTGAAGGGCATGTGCAATATGCAAAGGCTACCCTTAAAAGAGATTTCTTTCATGAAGTCTCTTCCAAGAGTAATGGAGGTTTCATTTTTTACACCGACTATGCAAGTAATTGAATGATGTATGCGGTCAATGTAGTCTCCGGACCTTCATTTAACTGGTTCAGTCTACCGAAAACTTGACGCTGAATGTACGCTCAGCCCGACATCCTACAAGACATGCATAGAGTTATGAGAATATTAAGTCATCCTAAGGATATGGCAGTGCAAAACAATTTCATGAAAGCTTAAGCTAATAAAGAAGTTATCGACACAACCAGTATGATATAAATGAAAACCATGTTTTTAAAACATGTGGTGAAAACCATGCCGAGAGGTGACGGCAGTAGAATGTTACCCCTCCCCTCATGCCCGTGGATGCAGTATGAGTCTGCTAAGTGATACCTCCGGAAGATGGGCAGCAGCGTCTTTCTGTGTATCTACATCCTGACTGCGCTCGCCAACCTGCCTGCCAAGCGTTGTGAGTATGGCAACTATCCCTCATGGAGAGCCATGAGGAGGCCTGTTTTCAGTAGTGGATGTTTACGGCTGGTTAAATGATGATGATGATGATGTTTTTTAGGGTTCCATATCCAAAGGGTAAAAACGGGACCCTATTACTAAGGCAACAAGTAGACGCTTGAAATATTCCCAGAATATTTAGTTGTATATTCATTTAAAAATAAATATCAAAATAAATATTTAAGGGGGGCCCTTACAATGAACGTGATTTTTTTGCGGTTTTTTGCTCGATATTAATAAAACTATCTGTAAATTGAGTAGGCATTGGAAAATTACAACCAAAAGTGGGTGCCTCTAAAACAAGTTGTTTTGCCAAATATTGGTACGGAACCGTGCGCGCGCCTGACTTGCACTTGGCCGATTTTTATTAGAAGCTTATAGTTATAGTTCATAGTTTATTAGAAGCTTATAGTTCATAGTTTATTAGAAGCTTATAGTTATAGTTCATAGTTTATTAGAAGCTTATAGTTATAGTTCATAGTTTATTTATTCATAACAAAAAGTTACATGTCTGGTTGTTTATATATATACATAGTTTAAACCTAATTATTAAGTAACATTTAAACACAAAGTTAGTAGGAAATTAAATAAAGAAAAAATAAACAATTACAATAACAAAGTCAAAAAGGTCTTAAAAATTAATTGTTAATAATTATTCAAACACAATTTTACGTCACAAATTTTTAAAGTTATAGAAAGTTTGGTCGATCAGCTTATCCTAGTAAGATAGCTCGTATCTAAGGAACCCGGTAAAAGGTAGGACATCTATACTCTAGACACTTTCTATGTAGAAAGGTTGTAAACAAACTATCAAACGTAAAATTGAATTTGTTCATAAAGGTTGATTTCTGACACAAAAAACCCAATAATTGAGAAATATAAAACGAACAGAAAGTTGTTTTTAGGTTAAGTATTGACAGTTTGTAGACAAACAGTCTACATTGAAAGTGACAGGAGTATAGGCAAGGGTGAAGTCAAGAGCTATCCTACATTATATAAAAAGTGGGTTTAATTTTTTTTCCACATTTACTGATAAGTTTTGCTGCCTTCAGCCAATTACTTAACCCCGGGCTAGATGAGTGTGATATGATAACGCTGATTTACTTGTAAGTATAGCACTTTGGCGTGCCTAAAATGTCATATACAGTCACGACCCTACTTCCATACTCACCACGCTTGGCAGGCGGGTTGGCGAGCGCAGTACAGGATGTTGATATACGGAATGACGCTGCTGCCCATCTTCCGGAGGTAGCTCTTAGCAGGCTCTTACTGCATCCACGGGCATGTAAGTAGGGGTAACATTCTACTGCCGGATTACTCGTAGTATAGTTTGGAAAATATGCCTAAAACCCTAGAAAATATATCGTAACTTTGCAAAAGTGCAAAATCAAATTTTTGAATGAAGATTCTGACAACAAAGCGCTCTCGCTTGATCCCTAGTTTTAGTATCTACAACTCGGGATCCTGGATGGAATACCCTAACGGAACCTAAGAGATTTCAATTAATTTGAAGCGAAAGCAGAATAAACAAATCAGTTCAAACAATTTGTTGATTGGTTACGGCATGCTATATAATGCCGTAATTTGCTGCCCGTAAAGAGATAGATATATAGAAGAATATATATAGAATATATTAGATTTCATTTATTGACTTATCTTACATATTTATCATATAAATAAAAATTAAATCACGTACTATATTTTATGGCTCGTCTGGTAGGTACAAGTTTCATTGTAAATAGTTTTAAAGAATAAGTTATTATAATAATAAAATAAAATGAGAATGTAGGTATATGTAACTAATTTTCGCAATACATGTATCTGAATCTAGACATTTGAACATTATTCTGTCTGGCAGCAAGGTAAAGGTCCCCTTTAGATGATTACATAAGGTTGATGGGCCGAAGTGAATTGGAGACGGCTCTGTGAGGGGGCGGTGGACGCTACATGTAACAATGAGGCATTCTTATTCTTATTCTTGTGGGGGTAACTAGATCTGCACTGACGTCCCGCATAGGGGTGTATTGTGCATTGTCTCCCGTGATGCTAGCCCGACCCTAGCCAGCCCAACTCCTTAAAGTACCGGAGAAGAACTCTGGGCTGCCGGCAGCATTCCCTGAGCATTTTCGAAGGATATGCAGATGTTGTAGAAGAAGAAGGGCATGACTCTATGAGCTCCTGCAGTCCCGTCTCCGATCTGGCGTCCTTTGTTGGCGTCCACTGAGGCATTTGTGGAATAAGCCGGCTCAGACGCAAGAGGTTGCGGGTACGATACCTGCCGCAGGACAGATGACTGTAGTTTTTCTGCAGTTATAGATTTGTCCCCGGTCTCGGTACTTTTTTATGGTAAGTGTGACGATAACAATGTATTTATTTACATATTCTAACAATCATCTTGTACTTATAACACAAGCTCTGGTTACTTTGAGACTAGGTAAAGATAAAGATACGTTTATTTTGTCATAAATAATAGTACAAGCAATTGAAATGTATATTGTTAAATGTTGAAAAATAGTGACTAAAACGGACCTACTCAGCATGTGCTGTGGGCGAACCGGTCGTACCACAGCGCTGGTCTTCCATAGTAACCATAATTGTGCGGTTGGTGGTTACCGCAATGCAAACGCTAAAAAAACTTAGGTGTAAAAATATTAAAAAGCAAAATAAGACAATTAAACAAAAGGAAAATAAATTGAAATAGGTGGTGCTGTGTGAATTCTACAGGATTATTGTTTTATTTGATTTATACAGCACTATCAAATACAACGTGAGATATATCCAGAGCACCAAAAATACTACGTATTGCAAAGAGAAAATCGGTCTGTTGAGTGAAACCCACAGCGATCTCCTGAGTTTATATTCTCTTGTTGATTGGTGGTCATTAGTTAGGACTGTATCCTAACGATAAAAGTTTTCCATAGGAAATACCTAGTTCCTTATTGGACACCACCGTCCTATTATCCTGCCGTGGTGCTGCGTCTACGCAGACGCAGTCGCGCATTCGCTCGCGCGCTCCCGGTGCGCGCTTCCACCACTGAGCAGGTGAGTCCTAATTCTAATTGTGCTTGGGGAGACCAGATCTGCACTGACGTCACGAGTTTATTTATTAACAAAATCCATACCTCTCAGCTCTCCTCCTAACCAGTCTATCTTCTTGAAATACAGGACAGGGGATGTGGACTTCTTTTGGATTCCTTAAGCATCCCCGAGAGTGATGGTTGTTAAGGAAGGACACAAGTCGAGCAGTCCAACCTTTTCTAGATTCCGGGATCCATTGTATTTACGAATTATTATTACTTACGAAGTATTTTCTGGTGTGTTAACTCCTAAGTGGCTCTTGGTCTATAGTAGAATCTAATGAAATTGTTGCCCATTAATTTCTTATGTATTCCTCTAACCTCTTTGAACTACCCACCTCTGGATTCGACCTCTGTGGCGCAGTGGGTGTAGAGCCGACTCAGCCGCAAAAAGTTGCGGGTTCGATTCACACTACTACGAAAAATGTTCATGTAAGGTTTAAAAATGTTGGCTCGTAAGGTTAACCTAAATATTTTTTTTTCTTAATACATACTTATCATACACTCCTCAGTAAAACACCAAGATGACGGTGAAGAAGGTATCGAAGCGGATGTCAGACCTGACGTCCCTGGAGCGGTTTAACCTGTACTACAAGGAGGATGAGGACAAGGCACTCAGCGGGCCGCAGAAGTTCAAGAAGTTCCTATGGAATCCCAAGACGAAGCAGGTCTGCGGACGGACCACGGCTAGTTGGTGTAAGTAGACCTCATCATCATCTCAGCCGCAGGACGTCCAGTGCTGGACACAGAATTGCTGCAGCGCTTCTGGAATGTTCGCTGAAGCTCGCGTCAACTGCTTACATTAAACTTTTGAAATCAAACTAAATAGGCCTCCCTCATGGGTATGGCTGGTAGGCAAACGCTTTACGGGATCTCGATACACGGAAAGACGCTGCTGGGGCAAGAGAGGCGGCTCAGCATTCTACTGCCAGCATCCCACGTTATGTTTCCAGTGATGACATATGGAACAGAGACGTGGTTCATTATTGACCTCTTGAATAAGCTTAGAGTCGCTCAACGAGCTATGTTCGGGATTTCTATACGGTATCGAATCAGAAATGAGGAGAAACGTAGAAGAACTCGGGTCACCGACATAGCCAAGCGGATTAGCACGATAAAAGTTGTGTGTTAAGTTAGCAGTGCTGTAAGATGGTCTGACAACCTGGTGAAAACCGCAGGTTGATGGTGGATGCAGGTCGTTTAAAACCGCAATAGGTAACTGTGATTTCATGAGGAAGGCCTATGTAACTTTGAGGATACTAGCTTTCTGGTGGTCAGCCTAGACGGAGATGGTGGCGGGACGAACTGGATGCGCATTGCGCAGATTGGCGCATAGTAGATCTACACCGGGATAAGTGGAAGAAAAGAAGAGAGGCCTTTGACCAGCAGCGGGATCCAGCGGGCGGCTTTAGATGATCACTCTCAGCCGATCCAGTCAACAGATCCAGTTTGGATCTAGTGAGAGTTTTCCTTTTTGAAAACACTCACAAGATCCAGTTTTAAATCAAGATCATCTATGTAATTTTTTTTCGTTTTGTTGTTTTTTACAAAAAGCGCTGAATTTCAAAGAAAGTAATGGAACCACCTCTGTTACATGACCTACCTTAAAAAAGAATTATCAAAATCCGTTCATAATTGGCGGTGTAATCGCGTAACAAATATATAAAAAACATACAGTCGAATTAAGAACGTTTTTTTAAGTCGGTTAAAACTAGGAGTTTAGGAGGTTAATCTAGGAGAAGGAATATCGTGTAGGGTTGATATTGGATCGAAGAGATATAAGTAATACAATACGGCCGATAGGGCCGCAAAGTTCTGACCGATAGGGCCGCAAAGTTCTGGCCGATGGGGCCGCAAAGTTCTCGAATGGAGGCCACAGACCGGCAAGCGCAGCGTAGGACTTAGTGTCTGTAATCTGTGGTAGGACGTCCACCTACAAGATGAGCAGACGACTTGGTGAGAACCGCTAGTCAGCGGTTCCAACCGCAGTACTTGAAGATCAATGAGGGAGGCCTTTGTCCAGCAGTGGACGTCCTACGGCTGATAAGATGATCTACAAACTGAGAACGCATATGACGTAGCACATCTGATGTCTGCGCTTTCGAGTACTCTCTAATGGCTTTACTAAGTTCTAGTAAGTTAGTCCTGGCTCCTCAGTCACAAGGAACCTTGGCTACATCAGCCAAGGAGCATACAATCGCGGCCGGAAGTTGCCGCCGGCGCAATTGCCACAATGAGATCATGGGCCGCATCCTGTGCGCGATTGTACCGCACGGCGCTCGCCTCGCTACCGGACAAGACAATACTATTTAATTACTAAAGTGCCTCTTGTTTTTAGGGAATAGGATAATGAAGACACGTTCAAAGTTAACTCAGTTTTTCTTGAGAAAAAAACGAAATATATAAATAAGTAATAAATAATGCTGGATAATTCACACGCCATCATCTAGCTCCAAGTTATATGGCGTGAAATAAAGCTCCATTTTGCCTGTGTATATTATCATATTTCTACTAATATTATAAAGAGGAAAGATTTGTATTTTTTATGTTTGTAACGAATAAACTCAAAAACTGCGGGACCGATTTTCAAATTCTTTCACAATTAGAATGCTACATTATCCCTGAGTAACATAGGCTTTATTTAATCTCTGTATTCCCATGCGAACGGAAACAACGGAAAACTGCGGAGTGCGGCTAGTCCCACTAATATTAAAAAGCCGAAAGTTTGTTTGGATGGAGGTTTGTTACGTCTTCACGCAAGAACTAGGCTACGGATTGAGCTGAAACTTTTCGCACGTATTGATGTTGACCAGGATTAACACATAGGCTACTATTTTTTTTGTACCGCGGCGGGCAGAAGCTAGTATATGTAATTTCTACCGCCCACAACGCAAAGAGATTAAAAAAATACTCGTGGCTATTGAGTGGAGCCAACTATATTCTCTACGTCTTTATTCTTATTGGTATCAAAATGTCTATGCTTACATTATCTCTATTTCCGGCTGTATTGGCCGAGTGGTATGTGCTTCTGACTTTCAATTAGAACGTCGTGGGATCCATACTGACCGACAATGGAATTGTCTTAGTTTTAAAATTCATGTTTACATATTAAATTAGCTTTACCGGCGAAGGAAAACATCATAAGGAAATCCGTAACTTAGTCATGTTTACAGCAGGAATGAATAATAATTGCTGACGCTGTATAAATCATCAATGCGGCTACATGGCCAACAACCCCCGGATGATGATGCAGTCCGCTTCCAACCGCAGTTCTAGGAGATCAATAAGAGAGACCTACATATATCTAGATTACATAGACTTGTGGGCAAAGAACACCACGGAGTGGATACCACCCAATGCACGTCGGGGACGTGGAAGGCCCAGAAGGAGATGGCGCGAAGAGCTAGAGACCCATCTAAATCTTGGCCTGTAACTGCGTTAAATCGCGAAGAGTGGAAGAAGGGAAGGGAGGCCTTTGCCCTGCATTGGGACAAAAATTGCTGAAAATAAATAATAATAGTAATATCTAGTGGACATCCTACAGCTGATATGTTGATGAATCGATGCGATGCTTGAGTCCATACTTATCTCTCTTTTCAGCCAAAATATGCCTCTTCTACTTCCTATTCTACGTGGCGCTGGCGATCCTCGTCTCCATATGCATGTGGACGTTCCTTCAGCTGCTGGACGAACGGCAGCCGAAGTGGCAACTCGAAGGCAGCATCATCGGTACCAACCCTGGCCTCGGCTTCCGTCCTATGCCGCCAGAAGTCGCTAGCAGTGTCATCTGGTACAAGGGCAATGATCCGGGAAGTTACAACTTCTGGGTCAAGGAGGTTTCTACTTTTTTGACAGGTGATGCTCACAAAAATACTGTTTTTCATAGACTCATTCTGGCCAGATAAAGTTTTTGACCATTGGCTTAAATTTATTTTTATTTTAAACTGACTTGTCCAAAAACATGTAATTTGTCAAAGGATATGAATAAATTAAATTAAATTTTGTACTGCTTTGTAATTTGATTGTATCGCTTAATTATGAACTTGGAGTAGAATGAAAGAGGTAATCTAGAAAAGGGATGGTGGTGCATCATCATCATTATGTAAGCCAGGTATCACTCGGCAGTGTGTGATTGATAGGCCTCCATTCGCCTTGGCAGATTTTTTCGAATGATATTGATATTTATTGCTTCGCGCATCCAATGATATTTAATAATAGCCGTGGTGGTGCCGGCAGTATAATGCTGCCTCTCCTCTCTTGCCCGTAGATGCAGTAAGAATCTGCTAAGGGTTAGCTCCGGAAAATGGGCAGCAGTGTATTTCCCAGTATCAACATACCATACTGCGCTCACTAACCCACCTGCCAAGTGCCACGCCTGCCACGTGGCGAGTATGGCAACACTCCCTCATGATCTTGGAGATCCATCAGGGAGGCCTGTGTCCAGCAGTGGACGTGGACAGTAGCCCTACGGCTGTGATGATAATGATGATGAATTAATAATAATAAGAATCACCTTCATTTTGGCCACATTTCGGCCGCAGATATTATTATATATTATTATAGTATTATCATTATTATTTAAGCCCGGTAATACCCACTATTGGGTATAGGCCTACATTCGCTTTTGGCATACTATTATATTTTGGGCTTTTTGCATCAAATTATATTTAGTTAATAAAAATTATCATCTTATATATCATTCAAACAACTAAGAAAGTATAGCCAGAGAACAACAAAGATAAAATATCTAAGTATACTAAAACGTGTCGTCGACATTGTTGTTTTGAACAAGAATGAGGAAAACGCACAGGAAATAGTCCAGATCTAATCTCCTCACTTACAGAGACCAAAAAAGTCTCCAACCCAAAATAATTTGTTTTAATAAGTAAGTGATTCCACAGTTCCACATAACCCACCTGGGTCTCTCACCTATTTTTTATTTATTTCTTTGCCTTGTTCATTACTCTGTCAATAATTAATTCAAGAAATTAATTTATTGAGGCGTGACTTTACAGAAATCCATAACATCTAAATAAAAAACAAATATTTAGCAACAAATCCGCTATATTTAATGACCACTCTCTGGACGTGTTGTTCGTTATTGGGCAACGACCACTACGTCTTTGTCGTTTGTCGTTTGTCTTTGTTGTTTCTAGTATATTCCGTGACGAACGGAGAGGTTCCCCTGTAGATGTCGTTTAGAGGCGAATAACTTGTTGAATAAATTTTGAGTGTTTTTTCAAGCGCTCATTAGATATAGTTTAGCGGATTTGTTACTAAATATTTGTTGTTCATTCAGATTTTGTAGTAGTAGAACATTTTGCTAAGAGTTCATCCGGGTAAGTTCTACCAGCAATGTATTTCTTTCTTTCTTTTCTTTATTTATCAAAAAACTTATTTTAATCTTATACGACACTTAAAACCATACAAGGTTTGTCTGCATTTCAGAGTTCGGTTTGAGGTGTAAGGGGGCCGGGGAAATTTAGGGCACATGACTTCACAACTCTGTCTCAGGGTGACGACCGCAATGCAATGCAGCGTTGGTAACGCGCTTAGTAAACGTGATCACCGCGGCATTTCAGTTTTAAAAGGCACCTCGGCTTTCCTCGTCAATTAGTAGTATAAAAAACGATATTCATTAATTCATTATTCCTTCCTCCCCAGCATACAAACGAGACGGCAAAACCTCCGGTAGCCAGAACACCTTCAACTGCAACTTTAACCTTCCCCCACCAGAAGGAAAGGTCTGTGACGTAGACATTAGCGCCTGGGGCCCCTGCGTGGAAGACAACCACTTCGCATACCACAAGTCCACCCCCTGCATATTCCTGAAGCTGAACAAGATATTCGGATGGAAGCCTAACTTCTACAACAGCACTGATGTCCTGCCAGAAGCGATGCCACAGGATCTGAAGGATCATATCAAGAAGATTGTAGGTTATGACAAGAATTATGTGAGTGGACGTTGTTTACTATTTTTAACCGACTTCAAAAAGGAGAAATGAATGAATGAATGAACACTTTATTAAACTTTCGCGATCACTATTTATTATAATAAATAACAAGGAATTTATCGCGATAAATTCCCGTGTGTTTGCTTTGAATTATTCCCGATGTTTCGACTGTGTCGGTACGCGATAAATTCCCGTGTTTTTGTTATTTATTAATGAACATTTTATTGTACACAAAAATACTAAAAATAAACTTAAATAATTTAAATGTCTAAGACGTATAATAGGCGGCCTTATCGCTCAAAGCGATTTCTTGCAGGCGAGGAGGAGGTTCTATTATATTTTTTTGTATGTTCTAGCGTGGTGAGTATTGCAACTTCCCCTCATGGAGATCCATGAGGGATGTGCTGAAATGATGATGGTGATGTTATGTTCTCCGATTTCTCCGTCAATTGTAAACCGATTTTAAAAATTATTTTTTATTCGAATGTGTTCACTTCCGAGGTGATCCCATGGGAACCAAGTTTTTTTCTTGAAAGATTTAGAATTATTTAATATCAAATAGCCCAGTCTTATTAGACATTCAACTCTGCATTAATTCCGAACAAGCTGATTGTTTGTATTTGTCCTAAATAAGTTATTTGCTTTGTCAAAACCCCCACCGAACACACTTCAGGATCATTACGTATCTCGCGACGGGTTTGCAACAGACGTAAATTTCGCAATAACCGCTGTCAAAGGTCAATTTTGCATTAGGTAGCAACAAGGAATTGACGTTTGGCAGCGGTGATCGCAAGATTTACGCCTGTTGCAAACCTGTCGCGTGATATGTAAACAGCCTGTCGGTCACTAGTTTCAGTTATTTGCGTACCTATGTAGGTAAAACTCAGAACTGAGAAAACTAGGTACTGGAAATTTAATCTATCAGAAGTTTATCAGAAGTAAAATTATCTACAAAACAAAAAGGATTTTATACATTTGATACATTTAATATCTACTCTGTATTTTTATTGCTGATGCTCAGCACACTGGAATAAATGACATTTGTCTCCCAGTGGCAATCGAATCCACAGCACGGCTATTCACCCACTGCGCCACAAACGACGCCTCTAACGGTAAACCGTAGTAAGATAAGAGCTCTGCTAATGTACAATTATATCGCTGGCTAATAGGAGCTAGATTAAAACGCTGTTTATATATTTTTAGAATCTATAAATAAAAATAAAAGAGAGCTGGTTAAATAAAAAAGCGCGAAGTACCTACTCGAGCATTATGAATAGATAAGTAGGTTAAACACAAATGTACATCAGTATTGTTGATATGATTTCAAAACTGCTGTGTTGACTTTTACAACTTTGATAAATTATCATAATTTACAACCTGCGGCCACAGTGACGTAACGTAACACGTTTTATAAAGTGAAAGGTGTTCTAAGCGAACTCTACGGCTATTTCGAGTGTTACGACAAGCGGCTCGTTGGTCTAGGGGTATGATTTTCGCTTAGGGTGCGAGAGGTCCCGGGTTCAAATCCCGGACGAGCCCAACTTTTTGTTTTATATTTTTTCATATTATTGACACGATTGTCGCATTGACTCTACCAAGCTTCTTACAGTTAAAGTTTGGCCTTAATAACATTTTTATAGTTACAGGTTTTTTAAAATTACATTGTTCAAGGTTGCCTGGCAGAGATCGCTTTTACCGATAAAGCCGCTCATTGTCCACTTTAGTTTTATAAGTTTTATTTATTTTCTGTTATATATATAATTATTTTTGTTATATATATATTTTATTTTCTGTTTCATAATTATATTATTTAGCGATTTTATCGATTTACATACATATCTATCTACAGCAATCAAAAAGTACTAATTTGAAATAACTCTTGAAGGAATAATCGTGGCACAGATAACATCTATACACTAGTAAGTAGTGGTTCACACAACAGAACAAAATGATGCAACTGCTGAAAAGATAGCTCTAAAATTATTATTAACATGTACCATAACCAGGAAAGACGTTGGACATGTGTAGGTATATTAGTATCCCGATGGGAAATTAGGATATTCAAGGTTTTTTTTTAACAAAAATATATATAAAAAAAACTCTTTAGTATAGTTATTTAAGTACAGTTCAGGTCTAGAGTGTGATATGTAAAATGTACAAGGTTATCGAATTTTTACTAAATCCCAGGGCAAGAGTGAAGGGTCAACATTCTAATGCCGGCACTCCACGGCATTTAAGTTTATTTATTAATTTGAGAGCCACTAAGAAAATACACAATAAAATACAAAAATTAAAATAATTAAATTGCTTGGGCCTAATTGTGTTGTGACTATGTGACCCTAATTACATGCAGCAATTTTTTTTTACAAATAATTTAGTGTTTGTGTTGCCATAGCAGAAATTATCATTTAAATAGTTATTTACACTAACATAGAGTTTTAAACGTTTCATCTGAGCCGCCTGTCCAGCAGTGGTCTGCTGGACAGGCCTCCCTCATAGATCTCCAAGATGCCATATTTGGTTGGACAGGGTTGTTGCCATATTCGCCATGCTTGGCAGGCGGGTTGGCGAGCGCAGTGTGTTGATTCACGTAAAAGGCTATGTTTTTCTTTTTTAGGGTTTCATAGTAAAACAAGAAACCCTTATAGTTTCACTTTGTCCATCTATCTGTCTGCCTGTATGTCTGTCCGTCACCGGCTCCGCGAAGATGCTAGTCCTAGAAAGCTGTTATTTTTCATGGACCTACAAAATACCAACGCCGAGATAACGCTGCAACAAAATGCTAAAAATAATTAATTTGGGGTACCTACCTCCCATATCCGTAGATAGATAGAAAACTCTTTATCGCACACCACACTAAAAGAACATAAACAATTTAGAAATAGGGTAAAAAACCAACACAGGAGTACAAAGGGCGGCCTTATGGCCTTACCTAAGGTGGGGATGAACTTTTTTCTTGATTTCCCCATCATGTGGGGTATCGTTGAATAGGTATTTAGAAACTAAGGCGTTGCGAGAATTTTAAGATTTAGGGTTCTGTTTATGAAATATTAAAGTAATACTTTTTTTCAAAAATCCCCCCTCTAAAATCTAAACTGCTTGTTTAACAAATCTAAAAAAAATCATGAACGTAGTTTTAACCATGTTTCTAGGAAGTTATAAATAAGGGTTAAGCTAGCTTTTTTACTTTCGAAGAAAATAGTCGCTGAAATAAGTTACGCGGTTTTCCAAACATACCGGAATACTATAACCGAAAACTCAGTTAATCCCCGTTAAGATTGGTAAACGTCAAAAAGCATATAACCAACTTCTAAAAACAGGTCTACGGTTGGCTACGGAACCCTGTATAGCGCGTGGCACGACTAGTACCTGGCCTAATTTATATTTAATTTAAATGTTTTCCAAAACTGTTACCTAAATTTTATTTTATTTTACACATTTTTACACATTTTAGGAAAACTAACAGCTAGCCTTAAAAACTAATAGATAAATTAATACATGTAGCCGGTACAACCAGCACATGCGCACTGATGGCCAATTATAAGTTTTGTTTTTTCAATGATTGTTCCCAGCTGAACATGGTGTGGGTATCCTGCCAGGGCGAGAACCCGGCTGACCGTGAGAACCTGGGCCCCGTGCAGTATCTGCCCGAGTACCGCGGGATGCCCGGATACTACTTCCCCTACTCCAACCAGGAGGGGTATCTCAGCCCGCTGGTGGCGGTGCATCTGCAGAGGCCTAAGAGTGAGTAACGTTCTCTTAACATCGGCTCATCGGCCGCCTGACCCCGAGTCATTGTGCTGACACCGCGAATGCGTCGCCGGACAAACGTGTACTTAGTTGGGATATTATTTTTATGTATGTTAGTCTGCAAGGTGTATAGTATATGGGCCTAAGATTAATTATGTAAATATCTTGTACTTATCTATAGTTGCCTGAAATAAAGTTTATATTATTATTATTTACGGCAATTGACAGAGTATGCCGTTTGTAATGTAATGCGTTATTTAGTTTTCTCTGACTCTAAATCAAACTTAATTATATGTTTGATACAGAGAAAACATAAATATCTGCATATTTGTTAGTTTTCTCTGCCAGTTTATAATTGTAATAGTAATGTTTGTATGTTTTTGTATTCTAGCTGGCATGCTGATCAACATCGAGTGTCGTGCGTGGGCCAACAACATAAAGTACGACAGACACGAAGGCATGGGCAGCGTGCACATCGAGATCATGATCGAGTAGACGGCAGAAGACAAGTAGACCAATAGATGATGAGGTGGAAGGTGGAAGTGTGCATGTAGACCCTGAAGACCAGAATAAAATGAGTGGTAATACAGAAGGAGAACTCAATAACTGTTGAGGGTAGATGGAATTATATAGTTTTCATAAATGGTAGACTAGAGAGAGCCCGTAATGTATTATCTGAAATTTTGAGGAGAAGAACAATGTACCTATTGACCATAAGACCAGTCAGTATCTTGCTTGTTACTTTTTCAGAAGGAAGTATGAATTTCATAGCATTTGGAATTAGTAGACCAGAAAGGCATTAGAAATATATTTTCTGGTCTTCTGAAAACTATCACTTAAACTTCAGAAGAATAGTGGTCATCCATAAGGTTCCATATTTATAGTAAAAGACCAGGGGATTCATTTTGTAACTTGGGTAACGGTTGGATTTTCGATCGTCGATATCTGAAAGTAGCTTAAGTCGAGTGTAGCAGAGTGTAGTGTGATACTTGTGTCAATTCTGATGGCACACTTCCAAACTAAAGTTAATTAAAATTGCGTAATATGGACAAAAGTGACCTTTAGCTATTCGGTTTGTGCCGTTCTAAAATCAAAACGGAACAATTTCACCTAATTTTACGTTCACGTTGTAAATTTAGAGATGTGACGTTTCTAAATTTACATCATAGGTAGCAACATAGCTTTAGGGAGTGCAATAACAGAATCGACCACACTACGTAAGTATAGCATAATTGTTAGGCCAAAAATTTTGTAGATCCTTCTTATTAATTTTTAACGCCAAACTGCCTCGAGTTTAAGAAAAAAATCGCTGTGTTTTTGTATGTTTGTATTGAGTGAGACAATAAATTTAATTTATTTGAATAAATGTAGTGTTGAGCAGCTTTTATCTATACATTGTTTTTATTGGGATATTTCTCGTAAGTTACATTGCACTTAGGAACCATTTCAAATAAAAAATTGTGCGAGTTAAGTAAGTACCAATTTATTACATTCCACGGGTGACATAATTAAAATTTGACTAGTTTTAATAGGCTTTGCAAAACCGACATCTTTAAGTAATTTTCCTTTAAACCACCTAGGTACATACTCAGATTAAAAGTAAAACATAATAAAAAACACACCTTATTGTACAAATGGCATCCAATTACAAGCAAGTGCTTGTATAGCTACGTTACGAGTTGAAAATAAGGGTAATTAACTTTCATATTTTTTAAAATTGAATTATAAATTCTGCTCTTGGCCACACTTGGCAGACACAATGACATATATATGTAGGTTACACACTTTTTTTCAAGTAAAATATATAATCATATTCTCGGGTACGATTCCGCGGGCTGAATGAATGACAATTTGACAATTAAGCTTTGGTTTTTGGTTGTACATATGACGAACATCCTTCTGTGCTAACCAATTATTCTGCAAAGCTAGAAAGTAAATCAGATCTGTCCTGTCAAATGCGCCACATATGTAAAGGGTATAAAGAGTAGATTTTCATCGTAGAGACAAGGAGTTTTAATAAGTTACACCAAAACCACATATCCATCACGCATCAGCAGAGAATATCAAAACTAATATTTTAAAGGGAAGGTAACCTGACTGATTCATCGATGCAAAGCCAAAACTGATAAAGATACAAACTTGATCTTCTAATGGACGTAGGTACACTATTGCAAGGCTTATCCTGTATTAATATCTCTATTATGATATATAATTTAATATATAAAAAACTTAGAGTTAGACTTATTCCTATTGGTCCCTTGTTCAGTCGATCATGATCTCAAGATGGGTGGATCCGAGCCGCTCTTTCAGCGACTCCGTGTAGCGGATGTTGCGGGCCCAGGCGCGGCAGCGGATGTTGATGATCTGGTGTACTGTGGAATAGGACGTTTATTAGAGAAATAACATTTATCTCATATACCCCTTAAAAACAGAAACTGTATGCACTAACAAGCAAATGAAATGCGTGCTATTGAGATGGGGAGACCTAAGCCCAGAATTGGGACTTATCATCGGTTACTAAGGAAATTAACCTCAGGTGTTTCGTTTTTGTACTCACACTTTGGCTCAAGCAGCTGCACAGCGACCAGCGGGCTCAGGTAGCCGGGCGTGTTGTCGTACGGGAAGTACGTCTCCTTCAGCCCAGGATACGGGTAGTAGCGCAGGGGGCCCAAGGCCTCGTTGTCGGCTGGCCGCTCGCCCTTGCACGACACCCACACTTTACGGCGCTGAAACAGTATTTTTTTGAGTTAGGCCCATATCATCCAATAAGGATGCTTTAACAAAGCATAAGCAACTGGTATTCATGCTCACTGTAGCGTCTAGGACATTGTGGACAAGACTAATCCAGCTTAGGCTTGCCCTACACCATCCTTCCAGCATAGTCGGCTTCGTCAGAGGAAAGAGCAGTTCAATACCCTTACTCACGAAAGCCGGAATACATCTGAAGCTACCTTAGCTGAGGATTTCCTCACGATGTTTTCCTTTACCGATAAGGCACATGTTTACCGTAAGCAATGTGCTACAGTTTTCAAGAAATAAAACTATTGGTGCACGGCCAGTAGGTATCGCACCCACGACTTTCAGATGGAAAATCGCGGGTACACCACTCGGTCAACACGGCTCATGTTATTAAGCATTCGACCGTGTTATACTGTGTACCCCGGAGAATTGCAAGCATAGATTAGATACTATTAAATCAAAGAGCTCCCGCCTCTTAGCGATTTTCAATTAGTGCCGTTTTTCGCACATAAGCCTTAACATCTAAGGATAATGGTCCAGGTCAGCATCGATAAGTAACCACGCCGGCTACCATGAACTTGACCGAGAGAGATGACTAAAGTGTATGAATTTGAATGAGCGGTGTAAGAAAGAAGTGTGTTCTACTAAACCTAACAGATGTAGCTGGCAAGCGGAGAAAGCAAGTTTGTGATTACCTAATCACAATTGCTGTCTTTGTCAAATTGTATTTCCTACCTGTAAAGAAAACTAACGCTATCTATAGGGTATAGGGTACGAGGCATGTTCGCGGGAACTATTTTTGAAGTTTTTACTTTTTAATAAAAACGCCTCATTGGATTGGTCTGTCAGATATTGGCAACAGAGAAGCGAGAATTAATAGTGCAAGAAAAAGTGTAAGACTTTTATAATGGAGATTTCAATTCCCGCTATACATCTTACCTCCTGTTCAGTAGCATTGCCAATGTGGTGCTTGAGATCTAATGGCATATCGTCAGGCAGCTGATCAGGATAATCGTAGAATTCTGGCACCCAGTCATACAACTGCAATAGACAAGGAACATTAGACATATATGTATGCAGATTTCAATGACAGACTTTCGACACTAGACAAACCTTGTATGGTTTTAAGTGTCGTATACATCATCATCATCATCATCATCATATCAGCCCGTTGACACCCACTGCTGGGTATAGGCCTCCTCTTCAGCACGCCAACGTAAACGGTCCTGTGCAAGTCTCATCCACTGTCGTCCGGCAACCCTGGCTAGATCGTCCGCCCATCTGGTATACATATAAGATTAAAATAAGTTTTTTGAAAAATAAAGAAAGAAAAAGGTAAAAAAAAGAATGACACATGAGAAATCAATATATCATGGATTCTAATTAATATGCGCTCTACTAGACCGAGAAAAGACCTGTACAAAAAACTAGCTTTTTGGGTATTAATGCCAACTTATAATGGCTGCTGTCTCTTTCATATGTATATTTTTGTAATTTGTAATTTATTTATTCATTGCTTCATGTACATGGTTTGCATTAGATCTAGGTAATACATAATTATTATAAGTAACATACATGAACCCTGTTATGACGTTGCAAGTTTAGTCAGTTTTCAAGAATCATATGCTATATTATATTAGATAATTAAATAATTTACATTCTCTTTCATGAGTAAACCGAACAACTTATGTTACAATAAAATAATCTGCTACTTTTGATTTTTGATATTTGATAATATAAATTTATTTATAAAAAAAATCAGAAACAATGTATGTCTAGGAGTTGGGCGTTGACACTGCCACACAATTGTAAAGCTTCGGTAGTGTCATCGTTTCATTTGAATTTAAGTGCCTCTGTATCTTGTTTGATTGAATGATTTTTATATTATCTTTATCTTTAGCACAGTTTGGCGAGCGCAATACGGGATGTTGATACACGGAAAGACGCTGCAGCCCTCCAGAAGATTCTGGAGGTATTCCTTAGCAGGCTCTTACTGCATCCACGGACATAAGAGGAGGGGTAACATTCTACTGCCGGCACCCCACGGCAATTGATTTATACACGTACCCTATTCAGCTTGATGATGAGGCAGGGCGTCTTATTCGCGTATCCGTAGTGGTTCTCCAGCGAGCAGGGTCCGAACTGCGCGGGGTCGAAGGCACACACCTCATCGCGAGGAGGCTTCACATCGCCGCACTCCAGTTGGTTCGCGCCTTGAGTGACTAGTTGGGACTTGTTCCTGTACGCTGGAAATAGAAAGAAGAGAATCATTTATTTGGCAATCGTCATCACCATCATCTCGGCTGTAGGACGTCCACTGCTGGACAAGGGTCTCCCTCTTGGATCACTGCGTACTGATCATGAGGGGCTATTGCCATACTCGCCACGCTTGGCATGCGGATTGGCGAGTGCAGTACGTGTTGTTGATACACGGAAAGACGCTGCTGCCCATCTTCCGGAGGTATCCCTTAGCAGGTTCTTACTGCATCCACGGCAATTATTTGGCAAACATAAGACAAAACAGTACATAGACAAGACCAACCTATAAACTAGCTTGTGCCCGCCGCTTCGCATGCGTTGTACCCGGATAAAAAGTAGCCTATGTGTTAATCCTGGTCCACATCTATACGTGTGCAAAATTTCAGCTCAATCCGTTGGGTAGTTTTTGCGTGAAGAGGTAACAAACCTCCAAACAAACCTTTGGCTTTATAATATTAGTGGGATAAACTTAACATTACACGTCATAAATTTTAAAATCTCAGGTAATAATTGATTCAGGCGTGACTTTGCGGAAATCTATTATAATATCTAAATGAACAACAAATATTCAGTAACAAATCCGCTAACCTACATATATCTAACGAGCGCTCAAAAACACTCAAAAAGAATTCGACACTGTAGTTTGTGTAGATAGTGGGTAAGCGTTTTGATTTTATTTTATTTCCTTTAAGCTTTATTTAAATTTGTTTTTGATTCTAAGTTATGTGTAATGTGTGTAGATAGTAATCGTTTTGGTTTTATTACTGTAAGCTACTTTCTTAATAAATAAATGTCTAATCGACACGTGTTTCGCCTCTCTACAAGGCATCTTCAAGAGAAATCGGCTCCCCGTTCGTCACGGAATACACTAGAAATAACGAAGACCTCTGCGTCTTCGCTGTTCATATAGATATTAAAAACTCAGGTTTCGGTATTTACTTACGTGCAAGAAACTCTTCGATTTTGTCTACCCACTTCTGCACGTGAGAGGCGTTGTCGGCGGTGTACGAGATGAGGGCTCCTTCCTCCAGCACCAGAGGACGGTGCCCCATGCCTGGGTTATCTCCTGGAAGGGGGAAAAGGTTCTTAAACAAAAATAAAAGCCAGCCCGGCTTAGCCAGTAATATATTGTTTATACACGGTGTAAGATGAAGGGTGAATCATCGGTGGCTGGTGGGATGGGGGACCCAAGTACCTATCGAATTAACCCCATGTATGTTCTACGATATTCATTGGTTCAAAAGTTATTTGGGCTTTTGTAAAATTTTAGTCAAAATCGAATTTCAGTCTGATCTTCGCAACTTTACTGCTGCCAAACTTATATTATATTGGGCGACCGTGTCTTTTTTTATCAAACAAGATCAATAGTAGGCCTTTTATACCCATGATTAGTAAAGCAATCATTAGTATATGGGTATAAAAGGCATTTTTTTTAAATAAATAAATAATGCTGGACAAATCACACAGCATCATCTAGCCCCAAGCTAAGCAGAACTTGTGTTATGGGTACTAGATGACTGATATACTTAATACATTATACTATATGTAGTATATATAGATAGATATTTTTATTATACCTCTATACCTCTATAGAAAAACACCCAGAACACCCTGAACAAATATCTGCAGATCGTACAGACATTTGTCCCGAGGCGGGAATCGAACCCGCAACCCCTTGCATCGCAGGCGAATATATCTTATCTTTGAATATCCCCCCATGCCCCCCCCCCACCGATGATTCACCTTTCATGTAACACCGTGTATACAATACAAGTAATCTTCATGTAGATTAATACTACTAACCACCAAATTACTTGTACGATAAGGTACCTTTGCTAAAAAAATCTGCTTACATGGGATGTAAGTAGATTTTTTATATTTCATGTTCAGTGTAGTTCATAAGAGTACAAATACCAACATGATGATGATGATGAAGATAACAGAAAATGGCCAACGATCTCTTGCCACTCACATTGGCACTCGCTTCTGGACCAGTCCGTGAGCCAGACGCTACAACACAAACGCGCGATCGCCTAGCTAGTCACTACCACAGATAGTATAATACACTAGTACACTACTACAGAAGTGGCGTGGTTCTAAATCAGATTTAGCTTTCAGTGGAAGCATTATCGTAAAACGCAAACGCGTAGATTATGGCGCGCACGCGACCTTCCTGCTGTTGCTATTTACTTTTTCTATTTCGAGCATGCCTCTGAAAAGAACCAAGGAACTCATTTGTAAACACGTCAAACCCAACTTTGGGATTTTGCAGACGCCTGCATGTACCTACGATATCTGCAAAATACCTAACTGTTTCTCTGGTTCTTTTGCCATGTATAAATTATAATTGTTAAAAATAATGGTATATATTAGTAAATATATTTCAACATCAAAAGAGATCCTCCAATTTAATATCCCATCTAGACTTAAGGATAGTTTTAAGTAACTTAATTACCTACCTACTTTTAAGTATTTAAGTATTTTATTTAGATCAAAATAACTTATTCTAAAAACATTATAACCATATTGTACAAATAAAAGGACTTCAACTACACAATGTACTTTAGCAGCCGTGCTAGGTTGCACCTGTGTTACAGCTGCTAAATTCTTCCATCATAATACTTAAAACTATAAATGTACACTCACGTAAAAAGATTAGGAAACATTATTAACAAACATTACACAAGAACAATTTGAAATACCATACATACCTGCTAGTTTCATAGTTCGTATTCTACATTTTCCTGTGTTTATTCTTCATGTTTCTATTTATACCTCAATATTTAAATTATAATCAAGATCTAGTTTATACATTTTATTTTACTTTATTTTGTATATGGTTGTAAAGTGTATTGTACGATAAATAAATAAATAAATTTAAAAATTGTAATTGTTAATTTACTCCACCCGCCATTACACTCATCATTATTATCAAATTTAGCCTAGGTTAACGGTATCACGCGGAAACACGCTGAGATGAGATTTTACATCTTAAACCACTTTTTTTTTGAATCGGCGATTGGGAAGTAATTACAAACAATGGAGTCGGCGAGTGCTATGTTCTTACCAATAATGGAGTTGCCGATAGTGAAGTACTTACCACTCGGCTAGTCGGCGAGCGTAATTCACTTACCAATGATGGAATCGGCAAGCGTCATTTACTCACCAATGATGGAGTCGGCGAGCGTGAAGTACGGTATCCGGTCGTCCATGGCGGAGAGCAGCCCGCACATGCAGATGGAGAAGAAGATGATGATGCAGATGTACATCACCAGGTAGATCAGGCCGATCACTCCTGGAATACGAGTGAAAATGTCGTGGTCAACATACAAGTTTTTAACATATAGGCTACGTTTTATCTGCGTACAACTTATCCGTAGCAGCTGGCACAAACTTGTTATGATATATAATATATATATACTTGATAAGATAGATTAACACCTATGTCACATAAGATAAGACATCAAACATACTAGGTCTAGAATCCCTCCCTACCCCCTAAAAACATTTACCACCTAGCTCTCCCTTAATTACAGGACGTCACTGCATGTATAAAACTTAGATCGATGAAGATCCTAGACCTAGGCAATGGGCCTGTAAACATTACACACCTAGTACAATAATGTTACCACTTAGCGCCTATTCATTTCCCAATTACCATTCTCATTTCCTCTGCACATTATCGAGGAACACGACATATTGTCAGTGCTCAAGGGGATACTGAATCATTATTAGAAGCATTAATTTGCTGCTGAATCGTCGAATAAGGCAGAACAATAATTCAATTAAAATTTTGGAAAAAAAAACAACAACTACAAAAAATAAACAACCATATTTATGTAACACTAGCCGCACTCCGCAGTTTCACCCGCATTCCCGTTCCCGTTCCCGTTCCCGTGGGAATACGGGGATAAAATATATTTTCTATTCCTTTGTTACTTAGGGATAATGTAGGTAGCATTCTAATGGTGAAAGAATTTGGTAGTAGTTTTTGAGTTTATTCGTTGGGTACAAATATACAACATACAAATCTTTCCCCTTTAAAATATTAGTTATAGTATTGATAACATTTTAGGAACCAAGGCTCGTCTCTATCTCTTTGATTGGTATCAAACGTAATTTATTTTTTATATAATTAATGGAATCAGGTGTTACTTTGCGGAAATCCATGACTATTTTTTATGCCATATATATGATTATTTTTTTTATGCCAGATTGGTAAATTTTATTTGAGATTCCAATAAAAGAATTATTCACCTTGTACAATAATGTTACCACTTAACGCCTATTCATTTCCAATTATCGCTTTCCCACTAACGCCTGCGTTTGTTTCCTCTGCACATTATCGAGGAACACGACACAATGTCAGTGATACTGTAACATTGTTAGTAGCATTATTTTGGTGCTGAATCGTCGAATAATAAAATGACATGACAATAACAATGTACTTTTTTAGTACAAGGCGATTATTGGTAGTAGTAATTTAACTAAAAAGCCGTGTTGGCAGAGTGGTATGTAACCCCGACTTTCAATCCAAAGGTCGTGGGTTCGATACCGGCAGTGCACCAATGGATTTTCTTTCTTGAAAAATGTATGCGCACACTTAACACGTGCTTTAACGGTGAAGGAAACATCGTGAGGAAACCCGCGGCATAGCTTCAGACGTATTGACCTGTTCTTTCCTCTGACTAACAGCTGACTAAGCTGAGAGGATGGTATAGATGCTGGGCAAACCTAATTCATCAAACAATGTCCCAGGCACTGCAGCGTCCCGTACAGCATGATTACCAGTTGCTGACGCTGTATAAATCATCTATAATAGGTGCAAAGGCCTTACTTTTTTTAATTTAACTCTAAAGGTAAAATAAAGCAATGGATAGGCGTCATAACGTAAGAGATTAATATTATTGGTACTCGATATATATAAATGATGTACGATGTAAATGTAAATATACTAACCAAAAATCATTCCAGGATACATAGACTCAAAGAGCGTTTATTAAGCGAGAGGCTGTATCTCTCATCTCTCAATATTCTATAGAGGAAAGATTTGCATGTTGTAAGTTGTATATTTGTTACGAATAAACACAAGATCTACTGGACCGATTTTCTAAATTCTTTCACCATTACAGTGCTACATTATCCCTGAGTAACATAGCTTATTTTATCCTCGTATTACTAAGGAAACGGGAATTACGCGGATGAAACGCGGAGTACGGCTAGTTTATTAATAAAACAACTGAACATAGAACTTACATATAAACAAAAACATTTTATGTACTCGTTCCTTAACCTACATGATAAAGTTAGCATTAAACAATTTATATGTAAAAAAATAGATAGGTCAATTTTAAAAGAATTCAACAAAATAATAATCATATAAAGCACATAATTGAATTTGTTCGCTTTAGGTACTAGTGTATTATATTATCTGTGCTTCAGGTGACACGCTAAGAAAGAAAAGATTTAATTTCAAATTACTGACAAAATTATATACTTACCTTACCTAGTAAGCATCTTTCGAATGGAACAAGTTAAATAATAACATAATAATAAATAATGGTGGACAATCCACACAGCATCATCTAGTCCCAAGCTAAGCAGAGCTTGTGTTATGGGTACTAGATGACTGATATACTTAATACAATTAGAGGTATACTACATAGATAGTTATATTTTATAATACATAAAAAAAACTCAGGAACACCCTGAACAAATATCTGCAGATCGTACAGACATTGGTCCCGAGGCGGGAATCGAACCCGCAAACTTTTATGTCGCAGACGGACCTTAGCCCGTTGCGCGACAAAGGTTTAAGCACATAATTGAATGTGTTTGCTTCAGATGACACGCTAAGGAAACAGTGGCGGATTAGCCACATAGCAAGAGTAGCAAATGCTCCGGGCCCCGCGCATTATTGTTAACAAAATCCGCAATCATCGTCTAAGTCTAGGCGACGAGTTAGTGCAGTTCGCTAAATTGCTCAATTCTGATGTAGCTAGTATTTTTGACAGCAAGTAGCACGAGGCTCCGGAACTGAAATTTTACATCCAAGGGCCCCTTGATACTTTGCTACAGGCCCCGAGCTAGCTTAATCCGGTAGGTACTGTAAGGAAAGCAACATTTAATTTCAAATTACTGACAAAATTATATAAGCATGTTTCGAACGAAACTGGTAAATGGAATGGAATACCTACGTTTCAACTCGCATAGTACAGTAACTCTACAAGGTGGAACTTCAGCGACTCTGAAATAGCCGTAAAGCGGTCACGGGCTGTTTATTCAGCCGTGACGTCAACTATGTAAACCTATACTACGTGTAGATGAAGACTATAGAAGCCATAGGTTTCGCGGAATATCGCCGCTAATTGGAAACGTTGTCTGGTTGGTTTGGGACTACGCTTGCACGAGTAGCTTTTACAACGCAAACGAAGGGAACCGGGGTATGGGCAGTAGAACCCCTCTCTCTGCCCGTGGATGCAGTAAGAGCCTGCTAAGGGATAGATGGGAAGCAGTGTCTTTCCATGTATCAACATCCCGTACTGGGCTCGCCAACCCGCCTGCCAAGCGTGGTGAGTATATACCCATGGAGATCCACGAGGATCATCATCCATCAGTACGTACTGATCGTGTACTCGCGCGCTTGGCAGGCGGGTTGGCAAAAGCAGTGCGGATGTTGATACAAGGAAAGACGCTGCTGCCCATATTCCGGAGCTATCACTTAGCAGTCTCTAACTGCAAGAAGGGAGGGGCAACATTCTACTGCCGGCACGCCACGGCAGGGAATACCTACTTTTAACACTCCTATAACAGTTGTGTCTAAAAGATACGCTTTTAGGTTCAGCAGTAAACCTAAATAGTTAGATATCTGTTCCACTTGTCCTCTTAGCAAACTAGACCCCCTTCATCCAACTCTATCTATAAAAGTACCCTTAGTCATTAAAAATAATCTAATACCAAAGAGCCGTGAAGACTACAATTACTTTAAGGCTAACTATGACGATATTATCAGTGAATTAAATATGACTGATTGGAATTTAATTCTCTCACAAAGTATTAATATTAACAGTATAGTTTCTATTTTTTATAAAACCCTTTACAATATTATTGATAAACATGTACCTAAACGTAGGGCTAAGTTGTCAAAATATCCTGCCTGGTTTAACCAGAAACTTATAAAACTATTCATGGAAAAGGATAAATTGAGAATTAAATACAAAAAATATAAAAACCCCCGAGACCAACTTGAGTATGAAATTCTTAGAAGCCGTTGCGATAAGTACCTTGGCATATGCTACAAAGAATACATTATTAAAACTGAAGAAAACCTTGTTAAGCAACCCAAACAGCTATGGTCCTTTATCAAGAGTAAGCGCAACAATAGCCAATCAATTCCTTCAATTATGCACTCTTCAACTTCTACAGCATCAAATGGCCCCGATATAGCAAACCTGTTTGCTGACCATTTTTCCTCTGTTTACTCACCTGACATCAACAATACTAATCACGCAACCCCTGATCACACTTTACTTTCAAACTGTCTTGGACAATTAAGCTTTACAGTAAATGAAGTTTTAAAACAACTTAAAATACTGGATATCTCTAAAGGGGCTGGACCAGATGGTATACCTCCTTTCTTCATCAAACGCTGTGCCAAGGAGCTTTCCTTACCTGTTACTGTCATCATCAATAGATCACTTACTGAAGCCATATTTCCCGAAGAATGGAAAAAAGCTCGGGTCGTACCGGTATTTAAAAAGGGTGATCAGAATATGGTTGACAACTATCGTCCTATATCCGTACTTTCCTGTTTTTCTAAAATATTTGAGGGTTTAGTTACACCAGTCATCACACGCCATACCAAATCATCTATATCTACCTCACAACACGGCTTTAGAAGAGGTCGGTCCGTCGATACAAACTTGATCACATATGTTTCTAATCTTACTATGAACCTAGATCAGGGTGCCGAAACAGATGCCATATACACCGACTTCAGTAGCGCTTTTGATAAGGTTAATCACTCTATACTTATTAACAAACTCAGTGAGCAGGGTTTTTTTGGCTGTCTACTTGAGTGGCTCAGATCATATTTGTCAAATAGACCCCAGACAGTATCCATAAAAGGATATGAGTCTGCGGTTTACTATGCTAAATCAGGGGTCCCCCAAGGTTCCCATCTAGGACCCATACTTTTCATAATTTTTATTAACGATATTACTAAATCCATAACCCACTGTAACTACTCCTTATTTGCTGATGACGTTAAAATTTACCGCACTATCGACTCTCCTGCTGACGCTCAATTAATTCAAGATGATCTAAATTCGATAGCTATTTGGTGTACAAATAACGGAATGATGCTTAACCCCACTAAATGTTTCCATATAAAATTTACTAGGAAAAAGGTGTCACGTCATTCAAATCATTATTATTTAAATAATACAAAGTTGAGTCGAGTAGATGAAATTAGAGACTTGGGGGTCACACTGGACAGTCAATTAAATTTTTGTGCTCACTACGACAGGACTTCTAAAAAAGCAGCACAAATGTTAGGCTTTATAAAACGAAACACAAAAGAATTTCAATCAAGAACAAAAATTATACTGTTTAATGCCCTTGTCCGAAGCATTCTTGAGTATGCATGCACCACTTGGAACCCCTTTTACACCATCCATTCACAGAGATTAGAATGCATACAACGTTCTTTCACTCGCCACCTCGCCTTCATTTCTTCCGGTATATCACATCGTTCTCCCTATCTACATAGGCTTAACTTTTTTAAAATCGATTCTCTTTATTGCCGACGCAAGGTACAACAGTTAACTTTTTTACACAAGGTTATTAATGGTCACGCTGACTGTAGTGGGATCCTCCAAAGTATTCAGCTTTCTGTTCCGACCAGGAGTCCCAGGCAGCCGATTACCAAAATATTTAATATCCCATTCTGCTACACTAACATAGGACTGAGGGCTCCTGTAGTCCAGCTCTGTAATCAGTACAACTTCATTAACAAACAAATGCCTAACTTAGATATTTTCAGTGATAACATTAATAAATTTAAACATTCAGTGATGGAATATTTCCAGCATCTTAATTCAGAAATTAATTCTTGACCTCACTATAGGATCTTCTTGCATACCTGTTGTTATCTTAACATTTGTTACATACTCATTTAATAATTTAACGTTTTTCACTATCTAAATTTTTTTTTTTTAAGTATTTTATTCTCTTGTTTTAATGATGATCTCATTGTAATTTAGTTGCCATAAATGTGATATAGATATATTTAGTTACTTTTAGTATAAATTTAAAGAGTGTTGTGTTCGCCTATAATTGGCATATATATAAGAATTGTTCCTTGTAATTTTTTTTGTTGAATGTGTTTATATATATACTGTCGGCGTTCCTTTTTCTAAATAAATAAATAAATAAATATATGGTGGTGTATGTAGTCACTAGTTTATTAATTTATTTATTTAATACTTTATTGCACAATTACAAAAGGTGGGTTTATAAATCATAAAACTAGACTACCACTCACTGACTGACTCACTGACATCATTGTTCTCCCACTTCCAGTTGGAATATCGAGAATCTGTAAACGGGGTTGTGTAGAGGGTTGGGGGGTGAGTACGAGAAACTGAAACTACCCTTTTTCCACCCCCTTATTTTTTTTTAACTTTTTTTGTTTTTTTGAGTAAAACTTCGGGAGCTGCAGAGCAGCTCGCGCATAACCTACTCTCGACTATTTTAAAACTACCCCCGCGTGCTGCGAAGCAGCTCGCGCACAACCCACTAACTAGTATATTATATATGACTAGTTACTAAGAGAGTTTGTAGATCTCTGAGAATGTACTCATATCCCTATTCTGGAACGAGGTTATTTCTGCTTATGTAAATTTTACAGCGTGACGTACATCGCGAAATCCATTTTTCCGGGATGGATGAACCATTCATATTTTCAGACCGGAGCCGAGCATAAACATCGCGTGAAACTACTGAGAACTATGTTGGCAGAGTGGTTTATGTGGCGTACATTGGTCGCGGGCAGGCCCGGCAGGGTGATTACGTGACAGGTTTTGCAACAGGCAATCGTTGCTTTCAAACATCAATTTTGTATTAGAAAACAGCAAGGAATTGACGTGGGGTGCCGGTAGTTGCCGTGGGGTGCCGGCAGTAGAATGTTACCCCTTCTCTCCTACCCGTGGATGCAGTAAGAGCCTGCTAAGGGACACCTCTGGAAGATGGGCAGCAGCGTCTATCCGTGTATCAACATCCCATACTGCGCTCACCAACCCGCCTGCCAAGCGTGGTGAGAATGGCAACTACCCCTCATGGAGATCCATGAGGGAGACCTGTGTTCATCAGTGGACGTTTTATGGCTGAAATGATGAAGGAATTGACATTAGACAGCAACGATTGCCTGTTGCAAAACCTGTCTTAGGATTCATAATCACCCTGCCGATTAGCCCCTCGGCCCGCAAGGCCCAGGCTCAGGTGCCTTCATGGCGGAACATTCATAACTACCCCTAATGTCTTTGCCGCTATAGAAAGCCACGCTTTCTTCAAACTTGAAATCTTTCAAAGAATCTTCTCTTCGTTCGTAAGGCATAAGGTCGTAATCACCACCAGAACTGTAACAGTATTTTTTAGTTAGATAGTGATGCACGAAATAGCCAGCTTTATTAATTTTAACTTGTCATTTATTGGTATACCTCCGGATGATGGACAGCAGCGTCTTTCCGTGTATCAACATTCCGTACTGCGCTCGCCAACCTGCCAATCGTGGTGAGTATGGCAACTAACCCTTATGGTGGACGCTTTACGGCTGAAATGATGATTTATTGGTACAGGAACTCGCACAGTCTGTGGCTATCACATCGTACAGGAGGCTTGGAGGCTACACTACACACAAACAATTGGAGATGGATGTATCAATTTTGCGGAAAATACAAAAAAATTGTCGTCACGGGACGCCTGGCAGATGTAAAAAAAATTTACCACAGTCGCCTTATTCGTCACAGTCGCCACAGTCAACACAAAGGTCACGATGGACGAAGAGCAGTCGCCCTAGATCTAACTCGCTCATTGCCAAGCGTCACGCGTCACTCGTCCAGTCGGTTTTACAGCAAGAGATGTTTTACATCAGAAGTTTAAGATAGGAGCTGGGCAAGTTGTAAATGCCCGGGCAATAACCGTAACATTTTTTTCTCCGGTACACTGCAACTAGTGCAAAGAGGAGAGAAAATTGTAAATGTAAAAAAAACTGCCTTTGAGATTAAATAAGAAGTATTTAACGCAAGAAATTGTCTGTATGTAAGTGCTAAAAAACCGTTTAACCCTATCAGAATAGCTAAGGTTAAATACATGCATAGTAAGATCATGCACTATAGTATTATTTGAAGTTTGAGATTAGAGTACGTATACTCAACTTAATACTAATACCAATAATATTCAATACATCATCTATAATTCTACTCATTCCTGGTATGAGTACATGATTTATACATGTAGGTAGATAATGATACAGAGTTTCTGCAGTTGTTGATTCATATGTTTGTTTATAAGAAGGTGCCTGTGACGTTGTTAGATGGATTAGACCTACCCACCACCTGTACCTATCTCAGCTTGATCGCCCATGATTATAAGCTACTAGTGTCTGGCCGCAGCTTAGCACGTTATACCTATGTGTCATTGCCAATCGGATGACTTGACTATATAACCGTATTTATGTAGGTGGTATTGTATTCTATATTATGTATCTATTTTATATATTAGTACTAGCCGCACCCCGCAGTTTCACCCGCGTAGTTCCTGTTCCCGTGGGAATTTCGAAAAATCCCTTCTTAGTGCACCTCTAGCATACTCAAGGTATATGTGTGCCAAATTTCAAGTCTCTAGGTCCAGTGGTTTAGGCTGTGCGTTGTCTTTCAGTCACTCAGTGACTCGGTCAGTAACGGAAAAGTTATAAATAAAAATAATAAAATAAATTTATTCAAATAACTATTACGGGTAAGTACATGATACATATCTAATAATACAAAAAATCTAACGTATTAGTTGTGTGCCTGAACTAGGTAATCCTGTTTTTCAGGCGAAACGAGGTCACAAGCAAAAATGTATAATCAAAAAGCTTACAAGTACCTATTACAGATCTGTTAAGTTAATAAATAAAAATACAGTGTCAACTAAAACTAATATTGCAGTGAAGCAGAATCTTACAATATAATTGCCTAGTTAGTTAGAAAATAAAATGTTAAACCTACTTTAATACAGCTAATAAATTCTCGGTATCGTCATATGACATACTTTTGAGATAGTTCCTAACAATAATTTTACAATTTTTAGAATTAAGACAGTGGATATTGGCTAACGCATTTATTCTTTTGTACAAAAATGGTCCAAGAAAACTATAAAATCTATGAGAAAAGACATGTTTTCTACATGGTTGCTTAGGGCAGACATTATTCCTTTGTTATACATATATATATATATATATTTATATATAGTTATATATATATATTGATTATTTATATGTATCTACAACCTTGTGATATATTTTTATATGTATGCCTAGTTTAATAGTCCTTACCTTGCTGTAACACAATTTATAACTAGCACGAAAGGTAAGGCATTTGCATCTATTATAGATGACTTATACAGCGTCAGCAACTGGTAATCATGCGGGATGCTGCAGTGCCTGGGACATTGTTTGATGGATTATGCTTGCCCAGCACCTATACCATCCTCTCAGCTTAGTCAGAATAATAATCTTAGTTAGCACGGAAGGTAAGGTCTTGATAGGTAAATATGTAATATGTTGCAAAGGTTTTCATAGATAAGTTATTTGATTTGATTGCTGGTCTACATCTGTAATCTGCAAAGGTTCAGCTATGTTTGGTGGAGAAGATATGTTTGGTAGTTTGAGCTTGAAGAGGAAACAAACGTCCATACAAACTCTCGGGCTTGTAATATTAGTGTTAGTAATAATATTTCAGTAAGGCCTTTGCATCTGTTATAGATGATTTATACAGCGTCAGCAACTCGTAATTATGCTGTACGGGACGCTATGCTGTAAGTATCTTATTTCCAAATGATTTCCAAGATTACTAAGACTCATTGATTTAAAAATCCTTGCGTATTTCAGGCCCGCCGTGAACCCATCAATCACGTGCGATTTCTCCGGAATTTGCGGAGTTATGATCGAATTTGAAATAAACTAGATTGAAAGCATGAATCATGATATAACTAGAGCAATGTTTTTGTAGTTTTTGGAGTTCTGCTGTACATCATGAACCTATTTACCGACGTGTTTCAATGCATAATGGGTCGTTATTGAGGGATTTCTCAAGGAGTCTATTGTTGGACATGGCTATTTCCACGATTTGCCGATTTGCTGTGTGTCCTTTTATAAGTAGGATAGTTTCAATAGTTACTCAAATATTGCTTATTGAAAACTCTGACTTTAGACTAGAATTATCTCGTCTAAGAGAATCATAGGTAAACCAAAATTATTAATATACTGTCTTAAAAACATTAAACTTATTTTAGTTTTGTTGTTTTATTGTAGAAGTTAAGAGAAATACGGAGAGAATAACGGTAGATGGACAAAAGCGAAGACGCTAACAGAATGGGGCAGACCACCAGCGGTGGTCAGACGACAATGGCGGCGATTCTCTTTTGTTGTACTAACTAGCTAAAGCTAATTAAATTGACGTAAAAAGGACTAAAATGTCATACAGCTGTTCGGTTAGTGCAGTTCTAAAATAAAAAGGGACAAATAGACCCGAGTTTACGATGACAGCTATTAATTAAGAAACGTCACATCTCTAATTATAATTAGTTTTAGGAAGTGCAAAACAGAATCGACACCATTGTCAGAGTAGCGGCATGCCAACAATGGGTACAATTGGCGCAGGGCCGGAGAGAATGGCTTGATAAAGAGGAGGCCTACGTCCAGCAGTGGGTGAATGTGGACTGATAGATAGAAATACATTGAAATCATAAATAAAATAAATCAAACAAGTTAGATTATGATAGAAAACAAAATCAAATATATATACTAATATAATGTTATAAAGAGGAAATATTTGTATTTTATAACGAATAAACTCAAAAACTACTACTACTCAACCGATTTAAATATCAAAATTCTTTCACTATTAGAATGCTACATTTTCCCTGAGTAACATAGGCTATATTTTATCCCTGTGTTCCCACGGGAACGAGAACTACGCGGACGAAACTGCGAAGTGCGGCTTAAAATAAGTAAATTAAAAATTAATATTAAAAAGAACTAAGCTCGGAAGGGAAAGTACTTTCAGCCAGAATTATTACAAACACATCACTAATTTCAACGACAGTCGTATAATTGTCTCATACGAAAGACATCAACGCACACATGCATTAGTTCTTTTCCGAATTCTGATTAAGCTTTATCAAAACTTTTTGGACTTACCAAGGTTTTGAGTAATATCCCCTTAGACCAATGAGATAGGTATTTAAGAACATAGGTCATACAAAGGAGAGGTATAAAATAACGATATATATGTACCTCTCTCCACCACAGGATTTTTAATTCAATTCAGCATTATCAATTCAATGCAATTTTTAAGAGTGTTGTTTGTGTTTAATCCGATTTCTGTTTAGTATCCAAACCTACCTATTTTAAACAAATAACTTTAAAAACATCACAAGTAAATTTGAAAATAAATCCTCACCCCATCTATGCGGAGTGCGCCCCAAGAACTTTCCTTCATCAGGGTCCCAAACAGCATACTGTATCTTCTGCAGGAAGGGTCGCTTGGGCGGGCGGCGGTTGTACCCCGTGACCACTCCATTCGGCTTATCCGCGCCCATCCTCAGCGACTTCTGGCCGTAGACTGAAAGAAGCTGAGCGCCACAGAGAAGGTTTGTAGGCACGTGAGATGGAGTGCCTCAGTGAGGCTTTTGTGACGGTGGCAACTGATTTTTCGATAACTGTAACGTGTTACGTTCGAGCATTCACATAGTTGTACCACAGATAATATCATACAAACTGAGTTGTACGCTGATTTTCATCGTGATCATCATGATTTGCACGTTGGTTCAACAATTTTTTTTAACCGAAACATCTTGTCTCAATTTCTGTCGAAACGCTTGATAAGGGTGACAAACCGTCATGTGTTGACAAATGCCTTAGTACTTTGTAAACTTTCGCGATCTGTAGGCATAATTTTTAACTGATTAACGGGACTTTATCGCATCAGTCCACCCGTGACCATGAAGGCAGCAGGGCACTCGAAACGTCGGGAAATAAGAATATATTTAAGTTAATTACGCGATAAAGTCCCGTATCAGTTTAAAATTATATTTTTTAACTGTTTAACGCGACTTTATCTAATTTAATTACCTTGTCATTTCCCGACGTTTAGAGTGCCTTGCAACCCTCGTGGACGATTTACCCGTGACCACGAGGACTGCAACAGTTTAAGTAAGATGCCTTATTCAACGTAGGTTAAAATGTTAATCAAGCCAAACTAACTAACAGTAACTAACTGCAGTTTGTAACATAGTGGTACGTGAGATACGCAAGATGTTTCTAGTCTGATGAGCTTAGCATGATATTTTCGGTTTTATTTTCAAATGTACGTGAATTCAGCTCACATGTGGATTATTTAGGTATCCATTTTATACTAAGGTTTTCGGGCCAACTTTGCATATTGTGTAAGGTTTTATATGGACTCAATTTCTGCGAATATGATACATCATAATTTATCATCGTCTCAGCACGGAATCACCCGCTGTTCAGTATAGGCCTGACTTAATAATAGTGTTAACTTAATGTTGACTTAATGACGCGTCAATATGGTCCATGCGGCCGCACTGAAAGTATATTTGAACGTAAAGTATTATTTGAACTTTGAATTTCCAGCCCCTCTAATAGCTCTTACACACGAACGGCATGTTGCCAACGGCATAGGTAACTGCAGCCGTCGACCTATAGCGACGTATTGACTGCTGCCGCCGACGCGTCGACGGCAGCAGTCGAACTATAGCGACGTATTGACTGCTGCCGCCGACGCGTCGATGGCTGCAGTTACCTATGCCGTTGGTAACATGCCGCTCGTGTGTAAGAGCTAACCTGTGTGTTTGTGAAATAAATTATGCTGGGCAATACACATAGCTCTTTCTCTCATCTCAGCCGTAGGACAGCTGTCCAAGTCCACTGCCGGAGATAGGCCATGGGTTTCCAAGATCATGATAGGATTGCGGCCATACTCGCCGCGCTTAGCAGGCGGGTTGGCGAGCGAAGTACAGGATGTTGATACACGAAAAGACGCTGCTGCACATCTTTCGCAGGTATCTCTTGTTAGATTCTTATTGCATCCACGGGCAAGGGAGGAGGGGCAACATTCTACTGCCGGCACCCTACGGCTAACCCGCAACCTACGGGAAGCAAACAGATTCATCCAGGTGCCTTATTTCCTGTTATCATAAGATTGTTGTTATGTTTTTTATTTGAATACGTTTTTTTTATATTCTAATTTGACGTGTACATACATATATGTTTTGTAATTTACAAACTATGGGTATAATTGAATGAGTTTCTGAGTTTCTAAGCAGCACTATCTTGTCCCAAACTAAGCAAAGCCTTTAGTATGGAAACCGATATTATTTGACACATATCTGCGGAAAAGCTAACATTTGTACTCCGGCAGGGCTCGAACCCACTAGCTTCTACGTCTCAGCCGGTTATTAAACCAACTAAGTATGTTATGCACTAAATTAAGTCAAACATTACCTATAAGGTTTTTTCAAATGACTCGAGCAATCGTAATGCCTTGTCTACGCGTATTGAATCTTTGATGGCGGTTATCCGCCCAAATCTGCCCACAACCGCTCGCCGCCCGCCCAGCAACCTCACGGCGGCCGCGCCTTGACCACGTCAGTTCATAGTTCATACGTAGATTTATACACCTAGCAACTGAGAAAAAGAAGATTATAGATAGATAGATAGTATTAGCCTAAATTAGCCTTAAGGTGATATTTCAGAATGGGTATGATTTTATCAAAGAGTGAGGTTCGCTTCTTTCCCTCACTTGGAAAAAAAATATCTGACGCGAACAAATTAAATTATGTGCTTGATTCAATTTAAATTGTTCTTGTTCTTTTTTTATAATTTGATTATTCTGTGTGGCTTTTTGGTCTATTGAATAAACACTTAACGACTTTGATCATAAACATATTTGTTCCTAACAGCGGTGGCTTGCCGGCTCAGTAGAATGTTGCCCTTCCTCGCTTTCCCATGGATGCAGTAAGAATCTACCAAGGGATACCTCTGAAAGATGGGCAGCATCGGCTTTTCTTGTATCAACATCCCGTAATGCGCTCGCCAACCCGCCTGCCAAGCGTGGCGAGTATGTCAATAACCATTATGATCTTGGAGTCCAGCAGTGGACGTAAACAACAGGCTGAGATGAATGCCCCACCCATGTTCACGCCGCGGACTTCACAGCTGTTAAGGTATGATGCCGTGGGGTGGCGGCAGTAGAATGTTACTCCTCCTTTCACGCCCGTGGATGCAGAAAGAGCCTGCTAAGAGATACCTCCGGAAGATGGGCAGCAGCGTCTTTCCGTGTATCAACATCAACAAGAATGGTAAGTATGGCAGAATTAAAAATGTTCCTAAAATTGTAGATCGGTCACCTTTATAATTACCTAGTAAAATAGATTTGTTCCTAAAATAGTAGAAATGTCACCGAAATTAAATCACCAAGTATAGAATTTGGATCTGGCACTTCGTAGGCCGCAGCTGCCGCGGCACGCTCGCTGTGCTCGCTCGGCTCATGCGTTCTTATTCTTATTCTGGTGGGGGATACCAGATGCCGTTACACAGTTTTTTTTAAATATAAAGATATTATTACTGTCAAACTGCCTGCATACATGTTCAGGTCTTTAGAACTAGATGTACATAAGTAACTGCAACAATTTGTATCCTTATTAGGACACACAATAGTTATGGTTTTTGTTCAAATAAAAAACGAAGATAACATATATTTTTACAAAAGGGTAATACTCAATTTTCATAAAATTATTTTATGAAAATTTTATATTGAAAATAAAATTAACATAATATTGATTCTCATGTAAGTGACATGTAAGTCTTTTTTTTGAGAATTAGTCGTAGTTAGAGTCTTAAACCCCCTTGTTCCCCGTACATAACCAAGTTACACAACCAGCACTGGAAGAGAACAAATAATTCCTCCATCAACTAGGACTACCTACTATTCACAACATAGGTCTCCCTCGTGGATCCCTAAGTCACGAGGGGTTGCCATTATCAATCACCGCGCTTGGCAGGGGGGTTGGCGAGCGCAGTCAAGGATGTTGATACACGACAAGAGAGTAGGGACAACATTCTACAGCCGGCACTCCGCGGCAGGGGCAATATGTGTAAAAGTAAAATAAAATACAACGTATTTTATAATTTATTTTTAATTTCAACGCATTACAGGAATCAAACAACGTGAAATTATTTACTTACTTACGTAAAATTATATATCTAACTATAGGTACGTTAAATTTTGTACTTATTTCAGGTCCAACATAGCCTTGATAGTTCAACAATTCAGTGAGATTATGTTACGAAAGATCCCGTGTCCTATACAAAGGACATTAAAAATTATATTTAAAATAATAACAAATAAATTATTTTTGACACAAAACCAAATTGAAAATTTGTACTTAATTTTTAATTTTGTTATGGGCAGTGATGGATTAAGTTATTTCTTATGTTCTACAAACAGTATCACACAATTATTTACAATTACATTATGTAATTAAGTAGTTGTCACATCACAAATATTCAGTAGGTAATAACATACAAAATATGTATCGAGTAATTACCGATATTAACTATTATACAACCAATTGATATTATACAATTATAGATTATACAACCAATATTAAACAACCCAATTGAGTAACTTCATCAGATATAGGCACCACCGATGAATTAATTAAATTCAAAACTTATTATCACAAAGATAGCAAATTGTTCAGTGTAAGAAGCAATACATACTCAATTAAGTTTTACATTTTCATCAGTTTATACATTTTTATCGAAATCTTCATATTTTTATAACTAAATTAATAAATGTAGGTACTCCCATCATAAATGACGGTATCTACAGAAACATTGGTACTAGCATTAATAGGGCTTCCTTAATATCTTTACAGCTTGACTGTCCTTCCTAAAGGACATACCAATGACAACCCTATTCTACTCAATCATTAATAGTATCCTGTCCTTCCTAAAGGACATACCAATGAAAAAGAATAAGGTATTCTACTAAATCATTGATAGTATCCTTGGACATCCATGAGAGGGCCATATTCAGCAGTCGACGTCGTACGGCTGATGATGATAATCGATAGTGTTGCCAGTGCTTGTAACATCACTATTTAATATTAAATTTCCCATTTCCAAAGTGGAGCGAGCAAATCAATATGTTGCGTACAAAATGACAAGACGATTGGATAAATAAAAAAATCGTCCACTCGACTCAACCTTGCTGTGTACAAAATTTAAACAAGCTGCAACACTTAAAATTAATTTTCTACTTAGCATTCATGACTAATAATCCACAATGAAGTGACATTCTGTTTTCAGATCAACCAAAAGAGTAGCATTTTTAGGTTAAGTACTGACAGTAATGTAACAATTAGTACTCATCTAATTTGTCTGAAATATGGGTATTTTAACTGATAAAATTTCTTTAACTTAATAATATCTGTTACGTTAAATACGTAAAATCTAATACGTCTATTAATATCCGTGAGTCTAATTAACCAAATAAATTAATCCGGAAAGAAATACTAATCACAATTTACTTTCTACCATTCTATCAAAAAAAAACTACTACAAGTAAACACGTACTCGTAACTATAAACATTACCAGAGACTGTCTCTGATTAGTAAATACTAGTATTTACTACTATTTATTACTAGTATTTACTAGTCTCTGACCTTACCAATAATTGTTTTGGTATTGGTTCGAATCAAACATGCAACAATACTGCAATGCACTCGACGACATAATAAAACAAGGTAAATCGCGATAAACTCATCGCGAATGTATACAAGGTGGGTCATTGGCAAACGAAACGGACTACCCTCTTTCGAAGTTTCTGACTTGCAAATGCCTATTGCATATAATGTTCTCATGATAGTTTAAAGGCTATAGTAGGATAGGAGGGTATTGAGGTATCTAGGTGTCCTTTGCCTCTTGGTTGGTACATCAGTCTACCCGTGACTACGAAGACTGCAATGGATTAAGATGTAGCTGCCTGTAATTGGGAGAACACTAGCTCATGATTTTTCTGTTGGTGGCTCAAATAAATAAATGACATAATAAAACAAGTATATTACGCGATAAGCCCCTTGCGAAAGTTTACAAGATGGGTTGGGTAGTCATTGGCAAACGAAACGAACTACCCTTTTTCTACGTCTCTGACTGCAAATGCCTATGGCATGTTATGTTCTGATGACAGTTTGAAAGGTTATATTAGGATAGTATTGAGGTCCACTCCGCTTTGGAAACGTTGAGGTCGCGATAAAATCCTCGTGAAAATTTACAAGGGTAGTCATTGGCAAACTTAACGAACTTTTTCCTAGTCTCTGACTACGAATGATGATGCCTATTGCATATAATGGTCTCATGATAGTTTCAAAGGTTTTAATAGGATAGGAGAGTACTGAGGTCCGCTCCGCTTTGGAAACTCTGAGGTCTCTAGGAGTCCTTCGCCTCTTGGTCTTCGAACTGGATGCGAGCGTACCCGCGGGGCTCCTTGATGCTCTTGTTGTAGCTGATGTTCTTCGCCCACGCACGGCACCGCACGGTCACTGGCTTCCTCGCTGAAATTAACAAAAAAATATATAATACTTTCACCCGCGTACTTCCCGTTCCCGTGGGAATATAATGTAGCATTCTAATGGTGATAGAATTTTTAAAATCTGTCGAGTAGTTTTTGAGTTTATTCGTTACAAACATACAAAATACAGATCTTTCCTCTTTATCGTATTTGAGTAGATAACATTTGGTTAAAATATTTACATAAAATGTTCCATCAGTAATCTAGGCACAAATTTTTGTCAAGTTAGATTGTGTAATCATCATCATCATTTTTGCTGTGAAACGTCCTACTGAACACAGGCCTCCCTCATGGATCTCCATGAGGTGTAGTTGCCATGCTCACCACGCTTGGCAGGCGGGTTGCCAACCCTTTTGTTACAAGAGAACGGAGACTGCAAAAGTTAATAACTGCTGTTGCCTAAATCTATAAAATTGTTAAATGATTACCTTCAGGCAGGATCCTGACGGCCACTACAGGGGTCCTGTACCCGGCGGCGTTGGCGTAGGGGTAGGCGGCCTGCGGCAGGCCGCGGCCCCAGGGGTACTCAAACGTCGTCGTGCTGTTTTCATGCTCGTCCCAGCAGTTCACCCATATCTGCTTTTGCTGAAACAACACATTCAAATTTAAGAATGATCTTATAACATTATCATTATCGGCAAAAAGGTTCGTATACTTACCTAGTTCTAGTGCGTGGTGCACACAAGCATGCCACTCCATGTAACAAGTCCTGACACTCGATATAACCATTACATATACCATGTAGGAAAGACATGTCTGTAACAGTTCTTCGGTCTTTAAGGGTGGCAATACGATGGTAAGAACATGCTTCTTGGTACCTACCAAGATACATATCAAAACCCTTAAAACACCTATAGTTAAGATGTTTGATGAATCTACTTTGTATTTTTTTCAGGGTCTGTATGTATGTAAGTAATATAATATTGGCACCAGGTGATGGAACAATATTCCAAGATGCTTCTTACAAATGATTAATATAGTATCTTTATGCAGCCCATGTCAGAGAATGGATGGCTTACTCGTAGGACAAACCCAAGACTTTTGTATGCTTTATTGCTCGATATTAATAAAACTATCTAACTTTATGCCGTGGGGTGCCGGTAGTAGAATGTTACCCCTCCTCTCATGCCCGTGGATGCAGTAAGAGCCTGCTAAGGGATACCTCCGGAAGATGGGCAGCAGCGTGTTTCCATGTATCAATATCCCGTACTGCGCTCGCCAACCCGCCTGCCAAGCGTGGTGAGTAAGGCAACTACCCCTCATGGAGATCCATGAGGGAGGCCTGTTCAGTAGTGGAGTTTTTACGGCTGGAATGATGATGATGATGATGAATAAAACTATCTAAAAAGTAAGTAGATAACTGAAAATCACAACCAAAAGTGGGTGGTGCTGCCTCAAAAACAAGTTGTTTTGCCAAATAATTGTACGGAACCCTTCGTGCATGAGTTCGACTCGCTCTGGCCGATTTTTTTCATTTATTAACGTTTATAGACATGGAGGATTTACAAATGGTAGTAAAACTATTACCTCTTCAGCAGGACGATCTTTAATATACTCTTTTAAGTCCTCTGGCATGTCTGCGGGTAGGTCAGAGGCTTCGTAGAACTGTGGCACCCAATCAAAAATCTGTAAGATGAAAATTTAAGAATTATCATTTTTTCTGCCGTGAGGGGCAGAAGAATGTTGCATCTCCTCTCTTGCGTGGAAGCAGTATCAATCTGCCAAGGGAAACCTCCAGAAGATGGGCAGCAGCGTCTTTACGGTATCAACATCCCATACTGCGATCGACAACCCGCCTGCCAAGCGTGGCGAGTATGGCAACAACCCCATGATCTTGGATCCATGAGGCAGGCCTATGTCCAGCAGTCATACAGCTGATATGAGGATGTTGAGGATGTTGGAAGCCAACATTTCCTAGTATCAACACGTACTGTACTTGTTACACTGCCTGCCAAGCGTGGTGACTATGGTAACCACCCCATCATGATCAGTACTTGGAGAATGAAGGGAAAGGCCTCTATCGATCAGTGTACGTTGTATGGCTAAGATAATGATGATGACAGATTCATTCATGTGCCTTATTTCCGGTTCATCCGTTCAGTCGTAAAACGTCCACTACTGAACACAGGCCTCCCTCATGGATCTCCATGAGGGGTAGTTGCCATACTCACCACGCTTGGCAGGCGGGTTGGTGAGCGCAATATAGGATGTTGATACACGGAAAGACGCTGCTGCCCATCTTCCGGAGGTATCCCTTAGCAGGCTCTTACTGCATCCATGGGCACGAGAGGAGGGGTAACATTCTACTGCCGGCACCCCACAGCAATTAATATTTCCGGTTACCATAAGATTATACATGTTTGTTAGTGGACGTGTCTATGTTTTGTAATAACGAACTATGGAACTATATGAATTAATTTCTGAAGAAAATGATGATGGTGAATGAATGATAATTCTGTAGGTACATAGCAGGTAGATTCTTTGCGTAATGAAGAAAATCTCGTCACTCACTTTATTGACTTTGATGAAGTAGCAAGGAGTCTGAGGAAACCCGTAGCTATCTGCGCTGGAGCAGACGGTCCTAGTAGCGTACACCGGGTCACTCTTGTACCCTGGAATATAAATAAATAAATATAATGCTAGATATTTCACACAGCACCTTCTGGCCCCAGAGTAAGCAGAGATTGTATTATGAATACCATTGACATACCTACTCTTACTTGGAATACATATATATGTACATTTTTTGTAAATACATATTTATCATGCACAGAAAAACCTGCAGATTTATAGATTTATTTAAGGATGAACGAGTCGCCCATCTTTCCATACAAACGTGGAAGGGTAACTACTCCACTGTTTGACGTTAACCATCCAAGAATAAGGATTATTTCAATTTATCTCGTCTTAATCTATGTTTGTATACACCGTAAAAAAAGTATTTATTTCAAAAATACAAGCTTCTTAACTTTCGTATTTCAACACTGATTTTAGCCCAACTTTGGACGAAACTAAATAATATAAGGAGAAAGAAAACTCAAAAATAAACGCCGTTCCGACATAGTTTAATTATTCAAAAGTTAAAATAAATGTTATTTTGAAAAGATTACAATCAAGTTTTTCTATAATAAATAATAACCCTGGTGCTAAAAGTCTATTCACATATTTTTGCGCGGTCGGTTTAGGAATGAATCATTGTGCATTTCATAGAGCGGGTAAACACACTATGTCAGGTGAGATAGCATACATTTAGGCCGCGCCCACTGACGACTTTGCCTCCGCGACTTGTTGGACCTTAAGACAAAAAACTACAGTCAGACTTATAACAACGCCTGCAGCGTCTTTCCGTGTATAAACATCCGTACTGCACTCGCCGGTCCGCCGCCATGCGTGGTGCGTATGGCAACTACTTCTCATGGAGATCCCATGAGGCATTATATGGCTGCAATTGTGATGATGATGGTGACCATGGTGATGATGATGATGATTATATAAATAAATTTATACAACGTCAGCAATTTGTATTCGCACTGTACAGGACGCTGCAGTGCCTGGGACATTGTTAGGTGGATTAGGGTCGCCCAGCACCACCTTCCCAGCTTAGTCAGCTATTAATCAGAGGAAGATGCCGTGGCGTGCCGGCAATAGAATGTTGCCCTCTCTTGCCCGTGGATGCAGTAAGAATCTGCCATAATCAGTACTTGGATCTCCAAGTCCATGAGGGACAGTCTTTTTTAAACTTTCGCGATCACGACACATTATTAACACATATTTAACCGGGTATTTATCGCGTTATTTACCTTTATTATTGCCCGACGTTTCGACAGGATTGCACCCATCGTGGTCCCGGGAAGACTGCTAGTCTATATGTAGTCTATGGTAAATAACGCGATAAATACCCGGTTAAATATGTGTTAATAATCCATGAGGGACACCTATGTTTAGCAGTGGATGTCCTACGGCTGTGATGATGATGATGATGATGATGAATCAGAGGATAGAACGAGCGAGTAGGTACTTAGGTAGTACTGGGCGTTTTAATTGGCCGGCTTTTCCTCCATCGTGGATAGTCTAATTGATCAGCCTTGACGGGGCCACACCTAGCGGGTGTGTGCGCACATCACTCTATTTATGAATAACGCAGACGGATGACCTTTATCTACTATTGATTTCACTCATGGCCAGAATCAGCATCAATGTAATAGTCTCCTGCTTATAATCTGACGACCTCGGTTGCCCAGCGGGCGCTATATGGTGATTGAGTGTTTTTTTTATACTACGAAATGACGAGACAAGCCGAAGGCCCACCTGATGTTAAGCGGTAACCTCTACCTATAACAATTGCAATGCCGCGGTGATCACGTTCACTAAGCACGTGACCAACGCTGCACTGCAATGCGCCCGTCACCCTGAGACAGAGCTGTAAGGTCTCATGTACCCGTAATTTCACCGGCCCCTTGCCCTTCAAATCGGAACACAGCAATGAAGACATTACTGCTTGGCGGCAGAAATAGGTATGGTGGTAGTACTTCCCCGGATGAACCTTTCACAAAAAGTTCTACTACTACCACACTACTACTAATATCCATAATATATTATAGTGTCCAGCATTATAAATAAATATTGCTGGACAATTCACACAGCATCATCCAGCCCCAAGCTACGCAGAGCTTGTGTTATCTGATATACTTAGTACATTATACTACATAGACAGATATGTTTTTATTTATACTTATATAGAAAAACACCCAGAACACCCTGAACATCTGAACTGAACATCTGCAGATCATACAGATATTTGTCCCGAGGCGGGAATCGAACCCGCAACCTCTTGAATCGCAGGCGGACCTTCCCCCGCTGCACCACAGAGGTCATTCATTAGCTACGGTGAACTTACCCAAAAAAAAGTCATTGAGCTGAGTGATGATGGGATGGGATTCTGTGACGTTGCTGGAGTGGTACTTCAGGATAAACATGTTGGCGTCCTCGGGGAGGGGCCGGAACGACACTCCAGGGTCTTCACCTGAAATTATTTAATACATAATTATTAAGAGAAAAGAGATGATTAGAGTGTGCCAGCATGAGAAAGGAGAGACATAGGCTACTTCTTTCTTTCTTGCTTGCTGATGCAGTAAGAATCTGCTGACGGATATCTCCGGAAGATGGGCAGCAGTGTCTTTCCGTATATCAACATCCCGTACTGAGCCCGCCAACCCGCCAAGCGTGGGAAGTATGGCAACAATCCCTTAGTATCAGGATCGGTACAGTAAGATCCATGAAGGAGGTCTGGATACAATCATATTATCGGTTAAGCACCGATTATATTAGTCTGTATTGCCTGTAAACCTAAATACTTTGGCATATCTCATCATCAGCCTTCCCTCATGAACCTCCAAGTGCTGGAAGCGGCTGACATCCACCGCCGACCTGCGGACCTTACCAGGTCGTCCGCTCATCTAGACGGTGGACGTCCTGCGCTGCGCTTGCCTGTCCGTGCCTTCCACTCGCAAACTTTTCGGCCCCATCGGCCGTCTGTTCTTCGAGCTACATAGCTTGCCCATTGCTACTTCAACGTGGTAATCCGTCTGGCTATGACGCGTCGGTGACCCGAATTCTTCTACGTGTCTCCTTATTTCTGATTCGATTCCGTAGAGACAACATAATCTACCTAATTGTCATGTCTACCAACTAGTTAGTTAGCTAGATACCTAATAGGCTAAGTAAGCTAACTAACTACTTCAAAGGAATTACTGAAACACCTGGTAGTGGGTGGCCATTACCTAATTGCTACTTCTTCATGACGACTCAAAATTGATTGAATGTTTTTTTTACATTAGTTTGAATCTTAGACTGTAAAATTAAGAAACCATTACCCAATCAATAATGAATTGCATAAATAGTTAAGTGTTGGCTTATCGTGTTACAAAAGTCGTGTTGTGTTAAAAGGTGCCATCTATAAACGACACAGGTTAAGGAAGAGGGCGTCAGTGTAATGTGACGTTGTTGACAAAGGGTAAGAGGAGTCCTTAAATTCGAGACGTTTCAGCAAATAATTTTAATGGAAAAATATATGTATATAGGAGAATGAATTACCGAACCCTTAACTGTGCGTCGTCGAAGACTTGGACCCCTTTAGACTGTTTTTTTTACTAGATAGAATTGTGTTTTTAAAGAGTGTGGCAAGTTACCATACCGATTGGACTTGGTCCGTGCCGGTTTTTACTTTTTAGTTTATAACAGGTTTTTTTTTAAGTGTCTACCGGTCTCGGCCAACTTTAACTACTACTCTACTGCTAATACTACTATTAATCTACTACTAATTAACGAAATTGGTCAGGCTGTTCCCGCGTGAAGCATGCCGTGACCAAGGAAAATAGGGTTATTTTTATATATTACCATAGATTATAGAATAGAATAGAATAGAATAGAATAGAAAACTCTTTATTACACACCACATAAAAAAAGAACATTAAAATAAAGGAATTCAATAATACAATATATGAGTACAAAGGGCGGCCTTATCGCTATGAGCGATTTCTTCCAGGCAACCTTGGGATGGACAGGAAATAGAGAACGATATAGACAGTGGTGTAAAATTAAGAGAGTATAAATAGCAAACAAACTTACATACTAATAAGAAACTATATATAGGAGATACAAAACAAGCATACATAAACATAAAATTAAAATCAGATTATAATTACCAGTCTAATTATTACATTGTAGAATACAACTAAGAACGTATTTTCTCAATCTCGGCCCAATTAAACGGCTTATTCCCAGAGGTCCATGTCCCGTTTATACTTTGATTCTCAACGGGTCCACAACATTTAAAATGTAATAATATTTCCTTTCCCAACGGGTCCATAAAACTTCATGTTTAAAATATCTTCAAAACTGTGGAGATCTTTGCCCAGCCAAGACACCAATGGCTAGTTTTATTATGGTACTCATGAACTGAGTTATATCCTGAAACGCAGGATACAACGCCGCCAGTAATTATATATAAAATAGGTGTCTTGTTGTTTCCATTATTGCCTGCTTCCTCCATTGAGTCATAACTTTTATGAACCATAGTGTAATAGTTTAGAATGGCAGGTTATTTTTGGTATCCGCGCTTGTCCGGCGGAGTATCGGGTTGGATCCCCGCCGCGGTACAAAAATGTCCGTAGAATTTATCAACGTATTGATTGATTTGGGTTTAGGAAAAACAATTTGGTCCTCGTTAACTCAACGCTATTTTGCTGTAACTATTGTGAGAGTAAATATGTGTAGGATTGAGGTCTACTTTTAAACCCCGACAAAAACAAAGAGTTTGACCGTTTTGTGTGTGTCTGTGTCTGTGGCAACGAGTGGACCGATTTGTATGCAGTTTATTTTAGTCAAAAGCAGGTTTTCTAGAGGTGGTTCTTAAATATGTTTTATCAAAATCAGTTAAGACGTTTACAAGGTATGGGAGTAAAAGTGTGGATTAATAATGTTTTCTGAAGCAAACGAATTCAATTAATTAACTGCTTTGTTTAATTTGAATATGTTTTGTTTTTCTTTTGTACATTGACATTAAAAACTCATTTTGTTTTTGACTTTTGACTTTAAGCACAAGTTCTAGTTCACTTCTAGAAAGTCTATGTACCTATCTCATTCATCCCACTGATATTATAAAGCCGAAAGTTTGTTTGGAGGTTTGATACCTCTTCACAAGGTACAAGCTAGTATGTATGAAAATAAAGTTCTTTTAATTTTTCTATAAGTCGCCAGAACAGCGTAGAACTCCAAAGACCCAGAGTTATTCTCTGTGATCATCATCATCTCAGCCGTTGTACGTCCACAGTTGGACATTGGCCTCCGTCATGGATCTCATTGTTGCCATACTTACCACTCTTGGCAGGCGAAGGTGAAGTGATACACGGGAAGACGCTGCTGCCCATCGTCCTTGGTAGGTTCTTTCTGCATCTACGGGCAAGAGAGGAGGGCGTTCTCCTCTAGTCCCAGTAGTTCGGTTGTTTTGTTCGGTTACGGACTACTGATACTAAAAAGTCTCATTAATTCGGCTGTAACGTCTTACTGAACTATTGAGACTAAAAATGTATCTGTAGTCCGGAATCTAAGTAGGGCATTCTCCTCTAGTCCCAGTAGTTCGGTTGTTTTGTTCGGTTACGGACTACTGATACTAAAAAGTCTCATTAATTCGGCTGTAACGTCTTACTGAACTATTCAGACTAAAAATGTATCAGTAGTCCGGAACCTAACAAAACAACCGAACTACTAAGACTAGAGAGGCATTCTGCAGGCACCCCCGACGTAGGAGTGCTACTCACCAATCAAGGAGCTCTTCAGCGTGAAGGCAGGCCGGTCGTCCTCCAGCGAGTAGAACAGCCCTACCATGCACGTGGCGAACATGGCGGCCAGCACGGCGTAGAAGATCGCGTAGAACATCAGGACGATCGCTGGAACAATAAATTAATAAATTAAAAAAAGTTCAGCCGTCACGGGACGCCTGGAATATGCAAAACATTTTCACCACATTTGCCATAGTCGCCACAGTCGCTTAAGTAGACACAGTTGCCACTGTCACCATAGTCGCTACAGTCGCCACAGTAGCCTCAGTCGCCACAATCGCCCAAGTCGCCACAGGCCAGGGGTTTCCTTGCGATGTTTTCCTCCTCCGTTAAAGCACGTCTTAATTTAAGTAGCTATACACATACAATTTCATCCAAATCTTTCTAACCGTTTAGGGAGGAGTTAGGTGATAAACAGAATAATGATATACAAGGTGTATTATAACATGTGTACTAAGCCGAAAGGGGGTGATTCTGACCATCCCAAGGAACAACTTTTGTTCTACGACTTTTCAGGATTCAGTGATTTTCATTCAAGAAAAGACCACGAAAGATTTAACTTTAACAGCTGATTATACCATAATGACAACCTAAACGAATGACAGCTGATTCTTGTCAGGGTCATTGAACTCCGCGAAGAGTTGCCGTACAAGTACAAACAAAAATACCTATAACCACGGAGGTTTTTAAAATTAAAAAAAAAAAACAATTTTGACCCTAGGATCAGGTTCATTACACAAACTAGCAAAATGATAAATAAAAATATTTAGCAAAAACATAAAATATTTCATAGGCTGAAGAGGTTTCGGGTTAGGTCACATATTATAATACACTTTGTATATTAATATTTTTTATAGCTTGGCAGATAGTAATACACTTTGTATATTAATATTTTTTATAGCTTGGCAGATAGCTTGGCGTGACGTTATGTCTGTCATGCATGAATGATGTGCAAAACATTTTTTTCCATGGTCAAGCAGCACAGCTTAGCGGTAGACTGCGGTCCACGTCCACTGCTGGACAGATCCCCAAGGTCATAAACCACCGCTAGAAAACCTACTTTCAAGTAAAACATGCCTTTTTTAGCGTCGAAGGTTTGATTATCAATGTATGGAAACTGAGTATCAATGTATGAAAACTGAGTATCAATGTATGGAAACTGAGTATCAATGTATGGAAATCCAAAATTATTTTTATAAGGGTCAAGTGTACGAAATAATACAACCCGAAAAAATGGGTGCTGTAGATTCTTAAGACGTTGTTTTATCACTATCAAATACCTACCTCACCTACGTTATATTTGTTCATTACAACATTGTACTCGTAGCTACCAGGATAATGTTTAAACAAAACCATTTTATTTACCTTTATTAACCCAAATGCAATTCAAACACCTAGCTTCCTACTGACCTGATTGGCGTTCACTGCAATTCCGACCTAAATTGCTATACATTAAAGTACATCACTGCCTACGATAATACGTAAGCAAATGTACGTACGGAACGCTACACTATGGTCTTACGCCAGTCAGAAAGATTATTCTAATGAAAGCTAATATTTAGATAAAAGATAAAGATACGTTTATTTTGTCACACAATTTACAATTAATCCATGTACAATATTAAGGTTTAAAAAATAAAATAAAAATGTGACAAAAATGGTCATTACTCAGCATATGCTGTGGCAGAACGGGTCCGTACCACAGCGCTGGTCTTCCGTAGTGACCGATTTATAACTTTTAAACGCTGCTTGCTGCTTGTAGCGACATTTCAATTAGAAGCATTATTCAAGCGTGATATACAACAACTTATAAAACGATTCAGGAAAAGGATCTCAGTTTTTTTAGGGGTTCGTAGTACAACCAATACAACAAGGAATTCTTATAGATTTGCTCAGTCTGTCTGTCGTCGGCTTTACGAAGGTAGGTACTATTAGTCCTAGAAAGCCGTAATTTGGGGTAGGTACCTCCCATACACGTAAGATAGGGATAAACTTTTTTTTATTTTCCCTTCGTGTGGATTATTTGAAAATCATTTAGGGGTTGCGAAGACAACTTGTCGATGTGTAATGTTTTATTGCATTTTCAGGTTTCCGTACCCAACGGGTAATTTTTATTTTGTGACGCGTCAATAAAGTCCATGCAGCCGCACTGATTAAAGTATTTTTTGATTCTTGATTCTAAAAGGGAACCCTATTACCACGACTCTGCTGTCCGTCTGTCTGTCATCAGGCCGTATCTCATGAACCGTGATAGCTAGACAGCTGAAATTTTTCACAGACGATGTATTTCTGTTGCCCAAATAAACATTTATTTCATTCTGTTTATAGTATTTGTTGTTATAGCGGCAACAGATATACAACATCTATTAAAATTCCAACTGTCTACGTATCACGGTTCATGAGATACAGCCTGGTGACAAACAGACATACAGACAGACAGGCGGACAGCGGAGTCTTAGTAATAATAGGGTTCCATTTTTACCCTATGGGTACGGAACCCTAAAAGCAGTATGGGTCGTAACGTAACACAAAACAGTTTGTTTCAAGTGAGACTTCTGGATGCAAAAGCCATACTATCTACGTTGTGCCGTATTCGTGAGACACAGATTGCGGCATAGTGAGTGCAGGACTGAAATAAACTGCGGACGCATTGCTGCGGCCGAAAATACAATGTTTTTGTCGAACATTTATGTCGCAGTTTGTGACGCAGAAGGACTCTGAACTCGTTACACTGATGTAATAGATTTGGGTGGAAATTGATTAGATCACTAAATTTTAATTATTAACTATATTTGTATTCTTTACCGTAATCCAAAAATAACCGCAATCCCACTAATATTATAAAGCCGAAAGTTTGTTTGGATGTTTATTACCTCTTCACGCAAAAACTACCCAACGGAATGAGCTGAAATTTTGCACACGTATAGATGTGGATTAGGAATAACACATAGGCTACTTTTTATCCGGGTAGAACGCATGCGAAGCGGCGGGCACAAGCTAGTAAATTGTATCGAAATGTCGCATGACGTCACACGATGGTACGCACCGACCTACAGAATAATATGACGTCACGAGCCCCCTAAACTACAACTCGTTTTATTTTAGTATTGTTTGATTTGAAAAAGCAAAATATACGTGTGTATTTTTTAATTATCTAACTGAGGGACTATTATAATTTTGATTTTCATACCCTGCCTAGTAGTTCATTGAAGAGGCATGTTGCCTATTCAATGAACTACTAGTACCTATAGCCCCTTTATTCCCAGGTCTTCACTTTCCCAATTTTTCACACGGTCTAGGTAACATAGGTTTCTTACCTACCTGCCGGCTATACTAGTTTGACTAGGAATTTCACTAGCTACCCTCTCTGACTAGTAGTAGTAGTCTTCACCGTCCCGTGACTCGTGGCTACGGGAAGACTACCTATCAGCTGCAATGCACTCGAAGTAATAAGGTCATTCGTCATTCATTCATCCGCCGTAGGACTGCGGTTGGACATAGGCGTCATGCATTATGATGAGGGTCAGGCGGGTCGAACAGCGCAGTACGGGATGTTGATACACAGAAAGACGCTGCTGCCCATCTTCCGGAGGTATCCCTTAGCAGGCTCTTGCTGCATCCACGGGGATGAGAGGAGGGGTAACATTCTACTACCGGCACCCCACGCGTAGGAAATAATCATCATCATCAGTTCAGCCGTAAAACATCCACTACTGATCACAGACCTCCTTCATGGATCTCCATGTGGGTAGTTGCCATACTCACCACGCTTGGCAGGCGGTTTGGCGAGCGCAGTTTCCGATGTTGATACACGGAAAGACGCTGCTGCCCATCCTCCGGAGGTATCCCTTAGCAGGCTCGTACTGCATCCACGGGCATGAGAGGAGGGGTAACATTCTACTGCCGGCACCCCACGCGTAGGAAATAATAAAATAAGGTAATTACTTGATATTAGTCCCGTTAACCAGTATCAAAATTAAGTCCACAGATCGCGACAAAAGTACTAGTGTATGAGTGCACTGTGTGTGATATCGTTAGTGTTTTGTTTTGGGGTAACCTAAACTACTACTGCCCCATGGCCCTGGGGTGCCACCCCCTCGTGGTTAGTACTTGAAGATCCATGAGGGAGGCCTATGTCCAGCAGTGGACATCCCACGGCTGAGATGAAGACTCTACCATCTATTTTAGATGATTTAATTTAAATACAGCGTCAACAACTGGTATTCTGTTATATTGTACCCCTACTCTCTTGCTCGTGGATAGAGTAAAAGCCTACAAAAGGATACCTCAGAAAGATGGGACGCAGCGTCTTTCCGTGTATCGACATCCTGAACTGCGCTCGCCAACCCGCCTGCCAAGCGTGGTGAGTATTCCAACTACTCCTCATGGAGATCCATTAGGGAGTCCTGTGTTGTGTTTAGTGGACGTTTCACGGCTGAAATGATGAACTGGTATTCATGCTGTATGGACGCTGCCTGGGACATTGCTAGTTGGATTGCTACTAATAGCCGATTAAGCTGGGAGGATGGTAACGTGCTGGCCAAGCCTAATCCACCTAACTCTACCATAAATATATAATAATTGTTCAGCGGCAATAATCGAACCCACAGGAGGTTCGCAGGTCTTAGACGGCTATTAGACCCACTGTTCCACGGCGGTCGTCACGTCATCGAAACCCGTTGGACATAAATAAATCACAGTTATAAGTTATATCCCGTCTGTGAAATGGCATTGAGGCAAGGCCGGCCATTACGCCTTCCTGCAAGAAGTTCCTTGCTCACTCCCCCACGGACATACTAACTCGTAAAACATACTAGTTAATAGTCCGGGACTTAGCTTCCGTGGGAATCTAATAGCTTCTTAGCGCGAGGGCACTCCACGTGCAAAACTAGGGTACCTAAGTGCAAATCTAGGGCGCTCAAAGTATAAAAAACTAGCCGCACTCCGCAGTTTCTCCCGCGTAGTTCCCGTACCCGTGGGAATACGGGGATAAAATATAGTTCTCAGGGATACGTTATCCCTGATAACTATAGCTGGAGAATTTTGAAAATCGGTTTAGTAAAATGGTTTTTAAGTTTATTCCTTACAAACATACAGAATACCTCTTTATAATATTAGTATATAAATAATAGATTATGCTAGACATTTGAGACAGCACTGCACCATCAAGCATTTATAGAATCCTCATTTTATACGGTTAAATGACGAGACAAGCCGAAGGCCCACCTGATATTAAGCGGTGACCAGTTTACCGTTGACACCCAAACTAAGCTAAAAGCTTGTATCTTGGGAATCAGAGTGCGCGTTAACAGGACGACGTGGAATAATATAAACATTTGAGTGGCGCGTTACAAAACTTAAACTAAAACTAAGATACAAAGAAACAAACATAAAAACAGAAAAAGATTATATACGCATTATAATAAAAAAATATAAAGTAAAATACAAGGACCATAACATTAAACATCAACAAGATTGTAAAATGAAAAATTTTAATAAACCTTTGACCACTTTTAGCTCAACCGATTTATAGGTCATTTCATCAAGTATGATTCATAAGCATATTAATAATTTATTTAAAAAATACACACACACACACATAGCGGTCTAACTTATAACTAGTTATAACACCCCTCTTTTGTGTTAGGGGTTAAAGATACTACCTAAATGGAATGAAAAATCAACTCGGAAAGCTGATACAGTGTGCTGTCCCAGTGGGAACCGGCCTTAATCATATTTATGAAAATCAAGTGAGGGTACCTAGTTCAACAAATACCTTGAGCTTTGCCGCGGTACCTCCAACACGCCAGTCTTCCCGGGACCATGCCTGGTGCAATCCAGGCGAAACATCGGGTAATAATAAAGGTAATTTACACGATGAATACCCGCAGGGTGATTACGTATCTCGCGACAGGTTTTGCAACAGGCAATTGACAGCAATATTGCTGTCAAATGTCAATTTTGTATTAGAGAACAGCAAGGACAAGTTGACATTTGACAGCAATATTGCTGTCAATTGCCTGTTGCAAAACCTGTCGCGAGATACATACGTAATCACCCTGCCGGTCAAATGTTTAGAGAGTACAAACATATGAAAAACTTTCACTAGGTCCAGTATTCGAAAAACCATATAAACTGGATCTATAAGTGAGTTTTCTAAAATGAAAACTCACTAGATCCATACTGGATCTGTTGACTTGATCTAGTGAGAGTGATCCTATATTAATAATGGAATGATACAGTCTAAAATTTCATGTAAGATGATTGAAAAATAATTCTACATTACATTACGGGCGAAGCCAGGGCGTCATTATCGTATATAGGTAAGTCAGCGCATGTCATCAACGTGGGTGGATCTAGATTAACGTCTATTTCGTCCATTCTGCCAATATTCGCGATCGGCTCTTCGCTTCAGTAAACTCAGATCAATGAGTGAAGGTCAGCTCTTGTGCCATTCAGCGCATTTGATGGTTTCATGATGAAGGTTCAGGGCGTTCCTGTGACCTGGTAACTACGAAGATTGTCTTTGAACGTTTTAAACTTTAGCGATCACAACACAACACATATGTTGTCATATAATCGGGGCTTTGCGTCTATTTCAGACGATTAAGGATTCAGGTAATTAATGTCTGTAACGATTTTAAACAAATTACCCAGTGATATATGAACTTTTAAAAACTACTGCCTTGGGGTGCTGGCAGTAGAATGTAACCCCTCCTCTCATACCCGTGGATGCAGTAAGAGCCTGCTAAGGGGTACCTCCGAAAAATGGGCAGCAGCGTCTTTCCGTGTATCAACATCCCGTACTGCGCTCGCCTACCCGCCTGCCAAGCGTAATGAGTATGGCAACTACCCCTTATGGAGATCCATGCCTGTGTTCATCAGTGGACGTTTTATGGTTGAAATTATAAACATTTCCCGACGTTTCCCGACTGTATTGCACCAGCTATGATCCCGGAAAGACTGTCCAGTGTTTTATGTTTTTTGTTTCACTGTTTGCTTGGTTTTCATCAAGAATCAATCAAGAATCAAAAAATACTTTATTCATGCGGCCCATGGACCTTATTGACGCGTCACAAATTACAAAATAAAACAACACAAATGAATAGAATAAAGCACATAATTGAATCTGTTCACTTCAGAAGAGTCTCAGTCAGAACTCGCGTGGAGTTAGGAAAAGAAGCGAACAGAAGAACCTAACTCAGTCGTTATAGTCATCATTTAACAATTTTATTTTGTCTTATGTTACGTGTGACGGAATTGGAGCAGATTCCGTTCCAAGTGGTTTTGTCCTCTAGGTAATCTGATATTTTATAATAAGTTGTATTGCACAGATTGCGATGATTGGATCCGTGAGAAATCGAAGAAAATATTCATAAGTAATAAGCATACACTTTGGTTGAGTATTTTCAGCAACAATTCAGATTTAATTGGTGCATTGTGAAAACATGTACCTATATTAAAAAAAAAATTAAAAATATATTTATTCACTAAAAGGTAAGGTTTACAAAACATAGTATAAATTATGCGCTAATATTAGTTTGTTTAATGCAAAATGTTCGTGACATAATTCATACCCTATATACCCTATATGTCGGAATATAGCAAATTTCACGGAAAGGAGGCCTTGTGACCCATCTTCATCTAAGCACATAAATACTAATACTATACTAATATTATATAGAGGAAATATTTGTATGTGTGTAACGAATAAACTCAAAAATAATGCTACATCATCCCTGAGTAACATAGGCCTTGTATTCTCACGGGAACGGGAACCAGCGGCTGAAACCGCGGAGTGCGGCTAGTTCTAAATATTTATGTCGATCCATCATACTTGCACTTCCCACTTATCTATACATTTAACAATGACAATACTACGATGAATCTTCGATGACAGATAACATACGACACATTTTACAATAGTGACGCTTCACTGGGTAAAGATCAATGAGAGTATGTCGTCTCTTGCATTCAGTGCATTGGAGCTGAAGATTCAAGATTCAGAGCTACTGTTAGACCTATGAGAAGAATTATATCATCATCATCACCATCATTTCAGCCGTAAAACGCCCACTACTGAACACAGGCGTCCCTCATGGATCTCCATGAGGTAGTTGCCAAACTCACCACGCTTGGCAGGCGGGTTGGCGAGTACGGGATGTTGATGCACGGATGTATCCCCTTAGCAGGCTCTTACTGCATCCACGGGTAAGAGAGGAAGGGTAACATTCTACTGCCGGCACCCCGCGGCCCAGTTATAATACTGTTCCTAAAAAAAATTACGAAACCCTCAGTCGCCCGAATCGCACTCGTCCGGATATTTTTTATAACTTGAGTGTAAAAATATTTTTAAAATGTATATATAAGGCAATTTATTCCTGATTACCTTGAAAGACCCTATACAGACATTTATATCAATGATGCAGACCCCCAAAACACACATCCACAATTACAAAGACTGAACGAACAGATGAACGAGACGGGTTTCAATGAATAGGTATGGGAACCCGACCGATTTGTAAAGAACACAAAAAGCTATACAAATGCAAATGATGATAACTACGTTATATGTAAGTAGGTATGTATAGTAAGGATGCCTATTTCCATTAACACATACGGAATCTATACTACTATTATAAAGAGGGAAGATTTGTATTTTTGTATGTTTTTGTCTTTTTTAAACTTTCGCGATCACAACTAGGGCTTGCAAATATTCGAATTATCGATTTTTTTTTGGGTACTAATCGAATAATTCGAATATTATTCGAATAATAGAAAAAAACATGTTTTATTATAATGACATCTTTTTAGGGTTCCTTACCTCGAATGGAAAAAAGCGGTACCCTTATAGGATCACTTTGTTGTCCGTCCGTCTATCTGTCAAGACCCTTTTTCTCAGGAACGCGTGGAGGTATCAAGCTGGAATTTATATCAAATACTCAAGTCTACAGTCCCTTAGAGCTGTGAAAAAATCCAACTTCTAAGCTAACGCAATCAAAAGATAAAGCCGTTTATGCCGCAAATTTCCGCAAATTTTCGACACTCGCATGGGAATCACAACCTACAGGGTACTTCCCGTGAACTCAGAATCTTGTTTGGTACGAAGCAACGACTTTTAGCACAGATCAAGGAAAAATTGCGAAAACCGTAAATTTTTAGTTACTACATCATTTAATAATTTTAAACTTACTACCCCTTTCCTCATGAACGCGTAGAGGTATTAAATTGAAATTCATATCAAATACTCAGGTCGTATATACCTACAGGTTTGTACGGAACCCTCGGTGTGCGAGTTCGCACTTGGCCGTTTTTTTTAATTATTATAAGTATTTTTTGCATGATCAAATTGAAATAAAAATAACAAAAGGTTGTGTCACCGTAACGAGACATTGGCGTACAATGAACCACAAATTCTTAGTAAAAAACAGTCATCAAAATATAGGCTAGTAGGTTTTTTAACAATATCTACAATACAATTTTACACAATAACAAGTAGATAAATAAACAAGGTAAGCAACGGTAACACAGTAGTAAGTATTTACTGGACTAAGTACACAAACATTTTTATGGGGTCATAAACATTACTTAAACAGCGTCATTACCTCACGTAATTTTGAATTGAAAAGGGGGCGTCACATCCAAATAAACAAATAATGCTGGACAATTCACACAGCATCATCTAGCCCCAAGCTAAGCTGAGCTTGTGTGGTGGGCACTAGACGACTGATATAATTAATAATTGTCCTACATAGATATATATTTTTTATTATATTAGAAAAGCATCCAGATCACCCTGAACATATATTCAGATCATACAGACATTTGTCCCGAGGCGGAAATCGATACACTTGCGTCGCAGGCGGACCTTCGCCCGCTTCGCCACAGAGGTCGTCACAAATCTTCACATTGAGCATGTCTCGATGACCTACGTTAACAAATGAACGCCCTCTTATCAATCCTTTGGTCATGAACTTACAAAAACAATAAACATACCATAAACGGTCTTATCGCATTTGCGTTTAACCAATGTCATAATGTAATCGTACTTTGATATTAATAAGTTGTTCTATGTATAAAATCATGTAGAGTTCCAAGTAATGTCTGCATTGCTGTGTTCCAGTTTGAAGGGAAGGGGCCGGTGAATTACGGGCACATGAGACCTTACAACTCTGTCAGGGTGACGGGCGCAGTGCAATGCAGCGTTGGTCACGTGCTTAGTGGACGTGATTACCGCGGTATTGCAGTTGTTATAGGTAGAGGTTACCGCTTAACATCGGCTTGTCTCGTCATTTACTAGTATAAATATACATTATTATATTTTGCATTATCATGACTACGTTGCGCCTAGCATCCTACAAAGCATATAAACATTATCCTTTTTAGGGTTTCGTAGTAAAACAGAAAACCCTTATAGTTTCGCTTTGTCTGTCTGTCTATCCGTCCGTCACCGGCTTTTCGAAGAGACTATTAGCACAGATTACAAAACCTAATTGTCCTAGAAAGCTGGTATTTTGCATGGACATAAAAAATAACAATGTCGAGATAACGCTACAAAAAATGCTAAAAAAATAATTAATTTGGGGTCCATACACGTAAAGTGTGAATTAACTTATTTTAATTGATTTTCCCATCGTGTGTGGTATCGATGAATAGGTATTTTAAAACCATTTAGGGATAGCATTGACAATTTTTCGATTTAGGGTTCTGTTTGCGAAATATTAGATTTACATTTTTTTCGAGTTTTTTATCCCCTCTCCCCCACTCCACTGAAAATAAATCATGAATCACCATTAACTTTCTAAGTAAACTATAAGGGTTAAGTTAGCTTTTTAGTTTCGGAGAAAAAGTCGCTCCAATACATACCAGAATAATTTAAACCGAAAATTCGAATATTAATAACATACACTCTTCTAACAACAAGTCTACGGCTAACTGCGGAACCCTACATAGCGCGGGGGCCGACACGCACCTGGTCCAATTTATTTATTACGTTCCATAAGGTTCGTTTCAGCCGTAAAGCGTCCACTACTGAACACAGGCCTCGCTCATGGATCTCCATGAGGGGTAGTTGCCATACTCACCACGCTTGGCAGGCGGGTTGGCGAGCGCAGTACGGGATGTTGGTACACGGAAAGACGCTGCTGCCCATCTTCCGGAGGTATTCCTTAGCAGGCTCTTAATGCATCCATGGGTATGAGAGGAGGGGTAACATTCTACTGCCGGCACCCCACGACGTTCCATAAGGTTATTGCAAGATAACTACCTAGACCGCCATGGGCTTAGTCAGCTTCAGACGTATTGACCTGTTCTTTCCTCTGACTAATAAATAACCGACTAAGCTGGTAGGCTGGTATAGGTGCGGCGTGGTGCGTGGAAAGGCGGAATCTGGCCCTCAGGATCGAGCAGGATCTCTCTCTGCCCAGCGTAGTTGCGGCTATGCTGGCAGATGAGACGGCGTGGAAGGCGGTGGCCTCTTTCTGTGAGACCGTAATGGTTCGGAAAGAGGCCGCGGAGCGGGATCGCGAGAGGGCTGATCCCGCTCGTAGAAGGCGGCGGCGGGGTGCAGGCAACGGCCGCCCCGCACTGCCTGCCCCGTGAGGCTACGGCGTCATGGGGCTGCGGCATCCCCTATAGGGGACCATCTGGGTCCGTAGGGTAGTCAGAGTGAGGGCTTTGGACTATCCCAGACGGACCCAGGGAGGGCGATGGTGCATGATATGGCTATGCACCATCGTAAGTTCCGCGAGACGTAGGGGGCGTTAGTTGTGGACGCCCCCGGGACGTGCTCAGGCAAGGTGCTATAGGGGCTCCGGAGTGTTCTTTATGAGGAACCGGAGCCCCTAGTGCACCGAGGCTGGCCATCGGGGTGGTTTTAGTGAGTCGTCAGGAGACAACCTCACATAACCATGCTGTGCCCTTAACGCAGCATGGTATCTGAACGAGCAGATTTCCACCCCGTCACCAAAAAAAAAAAAAAAAGGTGCTGGGCAAGCCTAATCCATCTAACAATGTCTCAGGCACTGCAGCGTCCTGTACATCATTATTACCAGTTGCTGTATAAATCATATATAATAGATGTAAACGGATCGCCTTAGTTATGTACAAACGTCTAGAAGTCTCAATGAGAAATATTAATATAATAAACCTACATGTTTTGTTTTGTATGTAGATTACAATAGATCAAAATTAAATTACTTAAGGTTAGCAGATAAGCGCACTAATGCGTAGACTTTTATATGTTAAAAAACTTTAAATGTTCTCAACCATCACTTGGTTGATATATTATTGTTCTTATTGAGAAATAAACATTCTTTAAACCGATTTAGGTGTAAGGCACGTGTTAGGTACTTGCAAGGAATCATAATGTAGGAACATAGTACTCTTTTTATAGCTTTGTAATAGGTACCTAACCACTCATGTTCAGCTGTATGGTTTTACCAGGAAATATATCTAGATAAATAATATTAGGAATCCTACTGATATTATAAACATGGCGAAAGTTTGTATGTGTGGATGTTTGTTACTCCTTCACGCAAAAACTAGCCTGCGGATTGAGCTGAAATTTTGCACACGTATAGATATTGAACAGGATTAACACATAGGCTACATGTTATCTATAGGCAATATGGTACAACGCATACGAAGTGGCGGGCATAAGCTAGTAATATACGCCCTAGTAGAACCCTACTATCATCATTTCGGCCGTAATACGTCCACTACTGAACACAGGCCTCCCTCATGGATCTCCATGAAGAAGAGCATCCTTTAATATAAACAAGCAAACATTATAAAGTGAAACAAAAACCCAATTACAAGCTCCAACACACACTTGGCCGATTTAATGCTAACATACGACCATTTGAATGCATTGATTACAAACATGGAATAAAATAGGTGCTGTGCAAGCGTGTACTGGAGTCCCTCAGGGTATAGTGTTACGTCCTAAATTTAAACACGCGGTTGGATTTTTTATTTCACTTATTATTGTTTGCTTGCTTTATTTAAACCCAGTTCCGATGATGGGATCCAAATATGTAAATCAAGTGAAATGTTAAAATGTAATAAGCATACATATAGCTCTTTGGGTATTGTTATGTTAAACGGGTATTCTACTCACGTTAATTATTCGTTGAAAATAGGTATCCAACGTGTTCAGTTCCTCCCAGGGGAACTTTCGTCAGGGAATGGAGCTTTGGCTATTTTCAGCAAAATTTTAGATTTTATCATTGAAGTCGGTATTTTTTGTTGAAAAATTAAAGAACTAACTTAGTCTAGTAAGTATTACTATTTCGATTCTGGTTGACATGTGGAAAATAACCTACAGGCAAACGTTAGTTAACGGCGTCGGGTCATTCAACATTCTGTGTGTCTACCATGAGTTGTCACTTTTAGATCGCCTGCCGTGGCTGCCGTTACTACAGTAGTAATTGTACTACTATGACATCTGTCAGATTTGTAACTCATGGTGCCAAATTCTAAGCAAATGAAGCCCAAAATACCGTCGCTGCTGTAGTATAGTTTACTGCGTATTTTTAGTACCAAACTATCCGCTAGAGGTGCTGTGCAAGTTTGCATACATTTTTTTAACTGCAGTCGCTAGCGAGTATAGTTTGTGAAACTCATGGTAGACCTGTAGACCCTGTAGTGTACTGTAGCTTGGAAAGCTCTGTCGTCGAAATTGAAAATGGACGAAAGACTGCTGTGTAAACGGACATAAATAAAAGATCCTGTCGACGAACAGTCCAATGACGAATCAGTCACAGGAGAACGGTTGCGGAATCAGATAATAGTAAATAATAATAAAAATGAATGAACACAATATCTCGATTGGAGCGGTCTTTTATTGATATTAATCAATATGCAGTCGTATGATTGTGAGATGAATACCAATGAGGTTATTGGTGTACATTATGGTTTCTTTCTGTCCTTGTACAATTATTGTGCTTAGTTCGTTCCGTGTGCCCGACCTATAGATACACTAAATTGTGTCGTGGGGTACCGGCTGTAGGATGTTACCCCTCCTCTCTTGCCCGTGGATGCAGTAAGCCTGCTAAGGGATACATCCGGAAGATGGGCAGCAGCGTCTTTCCGTGTTCAACATCCCACACTCGTCAATCCGCCTGCCAAGCGTGGTCTCATGGAGATCCATGAAGGAGGCCTGTGTTCAGTAGGGTACTTTTACGGCTGAAATTATGATGATGATGAATATTTGTTTACTATACGCTGCTGTATCTACGTCTGTCTTGATCTAACGTAATATGTTTTTTTAAACCTATTGGATATATTAAAACATATAGAACCCGAGACAACCTAAGTACCAAAGACAATACCGTGGGTTGAGAAGCTAGACTATTAGCCACCTCATACGATTCGTATTCGATTTCCACGTAATCGTTCATCAGCACGCATGTACTAAGCAGTTTTTAATTACAGCGTAGGGTGCCTACACCATCATTACTCATTTCATTGACACCATGGACATCGCAGTACTTATACTGGTCAACCTTGGTAACACAGAAATAAATGAAGCTGGCCACCACACAACCATCTAGTTCCAAAGCGTGTACTACTGTGGTACTACCACTACGAAAACTAGATGAAAGATACAAAAAAAATGTATATTTGTGATACTTTTTTTGCCGAAAGTTTGTTTGGATGGAGGTTTGTTACCTCTTTACACAAAAACTAGGCTACGGATTGAGCTGAAACTTTGCACACGTATTGATGTTGACCTGGATTAACACATAGGCTACTTTTTATTCGGGTACGATACGAGCGGCAGGCAGAAGCTAGTACATGATAAAATACAAAGAAAATCCCTACCTAATAAAACTTACACTGTAGCAAAATATATGATTGTCTCTTGTATTTTCAGTAAATGTGTTACGTGTTACGACTTGGGAAACCAATTTGGTACAATAAAATAAGCATTCTTTTAAAGAAAATAATCATCATATGCCGTGGGGTGCCGGCAGTAGAATGTTACCCCTCCTCTCCTACCCGTGGATGCAGTAAGAGCCTGCTAAGGGACACCTCCGGAAGATGGGCAGCAGCGTCTATCCGTGTATCAACATCCCATACTGCGCTCACCGACCCGCCTGCCAAGCGTGGTGAGAATGGCAACTACCCCTGGAGATCCATGAGGGAGGCCTGTGTTCATCAGTGGACGTTTTATGGCTGAAATGATGAATCATCAAGTAAAGAACTGAGTGTCGTGGGTGTCCTATACGCGAGAAGGCTCTCTTACATTCGAGTCCCTGTTTTTCTTGAAAGAATTAAACGTTTCGGAGTTTCATTTCATCATCATTTCAGTCATAAAACGTCCACTACTGAACTCAAGGATGATGAGCACCCATGGTATCCATGAGGGTAAGTTGCCGTACTTACCACGCTTGGCAGGCGCGTTGGCGAGCGCAGTACGGGATGTTAATACACGGAAAGACGCTGCTGCTCATCTACCGGAGGTATCCCTTAGCAGGCTCTTACTGCATCCACGGGCATGAGAGGAGGGGTAACATTCTACTGCCGGCACCCCACGGCAGTTTTTTTTCACACGGCTGTTTTCTTGAAAGATTTAAACGTTTCTGAGTTTGCTTTCACGTTTTAATATTACACGAGTAATCACCGTATGTTTTTAACAAAATGTAAATATAGCTTAACTAAGTAAAACGGCAAGGATATTTCTATGACCATCCGTAAGTTAGTTCAATCAAACCGATGGTTTAGTCGTTACTGTATCTCTGCACGCTATCCTCCAATTAATAAGGTTCTGAGAATACGAACTGGATTCCGTTATGATCTTTAATGTGTACGTTACGTTATGTTATATAGACTTACAGAAGCTGCTATCACAGCTATACAGGGTGTAAAAGGACGACTACCGAAAACTTCGGGGGGTCAATGCACTCATCAATATGAACAACTTTTATTAAGGAACTTTTGCTGTAAAAAAATGTAAAAAAATAGCTGTTCCATACAAAAATACAATACCTACCTACTTTAGGTACTAAAATATATGGAACAGCTGTTTCCTTAAAGTTTTTTACAGCAAAAGTTCCTTAGTAAAAGTTTTTCATATTGACGAGTACATTGACCTCCCGAGGTTATCGGTTGTTGTCGTTTTACACCCTGTATAAATAAACTAGCCGCACTCGCGGTTTCACCCGCGTAGTTTCCGTTCCCGTGGGAATACGGGAATAAAATATAGCCTACTGGTATGTTACTCAGGGATAATGTAACATTCTAATGGTGAAAGAATTTTAAAATCGGTCCAGTAGTTTTTGAGTTTATTCGTTACAAACATACAAAATACAACATACAAATCTTTTATCTTTATAATAGGTACTAGTAATAAAAGTATAGATAAATAATGGGCTATATCGAACTAAGTGTTTCGGCTGAATGTTTGTTTGTATGTACATATGTATGTATGGAACGGATGATCATATTTTGATGAAATTTCATTCTCATTATTACTTACAATGATCACTTAGGAGATAACATCGATATAAATCGATTGTCGTGGGGGAATTTTAATTTATGGGGTAATTTTTGAGATATAGAGGTAGGTCCAGGCGGACCTTCGCCCGCTGCGCCACAGATGTCGTCTAATTACTTATAATGATTTGTATTTGAAGTACAAATCACACTGCCTAAGCTAATTCGAGTAGGTATACATACGAGTATTATTGTCTCTTGATAAGACTAACATATTATGCAAATGATTACTGTAAGCGACACCTCACGCCTGCATTCCTATTAGATATAGGTAGGTAATCATGCCGGGGTACATACATACATGACCATACATGCGGTAACAGCATTTGTAAACAGCACATTGTAGACGCTCGGAATAGTTATGAGAGCAAATGATTGCAAATTACTAACTAGTTGTTCGTCACGAATTTAGAACTAGCGAGCGACTTCTTTTAATGAAGTCTATCATCATCATCATTATCACTTCAGCCGTAAAACGTCCACTACTGGACACAGGCCTCCCTCATGGATCTTCATGAGGGGTCGTTGCCATACTCACCACGCTTGGCAGGTGGATAATTTCATGAAAATGGGCATATTTATGCTGGGACTATGATATTATATAGATTAATGACAAAAAACATCGATTAATAAATCCCCATTATCTCGACCAAGTACACCACTTATTAATCAGCTGCCACAATCAAAACATGTGCCGTGGGGTGCCGGCAGTGAAATGTTACCCCTTCTCTCATGCCCGTGGATGCAGTGAAGCTCAGGGATTCTTTCGGTGGGCAGCAGTGTCTGAAAACCAGCGCTTCCTAGCATTCCTCATGTGTGGGAGCATAATGCTGAGTCAGGCCCCTTTGGGCTCACACAACTTTGTGAACTGGTTGTTCATTACTTGAAATAGTATATTCTGCTTAGACCCGCTGAGTGAGCTGCTTACCATCTATTTGTCACTATGTCGCAGAATATTTAACTGGGTAGGTACTCCTAGATAAAAATTAGAAATAAGTCAGTTTCTTCTTTCACTATAGTTATTTTTAAGTTTAGTGTGTGTGTCTAATACATTTATTTCTATTTCTTCAGTGTCTTTCCGTGTATCAACATCTGTACTGCGCTCACCACCAACCCGCCTGCCAAGCGCGGTGAGTTTTGCAACTACCCAATAACACAGGACGCCTGAGGGACACACACACAGGAAGGCCTGAGTTTAGTAGTGGACATTTTACGGCTGAAATGATGAAGATGATGAATCAGAACATAGGTTTTGTTGGGTTGTTTTCGTGAGCATGAGACTTCATAGAAAAGTTCAACAGGGTTCGTTAAATCGCGACCATCTTGAGCCGACCTACAGACAGCAGATAACATCCAGAAGGTTATGACATCGTGTATCTAGACTTCAGCCAAATTCAGATGTGTACAAAATAATAAACAAACTCTATCTATTATGATTTATACAGCGTCAGCAACTGTTAATAATGCTGTACAGGGCACTGCCTGGAACATTGTTAGATGGATTAGGCTTACCCAGCACCTTATCATCCTACCTGCTTAGTGGACTATTACTCAGAGGAAAGAATGGGTCTTTAGTCGTTTCGCACCACACGCGATTCGGACCGCGGTGCGAAACACCCAAGTACTGTTTCTGAATGGGGCCATTCGCACCGCAGTGGCTCGGTGGTGCGAATCGCCCAAGATTCTTTTGAAATGGGTCGTTTCGGACCACGGGAAAAAACGACTCGATGCTCATTTTGTAAGTCCAATTTAGGCACGCATCAAAAATTTAAGGATTTCAATTATTTATTTGTACAGATAAGAAGAAACATGGATAGTTATGGACTCACGACATTTTTACGAAAATTAGGGTTATGCGCAATAATATGAAATGCGGGCAAAGCCGCGGGCAACATTATTATTATTTTTTTGCATCATTTCAGCCGCTAAACGTCCACTACTGAACACAGGCCTCCACGGTAGTTGCCGTACTCACCAGGCTTGGCAGGCGGGTTGGCGAGCGCAGTATGTTGATACACGGAAAGACGCTGCTGCCCATCTTCCGGAGATATCCCTAAAAAGGCTCTTGTTAAAATACCTACTAGCCTAGATTTTAAAGACTGTTTTTTACTAAGAATTTGTGGTTGATGGTGCGCTAATGTCTCGTTACGGTGACACAACCTTTTGTTATTTTTATTTCAATTTGAGATTTTAAATTTGTTCATGCAAATAATACTTATAATAATAAAAAACCGGCCAAGTGCGAGTCGGACTCGCACACCGAGGGTTCCGTACAAACCTGTAGGTACCTACATATATAAGACCTTAGTATTTGATATGAACTTCAATTTTACCTCTACGCGTTCATGAGGAAAGGGGTAGTAAGTTTAAAATTATTAAATTATGTTACTAAAAATTTACGGTTTTCGCAATTTTTCCTTTATCTGTGAGACGTTGCTGCGTACCAAATTTCAAGATTCTGAGTTCACGGGAAGTACCCTGTAGGTTTTGATTCCCATGCGAGTGTCGAAAATTTAACGGCTTTATCTTTTAATTGCGTTTGCTTAGAAGTTTGATTTTTCACAGCTCTAAGGGACAGTAAATAAAGAATAAAGGAATATAGATCCCGGTTACATCTATACTCCTTTATTCCTTATACACATATTTCTCAGCATGCAGTAAAAATCTGACAAGGGATACCTCCGGGAGATGTATATTACTGTTTCCTTGTAACTCGATAGATACCTGGTTACATAATACCTAACAATGATTGTGTTGTGATTGCAAAAGTACAAAATAATTATTGCTCAGAGACTTAATCGAAATCTTTTAATAAATTAGACCAAGTGCGTGTAGGGTTCCGTAGGTAGTAGATCTGTTGTTAGAAGTTGGTGTATGTTTTTTTACGTTTACCAAAACATATATAATATAATAATAAATAAATAAAAATAATAATTTATCAATTGAGTTTTCAGTTTAATAGTCCGGTATGTTTGATAAACCGTATCACTTATTTGAGTGACATTTTTTGCGAAACTATAAAAAGTTAACCGTTATAGTTTTTCTAGAAAGTTCGTGGCGAAAACCACATGTCCATGATTTTTTCAAAATTTTAAAGCTAGCTATTTTAGATTTTTAGGGTAGGGACGCTAAAACTATATTATTTCCCAAACGGGACCCGAAATCAAATATTGTCTTCGCTACTCCTAAATGGTTGTAAAATAGCTATTTAACGATACAGCGGGGCTACTCTTGAACGCAAATTGCAAATTAATCAAGCCAAACTAACTCTTGTAGCCAAGTATGTACAGATTCTATGTAGATCGTAATCGTTTTCTAGAGTAGGCGCCCATGCCTACCTCGTGGGGGACCACAGTCAACGTGTAGGTATCGTATAACTTCTTTGGCATATAATCAATATACAAATGTGTGTTTGTAATACCCCACATGATGGGAAAATCAAGAAAAATAAGTTCACCCCCACCTTACGTGCGTGGGAGCTACAAATCAATATTTTCCAGCATTTTATACCCTTATCTTGGCGTCATTATTTTCTATGTACATGGAATAGGTATGACAGCAATCTAGGCCTAAAAGCACAGATTACAGAACCTATATAGAACCTACATAACAGTCCCTTCGTAAAGCCGCATACATACAGACAGACGCCAAGATTACGAAACCCTAAAAAGCTGCGATTACTATTCATGAATGTCAAAACCCTTATTACAGAATTCAAAAAGCCTTGTCATTAGAATGGCCCTTTTGCCGACCAGTTTTGATCGACAAGCAACGGCTCCAATCCAAAAAGTAAACGACATCTTAAACTGACACAAAAACTAACCCGGACCACAGATATGCCCTTCTTGCGTAACTTTAATGGGCTTGAATCCGACAACCGTGGAAACGAATACAAACTTAGAATTGGAACATTCATTTATTTATTTGAACCACCAACAGAGGATACACATACAAAAATAGAAATATTAAAATAGCTTAGGCTAGTGTTCCCCCAATTGCAGGCAGCTATACGTATAACAAATTAACTTTTTTTTGAGTCAAAATCAACATTTTAACAGTGGTTTGCATACAAAGAAACTTGAAACCATAATTCATAGCAAAACCTAGATAAGTTTATTATTTCTAGGTAAAAATAACAAGGGATGACCCCTCATCGGCTAGTTATCGTGATTCAAGTGATAAACGCTCAAAGTCGATAAAGAATTTATGCCCTTTATGATCCAGGCCCATACAATACAACACATTAAAAATTAGTTATTTATTTTTAATTTGTTTTGTAGCTAACTTAGTAAAATTGCCTTCATTTAAGTACTGTACTGTGGTTGTAAAATATTCGCTATTTTAAGATCTTATCTCGCTTTTGTAAACAAAACAAAAGAACTCACGCATGCTATCTCACTCAAACACGGGTAGTGTACACCACATGACCTAGTAACTTCACATTTTTTTTTAAATTCTCTAATTATTTTAATTTTTAATTAATTTTGGATAGTCTAAAAAACTATCCAAATTAGAAAGTTCGCTTTAATTTTCCTATAAACTTTACATACACTTCTATTAGCTTTAAAAGTTTCACGGGTTTATCTCTGCAAACTCCGGAGATAAGGGGGAACGGTCGTTTTTTCAACATTTTTGTAAATAACTCGAAAACGATACCGCTTAAAGGAAAACTAAAAAATGTTTAATAATGTGCAAATTAATACCTTTCATATGATACCACACACGATCTAGTAACTTCACTTGAAAATTCCTCCCCCCTGCAATCATAATAAGAATATTTTTTTTTACATTTTCATATTGCTATATTAGTAAAAGAAGTGTTAACTTTACCCACTTCAAATTTCAAGTCGATAGCAACAGTAGTTCTCGAGATATCCATTTGGGACAGACACACAAAGTGATACCATAAGGGTTCCTTTTTACCATTTTAGACCGGAACCCTAAAAATCACCCCTATCGTACGAGTATGTATATAGTAAAAGATAATTTTTATGTAGCGTGATTTTTTTTATTTTGGTGTTAGGTACTATCAAGTGGGGTATCCTATAATAGGTATTATAAAACCATTTAGGGGTCGCGAAGACGTTCTCTAGATTTAGGGTTCCATTTGCAAAATATTAAAGTTTTAAACATTCTTTCAAGCGTCCCCCTCTTTAAATCTAATCCAAAAACATTCAAAATCTGACAAAAATCATGAATTTAGTTTTAACCATGAACTTTCTTTGAAAACTCGGAGAAATTGTCGCTCAAATAAGTGATACGGTTTACCAAACATACCAAAAAACTTTAAGCCGAAAACTCAATGAATACCTGCTAATATGATTTTGTAAACGTAAAAATACATACACCAACTTCTAACAACAGGTCAGGTTCACTACGGAACCCTACATAGCGCCAACCCGCCTGCCAAGCGTGGTGAGTATGGCAACTACCCCTACCACCCCTCATGGAGATCCATGAGGGAGGCTTGTGTTCAGTAGTGGACGTTTTACGGCTGAAATGATGGAGCAACAATACAATTTGCAGTTAGCTACGAACTAACGGAATTTCCGTTAGTAAAGGATTAGTAGCTAATTGAGAAGCTTATCAAGATAATATCCCACTCACAAAGGTTGAATCGAATAGCTCAACACGAGCAATACAGTAGTGAAATTAGTGTTGCTAACCTTAATAATTTATCGTTTTTGTCTACATAAATTTTATTGTATTTGAGTATTGTATTGTTTTAATTGCCGTGGGGTGCCGGCTGTAGAATGTTGCCTTTCCTTTCTTCCCCGTGGATGCAGTAAGAATCTGCCTCCGGAAGATGGGCAGCAGCGCCTTTCTGTGTATCAACCAACCGTAGTATGACAACAACCGAGTATGGCAACAACCCCGACATGGTCTTGGAGATCCATGAGAGGGCCTACGTCCAGCAGTGGACGTGGACCGCAGTCCCACGAGATGATTAAATAAATAAATAAATAATGCTGGACAAATCACACAGCATAATCTAGCCCCAAGCTAAGCAGAGCTTGTGTTATGGGTACTAAATGACTAATATACTTAAAACATTATAGTACATAGATAGATATTTTTTATTATATATAGAAAAACACCCAGAACACCCTGAACAAATATCTGCAGATCGTACAGACATTTGTCCCGAGGCGGGAATCGAACCCGCAACCCCTTGCGTCGCAGGCGGACCTTCGCCCGCTGCGCCACAGAGCTCGTCAATTAGGTCGATTAGGAAGTTCTCTGGTGTTTTATTTTGTGTTAAGGTTTGATAATCTAGATGTTATCAGCAGAGTTAACGTATAGGGCCGTGTCTCGATAGGAATGTGTTTCTGATTGGCCTCGCCGGACAACACCGACGCTGTTGAGTAATAGTTGGTAACTCATTAAAAAAAGATTTGGAGGCCCTTCACGTAGCACTCTTTCGCCGTAGGACGGAATAATGATGTGGTTGATTATTAGAACCTATGATAATTAGGTACCTACGTTAGAAACTGGAAAAAGTGATCTGAAGAATTCAATTTAGATGTGTCTTGTTCTTCTTTTGTAAGTTGACTATTATGTGTAGCTTTTTGCTCTTTTGAATAAACACTTATTGACTTTGAATATGAACTTTCCAAATATTGTTTTTTTTAATTTCATTGGATAAATCTTTTTTTTTTATTTAAATTACAAAAGGTGATAAACTCTTAGGAAGTTTTTATTTACATTTTGACTTCACGATTTTCAAAGATACAGACGTCATAGATAAGTATCCCCCCGCGGCGGGCGGGCGCGGCTGGGGGTTACTTAATAATATTATATATCGATTATTATACGATTTTTCTAAAATCTACATTTTCTTAAAGTGGCCAAAGCTGCGGTTACTATATAACATTAGGAAAGTCTTTAGTAACTAAGTACCTGAAAGCCTATAAATTAGAACCTTTAAAGGTTTAATCTATAATCTACATGTTGGGGCAAAATTTTGGCTCCTTGGGTGTAGCTTTTTTGTAGTTTAAAAGTTTTTATTCTTAAAAAATAAAGTAAAATTTGGAAAAATTGGATTTTTACATTTTTATGTGTACAGACAGATGCATGCGTTCAGGTAGCCCGAAGTTTGTAGGTTCGATGCCGGCCGTGCAACAATGGATTTTTCTTTCGTAAAAAAAGGTGCACATTTATCACGTGCTTTAACGGTGAAGGAAAACATCGTGAGGAAGCCATGAGGAAACCCGCGGCTTAGTTAGCTTCAGACGTATTGACCTGTTCTTTCCTCTGACCAGCTGACTTAGCTGTGAAGATGGTACCTATAGTTACTGGGCAAGCCTAATTCATCTAACAATGTCCCAGGCACTGCACCCACGCGATGGCCCAAAAAATGCAAATGTCGAAAAATCAAGATGATCTTAATCGACGATATTTCCCACGAGGAATACTTTTCCTTTCAAATAATAGAATTACACTCCTACATTTTCCAAAATACTAATAATTCATATTTACATCTAACTATATAATTTTTTAATTTTTAATCTATTAATATTATAAAGCGGTAAAGTTTTTGAGTTTGTGAGGTTGTAGACGGATCTACTGAACCGGTTTTTTTTAATAGAAAGTTACATTATTTTGTGAGTGTCATAGGCTATTATTAACCCCAAAATAGAAAAGACTTTTACGTGGTAGTCAGATTTGTTACCGCCTAACGAAGTGGGCACGGGTTTATCTATATAAATATTCTGTGGTTAGTATGACCACAGATAATAGAATGTATGACGCAGACGACATATTATTTATTGAAATCACAGGCTGATTGAGAATCACAATCGATCATTCATTCGAGACAGCATTGATCAGTCCCTCCTTGTTCTCTATCCTTAAAATGTAATATCGGAATCACTTGACACACTTGACATTTGTACTCTTGTGAATCTCTATTCTCTATTGAATCGCTTGTGGGTGCACGTTTTGATACTTTATAATTAGATAATGTAGTTTACGCACATAGTTAGATATCTAATCAACAACCCCTTATGGTCAGGACTTAGTGATCAATGAGAGAGGCCTTTGTCCAGCACAGGATGTGCTACGGCTAGAAGAGAATAATATTACTAAATACAGAGTACAGAATGAACTGTAGAGTTGAGTTTTCGCTTTTGCCGTAAGACTTTAGTGGTAGTGCCGGCTCTAGCAATTTTCTCGGCACCTATAGGAATAGATCTGCAGTGCTTTATAACCTCTGTCAGCCACCGCGTTGTTATTTACTCCCTTAGGGATGAACGAGTCTCCCATCTTTCCATACAAACGTGGAAGGGTAACTACTCCACTGTTTGACGTTAACCATCCAACACAAGGGATTATATCATTTTATCTCGTCATAATCTATGTTTGTATACACCCCAAGCCGTAAAAAAAGTATTTATTTAAAAAATACAAGCTTCTAAACTTTTGTATTTCAACACTGATTTTAGCCCAACTTTGGACGAAACTAAATAATATAAGGAGAAAGAAAACTCAAAAATAAACGCCGTTCCGACATAGTTTAATTATTCAAACTAAGTTCGTGCTCCGATGTCTCTCTTTGTAAAAACACCATTTTAATTTTGTCGTTAAATTTTGATATTTGTTCTTCAGGAATACTGAATATAAATTAGTTTTAATTGTGACAAAATAAATAGCGAAGAATATTTTGAAATACTTTTACAAATAATTTACCTATTTGCAACTACCTACAGCTAACCAGTTATCTTCTATATTTCTTCTTTGGGAAGAAAAGCTAAACTGATGCACATTTTAATGTACACTGTCGTCTCTTCGTGACTCAATAATCCTAAGGATTTCGTGTAATGCTTTCCTGTAATGCTCTGCCTTTGAAAGTGTACGTAGCAGCCATAGACGAAAGCTTCCGGAAAAACGTTATTTATTGCAAGCATTGTCGCTATTTCAAAATCTAGCGTGATTTTCTTGGGGTTGAAGAGCGGTAAAACTTATTTTATTTTTTTAAACCATTGCTTCGTAGGTACTTTTTTCTTTATTGATGAGAAGCCCGTAAAACATCTGTACAACGTTTGTTTCATTTGTATTCTTCCCGACATCTCTGTGGATGGTAAAAATTTGTTTAAATGGAGTCGGACATCAGTCAAACGTACCATCACAGAAATATTGATGAACATCATTTATTTAACTCAACGCCTTGTCAGAAACAAATACAATAATCCTATTGTTGTTTTCGTTGTAGTCAAATAACATATTCTTTCGAAAAGTTTCAGGTATGACAACATCACATGACTTTTTTCAAATCGTATCTTTGTTATTTTCAATGCATTGTATCGACTTCTGTACAGCTTACTTTTAACACTTGTGTAGGCTGGAATATCAGCATCACAATCTTTATTTTTTAGCTCACTCACATTCACTTCATATATTTTTTGTATATATTCGAAATTGGTTTGAACCTTTGATTTTATTTTGTCTACCTCGTGTGTTCATAAGTCTTGAGACACAGTAAAACTAAAATATTTTTGGAGCTAAGTTGAGTATTCATTTATTGGATATTAAAATTAAAACTACTGACATCTAGATCTGTATTTAAAAATAAATCATTCAAAATGGCCGCCTTTGCATTCAATGCAGGCCTTCAAACGCGTGCGCCATTCATCTATGGCGGCACGAATCTTTTCAATGGGAATCCGTTTCGATTCTTTAATAAGGGCTCGCTTGAGAGAATCCAGGTTTGGGTGAGACTTTCTGCATGCCCTCAGCTCCAATTCCGTCCATAAAGAATAATCCAAAGGATTCAAGTCAGGGCTTGACGAGGGCCAATCTTCGCTCCGAATAAAGCCTGGCAAATTGGCCTCCAGCCAACGTTGGGTAGTCTTAGCTTTATGGGAGGGAGCAGAGTCCTGTTGGAAAACCCAGTATTTTCCAGCGAATAGCGTATCATTTAATGGTTTAACCACCGCTTCCAATATGTCGGTTTGGTAATTTTGTGCCCTCACCTTGACGCCTTGCTGGCAAAAATGAAGCGAAGTGACCCCCTCGTAGGAAACACCCCACCAAACCATCACACTTGCTGGATGATGAGTGCGCTGGACATTGCTTACAGATGGCTGGACGCTTTGAACTTCTGGCGTAGACCTTATTGTTCTGCCGGTTAAACTTTTCTTCCACCGTGAAGATCTTTTCATCGGTAAACAGGATATTTTTTGGATCGTGTCTCTTCAATAGGTTCCGACATCGTTCCAGTCGCAATTTACGAAGACGCTCGTTTAAATAATGCACTTTCCTTCGACTGTAGGCCTTTAGTTTAAGATCATATTTAAGTATCCTGTTCACCGATATTCGCGAAATGTTGGTCTGCAGAGCTAATTTCTTTTGAGTCCGGCAAGGGTTGCGACGAATTCGCTCTCTGATTACTTTGATGTTGGCGCCCGTCCTTACAGACCGCGGGCGGCCACATCTTCCACGGTCTTCTAAAGAGCCGGTCTCCTTGTACCTCTTTATGGTATAATACACAAAGTTCCGACTACATCCCAAACTTTGGATTTCACTAAAAACTTGCATTGGTTTTTTTCCTGCTTGAAACAGTGAAATTACAGTCGCACGCAAATCTTTTGTTGGCGCCATTTTCACGGAGAATGAAACAAATATTCAAATGTATATTTTTTCTGATTCAAAACATTCGAAATTTAAATTTTAAAAGTTTAAAAAAGGTTGCATGAATTACTTTCTTTTTAAATTAATTAAATAAGTTCGTCTCAAAACTTATGAACACACGAGGTATAACAACACTGAATTCGTTTTCGAACAAGTTTGGCTTACATTCTGAACTATGTCTCATTTGAATTTTTGCATTATCACTTCGGTTTTCTAATTTGATTAAACCACTACACTTTCTGTATTTTATGTTTACACACGCCCACACACTTGAATTATTATTGCGGTGCAAGGTATACGAATGCCCTACATGTAATATTGTTTTCCCTCTCTCTTATTCGTAATTAGTTTGTAGTTTTTGGGCTTGAGACCTCGCGAAGTACCTTCGTCCTTCATCGTGAGATGACACACTGAACTTTTTTATCGGTTGCATGTTGCATTAAATAAGTACCTTGTATTTTTGACTTGAGTGTAAAAGAGACGGACATATCTGACCAGACTAGATTATTGTTATCCACAAACCGGTACGGGTTCAGGTAGGCACGGGGCAAGTTCTAAACAATAGAAAGAGTAAATACACTTGCACAGTTCATTACACAAATAGGTAAGTAGTAGCTGTTAGTTACCTATTTGCTTTAGTAGGAATTATTATAATAATTTAATTTATTATACTACATTTGAACATAATAGATACATAAATCAATAAAAGTGAAAACTAAATAGGTAATTTAAATAAGAATAACATTCTGAGGCACTTTGGTTTTAGCCGGTACTTTATGTAAATTAAGGCAAAAAATATTGATATAAAATGTGTGACAACGAACCGAACCGTAACTTGATCTAATTGATTTAATTTTTTTTGCAAGCAATGTGAATACGAGCACATATAATATAATACGAGTAACCTGCTTAAATCACGCGACAAGCTTTTTTATCACATAAATGTGTAAAGACTTTTTAAGTTGACAATGAATGTCAAGTGCATCATAATTATCTAATTATCTGATGCATGACGTCTTCTAAAACGATAACTGGCCAAATATACAAAAGAGGTTAGTTATTCAGTTACATGGAAGTATAAAAAAATCCTTCTTGGAAACCAGCTACGTAGAAGTATACAAAAATCCTTTCAGGAAACCAGTTACTTGGAAGTATAAAAAAAGCCATTTAAGCCAATAAGATTTGGAAACTAGTTTAGTTTCCAAATCCCGGTTTCCTAGACGGTTTCCTAACTAAAATAATAATGTGAGAGCGCGAGCCCGGGCTCGCTCCGCGTGCTTTTAGGCGGTTCACACACTGCCACGCATCACGCTGCATGTTGCGTGAATGCGTCTTCTAACGTTGCTTGTAATTATCTCCGTTTGTATAGAAAACACGCACAGTCCAACACACTGAAAATGCATCTACGCGCATTCATGCAGATCACGCGCGTAGGTGCGGAGAAACATGCACCCACGCGCGTAGGTGCGGAGCGAGACGCAAGGTATGGCACACCGAGTCCCGCAGGGCGAAACTAGCGAACAGCTTTGAATGAAATGAGTCAGAGCCGCCGTGAATCCACAAAACGCAACTACGCGCGTGAGTGCGTGAAAAACTCGCACGATGATGCAGATCGGCATTCCCGCAAGTACGCGCGTAGGTGCGTCGACATGCAGCGTGGTGCGTGGCAGTGTGATAACCGCCTTACGGACGCCGAGCGTGTGCCGGGGCTAGATACGGTTGGCGCGGGAAAATTTGACTCCGCCCAAATCCTCAAGGTCGTTGACTGGTACCCGGCTCTTAAGGCTAATTACTTACAGATCTAAACTGTACAAAATGTGTACATGTAAGCAAAATATATGAAATATGTAGGTATGCAATTAATACCTATTTATTAAACAGGACGCCAGCAGTAGCTATTTAAATAAACAAATCCAACAATAAAATGACAAGGATCAGTTTATATAGAGGTACATATGCCAATTATAGGCGAACACAACACTCTTTAAAATTTTACCTACGACAATAACCTACTAACCTAAATCACGTCTGAAACCATTGTAACGAGCGTCTAACTCGACCATCGAATTTTATTATCTCAACACAGACGCTCAGAAGTCAATCAATGTGCGAACACAAACAGCCTGCCCTTTACCAACAAACTATTCTCGCGTTCAGCTAAATGTAATTCTGTAACAGGAAGGGCGCCGGATGAGCAAAAGCTTCCAGTGTAAATATTTACGAGTTGTTCAGATCTTTTCGTAAAGAGAGAAAATGTGAACCCGCCCCTCGTTCGACAAACGTCTTTCCAAATCTCTCTATGGAGGGAGCTAAACATTTAATTTAAAAAAAAAATCGGCCAAGTGCAAATCTGACTCGCGCAGGAAGAGTTCCGTACCATCGTGTGTATTCCGTGAATATTTCAAGCTTTATTAAAATATGGGATTATCGGGTATTTATCGCGGAGTCTCCCCGCGACCACGACCAGGTGCAATCCGGTCGAAACGTCGGGAATAAAATAAAGGTAATTATGCGATAAATACCCGATAATCCCATATTTTAATAATGTGTTGTGATCGCGAAAGTTTAAAAAAGAATATTTCAAGCGTCTACCTGTTGCCGTTATCGAGCAAAAAACGACAAAAAAACGCGTTTGTTGTATGGGAATATTCATTTTATTCTGACTTTAGTATTTGTTGTTATAGCGGCAACAGAAATACATCATCTGTGAAAATTTCAACTGTCTAGCTATCACGGTTCGTGAGATACAGCCTGGTGACAGACAGACAGACAGACATACAGACAGGCATGCATACAGACTGACAGACAGACAGACAGCGTCTTAGTAATAGGGTCCCGTTTTTACCCTTTGGGTACGGAACCCCAAAAAAGACAGAGGTCAGAGACAGACACTATCTTTATCTAAGCTTTATATATATGAGACTTATGTTATGAATATTTATGAGGAATTTTAGTCTGACTGATATGACCACGACACTGCGCTATTAGCTACCAATTGCGCTGAAACTACAGGTGTCACATTTTGCCGACGGTAGCATAGTTTCGAAGGCTGTTGGACAACAACAGTCCTCAATATACGACAATACCAACAATTTTAAAGACTAGATAAATAAATCAATCAATCATTACAGTATAAACAACCTTAACAAAGTAATTACGTGTTTAGTGCATATAAAAATCTAAACAAAATCGTACGGGATGCTAAGTCCTTCCACAACAGTGGCATGAATTACGATACTAGCAGTATAGTGTTAAGAAATAGTGAACTTACCCCATCGCTTCGGAGTTCTCCCAAGAAAGCTCCTCTCTTCAGGATTATACACCGCTTTACTGAACTCCTGCCAGGCAGATCCACGCGGCGGCGGCGCCCTGGCCCATTCAGTCTCGATGTTATGCGCCCCGTTTGATTTACCCGCCATACTTTAAAAAAATTCCAATCGCGTTCGGATTATAAATTTAAAATTTAAATTCCGAAGCGAGCGACACCGGCCGCGGTGCAGTTGGGACTGCGGCGCGCGCGCAGCTACGGTATGTTGCAGGCTGGATGTCAAACTAGGTGGTTAAGAAAAGACCTTGAGGTCGTAGCTTATAGGGAATTATTTAATTAACGCTTATTGTAGACACAGTGGTGGCGGTTCTGTTGTTGCACTAAATAGCTAAAGCTAATTAAATTGACGTAAGAAGGTCTAAAATGACATAGCTATTCGGTTAGTGCCGTTCTATAATTAAAACGAAACAAAGAAAACCAAGTTAACGCTGACAGCTCTAAATTTATATAGTCAGTTTTCTAATTATAATTAGTTTTAGGCAGTGTACAAAACTGTACTAATAAAATACTTCCGCAGTCTTGGCAGCACTGGCCTAATGCCCTAGGCACTGCAGCGTCCCGCACCTACAGCATGAGAATCAGGTGCTGACGGTGTATAAATCATCATCTAAGATAAATATGAAAGGCAAAGGAGAAGGCGACGAGCTTCCATACATTTGTGGGCCAAGGTTGTACAGACGTTAAACTGATGCCATCTAATACAAACAAGTTTATAAATTTTAAAATTTTAAGTAATATCACAGATTACATGGTAATATCCCGAGGGTACACTTTACCTACCCACTTTTTTGTAATGTGTTTTGCAATCTACACATTTAACTTTTTTTTTTAATTTACTTATTTGATAGGTACCACAATTGGGTAGGTATATTTAAAAAAAATTGATTGTACACCCCTACTTTCAACCCCCATATCTCATGAATGGCTAGACCGATTTCTATATAACTTTCAGTTTTGAATTCTACACACAAAGTTTTAAAATGGACAAATGATTCAGTCACCTATCCAATATTTATGACCGCGTGTAGGGTTGCTTGACCTCGATGATTGGTTTTGTACTTTTTTTAAGACGTTTTTAGGGTTCCGGGCCAAAATAATGAAATAGAACCCTTAGGGTATGACTTTGTCTGCCTGTCTGTCACAAATGACTTGATAATTACTGATGCTATCGACTTGAAATTTGAAATGGTATAAGATAATGCTCTTTTACTAACATGGAATATATAGAAATGTTAAAAAATATTCTTATTATTATAGCAAGAGGGGCGGAAAGGAAGTCTCAAAAGTTTTAAGTGAAGATACTAGCTCATTCATGTGGGGTATTATTTAAAAGGGCTTTATTTGCACATTAATAAACAGTTTTTAGCTTCCCTTTATCCCGTATAGTTTTCGACTTATTTACAAAAATGTAAAAAAAAATGCTCGGACAATTAACATCGATTAATAAATCCCCATATCTCAACAACTTACAAAAAAATCCCCCACGACTATCTATTTGTATTGATTTAATCTTCGTTAGTTTTAAATTTGATAAAAATCCGATCATCCATTCAAGAGTTTTCCTCGGACAAAAAAAAACTATTAAATCCCCATAACTCAAAAACTACCCCATAAATCAAAATTCCCCCAGGACAATCCATTTGTATTGATGTAATCTCCTTAATTTCAAATTTAATCAAAATCGGACAAAAATAAACGAATAACACCCTATATCTCAAAAACCACCCGATTCGATTGGTATTGATGTAATCTCCTCAAGTTTTTTAATTTCGTGTGAAGATAACTCTTAAACGATTTGATCGTATAAGAGTAATCGCACAAAAAATGCGGACATACATACATCAAACATTAGCCGAATCGCCTAGTTGCCACTAAGAACTTCGCTCACTCGTTCGATTATTTATATATTAACTTTGATTTACCATACTACGTAACCGAGTTACCTTGAAGTGGAATGAATGAATACCAATACCTAGGCATTCTAATAACTGCCTGCATTATTCACTGGGTCGCAGCCAACACGTGCATGCTGGTTGTGGGACAGTCTGGGTTACATGTGTGAAAGATCCAAAATACACAGATAACGTAACACTCGGTATGGCCGCCATAGTGTACTGAGAGTTACTATGGCGATGCAATCTCAAAAAATACTTTATGCAGTTTTTATTTCTTTTTTTTCTGTTATGGTTATTATAAAGCATACCTATTCTATCTATCTGTTCAGTGCAGCCGCAGGGACCTTAGTAATGCGTCAAATTACAAAGCACATTACAAAGTAAAACAATACGACCTTTGACGACCACTGTGGCCCACTAACAATTCACTTCAGCTAGCTTCAAATGACATGCGAGTTAGGAAAAGAGGTGAATAGAAGCATAGGTAATTTAAAAAATGTCTTATGTTAACCCTAGATCATTAACCTTCCATGCAATAAATTTTCATACTTAATGCGAAAAATTTCTTCCCCAAATTGTTTAACTTGTAATGTTATAGATGATGTTTATCACATTTTAATGGAATGTGCCCTGAACTCGACCGAAGAAATAACTGTAGATTAGATTTAACGTCCATTGGTAGTTGTAATGTTATATTATCAGATCCATTATCAGAAGATGCTAAAAATGTTTATTTAAGTAGATAAGAGATTAAGTAGTAATATTTTAAGTTAATTAAGTAAGTGTAAGTAAATTATGTTTGTGTAATAACCAGGGCGTCATAATCGCACAAGCGACAAAGCCCTTCTTTATGATTAAAAAAAAAAAGTACCTGGTATCTGATCTTCAATTGATGAAGATGCAAGGTTGTTTACCTGAACGTCTCGAGTTGGAGATGGAGGTTGTTCCAAAGAAGATACCCCATCCTCACTAACTGATTCATAAGCCGGATCAAACTCGATGTAATCTTCCTGCTCACTATCTGATGAATTTTCTTCGTCACTGTTCTCAACTAATATTATTTGAAGAGTCGCATCTAAAATAAAAAATAATATGCATTAGGTACTTTAATATGGAAAAAACTAAAAAATATCACAAACAATATAGCACAAAAATACCCTTAATACGAACCTTCGTCGTTGCGACGAGTCACGGTGGCTGGTCCGGCGCCTACAGGCCTCCCACACAAGACAAGAAACACTACCATCCGCCGCGGGGGCAGGGCAAGGGGCCAACTGAAATTACACGGGAGATGCAATGGGTGCGACCGCGCACTCAAAATTTACAGCACTTTTTTTGGATTCGCGTCGTCGAAGACGAAGCTTAGTGATCTAGGGTTATTTCACGCAGTTGGAGCAGATTCCATCTCAAGTGGTTTTGACCTCTAAGTAATCTGATTACAGGTAGCTTGTGATAGTATATAAACGGGAAGCTAAAAGGATTTATAAATGCACTAGCGGACCCGGCAGACGTCGTCCGAAGATAAAAGTTCAAAGTAGTAGAGATTCGCCGGTTCTAGATAAACCGGTTTTGTTTCCTAAAAAAAAGCTCGTTCGCCGGTTCTAGATGAAGCGGTTCTGCGGTCGTCCAGTGGCAGGATCGCCGCCTAAAAAAAAAAAAAAAAAAAAAAAAAAAAAAAAGTTTGGTATCAAATTGGGGGTTTTGGCATACGCCCGATCGATTGCACTTGTCCATTTTATTTTAACGTATCTTAACTCATTCCAAAGTTACAGAAAACGATTAATAAAACTGATTATCACCTTCAAAACTAATTACTAATAGCACTTCGCCACTTTCATTGTGACTAATTAGTTTACTCGCTTAAAGCTTAAACATTACCTTAATTACCTCGGTGATTAGGATGTTGCTCATAAACAGTAAACATTTTTGATTTTATTCCATATTTTTATTTACCTTAAAACATGTATTAAATAACTTAGACAGAAATATATCGTTTTTCAGCTTACTGCTACCAAATAATTTTACAAAATCCATCATACTATTCCCGTTATACTTGTAATATAAATATGTTAGACAATACTCTCCACAAACTGAAGTCAAATCATGCTGTAGCCTGTACCTATTGAAATCCCACTGTCTTGTGGTTCGATTCAAGAAACTTCTATGATTCCCCGTAGGTGGTCGTCCATAAGAATCAAAATACTGGCCAACTCCATTTCTTTCTATGTGAATGGCTATCCAATGAGAGCCTGGTTCACTATCGGGGTCCAAATTACTTATTATGCATGTTGGAGTGTTAATTTGTAAAGGTAACCTGTTTGCTGCATAAACATGTTTTTGTAACGTAGGATGTATGAAATGCAAATATTTTTGAATTTCAATTGTGTTCATCATACAGTTGTGACACATTCAATTTTCAAACCAAGAATGTAAATCTTGGTAGGCTGAACTTCTTTATAAAGTATGGAAGGAAATAAAAGGATTGGAATATGTTTTGATGTTTTTTATTTCGTATTTATAACTAGGTTTATACAATGTGAACTTAACTACTATAATCTACGGTTACATTACGGTTCATATCTATTTCAATAACATTATCAAATTCTGCATAAACAATACAGTTAATTGTCTGAGTAAGTGCAGATTCAAATCGAACTTCCAACCTAACACTACCATGTTTTATAAGGTTCCAATGGGCATTTGAATTGGAACTGAGATCTGCTGTTAGATCAAAGGCTAACAAACAGTATCCTTTCGCATATTGTTCCCTAGATATCCCATTACCTTCATTGAGAAAATGTATTCCTGTCCCCGAAAAAAGTGTGTGATAGGCTGCAGTAAAAATATTACTCTCAAACGATGTTTGCAAAGCTTTTGAAGGTATTTGATGACCATCAATGTATAAACAAAATGTATTCAAATCAAAGTTTTCAAAATTAAATGGGTTTTTAGTCAAACTCCCATTAAATGCTGCATTGTTTACAAATCCAATAATACATCTTTTAGGGACTTGACCTAGAAAAATATTATCGAGAGTTTTGCCCTGAATACCTGAAGGAATGGTTAACACTTTGACTTCTGCTCGAGTAATAGGATATTTAGCAGTTGTTGAGGCTAACACTTTTTGATGAGCTAGTAATACAGTTGGATTGATTCGTGCTCTACGAACAATAAGAGTCGCATCTGTAATGCATACCTTAAATTTTAAATCTGCTGAAGAAGCCATAAGATTAAATGTATCTCTAGAGCGAACTAATTTAACCATCATTTCAACACCGTTAATTAAAAACTTTTCTTGGTTAAATATATCACCATGAAGATGATTTATATTTCTTTACTATCACATGTTAGCTGTTGTCTTTGAATAAACCCCTCATTTTTTTCATCGGTTGAGTTCATTTTTCCAGCTGTATCTTGATACCAAAGTGCACAAGTCAAGTGAGAATCTTTTGCTGCAGGGGCATAGTTTAACAAAGTTTCTATGTAAGCACGATAGGCATATGTATTGTTTGGAGGTGATACAAGCTTTTGATTTAAATAAACATCTAGTTGACTGAAGAGCGAATGAAGCCAATTATTAACAGGGGCTACAGTGGTTGATGCTGATATATTTGTTGAGTCTTGATTGGATATTTTGGCTTTTATGTGTAACAATGTGTGGGATAAATCCATATAGTCATCCCCTGTCCCCGATACTTGAAACTCTATGGGACCATCGTCAGCAAGAGATGAAATGGGTTTGTAGTGTATCCATAATCCACTTTCTATGCTGGTTTGCGTAGATGGTAAAGCGAATAAATCCAACTCTGATTTTATACACTCACAAGAATGACTATGTAAAAACGACATTTTTATTTAATTTTATGTAAATATATCTTTCAAATTGTCAGCTCTTGATTTTTTAGTAGCTTTCACTTTGACATCTGGTAGTAGACTGCGTGAAGATAACTGTTTCCTTTTTCTTTTATATCCGGAGCCAGACATATTTAATCTATCTATTTTATTATCTGCTTTTCTTTTCAGGTTTGAACTTGCTTCTTTAAGTCGAGATCTTATTGAATCCTCCATGGGACGAGCGCTTACCATATCTGATAGTAGACCAACACCAGCGTTTAAAGCCTCTTTGCCTATAACTCTAGCTCCACTAGAAAGTAATGGTAGAACAGATCTAAATAGCCCACCTAAAAAACTACCGATGCCATGACCACGCTGGTAGGGTGCTCCTTTATAAATCACCCCAATCCCAGAACCAGCTTGATGTGAGTAATAATGTTCATAGGGACAAGTTATATTATCGCGAGGATACATTATATTTTTCTGAAATGTAGCTTAACACATACTGTCCCAAACTGGAATGGGATTTTTTGACCTGTGCTCGATCTTATATCTACATCAATGGTATCAAACTCTCTACGCATAACAGGTAAGTAGTGAGGAGGTGAGAAAACATGCATTTTATTTGCTCCATAAATATACTTTGCAGGATCCAACGGTATAATTCTCAATAAAGGTGTCATAACATCTCCTACTATCTGAGATTCAATAATATCACAGTAAACAAATAATTGATATGGTAACCCTAAATGTAAATTTGCAGGACATTTACCTAAACCATTACCCACAAGATTTCTGTTCGGTTCAAAGCCTAGTTGTAAACCTAACTTCTGTGATAGTGTCAACGATTTAATAGATTCATCCATAACAGAGGCAGACACAAACTTTGATATTTCATCATATCGAAATTTAATTTTCTCCTTTATATTATTTATCGCTGTTAATATATGATTAATATTATCATAATTTGTTGCTGGAATATGTGTTTTATAATACACCAATGAAGGTTTTTCTTCGTTTGGCATCGACTTTACTTTTGATATATAAATTACATTTTCATGGTCTTGTACAGTATACATCGTACAAGGATATTGAAATTCAACAACTCCAACTGACCATTCTCCCTCAAGTTTTATAGATTTTGGTAATTTTGTTGAAAATCGTGTGGTCATATTATCTGGAAAATATTCCATGGAACTATTACTAAGTAATGTTAAATAAAAACTTTTTGTCATCATATTGTTTTCAACTCAGAAACGTAAATCCAACTGTTAAATTTATCTGGATATCCTTTCCACTTCACTAAGTTTTTCGGGGGGATGATCTGGATATATTGTTTTCATCTTTGTGTGACACTATGGCATGTAAAATCAGTTCTTTTGAAAAAAAGACAGTGGTTGGAGTCTTAAAGAAATAAGAGCAATTGATATGAATGTAAATAAATTTAATCCGCTACGTGGTACTTCATACATTGAGTTGCCAAAGGACATTAGAATAAAAAAAGCTGTAGTTAACGTTAAAAATGCTGATAACTTATGTTTTAAGTGGGCATTGCTTTCTGCTTTGTACCCGGTAAACGAAAATGTGAATCAAGTATCATCGTACACTAAGAATTCTAATAAATTAAAATTTGACGGAGTACCTTTTCCTGTAAAGTTATCTGATATACCAAAAGTTGAAAAACTAAACAGTATTAGCATCAACGTGTTTGGTTTAGAGTTTAAAAAAGAAAAAAAGTGTAATAATGTAGTCGGACCATTATTTTTAACAAAATCTCGCAAAGACGTTCATGTTAATTTATTACTCATTTCAAACGGGTCAAACAATCATTATTGTTACATTAAAAACATGTCGCGCCTTGTAAGTAAACAAATTTCTAATCATGACCACGCAGTTCATATTTGTGATGGATGTTTACTACACTTTCCTACAAAACAAGGGTTAATTGATCATCAACAGCATGACTGTGCTCACATTGCAACAGAATTACCAAATAGTTGCAAAACGTCAAAGGATTGGTATGGTCGACCAACATCTAATGATAAATTGAAGTTTGATAAATACAATAAGAAGTTAAAAATACCGTTTGTTATATATGGTGATTTTGAAGCTTTTCTAAAACCGATTAAATCATGTTGTAACAATCCATCAAAACCGTATACAAGCAATACTCACGAACACGAGCCATATAGCTTTGGTTACTATATCAAATGTTCATATGATGATACCTTATCAAAATATGAGACTTATAGTGGAAAAAATTGCGCGCAAGAATTTATGAATCGTTTACATGAAGATTTAAAAAAAATATGTAGGAAAATCAGTTTTCAAGTTTCTCCTAAGCCACTGACGGTTAAAGAGGAGAATGATATTTTAAATGCGACAGTATGTCATATTTGTGAAAGTCATTTAGATGGTGAGAATATTATCGATTATGATTGGCAAACTGGTCACTTTAGAGGAATTGCACATCAAGTATGCGCAACAAAGTTTCGGTCACCACGTCATATTCCAGTTTTCTTTCATAACCTAAGCAATTATGACGCTCATTTCATTGTTCACGCCTTAAATTTTGTTGAAGGTAAAATTGATGTTATCCCTCAAACCAAAGAAAAATATATTTCATTTTCAAAAACTATCAATGTAAATAATCAAAAAATTAGCTTGAGATTTGTAGATTCTTTAAAATTTTTACCATGTAGTCTCGATCAACTAGCAAAAAACTTATGCAATGAGCAATTTAAGACTTTAAAACAGAACTTTCCGAACAATGAAGATTTTAAACGTCTTCGAAAGAAAGGTATATACCCATATGAATTTATGTCATCTGAAGACAGCTTGAGAAAAACAACACTCCCTACCCAAGATCAGTTTTATAGCTCACTATCCGATTCTCATGTATCAGATGATGATTACAATCATGCTAAAGATATTTGGCAGCACTTTTGCTGTTGCACTATGCTAGATTATTCTAATCTATATCTCAAAACTGATGTTTTATTGTTAACAGATGTTTTTGAGAGCTTTAGAACTTTATGTTTAAAAACATATGGTTTGGATCCAGCTCATTACTATACAGCACCTGGGCTAAGTTGGGATGCTATGTTAAAGTACACTAAAATAGAGTTAGAGCTATTAACTGATTATGAAATGGTTGCTTTTATTAAGGCTGGTATACGGGGAGGTGTATCTCAGTGCAGTAATCGCCATGCAAAAGCTAATAATGAGTTCATGGAAGATTATGATAAAGGTAAGTTGAAATCATACTTAACCTATTTTGATGCGAATAATCTTTACGGTTGGGCTATGTCTCAATATCTCCCAGTTGGTGGTTTTGAATGGGTAAATGTTGACACAAACTTCGATGTATCTGAAAATGCAGAATACGGTTTCATTTTAGAAGTAGATTTAGAGTACCCTGACGAGCTTCATGATTTGCATTCAGATTTGCCTTTGTGCCCTGAAAACATTAAAATTGGAAATTCCAAAGATACAAAATTAGTTCCAAACCTGAATAATAAAACAAAATATAAAATCCACTATAGAAATTTGAAACAGTGCATTGAAATGGGTATGAAATTAACAAAAGTTCATAGGATTTTGAAATTCAAACAACATCCTTGGTTAAAACGTTACATAGATTTAAACACAATTTTACGAACATCTGCTAAATCTGATTTTGAAAAAGATTTTTACAAATTAATGAATAATTCTGTATTTGGAAAGACGATGGAAAATATTGAAAAGAGGGTAAACGTTAAACTGTTAACACACTGGGAAAATAGAGGTAAAGTTCTTGGTGCGCAGGATCTAGTAGCGAAACCTGAATTTCATAGTTTAGCCATATTTGGAGAGAATTTAGTTGCAATTCAGTTAAGAAAAATTAAATTGCTTCACAACAAACCCATTTACTTAGGTTTTTGCATCTTGGATATTTCAAAGACTTTGATGTATGACTTTCACTATAACTTTATGCTTAAGAAGTTTAACAATAGCATTAAATTACTTTACACTGATACTGACAGTTTAATATATCATGTATTCACAAATAATTTGTATGAAGATCTTAAACCAGATCTCTCTTCAAAGTTTGACACATCTGATTACCCAGGTGACAACATATTTGGCTATCCAAAAATAAACAAAAAGAAGTTAGGTTTTTTTAAAGATGAAAACAATGGTAAAATATTTCGGGAATTTGTTGGATTAAGATCTAAAATGTATGCGTTAGATGTTGAAAGTAAATTGATTTCAAAAGCAAAAGGTGTGAAAAAATGTGTTACAAAAAATATGAAAATAGAGAATTATAAAACATGTCTATTTGATAAAAATATTCAATATGGTACCATGTCTCTGTTCAAATCACTTAAACATAAGATATTTACTCAGCAAGTAAACAAAATATGTTTATCTTATAATGATAGCAAGAGATTTATTTTACCAAATAATGTTGGCACATTAGCTTGGGGCCATTATAAATTACGATAAGATATCTAATGTATTTTAGACATTAAGTTTAAACTAATAATTTAAGGAATAAATTTGAATATAGTATAATTTGTAATATTGTTTAGTAAGTATTAATAAGTAAGAAGATATTACTGTAAATAGTACCTATAATCTTTGTGATGTTATCATGTAAACTTAAGAACTAGATTAGTTATTTTTGTATACCGCTTATTAATGAAATATAAATTTGTAAAATCGTTTAGTAAGTATTAGTAACTAATAAGATATTACTGTAAAAAGTACCTACCTATATTTTTTGTGATGTTGTCATGTAAACTTAAGAACTAGATTAGTTAGTTTTGTATACCTTATTAATGAAATATAAATAATTGATATTTGCATATTTGTCTCATTATTTTCATAAACCTCACACAGTTAACATATAATATTAAAAATGTTTCATTTTATTCATCCATTCACAGCAATAGTGGCAGGTCCAAGTGGGTGTGGAAAATCTAAATTCGTAACAAATTTTGTAAAGTATGCAAAAGAAATTTGTAGCACTGAATTTATTCAAATTACTTGGTGTTTTGATGAAATGCAACCGCTGTATAACCTCAAAAATATAAACTATTGCCAAGGAATACCAGATCTCAGTATGTTTGATGGAAAGGATGCTCAACTAGTAATCATTGATGATCTCATGAGAGAATCCGATGAACGCATTGTTGATATATTTACAAAAGGTAGTCATCATAGAAACTTAAGTGTCTTTTATATAACACAAAACTTATTTCATCAAGGTAAAGGTCAGAGGGATATATCTTTGAACTCTGGTTATATCATCTATTTTAAAAATCCTCGTGATAAAACTCAAATTAGATATTTAGCACGACAAGTATCACCAGAAAATACAAAGTTTATGGAAGATTCATACAAGGATGCAACTAAGGACGCTCACGGATATTTGATGATAGATTTAAAACAAGACACAAGTGATATTTGTCGTTTTAAAACTAAAATATTTCCTTCAGATAGATATTGCACTGTTTATGTTCCAACGAAACTTTATAAATATGCGAAGAATCATCAAATTTCTGTCATTCATAAATAATGTATCAAAGCCTAAAGACGCATAAAGATTTACTTAGTGCTTTGCATACACTTAAACCAAAATATCAGAAAGCGCTTCTAAAATCATGTAATGAAAAAGAAATTAATTGCATTTGTGAATGCATTCATAACATTTTACAGGGTAAAGTACCTCTTGAAGAAAAGGTAAAGAAAAAGTTAAAGAAATATAAAGGTTTACTTCGAAAACTAGTGCGAAAAAGTACTAATCAAGTTCGCAAACGTTTGATAGTTCAAACCGGAGGATCTTTTTTACCTCTTATATTGGGGCCAATTTTGAGTGGATTAGTTGGCTCTATTGTTTAAAAATATGGAACACGCTAAAAAAATGTTATTAATTGATCCAAGTGTTATTGAAAAATGAACCAACATGATTCTGTTGATAACCCTATATCAAGGTTAGACACTGAAATGAAAAACATTTTAAAAAGTGATATGGAAGATAGACAAAAATGGATATCATATTTACAAATTTTGCAAAGATACTTACATTTTTCGGAAGAAAGACGCCAACCTCTGGAAATTCCCATAGTTTCAAATATTCCACGAGTAGAAAGAGGGGGTCAAGTATCAGATGATGGTATGATGGATAGTAAAAACAAAAATTTTGATGTCAAAGAAGTAGTTGCCGATCAGACATCAAACGAAGAAGAGGAACAGGGGGAAAGTTCTGGCTTAAGTAGAAAATCGATTTACTCTCCTAAACATATACTCAGCTTGATACCTAAAACATATTTAAGGAAGGGTGAGAGATTATTGTATTTGCTATCTTCAAATAAAAACAAAATTCATTGGGGTGATGACGGTACAATCACTGTAGACAATGAAACAATTCCTGGAAGTAATATTGTTGACTTAGTAAATGATTCTTTGAGACCACTCAAAAGAAATGATCCAATAGGATGGGAAAAATTCATGCAAGCATTGAAAGATATTAAAATACCACTTATATACATTGGAAATCCAAAAAGACTCCATTATATGAATCAGCTTCAGGTAAACGAATTTAAAGAATTCACCCCACACAAGGAAGAGGAGAAGGAAGTGTTTTCAACACCAGTTGCTAGAAGAGTCAAACAGAAGATAGATTGGGAAAAATGGAGTCCTTATTAGAAATAAACAATATCTACTATAACCCGTCACACCCTGCTGGGTATGCTAGTATTGATAAACTAGCTAGAGCTATGAAAGGTAAAATGAATAGAGAAGATGTTAAAAGATGGTTACAATCACAAGAAACCTATACACTACATAAAACGGTTCACAGAAACTTTCCACGAAACAAGTATGTCTTATCTAATCTTAATGAACTTTGGCAGGCTGACTTAAGTGATATGAGAACTTATTCAAAATATAATAATGGTTATAATTACATTCTTTGTGTTATTGATGTGTTTACCAAATATGCATATGCTCGACCTATGTACGATGATACTTGATTCACATTTTCGTTTACCGGGTACAAAGCAGAAAGCAATGCCCACTTAAAACATAAGTTATCAGCATTTTTAACGTTAACTACAGCTTTTTTTATTCTAATGTCCTTTGGCAACTCAATGTATGAAGTACCACGTAGCGGATTAAATTTATTTACATTCATATCAATTGCTCTTATTTCTTTAAGACTCCAACCACTGTCTTTTTTTTCAAAAGAACTGATTTTACATGCCATAGTGTCACACAAAGATGAAAACAATATATCCAGATCATCCCCCCGAAAAACTATGTAATTATACGTTTGAAAATCAAATGTTTGAAATGAATCTTCTTCAGTTTGTTGAATGAAATCTGCGTGCAAAACAAAGTTAACTTTAAATATAGTATGCTGTTGAATCGATTCTTCAATTAATAACAAAATCTCTTCTTTTATGGAATTCAAAAATAATTCTGGTGTTACAACGTTTTTTGTAGTTATTTCATTTTTACTATGAATCTTATAAGAAATTATTCTTTGACCAAAAGCTGATTCAATGACAGATACATTTTTTAAAGAGTTGTGAACTTTTTTAAGTTTATTTTTATGGAGATTACTTTTCAAATGATTTGCTAAATACCTTTTTTTAACTAAAACATGACATGTGCTACATGTCACCATAACAGCATCACCTCCATTGTCGTTGATAGATTCAGTTGTTGATTCACCGTTTACACTGCTAGATCCTGCTGCATTAGTAGATGATCCAACTTCATATCGTGCTCGTTTTACAATGATGTCATCATTTTCAGTGTTATGCACTCTCTTTAGAGCTCCTCCATCTTGTTGTCTACAACAATGAAAAAACGTTATAAGACACAATCCTGGTTTTAAATCAAAAAAATTATAAAAGCGCTGGTATAGTTATGGATATTACTTACATTATATTTTCCTCAACAACGGCGCAAATATTGTATAGTTCCTCATCGTATTCATCTTCAAACGCCATACAAGTATCTAGTTTTTCACATAACCCTTCTTCAATTTTAGAATCAGTATTGAAAAAGACACTAACACAGTTCACATTCGCCATTTTCTTCAAGATATAATAATCAGAGATACTTCACAGTTATAGATTTTAAATTCAACTGATGCTACCAATATGTCTGTGTGTACTATTTATATGACAAACATGTAAACTTTAATAAGTACCCCAAGTGATTACTTTATGAGGGATCATTGTTTCAAGTAAATAGGTAATGAGTACCTTATCTACAACTAAAAATTTGTTGATTACTTGGAAGCAAATATAACATAAAGTAAGTTTTAAATAAAATTATATCATAAAAATTAAAAAGATTTAAATTATTATCTACCTATTAATTTTTAAAATGATATTTTTTACATGTTGGAGCTGCAGCGATTTCTTTAGTGACATTAAACATTAATTTTTTTACACTTTCATAATTTTGATTGGTTTCAGTAGTAAAATATTTAAGTCTATAATTTGCATGCTTCCATTGTTCATTTGAAGCCACTTTCCTAATCTTTTGCATGTCGTAAACCTCAATTTTAATCATAAAATTAGAGTTGGGACCATCGTCCTCATTGGTAGATATAAACACATTCCCGCCATCCCGGTGGGCATGAGAAACTGTTGATGATAACTTTTTCTTCTTTGATTTTGTGATATCAAAGAGTGTGTCCAAGCTTTCTGATGATTTTCTTTTTATCAAATTCTGTAATGGCCAATCTTTTGCAATTTTCAACTCCTGTGTAGCATCATCATCATCATCTGAACAAGTGTAATAGTACTGTTTGAATGTGTTTTCTTCAGTCAGATTGAATGAGTTCTGCAAAATCAAAGTTATAAAAATTAAAGCTTTTGAAACCATAACTATGATTTATTTTTTTAACATACAGTTTAAATACATAGAGAATAACTTACCTCCATTGTTTTCTGTAGATCACTTTTAACACACAACACAATTCACTAAATATAATCTGATGATTCACAATGCACTAGCAATAATATGAACATTTGAAGAAATGCGTGACTTATATACCAAGTATTTCAACGATATCAAGATCATTAGTACCTAATTACTCCTAATGTGATTACAAAGCAAAGTTCAAATGTGATTGCTTGAGTACACATTCCTTGCATATCTTTATAACCAGTCTTTCACCACTATCAAGACCATATTGTATAAACCTAGTTATAAATACGAAATAAAAAACATCAAAACATATTCCAATCCTTTTATTTCCTTCCATACTTTATAAAGAAGTTCAGCCTACCAAGATTTACATATTATCGGATTTGTAAACAATGCAGCATTTAATGGGAGTTTGACTAAAAACCCATTTAATTTTGAAAACTTTGATTTGAATACATTTTGTTTATACATTGATGGTCATCAAATACCTTCAAAAGCTTTGCAAACATCGTTTGAGAGTAATATTTTTACTGCAGCCTATCACACATTTTTTTCGGGGACAGGAATACATTTTCTCAATGAAGGTAATGGGATATCTAGGGAACAATATGCGAAAGGATACTGTTTGTTAGCCTTTGATCTAACAGCAGATCTCAGTTCCAATTCAAATGCCCATTGGAACCTTATAAAACATGGTAGTGTTAGGTTGGAAGTTCGATTTGAATCTGCACTTACTCAGACAATTAACTGTATTGTTTATGCAGAATTTGATAATGTTATTGAAATAGATATGAACCGTAATGTAACCGTAGATTATAGTAGTTAAGTTCACATTGTATAAACCTAGTTATAAATACGAAATAAAAAACATCAAAACATATTCCAATCCTTTTATTTCCTTCCATACTTTATAAAGAAGTTCAGCCTACCAAGATTTACATTCTTGGTTTGAAAATTGAATGTGTCACAACTGTATGATGAACACAATTGAAATTCAAAAATATTTGCATTTCATACATCCTACGTTACAAAAACATGTTTATGCAGCAAACAGGTTACCTTTACAAATTAACACTCCAACATGCATAATAAGTAATTTGGACCCCGACAGTGAACCAGGCTCTCATTGGATAGCCATTCACATAGAAAGAAATGGAGTTGGCCAGTATTTTGATTCTTATGGACGACCACCTACGGGGAATCATAGAAGTTTCTTGAATCGAACCACAAGACAGTGGGATTTCAATAGGTACAGGCTACAGCATGATTTGACTTCAGTTTGTGGAGAGTATTGTCTAACATATTTATATTACAAGTATAACGGGAATAGTATGATGCAGTAAGCTGAAAAACGATATATTTCTGTCTAAGTTATTTAATACATGTTTTAAGGTAAATAAAAATATGGAATAAAATCAAAAATGTTTACTGTTTATGAGCAACATCCTAATCACCGAGGTAATTAAGGTAATGTTTAAGCGAGTAAACTAATTAGTCACAATGAAAGTGGCGAAGTGCTATTAGTAATTAGTTTTGAAGGTGATAATCAGTTTTATTAATCGTTTTCTGTAACTTTGGAATGAGTTAAGATACGTTAAAATAAAATGGACAAGTGCAATCGATCGGGCGTATGCCAAAACCCCCAATTTGATACCAAACTTTTTTTTTTTTTTTTTTTTTTTTTTTTTTTTTTTTTTTTTTTTTTTTTTTTTTTTTTTTTTTTTAGGCGGCGATCCTGCCACTGGACGACCGCAGAACCGCTTCATCTAGAACCGGCGAACGAGCTTTTTTTTAGGAAACAAAACCGGTTTATCTAGAACCGGCGAATCTCTACTACTGTTCAACATGAACCCTAATTATAATTGTAAGGGGGGGTTACCAGACCTGCGCTGACGTCCCGCATTGGGGTGTATTGTGCATTGTCCCCCGAGGTGCTACCCCGACCCTTAACCTAACCAGCCCAACCTGCATGAACCCTAGTAGGGCACAGCAAAAGTAATATTTTATTAGGTGGTAAGTTACTTAGACTAAAATATGGAGCATTAGTTAAACCACTATGTATATTATAGGTACCTCTAGAAGTCAAAACTCAAAGTCAATATTCAATAGAGCAAAAAGCTACATAGAATAGTCAATTTCATCATCATCATTTCAGCCGTAGGACGTCCACTGCTGGACATAGGCCTCCCTCATGGATTTCCAGTTATTGCGGTTGGAAGCGATCTGCATCCACCGTCGACCTGCGGTCTTCACCAGGTCATCATCCCATCTTGTTGGTGGACGTCCTCGTCGTTGGGGTTGGTAGCCGTCCGTCTCCCGGGGATTCTTAGCACCCCTAGTCCCGCCGTTACCGTGGCCGCTACCGTAGCCAGGACTAGCGGGGCTGCCGGGGACTCGGGGCCTGGTCCTTGGTTTTATCATCATAAGGGGTTGTTGCCATAATCGCCACGCTTGGCAAGCGGGTTGGCGACCGCAGTATAGGGTGTTAAAGACGCGGAAGACACTGCTGCCCATCTTTCGAAGGCATCCCTTAGCAGATTCTTACTGCATCCACGGGCAAGAGAGGAGGGGCAACATTCTACAGCCGGTACCCCACGGCAGATATATATATACCCCACAGAGATCGTCAATTTACAAAAGAAGAACAAGACACATTTAAATTGAATAAAGCACAAAATTGAATTCGTTCGCTTTATATAACTTTTTTCCAAGTGATGGAAAGAAGACTAGCTAAACATATTGGGCATTTACTTCTACCTTGTTGTGCTATGGTTGCTAGCCAGTGCAAAACGTTTATGTTTCAATGATTTCTTATTTATGGTTCACATTTGTTCACAAAACACATAAAATGTGGCCTTCGCTGACTGTAGGTACCTATTTGCCTGATAGTATAAGTTTCTTATTACCAGCTGGTATCTAATAGGTAGATAATGATAATGCATAAGGAAAATATTATTTCTCAAGCTTTACCTAGAGTAAACCGGGTATAGCTAGAAAAGTAATATTTTCCATAACTATTATTATTATTTGTATAGTCGCGTTCAGTAAAGAATAGAATACCACTAAGGTTTAGTGGATCCTTTACTATGAACGCGACTGCACCTACACTTATCATCATCATCATTCAGTTGTTGCCAGTGTTCAGTAGTGGACGTTTGTCCACTACTGAACACTGGCCTCCCCTCAAGGGGTGTAGTTGCCATACTCACCACGCTTGGCAGGCGGGTTGGCGAGCGCAGTACGGGATGTTGATACACGGAAAGACGGTGCTGTCTATCTTCCGGAGGTATCCCGGCATAAGACAGGCCTGGGTATGAGAGGAGGGGAGGGGTAACATTCTACTACCGGCACCCCACGGCACTACGTTTCGTTTTGTAATTACAAAACGAAACGCAAAATTGTGAAAACCGTAATTTTTTAGTTACATCATATTTTTATTGTATTATAATAAACATATTTTTAATAATTTTAAACTTACCTACTACCCCTTTCCTCGTGAACGTGTTGAGGTATTTATTAAATTGAAATTCATATCAAATACTCAGGTCTTATATACCTACAGGTTTGTACGGAACCCTCGGCGCGCGAGTCCGACTCGCACTTGGCCGGTTTTATTTAGTTATAACTGGACAGTTGGTTTCTTTTCTGTTCATCTCATGCCCGCCATGTTGGATTGTCATATAATTTTTGTGATGTGATGTCATATAATTTTTCGAGTAACTCTCAGCAAAGTCTTTCATTTGATAGGTACCCATATTATAGTAGTGCATTAAGAATAACTAGTCCACCATCTTGGATGTTCCGCCATGTTGGATTAAGAATGATGTCATTTAATTTTTCGAGTAACTCTCAGCAAGGTCTTTCATTTGATACCCATATTAAAGGAGTGCATTAAGAATAACTAGTCCGCCATCTTGGATGTTCCGCCCTGTTGGATTCAGAGTATCGTCATTTCATTTTCGAATTATTCTCAGCAAGCCCTTTCATTTGATACCCATATTGTAGGAGTCCACTACAAATAACTAGTCCGCCATCTTCAGTGTTCCGCCATTTTGGATTCAGAGTGACGTCATTTCATTTTTTGAGTTATCCTCAGCAAGTCCTTTCATTTGATATCCATATTGTAGGAGTACATTAAAAATGAGTAGTCCGCCATCTTGGGTGTTCCGCCATGTTGGATTCAGAGTGACGTCACATAGCTCACCATGCATTGTCATCGAAACAAAACGTGTCTACAAAATTTCAGCTCAATTGGTTGAAGATATCTGCCTCAAAATTGAGTTGCAAGATTCCGCGAACATAGTTGCATACATACATACAGACACAGGGCAAGCTAAATAAAAGCTTGTAAAAAATACAAAAGAGGAAAAACAAATGAACTATGGTCTTCGAAACACAAATTATCATAATGCATGAGTAAATAGCTGTATTAAATTTGAATTTGGAATTCCTAACCAAGTTGAGATCAAAGTGGCCAGTAAGACAAAACGCCAATTTCATAATGTAACGACTTAATATTAAGTATATCAGTCATCTAGTACCCATATGTAATGTAATGTGCACACTTAACACGTGCTTTAACGGTGAAGGAAACATCGCGAGGAAACCCGCAGATTAGTTAGCTTCAAATGTGTTGACCTGTTCTTTCCTCTGACTAATAGTTGAATAAGCTGAGAGGATGGTATAGTGCTGGGCGAGCCTGATCCATCTAACAATGTCCCAGGCACTGCAGTGTCTCGTACAGTATGATTACCAGTTCCTGACGCTGAATAAATCATCTATTATAGATGAAAAGGCCTTACTTAGTACCCATAACACAAGCTCTGCTTCGCTTGGGGCTAGATGACGCTGTGTGAATTGTCCAGCATTATTATATTATATTATTATTATTCAAACAAACTTAATAGGTTGAGAAAAGCCTTACAGTTCTTGGTGAAAAGTTGTAGCAGGCTCATTTTGCATCTAGAATAAAATTTATTGTTCATGGACTATAAAGATTAAAGAAATAAAAACAACGAAGTGTTAAAAAACATTTTAATACTAAAAGGCACGCAATTACTACACAAGTCATCTTAATACATCGACGTACAGTCCATTATTGCTTAAATGTTACATAAATTAAATTGGGTAGTGTCAAAATATAAATAATAAGTTTAGGTAAAAATGAAATTGAAGATCGATTTGTAAATCATGTAAAAAATAACAATATTGTCAGATTATTTACTTCATACCTAAGTCAAAATATAAATCATAATAATTGATTATAAATGCATTACAGAATGTCATATAAAATTATTAAAAAAATACAAAAGTCATAATTTAATATCTAGACGAAATATAATCATAAGTATTGAAAAAATGCAATTACAGAATGTCACATAACATTATAGTGTTAATAAAAAATTATATAAAAAGTTAAGTGTTAGGGCTGGAGTAAATAAACGTTATAAAGTGTCAATTATTTATTATAGTATAAAAATATATACTTCGAGTATAGAATACCACCATTTATTTATTCATACATAATTGAAGACATGCAGTCAGTCTTATAAACAAAGATGTATTTAAATAATTTTATGTTAAAATATCATTGTGAGCTACAACATAATTTAATAGGGCAGTGTTTTAATATCATCAATGGCCTATTTCCATCTATAGTAAGATGATTTAAGTGATGTCAGTCGTAATACGAGCATGTAGGCATCTGCGTTCGTGACTATACAGGCCTATTCTGGAGCGACAGCTACGGTCACACCATCGACATTTAAAATTCCCTGTAGGTGTTGTAGGGTTTGCAGCACGTTCATGTCGCAGAGTTCTCTTGCTAGCTAGGAGTTCGAACCAGGAATAATCGTGGGAAACTACTCCATCAACTATGGTTTTCCTCCACAGGTCACGGTCTTCCGCCTGACTTTCCCAGCTAGTGTGTTCTATATTGAACGCGAGCATGTCTCGTTTCAGGCAGTCTTTGTACCGCAGTATCGGAGCTAGCCATCGCAAACGCCTTTGTTTCAGCAGGGCGATGATGCTAGGCATCTGTGTGGTTTTGAGGACCTCCTCGTTTGTGACTTTGTCTCTCCAAGAGATGCCTAAAATTGTTCGGAGACAGCGCATGTGAAAATTGTTAAGTTTTCGCTCTTGTTTGGCATACGACGTCCAGGTCTCAGCTCCGTACAGGAGTATAGATAAGATGCATGTTTGGTACACGATCATCTTTGTCTTGATTGTTAGGTGTTTATTGTTCCATACTCTTGCACTAAGCTTCCCGAACATCGTAGAGGCCTTTCCGATACGTGTGTTGATCTCTACATCGATGGTAAGATTGTTCGAGATAGAAGAGCCCAAGTAACAGAAACTGTCAACAATTTCCAGTGGTGTATTATCCAACAAGATTGATGGTCTTTCCGTTGTGCCTTGGATCATTATGACTGTCTTTTTGTGATTTATAGACATAGAAAATAATGAACAAGCTTCAGCAAACTTGTTGATAATACTTTGGAGCTCTTCAGGTGTAGTCGCAACAAATGCTGCATCATCAGCAAATAGAAGGCTGTCAACGTATAAATCTTCTCGGTGTCGTCGGGATTTTAATAAAGCGATGTTATACAATTTGCCATCAGACCGTGTGTGCAGATGAATGCCTTGATTCTCGTTGCCGAAAGCAGCCTTGAGGAGCAACGAAAAGAAAATTCCGAATAAGGTAGGTGCCAGGACGCAACCCTGACGTACACCTCGCCTCATTTCAAATGGCTCAGATGTTTTGCCGTTGAAAATTACAGTACCTTTCATGTCTTCATGGAATGATCTTATCAGCGTTAGTAACTTGGCAGGGCATCCTATTCTCTCCAAAGCTATAAATAGACCTTCTCTGCTGACCGTGTCAAAGGCTTTATTGAGATCGACAAAGGCCATGAACAAGGGTGTTCTTTGTTCTCTACTTTTCTCCTGTAGCTGACGAAGGGTAAAAATCATGTCTGTAGTTGAACGGCCGGCACGAAATCCACATTGTGACTCTGGATAGATGCGATCTGCTAGTTTCTGGAGTCTGCTCAAGATGATCCGAGCGAAGAGCTTACCCACTATGCTTAACAGAGATATACCACGGTAGCAGTTACAATCGCCGCGATCTCCCTTACCTTTATACAAGGTAACAATATTCGCGTCGCACATATCTTGAGGGACATAGCCTTCTTGCCAGCATTTGACAATAAGATTATAGAGTAAAGGTAATACACACTTTACTTTTATCAGTTCAGCTTGGATGTTGTCGTTACCGGGGCTTTTACCGTTCTTGAGCTGCTTAGCTGCTTTATGAAACTCTGCGACAGAGGGTTCAATGTCAAGTTCGTCGAAACTTGGTAGAACGGGGATCTTGGTCACAGCTTGGGGATGTATATCAACCGGCTGAGAGTAAAGGCCGGTGTAATGTTCTACCCATCGACCCAGTTGGCGATCTCCATCAGTAATAGTGGAACCATCTGCCTCCTTGAGTGGTGCTGTTTTCTTTGGAACTGGACCGAGCGCTTTCTTTATTCCTTGAAATAAGCCACCAAAGTTTCCCACAGCTGCAAAATTTTGTAGACTTTGGCAAAGCTCCACCCAATATTTATTAGCAAAGTATCGGGTGTTACGTTGCAGTGACGCCTTGGCCGTGTTCAATTCAGCACGTGTTTCGGTAGATGGATTAAGGCGGTGTTTAAGAGCTGCTTCGCGTTTCGTGTCCAGGAGTGGTTTCAATGTTTCAAAGTTTTCCTGAAACCAGTCTTTGTTGGCTGGTTTTAAAAAGCCGAAAACTTCAGCAGCAGTTTCAGTTAGGAGTTGTTTGACACAAATCCACTCTTCACTCGCTTTTATGTCTGAGTTCCATCCGTTGACTTTATCGTTGATTCTTTTATGGAAATCTTTAACTAACTCTTCATTATTTGTCTTGGAAACGTCAATCTTACCAATACCTTTAGGACGCGAGGAATGGATTTTCTTTGGCCTAAGGCATACCTTGCTGATTACCAGAGAGTGGTCAGTGTCACATTCTGCACTGTGGTAGGAGCGTGTATGATGGAAGGTCTGCAGGTCTTTCTTTCTAGTTAGAACTAGATCTAGTTGATGCCAGGCACCTGATCGTGGGTGTTTCCAAGATACTTTGCGAATATCTTTACCTTTGAAGTAAGTGTTGGTTACACAAAGTAGGTTTTGAGAGCAGAACTCCAAGAGACGCTGACCATTTTCATTGATACGTCCTATGCCATGGTTACCGAGGCAGTCTGGCCAGGATGTAGTATCTCTTCCAACACGAGCATTGAGATCGCCTAGAATGATGAGCCGATCACTTGCAGGTACGGAAACAACTAATTCAGCTAATTGGCTATAAAATAGGTCTTTTTTCTCAGGAGGCGATGTTAGGGTGGGGGCATAAGCAGAAATGATGGAGACATAGCCACTTGAAGTTAGCATTCGAAGAACCATTAAGCGTTCTGAAATACCACGTGGGCCTTCGACAGAGTTCAAAAGTTCATTCCGTATTGCCAAACCCACCCCGTGCTCGCGACGTTCAAGAGCATTTTTTCCCTTCCAGAAAAATGTGAAATGTCTTTCACGTAGGGATCCCTCTTCCGGTAGTCTGGTTTCCTGCAGAGCCGCTACTGTAATGTTCAATTTAAAAAGCTCATTATCTATGACTGATGTTTTGCGAAGGTGGTCGTCGCAATTAGGACTTTCAATGGTGTCCGGAAAGCCTGTCCGCATAGTTCGGACATTCCAAGTCGCTAAGCGCATGGATGTAGTAAATTTGTTGTTAATTAATATACAGAGTTAGTAAACAAAAAACTACATTCTGTATTTATTTAAGCTACCTACCTACGATGGGTTAAATACATAAGTTTACCACTCACATAAGATACATAATTGTCCAGCATTATTTATTTATTTATTTGTAATATTTACATAGGCACTAGATTACATAATATAAGTACCTATTTACAAGGACGGAATGCTTACCCGTTCATATGCATATTAAGGATAAATACAGTAGTAGAGAGATTACATGCTTAATTCATTGTTTTACCTACGATTCTAAATGTCTGTGATTTTTGTTGTGTTTATAATAATAATTGATGATTCGTCTCCTCTCTTACCCGTGGATACAGTTAGAATCTCCCAAGGGATAACCCCGGAAGATCTTTTTACGTGTATCAACACCCCGTACTGCACTCGCCAACTTGCTTGCCAAGCGAAGCGAATACGGCAACAAGTTGGATCTCCAAGTTCATAAGGATGATCTTGGAGGTCCATGAGGGAGGGCTATGTCCTGCAGTGGACGGGCCAGCAAAGCTACGGCTGAGGTGATAAACTACGCGATAAAAATATAAAGATGGAAGTGTATATTTATATGACGTGGTGATGGCCGCTGGACTAAGGCTGTAACGGAGTGGTGGCCAAGATCCGGCCAGAGAGGTCGAGGTCGTCCAAAAGCGCGATGGGTCGACGACATTATCGCAGTCGCTGGGCACACATGGATGCGAAATGCACAGGACAGAGGAGGCTGGCAAAAACTTAGGGAGGCTTATACCCAGCAGTGGGTGATTCCGGGCTGAGAAGAAGAAGTATATTTATATGGCTAAATAAGAAAATAAATCTATAGAAAGTCTTCTCTTGGACGGAGTATGTTGCTATATTTCTTTCTTACTATAAAAATTCCAAATTACATCAAACGGAAACAAATGTCCCGAAATAATCCCCGTTAATCAAATATAGTAATATAATATTCTTAAAAAATATAAAAAATATTCTAGAAAAAAGTATTTCTCCGGTGATTTCGCAGCATGTTGATTCGATCTTGCTAAATAACCATTTCATCAAATGTAGCAAAATTTCCCAAAATCATTGGAAAGACTACTAATTCCTCAATAAACCTTGTGTCGAGATTTGAACATTTAAAAAAAAGTAAGCTAGTTTAGGAAAAACGTAATTCTCTTGGACGGAGTTTGTTGCTTGCTATGTTCGTTAATACTAACCAACAGTTAGTTTCTTTGAATAGAGGTAAATTTCCCAAAATAATTCCCCAGTAATAAATGCACTGGTCACGATGTCGAGATTCAAATATATATAAAGTAAGAAAACTATTTTACAAAAAAATCATTCTCATGGACGGAGATGTTGCTATGTTTCATTCTTTTAATTGATAAAAACTAATTAGTACTACATTGGTGTCGATTCTGTTCCACACTTCCTAAATCTAATTGTAATTTGAGATGACGTTTCTAAACTTAGAACTATCATCATATAATTGGATATAATTAAAATTGTAGATAGGCACCAACCGAATAGCTATATGTCATTTTGGTCTCTTTTACGTGAATTTAATTAGCTTTGGTTAGTGCAGCAACAGAATCGCCACCATTATTTATTTAATTAAAAGACTCAGACCCTAAAGAAGATCATATCAAACCAACTATGTATTATTATAACTTGTCACATATGTGTGAAGAATTATTTAATCTTTTCATCAACGAACGTTAAGAGCTTATTCTACCTCAGCTTAAAAAGCAATTGTTTACCTCCACACCGGCTCTGGGGGCCTATTTTTGAATGCAAATTGCGAATAATCGACATCGTAATCAAGCCAAACTAACTTTTATGCCCTTACGTGGCCAAGACTGCCATTCTGACGATGATAACGTAATCGTTTTCGAGCGGCAGGGCAGGGTAATGCGTACACTGGATTCTCCAATTGAAGGTATTTTCTACGCACAACTAATTAAAATAATTGTTTGAATAAACGTAACATAGAAGATGTTCCATACAGCGAGTTCAATTACCATGCTTATTCGCAAGACCTTACCAACTGCACTTATTGAGAGGTTTTAGTGATAATTATTTAGAGTCAACTTTGCGGTTTTTTCTATCGAGAAAATCATGTTTTAGAAACATACAAAATATAGAATAAGTTCTGACATATGTATATATGAAATTACATACAATATTTCAAAGTGAAATGGTGAGTAGTTTAGAAGATTTGGAGACACGCAGAAGGTAAAAAATATCAAAAATAATAAAAAGTGTGAGGTAGTATACACCCTTAAGGACTGAACTATGGCGATTCTGACAGGATGCGGGTTCGAATCCTGTCAGAATCGACAATTTTAATTGCATTTTTCATTTCTATATGAACCTTCTCATTGGATTTTAACAGTTATTACTTAATTAGCATTAATGATGTATATTTATAATTCAACTTAGTTGGTTTACAATTTACTAATTATTATCATCGCCAAGACTTTCAACTTACAAATCCTAGATTTGGTAATTTTAGGATGACTCTTCTCCTGATGGTGTATAGTCTCTGGTCGTACCATCGTTTTCGTCGCACTGACCTGTTTTGATATTGCCACCATAGTTACTCTATCATGATCTCAAAATGCACGACTCCCAACCTCTCTCGTCGGTCGTACTTGATGTTCCGCGCCCATGCTCGACATTCCACGTTTATCAGGATACCAGCTGCAAAGACAAAAATACAAAATCTCACTATAATATTCAAATTGTTTTGTCCCACGGCTGTGCAAAGGTCTCGATCAAACTCTAACCAACCCCAACCCTCCCATCAATTTCTGGGGACGAGATCGTCCCGCCGACGTTTTCTCGTCGGACGCTTAGGAGTCCATAAAGTTACCATACGGGCCTACATCTCTAGTTGCATGCAGTCAACACGTTTGAATCCGAGTATGCTGCGGTCCATTTCAGATCTGCTTGGACTTCTGTAACTCAGTCAGAGACGACTGTAACTCAGTCAGAGACGAGTGTCTATTTATTTATTTAATAGGACATCCAACACAGGGTTACACATAATATACATAATACTAAGGACTAAATGTTAATAGCCTGGTGCTCCCGTAATTACAGGATGTCACAGCATGTACAAAGTTAGAGCGACAACTGATAAAAAGTATTATTTTTTAAACAGTATTTAGAGCGTGTCGACGGGTTTGCGCATAGTGTCAAAGGAAGGTCTCCCTTCATGTGCGCCTTCATGGAGCAGTAGCTCTTCCAGTGGCTACCATGAGTTGTCTTGTCACTGTTAGATCGCCTGCCGTTACTACTACGGTAGTAATAGTACGTTACTATGACATCTGTCAGATTTATAACTCATGGTACCACCATTCTAAGCAAATGAAGCCCAAACTACAGTCGCTGTAGTATAGTTTACTGCGTATTTTAGTACCAAACTATCCGCTAGGGGCGCTGTACAAGTTTTCATACATTTTTTATCTACAGTCGCTAACTACAGCGAATTGTGAAAACTCATGGTAGACCTACTTGCATTCTCGATTACGGTACGGCTCTATACACACCACGTACCACACATCCCTCTATAATAGTAACTTAGGCTGGTTTTCCTGTGGCGACCACGGACCACGGCGACGGCGTCGATGGTGCTATGCGGACGGTCCGCAGGGTGATTACGTATCTCGCGACAGGTTTTGCAACAGGCAATTGACAACAATATTGCTGTCAAATGTCAATTTTGTATCGGAGAACAGCAAGGAATTGACATTTGACAGTAATATTGCTGTCAATTGCCTGTTGCAAAATCTGTCGCGAGATACGTAATCAACCTACCGGTCAGCGTCGAATAGTAACGTTTTAAAGCAATCTATACATTATAGATCAGTCATGTGACCTGACAGGAAAACCAGCATAAAGGCAAGTTTAAAGTATAACTTACTCTTCGGCCTCTTCAGATGGATAGCCACCAGCGGACTGAGGTACCCCTCTGCGTTCTCGTAAGGGTAGAAGTACCCGGGGAAGCCGGGGTAGGGCAGGTAGTCTATGGGGCCTATGTTCTCCTTGTCTGCCGGCGTCTCGCCCTGGCAGGAGACCCACACCATGTTGGCCTGGCGAGAGAAAGAACGGGTAAGATACAAAAGAATCCGGCATGTCAGCTGTCTCGTTGTAGTACTTACAGTGTCTCGGTTCCCGACGCTCTTGTTGGCGATGTGCTGCTGCAGCTCCGGCGGCATGTCGGCTGTCTCGTTGTAGTACTTACAGTGTCTCGGTTCCCGACGCTCTTGTTGGCGATGTGCTGCTGCAGCTCCGGCGGCATGTCGGCTGTCTCGTTGTAGTACTTACAGTGTCTCGGTTCCCGACGCTCTTGTTGGCGATGTGCCGCTGCAGCTCCGGCGGCATGTCGGCTGTCTCGTTGTAGTACTTACAGTGTCTCGTTGTAGTACTTACAGTGTCTCGGTTCCCGACGCTCTTGTTGGCGATGTGCTGCTGCAGCTCCGGCGGCATGTCGGCTGTCTCGTTGTAGTACTTACAGTGTCTCGGTTCCCGACGCTCTTGTTGGCGATGTGCCGCTGCAGCTCCGGCGGCATGTCGTCTGTCTCGTTGTAGTACTTACAGTGTCTCGGTTCCCGACGCTCTTGTTGGCGATGTGCCGCTGCAGCTCCGGCGGCATGTCGGCTGTCTCGTTGTAGTACTTACAGTGTCTCGGTTCCCGACGCTCTTGTTGGCGATGTGCCGCTGCAGCTCCGGCGGCATGTCGGCTGTCTCGTTGTAGTACTTACAGTGTCTCGGTTCCCGACGCTCTTGTTGGCGATGTGCCGCTGCAGCTCCGGCGGCATGTCGGCTGTCTCGTTGTAGTACTTACAGTGTCTCGGTTCCCGACGCTCTTGTTGGCGATGTGCCGCTGCAGCTCCGGCGGCATGTCGGCTGTCTCGTTGTAGTACTTACAGTGTCTCGGTTCCCGACGCTCTTGTTGGCGATGTGCCGCTGCAGCTCCGGCGGCATGTCGGCTGTCTCGTTGTAGTACTTACAGTGTCTCGGTTCCCGACGCTCTTGTTGGCGATGTGCCGCTGCAGCTCCGGCGGCATGTCGGCTGTCTCGTTGTAGTACTTACAGTGTCTCGGTTCCCGACGCTCTTGTTGGCGATGTGCCGCTGCAGCTCCGGCGGCATGTCGGCTGTCTCGTTGTAGTACTTACAGTGTCTCGGTTCCCGACGCTCTTGTTGGCGATGTGCCGCTGCAGCTCCGGCGGCATGTCGGCTGTCTCGTTGTAGTACTTACAGTGTCTCGGTTCCCGACGCTCTTGTTGGCGATGTGCCGCTGCAGCTCCGGCGGCATGTCGTCTGTCTCGTTGTAGTACTTACAGTGTCTCGTTGTAGTACTTACAGTGTCTCGGTTCCCGACGCTCTTGTTGGCGATGTGCTGCTGCAGCTCCGGCGGCATGTCGGCTGTCTCGTTGTAGTACTTACAGTGTCTCGGTTCCCGACGCTCTTGTTGGCGATGTGCCGCTGCAGCTCCGGCGGCATGTCGGCTGTCTCGTTGTAGTACTTACAGTGTCTCGGTTCCCGACGCTCTTGTTGGCGATGTGCCGCTGCAGCTCCGGCGGCATGTCGGCTGTCTCGTTGTAGTACTTACAGTGTCTCGGTTCCCGACGCTCTTGTTGGCGATGTGCCGCTGCAGCTCCGGCGGCATGTCGTCTGTCTCGTTGTAGTACTTACAGTGTCTCGTTGTAGTACTTACAGTGTCTCGGTTCCCGACGCTCTTGTTGGCGATGTGCTGCTGCAGCTCCGGCGGCATGTCGGCTGTCTCGTTGTAGTACTTACAGTGTCTCGGTTCCCGACGCTCTTGTTGGCGATGTGCCGCTGCAGCTCCGGCGGCATGTCGGCTGTCTCGTTGTAGTACTTACAGTGTCTCGGTTCCCGACGCTCTTGTTGGCGATGTGCCGCTGCAGCTCCGGCGGCATGTCGGCTGTCTCGTTGTAGTACTTACAGTGTCTCGGTTCCCGACGCTCTTGTTGGCGATGTGCCGCTGCAGCTCCGGCGGCATGTCGGCTGTCTCGTTGTAGTACTTACAGTGTCTCGGTTCCCGACGCTCTTGTTGGCGATGTGCCGCTGCAGCTCCGGCGGCATGTCGTCTGTCTCGTTGTAGTACTTACAGTGTCTCGTTGTAGTACTTACAGTGTCTCGGTTCCCGACGCTCTTGTTGGCGATGTGCTGCTGCAGCTCCGGCGGCATGTCGGCTGGCACACCGGCTGTCTCGTTGTAGTACTCGGGCCGCCAGCCGTATATCCTGGAAACGAATGAACATGTTCATAACTAATGTTTATTTATATTGATCGATATAGTTTTCGTTTTTTTTAATACCTACAATGGGCGTGAAATCACCTGGGCCTATTTGAAAATCAGCGTAGCACAATCTAGCTTAAGGCTACGTAAGCTGAAATAGGTCCATTTTATCTCAAAAGGTCACCAAAAAAATAATCTTCAAAAGCCCGAAAACGTCCAAAACCCCAAAAATGCCATTTTTGCAGACACCTCACGCATAATGGACCAACTTCGAGTCTAAATGCGGAAAAGGGAGTCACACACATACATACATACATATGTTTATATCAACACCTTCGTGAATAATTCATTATTTTAAAACAAATATTATTACCATATAAAGGATTATAGTGTAATAGTCCGCTATATGAACTTCAAGAACGTTTTACTTTGCCTTTGGTAACTCTCTTCTGACCTACTGCGTGACAATCTGGGGGGGAGGTACGTATAAGGCCGGCGGCCGGCCGAAGCCACAGTTGTAGATATGTTAGTCAAAACCAGCGACCCAACTTACTGGTGGACAGAACCTCAACAACAAGAAGTCCAAGGCTATAAGCTGTCGTATTGAGCTGTGAATTAGATTTTGGCTAATATATTCAGAGGTTCTCGTTTGGCTGGTTTTGTTACGCGAACTACCAAAATGTTTAAGGACCCTCAATTATCTGTGTTGGTATTTAACTGTTATGTTCGCTCACTTTTGGAATATTGCAGTCCAGTTTGGAGTCCTTTTTATACTGTTTATACTAACCGAATAGAAAGGATTCAAAAACGATTTCTCTAAGTTCGATTGTGCAACAACCAGTTTCTGAACCAATTAAAAACATATATATATATACAGTTCACCATACTTGTTAAGCTTCAGGAAGATGCAGGGCGAGGACTTGTGGTAGGAGAAGTGGTTCTCCTCGATGCAGGGCTCCAGCTCGCGTATCTCGACGTCGCAGACGCGGCCGGGCGGCGGCGGCGGCCGCCCGAAGCCGCAGTTGTAGATGTTCTGCCCCGTGCCGGCTGTCTGGCCCTTGCGCTTGTACACTGGGAAATTCCTTTTTTTTAATAAGGATATTTTTTCCCAAAGACACAGAGTTTACTAACGGAAAACCGTTTTCTTAAATTCCTTATAGTTTATAATAAGCATGCTGACAGGGTACCGAAAAAACATATTTAATCCACCAGTCAAAAATAACAGACATTTGTAAATAACTGGTAAAATACTTAGATATATCCATTCAAATTTTACTTCATTTAGTGGACTTAAATGTTGTGTAGTTAAAAGTAATGGGGGATCGTGACGTCATATCATTAGGTTCCTTAAAATGTGTCTCATTTCATGCGCTTCGAACGCCGCGTCGTTTCGTCAAAGACTCATTGTATCACCATTAATTTTTGGTTTTGATTGTATCTTAAGAACATTTTTGTCCGTACAACATGATGGACAAAAACTCAAGTAAGGCACCACACTCAATTATGTACTGGTAACAACACTTCCTTGTTTGTTAATTCAAAAAATAAAATTAAGAGGAATATTATTTTTAAACTTTTAAGAATTACATTAACTGTAGAAGGTAATTTTTTCCCTATAAGGTAATTACTTAGAGTTATTATATTATACATGTGAGGAATAGTCCCAATATTTTTTTTTTTTTTTTTATTTATTTATAAGCCTGATGTTTCCCACTGCAGGGCAAAGGCCTCCCTTCCCTCCTTCCACTTATCCCTGTCTTGAGCTTGTTGAAGCCAGTCTATGCTAAAGGAGTCAAGCTCATCTCGCCATCGTCGCCTGGGTCTACCACGTGGTCGTCTTTGTTGGGGAACTCAATCGGTGGTGATTTTTGCCCATAGTTGTTGGGGCATACGGCTAACGTGTCCTGCCCAGTCCCACTTGAGCTGGCCTGCTTTGTGAGCTACGTCGGCTATTTGTGTTTTCGAGCGCAGTGTCGTATTCCTTACATGGTCCGTAAGTTTGACGCCCAGGATACTGCGCTCCATAGCTCGCTGGCATACCCCGAGGCGAGACTTTTGGCAATTTGTGAGTGACCAAGTCTGGGCACCGTACGTGAGGATAGGGAGAATGCACATGTCCATGAGCTTCCTTTTTAAGGATAGAGGAAGAGGTCCTTTCATTATTTCCTTCATGGACCAATAGCTCTTCAATGCGTCTTGTAATTTCCTGATCTTGTCTCGCCTGGAAGGAGACTAATTGGCCCAAATAGATGTATTCATGGACATGTTCAATCTCCACACCCCCGACTTTTATTATCCCAATAGCATTTTGAAAATCATTCCTGATAAAGAACATTGTCAAATATTAAGCATCTAATTAAATCATCTAAATATTATTTTATTTCTCAACATTTTATCTTGTCGTGTCTGTTTTGATTAGTGTTCATTTTCATCATCATCATCATCATCATCCCAGCCCTAGAAAGTCTACTGTTGAACAAAGGCCTCCCTTATAGCCAAGTACTGCTCATGAGGGGTTATTGCCATACTCACCACCCTTATTCATTTTTTATTAGGGGCGAATCCCCCTAATATGCACAGCGCTGTCTGTCTGTCTGTGCATGAGATGATTACAACCGAACGCGTTGACCGATTTACATGAAACCTTTTTTGTTAGCATCTTATTAATAAGAGATGATTTTGGTGACCTAAGGTCACAAAAAAAGTCTTCAAACGGCCGAAAACGTCCAAAAACCCAAAAATGCCATTTTTGACTTTTGGTGACCTTTTAAGGCCTTCGCCCCCTTTTCTGGAACCCCCGTACCAACGCTTGTTACTAATTTTCAAATAAAGATTTTTCATGCATTCATTAATTCATTACACCAAGTGAATGACAAAAATGTTACCTGAAAGGAATTCCTTCAACTGATCCTCCCAATACTTGTAGCTTTCGTATCCCGTGCCTTTGTACCAGATAAAGGTGCTTCTCACATCAGGAGGGAGGGGTCGGAAGCCGAGCCCAGGGCTGGTACCGATCACACTGTGCTCCTGTTGGAGACGCGGCACTCGAGGGTTGATGAACTGCTGGTGGAAGGTCACCATGCAGATTGCAAAGAGGGATGCCAGCGCCGCATAAAAGATGATGTAGAAGATGATGATTTTTCCTGTAACAAGTAAATAGGCTTTACACACGATTCATTGGCATCACTACCAGCGGCACTACCAGAAGTGCAGTTTACAATAAACGACACTACCAGCCTATTTTGTATTAAATTGTACAGTCAACACAGCAAAATACAAAAATATAGCCTTTTTTTATTACTAAGAAAATCATAAAATAGAAATAAGAGCAAGCTTCAGTAATTATGAAAATGAAAAAATGAAAATGAAAATAATATTTATTACGGCAAAAACAATATTAAAATGTTCGCAGGGTACAATTTTTAACACTTATTAATACAAGTAATGCTGAAAAACTTATTAACTAGAAGAGGTTATTGTCGACTCCCTCACTAGGCTCAGCCTGTATCGAGGAAGCCAGACCACAAGAAATAACAACAATATAACCTTTGTGCTCTAAAATTTTGACAAGCAAAATTAAAACTAGGTAAGTAAAATAAAATAGAGAAACATGAAATAAAAATAATATGTCCATAAGCTTCCTTTTTAAGGATAGAGAAAGAGGTCCTTTTATTATTTCCTTCATGGACCATTAGAAGAAGAAAACATTTATTTACCACATGCACAAATCACAAAACATACATCCACAAAAAAAGGCTCAGATGCTACACTGGTTTTCAGTTGGAGCCCCAGGTGACTTCATGACCACAAAGGAGAGAAGGAGACAGGAGATGGACAGAGTGAATAGATGGACGGTAAACAAACAGTAGTATACAGATTATAAGCAAAACATTAAAAAAATAATTCTAAAAAACAAAAAGCACCAAAATTTATAAGTACAAAGAAAATACCAAAAATTTAAGTCGGAAAAACCCTCAAAATCTGGCTGATAAACAGGCAACAGGTCTATTTATCGGTCGGCCGACATGCCTGCTGACACCTGTGTTGAGCAGCCCAATGAGGGTTGATTGTAATGGCAGGAGAAAAGAATAGCATTTTAAAATTTAAATTAAGAATTGAATATGAATGTCTCGAGCTACCTACAAGTCGGGATATTTCAGTGTGTGAAAGTGGTTATGAATTTAAAAAGTGAGAACAAGTTTTACAAAGGTAGAAGATTACAAAATACAGAAATATGAGTAAAAATAGTGCAATAGCTCCTCCAGGCGTTATCAATGCATTTTGTAATATCTTGATCTTGTCTCGCCTGGAAGAAGACTAACTGGCCTAAATGATAGATGTATTCATGGACATGTTCAATCTCCACACCCCCAACTTTTATTATCCTCTGCGTGCTCTTGGTCATCACTTTTGTCTTTGCCATATCCATCCTCAGTCCTACCTCGAGGCTTGCATAATCAATGAGCCTAAAGAAAGCCAAATCAGCTACCTCTTGCATATCAGTGAGAGGTCGTAGAAATACTGATTAGGTAACTTCAAGATTTTTAAAGTTTTAATTTTGAAGGTGACCTATTTTAAAAGAACATCCAGTGTCACAAGTCTTAATCCACTTCACTCATTTTTAATCCAACAAAGTTAATTTATCTGTTGGATTAGGATTTATACAGGGTTTCACAGATTAACATTGACCAGTTAGTAGATTCATCATCAACATTTCAGTCGTAAAACATCCACTACTGAACAAAGGCCTCCCTCATGGATCTCCATAAGGGGTAGTTGTCAACCCAACCAAGTGTGGTGAGACACTTGGCTGGGTTGACAAGCACAGTTTGGGATGTTGATATACGGAAAGACGCTGCTGCCCATCTTCCGGAGGTGTCCCTTAACTGGCTCTTACTGCATCCACGGGTAGGAGAGGAGGGGTAACATTCTACTGCCGGCACCCCACGGCATTAGTGGATTATTACCACATAATCGAGATTTTATGACAATTATCTGTCTTACATGTGATGTAAAAATACGTATCGTTTAATAGCCGACACCCACGATATAAAAAAACTAAAAGTAAAACTTCAATAACAAGTTTAAACGCGATTTCAAAGTTTTGTTTACTTGCATCAGACGCTCTGAAACCACGCCCTTTGAGTAGGTAGGTCCTTTGTACCCTATTTTACAAAGATAATACGTGATATTTGCCGTCAAATTAAACAAGAACCAAAGCATAAAGACTTGATTATCATGAAAATACAGTAAAGACATTGACTCACCCCAACTTGCAGGAGTGCGTCCCAAAATTGCTCCTGTCTCCTCATTGTACAAAAAATTACTAAATGAGCTATCGGAGATTCGCCCTGGCTTCCTATCGACTTCAAATTCTTGTATCCTAGGATTTCTAAGCATATTGTTGTTTTCAGACGAAGTTTCTTTCAAAAATCTTATTTTTTCTGAAAATACAAAACACAACACACCCCTCCACTCCCAACGGACGGACGACGAACGGTTTTTTTTTTCCTCCTTTCGGAGCAGGCTATAGTTTAAAACCATACCGCCGAGTTTAACGTTGTTATTTTCCCTTTATCTAATTTTGCAGTTTTTGTCTTGCGTATTTTTTATGTAGAGATCATATCAATTACTGATATTCATCTGAATTAAAAAAATATTAAAATAAATGTTATTTTTATTAAAATATTATTCCGTCCCAGACTAGTCCCACTATTCGCCCCTATCAACAATCCCCCATCTGCCGCGTTCAAAACCATTTTAACGCAATTATGAAAATCGAGCCAGATTTAGATTTATTTAATGATAGTTTAAATACAGGGTCTGTCGTAATGAATGGATAACCCGTTATCTGCAGTTGGTCCGGATGTGAGACTGTAAGAAAATCGTATCTTCTCGCCAGATTTGTCAACCATATGAAAATGGCGTAGTTTTATATTTTTTTATAAATTTTGCTACTTTTTCCATTAATTCCGTTGAAATTTTATCAAATTTAGGTATTTTCGTGTATTTTTTCTTGTATTTTACACCTGAAGACGTGTATTATTATAATTTAATACATTATTTTAGGTGTTTAAAACACCGTGTTTTTAACGTTAAACACGCGAATGACGAGTTCGGACGAGTCTACTCTTGACATTGACACCACTAAAAATCTTTAAAAACGTCAGTTAGCAATTTTTTTTTTATCAGCAAAGAACTTGATTGATCAGTACATCAATCAAATCAAGCAAGCAATCGTACATACAACAAGACTTACAATATTATTGAAAAATCAAAAAATAAATCATACGTTTACCGTAACGTAAATTCATATCAAGTTAAACCTATTGTTCATACGTTTGATAACCATGGGTTCATCATTTCATAAAATAATTGTATCGGTTGGGTTTTTGTCGCTGTTTCACACAGCATTTTCAGCCGCCCAACGTAAGTACATAATTTGACTTCAAATAAAACCAAATTCTCATCATACGGTTTCAATCATCAAAGGTTTTTGGTTTCAATTCTATTATTTATTTATGTATTTATTTTCAGACCGATCATACCTTCGCATCACATCGCAAGAATTTACTACTCTGCCTCTTGATGTAAGTTGCCATACTAGATCAAGCCAATAAGAAATTCTGTGGCTAGGTAGTCATGAAAATCTTGATTTATATTTTCAGATCGTTGTTCAAGCAGTAGTAAGCATGTTCGCCGTGATATGGGGAGTACTCAATGTGGCTGGTAAACTCAGAGAAATCCCAGCCTCTGCTGAATTGAACACAGTGAAATGGGAAACCCAGAGGAACATTTCTTCTTTCTACATCTTCAACCACCGAGGGCGGGCGTTGGCTTATAATTATGTACCGACACCCACAAGCACTGGAAGTGGAAAGTCGGATTTGGAACATTTAGAGTAAATTGTGTATATTTGATGCACTTATAAGCGTCAAGAACCATTTGTTGGTAAAGTGTTTACTATTTATTTAGACTTCAATGTGGTTAGGTTGTCGGAAATATTTTAAGAGGAATAAAAGTAATTTATATCCAAGTCAGTTTTCATTCAATAGCCATATTTGATACATTAATAGCATCAAGATTTCAAGAACAAGTTTATTACTTATTTAGCCTTAAAGTCAAAGAGTTTATTGTAACCATGTTGTACAAAAGATCTTATTAAATAAAAGTTTCCTTACTTCTTGTTAGGTGTCAGAAATATTAAATTCAATTTCTGAATATGAGAATTAAAAGTACCTAAATTACATAAGACAAATTATATAAGTACATAATCTGACAGGTAGGTATACTAATAAGTACTTGTGTTTAAGTGTTCTAACAATCATCTGGTATCCATAGCCTTGCTTAGATTGGGACTAGATAGTGTTGTGTTTATTATTCTAAGGCATCAAGAACCATTTGTCTCTTATTATTTATTTAGCCTTCAATGTAGTTAGGTTGTCAGATTATTTGAGTAGATTAATAAAAATGAATACACCTTGAAGTAAATTTTTATCGACCCTCACCACACTGGTGAAATAAAACATGTAAGTGTCTAATACAGATTTATTTACAATAAAATCTGGATTTCTTATAGTAATTCTTATGATATAACTTACATTTAATGCCTTATACAAAAAACAATTCACAATTTTACATCTATTGGTCAACAATATCCTACCATCATGGTATTACGTCAATTGTATGCTGTACTAAATCATTTTTTACTGTGGATTTTGAGGCACAGGCAGAATTTCTGAATCTGTATCGAGAATTACCAACAGGTGTAGTGGTGTTGTTATGGATGAAATAGAATAAGTGGTTGCTTGAATCTATCGTAGTGGTGAGAACCTGTAACTTAGCACTGGCACTGTTGAAAAAAAGTCTCATTGTCACTAGTGGTTGGTAACTACCGTCTGCCTCCTCGGAAGCCACCACCACGTCCACCGCCTCCTCTGCCGAAGCCGCCGCCACCGCCACCGCCATAGCCGCCGCCGCCGCCGCCATAGCCGCCACCACCACCACCACGGCCGAAGCCACCGCCGCCGCCTCGTCCACCGAAGCCACCGCCGCCGCCTCGTCCGCCGAAGCCACCTCGGCCTCCGCCGCCGCCGCGTCCACCTCCGAAACCGCCGCCTCCGCGACCACCTCTGCCACCCCGTCCTCCACGACCACCACCCCTCGCGCCCGGAGGCTGAGGCAGAAATCTCTTCAGGGGCAGCAACTTGGCCGGATCAATAAAGAACTGCTGGCCGTCCTTGAAACTCTTAGCTTTGATATTCTCCCCCAGCTTCACGGACACGTAGTAGTCTCTCAGGTTGCCGAAGATCTCGTCCACCTTGCCGATTTGCTCCTTGTTTTCGAGGAAGAGCGGCGCGTTGAAGTAGGGCACGTCCTCGATGTTCACCTTGCACACGAGGTCGTCCTGCACCACCCAGCCGTACTGGCCGAAGGGGATGACGCTCTCGGGAGGGCCCTGATCCTGCCAGCCTCCGCCGCCGCCGCCGCCGCCTCGCCCGCGACCGCCGCCAAAGCCTCCACGGCCGCGACCTCCGCCGCCACCCCCTCGACCTCCGAAGCCACGGCCTCCGCCACCACCTCTACCGCGGAAAGACATAGTTTATATTTTACAGGTTTGTTTATTTCACCAAGAAAATAACCTAACAAAGCGTGCGATCTTCGCGGTCGCACGCCTGATTATTTGACAATATTTGACTTGACACTGACAGATCGATCAGACCAAAGATCTGACATACATGACTAAAATACATCAAGGCTACCAACATTATAGAACGAATGACGTTTACTTACCGTAAACAGGTGTTTAAGAATGCAGGGGGGAATAGGTCCAAAACCAAAAATGACACATCGAATCGATTTTCTCACTCCAGCTGTCCATAGTTAATCTGATTATTTGCTTGATCAAACATAGAAATAACTTCCTTAAGACGGCAACGCTTGATTAAAAAAACATTTTATTTATTTATTTATTAATTAAAGGGCATCCAACAAGAAAATCACATAACATGAGTTAATAATAGGTTCTAAAAATATTGTTGACTGTGTGTTTCCTCAATTACAGGTTGCCACAGCGTGCACAATTTAGCGACTATACAGTTTACTACCACTTACAAACTTAAATCTAAATAAAATTAAAAAGCAGAGTAGTTGAACCAAAAATAACAAGAGAAACAATTTGAATGTGTAAAGCATTTGAACAAAATACACGAGATTTAAATTAATCGAAAGAATAAAATTAATTTAAATAAAGAATTTAATATAAAGAAGCAATAAAACAATCTAAAGGACGAAGACATTTGAACATTTAGAACACAAATCTAACAAACAACACGAAAAATTAAAAATTTACAAGGAATAAGAAATTAAAAATTTAAAATAGAGAAGTAATGAGAAATAATAATAGTCAACACGCATGAGATCAATCTTAGACACACTAACTTATAATCTAATAAACAATATAGAGATAATATTGAAATAAATTTCAAAATATCATTTTATGGACATCATAATATAATAAAGTTGTTTTTTAAACTTTGGTAATCGATCAGATAGGTCAAGATCGTTGCTTTTGGCTAGTGCGTTATAGTGTCTAAATAGCCGTGGCAACGTACAGTGTTTACCAAGGTTGGTCCGAGAGTATGTTGTGCTGAAAAAGTTATATGAACTCTTCCTTGGTAAACGAGTGGGGGCGTGAATCATTAGTTTACAGTGCAATCTATTTTATCTTTAAATAGTTTGTGCAGGAATATGATGTCTAGGAAATTTCTGCGATAAGAAAGCTGGTTCATTTTATAATGTTTAAGACGTTCATTGTAACTTGACAGTTTTTTGGCCATCTTATCACCGTATGACACATTTATTTATTTATTTATTTATTTATCATACATACATAATTATAACATTACAGAGCTTAGGTACTCTATTGCGTTATATTATGACACTTTCTTAATACCTATTAGGTAATATATTATAATAAACATTTCAAAAATACAAAAATAAACTCTAAAAAGGTACATAATACAAAACCTTGCACTTGCACACAAAAAACAACATCACATTGAGATCATAGAATATACTCGTATATATTCTGACTACTGTGACTAGGTACATTAACTTATACAATAAACGCGTTGAACATTTGGTAGGTAAAAATAATAACACATGATAAAGAAACCTTCTCTGCACGCTTTCAACTCGTTTTGTGTACATATCATAATGAGGGTGCCAAATTAAACTACAATACTCTAGGATTGGTCTGACAAGTGCGTGGAATAATTTTATTTTGGTGGAAGAGCATTTAAATTCTTTACTATTTCTGATAACAAATCCTAAAGGGCGCTCCACATTCTCAAGAGAATCTCGCGAGAACGCGAGAAACGTGAATGTGGAAGCGATTCGCGTATTCTTCTCAAGTTCTCGCGTTGTTCTCCGGCTGTTCTCCACTTTTTGTCGGTTTTTTGGCGCGAGACAAAGGAGCGCGAGAACGTGAGAACAGGCGAGAACGTGTATTGACTCCACACTCGGATGTTTCTCAGTAGCGCGCGAGCCGCTGACTTGAACGGTTGTGTGTTGTGTACCGCGTGGCGTCAATATGAGCGTAACTTGGACAAACGAAATTGAGTTGAAATTTTTAGAATATTTCCAAGCGGAACCCGTGCTATGGAATACAAATTTAAAAGACTACAAAAATAAACTAAAAAACTACTTCGGCGTCCATCGTCATCGAGCGCGAGAACTGTAGTGAGAACTATTTGAGAACATTGTGAGAGTGTGTACCCAAAAGAAGTTCTCGCGAGAATCTCCGGAGATTCTCGCGTGAATGTCTCGTGAGAATGTGGAGCGCCCTTAAGGTTTTAAAACTTTTATTGGTAATAGTTAGTATATGCTTATCAAATTTAAGGTAAGAGTCAAAAATTACGCCTAAATCACGGATTTGATTGACTTTTTCGAGTTCTATTTCGTTCAGGAAATATTTATTTACGACCGGTGTTTTAATGCGGCTAAAACAGATATGGAAGCATTTGGACACATTTAATGGCAAGAAGTTTTGTTTAGACCAGAGGGATAATCTATCTAGGTCATCCTGTAGTGCAATTACGTCTTTTGGAGTTCGTATTGGCATTGTTACCTTCATATCGTCTGCGTATAAAAAAATCTTGCTGTTTATGAAGCATTTATGTATGTATGTCATTGATATATGAGTTGAAAAGAATAGGTCCTAGGTGTGAGCCTTGGGGGACTCCAGATAAGGCTACGTATGGTTGTGATTTAAAACCACTCACCGTTACTCTTGATTGCCTTTGGTTGAGATAGGAGGAAATCCACAATAAAAGACTCCCAGATACTCCGAGTTGAGAAAGTTTCAATAATAGAATATTATGATTTATCTTGTCGAATGCTTTACTAAAATCAATGTAAATTGCATCGACTGGGATTTGGTTATCTACTGAGCCGGAGATTTCGGAAGAATAGCACAAAGATTAGTTGAAGTAGAACGCGCTTGTACAAATCCGTGCTGTGAGTCAATAAGGTAATGTTTCAGATGCCAGGTTAAATGATTCGTGATTAGTTTTTCAAAAACTTTCCCCAATATCGGTAAGATAGAGATCGGTCTATAGTTAGTGATCTTGTTTTTGTCCCCTGATTTAAATATGGGAACAATTTTTGCCTCTTTCCATATATTGGGAAAGATTCCTGACTTCAAAGAAGCATTATAAATTTACATTACAGGATCATGTCAAAATTTGATTTCAAAGTAAGGTACAAAAATGGTGCGATATTTCTACCTATTTGCGTGTTTAAAACTTTGTAATTTTAAATAGAAATAAGTGGTTTTGCGATTCGCTTAGGGTAAAAATTGTTAAAAGCATCTGGGAACGCGTGTTGAAGAAGGTAAGTGTTTTATTAGTTTTTACATAAATGCAAATAGAAGAAGAAGAAGAATATAATTTATTTTTGACACACACACAACATATACAAATTAAGGCTTAAAATTGCCTTACCCGCTCTCAACACGTTTATGATACTTTTACCTACCTGACACTGGCAGAGTTGCAGCAAGTGGCATGCATCAGCCATTAAAAAGAAAAGAAGAAGATATACAAATTACAAAGAAAACATAAAATAATCAAATTAGGCTTACACTGTTAAACAAAATTTTAAAAATATGTACAACCAATGCTGCGTGAGGTCAAAAAATGGACACTGCTTCAGTATTACCGCAATCACGTAGCAAGCTACGCGGTTGCGGCGCTGATTTTCAGGCAGGTCCGTGCAAATATTGTAACAATACGTATTTTCGAATAACTAATGATTATATAGGAACGAGAAGGGGGTGAATAGGAACGACCAATGGGGTCAATAGAAACACATTGCGGTGAAATAAGGACAGCGAAGGAGGGTATGGTAGGTAACGGAAACGGTTTTCTAAGTTTTAAAAAGGTTTATTCATAATTAATTTTCAAGAGTGGAATTATAAAAAAGTTCTTTCGACACGGAACTTTTTTACAGATGTTTACGCTAAATCCTAATTCTGGGGATGCTTTACGGCTAAAGGCGTGGTCGCGTACAAGCTAAAAATATAAGTGATGATGATGAGTCAGGCATTTAAAAAACGGAATACTGACTTTCTGATTGATTCAGATATGGTTATTTGATTATTATTTAAACATTTGGATGGTCTTAACACCTATAGTGTTCCATTTGACCCCAGTCTCAGGGTAAATGCGATGCGTCATATTTTTTATTATTTCTCTATACCTGGCAACTCTAGGTTTGATCGCAGTGCAGTTTGCATAATGCTGAAATGACTTACCTCCTATATTTCTGCTAAAGCAATTGCCATCCTAATTATAATATAATTAGGACTAAATTCAAGTCAAAGTTCAAAACCCCTATACAGCCCGTTTTACGGTACTGTCAAAACAAAAAACAAAACGAAAACAATAAATTGGATTCAAATCTTTGATTGAACGTAACATGGATTTATTGCATTTATTCGATTAAATTGTATTTCTGTGATTCTTCTTTGTCTCGGAAGGTTGAAGGGAGTTGTTTATCACAAAATACAAAACAATTGTTTTGTCGGGGTAAAAAGCAAAATATGCAAATGGAGATGGCGACTGACGAAGAAGAAATGCGAGTTTTGAGGGAGAAAAACAATGAACTCGTTCAGAAGGTTCAGCACTGGAAGATGTTGGCCGCACAGCGGGAAAACGAAAAACTGGATCTGATGAAAGAAATGAATGATATGAGGCTAAAGTTAGCTGTAAGTAACATCTGCATGAATTGAATATGTTTGTCCTCTGATCTTCCTTGTCGTATGTTTTAAACATTGCTTGATATTTCAGAGGCTAAGAAGCAACGGCAATATTGAAGCTTCGAAATTAGACTCTGCTTTGCAGTCTGCTAGTAAGAAGGCACTTGATCACTTGGTAAAGGCTTCAGGGGAGATAGCACAGACCATGGCCTTAGCCAAGACTTACATGAGAGAGCGCATAGAGGTGGAAGCTGTGTCACCACGATGGAGCTCAATCGGAGGGACACCTAATGTAGAGAAGATCCACAGGGTGCCACCTATGATGATTGGTGGACAGTCCATACAGCCTGTTGTCTCACTGAGCAGGACGTTGTTGTATACCAGTAAGCTATAAACTTCAACTGTAATATCAAATTCATAATACTGCTTAGCAATATCAATGATGTTTATTACCTAATTCAAAATTAAGTTTCGGTTTAAAAAATATTATGAAAATTAAATATCAGCTGATTTATTATGATGCCACATATTATCAAGAACTACATCCAAGATTATGAAGACAGATGGAAAGATGTATAAGCGGCTTGCCCAACAACTATACCATCCTTATTCTAATTCCAGTGGTTGTAAACCAGATCTGCACTGACATTCCACATTGGGTGGGGTGTATCATGCCCCTGTAAAACTTTCCTTTAAATAACAGCATTCCATGAGCATCTCCAACCTTGATGCTGTATATAATGGCATGACTCAATAAGCTCTTATACACTAGAGTTCGCGCAAAACTTCTTGAGCTCTGTGAAGTTAGCTTCAGTGACTGCGCAGTACACAGTTTTTAGGGCGTTGAGGGGAAGGAATGATAAAAGGGGTGCGAGAGGGGCTCAGTCTGTGAAACTAGGGTTGCCAGCGCGAGTTTTGGTGTATTTTCGTTTTATCTAGCACACATTTTACTATGCATTTATTTATTTTTCAATTATTAAAACAAACATATTTAAAAAAGAATTATAATATTAAATTAAGGATAAATAAAAACTTAAATGCTAGAACAAGTTCACCTTTACTTATCGCAAGAAGCCAATTTTTTTATACAAAATTTGTAGTATGTGGCAAGATTATTTATAACCTAGTTGGCAATATTGAATGAACATGTCAACATGCGCAACTTTGCATTTGCCGCAACATTCACAGAGCTCAAGAAGTTTTGCGCGAACTATACCAGGGGATAAATATTGCAATCAACCTTAAGAGATTTTGGCTTTGTACTTTGTAGTGTTATCTCTGTTGCACACTACCTATCTGATGGTTTGTCATATGTTGTGTAAGTGAGAGAGTGTGGTTGCATCCAGTTCGGTTAGGTTGTTATCCAGGATGTTAAAAAGGTGTTGCCGGGAACTGTAGTCCCGTTTTTGATCTGGCGTTGTTTGTAGCAGTGCAGTGTCCTATCCTAAACCATCCTTTCACTAATAACTCACAGCTGTAATATTATTCTAACAGCTGTAATATTATCCATGAACCAGGACCAGCAGCAAGAAGCCCGAACCAGACAAGGAATGTGACAACAAGAGCCCTGCCAATGCACATTCTGCAAGACGTGTACATACCACTCACCAGGATTGATGCGGAGCTAAATGCAAACAATGTGAACATGGAGGAGGGCAATGATTCCGGAGACAGTGCTGAGGAATTGGGCCTCGAAGGTGAGATAGCCAACTGCTACAGTAAATATTTAAAGGACCATGGGCGGAATCGTCCTCACCCATCAACAAAAATGAAATGTAGCTCAATTGACAAATCTTGGCAAGATCATTTTTAGGGTTCCGGACCAAAATGGTAAAAAGGAACCCTTATAGAATCACTCATTGTCTGTCTGTCTGTCATATATGGATATCTCGAGAACTACTGATGCTATCTACTTGAAATTTAAAATGGTAAAAGACAACACTTTTTTACTAATGTAGCATATATGAAAATGTTAAAAAATATTCTTATTTTGATTGCAGGGGGGCAGATAGGGATCTCAAAATTTTTATATGAAGTTACTAGGCCATGTGGGGTATCATATGAAAGGTATTCATTTGCACATTAATAAACAGTTTTTATTTATTCTTTAAGCCATATCGTTTTTGAGTAATTTACAAAAATGTTGAAAAACGACCGTTCCCACCCCCTTATCTCCGAAGTTTACAGAGATAAACCTGTGATACTTTTATAGCTAATAGAAGTGTACATATGTAAACTTTATAGGAAAATTATAGCTCTCTAATTTCCAGTTTTTTAGACAATGGGGGTGGAAGGGGGGTTTTCAAAATTTTTGGAAAGTTACTAGGTGATGTGGGGTATCATATGAAAGGTATTCATTTGCACATTAATAAACAGGTTTTAGTTTTGCTTTAAGCCGTATAGTTATTGACTTATTCACAAAAACGTTGAAAAAAATAGCGTTCCCCCCTTATCTCCGAAGTTTGCGGAGATAAACCTCTGAAACTTTTATTGCTATTAAAAGTGTATGTAAAGATTAGAGGAAATTTATTACAATCTCTCTACTTAGTATACTTTTTTGGAAATCATCGAAAGTGTAAAAAATCTACATAAGTTCCGTTATCAGACAATAGATGGCGCTGTCAAGGTTCTCCAACAAATATAAAACCGCCTTTGTCATATATTATATTGTATGATGGCACGGAACCCTCGGTGCGCGAGTCTGACTCGCTCTTGCCCGGTTTTATTTTATTATGGAGTTGTTCCCTTATGCATTATGTTATTATAATTACTTAATCGTATTTTGTATGTATTATACCCGTAATGGTCTAAGACCAGTACTGGCACAGGGGCAGGAATCCACTCACATGATCTCAATATAAATATATCAATGACACTGGGAAAAAACAGTTCCATCTTCCAATGCGAATGCGCAGCAATAACTGAAGCAGCTACAGCAAGGATCAGAAGAGGCATCAACAACTACAACATCCGTATCCTCTGATAGTACAGCAGTACTCCGCGCTCTAAAATCCAGTTGCTGCAGCTCCAAGCTTATACATGAATGCCACACGACCCTGGAAAAGGTTGCCATGAACAACAAAGTGACCATCCAGTGGCTCAAAGGATATAGTAACTCTCTGGGGAATGACGCCGCGGACGCACTGACTCTAAAACGGTTACCGTAGGCCCTGAACCGTTCCTCCCTCTACCCTTCTCACAACTCCGATCCTGGACTAGGCTTCTAACCAGAAACTGTAAGTCTCTGGTTTGTCAGTTGTCTGTAGCAGTCTGGTAAGCCTGTCCAACACACGTTGGACAGGCTTAACAAACTGCCGACAAGCAAGAGCAGCGCTATCACCAAGACTCACGACGCCTACTACAACTACAAAGAATGGACCTAAGGACGGTGTTGGGGACACTAACGGGCCACTGCACCCTTAACAAACACCTCTTCAACATCGGCGCCACAGACAGCCCCCTCTGCAGAGGATGTCTGAAGGAGGTCGAATCAGCTGCCCACATAGTCCTGGAATGCGAGGGAGTAACAGCACAACAACAACAAATCCTCAAACAACCGAGGTCACTCCGTGAAGCCTGCGAAGACCCCAGGAAGATTCTGCGCTTCTGGTCGGAGTTGGGCTGGCTATGCTAGCCAGACACCTCACGCATAATGGACCAATTTGGAGTCTAAATGCGGAAAACGGAGTCACACACATACATACAAACCCGTAATGTTAAAATAACTTACATGTATAAAATGAAAATATATATTATTTAATCATTACAATATTTTTATATTGATAATAATGATATAATCCAAGTGGTTTAATGGAAAAAAATATTTTAATCAAATAGTAGATACTTCATGAAAACATTGGCATCATTTTCATTTGTAGGTGGGGATGGAGCCTATACATTTTGCCCATGTTCTTTTCCAGTTATATTTTGTAATTTTTAGGGTTTCGTAGTTAATATCTTAAAAATAAGTATAAGGTACTCTTATCAATCACCTGGTACCCATAAAACAAGCTCTGCTTATTTTTGGGTATGAAGCTTTATCACAGATAATATAATACACTAGTAGGCTTTATGAAACATTATTTATTATTCTAATTTATTATTTCAGACAGTGGTGAATTAGAATTAGAAGAATCACAGAGGATATCTGATGATGATTACAACACATCGTAAGTAAGCTCTAAATACTCTACCAATTATCTGGTTACCATAACACACAGCCTTTTAACATCTGTACAGCTGATTTATACAGCGTCAGCAACTGGTACTCAAGTTGTATGGGAAGCTGCAGTTCCAAGAAAGTCATCTTCAAGTCATCTTTATTTATTTATTTTATTTATTTAAACAAAATCCACAGTCCTTAATTATATTATCCTAAATTACAAATAATATCCTACGACCAATAATGGATTTACATTATATATAAGAAAAAATCAAGCAGACAGTTAAAGCAAACTTAAATTAATGTTAAAAATCAAAACAATAGTACTTAGTATATCTTACGTTAATTTTGAAAGTGAAAAAAGTACTTAGGTTGAAAATAAATCTAGTTAAAAAGTATATGTATATTAAAACTGTTTAAGAAAACTAGTATACAATACATTCTTAACACCGGTAATAAACGGTTATTTATCGCGTAAATTACCTTTATTATTTCCCGACGTTTCGCTTGGATTGTCCCGGGAAGACTCAATAGTATTCAATACCTAACAATTTACTATTAAAAAATAAATAAATAATAATAACAAATATATATCTAGTTATGGTTAGCCCTCACCCTTCTGCATTAGATTAAGCCTGGATTCTACTTTCTGCATACGCAACATTGTAGTTTCAGGAATTGTATTTATCGCTAACTAAGCGTCTAGACTAAGTCCGGTGACGGCTCTGCGAACCGCACCCGAACAATCTTACTTCATTATATTCTTGCCTCCAAATCGGCACAGACGTAATCACGTAGTTTTAATTTTAGAATTAATTACCCGATATTGTTTTTTAAAAAGGCAATATTACGTTCCCAAACCAAGAGTGGCGCAGCCGCAACGGATTTTCCTCATTTTCACGGGTTTTACGCGATTTTCCGACGTCCAAATTCGTCCGGAAATATATTCTCGAAAATTCCAAAAGTGATAAAGTAAAATCTGACGAACCAAATAAATTACTCTAGTGAAACGGGTTAGGAAAAGTGAGTATGGGAGTAGCAGTCGGTTGGTGAGTAAAACTTTTCGCCAATCCTTGTTCCCCTAATCCTCCTATATATTTTATATATATTTTCCTACTTTTTGAAAAACGTATTTTGTTATTATTGAGATCAAACCTCTCTCATTATAACTGATCTGGTTAATTTGTATGCAATTCTATAGCGTTAACCTTCGTTCTAAAAATAGAACATAGAGTAAGAAAAGTTTAGAGAGTACAAATTTTAAAATTCATTTTTGTACTGTAGTTAATTTTATTTTAGTTTAGTGTTAGTGATCTACAAATCGATCATAATTTAATGTTTAATTAAGATTTAAATTTTAGAAATATTTTATACAATTTTCAGATATCCAAAACTTTATTTTGCTTTTACTGTTTTATTTTTGTGTGTGTTTAACTGATTTTTACTGTGTTTATTTTACTGTGCATTTTTGTGTATTTTGTGTGTGTTTTTGTGTAATTTGTTTAAAAGTGCGTATTCTCTGAGCAGTGCTTTACTCTATCAATATGACAACGCCCGAGATAAAACTTGCCCCAATTCCAAAAGAAATAATAAGTTTAATTCCTGTGTTTAGAGGAGACAAAAGACAGTTAAATTTATACCTTAGAAAATGTCAATATATTATTGATCGGTTTTATCAGGCAAATAATGAAGAACAAAATTTATACGTCTTCAACGTTTTAACGAGTAGACTTTCAGAGAATGCAGCTGCCCTCTTATCAGAAAGAGAGGATGTGGTGACTTGGTCCGCCTTAAGAGAACTACTTATTCAACATTTTGGAGATCCGCGTAGTGAAGCGTGTATTAACATAGAATTAGAATCGTTAAAAATTAAATCAGGAGAAAGTTATTTGGACTTTTGCAATCGAATCCAAAGTGTGAGATCACTATTAATGTCAAAAGTGAACACTATTGAAGACAGTGATTTAAAGCGTGCCAAGTTAATAATCTATAATAATACAGCTCTGAATGTATTTTTATACAACCTTCCTGAAAATATGGTTCGGATAGTGAGGCTTAAGACACCATCCACCTTAGAAGCAGCATTAAGTGTTGTGCTCGAGGAAGTTAATTTCATGGAGCAATATAATATGAGAAATCGTATCCATAGTAACAATCAGATAGATTCAAGTGCGAGACCATTGGTAACTCAACCATCTGGGTACAGGCCTATGTTACCTAATAACAACTTAACACCTAAATTCAATTTTGGTATTCCCCAAAATGGGCAATTTAGGATGCCCTTAGGTCAACCACAGAACAATGAAGCGGTCCGCCCACAAACATTCGGGTATCGACCACAGTTTGGCCTTCAGCCTCAGCAACAGTTTGGCTATAGGCCACCCCAACAATTTGGTTATAAACCACCCCAACAGTTTGGCTATAAACCACCCCAGCAGTTTGGACAACACGGTCGTTCATTCCAATATGGAGTTAGCCAACCGCAGGTTCAAAAGCCTCAGGTACAAAATACCGACGTATCTATGAGGACAGCACCTCTTAGACCTCAAGCACCTCCTCAAGGTTTTAAATTAAATGAACTAAATGAAAACGAATGCGAACCCAGCTATGATTTCGGATACGACTATGATGATTTTGAATATTGCAACGAAAATTTCGAGGAAACGGAACTAAGTGACGTTCATCAGGCGGTGGATTTTTACGATCCTGCCCCCAACGACAAGAAATCCTAGAAATAAATTGTGACCCAAATCTAAAACTTCCCTATATTTATATAGAAGAAATAGACGCAAAAATGATGATCGATACTGGTAGCATGAGATCATTCATAAGCCCTCGGAAGGCATATGAATATTTTGGTGGCTTTATTTGGAAAGAACCTTTTCAGGTAGTTAGCACCCACGCGTCTAGTAGACACGATGAAGTGATGGAAATCCCTCTCTTGCCTACTTTTGCTAGTAATAAAATTCACAAATTCTATTTATATGAAGTGGACAAAAGATATGACGGTCTTATTGGAAACGATCTTTTACAGCAATTAGGTGCAATTATTGATTTAAAAGAAAATCTTTTGAAAACTACCACTACATGTATTCCGATAATCAATAATAATTTAAATTATACGGTTCAAATACCATCACGATCTGAACAAAGAGTTAAGGTACCGATTAATCAACATTCGGGTGAAGCTATTCTTGATTTTCATGAATTCACGAACGGTGTACGAATGCCGAGTGCGATTGTAAATTGCATCAACGGTTATGCATCTACGGTCATTCAGAATATCTCAGACCGACCAATATTCTTAACAATTAGGCAACCATTAATGGTAACAAAATTTGATAGTACCGATTGCGACCTAAATATCATAAATAACATCACGGATATAGAAACTGAGAACTTACTTGAAGAAAATTTAAGTAAACTCAGACTTGACCATACAAACGACGAAGAACGCGAGAGGATATATAGACTTTGTATGGATTACAAGGATATATTTTATTGTGAACAAATTCCCTTGTCATTTACTAATCAGGTTAAGCATCAGATAAGGACTAAGAACGAGGATTCCATTTATGTGAAGCCTTATAGGCAGGCCCCGTTTCTTCAGAACGAGATTAGTAGACAGGTTGAAAAGCTGTTAAAGGACAACGTTATCCAGGAGTCTCACTCTCCTTGGAGTGCACCCGTGCACTTGGTGCCCAAGAAGATGGACGCATCTGGCGAGGTCAGATATAGAATGGTAGTTGACTATAGGCGATTGAATGAGATAACTATTGATGATAAGTATCCCTTACCAAATATAACAGACCTTTTCGATAAATTAGGGAAAAGTGCGTATTTTACTACACTCGATTTAGCTAGCGGTTATCATCAGATCGAAATAGAAAAGAGAGATAGGCAGAAGACAGCCTTCAGCACACAAAACGGCCATTTTGAGTTTCTAAGAATGCCGTTTGGGTTAAAAACAGCACCTGCGACATTCCAAAGGACAATGGACAATGTTTTACGTGGTCTACAAGGACTACATTGCATGGTTTATTTAGACGACATAATAATCTATTCAAATAGTCTAGAAGAGCATATACAAAAATTACGAACTGTTTTCGACAGAATTAGAGCAACCAATTTGAAAATACAATTAGATAAATCTGAATTCTTACGAAAAGAAGTACTTTACCTTGGCCACACGATAACAAAAGAAGGATTAAAACCTAATAATGATAAAATTGATGCCGTATTAAAATACCCTATACCAAAAACTACAACAGAAATAAAAAGTTTCTTAGGACTCGTAGGCTACTACCGTAGATTTATTAAGGACTTTGCTAAAATAACTCAACCATTAACAGCTTGTTTAAAAAAACGTAACGGAATTGTAATCGACCAAAAGTTTGTTGACGCATTTAATAAATGCAAAGAACTTTTGACGCATGCCCCACTATTACAGTACCCTGATTATGAAAAACCTTTCGTACTTACTACTGACGCATCTAATGTAGCAGTAGGTGCAGTACTTTCTCAAGGACAGATTGGTAGTGACAAACCCGTAGCATATGCTAGTCGAACCCTTAGTGATACAGAGTCACGTTATAGTACGATCGAACGTGAATTACTCGCTATCATCTGGGCAGTAAAACATTTTAGACCCTATCTGTACGGTCGAAAGTTTTATATATATACGGACCATAGACCATTAATATGGCTTCGATCTCTAAAAGACCCGAGTAGTAAACTCACTCGTTGGAGGTTACGATTACAGGACTATGATTATGAGATGATTCATAAAGCAGGTAAGCAAAACGCTAATGCGGATGCCTTATCTAGAATTAAGATCAATGCTTTAGGGTCAGACGACGAAAATCAATCGATGAAAGTTAATGTTGATGATAAAGACGAAAAACTAAAGAAACATCTAGATGATGTAGTCAAAGATATAAAAAGGTTAACAGCAGAAAAGAAAATGGCACGTCATGACTCATCAACGACGACAGTATCAGACTCGAGTAGGACAGCTACAGCTAGCCCTTATGGCATAGAATTAGAAAAACGTTATTTTCAGAAATTGGTTGAAGATCATGCGAAGCGAATAAAGGTTTTATACCAAAATTTAGTTAAAAAGATGGTAGAAACTAAAGAAAAGAATAGGAAAAAGATAGGCGGTGAAGCTGAAATAGAGTTTCCTGAAGGAAAAACTATTTATGCAAAGGATGTTAATAAACGGAAAAGCAAGGATAAACCTCGATTCATTATAGGTGAACCCGAAAGGAACGTTTTACCCATACAAGTAGGAGAAAGGAAAACTAAAGTTCCTATTAAAAATATCAAACGCCCTCCGCAGGTGGTGCAGCATTCTGTTGATAGCGATGCCATCGCTAGCACTACATCTGCAATCACTTAAAGAAAGCAAAAATAATGTTAAGAGCTGTTAAGGAAAACAATTGGGTTTTCTACACATACATACATATATCGTAGGATTATTTAACAATTTAACAGGTAATTTCCGTACTCTTTTTATTAGATTAAGTGAAACTGAAACTGCTCTAGCCTTAAGTAGAGTCTCTATACTACATCAATCTATCGTGAATTCTACTGAACTGTTATACCATATGAAATTGATTTCTAACTCTGTACCTAAGCTTACTGTATTCGCCTACCGAAGATGATTTGTTAAAATTAGAGGAAACAATATGTGTAAAATCCTATATTAAGAAAAACCAGATCACATTTATTATGGAAATTCCTATTACTGATAATTGTACTTATAACTATTATAAAATTTATTCCTTACCTATTTTCCACCAATCCGAAAATAAAACCGTATCTATTTTTCCCAAATACCCTTACCTTTTGGCGAAAGGAATGAAATACTTACCGATTGTGAAACCATGCCGCCCGTTATCTACTGGCGACCTTTTTCTATGTAATGCAGACAACCGAGCTTTGTACCATGAGCTCACCTGCATCGAGCAGCTGATGAAATTCGACGACGACCTTACTTATTGTACGCAGCATTAGATCCAATTGGAAGATGTAAGACTCCAGCGAATCAACGCCGATACCTGGATCCTGTTTAGTAGACTGATGACTACCCTAACTAAGCATTGTGACAACGAGGTCGGTAAGCAGCCTGTATTCGGAACATACATCGTGACCATCGACGAGCCTTGTGATTTGGAGATCAATGGAATTCGTATAAGCCACCGAATCTACATAGAATCGGAAGTTGTGAAGCCAATTCCAGTTTTCACCCTGCCGCAGCTACGCGTGAACGCGAATCTATCCGGTGCACGAGCACTGAACATGAAAGGAATCAATTTAGACGAAGTGAAGTACATGTCGTATTCTTTAAAGCATAGTGCAGTTATTGAAAGTGTTTTGAAAGAAAGGAAATACTATAACTTCAGTGAAAATTTAGGTTACGTTACTTTAGGCTTAGTAATCATAAGTTTTCTTGTATTTTTACTATATGTGTTTCGGCTAAAATTGCTGAAAATTGTATCATTAAAGAAAAATTATCGGAACAAATCTCAAATCGATCCAACCGATAATTTTCCTCTTAGGGATGGAGGAGTTATGGTTAGCCCTCACCCTTCTGCATTAGATTAAGCCTGGATTCTACTTTCTGCATACGCAACATTGTAGTTTCAGGAATTGTATTTATCGCTAACTAAGCGTCTAGACTAAGTCCGGTGACGGCTCTGCGAACCGCACCCGAACAATCTTACTTCATTATATTCTTGCCTCCAAATCGGCACAGACGTAATCACGTAGTTTTAATTTTAGAATTAATTACCCGATATTGTTTTTTAAAAAGGCAATATTACGTTCCCAAACCAAGAGTATCTATTAGAAATATATTTATTTATTTCCATTCATTTTAGAAAATACAAATAATTTAAATATTTTTTTTTGACATCATAACATTCATAACATCCTTTTTAAAACCTCTTGCTAGTAAAAAATAGATAGTTGATCTTTACATATGCTATTAATCAAAGGAAAGAACTGGTCAATACATACCAGTTCTATCGTCTGATTAATATCCAACTAACCTAGGAGGATGATACATGCGCTGGAAAATCTAATCCATCTAACAACGACTCAGTCACAGCAGCATCCCAAACAGCATAGATACTAATTGCTGCTACTCCATAAATTATCTATAATAGATGTAAAGGCCTTAACATAACAAGATATGACTACCTCTTTTGTATTTTTTTTGTATATAATAGGAAATGCTAATTCTTGACACAAACTATATAAATCAATTTTCTGTGCTTCTAGAAGAAGATTGGATGCGGTCGTTGAGGACTTAGAGCCAGAAGAGGATGCAGAAACTCTGCAAAGGTAACAAGGATATTTAATTATGGCAATTTTTATGCTTGATTTAATGATAATTACATAACTAGGCCGTGGGGTGCCGGCAGTAGAATGTTGCCTCTCCTCTCAGGCATCCCGTGGATGCAGTAAGAGTCTGCTATAAGATGCCTTCGGAAGATGGGCAGCAGCGTCTTCCCGTGTATCAACATCCCGTACTGCGCTCGCCAACCCGCCTGCCAGGCGTGGGGAGTATGGCAACTACCCCTCATGAACAGTACTTTAGCTATCAATGAGGGAGGTCTTTGTCCAGCAGTGACCTGAATCACTTCGCACTAAATTTAAAGAAATAAATATAATGACAGTAGCTTGTCAATATATTTATGAGAACCTGTTGTACACCCATAAAAATATTGCTTCGTTTAAGAAAAACAGCGATAATCACAATGTAAATACAAGAAATAAGAATAAACTCGCTGTGCCCACTACTAGGTTCCATAAGGTGAAAATATCTTTTAAAGGGCAATATATACGCTTCTACAACAAACTCCCAAGTGAGTTGCAGAAGTTATCATTGAATAAATTCAAAAACATTATTAAACGCAATCTGTGCAATAAAGCTTATTATAAAATATCAGATTACCTAGAGGACAAAACCACTTGGGACGGAATCTGCTCCAACTCCGTCAAACGTAACATAAGACAAAATAAAATTGTTAAATGATGACTATAACGACCGAGTTAGGTTCTTCTGTTCACTTCTTTTCCTAATTCGCGTGTCACATCTGAAGTGAACAGATTCAATTATGTGCTTTATTCTATTTTATTTGTGTTGTTTTATTTTGTAATTTGTGACGCGTCAATAAGGTCCATGCGGCCGCACTGAATAAAGTATTTTTTGATTCTTGATTCTTGATTCTTGAGCAGTGGATGTCTTATGGGTGGGAGAGAAAGAGATTAGAGATATCGGTTGGGTTTTCAAATTTCCTTGAATACGCCCTTATTTTCATTGTTCTTTGCAGGAACAGCCGATTAGATAATCCCTTGGAGGGACCGAGCTGGTTATTGGATGCACCTGATAGTATCAGTAATGTAAGTACTTCAATTGTTTTACTAAATGTCCCAAGTTTCAGATTATCAAAAAATATATAACAGGGTTCCGTTCGCACAGGGTAAAAACTGGACTCTGTTACTAAGACTCCGCTGTCCATCTGTCTAGCTATCACGGTTTGTGGACAGTGATAGCTAGACAGTTGAAATTTTGATAGAATATGTATATCTGTTGCCGATATAACAACATATACTAAGAATAGAATAAAAGATAGGGGCTCCCATACAACAAACGTGATTCTTTTTACCATTTTTTGCACGATATTAATAACGGCAATAGGTTGACGCTATTGCCGATATCAACACGTTGGATACTTATTTTCAACGAATAATTAACGTGAGTAGAAAACCCGTTTAACATAACAAAGGTTGGTGCTTTATTCACAGAATATTTAGTTGTTCATAAAATAATTTAAAAAATAAATAATTAAATTAAAATAAGGGTACGGAACCCTTCGTGCGCGAGTCCGACTTGCATTTGGCCGATTTTTTGATATTTTTATGTCTTAAAATTCGTTTTTTCAAATAAAATGTAAGGGATATACGGATAAACCAAACATTACACGTAAATTCTAGAACTATTTCTTAAAGTAGGTATTTAAGTTCATGACTTCTCGTGAAATGTGTCTCAAACTGAGACACGCTCACCATGGCGACACGCGACATTTAGACTCAATGTGTTGCTATTATTTCTTGATTACTAAAAAAAGAAAAAAAATACTTGTAAAATATTTTTCGATAGTCTTATTAAATGACGGACTAAAACTTTCAAATAAGGCAACTAGCGTCTTATACCAGGGTGTGATGCAATAAATAAATAAATAATGCTGCATAATTCACACAGCCACATCTAGCCCCAAGCTAAGCAGAGCTTGTGTTATGGGTACTAGGTGACTGATAAATAATACCGAAAACATTATACTACATACATATATATTTTTTATTATATTTAGAAAACCATCCAGAACACCCTTAGCGAATATATGCAAATCGTACAGATATTAACACAATAAATGACCAAGAATCCTTTTATTTCCAGACGCCGCCCTCCCATTCTAGGTCTGGTCGTAACCTGGAGCCGGACTCCACCACCGAGGTGGAGGAAGCCGCCGCGCCCGCGCGCAGCCCGGGAGACGACCCGCCTGAGGTGAGGTTATCATATAATAAAACCGGGCAAGAGCGAGTCGGACTCGCGCACCGAGGGTTCCGTGCCATCATACAATATAATATATGACAAAGGCGGTTTTATATTTGTTGGAGAACCCTGGCAGCGCCATCTCTTATCTGATAGCGGAACTTATGTAGATTTTTTACACTTTCGATGATTTCTAAAAAAGTATGCTATGTAGAGAGATTGTAATAAATTTCCTCTTATCTTTACATACACTTCTAATAACAATAAAAGTTTCAGAGGTTTATCTCCGCAAACTTCGGAGATAAGGGGGGGAACGCTATTTTTTTCAACATTTTTGTAAATAACTAGAAAACTATACGACTTAAAGGAAAACTAAAAACTGTTTATTAATGTGCAAAAGAATACCTTTCATATGATACCCCACATCACCTAGTTACTTTCCAAAATTTTTGAAAACCCCCCTTCGACCCCCCTTGTCTTAAAAACTATGCAAATTAGAGAGTTCGCTACAATTTTCCTATAAAGTTTACATACATTTCTATTAGCTTTAAAAGTATCACGGGTTTATCTCTGCAAACTTCGGAGATAAGGGGGGGGAACGGTCGTTTTTTCAACATTTTTGTAAATAACTCAAAAACGATACGGTTTAAAGGAAAACTAAAAACTGTTTATTAATGTGCAAATGAATACCTTTCATATGATACCCCACATCACCTATTAACTTCACAAAATTTTTGAAAACCCCCCTTCCACCCCCCTTGTCTAAAAAACTATGCAAATTAGAGAGTTCACTATAATTTTCCTATAAAGTTTACATACACTTCTATTAGCTATAAAAGTATCACGGGTTTATCTCTGCAAACTTCGAAGATAAGGGGGGGGGGAACGGTCGTTTTTTCAACATTTTTGTAAATAACTCAAAAACGATACGGTTTAAAGGAAAACAAAAAAATTGTTTATTAATGTGCAAATAAATACCTTTCATGTGATACCCCACACGGCCTAGTAACTTGACATAAAATTTTTGAGATCCCCTATCCGCCCCCCTGCAATCAAAATATGAGTGTTTTTCTACATTTTTATATATGCTATATTAGTAAAAAAGTGTTGTCTTTTACCATTTCAAATTTCAAGTTGATAGCATCAGTAGTTCTCGAGATATCCATCTGTGACAGACAGACAGACAGACAGACAGACAGACAGACAGACAGACAGACAGAGTGATTCTATAAGGGTTCCTTTTTACCATTTTGGTCCGGAACCCTAATTATATCATCATTTCAGCCGTAGGACGTCCACTGCTGGACATAGGCCTCCCTCATGGATTTCCAGTTATTGCGGTTGGAAGCGATCTGCATCCACCGTCGACCTGCGGTCGTCACCAGGTCATCAGCCCATCTTGTTGGTGGACGTCCTACGCTGCGCTTGCCGGTCCGTGGCCTCCATTCCAGAACTTTTCGGCCCCATCGGCCATCTGTTCTGCGAGCTACATGGCACGCCCATTGCCACTTCAACGTGCTAATCCGTTTGGCTTTGTCGGTTACCCGAGTTCTTCTACGTATCTCCTCATATCTGATTCGATCGCGTAAAGAAACCCCGAGCATAGCCCTCTCCATAGCTCGTTGAGCGACTCTGAGCTTATTACTTTGAGCTATTTATTTATTGACTGACGAATAGCTGACTTTGCTGAGAGGAAGAGGGTGCTGGGCGAGCCTACTCCATCTAACAATGTCCCAGGCACTGCAGCGTCCCGTACAGCATGATTACCAGTTGCTGACGCTGTATAAATCATCTGTAGTTAGATGTAACAACGCCTTAGTATTTATTACATTAAATTATATAACATTACAGGATATAACACCTAGATCTATAAAAAAATCAAAAACAATCACTACGTAACTTACACATCAAGATAAATTATAAATACATATATCGTCAAAAAACCGTGGGGTACTGCTGGCAGTTGAATGTCACCCCTCCTCTCATGCCCATGAAAGCGGTAAGAATCTGCCAAGGGAAACCTCCCGGAAGATGGGCAGCAGCGTCTTTCCGTGTATCAACATCCCGTACTGTTCTGCAAAGTGTGGTGAGTATCGCAACAGCCCCCTCATGATCAGTACTTGGAGTTGCATGAGGGACGCTTATGTTCAGCAGTGGACGTCCAACAGCGGAGATGACTTATTTGTCGGAGAAGGTACATGAGCCATAGTAGGCGTATCTTGCGGGTAAGCGTTGATTCAATTGAAGCAGAACTCAATATTCAAAATTATTCTTGGCAGTAATTTTACAGTCGCAATCACTTTTAGGACTACACGGAACGCGAGACAGCTTCTACGACTGTTCAGTGCGGCGGTTAAACGGAGACTGCCACTCCGGGCCGCGCCAGACAGCGCTGACTCCGTCGAGCCCCGCGTGGTGGCGCTTGCGTAGCATATTCTGTACTACGCTAAGTCAATGGCGCGTCCGCATTCATAGAAGTGAAATTAACTAAAGTACTCAGAGCAATAGTAAATGCGCCGTGGTACATAAGAAACGACGACCTCCATCGGGACCTCAATATCGAGACTCTTCGCTATGAGAGAATCGCAGAATCGACTATCGCAACAATGGTGGCAATCTCTTTCTCGGCTTTGACGATTGATGATTGGTTATTATTATTAATGGTTACAATTTGTAAAATGAATTACCATTCCGATGTATTGTTATTGTCTCAGAGCGCGCCCCGCGGCGCCGGCCGGCTGACGCACGAGTTCTCGCCCACCGTGCGGCGCCGCAAGCGCAGCGCCTCGCCCGCGCCCGCCACTCCGCGCAGGGAGCACTTCTCGCCGCGCCCGCACCACAGGAGGACCAGGTTGTTATTGTCTCAGAGCGCGCCCCGCGGCGCCGGCCGGCTGACGCACGAGTTCTCGCCCACCGTGCGGCGCCGCAAGCGCAGCGCCTCGCCCGCGCCCGCCACTCCGCGCAGGGAGCACTTCTCGCCGCGCCCGCACCACAGGAGGACCAGGTTGTTATTGTCTCAGAGCGCGCCCCGCGGCGCCGGCCGGCTGACGCACGAGTTCTCGCCCACCGTGCGGCGCCGCAAGCGCAGCGCCTCGCCCGCGCCCGCCACTCCGCGCAGGGAGCACTTCTCGCCGCGCCCGCACCACAGGAGGACCAGGTTGTTATTGTCTCAGAGCGCGCCCCGCGGCGCCGGCCGGCTGACGCACGAGTTCTCGCCCACCGTGCGGCGCCGCAAGCGCAGCGCCTCGCCCGCGCCCGCCACTCCGCGCAGGGAGCACTTCTCGCCGCGCCCGCACCACAGGAGGACCAGGTTGTTATTGTCTCAGAGCGCGCCCCGCGGCGCCGGCCGGCTGACGCACGAGTTCTCGCCCACCGTGCGGCGCCGCAAGCGCAGCGCCTCGCCCGCGCCCGCCACTCCGCGCAGGGAGCACTTCTCGCCGCGCCCGCACCACAGGAGGACCAGGTTGTTATTGTCTCAGAGCGCGCCCCGCGGCGCCGGCCGGCTGACGCACGAGTTCTCGCCCACCGTGCGGCGCCGCAAGCGCAGCGCCTCGCCCGCGCCCGCCACTCCGCGCAGGGAGCACTTCTCGCCGCGCCCGCACCACAGGAGGACCAGGTTGTTATTGTCTCAGAGCGCGCCCCGCGGCGCCGGCCGGCTGACGCACGAGTTCTCGCCCACCGTGCGGCGCCGCAAGCGCAGCGCCTCGCCCGCGCTCGCCACTCCGCGCAGGGAGCACTTCTCGCCGCGCCCGCACCACAGGAGGACCAGGTTGTTATTGTCTCAGAGCGCGCCCCGCGGCGCCGGCCGGCTGACGCACGAGTTCTCGCCCACCGTGCGGCGCCGCAAGCGCAGCGCCTCGCCCGCGCCCGCCACTCCGCGCAGGGAGCACTTCTCGCCGCGCCCGCACCACAGGAGGACCAGGTTGTTATTGTCTCAGAGCGCGCCCCGCGGCGCCGGCCGGCTGACGCACGAGTTCTCGCCCACCGTGCGGCGCCGCAAGCGCAGCGCCTCGCCCGCGCCCGCCACTCCGCGCAGGGAGCACTTCTCGCCGCGCCCGCACCACAGGAGGACCAGGTTGTTATTGTCTCAGAGCGCGCCCCGCGGCGCCGGCCGGCTGACGCACGAGTTCTCGCCCACCGTGCGGCGCCGCAAGCGCAGCGCCTCGCCCGCGCCCGCCACTCCGCGCAGGGAGCACTTCTCGCCGCGCCCGCACCACAGGAGGACCAGGTTGTTATTGTCTCAGAGCGCGCCCCGCGGCGCCGGCCGGCTGACGCACGAGTTCTCGCCCACCGTGCGGCGCCGCAAGCGCAGCGCCTCGCCCGCGCCCGCCACTCCGCGCAGGGAGCACTTCTCGCCGCGCCCGCACCACAGGAGGACCAGGTTGTTATTGTCTCAGAGCGCGCCCCGCGGCGCCGGCCGGCTGACGCACGAGTTCTCGCCCACCGTGCGGCGCCGCAAGCGCAGCGCCTCGCCCGCGCCCGCCACTCCGCGCAGGGAGCACTTCTCGCCGCGCCCGCACCACAGGAGGACCAGGTTGTTATTGTCTCAGAGCGCGCCCCGCGGCGCCGGCCGGCTGACGCACGAGTTCTCGCCCACCGTGCGGCGCCGCAAGCGCAGCGCCTCGCCCGCGCCCGCCACTCCGCGCAGGGAGCACTTCTCGCCGCGCCCGCACCACAGGAGGACCAGGTTGTTATTGTCTCAGAGCGCGCCCCGCGGCGCCGGCCGGCTGACGCACGAGTTCTCGCCCACCGTGCGGCGCCGCAAGCGCAGCGCCTCGCCCGCGCTTGCCACTCCGCGCAGGGAGCACTTCTCGCCGCGCCCGCACCACAGGAGGACCACTCCCTCCACCTTCCCATGGTCCTACCAACCTTGCGGTTATACGGACCGAATCTGTGAGTTATGATCCACTCGGGTGGCTCAAGACTCTACAAAAACCTACGCACGCGTGTCCCGGCACTCTCCCCCTTCTGGGGCATGCTCATCACAGAATGGACTTCATTGCTGGGCTGCTCCCCTCCAGCTCGGTACCTCTGTGCCCCCCCCTCGTCCCCGTTCGAAAGTGTGCTTTCCTCGGCTCGTCTAGATTTATGCCAGGTCCTGGCGAACCTCCTAAGCTGTCCGAAGTTCGCCTCACTACTCACAAGATCTGCGTGGTATATCAGTCCCTCAAGCCCTCCTTGCCTTGTTACCCCCCCTAACATTGTGCTTCTCGCTTCCGCGTACAACGGGCAATCCCACAGGATATGGTCCCGCGTCTCCCACTTCTCCCCACAGCTGCACCCTGTGGTGTCGCTCAACCCCAGATCGCTCAGACGTTTCCTAAAGCTGCCATGGCCCATAAGGATCTGCGAAAGTTCGTAATCAGGTTCAACCCAGTGCGCCTTCATGCGCTCGCCTACGTCTGGGAAGAACGCGAACAATTCGCGACCCTTAGTCTCGGCCTCCCATCTAGACTGCCAGGACTCTACGGTCTCTGCGTCGATGTTCGCTCTGATACGTCTGTGCGTCTCGTTCGGTTCACCCTCCGTCTCAGCTAACCTACGACCCGCTCTAGTCAATAGTAAGTCCGCCGGCAGGACCCCCGCCAGAACCGGTAGCGCTGCAGTACTGCTCGACCTGTAAGCCTTCGTTAGTAAGACTAACGAGGATCTTTGCGTCCTGAGCAGCACGCTGCGAACGACATGTACCGTAGCCCGGTGATACCATATTCTGGCCGCGTACGTGAGCGTCGCCTCGTATGTGCCGCCATAGAGTACCCGGAGCGCCCTGTACCGCACTCCCCATCGGTTTGCGGAAACCCTCGAGACCTTGCCGAAACAATTGGACGCTCTGTCACCGATCGTCGCCGCGTGGGGTGCGAATGATTGGGTGGGGTCCAAAATGACTCCCAACACCTTGGCCTCAGAGACTGTGCGGATCGACGTGCCAGACGCATTGGTCTTTAGCAGAGGTGGCCTTTGCAATTTCCCTTTCAGGGTCATGGTCTGGGACTTAGCCGGGGCGAATGTGAGCCTGTTACGGGCACCCCACTCCGCTACCAGTCCCAAGACAGCCGCTCCTTTCTCCTCCAACTCTCTCCGAGCATCCCCCGCTACCAACACCGTCACGTCGTCCGCGTATGCCATAAAAGACACCCCAACTGGCACCGGCAAACAGAGAAGATCGTCGAGTAGAACGTTCCACAACGTCGGGCCGAGCACAGAGCCCTGCGGGCACCCCATAGTGGACGCCTTCCAGACAGCCCGGTCCCCTGCGATCATGGCCACCCTGCGATTGCAGAAGTAGCTCGTCAACATTCTATAAATGTTCGGCGGGCAGCCTCCGCGTTTCGCCTTAACCAAGATCATGGGCCACCAGGCGTTGTCGAAGGCCCCTGAGATGTCCAGAAATATGGCCTGTAAGTATTTCGCCTTACAGTCTTCTATCGCTTGTAGTACCGATCCTAACGCTGACGTGGTCGACCGGCCCGCTCTAAACCCGTGCTGGCATGAGGAGATTCCGCGAGTGAGCTGTGGAATACTCCAGAGCAACACTCTCTCCAAGACTTTGCCAAGCACCGGCAGCAGAGTGATGGGTCGATATGCCTTGGGGTCCGTCGGCGGCTTGCCGTTACCTTTTGGCAGAACCAACAATCGACCGTCCTTCCAGATCGAGGGAAAAGTACCTGACTTTACGCAAGCGTTCATCACGTGGGTAAATTCAGGGGCGCAAGCCCACCACACGTGCTTCAGCATCTTCCCCTCAATACCGTCCATCCCCGGCGATGTATTGGGTAACGACATTACAATTTTCTTAAGCGAGTCCAGATCGATAGGGGGGGAGTCATTGCCTGATGGTAGAAGGGCAGCCGCAATTCTAACCTGCCGGTGATAAGCAGTGTCGCTGCTGGGATCATCGTCCGGACAGAGTGCCGTCATCAACGCGGTCATAGACTCGCTGACGTCACTAGTGTCCGAACCCACGAGATGAATTCCATTGACGACATTCACCGGTGGTCTGGCGCGGCCGCACGCCTCCTTATAGGCAAGACCCCATGGGTCCTGATTTCACCACAGGAGGACCAGGTTGTTATTGTCTCAGAGCGCGCCCCGCGGCGCCGGCCGGCTGACGCACGAGTTCTCGCCCACCGTGCGGCGCCGCAAGCGCAGCGCCTCGCCCGCGCCCGCCACTCCGCGCAGGGAGCACTTCTCGCCGCGCCCGCACCACAGGAGGACCAGGTTGTTATTGTCTCAGAGCGCGCCCCGCGGCGCCGGCCGGCTGACGCACGAGTTCACGAGTCGAGACGCACGTAGATATCCAATGGAGGGGAGGGGGGGAGTGACAACCGTACAATTATGAAATATTTTTGGCGGAATTGTTGTTTAGACAAAATAAATGACATTTCCTCTCTATTGGGTATGTGACATACCCAATAGAGAGGGGATGTCATTTATTTGGACATACCGTATGTCCTCGATGCCTGAGCCTTTAGTTAGCTTGTAGAGTCACACGTGAGAAAAACAAAGATAGAGTTTTGAAAACAGGTCGAGTTTTATCTTGGGTTGCACTCTCACTGTCTTAGAATAAGTACTCATAGTGAAGTCAAAGTCTAAAGGCCCTGTCAAACAGAGAGCGTAATTAGCGTGCGTCAAGGCGCTAAAGCGTCCTGGCCTTAACGTCGTACATACATATTGTGTGTGACAGCTTCGACGCTATTCAGTAGTCGTCCCTCACGATAACGAATAGGTACTACTACTTAGTCACGATGTCTTGATTGATTGCACTGTTCCTTGTGTTATACAAAGACGGGTATTTTCTAACATATTCGATTAACTTTTCAGTCATTTTCACTAATAATTTACGAAGAACACACCCGGCGCTAACTAATATTCTGTAATAAAATACAACGCGACGTCATGACGCGGCGCTAGAGCGTCGCGTACTGGTAGCGCGCTGGCGCTGTTTGACAGGTTGTAGCCTGTTCAGTACAGCACAACGCGACGCTATACGGCGGCGCTAGGCCAGGACGCTTTAGCGCCTTGACGCGCGCTAATTACGCTCTCTGTTTGACAGGGCTTTAAGTGTTTAGTGACAGGCTAATGTTGACAGGGTGTGAAAATCTATTTTTTTAGTCCGTCAGTTAGATAATACAAAAAAATTAGACACGCACTTTTTGCTTCTTCAAACAATACTTAGCTATGCAAAAAAGGTGAAACAAAAAATCCAAGTTTAAATTTAGGGCATAAAATTAAGCCTATCTCTCATAGGGTTACAATGTTATACTAGACAGATGCACATTTTAGTGTTACTATATTGAGACTGGTGCCAGAGATAGGCTTATAGCCTGCATTGCTGGTCACCAGGCCCGTACTCCGCGGATGCACAAACATTTATAAATTATAAGTACACATTTTAGAAATTACGCCGTAAGAGTTCATTTTTTTTTGTTTCGTTTAGTTCATAAGTGTAGCGTAGATTTCAATTTGTGAACCAAATAATAAACAAATAAAAATAAATATTGTCAATAATTCATATTTGTCAAGGGTGAAGATATAAAGTAAAATATAAAAAGAAAACTAAAACTAAAAAAAATGAGACGCCATTGAAAATAATAATTGCACTGTATGACGAGCTCTGTGGCGCAGCGGGCGAAGGTCCGCCTGCGACGCAAGAGGTTGCGGGTTCGATTCCCGCCTCGGGACAAATGTCTGTACGATCTGCAGATATTTTTTCAGGGTGTTCTGGGTGTTTTTCTATTTATAATAAAAATATTTATCTATGTAGTATATTGTATTAAGTATATCAGTCACCTAGTACCCATAACACAAGCGCTGCTTAGCTTGGGGCTAGGTGATGCTGTGTGATTTGTCCAGCATTATTTATTTATTTATTTATTATTTGTACTTATATAAACTGGCGTAGCGAGGCACGTCGGCGCGCACGTGCGTACGCGCCGGAATGTATCGCGGTTATTTGAGGATTACGTTAAAAGGAAAAAATACGTGTCCAATACATTTTGTGAATCTACATCACGGACTAACAATTAAAATTTAGTCATCTAACCTATTAGAGTAAAGAACTTCTCAGTATAGTAATGCAGTTAATACCTCCATAATAATTTGTTAATATCTTGTCGACAGCAACAGCGGGCGCGTCCTCAAAGTGATGGTTGCGAAGATGCGACTGGAATCTCTCTCCCCCGCCACGCCGCGCTCGCCTCCCTCGCCTCCGCCGAAGCGCCGCGCCGAGGAGCTCGAGCTGCTAGACGCGCCCAGCCCCAACGGAGCCACTGTGCCGGGCGTCATCGTGTCGTGAGTCACACTCTCTCATTATATAGGATGCGACTGGAATCTCTCTCCCCCGCCACGCCGCGCTCGCCTCCCTCGCCTCCGCCGAAGCGCCGCGCCGAGGAGCTTGAGCTGCTAGACGCGCCCAGCCCCAACGGAGCCACTGTGCCGGGCGTCATCGTGTCGTGAGTCACACTCTCTCATTATATAGGATGCGACTGGAATCTCTCTCCCCCGCCACGCCGCGCTCGCCTCCCTCGCCTCCGCCGAAGCGCCGCGCCGAGGATCTTGAGCTGCTAGACGCGCCCAGCCCCAACGGAGCCACTGTGCCGGGCGTCATCGTGTCGTGAGTCACACTCTCATTATATAGAATGCGACTGGAATCTCTCTCCCCCGCCACGCCGCGCTCGCCTCCCTCGCCTCCGCCGAAGCGCCGCGCCGAGGATCTTGAGCTGCTAGACGCGCCCAGCCCCAACGGAGCCACTGTGCCGGGCGTCATCGTGTCGTGAGTCACACTCTCTCATTATATAGGATGCGACTGGAATCTCTCTCCCCCGCCACGCCGCGCTCGCCTCCCTCGCCTCCGCCGAAGCGCCGCGCCGAGGAGCTCGAGCTGCTAGACGCGCCCAGCCCCAACGGAGCCACTGTGCTGGGCGTCATCGTGTCGTGAGTCACACTCTCTCATTATATAGGATGCGACTGGAATCTCTCTCCCCCGCCACGCCGCGCTCGCCTCCCTCGCCTCCGCCGAAGCGCCACGCCGAGGAGCTCGAGCTGCTAGACGCGCCCAGCCCCAACGGAGCCACTGTGCCGGGCGTCATCGTGTCGTGAGTCACACTCTCATCATATAGGTTGCGTCTGGAATCCCCTTCCCCCGCCTTTTAGATTCTTTTTGCATCCACGAATAAGAGAAGAGGGGCAACATTTTACTGCCTACCTAACAATAAGAAGGTATGGCCAATATCAAAAAAACATTTCTCGTAAAGTCAGGCCTGGAAGTATCCAAACTGCCAAATAAATATCCATTTCAAATAACAAAAACAAGGAAAGGAAGGCAAGCAAGGAATTTTGTTTTAATAAAATATATTACGCGACATATTCCCGTGTTTTTGTTATTTAAAATGAATTGTGATCGCGAAAGTTTAGGGAGAACTAAAGTAAATATCCGTCCTTGTCAACAGAGAAGCGACCCGAGACCCGGGCGCGGCGGGCGAGGGGCGCGCGCGCGGGCCCCGCGGGCGCCGGCCGGGGCGCGCGCGGCGACGGCCCAGCCACGACCAACGGTACATTCCTTTCAAATACATATCGACGCTTGAAAGGCAATAATTACTAAGCGACATGTTAGCAACTTTACACCAGAGCATTTTAAAGTTTTTTTTTTTGGAAAAAAATTCGTATAAAATTGCCTTTTGGTCATAGCTAATTGATTCTAACGAATTTTAGTTGTATTTTAAAAGCTTTATGAACTGGCATTTAAAAATTTGGATTTTTTTCAATACTTTAAGAAATAGTGTCGGTTAGTAAAATTTTAATCATAATCACAAACAGGTAAAAATTACTTACTGACAACAAATTTTTATTATAAAACATGTAAAATTAACTAAATCCCAGTGTTCTATGTTTGTGTTTGAAGCAAAATGATACATCCAGAAGTAATAGATGTTTGACATTTAGGTAAAATGATCTAAATAAAAAGCAAAAAAACTTTTCTGCCAAGCAATTTCAACCATCGTACAAATTAAGTAAAGTAAGTGTAGGACAATTTTGAACAAGTAACAAAGAATTTAGGTTATAGTATGCAAATTATAGACTTTTGGACAGAGATTTTCGATGGATATCGTCATCATCAACATCAAAACCTTTGTAGTAATCTACAATCACTAACTACCGAGTATAAGCCTCTATCTAACGAGGGACGAATTAGAGCATAGGTACTCCGCCCCGCTGCCCTTGTACAGGTACATCAGGAGGTGCCAGGTCCTCAGGAGAGAAGCCCGAAAAAGGGGGGTGGTGATTCCACTCTCCCTCCCAACAACACAGCATGCTAGAGACGTGTCGCCGCCCCCCCGCCAAGGGGGCAAGCCAGCAGCCCCAATTAGATGCCCAACTACTGCAGTACCCCGCAGCCAACCCGTGAACCACCGCCCCCGCACCACCCCTCAATCGGCCGGCTACACCCTTCCCAAAGTGAGCCAGGCCGTCAACATCCCTGAGGACCCACGAACGGAGGCGAACGTCCCCACATAGAGGGAGGGGACTCTCCCCCCAAAGAAGAGGAAACGGAGGACACGCAACAGAGGCCAAAGGCCTGTGGCCTCTTCCACGACTTAGCCCATGCCGGTGTCCCACACAGATGCCCCCGTGCCTTTAACGACTCGCCTGGCTCCAGTCCCGGCGTACAGCCTACCAGGACCCACAGAACAACGCCCACGGCAGCAGCTGGCACCTTCCGATGCCGCCGCGCCTCCCCCTCGCAGAGCTACACGCCCTGCGCCAATAGGAAACATCCCCCCTGCCGGTGCACAGTCTGCCCCCGCGGCTGGGATGTCGCAGGCCGGATCGGCCGGGAACCCCATGGTGGCACTCATCGGTATCCTGACCGAACTCCTGGTCGCCATCGTCGCGGGTGAGGACATCCGAGAGGCGGCGATGCGGGGACTGTCTGCCATCCAGACCATCTACTATGGATAGGCCCCCTGCATTGCGCCTTCTATACTGGAATCCCGGAGGGGTACGGAATCAGATCCAAGCCTACTCGTCCAGTCTCAGGAAATCCATCTTCTCCTGCTGGACGAGACAAAGCTGGGACCAATTGATGACCTCAAGATACCTAACTTCCACACATACCGTCGGGATGAGGTGTCGCCCACAGGGATGACCTACAGAGGCACGGCCGTCCTAGACAGGCGCGACATCATCCACGAGGAGTTGGAGCACCTCCCATACAAAGAACTCCGTACAACCGGGCTTGACGCGGATTGACTTGACCGGGATTGACGCGGCGGGCGAAGAGATGCGAATCTATGCTGGCTACCGCCCGCCGTCGCCCCGCTACTGTCCCGCAGACACCGCCGCCATCTTCGCTACCCGCACCTCTATCCTGCTTGCAGGCGACATCAAGGCCAAGCATCCCGGATGGGGCTCCAGAGTCACCAACACCGCGGGTAGTGAACTCCAACAGGATAGCGAGAGTTAGGGCTTTGCGGTCCTGGGCCCCGATTCCCCCACACACATACCAACCAACCCGCAGCATGCCGCCGATGTCCTGGATATCGTACCATGTCTATTCGTTCATTACCATGTACGCTGCCTGGTCCAGATTGAGGTGCTGTACAACTTGGACACTCAGCACCTCCCAATCCTCATCACGCTCGATCTGGTCGCGAACTTCAGTGCGCCGCGGCCCCTGGGCATGAGGACAGAATGGACAAGCCTACTCACAAGCAATGGAGTTTATTGACATCGGTCCCCTACTGACGCTGGAAGATGTGGAGATAAAGGCCACAGCGCTGGCCTCCAAGATTACCGAGGCCAAAGAGGCAGCATCTACGCCTATTTACAACCGCCTGGTGTTTGAACTCCTCCAGACCAGCACGCCGCCAGCCCTCATAAAGATTGTGGCATCCTTTCTAGCCAACCGACGTTACTCTGTCGTGGTTGAGAATGCCACATCTTCTTCGCGTCCAATTGCAGTCGGCGTACCGCAGGGCAGTTGCCTATCGCTCGCGTTGTACGCCCTCTACACAGACAACATCCCCCCACCCTGGCAGAGATCATCCATCCGGGCCGGGGAACGGACGTGACCCTTGGACTCTCCACGGACGATAGCGACTGCTTCGCATCATCCACCACCCCACGCCGAAAAACCCTTCCCCTTCTGCAGCTCCGTGGCCAGGATGTCACGTGGGTTCCGCATGCAAGGTACCTTGGAGTGGAGATAGACCGGTCGTTGAGTATGCAGCCTCAGGTAGATCGCGCGTTCGGCCAAGTTCGTGCTGCCCGGGGGCTCCTCCGACCTGTCTTGGACTCCCATCTCCCGCTTAGGACCAATCTGCGGATGTACTAATGTACATCCGGTCATGACTGACCTACGCTGCACCAGCGTGGTATGCGCTGACATCAGCCACAAACAGGACCCGCCTACAAGCGCAGCCAAACATCACGCTGTCGATCTGCACGGGTGCGGGCCACTACGTCAGGAATGACGTTATGGCTTGCGACGTGCTGATCGAAACCATCGCGGGCTTCGTGATCAACACGGCGCGTCAAATGTTCGACCGCGCCGACAACGGACCGCACACCCATCTCAACGGCCTCGCCCCACTGCATGTCCGACCCCGGACCATAAAGGTGGCTTCAATAGCCACGGGACCTCCTCATACAGGGAGATGAAGATTAAGAAGAAGGAGAAGAATGCAACCAGCCTGAAAGGCATTTATCAAATGACCCAGGGATAGTAGCCCCTAGAGTTGAAGCCGGGGTAAGGAGGTCTAACCTTGAGACCCCACCCGGAGACCTCCGAAGTGGTCCGAAAGACAAGGATGATGAGCACACGGGTACCTATGCGACAGTTCAGTGAAGACTAAATGTTTCCAACAGCCATTTAAAATCTGTTTACAGTACGGATAAGCGGCAAAACAAATTACGTGCATCAGGGATAAGCTCACTTTTATACTAATTTCATGCCAGTAATAGTTATCTGAGTAACAGAAACAGTAAAATCACGGCAGGTAAAAAAATACTAAACGACAAAATATCATACCTTCTAGGTAGGTAAATATTACTACTTTATGTTTTAAGAGCATTTGCATTTAGGTAAAAAGCACTAAATAAAAATTAATACATAATTTAGGTGTGGTAAAAAGTCCTAAATTACGAGAAAAAAAACAAAATTACCAGGTAAAACTTCTTAAGTGATATTCATACCCTAAGTACTGCAAGGCAAAATATACTTTATGTTTAAACGCATTATCTCGAATCTAGGCAAAAATTACTAAGTGTAACGAGTAAAAACTGAATACATACTAAGTAAAAATTATTCATAAATCGGCAAAATTATAGTCGCTTGGACGCCGAAAACTGAGAAAATGTGTTTTTTTCCCAGTTACAAAGCGACAACAAACTTCGTCCTAGCGGCATGGGAGTAAGGCCAATCGACGCAGTTTTTTTTTCTGATTTCAACGATATATATAACTCAATTTCGCCCAAAATGTCGCTTGGTAATTATTGCCTTTCAAGCGTCGATATTATATATATAATTTATTCGCCGCTGGAATCTAGGTACAAGATTTTTACAACCTAATTAAGGATAACACATTACTACAGCCACTAAGGCTTATTTTGTGCTATCGTGAGCCACCTTTAACTTAATGTTTATTTAAACTAAATAAGAAAAATACAGTATAATATAAATCATTACACTACCTACCTACCTATATCAACAGCATTTATACCTAGATTTTTTTTAAAGTAATAATTTAATGTTAGTTGGGATCAAACTGTCCCGTAAATCAATAGGCAAATTGTTTATTAGTCTTGGAACAATATAATCCGTCGTCCGCTCAACGTATGCATTGTTCGCGCACTGTGTACTTTAGTACACAGTGCGCGAACAATGCATACGTTGAGCGGACGACGGATCAAGTTCTTGGAAACGGCCCGCGTATATACAGGGTGTTTATTTTTTAAGGGAATCATTGAAAAATTGTTCAAAGTAGGTTTTAAATAATGTCAACAAGCATTGGTACGGGGGTACCAGAAAAGGAGTCGAAGGTTTCCGAAAAATGCCATTTTTGACCTTTGATGACCTTTTGAGGTCACAATAACTTCGATCCCTGTGACCCTAGGCTCACCAAAATCAATCAGTACCCTTCTCTCATTAAGACGGTGCTAACAAAAAAGGTTTCATGTAAATCGGTCAACGCGTTCGGTTGTAATCGTCTCATACACAGACAGACCGACAGCGCTATGCATATTAGGGGGGTTGCATATCCTTCGGGGATGCTCATGGAATGCTGCCGGCGGCTCCGAGTGATTCTCCGGTATTTCAAGGAGTTGGGCTGGCTAGGGTTGTGACACTATCTCGGGGGACATAGCAAAATGCACCCCAATGCGGGACGTCAGTGCAGATCTGGTATCCCTCAACAGAATTAGAAGGAGGCGGTGCTATGTTCGGTTGTATATTTACTGACTATATTTTTCAATGTATGTTCACCGATTTCTCTCCGTAATTGTAGACAGATTAAAAAAAAATCATATATTTTTTTTCATTTAGAAGTAAGGACTTTCGAGGTGGTCCCATATGAACCAAGTCAAGATCTGATGGTGGAATCCCAGGGGAATCGAGGGAATCTATTATTAAAGTTGTTTTATTGTGTTTATTTCACTTGAAAAATATTTCCCCATACAATGTCAGCCATATTTATCTAGCATGTTAAGTTACAAGGTCTTTTAATAATATAGGAGTATCAAACATAAGAGCAGTGGAGCGACATAGGATTAGAAAAAAATAGACACAATCTAAAAGATATTATAAAATTTAAATAAATTTATTTACGACACCTAAAAACTATAACAGTGAAATCTTAATACTTAAGTCTAAGTTACAACACCCCAAAGGTCGTTAGTGCAGACCAGAATTAAAATTAGAATTACATATGTACATCTAATATTATGTTACAAGAAGGAACTGATTCAGTTCATTGTTCGCAAACTAACGCCGCACTTTCATAAGAGCCTTATAACATGGCAAAATACTTGTCATCATCATCATTCCAGCCGTAAAAAGTCCACTACTGAACAGGCCTCCCTCATGGATCTCCATGAGGGGTAGTGCAAGAAATGAAATGAAATTCGTTTATTGAAAAAGAACAGCGTATTAACAGTGTTGTTAGTAATTAAACGAAACAAGGTTAATCCTGATCAGTTTCTCGTCGCAAAAATAATACAAGTATTTTTCAAACTACAAAATCGATTTTAAACGTGTTTAAAACATTACAGAGATAAAATTTAGTAACTTTGTTACAATATTATAATCATAGAGATTTATTTAAAAAATGTCAAAGTATGAAAAAGTAAAACAATTATGTTAAAAATTTTAAAAATAAATAAATCAGCAGAAATTGTTTATTATAATTATTGTAAACTGTGTTCCAAAAACAATAATCAGTATAAGTAAAAGAAATTAGAATAGAATCGGTATGTAATGAACTTCGGGATTGGCTACATGAAGTAATTGTCAAATAGTATTAAACATAGTTATTATATAGGAATTCACTCACATTGTAAATAGTTTTGTCCAGTAAAAGAGTTTGAACTTTATTAAGGAAAGCATTGTCATTTTCTATAATTCTTAATTTTAGTGGTAGTTTGTTAAACAGTTTTTGGCCGATAATATTTGGCAATTTCTTTGAGAATTTCAACCTGTGATAAATTGGTTCTAACAACATCTGATGTCGGTTGCTGGATGGCAAGGGTTGGCAGGCGGGTAGGCGAGCGCAGTACGCAATGTTGATACACGGAAAGACGCTGCTGCCCATCTTCCGGAGGTATCCCTTAGTAGGCTCTTACTGCATCCACGGGCATGAGAGGACGGGTAACATTCTACTGCCGGCATTCCTCGGCAAAAATACTTGTATAATATAAATAGTCGTCCGACCAGCCACGACCACCGCCGGGCCAGCCTCGAGCGACGGACGAGCCACCGCGCCAGCGAGGGAGACAGCCACGTGGAAGAGAGTGAAGAGGAGACCCGCGTGAAACAGGTATGTGGATTAAATTCGACTACAAATCTATTATAGGTCGCGCAGCGGTTTAAGATCGCTCGATGAATCTAGTGGGGAGAATGGGCGCATGTGTCCAATCGCGCACGAATCGAGACGCGTTAACGCAACGCGGGAGGCGGCCTTGAGACCTTGAGAGCGACTGGTCTACCAATGACGTGTGCCGCCAGCGCACCCCACCCCCTCACCCCGCCCCCTCACCCCGCACCCCTCACCCCGCACACCCGCCCCCCTCACCCCGCACATCACCAAATAGACCTTACAATTGAATACTGCGCATACCCCTTCTACTTTTGCCGAGCGATCTTTAACTATTGCGTGACCTATATCTGGTATAATAAATAATAATAATATCTTTATTCTCAGGCAACAATAGAAAAGTACACAGATTTTAAATAACTTATTCTACGGCCCATAGATAATAATAATAATAAAAAATAATGCTGGACAATCCACACAACATCATCTAGCCCCAAGCTAAGCAGAGCTTGTGTTATGGGTACTAGATGACTGATATACTTATACTACATTATACTACATAGATATATATTTTTTATACATAGAAAAACATCCAGAACACCCTGAACAAATATCTGCAGATCGTACAGATATTTGTCCCGAGGCGGGAATCGAACCCGCAACCTCTTGCGTCGCAGGCGGACCTTCGCCCGCTGCGCCACAGAGCTCGTCGATAATATACCTTAAATCTAACATATATGTACATATATAGTAAACTTATTACTTATTATAATGACTACTTCTGTGGCGCAGCGGGCGAAGGTCCGCCTGCGACGCAAGAGGTTGCGGGTTCGATTCCCGCCTCGGGACAAATTTCTGTACGATCTGCAGATATTTGTTTAAGGTGTTCTGGGTGTTTTTCTATATATGATAAAAAAATATATATCTATGTAGTATATGAATTAAGTATATCAGTCATCTGGTACCCATAACACAAGCTCTGCTTAGCTTGGGGCTAGATGGTGATGTGTGAATTGTCCAGCATTATTTATTTATTTATTATTTATAATAGACTAGCTTTTGCCCGCGACTTCGTCCGCGTGGAAGTCATAAAACGTAAAATCCCCCCTTTTCACGCAGAGCCACTTTGTTACGGAAATATAAATCCCATTTATTCCCTATCCCGTGGGAATTTCGAAAAATCCCTTCTTAGTGCACCTCTAGGATAGGTACTCAAGGTATGTGTGCCAAATTTCAAGTCTTTAGGTCTAGTGGTTTAGGCTGTGCGTTGATATATCAGTACTAACTGACTGATATATCAACGCAGTCAGTCAGTCAGTCAGTGAGTCAGTCAGGACTTTGAATTTTATATATACAGATGTGCAGTCCTGCCTAATTGCAAACAAAGACCGCTTTGTATTAGAGCTGAAAAATACCTTTGCGTCGTTGAACTCTTGTAATTCGGAAGAGATCAACACCCAATTTATGAATATCGTAAATACAGTTAAAAGAGCAAGCTCAAAAATAAAACCCATCCGTCCGAACCAAGATAAACTAAGCGGCCCTACTAGAGACCTTCTAGAAAAACGCTCAACCGTCACATATCGCACTACAGAATATTCAATAATAGACAAACTTGTAAAGAAAAATATTCGAAAAGATTTACGACTGTTCAATACCAATAAAGTTAAAATAGCACTTGAAACCAACAGATCCCTTCGAACAGCTAAAAAAGGGATGGAAAAGGGAAAACCCAGCATAACGTGCCTCAAAGACAGCAATGGCACAAAACATGGTGACAGAAGCAAGATCCTCAATATCTGCACGGAATTCTATAAAACCTTATACGCTAAACCATCAGCGAGCCACGTCGGACCCCTGCCAGAATATTTTTGCTCTGACGATATACCACCTATCACTGGCTCAGAAGTTCACAAAGCCATAACACAAATGAAATATTCTAAGAGTCCAGGCGACGACGGTATCTCCACTGAAGTCCTAAAAATTGGTGAATCTGCTTTACTACCCCATTTAACAAACCTTTTCAATACTATACTCCAAACCGGTACATTTCCTAAGAACTTCTGTCATTCTACAATAATTCTACTCCATAAAAAAGGCGACAAAAGCGATCTTTCTAATTATAGACCTATAAGTTTAGTCTCACACGTTTACAAAGCTTTTGTCAAAATTCTCGAGAACCGAATTTCGGCCCAGTTAAATTCGAATCAACCTCCCGAACAAGCTGGATTCCGTCCAGGTTTTTCCGTCACAGACCACTTGCAAACCCTTAATCAGATAATCGAAAAGCATACAGAATATAAACAGCCCCTATACTTGGCGTTCGTGGACTATTCGAAGGCATTCGATAGCATTTCTCACGAATCGTTATTTCAAGCACTGACCAATCAAGGCATCGGACCCACGTACGTCAAGTTAATTATGAATATTTACCTTAAAAGTACAGCCGCCGTCAAGACACACACCACTGGTCCGTCTTTTCCAATAAGCAAAGGTGTCAAACAGGGAGACCCATTGTCCCCTAAATTATTTACAGCCACCCTTGAAGAAATCTTCAGAAGCTTGGCTGATCAGTGGATAGGAAAGGGAATTGTCGTTGGCGCAAACAGACTTACCAACCTTCGTTTCGCCGACGACATCGTTTTGTTCTCAACAACATCGCATCAACTACAACAGATGCTGGTAGACCTGAGCAACGCGAGCCTTTCAATCGGCTTATCAATGAATCAGTCAAAGACCAAGGTTATGACTAATAGCACCAAACATAAGATCTGCGCACAGGGTGGGGAGATTGCATACGTCGATGAATATATTTACCTCGGCCAGATAGCCTCTTTCCAGGCAAGACAAGAAAAGGAGATCATCCGTCGAACAGACAACGCCTGGAAAAGCTACTGGGCCATGAAGGAATTAATGAAGGGTAGCCTTCCAATTTGCCTCAAACGCAAACTCATGGACGTATGCATTCTTCCTATCTTAACTTATGGTGCACAAACCTGGTCTTTGACATCTCTTCAGCGCTCAAAGCTCGGAGTCTGCCAAAGGGCGATGGAGCGCAGTATTCTAGGTGTTAAATTAACAGATCGCATAAGAAACACCACACTGCGCTCCATGACAAAAATCGTCGATGCTGTCAATAAATCAGCTAAACTGAAGTGGGACTGGGCCGGACATGTGTGTCGCATGTCGGAAGAAATGTGGGCAAAGATAGCCACCGAGTGGGTCCCACATGCGGTACAACGACCGCGCGGCCGGCCAGGCGCAGGGGGCGGGATGAGCTGGACATGTACTGTGCTGACTGGTCGACCAACGCCTTGGACCGGGAAGTATGGAGAGAGGGAAGGGAGGCCTTTGCCCAGCAGTGGGATCCTACAGGCTGATTAGATTAGATAGATGTGCAGTCGACTTATCAAACCGCCCTGGTACCTTGTGGTTGGGATTTCAATCTTATCAAACAAAAAAAAACAATAATGGCCTCTTGCCGTAAATATGAAAGCCATGGAGCGCGCCATGCTCGGTATCAAGCTAATCCACCGCGTTCCGAATATCGATATCCGACGAAGGACAAAAGACCAAGGCGCGAGCCAGAATGGCGGCCGAGCACGGCGCGTAGAAGGCGGGCGAGCGGTGGCGAGGTGGGTCGACCTGGCACGCCTCGCAGGGCGGCGATGGATGCCACTGGCACAGGATCTTGGTGGATGGCACCAACTTAGGGAGGCCTATACCCAGCAGTGGGTTTTTTTTTTAGGTGTGGAAATCATCTAATGACTCCTCCCGCTCTGGGTGGAGCAGGAGGGCGTGTCAGACTTTTACTGACTAAAACCACACCTGTGTCCTTCAGTTGCCCCTTGCGTTCTAGGACTACGGGTTTCCTTTTCAGAAATTCCCAACGGTCCTAGCTTGCGGGCATCGGCCCTGTTGGGCCCCTACACAGCAGTTGGTGACATCGGACTGTGGATGATGATGATGATGCCGTAAATATACTATTTTTGTGCCTCGTCCTTGTGACACAATGTACTGGTATTGACTGGGTTGCCTATAAAAAATTGCCCGATTAGTGTCCTTCATAATTTCAGCCATAAAACGTCCACTGATGAACACAGGCCTCCCTCATGGGGCCATGAGGGGTAGTTGCCATACTCACCACGCTTGGCAGGCGGGTTGGTGAGCGCAGTACGGGATGTTGATACAAGGATAGACGCTGCTGCCCATTTTCCGGAGGTATCCCTTAGCAGGCTCTTACTGCATCCATGGGCATGAGAGGCGGTGTATCATTCTACTGCCGGCACCCCACGGCACTGGTGTCCTTACCTACTTTTAAAGCTCTCTGTAAAATGTATTGTTATCACTGAATTGAAATTATCGTGGCTAGACATCATTAAATAAATATAATACGGCTTACACCACGTACCTAACTTATTATCATTTTGCTGACGTTTCGTAGACCATTTAGAGGCCCTTCTTCATGAGCACCGTTCGTGGCCGACTCCGAGGGCCGCGAGACGAGAACTAGCTTGAGCAGTTCGGCACGGATCGCGCGGCTGGACATAGCCGCCGGCGCTGGTGGTGGGGGGGATCCCCCTGCTAAATCCTCATCACTTGTTTCGTCCGTAGCGTTAGGCTGGATACACACGGTGCTTACTGTGTCACTTTCTAGGCCGACTTGAACATTGCCCTGTTCAGCAGTCGCGGAGTACAAGATTGGTCTCCATGAAGGTGATATACCCCAACCCTGGTCTCGGTTGAAATTCGGATGCCGGCTTATTTCAATCGCTTCACGAATTTTTCGGGGGACGAAGAACTTCTCTCTGGCTAGGACCGAAGCCTTGTCAAACCGTATGTAGTGAACCGAGTCCTGAGAAAGAGCATGTTCTGCGACTGCTGATTTCTCAGTTTCCAGCTTTTTCACACTACGAATGTGTTCAGTCAGTCTGGTGGCAATGTTTCGTCGAGTTTCCCCAATATAACTTTTGCCACAGTCACACGGTATACTGTACACCCCAGGAACACTCAGGGGATCCCGGTCTTTCGGTGTCCTCAGGAGCTGTCTGATCTGGCTCGATGGCCGAAATACAGGCTTGATATTGTATTTCCGGCGTAAAAAGTACCCAATTTTGTCTGTTACCCCCTGTATGAAAGGTAGAAAGACGGGAGACCGTTCTACGTTTGGAGCTCGCCTGCGCTCATCCGCATACATCATCCGAGAACATTTTTGCCAGCAGTACCCATTTCTCTCCAATACTGTCTTTACATGGTCCAGTTCACCTTGTACGTGTTGCTGATCACATAAACTAAGGGCCCGATTGATCAACGTTCTGGGCACGGAGAGAAGGTGTGAGGGATGATGATGGGAGTCAGCACGTAGGTACAGATCCGTGTGAGTGGGTTTCCTATACACCGAGTGTGAGAGACGACCTTTCGAGTCCCGGGTAACTCGTACATCCAAAAATGGTAAGGTTCCATCTGTTTCCCTTTCAGTAGTAAATTGTATTTTTGGATGTACCGAGTTTAGGTGTTTTAGGAAGTCTGTCAGCTCATCCTCTCTTACAATGGAAAATACGTCATCCACATACCGCCACCAATATCGAGGTTTAGTGCATGCAGTTGTTATGGCTTTTTCCTCAAAATGCTCCATGAAAATATTGGCTACTACCGGCGCGATAGGAGAACCCATTGCCACCCCGTCCACTTGTATGAAATGGTCGCCTTTCCATACGAAATACACATAGATCTCAGACATACACATAGAACCACCGGAGATCATGGTCAGCTTTGATGTATCGTCGTTGTTCACCAATGTGCCAGTCGAAGACGCAATGAACATAATTGCCGATCGAATTAATGCTGCTGATCTGCCCACAGCATATATTGAGTGGACAAGCTATTGTCTAAAGAGCGGCTATTTCGTATGGAAAGGCGACCATTTCATACAAGTGGACGGGGTGGCAATGGGTTCTCCTATCGCGCCGGTAGTAGCCAATATTTTCATGGAGCATTTTGAGGAAAAAGCCATAACAACTGCATGCACTAAACCTCGATATTGGTGGCGGTATGTGGATGACGTATTTTCCATTGTAAGAGAGGATGAGCTGACAGACTTCCTAAAACACCTAAACTCGGTACATCCAAAAATACAATTTACTACTGAAAGGGAAACAGATGGAACCTTACCATTTTTGGATGTACGAGTTACCCGGGACTCGAAAGGTCGTCTCTCACACTCGGTGTATAGGAAACCCACTCACACGGATCTGTACCTACGTGCTGACTCCCATCATCATCCCTCACACCTTCTCTCCGTGCCCAGAACGTTGATCAATCGGGCCCTTAGTTTATGTGATCAGCAACACGTACAAGGTGAACTGGACCATGTAAAGACAGTATTGGAGAGAAATGGGTACTGCTGGCAAAAATGTTCTCGGATGATGTATGCGGATGAGCGCAGGCGAGCTCCAAACGTAGAACGGTCTCCCGTCTTTCTACCTTTCATACAGGGGGTAACAGACAAAATTGGGTACTTTTTACGCCGGAAATACAATATCAAGCCTGTATTTCGGCCATCGAGCCAGATCAGACAGCTCCTGAGGACACCGAAAGACCGGGATCCCCTGAGTGTTCCTGGGGTGTACAGTATACCGTGTGACTGTGGCAAAAGTTATATTGGGGAAACTCGACGAAACATTGCCACCAGACTGACTGAACACATTCGTAGTGTGAAAAAGCTGGAAACTGAGAAATCAGCAGTCGCAGAACATGCTCTTTCTCAGGACTCGGTTCACTACATACGGTTTGACAAGGCTTCGGTCCTAGCCAGAGAGAAGTTCTTCGTCCCCCGAAAAATTCGTGAAGCGATTGAAATAAGCCGGCATCCGAATTTCAACCGAGACCAGGGTTGGGGTATATCACCTTCATGGAGACCAATCTTGTACTCCGCGACTGCTGAACAGGGCAATGTTCAAGTCGGCCTAGAAAGTGACACAGTAAGCACCGTGTGTATCCAGCCTAACGCTACGGACGAAACAAGTGATGAGGATTTAGCAGGGGGATCCCCCCCACCACCAGCGCCGGCGGCTATGTCCAGCCGCGCGATCCGTGCCGAACGCCGCGCTCAAGCTAGTTCTCGTCTCGCGGCCCTCGGAGTCGGCCACGAACGGTGCTCATGAAGAAGGGCCTCTAAATGGTCTACGAAACGTCAGCAAAATGATAATAAGTTAGGTACGTGGTGTAAGCCGTATTATATTTATTTAATGTATTGTTATGTCTTTTGTTCTGCGCTGTGCGTGTAGATACCGAAGTAAATGTTTTCTATTGTTGTCTAAACAGGAGCGGGAAAGCCGGGGTCATCGCCCTCGGCGACAGGATATGAGCAGGTGAGACTGTTATACTTGCTATTTTCTTGTATCTCTGAAAGCATGGTTTCCATGGGCTTTGATAAATAGATAAATGTTGCATGTAATTATCCAATCCATCCCATAAGGTTGGACCCCTACGCTTAAAATCATTTATCACTAGCCTCATAGGTTTGCTGTAAGAGAACTCTCTTTAGGCGGTTCACACACTGCCACGCATCACGCTGCATGTTGCGTGGATGCGTCTTCTAACGTTGCTTGTAATTATCTCCGTTTGTATAGAAAACACGCACAGTCCAACACAGAAAATGCATTACGCGCGTTCATGCAGATCACGCGCGTAGGTGCGGAGAAACATACCGAGTCCCGCGAACAGCTTTAAATGAAATGAGTCAGAGCCGCCGTGAATCCACAAAACACAACTACGCGCGTGAGTGCGTGAAATACCCGCACGATGATGCAGATCTGCACTCCCGTAAGTACGCGCGTAGTTGCGTCGACACGCAACATGCAGCGTGGTGCGTGGCAGTGTGATAACCGCCTTAGGGTTAACCCTTAGGCTCTTACTTCATCCACGGGCATGGGAGGCGGGTCAGCATTCTACTGCCGGCACCCACGGCAGTGTGTATGCTTATTACATTTGAATATTTTCCTTTAATTATCATGGATTCCACCAACAGAACTGGATTTACATAATTAAAGTCGGTTTTCGTTAGTTTTTTTTATATGTATAACTAACGACCCGCCCTGGCTTCGCACGGGTGCTATGCTGGTACTAATACTACAGAATATACCCTTGCTTTTTTGTAGACCTTTTTAAGGTGTACAGTACTGTGGTACATTATTTTTAATATCTCGTAGGGTTCAGCGAGCGTTTGCAATGTGAGCGCAAAAAAATGTGTTTATTTACGACATCTCATTAAAAACCTCTAAAATGATCAGTGTTTCTCTTCTATATTATTCATGTATTATACGACCTGAAGTTTCCTCTTGAGTCACTCGTCTATTAAAACCGCATTAAAATCCGTTGCGTAGTTTTAAAGATATAAGCATACATAGGGACGGACAGACAGCGGGAAGTGACTTTGTTTTATACTATGTATATTGATGTATAGTACAAGTAAACGTTTTATCTAGCCATCAAAGCTTGTTGCTGTGGCACAAGATGGTGCCGTCCGGCATTACTAATTAGTGTTGCAACAGAACTCTGCTTTCGCTTCTGCTTCTGCAGAAGTTCCGCATGTTTTTTCACTTCCGTTTCCGTTTCTGGTTCCGCTAACTTTATAACAGAACTCTAAACGGAAGAAGACTCTTCTACAGCTGATGCTGGTGACAATTTATGTCTAGAGATACAGTCACATCTTCGGGAGTACAAGAAAGAGAAAAGACTACCTCTTCATGGGGATTCCCTCATGTGGTGGAATGGAAATGCGCACATATACCCTTATCTTTTGCCAATAGTTCGCCAATACTTTTCAGCTCCCCCGAGCAGTGTAGCCAGCGAGCAATTATTTAGCGGAGCTGGTTTAATATATGAAGAACACCGAAATAGGCTGAAAGGTGTAAAAGCTGCTAAATTACTTTTTATTAAATATAACATGCCGCTATTTAATTTTGAGTACTAGTTAACGTACAAAAGTAATAAAAAAATCTTATAAAACGAAATTGTGCTTTTTCTTCATATTATACACTTCCGTTTCCGCTTCCGCTTCCGTTAGGATTTACTTTTGACATCTGTTTCCGTTTCTGCTTCCGTTATGACACTTCCGTTGCATCACTATTACTAATGTACTTCGGTGTCCCAGCCAGCCCGGCGGCGCGGAGGCCCGCGACAGCGACAGCGGCGGCGAGGGCGCGGCGCGCAGCCGGCGCGTGCGCAACAAGGTGCTCAGCTACCAGGAGCGGCCGCTCAACAGGTACGTAGCTGTCACAAGCTTAGCGGTTTCCAATTCAAAATAAATGCATACAAAAAATTAAAATTTAATGAATGAAATTATGACGACCTCTGTGGCGCAGCGGGCGAAGGTCCGCCTGCTACGCAAGAGGTTGCTGGTTCGATTCCCGCCTCGGGACGAATGTCTGTGGGATCTGCATCTGTTCTGAATGTTTTTCTATGTATAATAACAATATTTGTCTATGTAATATAAAATATTAAGTATATCAGTCACCTAGTACCCATAACACAAGCTCTGTTTAGCTTGGATCCAGGTGATGCTGTGTGAATTGTCCAGCTTTATTTTATTTTTTAATTGTCTATTGGCAATATTTACCTATTACAACTGCCGCAATCATCACGTTCACTAAGCACGTGACTATCATCCAGCCCCAAGCTACGCAGAGTTTGTGTTATGGGTACTTGGTGAATAAATACTTATTGCAATATACAGATTTTTTTTCAGTAGACTTAGCAGATGTTTTGGGTGTGTAATGACGATTTGTATAGGAGTAATTGATATTTAGGATTATAATGAAGTTACATTTTTAGAGCTTTCTTTCCTAGTTGTAGTGTTTCTGAGGATTTCATTATATGGCTATCTTTTGGTGTTTAAGGTTTGTTTTGGAGTGCGATCATCAGTTTTATTTTTTTGGTTGGTGTGTTTTTGAGGATTACATCACATTGCTGTCTGTGGGTGTCATGAACTGCAGTTATTATCGTTATAATATCTTTTGACCCTTCTTTTGGTTGTTGTTCGCTTTTTTCGTAGCATTCATTCATGTCAACTATGCCTTTCTTTGGTGTTCCTGTTTGGGATGATTGTATTTTTTTCTTGGGGTCTTCAATTCATATTGATTGGTGACGAAAAAGGTAGATGTAGGAATTTTGTCCGGTCCGTATCTAGCGTTAATTATTTCTCCAGTAATCGTATTTCCGGTAGCTTCAATGTCTTCTTTTATGATGTGGAGTGGTGTCAAATGGTGCAAGTTACGAATGACTACTCTATAAGTCTTTTCATCTTTTTTTCCAAATGTGTATCCTAGGAGACCATTTTCACGGAAGTGTTTCATGTGTGTTTCAGTTTCTTTACTACTAACTCGGTAGTTGTTTTCTATTTACTAATTTGTATGTGAAATTATCTTGATCAGCTGCTTTCAGAAGAAGAGTTGTAAGTTTATGAACATCATCTGTTCCATATAAAATAATTTCAATTCAATTTCAATTTGTTTATTTGTATAATTTTAGACGAAAGTCTACAACCAGTGTGTGTTACCAGTGATGACATATGGAACCGAGACGTGGTCCTTCACTATTGGCCTTATGAACAAGCTCAGAGTCGCTCAACGAGCTATGGAGAGGGCTATGCTCGGGGTTTCACTACGGGATCGAATCAGAAATGAGGAGATACGTAGGAGAACTCGGGTCACCGACATAGCCAAACGGATTAGCACGTTGAAGTGGCAATGGGCAGGCCATATAGCGCGCAGAACTGACGGCCGATGGGGCAGCAAAGTTCTCGAATGGAGGCCACGGATCGGCAAGCGCAGCGTAGGACGTCCACCTACAAGATGGGCAGACGACTTGGTGAGAACTGCTGGTCGGCGGTGGATGCAGACGGCTTCCAACCGCAGTACTTGGAGATCAATGAGGGAGGCCTTTGTCCAGCAGTGGACGTCCTACGGCTGAAATGATGATGATGATAATTTTGGGTGGCTTTACTACATTTGGTGTTTTATGTTGGTGTTGGGGGCATTAGTGTTGTCATCTGTCTCATTACCATCTGTTGGCAGATCTGAGAACCTGTTGTGGGTTTGTGTGCAGTCGTATGGAGGACTGTCATCATTACTGGGGCGTTTGGGATTTCTTTCCATCGGACTTTTTGCCATTCTGTGCTTGCAGGAGTTTGCTTCTTGACTTGACCTGTGTCCATGTCTAGAGGACTCCTCTTTAGTCACAGTGGCTAACCTTGGTTTTGTGATGAACAAGCTAGGATGGAAGGCTTGTTGCACATATTTCTTTGTGCTGCTGTAGCTGCTGATCTAACTGTTCATTTGAGGCAAAACTTTGCACATTAATAAAAAATAAATTATTTACTTACCAAACGAGTATTTTTTTTATTTAAACTTAATAAAATAGGTGTGTTTTGCTACTAAAAAGTAACTAGGTAGGTATGTTTCTTATTTTGGTCTGGAGACATTTTTACGTATGAACACGATGACTTATACGTAAAAATGTCTCCGAATGCCGATGCGTTTGAGCGAACCTGGGTAGGGTCATAAGCCTTCAAAATTAGCCTACCAACATAAAAAAGTAGTTACATACGAATTTAAATTAAGAACCATTGAATGAGTGACATTGTTGTTTTCACTTACACGTTTTTTCATAGAAAAGGTATGGGAATGTTTTTTTTTAATTATTGCCAAAACTTACGATTTGATTTGGTATGTTACTTTGGAAAAAGTGTTCCTGGTTGTAAATAGAGTCGATTAAGACGAACTTGTTTTTTCGACAAATGTAATTTTTTGGGTGAACCGTACCTTTTTTTCAAAAATCTAAAAATGGCAATATTTTTTTCTTCAAAATAATACAGAAAGTTCCTAATAACAAAACCTTATAACTACAAAAGAAAATGTAGCTTAAGGGGCCAAAAATTTGCCCCACCCTGTATATAGAAAAACATCCAGATCACCCTGAACAAATATCTGCAGATCGTACAGACATTTGTCCCGAGACGGGAATCGAACCAGCAACCTCTTGCGTCGCATGCGGACCTTCGCCCGCTACGCCATAGATTTCGTCTAAGAACTTTGTATACCCAGTAGGTACAGAGCAAATATACATTTTGCTGTCTATCTCTCCTTCTGTATGTTCGTTTCTTTTGTGTATTAATTCTTTCAATTGTGTATTAATCCGATTCATTTGTTTGTTTTCAGGAAGTTGCGAAGATAATCGTCACGTGGAAGTATCGATAACAGCGATCGAAGACCGCGATTCAACGAAACGGTTTGAGTTCAAAGCGCGGTGTGAAATTATTGTATTGATTGAGCTCTCTTGTAAGTTCTTAGTATTAAGTGTTTTAGTTAGTGAACTGTATCTATGTTTAAGTATTTTAAAATATTACGATTACACATTGTAGCCAGGTATCGATGCAGTGGGTGGAGGAGTAAAGCAAAAATATCTAAATCCGTATAAGCTATGCTATGGAAACTGTATTCTTATAGGCCACTTAATTTGCATTAAATACATTCGGTCAATAATACGAAAATAATGCTGGATTCCACACACTGCGCTATTCAGTTCCTAAGCAAAGCTTGTGTGGACAGCAGTCCAACGGCTGAGATGATGACCTGTCCATGTCCGGTCCATGTCCATGTCCGGTGACCATCATCTGGTTATGGAAACCAGATGATGTGGAGACAGCCGCTGACTGCTCTCCACATCCACTGCTGCACACGGCCTCCCTCGCCACGCTTGGCAGGCGGGTTGGCGAGCGCAGTACGGGCTGTTGATACACGGTAGACGCTGCTGTCCATCTTCCGAAGGTATGCTTTAGCAGATTCTTACTGCAACCACGGGCAAGAGAGGAGGGGCAACATTCTACTGCCGGCACATCACTAGCCAACATTACCATCATATTTTCAACCCGTAACCAACGTTACCATCATATTTTCAACCCGTAACCAACGTTACCATCATATTTTCAACCCGTAACCAACATTACCATCATATTTTCAACCCGTAACCAACATTACCATCATATTTTCAACACGAACTTGGGTTCGTGTTGAAAATATGATGGTATTGTTGGCAATACCATCATATTTTCAACACGTAACCAACATTACTATCATATTTTCAACACGAACCCAACAATACCATCATATTTTCAACCCGTAACCAACGTTACCATCATATTTTCAACCCGTAACCAACGTTACCATCATATTTTCAACCCGTAACCAACATTACCATCATATTTTCAACCCGTAACCAACATTACCATCATATTTTCAACACGAACTTGGGTTCGTGTTGAAAATATGATGGTATTGTTGGCAATACCATCATATTTTCAACACGTAACCAACATTACCATCATATTTTCAACACGAACCCAACAATACCATCATATTTTCAACACGTAACCAACATAATCATCATATTTTTAACACGAACCCAACATTACCATCATATTTTCAACACGTAACCAACATTACCATCATATTTTTAGGGGGCGCAGCCCCCTATTATCCATAGCGTTGTCTGTCTGTCTGTGCATGACACGATTACAACCGAACGCGTTGACCGATTTACATCAAACCTTTTTTGTTAGCACTTCTTAATGAGAGAAGGGTACTGATTGATTTTGATGACCCAGGGACCGGAGTTGTTATTGTGACCTCAAAAGGTCACCAAAGGTCAAAAATGTCATTTTTCAGAAACCTTCGCCCCCTTTTCTGGTACCCCCGTACCAATGCTTGTAACGTAACCAACATTACCATCATATTTTCAACACGTAACCAACATATTTGCACAACATCATCCCAACCATATTTGTGTCACTCATGTCGGAGTGCTACAAAGCTTTAAAAACTATAGACCAACTCAGCCATGATTATGAACTGAACAGTACATTCGTCCCGCGCCGGGAGCGAACCCGCCACCTCCTCTCGTCTCATTGACCTACGCTACAGGTAACTTGTTACAATGTGTATTTAATTCAACAATGTTATCTCGCGCGTACCGTATTGGTAATGATAATATTCAAGGCTGACTTACTTGTGTTTGTGTTATTAAATTATTATAAACGATATACGTAGTTTATGCTGTCGCTATAATCCAGCCACTTCCGATGTAGAATGTAAACAAACTGTCACACTTAAAATTATATTGCTTTCTAAGGGTTGGCTGTTTGCCCGAGTTAATAGTAATTTATTTATATTGAAGGGTCACAAATCCTATATAACTGGGATTATATGTAAAAACCAACATAAAGAAAGTTATTTTTGGTCAAGTATTGACAGTTTGTTGGCAAACATTCTACATCGAGTGGCTGGAGTATAGTTAAAATCTGTGTTAGTGCAAGGTAATAAATATCTCGATCAATAAACGAAGTTTGAGTACTATGCCGTAACACAGTTTTTAACTAGCGCAGCAAGTAAGGTGTTGATAATAGGCTCTTGGCAGGATATGAAAATCAAAATTATATTCAGTCCGTTCAGTTAGAGTTAGATAATACAAAATAAATTAAAAGTAAAAAACTTTTTAACAAACAAGCTTTTATTTAAACGTACTAAAAATAATAAAATAAACATTTCCATTGAAGTTTAATGTCAACTTAAAACGTCGTTTTTATCACAATTTATGTGATAAAAAAGCTGTCGCGAGATTAACCTGTGTACCTGTAACCTGTTTTTTTTTCAAACAATGTAAATACGAGTAGGGAAGGTGAATCCTTCGTACGGTTTCCACATTTTATTTTTTCATGAATTAATCACCTGACAGCTTTTTATAGTCTTAACTATCTGAGATTCATATAAAAAAATGATAGATGATTTCATCTGATGTTTCAACCATAATTATGATTTAAACTATCTGGAATGTGTACGAATCTGCTCCAACACCGGGGCACCTATATACAGTGTTGGGGGTACCTTCGCACGCTGTGGGGTGTTCCGTACGTGCGATTAAAACGACACATATAAATCAAAATTCTTTTATTAGCAATGAAATTAAACACAAAAATAAAGATTTAACTTCTATGAAACAACAATAGAATACTTTTTTTATAGTCAACAAAAATTACATAGCTTTTCTTATGTAAAAGAAAACTTGAATGACTTTTCTTACAATTAAATTTTCCTCTAACAGTAACACATAAAATTGCTTCATTTTCTACGTAAATTAGTCATCATAAATGTTGAATCACATTTTTTAATCTTTGGTGCGGATAAAAACTATTGAATAGTAAAATTAGAAAAAAAACACGAAAAGTGGAAGAATGGTATTTCCACTGGCAGATATAATGCCACCAAAAGTTACGAGCTCGGATCTTTCAGCTGATACAATTTGTCCGACTTGTTTTTGACATCTTCGAGCCAAGACTTTGGGAGTAGCTAGAACGGTGGATACACCTGATTCGTCGAAATTAAAGATTCTGTCAGCAGTTAATCAATGTCGCTCAAACACTGTCTTCAAGTTGGTATAAAACTCGGTAACCAAAGTTTTGTTAAACGCTAAAAAGATCTGGCAGCGCTTGTGTTTTCGGGTTTGCGTAAACTGAGTTCCGGGTTTCTTCTGCGAAAATCCATTATTTCCCAGCCATCTTATTTTCTTCCCACTTTGCTGATGATTCTGTTGGTGCACTAACAAGCTAAAGCTAATTAAATCGACGTAAAACGAACTAAAATGACATAAAGCTACAGTGCCGTGCTAAAATTAAAACGGAACAAATGGGTCCAAATCAAAGGTCACGCTGACAGCTCCAAATTTAAAAACGTCATAATCTCTAATTATATTTAGTTTTAGGAAGTGTAAATCCGAATCGACACCATTATTTCAATGAACTGGTTGAAAATTATTATCTCACAATAATGTACTATGAGTTACTTAGAAGTTGAATTATTTTACTAGTTGAACTATTGTTAATATTTTAATTAAATGAAATTAATGTTATTAAATGTATTTATTATATGCGCTCTGAAATAGTTGAATACTGCAATGTACCATAAACAGTATTTTTTTTACACGAAAAAATAACGAGACAAGCCGAAGGCCCACCTGATGTTAAGCGGCCACCTCTACCTATTACAACTGCAATGCCGCGGTGATCCCGGTCACTAAGCACGTGACCAACGCTGCATTGCACTGCGCCCGCCTCCCTGAGACAGAGTTGTAAGCTCTCATGTGCCCGTAATGTAACGAATGTCTAAGTTGGTGGCACATTAGGAAGTAAAACTCCTTAGGGATATCGAAGATTCGCAATCTTAGAACATTACTCCGACCCGGCCTAAGAATGAACATTCAATAATAATTCTCTAGATCTTCTAAAACCTGAGGTGCGGGAGCGGTGTCGTAATGTTTGCTATGTCCTTTACGCTAAAGCATAACAGTTTAATAACTTGGCAGCATTACAAAACCTTATATTTTTTTTAATCCCGGCGGGGGTCGACCCGTGTTGGTCAAATCGATATTTGACCCTTTCTAATGCCGGAAATGCCACCAACCAACTAGGTTACCTAAGTTCTTATTGGAGGACCGAACATTTTTGATAAGGTTTTAATTTTCTCGAAATGTTCACCTATACTTTAGCCAAATTCGATGTAGAATACTTATAATTTAATTGCTTTCTAAGTGTTGATTTTTTGACCGAGTCGATAGTAATTTAAATTGAAGGGACTCAACACAGACAAATCCCAATAATTAAGAAATATGTATAGCAACCAACACAAAGTTACGTTTGAGGTTAGAATTGACAGTTTGTTTACAAATATTCCACATTGAATTTGGTTGAAGTATAAGGTGTGGTTCGACACTTTAAAAAATATAGCATAAGAATAGGTTCTCTTTCGTGACAATTTTCTAAAATCATAAATTTCTATAAATATTTCACATAGTTATCAAGTATTAAGAGAAAGAGATTGCGGGACGAGCTTGACGCTTATATACCATCTTGGGCTGTAACTGCGTAAGGTCGCGAGGAGTGGAGGGAAGGGAGGCTTTTGCCCAGCAGTTGGACAGTAACAAAAATAGAATAGTTATCAAGTAGTTATCGAAATATTATGCATAAGGTTAAGCTGATTTTGATGGTATTTTGAGGTGCTGTAGCTGCTTCAGCTGCTCTGTCAACCAATTGTATTGTTCTAAGTGCCTTCCCTATTTCGAGATCGAAATTCCCACCGAATATTCCTAATCCTAAACCTAATAATTTACTGAATTGATGCGTTTTAGAGGAATGTGATAATGAAATGTAAATACACAAATAAAAAATATACATTGTTTTTCATTTTATTGATAATCTCATCACAATTACATACGGTTATAGAATAATCTACGTATATTGGGGAAAAACTGCTTAATCTAAAGGAAATCAGTTCAGTTATGAGTAACTTAGTATATTTAATTTATTGGTTAAATATATTTTAATAAACTTCATGGCGTCCATGATTGAAACGTGTAAATACAACACAGGCATAGTCGGGTACTTTCTCTTTACCAGATGGTTATAAGAGAAATTTTAATGCAAGGAATGTCTTTATAATTTTGTGCCAATAAGTGCGTAGTTCCTAGTATGTATTAGAAGATATCACTGACCACATATAGACTTATCCGGTACGAGTATCATGTTGTGATGAAACAATAAAAAAAAATTAACAATGTGTCTACCATGAGTTGTCACTGTTAGTTCGCCTGCCGTCATTTGACATCTGTCAGATTTGTAACTCCAGCAGGGCTAGCATGGGCTGGGGATAAAACTTTTGTCCACCAGTTATTTCCACTGACAAGGGATAAAACTATTTTATCCTCCACCTGCCAAAGCACGGCAACAGGGGGAAAGAGAATTATATCACTTTTTGACATTAGACGTGGATACTCACCCCCCGGCTATAGCATGTTTATCCACCTATGTCGCCATGCTCGGAGGGTAGACAAAATTGACAGAGGGGAATAGTATTTTGTCCTCTCCCCGTGGATAAAATATCTCCCGCCATGCTAGCCCTGCAGCAGGGCCACCCTCCGAGCATGGCGACGTGGGTGGATAAACTATTCACGGTGGACAAACCAGGGGAAACGCTTGTCCCCGAAATTATAGGCGGAGGGAGAGATTATCCACGTCTAATGTCAAAAAGTGATATAATTATCTTTCCCCCTGTTGCCGTGCTTTGGCAGGTGGATAAAATAATTGCATCCCTTGTCAGTGGAAATAGCCGGTGGACAAAAGTTTTATCCCCAGCCCATGCTAGCCCTGATGGTACCAAATTCTAAGCAAATGAAGCACAAACTACAGTCGCTGTAGTAGGTATAGTTGACTTCGTTTTTTAGTACCAATTAAACTCCGCTAGAGGCGCTGTACAAATTTTCACACAATTGTTTAACTATCGCTGGCGAGTGAAGATTGTGAACTCATGGTAGACCTGCAGATACCCAGAAACATTTCCTAGAGAATGTTCCCATGGTGTCAGCACAAACATGAACCGCAGCTTCTCACCGTTGTCGAACAACGAACCAACATGTATATCAAAGAGCAGTATAAAGTTACATAAATGCTAAGTAGGAGCACCCTAGTAACCCACAATTCACAAGGAATATATCCCAAAGTAAGGCAGCTTACAATAATTTATTAGAAATAGACAATAAGGTTGGTTATAGCTTAGCTAGGGAGTTGGTCGGGCGGCGACGGCGCGGGCGCGGGCCGCAGGCTCAGCGCGGCGGTCGGCTCCACCGGCTCTTGGGCTTCTGTGTCCATCTCCTGCGAGATACAAAGGGCTTTTAACATATAAAACAACAAATATATAGTTAGGGGCCGTCTCCACGAGCGAGGGAATCGCGGCGATGTTATCGTCGTGCCACGTATTTCTATAGCGCGGACTCGTCGCGATTCTCTCGCTCGTGGAGACGACCAGTTTGTATAGAAATACCTACGTGGCACGACGATAACATCGCCGCGATTCCCTCGCTCGTGGAGACGGCCCCTAACGAATGATTTGAATGGAATGTGTATGCGAATGATATTTATCATAATAAAATTTACTTATTTCAACAAACATTTTGTTATTTAATATCAAAACTTTATATTTATGCTAATATCTAGATTCCTCATAGATCCCATCATCAGAAATGAGGTTTTTTTTAATGGGACAAATCTAGAACTTTCAAACGCGAATATTTTCAAAATCTGTTCTTATACGACGGAAATTCTAAAGTAACTAAGGTTACTTAACCTGAGAACCTTTTTGAATTCGGTTAAAAAACTTTGTTAAGTTGCGAGAAAAAAAAACATTTTAAATCTCAGTAAGCAGTAACGAGGTGAAGATAACATACCTCGTTGATATCTATCTGCCTCTGATGATGATGCCTTTTCTCGACGCGTCCAAAAGAGCAAAGCTCGCCCTCGTCGTCTCGCTCGACTCCAAGTCAAAACAACGCGGTCTTTTGTATAGAGGTAGAATACACGGTATATAAGTTAATTTCGTCCACTCAATGCCGTGGGGTGCCGGCAGTAGAATGTTGCCCCTCCTATCTTGCCCGTGGATGCAGTAAGAGCCTGCTAAGAGCTACCTCCGGAAGATGGGCAGCAGCGTCATTCCGTGTATCAACATACCGTACTGCGCTCGCCAACCCGCCTGCCAAGCGTGGTGAGTATGGCAACTGCCCCTTATGGAGATCCATGAAGGAGGCCTGCGTTTAGTAGTGGACGTGTTATGGCTGAGAGGAAGGAAGTTAATTTCAGTAAGCTTGTTACCTCCACCTCGTTGATAGCGAGCGGCGCCTCGTGCTGCCGCTGCTCATGATGATGATGATGATGATGTTTCTTCTCGACGTGTCCGTAGCAGTGCTCGCACTCGTCCGCGCTCGACTCCGAGTCCGACTCGTCGAAGCGCCGCGGCTTCTCGTATATGCAGCAGCCTGCGGACACAGACCGATGGCATTGTGGACCGGACAAGATTGACGATGTTACTCAAATGCGTCGCTTCGATCCCGCTGGCCGCCGCGGCTCGGTGGGGCCGCTAGCCGCGTGCGGCCAGGTGCGCGTGCTCCATAGCGATTTGATACCAATGTATATGAGCAATAGCGCACTAGCGACCTGGCTGCGCGGCCAGGACGCGCGGCCCGGCCGCAAGAGTTGCGATTTGCAATGCGGCCAATAAATCTATGCAATAAATCTCCGTGTCGAACGACATTGCGTGAGCACGAATCACGCTGTAGTTCCACAACACGTCCAGCCGCCGCGGCTAGTGCGCGCAAACTGGTGTTTTACCTACATTAAAATTGATCTCAGTGGCCGCAGCGGCCAGCGACTGAACAAGGGCCGAAGAAAGCAAACTACTCCCGCCACTTTCTACAAACTCAAAATTGTATTGCTTCCTAAGGGTTGGTTTCTATGTCCGTAAGGATTGAGGAGCCACATCAGATTTTATAAATCTGATCTCACCATTATTTAGCAGCCATGTAGCTGATTTTGCAGCACGAATTCTAGATTTAGCAGCAAAATACATATATCACTAGTTACATTTAATGCAAAGTGGCTCCATTGCTGCAAAATGATACAAAATTATTTATTTATTTATTTAATACTTTGTGCACAAAAACAATGTACAGAGGAGGACTTAATGCTAATAGCATTTTCTACCAGTCAACCTGGGCGTGCAAGAAAAAATGAGAAGGCACTAACAACAGAAGTAAGGAAATTTTTTACATAAATATTAATTAACATAAAAATATATACTTATAGTTAACATAAAATATACCAACACATTATATAACATAAATATATATATATTTATATAAAAAATATATAAATAATACATAATAGCTTATGGGCCTAAGAAGGGAAATGAAATAAAAATAAAAAATTAAGAACTGGGATGAACCTTATCTACAAAATATTTGCGAGCTGCCTGTCTTAAATTATCAAAAATATTCATCTATTACTTAACGAGTTCCAGGTGGCTCCTCAATTCAGACGTTTAGATTGAGGAGCCACTTTGCATTAAATATAACTAGTGATATATTTTGCTGCTAAATCTAGAATTCGTGCTGCAAAATCAGCTTTCGTGCTGCAAAATCAGCTACATTGCTGCTAAATAATGGTGATATCAGATTTCAAAAATCTGATGTGGCTCCTCAATCCTTATAGAATGGGTTTTTGACCGAGTTTATAGGAAATTATATTGAAGAGTGGTCACATATCACTAGTAATTTTGAGAAATATATAAAAACCAGCAGAAATAAAATATTTTTTAGGTTAAGTATTGACGGTTTGTTGACAAACATTCTATATAGAAAGTGCCTGGAGTATACTTATGCGTTCTCTCTGACCGCTTTGTCTTGTGTGTTGCGGTTAGAGAAGCCATGGGCCATGCCCTCAATGTAGCAAAAATTCAACCAAATCCGTCAACCGATCCGTATATATGTAGGTCTATGTGGTATCCAGCCTGCCTGCGACTACGACAGGTGAGCACCTGACAAAACGTCGGCATAAAAATGAAGATAACTACGCGTTAAATAGGTTCATAATAATCCAATAAAGAATCTATGTTGCTATCGCAAAAAATAAAGTATAGCTACTCCTCTTATATACGAGTGTGTACACTCACACTTAGATTTCTTCTTGTTCATGTGTTCATTGTCGACGGTGTCCTCGGTCCACTCAACCTTCTTGCGAGGCTCCTTCTTGGCGCCCGACGCGGACGGACGCAGCGTGATCACTGCTACTTGCTCCACCACCTGAAAATAATCACATTTTATTTAAATAAATAACTCCGTGTGGTGCCGCCAGTAGAACGTTAGTACACCACTCCTCTCATGCTCGTGGATGCAGTAAGAGCCTGCTAAGGGATGCCTCCGGAAGATGGGCAGCAGCGTCTCCGTGTATCAACTTCGCGTACTGCGCTCGTCAATCCGCCTGCCAAGCGTGGTGAGTATGACAACTACCCCTCATGGAGATCCATGAGGGAGGCCTGCGTTCAGTAGTGGACGTTTTACGGCTGAAATGATGATACCATGGTCCTAAGTGAGCAAAGAGATATCTTCAAATATTCTTTGAAGATCAGCGGCCTGTCTAAAATCATTCATCTAAATATTTGTTACAGTTTCATTTCATTTCATTTATGTATTTGTCAGAATGAAGGTTTACAATGATGTCATACATAATACTTAAGTTCCATTAGCATTCTTACCAGCAAAGGCGTACAAATGTCAAAACACAAAATATAATTTAAAAAATAAATAATAATTATAAACATGTCCTAGATTACAATAGCCATTAGATAATACCTATTAGTCAAATCTTGTAGATTACAGTTTAAAATTCTTCAAATCGTCATTAAGAAATTCTGTGATGCTATAGTAGCATTTTTTTACAAGAAGTGCCTTAAGATTACTTTTGAAACCTATTAATTTCAGCCCTTTTATATTCTCTGGTATTTTATTATATATTTTTGGAGCCATGCAGAACACACTGTTGCTCCGAAGAGCGGTATTTGAGAGAACCGTACAAAATTTATCTTTACTTCGTGTGTTAACCGTGGATAAGTCACTGAACTTTTGAAATCTTGACAAATTATTTTTTACAAAAACTGTTATTTCAAGTATATATAAACTTGGTAATGTCAGTATTCCAGATAGTTTGAAAAAGGGTACGCAACTTTCTATCGTCTGTAGTTTAAATATTGCTCTGATACATTTTTTTTGTGCAATAAAAACGTCTTGATTGTTGGTACTATTTCCCCAAAATAAAAGGCCGTATCTTAGTAGTGAACCAACAGTACCATGGTACGCAATAATAGCCGTTTCATTACTCACAACTTGCGACAAATGCCGTAGTGCATAGGCTTGGCTATTTACATGACTAGTCACAGTTTCCGTATGGTTTTTCCAGTTCAGATTACTGTCTATATTAAGTCCTAAAAATTTTGTCGCGAAAGATTCATTTATTGTATTATTCTCATAATGTACATTTAAATTATTCGATTTATTCCGTTGATTGAAATGCATTATTGTCGTTTTATTTATGTTTACGTTTAGATTATTTACATTTAACCAATCTATAATATCTTTTAATGTCACATTTATATCATTTTCATAGTCAGTATCATTTTTTTTATGTATTATAACTGTACTATCATCCGCAAAAAGTGTCATTGGATGTCTCACATGACTAGGTAAATCGTTAATGTAACATAAGAACAATAACGGTCCCAAGACGCTTCCTTGAGGTACGCCAAAGTGAACTTTGCGGGGTTTAGAGCAGTATTTTTCTTCGGATCGCTTATTGGTGTTAATTCGTGCTATCTCAGTGTACTGAACTCGGTCTGATAAATATGATCTTACAAGATTAAGTACATTTCCCCTGATACCATATTGTTCCAGCTTATATAGGAGTAGTTCGTGATTTACACAATCAAATGCCTTCGACATATCCATGTATATTGCACAGATTGGAACTCTTTTTTTCTATTACCTTTTCCAGGAAATCATATATGGCTAGATTGATCGACTTACCCCTTCGGAAGCCTTTTTGCTCATCATTAAGTATGTTCTCCTTTTCCAAATAGTCATAAAGTCCATTATAAATAATCTTTTCAAATATTTTTTCACAGTCTCGTGTAAGTAACCACGAGCATGTAATTGAGCATAGAGATCATTGTATTTTCTCAAAAACTTAAGTTATCTTAGGTATATAAGTAAGAATACAAATATTCAAATGGCCATCGCCGGTAAGTGGCGGAGGCCACCAGAACTTTTCAGCCACATCGGCTATCTGTTCTGCGCGCTACATGGCCTGGCATTGCTACTTAAATGCTATATTTTGGTGACCCGATATCTCTCATTTCTGATTCAATCTCATTGAATCAGAAATACCTCCTTATATAGGTACTAACAGCAAATCTTCCGGAGACAACTGACGTAGTAACGGCAACTTATGCAGATGACACTGCTTGTCTCGCATGTGATACAGACCCAAAAAAGGCATTAATTAAACTTCAGGCCCAGCTGGATAAAATAGACGTGTGGTTGCGAAAATGGAGAATCAAGTCCAGCGTAACAAAGTCAACACATGTTACATTTACACTCCGGAAAGGAGATTGCGCACCAGTCTCCATGGAGGGTAAAATATTACCAACTAATAGCACCGTGAAATACCTGGGCTTACACCTCGATAGAAGACTTACTTGGGCAAAACGCATAAAATAAAAAAGAACGGAAGCAAACCTGCAATTCAGAATCCTATCCTGGCTGTTAGGACGTCAATCGCGACTCATTAAGCAACGAACTGATGGTTTACAAAGCCATAATAAAACCCATATTATGGACGTATTGAACTTATACTTCAAAGATTTCAAAACATTGCATAAAGAACAGTCTCCAGCGCACACTGGTTTGTAAAAAAGTTGGAAATACATGAATACCTTGAGATGCCGACTGTTAAGGAGAAAGTTAGTAACTACAGCAAAAAATATAAAGGAAGACTAAACAAACATAGCAATGTACTCGCTCGGAACCTTCTAAAAGATGACAAAAATGTTAAAAGATTAAAAAGATGGCACATACTTGCACTGGATGAAAGAGGACAGGCAGCTGTAACAACATAGGATGGTGCATAATTCATTGGTAATGCAACCAAAGAGAATATAAAACCAATGCAACCAAATACTCCACCCAAGAAAACATCTGATTATGGCTGAAAAGCTGATTGCAGATAAAAAAGGAAAAAAAAATCATTGAGAACCTAATTTTATAAATAAGGCCAGTAGTAAAGGCCTCAGGTGTCAGACCTGAGGCTTTCACTACTGGCAAATGAAACCCAACTTCTTTCCTTTAGTTTGCCGCACAACTAGAATTGATCCTTGGCAGTATCAACTGATATAAAAAAAACATGGCGTGTGTACATATAAAATTGTTTATTTGAACAGTTTATCATGTTTACTTTAAACAAAAATGCAGCAAGGTTACTGATAGATAACAATGGAATACATTAAGGTATTTAGAAAATAATCTTAATACATATTATCTTATTACTCAAACATATATTGTATAGATTTTAAGAAGACATGTACACATTATCTCACAACTTTGCTATCAAAAAGACCATCAATTTTTCTTTCATGATAACCCAGAAAATTGGATAAAATATCTTTGGTATGCTGTCCCAATGTAGGAGGTGCAAACCTAGCTTTGTTGCCTCCTTCGCTGTACACTGTAGGTGGTCCCACCACCTTCAGGAGCCCTGCAATCGGATGAGGCAGTTCCTTCACCAACTCTATAGCATTTACATGCTCATCATCAAAAACATCCTTCATCTTATTAACAGGACCATTAGGGAATGTAGCATTCTTGAATACACTCATCCATTCTTTATTTGTTTTAGTTATTATCACATTACTGATAATGGAAATAATCTCCTCCCTGTTTTGCACCCTTGCAGAGTTATTTACAAAGCGTTCATCTGTTAACAATTCTTCTTTATCAATCAGCTTGCAGAAGTCAGCAAACTGTGGATCAGATCCTGTGCCTATAACCATCTCTCCATCTTTAGTTTTAAATGATTGGTAAGGCACAAGATTGGCATGGCCAGTCCCCAATCGCTGGCCTTCGATGCCACAGTTTAAGTAAATATTGGCAATGTTAATCATGCTAGATATCTGAGTTGAGAGTAAGTTGCAATCTATCTTCTGTCCTTTGCCGGTCCTCTGTCGATAGTAGAGGGCAGTCATGATTGCTCCATAGGCATGGAGTCCAGTGGTGATGTCCGTCATGGCAACTCCAGGCTTGCAAGGGGCACCATCTTTCTCTCCAGTAGTGTTTAGTAGGCCACCCATAGCAGAAGCTATTACATCGTAGCTGAAACGATAACAGATAATGGGAGTTAGCACAATGTGTTTGCTAGATGTGATAAGGTATAGAATTTTTGGTGGTTGCTTACCCAGGCTTTTTAGAATATGGGCCCACAGGACCGAAGCCTGTGATAGCACAGTAAATCAGTTTTGGGTTGACCTTCTTCAGTCTGTCATAGCCAACTTCAAGCTGATCTAGTTTGCCAGGTAGGTAGTTCTCAACTAAGACATCACATTTTCTTGCCAGGTCATATATTATTTGTTTTCCTGAAATTTAGTAAAAAATAATACATAATAAAATACTGTTATGAATGTTGAAGACACCATTTTGACATTCTTATGAGTAATTAATGGAATCAGGCGTTACTTTGCAGAAATCCATGACAATAAAATGCAATGCAAAAAATATCTATTATATTATATTCTACTAATGCTGAGATGCATATGCACCACCCTCCCGCCCGCTAATTATGCACAAGCAAACTAGGTTGTTAGTGCAACATGCATACCTAAACCCACACAACGACATTATGGTTTAAACTATCTAAAGAGTATTAAGAGTGCTGCTTACCTTGTTGACTCTTGAAATCCACACAAATGCTCTTCTTATTCCTATTGATAGAAAGGAAGTAATACGAGTCTGTGCTGCCCTTTATAAAGGGCGGGCCCCACTTCCGCGCCTCGTCGCCTTGCAAACTTTCCACTTTAATAACATTGGCGCCCAGGTCACCCAACGTCATGGTACAGAAAGGGCCAGCCACCACCCTGGTCAAGTCTAGTACGCTGATATCGCTGAGCAAACCATCGGTCGAATAACATCGCCGCAGATTTACCAGCGGGCGTAAAACGAGACGAAAACTACCGACTGACACCATAGCGAATCACTAATAAACCTGTATTTACAATGACCTATCAGCACTCGAATACACAGTTGGTATTATAATAGCAAATACAAGAGATAAGATGAAAGAAAACAACTTTAGTTTGGTACCTCCTGCGTTTGTGGGGATACGGTCGCAACTGCGGTGCTTGTGGTCGCCATTTCTTCTGGTTTTGCTGAACGTTGGCGGTCTCCCATTAAATAGGATTTTGGTTACGGAAATCTAGCATAATCCTTACACGGAATAACTAAATATCGCTACGAAATCTAGATAAAGTTAAAAAATGTTGGTGCTCAGTACCACGGCCAGCTGGTGATTTTGAAATTCACATTGTTTTAGTTAGATGTCACTGTCATTATAATAAATGTCAAACTTCGTTAAACTGTACTTCTTGTATTATGGCGTGTGCTTGTGAAGAACGTTATAATTTCGGCCGCTACGGTAGTTTTTCTACCAACGCATTATGGATTGAGTTTAAAGCGGTCGTGTTGACCGAATCCTTAAGTAAGATTTAGTTTTTTAATTTACTGCAAGAATATCCATCGGCCGTATATATTCATCGGCCGCTATGGTCGAGTCCTAAGATGTTGGGTTGAGTTTAGAGCGGCCGAGTTGATAACCGAATCCTTTTAGTGAAGGCCGTGGCTCTTTTGATTGCACTATATTTTAACTTTAAAAAGTAGGCAATTTAATTATTAATAATATAATTAATAATGTAGCCTGAAGAGTTTTTGAACATGGTTAAAATGTACATTTGAACGTAGGGTCATCGGGTAGAGGTGGGTAAATTAAAAAAAAATGTTTTATCTCGTCTAAGGTTATGTAGGCATAAAAACACAAAAGAAAAACAATCGATCTGCAACAATAAATAAATAAATAAATAAATAATGCTGGACAAATCACACAGCATCATCTAGCCCCAAGCTAAGCAGAGCTTGTGTTATGGGTACTAGATGACTGATATACTTAATACATTATACTACATAGATAGATATTTTTATTATATATAGAAAGCAGAGTAAAAGACTTTTTTAATAAGAGTGACCCTTTGTGTACCGAGTAGTAAACAGTGAGCCACATGGTTAGCAATGACTTTCTGTACGTGCGTGTGTGTTAAGTAAATAAATCTTTATCTTTATCAATAGGTCTAGGTCGGGGTTTACTTTAGTAGGAAAATAGTTATAGACATTTTGGATATACTTTCCAAGGCCGACTGGCGAGTTGAAAGTCCATATTTTTTTTTGTAGATAGTACTCACCAAAAGAAAGCGTTTTGCAAAGTCTCAGGTTGCGCAAATTTACGGTTCACGAGATATATTTATTTTTAGTTTTCATACAAACTGGGAAATAACACACAATAACTTCTTCAATTTGACATCTAATTGTCATGTCAGACGTCAAAGATGAAACTTTACGTTTCGTTAACCGTCGAGTTGTAGGTATTTTATTCTATTTTTTAGACATTTTTTTTTAAATAATTTTATTTAAACACTGCTGTGGCAGAACCGAGATGGAGAAACAGTAGGTTATTAGGTTTTTTTTTTATAACCACCCAAAAACACTGCTGTGGCAGAACCGAGATGGAGAAACAGTAGGTTATTAGGTTTTTTTTTATAACCACCCAAAAACACTGCTGCGGCAGAACCGAGATGGAGAAACAGTAGGTTATTAGGTTTTTGTTTTATAACCACCCAAAAACACTGCTGTGGCAGAACCGAGATGGAGAAACAGTAGGTTATTAGGTTTTTTTTTATAACCACCCAAAAACACTGCTGTGGCAGAACCGAGATGGCGAAACTGTAGGTTATTAGGTTTTTTTTTATAACCACCCAAAAACACTGCTGCGGCAGAACCGAGATGGAGAAACAGTAGGTTATTAGGTTTTTTTTTATAACCACCCAAAAACACTGCTGCGGCAGAACCGATATGGAGAAACAGTAGGTTATTAGGTTTTTTTTTATAACCACCCAAAAACACTGCTGCGGCAGAACCGAGATGGAGAAACAGTAGGTTATTAGGTTTTTTTTATAACCACCCAAAAACACTGCTGCGGCAGAACCGATATGGAGAAACAGTAGGTTATTAGGTTTTTGTTTTATAACCACCCAAAAACACTGCTGCGGCAGAACCGAGATAGAGAAACAGTAGGTTATTAGGTTTTTTTATAACCACCCAAAAACACTGCTGTGGCAGAACCGAGATGGCGAAACAGTAGGTCATTAGGTTTTTTTTTTATAACCACCCAAAAACACTGCTGCGGCAGAACCGAGATGGAGAAACAGTAGGTTATTAGGTTTTTTTTTTATAACCACCCAAAAACACTGCTGCGGCAGAACCGATATGGAGAATCAGTAGGTTATTAGGTTTTTTTTTATAACCACCCAAAAACACTGCTGCGGCAGAACCGAGATGGAGAAACAGTAGGTTATTAGGTTTTTTTTTATAACCACCCAAAAACACTGCTGCGGCAGAACCGATATGGAGAAACAGTAGGTTATTAGGTTTTTTTTTATAACCACCCAAAAACACTGCTGCGGCAGAACCGAGATGGAGAAACAGTAGGTTATTAGGTTTTTTTTATAACTCCGCGGGGTGGGGATGTTACAGGGGGTAGCCCCTCCCCCCTTCCCCGTCTCCGCCCCCTCCCCATCCTTAAATCCATAATGGAAATCGTTATTCTAACCTAAAAACTTTGACCATGGTTATCTTCATAACCATGGGTTAGCTCGGGGGGGGGGGGGTGGTACAGGGGGGTATCCCCCTCCCCCCTCGCCCCCCTCCCCCTCCCCCCCAAATCGCCAGTCGGCTTTGGAAATTATAACCGACATTTTTATCGCAGTGAAACTTTTATTTATAGGTACATACATATATCTAAAAGAAAACAACAGAATTAACATTTATAGCCCAAAACATTAAAATAAAAACAAAATATAGGTATATCAAATAGGTATCAGCACCATTATAGCGCTGCAAACTAGGTACTGCGAATATTTATATAAAGGTACCTACCGACCGTTCCATTGATCTAGCTAGACAATAAATGAGCATTACTAGGTACTTTATCTTGATGGCAATCTTCCGCCTAAAATGATCGGCGTCTTCTTCCTGCCATCGACAGAGGTCAAAATCAAATTGAATTGGCGAAGTACTTCGGTCAATGCATCCGCTATTTTATTACAGTCGCTGGGCGTTAAAATAAATAAAGTGTTTTGAACTCGGCATTCTTTGGAATAATTCCAGCAGCGGCCGGTGCCACCGTTGGAAAATGATCGGACGCTCAGAAATAAAATATAAATAATAGCGGACAAACGGGCACTAAACGTAGGTGTAGGTACGTACCAACTACATTTATTACTCTTCTAAAAATGTACATTTGATTTTAATTCAAATTCAAGTTTATTCAAATAATAATCAATGTAACATTACGGATTAATCAAAGCGTTACCTACACGTTAAATCTCAAACTAATAATACACACACATTAAATAAGTAAGTAGGTAATAATAAAACTGCACACACAAAAGAAATACAGTTTACACAAAACATATAAAAAACAAAAAAAAACCCCGGCCAAGTGCGAGTCGGAGTCGCGCACCGAGGGTTCCGTACAAACCTGTAGGTATTATAAGACCTGAGTATTTCATTATGAATTTTGTGTCGTTTAACTACCCAGTTCCTATAGCCACCTTCCGGTTCCATCATCAGATCAGCTCCATGTCATAATAATTTTTCGTTGTCATCTGATTTAAACATGCATGCAAAATTTCAGCTCAATCAGTAGCCAGAAAGTGGATCAAATTTAACTTGCAAGATTTGATTACAGACAGACAACGGGACAGGTGAAACTAAATAAAAGCTCGTAAAATAGGCTACTCTTACAAAAGTAAACTCGTGTTAAACCCAACATTATTATAATTTATTTTATTGTTTGTGCCACGGTGAGGTACTGGCAGTAGAATGTTTCCCCTCCTCTCTTGCCCGTGGATACAGTAAGAATCTGCCAAGGGATACCACCGGAAGAGGGCAACAGAGTCTTCGCATGTATCAACATCCCGTACTGCGCTCGCCAACCCGCCTGCCAAGCGTGGTGAGTATGGCAACATAACCCTCATAATCAATACTTGACCATGAGGGAGGCCTTTGTCACATGACATCCTATGGCTGAGATGATGAAGATGATGTGCTAGCAGTTCTGTGGTGCTAGCACAAGCTCAGGCACACAAATAGGTAATATTATGTCACGTCACATTTGACGTTTCTGTGAATTTGGCGCCAAAAATTATGTAGGCTACAAACAAAGATTTGTTTGCTATTCGTGATGTTCAAAATTAATCGTTTAATGAGGCGTTTTCATTAAAAAGTAAAAACTTCAAAAATAGTTACCTCGAACCTTATAGATGGCGTTAATTTTCTTTTACTGGTAGGCACAATTTGACATTGACAGGATTAATCACAAACTTGCTTACTCCGCTTGCCAGCTCCATCTGTTAGGTTTAGTAGAAAACTCTTTTTGTTTTGTTACTGAAAACGGCTCATTGCAAACGGTTTCACTAGGTAATCAAATCGGTGGGTGTAAACTAGACTTGTTTACGTTGTTTGAAGATCATCAGTTTACTAAGTGTTTCCTGGCAGCTTGACTATTTTGGCTGAATGCTGTACAGATTAATCTTTACAATTGGACATTGCGATGCACCCTTAGCCCATATAGAAAAATAATTATGTAAATAAACTGTCTCAGGGTGACAAGCGCAATTCAAAGCAGCGTTAGTCACGTGCTTAGTGAACGTGATCACCGCAATATTGCAGTTGTAATAGGTAGAGGTTACCGCTTAACATCAGGTGGACCTTCGGCTTGTCTCGCCATTTAGTCGTTTATAACAATTCTTTCAAACAATCCATCAATCGTTCCCTTGGCTCATCTCTTGTTGTACCTATGCACAATGCAAAATATGCACAGCCTCGCCACAGAATATAAATGGTTTCTATGAAAAACTCTTGACTTTGGCTAGAGAATAGAGATGATATTTTAGATTCGCTATAAATCTTCAAGCAAGATATAAAAGTCAATCTCATTTCGTCTTTCCCACGAACCGGCGTAAATTTTCCATTTCGCCGCAAATCAACACGATGAAAAGGAACTATCACCAAGTTGTTTACTTTAGTTAGACACGGCTCTTTGAATAGATGGGAGTGGGCGGGGGCGGGCTTCATGCCGATTCTGTTGTCATGTCGATCTGATCATAAGTGGGTCGGCTGGTGTGGTGTCTGGTGGAGTAGGAAACCAGCCCTTCCCTACGCACTCGTCATGCAAGGTAAGGAAAGGTACTCGAATCAAACCACTTTTTATACGACTAAATGACTAGACTAGCCGAAGGCCCATTTAATCTGAAGTGGTAATCTCTATCTATTACAATTGCGATACTGCGGTGATCACGTTCACACGTTCACGTCTAAAATAAGTTTTTATGCAATTCTATTGCATAAAAACTATTTTTATCCTCTTCTCCTCTCCGGTTCGCTCCGGTGGACAGGAGGCAGCCTTAAGGATCGGTCAAACCTGCGCGACCAAAGCGACTGCGAAGCGCGAGCGTCTGCCGCGCGGCGGACGCTACCAATACCTTATATATGGCTCTTTGCACACCTACGCGACCACAAAGCGGCAGGGCCGCGTCGGCAGAGCCGGATCCAGCAGGACGCACGCGTCTAGTGGTCAGACGTGTGTACGTGCGAGAAAGCTGTCTTCCATAATATTGTTAGCTTGTTTAAAAATTATAACTTTGATTTATAAGAAATGATGGTAAAGTTGTTAAAATTTTGATAATCCATTTAACGTAAAATTGTCCTGATTTTCCTATTTAAATCAAATTAATGTTATGGCGGAAGTTCGTGGAATCAGCGAGTTTAAAATCGTATAAAAATCAGAGATGTCTCAGTACTGACCGTGCGGTTTGTTCCGCAAGAGCAAGTATTAAAAGGTCTTCCTCATCGGAGTCAGATTCCGATGTTAAGTACGAGGATGTCATCACCACAATAATTAAGTAGTTATACCAAATAAAGACGTGTAGCTTTAGTGACTGTTCACTAGCAAATGAAGTTCGCGGTTCGCGCCGGCGTCGCGCAGGTGTGCGCAAGTTTCGCGTTGCAGACGCTCCCGCACCACGTCCCGCTTCCCGCTTTACTGACGCGCAGGTTTGGCCGATCCTTTAAGCCTGGGTTGGGTTGGGCGCCGTATAATGTGGTTGACACCGCGTCTGACTTAGGTACGGACCTTTTCCTTTGTTTTTACAAGCTTTTATTTACCTGTCCCGAGTTTTGTCTGTAATCAAATCTTGCAAGTTAAATTAGATCCACTTCCCGGTTACCGATTGGTTTGAACTGACATGGAGCTGATCTGATGATATAGCCGGAAGGTGGCCGTAGGAACTCGTTAGTTAAACGACACAACCCCATAGAGTTTGGACTCGTTTGATCCGTCTCGACGAGCAATTTGCCGCTAGATTAATCAGGGTGTGATGATGGAGATTTTTAACTTTTTAAAGAAATAAAAGCTTGTTTTTAGAAAGTATTTTTAAGACCTTGTTTTGACTCGGGTTATATATGTATTAGCGCTGGCTACTTCCCACCACATCCAAACCGGATCTTAGCGGTTTGGGGACGCAGGCAAATCAAAGCGCAGCGCGTGGCCGTACCCAACGCCACTGCCTCTGTTCTGTTTGGATACGGTCTAGGAAACTTGTCAAGATGAAAGACCGCCGCCGTGGAGAACCGGCAGTAGAATGTTGCCCTTACTCTCTTGCCCGTGAATGCAGTAAGAATCTACCAAGGGCTTCCTCAATCATTTTAATAATACATAGTGTTAGACATTTCACCCAGCACCACCTAGCCCAGAAGTAAGCAGACCTAGTGTCAGGATTCCAGGTGGTAAGATACAATCATCATTTCAGCCGTAAAACGTCCACTACTGAACGCAGGCCTGCCTCGTGGATCTCAATGAGGGGTAGTTGCCGTACTCAGCACATTTGGCAGGCGGGTTGGCGAGCGCAGTACGGGATGTTGATACACGGAAAGTCGCTGCTGCCCATCTTCCGGAGGTTCACTTAGCAGGCTCTTACTGCATCCACAGGCATGAGAGGAGGGGTATTATTCTACTGCCGGCACCCCACTGTCAGCGGTAGATACAATACTTAAATATACAGGGTTACAGGAAAAATCGTGCTAGATCCGTTAAGGGCGTGGAGTACCCATCATTTCTGACTTATTTCACTATGAAACACCCTACCCTAAACATAACCCTTTTCGAGATATTCGACTTTTAATTTTTTTATTGAAAATTGCCGATTTTTAGGCTACTAAATTTATTTTTGTTTATTTTGTGTATCTTATTATTATTATTATTGCATTTTTACATGTGTAATAAGATGCTTTAGGACGTCAATCATTAAAATAGTGCATAAGTTAATTTAATAGACCGTAGTAGACAAGTGAAAGTTAAAAAATAAAAAAAAATATTAGAAAGTTTACTTTTCTCTAAGGGATATCTAAAAAATATATTATGACAATTGTTCGGCAGATGTTTTTTAAAATTTCTACGTTTTATCAGCTATCTAACGAGGTATAACAATCTAGGGTTTTATTCAAATGCATTGAAAAAAATATAGTTTTATAGGCGACAGTGGAGAAGAAAATTTATACTTAGCCCTAAAAAGTAAAATAAAACAATAGGTAAGCATGAAATGTCATTCATTAAAGGTTTTCACACAACTTTTTCTTATTCTACAGTTCATGTTCAACATGGCCGCCTCTATTTCTGATACATTGTCGCATCCTTCTACGGAGACCAGTCTTCACTACTCCAGTGGTCAACGTGGTCCTCATTTTATTTGCTGCATCCACAATCCTTTCTCTTAAGTCTTCCACAGACGAAACTGGATTCGGCTCGCTGTACACAAGACTTTTCATGCACCCCCACACATGAAAAGCCATGGGGGTTAGGTCCGTACTTCTTGCTGGTCATGGCAACGGCCCACCTCGTCCTATCCATTTGTTTGGATAATTTGTGTCCAGCCAGTCTCTGATACTTCTCCTGAAATGGGCAGGGCAGCCATCAGAACTAAGGAATCCCAATAAGAAAAGAGTGAAGGGGTCCCAATGAAGATTCAGCGTGAATGTGTGGATGGGCATTAACTCCAATCATTTGATTGGACCTTACTTTCTCCCGGATATTTTAAATGGGGAAAGCTACGAAAATTTCCTGAGAGCAGACTTGAGTGATTTGCTGGATGATCTGCCACTCAACCTGATCAGGGACATGTGGTTCCAACACGATGGCTGCCCTGCCCATTTCAGGAGAAGAATCAGAGACTGGCTGGACACAAATTATCCAAACAAATGGATAGGACGAGGTGGGCCGTTGCCATGACCAGCAAGAAGTACGGACCTAACCCCCATGGCTTTTCATGTGTGGGGGTGCATGAAAAGTCTTGTGTACAGCGAGCCGAATCCAGTTTCGTCTGCGGAAGACTTAAGAGAAAGGATTGTGGATGCAGCAAATAAAATGAGGACCACGTTGACCACTGGAGTAGTGAAGACTGGTCTCCGTAGAAGGATGCGACAATGTATCAGAAATAGAGGCGGCCATGTTGAACATGAACTGTAGAATAAGAAAAAGTTGTGTGAAAACCTTTAATAAATGACATTTCATGCTTACCTATTGTTTTATTTTACTTTTTAGGGCTAAGTATAAATTTTCTTCTCCACTGTCGCCTATAAAACTATATTTTTTTCAATGTATTTGAATAAAACCCTAGATTGTTATACCTCGTTAGATAGCTGATGAAACGTAGATATTTTAAAAAACATCTGCCGAACAATTGCCATAATATATTTTTTAGATATCCCTTAGAGAAAAGTAAACTTTCTAATATTTTTTTTTATTTTTTAACTTTCACTTGTCTACTACGGTCTATTAAATTAACTTATGCACTATTTTAATGATTGACGTCCTAAAGCATCTTATTACACATGTAAAAATGCAATAATAATAATAATAAGATACACAAAATAAACAAAAATAAATTTAGTAGCCTAAAAATCGGCAATTTTCAATAAAAAAATTAAAAGTCGAATATCTCGAAAAGGGTTATGTTTAGGGTAGGGTGTTTCATAGTGAAATAAGTCAGAAATGATGGGTACTCCACGCCCTTAACGGATCTAGCACGATTTTTCCTGTAACCCTGTATATTTTTTAAACGACTTCAAAAACAGGAGGAGGTTCCCAACTATTCCCAAGTCGTCTGTATAATTTTTTTAAATTCTTTGTTACCTCAGAACTCCGTCGATTATGAAGATGATTTAGATTTTTTTTTGGGTTGATTAAATACACTTTGAATTAGGTTCCATTTTATTTAAAACCTGTTATCGTACATATGTAGATGACCCACACCCTTGTCCAAATCAAATATCTGCAGAAAAACATTTGTCCGCGGCGGGGATCGAACCGTCTGCGTCTCAACCGGCTATTAACTGCGCCACAGAGGTCGTTAAGACAATCCATCACACTGCATGTTCACACTCAGACGCATGTTAATCGGCGAAGGGAGCCCTGGACAGCTTTCAGTATGTCTATTTCAGGCGCCCTGAAACTGTCGCGGAGACATGACGGAATTAATGCAAGTTCAACACACTCGAAGAGGCTTGTTTTTAAAAAACATGGTTTACATGAACGAACTGAAAACATTATTATACAATAACTATTCAATATCATTTGGGTTTTTTCTATGAAGCGGAAATACCCGAAAGCCACTGCCTCTGTTCGGTTTGGATGCGGTCTAGGAAAATTGTCCTAGTTAGATCGCCGCCGTGGGGTAGAAAATTACCCCTCCTCTCATGCCCGTGGGTGAAGTAAGAGCCTGCTAAGGGATACCTCCGGAAAATGGGCAGCAGCGTCTTTCCGTGTATCAACATCCCGTACTACGCTCGCCAACCCGCCTGCCAAGCGAGGTGAGTATGAAAACTACCGCTCATGGAGATATGGGAGGCCTGTGTTCAGTAGTGGACGTTTTATGGCTGAAATGATGATGAAGATTTGGGTTTTCGCAGCGCAAGCCAGAACAGCAGTCAGCATGTGTTTTTCCATCATCTTCAACAATGTTCACTGTTTTTAGAAATTACGCCGTAAGAGTTCATTTCTTTCTTTCTTTTAGTTCATAAGTGTAGCGTAGATTTCAATTTGTAAACCAAATAAGAATAAAATAAAAACAATCACCGTCATAGTTCAGCCCACATAAACCAAACATTAATGCATGGCAAGGCATGCACAGCACCTATAACAACCATCTCAGCTCAGACGGCTATACCTAAATCAGAGGAAAGAACAGGTCAATAAGTCTGAAGCTACTGAGCCGCGGGTTTCCTCGCGAGGTTTTCTGTCCTTCGCCGTTAAAGCACGTGTTAAATTCTCAAATTAATTTTAAAAATGTATTTAAGTATTCTATCAAACATTGGGCTAGGCTAGCTATATGGCACGGTGAGTTTTTTTTATTTCATAAAGAAGGTTTGATGTAAGGGTTGGTCTACTAGTCTGTGGATAGGTTACCTAAGCTACGAGCCTACGACGAAGAGAAGAAGTGACGACCTCTGTGGCGCAGTGGGCGAAGGTCCGCCTGCGACGCAAGAGGTTGCGGGCTCGATTCCCGCCTTGGAACAAATGTCTGTATCATCACTTCAGCCATAAAACGTTCACTGCCTCCCTCATGGATCTCCATGAGGGGTAGTTGCCATACTCACCATGCTTGGCAGGCGGGTTGGTGAGCGCAGTATGGGATGTTGATACACGGATAGACGCTGCTGCCCATCTTCCGGAGGTATCCCTTAGCAGGCTCTTACTGCATCCATGGGCATGAGAGGAGGGGTATCATTCTACTGCCGGCACCCCACGGCGGCAATGTCTGTATGATCTGCAGATATTTGCTCAGGGTGTTCTGGATTCTATATATAAAAAAATATATCTATCTATGTAGTATAAATGTATTAAATATATCAGTCATCTAGTACCGATAACACAAGCTCTGCTTAGCTTGGGGCTAGATGATGCTGTGTGAATTGTCCAGCATTATTTATTTAGAGCTCATCCGTAGAGGTTACGTAGACGTTGCTACGGCACAAAAGCATTATAGTGAATACGTGCCTACCTACTAGTTTTAGCTAAGAAAACAACGTACATTTTTAAAACAATTTTTTGTCTACAATTCTTTAAAACTTCACAACTGATCTGCTATGTTAAATATTTTTAACCATGCTTTTAAAATCATGCTTTAGGAATTCATAACGCAAAATTCGACTTCCTTCTGTCATAATAATATTTTTGGCAACAACAAATATTTTTTCATCAGCATTACCACATCATAATACCGTCAACAGACAGCTGTGGTGAATTCTACAATTTATCGAGCTTGGATCGAAACCAGCGATAGATTCGTTTGATTCCGAACTAACACACGTTTGGAGCGAAAATAGCACAGTATATCATACTCCAGAAATGTAAAGAGTGCGCAGGGGCGGACTCCTCGTACGCAGGGGCGGACAGGGGTTGCCTCCAGCTGGATAATTCCAGGAGAATCATTTCCTTCAACTCAGAAACATACAACAGAACTTCCAACTTTATTGTCTGAAGAAGAATAAAAACAACCGAAAACGAATAAAAACTGGGACATTTCTGGCACGACTTTCCATTAATCACAGTGTTCGACGAAAACAAAAAATAGATTTTCTCGTCATGATTTTTAAAACAACAATAAGGTATATAGCAAGCATTTCATGAGTTTTCTGATCAGTCGCCAAAGACACGCCTTCGAGTGAGCACCGACGGAAGACATACAGAAATCAAGATGACTGAGGGAACTAATCTGATGGCTACTTACTGCATCCTGCTGCTGCTTCTTGTGTCCTTGTGGATGCTGTACTCTGCTTTTTAAATAACCGTAAGTATTTACTATGTAACCTTTACTAGCTATTTCTTTGACTTGCTGCAATACAGATCCGAAAGGGACTGCAATCGGTAAGTAACCTATTTATTTATACTGGTATTTATTAAATCCTTTCTAGTACTACTTATCTTTTGTTGCTCCTGTGTCTTGTATTATCTTATCTTATGTTTATTTTTATTTTGTATTTACAAAAACTGTCTGTGTTGAATCTTAACAGTTCTCCAGCCCGTACAGCATCCAAAAGTTTGTAAATTGATAAGTGGGTAGTTTCTGATTATCAAAACCTCACAGTCCATTCGTCGAGTGGCCATAAACCTTGACAAACGTCATAATCACGGCCCGCCTTGCAATTTGCCGCCCCGTCAGTCAACCGTCAACTTATCTTCGTGTATATACAGAAATATTTCACATACCTAGTCACTGTCAGCTGCGAATTTGTACTATCTCAAGACCTGTCGCATTTAATTGTGTAGATTCCTATTGTTTCTTTAGAATTTTGATAGGTCTGTCACGAGAATTCTGCGATCAATTAGTGGAAATAAATTATGCGTAGCCGCTCGGCAAGATGTTTGTTATTCTGAGATATGTGAAGATATTTATAATTTCTCTGTGGGTGGTTGGGTGTGTTGTTTTCTAATTTTGTTCAGGTAGATTTAAATTAATATAGTTTGGTTGCTTCTATAAATATGTGACACTGTTTACTTCTTTCATAGTTCCTTCAAACATGAGACGCATTCCAAAATATAATTTAATATTGCATCTGTTCAGACTACAGATGCACGTTATAACACTTTACCTATACCTACAGTAACTAAATGCATTGATCATACACCCCTGCACTTATCTCACATTGCTTAGGTAGGGTCGGTAAAGTAAAACAAGCATTGGTACGGGTGTACCAGAAAAGGGGACTAAAGTTTCCGAAAAATGCCATTTTTGACCTTTAGTGACCTTTTGAGGTCAAAATAACTCCGGCCGGTCACTGTGACCCTAGGGTCACCAAAATCAATCTGTACCCTTCTCTCATTAAGACAGTGCTAACAAAAAAGTTTCATGTAAATCGGTTAACGCGTTCGGTTGTAATCGTGTCATGCACAGACATACATACAGACAGACAGCGCTATGGCGAAGCCCCCTATTATGTCTCATCTGTCGCCCCTAACATGTCATATCTCAACTTAGAAGTATATCTTTATGGGTGAATGTTTGCGTTCCTGACGTCGGCCAACTGTTGACTTTACGTGACGATACAACCGGATTCAAAGATTTAAAATAAACTTTCGCAATGCTGCCTATACGTGGCAAAATTGCATAATATTTTGATAATCAAAACCGTTCAAGATATATTTCTTCTTCCATTCCAAGCAGTCCTTTAGTCGGTCCCTGGTCATGACGTCCACTGGAAGGTTCGCCGGCTGACCAGCCAGTCAGCGATCGGATCTCATCATAAAGCCATGGCGATCAACGCAGAGACAACTAACCTCGTAGCAACCTACATGATACTTTTGTTTCTACTGTTCTTTCTCTGGCTGTGTTACTCCACTGTTATGTAACGTAAGTCCTAGTTTAGGATCACTGTTTATTGTGTTTGTAATCTCTAGCATTTGTTTATTTGTAATGGAACGTATAATATATGCCTACAGAGCTGTTATCTGTGTCCTGTGTACTTATAGATATGCCTAATTTTAAAAGAAGTAAATAAAGAGGTTTATGAAAGAAAATGGAAGAAAAAAGTTTTTTTGTAAGTGGATTTGTTATGCGGTTTAATAAGGTATACAGTATTTATATTTTTAGCGGTTGGTAAAGAAGCCTAATTCGATGGTGTTTTTATTTTTACAACATCCGTATTTTTAGGACGGCAATCCACCATCCGTCTTTCAGCCCCTATTATAAACGATATATAATAATAGGGGCAAAGCCCCCTATTATGCATAGCGCTGTCTGTCTGTCTGTCTGTCTGTGCATGACACGATTGCAACCCAACGCGTTCACCGATTTACATGAAACCTTTTTTGTTAGTACTGTCTTAATGAGAGAAGGGTACTGATTGATTTTGTGATTTGGTGACCCTAGGGTCATAGGGACCGGCCGGAGTTATTGTGACCTCAAAAGGTCACCAAAGGTCAAAAATGGCATTTTTCGGAAACCTTCGCCCCCTTTTCTGGTACCCCCGTACCGATCCTTGTTTTTATAATCGCAATGTAAATAATGTCATCGAAATAATGTAATTCCAAATTTTAAGGGGATAGCATTAATAGTTCCTGCGACAGACATAGGTATAGATGAAGTCACACATAGGATTTATGTCTACCATTTTGTGAGCTTTTAATTTGAGCTTATTTTGGAAAATTGTGCTTTTTATTTTTACCGTAATCCGACAACATAGAGAATAGTAGCAGCTTATGCTATAGTCCTAAAACCTTGACTCTCCCAATCTATCGCGCTAAAATTACACCTACCTACAATAAACGTCAAACAACAAAAGTTATTGCTAGAAACGCTCTGTTTGATGTTCGAGCGCCACCAAATCTAGATGTTACCAGTACCTATCTACATACCTACATGTTTGTAATAAGCATATTTACGAGCCAACCTTTGATTCCTGTTTATTTAGACGTTGACTAGGTACAGAATGATGTAGGAACAGGATATAATCTTAGAGATCATCAACATCTTTTTTTGAGTTTACTCCTTTGTTAATATTTTGTCATGACTTTCGACGCCACAGCACAATATATCATTTCATTTATTAGTCTTTTATAAAAACTTAATAAAAAGTCCAATTTAAGTTTAGTCCAAATCGGTAATTCCAACAATCGAGTCCAAATCACTATATCAAGAGAAAAAGAGGCAGAGAATCAATATACGTCTTTCATGATTTTTTGAACCCGTCTTCTTGTTACAGCTGGTCACTTTTGTGACACACCCCCTTCCCTAGTGTGACGTCACATATTTTGCAATTTCACATCTAAAAATTATTATAAATAAAAAAATATTTACAGTTGTTCCGAAATTTGTTTTTTAGGGTTTCGTAGTAAAACAAGTAGTAAAAAAAAGCTCTAAAAGAACTTAGAAACAAAAAAGAATGGGTTCCATGCATGACTAGTAGAACGGGAAAACAGGAAACTTCAAGAACGTCTATTTTAAATATAGCAACTCAGTTCTTTAGAAATCTATACTCAGTAGCGAACCAAAATTCTATTGATACTCTTACTGACTCAGGGGAAGAAGAAAACATACCCTACATCCTGAAAGACGAAGTTGAACTAGCCATTAAAACACAAAAAAATTCCAAGTCACCAGGCCCTGACAATATAACAAACGAACAGATTAAAATGATCCCAACAGAAAACATAGATACGCTTGTCAAACTGTTCAATGAAATCCTTACATCGGAAGTAATTCCAACGCAATGGACAACAAGCACTATAATACTTATACATAAGAAAGGAGACAAAAACAATATAGAGAACTACAGGCCAATAAGTCTTATGTCTAATGTATACAAGATCTTTTCAAAGGTTATACTTAAAAGACTAACAAATAAACTGGACGAACAACAACCTAGAGAGCAAGCAGGGTTTCGAGCTGGATTCTCAACGACCGATCATATGCACGCACTAAAACAACTATTGGAAAAAAGCCAAGAATACTCAAAACCACTTTACTTAGCATTTGTGGACTACAATAAAGCGTTCGATTCTCTGGAACACAGTATAATTTGGCAGGCACTGAAAAACCAAGGCATAGAAAGCAAATACATAAGAATCTTAAAAAATGTTTACACAAACTGTTCAGCGCAGGTGAAACTAGAGACTGTTGGCGATGTGTTTCCCGTTAAACGTGGTGTAAGACAGGGAGACCCTTTATCACCGAAAATATTTTCAGCGGTACTCGAGGAGGTATTCAGGAACTTGAATTGGCAAGGCCACGGAGTCAATATTAATGGAACATTACTAAACCACCTTCGGTTCGCTGATGACCTTGTGCTGATAGCTGATAACAGTAGCACTCTTGAAAAAATGCTACAAGAACTAGCGGAAAAGAGTAAAACGGTTGGTCTAACTTTGAATAAAAACAAGACGAAAGTTATGACCAATAAAGAAATAACAAATATCATCGTAGAAGGTGAGAACATAGAATTCGTCGATACCTACATCTATCTTGGCCAACTCATATCATTCAAGAATCAAATGACACAAGAAATCGACAGAAGAATAACAAACTCTTGGAAGAGATATTGGTCTCTAAAAGAAATTGTCAAAAACAAAGACTACCCTATCAACGCTAAAAGGAAACTTTTTAACATCTGTATTCTCCCTATTTTAACTTACGGATGCCAAACGTGGGCGTTGACCCAAAAAAACCAGCAAAGACTCATCACCTGCCAAAGAAGCATGGAAAGGAGCATGCTAGGATTTACAAGAATGGATAAAAAGAAATGCAAAGACCTTAGAAGAATCACAAAACTTAAAGATGTAACAGTAAAAATAAAAACATTAAAATGGAAATGGGCAGGACATATGATACGCGAAACAGGTGAAAAATGGACCAAACTACTAACGGAATGGGTACCACGCGATGGTTCGAGAAGAAAAAGAGGAAGACAACGTAAAAGATGGGTCGACGACATAGCGAAAGTAGCAGGACCCCTATGGACAAGACTAACACAGGATAGGAAGACGTGGAAAGAGCTGGAGGAGGCCTATGCGTCGCAAGGATGCGCTAATTACTAGAATTAAGGTTAAAAACCGAAGTGCAAAATAGTTATTTAATGTTTTATGTAATATTCTTTGTAGTTAGTAAATAAAGGCTTATTATTATTAGTAAAACAAGAAACCCTTATAGTTTCGCTTTGTCTGTCTGTCTGTTTGTCTGTCTGTCTCTCTGTTCGCCCGTCCGTCCGTCCATCACCGGATTTGCAAAGAGACTATTCGTCCTAGAAAGCTTGCACATATAAAATAACAACGCAGAAATAACACGACAAAAAACTCCTGAAAAAAATGCATCGGGGGGGTAGGTACTTCCCATATACGTAAGGTGGGGGATTAACTTTTTTTTCTTGATTTCGCCATCGTGTGGGGTATCGTTTAATAGGTATTTTAAAACCATTTCGGGGATGCGAAGACAATTCTTCGATTTAGGGTTCTGTTTGCGAAATATAAAAGCTTTATTTCATCGAGCGTGCCCCCCCCCCCCCCTCTGAAATCTCAACTACTAGCATTAAAAATCTGAAAAAAATCATGAATTCAGTTTTAACTATAAACTTTCTAGAAAAAATATATCGGTTGAGCTAGCTTCTTTAGTTTCGGTGAAATAGTCGCTCAAATAAGTTATGCGGTTTCCCAAGCATAAACCGAAATACTTTAAACTGAACAGTACCTAAAGGTTTCGGTTTACTCAGAACTGGGATCTACACTACACTGCTTAGAAGACTGGCAATAAAATTTTGTTTACCGATTATCTAGCCGTAAAACCCTAAGTCGTTATTTTAATGAGCACATAATACTGTTTACAGTTCAAGAGGAATTCTTAACTGTTGTGTGCAGCTTGTTGTGCTGTTGTGTGGTATTTTTAACCGACCTCAAAAAGGAGGAGGTCCTCAAATCGTCTGGTCTTTGAAAAATATTTTTGTTACCTCAGTTTTATTTTAGGGTTTGAATAGAGATACACTTCCAGCTTGGCCCCTAGTACGACTCAAAACCATCTGCAACACTTCGTGAAGTAATGTTTTTACAATCTATTCTTATAATATAAAGACTAGATTTGTATTTTTGTATGTTTGTAATAAATAAACTCAAAAACCACTGAACCTATTTAAAAAAATATTTCACTTATAAAATACTACATTAAACAGCAAGTAACATATTTTTGGACGCGGTAGGTAGCGCTGCAATAGCGTGTGGTGCGTTACGACAAATAATCTGCAATTCTCCTAACTTAAATCTTAAACTGCGGAAGTTGAAAAACCACTGATTGCAGTTACGAAACAGATATATTAATAATTTGTTTCCAACATATCTAACAGCAATTACTCCTAGATCAATAAACATCCCGCAAACCGGGTAAAATTAGCCGGGCACCTGTCCGAGTGCTGGAGGCAATAAAAATATTCATATTTATAAAATGTAAAGCGTAGCCGAGCGAACAGCTCAGTTTCAAGGAGCCGCTCGTCCCGACGCGTCGCCATGCCGAACCACGAGACCACCAGCCTCGCTGCCACCTACCTCATCTTGGTGCTGCTGCTGGCTAGTCTATGGCTGGTCTACTCGGGATTGTTCTAAGGTACAGTACAGTGCAAATCTTAAAACCTTTATGACTGTTGCAAAACAAAAGTAAAGGGCAAATAAGAGTTCACCTGCCCCGTTGCCACCTTCGCACCCTGGTATTTCTGATGGCCAGTCTGTAGCTGGTCTACTCGGGATTGTTCTAAGGTGCAGTACAGTGTGTGTGCAGGGCAAAGTTTTGGAAAAATCTGGAGAAGGCGCTCTATTATAACTTTCACAAGTCAAAGAATAGTAGAATTTATAGATCATACAGAACAGATACATAGGTACCTTGACCAAAGAGGTGAATACAATCTTGAGCACGTAATAGAGACCACCGGCCTCGCTGCCACCTACCTGATCCTGGTTTGCTGATGGCCAGTCTGTGGCTGGTCTTCTCGCGATTGCTCTAAGGTCCAGTACATTGTTTAAATAAAGTTAATTCGTTTCGATTCGTTATCTCCTTTGGGAATAATCGGGTTTCGTCCAAAATACTGCGGAAATCGTAAAAGCTTTACGATTTTTTCGCCCTCCCGCAACAGTCGTAAAGCTCTTCGCACATCATAAAAAAGGAAAAGAGAGTGCTCTTTTTCTTTTTATTAAAACGACTCATTGCATAGTGTTAGTGTTCTTTTTCTTATAGTATGATTTATTTTAGGATTTATTTATTACTTTATAATTAACACGGCACAACCAAATAAGTAAATCAGAGTACATGTAAGTAAATTAATTAGAGAGATGTCAAATATTGCCTATTTAACATTTAATCTTAACAATTTCACTATAGTTAAAAAAAATAATAATAAATGAATTAAACTAATAATAATGAATTAACCAACCACATCAGCCAAAAATTTTAAAAAAATATTGAAACAACTAATAATGTGGAAAAATTATATGCCAAATAATAAACCGATTTAATTTTTTTTAAAATTTATTTAAGACTGTTGCTTAGCGACCACATCGTCCGTATAAGAAAAAGAAATGAAAAAAAAACACAAAAAATAACAAACTTAATGCTTAACTAAACCTAAATCTAATAACATAATCAAGAGCTCCTACCTCTTCACAACTAGGATTGGATAAAATGCTATTTACAATACCTACATCTAGTTATTATTTAGTTCTTATTTACACAAGTGGTTCTAAATGTTGCGTTACGGACACAACCGATTTAAATAAAAACAATACCTAAGTAAACAGATTAAAAATGACGTTTACAAACACATTGACATTCAAACACAATTTAAGCCCATTTATCAACAAACAAATCAGAGTCAGTGTCGTCCAGAAGAGCGTTGAGGGCAGTGAGTACACGCGGCGTAACACACGTACAACCCACAGAATTATTAAAAAATACCTCTTCTCTTTTCTGTGATACTTACAACCTAATGCTTCCGACTACGTCAATAATTATTCGGGGCGTAAAGTCGACACAGCTCATCACTCAAGTCCGATACCGCAATTTTGTTGTGAAATATTTTGCAGACCGTGCTGATTCAATTATTCCTCATTTGTCTCATCGGCAATGACAGGACGAAATTATATCACTTTACTACTTTTTTAATAAAACAGCTGTTTGCCTTCTGCCTTTCTATCTTTGTGAGCTGTTTTCATTAGCTGGACGACACGCGTTTCCACTTTTATGATCATACATTTTAGGGATGTATAGCGTTGGGTCAAAGACCAGAAGCCTCGATCTGAAATAATCATATAAATGTTTGCTAAATAATAGCTATTATAGTACAATACAAGTTTAGATGTCAAGCGAAATGTAATAATAGGTGGTTACATATATGTATGTAGTATGTAGATTATAATCTAAAATTCATAAGATTAAAAAAAATACTAAAATGTCAGGATATTTTTTATCCGAGTAAGAATACGATTCATGCATTGAGCTTGGATAGCTTCTTCTAAGTAATTTAAGAGTTTCACTCTAGTCGGTCCAAGTCCAACGATGCAACCCATTCCATTTATTGATCTCCTTGGCAGCCTTCTTGACCTCCTCCTTATTATTATTTAATATACAGACAGCTGATGTGTGTATATGATATCAAGTCTATTTTAAAAACAGTTCACTGAAGAAGCACTAATCATTGATTCTGGCAGTTGGTTCCAGTCCTTAACAACAACTTTCTCCATAATTGAATAGTTTCATTATTTTTAACACAAGTAGCATTACAGATAAACTATCTATGCATGACATAGTAATCGTGGTATAACAATTATTCAACATTGTTACCTGTTAAAACATACAGCCGTTACACCAGTCAAATAAAGCATCAATGGCCCGTTAATGTACATCAAAATGTAAATAAGCATTGCAGATAAAACAGAATCCAGATGTCCGTCGGATGGCGGGTTGCGTTAGCGCCAATCAGAAATAGCACGCGCCTCGCAGAAATCATAACATTCCACACGTCTCTGCTAACTAAATAATACTAATGCACCTCACACATCTGTCAGATAGAGATTCTATACATTTTCAAACAGATATTCTCCAAGACGCGACGTGATGGTAGCTTAGACGAGATAAAATAGATTTAAAAGGAAGGATGGTCTTTGACGTATTGTGTATGTATGTCAAACGTGATACAAAACAATGGCGCGTGTGACAGGAAAGGATTCCAAATACAATATTTATAATGAAAAGAATGGGGGCTGAAAATTGAGAAACAACAAGTCTACACTCATTTTGTATAGGTCTTATATACGTCTTAGTACGTCATACCTACATCAGAAGTCTCCATCGATCCCGCTTGTGCATTGTTTTTTATCCGGGGTCAAAGGTCAGAGGTTAAAGTTTCTAAAGCGATGAAAGATACTGGAAAATAGTCGAGAGAGTTTGAAAGTAAACAGTACGATTATACAGTACGATTATAAATACGATCAACAAAAAAGGTATCTATACCTTACCCCTACGAAGCATCGACCCTAGTCCGTCGTATGAGGTATGAGAAAGACGAGATTTTGTATACCTACCTATATATATTATAAAAATATATATAATAAATATATTATAATAAAACTCTTTTATTGATTTTTTCAAGGAAATGAAAAACCTTATCAAAATTTTCGATTCCGGTGGAGTTCGTTAAGTACTTTAAAGATGTAATGCCTCTCGACTCGAGAAAGTAAAAAAAACACAGACCAAAAATAATAAAATACCTACTAATAATATAATGCATCAACTTGATTAAAGAAAAAGACTTGTTTATAATACTAATGAGAACCTCTTTTAAGTAAAGATCCTGTGTAAGGGACTTCCTGAATCAAAACAGTTTTAAGTAATAGCAAGATGAACAATGTCTGGAATAAACGTACCTACTTAAACAATCAAATGATAATTTTATACATTTAAAATTTATGCGCCAAACGCAAGAATAGACTTTTCTATATTATTAGCCGTGTATATTTAGTAAGTTTATATTAATAGCAGCGTATTGTACGATATTTCGCTATTCATATTCCATTGTTGCGATAATTGTAAACTTGCCAAAACTGATAAATCTTCATTTTCAATGATTGATGAGAGCTCACATTATATTTGACAAATGTGTATCATTAACTGTGTTTTGTGTGTACAAGCTTAACGCCAATATGCGGTACCTATCGTTCTTACTCATGTCATCCTTTATACAAATAGTATAATGAGTTCTACTCTTGTTGCTATCTCACATTTTTGTCGATTCTGTTGTTGCACTCCCTAAAGCCTAAAGAGATTTGACGTTTCTAAATTTAGAACTGTAATCGTAATATTAGGGTAAATTCTTCCATTTAGATCTGAGAACGGCACAAAACGAATAGCTAAACGTCATTTTAGTCCAATTACGCAATTTCAATTAGCTTTAGCTAGGTAGTGTGTCAACAGAATCAACACCATTTTCTTGATATTCGTAGGTTTGATTTGACATTCTATCTCCATGACATCCTCACGTCCACCATACCACGACAACTCTTTACCTTTACCGAACATTCTAACTTAGAACTAATTTTTAACATTGACGACCTATGTGGCGCAGCTGGCAAAGGTCCGCCTGCGGCGTGAGAGGTTGCGGGTTCGATTCCCGCCTCGGGAATCGAATAATTAAACGTCTATACGATCTTCAGGTTGTTCAGGGTGTTCTGGATGTTTTTCTATGTATAAAATATCTTCTATGTAGTTTAATATATCAAGTAAGTATACTAGTACCCATAACACAAGATCTGCTTAGCTTGGGGCTAGATGATGCTTTGTGACTTGTCCAGCATTATTTAATATTATTTATAACCGATTTCAAAAACAGGAGGGGTTTCCTAACTAGTCTGTGTGCGATTTGTCCCGTGTCTGAGTATTTTTATGATCACCTGATCAGTTTATCTCCGAAACAAGGATACAAATATTCTATCAACCATCTACACATAGCACAAGCTTTTTTATTTTCTGCCGAAATGACTGGCAAAAACGGTTTATTACAGTTATTTTGATTGTTACCTATAAATGTTGTATCTAATAATCATATTAACTAGGTGACATAAACCGTTTTTACCCGACTTCAAAAAGAGGAGAAGTTCTCCAGTCGTCTGTATGTTTTTAAATTAGGCCACATTTTTCAAAATTCAGTTCTAGTGGTGGATCCATAAGGAATCGAGAGAACTCTTTAAATGTTGTTGGTATTTTGGCATATTTAGCTCAAGGTCACTTTCATTCCGTGAGGATAATTTGGTGAAGTGGAACTAATGAAGAAGACCACAGATAGTTATCAAAACCACAGTAAAGAGAAGATAATTCTGTGATTATAACTCTTCATATTAGAAATTTCACGGGTGACGACTTAGATAATAAAACCGGGCAAGAGCGAGTCGGACTCGCACACCGAGGGTTCCGTGCCATCATACAATATAATATATGACAAAGGCGGTTTTATATTTGTTGGAGAACCTTGACAGCGCCATCTCTTGTCTGATAGCGGAACTTATGTAGATTTTTACACTTTCGATGATTTCTAAAAAAGTATGCTATGTAGAGAGATTGTAATAAATTTCCTCTAATCTTTACATACACTTCTAATAGTAATAAAAGTTTCAAAGGTTTATCTCCGCAAACTTCGGAGATAAGGGGGGGGAACGCTATTTTTTTCAACATTTTTGTAAATAACTCAAAAACTATACGACTTAAAGGAAAACTAAAAATTGTTTATTAATGTGCTAAAGAATACCTTTCATATGATACCCCACATAACCTAGTAACTTTCCAAAAATTTTGAAAACCCCCCTTCCAACCCCCTTGTCTAAAAAACTATGCAAATTAGAGAGTTCGCTATAATTTTCCTATAAAGTTTACATACACTTCTATTAGCAATAAAAATATCACGGGTTTATCTCTGCAAACTTCGGAGATAAGGGGGGGGGAACGGTCGTTTTTTCAACATTTTTGTAAATTACTCAAAAACGATACGGCTTAAAGAATAAACAAAAACTGTTTATTAATGTGCAAGTGAATACCTTTCATATGATACCCCACATCACCTAGTAACTTCACAATTTTTTTGAAAACCCCCCTTCCAACCCCCTTGTCTAAAAAACTATGCAAATTAGAGAGTTCGCTATAATTTTTCTATAAAGTTTACATACATTTCTATTAGCAATAAAAATATCACGGGTTTATCTCTGCAAACTTCGGAGATAAGGGGGGGGAACGGTCGTTTTTTCAACATTTTAGTAAATTACTCAAAAACAATACGGCTTAAAGAATAAATAAAAACTGTTTATTAATGTGCAAATAAATACCTTTCATATGATACCCCACACGGCCTAGTTACTTCACTTTAAAATTTTGAGATCCCCTTTCCGCCCCCCTGCAATCAAAATTAGAATACTTTTTAACATTTTTATATATGCTATATTAGTAAAAAAGTGTTGTCTTTTACCATTTAAAATTTCAAGTCGATAGCATTAGTAGTTCTCGAGATATCCAGTTGTGACAGACAGACAGACAGACAGACAGAGTGATTCTATAAGGGTTCCTTTTTACCATTTTGGTCCGGAACCCTAAAAACAAAAAATGTACCACTAATTGTTATTGTTATTTCGTTCGCACTACAGTTTTAGCACGCTTTGCTGTCTCTGTCATTGATTACAATATACACGAGAATTTGAATGTAACTGTGGGTGAACGTTTTTGCATTGTACATAGTTGTAATTAGCACAGCTTTCGATTTATCGATGTAGGGACATACCGTATCTTCCCTTTTTTGTTTTTATCTAAGGGTGACATCGAAAGATGACTAAGATGATAATTATATCCCCATCCACTAATCATCATACATACATATGTACCTACACATCATCGACAGCAGCATCGGGGTCATTGGAATTAAATTTAGTGGAATACAAAATAATGTAATAGTGTGTACCTACCTACTGAAGTCCCTCAAGGTATGTAGGTATATAATAGTTATGTCTAAATTTAAACGTGCGGTTCGGTTTTTTGTTTCCTTAATAATGTTTGCTTGCGTTTAAACCCAGTTCTGAAGATGGAATCCATGATAAAACAAGGGGTATATGCAAATAAATAAGCATACATTTAGCAGTTGGGGTATTTTTTGCAACGTTTTAGATGTTGTCATTAAAGTCGGTTCTTTTTCTTGACAAATTAAAGAATAATTGCCGATCATTTAAAAAAATATTGCTCGCAAGCTTTGGCTGTAGTTTATCTAATAACTATGAATAAAAACAAAACTTGGTGGTGAAACTACTTTAAAACATTATTTGCAATGAGATTTGAAAGACACAAAAAAGTGATAATAAAAATCCAAATTTATTAGAAGTTGCCAACGAAATTATAATTTCGCATAAAAACAAAATGATAGAAAAGAACTGCATTTGCTTACGCTACGCCTACGCTTTCGTTCCCAAAAGCTCGCCGCCCCGCCGTAGAGATGAATCACAAAATAGAAGTGGTTTTCAGATATTTTTAGAAGAAACAGCGGCAGCAACGTCTTTATGTGTATCAACATCCCATACTGCGGTCACCAACCCGCCTGCCAAGCGTGGTGAGTATACCCTTCATTGAGAGGCCTGTGTTCAGTAGTGGACGTTTTACGGCTGATATGATGGTGAAAGATATAGACAAAATAATGAATGTTGTACTCGACAGTATTTCACAAGTATTACAGACGTTTGTCGCGCGTGTGACTTGTCGACAAGACTGTCACCGCATTTTACAATTCTGTCACTGCGCCCGAATGAGCGCCTTTGATTGATGATGATGACTCTAGATTTCTGTTTAGTTGTAGTCGAGGAGTTATTAATGTGTTAGCACTTTTAGGGTTCTCAGTCGTCACCTAAACTTGTATCTACATTTCTTTTAGTAAAGTTTTTCCTTCAGGCTTCTCCACCACTGACCACCTCCACCTTAAACCAAATAATTGAAAAATATTCCGAATACAACACACCCATTTACATAGCCTTTGTAGACTATATTTATTTATTTATTTATTAAGAAAAGGATCGCCAACAGTTTTTGATAGTTTCAACACATTCCTCCATATTCTCAGCAATACAGAAACAAGAAATTGATAACACGTACATATATTTATTAAAACATACATATATACAATAACATCACGGCCACCATTAAACTCGAAAATTGCGGTCCATCATTTTGAATCGAGAAAGGTGTGAAACAGGGTGACCCCCTTTCACCAAAATTGTTTACAAGCACGCTGCAAGAAATATTTAAAAACCTAGAGTCACCCGGGCAGTCGATGGGCGTACCATTTGGAGATCAAAATCTTTCTAACCTACGTTTCGCCGACGACATCGTGCTGTTTGCTCCATCAGCAACTGAGCTCTGACAAATGCTCCAAGACCTGAGCACGGCAAGTCTTGAGGTGGGACTGGCCATGAACCGGTCGAAACACAGGTCATGACCAATAAACGTACAAAACGTAGAGTCGAAGTAGACGGGCAGGTAATACAGTATGTCGATAAGTATATCTACTTGGGCCAGATAGTTTCCTTCAACAACGGGCAATGGAATCAGACGCCGCATTGAAAACGCTTGGAGGAGCTTCTGGTCCATGAAACAGCTTGTGAAGGGTTCTCTTCCACTGACACTAAAGCGAAAACTTATCGACATACATACGTATCCTGCCCATATTGACCTACGGAGCTCAGACCTGGTCTTTGACTGAGTCGCAAAAGTCCCAACTCAAGATTTGCCAAAGAGCAATGGAAAGAAACATCCTCGGCGTCAAACGAACAGATCACATAAGAAACACCGACCTACGTGAAAAGACTGGTATTGCAGACGTAGGTATGAAGACGGCCCGCTTGAAATGGGATTGGGCAGGCCACACACATTGGGTGCCAAGCGGACAACGACGCGACGTCGCGGTAGACCCAAAAAGAGATGGCGAGATGACCTGGATGCAGGATGCACATTGTGACCGGAAGTAGCAATCGACCGTGATGCATGGAGAGAGAACGGGGAGACCTTTGCCCAGCTGTGGGACAGTATAGGTTGATAAAAAAATAGTAAAGTGAGCCTTTTTACATCTATTTTACGAGCGTCATCAACTGATATTCATGCTGGGACGCTGCAGTGCCTGGGACATTGTTAGATGGATTAGGCACGCCCAGCACCTATACCATCCTCTCAGCTTAGCCAGCTATTACGAATTAGGTCAATATGTCTGACGCTGAATAAGCCGCGGGTTTCCTATCAATGTTTTTCTACACCGTTCAAGCACATGTTAAATGTGCACCAATGGATGTTTTAATCTATATAGTGGCTTTTTCTTTTAAGTAGTGACTTGTATTATGTGACTGCCAGGTTTAATGATAGTTAACGAGACCCTATAGGTTTAGATTTCGTTGAGAAATATAAAGTTTCAAAATACAAGACATAAATGCTTGATTTTATATACAGCTCCATCGAAATGATTGAGTATTTTGTTTACGGCAAGTAAAAACCGGCAGTTCTGGAACACATCATACTTCCCCAATATTTGGTTAGATCTATGAAGCCCCGTATATAAATAGTTGAGACCGTATTTAACGCTTATATAACTGAATATTGCGACGTTTTTATGACACGTAAAATGTTCTTCTGAATTATTTATAGTCAGCATTGAAATTAAATATAATGTCAATAAAAATACACGATTGACGTCAGCAGTGAAATATTTTTACTGTCGTATCACTAGGTACGCGAATTGCTAGAAATATCTGCGAAGATTGTTAGATGGGAAAATCTTGCAACTATGCCGTGTTGCAAGATTTTTATTCTACTGGTCGGAATTACAATATGTTTTTAGATTAATTAATGAACACACATTCAATCGACGAAATAGCATATACAGAAAACGTTACACACATTAAGAAAACATAAAAAGAAAAGTTATGTGCACAGTAACTAGACAAAAAACGATAATAGCAGTTAACAATATTTAACAAGATATAAATCTGCAATTCCTAGCTTCGCTGGTTTTGTTTCACGGTCAGATTCGTTGCCAGAATCTGTGAAATTAGATCTGTAAGCTTCATCCTCATCATCTTTAGACTGCGAGTCTCTACGTATCTACTATACTATCATATGCTACGTATTATCTACCTACCTATCTTACACAGCTGGGTGTACCACCTCGAAATAGTAACATTCTGCATTGTTTATCGTACACACTTCAACATAGCTTAAATAAATGACGTATACATTCATACTAGGGGGCGAAGCCCCGTATGACTACTTGCGACCTCAAAGTATTTGAAATTTTAAAATTTAAATTTAATATTTTTTTTTTCGGAAACCTTCGCCCCCTTTTCTGCTACCCCCGTACCAATGCTTGTTATCGGTAAGTGTAATGTTGCCTCTTCTCTCTTGCCAGTGGATGCAGTATAAATCTGCAAAGGGATACCTGAGCAGCAGCGTCTTTTCGTGTATCAACATACCGTACTGCGCTCGCCAGCCTGCCAAGAGTGGCGAATATAGAGGTAGGAACTCACTTCATGATCTCGGAGATTCATGCGGGAGGCCTATGACAGCAGTCCTAAGGCTGAGAGTCATTTATTTCTGCATTGGGCTGGTCGAACCCAGGTCCTGTTATCGACTGATACGTGGTCGACTTAAATGTAAGCAGGTGGAGTATCAGCGCTGCGATCTATCCTCCTAGGGTTCAACAATGTTACCGTAAGAACCTGCCTTCACCACGTCTCGCAAAAGGTACTTTAGTCTCATGATCTGACCGGATATTTATGTCTCGGATGGACCGTAGTCTGCATTCGTTATCTTTGAACGTCGGCCAACGATATGCGGTAGCGGCGCGCGGCGTTCTCGTACGTAAACTCGTAATCAATGTAACTAAACATCGGCAGATGTTTAAAATAAATCAATCAATGATACAAAAAAGTGAGGCATTTCACATCTATTACATGATGGTATTCATGCTGTACGGGACGCTGCCTGAGACATTTATACATGGTTTAGGTTCCCCACCACGTATACCTACACAAAACAACTATACCTACTACACATATCCATATCCTCTCAGCTCAATCGGCTCAGTCAGAGGAAGAACAGGTCAATACATCTGAAGCTGACAAACCCGCAGGTTTCCTCGCGATTATTAACCGGGTATTTATTGCGTAGATTACCTACCTTATTATTTCACGACGTTTCGACTGGATTGCACCAAGCATGATCCCAGGAAGATTACCGACGTTTTCAGTTATATGTGTGCATACATTTTTTCAAAAAATTAAAAAGCATTCTATTTAATTTTAAAATGTTACCCCTCCTCTCATGCCCGTGGATGCAGTAAGAGCCTGCTAAGGGATACCTCCGGAAGATGGGCAGCAACGTCTTTCCGTGTATCAACATCCCGTACTGCGCTCGCCAACCCGCCTGCCAAGCGTGGTGAGTATGGCAACTACCCCTCATGGAGATCCATGAGAGAGTAGTAGTTCAGTAGTGGACTTTTTACGGCTGGAATGACGAAAAAGCATTGGCGTACGGTACGGCCGGCCTCGAGCCCACGACCTTAAGATCGAAAGTCAGGGCTAGCTACCTGGTACCTGGCTACCACTAGGCCAATACGGCTTTCCAATGATACAAAACCGATGCGAGAAAAAAGAAGATTAGCTATAAAGATTTTGGTCATGTCACTTACAAACTAACATTAAATTTGATTTGTTACAGATGCTGCCGAAGCAACCTAAATTGAGACAAATCAGAGATGGCGGTGGTGAACTCTAAATACAAAATACATATATCTAAGAAACCGTAATTTTAGCATATAATTAATCATAAGTTTAGCAATCACGTTTAACATCCAAGCATTTAAGTAATATAGACCGGTGGAGGCACTGGAGACCTGCAAGCGATAGATACTCGTACCATAGAGAATATAGAGAACTAGAGGAACACCTGCGAATGGATAGAGCTGGGCATTCCAATAAAGTAGGTGAAGTAAACATGTTAAGTGAAAGACAACTCCCTAACAACAGCTGAAAGATGGAAAATTTAAGTTGTAGCTTATTTTCGTTGATGTTTGGTGTCTTGTTATAAAAAATGTTGTTATGAGATGAGAGTAAATTAAAAGATTTTTTAATTATGTATCTTTTATTTAAAACAAAGGTCCCGGCGAACTTCGTATCGCACCTACTACAACCACTACTTACAACTACCCTACAACTACCCTTGTTTTTTGTTTTTTTTTGTTTACGAGGATGGAAATCTGCTTGAAATTCAGATACCGTACTGCATTTAGGGTGCAGCACGGTTATGTGGGGTTGTCACGTGACGACCCACTGAAACCAATCCCGATGGCCTAGCTCAATGCATGTCGAGGGGCTCCGGTTCCTCTTACAGACCTGTCCGGTGCCCCTTTCACATCTTTGCCCCTAAGGGGGGCAGGGGCGGGCGATTAAAATAACCGCCCCTTACATCTCGCGGTTTTCTGATATAATATGATGAAAGGAACCTTAGAGTAGTAAGTTTCATCTGGCAAAAAGTTTCTTCACATGAATCCCGTGTGGTCTTCTTGCGACCATCCATGGTGATGCAACCCTCAGAATAATGACATAAATGCAACCCTACAAACTTCGGGTACAGTTCGACGGAATGGGTCTTCCTCTTCTTCTTCTTTTTATGGCTAATGCTGGCCACTTGCTGCATTTCTGCCAGTGTCAGGTAGGTAAAAGTGTCGTATACGTTTTAATTAGAGAGCAAATAAGCAGGCTAGGAAATCTAATTAAGATTGTAGAAAAAAAATATTAAGCCAAGCAAAAGCAAATCAGACAAAAAATATATATCTACTAAAAATAAAAAATAATAATTAAAGCCGAAAGTATTTTCAACTAAATTATCAACTGATAATAATAATTTAAGTTTGAATTGAGCTACATTATGCTTCATTTCGTTTGTAAACTAATAATATGTAAAATTGTAACACAGTTATGTTACATTCTTACATTTATCATAAATAAATTTATAAAAAACTAGCCGCACCCCGCAGTTTCACCCGCGTAGTTCCCGTTCCCGTGGGAATTTCGAAAAATTCCTCCTTAGTGCACCTCTAGGATACTCAAGGTATATGTGTGCCAAATTTCAAGTCTCTAGGTCCAGTGGTTTAGGTTGTGCGTTGTCTGTAAGTCACTCAGTCACTCAGTCAGTAACGGAAGAGTTTTATATATTATATTGATTAAATATATAAATACTTACTTCATTATCAGACTTATCCTATGCATGCAGTAGGTACTGATTATTCTTCTTAAAAATAAATAAAATCGCAAATTATCTTTTCACTCGCAAGTGTTAACTGGGAAAACTTTTGAAAACTGACGAATTATTTCAGCAATGGAAAGCGAGTGGCTATAACATAGGCTATATTTTATCCCCGTACCCTCACGGGAACGGGATCTATGATAGTAAAACCGCGGGGCGATGCTAGTAAATGGATATTTATTATTTCCAAAGGGTAAGATGATTTTACAAATGAATTAAACAACAGTAACTCAATATAAAATATATTTATTATCACTAGTATTGTATAATAAAACTAAATAAAATATCACAATATCCACCGTAGCAGTTACTACTTAAGAGAGTTATCGACCTATCAAGAACATCGCAAAAGAAACAGGAAAGTACTACTGCACTACTAGTAGTAGTACGTATTAACGTGAAACATTATCGCTAACTACTTAACTAATCTAATCTATCAATCATCTGGTTTCCATATTACAAGCTTTGCTTAGTTTGGAGCTAGATGGTTATGATATGAGTGTAGTGTCCAGCATCATTATTATGTATTCAGCGTTGAGTTAGTTTCAGCGTACCAAACGAAGCGATGCCGCATACGTACGATATCAACAAAAAATAAAGAAGCTTGATCTAACTGACATATGTACATAGCACGGCGCTTTGGTAGTTTGATGTGACTATCATTCAGGAGTGATTTAGCAAAATACATCATTCTCAAACTTACAATTTATATTGATATTTGGAGTGGTCAACAATCCACAATTAGGTATTAAATGTTCTGCATAAAAATGAACAAGAAGACAGTGCTTTATTAAAATATGGGATTATCGGGTATTTATCGCGTAATTACCTTTATTTTATTCTAAAATTAATGTGTTGTGATCGCGAAAGTTTAAAAAAGACTAAGACAGTGCTTTTTAGGTAAGGCACTGGCTGTTCGATCTATTTGGCTGTGGTGTGTATTTAAACATTAGCTTCTTCCTGTAAATTGGCCTCCTTCGACTAACGGGCCACTGCACCCTTAACAAACACCTCTGCAACACCGTAGCCACAGACATCCCTCTCTGCAGAGGATGTTTGAAAGAGTTAATTAATTATTTATTATTCAATCAGTTCATTTCTTTTTGAATAAATTTATTACTTAATAAATCATTATTAATTTTATGCAATCACTTGCGTTTACTACAATTATACTTATTACTGTAATTCAATTGTTAATATTTCTTTGTATTCATTTATTTGCTAATTTTATTATTGTATGTGTATATTTTTTTAAATTCTGTAATTAATGTAAATTTTCTGATATGTACCTAACCTAAGTTATCAATATAATGAGCTATGAACTAGGAGGTCGGATCAGCCGCCCATGTAGTCCTGGAATGCGAGGGAGTAACACAACGACAACAAATCCTCAAACAACCAAGGCCTGTGAAGATCCCAGGAAGATTCTGCGCTTCTGTTTGGATTTGGGCTGCTAATGCTAGCCAGACACTACACGAATAATGGACCACCTTGTAGTCTAAATGCGGAAAATGAAGTCACACTAACTAAATAGGCCTCCCTCATGGATCTGCAGGTGATCCTGAGGGAGGATGATGATGAGAATACTTCGTAAAAACTACTATTGTAAAGGTCCCGTGAATACACCCAGTGGGACGCAGGGCTCGGAAGCCCTGGGTTCAGATGTTTGACGCTGGTTGAGATCAGTGCGCCTTGACCTTGGCATTCTCGAAGTACTCCTCGCGGAACTGCCGGTTGAGGTGCGCGCCGATCTTGGTGCGGATCCACACCGGCGGGAGCTTCACGAAGAAAGCCTGGAATAACGAAATATTATTTATGGATAACCTTAGAGGAGGCCTATACCTAGCATTAGGTGCCAACGGGCTGATATGATGATAACATTAGACAATCTCACTAATATCACAGATTACAAAACCTGAATGATTTTATAAAGTACTAGCCGCACTCCACGGGTACCTACGGGGAAAGAAATGCCTATGTTAATGATAATGTAGATAATGTATAAGGGATAATGTAGCATTCTAAAGGTGAAAGAATTTTGAAAATCGATCCAGTAGTGTTTGAGTTTATCCGTTACAACACACAAAATACAAATCTTTCCTTTTATAATATTACTATTATAGATTATAGATGGATGTTTGTTACCTCTCCACGCAAAAAACTAGGCTACGGATTGAGCTGAAATTTTTCACACGTAGGTATAGATGTTGACCAGGATGAACTAATACTTAGTTTCTGTAATCTGTGCTAATACTTTATCAGGGGCTTGCTAAGCGGCGGGCACAAGCTTGTATAATTATATCCTCCTCATCAATTTCCATGACGGCGACCCTTTTCTGGGTTATCTGTTTATTTATCACTTCTTTTCCTAACTCGCGTGTCATCTGAAGTGAACAGATTCAATTATGTGCTTTGTTCTATTTATTTGTGTTGTTTTATTTTGTAATTTGTGACGCGTCAATAAGGTTCATGCGGCCGCACTGAATAAAGTATTTTATGATTCTTGATTGGTTATTTGTTTCCGTGTATCAACATACCGCACTGCTCTACACTACTCGCGACAACACCCATTTGATCAGTATTTTGAAGATTCGAGAGGCAGGCCTATATTCGGCAGGGGACAGCTGAGATGACGATGAGACCAGTGGCGGATTAGCCACATAGCAAGAGTAGCAAATGCTCCGGGCCCCGCGCATTATTGTTAACAAAATCCGCGATCATCGTCTAAGTCTAGGCGACGAGTTAGTGCAGTTCGCTAAATTGCTCAATTCTGATGTAGCTAGTATTTTTGACAGCAAGTAGCACGAGGCTCCGGAACTGAAATTTTACATCCAAGGGCCCCTTGATACTTTGCTACAGAGCCCGCGCTGGCTTAATCCGGTACTGGATGAGACTAGTGATAGTGTACCTGTATCCCATGCAGCCAGTAGCCAGTAGTGTCGTGCACTCTGCCCAGCATGCCGACAGCGTGCTTGGCGTACGTGGCCGCGTCAGGAACCAGCAGGTTGCCTTCCAGCAGCTTGTTGGAGAAGGCGTTCATCTTGGTGGACACGAACAGAGGGGACAGGTGCTGCACGTGGATGCCCTGGGAGGAGTACTCCTCGCGGACTGCTCGCGTGAACGCCTGGACGTAGGCCTGGAAAAGATTGGTAGGGTTCATTCATTCATTCATTTATTTTTAACCATAGGATCCTAAGAACACTTAGCTACGTCAAATAAGGTTACCCATAGATCTAATTATTGTGGTCGTGGGTCCGATACCGGCAGTGCACCAATGGATTTTTCTTTCTTGAAAAATGTATGTACACACTTAACACGAGCTTTAACGGTGAAGGAAACATCGTGAGGAAACCCGCGGCTTAGTTAGCTTCAGACGTATTGACCTGTTCTTTCCTCTGAATAATAGCTGACTAAGCTGAGAGGATGGTATAGGTGCTGGGCAAGCCTAATCCATCTAACAATGTCCCAGGCACTGCAGCGTCCCGTACAGCATGATTACCAGTTGCTGACGCTGTATAAATCATCTATAATAGATGCAAAGGCCTTACTTCATTTCATGCAGTTTTTACTGACGTAGGTAAGCGTACTTACTAACTCTATGGCTGATACTTAAGAATATTATCTCAAGTTTAAAATTTAAGGTCAACTTCTCAAGGTGACATGTAGGTATCTAATAAATAACTAATAAGTTAACAATTTCATCTTCTGTGAATTTATACGCTTAGCAGTTATCAAGGTCACAATGCAGAGTTTATTGACTACAAGTACTAGTTTATTATATTATCTGTGCTACAAGTCAGGTTAGAGGTACATATATGTATGTATGTATATGCAATAAGTACAAATACATATTATGTAGTGACACTATATGTACTACAACCACTTAATATTCTTATGTCAAACTAAACCGGTTAGAAAATCACGAATTTTTAACCTTGCTTGCATAGATACATTTTATCTGACAACATGTTCTAGGTTGCACACATTTATTCAAAATAGATTGTAAATCGAAAGATTTCAATATAAAAAAACAGTTGTAACATAATTGATTGCCGTGGGGTGCCGGCAGTAGAATGTTACCCCTCCTCTCATGCCCGTGGATGCAGTAAGAGGCTGCTAAGGGATACCTCCGGAAGATGGGCAGCAGCGTCTTTCCGTGTAATCCCGTACTGCGCTCGCCAACCTGCCTGCCAAGCGTGGCATGGAGATTCATGAGGGAGGTCTGTGTTCAGTAGTGGACGTTTTACGGCTGAAATGATGATGATGAACATACCTGATAGCCGAAACTGAACCGAGATAATTTCTAGCTAATATAATTAAATTTTATTAAAAAGTCGCATCCCGTAAAATAAAAATAGGTAAAATTAATGCTGAATAATAAATTAGCCGAATCTATACATATATACATATAAAATTTAAAGTCCTGACTGACTGACTGATATATCAACGCACAGCCTAAACCACTGGACCTAAAGATTTGATATTTGGCACACATACATATACCTTGAGTATCTTAGAGGTGCACTAAGAAGGGATTTTTCGAAATTCCTACGGGATAGGAATAAATGGGATTTATATTTTCGAATCAAAGTGGCTCTGCGTGAAAAAGGGGATTTTACGTTTTATGACTTCCACGCGGACGAAGTCGCGGGCAAAAGCTAGTCTAACATATAATACGTACTTACCAGCGCCGGCCGTATATATACATATTTCAACCTTTATAGACTCAAGTTAAAATTTGAAAAAATATAGTTTCCAACAACATCAGAAATTGTCTTTTTTAAACTTTCGCGATCACAACACATTATTAAAATATGGGATTATCGGGTATTTAAATAGAGGTAATTACGCGATAAATACCCGATAATCCCATATTTTAACATCAGAAATTATCTACTCAATAATGAATTTATGATTTTCAACATTGTAATATATTACAAATCTATACGCAACTTAGTTACGAGTACAGGACACTAAAAGACAACTTTCTTGATGAACAGTACAAACACGAAATCGACTCCCTGTATTCACCAAAGATTTAAATCGTTAGATGTGACCTGACACCAAACACTGTGGCACTAAAGATAGTGCCACAGTTGTACGTGTGTAAATAATAATGCCGAAGCACGCACACCGTTTTTGCCGATAAACCAAACAGTTATTGTTACCTTGTTTGCTGTTATTGTTGTATTGTGCAATCATATTAATCATAATCATAATTTTCGTGAAAAAATTAACACACACCACGTCCGGCTAACACAGTGTTTACAGGTACATTCCAAATGAGCGTGCTCACTCATTTCGTGTGGAAACAAAACGGCGCGGTCAAATTATGGTAATGGCAACTAACGATTGAAATCTTTGGTATTCACCCGTGCAATAGCCCACAACCAGTTGTTTACTCCGGTCACACTGCGTACGACGAGATAACAACCAGCTACTTTGTGCCGCCACTCATTTATTTAAATACCTTCCAAATGTTGTAAGTACACAGTTTAACCCCTAAAAATATCAAGGTTAAACTATAAGCATTGGTAGGTATTTTATTAATCATTTAGATATATATACGAAAAGTTAAGTAGCGCAGTACGTGCGTGAAATGAGTAAGATATGGAGCTTCCTCATGAACTTGGAGATCCATGTGGGAGGCCTATGTCCAGCATTGGACGTGGAAGCCCTAAGGCTATGATGATGATTATTCTTGTAAATGTGTTTTTCATTATGCCTATCCGTGCGTAATGCGTAAGCCGTGGGGCGCCGGCTGTAGAATGTTGCCCCTCCTCTCATGCCCGTGGATGCAGTAAGAGCCTACTAAGGGATACCTCCGAAAGATGGGCAGCAGCGTCTTTCCATAGATCAACATCCCGTACTGCGCTCGCCAACCCGCCTGCCAAGCGCGGTGAGTATGGCAACTACCCCTCATGGAGACCCATGAGGGAGGCCTTTGTTCATTAGTGGACGTTTTTTGGCTGAAATGATGATGATTATGCCTATCAGCATACCTCTATAGCTATGCACGTTACTGCGCCGACGTTCACGTTGATGATCTCCGAGGGCTTGGAGGGAGGCAGCTCGTTTAGTGGTAGAGGCAGTCTATGTAACACATATTGGAGTAGTACAGGCCTTAGTTGCTTAGATAGACAATGTAGCAGCATAGTTACCTCTATAGCAGCATAACCGTCATCAAAGGCAGTGGCTGCAACTCCGACCCTAAGGATACGTTCACGAGAGCTCCTTTTCCCCTGGCCACCATCCCCGGGAGCAGCATACGACTCATGCAGGTCACTGCGACGTTTACGTTAATGATCTCCCAGGACTTGGAGGTAGGAAGCTCGGTTTTGGTGTGAGGTAGGCTATGCGACACATAATTAGGTTTGTGAAGAACTGTACGTCTACCATGAGTTTTCACGATCTATACTCGCTAGCGACTGTAGTTAAATAAATGTATGAAAACTTGTATAGCGCCTTTAGCGGATAGTTCGGTACTAAAATATGCAGTATACTATACTACAGCGACTGAAGTTTGGGCTTCATTTCCTAAGAATTTGGTACCGTGAGCTACAAATCTGACAGATGTCAAAGTAACGTACTGTTACTATTGTAGTAACGGCAGGTCGATCTGACAGTGACAACTCATGGTAGACACACAGAACTACAGCCTACAGATCCTTAGTTGCTAATATAATGTAGAACAATAGTTACCTTAGTAGCAGCATAAACCGTCATCAAAGGCAGTGGCTGCAACTCCGACCCTGAGGATACGTTCACGAGAGCTCCTTTTCCCCGGGCCACCATCCCCGGGAGCAGCATGCGACTCATGCAGGTCACTGCGCCGACGTTCACGTTGATGATCTCCCAGGACTTGGAGGGAGGGAGCTCGTTTAGTGGCATAGGGTAGTCGTACTGGACGCCCACGTTGTTCACTGGAACAGGAGGATGAGTAAAGATTAGATATGTCTATTGTACACCACTTTAAGGACACATAAACGTAACGAAAATACGTAAAGCAACACAGAAGCAAAGTATCTGGATGCTATGAATAAGCAAGCGACCTTAATCAAACTTCCACGAATAAAGTAAATAAAACTACCACGCAAACTATTAAAAGAAATTAACTCCAAAAACTAAACACAGAAATCCAAAAAAAACACTTCTTAGATGGTAGGTAGACACCTAAGGTATAAAGTAAGGGCTTTGCATCTAATAAAAATGATCTATACAGCGTCAGCAACTAGTAATCATGCTGTACGGGACGCTGCAGTGACTGGGACATTGTTAAATGGATTCCATTGCCCAGCACCTATACCATCCTCTCAGCTTAGTCAGCTTATTAGTCAGAGGAAAGAACAGGTCAATACGTCTGAAGCTAACTAAGCCGCGGGTATCCTCACGATGCTTCCTTCACCGTTAAAGCTCGTGTTCAGTGTGCACATACATTTTTCAAGTAAGAAAAATCTATATACCTAAAGTATAAGGTTAGGTATTTTTTTTTATGTTAGATAGGTTAGCTCTTGATTTCATCCTTGCTATCGCAAGAATGAGATCGACTATGGAGCGAGCTTCCCTAGAAAATGCCTATTAAAATAAAATAACTCCAAAAACTATACACAGAAATACAAAAAAAACACTTCTTAGATGGTAGGTAGACACCTAAAGCATAAAGTAAGGGCTTTGCATCTAATAAAAATTATTTATACAGCGTCAGCAACTAGTAATCATGCTGTACGGGACGCTGCAGTGACTGGGACATTGTTAAATGGATTCCATTGCCCAGCACCTATACCATCCTCTCAGCTTAGTCAGCTATTAGTCAGAGGAAAGAACAGATCAATACGTCTGAAGCTAACTAAGCCGCGGGTATCCTCATGATGCTTCCTTCACCGTTAAAGCTCTTTTCTTAAACGTAATCAATTAAATTTTTGATAAATAAAGAAAAGACGAAGATAGTTTCGTTTGGAATACATCTTAGCTGTTTTGGTATTCGTGAATCAATTATACATAAAACTCTTCCGTTACTGAGTGACTAAGTGACTGACAGACAACGCACAGCCTAAACCACTGGACCTAGAGACTTGAAATTTGGCACACATATACCTTGAGTATCCTAGAGGTGCACTAAGTGGGATTTTTCGAAATTCCCACGGGAACGGAAACTACTCGGGTGAAACTGCGGGGTGCGGCTAGTTCGTGTATATAATAAGGATAGTGACTACGACCTATGAAAAGTGCCTATGGTCCCTAGGTGGACTGGGTGGTGGATAAGTTCAATGCTCGGTGAAAACACTTCTTTACCTAGCGCCTCTATTGTCACCACAAACAAACCTCATCTCACAAATCTCTTCTTTAATTCTGACCTAAGATCCCAAAGGTTTGCTAGCTCCTGCTCAATATGCGAGTACAACATGGCTCCTCTGCTTATTTCTACATATTTCGCTTTTATTTTTACGCATCAAGACATCTGGTTCTCATATAATTTCAAAACTGTAATCGATAAAGACATTAAGTACAGTTTTCTAACTACCGACAGAGGAAACCCAGGTATACTTAAATGAGCCAGATAAATGAGAAGAACGCTGTCATGTCGAATATGAAGGTCAAGTGGGCTGCCCTGGAGAGAACGAACCAGAGAAGGATTCATCATCTGTGCCGACAAGCGTCAAACTCTTGAATTTAGAAGAAATTTTACAAAGTAACTTTAACTTACCACGTTAAGTACCTAGTTGTAGAATTCTTTGTACTTCCACATTGCTGTGTTTCGGTAGAGTTCTACCACTGTGCGGCACTGTGCGGCACACATGTTTGAATGTTAGAAAACACCAAAATGACATTCAAACATCTGTGCCGCACAGTGCCGCACAGTGGTATAATTCTACCTTAAGGAGTCTGGGTAAATCACGGGTAAATGAGACCTTACAACTCAGCTCAGCGTGACGGACGTAATATTCAGCGTTGCTCACGTGCTTAGTGAAACGTGATCACCGCGTATTGTAATGGTTGGCACGTGAGCAACGCTGAATTGTATTGCGTCCGTCACCCTGAGCTGAGACAGAGTTGTAAGGTCTCATTTACCCGTGATTTACCCAGACTCCTTAAGGTAGAATTCCACCAGGTAGAGATTACCGCTTCACATCGGGTGGACCTTTGGATCGTCTCGCCATTTAGTGGTAAGTATATAAAAAAATATTGTGGTATTTCTTACCCAAGATCCCGATCGGCAGGTCAGCCAGTTCCTGCTCAATATGCGAGTACACCTCTGCCCCTCGGCTGAAATCTGCTACCACCGTCTTCGTCTTCACACTGTATTCTTTCTCTGGAAGTAAACACTTTAGATTAGATGACTTGACACTTTCTGACATTAGATCATTTAGAAGGATATACCTATCTAATATAACTATGCATACTTGTTTTTATACGATAGGTAGGTACGTGTTTTTTTTATTTATTTAATACTTTAATGCACACAATTTACAAAAACAGCATACAAATTGTGGGCATAATGACAAAGGAACGAAAAAAGAAAGGCAGGCGTGCTAACACAAAAGAAATAGAAGAAAAAAAACTTATTTAGCCAAAACACACTTATATAAGTAACATAATATTATAACCGGAGTTATTGTGACCTTAAAAGGTCACCAAAAAAAAAGTCTTCAAATGGCCGAAAACGTCAAAAAACCCAAAAATGCCATTTTTGACCTTTGGTGACCTTAAGAGGCCTTCGCCCCCTTTTCTGGTACCCCCGTACCAATGCTTGTTTTATACTCAATACTCAATACTTTTAATTGTGTTCTATAATGTAGGTACAATGGTGTTGACAATGGTGTTAGGTAGCATTATAGACCCTGTTGGGCGCAATAAATATAGAAGAGAGGAAGACGTCATCGTTAATGTACATACTAGATAATAGGGTTATATTATATTCTTAAAAGCAAGCAAAATAAAAATGTTTTCATAATCGTGAGAGTTAAACTTGTGTCATTTAAAAGTTAAATAAATAAAGGTCAGGTTAGTGTAGGTCAAACTCAAAAAACTTATTATTAGGTATAATAATAATTAGAATGTTATTAAAAATTATCACTAAAGAATTCATCAATCGTATAGTAGCATTTTTTATTAGTTGATCTTTAATCTCATTTTTTAAATCGCCAGGTATTACATTATATATTTTTATCGACATAACATATGGACTAGATGAATGCAGTTTCATGTTAAAAGAAGGTAAGGTTAATTTATTTTTATAACGCAATGAGAAAGTTGTGTAGATTTCCGCACGAGTTTTATACAATTGTTTATTATTTCTAACAAATTTTTATATTTCCAAAATATATAAACAGGGAAGCGTAAGTATATTATATTTTAGATAATAATTTACCCCTTTATTCTAGCAATTAGTAATAATATAAAGCCTATGTACCTACCTTAATTCATTACTATTATACCTTTACGTATGTATAGTTATATTGTATCATTATTTCAGCCGTAAAATTTCCACTACTATATATACATATGTATATATTGCATAAGTACCTTAATTTTTTATTAATATACATACGTCGTATGTACCTAAGCTTATAATTCCTTACGCCAGTAATTCACTACTTTAGGTAAGCAAGTGATTCTTATTGACTCTTTAAATGCTTATACGTGTGTTTGATTGAGCTAACACACAAAGCAAGTATTATTGAATGTACTTGCAGTCAAGACACAACAAACAAAGACTTTTAAACTGGCATAAAATTAAATATTTGCATTCGTCAGTAAGTAATAATTGTGGACCGTCAATGATAAGCAATGCCGTGGGATGCCAGTTCAATTTACTTATTTCAAACATCATTCATATAATTTACATAATATGTATATTATAAGTCCATAATTAATGAAATATAATAGTAAAAATAACAAGAAAAGTATATACCTACCTACATTAAACCTAAAGATGTTCTCACGCAAAATCTTGTTTAAATCTAATATTTTTTTGTTAGGTACACCTAATTAAATACCCTGTTTATCATTCATAATTCATTGTCAGACGTGAAACGTCCACTACTGAACACAGGCCTCCCTCATGGATCTCCATGAGGGGTAGTGGTCATACTCACCACGCTTGGCAGGCGGCTTGGCGAGCGCAGTACGGGATGTTGATACATGAAAAGACGCTGCTGCCAATCTTCCGGAGGTATCCCTTAGCAGGCTCTTACTGCATCCACGGGCATGAGAGGAGGGGTAACAATCAAACGTGATTTTTTTGGCATTTTAGACTGGACTTTAGACTGGCACATTTTACTCGATATTAATAATGGCATCAAGTAGACGCTTGAAATATTCACAGAATATTTAGTTGTTTATACATACATTAAATGTAATAAATTATGTTAAGATAAGAAAACGGAAGCATTCGTGCGCGAATCGACTCTCGAATTTTTTAATATTATGCTTAGTGCTGTTTGTCTGTCTGTCTGTGCATGACACCCGAACGCGTTGACCGATTTACATGAAACCTTTTTTGTTAGCACTGTTTTAATGAGAGAAGGATACTGATTGATTTTGGTGACCCTAGGGTCACAGGACCAGAGTTATTGTGACCTCAATATCTTTTAAATTTAAATTTATTTAATTTTTGTTTTTTTCGGGAACCTTTGCCCTCTTTTCTGGTACCCCCGTACCAATACTTGTTTTTCATCAAATGATTGCAACAACAGTACGTACGAGTAAGTGCCTTCCTAAATGTTGTTCTGACTTTGTACTGTAGGGCGTCTGTCGCAACGCAAACTCTTGACACAAACGAAGACTTACGTAATGCTATCGTAACATCTTGCCAGCTGGGAACACTTCACTCGCAGTTTCATACTCACAAATTATTGGTATGTAAAGAGTTTAATTTTGAAACGCTACCGAATTTGTAGGAAAGTATCTTTGAAATGGTAGGGGTCTTGCAAAATTCACGTTACGTGAGGCTCATTAGGGTATGGACGAGTGACTTAAATTCGTCTATGTTTAGGTGAAAAGATTCACAAACCGCAATATTAGGGCTCTCTATTTGCTGTTTCGAAATCAGCTACAAATTATGCACAAAATTATATTGTTATTAGGCTGCAAAGAGTTATATTATAACAAGGACTTTCATTATCTTGATATTTAATGTTGGGGAGGAAACTTTTAAAAGAGATATACCTATTAGCAATCATGGAGGAGAACATTAGTTAAAAATTAATTATAAGCATTTTTAATTCAAAATTGTAACTTAGGTATTACTATTGCATTAAGCGTACTAGATAGATTACTTATCAATCATTCATTTTGTTGTTTTAGTAGATTCTTGCTTTTGACTGTCTTAATAGTTTTTTAGATTTGCTTTATATAATGTAAGTACATAATCGGCCGTTAGATATAATATTGGAAACTGATTAGAATAAGGGCTGTGAATTTTGTTATACAAATAAAATAAAAATAAAATAAATAATGGGTCGGAAAGCTTCGTGTGCGAGTCCGACTCGCACTTAGCCGATTTTATTTTATTAATGTTCCTTCTAAAATAAAATTAATAGAATCAGGCGTTACTTTGCGGAATACATAAGTGTGGGTTTGGGTATGCATGTTGCACTAACAGCCTGGTTCCCCCTGCATGTGCATACATAGCGGGCGGGAGGGCGGTGCATATGCATCTCAGTATTAGCGGAATTAAAACTAAATATTTTTCATTGCATTTTAAATGTTCCTTCTGTCAAATCACGCAAGAATTAACTCTAAAGTCTCTATTGACATGTAATTTATACCAATTTGTATGCGAGTTAAATGATGCTATGCTTTAACTGGAACTGTTTGTGACAAATGTAGGTAGGTACAAAGGTAGGTAGACACTATTTATTCTATTCTTTATTAACTAGGTCGGTATATAAAAGGGTTCAAGTGAAATCCGTAATGGCTTAAGCAATATTCAACCTTTGAAAGTATTAAGGTACTTACATTACCCAATAATTAGAATTTACCTTTTTTACGTAAACCTATTTCTTCATTGTCATTTTCAGCTCGTACAGAACAGACCCACTGCTGGGCGTAAGCCTCCTTCCCTAGCTGCCAATCAGCTCTACTCTGGGCCTTTTGCATCCAGGTCCGGCAACTATATCGCCTAACCATCTTGCAAGTGGTCTGTCACTTAACTACTTCAACGCGATCATCATCTCAGACATAGGACGTCCATAGTTGGACAAAAGCCTCCCACAAAGATCAAGAACTGATCTTAAGGGACTTTTGTCATACTCACCACGCCTGGGTTTGGCAAGCGCAGTACGGAAAGTTGATTTACGGAAAGACGCTACTGCCCCTCTTTCGAGGGTATCCCTTAGCAGATTCTTACTCCATCCACGGGCAAGAGAGGAGGGGCAACATTCTACTGCCAGCCCCTACGGCACTATCCTATTTACTTATATGCCTTTATTTTGACGAGCTCTGTGGCGCAGCGGGCGAAGGTCCGCCTGCGACGCAAGGGGTTGCGGGTTCGATTCCCGCCTCGGGACAAATGTCTGTACGATCTGCAGATATTTGTTCAGGGTGTTCTGGGTGTTTTTCTATATATAATAAAAATATCTATCTATGTAGTATAATGTATTAAGTATATCAGTCATCTAGTACCCATAACACAAGCTCTGCTTAGCTTGGGGCTAGATGATGCTGTGTGATTTGTCCAGCATTATTTATTTATTTATTTATTTATTTGTTTTATTTCGCTAAGTGAGCACCTGCACCTACGAACCTATTAAATATTTTAATGAAAATCCCTGAACGAAGTCCTTAGCATTTACTAGTTTGTTCATAAATTATATTACACATTTTACATTGTATTTTATTATTCCGAAGCCAATAAAAGTTATTCTACAAGCCATTTGTACAAAACTTGTAACTTACATAAATGCTACCAGTCGATTTGCTTAGCCATAAACAATTTAATGGAACTGCGAAGTTTTCATACTTCACAGGCAAAGATTTAAATCGTCAGATACGCCCGTACCGATGAGGCCGCACCGTTTTTTTCCAGACGAAATGAGTGAGCACAATCATTTGGAATCAGTGTACCTCTAAAGAGTCTAAAGTGAAAAACAAAACACACCAAGCCGGACGTGGTGTGTTTTTCACGACAGCTCGTGCAACATTGCTCAAACGGTGACAATAACAGTTTGGTTTATTGGCAAAACCAGTGTCGGTGCGACGGCATTATTATTAACACACATTTAAAGACAATGCTTGCAAACAAAGTTTTTGGTGTCTGGGAACAGCGATTTAAAACTTTGTTCAAAGTTTTTTTCATTAATATAGTGCTATTAAAGGCTTATTGCTTCGACTGCATATTCTAATAAGCATGCTCAATAAATGGTAACAATAACAGTTTGGTTTATTGGAAAAATCAGTGTGCGTGCTTCGGCATTATTATTAACACACATTTAATGACAATGCCTACGTTTTTGGTGTCAGGGTACATCTACCGATCAAAATCTTTGTTCAAATGTAGTTAATTAATATAGTGCTATAGAAGGCTTATTGCTTCGACTGCATATTCTAATAAGCACAGCAGATCTGTGCAATTGCTACCTCTGTGCAATTTATAGACCCAGACTTTGTTGCAACAAACTATAACTTTCCAAAATTCAAGTATTACAAGGTTTTATCAATAAATTATCGTCAAAGTTCAAAGTTCATTTATTGCTTAAAATGTAAAACATTTAAGATATAGCGGGGATAGCGGGGCGAGGGGAGGGTATTGCATCTAATAACCTACTGTCTCTCCATCTCGGTTCTGTCACAGGCAGTGTTTTCGGATGGTTATAAAAAAAGAACCTATACATGTTACAATAGGATGTTAATTTAAAATTTTAGATCAAATGTATTTTACTTATCTAGGCGTTCAATTGCAATAAATTCATATTAAAAAAATAATCAATTAAAAATGTACAAGTCAATAAGAAAAAATAAGTAAAGAATACAAAATAAATAAAACCGGGCAAGAGCGAGTCGGACTCGCGCACCGAGGGTTCCGTGCCTTCATACAATATAATTTATGACAAAGGCGGTTTTATATTTGTTGGAGAACCTTGACAGCGCCATCTCTTGTCTGATAGCAGAACTAATGTAGATTTTTTACTTTCGATGATTTCTAAAAAAGTATGCTATGTAGAGAGATTGTAATAAATTTCCTCTAATCTTTACATACACTTCTAATAGTAATAAAAGTTTCAAAGGTTTATCTCCGCAAACTTCGGAGATAAGGGGGGGGAACGCTATTTTTTTCAACATTTTTGTAAATAACTCAAAAACTATACGACATAAAGGAAAACTAAAAACTGTTTATTAATGTGCAAAAGAATACCTTTCATATAATACCCCACATAACCTAGTAACTTTCCAAAAATTTTGAAAACACCCCTTCCACCCCCATTGTCTAAAAAACTATGCAAATTAGAGAGTTCGCTATAATTTTCCTATAAAGTTTACATACACTTCTATTAGCTGTAAAAATATCACGGGTTTATCTCTGCAAACTTCGGAGATAAGGGGGGGGGAACGGTCGATTTTTCAACATTTTTGTAAATAACTCAAAAGCAATACGGCTTAAAGAAAAACTAAAAACTGTTTAATAATGTGCAAATGAATACCTTTCATATGATACCCAACATCACCTATTAACTTCACAAAATTTTTGAAAACCCCCCTTCTACCCACCTTCTCTAAAAAACTATGCAAATTACAGAGTTCGCTATAATTTTCCTATAAAGTTTACATACACTTCTATTATCTATAAAAGTATCACGGGTTTATCTCTGCAAACTTCGGAGATAAGGGGGGGGGAACGGTCGTTTTTTCAACATTTTTGTAAATAACTCAAAAACGATACGGTTTAAAGGAAAATTAAAAACTGTTTATTAATGTACAAATGAATATCTTTCATATGATACCCCACACGGTCTAGTAACTTCACTTAAAATTTTTGGGATCCCCTATCCGCCCCCCTGCAATCAAAAGAAGAATATTTTTTAACATTTTTATATATGCTATATTAGTAAAAAACTGCTGTCTTTTACCATTTTAAATTGCAAGTCGATAGCATCAGTAGTTCTCGAGATATCCATCTGTGACAGACAGACAGACAGACAGACAGACAGACAGAGTGATTCTATAAGGGTTCCTTTTTACCATTTTGGTCCGGAACCCTAAAAATGTCAGTTACATTAAAAATAAAACATGCTAATAACATAACGTCGCAGAATAATATTAGGACATAAAACATAATGTTTCTTAATAAAAGCTTGTAAAAAATAAGTAGTTCGCCAGGACAGTACAGAATAGTACATGACAGTACAGTCCAGTCCAGAACACTCCAGTTCAGTGCAGTGCAGTGCAGTCCAGTCGAGCCGAGTCGAGTCGAGTCGAGTCCAGTCGAGTCCAGCCCAGTCCAGTCCAGTCCTGTCCAGTCCAGCCCAGTCCAGTCCAGTCCAAATGCTTCACGTCATTTAATTTTACAAGTTTTTATTTCGAGTAACTCTCAGCAAGGCCTTTCATTTGATACCCATATTGTTGGAGTGCATTAAAAATAACTAGTCCGCCATCTTGGGTGTTCCGCCATGTTGGATTCAGAGTGACGTCACTTCATTTTTTGAGTTATTCTCAGCAAGACCTTTCATTTGATACCCATATTATAGGGGTACATTAAAAATAAGTAGTCCGCCATCTTGGGTGTTCCGCCATGTTGGATTCAGAGTGACTTCACATAGCTGACCACGCATTGTATACAAAATTTCAGCTCAATCGGTTGAAGATATCTGCTTCAAAATTGAGTTGCAAGATTCCGGGAACAAACATAGTTACATACATACATACACACATACAGGGCAAGCTAAATAAAAGCTGGTAAAATATCTTTTATTCTGTTTAAAATTATACTATATAGTAGGTATAAATTTATGTATGTTAGTCTAAATGTACATATATTATGGACTTTTAAAAGTATTTTATACTAGCTGACCCGATGCATAATCTGCATCCTGATGGGTTGACGATGTTCCCAGGACCGTGGGTTGCACCTGGCTAAGAATAGCTTACGACAGAGGCGAATGGCAACATCAAAGGGAGGCCTATGCCCAGCAGTGGGGTCGATAAAGGCTGATGATGATGATGATGACCCGGTGCCCACTTCGTTGGGCGGTAATTTATATGCCTATGACACTCGCAAATACTGTGGCTTTCTATTATTAAAAGAAAAAAATAAGTTTTTCTTTTAATAATAGAAAGCCACAGTATCGGAAATCGGTTTAGTAGATCCAGAGATTACCCCTTACAACGTCACAAACTCACAAACTTTACCTCTTTGTAATATTAGTATACATATGTAGATGTGCGCGTAGTTTGAGAGGTCTTACCTTAACTAACACGGGAGGATCTTTTTAATAGTTTCACAGGATTGTGATAGCAAGTATAACTGCGCTTAATATCTAATAAGGATTTACATATTCATCGTTTCAGCCGTAAAACGTCCCATGTTGCCCCTCCTCTCTTGCCCGTGGATGCAGTAAGAGCCTGCTAAGAGCTACCTCCGGAAGATGGGCAGCAGCATCATTCCGTGTATCAACATCCCATACTGCTCGCCAACCCGCCTGCAAAGCGTGGTGAGTATGGCAACTGCCCCTCATGGAGATCCATGAGGGAGGCCTGCGTTCAGTAGTGGACGTTCTACGGCTGAAATGATGATGATGTTTTTTTTCATATTTTCGTTTATTCGAGAAACGAAAAGGCGTTCTTTGTTTATTGACCAATTCGGTCCTTTTTCATCAATATCTGCATCACCTTTAGGGATGCCTTCAAATTTTTCCACGGCTAGGGTCAAATATTAAGTACTGAATAAGAATGAATAACTTTATAAGCTATGTTCAAGTATCTTAAGTGTAGGTTTACTTATTCAATTTCAATTTCAATAGTCTTTATTTCAAACTTAAATCTAGCGTTACATATATGTATACATATATTAAATTCAAACATCGGTAACGAGCTTGTGTTGCTTGCCAGCATAGGCCTCCCCCAGACTTTTCCACAGCTCGCGATCCCGAGCTTTCCTCCTCCACAGTGCGCCTGCTGTCTCTTTAAAATCGTCTTCCCATCTTCGGAATGGTCTTCCTCTGACTCTCTTCCTTCAGGGAAGAGAGTGAGAGGTTTACCTATTACATTTATATAAATTAAAAATAGGGTTATAACGGTGCTATGTACTCACCAATCTCAGCAGCAGTAGCCCTCAGCTTGTCGGGGTTCCTGCTGATGACGACGATGTTGATCCCGCGCCGCGCCAACTCCTGCGCATACTGCTTGCCGATGCCGTCCGTGCCGCCGGTCACCACTGCAACAATGCCATCCATCATCAGCTCGGCCGTCTACTGCTGTCTATGTCCGCTGCTGCACATTGTGTAATAAGATGATTAAATTTTATCTTCATCATTTCAGCCGTAAAACTTCTACTACTGAACACAGGCCTCCCACGTAGATCTCCGTGAGCAGTAGTTGCCATGATTGCGACGCTTGGAAGGCGGGTTGGCGAGCGCAGTACGGAATGTTGATACACGGGAAAACGCTGCTGCCCATCTTCCGGAGGAATCCCTTAGCAGGCTCTTACTGCATCCGCGGGCATGAGAGGAGTGGTAACATTCTTCTGCCGGCACCCCATGGCGCTAATATTATTTTAAATAATAAGAATAATAATGCTGGTACGCTGGTACGCTTCAAATTGGCGAAAGAAACAACAAGAGCTGTGTTTCCGTTGACTAAAATTATTTATATTCGTAGCTATTCGGTTGGTGCCGTTAAAAAATTAGAACGGTTACAGTTCTTCCTAATTTACGTTTACAGCTCTAAATTTAGAAACGTCATATCCAAGTCATACCTACCTCTAATTATAATTAGCTTTAGAAAGTGCAACAACAGAATCGACACCAATGTCGAAATGAACATGATAGAGAGACAAGAGAAACGAGTGTGCTTTCACACGCCATGACCACGGATAAACGGTTTATCCGTGGTCATGACGTGCGCGCCGAAATATCAGGAAACTCGAACATACTCAGCAGATTTTGGTAAATATTTCGTAAAAATTGCATAAAGTGTGCAAAACTATGAAAGCTTCAAAAGTTATTTTAATGATCAGTCGCGTGTGACCCAATTGGTCGTAGCATAATGCTTCTTGGAAGCGTCATCATCTCAGCCGCAGGATGTCCACTGCTGGACAAAGGCCTCCCTCATGGCCAAGTACTGATCACGAGGGGTTGTTGCCATACTAACCACGCTTCGCAAGCGGGTTAGCGGGCGCAGTACGGGATTATACACGGATAGATGCTGCTGCTCATCTTCCGAAGGTATCCTTTAGCAGATTCCTACTGCATCCACGGGTAAGGAAGGGCAGCATTCTACTGCCGGCACCCCACGGTAGCATAGAACTATGACTGTTTGAAATTAAGAATGTTATAAGCAGTTATCTACGAAAATCTCTTATGTAACGAGTATAAAACGAGTATAAAATCCCCAGTCAAGTTAGGTCACGCGTATTGCACCTAGACTTCACTCCACGTTCGTCATCCTTGCTTCACGGGTCAAAGTACTCATGCCGATAAAATCTAAGCTCTTGCAAAACGTTTTAGGACTCTGAAAACTACGGCTCATACTAAGGCCTAGGCTTTTCATCTACATTGTAAATGATTAATGCAGCGCCAGCGACTGGTATTCATGCTCTGCGGGACGCTGCAGTGTACCATGCATAAGGCTTTCCCACCATCTATACCATCCTTCTTCGTTACAGCCGTTCAGTAAAACGTCCACTACTGAACTCAGGCCTCGCTCATAGATCTCCATGAGGGGTAGTTGCCATACTCACCACGCTTGGCAGGCGGGTTGGCGAGCGCAGTACGGGATGTTGGTACACGGAAAGACGCTGCTGCCCATCTTCCGGAGGTATCCCTTAGCAGGCTCTTACTGCATCCATGGGTATGAGAGGAGGAGGGTAACATTCTACTGCCGGCACCCCTCGGCGTCCATCGTACGTCCGGCATCCTTCTTAGTCAGCTACTAATCCGAGGAAAGGACAGGTCGAAACGTCTGAAGCTGGCTAAGCAGCAGGTTTTCTCGCGATGTTTTCCTTCACGGTTAAAAGCACGTGTTAAATGTGCAAAAATATTTTTCAAGAAAGAAAAATCCATTAGTTGTACGTACGTCCAGTATCGAACCCACGGCCACGGATTGAAAGTCATACCGCGTATACCACTCGGCCAACACGGCTGCACCGCTCCATGGCTACACCGTGTTGGTACAGAATGGAGTATACTGAGATTTTATTAGTTTTTAAAACACAGGATTTTATCGCGTATGTACCTTTTTTAATTATTTTCCCGACGTTTCGACCGGATTGCACCTGGTCATGGTCAAAGGTACGCGAATAAATCCTGTATTTTAAAATCTAATAATATGTTATCAAATTGCGAAAGTTCAACAAGTTCTATGCTGAGATTGCTTAGCAACGACCGTTACGTTTCACAGTAACTTTCATCCTAATCCATACGGTATTTAAATTGACAACAAATAATCCACCATAGCCACCGTATCCACATTAGCCGTCAGGTGCCGGCAGTAGAATGTTGTCCCTCCTCTCTTGCCCGTGGATGCAGAATGCATCTCAAGGGATACTTCCGGAAGATGGGCAGCAGCGTCTTTCCGTGTACATCCCGTACTGCGCTCGCCAACCTGCCTGCCAAGCATGGTGAATATGACAACAAACCCCTCATGATCCGTGGAGGCCAATGTCCACCTGTGGACGTCCTACGACTGAAATGATGAATCCGCCCTAGTTACAGCTCGCTGATAAGAAGAGTAAGTATAGTAATCGTGGTTCAGTATGTAGTTTTAAGTTTAGTATTCTGTGGCGTTGTGTCCAGAATACACGAGCTTTAACGGTGAAGGAAACATGGTGAGGAAACCCGCGGCTTAGTTAGCTTCAGACGTATTGACCTGTTCTTTCCTCTGAATAACAGCTGACTAAGCTGAGAGGATGGTATAGGTGCTGGGCAAGCCTAATCCATCTTACAATGTCCCAGGCACTGCAGCGTCCCGTACAGCATGGTTACCAGTTGCTGACGCTGTATAAATCATCTACATATAATAGATGCAAAGGCCTTACATTGTGTCCAGAATCATTAAAAAAGAATTGCAAAGGTCAGTTAAAACAACATTGAAATCTAATGGCCGGTTTCGCAAGTCGATAGCTTCTTATTTGTGGTAATGCCGTAACACTGCGGTGCGGCAAACATTGGTGATGCCCCAAGACTTTCAAGGTTCGCAGCCACATCGCAACTAAATCGCTTGGTGATTATGTACAATGTTGCGGGGATGGTCTGGAAGGCATGAAAACACAGAGCGCCGAATGACCTCAACCATTATTTTTAAATTACCAACCTCACTTTTGAACGGCCATTAGCCGTGGGATACCGGCAGTAGAATGTTACATAAGTCTTGCCCGTGGATGCAGTCAAAATGTCTCACGCTGCTGCCCATCTTCCGAAGTATCCCTATACCTCCGGAAGATGGGCAGTAGCGTCTATCCGTGTATCAATATCCAGTACTGCGCTCGCCAACCCGCTGCTTGGTGAGTATGGCAACAAACCCTCATAATCAGTACTTCGCGATTCATGAGGGAGGCGTATGTCCAGCAGTAGACGGCCTCAGCTGAGATCTCTTTTGAACAGAATTCATTGGTTTTTATTGAACCACGGTCACTTACCTAGCTGGGACCAAAAGATGATCCGGTTCGAAGGTGTCTAGCCAGGTAAGGTGAAATTACGATTTACTAAATTGTTTTCCAATGCCTTTTCTAAAGCTGTGAAACACATTGGGTCCATAATCACCTATTGAGAAAACATGAGTTATCTGAATGTATGTACTACCAAATATTGTCACTCTAGGATTGTTCTTGATTTAAATTATTCATATTAGGGCGCATTTCGATTTAGAAATGAAGAGATACGTGGAAGAACTCAGGGCGTCTACTCTAGAAAACGATTACGATAATATCGTTAATAAATCTTTACGCCATGGCCATAAGAGTTAGTTTGGCTTGAGTACGATACGATTCATCGCAGTTTGCATTCAAAAGAGGCTTACAGGTCACCGAAATAGCACGTTTAATAGGTTGGGCAGGCCATGTAGCTCGAAGAACAGATGGCCGTTGGAGCTGAAAAGTTCTCGAGTGGAGGCCACGAACCGGAGTGCAGTGTCGGACGTCCACCGACAAGATGCTCGGAGGACCTGGTAAGGTATGCTGGTCGGCAGTGAATGCAGGCCGCTTCCAGCAATACCTGGAGGTCCATGAGGTAGGCCTATATCCAGCAGTGGACGTCCTATGGCTAAAGTAGTGCTAGTAGAACTGATTATTACTGATAACCACAGAGCTGTCTACTCTGTTTTCTGGTTAGATAATCATAGATAACGATAAAAGTTTTCTATCTATTTCAAAAGTTATTTATTGTTAGTATTTGTGCCGTGTTGGTGTACGAATGTTATGGTACCTATATTGCATAATTTTTGAAAACAGTCAACATTGTGGTATCAGTATATGCATACTTCCACGCTTACACACACGCTTACTTCCGAGTCGTTAGAAAGGATAATATATGTATTGTAATTATATTATCTATCTAACGACACGAGACAAAGGCACCATTCTAAGGTTAAATATTAGTTTAGTAACAGTGGATGAGGCAAAACGCGTTTTCGCAGAGATGCACAGTGGTGAAGTGCTCTGTACACCTCTACCACGATTCCGTTTACTTTCGAGCCATTATATTACTCTTACGTAAGTCAACCTACGTATTGTGGTTGTGGCTATTTTGTAGAGAAAGTTTGTTTTTTGATGTAACGATGCTAATCAGCGGGCTGTTTATAATTATGGTGGATTGTCTTTTGTCTATGGATCTCCATGAGATTACGGAGAGTGGATTTATCGTTATTGGACGACGTGAAGATGTCTGTGTAGTTCCGGCGTTCAATGGCCACATTAGCTTAACCAATAAAAATTAAACTTGGCTATAATGCAGGAAAATTCCTGGAATAAGAGGTTAGGTAATGAAATAATGTTAGGATGTGATCAGAATCTTGCGATCATAAGAGATTATTTACAATAATAGGCTATTTTTAGAAGATCTTAGTCAACATTGAATAATGTGTCAAATTTGACAAGCCATATTTGGTAAACAAGTAACTTGTTTGTTTGATTCTCCGACACATTATTCAATTGAGCTGAATCATACATTTCCGTGAGGTGCCGGCAGTAGAATGTTATCCCTCCTCTCAAGCCCGTGGGTGCAGTAAGAGCCTGCTAAGGGATAACTCCGGACGACAGGCAGCAGCGTCTTTTCGTGTTCAACATCCCGTACTGCGCTCGCCAACCCACCTGCCAAGCGTGGTGAGAATGGCAAAAAGGTGTGCAATGAAGCATTTTCTATCTATCTACCCCTCATGGAAATCCATGAGGGAAGCCTGTGTTCAGTAGTGGACGTTTTACGGCTGAAACAATGAGCTGAAATTTACATGCGGGGAGATGCCGGAAGGCCTTGGAGGTTGTGGATGGATTAGGCTTGCCCAGCACCTATACCATCCTCTCAGCTTAGTCGGCTATATTCAGATGTCAATACGTCTGAAGCTGACACCAGCGCGCTGGTTGCCTCACGATGTACTTCTTCACGGTTAAAGCACGTGTTAAATGTGCTCCTATAATTAAGAAAAATCTATTGGTGCAGGGCCATTATCGAACCCACGACCTCCGGATCGAAAGTATTGCTTGTTCAACACGGCTTCTTCTTTTGCGCGCATAATACATATAGGTAAGCTAAAAGTTCAGAAGTTTTATTGCGTTCATTTGTTACATTGTTCGTCTTACAAACAGGGCTTCAGGTTCAAACATGATCCCAGGAAGGGCACAATAATTTAATTATATATCAGGTAGATATTTAATTTATTTTAGGTTCTATCTTTCAATATTTTAAAGAGGAAAGATTTGTATTTTGTATGTTTGTAACGAATAAACTCAAAAATTACTGGACCGATTTTCAAAATACTTTCACCATTAGAATGTTACATTCCTCCCTTTTCATCCATCCCTGAGTAACATAGGCTATTTTGCATCCCCGTTTTCCCACAGGAAAGGGAACTACGCGGGTGAAACCGTGGAGTGCGGCCTTATATAAATGCACATAATATAAACGTCCTTAAAACAATATAAAATGTAACACGGTGCGACTTTGCTAAACGATATTCCATTTACGTAAAACGAGTAATGCCAGGGTCGGTTTGTCAAGAACCATTAATTAAAAGGCAATGCGTAAACTATATTATATATGAGCGGTCTACATTGGCTGTTTCTACAAATATGGTAATGAAGTAATTATAATTTATTTACTTATTTGATCACCAACATAATACACACTAACAACTACAAAATATATAAAAGTACTTAAAACTAATCTAGTGCCATTATAATTAGAGGAGGTCATAGGTCTCCCTGGATTATATCCCGGGCAATACGGGACGTTGATAATAAACGGAAGGACGCTGCTGCCCATCGGCCGAAGGTATCCCTAGGCAGATTCTACTGCAATAATGCAGTATATTGCATATTTTTTGAAAACAGTTAACATGTGGTATCAAATTAAGCATACTTCCACGCTTACACACACATAAGAAGTGTAAACTTCAGATATGAGTTACCTCTTAATATAATACCTATCCAGTTGTAGGTAATTTAAATCAGTTTAACAAATAAACTAAAAGAGCGTAATGACTTTTTTAAACTTAAAATGTCCTTGCTCGGATCAAAACTGGCTTTTTATAGTAACTAGTAAACATTTGTATTGTAAAACACGTACAAGGAAGTGAAACTAGCTGGAACTTACTTCAGAAACTAATAGGTAAATCAAGAACCTAGAAAGTAAATAACATCAATAATTCCTTACACTTATGGATTTCTAAGATAATAAAGCCATACTCACCACGCTTTGCAGGCGGATTGACGGAAAGACGCTGCTGCGTATCTTCCGGAAGTATCTCTTGGCAAATTCTACTGCATCCATGGGTAAGTAAGAAGAGGCAACATTCTATTGCCGGCACTCTACGGCCAGTTTTTAAAAATAAAAAGAAAACAATATATACGTATGTTAATAACTACAATTGGAAAGGTATGTATATCTTTTGCAAAAAGTGCCTTTTTAACGGAACTGACTCATGCACCAAGAATATCAAATACAGGGTGTATTATAACATGTGTACTAAGCCGAAAAAGGGTGATTCTGACCATCCCAAGATAGATAGATAGATAACTCTTTATTGTACCCAGCTTAATTCTAACACAAACAATATAATAAAGGAAATAAAGTATAATTAACGAAAAGCAGAAGCACAATGGGCGGCCTTATCACTATATGCGATCTCTTACAGGCAACCTTTGGATGGACAAAAACAACAAGAAAGTAAAAGCACGGTTTCGTCATGGTATAATTAAACTAGAGTACGTAATAGCTATAAATATATACTTAGCTAGTATAATTACATATTTAATAATAATAAACAAATAAATAATCGAATGTTTATAAACTACATATATAAATAATAAGAAATACAATACATAATAAATATATATATTATAAACTGATAGGATATATGACGTTAACTTTGTGACAGATAGTGGTTAAACACTAGCTTTTTGAAGATAGGCAGAGATTTAGCTTTCCTGATGTCAACCGGCAGAGCATTCCATAGTTTAATCGCTTGTACCGTGAACGAATTTTCATAGAAAATTGAAGAGTGAACAGGAGTTTTTAGTTGTAAAGTCTCAGAAGAGCGCGTTGCACGATCGTGAGAGAGATAGAGGAATTCAAAGCGCTCTTTGAGATAGGGAGGAGAGGAAGGATTAAACAGGACATTGTACAAGAAAGAAAGAATATGAGCATTCCTGCGGGATCGTATTGGCAACCACTTAAGCTTACTGCGGAATTCTGAAACGTGATCAAATTTTCGAAGGCCAAAAATGAATCGTATACAGAGATTCTGCAGGCGCTCAAGCTTGTCAAGAAGGGCTTCAGTTATATTAGAATAGCAAACGTCGGCGTAGTCGAGTATAGGAAGTAAAAGAGATTGTGCAAGCGTAACCTTAGTGGATGTTGGTAGAAAGTTCCGTAGCCTCCGCAATGAGGCAGCCGATGCAAACATTTTCCTGCTCAATTCGTTTAGATGTGGTACCCAAGACAACTCTCGGTCTATATGCACTCCCAGGTTTTTAACTGTGCCACTGTATGGTATCGAGATGCCATCAAAAACGACTTGTGAAATAGTGGACCAGTTCACCCTTGCAATCATCCGAGAACTGCCTACAACAATGGCTTGTGTTTTTACAGGATTTACTTTAAGTCCAAAAGTTCTACTCCACTCTAGAATTCGCTCCAAGTCACTGTTTATTATACGGATTGCTTCATTTAGGTTGGTAACCGGTGCCTGCGTATAAATTTGGAGATCATCTGCGTAAAGGTGGTAGGACGAAGATAATGACAGAGAGATAGAGTTAATGAAGATGGAAAAAAGAAGAGGAGATAGCACGCCGCCTTGAGGTACACCGGCAGACAAGTCGCACCAGGAAGAGTAAGTCTCATTCACGCGAATGCGTTGCCGGCGACCGAAAAGATAACTATGAAACCAGGAAATAGCTTTCTGAGATATATTAAGCGAGCGGAATATACCCAGGAGAATGTCAAAGTCTACATTATTAAAAGCATTGCTGAAATCAAGCAATAACAGTACAGTCACCTGTCCATGGTCCATACCCTGACGAACGTCATCCATTATTTTGGTTAAGGCTGTAGTCGTGCTATGACCACGGCGGAAACCAGATTGAAAAGGGTTCATAAGGGAATTTTTATTAATATAGGTGCTTAATTGTTTGTGAACGAGACGTTCTAAAACTTTAGATAAAAAAGGAAGGATGGATATGGGACGGAAATCTGTAAAAGCGGAAGGGTTGGACTTTTTAGGCAAAGGAATTATCTGGGCATTTTTCCACACACTAGGAAAAAGACCAGTGGATACAGAAAAATCAAGAATGTGTTTTAGTACTGGGATGACCTCGTCGAGTATGGGCACCAACATGTTGCGACTAATACTGTCATTACCGATGGCATTAGATGAAATAGAAGAAATGCTACTTTTAATATCGCAGTCCGAGAATTTACTAAAGTGGAAAGATGGAAAATCTTGGGGTGGAATAGATGAGAGCTTTTTAAGGGTATTGAGCTTATCATGACCATAGAAGACGGAAGAAGAAGAGAAGTGCTGATTTAAAGAATCAATATCAAAAGATTTAGGTAAATTATTATCGGTTTTAGATTTTCCAACCCCTAGTGTCTTTAAGAATTTCCAGACTTTAGCGGAATCATCATTTTCCACAGATTTATGAATGAATCGGCGTTGTGCATCCCTACACACCTTATTGCAGTGATTCCGGTGGTCGACATATTTATCGTGGTTGGCCTTCGTAGGACGACATTTATACCTAAACTTTGCTAGATTTCTTTTATGCATAGCAGTTTTTATATCAGTTGTGAGCCATGGTGCTGGAAGGTGTTTAATTTTGATGGCTCTCAGATGTGCATGCTTGTCATACAGTGAAATAAGAGCAGTATTAAACAAAGAAACCTTGTCATCGACGGAGCAAGCACGAAAAACATCATCCCAGTCAATATTCGCTGCATCCTCACGAAGAAGTTCCAGGTACAACTTTTGACCCAAGGAACAACTTTTGAGCTACGTCTTTTCAGGATTCAGTGAGTTTCATTCAAGAAAAGACTACGAATGATTTAAATTTAGTAGCTGATTATACGATAATGCCAACCTAAACGCTAGCTGATTCATGTCAGGGTCATTGAACTCCGCAAAGAATTACCGTACAAGAACATATAAAAATACCTATAACCACAAGTTTTTTTTATTAAAATAAAAAAAAATTGACCCTAGGATCATTTTTACATAACACCAATAAGTAATTGTAAATAAAAATATTAAAAATACCTATTCCCGATTTTTTCCCTCCCTACTTGTTTTCATGGGCTGAAACCCCCTTTTCGGTTAGTACACATGTTATAATACACCCTGTATACTACGATTGTTGTTGTAATTCATGGACATGCGTTGTATTGGTGAATAATAACCGTAGTTAGTGCGACAAGCCTTAGTTAAAAAGGACTTTCTTTAGGTCTACCATGAGTTTTCAAAATCTTTACTCGCTAGCGACTGTAGTTAAAAAATATATGAAAACTTGTACAGCGCCTCAAGCGAATAGTTTGGTACTAAATACTTAGTAAACTATACTAAAGCTACTGTAGTTTAGGCTTAATTTGCTTAGAATTTGGAACCATGAGACAAATCTGACTGATGTCATAGTAACGTACTATTACTGCTGTAGTAACGGCAGGCGATCTCACAGTGACAATTCTAGGTACACACACTTATCTCGACGCGACTATTCTGACGCGGTATAGACAAGTTGAGTACCAAGTCAGGGCAATCAATGATACCTCGAACAATCTTAAGGAGAAAAATTGCGTCCGTCACTTCTCTTCTCAGGTAAAGAAGACTGTTGTAATGTTGTAATACTCTAGCTGTGAGTGATAGGAAGTTAGTATGCGACACTGATTATCTGTGTAGGTGAGATGGCAGAGAAATCGTTTTTGTATCCTTTCTATTCGGTTAGACGAGCATAAACGAGACTCAACACTCAACTGCAATATTCCAAAAGTGAGCGAGCAGAACAGTTAAATAACGACAAAGATAATTGGGAGTCCTTGAAAATTTTGGTAGTTTCCGTAACGAAACCAGCTAGGCGAGAACCTCTGAGGCAAATATTGTTATATGTTCTCGGAAATTAAGGTTGTGTCCATTATAACTCCTAAGTCGCGAATGCTAGAAACTTCTTCGATATTCTTGAGCCGTCATACCCTAAGTATGGGACAGAAGTTGGGGACTTTTTTTGACTAAATTTCAAGTAAAATCATTTAGAAGCTTTTAGTATCATTCTGTTTTAATTGCACCAACAATATCGTTTTAAGTGCAGTAATATCTTGATCTGAATAAATCACCCATACCGCTTCAAATCGTCTGCGAACTTTTGTATTTGGAGGTAATAATATTACCTCCAAATACAAAAGTTTTATTATTATTTTATTGTAATAACGACCTCTGCAATAGTAGGTACATAATATGTACCTACTATTGCAGAGGTTAATAGACACTAGAAAGACAAGGGTTCCCAGATGAGAACCTCGGGGTACTACTGACGGAACATGCCTAGGACTTAATTTAAAGCCACGGATCATAACAATTTGATCGGATTCACACCTTAAAAGTGAGCCGCAGATACCTTTGTGGGTAAGTTTTTGCATAAGGATTCCTGGTGAACCACATCGAACGCCTTAGAGAAATCGGTATAATTGGCATGTACTTTGAGTTTATTTTAAAATGCTTCGGTGATCTTACTAACTAGCTAAAAGTATACAAGTGGGCCTGTAGTTAACTTTATTTGCTTAATCTAGCTATTTGTGCAATTTTTATATTTACAGGGAAACTAGCACACATAACACCATTTACAGCATTTATAAGAACTAAATAATGTAAAAAATTATGAATGAAATTTGGCGCTCTACGTGGGAATTCCCCAAATAAATTGATTTATTTATTCACAAGACCAACAGATTAACATACAGTTAAAGTTAACAAATAATTAATACAGTTATATATAGTAAGGCCTTCGCATCTATTATAGATGATTTATACAGCGTCAGCAACTGGTAATCATGCTGTACGGGACGCTGCAGTGCCTGAGACATTGTTAGATGGATTAGGCTTGCCCAGCACCTATACCATCCTCTCAGCTTAGTCAGCTATTATTCAGAGGAAAGAAAAGTTATATATCGTAGTATTAATAATAAGAGGGTGCAAACGGGCTGATATGATGATGATGATGATAATACTATTGCCCAATTAAAGGTATTTCTGGTCATAACGTTAAGATAGCGACCTTTAATTGTATAATATAGATTAAAAAACTTAAATTAATGACATAATGGTTTCTATACATCCATACAAAAGATTTCAACGCGCTCGCTTCTCTCGTTACTCTCGTTTTAAACAAAAATAACTGCAGGTGAATACATAATATTTTTGTTATTGATATTCCCCCTCATGTTTGGCAAGAGTATTTTGACGAAAGATCACGGGAAAAGGGAATCTGGTACAAAACCATCCAACCTCTGATAACCCAACATCCTTGGATTGATACTACATTGTTCATGCGAAATAATTTAAAATCTGTACATAGATTGCGATCTGGACACATCTCTTCAAACAAATTTACTGTCCAAATGTATTATTTGTATTATTTTGTATTTAATGTACAAATGTGTCCGTAACGCAACATTTAGGACCACTTGTGTAAATAAGATCCGTCCACTAGATGTAGGTATTGTAAATAGCATTTTATCCAACCCTAGTTGTGAAGAGGTAGAGCTCTTGATAAAGTTATTACATTTAGGTTTAGTTATGCATTAAGTATGTTATTTTTTGTGATTTTGTTTCATTTCTTTTTCTTATACGGACGATGTGGTCGCTAAGCGACAAAGTCTTAAATAAATTTAAAAAAAAGATATAAACTTACACTTATAAAAACTGATTAAATTAATAAACAGTTAATCAGTGGATTTATGGTATCATCATCACATCCGTAGGACGTCCACTGCTGGACGAAAGTCTACCTCATGGACTTGGAGATCTAAGTACTGATCACTAGTTGTAGCCATACTCACCATGCTTGGCAGGCGGATTGGCAAATGCAGTACGCGATGTTGATACACGAAAAGACACTGCTACCCATCTTCCGGAAGGGTTAGAATCTCCCTTAGCAGATTTTTACTGCATCCACGGGTAACAGAGGAGGAGTAACATTCTACTGCAGGCACCCTACGGATTTTTGGTATATTTTCAGACGAAACTATCAAAATAACCGTCTATTAGGAGGACCGGTAAGCACGTCCTCAACTTCGGCGGCGTATTGGCGATCAAGTGTGGCTAAAATATGATAAAATTTAGCCCTGTCGTCAGTCACTTGCATAATTGCGAACTGTCCCTCCACTTGCGCAAACCATATCGCCGGTTTTTCAGGCCAGAAAGTGCTGACTAGTTTTATCCACAGTTTTTATTAGAATGTATAAAAGTCATCAAATCAGCCGTAGGACTATTCTCCACGTCCACTACCTGGTCATAGGTGCCTCCCTCATGGATCTCCGAGACCATGAGGGGTAGTTGCCATACTCGCCACGCTTGGCAGGCGGGTTGGCGAGCGCACTACGGGATGTTGATACACAGAAAGACGCTGCTGCCCTTCTCCCGGAGGAGATGCCGTGAGGTGCCGGCAGTAGAATGTCGCCCCTCCTCTCTTGCCCGTGGGTGTATTAAGAATCTGCCAAGGGATACCTCCAGGAGATTGGATTGTATAAGTAAGGGGGATTATTACACTATCTATCGTTGACGCAAACTTTGCGTACACACCTTGAAGGTTGACCTAACATAGATTACAGAACCTAACTTCTACAAACAAATGAACGGGAAAAACAAAAGTGGAGAGGTAGGTTAGGTACCTACGTGATTTTACACGTTTTTTTTATTTTTTGTATTGTCAAATTAAAGGGCAAAGCTCTCATGACCTTCAGCCTTCTTTACACCAGCGTAATCTTCAATAAAACATACCCTCTTACACACATGCAATTAATAAACTCTGATAAAATTTAACCACCATTTAATTGACATATTTTGGTATGAAAAATGTCAAAACAAACTGCCAATTAACTGCTGCCTAATATAATCACTCTTTATAAGTATAGGGGTAAATCATCTAGACATTGAGCGCCCATATTTTTAAAGGAAACGCAACTTAGTCTGTAAGCTAGGCTAGCACGTACGTCTAAGTATCGATCTACGTGCTTATTATATAGATTTCCAATCATTTTATGTAGGTTTGAACACAGTCTTATTAAAGTACCTACCTTGTTCTTTGTATGGGACACAGAGGTTACCATAACCTCACTTCAAAAATAAAAAATTAAAATATGTATGTATACAAAAAAAATACACAATCATTTATTTGCCAAAGTACAAGTTACACAATACACGTTGACGGTGGTCCCCGCACGAGGCAAGCCGCGGGAGACGCACTTACATATTTCTAGTTACAGGTAAACAACTATAAACAGAAATAAAAAGCTCTAAAACTATATTATGGAATTAACCTTACGTAACAATATAAACATGGACTACTTACATTGAAAGCAATCCTGTTATCAATTGGGTCGTATAGTTGGGAGGGAGTTAGGGTAGGGTGGAAAATAGAAAATAAATAAATAAATAGATGAGTTTAATTGGGTCACCTTCTCATCGTTGTATACCGAGGAGGTTTTCAGTGGCATCAAATATTTAAACCACTGTCAAAAGCAGTTTTAGTAACGGGGACCGCGATTTTAATACGACGACCTTTTGATTGGGATTGTGCGGAAGGACCTGTGATATGAAGAAACTGCACCAGAGATGTAGAGCTGGCGAACAATCAAAGTTTGCGTTTCCGAATGAAGAGAAGCAGTTGGAAATCTGAATGGCTTTCTTAGCATAACTTTTAAAACAGCTCTATGTGCGCGCTGAACACCGATCATAGCCGACTTGGCGGCGCCTCCCCAAACAGTAATGCTTAAAACTTACGATAAGTGAGAGAAAGAGAGAGCCGAATAGACTAGCATAAGCGTGTCCTTATCAGCGCCCTCTCGTAGGAGCTTCATGATGTGTATTAATTTCCTTGTTCTACAAGAGAAAACGTTGATGTGTTGCCGAAAGAAGAGGTTTTCATCCACAAGGACTCCCAGATATAAGTAGAGCGTTCAATCTCAGGACACGTAAGGGCACAATTGGAGTAATTATTCAGTGAACAGTTTTTGTGAATACGAAGGGAGAGATCGTTGGGAGGTGTACTAACAATGGTCTAGTGAAAGCAAATGTACTTTGTTTTGTTGGCGTTAAGCGTGAGTAAGTTTACGTCCAACCAGATGCGTGCTAGGCCCTCCACAGCAAGCGAAGAGGTTTCTTCCCACGAGTCACCATGAAAGATAACTGCTGTATCGTCTGCTCAGCATAAAATCCTGGTATGGACAGATTGACCTATGTATGTATTAATTATATGCAAAAATTTTAATCGTATGTACAATTTAATATTTAAATTTTAAATATTTGCCTTCCTGTAGAATTCGTTTACAGTTCTTACGAACGCAGGTAGAAGTAATAATGTTAATAAACAGGTTAGTTTTTATCGAAACACCTTTTTAAATTCAAGAATAATTATTTATTTTTCAAGTCAAGAGAATGGGTGTATTCTTAAAGTTTTTTAAAGCGTACTAATTTATTAGGTAACTTATGTGATTATTTCAATTAAAATATGTTTTGTTTTTATTAGTTTGTTATGTGAATTCAAAGTGGCAAAGTCGTCGAAATGAATAAAGTTTAATTGGCTTAAAATCAAATGAGATTGTGGCCAAACAAAAATCTAGTAGAGTTAAGATAAAATAAAAGTGTATGTTACCTGCCCAAACTCCAAACTTCTTCGTCAGAGGCAACTCCTCAGCAGGTAAGAAATACGGCATCATATACGATACCACCATCTCCAGTACACTCCATAGTGCATCCAGAAGACCGAACCCAACGAATATTGCACCCACTACTGCTAAAAGTATCACAATCAACGAAGCTATCATAGTAAACAAGGTATTTATTAAGAACTTTTTGAATCGGAACTTTTTTGCAAAGATTTAAGTCAGAATTTGTAAATGGAATGGAATGTTTACGGAGTGAGATAGCGTCGATCTCGCATGGCGATACAATTTGGACTGGCGACGACGCGACGCGATCCGACGACGACGTCAACATTCAAGTTGTAATCGTGATTACAAGATACTTTGACCTAATAAATATTCAGTGTGTTGTGTTATTTAGGTATCATATATTTTTTCTATAAAGCCATGTTTTATCGAATGAAATAAGTATTTTGAATTTTGATGGTATTTTGTTTACCCTACAAAGATAAATAAATAAAAAAAGAAATGTATGAAATATTTGACATACTATTATTTATTAGTAAATAAGTATTATTAGTAAATGAGGAAATAATTTTAATATTAATTATCGAAATATTTAATTTTTAATCAGATGGCAAATTTTAAGCATTTTCCGCTACGATGTCAATTCACGGCTTACCGAATTCGCGTTACATCGAAGTTCCCTTACGTCGAATCTCGCTTCATGGAGCGCCGCCGCCTCAGTAGGGGTACGTCGAAAACACTTGAACTTTTTGCTATGAGTTCCATTTTGTCGAATCCCGAGTTTCCAATCTGGACGTACAGCCACACAGATTACAAAACCAAAAAAATAGCAAATTGAAAATAAGCCAGTAAAATTTATAAAAAAACTTGTAGTTATTATTTAATTATATTATACACGATATTTATTAAGAACCCTGCATTAGTTTCAACAAAAACTTGAAAATGAAATATACTGTGAACACAAATTAATTATATTGTGATCGCGACAAATGTTTTTCGTAAACGAAAAACATTTCAAAATTACTCGGGCGATATTAAGTTTTTTCGTCTCTTAAAAGTTTTTATGAAGGAATATCAAAAGTGCGAATTCCGCGTTCACTTTAACGGACTTAAAAAAGGAGGAAGTTTTCAAGTCCTCTTTTTTTATAATTATTATTTTATATATTACAATAATTAAACCACTTTTTAAAAAAGAGGATAAGACCAATATGGCATGTTACAGACCCATTGCCTTAATACCTGTCTTATCGAAAATATTTGAAAAGGTAATTTATGACCGACTTTATGAGTATTTTGATCGAAATGACATTTTTGCAAACGAACAAGTGGGATTTAGAAAAAATAAATCTATTAATCAAGCTATATTTAATTTTTTACATACCGTTATGACATCAATAGACAATAAATCCACTCCTTGTGCCTTGTACATGGACCTAACAAAGGCATTTGACTACGTAGACCATACAATTTTAATTAATATACTCTATTCATACGGAATAAGAGGCAATGCTTCAGACCTTATTGCATCATATCTAACGAATAGAAAGCAAATGACTGTAATCACCAGAATAGACCCAAAGTCCAGGATGGAGTGTAAATACTTGTCAACAGTACAAAATGTCAGTGTTGGAGTACCACAGGGTAGCGTACTGGGCCCGTTACTCTTCATTTTGTATATTAATGATCTTCCAAAAATTTCAAATCACCAGACAATCATGTTTGCAGATGATAGCACAGTTGTATTTACCGGAAACACAAAAATGGACATCGAAAATGATATAAATAATACTCTTAGTGACATTATTAAATGGTTGACATCTATAAATTTAATGATTAATCTGAATAAAACAAACATGATGATATTCAGGAATAGAACTATATGAATTCATGATATTGACGTAAGCTACTTAGGACAAAAAATAAAACAACTTGACAACACAAAGTTTTTAGGTATAAACATTGACGTAAATTTAAACTGGAACTCACATATTGATAGTTTATGTCAAAAGTTAAGTCAACATTCATACGCTTTATACATGCTATCTAAGGTAGCAAACACTTCTACAGTCATAACTGCATATCACGGTTATGTTGCCTCTATCCTAAGATATGGTATTATATTCTGGGGCAATTCTACCGGAAAAGAAGCCATTTTCGTGGCACAGAAGAAATGCGTAAGGGCCATATGTAACCTAAAACCTACAGATAGGTGTAGGGAGCATTTTATTAATCTTAATATTTTGACATTGCCTTCATTTTATATTTATGAAGTAGGTTTATTTGTAAGAAACAATATGCAATTATTTAAAAAGTTTAATAGTAAGAGGAAAGTTCTTAAAATCAGATGTCCACTAAATAAGACAGCAATGTACAATAAGAGTGTATTTTGTATGGCACCCCGGATATACAACCACTTACCTAATAACATCGTAGAGATAAGTGACAATAATAGTTTTAAAGCAAGACTTAAAAAATGCTTAACACAAAAGGCTTATTATAATGTCAATGAGTATTTTATGGACAAATTTTCTTGACATCATGTTTTAATTACATACCTATTTTATGTTTATTTTTTATTTTTTTGGCATTGTCTTGTTTTGGTTTATGGTGCATAATATTACTTCCTCTCTGACATTATATATATATATATTAATTTAAATCGTGACATAAAGAATTGTAATCAAATTGTAGCCGATAATATTTTTTGCATGCTTAAGAGCTGATCATGACTGTACTATACTTTAATACTATTGACATCTTATGTAACTCATGTTTCGCAAATAAATGAATATGAATATGAATCTTTGTTACCTCAGTTCTTCGTCGTTTATAAATCGATTTTTTTTGAGGAATCGAGGGAACTCTTCAAATATTATAGGTATACATATAGCATTTTTAGTAATTCTAGAAGCAAGTCAAGTATTTACATTCAGAAAATATGATTTGGTGAACTGAAACTGATGAAGAAGTCTTGAATGTTATTTGCAGAAAGTTTGATCAACTATAGAATCCACTTTGCCCATGTTTTTATGTAAGGCACTTGCTTAAGAATAAACCCCCATTCTAGCCGGTAGAGTGCTGGACACAGGCCTCCCTCATACATCCCCAAGATCATAAGGGGATTGTTACCATACTCGCCACGCTTGACAGGTGGGTTGGTGAGCGCAGTATGGGATGTTGATACACGGAAAAACGCTGCTGGCCATCATCCGGAGCAGAGCCGACCCTTAGCTGATTCTTACTGCATCCACGGGCAAGAGAGGAGAGGCAACAATGCCGGTACCTCACGAAAATTATAAAGTATGGGACTAGAAATAATATACAACATTTTTCTCAATTCTTTATTATTCATGTTTATTTTTAATACTATGTTGTGAAGTCCAGCTCAAATTAGTTACCTATCATAATTCTATGTTTATTTCTCTTCATTTATGTTATACACGTATATACAAGTCCACATACCTACCTACATTATTATATACGATAGACGTATAAATCTAGATAACAAAATACCACTTTTGGCCGTCCCAATTATCGCTGGACCTGGGAGTATTAGGATGGAAGCTGACCTGTGTGATCTCGGAGCCAAAAACTGAGAAGAGACAACGATGTACATCTGTCCATACGACGGACTTCTATCCATTGTTGTCTCTTCTCAGTATTTGGCGTGTGAAAGAGGTGAGTTCTCGTATTGGAGGCCAAGACTCGCTTCGGGTCCATGCGCCAATGGAGTAAATAAGTTCATATCGCTCGACTAGTAATTGTTTCCTGCCATATCTTTTTAGATCTTAAGAATTGCTATTCACTCATGTTGTCACCATAATATTGATAAAGAGAACTAAATAGTGTTTAGATAAACCTAACATAGGCTTAAAAACACTAACGATGTTTGTTAAATTATAAAGTCTATAGATATCTATACAGTTTCGTAGACGGTGTTAGGTTTGGCCCCTGGTTTCGGCTCTGTGGGCGTGGACTCGTCCTTCAGCACTTGTCTGCCCTTCAGTCGGTTTTTCACAAAGTAGTATGGAGCTGAAACCAATAAAATAACTTTAGAGAATCAGCTGACGACCTCATTAGCTCAGTTGGTCTAATCCTTAGTCAGTTGGCTAGACGCAGTCTAGGGTTGCGGATTCTATTCCAGCCATGGAGCCAATGTTTGTATGATCTATAGATTTTTGTTTCTGTTTTGTTTGAGTGTTTTCTATGTTTAACTAAGTAGGTACATCTACAAACAAAAAGTACATAAGTATTCTATCAGTCATCTCATCTGGTTTCCATAGTAGGTACCAACAAGCTTTGCTTAGGTTTGGATGATGCTATGTCTAATTTTAAACTCTAACTCGAAACGTCGGGAAACTATAAAACAAGGTAATGACACGATAAAGTCGTTATACAGTTTAAAATTATGTCTATTGATCGCGAAAGTATACAAAGTAACTATTGTCTAATGTCAAGCATTATTTTGTTTATTTATTAATCACTTCATCTCTATGGCCCTAACAGGAAAATGTTTTTAAGACCCTGACAAGACGTCTTAATATATATATATATATATATTTGTTTCATTCCTCTGAATTTGATTTAAGCAAAAGTAAAACTTAAGCACTTAGGCTTTAAGTAGTAAGTGTTAACTTCGAATTTTTAATAGCTAATGCTAATGGCAATCTTCGTAACGAATCTTTTTAGGTTGGTTAATCATCAAGGTCGAGTTCGAAAAACCTTTTAGAGCATAGGTAATGTCAAGGTAAGCGTAGGTATATATTTTAAAACCGGCCATGAGTCGCAAAATGGTCATAACTTAATCGTTTACTTGTATAATTATAAACATCCATCTATGTCGTTTTGAACGAGCAGAGTAATGCTAAAAAAGCTGCAATGTGAACACTTTATTGACATTCTAATCAAAGTTAAGTACCTACACTTAATTTTTTTTTGTTTAACTGTGTGTTAGTAACACATGCAAAGATCTCTACTTCGTCTTCCAACATCACAATAGTAAAAGAAAAACATCGGAAAACTTAATTCAACGTTCGATTGTAGGTCTTATGATATACCTAATTTTTGCAAGGAGTAAACCTTTGTAAAATTAAGACTTAACCTTGAGCAAAGCGCCGTAAAATCAAATTTAGTAACACATGCATAAGTTACGAAACGCTTGGTGAGAATTTTTTATCGTTAAGCAATACCGATGAGGGTCACCCTTTCTTTTACTGGACGGCATGCTAGGTTTCTGTAATCTGTGACGCTAGTGTGTGCTACAGCTTGCAAAGTAGGTAGGTGCTTTGCGTTTCTCCAAGATACTACATTGCTCTGTCTTAGGTACAGATTTATTTATTTATTTTATTCATTACGTAACCTTACAGCTAAACTAAGTCATTACGTAATTAAACATAAAAAATAAAACAGGAAAATACACATAGGTACCTACACAAATATTTAAGATAAGAAACCGTTTATTTGCACCAAAGTCATAATAACAATATTATCTTAACTAATAAACACACATAAAACAACAATAATTAAACAAAACGTAAATAATAAATGGGTGAACACTAAAACAAACAACACAACACATAGGTAGGTAACTACAAAGGGAAATAAAAGACCACACAACACCTTATCATAATAAGTATCTAAAACTTATATCAATATTATAACTACAGAGTAGACCTCTCGGGGCCAATTCTCGTGCATCGTGATCCAAGTGAACGCTCAAAATCGATAAATTTAAAGGGCGCTCCACATTCTTACCTACGTAGGGTTTTCTTGTTACGAGACATTCACGCGAGAATCTCCGGAGATTCTCAGCGAGAACTGTAGCGAGAACTTCTTTGGGTACACACTCTCACAAAGTTCTCAAATAGTTCTCACTATAGTTCTCGCGCTCGATGACGATGGACGCAGAAGTAACCGCTGCGACAAGTTTATTGTTATGCGCATTCGCATATTATAATTATGCGTATGCTAAAGAGAAAAAAGTTATTAAAAAGAAGTGGCGAAAAAGCTCATATTGACGCCACGCGGTACACAATATACAACCGTTTAAGTCGGCGACTCGCGCGCTACTGAGAAACATGCGAGTGTGGAGTCAATACACGTTCTCGCCTGCTCTCACGTTCTCGCGCTCCTTTGTCTCGCGCCAAAAAACCGACAAAAAGTGGAGAAAAGCCGGAGAACAACGCGAGAACTTGAGAAGAATACGCGAATCGCTTCCACATTCACGTTTCTCGCATGTTTCTCGCGTTCTCGCGAGATTCTCTTGAGAATGTGGAGCGCCCTTTTCAAACACTGTCAAACCAGCGCACGTGTTAACTACGCCACGCTACTATGCACATGTTGAACAATTTCCGTTTTTGTTTCCATGCCTGCATATTTTAAATTTTGTTGTATCATTTGTAATGTGTGAAACAAAATAAACGTTTTTTAGCTTTATCTTTAAAATCTCTATTGAAAAGAACTTTCTGCATTCTCGTAATCTCACGATAGACAAGTCTATTGCATATCGATCGTGCTGCATCGACTGGTAAAGAGCGGCTATCGAGATGATAGTAGACTATTATAGTGATTTGGCAAGTTTGGAGTAGACAGACACTGAGAAGTGAGATGAGACGAAGTATCACGCAAATCACGATTCACGAGACTTGCCTTGGGTCCGGTCCGCGACGACGACGTGGCATTACAAAACCTTATAATGCTAGTCGCGCCGTTTGCTATAGCGAGCTTAAAATTATTTAACTAAACTTTCAAGCGACTAAAACTAATAAATCAAAATGTCATTCTCCGGTCGTCATTCATTATGCAATGGCCAGACTCAAGTTCATTCTAAAATAATGTTTACTGTAAGTACCTAGTTCAATAAAATACAATGGCTGAAATAACAGTAAGTTAGGAAGAAGAGTAATGAACACTTATCTTTGTACCAATTTAGAAGCTCTACTAAGCGCATCATCATTTCGGCCGTAATACGTCCACTACTGAACACAGGCCTCCCTCATGGATCTCCATAAGGGGTAGTTGCCATACTCACCACGTTTGGCAGGCGGGTTGGCGAGCGCAGTACAGGATGTTGATACACGTAAAGACGCTGCTGCCCATCTTCCGGAGTTATCCCTTAGCAGGCTCTTGCCACGGGCATGAGAGGAGGGGTAACATTCTACTGCCGGCACCCCACGGCAAACTAAGCGCATATCACGGCCTTATCTCTTCGAGCTTACGATATGGTATTTTATTTTGGGGAAACTCTACTAACGTCATTAACATATTCAGATACCAAATACGATGCATAAGGGCCATGTTCACTTGTTCAGCCTGAAGGGTAACAGATTCATGCAAACCATTTTTTATTAAACATAAATTCTGACGAATTCCGAAGAGTATAATCAGCCCGTGTCTGGCCTTTGTGGACTATGAGAAGGCCTTTGACTCTGACGAAACGTAGTCTGTACTGGAAACTATACAGCGATGCCAAGTAGACTGTCGCTATATCGAAGTGCTGAGATCTCTTTATGGTTCCGCCACTATGAATGTCCAAGTAAACCAGTAGTCTCAGTCCATCCAGCTGCACCAATGAGTAAGACAGGGGGATGTCATATCCCCAAAACTGTTTACAAGCGCACTGGAGGACCTGATTAAGACGCTGGACTGGAAAGGTATGGGCATAAACATAAATGGCAACCACGTCTCGCACTTATGATTTGCTGACGATATAGTCTTGATGTCAGAAACGCTGGAGGAGCTACAATAGATGCTGGACAGTCTAGCTTCAGCCTCGCGACGGATAGGTCTCGACATGAATTTGGATAAAACCAAAATCATGATCAATGAACACATTGATCCGAGACCTATCTGTGTGAATGGCCACCTACTCGAAGTTGTTTTAGAATACACCTACCTTGGGCAGATTTTGCAATTAGGTAGGAATAATTTTGAGAAGGAGGCCAAGCGGAGGATTCAGCTAGGCTGGGCAGCGTTTGGGAAACTACGTAGGGTTTTCTCATCACATATACCACAATGCTTTAAAACGAAAGTTTTTAATCAGTGCGTCCTACCCGTCATGACCTACGGTGCCGAAACGTGTACACTTACGGTACGGCTGGTCCACCAGTTTAAAGTCGCTCAGCGAGCTATGGAGCGTGCTATGCTCGGAGTCCCTCTGAAGGATAAAATCAGCAACGAGGTTATCAGACAGAGAACCAAGGTCGTCGACATAGCACAGGATTAGCAAGCTGAACTGGCAGTGGGCTGGCCATATCTGCCGAAGAACCGATAACCGTTGGGGTAAAGAGTGGAGACCGCGGCTTGGTAAGCGTAGTGTAGGACGACCACTAGCTAGATGGGAGTGATGACTTGCGGGCGGTCGCTGGTAGACGCTGGATGCGGCATACTGAAGACAGGGTGAAATGGCGCAGATTTGGGGAGGCCTATGTCCAGCAGTAGACTAATATAGGCTGATGATGATGATAACAGCAATAAAGATACTTTTACTTCACTTTACTTTACAATTTCCCACGAAAAATTAACTTTTACCAAAATCAGTAAAATTCCTAACGAGTAACACTGTAAGACGGTTTTTTGTGACACCAGGGCCTGCGCCCTTAAAAAAGCATATCAATCTTTCATTCATTTATTCAAATTAAGAACCCTTCGCTGCCCTGGGGATTAAAGATAAATAAATAAATAAGAAGAAAGATAAATAAATAAAAGTCGATAGGTACCGCAATTTATTTTAGGAACTATAATTTTCTGTCATCTAGTTTAGATTTTGTCACTAATCTGCAATGTCCAATTTTATTAAATTTGTACCTAAAATAGTAGATCTGTCGCCTAAATTGGATCACCAAGTAGGTTAGGTTAGGTTGAGTTGCAACAACGCATGAGCCGAGCGAGCATAGCGAGTCTGCCACGCGCGGCAGCAGCGGCCGGCGAAGTGCCAAACCCAAATTCTGCCTGGTTAGGTGACAGATGTAGATACTATTTTAGGGGCCGTTTCCATGAGCGAGGGAATCGCGGCGATGTTATCGTCGTTGCCACGTATTTCTATACACACTCTTAGAGGTCGTCTCCACGAGCGAGAGAATCGCGACGAGTCGGCGCTATTAAATTGCCGCGATTCCCTCGCTCTATAGGAATACGGGAATAAAATATAGGCTATGTTTTGGAGCCTATTCAATGCATGCAAACAAAGAATAAAAATGTTCCTCTTTTTTATTATTAGTGTAAATGCACAATACACCCCAATGCGGGACGTCAGTGCAGATCTGGTAACCCCCCCCCCCCCCCCCCTAGAATTATTAGTGTAAGTAGATGTAGATTATATCTCTTTTTATGGTACTAGCTGACCCGGTGTGACCACTTCGCTGGGCGGTAATTTATAGCCTATGACACTCACAAATACTATTTCTATTATTTATTTATTAAGGCACACAATACACGATACAAGATTAACAACACAAGTAATAAAAAATAAGGTTTAGACCTAGCTTGTAGCATAACTTTTGCTGTGCGTGTTGCGGCTTTTTATTAGTAAAAGAATTTTGAAAATCGGTTTAGTAGATCCAGAGATTACCCCCTACAACCTCACAAACTCACAAACTTTACGTCTTTATAATATTAGTAGGTATAGATGATAAAATCATACCTATTTATTTTTTAGTTGTTTGGTTACCTATACCTTATTCTGAGGGTTATACCTACACTATTGCTTATTTCCAATCCACCTAGTCTATGTCAACTGGGCACAACATAATGATATTTGTTTGAAAAAATCATTATGTTGTGGCTATTACAATCCTCCTTTGTCTTACCCAGGTAGAAATACTAGTGAGATTATGGTAACCCTGCCATAATTTGTGATATTATATGGCGTTGGTAGAAGTACATTGAGACCTAGGTATACCTACTCATTTGGAACTGTAACTGTAAATGTTTACTAAACCTACAGTTGGCCCATCCAACGACTTCCTACATTCATACCATCGTGTACTCGGGTTTGAGAGGCCATAGCTTGCCATAACACATTAACAAACACGTGGTGGAGGTACTGTCATTCTATAATCTGTGGTACTATGGTTTTAATAATTGCGCTAAATATGTAATTTTTTGTTAAAACGCATGCTCGCGTCAGGAATTTCAACTTTTTCAACAATTAATAAACATTTGGAATTTATATTTTATGTTTTGATATTTTTTATGTTTTTAGGCTTCCAATTCCTGGTGGGGTGCCGGAAGTAGAATGTTACCCCTCCTTTCATACCCGTGGATGCAGTAAGAGCCTGCTTATGGATACCTCCGGAAGATGGGCAACCGCGTCTTTCCGTGTATCAACATCCCTTACTGCGCTCGCCAACTACCCCTCATGGAGATCCATAAGGGATCTCCATGGGGGTAGTTGTGTTCAGTAGTGGACGTTTTACGGCTGAAATGAAGAACTTCAAATTGGTAGTGTGTTACACGATTGGTTAACTAAAATAGGTAAGTGGAAAAAAAATCCCAAAAAACTGCTTTCGTTTTTCACCAGTCAAGTGAAAATCTATAAAAATGTAGATTTCACTTGACTGGTGAACAAAACCGATTTATGCCTCAAGTTTTTTTTTTGTTACTTTATGTAATTTATTAATTTACTATTATAATTAATTTACTATTATGTAATTATTGTACATACGAGCATAAATGTATCACTTTCAAAATGGTGGTTGAATTTTGTATAATTACCAATGGTTTTTATTTTAAAACTATAAATTACTATAACTATCGTGACTTTTCGCATTCATATTAAATATCAGGAATGTTCACATTGTTGTTAAGTTGGTAGATGGACCAATAACTGTACTGTCGTGCACTGAAGTGACGCGGAGGAGAGGGTCGTGAACCGTCATCACGTTTCGACCCTTATCGAGGGCCTGAAATGAAATGAAATAAAATGAAATAATTTGTTTGCCTGAAGTATGGTTTTACACAGATAATTTTAATCTAATAATTCTGAAACTGTGTAAAACTGTTTGTCATTTAACCATAATTTTAATTTAAGTATGTTCAAAATGCTTTATCGGTAGGTCTTTAATGTCTCTCGGAATTTTATTGTAAATGCGTCCACATATTGCAAAACAGATTTTTTTATAGAGCGTAGTTTTTGGAATCTTTGAAAAAACAATTCTGTCACCATCTAGTAAAGATATCACCAGCTTATACGCAGTGGGCGAAGGTCCGCCTGTGACGCAAGGGGTTGCGTGTTCGATTCCCGCCTCGGGACAATACAGTCTCTACGACCTGCAGATATTTGTTCAGGGTGTTCTGGATGTTTTTCTATATAAAATAAAAATATCTATCTATGTAGTATAATGTATTAAGTACCTATACCAGTCATCTAGTACCTACTATAACACAAGCTCTGCTTAGCTTGGGGCTAGATGATGCTGTGTGATTTGTCCAGCATTATTTAATTTATTTTTATTTATTTTAATCCGTGTCATAAACGTATTAACATACGTAGTTAAAAACATAAATTGGCATTTGACAGCGATGATTAGAGCGAGATTTGCGCCTGTTGCAAACTTGTCGCGAGACACGTAATCTGCCTGATGTGTTGGTATGTAATCTCTACGTACCTACAGCATTCATAGCAACGTAACAACAGGTTACAAAATGTGTACAATTGTAACTTGTAGGTTCAACTTCCGGGCGGTAAAATTCTCGGAAAATTACGGAAACCCTACATCGAAATAATGGTCATTTATAGTCGTGCTTTTCTTCAAAATTCTGCAAAAGGAAGTAGGTAAACAGGTTTTTTTTACACTATCGCCGCTTCTAACGACTTAAATCTTAGGTTGTAGGTAGTTTATACACACCCGCAAAAATCCTGCATTTCTTTTTGATCCGCTCATCCTCCATGCAAGAGCTGATGATATCCGCGATCGCCAGCACTGCCCTCCTTATCATAAACGCAATAACTCGATTTTTGGGGGCCTACAGAGTTATTGCGTTTATGATAAGGAGGGCAGAGCAGGGTCAGGAATATCAGCAAACTGTACACTATTAGCTGGATCATGTTGAAAGTTGGAAATAACTAAGGTCACCGTCACAGCACAGTCACACAAGTTCGCGCGCCCACGACTAAATACCAACTAACCAAAACATTGTTTTGGCATTCAAAAGACAGTAATTTGGGCAAGAAAATATAAACAAGTTCTTGTACAGATCGAGACAGCAATTAGGGCTGATTTTTACTTGTTTTTAGGGGACAATTGTTGTTTTTCTGCAGATATTTATCTCGGGCCTTGCGTGTAGGTAGGTAAGGGTCTGGATGCTTTCTATATTAATGTATTTACAAAACAAAATAAGTATTCAATCAATGATCTGGTTTCCATAGCTTTGCTAAGATTGGGACTAGGTGGGGTTGTTATTACCTATTCTAAGTGTCAGGCATGATTTATTTAATTTTTATTTTTTAAAAGTGTGGCGTAGCTAAAATAAATCAACGTATTTGTAAGCTAAGCAACGCTTGGTGTGCTGTATAGCTATCCTAGATTAGCCTACTTAATCTAGTCAAAGGTCTTGGTCGACAAGTGCTTTAAGTAGGTACCTACCTAGGTTGAATTGTAGTGCATACCTACGTGCTTAGGCGTAGGCAGCACTACGTGGACGACCTTGCATACGACCTTCGCCCAGGCTCCTGAACAATCTTTGGGCCGATAATGAGATAAAAGTTGCAAAAAATCACATCATCATCATGTCAGCCGTAAAACCACAGATTAGTAAAACGTCCACTACAGGCCTCCCTCATGGATCTCCAAGAGGGGTAGTTGAAATACTGACTACGGTTGGCTTGCGGGTTGGAAAGCGCAGTACGGGATGTTGATACACGGAAAGACGCTGCTGCCCATCTTCCGGAGGTATCCCTTAGCAGGCTCTTCCTGCATCCATGTGCTTGAGAGGAGGGGTAACATTCTTAACCGACACCTCACGGCAGCAAAAAATCGAACTTAAATTAATTATGTTTATTTTTTTACTTTTTTAGAAAACCATAGTGCACAAAGCCGCCACAAAGTGGGCACACGATTTCTTATATATTTGACAGTAGCGTACTACGTATTCACGAAGGACACTGACAGATATATTGTTGGTATAGTGTGTTTGTTGGTATGGGTCACAATCAATCAATCGGGTCTTCTACACTTCTTCTTCTTCTTGGGAAGTGCGGGTAAGAGTCGATCCTACGATCTTTACTCTAGCTTCAACTTCGGAAGCAACTACTTCCGAGTCCAGGGGTGTTGCCGTTTATGGCATTCTATTCAATCCAACGCCTTACGAGGAGTCGGTTGACCTTACGAGGAGTCAGTTGGGCCTAGGAGCTCACGGGGCACCGGTCTCCAGGAAGATTTGCTGTCTGGCGGCCGCGTGTGCAGCGGGGCGATGGTGTTGAGATGTATATGGTGGCTATTGTCGGCCTGATCGTACATTCGACGTGCCAACTTAACCACAAAGTCCTCAACACTGGGCATCTGCACATCGCGGGCGATGACGTCGTTCCTGACGTACCGCCCCGCTCCTGTGCAGACTCGTAGGGCAATGTTCTGCTGAGCCTGCATTCTCTTGCGGTTTGTACTTGAACATAGCGCGTACCACGCTGGCGTCGCGTATGTGAGTCGTGAGCGGATGTAGGTTTTGTAAACCCCCATCTTCGTCTTTAGCTGTAGTCTCGATGCCAAGACAGGTCGGAGCATTGCCCGGGCAGCGCGCGTTTGTCTTAACGCTCGCTCTACCTGGGCATTCATCGTCAAGGATCTGTCGATATCGACGCCGAGGTACCGGACGGTGGTCTGCCATTCTACTGCTTGGCCTCGCAGTTGGAGTGGCGGCATCGGAGTGCGTCGGCGGGTAACGAGGAGCGCGGCGGTCTTCCCGACGTTTACGGCTATTCGCCATTTGTCTAGCCATGCTGGTAGGATGTCTAAGAGGCGTTGCATTCGGAGACGGGCTGTATCTGGGCAGTTTGAGGAAGCAAAGTAGGCGCTGTCATCCGCGAAGAGCGCTAGTGTGACATCCCGTTCGCCGGGCAGGAGATGGCCTTCTAAGGTTGGGATGTCGTTAGTGTATAACGCGTAGAGTGCTGGTGAGAGACAACTGCCTTGGGGAACACCGGCGGTGATTGGTCGTGGCTGAGATTCTTCTTGTTCGACTGAGACGAAGAAGCTTCGGCCCGTGAGAAACGACCTGACGATGTGAATGATCGCTGGTGGTGTGGTGGAGGCGATCAGCTTCAGGATAAGGCCGACGTGCCAAACTCGGTCGAAAGCCTTTTCGAAATCTAGGAAGACCCCGACTGTTGAGCTGCCGTTGTTGAGTTCGTGAGCAAGGTGATGCAGGATACGTGTGAGCTGGAGCGTTGTGGAATGCTGACTGCGGAATCCAAACTGTTCGGGCCTAGGTTCAATGTGCGGAACCAGTCTCCGCAGTAGCAGGCGCTCAAACAGCTTGGCAGTGGTAGATAGCAGTGTGATGGGTCGGTAGCTTGCGGGATAGCGCCTGTCTTTACCTGGTTTTGGTAGCATTATTACCTTACCCACTTTCCAGGTGTCGGGGAAATGGCCGGTGCGCAGAATGCCGTTGAACAGCATAGCAAGAGCAGCTATGCCTCTGCGAGGGAGATGTCGTAGGGCTAAGTTAGGTAGCCCGTCACTACCTGGTGCTTTGCGTCTGGGGAGTCGGAGGATCGCCTTCCTTATTTCGGCCGGGGAGATGAATGTGATTCCGTCAAGTGGTGGTTTCGGGCGCGATAGGAATTCTTCTACCGTAGCTTTAACGAGGGTGTGGTGAGCTAATGTCTCCGGGGTGTTTGTAGTTACGGGGTGTGGTGAAAATTGCACCTCCAAGTGGGCCGCCAGTATTTCGGCCCGATCTGCTGGTGCAAATTTACGCTGCCCCTGGTCGTTCAACAGCGGAAATGTGGGAGTTGGTGTGCTTGTCAACTGACGATTGAGAGCGTGGAGGTTTGTATCTCGTTCCTCAGCTTTGTCTATCCTGGCGTCCCAGCTAGCACCTCGCCAGGCTTCGACAGCTTGAGCGACTTCTGAGGTTAATTTATTGAGCTCTGTCTTCACTCTTGGGCATCGACTTCGGGTCCAGAGTCGGTGAGCATCTCTTTTTCTCCGCAGCTTTTCCTTTATTGGCCCAGGAAGTTGGTCTCGTCGTGGTGGTCTAGATGAGGCAGGTTTCGAGGCATCAATTTTCGCATCTTTCATTTTGTGAAGGAGAAAAATGGCGGTGTCCTCGACTTCTTTTGGAGTTGATATTCTACCAACAACAGTTAGAGATTCAAGCGTCTTTTCATACTCCACCCAGTCCGTTTTTTCTACGAAGTTTCGGGGCACTGTGAAGTTCGCCGCCAGGGCGAGAGTGATGAGGATTGGGAGGTGCTGGGTTTCCATGTCGTATAGTACTTCGATGTGGATCGGGCAACGGATATTTTTGTGCATGGCGATGTCGAGCACGTCTGCGGCATGCTGTGTGCAGTTGGGAATGTGTGTTGGAGCATCTGGTCCCAGCACCTCGAAATCATTGGTCTCTGCATCGTCGAATAACTGACGTCCCGCTGGGTTAATAGTTCTCGACCCCCAGGCCCTATGTTTAGCGTTGAAGTCTCCCACGAGGATCGTAGGGGTGGTGATTCCTTGGAATATGGCTGCGGTATCTCGTCGTGAGTAGTACGTACCGGGCGGACGATAACCGGCAAAGACTCTGAGCTCTCTGCCGCTCGCGCTCACCAGGACCCCATTTGAGCGCAGAGATTCAAAAGGCGGTTCCTGCAACTCTTCGTGAACGAGATCTCTCCTGACCAAAACCGCCGTACCTCGATAAGCTGTTCCTCGCGGAGAGACTTCATCGCGACGGTAGCAGAAATAGTTAGGAATCCTGAGTTCGAAATTGGGGTGAAGTTTTGTCTCGCCAATCAAAAGTAAATGGGCGTTCTGTGACTGCACAAGTAGGCGTAGGGGCGAGATTTTGTCTCTTACCCCTCCGGGATTCCAGTATAGGAGCCGTAGATGGTTGTGGCTACCCATACTGGTTTTCATTTATGGCGGTCAGTCCCCGCATCGCCGCTTCTTTGAGGTCTCCCCCGGCGACAATGGTGGTGAGCAGGTCCGCCAGAATCCTGAGCATGATGGGTCACAACTCATAGGTTGTCAATGTCAAATAAAAAAATCAAAACAAATGTTTCATTTCATTGTTTTTGATTTATCTTAGATTTTTAGTTCTTACTCGTTTACAATAAACTTCGAAATGGAAAAAGAACTGGACAAAGTAATCGAAGAAATAATGTCGACACCCAACATCAACGGGTGCTTGGTGGCGGACCACCAGGGGTTGTGCCTCGCTTCCAAAGGATCCGTCCACGTAGATTCTGCCGGAATCATTGTTGCGATTTCAGAGCAGGCTTGCAAGCTAGAGCCCAATCTGAAGCCTCCCACAGTCTGCCTTGAAACGGAAAAGAAGAAGTGCCTGATACAGAGACATGGGACCATTACTGGAGCTATATTCAAGGACAAATCTAGTAAGCTGATACTTATTCCTTTTGTAATATTTCCAAGCATTTAATTGAACGTGTAGCAATGGGCGTATAATGTCAGGAGTTCAATCTCTGCTCTCAGAAAAATCATTTTACATTTGTTTGCATTTCAAATGTTTGTTTTACATTCATATTACTCCATAACTGTGTGTTAGGATATAAATAAGTAATACCCTACCAGTCATCTAGTTTGCAGCACTTTTTAAATCTTTGATGATTATTTGATTAGTCCTCCAGATGTATTGGATTAACAGGTTTCCTTCTGTTACATACCATAATATTTTTTTACAGTTTATAATACCTTCTACCCTTATCCTTGTTTCAGGTATCTAAAAACGGCCACCTTTTCAATCATTCTAATGCCTCTACTAAGTATATTGTTTATCTATAAAAAGTTGTAAATATTTTATTTAGACATAAGCTCAAGCAATATTAAATTGTTTGTTTTGGAATCTAATTTCATTTCATTCTTTAGATGAAAAGCTCCAATGAAGTTCTCCTTAGAGATAAACATTTATGCAGCAGCAAGTCAGGACATTTAGATCAGAGAAGTCTCAAAATTGCCTAGGTCTATGTTTCTATGGTCTAGGTTATGGTCACATTTATGAAAGGAAACATGGTAATGCATCTTATGAAGTTTTGCAAAGACTTCAAGATTATGTACATAGGTACTCTTTAAGTTGTGATTAGGTATTTTCATAGTAACAATATGAAGACAGCCAACCCACAAATGCAGTTAATTCTTGTCAAGGTTTTAATAAATAAATGATTGATGAATTGGTTCTCCAACCACATTTGGTGACACAGACCATCAAAAATTAAATATAATAACTGTTATTATCTGATACAGTGGTTCCATTGTTTTTTGACTGTGTAGATAGTGCACTGAACCATTCACATTCCCTCAACTTGTGACTAGACATGCAATTTCCCTTTATTACCTTTTTCCATTAAGTTGTTCATTCACATTTTGGAATAAAGAAGGCATTGAAGTGACTTTACATTTTGTAATAAAAAAAAAACATTGAAGTGACTTCACATTTTGAAATAAAGAAGACATTGAAGTGACTTCACATTCTGAAATAAAGAAGGCATTGAAGTGACTTTACATTTTGTAATAAAAAAAAACATTGAAGTGACTTCACATTTTGAATTAAAGAAAACATTGAACTGACTTCACATTTTGAAATAAAGAAGACATTGAAGTGACTTTACATTTTGAAATAAAGAAGACATTGGAGTGACTTCACATTTTGAAATAAAGATGACATTGAAGTGACTTTACATTTTGAAATAAAGAAGACATTGGAGTGACTATACATTTTGAAATAAAGAAAACATTGAAGTAACTTCGCATTTTGAAAGAAACTCAGTGGCTGATGCCCAAGTCACGCCATGTATGGATGAAGTCTTGGTGAAGTGTGATTGCGGTTCGGATTAATGCAGAATACTATTAGTTGCAAGCAGCCTGCCTGACCTAAACCTTTTGCCAGCAACTTGAAACGGAGCATGGAACATTTTGGCGTCTTTCAGTAGAAACCGTAATGTGCCTATGTATGCGTTGTTCACAACTATACTTGCTAAGTTGTTTTGATACAATAGGTGCAAATGGGCAGAAGCTCATGTTTCAATATTATAAAGAGCAAAGATTTGTATTTTGTATGTTTGCAACAAATAAACTCAACTACTGAACCAATTTTCAAAATTATTTCACCATTAGAAAGCTAAATTATCCCTGAGTAACATAGGCTATATTTTATCCCCATATTCCTACGAGAACGGGAACTATGCAGGAGAAACCGCGGAGTGCGGTTAGTAATAAATAAAAAGGCAATACTTCAATAAACACACATTTATTACAGATATGCATTCCTAAACAGAAACATTAACTTGACGAGAAACAACTGCTTAAACTATACATACCTATATAGATACCTTCTAACCTCGATTACAAACTTCAGAGCAATGGAGCAGTGAAAACCCTTCTTACATAGTTATTACAATTTACAATGGTGTCAACACCTTACAGCAAGCCTGTGTTGACCATGAGTGTAACTTTGTTATCCTATGTGCACAGTAAACAGTTCACAGTAACATGTAGTATAAACCCTTCATTGAATATATTCGTAATGGTAATACCTACCTATACTCCCAGCCACATTCAATGTAGAATGTTTGTGAACAAACTGTCAAACTTAAAATTGAATTGCTTCCTTGGTCGGTTTTTTGGTTAAGTTAATAGTAATTTGTATTGAAGGGAGTGGTCATAACTCCCATAATTGAGATACTTATATGTATAAAATCGAAAATAAATAAAAGTTATTTTTAGGTTAACTATTGACAGTTTGTTGACAAACATTCTACATCATAAGGTAAAATATAAAATGTAAGTATATCATTCCAATAATAACCGTCTATGTTGTGCCATCTCGTTCTTTTCGCTAACTCTAATGGTAAAAGCTGAAAATCAGTGTTTGCTTAACAAGCAAAATTATACGCTGAGCTGTGACCTTTTTGACATACTGCAACACACACATGCACTACTTAGCCAGTTAAGCATTTAGTTCACGTTACCGTTTAGTTGTTTAGTTATTATGTTATTTGCTCTTATAAGTTTTTATCTCTGTACTGTATGTGTGTGATTGAAGTTCCAAATAAACTGTTTATCTATCTATCTATCATAAGTGGCTGGGGTATAGTTACATCGATAGCCCTTACTTGAGTATGCCACATTTCTAATTAAATTTGCATAGTACATTTTGAGGGCATTTTTTACATGACATGCTTTGGGACTATTTGCCCACCATATACCATTGCCCATCAAAACATACTTTTAATATGGTTATTTCGGTGTGCTCATTACTCTGTCACCTTTTATTTAGATGGGAAAAAATGGTTAACCTTATTTGTATTGATATGATAATAGGTATATGATATAATAATGCTGGACAATACACACAGCCCCGTCCAGTCCCGAGGTAAGCAGAGCTTGTGTTATGGTGGTGAATACATACATATCATACATAGAAAATACCCAGACCCCGAGACAAACATCTGCAGAAAAGCAAACATTTGTCCCCGGAGGGAATCGATCCCGAAGCCTCCGGAGTCTCAGCCGAAGGATAGACCAACTGAGCCACCTAGCATATAAAGTCTGCAGCAGTTTCAAAAGTTATTTACGCTGTTCCAATGTTAACTAACTTATTAACAGCCACAAATATATTCCGACCCAATAAACATTACAGGCAACAATTAAATATGATTTAGAAAAATTAAACATAATTTAAAAATTAAATATGATCAACTCCTAAGTAAATATGTATAAATTAAAATGATTTCTAAATAAATGTAAAAAGACCTAAAAAGCGGCCGACCACGAGCCGCGCACGGGAAGCACAAAACTTCGCTGTTCCATTCCGTTCTATTCAATAATGCATAATCCAGACGAGCGATTTTTTTCTGTGGTACGAGTCGTGGAATTTAGGCTGCATTCGGTTTCATACAAACCCTTTCCTACTTTGGTAAGCAAATTTCTTTTAAATGCACAACTCAAAATACGCGACTCGCGTCTCACAGATTACACTCAGCCCCCGCAGCTTCCGGCTCTCAGCCGAGTAATAGACCAACTGAGCCACCTAGCATATGAAGTATGCAGCAGTTTCAAAAGTTATTTACACTGTTCCAATGTTAACTAACTAATTAACAGGCCACAAATAAATTCCGAACCAATAAACAATACAGGCAAAAATTAAATATGATTTAGCTATTACATTCCATAAAGTTATTTACAACTCCTAAGTAAATAAGTATAAATTAAAATGATTTATAAATAAATGTAAAAAAAAACCTAAAAAGCGGCCGACCACGAGCCGCGCACGGGAAGCACTAAACTTCGCTGTTCCAGTCCGTTTAAATAAATTCAATAATCCAGACGAGCTATTTTTTTCTGTGGTACGAGTCGCGGAAGATGAGTCGTGGAATTTAGGCTGCATTCGGTTTCATACAAACCCTTTCCTACTTTGGTAAGCAGGTAGACAATGCCTTTGGAATTATACTCGCCAATTGTGCATTTATTTTCGTAATTTCTGTGCGATAAAGAATCAAATTAATATACAAAAGTCCTGTTAGCGCCAAGGTGATGCAAAATCAGTTGTGGATTTCAGTTAAATGCACAACTCAAAATACGCGACTCGCGTCTCACAGGTTTCGCTCAGCCTAATGCCGCTAAAAATACCATTCTAACATCTAAACTTGGCTGTGTGTGAGCAAACATTTAGCCTAAGAGACAATTATCTAAGACTAGGGTCTTTCTTACACAATAATACTTTACGGGGTCAATTATTGCCATAAGCCATATTAAATGACACTATCGAACATTCTAGTTACCGATACTTCACTCTATTGTGTTAGAACTCGAGTGAATACCATAGTTTCATAAATCTTGGAATTGCAATAACAGTGAATTTAAAATATCAATTAATGTGTAACAACATTTAACTATATCTCAATTACACTAAGACAATTTCACTATTCAATTACTGTTTAAGCTTTAATATATTTAAATACAAGATTATACTAATACACATTTTACTATAAAATATTTACGAGGACACTAAGTACCGATTCAAAGAAAATGTATAATCCCAACAACTACTACTATTTTTTATACACACATCAATCGCTGAATTGACATTATTGAAATTCTATTAACAACGAATAAAGGATGACTCACGCTAGACCGTTTCATGTCTGACCCGAGTGTCGGCCGTGCACGGCCGCCGAGCCGGTCCCCTCAAATGACAAAGACGTACCTCGAACGGGCAATGACAGTTGCACTCGTCCGAGCAAATTTTCCGTGTTACAGCCGAAAATAGGCTCGGACACGACACGGTCTAGCGTGAGTCATCCTTTAACTAGTTTAACTAAAAAGAAAAGACCCATAACAGTACAATTTGGAATGCAAACATTTACAAGACAGTCAAGCAATTACATAAAATAAATTAATCACATGATAGAAAAATATACAAATAAATAACGCTTTTATAAATAAGGACATGATTGCGCAGGTTTTGTACGCATACAAAGACATATCACGCCAGGAAATACAAAACCATATACAAAATTTACGACTTGGTAGGGGTTCGTACCCGCGTTAATCGATACTTGACCCTCACTAAAGTCGGAAGTGCTTTAATGGCCACGAAACCCATGACGGGCCGAGTCGCTGTTATTTATAAGATCGTATTATCTGTCAAGCACCGATTAAGCCACACAACATAATTATGCCAGAAATTAAAATTAAAGCTTCAACAAAATTGCACATATCAATAGCCTGTATAATAAAATATAAATACACCCGCTGTAGTTAGTAACAGCTTTAAAAAATGTTTCAAAACTAACGCCAACGAAAATTTAACTATTTAACATTTGAATAAAATATTATTCTCATCTTACTTTGCCAAACAAAGATATGTGTGATTAATAATTATGCTGCACATTGCACACAGCACCATCTAACCCCAAAGAAAGCCGAGCTTGTGTTATGGGTACCAGATGGTTGATAGAATACTTAAATACATTTTAAGAAACACTATCCTATAATTGGAAAAAACATTAACAGCCTTCAACTATGTAATAAACGTTACACTTCTTAAAATATAATATAACAAGCTTCATGTGACTGACGGCATAGGACAGCTGTTAGGTTCAATTTGTAAATTTTGCTATTTGTATAGTTTGGTCCATTCTGAACATGAAATTCGAATGACAAAAAAGTTGCTATAATAAATAGCCTTATTGCACACAATCACAATCTTGACGATTGTCTATGGTAACATTCAAACATGCATTTCCTAGTCTATGAACGTGCAGCTATGAATACATAACTATTACTATAACTATGTGTAACGGTTAATTGTATAAGGTCAATAAAAATATCCTTCTCTAAGATGATGAAGAATTTGCAAAATTATATACTTGTTTTGGAGGACACTAGTCTGGTTTGGCAGGGCTGAACTATTTATATCATCATTATGGAAATGCTTTCGTCTTTTAAGATGTATTTTTATAAAATTTAAATTATAAACGCACAAGACACATTCACTCTAGTTTGCCACCCACAAAAGTTTATTTAGTAGATAGATATGCTCACAAATGGGGTAAATAAAAATGTATTGCAATATGGAGATCTCCTGCTTTTATCAAACCGTGTTTGGAATCAATGTTTCATCACAAAATAACAATTTACTTAAGAGGAAACGGCCGCCGCGCAGTTGGAAGCCTAACAAGGTAAAACGGACCTTATTATAAGTTACTAAGGTCAGTACTACACCGTGCGGTGACATCAACCATACAACACACAGCGCTCACAATCACAAGGGAGGGTATACCTTGCGTCTAAATAGCTGCAAGATAATAATAAGGACTTAATGTCAGTGCCTGGAAGGTGCACCTGTGAAGCTGACCGGCTGTTCGTTGGAGACGAGGTTGGCGCGCGGCGCCGACGCCTGGCCCAGCCCCGCCTCGAGGTTGGCGGCCGACGTGCGCATCTCATCAATGGAACCCCTGCGAAGGACATACACACGTAAGCTTTGCCAAGCAGAACTTGTAGAACGAAATTCAAGCGTGAAATGCCCTTTTGCTATTAGTCAGAACTGACGTAATGCTTAACCAATGGTGAAACAGGAACCAGTCTTCGATTCATGAAACGCTCAAAGAAAACTGACTCAGACTGATCAGATATATCTTTGTCTCGTGTCACGCGGATTTTAAGCATGTTTCGGCCTGTTAATAATTTAAATATTTTTACTATAGCTCAGTTAACGAGCAAAAGAGACAGTGGAAGAATTGTCGTATAGTGAGGTATCTAGGCAACATTATTCATGTCCTTAATAAAGGTTTATGATCATAGTAAGGGATTAGCTTAATCTTGTGTAGTACTCAGTTATTTTAACTAGATTCACGCTTAAATTAAGTTCTGAAATTAACATCAACATGCCAATGCAACTTAACACAATACGGGTAGGTACTAAATTTACTCGATCTATACATTAACTCAATAAAAATACAAGAGCATCACATTACGAGATAAAACTTAAAACCACCTAGCCTGCTTCTGCGGATTGTCATGCGCAAAATTGGTGTCATGTCACTGAGCAAAATTGTTCTTAAAAACAGTGCCAGAGAAAAAACCTGTGCAAATAAAAATCAAAGCTGAAAAAAAATGTTCCTTCGAACCGGATGCGAATCTTGAAGTCTAGAAAGGAACTTATCAACTACGATTACAGCCAAGCAAGTGCCTCTTAGCCTTCTTTCTTACAGGAGGTGACTAATATTTCGTCGTCAACACAAACTGCGACAAACCAATAACTTGCAAATAGGAAAAAAAATACAAAATATTTTACGTCACACTAGGAAGGGAGGAGTCTCACAAATGAGACCAGCTGTGACAAGGAGGGATGGGAAAGGGGATCAAAAAATAGTTAAATTAGCTTGACGTAATTTATGGTTAAGTCCCAAAGTTGAAATGACGACGAAACATCACCTCTTACAGGCGACTCGTCCATAGAATAAAGTCCGATCTGGTAGTTGATAGTTTTTACGTAAAACTTGAGTTCGTTCGTACCCCTTATAAAGTCTTGCAATTAAGCTAGTTTTCTCTATGATCATTGATCACACCGAACTCTGTTCTACGGATAAGTGAAAGCAGTACAACCGACACAGCCAAGCGTGTTATTGCCTTAGTTGGGGCGCCACACGTCAGGGTCCTCCATGAGGGTGACGCTGTGGTCCTGCGGCTGCAGCGGAGCGCCCGCGCCGCCCGGCGGCGTCGCCGCGCCCGCCATCGCCGCCATGTCGTCGCGTGAGCCCCTGGCGTTAATCGTTAGTTGCCGACGTCATACAAAGCGTACACAAACTCAGAAACTCCATGATGCGCGTAGTCACCGATGTTAGACATATCGTTGGGTATTTGACTAATAGCTAACTAAAAAATGTCTTGGTTCGACGGGGGACAGCCCCGCCGTCGCATGAGCCCCTGGCGTTAATCGTTAGTTACCGACGCCACACATAACAGCGAGTATTTGACTCAAAAACGCCTTGATGCGTGTAGTTACCGATGTTAGACATATCGTTGGGTATTTGACTAATAGCTAACTCAAAAACGTCTTGATTCGAAGGGGGACGCGCTCGTCATCGCCGCCATATGTTCGATATTTTTTCTGTATAAATTGTATGTGTTGCAAATAAATAATTCATGTAAATTTTCTTGCATCGTCATTAAAGTAACAGGATACTGAATCTCTCAGATCCGTTCGTGTTCATCTTATTCTGGTCATCATTAGACGTTGAGTATAAGCTCAAAAGTTTATTTGTTCTATCTCAGCCTGTTGTATACTGGACCCCTTCAAATCCATAACATATTCAGATATGATTATCTTGGAGACTGTTGGTCCGATTTCCACCAAACATAAACTCCGAATGGAAAATCTCAAAATGGATATTTTTTTTCTAATATCGCCTGTAGCAAGACGGTATTCTCTACCATAGAACATGAAATACGAAAAAAGTACAGTCTAATACCCAGCAGATTAAACTTTATGGGGAACTATTTTTGACGTTTTTCCTTTTTATTGAAAACGTCAATAAATAGAAAAACACGTCAAAAATAGTTCCTCATAACCATTCTTCATGAATCGTTTCTTAACTCATCCAAATAATCTCGTACCAAATGCCCGACCGAGTAAAGAAATAGTAAAAATAATATTATTTTCGTTCATTAACCCGAATGTCAGCTAAAAAGGCAGAGGTTGAAAAATTTATGTCGTCTAATCAAACCCATTGCTCCTTCAGAACTCTGTAAAGCTGGCAATAAATAAAACGGACGAGATTTTTCGGCCGTGTTAAGGAACGCCTCCAATTATTAGTCTACCCACAACCAAATATTAGTCTACCCACAACCAAACAGTTAAATAAAAATAGTTAAACAGTTTAATAAATTATAATTAGAAAAAACGTTTTAACAAACAAGCTTTTATTTAAACGTACCTACTAAAAATAATAAAAAAACATTTTCCATTTAAGTTTAATGTCAACTTAAAACGTCTTTATACAATCTATGTGATAAAAAAGCTTGTCGCGAGATTAACCTTACACAGGTTAATCTCGCGACAAGCTTTTTTACCTGTAACTTGATCTAATTGATTTAATTTTTTTTTCAAACAATGTAAATACGAGTACGAGTAGAATGTTGTACAAACTGTCACACTTTAAATTGAATTATTGGTTTTTCGACCGATTGTAATAGTAATTTATATTGAAGCGAGTGGTCGCAAATCCACAATAGTTGAGAAATATTTATAAAACCAACAGAAAGTTTTTTTTTTTATTTTAGACTAAGAAGGATGCCGTGCGGTGCCGGCAGTAGAAGGTTACCCCACGTCCCTTGCCCGTGGATGCAGTAAGAATCTGCCAAGGGATACCTCCGGAAACTGGACAGCAGCGTCTTTCGGTGTATCAACATCCCGTACTGCGCTCGCCAACCCGCCAAGCGTGGTGAGAACGGCAGCAACCCCTCATGATCAGTACTGGATCTTCAAGTCCATGAGGGAGGCCTTTGTCCAGCAGAGATGATGATGATGATGATTCTTCAATCATCTGGTTACTCTACATGCAATTTTTTTTTTTTAATTTTTATTAACCTTATTTCTTGTACTTAGAAGAAGAAGCCTATTATTTTTTAATTCGGCTGAATTACAAGGTTCCCTCATAATAACACATCAATTACGAGCCCCTCATGTATCTGCCGCAGCGCTCGGTGCAGGTACAAAGAAGTGAGACTGCACACAGCTGTAAGTAAATAAACGGTGAGTACTGACTTCTTGCCGAGCGCCATCATCCCGTAGATGACGCCTGTCGCGAAGATCAGCCCGCTGCCGAACCACGTGCTAATGCTGAGGAAGCAGATGAAGAAGGGCGGCAGTGCTAGTCTGAAACGGGATACACTAAGTTACATCACTGCCTTTTGTATGGCGACCTCCGTGCCGGTTTAATGGCCGTCTTAAACACAGAACAGATACTTTATCTTTTCTGTGTGTCTACCATGAGTTGTCACTGTTAGATCGCCTGACGTTACTACAGTAGTAATAGTACGTTACTTTGACATCTGTCAGATTTGTAACTCATGGTACCAAATTCATAAGCAAATGAAGCCCAAACTACAGTCGCTGTAGTTTAGTTTGCTGCGTATTTTAGTACCAAACTATCCGCTAGAGGCGCTGTACAAGTTTTCATACATTTTGTTAACTACAAGTCGCTAGCGAATATAGATTGTGAAAACTCATGGTAGACCTACTGTGGTCTTAAACGCAGGAGGTTGCGGGTTCGATCCGTATCGAATGAACCTTCTAGTCTATTCGTACGATAAGTCCGGTGATAGCTCGATGGAATAATTTTAAAATCAATGAGCGAAAAAGGGACTAATCTGAGTGCTGAGTCCCTTTTGCACTTTTTAATTCTTTAGCTTGTAATTTTTATATTGTTAAACCACACTCAGGTAGAACATTTCAAGGTAATTAAGAAATCTTATCAAAAATGTACAATTCCGGTGGGGTGCGAACCCACGTCCGTCGAATCTATCATTGACGCTTCATTTCCTTGAAATGTTCTACCTGAGTGTCGTTCAACACTATAGAAATTGCAAACTGTAGATTATGCTATAGATAAATAGATTATTGTACTCTTTATTGTACTTAACTTAATACTAACACAAAAATAATATAACATAGAAAGAAACTATCAAAACTAAAAGTAGAAGTACAATGGGCGGCCTATCGCTATAGCGACATCTCTAGCCATTGCTACTGAATGCAACTTCAGACTAAATTATTTTAATACCTAACTATCCTGGCTGTCACGAAACTCATCCTGCGGATATGGAATAGACTATTTTTATTCATTCAAGACAAATTACAAGTATTAGTAAAAAAATATTAAAACTTTATGACCGAAGTGGCCCGTGTCTCACGACATCACGTGTCTCCTAGTTATAAGCTATATAATATGTATGTTAGTCTGTTAAAAAGGGCCTTAAAGATAAAGATAATTTATTCACACAAGACATGGTTACATATATTGGTGGAACACAGTTATATAGAGAGCGACACATCTCGCCTGTCTACAGGCATGTGAATATTAATATTTATAAATGTACTAATAATTACGAGTTTCATTTTGTTTACAATACATCTACAATTTAACATATTTTGATATGATTATTATTAAATAAGATTTAGTATTTTACATCTTTTTACTCATTTATAGTTGCGTGAAATAAAGATTATATTATAAACACAGTAATAGGACTGAGGTAGTAGTAATATAAGCGCAATCAACCCCGTTGTCCACAGGTGGGTGTGTAAACATACGGGCAAATACGCTGTGAAACTGAGAACAAAGTTAAGCAAATACATATTTTAGTTTAGTGCGTGAAGAGATCAATAAAGTTAACCGCGCCGTTCGTAATAAGGCTCTGATTATATCTGATAATATAGTACCCAAAATGATAACACACGCTCTCTTGCTATGGGGTTACTTGGTGTCGTGCGTATAGTCGGCCAAAAATGTTGTCTACCACCCTACGGCTGAGATTCATTTGAACATCATGAAACAACAAGGTCGATTTTCCATTGCATCTCTTACACTCAGATAGAAAAGTCAACCTTGGCGATAATTAGATCTCACAGTAACTTTTGTCAAAACTGGTAGACCACTTTCTTTGGCCACCGTACAATATCCAGCATAATTTATTTATTAGAAAGCATTATAATTAAATAAATATTGCCTAATTTGTTCAAACTCTCGCAGTCAGTAGACACCTACAAAGATTTGAATCGTTAGATACGCCCTCACCGTAATGTGACCGCACCGTTTTGTTTCCACACGAAAATGAGTGAGCTCACTCATTTGGAATCAATGTACCTCTAAACAAAGTGTTAGCCGGACGTGATATGTGTTATTTTTTTTCACGAAAGTTCGTGCAATATGATTGAACAATAAATGGTAACAATAAAGTTTAGTTCATTGGAAAAACCTGTGTGCGTGCGTCGGCATTATTGTTAACACACATATCGCACCTCCAGTCGTAGACTGACTCAATTCAAAATTTGGGTGAATTAAGTTAAGTATACAGAACGACTCAAAAAAGTGCGCTCTATCGCCTAGTAAATCAGAAACTGTAATAAATAAACTGTAATAGCTCTCTGTGTCATACAGTTAAAGGTTATAGTACGATTTATCAAAAACTGTCAAGGACCGAAACACGTTTTCTTCAGTTCCCAAAAAACATGAATTTTGGATTGAGTCAGTCTACGACTGGAGGTGCGATATAAAGACGATGCTACAGTTTTTGGTGTCACGGCATATCTAGCGATTTATATCTTCGGGTACCTACGTATGTTATAACAATCATACGTGGGTACTTGTGATTGTTTTGTAAACTGTATTGTGTGTCACCTTATGTATTGTATATGTAATTATGCGCAAACTGTGTACTGTTATCTTATGTATGAGAGTGCATTGAATAATCCGTATTTATTACATGTACTACTAACAGCGTCACATAACTAGCCTATATGTTAAACCCGGCCAACATCTATAGAAGTGCACAATATCAGCTCAATCCGTAAGCTAGTTCTCGCGTGTAGACGTAACAAACATCGCTACATCTATACAAATAAATTTTCGGCTTTATAATTCAGCGATTATTTACAAAGAGCCTCTTTCAACGCCTTTAAATAAAATCTCAATGTGAATATAAGTTGAAAGTTCGTCCGTTGGAACTCTCACCATAAATTAACTAAAGTTCATCCTAGTTAACGATAGATAACATCATAGTTTTAAAAGTTGATTGACCAGCTCTGTGGCGCAGCGGGCGAAGGTCCGTCTGCGACGCCAGGGGTTTTGGGTTCGATTCCCGCCTCGGGACAAATGTCTGTATGATCTGCAGATATTTGTTTAGGGTGTTCTGGGTATTTTTCTATATTATAATAAAAATATCTATCTATGTAGTATAATGTATTAAGTATATCAGTCATCTAGTACCCATAGCACAAGCTCTGCTTAGCTTGGGGCTAGATGATGCTGTGTGATTTGTCCAGCATTAAAAAAAAAAGTTATATAATATACGTTATGAACTTTTAAAACTATCATGGTTGTTAATATCCAATATTTACGGGATATGTACCATGATTTGAGTCTTTTTGAGTTTCCCGATATTTCGACGCAGTTTCACACGTCATGATCACAGATAAACATTAAAATCTTTATCTATCGTGTATACTTACTTTCTATATGGTATTTTTTTTTATATTTACTTTTCTTTTTAATCTCACACCATTATACCCCATCTCATTACCACAATCCAATCCATCGAAAGGTTGTCTGGTAGAGATCGCTCTATAGCGATAAGACCGCCGATTGTCACTTTATGTTTAGTGTTTCTCTTTTTTTTTGTTAATTTGTTTAGTTTAAGGTGTGCAATAAAGCATTTTCTATCTTCTATCTATCTATACTTAAGACTCAAATCATGGTAAATATCCCGTATTATTACATTATATATATATATATATAATCTATACGTGCGAAGTTTCAGGTTCATCTTTTAGATACAGATTATAATGTGTTTATTTTTTCACAGAAATACCATCTTCTCGATAATTTTTCCTTGAAGAGGAAACATACATCCATACAAACAAACTTTCGGATTTACAACATTAGTGGGATACCTGTGTATTATGTTGACGGTACGCCGACTCTCGTAGCTAATTAATTTATTTATAATCATGCGCATCGACACAGTAAAGTATGGTAATTAAAATAAATGTGAAGCGTTACTGTTGATAAAGATATTAAAATAATAAAGCTAGAGGATTGAGATGGTTGAGGCGAATTCCTACATAAAAATAATTAAAACGAGAACAGAATTTGCTATTCAGCTTGGATAAAGTTTACTACTGAGCCATGCCAAAACTTACAGGTGATCACGATTTTGAATGACATGGATTTATACATTTTCAACACACTTGCTCGTAAAGTGAGCCTTATTACATCGCTTTCAGAGCCATAAACCGAGCTATAACACACGCGTGCGTAACAATATTACACACTAGTGCGTAATAGAATTATCCATACAAAGTTAAATTAGTACCTTATTGTAAGTTTTTTGCGAGTCAACAGAGCATTTTCAATTTAACCGGGTAAAACAGTTATTTTCTTAATTAACACCAAAGAGGTTTTATGCCGCTGAAAATCCATATATATATTTGGAATAAATTAATGTGTACGTTCTTAATTAAGTAAAACAAACATTTATTATTATGAAATTATTCATTTCACAATAATTTGTTATAAAATATTAAAATAGTTGCATTGACGAGCTCTGTGGCGCAGCGGGCGAAGGTCCGCCTGCGACGCAAGAGGTTGCGGGTTCGATTCCCGCCTCGGGACAAATATCTGTACGATCTGCAGATATTTGTTCAGGGTGTTCTGGGTGTTTTTCTATATATAATAAAAATATGTATCTAGAGGTATGTAGTATAATGTATTAAGTATATCAGTCATCTAGTACCCATAACACAAGCTCTGCTTAGCTTGGGGCTAGATGATGCTGTGTGATTTGTCCAGCATTATTTATTTATTTATTTATTATTATATCACTTAAAATTATAATTTTCAAGAAGGCTGTATGTTTACTCACCTTGCACTGGGCGCGTTAAAAAAACCTTGCGCGCCATTTCCCATATTCCATATTCAAATATGAAAACTAAAGCTGTGATGATGCTTTAGTTTTCTTTTTGGTTTTATCGTATTCGTCGCTGTGTGGTAAATTAATTTGTTTTTCCTCGCAAGTGTGTGTTGAAAAATGTCTTATGACACGCGTGAGCATTGCTCATTACACTCTCGGCTCCATTACGCCCTCGCCACAATGTACTATTGTATGATAATGATTCAGAGAATCACTTCAGTAGCCTTTCGTACCTATAGAAGTAACGAGACTAAGTTGAATAGAGATAGTCTTGGAGTAACGTCTCATAACTCATCACGTCAACTCATGTCTCGTAACATTTCGTCTGCATTGGTGGCAGTCATTGGACTACACACCTCGCTATTTGGTTTATCCGTGATCATGGCGTGTGCAGCAGAGCCAAACAACTCACTCGTCACCCGTATCAGACGGCGCTAGCAAACTTATGATCTATCTTGCATAATAATACAAGCAACATAAATTGATTTACCATATTATAGTCTTTTGTTACTCGAGTAATATTTTAATGTATTAATTACCTTTGTAACCGCCGTGGGGTGCCGGCAGTAGAATGATACCCCTCCTCTCATGCCCATGGATGCACTAAGAGCCTGCTAAGGGATACCTCCGGAAGAAAAACTTAAACTGGGAAACGAAACTTACGAGCCGAGAAATTAAATTTCTTGCGAAAAATGTCTTCGAAAAATTGCGCTGGATGCCTAAACATTATTAACTCACGAGATTGCATGAACTGCTGTATTTGTCGGGAATGGTACGACCTTGACTGCGCTAACATAGCTGCTAAGAAATTCAAACTTATGACCGAAGAAAAGAAGTCCTGGAAGTGTGCTGAATGCCGCAATAAGGAGCCTAAGGGATATAACTCTGAAACACCGATACGCACTGAACAACCTACCACCCGGGCTAAGGCCAAACTCTCACAGGTATCTCCTGCTGCAGCCACGTCATCGCGGTACAACATCTCCGCACGCAACAAACAGCCCCTGTCACAGGTCCCAAAATCTACAGAACTAACTGAGAAGGTTGACGATATCCCTCTGACTGGTAAGGCTCTCAGAGATATAATAACACAAGAAGTAAGTTCCAAGTTGAGTAACATCTTGTCCGAGCAAAAAAACTTAACAGATCTAGTAGACACATTTCAGAAGACAGTTTGCTTTCTTAGTGAGAAATACGACGACTTAAAGTTGTCCTTTGATGAGAAAACTGTCAGAATCGATAACCTAGAAAGAGAAAACGCCACTTTGCATGAAACACTGCACAATCTGAACAAACGGATAAATATCTGCGAGCAGCACTCTAGGTCCTCCAACTTAGAAATACAGTGTGTTCCTGAGAGTAAATCGGAAAATCTTATTAGCACTGTCTTACACCTGAGTAAATCCGTCAAGTGCGATCTGAAAGACACGGATATTCAGTTCTGTACCAGAGTGGCCACGAAAAATTCTGAGAGCAACCGTCCACGATCAATCCTCGTCAAGTTAAGCAGCCCCCGCCAGCGTGACTCCTTCCTCGCCGCCACCACCAAACACAATAAAAACAACCCTGCTAATAGACTGAGTACCTGCCATCTAGGAGCGCCGGCCGAGAAAGCGCAGCCGATCTACGTTGCAGAACACCTATCACCCGAAAACAAGTCGCTGCACGCCGCTACACGCTCTCGAGCTAAAGAGTTAGGGTTCAAATTTGTGTGGGTAAGAAACGGTCGCATTTTTGTTAAAAAAAGTGAGGAAGCTATACGTATCCTCATAGACAGCCAGGAGAAGCTCTCTAGTCTATATTAAAATATACGGCTAGGATTATAGGTAGATATATTCTATCTATCTAGAGGTACATTCTCCTACGTACTTACTGTAGCTTCCACTTTTTTGCCTATTTAAACAAACTGATATTTTAGTGTTGTGGATATATAATTAGATACCTAAGTAGATATCTCTCTTCTATCTACTTTTTTCCTTGTATTGATTTCTGTTTTTGTAAAACTTTTTAACTTTACTACCTCCTTTACTTAGCTTCAATATGAGTACTAATCTTCATATCTATTACCAAAACACACGAGGGTTGAAAACAAAAACTAAAGAATTTTACCAAAATATGTCGCTAAACTATTTTGACGTAATAGTACTAACAGAGTCTTGGCTTAATGACGGCGTTTTTAACTCCGAACTATTTGACGATAGATATATTGTGTATAGACGAGACAGAGCTTCTAGCATGTTTCACAAGAGGAAAGATGGAGGCGGCGTTCTTATAGCAGTAACTAAGCATTTAGTATCAAGTAGACTGAGCGATTTTGAGAGCAGCTGTGAGGACCTATGGGTTTGTATTGAGTATGGCACAGGCCAAAAAGTCCACAAACTTCTTTTATGTGCAGCTTACTTACCATCTCCACTGCAATTTAATGTTCTTGAAAATTTTACAGACAGTGCTCAAAAAACATTACATAAGTACGATCACACATTATTGTTGGGAGATTTTAATCTATCTAAAATAAACTGGGTAGGTGATATTCACTCATTACACCAAAGCCCCGAATGCAACAATGTCAAAATTCATGCTCATTTTATAGATTTTATAACGCTTAATGCTCTTCAACAATACTGCAACATAACCAACTGCGACAGTAGAACACTAGATTTAGTCCTCAGCAATAAAATTGTCAAAAAACTGAAACACTGTGATAGGCCCCTCATCCCAGAAGATAAGACTCACCCATCTTTAGAATTTATTATACCTATAGAAGCAAACTTTAATCTATTACCTGGTAAATCAGAACCGAGACCAGCATTTTTCCGAGCTATCAAAAAGTACTCTCCGAACTAGAAAATATTAACTGGGATGATGAATTTACCGACAGTTTAACAGTGGATGAAATGGTTTCCATATTTTACAATAAATTGCGTTTAGTGATTAAAAGTAACATACCCTTAAAAAATAAGTCTCAGAACAAATACCCAATTTGGTATTCGAGGGAACTAATTCGAATGTTTAGACAAAAATATCAACTACACGTAAGGATCAAAAAGTACAATAACCCCCTTGATATTCTTAACTTCGAAATTTTGCGTGACGAGTGCGGCAAGGCGCAAAAAACCTGCTATTTTAAATATATGTCTTTATTGGAAGACTCCGTCAAGAAGAATCCAAAGACATTTTGGTCATATATAAAAAGTAAGCGCAATGGATGTACACCTTACCCGGCCAAAATGCAACTTCTTGACATAACTGTTGAAAGAGGTGAGGATATCTGCAACTTGTTTGCTGATAACTTCGTAAGAATATTCAACCCACTTTCTAACCTGGTTCTTGACCCCCCTCCAAGCAATGAAAGCACAAAAACATCTAGCTCCCTCTGCCTTCCTAAAATTCATGTAAATTGCGTTGAAAAAACATTACTTGACTTAGATGTGAATAAAGGTGCAGGTAGCGATGGAATACCTCCTATTTTTATAAAGAAATGTGCATCAGCACTAGCGGAACCCCTCAGTATCATATTTAACAAATCTATAACCCAAGGCACGTTTCCTAACATTTGGAAGGAAGCAATTATTGTTCCTATATATAAGTCCGGTGAAAAGAAACTTGTTTCCAATTACAGACCAATTTCAATATTGGCTGTCTTTGGAAAGGTTTTTGAAAGATTGATGGCTGAGCATTTAACATGGTATATGAAACAACTAATTACAGAAAGTCAACACGGATTCATGAAAAGTCGCTCCACCGCAACTAACCTTGCATGCTACACGTCCTTACTTTTTGAGGCTTACGATAAGGGTACACCAGTTGACGCAGTTTACACCGATTTTAGCAAGGCCTTTGACAAGGTTGATCATTCCATCTTGCTAGACAAACTAAACCAACTAGGAATTTCAGGTGCTCTGCTCAATTGGTTTGGATCATACCTAACTAACAGACCTTCTAGGGTTGCTGTTGGCGGGTACCTTTCTAATGCTTTTATTGCTTCTTCGGGCGTGCCTCAGGGTTCTGTTTTAGGACCTCTGTTGTTCAATGTGTTTATAAACGACATAACAGAATGTTTTTCGAATTCTAAGTTTTACCTTTTTGCTGATGACCTTAAACTAGCTAAGCTCATCAATAAACCGTCAGATAGCCTACTTCTCCAAAAAGATCTAGATAATTTAACTCAATGGTGCGCCGATAATAAAATGACCCTTAATGCCCATAAATGCTTTTACATACAATTTAGTTCTAGTAAAACACCTCAAGCCAATAACTACCAGATAAATGATCAACTGCTAAACACCGTCAACGAAATACGTGATCTGGGAGTTGTAATAGACTCAAAGCTCACTTTTAATGCTAACATTCTTAAGTCAGTTTCTAAAGGTTTCAAAACATTAGGCTTCGTTATCCGCAATAGCAAAGATTTTAAATCACCTCTAACAAAATTAAAACTCTATGAATCCCTTGTCCGGCCCATACTAGAATATTGTTCAGTGATTTGGAATCCCCATTACGAAATTTACAGCAAACGCCTAGAATCTATACAAAAACGATTTCTCTACCATCTTTCTTATGGGGACCATTTGGCAAAAACAGTTAACAGCTACAATAAAAGACTTGCTCATTACAAAATGTCACCTCTATCGTTGCGCAGAAAAAGAACAGACCTACACTTCTTGCACAAGCTGTTTAATGGCAAACTCGACTGCATAGAACTTAATAATAAGCTACAGATGAATGCCCCTCTTAGATTGCCAAGAAGTAAAGCCTATAATCTTTTTACACTTCCCTTCTACAGAACCAAGCAGGGCAAAAACGCGGTTATCCCGAGACTCTGTAGTAACTATAATTCTATTTCCAAAGACAATTCCCTTGACATAAGCGACCCAATAAGTAAATTTGACAAATGTCTTAAATCTATTTTGTTTGCTGATGTTCAATAACTTGTTAAGAGCTAGTTTAAATGCTTTTTACCACAATACCTACTTATTCCCATTCCTTATTCAAATCAACATATATTAAATATATTTTGATTGTTAAAGTTAAAAACATTTGTAATACCAAGTTTATATAACTACTTTTTTCATTACTACTGTCATCCAGATTTTTACTTGCTACTTTTTAACATAATTATTGTTACAACTTACTATATTACATTGTTACTACCTACATATCTATTTTACATTATTACTGAGATAATTATGTAATTATTAGGTTGTTACCTGTTGTTACTCAATATAACTTCAATACTTACTAGATACTACCTTTAGTGCCTATTTTTGTTGAGTTGCGCTCAATTGTGTGCATGCTGTGGCCGCCTTTAATTGGGGGAGCACAAGGCCCTTAGTCCCTAAGTTTTAAATTGTGTTGAATCTGTGTATCTCTTGTTGGTGGTCCTAATAAATAAATAAATAAATAAATAAGATGGGCAGCAGCGTCTATCCGTGTATCAACATCCCATACTGCGCTCACCAACCCGCCTGCCAAGCGTATGGCAACTACCCCTCATGGAGATCCATGAGGGAGGCCTGTGTTCATCAGTGGACGTATTATATTACGCTGAAATGATGATGATGAATTACCTTTGTAAATAGACTTATGGGGTGATATAGTCAATTTGTGGTTAAACCCCCTTCAAATAAGATTTAAAAAAATTCTATTTGCTTTAGTTTAATTGATGTGACCAAGTTTTGTTATTACAATCAGCGAAGATAATAGTAGATGAAAATCATCATCATCATCATGTCAACCGTTGGACGCCCACTGCTGGACATGCCTCCCTCGTGGACCTCCAGGTATTGCGGCCGGAAGCGGCCTGCATCCACCGCCGACCTGCCGACCTTATCAGCTCGTCCACTAGGTCTAGCCAGGTCTAGTTGGTGGACGTCATACGCTGCGCTTGCCGGTCCGCGGCCTACATTCAAAAACCTTTCGGACCCATCGGCTTTTCTTCGATAAAATCTGTGCCGTGTGTTAATAACAATGCCGAAGCACGCACACTGTCTTGCAAATAAACCAAATTATTGTTACCATTTATTTGGTTCAATCATGTTGCTAGCCTTTGTGAAAAGAATAACACACACCATGCCCTTATCCGGGCACTTACATAGATTCTAAGTGAGCTCACTCATTCCGTGTGGAAACAAAACGGCGCGGTTCCATTACGCATTGAAACCGCGCCTGTACTGTGTGTAAGGATTTGAATCTTTAGTGTTTAACGAGAAAACTCACCCGCAGTACAGCGCCGCCTTGTTCCAATAGGGGCGACCCTCGACCTTGTCGCTCAGGGTCTGCACGTAGTCTATGAAGAAGCAGCAGCACGGCGCCTCGCACACGATCACTATGAAGCCGGCGCACATCTGCCATATGCCGGCGATCAGGCAGGCAACGTTCAGCACGATTATGCCCGTGCAGTTCAGCAGGCCGAGGATTATGGCGACTGGAACGAGAGACACGAGTTAGCGACACTCGTCCTCTTTTATCATTGGTACTGGTGATGTTGATGGTAATGTTACCCCTCCTCTCATACCCATGGATGCAGTAAGAGCCTGCTAAGGGATACCTCCGGAAGATGGGCAGCAGCGTCTTGTAGCAACATCCCGTACTGCGCTCGCCAACCCGCCTGCCAAGCGTGGTGAGTATGGCAACTACCCCTCATGGAGATCCATGAGCGAGGCCTGTGTTCAGTAGTGGACGTTTTACGGCTGAAACGAACTGGTGAAGAGTGGAAATCGCTGCCGGCGTCTGTTTTCCCAGATCAGTATAACCTTGGAGTCTTCGAGGTGCATAGGTTCTTGTTAGAGAAGCGTGCTCAATCTTCATTTGTCCCCAAGTTAGATGGTGGCCAAACGCTTGCCTATTGTCAATAAACAAATAAGAACTGAAATGTATCTTAGCGCAAGCTGGACATTTCAGACTGCGCATATCTGTTCTCCGTGTATCTATAGCTGTGGGGTGCCGGCAGTAGAATGTTACCCCTCTTACCCGTGGATGCAGTAAAAATCCGTGTATCAACATCCCGTACTGCGCCCGCCAGCCCGCCTGCCAGGCGTGGTGAGTATGGCTACTACCCCTGATGGCTGTGTTAAACAGTTGACGTTTTACGACTGAAATGATGATGATATCTATATAATGTTGACAAACATTCTACATCGTAAGTGGCTGGAGTATACAAACATTTAAACCGCAGCCGGAATCGAAACCGCAACCTACTGCATGTTCATAACAACATTAGTAGAAAGAATAATCGGCATTGTATCTAGAGTGAGTTGACATTTAATGCAGCGTAAAATATCCTAATCTCGCAATGTTTTTAATTAACTTGGTATTGATTAATATTATGTTCTCTCCTCTGATACGTTTCAGCCGTAGGACGCCGGTTCACTGCTGGACATAGGGCTCCCTCATGGATTTCCAGGTATTGCGGCTGGAAGCGCCCTGCATCCACCGTCGACCTGCGGTCTTCAACAAGTCATCTGCTCATCTTGTAGGTGGACATCCTATTACGCTGCGCTTACCGGTCCGTGGCCTCCACTCGAGAACCTTTCGGCCCCATCGGCCATCTGTTCTTCGAGCTATATGGCCTGCCCATTGCCACTTCAACGTGCTAATCCGTTTGGCTATGTCGGTGACACGAGCTCTTCTACGTATCTCCTCATTTCTGATACAATCGAACTGAGAAACAGAGGTCGCGCCTCTGTTTCTCAGTTCGATTCCCGACAAATGTTTGCTTTGTCTCCGTATAGTTGTTTCGAATCTGGGTGTTTTCTATGCATGATAAGTACATATAAAAAAAAGAAAATAAGTATTCTATCAATCATCAGGTTTCCATTAAAAAGGCTTAGCCAAGTGTGAGACTACACAGTGATGAAGATTTATTTATTTGATTTGAATAACATCACTTTAAAGTTAATGATGAGATTGCAGGTGATGGATGTGTGTAATGGATATAATTATTATCATATTTTAGTATATATCATCTAACTACCGTTAGTAGCAGTTTGATTGCGACGTCGGTGCGTCTGATTCCAAAAGAGTCAGTCAGGACTGTATCAAGTCTGAACAGGTAATGAGATCTGATAGGCGCGCCAACCCGCCTGCCAAGCGTGGTGAGTATGGCACTAACCCTCATAGAGATCCATGAGGGAGGCCTGTGTTCAGAAGTGGACGTTTTACGGCTGAAATTATGAAACAGGTTTTGTGCTATTATTATTTTTTTTGCAAAAAGGTTACGAAATGATCTGCACCGAAGGCCCGCGTTGTGGTTTATTGTGCATTGTCACCCGTGAACGTGATACAAGACATTATACCCAGACCAGTAAATACTCAATAATTAAAAAAAAAAAAAATCTTACAATGGCGCCCTTGATTAAGCACCGCAATACCAATTTAAGAAACCATCCCTAATAAATCCTCAATACATTACAGAACATTGCATCTAAGTTCTTAGGTCAATCCAAATCAACCATATCTTCAAAAAAATTGGCGTATTATCTATACTAATATTATAAAGTTTGTGAGGTTGTAGGGCGTAATCTCTGGATCTCCTGAACCGATTTTCAAAATTCTTTTACTAATAGAAAGCCACAGTATTTGTGAGTGTCATAGGCTATAAATTACCATCCAACGAAGTTGGCACCGGGTCAGCTAGTATCTAATAAATGTATAGATGATTTAAACAGCGTTAGCAGTGATTTATACGCTGCAATGCCTGGACATTGTTAGATGGATTAGGCATGGCATCCTCTCACCCTAAACACATACAAGTTCTCCGTTCCGTCGTAAAAATGCGTCCCATATATATCAATATCTACTTCTATTCAATACCAAATTTAGGCCAGTCTTTCGGGTCAATTAAGTAGGTTGATCAATATGTGAGACTGAGACGAGAATAGCAATAACATTTTACAAACTGGCCAATGAATTCACGCCCACATGCAATGAAGTTTATTGTTTGCATAATAGGTTGATAAGTATGAGGTGTTTTTATTCTGTGATATAACAGGCCTGTGGGAGGATCTCATTTATCCATATACATATTAATGTGGAATAAATGGGATATTTGGCCAGTAGTAAGACCGAAAAACTGTAAGAATAGTGGTAAATATATATTGTCTTAAGTTGGTGAAACAAAACGTCACTTTAAGGTCCAACTAAGTCGCGGAGGCAAAGTCGTACAGTGAGCGCGGCCTAAATGTATGCTATCTCACCTGACATAGTGTGTTTATTTATTTATTTATTAAGACACTCCTACGACATCTTCACATGTTTACCCGCGCGCTAGAATAAAATGCGCAAGGATTCATTCCTAAACCGACCGCGCAAAAATATGTGGGTTATTTATTATAGAAAAACTTGAGTGTAATCTTTTCAAAATAACATTTATTTCAACTTTTCTTTGATTTTTATTTCTCCTTATATTATTTAGTTTCGTCCAAAAATGGGCTAAAATCAGTGTTGAAATACGAAAGTTTAGAAGCTTGTATTTTTGAAATAAATACTTTTTTTACGGTTTGGGGTGTATACAAACATAGATTATGACGAGATAAATTGATATAATCCTTAGTGTTGGATGGTTAACGTCAAACAGTGGAGTAGTTACCCTTCCACGTTTGTATGGAAAGATGAGCGACTAGTTCATCCATAAGCATGTTTTATAGATGGAGATAGCTACGAGTTGCAACAATTAGAGGAAGGGACATATTGACATGTCCTCTGAATCTAGCCAAATAAGCTGAGAGGATGGTAAAGTTGCTGGGCAAACATGAGCTGGAACTCTAGTTGCTGACACTGAAAAAATCATCAATGATAGATGTGAAGGGCTAATTTATTAAGCCAATATTGATCATGAAGTTGAGTACATGTAGTACAACCGGAACTAAGTGTGGGATAAGGAATATGATTGGAATATTATTATTTAATACACAAGCAGCTTAAGCTGATGTGTGTATATCAAGTTAATTGTCAGTGCACTTTACATGTTATCTAGTTTATTTTTAAAACAGTTCACTGAAGGAGCACTAATCACTAATTCTGGCAGCCGGTTCCAGTCCGTAACAGCTTGGTTGGGCAAAATATGCTTTCTTGGCTTGCTCTCAGTTTAAAGTATGTGGAGATATTTGTTACCACTGATTTCTGTTGCAACAAAATGTCGTATTTTGGATGAAACTTGGTAAACATTATTTTTTGTGTTCATCATATCCTGATTGCCTGGAATAGATTGTTCTTAGCAATGAGGCCACCTATTGTTCATTGATTTGATTATTATTTTTCCTGTATTTGGGTTATATGGCATACAATTAAGTTGTTTTCTTCATTCAATCAAATGTGGGAGTAGCCAGAAATTACAATGCTTTTTACTAGGTTTGATGAATGCAAAGCCATGAGCTGAAGCTCAGTTCATATAAACAAGAAAACTGACTTAGAAGGTGCAATTTTATAGAGTTTAAACTTATAATTACATTTGATTCATAAAATTTGTTAAGGAACTTCCTCTTTGAGGTTCAGTGAACTCATTGTTATTTATAATAATAGATATCAAGTAATTTGCTTTTATTTTGGGCTGAAATAATCTACAAGACTAGTTAACAAGGTCGCTAATAGTAAAAAGTAAATACCTTTTTCAAGTCATTATCTACAAAAAGTTGGAATCTCAATGTTATCTTGTATTATCACACCACTAAACACAAACAACTAAGCTGGGTTTGATCAGGTGATTAGTTTGCAAACACGGCTGACATAAACATCTCACAAAAGTTAGTACTTTTGCGCTATGCTGCACTGAAAATGAAAACCGGCACCATGGTAGGGTTCTTTTTAATTTGTTTGCTTAGTAACATAATGTATATTATATTTTATGTACTACAACACATTCTTGTGAACAGTTTTTAACTTTAGTCTTTGTAGGTACTTCAAATTCATCATTATCATCATCTCAGCTGTAGGACAGCCACTGCTAGACATATGTATCCCTCATGGACCTTTGTACTGCTCATGAAGGGTTGTAGTCATACCCACCATGCGTGGTAGGCAGGTTGGTTAGATTATAACATGCAAAAAATATTTAATATAAAAAAAAATGTGAGGGGTGTGTTTCGGGATACCTACTATTATATCTGGGATATGTAAGTAGGTGGTACCCATACTTCCCTACCTACCAATATATAAGACTATGTATCTGACAAAATATTCAATGCAATTAATTAAGTCTCACAATTTTAAAAGCAGGTACCAACCAGTGGGTATATCTACCTAAGAGTACTTACATCTTTACACAACTATCTTTAGTAGTTTAAATACATGGACGGAGGGCAATTCAAAAGAATTGACTTTTCATTGTCGCGCAATTGAATATAATATGGTTAATAATAACAACAGCGATTATTAGTGCACAAAGAAACTCACTGAAACTGCCAACTGTCCCCAGCCCCCGTCCAGCATATCGCATCCACCAAGGGACGTCATCTTTCTGGACATTGTCACCGCCCGGCCGATGCATGAGCATCGCGAACTTATCTGTGAACGACTGCAAGAATTTGTGGTCATTGTAGTTGCCTCCAAATGTAGATAAAATAGCTGAAAAATTACTATTTACGAAATTATCTCACCATTTTCGCAAAAATCAATCCACTTGCTTTGTCAGCTGTCAGTCCACTAATGAATGAATGAGCGAGCATGTTTTCTATTTCAACTTTCATTGGATTTGGAATTAATACATGTCAGATAGGATTTTTTTCTATAATTTTTTTTTGTTTAATTTTTTTTTAAATTAAAATAGAAAGAATTCATCTAGGAACTAACAAAAACGTAGTAAACGAGTTGTAAGTTTTAAAATCAAGACTATTGTAAATAATAATAGAGTCTGTCAAATGAAAGTAGTCCCTCGCATTTTTCGTAACGTTCACACGTTAACGTTAACGTTTAACATGGCAATACTAATAATGTGTTTTCACAGGTTTTCTTTTCACCTACGGACGGACGCTATGCTCTAGAGCTCCCTGCTCTAGAATCCCTGAACTAAACCTTCATAACATCATATCATAAATCTACTGTGTAAATAAATAAATAAATAAATATCTTGCAAGGAGTACACAAGCATTCATATTCCTGAAATTTCCACGGCCGATGTCATAGCCGGCATCAAAACTTAAGCCTAAAAGCTCTCTTGGTCCCGACAATATTCCACCATATATTTTTCAGCATAAAGCTAGCTCCTCTTCTAACTTATACAGTGTATCCCTGGATAAAGTGCAACCCCGAAAGGGGGTGAAACTAGATCAAAAATTATCGACAAAAAAATAGAAAAAAAAATTAAAAAAAAATTCGTATATACTTTATTGATGAATTAAAATTTTTATTACTCACTAATGACTCTATTTAATAAAAAAATGATTTCTTCCAAAGTAGTGGGTCTATTTTGTTAAAATAAAAACCATAATCATGTCAGATATGTGACGATGACGATAAAATAACAAGTAACTCACAAACGAGTGGCTATCGTGACTTAAAGTTTATTTTTTGTATTAAAATTACATTTTTTATGCTGTTTTTTTCAAATAATTTCCAAAAATCTTAAAATTAAGCCTATAATACTAGATATTTTTATGACTTTTTATTATTGTCTATCATAATAGCTTTTAAATAAAAAAAAAACTTACGGTCTAACATAAAAAATGCGCTGGCTAGGAGCTTTTAAAGTTGACCACTGATTACGTCACCACTCAGGTAGAGACACTTTTTTAACTTCTATTGTTGTAGATTATGGTCGCTGGGCCTGTTCTATGAAAGATGAAGGGTGGGGATCGAAACAGGACTCACAACAAGGCACGCCACTCGCCAGTCGCTCCGATATTCTCGCCGCTGCTACCGCCTACCGTACCTTACTGCGCCTTCAAGTTTTTGTTACGTTGTTTTGCTTTTGTTTTGTTATTGACTTTTTGTTACGTTTTTGACTTTTTTGTTACGTTTTTGACTGTACTTTGTTGTGTTGTGGAGATGCCGCGATTGACTGAGTTCTCTCCGCGAGAAATCGCTGACATCCATTATTATTATGGTATGTCACGTGGACACACAACAGTCGCTCGTTCTGCATACATAAATGCGTTTCCGAGCAGACTTGTACCGTCAGCACGAAATTTCCAAGAAGTTCACCGAAAGTTATCCAACATCGGACTTGGATTAGCAAGAGATCGCCGTGAGCAACAAGCCACCATTATTGACCATTCCATAGAAGAGGCCGTTTTAAACGATTTGTTTGCTGATCCCACAACCAGCATTAGACGCTTAGCTTTGCGTCACGGTATATCAAAAACATCCGTATGGCGAATTTTGAAAAAGAAGGGATTGCATCCATACCATTATCAGCGAGTACAGCATTTGCATGAAAATGTAGACAATCGTGCAAGATGCGTAATGTCTACGTGGATTCAACAAAAAATTAGAAATAATCCACAATTCCTAAAAAAAAATTTATGGATGGATGAAGCGAAATTCACCCGGAATGGAATCACAAATTGCAGAAACTTACATGTATGGTCCGAGGAAAATCCACACCTAAAGAGGGCGTCTACTTTTCAAGTGCAATTTTCAGTTAATGTATGGGCAGCTCTAATAGACGACACGCTGATTGGGCCAGTTATTTTACCCGCAACATTAAATGCCGAAAGTTTTTTAACTTATTAAGAGACGATCTGCCACTACTGCTGGAATATGTTCCGCTGGCTACAAGGCAACAGATGTATTTGCAGATGGACGGATGCCCTGCGCACTACGGGCGCAATGTGCGAAGTTTTTTAAACGAAAACTACGCTAATAGGTGGATCGGCCGGGATGGACCAGTCGGGTGGCCGGCACGTTCACCTGACCTGACACCCCTAGACTATTTTCTGTGGGGTGTTATGAAACAAAGAGTCTACAGAACGACCGTAAACACCGAGGCAGAGTTACAAGATCAAATCATGCGATGTGCCGATGAGATAAGAAGTGACCCAGAGATGGTGCTTAGAGCCACACAACAAATCGCTCTTCGTGTGGCAATGTGCCTACAACAACAAGGAAGCCATTTTGAGCATTTAATGCATTAAACAAAACCCTTATTTCATACTAACATGTAATAAGTTAAATAAAAATGTTGTAACTAAAATTTGATTTTTAATACTACCTGAGCAGTAAAAAAAAGTGTCTCTACCTGAGTGGTGACGTAATCAGTGGTCAACTTTAAAAGCTCCTAGCCAGCGCATTTTTTATGTTAGACCGTAGGTTTTTTTTTTATTTAAAAGCTATTATGATAGACAATAATAAAAATAGGCTTAATTTTAAGATTTTTGGGAATTATTTGAAAAAAACAGCATAAAAAATGTAATTTTAATACAAAAATTAAACTTTAAGTCACGATAGCCACTCGTTTGTGAGTTATTTGTTATTTTATCGTCATCGTCACATATCTGACATGATTATGGTTTTTATTTTAACAAAATAGACCCACTACTTTGGAAGAAATATTTTTTTTATTAAATAGAGTCATTAGTGAGTAATAAAAATTTTAATTCATCAATAAAGTATATACGAATTTTTTTTAATTTTTTTTTTCTATTTTTTTGTCGATAATTTTTGATCTAGTTTCACCCCCTTTCGGGGTTGCACTTTATCCAGGGATACACTGTATATTCAATTTATCCATACAATCAGGAAACTACCCCTTACTTTAGAAACAATCGCGTGTAGTTCCAGTTTTTAAAACCGGAGATAAGACACTTGTTGATAATTATAGACCAATTGATATCCTTTTTTCTCTAGCCAAACTCTTCGAAACTGTCCTTCACACGAAGATTTATAAACAGGTAGAAGCATATTTAGATAACGCACAGCATGCATTCCGCAAAGGACGGTCAGTTACCTACTACGAATTTATTGACCCTATTCAATTATATAGCAAACAACCTGGATTCAAATACACAAGTAGATGTAATTTACTGAGACTTTTAAAAAGTTTTTGATCAAATTTCTAATGACATTCTACTAGGTAAATTGAGTGTATTTGGTTTTTCTCCGGGCTTATTGCGCTTATATGCGGATTACTTACGTGATCGAAGTCAATTTGTCCGTCTTGGTGGCTTCGACTCACTATCTTATCATACAAGATCTGGAAAAAGTCAGGGATCTTCTTTACGACCCTTGCTTTTCACAATGGTGATTATTTGTAAGGTCGTCAGACCTTACAAATAATATATACCTACAATATAATAGTTTTAGTTAAATGCCTTATCTATGCCGATCATGTCAAGTTATACCGGGATATAAAATCATCTCAAGATTGTTTTGCGTTGCAAAAGGACTTAGATGCAGTAAAAAGCTGGTGCCAAATCAATAAACTTAATCTGAACATCAAAAAATGCCAAGTTATGAGTTTCACTCGATCAGCAAGACCTATTCATTTTCAATATCATATTGATGGCGAACCACTAATTAGATGTAATTCTGTAAAAGACCTAGGAGTCCTTTTTGATCCCAAACTTACTTTCCACAATCACAAATGCATAGCATCACAATTTGATCGTTTTAAAAGACTTGGTTTTGTCAATCGTACCTGTCGAGATTTTTCTAATATTATGGCCAGAACGCTGTATACCGCGCTATTCAGGTCTAAGTTGGAAGTGTGCTCTTGTGTATGGAATCCCCATGAAACCACATACACACCATTGCTCGAAAAGGTTCAGAAAAGATTTTTGAGATATTTATATCACAAAGTATTTGGATAATAACCTTTCCTTTATCCAACTAAATTCCTTCAGGGCACATTGGGCTATAATTTGTTGGAAACGCGTAGACAATCGGATCAAATTCCCACTATCTATCGTATTCTGAGGAGTACTCTTGACTGCCCAGAAATATTTTGTGAAGTCAGTAGACTATATGTACCTGAGAATAGGGCGAGATTCCGTCTGCGTAGTGATTATATTATGCTCTTTGGACGCCCTGGTCGAGTGCCGCTATTTGCTGTAAATACATCGCGTACTGTGGCGCGTCAAATGTCTCCCGTCTGTCGCGTACAAAAGCACCTAAATATTATAATAAAATCCCAAACACATAATGTCCCAAACACAAGATATCTTTGTAGATAGATGGTGGGCACTAGAAAGATCTTGCCTAACCTATTGTGAGAACATTTAATTTATTATTAATACCTTAATAATATTTCTATATATTGTTAATGAGAAATGTGTGCTTTATTTTTGTTTCACTTGACTGCTATTTTTATATATTTGATTTTAAGGTGTAGTATGTGTTATTGCATTATTTTTGAAAGTGTATTAGAGTTGTCAATATGTTCCTTTGTCGTGCAATATGCAACTCTAACCTGAATTTTAATGTTTTTAGATATGATGGATGTAATGATTTAGAATAAGTATCTGATAAATTACATTTATTTTTGAACAATAAACAATAATAGTTACTTGTTTATATTCTAGTAAATCATCATTATTTAACATTTTAGATTGATTAAAAAATAATGTAAGTTTAATTAGAATCTCTGAAGGGACAAATTGACCATTTTAAAATAATAACTAAGTATCAAGTTGTGTTGTTCCAAGTATCCTATTATTAAATGGGTTGCCACGCTAATATTTTTTGAATTTGCCGCGAAACAGGGTTTACTTTCATTTGACAGACTATATGACTATATTTGACAATCTTTGACTGTGACACTTGAGATTTGAATTAGTGTAGCAGAAAACGAACTTGAAAATATAATTTGCGTTTCGCTCCTTTTTCGATCGTACCTGGAGTAATCACTGCTTTTTGCATCGAAATTTATATTGATTAAATAAATCACAAAGTAGAAATTTAAATGCTTCATTGTACGATTTACACAAGACAGTAATGCATTTATTACGTAAATTGTTTATGTAAACGCAACATTAATGTTTAAATTTTAACAGTCTGATTAGGCTATAGAGCCTTGCCTTAGGAAAATGAAACTAAACGCCACTATTAATGTCGGTCGGCATCAGAGAGCCGCGTTTGTAATTTTTCATCTTATTATTTGCAAAAAAAATAAGCTGAAAGTGCATATTTGCAACTTTCTTTTGAAATTAATGTGTAATTTGCAAGGTTGAAAAGTTATGCAACAAACGAAAATGCTTCCTAAACTAACAGATGACCCTCAAACAATGTAAGTGCTAATTTTCTATACCTTAGTAATTTTCTCCGATATCTGGCTGTTTAACTTTGTGTATTTCCGATAATATTAAGGCTTAGAGAAATATGCAAACATATCTTTGAATTCTTGGTCCCTGCGTAAAGTATTTAACCTGTTGCCCCATACAGCTGTCAGCACAATTTGTTCATGATATCATCCTTAGCTTAGCATCTTTAGCTTAGCAAGCGAAATTATCAAACTTCTGTGAATGACTAGTAAATTATAATCGCCGGCTCTATTTAATTTGAAACTCATAGCAGCTCATTCTCTGATGTTTCCAGATCATTTTCTGAAGGGGATGGAGTGTGTAGCTCCGAGGTGTTTTCTACAAATGTTGTGGTGACCACTAACGCTGGCAACCACGACCATGGCAGCTCTAAAGTAAAGCTAACTAATGTGGTGGATTATAACTGGGAGCCAAAGTTCTATCAAGGACAACTACTTGCTATTCATATGGCTGGGAATTATTTGGCTTATTGCATCAAAGGTTTGTTATGGACAAGTGTTATTACAATTTGTGATTAAGCAATATGAGGATGGTGACGCCAGATGACGAAGCTGAAGAGGGAAGATGTCAGTATAGCATCAAGTAAAGTGGAAGTGTTAAGGGAAGTTGAAAGATTCTATGGACAGCTCTACGATTGGGCACTAAACCTGTTTGCAGTGCGGCCACAGAAGAACATCTGTTTGCAGACCCTAGTAGAGCCAAACTGACCCCCCAACATTATACCTAGAATATCACAGACATCAACCTGTATGAGATCAGGACTTGTACAAGTCGCTGGGTGAGGGCGGAATCACATTGGAGCTTCTGAAAGGTGGATCTCCGGTACTTACAGTCCTTCAGAAGCTCTTTAATTCCATCAGGTACAACGCCATAAGCATGGAACGAAAGCATGGTGGTACTATTCTTTAAGAAAGGTAACAACATCTTGCTTAAGAACTGAAGACCAATCTCGCTTTTTAAATATGTTTACAAGCTGTTTTCAAGGATCATTGCAAATCGTCTTGATCGCAGGTTTGATGTCTTCCAGGTTAACAAACAAGCCCTGAAAAGGCTACAGTATCATAGATCACAAGTTATGCAGAAGACCGAAGAGTATAACTTGCCACTATGTCTCGCGTTTGTGGACTATGAGAAAGCCTTCTATTTGGTCGAGACATGGGCGATGCTTACGGCTCTCCAATGATGCCGTATTGACCATCGGTATATTGAAGTGTTGAAGTCTTTGTGTAGAAACGCCACTATGTCAGTTCGACTACAGGAACAGAGTTCGAAGGCGATTCCCTTAAAAAGAGGCGTGAGACATGGAGACGTAATTTCTCCAAAACTGTTTGCGACCGCATTGGAAGATGCCTTCAAGCTCTTGGAATGGATATTCCATTAACGGCGAATACATGACTCACCTTCGGTTCGCCGACAATATCTTGGGCATGGCAAAGTCGATGAAAGAACTAAGCACGATGCTCAAAGGCCTCAATCGAGTCTCCCAACAGATCATCATTTCAGCCATAAAATGTCCACTGATGAACACAGGCCTCCCTCATGGATCTCCATGAGGGTAGTTGCCATTCTCACCATGCTTGGCAGGCGGGTTGGTGAGCGCAGTATGGGATGTTGATACACGGATAGACGCTGCTGCCCATCTTCCGGAGGTGTCCCTTAGCAGGTTCTTACTGCATTTACAGGTAGGAGAGGAGGGGTAACATTCTACTGCCGGCACCCCACGGCAACTCCCAACGGATAGACCTTAAAATGAACATGGACAAGACGAAAGTTATGTCGAATGTCATTGTTGTACCTACCCCTGTTATGGTTGAGAACTCTTAAAGTTGTCGATGCGTATGTATACCTAGGACAAACAGTCCAATTAGGTAGGGTAGGTCCAACTTCGAGAAAGAGGTCAATCGCCGAATCCAACTCGGGTAAGCAGCGTTTGGAAAACTTTGCAACGTCTTTTCGTCAAATATTGAACTGAGTACTGAAAGTACCTACTGAGGTACGAGTATATTTGACGAAAAGACGATGTGACCTATTCAGGCACTGGCCTGAAGACGAAAGTCTTTAATCAGTGTGTGTTACCGATGACATATGGAACTGAAACGTGGTCCTTCACTGCTGGCCTAATAAATAAGCTCAGAGTCGCTCAACGAGCTATGGAGAGAGCTATGCTCGGGGTTTCTCTACGCGATCGAATCAGAAATGAGGAGATACGTAGAAGAACTCGTGTCACCGACATAGCCAAACGGATTAGCACGTTGAAGTGGCAATGGGCAGGCCATGTAGCTCGAAGAACAGATGGCCGATGGGGCCGAAAGTTTCTCGAGTGGAGGTCACGGACCGGTAAGCGCAGCGTAGGACGTCCACCTACAAGATGGTCAGATGACTTGGTGAAGAACGCAGGTCGACGGTGGATGCAGGCCGCTTCCAACCGCAATACCTGGAAATCCATGAGGAAGGCCTATGTCCAGTAGAGGGCGTCCTACGGCTAAAATGATGATATTGGTCAGGTATGTATATGAGAACCTTGGTTTAATACCAGGGTGAGATGCTGGTGTTGTGGGTTTAAATGTATATTCATACACATTGTCACTATGTCGTGCAGGCCATGGAGGTGGTAGAATATCTACGAAAGAAGACAGGATTCGAATTAAGGGTCGAGAAGTTGGATTCTCGCCATAATGTGAATTTTAATTAATTTGTGGTGAGATTTCCGACTGAGAAGCTATCGACCTTTTTAAATTCGGAATTTTGGCCGAAGGGTGTCACGTTCCGTCGATTCGCAGGACGGCTGCAACGCGACCCCGCGCGCAGCGACGGAATGAGACACCGTGTCTGCGTCACTCGTCGCATTCCCAACGAGTGTCTAGTAATTAATTATTTTTTTGTGTGTTAGTCTTTATTAAGGTATATATTTATATAGGCCGTAGTTTAAGTATTATAACTTCTTGTACAAAACTAAGTTGGTTGCCTGAAATAAAGTTTATTTAATTTAACTTAGTTTGCTCGTATAATCAGGATCTATAATTTATGGATCCCTAATAAAGTTACCACTAATATTGATTTCATGTATGAAGTAATTTGCAAGAAATAATTAAATCCTTAACATTATTAATACCTGTGTACCTGTAACTTGATCTAATTGTTTTTTTTTAACAATATAAATACGAGTACCTGCTTAAATCTCGCGACAAGCTTTTTTATTACATATATTGTGTAGACATTTTAAGTTGACATTAAACTTTAATAAAAAATGTTTATTTTATTATTTTTAGTGGGTACATTTAAATAAAAGCTTGTTTGTTAAAAAGTTTTTTTTACTCTTAATTTATTTATCTAAAACTATTTCCAGCTCCCAACGCCTCCAACCCAGGCACATGGACGGGCATGGTGCGGGTGGTATACAACCCTGCATTATCCACAGAGGGATCTAATCTCCGGGCTCTGATTAAGGGGATGAAAGGAGAGGTAAGATAAATATATAACTGTCTCAATTATGCATTCACCATATAACATAAATAATGTGGTTTAAAAATGACAGTAAAAAAAAAAATATAATGTGGACATTTTGTTGTCTTTGAATGGAATTAATATTGATAATTTGAGAGGAACTGCAAAGCGATTATTTTTTCTCTTGTTAATTAAAAAAAAAAACTTGACTGATGGGATGTAAAAACCATAACCAAATTTGCGCACTAAAGCGCATAAAAATACTAAATAAATAATAATAGTAAGAGGTGGAAGGATATGGAGGAGACCTTTGCCCAGCAGTGGGACATACTATATGTTATAAAAAAAGAATTTTTTTTATAATTACCAATAACAGCTGGGTTTTAGCTTGGTAATTTTTTTTATCTAATAGACCTCTCGGCAGATCACCTGCCAGATCAGACCTGGATGCAAAAGGCCCAGAGTAGAGCTGATTGGCAGTTAGGGAGCTAGGCTTATGTCCAGTAGTGGGTCACTACGATCTGACAATGATGATGATGATATTAAACTACTAATTTCTTTTACTTCAGGTACAAGACTTGGCTTTCGCCCATATTAAAAATCAAGTGATACTAGCTATAATTGACGAACAGGGAAACTTCTACGTCCATGAGATTGTAATTACCGACAGTGGATTAAGGTATGTTAGAATGGAAATCTGCAGTCACAGATTAAAAATTAAATTTTCTGCTGGACAAAGGCCTCCTATGTATATGCAAGTTACTGATCATGAGGGATGTTGTTGCCATACTCATCACACTTGGCAGGCGGGATGATAATATGTACACGGAAAGATGCTGCTGCCCATCTTCCTGAGGTTCCCTTGCAGTGTCTTCCTGCATCCGCGGCAATGGAGGACAGCCGGCATTTCACATTTCTTGCACCCCAGGGCTACATACAATTTGTCTACTCGATTATAACTACCTAATGGGAATTTATCCCGGAATAACTGGTTTTATTGAATCTCGCCTTAAACTATATATTAGGGGGCGAAGCTGTCTTTCTGTGTATGAGACGATTACAACCGAACGCGTTGACTGAACTGAACCTATAAAACCTTTTTTTGTTAGCACCGTCTTAATGAGAGAAAGTTACTGATTGATTTTGGTGACCCTAGGGTCACAGGGACCGGAGTCACTAAAAAGTTCAAATGGCCGAAAACGTTCAAAAACCCAAAAATGCCATTTTTGACCTTTTGAGGCCTTCGCCCCCTTTTCTGGTACCCCCGTACCAATGCTTGTTTTCCATTAATTAAAAGTGAGACCTTTGCATCTATTATAGATGTTTTATGCAGCGTCAGAGGAAAGAACAGTTAAATACGTCTGAAGCTAACTTAGCTGCGGGTTTCCTTACGATGTTTCCTTCACCGTTAAAGCACGTGTAAAAGTGCACATACATTTTTCAAGAAAGACAAATCCATTGATGCACGGCCGGTATCGCACCCACGGCCATTTTCACATTCATTAATTCTTATGCTAATCTGTAGCGGGAAATTCCTGGCTTAGCACAGCACAGGACCGGCTTAAGCCTGTATTATATAACACGGTATTCAGGGACCCTTACCCTAACTAAGAGTGGTGTAATAAGAGTTAGAGCGTAAGGGACCCTAACTAGCGCGACGGCGGCAAGCCTTGCTCCCTAATCGCCCTAACTACCGGGCCCTGAATACCGTGTAGTGTAATACAGCTTTTAAATGACGTATGCAAATGGAGGCCTACACCCAGCAGCGGGTACCTGCGGGCTGTGGATGGTGGTGATGATGATGATCCACCCAGAAATAAAATCTTTTCTATGACACTGGCGGAAACTGTTGTCTTGTCTTGTCTTTTTATTTTATGGCTTTTTGTGTTTGGTTTTACACAAATTCCGCCAGTGTCAAGTTTATAAATCCTTATCTTCTATGATGTTAATGAATTGTTGGCTGTCATGATGTCATAAGCAGTGTCAAACACTGAACCACTGTGAAGTATTCACATTATATTTTTTACTTCCTTCTCGGTCCCTTACTGCTGAGAACCATGACCGTGTACTTTCTATCTCCACTGAGTGGGGCATATCAGTTCAAAGATCTTTGTTTCTCATTTACAACAATAGTCACTTACATTAGAAACTTAAAATCTAGTAAATATTAAGTAAATATTATTGTCTGTGTTCAGTTACAATCATAAAGAGGACCTCTGTGGCGCAGCGGGCGAAGGTCCGCCTGCGACGCAAGAGGTTGCGGGTTAGATTCCCGCCTCGGGATAAATGTCTGTACGATCTGCAGATAGTTCAGGGTGTTCTGGATGTTTTTCTGTATATAATAAAAAATATCTGTCTATCTAGTTTAATGTATTAAGTATATCAGTCATCTAGTAGCCATAACAAAAGCTCTGCTTAGCTTGGAGCTATATGATACTGTGTGAATCGTCCAGCATTATTTATTTATTTTATTAAAAAAACAGTATATTTTTATCCCAAAAGAGTAGTATCCTCGTCAACATGCTTAGCTAGTTTTGATTTGAAAAGTGCAATGGTTTCTGCACTTTTGATCTCTTGAGGAAGCTTGTTGTCACGCTGGGCCCCTTCATAGGTAATTGTCCTTTACCATAATCGGTCCTTATTGTAGGCAAGACAGATCGTACAGTGACATTTGCAGAGTGGATAGCAAAATGATATACCCAAGAAAACCATAATCAAAGCAAAAGGGGTTGTTGCCATACTCAGCATGCTTGGGAAGGCAAAGCGCAGTACGGAATGTTGATACACAGAAAGTTCCTGCCCATCCTCCGGAAGTATCCCTTGGCATACTCTTACTGCATCCACGGGTAAGGAGGTGCCCCTGTAATGCCGGGACACCACTGCAATATGCCATAATGATCAGCCCTAACAATATGTCTTCTAGGACAACATTATTAGCGGAGATCCGGGATGACACAGGCGTGTCATGTTCAAGCCACAGAGTGGTTTGGTGCCCGTACATGCCTGATGAAGATGACGAGTCTCCAGACGAGGATGTGGCCATGCTGCTCCTCACTACACATGGGAATATAGGTAAGAATACAGGAGCATTGCTGTACAGTGGAGGCTGTGCGTCTTTAGAGCTAGGGAACTTGCCCCAGATTGATCTGTCATATCTACATAGTATAAATTGGTCTTTGGCATCAGCTGTGGGACAGTTATGGCTGAAAAAAAAAATATTTTAAGTAATTTAAATATAGTAGTCCTAAATTTAGCTAGTCATGTAATTGGATATTGTAGACTAAGCACAGCCGCATGATGAAACCATATATATATATATATATTGTATGTTAGTCTATTAATATAAGTACAATTGTACTTTAATTAACTAGTTTTTGACATGTAAATATATATTTTTACCAATAAATGAACCATTGAACCAACACCTACCAACCAAACATTAAGGACCATGTTAATAATAAATAAATAAATCATTTATTTTCCTTACAAAAGCATTATAACAATAAGTAGTGTATTAGTCAGCTTGTCATCATTTCAGCCGTAAAACATCCACTACTGGATACAGGCCTCCCTCATGCATCTCCATGAAGGGTACCTATTTGACTCACCACGCTTTGCAGGCGGGTTAGCGAGCGCAGTTCTGGATGTTGATACACGAGAGGATACACCTCTGGACGCTGCGGCCCATCTTCCGGAGGTATCCCTTAGCAGGCTCTTACTGCATCCACGGGCATGAGGGGGGGTGACATTCTACTGCCGGTGCCCCACGGAGCTAGTACAATATTGCATAGCAGAAGAAACAAAGCAGAAGTATGTAATGGTTGTTTGTTCGGTTCCAGCCCGCATGTGGAACATGCACATGATAATATCCAGGCTGGGCGGCGCGGGTGGCACGGGCTCCATGGCGGCGCTGGGCGGCGCGGGCGGCGCGCGCGTGGTGGCGGAGCACGGGGCCGACGTCACCGCCGCCGCTTTCGCGCCCGACGGCACCGCGCTGGCCACCGCGGGCGCGGACGGCTGCGTCATGTTCTTCCAGGTATGATGCATGCGCGTGACACCCAGGGCGGGCTCCATGGCGGCGCTGGGCGGCGCGGGCGGCGCGCGCGTGGTGGCGGAGCACGGGGCCGACGTCACCGCCGCCGCTTTCGCGCCCGACGGCACCGCGCTGGCCACCGCGGGCGCGGACGGCTGCGTCATGTTCTTCCAGGTATGATGCATGCGCGTGACACCCAGGGCGGGCTCCATGGCGGCGCTGGGCGGCGCGGGCGGCGCGCGCGTGGTGGCGGAGCACGGGGCCGACGTCACCGCCGCCGCTTTCGCGCCCGACGGCACCGCGCTGGCCACCGCGGGCGCGGACGGCTGCGTCATGTTCTTCCAGGTATGATGCATGCGCGTGACACCCAGGGCGGGCTCCATGGCGGCGCTGGGCGGCGCGGGCGGCGCGCGCGTGGTGGCGGAGCACGGGGCCGACGTCACCGCCGCCGCTTTCGCGCCCGACGGCACCGCGCTGGCCACCGCGGGCGCGGACGGCTGCGTCATGTTCTTCCAGGTATGATGCATGCGCGTGACACCCAGGGCGGGCTCCATGGCGGCGCTGGGCGGCGCGGGCGGCGCGCGCGTGGTGGCGGAGCACGGGGCCGACGTCACCGCCGCCGCCTTCGCGCCCGACGGCACCGCGCTGGCCACCGCGGGCGCGGACGGCTGCGTCATGTTCTTCCAGGTATGATGCATGCGCGTGACACCCAGGGCTGGCTCCATGGCGGCGCTGGGCGGCGCGGGCGGCGCGCGCGTGGTGGCGGAGCACGGGGCCGACGTCACCGCCGCCGCCTTCGCGCCCGACGGCACCGCGCTGGCCACCGCGGGCGCGGACGGCTGCGTCATGTTTTTCCAGGTATGATGCATGCGCGTGACACCCAGGGCGGGCTCTGTGTCTCAGGGTTGCGGGCGCAATGCAATGCGGCGTGGTCACGGGCTTCGTGAACGATCACCGCGATATTGCAGTTGTAATAAAATGAGACATTTATTCAATATCTCTTACAAAAAACTTTTCAATTTAAATAAAACTGCTAGTCTGTTAGTTACTTTGCTTATGATTAATACCTATTAGCACAGTGGAATTATCTATACTATATACAGTGTATCCCTGGATAAAGTGCAACCCCGAAAGGGGGTGAAACTAGATCAAAAATTATCGACAAAAAAATAGAAAAAAAAAATAAAAAAAAATTCGTATATACTTTATTGATGAATTAAAATTTTTATTACTCACTAATGACTCTATTTAATAAAAAAATTATTTCTTCCAAAGTAGTGGGTCTATTTTGTTAAAATAAAAACCATAATCATGTCAGATATGTGACGATGACGATAAAATAACAAATAACTCACAAACGAGTAGCTATCGTGACTTAAAGTTTAATTTTTGTATTAAAATTACATTTTTTATGCTGTTTTTTTCAAATAATTTCCAAAAATCTTAAAATTAAGCCTATAATACTAGATATTTTTATGACTTTTTATTATTGTCTATCATAATAGCTTTTAAATAAAAAAAAAACCTACGGTCTAACATAAAAAATGCGCTGGCTAGGAGCTTTTAAAGTTGACCACTGATTACGTCACCACTCAGGTAGAGACACTTTTTTTTACTGCTCAGGTAGTATTAAAAATCAAATTTTAGTTACAACATTTTTATTTAACTTATTACATGTAAGTATGAAATAAGGGTTTTGTTTAATGCATTAAATGCTCAAAATGGCTTCCCTGTTGCTGTAGGCACATTGCCACACGAAGAGCGATTTGTTGTGTGGCTCTAAGCACCATCTCTGGGTCACTTCTTATCTCATCGGCACATCGCATGATTTGATCTTGTAACTCTGCCTCGGTGTTTACGGTCGTTCTGTAGACTCTTTGTTTCATAACACCCCACAGAAAATAGTCTAGGGGTGTCAGGTCAGGTGAACGTGCCGGCCACCCGACTGGTCCATCCCGGCCGATCCACCTATTAGCGTAGTTTTCGTTTAAAAAACTTCGCACATTGCGCCCGTAGTGCGCAGGGCATCCGTCCATCTGCAAATACATCTGTTGCCTTGTAGCCAGCGGAACATCTTCCAGCAGTAGTGGCAGGTCGTCTCGTATTAAGTTTAAAAAACTTTCGGCATTTAATGTTGCGGGTAAAATAACTGGCCCAATCAGCGTGTCGTCTATTAGAGCTGCCCATACATTAACTGAAAATTGCACTTGAAAAGTAGACGCCCTCTTTAGGTGTGGATTTTCCTCGGACCATACATGTAAGTTTCTGCAATTTGTGATTCCATTCCGGGTGAATTTCGCTTCATCCATCCATAAAATTTTTTTTAGGAATTGTGGATTATTTATAATTTTTTGTTGAATCCACGTAGACATTACGCATCTTGCACGATTGTCTACATTTTCATGCAAATGCTGTACTCGCTGATAATGGTATGGATGCAATCCCTTCTTTTTCAAAATTCGCCATACGGATATTTTTGATATACCGTGACGCAAAGCTAAGCGTCTAATGCTGGTTGTGGGATCAGCAAATAAATCGTTTAAAACGGCCTCTTCTATGGAATGGTCAATAATGGTAGCTTGTTGCTCACGGCGATCTCTTGCTAATCCAAGTCCGATGTTGGATAACTTTCGGTGAACTTCTTGGAAATTTCGTGCTGACGGTACAAGTCTGCTCGGAAACGCATTTATGTATGCAGAACGAGCGACTGTTGTGTGTCCACGTGACATACCATAATAATAATGGATGTCAGCGATTTCTCGCGGAGAGAACTCAGTCAATCGCGGCATCTCCACAACACAACAAAGTACAGTCAAAAACGTAACAAAAAAGTCAAAAACGTAACAAAAAGTCAATAACAAAACAAAAGCAAAACAACGTAACAAAAACTTGAAGGCGCAGTAAGGTACGGTAGGCGGTAGCAGCGGCGAGAATATCGGAGCGACTGGCGAGTGGCGTGCAGCCTTGTTGTGAGTCCTGTTTCGATCCCCACCCTTCATCTTTCATAGAACAGGCCCAGCGACCATAATCTACAACAATAGAAGTTAAAAAAGTGTCTCTACCTGAGTGGTGACGTAATCAGTGGTCAACTTTAAAAGCTCCTAGCCAGCGCATTTTTTATGTTAGACCGTAGGTTTTTTTTTTATTTAAAAGCTATTATGATAGACAATAATAAAAAGTCATAAAAATATCTAGTATTATAGGCTTAATTTTAAGATTTTTGGAAATTATTTGAAAAAAACAGCATAAAAAATGTAATTTTAATACAAAAATTAAACTTTAAGTCACGATAGCCACTCGTTTGTGAGTTACTTGTTATTTTATCGTCATCGTCACATATCTGACATGATTATGGTTTTTATTTTAACAAAATAGACCCACTACTTTGGAAGAAATAATTTTTTTATTAAATAGAGTCATTAGTGAGTAATAAAAATTTTAATTCATCAATAAAGTATATACGAATTTTTTTTTATTTTTTTTTTCTATTTTTTTGTCGATAATTTTTGATCTAGTTTCACCCCCTTTCGGGGTTGCACTTTATCCAGGGATACACTGTATAATTATATTATATTGGTACGGCTAAATTAAATAAATAAATACAGTGGTCCAACTTCATACAAACGGACGAAGCGCGAGCTATACCTACGCGCCTCGATCTCGGCACCCGCTCGGCATCTAAACAGTCGCGACTTTGCCGCAGCGACGAACGGAGGTGTGTTGTTTTTTCAACAATAACCGCGCGATTTTTTCACAAAGAGTAAGTTCAAGTACCTACCTACGTATTTAATATGTCGAGTAGGGTATATTGTGCTGTTTTTGGTTGCATGAAATCTTCAAGAACGCATCCAGAGATACCTTTTTTAGATTACCTGGAAACTCTGATAGGATCTCTATAATTTTACTTACTACCTAGTAGGTAGGTACATAATGTGTTTCTTTTTAATGGACAAGTATTTCCTTTTAACTCCCGAAAAAAAAGATGTCTGGATTCTTAAATAAAGTGAATAGAGTAAAGGAAAGTGATTGACACGAGTGAAATAGGTAGTTATAGGCGGTTCACGAATCATGATACGGTAGGTACGCTTGTGTAAAAACCTCGGGGCATGTGTGTTTCGTTTTGTTAGTTTGTATAATTCAAAGTAAATACGTGGTATTTTATTTATTATTATCTAGCTTCTGCCCGCGACTTCGTCCGCGTGGAATAGTTTATATGGGCTAACGCTAACTTTTACCCACGACTTCGTTTACGTAGAAGGTGAAAATATAATATTTTTTAATTATACCTACGTTAAGCGTAATTTTAGGTAGGTACCTACATCACGTTTTCATCAGTAAGAGTGGAACTTTAAAACGTTAGGTAAAAGTACTGGGTCTTGTTATCTTATATCATTTAGATTGTAGGTTATTCTAATAATTCATAACTATGTTATTTTATAGTACTTCTGCGTACACTATATTTTCAATTTATCTTTTCAATTCACAAAGTATTATATTTGTTTATATAAAAAAACTATATTTACAATCACAAAACTAAATGGAAACACAAAGTAGGCAAATTTAATTAAAATGCTGGAGGCGGGCAGCCCTATCGCATGTTTACGTACCGCGCGGCTGTAGGTATTTATTTAAAAAATACGGCCGAGTCAAAATACTGTATAGATAATTATTCTGTGCTATTAGTATGGTTAGTTTCCGAGATATGCACCCCTGTTAGGGTGAAGGCCTCCTCCAAGCTTTTCCACAAGCTTTTTAATGGGTTTATTCCATCCATTGGCTTCCTGATGCTTGTATAATATCATTAGCCCACTTCTTTTCAATAGTCCACCTTTTATCTATGTACCGTGAGACATGACCTGCACTTGTAATACGTAGACGTTAATAAGGTTGATAGCTCTAATGAGCCGTTTTCAGTAAAAAAAAAAAGTGTTTCCTACTAAACTTAACAGATGGAGCTGGCAAGCGGAAAAAGCAAGTTTGTGATTAATCACAATTGCTGTCATTGTCAAATTGTATTTCTTACCAAGTTCCTACCAGTCAAATAAAACTAACGCCATCTATATGGTTCGAGGGAACTATTTTTGAAGTTTCAATGAAAACACCTCATTATAGGTGCGTTATTCGCATGTTATGTTCGTGGAGGGTTGGAGGGCAATATTATTATTATCGTGGCGGCCTTTAGGCGGATAGTGATCTCTCCCCGTTTGACCGATTCTTGGCGGTAATTCCCGACCCATCCAGTCTCGGCCCGCGTGTCGTCGGATGTCTTCTGTTCAGCTCTGCGGTAGTCTGCCGCGCTCTCTGTCCCATTCAAGGTCTCGTTCCGTCCAGCGGTTTGCTGATTCTGGTAAAATGCCCTTGACCACGTCTAATTTTAGAGTTCCGTATCCAAAGGGTACAAAAGGGACCCTGTTACTAAGACTCCAGGCCAGAACCGTGGTAGCTAGACAGTTGAAATTTTCACAGATGATGTATTTCTGTTGCCGCTATACTAAAAACAGAATAAAACTAATATTTAAGGGGGGCTCCCATACAACACACGTGATTTTTTGCCGTTTGTAAAACTTTGTAAATGGTGTTCTGATTTGCGCTATTTGCGCACGCACGTTTAAGTCCCTGTCAAACAGAGTGCGTAATTAGCGCGCGTCAAGGCGCTAAAGCGTCCTGGCCTAGCGCCGCGTTATAGCGTCGCGTCGTGCTGTACTGAACAGGCTATAACCTGTCAAACAGCGCTAGCGCGCTACCAGTACGCGACGCTCTAGCGCCGCGTCATGACGTCGCGTTGTATTTTATTACAAAATATTCTATATAGTTAGCGCCGGGTGTGTTCTTCGTAAATTATTAGTGAAAATAACAACAAAAGGAACAGTGCAATCAATCAACCAAGACATCGTGACCAAGCAGTAGTACCTATTCGTTATCGTGAGGGACGACTACTGAATAGCGTCGAAGCTGTCACACACAAAGTGTACGACGTTAGGCCAGGGCGCTAATTACGCTCTCTGTTTGACAAGGTCTTAAAGGCTAAAGGTAACATTGGCTATAGTCAAGAAAGTCATCTTAGAGTTCGTCCACACTCATAAGTAGAAATAAGGTTGTCGTAGCCGAAAATAGCTAGGATTATTATTATTATTTATCAATATCAACTAAGGACGTCCCACCTGGATGTAGACCTCCCTTATGGATCTCCAAGTACTGATCACGAGAAGGTGGCTGCTATACTCGACCACGCTGGCGCGGCCGAGGGAAATACGGATTGTTGGTACATGCCACATGGAAAGCACGTTTTCTGCCCATCTTCCAGAGCTATCCCTCGGAGGAATCCCTTAAGGAGGTATCACTTAAGAAATGATCTCATCTTGTAGTATCCAAACTATGTAATATCCTTGCGGACATTAAATTATGCATAATTTTGTGACAAATATTGTAACGATGTGTGAAGTGAAAGAGTGAGGTTTCTTGTTCGCTCCTTTCCCTCACTTGGAGAAGAGTAGTCTGAAGCGAACGAATTCAGTTATGTGCTGCATTAAATTTAAATGTGTCTTGTTCTTTTGTAAATTGACTATTCTATGTTGCTCTATTTAATAAACACTTATTGATTTTGATGACTCTTACTGCATCCACCGGTGACAGTGGTCGCTGCTTGCCATCTTTGGAAGGTATCCCTTGACAGACTTACTGCAAACCACGCGCGAGAAAAAGTCCCTTAAATGAGTATGTAGTATATAAAATGTATGTTTATTACAAAGTGTATGTGTTAGTCTGTAAGGTATATGTTTTAGGACCTTTATTAGGTATTTTTATATGTACGTGCGGTTTGAGAGACCTTACCTTGCCGTAACACAGTTTTTTTAACTAGCATGTCAGGTAAGGTTTTGAAAATTGCGCTAAATGTATAATATTTTCTTAAGGTTTATAGATAGATAGATAGTAAGAAAATGCTTTATTGCACACCTTAAATATAAAAATAACAACAGAAAGATAAACACTAAACACAAAGTGACAATTGGCGGTCTTATCGCTAAAGAGCGATCTCTACCAGACAACCTTGGGATGGATTGGATTTGTGGATACAACAAGGGGTATTTATATGAGGTTTATATATATGAATAAATGAATTGATTTATGATTATGACCACAGATGATAGAGACATTAGAAGGTGATTTGTTTTTTTTTGTTTACTTTTTTTTCGCCCCAGGTGTTCATGCAAGACGACGCGCACCCGCGCTGCCTGCACAACTGGCAGCCGCACGACGGCAAGCCGCTCTCCTGCCTCTTCTTCCTCGACAACCACAACAATTATAATTCCGAGTGAGTACATAACATATACAAGACGACGCGCACCCGCGCTGCCTGCACAACTGGCAGCCGCACGACGGCAAGCCGCTCTCCTGCCTCTTCTTCCTCGACAACCACAACAATTATAATTCCGAGTGAGTACATAACATATACAAGACGACGCGCACCCGCGCTGCCTGCACAACTGGCAGCCGCACGACGGCAAGCCGCTCTCCTGCCTCTTCTTCCTCGACAACCACAACAATTATAATTCCGAGTGAGTACATAACATATACAAGACGACGCGCACCCGCGCTGCCTGCACAACTGGCAGCCGCACGACGGCAAGCCGCTCTCCTGCCTCTTCTTCCTCGACAACCACAACAATTATAATTCCGAGTGAGTACATAACATATACAAGACGACGCGCACCCGCGCTGCCTGCACAACTGGCAGCCGCACGACGGCAAGCCGCTCTCCTGCCTCTTCTTCCTCGACAACCACAACAATTATAATTCCGAGTGAGTACATAACATATACAAGACGACGCGCACCCGCGCTGCCTGCACAACTGGCAGCCGCACGACGGCAAGCCGCTCTCCTGCCTCTTCTTCCTCGACAACCACAACAATTATAATTCCGAGTGAGTACATAACATATACAAGACGACGCGCACCCGCGCTGCCTGCACAACTGGCAGCCGCACGACGGCAAGCCGCTCTCCTGCCTCTTCTTCCTCGACAACCACAACAATTATAATTCCGAGTGAGTACATAACATATACAAGACGACGCGCACCCGCGCTGCCTGCACAACTGGCAGCCGCACGACGGCAAGCCGCTCTCCTGCCTCTTCTTCCTCGACAACCACAACAATTATAATTCCGAGTGAGTACATAACATTATACAGAGTATATGTAATCCTCTCGGCAGACCACCTGCCAGATGGATGGACGTTATAGTTGCCGGACAGGGCAAGACCTGGACGCAAAAGGCCCAGAGTTGAGCTGATTGGCGGTTAGGGAAGGAGGCTTATGCCCAGCAGTGGGTCACTACAGGCTGACGATGACGATGATGATACAGAATATATGAATATTTACAGAAAAATAATAACGTGTATACATATAATAAGCTACTAAAATGTGTACAAAATTACCAGCTTACGCAAAATGAGTTTAAAAAACTTTAAAAAAAAATAAAGAAAATACATTTATACACTCACACAAAACAACCACACAAAATTTATCTTCCGTGCTAGTTCATAACTGAGTTACGGCAAGATAATGATTCCCGCCCCATACAAAATACGGATCATATTAGCGTGCTTACGCTAATTAACCTGTGGCTGATTAGTCCGGTGCAACTAAACAATAGACCCCGATTAGCAGTCTTTTGTTCCAATGCCAAGTAAGAATGCGAGGACAATGGGTGATAACGCTGTATACTTTCGGATATAAAAGTAGAATGATACCCCTTCTCTCATCCACGGGGATGCAGTAAGAGCCTGTTAAGGGACACCTCCGGTCGATGGGCAGCAGCGTCTATCCGTGTATCAACATCCCGCACTGCCAAGCGTGGTAAGTATAGCAACTATCACCATAGGTCTTTGCCATACTCACCACGCTTGGCAGGCGGGTTCAACGCAGCGCGGGATGTTGATACACGGAAGGACGCTGCTGCTTGTCTTTGTGAGGTATCCCTTGGCATACTGCATCCACGAGCAATACTGCCGCACAAAAGATAACCACAGTAAGTACAATTTTTCGCGGTACTGAGTTATATGCGAAAAATTGTACTTACTGTGGTTATCTTTTGTCCGGCAGAATAGAGGAGGGGCAAAATTCTACCTGTTTTACTTACCCACCGGTGTTGAAACAATATTTTTTTCCATTTCCAGTATCATCTTCTGGAAGTTCGCAGTGACCGGCGCGGACCACAACAGCACCATCAAGGTGTGGTCGTGCAAGTCGTGGGCGTGCCTGCAGACGGTGACGTTCGCGCCGGCGCCGGGCGCGGGCGCGGGCCCGGGGCTCACGGCGGCGCTGGACCGCAGCGCGCGCTTCCTGCTGCTCAGCGGGTTCCGCGCGCGCAGCCTGTACGTGCTGGACGTGGCGCGCGACGCGGACGACGCGGCCGCCTACTGCAGGAGCATATCCGAGTTCCTGCTGCCCTTCCCTGTGCTGGGCTTCGCTATCGTGGACGCGCGTGAGTTGCGCTTCTGTGACACGGGAGGTGGACTTCATTTGACGAGCTCTGTGGCGCAGCGGGCGAAGGTCCGCCTGCGACGCAAGGGGTTGCGGTTTCGATTCCCGCCTCGGGACAAATGTCTGTACGATCTGCAGATATTTGTTCAGGGTGTTCTGGGTGTTTTTCTATATATAATAAAAATATCTATGTAGTATAATGTATTAAGTATATCAGTCATCTAGTACCCATAACACAAGCTCTGCTTAGCTTGGGGCTAGATGATGCTGTGTGATTTGTCCAGCATTATTTATTATTTTGTGAAAACGGGAATTGCTCACCTGGTGTTGCAGCGTCGAAGATTATTCGGACGAAGTACCGAGTAATTTCCGTTTCTACAAAATGAATAGTATATATCACGTTAATTTTGAAAGCAGGTTTCGTCTCTATCTAAAAATAACTGACTAAAAACTAAATTTGTTCCTTGGGGTGGTCAGAATCGCCCCCTTTCAGCTTAGCACAAATATTATAGCATGGGGATTTGCAATATGAATCAATCATTTGCATGATTTGAGTTTGGAACTAAACTCCAGCCAAATTAGATGTGATAGTGTTATGTTAAACGGGTTTTCTACTCCCATTAGTTACTGGTTGGAAATAGGTTTCCAACGTGTTCAGTTCCTCCCAGGGGAACTTTCATCAGGGAATGCGGTGTTACTCGGCGCCTTGTCATTCCCTCTCCCGCGCTCGCGTCGCACTGAACGCAGCAACGCGATCAACCAATTTTTAGTGTGACAGCTTGTATACATAGATTCTACATCGAAAGTGGCTGGAGTATAGATGGCGCTGTATGTAGTATAAAGCATTCATTATTTATTTATTTAAGTTTATTTGGGAAAACACACAGAACAATAATACAATCTAAATCTTACATATAAAGTTTTACACAATCCAATAAAGTTTCCACTAATTTTTAAAACTTATATACGAAGAAGAATTGGTGGAAATTATGTTATACCTACCTAAACAAAACATAAAAATACTAAGTGTCTTACAATTGTGTGACTAAAGAAGGCATATTATATATAACAGCATGTAGGATCCTGGTGTGGTATGTGGAATACGACTCTGACCTAGGCCCTACTATATAGTGTGGTTATACGATGGTGGTTATATGAGATCCTATTCTCCTGCCTAATACTGATTTACTGTCCCTAGCTAGTCCTAGAGGATTCACTGAAATGTAATGTAAAAATAAAAGAGGCTTCTACGACTGTACAAATTTTATTAACAAAATAGTCTACTTATATTACAAATTTGGTTTTCCAGCAAACAATATTTTTGAGTAGCGACTACGTTAGTTTAAACCAATCCCAGCACTGCATTTAGCCGCGTTGAATCTTTAATTTCGTGCCGCGAGAGCGAGATAGCCATGATGCGCTAGAACGGGATAGCGCAACATAAATATAGCGGCTTGCAGAGCGCGAACATCCAGTTGCGGCAGCGCCGGTGCGCGTTGCGGTCGCCAGTCTCAGCGAATGGATGCCGCCACAAGCATTAAATTATTATTTATTGATGTTGTTACAGAGGAGCGGCAGGTGAAGTGCGAGTCGTCGTGCGACGACCCCTTCCTCCGGAACGGGTCCTCGGGCGACGGGGCCGCCTCGCCGGACCATTACGAGATTAATCACAATGTGAGTAAAGAACCAATCCGAAATACTAGGTTCGTAGCACCCTTTTAGCGCAGTTTTATAGGTAAATGGATAACTTGTCCATTAGTGCCTGTAACTGTGATAGTTATAAAAAATCATCATTCATCATTTCAGCCGTAAAACGTCCACTACTGAACTAAGGCCTCCCTCATGGATCTCCATGAGGGGCAGTTGCCATACTCACCACGCTTGGCAGGCGGGTTGGCGAGCGCAGTACGGGATGTTGATATACGGAAAGACGCTGCTGCCCATCTTCCGGAGGTGTCCCTTAGCAGGCTCTTACTGCATCCACGGGTAGGAGAGGAGGGGTAACATTCTACTGCCGGCACCCCACGGCACTATAAAAATATAAGTGTATAAATCACAGTTCATGAAAGAATTTAATAATATCTGGCAAAATAGTAGATTGTATCATAAGGCAGTAAAATAATACTTTTACGGCGAGGGCGCTTTATGAATCCTGAACGTAGCGAGGGATTCAAAGTACGTCGCCCGAGCCAAAAAATATATTTTGTGCCCGAGTGATACACTCTACTTTTCATCACCCTCTATGAGAAAATAAAAGGTTGATTTTAGCATTGAGTAGGTACTCAAAAGAGTGGAAGGTTGTTTAGTTTTGGCTAAGTACTAGAAGTAGGCCAAAAACACAGATTCTGAAAAATTCTGGGCGCCTCTTGCATTTCTCTATTCAATAAAATTACCATAGGCTTTCATATATTTCTCCCGGGATTTTGCAGGTAATAGATTATCCATCACATTTCTTGCGTTAGTTCTAATACTTTCAGGAGTTAATTCTATACTTTCACTGTCACTTGATGAACTCATTTTTCAAAACAAAACCATGAATTTCTAACAATCCGTGAAAATTGACGAAAACGCGGGCTGTAGTTCGCGCGTTCTTAATTTGATTTCTTTGTTTTTTATTCAGCCGGCTGCGCGACTGTGGGCCGTCGTACCAGCCAGTCTTTATTCAAACAACATTTGCGTTCGATTTCTTTGGCGCTGAACACTAAGATGTTCCAAATTCAAAAAGTGCGCGGTAAACATAATTGCGGCGCACTTATAAAGAGGATTAAAAACTCATTATATACTGCCTGCTAAAAGTTTCTTAAAGAAAACACCACCTTTGGGTGCACTTAAAGGCGAACCAAGTCGTCCTTTTCGAATAGATGGGATGAAAATATAGTTATGTATATGCTTACTTTATGGCTAGATGCTGATAAACAGATAAAGAATAGGAAACTGCTGTCCACGTCTACCGCTGCACATCGCCCTGCCTCATAGCTCGGCGGCGGCCGGCGGACGCAGTGCGGGATGTTGTACACGGAAAGATAGCGCTGCCCGTCTTCCAAAGGTATCCCTTGCAGGCTCTCACTGTATCCACGGGCACGAGAGGGGGAGCAACATTCTGCTGGCACTCTACGGCGATTTTCTAACGTGTACTACTTAATTGATTTGTATTATGTTGTAGGAGAACGGGTCGGGTGCGTCCGCGGCGTCGGGAGCGGCGGCCGCGTGGCGCGTGTTCGTGCAGCTATACATCGTGCAGCCCAAGGGCCTGCAGGAAGGCTCGCTCGTCTACGACCCGCCGCACGCGCACGTGTCTCTCATGCACGGTACTGTATCGTATAGAACGGGTCGGGCGCGGCGGCCGCGTGGCGCGTGTTCGTACAGCTATACATCGTGCAGCCCAAGGGCCTGCAGGAGGGCTCGCTCGTCTACGACCCGCCGCACGCGCACGTGTCTCTCATGCACGGTACTGTATCGTATAGAACGGGTCGGGCGCGGCGGCCGCGTGGCGCGTGTTCGTGCAGCTATACATCGTGCAGCCCAAGGGCCTGCAGGAGGGCTCGCTCGTCTACGACCCGCCGCACGCGCACGTGTCTCTCATGCACGGTACTGTATCGTATAGAACGGGTCGGGCGCGGCGGCCGCGTGGCGCGTGTTCGTGCAGCTATACATCGTGCAGCCCAAGGGCCTGCAGGAAGGCTCGCTCGTCTACGACCCGCCGCACGCGCACGTGTCTCTCATGCACGGTACTGTATCGTATAGAACGGGTCGGGCGCGGCGGCCGCGTGGCGCGTGTTCGTGCAGCTATACATCGTGCAGCCCAAGGGCCTGCAGGAGGGCTCGCTCGTCTACGACCCGCCGCACGCGCACGTGTCTCTCATGCACGGTACTGTATCGTATAGAACGGGTCGGGCGCGGCGGCCGCGTGGCGCGTGTTCGTGCAGCTATACATCGTGCAGCCCAAGGGCCTGCAGGAGGGCTCGCTCGTCTACGACCCGCCGCACGCGCACGTGTCTCTCATGCACGGTACTGTATCGTATAGAACGGGTCGGGCGCGGCGGCCGCGTGGCGCGTGTTCGTGCAGCTATACATCGTGCAGCCCAAGGGCCTGCAGGAGGGCTCGCTCGTCTACGACCCGCCGCACGCGCACGTGTCTCTCATGCACGGTACTGTATCGTATAGAACGGGTCGGGCGCGGCGGCCGCGTGGCGCGTGTTCGTGCAGCTATACATCGTGCAGCCCAAGGGCCTGCAGGAGGGCTCGCTCGTCTACGACCCGCCGCACGCGCACGTGTCTCTCATGCACGGTACTGTATCGTATAGAACGGGTCGGGCGCGTCTGCGGCGTCGGGCGCGGCGGCCGCGTGGCGCGTGTTCGTGTTAATGTTTTACGGCTGAAATGTTTTTTTTTTTTTTTTTTTTTATTATTTGGTTCACAACTTGAAATAAACACATTTTTATCGAATTCGTGACATTCTCGGGTATGACATTCCCGGTGTTATTTCTAATAAACAGTGAACACAACATGCATTTTACAAACATTTTTTTTTTATATACAACAAAAAATATACTAAATATAAAGACTAAATTAAACAAAACATAAAAAATAAGCAATAAAATATAACACGACGAATTTATGATAACTGATTTTGAAATAGTTTTTTAACCCGCGATTTGGCCGAGGCTAAAGAACCAAAAAATACGTCATATCCTGTACATATCCCATTGTAGGTTTTGATCATTCTGTACATAGGAGAATGTTGACCAACATTTGTACGACAATAAGGCAATTTAAAACTTTTTCTATTTACTAGACGACTACTTGGTCGGGGAACTTCTATACTGACTTGTTCTAAGAAATCTGGACAATCCACTATACCGTGTATAATCTTGTGTAGAAATATAATATCGGCAATCTTGCGACGGACGCTTAGGGGCTGCAATTGATAAAAAGACAGTCTGTGCTCATAAGATGTTAGTAATTTACATTGCATGTTAGCATACGACAAGTGATACAAAAATCTTTTTTGTACCCTTTCTATTCTATTAGAATGCACAGCGTACCCAGGTGACCAGATACAGCTGTTATATTCTAGAACACTCCTTACTAAGGAGTTATACATAGGTATGACTACCTTGGGATCCTTAAAAGATTTAATTTGTCGTGAAACAAAACCTGATATTCTAGAGGCATTTTTAATAATGTTGTCAATGTGATCACGAAAATTTAAAGAGCTATCTACAAAGACTCCCAGGTCCCTTATGCTAAATACTTCGTTAAGTTGAGTGTTCTTTAATTTATACAATGCTGCATGAGGATTTTTCTTCTTTGTGAACTTAATATGGTAGCATTTATTCGTATTTAGCACCATGTTGTTGTTGGCACACCATTTATCGACCTTGTTAAGTTCACTCTGAAGAGCTTCTATATCCGAATTACTTTTTACTTCTGCAAACAATTTTAAATCATCAGCATACATCTTAAAACTGCAACTTAATATATTCGCAAGATCATTTATGAAGATAATAAAAAATAAAGGTCCCAAATGTGATCCCTGGGGAACTCCTGCCGGTATCATCTCTTTCCGAGACCTGTATCCACGTATTTGTATAAGTTGCGTCCGATTTTGCAAGTAAGACTCGCACCAACGGAGCAATGATCCATGGATACCCATTTCATAATTTTTTTTGAGCAACATAGCGTGATCAATTAAGTCAAATGCCTTACTGAAATCCGTGTAAATAGCATGGACTTCGCTTCCAGTATCTAATATACGAGCAACATTGTTTATGAAGCCCACAAGATTAGTAGCTGTTGATTTATTTGGAAGAAAACCATGTTGCTGATGATGGAGTTTTGGTTTTACATGCCAAAAAAGTTTGCGCTGCACGATTGATTCGAATACTTTTCCAGGTGCAGGAAGAATAGAAACAGGTCGGTAATTAGATGCTATACTGGCATCTCCTGATTTGTGTATCGGTGTTAAGCGTGCATTTTTCCATTCGGTCGGAAAATATCCATCAAGAAGTGATTTATTATACATCGTGCATAGAGGTGAAGAGAGACTCTCGGCACACTCTCTGAGTAAAATGTTTGGAATACCGTCTATGCCCGCACCCTTGTTTGGATCCAACTTTTTCAGAGCTTCAGTGACTTCAGCTTCTACCAACTGTAAACTACCTAAACATAAAGATGAGAAACTCGTATTTGTGTTGGACGTTAAAACTTGAGTATTTGATACTTTTTTGGCATACACTGACTGAAAATAGTCCATAAATAACTCACATATTTCTGGCCCACCATTTGCTGTTTTTTTATCAAGAAATAATGTATTTGGTATTGTATTACAATTACGTTTTAGACTATTAACATATGACCATATATATTTTGGATGAGTAAGAATTTTTTCGGCAGCGTTTTCTTTAAACATTTTATAATATTTTCGTACCATATGGTCGTATCTATCCCTAAGAATATCTACTACCTCCTTATCACGTGGGTTTCCATACAATTTATATCTTCTGTGATACCTATTCTTCTCTTTGGCGCATTTAATTAAAGAACTACTGAACCAGTTAGGATATCGTTCACTTTTCGGTTTTTTAAGGGGAGTATATTGTCGGACAATTGGCATATAATAAGCGTTGTGTAGAAAAGTTTTACCATCGTGTCTATGTTATCACCATCTTTCCAAATTTTTGACCATTCAATTGTTTTACAATCCTCGTTAATTTGACTAAAATCAGCTTTACCGAAATTTAAAGTAGGAGTTTTGTTATATATAAGAGGTTTAATATATACGGGCATACGGAATTCTATATCAAGAGCGGGATGGTGTACATCGAGGTTAACTAATGGGAAGAAACATTTATCAACTTTAACATTCCGAGGGCAATCTGTGAGTACTAAATCAAGAATACGACCACTTTCATTCTTTACGCTATTGCACTGTCCCAGATTGTTAAAATGATGATGATGATGAATCTATACTAATATTATAAAGAAGAAATATTTGTATGTTTGTAACGAATAAACTCAAAACCTACAAGACCGGATTTTTCGAATTCTTTTATCATTAAAATTCTACATTATCCCTGAGTATCATAGCTATGTTTCATCCCCGTATTCCCACGGGAACGGGAACTACGCGGGTGAAACTGCGGAGTACGGCTAGTATAATATAAGATCACTTTGAAAGCTGAACTACAACTTCCTATCTCCTTCCAGCGATGTCAGAATCAGAAGCGCTAGAAGACACCAACACGAGTACCTCAGAGGAGTCTTCGGAGCTCGCCTCTAGTATATTGCAACAACAGACGGAACAGCTCAAGAACTTACTACTCAGAGCACAGGTATGACATTAAACCTCTGTTTAGGCCAAGTGCCTAGTTAGGTAGATGACACAGTGACACTATGTTTATCCCTTTCGTCCTAATACGTTTTTAAATATACCTGTCTCTGTTCCACACTCCCTACCTCCCCTCACCTTGCCGTGGAGTTGGAATCTGCGTGCCCTGCACCCTCGCGGGTCACCTTGACCCATATTCAGTGCGAATTAGGCATTCGAAACGCGCGCGCGCATCGTTTCTAATTAATCATAAACTGTGAAACCTGCTAAACTATTGTGAATTGTTCCCTAAGAATCCTAGGAAGAGTGAGTGCTAATCTCCGACCTAGGTACATTTTACAAGAAAACAACCAATCTGGAAGTCTATCGTCAACAGGCGCGAACCGGCTGACAGGGTGAGTCCTTTCATTTCCTTCCTTAATCCTGTGTTACTGTGTCAATATTTCGGGGAAATAAGTAATCCTAGCTATCACGAAGATATTAAAGAACCCAGCGCGTAATCAACCTCCCTTTCTTATCTTTTATAATTATTGTTGTTTAATATACATCTATGCAACTGATTCAGCTACTCGACGCTAGATGGCGCTTCTGCCAAGCTATATTTTTATCGATGTATGACGATGACTCAACCAAATTTCTGTTAGGTTATGTTTACAACATGAAATAGTCACTAGCACAGGGAATGTTATTTTCACTGCTCAAAGTTTTGCACTGGTGGTATAGATCACTTATCTTTACTTATAGTCACTTTTCTTGGAGCAGGGTCGCTCGAGACCGAGAAAAATGGAAAGAGCTGGAGGAGGCTTTTACCGCTGAAAGCGGTCCTTACATAGACAACTCTAAAATACAAAGTCAAAATAGCAATTAATTTATTATAAACTAAGTCTTAAGTTACATAGATATATTCAAATACTGTGTAAGGAAAATAAAGCTTTTTTATTTTATTTATTTTATTTTATAATATACATCTACAGTAAGGCCTTTGCATCTATTGTAGATGATTTATACAGAGTCAGCAACTGGTAATTATGCGGGACGCTGCCGTGCTTGGGACATTGTTAGATGGTGTACGTGCTAGCACTTACACAAATGTTCGAGTACATTCAACTCTAGTTATTTTAGCATCGATTGCATTGACCTAGATTAAAATTGTCGTGTAACTTGTGGGAAAAATAAAGCAGTGCGATTTTAACACTACGGGTTCGGTCATTTATATCTCTTCGGAGTAACCCCCCCACAGTTAGCTACCCTTAGCTTTTACTCAGCTTATCTTTACATTTGAGTCCGATTCTAACAGATGGATTAGGCTAGCCCACACCTATACCATCCTCTCAGCTTTTTAAGCTATTATTATTACTGCAGATAGCAGATCAATTCCAATATTTGTCCGGTGGCGGGAATCGAACCTTACCATCAGTCTGCTATTAGACCGACTGAGCCACGGATGCAGTCATAGTTGCTTAGTTTCGGACTAGATTGTGCTGTGTGTACATTTCAGCATTTTATCAATAAGCGATTTATGAATATGAAGTTACCTACGAGGAATAACACAATGTTTTTGTACTGAACAGCCACCTACAAACAATATGTTGGTCGCACGGCCGGAGTCTCCGCCGGCGGCGCCGCAACTGAATCTCATGACGCCCGACGCATTCAGGTCAGTACTATTGTATACGTATTGCTCTAAATAAAATGTCATAGTTATGAGGATCCAGGAAGGGTTGAAATATCTTTTAAAAGGACAATGTACACGCTTCTACAACAAACTCCCAAGTGAGTTGCAGAAGTTATCATTGAATAAATTTAAAAACGCAATCAATGCAACAAGCATTGGCACGGGGGTACCAGAAAAGAGCAATTTTTGACCTTTGGTGACCTTTTGAGGTCACAATAACTCCGGTCCTTGTAATCCTAGGGTCAAAAAAATCAATCAGTACCCTTCTCTCGTTAAAACAGTGCTATAAAAATGGTTTCATGTAAATCGGTCAACGCTTTCTGTTGTAATCGTGTCATGCACAGACAGACAGACAGCGCTATGCATAATCGCCACCTAATAAAGCTTATTATAAAATATCAGATACCTAGAGGACAAAACCACTGGCGACGGAATCTGCTCCAACTCGGTTAAACGTAATATAAGACAATTTCTTTTGCTAAATTATGACTATAACGACCGAGTTTCGTGTTATCTGAAGTGAACAGATTGAATTATGTGCTTTATTCAATTAATTTGAGTTGTTATATTGCAAATTAACGCATCAAAAAGTCCCCTGCGGTCGCACTGAAAAAGTATTTTTGACTGACTTCAAAAGGGTGTTCCCAATTCGACTGAATGTTTGTTACGCGATTACTCCGCCAATTACTCGTATGAATGGATTTTGATGATTTTTTTACGATTTACGGTCATGTTACAGACATGGTCCCTTTGATTTATGAAAACTCAATTCTGATGATGGAGTCCATGGGGGAATTTAATAATTGTAGTACTAGAGCCAAGGCATAATTCAATGACATAATTCAACTATGCGGTTGGGGATTTTGTTTCACTTTATAATGTTTGCGTGTTCTTACACCCAGTTCTGATGATGGCATCCATGATAAAACGAGAGAAATACTCTAACATAATAGGCACACGCATAGCGGTTTGGGTGCTTTTTGTAGCAGTATTTCATAATTTAAGTCGGTTTTTAACAAATCATATTTTGTTTGAATCAAAGCTCTCACAGGCGTCTGTTAACAGCAGCGTGGCCCGGGTGCGCCTTCAAATATACAGGACAGATTCCCTTATTAAGATAATGTCACACTAAATTATTCTTGTTGATTGTTATTTTCGCCCACAAAAGTTCACATCTAAATGACGTCAAGTTCTGTAGATAATCCAGAAACTTATTTAATAGAATATTGCTGATAACTTAGGATCAATTTAAGCTCACAGTCTAATTTTCTTTCTGTACGTGAGTGAGTGTGAAAACCTTTTATTAGGCTAATGTTTTTTTTTGTATTTATGTCCTGCTGGTTTTCCTAGTAAATAAATAAAAACGCATGGGCGTTCTTATCGCTATAAAGCGATCTCTTCCTATTATTATCACAGTATTTGGTTTATTATCCAGCTCTCCGGGAAAACGCGACGACGACGAGTTACCACTGGCCGTTGTCACTCCTGATATCGGAGTTCAATCTCGAAGTTCTACGACAGGTAACTACAAACAAATGTTGTCTATAGTTGATGGTACCGGGTTCCATTCTCGACACGAAAAAAAGGTTGGAATATTTCTCCAGATATTTGTTTTATTTACAATAAAAAGTATTTAAGTTTCATATGAGACCCATATCATAAGCTCTCCTTACTTTTCGGTTAGACAATGCCGTGGGGTGCCGGCAGTAGAATGTTACCCCTCCTCTCATGCCCGTGGATGCAGTAAGAGCCTGCTTAGGGACACCTCCGAAAGATGGGCAGCAGCGTCTTTCCGTGTATCAACACCCCATACTGCGCTCGTCAACCCGCCTGCCAAGCGTAGTGAGTATGGCAACTACCACTCATGGATATCCACGATTGGCCTGTGTTCAGTAGTGGACATTTTACGGCTGAAATGAATGCCATATTAAATGTCCTGAATTATTATTATTATTATTATACATTAGTGGGACGAGACGATTAAAGGGTCAATGTCTAGAACATTCTCAGATGGATTAGACTAGCCCACAGAAACTTTGTCCAATACTGCCCCCGATAGTAAAATGGGCGTTTTCCCGCGCCCTTTATCCACATTTGAGCTACATTACAATGTGGGCATTTCGGTCCGCGAGATGAGTGAAGTTTGGGCTGAGTTGAGCAATTAATACTTTATCCCCCCTATTTCCGGTAACAAAACTAACTAATCCAACAACTTAAATGTGATACTGTGGAACGTAACATAAGACAAAAGAAAATTGGTTGTGGTAATTGGAGGAAGTATGGGCTGAGTTGAGCAATGAATCCTGTTTCCCCTAATGTCGGATATATTACTAACTAACCTAATAAATGTGGAAAAATGTGAGATACGCTCGTTTTACTATCGTGGGCAGCATACGTCTCGTAAGTTAGTTTTAAAGTCTGTTAATGTTTTCAGCTATGTGTGAAGAGGCCCACATTGGCATCAACAAACTGACGTCGGGCGGGTCCAGTCCCAGTCGGGAAGTGATGGAGATCATGTCGCATAATGACGAGGATGACTTCTATAAGGACCATATGGTAAATCTTTTGTACTAGTGTAAACAATTGATTTCGATTTATGCCGCGCGTGCATAGCTTTGACGCTTATTTTGGACAAACTTCCAGGTGCAAAAGTGCACCTTAAGACGGAAGAGTGTATTCTTCGGCCCCGCCGGCGGGACCGGTTATTGAAGGTGCCCCTAGCAGCTAATGTGGGACGGGTTGACGTCGCCTCCGGGTTAGCGGCGGTGAGCTCGTCAACGGGCAAGCCGAGAACGTGTCTCGGTCGACGGAGGAAAGTTCTGACCGCGCCTATATAAGGCCCGACTAGCGCGTGTCATACGCGCTCGTCGGGCCTTATATAGGCGCGGCGGCCGGACGCGCGCTGTGTGTGCTCGGAGCGGGGTAGCGGCCGCCATTGTAGGTGCGCGTAAGAATTAATGTTCACGCGCACTGGCTCCCGCGCTTATTACAGCTACAGTACTAGCAAAAACATATAATTGGCTCAACTCAAACTTGCTCTAAACATTTCTTAAACAAATTGTATGACTTTCGAAAGAAAAATACAACTATTCCCAGCCTCCAGAGAATTATTGTATTCAAATACATAATAACAATTGTAACAAAATAAGTTGCGACTTTCCAAATATAGAAAAATTCACAACTGTAAAATATCTCGGTGACATGATTGATCAAAGGCTCTCCTGGCATGCTCACCTCGAGCTCTTAATGAACAGGACAAGAAAACTTATTTGGATTTTCAAAACACTCCGCCATGTAGCTGACAAAGAACTACTACAACATATCTATAAAAGTTTAGCACAATCAACCTTGAACTACTGCATACCAATCTGGAGCGGAGCTACGAAAACAAAATTCCTTCAATTAGAAAGAGCACAAAGATCTCTCTTAAAAGTAAGTTTCTATAGACCCCACCGTTACCCTACAGAGTTGCTCTACTCAAATACTGGTATTTTGACGGTTAGAAAGCTCTAAAGCTCTACAGTTTTATAAATGCGAGTATACACGCTGTTTTAAAACTGCATAATAAATTAAAATATGACCCCACTAATTTCACGAAGAGAAGAAATGACAAGGTTACCCCTAATGACATAGTTAATTCAAAATTTTCAAAACGACAATACATCAAACAATCCAACAATATGTAAAACTTTAAATATTTACCCACTTGCTAAACATACAACTAATACTGTTCTTACTGACTGGCTTCTCAGCCTATCCCATCAGGACACGGAAGAACTTCTGGAGATCGTTTCGTAAAATTACCCTCCAACCACATAATCCCACACATTCATACATCCACATAAATATTAAGACACGCACACTTTCCCGTACACATAAAGTATACATACACATTCATACCCAAAATACACAAAAAGATACAAGATACAAAAAGATATAAACACCCTTAAACAAAACACGCACAGTTGTTAAGTTGATAATTTTTGTAATTAACTTAGTCTGTATTTATTTACTCTTACTAGGCAAGAGCGAAACCCCCTAACACAGATATATTTTTACTTAAAAGGGGGTTTCCAATGCATAAAAATGTAATGTATAGATTAAGTTACTGAATTAAACTATTTTATTTTTTTGTAATTGCTGAACAAAGTTGAAAACCCCGACGCCGTAATCGCCGATGCGTCGTCATAACACAGGTTTAATCCTAGCACGAATAGTAGTAAATTCATATTTATTATACGTTTCAAATACCTTTTTGTAATTTATTGTGTAGATTATATGAATTTTTGAATATGTTATCTATCTATCTATAAAGCGGTGTGTTCGCTTCCAGGACGACGCGCTGGTATGCGACGAGCCGGTGATGGAGCCGAAGCCGGTGCCGCCGCCGCTGCCGAACGGGGGCGAGCCTCTCTTCCAGAGCGACTTGTTCGCGGACGCCGGCGTCGTCGCGCACAAGGTTACACACAGCAGTATGTATTGAGAATTGCCTTAGGGAGCTTTATTTTATGAATTATCAATGAGCCGTTCTTAGTAAAAAAATAGAAAAAATATATTTTATTTTGGTTTATAAAACTGGACGTTACAGTTTTAGGTAAACACTTAAAAAACAAAAGAGAACGACCTTCGTGAGAACACAGCATGCAAGATAAATTAAGAACTACACTCGTAAATAAAGTTACTAAAACAAACAATAGAATGGAAAAACTTATATCTTAAACAATGCTGTCTATACTACAGAAAATTATAGTTTTCCAGCAACTAGTGTCTATAAAAAATAAAGAGACAAGTTTGACTCTTTAGTAGTAGAAGTAGAAGCACAGATTATACAAACTAACAGATACATCACTCCAATACAAAAGCGAAAATACCTACGCTATAATAGCCTACAAAATCGTTGAGATTGCTTTGCTCACCCGCCTCACCTACTTGCAAGTAATCTGTGACGCGGCATCGAATGAGTGCCCAGGGTTGCTTCTACGATGAGATTTTTATAATAAAACGAATGTGGTGAAAAAAACAGCTATTTTTATTGGTTGCTCAAATATGATTTAGTTTTTTAAAATGATGGATACCTTTCGATGGTCGAAACGTCAGGATAATAATAAAGGTAATTACGCGATAAATACCCGTTAATCCAATATAGTAATAAACGACAGAGTTCTCAAACAAATATGAAATTGAAATCGCTTTGAAGGAACGCTGATCTGGAAAGCGATGACCTATGTTGTGTGTACAAAATACTTAAATACTTATCTATATAACTGTCTAATAAATAAATAAATAAATAAATTAGATCTTTGGTTTCGGCATCCATCTACTGCACAACAGTTAGTACGACGCGCTTTTGACATCTAAATGAACGCATTTTACGTGCGTGCGCTCAAGCGGGCTTGTGGCAGCCTACAGCTTTGCAGCTCCGGCGATGTACAGAGCGGTAGGCATTTAACGCGTGACTTTGAGCGAGTGACGGACGCCTGGTAGAAGGAATATCTAATTCGTATTTACAACTGATTCTAGATGGAGTTAGTGTGCGGAATAAGTAAGGTAACAATAGTCATTGTAGTGTTTATTAAACATAAAAATAACATCCGACGTCTATTAGGCTGCATGTATTGACCTTTTTTTTTGTTGTCACCTCATTTCCACTCTTAACAGTGGGCTCAGCAAATCATGTGGTTTCGCGAGTCATTCAAAAAACTACATTTCTTAAGCCGAACGAAAATTGTAATTTAATCCGAGCGATAAAGTCAGGCCATACGTGAGAGATTCAAACATAGTCCCAGGAAAACGTCTGCATGATGATGACTGAGTAACGGTTTCGGCGTTTTACATTTACATTCAAGCCACAGGCAAGGAAGATACGAGATCACGCCGCGGATTATACACACAGAGAGAATTAACAGAAACTTCAGTCATTATAACATCGACGTTAACTTTAACATCAACCCGTGTTTTATAAAGTACTGATAACCTATTGTTATTAATTTTCAACTTTGTTGTTCCTTTGCAATCAAAATGGTTACGATCATGCAATTTTATTATGTATCCAAAGGTATTTACTACTTATTTCCTTGTTGTCTAGCAAGTGAAACATCATGGCCGCCAATATCAATCGCACAGATAACAGAAGCGAACCAACGAAAAGCATCCAGCGACAAATCCGGTGCCCAGTCTGTCAACACATCAGTCACGGCCCTCGCCGCCCCCATCCTAGAGCGGACGGCCAGCGACGAGCCGCGGATAGAGCGCGCGCGGCTTGACGCGCTCGAACACAAGCTTGACAGACTGACGGGTGAGTACAACACATCAGTCACGGCCCTCGCCGCCCCCATCCTAGAGCGGACGGCCAGCGACGAGCCGCGGATAGAGCGCGCGCGGCTTGACGCGCTCGAACACAAGCTTGACAGACTGACGGGTGAGTACAACACATCAGTCACGGCCCTCGCCGCCCCCATCCTAGAGCGGACGGCCAGCGACGAGCCGCGGATAGAGCGCGCGCGGCTTGACGCGCTCGAACACAAGCTTGACAGACTGACGGGTGAGTACAACACATCAGTCACGGCCCTCGCCGCCCCCATCCTAGAGCGGACGGCCAGCGACGAGCCGCGGATAGAGCGCGCGCGGCTTGACCCGCTCGAACACAAGCTTGACAGACTGACGGGTGAGTACAACACATCAGTCACGGCCCTCGCCGCCCCCATCCTAGAGCGGACGGCCAGCGACGAGCCGCGTATAGAGCGCGCGCGGCTTGACGCGCTCGAACACAAGCTTGACAGACTGACGGGTGAGTACAACACATCAGTCACGGCCCTCGCCGCCCCCATCCTAGAGCGGACGGCCAGCGACGAGCCGCGGATAGAGCGCGCGCGGCTTGACGCGCTCGAACACAAGCTTGACAGACTGACGGGTGAGTACAACACATCAGTCACGGCCCTCGCCGCCCCCATCCTAGAGCGGACGGCCAGCGACGAGCCGCGGATAGAGCGCGCGCGGCTTGACCCGCTCGAACACAAGCTTGACAGACTGACGGGTGAGTACAACACATCAGTCACGGCCCTCGCCGCCCCCATCCTAGAGCGGACGGCCAGCGACGAGCCGCGTATAGAGCGCGCGCGGCTTGACGCGCTCGAACACAAGCTTGACAGACTGACGGGTGAGTACAACACATCAGTCACGGCCCTCGCCGCCCCCATCCTAGAGCGGACGGCCAGCGACGAGCCGCGGATAGAGCGCGCGCGGCTTGACGCGCTCGAACACAAGCTTGACAGACTGACGGGTGAGTACAACACATCAGTCACGGCCCTCGCCGCCCCCATCCTAGAGCGGACGGTCAGCGACGAGTGTTTAGTAGATTATGTGCTTTACTCAATTTAAATGTGTGTTGTTTCTCTTTTGTTAATTAATTATTCTTAACTCTAATGAATAAGCACTTATTAACTTAGAGATAAAATCTCGTGGCAACCTCAAATTCGGAAAGCCTGGCACTAACTGAGAACTGAGAAAAATGTGATTGTGCATTCATCTAATCGCCTATCTGGATTAAAACTTGGTTCATCATAAGCAATGTTCTTTTATTATATGTGCAGATCTCATGGAACAACAGAGTGTAGAGTTACGGTCCATACGCGAGGCGACACAGTGCCCGCGCGACATGCTGGACTCGGCGCTGCGCCAGCAGGCGCTCAGCACGACGCAGGCGATAGAAACCGCGCTGCAAGTCGGGTAAGGCACCTGCCTACATTTTTGACGAGTTAAGCTGAGGGCCCATCTTATCTTTTTTATTATTTTCACATAACGTTACTTGAAAACTATAACGAAATGTATGCAATTGCATCGCTATACCTAGCGAACGTAACTATCTTTTTGGCAAACAAAGGCAAAGTAAAATATGTGAATAGGTAACCTCTATCATTACACAGTCTAATATCCAACTGAGCTGGGAGGATAGTATAGGTGCTGAACAACCCTGTGTTGAATTGTACAGAGTCATTATTCATGCTGTGTAGGACGCTGCAGTGCCTGGGACATTGTTAGACGGATTAGGCTTGTTCATCACCTAAACCACCCTTCCAGCTCAGTTGGATATTGGTCAGATAGAGATAGAAAGTACAGATCAATACGACTACAGCTCGCTAAGCCGAGGGCTTCCCCGCTTGGCTTAGTGCACGGCCGGTATCGAACACACAACCCCTAAACGATCGAAGGTACATACCACGCGGCCAACATGGCTTTCAAACAAACACTATTCCATTCATATCAATTAACAGGAATGTTCTCGTACTTGTTATTGTTAGTAATGTTTGACATGCCCATAATTTGTTTATCCAATCGGAGACACTACTTTGCCTAAACACGGTTATTCACTAGCGCGGAAGGTAGCGTCTTGAAAATATGTAAAGGTTATAAATAAATAAATGATTGCTCGATCTCCAGTTGGGAGCGCATCGGCCGCATAGGCGAGACGGCCAGCGCGCGCGCCGCGTCGTCGGCCGGGCTGGGCGCCGCGCGCGCGCTGGAGCCGCTGGCCGCCGCGCTGCAGCACGAGCTGGCGGCCAAGCTCACCGCCACCGACCACCTGCTCAGGGATAATATAGAGAAACTGGCCAATAGCAAGGTACGTAAGGCGCTCGCCGGACTGAAGGGGCGCAGCTGTGACACGCTGCAAAATGTTGCACACAAAACGTGCGAGAGGTACGCCGGCTGAAAACAGATTCTGTGTTGTATGTATGTGTGACTCCGTTTTCTGTATTTAGACTCGAAGTTGGTCCATTTGCGTGAGGTGTCTGGCTAGCATAGCCAGCCCAACTCCGACCAGAAGTGCAGAATCTTCCTCGGATCTTCACAGGCTTCACGGAGTGACCTCGGTTGTTTGAGGATTTGTTGTCTTTGTGCTGTTACTCCCTCGCATTTCAGGACTACGTGGGCTGATTCTGTGTTTATTTTATTTTTTAATTACATGGAAAGCCGCTTGCTTACAAAGTAATAGAAACAAATGATGAAAATAAAAAAGTCTTAAGAAGTTTACACTTATGGTTACATAAATAGAAGTAAATAAAAAACAGTGTGGGCAATGTAGGCAATATTAACACAATTAATTAACAAATAAAATCACTCATTATTTGAATTACATAGCTATAGATTGAAGTGACTGGAAGAAGTGGAGCGAGGCCTTTTGCCAACAATGTGACGATAGAGGGTAATAAATAGAAATAAAACTGATTGTGCAATATGTTGCCCCCCCTCCTCTTTTGGATGCAGTAAGAGACTGCTAAGAAGATGGGCTTTCCGTGTATCATTATAATCATCCTGTACTGCGCGGCCCGCCTGCCAAGTGTGATGAGTACGGCATCAACCCCTCATGATCAGTACGGAGAGGCCCTTGACCAGCAGTGGACGTCGTATGGCGGAGACGATGACGATGATGTGTTGCAGACGGTGACGGAACGGCTCAGCACCAGCATAGCCCTGTCGGTGTCGGAGATGGTGAAGGAGTCCTTCCGCTCGGCGCTTTTTGAGAGCGTGGTGCCCGTCATGGAGAAGGCGCACTCGCAGATATTCCGCCAGATCAACCACGCCTTCCAGAACGGAACTAAAGAATGTAAGTTGTATTACTTTGCAATAAAGCTTATTAAACAATATTTATTTAGACAACCAACAGCTATTATAAACTTGTGAAGCAAGTAAAATACGATTAAAGATCAAAAATACATTGCGGATTAAATAAAAACATAATTGATGTCAAATTAGCAATAACATAAAGGCTTCACACTCTGCGAATCACGGATGTTATACGATTACGTAGTACGATTTAGAAAGTATTAATTTTACTTCTTCTGTACATCGGGAAAACCTACGGATCAGCATTTTTTTCTGACCGCCAAGGCTCTCTTTCTCGCTCTCTTTCAATGTCCACATTATATTTAAGGTTGTCTGCAATAAAAAAGATAAAGATAAACAAACGTTAATCTTTGCTTCACAATAAGTAGAACAGTATAAGAGAAAAATGCAGTCATGGAAACAAAAAAAGGTAGTCGCTCAGTATGTGCACAATAGCGATAATGCTATTGTGCGCTGGTTTTCTGCGACACCAGGAGTGTGTGAGGCAGCAGTGTTACACGCGCTACAACAGCTGACATATTATCAAACAATAGAATATCAGTTTTATAGGTTTGGTATAAAACTGTAACTGTACTTTGTTAAACATAAAGATCAACAAGAAATGTGAAATATGAACATAAAACATAAAATAACATTAGCATAGACATTGAAATTAAAATAACAAAAGAAATATAAAAAAAAAATCATTAAGAGAACATTGTATAGTTATACATTAATACGGAACGGCTCAGAACGTCTGCTTGATGTTGGTACTTTTTGTGAGATTAAAAGATGTTTCTTCAGGGTTTTTTTAAAAGCTTCAATTGACTTTAAGAGTTTCTAATAGGAGGAGGCAAGTTATTCCACCATTTCGTGGCAGCATACCGAAAGCTGCCACGAAAAGCAGACGTTCTGTGGCAAGGACAAATCAAACGGGTGGCAAAACGAATGTGACAATTTGAAAATTGAAGTTTGTCATATAAGTATTGTGGTTTTCGATATTTGATAATAACAAAAGCAAGGCCGCAAAATGCAGGTAGCGTCGTGACGACATATTAATCAGACCATAATCATTGATATATGGGGAAATATGTGCTCGCGGAGGTATGGTAACACAAAAACGGACACATGCATTCTGGAGACGCTGTATTAACTTTATCGATCTACTAAGCAAACACCCCCCCAAACACGTTATCCACATAACTTAGTTTAGATAATATAAGGGAGTCGCATAACTGTATTCGAATATCAGTGCTGAGAAACTCACGCATCCGGTAATGTACAGATAACCGGTAAAAGCAGTTGTTTACTACGGTTTGCACGTATTTCTTGAAATGTAGTGAACCATCCATAAGCAGCCCAAGGTTGCGAGCCTCAGTATCACGGTCCACTGAGATTCCCTCAATGCTTACCTTTGGATTATTCCTCACGATGTTTTCCATTTGAAGTTTAGACCCGAGTATCATTAATTTAGATTTGCTGGGGTTTAAGACAGTTAACCTTGTTCCACTTTGCAACGCGTTCCAAATCTTCATTTAAGCTCGCGATGGCTTTTTCAGTTTATCAGGTTTAAAAGAAAAGTATAATATTGTATATCATCAGCATATACATATTTGGTATTTACAATTCAAAATATTAGAAGGTAAATCTGCACAGTAAAGACTAAAATTAACCCTGTGTTACTCCACGTGTAGCAGTCTAGGACCGATAGTTTCCGAGATATGGCTGTTTGAAATTTGACAGCTGTCATCGAAAAAGTAGATCTCATGAAGGTCTTTAATTTGAGCCCACAACGGACAGTCTAGGACGAGTAGTTCTCGAGATATGGCGATTTGATATTTGACAGCTGTCACTGAAAATGTAGATCTCATGAAGGTCTTTCATTTGAACCCGCTACGGAAAGTCTAGGACGAGTAGTTCTCGAGATATAGCCCTTTGAAGTTTGATAGCTGTCATCGAAAAAGTAGATTTCATGAAGGTCTTTCATTTGAGCCCACAACGGACAGTCTAGGACGAGTAGTTCTCGAGATATAGCCGTTTGAAGTTTGACAGCTGTCACTATTTACATCTAGAGGTATTAACTTTTTAAAATAATCCTTCCAGCTATCTTTTATATCCTCATATTTTGTCAATACCTTCATCATCTTTTATACATTTTATATGAATAGTGTCCCTCGCATTCTTCTCTCTTACTTTTGTTAGTCTGTACAGGTATTTTTGTCCGTGCGGGCTATCCAGGGTCTGGTACAATTTATGCTGTGCCCTTGCCCTTGCAACAGCTACAGACTTTTTAGCAAACTTTTTACATTCTAAATATACCAACATTTTACTCTCTCTCACATTCACATTACTGATTTCTACGCTTTTCCAGTCCTTAAAGGCATTCTTCTTTTCTTTCAAGCTCTTTTGTACCACCTCATTCCACCACCACGTATCTCTAGTATCTATCTTTCTTTTCCCTTTCGTTTCACCAAAAACATCCTTCGCCGTCTTTCTCATGCAAATCGCCATTTCATTACAACATTCATTTACTGATTTCCCTGCCATATCCTTAATTTCAATCATCTTATTAACCACGCGCTTTTGAAACTCCCGTCCTTTTCAATTAAATGCCACTTAGTTTTTGGTGGGGGCTTTGGCGTAAGAACAGCTTGGGTCTTCAATCTCATTTCCATAATTAAGAGACGATGTTGGGAGACCAGTCACTGGTCATTTAATGCCACAGCTTTTGTTGTCAGGGCGCATCTAACGATTGATTTTTTTCATTAATCCTCAGTCGCAGCGAACACGGAAGCGGCGGCTCGCGCGGCGGCGGAGCGCGGCGGGGCGGCGGCCACCGCGTCATTGCGCGCGGCGCTCGACCGCCACGCCGAGGCGCTGGCCGTGGCGGCCGCCGCGCCGCACGCGCCGCCCATGCACCAGCTCACCTCGGCGCTGAGGGACGCCGCGCACAGGTAACGTTACACCGCGTCATTGCGCGCGGCGCTCGACCGCCACGCCGAGGCGCTGGCCGTGGCGGCCGCCGCGCCGCACGCGCCGCCCATGCACCAGCTCACCTCGGCGCTGAGGGACGCCGCGCACAGGTAACGTTACACCGCGTCATTGCGCTCGACCGCCACGCCGAGGCGCTGGCCGTGGCGGCCGCCGCGCCGCACGCGCCGCCCATGCACCAGCTCACCTCGGCGCTGAGGGACGCCGCGCACAGGTAACGTTACACCGCGTCATTGCGCGCGGCGCTCGACCGCCACGCCGAGGCGCTGGCCGTGGCGGCCGCCGCGCCGCACGCGCCGCCCATGCACCAGCTCACCTCGGCGCTGAGGGACGCCGCGCACAGGTAACGTTACACCGCGTCATTGCGCGCGGCGCTCGACCGCCACGCCGAGGCGCTGGCCGTGGCGGCCGCCGCGCCGCACGCGCCGCCCATGCACCAGCTCACCTCGGCGCTGAGGGACGCCGCGCACAGGTAACGTTACACCGCGTCATTGCGCGCGGCGCTCGACCGCCACTTCCATTCTATTTCATAAAATTTTAAGAAAAAAAAAATTGATGTTCCGTTCTCGTCAATTTATCAAACAATATCCATCAAGCAAGTTCATAATTTCGTCTATGGTTTATCATTCGGTCTCAAGCCATCGTTGTCGATGGTATATACTTCCGGTGTCCCGTCAGAGTTTAGAGCGAACTGGGTCAGTTGAACGACCACCGAACGAACGCACGCGAATCCATATCGCAGGAAGCTGATCGCTAGCAGCTCCATCTAAAAAACGCGCGTGCGTTATCTCTTGAAATCTCCAGAATCCCATCATCAGTGACTCTTCGAATGGTGGAAGTGTGGCAGTTTGCAGTCTAAATCAGTCTAAAAATTAAAAAAAAAACTAAAAATTAAAGAAATTTTTAAAGAAATATAAAAAAACTGACAAAATAAAAAAATGTACTGCCAGGCATCTAGCGACGCTTAATTTTTTTCCCATATATTCTTAATATTAACTATTGAATTGTATCTTTGCAGTGTCCTTGAGAAGGAGATGACGTGGTGGCGCGACCAGGCGCGCTCGGTCGCCGTCCAAATGTCGCGCGCGCACTCGCCGTCCACGCCCTCGGTGGCGGACCGACAGGTAATGTGGTTCACATGGACCATTCTACTCAAGGAAAATAATTAACTGATTAATTTTACCTGGTTACTTACGTTGACTTAGAACTGTTCATGCCTTGTGAAATGGGAGGGGAGACTCGTAAAATGTGGCCATCCGTGACCAAAAATCATGAAATTGATTGTGTGACGTAATTTAGCACGCGGAAGTGGCCATGTAGCTTTAAGATCACATGGCCGATGACCGCGAAAAGATCTCGAGTGGAGGCCACGGACCGGCACGATGATCCCATTAATATTGCTTATAGTGTTCACCGTACGACGAACCGAAGGACGACATATCCGGTACATTGACTATGTCGTCTACACTTTGTATTCCAAACTCTGCCGGGAGTAATCGGGCTTCGTCGCACCCTTGCTTCGCCGTTGCCGTTATTATGACAACCGATAGAGCTATTACCAAGGCACTGTGTTCCTTTTACACTGAAATGTAATGACCGATGACGAAATTGTGAAATTATTATTAATCAACAATACTAGCCTGCCTCCTAATCCTCCGATCTAAGATTCTCACGCGTCTCTTACGCTTGATTAAACGTAGACGGTGCATACATTTAGCGGAAACAAGTGACGTACTAAAACATCCCTTCGTAAAAATTAATAAATAATTCTGTAGTACCACAAGTTTTCACAATCTACACTCGCTAGCGACTGTAGTTAAAAAATGTATGAAAACTTGTACAGCGCCTCTAGCTGATAGTTTGGTACTAAAATACGTAAAATATACTACAGCGACTGTAGTTTGGGCTTCATTTGCTTAGAATTTGGTATGATGAGTTACAAATCTGACAGATGTCATAGTAACGTACTATTACTACTGTAGTAACGGCAGGCGATCTAACAGTGACAACTCAAGGTAGATACAGTAGACACCGCACACAGCCGCATATAGTCCCAAACTAACCTTTTATAAAGGAGTTTAAGTTAGACGTTCAATCAACAACAGGCAAACTACAGAAGTAAGTTTAAGTCAACGATACTGCTTCTTTTCAGATACATCGCCGTTTTTCTCCAAGGAACTGTATTCCTTGCCTACCCTCATACAAGTACTATTAATAACTTATACGAGTACATTTCTCATAGAAATCTGTTGTAATGTATGAGTAAATTAGAAAACGCAATTTAAAAGTATTTAACTCCTTTTTTCGTATTTATTATATTGGTTTTGATAATAAGTTTGTTCATCAAAATCAAATTGTAGAAAAAAAATATCGTCTCATAATATCTCACAGGTTGTGTAGTGACAGTCCATATTCATGCCTATAGTGTATACGTATAAATAACCGACCTTTATTGAAGATTGTTTGTGTGCTTTCTTAAATAAAATAAAAAAAACTATTTAATAAAACTGCAACGTTATGTAGAATCGTGATACAAATATATTTAAATTCGTTCGATTCCGATAATGCGCGAGTCAGTACTAAAACCTCACTCGTCCGTTCTTGTGGTCATACATAATTTTACAAATTTTCTAAGAAGTGCCAAAAAGCGAATAATGCCCGGTTACAAGTATATAAGTGGTAAGTAAACACATTTATTGGCACACATAACACAAAGAACAAAATCAGAATGAACAGGAAAATAAACGTGTGACGAGTGAGCCAAAAGGTGAGCATTATGCTGAGAAGCATAATGCTGCTAACCGCTCGGAAGCGGTACGCAACGCTGGGTTTGCAGACGTCACCATAGTGCCATCACGAACGTAGAAGTCATTTTCATAATAATTTATTCATAAATATAAACCTTAACAAAATATTACATACAGGACGTTTCATAAAGAGTGGATAAAAAGTCCTAAAATGGTGAGACTTTTACTAATGACAAAATGTGTTTATCTGATCAGTTTTGATGTCTACCTGCCGGTATAGGCGATCCTATAGCGACGGTATACGACTTCTGCAGGCCAGAAATCGAGAGTGAGGAACACGTCCGTGCATTTCGCAGGTACCCGTGTCACATACGATTTGAAGGTCGCGTTCATCGTTCTCGTCAACTCGAGATGTATCTGGAACGACGACGGATTCTATAGCGGAGAAGTGTATTTTTAATGCATTTTATACATCGACACGTCATCATTATTTGACCGAGACGGTTAGGTATAGACTTGCCGTAGTTTGTGAAATCCGCCACGGTTTTGTGATAGTCCGAGTCATCGCCCGCGGCTGTATCAATGTCGTCTGCCCATCTTGTCAAACCCCATCAACATCATCATCTACAGGCCGACTTCATTCAACGCAGGCTTCCTTTAGTTTGTGCCATCCGCCACGATCCTGTGACATTCCAATCCATCGTGTGCCCACGACGACATAATATAACTATGTCGTCTGCCCATCTTGCGCCGGATGACAGACATTTTTAAATCATTTTTACATTTTTCAAATCCCATTTATCAAAAAATCCTCCACGACGATCGATTTGTATTGATGTTACCTTCATGATAGTGTGTTCCGCTAATTAATAAGTTAAAAAGCTAATTTATATTTCCCCCTTACAGATGCAATCAGCCCAGATCCAATCCCTCCTCAGCGGCGGCGACGTCAACGGTGCCTTCCAGCTGGCCCTCAACGCGTCAGATCTGGGTCTAGTGATGTGCGCCTGCCGCACCGCCGACCCGCCGCTAGTGTTCGGTCCACCCTGCAAGTTGAAACAGCACGTGCTGCTATCTCTGGTGCAGCAGTTGGGAGCTGACATGCAGAGAGATACTGTGCTCAAACACAGGTGAGAAATAATGTTACATTTGTGCCCTGTAGTTCCAAGCTTGACAACGTTTCTAGGAACAAAGTGGCTGATATAACCCTTAGTGGTTGGCTTGCCGTGCAAGCTTATCAGCACGTGCTGCTATCTCTGGTGCAGCAGTTGGGAGCTGACATGCCGAGAGATACTGTGCTCAATCGCAGGTGAGAATTAATGTTAGATATGACGCACTGTCGTAAACAAGATGCTAGGGTACTACGTCCGACCTGGGACTAGTGATGTGCGCCTGCCGCACCGCCGACCCGCCGCTAGTGTTCGGTCTGCACTGCAAGTTGATACAGCACGTGTTGCTGTCTTTAGTGCAGCAGTTTTGAGCTGACATGCCGAAATATGCTTTGTTCAAACAATGTTAGATTTGTTGTTTGATGTGACACAAAGGCCAGAAGCTTAACAGAGTTGCGTGTATTTGAATGGATCCTCGGATGTTTAAGATTCACAGTTGGACCCGGTAGATGGCGCTGCCATGGGTGGGGTGCAGTACGAAGTTCGCCGAGTCATCCAGTAATAATTGATGTGTCAGACTTAAACCTCTCAATTTCCCCAGGTACCTAGAAGAAGCCGTGATGAACCTCGACACGAGCAGCCCGGTGACGCGCGAGCACCTGCCCGCCGTGGTGCGCGAGCTGCAGAAGCAGATCATGGGCTTCCTCTCCGCGCACCCGGCGCACGCGCTCGCGCGCCAGTTCCGCATGCTGCTGATGGCTACCGAGTCGCTGGTGAAGGGCGCCGCATAACTCTACTGACGGCGCCGAATGACAATGACAAGTGACGGTGACAAATGTGAAGTGATATGTGTGTTGTGGGTGCTCATTTTAAAGATTAACTGTACTTCAGTCACATTTCATGTAGTGTTTGTAAACAAACCGTCAATACTAAACCTAAAAGTAACTTTCTTTTTATTGGTTCTTATAATATATTTCTCAATTATTGTGGATTTGTGACCAATCTCTTCAGTATAAATTACTATTAGCTCGGTAATAAAACCAACCCTTAGGAAGCAATTGAATTTTTAGTCTGACAGTTTGCTTACAATCATTCTAATTCGAATTTGGTTGTAGCATGGACCAAATATATACTGGACTGCTCAGACCATAGTAGAAATCGTCAGATTCTCAGCGTATTTCTAGATGGCGCTTTACCTTGAGCTACTTATACATTGCCAATTATTTCCGTTTGGAGCGCTAGCTGCTGACAAAGAGTATGTAGTTCAAAAAATGCAATCAACTTTTTGTTAAGAATTAGGTAGGTACAATAAGACATAGACATAGACATTCGTTTATTTGCTTGTATAGCACACATATACAATAATTACAGTGAAAGAACAGATACAGAGATTATAAGTAGAAGATATAATATAGATAGAATAATGATTTTTCCAAACAATAAACAAAAGCAGAGCAAATATTTTTATGTTAGCGCCATCTATATTTTTGACTGCTGTTTCTTTACGATTACTAAATCGTGTTATGGTTCGTTTAGGTGTCGGGGAATGACCAATTTATTAAAATTTGTTCAATCGTTACTCCTCGCGCCCTCTTTAATGTAGACAGTAACTAATTTTCGAATTACGTTTTGATGTATGGGATTAGCGATCCTCTATTTATTTGGTCCATGGTTGTAGTATAGAAATTCTAAAAGACCGGCCATACGCCTATTTGATTCTCCATTGTGATTTAAGAAAGTATCATTGTATGTACGCTGGCAGAATTGTGTGCTTGTCACAGAAGCAAAAAAGACACAAAGAAGAACTAGAAATTCAAGGGTCCGTCGGGATATATAGGTAATTTACGCGAGATATGTTTGTTCATAATGTGTTGTGGGCTCGAAAGTTTAAAACCACAACCCCACAATCATTTTCCGTAAAATCTTTAAAATGGCCACAGAGTTGGCTGTTAAGTTACATAGTTACATGTAATTTTGCAACTATTATTGTACAGTTTCTGACGCGCTCAGCGCTATCTTTTTTCTATGATTATTGTTCAAGAATGTGCCTAACATAATGTTCGTAATACCTACTGTGCTCGTTATAAGTTTTTGATTAGTATTGACGTGTACCAGGCCACCAATTTAACCGTTCAGTTGAGAGCTTCGCGGAACGAACTATCGATAACACTAGTTCATATAAATTAGCGGAAATGTTCGAGAACATATTTTGTAGTAAAGGCACCATCCGTATCGACCCTGAGAGGAGAATCTTGTTACGAAACAAGCACGTGAATATTCCCGCTTATTAAAGTGAAATCAGTGAGTCACAAGAGTTATTTTAGTAAAATGGTTAAGTTGTTATGATTTCGTAAAATGTCCAGTGTCCATAACTGCCATATTGTAGATTTCCTTTGCATTAGTGGTTTTCATTATTCAAGTGGGCATAAGAAATAATATGAACTACCTAGTCGTTTTAGCTGATTGATATTGTAGCCAATAGCCGTTTGGCGAGCGTAGTCAATTTGATTGCGAGGCAAGTGAACCGTCACGTTCGGCAAAACAACGCTATCGATCAAAATATTTGCTTGCCCTTCTCTAGTGTGCTGCTTGACAACCTTGTCAAATTTGTTGGCCAATCAAAGCGCAGTGGTCGCAGCAGTGATTTGGCGGAACATGCATGTTGGCGGGGTATGTAAATCAAAATTTAATTTAGTCCGTCGTCAGTAAGATAAAATAAAAATATTACGTATTTTTTGCTTTTTGAAATTAAATAAACAATACTTAGATAAAGCGAGTTGAAGTCAGGGCTTGTGACGTCATAATTCTGTACCGAGGCACGACAGTGCGCAACAGTGTGTGACTTCACGCGGCATTTCGATATAATGTATTACGGTTATTTTTTTGGATTACGTTAATAAATTTAAAAATACGTTTCCAATAGATTATGTTATTCTACATGACGTTATTAAAAGTTAGTCATCTAGCCTATTGTTGTTTGATTCAAAGGTTGCCTGGGAGAGATCGCTTTTAGCGATAAGGCCGCCCCCATTGTGCCTCATATCTGTAATGTTTTCTTTTTATTATTTGTTTGGTGTGCAATCAAGAGTATTTGTATTGTATTGTTGTTTATACAAAATAAATGACACTTCCTTATTATTGGGTATGTGCTCGATGACTAACGGAAACGTATTCGTTTCGAGGCAAACGATAGCAAGGCAAGGCAAATAGGCTGTCTGCATAATTACATTGGCTTTCCCTCGGCCCACATGTATACGCGGCATTACAACTTGGCAATCTATACTTGTGTTGTCAAAATCAAAGCTTTATACCATACGCCTTTGGGACTATAACAAAAAAACTATTCCTTATAATTTTAGCAAGCTCTGTTTGTTTCCCCTAATCTCAGAAACGACTGGTCGTATTCTGACGGAACTTCACAGGTCAGTTAATGATTTCAGATGATGCTGAAACTTAGCCTAAGTTACTACAAACTAACATTTTGAAAAAGAATTAGGAACCCGCGCAGGCAGCGGCTAGGTTATATATAATAATAATGGCACCACTTTTGCTCAGGGTGGGTAGAGAAAATTATAATGTTTGTTAGGATTTAATCCTTGTATAGCGCGTAGCGATGCTGGCTTTGTGAAAGACTGTTTGTTAGTATGTTCGTATTTATGTGTAAACTTAGTATGAATAGTTGTGTACGCCTGTCGGTAAGATACTCAACGCAGAGTCTGGCTGAGTTAACTCATACTTTTGCGAAATTGAATGTGTTTAAGATCTGAATCAGTTAAAACAAATGACGTAATCGCTCGAATTCTAGCAATATTCGTTCGACTTTCGAATTGTCGTATTTTTGATGAGACTTCTCGTTTCTACTCGATTTCCTTCTGAACCTAATAGATGGAGCTAGCAAGTTGAGCTCGCAAAGTTACAATAGTCCTGTCACTGTCAATTGTGCTTACCAACAATAAACTTACACCTTATAAGATAGTAAAATGTACAGTCCGACCAGAAAGAGTAGAAAATAAATGAGGGCGCCACTATCGTTTACATGGTATCACCATATAGTATGGCAGAACGCTTTGATACTTGATATTTTTAAATATATTTATAACACATTGCAGTTCTTATTTTATCAAATTTTACAATTAACATTTTTTGCTCATCACATAAAGGTTTGTCCTGAATAAGAATCAAATCCACTGCGCCGATACCAATTTTATTTTCGCTATTTCGGCGCCGTCATCTAGAGGTAGTTATCGTTATCAGCAGGGTGGACAAAAGCTCTTATGTAGTTGTGAGGCTTAGCTGCCATGTGCCATGAACAAAACATTTTAAAAGAGCAATGGTATCTAAACCAGTCCTATAACACTAGGTGTATACTAACAGACAGAGGGGAAAAAACAATAATAAACAATTTTGTCGAATAATAATTTATTACCAAATCATACATAAATCATTCTAATGACTTAAAGTCAAGATACTCAATACCCGACATCGATTCTTCTTCAGAATGTTGTGGTAGAACATAATTGGAAGTTCCTGCCATACCATCATTTTCTTCTTCACTCTCAGATTCCTCGCTAGAGCTATCATCACCGAGTTGTATTACCAGCTGCTCAATGTTTTGGTACATTGTTCGACCTCGCTCATAATATTCAATTTCGATTTTTTTCACATGTTCACAGCACCGCTTCCAGTCAGTTGGAGTAATGGTGTTGAATGATTCTTCAGTCAGTTCTTTGATATTTGAAGCTCCTACATTGCGTGAGGCTACTTTAGATTTTACTTGAGCCCATATAAGCTCTATAGGGTTTAGTTCGCAGTGGTAGGGGGGCAGCCTGACCACTGTGTGTCCATACTCCGAGAGCAACTCATCTATTTCATAGACAGGAATCTGTCTATGTTGCTTAGCCAAAGCAAGCAACATTGGTTTCCTTAAATTTTCATCAAAAGGAATATTATTTTCAGTTAACCATACTTTTATTTCATCAATTTTCGATGCAGATGTTGGGCATTTATTTTTTATCACTGAATGATATGGTGCATTATCCATTACTATGATTGACGATTCAGTTAAATTAGGAATCAATTTTTCAGATATCCATTTAGTGAAATTATGTTTATTCATTTCAGAGTGGTAGTCTTCTTGTTTATTATTTCCACTGAACATTAGAAGGGCATTTGGAACGAATCCCTTTTCACTTCCTGCATGCACTATAATCCACCTTTTCCCTTTAGAAATATCTTCTGTTACACCTACAGTCTCTTTGGACTGCCAACATCTTTTCACTTTGTATGATGAGTGTATGTAACTTTCATCCAAATATATTATATCTTTTTGAAGCTCATCAGGTAACATTCTATTTTCCATAATTACTTTGAGATATTGTTCTCTTTTGGCTGCAATATTATCTTTTTCTAGTAAAGCCTTTCTATTTGACTGGCATTTTTTGAATGTAAACCCAATTTTTCTTAACAATAGCCTTAAATGTTCTTTACCTCCGTCATAATTAATATCTTCTTTTAAAACAGCTAGCAATTTCGACAATGTAGGAACTTCTTTCTTAACTGAATAAAAATGATGAATTTTTTGCCTGATAGCACTGATATCAAAGTCATCCAGCACTTTCGTAGGTCGGCCTTTTCTGTGCTTGGCGGGAGTACCAAATTTTCCACTATTTTTTTTGCCTTCATTAACAATCCTCCTAACCGTGCTTTCAGATTTTCCTGCAACAAAACATAAGTATCAAAATTATATGATTGCACTACAAAATACGACTCAATGGGACAAAGATCAACAAAGACTGATTAGTATGATTGACAAGGATTTTGGATGGATTTACATGATTATTTTAGTAAATTATAACAGTTTACGTCCAGTGTTATTATTTTTGACCAGCTGCTTACCGGTCAAATCTGCTGTTCGTTTGTAAACGTCTTCTAATTCAGTCAACAGCGTCCCGGCTTGATACTCGGCCAAACATCTCATAAACACTTTGTAAATAATGTCACGAGCCCCACTCCGTATAGTTTTATTCATATTGCAAATATTTTACGATTTATTTGCTTTTATTTAGAGAATTTTAAACACAAATCAAAACAAACAACTCGAATACTCGCTCGCTCGACCTAAGTTGCAGTGCTTCCGCTAGCGAAAAATTATTCTGGTTAGTCCAACGTATATTTAAATAAGATTTTTAGAAATTATTTTTACATGTCTGATTTTTTAATAAATCACATCATACCTACCTATATAAATACCAATATTTTATTGTTTTAACAATAGGTGGTTGCAAATTGTATATTAATAAGATAACAAAACCTTTTGAATGCTTGATTCTTTAAATTAAGCGTGTTTTTTTTATATGAATATGAAATTAAGCATGTTTTTTAAATACATATAAAGCAAAAGTAGGTAATTTAAGCATGACTATACACTTTATCATAAAAATACGTAATTTAAATGCATAATTTATTTTTGCAAAGGAAAGCTGAATCTGGCGACAAATTCACTACAGCGGCCACACTGGCCTTTCATAAAGAGTTGCCAGTTTATAGTAAAATTTTAGTTCCTTGATAATTAATTTCTACTCTTTCTGGTCGGACTGTATGTCAAATCAGAACAGATAGCATATGGAATTGTAAAGTTACTATATTTGTTATGGTTAATGTGATTAATGGTTTTTTTTAATCATTAATAAACAAAGTGAGACATTTATTATAATTTTTAATTGTAAATTCTCGCGTTAAAGTTTGTTTGTTTACCTGCATTTCATTTTCCTTTTAGTCTTTTCGGTAGGTAATTATTTAAAAAACGCAATGATCACATAACTTAAACAATTGTTAATTGTAACTGATAGGTTAAAAATCAAATTATTTTTATTATATCATTAAATACCCCATCTCTGCAAAGATTATTTTGTAAAACATTACAGTTAAGTTTACGGTACAACTAAATTTAGCAATACATAGTTATTTCGAAAGCAGTAGATCAAAAGATGTTTAATAACTTCAATATGAAAATTGGGAAACTTTTTATTAATTTCATCTTATAACTCAAATTTATGCGTCCTCAAAAAGCATGATAGCAGGCCAAGAATCCAGGTTCTCACATACCTATTAGACTAAATGACTTAGGGCTCCCGTACACGGGCCACCGGCCACAACCACAAAACGCCGCCACTGGCATATTTCCTGTAATTTTCGTACATTTTATATGGACTCGCCGCACACGGTTGGCGCCGGTGGCGGCCACACGCTACAAATTAAAATGTATGAAAACTACAGGAAATATGCCGTAGGCAGCGTTTTGTGGTTGTGGCCGGTGGCCCGTGTGCTTCGACACTTATGTAAAAGTGTATGTATTTATGTAAAAGTCCGTCATAGTAGTCATGCATTACGACTAACTATTAGACACGTATTTAATATTTATACGTTAACGTAATCAAAAACGCAGGTACTTTATGTCGAAATGTCGCGTGAAGTCACGACCAGGTACAGTTTATGGCTTGTTATGACGTCACGAGCCCCTATTCCTAAACTTCAATGATCTGATGTAACAAAATGTTGTTAACTAATTTTAAAAAAATTGTCATATTTTTGTAACTGATGGACTAAATAGAATCTTGATTTCCACGCCTTGCATCTTGTCTATTGGCACTTAAATTGGGTGCTGGGCAACTGAGTGGGTATGGTCTAAGGAAAATTACATGCGCGCCAATCTGTGTCTATGTCAATACCTACCTATACAATGTATAATTGTTTAGTATGTACATTGAAGCACAGTCGCGTTCATAGTAAATATTACCTTAGTGGTAAACTTATCCCTCTACTATGAACGCGACTGTACTAACATGAACGCAATGTAGTGTTATCCAGTCATACATCGCGTCAATTAACGTTTTCATAAAAAAAAGACTAAAAATAGTTTCCTACGGCCTGATAGATGGCAATTGACATAATCTGATAATTGACTTCATTTATTATTTTGTATTTTAAGCTGTTACTGTCCCACTGCTGGGCATTGTCTTTTTGCATTATAATTTTTGTTTCACATTACTTAATTGCTTTTATTTTTTGACTATTTTCATTGTTCTTACGAGTATTATTTAGTTTGTCGCTAGGATTGATCTAAGAAAATATTTAAATTATAATTTTATGTCATTTGTAATGTTGTTTTATTGTATGAACCTTTTTTAACATATGACTATTTACAATTTAGGGCCATTCATAAATTGCGCCAAGAGGCTGTAGATTTGAGTAAATAGTTTAAATTTCAACTCGATACCACTACACGTTCTCGAGGTAAAGGGTCTTGACAGACAGACGAACAACAAAGTGATCCTATAAGAGTTCTGTTTTTTTACCTTTTGAGGTACGAAACCCTAAAAATGTAATAGAAATAAAACTTTCGTAATCTTTTCTTGAATTAAAATCATCCAATCTTGAAAAGTTGTAAAACAAAAGTTGTTCCTTAGAGTGGTATGGATCACCCTCTTTAGGTTTAGTACAGTACTATATTACAGGGTGTAATGTGTACGTGATTTCCTTGAATTGTCATTTGGCGTTTTCCCGATCCGCGTCCGCGCCCCTTTCTTTAGAGCTGGGTATGACATGATTCAAAACTGACCTTTGTAAGAGTAGCCTCATTTTCGTTTTGAGCTGCAGGCTGATTACGGATCTCGCGACAGGTTTGCAACAGGCATAAATCTCGGTCGGTCGAACGTCAAATTATACAACAACACCTGATAACTGAATCAAAATTGACGTTTGATAGCGATGATCACGAGATTTGCGCCTGTTGCAAACTTGTCGCTAGATACTTAATTAGCCTGCGGGTTCGTTTGAGCCGGTCATTTTGCTTCTGGCCATGCATGACGATACAAAATGAACTATGCCTATGACTTTGAACAACTTACGTAAGTATCAAGATTAACACAGCCTGTGTTTTTTTTCCCTTTATTAACGCGTGCAAAGCCGCGGGCAGCAACTAGTTAATTACGAGGGCTGCCTTTTAAGTTGTGTCGTTTGAAATAAGTATAGACAGTGTAATAGATTATTAGGTAGGTACCATATATTGTTTTTCAAAGAATTCTCCGCTATATTTAATACAATTTTGCATGCGTTCGAACCAGTTCTTTAAACATTTATTCCACTCCGAAGTGGCTAAAGTCAAAAAGGCCGATTTGTATGCGTCAACAGCTTCTTCGGGTGAGCTGAAACGTTGACCACGAAGACTGCTTAATTTTGGTAAAAAAAAACGTACCTAAAGAAATCGTTAGAGCTCAAGTCAGGGCTGTAAGGCGGGTGATCTAAAATTTCGACATTTTGGGTGCTCAAAAACATCTTTGTATCGCGGGCGGTGTGCGAACTTACCAATGTCTTTGGTTTTGGCTAATCTTGGAAGACCCAGACAGTTGACTGCTGCTTGGAATCTGGATCGTAAGCATATATCCAAGACTCGTCACCACTAACCATATCATAAACGTGTTTTGGCTCTCCTCGGTTGAATCGCTGCAGAGTTTTGCGACACCATCTAACAGGGGCTGCTTTTTGGTCGTCGCTAAGCAAATGTGATATCCAACGAGAGATCAACTTTCTTACGCCGAGTTCTTCGTGCAGGATTTTTTGGATAGTAGTCCCTGAAATTCCCACGGAGCCATACCATAGAGGCAGCTATTTCACGGTACCTATGTCACATGACGATCTTAAACGATTAGCTGCCGCACGGGTGTCGATATTCTCTTGCGTCCGTCATGGCGGTTCTTGGACGACCTTCACGTGGCTTGTCACTGAAGCTAGAGTGCCCACGTTGAAATTCTAAATACCAGCGTTCTACAGTCCTAAGACATGGTGCTGCATCACTAAACACAGAAGTGATCTTCACAAAGCACTGAAGTCGCGTTACCTATTTATTTATTTACACAGTAGATTTCAAACATTACAGGATATGCACCCTAAGTCGTTAAAAATCTTTATTTAAGAAAATCCTTACAAGTCTAAATAAAAAAAATAAGAAAAATGAGTAGGTAAGCAAAATTATAGGTAAGGTACACAATATAGAAACATGTTATTTCGAGACATACTAATAAACAAATACAAGAAAAAAAAACAAATACAAGAATTAATATAATTAATTGAATTTTATAATAACAACAACAAAAAGGAATCATAAAATTAAGTCTAAAGGATAAAAACATTACAAATGCGTTAATCCCCTTTGAAAGTTGTAGAAAATTATCGCACGCATATTTTTCTATGATATTTCCATTTTTACAACCGACTTATTCGACCGATCTAAACTGATCTAAAACACTCTTTTGTTTTCGAATTCTAAATTCAAAAAGATGATATAGCCATATGTTTTTTTTTTATAATTGCGGAAGGTTGCAAACGGCACGACATAAAAGGCAGCCGAATAAGGATGGCCGAAGAAGGAAAGCAACTAAACAACAATTTTATTGTTTCATTAGCAAACATGATGAAAATGTGTCCCCAAGATCGGAATGGATCGTGCTTTAGATTCATTATGACTGTGCTGTGTTCTATCACAGATAATATAATATACGTTCTATGCGATTAGTCTCAAAAATAGGGTAGTTTTAAGTACCCATGTTCGCGATTGCCTTGACATCTAAAGATAATAAATAACTACCCGCAACTATTTACACTACATTCATTATCATGTCATCACCGCGCGTGGCTTGGCTGAACAAAATGATGAAAACCAAAATAGATTCCGGGATAGGGCCCGGGAAAAGGTCCAAGTCGTTGTGTAATTTGGACGATGATGTGTCTTGTAGTGTGGCAAGGAAGGAGATCCGTCCTCAATGCAGGTAAGGCATTATTGTGTAGGTACACACTAGTGTTTTTATTCTAAGGTACACACATATGTTCAGACCTCGGTAAGTCACGCAATTATGCATTATGTCCTTGAATGCTTACCTTTCTAATAATATTATAAATTAGTGAATTGGTCAGCCGAGGGGTGCTGGCAGTACAATGTTGCCCCTACTCTCTTCTCCGTGGATGTAGTAAGAATCTGCCAAGGGATACCTCCGGAAGATGGGCAGCAGCGTCATTCCGTGCATCAACATCCCGTACTACGCTCGACAACCCGCCTGTTAAGGGTTTCGAGTATGGCACTAACCCCTCGTGGTCTTGGAGATCCATGAGGACGGCTTTTGTCCAGCAGTGGACTTGGACAGCAGTCCAAGGCTGATATGATTATGGTGGAAGCTGAAATGTTGGTCCTTAACCCCTGTATCGTACCTACAACACGTGTTTCAATGAAAATAAATAGCCATCATCAGCCACATTCGATGTAGAATGTTTGTGAACAAACTGTCACACTTAAAATTTAATTGCTTTCTAAGCGTTCGTTTTTGACCGAGTTATTGAATAAGGTAGGTATGTAGTTATATTCAGTGCAACGCGAGCGCGTGAGAGGGAAGGAGACGGTACCGCGTAAAAAAGCTCCATTCCCTGACGAAAGTTCCCCTGGGAGGAACTGAGCACGTTGGATACCTATTTTCAACGAATAATTAACGTGAGTAGAATACCCGTTTAACATAACAATTGAAGAGAGAAGTCACAAATCCCCAATAATTGAGAAGATATTAATTTAAACCATCAGAAATAAACTCTTAGGTAGGTAATACGTGATAATACCAACTATTATTATACTAATTTATACTTTAGACTTTAGGTCAAGTACTTATTGTATTTGCTACATTCTACATTGAATTTGGCTGAAGTTTAACTAATAATATTACTCCATTAAAAATATATGTTCTACCGTATACCAGAGACTAGTAAATACTAAAGACCGTCAACCTCTATAGCTATACAACATATGTTTACCATAATCCTAGAGCCAACCAAAGCCGTACAGTAAGCGAGTCTTCCCTGGAGACCTCGGCGGCCGACTCCGAGCTTGAGGCGCGACACGACAGCAGCGGTAACGACAAGACGTTGGATGGAGAGCTGCACGTCATTGAGCGGAAGATAGACCGGCTCAGCGGTAACCATCGACTTCCTACTAGATAATTCAAGCTTACACGCTTTTTTTTTGATAATAGCCTCTCATGCTCGTGGATGCAGTAAGAGGCTGCTAAGGGATACCTCTTGAAGATGGCCAGCAGCGTCTTTCCGTGTATCAACATAATGTACTGCGCTCCCTGAGGGACGCCTGTGTTACGCTACCTCTTGCGTATCAGTCAGCTATTTATTTATTTAATATGGACATCCAACGAAAAAATCACAATGAAATCTTAAAATAAATAAATAAATAAAATAAATAAATAATAAATAAATAATGCTGGACAAATCACACAGCATCATCTAGCCCCAAGCTAAGCAGAGCTTGTGTTATGGGTACTAGATGACTGATATACATAATACATTATACTACATAGATAGATATTTTTATTATACTATATAGAAAAACACCCAGAACACCCTGAAAAAATAACAATCATGGTCTTAAAAACTATGTGTTTTTTCATTTATAGGACGTCACAGCGTGCACTACAAAATAGATTCAATCGAAACAAAAGCAAAATAGTCTAAAGATGAGGTCAAAATTAACTAATTAATATTTATATATGTCAATTTTTTAAATTATTCACTATTAGGTAAAATGTAATAAAGCATGAGAAAAAACAAAGAAAAGAAGAAAAAATATTACATACGAAAGTTAGGTAAATAAAGAGAAGGTCATTCCTTATAAATCTTTTAATAGAAGGTATATAGGAATATAAGGGTCTATTAGACCAACTAAGCCACGGGGGCACTCAATCTATTAAGTAGGTAGGTATATATAATTCAAAGTCCTGACTGACTCACTCACTGACTGATATATCAACCAGTGTTGGATTTTGTAGTATAATTATACTATTTGTACCATTATTTCATTATATGTAGTATGTAGTATCTTTAAACCAGAATACTACGCGAAAATACCATAATTTTACCTTCAAGCCGATTGACAACTTTTATTGGTTGAATCATTTTGCTTTTTATTATTTATCCTACAATTTCGGGAAGTTCTGTATGTATGGTAATATCGAATCAGCCAGCGATTAGTGGTGGCTAAAAGAACAAAGTACCCAAAGCTGAAAATAAGCGACAGCGACAAGCTTCGGAGAATCCCCGCGTAGTGTTGTACTTTATAGGTCGTTCTAACAGATGGGTGTGATGGTCGGTGCTGAGATAAACATCTACTTGCCTCAATTTGATTGATTTGTACATTAACAATTACTAAATAAAGAAAATTTCACTTACATAAATGCATTTTAATATTGAAATCCACGAAAAACGAAACGTAGTATAATTTTCGACAAGTAGTATATTATTAATTTCCAAAGACAATAATTTTTTGAGGGTCTGAATCCAACCCTGATATCAACGCACAGCCACTGGACCTAAAGACTTGTTTGGCACACATACATATACCTTGAGTATCCTAGAGGTGCACAAAGAAGGGATTTTTCGAAATTCCCACGGGATAGGTAATAAATGGGATTTATGTTTTCGAATCCTTGGCTCTCCGTGAAAAAGGGGATTTTACGTTTTATGACTTCCACGCGGACGAAGTCGCGGGCAAAAGCTAGTACAGTATAAAATTGTATCGATAATTTTGCACAATTAATAATGCTTGCCGTGAGGTGCCGGGATTAGAATGTTAAATGCCTCTCCTCTCTTGCCCGTGGATGCAGTAAGAATCTGCTAAGGGTCTGCTCTGCCCCAGAAGATGGGAAGCAGCGTCATTCCGTGTAAGTATCAACATCCCATACTGCGCTCACCAACCCGCCTGCCAAGCGTGGCGAGTATGGCAACAATCCCCTCATGATTTTGGAGATGTATGAGGGAGGGCTATGTCCAGCAGTGGACGTGGACAGCATTCCTACGGCTGTAATGATGAAAAAATAATAATGGTTAATTACAGTTGCTTCAAATTGTTTAATTACATATTTGATTGACGCATTTTCCCTGCTTTAATCGGTCTCGAGGTTACAGAAAAAGTATTGGCAGGATGGTAGGCCATTCTCCATCAAATGCATGTCACATGCGACATTATAAATTAATCGGATCGGGACAGTTTTGAGAAACCCAGACCCTTTCCCCTATTTACCAGAAATATTGTTTCCTTAGAATGGTATAATTTTTTCAGACATGTTTGTGGAGCAGTGCCGTCTCCTGACAGCCATGAAGGAAGAGATCCGCAACTCCAAGGCCATTGTAGAAAAGGCCGAGTCCGAGCAAAATGAGATCATAAGCGAACTCCTCATGAAAGCCATTGGACAAAGGTAAGTACCTAGTCAAATTACATTTGAGAACAACATAAATCTTATTCCTGACGGTTTTGTTGTGCAAGCATATATCAAAGAATAATCTGTATATTTTTCATTATTATTAAGAACTGCCTGCTAAGTTTATTTCAATTTGCTAGTTTGAGTAGCTTGTAGTTGATAAAATATGACCGATGGCCTATTTAATTTAAGGTAGGTAAGGTTATTTAATTTAAGGTACCTATCGCCATGTCGCCATGGGGTGCCGGCAGCAGAATGTTACCCTTCCTCTCGCGCGTTTTCGTCCGTTACTTGAAGACGCCACAGAATTAATAAAATGTATTATTTTGGACTAACTGAAGGCATCTAACATGATAGGACTGGCCAAAGACGGGAGAGGAATATGTCATTATTGGCCGTAGGTACAACTGTTTTGTGAAGCGTCACTTTATTTTTAAAGGACATTGTACTCTTCGAGTTGAGAAGCGTCCGTCGTTAGGGTCGTGGAGGACTGTTTTATACCTACTCCTTACGTAATCTAAGAGATCTACACTGTGTGCCCCATAGATGAACATAGCTAAGGAAGGATGATTTGTAGTAAAATTTAACTTATTCCAGGAACAACAACGTGGCAGTGCCAGAGATCAGCGAGAACAGCCGCGCCAAGTGCCTCCTGGACGCCATCGAGTCCAGCAAAGGCTCCGTGGACAGAGAGATTCGGGATGTGCTCGTCAGCTTTCTACAGAGCGAGGTGAACTACTGAACCTATTCATCTTGGCGATCTTGTATTGTACAGTCGCGTTCATAGTAAAGGATAGATAGAAGTTAGAAAATTCTTTATTGCACACCTTCAAAATAAACATAATAACAAGAGAAACTTGAGAACTAAAAAAACTGGATACCTACCACTAAGCCTTAGTGTATCCTTATCCTAGTGGTAGGTATCCTATAGGTAGGTACTACGCGGCTGTGGGATATATATAATGATAATGAGTATGGTTATTACTAGCCGCGTCAATTGATGCATCTTGGAAACACTATGCCGTCGAAATACCAGTTCGGCTCCACCTAATAAGTAACGAAATTTAGCTTATTCTTTTGAATATTTTCTGCCACTCACTGTTCACTCCTAAATGTAGCGGCTAGGATTCAAGGTTGCGAATGTTCCAGGAACTGAAAGAGCGCATGGTCCAAGCAACTGCAGAGTCAGTGAGGGATGTGATCGGGAGTTGCCTGTCGCGAGACATCTCCGCGCTGTACCTGCCGATCCTAGAGCACTCGCACCGTCGGCTGCTGCGCCACGTCGCCAGCGTCGTCGAAGATGCTTTTAAGGAGTGTACGTATCCTCTTTCGTATTCCAAGACCTTGTTGAAACCGGCGCGTTTTCGTCCGTTACTTGAGGACGCCACAGAATTAATAAAAGGTTAGAAGGGTTACCTACACTGCAACGTATGTACGGAACCCGATGTCGTCAAATTAATCTCACATTTTACTACCACTTATTAAAAACGCCTACCTACACTTAATAAATATGAAGGTTGCACACACATTTGTAATTCAATTATAGCCAATCGTAGCGCTCCGCGCCATCATGTGATTTCAGACTCGCTACGCACTCACAGGGATGTAGGTACATGCTTGTGTAGAACCACTCTTGTAGAACGCCCACAATGACGTTCTAACCTTCTATTACCTGCGCAATGACACCCAGTATCTCGCCAACATGCGACGGTTCGTCGGCTTATACCATGATGAATGTCTGCTCCGCCAACACACTGCAGCTATAATGGATGTTAATGTACATTTACATTCCTTCCTTCCCATACATTTAAAAATATACATTATAGGTGTCGTGTGTGGTCTCTTGACGATTTCTATGGAAAGATGTAATGAGATGTATCGTGCTATAATGTAAGTACATCTTTATATTATAGCTGCCGTACGTGAAGCCCTTCAGGGTCGTGGAGGACTCTTTTATACTTCTTACGTACCTAAGCTAATAGATGATGAAACGTACGTAGTATCCCTTAGATTACAGCCGTTAGTGCTAAATGAGCGCATAGCCTAAGCCACTGAGCCGTTGAAGAGTCAGTGAGTCTTGATGGGTACAAAAAATTGAGTTTGTCATTTTTATTTCCAGTGGAAGAATACTCGGGATGCATCTCCAAGTCGGTTTTTAAAGTATCGAAGTCCCTGCAGCGTGCTATAGAGCGCCACAGGTCGCTGCTGGAAGCGGCTGCGGACCCTCGGAAGAACCTCGTTCACACTTTGAAATGCACCGTTGAAGAGTAAGTCCATGCCAATAAAATTACTGAAGGGCGCCCTGATTAACCTTCATTATTCCTTTGCCTTTAATTAACCCACATTAAGATGCGTGAAGCTCTAGCGGGATGGCGACGCACTGTGGACGCCCTCTGCCTCATCTAGGGCAAATAGAATAATAATATAAATAATAATAATAATATAATATATAATCTATAATCTTTTTACACTTCCCTTCTACAGAACCAAGCAGGGCAAAAACGCGGTTATCCCGAGACTCTGTAGTAACTATAATTCTATTTCCAAAGACAATTCCCTTGACATAAGCGACCCAATAAGTAAATTTGACAAATGCCTTAAATCTATTTTGTTTGCTGATATTCAATAACTTGTTAAGAGCTAGTTTAAATGCTTTTTACCACAATACCTACTTATTCCCATTCCTTATTCAAATCAACATATATTAAATATATTTTGATTGTTAAAGTTAAAAACATTTGATAATACCAAGTTTATATAACTACTTTTTTCATTACTACTGTCATCCAGATTTTTACTTGCTACTTTTTAACATAATTATTGTTACAACTTACTATATTACATTAATACTACCTTCATATCTATTTTACATTATTACTGAGATAATTATGTAATTATTAGGTTGTTACCTGTTGATACTCAATATAACTTCAATACTTACTAGATACTACCTTTAGTGCCTATTTTTGTTGAGTTGCGCTCAATTGTGTGCATGCTGTGGCCGCCTTTAATTGGGGGAGCACAAGGCCCTTAGTCCCTAAGTTTTAAATTGTGTTGAATCTGTGTATCTCTTGTTGGTGGTCCTAATAAATAAATAAATAAATAAATAGGACCTTAATCAAGGATGCGTCGGCAGAACATTTCGTTCATGTTCTCATTCGGCTTCTTAATGTGTCCATATGACCGTCCTTACTTTGTAAAACGTCATAGCCTTCATCTGTAAGATAGGGATACCATTAGCAGGTTAGGTTTGGCCTGGATGCCGAAAGATGTAAGGGGATCAAGTTCAGTAGAAATAGTAACATCGCCATCTGGCAAGGTTCCTAGGGTCTTAGAAAGCCTGTGTAACGTACACCATCAAATTCTAGAACCTATTAGGTACCTACAATCAGTTTCACTCTTCGCCTCGCGAACCAGTCGAAACTAGTTGAAAACGGTGAAATAATGCTGCAGCCTTAAGTTAAAACCTGTTTTTAGTTTAAAAGCGTTGCCCTTAGACCTAAAGGACTGTGATTCCTGTTAACATAATGAACCTAAGATGTTTCAGTAAGTATATTATTTATTACTCACAAGAACTTTTGAAATGTTCACACATACTACACTTTGTATAGGTACGGAAAGGAAAACTCAAACTATTAGGTACAATGTTTTATTTTCCATTGTCATTCAAAGTAAATTCAGCTCAATCGGTTGAAGATATCTGCTTCAAAATTGAGTTGCAAGATTCCGCGAACAAACATATGTTACATACATAAATACATACAGGGCAAGCTAAATAAAAGCTTGTAAAAATACGGCCGAGTTACAATACTGTATAGATAAATATTCTGTGGTATAGCCAGTAATAGCGCTCTAATTTTTCTATATAATTATTTTCAACTTGATCATATGGGACAGTCATTATCATTTCGGCCGTAATACGTCCACTATTGAACACAGGCCTCCCTCATGGATCTCCATGAGGGGTAGTTGCCATACTCATATGAAGTGAACAGGTTCAATTATGTGCTTTATTCTATTTATTTGTGTTGTTTTATTTTGTAAGTTGTGACGCGTCAATAAGGTCCATGCGGCCGCACTGAATAAAGTATTTTTTGAATTTGAATTTGAATTTTGACTCACCACGCTTGGCAGGCGGGTTGGCGAGCGCAGTACGGATGTTGATACACGGGAAGACGCTGCTGCCCATATCTTCCGGAGGTATCACTTAGCAGGCTCTTACTGCATCCACGGGCATGAAAGGAGGGGTAACATTCTACTGCCGGCACCCCACGGCATGAATGGGACAGTGGAGGCTAAATAATAATAATTTCAACTTGATCCGAGTCGACATGCCGCCCCAGTAACGCACACATGTTACGTTTCCTGTGGGGTGCCGGCAAAAAAATGTTGCCCTTCCTCTCTTGCCCGTGCATTCACTAAGAATCTGCCAAGGGACACCTCTGGAAGATTGGCAGCAGCAGGGGTCCTGTGTATCAACATGCCATATTGCCAACCCACCTGCCAAGCATGGTGAGTATGGCAACATCCCCTCAAGATCTTGAGAACCATGATCCATGGCCTACGTTCAGCAGGGGGTGTCCTATGGCTGAGATGTTGATGTTTTCCATGTAGGTATGTATATTCGGCCAAAAATGTGGTCTACCACCCTGCAGCTGAGATTCATTTGAATGTCATGCATGAAACAACAAGGTCGATTTTCCACTGCATTTATTTGTTTATTTATTTAAAGGACGCCCAACAGAAAGAACAATTTCACTTATATAGACAAAAGCTTTCACAAGAGCTTTCCTCGACTAGAATTAAAATACTAGTATACAATAATATACAAAAATAAATATGCAAGTGAAAGACGAAGTATATTTGGATACTCTAAAATGTTAAATGTAGGACAATGCAATGAAATATTATCGTCACCTTTGTCATAGAAAGCGGAACAATTATGGGTAAGGACCAAATTCTTTGCATCGTTGGACAACGGAAATCACACTGGAATGTGTCACACAGGAAAAAAAAAGTCGCACAATAAAATTGTAAAGGCACGTGTACAAGGTTTGAAGACGTACATCAGTAAAAAATAAAAATAATTTTAAATCATGTGTTTTTTTTAATATCAAGCATGATAAAATCTTTCATTGCTTTTGTTTAAATTTTTCAGGATTTGTTTTTTTATATTTTTGCGATATTTCCGACATCTTTCTGCCGAAGATAATGGCATCTTAAAAACAAAACAATGTTCAACTTTACAATTCCAGCATAATACATTGATTTAAACTTGCACGATTTTCACACATTATTATAACAAAAGGAGACTTAATCGCGTTCAAAAAGGTGTTTATTTCATTATCTCGACGTTTCAGACGTGATGTTACGTCCATGGTCTCAGGGAATCCCTTCGAGACCATGGACGTAACAACGTAACGAGCTTACATGGGTCATTGTACGCATCAAAACAAACAACTTTATATAGAAATATATGTTTCATTAAAAGTATCCAGTAGGTATTCAGAGGTATGAGTATGCCACGGTTTCAAGTAAATCTGACCATAAAATAAACTCACAATCAGTTTTTTTCTCTTTATTTGTTAGACTAGATAGAGAATAAAATGATTAAAATGATGTGTACGCACCTTTACGAATTTCCGTTGTGACACGTAGCACACTTTCGTGTCACTTGTCGCACAATGGAGCCAAAATACTTCACGACCTACCCTAAAATGTTTCACACTCAACAAACTAAACGAGTAACACTAGTAAATTTTGGTGTATTTCAGCAATTTACTATTATAGTTCGCACTTAATTATTCGCAAACAGAGAAATCGTGATAGAAAGCAATAAAATTACATAGCAAAGTCACACAATTTTAACGCTACGCGGAGCTTCCACCGACACGATGCTCGATTGTCAGTAAAAAAAGATAGTGGCACTATCGGAGTTTTGCTTGAGAGTTCGGAGTCAGTGTTGCCATTAAAATAATTTAAGAATCTACTGGCTTAGCTTTGTAAATTCCGTGTTATGTCGTCGCACAACTGGAGGTTGCACAATGGAAGGATATTTAGGACATACAATAAATACCCGCTAAATTTTAAATTATGAAGGATATCCTTATGAAACTATAACTGCTTCTTAGCAAAACCTAAGACTATACATACAAATAAACTGTATAAGTTAAGACGTTCGTATTTTTAAAACAAAATCAATATATTATCGACAAAGCAGAGTTGGGACATATTAATTTTCTATGGGATCATTAATAAAGATAAAAAATAATATTTATTAATAAAATGTTTATTAATTATTTTGAAAATCAATTAGTTTATAAAGATTAGGTTTAATAAGAACTGTTATTTGGCGTGTTTTTTTACTCAATAAAGTAACAATAAATATTTTATTTTTAATTAGAGAAGAGGTGGACGCTAAAGTGTGAGAGCATTTGCAAAGAATTTGGTCCTTACCCTTATATGAGCTTACAGTGAAATACTTGGCATCTCGAGAAAATATCTGATTTGTGTTTCTAATTATTTTTATATACCAAATGTTATTTGATTTTGTTTTGAGATTGTTTGTTTATGTTTGTTAAATTGTTTTGTTACCTTTATAGGGCGATATGGTCACTAAGCGACAAAGACCCTTTAAATAAAAATAAAAAAAAACAAAAACAAAAAAAAACCGGGCAAGAGCGAGTCGGACTCGCGCACCGAGGGTTCCGTGCCATCATACAATATAATATATGACAAAGACGGTTGTATATTTGTTGGAGAACCTTGACAGCGCCATCTCTTGTCTGATAGCGGAACTTATGTCGATGATTTCTAAAAAAGTATGCTAAGTAAAGTTTATAATAAATTTCCTGTAATCTTTACACACACTTCTAATAGCAATAAAAGTTGCAGAGGTTTTTCTCTGCAAACTTCGGAGATAAGGGGGGAATGCTATTTTTTTAAACATTTTTGTAAATTACTCAAAAACGATACGTTTTAAAGAAAAATTAAAAAGTGTTTAATAATGTTCAAATGAATACCTTTGATATGATACCCCACACGGCCTAGTAACTTCACTTATAAATTTTGGGATCCCCTATCCGCCCCCCTGCAATCAAAATAAGAATAATTTTTATCATTTTCATTTAAGCTATAATATTATAAAAGTGTTGTCTTTTACCATTTCAAATATCAAGTCGATAGCATTAGTAGTTCTCAAAGTTCTAAATATTTATTGTAACCATGTTGTAACATAAAGATCTTTTAACATAAAAGTATCATACATGGACCCAGCTAGGGCACAACAATTTTAGGATGCTCATAAGTATCTAGAAATATCATCATATTTTATACACTAGGTTCTTATGTCTAACTACCTAAAATATAAAATTTTATTCTTATGTCTAACTGAAAGATACAATTTTAAGGAAGCAAAATTAAAATTTACACACAATTCAAATCCCTATTCGGCCACCATCTGAATTATAAAGCACATACATACACGTAATATACCTAATAAAACAATCAAACTCGTAAAGTCTTTAGTATAGTCTCGAGATATCCATTTGTGACAGACAGACAGACAAGAGTGATTCTATAAGGGTTCCTTATTACCATTTTGGTCCGGAACCCTAAAAAGGTCAATTAGATAACTTTTATGCCGTGGGGTGCCGGCAGTATAATGTTACCCCTCCTCTCATGCCTGTGGATGCAGTAAGAGCCTGCTAAGGGATACCTCCGGAAGATGGGTAGCACCGTCTTTCCGTGTATCAACATCCCGTACTGCGCTCGCCAACCCGCCTGCCAAGCGTGGTGAGTATGGCAACTACCCCTCATGGAGATCCACAAGGGAGGCCTGTTCAGTAGTGGACATAATATGGCTGGAATGATGAGATAACTTTTCAAGGGTAAGTAATACTAAGTGAATAGATTAATATTCAACAATTAGGTACTTACTTTAAAACAAACAATGAGATAATAAATATGAGATAAAAAAATCAAAACATGAGAACCTACATTTACTCTAAAATACAAAAAGCTATTGTAAGTACCACTCAGTTAGAAAAGTCAACCTTAGCAATAATTAGATCTCACAATAACTTTGTCAAAACTGGTGGACCACCTTGACCACCACACCTAATGAATCATCATCATCATCATTTCAGCCGTACTACTGAACACAGGTCTCCCTCATGGATCTGCATGAGGGGTATTTGCCATACTCACCACGCTTGGCAGGCGGGTTGGTGAGAGCAATACGGGATGTTGATATACGGAAAGATGCTGCTGCCTATCTTCCGGAAGTATCCCTTAGCAGGCTCTTACGGCATCCATGCATGAGAGGAGGGGTAACATTCTACTGCCGGCACCCCAAGGCGGGTAATGAATAATTACATATAAATTAAACTCTTTTATTCATAATGACATTTTGGTAACAGTTTTTTAACCTACATTGTTAGGTAAAAAAAATAAATGAAGTCAATTAAGAATAAGAAGAATAAGAATAACTTTATTAATATTTTCAGAAAACACAGAGTTGTATACTTAACTAACACATAAACTAAGGTGACAGATTATTTAAAAAAAAAAATACTTATAGACTATAGAAACAGTTGGGAATTCACAATATAATTTTGATTCAGCATAGGTGTATAAAATAAACAAACAAAAAGGGCAGTAGGTAAGTATACTTTACCGTCTAGAAAATCCTTACCTCCCGTGCTAGTTTAGAACTGTGTTACAGCAAGGTAAGGATTTTCGCCTCGTGTAGGTACAAACTAGGTAATAGGTAACGGGTATGTTTAGCACTATACAAATATATTGCAGTAGCATGTAGTTTCTAGTAGGTATACGATAACTTAAACTAAAACATACAACTTGTAAATATGTTGCTCTTATTTTTTTATTTTGTTTTACTAGGTACTCGTATCTGTATAAAATGTTTAACCCTATCTTATTATAGTAATGGGACATGTACGAGCACACATTACGCTGCACATAAAATTTTACATTTGAAGTTCTTTAAATGCAGCTGCAAATATATCCTCCTTTACTATGTTTTCAGCAGTAATGTGCTCATAGATCAATTTTATAAGGTTAAAGTCTTCACATTGAAGATTTGCCCAAGCCTCACTCTGAGTAATGAGTCCAGTATGTCCATCTTGTATAAACTTCAATACATTGCATGTCAAGGTTTCCGCCTTGTACAACAAAGCTAGCTGCAACATTCTAATTGCATTGTCGACAGTCAATTGGTTCGTTATTTCTTCTGTAATAAGACTCTTCAATGAATCCAGTTCATAAAAGTCTGCTGCAGCAAATATTTTTTCTAAACTCTTATCAATCCTCGGAACTGTGCCTGTGTATAGAAAAATTACAATGTTTTGTAACACTTCTGCTTCCCAGTGTGTCTCTACCATGTGGGTTATAGTTTCTGCAGTATTGTGTTCAAAGTGAGCTTTCAATACTTTACTGCGAGCTGCCAGGATCATTTTATGTAATTTGAATTCTTTACCTTCAACCGATTTCAATGTCACATCAGAATTAATGCCTGCAGTCAGGAAGTGTCCAAGGTCCAGTGCCAGTGTGTTTAATGCTACATTAGCTGCACCCAAGGGCACCCGGCGGTGAATTTCGAAGTTTACTTTAAGTTCATCTGATTCAAGACTTTTGAAGTTTTTCGGATCTGATAATTCACCGAATTCTTTCCAATCACCTGTTTCTATTAGGCTATCTTTAGCGTATTTATACCCTCTGTGGATCAATTCACATTGTACAAACGGCTTTAAAACATAGTCGTTTAATTGGAGTGAGAATATCATTGTAAACTTTTTATCATAAAAGTGTTCAAATAATATTTTTAGTCGTAACTGCGATTCAGGCACTACAATAATGCTTTGCATGGCATCCTTACTTTCAAAATACTTCGTTCTCAATAATAGGTGGAATGAAGGGATTTTAACAATCAAAAAGGTAGTTACTTCTGAAAAATTTCCGTCTAAACTACTACTATGAATTTGTTCCAGTTCATACCATAGTCCAGTATTAATCGCCATAATTTCCCAGCTGAGTGGACTGCGGATGGTTATATTGTCCGACGCGACACTGTGGATCCCTCACGCAGGAGAGCACTTAATTTTAACTAGAGAAGAGAATGTGGATACAGAGCGAGAGTTACGTTTACATACTCTGGCACCGGCCGGGCGTACGGCAAACAATACAATGAGAGGCAGGGTTGCCATCAAAAAATAAATTACTGCCGTGTTTTGGATATCGAATTGCCGTGTTTTGAGGCAAAATAAGAGAAATTGCCGTGTCTCATACATTTTCATAAAACATATACTTTGTAGCTTTGCTGTCCATAATATTAAAGTTTAAAGAAACAAAAATAAATAGATATCCAATACCTTTTTAGCTTTTTTATTCATTAGAACCATCATAATATACATGTCTAATGTCACGATTTAATTGTTCTTCCTCCTCTTTCTTTAGTTGGTACCTATTTTGAACTGTCTTTCATGTAATTTAGAATTTCTTTAGTAGGCTTAATAATGTCTGAAACTTTTATTTATTAAGATCTTTTGTACAACATGGTTACAATAAACTATTTGACTTTGACTTTGAAAATCTGTGCAATTTCCTTTATACTAAATGTATTGTTTGGCGAGCAATTATTGTTTATAGTGGTGTGATCATTTTGTTACGAGATTTCGTTTTTATAATATTTACGCTCCTAAAAATTCTCTTGCAATCGGCATTGGCATGGGGCAGAGACAAAATATTTAGTACAAATTTGGCTAGGTTTTCACAATTGTCATTCAGCTGGGTCAATATATCAGACCAAAAAACATCGAACATTGGTTGGCCACTTGGTCCATATGAATGAATGGAATTTTTTTGAGACGTTACATACAAAATAGCGAAACTTCAATGTCAATGTCAGAATAACTTAGAATAAGGTGTTTCCAACTATAAGTTGATTTTGTACCGTAGAGATGTGTGACCATTAATCGACTACACTAACTTGAAATGTCTCTTGTCAAGTGTAGTCGATAACGCGTTCTTTACTTTGTTCGATTTTAAAGTGGATTGCCCTGATTGCCGTGTTTTATGATACGGCAATGAATGTTCTGCCGTGTACCGTGTTTTTTATGCCAAGCAGCCCCAATTGCCGTATAACACGGCAATTGCCGTAGCAATGGCATCACTGATGAGAGGGAAAATTTATTTATATCTCATAGTCTTTGGAAACAATACTACATGGTTTACCGGGAATAAACCTAACCATAGACATTTCCTCATCTTTATTTTGGAACATTTAGGCGACTGGCCAGCAGTGTGACCAGATTTAAAATTAACAAATCTACTGTAACATAGGGCGAAAACTTACCAAATTCTATAACAAATAAGCTGGATTCTACTAAAAAGTCTACGGTAAAATTAACTGGGTTATCTGGGTATATTAATTTTTGATTTATTTAACCATTGCTTGAATAAGGGATCTTGCTCCAACTCCACGCGATACCCTTGAATATCAAAAAATAAAATGCAATGAAAATATTTAGTTTTAATTCCGCATAAAGCCTGTATTACATTACACGATATTCATGGACCCTTACCCTAACTAAGAGTGGTGTAATAAGAGTTAGAGCGTAAGGGACCCTAACTAGCGCGACCGCGGCAAGCCTTACTCCCTAATCGCCCTAACTACCGGGCCCTGTTGCACAACAATTGACTTATGGGGTAAGCCCCGGCTAGGCTATGAGTGTTTGTTCTTAATACATGTGTGTTTAGAAAGAGATAGACTGATTCCGATTCACAAAGAAACGCATGAATTGGGAATTCTTCTATCAGAATATATTTTGGGAAAGAGAAAACAGAATATATTCTTTCGAAAACATACTACCAATATACCAAAAAATCGTAAATTCTACCAAAATATACTGATATATTTTCCCCTACTAGCAGCAGTAGCAAGTTCCTCAAAATCTACCGAAAAAGTAGAAATCTTCTAACTTTGGTCACACTGCTGGCCAGGCCTCAGATTAACAGATTATGTACCTATCTACTTAGATTAAAACAAAAAAACGGAAGATACGGTATGTCCCTACATCGATAAATCGAAAACTGTGCTAATTACAACTACATGCAAAAACGTACACCCACAGTTACATTCAAATTGTCGTGTATATTGTAATCAATGACAGAGACAGCAAAGCATGCTAAAACCTCGGCGGAATTGGACAGTGTTCCAACTTAATACAAACGGACGAAGCGCGAGCTATACCTACGCGCCTCGATCTCGGCCCTTTCTCGGCATCTACTAAACAGTCGCGACTGTGCCACATTGACGAACGGAGGTGTGTTGTTTTTTTAACAATAACCGCGCGATTTTTTCTCAAAAAATAAGTTCAAGTACCTTCCTACGTATTTAATATGTCGAGTAGGATATATTGTGCTGTTTTTGGTTGCATGAAATCTTCAAGAACGCATCCAGAGATAACATTTTTAGATTACCTGGAAACTCTAAAAAACTATAAAATAATGTGACTTACTACATAGTAGGTAGGTACGTAATGTGTGTCTTTTTAATGGACAAGTATTTCCTTTTATCTCCCGAAGAAAAAGATGTCTGGATTCTTAAATAAAGTGAATAGAGTAAAGGAAAGTAATTGACACGAGTGAAATAGGTAGTTATAGGCGGTTCATGAATCATGATACGGTAGGTACGCTTGTGTAAAAACCTCGGGGCATGTGTGTTTCGTTTTGTTAGTTTGTATAATTCAAAGTAAAGACGTGGTATTTTATTTATTATTAACTAGCTTCTGCCCGCGACTTCGTCCGCGTGGAAAAGTTTCTTTGGGCTAACGCTAACTTTTACCCACGACTTCGTTTACGTAGAAGGTGAAAATATTTTTAAATAATACCTAAGTTGCCGCCGTGGGGTGCCGGCAGTAGAATGATAACCCTCCTCTCATGCCCATGGATGCAGTAAGAGCCTGCTAAGGGATACCTCCGGAGGATGGGCAGCAGCGTCTATCCGTGTATCAACATTCCATACTGCGCTAACCAACCCGCCTGCCAAGCGTGGTGAGAATGTGGAGATCCATGAGGGAGGCCTATGTTCATCAGTGGACGTTTTATGGCTGAAATGATGAATAATACCTAAGTTAAGCGTAATTTTAGGTAGGTACCTACATCACGCTTTCATCAGTAAGAGTGGCACTTTAAAACGTTAGGTAAAAGTACTGGGTCTTATAATCTTATATCATTTAGATTGTAGGTTATTCTAATAATTCATAACTATGTTATTTTATAGTACTTCTGCGTACACTATATTTTCAATTTATCTATTCAATTCACAAAGTATTATATTTGTTTATATAAAAAAAGTATATTTACAATCACAAAACTAAATGGAAACACAAAGTAGGCAAATTTAATTAAAATGCTGGAGGCGGGCATGTATTTATTTAAAAAATACGGCCGAGTTAAAATACTGTATAGATAATTATTCAGTGCCCGCCCTTATCCTCCATCATCCCAAGAGAGCGAAACATTGAAAAGGAAATCCCAACCATAGATTTACTATAAACAAGTTATCGGCGCCAGTGATGGCTGCCGATTCTAGCACAGATTAAAAATTAGAATGACGACTCATTCCACAGATTATTAATAATACATTAAGTCACTATTACAAATACTAAACTGAATTAAATAAATATGGCAAGCTTTCACTCGGCCATAATGACAAAATAAACGCGACCTCGCGTTCACAAAAAAAGTGATCTCAAAAAGATCCTCAAATATTTACATTTCGAACATTTTCAAAGCAGTTTCAGATTTTACACATATGTTGAATCAATCATGTGACGGGTAACATAAACCACCCATATATTTTAATACAATCAGTTTATGAAAATGCAACTTTTGATTCGTAACGAGTTCGGTAACACTGTTTCACACTTAATTGTTTTGATCAAAGCCCTTGCTACCCATCCAGCTATACCTCTATATCCTACAATTTGTTCAGAACTTGTAGTTAAATTACAATGAGTATTTAAAGATCACTTAAAATGCCCACATTTGTTACATGCAGGTAACATTCTACTGCCGGCACCCCACGGCAGATTTATATTTTTTATAATTAAATATTTTTTTAAAATTAGCTAACATTCACAAGGGAAATTTTATATTCAAAGAGCAGGCAACCCTGTAAACATGGCGTCAAAATGGAGTCGTATTTACAATTTTATTAAAATAATTGTTTCTTTAACGTACAGTACTTAATTCAAAGTTTATTTACCGATGATAAGTAACTTGTTTACTAGTTTTCAATCGTCCTTTGTAATTCCTACACACTTTTATAGCGCAAATCGTCATTTTTGTATGCCACAGAACACGTGTTTACCGCACAACTTTCAATTCAATTCAATTCAATTTATTTATTTACACAATCATTATAACATTACAGATAATAATAATCCACTGCGTTAAATGAAGTACTTATATACATACCTATGCATCTTAACTTAATGCAGTTTATGCAAAAAATAAACAACAATAAAATGTGTTAAAAAACTAAAGTTACTTACTTAACAATAATTAATATAACTAACTTAAATATATATATATATTTATATAATTTAAACTTTGACAACAGGAAACAAAAAAAAACAGCACATAAAAATCAAAATATTTGTGTAAACACCTAAGAGACTCATAATTATTATAGTGCGACGTACATTAATATTTACAGAGAAATTAACAAAAAATTACTTTAACAACATGGCGAGAAAGTTAAAATTCAAATAAGGTTACACAATATATAAAAATAATCTTAAACATGGCAGGACATACAAAATAAAATAAAGGCACTAGACATTCTCACAGTAACTAAGAAGGGCACGCTCAATCACCATCCATCCATCCACAAACAAGTCAAGCTGAGGATTTTGGGTAAGGAGCTTGTTTAAATTTCTTTGTGCTCGACCTATTGGAGCCTGTTGACGTGCGACCGTTCTAGGAGGAGTTGGCTCAAATAATGGTACACGGCCAGAGCGGAAGCGGATACGATTTTCAGGCACACAGAGTTGACTGGCTTCACTGAGGAGAGATGGACAGTCCAGTTTACCTCTCAGAAGACGACATACAGTGAGCAGTTGGTCGAACAGTCTTCTTGTCTCCAAGGAGTTGAAACCAAGTGTGCCCATTATAAACTTTGTTGGGTACATGTAGGGATAATCATCATCATCATCATCATCATTTCAGCCGTAGGACGTCCACTGCTGGACATAGGCCTCCCTCATGGATATCCAGTTATTGCGGTTGGAAGCGATCTGCATCCACCGTCGACCTGCGGTCTTCACCAGGTCATCATCCCATCTTGTTGGTGGACGTCCTACGCTGCGCTTGCCGGTCCGTGGCCTCCACTCGAGAACTTTTCGGCCCCATCGGCCATCTGTTCTGCGAGCTACATGGCCTGCCCATTGCCACTTCAACGTGCTAATCCGTTTGGCTATGTCGGTGACCCGAGTTCTTCTACGTATCTCCTCATTTCTGATTCGATCGCGTAGTGAAACCCCGAGCATAGCCCTCTCCATAGCTCGTTGAGCGACTCTGAGCTTATTCATGAGGCCAATCGTGAATGACCACGTCTCGGTTCCATATGTCATCACTGGTAACACACACTGGTTGTAGACTTTCGTCTTAAGGCACTGAGGAATTTTGGACGAAAAGACGTTGCGTAGTTTCCCAAACGCTGCCCATCCGAGTTGGATTCGCCGATTTACCTCTTTCTCGAAATTGGACCTACCTAATTGGACTGTTTGTCCTAGGTATACATACGCGTCGACAACTTCGAGAGCCGAGTTCTCAACCATAACTGGGGCAGGCGCAACATGGACATTCGACATAATCTTCGTCTTGTCCATGTTCATTTTAAGACCTACCCGTTGGGAGACTCGGTTGAGGCCTTCGAGCATCGTGCCAAGTTCCTCCATCGATTTTGCCATGACCACAATATCGTCAGCAAACCGAAGGTGAGTCATGTATTCGCCGTTAATGTTGATGCCTAGTCCTTTCCATTCCAAGAGCTTAAAGGCATCTTCCAAAGCGGTCGTAAACAGTTTCGGAGAAATAACGTCTCCCTGTCTTACGCCTCTTTTTAAGGGAATATCCTTCGAACTCTGTTCCTGTACTCGGACTGACATAGTGGCGTTTCTATACAAAGACTTCAACACTTCGATATACCGATAGTCAATTCGGCATCGTTGGAGAGACTCGAGCACCGCCCATGTTTCGATCGAATCGAAGGCTTTCTCATAGTCCACAAACGCGAGACATAGCGGCAAGTTATACTCTTCGGTCTTCTGTATCACTTGCCGCAGCGTATGAATGTGGTCTATGGTACTGTAGCCTTTTCGAAACCCGGCTTGTTCGGGACGCTGGAAGTCATCAAACCTGCGATCGAGACGATTTGTGATGACCCTTGAAAACAGCTTATAAACATGGCTCAAAAGCGAGATCGGTCTGTAGTTCTTAAGCAAGGTGTTGTCACCTTTCTTAAAGAACAGTACCACGACGCTTTTGTTCCATGTTTTTGGCGTAATACCTTCGAGCAAGACGGAGTTGAAGAGCTTCTGAAGGACTTTAAGTATCGGTGATCCACCCGCTTTCAGAAGCTCTGAAGTGATTCCGTCCTCCCCCGGCGCCTTGTCGTTCTTAAGCTGTTTCAGGGCCATCCTGATCTCGTACAAGCTGATGTCCGGGATATCTTCGGTATAATGTCGGGTCAGCTTGGCTCTAGGGTCTTCTGCCACACTGCAAACAGGTTTAGTGACCGAATCGTAGAGCTGTCCATAGAACCTTTCGACTTCCCTTAACACTTCTGCTTTACTTGACGCTATACTGCCATCTTCCCTCTTCAGCTTCGTCATCTGGCTTTGCCCAATAGACATATCTCTCGCGAACACTTTGGAGCCTTTGTTCCGCTCTATCGTATCTTTAATACGAGCTGTATTAAAGGTACGAATATCGTGCCGCAAGGATTTCCAAACTTGTCTATTGAGCTGCCTATGTGACTTAGCATCATCGGGAGACTGCAGTCGTAATGAGCGTCGTTCAGCCATAAGGTTAAGAGTGTCATCAGAGAGTTTCTGAGGTCTATTTGTACGGGGCGTCTTAAAGAACTGAGACCCCACCGTATGGACAGTTTCTACGAACCTGTTATTGATCTCGTCCACTGATGCATGTTCTTCGAGACCCAGACAATCAAAGCGATTTGAAAGTTCGAGTTGAAAGCTCTCGAGGTTTTGGATATGTGCACGAGTGGGTCGGAGCGTAGATTTCATCAGACGGGACCTTTCAAGTCTAACGTTCATATTCAATGTGCCTCTAACGATTCGGTGATCACTTCCGGTTTTCACCCTGTGAATCACAGTGACATCATTGAATACCCGTTTCTTGTTGGTCAAGATGAAATCAATCTCATTTCTCGTGGAACCATCGGGACTCATCCAGGTCCATTTCCTGTGAGGCGGCTTCTGGAAGAAAGAATTCATCATAAAGAGTCCTTCTTTCTCCAGAAAATCGGCCAGCCTCTGTCCCCTGGGGTTCCGTTGCCCATACCCAAATTGCCCCACTCTCAACTCATCATCGCTTCTCTTGCCTAACTTTGCATTGAAGTCCCCCATAACAACAGTGAAGTGAGTTTTGTTTGTATGTATGGCCCTACTAATGTCCTCATACATAGACTCTACTTCTTCATCTGGGTGTGACGAGGTCGGCGCATATACCTGAACGACCTTCAGCGAATATCTTTTAGATGTAGGGATAATACCCAAAAGATTTACGGTACAGAAATCTAAGGAAACGCTTTTGCACTCTCTCTATCATAAGGCTATAGGTGGATTCGTAAGGGCTCCAGACGCATGAACTTGACTCTAATTTAGATCTTATCAACGAGGTGTATAGAAGTTTTATAGCCTTACAATTAGTGAAATGTTTGCAGTTACGTGATACAAACCCCAGTCTTTTAAAGCAAGTAAGCACAAGTGAGCGCATGTGTTCGTGAAAATTGAGTTTTGAATCAAACTCAACTCCAAGATCCTTGATAGATGTATCCCTACTTAACGATTCGCCGTTAAGGACATAGGTTGTTGTGACACTTCGCAAAGATCGCGTGTATGTAACAACGCGACATTTTGATATATTTAGGTTTAATCTATTTTTCTCACTCCAAATGTAAAGTGCATCTATATCTCGTTGCAGTAATTCACAATCTTGATGTGACTTTATACCTGTGTAAATTTTAACGTCATCAGCATAAAGTAGGCAGTTAGCAGTATCAAGACATTTAGCTATATCATCGATCATAATCGAGAATAGTAATGGACCCAGGGACGAGCCTTGGCTCACTCCCGAGCGGGTATGGTATGCCGGTGAATCGAAACAGCCTAGCCTCACGAACTGTGTTCTGTCTGACAGATAATTGGCAAAAAACCTCAGTAATTTCGGAGAAAATCCGTATGCACTTAATTTTTCCAGAAGTATAAAAAAGCCGTGTTGGCCGAGTGGTATGTACTCCCGACTTTCGATCCGAGGGTCGTGGGTTCGATACCGGCCGTGCACCAATGGATTTTTCTTTCTTGAAAAATTTATGTGCACTCTTAACACGAGCTTTAACGGTGAAGGAAACATCGTGAGGAAACCCGCGGCTTAGTTAGCTTCAGACGTATTGACCTGTTCTTTCCTCTGAATAATAACTGACTAAGCTGAGAGGATGGTATAGGTGCTGGGCAAGCCTAATCCATCTAACAATGTCCCAGGCACTGCAGCGTCCCGTACAGCATGATTACCAGTTGCTGACGCTGTATAAATCATCTATAATAGATGCAAAGGCCTTACTTTTTCCATATCATTATCCACATGGTCGAAAGCTTTTTGGAAATCTAAATATATTACATCGACTTGGGTATTTGAATCTAGCTTTCCTGAAATGTAGTCAACAAGCTCTAAAAGGTTGGTGTTTACTGAACGAGCTTTTCTGAATGCGTGCTGAGTATCGCTAAGGTATGGTCCCAACTGTTTGTAAAGTCTGGCATGTAAAATACTTTCAAATAACTTAGAAAAGGCTGATAAGATTGCAATTGGTCTATAGTTTTCAACTAGTTTTTTATCACCTGATTTTAATATTGGGGTGACTCGGGATGTCTTCCATCTAGATGGATAGGTGGAGGTTTCCAAGGACAGATTAAATATGTATGTTAAAAGCGGTGCAAATAATGTTTTAAAGGCTTTAATAATGTACGACGGTACATTATCTGGCCCTGTCGCACTTTTTGCTTTAAGCTTATCTATATGGCATATAACTTCATTAACTGTTATATCGGAGACACTTATCAAACTATTATTACCAATACTAGTCTTGTTGTTAGCGCAAAGGCTAGGTGTTTGGGTCAAAAAAACACTGTTGAAATATTCCGAAAAGGCTTTGGCAGCTGACTGACCACTGTGAGTTGTTTCGTTAAATATGACAGTGGGCTCAAATCCACCTTTCGTTTTTAAATTCGAGATATGTTTCCAAAAAGCAGTAGGGTTTTTGCAAAGTTGTTCTTGTATATGAATTATGTGCTTATGATAGGCTATTGTAGATATATGTTTAACATGGGATCTTAAAGCAGTAAAAAAGCTGTATACATATGGATCTTTTGAGGATTTCCAAAGTTTATGTAACTTATGTTTTAAATGTATATATTTAATAACATCTTTACTATACCAGGTGGGGTATCTTCTGGAGGGTTTTTTGTTACGAAACTTTTTAGGAACACTGTTGTTAAAACCATCATAGAGCAGGGAATATAGCCTATCAACTGCTGAATCTACTTCAGAAATCATGAGTATATCATCCCAGATAGTTTCCGTTACAAGATCATATAGTAAAGTAAAGTTTGACTTACTGAAATTCCAGTCGGTATTCATATCAATGTTGCTGGCCTCCATTTGCTGATCATCCCTAGCTTTTTCGCAGCCGATCTCGATATTAAGAGGAGGGTGATATTTATCAGCGCGATGTACCTGCCCATCCTCAGCTAAACACACTTTCACTTCTTTCATACTCTCACTTATTAATACTACATCCAGTTTACTCCCTACATCGTTCACTATATTATTATGCTCTAAAAAACCACAAAAATTTAGAAAGTACCCCATATAATTATTTACATTTTGGGTAGCGCTATTAAGATTGAGATCTCCAAAAATTATCACGGGTGAGTTATGTATGACTAAGTCAATATTCTCTTCTACTTTGGTAAACCACGACATCCACTCATCCTCTTTGGCACTAGGTTTGATATAAACAACGCATAAATAGTAAACACGACCAAAATAACACAACGTAGCCCATAGGTCTTCTCCACTTATAGTTTCAAGATCTACACGTCGGCGGATCTCCAACCCCACTCTAGCGGCCAAGAGCACTCCTCCCCCCCTAGATTTTCTATCCCTGCGCAGTAAGTTCCAGTTTTCAGGGACCACTTCAGCATCGTTTACAGAGTTACTTAGCTTAGTTTCTGTGGTAATTATTAGATCGGCTTGAGATAGCGTCAGATTTTGTCTATAGCATTCGAGTTTGGTCATTAGACCATTTACGTTTTGATAGATAGCACTAAGTGTAATTTTACTCTGCAAATATGGGACCCGCTTATGCATGGTACTGGCCGGGAGTGTGTGGTCGACTGTGTGTGACACGCCCGACGCCTCGTCGAAACCATTCACGTACTTCAGTTCCCTCAGGCCACGATTCAGGTTTTGTGAACAGTTGGTAATAGCTTTCGGGTATTGTCAAAACAAATGAGGCATACCTGTCATGTTTTAATTTTAGCTTTTCTATTTCAAACAGCTCCGTAGTTTTGCTCATTCGCTCCATGTGATCTTTGATATTGTGTGTTGTTGTGCTGGGCTTAAAGAAGCAAGCATGTAACTTTTGTGCCCGTTCTACAGTTTGTAGTTGATCTTGTTGTCCACAACCTTTTATTACTGTTTGTCTGCTCAGCCGCTTCGATTTTCTAGATTGCTGTATTTGCCATATACCTTCATCACATTCTACATTGGCTGGGTCCTCAGTTGTTTGTTTACTGTTTTTATATGATGATTTAGTGCTCGTATTTGCCTGCTTCAAATTAATCTGGTTTTTACAGTGTGGTGCCGAACGGGAATGGCTTGCAGTCAACATTTCATATTTGCTATGTACAGGTGGTTTTTCCATACTTGGGTTGAGGTTGTGTGCTTCCTGATCTTGGGGAGTACTTATAAATGGTTTGTTACTTATAAGTTCATTCTCAATAATATTGAGCTTCTGGTTCGCAGATGACATATGATGTTCAAGACGTGTGCTATTTAACAATAGCTCACTTACATGTTTACTATTGCTTTCTATAGTTTCCTTTATCAGGCTATATTCGTCTGAAATTCTTTCTAGTGAGTTAAAACGGGCATCGATATCTGATCTTATACACTCACATTTGCCGTTGAGTACAGTAATGTCAGCCTTTAATTCGGTAAAGAGTTTCGAAATATCTTCCAGCTTTGAGTCATGCATTCTTTACGGAAGCCTCTAATTTCAAGAAGGATAGTGTTCTGCATTTCGCTTGTCTCATTTATACCTGAAGGCAGCCCCGCATTCATATTCAACGGGCGAGGTGGTGAAGATTGATGGGCTGTCGTTGTTGCTTTCTTTCGGTATGTTACATTAAGGATAGGAGAGTTAGTATCAGGTTTTTGTGCGTTTGTACATTGCGCCATAGATCTCAACGGGGTGGATATTTTATTTATTGCGTTCTTTCTGATACAAGGACCACAATTCCATTTTTGTTTACTATCAGCTGATAGTCGGCAATAGTGACTATCCGTCACAGTACAGCATGTGTCCAGGTGTAATTTTATCTTACAGGTAGCACAAGTCATAAAATGTTTTGACATAATCGGTTGAATGCATTTGCTGCAGTTGTTACGAGTAGGCGTACGAATTGGTGCCATTTTATCCATTCATAAATACGCATTGGAAATGTGGTAGCAAAAATGATAACACTTATAACGCTCACTCAGGATAACAACAGCGCCAGGGTTATATAATTGTTGGTTGCTATAAGTTGTCTTTAGTTCCGCTACTGAGCACTAGATGGCGTTACCTGTTATTTTCCGCAATTGCAATGCACTCGTAAAAACAATCATTATTTTCCGTAGTGACTTCTTTCTTCTATAAAAAAAACACAAAACACTAGTAGTATCGAAGTTAAGATGTGTTCCAATATAAATTCGAGATATTGACAAGTTTGTTTTCACTGCGAAAATTTGAAAAATTTACCGGTATTTTCGGTATATAATTTTACTTTATCCCTAAAATTCAGGCTCTCTGTCTGAGATAACAGTCACATAAACTAATTGTCACTAGTCCATCTGATAAATGATGTTTTTCACGATAAATACACACTAAAACTATTTTACTTTAATTTTTAAAAATAATAACAATAAGTTACGTGTTCCCGCGGAAAGCGCCACCCACACACAACGACAGTGTCGCAACTAAGCGGGCGGGCGGGACGGGACGAGCTTATGAGCCAACAGTTGGCTGATATTTTTTTGGACGTTTAGATGTTCGAACTCTCTATCTAGACAGGTACATATATAGTAGAAGGGTGGAAGATACACCAATTATTACTAAAAGGGATGGAAAACCAACTTATAGGGTACATTTTCTGTAGATAATATATTTCCCTGGTTGACGTTTGCTAACGATTTGGTACACGACTGAAACTAAAAATGTAATAAAAAAAAAAAAGATTACCTATGTAATTATTGTACTAATAATTAACAAAGCTATTAAGTATATTCATTTATCTTGATGTTATAATTTGATATAATTTAGAATAAGGTATGATAAGTACATTTTTACAATACCTAACTATAAGTAAAGTTGTTTTAAATTAGTTAAGTACGAAAATTTTTATGTTACCTACAAACACCTAAATTGTAGTGCCCTTACTGGGCTCATGTTTGGACTAAAAGCTAAATCATAAGACCTAATGTACACATGAACGCAATAAATGATTTGAATTTGAATTTGACTCAGATTGATAGAGTGAATGAGTAATTTAATGACATTTATTAGTAAATGAAAGTGATTTTGAGTATTATTTGACTGCCCTTTATTTTGTTTAACAGTAGATTAAATTTGTCTTGAATATAACTTTCACAGATGTCACAGGATGTGACTTGACTGTTTTATTTTACTTTTTGGTTATAATTAATATACCAAATAATGTGACTTAGAGTGATTTAATTATTATGTCAGATTCCTTTAATAAGCAAATATATTCACTGTAAAAGTTATGAATGTGATTAAATTTATTAATATAAGACTAATTGATATACATTTTGTGACTCAAATAGTGAATTAATATGTAAGGATTTTAGATTTTTATTTTAAGTTTAGAGAGATTTACCAAATATATACCTAACCTATTATCGTGATGATTTAAGTAAATCTACGTATATAGTTATAATTAATTATGTCAGTGTGAATTTATTTACATATTATAGACATCTGTGTTACGTTAATGACATCAAATATTATATGTGATTTCTGTATGTTTCCTATAGACATAAATTGTCTTTAGTGATCTGTGATGGAAGTGATCTGTTGGATGCAACAGTGATCTGTATTTGATCTGTTGGACGCATCAGACAAAGTGAACCGTTGGATTACGGCGATATTAGTTTTTACTATAAATTTAAGTGATCTTGATCTGTGATGGAAGTGATCTATTGGACGCAACAGTGATCAGTATTCGATCGGATGCATCAGACAAAGTGTACCGTTGGATTACGGCGGTATTAGTTGTTACTCTAAATTTAAGTGAACTTGATCTTTGATGGAAATGATCTGTTGGACGCAATAGACAAAGTGAACCGTTGGATTAGTTGTTACTCTAAATTTAAGTGATCTTGATCTGTGATGGAAGTGATCTGTTGGACGCAACAGTGATCAGTATTCGATCTGTTGGACGCACCAGACATAGCGAATCGTTGGATTACGGCCTCAGAATAAATTACGGCGGTATTAGTTGATATTCTAAATGTAAGTGATCTGTTGGACGCAAAACTGATATAAGGAGATTCGTTGGACGCAACGATTTATAGTGATCCGTTTCATTGTAACGGTGGGAATTTTGTATGAAAACAGATATTTTAATTTAAAAAGTAGGTAGTTATATTGAAAATATTTAGCTTAAATTCGAAATGTAAATATTTGAGGATCTTTTTGAGATCACTTTTTTTGTGAACGCGAGGTCGCGTTTATTTTGTCATTAATGCCGAGTGAAAGCTTGCCATATTTATTTAATTCAGTTTAGTATTTGTAATAGTGACTTAATGTATTATTAATAATCTGTGGAATGAGTCGTCATTCTAGTTTTTAATCTGTGCTAGAATCGGCAGCCATCACTGGCGCCGATAACTTGTTTATAGTAAATCTATGGTTGGGATTTCCTTTTCAATGTTTCGCTCTCTTGGGATGATGGAGGATAAGGGCGGGCACTGAATAATTATCTATACAGTATTTTAACTCGGCCGTATTTTTTAAATAAATACCTACAGCCGCGCGGTACGTAAACATGCGATAGGGCTGCCCGCCTCCAGCATTTTAATTAAATTTGCCTACTTTGTGAATTGAATAGATAAATTGAAAATATAGTGTACGCAGAAGTACTATAAAATAACATAGTTATGAATTATTAGAATAACCTACAATCTAAATGATATAAGATAATAAGACCCAGTACTTTTTCCTAACGTTTTAAAGTTCCACTCTTACTGATGAAAGCGTGATGTAGGTACCTACCTAAAATTACGCTTAATACATTAGTTATTTACATACAAGAGATAAATGCATTTCCGCATTCCACACCGCAACACTACGGTCATTTCGAATAGGGGTATCGTTTGATTTTAAAAGACCCACGATACCACCAGGGGTATCGCCACGGGTATCGTGGGTCCGCAGTGAATGTAGGTATTATTTAAAAATATTTTCACCTTCTACGTAAACGAAGTTGTGGGTAAAAGTTAGCGTTAGCCCAAAGAAACTATTTCACGCGGACGAAGTCGCGGGCAGAAGCTAGTTAATAATAAATAAAATACCACGTCTTTACTTTGAATTATACAAACTAACAAAACGAAACACACATGTCCCGAGGTTTTTACACAAGCGTACCTACCGTATCATGATTCATGAACCGCCTATAAATACCTATTTCACTCGTGTCAATTACTTTCCTTTACTCTTCACTTTATTTAAGAATCCAGACATCTTTTTTTTTCGGGAGATAAAAGGAAATACTTGTCTATTAAAAATACACACATTATGTACCTACCTACTAGGTAGTAAGTCAAATTATTTTTTGTGTTACCTTTCAGAGTTTCCAGGTTATCTAAAAAAAGTTATCTCTGGATGCGTTCTTGAAGATTTCATGCAACCAAAAACAGCACAATATATCCTACTCGACATATTAAATACGTAGGTAGGTACTTGAACTTACTTTTTGTGAAAAAATCGCGCGGTTATTGTTAAAAAAACAACACACCTCCGTTCGTCACTGCGGCACAGTCGCGACTGTTTACATACCGAGCGCGTGCCGAGATCGAGGCGCGTATGTATAGCTCGCGCTCCGTCCGTTTGTATGAAGTTGGACCACTGTATAGATAATTCCGCCGTGATAAGGGTGTTCACTGTGTTTGCATCCCTACTGGGAATGGCTGCGTATTTGTAAAACTATAAAACAATACATTTTATTACTATTCTCGAGTTTTTATCAAGCTCCACGCCCCCCAGCGAGTTTTCACAACACATTACTACTATGTAAGTATGTATACTTATTGGGTTATCGGGTATTCATCGCGTAAATTGGTACAGATGTTGGGTAGAAACACCTATACGTTAAAATTTCAAAAATCATGTGTGCCTAATAGTTTTTATGGTATCTTTCTTTATCGATACAAAATTGAAGCTCATGTAAAATATACCATAATGTAATTGTGGGTCTTAGAAAATAAATACATGTTCTTAACGGTTTTCCCGCTCAGAGAAATACTAAAAACAAATGAAGTCGTAATCCACTTGCGGAAAAAACACCTAAAAACTTCAGAGGTGGTGAACACATACAAATTTGTTCTTATTATGTTGAATTACTTTTCTCCAACATCGAATTCCGATATTTCTGAAATAGTGACGTTGTGTTTTTTAATACATGAGCATTGAAGTATTATCACTAGCGTATAGAATTGACACCCGCGAACAACAAGTTTGCGCCATGAGTTGTTGCCGGCCGGCAACAACTCATTTAGTCGTTCGTCGACGCCCATCGCGGCCGCATGCGAATAAACCCAAATTAAAAATGCCGTCTTGCGTGTTAGAAACGTGTAATTAATCAATCAACTGCGAAGAAAAAAGATAGTGGCGTGACTTATCATCGGAAAGTAAACAGAATATCAACTAAAACCAACTAAAATTAATTTTTGTACATTATTTTCTATTGTACTGACATTTTGTTTGAAAATCATAGATTATGAAAAGTGATTCGTACAGATGGGATGTGTAGGTACCTACTAAGGGTTGGCGACAAAGGTTTAACTGATTATTTTTAACTCATATTACTCGCCCTATGCCGTCTGTCTGATCAGTAACAGTAGGTACTCTAGGTACCTACTGTAGGTATCTTTTGCAATCGTCATTACTTATAAACTGAAGCTGTATTATACCTATATTGTTGTCTGAACAAATTCTTAATGTAATAGATTGACGACCTCTGTGGCGTGGTGGGCGAAGGTTCGCCTGCGATGCAGGAGGTGGGTTCGTTTCCCGCCTTGGGACAAATGTTTAGTGATCGCTGCAGATATTTGTTCTGGGTGTTCAGGTCATTTTCTACGTATAATAATAAATAAATAGGTATTTATGTATTGTATTTATTATATCAGTTATCTAGTAGCCATAACAAGAGCTCTGCTTAGTTTTGGGCTAGATAATCATCATCATTTCAGCCAAAAAACGTCCACTAATGAACAAAGGCCTCCCTCATGGGGTCTCCATGAGGGGTAGTTGCCATACTCACCACGCTTGGCAGGCGGGTTGGCGAGCGCAGTACGGGATGTTGGTATATGAAAAGACGCTGCTGCCCATCTTTCGGAGGTATCCCTTAGCAGGCTCTTACTGCATCCACGGGCATGAGAGGAGGGGCAGAGTGAAATAAAGTGTGGGGTCTAGTTAGTCTAAGTACCTACCTACCTATAAATAAATAAATAAATAATAAATAAATAATGCTCGACAAATCACACAGCATCATCTAACCCCAAGCTAAGCAGAGCTTGTGTTATGGGTACTAGATGACTGATATACTTAATACATTATACTACATAGATAGATATATACCTATGTACGTACTTGTTGGATAAAATACCAATTTATTTAAAAAAAAAGACTAAACGCTTAACGATTCGTTTTAATTTAATGTACTTAAATATTTTTACGTTTTGAAATATAATATTCATAGGTACCTACTGCATTAACATTGCTGCATTAATAGCTGTCTGAAGTGTCCCTTCTGCGGTGAAAAAAATCTATTAGAGCGACATGTTGTTACACTATGTTGTACGAAACGTGTAAGCGCCACGAAATTCACGGGGCGCTTACGACGTTTTGGTCGCGAGAAAACTATTCTCTATTAGCGATCTAGCGCTGCATGTATTGATGGTATGGATAGACGACATTCTAATCGTGTAGCGCTGCAGCGAATACTTGTGTGCGGGGGCGTGCGCGCCCCGCGCAGGCACTCCCGCTGTCATCAAGTTGCGACCATTGAAGTATTATTACTAGCGTATAGAATTGACACCCGCGAACAACAAGTTTGCGCCATGAGTTGTTGCCGGCCGGCAACAACTCATTTAGTCGTTCGTCGACGCCCATCGCGACCGCACGCGAATAAACCCAGATTAAAAATGCCGTTTTGCGTGTTAAAAACGTGTAATTAATCAATCAACTGCGAAGAAAAAAGATAGTGGCGTGACTTATCATCGGAAAGTAAACAGAATATCAACTAAAACCAACTAAAATTAATTTTTGTACATTATTTTCTATTGTACTGACATTTTGTTTGAAAATCATAGATTATGAAAAGTGATTCGTACAGATGGGATGTGTAGGTACCTACTAAGGGTTGGCGACAAAGGTTTAACTGATTATTTTTAACTCATATTACTCGCCCTATGCCGTCTGTCTGATCAGTAACAGTAGGTACTCTAGGTACCTACTGTAGGTATCTTTTGCAATCGTCATTACTTATAAACTGAAGCTGTATTATACCTATATTGTTGTCTGAACAAATTCTTAATGTAATAGATTGACGACCTCTGTGGCGTGGTGGGCGAAGGTTCGCCTGCGATGCAGGAGGTGGGTTCGATTCCCGCCTTGGGACAAATGTTTAGTGATCGCTGCAGATATTTGTTCTGGGTGTTCAGGTCATTTTCTACGTATAATAATAAATAAATAGGTATTTATGTATTGTATTTATTATAATGAGTTATCTAGTAGCCATAACAAGAGCTCTGCTTAGTTTTGGGCTAGATAATCATCATCATTTCAGCCAAAAAACGTCCACTAATGAACAAAGGCCTCCCTCATGGGTCTCCATGAGGGGTAGTTGCCATACTCACCACGCTTGGCAGGCGGGTTGGCGAGCGCAGTACGGGATGTTGGTATATGGAAAGACGCTGCTGCCCATCTTTCGGAGGTATCCCTTAGCAGGCTCTTACTGCATCCACGGGCATGTGAGGAGGGGCAGAGTGAAATAAAGTGTGGGGTCTAGTTAGTGTAAGTACCTACCTACCTATGTACATACGTACTTGTTGGATAAAATACCAATTTATTTAAAAAAAATGACTTAAAACGCTTAACGATTCGTTTTAATTTAATGTACTTAAATATTTTTACGTTTTGAAATATAATATTCAGGTACCTACTGCATTAACATTACTGCATTAATAGCTGTCTGAAGTGTCCCTTCTGCGGTGAAAAAAATCTATTAGAGCGACATGTTGTTACACTATGTTGAACGAAACGTGTAAGCGCCACGAAATTCACGGGGCGCTTACGACGTTTTGGTCGCGAGAAAACTATTCTCTATTAGCGATCTAGCGCTGCATGTATTGATGGTATGGATAGACGACATTCTAATCGTGTAGCGCTGCAGCGAATACTTGTGTGCGGGGGCGAGCGCGCCCCGCGCAGGCACCCCCGCTGTCATCAAGTTGCGACACGTTTTTTGTTTGGTATAGCTACTCTAACTATTTACAACTCACTGGTTGCGACACGTTTTTTGTTTGGTATAGCTACTCTAACTATTTACAACTCACTGTACATGAGATACAATTTTGTGACACATATTTTTGTTATTAAATTTACCGTTTATGAGAGAAATGAAAAAACACGATAATTTTGACGTTTTGACTATGAATAACTTTTTTGTACAAGTGGTAGGTATTTGTAGGACTTTTGTTTGACGACCTCTGTGGCGCAGTGGGCGAAGGTATGCCTGCGACGCAAGATGTTGCGGGTTCGATTCCCGCCTCGGAACAAATGTTACCCCCAGGAACGTATAGCAGTATATAAGGCAACTGTACAACTTGTCTATACATATATGCCAATAGCGTAATCGACAGTCTCTAAACGCCTACAATAGAGCTTCCTTTTACCGCTTGTGTGCAACTTTGTTAGTATCCTCTGTTCTCATCGCCATCGTCTGTTCTACACTTAGGTTACTAACCAGCGAGCTAAAGCAATGGCGACAGAAGGTGCTGGACACCTTCACAGCCCTGCAGGGGGCGGAGGAGCCCCCGGAGTCTCCGTCGCTCGACTACGCGCCCGCCAGCACGCCGCAGCCGCCTGACTCCCAGAGGAATGTTATTGATCAGCTGGTACGCCCTCTGCCCCATCACACATTTTTTTTTATTTATTTCTTTATTTCTATTAAATGTACATTTATCTTTAAATAATGTCTGCCAAACTGTGCAACAGTTTGTCGGCAGCAGCTCTCGTGAACATAACAACTTATAAAATGTACCTACCTACTTAGTTCGATTTATTTTATTTATTTATTTATTTTGTCTGATAATGTTGGCGATTCGGTTGTTACACTAACTAGCCAAAGCCAATCAGATTAGCGTAAAACGGACTAAAATGACATAAAACCTTAAGTCAATGATGAGTCGGCAGAACATTTCGTTCGTCTTCTCTATTATTTGGCTTAATGTGACCATACTCTGTAAAACATCATTATAGCCTTCATCTGTAAGATAAGGATACAAATCGCAGGTTAGGTTTGGCCTGGGTGCCTTGGATAACTGGAAACTTGGATATTCAAACGTTCAAACATTGAAGTATTATTACTAGCGTATAGAATTGACACCCGCGAACAACAAGTTTGCGCCATGAGTTGTTGCCGGCCGGCAACAACTCATTTAGTCGTTCGTCGACGCCCATCGCGACCGCACGCGAATAAACCCAAATTAAAAATGCCGTCTTGCGTGTTAAAAACGTGTAAAACTCAATCAACTGCGAAGAAAAAAGATAGTGGCGTGACTTATCATCGGAAAGTAAACAGAATATCAACTAAAACCAACTAAAATTAATTTTTGTATTTTTTTTTATTGTACTGACATTTTGTTTGAAAATCATAGATTATGAAAAGTGATTCGTACAGATGGGATGTGTAGGTACCTACTAAGGGTTGGCGACAAAGGTTTAACTGATTATTTTTAACTCATATTACTCGCCCTATGCCGTCTGTCTGATCAGTAACAGTAGGTACCTACTGTAGGTATCTTTTGCAATCGTCATTACTTATAAACTGAAGCTGTATTATACCTATTGTTGTCTGAACAAATTCTTAAGGTTTATAAATTTGTAATAGATCGATTGACGACCTCTGTGGCGTGGTGGGCGAAGGTTCGCCTGCGACGCAGGAGGTGGGTTCGATTCCCGCCTTGGGACAAATGTTTAGTGATCGCTGCAGATATTTGTTCTGGGTGTTCAGGTCATTTTCTACGTATAATAATAAATAAATAGGTATTTATGTATTGTATTGTATTTATTATATCAGTTATCTAGTAGCCATAACAAGAGCTCTGCTTAGTTTTGGGCTAGATAATCATCATCATTTCAGCCAAAAAACGTCCACTAATGAACAAAGGCCTCCCTCATGGGTCTCCATGAGGGGTAGTTGCCATACTCACCACGCTTGGCAGGCGGGTTGGCGAGCGCAGTACGGGATGTTGGTATATGGAAAGACGCTGCTGCCCATCTTTCGGAGGTATCCCTTAGCAGGCTCTTACTGCATCCACGGGCATGAGAGGAGGGGCAGAGTGAAATAAAGTGTGGGGTCTAGTCAGTATAAGTACCTACCTACATATGTACGTACTTGTTGGATAAAATACCAATTTATTTAAAAAAATTACTTTAAACGCTTAACGATTCGTTTTAATTTAATGTAAATATTTTTACGTTTTGAAATATAATATTCATAGGTACCTACTGCATTAACATTACTGCATTAATAGCTGTCTGAAGTGTCCCTTCTGCGGTAAATCTATTAGAGCAACATGTTGTTACACTATGTTGAACGAAACGTGTAAGCGCCACGAAATTCACGGCGCTTACGACGTTTTGGTCGCGAGAAAACTATACTCTATTAGCGATCTAGCGCTGCATGTATTGATGGTATGGATAGACGACATTCTAATCGTGTAGCGCTGCAGCGAATACTTGTGTGCGGGGGCGAGCGCGCCCCGCGCAGGCACCCCCGCTGTCATCAAGTTGCGACACATTTTTTGTTTGGTATAGCTACTCTAACTATTTACAACTCACTGCGTTCAAAGCCAAAATTGGCTACATAAGTTATCTTAGTTACAAAAAGATAAAGAAACGTTTATTTTGTCACATATTGTTAAGTTGATTTTATTTTATGTTAGTTATTTTTGTTTTCTTTTCTGCATGATTTACACAATATAATAATCTATCTATCTTTGAGTTCATCAACAGTCTTAAGCAGAAATAAGGTCACCGAAGCCGAAAAATGTTAGGAGCAGTGAGTTGTAAATAGTTAGAGTAGCTATACCAAACAAAAAATGTGTCGCAACTTGATGACAGCGGGGGTGCCTGCGCGGGGCGCGCTCGCCCTCGCACACAAGTATTCGCTGCAGCGCTACACGATTAGAATGTCGTCTATCCATACCATCAATACATGCAGCGCTAGATCGCTAATAGAGTATAGTTTTCTCGCGACCAAAACGTCGTAAGCGCCGAGAATTTCGTGGCGCTTACACGTTTCGTTCAACATAGTGTAACAACATGTCGCTCTAATAGATTTTTTTCACCGCAGAAGGGACACTTCAGACAGCTATTAGTGCAGTAATGTTAATGCAGTAGGTACCTATGAATATTATATTTCAAAACGTAAAAATATTTACATTAAAATAAAACGAATCGTTAAGCGTTTAAAGTATTTTTTTTTTAAATAAATTGGTATTTTATCCAACAAGTACGTACATAGGTAGGTACTTACACTAACTAGACCCCACACTTTATTTCACTCTGCCCCTCCTCTCATGCCCGTGGATGCAGTAAGAGCCTGCTGAGGGATACCTCCGAAAGATGGGCAGCAGCGTCTTTCCATATACCAACATCCCGTAGTGCGCTCGCCAACCCGCCTGCCTAGCGTGGTGAGTATGGCAACTACCCCTCATGGAGACCCATGAGGGAGGCCCTTGTTCATTAGTGGACGTTTTTTGGCTGAAATGATGATGATTATCTAGCCCAAAACTAAGCAGAGCTCTTGTTATGGCTACTAGATAACTGATATAATAAATACAATACAATACATAAATTCCTATTTATTTATTATTATACGTAGAAAATGACCTGAACACCCAGAACAAATATCTGCAGCGATCACTAAACATTTGTCCCAAGGCGGGAATCGAACCCACCTCCTGCGTCGCAGGCGAACCTTCGCCCACCACGCCACAGAGGTCGTCAATCGATCTATTACAAATTTATAAACCTTAAGAATTTGTTCAGACAACAATATAGGTATAATACAGCTTCAGTTTATAAGTAATGACGATTGCAAAAGATACCTACAGTAGGTACCTACTGTTACTGATCAGACAGACGGCATAGGGCGAGTAATATGAGTAAAAAATAATCAGTTAAACATTTGTCGCCAACCCTTAGTAGGTACCTACACATCCCATCTGTACGAATCACTTTTCATAATCTATGATTTTCAAACAAAATGTCAGTACAATAGAAAATAATATACAAAAAATAATTTTAGTTGGTTTTAGTTGATATTCTGTTTACTTTCCGATGATAAGTCACGCCAATATCTTTTTTCTTCGCAGTTGATTGATTTTTACACGTTTTTAACACGCAAGACGGCATTTTTAATTTGGGTTTATTCGCATGCGGTCGCGATGGGCGTCGACGAACGACTAAATGAGTTGTTGCCGGCCGGCAACAACTCATGGCGCAGACTTGTTGTTCGCGGGTGTCAATTCTATGCGCTAGTAATAATACTTCAATGGTTAGGAGGATTATTATTTTAGATGTTGACCAGGATTAACACATAGGTACTTTTTATCCAGGTACAACTCATGCGAAACGGCGGGCACAAGCTAGTATTCTATATTATTGGTCCCTTCCTCCCTCAACTTTCGTTTTCTTTTGCAACTCATCTTTCATAACGATTTCCTTCATCGATCGCTTCTAGACTTAGAATGGAGTAGGTACAGAAACAGAAACAGGAAGGGGTGGTGGGCAATGGATTGAAAACAACAAACATTGCAATTTTAGGCAAAGGTTTCCCGCAAAGTTTGTTTTGGGACAAAAAGCGTAAATATATTTATTTACATCAAGACATGCCCTGGGGTGCCGGCAGTAGAATGTTTTCTCCCTTGTCCGTAGATACAGTAATAACCTCCTAAGGGATACCTCCGAATGATGGGCAGCAGTATCTATCCGTGTGTCACATCTCGTACTGCGCTTGCCAACCCGCCTGTCAAGCGTGGTGAGTAACAACACGATCAAAACTTTTAGATCCATGATGGGAGGCCTATGTCCAACAGTCCAAGTTAATAAATAAATAAATACTAATACTGCTGGACAAATCACACAGTATCATCTAGCCCCAAGCTAAGCAGAGCTTGTGTTATGGGTACTAGATGACTGATATACTTAATAGAATAGTTTACATAACAAACAAAACATTATACTACATAGATAGATATTTTTATTATATATAGAAAAACACCCAGAACACCCTGAACAAATATCTGCAGATCGTACAGACATTTGTCCCGAGGCGGGAATCGAACCCGCAACCCCTTGCGTCGCAAGCGGACCTTCGCCCGCTGCGCCACAGAGCTCGTCTATGCTTAACAACTTCTCACAGATGGTAGCCGTCGAGATAACCAAGCAGATCGAGCGCGGCGAGGTGAACAGCGCCTTCGAGCGCGCGCTCAGCGCAGCCGACCTCACCCTCGTGATGGCGGCCTGTCGCGCGGCCAAGGGCAGCGTGTTCACGCCGCGCTGCCAGCTCAGGCAGCATGTGCTGCTGGCTTTACTGCAGCAGCTCAGCACGGACATGCCGCATGATACGCAGCTCAAGTGCAGGTAACTTCTACTTTCCTCGCGCAGTGAACAGGTAGAGCGCAGACCTGACCCTCATAATGGCGGCCTGTCGCGCGGCTTAATGGCTGCGTGTTCACGCCGCGCTTAACCCTCGCCAAGCGCCTGCCAAGTGAGTACGGCAACAATGCTCATGTTCTTTAGATCCACGAGGGAAGCCTATGTCCAGTAGTGGACGTCCTACGGCTGAGAAGATGATGATGACATTTTATTACCTTCTCGAGAATTAGGCCCCTGGTGCAGAGTCCCCAACTTCTTCATTATTATTTATTGTACACAATAATAAAATAATGCAACCACACACAATGAAAAGTCATGTGCAAAGGCGAGCTTAACCTTAAAGAGAGTTCTCTTACAGCAAACCTATGAGGCTAGTGTTGGGCTAGTGGGAGATGATTTTAAGCGTAGGGGTCGTGTACACAAGAACTAAACATTAAAAAAGTATACCTACTAGTTTACATAACAAACAAAACTAGAACTAACAATATAACAGAATTCATAAATAAATATGATATAAAAGCTTATATCAAACATAATCTTAGCATTAGAAGGCTTTTTTATTTATGTCCTGGCATGGCAGGTACCTGGAGGACGCCATCCTCCACCTGGCGGCGGGGCGCGGCGGCGCGCGCGCGCAGCGGGCGCTGGCGCTGGGCGAGGTGCGGCGCCACCTGCGCGCCTTCCTGGCGGCGCGCCCCGCGCACGCGCTGGCGCGCCGCGTGGCGCTCATCGTCATGGCCGCTGATAACTTGCTCAAATGATTTTGTTTGTAAAATTATTTCATACTTTGCCTTCGATGCTTTGTTTTTAGTAAACGCATTTAGGTAATTAAATATTCCAAGAGATACCCGATATGTTTTTTTTATGTGAAATCTATGTAAGTAGGTTCATTTTTACTGGGAACTTACCAGCAGCGTGGCGCTCATAACTTGCTGAAGTGATTTGTTAAATTGGTTATTATTGCTCAGGTTAGGTATTAGGTAAGCGTCGATTTCTTTTAGAACACTTTTACAAGCACAGCTAAGCTTGTTAAAGCTATTAAATATCTCAAGAGATACAAAACTCTGTTTAAAGCTTTTATTTTTTTAAATGGACACTTAGGAAACACTTTCCAAGGAAATGAAAAACCTTAAATAACCTATAAATATTTTTAAGGTGAAATGGTGGAGACTTTTTTTATAAGCTTTTTATTTAGTATGTATGTAACTAACTATGTTTGTTCGCGGAATCTTGCAACTCAATTTTGAAGCAGATATCTTAACCAATTGAGCTGAAATTTCGTATACATGTTAACTTTGGATGACAATGCATGGTCAGATATGTGACGTCACTCTGAATTCAACATGGCGAACACCCAAGATGGCGGACTACATAATTTTAATGTAGGTACCCGTTTAATATGGGTATCAAATGAAAGGGCTTGTTGAGAATAACTCAAAAAATGAAATGACGTCACTCTGAATTCAACATGGCGGAACACCCAAGATGGCGGACTAATTACCTTTAATGAACCTACTCCTATAATATGGGTATCAAATGAAAGCTGAGAATAACTCAAAAAATGAAATGACGTCACTCTGAATCCAACATGGCGGAATACCCAGGACTGGACTGGACTGGACTGTCCTGTACTGTCCTGGCGAACTACTTTTTTTTTTAATGTACTCGTATGATATGGGTATCGAATGAAAGGGCTTGCTGAGAATAACTCAAAAAATTTAATGGCTTCACTCTGAATCCAACTTGGCGGAACACCCAAGATGGCGGACAAGTTATTTTTAATGGCCTCCTACAATATGGGTATCAAATGAAAGGGCTTGCTGAGAATAATATGAAAATGAAATGACGATACTCTGAATCCAACATGGCGGAACATCCAAGACGGCGGACTAGTCATTCTTAATGGACTCTTATAATATGGGTATCAAATGAAAGGCCTTGCTGAGAGTTACTCGAAAAATTAAATGACATCACTCTAAAACCAACATGGCGGTCATGAGATGCACAGACAAGAAACCAACTGTCCAGCGATAACTAAAAAGTAAAAAATAAATTAAGAGTAAGTATTTTTTTTTAAATGCTAGTTACCTAATTTCATAAAACACATTATTCCTAATTATAAAGTAGGTATGTTTTAAACCTTTACATAAAAGTAACAAATAATATTTATAAAAAACTAAACATCGTGAATGAAAAAAAATATCCCATCAGTAGACTATTTATTTCTCTTATCAATCTTCAAAAAACTCTGTTAGTCGGGAGTAAAAATAAAAAGTTCTTGACTTTATTTTTAAATGAGCGTATATTGTCTTCTGCTTGAATGGTTTTTGGAATTTCAAAACTAGCTTAATAATACCTACCTTAAGCGCTATTTTAGGTACCTACATCACGCTTTTATCAGCAAGAGTGGAACTTTAAAACGTTAGGTAAAAGTAATGGGTCTTATGTAGATTGTAGGTTATTCTAAAAACTCAAAACTATGTTATTTTAAAGTACTTCTGCGTACAATGTTTGCCCCTGGGCCTTATTAATTGTTACTGCAAACGATACCTTCACCGGAAATTTAATTATTTATAAGTTATAAGGCAAATCCGTCGGTATCGGGATGCGAGGTATCAGCACTGTTTGCCCACTGCTGGACCAGTGAAAACTGTAGCACCAATCACGTTATTGCGAAAAAAAAATACATGGAGTCTGCTTCCGTTTCATATTAAGATTTTTAGCAACACAATTGGAGTGCCAGTTATTAATTTGAGTGAATTTGGGGGAAGGCCACTCGGATTTTGGCTGCGATGTTATTTTAAAACTGCGATATCTCCTAAGATCAAATTAATTTGAATCATATTAATTTAAATCAAATGATGTAAAAGGCAATTTTGTTTTAAATTAAATACTTGTATTAAATATCGTATTTATTTGGTTATGGATTAACATCATGTTTATAAAAACACCTTCGCAAATACCTAATGCATATTTTAGAACAAAGGAGATGTTTCACGAATGTATGGAATCCAGGCTAACTAGGTGTACACGTGCACAAAAATGGCTAAATATTTATTAAACATTTTCCCACTATCAGTTTTTTAATACGTTGCTTCGTTTGATGCATTTTCCTAAAAATAACTAGCCTAAGTCGAGCAACACAAAACTGTAGAACAATATGGCGGACCAATACAGTTGGTGACGTCATTTTGACAGCTGTTGACATAATAGTAAAATGAATGATTTATGATAGAAGCTAAATCAAGTCAACCTGAGCTGAGGTATTTCAATTTTCGAGTACCTAAGTACCTCAGGCTACCTACGTAAACTACATTAAGAGCCTAGCTACTGTTAAAAAACTTCAAAATCTTCAACTCAAACACGTAAAACCATCTGTCAAAATCATTAGGCAGTGACAGTTACAAGAATTTATTAGAAACTGTCTTGGATGCCTAGTAAAAATGTTACCAGTGATAATTATGCCTCGTATTTAAAACATAATTAAAACAATCATTTTAGTTTAAATTAAATAAAGAGTATTTTTTCCGAAATCACCGATTTTTGCGCAATTTTTCAGTCTGGGTACATAGACCTAGCCCATTTCGAAACATCTCCTTTGGTTAGTATAAAAAGGTTATAGTGAGCCAACCTTAAGAGATAGATATATGCTGTCGCTGACTTTTTTTAGATCTTTTAAGGGGAACAATTCTGTCATAAACAATTTTTGCGACAATTTAACCGTTTACGCAGCGCACGCAGCGGAAGCTCTCAAAAGGAAAAAATAACCCCGATTTTGAAACATTATTCATTGGTATTCTGCTCCTATTAGTCTTAGCGTGATGATTTATAGCCTATAGCCTTTCTCAATAAATGGGCTATCTAACAATGAAATAAGTTTTCAAATCGGACTAGCAGTTCCTGAGATTAGCGCGTTCAAGCAAACAAACAAACAAACAACAAACTCTTCAGCTTTATAATATTAGTATAGATTTTAGTACACAATGGCATTCTAGATTAAAAATATTTCATTATGGTCGAATGAGATATTTACAATCTAGAAAAAGGAATGGTTAGTCTATTGTTAGGATTTTGTGGCCGAAAATAAACTTCGAATAAATAATTATTGCTTTGGACAAATAAACACGTCTCCAAAATATAAATACCTACTTGTCAATGTGAGAATCTTTCCCTTACTAAAAAAATCTCTGCAACTTGTCGTTTCTATAATTGAAAATAAATCTGAAACACCTTTTTTGAAGAATGAAAATTTTATTTATATCTGTGCTGTTGCTCCAGAGAGTTATACCGTAGGTACTGCAGCCAAGAATGTGCATAGGTACCTAGGCGTAATAAGCACATGCGACAATTTTTTCATCAGTAGTTTTCTTGAGTTCGTATACGGCATAATGAATCTCGAAACTTTGGCACTGTCTCTTTTTATAATGATCTTTCCAGTTATTATTAGAATCTATTTGAATTCCTAGAAGAGGATATGATACACATTCTATTGGGTTATTATTATTTTATAGATATAATATGTTTAAAGGAGTCTTTTGATACGGATTGCATAAGATTAGTTTTTGTGAAATTAAGAATAAGATTGTGATAATTTAGCCAATTTACTATTTCAGTTAATGTTATATCGATATTATTGTTCATATTTTAATCAGATTTGCAGGGAACTATTATTGAAATATCATCCGCGAATAACGTAGGTACATGAATTTTTAATACATTTTGGTCAATCATTTATAAAGATTAAGAATTATTTACATCCGAGAACGCTGCCTTGGGGTATTGATTTATTATTATTATTATTATGAGCCATTTGGGTCCCACTGCTGGGCAAAGGCCTCCCCCAATTCCCTCCATACATCCCGATCCTGAGCTGCTTCCCTCCAGTCAACGATGTACTGATCGAGTTCGTCCCGCCATCTGCGCTTCGGTCTGCCGCGTCGCCTTCTCGCCGGGTCAGGCCGCCACTCAATTAAAATACAGGTTTTTCTTAAAAAGTAACATTTAATTATTACTTGTTGCCGTTTTCTGGGCATTTTATGTATTTTATAAGCATCACCTGTTATTTACCATCATGACTGTTTTTATTTTATCAGGATATACGTATACGGTATGTTACTTACGATCTAAGAGGTATATCATATACCTCTTAGATCGTAAGTTATAACGTTATCTTTGAAATAAGTCAACAGAAGGTAATATAAATAAAAAAAACACTTATGAAAATGGGTGAAACTAGACCCATTTTTATCTAAGGAAAATATGTCAAAAAAATCTGAGATTTTTTTTAATTAAGTATGAATAAAAAAATGTAAAAAAACTCACTTTTTTTGACATTTTGGATCTAGTTTTACCCATTTTCATATGTGCACTTTGTGAAGACTCACACTGTAGTTTTTCAATAATATGTTATTATAAGACACCCTATCATAATTCATAAGCTTTGCTAATGTTTAATAAGACTCCTATGGTATAATTTCGTCAATCATTGCATTGAAAATAACTCACTAATATTATAAAGCCGAAAGTTTGATTGTATGGAGGTTTGTTACCTCTTCACGCAAAAACTAGGGTACCTACGCGTATCAAACTGAAATTTTGCAAACGTATTGATGTTAACCAGGATTAACACATACCTAGGCTACGTTTTATCCGGGTACAACGCATGCGAAGCGGCGGGCACAAGCTAGTCATTTATGTATTTAAAAGCAGCTAGAGAGGTTGAACGATTTTTTCAAAATCCGTTTTGACAGTCATTCATTTCATTGCATATTTGAAACTTTTAACAAAATGAATAAAGCCTGATAAACATGGCGAATTCAAATACTTTCGAAAAAGTGGGTAACAAAGATAACAGCCTATAATGAGCAGTTTTCAGTAAAAATGAAAAAAGAGTTTTCTCCTAAACCTAAAAGATGGAGCTGGCAAGCGGTGAAAACAGTTTGTTGTTGATCCCAAATTCTGTCATTGTCAAATTGTGTTTCCTACCAGTAAAAAAACACTAACCCCATCTATATGATTCGAGGGAACTATTTTTGAAGTTTATACTTTTTAATGAAAACGGCTCATTGTTGCAGTCATCGGTGTGTTCTCCTTTTTTGTACAAAGGTTTGATGATTGAGATTTTAAGTGGATCTGGAACACTACCTTCGGCAAACGTTTGATTTGTTAGTAAAAATAATGGTAGGGCCAACTCCTCTGCGCAATTTTTAATTAATGATTTTGGCAATCAATTCATCGTGGCCGAAACTTCTTTTATTTTTTAAGTTACGGATTATTTTATCTGATTCTTGTATGGTACGGAGATTTAAGGCGTCTACCCTTAGCGGTCATTCGCAATGAGCCGTTTTCAGTAACAAAACAAAAAGAGTTTTCTACTAAACCTAACAGATGGAGCTGGCAAGCGGAGTAAGCAAGTTTGTGATTAATCCTGTCATTGTCAAATTGTGCCTACCAGTAAAAGAAAATTAACGCCATCTATATGGTTCGAGGTAACTATTTTTGAAGTTTTTACTTTTTAATGAAAACGCCTCATTTCAAGCAGTCGATCATTCCTGTCAGCTGTGCACATCACTCTGCAAGTAATGTCAATTCAATGTCACTCACTGACTGTCAAAGTTTGAGTGGTTTGCTTTCAGTTCAGTTTTTCCAGCTTATTCCGATCTAGCTTCTTTACAGGTGTTCGTATGCAGTGTTCATTTTATTGTACATCGGTCGATGGTTGAAAAAAATACAATAAAAAAATTAAATTTATTCAGCACATCTTCAGTTTTAGGTGTATTGTATTTGGCGTTCGGACTAAATAGTTTCGTAGGCGCGTTAAAAAATGGCTTATAAATATTTGTTACTGATTTTCGTGAGCTACAATTTCCTCGTGACGGCATCAGGAGCTGCTCATATGCACAGCCTGGACACGCAGGAGCGCGAAACGGACGGCAGCTATCGCTCGCGAGACAGCGAGCACTACGGCGGCGAGGGCGATCACAACTACGAGTTCGATCATGAAGCAATACTAGGTGCGTAACTTACCTACCGGGGTTTGATATCTTTTGTTATTGCAAGTAAATCTGTTGTTAGTCGATAAGGAGCGCTGTATTCGCGCGCTATGTCGGTCCGGCGTACGATTTTACTGATCGCGCCGTTGGCTCTTTTGGTAACTTATTACTTTACTATAGGCAGTGTCCGGGAGGCTGAGGAGTATGACAAGCTGTCCCCCGAAGACGCGAAAGGCCGGCTGGCGGTGCTCTTGCTGAAGATGGACCTCAATGGAGACGGGGAGATTGACCGGAAGGAGCTCAAACAGTGGATCTTGTTGTCATTTGTGTGAGTATTCTTATGCAGATTCATTATTTGTTATTGGGTGAGTTGTATGTATGATAGATAAGTATGCAAATTATATACACATACATAATATAACACACCCACCATTCTAAGAATTCTGGCAACCATCTTTGCATAGATGGTTGGTGCTGTGTGAAATGTCCAGCATTATTTATATACTTACTAAAGGTTAACACATAAGTCACACATAACAGATAGATAAAACTATATATACAGTGCTATGCAGTACTGAGGTGGGGTGCCGGCAGTAGAATGTTACCCCTCCTCTCATGCCCGTAGATGCAGTGAGAGCCTGCTAAGGGATACCTGCGTAAGATGGGCAGCAGCGTCTTTCCGTGTTTCAATATCGCAAACTGAGCTCGCCAACCCACCTGCCAAGCGTGGTGAGTATGGCAACTACCCCTCATGGAGATAAATGAGGGAGGCCTGTGTTCAGTAGTGGATGTTTTAAGGCTGGAATGATGATGATATACAGTGTAAACTGCATGTAACATCACTTGATTTAACAAGAAACTCTCTAAAGTGTCGAAATCACTCTGCTTTGGTTGGTTTAGCTTGTCTTCCATACATTACACCTACTCCCAATAACGACTACAATTAAATGATAAAAAGTACTTTTTAAGTTGCCAAAATTAGTAAAAACTGCGCAGCTGTGTACATTCTTTTGTTGCTTTATTATCCTAGCCTGTAATAAACTCTACTGTCGCATAAACATACGGAACTTTCTAAGAAATCAGCACTTTTGTTTACAAATTAGGATTGCTTGCACATGTAGACTGTGTTGTTAGTAGGAGTCATGGATTATCTTTTTGTTATCATATTTTTAGTGGCTCACAAACTCTAAAACTATTGGAAAAGTACTTTCTTTATCACCAAGACGCCTCAATATCGCAAGATATGAATAAAATATGTAAAACAAAATTACTGGTGCATCAAACTGGTGCGACGTCAGGCGAAAACAACAGACTATAATGCAATAGCGTTCAAACAAGGATTATTTTTTATGTAATTTAATTACTAACACTAGTATGAAATAAACTTTTTAATTTTCTAATACAGATTTTTCTTCTCTCCATTTAACGACAACTCTCTACAACTCATACTCTCTGTATAACGTCAAAATATGCGCAGTCTCTTGAGTGTTGTTTTATAGAGTTTACACTGTACTTGAGTTGCTGAGAAACAACATCCTGCTGCATAGTGTAGGAAGATAAATTAAAGATTGAGATAAAGCAATCATGCAGCTTATCTAAATCTATTTTTAACTCTTGCCTCTCGCTCTACAATGCAGTCACAGGATGAAATATAGTTATTTGTTGTTTCTGTAAGATATGTGTATAATTTTTTAAGATTAAAGAAGTTTAAGAATAGTGTCTCTATAACAGGTCTGTTGTGATGACAAAAGAAAGGTCAATGAACTTTTGAGGACTTGTGGGCTTTTAGAATGGGAATGTCAAGTCTTCAATAATAAAGAACAACGAAAGTTCTCTTTTTCTAAAATTCCCTCTAATTTTGGTATAATGAACATGAAATCATTGTATTCATCATCTCAGCCATAGGATGTCCATTGTCTACTGCTCTCACCTCATGGATCTCCAAGAGGGGGTTGATGCCATACTCCCACGCTTGGCAGGTGGGTTTGGCAAGGGTAGTACAGGATGCTGATACACTGAAAGACGCTGCTACCCCTCTTCCTGAAGGATCCCTTTGGCAGATACTGCATCCACAGTCAAGAGAGGAGAGGCAATATACTACTGCCGGCACCCCATGGCATCATTCGATTAATTGCTCATAAAAGAATCTGGAATCCGAGGGATACATGAGGTAGCTCTATGTGCAGCAGTGGACGCGGACAGCAGACATACGGCTGAGATGATAATGATGACATCTAGAATTATCAAATTAAAACGGCAGTTCTGAAATCATTTTTATTTCCATTTTAATATTTTTTTGAAAAATTGTGACATCGCAGACCTCCCGCCTCAAGGGCAAATGACATTCGTCAGTTCCGTTGGAAACTGGTGGACGCAAATCGCAAGGGACCGGGAAGAGTGGCGCATTAAAGAGGAGGCCTATACGCAGCAGTGGGTGCAAACGGGCTGAAAATGATGACGATGACATCACAAACCCTTTGTCATACGATGTCACACTTCATCGACTCCCTCCTTGGGCCTTCGGCTTGTCTCGTCATTTAGTCGTATAAAAAATGTTTAGTTTTATTTATAAGGTAATTTTAAGCCTCATTTATGTTCTTAACTTGCACTCCCAAGTAAAAAAATGTTGATGGTCCAAATAATATTTTTTTTAAACTATCATAGTTGCAAACACTATAATGCAATCACAATACAAAACAAAATTATATACCTCGTGTGTTCATAAGTCTTGAGACACAGTAAAACTAAAATATTTTTGGAGCTAAGTTGAGTATTCATTTATTGGATATTAAAATTAAAACTACTGACATCTAGATCTGTATTTAAAAATAAATCATTCAAAATGGCCGCCTTTGCATTCAATGCAGGCCTTCAAACGCGTGCGCCATTCATCTATGGCGGCACGAATCTTTTCAATAGGAATCCGTTTCTATTCTTTAATAAGGGCTCGCTTGAGAGAATCCAGGTTTGGGTGAGACTTTCTGCATGCCCTCAGCTCCAATTCCGTCCATAAAGAATAATCCAAAGGATTCAAGTCAGGGCTTGACGAGGGCCAATCTTCACTCCGAATGAAGCCTGGCAAATTGGCCTCCAGCCAACGTTGGGTAGTCTTAGCTTTATGGGAGGGAGCAGAGTCCTGTTGGAAAACCCAGTATTTTCCAGCGAATAGCGTATCATTTAATGGTTTAACCACCGCTTCCAATATGTCGGTTTGGTAATTTTGTGCCCTCACCTTGACGCCTTGCTGGCAAAAATGAAGCGAAGTGACCCCCTCGTAGGAAACACCCCACCAAACCATCACACTTGCTGGATGATGAGTGCGCTGGACATTGCGTACAGATGGCTGGACGTCCTTTGAACTTCTGGCGTAAACCTTATTGTTCTGCCGGTTAAACTTTTCTTCCACCGTGAAGATCTTTTCATCGGTAAACAGGATATTTTTTGGATCGTGTCTCTTCAATAGGTTCCGACATCGTTCCAGTCGCAATTTACGAAGACGCTCGTTTAAATAATGCACTTTCCTTCGACTGTGGGCCTTTAGTTTAAGATCATATTTAAGTATCCTGTTCACCGATATTCGCGAAATGTTGGTCTGCAGAGCTAATTTCTTTTGAGTCCGGCAAGGGTTGCGACGAATTCGCTCTCTGATTACTTTGATGTTGGCGTCCTTACAGACCGCAGGCGGCCACATCTTCCACGGTCTTCTAAAGAGCCGGTCTCCTTGTACCTCTTTATGGTATAATACATAAAGTTCCGACTACATCCCAAACTTTGGATTTCACTAAAAACTTGCATTGGTTTTTTTCCTGCTTGAAACAGTGAAATTACAGTCGCACGCAAATCTTTTGTTGGCGCCATTTTCACGGAGAATTAAACAAATATTCAAATGTATATTTTTTCTGATTCAAAACATTCGAAATTTAAATTTTAAAAGTTTAAAAAAGGTTGCATGAATTACTTTCTTTTTAAATTAATTAAATAAGTTCGTCTCAAAACTTATGAACACACGAGGTACATTTATATAGTTTATATATACACTGCCGGCCAAATGTTTGAGACCACTTGTAAAAATCTTTGTAACCACCAAAATATTTCAAAAGTACACATGATAAAGAGCTAATTTGAACACCTGCGTATTCTATTGTTATCAAAGAATTTCTGAGAGTCATTTTTATTGTATATTTTTAAGTTATCATCCTTTAAAGGTCTATTGTTTCAAAACATAACTGAGTACCGCGCGCTTACCAGGTGATAGAGTCATTGTTATATTTTTTATGGCCTGCTCATTTCTAATTATTTTGGTTTTGTTTTGCGGTAACCGTACTTCCGGATTATTTTAGCTTCCTTAAACATATTTTTTACCTGAGTTTTGATGGAGTAAATTTTTCATTATCTTAACTAGTCTGAGCTCGTCGTTGTTACAGTGAAGACATCTTAAAATGAGAAAAGTGCGCGAAATTAGCACTGAAACTCGTTCTGCCATAGTTGTTTTACACGGCGAAGGCAAATCTGAACGTGCGATTGCCTCTCAACTTAAGTTGTCGAAGACTTGTGTTCATAACGCAATAACCCGATACAAGGAGACTGGCAGTAATCAAGATCGTACGCGATCGGGGAGACCGAGAGCTACCACTTCTAGCGAGGATAATTTCATCGTCGTTACCAGCAAGCGGAATAGACGCCTAACCGCACCAGAAATCCGCGCAGAAGTGAACAAATCCCGATCAGAACCTGTGTCATTGACTACAGTAAAAAGACGATTGAGAGATGCTAAGTTATTTGGTCGCGTCGCCGTTCGAAAACCACTACTAAGGCCACAAAACAAAAAAAAACGGATGCAGTGGGCCCTTACCCATCGAGACTGGACTGAAGAAGACTTTAAAGAAGTTCTTTGGACAGATGAATCCAAGTTTGAAATATTTGGTTCAAAACGACGAATTTTTGTTCGACGTACCGCCGAGGAAAAGATGATGCCAGATTGTGTGGTGCCAACAGTTAAGCATGGTGGTGGTTCCATTATGGTCTGGGGATGCTTCTCGGGCCATGGAACCGGAGATTTGGTACGAGTCGAAGGAATCATGAAAAAGGAGCATTATAAACGAATACTACAGCAAAATGCCGTTCCGTCTGGTTTAAGATTAATTGGAAATGGATTTTTTTTCCAACAAGATAATGATCCTAAACATAGTTCAAAATTATGCAGGGGTTATTTAGAACATAAAGAAACAGAAAGGGTGTTAAAAAACATGGTGTGGCCCCCTCAGAGTCCGGATCTCAACCCCATTGAGCTATTGTGGGAAGAGCTTGACAGAAATGTGCGCAGTTGTTGTCCCTCCTCACACATGTGGAAGGCTTTACAAGAAAGCTGGAACAATATCTCACAAGATACAATTGATAAATTGATTGCTCGTATGCCGAGACTAGTGAAAAAAGTTATAAAATGCAAGGGAGGCTTTTTTGACGAAAAATCCGTTTGATTTTATTAAATATGAACGTCATTTTTAACGTAAATGGTTGATATTTCTTGATTTTTTTTTTCTTCTTGATGAATGTGTATTAGTAAATAAGCATTTTAATTAATATCTAAACCTCTTGATTTATATTTTGAGTTTTATTTCATTTTGCTACTTAGATGTAGGTGGTCTCAAACTTTTGGCCGGCAGTGTATATACATATATTTACCATGATTTGATTCTTTTTGAGATTCCCGATATTTCGGCGCAGTTCTGCAGGCGCAGAAATATCGGGAATCTTAAAAATAATCAAATCATGGTAAAAATCCCGTAAGTATTGCACATAGTGCTGCAAATAAAGTTGATTTTATTTTTTTCCTCATCCGCTGCAGCAAGCTATCGCAAGAGGAGGCTCAGGAGCGCCTGAACGAAGCGGACGACAACCGCGACGGCGTGGTCACGTGGCAGGAGTACCTGCAGGACGCCTTCGGGGTCGCGTCGGAGGCCGACGTCGGGCCCGACGAGCAGGCCGACTCGGGGATGGTGAGTCCGTGTCAGACGTCCACTGCTGCACATAACGACAACCGCGACGGCGTGGTCACGTGGCAGGAGTACCTGCAGGACGCCTTCGGGGTCGCGTCGGAGGCCGACGTCGGGCCCGACGAGCAGGCCGACTCGGGGATGGTGAGTCCGTGTCAGACGTCCACTGCTGCACATAACGACAACCGCGACGGCGTGGTCACGTGGCAGGAGTACCTGCAGGACGCCTTCGGGGTCGCGTCGGAGGCCGACGTCGGGCCCGACGAGCAGGCCGACTCGGGGATGGTGAGTCCGTGTCAGACGTCCACTGCTGCACATAACGACAACCGCGACGGCGTGGTCACGTGGCAGGAGTACCTGCAGGACGCCTTCGGGGTCGCGTCGGAGGCCGACGTCGGGCCCGACGAGCAGGCCGACTCGGGGATGGTGAGTCCGTGTCAGACGTCCACTGCTGCACATAACGACAACCGCGACGGCGTGGTCACGTGGCAGGAGTACCTGCAGGACGCCTTCGGGGTCGCGTCGGAGGCCGACGTCGGGCCCGACGAGCAGGCCGACTCGGGGATGGTGAGTCCGTGTCAGACGTCCACTGCTGCACATAACGACAACCGCGACGGCGTGGTCACGTGGCAGGAGTACCTGCAGGACGCCTTCGGGGTCGCGTCGGAGGCCGACGTCGGGCCCGACGAGCAGGCCGACTCGGGGATGGTGAGTCCGTGTCAGACGTCCACTGCTGCACATAGCCTGCCTTATACCTAGGACACCTAGGTACTGCGTTGGACCTGGATCTACCGCCGGCTTGCAATCCATTGCGACCAGACCAGGGCGCCTACTCTAGAAAGCGATTACAATATTATCGTCAGAATGACAATCTTTACGTAATGGCCATAGGAGTTAGTTTTTTAGATTTCGATTCATCGCAATTTGCGTTCACGAGTAGGCCCCCAGTTCGTCTGCTCATCTTGCACTGCGCTTGCCGGTCCATGGCCTCCACTCGAGAACTTTCGGGCCCATCGGCCACTTGTTCTGCGCGCTACATGGCCTGCCCATTGCCACTTCAACGTGCTAATCCATTTGGCTTTGTTGGTGAGCTCTTCTACGTATCTCCTGATTCCAGATTCGATCATATAGGGAAACTCTATCATAGCCCTATCTGGCATAAGGCCAAAAGTGAAAGACCACGTCTTCGGACGACAACCGCGACGCCGACGGCGTGGTCACGTGGAGAATGCCAACAATCCAGTCCCAATCGAAACGTAAAATCACGTTCTACTGCAATGGGACTTCATTGAAAAAAAAAAATCTCGCTCGTTCTAAATTCGGGGCCAACAACTAGTTTATAAAGATGTGTAATTTCTGTGATGTGTGTTCATGTATTTCATATTTCTTTGTTAAATAAAATGAAAACGTGGGGTTATTGTAATATAAAGTAAACAACTACCGATTACACAAACCTGCTTAGATAATAACTATTAATAACACATCTCGCGTGACTAACGCTGAACATCTGTGTAACAAAGCGCGTTACTTTGTAAATGACTTTCTATAAGGTCCCTGAGAACATGCCCGTTTTATCAAAACGGTGTCATCACTCATCTCAGCCGCACACGTCCAATGTTGGACATAGGCCTCCCTCGTGGATCTCGGAAGTGATGACAGGCGGCTTGGCAAGCGCAGAACGGGATGTTTTTACACGGAGAAACGCTGCTGCCCATCTTCTGGAGGTATCCCTTGGCTTACTGCATCCACGGGAAGAGAGCAGGGGCAACATTCGACTGCTGGCACCCCACGGCAGACTTCAAGCGTTTTAAAACGTCCACTGATGAACACAGGCCTCCCTCATGGATCTCCATGAGGGGTAGTTGCCATTCTCACCACGCTTGACAGGCGGGTTGGTGAGCGCAGTACGGGATGGGATGTTGATACACGGATAGACGCCGCTGCCCATCTTCCGGAGGTATCCCTTAGCAGGCTCTTACTGCATCGACGGGTAGGAGAGGAGGGGTAACATTCTACTGCCGGCACCCCACGGCAACATGCAATGCACATCATGAAATAAATAAAAATAATAATAAAAGAAATCGCTCTAAGCGCCCATTGTGTATTTTCTGTTGTTTTTGTAGTTTAAGTTAATTTTATTTATTCTTGTTTTTTGTTTTCTGTATGATTTACACAATAAAGAGTTTATCTATCTATCTATCTATCATGGTTGTGTTTAAAGATTGTGGTATAACTTGTACAGCGTAACGTTTTCTTTCAGCTGTTGCAGGAGGAAAAGGAGATGTGGGCGGCCGCCGACAAGGACGGCGATAACCAGCTGGATCTCGCGGAGTTTGAGGTACGACTCGCTTATGTTTGCGCTCAGTTGGTAACCCCGGCTGAGTGAGACGCGCGACAAGCAGAAGATATTTTGTGAGATAGATAAGAAGATAAAAAGTTTATTTTGTGTCACTTATAAAAGATATACCATTATGTTACATGAAACAAACAGATTATAAATTATTGACAACAAAATTTAAGTTTATTTTGTGTCACTTATAAAAGATATACATTATGTTATGTATATGAAACAAACAGATTATAAATTATTGACAACAAAATTTGGTCGTCACTGAGCATAGGCAATAATAGAGAACCTATAATGATTATAAGAACCCTACCATGGCGCTGGTTTTCAGTGACGCCAGATTAAACTAGGTACTGTGCGGTATGATACAACTTATGATGGAATACAACTTACTAAGCTAGATAAAAACAAAACAAATGATGGGTAGCAAGCGAACATTTTTTTATTTAGAAATCGTTGTAATGTTTTTTGTGCATGCCCTAGTATTAGCTGGTGAGTTGTTTCGGATAAGCACTTAACACGTGCTTTAACGGTGAAGGAAACAGCGTGAGAAAACCTGCGGCTAAGTTAATAACGTATTGACCTGTTCTTTCCTCTGACTAATAGTTGACTAAGCTGAGAGAGATGGTATAGGTGCTGGGAAAGCCTAATCCATCAAACAATGTCCCAGGCACTGCAGCGTCCCGTACAGCATAATTACCAGTTGCTGACGCTGTATAAATCATCTATAATAGATGCAAAGGCCTTACTTTTTTCGTTTCGGATATCATGTATTTGTAAACTTGCAGGTGTTCACGAACCCAGAAGAGCACGACGTGATGCACGCGTTCCTGATAAACCAGACGCTGCGGGAGAAAGACGCGAACAAGGACGGCAAAATAGACTTCAACGAGTTCATTGGAGACCGAGGTAAGTGCATGTTTCTTATAAATAGTTCAATCATACTTTTAAAGGTAGAATAAAAAATAGAAAATCTCACTAATATTATAAAGCCGAAAGTTTGTTTGTATGGAGGTTTGTTACCTCTTTACGCAAAAACTAGCGTACTGTTAGGACGGCAGTCCGTAACTCCTTTTTAAAAAAACACTTTTAAACGCTGGAAGAACTTTATTAAGCAACCGAGAATATTGCAGTTTTTGGAAGGATGTTTATTGTTCTAATTATGGCCACGGATTGTCTCTGGGACCGCGTGGTTTATGACTTTTATTAACTCGCAAAAGTGGGGGTAAGGTAGGTAACAATGCAAACCCACTTCGCTTACAATGCATTTTGCTAATTTAATTTATTTATAACAGTATGTATCGAGCTGAAATTTTGCAAAGCTATAGGTGTTGACTAAGATTAATGCATAGGCTACTTTTTATCCGGGTACAACGCTTGCGAAGCGGCGGGCACAAGCTAGTAGGTTATAACAAAATAAACCATGAACTTTCTAGGAAAACTATGACGGTTAAGCTACGAGAAGCTTTTTTAGTTTAGGAGAAATTGTCGCTCAAATAAGTGATACGGTTTACCAAACATCCGGAATACTTTAAACCGAAAATACCTGTTATTATGAAATTTTTCAGAAATTAATTATTTTATTTCCATAGTTTGCAATCACATGACATAGACATATGTATGTTTTGGTAAACGTAAATAAATGTACACCAACTTCTAAGAACAGGTCTATGGTTAAGTACAGAACCCTACACTGCGCGTGACCGGACACGCAACTGGCCATTTTTTTTTAAATATTGTATTAAGTTTATCTTCACCGTTAAAACATGTGCCAAATAAATAAATAATGCTGGACATTTCACACTGCATCATCATCTAGTCCCAAACTGAGCAAAGCTTGTACCTACTATGAAAACCAGATGACATACTAGTCTATAATATTTTTTTTTTGGTAAATACATACTTTTCCTACATAGAAAACACAGAAAGTGTAATGTGTAGGTATAAAAATACCCGTCCATGTTTTGTGTTTCCGTAATTTGTTGTTATTTAGTATGACCACACAATATAAAATTAGTCGTTCGGAAACGCAGTCTTAACTTAAAACCATAGATAATAAAATGTTTCGTATTCAAACAACCATGTAATACATTAGACTTGGTATCATGTGCCCGTAATTACACCGGCGGCGGCCCTCTTACCCTCCAAACCGGAACACAGCAATGTATCCTTAAGAGGGGCCAACGCCAATCCAACTTATTTTTCATACAACCGCTCGTACGTGGGTGTGGCGTCGTAATAGATATTTCTATGAAACTTTTGATCTAATAGGTATCTAGTGCACTATATCAGATCTGTTGAATTTTTCAAGAAAGAAAAAGTCATGGTACACGTTCATTTTCGAATCCACGACCATCCTAAATTCCAATTGAAGCCGGGGGTACATACGTGCTTTATTTATGTTATCATGTTTTAATAATTTTACGATCAGTCTGATCCAGAGTTAATGCAATGTAGTCATGTCGCAACGCGTGCCTACGCATCAATTAAAGTAATTTAATTTGAATGGCTTCTAAAGATTTCATACAGACAGGCGTCTCGAATTCCCAATACCAAGCTTCTATCTTGTTCTCTCTGATGTAACCTCGCATGCGTCAGAAGAAGACAAGACATGATATCAAGATGCATCGGATCTTAATACTCTGTTAACCCGTCCGTGATCATGAGCTAAAAAAAAGCTAAAAGCCTTTGTGGTCCTCTACGTTACAAACATACACACATTTAATACTTACGTGCTTTGATGGTGAACGGAAACATCGTAAGGTCACCCGCGGCTTAGCTTCAGACTTATTGACCTTTTATATTTTTTTTTATTATTTATAAAATATTTTAATTTTTTTTGTAAAAAATAAACTTGTTACTATTTCAAAATCATGAAAACACGAACGATAAATATGGTCATAATTACAAAATGATTTAAATGTTGATGGAACAAAGGCATAAATGTAGACCTTATTTTGAAAAAATATTAATAACAATAACCAAAAAAATTGTTGACAATGCAAAGTACATGCCCATATTCACAAATAAATGGGTCGTATTTCATGCAAAGAACAAACCCTTTGAAGCAATATAAAGACGAATAATACGACTCGGAATGCAAAAAAAAAACTTTAAAATGGCTCTCCTGTAAAATTACAAAAAGTGCAGTTGAGCCCTTGTACCACCGAAGGTGCGATATATTCATAGTCTATCCACAGATGTCGTCAAATACTTTAACACTCAAATTGTAACCGTTTTTGAGAGAAATAATTAATTCAATAATTAATCTCAGCCGTAGCACGTCCACTGTTGGACACAGGCCTCCCTCATGGATCTCCAAGTGATGATCATGAGGGGTTGTTGCCGTACTCACCACGCTTGGCAGGCGGGTTGGCGAGCGCAGACGGAATGATAATATTATGACAATAAAATGCACGTCGTCGACGAAACACGTGTCGTCGTGTGGGTATAAGTATGCATGTTGCACTGACAGCCTGTTTCCCCCTTCATGTGTATAATTAGCGGGCGGGAGGGCGGTGCATATGCATCTCAGCATTAGCGGAATTAAAACTAGATATTTTCATTGCATTTTATTGTCATAATAATATGGATTTCCGCAAAGTAACGCCTGATTCCATTAATTTTATTAAAATGATAATAAACGGAAAGACGCTGCTGCCCATCTTACATATTTTGTCTGTCACAGCTGTTTATCACGATAACGACTCATACTATCGATTTTAACCGAACTCATTTAAAAATAGTTGACTAATATAATTATTATTATATTCGTCCAAAAGCCAAGCTTATGTGTGTAGTAAAATTTTCGAAGATTCCTAAAAAACCTAATATCTAATATAATAATACTAGGTATGGGACCTATTTCTGAAGTTTGCATGGAGAGGACTCTCCCACCTAGACGGTTTTTTAGGAATCTTCGAAAATTTTACTACACACATAAGCTTGGCTTTTGGACGAATATAGAACTCTTCGATAAAATATGGCACAGAACCCTCTCGGTCTGCGAGGCGACTGGTACTTACCGGATTTATTGTAAGCATAAATCCGTAGTATAAGTATAGACATAGACATTCGTTTATTTGCTTGTATAGCACACATATAGATAGATAGATAGAAAATACTTTATTGCACACCTTAAAACTAAACATAATAACAAGAAACACTTAAAAACAAAGTAACAACAATAATTCATATTCTTATAGTATAGCGTTTCATTTTGATTTCTCTTGTTTCAAGGACTGCAACAGGACAAGGGCTGGCTGATCTCGGAGAAGGAGAAGTTTGACCATGAGCTGGACCTCAACGAGGACGGCATCCTGGACACCGGCGAGATACGGACCTGGGTCATACCTGACAACGAGTGAGTACCATCGCCATCTCATGGCGCCTGGTGACCAGTAATGCAACGAGATACGGACCTGGGTCATACCTGACAACGAGTGAGTATCATCGCCATCTCATGGGGCCTGGTGACCAGTAATGCAGCGAGATACGGACCTGGGTCATACCTGACAACGAGTGAGTATCATCGCCATCTCATGGGGCCTGGTGACCAGTAATGCAGCGAGATACGGACCTGGGTCATACCTGACAACGAGTGAGTACCATCGCCATCTCATGGCGCCTGGTGACCAGTAATGCAGCGAGATACGGACCTGGGTCATACCTGACAACGAGTGAGTATCATCGCCATCTCATGGGGCCTGGTGACCAGTAATGCAGCGAGATACGGACCTGGGTCATACCTGACAACGAGTGAGTATCATCGCCATCTCATGGGGCCTGGTGACCAGTAATGCAGCGAGATACGGACCTGGGTCATACCTGACAACGAGTGAGTATCATCGCCATCTCATGGGGCCTGGTGACCAGTAATGCAGCGAGATACGGACCTGGGTCATACCTGACAACGAGTGAGTATCATCGCCATCTCATGGGGCCTGGTGACCAGTAATGCAGCGAGATACGGACCTGGGTCATACCTGACAACGAGTGAGTACCATCGCCATCTCATGGGGCCTGGTGACCAGTAATGCAGCGAGATACGGACCTGGGTCATACCTGACAACGAGTGAGTATCATCGCCATCTCATGGGGCCTGGTGACCAGTAATGCAGCGAGATACGGACCTGGGTCATACCTGACAACGAGTGAGTATCATCGCCATCTCATGGGGCCTGGTGACCAGTAATGCAGCGAGATACGGACCTGGGTCATACCTGACAACGAGTGAGTACTAGAGCATGTAAACCGATTAATCGATTAACCGAAAAACCGATTAATCGACTGATTTAACGACGGTTTTTCATCGGTTATTTTTGACAAAAAACCCAGGTTTTCGGTTATTTTCTGATAGCATTAAATGACAAATTTATTTAAAACTAAGCCTTGCAGACTTTATTTAAAACTAGCTCCACCCCGCGGTTAATAAGCAAACATGCCATCCTAAGGAAATACTTAATTTTTTGGGATAAAAAGTAATAAGCCTTAATCCAGGTATAAACAATGTACCTATGTATATTCCAAGTTTTAGCTAAATTCGTTCAGCCGTTTCAGCGTGAAAGAGTAACAAACATCCATACATACATAGATGTTATACATACATACTCAAAAACATTCGCGTATATTATATTAGTAGGATAGGACGAATATAATAATATCGTATCCATATAATTATTTTACAACATTTAATGCGTTAAAATTAGGTACTAAAATACAAACAACCACCTCAGAAAACTTTAGACCGCATAAAAAGTCGTCAGTGAATATCGTCATGCAAATAAGCTATTAACGACTAACAAAATTAACCAGGATATAACTATATTTACAAAACCCAACATCGTACCTACTACAGGGATCTGCATACAGACATTGACAACGCAATAGCTCTGGACAACGATCAAATTCGAACATCAATAATCAGCATCATAAATAAAAAAATTACAATAGAAGACATAGGATCAGAAAATATTAGAACCATAGATGAATCATTACCATTAGACCTCAAAGACCAGCTTGGGCTAGAAATAAGAAAGGCCCTACAGCCCTAAAAACAGTTGATTCAAGTAGACTCGATTTAGAAACGCGAGTTAGAGTAGAAATGGCCCTGTATGATGAAGGGGGACACATGGGAGACAACATAAAGAAGGTATACGAAGCTCTAAGTCGATTACTCCCACTTCTGTAGAATCAGAGAGAATATTTTCATCGGCAGGACTAATGTGTAACAAAATCCGCAGTTCACTGGGTGACGGACGACTCTCTTAACGCACTTACTATGTCACTTCGGTCTTATTACCAAAACAATATAATATGTTAATGTTAACCATGAAACAGCTTAAGGCCTTGAAACAGCTTAAGAACGACAAGGCGCCGGGTGAGGACGGAATCACTTCAGAGCTTCTGAAAGCGGGTGGATCACCGGTACTTAAAGTCCTTCAGAAGCTATTTAATTCCGCCTTGCTTGAAGGTACGACGCCAAAAGCATGGAACAAGGGCGTGGTGGTTCTGTTCTTCAAGAAAGGTGACAAAACCTTACTTAAGAATTACAGACCCATCTCGCTGTTGAGCCATGTTTATAAGCTGTTTTCAAGGGTCATCGCGAACCGTCTCGAACGCAGGTTTGATGACTTCCAGCCTCCCGAACAAGCCGGGTTCCGAAAAGGCTACAGTACCATAGACCACATACATACGCTGCGGCAAGTCATGCAGAAGACCGAAGAGTATAACTTGCCGCTATGTCTTGCGTTTGTGGACTATGAGAAAGCCTTCGATTCGATCGAAACATGGGCGGTGCTTGAGTCTCTCCAACGATGCCGAATTGACTATCGGTACATCGAAGTGTTGAAGTGTTTGTATACAAACGCCACTATGTCAGTCCGAGTACAAGAACAGAGCTCGAAGGCGATTCCCTTAAAAAGAGGCGTAAGACAGGGAGACGTAATCTCTCCGAAACTGTTTACGACCGCTTTGGAAGATGCCTTCAAGCTCCTGGAATGGAAAGGGCTGGGCATCAATATTAACGGCGAATACATCACTCACCTTCGATTTGCCGACGATATTGTGGTCATGGCAAAGTCGATGGAAGAGCTCAGCACGATGCTCGAAGGCCTCAATCGAGTCTCCCAGCGGGTAGGCCTTAAAATGAACATGGACAAGACGAAAATCATGTCAAATGTCCATGTCGTGCCTGCCCCAGTTATGGTTGAGAACTCGGCTCTTGAAGTTGTCGACGCGTACGTATACCTAGGACAAACAGTCCAATTAGGTAGGTCCAACTTCGAGAAAGAGGTCAATCGTCGAATCCAACTCGGATGGGCAGCGTTTGGGAAACTTCGCAACGTCTTTTCGTCCAACATACCTCAGTGCCTTAAGACGAAAGTCTACAACCAGTGTGTGTTACCAGTGATGACATATGGAACCGAGACGTGGTCCTTCACTATTGGCCTTATGAACAAGCTCAGAGTCGCTCAACGAGCTATGGAGAGGGCTATGCTCGGGGTTTCACTACGGGATCGAATCAGAAATGAGGAGATACGTAGGAGAACTCGGGTCACCGACATAGCCAAACGGATTAGCACGTTGAAGTGGCAATGGGCAGGCCATATAGCGCGCAGAACTGACGGCCGATGGGGCAGCAAAGTTCTCGAATGGAGGCCACGGATCGGCAAGCGCAGCGTAGGACGTCCACCTACAAGATGGGCAGACGACTTGGTGAGAACTGCTGGTCGGCGGTGGATGCAGACGGCTTCCAACCGCAGTACTTGGAGATCAATGAGGGAGGCCTTTGTCCAGCAGTGGACGTCCTACGGCTGAAATGATGATGATGATGATGATGAATGTTAACCATGTCTTTCAACTTTAAGAAGATAGTGTAATACTACCAAATCAAAAGTAGATTACAATCTATGCTATAATATAACTATTATATTGTTGATTTTAATAACTTTATTTGAGTAATAGTGAGTTGAAGTGAATTACACTAACTAGAAACTTTAAGGACTGATTTATCATATCATAATGTTTTAGGATAACTCGACTCATCCGAAGAATAAAGTCCAACATGCAGAATTGTTAGTTTTCAGAAGACGTTGAAGTTTCTGCATAAGTATCGGACTTATTCTTCTGACGAGTCGAACTATATTGTTGATTTTTATAACTTTATTTGAGTAGAGTGAGAGTTTTGAGTAAGAGAGAGAGAGATAGTTTTAATACTAGTAATTAATAAGTACTTATGAAAATAATAAGTTGCTTTTTATTCAAATGTCATTGTTTTATTTTGTCCTAAGATAACCTATGTAAAAAATCTCGAAAAATAATCGATTAATCGGTTAACCGGTTATTAAAAAATAAAAACCGAAAAACCGGTTTTTTTAAACAACCCGGTTTTTACATGCCCTAGTGAGTACCATCGCCATCTCATGGGGCCTGGTGACCAGTAATGCAGCGAGATACGGACCTGGGTCATACCTGACAACGAGTGAGTATCATCGCCATCTCATGGGGCCTGGTGACCAGTAATGCAGCGAGATACGGACCTGGGTCATACCTGACAACGAGTGAGTATCATCGCCATCTCATGGGGCCTGGTGACCAGTAATGCAGCGAGATACGGACCTGGGTCATACCTGACAACGAGTGAGTATCATCGCCATCTCATGGGGCCTGGTGACCAGTAATGCAGCGAGATACGGACCTGGGTCATACCTGACAACGAGTGAGTATCATCGCCATCTCATGGGGCCTGGTGACCAGTAATGCAGCGAGATACGGACCTGGGTCATACCTGACAACGAGTGAGTATCATCGCCATCTCATGGGGCCTGGTGACCAGTAATGCAGCGAGATACGGACCTGGGTCATACCTGACAACGAGTGAGTATCATCGCCATCTCATGGGGCCTGGTGACCAGTAATGCAGCGAGATACGGACCTGGGTCATACCTGACAACGAGTGAGTATCATCGCCATCTCATGGGGCCTGGTGACCAGTAATGCACCTAACTCTGGCACCAGTCTCTCATAAACTGGTTGAACTTAGCTGATGCATCCCATAAAAATAAATCAGTAATGCTGGACGATCATCTAGCCCCAAGCTAAGCAGAGCTTGCATTATGGGTACTAGATGACTGATACACTTAATACATTATACTACATAGATAGATATTTTTATTAAACATGCAGAACACCCTGAACAAATATCTGCAGATCGTACAGATATTTGTTCCGAGGCGGGGATCGAACCCGTGGCAAGTCCGGCTGGCTTCGCCCGCTGCGCCACAGTTGTCATCAAATACTAACACTCAAATTGTAACAGTTGTTGAGAGAAATAAATAATTAATTAACTAATCTCAGCCGTAGCACGTCCACTGTTGGACATAGGCATCCAAGTGATGATCATGAGGGGTTGTTGCCGTACTCACCACGCTTGGCAGGCGGGTTGGCGAGCGCAGACGGAATGATAATAAACGGAAAGACGCTGCTGCCCATATTACATAGAAAAAGAAGTAAGAAAGAAAATTCGGATGGTTAATAACAAAAAGTACTTACACAGTCGTTTTTAGCATATAAGTACATTAGTGTTCTAAGTATTTTTATTGCCTAGCCATAAAAAGAAGTACCTAGGTGTTTCGGGTGTAAACATGTTTTTATTGCTCACGAAAATAATAACTGTTTTCACTTATCTACTGAGTGTTATTGGTTTTTGTACTTAATACATTATACCACATCGATAGATATATTTTATTATATGTTTATAGAAAAACATCCAGAACACCCTGAACTAATACATTTGTCCCTGCGGGAATCGAACTCGCAACCTCTTGCAGAAGGTACTGTAGGTCTACCATGAGTTCTCACAATTTGTACTCGCTAGCGACTGTAGTGGTCAACTACCATGAGTTTTCACAATCCTAGCGAGTATAGATTGTGAGAACTCATGGTAGACCTACAGTACCTCTGCAAGAGTTACGACTGTAGTTAAAAAATGTATGAAAACTTGTACAGCGCCCCTAGCGGATAGTTTGGTACTACAATACGCAGTACTATTCTATACTACAGCTGCTGTATTTTGGGCTTCATTTTCTTAGAATTTGGTACCATGAGTTATAAATCTGACAGATGTCATAGTAACGTACTATTACCTACTACTGTAGTAACGGCAGGCGACTAAGGGTCAGCGCAACGGAGAGGATTTTATTGACGCACTTGAAAATAAACTTTGAAATTATCACATTAAAGTGCAAAACGCCGCGCGAGGATTCCCGCGTATCTTCGAGGACGCGCGAGCATTTTTTGTCAGGTTCAAGTGTTTATGCACCTTATTGTAATAATTTTAAAGTTTATTTTCAAGTGCGTTAATAAAATCTTATCCGCTGCGGCTGCGCTCCGTTCTGTCTGCGCTGACCCTAACAGTGACAACTCATGGTAGACACATAATTAAAAATATCTACCTATGTAGTATAATGTATTAAGTATATTAGTCATCTAGCACCCATAACACAAGCTCTGCTTAGCTTGGGGCTAGATGATGCTGTGTGATTTGTCCAGCATTATTTATTATTATTTATTACATAAGTCGTCAATGTATTCATGTCTTATTTCGTCCACAGCGAGATAGCAATGGAGGAAGTGGACCATCTGTTTGCGCACGCCGACGACGACCACAGCGACGGGCTCTCATTCGCGGAGGTGCTGGCGCACCACGACGTGTTCGTCGGCTCCGAGGCCACCGACCACGGCGGAGACCTCGTGGCCGACCACTTCGCGGACGAGCTGTGAGCGCCCGCAGCCACCCTCTAACCTCCTCCGTCTAAACGTTTCCAATCATTCAAATATAGTGCCAGATACACTGCATAGTGGTTACAAAAAGAATGCGCTGTACGTGATAGGGCACAGAAGCTCTAAGGCAGGCGTTCCCAACCTGTTTTGTAACACACCCCCCCCCCCCCCTCCGCAAACGGAATGATAAAACCTCTAAGAACAGCCCAAAGCAAGGAATTTGTAACGTAAAGTTATCAAGGCACAAAGTTGAGTGCGGGAGTGTGTATTTGTAACCAGGGACAAGACGGACGATTGCGCGGGCTGAGCGCAGGGCGAGCTGGTGCGCCAGCTTTGTGGGGACGGATTATGGATCGCGCCCCCCGCAAAATTGTCTTACGCCCCCTAGTTTGGGAATCCCTGCTCTAAGGGCACCGACTACGGCGGCGACCAATTTGTGCACGAACTGTGAACGCCCTGTAATACTACCGCAAAACACCTTCGTAAGGGTCCTAAGTAACGGTTCCCACACGGCAAAATATAGAACATTCTAATATAAGCCATGCCAGATACACTTTACTGTCACAACAAAAAAATTGTATTTTCTGTAATCGAGCTCAGAGGGGCTCCGAGGGGCTCCGAGGCCACTTTACAGACGACCTGTGAGGATCCAAGCCAGCTCATATATCTTACTCGAGCTGTGAGACTACGGAACCGTTACCGGTAAATAGATTGGGACTATAATAGTACAAAGATACAATGCAAGATTTTTCAGACTTATCTTCTTTACCATCCATCCACTAAAATAATGAAATGCCGTTGGCTATAAAACGGCTGGACAATTTGGTTTAATTTCAAATGTTCGTAAAACGTTGAACAACGTCTAAAGTGCCAGCTAGTCAGCCGGTCGACCTGTAGGTCTACCATGAGTTTTCACATTCTATACTCGCTAGCGACTGTAGTTATTAAAATGTATGAAAACTTCTATAGCGCCTCTAGTGGATAGTTGGGTACTAAAATACGCAGTAAACTATACTACAGCGACTGTAGTTTGGGCTTCAATTGCTTAGAATTTGGTACCATGAGTTACAAATCTGACAGATGTCATAGTAACCTTCTATTACTACTGTAGTAACGGCAGGCTATTTAGCAGTGACAACTCATGGTAGACTCACAGATCGCCGCTCGGTCGAGGAAGACACAAAATGGCCGCGCAGTTTCATACTGCTAACATACTGTATTATTGACCTCTGTTACGCAGTGGGAGTGTAGCTGAGACATTGGATGTTTCATTCATGTTATTATTTTGGGTTTTATTTATTTCATCTAGAGATGTAAACGTTTTTTCATGTTTAGTTTGCATGTTCAATTCTGGGAAGAGTATTATTTGCAGCGCTATACCAGAAATAGTGTATGTCTCTTATTAACTTGATAATTAATTATTTTTTAATATCGGTAATATAATTATCTATCTTTATTTTAATTTAGCTATGTTGCGTACCTACCTTGTGTAGACTAAGTCCTTTCAGCTTCATATACTTGTAACTATAGTCTTCCATTCCTATTTTAGGTGCATCTATGGACACTTCATACAGTTTTTTCTTAAATTACTTGAAAGTCTTTTTTTACTGCATACAATCATTTTATAACTTTTCTTCAATAAAAACTAATAATATAAAAATGTATGAATGGTTTCGGTGGGGATGCACTAATAAAATACATTACTTTTCTGAGTTCACTTTACTAGAGGTTGATAGCGTCTCTAAGCCTAATTTTACTATTTTACGAATACCTATTATTAAGTTAGGTAGGATCTAGAAAAGAACTGATAATGTAGATAGTAAATACTTCGAAAACATAATGGAAAATTTAACTGGTTCAGTATTTTAACATTTCAGTGCAGTTCTAGATAAGACTAGTCAACTTTCAAAGGAACTTTATGTTCATATATTATGATGTTGAAATAATCTCAATTATTGTGGAATATGTATTGTTGTTATACTAAAATAATCTTTGTGTATTGAATATCATATAATTTAATTCATCATTTTGATACCGAGAAGTTATTTGCCCACTGGGGGTACGAATATTTTGGTGTAAATCTAATTGCGTCTAAAACTCACGGTCTGTGTTAAATGCCGCCGCAGTCACCACTCGTACGTGAAATGATTTCCCGGTATCGAAATTTGTGTTTAGGGAAACTCCGGCGCTTTGCTCCATCCAATACAAATAATAATAATAATAAATAAATAATGCTCGACATATCACACAGCATCATCTAGCCCCACGCTAACAAGGAGTTGTAAAGTAAGCGAGACCTTATTTCACAGCCTTAGTAATCTCAGGATACATATATTACCTACTAGATTTTACCCGCGATTTCGTACGAGTTTGCGATGCTCCGCTTGCTAGGTATTTGTCGTAGTGATATATATATTATATGAAGGGTCCACTGCAATAATGCTGAATGTCCAAAATTTTACCAATTTTACCAATTCAAACCAAGTATGCCATTCGATTCCTTGATCTGCATAGTACATTTTCGCACTTTCAAACTGTGCAATAACGCAGGCAGTCCCGAGATAAATCGATTTTAAAAAAATGGCTACACGACTAGAACGATGGATGTCACAGGCGTTCAGAACTATAATGATAAATGTCCATTCATTTCACCTCATATTCGATGGAAATTACATATTCCATTACGATCAGCTTCTGCATGCTGCAAATGTAGCAAAACAAAGGGATTAATAGGACGTAAGATTTTGGACATCCATTGTTTTAGACCGTGTAAAAGTGTGGACATTCATCATTATAGTGCAGAATTTTTAGGACTTCAACGCTAATAATCAAAATTTCACATAATTATGAGAACGTTTTTTTTATAAATATTAAAAAATAATACTCTGATATGTATACTAAAAGTTCATAAATCCATTTTTTTTATTCCTATTACTGGAGTTTTGTATTATCCAATTAAAACCTTTAAACTCAAATATCTCAAAACTAGATTGCAATGACATTCATCATTATTGCAGTGGACCCTTCATATATTAACGCTAATTTCGCTGCAAGGTCTGGTATTTTTTAATTTTGCATGGAGTTTAGTCACGGCATCGCCCATTTCACAAGAGTCGTAAATGTGTGTTGATGTCTTGCCTTTAGTATCTACACATTTCTTATAGTTTTGCAGATATGTACGGAGCAGATAGTTATTTACAATAAATTACATTTATTCATTTTGTAAAAACGGGAATTACTCACGTAGTATTGTAACGTCGAAGATTATTCCGACACGTTTCGATTTTTCAAGAAAATCATCATCATGGGATTGAATGCCCGTCCGCGCGTGGGGCCGACACGACACTGATTCCCGTAATTCCCGTTTTTACAAAATGAATAGTATATCTCACGTTAATTTTGAAAGTGAAATTACATTTAACCTAAAATGTTGTTACATTGAGTTATGGTATTGCATTGTTATCCGCTAACTCCTCAGAGCTATCTTGAATTTTTCGGAAGTGCCATAAAATCGCAATTTGAACTTTCTGTACTTACTAGACCAAAATGTAAGTTTTTTGTAGAATAGTAACTAAATAAAATTCTAAAAATAAATTTATTTATTGTATATTGTTTTTAATTTCGTATGAGGTACTTTTATCAAGTATATTGCCCTGCATCTAGGTAGTACACTAACTGATGGAGAACAGGCGAGATCCTTTCGGTCGACTTCGGCCACTTCCTAATTTGTATCTTTCTAAACTTGTCCACTTCCTAATTTGTATCTTTCCAAACTTGTCCACTTCCTAATTTGTATCTTTCCAAACTTGTCCACTTCCTAATTCGTCCACTCCAACATCGTCCTTTTCCTAAGTTGTCAATTTATAGATTCCGAAGTTGACTACTTCCTAAACAGTCATTTCCCTATTCGTATTTTCCTAACATGTCCATTTCCAGAATCGCCAACTTCTCAATTGATAATCCTTGATTGTCAGCTATTCGCCTAAATGTTTTGCATACGTTCGATGTTGGTCACATTCGTAATTAGTCTCATTCGTTTTTAGTCCAATTCTCAGTTCGTTTCATTTGTTTTGCGTCTTGGTAACAAGACGCATAAAGAATGTGTGACAAATATAGAATGACACGAAATACGAATTGAACGAAAAACGAATGGGACGAATTACGCTGATACCACAATTTATACATTCAGTAAATATTTAGCAGAAACATACATTATGAATGACTGCACGTATGACTGACAAACTAGATTTAATTTAAAAAAAAACAGACCAAAGATTACATACATTACATCTTGTAAGATAAACCTATTTATAGCATAATAAGTATAATTCTTCTATACGTCGTGTATGTTTAAACACTACTCCGACCGATTCGGCTGTGTGTACAGGTATTTCCAGGTCTCTAGATGGTTTAAAAAGACATTTGGACCCAGTAGATGATGCAGTAATTGTATGAAAACGTCTGCCGGGTCCGCTTGTACAGGGTAAAGCGTGAATATATTTCTACATAATGAAAGTGAAATTTCAATTTAGGAAAGGTAATTTATAAAGAGGACAAGTTAGGAAGTAGTCAAATTAGGAATGATAAATCATAAAGTGGACAAGTTAGGAAAGAGACTAGTTAGGAAACAGCCAAGTTTGGAAGTGGACTAGTTAGGAAATAGTCTAGTTTGGAAGTGGACCAGTTAGGAAATAGTCAAGTTTGGAAGTGGACCACTTAAGAAAGAGACAGGTTGGGAAGTCGACAAGTTTGGAAAGATACAAATTAGGAAGTGGCCGAAGTCAACCGAAAGGGGCGAGATGCCTAATTTGTAAATGTTTGTCATAAAGTAAAAAGTTCCCTCAAACTATATAGATGGCGTTAGTGTTCTTTTACTCGTAGGAAACACAATTTGACAATGACAGCAATCACTTACTAACTTGCTTTCTTCGCTTGCCAGATCCATCTGTTAGGTTTGGTAGAAAACACTTTCTTCTCTTTTTACTGAAAACCAAAGAGTATGTAACACTCCGTTTAAGAGACGGGACTCTCATACAAAAAAAAACGATCTGTGAAATATGCGGTCAGGACCACCTTGACAGAACCACAATCAATTCTACCAACATAAAGACATCAAAATTAGTGATGTGGTCGACTAGTGAAATTTTATCGATATTGTTTATACATTTTTGACTGGCCTCACAACTCACATGGTAGGTAAAAAGTAATTAATCAGCTTGTTTCTTTTTAAATAAAAGAGTTTAATAATAATAAAACGGCTCATTCAAAAAGTAACATTGAGTGGAAACGTAGCGTGGCGTCACGGTGCGGCCTCAGTTTCACATTGTGACACCCCTAAACTTGTTCTGGTCGGAGTTGGGCTGGCTATGCTAGCCAGGCACCTCACGCATAATGGACCAACTTCGAGTCTAATTGCGGAAAACGGGGTCACACACACACCCTCCCCCTCCCCCTAAACTTAAGATTTATTTCAAAAATTTTTATTAATTTAAAAAAGCAAAAACTACCTATTATTTTTCAAACCGATCGAGGACTAAGAAAACCACATATAAAATACTTAAATAAATCACTTGCACACCGTAGGTAGCCCAAGACATAAGTTCATAAAAAGGTTAATTTTTTTTATGCATTTCCTAATGTCCGTCACCCTCATTGGGCTGCTAAACAGGTGTCAGTCCAGGCGTGTCAGTGTCTGGTGTTGCCTGTCTGGCAGCTTTATTTGCGTGACGGATTTTCTTTTTACAAGCTTTTATTTAGCTTGTCCTGTATGTATGTAACTATGTTTCGCGGAATCTTGCAACTCAATTTTGAAGCAGATATCTTTAACCAACTGAGCTGAAATTTTGTATACATGTGTACTTTGGATGCCAATGCATGGTCAGCTATGTGACGTCACTCTGCATCCAAGATGGCGGACTAATTACTTTTAATGTACCCCTATAATATGGGTATCAAATCAAAGAAGAGAATAACTCAAAAAATGAAATGACGTCATTCTGAATCCAACATGGCGGAACACCCAAGATGGCGTACTACTTACTTTTAATGTACTCCTATAATATGGGTATCAAATGAAAGGGCTTGTTGAGAATAACTCAAAAAATTAAATAGCTTCACTCTGAATCCAAAATGGCAGACAATCTATTTTTAATGGACTCCTACAATATGGGTATCAAATGAAAGGGCTTGTTGAGGATAATTCGAAAATGAAATGACGATACTCTGAATCCAACATGGCGGAACATCCAAGATGGCGGATTAGTTTTTCTTAATGCACTCCTATAATATGGGTATCAAATTAAAGGCCTTGCTGAGAGTTACTCGAAAAACTAAATGACATTACTCTAAATCCAACATGGCGGTACACTCAAGATGGCGGACTAGTTATTCTTAATGCACTCTTACAATATGGGTATCAAATGAAAGGCCTTGCTGAGAGTTACTTGAAAAATTATATGACATCACTATAAATCCAACATGGCGGTCATGAGATGAATAGACAAGAAACCAAATGTCCAGTGATAACTAAAAAGTAAAAAAAAGTTTTTAACAAACAAGGTTTTATTTAAATGTACCCACTAAAAATAATAAAATAAACATTTTCCATTTAAGTTTAATGTCAACTTAAAACGTCTCTACACTAAATATGTAATAAAAAAGCTTGTCGCGAGATTTAAGCAGGTACTCGTATTTACATTGTTTGAAAAAAAAAATTAAATCAATTAGATCAAGTTACAGGTACACAGATTAATCTCGCAACAAACTTTTTTTATTACATATTTTGTGTAGGGACGTTTTAAGTTGACATTAAACTTTAATGGAAAATGTTTATTTTATTATTTTTTACATTTAAATAAAATAAATAAATAAAAAATACTTTTATTTCGGACAACACAGATCCATATGGGGTTAGTAATACACAGTAAAAATACAGTAAATGGTTAGTAAGCAAATCGAGACACAAAAATTTATTTAACGCAGGACTAATTCCCAGAGTGATCTCACCAGAGTAGCGGGACTTTTTCCGGGATCACTCTGCGAACCAGGCCAGCCCACAGCGGCGAAGAGTATCTATCTGCTATGGTTTTCAGGATGCTGTTGCGACTATCGCGCATTCTGCAGATCAGGGATGTAGATTTTTTGCGAATAATGGCACTGAAGTCATCAGTTTGATATTCAGCAAACATCCCTGATGCACTACAGAAGCGAGGCAGTCCCAACAACATCCTGAATATATTATTATATTGGACGCGCAGGGTCTCTAGCGAGTTTTTGGTGTGTCTAACCCACAAGCTTCCCGTGTACATGTTTTGGCAGTAAGCTTTGAAAAGCGTTATTTTTACTTGCTCAGTACACCGGGAAAACCGGCGGGCCAGCATGTTACCTCTAACTGCCAGAGCCCTACGCTCCCTTTCTATATCAGCATCGTCTTTGAGGTTGTCGGCAATGATATGTCCAAGATATTTAAATTTATTAACTTTTCTTATGTTCATGCCATGAAGAGTAATATTATGGGTGCTGTCATCCATACCCTTGCCGGCGACCCCAAAGACCATGTACTCAGTTTTCTTTACATTGTATAGAAGTCCATGATCGGCAGCGTACACCGCACAGGCTTTCAGCAGTTCTTGTAGGCCACCCGCCGTCGGGCAGAGCAGCACCATGTCGTCCGCGTAACTAATGTTATTGACGCTTACGCCATCTATCCGACATCCGACACGCATGCTGCTCAGCCCCACGATGAGATCGTTCACATAAATGTTGAAGAGTAGAGGAGACGTCAACCCTCCTTGTCTTACCCCACTTTCCAACATATATGCTTCAGATAGTGAATCAGCCCATTTTACAAAATTCGTTTGGTTAGCGTACCAATATTTAAATATACTGAGCATTTGCGCCGGCACACCCCTGTCTCTTAACTTTCTCCAGAGCACATCGTAGGACACTAGGTCAAAGGCTTTGGATAGATCAAGAAAACAGGCATGTACCGACGTTTTACGATCAGTATAGTACTGAACAGTATGCTTAAGACTTACTATGGCGCTTTCAGTAGAAAGTCCGGATCGAAATCCGAACTGCGCGTCATGTAGTTGGGAAAATTCTTCCAAGTAAGTGTTAAGCAAACTGTCCAGCACCTTAGCTATCGTTGTTGCCAACGAGATAGGGCGGTAATTCCCCTTTTCCGAGATATCACCGGTTCTGTCCTTTACAATGGGTACCACGATGGTCTTCATTACGTCATGAGGTAGATAGGAGTGACTGATACACATTGTGAAGAACAGAGCCAGCACTCTCGGTAGGTGAACACCCGCATGTCTCAGATGCTCTACACTGATACCATCATGCCCGGGAGATTTACCACCACTCATTTTACTCAGAGCTTTTCGTACTTGCTTTGCAGTAAAGCATATTTGCGGCGCCTCTCCCTGACGATCCGGATCAGCAGATGGGGGGCAGACGGTGGGGAGAGCAGACGAAGGTCCCAGTGGAGAACTTACCCTAAAATGTTCTCTAAATAAGTTGGAAAAGTTTTAAAAGCTTGTTTGTTAAAAACTTTATTTTACTTTTGATTTATTCTTAAATGTACTGTAATTTGTTCTCTATTATTTTTTTTGTAACGTTTTTTAGTGTTTTTGTTTTGTTTGTATACAGTTTTATTGTTTGTTTGAGTTTGATTTTGTTTTGCCGTCCGTCTGTTTATTCATTTCCTGCCTCCTTGTCTTCGTGGTCGTGAAATCACCCAGGACCCCATCTGAAAACCAGCTTAGCATCCTGATCTGAGCCTGGCCAGGTGCTACACAATGCCGAGTTGGGGACCCATTTACCCGCCCCACATCCTCTTCTTCCTGTCCGTATTTTAAGGTTTTATTAAGTTTTTTTTGTGTTTTGTGTTCTTTGTTTATATTTGTAATTTTCATTTTTATCTTCTTTGTGGTTGTATTGTGCGTGCGGTAAATGTATCTCGTCTTCTACGGTGCTGCAAGGCGGAACGGCGGTAAGGATCATCAAAAAATTAAAACTCTCGAAAATTTACAATATTTTTTTATTCAATATAATAATCTTAATAAATCCAAAATATTTACACAATACAAAAACATACAATATGACCTTGTTCGGCGTCCTTTCGCTAGCGTGGTAAAGTGATGACTACTTGGGCGTAGCAGACTAAATATATTGCAAACAATATTGGATCCGCTGCCTTCGTTTAAATTTTAGGTTATGTAGTAAGAAATCATTTACAATTGCCATCACAAACAAATACATTTACTAAAAGCAAAATCATTTGACCGTCTACACGCTAACCGATGCATTGGCTAATAGACAACTAATACCCTAACAATCACGTAAAAGCAAAATTGTCCTAAATCAATTTTATTACACAAGGTCGCTTGGACCAATGCAATGGCCAGCTTGTAGATACATTAAGTTTGGCCAAATGACGCATGCACTGCTTTAAAACAACAAAGACGTTAGCATACACGAAATTGTATTGTAATCTGACAATACGGTCTAAAATCCGCACCACTTAAGCATATAATTGATTTTACAGCTTAAGAAAAAGTTATAACAAAGGTATAACGTAAATCCTGTTATTAATACAATAACAAATCATATATGAAATTTCAATACGAAGATTATCGATGTTTGTATAAATACGTGTAAAGCGCTAGGACTTGAATACATTTCATTCTGATCTTTCACGTTTCATATCGCTCGATATATAAAAGTTAAGCTAAGGAAAAGTGACGTAAGCTTTATAAATTAAACTAATTTACGAATCCTGAGACCGCTATCACACGCCAATGGCCGGGGGGCCCACTCTGCCATTGCCACAGCTTTGTTCTATTCCACGTAGGACGAGTTGGTGACAGCAGGGTAGAGCAGGATAGTTATTAGAATAACTAAGAAGTGCAAAAGAGACGAAGCAGTTGCCCCTTTTTCGCTCATTGATTTTTATTCCATCACCATCTCATCTTACGTGGAATAAACTTCACACAGTGGTGTCGATTCTGTTGTTGCACTCCCTAAAGCTAAATATAATTAGAGATTTGACGTTTCTAAATTAAGAACTGTTCAACGTTGAATTAGGTCAAATTGTTCCGTTTTCATAGAACGACACTGACAAAGAATAGCTGAACGTCATTTTAGTCCATGTAGGCAATTTTAATTAGCTTTAGTTAGGAAGAGTGCCAACAGAATCGACACCACTGACTCGTATTTAGCAGTGCAGTCTTACAGATCAGGGCCCCTGGTCTCCATTAGAGGCAGCCTCGGGCGCCGCGCTGCGTCCGGGGCCGGTTAGAATGGAGACAGAGCTTAAGAGCCACCCACCAAAGCGGAGAAGTTCATGTTACTAGAATCAAACACTCGGTCGCCCGTAGTAGTCTTTAGTGCTTATAAAATAAATAATGGCGTGTTAAAGATGAGGCTTATACCTAGCAGTTAGATATATATATATATATAGTAAATAATGCTGGACATTTCGTACAGCATCACCTAGCTAGATCTAAAGATTGATGGAATAGCTGAATTAATTTTTCGTAAATATTTATTTATCATAAATGAAATGAAAATGCGTTTATTGGTACACCACACCTTCAACATAATTAATAATCTAACTTATGAAGGTTACAGTTTTTCATAAAAATGTGGTGTGCCAAAAGGTTCTGTCTCAGCAATAGTTGCACCTAAGATAAAAGATGCAACGCTGGTATCATACGTAGAAAGATACCCAGACTCGAGATAAATATCTGCAGAAACAATCGTCCCCTGGAGGGGTCGAACCCGAGACGACCTGCGTGTTAGCCGGCTTTTAAATCAACTGAGTCACTGAGGTAGTTCAACACGGAATTCGTCCTTCACGTTTTACGTGTTGAAGACCACCGTCTGAATTCTAACTACTAGCCAGACGGCTGGCCAAACATTAGCTAGTTCATTGAGCTGCTGCCCGCCGCTTCGCATGCGTTGTAACCTAATAAAAAGTAGCCTATATGTCAATCCTAGTCAACATCTCTAAATGTGGTAAGTTTCAGCTCAATCAGTAGGGCAGTTTCTGCGTGAAGAGGTAACAAACATCCAAATCATCTCTACAAACTTTCGGCTTAATATTAAAGAGACGCATCAAAACGTACAAAGTATTTCTTGACTTTGGAGTCGCATACTAACTCTCCGCTTTGGTGGGACGGCTCAATGTGATCGTGGAAATGATGTGGCTACAATCGTGGGCACTGACCGGCCACATTTGACGCAAAGTCCGGAAAATTATAGGTCACTTTTTAAGCTTACTGGGTTTTCTAATAAAATGCACAAAGCACGTTTCAAGTCAAATGCGGCCGGTCAGTTGCCTTTATGAAGATGGCGAGCTGGACATCTTATAACTAAGAATACTAGACAATTGTCTATTCTCAAGTTATTTGTATGCCCAACTGCAGCCTAATATCTCCATGGAATGCGATTCATTTTCAAAATGTGACGATACAGTCAAAGATATCTAAAATTATCATACAATATACATACATAATTATAGAACATTTTCGTTCTTATATTGCATTTAATATTAAATGAGACATGTGAACTTATCAACGACTAACTTTATTGATTTTAGTTGAACTAAAGATTGTTTAGCTGTAGAGCACGCTACGTGATAGCGCGTGTGAAATTAGCAATACATATAAGTTTATTAAATGAAATACGCAGAGTACTCTGACGCAATAGGCGTGATGGCAGGGTATAAAAAGCAAAATTATATTTAGTCCGTCAGCAATAATACAAAAATAATAGATTACGTATCTATTCTTTGCTTTTCTAAATTAATGAAGCAATACTTAGACAAAGCGCCTTGAACTTGTGGGGCTCGTGACGTCATAACAAGTCATATACTGTACCTAGACGTGACGTCACGCTCATTTTGACATGATGTATCGCCGTTATTAGTTGATTACAGTAAAAAGAAAAAAAACGTAAAAGTACGTTTCCAATACTTTTTTTGTTTGTTTTTGTTAATCAGACTAAACATTAAGTCATCTAGCCTATTGAGACTGTTCACACGCGGAGTACCGTAGCGCGCACCGAGATGAATATGAATCAAGTGATGGGAGACAATCTCACAAACGAAATTATATTTATGGTAGTGGAAAGCGTCTCGGCTAGAGCGGCGGAACCACACGACAAGCCGTGATGATGTTGAACAATGCGACGCATAATCGAAATCCTCGTCTCCCAGTACAATGCGCAAATGCTACCGATAAGACTAAACTAAATAAACACGTAAAGAAATGATCTGTAAATGCACCTTCACCAAAATTTTGAAGTAACGAAACCCGCGGTCTATCTAAGGGGTACTCTAGAAGCGCCGTACTTTGTTTAATCCGATTTAATCACGTTAAGGTCAATCTATCATATATTTAAATTCCCAAACTAACGCGTATTCATATAATAACATAAGATTGCAACGACAAGTTACTGCTAAATAAACAAATCTCGTAAGTAGTAGTCAACTACGGGAAGTGCCAACTATAACAGGATACAAACCAAATTATATAATAATCTTTTACATATTTTATTACAATTACAAATAAGTTTTAAAACTATCAATTTTATAATTAGCTTTTTTTTAATAATTATATTGTAATTGGTGACGATTGTGGACGTAGAAACGAGAGTTATTATTATGAGTATAAAAATCAAAGGAAAATGATCCATGCTAATTGTATCTAAACAAATTAGTCGCTTTGCAACATAAGTTTAAGTAAGTTTAATTTATTATTGCTCCAATTCGTTCCAACTAAACACATCAAAAAAAGCAGAAGCTAAACTTTAACATCACAAGAGGTATTAAAGACACATAAAATTAAACCAGATACAAAATCTAAAACACCATTGCCTGTTTCCAACCGCTTCTAGCTTTCAAGAGGCATCCTACCCATCCGTGGAATCTAGATGCATAGAATGTCCCTTGAAATTAGGAAGTAGGTGGTAAAAACAGCTTTAACGGTGTCCATACTAGCCTACTGTATATCTGTTTGGGGTGCTTGATTTCGTACGGATGTTTGATTGTGATCTGTGTGTGTCTGGTTTCTAAGTCCACAGCGCCGGGTCGCGGGGCAGCCGCGCGGCGCCGCGGCCGGAGACGATGCCGATGTTCTACAGTACATACCTCAGCCTGCGCGCGCGCCATCACCGTCAAGCGATTGAATCTGGAACGGGCAAGCACATCTCCGTGAGATCATGTCGTGTTTATCGCTGTAAAATCAGTTTATAAATGGTAAGAATATTAGTGGGGCCTATAAAATAGGAACTTTGGGACTGCATGATAAGGTAGCATTTATTGTCTTGTGTTTAGTAAGGTTGAATACCTTACTAAGTCTTGAGACTGTGTGACAAGGTAGCCTTTGTCTAGCGTTTAGTAAAGTTGGTTACCTTACTAAACGCAAGACTGATATTTGGATATTATTGTCGTACATAAATCATTGACAAAAACGAGAAACAATAGAGGGCCAATATGCGAGCCTTGAGGGACACCGGAAGGCACTGTTCTAGCAGTAGATTGGAATCCTCGAACTCTGCCTAGTTGGGAACGATTTTGGAGATGGAGGAATGTCGTGATTGGTTTGAATTAAATCGTTTATCGTTTAGTGAAGTAGTGTTTTTTACGACTGCGTAAAACTTGTTACAGTGTTAGAAACATGTTGCTATTGCAAAGTCGTTTCTAACACTGGATGTTGGACACTGCAAATTCGTTTTCCTAACTGTTAAACAAGCACTGGTACGGGGGTACCAGAAAAGGGGGCGAAGGCCTCAAAAGGTCACCAAACATCAAAAAAAGCACTGGTACGGGGGTACCAGAAAAGGGGGCGAAGGCCTCAAAAGGTCACCAAACATCAAAAATTTCATATTTGGGTTTAGGACGGTTTCGGCCATTTCAAGACTTTTATTTTTTTGGTGACCTTTTGAGTTCACAATAACTCCGGTCACCAAAATCAATCATTACCCTTCTCTCATTAAGACGGTGCTAACAAAAAAGGTTTTATGTAAATCGGTCAACGCGTTCGGTTGTAATCGTCTCATGCACAGACAGACAGACAGAGATAAGCGCTATGCATATTAGTTTTATTTAATAACACAGTTTTTTTTTGTGTGATCATTATTGTCCTAGGGCTGAAATGATAATTATTCTACAGCTGAGATAATCATTGTCCTACGGTAATGATAATTATTCTATGGCTGAAAATTATTCTACGGCTGACATGATCACTATCTTACGGCTGAGATGATAATTGTCCTACGGCTGAGATATTGTCGTACGGCTGAGATGGTTACTGTCGCGCGGCTGGGACATACCTGCGGTCGGGCTCGGCATCACTTGCAGCAGCTGGAGGCGCGCGGCTGCTCGGCGTCGGCGAGGCGCCGTGCGCCCGCGCCGCCCGGCGCTCCGCCGGCGTCGCTCTTTGGTAACTTGTTCGCTGAAACATTAACAGTAAATCTAGAATCTGATTATTTAATAAGCAATTCATGACATTGCTAACTGTGGTGCAACTATCATTATCAACGCCAACTCGATAGCTACGAATATATCGTTATGGTTCATAGTTCGTCTTCGCGCTGGTCTCCATGAGACAAGCGTCTATAATGGATATCAAGTGTCTAAAATGATGGTCGAGCGTCTTGAGACCGCCGTCTAGAAAGGACGTCAAGTGTCTTGAGACAAGCGTCCTCGAGGCTTGTCGCTGCATCTCCTTTAACCAGTTCTTAGTTCCAAGAGAATGTTCATGCCACGCCATGTTCAGCCATGAAGACCGACCACAGAGTCTATCATTACCACCAATGTATGCGTATTCAACGTCTACTCGCCGACAACCTTCAGCCATTTCCTACCTACTACTGGGTTTAGGTACAAAACGAAGGCGCGGCGAACGGCAGACACGAAGACTCCTCGGCACTCACCGGTAGGTAAAAATATGTCGTTGACGTTCATAGCGGTCCTCCAGCTGTTTCATAACTACTGGGTACAGGTAGACACGAAGAGACTCGTCCACTCACCGATAGCTAGGAATATGTCGTTGACGTTCATAGCGGTCCTCCAGCTGTTCCATAACTACTGGGTACAGGTAGACACGAAGAGACTCGTCCACTCACCGATAGCTAGGAATATGTCGTTGACGTTCATAGCGGTCCTCCAGCTGTTCCATAACTACTGGGTACAGGTAGACACGAAGAGACTCGTCCACTCACCGATAGCTAGGAATATGTCGTTGACGTTCATAGCGGTCCTCCAGCTGTTCCATAACTACTGGGTACAGGTAGACACGAAGAGACTCGTCCACTCACCGATAGCTAGGAATATGTCGTTGACGTTCATAGCGGTCCTCCAGCTGTTCCATAACTACTGGGTACAGGTAGACACGAAGAGACTCGTCCACTCACCGATAGCTAGGAATATGTCGTTGACGTTCATAGCGGTCTTGGCGCTGGTCTCCATGAACAGCAGCCCGTTCTCGTCCGCGTAGGCCTGCGCCTCCTCGAACTCCACCATGCGCTTGGCCGCCAGGTCGCTCTTGTTGCCCGCCAGCGCGATCACTATCGACGGCGAGGCTTGCCGCTGTAACTCCTTCACCCAGTTCTTGGCGCGCCCGAATGTGTCCTGGAAACGGATTATCAACCTATTAAATTTTCAATAGCCTTTATTAAACAATCTTAATAAAATATAATCTATACAATAAAGCTTACTTATGTTAGATTATATAGAAGACAATATGCTTTTAACGGAATTTTTAAAATCAGAGTGCTTAAAACGGAAGCGAACTGATTCATTCATGTGCCTTGTTTCCCATTTACTTAAGATTCAATATATGTATTTTCTGTTATGTGCTGAAGTGTGTTTTGTAATTACAAACTATGGAAATAATGTCAATGAATTTTGAAATTTTAGTTTGTACAAGATTTGGTTTCCACAAATTTATAGGCTCCATGTACATTGTACTCCTATTAGACTTTGATGACAATGGGGTACCATCTTCGAAATTAAACCGGTCAAGTGTAAGTCATTACCACCTGAACCTCTATGTTTGTCGGAGACCTTAAAAACCGTCTCTTGTTTTACAATAGTACTTATTGCATGTGTACAGTTTAAATCGTTTAATTTTATCATGATCACAGTATTTTTTTTTTCTGTAATATAAAAAATTACCTCTACATAATGATAGATTGAGATTGAACAGACTCATAAGGTGCTAAGTGCTAAGGTGAAAGCTTCTCTTTTTTGTCATTACGGAAGCCGGGCTTGTTCGGCGAAGAATGCAAAATCGCCAACCACATAATAGATTCCGATATCATTAGTGCCATTTAGATAATGAAATCTATTCTCAGCATTTCCTCCGCTGTATAAATAGGCGCACAATATATAATATATGCGCGTATAGGGAGGTACATATCAGATAATAGTGTTATCTGTGTCGGTGTCTGGAGTCCTTGAACTCGGAAGACCCATCGGTACCGCCTACTCGCGTCACGCATCAATCCTACTTAGAAAAGAAGTCTGCGCGTTTGCTGGAATTGAAGATATATTTTATTATGAGTTGTGCTACAACGGTACCGATACGGGTCGTCCATTTTTTACGTCACACTTTAAGTGGGTCACCGAAGAAGTCCAAAAATTTAAATAAAAATATTTGAACGGAATTAAAACGAATATCTGTTATAACTTCATTATTTCTAGTCGTGAAATTGCAAAAGCCGTGATGTCACACCTACAGAGGGGAGAGTCTCACAAATGTGATCAGCTGTGACAAAGTGGGAGTAGTGGTCAAAAAAGAGGGAGGGGGAGGGGGTATTTAGTGTAACGTCAAATATTTTGCAACTTTACATCTAGAAATTAGTTATATTTCCATGTTAATTACTTCTTGAATGATAGGTACTTATATTCCCACCCCTTGTCACACTTGGTCGACCCCCTCCCTCCCCCTTCACGTGTGGCGTCATACCCCTTGTCACAATTGATCGACCCCCTCTCTCCCCCTTCACGTGTGGCGTCATTCATGGATAGCCCCCAAGAGTGAAACTCTTGAGACATTGGCCACGCACAATGATTTGTATATCCACAGCTTCACCTACAAGGCGGAAAGCATTCTGTCTAGCCTTCTAGCCTTTACATCGCGTCAATTGTATTGTGAAGTGTGAATGTGAACAACGCCGATAACATTACAAGGTGCTCGTACCTAATTACAATAACTTTATCTGATAACACGGTTTAGCAGACGGCAGGAAGGGGCGTCGCCTGCTGATAAGCCTTTCTCTTGTTTCTTTGTTAATTGTATCATTGAACTGTTATTTTAACCTGCGAAGATGTTTTGGGGTGAATGTGACTTCCGTCGGCAAATAGCCTATAATAAGTACCTATGCTTTGTTTTGAAAACTCTTCATTGCGACACTGACAGCTCTGTGCAAGCGAATTAATTTATTTAAGCCTTTATTACAGATACATCATCGTTTCAGCCGTAAAACGTCCACTACTGAACACAGGCCTCATCATGGAACTCCATGAGGGATAGTTGCCATACTCACCACGCTTGGCAAGCGGGTTGGCGAGCGCAGTACCGGATGTTGATACACGGAAAGACGCTGCTGCCCATTTTCCAGAGGTATCCCTTAGCAGGCTCTTACTGCATCCAAGGGTATGAGAGGAGGGGTAACATTCTACTGCCAGCACAGATTTTACATAAATTTAACTATTTTACACTGCGACATCAACACACTAATATTTTTTTTGCCTTTTTGGCGAAGGCCTTTTCCAACTCTTCTAATCCTCTCTGTCTCTCGCGGTCCATATCCAAGTATAGCTTGTCTCCTTTAACTCGTATTCCCATATTTTAAATTGTACCCCTGTTTTGTTTATTGTATTTCGGGAACCAATTCAGAAATTCATTCATTTATTTCCATAGTATGCAATTACAAAATATAGAACACGTCAACTTACAAAAATAAAAATAATAAATTGAAAGTGAAAGAAAACTTTTTAACAAACAAGCTTTTATTTAAACGTACCTACTAAAAATAGTAAAATAAACATTTTCCATTAAAGTTTAATGTCAACTTAAAACGTCTTTACACAATATTGTAATAAAAAGCTTGTCGCGAGATTAACTTTTGTACCTGTAACTTGATCTAATTGATTTAATTTTCTTTCAAACAATGTAAAAATACCTGCTTTAATCTCGTGCTAAATAAAAGCTTGTTAAAACATATTTAATCTTATGTTAACAGGAAATAAGGCACATGAATGAATCTGTTCGCTTCCCTGTTTTAAGCACTGTGATAAGAAGCGATTAGAAAACACAGTTCTTTTTAATAGTTTCTTTTAGCTAGTTTTTTTTCATTTCTTTCTTTTTTTATAATTCATCAACGTTCCGCTCCCAACTAATTGTTTTATATTTTTACCTACCTGTAAATTGTCGTACCGTAATCGGGTCCATGTTTAGAACTTTATATTTTGTTGTAGCATCTGTACAAATTACAACAACGTGTTTGCAATAAACTATTTGACTTTGTCTCCATTTCTCAAGCAAGCGAATAGTGCGGACAATGTCCTGAGGGACATACGTAGATGTCCGTTACAGCACAATTTGGGCCAGCGAGTACAAGGCTCTATGACCTAGACTGTGACGTGTTTACCTATCGTGACTACAGCGCGATTACAATCGTTCAACAAACCCGCAAAAAGAAACACAAAGCTGAGAAATACCTAATTCGGACAATGTTTTATTATGTAGATATAATTATATTGCCGTGGGGTGCCGGCAGTAGAATGTTACGCCTCCGCACATGCCCGTGGATGCAGTAAGAGCCTGCTAAGGGATACCTCCGGAAGATGGGCAGCAGCGTCTTTCAGTATATCAACATCCCGTAGAACTGCGCTCGCCAACCCATGGAGATTCATGAGTGCCTGTGTTCAGTAGTGGACGTTTTACGGCTGAAATTGGATGTATGCCTTACGCGTTCTTTTTAGTTCAGGCTCTCCTCTCAGACTTTCCTACCACTGGCGTTCCATAACAACTCAAAATGCTATTCGTCATTAACCACAGGAAAGTACCAAGTTACTCGTTAACCATATACATTGTCTCTTTCCAAGAATAATGCAACAGTTTATTTCCTTTATTCCCTTAGTTTGTATACCAAAATTTGGACACGTCAAAGGAGGTCTCTATCTAGTTACTCGTAATAAGTCGTATGTTGACTGGCATGAAATTTTACTTCATTTTCACACTGTAATAACCTTGAGGATTGGAATATGTAATGTAGGCATAACAGACAGGTTTTTTTGGTTTTAAATTTTATGAAATGTACTAAGGTGCATTAAGTTAATAAAGTGCCATATACAGAGACACGACATGCACACGCCGTGACGTCACGCGGCATACTGACTCAATGTGTTGACGTTATTTTATGCTTACGTAACAAGTTTATAAAATAAAAAAAATATAAGTAACCCCCGTCACTTTACCAAGTCTCGGAGGTTACCTAATTTTTATTGTAATGTGTACCCTCATTCTTGGAACATGCACATCATACCCCTTCATTTGATACCACACTTGGGTATATTTGAAGACATTCGATTGTTCACCCCTACTTTCGACCCCCATATCTCATGAATGGTTCGACCGATTTCTATATAACTTTCAGTTTTGCATTTTACACATCAATCATTTTCATTTTATACCAAACTCTACCCGAGTGTGGTTTTTAAAAACTTACCAGAGTTGAAAAACTAAAAAAATATTTAGAAAATTTTGATTATTCATTCCCCCTCCCATATCTTTTGAACTTCATAACCGAGTTTGATAAAACATGTTTGAGAACCACCGCCGGAAAACCAGCTTTGAAATAAAAATACTGATGCAAATCGGTCCACTGGTTTAAGAGATACGGTGCCACAGACAGACAGACAGACACACACACATACACATAGCGGTCAAACTTATAACAGCCTTCTTATTTGTCAGGGGTTAAAAATATAAAAAATAAGCGTCCAATATCTTTTGATATTCTACGTGTCGACTAAGACCCGAGTTCACCAACCGATGATTAAAACTTAACATTCGGAGACCCAGAAAACAGCCGTTTGATGGCCAATTTTTGGTGCGGTGCTGTCAAAAATCATTGGTAAACAGCTGTTTACTGCTTAAAATTTGAATCATCTGTTGGTAAACTCGGGGTCTAAAAATTTAATATTAGCCAACCAGCCGATTATCTAAACAAACAAACAATACTGGACAATCACACACCATCATCTAGCCCCAAGCTAAGCAGAGCTTGTGTTATGGGTACTAGATGACTGACATACTTAATACATTATACTACATAGATAGATATATTTTATTATATATAGAAAAACACCCAGAACACCCTGATCAAATATCTGCAGATCATACAGACATTTGTCCCGAGGCGGGAATCGAACCCACAACCTCTTGCGTCGCAGGCGGACCTTCGCCCGCTGCGCCACAGAGGTCGTCAAATATATCTAAACATCTATGTGAGCCGATGAATAGCCCAGTGGCGATATTTAGCACTAAACAGCGTTTAAACACGGCCGACCTCTGCCACTGACAATGTACAGCCTAAATAACGACCTCGGCCGCGCGAGGCTGCCTGCCGTGACCACAGACAATTACGATAACAGCTGATTCACTCTACGCTTTGCACAACACTTATCAATACTGGAACCTATCACCATTCTGTACTTATCCCATGCTAGTTGGGGTCAACACAGCATGTCTTCCTCTTCCACTCTTCCCTTTCAGTCGTCATCAAACACACAATCCATTCATCGCTTCTTTGGTCTACCTCTCTACCTTGAACCAACCCTTCCATAAATAATTATTTTAATCAATATATATAACTCTTCCTTTACTGACAGACAACGCACGACTGACTGACAGACAACGCACAGCCTAAACCACTGGACCTAGAGACTTGAAATTTGGCACACATATACCTTGAGTGTCCTAGAGGTGCACGAAGAAAGGATTTTTCGAAATTCCCACAGGAACGGGAACTACACGGGTGAAACTGCGGGGTGCTGCTAGTATTATCATAAAATAAAAATACTTTCATGTTTCTTAAACTTTTTCCTATTTCAATACTCAAGGCTGCAATTATGTTTTTAATGCATGAAAGCTACAAAACTATATTAAATTGTAATGAAATTGCGTTTTCGCGAGATATAGGGAAAACAACACTACAGTTTATTCCAAGTTGAATCAGTTTGGTAATAGCAAGATAGAGCAGGATAGCTCTTAGAAAAATTATGAAGTGCAAAAGAGACGAAGCAATTGCTCAATTTTCGCTCATTGTGTTAATGCCGTCCTTAAATTCTCGCAATTACGTTTTAATGGCAACTAGGTTCAAAGAATGGGGTGAATCACTGCGACCCCGCGACACAGGTTCTTTGAGACCTAGTTTCGGGAACAAACGTCATTTGGGTACATGTTCTACACTACTTAGTCAACATAACACGTCCGACGTCAGTTTACGCGATAAATACCCGTGTACGTGTTATTAATTATGTGTTGTGATTAGCAAAAGCTTATAAAAGACGTGTACAAGTCGAGTTTACGATAGCTAAATAAATAAATTTGTATTTTGTAACTTGGTGACGCCGCGAGTGAAGCAGCCGTGCCTAGTTGTTCTATGTCGCCTCGTCAAGGAAAACGTTGCCTCACAATTTTCCACGATTGGTGCAGAGCACCGTTACGTGCTTACCATTGCAGTCATATGTCACGAGGATTCTTCAAATTAAGACTGAGTCTGTACCTTATAATATAACTCTTATAAGAATGAGAATAGAGTTCGCTTTGATTACATATTATATTTAAAAAATATATAGGTACTGAAAATAGCCGCGTTGCCCGAGTGGCATGTACCCGTCGTACCCCCGAATGTCAATTCAAAGGTTCGATACAAGTCGTGAACTAATTGATTTTTCTTTCTCGAAAAAGTTATGTTCACATTTAACACGTGCTTAAGAAGGAAAACATTGTGAGGTAACCCGCCGCTTAGTCAGCTTCAGACGTATTGACCTGTTCTTTCCTCTGACTAATACCCAACTAAGCTGGGAGGATGGTATGGGTTCTGGGCAAGCCTAATCCATCTAACAATGCCTCGGGCACCGCAGCGTCCTGTACATCATATTACCAGTTACTGACGCTATATAAATCTCATAATCGATGTAAAAGCCAGACTTTACACATATGATATTATTAAACCTATAAAAGTGGGTCTCACATAGCGCAAAAAGGGTTTCCAGGCTAGCACAGAGATGGCGGGATGAACTGGATGCGTATTGAGCAGATTGGCCAGACAGAAGCCCTAGATCGGGATAAGTGGAAAAGTATTTAAGGGAGGCCTTTGCCGTGCGAACGCGTTTTACCCGAATGAAAAGTAGCATTATGAGTTAAATTACTACGCCACTGAAAGCCAGTGCTGTGTCTCTACGGCGCCACTGAAAACCAGTGTTGCGTCTACGGCGCTACTGAAAACAAGTGTTGTGTATACGGCGCCACTGAAAACCAGTGCTGTGTCTAACACAGCGTGCGCTGAGTTTGCGACCGATTTATGTCTATTGATTTTTTTTGTTTTGACTGTGTAGTTTGTATTTCTTTGAGACAATAATTTCAAATTTGGTCTACATTTACACATATTGTGCAGTTAAGGTCGATCTGTTTGGTAGCTTGTTGTACAGCTCGTAGAGTTAATAAACTATCATCCAAAACTTTCGGATTTATAAAATTAAGTTAACGATGATTTAAATTTTATTGGAAATACTTATTTTTACTTTATTTGAGAAGATTTGAAGACAAAAGAACACCAGCACTGGTTCGCTCTATTCGCTTTGCACCTTCATATCACTATTTCTTTCAGTAGTAATAATAACATTATTTGATGACAATCATCCAACTGCACACACTTTCATTCAAATAAGCAAGGTTGTTGTACCTTCGACTGAAACTCTTGTTCTACGGATCTGAATTGCTTAATAATTACAACGTATTTCGCAACTTCGACACTAGTACCTATAATTTATTTAATTGCTGAGTAACATGTAATATCATATGCCGTGGGGTGCCGGCAGTAGATTATTGCCCCTCCTCTCTTGCCTGTGAATTAGAATGAAACACGCGAGTAAAATCTGCCGAGGGATACCTCCGGAAGATGGGCCGAAGCGTCTTTCCGTGTATCAACATATCGCCAACCCGCCCGCCAAACAGAGTATGGCAACAATCCCAGATCCAGTACTGTCATCCATGTGGGAGGCATACCTCCAACAGCGGATGCCCTACGGATGAGATGATGATGATGATGCCTTATGATAAAGGATAAAAATACGAAAACAATAGCCTCTGCCTCTTTACTTTGAATAATTTAATTTCTGTCTGTTTCATCATTTCAGCCGTAAGACGTCTACTACTGAACTAAGGCCTCCCTCATGGATCTCCATGAGCGGTAGTTGCCATACTCACCACGCTTGGCAGGCGGGTTGGTGAGCGCAGTACGGGATGTTGATATACGGAAAGACGCTGCTGCCCATCTTCCAGAGGTGTCCCTTAGCAGGCTCATACTGCATCCACGGGTAGGAGGAGGGGTAACATTCTACTGCCGGCACCCCACGGCTGTCTGTTTGCTCTGTCTTAAGTTGTTAACTTTCACAAGACCCAGTTTACAAGAGATGACCAAGGTCGTGTGACAAAAGGCTTTGTTTAGAGTGTGTCTTTACCTACACTGGAGACATCAGAATATAGCCAACTAAGCTGAGATAACGGTATCATCATCATCATCTCAGCCGCAGGACTTCCACCGCTGGACAACTGCCTCCCTGACGTATTATCAGTACGCACTGATCAGGGAGGCATGACAGGTGAGGGACAGTTGTCATGCTCACGCTTGGCGGGTTGGCGAGCGCAGTACAGATTGCTTAAACACGGAGACGCTGGTGCCCATCTTCCGGAGGCATCCCTCAGCAGATTCTTGCTGCAACCGCGAGACAAAAGAGAGGAGGGGCAACATTCTACTGCCGGCTAAACACGGCAAGGTGCTGGGTAAGCCAAATTCCGTTCAACAATGACTGGTAGAAAATGCTATTAGCATTAAGTCCTCTTCAAGTATTAAAATCATCATCATCATTTCAGCCGTAAAACGTCCACTACTGAACACAGGCCTCCCTCAAGGATCTCCACGAGGGGCAGTTGCCATACTCACCACGCTTGGCAGGCGGGTTGGCGAGCGCAGTATGGGATGTTGATACACGGCAAGACGCTGCTGCCCGTCTTCCGGAGGTATCCCTTAGCAGGCTTTTACTGCATCCACGGGTATGAGAGAAGGGGTAACATTCTACTGCCGGCACCCCACGGCAAAAGTATTAAAAAGTAAAAAAAAATATCCTAGCGTTGGATGCAGGCCGCTTCCAACCGCGGTACTTGGAGATCAATGAGGGAGGCCTTTGTCCAGCAGTGGACGTCCTACGGCTGATATGATGATGATGATGAAATGTCCTAGGTACTGCAGCGTCCCGTACAGCATGACTACCAGTTGCTGACGCTGTATAGATGAGAATCTACATATGTATGTTCAAAAGTGAAAGATCTCACTTGTGTTTTTACATCAATGATATAAAAAATCATAAGAACGCAACGATGACGACCTTGAGTATTATTTTAATTATCCATAATGTATAATGTCTTATCATGAATATTCATCGCCCGCTTGGTTTACGTGACCGATGCTGAAAGTAAAAACGATCGTGGAAAGCTTTGAATATTTATTGTGCGACTATTTGATCAATTTGTTTTCATATATTATCATTTATATATATTTTTCCAAATCTGTTAACAAATGACAGCGTTCTCAGAAAACAACGTCCTTCCCCTTATTTAAGTTTTTAAAAGAACTACAAATGTACCTACTATTTTTTTTTAATTATTGGATGTGCCTTAACACCAAAAACACACATTAACACATATAAAGATATATAAGACTGCCGATTGTCACATAATCAGTGTTTCTTTAGTTTTTTTATTTTGTACTTGTATATTTTAAGGTGTGCAATATAGCATTTTCTATCTATCTATCTATCTATAAAGACAATGCCACAGCATCGTCTTTATATTATGTGTTAACAATACAGGGTGAATTTTTGAGACGGGACAGTAACGTTATAGTTACAGGAAAACGTTATTAGAAGACTATCCATAATTTTTTAAGAGATTCTGAACTGCATTTACAGGTTTTGGAAAAAATGTACATTCAGCAAGAAAATGGTCATTTTACACAAAAACTTTTTTTGATGCCAATCGATCCTCTTTCTTATTAGGATCAAAAGTCTCTACTGGACCGACTGAGGTTTGAGTACTAGAAATGTCAGAAATTGCGAAACACTGATTCCAAATGACTCACTCATTTCGTGTGGAAACAAAACGGTGCGGTCTCGGTCTCTACGTTAAGGGCGTATCTAACGACTTAATCTAAGATACGACCTTACTGTCCTTTTTAAATATAGGAGGTTCTCAATTCGTCTGTAAATAATAAAATCTTCGTTGCCATAGTCATCATCATCATTTCAGCCGTAAAACGTGCACTACTGAACACAGGCCTTCCTCATGCAATCCATGAGGGGTAGTTGCCATACTCGCCACGCTTGGCAGGCGGGTTGGCGAGCGCAGTACGGGATGTTGATACACGGAAAGACGATGCCGCCCATCTTCCGGAGGTATCCCTTAGCAGGCTCTTACTACATCCACGGGCATGAGAGGAGGGGTAACATTCTACTGCCGCACGGCAACTTGGCGGTTGCCTTAGTACTCCTTCGTTATTGAGCGGATTTGGAAAAATATTTTTGCGTTCGTCTAAATACACTTTCAACCCAGGTCTCTCTTGTTTGGATCCATGAGACATCGAGATAACTCTCAAATATAGCTAAAAGGCCGATCCATCTCAACGAATCAATCTAATAACATTGCCCCGTTCCGGCCGCCGAGTCAACGCCCGCGCACGACGCCGCACTCACCTGATTGGTGATGTCGTAGACGACGATAGCCGCCTGCGCACCTCTGTAGTACATTGGCGCTAAGCTGTGGTACCTGTTGACAAAATAAAAACGTCACGTTTTTTTTTTACCGAAGTTGGTTCAATTGCTTTTCGAAAAATATGCTTTGTTCGGTGAATTGGATTAATTACATACACGCAGAATACACGTTACAAAGGATAAACAAACCCTCATCACATCAGAAAAAGATTCAAGTGTAGATACGTACAATTAAAATAGTCATAGAGTGAATGTTTTGTTACAATGAGATTTGCCCAAGAGTTAAACTAAAATACATTATTAACATACATATAACCGGGGTATTTATCGCGTAAATTACCTTTATTATTTCCCGACGTTTCGCTTGGATTGCACCAAGCATGGTCCCGGGGAAACGTCGGGAAATAATGAAGGTAATTTACGCGATAAATACCCGGTTATATGTATGTTAATAAACTAAAATAGTCATAGAATGAATGTTTTGTTACAATGAGATTTGCATAAGAGTGGTGTCCGTTACGTGATCTTTTTCCGAAGCCAATAGATTAAATGTTATTTTTGCTTTTTCTTATCTAATACTAATATTATAATAAAGAGGAAATATTTGTATGTTTTTTTATGTTTGTAACGAATAAACTCAAAAACTACAAGAGCGATTATTGGTACATTATTAATAAATAAGATAAATAATGCTGGACAAATCACACAGCATCATCTATGTGAATCTATATATATATTCCTAAGTAACATAGGCTATATTTTATCCCCGTATTCCCACGGGAATGGGAACTACGCGGGTGAAGCCGCAGAGTGCGGCTAGTTTTTCATATTTTTATGAAACTGATTTTTATATTAAGTGTAGTTAATCTTGCTAGCATGAATATAATGAACTTGAACTAGATGTTTGTTCCGATCGGTTATCGAACCCGCATCCAATCAGTAGGCCAACATTTGTATGTTGGCCGCCTATAGCCTGACTGATTAAAGGTCATCAACATTGCTATGAAAAATTATATTTAATAGCCAGTTCTAGCCGCGACTAAGTCGCGTGGAATATGTAATTAATATAATGGTAACCTATGTAAGTAGCGTTATTTCAGATCAAGTATAATGAGCTGCTGGTTTTCTTTTACATTTGTCATTAGAATATTCATTAATCTCGTAATTTAAGTAGATACTTGAATACAGGGTGATAATTCATATTCGTTTATGGACCAAATCTTTGAAAATTCATTAAGATACAGATAGATACTTACATATAAGATACTTATAGATAGGTACTTTATTGCGCACCTTAAAAATTACAAAACCCTATTTATGTGAAAAAAAAGCAAAATTTACGTTGTTGCCGAAAAAAAACAAAACCAATGTGTCAATTCTTTTTGATTTTTTACAGATTTTCGTTGGTAACAGTTAAAACAACGTTGCAAAGTACTCTTAAAACCAAGGACCGTTTCAATAGGGCGTCCATTTAACAGAGCACAACACTACGAGTGCCATGACTGCCAAGGGAAACAAATGCAAAAACCAAGACTGCCAAGGGAAACAAACGCAAAAGTCTACTTCAAATTTCAAGGGTTCGAGTGTGGAGTTACTGGCGCAGCAGTCCTGTCCCGTGCACAGAATAGCGAACAGCGCCCGGGCCGGGACCCGCCCGCGTCCCACGCACGGCTAATTAACTCGTCTACCCGGCCCGTCTAGACTAGACCGACATTCAGCATTACATTTCGTACCTTTTACGAAGCGGTTCGCTATAACAAACTAGATTATGGATTACTTGATCGCTTTTGGAACGAGCCGCGTTTTTTTTAGTCAAAAAGAAATACTATAATTATACTACTGAACCTAAAAGGCTAGATGTCATTTTTTATTAGATTAACACAATGTGTTGGACACGTATTTTTTCTTATTTAACGTAATCCAAAAATAACCGAGATACATTATATCGAAATGTCGCTGTCGCGTCGCGTCATGTCACACACTGGTACGCGCCGACTCCTAAACATCTCTATTGTATTGTTGCATTAATTTTAAAAAGCCAATGGAGTTTTGATTTCCATACCCTGTACACATGCATGTGACGGGAAATGTAGATTTAAATAAACTTAAATCACTGTAAAACACGCTCACAATTCGATATTGTTTTAAAACTGGTTAGGTATTTGAGCTTGCCGCTACAGCGACGTCACTTTACGAATATGAAACAACCAATTGAAATACTTGGATTTGGAAGTAATGTAATAATTGAACATTTATTAGTAATTCTTACAGTTATATATGATACATATTTAAAAACATAACATTGCTATTTTATTGTTGAAATTGTTAAATGTTTGTCAAAGAAGGACGGCTGTGACGTCTGATTTATTAATGTTCTTTGTGTTTACTTTGTTCTTTACTAATGTGATAATTATGAATAATCATAACTATAATAATAAGTTAATTACGTATATAGTTACCCTATAAAATAATGAGTTGTATATAAAATGTATTGTTATTCGACCAGAAAGGGCTGTGATTGGTCCACGTTGTACTGGCGGCTATCGTCGGCTGTTTTATGAGTTGTAAATAACGTTTTATTATAAAAGCAGTTGCGAGTGGCTTGCTCAGGCAGTTCTGTTCCGATCACGTGGCGACAAGCAAGTTAAGTACATTGTTTCTTATTGTTATTTCTGCTAGGTTGTTATATCTGATGATATTGTTATGCAATGTAATTGTAACGTAATAATTATAGTGATAATGATGGTGATGAAGATGATGATGACGATGATGATGATAGAGCTGGTGATGATGATGATGATGACGATGTTATTTTTGGGTTGTTATTTATCCAGTTTGTTGGACTGTTTGATGCTAATCTCTTAGTGTGTAAATTATGGATTAAGTAATAGAAGAAAGTATAATAAATGATTATAATGAATAATTATCTTATTTTTTATTAGTATAAATCTATAACATCAGAAGTGTGGGATATTATGCCATGCCATATACATAGTTAAAACATGTTTTTACTTATTTTCAGGATTTATGACACCTACGGTACCAGAAGGTCTTTTGAAGGCCAAATCTACACGATGCTGTTTCATCAAAGCCACAACAAGGTCTTTTGAAGGCCAAACCTACACGATGCTGTCTCATCAAAGCCACAACACGCTGACTTCGCGTTACAAGTTTTTGATCCCGGAAAGAGCGGCAACGGCGCAGCCACGTGGATTAAGAAGATCAAGACAGTTGGTGCAGAGCAGAACTGGAGTGGAACATAATAAACTGTTAAGACTGGTAGGTCCCTACGGGGCACTGCTATAAACCTAGTTTAATTTTTCGTTTTTTGACACGGACGGTTATAAAATATTTTAGATATACCTACTTGTTATTGAATTTAACTGGAACAGTATCATGACAGCGGCTATAGCAAAGCCAGTGAGTTACCATTAAGAGAGGGTAGAATTTTTAAACTAAAGATAATAATAATGTGGAACGATTTGATGGTAAAGAAAATGTAAATTAAGATGTGACTTTAATAAATATGTGAAACGATTTGATGGTTACGAAAATGTAAATTAAGATGTGACCATAATAAAAATGTAAAACGGTTTGATGGTTAAGAAAATGTATATTTTGATGTGACGATAACACTAATGATGTGAAAACAATGTAGTGTAAAGACTGATAATAACAAGAATGATAACTACTTGAAAACAGGTGTAAGCAAAAATGTCCACTCAATGTGAAGAGTTGGATAGGTAGTAATGATGAAAGTGATGTCACTCAATGTAAGGAGTAGACTAAGAAAACATTAAATGTATTCGATCTAAGACAAAATGTATTGTTCTTTTTAGAAAATTTAATACTTCGGGAACGAAGTAATTATCAGAATGGCCGTGACGGGAAATGTAGATTTAAATAAACTTAAATCACTGTAAAACACGCTCACAATTCGATATTGTTTTAAAACTGGTTAGGTATTTGAGCTTGCCGCTACAGCGACGTCACTTTACGAATATGAAACAACCAATTGAAATACTTGGATTTGGAAGTAATGTAATAATTGAACATTTATTAGTAATTCTTACAGTTATATATGATACATATTTAAAAACATAACATTGCTATTTTATTGTTGAAATTGTTAAATGTTTGTCAAAGAAGGACGGCTGTGACGTCTGATTTATTAATGTTCTTTGTGTTTACTTTGTTCTTTACTAATGTGATAATTATGAATAATCATAACTATAATAATAAGTTAATTACGTATATAGTTACCCTATAAAATAATGAGTTGTATATAAAATGTATTGTTATTCGACCAGAAAGGGCTGTGATTGGTCCACGTTGTACTGGCGGCTATCGTCGGCTGTTTTATGAGTTGTAAATAACGTTTTATTATAAAAGCAGTTGCGAGTGGCTTGCTCAGGCAGTTCTGTTCCGATCACGTGGCGACAAGCAAGTTAAGTACATTGTTTCTTATTGTTATTTCTGCTAGGTTGTTATATCTGATGATATTGTTATGCAATGTAATTGTAACGTAATAATTATAGTGATAATGATGGTGATGAAGATGATGATGACGATGATGATGATAGAGCTGGTGATGATGATGATGATGACGATGTTATTTTTGGGTTGTTATTTATCCAGTTTGTTGGACTGTTTGATGCTAATCTCTTAGTGTGTAAATTATGGATTAAGTAATAGAAGAAAGTATAATAAATGATTATAATGAATAATTATCTTATTTTTTATTAGTATAAATCTATAACACATGCATGCAGGCATGTTTACTTGCATTGATGTAGCGAGCGCGCGGAGTAAGGATGAGGGAGGCCTATGTTCAGTAGTAGAACGTTTTACGGCTTAAATGATGAAGATGAAATACCCAGTCTTGAATAGAAAAGCATTATGGAAAATTTAATAGAAACATATGTAAGTGAAACCCTTATGTCATAGCATGTATTGATTAGCGCATGCTATGATTCAGCCAATGACGTATGCTCCATCTTTAGAAAACTAATAGGCTTATACGAAGGGCCATTCAATGCTGCAGAAAGTCACAAAGTGCCGAGTAATAGAAACAGTTGTTGTAAATATTACACAATTAGTGTAAATACACGTGGGAAATTATCGCGTAATTTTCCTTATTTTTAATGCGTGCTTTTGTCTTACAACTAGATCCTATATGGCTTGAGGGAGCTACAAAGTTCGGAACTAACTCTTCTGCTTTTTATGTCACATTCGGTTCTGTCATGAGTAACGATTGCAGGGGTGCTGGCAGTAGAATGTCGCCTCTCCCCTCTTGGCCCGTGGATGCAGTAAGAAACTGCCAATGGGTACCTCCGTGTATCAACATCCCGTACTGCGTTCGCCAACCCGCCTACGAAGCGAGGCAGTGTTCCACGAGTGGATGGCAACAAACCCACATGGTTTGTACTTGGAGATCCAAGAGGGAGGTCCAGCAGAGGACATGCTACTGCACATCACATCAGAAACCTGTTGAATGACTTGCTTCTGACCGCGACTATATTTTACATACTACACCTGGCATAATCAATATATATAAAACTCTTCCGTTACTACTAAGTGACTGACAGACAACGCACAGCCTAAACCACTGGACCTAGAGACTTGAAATTTGGCACACATATACCTTTAGTATCCTAGAGGTGCACTAAGAAGGGATTTTTTGAAATTTCCACGGGAACGAGAACTACGCGGGTGAAACTGCGCGGTGCGGCTAGTTACAAACTAAGACTCAAAAAATACTTTATTCAAGTCGACCTTATTGATGAGTCAATTTAATTATAATTTTAATAAAAATAGACAAATTAATAGAAAAAACATGATATAATATCTCTTACTACAACTACCTACAATCTCTTCCTCTTTCATTTTTACCTCTTAGTTGGCATGTCAACTCATTTTGCCTTAGTGTTAGAGTCGCAACAACTCGAAATTTCGATAATGTTTACGTATTTAACCCCGGGGGTGCCGGCAGTAGATTGTTACCCCTCCTCTCATACCAATGGATGCAGTAAGAGCCTACGAACCGTTAACTACGAGATTTTTAAAAGTGTATTATTTCTGTTTTATATTCTTTATAGAGCATCTGATACTACCGTGACGAAAATTTTGGCAATGTTTCCAGTACCTATCGATTTCTCCCGCTTGATATGCGATTAAGGAGCTGTTTTCAAAAACTTGGCCATCTACGCTTGCATTCGGAGATTCTAAAGGTATATTATTTAAAGGTTATTCTAAAACATGTAAATGGTTTAAGTATATGTTAAGTTATATCTATTTTCCTATTTAAAGACTACATTTTCTATTAGATACTCGGTACTTAATAACCTTTCAGATAAATCAGTTATTACATAACAAAAAGAAATGCAATGTGCCGTTTTCAGTTTAAAAAAAAGGGATTTCTACTAAATCTAACAGATGGAGCTGGCAAGCGGAAAAAGCAAGTTTGTGATTAATCACAATTGCTGTCATTATCAAATTATGTTTCCCACCAGCAAAAGAAAACTTACGCCATCTATAAGGTTCGAGAGAACTATTTTAGAAGTTTTTACTTTTTAATGAAAACGCCATAATAGCCGTATGTGTCCCACTGTTGGGCAAGGCCTCGATCCCTCCATGCGTCTCGATAAGCCGCGCCGCCGCGCGCAGTCCCAGCTCGACCAACGAAGAAAAATACTAAGTTAAATCAATGTTAAACATGGTCTACTTGACATTGATAAAAGGCTCGACGAATGCTGTGGAACTAATTGGCAGCTTGCCTACAAAATGCAACTCAGCACTTTTTACCGAACACACTGGACCCGACACAGCGTTGTGTTTTAATAAAACGTAGGTAGGTATTCTATCTTTCAGCGATCAGCAACTATCGTTTTTGCAAATCTCACTAATAAATTATAAAGTCGTTTGTTTGTATGGATGTTTGTTACTACTTCACGCAAAAACTAACCTACGAATTAAGCTGAAATTATGCACACAAAGATGTTGACTAGAATTAACACATAGGCTACTTTTTATCCGGGTTCAACGCATGCGAAGCGGCGGGCAGTTGCTTGGAGAAAACCTATGTCCAGAAGAAGGATGAGCGATTGGTCTGGTGATCTTAAACCTTCGCAGGGTGATCGGTCACCGGCCTTATCCATCTGGTTTCATGCATGCCAAGTGTCCTGCCTTCCCATTTCCACTATAACTTTTGATCCTTCCACCTAAATCCGCGACTTTGGTTCTACTTCGGATCTCAACGGTACACCAATGAATGCCGTCCCTCATAGCACGCACCGTGTTTATTTGAGACTAGCCGCACTCAGCGGTTTCACCCGCGTAGTTCCCGTTCCCGTAGGAATACGGGGATAAAATACAGCCTATGTAACTCAGGCAAAAAAAATCGGTCCAGCAGTTTTTGAGTTTATTCGTATAAACAAATAAAAGAAAACACAGCTAGCTTTCAAATTCCTGCAGTAGAACGGGTCAGATTGAAAACAACAAAGGGCCTACCTCTCCTGGCCAGCGGTGTCCCAAATCTCGAACTTGACGGTGGTGTCATCGAGGCACACGGTCTGCGTGAGGAAGGCGGCGCCGATGGTGCTCTCCTGGTACTCGTGGAACTGGCCCTTGACGAAGCGCAGCACCAGCGAGGACTTGCCCACCGCCGACTCCCCGAGCAGCACCAGCTTGAACTGGCACACCTTGGTCTGCGGCGCGCCGTTCGGCCGCGCGGCTGTCCCGCTCCTGTTTGTCGCCATCGCCTGCAAGACAATAGGCTAGAATCAAGAATCAAAAAATACTTTATTCAGTGCGGCCGCATGGACCTTATTGACGCGTCACAAATTACAAAATAAAACAACACAAATAAATAAAGCACATAATTGAATCTGTTCACTTCAGATGACACGCGAGATGAATCAATGCTTCGCGTGCCGTCCTCCGCCATATTAGTACAATACCAGCACACCCGCAGGGTGATTGATTACGTATCTCGCGACAGGTTTTGCAACAGGCAATTGGCAGCAATATTGCTGTCAAATGTCAATTTTGTATGTCTTGTCTTTTTATTTTATGGTTTTTTGTGTTTGGTTTAGCACAATTCCGCCAGTGTCTTAATATAAAAATTCGTAAGTTATTTGGCTAGCCATGTAGGCGGCCATTTTTTTTCCGTCAATTTTGTATTAGAGAACAGCAAGCCCTTTGTCATCAATTGACATTTGACAACAATATTGCTGTCAATTGCCTGTTGCAAAACCTGTCGCGAGATACGTAATCACCCTGCGGGGTGTGCATTTGACATTTGAGTAGTTGTGATGTCCGTCATGTACCTACATTAACAAAATCTTTTGGACACATATTATTTTTTCTTTTTTAACGTAATCCAAAAATAACCGCGACACATTACATCGGAATGCCGAGTGAAGTCACACGCGTGCCACGTTACAGAATTATGACGTCATGAGCCCCCACTCCTAAACTTCAACTCGCATTTTCTAAGGTATTGTTTCATTAATTTAAAAATCAAAAATACGTGTCCATTCTTTTTGTATTATCTAACTGACTAAACTGAACTGTAACTGACTAATATGGTAAACAAGCATTGGTACGGAGGTACCAGAAAAGGGGGCAAAGGTTACCGAAAAAACAAAAAATTTAATTTAAATTTCAAAAACATTGAGGTCACAATAACTTCGGTCCCTGTGACCGTCACCAAAATCAATCAGTTAATAAAAAATAACCTGCATTAATTCGCAGAGCTGATGATTGGTACAGATGTTGAGTACCCAGGTACACTAACACAATAAAATATCAAAAGTCCCCACACCATCCCACGTCTGAAAAAAAGTTATTGAAGGTTCAAATGTAAATGTCAAAAATTTGTTCCACAAAATTCTAGCTCGTTAAGTGTACTAATATACAAAAATTGTTCATACGGTTTTCCCCTAAGAGTCAATATTTATGAGATAACATGAACCATTCAAAAATAGATAAATCCGGCACTTTTTGTACCGAACTTACTTTACCAACTTTGTGACTTTAGATTTTAAAAAAATAAATTGGGGTCGAAAAAAACTGCCGTGGGGTGCCGGCAGTAGAATGTTACCCCTCCTCTCATGCCCGTGGATGCAGTAAGAGCCTGCTAAGGGATACCTCCGGAAGATGGGCGGCAGCGTCTTTCCGTGTAACAACATCCCATACTGCGCTCGCCAACCCGCCTGCCAAGCGTGGTGAGTATGGCAACTACCCCTCATGGATATTATCCACGAGGGAGGCCTGTGTTCAGTAATGGACGTTTTACGGCTGAAATTATGAAATTGGGGTCTGCGAGGAAAAAATAAAAACGCGGGAAAAGCCGCGGGCAGCAGCTAACAATGTATAACATGTAACCAGGCCCCATGCATTGTGTTGACAAGGAGGACAGCGATGCAGTCTTGCATGTTGCAGTTGCATAAGAACCAAGGGCATCTCAGAGATAACGCCTGGAATACATACGCAATGGATATTACCTCTATAATATATCAGATTACCTAGAGGACAAAACCACTTGGGACGGAATCTGCTCAAACTCCGTCAAACGTAACATAAGAGAAAATAAAATTGTTAAATGATGACTATAACGACCGAGTTAGGTTCTTCTGTTCACTTCTTTTCCTAATTCGCGTGTCACATCTGAAGTGAACAGATTCAATTATGTGCTTTATTCTATTTATTTGTTTTTTATTTTGTAATTTGTGACGCGTCAATAAGGTCCATGCGGCCGCACTGAATAAAGTATTTTTTGATTCTTGATTGAATGGTACAACAATGCTTTACATTTGCTTTGACGGCCTGCGTGGCGCAGTTGGTTAATAGCTGACTGATACGCAGCAGGTACAGGGTTCGATTCCCGCGGACATATGTTGGTAACTTTTTGCAGATATTTGTCCTGGGTCTGGGTATTCTATGGCTACATCTACACTAATAATAAAGAAGAAATATTTGATTGTTTGTTTGGATAGGCTCCGAAACTACTGGACCGATTTGAAAAATTCTTTCACCATTAGAATCTTACATTATTTCTGACGAACATAGGCTATATTTTATCCCCGTATTCCCACGGATACGGGAACTGCGCGGAGTGCGGCTATATTTATATTGTTTTGTCAAAAACTAAACAACTTTATTGTGCTTTGGAATTAAATGGTGAAAGGTCTAGCTTTATTTACTTATAATTTTTTTTTTTAAGTAAAAAGGTATTTTATTGACATAATACAGTGTAGCATACAAGTTTGATCCATAGGCTCCTGAACTAGTTATAAACTGTGTTTCAGGAGCCAGTGGCTTCTCCATAATTATACATAATATATATTATTATTATTCTTGCTCTATGCCTGGTGCATGAAAATGAATAAAGATTACAAACTGTGATTTATGTTCCCAAATAAATGATTGCATTTCTTTTTTATATTTTATGTTTCTTTCTTTTCTTTCTCTCAAAAAAATGTCTTTTTGAGTTTTTTTTTAAACTTTCCCGGAATCACCCACTGCTGGGTATAGGCCTCCCTTAATTTTTGCCAGCCTCCTCTGTCCTGTGCCCTTCGCATCCATCTTTTGTTTAAGCACATTAAATATAAAAACAAAATTAAGTACATACACTGCCGGCCAAAAGTTTGAGACCACCTACATCTAAGTAGCAAAATGAAATAAAACTCAAAATATAAATCAAGAGGTTTAGATATTAATTAAAATGCTTATTTACTAATACACATTCATCAAGAAGAAAGAAAAAAAATCAAGAAATATCAACCATTTACGTTAAAAATGACGTTCATATTTAATAAAATCATTAAACGGATTTTTCGTCAAAAAAGCCTCCCTTGCATTTTATAACTTTTTTCACTAGACTCGGCATACGAGCAATCAATTTATCAATTGTATCTTGTGAGATATTGTTCCAGCTTTCTTGTAAAGCCTTCCATATGTCTTCTTGTGAGGAGGGACAACAACTGCGCACATTTCTGTCAAGCTCTTCCCACAATAGCTCAATGGGGTTGAGATCCCGACTCTGAGGGGGCCACACCATGTTTTTTAACACCCTTTCTGTTTATTTATGTTCTAAATAACCCCTGCATAATTTTGAACTATGTTTAGGATCATTATCTTGTTGGAAAAAAAATCCATTTCCAATTAATCTTAAACCAGACGGAATGGCATTTTGCTGTAGTATTCGTTTATAATGCTCCTTTTTCATGATTCCTTCGACTCGTACCAAATCTCCGGTTCCATGGCCCGAGAAGCATCCCCAGACCATAATGGAACCACCACCATGCTTAACTGTTGGCACCACACAATCTGGCATCATCTTTTCCTCGGCGGTACGTCGAACAAAAATTCGTCGTTTTGGACCAAATATTTCAAACTTGGATTCATCTGTCCAAAGAACTTCTTTAAAGTCTTCTTCAGTCCAGTCTCGATGGGTAAGGGCCCACTGCATCCGTTTCTTTTTGTTTTGTGGCCTTAGTAGTGGTTTTCGAACGGCGACGCGACCAAAAAACTTAGCATCTCTCAATCGTCTTTTTACTGTAGTCAATGACACAGGTTCTGATCGGGATTTGTTCACTTCTGCGCGGATTTCTGGTGCGGTTAGGCGTCTATTCCGCTTGCTGGTAACGACGATGAAATTATCCTCGCTAGAAGTGGTAGCTCTCGGTCTCCCCGATCGCGAACGATCTTGATTACTGCCAGTCTCCTTGTATCGGGTTATTGCGTTATGAACACAAGTCTTCGACAACTTAAGTTGAGAGGCAATCGCATGTTCAGATTTGCCTTCGCCGTGTAAAACAACTATGGCAGAACGAGTTTCAGTGCTAATTTCGCGCACTTTTCCCATTTTAAGATGTCTTCACTGTAACAACGACGAGCTCAGACTAGTTAAGATAATGAAAAATTTACTCCATCAAAACTCAGGTAAAAAATATGTTTAAGGAAGCTGAAATAATCCGGAAGTACGGTTACCGCAAAACAAAACCAAAATAATTAGAAATGAGCAGGCCATAAAAAATATAACAATGACTCTATCACCTGGTAAGCGCGCGGTACTCATTTATGTTTTGAAACAATAGACCTTTAAAGGATGATAACTTAAAAATATACAATAAAAATGACTCTCAGAAATTCTTTGATAACAATAGAATATGCAGGTGTTCAAATTAGCTCTTTATCATGTGTACTTTTGAAATATTTTGGTGGTTACAAAGATTTTTACAAGTGGTCTCAAACTTTTGGCCGGCAGTGTAGATCTCAATTAAACCAAAAAAATATGTACATTTAACACAAATGGATGAAGACATAAAAAAGCTAAAACAAGAAACAATAAATTTTGCTGACAAGCTAATATGTAATTTTATAATTAATTTCAAATTCAAAAGTATTTGTTATTATTATTGCATCAGAGAAAACTATTATGAGTTAAAACATTTCATACATAGACAAATGAATATGAGAGCTGAAACTTAATGTATTTTGTATGTATAATAATATTTTCCTGTTGGTTTGATGTTTAGTGTTGCTAAAAAAATCATAAGGAAAGATCAACATCTTTGTGTAGTCTCATATCAAGAACAAGTCATTCACACAAAGAACATTGATGCCCATTGATTTCATTTTGAAAACATGTTTTAAAAAAATGTGTTTTTCGCACCATTCTTGTTCTCTTTTAAATACTTTCTGTGGTTTCTTTAATTATAAGTAAAGTTTAAGGTATTTTTTACCATTGGTACATCCTACGTTGCCTGAGTGAAGGTTATATCACTATTATTATTACTTGTTAATTATTTGCTAAATTAGTGATTTTTTATCAGTATACAAAGGGACAAGTCCCGAAACTGGCGGCCATCATAGAACATCTGTTAAGCAGTTCAAGTTACTGGCTTATAGTTCAATCTCTCTTGTTTATTAAGATGCGGCTCTACATGCCAGTGTCACATAAACAAATGTTTTCAAAGGCAATTCAAGTAAAAGAAGAAAAATATGTTTTTTTAATAAATAAGATTTTTTGAGAAGATAATTTTAAAAAGCTGTAATTGTGGGGTACCGGGAGTAGAATGTTGCCACTCCTCTCTTGCCCATGGATGCAATGAGAATCTGCTTAGGGGCACCTCCAGAAGAAGGGCAGCAGGGTCTTTCTGTGTATCAACAAACCGTACTGTGCTCGCCAACCCAGCTGCCAAGCATGGTGAGCATGGCAAATACCCTCCCATTGCCTATTGTCTTCTACAAACTTTTGATTGTTAATGACACAATGATGTGCACAGTTTTCTATTCACTCTGGTTACCAAAAATCATACAAAAAAAAACTAATTTGTTAATAAATGTTCACCGATTAAACTTGGAACAAATTAATAACAATGTATATTTTCAGAGAACAAAGAAATTCTAAGAAACACATGATGCAAAACAAAGTATGCTTTCAGATAAGAACATGTATACTCTTCTAAGATTTATATCATAGACAATGATTGTGTATATATTATTAGTGCCAATAACTCTGTTACAGAGGTTCTTCCCTCCAAGTATAGCCAACTAAGCTGAGAGAATGGTATAGGTGCTGGGCACACCTAATCTAGCAATGTCCCAGGTACTGCTATATCAGCATGATGTTGATGCTGATGCTGCATCCTCATTATCTCATCTGTAGAACATCCACTGTTGAACATAGGTCTCCCTCATGAATCTCCAAGTACTGATCAAGAGGGGTTGCACACTCACCATGCTTGGCAGGCGGATTGGCAAGTGCAGTATGAAATGTTGACACACAGATAGATGCTGCTGCCCATCTTCTGGAGGTATTCCTTAGCAGGTTCTTATTGCACCGCAAGCAAGAGAGAAGAGGAAACATTCTACTGCCGGCACCTCACAACAATGCTGTATACATCATCTATATAATTGTTGAAAAGGTTACCTAGCTATATTTGCAAGCATCCAAACATAATATTTTATTGGCATCAAACTTTTAACTTTGTAAATCTCAGTTTATGAAATTTATCAATGATCTGAATGATTACATCTTACATGAACATCTTAAATGAATTACATCTTATCAAAAATCATATAAATCTATTAATAGTGTGTATGGTGTGTATGAAAGTATGTTTTAATCATAATATAAATATGATACCAGGGCTCTTTCCCAGGCTTGAGACCACACATAAGCAAAATTTTACTCCAATCTGTTTAGAATGAGCATGAAGTAGGAGCTAACATTTGTTCATCTAAACCAGTATCACTCTTGAAGATTTTCAACAAAACAACATTTTGTTGGGCAACCTTCTCCCATTGCATTACTTATCAATCTGACTGTTACCTTAACTGTTAATCTGGAATCTTAATATGTAGGCTTATTATTGTAAGTCCAATTAAAAGTTTCTGTGATTCTTTTGACAGGAGATAATTCATCACAAAAGTGAAATTTATGTGTGGTACAATAAAAAAAATAACATCCACAGAATAAATTATGTGATTGTCTTATAACACTTGACAAACTGAACTTGTCTTGAATGTTTACAAGATGGCATAGTGTAAGTGCAGTTTATCAATGTAAGACAAGTTGAAAACCTTTCATGGGCTTAGTAGCCTTAGCTGGGCTACTCACCTGCTAGTAGCCCTACAAAAACACAATTAGACACCATGGGCAACTGATCACAATACACTGAGGCCTTTTTGCACATTCACAGGTGATTTCTACCTTGAGAATGGACAAAGACCGTCTGCAATTATCTCGAGTAAAAACGGTAAACAAAAACTAAGTTATTCGGTGACACTATCGCCGCTCACAAAGGAATCCACATAAACACCTTATCGAAAGTTCCGGCGCAGTTTCGGAGACCTACGATTACATTTTTTATAATCAGTGGATCGGCCGTACACCCAAACGTGTGTTGTGGTGATGACTAACCGTATCTGGCCGTATATTGCCCCTCGATAGACCCACCGTTTGACGCCCTCAATCCAATCAGCTGGATGTCACAAAACCTCACAATTATTTCATTTGTAACTTCAATTACGTCTAAAAGTCACCTGCAGAACCTGCCACTGAGCTAAATTAACTTGTTTCGCGGACGATGCCGACGATATTCGATAAAATGACGCATTTACTTGATTGTAAGGATGTGAAAGACGTACCCTCCCTGTTATTAGATCTTCGTTTTACACTTTTTCTCAGGCGACAAATCCTCACGAGGTCGCCCTGTCACGGAATATAACATTAATTACACACTGTGATGAATAAAAATTAGTAATAATTTGCTAAACTGGAAAATCTAGCAGAGAAATGCAAAATGACCACGAACAAACATGGAAGCGAGCGAGAGAACGAGCGAGATAGATGGAGATGAGAAGACGTTTCTTTGAGAAATGTCAGTTGTCTATGAGTGCTGTCATGATAATTATGTCACCGTAAAAAAACTAGTTTGTCTATTGTATCAAGCCGCAGAATAGTTATTATGAGCATCAATCAAGTACGCCTTCGCCTTGGGGCACCACGACTTGTATGTAAGACAGTGATTTAGTATCACGGATTGTTGGATTTTTGAAGTGATAACTTCTCATGGAAGGGTAGAGGGTAAACCTCAGAATAACGTAACGTAACGTTATTATTCTGAGGGGTAAACCGCTTTGTCAGGTCAGTTCAGACAACAAGCAAACTGTTTCAACTTATCCGTGGAAATAGTTGTAATATTAATTACATCTAATTCTATGAGGGAGGATGTAAAAATCACAGTAAAATAGCATCTGCCGTTTTATTTATTGTATGTTGTGGTTGTGAACGTGCACGTGAATTTTTTTGTCTCAAAATTAGGTCTGTACACCTTACAAGATGAAAATTACTAGATATAAGAAAGTACAAAAATATCTAAAGTTTTATTACAACAATTTTGGATTTCACGAACCCTACCAAGTTCTCCTTGACGGCACATTCTGTTTTGCTGCTTTCAAAGTAAGTCTTACCATTATTTTCCCTTAGCATAACGCAGGAAAAAGTGGAGAAGACTTAGTTTTGATTACTATCAGCCTTCAGCAGAGTTGATTTGAAGCTGCTTTACCGACTCGAACCTTGGGCCCCTATCCCACTGGTGTTTTCCAAGCGTACGCGTATACCGAACCTTTGATTAGCGACAACGCTGGGCATTCTCAACGTTCATGTCGCGCGAACGCGAACAGTGCAGACGTTGGAGGAACGCCAACGCTCGTAAAACGCCAGTAGGATAGCGGCCTTATGACATCCTTTTGTGGCAGAATGGATAGTAAGTTCCGTCGTAACGGCATACTGATCGACATCGTAGACGACGAGTGGCGAGCGGAACAGCTGCCCCACGAGGACATCCTGGTTCCGCTGGAGGAGCTGCCCGACCCGGAGGCCGACAGCGCCGACTCGCACCTCACCCTGAAGGAACAGAGTATGCGCTGGCAGGAGAACTTCCCTGAACCCGCTAGTAATCAAAACTAGGTATTCACCACTCTTTCCTAAACTTTTGATCACAGTATATTTAAAATATCAAAAACATGGTAATTTAATGAGTGTTTTTTTACCTTCAAAGTCTAGGACCACAGCCATTCTGACAACACAATTGAAACATCAGGAATAACATGTTATGTGATAAATTACAATGGTTTTGATATTTAAATTCCACCACTCTTTACTCTTAAGCTTGCCCTTGTGCTTAAAAACATATTATTATTTAGCCTCCATTGTTCCACTGCAGGGCAAAAGGCATCCCTACTACATATAGCTTAACATTATTGTAACATAGTACAAGTTATTTTATTTATTTTATATAATCCACAGCTGTTAAAAATATGAACCTTTATTCTGCCCTCTTAAACCCAGGACCAATTTTCTCAAAAAAGCCCAAACCAAATGTCAATGCAATCTCATATTCCATTAATCTCATATATTTGGTTGACTTAGGTTAACTTTTTTGGTGATAGGTTTCTTGTGCTTAGGACAGCAGTACTTTAGTTATAAATTATACATTTAATAGACTAGTTATGTTATTTACACATACTAGGAATTCATTGTCATATATTTTACTTCCAGGAGCAGATTAATGTAAGAGAACAGTTGCCTAGATACCTCAACGGACAAGCTAAACTACTGACAACTCGATGCATAATCATAGAAACTGAGAAGATAGCTAAGAAGACCCATGGAGCCCTCACCATACTCAAACAGTTTGGTATCCATGAATGCGGCCATAAAGAACCAATCTCCGGATCAAACTGTATCCGATCTATGATAGGGAAAAGAAATGAGAAGCATTATATCCTAGCATCTCAAGACAGAGATTTACAAAACAAATTAAGAGAAAAGGCTGGAGTTCCACTTCTCTACCTACACAACAAGTCTCCGACTCTAGAGAAACCGTCTAAAGTCAGTTACGATAAAGCTGGGCAGACTCTTGAAGCAGACACTCATATATTCATAAGTGAAACTCAAAATGCAGCACTAAAAAGCATGAAAAAGGCACTTGGTGTAGAAGAAACTGTAGAAGAAAAGAAATTGCCCATAAAAAAGAAAAAGCCTCATAACCCTAACCCACTGTCTTGTAAAAAGAAGAAGAAGAACAAACCGGGACTAAATCTTAAACATCAGGCAAAGAAAGAAGTAAGTGAGGGAGGTGTCAAGAAAAAAAGGAAAAAGAAATCGCCACAACAACTAAAGGAACAACTGAAGGTTTCCGTTGGCATTAAATAATGTTTTTTTTAATGGCTGGCTATTTTTCTATAAACAGACATACATATTTGCTTGGGATCCCTAAATTATAGCATTTTATCTCTTAATGTAGCTAATTTAGAAATAAAAGAATTTTTTAAATTGGTTTATTGAATTTTTTAATTGGTAAACACAGCGCGTGGCCTAACACGCACTCATGGCCTAATTTATTAGTTTGTTGATTTTTATTATTCTATCCTAAGTCATCCTATGGGAAATAGACGTTATGTGCATATAAAAAAATCATGTCTTCCTCTCCATAATGTAAGAAAGAAAGAAGAAAAAGCGTTTATTTATCCCACACCCACAATCAGTAAAACTTAAGACTGATATAACCTAGAGCATGCATTGAACATAACCGAAAATAAACTAGGTGCAGAGCTAGACCACAGTGCAGTGTGAGCTAAATCAGCCCCGTCTCAGTATTACTTAAATTACCGCAAGCTATTCGGGCTTAGAACGGCATGCAGCGCTGGTTTTCAGACGTAACCAATAAAGAGGCTTCAGGAATGTAGAAAAGGATAATTCATACGTACATAGTAGATACATACAAAATATATTTAGTGTGATAAATAATATTTATTGAGACTACATTATAAATTAATAATAATATACCTTACTCCAATACTAGTAAACTAAACAAGAAATCATATCATATTTTTTCGGTAACAACAAAAAGAGAAGTGGGAAATGGGAATTGAGTACAACTGTTACTGGAGGGTGTGATGTACTCATAAGTCTGATAACTGTCAGTTACAGGTATCCCTTGACAGATTCTTAATGCATCAACGGGCAAGAGAGGAAGGGCACCCTACGGCGCAATTAAGAATCTGCCAAGGGATACCTCCGGAAGATGGACAGCAGCGTCTCCGTGTATCAACATCCCGTACTGCGCTTGCCAAGCGTGGCAAGTATGGCAATAACCCCTCATGATCAGTACGCAGTGATCCAAGAGAGAGGCCCTTGTCCAGCGTGGCGAGTATGGGAGTAACAACCCCTAACAGTAACCATTACTTAGTGATCAATGAGAAAGGTCTGCCCAGGAGTGGATGTCCTACGGGTGGAAGAGAACGCTTTAAGACTAGGGGGGCATCGGCAAATTACGTCACACGTTAAAAGGGAGGGGGTCGACGAAGGGAAGGATGCGTGTGGTCACATTAAAAAAAAATAAAAAAGCAAAAAATACGTGTCCGTTATTTTTGTATTAACTGGCGGACTAATTTTGATTTCCATACCCAGTCAACCTGCCTTAAACATGTTTAGGATTTGCAAGGCCATAGCAGATTTAATCTATGGGCACCGTAGGTTTTTACCTAAACGTGTGTTAGTCCCACTTCAGTTTAGCTGATTTATTGACAGCATCGACGATTTTTGGACATGTGTGTCGCATGTCGGAAGAAATGTGGGCAAAGAGCCACCGAGTGGGTCCCACATGCGGTACAACGACCGCGCGGCCGGCCAGGCGCAGATGGCGGGATGAGCTGGACATGTACTGTGCTGACTGGTCGACCAACGCCTTGGACCGGGAAGTATGGAGAGAGGGAAGGGAGGCCTTTGCCCAGCAGTGGGATCCTACAGGCTGATTAGATTAGATAGTGTGTTAGTAATAAAATAAGTTTATACTATACCTATAATGTTAGATTCAAGGTATATACGAGGGTGGGTCAAAAAGTCCGCGGAAACGAAGGGTTGCGAAGGGGTGGGGATAACTTTTTTTACCCGGTACTCTTTAGGTACTCAATACAGGTACAAATACCAAATTTTAGACAAATCGAGTCATTACACTTAAGTTATCGCTAAATTAGCAGTTCAATCGGGAATAAATCGCTAAACATGGATAAAATCAAGTTTCGTGCTGTTTTATAGTTCCTTACCAAGCAAGGAAAAACACTTCAAATTATTTTGGGAGAAATGTTATCTGTTTACGTGGACTCTTGCCCTGAAAAAGCAATGATTTATAAGTGGCATGGTTTATTCAAGCAAGGCAGGGAGTCAATTGAAGAAGACGACCGCCCGGGCCGGCCGATCGAGACCACCTCCTCAAACATCATCGAAAAAGTCGAAAAACTTTTACTGCAAGATGCTCGATTAAAAAAGAAACAATTTGCAGAAATGGTTGGAGTATCGTCTACAACCATTTTGAGTATCCTCCACGACCATCTTGGCATGTCTAAGGTCAGCGCAAGATCGGTGCCGAGAATGCTTTCAGCGGTTCAAAAACAGCAGCGCGTCGAGTGTTCACGCGAGTTTTTGGAGCTCTGTAGCGGGAACAAGGACGAAATTTTGAACCAGATTGTTACTGGAGACGAAATTTGGGTTCATCATCATGAGCTTGAATTAAAACAGGAGTCTATGCAGTGGCATAAAAAAGGCGCAGTACCCCCTAAGAAATTCAAGGTGTCAGAATCGGCCGGAAAGATCATGACCACTGTTTTTTGGGATTCAGAAGGGATTTTCTTAATAGACTACAAAGAAAAAGGATTGAATATCACAAGGGGATACTATGCCACTCTACTGAAAAAATTTAAAGATGCCATCAAACAAAACAGACGCGGAAAATGGACTCGAGGAGAGCTGCTTTTGCACGACAACACACCCGTTCACAAGAGCCATGTTTCAATGGCTGCCTTGCCGAAATGTGGCTACGAAAAATGTTTCGTGGTGTAATGACACCGCCCTCCCTATAGTCCAGATCTAGCTCCCTCTGATCATTATTTGATTTCAAAATTAAAAAAATAACTTCGTGGAAAAAAATTACTGACGATGAAAAAGTTAAGTCGGCAATTTCAGCCTATTTTGAAGGCCTTGATAAAACATTTTTTTTCGAAGGTACTTATAAGCGAACTTTTTGATATATTTGAAAAATGTTTTAGGCTTAAGGGAGAATATATTGATAAGGAAAAATATTAATTGGTTTAATTTAGCCCTATTTCCCTGCCATTCCGCGGACTTTTTGACCTCCCCTCGTATCTATGGGCCGTAGAATAAGTTATTTAAGATCTGTGTACTTTTCTATTGTTGCCTGAGAATACAGATATTATTATTATTTACCTATGTGTAAAACATCTTTTACGAGGATAAAACCAATCGGACGAGAGGTGACGCTTGGAGGTGTGCGAGTTACGAGGGCGACTGCCCCTCGTTCGACTGGGGCTACCGTGGTGACTGCGGTGAACATGTTTTACATCTGCCAGGCGACCCGTGACGCCTCAATCTAGATTTCCATACCCTGCCAACCTGCCTAATTATGTGCTTTGGATTTGCTAGGCCATAGCAGCTTGAATCTGTGGACACCGAAGGTTCTTATGTGTACAAGAGGCAAGTTCGTCAGGTAGATAGCGTGGAAGTGGGACATGATGTCGTAGCACTCCTCAGGGTCGTACACCTGTTCACCATCAGGCGTGTCCTGAAATAAACTTTTTGTTAAGATCATTTGTTTATTTGTAACAACAAGCTTTTCATACAAAAAAACCTTTTATGACAAAAAAAAACAAAAATCGCCCAACAGCGAGTCGGACTCGCGCACGAAGGGTTCCGTACCATTATTTGGCAAAACAACTTGTTTTAAACAAATATGCAACGAAATGCCGTGGGCCGTGGGGTGCCGGCAGTAGAATGTTACCCTTTCTCATACCTATGGATGCAGTAAGAGCCTGCTAAGGGATACCTCCGGAAGATGGGCAGCAGCGTCTTTCCGTGTACCAACATCCCGTACCTACTGCGCTCGCCAACCCGCTTGCCAAGCGTGGTGAGTATGGCAACTACCCCTCATGGAGATCCATGAGCGAGGCCTGTGTTCAGTAGTGGACGTTTTACGGCTGAAACAACATGCAACAAAAAATATTCTGTGGATATTACATGCGTCTACCTCTTGCCGTTATTAACATCGAGCAAAATAGACACGTTTGTTTTATAGGAGTCCCCCCTAAATATTGATTTTATTTTGTTTTTAGTATTTGCTGTTATAGCGGCAGAAATACCTACATCATGTGAATATTTTAACTGTCTAGCTCTTAGAATAATGACTTACATAGAAGTAAGGCTAAAATACAATTCTGTCTGGGCCTTACTTCAAGTTTATTAGTAGCTTTATACGTCATAATAAGTTGAACCAAATTTGGAACCATTTGACTGTTCATTTACGCCATCCTTGTAAATTACGAAGATGCAACTGTATATGCACCTCTTTCTAGCTCCATAATGTCATGAGTAAAAAGAGTAGTTACAGAATAATTGATTTTCGTTGCTATTTTAGCCTGGTTTCTATTTAGTACTTACGTTATTTTTCTAAGGTATAACGGTATATATTAGTGTATAACGTATAAGCTATAACGGTTCATGAGATATAGCTTGGTGACAGACAGACAGACGGACAGCGGAGTCTTAGTAATAACTCTTTCTGTCTCTGGATGACGGGCGTAATGTAGTACAGCGTTACCTACGTGATTACCACGACGATATTACAGTTGTTATTGGTTATCGCTTAACATCAGCTAGGCCTTGGGCTTGTCTAAAAAAAATAAACAAACCATCGTCATCTTCTCGGACGAGCTCTGTGACGCAGCGATGAAGATTGCGAAGGTTGCGGATTCGATTTATTCAATATTATCTTAGTCTTGACATCTGCTGCTGTATGGCCTATAGGTACAGCAGATGTTAGGGCTGATAGATCTCCATGTACCTACTGATCATGAAAGGGATGTTGCTATACATATATTTCCGTAGGTGAGTGCCGGCATCAGAATGTTGCCCCTTCTCGCTTACCCGTGGGTGCAGTAAGAATCTGCCAAGGGATACCTCCGGAAGATTTGCCCATAAATCGTTTGACATGCGGCAGACGTGTCCGGCCCAGTTCCACTTCAAGCTAGCGGCTTTATGACCAACATCAACGATTTGTGTTTTGAAGCCCAGTATACTGTTCCGCACGCGGTCTGACAGTTTCACTCCTAAAATACTGCGCTCCATACCTCGTTCACACACGCCAAGTGCGAACTTCTGATGATCAGTCAAAGACCAAGTCTGGGCACCAAAGGTGAGGATGGGAAGAATGCGTACGTCCATGAGTCTCTTTTTGAAGGATAGGGTAAATTTCCCAAAATAGGTAAATATAAAAAAATAATTTAGGTATTATTAATTTGTAAATTTTTACATCGTTTGAAAAAAAAATTATTCAATTAAGTAGATCAAGTTATAGGTACACAGGTTAATCTAGCGACAAGCTTTTTATTACTTACAATAAATTGTGTAGGTAAAGACGTTTTAAGTTGACATTAAACTTAAATGGAAAATGTTTATTTTATTATTTTTACGTGGTTACCTACGTAAAAGCTTGTTTGTTAAAAAGTTTTTTTTAATTTAATTTATTTATTAAGCTTTTTCATTTTATAAGTGTGCACATTTTAAAACCTTTTCTAACAATATGTTTTGCAATAAAGATTTTGACTTTGATTAAGTATTCTCGGCGCCTACTCTAGAAAACGATTACAGATATTATCTTCAGAATGGGAATGTTTACGTGGTTTACGTAATGGCTATAAGAGTTAGTTCGGCTTGAGGAGTTGGATTCATCGCAATTAGCGATCAAGAGTAGGACTACAGCCAATGTTACCTCAATCGTATGCCGTATCATTAGTTCCTTGAAGTAGCCCCACAGAGCGCTCGGCATCAGCCAGTAATAATGCTTGTAATGGAGATGTGAGCTGAGATAGATCGTGACCAGCACAGATAGTTTGAGCGCGGAGAAGTCGCGCTGCGCCGCATAGTCGATGGTTTCCTTCAGCAGGCTGATAAGGAGCGTCTTCTCCGAGAGGTCGTGATTCTCGATAATCTTCTTGATGACCAGGAAGTGGCCTGCGAGTGGTAAGAAACTTTATTATCATATTATTAGCAAAAATTACAATAATATGCAAAAATTATTGTAATTACGTCATCATACGCATTGCATTGATTTAGACATCAGCATCCGCATTAATCGATGCTGATTTTCAATGCTGATGTTCGAGTCGCGACATGACCCGAAGAGGCGGGGCTTAAAGCGCATTTTTGTACAAATTAGGTAAACAAGTACAAACAACACACAAAGGGTGTTCCCTGCTACCCTTTGCGTACTAAACCCTCAAAAAATGCAAGATTTTTCGAGACTCGGTTTCTATTTGAAGAACCACCTACATTAAGTAAGTGTGGAACACTAAGTTTGCGAGTGCCACACGCACTTGGCCAAAATCAGCATCAGCATCCGCATCCGCTGATGTCAAGATCAAAAATCAGCATCAGCATCCGCTGATGTGTCAAACCGCATCAGCAACAACCCTGGCGTGTACTTATCATTATATCAACCATATTGCACGTGAACTTTCGTGAAAAATAACACACAACGTCCGTCTAACCACAGAACGGCTAACACTACGAGGTGCTATCTCATTTCGTGTGGAAACAAAACGGGGCGCACAGTCCAAGCACAGTCTCATTACAGTAATGGCGTATCTTACGATTTAAATCTTGGAGTTTTAGCCCGGTATCCCGCACAGCAGTAGTTTATGTAGGTAATATAGCCCAGTCAAGACAGTTAGCCAAAATAGGGGTAAGGCCAGAGATTTAAATCTTGGCGTTTTAGCCCGGTATCTCCCACAGTAGTACTTATGAGTTAGGTAATATAGCCCAGTCAAGACAGCAAAAATAGGGGTAAGGCCAAAGATTTAAATCTTTGGATAAGGCTACATAATACATTAGCAAATGTCCAATGTTATCCAAAGATGCTTCGAGCTAAAAATTGGTAGGTAGGTACCATACGAATGTTGGGACCACTTTTTTAATGATATGTGAAAAGTCCCCATCGATCTCACATCTGCAGAAAAAAAGGTCAAAGTTCTCAAAAAAATCTAGTTTTTTGCATTTTCTTGTAAACCATAGGTAAGTAGGTAATTTTTATCACATTATTTTTTCTCCTACTGCCGCGCCAAGGCCTCCGCCACGCATCTCCTTCAATCCATCTTCACACAAAAAGTAGGTACCTAGTCCCACAAAATTGTAGCTCATGTTTTAATATACAAAAGTTTTCCTTACGCTAGCTAGTAGGTAGGTAATTTATTATGATGATGATCATCTTACTCAAAAACGTATTAAGTCCGTTCTTATCATCGTCGGCGGCGACCATTAGAACAGCTTCCTGCGCGCTCATGATGGTCCCGGTTAGAGCCCTCGGCCGCATCTCGGGGCCCGGCTTCTTGAATGGGGGCGCCTCATTCTCCTGAAGACATGCACATATGTACATATTCCTGCAGTCGGTCATTATCAAAGATTTATATCGTTAGATACGCCCTTACCGAGACCGCGCCCGTTTTGTTTCCACACAAAATGAGCTCATTTAGAATCAGTGTACGTACCTCAAAACAAAGTGTTAGCCGGACAAGGTTTTTTATTACATTATATTGTGTAAAGACGTTTTAACGAACGCTTTACACGTTAAATCTCAAACTAATTATACACACATTTATTTACGTAATTATTAATGTATTTTTAATAAGTTCCGCTATCAGACAAGAGATGGCGCTGTCAAGGTTCTCCAACATAATATGTTATAATATAACCGCCTTCATCATATATTGTATGATGGCACGGAACCCTCGGAGCGCGAGTCTGACTCGCTCTTGCCCGGTTTTATTTATGCTAAAATCGCCTGTGATAGATATATAATCTTGTCATCCCCCATCTGCCGCGCTCAGAACCATTTCAATGTAATTATGAAAATCGAGCCAGATTTAGATTTATTTCATGATAGGTAATATAAATATAATTTCTAGAGTATGTCAAAGCTACTGTGAAAGTATAGAATTGTAAATAATTTTTCCTAGCCACCTGTTTTAATTAGATTTTTCTGTTTTTCTTTTGTGTGTGTTGTTTTAATAATATTTATTTAATATGAGTGTAAGATTTAACGTGTAACGCTTTGGTTAATCTGTAATGTTACATTGATTTTTTTAATAAACTTTGAATAAACTTTTGTCAAAAATTAGGCCCCTGAGTATGTAAAAACATAGGGAAGCTTACAAGGCCCATGGCTCTTACGTCATCTGCCGCGAGCGTTGCACGAGACTATGTTGTACTTACCTACTAACGCAAACACTACACTACAGTTACCCTCAGAGAGAAGAAGTAGGAAGGGGCAGATATCTGCACAGTGAGCTTGGCTTCCTCGGAAATAGGGCGCAGCAGATCCGATGCCGCTCTGTCACGAAGCGCCACCGCGGGCTCTATAGTAACCACTTCAGGCGGCTGAACGTTAATGTTCATCATGGAACCGCGAAGCGATGCCATTTTATTTAGAAACGTTTTTTGTGTTATCGAGCTTTAATCTTGGTATTTACAATGACCATAGAGCACTGAAATGAGTACATTCATTCGAAATGTCACAAACTTTGTAGAAAAGGTTTTGCTCAGTGTTAGTGTTCAAAAAAGTGAAGCTGTTCTACCTTTTCCGTATCGTTAACGAAACGGATCTAGCTCCTGATTTTACTTGCACACAAGTGATTCTTACTTCCTGCAAAAAAGGTTATTTAACATGGCGTAGCACCTGAACAAAAAATTGGAATTTTCCATTTGGAAGTTTAATTTTTGCCATCATTTTTACAGCCGGGTGAAGGGCTAAAGAACCATCGCTCCAGCGCAAAGGAGATCCCGGTTATCAGCATTAATATAAAGTTTCAAAATTAATGAAAGTCGTATTTAGGTACATCATTCACCGATTTATTTTGAACTTACATGTAAACAACAATCATATTTACAAAATGCAGTACCTTTGTACCTTCAGCATATTGGATGCAACTTGGCTTTTGTGCCTTACTAACTACAAAATTTACCAACAAACACTTAGCGGTTCCTTCGACTTTCTCTAGGAGGACTTCTCTCGACGGTTTCGCGTTTCCTATCTTTCGGAATATCCCAGTAACGGCCTACAACCTCCTTCCTGACGCTACTGCCTCTAATGTCCCAGCCATCATCTTTGACTACGGAATCTTCGCTGCTACTGGAGCTACTGCTACTATCAGAATCGCTGCTATTATCAGAATCGCTGCTATTATCTGAATCACTATGTTCTTTTTCTTCCTTAACATTTTTATTGACTTTGTCGTTATCGCGTTTCTTATATTCGCCGTTGATTTCAATCCTTGTTCTTCCTTCAATCCTGTTCTCTTTATTTTTACCTCGGCGGTCATCTCTTTCACGATCTCTGCCATTTCTATCGCGATTGTAGCTCACGTCTCTGTCGTAATTTTTATCGGTTTTGCGGTCCTTGTCTGTCCGTTCTTCATCTCTATTAGTGATATCATCTTCTTTTCGTTTACTTTTCTTTTCACGCTCACTTCTTACCTCTTTACTATCCTTGTCACGCCTTTCTTTATCCTTTCCGCGTTTTTCATCTCTGTATTTCCTATCTTCTCTGGAATAGGTTTCTCTTTCTTCCGATTTATCTCTTGAATCCTCTTGATCCTCTCTTTCAGCTCTAGAGTTCTTTTGCTTATAATCCCTTACGTCGTTGGAATTACTACCTTTGTCACCTCTCGAACTTCTTTCTCTGTCCCGTCTATCATCCTTAGAATATCTGTCTCTATCATCTTTAGGATTCCTTCCTCTGTCTTGTTTGCCTTCTCCTCTGTCTTGTTTGCCTTCTCTAGGATTCCTTTCTTTGTCTTGCCTTTCATCTCTGGAATATCTATCCCTTTCTTCCTTTTCATCTCTGGAGTTCTTTTCTGTATTACGCCTTTCATCATCTATATTCCTCCGACTGCGATCCTCTCTATCGCGATTTCTATCATTTCTCGTGTCATCTCTGTCACGACCTCTATCATTTCCCTCGTCGTCTCTCTCTCGCCTGGGCCTTTCATCGTCACCTCGCCTGTCTCTGTCATGGCGCCTGTCATTGTTATACCTCTGATCATTGCTATTCCTTTGATCATTGCGTCTATCTTCACCCTTTCTATCGTTTCGTTTCGGCGTTTGTGGAATGACGAAGTTGTCCTTGTCACGTTCATGAGTTGGGTCGAGTCTCCGCGCGTCTTTGCCATAGTTATCGTAGAAGCCGTCGTGTCCCCACCTCTCTGTATCTTTAGATTTCTCGGGTTCCTCTGGCATTTTCGGTGACTTACTTTTCTTGTCCTTGTTGGATTTTTTCTTGTCTTTCTTTTTCTTGGAATCTTCATCTGAATCTGTGGACAATTAAATACGTTAAAAAATGTGTTTGCTGGTTCTTACCACTTAACATATACAGGATGATTGGTAATTCGATACATTCCTTATAGGGAGTTCTGGAAGAGCTCATTTTTCATTGATTTTGACTTATAATAGTGTCTTTTTTTTAAATACTTATCTCTAATTTAGTTTTTTTATGTACATAGATCCCCAGATTTTGACCAAAAATTAAGATATTTTTCACCAAAAGTATAATTACAGTAAAGTTTGACGTTTTCTCATAGTGAAATGATTAAGAATTTATTTAAGATATGTACATTCAGTTACGATTGCCAGAAAAAGAAATTATTATGGTGCAAAAACCACGATTGCTACTTACCTATTTACGTTACTACGATTTTTTCCTTACCGTAAGGTAAGTTTTTTGTTTACCTTACTAAATATTTTTCTTACAGATGCGGTGGAAAGAAATGTATGGAACTTAGCGTACAAATGTTGATAATTTTTAAGGTAACATTTTAGTGACACCCCAAGTCACCATTCAATTTAATAAAGTACAACAAATAAAATACATGGTTTATTTACCAGAGCTGCTGGAGTCTGAAGAATCACTGGAACTACTGCTAGAGCTGGAATCGGAGCTGGATCCGCTTTCAATGTTAATATCAGGAGGGGGCAGAACATTCTGGAACAAAGATAAAAGCAAATCAAGCTTTAGAACATTACTGAGAGTATATCCCGACTTCTTTTTCATGTAGTCTAAGTACAACTTCGGCCTTCACGGTGATATATTTGAGTACAATCACACAAGCGCATATATCCAACTCGACCAAATGCTGATCCGGATTTGGATATGCATCGCGCGGCCGCGCTGGCGGCCTAAGAGTCGTCCACAATAGGCTAAGATGACTAAGTTTTTTTAGGTTTTTTTTAGTCCATCATACAGCTTACGAAAGCCGTCACTGATTGGTGGCCAAGGGACTCGGTGCGACCAAGAGGCAGACCTCCCGCCTGAAGGTCAAATGACATCGTTAGTTCCGTCGGAAACCGGTGAATACCTACAAATCAGCGAATACAAGGGACCGGCAGGGTGATTACGTATCTCGCGACAGGTTTTGCAACAAGCAATTGACAGCAATATTGCTGTTAAATATCAATTTTGTATTAGAGAACAGCAAGTAATTGACATTTGACAGCAATATTGCTGTCAATTGCCTGTTGCAAAACCTGTCGCGAGATACGTAATCACCCTGCGGAAAGAATGGCGCATTAAAGAGGTGGCCTATACCCAGCAGTGGGTGCAAACGGTCTGAAATGATGATGATGATGACATAGCTTACAAAATCTATTGGACACGTATTTTTTCTTAGTTTAACATAATCCAAAAATAACTGCGATAACATGTGAGGAGATGCCCTTGTGAGAAGTCATTTAGAAACATACGCTATAATTTGGAACCCTCACGAAGCTAAATACAAACTCTTGGCAGAAAAGATACAAAACAAGTTTACTCGTTTTTCGTACTTGAAAGAATATGGAGTCTATCCATATTACCCGTTAATGTACCCGAGTCTGTTCGTGTCAGGTGTGGCAGGGGAGCAGGCGGTCGGCGGGGCGCGGCGCTGCTGCCGCGAGGCGGAGCTGCACCACGCGCCACGCGCCGCCCGCTGGAGGCGCCCTACTGTACGACCAACCTACTTAAGTTGGCCCCCATCATCATCATCATTTCAGCCGTAAAACGTCCACTACTGAACACAGGCCTCCCTCATGGACATCCATGAGGGGTAGGTGCCATACTCACCACGCTTGGCAAGCGGGTTGGCGAGCGCAGTACGAGATGTTGTTACACGGAAAGACGCTGCTGCCCATCTTCCGGAGGTATCCCTTAGCAGGCTCTTACTACATCCACGGGCATGAGGAGGGGTAACATTCTAGTGCCGGCACCCCACGGCAATTGCCCCCATGCCACTCGCTATCTATTTACTCAATATTCTGTCCGAAAACAATGTAGATAATTGTGACAAACACCTGCCAAAAGCCATGGAAATGGCACAGCTTGTGATTGAAAGGAAATGTATAGATTAGTATAGTGTATTTATTGTATATTGCGTGTATGTACATTAGACCGAATAAATTAGAAAATTACCTAGATATAACATCGCGTTAGGGCTTAATAAAAAAACCTAGAATGTTGTATTCTCAATAAATAAATAATTAAACATAATAATATATCGAAATGTCGCGTGAAGCCACAGGTTGGCACGCGCCCACGTGCCTTGGTACAGTATTGTGACGTCACGGGGTGGTTGTGACGTCACGGGGTGCTCGTGACGTCACACTCCTAAGCTTCAACTTGCTTTACCTACTACTTACTTTATCTAAGTATTGTTTTATTAATTTGAAAATACAAAAAATAATTACGTGTCTAATTTTGATGTATTATCTAACTGACGGAGTTAATAGATTTTCGATTTGCATACCCTGTCATTATGTGTATAGATGTGTCCATTTAAATACAATCATTGTGGATGATTCAATATAAGTGTGTTCGCGTACAAGGAGCTATCATTTCGTGACGACCCATTCCCAAAATAAGTTTGAAAGTAAAATAGTGTTTAGGTAGACCTTAGACCAAGAAAACCTAAAAAATTTGTGGTAGGTAGCAGGCCTGATTTTTTTATTGTGCAGAAGGCGGGCGTGTTAGAAAATAGTAGTACCTAGTTTATTTATTTTAAACATTTGTCCCCCAGCGGGGAGCGATCCCGGAACGTTCTGCGTCAGCCGGTGATAAGACCTGAGCAACGGCACATAATGATGCGTGCGAATCGACAGGCAGGAGCTAAAAAGTATATACCTTAGGCATTTGTTTCAAATGTTCCCTGAGCTCATCGGTGAGACCACCAAGACCAATAGTCGTGAAGAAGTTGATGGAAAACCTTGTGTTTTTCGGATTATCCCTCGGAAACACACCCGAGAAAGCCCCCTGCAGAGTTCTGGAAAAGAAAAAAAAGAAATTAACCCTACCAGCATAAAACATCACAGATTCGAAACCTTAATATTGACTTACGGGTCTTTGAGCCTGTCATTAAGTTTCTTCAGGCCCATGTATTCAGCCAGCTCTTGGAAGAGGATTTTGATGTAAATACGACTGGAGCTAGTTGTGTCTTCCTCATTCAGCTTCACACACTCAAGCACCTCCCAGCTAATAGAGTCGGTGAACAGTAAGTGAGCAAAAAACTTGCTCACGTTCCTCAGTCTGTTCGTGTCTAATCTGTGAGCTGTGCCATACGAATCCTTGAAGATTTCTTCGAACGGCCCTATGTAGATGCGGTTGAGATTGCAGAAGCGTTGTGCTAGCAAACCATAGAATTTCTCATAGGTCCGCTGCTCAGCACAGCAGTCAAGGAACATGTGACAGAGCTCAACTTCCTGGCCAGGCTTGAGCTGCATCTTTATAAGTTTATGAGCGCATTCCTCAAAGTCCAAACTGGAGTTTATCGTCAGGTATATTGTTCTACGTAAGGCAACTAAATTGGTCTCTGTGTTGTCGATGATGGTCATCTCCTTCTGCTCCGTTGTTTCTTCATCCTCATCATCATCAGATTCATCAGATCCACTTTCTCCAGACTCTCCTTCGGTTTCAGCATCAGAGCCGAGAATCTCTTTGCTCAAGTTTTTGTATTTCAGTTCATTTTCTTCATATTTTTCATCATGTTTGAAGACATCTGGAAACAAACACTAATCTATTTAGTTAAGTCTACTGATACAGAGAAAAGAGATTGACCAATTCTTAAGACCATCAAAAGAGTTTAACATTGACATTTAAGAATTTTAAACAATCAATATGTAATTTTGTATCCTCTATAGTCAGGCTGAAGAAACGAGGCTGTATTTTAAAAAGTTCCTGACTATTTGACGTTAGTTTGATTTATCTATGGATGAAGTCATGTGATTGCATAGCCTCTTTTAAATGTCGCAGTAAATTTTTATAAAAAGAGTAAATTAAAATGTAATTACTCTTTTTTTTCTTTGTAATTTAAAATTAGTACACATACTTATTTTACAAAATGAATCGTTATTATTAACACATATTTAACCGGGTATTTATCGCGTTATTTACCTTTATTATTGCCCGACGTTTCGACAGGATTGCACCCATCGTGGTACCGGGAAGACTGATACCCGGTTAAATATGTGTTAATAATGTGTCGTGATCACGAAAGTTTAAAAAAAATCGTTATTAGTATTCATACTCCTTGGTAGAATGTGGAGGACGACTGTAGCGTCAAGATTAATTTTGAAAACCATGTGTTATATCTATGGTAAGATTCTCCATTCTATCCGTTTTCTCGACAGGTTTTTAATGATCAATTGTGAAATATGATCGATTAAGTAATAACATACTATTACAGAGTAAAAGCACATGAATTTATTAGTAAAATATTGTCATTGTTATTATTAATGTTAATGCACAAAACTACAAATATTTGTCCTGCGGCGATAATAAAACCCGGAAATCTTAGCCAGCTACGAACCAACTGTGCCACGGAGGTCGTCATTCATGCAACTCCGTTTTTATTTAGTCTGTGGGTATACAGACATGCTACCAGAACCAGCTGTTTTCTTAATTTTTTGATAACTTTGATTCAACATTTCGGCACACATTATCGCAAGATTGTTTACTAATTTTGAAAGATTAAGTCTATCTTTAATTGAAGGCAAATTTCGTTGATGTTCAACAACAATCATATTGGGCATTCAAAGTAAGATTTAGTTTAAATCAAATCATTTATTTGCAAACATGGGTCAACGAGAAATTGAGTGTTTTTGCAGGCTCCAGACATGTTTACCATAGGGCATGTTCTAAGTAAATTCTAAGTAAGTTAAACCTCCTTAGGTTTAACTTACATTTAAAATAAATGTGAGGTGAACTATTCATTTTGTAAAATATGGGCATTACTGACATATTATGTGCGGAAAACAAGCAAATTTATGTTTTAACTCGTTTAGTTTGGTGTGTTATTTTAATAACTTTAGGTAACAGCACTAATTCTAATTCTAATTCTAGGGGGGGGTTACCAGATCTGCACTGACGTCCCGCATTGGGGTGTATTGTGCATTGTCCCCCGAGGTGCTGCCTCGACCCTAACCTAACCAGCCCAACTCCTTGAAATACCGGAGAAGGACTCGGGGTCGCCGGCAGCATTCCATGAGCATCCCCGAAGGGTATACAAATGTTGTGGAAGAAGAAGGGCATGACTCCATGAGCTCCTGCAGTCCTGTCTCTATTCTGGTCTGTCTTGTGGCACCACAGTGCAGTAGCACGTGCTCCACGGTTTCTTCCTCTACAAGACACCCGCGACATAGTCCACTGTCTGTGGCACCTGTCTTGTGAAGATGGTGATTGAGATCACAGTGTCCCGTGATGACGCCCACCATCATCCGTAGGTCTTGTCTTGTCATCTTAAGCAAGGTATTGGTTATCTTTCTGTTTTTCCCTGGGAGCATTTGTTTTGTATGCTTGCAGTCTGATCTGCGGTCCCAAATTTTTTGGTGCTCTTTATCAGAGTTTATTTTAAGCCTGGTTTTTATCTCTGCGGTCGGGGGATTGCAGAGGCCGATATCGTCGGAGTTTGGAGTGAGACTGGCTCCTTCCTTTGCCAACGCATCGGCCTTGGTGTTCCCTATGCATGATCCATGACTTTTTGTCCATTTGACTTTGACTGTGTGCTTTTGTGCTAGTTTTTGAAGAGCACTATGGCATTCTGCAACGGATTTGGACCTGGTGTCTGGTCTACCGAGTGCATTCGTAAGTGCTGCGCTATCTGTTATGAAAATGAGCGTCGTTTGTTTGGCATTGTCTTTGCTTGCAAGGTTTATGTAAGCGGACATCTCTTTTGTCGCTTGCAGAAGCCCAAGCGTTTCCGCTTGGAAGGCTGTAGTCGTTCCATTAAGAGGCTGCGCTCTAGACAGTCCGATTTCCGGACAGTGGAAGCCGCAGCCTGCACTTGTTTTGCATTTTGCCCCGTCTGTATATATATGGTACAAGTAGGGAGATATAGTCTCTTCCGTGTCGTCTTGACTGGTCACATGGTACCCTTTGTTATTTAGGTATGTCGTGGCTATTCTGTCAGTGCCATTTAAGGCTTCCGGTATAATTTTAATAGCCTTTTCCAGTATTTTGCAATGGTTTGTAACCCTTGCATTTCCTTTCCATTGGTTTGTAGACTTTATTCTTAATGCGGCCGACATTGCTTCCTGCTGTATGTGCACATGAAGCGGCGTCAGACCAAGAATTATATCTAGTGCTGCTGATGGTGTGGATTTTGTACATCCACATATTAGTGAACACGCAAGCCTTTGAACCTGTTGCAGCTTGTTTATTACCGTGACTAGGTTTGTTCTTGGCCACCACACTACTGCTCCATAGGTGAGCACTGGTCGTACCATTACTGTGTACATCCATAGGCAGAGCTTTGGTTTGAGGCCCCAGTCCTGTCCGACGGCTCGTGTACACTGCCATAATACATTTGTGGCTTTTGTGGTTACGTGGTCGAGCTGCTTGCTCCATAGGAGTTTGCTGTCTAACCAAATTCCGAGATATTTGACCTCTTTACTGAGTGTCAGTTTTGTTCCAAACAGGGATGGGAGTTCTAGCTTAGGGATTTTATTCTTCCTGGTGAAGAGTACTAATTCCGTTTTGTTGGGGTTTACAGATAAGCTGTGTTTTTGGCACCATGCTTCCACAATTCGGAGCGCCTTCTGCATCTTCTCACATAGAGTCGATTCAAAGAGCCCCGATATCATGATTGCTAGGTCATCGGCGTAGCCTATCGTGAGGATGCCGTCTTTGTTTAGGGAGTCAATGAGTTCATTGGCTACTAGCACCCACAGAAGGGGTGATAGCACACCGCCTTGTGGGCAGCCTTTAGTGACCAGACATCGTTTAGTTTCGGAACACTCTGTTTGTGCTGATCGATTTGTTAGCATTTGAGTTATCCACTCGCTTAGACTTTCGTTGACTCCTTTGTCCCTAAGGCCTTTTTCAATGCTCGGGAAGGTAGTTTTGTCGAATGCTCCTTCGATGTCTATGAACGTTACTAGACATGATTGTTTGCTTTCTATTGCACCCTCGATCTTGTGGACCACATGATGGAGTGCGGTCTCTGTCGATTTACCTGATTGGTAGGCGTGCTGATTATGATTTACCGGGTTTTCGACTAATGGCCCACTGCGTATGTACCTGTCGCATAGTCTTTCCACGGTCTTTAGTAGGAAGGAGCTCAGGCTGATTGGTCTGAACGATTTTGGTTGGGTGTAGTCAGACTTACCCGGTTTTGGGAGAAAAACTACCTTTACTTCTCTCCATGCGTGTGGGATGTATTTCCAGGCGATGCAGCTTCTAAAAATAGCTGCTAGCATGGCCTCAATTTTTCGAAGGTTCCACTGTAGAAGTGCCGGAAAAATATCGTCGGTTCCAGCGGATTTATATGGCTGAAAGGTTCTTATTGCCCACTCCAACGCCTCTTCTGAGACTATGGAGTAGGCCAGATCCCAGTCCTCTTTTTGGGGGATGTGTCCGTCGTGGGTCTCCCAATTTATATTAGTACTCAGAGTGCATTCTGGGAAGTGCGTTGTCAGCAGAAGTTCGAATTGTTCGCGTTCTGATGTTGTGTAAGAGCCATCAGGTTTCTTTAGAGAGCCTAATTTTATTTTTGTGTCTTTTGAAAGTATTTTGCCAAGACGAGCCGTTTCGCTTTGTGTGGCGATGGAGCTGCTGTACTTTCTCCAGCAGCTGTTACGGCTACGTCTTATTTCATGTTTGAGTTTTTGTCTTGCTGTTCTGTAGTCGGTCCAGTCGCTTTCGGTATTTGTGTTCATCGCTCTGTTAAAGTGATGACGTACTTTCTTTCTTATTTTGGTGAGATTGCTATTCCACCACTTGTCTTTACGATGTGCAATCTTATTGCCTTCTACTATAAGTGGACACGATTTTTCGTAGCTGGTTTTTAAATTGTAGACCAGAGACGTGAGTGTCTTTTCTACTTCTTCTGGCGATAGTTTGTCCGTGGGTTCTATAACCGGAGTCTCACTTAATGCCAGGTCTAGAGTTTCTATGAAGAGAGAGGTGTTTGTCCTCTTTGGGTTTCTGTATGTGCGGGGTTTGATTTCCCCCGCTTTTAGATTGAATCTGATTCTCCTATGGTCAGAGCAAGATACCTCATGAGTGGCAACGTTCCAGTTGCTTACGTGTTCAGCAATAGCGTTTGAGGCTATAGTGATGTCTACTATTGTTCGAGCCCAGGATGTTACAAAAGTGGGCTCAGAACCTCTGTTTAAAATGTTTAGGTTATGTCTCAGCACAAAGTCAAGAAGGTCTTTGCCTCTTTCGTTCGTGTCCGGACAGCCCCAGACTGTGCTGTGAGCGTTAGCATCGCAGCCCAATATCGCAGGTAACAGCACTATTGCATATACTTTTATAACACTATTAAACTACTAATTGTTCTCAAGCAAGTGCATATTTTGTTCTTTTGAGAAATAAAGATTCCTTAAACCAAACTAAAGTTAATTATTGAGTACTTACTTAAGATGTCCTGGGAATCGGTAGCATCATCCAACATCAGCAGGTGAGTGAACTGCTCCTCCTCAGGCACCAGCTCCAGTTCCTCGAGCAGTGCCGGGTGGTCCTTGAACCCGTCCTTCCACACTTGGAACATGACCTCAATCATGTACTGGACTCTCTTATCCAGTTGACCCTCATGAAGGATGTTCCTTAGCATCTCAAAAATAGCATTCACACCTTTTGATGATACCTCTGTGAGTTTCTGTCCGCATTCTTTAAGAAAAGCTATTGCAACTTCTACAGAATCATCAGACGGAGTCTCTACTAGTAAAGTAAGTAGCTCTAGAGCAAGAATTTCATGGGCTACTCGTTGGTTCACCAAATGTGCGATGAATGAGGCTGCCGATATGCATATTCCTTTGTCATTCCTCTTGAAACCTCTTTTGAACTGAATTACCAATCGCTTTAGCAGCAGCTCTCCAATGTTAGGGAAACGCGAGTTAACTGCAGCTACTAACGCTGCATACACATTGGTGAAGGTAGGCGAAGCTGCTTGAGCTTGGATAACAGACCGACAAAGCAAACCCCGTCCCCGAACAATGTTCTCCTTTAGCAGCTCTTTGATAATAATACCTATATTGCCTACGTTGATTTTGTTGATGTGCCCATGGACAGACTTCTTCAAAGCTTCCCAGGCGAGCCTTTGGTATGCAATAGAGGATTTGTCAGTGATTTGAGCTTGCAACATACGCAAGCGTGCGGGCGGTATGTATGCGCCCCCAGTCCGCGTGTTGAGCATGTCGGTTTCCTTGGCTTTTCTCGGTGGGGGCTCCGACTTAATCGTTTTTGTGCGTTCATTCTCTTTAACTTGTTTGTTGGGAGATTGTGATCTAGAATGCTTGCGTTTACGCCTAGAGTCTTTTTCGCGGGTCTCTGAATGTGACCGAGATCTAGACCGAGCTCTTTTAGACTTCTTTTCCCTGCGTTGCTCGTCATCATCAGATGTTCTGTCCTTCTTTCGTTTTATTTCTTTGCTAGACTCCATATTGAAATTTTCTACAATACAAATTGTGTTGTATCGCTTGTGTATGTATATGTTTTACACGTATATTCATTTATTGTTGGCTGGACTACAAAACAGTTGTATTATATTAAATGATAAATTACCTCAAAAATGTAACATGGATCCAACGCAAATCGGAAACACCACAGAGCAAAAGCAAGTAACTTCTTCTTCTTCTTTTCTTTCTAATGGCTGATGCTTGCTTGCTTGCCACTTGCTGCAACTCTGCTAGTGTCAGGCCACAGAATAGTAATGTATACAGTATTTTAACTTGGCCGTATTTTTGAAATAAATAACTACAGCCGCGCGGTACGTAAACATGCGATAGCTACGATGCTGCCCACCTCCAGCATTTTAATAAAAGGAGATGTTTCAAAATGGGCTAGGTCTATGTACCCAGACTGCAAAATTGCGCAAAAATCGGTGATTTCGGAAAAAATACTCTTTATAATTTACTAGGCAGCCAAGACAGTTTCTAATAAATTCTTGTAACTGTCACTGTCTAATGATTTTGACAGATGGTTTTACGCGTTTGAGTTGAAGATTTTGAAGTTTTTTAACAGTAGCTAGGCTCATAATGTAGTTTACGTAGGTAGCCTGAGGTACTTAGGTACTCGAAAATTGAAATACCTCAGCAGGGCTAGCATGGCCGGAGATATTTTATCCACGGGGAGAGGACAAAATACTATTCCCCTCTGTCAATTTTGTTCACCCTCCGAGCATGGCGACACGGGTGGATAAACTATTCAAGTATTCACAGTGATGGACAAACCAGGGGATTACAGGGTTGCCATCAAAAAACAAATTACTGCCGTGTTTTGGATATCGAATTGCCGTGTTTTGAGGCAAAATAAGAGAAGTTGCCGTGTCTCATACATTTTCATAAAACATATACTTTGTAGCTTTGCTGTCCTTAATTTTAAAGTTTAAAGAAACAAAAATAAATAGATATCCAATACCTTTTTAGCTTTTTTATTCATTAGAACCATCATAATATAAATGTCTAATGTCACGATTTAATTATTCTTCCTCCTCTTTCTTTAGTTGGTATTTTGAACTGTCTTTCATGTAATTTAGCATTTCTTTAGTAGGCTTAAAATCTGTGCTATTTTCTTTATAATAAATATATGGTTTGGCGAGCAATGTATTGTTTATAGTGGATGTGATTATTTTGTTACGAGTTTTCGTTTATAATATTTACGCTACTAAAAATTCTCTTTCAATCGGTATTGGCATGGGGCAGAGACAAAATATTTAGTACAAAGGCTAGGTTTTCACAACTGTCATTCAGCTGGGTCAATATTTCAGACCAAAAAACATCGAACATTGGTTGGCCACTTGGTCCACATGAATGAATGGAATGTTTTTGAGACGTTACATACAAAATAGCGAAACTTCAATGTCAATGTCAGAATGAGTTAGAATGAGGTGTTTCCAACTATAAGTTGATTTTGTACCGTAGAGATGTGTGACCATTAATCGACTACACTTGAAATGTCATGTCAAGTGTAGTCGATAACGCGTTCTTTACTTTGTTCGATTTTAAAGTGGATTGCCCTGATTGCCGTGTTTTATGATACGGCAATGAATGTTCTGCCGTGTACCGTGTTTTTTTTGCCAATCAGCCCCAATTGCCGTATAATACGGATAATTGCCGTAGCAATGGCATCACTGCAGGGGAAACGCTTGTCCCCGAAATTATTGCCATTATAAGAAAACTTTTATTCAATTACAAAATAGTCGAGAATATCGTCGTAAATCAAAGTACTTTCATCGTATTATTTTGTTTTGTTGTCAATGTCACTGCAGAAGTCAGTGCTGCTTGTATCCGTTGTGTATCCCACGGGCTGTGCTACGACGGGCCAAATAAATTGCTTTGCAGATTTGCAAACAGTTGTATGTACGATTCTATCCTGAAAACTCAAAAAATGACCGACACAGCGCTGTGCAGAGTGTGTCTAGAAAGTGATGCCAAGATGCAGCACATCGCGGACACACGGTATCAGGAGATATTTGAAAAGCTGTCAACAAAGGTCAGTGTCTGATGGCATTAGCAGCCTTTGTTATGATTAAAATCCGACGCTGCTGGCTGATTTTGAGTCAGGTCAACATTTGTATAATATATATGACATGTATCTTACCTTCATACAATTAAAAAAATACTTTATTCAGTGCGGCCGCATTGACCATATGTAATGGTTTACAAAATAACACAGCACAATAAATAGAATAAAGTTTTCTGTCTGTGCTGTTTTTTGTGAATCAAATAAATGTATTCTATTCCAACCTCTAAACCTCTTTACTTCAGATGACAGATGAGTATGGAAAATACCTATTGTTTATGTATATAAGTTATTATAGGTCAACACTCGTATAATATATAAAATGTATTTACTTACGTTTATAATACCTAATATTTATATATAAGTTATCTTAATTCTTCTGTACATGACCCCTACACCTATGATCACCTCTATCTAGCCTCAAAAGTTTGCTGTAAGAGAACTCTTCTTAGGGTAAAGCTTGCCTTTGTATATGAGCATTATGGTGTATGTTTTAAGATATTTTTCTTTTGTATCCAATTAAGAATGTTTATACAAAACTTTTTAACAAACATTAATAAAAATAAGAGTGTATGTTTCAGCTGTGCACCGCGGACCGGAGGCCTGAGACAGTGTGCTACATATGCTTTGCCCACCTGCAGCAGTGCCGGCAACTCATGGACATGTCTCGGAGAGCCGAGGAGATACTGACCCAGTTATCACTCAATGGCATTCAGGTACTTTTACCCCCGTTTGTTTATATATGCAAGGATCACCAACAGTGGTAAACAATAGTAAACATCAACTTAATTAAGTGTATTAAAAGCTTGTGCTCCTCCAATAATATGTGAACATTATGCAAGTTACTCATTTCTTTTTTCTACTTGCTGATAACATCTCTGGCCAGACATAGGCCTATTTTAAAAGCTGTTATTTCTTACTCATAGATCTCCATGAGGGGTAGTTGCCATACTCACCATGCTTGGCAGGCGGGTTGGCGATGGCAGTATGGGATGTTGATACAAGGAGAGACGCTGCTGCACTTCTTCCGGAGGTATCCCTTAGCAGGCTCTTACTGCATCCACGGGCATGAGAGGAGGGATAAGATTTTACTGCCGGCACCCCACGACAGCATGTTGAGTATATAAGGTCTAGAATAAGACTTCTTGATTAAGTATTTATAATGTTTCATTTTAGTGTTAAATTATTGGGAAAATTTGAACTACCCCTCATGGAGATCCATAAGGGAGGCCCATGTTCAGTAGTGGATGTTGTACAGCTGGAATGATGATGATGAGAAAATGCTGTATGATATAAGCTAGATAAATTTTGATGAGCTCTGTGGCGCATCGGGCGTAGGTCCGCCTGCAAGGCAAGAGGTTGCAGGTACGATTTCCGCCTCGGGACAAATGTCTGTATGATCTACAGATATTTGTTCAGAGCGTTCTGGATATTTTTCTATATAATAATAAAAAATATCTATCTATTTAGTATATCAGTCATCTGGTACCCATAACACAAGCTCTGCTTAACTTGGGGCTAGATGATGCTGTATAAATTGTCCAGCATAATATATTATACGTAGTTCCCGTTCCCATGGGAATTTCTCAAAATCCCTCCTTAGTGCACCTCTAGGATACTCAAGGTATATGTATGCCAAATTTCAAGTCTCTAGGTCCAGTGGTTTAGGCTTTGCGTTGTCTGTCAGTCACTCAGTCAGTAACGGAAGAGTTTTATATATATTGATAATAATATTTATTTTCAGGCAACAATAGAAAAGTACACAGATCTTAAATAACTTATTCTACGGCCCATAGATATAAAGGGTGGGGCAAATTTTTGGCCCCATAAGGGTAGAGTTACCTTTTCTATTGTAGTTAGGTTTTGTTCTTAGGAACTTTCTATTTTATTTTGAAGAAAAAAATATTGCCATTTTTAGATTTTTTAAAACAAGTACGGTTCACCCAAAAAATTACATTTGTAAAAAAAAACACAAGTTGGTCTTAATCAACTCTATTTCCAACCCGGAACACTTTTCCTTAACCAAAGTAACATACCAAATCAAATCGTAAGTTTTGGCAATAATTAAAAAAAACAATTCCCATACATTTTCACAAGAAGCGCCATTCGCCGCAATAAAGCAATGCATACCATTCGAACACGGAAAGCAATTTGTTCTAAATTCAAATTGTTTATTGATATTTGTTACTAAACCATATTGGTAGAATGATATACCACCTCTTTGAATGACAATACCGCTAGATTTTTTCTAGCGGTCGGCGGGAAATATATATTTTTCTTAATTTTTAATCCAAAATGTCTCTTACAAATCAACAGCGGCTAGGCTTAGTAAAAGCTTATTTTCAAAATAACTGTCGTGTTCAACCAGCGTTGAAAGCATTTCATAGAGAAAATGAATAAATACCACTACCAGACAAGAAAGTAATAAAAACCATGCTAAGAAATTTGGTTGAGCATGTTGGAGGATATAACCAGCAGCATGCCACGACCTAGGGAACGATAGACCATAAAGCTAACCGATTATACCCTTCGTTAATATGCGTTTCCCAATGTTGGGTGGACTGGCTGAAATCCAATAATTCTAGGTTTCTCAAAGATGCGTATAGTAATTATAACGACATTGCACAGGCTAAAATCACTAGGTAGTTAGGAAGGTTTACTAACCTGGCAAGTCCAGCAATTCCTTGAGGGTCCAGGGGCTTGGCGCGGGAATCCTTTCACTTCACAGGAAGGCGAATTCCGTTGGCTGGCAACGATCTTGATGGGGATGCGCGACCTTTCCCAATATATGATGGGGATAGGCAGGAAGTCTCAATCTCAGATCCAAAGAACGAACGAGACAGAGACAGATGCGGGAATAATATTGAGATGCATGCGACCGACCATGATGGCATCGTATAGGCAACTGATTGTCAAGGTGACCGTCACTAAAAAATGCATGCAGAGTGCACACACAAAACACATAGGAACTTCGCGTGATAGCCTAATTACTCAAAAACACATACAGGATTACACAAAATTCCCAGAAAAGTAAACCAACCCTTAGTTTTCCTATAGATGATTAACTATGCAATGTCGTTTAAATTAAGTTACGCTTGCAATGCTGTCGGCGTAACCACATGTCTTCTTCTTCTTTTTATCAGCCGTAAAACGTCCACTACTGAACACAGGCCTCCCTCATGGATCTCCATGAGGGGTAGTTGCCATACTCACCACGCTTGGCAGGCGGATTGGCGAGCGCAGTATGGAATTTTGATACACGGAACGACGCTGCTGCCCATCTTCCGGAGGTATCCCTTAGCAGGCTCTTACTGCATCCACGGGCATGAGAGGAGGGGTAACATTCTACAGCCGGCACCCCACGGCAGGTTAGGTCACATTAGGTTGAGCATGTGAGTATTCGAAAACCTTACAAAAAAAACAAATTGTATTAGTTATGACATTGAGCTAGCAGTCCTCACATACTTTGAAGCAGATTCAAGCAAATCTGTACGTGAGGCAGCGGATGATCTAAACCTGTCTACTCGCACGATTAGAAGAATTTAAAAAAAGTAAGTAGGTATTTAGGTATTTGGTATTAGGTACCTGGAACCACAGATTACAGAAACTAACAGATACATCAGTTCAATACAAAAGCGAAAATACCTACGCTATAATAGCCTACAAAATTGTATTAATAATACCAGCAGTTCACAGAGCGAAAGAGTGTACCCGCCTCACTTCCTTGCACAGAACACTCATGTATTCGGTCTCACTGAGTGGTTTGAAACGCAAGTTTCTGACCACTTCTGGGACCGAATAAAATGTTTATTTTCGTAATTTTTCTTTTTTATTGTATAATTTGTAGTTAGGTAATTTTAATTTTAGTTTTAATTTTAGTTTTGTAAGATTATGTATGAGCAATATTGTTTTTAGTTTTTTTTATCGAGTGCTGTACACTCCTGTAAAGGTGTCTCACACGGGACCAGTATTGTTAATGTATGTACTTTGTGAATGTAATGTGAAGATGTCGTAGGAGTGTCTTAATAAATAAATAAATAAACACTAATATCACAGAATAGTAATGTATACAGTAGTTTGACTCGGCCGTATTTTTGAAATAAATACCTACAGCCGCGCGGTACGTAAACATGCGATAGGGCTGCCCGCCTCCAGCATTTTAATTAAATTTGCCTACTTTGTGTTTCCATTTAGTTTTGTGATTGTAAATATACATTTTTTATATAAACAAATATAATACTTTGTGAATTTAATAAATAAATTGAAAATATAGTGTACGCAGAAGTACTATAAAACAACATAGTTATGAATTATTAGAATAACCTACAATCTAAATGATATAAGATTATAAGACCCAGTACTTTTACCTAATGTTTTAAAGTTCCACTCTTACTGATGAAAGCGTGATGTAGGTACCTACCTACCTAAAATTACGCTTAACGTAGGTATTATTTAAAAATATTATATTTTCACCTTCTACGTAAACGAAGTCGTGGGTAAGAGTTAGCGTTAGCCCAAAGAAACTATTCCACGCGGACGAAGTCGCGGGCAGAAGCTAGTTAATAATAAATAAAATACCACGTCTTTACTTTGAATTATACAAACTAACAAAACGAAACACACATGCCCCGAGGTTTTTACACAAGCGTACGTACCGTATCATGAACCGCATATAACTACCTATTTCACTCGTGTCAATCACTTTCCATTACTCTATTCACTTTATTTAAGAATCCAGACATTTTTTTTTTCGGAAGATAAAAGGAAATACTTGTCCATTAAAAAGACACACATTATGTACCTACCTACTGGGTAGTAGTAAAATTATTTTATAGTCTTAGCTTTCAGAGTTTCCAAGTAATCTAAAAAAAGTTATCTCTGGATGCGTTCTTGAAGATTTCATGCAACCAAAAACAGCACAATATATCCTACTCGACATATTAAATACGCAAGGAGGTACTTGAACTTATTTTTTGTGAAAAAATCGCGCGGTTATTGTTAAAAAAACAACACACTTCCGTTCGTCACTGCGGCACAGTCGCGACTGTTTAGGTACCGAGCGGAGACCGAGATCGAGGCGCGTAGGTATAGCTCGCGCTTCGTCCGTTTGTATGAAGTCGGAACACTGTATACACTGTGCTAATATCCTACGGATACTTGCAAGTAATCTGTGACGCGGCATCGAATGAGTCGCTAGGGTTGCTTCTACGATAATTTTTATAATAAAACGAATGTGGTGAAAAAAACAGTTATTTTTACAACCTCCTCTTTTTTTAAGTCGGTTAAGAAAAGCAGCAACCTTTGTATAGGGAGGTTAGGACCTACCTACTCCCCGTACGCAGTATAGTAATAGGTGTACTATGGTAGTAGTTATATTCTTTGACATAACGAACTAGGACATAACACCACACTTTATCTATAACCTAGGTATTCAAATACTTCGCCAGCAAAGATTTGAATCTTTGTTCTCCGGTGGGTACCTACTACTTTTTGGCTTGATTTTAGGACTGTTGTTTTTAAAGCCACAGTTTTACAGGACTGACCATTTTTAGAGGAAAGAGAAAAAATGATTCTAAAAACTAAAGATTTAAAATATCTTTGATAATAAAGAAAAAAATTACAATTTTTCATTCGTTTTTTTACTTTGGCATCCATCCACTGCACAATAGTTACGCGGTCTCGGCATCTAAAGAAACGTTTTAACATTTAACGTGCGTGCGCTCAAGCGGGCGTGTGGCAGCCCTAACTACTGGCGTATCGCGGACTCCTCGCAAAGCGGTAGGCATTTAACGCGTGCCCTTGAGCGAGTGACGGACGCCTGCTGGAACTTTTATGTAGCGTTATTATTGAAAAAAATATTTCTTGCCAATTTTTTCTAGCGGTATTGTCATTCAAAGAGGTGGTATAATTATCATTCTACCAATAAGGTTTAATAACAAATATCAATAAACAATTTCAATTTAGAACAAATTGCTTTCCGTGTTCGAATGGTATGCATGACTTTGCTGCCGCGAATGGCGCTTCTTAGAAAAATGTATGGGAATTGTTTTTTTTAATTATTGCAAAACTTACGATTTATTTTAATTTAATAACATAAATACGGGAATTTATCGCGTAATACCTTTGATTATTCCCGACGTTTCGACTGTGTTTCAACAATCGTGGTCCCGGGTTGACTGGAGATTTCATTATTTCATTTCTGGATGGACGCTCCAATTAATTATTAAGGTATTACGCGATAAATTCCCGTGTTTATGTTATTATATTATAATGAATTGTGATCGCGAAAGTTTACGAAAAACTTACGATTTAATTCGGTAAGCTACTTTTTGAAAAGTGTTCCTGATTGGAAATAGAGTCGATTAAGACCAGCTTTGTTTTTTTGACAAATGTAATTTTTTGGGTGAACCGTACTTGTTTTCAAAAATCTAAAAATGTCAATATTTTTTTCTTTAAAATTAAACAGAAAGTTCCTAAGAACAAAACCTTCTAACTACAAAAGAAAAGGTAGCTACCCTAAAGGGACCAAAAATGTACCCCACCCTGTTTACCTTAAATCTAACATAATATGCATAAAATAAAATAATCGAAGAAACCTAATAAGGTACATTATATCCCAACAGAACAGTCAGTACCTCCGAACGGAACATTCAGTACCTACACTGTATATTAGCAGGCGTCCGTCACTCGCTCAAGGGCACGCGTTAAATGCCTACCGCTTTAAACGAATTAAAAATTGACATTTTTTTCTTTATTATCAAATATATTTTAAATCTTAAGTTTTTAGAATCATTTTTTCTCTTTGCTCTAAAAATGGTCAGAACGTAGGAAGGTACTATGTAAATATTCGTAAATAAAGGAGTTCAGCTAATAAAACAGTATTGTTTGTATAAAAAATAGCTACCTATCACACACAAAATATGCCTGTAAAACTGTGGCTTTAAAAACAACAGTCCTAAATTCAAGCCAAAAAGTAGTAGGTACCCACCGGAGAACAGAGATTCAAATCTTTGCTGGCGAAGTATTTGAATACCTAGGTTATAGATAAAGTGTGGTGTTATGTCCTAGTTCGTTATGTCAAAGAATATAACAACTACCATAGTACACCTATTACTATACTGCGTACGGAGAGTAGGTAGGTCCTTACCTCCCTATACAAAGGTCGCTGCTTTTCTTGACCGACTTAAAAAAGAGGAGGTTGTAGAAATAACTGTTTTTTTCACCACATTCGTTTTATTATAAAAATTATCGTAGAAGCAACCCTAGCCACTTATTCGATGCCGCGTCACAGATTACTTGCAAGTAAGTGAGGCGGGTACACTCTTTCGCTCTGTGAACTGCTGGTATTATTAATACAATTTTGTAGGCTATTATAGCGTAGGTATTTTCGCTTTTGTATTGAAGTGATGTATCTGTTAGTTTCTGTAATCTGTGATATTAGTAGCAGGCCATTCGCACTACCTAGCCTAACGCGTCATGTTTAGTGTTCTGCGTACTGATAGCATACGTATTGAAGACTCTTTTTCCTCTTGGTGCGTCACAACTGCCGGAGTCCCACAAGGCGGCGTATTATCTCCCCTCCTGTTTGCTTTATTCATTAATTCCATTTCCAACAAATTAACTTCTTCCTACCATCTCTACGCAGACGATCTCCAAATTTATACTCAAGCTCCCCTAAATGACTTGGCTAACGCTATTCACCGCACAAATGACAACCTGGCATGCGTACTTGACTGGAGCGTGGACTATGGTCTCCAGGTAAATCCTGCTAAGACTCAGGTCATACTCGTCGGCAGCTCACGTACCAGTTGCAAAATTGACTGGAGCACATTGCCAAAAAATATATTTAATAACGTTATAATCCCTTTCAGCAGTAGTGTTAAGAACCTGGGTATTTTTATTGATAAAGACTTGTCCTGGGGTCCACAGTTGGATGCGGTGAGTCGGAAAGTATTTGCGTCTGCTGCGTTGTTAAGACGACTTCGTAACTTTTTGCCAACAGCTACCAAAATTACGCTTTCTCAATCTCTACTCCTTCCTTTACTTGATTACGCTGATGCCTGCTACCTTGATCTCACTGAGGAGCAGCTGAACAAACTCGAGCGCCTTCAGAACGTCTGCATCAGATTTATCTTTGGTCTACGAAAGTTTGATCACGTTTCTGAATTCCGCTCTAAACTTAAATGGCTTCCTATCCGTCTTCGCCGGAATACTCACATCCTATCCCTCCTGCATAATATTCTCTTTAATCCTTTGACTCCATCCTACTTGAAGGAACGTTTTGAGTTACTTCAATCTTCCCATCCTTCCCGCATCCTTCGTTCTTCCGAAAACCTAGTGCTAAAAACTCCTGCACACTGCACCATGTTCTTCGACAAGTCCTTCTCTGTCCAGGCTGTAAGACTGTGGAACGCACTACCCCAATCCATAAGGAAAACATTGTCCTTGCCAGTTTTCAAAAATCGAGTAAGGAATTTCTACCTCTCCGAGAATGTATTATAGTTTTATATATTTATGTATATGTATATTATTTATTTATTAGGCATATTGTTTTATTTATTTATTGTATATATGTATGTATGTATTTTATTTTATTTTTAGTTTATGTATTATGTACAGTACACACCCCCTGCCTCTCTTGCTCCCATATTTCTTTCCATCCAAAGGTTGTCTGGAAGAAATCGCTTCTAAGCGATAAGACCGCCCATTGTACCAATCTTGTTTGTAAGTTTTTTTTTCTGTATTATTTTGTTAAGGTGTGCAATAAAGTGTTTTGTATTGTATTGTATAGCATGCCATAATATGACGCGGTACGAAATGCCATGCTATATGGCATTACATTACAGAGTACTGTTCTGCACATGTCTACAATGAAGACTGCAAAAATCCTAACCCTTCAATTTAGCTTTGCAGTAGACAGTTCTTTTATTTCTGGTTTTATTGTTTTAATTTATACATTTTGAATCATAGCAATAGTTGAAATGGTTCTTTAAGTTACAAAATAGATCTCATGAATAATTCACGCATTTCATTCGTGTTCAGTTCACATCATCTAGTATTATTTTGTTAATATTGTAACCGGTACTATGTGGACAATGTTGTCGGGCACAGTATTACCCACTTTATTATTTGAAACCTACCTTTTCATGTTAAATTGTATATTGTGGTTGTTTATTGTTCCAAATAAATAAAATAAAATAAAAAAATGTATGAAGATGTTCAAATTCATTTCAGGCAACTCCTGGAGCTATCACTGAGTTGAAACTGAGCATGAAACAGTCCTTTTCTGTCGCCCCGATGCAATACCTCCACATCAGTGATACTCATGATAGTTCTCATGTTACTATGAAAGAAGAAGTGATATCAATGAAGGGTGAGGGAACAGCGGAAGAGGAGCCCCTTGTGGAGACTGTAACGGAAAATGTTTTGTCGTCTGAGAGATATATCAGTGAATGCTTGAAATTTGACATTGATAGTAATCATGACCAGTGTAATGAACTTCAATATACTATGGTTGTGGAACAGCCCAAGCTTAAAATGACGTACTGTTGTGACTTATGCAGCAACATATTTAGTGTTAAACATAAACTGGCGTTACACATAAAGCGGTCACATACCAGACAAATTACTGGTATAGACAGTGATAATAAACAATTTAATCAACAATTTGTACTTACAAGACATATGAGAGTTCACTCTGGTGAGAAGCCATATACTTGTGATATATGTGATAAACAATTTAATCGAAAATCTTATCATACAGAACACATGAGAGTTCACACTGGTGAGAAGTCCTATACCTGTGATATATGTGATAAACAATTTAATCATAAATCGTCTCTTACAAAACACATGAGAGTTCACACTGGTGAGAAGCCCTATACCTGTGATATATGTGATAAACAATTTAATCGAAAATCTAATCATACAAAACACATGAGAGTTCACACTGGTGAGAAGCCCTATAACTGTGATATATGTGATAAAAAATTTAATCAAAAATGGTCTCTTACAACACACATGAGAGTTCACACTGGTGAGAAGCCCTATACCTGTGATATATGTGATAAACAATTTATTCAAAAATCGAATTATACATTTCACATGCGAGTTCACACTGGAGAGAAGCCCTATACCTGTGATATATGTGATAAACAATTTTATCAAAAATCGCATCATACAACACACATGAGAGTTCATACTGGTGAGAAGCCCTATACCTGTGATATATGTGATAAACAATTTACTAAAAAATCGCATCATACAACACACATGAGAGTTCATACTGGTGAGAAGCCATATACTTGTGATATATGTGATAAACAATTTAATCGAAAATCTAATCATACAAACCACATGAGAGTTCACACTGGTGAGAAGCCCTATACCTGTGATATATGTGATAAACAATTTATTAAAAAATCGAATTATACATTTCACATGCGAGTTCACACTGGAGAGAAGCCCTATACCTGTGATATATGTGATAAACAATTTTATCAAAAATCGCATCATACAACACACATGAGAGTTCATACTGGTGAGAAGCCCTATACCTGTGATATATGTGATAAACAATTTAATAATAAATCGCATCATACAACACACATGAGAGTTCATACTGGTGAGAAGCCATATACTTGTGATATATGTGATAAACAATTTAATCGAAAATCTAATCATACAAACCACATGAGAGTTCACACTGGTGAGAAGCCCTATACCTGTGATATATGTGATAAACAATTTAATCAAAAATCGTCTCTTACAACACACATGAGAGTTCACACTGGTGAGAAGCCCTATACCTGTGATATATGTGATAAACAATTTAATCAAAAATCGTCTCTTACAACACACATGAGAGTTCACACTGGTGAGAAGCCATATACTTGTGATATATGTGATAAACAATTTAATCAAAAATCGCATCATACAACACACATGAGAGTTCATACTGGTGAGAAGCCATATACTTGTGATATATGTGATAAACAATTTAATCGAAAATCTAATCATACAAACCACATGAGAGTTCACACTGGTGAGAAGCCTGTGATATATGTGATAAACAATTTATTCAAAAATCGCATCATATAAAACACATGCGAGTTCACACTGGTGAGAAGTTATACCTGTGATATATTTGTGATAAACAATTTAATTCAAAAACGCCTCATACAAGACACATGAGAGTTCACTTAGGTGAGAAGCCATATAGTTGTGATAAACAATTTAATCAAAAAACGTCTCTTGCAAGACACATGAGAGTTCACACTGGTAAGAAGACCTGTGGTATAATGTGATGAACAACTTAATCAAAAATCTTATCATACAAGACACATCGCCTGCTTAAAAATATACCGTAATAACTAAAAAATCCTAATTTTAACTAGACGTCATTTACAATAGATAGACGACATTCTAATCGTGTAGCGCTGCAGCGAATACTTGTGTGCGGGGGCGAGCGCGCCCCGCGCAGGCACCCCCGCTGTCATCAAGTTGCGACACATTTTTTGTTTGGTATAGCTACTCACTATTTACAACTCACTGGTTAGGTATTTGAGCTTGCCGATACAGCGGCGTCACTTTACGAATATGAAACAACCAATTGAAATACTAGGATTTGGAAGTATGTATATAGGAAGTATGTATATAGTAAGTATATATATACACTGCCGGCCAAAAGTTTGAGACCACTTGTAAAAATCTTTGTAACCACCAAAATATTTCAAAAGTACACATGATAAAGAGCTAATTTGAACACCTGCGTATTCTATTGTTATCAAAGAATTTCTGAGAGTCATTTTTATTGTATATTTTTAAGTTATCATCCTTTAAAGGTCTATTGTTTCAAAACATAAATGAGTACCGCGCGCTTACCACGTGATAGAGTCATTGTTATATTTTTTATGGCCTGCTCATTTCTAATTATTTTGGTTTTGTTTTGCGGTAACCGTACTTCCGGATTATTTTAGCTTCCTTAAACATATTTTTTACCTGAGTTTTGATGGAGTAAATTTTTCATTATCTTAACTAGTCTGAGCTCGTCGTTGTTACAGTGAAGACATCTTAAAATGGGAAAAGTGCGCGAAATTAGCACTGAAACTCGTTCTGCCATAGTTGTTTTACACGGCGAAGGCAAATCTGAACGTGCGACTGCCTCTCAACTTAAGTTGTCGAAGACTTGTGTTCATAACGCAATAACCCGATACAAGGAGACTGGCAGTAATCAAGATCGTTCGCGATCGGGGAGACCGAGAGCTACCACTTCTAGCGAGGATAATTTCATCGTCGTTACCAGCAAGCGGAATAGACGCCTAACCGCACCAGAAATCCGCGCAGAAGTGAACAAATCCCGATCAGAACCTGTGTCATTGACTACAGTAAAAAGACGATTGAGAGATGCTAAGTTATTTGGTCGCGTCGCCGTTCGAAAACCACTACTAAGGCCACAGAACAAAAAGAAACGGATGCAGTGGGCCCTTACCCATCGAGACTGGACTGAAGAAGACTTTAGAGAAGTTCTTTGGACAGATGAATCCAAGTTTGAAATATTTGGTTCAAAACGACGAATTTTTGTTCGACGTACCGCCGAGGAAAAGATGATGCCAGATTGTGTGGTGCCAACAGTTAAGCATGGTGGTGGTTCCATTATGGTCTGAGGATGCTTCTCGGGCCATGGAACCGGAGATTTGGTACGAGTCGAAGGAATCATGAAAAAGGAGCATTATAAACGAATACTACAGCAAAATGCCGTTCCGTCTGGTTTAAGATTAATTGGAAATGGATTTTTTTTCCAACAAGATAATGATCCTAAACATAGTTCAAAATTATGCAGGGGTTATTTAGAACATAAAGAAACAGAAAGGGTGTTAAAAAACATGGTGTGGCCCCCTCAGAGTCCGGATCTCAACCCCATTGAGCTATTGTGGGAAGAGCTTGACAGAAATGTGCGCAGTTGTTGTCCCTCCTCACAAGAAGACATGTGGAAGGCTTTACAAGAAAGCTGGAACAATATCTCACAAGATACAATTGATAAATTGATTGCTCGTATGCCGAGACTAGTGAAAAAAGTTATAAAATGCAAGGGAGGCTTTTTTGACGAAAAATCCGTTTAATGATTTTATTAAATATGAACGTCATTTTTAACGTAAATGGTTGATATTTCTTAATTTTTTTTTTCTTCTTGATGAATGTGTATTAGTAAATAAGCATTTTAATTAATATCTAAACCTCTTGATTTATATTTTGAGTTTTATTTCATTTTGCTACTTAGATGTAGGTGGTCTCAAACTTTTGGCCGGCAGTGTATAATAATTGAACTTTTATTAGTAATACTTACAGTTATATTTGATACATATTTAAAAACATAACATTACTATTTTATTATTCAAATTCTTAAATGTTTATTAAAGAAGGACGGCTGTGACGTCTTGCCGTCTGATTTATTAATGTTCTTTGTGTTTACTTTGTTCTTTACTAATGTGATAACCATAAATAATCATAACTATAATATTAAGTTAATTACGTATATAGTTACCCTATATAATAATGAGTTGTATATAAAATGTATTGTTATTCGACTAGAAAGGGCTGTGATTGGTCCACGTTGTACTGGCTATCGTCGGCTGTTTCGTGACGAGTTGTAAATAACGTTTTATTATAAAAGCAGTTGCAAGTGGCTTGTTCAGTCAGTTCTGTTCAGGGGGGGTCAGCTTCTGAAGCGCCCAATGCTAGCACTTGGATAGATTTGTAAGCAAAAGACAGTGCTCTACAAACGAACGAGACGAAGGAGTATTTACCCGAAGGGACCCGATTCTTCCGAGTATTTCCGACCACAGTGACCCGCCCGTCCGTAGATGGAGTATACCGTCTATACAAAACTTACTATTTTGGTAGGATTTTTTGACTACGTTAATGAGTTAGTACTGTGTGACAAAACACCTTTCTAATTAATAAAGATAAAAAAAAATTAGTTAGTACAAGAAAATTCATAAATTTTAAGTAAATGGAGGTTTGATCAAACGATTACGGTAAATGTTCAACCTAATTTCATTTTTTTAACATAACATTACTTAAATTATACTAAATTCGTACTATGAAATGGTAAGATTTATTTCACGAGGCAGGCAACACTCAAATTTAAAATGGATGGTTGTTTTTTCTTGTTTGTTTTTGTTTTCGATGCTATTTTGTTATTGCCCGCCGGTGTATGTTGTGAATTTATCTGGCTAACTGCGAAAAAGAAAGCCGAATATACAAATATTGTGTGTGTATTACGAGACATAGACTTATTTGCGATAGTGACGATTTTGTGTTGTGATTTTTGTGTTCGAAGATTTTGCGAATTGGCGATATTGACGCTTCTGTTATAGATAATTAATTACCCACCCGTTTTTTGTAAAAAGTTTGTGCTATAGTGAACGCTTCACAACAACGTGATTAGGTGATTATGGCCGGAAAACGAAACTATAAGTGTGCTAAGTACGCTATAACTTCAAATGAAGATTCTTCCTTGACCTTTCATCGATGAAAACGGTTTTGCACCCTTAAAAATAGAGGGTTCATTGAAGAAGCCAGCAAGCAAGCTTTGTCAAGAAAAATAAAAATATTAAAACATGTTTAAAACATTTGTTTTATTTATGTGAATAAAGAATACATGTCACAGAACAATATTACATACATGTAGGTAGAAAAAAACTTCTAGCATTATTATACAATTTTATTAAATAGGTTGGTACCTATAGGTAGAACCCATTTTGAAATTCCCGCGCTACTGATTAGTTTCGTTGCTCGAAAACTGAAGCGCTAGTGGGCGCGCTGTAAGCATTTCCAATGTATGGACTTGTAGTTCTTCTCGTTAGAGTATATTGTTCTGTGGTTCTGTTCCAATTACGAGGCGACAAGCAAGTTAAGTACATTGTTTCTTATTGTTATTTCTGCTAGGTTGTTATATCTGATGGTATTGTTATGCAATGTAATTGTAACGTAATAATAATAGTGATGGTGATGAAGAAGATGATGATAGAGCTGGTGATGATGATGACGATGTTATTTTCGGGTTGTTATTTATCCAGTTTGTTGGACTGTATGATGCTAATCTCTTAGTGAGTAAATTATGGATTAAGTAATAGAAGAAAGTATAATAAATGATTATAATGAATAATTATCTTATTTTTATTAGTATAAATCTAACACGCGCGTGGCGCGCGCCTTCTATGTCGCCTCCTTACGATATGCCGCCGATGCCTATAAACTTTCAAACGGTTACTAACGTCGGTCAGTTTCGCGCGCGAGCTTTGCTAAAAGTGGTTCCGGTTACTATAGTGACTGACAACGGCGAGGAACGATCTACTTTCGCGCTATTGGACGATGGAGCATCAGTCATTATTAGACGATAGTATCGCGAGTGGGACGGACCCATAGTGCCGCTTAGTTAGATTATTGACAGCCCGCGGACAAAGTGTATGTGACAATAAATCCCGTAGTGTGCGAATCGAAGTACGTGGACCGAACGGAGTGACGATATTGGTGTGCGCAACGTGAACCTGCCGGCGCAGAGCTTACCGGCGAGTGGTCTCGAGGACATCAGGCACCTGCGCGACCTGGATTGCAGTGAGATGTGGGAGGCGAAGCCCATGTTGTTGTTGGGACAGGCAGGACAACTGGAAACTAGTCGTCGGCAGGGAAATAAGACAAGGTAAATCTGTTCGACCAGTCGCTTCGCTTACTCTGTTGGGATGGGTCGTTCACGGCCCGCTAGATTCACTCAGATATAAAGGTAACGAGGGCGCGAGTGGTAGTACTGCTAACTTTTTTACCGAAACTGCTAAATGTATATTCACATTGCGGCCTGATTTGCACGACTTAGTAAAAACACAGTTCGAACTAAGAAGAGGCAATAGGTATAAGCGAAGAACCGCGTAAAAACGATATGTCTGAAAGAGCTTTAGGTATTTTGCATATCACCAGCCGGCGAATGACAGACGGCTGGGAGGTAGGCTTTCTTTGGAATTCTGATAACATCCAGATGCCTGATAACTACGAGTATGCGTGCAAGCGCTTGGCGGGAATTGAACGGAAAATGGAGCGTAGTCCCGAGTTCGCGATCGCTTATACGAAGCAGGTGGATAGGTTAATATCGGAAAATTATGCGCGAAAAGTGGATAGCGGTATTAGGGCGAATTATTGCCAGTTCACGTATATTCTTTCTTTCGATTTAAGGGCCTTGCGAATTATTGCAGAACCTTCTAAGTATTATAAAGTTTCAGCGTCCTTTTTTCCTGATTTGTGACTTAATGAGGCCCAGGAATTTCACCAGAGAGAAGTCTTGAAGAGTTTCAGCCAGGTTTTGGTGGTAGATGCAGATGAATACTTCGTTCTCTTGCATATTCGAGGGCACTCCTACTACAACGACTCTGGGTTTCCGTTTGAGTTGCCCATCAATTAGCGGGCTGAGTTGGAAATTTCCATAGACTGCTTGAGCTTTTCTATGTCACCCCTCGTTTCAGTGTTGATGATAACTCCTCCGTTTCTTGTTTTACGAAGGCCTCTAACTTGTAGCTTCATTTCCTCTGAGAAAATAATTTTTTTAACCAAGTTTTTGGTTTCTTCGCTCGTTTTTAGCTCGTCTAAAGGATATATAGCCACAGAGCTTGTGTTCTGGGGCTTGATGAAGCTGCTCCCTCTTTCCACCATGTCAGCGAAGGAATTCCCGGCGGGAGGTGCAATGTTTGCTTGGTCTTGTAGCTGTTGCGAGATATCCAGTTGCTCTCGGAGGGCTTGAACAGCGGAATAGGAGCGAACAGCTTTCGCCTTGAGGCCTTGGTAGTGCATCGCCATCTGCGATGTCCCACTCGCTACTTTTCTGCACAGAGTACTAATTCGAAGTGTTTGCTCCGAATTCATCTTGCTCTCCGCTGCGATAGTGCTCATTTTTTTAAGGAACTGATCTATGGTCGTCATCCAGCCTTGTATCTCCGATGTAGAGACACATTCTATGGTTTCGCCTACTTGTTGAGAGTCCGGGGCACGCGGCGCCGACGCTGAGGGCGTGGGCAGCGGACTGCGTGCCGTCCTCTCGCTCCGGCTAAAGGGACTGCTGTCTACGTAGAATTAGCTAGGTTGTTTCTAGTAGTCCATTTCTTGATTCAATTTATATCACAAATATACAAGTTTCTGTAAATACTGTGACACAGATTATGTTAGTCGCAGAAACGAGGTCACGATTCAGCAAAAATATTACTTGTGCATTTTAATCTAAGCGCACGTCCGTTCTTTACAACGTCTCAAAGAACGTTGATTATAGCATATTGCTATGCCCTTGCAGGGTTCATGTTTGTAACTACTTACCTAATTTATAAGATCTTATGTAACAACATGTTCGCAATAAATATTATTAAGTCAATACTCAATAGTCTAAAATGGGTGAAAAGTTAAGCGGAAGCACAGTAAACACTGTGACAAACATACAGATACCTTAAGAGATTTTCTTCTCGCTCGCACTCTTGGTAGGTATGCGTTTTTAGGTAAGTAAAAAAAACTAAGTTTGTTGGAGATATCCCAACTTGTAAATCAAACAAGTTGTTTGGAATAAAATGCAATGAAAACATCTTGTTTTAATTTCGCTAATGTTGAGATGCTGGAAATCCTATTATAATTCAAATACAAATTGAGCAAACAATCCTGTGAGAAAAAACCGTTCGTAATGGCGTGCCTAGCGATAAGACCTTAACGCTCAGACATCATCAAACATCACTAGGGATGTGCTCGTCACAAGTTTAGGTATCGTTTACATCACATTATTTTTCATCGATATATTAAATACCAAAATGTATACCAATCATCATGACAATAATGCGCTGGTTCTAGTGTCGAGGTCGCTAGAACGGTAACACCACCATGATCCAGGTTCTATAATCGATTAAAGATCGACCACAATCGTAGTGTGATTTAGGCATAATTCAAACATTTGATGATGATGATTGTGGAATTCTGATGTGGAAATTACTGCGGCCACAGAACACTAGTATCACAGAATAGTGATGTATACAGTATTTTAACTCGGCCGTATTTTTAAAATAAAAACCTACAGCCGCGCGGTACGTAAACATGCGATAGGGCTGCCCACCTCCAGCATTTTAATTAAATTTGCCTACTTTGTGTTTCCATTTAGTTTTGTGATTGTAAATATACTTTTTTTATATAAACAAATATAATACTTTGTGAATTGAATACATAAATTGAAAATATAGTGTACGCAGAAGTACTATAAAATAACATAGTTATGAATTATTAGAATAACCTACAATCTAAATGATATAAGATAATAAGACCCAGTACTTTTACCTAACGTTTTAAAGTTCCACTCTTACTGATGAAAGCGTGATGTAGGTACTTACCTAAAGTTACGCTTAACGTAGGTATTATTTAAAAATATTTTCACCTTCTACGTAAACGAAGTCGTGGGTAAAAGTTAGCGTTAGCCCAAAGAAACTATTCCACGCGGACGAAGTCGCGGGCAGAAGCTAGTTAATAATAAATAAAATACCACGTCTTTACTTTGAACTATACAAATAAATAAAACGAAACACACATGCCCCGAGGTTTTTACACAAGCGTACCTACCGTATCATGATTCATGAACCGCCTATAACTACCTATTTCACTCGTGTCAATCACTTTCCTTTACTCTATTCACTTTGTTTAAGAACCCAGACATCTTTTTTTTCGGGAGATAAAAGGAAATACTTTTCCATTAAAAAGACACACATTATGTACCTTCCTACTAGGTAGTAAGTAAAATTATTTTATAGTCTTACCTTTCAGAGTTTCCAGGTAATCTAAAAAAAGTTATCTCTGGATGCGTTCTTGAAGATTTCATGAAACCAAAAACAGCACAATACATCCTTGAAAAAATCGCGCGGTTATTGTTAAAAAATAACACACCTCCGTTCGTCACTGCGGCACAGTGTTTAGATGCCGAGCGAGAGCCGAGATCGAGGCGCGTAGGCATAGCTCGCGCTTCGTCCGTTTTTATGAAGTCGGAACACTGTATACATTACTATTCTGTGCTAGCTAGTATCGTCTAATCGTCTGTTGTAGCTAGTCTAGTCAGCTATCTATATTATCCGGATAATAGTGTTCTGAGTCAGAAGTCAGTGCTTGTATCCTACGGGCTGTGCTACCGGCCAAATAATTTGCTTTGCAGATTTGCAAACAGTTGTATGTACGATTCTATCCTGAAAACTCGAAAAATGACCGACACAGCGCTGTGCAGAGTGTGTCTAGAAAGTGATGCCAAGATGCAGCACATCGCGGACACACGGTATCAGGAGATATTTGAAAAGCTGTCAACAAAGGTCAGTGTCTGATGGCATCAGCCAGCAGCCTTTGTTATAATTAAAATCCGACGCTGCTGGCTGATTTTGAGTCAGGTCAACATTTGTATAATATATATGACATGTATCTTACCTTCATACAATTAAAAAAATACTTTATTCAGTGCGGCCGCATTGACCATAAGTAATGGTTTACAAAATAACACAGCACAATAAATAGAATAAAGCACATTATTAAACCTCTTTACTTCAGATGACAGATGAGTATGGAAAATACCTATTGTTTATGTATATAAGTTATCTTAGGTCAACACTCGTATAATATATAAAATGTATTTACTTACCTTTATAATACCTAATATTTATATTTAAGTTATCTTAATTCTTCTGTACATGACCTCTACACCTATGATCACCTCTATCTAGCCTCAAAAGTTTGCTGTAAGAGAACTCTTCTTAGGGTAAAGCTTGCCTTTGTATATGAGCATTATGGTGTATGTTTTAAGATATTTTTCTTTTGTATCCAATTAAGAATGTTTATACAAAACTTTTTAACAAACATTAATAAAAATAAGAGTGTATGTTTCAGCTGTGCACCGCGGACCGGAGGCCTGAGACAGTGTGCTACATATGCTTCGCCCACCTGCAGCGGTGCCTACAACTTGTGGACATGTCTCGGAGAGCCGAGGAGATACTGACCCAGTTTTCACTCAACAGCATTCAGGTACTTCTACCCCTGTTTGTTTATATATGCAAGGACCACCAACAGTGGTAAACAAAAGTAAACATCAACTTAATTAAGTGTATTAAAAGCTTGTGCTCCTCCAATTATATGTGACGACATTATGCAAGTTACTCATTTCTTTTTTCTACGTGCTGATAACATCTCCTATGTCTGGCCAGATATAGGCCTATGCCTATTTTAAAAGCTGTTATTTCTTACTCATAGATCTCCATGAGGGGTAGTTGCCATACTCACCACGCTTGGCAGACGGGTTGGCGACGGCAGTATGGTATGTTGATACAAGGAGAGACGCTGCTGCATATCTTCCGGATGTATCCCTTAGCAGGCTCTTACTGCATCCACAGGAATGAGAGGAGGGATAAGATTTTACTGCCGGCACCCTACGGCAGCATGTTGAGTATATAAGGTCTAGAATAAGACTTCTTGATTAAGTATTTATAATGTTTCATTTTAGGGTTAAATTATTGGGAAAATTTGAACTACCCCTCATGGAGATCCATAAGGGAGGCCCATGTTCAGTAGTGGATGTTGTACAGCTGGAATGATGATGATGAGAAAATGCTGTATGATATAAGCTAGATAAATTTTGATGAGCTCTGTGGCGCATCGGGCGTAGGTCCGCCTGCAAGGCAAGAGGTTGCAGGTACGATTTCCGCCTCGGGACAAATGTCTGTATGATCTGCAGATATTTGTTCAGAGTGTTCTGGATATTTTTCTATATAATAATAAAAAATATCTATCTATTTAGTATATCAGTCATCTGGTACCCATAACACAAGCTCTGCTTAACTTGGGGCTAGATGATGCTGTATAAATTGTCCAGCATAATATATTATTTATTCACCCTCACCCCGCAGTTTCACCCACGTAGTTCCCGTTCCCATGGGAATTTCTCAAAATCCCTCCTTAGTGCACCTCTAGGATACTCAAGGTATATGTGTGCCAAATTTCAAGTCTCTAGGTCCAGTGGTTTAGGCTTTGCGTTGTCTGTCAGTCACTCAGTCAGTAACGGAAGAGTTTTATAAATATTATTATCAAGTAGTTAGAAGGTTTTGTTCTTAGGAACTTTCTGTTTAATTTTGAAGAAAAAAATATTGACATTTTTAGATTTTTGAAAACAAGTACGGTTCACCCAAAAAATTACATTTGTCAAAAAAACAAAGCTGGTCTTAATCGACTCTTATTTCCAATCAGGAACACTTTTCAAAAAGTAGCTTACCGAATTAAATCGTAAGTTTTTCGTAAACTTTCGTGATCACAATTCATTATAATGATGCGCGTGCGCCTTCCCCCGCTCGTGCATACGCTGCAGTCGCCGCCCGCGGTGCCGTTAGCTGCCCCGCACCCGCTGCCGGTTCGGAGCAAGCGGTGCCCAAAAAAATGAAGGGGAAAAAGAAGCAGTCATCCAGTACTGCCACTGTATCAGCTCCAAGGAAGGAGCCGTGTAATCCGGAAGGCTTCACTGAGGTGGTACGGAAACGCCGGAAACAATCCAGCCGGAACCGGTGTGGTACCGCCTCTGGAACGTGTTCTGGATTCCTAGCGGAGGTGCCTACTACCCGACTATATGTCTCACGGGTTCACTACGCCGTGCAGATTAAGGAGGTGGAGGATTACCTCACGAAGAAAACCGGATACTGTCTAAGGGTTGAAAAGTTCTCTTCCCACCATAGCGTGAACTTTAGTTCTTTTATGGTGAGAGTTCCAACGGACAAACTATCAACTTTTATGAGTGAAGAGTTCTGGCCAAAGGGAGTCAAATTCCGACGGTTCATCGGACGCCTGCAAGCAGACACCGTGAATCGTCGCTATGAGACAAGCATGCGTCATACGTCGCCGTCCTAAACGTGTGTTAGCAATAAGTATATACTATATACAGTGTATCCCTGGATAAAGTGCAACCCCGAAAGGGGGTGAAACTAGATCAAAAATTATCGACAAAAAAATAGAAAAAAAAAATTAAAAAAATTCGTATATACTTTATTGATGAATTAAATTTTTTATTACTCACTAATGACTCTATTTATTAAAAAAAATATTTCTTCCAAAGTAGTGGGTCTATTTTGTTTAAATAAAAACCATAATCGTGTCAGATATGTGACGATGACGATAAAATAACAAATAACTCATAAACGAGTGGCTATCGTGACTTAAAGTTTAATTTTTGTATTAAAATTACATATTTTATGCTGTTTTTTTCAAATAATTTCCAAAAATCTTAAAATTAAGCCTATAATACTAGATATTTTTATGACTTTTTATTATTGTCTATCATAATAGCTTTTAAATAAAAAAAAAACCTACGGTCTAACATAAAAAATGCGCTGGCTAGGAGCTTTTAAAGTTGACCACTGATTACGTCACCACTCAGGTAGAGACACTTTTTTTTACTGCTCAGGTAGTATTAAAAATCAAATTTTAGTTACAACATTTTTATTTAACTTATTACATGTAAGTATGAAATAAGGGTTTTGTTTAATGCATTATATGCTCAAAATGGCTTCCTTGTTGTTGTAGGCACATTGCCACACGAAGAGCGATTTGTTGTGTGGCTCTAAGCACCATCTCTGGGTCACTTCTTATCTCATCGGCACATCGCATGATTTGATCTTGTAACTCTGCCTCGGTGTTTACGGTCGTTCTGTAGACTCTTTGTTTCATAACACCCCACAGAAAATAGTCTAGGGGTGTCATGTCAGGTGAACGTGCCGGCCACCCGACTGGTCCATCCCGGCCGATCCACCTATTAGCGTAGTTTTCGTTTAAAAAACTTCACACATTGCGCCCGTAGTGCGCAGGGCATCCGTCCATCTGCAAATCTGTTGCCTTGTAGCCAGCGGAACATCTTCCAGCAGTAGTGGCAGATCGTCTCTTAATAAGTTTAAAAAACTTTCGGCATTTAATGTTGCGGGTAAAATAACTGGCCCAATCAGCGTGTCGTCTATTAGAGCTGCCCATACATTAACTGAAAATTGCACTTGAAAAGTAGACGCCCTCTTTAGGTGTGGATTTTCCTCGGACCATACATGTAAGTTTCTGCAATTTGTGATTCCATTCCGGGTGAATTTCGCTTCATCCATCCATAAATTTTTTTTTAGGAATTGTAGATTATTTCTAATTTTTTGTTGAATCCACGTAGACATTACGCATCTTGCACGATTGTCTACATTTTCATGCAAATGCTGTACTCGCTGATAATGGTATGGATGCAATCACTTCTTTTTCAAAATTCGCCATACGGATGTTTTTGATATACCGTGACGCAAAGCTAAGCGTCTAATGCTGGTTGTGGGATCAGCAAACAAATCGCTTAAAACGGCCTCTTCTATGGAATGGTCAATAATGGTAGCTTGTTGCTCACGGCGATCTCTTACTAATCCAAGTCCGATGTTGGATAACTTTCGGTGAACTTCTTGGAAATTTCGTGCTGACGGTACAAGTCTGCTCGGAAACGCATTTATGTATGCAGAACGAGCGACTGTTGTGTGTCCACGTGACATACCATAATAATAATGGATGTCAGCGATTTCTCGCGGAGAGAACTCAGTCAATCGCGGCATCTCCACAACACAACAAAGTACAGTCAAAAACGTAACAAAAAAGTCAAAAACGTAACAAAAAGTCAATAACAAAACAAAAGCAAAACAACGTAACAAAAACTTGAAGGCGCAGTAAGATACGGTAGGCGGTAGCAGCGGCGAGAATATCGGAGCGACTGGCGAGTGGCGGGCGTGCCTTGTTGTGAGTCCTGTTTCGATCCCCACCCTTCATCTTTCATAGAAAAGGCCCAGCGACCATAATCGACAACAATAGAAGTTAAAAAAGTGTCTCTACCTGAGTGGTGACGTAATCAGTGGTCAACTTTAAAAGCTCCTAGCCAGCGCATTTTTTATGTTAGACCGTAGGTTTTTTTTTTATTTAAAAGCTATTATGATAGACAATAATAAAAAGTCATAAAAATATCTAGTATTATAGGCTTAATTTTAAGATTTTTGGAAATTATTTGAAAAAAACAGCATAAAAAATTTAATTTTAATACAAAAATTAAACTTTAAGTCACGATAGCCACTCGTTTGTGAGTTATTTGTTATTTTATCATCATCGTCACATATCTGACATGATTATGGTTTTTATTTTAACGAAATAGACCCACTACTTTGGAAGAAATCATTTTTTTATTAAATAGAGTCATTAGTGAGTAATAAAAATTTTAATTCATCAATAAAGTATATACGAATTTTTTTTAATTTTTTTTTTCTATATTTTTGTCGATAATTTTTGATCTAGTTTCACCCCCTTTCGGGGTTGCACTTTATCCAGGGATACACTGTATATGTTAGATTTAAGGTATATATCTATGGGCCGTAGAATAAGTTATTTAAGATCTGTGTACTTTTCTATTGTTGCCTGATAATAAAGATATTATTATTATTATAATATAATAACATAAACACGGGAATTTATCGCGTAATACCTTAATAATTAATTGGAGCGTCCATCCAGAAATGAAATAATGAAATCTCCAGTCAACCCGGGACCACGATTGTTGAAACACAGTCGAAACGTCGGGAATAATCAAAGGTATTACGCGATAAATTCCCGTATTTATGTTATTAAATTAAAATAAATCGTAAGTTTTGGCAATAATTAAAAAAAACAATTCCCATACATTTTTCTAAGAAGCGCCATTCGCGGCAGCAAAGTCATGCATACCATTCGAACACGGAAAGCAATTTGTTCTAAATTGAAATTGTTTATTGATATTTGTTATTAAACCTTATTGGTAGAATGATATACCACCTCTTTGAATGACAATACCGCTAGAAAAAATTGGAAAGAAATATTTTTTTTCATAATAACGCTACATAAAAGTTCCAGGTACTTAATACCTATATACCTACTTACTTTTTTTAAATTCTTCTAATCGTGCGAGTAGACAGGTTTAGATCATCCGCTGCCTCACGTACAGATTTGCTTGAATTTGCTTCAAAGTATGTGAGGACTGCTAGCTCAATGTCATAACTAATACCTACAATTTGTTTTTTTTGTAAGGTTTTCGGAATACTCACATGCTCAACCTAATGTGACCTAACCTGCCGTGGGGTGTAGAATGTTACCCCTCCTCTCATGCCCGTGGATGCAGTAAGAGCCTGCTAAGGGATACCTCCGGAAGATGGGCAGCAGCGTCGTTCCGTGTATCAAAATTCCATACTGCGCTCGCCAATCCGCCTGCCAAGCGTGGTGAGTATGGCAACTACCCCTCATGGAGATCCATGAGGGAGGCCTGTGTTCAGTAGTGGACGTTTTACGGCTGATAAAAAGAAGAACATGAAGAAGACATGTGGTTACGCCGACAGCATTGCAAGCGTAACTTAATTTAAACGACATTGCATAGTTAATCATCTATAGGTAAACTAAGGGTTGGTTTACTTTTCTGGGAATTTTGTGTAATCCTGTATGTGTTTTTGTGTAATTAGGCTATCACGCGAAGTTCCTATGTGTTTTGTGTGTGCACTCTGCATGCATTTTTTAATGACGGTCACCTTGACAATCAGTTGCCTATACGATGCCATCATGGTCGGTCGCATGCATCTCAATATTATTCCCGCATCTGTCTCTGTCTCGTTCGTTCTTTGGATCTGAGATTGAGACTTCCTGCCTATCCCCATCATATATTGAGAAAGGTCGCGCATCCCCATCAAGATCGTTGCCAGCCAACGGAATTCGCCTTCCTGTGAAGTGAAAGGATTCCCGCGCCAAGCCCCTGGACCCTCAAGGAATTGCTGGACTGGCCAGGTTAGTAAACCTTCCTAACTACCTAGTGATTTTAGCCTGTGCAATGTCGTTATAATTACTATACGCATCTTTGAGAAACCTAGAATTATTGGATTTCAGCCAGTCCACCCAACATTGGGAAACGCATATTAACGAAGGGTATAATCGGTTAGCTTTATGGTCTATCGTTCCGTAGGTCGTGGCATGCTGCTGGTTATATCCTCCAACATGCTCAACCAAATTTCTTAGCATGGTTTTTATTACTTTCTCGTCTGGTAGTGGTATTTATTCATTTTCTCTATGAAATGCTTTCAACGCTGGTTGAACACGACAGTTATTTTGAAAATAAGCTTTTATTAAGCTTAGCCGCTGTAGATTTGTAAGAGACATTTTGGATTAAAAATTAAGAAAAATATATATTTCCCGCCGACCGCTAGAAAAAATCTAGCGGTATTGTCATTCAAAGAGGTGGTATATCATTCTACCAATATGGTTTAGTAACAAATATCAATAAACAATTTGAATTTAGAACAAATTGCTTTCCGTGTTCGAATGGTATGCATTGCTTTATTGCGGCGAATGGCGCTTCTTGTAAAAATGTATGGGAATTGTTTTTTTTAATTATTGCCAAAACTTACGATTTGATTTGGTATGTTACTTTGGTTAAGGAAAAGTGTTCCGGGTTGGAAATAGAGTTGATTAAGACCAACTTGTGTTTTTTTTTACAAATGTAATTTTTTGGGTGAACCGTACTTGTTTTAAAAAATCTAAAAATGGCAATATTTTTTTCTTCAAAATAAAATAGAAAGTTCCCTAAGAACAAAACCTAACTACAATAGAAATTAGATCTTAAATAACTTATTCTACGGCCCATAGATAATCTATGACCAAATAAAATAGATAATCTATGGGCCGTAGAATAAGTTATTTAAGATCTGTGTACTTTTCTATTGTTGTAACGGATAAAGGGTGGGGCAAATTTTTGGCCCCATAAGGGTAGAGTTACCTTTTCTATTGTAGTTAGGTTTTGTTCTTAGGAACTTTCTATTTTATTTTTAGTTATGACATTGAGCTAGCAGTCCTCACATACTTTGAAGCAGATTCAAGCAAATCTGTACGTGAGGCAGCGGATGATCTAAACCTGTCTACTCGCACGATTAGAAGAATTTAAAAAAAGTAAGTAGGTATATAGGTATTAAGTACCTGGAACTTTTATGTAGCGTTATTATTAAAAAAAATATTTCTTGCCAATTTTTTCTAGCGGTATTGTCATTCAAAGAGGTGGTTTATCATTCTACCAATAAGGTTTAATAACAAATATCAATAAACAATTTCAATTTAGAACAAATTGCTTTCCGTGTTCGAATGGTATGCATGACTTTGCTGCCGCGAATGGCGCTTCTTAGAAAAATGTATGGGAATTGTTTTTTTTAATTATTGCCAAAACTTACGATTTATTTTAATTTAATAACATAAATACGGGAATTTATCGCGTAATACCTTTGATTATTCCCGACGTTTCGACTGTGTTTCAACAATCATGGTCCCGGGTTGACTGGAGATTTCATTATTTCATTTCTGGATGGACGCTCCAATTAATTATTAAGGTATTACGCGATAAATTCCCGTGTTTATGTTATTATATTATAATGAATTGTGATCACGAAAGTTTACGAAAAACTTACGATTTAATTCGGTAAGCTACTTTTTGAAAAGTGTTCCTGATTGGAAATAGAGTCGATTAAGACCAGCTTTGTTTTTTTGACAAATGTAATTTTTTGGGTGAACCGTACTTGTTTTCAAAAATCTAAAAATGTCAATATTTTTTTCTTCAAAATTAAACAGAAAGTTCCTAAGAACAAAACCTAACTACAAAAGAAAAGATAGCTAGGTACCAAAAATGTACCCCACCCTGTTTACCTTAAATCTAACATAATATGCATAAAATAAAATAATCGAAGAAACCTAATAAGGTACATTATATCCCAACAGAACAGTCAGTACCTCCGAACGGAACATTCAGTACCTACACTGTATATTAGTAGCAGGCCATTCGCACTACCTAGCCTAACGCGTCATGTTTAGTGTTCTGCGTACTGATAGCATGCCATAATATGACGCGGTACGAAATGCCATGCTATATGGCATTACACTACAGAGTACTGTTCTGCACATGTCTACAATGAAGACTGCAAAAATCCTAACCCTTCAATTTAGCTTTGCAGTAGACAGTTCTTTTATTTCTGGTTTTATTGTTTTAATTTATACATTTTGAATCATAGCAATAGTTGAAATGGTTCTTTATGTTACAAAATAGATCTCATGAATAATTCACGCATTTCATTCGTGTTCAGTTCACATCATCTAGTATTATTTTGTTAATATTGTAACCGGTACTATGTGGACAATGTTGTCGGGCACAGTATTACCCACTTTATTATTTGAAACCTACCTTTTCATGTTAAATTGTATATTGTGGTTGTTTATTGTTCCAAATAAATAAAATAAAATAAAAAAATGTATGAAGATGTTCAAATTCATTTCAGGCAACTCCTGGAGCTATCACTGAGTTGAAACTGAGCATGAAACAGTCCTTTTCTGTCGCCCCGATGCAATACCTCCACATCAGTGATACTCATGATAGTTCTCATGTTACTGTGAAAGAAGAAGTGATATCTATTAAGGATGAGGTAACAGCAGAAGAGGAGCCCCTTGTGGAGACTGTAACGGAAAACATTTTGTCGTCTGAGAGATATATCAGTGAATGCTTGAAATTTGACATTGATAGTGATCATGACCAGTGTAATGAACTTCAGTCTACTATGGTTGTGGAACAGCCCAAGCTTAAAATGACGTACTGTTGTGACTTATGCAGCAAGATATTTAGTGTTAAACATAAACTGGCGTTACACATAAAGCGGTCACATATCAGACAAATTACTAGTATAGACAGTGATAATAAACAATTTAATCAACAATTTGTACTTACAAGACATATGAGAGTTCACTCTGGTGAGAAGCCATATACTTGTGATATATGTGATAAACAATTTAATCGAAAATGGACTCTTACAAGACACATGAGAGTTCACACTGGTGAGAAGCCCTATACCTGTGATATATGTGATCAACAATTTAATCATAAATCGACTCATACAACACACATGAGAGTTCACACTGGTGAGAAGCCCTATAACTGTGATATATGTGATAAACAATTTAATCATAAATCGTCTCTTACAACACACATGAGAGTTCACACTGGTGAGAAGCCCTATACCTGTGATATATGTGATCAACAATTTAATAAGAAATGGTCTCTTACAACACACATGAGAGTTCACACTGGTGAGAAGCCCTATAACTGTGATATATGTGATAAACAATTTAATCATAAATCGTCTCTTCCAACACACATGAGAGTTCACACTGGTGAGAAGCCCTATACCTGTGATATATGTGATAAACAATTTAATCATAAATCGTCTCTTACAACACACATGAGAGTTCACACTGGTGAGAAGCCCTATACCTGTGATATATGTGATAAACAATTTATTAAAAAATCGCATCATACAACACACATGAGAGTTCACACTGGTGAGAAACCCTATACTTGTGATATATGTGATAAACAATTTAATCAAAAATCGTCTCTTACAAAACACACGAGAGTTCACACTGGTGAGAAGCCTTATACCTGTGATATATGTGATAAACAATTTAATCAAAAAACTTCTCTTGCAATACACATGAGAGTTCACACTGGTAAGAAGCCCTACCTGTGGTATAAATTGTGATGAACAATTTAATCATAAATCTCATCATAAATGTCATCAAGACACATCGCCTGCTTAAAAATATACCGTAATAAATAAATAAAACTAATTTTACGGAAATCACGTATAAAGTTTTGCTAATTAGACGTCATTTACAATTAGCAAAATATAGAATAGAAGTTTTATGAATTTACCAATTGCAATAAATTGAGGGCATAGTTAAAAGACAAACCTTTATAACTGCGTAATAAAATCACTTAAATTGTACAGTTTTTTTTATACGAGAGTATAAAAAAATACCGGCTTACTTCGTTTTATTTTTAAAAGCAAAGATTTTATTACAGGCGTAAACCTAGATAAACCAGTATTCTTTTAATAAAAAATTATAATCTTAGTAAAAATTAAAATATACATCTTTTTATAAATAAACAAATTACCATTGTTATCTTTGCATGATAAATGTTACGGTTTTTTATGAAATCACTTGCTGATTCGAGGATTTTATTTAGAAAGATAATGAAACACAATTATAATAAACGTATAACAATTATATTAAAAATATATATCAAAGAAAATGGATTATTGTCATAATCCCCACTAACCCTGTCCTCACCAGTGGGGATTATGACACTTTTCAAAAAGGTTGCGGCGTCCCCACTTACATTTTTAATCATGGTTGGTGGGGATTATGGCACAAAAAAAATGGTTTATCTTTTATTATCACTCCATACTCGGTGTAAAACTATGTTAATGTAATTTAAAGTGTTGGTATTTTTACTATTTCACCGTTAATCATACCCATGAATGCAGGGTAAATAGTTTAATTTAATCCAGTCGATTATTACTTATTTTTTGTAAAAGTAACAAACGTTAAATTGTTTGTCAATTTCATGGTTAAAATATTATTAAAATTTGATTTAAATGAAAGGTTATTCGTTTTATTTCAGAAGGCACCGAGACAGTAGTCATTTGGATTGAAAGTACCTATCGATAATCAAAGGTCGTCGGTTTCACAGATTAAATAATCGATTGTTAAGAGTTTTTTACGAAAGATTTATAATCAATAGGTACCTACTTGAAACTTGAAATATAAAACTGAAATCAATTTGTTATGGCTATTGCAGTGTTTGTTTAAAATATTAAATTACTCAGCAAGTAAAAAACAGAAATTATTACAGAATCCTGAGCGGAGCAAGGGATACAACATCCCTGTTACGAAGGAAGCACAACTAACCGTACTTACCTATTTTTGTAATAGTCCAGCATATGTCCTTATAAGGTAACGCGCAACGATCGTGCCTCGTGATTGGTCGTAAATTGGCTTGGGGACGCGGTTTGGCGCAGGCGCGCGGGAGGGCAAGAAAAATATTTGCTGGACTTTTTGAATCCTTAACTAGTGTGCACTGAATTGTTCTTGTGTATAGACGTCACTCTACATTTTATATACCAGTATTTTATTTTCTTCAATCAACCCTGCACCCTCATTTACAAACTGGTCCTTATCGAGCCAGATGCAGGATGGAAGAAAGGAAATACCTTACGCGTAGTGCAATAAAGTCGGTAAAATGTGACGCGAGTGCCGAACATCAGCTCACTGACTCGGAGCATAATCGAACCCTCGATCAGCCAGTGACACCAGTGACGACGCGTGTTGGCGGCTTGGGGGCGGTCGCCCTCGGATTCGTGGAGCCAGCCAGCGCGCCCGGCACAGCGAGCACGGTGCGCGTGCCGTGCAGCACGTGTAGCGACATGTCGCACGGCGGATGCGCGCCGAGTACGAGACTGAAGTGGAGCTGACGAAGATGAGGGAGGTGGTGCTCAGAAAGAAGCTTGCCCTCGAGATGGCGGAGCTGGCCGCGGAAGAAAAAGCGGAGGAGCAAGACGAGCTGCGAACCGCGCCGCCGGGCCACGCCGCGCCCCTGTCCTCCGCGCCCGCGCCGCCGCGCCAGCCCGCCTCGGACATCGAGCACCTGGCGATGGCGATCGCGGAATTAGCCCGAGACCGGAGACCCCCGGTGCCGCGACAGGTGTACGACCTACCTACTTTCGACGACAGAATAACGACGACCATGTACAACTTTACTTTATTCGAAAACATGTCGCGATTCCGAGTGTCCCTTGTCGGTGAAGCAAAGATAGCGGTTAATGACTTATTGAGAACGTCCTCCGACCCAGAGGTAGTGATCCAGTCCCTAGCGGAAGAGTTCAAACATTCATCACGACTCCTTGAGTGCGCGCTACGGAAAAAGTGTCCGAGAGTGGTTACGAACTGAGATCGTTCACGAACGTTGTGCGGAATTGCTTTTCCGCGCTAAGTAGTGTGAGCGCCGACGGCTACATAAATAATCCACAGATAGTGCACGAAGTCCTAGTGAAGTTAACGCCGTTTCAACGTGTCCAGTACGGAGAATTTGTAATGCGCAAAGAAAAAGACAGCGGGGACAGCGGTATTGACCTAAGCATTTCGCTGAGCCTACACATAGTCATAGAATTTTTTTAACGCAAATAACGCGACTATCGTCTTACTATAACACGCTTGATGACGTCGTGAAACCGCCACAGCCAGTCGCAATAGATAGACGAGATAAGGGTGTGGCCGCAGTGAAGATGACAACATCGCACGCACCGCGTGCTCACGCAAATTGAATCTGTTGACTCGGTGAACATAGTTTCCGTGTATAATGTGTTCGTGTGTTCGTTAAACCATAAATTAAGTGTGTGCGATAATTTTAAGGAACTGGATATTGAACAAAGATGGGAATTTGTGAAGCAAAACGAATTATGCTACAAGTGCATACTGAAAACACATCCAAGTCGGTTTTGTCGCGCCAGGCGTTGTAGGCTATGCCAGTCATCACACCACGAGCTGCTGCACACGCAGGCCAATAGTCATTCACCGCTAGCAGTCGCACCGCCGCCGCCCACGCCGCCGTCGCATACGGGGGCGCGCGTGGCGCGCGCCTTCGATGTCGCCTCCTTACGATATGCCACCGATGCCTATAAACTTTGAAACGGTTACTAACGTCGGTCAGTTTCGCGCGCGAGCTTTGCTAAAAGTGGTTCCGGTTACTATAGTGACTGACAGCGGCGAGGAACGATCTACTTTCGCGCTATTGATAAGATAAGATAATTTATTTATTTGTAAAACAAGCATACACATACAAATGAACATTTTATAACAAAAATAAGAAAAGATTGGACGATAGAGCATCAGTCACTATTAGACGATAGTATCGCGAGTGGGACGGACCCATAGTGCCGCTTATTTAGATTATTGACAGCCCGCGGACAAAGTGTATGTGACAATAAATCCCGTAGTGTCCGAATCGTAGTACGTGGACCGAACGGAGTGACGATATTGGTGTGCGAACCATGCGCAACGTGGACCTGCCGGCGCAGAGCTTACCGGCGAGTGGTCTCGAGGACATCAGGCACCTGCGCGACCTGGATTGCAGTGAGATGTGGGAGGCGAAGCCCATGTTGTTGTTGGGACAGGCAGGACAACTGGAAACTAGTCGTCGGCAGGGAAATAAGACAAGGTAAATCTGTTCGACCAGTCGCTTCGCTTACTCTGTTGGGATGGGTCGTTCACGGCCCGCTAGATTCACTCAGATATAAAGGTAACGAGGGCGCGAGTGGTAGTACTGCTAACTTTTTTACCGAAACTGCTAAATGTATATCCACATTGCGGCCTGATTTGCACGACTTAGTAAAAGCACAGTTCGAACTAAGTAGAGGCAATAGGTATAAGCGAAGAACCGCGTAAAAACGATATGTCTGAAAGAGCTTTAGGTATTTTGCATAGCACCAGCCGGCGAATGACAGACGGCTGGGAGGTAGGCTTTCTTTGGAATTCTGATAACATCCAGATGCCTGATAACTACGAGTATGTGTGCAAGCGCTTGGCGGGAATTGAACGGAAAATGGAGCGTAGTCCCGAGTTCGCGATCGCTTATACGAAGCAGGTGGATAGGTTAATATCGGAAAATTATGCGCGAAAACTGGATAGCGGTATTAGGGCGAATCCAGTGCGAATTATTGCCAGTTCACGTATATTCTTTCTTTCGATTTAAGGGCCTTGCGAATTATTGCAGAACCTTCTAAGTATTATAAAGTTTCAGCGTCCTTTTTTCCTGATTTGTGGCTTAATTTAATGAGGCCCAGGAATTTCTCCAGAGAGAAGTCTTGAAGAGTTTCAGCCAGGTTTTGGTGGTAGATGCAGATGAATACTTCGTTCTCTTGCATATTCGAGGGCACTCCTACTACAACGACTCTGGGTTTCCGTTTGAGTTGCCCATCAATTAGCGGGCTGAGTTGGAAATTTCCATAGACTGCTTGAGCTTTTCTATGTCACCCCTCTTTTCAGTGCTGATGATAACTCCTCCGTTTCTTGTTTTACGAAGGCCTCTAACTTGTAGCTTCATTTCTTCTGGGCAAATAATTTTTTTAACCAATTTTTCGGTTTCTTCGCTCGTTTTTAGCTTGTCTAAAGGATAGATAGCCACAGAGCTTGTGTTCTGGGGCTTGATGAAGCTGCTCCCTCTTTTCACCATGTCAGCAAAGGAATTCCCGGCGGGAGGTGCAATTTTTGCTTGGTCTTGTAGCTGTTGCGAGATATCCAGTTGCTCTCGGAGGGCTTGAACAGCGGAATAGGAGCGAACAGCTTTCGCCTTGAGGCCTTGGTAGTGCATCGCATGTCCGTAAGGATTGAGGAGCCACATAAGATTTTTAAAATCTGATATCACCATTATTTAGCAGCAATGTAGCTGATTTTGCAGCACGAATTCTAGATTTAGCAGCAAAATATGTCACTAGTTATATTTAATGCAAAGTGGCTCCTCAATTCAGACGTTTAGATTGAGGAGCCACTTTGCATTAAATCAAATCAAATCAAATGTTTTTATTTGCAACCAAGAAAACAATAATACACAGTACACATTTTAAAAGGCAAAATATACAAGAAACAATAATACTAAAAGTTAATTATCAAGCTTACAGCTTAATTTTACTATTATATAAAATAAATAAAGGCTGCAAAATGGTCCTAACTCAGCATTATACAGGTTACAAGATAACCTGCGCTGGTCTTCCGTTGAGGCCTTTGGGACCGGTTTTAAAACTATACAAATTAGAACGGACAGTGTAAAATAAATATAAATATAGTTGTGCAAAAAACTGATTCATAAACTTAACATTATATTTTATGCGCCAAAACAAAAACATAAATAAAAAGAGAGACTATTGTAATTTATCCAAAGCACAAAAATTTCCTATACTAGATATGCTCCATGTTAATATGCATCTGTTATAGAATGCTAATATCTTGTTGAAGATTTTCCTGCTCTTTTTGTCGCTGAAGTAAAAATTTTTTTAGCGTTATTTTAAAATTAATTAAACTTGTAAGGTTCCGTATCGGCGGCGGGATGTTGTTCCAGCATTTCGATGCAGCATATCTAAAACTACCCCTAAAAGCGGCTGTTCTATGTTGCTGGGTAGATAGCTGCACCGAACACTGACGTCGATTACAGGATCTCACATTCACCGCCTCATTAAGCTTAGCACTGAGATATATGGGAGAATTGTGCTTTAGTACGCCGAATAAAAGGCATGCGAGATGAAACTTGCGCCTATGTCCCATTTTTAAAAGTGAGTGTTCGTTCAAAAATGGGCTGACATGCCCTCTCCTGGGGATATTAAAGCAGAATCGAGCACATGAATTTTGAACACGCTGTATTAACCGTGCAGTTTTTTTGTGAATTCGGGGACCAAATACAACATCCGTGTAGTTAAGCTTACATAGTACAAGAGACTCAACCAACTGGATGCGTAACTGTTGTGATAGAAAAGGTCTTATTCTATAGAGAACTTTTAATTTAAAAAAGCACGATTTTACTGACTGAGCTATGTGTTCTTCATAACGTAGGTCACAGTCCATTGTCAAACCCAAATTACGCGCCTTATATATATACCCTTTCGATAGGTTTATTCATGAGACTAACCTTAGGGCCTGGACCGATACCTGCAAGTATGTAAGAACTACCAAAGATTAAATATTTAGTTTTATGTGGATTTAATATTAAACTGTTATTTTTAGACCATTCTGAAATACTTGCTAAATCGTCGTTTAGTTTCTCAACTGCCCTGTCAATCTCTGATGGATTACACGAAATATAAACCTGTATATCGTCAGCGTATATATGAAATTGACAATGTTTGATACAGGACTTGATATCCGCCGAGTATAATATAAAAAGAATTGGTCCTAAAATTGATCCCTGTGGTACTCCTCGCTCCACTGACATTACACTTGATATACAAGCCGACCCATCACTGCGCGTGAGTTTTACTTGCTGTGATCTATTGCAGAGATAGCTCGCGAACCATTTCCGTGTGTTATGGTCAAAACCGTAGTACGTGAGTTTAGATATCAAAAGGTGTATATTTATGGAGTCGAATGCTCTTGAGAAATCTAAGAGAACTAAAAAGGTGCACATTCCTTTATCACGTGCACAGAGAAGGTTGTCCGAAACATCTAATAAAGCGGTTACTGTGCTACGGCCCTTCCTAAAACCTGACTGGACATCTGGGAGTATACCACTGTTTTCAACGAAATTCATTAAATATAACTAGTGATATATTTTGCTGCTAAATCTAGAATTCGTGCTGCAAAATCAGCTACATTGCTGCTAAATAATGGTGGGATCAGATTTTAAAAATCTGATGTGGCTCCTCAATCCTTACGGACATTGCATCGCCATCTGCGATGTCCCACTCGATACTTTTCTGCACAGAGTACTAATTCGAAGTTTTTGCTCCGAATTCATCTTGCTCTCCGCTACGATAGTGGTCATTTCTTTATGGAACTGATCTATGGTCGTCATTTAGCCTTGTATCTCCGATGTAGAGACACATTCTATGGTTTCGCCTACTTGTTGAGAGTCCGGGGCACGCGGCGCCGACGCTGAGGGCGTGGGCAGCGGACTGCGCGCCGTCCTCTCGCTCCGGCTAAAGGGACTGCTGTCTATGTAGAATTAGCTAGGTAGTTTCTAGTAGTCCATTTCTTGATTCAATTTATATCACAAATATACAACTTTCTGTAAATACTGTGACACAGATTATGTTAGCCGCAGAAACGAGGTCACGATTCAGCAAAAATATTATTTGTGCATTTTAATCTAAGCGCACTGTTATACCCATTTCACTGAACCCTAAATACCTTACCTTTGCTTCCTAAAACGCTGAGCTAACGTCTAGACAATACATTCTTTACATCCCAGAGACCTCCTACAGTCAGTCGTTATTCATCTCTCGCGCTGAGCTCACGTTTAGACCCCATTTATTTCTTTGATTTAAAACTATCGTAAAAGTAAAATAAACGTTTTTTTTAACAGTTTAACTATAATCTTTTTTTAAAAAAGATCCAATCCGATCCCCGGATAACATTGGTGGCAGATTAAAGGGATCGAAAAGTGGTCCCGGGATCGCCTCTGTGCGTAAAATCATCAAAACGTGTGCTGTGTTGTGCTACGACTATGTGTATCCACTGAATCTTGTCTCAATCCACTGAATCCAGTCGTGGTACACATCGCCTCACCTCGTCGTCTCAGTGACATCTACCGACTCACTTACTGAATCCTTCGCCGTGTTTTACACCGTATTCGCTGAATACTTTCGCCGTATCCTCTGAATCCTTCGCCGTGTTTTACACCGTATTCGCTGAATACTTTCGCCGTGTCCTACGCTGTATCCGCTGAATCCATTATTCGCCGTGTCTAACGCCGTGTCCGCTGAATCCTTCGCCGTGTCCTTCTCCGTACCCGCTGTATCTTCGCGCTGCATCTTTTACCGAGTCCGCTGTGCTCAACCGCAGAGCCCTTTCGCCGTGAACACCGTGTCCTTACGTGGTACCGTATCCGCCGAATCCAGTTTTGTGTGTTCCTGTCGTAAATTCTAGAATGCTGATCCTGTAAGTGAAACTTTTATTATTTTACGAGCATTCAACATTTCGTGTTATTTTATATTTTATGTGAAGTGCAGTTGAAACTCTTATTTTAAACAATCGTGAAGTTATTTAATTCTATTTTTGAGTCCTGTTTTTATTCAGTCATTGGTTTATATTACGTCATTGTTTATACTTACCTGCCGGGTGCCCGTGACCGTGATCTTGAGCTGGGTACTTACTTTACTTTGTTTTATCTCTACGCCCACTCAAGTTCATGCTTGCTACTCCTTTGAAAAAGGAACCTATTCCCGGCCCTAAATCTTATAAAATGACTGAGAAATCTGTAGAACTAGGTATTTTGCTGAAATTCATCAACAGATTCGATGGAAGCAGGGATAAACTAAATGCTTTCATTAATAATTGTAAAAATGCAATTAGCCCCGCCTCACACTTTCAACAAGATATTTTATTAAAATACATTTTAAGCCAACTTGAAGGTCGAGCAGAAAGTGCATGTGTTATTAAAGACTTTGAAACATGGCAACAGCTAGAATATTATTTAAAATCGCAATTTGGCGAAAAGAAACACTATGCAGCTTTACTCTCGGACCTCCAAGAATGCCGTCAAGGCCAAAACGAGACAGTCAATCAGTTTGCCTTGCGTATTGAGTGCTGTTTATCAAAGCTCTTAACAGAGATAAATATTTCTATTCCAACTAAAAAGAAAGGCGAACTTACTGGTCGTCTCGCTGCAATGCAAGATCTGGCAACACATACATTTATAGTGGGTTTGAATCCCCGAATATCCACCGTTGTAAGATGTCGAGATCCTGAAACATTAAATGAGGCAATAAATTTCGCGGTTTCAGAAGAGAAAATATTTCAGGCTACCGCAAGACGAAATTCCAACGGCCCAAATTACCAAGGTCGTCCCCCTCAAAATCAGGCGCGTTTTCCCCAAAATCGAGGCAACCCTAGCCAAAATGATTCTAGTAATACCCAACGTCAGCCTCAAAAAGTGTCGCAAAATCAAGAAAACGCGTCTTCAAGCTCTCATAATGTCGTTATTGCAAAGCCCCAGGGCATACCATTGAACGGTGCCGTAAGCGTCTCTACGCTCAACGATTCGGAAATTCTTCGGCTCAAAATCAACCAATCCATGCTGTCGAAGAGTTTGTCGCAGTCGAAACAGTCGACGATGCAGACCTCGACATAGATTTAAACGAATAGTAGTCTCGTCTTCGTGTCGTACGGGACGAAAGCCGAATAAAATCGACACAAAATCTACCAACGTTACGCCACTGGGTAACCAGCCCCAAAAGGAAAACGTCCTTTCTAAATCTACCAACGTTACGCCACCGGGTAACCAGCCCCAAAAGGAAAACGTCCTTTCTAAATCTACCAACGTTACGCCGCCGGGTAACCAGCCCCAAAAGGAAAACGTCCTTTCTAAATCTGCCAACGTTACGCCGCCGGGTAACCAGCCCCAAAAGGAAAACGTCCTTTCTAAATCTACCTACGTTACGCCACCGGGTAACCAGATATGAAGATAAGATTAAACTCAGATATGAAAATTAAAATCCTACCTCTTGAACCTCTTGGTCAAATTACAGAGAACTGTGTCTATCACGCCAACTATTTTGACAATCAACAAAATGAAATTTTAAATCGAACAAAAGAAGTCATTGGCCTTTTACGGGTCTCTCATTTAAATTCTGAAGAAACAAATTCCTTATGTGACCTTTGTTCTACTTATTCAGATATTTTCCATCTTTCTAAAGATAAATTAACAACTACCGATGTCCTTGAACATGAAAATATTACTTCTTCAAATATTCCCATTAATAATAAATCTTATAGGTTCCCTGAAATCCATAAACAAAAGGTCCAATCGCAAATTAATAAAATGCTAGCAGAAGGTATTATCAAACCTTCCACCTCGCCATGGTCGTCTCCAATCTGGGTCGTCCCTAAAAAGATTGATGCCTCAGGCCAACGTAAATGGCGTGTTGTGATCGATTATCGTAAGCTTAACGATATAACCATCGGAGATTCATATCCAATCCCGAATATTACTGAAATTCTAGATCAATTAGGGAAGTGCAGATACTTTAGTACACTTGACCTCGCTTCCGGTTTTCACCAAATCAAAATGTCTGAAAAGGATGGAAGACTGGACCCCAAGACTGCCTTCTCAATACTTCAAGGCCACTATAAATTTACTCGCATGCCTTTTGGATTGCGGAACGCACCAGCCACCTTCCAGAGACTCATGAACTCAGCCCTATCGGGCCTCCAAGGCATTCAATGCTTTGTATATCTTGACGACATTGTTATTTATTCCTATGACCTCGAAACTCATATTAAAAACTTGTCCAATGTATTTGACAGACTTCGTCATTTCAATCTCAAACTCCAACCTGACAAGTGTAAGTTCCTTCGCAAAGAAGTGTCGTATCTCGGTCATATTATCACCCGAGATGGAGTGAAACCTAATCCTGATAAGACGGAATCCGTAGCTAATTTTCCGACACCTAAGTGTCCAAAAGATATTAAATCATTTCTAGGACTAGTATCCTATTATCGCCTGTTCATTCCTAATCTATCAAAATTAGCAAAGCCTCTAACAAATCTTTTAAAACAATGTCCCATTTAACTGGCTAAATGAACAGCAACTAGCATTTGAATCTTTGAAAAATCAAAAAATGCTCTAGTATCAGCTCCTGTGTTAGCTTACCCAGATTTCACGAAACCCTTCAATCTCACGTGTGACGCATCCAATTATGCCATCGCGGCCATTTTGTCTCAAGGTCCAGTAGGACATGATCGACCTATAGCATATGCGTCCCGAACACTCAACACAGCAGAGTGTAACTATAGTGTTACCGAAAAGGAATGCTTAGCCATCATTTTCGGTACTAAGACTTTTAGACCATATCTTTACGGCCATCATTTTACCATCTTCTCCGATCTCTTGACCTCTTAAATGGCTATTCAATTGTAAAGATCCTGGTTCTAACCTCGTTAGATGGAGACTAAAATTAGAGGAGTTCGACTATGACTTTCAACACAAAAAAGGAAAGTTGAATAGTAACGCTGACGTTTTATCTCGTTTTCCCATAAACCCTGTAGTAGATGGTGAATCAAGTCCACAACCTGAGATTCCCCAGGATTTCCTCGATGAAATCTTTGATTTAGATGACTTAGACATCGACCCTCCACAGGAGGAAATCCCAGACATCACTCCTCTTAATCCACCTACTCCTGCTTCTCCCATTGCTGAAACAAATGAGACAAATGAGAATAGTTCCACTTCAAATATTCCTTCTAATTCAAACAGAGATTACTCTGAATTTCTTAAAGCCTTCTCTAATAAAAATGAAACTTTTAATGTCCAAATTAAAGAACATAATGTTAGCTTATTGAAAAGCAACTCTAAAACTATTATTTTACCTGTGTCTATTGATTTCGATGACTCTAATCCTTATCTGCAAGATGTCATCTCTGAATTAAGCGATGACTCGACGAATATTCTCCACGAAGAACGTGAACTCCACTCCTTCCAAAAGTTTGATCTGAAAGGAAAAACATATTATTTATTATTTACAAAAGTATATTATTTTGATAGTTGTACTTACCCTGATATTTTCAAAACTCTTAAATCCGTTAGGGATGATATAGTTCTCACAGGAACTATCAACGAAGTTGCAATCTCCGATTTTAAGAATCCCTTTGAACAAAATTCATACATCAAAATCTATGGCATGCTCATGCATTTGTTCAATAATACTAACATCACGGTGAATATTGTCGAAACAGCATTATTTATCCCGTGCCTACCGAAATTCTAAAAATCTTAAAAGAAAATCATGACATTCCAATAGCCGGACACCTAGGCTCTAATAGAATGTATGATAAGTGAAAGAAAGATATTACTGGAAAAATATGCGGTCTGACATAGAAAATTATGTTAAAAGTTGTAAAATGTGTCAATCTAATAAAGCATTGCGTAAAATAAATAAAGCGCCCATGCAGATAACAACTACCTCTACGCGACCATTCCAAAGAATAGCTCTTGATATTGTCGGACCATTGCCCGAAGCGGGAATTCAAAATCTTAAAATAATTCATTGTCACTCTTCAAGATGACTTAACAAAATTTTCAATTGCCTATCCCGTAGATAGTGCTACTGCTGAAAGTTCATGCGAGTGCTTGGTCCATTTCATATCCCTCTTTGGGATCCCTAAAACGATACTTACTGACCAAGGCACCAACTTCTTCAACAACTGACGATAGTCTGCATACAAATTTAATACATGACATTGAAACAACACCTGAAGAAATACAAAAGCTTTTTCTCAATTTAGATGTCACTAAAGGACCTGGAAGTGATGGTTTGCCTCCTGTATTTTTTGTTTTCTGCGCAAAATCACTTTCGTCTCCTGTTGCCTTGCTGTTTAATAGATGTATTAATGATGGTTATTTCCCTAATGAATGGAAAAAAGCTCACGTAGTTCCTGTACACAAGAAAGGTATTAAGACATCCATAGAAAATTATCGTCCCATCTCGATTCTTAACGTCCTTAGCAAAATTTCAGAGAGAATTGTCCATTCACATATTTATCATGTTGTTGCTTCCGCAATACCTATTGAACAACATGGTTTCATTAAAGGGCGCTCAACAACTACAAATCTTGGAGTGTTTATTGATTATGTTCATTGTGTTTATTGTTATTATATTTATCGTCCAAAAAAAATGCCTAAGAGCATTGTGCGGAGTGGGTCCTTTAGAATCATGCAGACCGCTATTCAAAAGACTGAAATTATTAACACTAGCAGGACTTTATATATTTCAAGTTTGCCTGTTTGCAAAAGAAAATCCCATCTTTATCCAATATAAAGATAAATTAAACTCTATCACAAAAAACCGAGACCCTACAAAGCTTATATTACCAATATGTAAATCGACACTTAGAAGCAAGAGTTCATACATTATGACTATAAAAATATATAATAAGATACCTAAGGACATAAGAGAATTACCATTCAGACAATTTAAGACAAAGCTGTATAAGTTGCTAGTAGATAAATGTATTTATAAAGTAAATGATTATTTAAATAGTAAATTTTGACATTGTATAGATATGACAATTTGAAATTTGAATTGGATGTAAATCAATTAATATTAGAATCTCCGTTCATTCTTATGTAGGTACTTGTAACTACAGACATTATTTTGCACGCTGATCAATCAGTGAAGTATGTGAAGCTGACTTACTTAATCCTAAAACCTTTGTACCATACTTCTGGCAAATAAACAATTTCATTTCATTTCATTTCATTTCATTTCATTTCATTTCATGTGGCCACTAGCATGGATGGAGGTTCCCAGGTAGATGTGGTCTATACTGATTTTGAAAAGGCTTTTGATCGTGTAGACCACGTTATACTCCTGCGTAAATTGTACGAACTAGGTATCCGAGGAAATCTACTAAGATGGCTGGAATCCTACTTATGGAAACGCTCGCAAGCAGTAGTTATAGGTGGTTTTCGGTCCAGCTACATTGATATTACCTCAGGCGTACCTCAAGGATCTATCCTTGGTCCGCTCTTGTACGCCTGCTACTTATACGACGTATATAAATGTTTTCAATATGCTAAGTTTTTAATGTATGCCGACGATACCAAGATTTTCATGAAAATCAGAGATTCCTCAGATAGACATAAATTCCAAGAAGATCTTAATAGGGTTGGGGAGTATTACAGAAGTAATTGCATTGGTATTAATGTCAACAAGTGTAGTTATGTCTGTTTTACACGTAAGAGAAACCTCATTAAATACGACTACAAATTGTGCAACGTGACCCTGAACGAAACGGAAATGGTTCGAGATTTAGGCGTCTTACTAGACAAAAAATTGCTATTTGCCGAACACATAGAAACGACCATAACTAAAGCCTATAAGAGTTAAGGTTTTATTTTGCGCGTCTGTAAACCTTTTTCTGATATAGACTGCTTAAAAATTCTTTATTATTCTTATGTCCGGAGTACCCTAGAATATTGCTGTAGTATATGGAACCCACACTATCTAACATATATAGGTAATCTTGAGAGCATTCAACAAAAAATTATTAAACACCTGAACTACAGAAAACGTCACAACCCTCAAAGTTATCAGGATTCATGCAGACACCATGCCCTCTCAAGCTTACAAAATCGACGTACACTGATGGACATGGCGTTTTTGCATGGTATTTGTAATGGATACATCGATTGTCCGGAGCTTACTTCTAGGGTTTTGAGTATATGCACCCCGAGAAATCGCACGAGACATACAAAATTATTTGCTGTTTCGAAATCAGCTACAAATTATGCACAAAATTCTATTGTTAATAGGCTGCAAAGAGTATTTAACAAGGACTTTCATTATATTGATATATTTGATGTTGGGAAGGAAACCTTTATAAAAGATATATTAGCAATCATGGAGGAGAACATTACTTAAATAATTAATTTTAAGCATTTTTAGTTTAAAATTTTAACTTAGATATTACTATTTTGCATTAAGCGTACTAGATAGATTACTTATCAATCATACATTTTTGTTTTAGTAGATTCTTGCTTTTGACTGTCTTAATAATTTTTTAGTTTTGCTTTATAAAATGTAAGTCCATAATTGGCCGTTAGTTATAAGAATAATATTGTAAACTGATTAGAATAAGGGCTGTGGATTTTGTTAAACAAATAAAATAAAATAAACTTCACCGCTGAACTATTCAAAAGAACTTGCGAATTTCTGAAAATTAAACAAATTTGGTCAACACCTTATCATCCTCAGACTCAAGGAGCTTTAGAAAGAAGTCACTTGACTCTTAAAGAGTACTTAAAATCATACGTTAATGAAAATCAAAATAACTGGCACAAATACATATATACTGCTATGTTAACTTATAATAGTAGTGTACATTCCACCACTCGATTTACTCCTTATGAGCTTGTATTTGGCAATAAACCACATATTCCTGACTCAGTTTTTGAATTACGCTCTGACGTAACTTATCCAGAATATATTAAGATGCTACGTCATCGTCTCAAAGTTTCTCGCGAAAAAGCAATCGAAAATATTACATCATCTAAAGAAAAATCTAAAACATACTATGATAAACATACTCGCGCTATTCAGTATAAGGTAGGTGACTATGTATATTTAAAAAATCATGTCCGATTACGCAAAGCTCTATCGCCATTATGGAAAGGACCCTATAAAGTAGCGAAAATCCATGGTAATAACACCCTTTCGCTTCTTATAAATCGCCGGCTCCTTAAACATCATTATGACGAAGTGAAGTTAGCCAAGATTTCCCTAGAATCCCCTAGTTCTTAAGAATTAGTAAGTCTTCCAGTGGAAACAGTTTTCTTTATTTAAATTTCAGAATCATGTCGTCTCTCATTTTTACGACGTCCTTGGGTCATCAACAAGTCAAATCATTGGATGAAAGTGCTGGTATTTACTTCAACCCCGTTGGTTCTCTGAAAATCATAAATGATCATATTCATATTATTATTCCCATTGACCTAAATTATATACTACCTCATTTAACTAATATTGAAGAAGGTATCAAAAACACTAAATTCTTATGTGAAAGAAATGAAGTCATCGATGATTTCCAATGTTCTAATATGATTAAACCACTCTCGTCTCTCTATGACGACATCACTAGAGATTATGAAGCGATATCCCATTCATTATCTTCCAAATCAAAGAGATCTGCCTGGTTTTCTGGAATTGGTTCAATAATGAAAACAGTTTTTGGTACTATGGATGAAAATGACTCAAACATATCATAACGCCATTCAAACACTTAATTCAAATAATAAGAAATTAGCTAATCTAATTAAACAAAATATTTTTCTCTCAAAATCGGCTATGAAGAGTATAAATGAAACAATCAATACTATATCCAACAATGAAGCACGTTTGAATGACGCTATGAATAAGTTATCTCAAAGCCTTAATAATGTAACACTTACCACAAATAAACTTTTATTCAGAGGAAGAACCAATGAAGTACTAAACACTTTACATTCGAGTTTACTGCGTGTCGCTATTTGCGAATAAAATAGAATTGATTATGTCTTCGTTTGAATGATAATGTATATCATTCAAATTAGAAGACATAATCAATTCTATTTTATTCGCAAATAGCGACACGCTACATCCATCAGTTCTTACCCCAAGGAAATTATACGAAGAACTTAATCATTACCTTATTACTTACCTTACTTACGTTAATACCTTACGTTATACCTAGATATAGAGAATTTCCTGTAAGCATAGAGCTAAGTAATATTAACATATTGTTAAGATTGTCGGATATCGCAGCATACCATAGTTATAATTATATCCTGTTTATTTTAAGGATTCCATTAGTATATCATACTGAATTTGATATGTACAAAATAATTCCAATCCCAGTACCTCATAGAGTAAATTCTTCCAAATTATATTCAATGATTCTACCAACAGAAAATTTCGTAGCTATTAGTAAAGATAAATCAACGTATTGTACACTCGAAGACATAACTCATTGTAAAACAATAATCAAAGACACTTTTGCATGTAATGTTCCTAATCTTTTATCTGTTAACAACAATCCCATTTGTGAAATTGAATTCATGACAAAAATTATTAAGAAATTACCTTTTCAGTGTGAAACAAAATTTATATATGGCACTATAGACATCTGGCAAAACCTTGGCCATAATAATTGGATATTTGTACAATCCCAGCTCAGAGTAAGTATCAAATAGAGTTGTCATTATGCGTACACCGGTAAGGGATAGAGATAAAGTACATCAATTACGAGTGTTACCAGAGATGAGAAAATTTACCCCACTCTTTTTTATTAAAACGACGACGGATGATTTATGCTCTATTCATTCCCAGCCTAACAAATAACCTGTGTGATTATCCAAGTTTATAGTATAAACTAACTCTATACCAAATTTCATCTAAATCAGTTCAGTCGTTGAGGCGTAAAGAAGTATAAAACAATTTACATAAAAACTAAAAGGTATTTAAAATATTTCTAAAGGTAATAAAATAAAACAATGCTTTCACTTTGAAAAAATAATAAAACCCTTAATTAGGTAAAATCTTTATTCACAAAGAAAATTACAATCAACTATTAAAAAATTAGAACTAGTATTTACAATTGAGCTAACTGCAGACTTGCAAAAAATCTACAGGTAGCTCAACTGATCCATATCAATACCAGTCGGAAGCATCCCCAAGACGCTGCGCGCTGGCTGCATTGCCCCGCTGTATGGCAATGCTGATGCGCTTTTTAGGGTTCCGGACCAAAATGGTAAAAAGGAACCCTTATAGAATCACTCTGTCTGTATACTTTGAACACATGCGTGTATACTTTGTTGGCTCCCAATTCTCTCGTCCTGTCGCTTGTATCCATAGTTTTCTAATATTGACGTCTTTTTGAAAACTGTAAAAAATAAAAAGAGCATAGTTACAGGTTTTGTATTACATAATATCTAAAATAATTTTAATATAAAAAACCACATAAACCACATAATGTTTTGTAATATAATAAGGTAAAATATATAGATAATACTTTATTGTGCACCACATAAAAAGAAATACCAAAAAGAGAATAATTAGTAATTAAATGCACAAGCGGCAGTCTTATCGTAAAATAATGATTTACAATTAATTATATATAATCTTATTATGTACCTCTAATTAAAATAATTTATATGGCTCACTATTTATCTTACCCTCATTTTTGGGTACTAGGCATGGGTAAATATTATACGATGCCTTGTATCCCCAAAACGTGAGATACCCGACTAAATTCAGAGGACCTAAGAAAATAGTCTATCTGGATTCATTTTACTAACCTACATAATTTGGGTGGTTAATGCTACAAAATTCTATTATTTTCTGAAGCCAATTTAGATAATATTACGTTATTTCTATACATTGTTGCAGTCATCCAAGACTTATGAGATATAATCTGCATTTATTTATATCAACACGCTAAAACAAGGTTAAATTTGTGTACTTACGAATGAAAGGTTATGTTTTCGTCTTTACGTTCACTTCGGCTTTTGCAGCCTAAAACACAGCAATGAACCATTGTTTATAAGTTCTATAGACAAAAACACATATCAAGATAACAACACACAACACCGATTTCTCTCTGCAAACTCAGAATTCAATAAAATCACATTTATCTGTTTGGCACAGTTGTCAAGTGTGCCCAACAAAAAAATGTGAGACTCTAAGCAGGACAAAAAATGTTTCTCGAGCTCTTTCACTCCTTAGGAATAATCTGTATTTTCATTTCGCTCACTTGTAGTATTATTATTACCGTGACAACTCTATTGATACTTGCTCTGAGAATCCCAGCCTACAAAATTATCAATAGATTGTAATAATGGCACTTATGAATTAGTAATATGCATCGATAATAGCCTTAAAGAGCGCAATGATATAATGCGCGAGCAAAATGTATTGCTCTGTGAGCAAAATATGCACCTTGCTCGTGCAAATAAATTAAAGAGACTGAAAAGGTAATAATTATAGAAATATATTTCAATTAAAATAAGTATTTATTAAATTTTCTCTTTTTTGTCTTGCAACAGTTAAAAGTCTGGTGTGATGATGAGGCACAGGTGATTCATGCCTTTCTTCATTGGTTACCTCAGAATTCTCCATGGGTTCCATAGGAATTCTGAAATACACAAATTAACACGTTGAATGCGGTACATGCCAATTTCGACTTGTATTAGACTTTCGTTTGATGCGGCGTTGAAAGTAGGTGTTCTCTGTCTGGTGCGGGGGTGATTTGACATTGAAATCCTTTAGTTCAGAAAGAGTCAAGTATACATTCAGGTTTGTTACTTCAAATTGTATCCAATCGGTAGGTTTAAAGTATACAAGACAAACTCGACTTGTACCGCACCAGATGATAAAAAATTACAATCGGTGCGGTACCAGACAAAACTGTCTTGTACGCTACCGCCTTGTACCGCACCACAGGAACTAGTCAGTACAGGCTAGTGCAGTGATTAGATACTGCGTATTTTGTTTGATCGTCACGATGAATGCACTCAGGAAAAGATCGCGGAAAATTTTGCTAAAATTGTTTGAACATTCAGGAAAAAGTGACCAAAGTGATGACCGGAAACCAGTCTTTACCTAAATGTGTGGTAATGTACAACAACACTTAAAAAGGAGACGACTAGAGTGACAAAATGACATCTTACTATTCATCCATAAAGAGGGAGCTGAAGTGGTACTGAAAGCTAATGATGAGTACTTTCTTCGCTATGTGTATAGTAAATACATGGATCGTCCATAACACTAGATGCAAAAAAAGTTCACTTGCTGAATTTCACTGAACCTTTAATAGAAGCTCTGACCAAAACTAAACTAACTGATGAAATTATTGCCGAAAAAAGAATCCGTTTGCCGTAAATAATTATAAACATCGATGGCGATATTTTGTTTTACTAAATTTCCCTTCCCTATAAAACTATCGACACAACAAACCTTGCCCTACCACCGTGATGCGGTACAAGACGAATCCGTATTGTTATTTAAATGTCATATAATTACTAAAGTAAAGTTTGTATTCTGTTGCGACAGCAAATATATCTATTTAGGTGTTCGTGCCTTCGCTCGAACCACATTTGAGATCATGCCCTTGTACACTCAGTCGATTTCCGTTTAAAGTTGTTAAGAGCGCCATCTATCTCGGTAAAGTTGGAACTACTCAAAGCCTCGTGAACAGCGCGCGGCTGTTGTTTCTTCAGTACGCTTTTGTAACTCAGTCGGAAAACACCTCAAGGAACAGTGCACTACAAATAATATTTGGAATACCAAACCAAATAAATCGATAAGTGTACAAAGTTTCTTGTTCGACGACAAATAATTCCGCTCGGCGCCCCTGGCCCAGTGACGAGACGCAGTCGCCTCATGAGGCGACATCAGTCGTCACACTTTTGTCTCTAAGACAATGTCGTCTGTCGTCGCAAAAAGACACGTCGTCCTACTGACACGTCGTCTCAAAAAGATTCGTCGTCCTACTGACACGTCGTCTCAAAACCACGTCCGGCCTCGGCTTGTAGTCTCGAAATCATTATGTACTACTCACGACTCAATGTCGTCTTAGAAAATGACACCGCATACGCATAAGAGTGGGCGTCGAGCGTTATTTATTTGTCTACCCTCATGACTCTATCATTTGACAAGTTTTTGATTGTTTAAATCATCATGACAAAGCGGATGCTTTTCGATCATTGTGTCCTTAATACAAGAATATTACCCTGCAGGCTGGGAATCTTGGAAATTAACGGACCTTGCTTACCAAGATTTATTTGGTGAAGAAATTTCTCCTACAACAGACAGCAAGCTGAGGTTTGGGATACCTACTACAGTCCGTGCTTTTTATCCCCATGCAAAGGACATTTCTGAAAGATCCTTTCGGCACTTACGGAAGATTTTTATCAGCTGGCCTCTTGGGAGAGCTCTGATATACTCTCCACATAATGTGGCATCAAAGGTACATGAGCAATCATATAACGAGTTCATGAATACTATTCGTGAATTAAAAGCCATGGGCAAACTTACAAATCGTGACCGGACGTCTAAAATTCTGAGACATAAAAGTGGACAGGTAATCTGTAGTACACCACGAAAAAGTGCCTCAAATGAAAGGGGGTCGGCTAACTTGTCATCGACTGGACAGCGATCTCCATCCTCGTCGATATCCAAAAAACGAAGTAAAGAAATTACTGTAGACTCTCCTCCATCGAAACGACGAAAGGCAGAGGAGGATGACAGTCTCATAGCGAAAGTTTTCGAAAAGCAAATGGAGTTATTCCAGAAGATGATTGATATACAGTCAGTTCAAAATTAAAGCAGAGTATCTGTAACATCAAGTCAAGCAATGGACTTGGATACTTTCTCATCACCTCATCTCAGGTTAGTCCTGATAGGAAAGACCGAAGACTGGGCCGTTTATTAATTATGAATGCAGAGTAGCGGTTTCCGAACAAGATGACTCAGATGGTGCTGAACAGGCTCTAAAGAATGAGATTTATTGTGCTCAGCGACGCTCAGATTCTTATCAATTGTCTAGAGCCACAAAAGACAAAACATTTGACTTTAAGCCGCATACGACAGAGGTCGAACCGAAATTTTCCAACGCTGATCCAATCTTGGCTCAGAAAGGAATCGACTGCCAGCGGTTGGGAACTGGCCATTGGAAGAATGTTCGTTATTCCGACGTTCAAAAACTATTTCAGGCTACACCAACCTTTTCAGCGCTGAAGGTGAACAAACTTTTTGCGGGCATTACACCTTCTTGGACGTCACTAGCCCTCATGGAAAAAATGGACCTTACCTTGGCCGCTATTACAAGGGCAATCTTTTGAAGATCTTTGTAATAAATTGCCTAAGACTATAAGCTTATGGTGGGTCTGGAGTTTCTCGCCTCTGACTCAAAGTTTCGCAAAAGTTCAGACGCTCTCCTACAATATGTGTGTGGTCGAAGGGCCGAGGTTTTTCAGCAGAGAAGAGATCTCTTCAAAGTTAAGAACAAATCTCTACATGAGATTATACACAGTATACCGCCCTCTGAGAACCACCTATTCAAAGAACCTGATCTTACCCAAGTGGACAAACCTGACTACAAAGATAAAAGGGGCAACAGAAGAGAAACCCATAAATATGGAGGCAGGAATAATAATCAGTCCTATGGTAACAAAAAATCCTAAGCCAACAATGATAAGCAGGACAAAGGCACAAAAGGTGGACAGAATAAGTGGAAAGGTGGGCAGAATAAGAGGTCATGACTTGGACTCGTTCAAAGCGGGCCAATTGATGTTTCATCTACAAGAATGGTCAAAAATAGGTGCACCACAATGAATCATGGAGGTGGTATCGGGCTACAGAATTCCATTTCAGAAAAAAACATTGTCAGAAAAATTGGCCAATCGAAAGAATTGCTTTGTAACTCGAACTTCACAAAGCATGACGAACGAAATTCAAAAAATGTTGCAATGGGTCTTCAGCTAAGCGTCCACCAAACAGAATTCCTATCTATAATGTTTCTGAGGCAAAAATCGGATGGAACAAACATGCTCATCTTCAACTTAAAAAGCCTCAATCAATATGTTCACACCCCAAAATTCAGACTTCTAAATCATTATCGCATTCCAACAATTCTAAGCTCAAAAATATTCATGACGAAAATAGATATCTCACAAGCATACTACCATGTGCCAGTCGTGGAGACACATCGCAGGTTCCTCTCACTAGTTTACGAGGGGAAAACCTACGAAATGACATGCCTGCCATTCGGGCTTGCAAGCGCTCCATCTGTTTTTGCAAAAGTGACAAATTGGCTAGCCCATTGGTTCAGGTAATCATTGGACATAAAAGTTGTCGTTTATTTAGACGACTTCTTAATCGTTCATCGAGACCCAGACACCTTAAGACAACAAACGAACTCTGTTGTCGTCAAATTAAAAGAACTAGGGTGGACAGTCAACATGGAAAAATCCATAATAGAACCCTGTCAATGTCTGGAATATCTAGGAATAACCTGGAACACCGACACGAACATAAAGATGTTGTCAAAGAACAAAGTCAACCATTTAGTGAAACTAGTTCAAATCTACTTGGAAAGAAAAACTGGAGTTGGTACGAAGCAAAGGTCAAAATATATTAGGAAAATTAAATTTCGCAAACTTTGTTGTACCTCTGGGCAGACTACATTGCCGAAGACTACAAATAGAATCCAACAAATTACCAAAACAAACTCCACGCAAGAAATTTCGAATCTCAGATGTAAGCCTAGAACAACTAAATTGGTGGTCGAGAAATGTACATCGAAGCACATTAATTCATCAAAACAATCCAACAATGTTTATAACGACAGATGCCGCAGATTCCGGATGGGGAGCGATAGCAAACAGCCAAAAAATTGGGGGAATATGGACAAATTCCCAAAGTATTTGGCATTGCAACCAGAAAGAACTCTGGGCTCTTTACGAAACTTTGAAGTCTTTAGGACTAAAACTGAAAGGTAAAACAGTGATTTCGCAAAAAAAAAACAATCGGACAGCAGCGGCTTACGTCACAAAACAGGGAGAAACAAAATCTATGAGGCTTCTAGAAACAACAAAGTCAATTCTGCTCCTATGCGATCAGCACCAATGCCATTTGTTGGCTCGCTTAATATCCCGGGTCCGTACAATGGACTCGCAGACAGTCTTTCGAGAGCAAAAAGTCTACCAGAATGGCACCTGATAACTCAAATAACCAAAGAAATCTTTCAGCACTTTGGCACGCCAGAAATAGACCTATTTGCATCGAGCCGCTCAGCTGTGGTTCCGCTATATATGAGCGAAGACGCCTCTGACCAATCTAGCCAATACACCGATGCATTCAGCAGGATATGGCGGTACAAACTGGGCTGGATATTTCCCCCACCCGCTCTTCTGTCAAGAGTACTTCACCATCTACAGGTATCATCAGGAAATTACCTCCTAGTAGCGCCAAATTGGATCAAAGAATTTTGGATGCAAGACCTGATGAAGTGAGTCGCTCAACCTGCGTGGGAAATACCCAACCTGTCAACCAACCTAATAGACCTTCAGACGAATCGTGCTCCAGCGAAAGTAGAACATCTGAATTTGCAGGTCTGGCTGGTACAGGCTGGGCCAAAGAAATAGTAGGCTGGGAAAACAGAGAAGTAGAGCTTTTGCAAGCTTCCTGGAAAGCATCAATCCTAAAGACCTACCATCCAGCTTGGAAAAGATGGGTTAGTTGGGCTTTGGACAAAAATATAAGGATTGATAACCCGCAGCCAAACGAATTGGCAAGATACCTCTGTTACTTACATGAGGTGGTCAAATTGGCTCCAAAAACTATAGTGGTTCACAAATCAGTGGTGACAACATTTACAAACCCAAATAAAAGTTCGTCAATGAGCTCGCATCCAATAGTTACACATGTGCTCAAGGGAATACTTTCCAAGAAACCGCCAGTTAAGAAACCTCATTGTTGGAAACTTGAAGATGTGATACATTTTCTGGAGACTTATAATTTTGACATGGAGAGCTTGTTTGCTGTGTCTCGTCACACCAGCATTCTTCTGTTACTAGCATCGGGGCGAAGAATCCACGACCTTACTTTGTTGAGCTTAAAACCTGAATCATTTCAGGAACATGATGACGAGTTAATTTTTTGGCCGAAATTCGGGTCTAAAACAGATAACGCGTTGTTCAGACAGTCCGGATGGTGTCTTAAATATCATCCTTCATCACGCCTGAACGTAATACACTGGATCAAGCAGGTAGTACGTCTATCGGATAATCGTCGTAAATGTAAAAACATTGAAAGTCTTTTTATAACTACAAGGGGACACGTTAAAGAGGCGTCTCGTGCAGTTATTGCAGGCTGGATAAAAACTCTTTTTAGAAAAGCTGAAATAATATCCTCTGCGGGAGGTATAAGAGCTGGCGTTGCGACATATAACTGGTCACAAATGAATATGGACATTGATGAGATTTTAAAACGAGGAAACTGGAGGTCTAAGCAAACATTTTTCAATCATTACTTTCGGGAAGTACATTTGACATTATCTACTACTACCAATCAACTAATTGATTTTGTTGGCAATGATTAATGAGAATAAGACTTTGTAAAATTATTTATAATTTTCTGTACTTACTTAAAATGATTTTTGAATAAAAATTAAAACTAAGAGGAAATTTATATATTATAAGGATTTACCATATTAAATCTAGTTTCGTTAATTCATTTTAGTTGTTTCACTATTCAAAATATACCATGATCTATAGTTAAAGCAACTATCACAGTACGCCCGGAACAGCGCCGGCAGAGGTTAAACACGTCTCAAATGTGGTTCGAGCGAAGGCACGAACACCTAAATAGAACCGTTTTTCCCCCGAAGGGTAAAAAACGGATATTTAGGTTTCTGCCGAAGCTCGAACCACACCTGAAGGCCTTGCCGGCTTTAGGTACTGAAGAAACAACAGCCGCGCGCTGTTCACGAGGCTTTGAGTAGTTCCAACTTTACCGAGATAGATGGCGCTCTTAACAACTTTAAACGGAAATCGACTGAGTGTACAAGGGCATGATCTCAAATGTGGTTCGAGCTTCGGCAGAAACCTAAATATCCGTTTTTTACCCTTCGGGGGAAAAACGGTTCTAATTGAATATGTCACCTTGCTATTGCAACCATAAAATTATAAATTTTTATTAAAAACAAAGATATATTGGGCAAAACTTATTCATTTGTTTACAAACCATTATCGTCTTGTATCGCACCAGAAGAAAAAACGGTACATGTCAAAATTGGTATGTATAGCACTGAACGTGATTTGTAGTTATAAAGTACCGCATTCAACGTGTTAAATTACCTCTTAACCTTTTGAGCGCCATAGTCACCTATACATGACAAGCACTTGCGGGTCCTCAGCGCCAACGACGTCTATAGTTGACAAAAAACCCGGCCTACAAAAATATTAAATAAAGATATTGAAAAACTATTACTGGTATTTTAAGTCTACATTTCCCAAATAAGAATATCTCAGCTATATCTGAGTATAAAAAACAAGTCTCTTAGAGCTACCAATACTGAGAGATATTGAAATAAAAATGATAGATTTTTATCCAAGCAAATATGCCAGAGCTATGCCCAGAGCGCCAAAGTCGTCTATAGTTGACCACTAGTGATGTGATACAGGTTGAATATTATTCAAAATTCGATTTAAACGTATTATTTTATCTTTTATGTTACTCCGTTAATGATATTTTAATAAAACAAAAGGTAAAAAACAAACTGTCATCAGCTACACAAATATAAAAATCAAATCAACCTGGCAAAATAAATCTGATAACTGAACTTTGGCGCATCCCTAATACGTCACCGACAATCAGTGTCCTGTGCGCCATGGTCACGAATAGATGACAACTTGATGACGTCATACGAGAAGCAAAAAAATAGTGCAGTGTAACACGATCGATGGATGCCTCGGAACTTCTTCGCATTTTGGAAGGTGTCGATGATGATGCAGAGATTTCGGAATCTGATTTTTGAAAAATTATGTTAGACTGATAGATAAGTGAATAATTATGTCAAATTTGTTGATTTCTATTATAAGTAGGTACCTACCTATATAAAGTACTGATTTTTTATTCCATGACAAAGATTTTAATACCTATTTTAAGACATCACATATTAGTGAGAATAATAATAATTATGTAAGATTTATAAGTAATTAATTATGTACAATTGTTCATTTTGATATTATAGAGGTACATTTACAAATAAAAAATGAGTTTCACTTTCAAATGATTCGTGAGTTACACTAGTGAGTAGAAAACCCGTTTAACATAACAAAAAAATTAGTTTATTATTATAGGTATGAAGAGCGAAGATTGCTATTTCCATTCTCATTCTCAAAATCATCTGGGTGCACCATCTCAAACCTCATTCTCATAACGTTTTTCATAACTTGACCTACCAAAACAAAACAGTTTAATCATAAAAATTTCATAAAAATGTTTCATCGATGTCTGCCTATTTCGTCTATATGTAGAAAATCGACATCTATTTCGAAATCGATACTCAGCGTGCGACACGGCTCGGCTACATCTCTAGGGAAGTTTCAGAACCGTAGGTCAGCTGCGCCGTTGTCGTCCAGTCGTGACAATGACGTCATCGCTATAGCAAGTAGTGCTGTGCTCTACTACTATTTTACTTGTAATGTTTGTTTATATCTACATATGTATGAAATTATATTATTGTATTGAGAGTAGGAGATAGCACAAGATTAAATAAAAGATCCCAGATTTTAAGAAGTTGTTTATTGCATAAAAAACAACGAAATCAAGTGTCTACCTCTATGTGTTTCGCGACAATTTACATTTTATCGACTCTTGGCAGCACTTTTTTTTCGTAGGTATTTTTGTTCACTTTGTGCTTTGGCGTAGAGGACAGGGGAGTGCGTTTGGGGCGTGGCGCTCAAAAGGAAACAGATTCTATGTCTGGTTGTTAAATAAACTTAAGAAACTAAATATATAACTCACCGATAGTGAAGCATGATATTATATAATGTTGCACAAGCATATATAAGCTGAGAAGCTTTCTCCGGGCTGTAATGCAGCACCCTATTAATGCCCAGACATCAGAATGTGCCCTTAAGGTAGCCATTTGTTCTCTCCAGACAGTTCCGCACTTGACAATGCCAGTTTGAGTATTTTTCTGCAGGACTGTTTGGAGTGGCTTCTAAGTCTGGAGTCATGAGCCAAGGCTCTAATGCGTAGCCTGAATCCCCTGTAAAATATAAAGTTTCTGGATATGTGTTCAATATATAGTAATTTTTATTTTCACTTTTCAGATTTACTCGAAGATAAACAGAACAAAAATTTTGTAGATAATTTAGTTCTTAATAAATATTATTTTTTAACCACATAGTGTTATTTATTAAGTAGATACTAGTTCACTATACATACTACTATTACAAAAGTTTTAAGTACCAAGAAAATAAAACAAACATGCCTAATAGGTAGTATTGCCCGATTCCATTGTCATATAGGCGCTTCATTTCAGCTTTTAATTTTGAATTGTTGAATATGAACTGGTCATGGACTCGCCCTGGGTATCTCGCATTCATGTTGATGATGCGGCAGTCGACATCCACCTGTTACAATACTTTGCTATAATAACAAAGTTTTATATTAGGTAATTAACTAAATTCTGTTTGTGCTTACCAATTGCAAATTTATTGTAGTTCGCCCTTTCCTGTTTTTATATTGAACTCCAGTCGGGAATGGTGGTGGAAATATATCAACATGGGTGCAGTCTACAGCTCCTAGAATATCAGGTAAACCATGCTTCTCACAGAATCCCGTGGACACCCTTTGCCTGGCTTGCTCTGTTGCTGGGAAAGCTATCCACTTAGGCATCAGTCTAAAATTTAAAAAAAAGCATTGAGAATATATGTTGTTTTTCACTTGAGGTGAATCAAACATTGCTGCTGCTGCTCACATTCTGATGATGGCCTCAGAAACTTGGGTCAGGTAGGTACTTGCTGACAGTTGTTTGAGCAATTGCTAGCCCATGGTCTTGACCCGTACCTCTTTGGTAGCCACCATCAGCCAGTATTCTGATAGATGTGAGTACCTAAAACACAAGTAAGTATAAATGTAGGTAATAAGGTGTATTAGCTGCTACTTATGGTCAATAAACGTTACGATTAAGTAATAGGTGCTTACTTTGATGTGAACTGGTAGTCCATCTGCTGTATTAGATGGTTTCAAAGCCTGATAAAGTTCTTGGCACAAATAATGGACGCAATCCTTGTGCATTCGAAAAATCCGGCGGAATTCTGTGTCTGGTAATTCAAATGGATTGCTCATATCGCGAATTGAACGCCGGTGTATTTTTCGCTCGATTTTCTCCCTTTCCGACGACAACACTAAGCTCCAGTAACCACGAGACATTTTTGAAATAAATAAATATTTTTGGACATTTGAACACAACACCATCTAGTCCCAAACTAAGCAAAGCTTGTTCTATGGGTTGTGAAAATAATTTATCTTTTGGAAGAAAAGGGTTTTTTGGTATAAGTAAAAGTCACTGGTCTATGGTACGGACTTCACTATATTGTTCCTTTCCTTATTGGTAAGTGGTATGAACTCGCGACGGTGATGGTTGAATGCGAACTAACTCAAAGCGGGTGAATCGCGGCGAATACGTATGCCAATGCAAACGCAGCAGAATGCGTATTTGCTGAGTGTTCGGTTTACCCGAACATACTCCCGACGACAAGATGAGGATGTTGTGAATGATGGTGATAGTTCTTACATCATAATCTATCTTATTATCTTATAAACGTAGTAACATTTCAAGTTATCTTAAGGTTATGTAAAAGCAAGTATAAAAGCACAATAGTTGAAACATAAAAAGATGTATAAAGGTAAAACATAAGTGAATATTATTATAAAACATGGTAAATTTCAGTGACGCGCTAGTCGTCGTTGCAAGCGCACGCGTCTAGGGATAAGTTCTGCGCACACATTTAGAACTTATACCTACTCGATCCTCGCGCGAACGGTGGGTAATAATGGACGGGAACCCCCGATATCGAGACCCGACTTGGAACCTTTTACCAGTGGATGGCGTTGAACCTATTTGTGAGCAACAAGTCGTAAGTGACACGGAGTTGGCAACGAAATGCCCTTCGCCGGTGTTAGGAGGAAAGCGAAAAGAAACATGGAGGCAAGACAGTACCAGTGGAGAAAACGGAGAAAATGATGAAGAAAGATTTACTTATGTGACGAACAAAAAAAATCGAGAAAAAGTGCGGAAAGTGCAGTCTTTAAGCGAGCCGAGCAGTGAGAAAAAAGAAATTCAACAAGATTCTTGCAAGGGCTATGAAGATGACGCAACAACATGCGTTGTGTCTATAGTGTCACACCAAATATTACCCAAACAGTTCGGGATGGCAAAGTTACTTAGAGCGGAAAATATTATTAACATTTTGAAAATAGTCTACAAAAGTCCGTACAGAGCTCTTATTGAATTCGAAAATAAATCAGATTGCGAAAAACTCATAAAATGTAAGAAAATTATCGCCCTAGGCTACAAATGTCAAATGCTTGACGAAATCAATGTGACTTTTGGCTTAGTGCGACAAGTGGACCTAGATATAGAGGATAAAGAAGCATTGGAGAATCTGAAGTGTGACTATGATATTATTGCTATTAGAAGACTGAAGCGACTAGCTGAAGATGGTAAATGGGTGGACAGCGAGACAATTCGTTTGAGTATAAAGGGTTCCACTTTGCCCCCGTACGTTTATGGATACGGGTGTCGTTTTAAGGTGGAACCTTATACGTTCCCTGTGAGTCAGTGCTCTGTATGTTGGAAGTTCGGGCACTTAGCCCGTGCATGTCCTGCCAGAAGACCTGCGTGTCCGAAGTGTGCTGGTGAGCATAAAATATGCGAAACCGACAAGCTAAGGTGCATTAAATGCAGTGGATCACACATGGCTATGTTTAAAGAATGTCCAGTTTTCTTAAAAGAAAAAGAAGTAGGTAAGAAGCATAATGAGCGCGGAAAATTGTACTTACAGAAAGGCATTAGCTACTTATTTCATGAAGAATAATTATAACAAGAAACATATACAGGAGGATAGGCAGGAAACTTCTCAAGATAATATTTATAGGGCAGATAACATACCTTCTCGTTCGTACAGAAATGTATTGATGACGGAAGCTATTGTGCACAGAGAAGCGTCAGAACCAGAAGATAGCATTGAAGATAGTGACAAAAATAAAAGCAAGACGAATTTATTGGAATAGGGCTACAAAAAAAAGCAGGAAGGAAAAGAAGAAATAAAAAATCAAAGCTTAGAACGCAGGATAACCAGGATGACTTTTCAGAACAAGAAATGGATATTTCACATGACGAAGAAAAGGATGAGAAAAAGAGAAAGAGTGGTAAAAGTTTTGGATTTGATCGAGTAGTGGAAATGATACAAAAAATAATATTAACGGAACAAAGCCTCGAAGAAAAATTAAAAAGTGTGTGTAATTATGTGTTTAAAGAAGTAGTGCAATATTTACTCAGCCTAGTTAAAAAAGAGAATATTTTAAGTAAAGTCATCACTTTCATAAGCGATGATGGATAAAGCCCAAACACTTCACTCTTTGAACCTAGTGCAGTGGAATACACGGAGCTTAAAACCTAAATTTACAGAGTTTGACCAGTTACTTTCACAAGAAAAAGTCCACATAGCCTTATTATCCGAGACTTGGTTAGATCCAGAAACACATCTACGACTAACTGGATATAGTATATTTCGCAAGGATAGAAGCGATGGATACGGGGGCGTTGCTATAATTGTACACAAATCTATCAAGGTACAGATAATGAACGTGACTCATCAGAACCCAGGTATAGAAATTTTATCTATAAAACTTATTAATTGCGGATCTTTAAAATACATTATTTCCATTTATTGCCCTCCGTCAATTTCTACTACTCAAGCTGATTGGGATTCAATATTCTTCAATTATTCAAGGAATTGTATAGTTGGTGGAGATTTTAACGCACACCACACTGACTGGTCTAGCAAGAATGATACTAGGGGGTCCCAAATTTATGATTCAGCAATAGACTATAATTTTGTTACACTCAACAGCGGACAGTCCACAAGAATTAGGTTAGTTAATAGTGTATTGCAAAGTTCATCTCCGGATATTACATTTACTTCATCTGACATTGCTTTGGATTTTTCTTGGTCTGTGATGAATGAACAATTAGGGAGTGATCACTCTGTAATTAAAATTAAGTTTAAATTTAAAAATAATTACATAACAAACAATATAAAGAATTTTAAATTAGCTAATTGGGAAGAATATACAAAATTTTTAGAAACTTCTATATCTTATCCTGCACAAGAAACTGATGTTCAAATATTATATGACTCGTTGATGGATAACATTTTAAAAGCGTCGGACAAATTTATTCCGAATATTAGAATATGTGGTCACCCTACTAGTAACTTTAGGCCGAAACCGTATTGGAATCCAACATTGTCAAAACTAGTCGCGGAACGTAGATTGGCATTAGTTAACTTTAGAAAGAATCCTACACCTAGAAATTTACTTATACTAGAAGAAAAAACATCTATATCTAAACTAGAAATAAATCGAGCTAAATCAATTGGATGGCAGGAAATGTGCAGTAACATAAATGAATCTACCTCAGCTTCCGAGATGTGGCGAAGATTAAGGTGGATGAAAGGATACAGGTCTCAAAAGTGTAATATTTCTACTGAAGATAAAGACCAACTATTATGCAAATTAGCACCTGATTATGTCTTGTCGTGTGTACCTATGTACTTTTACGTCAGTTAACGAGAGCTTGGAAGCCGATTTTTCTGTTCATGAGATGTATAAATGTATCAAAAAGAAGGACACAGCCCCGGGTTGTGACGGTGTCACATATTCAATGATTTACCATCTACCTAAATCAGCCAAGCAATATATAACTTTTTTGTATAATCGCATACTTAAATCCGGTACCGTTCCTAAACAATGGCGAAACATAACAATAATACCTATTCCCAAGCCTGGTGAGTCATCAAGTTCCATACCTAAGCTGAGACCGATATCACTTATGTCTTGTCTTTGTAAAATACTGCATAATATGATTAAAAACCGCGTTGAATGGTATGTCGAGCACAATAACTTGTTATCGCCACAGATTACGGGCTTTCGAAGTGGACAGTCGTGCTTAGACTGTTTAGTGCGCCTAGTAACACAGATACAGATAGGTTTCACGAATAATATACCTACTGTTGCGTGCTTCCTCGATATCGAAAATGCGTATAATAATGTTTTAATAGAAAAAACTACAAAAAATTTAGATGATATTGGTGTAGGTACTTGTGGAATTTCTTGAGCCAAAGATGCCTCCAAATAAAAGAGGACAGTAAAAATATAACAACATGTAGTAGTATAGAAATGAAAAATGCAATCAAAATTTTGTCTCCGACGGGACTCGAACCCGTAACGTTCAGACGAACACCTTCAACGCAGGCTGCCTTTAACCGTTTCGGCTACGGAGCAATTAACCGCCGGGTCGAAAATCTTGACTGCCTTTATCGGTTTCAAACCGAGTGGCGACATCTAGCTGAAATTCTTAGAATTATTCTAGCCCACTGTCCGACAACCAGTAGTCAGTAGCAGTGAAGAGATGTCGCTTTAGTTAATTTTATAAGCAATGTTTTTTATTTAAAGTGTAAACCCACACTAAGGTATCATTATAGAAATGAAAAATGCAATCAAAATTTTGTCTCCGACGGGACTCGAACCCGTAACGTTCAGACGAACACCTTCAACGCAGGCTGCCTTTAACCGTTTCGGCTACGGAGCAATTAACCGCCGGGTCGAAAATCTTGACTGCCTTTATCGGTTTCAAACCGAGTGGCGACATCTAGCTGAAATTCTTAGAATTATTCTAGCCCACTGTCCGACAACCAGTAGTCAGTAGCAGTGAAGAGATGTCGCTTTAGTTAATTTTATAAGCAATGTTTTTTATTTAAAGTGTAAACCCACACTAAGGTATCATTATAGAAATGAAAAATGCAATCAAAATTTTGTCTCCGACGGGACTCGAACCCGTAACGTTCAGACGAACACCTTCAACGCAGGCTGCCTTTAACCGTTTCGGCTACGGAGCAATTAACCGCCGGGTCGAAAATCTTGACTGCCTTTATCGGTTTCAAACCGAGTGGCGACATCTAGCTGAAATTCTTAGAATTATTCTAGCCCACTGTCCGACAACCAGTAGTCAGTAGCAGTGAAGAGATGTCGCTTTAGTTAATTTTATAAGCAATGTTTTTTATTTAAAGTGTAAACCCACACTAAGGTATCATTATAGAAATGAAAAATGCAATCAAAATTTTGTCTCCGACGGGACTCGAACCCGTAACGTTCAGACGAACACCTTCAACGCAGGCTGCCTTTAACCGTTTCGGCTACGGAGCAATTAACCGCCGGGTCGAAAATCTTGACTGCCTTTATCGGTTTCAAACCGAGTGGCGACATCTAGCTGAAATTCTTAGAATTATTCTAGCCCACTGTCCGACAACCAGTAGTCAGTAGCAGTGAAGAGATGTCGCTTTAGTTAATTTTATAAGCAATGTTTTTTATTTAAAGTGTAAACCCACACTAAGGTATCATTATAGAAATGAAAAATGCAATCAAAATTTTGTCTCCGACGGGACTCGAACCCGTAACGTTCAGACGAACACCTTCAACGCAGGCTGCCTTTAACCGTTTCGGCTACGGAGCAATTAACCGCCGGGTCGAAAATCTTGACTGCCTTTATCGGTTTCAAACCGAGTGGCGACATCTAGCTGAAATTCTTAGAATTATTCTAGCCCACTGTCCGACAACCAGTAGTCAGTAGCAGTGAAGAGATGTCGCTTTAGTTAATTTTATAAGCAATGTTTTTTATTTAAAGTGTAAACCCACACTAAGGTATCATTATAGAAATGAAAAATGCAATCAAAATTTTGTCTCCGACGGGACTCGAACCCGTAACGTTCAGACGAACACCTTCAACGCAGGCTGCCTTTAACCGTTTCGGCTACGGAGCAATTAACCGCCGGGTCGAAAATCTTGACTGCCTTTATCGGTTTCAAACCGGGTTCGAGTCCCGTCGGAGACAAAATTTTGATTGCATTTTTCATTTCTATAATGATACCTTAGTGTGGGTTTACACTTTAAATAAAAAACATTGCTTATAAAATTAACTAAAGCGACATCTCTTCACTGCTACTGACTACTGGTTGTCGGACAGTGGGCTAGAATAATTCTAAGAATTTCAGCTAGATGTCGCCACTCGGTTTGAAACCGATAAAGGCAGTCAAGATTTTCGACCCGGCGGTTAATTGCTCCGTAGCCGAAACGGTTAAAGGCAGCCTGCGTTGAAGGTGTTCGTCTGAACGTTACGGGTTCGAGTCCCGTCGGAGACAAAATTTTGATTGCATTTTTCATTTCTATAATGATACCTTAGTGTGGGTTTACACTTTAAATAAAAAACATTGCTTATAAAATTAACTAAAGCGACATCTCTTCACTGCTACTGACTACTGGTTGTCGGACAGTGGGCTAGAATAATTCTAAGAATTTCAGCTAGATGTCGCCACTCGGTTTGAAACCGATAAAGGCAGTCAAGATTTTCGACCCGGCGGTTAATTGCTCCGTAGCCGAAACGGTTAAAGGCAGCCTGCGTTGAAGGTGTTCGTCTGAACGTTACGGGTTCGAGTCCCGTCGGAGACAAAATTTTGATTGCATTTTTCATTTCTATAATGATACCTTAGTGTGGGTTTACACTTTAAATAAAAAACATTGCTTATAAAATTAACTAAAGCGACATCTCTTCACTGCTACTGACTACTGGTTGTCGGACAGTGGGCTAGAATAATTCTAAGAATTTCAGCTAGATGTCGCCACTCGGTTTGAAACCGATAAAGGCAGTCAAGATTTTCGACCCGGCGGTTAATTGCTCCGTAGCCGAAACGGTTAAAGGCAGCCTGCGTTGAAGGTGTTCGTCTGAACGTTACGGGTTCGAGTCCCGTCGGAGACAAAATTTTGATTGCATTTTTCATTTCTATAATGATACCTTAGTGTGGGTTTACACTTTAAATAAAAAACATTGCTTATAAAATTAACTAAAGCGACATCTCTTCACTGCTACTGACTACTGGTTGTCGGACAGTGGGCTAGAATAATTCTAAGAATTTCAGCTAGATGTCGCCACTCGGTTTGAAACCGATAAAGGCAGTCAAGATTTTCGACCCGGCGGTTAATTGCTCCGTAGCCGAAACGGTTAAAGGCAGCCTGCGTTGAAGGTGTTCGTCTGAACGTTACGGGTTCGAGTCCCGTCGGAGACAAAATTTTGATTGCATTTTTCATTTCTATAATGATACCTTAGTGTGGGTTTACACTTTAAATAAAAAACATTGCTTATAAAATTAACTAAAGCGACATCTCTTCACTGCTACTGACTACTGGTTGTCGGACAGTGGGCTAGAATAATTCTAAGAATTTCAGCTAGATGTCGCCACTCGGTTTGAAACCGATAAAGGCAGTCAAGATTTTCGACCCGGCGGTTAATTGCTCCGTAGCCGAAACGGTTAAAGGCAGCCTGCGTTGAAGGTGTTCGTCTGAACGTTACGGGTTCGAGTCCCGTCGGAGACAAAATTTTGATTGCATTTTTCATTTCTATAATGATACCTTAGTGTGGGTTTACACTTTAAATAAAAAACATTGCTTATAAAATTAACTAAAGCGACATCTCTTCACTGCTACTGACTACTGGTTGTCGGACAGTGGGCTAGAATAATTCTAAGAATTTCAGCTAGATGTCGCCACTCGGTTTGAAACCGATAAAGGCAGTCAAGATTTTCGACCCGGCGGTTAATTGCTCCGTAGCCGAAACGGTTAAAGGCAGCCTGCGTTGAAGGTGTTCGTCTGAACGTTACGGGTTCGAGTCCCGTCGGAGACAAAATTTTGATTGCATTTTTCATTTCTATAATGATACCTTAGTGTGGGTTTACACTTTAAATAAAAAACATTGCTTATAAAATTAACTAAAGCGACATCTCTTCACTGCTACTGACTACTGGTTGTCGGACAGTGGGCTAGAATAATTCTAAGAATTTCAGCTAGATGTCGCCACTCGGTTTGAAACCGATAAAGGCAGTCAAGATTTTCGACCCGGCGGTTAATTGCTCCGTAGCCGAAACGGTTAAAGGCAGCCTGCGTTGAAGGTGTTCGTCTGAACGTTACGGGTTCGAGTCCCGTCGGAGACAAAATTTTGATTGCATTTTTCATTTCTATAATGATACCTTAGTGTGGGTTTACACTTTAAATAAAAAACATTGCTTATAAAATTAACTAAAGCGACATCTCTTCACTGCTACTGACTACTGGTTGTCGGACAGTGGGCTAGAATAATTCTAAGAATTTCAGCTAGATGTCGCCACTCGGTTTGAAACCGATAAAGGCAGTCAAGATTTTCGACCCGGCGGTTAATTGCTCCGTAGCCGAAACGGTTAAAGGCAGCCTGCGTTGAAGGTGTTCGTCTGAACGTTACGGGTTCGAGTCCCGTCGGAGACAAAATTTTGATTGCATTTTTCATTTCTATAATGATACCTTAGTGTGGGTTTACACTTTAAATAAAAAACATTGCTTATAAAATTAACTAAAGCGACATCTCTTCACTGCTACTGACTACTGGTTGTCGGACAGTGGGCTAGAATAATTCTAAGAATTTCAGCTAGATGTCGCCACTCGGTTTGAAACCGATAAAGGCAGTCAAGATTTTCGACCCGGCGGTTAATTGCTCCGTAGCCGAAACGGTTAAAGGCAGCCTGCGTTGAAGGTGTTCGTCTGAACGTTACGGGTTCGAGTCCCGTCGGAGACAAAATTTTGATTGCATTTTTCATTTCTATAATGATACCTTAGTGTGGGTTTACACTTTAAATAAAAAACATTGCTTATAAAATTAACTAAAGCGACATCTCTTCACTGCTACTGACTACTGGTTGTCGGACAGTGGGCTAGAATAATTCTAAGAATTTCAGCTAGATGTCGCCACTCGGTTTGAAACCGATAAAGGCAGTCAAGATTTTCGACCCGGCGGTTAATTGCTCCGTAGCCGAAACGGTTAAAGGCAGCCTGCGTTGAAGGTGTTCGTCTGAACGTTACGGGTTCGAGTCCCGTCGGAGACAAAATTTTGATTGCATTTTTCATTTCTATAATGATACCTTAGTGTGGGTTTACACTTTAAATAAAAAACATTGCTTATAAAATTAACTAAAGCGACATCTCTTCACTGCTACTGACTACTGGTTGTCGGACAGTGGGCTAGAATAATTCTAAGAATTTCAGCTAGATGTCGCCACTCGGTTTGAAACCGATAAAGGCAGTCAAGATTTTCGACCCGGCGGTTAATTGCTCCGTAGCCGAAACGGTTAAAGGCAGCCTGCGTTGAAGGTGTTCGTCTGAACGTTACGGGTTCGAGTCCCGTCGGAGACAAAATTTTGATTGCATTTTTCATTTCTATAATGATACCTTAGTGTGGGTTTACACTTTAAATAAAAAACATTGCTTATAAAATTAACTAAAGCGACATCTCTTCACTGCTACTGACTACTGGTTGTCGGACAGTGGGCTAGAATAATTCTAAGAATTTCAGCTAGATGTCGCCACTCGGTTTGAAACCGATAAAGGCAGTCAAGATTTTCGACCCGGCGGTTAATTGCTCCGTAGCCGAAACGGTTAAAGGCAGCCTGCGTTGAAGGTGTTCGTCTGAACGTTACGGGTTCGAGTCCCGTCGGAGACAAAATTTTGATTGCATTTTTCATTTCTATAATGATACCTTAGTGTGGGTTTACACTTTAAATAAAAAACATTGCTTATAAAATTAACTAAAGCGACATCTCTTCACTGCTACTGACTACTGGTTGTCGGACAGTGGGCTAGAATAATTCTAAGAATTTCAGCTAGATGTCGCCACTCGGTTTGAAACCGATAAAGGCAGTCAAGATTTTCGACCCGGCGGTTAATTGCTCCGTAGCCGAAACGGTTAAAGGCAGCCTGCGTTGAAGGTGTTCGTCTGAACGTTACGGGTTCGAGTCCCGTCGGAGACAAAATTTTGATTGCATTTTTCATTTCTATAATGATACCTTAGTGTGGGTTTACACTTTAAATAAAAAACATTGCTTATAAAATTAACTAAAGCGACATCTCTTCACTGCTACTGACTACTGGTTGTCGGACAGTGGGCTAGAATAATTCTAAGAATTTCAGCTAGATGTCGCCACTCGGTTTGAAACCGATAAAGGCAGTCAAGATTTTCGACCCGGCGGTTAATTGCTCCGTAGCCGAAACGGTTAAAGGCAGCCTGCGTTGAAGGTGTTCGTCTGAACGTTACGGGTTCGAGTCCCGTCGGAGACAAAATTTTGATTGCATTTTTCATTTCTATAATGATACCTTAGTGTGGGTTTACACTTTAAATAAAAAACATTGCTTATAAAATTAACTAAAGCGACATCTCTTCACTGCTACTGACTACTGGTTGTCGGACAGTGGGCTAGAATAATTCTAAGAATTTCAGCTAGATGTCGCCACTCGGTTTGAAACCGATAAAGGCAGTCAAGATTTTCGACCCGGCGGTTAATTGCTCCGTAGCCGAAACGGTTAAAGGCAGCCTGCGTTGAAGGTGTTCGTCTGAACGTTACGGGTTCGAGTCCCGTCGGAGACAAAATTTTGATTGCATTTTTCATTTCTATAATGATACCTTAGTGTGGGTTTACACTTTAAATAAAAAACATTGCTTATAAAATTAACTAAAGCGACATCTCTTCACTGCTACTGACTACTGGTTGTCGGACAGTGGGCTAGAATAATTCTAAGAATTTCAGCTAGATGTCGCCACTCGGTTTGAAACCGATAAAGGCAGTCAAGATTTTCGACCCGGCGGTTAATTGCTCCGTAGCCGAAACGGTTAAAGGCAGCCTGCGTTGAAGGTGTTCGTCTGAACGTTACGGGTTCGAGTCCCGTCGGAGACAAAATTTTGATTGCATTTTTCATTTCTATAATGATACCTTAGTGTGGGTTTACACTTTAAATAAAAAACATTGCTTATAAAATTAACTAAAGCGACATCTCTTCACTGCTACTGACTACTGGTTGTCGGACAGTGGGCTAGAATAATTCTAAGAATTTCAGCTAGATGTCGCCACTCGGTTTGAAACCGATAAAGGCAGTCAAGATTTTCGACCCGGCGGTTAATTGCTCCGTAGCCGAAACGGTTAAAGGCAGCCTGCGTTGAAGGTGTTCGTCTGAACGTTACGGGTTCGAGTCCCGTCGGAGACAAAATTTTGATTGCATTTTTCATTTCTATAATGATACCTTAGTGTGGGTTTACACTTTAAATAAAAAACATTGCTTATAAAATTAACTAAAGCGACATCTCTTCACTGCTACTGACTACTGGTTGTCGGACAGTGGGCTAGAATAATTCTAAGAATTTCAGCTAGATGTCGCCACTCGGTTTGAAACCGATAAAGGCAGTCAAGATTTTCGACCCGGCGGTTAATTGCTCCGTAGCCGAAACGGTTAAAGGCAGCCTGCGTTGAAGGTGTTCGTCTGAACGTTACGGGTTCGAGTCCCGTCGGAGACAAAATTTTGATTGCATTTTTCATTTCTATAATGATACCTTAGTGTGGGTTTACACTTTAAATAAAAAACATTGCTTATAACATGTAGTAGTAGATATGCAAGTAGGGGCTTAGCCCAAGGCGATCCACTTTCTCCTCTTTTATTTAATATAACAACATCTAAAATTTGCAAAGAAATTAATTTTGTTTACATCTGTCAATATGCAGATGATTTTGTTTTATTTCAAAACTGCAGGAAGCTGTCAGAGAGCTCCGACAGAATACAACATGCTTTAAACACATTTATAGAAATTTTGAATGACTTAGGTCTTGAATTGTCTATTCCTAAATCTAAATTATGTGTTTTTAGCAGAGGTCGAAGAACGCAACCGCTAGCTATTAAAATAAATAATCGTTTAATTCAACGTGTGGACGTGTATAAATACTTGGGTTTATGGCTAGATTGTTCGCTGCGCTGGGGTAAGCACGTGAATGAGATAGTGGCCAAAACACAAAAATTTAATAATATATTAAAAGTTTTGGTAGGATCTAACTGGGGTTCGCATCTACTACATTTGCGTAGGTTACCTATATATTTCGTTAATAAGAAGTCGATTAGATTACGGTTCATACTTATTTGATAATAGTGCTAAAGTTAATATTTATAAACTTGAAAAGACGCAAAATAAGGCTTTAAAGATAATTGGTGGTTTTATTAGAAGTACCCCGATACATACTATGGAAAGCGAGCTCTGTGTATATCCACTGCATATAAGAAGACGCTATTTGGGCTATAAATATTGTTTAAAAAATAAAACTATTACTGATAATGAAACGATGAGATTGCTGTCGGAATTGAATTACTTGTGTTGTTCTAATGATTACTGGGCTAATATGAAAAAGCCATTACTCGCTTTATGTTTTGATTCAGTTAGAAATGACGTAATCTATTCTTCTGCCACTGTAGATAGTTTTAGCCTGAGTACATGGGTAACTAATATTAACACTTATGACATAATTTCGATGAGTTTAGATTGTATGAATAGGCCTAAAAAAAGTCATGAAGTAAATTTACTTAGATCAGAAACTATTAAAGAGTTGAGTGAAAAATATTTTGATTGGTATGTACTGTTTACAGATGGTTCAAAGAGTGAAGACGGGTGTGGGGCGGCATTTTATGACCCCGTGGTCAATAGTTATAATCGACCCAATTGTCTAAAAATACTAATTAATAACTTATCAATTATGTCGGTGGAACTTATTGCGATATCCGAAGCACTGTATTACTACAGCAATATTCTTAATAAAAAGAAAATAGTCATTTGTAGTGATAGCAAAAGTGCACTTCAGCATATTACTCGCTGCGCCTCTGGCAGGAGGGGAGTATCCATAGCTTATGTCATACTGTCGCAGTTTATTGAGCTAAGTGACCGCGGCGTTGAGGTTCGGTTGCAATGGGTTCCATCGCATATTGGACTTAGAGGTAATGAGGAGGCTGACATTTTAGCCAAAAAAGCCATATTAGAAGGTTCAGAGTACAGCATGTTACCTAATTACTCCGAATTGCTACCTAAGTACAGGAAAAGTTATACATTTTGGAAGGAACACTTTAACGAAAGGTCTGTTGAAAAGGGGATTTGGTACAAATCCATTCAATGTGAACCTCCTCATGTCCCTTGGTTTGGTTTAATAAAAATATCTCGCAATCTCATTGTTATCGGACATAGACTGCGAACGGGACATATGCCTCTTAAAAAGTTTGCCTTTTTAATGCGTAAATCGGACACACCCAATTGTGATTCATGTGGAGTAGTAGAGGATGTCCAACATCTACTAGAGGAGTGCGTGCGCTTCCAACAGGAAAGACAGTCACTTGTGATGGCTTTCGGACTGAACAGTCTTGACACAGGAATTTTTCACAACGTTTTAGCACACCCTACATCTCAATCAGCTGTTGAGCTGTTCAGAGCCGTGACTCATCACAAGTAGTACACACTAACTACCTACCAAATACGTAATTTATTATTCGTTAAAATTTTTCTTTTTTTATTTTTATTTAATTGTAGTAATTATTCTCTTATTGTTGGCTTATTTCCTTTTTTATTGGTGCAGGTAATGTTATTAAATCATTGTAAATACGATAGGACCGGCATGTTGTTAAACAAAGGTCCTTATAATAAATTTGAATAAAAAAAAAAAAAAAATGGTAAATTTGAATGGTGAACAAATAAACTTATGATTAATATACACTAAACTACTGTCTCTTCTTCTTCAAAACAGTGATTGTTCTGTCCAATGTTATTTTGAGCCCGCCTATTGGCTCTATCAGGCCAGCGATTGGCGTAACTTTTGAGCGGTAAACTTTCCTTAGTTAAACGATTAGCACTTAACACTTTTAGGCCCTCTGGGTGCCTATTCGACGCACTAGCACTAATTATTTGCACTGGTGGGGGTGGTGGTGCATTGGTGGGCCTCGGCAGCGCGGAAGTTTCGGCAGGCTCCCGTTGATGATAACTTCCGCGTCGACGGCGAGGCTTGTCAGCCTCCTCGGCGTCCTGCGTGCAGTGACCCTCCCCGCGGCGCCCGGACGACGCAGCGCTCCCGCACTGGCAACAGCGTCCGCTCCTCCACATCCACGCTATGACAGCGCTCACTAAGCCTGCTAGTAAGATGTAGCTGATGGCGTAATGGTGGATGTTGTGGTACGATATCTCCTCGATCTCGGTGTTACTATTCTTTAGTTTCTCGATGGACTCTCCTAAACTGACAAAGGATGAGTTCAGGCTCCCTTCTCGATTCAACTCGTACTCTGGTATATTTATATTCACTAAATGGTTGATCTGGTCCAGTTCAGGAATATAAATATCTGGTGTTATATTAACCTGAATTGATTGGTGACGAAGGGTGTAAAGTGTGAAGTCGTCGCCCTTGAGAATACATTCTTGGTTGGTCGCGATGACTCCGCTTCCACTCAGTTGTCTTACGGTAACATAATCATTACATATTATTTTAATTATTTTCACGTCACAACAAAAGAATAAATGCTGAGACGACGATCGTAAAGTTACCCATTTGTCCGCACATAATGATTTTTCTACATTGCATTTATTTGAAGTTTGATTCATTATGCAGAAACTTTCGTCGCTGTTTATGCTGTTTATAGGTTTGCGCTGTGGACATAGATAGGACAGTCCATGGTGCACGCATTCCATAAGCTCGATGTTGGTAACAGTGAAGTAGGAGTCTCTTTTTAGGTTGACTGCTACATATTCTGAGATTGGTAATATGCTGACCATCATGGTTTTTATTTGGTGAGGTACAGACAGTAATTTATATAGTTGGTAGCTTTCTCTGGCTATGAGCGAGAATGTTACTTCTATTATGACGTACGCTTTGGTAGCTCTGGCCTTGACCTTCAGAACCTTGTAGATATATTGGAAATCTGTGTCGATATTATTGATTGGTAGAGAGAGATCTGTTGGCATCTGTCCGACTATGGTTTGAAGCTCACTTTTTAGTTGTGCCGGTGTAAGCAGACTAGTACTTATTTGACCATGGTAGATATCTGTTATAGTATCGATGAGCGTTTCCTGTAATCTACGTAAACTGTGTAGTAAGTCATTTTATTTGGTTTGACACTTGTGGTTCTGCTATTCGACACTAGACGGCGACAACAACTCGGATTCTAAACGCTTCATACACGCACTCCTGAGCAATATTGAAAACCACTTATCTACCTAGTTCAGTATTAATTGACTAGATGGCGCCACGAGTCATCTGCTAACAGGTGGCGCTGCTCACAACTTAACTGTGCTTTGAACAAAAGCTTTATATTATCTTAAAAATGCTTTGTAGCGGATGCCAGGCTGAAAATAATATTAAAGATCTCCTGAAATGTAACAATTGTGCTTTTTCATACTGTTTCCTATGCTTGAATATCACTGCAGATTCATCCAAGCAGATTAGCGCTGATCTGTTAGCTTCACTGGGCTGCCCGTCTTGTCAGAATATAACGAGACGCAAACGAAACGACAATACGCCAGTAAAGAGTCAACATCGAACGCTGGATAACACTATGAACGCCTCGTTTAGCCAAGCCTCCCTTGAGCACTCTCAGATACCAATGAGCGCTTCTGCCGGCTCCGCTAAGAAAATCGAGCCAGTTACCATAGAGAGTATAAGCAAATTGTTTGACATAAAACTTTCCCCAGGCTCTGCTTTCATGATAAACCTTCGTTCAGAACTCAAGAAAGACATTGAAAAAATGGTTTCTGTGGAGATTACTCGGGCTCTTCAGGAAGTAAAGAACGATTTTTCGACCACCACTACCTTCATTACTGCTGAACAAGACGATTTAAAATCAGAAATCGCGGAGAAGGATAATCGAATTAAGAATCTCGAGTCTGAGTTATCAAAAAATCAGCTGGCTGTTACCAAACTTCAAAACCGTGTTACTACGATGGAAAGGATATCACGTGAGCTTAATTTGGAGATTCATGAAGTGCCCGAGACCAAAAATGAAAATCTCGTCCTTCTTTTTAAAAAACTCTGCGAGTGCCTTCAGGTGACCATCTCGGATAGTGACATCAGAGCCTGTCGTCGTGTAGCGAAGATGAATACTGACTCCAAGAGGCCTAGAAATATTCTCATCACCCTTTCTTCACAGCGCCAACGTGACGTGCTTCTATCTGCGGTTACACGTTTTAATAAGGCCCACTCAAGCGACAAACTTTGTCTATCCCAATTAGGGTTCAGTGACGCTGCCACAAGAGTTTATGTATCAGAGCACCTACCTCCCGAAACAAAAGAACTTCATGGATCAGCTCGAAAATTCTGTAGAGACAAAAATTATAAATTCGTATGGGTACGTTTCGGTCAAGTGTTTATACAATACAATACAAATACTCTTTATTGCACACCAAACAAATAATTAAAACAAACAAATAATAAAAAGAAAACATTACAAATATGAGGCACAATGGGCGGCCTTATCGCTAATAGCGATCTCTTCCAGGCAACCTTTGGATGGACATAAAATAAAGAAGAAGAGTAGACGGTGGCATACATTATTGGTAAAATAAGACATACTTTAACCACAATATAGTTAAATATGTAAAAACTATATATATATACATATGTATATATAAATAATATTAATTATACCTACATTACTTTACCATTACATAATTTATATACATATATATATAAACAAATACATAACATATAGGTATATATACATATATATATATATATAATATATATATCGATACAAATAGATAAGTTTTATATAGATATTGCAGAATTATGAGTTTGATACAGAAGATAGAAAGTGTTTATATACCATATCTTTAAAAATAGGGAGTGATTTAGCCTTTCTTATCGCAGAAGGTAACGAGTTCCAAAGCTTGGTAGAACGTACGGTGAAGGAAATACTATAGGCGTGGGAAGTATGTGTAGGAGTTTTCAGCTGGAGAGAGTCAGCTGAGCGCAGGGATCGGGAGTGGGATTCGGAAAGGAATTCAAATCTATCCTTAAGATAGCCGGGAGTGGTTGGGTTGAAGAGGATGTTGTAAAGAAGGGAGAGGAAATGTGCATCCCGGCGAAGGCGGATAGGTAACCACTTGAGCTTGTTGCGGTATTCGGTGATGTGATCATACTTCCGTAGACCGAAGATGAATCGTATGCAGAAATTTTGAAGCCGCTCAAGCTTATACCTGATACCTTATACGCAAGGATGAGAAGAGTCCAGCTATATTAATTAAAAACTTTGATATTTTAAATAAGTTAAGTTGTGAGTTGTCCGTTTTGAAATAACTAACTGTATTTCATTGAAAAAATTAGAAATTTTTGTTTTAGTTATTAGTTTTTATAGTTTTATTAAGTACGTTTTCTAAAAATTGTATATTTTTTTTTTAGGAAAGTAAATTTTGTTATTGTTCATAGTCGCTTTTGTGTACGAAATGGTAACGGTATTTTACCAAAACGTTAATAGAATTCGTAGTAAGCTATCAACGTTTTATTTAAATCTCCTAAACTCTAACTTCGACATAGTATGTTTGACTGAGACAAACCTAAATAAGAGCGTTTTTGATGGTGAAGTGGTAGACAATCGTTACAATGTTTTTAGAAGGGATCGAATCGATACATGTTCTCAAAAGCGTGATGGCGGTGGTGTATTATTGGCTATTTTTAAAAAGTACGAAGTAATTCGTGAATTTTCCTGGGATACTGAAATGGAGGATCTCTGGATAACTATTAATCCCGAATCTCGCGACTCCCCCCGTTTGAATGTTTGCGTCTGTTATTTACCCCCTGACATTAATTTTATTAAAAGAGATCAATTCTATGCACACTGCCAAAAGTTGATATTGAATGACTATCCCGACGATAATTTTTTATTACTGGGAGATTTTAACACCCCTGATTTTTATTCCATATCTCTCAACTCTCATCTGTCTGCAGAACTACCGGCTCCCTCTAAAATCTGTCGTATTTTAATTGAATTCCTTACTTTATGCAATTTAAAACAATTTAACAATGTGTTGAATATTAAAGATCGTCTATTGGACTTGGTGCTAACCAATATTGACAATATTACTGTTGCTGAAACACTATCTTTGAGCCGTCTGGACAAGTTACATCCTGCTATCGTAATTAATATACCACTATTCAAATTTTGTAAATATTTAAAACGCTATAATACCAAACGATTAAACTTTGATAAATGTAATTTTGATCAAATTAGAACCGAATTGAACTCAATAAGTTGGTATGATACATTAAACTCGCCTGATGTGGACTACTGTACTAATATATTTTATGATATTCTTTATGATATTATTAATAGACATACACCACTTAGGTCACAAAAACACACGTCTTATCCCGTCTGGTACAGTAAACCATTAATCAAATGTAATGAAGAAAAAAATAAATTTCATAAATTATATAAGAAATTCGGAAACCCCCGTGACTACGATACCTTCTCCATGCTTCGTAGTAGATGTAAAGACCTAGCAGAGGAATGTTACAACAAGTATATCTCATCAACCGAAGAATCAATAGAGAATGATTTAAAATATTTTTGGAGGTTTGTTAATAATAGAAAGGGTCGAAATTCTGTACCTCAGACAATGACGTTGGAAAATGCTTCGTCAACGCACGGCTACGGTGTATGCGAACTATTTTCTCAGTACTTTGGCTCCGTATTTGAAAATGAGGACTGTTCGGTTAATGTTGTGTCTGATAAAGAAAGTCTAGCCTCTTTAGATAACTGTATATCTAATTCATTATCACAAGTATATATAAATGTAGACGATGTTCTCTTAAAAATTAAACAATTAGACAAAAACAAGGGGCCCGGTCCAGATTTGCTTCCAACATCTTTTGTTAAATCTTGCGGTAGGGAATTGGCTGTTCCACTAAGCATCTTATTTGACAAATCACTTAACTGTGGCGTTTTCCCTACCAGATGGAAAACAGCTCATATAGTCCCAATCTACAAAAGCGGTGACAGGTCACGGTGCGAAAACTACCGTCCTATAAGCTTACTGTCGTGCTTTGCCAAGCTATTTGAATCCCTGGTATACAGTCAACTTTATAACCACATCAAACCCATTATATCTGAAAAGCAACACGGTTTTGTAAAAAATAGGTCCACAATTAGCAATCTGATCGAATATAAACATTTTCTTTGTCAGGCTTTCGCCAAATCTGGACAGGTTGACTCCATTTATACAGACTTTTCTAAAGCCTTTGACAAGGTCAATCATCAGTTACTCTGTCGCAAGCTTGGTAAATACGGTTTTCACGGAAATCTATATCGTTGGATCTGCTCCTACCTAGATAACAGAAGTCAGTTGGTTACCTTACATGGCTACGTTTCATCAGCGGTTGCGGTAACCTCGGGTGTCCCTCAAGGATCCCATTTAGGCCCGCTTCTTTTCGTTATCTTTATAAACGACCTTGTATCGCGCCTATCCTGCAACTGCCTACTATATGCTGATGATTTAAAAATATTTAACGTTATTTCTGAGAGAAATGATTGCTTGGCTCTCCAAAATGATTTAAACACAGTCACTGAATGGTGCAAAAGCAACAAGATGACGTTGAATATTGGTAAGTGTTACATCATATCTTTTACAAATAAACGCAATAAAGTAAGTTTTGTATACACTATCAATGGCCAGGAACTCAGCCGGTCTCATCTTGCAAAGGATCTAGGTATTTTATTCGATGACAAGCTTACCTTTCGCGCTCACTATCAGCACATCGCAGATAAAGCCAACCGGTTACTCGGTTTTGTTCTACGATCAACGAAAGGATTTAGAAAAGCTTGTAGTTTAATCTATCTTTATAACTCCATTGTTAGAAGCGTATTGGAATATGGAAGCCCAGTATGGTCACCTAACTACAAAGTTCATACCTACAACATTGAAAGGGTTCAACGAAAATTTCTTAGGCTCTTATGTTACCGGTTGAAACCTGGTCGCTTGAGTCTAAGTTACGAAGAGAGGCTTCTTAAATTCAATGTCACATCATTAGAGACACGACGTATTTATTTTGATATGATTTTTCTTTATAAAATAATTCATTCAATCATAGATTCTCCAAAACTCTTGTCAGAAATATCTTTCAATATTAACTTCAGAGCAAGACACTCAAATAAATCTAATATTTTTATTTTGAAAACTTATAGGAATAATATATCTTCATATAATCCGCTAACCAGAATGGCGCGTCAATATAACGATCTACACAAAACCCATATTGAACTCGACATATTTGTTAAATTTAGTAAATATATTTCAACCTCAAAAGAGATCCTCCAATTTAATATCCCATCTAGACATAAGGATAGTTTTAAGTAACTTAATTACCTACTTATAGACATAGCTGCTAGTTTCTTATTTCGTATTCTAAATTTGCCTATGTTTATTCTTTGTGTGTTGTGTTTGTATTTATACCTCGATATTTATATCATATTATAGCTGTGCGTACAAATGTTTATTTTACAATCAAGATCTAGTTTATAAATTTTATTTTACTTTATTTTGTATATGGTTGTAAAGTGTATTGTACGATAAATAAATAAATAAATAAATAAATAAGTAAGGTGTTGCTAGCCATCGCAGTTAGAGTAAACTCTTGTATGTACGAAACATTTTGAAGTTCTCGCTGAAGGATGCTGGAGTTCTCCTGTAGGTCGTTAAGTTTTTTATTTATTAACTTATGATGTTGGTCGACTGTTATCTCCATCTTCTTCATGAGATTGAATTCCGCTTCAATAACTGAAGTTTGGTTTTTTAAGAGGCTAGACAGGTGTTTCTCGTTTCGATGTATAGTATCGATGTCCTTGGCATACTGGTCTGCGAATCTAAGACTCCAAATAACTCATTAGCTAGATATCCGACACCGTCGATAAGCCCGCGGCGCCGGCGTCGTCTAGCTTGTACGTTATAATGTTGCGTAAGCAAAAGTTCGTTGTAGTATTTCAGTTCCTGGAACTCGTGCCGTGCTTGTTGCAGGATAATATTACAATGGGATTGGTTTTCAATGGTGGCGCATAGCTTATCTAAATAGTTTGATGTTTTTTGATAGGCTTTTATTCCTGACCAATAGGGTTCCATATCATGGTAAACAATCAATGTCCATTTGTCTCTGATAAGCTGTACTTTAGAAATGGGATCAAAATATAGCGTTTGGTTGTTTGGTAATTGTTTCACACTGTAGTTTCCGTGCGCTGGCGCTAATAATGCCATGAAACAAATTAATGCCGTTGCTATTGTGAAGAAGTCGGGTCGGCGTCTTTTCCTTCTAGACTCTGGTTTGGTTTCTGGTTTACTTTCTGGTAAATTGTGGTTATTTTGGTTTACCGGTAGGACCGATAATTTAACGACAGGCCTTTTTAGCAAGCCGTTTTTGGTTTTTAGAGTGACGGCCCGGACCAGACCGTCATCGCCCGGGTGCGTGTCGACGACACGGCCCATTGCCCATCTCCCAGCTGGTATGTTGTCATCACGTATGGTCACAAGGTCCCCGATGGTGATGTTATTCTGGGTATTCTTCCATTTATTCCTTGCAGAAAGCTGAGTCAGGTATTCCGTCTTCCATCTTTTCCACAAATCTTGGAATATCTTCGAAGTCAAGTGCCACCTGGTTCTGGCATCTTGTTCAGTTTCCATTACTGTCATACCTGGGCGTCCTGACAAAAAATGTGCTGGTGTTAGAAAATCGAGATCGTCTGGGTTCTCAGTTAGGGCGCAGAGAGGACGAGAATTGAGGCACGCTTCTATCCTGGCTAGCACCGTGCTGTACTCCTCGAAGGTAAGCTTTTGTTGTCCGACAACTCGCTTCAGATGATGTTTGAGGCTTCGGACCGACCTTTCCCATAGTCCTCCCGCACTTGGCTAACTTGGCACATTGAAATGCCATTCTATCCCCATTTCAGTGATCTCCTTCATGCCGCTCAGAAGAAGCTGGTTCAGCGCCTCTTGTAGCAGCCTGTCTGATCCTACGAAGTTTGTCCCATTGTCGCTGTAGACATGTCCTGGGGCTCCGCGACGGGCAGCCATTCTATGGAGCGCCGCTAAAAATGCTGAGCTGCTCATATCCGATACAAGCTCGATGTGTACGGCTTTGGTCACCATACATACGAAAATCGCTATGTATCCCTTTGTGGTTTTGACGCCTCGTCCTTTGTTCGCTTTTATTTCTACGAACCCTGTGTAGTCTACACCACAATGGTAAAACACTTTTTCAGGATTTACCCTAGAACTCGGGAGATCTCCCATAAGCTGGTATTGCTTAACAGGGTCTTGTCGTTTACACGTCACGCACTGCCTTATGAACTTTTTGGTCGCCATGTAGCCGCTGATTATCCAATATTTGCGCCTTAAATTCGCCAAAGTCAATCGCGCTCCCCCATGGAAAGTCAACTCATGAGCTTGTTTGATGAACAAAGTGGTTGCGATGTGGTTGTGCGGTAGTATGATTGGATGTTTCATCTCATCATCTATCTGCGCATTTCTTAATCGTCCTCCAACTCTCAAGAAACCATTTTTGTCTATAATTGGATTTAAGTTTAAGATTTTACTCTTTGAGTGCACCTTATTATGGTTGTGTAAACTAATTATTTCGTCATTAAATTCAGCGAACTGAATTGTTGTGACAATCAGCGTTTTAGCGTGTTTCAACTCGTGTAAATCGAGGTAAGGCTGGTGACCTCGTTTCTTGTTGTTAGGTAAACGAAGTATCCATGCAAAAATACGTGTTATTTTTGTGATGCAACTATATTTATTTAATAAATGATTTACTATGTTGGTAATTGTGTGCGAGCTTTGTTCTAAGGTTACTGTATTGCTTTGACCTAGTAACGCTTTTTTCTCCTCGAGGTTGGTTTGGTAAATGGTTTGTTGATTTTGGTTTTCGTAAGAAGGAAGCCACGACGGACCTTGCCACCACAATGCGTGATCCTTAAGCTCTTGTACATAAAGGCCACGGCTTGCGCAATCCGCCGGGTTGTCAACCGACTTCACATACTGCCATTTCTTCGCGGGTACGATGTTTGTAATCGTTTTCACGCGATTCGCTACAAACTGTTTCCATCTCGCTGGATCGCCCTGGATCCATCCTAGAACTGCTGTAGAGTCGGTCCAGCAGTGTACTCTGATCTGGTAGCCGAATAAACAACTCTGGACTTTTTCTAATAGCTGAGTTAAGAGTAAGGCGCCCATTAACTCTAACCTAGGTATCGACACGATCTTGTTCAGTGGTCTCAGCCTGGCTTTGGCAGCGATTAATGTTATGATGGTTTGGTTATTTCTGGTGACCTTACAATAGATAACGCAAGCGTACGCTAGGTTTGATGCGTCTGAGAATCCGTGTAACTCTATGGAATCATTTTCACTTATTCCTAGCCATCTATTTATTTCTATGTTATTTATTAAGCTCAGCTCTTGACGTAGTTTTATCCATTCAGTTCAGCGTCAATATCTTTTGGCAGCTTTTCATCCCAATCTATCTTTTTCAGCCAAACTTTCTGGAATATAATTTTCATGGTAGTACTCACTGGGGTAAGCCACCCTAAAGGATCGAAAAGCTTAGAGATGTCGGATAGCAGCGACCTCTTCGTGGCCTCAACAGAAGATTTTGATTCTATTTTCGACTCGAATAAAAACTTGTCCTTTTGAGGGTTCCAACCTAGACCCAGAGTTTTGGTTGAGTCCGTTTGCTTGAACTCGTAAGTTGTTTGATTGCATTGGTCTATTCCTAGTCCCGATAAAAGCTCCTTTTTATTCGAGGACCATTTTCGCAGGTTAAATCCCGCGGTCTGAAGCAGCCTTATGAGGTCCGTTTTCAGCTGGTTAGCTTTTTCAAAAGAATGACTACCACCACAGTAATCATCCATGTAAAATTTTTCTTCTAACTCTCGCGCAGCATCCGGAAAATTGGTTCTCTCATCTGTAGCCAGCTTTTTCAGACACATCATCGCTAACCACCCGGCTGGTTTGGTGCCGTATGTCAGCGTGGTTAGTTGGTAAGTTTAGATTTTATCGCTAGGTGATAACCTCCAGATAATCTTTTGATAAGATTGGTCATCCTTGTGCACAATTATCTGCCGGTACATTTTTTCTATGTCGGCTGTGTAGACAAATTGATACTGGCGCCATTTCAGAATGAGTGTTTGTAGGTCCTGTTGTAGATTGGGACCTCTGTACATCACATCATTCAGACTCAAGCCCGTTACCGATTTCGCCGACGCGTTGAAGACGACTCTAATCTTCGATGTAGTTGATTCAGCCCTAATGACCCCATGATGTCCGAGGTAGCACTCGGGAGGGTTGGTTGCTAGTACTTGGCTGCATGTGGTTTAGCCCAAAGTACTCAGTGGCCATGAATTTATGGTAGTCATTTTTTAACTCACTATTTCTCTCCAATTTCTTTTCCGTGTTACGAAACTGCGCTAGCGCTTGTGGTTTCGTAGCACCCAGTTTCTCCTTGAGGTCTGGCTTAAATGGTAGGCGAACTTCATATCTTCCGTTCTCGAGCCTTGTGGTGGTGTTGAGAAAATATTGCAAGCACTCGTGGTCGTCACTTGACATCTCCTCTTGGTAATCAATCTGATTGATATCTTCGTTTTCCCAAAACTTGAGCAGATCATCTGTGTTGTGAAGAACGACGTTGCAGTTGTGATGGGGTTTCACTGTGCCGCAGAGTAGCCATCCTAGCTTCGTCTGCTGGGCTATTGGTTGCTCGTCTGAATCTCCCTTTAAGATTCCTCCTAGCATTATTTTACTATAAACATCAGCCCCAAACAGCAAGTCTACTGGTCGACTTATATTAAACTCTGGGTCCGCTAAGTTTATATTTTGTATATGAGCCCAAGATGGTTTTGGTAGAGTTCTATGATGTAGGTTGTTTATCAAGCTATTCATAATAATGACGTCGGTAGTGAATGAAAACTCGTTGTAAATAGAGCTTACTTCAATGTTTATCATTCCCTTGGTGTTATATGGCAAATATTGTACCCTTGCATTTATTTCTCTCTAAACCTATGATCTGGGCGGCACGCTCATCTATCAGAGACACCTGACTTCCCCCGTCCACTAATATTCTTATGGAGTGCCTGGAGCCGTCGGCACCCGTGATGTAAACCATGGCGGTCACTAGAAGTATCTCCGTGGTGTTTTCCCAAGATGCGTTTGAAGACGCTGATATTGATTCATTTTTGGGCTTGAGAGTAGGTCGTGATTGCGAAGGCGAATTTGGCTTGTCTAATGCGTTATGAAGCAAAGTATTATGAGTACCTAAGCACTTGCGACATCGTTTTGTTGACGAACATATTTCACCAGAATGGTCAATTAAGCAGTTTTGACAAAAATTTAATTCTATTATTTTCTGTAATCTTTGTTCAGGTTTCAACGAAGTAAATTGACGACAATGCCACGTGCCGTGATTCAGGCCACATATGCCACAGGTCAATGACTTAGATGCATGGTATGCATTTGTTATAGATTTATACTAATGAAAAATAAGATAATTATTCATTATAATCATTTATTATACTTTCTTCTATTACTTAATCCATAATTTACACACTAAGAGATTAGCATCATACAGTCCAACAAACTGGATAAATAACAACCCGAAAATAACATCGTCATCATCATCATCATCACCAGCTCTATCATCATCGTCATCATCATCTTCATCACCATCATTATCACTATAATTATTACGTTACAATTACATTGCATAACAATATCATCAGATATAACAACCTAGCAGAAATAACAATAAGAAACAATGTACTTAACTTGCTTGTCGCCTCGTAATCGGAACAGAACTGACTGAACATTTTTTTTTTCGAAATGACAATACCTATATGTTGTTGACCGCAGATGGCCATGACAACGTTACCGGACTATGGCGAGCGCAGAAGGCGCCCAGCCGCAAAAGTTAGGATGGGGCAACAAGCTCAAGGGCACCACTTAGGTTCGAACCATGGCTTGGACTGTTGCCAGATTTTTGAATCTACTGAATGTTAGCGTCTAGGTGCAAAACTGCACCTTAAGACGGAAGAATGTATTCTTCGGCCCCGCCGGCGGGACCGGTTTTTGGAAATGTGTCTAGCAGCTAATGTGGGACGGGTTGACGTCACCTCCGGGTTAGCGGCGGTGAGCTCGTCAACGGGCAAGCCGAGAACGTGTCTCGGTCGACGGAGGAAAGAACTCGTGGGCAATGGCTCTATCGGGTAGACTGACTGAACAAGCCACTTGCAACTGCTTTTATAATAAAAACGTTATTTACAACTCGTCATAAAACAGCCGACGATAGCCAGTACAGCGTGGACCAATCACATCCCTTTTTAGTCGAATAACAATACATTTTATATACAACTCATTATTTTATAGGGTAACTATATACGTAATTAACGTATTATTATAGTTATGATTATTCATAATTATCACATTAGTAAAGAACAAAGTAAACACAAAGAACATTAATAAATCAGACGGCAAGACGTCACAGCCGTCCTTCTTTGACAAACATTTAACAATAAAATAGTAATGTTATGTTTTTAAATATGTATCAAATATAACTGTAAGAATTACTAATAAAAGTTCAATTATTACATACTTCCAAATCCAAGTATTTCAATTGGTTGTCTCATATTCGTAAAGTGACGTCGCTGTAGCGGCAAGCTCAAATACCTAACTAGTTTTAAAACAATATCGAATTGTGAGCGTGTTTTACAGTGATTTAAGTTTAGTTAAATCTTAATTTCCTGTGACATTCATGTTAGCCTTCGTTTTGACATCGTTGGATGGTTGATTTTTTCCACCCTTTTGATTTTGGTTTGGTTTTTGATTAGAGCTTAGTGGTGGTTTCTGCTGGTTTTTCTTCTGGTTGTTAGGTTCGGTGCTACGACGGGCCGCTTCTAAAGCTGTAAATTTGGCTTCTAAAAATTTCAGGAACTCCTGTATAGAGGGTAGCTCCCTGGGGTTCTTCAGCGACTCCAAATACTCCGTGAAAGAAATGTTGTCCAGCTTTTGTGCGAGTAGATGCACTAGGAGCGGGCCCCAGGTGGTTGTGTTGACACCTAAATTTTGAACACCATGAAGAAACTCGTTGGTGACGTCATGCAACTTCTTCATCAACGGAAAGGATTGTTGCTGCATAGTAGGAAGGCCGAGAAGAGTATTGACGTGGGTAGTAAATATTAGTTTTTTATTCCCGTAGCGATGGTTGAGAAGTTTCCAGCACGCTTCGTAATTATCTGTACTGATCGGTAGATGTTGGATCAGATGCTCAGCCTCTCCTTTTAGTTTACCTTTCAAAAACTGCATTTTTTGCGCGTCGGTCATAGAGGGGTTGTTATGGATGGTTTCGGTAAAGAGGTCTTTGAAGGATACCCAGGCCTTGTAATTCCCATTGAAAACAGGAATATCAATTTGCGGGGTAGATTTTTCTCGATGGGATACCGACCACATTTTGGTATAATCGGTAAACTCCTCCTGGTATTGACTATCTTCACAGCCACTTTCACCTTCTATTTCCCAATGTAATTTGTCTATAGCAGACCAACGAGAATCCAGGGATTTTAGGGCGTCCTCAAATTCCCATTTTTTCTCAAGCTTGTCGGTTTTTATTCCGCTTAGAGTTCTCATAAAAGCTCTAATATTTATTTTTTGCTTCTTTATCAACTCGTCTAGCTTGGTGGTGCTCCCCATAGAAGGACAAACCGTTTCCGTTGGTTGGGGAGTGCCTGGTTGAGACGACGATGACGTACCTGGTCGGTTCGCCGTAGGTGCTACACGTAGGCTACTTTCCTGGGAAGCTGATCGTCCCTGCTCTAACTGATCGATGGTATTTTGGATAATGCTTTTCGCAGTCATGTAAATTTCTTCAGCAGTTTCGTAACAGTTTTTTTGGTAGTACACATGGTCAAGTTCTGCTAGCTTACACATCTGCCTGTGATTATTTAGATAATCGGACCAATAGGCCTCTAATAAATCATTCTTGCGCTTACAATAGTCGTACGTCTTTCTAACTGTTCCATCTTTCTTGAAATTAGCCAGCAGCTTTTTTATGGACTCGTAAATTTCCGTTTGGTTGATGAAAAGGTTATCCATGGTGAATAAAAGAAAGGTACGAGTAATAAAAGCGATAATATAAAATGGTTTGATCTGACCTTATTCTGCAACCTGCTTCTGTCCTCAATAAATCACTGTAATCCAATGAATTTACACTGTAGCTGTATCACTTGGTAGGTACTGGTGGGTATTGGTATCTCGAAGGACCATGAAAATAATATATCTTTTGGAAGAAAAGGGTTTTTTGGTATAAGTAAAAGTCACTGGTCTATGGTACGGACTTCACTATATTGTTCCTTTCCTTATTGGTAAGTGGTATGAACTCGCGACGGTGATGGTTGAACGCGAACTAACTCAAAGCGGGTGAATCGCGGCGAATACGTATGCCAATGCAAGCGCAGCAGAATGCGTATTTGCTGAGTGTTCGGTTTACCCGAACAGGTTGGTACTGGTAGGTAAGCAAAAAGTGGTCAAACTTCAAACGGCCATATCTCGAGAACTAGTCGTCCTAGACTTTCCGTTGTAACCTCAAATGAAAAACCTTCATGATATCTACTTTTTTGATGACAGCTGTCAAACTTCAAACGGCCATATCTCGAGAACTAGTCGTCCTAGACTTTCCGTTGTGGGCTCAAATAAAAAACCTTCATGTGATCTACTTTTTTGATTACATCTGTCAAACTTCAAAGTATCAATATCTCGGCAACTGCTCTTCCTAGACTTTCCGTTGTGGGCTCAAATGTAAGACCTTGATGAGGTTTGCAGATCAAATAGCAATTGATAAGTTTATACAAGAAACGCAATTGGAATTATTATACAATGACATAAGCGTAAGTAATTTCTTAGAAATTGTTAAATAAAATATTTTTTTAAAACAGTCTGATAACACCTTTAAACCAGGGACTGCATACAGGTATAAATTTCTGTACAATGAGCCGTTTTCAGTAACAAAACAAAAAGAGTTTTCTACTAAACCTAACAGATGGAGCTGGCAAGCGGAGTAAGCAAGTTTGTGATTAATCCTGTCATTGTCAAATTGTGCCTACCAGTAAAAGAAAATTAACGCCATCTATAGGGTACGAGATAACTATTTTTGAAGTTTTTACTTTTTAATGAAAACGCCTCATTTATTTCTGTATGACGTCATACCAGTTAAATTTCGAGTATTCAAAAATAACAGTAAGACATTCATACCAAAATGATTCTTGTACCGTAAATATTTTATTTATTTATTTATTAAGGAATCCCAACATAAGTAACACAATAGAAACAAGGTAACTAGCTTAACATTAAAATGTCTAGTGCACTTATAATTACAGGGTGTCACTATATGTACTGTAAATTATTATTCGACTAAACTAAACAACAAACAATATTCATGTGCGCCACGGTAGGTGGGTAATAGTTACAAACAGTAGGTAAATTATTTTAAACAATTCAGCATAGGTTGATTATATCTAAAAAAAAAAAAAGAGACAAAACAAAGAAGATAAACAGAAGGTAGAAAAATCTAGATTATTTTTTAATTTTTTTTGGCAAAAGAATCTTACTTAAACAATTTTTAAACTTTGCTAGCCTGTCAGAAATGTCGAGGTCATCGCTCTTTGAAAGAGTGTTGTAGTGCCTAAAGAGTCTTGGGAGAATATTGATGTAGCGTAAAATTTCTGTACTGATATACCAGTTTAATTAAGTATCAGAATTTTTTCAGTTCGTATTTAATGATATTCATATTATTAAGATAGGTATTTTTAAATATCGGTTATTCTCGATTGTTCCATATTTTAGTTAATTTTTCTAAAATAGTTTGTTACGGGCGGGGTGCCACCAGGGCTTTGGAGTACCGACCGCGCGGAGTTCTTTGTGTTTGTTGATTTAGTATAATAATGGAATAGCTTCCGCATCCACGCGTGTTTTAAATTCGCCACAGAATAGAGTGCAGAAAAATAAGTGAAAATGGAAAGTAAGTACCCTTAAAACTAGTCGTATTTTGACTTAATAGTATTTATTACATTTTAGGTGCCTATTCCACTCTTTCAATATCTTAGTCCAAGATTCTTAAGTAATTTGCGTAGTAGATTTCCATTGAAATTACATCACATCAAACTAATATTAAAAATGCGAAAGTTTGGATGGATAGATGGATGATTGTTTCTTCTTTGACGACCTCCGGGGCGCGGTGGGCGAAGGTCCGCCTGCGGCGCAGGAGGTTGCGGGTTCGATTCCCGCCTCGGGACAAATATTTGTACGATCTGCAGATATTTGTTCAGGGTGTTCTGGTCGTTTACTATGTATAATAAAAATATCTATCTATGTACTCGTATTATGTACATATATCAGTTATCAGTACCCATAACACAAGCTCTGCTTAGCTTGGGGCTAGATATTGCTGTGTGATTTGTCCGGCATTATTTATTTATTTATTTATTCTTTATGCCAATACTTCTCTATAAATTAAGCTGAAAATTTGCATAAGTGTAGCTCTTGACCTGAAATAGACCATAGGCTACAATTTAATCCATAAAATTTCAGTTTCCATGGAAGAGAATTAACGTGTTCCTATTCGTTTTCATAGAAACTAGTATCCTAATCTTTGATCAAATATCGGTGTTGCTAGTAAATTGGATGAAATCATCCAAGTTCTTTGATCAAAATTACATTGGACAAAGAAATTGGATGAGTGGAATGGACACCTTAGGTGATTAATTATGAGAGTTAACAGGCCGTTTGCATCTATTCTAGAATACTTAGATAAGGTTATACAGCGTCAAGTGAAACAATTAATACCGTCGGAAAAAAAATCCTACAACTTTAGAGATTAGGTACTGTCAATGTGCACATTAACTTTTCGAAAAGAAATTATAGATTTCATAGGCTCCACAATCTACCTATCATAAAGTTGCACTTTCCAGACAACTATTTATTTAGGTGGGTGGGTACCACACTATTGAATTGTACCATCTATGTATATACATAGGTATATTGTAACTGTAAGGTGTACATTTGACGTGTAATTTTATAAAGTTTACCAATAATTGAACCATTGAACCATCAACCATATAAGTAAATGCTGGATGTCTGGATATTTAGATGTTTGGTTGTATGTTTATTACCTCTTCACACCAAAGCTACTAAACGGATCAAGCTGAAATATTGCATACAGGTAGTTATAGGCCTGGAATAAAACAGGCTTATAACTAACTTTTTATCCCAAAAATCAGTTCCCATTGGATATAAATAACCTTGAACAACGCGTGCGAAACCTCGGGCAGAAGGTAATATTAAATAAATAAATAATTATTGACAATTCACACAACATTATCTCGCCCAAAGCTAAGCAGAGCTTGTTTTATGGGTAGGTACTACATAAAATAACTGATATACGTAATACAGTACACACATAATATATATAACAAATATCTGCAGATCTATAATATAGAATATTAGTGCGACTACATATTTATTACATAACTGTCATATTTATATCAACAGGTACAAGCGCACCGAATAACAGCAACAAAAAACGATGTTATGAGTATATTCCTGAAAGTAACGACGACACATTTGTGGACTCTGAAAAAGCCGATGGTAGGTATTTTTTAAGAAGGTGTCCAACCTACTTACATACGTAATTACTCATATATTTTTGTTTCCATCAGTGCCATTTTCACACAATAGGTATGATATTTTTATAGGAAGTAGGTACCTACCTACTAAATTATTGCTGTGGGTTTGTTACAGAAAAAATCGCAAAATTAACAAACAATCCTTTTATTTTCAGATACAAATGGTTACGAATTACAAAAAGGACAAAGTTGGGATGATGATCCTCGTCCTATCGGAAGCTCAACAATGTTGTCAACTATTGTAAACACGCCACAAGAAGAAAAAGGTCGTAAGACGATGATGGAGTCTAGCACACAAACACCATCGCCTCTAGAAAAGAACGAAACGAACATAAAACTAGCAAATGAATCCTTCGGAAGGTTTGTAGCCCTGGAGCTTTCAAATATATCACCTATAAAAAGACGGTATGTTATGTACGAAATTATTAAACTACTTGAAAATTGTGGTTAACATTGACAACATTGTTTTTTTTAAATTTAATTTTGTTTCTTAAACTATTCATATTTGTTACATAATTATTAATAAACAAAACTTTATATTCAACCTAAAACAGCAAATTCAAGAAGTAACTGAAATCAGCCTTTTTCATATAATTATCATGTTTTTAACGCGTCCCTCAATAAACAGTCGCATAATTATATTACCAATGCAAACTTATTTTTTTATGTTACTTAAGTTAGTATTTGTTTATTTATGAGTTGCGCATTGTGTAGTCATTTTAATAACTTAGTTCCTAATCATAATCACAGTCAGGTTACATTGTTATGCATAATTATTAATCAACGAAACAACAAATTCAAATGTTAACAGTATCTTCTTAATATATTAATTATTTTAGTTTTGATTTTCAATCTTAAAACCAAATTTTACTTTTTGGTCTTTTATTTAACTAAATAGATAGATTTAAATACGATTACATGACATTTACTAATACATATTTATAAATATTACTTAATAGGCAGTCTCATTAATATAATTATTAATTGTCATGTTTATAACTAGTACCTACCTAAGCTTTGGTCTCATAAGGCAGGCAGCATTTAAACACGACTATATAATATTTAGTCATATTTATAATTATTACTCAGTAGGTCATTAATATAATTATTAATTGTCTTGTTTATAACTAGTTTCTAAGCTTTGGTCTCATAATTAAATTGTTTTATTTAGCTTTTGTAGGTGGCATTTAAATACAACTACATGACAATTAGTCATATTTATAAATATTACTTAGTAGGCAGTCTCATTAATATAATTATTAATTATCATGTTTATAACTAGTACCTAAGTTTTAATTAGTCTCATAATTACATTGTTTTTCTTAGCTATACATTTAGTCATATGACGAAATGCCTTTTATCTATAACTGGAGGTAGTATATACTACCATTAATATTATAGTTATATAACTATAATGTTAGGTTACTGTACCAAATAAATGATTAGAAATAATCTGAGTATGTTTTTTGGGTATTTTGACGGTGAATAATGTAACTTACTATTATATGTTACTAGCTTTTACCCGCGACTTCGTCCGCATAAGTTTTTTTGTTTTCTCCCGGCTATAAGTCCCCCTGCAATAATGTCCCACTATCGTGTTCCAGTCCTCAACTTTCACATCAAAATTTGTTCAAAAGCAACCTAAGCTACATAATGGATAGCTCCGAATGTTTCCTTAGTAAATATAAAAAGTAAATAATGTAAATCGGTTTAAAATACTACTAACTACCTACCTGCCAACCCCCGATGTTAGACAGTGTGACATCCGTAACATCGTCTGCGTAGGAAGTACTAACTTAATGTAAGTAGTATAATAATGTAGGAAGCTAAAAATAAGAGGCCTTATTACTGTAGTACATTTTTGTAAACTATGTTCTTTGTTTTTCCCTCTCTGGCCAACACATGGAGATTCTGTGGACTTGAAACACGTGAGCAAGCCACGTATAATTGTCCGTGAGAAAAACAACTCTTTTCTAAATTAATGCCGGCTACTTTTAATGTTTGCCCCTGAGCTTTATTTATCGTCATAGCGAATGCGATTTTCAGCGGAAACTGTAATCTCTTAAACTGGAATGGCAAATCTGTCGGAATTATGGGTATACGGGGGATTAAAACGTTCTCTCCTTTTGCCATTCCAGTCATAATGATTGCTTTTACAATATTGCGACCGAGGTGTGTCACTTGCAACCGTGTGCCATTACACAGTCTTGGTGCATCTAAATTCCGCATTAAAAGGACAGGAACGCCTACTTTCAGCCTCAGTTTGAGTGAAGGTACTCCCGACAGTTCTAAAGAATTAAGAAATTCTACAGGGTATGATGTTACTTGTTCAGTATCCATTACAGTGTCTACAGAGAGAAACTCAACAATATCACCTTCCACGCGTGACATAATTTGCTCGTTTATCTGTCCCACCATTTCATTCGTCGGCGCTAAAATTGCTCTTTCACATAACCAGTCTCTATTCCTCATATTAGTTAGCAGTTCGCTATAGACGAAGTTATTTAGATCATCTGGATTATGCACAACATTGCAGAATTCACGATCCAATGTAATCATGCCATTACCATCCTTTGCCATACGATCTTCTCCAATTTTAAGAAGAGCAGCAGCATATTGTCCAGATTGTACATCATTGTGTAGTTGCACTCTCATATTTGTAGACAGACTAAACGTTTTTACGTGCACCCATAACGTTGACGCTTTTAAACACGCATTTATTTCAGTGCCTTTAGTGATAACCGGCAAAGTCTGTCTAAAATCGCCCGCTAAAAGTACCACCATCCCCCCCATGATATTTGGATTACTCTTGATGTCTTTCAAAGTCCGATCTAGAGCTTCAATTGCTCTTTTATGGGACATAGTACACTCATCCCAAACTAATAATTTACTTTCCTACCCTATAAGTTAAGTAGTGTGATGGTATGTCGCTAAGTTTCGATCCAAGTAAAACTGTTAAATAAAGACAGATGCATCAAAATTTTATAATAAATTCCCTAAATTATGGCGCCTACCGACCCTCTAAGTTAGAAAAGTGATCAAATACTAACTTTAAGTCTCAGTAACACTCATTTAAAAAAAAAAACATCAAAATCATTTCAGTAGCTATGGCGTCATTCGCTTCTTGACACGATCACGCTAGATTTCCGCGGGAATGAGGTATTTTCCCGCCGTAAGAAGTAGCCTGTGTCCGTGCCTAGGATCCTATCTTTATATTAACCAAGTCTTATAAAAATCCGTTCAGCCGTTTAGGCATGATAGAGCAAAACTCCCACCAAAAACCATAAAAAAATCACTAACTCAATTCAGTTTTCTGCCTACTTCCTACCCCCTAAGTACTATGACGTGATCATCGTTTTTAGGTAACCATCTATTACCTTACTAAATTTCATCAAGATCTGTTCAGCCTTTTATACGTGAAAGAGCAAAAGTCCCAACAAAAACGACTAAAAATCACTAACTCAATTTAGTTATCTGCCTACTGCCTACCCCCTAAGAACGATGGCGTGATTATTTATAGCCTATGACCATTTCTAGGTTATCATCTATCACCATACCAAATTTCATCAAAATCCGTTCAGCCGTTTAGGCGTGAAAGAGGAACAGACAGACAGACAGACAGAGTTACTTTCGCATTTATAATATTAGTATGGATTATGTATGTATGTAGGAATAGCGTTGAAATATGTAAGTACCTACTGTAGTATATTAGGCACAGAATTCGTAATAAGAAGTTCCGAACTTATTAACCGAACTAATTCTGTGATATTAGTCACATAGTATTGTAGTGTGCAGCAAATCATGTTCTAAAACGGAACGCAGTTCGCTGAGTCCGGTGGTATATCATAAAATACAAATGTCTCTGGAATCAACTACGGAACCCTAGGTTGAACATGGCCTCATATGATTGTTTTCAGCTGAGCCTACATACATACTAAATCTATTTATTGCGCTAGCGCTGTCAAATTAGTTTTTTTAAGTATTATTCCTGATAACTAATATATCTTCTACTATGTTGTCCTTGAGATTATATCTGAGGTCAGCTAATATAAATTTTAACGACGAAAACAGCCGCTCGACACTGACTTGGGTACACGGGATAGCTAACACAATACTTGCAAGTTCATAGAGAAAAGGATCAGAGTGTTTCCTAGCTTCCCAAAATCTTAATACATTTTCTTTAGTGTTGATACGCGGACAATTATTGAATTCCTGCAAGCGCATAATTATATTAGTAGGTTGGTTTCGGCGACCATCAGCAACCTGTTGCGTTCGTTGTTTGTTTTGTTCTGTATTAGCTATTAATCTCTCTACTTCGTCTTCGATATCATGAGAGTCATTCATAAGATTTTGATGGAGAGCTTGCTCATCTTGTGGGATCTGAATTGTGGATTTTATTCGCAATAATTGACACCAGGTTGCTTGTAAGTATTCCACAGCTTTGAGTGTTTCTTCATCCGAAAGAACAACCTGAAATCTCGGATCCAAATATAAAGCGCTCACAAAGTGAGGACTTTCCATCAAAAGCTTCTGACGACGTCTCATTGCTTGACAGACAAACTGTGCTAGCGAGACTGCAGTTTTTTCTGTTTCCAGAATACATTTAGTCCATTTGTAAAAAAAATCACCCATGGTAAGTTGTTCAAGCTGTAAATCTTTCGTTAAACATTTTGCAGGCAGGAGAGACTGTATCATATCATCAATAGCATCCCAACTAGTGTTTGAAATAAATGTTGCATCTCATATGCCCACTCGAGACTACAGTATGTTATCATGCTATGGGGCAACAGTGTAGACGTAAACAAACTTTTCATATTGCAAAAAAAGTGTATTAGAATTATTTATAATCTCGACCAAATGGTAAGTTGTAGACCTTACTTTGTTCAAGAACATATATTAACACTTGCAGGGATATATACATTAGAAATCAGTTTATTTGTAAAAAAGAATACAAACCTCTTCCCAGTACATTTTAGACCACCTCATTTAAGACCCCGCAATAGATTAGATATACCCTTCTCAAAACTTCAATTATTCCACTCCGGCCCTCAAGCCATGTCAGTAAAAATATATAATAAAATACCCCAAAATATAAAAAATGAAAAAAACATAAATACATTCAAATCACTCTTAAAAAAGTTTTTAATACAACATAGTTTTTATTCTCTGCAAGAGTTCTTACAGTTTTAGGCAATACTAGTATTTAAATTTATATTTATATTCTAAGGATTTCTAATGATCTCACTATTTTTTAGGTTAAGAAAATGTTCGTATGATAGATAGTTCTGTTATTTTATTTAGTGTTTGTGTTTTGTTTCACATAGTAAGATTTTTACTAATATGTACTACCTATGTAAGTTGAACTAGATTCACCAAAATATAGTATTAAGTGCTTGGTACTTACTATACCAATTTTGCTGTGCCTTAACAGGGCGCATGTTTGATACTCCTATATTATTTTAAGACCTTGTAACTCAACATGCTTGCAATAAATGAATATGACTATGACTATGAAGTTCACGGAGCAATACTCTCGTAATTCTCTAAGTCGTTGTAGCATGTCTAAAGTGGAATGCCATCTTGTCGGGCAGTCCAAGATGGCTTTCTTTTTGTTTGCCGCCCTTAAAATCTGTCTCGTACAACTGCTCTAGCTGATTCAATCGTACCTTCATCTTCACTTAATGCGTCTCCTATAGCCAATTGTAGTGTATGGGCTGCACATCGAACAGATGTTACTGAATATGTAACGTCGTCGCCGTCGTTAGCATTGACTTCATCTTGCAGACTAAAATCTGGAGGCAATACCTGTTCTTCGTCGCTACTGTCTTCTTCTTCTTCGCGACTTGCTTCGAGTTCATTATTTATTAACTTAGATACTTTTATATAATTTGCCCCATTATCGGTTGTAATTGTTAATATTTGTTTTATGGATATGTAATATTTTCTTAGCACATATAGTAACATTTCTTTCAGATATTCAGTTGTGCTTCTTGTGTGTAGTTCTATGACTCCTAAGTGTTTAATATGTATTTTTCCATTTTCTACGTACTGGGTATTCACACCCAAAAATGCCCGATCTTGGCGAGTAGCCCCATCAATTTTAATTTAAATTAATTTGTCCTGTAACTTCATTGACACATCTCGCCTTATATTATCAGCTTTCTTGATAAGCATTTCACGAACGGACCGGCTGTGTAGAGTCGCTAACTCTCCTGAGTCGATTGGGATCAGAGCGAGTATATTTCTAAACGCTTCATCATTGATCAAAGAAAATGGTCTTCCGTGAATTGATACCAAATTTATACACTGCTCTCTTAAATATTCAATTTTTTTATCATGCTTGAGCTTTTTCCTTTTTGGGGACGGTGTACTCAAATCTACGCGTGATTGACTAACAGAACTTGAACTTGCATCTAATGGTTGCTCATCTGCAATCGCGTTTCGTCTCAAAACTATCTGATGTTCGTCGGGATGTTTTGAAGATAGATGATAAAGTAAGTTAGTAGTATGAAGGCCCTGAAACAATAAATTTTGATTTCAGATTTATTTATTGCATACATATACGATAATACAGTTTTTGCTTAGGTGGTAGTTAGCTTATGTATATGTAAGTACATGTACCCTGTAAGGGCGCAGCAAATGATGTAAAGAGTTAAAATAAATAATACAGGTTGTTACACAATCTATTTCTTGCTAGGAACATAGTCGTAGATTAAAAACATTGTGAGCTACAAGAATCAAAAAAATTGTAACTTAGTAATAACTGGGTAGGTAGGTATGTCAATTTATTACGCAGGCAGTCAAATAATTATGGGTTAGATTTATTTGGTGTAGAGATAGCTGGAACCTTAACCTGAAGGACATTATATGATACTTTTTATCCTGAAAGTACCACGGGAACGGGTAGAAATACGGAAATACGCGGACTAAGTCGCGAGTAACACCTAGTAAATAATAAAATAAATAGCACAATAATCCACACATTTCGATAATGATGTGTAGATTTCCCCCTAAACTAATTACACCCCAGGCACAATACATAAATATATTTATCTACTGTGCCCTAGGTATATTGAGGTAGGTAAATAGGTACTAGATAACTACTAAATATCTAAGTTATATAGAAAATTACATAGAGATTTGTTTTGCAGGGGGAGCTGATAGGTGTAGGTAACAAAATAAAACCGTACATCTCGCGAATTTAATAATAATAACCAGTCTATAACAATCCCGAAAAAGTTCAACAATTGTAACCTAATCTACAAGGAACATCTTGGAATACTTAAGGAACAAAGAACAATCAAGACAGCAAGAGTTCGTCAGAAAGTTCGCTGAGAGCATCCTGAGGAAGTAACCTAATTTTTTAAACAGAGGGAATCACTTGAGTGATTGATATTTTGTATCCGTCACCTTAACGAGACAATGTAGGTAGGTAAATAATAGAATTATCCAACTTACTCCGCCTACATCTAGGTATAAGTAGGTAACTAGGTACCTACCAATTAACATTATAGGTAAAGAGGAAAAAAATGTTATGTTTTTCTACGTGATAAACTTAAAAACAACAGAAAAGATTTATATTCTTTCACTACCTATTGAAATGAAAGCTACAGCCCTGAGAAACTAGGCTTCTTTTTATCCCAATACTCACACACAGGATCGGGGCTTATGTGGGTCAAACCGCGAGGCACAGATAGTAGGTAGGTAACGTAACATAGGTAAATAAATTACTTGGACTAAACTTACCTTTACTTTCATCAGACACCCTTGAATTGTACACGCAGACTCGTTGCACGTTTTGTCGTATGTAAAAAAGGAATGAACGGCATTTGTCCGCTTTCTTCCCATGTTTCTTTGCGTCATACGCCAGCGCACCCGGTGAAAATCAAAACAATTATGTACAAACAAACGAGTGAACATTTTGATTTGAACTTGAACTTGTCGCAACGTGCAGTCGCTCGCACGCTCCCCGCACCCCGCTCTACTATCCCTTTCCGAAGTGTGCGCCCCGCGCGCGCTGCCGCCTGCTCGTTTCGTGTACAGAAATAAAATATCGGTTAAAATCATTTTTGTACTGAAAACAACTTAACATAAATTATTTCTGTATACACGTTTAAGTACTGATATGTGTCTAATCTTTTTTTGATATATTGTACCGTTATTCGCTTCAAGGGTCTGTTTATCTAATAAGAGTACCTACTGATATTTAACTACTTAAGTATTATTTAAGTATTTTATACCGATATGCAGTCCCTGGTTAACCCTTTAGTTCGCAGGCAAAAAAAAAATGAAATTGTTGTTTTTTTCCTATTTATCGGGATTAGTTATGGTCCTAGAATGCCTATTATTGTAAAAAAAAAATCTAAAGCCTATAGATTTTGAGAAATCATATGTTTCTCACAAGCAACACTGCCCATTCCTCGGAAAAATAGGTAGTAAAAACTATGTTGCTTGCTAGCGACACTGCGGCTTGCGTAGAATGTTTGCCTTAGATAAAAATAAAACAAAATACTAAAGAGAACCAGTTTTTTATCACTAAAATTAACTTTAAAAGTAACTTTACAAAAAGCACAAATTAGTAACGCGTACAGAGTGTATGTAATTAGGTAGATACGTGATAACTGTAGAAACAATTTCTTTTCTCTAACATGCAGCCTAATTTCGCACTTTGTGCATTGTACGCTCGTATATCCTTTTGCGCAATATTTGCACCTTCCTATAGGGACAAATACTGAAAGGTACCCTACATTGTCGTACCGTACAGAATCTGGTGGCGTTGGAGCAACAGGAACCACAAAGGAGCTTGCTAGTGTGACGACCTTATTGTCATACCACTTCACCACTGCAAATTTCCTTTCGTTGCAGACGACCTGCTAGCTAGCACCTCTGGCTTTCTTCCTAAGCATCTTGTCAGTTAGGAATAGGTCTTGACAGCCTCGCAAACGGTTACTTCTTACAGTTCCTTAGGCTGTAGGCTGAAATCTCCCAGGCTGAAAATGGTATGAGCATCGAATCGAGGCTGATACTCAGGTGATTCAATGGTAGCTGCGAACTGAAACTAGCTGGTTTTCCACTTAAATGTATGAGGGTTCTTCACAAATTTCTGAACTCTCTTTGCTACATGTTTAGAAATGAAATTAAATTGTTTATTTGCCAGAAGTATGGCCAATATGGCCAGAAGTTAGGCGCAGTAGTAGACTTTTTTTTAGATCTTGTTTTAGCAGCTGGTGTGTTACTAAGCGGAGATAAAACTGATGATACAGAATGTAGCACAGGGAGCTGTTCATGAGGGTCGACAGTTGGAAATATTTCGTTTATAAACGGTGACAATGGGATGATATCTTCATCAGACAAAACTCGGTTGAATGAAAAGAATGGTGTTGGATTGGATGAAGCTGGTGTAGGGTTAGATGAAGCTGGTGTAGGGTTGAATGCAGCAGGTATAGAGTTAGTTTGCGTAGTTCTACAACAAGCCACTTCGTCGTCGGAACTTCCATAAATGTCCAGGTTATTTAGAAAAGAGGGATAGGACCCTCGTTCCGAACGTGGCATCACTCGATTCGTCGTTACGCGTCTGGATTATGACTTCGTCGTCTGATTCGCTGCTACTATAGGATGTAGATGCATTTTCTGGATAATTTTGGAATGGATTTTGTTGATAAAAGGTCAGCAGGTAAGTAAGATTTAGGTCGGTAAGCAAAAATAACAAACGGTTTGTCAAATGAAAACTTGCTTTTTTATACCAAGTCCTCTACCTAGGTAGGTATGTAAAAATAATTAGTGCCCAGTGTTAGTACAACAAACACGCATACAAAAAGTGATATGTATAAATTATTCTTCGTGAAATTTTGTAGAAAGCCATCTCCGAAAAGAACATTGGTTTTCGTAGTCTAATGCGCAGTGTTGATTCTCAGCAACACTCAAAATCCTAATTACTTTGCAGAGCACTTCGCAGCGTTGCGCCTAAGCAACATACATGTTGACAAGCCGATTGTCAGTTATTTTATGTTGATAAGTACATGCTTTTGACACACATCTTTTGGAAAAATGTTTTAGATAGAAATGCAAATGAAAAATATTCTACTTACAAAATAAAAATCAATAAAACCAATCAATATTTACCTTCGATCCGCACGGTGCAGGCGGCTTCGGCACCATTTTGCGAAAAATAACTTTTGAATGGTCTAGGTTGCTAGCTGTAATTTTATTTTAGGTTGCTTTTTGTTTCCACTATGGCAAGTATTGGTCAAAACTAACAAAAGTATAGCGAAAAATGAGTAGGATTTTTTGTTTACTATGTTGCCCATAATCAACACTGCGAATTAAAGGGTTAAAGTCATTTTTGTACTAAAAACAACTCAACAGAAATAATTTCTGTATAAACGTTTAATTACTGATATATTTCCAGACATTTTTTGATATCTTGTACCGTTATTTGCTTCAAGGGACTGTTTCACTAATAAGAGTACTGATATTTTACTAGTACTATTTAAATATTTTGTACCGATATGCAGTCCCTGCTTTAAACTTAATGTCAATTCTGGTGAACCGATGAGTTCACTGGGATCCCCTGGGGGATCGGGTTAGGGGATCCTGGTGGCCTCATCCATTTCAGACGATTCAGGTAATGCCTGTGGTTGTTAGTGTTGCATTTTAATTAAATTACAGATAAAACACACTATTATTAGTATTTATGACTTTATTTAATACGACAATGAAACTACAAAAGTTGCTTGCACTTCAAACAGCATTTTATACCTCACAAACTGAAGCATATCATAATCAAATCACATAAAAAATCACTATAATAATACCATAACTGGATAGAAATTAGTAACATTCCGCAAAGGTTAAAAGGTAAACAAAAATATAATATCTGAAAGCTAATAATGTTGCATCGCTATACATGATTATCTCGATCGTGAGAATCTAAAGGCTACACAATACCCAAGGCAAATTGGTCAGAGGTTTTCACTTCTTCACCGAGAAACAAGCTAGATACTTACACCTAGTCCTTACTCTTAGCAGCGTGTAACAAGCAGGCAAGCTACTCGCCCCGCCGCGAAGCAACGATACATCATATCTTAATACTATATACAATTATTATCATATCTCCGACATCAAAACAGACCGACAATGAATGGCAAAAATATACTATAAAATACGGGTTCAAGTCAAAGATTCAAATCACTAAGCGAAGTGTCCACTGGTAATACAATATGCGGAAGTTGACTTGCCCAAGCGACTTCCAACGAACGTGTAAACGCGGAAGTTGACTGACTCCTGCAAGTTTTAGTGAATTGCTAAACTTGCTGCAAGTCGCACGTGTATCATATAGAGAAATTGCAGACAGTGGAAACAGTTGTCAATTGTATTATTGTATTGCAAGAAATTGTTAAGAAAGTGTTACTTGCCAGTGGACACTTAGCTTTAGATACGCCCTTACCGTAAAAAGACAGCACCGTTTAGCTTCTACACGAAATGAGTGACCTCTCTCATTTGGAATCAGCGTGCGTCGACATTATTGTTAATACTTATAAAGAGAATGCCACAGTTTTTGGTGTCAGGGTACCTTCATCTAACGATTTAAATGTTTGGTTCGATAACATTCGGGCGGCGTGCCCGTGTCTGGCCGGGCGGCCGCCGCGCGCCCGCGCCGCCCGCTGCCGCTGGAGCGGTCGACACCGTCATTACATTTAGAGCAAAACATCACAGAAGCGGTTTGTGTCCAACACCACGCGGCCGAAGCCCGGCGATCGCCGTCTACCATTAAAAAAAATATAAAACGCTATGAAGGCAGTTTTATATGTTACATTTAATTGATATCATTCATTAGCCATGACTATCGAGGCACTTCCTGTTAAAAAAATAGTTTCCCTAATTTGAGATCATAAAGGAAGAATTAATGAATGACGAAAATGCGTAGACGAGATATTGCGTCGCAACTCATTGGTTTGTGGAACATTTGAAGGTCAGATCTGTTTTCCCTGTCGCCACATTCCGGCTGCGACCGACGGTAGGCTCCAAGGAGGCATCACCGAGCAAGCGAATCCACTCCGAAACACTACAACCCACGACACACCTTAAAATAAATGAACATACAACTTAGCTAGAAGTTGTACAAAACAATGAGTGTATGAAAAACTATTGTATTATGTATGATCAAATAGTGATAAAAAAACTTGTATGCCTGATTGATATTGTACAGTCAATAGCGGTAAGATTCATGATAAAATACGAATGAGTAAACTTAAATTTAGATTATATTCACCTAAAAATACTGTTGCGTATGATAAACATTAAAATAATGATATAAGTCTTTAACTAACAACTAAGGGATGTCATTCGAGCCACCTGGCCTGTAAGCTTGCTTGATCATCCGATACATTCTAAAATACTTTTTTGCCATGGGTTTTATAAATTTTGAGTTTACATGAACAATTCATTTGTACAAAATGAACAATTTAGAAATCCTCACTTGAAATCACGACAAATACATTATTATTTATTTAGTGGATCTTAGAAATGGGTCAGTTCGAGCACATACAATAAGTAGCCTTTGCTACATAGCTACAATAGTTATTGGAAAAGTTCCTTAGGAAAATGGCCAGAACTTTTGAGTGATCTTTGATCATCGAGAGGTGACAAGCGCGTGCTCCCCATCTCAAAGTAGGTACCAACCTACATGAAAGAAACAGTACTCGATTATAGATTTAAATAGTTAGATACGCCCATACCGCGATGAGACCGCGCCGTTTTGTTTCCACACGCAATGACATAGCTCGCATATTTGGAATCAGTGTACCTCTCAACACAGTGTTAACCGGACTTGGTGTGTGTTATTTTTTTTCAAGAAAGTTCGTGCAATATCGTTGCACAATAAATGGTAAACAATAACATTTTCATTTATTGGTAAAACCAGTGTGCGTGCGTCGCAATGATTTTTAACACATATAAAGACAATGCCACAGTTTCTGGTGTCAGGGTACAACAAACGATTTAAATCTTTGATCTCGATAAGTAAAAAAACGCAAGCATGATTACGAGGAGAGTTTTATCTGACAAGCGCGGTCGGGTGCAACAGTAATATTGTGAGGATAGGTTGTGCAAGATGGAATTAACCTATCACAATAATAGTTTGCAGCACCGACGTGCAGCCCTGAGGCGCCACGGCAATAGGAGATTTGTGGACCAGCCAAATGCTATAACCTAACTTCATTACTCCCAATGATTACTTATGCTGAGTTCTAACCCAGAACGGAATTATTGGATGAATAGTTACAATTTGACATTTCACATTCATGGAACTGTCTAAATTCAACTGAACACAAGCAACACAAATCGTTTTCACATTAAAGCAATAAGTAATCATAGTGACTTATGAATTACACATTCCACGAGCTTTTAATATAAATATTTAAATTCCTTTCCCGTTAACTATATCTGGTTTCGGCAAGAGACATTTTAGACCTTTCGCCACATGACAGGACAAATGCGCTTTGCCATAGCCTAGATATAGTCACTGTTTCGGCCGCTCTCTCAATTCCGTAAATTTTGAACCGACGAGTTTTCTCGCAAGATAGCTTTTTGGACAGGTGGTCGAAGCATCGCAGTACCGCACACGTCTGATATATGCATTTCATTTGACGACACTAGGTATGAATTAATTAATTTGGATGTTTAGGGAATCCGCCCATCGCATCCCCCACATGCTGTTTATGTGTCTGATGTTCACGCATACACTCCGAGGAAACCATGAGCAGTTGAACCTGGTTTGCTTACCCTGACCTTTCATTTCTAGAGACATTCAAGCACCGTTAAGTGTCATAAGACCCAAGCTACTGATAGAGCACAATCAAATTATATTTTTGTAGGAGGCTTTTTTCTCCTGGATAGAAACGGATTCTCACGGCAAAATATCCATTTGTCACAGGTCCATTGCATGATCTTGTGAATGACGTCAGTCAGGTTGGTCAGCTATATGTTCATTATGAGCTATTTCGGGGTTTTGGGAGTTCCTGGATGAATGTGGCTGTTTCAGTCTTTCGATGAATACAGCTGTCGGTATTCTATCCAGGATGAGTATGGCAGTTTCAGGTGAGGGGTGTGCACTCCCGAATGAACATGTCCACCTCAGGAGCTGGCAGCGTTACGTTTGCAACAGGCGTAAATATCGCGATCATCGCTGTATTGCTCTTGGCTAATAATAATAATAATAATTTATCTTTATTTCAGACAAGGTCCATATCAGTATTACAAACTAAATTTAAAATAGAAAATAAAATAAAATTAGATATTAAACTAACATTTAGATATACTAATACAAAATTGGCGTTTGACAGCCAGACATTTACGCCTGTAGCAAACCTGCCTGCGGGAATTCATTCCTAGATGCCTGAGCTGACATGTTTGTTTAGAGCAGTGGTTCTCAACCTTTTAATAATGAGTAATGAATGGTAATGAGAGACCATTTGGCAAAATTTTGTTGTGCCACGAACCACTAAGAGGAAACAACCCAGAAATATGAAATTGAAATAAACGCATTTAATGACAAAATCAGTATGTTCCACGCTGAATTCCACTGGTGGTTCAGGGCGTGTAGATACTTAGAAGTTCATTAGTAAGATTTGATTAGTTTGCAGAAAACTTGGATGCTCTCGCTAACCACCTGTGGTCCGCGAACCATAGGTTAGGAACCAGTGGTGTAGATGAATGTGGCAGTTTCAGGTGTCCACTCCTGTTTAATAGTAAGATTTGATTAGTTCGCGGACCGCTTCGGGCGCTCTTGCAGACCACCAATGGTCCGCGGACCATAGGTTAAGAACCCCTGGTGTAGATGATTATGGCAGTTTCAGGGTGTCCACTCCTGGATGAATGTAGCGTGAGGTGTCGTGTGTGTGACGGGGGCGGGGGGCCGGGCGGGGGCCGGGCGGGGGCCGGGCGCGGGCGCCTAGGGCGCGGCAGGGGGGGCGCCGTCGCCGCGCGCGCTTTTGTTCTGTCGCACCAGCTCCGCGCGCCGCTCCTGGAATAACCAATAAACTGTTGAGGAAGGAATTCTTTATTTTTTATTGTACACATTGAAGTGACTGGAAGAAGTGGAGCGGCGACTTTGCCCAACAACGGGGATGATTCGGGCTGACTGTAACAGTAATAAAATAAAGAAGAGGGAAATAAGCGAACAAGACCTCACTCTTTCTTCTTTTTCCGCCAGTAAGCTATTACATTTTTGCTGCCCCTACTAACTTACTACTTAGGTACTGTACTTATATTTTATGATGCGGAGGAGGGCAATGGTATCTGCGACACAGCTTTTGCTAATGCAGGTACCATGGTTTCCTTGTTTTTATTGTACCCTAAATTAAGTTCCGAAAATAAAGATTTTCATTTATTATTTATTATTATTATTTACTTAAAAAATTAGAAGCAATAAAATTGCAACTCTATGATTTGTGCTCTATCGTCCTCTAAAAATCGTAAAATTTTGTTAAATTTTTATACATTTTTGTTGTATCATCATTACAGCCGTAAAACGTCCACTTCTGAGCACATGCCTCCCTCATGGATCTCCATAAGGGGCAGTTGCCATAATCACCACCCCTGGCGAGCGCAGTATAGGATGTTGATACACGGAATGACGCTGCTACCCATCTTCCGGAGGTAGCTCTTAGCAGGCTCTCACTGCATGCACGAGCAAGAGAAAAGGGGCAACATTCATTCTACTGCCACGAATTTTTTTTGTTGTATGTCAACAACTAAAAAGGAAATGATCTAAATTTGCAGCTATTTAAAATCAACCGCCCTAGGCTCCACAGGCTACTCAGCCTGGTAGATCCGGCACCGCTCGACGGTATGGCAAAACAAAGCCTACCTCCTTCTTGACAAAGTCCAGTTTCCTCTGCAGCTCCTGCTCGCGCTTCAGCTCCGCGGCGCCGAGCTTGGTCTCGATGGTATGACAAAACAAAGCCTACCTCCTTCTTGACAAAGTCCAGTTTCCTCTGCAGCTCCTGCTCGCGCTTCAGCTCCGCGGCGCCGAGCTTGGTCTCGATGGTATGACAAAACAAAGCCTACCTCCTTCTTGACAAAGTCCAGTTTCCTCTGCAGCTCCTGCTCGCGCTTCAGCTCCGCGGCGCCGAGCTTGGTCTCGATGGTATGACAAAACAAAGCCTACCTCCTTCTTGACAAAGTCCAGTTTCCTCTGTAGCTCCTGCTCGCGCTTCAGCTCCGCGGCGCCGAGCTTGGTCTCGATGGTATGACAAAACAAAGCCTACCTCCTTCTTGACAAAGTCCAGTTTCCTCTGTAGCTCCTGCTCGCGCTTCAGCTCCGCGGCGCTGAGCTTGGTCTCGATGGTATGACAAAACAAAGCCTACCTCCTTCTTGACAAAGTCCAGTTTCCTCTGCAGCTCCTGCTCGCGCTTCAGCTCCGCGGCGCTGAGCTTGGTCTCGATGGTATGACAAAACAAAGCCTACCTCCTTCTTGACAAAGTCCAGTTTCCTCTGCAGTTCCTGCTCGCGCTTCAGCTCCGCGGCGCTGAGCTTGGTCTCGATGTCCCGGGTGATCTCCTCGAGCTTGGCGCTGGCCACGGAGCGCACCTCCTCGACCTTATTGCTCTAACGAACGGGAAACGAAACGGTGACAAAACAAATAAAAATAAACAAGCATTTCGATTCAAAGCGAATTCAGATGAATGGTCGATGCGGAAATAACATGATGAAGTCGAAATGCAGATGCATGGTGGCAAAAAATAAATCAAAATTAAATAATTAATGCTGGACAATTCACACAGCATCATCTAGCCTGTGTTATGGGTACTAGAGTGATCTATACATTTTAGAAAAACATTCAGAACACTGAACAAATATCTGCAGTTCGTACAGACATTTGTCCCGAGGCGGGAGTAGAACCCGCAAACTCTTGCTTCGCAGGGGACCTTCGGCCGCTGCGCCAGAGTTCATCAAAAATAGTATGAAAGATGCGTCATATTTTCAAAATCCGCTATGATTACTAGATGAATGGATATTTTATTTATGGATAACATAGCTTTTCAATCAAGTGAATTGACATGAAAAATTGATGCGGAAATAACACCCTGAAGTCAGATGCGTGTGGCAAAAAAAATAATCAAAACTGTACGAAGGATGCGTCAATTTCTTTTCGAAATCCGTTATTACTAGATGAATGGATATATTTATACATAACTTAGCTTTTCAACGGACGACTGTGGACATGTTTTATACCACTAGCTATACTCCAACCATTTTCAATGTAGAATGTTTGTCAACAAACTGCCGTGGCGCGGCGTGGACCTGAGCCAAGCTTTAGTTTAGTTATCTGTGCCTGAGCGGTAGTCCGACGCTCCGCTAGTCGCAACCGTAGCACGACCACTGCGGGGGAGATTGCCTCTCTCACGGATCTCTAACTGTAGTAGTTATTGACGAGCGCAGAAAGACGCTGCTGCCCGTCTTCCTGAGGTATCCCTTACTACGCCCACGGGCGTCGGGCGGGGCACGTCGCTCCGGCAGCACGGCAGTGGATACGTGTAATACTGACATGGTTGCGCAGTTTCTCCTTCTGCTCGGCCTCCAGCTGCAGGCGGCGCTGCGCCGCCAGGGTCAGCTTGTCCTGGATAGAGTTCTCCAGCTGAGAGAACCGCTCCTGGTTGCCGGAGCGCACCTTGCGCACCTGCTCCTCCTGCCGGCGGGCGAGTTAGTAACAATTACATCATGTTGGACATAGATAGATAACACTTTATTGATCACCACATGTAACAAAAAAATATACCGAGGTATAAAAACAAACAGAAATATAATAAAACAATTTTGGGCAATTCAACGGGCGGCCTTATCACTGTAAGCAATCTCTTCCAGGCAACCAATTGATTTAGAGAGCATAGGGCGAAGAAGGCGGTGGGTTAAAATCCCTTTAGGAAAATAGGTAACTTAGTGTTAACAACTACTTAAACTAAACATACATTATTAACTTAACTATACCTAACTAATAAAAACAAACTAATACATATCATTAATACTACAAACACCATTATAAAACATCATACAAACTAATACATATCTCAATAAATAAAATAATTAGACTAATATGTACATAATTAAAAACAATAAATTCGGAAATAAAAAGAATTGGATAACTAGAATTAGGTTGTCAACCAGTTTAGGAAGACAGGTATGTATGTATGATAAACCTTATTTTTAAAAGTGTGCAGTGACGAAGATGTTTTGACGCTAAGCGGTAAAGCATTCCACAGTCTGACAGCTTGGGCACTAAAAGAGCCACTGTAAAATGTAGTTTTTTGTGTAGGTATTTTAAGAAAAAGGTTTTCAGATAACCCAAGAGATAAGTCGTGAGAGGAGGAGACATCATGACGCTCAGGCGGTTCAACGGCCTAGCCTAGCACGGACCCCAGCTCCGCAACACGTCGGTGACATCACGTGTGCCCTAGTTATACGTTTTATAATATGTATGTTAGTCTGTAAGGTATATCATATGGGCCTTAGATTAAGTATTTTACATCTTGTCAATTATTTAAAGTTGCCTGAACTAAAGATTACATTATTATTATTTATTTTACTCGCTTGTGTGTCATACTGGCCAGGCGAGTGGGCGAGCGCAGTACGAGATGTTAATACCCGGAAAAACGCTGCTGGCAATCTTCCGAAGGCTTCCTTTGACAGAGACCCGGGACAAATATCTGCAGAAAACTTGCAAACTGTCACGCGGCGAGAATCGAACCCGCTACCTTCTGCGTTTCAGCCAGCTTATAAGCCAACTATTGCCAAAGAGACGGAGTAAGAGATAAGGTATACTCTTACATGTTCACGCAGACGTTTCAATATCTTGGCGTATTCGTCAGGCTAGTTCGCGGAGGTCGTCACCTTGTCTTCATCTCTATTGCCAAAGAGAGGATTGAAGGCGTGTTTGTGTGAAAGAGATTGGATCTGTTCTTACATGTTCACGCAAACGCTGCATCTTCTGGACGTATTTGTCAGACTTGTCCGCGGCGGTCGTCATATTGTCTTCATCCCTATTGCCAAAAGGACGATTGAAGGTGTATGAGAGAGATTGGTTTTGTTCTTACATGTTCACGCAGACGCTCCAGCATCTTCTTGATGTTCTCGTCCCGCTTGTCTGCGGCGGTCGCCATCTTGTCTTCGATCGCCTTGTACACCTCGGCGGTTTGCTGCTCCAAAGTCAACCTAAAATTATAAATAATATTAAAGGCTTCGGCGAAAAACGCTTAAAGAACGCGTACTTGGTACATTTATTACATTTCGTACTAGCTGCACAACGCGGTTTCATCCGCGTAGTTCCCGTTCTCGTGGGAATACGGTGATAAAATATAGCCTATCATCATCATTTCAGCCGTAAGACGCCTACTACTGAACACAGGCCTCCCTCAAGGATCTCCACGAGGGGCAGTTGCCGTACTCACCACGCTTGGCAGGCGGGTTGGCGAGCGCAGTTTGGGATGTTGATACACGGAAAGACGCTGCTGCCCGTCTTCCAGAGGTATCCCTTAGCAGGCTTTTACTGCATCCACGGGTATGAGAGGAGGGGTAACATTCTACTGCCGGCACCCCAGGGCAAATATAGCCTATGTTCATCAGAAACAATGTAGTATTCTAAAGGTGAAAGTATTTTTCAAATCGGTCCAGTAGTTACGGGACCTATTCAATGCATACAAACAAACAATCAAATCTTTCCTCTTTATTATTATTATTATTATATTACGTAAAACAATGTGGTGACCAATTCTTTCTGGGCAAGAAATAAGATTAAGACGAGCCCCATTGTTCAATCCTACGTACTCGTAAGAGTCTACCAAACTTAGCAAGAAATAAATTAGGCCAGGTGCGTGCCGGGCCTTGAGCTATGTAGTGTTCCATAGTTAGCCGTAGACAAGTTTTTAGAAGTTGCTGAATGTTTTTTTACGTTTACCAAAACATATTAACAGGAATTAATTGACTTTCGGTTTAAAGTATCCCGGTATGTTTGGTAAACCGTATGTGAGCGACTATTTCAGCGAAACTAAAAAACCTGCTTGATCGTTATAGTTTTCCTAGAAAATTCGTGGTTAAAACTACATTTTATACATTAACTACATTTTTTTTCAGATTTGTAAAGTCTAGCAGTTTAGATGTTAGAGCATTTTTTTGCAGACATACAGTTTGTTAGCCCGTGGGGTGCCGGCAGTAGAATGATACCCCTCCTCTCATGCCCATGGATGCAGTAAGAGCCTGCTAAGGGATACCTCCGGAAGATGGGCAGCAGCGTCTATCCGTGTATCAACATCCCATACTGCGCTCACCAACCCGCCTGCCAAGCGTGGTGAGAATGGCAACTACCCCTCATGGAGATCCATGAGGGAGGCCTGTGTTCATCAGTGGACGTTTTATGGCTGAAATGATGATACAGTTTGTAGACATAGAGTAAATAACCCGCAAATATTCTGCAAGAAATGTGTGCTGTACCTGGTCTTCTCCACACCCTCGAGATGGTCCTTCAGCCGCGCGCGCAGCTCGCTGATGTAAGCCTCGCGTTTCTCCTCGTGCGTCTCCATCTTAGCGTCGAGCGCTTCCTTGGTCGAGGCGATGAAACTGTTGGTCTGGTCGCTGCGGATCTTGGAAGCCTCCTCAATCTTCGCCATCTTCTGTGCGATAGCGGCCATCTTGCTTTGCTCTAAACTCTGCAATTGAAGGCGACGATCAGTTCGTAAGAACTTATAAAGCAAGAAAGTAGATCCGTCTGTCAATTTGTTGGTTATAGTGGGTATTTTGACAATAAACCGATTCTAAAGTCATAGGAACCAGTTTTCTTATACAGCCCGAATTGATTTCCCAGCATTCAAAATTCAAATCATTCTGAAGTTCCGACACGGCACAAATCCTGTGGGCATCTATTATAAAACACAACATGAAGCTCATTTATAGAAGAAAGCAATGCTTGAGGAATGACGTGATGTATGATGTTTATATTATGTAGGTAAGGAGCATTCTAGAAAGTCAAAGACGACGCTGTCCACACAAATGTCAGAACTTTATATCTTGTATCTGGGATACCTGAAGCTGGTGAATGACTCAGATCCACGAATCGTACGTACACGTAAACCATGCGAGCTTTAGTGAGGACAGCGAGCCGCTCCACTCTGGTGACAGTTTTTGACAAATGCCATAAAAATTCAAACCAAGCGAACGAAAATCTAGACACATTACGATAAAAGATTGGTACCATATACATATCTAGATTTAAGGTGCAAACTCACGCGTCTCCTCTCTTCAGCAGCCTTCAGTTTCTCCTGAATCTCCTCGACGGAGGGAGTCTTCTCGGGCGAGTCAGCGCGCCGTGGCACTGGCACGCCGACGGGCTCCGCGAGGATCACTTCATACGCCAGACCGCCTTTCGACATCTCTTGGCACCTGATTTCAGTGGCTGTAGACAAAGGTGGTGAAGTTAAAACATAGAATTAACAAGCTAAGTTCGACTTTTGTGTTACAGCTCGTTGAGATTTGGACGATTGACATTTACTGTTGCTTTAGTCTATTATTTATTTATGTTATTTTGTGTGTCTTTTGACATCTCTTGGCGCCAGATTTCAGTGGCTGTGGACAAAGGCGATGCTTAAAACATACAAATAACAATTTAAGTTCGACTTTTGTGTTACAGCTCGTTGAGATTTGGACAATTGACATTTACTGTTGCTTTAGTCTATTATTTATTTATGTTATTTTGTGTGTCTTTTGACATCTCTTGGCGCCAGATTTCAGTGGCTGTGGACAAAGGCGATGCTTAAAACATACAAATAACAATTTAAGTTCGACTTTTGTGTTACAGCTCGTTGAGATTTGGACAATTGACATTTACTGTTGCTTTAGTCTATTATTTATTTATGTTATTTTGTGTGTCTTTTGACATCTCTTGGCGCCAGATTTCAGTGGCTGTGGACAAAGGCGATGCTTAAAACATACAAATAACAATTTAAGTTCGACTTTTGTGTTACAGCTCGTTGAGATTTGGACAATTGACATTTACTGTTGCTTTAGTCTATTATTTATTTATGTTATTTTGTGTGTCTTTTGACATCTCTTGGCGCCAGATTTCAGTGGCTGTGGACAAAGGCGATGCTTAAAACTTACAAATAACAATTTAAGTTCGACTTTTGTGTTACAGCTCGTTGAGATTTGGACAATTGACATTTACTGTTGCTTTAGTCCATTATTTATTTATGTTATTTTGTGTGTCTTTTGACATCTCTTGGCGCCAGATTTCAGTGGCTGTGGACAAAGGTGGTGAACTTAAAACATAGAATTAACAAGCTAGGTTCGACTTTTGTGTTACAGCTCGTTGAGATTTTGACGATTGACATTTACTGTTGCTTTAGTCTATTATTTATTTATGTTATTTTGTGTGTCTTTTGACATCTCTTGGCGCCAGATTTCAGTGGCTGTGGAAAAAGGCGATGCTTAAAACATACAAATAACAATTTAAGTTCGACTTTTAAGTTACAGCTCGTTGAGATTTTGACGATTGACGTTTACTGTTGCTTCAGTCTATTATTTACTTTGTTACTTAGCGTGTCTTTTGACATCTCTTGGCGCCAGAATTCAGTGGCTGTGTATTACTAAAATAGGTAGCGTAGGTAGTCAAGACTTAATTTTCATACTGGAATTGATGATATTCGATTCGATATCGTTGTCAGATGACGTTTTTTGTTTGCAACAATTGATGTTTATCGCGCTATTGGGAAGTATCAAAACTAAGTGGATGTTGAACAACAAAGGAATAACTCGTTAGTGTTTTCAATTAAAATTCTACACAGTAAAGCTTGAAAAGCAGCTGGTATATTGTTTTATTTTTGTTTGTCATATTCAAACTAAATTCAACGAAACTAAAATCAAACAAATTCAACTACGTGCATTATTCAATTTTAATGTGACTTGTTCTTCTTTTGTAAATTGGCTATTCTATGTAGCTTTTTGCTCTATTGAATAAACACTTATTGACTTTGAAATAATCTATTGCCTGCTCAGGTACTAATTTATTTAGAGATAAAAATTAACGAAACAAATCTTAATTAATAATAGCATCGCTGGAAGACCAATTTTACAAGTATGTACGAGAATACAGTACAACAATCATTTGCCTTATTTTGCACGGATGCACGATAAAAAATCAGTCCCTAAAACTTAGACAACCTCACAATTCTAAGTTTTCGCCCTGTTAAGCACAAAGGCTGCATTCGGCACTTATTGACTCGTTATCTAATACAGCAACTGTCACCAATACTGTTCATGTATCAAAATAAATAAAGTGCAGCAAACTAAATATTTGGGTGTAGTAATAGACCAAAGATTATCTTGGCACATGCACATCGAACTTATTATGAACCGAACAAGAAAATTAATATGGACATTCAAAACCTTACGACATATTGCCACGAATAATCTTTTAAATTTAATATACCTCTCTCTAGCGCAATCAGTTTTAGGTTATTGTTTGCCAATATGGGGAGGAGCCACCAAAAAGCACAGCGTTCACTATTAAAAGTCATGTTATTTAAGCCTTTTAGATATCCTACAGAAAACCTCTACCTAGACGCAGGTATTTTATCGTTAAGAAAACTTTATATCAAGCAAATAGTTCTCAAAAAACATAAAAATCTTACATATGATCCTAAACATGCAAAAAATCTGACTAGAAGAAAGAAAAATCAAGTGACTACTTTACCAGTGAAAACAACTTTTGCAAAAAGACAATACCATACTCAATCATCCCAGATATACAATAAACTAAATAAAGATCTTAATTTGTATCCGTTGACTCATTATAGTTGCAAAAACGCCGTCACTGAATGGCTGACGGCAAAAAGTTATGATGACATTGAGAAGCTAGTACAAGCGATGATATTATAAATAGAACTGGTAGTTTAATTAGTATAGATTCCTTAAAATTAAATTTACGCATGTCTGTTAAGTTTCAATTCAGTGTAACCTTCATTTATATTCTGTTCTTATAAATATTAAAATAATGGCTATGTAAGAGCGGAGTCTTCTAGCACAAGCAATGTTTGCTTAAAAGAAGACTCCAAACCCTATGTAAATCTAATTTAATATTAGTTACAGAAATAAACATTTTTGATTTTTTATCTAAGAACGCTATTCGTTGAATGGGACGTTAAGTACTTATATTGTAAATCCGGTGTTCCCACTGCAAGTAGGCATATATATTATATAAGAGTATAAGCTTTCAATTGAAATGTTTATATATAAAAATATTTCCATGACGAAAACCACGGCATGAAGAAACTTGTTTAAACGAACAATTTCAATAATCTTTACCAAAATCCTCTTACCTATTCTTAAAATTTCTCTATCTAAAAGATAATTTAGGTACAATCTCTTCCGGAATACAGTAAGTTCATGAATGAAAGAGGGAAAAGCAGTTGTAACATACTACTTGTTTAATAAAGATACCGTGTACACTGTACACCCAACAGTAGGTAAATTGCGGGTCACTGTCATTTGATCGCAGGGAAAAGCCCCAGAAAGTGTCGTTTGAAGGGAAAAACTTCACTTAATAGAAGTATCAAAAACCCTGACCCGTATTTTAATATAAACATTAAATATTCAACATCCACTAATTAAGCGGCAGAATAATCACACCTTACAAAACTCATTTAATTACAGGGGTCTTCATTAGGGGTGGAATTTAAAAAGTCGGCAGGGTGAGGGGGATGAATGTTATGGCTTGCGTAAATTAGCGTAATTCTCAAGGTCGGGTAAACTTAGTCTCTGTTGGAAGGACGAAGGAATGTAATTATTCTAAGGGGGGGAAAAGGTGGGATGGAAAGTGCCCATACCCTCCCGGATGAGTCACAACACTACGATATAATGCATTTTCAGTGCGGTGACTGCCACCGTTCGGGCATGTTTACGTGAGTATTACACCGTAATTTTCATGTTTTCCCATTTGCTAATTAATTTCGAACGACTCGAGTCTGCAATTTGAATCATGGCTAATTGGGATGTTGGCAGTGTTTCCATCAAATAAATCTTTTATTTATGAGGATGCATTAAGTAAAACCACACCACACACGTGGATCCAGTTCCTCAATATAAATAAAGCTGATAGGGTCCTTCAAGTTTTTATTTATGAAGATGCATTAAAAAAACCAACCCCACGTTCACGTATATCCTGATTCTCTCATCATTAAGTGCCTTGTTTTAAGAATCTGCAATGCAATGGCAATACCAGTCTGCTTGCAAATAGGCAAGTTGCCAAAAGGCGTTGTTGTACAGCTGGGGCGATAACAGCAGGAGGATTTTTGATTCTAAGAATAGCTTGGGGTGGGATCGATATGTTAGAGCGAGGACGACATGAGGAGCTCTAGCTGATAAGAATTTGGCTTGGCTATAGTTATTACAAAAGAAAAAATCTTAATCAACATTATCCGGAATAGTTTAGTAACATTTTGATGTCATAAAAAGATAAAAGTGAGATAAAAGATAAGATATAAATAATATTAAGGCTCAAGTTGAAGTTGTTCCTGAAATGTGTTCTCCAAAGGATCAGATAAAACCGGCAGTCCTAGACACAAGAGATCCACGAGTACCATACGCAGAACAATGGTACTGCTGGCTCATACTAGGTCCGCATACGTGACGACAACCAACAGTAACTCACTTATAAGGGGTGAAAGTACTTGACCCCACAGAGCGCGGCTTCGTTCCAAAAGAAATACCGGTCCAAAAGTTTCCCTGATGATATCGGGGACTGTATACGTGTTGTCATATTCCAAAAGCTTATTGTTAAAGTAATTATCCCATAAGTTACATTCCTTCGTTATGTTTTACGACTGTTTGTGTAGGTATCATTTTTTCTGGAAAATTGGGGGTTCCGAGACAAAGTAGCGGTAACTCAATTATATTGACACCGCGGGGCGGGCCGAATAGTCGAATTCAATACGATATCAGTGTATTATTCGAATTCCTCTACAAATTGGACTCAATATCTAAAATTCAATGTCTAGCTGAAATATGTGGCTGTCGGTATCAGACACTTACTGATGAATTTAACCTTCTTTGGCTGCTTCGTTCTTGGCTTGCCGAGAGGTTTCTTGACGGGCGCCGACCGTCGATGTGCTGGAAACAAAAGAGGACGTCAGCGGAGCCCGGGCCCGCGACGCCATTACACCAGGAGACGAACTATTTCTAATACCCAATACGTCAGAATAGATGTTGTGACAAATTTAATTATGAGAGGATGGATGAGGGGATTAAGAGACTTTGTAAGAGAAAATTTGTACTTTAAAGGGCAAGTGTTACTCGTACTTCCAATAGCGTAGGCGGAGTTGGCAATTAGTGTTTCTGTTGCACGTTATAAAATAAAGTGTAAATCAAATAGAAAACCAATACACATCTTAGGTCCCAACCCAAACAGATGGCGGACAAAGATCCCCAAGGTAGGTATATCGTGCGCAGACAATCTGAAATCTATTTCTGCGGTCAATTCGTCCGTACTAATGTTTATTCGAAGACTATTTCGTGTATTCCGGGGGACCCCATAATGAATCCACGTCAAGCCACGGTCGCGTGCTCAAGAGTATCGATTTATCAGGCCGAAACAAACATTGGAACTGGTAATGGTATGGTAGTTGCCATATTCCATTCCAGCCAAGTGACAGCAATACTAAGTATAAAATGGAATGATAACAATCTTCCTATAATAGATGAAATACATGCACTGCAGCTATAAAAATACTTCAAAACCATTATCGATCCGATCAATTATGCATTCCAATATCAGACTGAAAATCATGTACAATAGAGTGCTGTTCCAGCTAACTTTAAATTAGGTTATTTAAGTCTCTAGTAGTAGATCCTCATAGGATATCAATTACGATATAGTCAAGGATAATTCAATCAAATCTTTTCTTGAAACTTGTAACGACTGCCGGGCCAAACTATGATAACAAGCGCAGAAGCGCGGAGAGCCGTCAATAGTCATTAGACATTTCGAGTTCGACTGTCTTTGGGGCAATAGTTGGGAGGTAATAACGCGACGGCGGCACGACATCGCAAGATGAGAGGCCGGTACGTGAGCGGAATGTGAAGGCGCACAGGGAAATAGGGGAAAATTCTTCGCAAATACGGATAATCCCTCACGGCAACGCTCAGCCCCGGTTTACACGGCAGGCGGGCGTTGCGACGACCGCCAATATTCAGAGTTTCAAGACTTTAATTCTATGCAATATTGTCTATACCTAATCCTGATTGAGCTGGTTTATGACCGCTTAGGAGGAAGAATAATGAATTTTATCGCTACTGCAGTATAATTTACCGGATTAAAAGTGCGTGGTTTCCAATGCAAAAGGAATTTGCACTGAAACTTTAGGATTTGTCAAATTCAAATCTGGTTGTTAGTAAATTACCATGGTTGATTAGGTAGTTAGTCAAGGCAAACATTATTAATTTAACAGTGCAAGCCATAATTCACCATCAGACGTTGCCATCTGTTGAATAGTATTCACTGAATAAACCGATTTGTGTAATACACCGTTGTAATTTACTCTCTCCTATTGCAAAGGCAAATCGTTGCGGTGAGCCCATATTGCAACATTCAACATTCCGCCAACTTATGGTTGACATAATCGCAAACATACTCGAGGAAATGAACGGATAAACTCGAAATGTTTCCGGGGTGAAGTAATCAATGCAAACTTTGAACTCGTCGTTCATGGAACTGATCTGCAATGCAATAAAGTTTTTTTAAATAACTACCTTCGATCGCTATGTGTTGTAATTGTCACTTTGTTTTTCAGTGTTTCTTGTTATTATGTTTAGTTTTAAGGTGTGCAATAAAGTATTTTTTATCTTCTATCTATCTATCTATCGCTCGGTATTTTGAATCATGTGATTGACCCGCACAAATATCTTGGTATTTAACCTTTTGTTCTTAATTAAAGTAAAGGAGCCTTTTGGAAGTTTTCAAATAAATTCAATGAAGTATAATAATTGAACGGGTGGGCTGTTTCGTCGAAAATATCGAGCTCTAGACCCCTTGGCGCCGCACGACGACGTAAAAAACTGATAAAATATTAAAGGCTTAAAACTGGCGAGGGGAGCGCAGAAAACGAATTTAGTACCGCGGGGAATACAAACATTGACACGAAAGACTGTTTTAGACGAATGCGGTGGCGAAGGTATGCAGAAACAAGGGGAACATTGCAATGAATGTTCCCCTTGTTTCTGCATACCTTCGCCACGTCGAGTGTTCCAGAATAGCAGAGCGAATACGCTTTATACATCCGCTTTACGAGCTACCCTCATTAGCAAATGGATGTGACGCATATTGCGGCCGCAGACACGCGTCAAGCGTTATTATTCAAAGAAAAAAATATAATTTTAAAACTGCACATAGATGTGGAAGTTAACGTGATTAAAACAGACGCAGGTAGATATTCACCTTGCTGAATGTAGCAAGTCATTATACGGAAACTGACTAGTTTACCGACGATGGAGTGACTATCCGATTTCCAAGTTATAAACTAAACGCGGAGGGCAGAGGCGGCACGTACACGCAAACATTGTTCGGACCTGCAATGCATCATTGTGACATGCGGTCGTTTTTAAACAAATCCGGTTCACGTACAAAGTTATCTCCTAATAGCGTGGTTGTATAAAGGATTTTTTTGAATTATTCAGGAGCATAATATGAAAACTAATAAAACCAGCTAAGTATAAGTCACGTAATGAAAAGATTTTACACAATATAATTATAGTGTGTACAAGGTACATAGGTTAAAACTGAGATGATACCATTATCCATTACTGAGAAAAAAGGACTCGCCTTGACACACGAATAGGAGAATATAGTGTAATTTTATTTGAAAGCTATGAAACCTGTAAGGGACATGATGAAATACATAGTGGTATTTGTGGAGACAAGATTGACCACAATATCACATCATTACACAATAATCCCACTGTCTCCGACAAGATGACACTGATTCGAATTTCGCCCCTACCCCCGAAAGGGTTTTATACTTGTTGAGTCAATTAAGGTCGCGTCATAATCACCCTTCTAAACAATTATATGATCTCAACCATTTCCCCAATGTCTCTTTACAAATGGCGTGTCGACTAAATCAAATACCACTTGAAACGCGGTGTGCGTAAATGACGACCATTTAACTACATTACAATGTTAAATGGACTTGAATGAAAAATTCGTCGTTCGAGTCGCTTTACCTATAACATGTAGATTATCATTTTATGTAGGTGTTTTAGTCATTGCAGATAAATCTATACAAATATTAAGAAAGATACTTAAACCTTAGTAATGTCGGGGAAAAAAATGGATTCTCGTATTTCGCAGACACGTTTCGAGTCTACCAAGGCTGAGTTTTACGATCTGCGTTTGGAGGATCATCGGCTTTAATATCACCGCGGTAAAACGTTATGTTCTTCAACCGTAACATTACTTGGTCATATCCGTAATAAAATATAACTATTAATATGTGCTTTTACAGCTAACATCGTTAGAACTTTTCATGCCCTTTAATAAAAAGAAAAGAAAAACCGTTATATAATCTGCGTTTGCTAAGTTTAAAACCATTTTGCTTTGAAGAGGTTCATGTTCAATAGTAGACGTTCACGAGTTTTCAATGATGACCAATTAATATTATTTCTTCATATACATCAACAGAATTATGAGTGTTAAATTACACAATAAGTGTGCGATTGTAGTTCCATTTTTTTTTATACTACTATATGACGAGACAAGCAAAGGGCCCACCTGATGTTAAGCGTTAACCTCTACCTATAACAACTGCAATGCCGCGGTGATCACGTTCACTAAGCACGTGACCAACGCTGCATTGCATTGCGCCCGTCACCCTGAGACAGTTGTAAGGTCTCATGTGCCCGTAATTTCACCGGCCCCCTTGCCCTTCAAACCGGAACACAGCAATGAAGACATTACTGCTTGGCGGCAGAAATAGGTATGGTGGTAGCACTTCCCCGGATGAACCTTTCACAAAAAGTTATACTACTACAATAATAAATTCTTTATCTATCTATTTAAATTAAATCATACACTACGCGTTTCTCTTAAACGCGACACATCAGAATTAGTTAAGATTCTTCAGATTTCAAAAACAAAAATTGTAAGCCATGTATTCCGCAGTCCATAGAATATAAACTCAAACCGATCCATAATCCCTTGAAAGAAGTACTAGACCTAAGTGTGATCTTGAAAAACTTGAACAAAATGGTGGGCGTTGTGGACAACGGAGAAGTTGCCGCAAAGGGGAGACAAAAGGGAGGAATGTAATAACCAGAATTACATAACGTTAAAAAAAATCTAAGAAAAACAATTCATAGTTTGGACTGACTGATGACCAATCAGTAAATGACAGCAATGATTGTTGCGTATCACTACTCAAAAAATCAACAGAAGTTAAGACAGAAACCTATGACATTTCAACTATATACTTCCAGATCCACCAGGTCTATGAATTCATAATGTATAAACATTAAACAGCTGGATGAAGTGACGTCAGCCAACGCAGGTCATCAAACCTTTGTCGCAGTTGGCTGGCACCAAAAGACCCGGTACATCAATCGTTCAGTATACAAAACCAGCACACGATGCAACCGCAATGGCGAATACACGTGCTTATGTCAGATGGTTCGGTTGCCATCGGCACCGGCCGGCATCCCCGCCCATGCTTCGCCGGCCGGCGCGGTGAATCAAACTCGGATTCAGATGAAAAATTTTACTTCTCATGCACGATGCTTCCTTTTGCGACTCAGATGGATTGAAAGGTAACGGAATATAACTGATCTGACAGAATTAGTATGTCAACCACGAATTTACCCAGTTAAGGTTCGTGACGAGGCTAGGAAGAACGCTCTGGTGACAGAAACTTGCAGCCTCATGTTAGTTGAAAATAAAAACTGATCAAAGAAAAAGAAAAGTTCTTAGTGATAAAGGCGTATTGGGCGTTCAGTTCGTCTCCTGCCGGGTAAATCTGCGTCACCGGTCGTTATAAAAAATGCGCCGCAGCCGGCGTTTTGGAACGGCGCTCCCCAACCTGCTGGAAGCACGGGTGCTCTGCACGAGTGGCAGAAGCACTGCATCACAGAGTCCCTTACGAGTCCTATCAGCATGATGATGACTTGGATTTACTATCTAACGAGTGTCTGAGTCGCGTCGCGGCCGGCGGACTGCGCGACTCTCGCCCGGAAACTGAACCGCGCCGGGGGGCGGAGGACGCCGGGTCGATAGCGGTACCCCGCGCCGCACCCCCGCCCTGCAGAACCACCCCGCCACCCCGAGACCTGCCGTCCCTAACTTGATAACCCACACGAGAAAATAAGCCTTCGAAATGGAAAAATAATGTCACCTACGCCATTAATTATCTTGTCAAATATTCTTTGATGAAAAAGGGGATGTCGTCTCAAAAAAGTTCATCCAAAGTTGATCAGCTAATAAGCTGCTCAACTTGGGACACTTTCAAGTCAATAGATAAGAAATAACTATAAAAGTCGACTGGAGTTAAGATCGAAGATCTGGATGACGAAAGTTATAAAACTAGTTGTGTGGTATTTGTAGCAAACTTCTGAGCGATCCCTATCCTTGTTACTAAGGCCAGAGAAGACACTAATTTAAGAGCCTCGCAGACTCGAGTGGGTCTCGGCGGGCTTCTCGCTCATAAAAACGGCGAGCTGTGGGGGTCGGGTGGGCGCGCCACGTGGGGAAGGCGCGCAAGGAGGTACCATGCGGAGGTTCCGCCGCCGTCTCGGCGCCGCCACCCGCAGCCAATTAACGGCCGGCAAAGCCAAGCTGAATTTGTTTCGCCACTCAAACAGCTTCTGATTGATTTCCCCACTCGAAATCATCGTTTATGAACTGGACTATGAAGATCCATGGTTAACGCAAAGAATTTTCATTGTATCTCCCTCACTCTGTTTTGTACGCGATGTTACCTGCAACCACTATGTCGAAATGAACGAATGTTGTTGGAGAATAGCTTGTGGAATATTTAGAAGAATATAGATAAAAGAGACTTGCAATCGTGATGGTGCGTTGTTGTAACCTCCTGCAACGGTAATCGGCATGGTGCGGCGGATCGATCCCGGCCAACAACCCCTAGGCCGTGCGTCCCCCTGCGGTAATAACTGGGAATTCCAGGAGGGCCCACGGTAGATCGTGTAAGCACTAGGCGACAAGGCGAATGTTGAAAATACCGCCGCCGGAACTGGCGCGCCGCGGCGTCCGCCTGGCTGACTTTAGGGTGCATAGTGCATACCTAACCAACCATTATCGTACACAACCTACCATTTCTACCAAGAATACTAACCTTTTTGTTATAAACTACACACCACTATGTTTTTTTTTGGAAAAGCAGCAGATAATTATGCACTCCACCACTAAAACATATAAACACCTATAATTATAAACCAGCGCATCAAGCAGATGGCGAACATGATGTCAGCGACATTTCTACTCAATTTGAACACTCCATTAAAAAGCCATGAATTTTGTGCCTTCCGCCCCAGCCACAGTGCGGTCTCTTCATAATAACATTATCGTCGTGGTGACATAATTTCCCTTAATAAAAGTTGGTCGGCGGGTCTTAGTAGAACAAATTCACTAACACAAAAACTTTTGGAAACTGCCTCTAATTCCGAAGACAACGATAAAGTAGATTGGAAATGGTTTCAACTAACTAAAGATTCCGTTTGGCTCAACTGATCTCTTCTTATTGAAGAACGTCTAAAATAAAATGTCTATTAGATTCATGGCGCCCCGCGTGGAGTTTAAATGTGGCACTAAAGAGAATAAAGCACTATTAAATCATTAAAAACTCTTGTTACAACCAATGTTCTTTTTTAAACATTAGACCGTCGAGGATGTGTCGAGTTCAATCAATCTTTTAAGAAACTGCTAGTCTTTCGCGTCGTTTTGCAAAGGACCCATCTTTGGGACCAACATAATAGGTTAGTAATTATTCGGCTACCAGCCCCTTGCAGCAACATTATAACGAAGCTTTCCTCAAGGCAACAAGTTGGGTCACGTGCGGGATCTTGTTGGATATAATACGATTCCAACCAGCGGCGCGCGTCCGTCAGCAGACAAGGTCTTATCGATTTTGTTACAGGCATTGCAAAAACAGACCTTTTTCAACGCAGATACGAGTATAACCTAGATTAAGTCCCGCAGGATGTTTTCCTTATGTCGAGAGAAGTTTGATTGGCGTCTCATATACGCGCAGAATAATGAAAAGGAGGGTGAATGCGTACGTGAATCAAATAATTTGAGATGTTTTGTATGCTGCTAAAATTACCGTCGCAAAAATATTTTTTGTAGGTTAATAGGATTACAGCCAGACATTTCAATTAAGATTAGATCTTCGACCGGTTTTTTTAGGGTTCCGGGCCAAAATGGTTAAAAGGAACCCTTATAGAATCACTTTGTCTGTCTGTCACAAGTGGATATCTCGAGAACTACAGCTGCTAACGACTTGAAATTTGAAATGGTTAAAGATAACACTTTTTTACTAATTTAGCAAATATGAAAATGCTAAAAAATATTCTTATTATGATTGCAGGGGGCGGATAGGGGATCTCAAAATATTTAAGTGAAGTTACTAGGTCGTGTGGGAATATATGAAAGGTATTCATTTGCACATTAAACAGTTTTTAGTTTTCCTTTAAGCTGTATCGTTTCCGAGTTATTTACAAAATTTATGAAGAAACGACCGTTCCCCCCCCCCCATTTCTCCGAAGTTTGCAGAGATAAACCCGTGAAACATTTATAGCTAATAGAAGTGTATGTAAAGATTACAGAAAAATTATAACGAACTCTCTAATTGGCGTAGTTTTTTAGAAATCATCGAAAGTGTAATAAATCTACATAAGTTCCGCTATCAGACAAGAGATGGCGCTGTCAAGGTTCTCCAACAAATACAAACCGCGTTTATCATATTATTATATTGTATGATGGCACGGAACCCTCGGTGGGCGAGTCCGACTCGCTCTTGCCCGGATTTATTTAGTTTAGATGAATATCACGTTTGTTTTAAATAAAAGGATGCGTGATAATTGACGAGGTGACAAGGAGACACAATTATTTAAAGTCAGCAGAAAGATGCCCATCTTTCTGCAAATGAATATTAAGGTACGTAGACTTCGAAAAGATCCCCATAAGATATTTAGAAAAAAATCAGCTGGAGGAAATATATTTCGAAGTCTGAAATACGGACCACATGCAGCTGTAGGTAATATATTATAAGAATTAGTTTCAGTTTTGTATTTTAAATTATAAAACTGCATAGGATTTTTTCTCTAAAAGCCAATATCCTTATCCTTCGTGGCTTTCCCGATATTCTCATGATCCACTCGTACGTAAGTTTGTTTGGAACGCTGCTAACTTCAACTGTCTAGTCCTAAGCCAATCATCTTGTACACAGCATTTGGAATAAAAATAGCTGAACAACCATTTGTGAAGGAATGGAGCCCATACCATTTCCTAGTTACTTTTTTGGATTTTACTCTGAATGGTATTTTTCAATACAGTCGTATTTCAATATGAAAGTTTAAATATGGTAGGCGATAAATGCGAGGAGGAAGAACGGAAAAGTAGCAGATAGCCGCCACATGACCATTACTTACTGAAATGGATTTTCAGCACATCTGCTGAGTAAGCTTGTGGAGTTGTCAGAGTAATTTTAGCGTTATTTCTGTATCAACTGAAGTCGGTGTTTCTATGTCTGTTTCATGAAATATTTTGAAGCAGGTACAAGTGGCAGATTGGCGGACAATCTACTCAGTGCACAGATTACAGAACCATTCAAGTCCGTTTTTGTTGGTGCGTCAAAATGGAGGCCTGTACCCCGTTGTGGCTGTCTACGGGACGGACGGTATGATGATATTTTTTTTGATTAAAATAGTATTTTATAAAGTAGCGCAACGAATATAAGAGCCGTGGGGTGCCGGCAGTATAATGTTGTCCCTTCTCTCTTGCTCGTGGATCCAGTAAGAATCTGCCAAGGATACCTCCGAAAGATGGACAGCAGCGTTTTCTCTGCGGCGAAGGTTTCCAAAAATACAAAAAAATATAATTTACAAAATTTCAAATATTGAGGTCACAATAACTCCGGTCCCTGTGACCAGGGTCACCAAAATCAATCTGTATCTAATCTACCCTTCTCTCATTAAGACAGTGCTAAAAAAACGTTAGATGTAAATTGGTCAGCGCGTTCGGTTGTAATCATGTCATGCACAGACAGACAGACAGACAGCGCTATGCACTAACATATAAACCTTCCTTTTGAATCACTCTTATCTATTAAAAAACCGCATTAATATTTTAATCGTTGCGTAGTTTTAAAGAAAGAAGCAAACATAGGGACAGACAGACAGCGGAAAGCGACTTGTTTTATACTAGGTATGTATTGATGTATGTAAACGCCTTCAGGGGTACAAGATCTTGTTTCACAAAACAAGTACTGGAAAAAACATTAAAAACACATCTATAAAACAAGGGTGAACCGCCCTGACTAGACAACCGTTTGTGGAGCATCAATTCTGCATGAGTTTCAATACCAAGAGGGTCGATCTCGAGGGTAGAAATTATAACGACCCTCCTTCTTGTAAACTTCTTTATTTACAGCCCATTCAGAGATCGGCCCTCTTTATTTTCCAGTAAATTTACTTGTGTTATCTTAATACCAATCTAATTACACAAAACATTAGCAATCGGTCAATTCTATAAAGACCCACATAGTTAGTAAAGATTTTAGATGTATTTGTACATTAGAATGACTGTAGGTGTAAATGCTTAAAAAAACCTTTCTCTGACACAGGTACTCTCCGGACTATTAAATGAGAGCTCAAAGTACGACCGTCGCGTCGCCGACGAAAGCTGTAAAGAGTGACACACGCACTCGGATCGATCAAGGCCAGACGCCATAACAGCAAACTCTTTTCATGTGGGTAAGGCACTTTCTTGCTCTAAAACTACGAGTATTCCGTTTACTTCATCAGGAATCCGAGTGATTCTTATTAAAACCAGCAGAGGTAACGAATGCCTGAAAAATCATGACCAGAAATACCTTGCGCGCTGTAATTTCAAGGGTAGTAAAATCGATAGATAGAGGTCTAGCGTGCCAGACAAAGGAACACAAAGGATCGCGATTAAAGGAAGCCACGAAATGAAGATTGATTGAGGGCAGCAGTAAAGTGGAGCGTGGCAGGCTGGCCGCCAATGAGAAGCCAAAAACCGCAATGAGTTGGGGTCAACCAACGCGTGAAACACTATCGCCGAAGCCGCACTAGATTCGCGGTTGATTGCGAATCGAATGCTCTTCACTTTGGCATAACATTAAGCTTCTAACTGTAAATCGATTTATTTTGACACTGATTCGTTCTTACATTTCAACGTTCCGTTATATGAGTCAGATGAAATGTAGTAAGTCAACCAGTGACGAACGTAAATAGAAGTACCTACGTAATAAGAAATTAATGTGGTCCCATGCGAGTTCACTTCTGGATTTTTCGTCTATGCGAATATAGGTACCGATTCGTAAAATGGAATGGTTAGTCAATTATGATCTATAAAATAAATAAATAATGCTGGACAATTCACATAGCATCATCTAGCCCAAGCTAAGCAGATGACTAAGATAAGTACTTACTTAATACATTATACTACATAGATAAATATTTTTTTATATATAGAAAATCCTACAGAACACTCTAAACAAATATCTGCAAATCGTACAGACATTTGTACCGAGGCGGGACACGAACCCACAACCACATGCTTCGCAGGCGGACCTTCGCCCGCTGCGCAACCAGAGGTCGTCATGTATCAAATCAATACAAATAATTTATTTTTGTATGATTACTATGGAATTATTTACTGCAATAAAGTTGTTACGTGGTGGTTGGGGCGTTTAAAATCTATTATAGATGATTTGTTTAGTGTCAGCAACTGGTATTCAGAATATGAATAATTTCAAGAAAACCAACATTGCTTGTTACATAAATTCTGGGACATGGATTTAGGCACCTATACCATCCTCCCAGCTTAATACCTGGTACCAACCTCAACATTTCAGCCGTAAAACGTCCACTACTGAACACAGGCCATGGATCTTCATGAACGTAGTTGTCATACTCGCCACGCACCTTGGCAGGCGGGTTGGCGAGCGCAGTACGGTATGTTGATCCACGGAAAGACGCTACTGCCCATCTTCCGGAGGTACCCCTTAGCAGGCTCTTACTACATCCACGGGCATGAGAGGGGTAACATTCTACTGTCGGCACCCCACGGCGACACCTACCGTGTACCTACCTACTTAGTATTTAAAAGGACAACGACATACTCGTAACTTCCTACGTGTAAAAGTAAATATATAAAAATTACTAATTTAAGATTAGTAATTTTTATAGGTACATAGATTAAAGTACAATAGCACCTATTTATCACTAATGGTCCCCGAACAAAGCGTTAAGTCTGTTAGAATCTCGTGAGACCGGATTTAACCAAGGCTATTAATTAATAGTTTTAAATAAATGAATCCAAGTTAAAACAAAGATTTAAATATTAACCGTGAGCGAGCGGACATTATAAAGAGACATCCGTAAAATTATTTTACATAATAACAATTTATTCTTAAATCATCATCATCATCATCATCATCCCAGCCGTAGGAAGTCCACTACTGGACATAGGCCCCCCTCATGGATCTCCAAGTACAGATCATGACAGGTTGTTGCCATACTCACCACTTGGCAGGCGGGTTGGCGAGGCCCCTTCGGAGGTATCCCATAGCAGATTCTTCTTGCATCCACGGGCAGGAGAGGCAACATATTAACCCGGCACCTCACGGCATTGTTAAATATTTAAAGAAAAATCAAGAACTGCTGAAAATAGTATGGAAGGAAGCGCAAAGAACGGACGGAACTTACAGAGAACGAATAAATCGATTAACTACCGTAATTTAAAATTAATTAGCTACTAGCTACTAGGGCATGTAAACCGATTGATCGATTAACCGAAAAACCGATTAATCGACTGATTTAACGACGGTTTTTCATCGGTTATTTTTGACAAAAAACCCGGGTTTTCGGTTATTTTTTAATAGGTATTAAATGACAAATTTATTTAAAACTAAGCCTTGCAGACTTTATTTAAAACTAGCTGCACCCCGCGGATAATAAGCAAACATGCCATCCCAAAAAAATACTTCATTTTTTGGGATAAAAAGTAATAAGCCTTAATCCAGGTATAAACAATGTACCTATATTCCAAGTTTTAACCAAATTCGTTCAGCCGTTTTAGTGTGAAAGAGTAACAAACATCCATACATACATAGATGTTATACATACATACTCAAAAACATTCGCGTATATTATATTAGTAGGATAGGACGAATATAATAATATCTTATCCATATAATTATTTTACAACATTTAATGCGTTAAAATTAGGTACTAAAATACAAACAACCACCTCAGAAAACTTTAGACCGCATAAGAAGATCAGTGAATATCGTCATGCAAATAAGCTATTAACGACTAACAAAATTAACCGGAATATAACTATATTTACAAAACCCAACATCGTACTACAGGGATCTGCATACAGACATTAACAACGCAATAGCTCTGGACAACGATCAAATTCGATCAACAATAATCAGCATCATAAATAAAAATTTTACAATAGAAGACATAGGACCAGAAAAAATTAGAACCATAAATGAATCATTACCATTAGACCTCAAAGACCAGCTTGGGCTAGAAATAAGAAAGGCCCTACAGCCAACCCTAAAAACAGTTGATTCAAGTAGACTCGATTTAGAAACGCGAGTTAGAGTAGAAATGGCCCTGTATGATGAAGGGGGACACATGGGAGACAACATAAAGAAAGTATACGAAGCTCTAAGTCGATTCCTCCCACTTCTGCAGAATCAGAAAGAATATTTTCATCGGCAGGCCTAATGTGTAACAAAATCCGCAGTTCACTGGGTGACGACTCTCTTAACGCACTTATGTCACTTCGGTCTTATTACCAAAAAAAAAGGATCTTATTACCAAAACAATATAATATGTTAATGTTAACCATGTCTTTAAACTTTAAGAAGATAGTGTAATACTACCAAATCAAAAGTAGATTACAATCTATGCTATAATATAACTATTATATTGTTGATTTTAATAACTTTATTTGAGTAATAGTGAGTTGAAGTGAATTACACTAACTAGAAACTTTTAGGACTGATTTATCATATCATAATGTTTTAGGATAACTCGACTCATCCGAAGAATAAAGTCCAACATGCAGAATTGTTAGTTTTCAGAAGACGTTGAAGTTTCTGCATAAGTATCGGACTATGACGAGTCGAACTATATTGTTGATTTTTATAACTTTATTTTACTCCCTAATAGATTCTCCCAAACTTTTATCTGAAATATCATTAAACATAAATTTCAGAGCTCGTAACTCTAATAAAAAGAATGTTTTTGCGTTACATATTTTTAGAAATAATATTTCTCACTTCAATCCCCTCACAAGAATGGGTCGTCAATTTAATGAGCTACATAAAGATGACGGCAGACTCGACATATTTGTTCCAAGATTAGGTCAGTTCATTAAAATTATTAAAGAGATCCTCCACTTCAATATCAAAGAAAATAATTCGAGTTCAAGCACTTAGTATAATGCTACTACCTAGTAATAGTAATAATATTGCATGTAATCTAATTTTAGTAACCATAATCGTAATCTATTTAACCATTTTCTATTTTATGTCAATAACCTATTTTTGTAAAAACTCTATTTACTCGATATAAATTTATATTATAGCAGTACGTACATAAGTTTATGTTACAATCAAGTTATAATTTACCATTATGTAACCTCATTGTTTAAAGTGGTTGTGACGTGTTTTGTACGTTAAATAAATAAATAAAATAAATTTGAGTAGAGTGAGAGTTTTGAGTAAGAGAGAGATATAGTTTTAATACTAGTAATTAATAAGTACTTACGAAAATAATAAGTTGCTTTTTATTCAAATGTTATTGTTTTATTTTGTCCTAAGATAACCTATGTAAAAAATCTTAAAAAATAATCGATTAATCGGTTAACCGGTTATTAAAAAATAAAAACCGAAAAACCGGTTTTTTTAAACAACCCGGTTTTTACATGCCCTACTAGCTACACACTAAAGATGATATGACTCATAATTCAGTCGTCCAATACGACTGTCACATCATCTCAAAGGGACCATCCAACTGGAAGTTGTAAACCTTATCGGTCAAAGAACTGTGAAAGCTATTAATATTTATTAGACAACAAAAGAAAAACAAATAGTATTATCGTAATTTATTACACAATGCGACAGACATCCTGCGAGATAGCCTTTGTTGTGATAGGGTAAGGTTACTTACCACTGTAGAATTTATTTTATTACAATAGTATAATTATAATGTCGTGGGGAGTCGGCAGTAAAATGTTACCCTCCTCTCATGCCGGTGGATGCAGTAAGAGCCTGCTGAGGGATACCGCCGGAAGACGGGCAGCAGCGTCTTTCCGTGTATCAAAATCCCGTACTGCGCTCGCTAACCCGCCTGCCAAGCGTGGTGAGTATGGCCGCTACCTGTGTTCAGTAGTGGTCGTTTTAGGTAATTGTAATTCTGGACATTACACAACACCACCTAGCCCCAATGTAAGCAGAGCATGTGTTATACTAGATGAAAATAAGCAAAATTTTTTTGTAAATGGATACTTATATATCATCTATAGAAAAATACCCAGACCAGGGACAAATATACCTGCAGAACAATTACAAAGATTTGTCCCGTGGCGAGAATCCGATCCGCTACCTCCTGCGTATCAGTCGGCTATTAGACCACTGAGCAACGGAGGCAGTCAATTATACTCGATACCTATTTTTAACCGACGAAAAAATGGAGGTTTCTCAATTAGATCGTATATATTTTATGTGTTCGTGGATAACTTCGTCGTTTATGAACCGATGTTGATAATTTTTTTTTTGTTGGTAAGAAGACATCCCAAGTATACCTTCGAAAATCGTAGGGCCAACTGTTTGAAGTCGGTTTTTTTTGTTTAAAATTATTATATGATTATTTCCAAAAGTACTTATGTATGTAACCTAAGACTTCTTTTGATGAGAGGTACTTTTTTAATTACGATGCACTTATTTTAAGACTGCAAGAAGGAAACCTTCGAAAATCGTAGGGCCCTCTGTTTAAAGTCGGTTTTTTTTTTTGTTTAAAATTATTATATGATTATTTCCAAAAGTATTTATGTAACCTAAGACTTCTTTTGTTGAGAGGTACTTTTTTAATTACGATGCACTTATTTTAAGACTGCAAGATTAGATTTTCTTCGAGCATTACTATTTTCCTCAAGAGGACCAGGGGGAAGACCTTAGGCGAATGCTACACGCTCGAAATGTATCGCGATATTTAACGTGATATTTATCTAGTAATATTTTGGTATACTACACATACGATACGAATCGCGTGAGTACGACGGTAATTTTCATTGAGTACACTCGTACGTTTCGTATTACAATAAATAAAGCTATGAGTGACAATAGAGGTATAAATAAAGCTTGCGTTGCTATTATATTAGCGATAGCATTGAAAAGACGTATAAAGCGAAAAAAATGGGCGAAATATTGGTTTCAAGATAGAGAAAAATATACACATCTGAATTTATTTACTCAGATTCGGGAATACCAAGAAATGGATGACTATGAAAATTATTTTCGCATGCCCGATGCTCACTTTGAACATCTGCTGGAGTTGATTACACCATACTTGATTAAAAAAGATACATTAATGAGAACGGCTATTACTGTGAGAGAAAATAATGAATACTGACGCGATAAATATCGATTAGAGACTGGACGCTCAATATTTATCGACGATACTACATACAGATCGTGGATTTTTGGATTTCTAGAAATCCAGCGATCCGTATCACGATACGTGATACTACACACTCGATAAATATCATGATCCTGGATTACGATCCAAATATCGCGATGTCATATCGAGCGTGTAGCATTCGCAGGGGACGACCTTTGCCCAGCAGTGGGACGACATCAGTTAATTAAAAAATAAGACTATTTTAGGCATCAGCTATTACTGTGCAAACTGGGCAGGCTTTCCACCCCTCAAAGACTGGCCAATATAGTAAATTGCAGCTAAGTTAATTAAATAAATAGCCGTCTATTCCATTTCACGGCACAAGCTCCCCGAGGGGTGTAGAGCAGAAAAGGAAGATACTGGGTTCAATAACGTTTTCGTAGAAGTCGATAAGGTAGGCTAGATGGAAGGCCGGCGCAAAATGCGGAATGAAACTTGTTTGCAGCAACGACAGGAATTTTAATACTAAAATCGATACAAGTGCTGCACTGCAAGGACAAGCTCCGACGGTTTCGGTTTTAATAATTTACTTTCAGCATAATAACAGTATACAGTTCACTTAAAATGAGGTAAGTAAATAATAATGTAACGATGTCAACGGAACAATGCAATACAGATTAGATTACACACTACAGACTACATTATTGAATCGAAACATCGAACAACAACTAAAGGTTACTTGTATATAAAGTATTCTAAATAACTATGAATACTTTATATAATAAATAAGACTATCCGATCGTCGCAATTTCGCAAAGCATCCGATATTCTGTTCCTATACAAAATCGTACATGGCGTTATTGACTGTCATTAAAACTTCATGTTTATTTCGTAAAATAACTGTTATTTTGACATTACAAACAGACTCAAATTTTAATTTATTTGTATGGATGCCGTGGGGTGCCGGCAGTAGAATGATAGCGTGATGCCGACAGTAGAATAATACCGATACCGAACAATGCAGTGAAGCCAAGCACTGCAACGCACCGCCTTTAGCATGAGTGTCATTGCTGACGCTGTATAAATCTTCCATCATCATCATCATCTCAGCCTTAGGATGTCCACTGCTGGACGTAGGCTTAATGGATCTCCAAGTGATCATGAGGGGGTTGTTGCCATACTCACCACGCTTGGCGGGCGGGTTGGCGCGTGCAGTATGGGATGTTGATACACGAAAGGATGCTGCCCATCTCCCGGAAATATCCCTTGACCGACTCTTACTGCATCCACGGGCATGAGAGGAGGGGTAACATTCTACTGCCGGCACCCGACGGCAAAGCGGGCGTTGGCGAAAATCAATTAAAGGCTATGGAACCGTAGAAAAGGAATCGAGCCAAGTCCTTCGCCTTATTTATACGTAACGGATTCAAATTAAGCACATCTGCGGATTGAATTAACTGGCGTCCGTGCCTTTTAGTCCTAAAGCTCCGATTTTACACTGTCCGTACAAAAAGCACGGGAGGAAAGTTTGGGTTTAGAATTAAGCACATGTGTGAACACGAAACTTATGCTATGTCAAATTAAGGATGATAATTTTGACAGGAGTACCGATGAGGTAGCGTATAATCTTTAATGAACCTTTTCGATTATTGAATATTATTCTCGTACGAGAACGGCTGAACCGATTTCAATGATATTAGATCTCTTTGATTTGTCTGCGCCCGTAATAACATAATAAAATAATAATAATAATAATGCTGGATAATTCACACACCATCATCTAGCCCCATGTTAAGCAGAGCTTTTGATAATAAAACCATTTATCAAGTATATCGGTCTTTTAGTACCCACCCAGAAGAGTACTAGAAGACTGATATACTTATACCGGCTTGTATAGTGTTTCTTTAGTTTTTTATTTTGTACTTGTATGTTTTAAGGTGTGCAATAAATCTTCTTTTTCTATCTACATACATATATTCGTTCCAAATATACAAGCCGGGCAAAATTACGTAAAAACCTCAGCAAACCAACAGCTAACCTTCACGAGAAATCAATCAAAAGCCAGTCAGGTAATACAAAAAGTGCCCGTAAATATTAATGAGAAGAAATCTATATTCGAGAACCATCTGTCTTGTTATGCGAGCCCTGCTTTCACCAAGACAACCTAATGCAGTATGTATGAAACGGCACTGATTCAGAATTGTGTTCCAAAGCCAACGCCATATTAGGCAGTTCAATCGTGAGGGTGGTCGATCCATCTATGTTTCAGGCTACAAATCCGAGATTTCTAGCCATCTGACGTTGGACAGAGTCTATTGAATCTGGTCGCACCGTTACGTTCGCTAGACTACCGCCGCATTGTTCCTAGGCTGTACAAAGCATAGATTATTCACCCCAGCACAAGTTTAGGTCATGCGCAATGAACCTTTTTAAACGATTTTGGACACCTTCCAATTTGGTTTCAGCGTGTGTACCAATAGGATGAAATCGTTTAGGTCCTCGCGGTGAAGTACCGTTAGGCACCATAAATACTTCGTTATATATACCTATTCAATAGCTATGGTATGTTTTTTACACATTTTTGCACGCGAACCCACGTTACAACGGAACCCTCTATACCTAATGGGGTTTATTAATCCCGAGGTCAGACAACAGCGAGGGTCTAAAGACAATAAAAAGCCACTAAAAGCGCTACTAGCCCGAGATTTACAGCAACAATAAAATTGAAATTAACCATGGAATCCAAGAGCTTTGCCTCAATAAAGTCATACAATGTAGTAGGTTAAAACATCAGGTAAACAGTGTACGCGTCAATTTATTTCGTACGTTATCAATTGCAGTGCCCTATAAAGCTTTGAAAAAGATTGGATGGATAAAAAAATTTGGAGATGGAGATATTGCGCATTGAATTGATAGAAGAATACTATGCGACTCATCCCCGCTGAAAATATTGCGATTGCCCAATTTCGCCTGAAACTGTATCTTACTTCAACGGATCATAATTCTTCTGTGAAAGAGAGAACTTGGAAGTCTCGTAATCAAGTTTACGAGTCGAAAACTAAAAGGGGGAGAAAGTTTCGCGTTCCAACTTATATTATTAGTCCCTCATGGCTTCGTGCAGGCCATCGCCCGGTCTGTAATTATAGCAAACATGTGTCAGCGGCGCGGCGCTGAACACAGCGCTGCATTTCTGCAAACCACGAGGTGTGTCCGCTATACTACAAGTTGGATGACCTGACTGCGTTCAGTTCAAGTTATTACCCACGCAAATACATTCAGAGGCATTATTCACACTTCCAGACAATGCATGCTTGCAATTTCAGCCAGCATTTTGGGACGTGGGCGTTCAAGTTACGCTCGCGCCTACGCCGCCATCGCCTTTTCTGGACGGCGAACAAGACAGCTTTCGTTACTGGTAATAAGCAACAACCTGGTTACCTGGATCCGATAGAAAGCAGTGTAGGAGGACAGTCTATTATTTTCACTTTAATTTCTCACGAATGAGGCAAGAAACTATACTCAAAAGATTGTAATTTATAATTAGTATTGACATAGAACGATGTATGTGTAAGACAGGGTGATATGTTCTTTTGTAGTTAGGGCGTAGATAAATAAATACTTTGATGCAGTTGACCGATTCGGTACCTTAAAGACAATTTCAGTTTTATTTTTTTAACAACTCATAATGCCAAATTCAGAAATTCATTCATTTATTTCCATAGTCTGCAATTACAAAACATAGACATATGCTGGGCGTTATTCATTGTTTTACTAGATTATTGTGTAGACTAGACATGCCATGAGTTTAAAGCTTAACCAGTAGATCGATTGGTCCAATGCCAGCTGGTGCAAGGGTAAACATATAGGGCGTTTAACATGATTCCAAGAACAGTTCACTGCTATTATTCATGCACCATTGGAACCCAACAGGATATTATCACATGCAATGGATATTATTGTCCCCGCTATCAATGAACCATTACAAGAGTTGGAATCACACAAAGCACATTATTAAACATATACGAGTCGGTATAATTTTATGTATTGGCAAATAAGGCAAAAAAATACCATTACTTGAAATCAGATTCAATGTATCTTATCTGGATCCTATGACCAACAAAAGGTTAACAATTAAACCAAATATGTACTCGTGTAAAATATACCAGAAAATTGGTGATACACAATGACTTCGCATACGCCAAACCTCAAATTTGTTCAGCAGAAACATGTTTCCAGGCCTTGGCGTCTTCATTTACCTCGCCGTGTGTACCGAACGATATCGTTGTTACACGCTACATGGAACATGTCAATATTGACCGCAGGGTTGTATTCTTTTCATTGTGGTGAAATATAGCAATGTAGCCGAACAAATCGATTTAACAGTTCCCTTCCGCTTCAGCCCACGGCCCATTAAGCGAGAATTACACCGGCTACGGCATTGTATTGGTATTTACATGGAAGCACTTAAGGGCGGTTGCTCTTCCACTTGTATGGCTTTTAATCAACGCCTCCCCTGGCTTGGGACCTCTTAGCGTCAATTTAATAACGTTCCAGATTTATCGGCAAATTCAAAGTTAATTGGAGGCTATCGGTAGACGCTCCACCACCTTCGCTAATGGAGTTCCTGATTGGTCTTTCGTTAGTCGAGTGGGCTGTATGATGATTAGGTATTTTATTATCATCAAAACAGAAAATTATAACAAATTATAAATATAAATAATGCTGGACACAATTCACACAGCATCATCTAGCCCCAAACTAAGCAGAGCTTGTGTTATGGGTACTAGATGACTAATATAAGTACTTACTTATATACTTAATACTGATATACACTTAATACATAATACTGCATAAATAGATATTTTTATATATATTTACAAAGATATTTATTATAGATATAGAAAAACATCCAGAACACCCTGAACAAATACCTGCAGATCATACATACATTTGTTCCGAGGCGGGAATCGAACCCGCAACCTCTTGCGTCGCAGGCGGACCGTCGCCCGCTGCGCCAGAGGTCGTCGAATTGTTTCGGACATGTTAGTTAGATGATATTATTGCATGGAATCCATAGACAAACTTGGCAAATTTGGCTGTAAAACGTTTCTATTGTCACAAATCGCAGAAAACACTTAAATCACAAACATTAATTACGAACAAAGAGTTGGTATGAAAAATACATTTATAAGTTTACGCTCTACTAAGCGAGCACAAAGGATTGGATGGGAAAGCACTGAGGCAAAAACGTGATTCGTGTTTTGTAGAATTGTAACGTTTGCACCTACCAGGGGGCTGATGGACTACCTATGCAGTTCACATAATCGGATCTTCGAGATTCGTGTCGTGAAGTTCTCAGGTTTTTAATGTGCAATCTAGAGCGGTAAATGGTGCAACCTTCAATATATCCTATAAAACCTATGAAAATCCAAAGACGATTCACCTTCCTTGATAAAGGATAGGGCTGCAGGTCATGTATGCAAAGGACTTAAATGCTTTATACGTATTTGCATAAAAAACCATCCATCAAAAACCAGGAAACAAAACAAAGACACGTTAAGACCGAGTACAAGATTCCAAATATGGTGAGGCATTTTATCGTTCATAATAAATGGAATAAACTCTTGAGTAGGTATACTGAGTCACCAACGGCTGCATTCGACCTTGCTAACCGTCGGTTGATGACACAAAAACAACACTTTCTTGCCCAACGGACTTGTTCAACCGTCGCATTATGACAAATAGGGGATTATCAGCTTAGGAGATAAGAAAAGGAAATTTAAATTTCACAATTGGGATTCGTCCCGTCTCATCTGAGGGAAGGATGAAAAAAAGGCTACCATTTTTAAGGCTTAGATAAGCGATGGAGGAACTATCATGGACAAAAGCTTGTACAACGCGGGTCCAAATGAACGCCCAGGCGAAGATGGAGAAATGAACTGGGCGCATAGAGTTGAGGCAACTCGAAAGACATGGAGAAATGAAAGAAGGGAAGAGAGGTCTTTGCAGTAGGACAAATTATGGCTTATAATAATATATGAAGCAGCTATCAAAGCTAGTGTAATTCAATGTAAAAAGCCATACTTCAGCTCCACTAACGACTGACATTGCACATTGTAAAATAAGATTCGCAATTTGTCAAGGTTTAACCATCCTCACGGAATCATTATAGACCAATGCCTCTTATCAGGCGTCCGTCACTCGCTCAAGGGCACGCGTTAAATGCCTACCACTTTGCGCGCAGTCCGCGATACGCCAGTAGTTAAGGCTGCCACACGCCCGCTTGAGCGCACTCACGTTAAATGTTCAAACGTTTTTTTAGATGCTGAGACCGCGTAACTATTGTGCAGTGGATGGATGCCAAAGTAAAAAAACGAATGAAAAATTGACATTTTTTTCTTTATTATCAAAGATTTTAAATCTTAAGTTTTTAGAATCATTTTTTCTCTAACCTCTAAAAATGGTCAGAACGTAGGAAGGTACTATGTAAATATTCGTAAATAAAGGAGTTCAGCTATTGAAACAGTTTTGTTTGTATAAAAATAGCGACCTATCACACACAAAATATGCCTGTAAAACTGTGGCTTTAAAAACAACAGTCCTAAAATCAAGCCAAAAAGTAGTAGGTACCCACCGGAGAACAAAGATTCAAATCTTTGCTGGCGAAGTATTTGAATACCTAGGTTATAGATAAAGTGTGGTGTTATGTCCTAGTTCGTTATGTCAAAGAATATAAATACTACCATAGTACACCTATTACTATACTGCGTACGGAGAGTAGGTAGGTCCTTACCTCCCTATACAAAGGTCGCTGCTTTTCTTAACCGACTTAAAAAAAGAGGAGGTTGTAAAAATAACTGTTTTTTTCACCACATTTGTTTTATTATAAAAATTATCGTAGAAGCAACCCTAGCCACTGATTCGATGCCGCGTCACAGATTACTTTCAAGTAAGTGAGGCGGGTACACTCTTTCGCTCTGTGAACTGCTGGTATTATTAATACAATTTTGTAGGCTATTATAGCGTAGGTATTTTCGCTTTTGTATTGAAGTGATGTATCTGTTAGTTTCTGTAATCTGTGCTCTTATAGCATGTGATTTTTGAAGTCGTTACTTTACTACTGCCGAAGAGACCGACGCGTAGAATATAGGATGACGTAGGCACATAAATACTCGTAATTTCAACTCCCAACAGATTCCCAACGGTCGCAATACATAAAATTGAATCGCTATTCTGAGACGCTAACTTTGTAATCGCCCGAAGTATTGATGATTATTGTTATAAAATAAAAATAAAATAATGCTAGACAATTCACACAGCATCATCTAGCCGCAAGCTAAGCAGAGCTTGTGTTATGGGTACTAGATGACTGATATACTTAATAGACTACATAGATAAATATTTTTATTATAATAGTAAAACAACCAGAATAAATATCTGCAGATCATACAGACGTTTGTTCCGATCCGGCGGGAATCGAACCCGCAACCTCGGACGGTAGGCGGACCTAGGTACGCCCGCTGCGCCACGAGGTCGTCATATTGATTCAAATGATCTCTAAACCAACCTACCCACAAATCCTACATTAATTTCAACGCCGACCAATTCCTAACGGTCGTAATACATAAAAATTAATGGCTATTCTAAGACGCTTACTTGTTAATTGACCGAAAATTGGCCAAAAGAATTATGATTCATTGTTTAGTGATTAAAATGAACTCTTTACCAACGCGGAATGACGGGAGCTTTAAAACCGTTTTCACCTCCGACGCAATAAGAGGGATTTTACGTGTTACATTATGTCTGGCGTCAACTCACAACGGCTGAACAGATTTGAGTGCGTTTTCTTTAGTTTGCAAGCTGGTTTTATCGACAGTGTTAATTCCCGGTATTATTTAAAGATTATTATGTTTCCTCAAGACGAATGACGAGTCAGGGTTTTTGAATATAACATTTAAAATTGTATCTTGTCTAAAGATTTATATCGTTAGATGTGCCCCTGACGCCAAAAACTGGTATTGTCTTTTATATGTGTGTTAACAATAATTCCGACGCCCGCAAACTGGTTTAGTCAATAAACCAAACTGTTATTATTACCATTTATTGTGTAATAATGTTGCACGAACTATCGTGAAAAAAATAAACACACTACATCCGGCTAACACTGTGTTTAGAGTTCAGATGCACTGTGTTTGTGTGAAATGAGTGGGTTCACTCATTTCATGTGGAAACAAAGACATTGTAAGATGGATTAGGCTTGCCCAGCACATTATGCCATGCTCTCAGCTTAGCTGACTAAGCTAATATATGATATTTAAGGTTCTTCATCTTCTTTTATCTGTATTACAGCAGGTAATAATAATGTATACTAAAAAAGTGGCTCCTCAATTCAGACGTTTAGATTGAGGAGCCACTTTTGCATTAAATATAACTAACTATATATTTTGCAGCTAAATCTAGAATTCGTGCGCTGCAAAATCAGCTACATTGCTGCTAAATGATACAAAATTTTCATAAATATTCATCTATTACTTAACAAGTTCCAGGTGGCTCCTCAATTCAGACGTTTAGATTGAGGAGCCACTTTGTATTAAATATAACTAGTGATATATTTTGCTGCTAAATCTAGAATTCGTGCTGCAAAATCAGCTACATTGCTGCTAAATAATGGTGATAACAGATTTTAAAAAATCTGATGTGGCTCCTCAATCCTTATGGACAAGGATAAGGAATGGTAAAGATGAGAGGCTTGATAATAGTGGAGATTGTGGAAGGAACATTGCACTTGACAGATAGGAATGTAAGAGGCTAGGGGAGGCCTTCGCCAAGTCAACAGTCTAATAAATAAGTCTGAACAAAGGGCTCATCATCATCCAGCCATTATTTGTAGATGTAAAACCTTAATAGCCAAAAAATATCAAGGGATCACCTTGAGTTTCGTTAAATATTCTGTATGAACTATGACCAAGGTTAAAAAGCAGGGTTCAAAAAAATCCGTTTTTTTTTATATTATCCAATATATATCCAGGCTAAGAAAATGAAGAGAATTTCATTCTGTAAGTTTGTTTAGGTATAAGTACCTAATTACCTACCTAATTCATAGACATTGAAAGATGGGGGAGACCTTTGCCCAGCAGTGGGACCCAATATAGGTTAGGTTAGTTTGTCACGCTTGCGGATTCCCTTGAAAGTGAAAATTATTAACGCTAAGAGCACCAGGAAATCTCCATTTTTTTAATACCATGTAAAAGAAACCATAAATGATAATATGAAGTTAATGTTTGAATTTAAATAAAAAGCTAGCCCTACTGGTAAGTTAAAGGGGATTTCCCCAACTTTAAATGAGGGTGCCATTTTGGGAAACAATCTAAATTATTCTGAATTATAGTTTTTCGCCGCCGTGGGGTGCCGGCACTAGAATGATACCCCTCCTCTCATGCCCATGGATGCAGTAAGAGCCTGCTAAGGGATACCTCCGGAAGATGGGCAGCAGCGTCTATCCGTGTATCAACATCCCATACAGCGCTCACCAACCTGCCTGCCAAGCGTGGTGAGTATGGCAACTACCCCTCATGGAGATCCATGAGGGAGGCCTGAGTTCATCAGTGGATGTTTTATGGCTGAAATGATGATGATAGTTTTTTGCTACATGTTGTTAGGGTAAACATTAATCTCCAATATTTTTGCTTCAGAAGACACGAAAAAATCAATTGATATAATAATAGATAAAAGTCAATTGATATATATTGTGATATATATTATCATGCATGATATATATTCCGCTGATATATATCAGCGAAGCCTGATAAAAAGTAATCAAATTGTGTATGGGCATTTATTATGGTTCATAAATAACATAGTGATGCTTAGTGATGTTACAATACTATTATTTAAATTTTATTTATGTATTTATTTATTCATATATAACGCAACATTATGGTTAAAATTTGATATTTAAAAAAATTATATTGTTCATAATATCTAATTTAAATTAATATTTTACTTTAGGTGTCAAAAATGTATTGTATTTGATCATGTACCAAGTTTATTGTGAAGGTTCAGCAAACAAGGAACCCTAAAGTTAAAAATAAAAATTTAACATTTTAATTTGACATCATTTTTTTTACAGTCATACATTAAATTCTATGAAGCTATGTTAAGCAATTTGATACAAAAAAAAATTATGTAACTATTTGGTCTGTAAAAAATGGTATACCTATTTGTTTCATAAAAAATCCCCATGAGATACAGAGATAAACTCTGTAAATGAGGTTTATTTTAAGATGATGCAATTATGCATTTTGTGCAACATGTTTAAGTTGTCACATCAAGAAAATATTTTTATAGTCTTTGTAGTCTTGAGAAAATGTTAGGTGTGGTAGGAGCAGTTGAAAAAATCTTTTCCTTAGTTTTGTAGGTCCCAGTTAAGAAAATGTTAATAGGTAATTTAGGAATTCTTTGATAATAATATATTTATACAGACTTGTAAAAAAAAGTAAGGCCTTTGCATCTAATAAAGATGATTTATGCAGCGTCAGCAACTGGATATCATGCTTTACGGGACGCTGCAGTGCCTGAGACATTGTTTGATGGATTAGGCTTGCCCAGCACCTATACCATCCACTCAGCTTAGTCAGAGGAAAGTACAGGTGGAAAAAAACAAAACCAATGGATTTTTCTTTCTTTAAAAGTGTAAGTTCACATTTAACACGTGAATAACGGTGAAAGAAACATCGTGAGGAAACCCGCGGCTTAGTTAGCTTCAGACATTTTATATTGTAAAGGATATAATAATTTCACAACTAAAATATTTTTTGTAGGTATCTTCTCTGAAAAATATTTGAGCTGTGAATTATTAAAATAATAGCAAAATAAATAAAACTTACATTTAGTTTCAACTTCCATTGTAGCTGCTTACAAAACAATAACGAGCTTCAAGAGGCGCAAGAGCACAACTGCTTCACACAAATCGAAAATAGATTCTTCGGCTGGTTGTTTTCACAAAATGTACCAAGTAACTTCGGTTTATCCGTTGAAATACGAATTCGAAATTTTACAAGGACAGACTGAGCGAACAAACAAAGTTCCGAAATTGAATCTGCCGTGTCAAGATATTTCTTTGTTGTTCAGTTTGTTTGTCAAACGGTATAATGCCGTTCTGTGATTGGCTGAAATCAAATTTGCCGCGTTTTGGTTCGATTTTTCCATCGATCTAGGAAGCTGCGTTCTTAGATCTTTGTTCAAAACGTTAAATTTACGATTTTTCTAAATTTTAGTTTTGAGCCTAGTTTCCAATAAGAATTATAGTGATGTTTTTAAAATACGATAAACACATTGCTGAAGCAAAATTTTGTATGATGACACGCTTGTAGTGACATCTAGGGGTATTTTAAAGTAACTTACATTACACTGCTGCTACTGCCATCTATTGGAAGAGTGCGAGAGATCAAATAAGAAGACAGGCTAAAAAATATTTTCTAGGTAAACTAGATGGCGTGGCCATAAGATTCTGTAATTAACTCACTTCAACTCAAAATACACAGGTACCTGACATGTTGCGGAGTGAAGGGGTGTAGGTCAATGAATGAGGCACTTTATTTATTTATTTATGGACACCCAACAAAAGAATCACAAAAAAATATAAACTTATAATTAAATAACTGTGGGACTGGGCGGGCCACGTGAGCCGAATGCCAGCAGAAAAATGGGCTCAAAGTGTAACACCTTGGCTCCCTGATGAGGGAACGCGGTGTCGGGGTCGACCGAGGAAGCGTTGGCGGGATGAACTTGTCACCTTTGACAGAGGATGGTGGGAGTCTGCAAAGGATCGGGATGGTTGGAAGACTTTAGGGGAGACCTTTGTCCAGCAGTGGGACAACATAGGTTAAATAATAAAAAAAAATTAAAAAACTTATTAACTCAATGTGTATTCATTTTTAAAGTAACGTCCAACAAAGGAATCATAATACAAATATTTTTACATTTCTACTTGTTACAGGAATGACAGGAATCAGAGACTAGAGGAATGTATAAAGGTATTACGCAAAATAAAAACGTGTTTGCATTGTGTATGTCCATACATTTTAATAAAATAACAAGGTCTAAAACATTTACAATGATTATAATGTTTTTTGTCAAAATATGTCGATTGTAGGTACTATGTTATTGGTTAGTGGGTGCCACTTACAGAAGGACCTATCTTACATTAGCTTTACCACAGATAATATAATACACTAGTAGGCTTTACCTACATACTTAAGATGGCATAGATAACGATTAATTAATCTACTAAGTATTTAATGGTGCATATATTTAGATACTTACAAAATAGTAAATACTTGTAACTATGTACCTAGCCTATACTGATTTGTAGGGTGCAGGTAGTCACGATCATAAATCATAACCGACAAAAATATAAAATATCCTAAATTAATATTGGCCACTTGGAATAAAACATTCGATGGTTCCGCGGTAGGTAGATATGTTAAACTAATTCAATAAAATAAAATTTATTATTATTATTATTAAGAGCCTGTACTGTCCCACTGCAGGGCAAAGGCCTCAAAATAAAATTAAAATAAAATTTAAAATAACCTTAATTATATTATACACAAGAAACAGCTCACAAGAAATGGATGTCATCGTAAAATCCGTGAGAGCGATTTCAATTCCGTTTACTTTACGGAACCCTAAAATGGAACACTAGCGCCAGTAGGGCATTAGAGCTGTAGGGAACAAATGTCTGAGGTATTTTATTTTGTAGGAAAACGCCTGTGAGTTTCGTCAAATAAACTAATGTAAATTTATACGTTAAATTACAATCTCTTTCGACTGTTGACAAAGCTCTTCCACATCAACAACAATGGAATGCTGCCGACGACCCAGAGTCCTCCATTCAAAGATTTAGATGTGCCCTGACACCAAAAACTGTGGCATTGACTTTAATAAGTGTGTTAATAATAATGCCGACGCACGCACACTGGTTTTACCAATTAACCAAACTGTTATTGTTACTACTTATTGTGCAATCATGTTGCATGAACTTTCGTGGAAAAAAACACACACCACGTCCTGCTAACACTGTGCTTAGTGGTATACAGATTTTAAATGAGTGAGCTCACTCATTTCGTATGGAAACAAAACGGTGCGGTGTCTCTTTATAGTGAGGGCGTGTCTAACGATTTAAATCTGTCTCCGTTACTTTAAGGAGTTAAGTTAGGGTGTTTAGGGTCGGGGTGATGCGGGTCGTCAGTGCAGATCGTAACCCAGAAGAAGAATTAAGACTGCTGACAAATTTTACAATCTATACTCATGGCTCTTACAATTTTACGTTGGCAAATACAAAGGAAAAACAGACTAACAATTGCAAAACTGATTTTAAGTACAAATAGATGAGAACCTCTTTATTTTAAAAATACGGGGATTACTCACGTAATCATTTTATGTCGCATATCTCAGGTATCAATAATTACAACTGTTATCCCACTAATATTAAAAAGTCGAGTTTGTTTAGATGGAGATTTGTTACCTCTTCATGCAAAAACTAGGCTACGGATTGAGCTGAAACTTTGCACACGTATTGATGTTGACCAGGATTAACACATAGGCTACTTTTTATTCGGGTACAACGCATGCGAGGGCAGAAGCTAGTGCATGATAAATGTTTTGCTAGCAGAACAATAAATTGCAACTTAAAATTAAACAATTAATCTTGCGACATGAATTACAGTAGTAATTCATTAAAAATCAAACACCCATTAACTTTTGTCATTGTTATATAGAGAGTCAAGTCAGCAATAGTTTGCAAACTAATACAAAATGTCATACAATAAATTATATGTAATGCAATAAGCAATGAAATATTCACAACAGGATACAAAAATATAGTACCGCTTAACCGGGGTTACTTTGCGCCTGCTAGGATATCTTTGCGCCAAGTCGATAGGTACAAAAAACAGTACTATGTGACCTCATATCAAAATTAATATTTAGGCATTTAGTTTCAATTTCGGATATCAATCATTCATCATTGAAGCAAGAAGTTTTTTTTATAAAACAAAAATCGTGTAAGTACCTATCCGACTTGGCGCAAAGATATCCTGACAGGCGCAAAGTAACCCCGGCTTACGGTACCTAAAATAAATAAGTGCAATATATTAAGAGATTTAAAATAAATAATATTCTAACATATAACATACCTAAGTACATTCCCATAATGTGTGTACCACAGAAAAGAGAGGTTTTAGAGGACCTTCTATTAAATCTGTGGTTACTACAATTCATTGTAGTAATGAGTATTACATAATAAATAACTACTTAAATTTGGTACTGTATCAGGAAAATTATCATGGGCTTCTATATTTTAGGTAAATATAATTTACAGTGCAATTATTAAACAATTTTCCTGACTGATACATTTACCTATCTAGAAAATATAAGGTCACTATGATCATTGGTAAGGAAGTGGTGGACGAATTGAGCCTTCTTCTTGTCTATGACCTGCTTGTTTATCCTCGACTGGGGCTCCTGAAAAAGGTTAGGATTGTCTCTGAGAAAAATGGCGCCAAATAACGTAGCTAGTGTTTTAGCGTCTAATCCATTCTCTGCCCCATGCTGCAGTGCCTCTTGCAAAAACTCGCATAAATACAGAAACACATTTTTTCTAAACTCAGGCAATTCCATTATGATCTGTTTGCATTGTAAATAGTTGGCAGACATCTTCAAACATACAGACTGGAGATTATATGGAATGATAGGGTCTGTTGTACTCTCTAACAACAATAAGAGAGCCTCTGCTACTGAATGGATACTCCCAGGTATGGGGTCTATGGACCCACTGTCCAACCAGTCCCTGATTTGCAGTATCTCTGAATGGAACCCTGGTTGCTCAAATAAATTAGGCTGCTTCAAACCATGCAAATAAATATGGTCTACAAGGAACCAAATCTCTTTTGGTATTGAGTATGTGCATTGGTTAGAAACACACTGGTCTCTCTTGCTTTCCAATTCAATCAGCTTGCCGACAGGTACTTCTTTCACTGGCATGTTCAGGTTCACCAGAACTTCAATTGAACACCCAAAGCAGCTTCTCTGGTAAGTTCCATTGATGGTTATAAAGATGTCCTTGCCCCCTGACAGATGGAGGACAAGTATATCATACAGCTTGTCAGTCCCAGCATTCATTTTACAGGCAGAGGTCTTATTTATTAATACTTTAAGTTGAATTTCGCACTCTTCATCAGCACAAATACATTTTTTATATGGTTCCACTATCAGCCATTCTTTGCAGAAGCTGGATTCATCTAACTTCTTGATAAATTCAAACTCCACAGGCTGTTTTCCAATATTTTTGACTGTGATAGTCTTCACTTGCAGCTCTAGGTATTTTACAGTTCCAAAATCTATTTCTGTCACATCTACCTTTACCTGCGGTATCTGTTCATTCTCTAATTTGTCTAAGTGCTTTATAACTTCCTCATAAATTTTTCTATACTTTTCCTCATCAATTACTTTGATGGATGACCTAAATAAAGCTGATACTGGCTTGTGATCGCTGATGTTGAGTGAGGAGTGGCTTCTGTAAGCCAGCTGCGCAATGTTCTCCCCTTTCCAGAATATTCTGTCACACCAGGCGGGAGCTCGGTTCTTCTCACTGGAGTCCCAGTTGTCAGTGCCTGGGTCATATTTATAGGTGGGTTTAAATCCAATTGGGCCTTCCAAGTACCCTGCAAAAACATTGTTCAGCTTGTGTTGTTGCTTCAGCTGATCGCATTCTAGGATTTGTCCAAAGCTGCCCTCAATGACCATGTTTTTGACTGTGGTAGGGTCTAATTCAGTGATCCGGTAGTTGAGGTCTCCCAACCAGTAAATGTGGTCATGATCTTTTATAGCTTTGGAAGGTTGGTTGAGTTGTGCAAACCTAGTCCTGGTACATATATCTCTGAAGTCCTGGTTCCTCCTCTCATACTCCTCAACATGTGCAGCCAAGTGGGAGTTAACAAAGCATATTGAAGTACTGTGGAGATCAAACCTTATAGCCACACCTCCTTTGTTCCCCATCTTGCCCATAATCCCAGTACCAACAGTGTCGCAAACAACATTTCTCACATAAGGCATATACTTGGCTTTTATTAGGACAATAAGCAACATACCCACTAGTCTAACCTTCTCAACTTTAACATACTTAGCTCTGGAGTCTATGTTATTCAAAACAGCACTGTACCATTCATCTTCTCTTAAGGTCTGATCAAATAAAAAGGTTTCCTTAGACAAGTCCAGTTCCTGAAAGCCCACTGCATAGATGTCTGGTGGTTCCTTGTCAGTGCTCAGCCAGCCCTTAAGAGGTATCACTGGAGGTTTGTCATTCACATTCCATGTCCCGCAGAAAACTGAGAAATTTTTGGTATAGGTGTAGTCAATTTCTCTATCATACATCTTGTGTTTGATAATACTCTCTCGGATGGCGAGCGGCGCAGAGCCATGCGTGTGCTGCGCTGCGCCGCTTCGAGTGACAACCAGACTCTGGATTATGTCATCATCTTCACTTTTCCTGTTGTATTTTTTCATCCAAACAAATTCAGGCTGTGTTGGCATCTTGTTGACTGCTTCTATACCCCGGAACAGCTCGTCCACGAAGTTATCGACGCGCGGGGTCATCTGTATCTCGAATTTGTACTGACTGCCGCGCGACTGCAGGTTCAGATACAGCACCGCTTCAGGATCGGACGGTTTGTTGTCGATCTCACATTTAAACGTGTTATCGATCGGTAGGACTATCTCAATGGAGAGGTCCGTGAAGGACTTCGGTGGGCAGCTCGATGTGCACAGACAGAACACGGCTTTTTCATCCCCGAACTCGACGATTGCCAGCAACCTATCCTTCTTCACCCATTCGGGATGTAGTACTTTGGCATCGTTTAGGAATGCCGTCACGTGTTCACTGGATAGGAACTTCTCCTGAACAACGGCTTTGATCTCGTCGTGGTTCATTTTATATGATAAATAAGCAATTATGCACACAATTTCATTATTCACATCATTTGATTTGACATTGTTGACATTTGTTTTGTTATGAGGTTTATGGAAGGGGGGGGGGGGAGGAACAGGGAGGTACGTTCAATTCTGATCTGTCACGTCATTTAAAAATATTTTAATTTACGGAAACAGTTTCTCATATTTTCATGGAAATATTGATATATGCTAAATACCTACTTATCTAAAGAAATTACCAAAAGTAAATGTATTCGGATAAAAGAAAAACATCCGTTTTTGTTTCAGTTCATTTATTCTTCGTTTCGGTTAACGTCTCATCTTCCTGCTCCCTGTAAAAATTTTGCAAACAAATCTACACTCGTGAATAATCTTCTAGTGTCAATCAACCTGACTTAACAAAGTAAATGACTTTTGTCATGTTGGAACTTGGTGAAATGTCCCGAAGTTTTGGTCCCGTTTTCGTCTACCGTATTTCGCCATTATTCTATTGATTTGTTGATAAACGTGTACTAATGTGGCTTTCATTAGCAGCCCGATAGTATTTAGTTTTAGAGGGACGCAAGTAGAGTTAGTAAATTTGATGATATAGTCCGAGATGTCAAAAAAAAGATGCGATGGTTTACTGGCCAGGGTGGATTTTCCTCTCTACACTCTTCAGACTCTCACGAACAGGCATGTCCTCGTAGCTGGAGGTGGAGGAGCATCCAACACAGGCGTCGCTAATGGATTTGTAAGTATTTGGGTTCATGGCGCACAAAGAAACTAGTTAACTTTAGTTGCATCAGAAGTACGTGTCAGGTGGTTTTATGCAATGCAAGCCGATTGCGTATCGATATCTAACGCATCCTAGCGTGAAGAATTACATTGTTCTGTTTTATTATAGGAAATATTCGAGTTATCGCACAATGGGACGAGATTTGTGGCCGAGGAGGTGATGCGGCATGAGACGGGTCCTAACGTGGTGATGACATGCTCGGTGCAGAGCCGAAAGAACCGGACATACCTGGCAGCGGGGCAGGAGAGCCACTGCCAGCTGTACAAAGTGAATGTGCGGATGGTGGATGCAGCCGAGATGCGCAGAGGCAGCTTTCGGGCAGAGAATGGCTTAGTCCGACGGCGCCGGCGCACCGTCTCAGAAAACGACAACATATCCAAAAAAGACAGCAACTGTAACACCACTGAGAAGAGAATATCATTTGAAATCAGACCAAGTGACAGTGTGCAGACTGATTTTGGGTAAACAAGCTAAACATTCATAGCAAAAGCACATGAATTTAATTGAGTTATTTAATAAGTCAGTCACAAAAAACTCAACACAAAATTATCATGTCAGTTTAAATAATTAGCAGAGTAATTCCTTATTAGGCATACTTGCATACCAGTTTTCTTTTAAATGCACAGACTATGAAACTAGTTGTCAGGTTTCTAATTCACTTATTTGTGTCACTTGATAAAAAAATGTTACCTGAAGCGAACAAATTCTATGTGCTTTATTTAATTCAAATGTGTTTTGTGTTTTGTAAATTGGCCTAACAAAGTAGCTTTTGTGCTCTAATACAACAACCCTAATGAGTAAACACTTATTGACTTTGACATAAAAATAATTTCTTAAACATTTTTAGCAATGACCCACTTCAGCGAGTAGTAAGAATCAGTCCGAGTTGCACACTGATGGCCACGGGGGGGATTGACACCAAGGTCAGGGTGTGGAGTTTTCCCAAAATGGAGCTTCTATTTGAACTGGACGGACATACTAAAGAGGTAAGCTGGCACAAGTATTATATTCTAATATAATTGCTTGCTTGCACATAGTTCTTTGGAGTTTTACTTAAATTTATGCCTACATACTAATGAACATATAACTTTATGCAAGAAGAGCATTATCGACTTTCAGAGACGAAATGGGCACCTACATAATACATGTTATGGCATACTATTATTACATTTTATAACTTATTTGATTACTAGTTGCTTGCACTAAACTTGTATGAGCCATATTTACTAATTTCAAAGAATTCCCATTGCATTTGAAATTGATTTTACGAATGTAGCAATTTGGACTGTATTGCTAGGATCCAAACTTTAATTGGACTTATTAAAATCATATTGTGCTATGATCTCGGAATAGATGTTGTCCAATGATTTGGAGCATGTACATGCATTCTGTATATGGAAAGTGTGATAGAACGGATAATCAAGACGCAGTTCTCTTTCGGAGGAAACTTGTGTTGTTGGCAACACAGTGGCTTGTTGTTTGTTGAAGTGCAAGAGCATAAAACGTCCGAAAAGTCTGCGTTTATATCTGAAAAATTACCTCGAATATCAAAAATCCTCCACTATTGATCTGTATTCATAATATCTCCTTATATATGTAATTAAAATAATCATTATGTAAAAACGGGGATTACTCACGTAGTATTGTAACATCAAGGATTAAAATGAACAGTATTATCTCAAGTTAAATTTTAAAGTGAAAAAATTTCCTTATGTTTTTTATTTAATTAAAATTTGATCATCCATTTAAGAGTTATCCTCGGACAAAAAATGGGACTTACATAAAAACATTAGTGCCGAAACGCCTTGTTAAGGCTGAACGAGTCGCCCATCTTTCCATACAAACGTGGAAGGGTAACTACTCTACTGTTTGACGTTGACCATCCAACACTAAGGATTATATCAATTTATCTCGTCATAATCTATGTTTGTATACACCCCAAACCGTAATAAAATTATTTATTTCAAAAATACAAGCTTCTAAACTTTCGTATTTCAACACTGATTTTAGCCCAACTTTGGACGAAACTAAATAATATATACGGAGAAAGAAAACTCAAAAATTAACGCCGTTCCGACTTAGTTCAATTATTCAAAAGTTGAAATAAATGTTATTTTAAAAAGATTACACTCAAGTTTTTCTATAATAACCCTTGTGCTAAAAGTCTATTCACATATTTTTGCGCGGTCGTTTTAGGAATGAATCATAGTGCATTTCATTCTAGCGCGCGGGTACACATACTATGTCAGGTGAGATAGCATACATTTAGGCCGCGCCCACTGACGACTTTGCCTCCGCGACTTGTTGAGCCTTAACACTAAAAACTTCGTTCGCTTTCCTGACTCGTTCGATAATTATATTTCCCAGGCGCTCGTACCACCACCGCGCTGTGCAAAACCTAGGTAACCGAAGATGTGACGTTATGTGCAAGTATTGCAACCAACACGAGTATTTTCTAAAAGGCAACAGCGTCTTGATTAGCCTTTCCACAATACTTAGCGTATATAAAATAATAGTCAAACGTTAACATAAGACAAAAATGGTTACTATAACGACCGAGTTAGGTTCCTCTGTTCATTCTTTTCCTAACTCGCGTGTCATCTTAAGTGAACAAATTAAATTAAGTGCTTTAATCTATCAGTTTGTGATGTTTTTAGGGGGCGAAGCCCCGTAATATGCATAACGCTGTCCGTCCGTCTGTCTGTCCGTTGATCTGTCTGTGAATTTGACGATTACAACCGAATGCGTTGACAGATTTACTACAGACAGATTTATTGACAGATTTACTACAGACAGATTTATTGACAGATTAATTATGGATCCCCATGAGGGGTAGTTGCTTGCCATACTCACCATGCTTGGCAGGCGGTTTGGCGAGCGCAGTACGGGATGTTGGTACAAGGATAGACGCTGCTGCCCATTTTCCGGAGGTATACCTTAGCAGGGTCTTACTGCATCCACAGGCATGAGAGGAGGGGTAACATTCTACTGCCGGCACCACACAGCATAAAAATACAAATACATTTCAGCTGGACGACCTAGACTTCAGCCCCTGCGATACAAAACTGGTGAGCATTGGTAAGGATGGCCTTGCTAACATCTGGGGACTAACAGCCAAGAACAGAGAACCGCTCCTGCAGATCACTTGTCAGCCTCTGAACGGCACTAAATATCTCTTCAGGAGATGCAGGTATGCTGTTAGTTAAAAACTGAAAAAAAAAATTTAAATATATTCTGAAAAAGGTCTTAAAACTAATGATATAAACACAATTGAATTAAATCACTATTTATTACATAATAATTGCGTAAAGACGTTTTAAGTTGACATTAAACTTTAATGGGAAATGTTTATTTTATAATTTTTAGTAGGCACATTTAAATAAAAGCTTGTTTGTTAAAAAGCTTTTTTTTACTTTTTTTTATTTATACTATTTAAAGGGACGCGTACCTTGTTTTATGAAATCCCGACGTTTCAAGTGCATGGCAGACACATTTAAATAAAAGCTTGTTTGTTAAATTTTTTTGTACACTTAATTTATTTATACTGTTTAACGGGACGCGTACCTTGTTTTATGAAATCCCGACGTTTCGAGTGCATGGCAGACACATTTAAATAAAAGCTTGTTTGTTATTTTTTTTTTACTTTTAATTTATTTATACTTTTTAACGGGACGCGTACCTTGTTTTATGAAATCCCGACGTTTCCAGTGCATGGCAGACAAATTTAAATAAAAGCTTGTTTGTTAATTTTTTTTTACTTTTTATGTATTTATACTGTTTAACGGGGCGCGTACCTTTTTTTTATGAAATTCCGACGTTTCGAGTGCATGGTAGACCTCGCGAATTTGAAACCTGCGGACTACCCGTGACCGTGTTTCAAATTATGTCTACAGATCGCGAAAATTAACAAAGTACTATTCGTCTTCTTTTTTCTTGATCTTTATTTGTTTTGCCTGGTCCCGAAGAAGTAGTCTACAGCGTAGTTTTATATGTTGTATTATATAACATAAGTATTTTTGTTTGCTTCGATATTTTGAACTGCGCAATAGCATTTCATACGTTATACCGAGCGAAGCCAGTTCTCTATTAAATAATGTTTTTTTACCTTTTACATCTACCGCCCATTGCGTATTTCTGTGGTTATTGTAGCTTAAGTTAATCTTAGTAATTTTTGTATTGTTTCGGTATGGTTTACACAATAAGCAGTTTATCTATCTATCTATATGTAAAACTAAAACGTAACATGTCACTGCTATGACTGATCACAAAACGCGTGATGTAAGGCATAAAAAGATGGCGTATTTTGTTAATTTTAAAAACATCCTGTTGTTTTGGTTGTGATCGTTATTGATACAACTAAACAACAAATAGCACAAATCGGTATTGGAAATTGATTTTTATTAAAATTGATTAAAACATTTTATAAAAAAAGCTGTGCAGTGGAACAGCTCGGGCTAAAATACAAATAGTATGCACGACGAATCCGAAATCTGTCAAATCTAACAGATGTCATTACGGGCACCTTACAACTCTATGTCTCAGGGTGACGCGGGCGCAATGCAATGCAGCGTTGGTCACGTGTCACGTGCTTAGAGAATGTGATCACTGCGATATTGCAGTTGTAATAGGTAGAGGTTACCGCTTAACATCAGCCTTCGGCTTGTCTCGTCATTTAGTCGTAGAAAAAAAAGCAAAAGGATTTAAGTATAATCATTTGCAATTTTTTTTAATAATTGTCTAGTTATGTATCAGTCTTATTGCTTCTTTCCATAATACAAACTTTGCTTTGCTCGGTACTAGATGGCGCTTCGTGAATTGTCCTTCATTTTTAATATTTAAATTTAAATGAGCCGTGGGGTGCTGGCAGTAGAATGTTGCCCCTCTTCTCTTGCCCGTGGGTGCAGTAAGAATCTGCCAAGAGATTCGGAAGATGGGCAGCAGCGGCTTTCCGCGTGTCAACATCCCGAACTCGCTAACATCACCACGCTTGGTAGGCGGATGGTAATGGCAAGAATCCTCTCATGATCTTGAAGATCCATAGAGAGGCCTCAGTCCAACAGTGGTGGTAGACGGCAGTCCTTATAGGGCTGTGATAGGTAAAAGTTTAATATTCCACAATCAATCCATGACAGCCAAATCACAAACCCACAACGACACTCGTCCCTTACGTAATAGCATCGCTGACCTAGATTCCTTGCTTTGACTGCTACCGCGATAACCTATTGTGCTGACATACTGACCGCAAAAATGTGTGACGTAGTAGTTCACGGCCAATCTTGTCGTTGTATTAGAGAAAAAATTGTGGGAGGCAACATTCTACAGACACGGCATTAAACCATCATCATCATCATCATCATCGTTTGCACCTACTGCTCTTCTTTAATGCGCAATTATTTTCGGTCCTTTGCGATTTGCTAGAATCATACGCATACAAAATGTTTATTTTCATTAACAAGTTTACAATATTTATTGCAGTATGAGACCTCCTTTTAATTAATAAATTCTTGCCTTAGGCATCATTCTTCCATAACATCATTAATTAGTTTTAAAATTTATAAAACACAATAAAGCATGTCAACAGTTAGAACACAAATTCGTATCGCCCTCCATCATCATCATCTCAGCCGTACTGTCCACTACTGGATGTAGGCCTCCCACATGGATCTCCAAGTGATCATGAGGGGTTGTTGCCATACTCACCACGCTTGGCAGGCGGGTTGGCGAGCGCAGCGTGGAATGTTGATATACGTAAAGACGCTGCCGCCCATCTTCCGGAGATATCCCTCAGCGGATTCTTACTGCATTCACGGGCAAGAGAGGAAGGCCAACATTCTACTGTCGGCACCCCACGGCTTCCACCCTTCATACATGTATATTATGTATGGTATATATGTAATTAGTTTATCTACATGTACACCATTATAACCCCTTGTCATATATCACAATCCAATCCATCCCAGGGTTGTCTGGTAGAGATCGCTCTTTAGCGATAAGGCCGCCAATTGTCACTTTGTTTTTAAGTGTTTCTTGTTATTATGTTTAGTTTTAAGGTGTGCAATAAAGTATTTTCTATCTATCTATCTATCATACTCCTTACAAATCACTGTTAAATAAATCATTTATTTAAATCACAAAAGCAATTGAACTGTTCCCTTCCAGATTCGCCCCGATCGAGGAGCAGCCTGGCGGCTGCCGCATGTTCACGATCGCGAACCCGCTGGCGCGCGGGGGCGCGCAGCGCGGCCTGCTGCAGCAGTGGCGCGCGGACGGCGGCCTGGCGCGCACCGCCGCCGCCGGCGAGGCGCTGTCCGCGCTCGCGGTGCGCGACGACGGCCGGTTCGTGGGCGTCGGGACCATGTTCAGCGGCTCGGTCGACGTCTACGTCGCGTTCAGTTTGCAGGTGAGGCTCTGTCGATGGCTTTGTCGCGTTCAGTTTGCAGGTGAGGCTCTGTCGATGGCTTTGTCGCGTTCAGTTTGCAGGTGAGGCTCTGTCGATGGCTTTGTCGCGTTCAGTTTGCAGGTGAGGCTCTGTCGATGACTTTGTCTCGCTCAGTTTGCAGGTGAGGCTCTGTCGATGACTTTGTCGCGTTCAGTTTGCAGGTGAGGCTCTGTCGATGACTTTGTCGCGTTCAGTTTGCAGGTGAGGCTCTGTCGAATGACTTTGTCGCGTTCAGTTTGCAGGTGAGGCTCTGTCGATGACTTTGTCGCGCGCAGTTTGCAGGTGAGGTTAAACGTTCGTGTAAGGGTATTTGGCGTAGATTACCATCGGTTTGAATTCGTAATGAAATAACGGTGTATCCTTGACCTTCATCCTAGACACCATTGGCCACTTGACCATCCATAAAGACACTCGACCATCCATTGAGACACTCGACCATCCATTGAGACACTCGACCATCCATTGAGACGCTCGACTATCCATTGAGACGCTCGACCATCCATTGAGACACTCGACCATCCATTGAGACGCTCGACCATCCATTGAGACGCTCGACCATCCATTGAGACGCTCGACCATCCATTGAGACGCTCGACCATCCATTGAGACACTCGACCATCCATTGAGACGCTCGACCATCCATTGAGACGCTCGACCATCCATTGAGACACTCAACCATCCATAGAGACACTCGACCATCCATTGGACACTCGACCATCCATTGAGACACTCGACCATCCATAAAGACACTCGACCATCCATTGTGACACTCGAACATACATAGAGACACTCGACCATCCATTGAGACACTCGGCCATCCATTGAGACACTCGACCATCCATTGAGTCACTCGACCATCCATTGAGACACTCGACCATCCATTGAGTCACTCGACCATCCATAAAGTCACTCGACCATCCATTACCTATTTCTGTCGCCAAGCCGTAATTTCTAAATTACTGTGTTCCGGTTTGAAGAGTAAGAGAGCCGGTGAAATTACGGGCATATGAGACCTTACAACTCAATGTCTCAAGGTGACGGGCGCGTTGGTCACGTGCCTAATGAACGTGATTACCGTGCTATTGCAGTTGTAATAGGTAGAGGTTACCACTTAACATGAGATGGGCCTTGGGCTTGTCTCGTCATTTAATCTTATAAAATATATAAAAATAAACCATTATTTTAGACACTTGATTATCATTCTAGACGCCCGAGCATCATTCTAGAACTAGGCAATCGATTATTTAACTAATACCCGACTAGTAAATGATTCAGCCAAAAGATGGTGCCACATTTTGCTTGAAATCAGTAAATATTTTCTTTTTTACTACTTGTAACGCCATCTAGTGACGTCTAGTATTCGTTACTTCGAGCGAGTCATTATTTCAGCCGTAAACGTCTACTACCCAATTCAGGCCTCCCTCAAGGATCTCCATATGTGGTATTTGCCATACTCACCACGCTTGGCAGGCGGGTTGGTGAGCGCAGTACGGGATGTTGATACACGGAAAGACGCTGCTGCCCATCTTCCGCAGGTATTCTTTAGCAGGCTCTTACTGCACCCACTCATGCCCGTATGAGAGGAGGGGTAACATTGTACTGCCAGCACCCCACGGCACCGGCGAGTCACTTCCAGCGAGTGTTTGACGTATATTGTTGGTTACTGCCAGCGAGTGTTGACGTTTATTGTTGGTTACTGCCGGCGAGTGTTGACGTCCATTGTTGGTTACTGCCAGCGAGTGTTGACGTCTATTGTTGGTTACTGCCAGCGAGTGTTGACGTCTTTTGTTGGTTACTGCCAGCGAGTGTTGACATCTATTGTTGGTTACTGCCAGCGAGTGTTGACGTATATTGTTGGTTATTTCCTGCGAGTGTTGACGTCTTTTGTTGGTTACTGCCAGCGAGTGTTGACGTCTATTGTTGGTTACTACCAGCGAGTGTTGACGTCTATTGTTGGTTACTGCCAGCGAGTGTTGACGTCTATTGTTGGTTACTACCAGCGAGTGTTGACGTCTATTGTTGGTTACTGCCAGCGAGTGTTAACGTCTATTGTTGGTTACTGCCAGCGAGTGTTGACGCCATTGTTGGTTACTGCCAGCGAGTGTTGACGTATACTGTTCGTTGGTTCCAGCGAGTGCTGCACGTCCGCAACGCGCACATGATGTTCGTGACGGGGCTGGAGTTCCTCGGCGTGCGCGGGTTCGGGCCCGCGGTCACGGCGCGCTCCGAGGCCGCCCTACTCTCCATCTCGGTGGACAACTGTCTCTGTGTGCACTCGCTGCCGCTAAGGAGTGAGTATAGAACCCTCCGCCCTAGCACTAGCGACCCGCACAGCACGTCCGTGACGCGCACACGATGTTCGTGACAACTGTCTCTGTGTGCACTCGCTGCCGCTAAGGAGTGAGTATAGAACCCTCCGCCCTAGCACTAGCGACCCGCACAGCACGTCCGTGACGCGCACACGATGTTCGTGACAACTGTCTCTGTGTGCACTCGCTGCCGCTAAGGAGTGAGTATAGAACCCTCCGCCCTAGCACTAGCGACCCGCACAGCACGTCCGTGACGCGCACACGATGTTCGTGACAACTGTCTCTGTGTGCACTCGCTGCCGCTAAGGAGTGAGTATAGAACCCTGCGCCCTAGCACTAGCGACCCGCACGGCACGTCCGTGACGCGCACACGATGTTCGTGACAACTGTCTCTGTGTGCACTCGCTGCCGCTAAGGAGTGAGTATAGAACCCTGCGCCCTAGCACTAGCGACCCGCACGGCACGTCCGTGACGCGCACACGATGTTCGTGACAACTGTCTCTGTGTGCACTCGCTGCCGCTAAGGAGTGAGTATAGAACCCTGCGCCCTAGCACTAGCGACCCGCACGGCACGTCCGTGACGCGCACACGATGTTCGTGACAACTGTCTCTGTGTGCACTCGCTGCCGCTAAGGAGTATAGAACCTAGCAAGAATTTACAAACAAATAAAATAGACGTTCAAATCGCATACTTAGTACAAAAGTGCCACATGCCATCATGCTTCTTACTACCTACCATAATGAGGTAGAAACTTTGTTGTTGTTTAATGTCTTATATAAATTTTAAATAGACCTATTTATAACTACTTATATCTAGAATTCGTGTAAGGGGTTCCAAACAACATCCTTCGGAACCCAAGACAAACTCACCTGCCCTACACCTTGCCAAACAACAAACGAGGCTCTGGCCACCCAGCCTTAATACCGATTAATTCATGTAGGTATTATCATAGATTTTGAAATAGGTATCCAACGTGTTCAGTTCCTCCCAGGGGAACTGAACACGTTGGATACCTATTTTCAACGAATAATTAACGTGAGTAGAATACCCGTTTAACATAACAATCTATATTAATGTTAAAAAATCACGCATGGCAATATCAAAAGATAGCTACGAATATGATGTATTGTTGTTGATATATCGATGAAACTCATATAGAGATATATAAATTGAAGTCTTATCTATTCTAAAATTAAGTTATTTTAAATAAATATTACAACTGGTATTATCTAGAGGTTTTTCATTTTTGCCATTTTCATACAAAAATTGATACCTTCAGCCGTTTTGTAGAAAAGGAGTCTTGACAAACGAGTGATCCTTTAAGGGTTCCGGCTTCATCGATATATCAACAACAAAATAATTTTAATTGGGGGAGCACAAGGCCTAAGTTTTAAATTGTGTTGAATCTGTGTATCTCTTGTTGGTGGTCCTAATAAATAAATAAATAAATAAACAATACATCATATTCGTAGCTATCTTTTGATATAGTATATTTAGATTGTATTATTGTTCTGTGCGTTTTCCCAAATAAACTTAAATAAATAAATATTGCCATGCGTGATTTTTTAACATTAATATAGATGTAGACTAGGATTAACATACTACTACTTGGATACTATGCGCATACTATGAAGCTGCGGGCAGACAGTAGTGCTTATATTTTAGCTTCAGTAACATGTTATTGACATTATTTTTTTGTCCACAGGAACGATACCTGCCTGGGTTGCCATCTTACTAATAATCTTCGTACTATTCTGTACATTCACACTATGTTCATATTTAGGCATTTAATTTATTATCATTTAATCTATCTTTAAACAAATATTTTCCTAAGTGCGTCGGGGTTATGTTAGTATAATATTATTATGAATTAGGCAAATAGACAATGTGCTCATTTACATATTGTTTGTATGTAAAATAGGTATAAATAATTCGAATTATATGAAGTGCAATGTTGATCTCTTTCTTTCTTTTTTCAATCAAACACCTTAACGAAAACCTTGGCTGTATCACAAAATAACTAAGTGTACAATAATTGATTCTATCAATTACCTAATAAATATATTTGTCCCTAAAATAGTAGATCTGTCACCTAAATTTTTATTTATTTATTTATTGAGAATACAACATCATTCTAGGTTTTTTTATTAAGCCCTAAGGCGATGTTATATCTAGGTAATTTACTTGATTATTCGGTTTAATGATGTACATTAGACCGAATAATTAATTAAATTACCACGCAATGTACAATAACATATGAACAATAACTATATAACACATAATAAATACATAAACACGCAATAAATACGCTATACTAATCTATACATTTCCTTTCAATCACAAGCTGTGCCATTTCCATGGCTTTTGGCAGGTGTCAAATAGCTATCTACATTGTTTTCGGACAGAATACTGAGAAAATAGCGAGTGGCATGGAGGCAATGAGCCGTTTTCAGTAACAAAACAAAAAGAGTCTTGTCTTGTCTTTTTATTTTATGGCTTTTTGTGTTTGGTTTAACACAATTCCGCCAGTGTCAAGTTAATTTATAAATTCGTAAGTTATTTGGCTAAGCTATGTTGGCAGCCATTTTTCCAACCTTCCAACAAAAAGAGTTTTCTACTAAACCTAACAGATGGAGCTGTCAAGCGGAGTAAGCAGGTTTGTGATTAATCCAGTCATTGTCAAATTGTGCCTACCAGTAAAAGAAAAATAACGCCATCTATAAGGTTCGAGGTAACTATTTTTGAAGTTTTTACTTTTTAATGAAAACGCCTCATTGCCGTGGGGTGCCGGCACTAGAATGTTACCCTTCCTCATGCCCGTGGATGCAGTAAAGCCTGCTAAGGGATACCTCCGGAAGATGGACAGCAGCGTCTTTCCGTGTAACAACATGGTGTATATGGTGAATGGTACTGCGCTCGCCAACCTGCTTGCCAAGCGTGGTGAGTATGGCACCTACCCCTCACGGATGTCCATGAGGGAGGCCTGTGTTCAGTAGTGGACGTTTTACGGCTGAAATAATGATTATGGGGGCAAACTTAAGTAGGTTGGTCGTACAGTAGGGCGCCTCCAGCGGGCGCGCGCGTCGGGCGCGGTGCAGCTCCGCCTCGCGCCAACACTGTGCTCGCGCGGCAGCAGCGCCGCGCCCACCGACCGCCTGCTCCCCTGCCACACCTGGCACGAACAGACTCGGGTACATTAACGGGTAATAAGGATAGACTCCATATTCTTTCAAGTACGAAAAACGAGTAAACTTGTTTTGTATCTTTTCTGCCAAGAGTTTGTATTTAGCTTCGTGAGGGTTCCAAATTATAGCGTATGTTTCTAAATGACTTCTCACAAGGGCATTATATAAATTGAATCACCAAGTAGAATTTGGTTCTGGCAGTGTTTATATTCTAAGGTGAGAAGGTTATTTAATTCTTATATTACTTGGTGATTCTATCGAGGTGACAGATCTACTATTTTAGGAATAAATGTAATAAATATTAGCAGTAGGTAATATATTGCAGATTAGTTAAAAACTTTAGCAAAAACGTCTTAATGGCGATCGTAAAATGGTTTGTTTAATAACTAATGCCTAGACAAGGATATAAAAATAAATAATTCCTGCGATGCCAGGGGTTGCGGATTCGATTCCCGCCTCGGGACAAATGTCTGTATGATCTGCAGATATTTGTTCAGAGTGTTTTTCTATATTATAATAAAAATATCTATTCATGTAGTATAATGTATTAAGTATATCAGTCATCTAGTACCCATAACACAAGCTCTGTTTAGCTTGGGGCTAGATGATGCTGTGTGATTTGTCCAGCATTATTTATTTATTTAAGAAGAAAGAAGAAGAAGAAAATCATTTATTTTTGACACACACACAACATACAAAATAAAAAGAAAACATAAAAAAATCTAATTTAGCTTACAGTGTTAAAATAAGTTTTAAACATAGGTACAACCAATGCTGCGTGAGGTCAAAAAATGGACTCTGCCTCAGTATTACCGCAACCGCGTAGCAAGCTACGCGGTTGCGGCGCTGATTTTCAGGCAGGTCCGTGCGACCGCCTCGTCTGCCAGCGCAAGGCGCAGGCATACACAATAAATAAATACCATTTATACAGTAATAATATTACATACAATAATAGAGTACATCAATAAATAAACGAGGAGAGTAGTATAAATACGTGACTGACCAACCTTAATATTGAATAGGTATTGAATATTTGATGGTCTTCGGGCAGCACAATTGGCAAACGGCGTCGATAAAGTCGCGGGCTGTGGATTAGACTAGCGTAGGATCGTGGCGGCTTGCACAAACTAAGGGAGGTTTGTACCGAGCAGTGGGTGAAGATATTTTTCAAGGTTTCAAAATTACTATTGAGATCGGCTCGCACAACAATCACTAAATGCATTTAACGGCTATTTTTTTTTTATGTTTCATATGTTAGCTCTTGATTTCATCCTTGCTATCGCAAGAATGAGATCGACGATGGAGCGAGCTTCCCTAGAAAATGCCTATTAACTCTTTTCTTAAACGTAATCGCCTATTCAAAATTTTCAATGTATTTTTCTTTATACACTTTGTATTTGTGTTTAGGCGCTTAAACACAATTATGGATCCTTGTGAACGTCGGTCTATGCGTGCGTCCTGAGTTGCGGCGCAAGGTTGACGCTCGACATGTATGAGCTCAGTCAGGACTGCGAGTGTGCGCGCCCACATGACCCGCCGCTATAATGCTGGTGGAATCGCATCGCGATGTGCCGACACTCAAGACGCACACTATAACATCTCTATCGCGCCCTGGCCTGGGGTGTCGGCAGTGGAACGTGCCCCTCTTCTCTTGCACGTGGACGCAGTAAGAATCTGCCAAGGGATGCCCCCGGAAGGACAGCAGCGTCCTTTCGTGTAGCACCACCCTGCCTGCCAAGCGTGGATGGCAACAACCCCCTCATGGTCACGTTGATTCTTAATAAACACGTGTTATTATAATATTTAAGAGTTTATGAATGCTAAAAATGTCGCTAATATGATCAGTAAATAATTGACATAATTTAATCTTATGACATGCATTTTTAGATTTTTTTTGTTTATTAATTTGTATGTTAAGTTTTGTTTTTTTGACATTTTCCTATTTTGACTTGAATTCTATTATAATTGTATTTTCTTTATTATTTTAATTGTATATTATTTTATTACTATTTTTTTTATTGTTATTTTTGTATTTAAATATGATTGTAAATTTATAAAATTGCACGCCTAGATAGGTAACATACATCTGTTCTCTAATTAAAATGTACACATTATGACATGTATTTAAGCAATAAATTAACTCTGAACTCTAATTAGTACCACAGATTACAGAAGTACTGAGTGTACTTGAAGATCAATGAGGGAGGCCTATGTCCAGCAGTTAAGGGGAGATTTAGATGATGATGATTATTCCCCATAACATTATCATCACAACAGGCATATCTAAAATAACATAGTTTTACGTTGAATAATTATCTCTTGGTCTTAAAATGGGGTGGAAAATAAAATCAGCCATAATTTTCAATAACATTTAATTAATTACTTACATCAAAACAAATAACATACACTGATCATCCTGATCATCGGCAAGTTGCATTCTTGATTAGACCGACTAGAACTCTATACTAACAGTACGTATTATAATACAGTATGAAGGGGAAACGCTACCGGAACGAATACAAATCAAAGCGGGAATACGAATTTTGGCGCAAAGTATGGGTTTGCTAACGGCCACTTCTGAAAACCGACAAGCGAGCAATCAACTGAAACTCAAAGAGCGTTATTCGCTACTTATTATTCGTTATTCCGCTACTTCAGAGTTGTCATATCAATAACATACATATAACCGGGTTTACATATAAACTTTATTATTTCCCAGCGTTTCGCTTGGATTGCACCAAGCATGGTCAGTCTTCTTTCTCAATATAACGCTTTATCTGTAGGACCGCAAGGGCACATGAGACCTTACAGCTCTATGTCTCAGGGTGACGGGCGCAAAGTAATGCAGCGGTGGTCATGTGCTTCGTGCCGCGTAACTCAGATGCAAGCCTTTGGCTTGTCATTTAATAGTCGTATAAAAAGGGCAGTCTATTTACAAAATAAAGACTCCCTCATGATATAATAATAACCATTCAATCAAACGCTTACCAAAAACATGGTTATTTGAAACACTTCACAATGTATGTTGTCATTGTCATATTTTAATACTTCAACACTTCAGGTGTTGGTTTCAAAGTCAGTAACCCTTGGAACACTATAGATCAAAAGCGTCCATGACGTCACATGATTTTTGTTTCTCCCTCCCCCTCCTTGTCACAGCTGGACATTTGTCAGACTCCCTACTTATTGTGTCGTCACATATTTTGCAAGTTTACATCTAGAAATTATGAAATTCAAAACTTCCAAGATAAGTTTTAGGTATTTCACCTCTATAGATGGCCCCTCAGACAAAATAACGTACCTAACTTCATTCATAGTTTATTTTTTTTCCTATTTTTTTTATAGTTTGTAATTACAAAACATAGACACATCCCTTACAACAGAGCATAGAGATATTTTATTTTAAGTTAATAGGAAACAAGGCACATAAATTAATTTGTTCGCTTTCCTGTTTAAAGCACTAATAGACGATTAAAAACACATTTTCATGTGTATTAATAGTTACTTTTTAGTTCTTTCGGAGTTTTCAGAAGCAGCCCAATCACTTTGTTGCGTACCTAATTTACTTACATCGTCCGTACATTCGCTGTAGAAAGATATTATAAAAAAACTTAGGGATATTGAGATCATAATACCTAGAAGCCAAAATGCAACCCAATCAAACTTGGCATGTTGCAAGCATTTTGTTAATTTTAAAAAGAAATCATTTATATCCACATTTGCGCCAACCTAACGATACTACACTACCCGGCGATAAATATTACACATCGATCCTTATACCGTTTTTGCCGTGGGGTGCCGGCAGTAGAATGTCACCCCTCCTTTCTTGCCCGTGGTGCATTCACGTCAGTAAGAATAAATAAGAATCTGCTAAGGAAGGTCTCCGGAAATAGGGCGGCGCCGGCGGCGTCTTTCTGTGTATCAACATCCCGTACTGCGCTCGACAACTCGCCTGCCAAGCGTGGTGAGTATGGCAACTACCACTTATAATGTTGGATCTCTTACTCCTCGAGGGAGGCCTACGTCCAGCAGTGGATGTCTTACTTGGCTGTGATGATGATGATGATGACCTTTACAGAGACAATCGGCTAATTTCGGCTTCGTAGAGCGTTATCTCTGTCGCACACTCCCTGTGTGACGTTTTGTCAGTCGATGATCAAGTGCGACAGAGTGCTGTCGCGTCTGTTTCATAATATTTTAATATTATTATTATTATTATGAGCCATTTGGGTCCCACTGATGGGCAAAGGCATCCGATCCTGAGCTGTAAAATATAGCTGTATATTTTAATATTATCATCACATTATTATAAATCCAGAGGTCGATGCGCAAAATTAATCGTTGGATACTGTACTTGGTTTCCATGCCTACACTTTTAGGACGGACAGTTAAAATCCTCGTCAGAAAATGACTTACATACTCTTCCCCATTATAAAAACATCCGACTAATTCCAATGGAAGACTAAAATAAAAATTATAAAAAAACAACTAACTAACATGTGATGTATCCACATTAAATTAAATCATTTATTAAAAATAGCAACGGATTTGGCCTCACAAATTCTAATACATTTAGCAGTACCTATGTAATAGTAAAAGCTAAAAGTAATTCTAGCACGGAACTTGAGGACTCAATCGAGATTCTGCGTATTTATAAGACCAGTTCCGTACATTTCCAGATACAATAATTATAAAATACTCGCGCATCCGATTTAGTAGGTATATATTTTATATAAAAATATGGCAAAATGCTGTATGCTGTCAGTTATATACCAATTCATATAAAAGTTGTTAATAATTTTGTAAATTTATGGTCCCTGATTAAATACTGTGCATATTTCAAGCAACTATCATACTGTTATATTATGCCAAAATGTAATAAAAAAAATGTCTAATATCCCCTTATTTGCAATAACAACTGAAAATTTTAGATAATAAGTTTATAATAAGTTTATTTTGACATAAAATAACAGTAAAAACATAATGTATAAAACATGGCGGTTGTATGTTGTATATCTCTCAAGGCACGCGTCCGGTCAAAAGAATCGTTGAATTAGATACCATATGCATCACTTACACTAAGATTACATTTATATTAAATGGCACATTAAATATGTAGCATTCGATTCATATTAAAAAAAATAACATATCCCATAATAATAACATAATAATTGTGCTTATCATATTTTTATATATTCTTTGAATCACATCAGTACAGTTTTCCTTATAAGGTATAAAATTAAATACTACATTGATTAATAATATTCTTTTTCAGGTATATATCACAATCATATAAAACAATTAACGTTATATACAATGTTATATGTAAAGTGTTAATAATTTATAGTCTCAAAAATTACATGTAGACTGGTAGACTTCACAGTCTACATAGACTTTACATTCGTATTCCCTTTAAAACATTGTGCCATTCGTCATTTCTGCTTTAATTTAACGCACAATGTTCTACCTTATTTAGATAAGGTATATTATTATTCTCAATGCTTTTTAAAAGTCGAGACTTTTTGCGCGTAGACAGGTTTTCCTATATATCCAAGATATAAGTTTAGGATATATACTTATATTTCAAAGATATATCTTGTTGTAAATATACTTAGTAATAGGAAATTTAACCACGGAAATTTAATCAAGTCCGTTTTTGCAAGTCTAGTCTTTTTGAGGATCGATTTGGACCAACAAAATTATATTCACTTGATAATATTTACATATAGCTTGATAAACGAATACATCTGATTGTTTTGGCCAATACATTAATTTTGATCTAATTAATTCTTGTCATACTTAAATTTACGTAAAATAGTAAATAATATTCAATTATGTATATTTACTACTTTTGACATTGACATATTTTAAAGATAGCTATCAGTTTTCCTGAATATTCTTGGAGCTTGTCTTTTATTACGACTTGCCCACTCGACACAGCATACACCAAACTACGCTATTATTTACAAGTTCAACACAAAACGTACATCTAATTAAATAATGATTAACTTATAATTTCAATCGAGTTCACACTATACATTCGTTTTATATTATGTACATCGTTATCACTGAACCATAAATGTGTTTGCGTATACATACGTCTGATTTTTGAGAATTTTGAGCTTCAGCTATAGTCGATATTTTACAGGTTAGCGTATTTCAACTGTACATAATATAAATGTCCTGATTATTTGCCCTGTAATACTGACTTAACGATGAATTAATTGACGATTTACTTTCCGTTGCAGTAAAATTAACTTGAGAATCATTAGAATCTTTGCACGCCGCACTACGCCTTTCGATTTAACAGTACGACTACAACATATAAATAGTGACATCCATTAAAAATTCACATAAAAACTGCGTGTATTTGAGCCCTCGGCGCGGCGCGGGGCGCGGCTGTCCGGCGCGGCGCCGCTACACTGCAAGAAACAGAAACAATTACAAAACGCGGCCCGGCGTACGCGACACAAATCAGCAGTTATTATAAGAATCGTCAATGAATCAGTACAGCTCCATGTACATACCCTGGTCGAAGGTGCTCGGGTTGATGTAGGAGAGCAGGTCCTGGTCGCTCATGTCCGTCAGGCCCTGCACGGGGGCGGTCATCTCCTGCGAGACGGCCTGCGAGACCGCCTGCGAGACGGCCTGCGAGACGGCCTGGGTGACGGCCTGCGAGACCGCCTGCGACATGGCGACCAGCGGCGTCTCGCCCTGCGGCTCGGCGCCGTCGGGCGGCGCGCTCGGCTCGCCCAGGCCGCCCTGGCCGGCGTCCGAGGTGAGGCTGTGCGCCGTGTTGATGGCCGACGTGACCAGCGCGTTCATCGTGGAGTCGGACGTGAGGATCTCGGCGGCGGCGCTCAGGATCATGGACTTGACGGCGGCCGGCGGCGTCTTCACCGAGCTCATCTGCACCGGGTCGCTCATCAGCATCAGCTCGTCCTGCTGCGAGCACGCGGCCGGCAGCACGCTGCGCGGGCCCGCGTCGCACAGCATGCTGGGCGACACCTGCGGGTCCAGGATCACGTCGGGCGAGATGGCGGACGCGGGCATGGGCGGCAGCAGCTCGCCCGCGGAGGCGCGGCCCGCCACGGCCGCCGTGGGCGACAGCAGCACGTCGGTGGCGTGCGAGGCGGAGGCGGGCGAGGTGGCTGCCGACAGGTGGTCCTCCACGCGCGAGTTGATGAGCTCGTCGAGCTTGGCCGCCTCGGAGGGCAGCATGAGCGTGCTGGACTTCATGGCGTCCTCCACCAGCGCCTCCATGTGCGCGCTCTGGCGCGCCAGGCGCCGCTCCAGCTGGTTCTGCTGCATCTCCAGCTTGGTGATGGCTCCGAAGGGGTTGAACTGCTGCGGCTTCCAGTCCAGCAGGCCGTTGTTCGTCGGCGGCATATTGGAGTCGGTTATCATAAGTTCCGGGTTCATGGCCTTCATGTCTCCCGCGAGCGGATCCATGTTCGACTTGGAGGATATGAGCTGCCGGATCGGCTCCATCATTGTGGGGTAGATGGGCCCGGCGCTCGCGTCCGTGTTGAAGATGGCGGCGGTGACGGATTCCACCATTTTGTCGGTCTGCACCTGGTTCTGGATGGCTTGGAGCTGCTTCGTGAAGGACGCGAGGGTGGTCGGCTCCTCGACCTGAGGCTGCGTCGGTGGGGACATTTTGATGGGTTCGTAGCCGCCGAAACCGACCTGGAAAACAAGTATAGTTAGTTCACCGGCGTTTCTGTTGAGGATACTGAATCTTACGATTGTGAAAGCCTATCATCATCCACAGACCTTAGCGCTGGGGTTGGCATAGGCAGATAAACACTGCCGCCCACTACCAATTGTCCCGAAGGCGGTCGCAGCTCCAATAGAATCCACTAGTGCTTTCACTCTTAGTGTGATTGTCAGGGTTGTTACCTGGCTGGCGCCGTCCATAGACAGCGACTCCGACTTGAGCCTCAGGTCCACCACCTTCAGGTCGTCGGGCGGCGCGCGCGGCGAGGCGGGCCCGTCGCGGCTGCAGTCGCTGTGCTCCACGAGCGAGTGCTGGCTGGACTCGTCCACCTGGAATGGAGACTGGCGGTGAGGCTGATGGAAATATAGTGATATTGAGTTCTGCAATCCAGCTGAAGTTACTGATTTTCTACATTTAGCTGTAAATAGGTGCGATGTTTGATTCATGTGGGATAAACATCCTCTAATTCTAATTCTGGTTGGGGATACCAGATCTGCACTGACGCCCCGCATTGGGGTGTATTGTGCATTGTCCCCCGAGATGCTACCCTGACCCGGCTAGCAGTTCCGGAGGACTCGGGCCCGCTGGCAGCATTCCATAAGCATCTCCGAAGAATATGCAGATGTTGTAAAAGAAGAGAGGCATGACTCTATGAGCTCCTGTAATCCCGTTTTTGATCTCGCTTCCTTTATGGCAGTACAATGCACGTGCTCCACTGTCTCCTCCTCTTCAAGACACCCGCGACATACTCCACCGTCTGTGCCCCTGTCTTGAGATGGTGGTTGAGATCACAAAGTCCTGTGATGATACCAACCATCGTCCGTCTTGTCATCTTAAGCAACGTGATGTCAGTGATTGTTATCTTTTAGTTTTTCTTTGGGAGCATTAATTTAGTATGCTTGCAGTCCGGTCTGCATTCCCGGTAATTACCCTCTCCTTCACAACAGATTTATCAGACTCACCTCACTCTTTAGTCCCAGCGGCTCGTGGTCGGGCAGGATGAGCGAGGGCCTCCGCGGAGGCAGCGCCGGCGGAGGCATCATCCCGCCCCACAGCAGGACCGGCCGCGCGTCCTCCCCTGCACAACAGAGCTGTCAGACTCACCTCGCTCTTTAGTCCCAGCGGCTGGTGGTCGGGCAGGATGAGCGAGGGCCTCCGCGGAGGCAGCGCCGGCGGAGGCATCATCCCGCCCCACAGCAGGACCGGCCGCGCGTCCTCCCCTGCACAACAGAGCTGTCAGACTCACCTCGCTCTTTAGTCCCAGCGGCTCGTGGTCGGGCAGGATGAGCGAGGGCCTCCGCAGAGGCAGCGCCGGCGGAGGCATCATCCCGCCCCACAGCAGGACCGGCCGCGCGTCCTCCCCTGCACAACAGAGCTGTCAGACTCACCTCGCTCTTTAGTCCCAGCGGCTCGTGGTCGGGCAGGATGAGCGAGGGCCTCCGCGGAGGCAGCGCCGGCGGAGGCATCATCCCGCCCCACAGCAGGACCGGCCGCGCGTCCTCCCCTGCACAACAGAGCTGTCAGACTCACCTCGCTCTTTAGTCCCAGCGGCTCGTGGTCGGGCAGGATGAGCGAGGGCCTCCGCGGAGGCAGCGCCGGCGGAGGCATCATCCCGCCCCACAGCAGGACCGGCCGCGCGTCCTCCCCTGCACAACAGAGCTGTCAGACTCACCTCGCTCTTTAGTCCTAGCGGCTCGTGGTCGGGCAGGATGAGCGAGGGCCTCCGCGGAGGCAGCGCCGGCGGAGGCATCATCCCGCCCCACAGCAGGACCGGCCGCGCGTCCTCCCCTGCACAACAGAGCTGTCAGACTCACCTCGCTCTTTAGTCCCAGCGGCTCGTGGTCGGGCAGGATGAGCGAGGGCCTCCGCGGAGGCAGCGCCGGCGGAGGCATCATCCCGCCCCACAGCAGGACGGGCCGCGCGTCCTCCCCTGCACAACAGAGCTGTCAGACACGACCACGCACTCGGCGGCGCCTAACTACCTACGTGCCTGCCGCGCTAACCTCCACTTTAACTGATCATTATCTGTCTGATTTTAAGCGAACTCGACTTTCGAACAATAGTTCATCTCTTTGGTGACTAAAGTTCAGTCGAAAGAGTCTCCGTAAGAACTAAGAATGGCGCGATTTAGACGAGGCCTGTAAAATACTTGTATAGAAATAGCAACAAACTGTTTTTATAAAATTTGGTTTATTGCCTTTTTTTTTGTTTTTTTTTAAGATATAATAATAATATTAATAAAGATATACATTTTATTTCTGTCTATGTTCCATTGTATGTCCAGTTTTGGACAGACTGTATAAACTTGTACACCACTAGGTAACTTAACAACTAAGTCTATTAATATTTTATTTTGATAGTGCAATTCCGTTTATATTTTTGTAAATGAGAACTAAATATTTTCTTCTTTTCTTCCATATGTATTATGTACAACATAAAGACCAAAAAATGTATTATTTAATCCTATAAAGAGTGAATGACTGTGCGCTGTTAGATAGAGTATCTGTAAGACGGATTCCCTTGGGATATATTATATAAAATATCTATTATGTGAACATTATTTTGCACTGTAATAATAGCTTGATTCATCACCATGATTTGAAGACTCGAAGTTTTTCATCTTTTTTTAGGCTCATTGATTAAACAGTTTCGTTTGGACATTTTTACTGGCCTCTAATTTTGTGGATTATAAAATCGATGTTGGACAGTATGTGTAAAGTCTGGCCAATATTTTAACAACCTTTACTAAATTCAATGTATGAAAAGTCAACTGATTTAAGTAGTTTTTCCTGGCATTCGTGTATATAATTTATTATCTAATACTCGTTTTAATTTAAACCAGTAAATTAAAACTACTTAATCATATATATAAATTAAAATCGCTCTAATCTTGTGAACATTATTTCCTGTTTTATTGATTAATTTATGCCAGTTTTGCTAATTGAATATTTTCAATATTGAACAGCTAAAGTGGAAATGCTACTTAAAATCTATGGGCAAATACAACAAAGGGCTTTAAAAGGCACGGATTTAACTATCTAGGTGATGTAGGGAGGGATCTGTGTAGTCTGTACCTAAAACATGTGTAAGTGTTACTGAAAAGTCAGCTCTGTGTTATGTATAAAAGAGTTCAAATCCAAACGCCTTTCTGAAAAAATAATTATCGTGAAAACATAAAAACTAGTGTGTTTATCTGTAATGTGTAAAAGAGAAAGTGTACATTTTTTTTCTGTTGTGTCGAGTTAATGTGTGTTAAGCTATACGTATTCATAGAATCCACGAAAGTAATTAATTTCCAAATTACATTTAGATAGACAATAAATATTGATTGTATTAAACCATACAATTCCAATTTTAAATGATTCAACGTTTTCTAAACAATTTACTGATAGATTAATGATAGCTTATATGTTTGTCCTACACTTGATGAGTGTTTGTAAGAGTGTGTAAGAAGGTGTGCAAGGGTGTGTGTGTGTGTGTCAGTACCGTGCTGGCGGGGTGAGGCGCGCAGCGGTCGTCAGCCATGGCGCTACCTACACAGACCTAGCTTGAACAGAAGGGAAAAAAGAAAGAGGACGACGTTTACGCATCAGTCATTTCTTTCAAAAACAATAAAATTGTCTCTCTTACAACTAAACTAACACTGCGTTATATTAGTAATACATGCAAGCACCTTTACTCGCTAATTAATTCGGATATAAGAATGTTTTACACAAATGTTGTATACCGTTATGTTGTAACGCCAGATAGCTGACGCCAATACCGGTTGTATTGGGTAACCGAATGACATTAATTTGGGAATAAAAGTGCCGATGTTAGTGATATTAAGCATCGTACAATTAAATAAGCAACGTATCGGTTATCATTTTCATTTAAGGCAGTTTTAAATTCACATATAAAGCAAATAAGAGAATGAGCAGCCAGAAAATTTGTCAAAGATGCAAACTGGTTTAAACAACATCTTGTGATAAATTTTCGCTTGATTTTTTTTTTGGATTTTGATAGTGGGACATCAAAATTCATTGTTAGTAGAATAAGAAGATACATTATACAGAGGTACAACACAATACAATATATTAATTATAGTCATCAGGAAGTTATGAGCTATGTTAGGTTAAATCAAATTTGAAGGACACTATACAAATGAAGGATAAAAAAAAACAAAAATAAACTCTATGATCATTGTGACACCATAAATAAACAGCAATTGTATTATTTTCTACAGTTGTAGAAAAGCAACACATTTGTAAATGTTAGTGTATGATAATGCTACTTACAAAATGTATACATGATTATAGGTATCGTATGAGGTGAATACGTATTTATTGCCGTCAACACGACTCGATAACAGACGCGAAATAATCTTTTCGTTTTGTCCTAAACTCGATAAGATAATCGTGTGAATTGAGGCGCGTTGTGAAATCGAATAAATAAATAAAGATAACGTCCAAATAATCAACGATACGAGTCTCACAACACACGCAGCAGAAATGTCGGGTATCTTAAAAGGTAACGATAAATTCCCGCGTCAAGTTAAAGAGACTTGTCTATTACAAGTCGTATCGTCGGCAACAAACACGTTAGAGCATACAGCATCCCAACAGATAGCAGTTTGCGCGGAGCCCGCGAGCGCCGCGATGCGGTTACCTTGGGCGTGGTGCCGCGTGGCGTGCAGCGGGCCGGCCTGCAGGGCCGCGGGCGTGTAGTAGAAGGCGTGCGGCTCAGACGCCTTGCCGCCAGAGCGCACGAACACTTGGACGCAAACCGGCTCCGTGACGTCGGCGCGGCAGTAAGCCGGCACGCAACACACTAGGTGAGTCTGCGGGTGAACGTTATATCAGAAACCGGTAACGACCCTCTGGATAGCCAAGTGCAGCCACCTGAGGGTTGGAGCTCCGTCGGTTTTCCTCGGAGGCGACGGCTCGGGTGCCGTCGGGGTAACTAAGCCTATTGGTCCATTTCGTTGTTAGATAGACAACGGTGTCGATTGAATACGTTACAAACTAAGCTGTGGAGAAACCTTGTAATTAATAGTCATTTATGTCAAGGCGAGACTCATCGTGACATATCAATCCTCGGTCATTTCTATAGTATCTGAGGTATACGGTTGAATATCACCATACCTGCTGTAGGAACTCTTTGTCCGGGACCACCTCTTCTTCCCAGGTGTTCCTTCCGTCTTGTCGCTGGCAGAAGACCACACGTGTTTCTTTGAGGAAGTTCTTCCCTAGGAGATACAGCTCCAGGCCTCCCGTGGCCGGACACGACACTAAGGACTTCCGGCACACTTCGGGAACTCCAGGCGGCTGAGCTGGAAACAACATTAAGGCGTCAGCTAGGGAGCTTAAATTATGTTATTTAACAGATAAATTTGTAACGATAAAACCACCTAGGTTAATAGGCATATAAGGTTCAATGGTACAGCTTATCTAGATATCACATAAACCTATCTATAAATAGCTTGTAATTTTCGCGAACCCGTGTGATGATAGGAAACTCGTGAAGACGTGAAGAGTAGGCCGCCGGAATACTTGAAAATTTTGCACTACAACTCTCCATTCCCGGTCGAAGGTCTAGAGGTAGACCGAAGACAAGATGGAGAGATGTACCTCGTATTAATGGGTATGAGAATGCCGAGCTTCTGAAGACGTCGAGGACAGAGCGAAGTGGAGGCAAAATTACGTAAAGCTGACCATACCAGCATGTGGGACGCATAGCTTGGAAGAGATCGTCAGAGACTCACTGCACTCACTACATATAATTTACGTGGAGCAGACTTGCAGCGTCTCCGGTTCGCCGCTGGCACAGACAGTGTCCGCGCGGAACAGCGCGCTGGAGCTATATTCAATTATCAAAGCTTACGTGCAAGGAAGCTTGGGTGTACGCGATATCGCTGAGAAGCTGCGTGGAGCAAACTTTCAGCGTCTCCGGTTCGCCACTGGCGGTGACGAAGTCCGCGCGACACGTGCAGCCCGCTGGAGCTATATTGATTTATAGATAGATATGACTAGAGGCCTTGGTGTGCCACCAGCAGAATGATACCCCTCCTCTCTTGCCCGTGGATGCAATAAGAATTTGCTTAGTGATACCTCCGGAATGTGGGTAAATATGGCAACAACCGTCGCATGATCAGTGCCTGGAGATCCATGAGGCCTCCCTCATGGATCTCCAGGCACTGATCCAGTAGTAGACGTCTTACGGCTATGATAATGATAGGTAACTCACTGCATATAATCGTGGACAGACTTGCAGGGTCTCCGGTTCTCCAAAAGATCGAGATATGTAGTTTTATTGGATATGAGAGAGTGCCAAGCTTCTGAAGACGTCGAAGGGAGAGCGAAGTGGGACGCACAGCTTGGAAGAGAGTGTAATAGGTAACTCACTGCATATGATCCGCGTGGAGCAAACCTGCAGCGTCTTCGGTTCCCCGGAGACGGTGGAGCTTCATGTTTATGCTTAGCCTCTGGGAAGATGGGCAGCAGCGTCTTTCCGAGTATCGACGTCTCGTACTACGCTCGCCAATCCGCCTGCCAAGCGTGGTGAGTTTGGCAACAACCTCCTCACGATCAGTACTTGGAGATATCCATGGAGTCCTATGTCCAGCAGTAGACGTCCTACGGTTGTGATGATGATAGGTAACTTGAGGAATACATAGGATATTTAGCACTAAACTCTTAATTTCCCGTCGAAGGTCTACAGTTAGACCGAAGACAAGATAGCTGCTGCAGACGACTTCGAGCGTCGAGGACAGTGCGAAGAGGAGGCAAACGATACGGAATGCTGACCCCACCACCACGTGGTACTTGTAACATGTAGGTGGCTCGGAAGAGAGAGACTTGTTTATTTATTTATTTATTTAACTTTAATTAAAACGGTAAAACCAATAACATTAATTAAACAAAGACAATACACAACATAGAAGTACATTCAGATTAATAAATAACAGGGATTACCTACACATTAAGATCAATAAAAAAAAAAAAAACAATAATAATAGTTGAGCAAGTTAGAATTAAAATATTTCAGATAATTAAAAAGTAAATTTTACATGAATCATAAATAATAATCAAATGTCAAGGAAATCAATTTTGCATAGATACATAGTAAAAAATAATAATAATAATAATAACAATAATAATCATCAGGAATAATAATTAGTCAAAACAAATGTCAAAGAAGAAAGTGCATAAAAAAAAATATCAAACATAACAATAATACAAATAACAATGTGAATCAGAAAAATGGTCATACAGTACTCTCACAAAAACTCAAAAGCTCGCGCATAATTTTCGCCCAGTTATCAAAAAACAAGTCACATTCGGGACTAGCATCCAGAAGAGCGTTGAGTGCAGCGAGGACGCGCGGGAGAGGTGAAGAGGCACGGGCCACCGTATGACATCGTGGGAGATCAAAAAGTCGATGATGTCGACCCCTGCAATAGTTGTTAGGGACAAACAATCGACACAACTCATCACTGAGGATAGGGGCATCTATCTTGCCACGGAAGATTTTGCAGGCCAAGACAAGTTGACCGTAAGCCCTTCGCACTTCTAGCGAGTTGTATCCCAGGGAGCCAAGCAGAAATTGAGTGGGGTAAAGGTACGGGTAGTATCCGAAGCGGCACTTGTACAAGAACCGCAAGAATTTCTTCTGTACTTTTTCAAGCAGAAGTACATAGGTGCTTTGATGAGGGTTCCACACTGAGGCACCTGACTCCAGCTTGCTTCGGACGAGTGCGCAGTAAAGCAAATTTATCACGTGCTGACTGTGGAAGTCACGAGCATTCCTAAGGACGAAGCCTAAACGTCTGAAAGACTCCTTGGCCAACTGACTGACGTGGTCGTGAAAGGTGAACTTTTGGTCGAAGATAACACCTAGGTCCCTAATTAAATTTTGCCGGCTAATAACTACGTTATTAATAACATAAGCAAAACTAATTGGCTGCTTTTTTCGACCAAAAGTCATCACGTAACATTTCTCTGCATTAAAATCCATTTTATTTTGAGAACTCCATTCGTATACAGCGTTGACATCCGACTGCAGCGCCAAACAATCAGCCTCAGACTTTACCTCAAAGTAAATCTTTAAGTCGTCCGCGTAGAGCAGGCATCGTGCATGGGATATGGTCGCTGGAAGATCGTTAACCATAATCAAGAATAACAGAGGCCCCAGTATAGAGCCCTGACTCACCCCGGACCGCGTGTGATAGGGTTGCGACTCATACATACCAAGTTTAACAAACTGCTGGCGATCGCGAAGGTAATCGGCAATAAGGCGGAGAAGACGGGGAGTGAAACCTATCGCGCTTAATTTTGCCAGCAGTAAGTCGTTATTAACCCTATCAAACGCCTTCCTGAAATCAAAGTAAAGCACGTCTACCTGGGAACCTCTATCCATGCAAGCAGTGACATATTCTGTTAGGCTTAGCAAATTCGTCTCAACAGACCTTCTCGTTCTAAAACCATGCTGCTCGTCACATAGATATTTGTTAACCTGAGCATATATAAAGCGGTGAAGAATGCGCTCAAAGATCTTGGCAGGTGCCGAGATAATTGCAATTGGTCTGTATTCTTCAACTGAAGACTTTTTGGAGCTTTTTGGTATAGGCACAACTCTAGAGAGTTTCCATTGGGCGGGATACGTTCCAGAATTTAGCCCCAAGTTAAAAATGTGACAGATAGGACCAGCCAACACCTTTCTAGCATCTTTAAGTAAAGCAGGCGGTAAGTTGTCCGGGCCAGGAGAGCTGCTCGGTTTCAACTTATTAATACCCTCAATGACGTCTAGATAAGTTATATGAGGTACGTCCACATGATTGCTGTTTATCAAACTATCATCGATACCACTAACATCTAGATTTGGAATTTCGGGCAGGAAGACAGAGGAAAAATATGTAGCAAACGCTTGAGCTGCACGCGGCCCTGAGTGCATAGAACCTTGGTAGGATACGGAAGACTCAAACCCACCTTTAGATCTTAAGTTTGAGATGTGCTGCCAAAAGCTCCGAGGATTTAGACGGACGATATTCTCGATCTTTGCTGTGTGAGCCTTATATGCATACACGATACGTGTTTTAAGTTGGCCCCTGAGATCAGAAAATTCCTGATAGGCATCAGCTGATTTCGAGCGCTTCCAAATCGCATGCAGCTTAATCTTTCGTCTGGTGTCATTTATAATGTCAGATGTGAACCATATAGGGTAGCGTCTACTCAGTGTATTGGTTCGTCGCTTTTTTGGCATACATAGATCAAAAATATTGTAAATTGAGTTATAGAAACTTTGAGTGGCACTACCAACATCCCGAGCCTGCAGAACCTCGGACCACGAATTGTTCGAAAGTAAAGAGAACAACAAGTCCAAATCACACTTCTTGAAATTCCAATCCCTGACTGTATCAATATTGCTTGGCTCCATGAGAACATGACGATGCGTCGTTGTGCCGAATGATAGCCTAATGTCCAGGGGTGGGTGATGAAGGTCTATCGGTTCAACTATTCCGTCACTTGTAGTAACCTCAGCCTCGCAATCACCATCGCTCTCCTGAATGAGTACGACGTCGAGCATTCTACCATTAACATTTTTCTCACGATTCATATCTACCAAGCTACAAAAAGACAAAAAATAACAATAATAATTATTAATATTTAAAGATGCACTAAATAAATTAAAGTCTCCCAATATTATTACTGGGACTTTAGTCGCACCTAAAAAATTCTCCACTTTACAGAAAAAGCTCATATATGCACCATCAGTAGCACTAGGGCTGAGATACACTACACACACATAACAGAGACGACCATTCCACAAAACCTGTATCAGGTAACTCACTGCATATGATCTGGGTGGAGCAGACTTGCAGCGTCTCCGGCTCCCCGGAGGCGGTGACGATGTCAGCGCGGAACACCATGCGGCAGCGCGTGGACTTCTTCTTCCCGCGCGACACGTGGAGCCCGCTGGAGCTGCCTCCGAGCGTCTCGCCGAACCGATGCTCGACGTCCACGTTACGTTCCTGGAAACAGATACTGGATGAGTTTTCCCTCTTATTCAATCTAATGGAACAGATAATAAACTTTTGAAACTGTTGTTATACCATAGACTGAGGAAGTCTGACGGAATGAGTGCAACTTAGTTTTATATTTATTTATTTATTTATTATTATTTATTTATAAGCCTGATGTTTCCCACTGCAGGGCAAAGGCCTCCCTTCTTTAGTTTTATATGTGTTTTAATAATTTAAATATGTATTTTTGTTTGTCTGCTTATGAAGGCACTCTACTTATTCTTTGCATGCTGTTGTTTGCTTAGTATTTAATTGTAAATGCTGTGCATGCCTATAATAATTGGTATACATTTTATATTATTTTTTGTATAATGTTATTTTTTCGTGTAGCTATGTAAATAAACGGATAGGTATTGGATAAGTTTTGCCTCTAATTCAAATTAGAGTAGTCCTAATAAAGAGTAGTAATCCTCGTAACAATTATTAAGCATCAGTTAAATTAGATCCTTTTAATATCTAAATGAACAAGAAATACGTAGTAACAAATCCGCTAACCTATATCTAATAAGCGCTTAAAAACAATCAACTACATTATATATTTGAAGTAAATATTTGTTGTTCATATTGATATTATAATGGATTTCCGCAAAGTGACGCCTGAATCAATTAATTTCTAGGTCATTTTGCCATGGGGTGCCGGCATTAAAAAGTTGCCGCTCCTCTTTTGCCTGTAAATGCAGTAAGAATCTGCCAAATGTTAATTCCGAAAGATGAGCAGCAGCGTCTTTCCATGTATCAACACCCCGTATTGCACTCACCAAACCGCCTGCCAAGCGCAGTGAGTATGGCAAAAACCCCCTTATGATCAGTACTTCTAGATCTATCAGGGAGGCTTATGTCCAGCAGTGGACGTCTCACGACTGAGATGATGATGATGAGATCCTTTTTACCGCCATGCCGACGTAGTCGCAAGTAACCTGCCAGTTCTTGCTAGGCTCGAATCGAGGTTGATCTCGACGACCGTGCCATCGTCCATACTCCTTGCACGACGTGGAGTTTTTGACGCCACCCGACAACCTTGGTAGAACATGTGGGGCGCCACTCGCCCTGTATCTATAAAGCCAGTCGTATGGGATAACGATTACTAAAGTCTGCCAAACCTTGAGAATGCCGACGCAGTCGCAGGTAACCTGCCAGTTCTTGCTAGGCTCCAGGTCGATCTCGATGACCACGGTGCCGTCGTCTTTCCGCTCTTTACAAGGCGTGGAGTTCTTGCCGGCCACCCGACAAGCTTGGTAGAACATGTGGGGCGCCACTCGCCCTGTGTCGGTGCCTATGAATACCTGCAATCATTATGATTATCATGCACAGCTGGGTATAAAGAAAAGGCCTTTACATCTATTAAAGATGATTTATACAGCAACTCATATTCATACTGTAATACTGCCTTGGACATGAATAGATGGATGAGCCATGCCCAGCATCTATACCATTCTCCCAGCTTAGTTGGATTCTCTCAGCCCGGAATCACCCACTGCAGGGTATAGGCCTCCCTTCATTTTTGCCAGCCTCCTCTGTTGTGCCCTTCGCATCCAGGTGTGCCCAGCGATCTTTATAATGTCGTCGACTCAACGCGCTTTCGGACAACCACAACTTTTTTGGCTTGACCTCGGCCATCACTCAGTCACCAACTCTGTCCATCGGCCATCACCACGTCTGGGCAGGTGTCCCGCCCAGCTCCACTTGAGACACTAGAGACTTTGTCTTCGACATCGTAAACTTTTGTCCGCCGTCTGATCTCGGTCTTGCAGACTCGATCTAAGAGCTTGACACCGAGCATGGCACGCTCCATGGCCCTTTGTGCAACTCTTACTCGGTGCACAGCTTAGTGAGCGTCCATGTTTCAGAACCGTACGTCATAGTTGGCAAAAGACACTGGTTACAGAGACGGGTCTTGAGGCATTGTGGAATTTCTTTTGACCGGAGGATGTTCTCTAACTTGCCGAAAGCCGCCCATCCCAGTTGGATCCGTCTGAAGATCTCCTTGTCTGGATGTTCTGGATCGAAGGATAAGTCCAAAGATAAACATACCGACGGACTACCTCTAACCTGTCTTTACCAATTTTGACAATTGGCAATGATCAATTTTGACAATTGGCAATGATGATGATGATTGGCTTAGGATCATATCGATCAAGTCATATCATATTAATACCACTTTTGTCCCATGCAAGCATTTTTCCACGTCTTCTAAGACCGCAGTTTTTTACTGCGGGTGATATATTGTCTCCCTGTCGCACTCCCCTTTTAATGGGAATAGGGTCAGTTAGTTCGTGCAGCTTGACTTGCATCGTAGCCGTATTGTAAAGCTCTCGGAGAACTTCCACATACTGGGCGCCGACCTGACAGTAACGGAGAGAGTCGAACACGGTCCAGTGTTCGACACTATCGAAAGCTTTCTCATTGTCGACGAAAGCTAAACATAAGGGCCGGTTGTACTCGCGACTCTTCTTCATTACCTGTTTGACGGTGTTAATGTGGTCAATAGTGGAATAACCGCTCCGAAAGCCGGCTTGTTCGACATTCTGGCGGATAAATCGGTTGCAAATTACTTTGGAAAAGAGTGTACATTTTCGAGAGGAGGCCTATAGTTTTCGAGCTGATGTCACCTTTTTTGTAAAGAATAGTTACAAGAAAATTCTTCCAAACGTTTGGTGATTCGGCGTTCAAAAGGACTTTGTTAAAAAGCTCCATTAGGATTGACAGTGAGCTGTTCTATCGTGATATTATCATCGCCAGGTCACTTTTCATTTGTCTAAGAGCTTTCTCAACTTCGCATAAGATAATAGGCGCAGGCTGTTCCAAAAGATTCCCTTGAAGTAAGTACGATATGGGTCAGTTGTTGTTTTATAAAGATCTTCATATAACTCTTCCACAACTCATAACATTTCTTTCCTGTCTGTTTTTATATGTCCAAATTTATCTGTTAATTTAAGTATTTGCAATGAAATTCCATTTATTTTGCGCCTGAAAATTTTAGGTCCTTTGTGGTGTGTGTTACTGAGGCGGCAGGTCGACTCGGATCCAGTTGAAAATATATAGAAAAATTAGAGCTCTATTTAATGTTGCTTGTTAATGTGCCTTAAAATAAAATAAGTGCCTTTTAGGGTTTCAGAGTAATTCGAAAAAATGCATCGCTGCAGTAACACCTGAAAACGTTACTGCAGCATGATTTTTATTAGCCTTACCCAAATTTAAAGCAGCCTAAAACGTAGCTTATATTTGTGCCTGTCCTTGGCCGGCCAGTGGCATTTGTGCGTCCTGTGGTTTTTCGGTAATTCCAATTGCCGCTGCAGTAACGTTTGGCAGTATTTCCATATCTCCGGAACGGCTGGACAAACAGATATGATTTTTCGTGGGCAAGTGCGCTGTAATATGTGGTAATTGGTGCCCTAGTAGTTTTTCTAAAAAAATGCATGGTGTATGAATTAGACGTGTTTTTCTAAAAATCTAAAAAAGCTCTTGAACTATCGCTCTGCGATTGCACTGACTGATGCCTTATTAGAAATATGTATCTCCTGGCTAAATTGTGAAACCCTACATATAATTTTCAGCTTTCGACACCTTGTAAATACCTAACCGTTAATAAATAAAAACAACGAAACATGCACATTCATACAGTTATGCGACCAAATACGAAAGGTCATTTAAAAGCGGCCATTCAATACTCAACATCTTTAAATTGGTAGCTTTGTCATGTTAAAAGTTAGGTACACTTATGTAGACAAATTTTAGTGTGGGATATCGGCACTAACAAATATCAACAATTATTATTTATTTTATTTAATTTTTTCAAGTATTATCTGCTTGATACTTACTGCTTTTTTTTTTCTTTGACTTAAAAATATCAATCTATCAATTGGTTCATTCGTTCATGTTCCTTTTTCTAGATTAAATATACTTCATTCAGGTGATAACAATATTTCCCCATGCGATAATGAGGTAATAAATAAAAATATATTTTTATTATCAAAGCTAAAAAAATAGTAGAGCACGTATTAAAACATTTCAAGATGTAACTTGAGATTATTATGCCTTGAGTTAAAACCTATTTTTAGTCTAAAAGCCTGTTATCAAACACGGCCATGCAAAATAAAATTGTCTCCATTCCGTCTTATTGTAACGTAACTACCTTATGACAAGACGGCGTGGCGCGACTGGACAGACAGTAAACAAATAATTAAACTGTGCCAATGCGCACACAGCCACTTAAGCATTACTTTGAATCAAATAGAGTTCATATTGCCTTATTTTTACTGTCATATTCTGTCGGTCCGACAAGAGTGAATCGGGCCCCCACTTGCGCAATAAAATAACTGTCCATCTGTCTGTCTCACTCACGCAATCGATTGGAAATATATTCGGAAATCGTCTGGAATGTTTCCCTTGCGTGTTGAACTACACAAGACAATACCACTAAAATCCGGTTTACTATTTGGTTTGAGTTATAAACATTTTTTTTGTAGAGGATTTTTATTATTTGTTCGTCCGTCAATACAATTTTGATTTTCCTGTTTTTAAAACTATGGTAAGTATAGCTGTTGGTATTACAAAGAAATAACTAACTTAAAGATACCTACTTTCAAACATGACGATAATCATCCTCACATACTAAGTGCAGCATAATATTAGTATCTGCACATAAAAAATATCAAAATGATAATAACACCTAAATAATAAATTATCTGAAATAACTTTTCTGCACTACTGTACAAACATTAGAAAAGATGGTATATAAATTAAGAAGGTAGGGTGAATGTTCTTGAGGGCCGCTTTTTAATGGCCTTTCGTATTTGGTCAGATAACTGTATAAATGTGCATGTTTCGGTGTATGAAGGGTTAATTACAAGGTGTGGAAAGCTGAAATTCAGTGTGCGTTTATTTTAATATAGGCTTTGATTTTTGGCAAATCATGTGAAGTTGTTATCTTGTTTAAACTCCCTTATTTGAGGCTCGAAATAAGTAAACCACTTTCAGTACTCAAACTGATAATTTCTTCGAAAATTATATGCAGGGTTTTACAATTTTGCCTGGAGATACATACTTCTAATAGGCATCAGTCAGTCTAATCGCAGAGCGCCTTTCTTAAGTAGTTCAAGAGCTAGAAATATGTTAGATTATTATTAGCTATTTTAGATTTTCAGAAAAACTCATCTAATTCATACACCATGCATTTTTTTGGATAAACTACAAAGGCACTAATTGGCACATAATTACAGTGCACCTGCCCACGTCTTCAAAAATCATGTCTGTTTGTCCAGCCGTTCCGGAGATATGGGAATCTGCCAAACGTTACTAAAGCGGCAATTGGAATTGCCGAACAAGCATTGGTACGGGGGTACCACAAAAGGGAGCGAAACCCTCAAAAGGTCACCAAAGGTCAAAAATGGTATTTTTGGGTTTTTGGATGTATTCAGCCATTTGAAGACCTTTATTTTTTTGGTGACCTTTTGAGGTCACAATAACTCCAGTCCCTGTGACCCTAGGGTCACCAAAATTAATCAGTACCCATCTCTCTTTAAGACGGTGCTAACAAAAAAGGTTTCATGTAAATCGGTCAAACGCGTTCGATTGTAATCGTCTCATACACAGACAGATAGACAGATAGCGCCACACAAAAAACCACAGGTCTCACAAATGCTGCTGGCCGGCCAAGGACAGGCACAAATATAAGCTACCTTTTAGGTTACTTTAAATTTGGCTAAGGCTAATAGAAAAAAAATCATGCCGCCTGCAGTAACGTTTTCAGCAGCATTTTATTTTTTGAATTACTCTGAAACTTTAATAGGCACTTATTTTATTTTTAGGGCACATGAACAGGGTATAGCGCTCTAACTTTTCTATATACATATATATAGCGATAAGGCCGCCAATTGTCACTATGTTCTCAAGTTTCTTTTGTTATTATGTTTAGTTTTAAGGTGTGCAATAAAGTATTTTCTATCTATCTATATTTTCAACTTGATCCGAGTCTAGATGCCGCCCCAGTAACGCACACCGTTTGTGCCTTTCTGTATCTTTCTGTATCTATAATTATTTTTGCTGTATTTACGCAAATCTTTTTTGATAGCTATTGAAATCTTACGGTTGGTTAAATCTATGTGTTTTTGGTCTTCTACAGTTTGTTGCTTCTTTTTTCTTCTCTTTTTATCATATCTAATGTTACCTGTGATAGTTTATTTTCCTTTTTACGTACAATTCCAAGTGATCTCAGTTAAGGCTTTACATAAAGTTTCGTTTAGATGGTTGAGATCCAAGTTTAAATCTTCCAACCCTTCAAAACGATTTTTAGGTCGATTTCAAACTGTTTTTAACTAATGCTACTTCTTGTTTTTTTTAATTTTTGATGTGATTTGATCATCTTTATTCTTTCTCTCATTAGATCACTGTTAGATAAGATACTGTTCTTACTAAGCGATGATCACTCCCGGTTTTAAAACGAGCAAGGATAGAGACATCCATGACTACATGTTTGTGTGAACTTATAATGTAGTCTACTTCGTTCTTGTATGATCCTCCTGGATTCGTCCAGGTCCACATTCTTGAAGTCCGCTTTTTAAAAAAGGTCTTCATAGCAAACATGTTCTTTTACTGAAGAAAGTTGACCCGAGTTTGCCTTCTGGCATTACGCAAACCGAGGCCATATTTTCCAACGGAATTTTCATGAAGAGGTTGACCAACCTTTTCAAATTCAAATTCATTTATTGCGAAAATGGGTTACATACAGATGTCAATAATATAAAAGTCCTTCCATAATCAACTTTACAGCATGCAATATTCAATACATTGTTTAAAATTAAAGTAATAAAGTATTTTAAAAGCAAATAAATTAATTAACAGCACACACAAATAAATATGTCAATAAAGTAGGTAAGTATTACAAAACCTTGGCGTTAAAATCTCCCATTAAAGTTGTATAATGGCATGGCGTTTTCAATATCTTCGTAAAACGACTCGGATTCTTCTTCTGAACTGCTAGCAGTAAGTGAATAGCGGTTGTTTAGTTTAATAACAACATAGCATACACGGGTGAAAATGCTTTTAAAGTTTTGGATTAAAGAAGTAATGGTCTTGTTTACAGGGAAACCAACAACCCCATAAGAAGAATCTCCGTAACCCATATTGTAAAAAAAATGGATGGCCAGATGTTAATTTATTGAGATTTTCACCTTTCCGTCTAACCTCCGATAGACCTATACTACGAAACTCGAAGGAGCGGGCCCTAGTATCGATGTCGAGGCTACCATCGAGGACTTGAAGCTTCAATTGAACGATCGAGACCAGGAGCTTCTTCTGAGTGACCTCGAGATCGCGGGGATACCGGAATATAAGGAAGAGAGTCCAATACATGTCGTGAAAATGGTGGCCATCAAACTGGGTGTTGGGCTTGATGACCATGACATCGTCCATGCTGAACGCACTGGCCCCCGTGTCCGAAATCTTGTTGAGAAAGACGGTGCTCCGGTGCCAACCCGACCTCGCAGCATAGTGGTGATGCTGGCTCGGCGCGCGCCGCGCGATCAGCTCCTGCGGGCCGCCCGGGTGCGTCGGGTCATCACTGTCGCCGAGTTGGAGCTGGTGGGCCCTCAGAACTCCCAAGGTGCCCTAAAGAATGTTGGTGCATCCAGTCGCGTTTATCTGAATGAGCGATTAACCCGGTTAAACAGGCAACTATTCCATCAGACACGTGAAGCAGCCCGTCGTTGCCACTGGAGATATGTCTGGACCCGTGACGGTAGGATCTTCGCTCGTAAGGATGATGGCAAGGCAGTGGAGCGTATACATTCTATAAAGGATTTAGGTAGAATTTTTGGATGAAAGTAGTTTGTGTTTAACTAATGCTGTGGCCTCATATAATTTAAATTCTTTTGTTAATAAAGATACACATTACCTTGTTGCATATGTAGCATTGGACTCTTACCATTTAACTTTCTTGATTAAAGTAGCATATGATATTTTCTTTACTTATATGGTTAAAAATAAATCTTGTAGTAATTATATTATTACAAATGCAGCCATGCTTTCTTATCATAGAAATTGTTTCATAAATATCTATAAAACATACTATATTTTCATTGCTGTTATGGTTAAAAATAAGTGTTGTTATTGCACTATTTTGTTAATAAGTTATAGGTTTTTTCTATATTTTCTTTTTCTGATTACTACAATGCATGTTGCCTATCAGTTTCATCGGTATGACTTATTATGCCAAAAGTTAATATTGGCAAACATTTTATCATTAGGTTTGGTCAATTGTATTGAAATATTTCTTCAATTATTCTTTCAACTTTCTAAAGCCAAATTAAAATATTCTTCTACTCATCTTGGATATATGAGTATCAATTCATTGTTTCAAAATAAGGTTAGAAATGGGAAAGCCTTACTAAGCAACACAACTATGTACAATATCAGTAAGTCCTTTGGCCTAGTGTTTTTGTGTTGTTTATGTTTTCAATTTTTATACTATACTAGCTTATTTAGTGATAACAGTCTTATTTATATGTACAACCTATATAGGTTCTGGCAAAAACCAATATTACCAAATATGTTGCTATTAGGTGGGGCTGCTTCCAGTGAAATTATTTTTTGTTTGTGGTATCAACTTTCTAGAAGTAATTTAAAATATCCATTTATACTAAGATTTCTCATGGATAATGTTTGCAAACCATGTTCTCAAAGCAAGGTTACAAGTATGTATAATGTCAGTAGTTCATTTGGCCTGTTATGTTTTCATTGTTTATACAAAAGTAACATCCCTTATCAATTATGGAAAATCCTAACATTACCAAACATTTTGTTATTGGATTGGGTGGGTGGAATGACCTTTTATTTATTGTATCAATTTTCTACTACCAAGTTTAAATACTCAACTAAAATAAGACTTCTTAATCATAAGGTTAACAAATCATCTCAACAATACTTTAACAAATATCATGGAGCAATGTTCACCAACACATCCATGTATAATGTCAGTAACTTATTGAGCCTGATATGTCTTCATTGTTTATACTTATATAACATAAAAGGTGTTATTTGTGTGATTGGCAACTACTATCAATTAATGCTAAACATTTACTATTATTATGTATATTATATTAGGCTACTGGGATAGGTTTCTTCTGGTGAACTTATTGTCTGTTCGTTGTATCAACTTTGTAAAGCCATGTTAAAGTACTATTCATTTATGGTAGGTTCTTTAGAGGATAATGTTTTCAGTTCATGTTTTCAGGACAATATTAAAAACCAGAAAGTTTTTCTTACCAACACAACTATGTATAATATGGGTAACTTATTTGGCCGGGTATATATTCTTTGTTCATACTTGTATGCCTTGTTAATTCATAACATTTGTAAATGTAATGTTTGCTTTGACTATGCAAATGTGCTGGTAAATTTAAACAATATTTATTGCGGATGTCACCATTATTGCATATTATTTATTCTAACTAATCTATCATTATTTATTTATTTACTGGTTTATCTTTGTTATATATATTACAATGTATGGTTTATTATATTCCTTATTAAACAACAAATCAGGTTTTCTATTATTTTATATTTACATTTTATTAGAACAAATTGTGTATCATTGACTTACTTAGGGTCTTATCTTTATTACCTATATTATTATGTGCGGTTACTATTGTACTTAACTCACCTACATATTTTATGGATATTTTTTATTATATTCTTGTCTTATATTGTATCTAAACATCTAAACACAAGGTGGATTATGAATAATCTGTGTAGAACATTTAAAAGTATTAGGGATATGCCTAATACTGATGCCGCCTTATTGAATCTATGCAGTAGAATTAAAAATAAATTATAATGTTTGATAAATATTTCAAAATTGGTCTTTTTAACGCAGGCTCGCTCAACACAGGCCACGATGATTTTATCATCGCCATGGACAGGTACAGAGTCGATCTGATGGCTATAAACGAGACGTGGATCAGGGAAGGGGAAGTGGGTCTCGCGCCCGTTGTGCAGGGCTACCGGCTAAGGTATTTACCTCGTCCGGTGGGCGTGAACGGCGGTCGCGGTGGTGGTGTTGGTTTTTTTATAAAGCGGGGAGTTAGGGCTCTCACCTTTGCACACCCGCAGGACCCTCGTTATATGGCGGTAGAGCAAATGTGGTTAACATTAATCGTTAATGGGAAGAGGCTTGCGGTTGGTACTGCATATCGACCACCCAAAGGGGTACATCTGGATCTGTTTTTGGATGCAATTACAGATAGTATTAATTCTTTATCCGGAGTAGATAATATAGTGCTGTTAGGGGATTTCAATGTGGACCTGTTAAAGGTCGACACATGCAGTGCGAAGAAGTTGTCTACCGTGCTTAGCTGTCTTAATCTAACTCAGTTGGTGAACGATCCAACACATTTTACCGACCACAGTCAGACACTGATAGACTTAATCTGCACTGATCTCAAGGCTAGAAGCGTCTCAGTTGAGCATATAGGTTCACTTAATGGACATTCTATGGTCACATGTGAATTTCATATTTCTAAGATTAAACAGATACCCTATACAGTTTATTACAGGCCGCTAAAAAACATTTGTCGGGAGTCATTTGACAATGATTTGCAGTTGATACCCTGGGATCTAATTCCTGAGATAGATGACGTAAATGTAATGCTCAATTGTTTAAATGAAAATATCTTAGCCATTTTCGATATGCATGCGCCAAAGAAATCATGCACTGTATCTGAACAAAGTTATCCCTGGGTGACTGACAATATTAAAGTAATGATGAGGCTGCGAGATGACGCGTTGTCTACTTATCGTAAAACCAAATTAGAAACTAAAAAAATATATTATAAGAGCCTCAAGGCGTTAGTCTCCCGGTCACTGTATTTTGAAAAAGCTGCATATTATAAACACAACATTAACTGTAAAATAAATGATCCAAAAGCACTCTGGAAAAATTTGAAATCCAACATTTTACCTCCTAAAAATGATACTTCATTGCCATCACATTTTGATGACGCAGATGCAATAAATAATCACTTTTTGAACGTCCCTGGTTCGTTAAATAATAATATCTCTCTCCTTACATTCTTTGAATTTAACAAATATAATAATATTACATTTTCTTTGAATCTTGTAAATGTAGAATGCATTGTTAAAATCATCAGGAATCTTAAATCTAACGCTGAAGGGTTCGATGGTATAACCCTTAATATGCTTTTGTTAACTTTGCCATTCTCGTTAGATGCCATAACTGCGGTAGTTAATCGATCAATCTCTTCGGCAACTTTTCCAGATTTGTGCAAGATTGCCATAGTACGTCCTCTTCCTAAGATAAATAATCCATTAACGGTTAAAGATCTAAGGCCGATCAGTATACTGCCTTGCGTGTCAAAAATCATTGAAAAGGCCGTTTGTCATCAGTTAACAGATTTTCTTGAAAAACATGACATCTTGCCTGATGCTCAATCAGGGTTTAGAAAACGTCGTAGTACGGCCACTGCACTTTTGGATGTTACAGACAATATACTCGTAGCTCAAGATAAAGGCATGTGTACCCTGTTGGTCCTGCTAGATTTTTCTAGAGCATTTGATGCATTAAATACAACACTACTACTGTCTAAGCTTAGTTATTATGGCTTCGACGTTAACACTTTAAAATGGTTTAACAGCTATCTTACAGATCGATACCAGTTTGTTGAATTAAAAAATAGTAATGGTACCTCACTTTTTTCAAAATTATCTCCTTTGATCCGGGGAGTACCTCAAGGCTCTATCCTTGGCCCGATCTTATTTATTTTGTACAGCTCTGACATCAAAAACCAGATAGTCAATTGCAGGTATCACATTTATGCGGATGACGTGCAAGTTTATTTATCTTTCAAGCCTCAAGACCTTAACAGAGCTATCGGGGCAATAAACGATGATTTAAGGAGAATCTCTTCATGGTCTGATGCGAATGGTTTGGTTCTGAATCCTCTGAAAACTAAATACATGATCTTTGGAAGTAAACATCATGTAGCTTCTTTAAATATTAATATGAGTGTGTTACTTAAAGGTGAACCTGTTGAGCGTGTCTTAGAGGCCCGTAATTTAGGTCTTAAGATGGATTCAGATCTTAGGTTTGAAAACCATGTCTCTGATTGCGTAAGAAATTGTTTTTATAGACTTAAAATTTTATACAAGATACGACCCTTTCTTTCTGAAGAAATCCGGATTCGTCTTGTAGAGTCGCTAGTTCTTTCAAAGTTAAATTATGCAGACACAGTTTACGGACCGCGATTGCTAGTCCGGACCGACCGACTTATTCAGCGAGTTCAAAACGCCTGCGCGAGGTTTTGTTTTATTGTGCCGCCAAGATGTCATATTACACCGTTTCTCAACGAGCACTTGAGTATGAAAATGAAGTCTCGCCGCAAGCTTCACCTAGCATGCCTCCTCTTTGGTGTGATTAACTATAGAACGCCAAATTACTTGTACAACAAATTAAGTTGGATGGCTGGTGAAAGGAACATAGCATTAAGTAGATTGGCCACTCAAAGCCACAAAACGCAGTCTTTTAGGGGCAGCTTTAGGTATGCGTCTTCCAAATGTTGGAATAATATACCTCCTCCAATACGAAATGTAAAAAGTGTCACTAGTTTTAGACAAAAGTTAAAAGTATTCCTTATGAAAGCCCAAATACGACATGGTGACATAATCACAGATATTTCCCTGATCTAGTTATCTACTCTGCACTTCCTTCGTAATATGACATACTTTAACAACGTGTATCTATATAATTTATTTATGTATTGATGTATATATGTATCACTACTTATGCACAATGATGATATTGGTGACATCCTTTAAGATACTAAGTGTAGTACTTTTCTTTTCCACTTTCTGCATTTATTGATAACGTTTTGTAACTTTCTGTTGCACTGGTTTATTATTAAATACGTCGCTGCTGTACAACCCTCTTTACTCAGGTTTCAGCTGAAAATCAGCGTTGGGCTGTGTTAACGCACCCAACATTTATGCTGAGCTGAACGCCTTTTTAGCACAAAAGTAAATTTGTTTTTATTAGGTACTTATATAAGTAATTATTAGTTAAGTGTCTGTGTAGCGCCTAAGTTGATGTTGATATTTTGTGTTAAATAAATGCATTCTTTATCTTTATCTTTATCTTTATCTATAAGATCCCATTTGATGGATTCCGTCTCCGTTAGAAATTACAAAAATTGTTCATCCGTGCGTAACGTCCTGGCGTTGTAAGTGACAACGCCAGGACGTTATGTAACACGTCAGGGCCAGGGTCGTGGTGTTTTGGCAGCTGGGCAACTTCCAGAGATTTTTAGCACCCTCTGCCCCGCCGGAACCGTGAAAGCTGCCAGAGTCAGGAATGGCGGGGCCGCTGGGGACTGAGGGCCGAGGCTTTTTGTCAATAATCGTAAGCAGGGTTTGGCCTTAAAACGCCACGCTGGCCAGTGCGTCTTGCCGAGTTTTTCGTCATATCCTCATTTGTTTGTTAGACCAGAGGGCACCACGTGCAGTTGAGGTTGACTTGGGCGGCTAGATGTAATTCCGCCCCAAACCCCCTTTGATTAGTCAAAGGAAAGAACAGGTTAATACGTCTAAAGCTGACTAAGCCGCGGGTTTCCTTACTGTTAAAACACGTGTTAAATGTTTAATACAGTTTTAAAAAATACATCCAAAATCCATTGGTGTACGGCCGGTAACGACCCAAGCCCTTCGGATCGAAAGTTGGGGATACATACCACTCGACCAACACGGCTCTATCCTCATGATGATTATGATTATTCATGGCTTCAAGTAAAAACTGCAAAGTATTAAGAACTTTTCAGTATTTACTTCGTTTTAAGAGCTGTGTGAGCAAATACTACGTGTAGATACGTGAATTGGTCTAGTAATAGCACATTCGGAAGTAATACTAATTGTGATGGTGGGTGTAAATACCTGTAATACAGCCGGTTTATCATAACCAACTAATTTGACTATTGGGAAACCGTTCCCTGAATTATCTTTGACCGCACCGCGGCTTCCTTCAGTCTGGTACCTGGAATGATATACCACTTTAAGCCACATAAGAAATGACGCATAAAATATAAGACGGCAACCCGTAAAATTATTACGGACTGTTTATTATACTCGTATGAGCCCTGATATTGCTCGCTAGCTAAACCAAACTGGTTTTTAATTTTTAAACTATTATGATCACAATACATTTTAAACATCAAAGACACGGGAACCATCATAAACACGGGCAGTAAAACTGGCCCGCTCCTCTCTTCCCCGTGGATGCAGTAAGAATCTGCCGAGAGATACCTCCGGAAGATTGGCAGCAGCGTTTTTCCTATCAACATCACGTACTGCGCTCGCCAACCAGCCTGCCAAGCGTGGGGAATATGGCAACAACCCTTCATGATCAGTACTTGTATATCCAAGTCCATTAGGGAGGCCTATGTTCAGCAAGATGTCCTACGGCTGTAATGATGATGATGATGGTTATGGTGTAGAAGAGCTTAGGTCTACGCATTGCACGTAAGAAGACAAACCTCGCTCTGTGTTGCGTTTCTGGCTGGCATAGGATCTGCAGCTCCACGGTTCCATCTTTAGATCTGTAGCTGACGGGCGTCGCGAGACCTGGAGGGCCCGAGGATGCCATGAGCTGTCTCCGTCTGACCATCGCTTGTGCCAGCTTCCCCCCATACTTCCCAGCAAGTTTCCCCCCCAGCTTGCCACCAGTGCCGAGTTTCCCCGCACTCGCGTATTTGTTAGCCAGCTTGCCCCCGCTACCGAGCTTGCCGCACGATCTATAGGGGTCCTGGAATCTCTTCCCTGTGGTCTCGCTTACATTTGTGGGTATACTGCATCCTGGCCGGATCCTGTAAACAAAATAAACTGTCACATGTTACGTGACTGCAACCTGTTTGGGATGTCCAGTTTTCTTGTTGGCAATTCCAAATACATGGGATATTTAGGCACTTAACGAGAAATTTGTAGAAATATCTGATGTCTAACAATCAGCTTTGCAAGAAGCGCCGCCTGAGCGACCACAATAATGGCTTGTTTGTATAAGGCACAGATACCTATGCGGGTAAATACGTAATACAGATGATGATAGATCATGGGCACGATGTACTTAATAATAATGCGGTGCAGATTGTTAAAGACAATTACGTGCAGTGAACATGCGAACCCATCGCATTAATGATCATGATGTTGCAAATCATGACGACTTTATGATGATAACGCTCATAAACATAATTTAATTCAGAAATAGGTACAAAGTTACAATCAAGGCGTAGATATGTAGTTTTTTATTTGGCATTTTTTATCTGGTGAGCTATTTTGGTGGTGTAGGTATAAAGATTGACGTAATAAAAGATGTTTTGTTTTATAGGTAAAATATAAGGTCAACGTACACTGGGACAGGTAATACCGGCGGGGGGCCCAGCGTCGCCAGAGCGCCGAGTGGCGGCGCGGCGGCGGCTACGGCTGGCTGCGTGAAAGCGTACGCATCGTTAGCGTTGTCACCCTCTAACTTTACCGCCATCTCGTTTTCGCAGCGCAGGCGCTTGCCTTCAGGGTGCTCCCAGTCGGTCTCCAATGTTTCGCACAATCTGTACATCCGGACTTTACATTAGAAATTGGACATAACCTCAAACCGTAGTGAGCGACTTTGAAACGAACGTAAAGGAAATGAACGAAAGCAAAATAAGAGCTGAAACATTATGTGTAATGAATAGCAAGCTGATGAAATCGGTGATCGGTGTAAGAAAGCGTCGATTGCAACCCGCTCTTGGTAGCAGCGACCACTACGATCGAAATGATCGAATTAAATAAACAATAAAACCGGGCAAGAGCGAGTCGGACTCGCGCACCGAGGGTTCCGTGCCATCATACAATATATGATAAAGGCGGTTTATATTTGTTAGACAACCTTGACAGCGCCATCTCTTGTCTGATAGCGGAACGTACATATGTAGATCTCCTAGATTCCTAAAAAACTATGTAAATTCGAAAACTGTAAGTCGAAAACTATACGGCTTAAAGCAAAACTAAAAACTGTTTATTAATGTGCAAATGAATACCTTTCATATGATACCCCACATGATCTAGTAACTTCACAAAAAACCTTGTCTAAAAAACTATGCAAATTAGAGAGTTCGCTATAATTTTCCTATAAACTTTACATACACTTCTGTAAGCTATAAAAGTTTCACGGGTTTATCTCTGCAAACTTCGGAAATAAGGGGGGAACGGTCGTTTTTTCAACATTTTTGTAAATAACTCAAAAACGATACGGCTTAAAGGAAAAATAAAAATTGTTAATGTGCAAATAAATACCTTTCATATGATACCCCACTTGACCTAGTAACTTCACTTAAAAATTTTGAGAACCCTTATCCATTATTAATAATTAACTTCATAAACTGGTGCAACGATAACAAAATATCACTCAATGTCAGTAAATGTTTCTACATTCAATTTCATAGAAATAAGACACCCAACTATAATGATTACATCAATAATTCTCGGCTGAACAACGTCCAAACTGTCCGTGACTAAGGTGTTTTGATGGATCCGCAATTAAAATTCGACTCCCATATTTAACATGTAGTAAAAAGAGGTTTTAAACTGTTGGGTTTCGTCATCCGTAACTCAAAAGAATTTAAATCCCATAAAACTAAGTTAAGGCTTTCAATACATTCGTTCGTCCCATACAGTCACTTATATATATACATACATACCGCACATATATATATATACTTATTTGTCACTTTATATTTAGTGTTTCTCTTTTTTTTGTTAATTTGTTTAGTTTAAGGTGTGCAATAAAGCATTTTCTATCTATCTATCTACAGTAGTTCTATATGGAATCCTCGTTATGAGGTATATTCCAAGCGCCTGGAAAGCATACAAAGACGTTTCCTGTACCATGTATCGTATGGTGACAATTTAGCAAAAACAGTCAAGAAATACGAAGATAGACTCAAACATTGTCCTCACTCTCATCTCGTAGGAAGAAATTAGACCTTATTTTTTTATACAAAATATTTAACGCATTAATAGATTGCCCTGAATTAACCAGTAAATTAAACATCAACATACCTTCATGATTACCTAGAACAAAAGCGTTTGACCTATTCTTTGTACCATTTTCCCATAGCAACTTGGGACAAAATGCTGTGTTGTCCAGGATTTGTAAAGCTTATAACACTTTATCCAAAATAAGCGACCTAGATTTAGGAGAATAATCTTCTGACAAAAAGTCATACTGGTCATTATATTGATATACCTTTTTGCATTTTATTAATCATATGTACCTATACCAATATTATTTTATTCGCACCATACAAACCGTTAAGTATCTATATCTTCGTACCTACTCACTAACTCTAGTTTTTGTTTTAACTCTAGTTTCTTTTTATTTTATTTAAACTTACGTAGAACGTAGATATTTGTTTTGTTTAAAAATTATATGTAGACCCTATATATTTGTTAACTATGTTTAAAAATTCTAAGTCATAATATGTTAACTTTTGCTATGACAACTTAATTTGTAACCTAGATGCAGCTGCTGAACACTGGCTCATGATTTTGATCGTTTTTACTTTTGTGATTTTTCTTTGTGTATCTTCTGTTGGTGGCCCAAATAAATAAATAAATAATCATAATAAGAATATTTTTTAACATTTTCCTAAATGCTATAATAGTAAAAAATCTTTAACCATTTCAAATTTCAAGTCGACCATCAGTAGTTCTCGAGATATCCATTTGTGACAAACAGACAGACAGTGATACCATAAGGGTTCCTTTTTACCATTTTGGTCCGGAACCCTAAAAATGTAGCGAATAAAGTGTCTGATTTTCAAATATAGCGCATGATTCGTACGAGTATTTAAGAAGAGGCAGATAAGATGTGACAAAAATAAAAATTAGCACATGGCACCGCACGCGAGACAAGAGCCGCGACGCGCTGACTGCGCCTTGACGCGGCGCATGCGCGTGCGCTTGCGCAGAGATAGAGCTACTCAATCAAAGGAGATAATGGTGGCTGGTGTTGTTCTGAGACACGTTTTGATGAGCCTGCTATTATATGAATACGATCTTTTGCATTTATTTCAAATAGGTTAGGGTACGATCTGACTATATTGTAATGCGTATTTATTCTATTTATTGATTATTATTTAATTTAAATGCATTTTTCCTACACCGCAACAACTGCTGAAGTTAACAAGGCGTACACAGTTAACTTGACCATAAAACCAAAATAAATGTTAAACGAAGTTATTACCTGCTGCTTTAGAAACCCAACCAGACAAAAGAACCCCAATAAAGTTAACTGGGGTAGGTAAGCTTTGACCAAAAATCGAACTTCAAAGGGAGCCAATAATATTTTTCATTAGGGGCAAATTACAGAGTCGCGTTAATCTTACTAGTCCTTATTAATATATAAATGCGAAAGTGTGTATGTACATACTATGTTCCGTTTTTAAGTCAAATGGCTGAACCGATTATGGCGAATTTTAGCATAGATTAGACCTTGGGAACCGACATTGGCCGAAAATAATAAACTAGATGTTCCCCGAGACGTACGCGTTTTGATGCTCTGCTCGGTAACTAACTATGTGCGGTAGAGTTATATAATAATGTTATAGCCATAATAAGTCCCGTTTATAGTCTAGATAGATACGAGACTGAGATCCATTTAGACACTAAATTAGATAAAACAAATATTTTTATGAGTGTTCAAATAAAGAAACTCTTCAGCTTTATCAATATTATTAGTCGTAGAAATTTTTTTTTTATATTAGATTCTTTGATATTTAAGTGATAATAAAGTTAACTGGCGTAGTATTCATTTATTTTTTATATTTCTACAATGTTTTTTATTATTAAATTATATAAGTTGACTCGTTAATTTGTATAGCCTGTAAGGAAATGTAAAGGACTTTAATTAGTGTAATTCGTACATGTATCGCTCTAGTTAAAGTAAAATAAATTAATAAATGAGTACCTACTTTTATTTGATATATAACTAAGCATTTGAATTTTAGAAATGCTACACTCTTGAACCAAATTCTGGAGTCCTCGCGGACAAAGTCGCGGGTACCAGCTTGTACCTACTTAATGTTAAGGGGAACTTGGCGGGTGTTGGGAAGTATTCGGCCTTGCAGCAGTTTAACCAGCGTATAGATACTTAGGCACATGTGTTTTATTCAAATAAATGATTTATGTTCTGACCTTTGCAAGTCTTGTTATGGTAATCTTTACCTACTTCACTTTAAGCGCCATATCACTTAGGTAGTTACTTCTGTGACTGTCCGATTATCATTTATGCTACTTTTAAGTTAACGTTATGCTCTAGCTTGACGAACATAATGAAAATCTTACTCCAAAGATAATAAGGCACCGCACAAGGCTGAGGAAACAGCAAGTAACTATCCAAGGAACGCCACTATTACAAAAGGAATCCTGTAATTAATAAGTGTGTGCGTTGTGTTCGGACTGTACAGCGACCTGACACCGTCAGTGTAGTGTGTCGTAATATGAACCGGGACATTTCTGATTCTGAAGACGAATTGAGGGTAGTCGTGGATCCTACCATCAATTCGCGGCGGTAGCTCCCAGAAACTTCAGTCCCCCCGCGACCATGACCAGGTGCAATCCGGTCCAAACGTCGGTAAGATAATTAAAAAAGGTACGCGATAAAATCATGTCTTTTGAAAACTATTAATAAGCAAGTCACTATTTTCACGAATCGTATTTAACTCTGACCTTTATTCAAAAATAACTCCATTCAGCGACGGCATGTCGTACAGAAAATAAACAACGTGATATTTCCCAAAATACATACCGGTTGTTGCGTTTGTCAACTGTTTGCTAATGTGAAACGTGAAAGATGCCTAAGTTTTTTGGCCACATAGCTCGCAAGCCCAAAAAGTTATAATCACGGGCAAAATGGAGGGAAAGAGATCAAGAGGAGTCCAACCCGCTGGTCAGACCAGATCAGCACCAAACTCGACATCAACTTGTTAAACTGGAATTGTCTTGTCTTGTATTATGGTATAGTTTAAGTTTTATTAGTATGTATATTATAATTATACTGTGATTGTTATGTTCTCTTCCTAGTTTGATCCTTCCTTGCTGACGACTGATGTCTGCAATTGCGATAATAATGTCAAAGATGGATTAAGAAGATGAAGAAAGAATCTTAGGTCTTGAAAACAGAAGCCGGCAACGCATTCCAATCTGTAGCAGTTAATTTTGTTCGCAAATGAATTAATAATTTACAGGCTGGTATAGAGGTAATTACTACTTTTTTATTTTATTTATTTATTATAATTAGGGCGTGCGTTATATTGGGAGACCTTAAGATACATTGTAAAATGTACAAATGAAATTCGTGGATCGTCAAACCGAAAAGTAATATTTTAACATTTAATTAGGGACAAGATATACTTGCGTGTCATCGGTAAGCAGTATCTTACGCATAGTAAGAAAGATACAAAGTATCGACCACGGCCACAAGGCACCTTGCTTCTTGATTCTTGTTCTCAAGAACTCTACCACCTGATACCACCATCTCCACTCTACTCCAGGACAAGAAGACGCACGGTTACCCATCTTTATCTTGTAGACATTTCATCCACTAGTACAACCGCGACGATCTGGAAAGTCTGGAACTCCCCTTCTCCTTCCACTCTACACTTCTCAAGTCAAGTCATGTCAAGAGCGAATAGGTAAATAGAATGTGACCTAGCGTCGGTAACATCGTCGCTTATCATCAATAGTGGACAAGAGCCTATGAGATTTATTATATAAGATAACCTTACAAGGCTTGCAAGGGTCAGACCAGAAATAACTTATTTGTGTAAAACACATGTACCTAATATGCTGATTCAGCTGCTACAAGGCCGAATACTTGGTAAAACGAGCCAACTTCCCTCTAACATTGTATAGGTATTAGGTACAAATATATAAAAATAGGTATATAAAAAAACAAATGAAACGGAAGAGAATTAATTCAAATAAGGAGATTTATTCAGTTGTTTTGTGTTGTTATTGGTGATTATGATATATTAGTAGAGTATTTCGATTTAGAGCAGCGGCGACGTTTCTAAAGGTACAGCTTTTTCATCCTTGATTAGTAGTGATTTTTGGTTTTTCTTTATTTTATTCATTGTTACTAAGCCTTTTAACAAGTTATTTATTATAATTAGGTTTAAATCTCATATTCACCGAGTTTCGGTCAATGTCTACAGCATCATAAACAACGGGTTACTGTAATTACTTTTTTAAGCAACTTTTTGCCAAAACACTGATGCAACTGGGAATTTGATGAGGTTAACGTCACTCGTTACGCGATGAAACAAGGTGATATCCGAGACCAAGTTTTATTTTCCACACTTGAGCGTCCTTCTCTATCACAATGAAACCACATCGTTTATTTTCTCTAGAACGTTCGGGTTCTAATGAAAGCTATCGGGTTTTCCTACTAATTGCGTTTTTAGTTTGACGAACTGGGATTAAATTGCAATTCCACGTGTACCTTCGTAAATTTGATAGAGTTCGTATTAATAACAACACTATCATATCTTACAAGTTTTTGATTGGCCTTAGGTTTAGGTAGGTCTTTGTAATTCGTGATATATTTTGAGTCACTCGCAAGCATACTATCGCTCATCATTCTTGGATTATCTGCTGTGGCATATCTTTAGATAGGTTGATATACTTAGGTAATAGTGCCTTCGGCAGCTAGCTGTTTACCAATGAGATCTAGATAGGAGGCGTGCGCGTGTGTTTGTAACGCTGACTGGGTGATAAATGGAGGCACACAAGGTCGTATGACTTGAGCATACAATAAACGAGATAGTGTCTCAGTGGACGTGTTTAGTGAATATTAAATTATTGACAAGCCAGTATATGCGTATTAAATAAAGAGTACCCCACGGATGAATAAGCTGTTAATTTAAAATTTCAGATCAATTGTATTTTATTGATCTACTAGGGCTGGTTTTTTTTTAAATATAACGTTATTTTACTTGAGCGTCTTCACGCAGGCAGGTTAAGCAAAATATTAACCGAATGGTGGTTTGCTCATGAATGACCAAAGAAGTCGTGGTCGTCCGCGCGGTGGGTGGCCGACATTCGTCAAGTCGCGGGCATTCTTGGCTAAGTGACCGACGCATATCCTAAGTGTCCGTAAGTCCGCAGCGTACCGTACAGCATAGTCGTTGTACAATTTATTTACACACAAAGCAAGCGTAGTAAATACATTTTTCAAACACAGTCGGTCTGACATCCGGTCACCCGGACGTGCCCGCGCTGTCGTCGTAACCGAAACACTGCCCGTGGGGCCGTAACCGCAGACCGCCTATGTTTTAGCGTAGCTTAATACACACCCTGGCAGGGACCCTATTTAAGAATCCCTTGACAAAAATGTCAAGAAAGTGTATTCAAGTTCTCGTTGATTACGTGATTTCGCTTTCTTGACATTTGTTTGACACGATATTCACTCGAAACGAGTGGTCTCAAGCAATCCTGTCGATTGTCGAGAGATTAAAATATATGATATTTTGAAAGTCTAATGAAAATTTTTAGAATTCGAGCGATTTTTAGGGGCGAAGGAAAAATAGGGCCCCAGGATATAACCGCATATCACCTACATACGTTGGGGCGAGGCTTAACACACACCACAAATGTTGAATTCGATTTGAAAGGCCATCATGCATACAACATACTTATAATATCATCTACAACAGTAATCTAGTACCTGTTGACTGGGTCGGGGCCGAGACCGCTGTCGTTACTATTCTCGCAGGGATCAGGTGGCGCCGGCGGCCGCAGCGCGTGCGTGTGTGCGTAGTGAGCTAGCTTCCCAAACTTGCCCAGGTGCGCAAACTTCCCAGGGTGCGCGAGTTTGCCTGGATGTGTGAGTTTGCCAGGATGTGCCAGTTTACCCGGGTGTACTCGCTTATGCGGCGCGCGCATCACTTTCCTGTGCACGCGCGTGCTCATTGTCGATGCAGTGGACATAGTCATTTTCATGCCTGCCGACAAACAGAAATAAATTGTTAGTGTCGTCTATAATAATATTATGTTAGAGACTCATCAAAACGTTTTGTGTCAAGTCAATGCATGCTAATGAATTGAACGAACTTAGTACGAGTATAAAGGTGTCTCATTTGCTTCCTTAGTTGACTCAATATGCGAGCAGATCTAGTCGAAACCAGTTACGTTATCAAGATAGTAACACAGCACGCGCCGAAGGTCGCTGTAATGATTCCGTAACTAAAACATAAAGTATAGAGATTATGTAATCCGCCATATACGAACAGTACGGAACAGAAGCCTTCATAATCGTAATAATTCTTTGTCGTAAGGTCATGACTCAACGTTAAAGATAGCAATCTCTGTTTTATAGGCCGAGTGCTATAACGCGTAGGCCATAAACCGAGACGAGACTGCGATACATAAACATTGAATTAGAACATCGGTACACACGGGCGAAATCATCTAAACAGCGTGTTGATGGTGCAAATGGAAAATGTAGCAGCCGTGGTGGTAACGACGGAATATCTCACTATTCACTAACCCCACGCTGCCCTACCGAGATGTCAGATGTCCACAGACTCCTTACATAAGCAGAGCAAAGGGCAAACGTAACGGTAATGTTCTATAAGGGTGAAATATGTACCTAATGTTTATTTTTCTTTTTACGATTAACACAGTTACAACATTGATTTCTGAAAATCCATCCATAATAACAGCAGTAAAACTGCTTGACGTCTCAGAGGTACAAACAAGGCAAAGGAAGAGGAATACACTATTTATCAACCTTGTTGTAAGAAGGAAAAGTGCAAGAAAAGCTACTATTTAATTAGTCAATTCTTAAATTAGATTAAGCAAATTGTTTAATCCAATCCAAGATGGCCTCAGTGAGATAAATATCAGTGACGCCACTTGAGAAATGATTACCTACAAGTGTAAACCAATCGCTAACAGTTACAACATTACCTACATATTGCCAAGATACATAAAATGTATTTATTCCGGCAGTAAATGTTTTTGATTTGATGATAAACACTACATTCGGAATTACTTATGAATTTAGTTACCTAGTTTCTTGTCTAACAAGGTTAGGTTTACTTAGCGCGACTCGCAACTCAAATCGGTTGTTGTTATTTGAAATATTAATTAGTCTGTAGTCTGATAAGTCTGTAATTGAATTTATTCATTTGAACATTTCGCGTTAAATCACTTTCTGATTCAATGGGTAACGCAGTAGAGCCGGAACGAGATGCAAGACGACCGTCATTGGAATCCACATGGGCAAAAATATTAAAGGGCCGTGAGAAGTGGGGAAAGGACCTTTGCCCAGCAGTCACAACGTAGGTTTATAAATACAAAAATAGCAATGGTCTTAGACAAAGTCAATGTCAATAAGTGTTAATTCAATAGAGCAAAACGCTACTTAAATTAGTTTACAAAATAAAAACAAAACACATTCAAATTAAATAAACCACATACATAACATTTAATGTCGGCAAGGATATTGGATGATTTGGATATTGCTAGATGACATCATTTCTTATCGCGGTTGAACCGAGCGACACTCGGCAAAGGGATTGACCCTTCATTCAAATAAGCATCTATGAAGTAAATAAGCTTTTTCTATGAGATTTTGTTTTATAAAAAGCTTAAAGCTTATGAATCGATAGTTCGGTCGCCTCAGATGAAAGATTATTATAGAAACGCACACAGTTTCCCATAAATGATTTATTTACTTTTTGGAGCCCTACATTTAGGGATGTGCAATTAATTTTTGTGTCTTCTATTTATGCTATGCCATCACATCTCTTGATTAAATTAGTTATATTTTTGTGTGCGTACAGTAAGCTTTCATAAATACATATATTGCTAATAACAGTTAAAACGTTGATTTCCTTAAATACCGTCGTACCTATTATGTCGGAAGGTATTGACAAAGAATTACTTTCCGATGCAAATCCATTACAATCATAAAACATATGTAACATTATGATAAGTGAATTTATATAACATGGCTGGCTTTGTTATGTTGAGTTGAGATGCCGTAACAAATACGTGACAAAACCGGCTTATCAAGGACATTTGAGTTTACGCAACAAATATAGCGTTCGGAGGACGATAACATAGTGTTACTATGGGAGATTTAAGATGTGTGTGTGTGTTGAGTCAACGACATTTTCACATAATAAATTATGCAAATATATCTCAGCTAAGTCAATTTTTGACACTGTTTTGTTTCAAAGCAAGATGCATCTGCAGTAATTTTGTTGAAAATGTGATCAAACAAATAAATTATATTTCAAGGACGAACATTGACGTTCACAAAATGTAAATATCATTTTTTTACTTTTATTTCTTTTATGACAACTTGTTCGAGGAGACTATTTGGGAAGTAGTTTGACAAGCTATTAATTTGTAAGATTAATAAAGTTAAATTACCTTCCTAAATTCATGAAGATCAAACTAAGTACGATGTGGGTCCCGAGTTGTGTATCTGTTGGAGTAGATGGTGTTTCTTTTTGTGTATTGGAGTTAAATGTAGTAAACTTCTTACTCGACATTTGACCGTTTGGAATGGTCCCCTAGAAAAATCTTCGCGAATCGAAGTTCTATTCTATTAAAATAAACATAAGAGAATATACTCAGCGAGTTAGGATAAAGTTTGTGCAGGTATTGTCTTAAAAATATTATCATTTTAAATAGCCGTTTTCAAAGTTCTTCAGAGCCTGCCTGGGTCCTAGGTACATTGGATTCTCCACGTCTTTCATAGAAGGTAAAAGCTGATTTATTATCAGCCTGTTCTAAAATCTTCTAAAACCCGAAATATAAAATGAAGGCCGTTTTTTTTTCAATATAAGGCCTATTAAAATAATATTATGATAAACTTACGCAAATTATGTTAAGTGCCTATAGACGCGTAGGTATTTATATTATTTATTAGTAGAATCACATATAAACATATAAACACACAAGATAAAAAATCCAGTTTCTATGTGTACCTAACTGACTCAACACATAAGTTTTCGAGATATAATAAAATTATAACATGTATAAAAGTTTAACAATCTGTTGGATTATCCTATTCATGTTTATCTTGTGTTTATTTATTGGAATGACGCAATTTTAATCACACATTGCGTAGATTAATATTTTAAGCTTTTTGCAGGTAATAATTTAACTATCTAACAAATAACATCATTGTTAATTATATCATTAATGTGTTATTATAATTCATTGTTTTTAAGGTTTGTACTAATTTGTAAATTAAATTTTAAGTAATAGGGTGCTACATTTAACTGCCTATTACTTAAAATATACACAGACACGCCATATACTAAAGTGTATGTTATGTAAAGGTTTTTACTGAATTCAAATTATCGTGGCTTGACATCATTTAATAAATATAATACGGCTTTCACCACGTCCATAACTTATTATCATCTTCTTGCTGCCGTTTCGTAAACCATATTATAGGCCCTTCTTCATGAGCACCGTTCGTGGGCGCCCCCAAGTGCCGGGAGACGAGAACAGACACTGGTACGTGCCTGTGGTTGCAGTAAGAGCCTCTAAGGGATATCTCTGGAAGATGAGCAGCAGCGTCATTCCGTGTCTCAACATCCCGTACTGCGCTCGCCAACCCGCCTGCCAAGCGTAGTGAGTATGGCAACTACCCCTCGTGGAGATACATACATGAGGGAGGCCTGTGTTCAGTAGTGGTAGTTTTACGGCTGATAAAAAATAAGAAGAGATTCACCGCAAAACAAACACTAGTATATATTTACTTAGTCTCTTAACTAAGCTCGATAGAGCGATCAGTTAACCGAAGCCTCGAGCATATTTCACGAGAATTCCTACAGACAGTGGCGGATCGATAGCATCGATAGCCCATCAAGTAGCATAACTGAGTGCACACGCGTAGGTGTATAAGATATACAGTGAAGGACTGAGTTCGTTACCCTGCGGCACGCCGAGACGCGACCCGCGATATCGACGGTTATCGGTCGACGTGTGGCTTGGCTACTAGCTACTGCGAAAGTTCGTCACACCTGTTTACATGGTCTGCTGAAAATATAATTATAATTAAATGAATTAGAGGTACTCATTTATAAATTGTCTACGTTATCATGAGCCTACTGAAAGTCTACCTCCTGCCTTCGCAACTTAATTGGTAATTAAATTACTACATAGGTTCTAAACGGTTTTTAACATCATACGTTTTTAGTGGAATAGATTTTAGCACTTCTTACGTAAGTTCTATGGCCGGTTTACTTTAACTTTATTATAATTTTTTTATTTTTATTTAATGCAGGTAAATCTATAAACGAAGTTAAGCTACTTGTTTGTATGACCATATACCATGAAGGTCTGTTGTCTCCTCTCAGGCAGAGAAGATATCGGAACTTACTTTTAAAAACTTTTTGTAGTAGGTATTGTTTTTTTTACTTTACTTGTATCATCAAGTCTGCCAAACCGAATAAGGAAGTTTTTTAAAAAGACATTTTCGTTTGTTATTTTTAAATTTATATGTAGGTAGGTAAACCTTATCCCAATTTAAATCGATTTTTTATTCGGAAGCTGCGTTTACAGATTGCTTGCAACATACAAAGGAAAGTAGAGTAGATTTAAAATATCAATCTAAATGTAAATTTGAAGTATCAGTATGCTTGTCGTGCCAACGGTTTCCAATAACGAAGCGTCAGTTTATCAAAGTAATTTATTGAGAAGTGGATATGTTGGGTTACTGACCGTGCGGTCTAATGTAAATAAATACGCCAGCGGATGTTTGCCCTTACAAAAATATTGAGTCCGATGAAATAATAAGCAGCGACCGTGCCGCCTAAAACATAATAAACAAATGATAATATTGTGATAACAGGAATGTCGTAACGTGAACTACTTACAGACTGAAGATTACAGCTATGTCGGGCCACAAATCAGGCGCTTGCTTATTGATTCAGATTCGGTAACGATAATGTATGTGTTACTCATAGTAACCTCTTTAATGACAGTCAATCAGAGGTAATCATTACAATCTTTAGATAATCTTAAGATAATGGCTTTGATGGATTTCGATGGTTTGCAATCCAGGACCTCAAACGATACAAAAGCCGTGTTGGCCAAGTGGTATGTACTCGACTTTCGATACGAAGGTCGTAAGTTCGATACCGGCCGTGCACTAATGGATTTCTATTTCATGAAAAAATTATATGCGCATTTAACACGTGCTTTAACGGTGATAGGAAACATCGTGAGGAAACCCGCGGCTTAGTTCGCTTTAGATATATTTTCCTGTTCTTTCCTCTGACTAAAACCTGCCTTAGCTGAGAGGACGGTATAAGTGTTTGGCAAGCCTAAATCCATCTACTGTATCTACTGATCTATCATCCCAGGTACTGCATCGTCCCATACAGCATGGTTACAAATAGATGCAAAGTAACACACCTTTTTTAAACGAGATGTATTGAGAGATTCGGAATTAACACGTTAAATAAAAGATGATTAAGAATAGTGCCACCCCTCCTCTTCTGTCCGTGGATGCAGTAAAAACCTACTAAGTGATATCTCCGGAAGATGGGCGGCAGCGTCTTTCTGTGTAAGAACACCCTGAACTGCACTCACCACCGCCTGCCAAGCGTGGTGAGTATGGCAACAACCCCTCATGCACTTGGATCTCTTAAGTCAATGAGGGAGGCCTATGTCCAGCAGCGGATGTCTTACAGCTATAAAGCAGAGTAGTTTTCCGAACCGTCGTTTCCAGGTCTAGAAAATCAATCTTTTGACACCGTCAAAAGCAAATATCGCTAACACGCGTATATCATCAACACCTTTTATCATTGGCGTACCTTATAGCAATTAGAAATTGTTCGAAGACTCAAAAGGTGCCCTCGTCGACACCGTAACATATTTCTGAAACCTATTATTGTGTTTAGGTTTCTTTGATGTTTTGTTCTTTGAAATATCTCTGTAGTTTTTAATCACTGATAACTGCCATAATTTTATGTGAGACGATCTATTCCATCTTCCGAATTTACCTCTTATTTATATAAGAGGAATACATGTTTTTTTAATGAAGTCTTATTCCGAAAACAACGATGAAAACAATGAATCAGCGAAAAGTCACCTCCTTATTTCTTTCTATTTATATAGCTCGCCAGTGACCAGCTAGAAAAGGCCCTTTGAACTGCTTGCCAGCCACTGAACTGTTTGGTGATGATGAAAATAATTATGCTAACAAATGCAACGTTATCGTGGTTGATTAAAGCAGAGTGCTGTCTGCACAGTTCATTCTTTTACGAAAACGTGCGAGAACTAATTTATTTTGCAAAATAAAAATCATAGAACCTAGACAGAAACTAGAGATTATAATCATTTTGATCATTTTATGGTCTTGCCATGAAAACTTACTTTTTCAATTTTTTAAATAGGTAAGCACTTGATATAAACATTTACTTTTTGTGAAACCGACTAAGAACCCGTTACTGAATTTACTGGTGATGGATGAGGAAAATATGCTAATAAATGCGATCTTGATTTAAAACAAACAGAGCGCTGTCTGTACAGTACATGCTGGTTACGCCGACAGCATTGCGAGCGTAACTTAATTTAAACGTTAGATAAACGACATTGCATAGTTAATTATCTATAGGTAAACTAAGGGTTGGTTTACTTTTCTGGGAATTTTGTGTAATCCCATATTGGGCTATTACGCGATGTTCCTACGTGTCCGTGTGTGCGTACACTATAATCCACACGACGGATATTTTGCTGCGTATGCACTCTGCATTTTTTCTAATGTCGGTCACCTTGACTGACAAGACAGTTGCAATAAAGACGCCTCGCAGGACGGTCGCACGCACTCAATTATTATCCCGCATATGTCTCTGTCGCGATTCGTTCTTTGGAGTCGCGGGACACTTATTACCGAGTCCCATAATATATTTGGGACAGGTCGCGCATTACCACAAAATAGTTGCCAGCCAAAGGAATTCGCCTCCCTGTGTAGTGAAGTGAAAGGATTCCCGCGCAGCCCTGGACCCTCAAAGATTGCTGGACTTGCCAGGTTAGTAAGCCTTCCTAACTACCTAGTGATTTTAGCCTGTGCAACGTCGTTATAATTACTATACGCATCTTTGAGAAACCTAGAATTATTGGATTTCAGCCAGTCCATCCCACCTTGGGAAACGCATATTAACCCAAATGATATAATCGGTTAGCTTTATGGTCTATCGTACCATGCATCGCGGGATGCGGCCGGTTATATCCTCCATATATTTGGTCCTCACGAACCGGATAGAAATCTAAAATTTTGGGTTTATTACCACGTGTAATTGCATATAATCATCATAGGAAACTCGTCCTTATTGCGTTACATGTAAGGTCCATTGTGTGTCCGCACTTGTACACGAAGTCCCGTTATAAAATTATTTAAATTCGCATTTTTCCTAACTGATTAACAAATAGGTGTGTATAAGTTATTTACTACTTTAGTGTTTCATGTTGTGAAATAGATTTTACGTTAAATTGCGTTAATTACGCTAATTTTTCATTATTTTATTTAATTGACGGTGGTTTCGTGGAAAGTTTCGTGGCACAAAGATTGGTCTGGTTAACTTTGTTAGCGAATCCAAGTAAGGATCGCCACTATAACATCTTGTTGGTTTATTTTTAACCTAATAACTAAACATTGAGTTTATTTATTTACATCGCAAAAATATTACAGTCCACACCGCATTTATTGAAGAATTTTAGTAGATTCTGAAGTAACTTATTTACTAGGTTGTTTGTTCTTAAGACAAGATAAATTATTTCTCACTCTTACGTTCATAAGTACCTATTATTTCGCATGCACAGCAATTACGCTCGTGCTATCTATACTGTTCCTATATCGTGCCAGCTTGGTCAGTTAGTGCCTATCTATACTTACTAACGCTGCTGGTAGGATAGGTATTTATTTGTTTTATCCTTACGCGTCGTATTGCACGTTCGCTAGGGTTCCGCATGATTGGAAAATTGGTTCCGTACCTACCTATCTTTTGTTTTTTAAAAAATATAAATATTTAATACTTTGTTTTGCATCCATTAGCTTAGGCTGGAATTTCGCTTGGACGGATAAGTGATTCCGTACCAATTTTATATTAAAGTTTTTATTTTTTTTATTTTTAAACACAAATTTTTAGTTTAAAATGGAAGACTTAAATAACAAACTTAAACTTTACGAAGGCAAATGTGCTTCATATTTTGGTCGCGTTCAAAAAATATATGATTTAATTTCAAATCTCAATGACGAAAGGTCGAGAAATACTTTCATTGCGAAAGCCAGAACAGTCGATCAAATTAGAAACGAAATTATAACTACAATTGATAATATAAATATTTTGTCAATGAAAATTAATCCCGACTATGAGGTTAATTACAACACGTTGTCGGCCTTTGACGATCTTGCGTGCGAAATTAAAAATGTATTGAGTTCATTGACCCCAGCTCCCCCTACTAAGGATTATGCTATGAGTAGTACTAATTCGACGAGTAGTAAACTCGGTTCAAGTTCAGGGTTATGTCATATCAAAATACCGAGAATCGAACTGCCTACCTTTGAGGGCGACATTCAAACTTTTCCGTTTTTCTATGAAACATTCAAACGTGTAATACATTTAAATCCCGATTTATCGGACTCGGATCGTATTCACTATTTACTAAGTCATCTCAAGGGCAAGGCTCAAAGTGTTGCCGCCGGTATTGTCCCCGCTGCAGAGAACTATCGCGTAATCTGGGACGCGCTTATCGCAAAATATCATGACACGCGCGCATTAGCAGTTAGTTATCTCAATCAGCTGTTTTCTATAAAATCAGTTGGTACTTCGCCTGCTAATGTTGAACAGGTATTTGATAAATTCACTGCAATTGTGGCAGGACTCAAGCAATTGAAAATAGATAACATGGATGATTTTATTTTCACGTACGCGGGTCTTAAGTTATTAGACTCCGACATCGCAAAACATTACGAAATGTCGCTTCGCAATTTGAAAGATCCTCAAGAGGTAGATTATAATTACTTCGTAAAGTTTGTACGCGAACAAATAAAAATATTATATCGCACCGCGCCGTCGAATGCTGAAAAGTCGACCGCCGGCCGCAGTGGCGCCAGTGCGGCGTCTGCTACGTCTTCTAGGGCGCATGTATCTACATCGCCTAAATGTTCGCTCTGTCATTCATCGCATATCCACTTATATAAGTGCAGTGCCTTTTTAAAATTAAACGCGAATGACAGATTTAAATTCATTAAGGAACACAATATGTGTGTCAACTGCCTTAGTGCGCAGCATACAGCGTCTAAATGTCAGTCTTCTGCCACTTGTAAGAAGTGCCAGGGTAAACATCATTCCTTGTTGCATTTCGAACAAAGGCCACAGAAACCAGCTGCTAGTGTCAGCACCGCACCGGCTACTAGTGCCGAAGAACCTGAGCCATCGCAGGAACGGGTTTCTTTTTGCACGCACTCAGCCACGGTTCAAAGGTCGTCGCGCACTACTGAAGTGCTAGCTACTGCGAAGGTATTAGTGGTAGGTAGGAAGGGCAAGGATGCTGTTATTCGCTGTCTTCTGGACCCAGGTTCCCAGAAGAACTATATAACTACTCGATGCTGTCGTAAGCTCGGGTTACCTATCCGCGAGGATTCGGTGGTTACCGTCAAAGGTATTGGTGGTACCTCTCAACCAGTACGAGGTTCAGTTGAACTCAAATTTAGTTCGCGTTTCCGTGTGCAACCCAAGTACAACATCGACGCTCTGGTTCTCGACGAGATAACGGGTCAGCTCCCGTTATGCCCGATAGATGTCGCTAACTTCAATCACATTGATTCGAGGCTACTTGCCGACGATACTTGGGCTACGCCGGGGAATATTGACATTCTGTTAGGAGTAAAACTTTTTGCTAAGTTATTGCAACCAGGTCATGTATCTTCTACCGCGGGATGTCCAGACGCATTAGAGACAGTGCTTGGCTATATATTAATGGGAGACGCACCTGTCTTAGAACGTCCGAAAGCCACCCTGTCGTTTTTCGCTACTTCCCCTTTGGAAAGCTGCGACTTGCGCAAGTTTTGGGAGATAGAAGAAGTTCAACCCTCTTCTATCACTAGCGTGGATGATAAATACTGTGAACAGTTTTATTGTTCCACCACTACTCGCACCCAATCTGGCAAGTATGTCGTTGCTTTGCCATTGAAGACAGACGCATCGGCGTTAGGTAATTTTTTCGAAATTGCACGTCGTAGATTTATTAGCCTCGAACGAAAACTTAAATCGCATCCTAACGTCAAATTACTCTATGATGACGTCATAAGAGATTATCTAAAAAATAATTACGTTTCCCTTGTGCAAGGAATTATTCCTGGCGAGGTATCTTACTACATCCCGCACCATGCTGTAATTCGCGAAGACAAGGCAACCACCAAGTTACGCGTGGTTCTTGATGCGAGCGCGAAGACAGCCAATGGTACATCACTAAATGATATTCTCTACGCAGGTCCAGTTCTTCAGTCGGACCTTTTTAATATTCTTTTGAATTTAAGATTCTACGCTGTAGCTATAACGGCTGATGTTAAAGCTATGTACCTCAGAATTTCAGTACGTCCTGAAAATCGTCCTCTTCAGCGTATACTATATCGCTTTCATGAAGACGAGGAATTGCAAATTCTGCAATTTTCCGTTCTTCCCTTTGGGTTCAAATGCTCGCCCTTTGTCGCCATCCGCACCATTCAACAATTGTGTAAGGATGAGGGTCAAAATTGTCCTCTCGCAAGCGAGATTCTAAATAGAGATATTTATATCGATGATATCGCTAGTTCTATTCCTAGCATTGCGCTAGCAATAGATTCCGCTCACCAACTGATTAAGTTGTTTTCACTTGGTGATTTTGAGTTGACTAAATGGTCAAGTAATAGCCCTGAGGTTCTTCAGGCTATTCCCGAGTCACTGCGGCTCGCGCACAGTGTCGATCTAAGTAAGGATCCGACTCTAAAGGTTCTTGGGCTTCGTTGGTTTCCCGACGAAGACTATTTCGCATTCCAAGTCAATTCTGACAATCGCCCTTGCACGAAGAGAAATATTCTGTCGTCTATCGCTCGCCTCTTCGATGTTCTGGGTTTAGTCGCGCCCATGATCTTGTACGCCAAGCTATTGATCAAAGATCTTTGGCTTGTAAAAATTGGATGGGATGATGTCCCACCCAACCGCATAGTTCGTCTGTGGCAGCAGTTTCAAGATGAACTGCCGCATATTTCGCAGCTTAAATTCACACGCCACATTGGCGTAATTGAAAACTGTAAAGTTTCATTAGTTGGGTTTGCAGACGCTAGCGAGAAAGCCTACGGTGGTGCTGTCTACGCCCACGTAGTTAAACCAGATGGAGACATAACCATCTCGCTAGTATGTGCAAAGTCCAAGGTCGCTCCTCTTAAAGTTATTTCGCTGGCTCGTCTGGAGCTATGCGCCGCATTGCTTTTATCAACTTTGATAAAGCGAGTTTTTGATCTTTATTCCTCCCGATATGCCATTGAGGCTGTCGTAGCATTTTCAGACTCAACTGTAACTTTGAGTTGGATCCACTCTTCGCCACATCGCTGGCACACGTTTGTGGCCAATCGCATAGCCAAGATTCACGAAAATCTCTCGGCAAAACACTTCTTCCATGTAAAAGGATCAGATAATCCTAGTGATTGTCTTTCCCGCGGTTTGACGCCAGCCCAGCTTGTCCATCATCCACTGTGGTTGACTGGACCGCCCTGGCTCAAACTGCCCCGCCACGCATGGCCTATAAAGCCATTCGTTCCAGGTCAGACGCAAGAGCTTCCCGAAATGAAGCCAGTTGCTCTACCTGCTTTATCGCCGGAAATGTCAAAGGTGAATTCTCCTGCCGAAGACATTCTGTATAACCTCTCCAATAGGTTTTCCTCCTGGAAAAAATACTTGAAAACAATTTGCTTTGTTTACAAATTTCTAAAGTGGCTTCCTATAGGCCCAATAACCGCGCTCGATTTGAACTTTGCTGAATCAGTTGTGTGGCGAACTGTTCAACGAATTCATTTTGAATCCGATGCAAAATCGTATCTTCGTGAACTCTACCAATTCTTATCGCATGAATATAGCACATATTGGAAGAAGGAACTGGCGGATGATAACTCGCGACCGCTCTACGCGCTTAGCTCCGATCCGTCAGAACCCGCCGCATTAACTCCTGCACATTTTCTTAACACGAAACCACTCGTCTTTTTCCCTGCTCGCGAGGTAACTGAAACGCGCTTACATCTTATTTCGCGACAGGAACTAAATGATCAACTTGTTCATTCTAAATGGAACACACCTGCTAATCCTTTACGGACTGGTATGGTTGTTGTTTCTATGCAGGACAACGTTATGCCTCTACATTGGCCGATAGGCTTAGTGACTGAAGTCTATCCGGATAAGAACGGGGTAGTTAGAGTCGCAACGATCAAGACTCAGAGTGGGTTTTTTCAACGGCCAACAGTTAAGTTGTGCCCTTTGCCAACACAATAAGTTTTGGTATCTAATTTTTATAATGCAGAAGTTAGGTTTAATTAAATTTATTAACTAGTTTATAAAATTCCTTCATAAATTTAGTTTCTTTCATAAGGTAGAGTTTTCATGATGATAATATGCAATTGTTAATTGTTGTTTCCTCTTTTTTGTTTTGAAAGATTAGGACCTTTCAAGCCGGGGAATATGGTTACGCCGACAGCATTGCGAGCGTAACTTAATTTAAACGTTAGATAAACGACATTGCATAGTTAATTATCTATAGGTAAACTAAGGGTTGGTTTACTTTTCTGGGAATTTTGTGTAATCCCATATTGGGCTATTACGCGATGTTCCTACGTGTCCGTGTGTGCGTACACTATAATCCACACGACGGATATTTTGCTGCGTATGCACTCTGCATTTTTTCTAATGTCGGTCACCTTGACTGACAAGACAGTTGCAATAAAGACGCCTCGCAGGACGGTCGCACGCACTCAATTATTATCCCGCATATGTCTCTGTCGCGATTCGTTCTTTGGAGTCGCGGGACACTTATTACCGAGTCCCATAATATATTTGGGACAGGTCGCGCATTACCACAAAATAGTTGCCAGCCAAAGGAATTCGCCTCCCTGTGTAGTGAAGTGAAAGGATTCCCGCGCAGCCCTGGACCCTCAAAGATTGCTGGACTTGCCAGGTTAGTAAGCCTTCCTAACTACCTAGTGATTTTAGCCTGTGCAACGTCGTTATAATTACTATACGCATCTTTGAGAAACCTAGAATTATTGGATTTCAGCCAGTCCATCCCACCTTGGGAAACGCATATTAACCCAAATGATATAATCGGTTAGCTTTATGGTCTATCGTACCATGCATCGCGGCATGCGGCCGGTTATATCCTCCACATGCATTTCACACTTTTGAAAACACACAAGAAGACAGCTCTACCATAATTAATATTGTACAACCTACTATGAGGTTTTTTCTTCATCCGGTTCAAGAGACACAGCTTGGTGACAGAGACAGACAGACAGACGGACAGCGGAGTCGTAGTAATAGGGTCCCGTATTTACCCTTTGGGTACGGAACCCTAAAAATTGAGAACTTCCCTCTTTTTGAAAAAGGTAATGTTATAATATGGAGTGCTTACCTGATTAAAGATATTGTAAAAATAAGCTATAGGCCTTCCAAAATAAATAGAGAACGAACAAAAAAATTAGTTCTTTTCTGTGCCTATAGCAGTGGGTGAAATAGAATGTGGATAATGATGATGACATTTTTATGGCAAGACTGATCAAATGATCAAAATATTAAAATCTCGCGCGCCCTCGTGAAATACAGACTTTAATTGGCGCTGAACGAATTGGAACAAACGAGCTGCGACGAGCAAGGCCCTTGCTCTCTCCGTGACCCAGATCTTAAGAATACATTATTATTTATTTATCAAAATTTATGGAGATACAAATTGTTATATTATAATTCTAGTTTATTATTATGTGTGCACGATACCGGATGTGCCTAGTGTGGAGGCCGCTGATAAATCTGTACTTGAATTGTTTTCCTTAGTTTATTCATTTTATGAACGTGAAATAATATAACTCTTAGGGCGTCGGAATCTGGAAAGATTTGATTCATATTTAAGTATGTAAGTGGAAAAAAATATTAAACACATGTTTCAGCGTTAGTTGTAGCGTAGTAGTAGGTTAGTTATAGAGTAAGTAGTTGTAGGGTACCTAGTAGTAGAGTAGTAGTAGGGGTAGTTGTAAGGTAGTAGTAGGGTAAGTTGTAAGTGGTGGTTGTAGTTGTAGGGTAGTAGTAGGGGTAGTTGTAGGGTATTTGTATGGTAAGTTGTAAGTGGTGGTTGTAGTTGTAGGGGTAGTTGTAAGGTATTTGTATGGTAAGTTGTAAGTGGTGGTTGTAGTTATAGGTGCGATACGAAGTTCTCCGGGTCAGCTATTAATAAATAAAAGTGAAAGTAAGAATGTATGTATGTATGTATGTACGTTCCCTTTTCACGTCAATACCGCTGAACCAATTTGGATGAATTTTAGTATAGGAGTAGATTAGACCATGGAGACGGACATATGTAGGCTACTTTTCGTTGCGTATATTAAATCAGTAGGGATTGAAATAGGGGATGAAAGTTTGTATGGTAAAAAATATCAAACACATGTTTCAGCGTTAGTTGTATGGTAGTAGAAGGGTAGTAGTAGGTTAGTTGTGGGGTAGTTATAGGGTAGTTGTAGGGTAGTAAGGGTAGTTGTAGTGTAGTAGTAGGGTAATTGTAGAGTAGTAGTAGGGTAGTAGTTGTAGGGTAGTAGTAGGATAGTTGTAGGGTAAGTTGTAAGTGGTGGTTGTTGTTATAGGTGCGATACGAAGTTCGCCGGGTCAGCTAGTTAAGAATAAATATAACCAATTACCCAATCCTAAATTAAGTAAAATAAAATAATGCAAAATGATTGAAATTAAATGAATAGAGACGAGATCAGCATGTTTTGAGGTACCTACTAGGGATTGGTCCCGGGAATTCCCGGTCCCGAAATACCCGGGAATTCCCGAATTTTTTTGCCAACTAAGGAAACGGGAAATCATAAATCGTTTCCCGGTTCTTTCGGGAAATTTCGGGAAAAATATTTTACGTCTAGGCGAAACGTTTAAACTGTCATAAAGCTTAATATTAACCAACTGCACATACTTTTGCACCCACAAAACCAGCGATAAGTCGTCTTTTTGGCATTACTTCTTAACATCAAGAAATAAATTAAATGCCAAATGCTCAAAATGTCAAAAGATTCTGAAATGTAACGGTGGTTGCACGAGTGGGCTTCAAAAACATTTGAAAATGGTGCACCAAATTATTTTAAATACAATGAAGGAAGTACCGCAGAATGTCGAGCTTTTAATTGCTCAAACCACGCATCCATCTACTTCTAAAAAAACTGATGAAACCTTAGAAGAAATACCTAAGAAACGATCAAAAATGACCGACTATTATGAGTCTGAATCAAACCCGTCTATTGAACTGATGGTTTCTCGAATGACAGCATTGGATGGATATCCTTTTTTGACATTTGTGAAGTCCATGGATCAACGAATGCTTTATTAAAAAGCGAATGCTATTTAAAAAATCGGGACATACTTTGCCGAAGTCAGAAAATGCCATTCAAAATATCGTACCTAATAAGAGAGTGAGATAAAATAAAACTAAAGCTGACTGGCTAAATTCAGACTATGTTAAAAGAAGGTCGTAAATATTCTGATATTCTAATGTTCTGGCTGATTGAACGTTAAGAACTGAATCACTGTTGTTAAGTTATGTTGATTATGGCTATTGTTGATTATTAATGTAAAAAAACCATGACTCTAAAATTGTACAACATTTTAGAGTCAGAAATTAGTTCATTGTTAGTGAGTAGGTTGATAACTGATTTTTCTGTATTCTGATCAAAAGGTTAGATAGAGCTATATCACTGTTGATCTGTTTAATATTTTTTTTTTTATGTTAGATAGGTTATCTCTTGATTCCATCCTTGCTATCGCAAGAATGAGATCGACGATGGAGCGAGCTTCCCTAATTAATTAATTTAAGCATGTAAGGATATTGTTGATTTTTATGTAAGAAAAACAATTTAATATGTCATAAAAAAAACTTCATTTATGTTCGTTTTTTCTAAAATAAAAACATTTCAATTGATACTGATTTATTTTTCATTCATTTCCCCTCTTTTGATACACAATCAAAATATTATCAGAATTGTCAATATTTATTTAGGTTTATGTATTTTAATCACTTGTTTTGCGAAGAGTAGTAATTAAAATAGCCTAGGCAACAAAAACTCACAAATTTCCCGGGAATTCCCGGTTCCCTTTGTGAACCTTCCCGGGATTCCCGGTTCCTTAAAACTACCCGATTCTGCAATCCTGTTACAAAATTGAAACCTGGTTTCAAACTACTTAAATATTTAAAGACTAAACCAATTATGTCAATTAATTAAGCTAAGTATGCCAGCGTCGTTTCCCTAGTCAACTTGATACAAAGTCTGTTCTGCATGTTCACGCGTTAGGCGGTTCACACACTGCCACGCATCACGCTGCATGTTGCGTGAATGCGTCTTCTAACGTTGCTTGTAAGTATCTCCGTTTGTATAGAAAACACGCACAGTCCAACACACAGAAAATGCATCTACGCGCGTTCATGCAGATCACGCGCTCAAGCGCGGAGAAACATGCACCCACGCGTGTAGGTGCGGGGCGAGACGCAAGGTATAACACACCGAGTCCCGCAGTCTAGCGAACAGCTTTGAATGAAATGAGTCAGAGCCGCTGTGAATCCACAAAACGCAACAACGCGCGTGAGTGCGTGAAAAACCCGCACGATGATGCAGATTTGCACTCCCGCCAGTACGCGCGTAGGTGGTGCGTCGACAAGCAACATGCAGCGTTGTGCGTGGCAGTGTGATAGATAAGTGATAGATAACCGCTTTAGACTCGTGGACACGCTTTAATCGAATTTTAATTCAGTACGTATTTAGTTGTAAGGCAGCTTCCAAAATGATACAAGGTTATTTTTCCAAATTTATTTAAGGACTGTCGCCAAGCGACTACTTCGCCTAATAAAGATAACAAAAGGAAAGCAAAATAGACAACAACAAAAAACAACATAAATCAATCCTTAATTAAGCCTAACTTGTATATTTCAATCAAATTGGTAAATTAGTCACTAGTAGGGTCAGTTAATATACAATGAACAATACTTATTTTAATTGTATATTAACTGACAACAACAAAAAACAACATAAATCAATCCTTAACTAAGCCTAACTTGTATATTTCAATCAAATTGGTAAATTAGTCACTAGTAGGGTCAGTTAATATACAATGAACAATACTTATTTTAATTGTATATTAACTGATACAGGGATAAAGAACAAATTGTCGAGATTTGCCGGCGTTAGAAGGTTGCCTCTCCTCTCTTGCCCGTGGATGCAGTAAGAATGAGAACATACACATATAAAAATACATTACAAAGCTTTTACATACATATGTATAATACTATAGATACAATAAAATAGATACAGTTTATAAAACACAATAGCACCTAAATAGACTTATAATTAGCACATCAATTTTATCGCGTCCGACGTGATGACGTGCGCGCGGTGTCTTGTGTCAAGCGGCCGGTGAGCTTCCTAAACAAGACACCTTTCGGCCAGAATGCAGGGTCCATAAATGTCAAAAGCCGCTTCGTAGGTACTCTCACCATATATGAATTAAAATTCACTCCACGGCGAGATTCCAACTTCACGGCTCTCATGGAGAAACCAGTCTTCTGCTTCATGTATTCTACCACACCCTCTGCTGCCACGGCGTAGTGGACGCGTACAAGCAGCAAGGAGGCCCCTAAGGCCCTGTTTCATTAGTCCTCTATTATTATGCGATTAGTGACTCTACGTTACACGCACATTACGATAACAATGCACGCTATTAAAATTGTATTAATTTATCAATAGCTGACCGATAGTGGTTGATGATGACGCAGGATCGAAGCAGGAAGCTTCGATTATTTTAATCTATATTTTCTTTCAACAATGCAATACAATAATTTATTCATAAAACCAGTTTTACAAGTCAATCAGTTCACATAATATAATACAAATTCCATTAAAACATAATAGCACCAATATAACATTAATTAAAATTCATTAAAATCATGAATTGTAATCTTTCATAAAACATTCACTAAACTCATTCATTAAAAATCATTAAAATTATTAGGTAATAGAAAATGCAATAGGTATCTAAGTCAATATGTTTAGGGTACTGGTGGGAAGCCTTACAGTTCAGGTAACTCGTTAAATTCATCTTAACTGTAAAATACCCCCTCCAATAACCACATTTTTAATTTATTTTTAAAGGAAGCAATGGAAGCTGCTTTTCGAATTTGTTTTGGCAGTCTGTTGTTTAAAGAAGGGCCTAAAATGTATGCAGATTTTTCTGATTTTGTCAATTTGTGCGGCGGAGTGACGAGACGGTAAAGAAACTTATTGCTTCGCATGGCGCGGTGTTCGTTTGTGCCACAGCACTGAAACAAGTCAATATTTAAGAGGGCCACATGGCAGATGTACTCGCAAGGCAAGGGTAGAATCTTTAATTCTTTGAAAAATTCTTTACAAGAGACGTCGTTAGGAATACCCACCATAGCCCGTACAGCGCGTTTTTGGAGGACGAAAGCACGATGTGAGTCCGCGGCTCCTCCCCACAACTCGACTCCATACGTGATGAGACTATGGATTGTGGCGAAGTAGCACGAGCGCACCACGTCACGAGTCGCCGTGCTCGCTAATCTGCGCAGAGCAAAGCAAGCGCGCCCGAGCTTGGCGCTCAGTTCCTCGATGTGGGTGTCCCAACATAGGGAAGTGTTATTATAAAGCCTAGTAGATTCGTGTCCTGAACTTGTTGCAGTAACGTGTTCATCATTTCAGCCGTAAAACGTCCACTGATAAACACAAGCCTCCTTCATGGATCTCCAATGAGGATCTCACTACGCTCGGCAGGCGGTTTGGTGAGCGCAGTATGGGATGTTGATACACGGAAAGAAGCTGCTGCCCATCTTCCGGAGGTATCCCTTAGCAGGCTCTTACTGCATCCATGGGCATGAGATAAGGGGTACTTAACATTCTACTGGCGGCACCCCACGGCAATTTTTCTTTAGGTTGTAAGAATAAAGAAGCAAACCTTTGCTTCAAATAATTTATTTGTCAAATCAGTGCAGTAATATTTTATTAATTGGTATTCTTATTTTAGTTATGACTAAAATTAAGGTGAACTAGATTTGACTGGCTCCGTGGGTCAGCTGGTCTAATAGCCGACTGATACGCAAGAGGTAGCGGGTTCAACTGCCGCCAGGGGACAAGTGTTTGTAATTGTACTGCAGATATTTGTACGGTAATAAGTATTAATTTACAAAAAAAAAATGTATTCAAGTATTCTATCAATCATCTGGTATCCATAGCGCAAGCTGTGCTTAGTTACGGACTAGATGGTGTTGTGTAGTGTCCAGATTTATTATAATTATTAATTTTAAGTGTTCTGTGACAATTATTCACCTGTTTGCTTAATTGTAATTAAGCAAACATGGGTTCGATGAAAAAAAACTGGTATAGAAGAGATTGCATTCAAGCAAATATACAAAGGAACCAGGAACCCATCCAGAGATAAGGTAATGAACAACTAGAAACATTAGTAATGACCAATAGCTTTTTGTAATTAAGCAATACACATAGAAACCAGGAACGCATCCAGAAAAAAGGTAATGAACATCTACAAACATTATTTTGTAATGACAAGCTTTTTGTAATTAAGCAATACACACCGGATCTCAATTGAACAGACTGGAACACCTTCAGAACTTCTGCATCAGGTTCATATTTGGTCTCCGCAAATATGACCACGTGTCTGAATATCTCAGAAAACTCAAGCGGTTGCCCATCCGATATCGCAGGAATACTCACTCTCTTTCCTTTCTTTACAGTATTCTTTTCTATCCCTTTTTCTTTTTCGTCCGTACTACATCAAAAAGAGTTTCTAGTTTCTCTCAGACTCCCATTCCCGTTCCTTGCGCTCCACTGAAACTCTCCATCTCTTTCTATGAGAAATCTTTTACTGTGTAAGCTATTCGTCTGTGGAATGCTCTCCCTCTGATCATCAGAATTGCAAAATATCTGCCTATTTTTAAAAGCCTTTTATATGAATATTATTTATCACTATAATTATTTAGTATGATTTTGTATTTAATTTATTATTAGTTTATGTTTATCTAATATACTTTCGGAAAATACGTATGTAACTAATCTATGACTATTTATTTATTTATGTAAGTTTGCTTCCTATAATCTCCTAATTTTACGCCACGATATAGCATCCTTTATTTTCCTGTCCACCCCAAGGTTGCCTGGAAGAGATCGCTCATAGCGATAAGGCCGCCCTTTGTACTCCTTTGTTATTTTTACCTTATTTATTAATTGTTTATGTTCTCTTAATGTGGTGTACAATAAAGCGTTTTCTATATATCTATAGGAACCAGGAACGCATCCAGAAAGAGTGTAGGTAATAAGGTTAGTAATGAATGAATGACCAAAACACAAAAAAATAGGTCACACGTTTACGCCGCGCCGCCCGTAATCTTTTCGAGGCTTCGCCCTTGTACAAAGTCCAAGAGGAAAACACAAATCAAAACACGGACCATCACCAATTAATTCCGAACATGAGCTCGTCTACAAAATAAAGAGAAGCTGTCTGCTCTGAAAAATTTGGGCATAAGTTATAAACATATCGCTAGCAAATAACACTATATTGATAGTTTGATAGATTTGGCTACAGTTTATTTAAATTGTTATAACAAGGCCGTTCTAAATTTAATGATTTCTATATTTATTTGCAAGCATGGGTATAAATACCGTGGAGTCCCGGCAGTAGAATCTTAACCTCTCTTGCTTGTGGATGCAGTAAGAATCTGCTAAGGGATATCTCCGGAAGACCCGTCTATCCATGTATCAAAAACCTCTTTCTGCGCTCGCCAACCAGCCTGCCAAGCGTGGTGGGTATGGTAACAATCCCTCATGATAAGTACTTGGAGATCCATGAGGGAGACATGCCCAACAGTGGGCGTCCTACGGCTGAGACGATATGATAATGATTATAGGTCAAAAATATTAAGTTTAGATACATAATGTCCAAACATGTTTTACCAATATTTAATCGCAGCTACAGGTCAGATGATTTAAATCTCTAGTGAGATCAGTCAACTCAAAAATGTATTACGTTCATTCTTAAACATTCTCAAAAGCACCAGATCTACTGGAACTGAACTATAATGACGACTAAGATAAGGGCAGAGGCTTTTATTACGTAAAAAAAATACTCTTAGCTTCTAAATAAAATAAAATTGTTCAAGTACCTATTGAAATTTTATGTTGAACTAGGCATATTATACTTACTCAAACAGTTAAATTAATTTTATTGCGCATAGAAAACGCAGTAAAAATGCCATAAAGCCAACTCGACAGGTTTATGGAGTGATTCTCGCTGCCATTGAAAGATAATTCAATAATGACGAAATATTTTACAACTGATTAACTTTCGAAATCGAAACAATCGTGAGTATACACTATTAATTGTAATGTTAAACGGGCTTTCCACTCACGTTAATTATACGTCGAAATAAGTTTCCAACTTGTTCAGTTCCTCCCAAAGGAACATTCATCACCGAAATGTTCTCGAGGCCACGGACCGGCAAGCGCAGCGGAGGACGTCACGCGCAATAACTGAAAATCAATGAGGGAAGCCTATTTCCAGCAGTGGACGTCCTACCTATAATATACATATTATATTATGTACTGATCGTTATTTTTACAATACATTTCGTAAATAACAGTAACTTGCAGGGCTCCGCAGTTTCGCCCGCGTTTTTCCCTTTATGTTACTCAGGGATAATGTAGCATTCTAATGGTGAAAGAATTTCGGAAATACACTGCCGGCCAAAAGTTTGAGACCACCTACATCTAAGTAGCAAAATGAAATAAAACTCAAAATATAAATCAAGTGGTTTAGATATTAATTAAAATGCTTATTTTACTAATACACATTCATCAAGAAGAAAAAAAAATCAAGAAATATCAACCATTTACGTTAAAAATGACGTTCATATTTAATAAAATCATTAAACGGATTTTTCGTCAAAAAAGCCTCCCTTGCATTTTATAACTTTTTTCACTAGTCTCGGCATACGAGCAATCAATTTATCAATTGTATCTTGTGAGATATTGTTCCAGCTTTCTTGTAAAGCCTTCCACATGTCTTCTTGTGAGGAGGGACAACAACTGCGCACATTTCTGTCAAGCTCTTCCCACAATAGCTCAATGGGGTTGAGATCCGGACTCTGAGGGGGCCACACCATGTTTTTTAACACCCTTTCTGTTTCTTTATGTTCTAAATAACCCTGCATAATTTTGAACTATGTTTAGGATCATTATCTTGTTGGAAAAAAAATCCATTTCCAATTAATCTTAAACCAGACGGAACGGCATTTTGCTGTAGTATTCGTTTATAATGCTCCTTTTTCATGATTCCTTCGACTCGTACCAAATCTCCGGTTCCATGGCCCAAGAAGCATCCCCAGACCATAATGGAACCACCACCATGCTTAACTGTTGGCACCACACAATCTGGCATCATCTTTTCCTCGGCGGTACGTCGAACAAAAATTCGTCGATTTGAACCAAATATTTCAAACTTGGATTCATCTGTCCAAAGAACTTCTTTAAAGTCTTCTTCAGTCCAGCCTCGATGGGTAAGGGCCCACTGCATCCGTTTCTTTTTGTTTTGTGGCCTTAGTAGTGGTTTTCGAACGGCGACGCGACCAAATAACTTAGCATCTCTCAATCGTCTTTTTACTGTAGTCAATGACACAGGTTCTGATCGGGATTTGTTCACTTCTGCGCGGATTTCTGGTGCGGTTAGGCGTCTATTCCGCTTGCTGGTAACGACGATGAAATTATCCTCGCTAGAAGTGGTAGCTCTCGGTCTCCCCGATCGCGAACGATCTTGATTACTGCCAGTCTCCTTGTATCGGGTTATTGCGTTATGAACACAAGTCTTCGACAACTTAAGTTGAGAGGCAATCGCACGTTCAGATTTGCCTTCGCCGTGTAAAAAAACTATGGCAGAACGAGTTTCAGTGCTAATTTCGCGCACTTTTCCCATTTTAAGATGTCTTCACTGTAACAACGACGAGCTCAGACTAGTTAAGATAATGAAAAATTTACTCCATCAAAACTCAGGTAAAAAATATGTTTAAGGAAGCTAAAATAATCCGGAAGTACGGTTACCGCAAAACAAAACCAAAATAATTAGAAATGAGCAGGCCATAAAAAATATAACAATGACTCTATCACCTGGTAAGCGCGCGGTACTCATTTATGTTTTGAAACAATAGACCTTTAAAGGATGATAACTTAAAAATATACAATAAAAATGACTCTCAGAAATTCTTTGATAACAATAGAATACGCAGGTGTTCAAATTAGCTCTTTATCATGTGTACTTTTGAAATATTTTGGTGGTTACAAAGATTTTTACAAGTGGTCTCAAACTTTTGGCCGGCAGTGTAGGTCTAGTAGTTTTTGAGTTTATTCGTTACAAACATCCAAAATACAAATTTCCCCTTTATAATATTAGTATTGCCGTGGGGTGCCGGCAGTAGAATGTTGCCCCTCCTCTCATGCCCGTGGATGCAGTAAGAGCCTGCTAAGGGATACCTCTGGAAGATGGGCAGCAGCATCTTTCCGTGTAACAACATCCCGTACTGCGCTCACCAACCCGCCTGCCATGCGTGGTGAGTATGGCAACTACCCCTCCTGGAGATCCATGAGGGAACACAGGCCGTTCAGTAGTGGACGTTTTACGGGTGAAATGATGATGATGAATATTAGTATAGATAGATATTACGTATTTCCAGACGAGGAAAAAAAAACAATCATTTTTGTTGTCGTCAAAATTCAAGGTACCATGACTGTTTTTTATCTTTGCGTTTTTGTTCTATATCCATTATAGAACAAAAACGCAAAGATAAGTCGCTGCTATACATAATAAACAGCTTATTGGTTATGTAAGCTTATGAACATAATACGAACAAAGGAAATTACTCACATTGAGACCGACACCAAATTATGTATTGTTACGTATCTCACATACCTATTTGGCTACCTAGTCTGCAGAGGTGTCATTGAACCTATACCTATTTGGTTACGTCTGTCTTATCTCAGCCGTGGAACTGCTGTCCCATGTCCACAGCTGGACATAGGCCTCCCTCATGGATCTCCAAGATTATGAGGGGGTTTGTTGCCATACTCACCGCGCTCGGCAGGTAGGTAAGTGAGCGCAGTACGGGATGTTAATACACCGAAACACGCTGCTGCCTATCTTCAGCCGTGGGGTGCCGGCAGTAGAATGTTTCCCCTCCTCTCATATCCGTGGATACAGTAAGAGCCTGCTAAGGGATACCTCCGATTGATGGGCAGCAGCGTTTTTCGGTGTATCAACATGCCGTACTGCATTCGCCAACCCGCCTGCCAAGCGTGGTGAGTATGGCAACTACCCCTCCAAGTTCCATGGAGTTCCTGAGGGAGGTCTGTGTTTACTAAAGGACATTTTACGGCTGAAATGATGATGATGACGTTAAATGCGCCTCAGTGTGTTTAATTTTAAAACAAATCAAATTCCAATAAAAATATTTACAGAAAAACGCGGTACATCAAGGCACGCACACCTTGACACTTCTGTTTTTACGTACTGGACTAACAATCGTTTGTTTGATTCGATTGAATGTTGTATTTTAAAGGAAAGCAATCAATCCGAAAGTTTGTTTGTATGGATGGATGTTTGTTACCTCTTCACGCACAAACTACCAGACAGACCAAGTTAAAACTTTGCGCTTGTGGACTAGGATTAACACATGCTTTTTATACGGGTACTAGCCGCACCCCGCAGTTTCACCCGCGTAGTTCCCGTTCCCGTGGGAATTTCGAAAAATCCCTCCTTAGAACACCTCTAGGATACTCAAGGTATATGTGTGCCAAACAAGTCCCTAGGTCCAACGGTTTAGGCTGTGCGTTGTCTGCAGTCAGTAAGGAAGAGTTTTATATAATTATTGATTACTAGTGCGAAGCTGCTTGCACAATCTAGTATTTTGATAAACAGTAAGTTCAAATTTAGTTCATGTTGGTGAGAGTATAAGTATGGGAGCCAGTGACAGCGCCAAGCAAATCTACCATATCCAAGGTACTTTTATAGGTAATCAAGCCGAAGAAATGCACCAGATATTCAATCAAGATCGGCAACAATACTAAAACAAGCAACCTATGCCCAGGCACATCGAGTGATATCGAGTTCAACAATCGCATACGGAAAATTGCAGCAGTCGCCCCAGATCGCGACGTCTCGTGACGCACGCCCCTCCCCCCAGACCGACGACCTCCCCCCACAGTCGCCTTGCAAGTGGGCGCGGCTAAGGATGGGACTTCGGACTGGCCATTCCATCGAGCAATCTACATATGAAAGTGATAGGAGTAAGATATTCGCTAAATTAATTATGGCGTTCTATATATTAGGGGGCGAAGCATTTAATGCATAGCGCTGTCTGTCTGTCTGTGCATGACACGATTACAACCGAACGCGTTGACCGATTTTGAAACCTTTTTGTTAGCACTGTCTTAATGAGAGAAGGGTACTGATTGATTTTGGTGACCCTAGTGTCTGTGACACTAGGGTCACTAGGGTACTTATTGGACTAGGGGTTATTATGACCTCAAAAGGTCACCAAAAATGGCATTTTTCGGAAACCCTTTTCTGGTACCCCCATACCAATGCTTTTTTGTGGAATAAGAGAGAGATTACAGTACAGTAGTGTAGATATTCCTTGTAAATATTAATTTTTCCGTCTTCTTCACACTCCATACCTACTCCATTTCTTCTACTCGTTTTCGTATGTACCTAGGTGCTTTATTTAAAATTGTTACATTTTGGTCAATCTCTTACTGTATCCATGGGTATAAGAGGGGTAACATTCTACTGCCGGATTTTTTTTTGAATGTCCTAATATAAATAGATATTAATAACAATTACGAGTTTTCAAAACTAAGTAGTGACAGCTCTACAATTTTAAGAGAAAATTTATATATCAAAAGCATTCTAGCAACCAAATTTTAATGTTTGTTTTAATTGAAATAGTCACGCAGACACAGAAATATCCGTATAAAGCTGCGATTGACACACACACACCACTTCTCTACTCACAACCACGGAACTTTAAGAATATAAATATTATAGAAACTTTTAGGTACGAATCCGTCCTTCGATGATGAGGCCATTACAATTCAAACTGAGTTACTAAAATTCAATTTTCCCGTCACCGATTACCCACACAAGATGAAATTTTAACTATGAAGCTTAATACGAGGGAAGAGAGCGTAAAATACCTTGAAAGGTGCGATGACCGAGATACGAATGCAACTGGCTGGACGGTGAAAGGAACGTTTGGTTGAATTAATAACCATGTTCTGTATATCGAGTTGATAAACATACATGCAGAGTGACACTAAGCTCTATATGTGAAATAAGATGTTTATCTCTGCAGGTCACTACTTAATAACTTTCATTCAGCGTGAACTAAAAGCACAGAAAAAAACTAAAAGCGACCACTACAATGATATTTGTATGTATACTTATGTTAACATATATCATTATATCAGGGACAACACCGAATTTATCATCATCAAGTTACACGTTCAAATAGAATTTTAAAAATAAACTTTGAAAGCCCTTTCATTTGATACGTACCAATTAATTCGTCTCTTGTGGGACGACATTTTGAGTAACATATTTTCATCGGAAGGAACATTTTCATTTTCATCAAGAATGGAAAATTTCAGCTCAGTGTGGTGTCAGGAAATGGTTCCAATTTAACCTGCATGATTTGAAGCGGACATTAGTTGTCCACAAGTTACTTACATACGAACATTGGAAGTTAAAGGTTGTTAAAAGAAGTTTATCGACATCCCTGCATTGCAGGTCGCAGCACTAGTCAGAGCGAGGACAATCGTAAAACAAGGCGTCTACGGGCCGCTTGCAATCGATGCTGGACAATTTGATAGGGATTTCAGGAGGATTGACCACTTCGCTTCAGGTTCCAAATTGTCTAAGCAAATGAATTGTTTTCTATTGATTGAGCTATGTGTGCTAAGACAAGATATTTTTTTGATGTTACAATTTGTTGACTCACTTATATCTTTGTTTCTAGATTCGTGTGGTATAATAAGTAAACGCATATTCTCAGAAAACCATAAAACTGTGAATAGTTGTGACCGGATTTAGTAGGTCAATTAACATCGACTAACTGAAGTGTTTCTACAGAATTCTGGATTACTTTACAAAGGATCAAAGCGTAAATAAAATTTTGAAAACAATAGTTCACTATAAACATGATTACCAACCAAGATCACATAACAAATTGAATAAGACGCGTAACCGATCGACTCTACCAAAACACAGCCCCTCGCTTTATGCAATAAATTTTTTGCAGAAGGTAAGGTCACGGTATTGTATAACTATGAATATTGAACAAAATGAATAAAACAATATTTTACCTTTATCTTTAACCTTGAATATGGGAATCTGTCAATACAGTTTCCTATATATAACATGTGAACAAATCATCACGTTCGATTATTTATTAGGTTACGTTTAATTAAATATTTAAATCAGTTCTTATATAAAATATTACAAAAACTAAAGATTGTTTTTTACCACGGCAAGTTATTATTAGTTACCTACGTCTTAGGCTGAGTCTCTCATAATCGTTAATAAATAATCGAACGTCATGATTTGTTCACATGTTTGTTACATTTCTAAAAACTGGATTCTACTTACTGGATACTCATCACATAATATTATGTTGATCATTTCGATATCAATCTTCTATTTTATGCCGCTCTCAAATGTTACCATGATTTTTCTGAATATAGGATGTTCACTATAATTATTTATCTTGCGCTCAAGATTATTATAGTAAACATGATAGATAGATTGATATCGAAATGATGAACGTAATATGTGATGATTAATGTAGACATAGAACGCGAGTTCAGCTCTTAACTTCATCGCCTTTCTACACGTCTTAGACATCACTTGGACATCGATAGCAACAGGGCTGGGAGGGGGTGCCACAAGTGTTTACTCGACTCCACCCTCGCCACCTGTTGCCAGGAGGACTTGATCGCAGTCTTTAGTATCAGTAAAGATGTTACGAAATGTTATTCAATTGAGTTTGTCTACTTATCTGTTCGTCCGCTGTTAACATTTTTAGGAAAGCTGAATGTAATAGCCTATTCAGGAGCTCTTCAGATGGTTCGCAAAACGAGATTTTCTTTCAAGTGTCAGTGGGAAAGATTTTCGCTATTTTGTATGTATTGAATTATTATTTCCTGGAAAATGACTTTTATGTTCTACTTACACTGAATAAACCTTTGTGGAGTTTCTGGTTTTGTCAAATGATTCTCATATCTTGTTATTAAATATCTGCTAACATGGTTGTATATGGATTCATAGCATTTCTTTATTAAATTACTAGCTGACTAGGCGAACTTCGTACTGTACCGCATCCCTATTGCTGCGCCACCTGTTTGATTAAGATTAATTAAAATCGAAAGATCAAAATAATATCTTGATAACGACTTAATTGAAGAAAAAGCTTTATATTAACCTAATATTGCTGTCATTTATTATAACAAGCATTGGTACGGGGTACCAGAAAAGGGGGCGAAGGCCTCAAAAGGTCACCAAAGGTCAAAAATGAAATTTTTGGGTTTTTGGACGTAAACGAAATTATTTTTAAAATAGTTATAAAGATATGTATTTTTGTTTGAAATTATAATTAATAATTTCAAACACTTTTAATTAAAGTAATTTAAATTAAAAATATATTTATTCACTAAAAGGTAAGGTTTACAAAACATAGTATAAATTATGCGCTAATATTAGATTGTTTAATGCAATATGTTCGTGACATATGTAATTCATACCCTGCCTATGATAACCCCGTAAACAATGCGTCTTCTCGTTCTAAGTTGAAAACTTGTGATTGATACAAGGGTAAGCTCTGCTCCGGCATCACACAGAGACGGTATTTATTATAATTTTAAATGCAATAGTGACGAATCTAACAATGACATTTGACAAAAGGAAAATCTTAACTATTGTTATATTTAAAGAAAAGCAAAAAAATAAAATAATTATAATATGTATAGATATAAAATCATCTACACAATAAATATATTTTCAGCCGGTTTGAAAGAGTAAAGTAAATGAGGTGAGTTGATTTAATGGATACCTAATTACTTAAGTGTGTGTGTTTTATGTAGTGTTTAAGGTGTACAATTAATAAATTTCTCTATATGTGTGCAATGAAAGTGTGTTGGGGAAGATATTTGGTGTTTAGTAAACTCAGTCTTATAAAGAATGAATAACCAATTTTGAAAGTATTTAAGTATATTATGAACATAACCAAGCCTTTTATTTTAAGTTACCTTGAAATCAAGAAGCTACTTTTAAATTTTTTTCGGTTTGATCATAGTCTAGGTTCATTAAGTAATGTTTTATTTTAGTTTTAAGTTCAAAATAACTCAATTTATGCAAATTCGTAGCTTTGTTGACATTATTGTAGAGATTACTTTCATAGTAGTGCTCCTAAAAAGTTAAAATGTTTTTTAGCAAATTTGGTTTTACAAGCTACAGATTTAAATTGTTTATCAGATCTGCGTCTTTTGAGAGCAGTTTTTATTAGTATTGCATTGGGATATTTTAGTCTCTGCCTAAGAATTACTTGCTGTATAAAAATTTGTCTGACCGTCAAAACCTTACAATCCTTACTTAGAACTATTTTAGAAATCCGAAGTGGAGGCGCTATAGGTGTGATGCTCATAATGAGAAAAACCCGAGTAAAAAATTACCATCTGTAAACATTGAGTTCTACGAATTATGTACCTAGTTATCAAATAAGTAACGTTTAATAAAAAGTACACATAATAATTAAACCACCCAGTAGTACACATACTCATACTCATTTATTACACCGTAGGAACATGTAGTACACTTGGCTAGTCACTTCTTATAATAACTTAATAGTACAAATTCTAAATAAAATAAAAAAATATATATAAATAAAAAAAATCTAATTCTAAGTTACCTAACTAACCTATAGCTGACCGTACATGGCCATTGTAAACAAATAAATTAGTACCAGTAATTACTTTCCACCTATTATGAAGGTATTTAATTCCTTGCTTGCCAGAAGCTCGTCCGCCCTTTTCCTATTTGGTCGATACCTTGCTGACGACAATGAGCCGTTTTAAGTAAAAAAAAAAATGTTTTTTACTAAACCTAACAGATGGAGCTGGCAAGCGGAGAAATCAATTAAAGTGATTAATCATAATTGCTGTCATTGTTTATTTGTGTTTCCTGCAGTAAAATAATGTTATGGTCCGAAGGAACTATTTTTGAAGTTTTAACTTTTTAATGAAAACGCCTCTTTCTCCATAAGATATAGTTTGCCATTATTATCATAGTTATTAGTTTGCCACTGGACCAGTGACTTTTCTCAGCGAATCCGTTCCCTCGAGGAATGTGGACAGCTTTTACCGGATGTGATACGACCTCAGCGCGTTTTCATTTCGTGTTCCGAGAGGCGCATAGGTGCTAATGGATCACGGAACTCGCTTTATGCAAGATTTCTATCAGAGAAAAGCGTTGCATCTATTACAGATTAAATCTTTCTTAACCGTTATTAATGGGGTATATTTCTTTCGTAACCTGCCCATTGATTTGGTGACATACCGACAGCAGCGCCACCTACCGGGTAACCAGTAATCATGTGTGATGTGGCTTGCAAGTGTTATCTTTCTCGAAGCATCCGTTCCATTTCAATCTTAAATTGAATGTAGTTAATCAACAAATTGAGTGTGTTGACCCGTTTGACGCACTAGATCTTGCCTCTCTTTCTCCTCTTACCAACGTCATACAAAATCCCCAGAAGTTTTTTGCACCTTTGTTTTGAAATCATTGATTTTAATCGCCGCAGGTTTTATCATATAATCGCTCAAATTTATTTATAATTCTGTTTTGAAAGATCTTGTGATATTTATAGAACTTAATTTCGACCTTAGTTTGGTATTTTTATACATTTGTGTTGCTTTTTGCGTTCTGAATGAGGCCAGCCTCACCCAGATTTGAGCTCTATAATGTGTCCATAGATTTAGAAACTTCCTTGTAATTGACAGAGATGACGCTCAAAGTCCCCTGAGCACTTTGTGCCGTATAGACTAAATAGCTAGTTTATCTTTAGCCAAATTCGACGTGCTCAAAAAGTAAACAAATGCCACCACTAACTAGGTACTGCTAGTTTGTGTACCTTCTGTTCACATCTACAGGACTCTGATCTCTTTACCCTACATTCTGAAATTCATTCATTTATTTCCATAGTTTGCAATAACAGTAACACAACAAAAACAAATAGTGCGCACCAGACATGCGCATTAGAATAGGTGTTGCATGACTATACGTCATTTATAGATATCAACGTGTTTTTATTTTAAATTCGTCGCAGCGACTTCAAAATAAGGAAAAAGTGTTAGGTTATATTTTTAGATTATTCGCAAAGTACCTATATTAATGATGAATGAGCCAAAAATTTGTTTGTTACATAAATGTTTGTTTACCTTCGCGTTAGTAACCGGTTTACAGAAAAGCGTTACTTTATTTAGTAACGCGGTACTCACTGATTTGAGAAACTGTTTTTACGTCAGTGTTAGAGATAATGAGGCCTGTGTTCTGTAGCGGACGTTTTACGGCCCAAATGATGATGATGATGTTTTAAGTTGTGCAATAAAGCTTGTTGCATCTAACTTCTATCTATCTATCTACCTCTCTACAATCCACGAGGATTAAATTAGTCACATAATTCTGGATTATGAGTCAAATCACATAATTCTGCACAATTTAACATTTCCACAGAATTGAAGGGTTGGTCAGACGTTCCGTGACGCAGGTACCACCCTTGATCACCTTCAGCCGTTGAGGAAAACCCACTATTTATCATTCACTAGAGCACAACATGACACCACAAGTAATAAACGACCATAACACACAAAACTTAAGGATCATTTTTATAACAAGCTTAGTAATAAATTTTATGCCAATTAAATAGAGTAAGTAGCTACAAACAATGTAGTTTAGTAACGCGGCCAGGGATTCTTTAAGGCGATTGATGTCCCCATTATAAGGTACACACTTGCCGTGGGGTGCCGGCAGTAGAATGTTACTCCTCTCATGCCCGTGGATGCAGAAAGAGCCTGCTAAGGGATAACTTCGGAAGATGGGTAGCAGCGTCTTTCCGTGTATCAACATCCCATACTACACTTGCCAAGCCGCTGGCCAAGCGTGTCGAGTATGACAACTACCCCTCATGGAGATCTGTGTTCAATAGTGTACATTTTATGTCTGAAATGAGGCAATACAATGAGAGATCTCTTATGCGATAACAGTAGTAATATAGATATACTTACAATTTAATATAAGTAGGTAATTCTGCTGGTAAAGCTGCCAGCGGTTTTGTCCGCGTTTTTATTGTTTATATTTTTGCGCGGAACCCTAATCATTTTCCTAAAATGTAAGCCTAAAGGTAAACTGTAAACGGGCTAGAAAAGTTGCATCTTGCCGGCAATTTTGTTGATCAATATAGCGCAGTATATTTGCAACTATACCCTTGCTGCAATTTCATAGTGCAATTTTATTAATTGCCGAGTGTAGTCCAGCAAGATTTACACACAAGTACACGCCATATATATCTATAATATAAGCCAATACATATAGCTATAATGCGGCTAGATCTCAGTAATAAATGTCAAAATGGCGGATACCGAAGCTGTTTTCGTTGCTGCAGCATGGATGGATTTCGTTGATAAAATTCAAAATCTTTTCGTTTGACCACTCGGCCATGATAAAAAGAATTAAGTAAATTCAACAACAGAATTCAAGAAATACAAAACAACTAACGCCGCGCGCAATTGCGACAGTGGCGCAACGAAGCTAGCGACGGACGGGACGAGGCGGCGCCCCGGGCGCGGCGATAGGCGAGAGAGGGAAAAGAGATGCACCTGCTCTGTATAGCAGAGACGATGTACGGCGATATTGCACTAAATTCAAAACGGGATAAATCATGTGCAATTCTAGCCGGCTAGATATAAAATACTTGCAAGAACTTGAAATATCTTGACAACATCGCCGGGCTACACTGCTGTGTAAAATAATTAGCGAAAGGTACGTCTGGTACGTACTTCCCAAAAAATAGCCGCCAAATATTAAAATAAAATCACATTTACTCGGTATGTGTAACTTCTATTATATATCTGCTGCTTACCACGCATCCAAAATTCAAACCTAAACTCCATTAAACCAGACCAAATGTTTATTTATCTTGGAGCAGACCGATAATTTTGAGATGGCCTCAATCGTTTTTGTCATTAAAGTAGGTGAGATAATTAAATAATTTTAGACTGACGAATAAATTTAGGCCTTTGTTGTTCTGTGCCAAGAGGTGCCAAGCGAAAAGATAACCCGCATCGGTTAAAAACAACAAAATATGATACAGACTCGATTTTTTCTGTATGCAAGCCAAGTGATAGTTTTGATTTTGATTTCTGGAAACAAGTGGTCTCAAGAGTCTCCACCAATTATATCGATTGGTAGTCAAACGAAAATGTTATAGGGGCTCTATTTTTGAATATGCCTAAGACTATAGGCATATTAAAAAATAGAGCCCCAGACCATTTCCCTGGTCTGTCGTAGCTTTAAATAAAATGGGTGACATAATGTCTATACCGACAGTTGGCTGGGCATAAGATAGTAAGTAAAGGCCTTTAACATCAATTTATATGAGATACAGCGTCAGCAACAGTGTTCATTCTGTACCTACGGTATGCTGTCTGGGACTGGATTAGGCTTGCCCTATATCATCCTCTCAACTTAGTCAGCTATTAGTCAGAGGACAGAACAAATTAGTCAGAATGGTGCACTTCCTTCCGATCAGGTCGGGGTTACGTACCACTCGGCGAACACGGCTTTTTATATTGTGGTACCTATGTTAGTAAATAAATAAAACCTATAAACTGCACTTTGATATTGTGTTCGTTGTAAACCAACGCGCTTATCTTGCGGCCACGCAAACATTGACCAATGAGATGGACCGTGATTCACTCGATCACGGCACGCGATTTCCGCGTCAGTTCGTACACTCATTATGTGTTAATTAAAACCATTTTGCAGTGGCTACATTTGAAGGTCTAAGCGTCGGAAGAGCTGCTAATTCTTCAAATAATATTAGTAGTGGGACATAAAATCTCGTAAATCCACTGAAATAGTCTTATGGTTATGACGTCATATGATGGTGATCATATCGTAATTATGGAACGGAAGTTATAATGCTAGTTTCTAAGATCAGACGCTTAGGGAGAACGCTACGGGTCAGGTGGTGTACCTAGATCACAAATTAACAATAGGTAATAATACCTAAGCAAGGTACTCCATGAAATTCTTCATTGAATTAATAAATTATAAGTAAAAAAAAACCTTGTTTGTTAAAAAGATTTTTTTTATCTTTAATTTATTTTTTACTTTTTAGTTATCACTGGACAGTTGGTTTCTTGTCTGTTCATCTCATGCCCGTCATGTTAGATTTAAAGTAATGTCAAATAATATTTCGAGTAACTCTCAGCAAGGCCTTTTATTTGATATCCATATTATAAGAGTACCTACATTTAAAATAAGTAGTCCGCCATCTTGGGGTGTTCCGCCATGTTAGATTCAGAGTGACGTCACATAGCTGACCATGCATTGTCATCCAAAGAAAACATGCATACAAAATTTCAGCTCAATTGGTTGAAGATCTGTCTAAGATATCTTCAAAATTGAGTTGCAAGATTCCGCGAACAAACATACATATGTACATACAGGGCAAGCTAAATAAAAGCTTGTAAAAATGGGGAAGAGCTCCTTCGCCGTAACGGCACGGTAAGTATGTCTGAAACCTCATGGTACTGAATCAGTACCATGAGGTTTCAGACGTACATTTTCAAAAAATAATAATCTGTATCAGTACTACTGATACAGATTATTATTTTTTGAAAATTCAGTCGATAAGAACTTTCATTAAAACATAGATAATATTATGATATGGTTACGTTAATTACGTTAGCACATGAAAAATCTTCTTCTTCTCTTTTGGCTTTTGTGTTTGGTTTTACACAATTCTGACAGTGTCAAGTATCTTAATCTTTAGAAAAGTAGAAATTAGTGGTTACAGATAACAAAATGGAAAATAAATTTAGAAAAAAATAACTTTTGAACTGACCAATGATTTAGACATGAAAGATCAATAGAATAATCTTAATTTTCCAACATTCATCACCACGTTCAAACCAACAATGTGTCGAATAGCTGTCTGCTTTTTCTTCTTTTTTACGCGAACACCAGGTAAGTTCATAAACTCCCTTGCGTATTTCGTTGGGAAATCATATATTGGTATAGGTTTTCTTTAATTTGTTTCACAACGCTAACAAGTCTTACATTGCGTCGTTTTTCGAATCAATGCAAAAACATATGTAAATCAGCAATATCATACGAGCGAGTCACTAAAAACAGTATGAACACGCGGAAGCAGCGCTAATGAGCCCGCTTATCTCGCAGTAGACAGCCCGCTTTACACTTTAGAAAGAACACAACTTGATAAAGGTTACACATTAAGATCAGAGAATAAGTGCTTTTGATAGACAAGTTCACAACAACCACTTAGCTAATATTCAGCATATAGGCAGACATATTTACTTATAAGCCCAGTTAGCTAATTAGCCTTTTCTTAATCATTATTATGATATGATGCCAGACTATTTGTCAATGTCCGTGGCTCAGTTGGTCTAATATCCAGCTGAGACGCAGGAGGTTGCGGGTTCGATCGCCGCCGGGGGCAAATGTTTGCTTTATCTGCAGTTATTCTCCGGTCTGGGTGTTTTCTATAAATCTTAAGTAAATCACAAAATAAAATGTAATTAAGTATTCTATCATAGAATACTATATTTCGTTTTGAACCATCTACAAGGTACATATAAGCTGTGCTTACGGACTACTTACTTAATGTGAAATGTCCAGCAATATTTATTTATAATGAAATTTTGGACTAGAGTAGAAGGTATTTGACAGAAAGTACGATAACTGAGCGACTTGTTAATATTACTGAACTTATTATCCTTGACATAATTTCGTAAGTATTACTGCTTCGTGGCCCGTTCAGAGGCCCTTCTTCATAAAACCTATCTGGTGTGTTGATGTCAGGATTCACGACTACTCGTATCTCAACTCTTTGGGTATATTTACACTAAATATCAATTCAAAATAAATAAGTAGATAAAAATGCTTTTATTTTTGTAGTGAACATATGAATCGCAGCTTAATATTAGACACGATATTATGACAAAAATAAGGCAAGAAAAGTAAAAATTCAATAAAATTTACTAAATTCTAATTCAACTAACGCAATTGTGATAATCATAAGAAAAATAAATTGAGAATAAATAAATTGTGATAATAGATGATCATCTCGAGCTTCTTGGCCTTCTCGTCAACTCTGAATTTTGACTACTACATCGAGTAAAAATTGCAAGTTGCCGCTAAAAAATCTTCTTTTGGATCTCTGCTGGACTATTGTCATTGTCTTGTTATTGTTTGATACGGTTTCGTGTTAGATTTTAAGGATTGCGCTTTACTCATGTTGTCACCATTATAATAAAGAGAACATAGTGTTTAGACAAACCTTGTATAGGCTTAAAAACACTATTAATTATATTTGTGAAATTATAAGTCAATAAATAATTATCTATCTATCTATCTCAAAAGTGGTGTGCAAAAACTCATAGGGATTGACACATTAGCACAGATTACAGAAACTAACAGATACATCACTTCAATACAAAAGCGAAAATACCTACGCTATAATAGCCTACAAAATTGTAATAATAATACCAGCAGTTCACAGAGCGAAAGAGTGTACCCGCCTCACTTACTTGCAAGTAATCTGTGACGCGGCATCGAATGAGTGGCTTAGGGTTGCTTCTACGATATTTTTTTATAATAAAACGAATGTGGTGAAAAAAACAGTTATTTTTACAACCACCTTTTTTTTAAGTCGGTTAAGATAACCTTTGTATAGGGAGGTAAGGACCTACCTACTCTCCGTACGCAGTATAGTAATAGGTGTACTACGGTAGTAGTTATATTCTTCGACATAACGAACTAGGACATAACACCACACTTTTATCTATAACCTAGGTATTCAAATACTTCGCCAGCAAAGATTTGAATCTTTGTTCTCCGGTGGGTACCTACTACTTTTTGGCTTGATTTTAGGACTGTTGTTTTTAAAGCCATAGTTTTACAGGCATATTTTGTGTGTGATAGGTAGCTATTTTTTATACAAACAATACTGTTTTTAAAGCTGAACTCCTTTATTTACGAATATTTACATAGTACCTTCCTACGTTCTGACCATTTTTAGAGGAAAGAGAAAAAATGATTCTAAAAACATAAGATTTAAAATATCTTTGATAATAAAGAAAACAAGGACAATTTTTCATTCGTTTTTTTACTTTGGCATCCATCCACTGCACAATAGTTACGCGGTCTCGGTATCTAAAGAAACGTTTTAACATTTAACGTGCGTGCGCTCAAGCGGGCGTGTGGCAGCCTTAACTACTGGCGTATCGCGGACTCCGCGCAAAGCGGTAGGCATTTAACGCGTGCCCTTGAGCGAGTGACGGACGGACGCCTGACATTAGTCAAGTCACTGTTACAAAGCCTAGAACATCGACGCCAATTTGTCGGTATTTTTTTACCGACTTCAAAAAGGAAAGAGGTTCACAAGTCCTCTGTATTCTTTTTTTTTGTTACCTCCAACTCAACCCAACTCCATTTAACATCAGGCAATAAGTGGTCAAACGCAAGCCTTAATATATGAAAAAAAAAAATAGTTGGCTCAATCAATACAGCTATGGCATGAAATAATAAGGCTTTGTAGAATAACATTAATTTATACCTCAATTATTCGATTTATAACAATCATATCAAAATGTTTTCCATCTTGCAAACTGACGCCAAGCCCGCGTGAGTCCATAGATGTTTTTATAAACGTCAATTTTAGATGCTACGGTGCACACCGCATTCTGCCAAAGACTTTAAAATACTGGCTACAGTAAGTTTCACCTAATTTTATAGTTGGTATAAAATAAACATACATTAAATAATACGAAACCTAACACATAGATAATGTTTTGCATAATATAACGTTGCGCCCGGACTGGATGGAGGCGGCGCAAGACAGAAGCCAGTGGCGTTCTATTGTTTCGGAGGCCAAGACCCACTTTGGGGTCGACGTGTTGGAAAGTAAGTTAAAAACACTATCTTTTTTTATTCATCATCACTCATCCATCACCATCAGCTGTAAGACGTCCGACGACATAGGCCTTCCTCGTGGATCTGCAAAGTACTGATGATGAGCGGTGTTTGCCATACTCACCACGCTTGGCAGTTGTTGTTGTTTAATTTTTTATTATTTTCATAAATTGATTGCAAGTAAAAAAATGTTTTAAGCAGCAAGCTAGTATTAACTATGACAGTTGAATCAATTGAATCCCGCATAACAGTATTGGTATTATGTGGTATGTTATCTTTCATTACGTAGTACCTGATATAGTCAATGTTGACGCCCCGATAACAAGGACCTACGGTAAATATGACATCCATCCCTGTCGTAATTATTACCTAGGCTGTACTAGATTGTTACTAGCACTGCAAAAATATTTCGCAGTAGGTATTACGAAGGTACGCGTATGATGCGATTATGTTGGTAGAGGTTGATTGGCTTAGCTTTGATAGACGAAAGAAAACTTCACATTTTTGCACCCATTTCACTAAACTTAGGCTTACAACAACCACTGCCATGGGATGCCGGCAGTAGAATGTTACCCCTTCTCTCATGCCCGTGGATGTAGTAAGAGCCTGCGAAATATGGGCAGCAACATCTTTCCGTGTATCAACATCCCGTACTGCCCTTACGTTATTATTCTGATGCCCTCACCAACCCGCTTGCCAAGCACGGTGAGTATGGCAACTACCGTCGTCATGGAGATCCATGAAGGAGGCCGGGCGTTCTGTTGTGAACTTTTTACGGCTGAAATGATGATGTTGATAAAGAATCACTAAATGATTACACACAATACGCAATCCATTTACTCGTTTAATACGTTAAAAAACACTTACTTTCGTTTTCCTTCGTCGTTTTTTCTCGTACCTACCGAATTTAAATGATGTGATTAATAGTTGACAACTATGTCAACTATTAAATTATTTAAATGAGTATGATTATATTTACAGGATATTTTATCCAAGGATAACTCTTGAAAGGATCATCAGGCGTCTGAGGGAGACTGGGGCAACGGTGGCGCCTTTGGTGACTGTGGTGATTGGGTCTACTGTGGCGATTGGAGTGACTGTGGTGATTGGGTCTACTGTGGCGATTGGAGTGACTGAGCCGACTGTATTGAATGGGTTGACTGTAGTGGCTATGGTGACTGTGGCGACTGTGTCGATTGAAACGACTGTGGCGACAGTGCGCAATAGGGTGGCTGTGGTTCCTGTGGTGACTGGGACTACTGATGGGACTTTGGTGACTAATAGGACAACTGGTGTTTGTGGCGACTGTGGTGCCTGTGATAACAATGGCGACTGTGGTCACTATGGCGACTAAGGTGACTGTGGCGACTCGGGCGACTGTTATTACTATTTAGAGAATTGTAAAAAAATATTTTTATCATTTATATCCGCTCGATGCCCTTTGGGGATGGGGACAAACTTTATTATATTATTACTATTTTCATCTCTTTAGCAGCTTATTTTCAGCTAAGCAACATAGTTTGACACCTGAATTGTGAAAACTCGATCTCATCTTATATGTGTAGCATGTGTATAAGAGAAAAAATCGTCCACTCCAAACACATCGTCCCTTATGGATCTCCATGAGGAGTAGTTGCCATACTTACCACACTTGGCAGGCGGGTTGGCAAGCGCAGTACGGTATGCTATACATGGAAAGACGCTGCTGCCCATCTTTCGGAGGTATCTCTTAACAGCCTCTTAACTGCATCCATGGGCATGAAAGGAGGGGAACATTCTAATGCCGACACCCGATGGCAAGTGTTTTTAACATACCTAATGATAATCTTGGACAGACACAACACAAACCTTGTGTATATATTTAAGTATGTAGTAATAAAGTATTTTTTTTTAATTTTAACAATATAGGGTAGATGGGAAGGATGGGGTCTAATGAGCCGCGTAGAAGATGTGAAGAATTTAGACGGATAAATGGGACAAAAAGAACTGTGTACAAAGTGTGTGTATGTGTGTAAGGTGTGTGGTATGTATGTATATCATCAGACGTATGTGTGGTAGGTAACTACGTGGATTAAAACTGTGTAATTCTCTAGGCGTGCACAATATTTTCTTATCATCGTATACCTTTAGAAACTTACAATATGTGCTTAGTACGAGCATCACTTGCAGCTTGGCAACACTGCTATGTTTTAGTATTGCGTCAATACTAATCATTTATCCTTCGACAGCGAATACAGCGATTCCAAGAATCAACATTTAAATATCCTCACATAAACTTCGTAATAATAACGTAAGAAAGTAAACCCACCTTCATAATATATTTAATAGGAAACCTAACGCTTGTAATACAGAACACTATTCAATCGAAGGATTGGCTTTTCATTGATGGAAATTAATTATAATTGAGGGTAGATGGATTAATTTACTCACATTGACAGTTTTCATTCAATATTAGGACACTGCAACTTTAAAAATTCATTCAACATCACATACACTATTAAACTCACAATTACTGGTAACTTCGAGAATAAACCAGGGCTATTTCCGAGAACCTATGTCCTTTCGTGCCAGTGGGCAAACATGAACTGACGCCGTGAAGGAGCGATATAAATACCATTACATTATAGTTATTTAATTGGATATAATTACGCGAAAACCACATCTGTGACGTCGTGTCACCATTATTGTAAGACCACAACACGACGTTTACCTAGAAGGAATGTGCTGTGAGCACGCACGGCTACTCGCTATTCATCTCAATTAGAATAATACGGCGGTATTGCTTGCGGTGAGTGTAATAAATGGATTTTAGAAAATCCTTTGTGATTAAACGAAGCTTTATTTATTTAGGTGCTGCTGGGCAAGCCAAGTCACTCGGTGCAGCGTTCAAAATCATCTATAATATTATGTGTAATTAATTACTTTATTTAAAGGTGGCTTGTTTAAAGAGGAAGAAGAGGTCGTCATCACCGATGATAACACGTGTCAAACATGTTTACCTGAGACGATGAAGTACTTGGTAAACAAGTATTGCTATTTAAGCAAGTAATTAGAACTTGCTTTGGTACGGATTGCTGCAGTGGCTTCATATTGCATTGACGCGATTTTCATGACAAATGCAAACACAGAAGTATTTATAGGTAATCTGTGTAAATGGAAACAAACGATTAGCATTGTTAAGCGTTTTGCTTAAACATTGTGCTACAAAAGGCACAATGTTTTGTTTAACAGTCCTAGTAGAAATAAAATCCAATTTGAATACAAAGTATTTTAATGTAATGTGAATCGTGTCGATTAGCTAGGTGTAAAACGTATTGTAATCATGAACTTTATGAAACACTAACATAAAAGAAGTTAAGTTAATTATTGTTTATTTAAAACCGCACGCAAGCATCCGCAAAATGACTGAAAAGTTTGTTTACTAAAATAACTCGAGACGTTAGCGGCAGTCGGAGGTCCGAAAAAAACGAATTAAATTTAAATTACTTTAATTCAAAAATATAAATATGACATAAAAGTTCTATAACTAATTAATCTAAGTCCGACCAATTCGAGGTGTGATCAGAAGTATGTCCGGTCACGTATTGTCCATTGTCTGTTTCATTGACGTCATTGCTGCGTCGGCACTCCTGTGTCCGATGCGGCTGCAGTGTCAGCGGTCTTCCTCTAGGTACTTTACGTAATTCCTCCATCCTCAGAAGGGCGACTATTTTAAGACGTTTAGTGAAAATGTCGCCGGAATGCTCCAAGGGTCCGTAGAAATAGGTATGGTTGTAGATACCTCGTTTCTTTTCGCAGCTGGGTTGCGGTTATTCAGGCAACGATTTATAATTAATATGAGGACGAGTACACCTGCACTCGATAGTATTGCTTCGTTTAAGAAAAACAGCGACAATCACAATGTCATCATCATCATTTCAGCCGTAGGACGTCCACTGCTGGACATAGGCCTCCCTCATGGATATCCAGTTATACAATGTAATTAATGTAGTTAATCAATGTAAATACAAGAAATAAGAATAAACTCGCTGTGCCCACTACTACTAGGTTCCATAAGGTGAAAATATCTTTTAAAGGGCAATGTATACGCTTCTACAACAAACTCCCAAGTGAGTTGCAGAAGTTATCATTGAATAAATTCAAAAACATTATCAAACGCAATCTGTGCAATAAAGCTTATTATAAAATATCAGATTACCTAGAGGACAAAACCACTTGGGACGGAATCTGCTCCAACTCCGTCAAACGTAACATAAGACAAAATAAAATTGTTAAATGATGACTATAACGACCGAGTTAGGTTCTTCTGTTCACTTCTTCTCCTAACTCGCGTGTCATCTGAAGTGAACAGATTCAATTATGTGCTTTATTCTATTTATTTGTGTTGTTTTAATTTTGTAATTTGTGACGCGTCAATAAGGTCCATGCGGCCGCACTGAATAAAGTATTTTTTGATTCTTGATTCTTCTTGATTCTAGTAATGTGTAAAATGGGATTGTAGTATGATAGAGTGAATCTCAGTTGAATTTTTTCAATTGTAGCGGTGTCTGCATCAAGACTTTGTCCTGGATGGTGTGTAGTCCTTGGAGATGGATAGAGTTCAGAGTTCAGTTGAGGGACGCGTTTCCTCTTTTTCGATGTCGTAAGGTATCTTCCTTAGTTTGAGTGGTGAGCCCTTGATCTCATCGTTATCAATGATGATTGTGAATGCTTCGGATTTCAGTTGGCAGCCAACAGGAATGGTTGTAAGAAAGCTTCCTTGAAGTGTAGTGTAGTCCTTTCGGTTGCAGATAAGTTGTACCTTCGTTTGGTGGGGGAGGGACAGGACGTAATGCTGGTCATCAAGTTTTTCCATGGCTTCTCTCTTAAGGGTGACTTTGGTGAATTGACAGGATTCTTGCAGAACTTGAATAGTGATTAGCTCCTTAATACAGTCAGTCTTAGATCGAACTTGTTTTTTTTATCTCACTTTCACAAAGATACCGGTCTTTTAACTTCGGGCATTCTGCCTCTATGTACACGAATGACATCTAATTGGTTGCTATGAAGGGAAAGGATAGGATAAGAGCCTGTGCGCGCCTATTTGGTACTACCTACATACATATTTAATTTTTCGAGTAACTCTCAGCAAGGCCTTTCATTTGATACCCATATTAAAGAAGTGCATAAAGAATAACTAGTCCGCCATCTTGGATTCAGAGTGTCGTCATTTCATTTTCGAATTATTAGTCCGCCATCTTGGATGTTCCGCCATGTTGGATTCAGAGTGTCGTCATTTCATTTTCGAATTATTCTCAGCAAACCCTTTTATTTGATACCCATATTGTAGGAGTTCATTTAAAATAACTAGTCCGCCATCTTGGGTGTTCTACCATGTTGGATTTAGAGTGACGTCATTTAATTTTTTGAGTTATTCTCAGCAAGCCCTTTCATTTGATACCCATATTATAGGGGTACATTAAAAATAAGTAGTCCGCCATCTTGGGTGTTCCGCCATGTTGGATTTAGAAAGACGTCACATAGCTGACCATGCATTGTCATCCAAAGTAAACAGCTCAATTGGTTGAAGATATCTGCTTCAAAATTGAGTTGCAAGATTTCGCGAACAAACGTACAATACAGGGCAAGCTAAATAAAAGCTTGTAAAAAGTGCATTCAGGTTTAGGAGCGGTGACTTGTGATTACGAGACGTTATTTAAAATCTCGACTCAGTGTATCGCTGTTATTTTTACATTACGTAAAGAAAATACGTCCCCAATATTTTTTTATAATCAACATGACGAAATAAAACTTTTAACTAGGCCGTAATACCAGTAATACTAGACTCTTAGGAAGAGAAGTGATACAATCAAGAGCTTCTGACGACAGTGATCGCGCTTTGAATATTTAAAATGTTATTGGTGTTTACGTTAGGTATTCGGTAATCTAGTATTTCATAAATTAACATAAAATAAAAAAGAATCTGTTCAAAAAATATTCTATTCTAATCTATACATACAATAATGACGTAAACTGACTGAAAAGTTATCAGTACATTAAAGTACTGACGCGAAAGGTTTACGTTTTTGTTATTTATTTACATAATATAAGATAAAATAATCATTTGACGACCTCTGTGGCGCAGCGGGCGAAGGTCCGCCTTCGACGCAAGAGGTTGCGGGTTCGATTCCCGCCTCGGAACAAATGTCTGTATGATCTGCAGTTCAGGGTGTTCTGGGTGTTTTTCTATAGGTATATAATAAAAAAATATATCTATCTATGTAGTATAATGTATTAAACAGTATGTCAGTCATGTAGTACCCATAACACAAGCTCTGCTTAGCTTGGAGATAGATGATGCTGTGTGAATTGTCCAGCATTATGTATTTATTTTTTTATTTGCTGAATGTACATACATGCAGTTTCGGAAATTAACAAACTAAAAATACTTACTTGACTCTCGCTCTGAGCCTTCTCCGAATTTTCTGATATCTCTGCTTATTATTACGGCCACTATACGAGTATTAAAGTTTATTTACGGTCTTAAGCAGGCTGTACATCTAAGTTCACGCGGACGAAGTCGCGGGCACAGCTAGTATCTAATAAATTTAAATGTCATCGAACTCCTACGAGTTGAGATTATTAGATACCACAATCTACGTGGTAAAACACGATGACAAACAAAAACTTTTTGCGCCTTTAACAAGCGGAGTCAATATTTTAGAATAATAAAGACCCCTCACAATTACGCAATGTAGATGTAAAAATAAGTTCAGGTGTAAAAAATATACTTTTAACGGCTTCAGTAAATAAGTAAAAAGTAATTCAGCAATACTAGAAAACAGATCTAATGCGATAAGATGGTGAATATTGCCTGTGATCAAAGCCAATACCTCTATAATATGTTATTATTATTAAGAGCCTGTACTGTCCCACTGAAGGGCAAAGGCCTCCCTTCCTTCCTTCCTTCCTTCCACCTTTCTTTGTCTTGAGCTACTGTGGTCCAGTCTTCCAAGTATGCGTCGAGTTCGTCTCTCCATCGACGTCTCGGTCTGCCGCGACGTCGTTTCCTGTCTTGTGGGATCCATTCGGTAGTGGATTTAGCCCATGACTTATCCGGCCTGCGGCAGACGTGACCCGCCCAATCCCACTTCAAATATAATATGTTACCTTCTTAATAAATTCATGTAGGTAGTCAATGCAGTCATTGGTTTATTAGAGGTCCATGAGAAAACTGAAGATTTTACCTGAAAAAAAAAATACATTTAAGTACTTATAACGTTCAACTTCATCGGCTAACACCCGTTCTAAGAACCATTCATCATTCCAGCCGTAAAAAGTCCACTACCGAAGAGGCCTCCCTCATGCATCTCCATGGGGGGTAGTTGCCATACTCACCACGCTTGGCAGGCGGGTTGGCGAGCGCAGTACGGGATGTTGATACACGGAAAGACGCTGCTGCCCATCTTCCGGAGGTATCCCTTAGCAGGCTCTTACTGCATCCACGGGCATGAGAGGAGGGGTAACATTCTACTGCCGGCACCCCGCCGTTAGGAGGGAGGAGTTAGAGTCTAACTCCTCCCTCCTAAACAGCTGGACCGTGGACTCATACAATTTCCTGCATATTCCTTAGTATGTATAGTCCATGTAGAATATGTATATAACACCAAAAAGCCTATGGATTTCATTTATTTGTAGCTGTTGTATATTCCAGAAACGCAGAAAGTATGGAAAATATCAACTTTTTTATTTAATACGTATATTGGGTACTACCACGTACTACCTAAGAAATATATTTTTTTTATTTTTTATTTTGAGTCCCCAATAGTACTATGAGGTGTTTCAGGAGTATCCATTCTTTCTGGGACACCCGATATAAAGATTCACACCATGTTTGTTTAACGAGTTCGCATACTTTTAATAATGCACGCTTTTTATCTGTTTGTTTAAAAAAATTGTTAGTTACTATGAATCCCTATTTCCTATACTTAAGAGGGGCCAATCCAACTTACTTTTCATACAACCGCTCGTACGTGGGTGTGACGTCGTAATAGATCTTTCTATGAAACTTTTGATCTAATAGGTATCTTGTGCACTATATCTAGGTTTCTATCCAAACAAAAAATCAAAATTTGGAGAAACAAATTTTATACTGATTTGGTTTGGCCCCTCTTAATATATGTATAAAAGTGAAAGTAAGAATGTATGTATGTATGTTCCCTTTTCACGTCAAAAACGCTAAATGGATTTGAATTAATCTATATAATATAAAATTCAAAGTCCTGACTGGCTGATATATCAACGCACAGCCTAAACCACTGGACCTAAAGACTTGAAATTTGGCACACATATACCTTGAGTATCCTTGAGGTGCACTAAGAAGGGATTTTTCGAAATTCCCTCGGGATAGGGAATAAATGGGATTTATATTTGAATCTCTGCGTGAAAAAGGGGATTTCCACGCGGAAAAAGTCGCGGGCAAAAGCTAGTTTTAGTATAGAGTAGATTAGACCATGAAGACGGACATAGGCTACTTCGTTGCGTAAATTAGAAGTTGTAGGGTAGGTAGTAGGGTAGTCGTAGGGTGGTAGTAGTAGGATAGTTGTAAGTAGTGGTTGTAGTAGGTGCGATACGAAGTTCGCCGAGACAGCTAGTAATATATAAAATAATATATAAAAGTGAAAGTAAGAATGTAAGTATGAATATTATGTTCCCTTTTCACGTCAAAACAGCTGAACCGATTTGGATGAATATTACTATAGGAGTAGATTAGACCATGGAGACGAACATAGGCTACTTTTCGTTGCGCAAATTAGTAGCTGTAGGGTAGTTGTAGGAGTTGTAGAGTAGATGTAGGGTATATTGTATAGTGGATTGTAAGTAGTGGTTGTAGTAGGTGCGATACGAAGTTCGCCGGGACACCTAGTAAACCATAAAAGATGATGCTGTCGCTGACATTTTTGTAGATCTTTTTAAGAGGAAAATTCTTGTATACATCACTTAACATAATTTGGCATGCAAATACATACAGCATATGTACATACTACATATGCTTTAAAAATATAACCCTCCTTCAGGCAGTCAGGAAATAAATCGTAGCACTCAGTACTAACCTAGCCACTTCATTAACACATATTTATCCGGGTATTTATCGCGTTATTATGTGTTAATAATGTGTCGTGATCGCGTAAGTTTAAAAAAAGACTAACCTAACCACATTCATAATTTCATCACAAAGTAAAAATGCTTACCGCCCGACGAAGTGGGCACTGGGTCAGCTAGTAGTATGTATATTGTTTAGGAACATCCATGACCATTACGGCACTACGGGTGCTGTCAATGCCGTGGGATGCCGTACTGCGCTCGTCAAGCATGGCAACAACCCCGTCATGATTTCGGAGGTCCATGAGGGACCCATGAGCAGTGGACTTGGACAGTAGTCCTACGCCTCTGATGATGATAGTATATATAAGCATACCAGCATGCAATATTAGTGCATATTAATTCGGCACCTACGTGTAAGCATGTAGGTATCTTTCGCTCAGATTGAAACTTTTAGCGGCCTTGTTCGCATAGATTCAAACGTTCAACGTAATTACAGAAGGTTCGAGCTGAAGCTTAATGGCTTCCTCTCGAAATTGTGTGGCATTGGCCCAGTAATCCTGGCTTACAGACCTTTACAGGAGTTCAATCACTTTAGGAGCTTCCGAGAATTTTTAATTTGATAGAGGGGCTTACAACCTATGCGTATAGAAAACCGATCCACTTTGTCGATATTCTAGTTCAAGGAAAATAAATAATTATTTTCTATTAAGGTATGGTACGACGCCTATGTGTACATAGGCGTCATTCAACTAGTTCCATAACACATGGGAGAAATTAGCGTGTCTAATGTCAGGAAGGAGTGGAGGTGGGCCTTTGCCCAACACTGGGATATTTCAGCCGCATAGTAAGGTAAGGTACACATAGCGTCATAAGCGTCTAACGTACATAATTTACAAGTTCATAAAATTAATAATTTTAAGAAACCCCCGACACCTCACCCTACTCTCCGATGTTACCTAAAAGTTTTTTGGAATGTGTACCCTCAGTTTGGAATCTACACTGTGCCCTTTTATTTTATACCACACTTGGGTATATTTGAAAACATTCGAATGTTCACCCCTATTGACCGATTTCTATATAACTTTCAGTTTTGCATTCTACACATTATTTATTTTCATTTGATAGCAAACTCGCAGTGGACTAATATAAACTGATCATGATAATGATGATTTTTAGTCCAATATTGTGTTTGACGGAGTTAGAGTGCCAATAGACATAGAACTAAATACCGTATTCATGAAGCTTGCTGTTTGAAGGCTCACCTCTCGATGTAGGTAAGCTCAGTAGATAAATACCAAGATGCAAACCTGTTTACTATCACCCACGTGTTGCGATGATGCACGTAATACAACGCAGATGCGCAGAATGCATCAGTGTAAACAACGCCAGTAATACAATGAATTAGGTCAGTGAGAGAACTCTTGTACGAGTGCCAATGTTCAATGAAATGTCTGGAATTCCGAAATCATGAAATCGCGAAGTACGAGCACATTAACTTTCTGTATGGTATCTTTATAGATGTCTAGCTGGCTGTGAAATTCGCACCGCACCGTAGGTACCCGTATTACAGGGCCACCTACTGGGTCTATATTTTTTAAACTTAATATTTTTAACTTTGCTTCTTGCTCGGAAATCCTGGCACAGAAACTCCGAATGTTAATTATTACTATTGTAGTGTATTTTGACATGCCAATGTTACGTTATGGTTAAATAAATGAAGATGAATAATACTCTTGAAATGTTAAAAACGGCCTTTAGGGATGATGCTATTAGGGAAACTCAATGTGTATGTGTGGTTTTTTTGTTTCAAAAATAGTGAAATCAATAATTGACGACAAATCTAGCACTGGTCGTCCGTACACGGCCCGATTTTTCAATGAGAGCCGTCCATTCAGTTTGTTCTACGGGGTCAGACAGTTAACCAGGCTTTCTACTTGATAGTTTTGAAAATATTGCGCAACTGTTTGCGGCGGAAGAAGCCTGATTTGTGGCAATCGGTCGAATGTTTTTTCCAGCACGATAATTTTACAAACAAAACAAAAAATTTGCGCACAGACAGGGCTGGGGAAATATTTGACCAAAAATGACATGACTTTTGTGCCCCATCCCCCTCACTCACACTACCCACGCCCCCTGCGACTTTTTATTTCCCATAATGAAAAGAAACATCAAAGGCAAGCATTTTGCCGACATAACTGAAGTAAAGAAAAAAACGACAGAGTACTTCTGTCGTTTTTTTGCATAACAAGATAAATTTGACTAATGCTGGTTCGAATATCGCCGGCATCAAAAATGTTGATAAGAGTGAATTTCCATGAAATGTTATGTACCTATTTAATTGAATGTTTCGTTTTACTGTGTAGCTCATAACTATTAACATATTTTTAAATGATAATCAGATTTGAAATTAAGAAAAAAAACTTGAAAAACCAAGTTACAATGAGTTCACAGCTGATTTTATTTCTTTCTTTATTTAGTAATCAATGCAATAGACACGGCTTAACATCTGCCGCAAACAAAATACATACTTTTAGCAATTTTTGGTAGCAAATTCTGTTATCTTATCAACTTCATTTTGAGTAGGTAGGTAAGGTGTTGCAGATAGCAAAGGCAAATTAGTCAACCGCTAATAAAAGCAACGAGAGACGCGGCGCTAAGTGTGATTCAGGAAAAGTACTCATCTATCTACTCGTGAGGTAACTTGCTCTTACTTGTTCCACTACTTATTCTACTCGAAGGTAGGCACGTATCGATAATAGATACCTATAATGTAGATGGCACCTAGTAAATCAAGCAATAGTTAGGTTAATAAGTTAATGTTTTAAAAACAAGCTTTTAGAGCCCTTTGATTTGATACCTATCATTGGGGATTTAATAAAAAAATACATGATCCGCCATCTTGTAGCGGCAACAGCTCGATCAGATATCAGGAAGTGGTTCTAATTCAGCAAGACTTAAAGCGTGAAAACATCCAAATATTTCTAGTGGAAATGATTACACACAGCAAAGACAAAATGATGTGATGTCTTAAACGATGTGCTGAAAGGAAATAAAAGTTTACAATGTGAACACAACGACAACCCCTGTGGCGCAGCGGGCGAAGGTCCGTCTGACGCATGGTCTTTCTATATACAATAAAAAAATATCTATCTGTTTAGTAAAATTGCATAGTAGCAATTTGCATAGTTTTTTAGACCCTGGTCTAAAAAACTATGCAAATTAGAGAGTTCGCTATAATTTTAATTTTCCTAAAATGCTTTATAAACAGATAGTATCAATTAGAGGTATGATTTATGTTTATAGGGAAGACTCCCAAGAACTTATTTATTATTTAGGTTATGTAGGTTGGCACCTCAGAATAAGTTGGCACCTTACATCAAAGTCCTTGAAAACAAGGTCAAACAAGCAAATTCGGAATGTAGCGAACAAGTAACGAACACTTTCTAAAACTATAGTTTTAAAAGATCGCAGGATAACAATAATTTGTTTATACAAAAATATATATTTTAATTTTGAAGGGTATATTTGTTAAAAGATCATCACATCAGCTATGTGAATGACATAGTCAAGGTCGCCAATAAGACCTGGATGCGATCGGCACAACACCGGAAGGAGTGACAAAATATGAAGAAGGCCTACACCCAACAGTGGGTTGACACGGGCCGAAAATTATGATGATGATTATTTTGTTAATTATTCAACTAGAGATGTAACTTTAGATTTTAGTAGTGACGAGCAAGTTTATGACAAAAGTTGGGCCTGCCCGGGTTATTCTTTTAGAACAATCATTGAGTACATTTATATCAAAGTTGAGTACAGAGTCAAAATTAAATGAAAGAAATAAATATGTTTAAAGTAAATGTAAGCGTAAGCATTTAAATTACTAATAAAACTACTTAGTTGGGTAATAAACTATTACATACGAATTACCACACTTACTAACACATCAATCACCATCACCAAGAAAGCGTTAATAGCCCTTAGGTACTCTGTACGGTGCATCAATCATTTCTCTATACCACCATGCCCCTTCGCTATAAACGTTGATTTGAATGAGCTTGCAAGTTTGTTTATTTAAGTAAGCTTGTACTTGCACGGCAATTTCTGTTATAGTAGGTTAATTAAATTTAACCAATTACTAGGTAATAATTGAAATGATTAACTTATAACATATTTCTACATTTAGTAAAATTTTTGAAAAGCTTACTTTAAATCAGCTATTTATTTATTTATTTATTTATTTATTTATTTTAGGAAGACTAACAGCACAAATCAAACATAATATATATAAGTAATCTAGAATCAAACGGCTAATAACAAGTCTTCACTTTTAGAAATATTATAGAAATGGAGCACGAAAGTAAATACAAGCTTATAACAAACAAAGGTGATTTAGGTTAACAAAAGTTATTAAATAAAGTTAGTCAAATTCAGTCAAAGAAATCAGAACTCAATAAGCGCCTCATCCTTGCCACGCTACAGTCGAACAAATCCACAGAAGTATTATGATGTTTATTGAAGCCGTCACAGACCCGCCATAAGTACGAATTACACCGATAGTTGGTAGATACTGTTTTCAAGTAGAATGTGGGAATATACCTACGAAACCTGTTAGGGACATAAAATTGCAGTTTACTAAGTAATTCGGGACAATCTATTTGACCAGTTACCAGCTTGCTCAAGTAAAGAACATCTGCAATTTCACGTCGCCTAGCAAGTGGCAAAAGGTGATATTTTCTGCATGATAATTCATAGTCGTGTAGGTAAGTCTTGGACCGGAAATTTAGGAATCTGATGAACTTCTTTTGAATTTTTTCAATCCGATCAATGTAGATATTATAATTTGGATTCCATATCTGACATGCATATTCTAAGTTACTTCTCACAAAAGTGCAATATAATATTTTTAAAGTTTTAATATTTGAGAAGTCACTTGAGGTCCTGAAAATAAAACCCAAGGCTTTGTATGCTTTAGAGACTATGGAATCTACATGCTTATCAAATAATAATTTACTATCGTGGATAACCCCAAGGTCACGTACAAAAGAATCTCTCGTTAGCGTATGACCTTTAAGAGTGTAATTAAAATCTAGTGTTACTAATTTTCTAGTGAAAGTGATACACGAACATTTCAGTGGGTTCAAGTCAAGCCCGTTGTTTAAACAATATTTGTCTAATCGTTGAAATCGTGAAGCTATCTAAGCACTTCAACGACAACAAATCGTGAAGCTATCTAAGCACTTCAACGACAACAAATTGCTTCACTGCAAGCAATTTGGCTTTACACGCGGTCGTTCCACTACTGATGCCGGTATAGAGTTAATCTCTGTATGATGCTTGGTAGAAGTCGCAAGACGCTCTAGGTGTTTTTTGCGACCTTTCAAAAGCATTTGACTGTGTACACCATGAAACATTGAGCCACTAGGGTGTTAGGGATATCTCTGGATCTACTTATTTCTTATCTCAGTACAGGATACAAAGAGTTGATGTTAATGTAAAACGATCTTCGGGATCTGTAGTTAAAATGGGTGTACCGCAATTCTTGGGCCTTTTCTATTTTTAATTTACATTAATGATCTACCTCATCTTGTCAGATATAATCAAGAGATTGTATTGTTTGCTCGTGACACTTATTTTTGGTCTAAATGAAACGACGTAACACCGATTATGATGAGGTGAATAATGCAATCTCAAAAGTTGTTGGTTTAGTGTCAATAACCTATTACTTTAATGAAAACTAGCTTTTGCCCGCGACTTCGTCCGCGTGGAAGTCATAAAACGTAAAATCCCCTTTTTCACGTAGAGCCACTTTGATTCGAAAATATAAATCCCATTTATTCCCTATCCCGTGGGAATTTCGAAAAATCCCTTCTTAGTGCACCTCTAGGATATTCAACGTATATGTGTGCCAAATTTCAAGTCTTTAGGTCCAGTGGTTTAGGCTGTGCGTTGATATATCAGTCGGTCAGTCAGTGAGTCAGTCAGGACTTTGAATTTTATAAATATAGATAAAACGAAATGCATTAGATTTACTCTCCCTAATGTAAAACAGGTTCATGCCAACATTAAATTGAAAAATGAATGTTTAAACCTTGTAGAAAAAAACTCTATTTTCTTATTCAAGCTTTTATTTAGCTTGTATGTAGCCCTGTATGTATGTACATATGTAACTATGTTTGTTCGCGGAATCTTGCAACTCAATTTTGAAGCAGATAACTTCAACCAATAAGGCTGAATTTTTGCTAAATTTTTTTTAAAAATAAATTAAAAGTAAAAAAAGCTTTTTAACAAACAAGCTTTTATTTAAACGTAGCTACTAAAAATAATGAAATAAACATTTTCCATTAAAGTTTAATGTCAACTTAAAACGTCTTTACGCAATATATGTAATAAAAAAGCTTGTATGGACTGAGAGAGAGGACTATCCGTTCTATCTACATTATGGGTCCCAGAGAATCACTTCGCACTAAACTTAAGAAATAAAAAATATAATGACAGTAGCTTGTCAATATATTTATGAGAACCTGTTGTACACCCATAAAAATATTGCGTCTTTTAAGAAGAACAATCACAATGTAAATACAAGAAATAAAAACAAACTCGCTGTGCCCACTACTAGGCTCCATAAGGTTATATTTTAAAGGTCAATGTATACGCTTCTTGTGTGACAAAATAAACGTATCTTTATCTTTATCTTATCTTTATCTTCTACAACAAACTTCCAAGTGAGTTTCAGCAGTTATCATTGAATAAAAAAAACGTTATAAAACGCAATCTTTGCAAAAAAGCTTATTATAAAATATCCGATTTCCTAGAGGACAAAACCACTTGGGACGGAATCTGCTCCAACTCCGTCACACGTAACATAAGACGAAAGAAAATTGTTAAATGATGACTATAACGACCGAGTTAGGTTCTTCCGTTTGCTTCTTTTCCTAACTCGCGTGTCATCTGAAGTGAACAGATTCAATAATGTGCTTTATTCTATTAATTTGTGTTGTTTTATTTTGTAACTAGGTGTTCCGGCGAACTTCGTATCGCACTTACTACAACCACTGCTTACAACTACTAATTTACGCAACGAAAAGTAGCCTGTGTCTCCATGGTCCCATCTACTCCTATACTAAAAGTCATCCAAATCGGTTCTGCGGTTTTGACGTGAAAAGGGAACATACAAAACATACATTCTTACTTTCACTTTTATATATAAGTAAGGATGTATTGTTTGTTTGAGTTTGATGTTGTTTTACCGTCCGTCTGTTTACATTTTTGTGTTCTTTGTTTATATCTGTAATTATCATTTTTATTTTCTTTGTGGTTGTATTGTATCGTGTGTGTGGCAAATAAATGTTTCTCTTCTTCTTCAAAATTTATCACTAACTTATTTATCTAAAAAGTATATACTATGATATGCTGGAAAAACAAATTTAAGAAGTACATAAGTAGTTCGTTGCGCACAACCGTTCCGTAAGGAGCCGACCACGCGTCTGAGCCGCACACCGCACATCATAAATGCGCGCGCAGTTCCTACTTGATCATTATTTTGCTGCGACGTTATTTTAAAACTGCGATATCTCCTAAGATAGATTCTCTGTTTAGTCTCCGAAATTTTATTTCCCTAATATAATAATCCATAAAATCTATTTTTATAATCGTCGATTGCCCGAATAATCACAATCTATGATATAAGGATCCCTAATATAGTTTCCACTAATATCGGTATCCATATCGATTACAATCCATAAAGTAATTCGCAATAAGTAAAGAAATCCATAACATTATTAACTCATAAACATTATTCTCATAATTATTTATTTGAATAATTTTCATGATCCATAATATTTTGTTGGCGGCCGCTGCAGCTGTCGCGTAGTTTTTTTACTAGCCTTACATATTTAAATAACCTAATGTCTCTCCATCTCGGTTCTGTCACAGGCAGGGTTTTCGGATGTTTATAAAAAAGAACCTAATAACCTAATGTCGCTCCATCTCGGTTCTGTGCCAGCCCAGGCAGTGTTTTCAGATGGTTGTAAAAAAAAACCTAATAACCTACTGTCCTTTCGTCTCGATTCTGCCACTGGAAGGTTTTATAATCTTTCGAAAATATTCGGGATAATAAGTTTTATATGACACATGTTTATGACGATGAGAATTATGGAAATTATACATTAGGTAAAATAATTTTATGCGTAAGGAGCATTCGGATGAACAATATGTTATTGCATATTTATTATTTTTTATTTATATTTATGGGACCATAATATTATGGATGGTGATATTTCGGAGACACTTTGTTATTGATTGTGATTTTCGGACAATCGTTTTTCGGAGACAAAATGGGCACCCCCTAAGATATTCATTGAAATCAAATGATGTAAAGGGTTGTTTTAAATTAAGTAAGTACTTTTAATGAATAACGTATTTATTTGGATAAGGATTAATATCATGTTTATAAAAACACCTTCGCAAATACCTAATGCATTATATTAGAACGAATTTGGTTAGCATAAAAAAAGGTTATAGTGAGCCAACCTTTAAAGATACGCTGTCGCGAAGTTTGTTTTAGATCATTTAAGGGGAAACAATTCTGTCATACATGTTATTTGCGAGACTTTGACCGTTTACGCAGCGCACGCAGCGAAAGCTCTCAAAAGGAAAAAAAACCCCGATTTTGAAACATTATTCATTGGTGCTCCGCTCCTATTAGTCTTAGCGTGATGATTATATGCCTTCCTCGATAACCCTTTAACTGGGAATGAACCCGCTCCGGGTTCCATTCAAATATGGCGCATCTGCGCACCAACCCGCTCCGGGTTGATACGGAGTACGCACGCTGCCTCCGTTATTTCGCGGAATTAACCATAAACGCCTATCGCCACACTGCTCTAACTTAGTCAGTGGGTTTGTTGAAGAACAGAGAGAGGTAGCAAACATTGACAACAGTGGCGCCCATAGAATAAAAGTTCGAAAATTCAGTCGATTTGCGCGCTCTTTTGCGGGAAGTTAAAAAATTCAAGGCGTTATTTTGGTTGGGGTTTTTGTGTGTATTTTGTGTTTAATTGGTGTTTTCAACGTAAACGAACAATGAACAAGTAAGTGTTTAATGTTTTTATAATCAATGATGTCGGTTTTGATAAAGTTTACATTCAAAATCTTGCTAATTTCATCAGCCACCCAATTTTTCTTCTGCAAAGTACTCAACAAAAACACTTTGATTGGCATAAAAACTAATTGTCCTTACTAAAAAACCAATTAATTAGGTCAACAATACATATTGTTATGTTATTTATGTGTTATATTGTTATAATTTAATTCGATTTCCTCAAAATAGTGAAGTAAATACTAGCGTTCCATGCATCGGCCCGGAGCGGGCCAATACGCAGTCCGCGTAACGACCATTTTGCCGGATCTAGATAGGAATGGATGTGGCATTTCAGTATGTCAGATTCATCATCATCATTTCGATTTCGACGTTTCTATAAAGAAAAAAAAATATGTTTTGGTAATTCAGTAACTTATGAAGTAGGTACGTAATTTTAACTTGCAAAAAAGACGAATAGACTTGCAAAAGTGACAAGGTATTTATTACTCAAAAAATTTAGATCCCAAATTTGACAGACAGACAAACACACTTTCAGATAGACAGACAGACAGACTGTTGATTTTTTCGATATTTATTTTTTATTCAATAGTACTCGTACATTCAGTATTTTCGCCGATTTTACTGAAATGCCATATCCATTTACGTTGGTAGATCCTTGGCGCTGATATCATAGAAAATTGTAAGTTTTGATTGTTGAATTTCTAAAAGTTTTTGTAAGGTAAAGGGTAATTATTTTATTACAAATCTATTGTAAATATATTGTAGTTTTTGGATACAAATGTTTTTACCTAACTCGTTGATTCTACTTTGTACTACAATACATAAATTGATAGTGTGTATTTGGTGTTAGATTTTAAGGGGTCTGGCATTTTGTTTATAAATCTTGAAATAGTATGCTTGGGATGTGAGAAGCTTTGTCTGAGTATTGTTTATGAACTACTCTTGAGACTTAAGCCATAAAAAAGGCAACTTCACTCTTGTGCAATTCATAAACAATCTTGGAATTTCATATTCTTCACATCTGGGCGCTAGGGCTGCCGAAAACAACCCTTTTTTTGTGATTATTTTTCTCGTAAAAATTAATAGGAAGTTATGCTTTTGTTGACCTTTTATCTTAGCATGGTGTTTATTTAAGTAGATAAAAGACTAATTTGATTTAAAAGTCTTTTTATTTATAAGATTTAGGGGTTTTTACACATAAATCGGTGATCCATCCGTTTACTCAATCTTTGACTTCGAGTAGCGAAGTGTATATTTGTAAACGAGTCTTAATTATTATTTAATTAGTTAGAATATTTCAAGCTGATTTCAAAAAGCTATAATGATACAATAGTTGCGGTAGTAAAATAAAAGACAATCATCAATCAATTACCGAGCGGCGTGCGCGCGGGTACAACCCACGAAAACCGCACCCAGATGTGTCATTTTTAGCGCGCAAGGCGCCGCAGGCGAGGGGATAAATGGGCTATCTAATACTGAAATAATTTTTCAAATCGGACCAGTAGTTCTTGAGATTAGCGCGTTCAAGCAAACAAACAAACTCTTCAGCTTTATAATATTATATTGTATAGTATAGATTTGTGACGCGTCAGTAAGGTCCATGCGGCTGCACTGAATAAAGTATTTTTTTGATTCTTCATTATTTCTAGATTGTTAAGAGTTACCAACGCAGAGGTGACTGGTGAAATCTAGTAAAAGAGAGTTGTGTCTACTGGTACCTATACACAGTTCTTTTGCTTACATTAATTATTATCATCTTACGTGATATTGAAAAAGCGGCATACTTACCTTGTCTAATAAATAAGACAACTTGAAACTATACAAAAGCAGAATGAGCTAGGTAGTTATAATTAACACCTAAGTCAAATAAATACCTATTTTAGAATTCCGTCGGAAACCAATATTTAGATTACTTAGTTAGTTTTAATACAGCGTCAGCAACTGGTTACTGCTGATACATGCTGTACGAGACGCTGCAGCGACTGGGACATTATGGCGAAATGGATTAGACTAAGCAATGTGATGGCGATAGGTTATTACGAAAACGAATGTGTTTCTAAGTACTCGTATCACAATCCCAAACAGGTTTCTAGATTCCACTTTACATTAAATTAAAGACTGATACATTTGAAAAAAAAAATGCGAATTAATGAATTCCTTATTCTTTCAGATCTCTATTTAGCAAAATTATTAAAGTACCTACTGATTGTCGATAATGGACAAGTTTGGTAATCAATTTGTTTGTTGAGGTAACATACCTCAGACAAACAAATTGATGCACCTACCAACACTGTTTATGAGTGGGTAGGTACGATAGCCTCAACTCACTACAAGGTCAAGGCTGATTAGAACGCGTCGTTGTTATACAAGTACATATACAAGTACATCAGATTGCGGAACTACTAGCCGTCTCTTTCGAATCATACTGTAAGCAAGAAGTCTGAGTGGGATCACACAAACGTTATCAATGAGTGAGCATTAACACAACCTCCTCGGCAACAGATCCATCATAGAACTTCAGATCTCCGCATTTCGTGGCTGAAAATAAGTCATTATCGGATTTGAAAAACCGATACATCATCGGCGACAAGACAACTGACAACGCGATGAAGTTACTGATTGTAATTAGCGTAACTGCCAGCTACTTTGCTAATCTAATGATGACATAATAAGTCAGAATTGAAAATATATGATTATTATTTTATGCTTTTGTATTTCGTAACATTTTGTAGGTTTGTCATTAGGAAATGTGTTTTCTAAATCTCATAAACTAATCATTGAAACTTATTAATTAATACTATATTATAATATATTTCATCGCCCGTGGATGCAGTAAGAGCCTGCTAAGGGATATCTCCGGAAGAATGTCCGTAAGGATTGAGGAGCCACATCAGATTTTTGAAATATGATCTCACCATTATTTAGCAGCAATGTAGCTGATTTTGCAGCACTAATTCTAGATTTAGCAGAATATATCACTATTAATGCAAAAGTGGCTCCTCAATCTAAACGTCTGAATTGAGGAGCCACCTGGAACTCGTTAATAGATGAATATTTTTGAAAATTTTGTATCATTTAGCAGCAATGGCGCATATTACCACAGATTACAGAAACTAAATATACCGTCTAAAAATTTAGCTTCTGTAGCGCTAAAATGAAAGAAAATACAATACTTTTAGTATGGCTCCTCAATCTACACTCAAGAGGTGAATTTCTATTGGATGTGAGCGATTAAATAACATAATATTCGACATAATGATCATTTAGCAGGTGTTGTGTTTGTTTTTGCAGTATAGGAATAAAATAGTAAAACAGTAAATTTTATAGATGAATGCATTTTCTTTGGCTCCTCAATCCTGACGTTCTAATTATATATATACTCGTATGTTTGACTGTAGCCACCTTGAGATCTCAATGGAATCTAAAGCCAGAGATACTAACATTTAGCAGAAATGTCTGCTTATATCTGCACAGTTCAGCAATGTATGGGCGTTTCTCTGTAAGCTTGTACAGGTCCCATACAAAAGCTGTCCTGGCAATTTTTTTTAACAATTGCCAAAAAGCTTAGTTTTATTTCGAAGAAAATTAACTATTATTTCTGTTAGATAAGGAGGCCCACTGAAATTATACGTATTTTTCGAGATATTAGCAATTTTCCAAAAAATCATGACAGGGGAATGTTTGAGGCTTCAGGGGACTGTTGTACTTAGAAAAAAATAATTTTAAATTAATCAATCATATATTATTTTATTGGCATATTTGCGCATCAATAATTAACAAAAGATTCTTTAAAAAACATCAACAGAAAACATTACTTTTTAAACATTCATATCAAAAATTAACCTTATGTGATAGAAGCATTTTGTACTCACTAAGATCAACATTGTCTTATTATTATAATATCAATCTGTAAATGCTTTATGCAGTATTCATTAAAATACTTACTATTATCAATTTAATTATTAGAAAAGTCTTAAATATATAATTCAACTGAGATCTCCAATCAAATGCTAAAGATATTTTTGAATCAAGTAAGACATAATAAAGTTTAACTTAACATTTAAAAAAAATGCGCTCGAAAACGTCTAATTGAGTAGAAAACTTATAAAATAATCTCTTTCTCTTCAATCAATCAGAATACAATCACGTCAGAATTATACAACGATAAATGACATGTCTGAAAGGTCCTTATAATCTTAAATTTTAAATGTCTGCACTGGGGTCACAAATCTTGAGCAAAGTAACACATAAATCGTTTTTATCATTATCAATCTCTTAATTACGACAGCATAACGATACTCTACATTTTTAGCTGTAAATTTCACAAGAACGTAATCTTTTATTATATGTTAAATTGTTGTAGCATAAATTCCGAATGCCACTCGTTTCTTCTATATCATCATCCAATGTTTGAATGGATTTGTGTGGAGTCACTTAACGTTCAGCAGATTCAAGATCTTCCGGTTCGGACTCTGTAAATACTTCTTCTACTGTCCATCTAGGTTATGGAACAAGGTTGATACTGATAATCTTATAGAACTCACAAGAGACTTTTCATTGTAAGCGTTATACATTTAGTTGGAAGACCGAGGAAGGAGTAAACACCTGCGACATAATGCACATTTAAAGTGCCTTTAAAACCCTTCTGATCGGACGCTTCCTCTATTTTAAACCTTAATGACCATTGCCTGGACGTCTACCGTTGATTGCGATACATGTTGATGCCAAGGCATCGCTCTTGGATGACTTTAACAAACTTATCAATATTGTTGTTGTCGCCTTCAGAATTAACAACGAAATCAGCTGTTCTTTTGCACGTTGCTCCGATACCATCCGGTGCACCTTTTCTATGGCCACTTTCGGTGTAGTTCCATAAAAATATCTTACGATAAGAGACAAAAAAGCGTTACGACGTAATGACGTCGCCAAACAACGAACAATATCTGGTATATACAATGATCTTTACACTTCTTTAATGCAGCTGTGCTCACGAGCTGACATATTCTTTTCTAACTTCCGCAAAGATTTTTCTTTGTTCTGTTGGTTGGGATTTCTTCTCTCTTTTGAGGGTAATTTGATACTTTGATGATTGCATTAAATTAACAAAACAAATCAGCGGATTAATTTACAAACAATACATCAAAATAATAACTAATACGCAAAATACACAGTCCCCTGTAATGTAAAACAGTCTCCTGTTGCATTTTCAGGCTGAGAACTGTTGCCTGGGGACTGTGAATTTCGGTTAAATTTCACAATGTTTACAAAATTGATGTAAAATTGTTTTAAAAGAACCTACCGATAAATTTAGGCATAAACAATAAACCAATAAATTATATATAGAGATATTTAAAGTAATTAACATAAATATTATTAATTACCAGAGGACTGTATGAGGTAGCGGTCCAAACACGTGTTCACCTCACAAATGACGCTGTGACACTTAACAAAATGGCGTCTCGCCGCCGCATTCGGCATAGTTGCCATCTTCACAACAATTGCGTTTTGATTCACTCAAAAAAACGTTTTTAAACATTACAGATTTTTTTAAATATGGCTTTAAATTTTTGACAGGGGACTGTATATAAATTCGGGGACAAAGTTTATAGGACTTTACTAAATATATATAATAGGTAATGAGACCTTGTTTTACAAAAATAATATAATTTAATTATTTTAGTTTATGATATTAACTGCCAAATGTATTTAGTTTCAATAACTTCTTCGTAAATCTCATTTCTAGGTCGGAAAACAGTGATGGGGACAGCCAGGGGACTGTGTTTTTAGGGCTTCTATCACGTCTAGAAAAAAACGTTGAATAGTTATGTTTATAAAAACAATAGGCCCGTAAAGTTTCGGGCTTAAAGTGTCATTAAAAGTGACTTTTAAAAAATAAACTAAATTAACTTATGAAAAAATCGGTCGGGACAGCCGATGGCGAGCTTACAGAGAATCGCCCGTATATATCTTGGATTCTGAAAGAACAATACGTAACTATTTTCTTGTTAAGAAACAAAACCTACGTATGCCTGACTAAAACATGTGCTTATGTTCGAAATTCAAAACTAGCGGCTAATTCAAACAATGATCTAGGTTTCCATATAAGTAATTACTTTTAGAGCATTTTGCCAAATCTGTCCTCTTAGGCCCTTAGGCTACTATAAAATGAATGTTAATTCTTATCCATATCCATTAATAATCATACCTACTGATCATCCATCACTGACCAGAATGTTAGTTAAATATTATTGTAATACCGTTTTCACCACGTACCTAACTTATTATCAGCTTGCTAACGTTTCGTAGACCATTTAGAGGCCCTTCTTCATGAGCACTAATATTTAATTTTTTTTTCTTATGTATTACCGTTATAAAAGATTAAGTAAACATAATGTTTGGTACTTACTTAATAGCAAAATAAAAAAAACCACCAAGGTTTGTAAAATAAGAACAGCATGTTCTTATTTTACAGACATGGAGTAAAGAGACAGAGGGTAAAGCTAGAAGATGGTGTAAACCTAGGTTAAGTCCGAATTATAATTAGTTGTTTTAGCCGGGTACAACTCGGTCGGTCGATAGGCGACGTAGGATGCAAGAGCGAGCTAAGGGCACCCGGAGGTTAGGTTACTTTTAACCCTTTACACAGAAATAAATACCGCAAAGCGGGGCTCCGTCGACGTATTTAATTATTATTCGGACTTTACCGAAACTCCTTGGGTAAACCTAGGTTTACTCAATCTTCTAACATATAATTATATCAACAATTGAGTCATGTCACATGTCATCTAAGCTTGCATTTGGCATGATAAAATATCGTTTGTTTTCCTGATTTCGACCTATTTCATCGGTCAACGGCATCCTATCGATGTCATACCTAAATTGGCTATCTATCATTGGCTTCTCCTTTAAATTAAAGGGTGCATGGTGGCAGTTTCGTAGGTACGACGATAGATTACAGCTGCTTCATTCACAGAGAAGTCGTATAAGATAAAACCAGTTGTTACTGGATGGGTGAACCGCATTCTAACATGAATAAATTTCCTTGAGTAATTTCCATTTTACTTGCTGAGGATATATAAGTAAAATACTTTTATTAAGAGTCAATGACCAATCAAAACTTGTCTTGTTCGATTTGTTTGGAACAAACTAGTCCATCAGTCATATGGTCGACGCGTGCGCTGTGTGCTGCGCATATCTAGACTCTGTAAACAGAGCAGGGTGCGCGGGCGCCGCTTCTGACCCTTGATAGCAGCGAGCGAGATAACGTGCTGATAACTCGAGGGTCGCTCCACTAACAACCGCCTTAATTAAACAGATACACCGCAGAAGCTATCTAGAAGAAATAACTTGCATGCATCTCTCTCCTGGAGGTCTAATAACAGCATGCACTTATCGCAACAAGAATTGGCTTTTACTAAATAGATTTAATTAGCAGCCATGCCCTTACATAATAGCATCACATGTCTTAGTTTATCGTTGCATATTATAAAACTGTAGGGAGTTTCAGTTCGAGCACGTTTGTTTCTTTGAGTTAACATACACAAGCAGTAGTTGTAATATTTACACGCACACGCCCACATCACACATACTTTTAACACGCGTTGACGCGTAACATGAACTTTTGCGAATCGTATTCTGTTTATTTTTAATCTTGACTTTTATGACGAGTAGTCGTGAGTTCTTCAATCAAACCCGGATATTTATCGCAAATGATTCAGTTTACGCCTTTTGATGTATTCATTGATCGATCGTTTCATAAACATGAAATATTTGTGAATAACTTAGTAGGTGCAGCCTAATTTTATTAATGTGCACATTGCTGTAATTATACCACTATGAAAAAATCTGCCAACACATGCGTCACAGTAATTTAGAATTTTAGGTAGGTACAAAACTTGACAATAAGGCAGGCTGTTAGAATCCAAACGTTCTTCCAGTTGGCTTCGTAAGATTCGTAACAAGTTGTTTGTGAACAACAAGCATAATATAAATATCAAACACGGAAAATCGCGTAATACCTTACCTACATGTATGTATGTTCTTACTTGAAAGTTGTGACACAAAAATATAAGTAACACACTTTGTGCATGATACATGATGTAAAAACAAGCATATTAGAAGAAGCTCTTAATTGTGCATTCACCTTAAAACATAAATTAATTATTAGAGCGTTTTGGTACTTAATAGCCAACTAATCTAAGTATAGGCTTTTGGAAACACAATGAAAGTTTAAAATCACGTGCAGTTTTGACACTAACCTACATAATGTGTGTAGAATTTAAAAAAGACTTGATTAAATAGTATGTAATATTTATAACGAGAGCCGTGTTGGCCGAGTGGTATGTACCCGCGACTTTCAATTCGTGGATTCGATACCGGCCGCGCACGAATGGATTTTTCTTTCCTGAAAAAATGATGTGCGATATTTTTTTCGTTAAAACGAAGGCGAAGGAAAACTTTCAGAGGAAACCCGCGACTTCGTCAACTTCAGGCGTATTGAGCTGTTCTTTCTTCTAAGAACAGATCAATAAGCTGAGAGGATGGTATAGGTTTTGGGCAAGGCTAATCCGTCTAGGCATTGCAGCGTTCCTTAAAACATAAATACCAGTTGCTGGCTGACGCGGTATAAATAATCTTCGATAGATACTAAAGTACTTACTTACTTAATTTTTATTATATATCTTCACCCCGTTCATCGCCATCGGGGCGTCGCATGTCGGTCCATTCACTCGAATAATGGATATAAACAAGATTGAAATCTTAAGCCCGGGTACTACCAGATTTAATTATTGTAAAACAAGTATTTCTCAATAACCATTAAACAAGGAATTATGAAATTCATACATATTAAAGTTTAGAATATTACCTAGAGAATGGTAAAACAAAAACGCGATTGAGGATAATTTCATCGATATAAAATTAATCCAATATTACCTCTTAATAAAATCTAAAACAACTAGTATGAGTAAACTACACGATGGAATCAAATAAAAATTACACCAAAACATTGGCATCTTTCCTATGGAGAGAATTGTGAAATTAGATTTTTTAATTTCATACAAATATTTTAGGAAATATCTAAATACCTACAAATTCGCGGCGCAGCACCCGTGCTCTCAAAAAATCAGTACCGGCCGAGCCATCACAGAGAGTGTCATGTCGCTCTGTGCCGCTCCGCTGTTTACGTTCATGTAGTAGGTAAATAGCACATGACACCGTAGATCGGATATATATTATTCTAACAAATTATGAAGCTCAGACTCCAGAAACTAGCAGATCGCATTTATCCAGAGTCACAATGTGGATTTCGTGCCGGCCGTTCAACTACAGACATGATTTTTTCGTCAGCTACAGGAGAAAAGTAGAGAACAAAGAACACCCTTGTTCATGGCCTTTGTCGATCTCAATAAAGCCTTTGACACGGTCAGCAGAGAAGGTCTATTTATAGCTTTGGAGAGAATAGGATGCCCTGCCAAGTTACTAACGCTGATAAGATCATTCCATGAAGACATGAAAGGTACTGTAATTTTCAACGGCAAAACATCTGAGCCATTTGAAATGAGGCGAGGCGTACGTCAGGGTTGCGTCCTGGCACCTACCTTATTCGGAATTTTCTTTTCGTTGCTCCTCAAGGCTGCTTTCGGCAACGAGAATCAAGGCATTCATCTGCACACACGGTCTGATGGCAAATTGTATAACATCGCTTTATTAAAATCCCGACGACACCGAGAAGATTTATACGTTGACAGCCTTCTATTTGCTGATGATGCAGCATTTGTTGCGACTACACCTGAAGAGCTCCAAAGTATTATCAACAAGTTTGCTGAAGCTTGTTCATTATTTTCTATGTCTATAAATCACAAAAAGACAGTCATAATGATCCAAGGCACAGACCATCAATCTTGTTGGATAAAACACCACTGGAAATTGTTGACAGTTTCTGTTACTTGGGCTCTTCTATCTCGAACAATCTTACCATCGATGTAGAGATCAACACACGTATCGGAAAGGCCTCTACGATGTTCGGGAAGCTTAGTGCAAGAGTATGGAACAATAAACACCTAACAATCAAGACAAAGATGATCGTGTACCAAACATGCATCTTATTTATACTCCTGTACGGAGCTGAGACCTGGACGTCGTATGCCAAACAAGAGCGAAAACTTAACAATTTTCACATGCGCTGTCTCCGAACTATTTTAGACATCTCTTGGAGAGACAAAGTCACAAACGAGGAGGTCCTCAAAACCACACAGATGCCTAGCATCATCGCCCTGCTGAAACAAAGGCGTTTGCGATGGCTAGGGCATGTGCATCGTATGGAACCATCTCGATTGCCGCGAAAGGCTTTGCTTTCAGAACTAGCCGGCGCGAAAAGACCTGTCGGCCGTCCGATACTGCGGTACAAAGACTGCCTGAAACGAGACATGCTCGCGTTCAATATAGAACACACTAGCTGGGAAAGTCAGGCGGAAGACCGTGACCTGTGGAGGAAAACCATAGTTGACGGAGTAGTTTCCCACGATTCTTCCTGGTTCGAACTCCTAGCTAGCAAGAGAACTCTGCGACATGAACGTGCTGCAAACCCTACAACACCTACAGGGAATTTTAAATGTCGATGGTGTGACCGTAGCTGTCGCTCCAGAATAGGCCTGTATAGTCACGAACGCAGGTGCCTACATGCTCGTATTACGACTGGCATCACTTAAATCATCTTACTATAGATGGAAATAGGCCATTGATGATGATGATGATATGAAGCTCAATATTTATGTGTCGTTGTGTTTTGTTAGAATATTTTCAAACAAGTGAGCGAAGCAAATTAACTTTTTAGAGGCAATTTGGAGTTTCGGCTGAATGTTTGTACTTTGTATGTATGTATGTCAGCAATTTTTGTTCGAGGATCTCTCTTGAACGGTTGAAATTTACAACTTTACATGAATTGAAGCTGATTTTTAAAGGGGCTTTTTCATTATTGTGGTACTTAGTTCTTTAGGGTTAACAGGATATTTTATCCAAGGATTAACTCTTGAAAGGATCATCAGGTGTCTGTGGAGGCAACTGAGGAGTCTGAGGCAACGGTGGCGCCTTTGGTGACTAGGTTGACTGTGGTGGCTATGGTGACGGTGGCGACTGTGCCGACTGAAACAACTGTGGCGATTAAGGCGACAGTGCACACTAGGGTGACTGTGGTTCCTGTGATGACTGGGACTACTGATGCGACTTTGGTGACTAGGGCGACTGGTGTATGTAGCGACTGTGGTGCCTGTGGTGACTATGGCGACTGTGGTGATTATGATAACAATGGCGACTGTGGTCACTATGGCGACTGTTATAATTATTTAGAGAATTGTAAAAAAGTATTTTTATTACATATTTATATCAGCTCGATGCCCTTTGGGGACAAACTTTAGGGACGTTTGTCCCGTGCAAGCACGTCACCGTGGTGCTTGCAATAAGTATTTTTATTACATATTTATATCAGCTCGATGCCCTTTGTGGACAAACTTTAGGGACGTTTGTCCCGTGCAAGCACGTCACCGTGGTGCTTTTACTTTCGTAAATACTAATTTTTAGCTATTTTCATCTCTTTAGCAGCTATTTTCAACTAAGCGACATCGTTTAGACACCTTAAGGCTGAACGAGTCGCCCATCATAAAACGTGGAAGGGTAACTACTCCACTGTTTGACGTTACACATCCAACACAAAGGATTATATCAATTTATCTCGTCATAATCTATGTATGTATACACCCCAAACCGTAAAAAAAGTATCTATTTAAAAAATACAAGCTTCTAAACATTCGTATTTCAACACTGATTTTAGCCCAACTTTGGACGAAACTAAATAACATAAGGAGAAAGAAAACTCAAAAATAAACGCCGTTCCGACATAGTCTATTCACATATTTTTGCGCGGTCGGTTTAAGAATGAATCACTGTGCATTTCATTCTAGCGCGCGAGTAAACACACTATGTCAGGTAAGATAGCATACATTTAGGCCGCGCCCACTGACGACTTTGCCTCCGCGACTAGTTGAACCTTAATTGCCAAAAACCTTTGAAAATTTTTGATTTTTTGATTTTGAAACACAGCCGTCCCTTATGGATCTCCATGAGGAGTAGTTGCCATACTCACCACTCTTGGCAGGCGGGTTGGCGAGCGCAGTACGGTATACTATACACGGAAAGACACTGCTGCCCATCTTTCGGAGGTATCCAATAACAAGCTCTTACTGCAGTCATGGGCATGAGAGGAGGGGAACATTCTAATGCCGACAACATACGGCAAGTGTTTTGAACATACCTAATGATAATGTTCGACGACATAACACAATATGCGGTAGATGAGAAGGATGGGGTCTAATGAGCCGCGTAGAACAGATGTGAAGAATTTAAACGGATAAATGAGACAAAAAGAACTATGTACAAAATGCGTGTGCGTAAAGTGTGTGGTATGCATAGCATCAGACGTATGTGTGGTACGTAACTATGTGGGTTAAAACTGTGTAATTCTCTAGGCGTGCACGTGAAAAATATTCGAAGACACGATCAAAATTAGGATAATATCCACTATAATGATAAATAAAATAATGTTTTTGAGTAACTAAATTCTTTTTGTAAGTGACAACTGAAATTTTTAGCATTCCCCTACTGAATTACTATACCTACTATGGCGCAAGATACGAGTGTCTGTAGCGCGTGCGGGCGCGCGGGGCGAAGTAGCGTTTAAATGCCTAGTGTTCCGATATCATCGCCTTAAGGAAACAAAAAATTAAAGTCTACATACATAATAAGTCTACTACAAGTCAAACCAGCATAGAAAGTAGTGAAAGCATTACATATAATCCGATTCGGTTAGATATCAAAAATAAAGCAGTTAACCAAACAAAGCTGTGTGCTTGAAATTAGAAGCAATAGCATAGATTCCTACCTTTCCTACCAACCCATTTCTTTTTTCACGTGTCTTAAAGGTCCTCCTTGGCAAAAAGAAGGTACCTACTAAGTAGATAAGTAGGTACTGTGTAAAATGCAGTTTGTAAGGTATGTTGAAGAAAACAGAAGAATTATATTAATAAGAACCTACCATTCGAATTCTGTACCAGTTTAGTTTTAAAAACTAAACTGGTTCAGAATTCGAATGGTAGGTACTTATTAATATAAACGGTAGGTATAATAAGGTATTAGTAAAAGGTGAGTTGCAAGCAAGCGAGTAAGCAGGTTATTAGCTCATTATTAGACTGGTAACTTGGTATTTTAATATTGCCGACCTTACCTCTCGCACCATTCCCGTGGCTCACTGGTGCTCCGTTCACTTTGATCGGCCTCCCGTCTACAGTACATTTTAATAACATAATATTTTCACAAAAGTTCACTTAACCATCGAACATTGTTTGATAAACAAAACAAATGAGCGACCGAGATTCAGCTTCAATAAGTAGGTAGCTGGTTTATTTTCTCTTTCGCGCCAACTGGTTGGACGAATTATGTGACGTCAAACAAGTCAATGTGAATCCACTAGACTGAGCACAAATTATACAAAAAAAAAACGATAGCACTCAGTTTTGTTGATAAAACTTCACGTGGTTCTTTATTTTACACAACATAATTTTGGTAAACACCCAGATGTTTTTAGATTGTGTAACACATGTAAATTCCTTCCTGTTGATAAACGTAACAACACACACGATAGAATCAACAGGCTGTTCGGATGACTGAAACGAAACTGCTGGCTGCGCGCGATTTGCGATTGCGATGTTTTGATTGATACGACACGGCCTAGCAAAAAAATGAATGAAACAAACGTGAAGTTCGTGTGGTTCATAGATCTTCTATCTCTGTCTTACATTGTTTGATACGTGTTTGGATTTCAATGTCTACATTTGAAAGATTCCTTATTGTAATTGTATTGTATCATTTTTTGAAAACAAATATGCATATCCAATTAATTATCCAAAATATGTTTTTACCTCATTAATACTGCTTATGTATCAAAAATATCAAGAGAAATGAATGAGTATGAAGAGATGGAAAATATAACAGGTTAGTTAGTTTTTAAATGTTGTGTACATTGAAAGTCAAAGGGGACGTTCACGGGAACAAGTTGCAAACTTGTAGCAAAGGACACGCCAAATTTCTGCCTGATCCGTATCAATATAACTTTGTTAATCTCTACAAAAGTCTTAGGAATGTTGGTTCCTATTCAATGATAATCAAAAATTAATAAATAAACATAACATAAACGGCAAAGAGACGGTCTTGTTGGTAAACATCTTCGGCCTGGTACCTTCAAGCTTGTCTGTGTGTGCCTCCCTTAAAAAGTCTGGCAACATTGTCTTGCTTGATTCTTGCTCGCGCCATTTTGATTAGTTTGATTGAATTTGGATGACATTTTGGAAAGTGAGTGAAGCGAGCGAAAGACGCGACGCTTTTAGTAAACGAAACGCTCTAGTTTTTCTGCTAAATTATCCTGAAAATGGGCAAAAAAGATAAAAAAGGAGGACCCTCTGATGGATCTAGCGGTGAGGAAGAGTATGTCGTCGAGAAGGTGCTCGATAAACGCACAGTAAAAGGAAAGGTAAGAATTAGCGGCATCGGCATCCGACTCTGTCGTGTTGCTTGTTCTATTGATTTTATTACAAATTTTATTGTTATTAGTGCAAGCAAACAATTAAGGGTGAGAATACCTACTTATTACCTAGTCATTTCTTTAGTGAAACGTCTATAAGGTCACCTGTGATGAAGATGGAAGGTAGGTAACCTCTTATTGTTTCCTGTCGTTTTTTTATTTTTGCAATATCGCGCGTTTTTAGGTTTTTCCCAAAGAATGTTTACCAGTCGAATCGAGTCGAGTCTTGTATCTTGTTAAACACATTGTACATAATCGTGTTTTATTGTGTATTACAGATTCAATACCTATTGAAGTGGAAAGGCTACAAGGAAGAGGAAAGTACTTGGGAACCCTTGGACAACCTCGACTGTGAGGAGCTGATCCGAACCTATGAAGAAAACAGAAAAGAAAAGGAAAAAGAAGGATCAAAGGATTCTAATTCTAAAGAAGTGAGCTAATGCACTTTTTTTTATTACATTAAATAACTTCAGCAGAAAGCTTTCCTACATTCTAACCAGATTTTTAACAGGCTTTATATTCTTTCAGGATTCAAATAAAAATAAAAAAAGTTTATTAACTTGCATAAATTTCATTTTATTGTTTCATAAGTCAAATCTTAATATCTTGACACTCAGGTACCAAAGAAGAAACCTGAAGACCGTGGCAAGAAGCGTGTTCGTGAATCAAGTATTGAGTCTAGCCGTAAAGGTCGTGATGCCAGTGTATCTTCGGATGATGTTAGAGAGAACAAACGCAGTAAGGATGAGAAATCCAAGAGTGGCTTTGACAAGGGACTAAAAGCTGAAAAGATTATTGGTGAGTTGTTTATACTTTCTCTTGTCTGGCACTTAGTACATGTATGATGATTCCTGATGCCCCAGAACATGTTCTCCTGAGGTGGGTTCACAATTGGCTCAAGCACAGAGGTGTTATGTGATGTGCATGCAGTCTTATTTGCCCACTATAGTTAGGACTTGTATTGTTCCCTCTTTTAGCATAGATCAGTTACTCATTGTTAGGCAAAAGTGTTATATGCGTGGCTCCTATTATATATAACAAAATTCCTAGTAAGTTTGACCAACTGATGATAACTTATTTGAATTAAAAAAAAAACTTGACCTCAAAATGCTTTTATAACATTGATAAACCTTTAACCTCTAGGGTGTCTAAACCCGGATCTGTGACAAAACTTTTGGTGCGCCCGTATGTCTAAACCCAGATTTTTGTCCTCCTCTTTACTTTTTTGATTAAAATATAAACTATTTACAAGAACCTGTGGATTTTATTGATTTTAACAGTGACATAATAAAAGAACGAAGCCTATCCAACATTTTTCTTGTTGTTCATAGACTAAAAAAATGTAAACTCTTTCGAACTTTTTCACTTCCCGTGTTTCCGAGTTTATTGCGAAGTGCTTAGAAAAGTTTATAAAACGCAAGAAAATTTCGTTTTCAAGGTAAGTAAAAGATACATTCTAATAATATTTATATTTTAAGAGTAGGAGTGCGTAGTGAAAACTAGCTTAGATTGTCTAATTAAATACCATAAAATATGCTTTTCAAACTTTTACTGTACAAGCAGGCAGGATACTGTATGTTGTATACTTAAATTTTTTTTAACCATTTCAAATTATATCCATGAATGTTTAGTGTTAATTTGAAGATAATTTCACCTTATTTCATAAAAAATAAGTATTATGCCATAATAACTTTGAAAATCTTGGTTTTTTGAAGTTCCCTCCTAAACAGCTTGCACACATGCGTAATTCCGATATGTGTACAACACAGCATGGCCATATTAATTTGAAATACTCAGGCTGTTCACTTTTTTATAGTAACTTTGTTAGCAACAAATTGCAGTAGATATAAAATTAATTATGATTTGAGACTAGAATTATTTAGATCATTTATAATAAAATTTTGTTAGGTAATTTTTATATATTTTTTTTTTTTAATTTATTTTGCAGAATGATCACTCCAAGACCTCTCGACCCTGAATGTGTCCGGGGAACAATTTGGTCAGGAGAGAAGTGGATCCAACAATTAGTGTTTGTACTTTTATTAAACCTTGTATATAATACTCATAATGTGACGCTATTATATATTTTTCATTATAACAATGTCTTTTTATTTTATTTCTTAACTAAATCTCTTAATTGTTCGGTTCAAATATTTCGGTCATAAAAATCGTCCAATAACACCAAACAAGTAGGCATCTAGATATGTGCCTACCTACTTGTTTTTATTTTTTTATTTACCTCGTCACCTACTCTTTATATTATATTTTTATTGCTATAATCCATCTTACGTGCTGGTAAATTACCGCATTAAATAATTTTACAAATATCTAAGTCGCTTTCACATATATGAAAAATAAATATGTACTCAATTAGTCACTAGATCTATGTATAATATTGGATAATTCATTTTTTATAATATTTTACCAAAATAAATAATAGGTAATCTTTGTGCATACATACACTCTGATGAAAAAATAAACATCACGCTGTATATTCAGCCAGGATCCGGGTTCTGGACGCATAGCGCATGCGCGACACCCGAGCATGCGCAGTAACTGTCAAGGATCCGGGTTACGACGGCGACGCCGAGCGTTCAAAGTTCACGCACACATACTTGATCAAAAAGATTTTAATACATAAATAATAATGCTGGACAAATCACACAGCATCATCTAGCCCCAAGCTAAGCAGAGCTTGTGTTATGGGTACTAGATGACTGATATACTTAATACATTATACTACATAGATAGATATTTTTATTATATATAGAAAAACACCCAGAACACCCTGAACAAATATCTGCAGATACATGATGCGTACAGATATTTGTCCCGAGGCGGGAATCGAACCCGCAGCCCCTTGCGTCGCAGGCGGACCTTCGCCCGCTGCGCCACAGAGCTCGTCGATTTTAGATTTATTTTTGTTTCTGTGGTATAAAAGTTAGTTAGATGAATAGCAACCCTTATAGTTTTACTCTATGGTATTTCCGAAATCGTTCATTCCCACTGAAATTAAGTAAGTAAACCTCAGAAGTAAACAAACAAATGTTTTGTACTAGCGACTGCATCACCAGGTTGTTTTGCATATTTTGCGATAAAAAACTAATTTTATTTATTAGAAGTGGTCTATTTGAAGTGTTTAACGTTAAATTAATATATTATTTTAATATAATAACATAAACACGGGAATTTATCGCGTAATACCTTTTGATTATTCCCGACGTTTCGACTGTGTTTCAACAATCGTGGTCCCGGGTTGACTGGAGATTTCATTGGAGTGTCCATCAGAAAACGATGGTAGTTTTGCAACTACCCTCACTTTGTCTTCAGAACTCGGTAAGGCCGCGTTTACATTGCGGCACACAACACTAACAGTATCTTCACTATGCAATGTTATATCACGACGCACACTACACCTACTTATCACTGGATTCCAAGATATCGGGAGCCTAAATCCATCTTCACGGTTGAAATTCGGATGTTTTTTGATTTCGATTGCCTCACGAATCATTCTTCGGTAATATTGACGTTCATTGGCAAGAATTTTAGGAAAATTCTTGCCAATGAACGTCAATATTACCGAATTTCAACCGTGAAGATGGATTTAGGCTCCCGATATCTTGGAATCCAGTGATAAGTAGGTGTAGTGTGCGTCGTGATATAACATTGCATAGTGAAGATACTGTTAGTGTTGTGTGCCGCAATGTAAACGCGGCCTTACCGAGTTCTGAAGACAAAGTGAGGGTAGTTGCAAAACTACCATCGTTTTCTTGATGGACACTCCAATGAAATCTCCAGTCAACCCGGGACCACGATTGTTGAAACACAGTCGAAACGTCGGGAATAATCAAAAGGTATTACGCGATAAATTCCCGTGTTTATGTTATTATATTATAATGAATTGTGATCGCGAAAGTTTACGAAAAAAAATAATATATTATTTGCTGAAATATGTGATATGATAACACATTTCTCAATGTACATGCAATGGGCTATTTTAGAGAAAATTATCTATTTTTTAAAATTATCTTTTCTATTTTTAATTTACATTAATGATCTACCTCATCTTGTCAAAAACAATCATGAGATTGTATTGTTTGCTGATGACACTTCACTTTTGTTCAAAATGAAACGACGTACCACCGATTATGACGAGGTGAATAATGCAATCTCAGAGGTTGTTAATTGGTTTAATGTCAATAACTTATTACTTAATGAAAATAAAACAAAATGCATTAGATTTACTCTTCCTAATGTAAAACAGGCTGATGCCAAGATTAAATTAAAAGGTGAAAGTTTAAACCTTGTAGAAAAAACTGTATTTTTAGGCATAACTTTAGACAATAAGCTTCAATGGGGCCCACACATAGAACAACTATCGGGTAGGCTTAGTTCTGCAGCATATGCAGTCAAAAAAATCCGCCTTCTTACAGACGTTGATACCGCTAGACTTGTTTACTTCAGCTATTTCCACAGCATTATGTCTTATGGCTTACTACTGTGGGGATGTGCTGCAGATATAGACACCGTATTTGTGCTGCAGAAGAGGGCTATTCGTTCTATCTACAATATGGGTCCCAGAGAATCACTTCGCACTAAATTTAAAGAAATAAATATAATGACAGTAGCTTGTCAATATATTTATGAGAACCTGTTGTACACCCATAAAAATATTGCTTCGTTTAAGAAAAACAGCGACAATCACAATGTAAATACAAGAAATAAGAATAAACTCGCTGTGCCCACTACTAGGCTCCATAAGGTGAAAATATCTTTTAAAGGGCAATGTATACGCTTCTACAACAAACTCCCAAGTGAGTTGCAGAAGTTATCATTGAATAAATTCAAAAACATTATTAAACGCAATCTGTGCAATAAAGCTTATTATAAAATATCAGATTACCTAGAGGACAAAACCACTTGGGACGGAATCTGCTCCAACTCCGTCAAACGTAACATAAGACAAAATAAAATTGTTAAATGATGACTATAACGACCGAGTTAGGTTCTTCTGTTCACTTCTTTTCCTAACTCGCGTGTCATCTGAAGTGAACAGATTCAATTATGTGCTTTATTCTATTTATTTGTGTTGTTTTATTTTGTAATTTGTGACGCGTCAATAAGGTCCATGCGGCCGCACTGAATAAAGTATTTTTTGATTCTTGATTCTTATCAAAATATTTTCTAATAATAAAAATATCTATCTATGTAGTATAATGTATTAAGTATATCAGTCATCTAGTACCCATAACACAAGCTCTGCTTAGCTTGGGGCTAGAAGGTGCTGTGTGATTTGTCCAGAATTATTTATTTATTTATTTACAATTTTCTCTTATATAGGATGTTCCAATTACATAAGATTGTAGCTCAGTTATCCGTAATTAGGAAATAAGGTTTCTTCTTAGGAGAAATAACGTGTTTAGCATATTCTAAACGAGAATACATTTAGGTAGGTGTACATTTAAACATACTCTCGGTTTTATAGGCTTAAAAATTATAAAAGATTTTCACTAGTGATTTATTAAATAAGAATACTTAATACATAAAACATCACATGTTCATATTAAATAGCGGGAATGTTCACGTACTTGTTATTGTTGGTGGAGGCACCAACTGTTTCGACCCTTATCGAGGGCCTTCGTCAGGGTGAACTCGGTTCGCGACCCGCCACCTAATATAATAATGCCGCCACCTAATTAATATGAATGTAATAAGTCACGAAAGTTACTATAGAAAAACATCACATGTTATGATAATATTTTTAAAATTATGTTAAAATTTTATTTTTATTAGACGCGTGTACCCGCGCCGCGCACGTTCCGAAATCTCCGACGTGGGCGGTCTCGCGCTAAGCCCGACATAGGACAAGTTAAATTACATATTGTAAAATACTGCTTATGGTTATTAATTATCAAAAAAACATCATGCAGTGACATTTGTAATTAATATATTGCTTTTATTGACTTGATTGTAGCATGCCACTTTTAAATTTGTATGCCTGTGATGGTCAAACTGTTACGAAACATCTATTTTTTCAGCCTTACACATGTTTATGCAAATAAATGATCTTTATCATTCAGACAATATAATCTGCATGGAGTATGACATGGAGGATGGACTCTGGTATGGAGGGCCTTACACCCTAAGCCATAATGTTGTGGCCATTCCTCAGCCTGATACCAACACCACGATGTTTTTATATTATTAATTGCAAAATATAAAACACACATAGGTTTCTCAAACATATTAAATTGAAAATATTGATTTGATTTTTTATTGACCCTTCACCATGGTCAAATCTAATAATTTGTTTGCTTTTGTTTCAGGCGCATCGGATGCTACAGGTGATCTTATGTTTTTGATCAAATGGACAGATTCAGACGAAGCAGAGTTGGTGCCTGCTAAAATTGCTAATGTTAAATGCCCTCAACAGGTAATTTATTTTTGTACTTTTTGTATTTTATTTCTGGTTAGACAATGCTTTCTAAAATAAATTAACTGTTTTTCATGTTTCACATACACAATTTATTTGTTGTAGAGGAGAGTAATCTTTACAAATAATTATTATAAAGAGAGTTGTTTGGTGGAACATGCTAATTTCAGGAACTACTTGCCTGATTTTTTTTCTGTGTTGGATAGCCCAATTATCGAGGAAGGCTATAGATAGGCTGTATAACATCACGCTATTACCAATAAGTGTTGCATAAGCTATTACTAATTTCAAATGCAATTCGCCGTGGGGTGCCGGCAGTAGAATGTTACCCCTCCTCTCATGCCTTTGGATGCAGTAAGAGCCTGCTAAGGGATACCGCCGGAAGATGAGCAGCAGCGTCTTTCCGTGTATCAACATCCCGTACTGCGCTCGCCAAGCCGCCTGTCAAGCGTGCCGAGTATGGCAACTACTCCTCATGGAGATACATGAGGGGGGGGCCTCTGTTCAGTAGTGGACATTTTACGGCTGAAATGATGATAAGCGGGTAAAATTTATACCTTTTTTACGCAGCCATGCATGACTTTCTCTTAGAGTTCTAAATTGTCAGCGGATAGCAATATGTCTATATTTTCTGCGATGCAAGGGGTTGCGGGTTCGATTCCCGCCTCGGGACAAATGTCTGTATGATCTGCAGATATTTGTTCAGGGTGTTTTTCTATATATAATAAAAATATCTATCTATGTAGTATAATTAAGTATATCAGTCATCTAGTACCCGTAACACAAGCTCTGCTTAGTTTGGGTCTAGGTGATCCTGTGTGATTAGTCCAGCATTATTTATTTTATTTAAAGTGCATCAGGGTAAGTTCGGATCCGGGGTAAGAACGGATAAATCCAATAACTGCGTAATTTAAGGTGATTTTGAATATTTGGTAGTATAGTCGGCAACGCCATTTTGTTGAGCCCCTTTCATAGAATTGACCTCTGTCGCTAGGCCCAAAAGAACTTGTGATATTTTATGGAAAATGCAGAAGTGCGTTTTGTCTGGGTTAAGACCGGATAATTTTATCTAATAGCGCTTATGATCAGAGCTACAGAAGCGGTTTTAGAAGGTAATCCGATGTTACCCCGTCAACCTCCGATTTTCCCTTGGTTTTTGAAGTTTTATAATAACTAGTCGTCATTAGCTTTTTCATCTTTCCGTTTAGAGAATTTCCAAAAACTTAGGTTTTATTGACCCATATTTTCCTCACAACTCTATTTAAATGTTAACTTTGGCAAGCATTTTTAAAGCCCGAAATAAAATATTTTGTAATATCCTAATGGTTTTCTAAAGAAGCTTCCGTTCTTACCCCGTTGCACTTATTTATTTTAAGGTTAACTAACTACCTTTATGGTAATAAAATTTGTTTTAAAATAATGCATTCTTTGCAAGGTGTTTTTATATACATAGTATGACTCCTTAGCCAAATAATTACGTTAGGCATCATGAGTATTACATTTTGAACAGAATTGCCCTACAGCATTTGAATTCAACAAATACCTTGTGACACCATAGTTTTACCGCGCTCGTATTTAATTAAAGGTGCCTACAACCCACTCTATTACTTAATATACACACACAGACGACGTTGCGCGGGACAGCTAGTTTTTAATATTGAGCATGTTTCTTTTGATTTATAGTATTATTTATTAATTTATAATTTTGGTGTATTGATTTATAAATGTGTTTTATTTACAGGTAATAGCTTTTTATGAAGAAAGGCTGACATGGCATGCACCAGCTGATGCAGCGGAATAAAATTATTGGTATTTGATTTAAAAACTAAATTTTCAGTAAGTTAAGAATGGGATGGTCAGTCGGATCCTCCGAGGATTGTTTCATCACAATGTGACTGATGCAACATCCTAAATATAAATCAATTTAGAATATGATGTAGAACTCCAAACAGTATGTCTTGGTTGCAACAGTGATTTGCAGGTAGCTTAGAAATCTTAAAATATTCCATAACAGTTGTAGTAGACCAGTGTTTAGTGAGTTGTACATTTAGAATCATCCCTTCAAATTCTCAATTTTATCTGTTTATGGGCGTAAGGTATGAGAAACATATCTGCTGGAGTGCAAAAATATTTTACTTAAAAAAAAGGATGTTTGTTCTTGTGAGATCTTATTTTTTCATTGTGGGTTAGTATTTTTTTACTAGGATTAATTCCACTGAATAATAACAAGGCTATATATATATTTTGCATATTAAAACTAACGATTTATGATTTATGAATACTTTGTTGCATCTCCTTTTATTTTTGGTTACTTAGAAGTTAGTAATTGAAGTTGGCACATTTACAGAACTGTATTTAAACTAAATAAAGATAAATAATAACTGTCTCCTTCAAACTGATAGCTTTGACTATGAGACAGAAAGGTGCCAGCTGCTTTAGAACTATTTGGTACTTCAGTTTGGTAGTTATTTTTTTTTTCAGTTCTAAAAACATCAGAATAGGGAAGATGATCTGACTACCAAAATAATAGAAATATTTTTGGTTCATGACCAATATGGTTTATTAGACAGAATTAATTGTTAATTTTGTCTAAATAAAAAGTAAGTTTGACTGTAAAATATTATTAATTATAGTAATAATAAAACACTTGAATAAGAGACAGATTTGTTTTATTTCATCATAAAACGCTATTCAATAGTGAGATTACATAATCTTAATAAAATTTCTAGAGCAGTGCAAAAGATATAATAACTGTTTTAAATAAAGATAATATAATACTATTATAAATCATTTGATAATAATATTCTTGCGCTAAAAAACTAGAAAATGTTATAAATCAAATTATTTTGTCAAAGAATCGATTTTTTGTTAAAGTTACCTCCACTTTTGTCTTTCCTTCTACTCACAATAATATGCTCGGATCAATCATACTTGGCCGAGGGATGCCGGCAGTAGAATGTTACCCCTCATGCCCGTGGATGCAGTAAGAGCCTGCTAAGGGATACCTCCGGAAGATGGGCAGCAGTGTTATTCCGTGTATTAACATCCCGTACTGCGCTTACCAACCCGCCTGCCAAGCGTGGTGAGCATGGCAACTACCCCTCATGGAGATCCTCAGAGAGGCTTGTGTCAGAAGTGGACGTTTTACGGCTGAAATGATGAATTACTTCACTAAAGTTTAAATAAATGCAACACTTTTAATGCCTAATTAATATCATATCAGGGGTAGATAAGGTACGTGTAAGTTTAACAAGAGCGGTGCTACGAAGCCACCTTCGCCTCAGGCTTGGCACTTGTAGTCCAGTTTACTCGAGCCATTACTGAAAAGAGAACACATTACAAAAGTTAGAGCGTTATCACACTGGCGGTTTACGAACGAATTCAAAGGCGCATCGAAAACGTGGCGAACGCGAAGCGAAGACGTCGCGGACACGCAGAAAAATAAATATGAGAACAAAAAAAACAAAAGTGGCTCCGGAGCATCTACTTCTAAAGAATACTTGTATTCACATTTGCTATCAGTTTTGAATCCTACTACGCAGACTCGTCCTTCAAAAACGCCACCAACAGAAGCATCAGATGATGAAAATACAATAAACATAGATGATGATGCAACAAAGTTTACAAAACGCAAAATAACTATTCCCGATTCTGAGGATAAATTGATTAACATTTTAATTCAATGGATGGCTGACAAATACAAAAATAAAGAATAAAGGAAGTGGAGATGACAACACGAAGTTGTATTCGGGTTGAATACAACTTCGCGTTGTCTCTGGTGGATGATTTAAAAGCCTCCTGATCCTGAGCATCCATTTTATGATCCTGATCATAAAATGGATGCTAAAATGGAAGTAATGGGAATTTTGAAAAAATACAAGCAAATGTCTAACTATCCTCCAAATTATTCACTAACACAACTCCAGAACCACCTCGAAATATGCAGTCGGAAACAACTAATTTTTCACTAAGTGTCTATGACGAGAACAGTAACCACTGCAGATTCAATTTATGCTGATTTATTCACGTAAAATTAATTTTATTAATAAATTTATGCTGATTTATTCACATAAAATTAATTTTATTAATAAATTTATGCTGATTTATTCACATAAAATTAAATTTATTATTATCCTGATCCTGATATTATGTTGATTATTAAATGTTTAATTGATTATAAACCGATAATAAAGAATTAGTAATCATTTTAAACTGTGTAAAAAGTTAATGTTAAAAACATACCTATTATCAGCTGTTGAAGTAAAGACTCAGAGGCGGCTCTAGCCCTTGTGGCGCCCGTGTGCCACTAGTACCTTGGCGCCCCCTAGCAGGAGCGGGGTCAAGATGGAATACTTACAGTTATATTTTCATACGAAAATTCGGGTACAAATAGTGCAATTTTAAATAATGCAAGAAGCTTTTTAGGAAGGAAGGGGTTACCCTGCTCTCCCATCGAGTATTTGAGAGTGGTTTTAGACTTAAAGTTGGCACTTCTTTAGCAAGTATTTGCCAACGTAACATAAATAAATAACATATAACATAAATAGTAACATAAATTTCTTGCACAATTGAAAATAAATTTACAATTTCTAATGAACCTTTAGCAGCGTACTCACTACCAAATTTAGGCTGTGTGTCGCACATGGTACATAAAATGCGCGCGGGTTTATATCTGAAATTCGTTTTTAAAGATCTATATTTTTCCCTTTCATGTTTGCACCATTATCGTAACCTTGACCACGCATATCTTGTATGCCAATTTAGTTTGAGATTAAAAAATCTAACAAAAGTTGAGTTAAACCCTGGCCAGTAGTGTCAGTACCTAATAGGAAAAAACCCAGAGTGTTCTTTTGCCTTGTTGGTGCTTGCATTTAAAAGAACGTACCGTACGACAACCGATATTTGTTCTTCGTGTGCAATATCTGGAGTGCAATCTAAAATAATTGAAAAATATTTGGATTGTGTCAATTGCAAAACAATAGCTTTTTTTATTCTTTCTCCTAATAATTGTATTATTTCATTCTGAATATTATAACCAAGATAATGAGTTTTGAATAAGGGCAATGTGTTCCGCAAGCACATTATCAAAATTAGCGGTATATTCAACCAGCTTTAAAAAGTTACCATTACCAGAATCGTATTTTTTTTCCCGAAAAGCCAGACATTGCCTAGCTAAATAATGAATAATGTTAATTATTCGTTCGAGTACTGCAACCCAACGTTTTTTTTCCCGTTCATCGGGCACGCGCCTTTGGTAGTGATGCGACACTACGCCAATATAATCATTAACCTACAATCTGTTGTGTCACATTAGATGGCACTCGGCGCCCCCTTAGACCCGGCGCCCGTGTGCACCGCACACCCTGCACTATAGGTAAAGCCGCCTCTGTAAAGACTCGTGGTCGTTTCTTGAATGAAAATCACTGAATCCTGAAAAATCGTAGAACAAAAGTTGTTCTTTGGGATGGTCGGAATCGCCCCCTTTCGGCTTACCATGAGTAGGTCTACCATAAGTTTTTGCAATCTATAATCGCTAGCGACTGTAGTTAAAAAAAATGTATGGAAACTTGTACAGCGCCACTAGCGGATAGTTTGGTGCTAAAATACGCAGTAAACTACCGTAAAATGGGGTGAATAGGGATTCAGGGGTCAATAGGGATAAAAACGATGAACGAAATTAAAGCGGAAAAACTACCATGAAATCTACTGATAATAGTCAAATTTTGTATGATTTTTAAAGTAGAAACGTGATTGTTTCAACTGGTAACACTTATTTGACGTGAAGATGGTTACAAATCGGAAAAAAATATATCTGAAGTTCGCCGTTCGAAAGCTGGAGATTTTGTACCTCAGGAACTTTGGAAAAAAAGCAGTTCAAAGTGATTTATATTGAATAAATCGTGCTGAGTAACATAATAAGTTAGTGTTTTCTCCGTCCAAATCAAGAAAGTTACTACGATTTTATTGTTTAATTTTAGTTTAAATTGAAAATTAATAAGTGCCGGTAAATTTCGCAAAAAAAGGGGTTAATAGGGACGTCTACAGGATGTTATCGGGATGTCTGTGGGGTGAATCGGGACAAGAGTCCCACAAACTAGGGACGTAGTTGTATGAAAAGGGGCACTAAAGCATGGATAGGGACAGGGTTGTCACTCACCAATATCGCTAGTAGGTATCTGTCTATAATAATCAAATTATTTTTTTATTACCTAATGGTGGGTGGTTTAGTTAGGCTTTTTTAATATTTACTTAGGGACTTTTTTTTTTTTTATTCATAAAGAAGGGCTTTGTCGCTTATGCGATTATGACGCCCTGGTTAATACACACTTAACTTACTTACACTTACTTAATTAACTTAAAATATTACAATTTAATCTCTTATCTACTAATAAATAAACATTTTTGGCATCTTCTGATAATGGATCTGATAATATAACATTACAACTACCAATGGACGTTAAATCTAATCTACAGTTATTTCTTTCGGTCGAGTTCAGGGCACATTCCATTAAAATGTGATAAACTGTAGGGACTTTTGCTTTTTGCAGGTACAATGCCACGAATTTAAATAGAACTATTAAGTGATCTGAAGAATACTGATTGAAATTAAACAAAGTTTATCATACTTATTTTGATACGGTTTAGAATTATATTTTGTTTACTTCTAGGCACAGACAGAAGAGTTTAGAAGTCTAGAAGAATTTCGTAAACCCACCTAGTATTAAAAAATATTTTTTTAAGTAATTACTAATCTTTATTTTTGGTGCAATTTGGTTCATCATGTATTGGTTACAACTGCACACGTAGATGCGCTATGCTACGTCTCGCTCCCGCAATGCACTCTTAACGTTGTGTAAGCGAGACGGCCGACGCTGATAAACGCGACTACCTACACTGTTTTGAATTGTACTTAATTTAGTGAGGGTAGGGGTATGCTCCATGTGAATGCAAAAACATTGTTTGTTATTTCTGATCATGGATGATATTGTTAACTAACTAGAATTACGACGAATGTGAGTACCTAGACAAACCTATAAAGGTTTTTAGGTGCAATACTACAAAAACCTTGTAAAATCTTCTAAAACAAATAAATAAAAAAAAATAAAAAAAACTTACATAAAAAGATTATTACGAATATATTGTTAAGTAGATGTTTAACATATTTAATAACATTGAGACTAATCAGTCTCAATGTTACAATGTAATAGCTCTGTTGTAACATTGTTTTCCAATAAATAATACATACATATAGATTTTATTTTCTATTCTCTCTTTTTTTCTAATTATGACAGGGGAATCCAGTGGGTATAGGATAGTAGGTTTGAGTAGGTATTTTGTTTCTCCAAAAATTACTTTCTGCACTTAATAACTTTTGACTCAGCTCCAGCGGAAATACATATGTATTTGCTTCTTTAATTATTATTTTTTGTATTTTATATAATTTGACTGAAACTGATTGAAAAGTTGTAACTAACAAATCAATGAAGTCTGTAGAGGTTATGTTACATTCTCACTACATATTACTAAACAATATTATTTAGGGGTTTGTGACAACCCTGACCATATTTCTCTATTGTTCTCAATGCCGTCCCTATGAACCCCTATTTGTGTATGAATAGGGACAGCATATATTTTATGTATTTACATAAAAGGAGCTGACCATCAATGATTTTCACATGCAATTTCATAATATACAAGACTAAACTTTTAATGTAGTAAACTAAAAGTTGTTAGTACAAAATTCATTAGAAAATGGCACTCAAAGTTGAAAACCATCCCCATTCACCCCATTTTACGGTATACTACAGCGACTGTAGTTTAGGCTTTATTTTCTTAGAATTTGGTACCATACCATGAGTTACAAATATGACAGGACCGGTGTCATAGTAACATACTATTACTACTGTAGTAACGGCAGGCGACCTAACAGTGACAACTCATGGTAGACACAGGTATCTGTGGCATTGCGGGTACACATGTCAATACACGTCGCAGAGCACACGCAGCAGCGCGGGTCACCTGAGCTGCGCCACGTGGCCCGGCGTGGCCTGCACCAGCGGCGCCAGGCGCTCCGCGAACCGCTGGAAGTTGCGCTCCAGCTCGCGCTGGTACTCGCGCTGGTCGCTGCCGATCAGGTTCTTGTTCTTGTTACACACATGTTACTACACGCAGCAGCGCGGGTCACCTGAGCTGCGCCACGTGGCCCGGCGTGGCCTGCACCAGCGGCGCCAGGCGCTCCGCGAACCGCTGGAAGTTGCGCTCCAGCTCGCGCTGGTACTCGCGCTGGTCGCTGCCGATCAGGTTCTTGTTCTTGTTACACACATGTTACTACACGGAGCAGCGCGGGTCACCTGAGCTGCGCCACGTGGCCCGGCGTGGCCTGCACCAGCGGCGCCAGGCGCTCCGCGAACCGCTGGAAGTTGCGCTCCAGCTCGCGCTGGTACTCGCGCTGGTCGCTGCCGATCAGGTTCTTGTTCTTGTTACACACATGTTACTACACGCAGCAGCGCGGGTCACCTGAGCTGCGCCACGTGGCCCGGCGTGGCCTGCACCAGCGGCGCCAGGCGCTCCGCGAACCGCTGGAAGTTGCGCTCCAGCTCGCGCTGGTACTCGCGCTGGTCGCTGCCGATCAGGTTCTTGTTCTTGTTACACACATGTTACTACACGGAGCAGCGCGGGTCACCTGAGCTGCGCCACGTGGCCCGGCGTGGCCTGCACCAGCGGCGCCAGGCGCTCCGCGAACCGCTGGAAGTTGCGCTCCAGCTCGCGCTGGTACTCGCGCTGGTCGCTGCCGATCAGGTTCTTGTTCTTGTTACACACATGTTACTACACGCAGCAGCGCGGGTCACCTGAGCTGCGCCACGTGGCCCGGCGTGGCCTGCACCAGCGGCGCCAGGCGCTCCGCGAACCGCTGGAAGTTGCGCTCCAGCTCGCGCTGGTACTCGCGCTGGTCGCTGCCGATCAGGTTCTTGTTCTTGTTACACACATGTTACTACACGGAGCAGCGCGGGTCACCTGAGCTGCGCCACGTGGCCCGGCGTGGCCTGCACCAGCGGCGCCAGGCGCTCCGCGAACCGCTGGAAGTTGCGCTCCAGCTCGCGCTGGTACTCGCGCTGGTCGCTGCCGATCAGGTTCTTGTTCTTGTTACACACATGTTACTACACGCAGCAGCGCGGGTCACCTGAGCTGCGCCACGTGGCCCGGCGTGGCCTGCACCAGCGGCGCCAGGCGCTCCGCGAACCGCTGGAAGTTGCGCTCCAGCTCGCGCTGGTACTCGCGCTGGTCGCTGCCGATCAGGTTCTTGTTCTTGTTACACACATGTTACTACACGGAGCAGCGCGGGTCACCTGAGCTGCGCCACGTGGCCCGGCGTGGCCTGCACCAGCGGCGCCAGGCGCTCCGCGAACCGCTGGAAGTTGCGCTCCAGCTCGCGCTGGTACTCGCGCTGGTCGCTGCCGATCAGGTTCTTGTTCTTGTTACACACATGTTACTACACGCAGCAGCGCGGGTCACCTGAGCTGCGCCACGTGGCCCGGCGTGGCCTGCACCAGCGGCGCCAGGCGCTCCGCGAACCGCTGGAAGTTGCGCTCCAGCTCGCGCTGGTACTCGCGCTGGTCGCTGCCGATCAGGTTCTTGTTCTTGTTACACACATGTTACTACACGCAGCAGCGCGGGTCACCTGAGCTGCGCCACGTGGCCCGGCGTGGCCTGCACCAGCGGCGCCAGGCGCTCCGCGAACCGCTGGAAGTTGCGCTCCAGCTCGCGCTGGTACTCGCGCTGGTCGCTGCCGATCAGGTTCTTGTTCTTGTTACACACATGTTACTACACGGAGCAGCGCGGGTCACCTGAGCTGCGCCACGTGGCCCGGCGTGGCCTGCACCAGCGGCGCCAGGCGCTCCGCGAACCGCTGGAAGTTGCGCTCCAGCTCGCGCTGGTACTCGCGCTGGTCGCTGCCGATCAGGTTCTTGTTCTTGTTACACACATGTTACTACACGGAGCAGCGCGGGTCACCTGAGCTGCGCCACGTGGCCCGGCGTGGCCTGCACCAGCGGCGCCAGGCGCTCCGCGAACCGCTGGAAGTTGCGCTCCAGCTCGCGCTGGTACTCGCGCTGGTCGCTGCCGATCAGGTTCTTGTTCTTGTTACACACATGTTACTACACGCAGCAGCGCGGGTCACCTGAGCTGCGCCACGTGGCCCGGCGTGGCCTGCACCAGCGGCGCCAGGCGCTCCGCGAACCGCTGGAAGTTGCGCTCCAGCTCGCGCTGGTACTCGCGCTGGTCGCTGCCGATCAGGTTCTTGTTCTTGCGGAGGGCGTCGTGACATCTGCAGGGGACGGGACAGTTTTGATAGCCGTTAAAGTCCAAGTCACAAAAAAAAAAGTAAAAAGTAAGGCCTTTGCATCCTTTATAGATGATTTATACAGCGTCAGCAACTGGTAATCATGTTGTACGAGACGCTGCAGTGCCTAGGACATTGTTAGATGGATTAGGCTTGCCCAGCACCTATACTATCCTCTCATCTTAGGTAGCTGTTATACAGAGGAATGAAGGTCAATACGTCTGAAGCTAACTAAGCCGCGGGTTTCCTCACGATGTTTCCTTCACCGTTAAAGCACGTGTTAAGTGTGCACATACATTTTTCAAGAAAGAAAAATCCATTGGTGCCCTGCCGGTATCGAACCCACGACCTTCGGATTGAAAGTCGGGGGTACAAACCACTCGGCCAACACGGCTTTTTACGAAACTACAACAAAACATCCGAAGTCACGACGTGTTTATTAACATACATATAACCGGGTATTCATCGCGTTCTTCCCGGGAGCATGCTTGGTGCAATCCAAGCGAAACGTCGGGAAATAATAAAGGTAATTTACGCGATAAATACCCGGTTATATCGCTGTTTTCTCATGGATCCACTAATTTGACCCACTGGTGGAACCACGAGGGAGACTCATTTCTCGTAGACCCACTAGTTGAAAGGTACAGTTCACATAGAGCAATAAATCACTTTTGTAGAACTTAGCATAATGCACTAATTGATAACCCTTTCAAGGTACTAGCGAACAGAAGCGAACAGAAGAACCTAACTCGGTCGTTATAGTCATCATTTAACAATTTTATTTTGTCTTATGTTACGTTTGACGGAGTTGGATTTGCTAAGTTATTTCAGCTACTTACTTCTTGGAGAAGTCTTTGAAGGACAGTCGCAGTTTGTTGGTGAGCCTCGTCGGAGGCTGCGCGCCCTCCGCCACCGGCGCCAGGAACACCTGCGCACGTGCAATATTATCTTAGTAGTTGCAGAGTAGTCGTAGTAGTGGAGTGGACATATCGGGAAACTCGGAGAGACTCGAGTCATGGTAAATATTGCATATTAAAATAATTATTTGAAGACAATGGCCATGTACGGCCAGCTATAGAACTAAGAATTAGGATTTTGTTTATTTTTACCATTTTTTTATTTTATTTAGAATTTTGCTATTAACTTATTATGGACATTTTAGATTCTGTGACATAGCCAAGTGTACTATATCGTCGGTCCAATACTCAAGTCGCCAAACTGCTCTTTTGACGCTTTTCACTTTTTGATGGGCATAGTAATGGTTAGGCCAAAAGCACAATGTGGTAAAATATCATATCTGTAGCATTAAAAATGACGAAGATATCACCAATTTCTTTTTCATCTATCTGCACAGAATTTACTCCATAATATTGTCAACTGTTCTATATGCCCGATTGTTTAGTTTACCATGGCAGAAAACTATAAAATACATATAACCACATAAGTCAATTAGCTAATGTGGAAGTTTGGCTAATCTACCTTAGTCTAGTTTTATGCTATAAATTATCCAAAGTAATAGTTTGGCTGATTTACTTTGGTCCATGAATGTGAATCGACTAGCTAAAATAGTAGTTTAGCTAGTTTACCATGGTCTTATAAAGAACATTTTCTAGCCAATGTAGTAGTTTGACTGATTTTCCTTGGTGCATTAATGTGCATTTTCTAGCCAAAGTAGATAGTTGTACGGCTGATAATTATTTTGGACCAAGAATAAATATTAGCCAATGTAGTAAGTAGTTTAGGTACCTAGTTTATTCTGACTTTGCTCCTATAATTTTACCTGTTTTATTTAAACGGGAGTTAAAAATAAAAATCATTACCCCATCGCTATACATACTCTTGCTTGCGTCGCTTGTTTGATTGAACTGCACATCACTATTTAAGAGCAAAAATCAGCTGATTGGTGAAAAGTTTTTATGCAGAAATAAAGTTTTAAATGTGAAAAATGGATGGCAACCGGTTTAGAGTTAACCAAGCACTGAAAACAGCTTACTTAACAAACAGTTCAAATGATGAAAATGAAGATTCAGACGGTGAGTAGATAGTGCCTTCCTAATAAGATTGTCATAATATAGTTATTTTTTTTGTTTTCATGTTGACTAAGGTACAAGGTATTTTACTTCATAAATAGTAAACATTACTTACTTTTTACTAGGAATAGTTACCATCGATGTTGTTTTGTTAAAAAAAATTGTGTCGGTAGGTGCAAGGTACAAGGTGTAAAAGAATATTAATAAGTAAGGTACCACACAGTACCTGGGTACTAAAGTACCTGCCTACATTTTAACAGTTAATACCTATCTATGTATAATTAGATAGCTAGATGGCGCTGTGTAAAATGTCCAGTAATATTATGACAATAAACTTTATTATTATTATATTATATTATATTTTTATTATTATAATGCTCTAAACCGCACCTACCAAGACCCAGTACGTAGGTACCTACCGACGTACTAACTAAAGAGGTATAAGTCGTTTTTATTGTGTATGTGTAGTGTAACCCTACCAATTATTGACTTTTCTGACTAGGACTCGATGTTTTAACATTACAGTGTTGTGAATGTTGTTTTTATTACAGATAATGACATTGATAATACATCTCAATGTAGTCCAAAATACAACGCCAAAGCAACTAGTAGTAACATAACGGCTTCGCCAGGTAAACAGGTTTTCTATCAGTCCTAGGTATTTTTACTTATTATTATTTATCCTACTAATGTTATAAATGCAAATGTTTAGATGTTTGTCATCGCGTTTGTTTTTCATTAATCTCGTCGTAACGGCTGGACCAATTTCGATAAAACTTGTAATTATACATAGTTCGTGATCTGTAGGTTATAGCATATAAACTACTTTTAACCAGGTGCAAATACCTACACTCAATGGATCTAGGCATTTCTGAAATTAGCCGTTTGTCATGCCCAGTTGAGATTTTTCATACTAAATTGACTTCTACGCATCGAAATGGCTAACTTCACGAATTCCTGGATCCATTGTGTGTATACACGCGCGAAGCCACGGGCGGAAGCTAATTTATTATAAAATACCTAATTCTTATTGAATAGTGTTCGCCCTCAGCGTCGCTCGCGTGGAAGTAGCATGGTAATCCAGTTAATAATTCTGGATAATTAGAATGAATGATCATGAACTATATTTATTCAAAGTTTCATCCAATTATATTCTGTCGTTGCGTTGTTTACTAAGTATTACTAATATTATATTTACGATCATTTACAGTTTAGTAAGTTATAATAGTTGATTTATGTTTTTTCAGCTTTTGAAGCTGGTGAAATAAGTATAGAACCACCCCCCTATTCACCTCATACGCCATTTATTGTTCAAAGAGAAGAAATAATTTACAATAAGCAACTTCAGACAATTTCTCCATTATCATCACCACTACCTGTTATGTCACCTGCAACGTCTCATATGTGCAATTTGATAATTCAGGAAGTATTCCAAGATAGTGACGACTCTGTAAATGATCCTGATTTTGAACTACAAGACAACAGTGACACAAATGAGGGTGACAATGTTTCTGTTTCGTTATTAAAATCGCCGGAAAACGAAAATGAACTGAATGTGGATGATTATGTATTAGGTAATGGAAATGAAGACGCAGCGATCACTCTTCAACAAGAAGACGATACAGTCTCACTTCCATCTGAAAATAGAGAAGAGCAGTCAATAAGGGAAGAAAATAATAATGACCATGTCTTGCCAAAAAGTAGAAGAAGAAAAAATCCAAATAATTGGAAGATAAATATTAATAAAGAAAAACGCCTCAAAGGAGAGCCTTTTGAAACAAAGAAGGGCAAATCAATGCCAGCTAAACCATTAAAACCGGCTAAATGTGTAGAACAACATAAATGTATAGCATTTGTTCCTGAAAATGAAAGAGTAAAGATCTACAAACTATTTCGTAACTTACCAAATCTGCATAAGCAACGACAGTTTGTGGTAAGTCACGTCACAAAAAAGAAGAAAAATCGTGAAACAACTCAAGGGCCTTCTAGAAGAAAATACACTCAAGTTTATACATTGACTGTATCGTCAGAAACAAAAATTGTGTGTCGACAGTTTTTTTTAGACACCCTGAATATAACTGGTGCTTTTGTAAAGGGTGCCCTAAAAAAAGTTAATCAAGAAGGCAACTTGTCGCCAGACAAAAGAGGAAAAAAAATTCCTCCTAACAAGCTATCACAGGAAGCTGAACTTTTTTTAAGGAATCACATAGTTTCTTTTCCAGCAGTCGATTCTCACTATTGCCGCCGTGATAGTGAAATGCAGTATTTAGACTCAACTCTCAACATAACACTAATGTATGAAGAATATAAGAAAAAATGTGAATGTACTCAAATGGCTCCAGTCAGTTTTGAAAAATATAGAGTAATATTCAGAGAATACAAGCTAACATTTCATAAACCTAAAAAAGATTTATGTAAACAGTGTCTAGCCTTTAAAGAAATGACAGAAGAGGAAAAGATTGCAAGTAAAGAAGCTTATGAAAAGCATTTATTACGACGCGATGAAGCACGAAATTGCAGAAATGAAGACAAAGAAGAAGCAAAACGAGACAGTTCAACACTGGCATTCAACTTCGATCTAGAAGCTGTACTTAGCACACCAAAAGGAGCTTCCGGACCTTTTTTTTACGTGCGAAAATTAGCAGTTTATAACCTGACTATGTATAATTTGGGAAATCAAGATGTGGAATGTTTTATGTGGGATGAGACGGAAGGGAAACGAGGTGCAATCGAAATATCAACATGTGTGAACAGATACATAATGGAAAAACATAATATTAAACACGTTAGAATGATGTCAGATGGTTGTGGTGGCCAACAAAAGAATTACCACTTTTGCTCTATGTGCTTAATTACTGTACAACAACATCCTACTCTTGAAATAATTGACCATAAATTTTTTGAATCGGGTCATACCCACATGGAATGTGATTCCATTCATTCAAAAATTGAAAAAAAATCCAAGAATGTACCAGTCTACACTCCCGATGGTTGGGCCCAAATAGTTCGGCTAGCCCGAACCAACCCTCGGCCGTATAAAGTAACATCTTTACTCCATGATGACTTTATGGATTTCGGATCCAAACAACAGTATCAGGCCTATGTTGCAGGTAATGGGACCAAGATAAGCTTGAATAATGCTGTCTGGGTCCAATACAGAAAAAATGATCCAGATACCATTTTTGTTAAAAATAATTATGACACAAATGAAGCATTTGTTGCTCTCAAGATGAAAAAGAGGAGAGGGAAAACTATAACATACCCTATTTCAAAAGTCTACACAGAACGGATAAATATTTCCATACAAAAAAAACAGGATCTTTTAAAACTCTGTACAGATTTACAAATACCGAGACTTTACCATGCGTTTTACAATGAGCTTCCTTGTTCGGAAACTGTTCGTGACGCTCTTCCAGAGCCTGATTTAGGAGAGGAGAGTTCAAATGAGTAGGTTACTTGATTTTTAGTATGAAAGAGATGTTTCTAGTAGCATTTAAGTAAATTTTTATAATTATTTCCAAAAACACCTAATACTGGTGAAAATCCGAATTTTATAAACTTTATAAACCAAATAGTAGGATCGAAAGTGCGTTGTTGTTTTATAAACTGTAGGTTTATGGTTAAAATAATAAAAAAGTTACAAGTTAAATAATAAATAACAAATACAAGGAGAGCATCCTTTTTTAATTTCATAGCTTTTTATAAAATAAACATTGATAATTATGAAGGAGATTGACAGAAAAGTTTCTAGTAGCAAATAAGTGGAGTTATATAATTATTTCTTAAAATACTTACGACTGGTAAAACCCCGAATTTTATAAAGTTCGCTAATTAGGATTGAAAGTGCGCCGTAGTTTTATAAAATGTAAGTTTATGTGTTATATAATAAAAAAATAGATAAGTACAGTAGGAAAACATATTTTTTTTGTATTATATAGTTTTTTTTTAATAAATATTGATATGAAGGAGATAAAAAATTTTGTCTTATACTCTAGTAGCAAATAAGTCTTTATATTTATCTTTATTCCAAAAAATGCTTAAGGCTGGTGAAACCTAAGCTAATTTGTTTTGAAAGTGTCGTTTTATTAATAAATAACTAAATTGAAAGTTACTTACTGTTGATTTTATTAAATAAAGTAACATCATATGTTTTGTTTTTATTTTTATTTCATTATCTTATCCTTATCAATTAATTCCTATAAATGGTTAGGTACCTACATTATCAAAATATTACAGTTATTTGTTTGCACCTTCTACATTATGGCTAGTTAACTATTCATTCATGTATTTTCTTGATGTATCACACCACAGTATACTCGTCTTATTACCACATTGGCTATTTTACTTGAGTACATTTAAATACTTACCTACTATAACTAACCATGATAAACTCGCCAATCTGCTTTATCTTCGATATTATTAATATTTTAGCAATTTGATAAATACTACCTTAAAGATATTTACATAAGGCAATAATATTGTTATGATTTAAATACCCATGAATAACCCCTGATTTACAGCAACAAATTGAACTTTGTTTTCGCTCCCCTGAAAAATCCCGAATTTTCAGTTTGGCGACTTGAGTATTGGACCGACGATATGTTCCTATGGTGAAATAAATGAGTATATGTATTTTGTATGTTTGTAATGAATAAACTAGACAACTATTACACCGATTTTGCGCCAGCTCCAGCGGGCCCTGGTTGACCGTGGTGCCGATGCAGCCCTGCACCACCATCTGCAGCATCTTGGGGTCGGCTGGCTCCTGTGCCAGCTCCTTACCTGCGCCAGCTCCAGCGGGCCCTGGTTGACCGTGGTGCCGATGCAGCCCTGCACCACCATCTGCAGCATCTTGGGGTCGGCTGGCTCCTGTGCCAGCTCCTTACCTGCGCCAGCTCCAGCGGGCCCTGGTTGACCGTGGTGCCGATGCAGCCCTGCACCACCATCTGCAGCATCTTGGGGTCGGCTGGCTCCTGCGCCGTTGCCGCTGCCAGCTCGCCCGTCTGAACAAACAAATACAAAGTGACTTAGGTATTTTCTCATAAGAACTAACCAAAAAAGCGCTGACGTGTTGACCTAGACGGGTTCTATGGTAGATGGCGGGAGATTGCACTGGACAGGGACAAGTGGAGGGAAACGGGGGAGGCCTTTGCCCAGCAGTGGGATAGTATAGGCTAGTAAAAAAAAAAGGAAAAGAACTAAGTACAAAGTACACTTAAAATGAGACACATAAATCATTAAAATTAAATATGAATTAGTAGCCTCTTGCAGCCTCTATGTAACGTAAATTTACAAAGTATTTAAAATAAATGGTATATTAGTATCGGTGTAAATATATATATATATGTTATGTTAACTTATGTTTGTTTGTTCCTTTGGTTCCTGATACTTTTATGTCGTTCGGTTAATCATTAAACATCTTTGCTCCTTCCGATAGTATACTGTTCTTTCCATAGTAAGTTCATGTGTAAGGTAGTTGTAATTTTATTTTATTTCTAAGATTGTATTTGTTTTCTTTAATTTCCAGACAAATATTTGATCGAATAGAATTTGTAGTGATTTTCTTTATCAACATGCATGTGTTTCATACAATTGTTTAATATTGAATATTTTACTTTTTTCATAAACTTCATTTGTAGGCATGAGATAATGATAATGGAAAAGGGTTTTTATCATTTTATTTTGTTTTGACTTTACTGTGGTATTCTGTATTGAGCGACGCTTTGATGAACAATTCATCATCATGATCATCACAGTCATAGGCCTGCTACCCACGTCCACTGCTGGACTCGGGCCTCCCTCATCTCCAAGATCATGAGCGGATTGTTCGGAAAGTTGTTATCAATGCGTCGACTTAAAAGGTGTTGTCGGCACTGCCGGCAGTAAAATGTTACCCCTTCCCTCATGCCCTTGGATGCAGTAAGAGCCTGCTAAGGGATACCTCCGGAAGATGGGCAGCAGCGTCTTTTCGTGTATCAACATCCCGAACTGCGCTCGCCAACCCGCCTGCCAAGCGTGGTGAGTATGGCAACTACCCCTCACGGACCTCCATGGGGAGAGGCCTGTGTTCAGTAGTGGACGTCTTACGGCTGAAATCAGCTGAAATGATGCAGGAGTAACATTCTTCTGCGGGCACTCCACGGCAATAATACAATAAATACGACTAGGCAAAACATGTTGTATTTATTCTTGCAACTAGTTTTGGTAATACGGCTGAAATCAGCTGAAATGATGCAGGAGTAACATTCTTCTGCGGGCACTCCACGGCAATAATACAATAAATACGACTAGGCAAAACATGTTGTATTTATTCTTGCACCTAGTTTTGGTAAGTATAGTATAAGTAACTGTTTCTTGTATTTAGTAATTTTGTGATTTTTTCAAGAGATGCTTATAGGAAACCGCTAAGAATAGAAATTAAGATAAATGTTAGAAGTTACCTTCTTCTGTATATCTTCAATGGCTACTTCGATTGGAGACAGTATTATTTGCGTGCGCTGCACTACCTAAAAAGAAAGATACGTATAAACACATTAAAACTGTTAAAAATAAATAATAATGCTGGACAATTCACACAGCATCATCTAGGTTATGGGTACTATACTTCTATTAAAAACCTGGATATTTTTTGTATACAAGAAGTTAAAAAACCAATGTACGTTCTAAGTAATTATGGTTATAGTCTAGTCCCATGGTTCCCAACGTTTAACAACGATTATAACGATTATATTCATTGCATTTTATGATAGCGTAGTGAAGGTAGGTGAATGACCTGTATTGCCACGCTAAATGGCATCGAGTATAGTACGAGTTCTAACTTTCAGTCCAGTATTTCGAGTGGAGGCCACGGACCGGCAAGCGCAGCGTAGGACGTCCACCAACAAGATGGGCTGATAACCTGATGAAGACCGCAGGTCGACGGTGGATGCAGATCGCTTCCAACTGCAATAACTGGAAACCATGAGAGAGGCCTATGTCCAGCAGTGGACGTCCTACGACTGAAATGCGACCTCTAGTCCCGCTATCCAAACGTTTAACAAAGGCTAGCATCCACCGCGCACCTGTATCCTCGTCTTGACGTAGGGGAAGTGGTGCGCGACCGTCAGGATGGTCTTCCGCTTGCACTGGTCCGCGATGTCGCCGTGCGCGCGCCCGTCCGCCGTGAACGGCGTCGCGTACATGAAGCGCTCTGCGGAGTATACACAGCTGTTGTAATCAAACAACATTCACCTGACACAAACACACGCAGACATATGATACAATATACAAAGACAAGCGAAACAAGGCAAATTACAGTCGCACAGGTAAATACGAAATAAAATAATAACATTAAACAGGAGTATTTTAAGCCTTGTTCAGAAGGGGCGGATCCGGCGCGATTACCTCGTGCGTATCACGCGCGACCGTTGCGTCCAGAAGGAGCGTACTAGCGCGCTGGGGAACATTTTGGCGCTCCATTTTCCTCCACACATGCACTCGCTCTGGAGTTCACTCATCATCCCGTACTGCCCTCGCCAACCCGCCTGCCAAGCGTGGTGAGTACGGCAACTACCCGTCACGGGGATATATGAGGGAGGCCTGTGTTCAGTAGTGGACGTTTTACGGTGGAAATGATGAATAGGAGTGAAAGGCCTCCCTAATGGGGATTCATGAGGGAGGACTGTGTTCGGTTGTGGACGTTTTACGGCTGAAATGATGTAAATGATGACTCACTGATGTTATAGTTCCTTTCGAAGTGCGTCAGTCGCTTCCGCAGCTCATGCGGCTCGAAGTAGGGCTCCACGTATGTGATCTGTATGTAGCCCTTGTCCGGGTCGAGCGTGCTGCTGTCCACGATGTTCGAGTCCTTGATGATCACTACGTTGTCGGCGCCGAAGCGCGTTCCGTAGAAATTCTGAGGGAAATAGGTGATGAGATTAGTCAAGTGTTCCTTGACATTGTGACGTACAGCGCCTTTTGCGGAGGGTAAAACCGATAAGACGAGAAGTGACGCTTGGAGATATGGGAGTGAGTACTAGGGCGACCGCCCTAGTGACTAGTTACTGGGGCGACTGCCCTTCGTCCATCGTGCCCATCGTGTTTGGCGTCTGGGGCTACTGTAGCGACTGTTACAAAACCAATGTACGTTCTAAGTAATGATGGTTATAGTCTAGTCCCATGGTTCCCAACGTTTAACAACGATTATAGCATCAACCCTGCACCTGTATCCTAGTCTTGTCGTAAGGGTAATGGTGAGCGACCGTCAGTATGGTCCTGTCTACAGACTCAGTCAGGATCTATACTCGATGCCATGTAGCGTGGCAATACAGGTCATTCACCTACCTTCACTACCTATATCATAAAATGCAATGAATGTGTCGCTAATACTGTCGCTTACCATACAAACCACATAGCACGTTTTCGATAGGTTTGTATGGTAAGCGACAGAATTAGCGACAAGCACTTTCATTGCATTTTATGATAGCGTAGTGAAGGTAGGTGAATGACCTGTATTGCCGTAGAACGACACGCGGAAGTACGAGCCGAGCACTCGCTCGTTAGCTCACCTCCAGCCGGCTGAATATCTCGGGCAGCTTGGTGAGCGCGTGCTCCTTGTAGACGAACTCCTCGCGGTCGAGGTCGCCGAAGCGCGCGCCGTAGAACGACACGCGGAAGTACGAGCCGAGCACTCGCTCGTTAGCTCACCTCCAGCCGGCTGAATATCTCGGGCAGCTTGGTGAGCGCGTGCTCCTTGTAGACGAACTCCTCGCGGTCGAGGTCGCCGAAGCGCGCGCCGTAGAACGACACGCGGAAGTACGAGCCGAACACGCGCTTGCCGTGCAGCTGCTCTATGCGGGTGAACGCCTCGTTCAGCTTACTGCAACAGACAAATGATCCACTTTAGCATGTGCCAAAAATACTCCAAAAACAAAATTAGGTAAGATATTTATTTATTATTTTATTTATGATATGAGCCTGATTCTGCCTACTACAGGGCAAAGGCCTCCCTTCCCTCTCTCCACTGGTGCCAATTTTCGCTGTAGGAGTCTAGCTCGTCCCTTCATCGGCGCCTAGGCCTTCCACGTGGTCGTCGTTGTTGCTGAAAAGATATGATGATAAATGTATGACAGTAGTTATAAAAAACAACATTAGGCTTTTATAACTCCACTGTTACACATTTATCATCACCATCACATAATCTAATATCTAATTTTGTTTTGCAAGTTATAAGTGAAAATATTTAATCGAAGCAATCATTTTTGCAAGCTGTAACACCCTGTAATTGGAAGAGCATATAATAATACGTCATAAGATATTAATGCTTATGTAAGTTTACTTTTCATGTGTTATTCTGTTGGGAGTCCTCTTATAAATAAATAAATCGCCAGCGGCAGCAGTATTGTTCCAATCGTTATAAATAAAATTCTAGGCGTCTATTCGTTGCCGTCGTCGGTCGTCAGTGTAGATAGATAGATAGATAGAAAATGCTATGTAGTGTATAGCTCATAGATTCGTGCCTTTCCACAACATCCGCATATTCTTCGGGGATGCTCTTGGAATGCTGCCCGAAGAGCATTCCCGAAGAAGGGGGCCGGCCGCTGCCCCGAGTCTTACTCCGGTATTTCTAGGAGGTTAGGGTCGGGGTAGACTCACGCGGGACAATGCACAATACACCCCGATGCGGGTCGCAAGTATCTGGTATCCCCCACCAGAATTAAGACTAATGTATGTAGGTATGGCTAGCTTCTTGTAGTCCCTGTGTTCAGTCTATTGGCTGTCGTCGTGGATGGTGTGCACTGACCTGTGTATGTTGGCCAGCTTCTTGTAGTCCCTGTGTTCAGTCTATTGGCTGTCGTCGTGGATGGTGTGCACTGACCTGTGTATGTTGGCCAGCTTCTTGTAGTCCCTGTGCTCAGTCTATTGGTTGTCGTCGTGGATGGTGTGCACTGACCTGTGTATGTTGGCCAGCTTCTTGTAGTCCCTGTGTTCAGTCTATTGGTTGTTGTCGTGGATGGTGTGCACTGACCTGTGTATGTTGGCCAGCTTCTTGTAGTCCCTGTGCTCAGTCTATTGGTTGTCGTCGTGGATGGTGTGCACTGACCTGTGTATGTTGGCCAGCTTCTTGTAGTCCCTGTGTTCAGTCTATTGGTTGTCGTCGTGGAGGGTGTGCACTGACCTGTGTATGTTGGCCAGCTTCTTGTAGTCCCTGTGTTCAGTCTATTGGTTGTCGTCGTGGATGGTGTGCACTGACCTGTGTATGTTGGCCAGCTTCTTGTAGTCCCTGTGCTCAGTCTATTGGTTGTCGTCGTGGATGGTGTGCACTGACCTGTGTATGTTGGCCAGCTTCTTGTAGTCCCTGTGTTCAGTCTATTGGTTGTTGTCGTGGATGGTGTGCACTGACCTGTGCATGTTGGCCAGCTTCTTGTAGTCCCTGTGCTCAGTCTATTGGTTGTCGTCGTGGATGGTGTGCACTGACCTGTGTATGTTGGCCAGCTTCTTGTAGTCCCTGTGTTCAGTCTATTGGCTGTCGTCGTGGATGGTGTGCACTGACCTGTGTATGTTGGCCAGCTTCTTGTAGTCCCTGTGTTAAGTCTATTGGCTGTCGTCGTGGATGGTGTGCACTGACCTGTGTATGTTGGCCAGCTTCTTGTAGTCCCTGTGCTCAGTCTATTGGTTGTCGTCGTGGATGGTGTGCACTGACCTGTGTATGTTGGCCAGCTTCTTGTAGTCCCTGTGTTCAGTCTATTGGTTGTTGTCGTGGATGGTGTGCACTGACCTGTGTATGTTGGCCAGCTTCTTGTAGTCCCTGTGCTCAGTCTATTGGTTGTCGTCGTGGATGGTGTGCACTGACCTGTGTATGTTGGCCAGCTTCTTGTAGTCCCTGTGTTCAGTCTATTGGTTGTTGTCGTGGATGGTGTGCACTGACCTGTGTATGTTGGCCAGCTTCTTGTAGTCCCTGTGTTCAGTCTATTGGTTGTCGTCGTGGATGGTGTGCACTGACCTGTGTATGTTGGCCAGCTTCTTGTAGTCCCTGTGCTCAGTCTATTGGTTGTCGTCGTGGATGGTGTGCACTGACCTGTGTATGTTGGCCAGCTTCTTGTAGTCCCTGTGTTCAGTCTATTGGTTGTTGTCGTGGATGGTGTGCACTGACCTGTGTATGTTGGCCAGCTTCTTGTAGTCCCTGTGCTCAGTCTATTGGTTGTCGTCGTGGATGGTGTGCACTGACCTGTGTATGTTGGCCAGCTTCTTGTAGTCCCTGTGTTCAGTCTATTGGTTGTCGTCGTGGAGGGTGTGCACTGACCTGTGTATGTTGGCCAGCTTCTTGTAGTCCCTGTGTTCAGTCTATTGGTTGTCGTCGTGGATGGTGTGCACTGACCTGTGTATGTTGGCCAGCTTCTTGTAGTCCCTGTGCTCAGTCTATTGGTTGTCGTCGTGGATGGTGTGCACTGACCTGTGTATGTTGGCCAGCTTCTTGTAGTCCCTGTGTTCAGTCTATTGGTTGTTGTCGTGGATGGTGTGCACTGACCTGTGCATGTTGGCCAGCTTCTTGTAGTCCCTGTGCTCAGTCTATTGGTTGTCGTCGTGGATGGTGTGCACTGACCTGTGTATGTTGGCCAGCTTCTTGTAGTCCCTGTGTTCAGTCTATTGGCTGTCGTCGTGGATGGTGTGCACTGACCTGTGTATGTTGGCCAGCTTCTTGTAGTCCCTGTGTTAAGTCTATTGGCTGTCGTCGTGGATGGTGTGCACTGACCTGTGTATGTTGGCCAGCTTCTTGTAGTCCCTGTGCTCAGTCTATTGGTTGTCGTCGTGGATGGTGTGCACTGACCTGTGTATGTTGGCCAGCTTCTTGTAGTCCCTGTGTTCAGTCTATTGGTTGTTGTCGTGGATGGTGTGCACTGACCTGTGTATGTTGGCCAGCTTCTTGTAGTCCCTGTGCTCAGTCTATTGGTTGTCGTCGTGGATGGTGTGCACTGACCTGTGTATGTTGGCCAGCTTCTTGTAGTCCCTGTGTTCAGTCTATTGGTTGTTGTCGTGGATGGTGTGCACTGACCTGTGTATGTTGGCCAGCTTCTTGTAGTCCCTGTGTTCAGTCTATTGGTTGTCGTCGTGGATGGTGTGCACTGACCTGTGTATGTTGGCCAGCTTCTTGTAGTCCCTGTGCTCAGTCTATTGGTTGTCGTCGTGGATGGTGTGCACTGACCTGTGTATGTTGGCCAGCTTCTTGTAGTCCCTGTGCTCAGTCTATTGGTTGTCGTCGTGGATGGTGTGCACTGACCTGTGTATGTTGGCCAGCTTCTTGTAGTCCCTGTGTTCAGTCTATTGGTTGTTGTGGATGGTGTGCACTGACCTGTGTATGTTGGCCAGCTTCTTGTAGTCCCTGTGTTCAGTCTATTGGTTGTCGTCGTGGATGGTGTGCACTGACCTGTGTATGTTGGCCAGCTTCTTGTAGTCCCTGTGCTCAGTCTATTGGTTGTCGTCGTGGATGGTGTGCACTGACCTGTGTATGTTGGCCAGCTTCTTGTAGTCCCTGTGTTCAGTCTATTGGTTGTTGTCGTGGATGGTGTGCACTGACCTGTGTATGTTGGCCAGCTTCTTGTAGTCCCTGTGCTCAGTCTATTGGTTGTCGTCGTGGATGGTGTGCACTGACCTGTGTATGTTGGCCAGCTTCTTGTAGTCCCTGTGTTCAGTCTATTGGTTGTTGTCGTGGATGGTGTGCACTGACCTGTGTATGTTGGCCAGCTTCTTGTAGTCCCTGTGCTCCGTCTATTGGTTGTTGTCGTGGATGGTGTGCACTGACCTGTGTATGTTGGCCAGCTTCTTGTAGTCCCTGTGCTCAGTCTATTGGTTGTTGTCGTGGATGGTGTGCACTGACCTGTGTATGTTGGCCAGCTTCTTGTAGTCCCTGTGCTCAGTCTATTGGTTGTCGTCGTGGATGGTGTGCACTGACCTGTGTATGTTGGCCAGCTTCTTGTAGTCCCTGTGTTCAGTCTATTGGTTGTTGTCGTGGATGGTGTGCACTGACCTGTGTATGTTGGCCAGCTTCTTGTAGTCCCTGTGCTCAGTCTATTGGTTGTCGTCGTGGATGGTGTGCACTGACCTGTGTATGTTGGCCAGCTTCTTGTAGTCCCTGTGTTCAGTCTATTGGTTGTTGTCGTGGATGGTGTGCACTGACCTGTGTATGTTGGCCAGCTTCTTGTAGTCCCTGTGCTCAGTCTATTGGTTGTCGTCGTGGATGGTGTGCACTGACCTGTGTATGTTGGCCAGCTTCTTGTAGTCCCTGTGTTCAGTCTATTGGTTGTTGTCGTGGATGGTGTGCACTGACCTGTGTATGTTGGCCAGCTTCTTGTAGTCCCTGTGTTCAGTCTATTGGTTGTTGTCGTGGATGGTGTGCACTGACCTGTGTATGTTGGCCAGCTTCTTGTAGTCCCTGTGCTCAGTCTATTGGTTGTCGTCGTGGATGGTGTGCACTGACCTGTGTATGTTGGCCAGCTTCTTGTAGTCCCTGTGCTCAGTCTATTGGTTGTCGTCGTGGATGGTGTGCACTGACCTGTGTATGTTGGCCAGCTTCTTGTAGTCCCTGTGTTCAGTCTATTGGTTGTTGTCGTGGATGGTGTGCACTGACCTGTGTATGTTGGCCAGCTTCTTGTAGTCCCTGTGTTCAGTCTATTGGTTGTTGTCGTGGATGGTGTGCACTGACCTGTGTATGTTGGCCAGCTTCTTGTGGTCCCTGTGTTCAGTCTATTGGTTGTTGTCGTGGATGGTGTGCACTGACCTGTGTATGTTGGCCAGCTTCTTGTAGTCCCTGTGCTCAGTCTATTGGTTGTCGTCGTGGATGGTGTGCACTGACCTGTGTATGTTGGCCAGCTTCTTGTAGTCCCTGTGTTCAGTCTATTGGTTGTTGTCGTGGATGGTGTGCACTGACCTGTGTATGTTGGCCAGCTTCTTGTGGTCCCTGTGTTCAGTCTATTGGTTGTTGTCGTGGATGGTGTGCACTGACCTGTGTATGTTGGCCAGCTTCTTGTAGTCCCTGTGCTCCTCGGCGATGGGGATGAGTACTTTGTACACGTCGTTCACGGTCTCGTACATGCCGGCCGTCATCAGCTCGCTCGCGGCGTGCTCCAACAGCGCCTGCGAAAGCCCATCCCATTAATATTACAAAGCCGAAAGTTTATTCGTACAGATGTTTGTTACCTCTTCACGCAAAAGCTACCCTGCGGATTGAGCTGAAACTTTGCACACGTATTACTTAACCAGGATTAACACATAGGCTAGATATTTGCAAAGTCATGCCTGAAACCGTGGCGACTATGGCGACTGTGGTGAAAATGTTTATTATCTAGCAGGCGTCCTTGCGGCGCCTAGTCTCTGTGACATTTTTTTGAGCAAGAGCTTCCCACCTGCAGCTCCTGGCTGGTGAGGTGGTGGTGCAGAGCGTCCGCGCAGGACTCGTCGAGCGCGTTGTGCGTGACGTGCTGCAGCAGCGCCAGGCACATGAGCACAAGAGCTTCCCACCTGCAGCTCCTGGCTGGTGAGGTGGTGGTGCAGAGCGTCCGCGAGGACTCGTCGAGCGCGTTGTGCGTGACGTGCTGCAGCAGCGCCAGGCACATGAGCACAAGAGCTTCCCACCTGCAGCTCCTGGCTGGTGAGGTGGTGGTGCAGAGCGTCCGCGCAGGACTCGTCGAGCGCGTTGTGCGTGACGTGCTGCAGCAGCGCCAGGCACATGAGCACAAGAGCTTCCCACCTGCAGCTCCTGGCTGGTGAGGTGGTGGTGCAGAGCGTCCGCGCAGGACTCGTCGAGCGCGTTGTGCGTGACGTGCTGCAGCAGCGCCGCGCCGCGCCCGCCGCGCGCCGTCTGCTCCGCCACCAGCGCCGCGCCGTGCACCAGGCACATGAGCACAAGAGCTTCCCACCTGCAGCTCCTGGCTGGTGAGGTGGTGGTGCAGAGCGTCCGCGCAGGACTCGTCGAGCGCGTTGTGCGTGACGTGCTGCAGCAGCGCCGCGCCGCGCCCGCCGCGCGCCGTCTGCTCCGCCACCAGCGCCGCGCCGTGCACCAGGCACATGAGCACAAGAGCTTCCCACCTGCAGCTCCTGGCTGGTGAGGTGGTGGTGCAGAGCGTCCGCGCAGGACTCGTCGAGCGCGTTGTGCGTGACGTGCTGCAGCAGCGCCGCGCCGCGCCCACCGCGCGCCGTCTGCTCCGCCACCAGCGCCGCGCCGTGCACCAGGCACATGAGCACAAGAGCTTCCCACCTGCAGCTCCTGGCTGGTGAGGTGGTGGTGCAGAGCGTCCGCGCAGGACTCGTCGAGCGCGTTGTGCGTGACGTGCTGCAGCAGCGCCAGGCACATGAGCACAAGAGCTTCCCACCTGCAGCTCCTGGCTGGTGAGGTGGTGGTGCAGAGCGTCCGCGCAGGACTCGTCGAGCGCGTTGTGCGTGACGTGCTGCAGCAGCGCCAGGCACATGAGCACAAGAGCTTCCCACCTGCAGCTCCTGGCTGGTGAGGTGGTGGTGCAGAGCGTCCGCGCAGGACTCGTCGAGCGCGTTGTGCGTGACGTGCTGCAGCAGCGCCGCGCCGCGCCCGCCGCGCGCCGTCTGCTCCGCCACCAGCGCCGCGCCGTGCACCAGGCACATGAGCACAAGAGCTTCCCACCTGCAGCTCCTGGCTGGTGAGGTGGTGGTGCAGAGCGTCCGCGCAGGACTCGTCGAGCGCGTTGTGCGTGACGTGCTGCAGCAGCGCCGCGCCGCGCCCGCCGCGCGCCGTCTGCTCCGCCACCAGCGCCGCGCCGTGCACCAGGCACATGAGCACAAGAGCTTCCCACCTGCAGCTCCTGGCTGGTGAGGTGGTGGTGCAGAGCGTCCGCGCAGGACTCGTCGAGCGCGTTGTGCGTGACGTGCTGCAGCAGCGCCAGGCACATGAGCACAAGAGCTTCCCACCTGCAGCTCCTGGCTGGTGAGGTGGTGGTGCAGAGCGTCCGCGCAGGACTCGTCGAGCGCGTTGTGCGTGACGTGCTGCAGCAGCGCCGCGCCGCGCCCACCGCGCGCCGTCTGCTCCGCCACCAGCGCCGCGCCGTGCACCAGGCACATGAGCACAAGAGCTTCCCACCTGCAGCTCCTGGCTGGTGAGGTGGTGGTGCAGAGCGTCCGCGAGGACTCGTCGAGCGCGTTGTGCGTGACGTGCTGCAGCAGCGCCAGGCACATGAGCACAAGAGCTTCCCACCTGCAGCTCCTGGCTGGTGAGGTGGTGGTGCAGAGCGTCCGCGCAGGACTCGTCGAGCGCGTTGTGCGTGACGTGCTGCAGCAGCGCCAGGCACATGAGCACAAGAGCTTCCCACCTGCAGCTCCTGGCTGGTGAGGTGGTGGTGCAGAGCGTCCGCGCAGGACTCGTCGAGCGCGTTGTGCGTGACGTGCTGCAGCAGCGCCGCGCCGCGCCCGCCGCGCGCCGTCTGCTCCGCCACCAGCGCCGCGCCGTGCACCAGGCACATGAGCACAAGAGCTTCCCACCTGCAGCTCCTGGCTGGTGAGGTGGTGGTGCAGAGCGTCCGCGCAGGACTCGTCGAGCGCGTTGTGCGTGACGTGCTGCAGCAGCGCCGCGCCGCGCCCGCCGCGCGCCGTCTGCTCCGCCACCAGCGCCGCGCCGTGCACCAGGCACATGAGCACAAGAGCTTCCCACCTGCAGCTCCTGGCTGGTGAGGTGGTGGTGCAGAGCGTCCGCGCAGGACTCGTCGAGCGCGTTGTGCGTGACGTGCTGCAGCAGCGCCGCGCCGCGCCCGCCGCGCGCCGTCTGCTCCGCCACCAGCGCCGCGCCGTGCACCAGGCACATGAGCACAAGAGCTTCCCACCTGCAGCTCCTGGCTGGTGAGGTGGTGGTGCAGAGCGTCCGCGCAGGACTCGTCGAGCGCGTTGTGCGTGACGTGCTGCAGCAGCGCCAGGCACATGAGCACAAGAGCTTCCCACCTGCAGCTCCTGGCTGGTGAGGTGGTGGTGCAGAGCGTCCGCGCAGGACTCGTCGAGCGCGTTGTGCGTGACGTGCTGCAGCAGCGCCGCGCCGCGCCCGCCGCGCGCCGTCTGCTCCGCCACCAGCGCCGCGCCGTGCACCAGGCACATGAGCACAAGAGCTTCCCACCTGCAGCTCCTGGCTGGTGAGGTGGTGGTGCAGAGCGTCCGCGCAGGACTCGTCGAGCGCGTTGTGCGTGACGTGCTGCAGCAGCGCCGCGCCGCGCCCGCCGCGCGCCGTCTGCTCCGCCACCAGCGCCGCGCCGTGCACCAGGCACATGAGCACAAGAGCTTCCCACCTGCAGCTCCTGGCTGGTGAGGTGGTGGTGCAGAGCGTCCGCGCAGGACTCGTCGAGCGCGTTGTGCGTGACGTGCTGCAGCAGCGCCGCGCCGCGCCCGCCGCGCGCCGTCTGCTCCGCCACCAGCGCCGCGCCGTGCACCAGGCACATGAGCACAAGAGCTTCCCACCTGCAGCTCCTGGCTGGTGAGGTGGTGGTGCAGAGCGTCCGCGCAGGACTCGTCGAGCGCGTTGTGCGTGACGTGCTGCAGCAGCGCCGCGCCGCGCCCGCCGCGCGCCGTCTGCTCCGCCACCAGCGCCGCGCCGTGCACCAGGCACATGCCCGCCTCCGTGTGGTTCGATCTCTGGGGAGAACGGGACAATGTAAGCAATCTATCTATATAAATATCTATCTATGTAGTATAATGTATTAAGTATATCAACCCATAACACAAGCTCTGTTTAGCTCGGGGCTAGATGATGCTGTGTGAATTGTCTAGCGTTATTATTATTATTATCTATACAAATATTATACAGAGAAAATGTTTGTTAGGTTGTAGGAGGGGTAATCTGTGAATCTTCACGAGGTCCAGCAGCGTCTCCGGGTCCTGCTGGAACTCCTTCATCTCACCTCCATGTGTTTCTGCGCCATGTTGCTGAGCCACGTGAGCCGCAGGTCGGGGCTGTGCTGGTAGCGGCGCGCGATGCGGTGCATGAGGTCCAGCAGCGTCTCCGGGTGGTGCTGGAACTCCTTCATCTCACCTCCATGTGTTTCTGCGCCATGTTGCTGAGCCACGTGAGCCGCAGGTCGGGGCTGTGCTGGTAGCCGCGCGCGATGCGGTGCATGAGGTCCAGCAGCGTCTCCGGGTGGTGCTGGAACTCCTTCATCTCACCTCCATGTGTTTCTGCGCCATGTTGCTGAGCCACGTGAGCCGCAGGTCGGGGCTGTGCTGGTAGCCGCGCGCGATGCGGTGCATGAGGTCCAGCAGCATCTCCGGGTCCTGCTGGAACTCCTTCATCTTCACCGTGTCCGACAGGATCATGTGCAGGTTGAACACGAGGTCTTTCACCTGGGGATACAGTATTATAACGTGAGATCTTGGAAATGTCAAATCTAGTTTATTATTATTATTTAGAATTATCGAGTACTTACCTCATTACCTTTATTTTTGTTTCGACAGGATTGCTCATACCTCCGGACGAAGGGCGGCAGCGTCTTTCAGCGCTCGCGAAGCCGTCTGGCAAGCGTGGTAAAATGACAACAACCCTCTCATAATCAGTACTTGGAGATCCACGAGGGAGGCATATGTCCAGCAGTAGACCTCCTACGGCTGAGACGGTGCTTTAGTACTGGTTAGAACAGCTCACTTGTTCAGGGAACGTGGTGTTCAGGAGGTCCGCGTCCCGCTCGGCGTACAGCAGTATGGTTTTGAGCGCGCGCCGCAGCGCCTCCTCGCTGAACGTGGCCGCGGTGCCGACGAGCGCCGACAGCGACATCGTCACTTGCATCTTCACTCGGCTGAAGTTCTGTCAAATTATATAGACAAGCATTGGTCCGGGGGTACTAGAATAGGGGGCGAAGGTTTCCGAAAAATGACATTTGGTGACTTTTTGAGGTCACAATAACTCCGGTCCCTGTGACCCTAGCACCAAATAATGGGGCTACCCCCCTGTACCATCCCCACCCCATGGTAATGGTGATATCCATGGCTAAAGTTTTTAGGTTAGAATAGCGCTATTTAGTTATTAGAATGTTATTTTATGTTTGTGAAATGAGGGGGTTTAGTGCGGAAATGGGGGGCGCAGCTGTAGCTTTTGTGGCAGCTCCGGCGCTGCGGGATGACCAGTCCCTCCGCCCTAGCGTAGCAAAGCGCTGGCACCAAGAGCCGCGCGGCGCCAGCGCGCCGCAGTGGCGGAGCAGCACGCGGCACACCCGCGACTCTTCACTGATAGGATGATACGTACGTTTCCGATCTGGAAGTGCTGCCTCATGAGCGCGTAGAGCGCGGCGGCGGCGTGCGCGCGCGCGTGCGGCGCCAGCGCGCCGCAGTGGCGGAGCAGCACGCGGCACACCAGCGACTCTTCACTGATAGGATGATACGTACGTTTCCGATCTGGAAGTGCTGCCTCATGAGCGCGTAGAGCGCGGCGGCGGCGTGCGCGCGCGCGTGCGGCGCCAGCGCGCCGCAGTGGCGGAGCAGCACGCGGCACACCAGCGACTCTTCACCGCAGCACGCGCAGCCCAACTGTAATACACAATATAATTTATTAATTGGACAACTATTTCTGCTGTGGTGTCGGCAGTATAGGGGTAACACCCCTCCTCTCATACCCGTGGGTTCAGTAAGAGCCTGCTAAGGGTCACATGGGGAAGATGGGCCGCAGCGTCTTTCCGTGTATCAACAACCCATACTGGGCTCGCCAACCCACCTGCCAAGCGTGGTGAGTATGCCAACTACCCCTCATGGAGATCCATGATCCCTCATGGCTCCATCCCTCTGGCCTCCCGGCCTGTGTTCAGTAGTGGATGTATTCTGGCTGAAATGATGATGTCTCTGTCTTACAGCCAAACATAATAGGAAAATTACAATTAACTTTTTAGGGGGCGAAACCCCTAATATGCATAGCGCTGTCTGTCTGTCTGAATGTCTATGCATGAGACGATTACAACCAAACGCGTTGACCGATTTACATGAAACCTTTTTTGTTAGCACCGTCTTAATAAATAAATAAAATAAATAAATAAATAATGCTGGACAAATCACACAGCATCATCTAGCCCCAAGCTAAGCAGAGCTTGTGTTATGGGTACTAGATGACTGATATACTTAATACATTATACTACATAGATAGAATTTTTTAATATAATATAGAAAAACACCCAGAACACCCTGAACAAATATCTGCAGATCATACAGACATTTGTCCCGAGGCGGGAATCGAACCCGCAACCTCTGGCGTCGCAGGCAGACCTTCGCCCGCTGCGCCACAGAGCTCGTAATTAGAGTAGATGATTGATTTTGGTGACCCTAGGATCACAGAGACCAGAGTTATTGTGTACTCAAAACGTCACCAAAAAAATAAAAGTCTTCAGATGGCCGAAAACGTTCAAAAACCTAAAAATGCCATTTTTGATCTTTGGTGACCTTTTGACGCCTTCGCCCCATTTTCTGGTACGGTACCAATGCTTGTTTATTCGTTTAGGGGCTGCAGGGGCAGACCAAATTTATCTAACGATGTCCCTGCCACTTAATCATGTACATAATATATGTACGTGAGAGGCTTATTTACTTGACTTACCTTAGCAATAAGCGCCCGCAGCGTAGCGAACATATGCTGCAGCACGGTAACGCTTTGGTTCCGTTGCAGCGCGTGCAGCAACACTTGCAGGGCGCTGCTGCACACCGCCGCGCCGCATTCCAGGTTGCTGCACGACTGAAACACAACATAGACGATAAGCCACGAAATAATCTTCAAAAATTATAAAAAAAAAAATGTTTGACAGTCATTACAAACAGCACCATCTAGCACAAAATACGTGGCAATAATTGACTTAGCACATTATTAAATCAACTGAGCCATATGGAAGTCTTAAGAAAATCCGCAAGATGGCGCTAAAGGAATAACCGCCCGTTCCGCCCCCGCACCCACTCCTTGCGCCAGCGCTCGCGTCTAGCTCCGTTACCTGCACTATAGTCTCCAAAGCGTGAGGGACATCTCGGCCGCCAGGGCGGCGGAGAGCGCAGCGGCGGGGCGGGGCGCGCCGTCCCGCCCCGCACCGCCCCCGCTCGGCCCCCGCACCCACTCCTTGCGCCAGCGCTCGCGTCTAGCTCCGTTACCTGCACTATAGTCTCCAAGGCGTGCAGTAGTGTGAGGGACACCTCGGCCGCCAGGGCGGCGGAGAGCGCGGCGGCGGTGCGGGGCGCGCCGTCCCGCCCCCGCTCGCGCCCCGACCCCGCTCCTTGCGCTCGCGTCTAGCTCCGTTACCTGCACTATAGTCTCCAAGGCGTGCAGTAGTGTGAGGGACACCTCGGCCGCCAGGGCGGCGGAGAGCGCGGCGGCGGTGCGGGGCGCGCCGTCCCGCCCCGCACCGCCCCCGCTCGCGCCCCGACCCCGCTCCTTGCGCTCGCGTCTAGCTCCGTTACCTGCACTATAGTCTCTAAGGCGTGCAGTAGTGTGAGGGACACCTCGGCCGCCAGGGCGGCGGAGAGCGCGGCGGCGGGGCGGGGCGCGCCGTCCCGCCCCGCACCGCCCCCGCTCGGCCCCCGCACCCACTCCTTGCGCCAGCGCTCGCGTCTAGCTCCGTTGCCGACTCCGCCGCTGCCGCCCCCGCCTAAAACGTTACAATGTCTAATTATTCTACACTATACAAAGGTATTATAAAAGTAGAGGTATTTCAAGTAGACATAACTAAATTTTCGCAGATGAACTGAGCAACACGAGGTCATGATTCAACATTCTCATAATTATAATTTCTGTTAATTAACATGACGGATTAAAATTCAGCCAAGTAGCCTATCGTTCAAAAAACACAGCTGTTATCTTACCTTTACGCCTCATAATGAAGTCGGACCTAGCGGAGCCTTGTCCCAGAATCACGTCCTCCAGTTTGGACTTGATGTCAGTGGTTTTGCGCACGTTCTGTTGCGCGCATTTCATTATCTCCTTTTGCCCCTATAATATAAACATTTAGTTAACTCACTTATAACTCTCTTCAATTTCAAATCAAGCCGGTTTCGGCGAGTTTTTCTGGATTCTAAAGTTTTTTAATACAGAGATATATAAAATCACTTTAACAGTATTAATATGTCGATTTCTCCCACCGCTGTCACTTGACCAGGCATCCAAGTGCTAAAATAATATACCACCACCTTTACGACTGACTTTCATAATTTAAACAAGATTATGAAAGATGGCTGGTCAGAAGCGTTTCTTGCATGTCTGTAGGGAATGGGATTCGCTTTTTCCAGCAGTGGGGGTAAAATTGGGTCAAAATGATAATAATAATTAGTTAATTACCTTGTACTCCTGGCACTTGAAGCACAGCTGTATGAGAGCCAGCAGCGCCAGCAGGCGCGGCGCCGGCAGCTCCGTGACGCACGCGCTGAGCGCGCCGCGGTCCGCCCACTTCAGCAGCCACACGAGGCACATCAGTTAATTACCTTGTACTCCTGGCACTTGAAGCACAGCTGTATGAGAGCCAGCAGCGCCAGCAGCTCCGTGACGCACGCGCTGAGCGCGCCGCGGTCCGCCCACTTCAGCAGCCACACGAGGCACATCAGTTAATTACCTTGTACTCCTGGCACTTGAAGCACAGCTGTATGAGAGCCAGCAGCGCCAGCAGGCGCGGCGCCGGCAGCTCCGTGACGCACGCGCTGAGCGCGCCGCGGTCCGCCCACTTCAGCAGCCACACGAGGCACATCAGAAGGTTTCGGCTCGTCTCGCTGTTGAACGGCGGACGCCCGTTCTGGATCAAGAATACGTTGAGTGTCAAATAACAAAGATGTTCAGGCGTATAATGAAATACAAAATGTATAAAGTAAACTTATAGAAAATAACCTATACGATTTTAACCCGGACGAAAGTAGCTTTCGTCATCTTAGGACATTCACTTCTAGACTACCTCATGAATCGCCAAAACTCATCACGCTTGGCAGGCGGCTTGGTGAGCGCAGTACGGGAGTTTACCTGTTTGAAATCTCCTTCGGGCGTTGACGATGCGTAGAAACTACCGAGATGCCCCATCTCGCTGTCCATTGCTAGTAAATCTGAAAGAGAATCAAAATCTTAGGTGCCATAATGAAAGATAACTATTTACTGTACCTAACTTAATTCTAACATAAAAAACTTAAATAGATGGGCAGCCATACGCTGTGCCATCGTGTCTAGCACTATGCCGATAGAGGTAGATACAAGGCAGCTACTCCCGTCTTTAGATCGGGCTCGGAGGCGCGGGTCCGCGTCGTGGGCCGTGAAGATATCAACTCCTAGTGTAATGAGTTGGGATATAATCTACCTTTGCTAGTGCTGAATCCCCGGTACAGCTGCGGCATCGCGTCCAGCACGATGCCGATGAGGGGCAGGTACAGGGCCGCCACGCGCGCCTTCTGGTCGGGCTCGCCCGTCGGGAGCCGTGAAGATATCAACTCCTAGTGTAATGAGTTGGGATAAAATCTACCTTTGCTAGTGCTGAATCCCCGGTACAGCTGCGGCATCGCGTCCAGCACGATGCCGATGAGGGGCAGGTACAGGGCCGCCACGCGCGCCTTCTGGTCGGGCTCGCCCGTCGGGAGACGTGAAGATATCAACTCCTAGTGTAATGAGTTGGGATATAATCTACCTTTGCTAGTGCTGAATCCCCGGTACAGCTGCGGCATCGCGTCCAGCACGATGCCGATGAGGGGCAGGTACAGGGCCGCCACGCGCGCCTTCTGGTCGGGCTCGCCCGTCGGGAGCCGTGAAGATATCAACTCCTAGTGTAATGAGTTGGGATATAATCTACCTTTGCTAGTGCTGAATCCCCGGTACAGCTGCGGCATCGCGTCCAGCACGATGCCGATGAGGGGCAGGTACAGGGCCGCCACGCGCGCCTTCTGGTCGGTCTCGCCCGTCGGGAGCCGTGAAGATATCAACTCCTAGTGTAATGAGTTGGGATAAAATCTACCTTTGCTAGTGCTGAATCCCCGGTACAGCTGCGGCATCGCGTCCAGCACGATGCCGATGAGGGGCAGGTACAGGGCCGCCACGCGCGCCTTCTGGTCGGGCTCGCCCGTCGGGAGCCGTGAAGATATCAACTCCTAGTGTAATGAGTTGGGATAAAATCTACCTTTGCTAGTGCTGAATCCCCGGTACAGCTGCGGCATCGCGTCCAGCACGATGCCGATGAGGGGCAGGTACAGGGCCGCCACGCGCGCCTTCTGGTCGGGCTCGCCCGTCGGGAGACGTGAAGATATCAACTCCTAGTGTAATGAGTTGGGATATAATCTACCTTTGCTAGTGCTGAATCCCCGGTACAGCTGCGGCATCGCGTCCAGCACGATGCCGATGAGGGGCAGGTACAGGGCCGCCACGCGCGCCTTCTGGTCGGGCTCGCCCGTCGGGAGCCGTGAAGATATCAACTCCTAGTGTAATGAGTTGGGATATAATCTACCTTTGCTAGTGCTGAATCCCCGGTACAGCTGCGGCATCGCGTCCAGCACGATGCCGATGAGGGGCAGGTACAGGGCCGCCACGCGCGCCTTCTGGTCGGTCTCGCCCGTCGGGAGCCGTGAAGATATCAACTCCTAGTGTAATGAGTTGGGATATAATCTACCTTTGCTAGTGCTGAATCCCCGGTACAGCTGCGGCATCGCGTCCAGCACGATGCCGATGAGGGGCAGGTACAGGGCCGCCACGCGCGCCTTCTGGTCGGGCTCGGCGAGGCGCGGGTCCGCGTCGTGGGCCGTGAGGAGGGATAGGACGGCGTTAACGGCCGCGCATTGTAGGACTGGACTCCTGATTAAACAAGGAACACATACGTTATTGACAACAGACAATACGAGACCAGGTTACATGGGACAAAATAAGAAAGGGAAATCAAATAAATGACATTATAATGAAAACAGAGCGACTGTTCTGCGTGTGAAGATGTTGATAGGTGAAGCCCATCTTCAATCAGAGCTAACTAGCTCCAAACTGTTTTGTTTTTGACGGACTCTGTGGCACCAGTTATCACTAGGAATTAATGTTGGCTGGTGCCCGTGTTTAGAGAAGAAACATTCTTAGAGGAATTCGTGGGAGCGGAACTCGTGGCCGAGCTGGTGCGGGTGCGAGGAGGAGTGCGAGGCGAGCGAGTGCGAGGAGGAGTGCGAGGCGAGCGAGTGCGAGGAGGGCGCGGACGAGGCGGAGTGACATGAGACATACATACAGTAATGTGTCGGTACTCACTGCATCTCCAGCGCGTTAGTGAGCTCGGCCAGCAGCAGGCCGGCCAGGTAGTGGCGCGAGCGGAACTCGTGGCCGAGCTGGTGCGGGAGCGAGGAGGAGTGCGAGGCGAGCGAGTGCGAGGAGGGCGCGGGCGAGGCGGAGTGACATGAGACATACATACAGTAATGTGTCGGTACTCACTGCATCTCCAGCGCGTTAGTGAGCTCGGACAGCAGCAGGCCGGCCAGGTAGTGGCGCGAGCGGAACTCGTGGCCGAGCTGGTGCGGGTGCGAGGAGGAGTGCGAGGCGAGCGAGTGCGAGGAGGGCGCGGGCGAGGCGGAGTGACATGAGACATGCATACAGTAATGTGTCGGTACTCACTGCATCTCCAGCGCGTTAGTGAGCTCGGCCAGCAGCAGGCCGGCCAGGTAGTGGCGCGAGCGGAACTCGTGGCCGAGCTGGTGCGGGTGCGAGGAGGAGTGCGAGGCGAGCGAGTGCGAGGAGGGCGCGGGCGAGGCGGAGTGACATGAGACATGCATACAGTAATGTGTCGGTACTCACTGCATCTCCAGCGCGTTAGTGAGCTCGGCCAGCAGCAGGCCGGCCAGGTAGTGGCGCGAGCGGAACTCGTGGCCGAGCTGGTGCGGGTGCGAGGAGGAGTGCGAGGCGAGCGAGTGCGAGGAGGGCGCGGGCGAGGCGGAGTGACATGAGACATACATACAGTAATGTGTCGGTACTCACTGCATCTCCAGCGCGTTAGTGAGCTCGGCCAGCAGCAGGCCGGCCAGGTAGTGGCGCGAGCGGAACTCGTGGCCGAGCTGGTGCGGGTGCGAGGAGGAGTGCGAGGCGAGCGAGTGCGAGGAGGGCGCGGGCGAGGCGGAGTGACATGAGACATACATACAGTAATGTGTCGGTACTCACTGCATCTCCAGCGCGTTAGTGAGCTCGGCCAGCAGCAGGCCGGCCAGGTAGTGGCGCGAGCGGAACTCGTGGCCGAGCTGGTGCGGGTGCGAGGAGGAGTGCGAGGCGAGCGAGTGCGAGGAGGGCGCGGGCGAGGCGGGCGACGGCAGCGCCCACAGCGGCAGGTTCAGCGCCACGTAGTGCTCGTGGGAGCACACGATGCGAAGGAACGCTAGCTGGAACCGAAGATGATTGTAACATTTTAAGTGTTATAACTTGTTAAACTTTCGCGATTTGTTAACATATTTTTAGTTTTAAAATTACAGGATTTTATCGCGTACCTTTTTTATTATTTTCAAGTAAGGCAAGTGTATAAGTCAGCGATTGCCGAACATCTGCTGGAGTCAGGACCTAACCACTGGATAGAACTACACGACCCAAAAGTTCTATCCAAAGAACGACACTATTATAAGAGGATAGTTCGAGAGGCGATTGAGATCAAGAAACACCTAAATTTCAATCGTGAAGATGGTTTTCGTCTCTCTTCTGCATGGAATCCTGTGTTGAATAAGTGTGTGCGTTGTGTTCCGACGGTACAGCAGTCCGATACCGTCAGTGTAGTGTGTCGTAATGTGAACTTGGACATTTCTGAATCTGAAGACGAATTGAGGGTAGTCGTGGATTCTGCCATCAATTCGCGGCGGTAGCTCCCAGCACATCAGTCCTCCCGCGACCAAGAACGCTGAAAGGTGTTCGAAACGTCGGGAAAATAATAAAAAAGGTACGCGATAAAATCCTGTAATTTTAAAACTAAAAATATGTTAACAAATCGCGAAAGTTTAACAAGTTATATTGCAAACCGGTACGGGCCGGAAATTGTACACAAAGTGAGACGCCTAGAAGTTTTGCGAAAGAAATGTGTGAAACTTGGTGCATCGCTGACATTTTTGATAAAATGTCGCGATTATGACTTACTACCACAGTGTGTTCGTATCAAGCCACGAAATGATATTGAACATTCGAGCAAAATTCTAACAAAGGCGAGTGTCCGCTTGCTAAGACAATTAATACGAAATGACCGGTTCTATATTGATAAGGTGCAGTGCGAATTATACGCGTTACATCTGGAATGCAGTGCCGTGTTATCGAGTGGTGATTTTGAAGCATGTGATCGGGTAACGTACAGACAAGCGCAACGTACTTTGCAACTATGTACTGAAAATCATGACAAGAAATTTGAAAAATTACTTAGTCGTCGTAAAGTCGTACATCCACAAGTACAGTCAGCCGCGGTAGATACTGTCATAAATTTATCAACTACGGATTTAAACGAACCCACTCTAAATGTACTGGCGAAAGGCTTGAATTTTGCACCCACACCGAAACGAATTCCATATGAGGACATTGTCAGTAGCGTGGAGGAGACAATTATTCGCAACAAAATTCCAACGTTTGACGCTGACACGTTGAGACAAGATGTTGCAATAATTCTTCGGAAATCCAGGTTACCAAAGTCCAACATCACCGTAGAAGAGCAGTTAGCACTTAGGAACCTGCGGGCGAATGCCGATATCCTTGTGCTCAAAGCCGATAAGGGAAATGCCACTGTGGTGATGAACGCCTGTGACTATGACGCTAAAATGCGGGCCTTGTTGAGTGATGAGAAGGTGTACAAGCCAGTAAACTACAACCCGACAGCCAGGGTAACAAAGCGTATAAGAGGTGTTATTACGGACCTGAAGGACCTTTTCACAGAGGATATGTATGAACGTCTCCATAAACCTGCAATAGTGCAGCCGCCGAAGCTTTATGGTCTACCTAAGGTACACAAAACCCTTGTGCCTTTGCGTCCGATTGTAAGTCAGATAGACTCGCCGACGTATGACCTGACTAAACATATTGCTTCGGTGTTACAGCCCATTGTAGGCAAAACATCTTCCTACGTGAAGGACTCTCGTCATTTTGTCCAGATCATCAAGACTTATAAAGTTGAGCCAGACGAAGTTATGGTGAGTTTTGACGTGGAGTCACTTTTTACCAAGGTCCCACTCCACGACTGTCTTGATGTGGTGAAAGAAAGGTTGAAGGACAACGAACTTCCTATTCAGTACGTGGATTTACTGGAACACTGTTTGAACGGAAATTTCTTTCTATACCGCGGGCAACACTACCTCCAGATCGACGGAGTGGCCATGGGTAGCCCAGTAGCTCCGGTCTTGGCCAACATCTGGATGGAACATTTTGAGAGTAAGATTGATTTTACAGCCAACGGTATAAAGTTGTGGAAACGTTATGTGGATGACGTTTTCTGCATAATGAAGGGAGGCGAACAGGAAGTCCACCAGTTAACAGACACATTGAACGCCATACACCCGAATATCCGGTTCACGCATGAAATGGAGATTAATAGGACTATAGCTTTTCTGGATGTCAAAGTGATGGTGAGATTCGATGGTTCCTTAGCGCATTGTGTCTACCGAAAACCGACTCATACTGACCGGTACCTAAACGCTGCATCGCATCATCATCCGTGCCACTTGCAGTCTGTTGTGGCTTCATTAATTAACAGGGCTCATGATCTGTGCGACCCTGAACATGTGGAGAGTGAAATCAGCCATGTTCAGGAGGTTCTTAGACACAACGGCTATGTAAGTAGAAAAACTATAAAACGGAAAAGCCGAAAAACGCCGGAGGTCAGCAGACAACCTATCTTTCTGCCGTACGTGAAGGGGGTGACGGATAAGATTGGAAATATTCTCAAGAGATTTTCAATTAAGTCAGTTTTCACTCCCTACTCAAAAGTCTCTCAGCAGCTCCGAACACCAAAAGATAGCATACCGCTGCAAATGCCAGGCGTATACAAAATTGACTGTAGCTGTGGCCGTTCATACATAGGGCAAACTAAGCGCACAATAGCCGAACGTGTCAAGGAGCATATAGCCGCGGTCAAAAATCGGCAAGTGTATAAGTCAGCGATTGCCGAACATCTGCTGGAGTCAGGACCTAACCACTGGATAGAACTACACGACCCAAAAGTTCTATCCAAAGAACGACACTATTATAAGAGGATAGTTCGAGAGGCGATTGAGATCAAGAAACACCTAAATTTCAATCGTGAAGATGGTTTTCGTCTCTCTTCTGCATGGAATCCTGTGTTGAATAAGTGTGTGCGTTGTGTTCCGACGGTACAGCAGTCCGATACCGTCAGTGTAGTGTGTCGTAATGTGAACTTGGACATTTCTGAATCTGAAGACGAATTGAGGGTAGTCGTGGATTCTGCCATCAATTCGCGGCGGTAGCTCCCAGCACATCAGTCCTCCCGCGACCAAGAACGCTGAAAGGTGTTCGAAACGTCGGGAAAATAATAAAAAAGGTACGCGATAAAATCCTGTAATTTTAAAACTAAAAATATTTTAAGTGTTATACTTGCTTAAGGGCCCTCAATAGGAATACGTTTGAAGGAAATCGCATACAAACGCTAAACGCCAACACAGAGAGAGACCTAAGCTTTCCTACGTATACACTTTTAATTCAGCGGGCCGAATAAACTGCCAAGCATGTCGTAGGGTATTTAAAACCAGTTTGTTGGAGCGAGCTATCTCGTAGGTTGTATAATTGAAGTCGCTTCACGCGCCTTTCTGTCTGTTTGACTTTCTTTTCCAACGTTCCTAAGAGTACATAGCGCAACGGATTTTGATGCACGTTTTACCGGTGGATACAGTGTTCTCAGAGGAAGGTTTAATATATATCTTAAAAAGTTTTTTAAGCATCTTGAGTACATAGCTCATATATAACATATTTTTCATATACAGTGTGTTAGTGTGAACACACTTATCACTTAAACCACGAATGTATAACCCTAAAATGAATTGATATAAGTAATAATTAAAAATAATAGTCAATTAGTTTCGTTACATTTTGATAATTCATTTCTAATCTAAGGAACGTGATTTTTTGGACACCCTAATTACAGTCGTACGTCGCCCGCCCAACCAAAAAGTTCATTAACAAACAAGTCTTATTTACATACGTAGCCTTTGTGTAGCCGCTAGGATAGTTTCCCGGCTTGGCACACGATGTCCTGGAAACCGCTCTGTGTACATCCTACGTGCCAAGGTCACCCACCAGCTATGGCATAAAGCCGCACCTTTTCAGTCCACTGTTCGCTTGTGTACGACATTGTCACAGCACAGATAAGTTACACAGTTAGTTTACATTTTACCGCGAATCGGCACACATAAGGGTCGCGATGTATCGACCTCACGAGATTGCACGCGACTGGCGAAGTGGCGGCGCGGGCGCTCGCGTGGGTCTGGCCGCGGGACCTTGGCGGGTGTTTTTGTCGGCGCTTCAAAGAAACGGCGAGTTGCCGAAAGGCGGCGGGCGGCTTGTTTGAAAGAAAGAGAAGGCGCATTGCACCTACGCACGTGTTTCGTAGCCTCAGAAATCGTAGTGTGTGTAGGGTGAAACGCATTCATGATCTATGAGGATTTTCTTTGCAAAAATTATGTAAAAATAAATTATTATTTTTTCATCGGTTTTGGACTCTGTTCCTGATACCTAGTCTGTGGTTTCAAGGATAAGACTGTTTACACTAACACCCGGTATAGTTTAAATAATTATATAAAAAGCTAATTTAAACCAAGATCTTACGAGTTATACTCGTAAGATCTTGGTTTAAATTAGCTTAAAAATTAGCGGAACTAAAACTCTCGCGCGACAAAATATTTACGGCAGCGGGTGTTGACAAAATATTTACACTTACGATAACTTTTCGCGTGTAATATCTAAACAATGTCTAATGAAAAACAGCTCTAAACGTTATACTTGAAGACATTCTATAAGAAGCACCGTTGGTAAATTGTGTCATGTCTGGTTTCCATGTTTACAACCTGTAACAAAAAACCCTAGAAATCCGAGGGGTTGTTGTGTCCACCAACCTGAAAAACTTTTGTTCTATGACTGGAAAATCGCTTTTTTTAACTCTTCATACAAAGTGACCGACGATTGGTTCATCCTGTGTGAACAGGGGCGAGTCGCTAGTTTAGTGTAAAATTGGCCTGCATCATATAGAACGCACGTTGGTCAAATCTATACGTGACTCTTCGTAAAGCCTAAACTTCAACAATAAACAGGAGAACGCTTGCACTTAATCGGTACTCAACTGTTATGATCTTATCAAGAATTTCGACTCAGCCCGTCAAAGTATCCGCAGCTTTGGTAGTTAAGCACTTTCAGCTTAGAAAGGGTCAAGTATCCATTTGACCAACGTGGGTTTAAACCCCACTGGCATCATTTTGCAGCGCCCTAACAGTAACGTGACCATTTCAACTCTCTTCCCTAAAGTTGTGACTTGTCTCCGGCGGTGACTCTGTTGCCCCTCGCATACCGGTAACTACCGGTTCTGCATCTGAGGAAGACAGTCGCCTGCTCAGATGCAGAACCGGTCGTTACCGGTATGCGAGGGGCAACAGAGTCACCGCCTGAGACAAGTGACAACTTGAGGGAGACGCTAACGACCTGGTGGCGTACCTTGTAGTGCACGAGCGGCGCGGCGTCCGGCAGCGAGGCGATCTTGGCGCTCATCTGCTTGTAATAGTTCCTCACGAAGATGAACACGAGCCCGCGGTCCGCCACGCCGATCAGGTCAAACAGGAAGAACGCGAGGCTGTTGTTCAGGCTTTGCGTGAGGCGCCCGTCTTTGCCGTATCTGGATCAGGAACATTTTAACCGATATCAAAAACGGATTTAGAAAGGCAGGCGACTTGATAACACCCTGTTCTCGAGTGACCATTCACACTACCAGAGAAGAAACACTTTGCACTACAAAAGGGGTTAGTCCGAACTACAGACAGACTTGAACGTTATGACACATTTAAGGCTCGAGCAGACCGGATGCGTATGCGTAGACGTGCACGTACCACTGAGTTGTAATGTATGGAACTGTATGACGACGCGCACGTCTACGTTACGCAAGCGGTGTGTCCTGTCTCATACAGTTCCATACATTACAACTCAGTGGTACGTGCACGTCTACGCATACGCATACGGTCTGCTCGAGCTTTTAACCGGGTATTTATCGCGTTAATTACATTTATTATTGCCAGACGTTTCCATTGGATTATACCTGTCATCAGCCTTCTCGCGACCGTAATATCTAACTAGATAAGAATAACACAATGAGTACCCGGTTAAATATGAGTTAATATTGTGTGTCACGTGCCTGCCAAGCATATAGTGAGTATAGCTTGAAGCACATACCCAATCGGCAGGGTGATTACGCATCTCGCGATAGGGTTTGCAGCGGGCTATCGTTACTGTCAAATGTCAATTCCTTGCTGTGTGTCTACCATGAGTTGTCACTGTTAGATCGCCTGCCGTTACTACAGTAGTAATAGTACGTTACTATGACATCTGTCAGATTTGTGACTCATGGTACCAAATTCTAAGAAAATGAAGCCTAAACTACAGTCGCTGTAGTATAGTTTACTGCGTATTTTAGCACCAAACTATCCGCTAGAGGCGCTGTGCAAGTTTTCATACATTTTTTTAACGCTAGCGTGTATAGATTTTTAAAACTCATGGTAGACCTACTGTTCTCTAATACAAAATTGACGTTTGATAGCAGCGATCTCCTGTTGCGACCCTGTCGCGAGTTACGTAATCGCCCTGCGGGTATGTGCTGATGGAATATACCAACAACCGCCCCATGTCCAGTACTTGGAGATCCATGAGTCCCGTGTGTCGTGATCGCAAAAGTTTAAAAAGACTCAAGCATGCCGTAAGATGATCACCGACGGTTGTTGACGAGAGTTACAGTAAGGTCGTCTGTAAATTGCCTTCCGTGGCGCTTCGGCCGTATCCAGTATCGATATTACACCAAATTCTTGATCGTAACCTGATGGCAGTTTCTTCACGATGACAGACATACCTTGATATAATCTCGGATGTGACGTTGTTGACGAGCGTAGTGAGGTCGTCTGTGAACTGTTCGGGGAAGCGCGCCTTCCGCGGTGCCTCGGCCGCGCCGCTCCAGTACAGGTATTCCACCATGCTCTTCATCATCAGCTCGAATAGCGCCCTGCAAAACATCACCATTTCGTCCATTGAAACAAGTAAACATTGTTTAGGAGGCTGTAACCCGACGACGCAGGATTAGCGATTAATTTACAAAATTATACTTAAAAAAATTACCAAGAATTTTGCATGGCGAGGTCTCTGGTCTGCCCGCTAGCGACCACCCACTGCAGCGCCACTTCCTCATGCAGGATCTTGCACGACCCGTCCGTCATCACTGCGAATAGAGAGTTTGCTAAATGGAGAGTTTGCTAAATGGAGAGTTTGCTAAGTGGAGGCTTTGAATTAATACTTAATTTGACGACTTCTGTGGCGCAGTTGGTGTAGCAGCCGCCTGAGACGCAGGAGATTGCCGGTGCGATTCCCGCCGCGGGATTTAAATGTTTGTAATTTTTCTGCGAATATCTTTCTCTGATCCAGCTATTTTTATATGATATGTACCTATGTACAAAAAAACGTAGCTCTATATATACTTTAAAAAATACATTTATAGGGATTAGGGAATAAATAACGCAGTACATTTCATCCAGTACCACCAAGCCCCAAAGTATATAGAAAAAGCTATCGCAAGGAAATGAAAAACCATAAATTTACGATTTTGTCGGGATTCGGTGTTCAAGTGAGTCTAATCAGTGCTCAACCGATATCACGAAGGATATGCGAAGCGTCAAGGATCGATTTGACGGACGTGGGTTCGAATCCCACCGGAATCGTAAATTATTCATAAGGTTTTTAATGTCCTTAAAAAGTTCTAACTAAGTGTGGTTAAACACTATAAAATAACAAACTATAAAAGCTATCTCTTCTGTAGTTTGACATTTCATCATTTCAGCCGTAAAACGTCCACTACTGAACACACCTCCCTCTTGGATCTTCATGAGGGGTAGTTGCCATACCACGCTTGGCAGGCGGGTTGGCGAGCGCAGTATGTGAAGTTGATACACGGAAAGACGCTGCTGGCCATCTTCCGGAGGTATCCCTTAGCGGGATCTTACTGCCTCCACGGGCATGAGAGGGGGGGGGGTAAGATTCTACAGCCAGCCCCCCACGGCCGATATAAGATACCAAATATCTTATAACAGTATTCTTCATGGTAGGATCAACAGGCAACCTGCGGGCGGAAGCGGCAACCCGACGTCTCGGTCAGTGAGCGACGGCCGCGGGATGGTTGCCTGGTACTGGATGTAGGTCGTGATAAGTCCGCTGCGGCCGTGGCTGTCACAGGTAGCTCCCTCGTTCATGTTCTATGGAAAATGTTTACATTTATTATTAAAAAAAAATGTGCGGACGACAATGCAGTTTTAACTATAAACTTTCTAGGAAAACTATAACAGTTGAGCAAGCTCTTTTAGTTTTGGAGAAATTGTCCTTCAAATAAGTGATGCGGTTTGTTACCAAACATACCGTACATATAAATACTCAATTAATTCCTGTTATGTTTTGAATGTTTTAAAATGTTTCGAACCAAAATTGTGCTAGGGCTCCGGATATGGCGTCTCATCGAACGCGCGAAATTAACATTTGAAAGCGGCTACCCTTTACCTGATTATAAAAAGCTACCACTAAATGGCGAGACAAGTCGAAGGCCGCCTGCTGTTAGGCGGTAACATCTACCTATAACAACCGCAATGCCGCGGTGATCACGTTCAGTAAGCACGTGACCAACGCCGCATTGCATTGCGCCCGTCACCCTGAGACATAGAGTTGTAAGGTCTCATGTGCCCGTAATTTCGGCCCCCTGACCCTTCAAACCGGAACACAGCAATGAAGACATTAATGCTTGGCGGCAGAAATAGGTATGGTGGTAGTTCTTCCCCGGATTAACTTTTCACGATAAGTTCTACTACTACTGTCTGCGGGTTAAAACAAATGTTCAGTTATATATTCCGGTACACAGGTAATAAATCTAATAAAAGCGAGTTAAAAAGAGACATTTGCGGACAGAGTTGGAATAACCGATTGTTGCGATCCCAGATTTTCCTTTGGAGCGAGATAATTAGTAATAAATCTAATAAAAGCGAGTTAAAAAGAGACATTGTGCGGACAGAGTTGGAATAACCGATTGTTGCGATCCTAGCTTTTCCTTTAGAGCGAGATAATTAAAGAGATTAGAATTATTTAAGTAATTCTGTGATATTTTAGTTCGTATTTGATGACTTCATCTCCGTCAAATTTAGCGTAACAGTAACACTAAAGCCCTTCTCCCATTACGATATATTTTGTATCGGGAAGAAAATATTAAAGTGCAAGAAATTGAAAAGCATCCATGTTTTTAACCGTGATGTCAGTGAACACGTGCGCCAAGCAGGTGAACGCGTCCTGCGCGATGTTGATGGTCTGGCCCGCGAGCCGGGGCGGCGCCACCAGCAGGCGCAGCAGCTTGTCCGCCAGCACGGGCAGGTAGCGCGCGAGCGTCTCCACGTTAGCGGTAGGCAGCTCCGTAATGCTGGGAATAACAGAAAAAAACTTGTACAATTTCGCTGAAGATTATGACACTAGAGTCCGGCCGCGAAGCAGCCTGTCTCTGTCACTCACGCGTAAATAGAGGTATAATGCGTCACGCTCGCACAGATGCAACATTGACGGCAATCTTTGCATCTGTGCGAGCGTGACGCATTATATTTACGCGGGAGTGACAGAGACAGGTAATAACAGGTCAATGTACGAAATTATTTCTGCTTCGCGGCCGGACTTTACTAGCTTATGCCCCGCCGCTTGTACCAGTTTAAAATAGCCTAATTGCTAATTAATAATCGCCGTACAGGCGATTATAATACTATACAAGCAAAAACTACTGAACAGATAAAGCTAAAACTTTACACTTTTATAAATCTTGACCAGGATTAACATACAGGCTACTTTGTATCCCGGTACAACGCGTGCGAAGCGGCGGGCAGAAGCTAGTCGCTCATAAATAAAAAATGCGCACAAGACATTTAAGGCAAAACTCACTTAGGCTATTTATCTATGAGACAAAAATTTAGTGATACAGCATAGAAGCAGAAGAATAAGAAGAAATACATTTATTAGAAACACACACTAAACTTAAAAATAACTATAGTAAAAGAAAAAACTGACTTATTCAATTCAGCATACTACTCGTACTAGACAAATTGCCCAAAGGAAGTTAATTAAAATTGCAAACATGAGAAAACATGAGCGACGCATCATCTAACAAACCGGATCAATGTGATGTTTGATCAGGATTTTGGTGTAAACCAAATGCCGAGACCTATCCGTCGTGAAGCCGATGATAGACTGTCCAGCATATGCAGTTGTTTTTTTATCTTTATTCACCTAGGAGATTAAGCCCAGGTTATTCAGGTGGAACAATGCAGCGCGACCGCAGTTTTGGCAAACGTGGGTGTCCATCGCAGTTGGTGGACAAGATAGGATTGTTTAGACATATAAAAAATGTAACACCCAAACCATATAGACACGCGGCAGCGTGTCCAGCCAAGTTCGAGCAAAGCGAACCGGGCGACAACGCAATTGGGCTATTTTTCACAACTGACAAGTTACTGTTTTAATATTTAGAGCTATCACTTTTCACAACTGACAAGTTACTGTTTTAATATTTAGAGCTATCACTTTTCACAACTGACAAGTTACTGTTTTAATATTTAGAGCTATCACTTTTTACAACTGACAAGTTACTGTTTTAATATTTAGAGCTATCACTTTTCACAACTGACAAGTTACTGTTTTAATATTTAGAGCTATCACTTTTCACAACTGATAAGTTACTGTTTTAATATTTAGAGCTATCACTTTTCACAACTGACAAGTTACTGTTTTAATATTTAGAGCTATCACTTTTCACATCTGACAAGTTACTGTTTTAATATTTAGAGCTATCACTTTTCACAACTGACAAGTTACTGTTTTAATATTTAGAGCTATCACTTTTCACAACTGACAAGTTACTGTTTTAATATTTAGAGCTATCACTTTTCACAACTGATAAGTTACTGTTTTAATATTTAGAGCTATCACTTTTCACAACTGACAAGTTACTGTTTTAATATTTAGAGCTATCACTTTTCACAACTGACAAGTTACTGTTTTAATATTTAGAGCTATCACTTTTCACAACTGACAAGTTACTGTTTTAATATTTAGAGCTATCACTTTTCACATCTGACAAGTTACTGTTTTAATATTTAGAGCTATCACTTTTCACAACTGACAAGTTACTGTTTTAATATTTAGAGCTATCACTTTTCACAACTGATAAGTTACTTCCCCGGATGAACCTTTCACAAATAGTTCTACTATTACTATATATTAAAAAAGATAAAGATCAAAAAACGTTTATTTTGTTTCACACATTACAAATAATGCAACAAAATTAAAAATACACAGACATGGAAACAAAAAAGGAAATCGCTCAGCATGTGCACAGTAGCGATGGCGCTACGTGCGCTGGCCTCCTGCGACACCTAGAGTGTGTGAGGTAGCGGTGCGACACACGTTACAAATGACTTACTAGTACAAATTATGTTATAATCAAAAATGCTGGGTTACATAAATAATAAATTTAGGAAGCAATAACTACAACACAATCAGAAAATATAACAGGTGAATAGAAAGAAAGTAAATAAAAAATATTATTATATTGATACTAAGTTATCAGCAATATTATATTAAATAAGTTTCAGAATTATCTACAGATCTTGGCGTCACTTAGATCTCAATTCGTTTACGTTCAACGACCAAGACATTCTAAATATTGAACTTGGCTCCTATTTTCACATATATGTTTTTGATAGGACAGGCATTACCTGAATCGTCTGAAACAGACGCCAATGATGATGATGACTTAATAATGTATGCGTGTATCTCACCTAGCTCTCAACTCAGCCTCCATGTTAGTGAGTCCGATCCTAGTCGGGATATTGCCTTCTTGGACCGCCTCGCAAGCCATTGCGAAACGCTCGATATATCCGTCCTGTAACAATCATTTAATTTAACCTCTATGATTGAGGTCATAAAGCTCAAAATGCTCAAACTATAATCGGATTTATAGGAGTAAATATCGTGAAAAAGTTTAAGAGTTGTAACTGGTCAAGTTATCATAGTTATTTCGTAGTCATTGTATGTCTATGCAACTTATTCACCTAGGTAATGATGCTTTAAGAAGAGAATTATTTACCGTATTAGTACATAAGGTTTAAATCTCTTACCAAAAATTGCATTAAAGTATAAGCGTGAGGCTGATATCTAACGTCAATCCAGTTATAACAACATCAGGGCTGACATAAAGCTATTTCATCTGTATTATCTTCACCATAGGGTTTAAATTGCCTTACCAGCGGTTGCACAGTAGTTGTCTATCCACCTCGTCCCCGGCAGCAGGACTTCAGGGAAGGTGTAAGAGTAGTTAGTCTTATTCTCTATGAAATAAAGTTCAAAATCCCTTACTAGCGGGTGCACAGTAATGAAAGCGTCGAGGCTGATTTTGCCACCTTCTAATTCTAATTCTAGGGGGGGTTACCAGATCTGCACTGACGTCCCGCCTTGGGGTGTATTGTGCATTGTCCCCCGAGGTGCTGCCTCGACCCTAACCTAGCCAACCCAACTCCTTGAAATACCGGAGAAGGACTCGGGCTCGCCGGCAGCATTCCATGAGCATCCCCGAAGGGTATGCAAATGTTGTGGAAGAAGAAGGGCATGACTCCATGAGCTCCTGCAATCCTGTCTCTATTTTAGTCTGTCTCGTGGCGCCACAGTGCAGTAGCACGTGCTCCACGGTTTCTTCCTCTTAAAGACACCCGCGACATAGTCCACTGTCTGTGGCACCTGTCTTGAGAAGATGGTGATTGAGATCACAGTGTCCCGTGATGACGCCCACCATCATCTGTAGATCTTGTCTTGTCATCTTAAGCAAAGTATTGGTTACCTTTCTGTTTTTCTCTGGGAGCTTTTATTTTGCCACCTTATCCCAGTAATATAAATTCACCAGGGATACATACGACTATTTCACCTGTATTATCGTCATAATAAGGTTCAAAACGTCTTACCAGCGGGTGCACAGTAGTGAAGGCGTCGAGGCTGATGTTGAAGATGGGCTTGTGGTTGTCTATCCACCTCGTCCCCGGCAGCAGGACATCGGGGAAGATGTAGGAGTAGTTTGGGGGAGGTTCCTCCTGCATCACCGGCAAGTTGTATTCGCCGCAGGTTAGTTTGCCGTTGCGGCACAGGGGGAGCCACTGGAAGCATGGAATTTGGTTTTATTACAAGATTTAGGAAATACAGTGACAGCGAAATATTTTTTTTCAATGAATCTATTTTAAGAATGAATTTGGATGGGGAGATTTTTCTCCTATCAGTGGAGATAGGTTAATAATAATAAATTAGGCAAGGTGCGTATCGGACCCGCGCACGAAGAGTTCCGTACCATTATTTGGCAAAACAACTTGTTCAAACCAAATAAACAACGACAAAACCTTATTAAAATATGGGATTATCGGGTATTTATCGCGTAATTACCTTTATTTTATTCCCGACGTTCCTCGCGATAATCCCATATTTTAATAATGTGTTGTGATCGCGAAAGTTTAAAAAAAACGACAAAACCGTCTTAAAATATTTCAAGGGCCTACCTGTTGCCGTTATTAATATCAAGCAAAAAAACGGCAAAAAAAATCACGTTTGTTGTATGGAAGGCTCTTAAATATTTATGCTATTCTGTAGGTTAGATAATTTGTTGTTATAGCGGCAACAGAAAGATTACCTGTAAAAATTCTAACAGTCTAGCTATCACCGTTCATGAGATACAGCCTGGTGACAGACGGACGGATAGCGGAGTCTTAGTAATAGGGGTCCCTTTTACCCTTTGTGTACAGAACCCTCAAAAGATAACCGTAGAAGTAGTTGCTCACGGAATACCCGACCACGGTCTCGACATTCTTCTCCAGCTCCGGCGCGACGGGCTTCCTCTGGCACAACGTCTCGTGAAGGTACGAACGTGAACAGCAGATGGTCAGCTCCAGCTTTACCTCGTCGCAGAGGGAAGACCGTTGACAACAGTGGACGCGGCGAGCATACACGTACATAGGAGCGCCTACGTTTACAATTTACCAAACAAAAATATATACAAACAAATATTGTATTTATTTTTGTTTGGTAAATTGTCTGTGTAAACCTGTTTTATTTATTTCTACATATCCTTTTTTTTTGTTTCTGTGTACCTACCTAAAATGTATAATTTTTTTTTCTCTTAATTCCTCTGTGTCGCTTTGTTGTCCTATCTTCTAACTTTAATCTGTAAGTAGATATCGTATTCTGTGCTGTGTGTATACCAAATAAATGCTTTATCTATCTACGTTGTCGTGTTAAAGAGGAAGCCAGCAGCAGTCAACGGGCTGCTAGGCTAACGGTGATGGGAAGGGGGGAGGCACTGCTGATCTACTCACGGAGTACCCGACCACGGTCTCGACATTCTTCTCCAGCTCCGGCGCGACGGGCTTCCTCTGGCAGGAGACGTGCACGAACGTGAACAGCAGGTGGTGCTGGTCGCCCAGGTCGGCCGGCAGCTTCAGCTTTATCTCGTCGTACAGGGACGGGTTCCTGGGGGAAGGGAGAGTGAGGTCTCTTACATCTACATCTACGGTAGTAACAAAGAGGAAAGATTTGGTTCCTGGGGGAAAAGGGAGAGTGAGGTCTCTTACATCTACATCTACGCTGTTTACAGTGTTTCTTTAGTTTTTTATTCTGTACTTGTATGTTTTAAGGTGTGCAATAAAGCATTTTCTATCTATCTATCTATCTACGCTAGTAATAAAGATGAAAGAGTTGATTGTTTGTTTGTATGCATTGAATAGGCTCCGAAACTACTGGACTGATTTGAAAAATTCTTTCACCATTATAATCCCACATTATTTTTGATGAACATAGGCTATATATTATTCCACGAGAACGGGAACTAAGCGGGTGAAACTGCGGAACGCTGCTGTTCTATTATATTGCAGCGTCAGCAACTGGTATTCATGCTTTAAGGTGACGCTGCAGTAATAGATTATCATATATTTATACATCCTCCCAGCTTAGATATTAAGGTATATTCACATTTAACACGTGCTTTTACGGTGAAGGGAAACATCGTGAGGTAACCTATGGCTTAGTCAACTTCAGACGTATTCACCTGGGCCCCGGGAATTATCTTTCCATTCTATAATTTTTCGTATAAAATGATAGAATGGTGTAAGAGAGGAGTAGCTACATTCTACTGCCCTCCATTCTACTGAAAATCTCATTCTACTCTCTTGCCCGTGGACGCAGTAAGATTCTGCCAAGAGTTGCTTCCGGAAGATGGGCAGATAAAAAAAAACGTTTATTTACGACTGCAGACACACATACAAGAAACAAAAGCTGAATTACATACATTACAACAGTGATAGATAACATTAACAAAGTACAACATTAACATCTAAGCTGGTAGGATGGTATACTTCAAATAATCACAAAATATAACAAATTAAGACAATATACATAATTAGCAATCAAAATGTTATGTGTGTGCTGCAGCACGTCAAAAGGTCATGGCTCAGCGTGAGGTGGGTAGCTGCGTCTTTCTGTGTATGAATATCGCGCCAACCCGCCTGCCAAGTGTGGTGAGTGTGGCACAACCCCCTCATGATCTCGAAGATATTGGACATGGACAGCAGTCCTACAACTGATATGATGATGATGATGATCGGTCGACATGAAATACTGACTTGTTATGATAAAGGCAGGTGGTGTACGCTTCGGTGGTGAATTCGGGGCACGAGCTGCGTCCAAATATGGCGGGCAGCGCCAAGCCTTCCTTCTCACCAGACATCAGCTGGATTTTCACCTGGAATAGAAACGAGCGATGGTTCATGTGACATGTCTTTCGGTAGGTGGGGGCTCGGTCCTACGTCCGTAGGCAAAGATTCAAATCGTTAGATGCGCCCTAACTGTAATAAGACCACGCTGTTTTGTTTCCACACGAAATGCGTGAGCACGCTCATTTAGAATCAGTGTAACAGTGTTAGCCGGACGTGGTGTGTGTTATTTTTTTTACGATTGTTCGTGCAACATGATTACACAATAATAATAACAGTTTGGCATCATCGCTTACCATGTAAGCGACGCTTACCCTCGGCAGGCACGCTCACGTATTTATATCGCACATAAAGAAGATTCTAGTCGCCGAAGTATCTAGATTCACAGACAATAGAAAGAACAACAATAGATAAGTAAACGACTTTTTACAACCCGCACTATTGTTTCAAAACCGGTTTGTCTAGAAACTTCACGTGTTTGTGTTGAAAACAATAGAATGACCTTTGGACTCTTTCGGCCGCTCGCACACCGGATCCTCTCTGGCTCTTTTGCTAACTTACTAGTTTGCGTTAGCGCACGGCGTAACAATATGTTAATCTTTAAGGTATGCATCACATCTTCTTAAGGTATTTTTTATGTGTGCGTGATTAGAGAGACTTTACCTTGCACAGTTTTTAATTAGCGCGGGAGGTAAGGTCTTAAAAATTGCGCTTACCTAATATGTAACACTTTGTTAAGATTTTTAAATAAACGATTGAAACTTACAGTGATATTCCTCGCCGACCCCGTCCGCGACGTGTAGGCATTGAGGTTGATCTCTTTGACGGTGAGGTACACGAGGCTGCGGTACTGGAGGTGCGGCGCCGGCGCGGGGCTCGGCGCGACGGCGAGGATCTCCTTGGTGGGACGGATGTTGTCGTCTGTGGAAGAGAGATTACACACTACGTAGTAGCAAATTACTGTAGACTACGGTCGCCGCGCGAAGGTATGGATCACGGAGCAGGGGGCAATTCAAACTATATCTATGTACCTATCTACTGACCTCCATATGGACTCAGCTTGGCAAGTTCCGGAGTCAGTCCGTTCTTGATCTCATCAGGATACGGACACACTTCTCTTTAGCGTACCTGGAATGCACTTCAGCTTCTTGGCGCCGACCTGTGCCCCTTGAATTCTGCTAGAAACTTGTAGATGCATCTTATCTATCTACAGCGTCAGTCCTTTCTTGATCTCATCGGGACATGGACACACTAATTTCAGCTTCATGGGCGCTAACCTGTGCCTTTTGATCTTATGTTAGGAATTTATAAGAGGTATTTATCTACTAACCTCCATAAGGGCTCAGCTTGGCCAGTTCCGGCGTGAGTCCGTTCTTGATCTCGTCGGGACACGGACACACTTCTATCTTCAGCGTGCCGGGAATGCACTTCAGCTTCTTGGGCGCTGAGCTGGGCCGCTTGATCTCCGCTAGGAACTTGTAGAGATCTTCGTCGCGGAGCTTGTCTGTTTCCTGCAGAAATTAGGAATTAATTTAAGTATTGCACAAAATATATGTATTGTATTATTATCGCACTAGAAACGATCTAGAATGTAGTTTCAAATGTATATTGGTATTGTGGCAAACCATCGGCCAGATAGGCGGACGATCTGGTCACACAGGACCGTTTACGATGGCGTGTTAAAGAGGAGGCCTATACCCAGCAGTGGGTCAACTGGCTGACATGATGATGGAGATGATTGCACAAAAACACATTTAAAGCGCGATGGGTTAACGTCACAGGTGTCATCAAACAGTTAAAAGATCATTTATATAGTCATGATTTCAGCCGTAAGACATCCACTAGTGAATTTAGTAGTGGACGTTTTACGACTGAAACACAGGCCTTCTTCATAGATCTCCATGAGAGGTAGTTGCCACACTCACCACGTTTAGACGAAGGTGGTTTTTCCTGTCCCTTTTTACCATTTCGTTCCGGAACCCTTAAAAGAATACTAGCTATCATACATTGGTCGTCCGGCAGCAAGATGGGCCGACTTTATCCATGTTGTCTACATTGATAAAGTCGCAGGCATGAATAGGACTGGCGCAGGATCGTGGCGGATGGCACAACCTAAGAGAGGCCTTGTGAGTGGGTGAAGTCGGGCTGTGAATGATGACAATGGTACCTGTTTGAAGAGACTAGTGACTGTGATGACAATGGTACCTGTTTGAAGAGACTAGTGACTGTGATGACGATGGTACCTATTTGAAGAGACTAGTGACTGTGATGACGATGGTACCTGTTTGAAGAGACCAGTGACTGTGATGACGATGGTACCTGTTTGAAGAGACTAGTGACTGTGATGACAATGGTACCTGTTTGAAGAGACTAGTGACTGTGATGACGATGGTACCTATTTGAAGAGACTAGTGACTGTGATGACGATGGTACCTGTTTGAAGAGACTGGTGACTGTGATGACGATGGTACCTGTTTGAAGAGACTGGTGACTGTGATGACGATGGTACCTGTTTGAAGAGACTAGTGACTGTGATGACGATGGTACCTGTTTGAAGAGACTAGTGACTGTGATGACGATGGTACCTGTTTGAAGAGACTAGTGACTGTGATGACGATGGTACCTGTTTGAAGAGACTGGTGACTGAGATGACGATGGTACCTGTTTGAAGAGACTAGTGACTGTGATGACTATGGTACCTGTTTGAAGAGACTAGTGACTGTGATGACGATGGTACCTGTTTGAAGAAACTAGTGACTGTGATGACGATGGTACCTGTTTGAAGAGACTAGTGACTGTGATGACGATGGTACCTGTTTGAAGAGACTAGTGACTGTGATGACGATGGTACCTGTTTGAAGAGACTAGTGACTGTGATGACGATGGTACCTGTTTGAAGAGACTAGTGACTGTGATGACGATGGTACCTGTTTGAAGAGACTGGTGACTGTGATGACGATGGTACCTGTTTGAAGAGACTAGTGACTGTGATGACGATGGTACCTGTTTGAAGAGACTAGTGACTGTGATGACGATGGTACCTGTTTGAAGAGACTGGTGACTGTGATGACGATGGTACCTGTTTGAAGAGACTAGTGACTGTGATGACGGACGATGGTACCTGTTTGAAGAGACTGGTGACTGTAATGACGATGGTACCTGTTTGAAGAGACTGGTGACTGTGATGACAATGGTACCTGTTTGAAGAGACTGGTGACTGTGATGACGATGGTACCTGTTTGAAGAGACTGGTGACTGTGATGACAATGGTACCTGTTTGAAGAGACTGGTGACTGTGATGACGATGGTACCTGTTTGAAGAGACTGGTGACTGTGATGACGATGGTACCTGTTTGAAGAGACTGGTGACTGTGATGACGATGGGTTTGAAGGCGGTGAGCGCGTTGAGCAGGTCGGAGGGCGCGCGGCGCCGCTCCACGGAGCCGCGCCGCGTGAGGGAGCCGCCGACCTCGCCCGCGCGGCGGCGCAGCTGTTCGAGGCTGCTGCTCGATGCTTTGCGATCTGGGATTAACAGACATAAAATATAAATTAAAAACGTTTATTTATGTTTCAAAGGTACACATCAGGTTTCACTGTTGTGTACAATAAGGTGTTCATTCATTCATCCATGAAAAATAGCAGATAGAAACTCTTTATTGTGTATTGTGTACATAAACAGATCAAGATCGAGAAACATAAATCGGTCGCCAACTCAGCACACACCTGATTTTCAGTGGCGCCGTATTTGTTTCACACTTCTAAACTTTAATGCGCTTTATCTAAAATAAGTGTCAAATCGTTTTTGTAAAACTACACATGGAACTAATTAAGGTTTAGTCATCTCGCCTATACTTGGGGAAACTAGATCTGCACTGAGGCTGAATGAGGATGTATTGTGCATTGTCCCCCTGATACTACCCCTGATAGAAGCAGGTCAGACAAAGTCTTTAAAAAATTAACATGGACTCCGGTACAGCAACGCTGTGCTGTTTGCAGCACTCTGTTCGAAAATTAGAAGACGCATGGGTTTGCGTTGCGGTATGATCCCTCGCGGAAGGCAAAATTATAGTTCACAGATGCACGACGAGACGCGGAGGGAAAGGGTCGCGGACTGTCATCATCATCACCCTGAAGAAGGCCCTCGATAACGGTCGAAACGGTTGGTGCCTCCACCAATTTAACAAGTAAGTAAACATTCCCGATATTGTTGCGCACGAGTAGCGTTGAACTTTTTAAGCATGCTTATATTAGCATTACCTGTATAATGTAACTAAATCTTATACCGCTCAGCAGGTGCAGCAGTGCTAGTGACGCACTCACCGAGGCTGTTAGTGTTGGGCGCGGGCTCGGGCGGCGCGTCGCGCTCGGGCGCCGGCCCGCTCAGCAGGTGCAGCAGTGCTAGTGACGCACTCACCGAGGCTGTTAGTGTTGGGCGCGGGCTCGGGCGGCGCGTCGCGCTCGGGCGCCGGCCCGCTCAGCAGGTGCAGCAGTGCTAGTGACGCACTCACCGAGGCTGTTAGTGTTGGGCGCGGGCTCGGGCGGCGCGTCGCGCTCGGGCGCCGGCCCGCTCAGCAGGTGCAGCAGTGCTAGTGACGCACTCACCGAGGCTGTTAGTGTTGGGCGCGGGCTCGGGCGGCGCGTCGCGCTCGGGCGCCGGCCCGCTCAGCAGGTGCAGCAGTGCTAGTGACGCACTCACCGAGGCTGTTAGTGTTGGGCGCGGGCTCGGGCGGCGCGTCGCGCTCGGGCGCCGGCCCGCTCAGCAGGTGCAGCAGTGCTAGTGACGCACTCACCGAGGCTGTTAGTGTTGGGCGCGGGCTCGGGCGGCGCGTCGCGCTCGGGCGCCGGCCCGCTCAGCAGGTGCAGCAGGGACACGGCGCTCCACGCGAGCGGCATGCGGAACTTGCCGAGGCGGGCGCAGGCGCCAGCGGCTGACACGCGGACTTTCTCGCGGTTCTGGAGTCAAAGTCAAAAAGTTAAAGTCATTGTGTTAATTCAATATAGCAAAACCGTACTTAGAATAGTCAGTTTACAAAATAAAAACATTTTTTTTTCAAAAAAAGGACAATAGCAGTGGCTAGTTAGACTGAGATAAAATCTCAACCAGAATCAATTGTTTATCTTATACTGACTACAGCAAAGCGTTTGATGGGATAGATCACTATACATTACTAAAAAAAAATATCTATCAGGAATAAGAGGAGATTTGCTAACGTGGTTCTGTTTTATATCGAGAACAGATCTCTGGCCGTTGTTTTAAACAATTATGTCTCAAACTGGGTCTCTATTCTTAGTGGAGTACCTCAGGGATCTTAACTGGGACCGCTTCTGTTTCCTTTATTTATTTATTTTATTTATTATCTAAAACTCACAGTTACATAATTGTTTTTATTACACTGTATAATATGTACTATTAATAAACCAAATCGAGTCTGCATTATATTAATAGCACTTACTAAATTAGGGTAGGTAGGTAAGCAATGATGCCACAAACAAACTAAAAATATTAACAAGATAACATATGTAGGTACATGTAAACTAAACTACGAACAAAAATCGCATAGTGTAAGTGTGTAGTGTGGCTGTGAGATGCATGAATGTGTTTAAACCATTGACCTACAACTTCTGAGCACAATTTTCTAAGTACTATAGGTATATCTCGATCGACAACAACAAGCTGTAAGGGATGGTTTACATGGCGGCAGTGTAAAAATAAAAAGTAATTCCTTTTTTTCGAGTTTAGTCTTTCTGCATAAAATGACACCATGACAGCTAATATTTTTTTTTCCTACTTATATGTTACAGATATCGATCGCTGCTTTGAGTCATCCAATCTTTAAAGCAGTGCTGACGACATGAGTATATATTCCACCATTTCATCTGACCAGGACAGAATTACACTTCAGGCCGGCTTATCTCGCCTTAAAAACTATTGTCTCTATAACAAGCTTTTGCTTAACTCCGCCAAATGCTATGTTTCTACTTTTTCGGAAATCTTGTAATTTCTCCACACATTATTTGGGCAGGTACCGTCTAGGTGCAATAATATGCGTGACCTATATCATGACACAAATAAGATTTTTGATGTCCATATTGATAGTATAATTAAGCAAGCTAGCAAGCAAGGCATCAAGATCACTGGGTTTCATTATGCGACTATCAAATAGTTTTAACAAAATTAAAACGATTACTCTCTTGTATTGTACATTTGTAAGAAGTCAACTAGAATATGCATCACCTACATAGATCGGATTGAAAGCATCCAGAAGCGGTTCTTAAGGTATATCTGTTATAGGGTAAAATTCCATAACTAACTGAATGAACTCTGTAAAAGATTCCATTTTTTACCCTTAAAAATTCGTCAAGATATTAGGAACTATTTATATGTGTCAAAACTTATAGGATTAGACATTTCGGAGATAGCACTGCGGCTCATAGTCGACCAGTCTGCGTAAAGGATGTGTGCTGATAGTATTAGTTTAGTAGTATAGAGATGAACTTGAGTTTAAAAATGTTGAAAAACCAACCTTATCGTCCTTGATATAAGGCTCCACACACTCATTCACATCCCCTTGTAAGACGTTCTCAATCTTCATCACCAGGAACACATCAGGCGAAGGATTAGATATATCGAAGATAGCACTGCGGCTCATAGTCGATAAGTCGGCGTGAGGGATTTGTGTTGAGAGCATTTATTTTGTACTAATAGAGATAAAATTGCGTTCGAATATGATCAAATGGTTTTCAACATTTTCGAACGAGAGAAGGCTTCCTCAATGCATATCGATCCGCCGTCAGTAAACCTATGCACTATTAAAGAGGTCTAAATTATCATGCCATAAGTAAATAAGATAAGTCGGCGCCAGGGTAGTGTGCTGATAGAGTAAGTTTTGTAGTAATAGAGATGAAATTGAGTTTAAAAATATTGAAAAACCAACCTTATCATCCTTGATATAAGGCTCCACACACTCATTCACATCCCCTTGTAGAACCTTCTCAATCTTCACCACCAGGAACACATCAGGCGAAGGATTAGATATGTCGAAGATAGCGCTGCGGCTCATAGTGGACAGGTCTGCGTGAGGGATGTGTGCCGAGAGCATTTGCTTCGTACTCTCAGAGTTGAGGTTGAAGTAGAAGTTTTCAGAGAGTTTCTTCTTCTCCTTCGCGTCGTAGAGGGCCATTGAGGCGAAGAGGGGTTCTACGTCGAGTTCCAGTCTGTATTAAATTAATTATTGAGTTAAATAAGTAATGCTGGACACTTTGCACAGCATCATGCGGTCTCAAAGTAGGTAGCTTGTGTTTTTGGTCTCAGATAATTAATAGTTATTTTTGGAAATAAAATACAGAAATTTATCCCCCAGCGGGATTCAGACCATCTTGTCTCTCCTACTATTTAGACTAGTTGAGCCACGAAGGTAGTCAAAAGTCACAGTTTTGGAGAAAATGATGGTACCAACTTGAGTTAAATGACAAGTGATACTTGAATTGATGACAAGTGATACCTAGTTGAGTTGATGACAAGTGATACTTACTTGAATTGATGGCAAGTGATACCTAGTTGAGTTGATGCCAAGTGATACCTACTTGTGTTGATGACAAGTGATACCTACTTGAGTTGATGACAAGTGACCATGATTCGCTGTCCGAGCAGCTCAGCCGGCATCTCTGCTGCGAGGCGGCGCTCCACTGCGTCTTCATCATCGTCCAGGTATGGAGTATAGAGGCCTAGCAGGTCAGCTTGACGGTTTTCCAGCCTGTTGAGTTAAAGATATATATATCTACTACTGAGACACTAGCTGTCTACGCTTACCATACCAGGTCTAGTCACAGGGTCCTAGTGTGCTATCGCAATTGTGTAACAATGGTCGATAATTGGTTAGGCTTTGTCAAAAACTATCGAAATCAAAGAAATTATTCCAACGCGGTTCGACTTCGGTCGTTTTAGTCTTGCGTCTTGAACGACTTCTTTACAACGCCAGCATACCAACCTCTTGGACTTTGTAACTTTGTATAGTGTTAAACCACACTTAAGTAAACTATTTCAAGGAAACTAAAAACGTTATCAACATTTTTCGATTTAACTGATTGATACCGAAAAAATTCGGTGTCCAACCCTTAAGATATTATCAAGAATTTCGACTTAGCCCGTCATTGGTGTCGATTCCGTATAGCTTTATGTCATTTTATGCAGTTTTATTTCAATTATGCAGTTTTATGTCAATTTAATTAGCGTTAGCTAGTAAGTGCACTAACAGAATCGTCGTAATTGACTCCAGCTTTGTTGATTAAAGCACTTCAAGTTCCGACTTTAGGAAGGGCCAAGGAAGGACTTGACCAATGTGGGTTCGTACTAACCTCCTTGCTTCATTGACAGCGTCCACCTGATCAACCGCCTTCCTCTCGAACAGGTCAGGGATGAGGGGGTCGGAAGACGAGCTGCGAAGGTCCAGGCTGGCCCAGGAGCCGCGCGCGGTCAGCGTCTCGTTGCACGATGATGAAGAGGATATGGAAGCGACTGATTGGCGGCCGCTGGAGGGCTGAGATTCGATCTGCGTAGTCAGGAACATCAAATAAGTACACATTCATCATCATCATCATCGTAGGACTGCTGTCCACGTCCACTGGTGGACATAGACCGATCATCAAATTGGAAATCGCACGTAGAGCTTTTATGTAAAAAAATTAATAGTACTGCATATATTTTATATAAACTATCGACAATAGTCAATGTACAAACTGTATTAACCGCATATCATGGTCTCATTGCATCCAGAATCAGGTATGGATTGATTTTTTGGGGAAATTCTACTGACGTCGATAAGGTATTTAAACACCAAAAAAGATGCATACGTGCCATGTTTCACCTTAAAGTAGTGGATTCATGCAAACATTATTTTGTAGAGCACAACATCCTAACGATTCCCTCGTTGTATATTTTGGAAACAGCAATGCTGGTGAAAAACCATCCTAACTTGTTTTGTCGGCAGTCTGATGTCGTTGAAAGAAATAGAAGAGACAACAATCGAATCTATTTGGACAGCTCTAAAACCTCCTTCTTGCGCAAAAGCATATTTCGTATGGCTCCCTCTATATATAATAGACTTCCGGAGTCGCTTCGAATTCTCCCCTGTTCGCTGTTTCAACGGAGTCTGAGGTTGTTCTTAATAGGCGCATGCTACTACAATGTTAAAGAATATATGAATGACAAAAATGTAGCAAATATTATGACTAAATAATTTCACATATTTCACACTGACTTGTTTCTTTTATTTATAATTAATATTATTAAATTTTATTTTGTTTTCGCTCCTTCATTTTTGGCATGCATTCTACCTATATTTTAAAATAATCTGTATGTTATTAACATGTTTTATTTTTAATTTTAATGTAACTGACATTCTTTTTATTTTGTATTCTATTCTTTACTTACTTTTTCTTGTATTAACTTGTACATTTTAATTGATTATTTTTTTAATATGAACTTATTGTAAAAATTATAAAATTGCACGCCTATATAGGTAAAATACATATGATCTAAAATTTTAAATTAACATCCTATTGTAACATGTATTTATGCAATAAATGAACTTTGACTTTGACTTGACATCATGAGGCGGTGGCCATACGACGAAGATTTCTGCCAGATGTCGCTACAAGGTGCTATAAAACCGATAAAAGTATTCAAGATTTTCGACTCGACGGCTTCTAGTCTTCGTAGCCGAAATGATAAAGGCAGCCTGCGTTAAAGGTCGTCTGAACGTTGATGGTTCGAGCCCCGTCGGAGACAAAAAAATTTGATTGCATTTCCATTTCTATAAATCCATTTGTTACTAAATACATATTTGTTATTGATTTCAATATTATAAGGATTTCCGCAAAGTCACGCCTGAATCTTAAAAGTTTATTATATCAAACCCATAATCTCTTCTCTCGTCTCTTTAATCAGCATAATAAATATTTCAAACAATTACCTGAAGAGCCGAAGATAGTTCCTCAGTGGAGACGGCGCAGGGCTCGTCCACCTCGTACTGATGCCTCGGGGCGGCGTGCAGCCGCTCCAGGCGCTCCCCGAGCCGCTCCCGGCCGTGCGTGGAGCCCGAGTGCGCGCGCGACTTGTGCTCCACCACCGTGTAGTCGCTGGTGTAGCAGCGGAGGCAGTCTCGCACGAACATCGATGCTTTTGAACTGACAAAGACAACTAGTGATTTAAGTATCGCTAGTAAATCGAGAAGACATATACATGGTTCGTCCACACACACATACACACACTCCTACTCACTCCTGCCAATCACCCACACACACTTAGGTACGCACTGGACACACAAGGTTCGTCCACACACACATACTTCTTGTCGAATAAACAGACGTTGGCGAAGTGGTGGTATATCTTTCCCGTCACACAAGCTATTAACAAAAGAAGAAGGAAGAGTACGATACTCTATTGAAAGCCCTAATGATTGAAACGGTTTAAGCATTATTAATGAAAAGGCGTATGCTTCCAGGCGAGCAGATGCGTTCAAGTGCACGTTACTCTTGGTAGATTAACCGGTGTTGTAATATAATGTAGTGTTGGTAGATAGTCAGTTGGTCTATACGAGTATATATAATAATAATATATAATATTACAAAACTGAAGGGTTTGTTTGTTTGCTTGAACGCGCTAATCTCAAGAACTACTGGTCCGATTGGAAAAATTATTTCAGTGTTAGATAGCCCATTTATGGAGGAAGGCTATATATCATCACGCCAAGACTAATAGGAGCGGAGCACCAATGATTAATGTTTTAAAATCAGTTTTTTTTTTCCTTTTCAGAGCTTCCGCAGCGTGCGCTGCGTAAACGGTTAAAGTTTCGCAAAAATAATTTATGACAGAATTGTTCCCCCTTAAATTATCATAAAAGAGTCCGCGACAGCGTAGGTATATCTATCTTTTAAGGTTGGCTCACTATAACTTTTTTTAAATGCTATCAAAATTTGTTCTAAAATAATGCATTAGGTATTTGCTATGGTTTTTTTTATAAATATGACATCAATCCTTATCCAAATAAATACGCTATTCATTACAAGTATTTGATTTAAAACAAAATCACATCATTAAATATCTTAGGAGATATCGCAGTTTTGAAATAACGTCGTATCAAAATGATGATCAAGTAGGTACTGTCGGCTCCTTACGGAACGGTTGTGCTCAACGATCTACTTTTAAATTTATTTTTCCATCATATCATCGTATAATACTTTTTTAGATGTATAAGTTAGTAATAAGTTTTGAAGAAGAAGAAAAACATTTATTTACCACACGCACGATACGTAGTACATATGTAGTATGTATTGTATGTTCCCTTTTAACGTCAAAACCGCAGAACCGATTTGGATGAATTTTAGCATAGGAGTAGATGAGACTATGGAGACGGACATAGGCTACTTTTCGTTGCGTAAATTAGTAGTTGTACAACTATGTAGGCAGTGGTTGTAGTAGGTGCGATACGAAGTTCGCCGGGACACCTAGTCTTTCATAAAAATAGCTTAGCATAAGATAGAAAAGCTTCTAGTAACTATTGAATAAACTCTTATTTGTATAAAGGCAATCAGTAATTTCATACACACACACACGCACTGACGCAAGCGCGCACGCACGCGCACACACGCACACACACACACACACACGCGCACACACACACGCGCGCACGCACACACGCGCACACACACACACGCACACACTTATAACTTATAATTGTTTAAATAATAACTACCACAGTGGTGGTCACAGGGACCGGAGTTATTTGGACCTCAAAGGGTCAAAAATGTCATTTTTCGGAAACCTTCGCTCCCTTTTCTGGTACCCCGTACCAATGCTTGTATTTATAAGGTGCCTGATTACTTACTGATACTAGTTTTTGTGAAATAAATACTTTTACTTGCTTTACTATTTTTATCCCAGGACAAAATTTAGTTCTTTAATTAGACGTGTTTTAAAATTACGAGTTTCCTAAGGAAAAGTGCGCCATTTAAAAGTTCTTTAGTTTTTATAACATTTTGGCAAAGGTCAATGAATATTCCACCATGCATTAAAAAATTACTTGTTTGCACATTGGTTTTGGTTTACAACCTTTCTTTTTAGATGTAATAGATTCCATATACAATAATATATCACTTACAGATCTTCATCAGGCAGCACATGCGTCAAAGTCCTGATTCTCCTCGGCACGCACACCAGTTCCATATCGGCCGATGGGTAAGAGAGAGGGTCCCTCTCTCCCATCAGCCTATCCGCCACCTCTTCATAGTCCGGAGGCTCGATCATATCGCAGAGAGATAGCTGTGGGCGTTTAATCACAAACTATTGTTGTACCTCTGGGGGTTAAATAAAAAATCCAAACAATATGTAATTCAGAAATGGCAAGCCTTACAAATAAGATTCTAAGTACATGCTTATAACTAGGTACATTAATGAGAAGGTTATTTAAACATTAGGGGGGTCCCCATACTCATACACTAAGTTGTTTGTATTTACAAAAAAAATGTATTCAACTATTACATCAATCATCTGGTTTCCAAAGTACAAGTTCTGCTTAGTAGACAAGATGGTGTAGTGTCCAGCATTATTTACTGATGTGCCGCATTGGGGTGTATTGTGAATTTTCCTTCTAATGCTAGCTCAACTCCTGAGATAATGGAGGACTGGGTTATTGTCAGCATTCCTTGAGCATACCCGAAAGTAATTCAGATGTTGAGGTAGATGATAAACTAAATAAATAAAGACAGTTTATCTGGACACAGTTTGTATAAACTTTGTGTTCTATGGAAGAATATGTACATATGTTGTCCTGATAGGTAAATTCTCCCATCAAATCCATGCGAGAGTCACCATGCAAAAAAATTGCAATATTTAGTTCCACTCTCATGCAATGCATCTGTAAGATGATCTATAGGATCCCTATTTTGCTCTAATTACCTATATTAAAAAGCTGGTTACATGTATTCTTATTTTGAGTTCTAAGCTAAAATTATTGATAATATTTACTTGTTTAATTTGATACAAGAGCTTTGATCAAGCCATGCCCTTTTTCTACAACATCTGTATATGCTTGGGGGCTCTCTTGGAATGCTGCCAGTGGCCCAGGATCCTTCTCTGGTATTGCAAGGAGTTGGGCTGGCTAGGGTTGCAGTATTGTAATGACACTACTCCAACCAGGGGACAATGCATGATACACAATAACTCCGGAACATCAGTGCAGATTTGGTATCCACCACCAGGATTAGAATTTGTGTGTGTGTGTGACTCCATTTTCCGCATTTAGACTCAAAGTTGGGCCATTATGCATGAGGTGTCTGGCTAGCATAGCCAGCCCAACTCCGACCAGAAGCGCAGAACCAGGATTAGAATTTATTGACTGTAAAATATTTAAAGTCTGATGATTAGATGAGCTTCACATTTAGATGACACTTTCCGTTGTTAGTTAGACTTATGTTTTTAGCACTTTAATCTCTGATTAGGTTGCCATAAGTTCCATATTAGTCCCTCACTTGCATATTAGTAAATTTGAACTTGACTATCTCACACAGAAGTGAACCCTCTCAATCTCATCAAAGATTCACTTTGATACTGTTTTAGTATGGTTTATTGATATAATTAATATCATATAATATACATGCAGAGTAGTGATTCATTATGTTGGCATAAATTTTGATTGTAAGTTCCTGTTATGTATAAACTATTGTGACTCAAATAAACATTTTTATTCTTATTTTTAGAATTATTAAGTAAAGTCTATAAAGATACACCTTCCCTTTGTACCTATTTCTCAGGTATTGAAGAAATCTCATGCCATAGATTCAAATAAAGTCTAAATATTTAGTAATTAAGACTGCCTTCATAGCTCAGTATTAGACAAAATAGTTGAGTGATATGCAGAAGGAAGTAGGTTCGCTTCCTGCTTCCTTAAATTGTCCAGGACTGGTTTATTGTCTAAACTAAGTAACCATCTAAGTAGGATAACTATGTATTGACAAAAAAATGTAAATAGGTTTTATATCAATCATCTGGTACACATAACTGAAGCACTGTCTGGGGCTAGATGGTGTTGTGTGAAGTGTCCATCATTATTTAATTTATTTATACTTCAAAGCTTAATATTTGTGCCAGTAACAATAGAACATGTTTGGTTTCTAATTAGACCACAAGTATTTGTGCATACATTAAGTACATAATTGACTAACTCAGTTATGGTATAGTGACATATATGTTGACAATAAAGGGCTGGTTATGCATTACTTATACACTCATGTTTTGAATTAGAAGGGGTACCGAACAGATGATTCACGAATAACTGTGCAAGTACCTAGAAAATGTAGAGTTGATTAGAAAAACTCACAGAAGACGAGCAGCCTGATAAAGTCCCGACCTTCGACTGGTTAGAATACCCTTTCCGAAACTCCCCAGCATTCCTATAAATAGGGAAAAATCAATCCTGAATTAAAGTTATCTCGAAAGCTATCATGCATCATTTAGCACCTTCACACAAGGCCAGAGAAACCATTTACCCGGAAGATTGCTGGTATTTGCGCCCGAGTGTCATTTATTATTAGCTTATAGGGTTAATGTTAGAAGGTTAATTATTGATTTTATTCTCACAGGATTCCGTTGAAAACACCTTGTTGTTTACAAAACCAAAACTGACATTTTGTTTTGATTTGAGAATGTTTGACGTTTACTTTACATTACATACAATGTTGCCAGTCTAAAAAAAATATTGAGGAAAGCGTGAGGAAACTAGTTCAAAGGCGGAAGTTAAAAACTTTTTTGTGCTAAAATCTCAATGAGGTTTCAAGTTATTTATGTATATGGTAGGTACTTTTCGTATTTTACTGTAACCATTAAACACTACCTACACTGAAGAACTTCGACAAAAAGTCAATGAGCCGTTTTCAGTAAAAAATAAAAAAGTGTTTTCTACTAAACCAAACAGATGGAGCCTGATGGAGCTGGTAAGCGGAGAAAACAAGTATGTGATTGATTACAAATGCTGTCATTGTCAAATTGTGTTTCCTTCCATTAAATGAAAACTAACGCCATCTATAAGGTTTGAGGGAACTATTTTTGAAATGTTTACTTTTTAATGAAAACGCCTCATTTGCAAAAGAAAAATTTGGATGAATTTTAGTATAGGAGTAGATTAGACCATGGAGACGGGCATAGGCTACTTTTCGTTGCTAAATTAAATCAGATGGGGTTAAAATAGGGGATGAAAGTTTGTATGGAAAAAATATTAAACACATATTTTAACACTGAAACGTGTGTTTAATAAACCCTAAAACTACTTGTAGGGTAGTTGTAGGGTAATGTTTTTTTCCATACAACTTTCATCCCCTATTTTAACCCCTTCTGAATTAATTTACGCAACGAAAAGTAGTAGTCCTTCTCCAGGATCTAATCTACTCCTATACTAAAATAAAACAAAACATAAAACAGCGGTTTTGACGTGAAAAAGGAACATACATTCTTACTTTCACTTTTATATATTAGTAGGATAGGATAGGTTTATTGTCCTTAGTTTAAGAGATGTGTATGTAAATATTTTAGCATATGTAGGTAGTTGTGTGAATAATGGGATGGAGCCTCTCCAAGCACCGCTCTGATTAGCAGAGGAGGCAGTGGATGAGGCAAAAAGAGGACGTCTCTGGTAGCGGGAGCGCAAATTGAGGGTGTGGCGGGTTATGTAGATAGATTGTATGTTAGCATAAAGCGATGTAAGGGGGCTCCGGGCTCCGGGCGGTCCTTTCAGAAGGGCAAGGATGGGCCTGTCTGGGAACTTGTTCGAATCTAGAGCCCCTTTAGAAGGTTTCCGAGTGGAATCGGGAGTTGTGGCCCATTTTCTCCCGGATTTGTTTGTAAATAGTGACGGAGGACTGGGCAGTAGACACCGGGAGATCTTCGGCCTTAAGCGCAGGCTGGAGACCTCAACGGATCTGGTGCCCATCGGAGGGGATCCCCCTCCAATGGGATCACCAGGTGGGGTGATCGGGAGTCTGGGACCCGATCTCGGCCCGATATAAATGTGTTTGTCCTTTGTTTTTGTGTCGCCTATTTTTCGGTGGATGTGTATAATTGTATATTATGTTTTGTGTAAATAAATATATGAGATGGTGGCGGTGGGGCGAAGGCAGTAGCCACCGCCTGAAGCGGAATCCCTGTAAGGGGACCACTGGATCCGTGGGCAGTCTGAAGTTAGGGCTTTAGCTGCCCTTGTTAACGGATCCAGGGAGGGCGATGGTGTTATTTTAATCGTCCCTGGGATATGCCCTTAGGGGCAAGATGTGAGAGGCACCGGACAGGTCTGTAAGAGAAACCGGAGCCCCTCGACATGCATTGAGGTAGGCCATCGGGGATGGTTTTAGTGGGTCGTCATGTGACAACCCCACATAACCGTGCTGCACCCTAAATGCAGTACGGTATCTGAATTTCAAGCAGATTTCCATCCTCGTAAACAAAAAAAAGGTAGTTGTAGGGTACCTAGGTAGTTGTTATGTAACAAAAGATCAAAATTTTAGTAAATGTACCATACATTTACTAAAATTTTGATGTCTTTTGTTATAAAATTTAATATTCTATTCAAACCTACCAATGTTGTTTGCCTGGCTTAACATATCAGACTGTGTCCCTATAAATGTTATAGTATAATTTTTGATATATAAACTGTTGGCAATCCTTTTCTTAAATAAATAAATAAATAAATAATCACAATCGAGCACGTGCAACAAGCCTGCATTAAACCCTTAAATCTCGAAAAGCAACTGCGTAGTGTAATACTGTCGCTCACGTTTCAAATTAAATTGGATCAGCGGGTCGCGTGGCGCGGGCTTCGTGGACACGAGACCGAGGCAAGCCACGCACGCCTGAAAAAAAATGCATAATTAGGTAACCTATTTTAAACTTTCGCGATCACAATACATTAGTACTATATTGGATTTATTGGTATTTGTCGCGTTATTACGGATCACTCTCAGTAGATCCAGTTTTTAGAACAGCAATAAATTATGGATCTAGTGAGAGTTTTTAGCTTATTTACTCTCATTTTTACCCGACTTCAAAAATAAGGAGGTTCTCGCTTTCGACTGTTCGATGTTTTTTTGTATGTTGGTTTTTACGCAATGAGGCGTTTTCATTAAAAAGTAAAAACTTCAAAAATGGTTACCTCGTACCTTATAGATGGCGTTAATTTTCTTTTACTGGTAGAGTGTATTATATTATCTGTGCTGGTAGGCACAATTTGACAAAGACAGGATTAATCAAAAACTTGCTTACTCCGCTTGCCAGCTCCATCTGTTAGGTTTAGTAGAAAACTCTTTTTGTTTTGTTACTGAAAACGGCTCATTAGTCCACCAATTATTTCCATCAATTCAATTTTTCAATTATGCTCCACGTAACAAACATATACATACATATAATTCGAATTCAGAACCTCCTTCTTTTTGAAGTAGGTTAAAAATATGAGTAATTACGCGATTAATACCCGATAATCCAATATGCGATAAGTCCATAAGTAATTGGGTAAACTCTCTAGTCAAGTTCGATTCCCGAACGATGGCTGTCCCTTCTTTTTGAGATAAGCTGAATATCTCAAAAAGAAGGGAGAGAGATCACAGGTAGGATGATGGGCAGCAGCGTGTTTCCGTGTAGCAACATCCCGTACTGCGCTCACCAACCCGCCTGCCAAGCGTGGCGAGTATGGCAACAACCCCGTCATGATCTAAGCAAGATGATCCAAGCAGCAGTGACGTGGACAGCAATCCTACGGCTGTTAATTTCAACATCGTCCCAGCCCTAATCGTAGCACACGGCATCTGTCGCAGCGATATTTCACGGACTGTAGATATAGATGATGCAGTATGTAACACGACGCACGGAACGTCATCTTTCAAAGCGCTTGAAATACGGTTTGTGCCAAGGTGTAAGTGGCCGCCCTACGGAGTTTGCTACGCGCCGTAGCATACGGGCTAGGCAATTTACTACGCCGTAGAATACCTGCTACGAATCTACTACGCAGCTGTAGTGTAATTAAATTATGTACTAAATTCTCAACCACTTCCTTCTCATAGAGACTACTGCATTCAGTACCTAGGTATAACATTAAACTCATTATCATCATCATCTCAGCCGTAGGACGTCCACTGCTGGACATAGGCTTCCCTCATGGATCTTCAAGGACTATAAAATGATGCTGGACAACTCACACAGCATCACCTAGCCCCAAGCTAAGCAAAGCTTGTGTTATGGGTACTAGATGACTGATATACTTAATACATTATACTACATAGATAGATATTTTTATTATATATAGAAAAACATCCAGAACACCCTGAACAAATATCTGCAGATCGTACAGACATTTGTTCCGAGGCGGGATTCGAACCCGCAACCTCTTGCGTAGCAGGCGGACCTTCGCCCGCTGCGCCACAGAGGTCGTCAATTGAGACTGATCATAGAGGGTTGTTGTCTCACCATGCTTCGCAAGCGGGTAGACGAGCGCAGTATGGGATATTGATACTAGGAAAGACACTGCTGGCTATCTTCCAGGGTTTCCCTTGGCAGCTTCTTACTGCATCCGCGGGCAAAAGAAGGGGCTAAATTCTACTGTACCCCACAGCAAACATTTATCTATATGTGTTTTAACAATCAAACAAATTTGGCTTATCACTAGGCACTTTTATATCGTCCATGTAAATGGTTTTCTTGTTGTCAATGCCAGTTTGTAATTGGGCATTTATGGGTGCTTAATTTACGAAAAGGTTAAACTCAGCTAGCTAGGTTTCGCAATGAAACGGTCATGTGCGCCAAAACGTGGCTAAAAATGACCTTTATGTTTATGAAACCAAAGCAGAACATCGGACCTTGTAACGTAAGTGAATAGAATAAACCGTGGTTTTGCAGAGCGAGCTTGTTACAATATCGTACCCTCATTTAACCCTTCCGATATTCTTTATCTCTTTTTGATTTTAGAAGCCATGCTTTTTATAGAGAGATTTTTTCCTTTCGGGCTCAATTTCCGGCTCTAAGAAATAAATGTTCTCGACTTCAATAAATCTTTGAATGCCGTTATCTTTATTTATAAAAGATAGGCCAGGTGTATGTCAGGCAACGCGCTGTATACGGTTCCGCAGTTACCCGTAGACCTGTTGTTAGAAGTTGTTGGTGTACATATATTACATATTTGACGCTCGAAAAAAATATTTCGTATTTCGGAAACGAAACTCTACATCGAAAAATTGCCTTCGCGGGTTACGAAGTTTTTTTCGAGCGTCAAATATGTAATATACACCAACAACTTCTAACAACAGGTCTACGGGTAACTAAAAAAAAATATTTCGTATTTCGGAAACGAAACTCTACATCGAAAAATTGCCTTCGCAACCCCTAAATGGTTTTAAAATACCTAATTGTGGAAAAATCATAAAAAAAAAGTTTTTATGTGTGTGACAGATACTCCAAACTAATTGTTTTTCAGCATGTTTTTGTGTCCATGCAAAATTACTGCTTTCTAGAACTAAAAGTCTGTTCGTAAATCCACAGACAGACGGACAAAGCAGAACTATTAGTTAAAAAAAACGGTCGTTGTGCCATAATCTCATTAGTTGACCATAGGGCTGTAAATTGGAGGTACTCCAGTCAAACGGCACCTTAAGGTCGGCTTTCAAAAAGTTTTCATCAATTTAGCAAAACGTAGGTAAAAGATTCGTTAGAAATTCGTGATGGGGAGAAATCAAAGTAGTTAAGATTGTAAGACTTCTTCAAAATTAATTTGTTGTTAGTGTGACTCTTGATTTTGGCTGGAGTACTTGTGCCATAGGGTGCCGGCGGTAGAATGTTACCCCTCCTCTCATACTCATGGATGCAGTAAGAGCCTGCTAAGGGATACCTAAGGAAGATGGGCTATATAATATAATAATAAGAATAACTTTATTTAACTTTGAAATACAACACAATTTGTATACTCAACTAAAAATAGAGACTTAACTAGGTGCTATAGCAATTTATGCCAGTAAGACTAAACCATTTGTGCTAGTTTTGGAAATAACTCAATGACATAATAAACATTGGCGATAGGTAAGCTTACTGCGCTCACACTCGCTATTTCGCCTGCCAAGCGTGGTAAGTATGGCAACTACCCTAACTTACTGAAGCCTGTGTGCAGTAGTGACGTTTTACGGCTGAAATTATGAAAAATGATAATGACTCGTGCCATCCATGGTGGCATATGTGGCATACATCTACCCAGTGGGTAAAGTTGTAGATGATGATGATGGTGGCGTAGGTACTTGTATATGTCGGCGCTAAGGCGGCATTTCACGAAATAAACAACAAACATACAACTACTAAGTTAGTCATACATAAGCCAGTCTTTAAACAGCAGCTTTTGTTTGTGTGTCTAATAAATCATCATTTCAGCCATAAAACGTCCACTGATGAACACAGACCTCCCTCATGGATCTCCATGAGGGGTAGTTGCCATTCTCACCACGCTTGGCACACTGGTTTTGCCAATAAACCAAACTGTTATTGTTACCATTAAACTATTAATGTGAAATCATTTTGCACAAACTTTAGTGAAAAAAATAACACGCATCACGTCCGGCGTACACTGTGTTTAAAGGTACACTGAACCAAATGAGCGTGCTCACTCGTTTCGTGTGAAAACAAATGAGTGAGCACGCTCATTTGCAAACAAAACGGCGCCGGCGCGGTCTTATTACGGTACGGGTGTATCTAACGACTTCAATCTTTGGTTATTTTTTTTTTATAATAAAAATATTTTCAAAAAAGGTTTGATAGTGGGGGTAATCCTTACAAGTAATAAATGATTATTACATAAAAATGTTTGAATGAGTACCTTGTCCAAACCTATGTAGTGACAATGCGTCAACTCCTCGCTCTAACTAAGTATGATAGCAGTATATTGATAGCAGTCTGTTAAAGGCTCACCCTAGTGATATACTCAGATATACTATAATATCATATCAATTTAGCAAAATATCGAAACATCGATAAGTCACCTTTCAGGTGTTTGAACTCTTGTACGATAGTGCCTTCGTAATGCCCTCAGAGGACATTGACATAACGGTCAAATCTCAAAGGAAACAGTACGGAGACAACAACTTTAAAACCTTGGATATTCGCCATAAACAAAAAAGCTTGTGTTTTTGTTATGTACCAGATGGTTAGTAATTTTATTTGTTAATTGATACTTATTGCAAGTGTATGCGATACCAGTGCATACATACGTTGTCTCATGTGTCCTAAGTATTGACTTATTGGTTAGCGATCTGTCACCACGAGTACAATGCTTCATGTATTGTGTGAGATTTACGCCTATTTGTTGCAAACCTGTCGCGAGATACCTGATAACGTATCAGCCTGTAGCCGTGAAGTTCGGCGCGGTGAGTTTAATATAAAAAAAATACGAGGGCATTGTCGAGCCAGTTTGTTATAACGTTGTTATAATATTATAAAGTAAGGCCTTTGCATCTATTAAGATGATTTATACAGCGTCAGCAACTGGTAATCATGCTGTACGGGACGCTGCAGTGCCTGGGACATTGTTAGATGGATTAGGCTTGCCCAGCACCTATACCATCCTCTCAGCTTAGTCAGCTATTATTCAGAGGAAAGAACAGGCCGAGTGGTATGTACCCACGACTTTCAATCCGAAGGTCGTGGGTTCGATAACGGCAGTGCACCAATGGATTTTTCTTTCTTGAAAAATTTATGTGCATACTTAACACGTGCTTTAACGGTGAAGGAAACATCGTGAGGAAACCCGCGGCTTAGTTAGCTTCAGACGTATAATATTATATTATTATTATTAGGAGCCTGCACTGTCCCACTGCAGGGCAAAGGCCTCCCTTCTTTCCTTTGTTATAATATAGATCATAAAAACCGTATTTGTAAAATACTCACACCCGAGACAGATATGTCCCCCGCGGGGATCTAACCCGCAACATCTTGCGTCTCAGTCGGCTGCCAGACCAACTGCGCTGCAGAGGTCGTCAAAATTGAAACAAAGGTCTGCAAGTTTCATTCACCCACAGTAACAGTGGTTTTAGCTTTGCGTCCTTTTTTAATTTCGTATTAATAAGGTTTTAAACTTAACCACTTTAGGAAAGTTTAAGAAAGTTTTTTGCGTGCAAGCATATCTTATTTTAATTAGTGTCTGTCTAAAGTTAAGATGCTTTTAAGTGCTTAAGCTTGTACCCGAGTTTAGCACGAGTTTAAAAGCCCATTTCATAGAGTATTACAAAATTTACTTGGTATTTTAATTTTATTAACACATACTTAACCAGTTATTACTTAATTATTAAATACCTGGTTAAATATGTTTTCATAAAGTGACGTGATCGCAAACTTTTGAAAAAGGGTAGGTATTCTATTTTTACAATCTTTTATTTAGCTTGCCCTGTATGTAACTAGAGGTATGTTTGTTCAGGTCGAATCTTGCAACTCACTTTTGAATCAGATATCTTCAACCAATTGAACTGAAATTTTGTCTTTACACAATTAATGTGATAAAAAAGCTTGTCGCGAGATTTAAGTAGGTACTCGTATTTACATTGTTTGAAAAAAAAAATCTATTAAATCAAGTTACAGGTACACAGGTTAATCTCGCGACAAGCTTTTTTATCACATAAATTGTGTAAAGACGTTTTAAGTTAAATGTTTATTTTATTATTTTTAGTACGTTTAAATAAAAGCTTGTTTGGTTAAAAAGTTTTTTTACTTTTAATTTATTTTAGATTATGTATTACCAACAGTTTTCAGAAACTTTTCCAATTCTTTTCCTTAGAACCTGATTCGAACGATTACGCACGTTAAAAAAAATATTTTCTTTATTTGTTATTATTAATTAGCGTAAAGAAAAGTTCAAAATATCGTTTTTAGAGCGACTGAGACGTACGTAGACGTATCTTAGTGTGATTTCCATTATTCAATTTTAAATAAAAAAACAACATTTATTATTTAAATAGATAATAACTTTTAAAAGTTTTAACTAACAGCAACGTAAAATCGAGTTAAACAAACACAACTATAAGTAATGGGCATTAACTTCACTAACTGAATTAAAATACGCCGCACCCCGCCCTAGCTCCTAGGGCGGGCGGCGCTCGCTTCAGTGCTTAACGCGCCTCGATAAACCTCACACGTCTACCATTCTCTTAAATCGATAACAAATATAGCAAAAAAAAAGGTTTGTACTTCTTAATCAGCAGAGTTGTAAAGCAAATGAATACCTAAATAATTCTGCCACCATTGCAAAAATAACAGTAAAGTAACTAATCTCAATGTTACTTTTGCCAATGAAAACAATGAACTAAATAAAAAGGTGCGTTAATGTACTCGTAGTGTTACGGAGAAGTAAGTCTGAATTGAATGAACACCAAAGATTAATTTATTGATGTCGATAATTTAGTGAAGAGAGACTAAGACTCGTGCTTACTTAATATATTGAAGAAAGTGCAACAGGTGACCCAGTCAGCAAGCATCGACATGATCCTATACGACGTAAGTTTTTGTGTATACTTCTATACTAATATTACAAGGAGCTAAAGTTTGTGAGTTTGTGAGGTTGTAGGGGGGTAATGTCTGGATCTACTGAACCGATTTTCAAAATTCTTTTACTAATAGAAAGCCACAGTATTTGTGAGTGTCATAGGCTATATATAAATTACTACCCAACGAAGTAGGCACTGGGTCAGCTAGTTATAAATATCAGGGTAAACAGTGGGAACATATTTTTTTACTATGCGTAAAGATCAGAAAATGTACAACTCATATATTCATTGATATGATAAAATGGATGACACTCAAAGAAACATTTTAGAATTGGTTTTAATTTATTAAAAGGCAACTGAGTAATTTGTAAAGGTAACTTATTGTACATTTGAAGCTTAATGCATAGTCCTCGATTTTTTGCCTTGACAAGTCGAGTTCGCGGTATACGAGTATGTATGTAGTTTCTCTTTATTTAGCGTATCATAGTAGTGCATTTGCTTTTATTTAGAAAATTTGTCCTTATCTAAGTGAATTTCTAACAGGCAGTTAAAAATGTATAGTGATATCACTCAATATTTTTGAGCTTTTTTGAAGTACGCTCTAGCTGAAGTTATTCTGTAATTTATGCAAGCCATGTATTTATTCTTAACGACCTTTTTTTTCTAATTAAAACTCTTTCTATGTGAGACGCATTTCCCCAAATCTTTACAGAGTAGCTGATTATGGAGTGACAATAGGCATAATAAACAGAAATAAGGGTTTTTTTGATCAATTATAGGTTTGAGTTTAAACAAAACATAGTTCGCACTGACCAACCTCTTGCTTATTTGATATATACATTTGGCTGTCATAACAAAAAGTGGAATCCAAAGTACACCCTAAGAATCTTACTTCTTTTATGTTATCATTTTTGGACTTTCTTTTACTTGTGTATCCCAAAATAATCGTCTTATTCCTCAGTTAAATTCTATTAAGTGCATGGACTGAGGACATTACTACTAGTTGTATATTACTATTACTAGGTTTAAAGACTATCTTGGCTCCGTTAATGGCGCCTAAGACGAGGTTGCGAGGTCAATTCCCACCGCGAGACTAATGTTTGTACGATGTGCATATCATAATCACGCCGTAGGACGTCCACGACTGGGCTAAGCCAAGAATCACCAAGTACTGATTATCGGGGTTGTTGCCATACTCACCACGCTCTGCGGGTTAGCGTTAGGCGGGTTGGCGAGCGCAATACGGGGTGTAGATACACGAATTGATGCTGCTGCTCATCTTCCGGAGGTTTCTCTAGGCAGACTCTTACTGCATCCAAGGACAAGTGAGAAGAGGCAACCTCCTACTGCCGGCACCCCACGGCATTTTATTTTAATCTGATGCTATTTATATTATTTTTGACATTTACTAGAATAATCGAGGGGTATACCACGCCCACACCGATACCCTGGCATTTAAGGGAGATTAAACCGCCTACGCGCAGTTCTGTTCATCGAAATGTCCTGAGGAACTCGCCGTGCCGAGGTATAAAAAGATTTAAAACGTTAGATACACCCTTATCGTAAAGATACCGTGCCGTTTTGTTTCCGCACGAAATGAGATAGTTCGCACGAAAAAACAGAAAGAGGTGTACAGGTCTATTCAACATTGCTCACAGTATCTTCTGCGAGCTCCAAGTTTAACTCTACTTAATAAAGTTATCATAGACACCGAAATCATAGAGAAGTATGTAGGTATTGTAAGTTTTTTTTCTGTAATGTTTTAAGGTGAGCAATAAAGTATTTTGTATTGTATTGTACTTTTAGGGTAAAGGATAGAGGTCGTGTATCGTTTCACATAGGACTGTGACAAGTCCTTCATAGGCGATAGATAGCTACAACGCTAGCTATGTCATGATATCAAAAGCTTTAATTTATCTGGCGCGTTTTAAGTTAAGCCTAGGGCAAACATACCAGTAGCGTGGTGCTGGTGAAATAACGTGACCGGGCCAACATACTAGGTACACAATTTTGTTTTTAATAGAAGGAGGTTCCCAGGGTACAAGATTATCCTAGTTTGGGGAAACAAAACCTTAAAGAATTATGTACAAAAATGACAATGATGTGTCCTAGCCGATTTTGGCCATGGCGACTGTGCATACACATAAGAAGTCTCATAAGAGGGTTTCCGTTTTCTACCCTTTCATGTGCTCTGATGTAACTCGAGTACCCAATCTGATGAGAGAAGGTACGAGAGCACTTTAGTCACGTTTTGTATTTTTTTTATTTACAATAGGCCACCTTGTAACTTGGGGACAAGTTAAGATGTGGCCTAAGGTAAGATGTGGCACGATTGTCTAAAAATAACCTATGCACTGTGACCTCGAAGACTCTTAAGGTTATACTGATCTGGGAAAACAGACGCTGTCTGATGAAGATGATGTCTTCCAGGCCGATTGCGGCAACGGTGACTTATCATTTGCTTATGGATTATAAGGAAGGGCTTTGTTTGTGTGCTGTGATGTGGTTAATGTACCCTATTTTTCTTTGAAAGTGCGTTTGCAGTAATTGCACATCAGGATAATATTTTTGTGGAGATAGAGGATGTTTGAAGGCAAGTTGGATTATTTGAGCACGTTAATACCCCGTTGACAAAATCGAGCGTCGTGAGAAGCTTGATAGGAAGCGTGATGAGCTGAAGGCCTATGCAGCAGCTGATATTCGGGACAATTTTGTCAATGTAAAAAAAATACGATATAGTGCAGTCTTCTTGCTTGGTAGAACCACGAACCCTGTAACTCTTGCAGGTGCTTGCAACTAGGTAGTTGAGTTACTAGCAGTTAACTTGAATCCAGCACGTCATTACGTGTGTCGCATAATTCGACATCAAGTATAACACCTCAGTCTATCATCGTTAACGCATGCACTGGGATTCGAAGGCCGTTACAAGCTATTACAAAGTCAACCTTGTAAATCCGACATTGAGATCACATTCCAACGTGTGACGGGATGAAAGTGGGTTTGGTTAGAGTTAAAATGAACCTTGTTGTAAGGGAGGAGGGCTGGGTTTTGGATGTGATGGTGAGATGAAGGTGTGAGGCTGGCTATGAGGAAGCGGCGCGCGCAGCATCAAAAGCCGTAGTGATGGGATGGAGGCTCGAAGTGGTCGATGTTTTTTTGTACTGGTTTCTGTTGAAGATATGGTTGTATTGCCGTACTATAAAGTCTAGGTTTCAATTTGAATAAAGATGAGATGGGTTAGATAGAGGGGTAGAAAGGTAATTAAGCTCTTAGGTTAATTTTCAATTTTATCATTAGAAAATCTCGTTTAAATATTAATTTTCATAGTTGCTTTAAATCCGGCTAGATATAAAATACTAATATTTTATTGAGCTAAAACATATGAGCGAGTCGTTATCATTTTATTGTCATTTAAAAGTAGACACATATTATCACAGAAACAATATGTGCTACGACGTAGCACATCTACGCAAATCAATCATACTGCTACAACATGACGTAGCATTGCTATGCACGCAAATAACATTCAAATATAAAACACATTGTACTTTTACCCCAGCTACTAGTAACGAATTCCATAACTAACAAAGGGCACGTGTAAATCCTATCGACAATAGGCTCGACCGTCCCATCCCTTCAGTCGCCCTGTGGCTCGCGACAGCGATGGACGTATCCGTCCTACAGCCCCTCGGCTGAAAACCCCTGAAACCATCAGCCTTCACACAAAACAACACTCAACAACCCTTGCCACTGTAACATGTGAATACCAACATCCTATCCAATATTTCAACCATGGGTGTGGATAGCCAGACGCCGCAACGGCCAACAGTAAGTTAAAAGATGTACCTATTATGACGTTTTGAATGTCCTAATGGATACCTATTTGTGTTGTATGTGGCACTTTGAACTATGCGTAATGTGTATAGTTACAATACAAGTACCTTTGCAACTGTAACAATATAGGCAAATAAACATGCATTGCAGTGTTTTTCGATGCATATTTAATTACTTACAATTTGCATAAGTGGAAAACCTATAAATGTTTCGTACTTTCGTCGGTATCATTATTGATTTGACACTTGCATCAAACGTACCTTGCAAACTGACGCAGTATGCATAACATAATATCCATGTTCATTACGGTGCTTCGAGACTTAAAACGAACACCATTTAATTGAAACTTCATAATTTTGCTGTTTTACCTCTTCCAGACCTACTTACCCTTAAAATTTTCCCTTCCAGGAATAATAACTTCTATAAGTACTAACTGTTATGTATCCTATAACTCTGATTAAGCTTAGATAATGGTTTATTAGGTGGTCAAGCCTAACCCATCTATTAAATCAATGTACACATGTACACTCCAGCGTTCCTAAGCATACTTTAACAGCTTACATTATTTATGTGTGTTTTGTAAAAGGCCAACTTTGACGAAATTTAGATCCGAGTTTATAAAACTGAACTAGTCTACACAACTTTGTTAGCTCCTAGGGAAATATATAGATGTAACTAAATTAAAACTAATTTTAATTTGCGGTGCCTTTGCCTTTGCGGTGTAATATGTCCAGCGAAATAGCATCAAACTTTTGCACACACGGTTGTCGTACGAAGCGACCTATCTTTTATTCACGGAAACAGTCTCTAGTACGTCTGTAAACATTAACTGGAAGCAGGAATTAGGCTTTTCAACTGACTTCAAAAAGGAAGGAGTTTCGCAAGATGTCTCTGATTCTTATCTTTAATTCTGATATACACGTCCTATGCAAATGATGAAACATGTTTGATTAGTTGACATTAGTCGTAGATGTTATATGATGTGATCACCGAACGCTAAAAATTTATTTCTTGGAGGCTCAGTATCCCCTGTTAGGTTAGTACTCTAGTAGAAAAGTAAATACAATATTCTACATACCTGTGTTGTTCTAGTCATAACGAAGGTAATCCTTTTTTCATCACCATCTTCTCCTCACTTGGAAACAATGTTTGAAGCGAACAAATTTTATTATGTGCTTTATTCAATTAAAATGTGTTTTGTTTTTATTTGTATATTCTATGCAGCTTTTTGCTTTATTGAATAAACATATGTTTTGTCTTTCTCTCTACGAAAAAAATCCTTTAATCAAATTCAAGGTCGGTATTGTTTCTCTCACAGGGAATTTGACGAGAACCTAGTAGTAGTGTATTATATTATCTGTGCCAGAACAGAACATATGCTAGTTCGATATGCATTAATTTCTGTCCTGCCAGCTCCCCAATTAACAAATAGCAATTCATCATTTCAGCCGTAAAACTTCCACTACTGAACACAGGCCTCCCTCATGAGTCCCTGTCCTCATCCCACGCTAGGTGGAGTCGGCACAACATCTCCCACTCTGTCCTCTCCGTCGTCATCTCACCACTCACTCCTTTTTTCTCATATGCTCGTTCACACAATCGATACCTCTAGCACTCCCTCCACGACAGATATCTGAATTTAAAAAATATTTTGTCGATCGATCCGCAACCTGCTATTACGCCCACTGAACTACGGAGCTCATCAAATTAATATGCAGAGTTGATACAAATAACGATAGAAACTCGATATATGGAGGTGCAATGGTGGTAACTAACACCATAGTTACCTTTAACCTGTTGGGCACAACAATAAATATAGAAGAGAAGACGTCATTGTTAAATTACGTACTAGCGTTATACAATTGTCTTTTTTAAACTTTCGCGATCACAACACATTATTAACATACATACATATAACCGGGTATTTATCGCGTAAATTACCTTTATTATTTCCCGACGTTTCGCTTGGATTACTATGGAAGACTGTCTTCCCGGGACCATGCTTGGTGCAATCCATATGTATGTTAATAGTGTTATACAATAATAAACTCGTACTACAAAGCAAACAAACAAGACAAATGTAATGGATGTAAGTCATTTTCTATAAATTAAATTAGCTCAGCAATGAACTGAAGTTGCCATTGTTCTTTTCGGTCTTAAAAGCAAGGCCTTTACATCTATTAAGGTCGTGGGTGCGATACCGGCCGTGCACCAATGGATTTTTATTTCTTGAGAAATGTATGTGCAAACTTAACACGAGCTTTAACGGTGAAGGAAACATCGTGAGGAAACCCGCGGCTTAGTTATCTTCAGACGTATTGACCTGTTCTTTCCTCTGAATAATAGCTGACTAAGCTGAGAGGATGGTATAGGTGCTGGGCAAGCCTAATCCATCTAACAATGTCCCAGGCACTGCAGCGTCCCGTACAGCATGATTACCAGTTGCTGTCGCTGTATAAATCATCTATAATAGATGCAAAGGTCTTACATCTATTATAGATGAGTTCAGAGACAGCAACTGGTGTCCATGCTGTACGGCACGCCGCAGTGCCTGGGACGTTGTTAGATGGATTAGGCTTGCCCATACCATCCTCCCAGCTTCGTTGGCTATTTATCAGCTATTGAAGCCTCAACAGTTCTAAAAAGCAACCGAATATTGTTCCAACGACTTCGTTTCCCCCGCATTGCCATTCAATAACACGGCTTTGAAACAAAACAAAAATCAATACAGTAGACATCTCGTCAGGATGAGGGAGCACATAATCCGGTTGATAGACTAATTTTCTTGGCGTATATTTAGGGGGCGAAGCCCCCTAATATGCATAGCACTGTCTGTCTGTGCATGAAACTATTACAACAGAACGCGTTGACCGATTTATATGAAACCTTTTTTGTTAGTACCGTCTTAACGAGAGCAGGGTACTGATTGATTTTGGTGACCCTAGGGTCACAAGGACCGGAGTTATTGTGACTTCAAAAGGTAAAAATAAAAGTCTTCAAATGGTTGAAAACGTACAAAAACCCAAAAATGTCATTTTTGACCTTCGGTGACCTTTTGAGGCCTTCGCCCCTTTTCTGGTATCAATGCTTGTTGCTTAATATACGCCAAGAAAATTGGTCTGTCAAACGGATTATGTGCTCCTTCATCCTCACGGGATGTCTACTGTCAATAATATTGTGGTCTCTATTACAGCGATAAGCCAAAGCGGTATTTTTCGCAGATTCTTCAAATCGTTAGACTCTCGAAGTGTCGCGTATTGGAATAGCGCGGCAATAACAGTCAAAGTCAATAAGTGTTTTTGTTCATTATAGCACAAAATCTAATTTGAAACGTAAATTTATAAAAAACAAAGCACATATAAATTGAATAAAGCAAATTGTATAATAAGTTCCCTTCAGAATACTTTATTTTCCGGAAAAAGAAGCAAAGAAGAAACTTTACTCTTTAACTTCTATACCGACTTCAAAAAGAAGTAAGTTTTTAATTTGACTAGTGTGTGTGTGTGTGTTTGTTATTTTTGTATGTTTGTTACGCGATTACTCCGTCAATTATGAATGGATTTTGAGGTGGTTTCGGAGTTTCATAGGTGGTGGATTTTCAAAAGACTATTCTGATAATGGGATCCATGAGGAATTAAATAAATTGTAACAGTAGACATGGGGGTCCCTCAAAGTATTGTGTTATGCCCTAAATTTAACCTTGTGGTTAGGATTTTTGTTTTACTTTCTTTCTTTAGCTATGTCACAGCCCGGATCTAAAACCTCTTTGAAACCTTTTCGATTACGAAGTTCAGACGCGAGACAAATATCTGTCAATATATTGTCCCGTGGCAGGAATTGAACCTCTTGTACCTCAGATGATTATGAGATCAACTGAGCCACGAAGGGTTTCGAATTTATGCATTTATATTCGATCTGTGGCTCTCTACTTCGATGTTTACTAAGTCTTTTAAAAAAAATATTTTCGTCAGACCTAAACAATCACCGTCCAACTGTTGTTGCATTTTTTTATTGAAAGGAACATGATATTTTAAAAATAAACCGACAACTACGTTTGTACGGGATTCGCGGCCTTCTTCAGGCAAAACATCAGGAAATTCGCGGAAAGATAAATAAGATTTCAACGCGAGTGGGAGACTTCTGAGCCAATATTACCGAACTGTAATGTCTGTGGAAGAAACCGTAGAAGCTGATATGGCCTAGGAGAAATCGAAGACTATTTTTGTACTATTGAATTGTGTGGTTGTATATTTTGTCAAAGTCAACTTGAGTCGTACTTACAGTCTAAGTAAAGCTAAGGCTGTGTACTCGTACAGACCTGTTATTTCCTCTGAGACTAAAACCTGACTAAGCTGAGAGGATGGTATAGGTGCTGGGCAAGCCTAATCCGTCTAAGAATGTCCCAGGCACTCCAAAAGTTCTCTGCTTACATTTATGCAAAGGTTTTATTTACATTCTCGGATTAATAGAGGAAAGGATTATTAGATTATGATTAGAACGTCCTCTTGTGTCCGTGGATACAGTTAGAGCCTGCTAAGGGATGATCCAGAAGATGGGCAGCAGCGTCTTTCCGTGTATCCACATTACGTACTGCGCTCGCCAACTCGCCTGCCTAGCGTGGTGAGTATAACAACTACCCCTCATGGAGATCCATGAGGGAGGCTTTTGTTCAGTAGTGGACGTCTTACTGCTGAAATGATGAATACCAACCTCGGGTTATTTATTTATTTATTTGAGATATGGCATTCAACACAGGGTTACACATAGTGTACATAATAATGTCTAAAAAAAATTAAAAGCGTGGTGCTCCCGTAATTACAGGACGTCACAGAACGTACAAAGTTAAAGCGGCAACATAATATCGATTGTACATAACCCTTGTATTTAATTAATTTAATAACATTCATCATCATCATTTCAGCCATAAAACGTCCACTGATGAACACAGGCCTCCCTGATTGATCTCCATGAGGGGTAGTTGCCATTCTCACCACGCTTGGCAGGCGGGTTGGTAAGCGCAGTATAGGATGTTGATACACGGATAGACGGTGTCCCTTAGCAGGATCTTACTGCATCCACGGGTAGGAGAGGAGGGGTAACATTATACTGCCGGCACCCCACGGCATAACATTGGTTTCATTATATTCGGCGTGTTCTCGATGATATTACCTGCTTATTCCAGCCTCCATGCCACCCACACATTACGGCCCGAGGATATATTGCCCGTTTGTGGGGAGCTCATTTGCTTACTCGGCTATTTTTGTTTGTTCTGGATGAAAAATGTTAAGCGATTTTGCAATCTACCTTTTATAATTATACTATCCGCACCTCGCAGTTTTACCTGCGTAGTTCCCGTTCCCGTTCCCGTGGGAATTTCGAAAAATCCCTCCTTAGTGCACCTCTAGGATACTCAAGGAGTATCCTTGAGTATCCTAGAGGTGTACTAAGGAAGGTGTGATAAAATTTCAATTCTCTAGGTCCAGTGGTTTAGGCTGTGCGTTGTCTGTCAGTCATTCAGTCAGTAACGGAAGAGTTTTATATATATTGATATTTATATTTGGACAATACACATATGTATCGTTTTATCGAGTTCTAACAAGCATGATGACAGGGTATTAAAGTTTTGATAAATTGGGTATGTACCTAGTTTTTAGGGTTCCGGACCAAAATGGTAAAAAGGAACCCTTATAGAATCACTCTGTCTGTCTGTCTGTCTGTCTGTCACACATGGACAAAGCAAACAAATTGCTGCAAATTTATCACCTGTCGACGGATAAATGCAAAGTGTTAATTTCGGATTGGCTCAAAGCTTTAAGCTATGATGAAACGGAAGATCTTTTTTCAGTTCTTCATTAGGAAGCACTACCATCAAAAACCCTTTTGAATAACGACACATCATCTGTTTACTCTCATTATCACACAGTCCAAACATACACATACACACACATACAAACACAGACACACACAGACACAAATACATACACACCTACTGAGATTTGACTTGTCCAATTTAGAATGTCATTTATTTCAGATAATATAAATCCATACAAATTATTAGTATTATTCTTAAAATTATATTAGTTCTAAATCTATTATAGAGGTAAGATAGTATAATCAAACATGTTAGGCCTCCTTCATAAGTACAGCAATGCTGTGTTTAAATAGCGGACCATCGAATCTGTCCGCTATCATCTTCAGGATGGTGTTGGTGCTCCGACGAACTCTGCCTAGTAGTGAGGTTGTTTTTTTGCGCATACAGGCAGCAAATCCGTCTGTACGCGCCTCAGCGAACATACCGGATGCGCTGCAGAATCGCGGGAGCCCCAACAACATCCTGAAGGCATTGTTGTACTGGACGCGAAGAGCGTTAATGGCTATACGCGTGTATGTGAGCCACAGGCTGCTCGTGTAGAATGACTGACAGAATGACTTGAAAAGATTGACTTTTACGTCCGATGAACAACGAGCAAACCTGCGGATCAGCATGTTAGCTCTCACCGTCAACGCTCTTCGCTCCCTCTCTAAATCCTCTTCGTCTCTTAACGTATCTACAATTATATGTCCTAAATATCTAAATTTATTAACTCTAGTTATAGACATTCCATTTAACAAAACAGGGGGCACATTTGTAATTTTTTTACCAGAAGGTCCAAACACCATAAATTCACATTTTTTTACATTATACTGCAAGCCATGACTCGCAGCATAAGACTCACAATAAACTAAAAGATTCCTTAGAGCTCCCATAGATGGCGCCAGCAGCACCATGTCGTCAGCATAGCTGATATTATTGACGGACACTCCGTCAATAGTGCATCCGACCGGTAGACTGCTAAGGCCATCTATAAGGTTGTCAATAAATAAATTAAATAGCTTCGGGGATGTTACCCCCCCTTGCCTCACGCCACACTCCAGTCCATATACATCTGAATGAGTCCCTGCCCATTTAACAACATTACTTTGATGGTCATACCAATACTCAAAAACAGAACAGAGGTCCCTCGGTAGTGATGTGCCACGGAGCTTCTTCCACAGTATGTCGTAGCATACCGTGTCAAATGCCCGTGACAGGTCCAGGAAACAAGCATAGACCGGCGTCTGTCTGTCCACATAGTACCTTACAGTGTGCTTAAAACTAAGTATAGCACTTTCGGTGGACAGCCCAGTTCTAAACCCGAACTGGCCATCGTGCAGATGAAGGTGCATTTCCAGGTGACCATCCAGCAACCGATCTAGGACCTTGGCTAATATAGTCGCTAGCGATATTGGTCTATAATTAGTCTTATTTGAAATATCCCCTGTTCTATTTTTTATAATTGGCACGACAATAGTTTTCATTAGCTCAGAGGGCAAGTACGCATGACTGATACATAACGTATAGAACATAGCCAAAGTGCTGGGTAAGTGAACCCCCGCATGCCGCAGATGTTCGATGCTAAGACCATCATGCCCCGGTGACTTACCTGTACTCATGGATTCGATTACTTTTCTAACTTCCTTACCTGTAACTCTGGTCAAGGAAACACCGGCACAATGACTAGTCTTATCATCGAAATCCCGCGGCACCGAAGTCCGCATTGAAGGCACATTAAAGTGTTGTTTGAATAAGTTGGCTATTTGTTTATGATCAGACACGCCTTCAATATTTGCAGGGAGGTTAGGCTTTAAATCTAGTTTTTTAACGCTTCTCCAAAATTTTGAAAAATTCTTATCTCTTTTATGACTTGCAATCATGTCCATTTTTATTTTTTCTTGATTATTTTGACACCATTTTAACTTAGATTTAAATGTCTTACGGGTACTACACATATCTTCATAAAACGGTCCACTACTCGGCTTTCCATGTAAATACCACATATGTAATTTTTCTCTAGCATCTTTGTGTGCTGGGCTGACATGTTTGTTCCAGCCAATCACACACTTGCTCTTAACAAATCGTTTTGAAATAGATGTCAATATTGCTCCCTCCACCAAGATTTGAACGATGTCATGATATAGATTATCAATTACGGATCTATGTGAAATGTCAGTACAGTATTTGTCGGCACATAAAATAAATTCAATTGGAAAATTAATTAATCTTAAATTGTCATGACAAAATTTAGAATAAATATTAACTTGAGATAAATGTCGATCGCCCCAAATTATTTTATTATGTAAATTATTATTATTTTTCATAATAAACTTATTTCTATCACGAACTAAGTTCAGGTCACAGCTGATTAATAATGGAAAGTGGTCCGACCATAACACATCGTAACATACCTTAATGTCTCTAATAGTGTCCCGTGCCGCCAGCGTGACAACACAGTGGTCCAGCCACCGGCGCGATCCATGCGCTTCGCTCACAAAAGTGTACTCACTGGACCTAACACCAAGTATTTCCATATCCGCACAACACTACGACTGATCAGCACAAAAACTCATTAATTCGTTACTAAATAATTCTGACGGATGCGCATTAAAGTCACCCAAAATATAAACAGATTCTACTCCACTACTTTCAATTATTGCACTAATTTCGCTAAGGCACTCGATAAACTCCGGAAGATTGTCTTCGCACTGAGTAGGCATATATACGCTAAACACAATGAAAGACCGGTTTGTTATCTCGAACCGGACCGCCGCGATGCGCGCGCTTGAGCTACGTATGATCGTTGTAGAAGCAAAAACATTCTTTCTCCATAGCAGCGCAGTTCCTCCGTATGGCCGGCCACGAAGCAGCTCCCTGGATGTGTCTACTGCAGATTTTCCCGTGTATTCAAATTCCTCATGAATAGTCCCGAGGAATGGAATATCATGTTGCAGTAGCCAAGTTTCTTGTAGTGCTACAATGTCCGCAGTGTCACATAAGTCTCTAATACAAGGCGACGATTGCTTCACACTTTTACAATTAAAAGAGATAAGCTTGCAATCCATCATGTATTTTTATGGTCACTCGTTCCTGCTTCATATCGCTTGTAAAAGCTGACATAGCGTCTAAATGAAATGCCATCCGGCCACATTTGAGCCTCCATAAACAAAGATAGCTTACTTTGAGGTACCATTACTTTATAAGCATCGTAATCTCGTGCTATTTTAGGTGTTATCTTTTCTAGCGCTTACGTAAAGACGTTGTGTGCGCAGGCGGACAAACTGTAGGTATTGTTTAGAACAACTCATCGAATGAGTTTAGTTGTAACTCGGGATTTAGAATTGATATAAATAAAGCGGTCAATTTTATCTAAAGTTTTGCAAGTGTTCTATCCCTACGGTTTGCTCCTTCAATTATGTGAGCGAAAGTATTTTACAAAAACTATGACTATTAAAATTAAAGTGGGATGACTCAAATAATGCAATGCCGCATGACGTCACGCAGTTTGCTAAGGATCTTTAAAAGGATAAGCGAAACACATGGCTTGTCTCGGATCTAGCAAATCTACTTTCGCGCGGCACATACCTACCTGACGTAGCTTCCTCGGCGCTGCGATGGAAAGGACCGCCTTTCCCACGCAGGTTCGATTTTGTTGCGGTGATTTAACTTTGAATAAAAATCCAATTACGATGCGGGATGATTTACTTAAAGTTAAATCAAATATAATAAATGTTTAACACACATCGCAAAACGAGATATGTCCCTTACGTATAGGTTCTTTCTCGCTTTGTGTTGCGGTTTTTTAACTTTGGATAAAATCCAATTACGATGCGGGATGATTTGCCTAAAGTTAAATCAAATATAGTGACTATTTTACACACATCACAAACCGAGATATTTCCTTTATCTAGGTTCTCTCACTATTTTGTTGCAGTGATTTGACTCCGGATACAAATCCAATTACGATGCGGGATTATGTACCGGAAGTTAAATCAAATATAATAAATGTTTTACACACATCGCAAAGCGAGATATTTCCGTTATCTAGGTTTTCTCTCGATTTTTGTTGCGGTGATTTAACTTCGGATAAAAATCCAATTACGATGCGGGATTGTTTACCGAAAGTTAAATAGAATACAATTAATAGCTTACGTGTGCAAGCGACTGAAAGGTAAAACTTTAAATACAATTATGACTAGTTTACCTATATCGGTTGACACCTATGTACCCATTTCAGCAATGTGGCGTAGATATGGCGGAACCAACACTCACGTTGAATCGTAAGGGTATAGGGGTGCTAAAACGCAAAAATCCTTTGTTTGTCTGTTTGTTTGTTTTGTTACGCGTGCAGTTACACTTGGAACTTGTAATAAGTGATTCGCTACAAAGGTTCACTTCGCGACGCGGAAAACTTCATATAATTCATTCAGATAACGGCAAAAATTTCGTTGGTACCTACTAGTAATAACTAAAACCTTTTAATTACAATGCTCATCTGACTTAACTGAATACGCAGTAAGTCAATCTATTAATTTTAACTTTATTCCACCTTATTCATCACATTTTGGAGGTTTATGGGAAAGTGGAGTAAAATCGTGTAAGCTTCATTACTACGCATTATGGGTAACCCTCATTTAACTTATGAGGAGTTTTCCACGGTTTTAAATCAGGTAGAAACAAACGGTCCTGAAATCCCGACCTTTATTCCCCCTCTCATCTGATCCCAACGATTTCCTTCCTCTCACTCCAGGACATTTCCTAGTTGGCCGACCGCTCACTTCACCGGTATACCAGGATATGCGAGGCGACCCTGGGAGGCTTCTCAACCGGTTCCAGCGAGTGGAGCATATTAGACATAACTTCTGGACGAGATGGGCAAAGGAGTACATATCAGAAATGCAAGTGAGATGCAAATGGAGGGAAAATGTCGACAGCCTTGAACCAAACACGCTCGTCGTCATCAAGGACGATAATCTTCCCCCAATGAAATGGTCTCTCGGCAGAATCATCAATACAATCACAGGAAAGGATGGCATATCCCGAGTGGCTGATATCCGGACGGCGTCCGGCGTCGTGAGGCGCAGTTATCCAAAGATATGTCCACTTTTCAAGGAGAACGAGGATTCATCGACGCTGTGACCAGCTGCTGCAACTGCATTCTTACTTGGAGCTGGTGCTTCCAAGGCCGGGGGCATGTCGCGGCGTATCCGAACGAGTCATCAGTGTATCCGAACATCTTTTTAAATTGTATAAAATTCAATATGGCGAACACAACCCGAAAAGCGCCGAATCATCATACACTCTCTGTAACATTTTTATTAATATAAGAAGTCAAAAGTTTGAAGCTTTTCATTTCAACGACCGAAGGCACTAGCCTCAACATTTGGTTAGAACTAAATTTATTGAATAATTAATTTAAATTAATTTGATTAGAACTAAATATAATTCTAATGTTACATTTATTTTACATCAGGAATTATAATTTATCTATTATTTATTATGAATATTATACTATAAAATCATTTATTGTTAATTTCAACTCTTTATTTTATGAATTTGTGAAGTATTTTTGATAATATTATTGTTATTAATTTTAAACTAGCTACAAATTTAGTTTTATATTTAAATCAATTACAGTTTTAACATTAACTTTTAAAAATGGAATTATATACAAGAATTATTATTATTATTTCACATTAATCCAGCGTATACATAAAATCAACCTATTGTCATATTAATTTAATTTTTTAATTCATTTTATATTTTTACTCATGATTGCCAAAATGCTGTTGATTTACATACATGTTATTTGCATACTGAATTTATCACCATAAAACATAAGCATACCCTGATCAGTACTGTAATTAAATAAATAAATAAATCATGGGAAAGCACTTATTACCATAACACAAGTTTATAAAACTTATATTGGTAATAAGGGTTTGTATTATTATGTATGTACTTAAAGAGAAATAAATAAATTTTTAATTTTTTTTTTTTTTTTAATATCTCGAGACCTACTGATGCTATCGACTTGAAATTTAAAATGGTAAAAGACAACACTTTTTTACTAATATAGCATATTTAAAAATGTTAAAAAATATTCTTATTTTGATTGTAGGGGGGCGGATAGGGGATCTCAAAAATTTTAAGTGAAGTTACTAGGCCGTGTGGGGTATCATATGAAAGGTATTCATTTGCACATTAATAAACAGTTTTTAATTTTTCTTTAAAACGTATCGTTTTTGAGTTATTTACAAAAATGTTGAAAAAACGACCGTTCCCCCCCCCCTTACCTCCGAAGTTTGCAGAGATAACCCCGTGATACTTTTAAAGCTAATAGAAGTGTATGTAAACTTTATAGGAAAATTATAGCGAACTCTCTAATTAGCATAGTTTTTTGGACAAGGGGGGTGGAAGGGGCGTTTTCAAAATTTTTGGAAAGTTACTAGGTAATGTGGGGTATCATATGAAAGGTATTCATTTGCACATTAATAAACAGTTTTTAGTTTTCCTTTAAATTGTATAGTTTTTGAGTTATTTACAAAAATGTTGAAAAAAATAGCGTTCCCCCCCCCTTATCTCCGAAGTTTGCGAAGATAAACCTCTGAAACTATTATTGCTATTAGAAATATATGTAAAGATTAGAGGAAATTTATTACAATCTCTCTACATAGCATACTTTTTTATAAATCATCGAAAGTGTAAAAAATCTACATAAGTTCCGCTATCAGACAAGAGATGGCGCTGTCAAGGTTCTCCTACAAATATAAAACCGCCTTTGTCATATATTATATTGTATGCTCCTCTCCTGCCCGTGGATGCAGTAAGAATCTGCTAAGGGATATCTCCGGAAGATGGGCAGCAGCGTCTTTCCGTGCAAGAACATCCCGAACTGCGCTCACCAACCCGCCTGCCAAGCGTGGTGAGTATGGCAACAACCCCTCATGCACTTGGATCTCTAAGTCAATGAGGGAGGCCTATGTCCAGCAGTGGATATCTTACGGCTGTAATGATGATGATGATATTGTATGATGGCACGGAACCCTCGGTGCGCGAGTCCGACTCGCTCTTGCCCGGTTTTATTTAGATATGGGGTCTAATTGATTTTTTTATCCGTGGATATCTCTTCAGAAAGTCACCCGATTCTGATGACGTGTACAATTTAAGGAGATTAGATGAATTGAAGCTGATTCTTATGGGGTTTTCTATTATAAATGTGGTAGTTTTTAGAGTTCCGTTTCTTTGGAAAAAAACGGTGTCTGTCTGTTAACACGATTTTTATGTCCGTGGAAAACTCTTAAGCAGGCGATCTTATATTGATGTAATTTAAAACAACGAAATTACATGATTATTTAACAAATCGATTTTTGTTAAGGAGTTTTGACATTTTTGTCCGAGGATAACTCTTGAATGGATGATCTGCAATGGGACTTCATTGTTTTGTCATTTGTTGTCATTCATTGACGAGCTCTGTGGCGCAGCGGGCGAAGGTCCGCCTGCGACGCAAGGGGTTGCGGGTTCGATTCCCGCCTCGGGACAAATGTCTGTACGATCTGCAGATATTTTTGTTCAGGGTGTTCTGGGTGTTTTTCTATATATAATAGAAATATTTATCTATGTAGTATATTCAATCAATCAATCAATCATTTCATTTCAAGCCTAAATTACAAAATCAATATATGGAAAATAATCAAGTAAAAGTACATCATCTACATTTATGGCTTGCGTTTATAAACTGGTCTACAGCAACTACACTAAGTGTAGTAGTAATAATAAATAAATAAAATAAATAATAAATAAAGCTGGACAAATCACACAGCACATTAAGTATATCAGTCATCTAGTACCCATAACACAAGCTCTGCTTAGGTTGGGGCTAGATGATGCTGTGTGATATGTCCAGCATTATTTATTTATTTATTTTTATTGAATAATGAAAACCTCGCTCGTTCTAAGTTCGAGGCAAACAACTAGTTACTCTTGTTTTTAAGCTCTTTTTATTTGAGCTCCATAAGAGAAAGCCGAGTTATAAGGGTTACAAGGGTTATAAAGGTTACAAGCGTCGACAAGCGCAACCAAAATGAGGAGTGTATATTGACATTTTAAGGTTCTATAACTAGGCATCATCATTTCAGCCGTAAAACGTCCACTATTGAACACAGGCCTACATAAGGGATCTTCATGAGGGGTAGTTGCCATACTCACCACGCTTGGCAGGCGGGTTGGCAAGAGCAGTAATACAAGAAGTTTATACACGGAAAGACGCTGCTGACCATCATGCTGCTCATCATCCACGGGCATGGGGGAGGGGTAACATTCTACTGTCAGCACCCCACGGCTATGGTCCTATAACTTGGCATCTTAAGGTTCTATGCATTTGTCATGAAAGCAACATTAAAAATTAAAGGAAAACAGATAAACTGATAATTTCAGTTTACATTTCTAAAATTAAATACTTAAAATAGTTTATGCACAAGTCCCTAAATATAAATTCGTTCATTTTAAGGAAATTTAGAGCATTTTTTTATTCTGACAAGATTTGCCCTAAGTTCGTCAAATTCCTTCCTAAAACCGAAATTGTTTTCACTTTTAATACGAAACTCTTGACGGGTTGAGTTGAAAGTCTTAATAAATAAATAAATAATAAACAAATAATGCTGGACCGATCACACAGCATCATCTAGCGCCAAGCTAAGCAGCGCTTGTGTTATGGGTACTAGATGGCTGATATACTTAATACATTATATTACATAGATAGATATTTTTATTATATATAGAAAAACACCCAGAACACCCTGAACAAATATCTGCAGAACGTACAGACATTTGTCCCGAGGCGGGAATCGAACCCGCAACCCCTTGCGTCGCAGGCGGACCTTCGCCCGCTGCGCCACAGAGCTCGTCAAAATAAGAGGAATTACGATCATATTATAAAGTCCCTCAAGGTATAATTACATAATATATGCTCTAATTGCGGTTGGGTTTTTTTGTATTACGTTATATTATTTGCTTGTTTTTAACTGACTTCAAAAAAGGAGGAGGTTCTACGTTAAACTGTATATTATTTTTATGTATGTTCACCTTTATCTCCGTCAATTGTGGATCGATTTAAAAAAATATTTTTTAATCGATGAGTGCACTTCCGAAGTGGTCCCATTTCAATTTGTTCCAGTTCTGACAATGGAATCTATGAGAAAACCATATAAGTCTTAATTTCAATAAGTATTTTAAAGCAATACAATTTATATCATTGATGTCGGTTTTTTTGTTGACAAATTAAAGAATTATTGCAACCTAGTTCTGATAAGTAGTGCTTTTGTGAAGAGTTCACCCGGGGAATAACTACCACCATATATTCGCACACATATATGTATTTCGCTGTGTTGCAGTTTGAAGAGTAAGGGGGCTGCTGGAATTACGAGCACATGACCTTATAACTTTGTCTCAGGGTGATGGGCGCAGTGCATTGCAGCGTTGGTCACGTGCTTAGTGAACGTGATCACCGCGGTATTGAAGTTGTAATAGTTGTAAATAGGTTAACATCAGGTGGGCCTTTGGTTTGTCTCTTATCACTCTTATGAACAATTTTCACAATTTTACTACAAGTTAGTCCTTTTATTAAATTTATTGGTAAATTGACTTATCTAGTAGCTAATGTTATTGTTAGTGGGCACACAATACGAAATTAAATTATTAATGAAACTCAACATCTAATAAAATGCGCAATGGAATAGAACAAACAGTAAGTACCTAAGTAAAGTAAACCCATTCAAAATCAAACAAAGCTTCAAATACGACTTTACTTATAAATAATTCTATTAAAGTAAGCTGCTTAAGCTCTCTACAATGTCTAAATTATATTGAGTCCCTCTTGGTTCTGTTTGCGAGCTAGTTCACTGACTTCTTGCGAAGACTTTGTTCTTTTGTTTAGGCTTGAAATGAAATGAAATGAAATTGTTTGAAATGAAATGAAATGAAATTGTTTATTTGCCAGAAGTATGGTACAAAGGTTTTAGGATAAGTAAGTCAGCTTCACATACTTCACTGATTGATCAGCGTGCAAAATAATGTATATAGTTACAAGAACCTACATAAGATTGAACGGAGATTCTAATATTAATTGATTTACATCCAATTCAAATTTCAAATTGTCATATCTATACAATGTCAAAATTTACTATTTAAATAATCATTTACTTTATAAATACATTTATCTACCAGCAACCTATACAGCTTTGTCTTAAATTGTCTGAATGGTAATTCTCTTATGTCCTTAGGTATCTTATTATATATTTTTATAGTCATAATGTATGAACTCTTGCTTCTAAGTGTCGATTTACATATTGGTAATATAAGCTTTGTAGGGTCTCGGTTTTTTATGATAGAGTTTAATTTATCTTTATATTGGATAAAGATTGGATTTTCTTTTGCAAACAGGCAAACTTGAAATATATATAGTCCTGCTAGAGTTAATAATTTCAGTCTTTTGAATAGCGGCCTGCATGATTCTAAAGGACCCACTCCGCACAATGCTCTTAGGCATTTTTTTTGGACGATAAAATTTTGTGGTATTTCACATTCTGTTCGTGTGAGTGACACGTTTTACTAGAATCGAGGTAAATAATTACACTTAGCGCATATGTGTGGTCTGTAGTTACGTTATGCAGCTAATGTTGTTTTTCAATAAAGGCGTGTTGGCTAAGTGGTACCCCCGATTTTCAAGCAAAAAGACGTGGGTTCGATACCGGACGTGCACCAATGGGTTATACTTTCTTGAAAAAAGTGTGTGCACATTGAACACGTGCTTTAACCGAGAAAGGAAACCATCATGAATTGCTGCCACTGCACAAATCATCTATTATATTTAAAGGCGTTACTATGAGTTACTTCACTTTCTGTTCGTGTCACTTTCTTACTAGAATCGAGGCATTCCACTAAGCGCTAGATGAACGAAGACGAAGCGCACTAAAGCACGGCCACGATGGGCACCAGTCTTGGTTTATCTATCAAAACTCTGATGTCATCATCATCATCATCATTTCAGCCGTAGGACGTCCACTGCTGGACGTAGGCCTCCCTCGTGGATTTCCAGTTATTGCGGCTGGAAGCGATCTGTATCCACCGTCGACCTGCGGTCTTCACCAGGTCGTCAGCCCATCTTGTTGGTGGAAGTCCTACGCTGCGTTTGCCGGTCCGTGGCCTCCACTCGAGAACTTTTCAGCCCTATCGGCCATCTGTTCTGCGAGCTACATGGCCTGCCCATTGCCACTTCAACGTGCTAATCCGCTTGGCTATGTCGGTGACCCGAGTTCTTCTACGTATCTCCTCATTTAAGATTCGATCTCGTTAAGAAATCCCGAGAATAGCCCTCTCCATAGCTCGTAAACTCTGATGTGAAATGATATTATATAATGTGAATAAGTTATATTTAGGCCTTCGCAAACTGCTAGGCCCAACGAAACAAATTTCATGTTAGTTTCTGTAATCTGTGGTTCATGCCCCAGCAGGGAAACAGATGCAAAATTATGTCGTTTTAATTCCAACTGCATGCGATTGTACTCACGCGATGGCCTGACCTGCGGAAATTATAATAATGATATTAGAAATGAGATTTATCCACAACTGCCTGCAAGTTTGGTTTCAATCGGTAGGTCTTCCATGAGTTTTCACAATCTATACTCGCTAGCGACTGTAGTTAAAAAAAGGTAAAAGACTTGTACAGCGATTCTAGCGGATAGTTTAGTACTAAAATACGCAGTAAACTATATACTACAGCTACTGTGTAGTTAGGGCTTCATTTGGTTAGAATTTGGTACCATGGGTTACAAATCTGACAGATGTCATAGTAACGTACTATTACTACTGTAGGAACGGCAGGCGATCTAAAAGTGACAACTCCACTTCTGACCCATCGTACCACCGACCATACCCTGTTAGTGGTACGGTGGGTAATTATTTTCCCTACGATACCACCGTACCTAGTGCTGAGACACGGATTGCGATTACAATACATTTATGGATCTATAATTTTTTATCAATTATTTTATCGTAATGCATAATCATGGTAGAAACACTTTCTAAAATTCAATGAGTCGTTTTTAGTACTACTTAAGGTCGTAGCACACGTATCAACTCGGAAAGGGATCGTCACCGTATCAACTCGAACCGTAACTAATACTGAAGTATTAGTTATATGAAACTCCCTACTGCAACGCACACTAATCGGAAGCGTAACGTTATCGCCTCGCCTCGGGACAAGCTCACGAACCGCGGTGCGGTGCGTGGTCGACTTGCCGTTCCCGCGCTTACGGTTCTCCGTAACCTAGCTCACGGCTCTCCGTACCCTAGCTTACGTCTCTTCGTCCACACGTAACACTTAACGATTCAAAATGATTGAACAAGCCGTCAACCAGCGGTTGGTGAGCCGTAAGCGCGGCGTCGCCTAGTCCTAGCCGAGTCGACGTATCGGAGCTTCTGATCCGCTTGGTTTCGTGCATACGTTAGGTTGACGACTGTTTGACGGCAACGCGAAAGGCGATACGGTTACGATCCCTTTCTGAGTTGATACGTGTGCTACGACCTTTAATCCGAATGGCGGCGATTCTGGCCACCCCAAGGAACAACTTTAGGTCCACGACTTTTCAGGATTCGGTCAGTAACATAGTACGAAGTGCTTAGTGAAGACTGCAGGAATAAGAAGGAGTGAGCTTTTTTTGCTTCTTTCTATCACTTGGAAAAATAGCTTTATGGAGCGGACGAATTCAATAATGTGCTTTATTCAATTAATATGTCTTTAGTTTTTCATTTGTAAATTGACATTTTTATGTGGAATTTGGGTCCAAATGATTAGACATTTTGACTTTGTCTTTTTGAAGGTCTCCTTAACAAAATTATAGCTGTGCGGTCTAGCCTGACTGAAATCATGCGTACAGAATAGTCTGCAGTCTGTATTTAGTTTTATGATAGCAGCGCCGCGACGCGTCACTTCAGTGGTGGCGCAGACTCTAATAAGACAAGAAAACAAACATAGTTTTGCATTCTTGCAGTTTAATCATTAAGAACTTCACCAACTTAAACCTATTTCACTTTAAAAATTACCGGGGGATATACATTCATATTGCAAATAATGAATGAATCTCAAATTCACTTCACACCGCCAACCCTCGTGAAACTTTGCGAGCTTTCCAAATACGTCTGCAGGCGTTTCTTTTTTTGTGGTTCTAAGAGCCATATCTCAAAGGGAAGCCATACTTAGACACGAGTGGCCAGCAATGTCAGTCACCAGATAAGACATAGCAAACAGCATCTACTTTGTTTTGCACGTACTGCTTTACGTGTCGCACCCGATAGTTAATACATATAAGTATACCTCTAGTTTAATTAATGCTACTTAATTTAGTATTCAGACAGACAGACAGCGCTATGCATGTAAGGAATACATTTCGTTAAAATTGATGTTATCGGTTGAGTTAGGAACCACGCAGTTAGGTATATCGGACAGGCGGTTTGGTAGTTGCTGAAGTTAGGAAGTAATTTTCCTATCTTAGTGTAACGCAGCTTTTTTTTCTTACGTCCACATTAGTGAACAGAGCAGGGTAAATTGCTCCAGGAGACGGTTAGGGGCATTTTCTTACAGTCACATCAGTGTGGGAGTAAGTTAGTCAGCAGATCAATTACAAACATTTGTCTCGCGGCGCCTCCTCTCTTGCCCGGAGATGCAATAAGAATGCCAAGGGATACCTCCGGAAGATGGGCAGCAGCGTCTTTATGTGTATGCGCTCGCCAACTAGCCTGCTAAGATACATATGTATAACCGGGTATTTATCGCGTAAATTACCTTTATTATTTCCCGACGTTTACGCGATAAATACCCGGTTATACATATGTATCTAAATAATGTGTTGTGATCGCGAAAGTTTAAAAAAGACAATAGCCTGCTAAGGGTAGTGAGTATGGCAACACCCCCTTATGATCAGTACTAGGCGATCCATAAGGTAGGCCTATGACCAGCAGTAAGCGTCCTATGCTGAGATGTCCCGCGGCGAGAATCGAATCCGTAACCTCCTGCGTCTCAGACGGCTATTAGACAAACTGCGCCACAGAAGTCGTCAATAAGAAACCAACAGACGGTTTTCATTATTGTATCTGTATGTTATGTAGCGTTGAACGGTATTTACCACATCTAGGCAGTTCTAGGCTCAAGTTTGTAAAAGTTTCTGTTGGCACGGAAGATTGTTGTAAATCATGCAGGTTCCAGAGAATTCGTTTAATATTTATGCTGTGCCAAAAATATGGATCTAAGTTTGCGTTTAAAGTTAGTACGAAGTCTGTTGAAGACATTTATAGGTTATGCGAATATTTAAGTCGTCGAAGTAACCACAGGCGGCTTATTTGTAGTGAACTATTGGATTTATCTCGTCTAAGTGTTTCTGACAGTAAAGCGACCTGTTTATAATAACCTCAATAAGGCGCTGTAGTGACATGACAATGACTTTGAGAGTTTCGTTCCTCGTGTCCGTTGTAAGAGAGTTTTATCCTTGCGCACGGTCGTATTTTCAATGAGCCGTTTTCAGTAACAAACCAAAAAGAGTTTTCTACTAAACCTAACAGATGGAGCTGACAAGCGGAGTAAGCAGTTTGTGATTAATCCTGTCATTGTCAAATTGTGCCTACCAGTAAAATAAAATTAACGCCATCTATAAGGTTCGAGGTAACTATTTTTGAAGTTTTTACTTTTTAATGAAAACGCCTCATAATAGGTAATTCATGATACATTCAGTTACATTTTTTTCTAAAACTTTACGTGCACTTTGGTTATACTTAAATAAATCATCTATCCGTTAGTGTAGAAATGAAATAGTAGATTGTTAACCGAGGGTCGAAGGAATCAATTCCCGAGGTATTCCCGGCTATAGTCCGAGTAGGAACTGATTCTTTTACCCGAGTTAAACACTCTACTTTTCATTTCGAATATAAGGAAAATAAAACTAGTTGTTTATCTACTCTATTTATGGATAATATATAATAATATTAGTAGTAGTTCATCATGTCAGCCGTAAAACATCCACTACTAAACTCAAGCCTCCCTCATAGATCTTCATGAGGGGTTGTTGCCATACTCACCACGCTTGGCAGGCGGGTTGGCGAGCGCAGTACGGGATGTTGGTACACGAAAACACGCTGCTGTCCATCTTCGGGAGGTATTCCTTAGCAGGCTCTTACTGCATACATGGGTATGAGAGGAGGGGTAACATTCTACTGCCGGCACCACGGCTATTACGAGTACCTTGTAGGTCTTGTCTTTTTATTTTATGGCTTTTTGTGTTTGGTTTTACACAATTCCGCCAGTGTCAAGTTGATTTATAAATTCAACATATACGAGTATTTTTTACAGCGCTCAGCTGTTTGTCTGCCAATTGTTTATTTGACAATGACATGCGCGAGCTAGCAACATATAACAAAACATTATGTCTCAAGACTCTCAAAACAAAGGTTCCACAATACCCATTAACCCATTTTCTCGTGGCGTCTATATTTTATAAACGTGAAACAAACGCAATGGAGGCTTTTGTAAAATTGTTCTTATTTTCCTCGACGCCTCGAACGGGGGAGACGTTATTGTTTATTTTTCGACTCCGCAGAAATGAAGTAATCTCTTTGCGATAAAAGGAAATAAAATGATAATCTATTGTCTCGTAAGCCGTGACGTTATTTGTCTTCTTTTTAAATTAAAAAATATTTAATGTCAGCTAGACAACATTTATTAACGAAGTAATAGGTAAATGATAACGTTGTCATAATTATTATACTGGCCGTGGGGTGCCGGCGGTAGAATGTTATCTTTCCTGTGGATACAGTAAGAATCTGCCAAGGGATACTTCCGGATGATGGGGAGCAGCGTCTTTCCGTGTATCAACATTCCGTACTGTGCAAGCCAACCCGCCTGCCAAGCGTGGCGAGTATGATAACATTATGTTGTTATTATTATAATGATATGTGATCGCGATACTTTACGAAAAAGGATCAGGATGAGGTCGTCATTACTTACATTAGTTTTTTAACCTCCTCGTTTCTCTTGCCAATTGCCCCAATCCTTTACGTCATCCCCTAATTATATACGGGGGTGAATCACGACTCGCCGTAAATTTCGTTTACTGATGCATTCGACTTGGCATTAACCTGCTTAGATTGTTTGTTTTGCAGCGTAGTTGGTTGTTTTTGCGCGATCGACCCGGACAGGCTGTGGTTTTTTTCTTGGTTGTGTTTATACCAAACTCTTTTTCTCCACTCACCAAACATTTGATACCATACTCGGGTATATTTGGAAGCATTATTCATACCCTTGTTCACTCCCCATATCTTGTAAACTTCTTCACCGATTTTGATAAAACATGTTTAAGAACCACCGCAAGAAAGATAGTTAAATAAAAAAAAACTAAAAAAAACACCATCATTTCTGCCGTAAATCGTCCACTACTGAACACAGGCCTCCCTCATGGATCTCCATAAGGGGCAGTTGCCATACTCACCACGCTTGGTAGACGGGTTGGCGAGCGCAGTATGGGATGTTGATACACGGAATGACGCTGCTGATCATCTTCCGGAGGTCGCTCTTAGCATGCTCTTACTGCATCTACGGGCAAAGAGAGGACGGGCAACATTCTACTGCCAGGCACCCAACGGCACATGATAATGTAAACAAATGTTATCTAAATGGTCGTTAGGTCATTTTCGTTGAGGTAACGTGATTTCGTAGCAGCACTGACTAATTTCGTAGATATGTTAAGAACTATTGTAGACTTGCTTCGAACTACCGCAGTAAACAGAATCCCATCAGAAACATTTTCATGTAAAATGTTGCCAAGAGCTCGCACTGTCAAAAAGTTATCAATATCATGTAGAGCCACGTTTCTACACGCCCTAGCTCTACAAGCCCTAACTAACTTCACAAACTCAACATCTTAGTCAAAATATGTGGCTAGGCAGATGAAAACTACGAGACTGCCCTTTAAGTGTTGTGTTTCACAACGGGTGCCCATTCAAACATTTTCTCTCCGAAAAACGATTGTCCGAAAACCACAATGATAAAAAAAACAGATAAAAATATTTATTCAGACAAAGTTTAACAATCAATCACAAGTAAACAGGCAGTTAATAATTTCTAAAGTATTAAAAAATAATACCATAAAAACTAACAAACAAACATTTCATAGCTATCAGTGGTCCTCGCACTAGGCCAAGCCTGTATCGCGAAGACCAATCTCACATGAACTTGTACAGTAGTTTGTCCCGGTGTGACTACTTGATTCGTAATTATAAGAGAAGACAGAGATATCTAATTAATGATAAAAAGAAACAGTATTTATAAAGAAAATATTAAAAATAAGATAGCCTCTTGATATTTTAAGGATATCCTCAGTATCTGTGTAGTTTAAAGTGAGCAACCAGTTCATTACAATATGTTTAGCTTCACAGACTGACTTATCTTTTATATTACAATATTTTACCACTTTGCTGTAGACATGTGCCCTAATAAATTCACCAAAGAGCAAAGAATGTGTTTCTTATCAATAACATTTATATAAATCAATAACAAGTGTCTCCGAAATATCACCATCCATAATATTATATATAACACAATATTATATATATAATTTATAACATAATATTATATATTATAATATTATGGTCCCATAAATATCATTTGCAATAAGATATAGTTCATCTTAATGCTCCTAACGCATAAAATTATTTTACCTAATATATAATTTCCATAATTTTCATCGTTATAAACATATGTGTCATCATTAATAACGAATCATAAAACTTATCATCCCGAATATTTTCAAAAGATTATAAAACCTTCCAGTGGCAGAATCGAGACGGAAGGACAGTAGGTTATTAGGTTTTTTTACAACTATCTGAAAACACTGCCTGGGACAGAACTGAGATGTAGAGACAGTAGGTTATTGGGTTCTTTTTTATTACCATCCGAAAACCCTGCCTGTGACAGAACCCAGATGGAGAGACAGTAGGTTATTAGGTTTTTTTTTATAACCATCCAAAAACACTGCATGTGGCAGAACCGAGATGGAGAGACAGTAGGTTATTAGGTTTTTTTAAAATGATCCGAAAACACTGTCTTTGACAGAACCGAGATGGAGAGACAGTAGGTTATTAGGTTTTTTTTAAATTATCCGAAAACACTGCCTATGACAGAACTGACATGGAGAGACAGTAGGTTATTCGGTTTTTTTAAATTATAACCAACGGAAAACACTGCCTGTCACAGAACCAAGATGGAAAGACAGTAGGTTAGTTAATAAATAAGTAAGGCTAGTAAAAAAACTACGCGACAGCTGCAGCGGCCGCCAACAAAATATTATGGAACATGAAAATTATTCAAATAAATTATTATGAGAATAATGTATAAGAGTTAATAATGTGCAAAGTTGTAATAATGTTATGGATTTCATTACTTATTGCGAATCACTTTATTGATTGTAATCGTTATGGATACCGATATTACTGGAAACTATATTAGGGATCCTTAAATTATAGATTGTGATTATTCGAGCAATCGATGATTATGAAAATAAATTTTATGGATTATTATATTAAGGAAATAAAATTTCGGAGACAAAATAGAGAAACGTTTCACAACCAATTAATCAAATTTTTGAAATAATTATATTTCTATCTTATTTCTTATATTTTTTTTTGCGATACAAAGATATTTTATATAAATCGCTTCTCTTGTTCCAGCTGCAGCTGGAGGCAGGGGCGGGCGAGGGCCCCGGACCCCCCTGCAACAACAACGAGGGGGCCTCAGCCAGCCCGCCGCGCGACGACAACCACAACGCACCGCAGACCCCCGTCTCTCCGCGAGCCAGGCCCCTGACTCCTGCTGGTACGTTACTATACATACGAGAATATGCGGGCTAGGCCCCGACCCTCACTAATAGCGAGAGGCCCCGCAACGCAACGGTGACATCCATTTTTCCAAGCATATTTTAACTTTTGACGTATGCTGTAATTTTTGACATTAACTGTCATTTTAAAAAAAAAAGCCAGAAACCTCCTGCGCCTCAGCCAGCTTTCAAATCCACTGCGCCACGGAAGTCTTTAATTAAGGTCGAACATTGTAAAATAGCTGAATTACACTTCAAAGGCTTCTTTGTACTGGCGCTACTTTCAGCGGCCAACGGGTTATTGACTCGAACTTATTCAGCGACTACTAATCTAGGCTCTTTAACCGACTTCAAAAATAGGAGCAGGTTCTCAAGTCGTATGTCCTTTTTTGTCTTCGTTACTTCATAACTGCGTCGTTTATAATCCGACTTAAAAAATATTTTTGAGTTCGAATAGATTCACTTTGAATTAGGTCCCATTTCTTAGATATTATAGATAGGAAAAACCGCTACGTGCTTTATCGACTTTAGTCTTCTGTCGTATTTTACCCTGACTCTGGGGTTAGCACGCTCCATAGCTCACTAAGCGACTTTAACTTGGTATTTGATGCCCGAAGCAATCGACGCCCTGTGCAACCCTCCCCCCCCGCCCTTACACAGGGGGGCACCAGAAACAGTATCAAAAAAATTGTCAGCACATGAAAGGTCACTCTTTGAAAATACGCGTTTTAAATTGGCTAAAGCGTGAGTTTTGAAATCTTAGAAACACGCGCAAAAGAGAAGTTACCAGATTTTACTTTTCAAGACACCCGAGAAAGACATCTTTCTCGGGTGTCTTTACGGGGTGTCTTTGGGATACCTACTGTTTCTGGTGCCCAAGACGTGTTGCCCTAAGCAATTGCTTTAATTGCTTATGGGTTAATCGAGGATCAGCCGTCCCGTAAAAGAGGTGAGTGCCCACGTTTTGGCACCTTAGGTCATAACGGGTGTGACGAGAGAACCCTACGTGGTTTCGCCCATAGCTGTTCTAATTAGCTGTTAATTATCAAAGTTTAACATATAACGGCCAGTTGTCCTCTATCATTAAAATTTACATAATTCAACTTGACTCTAGCACTTCCGTGGCTAATTAGCGATCTTGTACAAGGTCTTATGAGCTAAAGTACCTACTTGAGGTTAGTAAGTATTTGGTTTGTGTTTTGGGAGTACTTATAAGTAAGAGGTCACTGAGGGAAAAGTGAAAGTGATAAACAAAAATTATACTAACGTGAAAACATGTTAGATAGATATGAAATGAAATGAAATTGTTTATTTGCCAGAAGTATGGTACAAAGGTTTTAGGATAAGTAGGTAAGTCAGCTTCACATACTTCACTGATTGATCAGCGTGCAAAATAATGTCTGTAGTTACAAGTACCTACATAAGAATGAACGGAGATTCTAATATTAATTGATTTACATCCAATTCAAATTTCAAATTGTCATAACTATACAATGTCAAAATTTACTATTTAAATAATCATTTACTTTATAAATACATTTATCTACTAGCAACTTATACAGCTTTGTCTTAAATTGTCTGAATGGTAATTCTCTTATGTCCTTAGGTATCTTATTATATATTTTTATAGTCATAATGTATGAACTCTTGCTTCTAAGTGTCGATTTACATATTGGTAATATAAGCTTTGTAGGGTCTCGGTTTTTTATGATAGATAGAAAACTCTTTATTGTACACCACATTGAAAATATACAAACAAATAAAGAGCCTTATATACAAAACCACACAGGAGTACAAAGGGCGGCCTTATCGCTATGAGCGATCTCTTTCAGGCAACCCGGATGGACAGGAAATATAAAATGATATAGACAGTGGCGTAAATATAAAAGAATAGGGATATCAAATAAATATAAATATAGTCATAAATCACACATACTATAATAACTAGAAATAACTAAAATAGAAATAAACAAACATACATAAAACTAAAATCAAATAGACTTACGTATATACAAATACATAATAGTTAATTACAGTGATTGATAATATTGATGAAGCAGTTTTTTAAAGATGGCGAATGATTTAGCTTTTCTGATGTCTAGGGGAAGTGCATTCCACAGACGAATGGCTTGCACTGTAAAAGACTTTTCATAAAATATGGTAGAGTGTGAAGCGGTTTTTAGAATAAGGGTCTCGGAGGAGCGCAAAGAACGAGAATGGGAATCGGAGAGAAATTCGAAACGCTCCTTGAGGTAGTGCGGGCTGGAGGGATAGAAGAGAATGTTGTACAGAAAGGAAAGAATGTGAGTATTCCTGCGCAGTCGGATTGTCAACCGCTTGAGCTCTGAGCGATACGTGGATACGTGGTCAAATTTCCGAAGACCAAATAACCAAATATGAACCATGTTATTTAAGTTTCATTGACGTCCTCCATGACATAATGATGAAATAACCGGTTGAGACGCAGGAGAATGCGGGTTCGATCCCCACCAGGGGACAAAATGTTTGCATAGTTCGAGCAGAGGCGGTCTGCGGTCGCAGTCGTTAATACTCGAAGCAGCCTGCGCGGACAAGAACGAACCATCAAAGGACTATCCCAAGGATGTTAGTTAAACTACCAGATAAGTTCGTGAAATTACTTATTTATAGGCAGGATTGTATTTTTTTACGGTAGCCACAATAGCCACGCAACATTTTACTTAATTTCGCACAATTCGCGTGACCTGTCAAAACTTGGACGCACCTTAAATTCCTGCTCTCTTGTACCAACAACTAAAATGACTGAGTACTTTGCGTGACTTAAAAACGACCAATGAATAGTTATTATGGTATAATAACCCTTTGCTTAATTATTTGAATCGTTATTTTACATTATTGTGGCATCGTCATTGGCATTTGCATAGGTAATAGTTTCAGACGATTCAGGAAATGTACGAAGTACAATACATAACACAAAACGGAAACTAGTTAAAATATAATTATTAACATACATATAACCGGGTATTTATCGCGTAAATTACCTTTATTATTTCCCGACGTTTCGCTTGGATTGCACCAAGCATGGCCCCAGGAAGATTGGTGCAATCCAAGCGAAACGTCGGGAAATAATAAAGGTAATTTACGCGATAAATACCCGGTTATATGTATGTATGTTAATAATTTGTTGTGATCGCGAAAGTTTAAAAAAATAGATTAAATATAAGTTTTAAAATGTACGTACATTCAAGGAAAACTGTCTTCCCGACGCAAATAGACATTTACAAAGAAACAGGCACAGTGATAGATCCCGAGCACTCTCGAGGTCTATGATCAAAGCAATTTTTAGAATTTCAAGGCTGCCTGAAGAACACCCACGTCAATTCGAAACCTAACATTTATTTTCTAGCACCTAAGTACCTACTGATCTCTTTGACCTAAGATCTCTTCGAAAGAAAAATAAACAACTTTCACTTTTCTTAAAAAAAAATGTCCGTTTTACATTTTAGTTAAAGCCATTTCCAAAATCGAGTCAAGAATCCAAACAATTTCCCTGTCTTTCAGCTTTCATACTATGGAAATACGAGGCCCTCAAAATCACCCCTGAAGATGCCCTACTTTCAGGATATTCGTTTTATAATATATTCAAGTTTAATTGTAACAATTAATAGAAAAAAGAGGTTTCTTCCTTGGATCTTTCCCTCACTTGAAAAAAAGTTTTCTGAAACGAACGAATTCAATTATATGCTTTATTCAATCTTAATGTCTTCTATTTTTCTTTTGATAATTAACTATTCAACGTAGCCTTTTGCTCTTATAAATAAACACTTATTGACTTTGACTTCGAGCACTTTTGTAGACACCACTTACAAACTCTTGAAGACCTTTACCTAAATTATATTATCTGTGGCTAAACTCATCTTAAAATAAATGAGTTGGTTCAGGCGTGAATTCGCGGTTTTCTCCTGAATACGCCTTGTAGAGGCGAAACACATGTCATGTCGATTTCTTTTTGAGTGTATCTTTAAAGCGCTCATTAGATAAAGATAAGCGGATTTTTTACTAAATATTAATTGTTCATTTAGATAAAATCGTCTTTAAAAATACTTACACGTAGGTACCAGTACCTACATAACCTTTTAGTTTCCAATCCATCATACGAAAGGCGCGGGTAGGTATCGCTGACATTTATCTCGAGCTCGAGATGTGCTGCGATGTAGGTCAACAGGCGCACTTAATTGCAAGGTCTCCCCGCAACTGTCCGCCATTCATAAATGATGGAAAGAACTTTGGATTGCCGAGGGCTTTATTTATTAGGTTGCCGCGGCTTTGGAGATTCGGAGTTATATTGTCATATTTTGTCATACAGTTGTAGACTTTTAGACCTTTGTTTCGTACAATACAAGTAACACATATACCACATATACCTACAGAACATTGAAATAATTAAAGAAAATAATAGACGAATATAAACAATTTAATTAAATTAAAAAAAAAAAATTAACCTACAAGATGGGCAGATGACTTGGTGAAGACCGCAGGTCGACGGTGGATACAGGCCGCTTCTAACCGCAATACCTGGAAATCCATGGGGGAGGCCTATATCCAGCAGTGGGCGTCCTACGGCTGAAATGATGATGATGAATTAACCCTTGACACTTTTGCCCTTTCTTTTGATACCACACTATTATCAAATGAAAGGGCATATTTACACGGGTATATTTTTATCTCATGAATAGATAGATTTATAGATTTATAGATTTATTTACGATAAAAGAAACTACAATCAGACTTATAACTATCTTAAGCCTAAAAGCTAATTTAAGAATGTAGGTTATTAATAACAATGACAAATGACAATTATGGATAAACTTACGTAAACTAAACCGAGCATGTACTTTAACAGCCGTGCTAGGCGGAGCCTGTGTTACGGACTGCTAATAATTCCTCACGATTTACGCCACTGGCACACTGCAAACAATAATAACTACACAACAATATACAAAATATAAAATATGTAAACAAACATTATGATCGAAGTCATACAAAACACTAAAATATTTTTAGTTAACTTGTACACTAATTACAAGTACAACACAGTAAATGCGGGTGGGTTTAAAATTTTAACGTTGTGAATGGCTGGACCGACTTCTGTATAACTTTCAGTTTTGCGTTTTACGCATCATTACATTTCATTTGATACCAAACTCGGGTATATTTAGAAACATTTGATTATTCATTCCCTCTTTCACCCCCCATATCTTGTGAACTTCTTGACCGATTTTGATGAAACATGTTTGACAAACACCACAGGATAAGCTGCTTTTAAATAAAAAAAACTGCATGTAAATCGGTCCCTCCGTTCAAGAGCTACGGTGACGGTGAGCTACTAAAAAAATAGACGATGCTAGATTTACCAAGAGTTGTTTGAGTAACTATGCTACTTCAACTGATCGGTCACAACTCAGCATTATGCTTTACCACCAGGAGACTGGTCAGCGCTACGCTTCTGTTGTTTATACTTATTTTGTTGGGTAATTTACACCAAATTTGATTTGAAGAGTCAATTTAGGGCTCGTGGTAAAATGCTTAATATTTTTTTAGTGTCCCCGTCATCGAAACCGATTAGTAATCATCATTTCAGCCATAAAACGTCCACTGATGAACACAGGCCTCCCTCATGGATCTCCATGAGGGGTAGTTGCCATTCTCACCACGCTTGGCAGGCGGGTTGGTGAGCGCAGTGTGGGATGTTGATACACGGATAGATGCTGCTGCCCATCTTCCGGAGGTATCCCTTAGCAGGCTCTTACTGCATCCATGGGCATGAGAGGAGGGGTATCATTCTACTGCCGGCACCCCACGGCGGGATTTAGTAATGAGGACAATTAATTTATTTGCGAAACGTGGCGTATATTAGGTTACAATAAAAACAATATAAATAGATACTATATTTAGGGTGCCGGCAGTAGAATGTTAACCCTCCTCCCATGCCCGTGGATGAAGTAAGAGCCTGCTATGTGATACATGCGGAAGATGGGCAGCAGCGTCTTTCCGTGGATCATCAACATCCCGTACTGCGCTCGCCAACCCGCCTGCCAAGCGTGGTGAGTCTGGCAACTACCCCTCATGGAGATCATGAGAGTGGCCTGTGTTCAATAGTGGACGCTTTCGGGTGAAATGATGACATAGATACAGCCGTGATCAGAAACCCTAAACAGATTTAGGTATGGTTCTATGGTCTGCTAATAGTGTCTCTAAAAGAGGAATATTCTTTATGCACCTCAACTACTAGCTAAGTCTCTTAATAGTCTCTAAACTTTTTATTTATGTACATCAAGTAGGTACTAGCCAGGAAATATTCAGGTAAATGCCTTGAATTCTTCAGGTGGTATTTCCGATCAATAGGTCGCGTCGTCTTTCAGCATTGTATAATATAACGAAGGTCTGACGCCCGCGTACAATAGCACAATGCGCTGCCTGACCTGTGTACAATTGGACACCTTAGGAAGTCAACGCTCGGCAAATATAAAATCTACGGTGACCGGGAGCTATTTCTAGTTTATACCTCTAATGTAATTTTTTCCCTTCTTTTTCTCCTACTCACGCAACGTCATATAAATATTGTTCTTGAGAAATAAAAGCTATGAAAGGGTATGCACAAAAGAAAGCGTTACCTTCGTCTGAATAAAGTTTTCCCCCAGCAAAAATTGAGGCTAGAGAGGTAGGTACACTATACCAGAGAATATTAAAAAGGAATACAAAGATGTACCTACCATTAATATTTCCTGGCTAGCAATTGAGGTAGGTACAAAACTATAAATATTCCTCGTTTAAGAACATTTAAGGGCCTTACTTTAATGTTTTTAAACTAGAAATATTTATAGTTTTGTACCTCAACTGCTAGCCAGGAAATATTCGGTCTAATGCCTTGAATCCTTCAGGTATGTATTTCCGATCAAAAGGTCGCGCGTCCGTCCACATTATATAATTTAACGAAGGTCTAACGGCAGCTTACAATAGCACAATGCGTTCCCGGCCATGTATGTACAATTCCATTCAAAAATTCTGAAATTCTGATATTTTGCACCGGTGATCGGCAGCTACCAGTATTTTCAAATTTATTATGTTCTTTACTCTTGTACTCACAAAACTTTTTAAACTGTTCTTAATTAATAAAAACTGAAAAGTTTGAAAGGGTATTACCACACCCACAAAGAAAAGCGTAACCCTTAATAGAGAGATGTAGAAACAACCCACTAGAAAATATTAAATGGGGATAAAAAGATGCACCATATTTGATGTAGGATTCCAAAGCCTACGTGTCGTTTAGTAATATTTATAGTTCTATACCTCAACTGCTAGCCAGGAAATATTTAGTCTAATGCCTTGAATCCTTCAGGTATGTATTTCCGATCAATAGGTCGCGTCCGTCCGCATTGTATAATTATAACGAAGGTCTAACAGCAGCGTACAATAGCACAATGCGTTCCCTGCCATGTACCCACCTTTACTTCTTTATATCATCAGCTTCGCCGTAGGACGTCCATTGCTGGACTTAGGCCTCCTTTGTCAGTCTCCAAGATCATGAGATGCTATTCTTCACGCTTGGCAGGCGGTTTGCAGTGCGGGATATTGATACACGGAAAGACGCTGCTTTCCATAGTTCATAGTTAATAGCTCCTCCAAGCTTAATGGAAATATTAGAGTTAAATGCTATTAAAACTGTTTTGGTAGTTACTAGAACAAATTTTAGGGTTTCGAAGGTACAACAAGGAACCCTTATAGTTTCGCTTTATCTATCTGTCAGTCTTCGGCTTTATGAAGCGACTATTCGTCCTAGAATGCTGTAATTTTGCATGGACATAAAAATATTCCAGCCAAAATAACGATCTAAAACAATTCTGAAAAAAATATTAATTTGGGTTGGACGTAAGATAGGGATAAACTTATTTGTCTTGAATTTCCCATCGTGTGGGCGTGGGTTATCTATCATGTAATAGGTATTTTAAAACCATTCAGGGATTGCAAAAACGATTTTTTTTAATAAGGATCCCGTTTGCGAAATATTAACATTTTAAACTTTTTTTGAGCTTCCTCCCTTTTATAAAATCTGGAAAAAATCATAAATGTGCACTATGAACTTTCTAAGAAAACTATAAAGGATAATGTTTAAGTTTCGGAAAAAAATACGAATTTTAAACCAAAAACACAATTAATAACACCAAATTCTATCAACAAGTCTACGAGTACGGAACCCTGCATAGCGCATGAACACGCACCTGGCCTAATTTATTTTTAACTTGTTTTCTCGTAAATTTTTATTTGTTTTGCCTTGCGCCTGATAAGTTAATAGAGTTACAGGTTACAGTACGAACTCGCTTGCTCTGTAAACTTTATTAGGTACTAAAGAAGGACTGTAATAGTTTGTATAACAAGGTTTTTGGATTTTATGTCACGTTGCGTCACGTCACGTTTAGAACTATCTAATTAGGTCTTTTTTTCACTTATAATGATTAGTTTGTATGATAAGTCTTGTAGCGACCGACCAAGATTGTATTTTTTTCATAAATTGTGTTTGTTTTGCACTTAGACTTGCAACTAACGAGAGACATTATTTATTTAAAGAATACGGGTATTGCAAACCTAATTATAGTAAGATATCATGCCGATAAGTGAGAATAACGTGCGCGTTTACAAAGGTCTTCGTCTGCTCATCCGTAATAATACGGTTTTCTTAAAAATTAAAAATTGTCGACATTACCGACTTAAAATGAGTAGTCCTGTTTTAAAAATGCATGTGTTTTTCTTGGTTTGTTTGCCAATGCTGGATTTTAAACGAAAGATTACCCAAGTGGTCGGCCACGCTCGTTAACAAAGCACGGGCAGTTGTAAAGTGTGGGTAATTATAAGACCTACAGATATCCTTATTTAGATCAAGTCTCCAGAATAGTTGCCTTTGTTACTTAAGTAATTCATTTTAAGACATCAATTTAAAAGGTGAGTACTGCTTAAAATATAAACAAATGGTTTTTTACAAAGGCAAGGTTGCTACCCCGGGAACACTTTCATAGAATTGAAAAAGAGTTTAAGGATTTATTTAGAGAAAAAACCAGTTGCTAGTTAGTAACATTTTTTCTTAGAAAAAACTCTTTTGTATTTTTGCTCAGTTGAATATTCTAATTGTAAAGTATGGAGGGTAAAGGCGTACTCGTAGAGTGATAGAGCATTTTAATCTTACGCTTCCTGCATTTCCGTATTTGTTTATTTAATATAATAATATATTATTTACATATAATATTTGTTTATTTATGCATTACAGTATGACACCAATGCTTACTATTTTTATTAATTTATTGCGAATTAGAAAAAAAGGAACTTATGAAATAGATAGTACCTTCAATTATAATTTTATTTATAAAGGTCTACGCTAGAGGAGCCGAGCACGAGCGGACCACGAGCTGAGCAGGAATTCATGTAGTGTGGACCGACTTCCGTGGATGCAGTAAGAGCCTGCTAAAGGATACCTCCGGAAGATGGGCAGCAGCGTCTTTCCGTGTATCAACATCCCATACTGCGCTCGCCAACCCGCCTGCCAAGCGTGGTGAGTATGGCAACTACCCCTCATGGATATCCACGAGGGAGGCCTGTGTTCAGTAGTGGATGTCTTACGGCTGAAATGATGATGATGGACCGACTTCCAAGCCTCGAACGAACGCGCTTTGAGCCCCTATTAGGCAGAGCACAGTCGAAAACGAAGCAAACGCTCGAAGCGCGATTTCGACTCCTCTAGCGTAGATCCACCTGTAGAAGCAACTCAACGCCCCCAGAGATTAAATGTCCTCAACCCACCTTCCATTGCAGAAGCCCTGAAGATGTACGGCGACCGGCTGTCCGAGTGGGAGCGTAACGAGATACGGAAGTACCCTGAGGTGTGGTTTCTGGGGCTGGAGTCCGAAAAGATCCTGGCCAAGCCCAACCATCCCAACAACTGCGGGTTCGATGATGAGAACGGGAGTTATACTAAGGTAAGGATAGAGACTTTGTGTTATTTTAGCTTATGTGGCAACGTGCAGACCGAACTCCGTAACTTTTACGAGGCATATGTCTGGATCAATGTGGGCTGCTGAGTATGATGAGCATTACATGATTTCCTGACAACTAACTAGTTGTCGTGGCCGTGGGGTGCCGGAAGTAGAATGTCACCTCTCCTCTCATGCCCGTGGACGCAGTAAAAGCCTGCTAAGGGATACCTAAGGAAGATCGGCAGCAAATTACATTCAAATCAAATAAAGTAAATTAATATGTTCGCTTCAGAAACTAAAAACTTTTTCCAACTTAGCAAAAGAAAGGGAAAAAGAAACCTAACTCTTTCATTTTGGGTCGATAACAGGTTTTTTGAAATAACATATTGAATACGATTCTGTCTTACTTCGCATATTGAAGGCATAAGGAAGTCAGCCATATGGATTTTATTTTTAAATCAGGCCTTCATAGGTCACACGGCACCTAATGAGATTATACTAATAAAATTGAACTTGGGACTACGTCTGAAGGAATCTGGCTTCTTGACACCTTGGCATTGCATTTAAATCTCTACAGAGATTTACGGGATTTCGCTACCTTCGTGTGTTTTTGAAGGTTTTGGAAGCTCAAAAATAAAAAATAATCTATTAAATCTATTAAATTAAAATCGTCTGAAGGAATCTGGCTTTTAGACACCTTGGCATTCCATTTAAATCTCTACAATTAGTATTTTTAAATTTTGCTTTTTACTGTTTGTACGCATAATTCGTCTATAAGTTTTTAAAACCAATGGAAACTTTATTGGATTGTGTAAGTACTTTATATTTAAGCTTTAGATTGAATTATTTTTCTGTGTGTTTTCCAAAATTAACTTAAATAAAATACTTACAAATATTAACTGTTAATAGCGATTAACAGAACAATATTTTCGTACAGAAATTCAAGTTCCCATAAGTCATCCGATAGCAACAAGAAGATTATTAAATAAAAAGTTAGTAAAACTGTATTATATTATCTGTGGTAAAACCAAGCGTTACCAATGAATACGGAAAAAGAACATCCCAATATCTCCTTCCTCACCTTATTAATAATATTCCGCAAGAAATTAAAACAAAAGTTACTTCTAATAATATAAAACGCACGCTAAATAATTATTTTTTATAAACTTTAATAATATTTTTCATATTTAGACTTAAGATGAGGCATCCTATAGGTTGGCTTATTGTTGAAGCACGGCCGGTCAGTGTGAGCGCGTGTGCGTGCGCGCACTGATCTACGCCACTGTAGAACAAAGCCTATTCTTGGCAGTGTGTGCGTCACTAGTTCACTAATCACACCGCACTACAAATATTTTTACCATAATTGTTTTGTTGCATTTGTAAGAACTTTAGATAATTATAAGTTAATTAGGTAATTGTGAAAATTACATCAAGAACCTAGTGTTTAGATAAACCTAACATAGGAATTAAAACAATATTAACAAACATGTAATATTCCTGTAATAAATAAAATAAAGAAAAATCATCATCATCTCTTTTCGACCAACTGCTGGGCTATTTATATTAGTGGTTCCAACCTTCTCTTCCACCTTAAATTCACCAGCCCTTCTCTTCCCCAGCCAATCCACGACCACATAGCATACCGGTACGAGATCCTCGAGGTCATCGGCAAAGGCTCCTTCGGGCAGGTCATCCGAGCTCTGGACCATCGGCTCGGCACGCAGGTCGCCATCAAGATCATCAGGAACAAGAAGCGGTTCCACCACCAGGCCCTGGTGGAAGTCAGGGTGCTCGACCACCTAAGGCTGAAAGACAAGGAGCAGGCGCACAATGTTATACACATGATGGACTACTTCTACTTTAGGAACCATTTGTGCATCAGTTTTGAGCTTATGAGGTGATCATTCGATATTTATTTATTATTTCTAACGAAAATAGGCTCAATCTCTAGTCTGTAGTACGAGTAGGTACTACGCTCAGCTTCAACTGTATACATAAAATGGAGAGGCCTTTGGGAGAGGATATGATTATCGACCAGAACGTTTTGAAACATTAAAATTGCATTTAGTATCTTTTCATGTGATCATCTTCTGAGACTTGTGAGGGCAGTTTATAAAACAGAATTTCGAAATACCAAGTAATAAATGGACGGTTTATATACAAGTGGCAATTGCTTGTAACTCGATGTCTTTGTTTTGGTTTATGAGACAATTCCAATCCAGATTATTCTTGTTCATTATACAGTTCTGTTCCAGCATTAACCTGTACGAGCTGATCAAGAAGAACAACTACCAAGGTTTCAGCCTCAGCCTCATAAGGCGGTTCGCCAGCTCGTTGCTGCGATGCCTGAGGCTGCTGGAAGCTGAGAACATTATCCATTGTGATTTGAAGCCAGTGAGTACCATGAACTTTGTTCTGAATCCCGCCTGCCAAGCGTGGTGAGTATGGCAACTACCCCTCGTGGAGATCCATGAGGGAAGCCTTAGTTCAGTAGTGGACGTTTTACGGCTGAAATGATGATGATGACTGGAAGTAGGCCAAAAACACAGATTCTGAAAAAAATCTTGGCGCCTCTTGCATTTCTCCATTCAATAAAAGTACCATAGGCTTTCATATATTTCTCCCGGGATTTTGCAGGTAAAAGATTATCCATCACATTTCTTGCGTCAGTTCTAATACTTTCAGGAGTTAATTTTATACTTTCACTGTCACTTGACAAACTCATTATCAAAACAAAATCATGGATTTCTAACAATCCGTAACTATTTTTACAGAAATAAACTTTAATTTATTTTAAACTTTATTTATTTATCCGTGAAAATTGACGAAAACGCGGGATGTAGTTCGCGCGTTTTTAATTTGATTTCTTTGTTTTTTATTCAGCCGGCTGCGCGACTGTGGGCCGTCGTACCAGCCAGTCTTTATTCAAACAATATTGCGTTCGATTTCTTTGGCGCTAAACACTAAGATGTTCCAAATTCAAAAAGTGCGAGGCAAAGATAATTGCGGCGCACTTATAAAGAGGATTATAAACTCATTACTGCCCGCTAAAAGTTGGGTGCACTTGAAGGCGAACCAAGTCGTCCTTTTCGAATAGATGGGATGAAAAAAGATTTACATGCCTTAAACTAAAAAGAAGAAATAGCGCAAGGAACGAAATGGCCGTGTCTCGCTGTTTCAGTATGTGTACATCCTTATTATTTCTTGTGTTTCTCAGACATATAGTTGTAGGGTCTTATGTGCCCGTAATTTCACCGGCCCCTTTACCCTTCAAACTTAAACATAGTCATGCAGACATTAATGCTAATTTAGCTGAGACTACAACCGAGATTCAGAACAAAGTTCATGGTACTCACTGGCTTCAAATCACAATGGATACATTGTGATTACATTGAAATTACGGGCACATAAGACCCTACAACTATATGTCTGAGAAACACAAGAAATAATAAGGATGTACACATACTGAAACAGCGAGACACGGCCATTTCGTTCCTTTTCGCTATTTCTTCTTTTTAGTTTAAGGCATGTAAATCTTTTTTCATCCCATCTATTCGAAAAGGACGACTTGGTTCGCCTTCAAGTGCACCCAAAGGTGGTATTTTCTATAAGAAACTTTTAGCGGGCAGTAATGAGTTTATAATCCTCTTTATAAGTGCGCCGCAATTATCTTTGCCTCGCACTTTTTGAACATCTTAGTGTTCAGCGCCAAAGAAATCGAACGCAATATTGTTTGAATAAAGACTGGCTGGTACGACGGCCCACAGTCGCGCAGCCAGCTAAATAAAAAACAAAGAAATCAAATTAAAAACGCGCGAACTACATCCCGCGTTTTCGTCAATTTTCACGGATAAATAAATAAAGTTTAAAATAAATTAAAGTTTATTTCTTTAAAAATAGTTACGGATTGTTAGAAATCCATGATTTTGTTTTGATAATGAGTTTGTCAAGTGACAGTGAAAGTATAAAATTAACTCCTGAAAGTATTAGAACTGACGCAAGAAATGTGATGGATAATCTATTACCTGCAAAATCCCGGGAGAAATATATGAAAGCCTATGGTACTTTTATTGAATGGAGAAATGCAAGAGGCGCCAAGATTTTTTTCAGAATCTGTGTTTTTGGCCTACTTCCAGTCATCATCATCATTTCAGCCGTAAAACGTCCACTACTGAACTAAGGCTTCCCTCATGGATCTCCACGAGGGGTAGTTGCCATACTCACCACGCTTGGCAGGCGGGTTGGTGAGCGCAGTACGGGATGTTAATATACGGAAAGACGCTGCTGCCCATCTTCCGGAGGTGTCCCTTAGCAGGCTCTTACTGCATCCACGGGTAGGAGAGGAGGGGTAACATTCTACTGCCGGCACCCCACGGCTTCCAGTACTTAGCCAAAACTAAACAACCTTTCAGTCTTTGGAGTACCTACTCAATGCTAAAATCAACAGTCAGTTCTAACCTTTTATTTTCTCATAGAGGGTGATGAAAAGTAGAGTGTATCACTCAGGCGCAAAATATATTTTTGGCTCGGGCGACGTACTTTGATCCCTCGCTACGTTCAGGATTCAAAAAAGCGCCCTCGCCGTAAAAAATATTATTTTGCTCCCTTATAATAACAATCTACCAATATATTCCTGTTCTTGTTATTGTTAATAGATTTTTCTTGTTCTATTCTTATATCCAGAGTTCATAAACTATAACCTCGTCTTCCAGGAGAACATCTTGCTAAAAGCGCGGGGCAGCTCCTCCATCAAAGTCATCGACTTTGGCAGCAGTTGCTACACCCACGCTCGCGTGTACACCTACATCCAGTCGCGGTTCTACCGGAGCCCCGAGGTCATTCTCGGCCTGCAGTACGGCACTGCTATCGATATGTGGAGCATGGGTAAGTTACCTTCTTCAACTCAGCCGTGGGATTGCTGTCCACGTCACAGACATAGGCCTCCCTCATGGATCTCCGAATACTGATCATGAGTTTCATCAAGGTTGCGTTTGATGACGTTTTTGAACTTATTCAATGATAACTTCTGCAACTCACATGGAAGCTTATAATTGTAGAAGCGTATACATAACCCTATAAAATATATTATAATCTTATGAAGCCTATAGTAGTGGGCACAGCCAGTTTATTTTTATTTCATGTATTTGAAAAAAAAGTAATTTAGACTGTTGCATAAGACATCCCTAAGCGTATAAAGGTGCCTACAACCTTCATACGCTTAGGGATGTCTTATGCAATAGTGTAACATATTTTTTTCGACAAACTGGGCACTTTAACTTAGTCGATTTTCTCAGATTTTTTTTTCGTATTTTTTTTTCTTTTATGTGTTTATTTCAATCCAAACTATTGGCCGGCCGATTATTTCCAGTAAGCTTGTGCTGACCCTATAGAGAGAATATATCTAAGGCACCTTAATACAATTCTAAAGAAGTCACCTAACTCTTACTTTCTTTGTTTTTTACACGAACCTCTTGTTTTATACAGAATCATTGAAAAATATTTGTTTAAATTTAGTACAGTTATTAGTTAGTACGTCTGCACATGATTAGCTATTTATTGGTTAATTTAATTCAGCATAATAAAAATGCGGGCGCGGTAAAACTTTGGGAACAATTTTTTTGTAATGTGCATTTTGTAACGATGTCAAAAAGTGTTTATTCATTCGGTTGGGTTCGGGCACAGATAATATAATACACTAGTAGTTCGGGCCACATATAAATTAAATGAACAAAAGAAAAACAAAACATATATTATAGCACTTACTTAATTGAATTCGTTCGCTTCAGAAAACTTTTTTCAGGAGAGGGAAAGAAGCGATAAAGAAACCTCATCCTTTATTTGCAGAAGCGCTCACATAACTTGTTTTCTAAGGTAGGGTAATGAGAGATATGCAAAGTCACGACTCAGTGACGTAAAAAGACAACATAGTAGTTAACTAGGTAACGACTCATTTACGAGTACGTGAATGTCATTCAATACAAATCCGGAATTCCTACTCTGCACGTGCTAAGGCTTCCGTTACACTTACCTACTACTTGTGTATGAGAATCAGTAGTCCGACTGTGTCAGGGCAGTAGTGACAGTGAGTCTAGTTAGCACCATTATAATTATATCACTAGCTTTTGTCCGCGACTTCGTCCGCGTGGAAGTCATAAAACGTAAAATCCCCTTTTTCACGCAGAGCCACTTTGATTCGAAAATATAAATCCCATTTGTTCCCTATCCCGTGGGAATTTCCAAAAATCCCTTCTTAGTGCATCCCTAGGATACTCAAGGTATGATATGTGTGCCAAATTTCAAGTCTTTAGGTCCAGTGGTTTAGGCTGTGCGTTGATATATCAGTCAGTCAGTCAGTCAGTGAGTCAGTCAGGACTTTGAATGTTATATAGAGGTACATATCATAACATAACATATTATCGTATCATATAATTCATCAAATAATTTTACAATTTTATTTGACCAGTCGAGTAGGTGATCGTACGCGCTGTCTCTTTCCCTCTATTTTCTAAGATAACTATGTACTTTTTAACGGACTTCAAAATAAAAAAACACAAGTTCTTAAAAAACATTTTGAAATTAAATTTTATTACTTGTAAGAACTAAAAAGTTGAAAAACTCCATCTGATTACCATCAAGCACCAAAGAACTCGTCAAGACGGATCAAACGAGTCCAAACTCGATGGGTTTATGTCGTTTAACTACAGAGTTGCTATGGCCACCATCCGGTTCCATCATCAGATGAGCTCCATGCCATAATAATTTTGCATTGTCATCCGATCTACACATGCATGCGAAATTTCAGCTCAACCGGGAAGTGGATCAAATTAAACTTGCAAGATTTGATTACAGACAGACATCGGGACAGTTGACAACTCATTAAAAGCTTGTAATAAGGAGGAGGCTCTCGTCTATATTTAACTTTGATACCTCAGAACTCCATCGTTTATGAACCGACTAGCTTTTACCTGCCGCTTCGCTTGCGTAACATTTTTAAGATAAAATTTTAACAAGTTGGATTGAAATTTTCATGCAAAAGAAAACTGTTTACGTCATATTTATCTTTAGGAACTCAATTTTGGGACAAAATATAGCCTATGTGTCCTGGTCCATCTATGCGTATGAAAAAATTCAGCTTAATCCTTTGGGTAGTTTTTGCGTGAAGAGGTAACAAACCTCCATACATCCATACAAACAAACTTTCGGATTTATAATATAAGTGAGATTTGGATATTTATTTTGGGTTCGAATACGAGTACACTTTCAATTAGGTCCCATTTTTCAAAACTCTATTCTGGTGGTTCGGTTCCTTGAGGAATTAAATAATTGTAATAGTGTCTTGGCCGTGGGGTGCCGGCAGTAGAATGTTACCCCTCCTTTCATGCCCGTGGATGCAGTAAGAGCCTGCTAAGGGATACCTCCGGAAGATGGGCAGCAGCGTCTTCCCATGCATCAACATCCGTACTGCGCTCGCCAACCCGCCTGCCAAGCGTGGTGAGTATGGCAACTACCCCTCATACATGAGGGAGGCCTGTGTTCAGTAGTGGACGTATTACGGCCGAAATGATGAATAGTGTCTACTGCCCTAAATTGAAACTTGCTGTTGGGTTTTTTTTAACTTTATAATGATCCCATCATCAGATCTAGACGTAAAAGCAATAAATATAAATTATCATGATAAATCGAGGTAAAAACTCAATTTTAATAGACGTTACATATTACGGGTTGGGTATTTTGAGCAACAAGGCAAGGCCTTTATCATTAAAGTTTTTTTGTTTAAAAATTCATAAATTAAAATATTTTCAACATAACTAGGAAACATTATTATTCTTATGCGTGATACAATTCATATTGCTTAGAATAAATCACCAAAGTATACATCATGCCATCGCTGATACAAAGCTGATAAGACAAAAAAAATCACATGAGATATAAGAAAATTTAAACAAAACGAATTACAAATTGCTCAGGAGCAGACATCGCCGGCAACTAATGTAAAAGATTTTTTCCCAAATTAGTTGCCCAGTAAGAAACAGGCCTATGCCACGGCAGAGATGTCAATGAGGCGAGAATGAGTGATTACGTATCCAATAATGTTCTTGCATAATACGTGTTGTAGAAAGCTCAGAGAAAGGGACGTTTGCACGCTGATATCAGACTTGACGAAAACCCGAAAGAATCTTGCTTTTATGCAATGATATGCAACCTGTTAGTTTGTTTCTGTGATTGATGAGCCGGGTCCGTTCAAGCATTCTAGATCGTGATAAGTTAGATGGAGGTATATTTCGCCAAATCTTAGCTATTGCGTTGACAACAATACAATTTTTTGAGGCTTTAATCTGGGATTATTAAGTTAGGGGTATTTATAATAATATTATACAGCTAAAGAGTTTTGATTTGTTTGTTTGAAAGGGCTAATCGTAAAGGTTCGAACTGTAATTACAAAAATAATGTTAATAGTAATGTTAATTAACTTTAATGTTGGATAGGTTATTTATCGAGGAAGGCTATGGGCTACATAACATCACACTACGGTCAACAGGAGCGGATTATCAAAGATAAGTGTTCGACAAACGAGGAAAATATATTCCTTCCGTTGCGTACGCGGCGTAAATAAACGGTTAAAGTTGATCTAACCCTCTCTCTCTGATGCAAACGAAGTTGCACTGGTCAGCTAGTCTATTATATAGATGACTAGCTTCTGGCCGCCGCTTCGCATGCGTTGTACCCGAATAAAAAGCCTATGTGTTAATCCAGGTCAACATCAATACGTGTGCAAAGTTTCAGCTCAATCCGTAGCCTAGTTTTTGCGTGAAGAGGTAACAAACCTCCATCCAAACAAACTTTCGGCTTTATAATATTAGTGGGATTTATACAGCGTCCCGCACAGCGTGTACGTATTTATGTATTTATACATGCTGTACAGGACGCAGCAGGTGCCTGGGACCTTGTTAGATGGAATAGGCTTGCCCAGCACCTGTACCATCCTCTTAGCTTAGTCGGCTATGATATACATAGGTGTGCAACCACTTTTAGAGTTTTTGCTTACCGCCCTAGGTGAAACGAAGTGGCGAGTACGTCAGTATCCGTTGCAGGAATCAAATGTGCGTATCATGAACGCGTTTTTTTAACTTTTTGAACAGAATGCATGATTTGCCTAGTATTTATCTAATATAAAGAAGAAGCGGCTCAATGCTCTGCCACTATGGAAACGATTTGCTTATATGATGAACTTGTATCGAATAATTTAACTAGAGACCTTGCCAATGGTGCGGGCTGTGAGTTACTTGCTATGAAAACTGTTGACAAATGTAAATATGACACTGTATATAATTCACAAGCACGCACCAATGACAACATACACAGTTTAAGCAAAAATAAGCTAAAAAAATACTTTAAAATAAATAAATTTATTAGGAAAACAAAAAGAATGATAAAAAATCAAAAAAATGTAGTAACTAGACAATACACCTGTAGAAAAATATTAGACAAACTTGATCTATGTACTCTACAGCTAAAAAGTAATAAAATTAAGTATGAGGCTGAAATCTTGGAGTTGAATTGTGAACTTGGCCGGTTGGAACATTCCCTAAAACATATTACAAGCCTATATGATAAGTCCAGAATTGAGGTAAGGGAATACAACCTGGCCATGGACCAAGTGCTCCAGGGATCTTGGGAGAATGAAAGAGAGCTCCAGTCCCACTTAGCAAGATGCCGGTGTGATGCTGGACTGGATCATGATAACACTGATTCAGTGAGTATTACAACGGCCATGCGCAGTCTGGATGTAAACTCATCATTCTCACAAGAAAAATCAATAATGTACTGCGATGAAATTGGAAAAAATATGGGCCAACTTTTGAGTTTGCATATGGAACATTCAGTTTTAAATAATTGCTTACCAAACTGTAGTTTGCATGATATAATGCAAAAAATTTCTAAAAACTCATCTAATGAGAATACTAATTTAATAATTTGTCTTGGAAATAGGGGTAATGTTAACAAGTCTGATTTGATAAAATATATTGATAAACTTTGTTCATTGAAATTTAAAGAAATTGTAATGTATACATTCCCCTATAGTAATAGTTTGCCACAGTCAGAAAATAATACTAGATTTAAGCTAAATATGCTTTTGCATACAATATCGTGCAATAATCCTATTCATGTGATTGACACTAACTCTATTGTTAGTAAAAAATATTATTTGACTAAAGGTAATTATTACCTTTCCAATTATTACAAACGACAGATAGCTATGTCGCTATCATATTATTTTTGCATGACAGCCAAAAATTTGGCTAAACAGAATGCTTCTTTTGAGCATTGTCAAATAATTAGGACTCTGGAAGTTATTCCAAGTCATTTAAATTAGATCATAAGACAACAGAGGAAATCTCTAGCCAGAACCAGTCAAATAATATAATGTGTCAAAATAAAGAAATAACTAAAACATGTAAAATAAATACAAAGGTTACCAACTTGGTGCACCAAAACATTCAAGGAATAAATAGTAAATTGTTAGAATTGGAACTGTACATAAACTTATATAATATTGACATTTTATGTATTACTGAACATTGGTTGAAAAGTCATGAGGTTATGTTCAGTTTCAACAACCATCTTGTTGGTAGCTCCTTTTGTAGATCGCATGCTATTCGTGGAGGTTCTTTAGTGCTACTAAACAAATATCTTAAATTTAAAGAACGGAAAGACATTGTCTGTCTGTCTGTTGAGAGCCAAATTGAAATAGCATGTGTAGAGTTGGAGCAAGTTATTATCATAAGCGTATACAGCCCACCGTCAGCTTCATTTGAGACATTTGAAAAAGTCATGGATGAAATATTATTCAAAACATCAAAGTCAAGTAAAAACATCATTACATGTGGAGATTTCAATGTTAATCTCTTAGAAAATTACTCTTTAAGTACTAGATTAACATGCCTTTTTAATTCATATAATCTAAAACCATTGTTTATGGAGCCTACTAGAATAACTGAAACATCCGCTAAATGTATTGACAATTATATTGAAAATTATCCATAAGGGCTTGATTAGTAATATAAAGTCAGACCATTTAGGTCAGCACATTCAAATTAAACAGCAACAAAAACAAAATGTAAAAAGAAAAATTACTTTTATACCTGTGACCATGCATCGATCTGAACAACTGAAATGTAAATTGAATACAAAATTTCCACCTCACTACTCAAATAACAACCCTAATGAGTCATATTGCAATTTTTTCAATGCATTTAGCAATATGTTCAATTCAATATTTACATCAAAGTCGATAATGGTCACAGATAATCTTAACTTTAATGAGTGGGCAACAGTGGGTATACATAGAAGTAGACAAAAATTATATGATCTTTATAGTGAAAAACATTATAATTTTAGTGAAGAATTTAAAGAAAAGGTTAAAAATTACTCAAAAATTTTTAGAAAAGTCTGCCATATTGCTAAGTCTAATTATATAAGTTCAAAAATTAAAAATAGTGATAATAAAATTAAAGCTACTTGGAAAATAATAAACAAAGAAACTGGAAATGTGAGTAACTTTAACAACCAATTTAAAATAAATTATAATAATACAACCTACAAAAGTGATGAAGATGTAGCCCAAGCATTTGAAACTTTTTTTACTGACATTCCAGTTTCTACCACAAAGTCTTTAAACTCTTCTCACCTGATCGCCGAGTCCTTACTTAGCAAAAATGTACCTAAATGTGATAGTAATTTTAATTTCCAATATGTGGACAGCAGCGATATAGTTAAAGCCTTTAAAATGTTAAATGTTAAGAAAACTGCAGATCTCTGGGGTATTTCTGTAAACATTGTAAAACCATTGGTAGACACAATCGCACCTGAGCTGGCTCTTATATATAATGAATGCATTGACTGTGGCGTATTTCCTGATCTAATGAAACACAGTAAAATAATACCTTTATTTAAATCAGGTTCTAAGTCGGACCCCACTAACTTTAGGCCGATATCAGTACTGCCGACATTTAGTAAAATTTTTGAAAAGCTTATTTTAAATCAGCTATCTAAGCACTTTGCCGACAACAAATTGCTTCACTGCAAGCAATTTGGCTTTACCCGCGGCCGTTCCACTACTGATGCTGGTATAGAGTTAGTCTCGCATATCTATGATGCTTGGGAGAGGTCGCAAGACGCTTTAGGTGTTTTTTGCGACCTTTCAAAAGCATTTGACTGTGTACACCATGAAACATTAATCGGAAAATTGCGCCACTATGGTGTTAGAGATATCTCTTTGGATCTACTTATTTCTTATCTCAGTAACAGGATACAAAGAGTTGATGTTAATGGAAAACGTTCTTCGGGATCTGTAGTCACAATGGGTGTACCGCAGGGATCAATTCTTGGGCCTTTTCTATTTTTAATTTACATTAATGATCTACCTCATCTTGTCAAAAACAATCATGAGATTGTATTGTTTGCTGATGACACTTCACTTTTGTTCAAAATGAAACGACGTACCACCGATTATGACGAGGTGAATAATGCAATCTCAGAGGTTGTTAATTGGTTTAATGTCAATAACTTATTACTTAATGAAAATAAAACAAAATGCATTAGATTTACTCTTCCTAATGTAAAACAGGCTGATGCCAAGATTAAATTAAAAGGTGAAAGTTTAAACCTTGTAGAAAAAACTGTATTTTTAGGCATAACTTTAGACAATAAGCTTCAATGGGGCCCACACATAGAACAACTATCGGGTAGGCTTAGTTCTGCAGCATATGCAGTCAAAAAAATCCGCCTTCTTACAGACGTTGATACCGCTAGACTTGTTTACTTCAGCTATTTCCACAGCATTATGTCTTATGGCTTACTACTGTGGGGATGTGCTGCAGATATAGACACCGTATTTGTGCTGCAGAAGAGGGCTATTCGTTCTATCTACAATATGGGTCCCAGAGAATCACTTCGCACTAAATTTAAAGAAATAAATATAATGACAGTAGCTTGTCAATATATTTATGAGAACCTGTTGTACACCCATAAAAATATTGCTTCGTTTAAGAAAAACAGCGACAATCACAATGTAAATACAAGAAATAAGAATAAACTCGCTGTGCCCACTACTAGGCTCCATAAGGTGAAAATATCTTTTAAAGGGCAATGTATACGCTTCTACAACAAACTCCCAAGTGAGTTGCAGAAGTTATCATTGAATAAATTCAAAAACATTATTAAACGCAATCTGTGCAATAAAGCTTATTATAAAATATCAGATTACCTAGAGGACAAAACCACTTGGGACGGAATCTGCTCCAACTCCGTCAAACGTAACATAAGACAAAATAAAATTGTTAAATGATGACTATAACGACCGAGTTAGGTTCTTCTGTTCACTTCTTTTCCTAACTCGCGTGTCATCTGAAGTGAACAGATTCAATTATGTGCTTTATTCTATTTATTTGTGTTGTTTTATTTTGTAATTTGTGACGCGTCAATAAGGTCCATGCGGCCGCACTGAATAAAGTATTTTTTGATTCTTGATTCTTGATTCTTGATATATTTTATAACATTGTGTCCGGAAATAATTTTCTCCGGAACTGAAATTATTTCTGATCTACTACATACTTAACTTCAAAACTTATAAATATTTAAAACCTAGCTCATTAATGAATAACGGCTTAATTGTGTTACATAAGCTACTAATAAATAAGCTATCAAGACGAGCAATATAGAAGATGTGTAATTTATGAATATATGAATAAGTCTAACGAAGTCACGAAGTATTTTTATCATTATTTTGACAAAATCGAGATGTAAACTCAAAAGGCTTTCTATGATAGGTAATCTAAGTCGAATATCAAAACATTAACATAAAGTTTTAAGCTGAGGCGACTTCAACGCTTACTAATCTTATTTGTATTGTTCCCGACGTCTCGAGTGAGTTGCAGCGTAAAATATCTAAATAAGCTTATACGTTTTCTATTGGGCCCAGGTTGCATCCTTGCGGAACTCCACACGGGCTACCCCCTATTCCCTGGAGAGAACGAGTCGGAACAGCTTGCGTGCATCATGGAACTGTTGGGACCACCGCCGCCAGACCTTCTACTGCATGCTACGAGAAAAAGGCTGTTCTTTGGTAAGTTAGTTTATGAATGAGCTAGTCGTATGCCTTACTCAGATCATAAATTTAACTTTCAGAGCAAATTTTCTTATTTAACGCTACGATTTGCGTTTTCTATATTGAGGCTGATTTATGCTTCCTTATCAAAGTCTCTAACTTTTGTTACTTTAACAATTTACGCTTTCAAAATAAGCTATCCTGATAATCATTCACAATATACATATTCCTGATGCTGTCATGTTTTCCTTAAAATTCTCTACAAATAGTAACTTCGTTGTTTAAAAATTGGTAATTTGGTTTTGACTGTATGAGTCTTTCATTTTCAGACTCTAAGGGATCACCACGCACTGTGACGAACTCCAAAGGGCGGAAACGAAGGCCTGGAGCTCGCACCCTCGCCGCAGCCGTGAGGGGTGATGACCCTGCTTTTCTCCACTTCTTACATAGATGTCTAGAGTAAGTATCTTATTTTCTTATTACATAGATAGCTTTTTGTAAAATAATTCATAGAGTTTAACTATGCTTCGCTACATAAATAATTGCATAGATTCGGGCTTCATTAGACGTGGATTATTTCATGGTAAATGTAAAGTTTTTAATCAGTGCGTCCTACCCGTCATGACCTACGGTGCCGAAACGTGGACACTTACGGTACGTCTGGTCCACCAGTTTAAAGTCGCTCAGCGAGCTATGGAGCGTGCTATGCTCGGAGTCTCTCTGAAGGATAAAATCCGCAACGAGGTTATCCGACAGAGAACCAAGCTCGTCGACATAGCACATAGGATTAGCAAGCTAAAGTGGCAGTGGGCTGGCCATATCTGCCGAAGAACCGACAACCGTTGGGGTAAACGTGTTCTTGAGTGGAGACCGCGGCTTGGTAAGCGTAGTGTAGGACGACCACTAGCTAGATGGAGTGATGACTTGCGGGCGGTCGCTGGTAGACGCTGGATGCGGCATGCTGAAGACAGGGTGAAATGGCACAGATTTGGGGAGGCCTATGTCCAGCAGTGGACTAATATAGGCTGATGATGATGATGATGAAGTAGCTGTAGTAGATTCATGGTTCAAATTAGATCACTCGTATTTCACGGTAAGTACCGTCAACGTGTTCAAATATTATCTGAAAACACGAAATGATTTCCTCAAATATTTGTGAATGATACGGATTGTCGGATAGTGGTCGGATACCTTCTCGGGTCACGCAAATAATACCAGCTCTCGACAATGAGTGGGTTTATGCTGAGGCAGCGAATCTCAACATTTTACTCATGCTAGGTACTTTCGTTAATTGTTAACATAAGTTAAATACGTACCTTTAACAGTTAGTTTTATGTAATTATTGCCGTGGTTTCGACCGCGTGGTAATGCAACAAGGCTGAATTTTAAATAATAAAATAAACATTAGGATTATGTCTAGAACAGTTTTTTTAACCTCCTAGTGATATTTACTTAAATGATTTTGCAAGCTTTTAGGTTAAAAACCCGGGAAGATATTAAAGTGTTTGCTTCAAATTAAAATTGAGAAACATTGAGTCAGTTACGCACGATGGGAAAGTAAAGACGAGAGTAAAACAGGTACGATTCTGACGCAACCGTGTGAACTTCTACTACGATTACAAGATATATACATTCAATGGATGTCTCGGGTAATCTGTTTAATGCTACAATTAGATGCAAATTGGCTGGACGATTCCGCTGCAATTTAGTTCTATTGGAAATGGCGTAACTATACCATCAGTGGCCCGTGGCAAATACAAATAAAAATTGGATGGGACCCTCCTAGTAAAAATCATTATGTTGTTACAAATGTTTTAAGTCTTTAAAATAAGCGGGAGATTATCAAGACGTTAGTGTTTTTATTTTATATATTTAGTTTTATTTTTATATGTATTCTTCCAATATACACTTACAGCATACATGAAGGCTGAATTGAAGACACACTATTCTTATGACTCCGTTTAAATAAAGAGGAAGGTCAACATTCTACTGCCGGCACCACACAGCAACTTTATTTATTAACGAGTAACTGTAATTATGAAGTGCTGTTATTTTTATAATAGGTAAATGAAGACATTACGCACCAGAAAAGATACTTATCAATGAATCTTATTTGTTTTATATGTCTGATGTTTCTCATTGCATGACGATGGCGCCCACCCGTCCATACAATCTCATCAATTTTATCAACCTTATTTTATAATTATCACACGATACTTATAAGCCATCGGCAGAGTCGCATCTCATAAATAAACCACTTTCTTAATAACAAGTTATATAAAAAATAGAAATCATATAGAGGTTTTAGCAAGAAATTAATGATAAACTTCTTATCTTTGGCATATTATGAATATTCGATTTATATAGATCATTATGTTATGTATTATGAAGATGCTTAAATAATGCTTCTAAGCACCATGTTCTACCCGCGGCTTCGCATGCGTTTTATTCCAAAAAGCCGCCTGTTCTTGACGACCAAGTAAATACACGGGGGTACCCAAAAGAAACCGAACTGATGTAAGGATGATGCTATTGCTGCTACCAATTATACAGAATAGTACAATAAAATTATTCATAATTAGTTTTTTTTGTATTATGATTATTATTTTAACCAAAAAATATAGCTAATGAAGAGCGAACCCTCTGGTGCAAAGTATTATTTCATAATCATCATCATAATCATTTCAGCCATAAAAGCCTGGCCTCAGGCCTCCCTCATGGATCTCCATGAGGGGTAGTTGCCATTCTCACCACGCTTGGCAGGCAAGTATTATTTACAATATATCTACATTATAATGTATAAATTTATGTCGCTGCCCGCGTCTATCTGTCTGTCTGTCTATCTGTTGGGCTCCTCTCTCCTCCTAAACCATGCAACGGATTTTGATGCAGGGTCGTTGTGTCCACCAACCTGAACAACTTTTGTTCTACGACCTTGGAAAATCATATTTTTTTTCAACTCTTCATACATGATGACCGATGATTGGTATGTACACATACACCTGTTTGAAGCACGGACGGGTCGCTAGACTTTTATATTTTAAATCTTCTTATGCTATTGTTAACCTGGTTACCGATAGTTACAAATAAATAAAAATAAGTTTATTTGCCACAGCGCTGGTCTTCCGTGGTTACTCTTCGTTAGCCGGCGCTAGCGGCTGCTGTATGCGACACAAGATTCAACGCGCATAATACGCTTTTTTTGTAATGAAATCAAAAGACAACATAACTCCTTGACATATTTCCTTGAACCTCGATAACCACTTTCCATCTCAGTTCCCACTGTTTTGCCGCAGCGCGGAATAGGAACGAAGAAACATTGAAGCGTTTTTCGAGCCAAGATTGCTGTGATGTCGAGTCGTGAGGAAAACGTCGCTAATTTGTTTAGAATTGATATGAAAGTTGTAATGTCATTTGCATTGTTGAATACTTGGCTCGAAGAACCCTGTCCAATGAACCCCAATACAGTATGGTATACTTAAATAAATTTTTTTTGTAAATACATACTTAGCATACATGGAAAAATAACCAATGAATTAACCCTTAATTCAAAGGTTAATAAAGATAAAGATGATTTTTGTATGTTGGGTATTTTTCTATGAATGATAAGTATCTATTTAACGAAATATGTATTTAGGTATTCTATCAATCATCTGGTTTCCATAGCAGCTTTGCTTAGTTCGGAACAAAATTATTAATACCTACATACACAATACATACCATTGTTCATAAAAATCATTGATTTTCATGAAATAGGTTCCTTCTGCCTACGAAAAACTAGCCACAATTGTATCATCATTCATTTGATTCATTCAATCAATAATTTACTGAGCATGAAGCTCAGTAAATGTAACATCTCTGCTTTGCAAGATTTATAGGCCACGATATTCCAAATTAGCCAATTTTCGATTCAATTTTAAACGATCAAATACCTACCCTAAGCATGTTATACTCTCAAAAACATCACAGAAAATAGGCAACGACGTTTTGAAGTATATTCCACGGGAAGTTTTTCTGAAACGTGATAAAAAAAATTGTATCGAAGTTTTTAGAATTTAAGTAGGCCGCGCCCGCACGCACTCCTTCAGAAACTCGCCGCTGGAATAACCTGGCCTTAACAATTTAAATCCTAGACAACAGTCATGTAACAAGAATACCACAATTAAGTTAATTAAAAGCTTGAATAGGTATATATATTAATTAGGTTCCCCTTGTCCTACGAGAAACTAGCCAGAAATATTGTAAATCTAGCTCCTTAAGCTTGCAAGATTTAATGTTAACAAAAGGTGTCTTCTAGATATTTGTGATCCATCATCGCCCACATCGTTGCTTACTATCAGGTGAGATTGTAGACGAACAAAGATGTATGTTCAATTAAAAACAATAAAAAAAACCCCGACTAAGAACAAGAACAACATAAACAACTTAATTAAAAGCTTGAGATATATCCTTTCTCTTTCACGATCTCTACCGTCTGTTACGTACCTACACAATTAATTTAGAATAGAATTCTAAACGATTATTACTTAGTGAAGTATTTTCTATATGATTAGTCTTTTGTCGATGGTATGTCTTTTTTGGGAATAAATATCTTCAACCCTAACCTTACAACGGGAGAAGAGAAAGCACGGTCTTAGACAATTTAAACTCCAATTAGTGAAAATATATCTTTCCCCACTGTGTGATATCAACTTACCTACCTCCATATCTGTCGTAAGGCATGCACGATTTTGGACTCGAAACATCAGCCAGCTTACTATTTACAAATTGATTTATTTATTTATTATAATAGGATACCCAACACAGTTTTACACATAATATAATAAGAAAACATTCAAAAACAATTTATAGCATTGTGCTCCCGTACTTAAAGGGTACCACAGCATGCAAGAAAAATACAAGGCAACAGACAACTTAAGTTGTGATTAAAAACTAATAGTAAAACATAAAACATAGAAAAGCGCATTCATTAAACAATAGATGAATCATTAAGTAACAAACTATACTAAGAATAATTTGAAATATTTAAAATTTTTATGTCAATTTAACTTACACAATGATACTTTTTTGTTTAAAATTATAATTTATAATAATGTATATAAATAATACCCAAATATTATGCAGACATACAGTTATAAAGAAGTCTTGAAGAAAATTATTAACTATATAATAATAAGGTCTTTCAATTGCTTTTTGAATTTTGGCAAAGTATTAGAAATATCAAACAATGGGCTTGATTTTGATAATCTATTATATTGCTTACAAAGCCTTGGTACGACGGCGTGCTGACCGAGGTTCGTTCTAGAGTAAGGCAGACTAAAGAGCTTGTAGGCTTTTATTCTGGGTAACCTTGTAGGCTCTGAAGTATTAACTAAACTGGTTAGGTCTATGCAATCAATAGTACTGTTAAATATTTTATGCAGAAGTATTAGATCGATTCGCTGTCTACGGTTTTTAAGTGAAGTCATCTTGTATTGTATTTTCCTTATACCTCATAAATTCTTACTACTTAATTTTTCAATTTTTTTTCTCTTTTTGTACAAATTTCGACACAGTCACGATAGAGAGTCCGAGAAGAGACCCACTGTGACCTCGCAACACAGACTCCTTCCAGAGATCTAGTGCGGGGAACAGCGCTCATCAAGGTACACTCGTCATAGAAAATATCTGCTTATTCGATGTATAAAAATATTACAACTTGTACCAGTGTTTTTCGCTTTTGCTAAAATAAACTTTATTTTATTTTATTTATTAATGCCCGATCCTATCACTATAGCTAGACAGGGTTCTTGCAAGATTATCTTTAAATCTAGACCTCCTAGGCTGGTTGTAGACGGGCACTTTCACCCTTAACCCACATGCCGCTTATGGCGATTTCGCGAAGCTTTCTTTACAATTCAGTGCCAAGTTCATTGCTCTGGTTTTATTGGTTTTATTTATTGGTTATCAATATCACATACAAGCATTGGTACAGGGGGTACCAGAAAAGGGGGCCAAGGCCTCAAAAGGTCACCAAAGGTCAAAAATGGCATTTTTTGGTTTTGGGAGGTTTTCGGCCATTTGAAGACTTTTATTTTTTTGGTGACCTTTTGAGGTTTAATAACTCCGTAAAATAAAAGTAAAGTCCTTTTTTGTAAGTACCGTCTACGGTGCTAACAAAAAAGGTTTCATATAAATCGGTCTACGCGTTCGGTTGTAATCGTCCCATATACAGACAGACTTCGCCTCCTACCTAATTACAGGCCTCCCTTATTGATTGATATTGAGTTCTCCATGAGGGGTAGTTGCCATACTCACCACGCTTAGCAGGCAGGTTAAGCGCAGTATAGGATTTTGATACACGGAAAGACGCTGCTGCCCATCTTCCTGAGGTATCCCTTAGCAGGCTCTTACTGCATCCACGGGCATGAGAGGAGGGGTAACATTCTTCTGCCATTCCAATCTCGCCATTATTGGTAAGTAATCAATATGAGCATTTCTATTCTAGCCTCTCTTGTCTTTTTTATACTTTCGCAATCACGATACCTTATTAATACATATATAACCGGGTATTTATCGCGTTTTTACCAGAAGTTTCGATTCTGACGATTCGTATCGCACATTCTGTGGTCGCGAGAAAACAGTTAGACTTACTAGCATAAGTACCTACCTACCTAACAGTTAGATGTATATAATGGAAAAAACATAATAGCAAACAACAAGAACTATACAATTATCCGAAAACCGTATATTCGGTAATTATAAAAGGACCAGACTTAACTACAAGTTTTAAAAGTTAGAACCGCTTTGGCCGCCATGGCAACTGAGTTTCACAACCAGTTGGCCAGAAATATGTTTTTATCTTGCTTCGCACGCTTTGCAGGTGAAGTTTCCTCTCTAAATGGCAACCTAATTTAAACCCATCAACTTTATTAACTTTATCGAATCATCGTCATTATCTGTATTACTCTACTGCTGGATATAGGCTAAATCCAATAAAAAAAGAAATCGTAATAATTATTTTAGTTGACTAACGTTACCTCTGTTATGAATTCATAATTTAGTTCAGTTAGATTGAATAGATTGTGTTATAAAAAAAATAATTCTCGTGTTTTATTTTAGAGAATTTGCCACTCTGCTTTGGCAGAAAAATATAGTTTAGGTAGAAAAAAAGCACCAAGGAATGGGCATTCGTTGTCTTGGCCTCGACGAGACAGCGCCTTTTATCAATGTCTATAATTCAGTGAAAAAGTTGACTGTTAGGCAAGCCAGCCATGTAAATTTATACCTATAATAACAATTTGTCATTATAAAGTGAATCCGCATTCCGCCTTTTTATTGCTAAAGTATATGTGCACACATTAACAGATAAACAGTATAGCTTATTGCATCACGTTATCATTCTGACAGCACATTAAAAGTTTCCGCTGTTTTATACACTAATAGGCTAGTTTACTAAATTTTAATTGTTAGTCTGGCATGTAGATTAACAAAATCTAATGGACACGTATTTTTTTGTTGTAACGTAATCCAGACAATATGCGCGATACATTATAATATAGAAATGTCGCGTGAAGTCACACGCTGGTACGCACCGACCGACGTCCTTTGGTACCAACTTAGAATATATTTACTAACTTAAAACTGTTATGAAAATGTTTCATTTATTTCAATTTGTTTTAATATAATATTTAACATCAAAAATTATAACAATAAAATGCAATGAAAATATCTAGTTTTAATTCCGCTAATGCTGAGATGCATATGCACCGCCCTCCCGCCCGCTAATTATGCACATGCAGGGGGAACCAGGCTGTTAGTGCAACATGCATACCCAAACCCACACGAGACACGTGTTTAGCCTCTCCGAGAGGCATCTTCAGGTGAAACGCCGAGATGTTGACTGGTCGACATTGTCATATGGACTTCCGCAAAGTAACGCCTGATTCCATTAATTATCAAAAATTATAGATTATGCATAAAATCAGTCTATAATCGCAATCATCGATATTCCTATACTTAAATCGAAAGTTTATACATCAGCACACGCATACATGGCAAAATCTAATTTGGTTACACAATACCGAGCTGTCAGTCCTTCTATCTACTCAATAACTCAATGCTCAGTCCAATATTGTGACGTCACGAGCCCCCACTCCTAAACTTCAATTTGCTTTATCAAGTGCTAGCTTCAGCCCGCCGCTTCGCACGCATTGTGCCCGGTTAAAAAGTAGCCTATGTGTTAATCCAGAGCTACATCTATACGTGTGCAAAGTTTCAGCTCAATCCGTCGGGTAGTTTTTGCGTGAAGAGGTAACAAACCTCCATACAAACAAACTTTCGGCTTTATAATATTAGTGGGATGGTTTCATTGATTTGAAAAAGCAAAACAGACGAGTCTATTATTGTTATATTATTTATCTGACGGACTAAATTGAATTACGATTTTATTAAATATGTACTCTGTCATCATGCCTATTGTAGTAAGTATTCCTCTGTAGTATTTACACCAGGGAATTCAACATAACAATTAAGAACACATTATAAACTGCAATAAATAAGATTATTATCTACATTACACAATAATTTCTCAATGGTAGGTTGTACACGCATCCGTCATGTACAGTCAGCCCTAGCTTTCTCTCGCAATCTAAAGGTCGGGGGTCAAATGTGTGTGAGACGTAGTACGTGAATAATAACCGTAATAACCGGGCCTTGCGATTTGTTACGGAGGATTGGATAATTTGTGAGTAGTTTGTAGAGACTGGCCTAGTTGAGAGGTATCAATGAGCCGTTTTCAGTAAAAAAAAATGTTTTCTACTAAACCTAACAGATGGAGCTAGTACCTAAGCGGAGAAAGCAAGTATGTGATCTCTCAGTGTCAACGTATGATGAGCATACAAGATACCAGTGGCTTACTTAGTTGGAGACTTGATAAGCTGTTTTTACTGAAAACGACCGACAAAACTTACCGAATGGGCAAGCTGAATCTTTCTTATCTGGTCCTAAGAAGTAGGTACTTCCTAATCTTCTTGCCCCTATTCCACTTTAGGAGGGGTCGAGGTCGGCACAACATGTTTTTTCATCCATTCTCTTCGTCACCCGTCAGGTGTACACACCCCTTTCCTATTCATGTCATCTTTCACAAGAGTTAGGTACTGCGTCTATTTAAATTTAAACTGATATGAAATATTTAACTTAATTAATTTGTTTACCTTTTGGCTGGCGTGAAGAACCACCCCTAGATAGGCTCAACCTTTAAATCATTGACAAGATCAAGCATCAGATATTTATATTTATTATATTATATTACTTAAATTATTAAATATTTAATTAAATAAATAAACGAAAATATCGGGTTGTGTTTATGTCGTAATTCACTAATATTTTGAACTATTATAACTCTCAAAAATATTATTATTTTTCAAATCAATATTTTTACAAACCACGTTCCGCCTGCCATTCTACCTAACATTGTTTATTATTTTCCATTACCAAACTGTTGCTAGTAAACAGATAGTAGAAATCGAGTGGTATCTCACTTGCGACATCTGATTTTCAATCGTGTAAGATGTAACAGATCTGTGATCTCGTGTGGACGCGCATCACTGCCTTTGGTAAACTGGCACATAGCCGCCTCAATTAACTAGATATACTTAAATAGACCGTTTGCATGAATATTTTCAACCTATCTATAGATGGAAAGATCTGATTCTAAATGTTAGGTGGATGTGATTTGAACTTTTTGGTAGAAAATTAAGAATTTGTTTGAGAGCTACATGTAATGAGGTGTTTTTAAAGAATGTAACAATAGTTCCTCTGAACCTAATAGATGGCGTGAGTGCTCGTTTCTTGTTGGTAAACGGCTTCTTGGTTGACTTACTAACCTGCTGGCTAGATGTCAAAATTTTAATTGTTAAGAATCAAGAATCAAGAATCAAAAAATACTTTATTCAGTGCGGCCGCATGGACCTTATTGACGCGTCACAAATTACAAAATAAAACAACACAAATAAATAGAATAAAGCACATAATTGAATCTGTTCACTTCAGATGACACGCGAGTTAGGAAAAGAAGTGAACAGAAGAACCTAACTCGGTCGTTATAGTCATCATTTAACAATTTTATTTTGTCTTATGTTACGTTTGACGGAGTTGGAGCAGATTCCGTCCCAAGTGGTTTTGTCCTCTAGGTAATCTGATATTTTATAATAAGCTTTATTGCACAGATTGCGTTTAATAATGTTTTTGAATTTATTCAATGATAACTTCTGCAACTCACTTGGGAGTTTGTTGTAGAAGCGTATACATTGCCCTTTAAAAGATATTTTCACCTTATGGAGCCTAGTAGTGGGCACAGCGAGTTTATTCTTATTTCTTGTATTTACATTGTGATTGTCGCTGTTTTTCTTAAACGAAGCAATATTTTTATGGGTGTACAACAGGTTCTCATAAATATATTGACAAGCTACTGTCATTATATTTATTTCTTTAAATTTAGTGCGAAGTGATTCTCTGGGACCCATATTGTAGATAGAACGAATAGCCCTCTTCTGCAGCACAAATACGGTGTCTATATCTGCAGCACATCCCCACAGTAGTAAGCCATAAGACATAATGCTGTGGAAATAGCTGAAGTAAACAAGTCTAGCGGTATCAACGTCCGTAAGAAGGCGGATTTTTTTGACTGCATATGCTGCAGAACTAAGCCTACCCGATAGTTGTTCTATGTGTGGGCCCCATTGAAGCTTATTGTCTAAAGTTATGCCTAAAAATACAGTTTTTTCTACAAGGTTTAAACTTTCACCTTTTAATTTAATCTTGGCATCAGCCTGTTTTACATTAGGGAGAGTAAATCTAATGCATTTTGTTTTATTTTCATTAAGTAATAGGTTATTGACATTAAACCAATTAACAACCTCTGAGATTGCATTATTCACCTCGTCATAATCGGTGGTACGTCGTTTCATTTCGAACAAAAGTGAAGTGTCATCAGCAAACAATACAATCTCATGATTGTTTTTGACAAGATGAGGTAGATCATTCATGTAAATTAAAAATAGAAAAGGCCCAAGAATTGATCCCTGCGGTACACCCATTGTAACTACAGATCCCGAAGAACGTTTTCCATTAACATCAACTCTTAGTCTCTGTCATGTAGATTAACAAAATCTATATTGTACATAATAATAATATATTGGACACGTATTTTTTCTTTTTTCACGTAGGTAATCCCAACAATATGCGCGATACATTATATCGAAATGTCGTGTGAAGTCACACGCTGGTACGCGCCGTCCGTCGTGCCTCGGTACAGAATTATGAAGTAACGAGCACTCCTTTATCACTCGCCTTATCTAAGTATTGTTTCGTTAATTTAAAAAAGGAAATAATACGTGTCAATTATGTTTGTCTTATCTAACTGTCGCACTAAATATAACTTTGATTTACATACCCTGTTAACATGCCTATTGACAATGACATAACTTTTGTTACCTTGCTAGCTCCGCTCACTAAGGTCCACTGTTAGGTTCAGCAGGAAACCCTTTTTTTATTTTCACTGAAATCAGCTCTTTAACTAGAATATATAAAATATAATAATATAGAGTACATATATAAAAGGAGATAATCCCGTAGGGTTACATACTTGTTTAACACATCCAAAGACGGAAAGGTCAGATTTTGAATCTCTGGAAGGTAATAAAATTCTTTGGTAGAAAATTAAGGATTCATTCGAGCAAATATCGCTTTTCTTTGATTTTCGATGTAAATTCGACACGGTTTCCCAAACAAGTTGGATTTTTAATGAATTACTTCAGTCTTGCCCATTTTTTTAACTTGTAAGACCATGTAAGACTTGATCTTAATTGAAGAAGATTTAGTGCTTATAAGTCTATGTCTTCTGTATCCGAAATGTCAATGAGGTTTTTCTTCGGGCACGATTCCGCATTGTTAGTTAAATTACTAAGATTTTAGACACGTGATCTCAAATATACATTTTTTTCTTGTTACACACAGCCATGTTTTTATGTGACAAAATACAATCGAGGCAATATGCGATCAGAGAAAAAAAAAGTACCGATAAAAAATACGTCTGAGGCAGCCATCTAACAAACCGTAATAGTTTACTTTATGTAGTCTTTAACATAAAATAAGTGGAACAGCATCAACGGTCAAAATAAAACAAGTCGTTTTCTAACGAGGAAAAGTTGAACATCAACCTACATAACTTGCTAAAAGCGAGACCTCTTGCCCTCGCCATAAGGAAATATCATGTAAAAATAGCCCTATTCCATGGAGATTTCTATTTTAACCGTCCAATGCGAGACGGCACATAAATGACTCGCAAACCTTACACTGCTGACGTCATTACTAAAGTCATTGCACGATTCAATACTAAAAATGACAATCCATACCAGCATTTCGTACAACCGAGCCATTAATGAGCCAAAATCTTGCAATTCATCATTTCGGCCGTAGGACGTTCACTGCTCAACATAGGATCTTGCAATTGACAGCCCGCAAAGGGAGCATACCTTGCTACAAGCTCCTAAAAGCAAGCCCGCCGTAAGAAAGGCACGTAAAAGTGTGCTTTTTCTATAGACAACACTATTAAAACGAGCCAACTCTAGTGCCACACGTGTCGCATGGTATTTAAAACAAAGTTTGGTCTAGCTTAAGAAATATTCGGTAATCATTTGTTTAGAGGCGCCGTCATCTAAACTGATGAGGAGGACTATATATATAATATACTATTAAAATCTACAACAGCTTGGAGCACTATCCAATCTTAGTGATGGTCGTGATAAGTTGCGTAAACGCGCAACCTTTCACCGCGAATTCCGATGCGGTCTGCGTTTGCAGATCCTAACACCAATCTGGGGAATTGAGTAATCATGGAATGCTAATAAAGTGGCGCATTTTGTAATGTCCCATTCACCTAAGTAGTGTAATTAAACGGTCAGACATAATTTTCCATTAATTTAATTGATAACGCGTAAGGAGAGTCTGGCGACCTGAAACACTGGTTTTGAAAAAACATATCTCAGGCACCGGTCTCACACTTAATGCACAATAGTTATGCTACAATCTTGTTCTTGTTTATATAATTCTTAAGTTGTCAAGTAACTTTCTATACCTAAATGTGAGAAAATAAATTATATATATATATATATATTTCATTGCATTATATATTTTTTATACACAATTATGACATTTAGCCTCTTTTAAGACTTCAAAATCTTTTGAAGCCAAAATCTGCGTGTGTGATATAGCAGTGTAAATCATTCCCCAACAAAGCACACTTATAGAATTCACTGCCAGGGACATGTGCTGGATAAAACATTAAAATTGTAAATAAAACATTAGATACCACATCCGTGCGTAGAAGGCTTTTGAGGTAATTGCTGCTTATCTCTATTCTGTTTTGTGTAACTACATTGCAATCAACCATAACTTCTACAGAGTTTAGGTGTTTTGCCATCCAACATTCTAACTGCTCAATTAATCTTTCCAGTAATTTATAATAACAATTTAATCACGGGCTATAACATATTTTACCAACACAAGTACCTAGTGCATAAGGATCAAAAGAGACAGGTCGCCTCGCTCCACTTCGGGTACCTTCAACTGACCACATGCCGTGGAGTCAAGAAGGTTTTGATTGGGCTAATTGCCACCACATGCGTGCGTGCTCTAATAAGGACCTCAATTTGACGCGACGGAGCAATGTTCCTAAACATGTACGGGCAACTCGAAAGTCTGAAGTCTCTGTATTTTGATAATGAGAAGTTAATATACTATAGGTTTGTTTCTTTTACTAATAATTATTCTTCATTCAATTGAATGGTATCATAAAATCGAATTCAACTCGTGTTTTGTCCCTCTACAAGGCATCTTCAAGAGAAATCGGCTTCCCGTTCGTTACTAGAAACAACGAAGACGCATAGGTAGCCCAGCAACGAATAACACCACCGCTCTCCCTAGACGTGTTGCTACAAATAAAATAACGCTTCTGCTCGCGTCTTTGTATAGTGTACCCAGATTAAAGGGTACCTTACCTTTAGTCTGGGTACACTATGTACACTACGTTTGCCCAGATTGTTTTCCCCACTTTAGACGTTTTTTTAAGCCTGAACAGTTCAGTATACCAATTGTCGTTCAGTGGTAACAAACATGCACCGGTAATTATTCAAAACCATAAACATTAAATTCATAGGGTTTTCAAAATTATCTATGAGATTATTGTAGTCACGGGATTCACCGGAATATATTATTTTCGAAAAATATCATGTCCGTTTGGCCCTAGTACAAATGTTCTTCAAGATATGGTATTTAATTGTTAGCAAGACTTAACACAAATTGTGTCACCATACAAGGTCAAAAAATAACTGCTGTAATATTTTAGTTCAGAGGAATTTTATAACGATGGTCCTTAGCTCAGTTAGGAACGTAAATTACCTTAAAAGCATGGGAAAATATTTTACAAATGTTTTACTGAGGTGGCTTCATGTGGATTCATTATTTACTTGCATTATTGACTACTGTCGGGCGAAAACTTTACTTTAGCTTAATGTCCTTTGGCCTGTATATTTCTATGGTCAACTCTATCTATTCCATGTCGGAGGAATTCAGATCATACCAGTCATTTCGGATGGCCATTGAAATAACGCAGTTCGGCTGAATACATCTAAACTTTTAAACGTCTCTTCAATATTTTCGCAACTCTACGTCCCTTCAGATTTATAGCGGTCCACCCTCCTACTTATAAAGTCTACGAGCATATACGTTAACATCGTAATGAGCAGGCTTAGGCATCGATTAAACGCATGCTCAATAATGACACGTGTAAAAACTTGCTATCGACAGGTGTTCAAGTGTTATGAATGTGGTTCTCATGTGCTTATCCCACTTCTGAATTCCGACTAGTTGTGGACATTTTGTGCGTGTATTTATCTTAAAGTATATTAAATAATAAAGCCTTGTTACATCTAACTATAGATGATTGATACAGTGCTTAGCAGTACCTGGGACATTGTTTGATGGATTAGGCTTGCCCAGCACCTTTAACCATCCTCTCAGCAAAGTCAGCTATTAGTCAGAGTAGGTAATTAACAGGTCAATACGTTTAAAGCTAACTAAGCCGCGGGCTTCCTCAGGTATATTTAATAGTGATTGTGCTATTTTATGGCTTTATCTACGGATGTTGCACTAGAAATCGTAAAGGCAATCCCATTTAAACACTGCTAATAATAGTTGGGGAACTTATATGTAGGTACCAAAATCTTGGATAGAGACATAGAGATAATATCGCGCATCGGCGATATTTTGCCCAATATGGCTACAAACGCCTACGCTATTACTTCATCGATATTGAGAACAATATAATACAATACCCACAAAAAGATCCCGGTGCTGCAATATATTTTTGTTGTAACACTAGAAACGGAATCTTCAGATTGACGAAACGAAAATGAGAATTATTTAGGTACTTTACATCTTATAGCACTGGTTCTGGCTGCCCCTGGCTATATCATAAACGCAGGATTTATTATCTAAGTGCTTATTTTGATTATCCAATAGGCGTGACAAGATGGATACGAGTATCTGAGAGGGTCTGGAGAGGGGCTGCGCAAAATCGTGAGGAATGGAGGGAGGCTTTTTCACAACAATGATAACAATAACTTAAACGACGTTTCCAGTAGCTAACCTAACCTTTTCATTTCAGATGGGATCCAAAGCGTCGGATCACGCCGACCGAAGCTTCCCGCCACGAGTTCGTGACCGGTTGTCCGTTAGGCAGTACCCCGCTCGGCACTACCCCGTCTGGCGTGCTGGCACTCCCCCGGCTGGCGCCGCCGCGGCCTGCGCGGGCGCTGCTGCACTCGCAGTCGGCGGGAGACGTGGCTGCCATGTTGGGGCGCGCGTGACCACAGGAAACATGAGATAAGGATGAACGGGCGCGCTCTGGACTACCATAGACATGTTCTTCTGTTATTTTAAAGCTATCTGTAATATAATAACCTTAGACAACTCTCCGTTTTTTTAAATCAGCCTTTTGTTGACTTGTTGTAACAGCCTAATTAGCTACCTAAATATTGGTGCGATTCAACTGAGCTGAGCGCAGCGGGACTAAATCAACCTATGGCAACGCTCAAAAAAAAGGCACAACGCTCGAAGAAACGAGCGTTGTGATTGGTCAGTTCAGCACATAAACAAATTACCTTGTTACCATGTAATTTGTATAAGTGACTTTTCAACCATGATCTTTTTATAGCTATGACAATTTCTGTTTAAAATAATTCGTACAAAACACTCCAGTCCAATACTTTAATCTTCGTCTAGGTAGTTAAATTATTAACAGAAGGTAGAGAGATTAAGAGCGCGCTGTTTTTGAAATGTTTTTCCTAAAAGTTAATTTTTTAGGGTATTTAACATCATTCGGTAACAAACGTTGTAAGAAAAGGCTCAAATGTTTGATTGACAGTTACCTAAATTCAATAATCGGTCTAAAATCTATTCAGTCCATTTACAACCATTCGTACCTACTTCGCATAATGCAATTTCAATAGAATATAGTACAATATAGATGTTTAATTAAATGTGATTTTATATTCATAAAGTCAAGGTTTACTATTTTTGATTTCGATAACTTTAATCGAATGGTAATGTTTATTATGGCGACTTCAGAAATACGTTGCAACCATGTTAATCCATTTCACGCAGACCTACTGCAGAGCTAAACACAAAGAAGACAAAGTTGTACGCAAGACTATAACGCCATTTTGTAAGTCTCCTGCCAATACCGTAGAACTGTTGTAACCACTTAGATCTTTTGAAATTAAACTTTCAAATAAACTCTTATAGAATGCTAATTGCTAAATACTTAAAACTGACATGCCATCTCTTAAGTAAAACTTCGGAAGCTGTTCGTAGACAATTATTTCATAAAATACTGTGGAATCACTTAGCAATGTATTACGTCACACCTATTATGGTATTGTGTTCTTTGTGAATAGTATTAACGACAATTTAAACTAACTCTTTCATACTAATAACAGCCAATCAAAGCGTTGCTAATCTATAGGTAATTTAAGATCTAGAAGTGCCAAAACTGCTGTTGCGATGCTATAACAGCTAGACCAATTTTTTTCAGGAGATATGAAATCTTTCTTCGATTAGAGCAAAACCAATGAATGAACATTGACTGATAAGTACAACGTAGTATACGTTACCATATTATTGCTGTAGAAAATATAGTTTATGGCACAAGATAAAAAGTATATTATTTTGAGCTTTGCCTTTTTCTCTGAGACGGTAGGGATAATACCAAAGAGGTCGACTAGCACCAGTTGATTATAAAACGATCTCAACTCTAGTGAAATAAAACTTGTCATGAAATTTCGCTTGGATCGCAAATCGTTTTACTTGTGCCAAAATAGAGGACGTGTTTGTCTGTTTCTATTCTAATAAGAGGGTACTTTTTGAATCACTCGCATAAATAAATCGATGGGACTGTAATAAATATCGTTCCACTTCCAAAATGTCGTATGTTTAAAAATAAAGATACATTGACATTGCCACACATGTTTCAAGGAATCAGAACGAATAATTAAGTTCTAAAAAGTATTGATAAAACTAGTCACTATACTCAGCATTTGCTGTGAAGGAACGGCCGCCGCAGGCTTAGACGAGATAAATCTGTCTTCATCGCTGTCAAAGGTCAATATTGTATTAGTTATTAGCAACTCTTGTCTAAAGCAAAGAATTGACGTTTGACATCGATGAGCACGAGATTTACGCCTGTTGCAAGATACGTTATAAGTTCGTGCTGATCATCTATGCCACGTGAGGGGCGGACACTTACAACGAAATTACTTAGCGGGTGACCAAAAGTATAATGGCAAACACGTGAGAAACGATAAAATTAATAAATATGTCCCTGTCATGATGACACTGGCAGAATTGTATAAAACCAGACACAAAATCCATAAAAGAAGAAGAAGAATACGATACGTTATTAGCCTGCGGGCTGCACCGCCAGTGTTCTGTGTGCACCACAGAGCGCCAGCGTGATTACGTATCTCGCGACAGGGTTTTTGCAACGGGCGATCGTTGCGTTCTCTAATACAAAATTGACGTTTGACAGCAACAATCGCCTGTTGGAAAACCTGTCGCGAGATACGTAATCACCCTCCGGGTCTTTCGTAGGAAGCAAATGAGTTTACTGTGAACGATTTCGAGTGAGAATTGCGTTCTACTCACCAGCGGAGCTATTTGTGTACAACAAATTTCATGAGCGTGTAGACCAATACTCGTAGTTATACAAGTGATTCAAATATAGGACCCCAGGATAATTTTAGTCCAAGCTGGGTCCACATTTATTTTACTTTGAGTGGACACAGCGAGTTGTAAGCTTTAAGAGAAGCCTTCGTATCCCAAACATAGCCTAGGTCTGATCACGTTTATTCAGTAGATATGTGATGTTGTAGATTTTTGTAACTGTCTAGGAATACTAGGACTGTGTAATCTTGATATTATAAGCTGCTGTTAACGAGTAAGATTAACCTTATTTTTTTAAGTTGAGAATTATTTTTTCTGCTTAACCTAATTTAAAATACTTTTATAATTTAACTATTACCGATGAATAAACCTGGTTAGGATTGAATGATGAATAGGAGTAGAATAATTTCGTTAATTTCTTAGATTATTATAATGATAGGAAGAATGTGAACTTATTAAACTAGTCAAGATATCATCGAATGCGTGTAACTTTTGTGACAACTAGTCTTTAGATTTACTTCTACATAAGTATAAGAACTCTTCATAATCATATAGGTATGTAGTATAGCCTTTGTTACTCATAGAAAAGGGTATAACTTAAGATGTACATATTCTTCTGATAAAGTTCGGTAGCCAACGTTGTATTAATATTGAAGTCATCAAAATATACAACGATTCTAATAAAACTTAACTTACTTCACAAGATTTGCACCAAAATAATTACCAAAGAAAAAGTTAAAAGAAATGTATTCTGTTTTGATTGTTGTATATTTCGAGGCTTGCCTAATTAGAACATAAAACCATTGACAACGTGCTCGTTATTTTCGTAATATACAAAATTTAAGGTGGTTTTATTAAAGCAGTGGTTCTTAACCTTTTAGTAATGAGAGACCCCAGGTTAAACAACCCAGAAATATGAAATATGAATGTAAGAAAAATTTTGCGTCTAAAGACAAAATCAGTACATTTCGCGCTGAATTCTACTTGTGGTTCAGAGTGTATAGATTGTTAGAAAATTAATAGTAAGCCGATTTTGATTAGTTCGCGGACCACGTTCGGTGCTCTCGCAACTAGTGATTCGCGGACCATAGGTTAAGAACCACTGTATTAAAGTATCAAATTAGTTAGTCGGACTACGTGTGATTTGAAGGATCATTATTTAGTATTAGTAAATGTGGTTGTTACGCTGTGTATTGTATAACTCAATGTATATCATACTATGAATTTGACATTATTTGTTCTATTGATCGTAATGATTAAAGTTCTTCCAAATGTAGAAAGGTATTTTTATTTAAACCTTGTTCGAGGTACATGAGCTGATTCCACGTGATGCTGTAATGTGGGAAGGGTGAAGTAAATTTTGGCCGTTTATTACAGACTAGCAGCACTCCACATTTTAACCCTCGTAGTTCCCGTTCCCGTGGGAATACGGGGATAAAAGATTTTATTCGTTACAAACATACAAAATAGAAATCTTTCCTCTATAATATATTAGTATAGATATAAATGACTCTACAGGGTGTAGTATAACACTAACCCAAAAGGGGGGGTTAGAGCCCATGAAAACCAGTCGGTTTGGAGGGACAAATGCGTCAATAAGGTCCATGTGGCCGCACTGAATAATTCTTCGCATAGGATACTGTCATCAATAGTTGTTATCCTAACAATGAAATTAATATAAAAAAGTAAGGCCTTTGCATCTATTATAGACGATTTATGCAGCGTCAGCAACTGGTAATCATGCTGTACGGGACGCTGCAGTGCCTGGGACATTGTTTGATGGATTAGGCTTGCCCAGCACCTATACTATCCCGAACAGCCATGACCCGGAAGGCTTTCAGCGTAGGCAGCTGTTAGTCAGAGGAAAGAACAGGTCAATACGTCTGAAGCTAACTAAGCCGCGGGTTTCCTCACGATGTTTCCTTCACCGTTAAGCACGTGTTAAATGTGAACTTACACTTTGCAAGAAAGAAAAATCCATTGGTTTACGGCCGGTATCGAACCCACAACTTTCAGATTAAAAGTCGGAGGTACATACCATTCGGCCAACACGGCTTACAATAATTGGAATTAATAATGTCATCAATAATTCAATCAATTAATAAAATCATGTTATCAGTAATTGTTATTTCGAAAATATATACTTTTTTTTGCTGGACAATTCAAACAACATTATCTAGCCCCAAGCTAAGCAGAGCTTGTATTAGGGTATTATTTAACTGACATACATATTACATCTACAAAGATAGATATTTTTTATCATAATATATGGAAAAACATCTAGCACTAATACAAACCCTGAACTATTATCTGCCGTCGTACAGACATTTGTCCCAAGACGGGAATCGAACCTGCAACCTCTTGCGTCGCAGGCAGAATTCCGCCCGCTGCGCCACAGAGGTCGTCATTCAGCTAAGATTAGGTTAGAGATGGGTAGGACATGTTGCTAGCCGGATCACTTTCAGTAGATCCAGCTTTTAGAACAGCAATAAATTATGGATCTAGTGAGAGTTTTTAGTCTCGGTAAAAAGAGATCTCTCAGATCTAGATTCGAAATTAACAAAAAAATTATAACTTTATATTTCTATTTTAACTGGAATCTTTGAAGATTCGATGATCAAAAAAATTACATAATATGTTAAAAATGCCAAATGTCAAAAATGATCAAAGTATGACACCCTCGAGGTAGACCACCTGCCAGATGGGTGAGCGATATACCTAGTCGAGATTGTCAGACGACAGTGGATGAGGCTAGCACAGGAGCGTTACATTGGCCTGTTGACAGGACTCCCAGACACTGCTGGGAGTGGCTGTCAACGGTCTGATGATGATAAGATTAAGGTTTGATAGTGTTGTGAGTTTTTAACGTCAGTTAAAAATAAATAAGTAATAATTTTTTCAATAACTTTTCTTCAAATTCCAAAGACATGCAATTCAAATGATTTACCTCGCATCTAAGTACATGTATCGCAATCTCGACAAATGCTACGTCGTTTGCGATAAAACTTATCAACTTGGGAACCTCGTCGTGACTTCCTCGCTCAGACAATAACCAGATACGATCACCTACAGTAATGTGGCCATTTTCACATGGTTTTGTCACTGCGAAACTTATAATTCCGAGGAATATAATATTGTTTTACTGACGTATATAGATAGAAATGTCCTCGAATTGTGTTTCTACGATGTCTTCTACCATTCGAGATGGGATCAAGAATCGGAGAAAATTAAAGTAAAAATTGTTTTTCTTTTTAACTTAAAGTTGTTTGAAGTCTTTTTTAAACTTTCACGATCACTACACATTTAAACGAGTTATTTGACTTTATTATTGCCCGACGTTCGTCATGATTACACCCATCTTGGTCCCGGGAAGACTGTAATAATAAAGGTGAATACCGCGATAAATACCCGGTTTAATATTGGTTAGTAAAATTATTTATAATCACTATTTTATATACTAAGTACCTAACATTAATGTAATGCGACTACTCGTATACATAAAAGCTGTGTTGGCCGAGTAGTATGTGCTTACTAACTTAAGCGACTTTAAATCCAAGGGTCGTGGGTTAAAATCTAGCCAATGGATTTTTTCTCTGATTACTTAATAGCCGACTACGCTGGGAGGATAATATATGTAGGTGCTGGGCAAACCTATTCCATCTAACAGTTTCCCAGGCACTGCAGCGTCCCGTAAGGGCCTCATTTCTTGTATATAAAGTGCTCTGTGTAATTTCCGTCATATCTAATTGATTTTTTTTATCCTTCAGAATTGATTTATTAAAAAAATGTTTTAGCTCTATAGTTTAAACAACAACTGGTTTTCGAAAAGTATTTTCTGGCATCAGTACTCCGAAAGGTAAATAATTTATTAATTAAGGCCATACTTTAACCAAGCTGTAATATAATTTTGATTAAATTATGGGATCGTTACATTGGAAGTTTTTTCGCATTTTCAGTGCGATATCCATCAAAACAGTATGTTACAATATCTACCAAAAGAGAAGCTTATTCTGAAGGCATCGTTAATCTTAGATCTTACAAATGATATAAAGATTTTTTACGAAATCACATCTGTAACTTGCAGTTATAGTTAATTGCCAATGGTCTAGATGTTGCAGCTTATCTTCGTAGAATCTTTCTTGCATCATTTATCTGCAGATGATAACAAACGGACTAAAGTCAATACTTAGGTACATCATAAAACTTTCCGGTAACCGTTAAAAATACAAAACAAACAGAGCCTTTGTTTTACAAAAACGTGCAATGGACCATGGTCAGAATCACCCTGGGAATCATACCGTGATCACTTCCGTTAGCCTAACTTGCTAACCCTTCCTAGTAACTACATTCTGGTACATCTCATGGGTCTTCGTCATCCTGATAAGTATTAACGCTAGAAGAAAGAAAAGAACGTCTGAGAACTAGAAGGATGAATATTGCATCCATATTGCGTCCTAGGTTAAACATAGCGACTGTCAGTACCACGCTATTCAACAAGGTACCAACGGATTTTAAAATAATTAAATCTTAAAAATTTAAATTTCTTATTGAATACTAATTAATTTAATTAATTTCTATACGATGGAAGCATAATAATCTCGAGGCTTTTAAAACTTTAAAAAACAGAATAAAATAAATATTTAAGGGGGCTCCCGTAGAACTAACGTGATATTTTGCCGTTTATTGCTCGATTTCAATAACGGCAACAGATAGAAGCTTGAAATATTCACAGACTTATGGTACGGAACCAATCGTGGGCGAGTCAGACTCGCACTTGGCCGATTTTTCTTATTTATTACATTTTAATTAAAACTGTTTTTACTAATTACAAGATTGAAAATATAACATTCTATTACAATTACCTACACATAATAAGTATAAATATCACAGAAAAAAGTTAATAAACATTTTTTTTGCAGATCTTACTAACATAACCAAAACACTGTTATGTGTCAGTGTGTTCTTATGTATTCTTCGACTGGATAACCAAATATGTATAAGTATAGAAAGTTATATTTAGTAGCAGTTGTAATATAATTAATCTGAATAAATTTAATTAAATGAATCAATTAACATGACTGCTTATTCTACATTAATTAAATTATCTATCTCATTAACGACCTCCGTGGCGCAGTTCATTTAATATCCGGTTAATAAGCAAGAATTTAATTCTCGCCGCGGGAGAAATGTTTGTAAGTTTTCTTGATATTCGTCGCGGTGTATGAATATTATGCATTTACGAAAAATAAGTTATCATCACGGTTCTAAGGTGTTCAAATCTTATTGCAATCGACTGTATTGCATGCCTGCAACTTCTTTTTGAATAATGATAGATTGTTTCAACCTTGACCGTTAGCTCTTTAACGGGTAAACATGAAACTAATTATTGTAAGGCAATCTCCACGGTGAAGCGTTTAAGAATGGCGACATGGCTGTCGAAACGTGTGGCGTTGACAAAGGGCTGAACGTAAACATTTTTGCCTCTTTTGTGTAAAAACATAGATGGTTAACTAAAATTTTGTTAACCATCTGTGCTCTACCTTAATGAGAAACGTAACATCGACAATTATTTTATTTTGCAGGCCATGCAACCATTGTTTGCGAAGTTTGAGCGAAATTGTTTTTGTCTACCTGCATTTTTTCTGTTATCAGTTTTTCTAGTATTCATCAGTCTGTTATAATATAAGTGTTATAAAAACTGTGCGACTAGCCCAATTATTTATATAAAATGTTAAATTTAAGTTTCTCTTGTAAGTGAATTTATATTCTTATGATAAATAAATTGATCTTAAACCTGAAATGTGATCTTCGCTTGTCTGAACTAGAACAGGATAGTGACGTATGGTGCAAAATAAAGGAGGACTATATCCAGAAATGGATGAAGTCGGGCTATGGACGACGATGATGATGTTTCATTTAAATTTTCAATGAAGAAAATTGTCTAAATCTGTATAAAAGGTGTAATTAACAGCAGTTTAACACGACTATGATTAATGACACCTTGTTTCTAAATTCACTTTGCGCAGTAAATAATATAATAGGTTGATACATAATGAGTATCGACTCACCGATAAGTACCCATTCGTGAATTACATCGAGGCATAAAAACTTAATGTCCTAAGCATTCACAGCTCATCACGAGTCCATGGCATCTCGTAAAGGTATTTGTTGCAAAGCGGACGTCTTTTGACCGCAAGTCTTCACTTTCTACCGACCTTGCCAGGTGAAAGTGCTAACCGGCAGAATCACATGACCTCTACACTTCAACACGTGAAGAGAACGCGATGGCTCTTCAATTCGGCAGGGTTGCCGTTATGTAAGGAGTCATAGGCTGTTATAATGCTTTACATGGGTTATCTAATGCTCAGGACATAATAATATGGTCAATGTGAGAGGAAGAGCCTTATGCGGATTTGATACGGCTAGGTTGAAAGTGAGTAAGTTTTGAGATTTTATTTCAGTTTATATTTATCTTGGTGAAGGAAACCAACGTGAAGCAACCAACGGCTTAGTCAGCTTCTGACGTATTGAAGTGTTATTTCCTCTGATTATAACAGTCTAAGCTGAAAGGACAGTAAAGAGCAAGCCTAATCCATAGAAAAATGTCCCAGGCACTGCAGCGTCCCGTAAAGCATGAATACCAGTTTCTGACGCTGTCTGATTCATCTAAGTAGGTAACAGAAGTGAAAGGCCAATTTAATTATTTCCGGCTTATATTAATTTAGTCAGTACATAGCTCTATGGCACATATATAGCGGTAGGATATTGCCTCTTCTCTCTTGCCCGTGGATGCAGAAAAAATCTGCCAAGGGATACCTCCGGAAGAAATGCGCCTTTCCGTGTATCAACACCCTGTACTCTCGCCAACCCACCTGCCACGCGTGGCGAGTATGGCAACAACCCCCTCATGATCTTAGAGACCACCAGTGGATGTGGACAGCAGTACTACGGCAGAGACGCAAATATGTACTTTTTTAAGGTTCCGTAGTAGGTACATCAAGGAACCCTTACTATGCTTTGTCCGTCTGTCCGTCTTTCTGCGGCATTACGAAAAGACAATTGGTATTAAGAAGCTGTAATTTTGCATTGACATATAAAATAATCACGCACAAGATAACGATAAAAAAATTATAATCAAGTAATTAATTTGGGATACCTCCCATACACTTAAGATGGGGATGATTTTTTGGAGCCCACTTCGGTCAAATCGATGCTTAACCCTTCCTCAAGCCGCAAGTGCTTTAAACTAAGGTTCCTAAAGCCGCAAGTGCTTTAAACTAAGGTTCCTATTATTTCGTAAAACGCTAAGTAATTAAGTTACAGTAAATAACACTCGCTCCACAAAGAAAACACCATTGATCCAATATTGACACACAGCATTTACTCGTCACCATACGCCACAGGTAATAGAGCTTACATAAGAACGCACAATACCGCATAATAGAGGTCCATAATTAAAGCAGCTCGGTGAGACTGGCACAGATTCCGCGGATTACCGACATTTCCTGATGCGGCGCGTAATCACCTCAGGGCTTGTGGTCACCCCTGCGATGGCGAAAGTGAACGGGGAATGGGATTGTAGTTATAATTTGTAGTTAGTTTTCCTTTGGAGATACGATATGGGGTCCTTTAAAAGTCGGGTACCTATTCTCTTTCCTCGAAGCTTATGGTGTTGTAATGTCCATGGGCGACGGTGACCACTTCCCATCAGATTGTCCATCTGCTAAAATTCCTGCTTACGAGTATGATGTATAGAAAAAAACTATAGACTTTTGATTTGTCTTTTGTTACGCGCGCAATCTCATCCAATCGATGATTGTACCATTGATTTAGACTCCTGCGACTATTTTTTGTTTCCAAACCCAAGGAAATGGCTGGGTGGTAAGAGAGGCTCCAATGAAGAGGTAATCCCTGAAACGACCTCTTCATTGACGCCTATTTTGAGACCTTTATGAAAACCTATTATTTTGAAAGAATAATATAAAAAAACGCTGTACTAAATGTATCGAGTTGAAAGGACTTTTTTCGCCGAAAAAAAATGTTTTATTCAAAAAGTCACTGACTTATTAAATTGCCTGTGTAGTCTTCAAAGTTTATCAGCAGGGCAAAATAACAAGCAGTTCTTTTAAGATCAACCCACCTCGGTATTGGCTGGGGTGCACAATTAAAGCACTATCGGTGGGACTGATTCCTCAGGTTACCGCCATTTCTTGAATGCGGCGCGTAATGAGGTCTTGTGGCCACCCCTACGATGGTGAAAGTGAGTGGGGAATGGGATTGAAGTTACTATTTGTAGTTACTGGTAACTGTAGGGACTTTAGATCTTTCTTTTGTCACACGCGCAATCTCGTCGTCTTCAAAGTTTCTCGGACAGTGCCTATAAGAACAATGTAAAGACTTTAAGGATTAATCAATAAGTAAAATACGTAAGGATTATTAAATGTTTGTGATATTGATTACTTCAAGATCTGACCTTTTTGTCAGTTTAATAAACACATTTAAAGTATAACACCATTGTGTAGCAATTAAGATCCGCAGCCATCAATTATTTGATAAAAACCCACTTGGACCTTTCAAAAAGAGATCGATTTCGAGAAATAAAAACATACTATTTCATTACTTTGCAAAAACAATTAACCCAGGAATATAAATCTTGATTATTTCAAAATGCATCCCATCCAACATAAACTGTGTAAAACGATTGTTGTACAGCAATTAGGCGCTGTGAGACATGCCCCATTATTCTTTTCACTAGACATGGCTCAATCCCGGTCCTACCCATTGTCTATGGTACGGTACGTTACCACAACTTGCAAAACGCAGAGATATCTCGCTTGATTAATGATTTTACCATAAGATTTCAAACAAATGAAGCCGAAGACCCGCTAAGTTGCAAAAGAGAATGATGCAACCATTTCCTGTCCATGGGAATTGACGTAGACAGAAAACTCAATAGTTTTCTCTAACAATCTACATCTTTACGACTTGAGTTGAGTGCAAATGTGTTAACAAGAACATACTCAGTAAACCACACGCATAGCTGTTTTTCAGGTGAAAACAACCATATTTAACACTTGTTTAAGTAATGGAAATGACTTTTACTTCACGCAATCTTAACAAATTTAATACTTACCTACTTAGGTAAGGTCACAGCTGAACACCTGTGCACTAGCAATAAAACGAAACATTAATAATGCATTGCAGAAGCTTTTTTTTATCTAAATGTGATTTTAACTGCAGTTAAGTTCGGCCGTGACACGAATATGGGTCAATATGCCCCACTTACTTTCCTCAATCACTTTCAAAATCAAATTGCAGTTCGTATTAGTACCTAGTTAATCTCAGCGCTGTTCATCTTGTCCTTTCGAAACAAGTAGGGGTTTAGTAGGAGGGGTGGTAAAACTGAACGCATCTCGCCGCTCGCGCTATTACCGAACTGTCCGCTGCTGCGTGCGTCGAAGCGCGGGAACATTTGTCATTTTAACTTTGACATTTCAATTTTTCAAATTTCGCGCGGATTAAAAACTTTTTGGAGGATTTTATTTTAATTTTACTCTGTGTTGTGCAGTGTTTGTGTGATTTGCGTTGTGTTGTGTGATGGTACTCTGTCGCTCTAGTTGTTGAGAGTGCAGCATGAGGGGCGTTTGGCAGTGTTTGTTGTTGGCGCAAGTGGTCAGCGCCATCACTGGACCTAGAGTAAGTATTTTTTTTATTAATAAACAGCTGTTACTTTTAGAATAAGTAATAACTACCCGCAAATAGTAACATATGGAGTACCCACATAATACCTTAACAATTGAATTAATTACGTAGTTACCCATAAAATGACACCAGCATTTGACTGCTCTCTTATATGAGATTGTAGGAGTAATACCTAATACTAAACTTAAATAAGATTTTTAAATGAATTTGAGATCATGACAATGACAAAAGCATAATAATCATTCGAAAACATCTAAAAACAAAAACGAACGTAAATTAAGGGTAATAAAATAACAAATTACCATGAGAAATGTAATGATAAACTTAATTCTGCATGACGAGCTCACACGGCCCCGGTTATGTAAGAACTTATTGTGAAGAGATGCTATCTGAAATGTTTTTCTTAATTTCACTTAACGACGCTTTTAATAATTACCTAATTCATGCTAAGTTTGCCGTGGGGTGCCGGTAGTAGAATGATACCCCTCCTCTCATGCCTATGGATGCAGTAAGAGCCTGCTAAGGGATACCTCCGGAAGATGGGCAGCAGCGTCTATCCGTGTATCAACGTCCCATACTGCGCTCACCAACCCGCCTGCCAAGCGTGGTGAAAATGGCAACTACCCCTCATGGAGATCCATGAGGGAGGCCTGTGTTCATCAGTGGACGTTTTATGGCTGAAATGATGATGCTAAGTTAATGAACTGTAGTCAACATTTGTATGCATCTTGGAGACGGTATAATAAATTGTCTAACTCAGGTGGCGCCCTTTCCTCTTGCGTTGGCTGAAGGAAGAAATTCCATCAAAATCTCGAGCTTGATTTGTCATTTGAAGAAGAATTAATTAGCATACCACCGGCTTGTTCTAATATGTGCACTTTTATTCTAGCTATAAGGTTTGCCAAAATAAAAAAAAAATAAGACAACATTGTGCCAAATGTATGCTACATTTGGCACAATGCTGTCTTTGCCCCGGAAGATAAAGTATCTACAGTCAATGATGATGATGGAGGAAGAGCCAAGTTATTAATGAGGCTGTAAAAATGATGATTTCGAGGAAATAAATTATCGTTCGTTTTTCGACAGACATTTTTCGCAACGCGATGTAATAGGAAACGGAAATCAACCCATTTACTTTACGCATTGTCTTTAATTGCATAGATACACATCGACACCACAACATACGCGACATAACACCTTTGTAGACTTCGAGTCATTGTAATATCTCCATTCTAAAATAAAAATACCTTATCAAAAATTTCGAAGTAGTACAATCTATTCTACTTCATTGAGCCCAAAACAAGACAAAAGATTCAGAGCACTATGTACAGATGAAGAAAAAGATCTGTACTTAGTGATGAATGACGGAGAGCTTTGTCCAGCAGTGGACCTCCAACGAATGGAAGAGAAGAGATAATTATAAATAAATAAATAAATAATGGCTGGTGAGAACTGCTGGTCGGCGGTGGATGCAGACGGCTTCCAACCGCAGTACTTGGAGATCAATGAGGGAGGCCTTTGTCCAGCAGTGGACGTCCTTCGGCTGAAATGATGATGAAATAAATAAATAATGCTGGACAAATCACACAGCATCATCTATCCCCAAGCTAAGCAGAGCTTGTGTTATGGGTACTAGATGACTGATATACTTAATACATTATACTACATAGATAGATATTTTTATTATAGAGGTATATAGAAAAACACCCAGAACACCCTGAACAAATATCTGCAGATCGTACAAACATTTGTCCCGAGGCGGGAATCGAACCCGCAACCCCTTGCGTCGCAGGCGGACCTTCGCCCGCTGCGCCACAGAGCTCGTCAAAATAGAAAATAGAATAAAAGAATAGAAGTTTACTAGGCGAAGAAGAAAGAAAATAAGTAATATTTGGAGTAAAAAACACATTTACAGATAAAGCCACGAAATCTTACCACAATTCACAGAACACGCCAAAAACCATGATTTAATGTTCATTATCATCCTTGACACAAGGTTTTAAAGAATAAACAATGCGGATCTAACAAAGAATTGCCACATGCTTAGTGATACCAATAGCCACTCAATCGGTTATCTAGAAATAGCATTTATGTCGAAAACTCGAGATTCTTTTCTCACGGAAAACGCTAAGATTATCTTTCTAAATAAGCTCAGAGACCGATAAAGATTTGCCATACTTATAAAAATACAGAATTTATCTACACGCAAAATTACAATGAGGAACTCTTTTTGGAGCCAGAAAGCAGATCAACTACCTAAAAAAATAGATATTAGTTAAAAATGGTTTTGATACGTACATAAGTACCTAGAAATCATAATAAAATTGTTGATTATCCACTAGTCCTATTAGTATGTGGCCTTCACTGTCCCGCTGCAGGGCAAAAGCCTCGCTTCTATTTTTTCACTCTTCTCGACTTAACCTTATTTAGTTTGTCCTATATAAACTATTTTATTTGTTGTAGACCGCGTTTAATCACCCGTTTGAAACATATACACAGGTTATGATACACTAAGGCTTAGTATCCTTCATTATGAGCGCGACTGTAAACAAAAGAAATCAATCGACCCCGTTAATTAGTCTCGATATGAGAAAACAAAATTAGGACCTCTTTATTTATTATTCGTACAAAAGATCTAAACGCGTACAATGCTACGACGTAGCGCTGCTACGCGTCCTGCTACGCTGTACTAATTGAAATAGGCTAATCAGCTGTTATCAAATCCCATAGAAGGCAATATAGTTGTTCCTACTGTTTGATAAACTGTGAAAGTTATAAGACTGATAGTAAACTTCGTTGGGTAAATAGTACTAGTCTACGGTCTGTGTCAAACTCGATTTGAAGAATGTCATGTAAGTAAGGATTTTGGGATATTCCATGGGAGGAAGTCTCAAAAATAAAATAAACTATAAGATATTTAACTAACTCCTTGTGTCATTCGGCTATTATGCCAGTATTGTAAGACTTTTGAACTAATTTGAGCGAGTCAGCCGGCCAGCAGTACTCTCTAGTAAACATAGAGGTATATATATATCTACCTTGCATAACTGCATACATTAGATCTAATTCAATGTTATCTGTTACTAGCGTAAATAGAAAAAGGTCTGTACTACATAATTAATGAGTGAAATCATTTTGAAGTTGCGTGCATTATAACTGTCAACGTAAATTAAGCTACGAGTAAGTAACACTAATTATTTGCTTATTTTACTTCTGTATCATCGTTTATCATGTAACTGGTTGGTAAACTAACCGTTCAATATTCTTCTAAATGTCGTTGCCTATTTTCTGAGATGTTTTTTGAGAGTAATATTGATACACTTGGAAGTGCAACTACAAAAACGAGTAATAACTGTCCTTCATAGTTTGTTATATTATAGATGAAGTAAAAAATATCGTGTTTTGAACGAAGGGTATTTGATCATTTAAAATTGAATCGAAAATTTACTAATTTGGAATATCGTGACCTTATACTACCTAATCTAGGCCATACCTAATCAAAAAATCCAAAACTTTTGGAATGAAAAGTTTTGCTAAGATAAAAATACTTAGAATGGGCCTTCATAATATAGATTATTATAACCCACTTTTAAAAAGGAGGAGACTATCAAGATAGAAAGATAAGATAAGATACTTTATTTATTTGTAACAACAAGCATTCCCATTCATATAAACATTATTGTGACATACTAGTCACAAAAAGGTCTCTGTCTCAGCATAAGTCGATCAACTCGCCAATATACACTTTACAGGTAATCGCAACCGATTTATGCCTTTAAATGTTTGTACAATTTAGTACTGATGAGTTTAGTTGAAAATTAAACATTTATTATTTAACCTGCGCTCCGGACTACAGCTTGTTTGTTATAGTAAAATGGCGTGCATCTGAGCTGTCAAAGTGAATTAAGAAGCGTAAGATTAATCTATCCACGCATTTCTAATGCGTTGCCGGAGCACGTGCAATGGATACATCATTCATTTGATTATATATTTTCTACACAATACGAGCTATTTAGTAATTACTGTGATTTATGATGTGACCACTCATAAATCAAATCAATAATCATTTGAAATAAAACCCTTACTAACGAACGCAACTCATACAATAACACACTAATAAACTTTTTTATTATCATTATAAAACAGTCATAACTCAATAAAGGTAAATTACCTGGCGGGTATGCGAGAGCAGTACGGGATGTTGATACACGGAAAGACGTTGCTGCCGATCTTCCGGAGGTGTCAAGCTGATTCTTATTGCATCCACAGGCAAGAGAGAAGGGGCAAAATTCTACTACCGGAACCATGGCAATAAATATACTGTTTATATAACCTGACTGGTTACTTAAACTAGTACGAAAAGATCGAAAACTAAAAAAATGTATTACTATTAAGTCACAAGACCGCTACGAGTGGCGTATAAGAGAAGAGGCTTTACCCAGCAGTGGGTGTTACCAGCTGATAAGATAGGCTTTTACCAGTGTAAGGGTTTTATTTCAATAAAAACATTTTATAACATAAATATAAAGACGATAAACACAAAACGAAACTACTAACCAACAAACATAGCTCACACAAATAACTGCAGCTAATTGAGCATGCAGTTGTAAGTAGGCGGCGAGATGCGCGCGCGCACCGGACGGCGCGGTGAAAGTATCGCGGCGCATGCGAGAAATCCTTTGTGATAGGAAATTTCAACTGTCTAGCTATCAGGGTTCATGAGATACAGCCAGGTGACAGACAGACAGACATACGGACAGCGGAGTCTTAGTAATAGAGTCTCGTTTTTACCCATTGGGTACGGAACCGTAAAAACGAAAAATACAAATACAAATAACGTTTATTGATCAAATCATTGGTACAGTTTTGTATGAAGCCCTGGCTCCCGAACTAGCGTTAGCTGTGTGTCAGGAGACCGTTTCTTCTCACAGTATAAAGTTCTTAATTAATGGATTAGTTAGATTCATATTCATTTACAATTAAAACAAAAACTTATTTTCATAATGTAATAATTGTGTCATGACACACAATATAATAAATAATAATAGGTATATTATATTATAAATTTATCAAATAAACTACGTTTTTACAAATTCATAAAAACTATATACAATATATACATTTAATAATAACATTAATTAGTAAAAACACACATTACATCATGTGCCTCAGAGAAAGGACGACGAACCCGGACTGTCTGTATTGAATATGTATCTGGGTCAGCTCTTCATGGCAAAGCCACTTGCAACTTTGCAAGATGTGACACACCTTCCTGAGTCGCCTTTTACAAAACTGCGTGTAACGAGATGAGGTAACGATGACGGGTCATTATATCTATTTGGTGTTTTGTAACGTTATTCGAAACGTTGTTTTTTTTACGTATAAGCTTGCGTTTGACCACATCTTGCCTGAGATAATATTCAATTTACCAAGACGGATAGATCAAACCAGTCACCGAGTGTAATGGCTGACAAAGATTTAGATCGTTAGCTACGCCCTTACCGTAATAAGACCGCGCAGTTTTGTTATCACACAAAATGAGATAGCTCACTCATCTGGAATTAGTGTACTAGTACATCTAAACACAGTGTTAGCCAGACGTGATGTGTGTTGCTTTTTCACGAAAGTTCGTGCAAAATGATTGCACAATAAATTATAACAATAAAAAAGTAAAAGACCTTTCCATCTATTATAGATGATTTATACAGCATCAGCAACTGATAATCATGCTGTACGGGACGCTGCAGTGCCTGGGACATTGTAAGATGGATTAGGCTTGCCCAGCACCTATACCAACCTCTCAGCTTAGTTATTATTCAGAGGAAAGAACAGGTCAATACGTCTGAAGCTAACTAAGCCGCGGGTAACATAACAATAACAGCTTGGTTTATTGGCAAAACTAGCGTGCGTGTGTCGGCATTATTGTTAACCCACACATAATGACAATGCCACAGGTTTTGGTGTCATCTAACGATTTGAAACTTTGCTGGCCGAGAGATATTCGACGACTTCTAGGCAGAAAACCAGCCTGTTGGTCCGGGGACATTATGAACGCATGAGGGAATCAATGGATCCGGCTGGCACAAGACGTCAGTGGTAGCGTGCTAAATAAGAGGAGTATTGGTACTCAGCAGGTGGTTGCTTCAGGCAGGTTAGATAGATAGATCCGTATGACAGTGAGTTATGCGTGACTAAGGCTACCACAGGACGAGTGGTAGACAACAAGGGCGGATTTACACAGACAGATTATGTTATAATGCTTACTAGTAACAATACAATACAAAATACTTACAAGTATATACTTACAAGTATTTTGTCTTGTAAGTATATACTTGTAAGTATTTTGTATTGTATTGTTACTAGTAAGCATTATGACATAATCTGTGTGCCTATGATTAGATTTGATGATTAAATCTGGATCGTTATCCAAAAAAGTGTATTTCTTGAAGGTTAGAATCGTCAATATTTTCCCTTATGTTCCTACAGAGGTATATTCAGCATCATCATGAGTCACTGTTGTATAAAAGCTTTGCATTATGACTGACGTAATCCATGAGCGAGGCCTGTGTTCAGTAGTGGACGTTTTACGGCTGAAACAGTAAAATAATTGAATGTAATGAAAAAAATAAGTACCTCGCTATGCTGATTCGGACAAAAGAAACACAATTCAAAGCAGTCTGCTTCCACTTACGAGAGCAATTAGATACAGTCTTTGTTGTCTTAACTTTAATTAAGTAATTCGTTTCAGTTTGTTATTTTTATTAAGAAACGCAATTACAATTGTTTTTTATAGCAAACGTTACGTAAATCAACGGAGATGAGCAAGGTATGAGACACGCGACGCATTTCCAAATCCGTCACAAAGTCCCACCGTGCAAAATATATTTTGCAAAATCATTGTTAATTTGTGTCGCCTGACTTCGCCACGGTATGTAACAATATTTTAGATATATTGCAGTAAGAGCCTGCTAAGGGATACCTCCAGAAGATGGGCAGCAGCGCCTTTCCGTGTATAAACATCCCGAACTGCGCTCGCCAACCCGCCTGCCAAACGTGGTGAGTATGGCAACTACCTCTCATGGAGATCCATGAGGGAGGCCTCGCCAACCCACCTGCCAAGCGTGGTATGGCAACAACCCCCTCATGATCTTGGACATAGGGCCTCCATCCATCGTATGCCCAGCAGTGGACGTATCCTTTGTTATCCTTCGTTTTAACTAATTAAATTATAACGATATGTGGTGTTATGTGTTAAGCATCACATGTCATGTAGCTCATTTCTTTATTCCGTGTTCAATTTGTGCGATTTCTATAAAAAGTTATTTATCTGGGGCGAGCAACGGGAACGACTTAGAGAATCTTTACTAAACATTTTATTTCTCAGGGTTAATCACATTGTTCACGGTAGCTAATCTCATTATTTCCAGTGAATCTTTAAACAAAGGTTCTGTTATCTACCAACTTCTCGGTTGATTTAAAACGTGAAACTAAAACAAACATTCTAAATTAGAATATAAAAACCAATTCCTGTTGCATTGTTATATCGCAATCGTTCAGTTTGTCGATTATGTAAATAAATGATGGGTCTGAATGATAGAATACAGCATTCCAGTCCCACAATAGCTTTGATAGAGTTAGTGTTTCAAGATTATAATCAATTACTTTTTATTATTTATCTATACTAAGTAATAATAAAAAGAGACAAGATTTGTCTGAACTAGACACCAGAACTCACTGTCTTTATATGCGTGTTAACAATAATGCCGACGCACGCACAATGGTTTTTCAAATAAACCAAACTGTTATTGTTACCATTTATTGTGCAATCATATTGCACGAACTTTTGTGAAAAAATAACACACCACGTCCGGTTAACACTGTGTTTAGAGGTACACTGATTCCAAATGAGCGAGCGATCTCATTTCGCGTGGAAACTAAATGGCACGGTATCTAACATATAATATATAACATATAATGTATAACATATCATAACAAGAACTGAAGTTATGTTTTAATTTCCCATTTAGTGTATTATTATATATTTTTTTCAGTTTTCAGTTGCTTGATTTTTATTATTAACTCTTACCTATGTTTGTGTATGTCAACACAATTTGTCAATGTTTATGCTTAGTTTTGTTATATTTAATATGTTGCTTTCCGTGACGTCACCAAACGGCTCTGTCGGAAGACCAGCGTTGGTTGTTAACATAACCAACTTATGCTGAGACAGAGACCTTTTTGTGACTCAAGCATGTCGCCTACTTTTCTTTTCTTATTTTTGTTATAAAATGTTCATTTGTATGTGAATGCTTGTTGTTACAAATAAATACATTATCTTATCTTATCTTAACGATTGAATCTTTGCTGTTAATAGGATATTGAAACTAAGTAAATAAACAAGATCTTAAAGTTTCGATATTGAAAGCTATAAATTATGTTAGAGCAGCTTGCAATCTAGTAGAGATAATTAGAATTCGTTAAATTGTTTTATAGTCTGTGCAATACAATCAGTTAGGCTCAGATGCAACTAACTATTTGTAGGCCATAATTGGTTACGGTTTTGCGAGACAGATTGTTTGTATGAGTAAACTGTACTTAATGGATTTATACGGTTGGTGGCACTACTCTCGTGGTTATACTGAAATACGAGTAACTAGCAGCGCTCCGCAGTCTCATCCGCGTAGTTCCCGTTCCCGTGGGAATGCGGGGATAAAATGTAGCCTATGTTACTCAGGGATAACGTAGCATTCTAATGATGCAAGAATTTTTCAAATCGGTACAGTAGTTCGGAGCATATTCAATGCATTATTAACACATATTTAACCGGGTATTTATCGCGTTATTTACCTTTATTATTGCCCGATGTTTCGACAGGATTGCACCCATCGTGGTCCCAGGAAGACTATATTACACACATATTCAATGCATACAAACAAACTAACAAACAATCACCAAAATCTTTCCTCTTTATGTGAGTGTAGATGTAGATGTAGAAGAACACCGTAGATACTATTTAAAAAAAAACTATTTATTTTTATTATTTTATAAAAAAAAATTATGTTGTCCCACTGCTGGGCAAAGGTCTAAAAAATAAATAAGTCAAAATATTTAATATTATTATTTTTATTTTTTAAAAAGTCTATACTTATTTAAAAAAAATCCTGTGTCATTTGGAAATCATGGCTACTTTTTTTACTGGTTCTACAGATGGTGTGCAATTTCTTGCATATTCATTTCATATACTGCGCTGTCTGCACTTAGCAACCCGCCTGCCAAGCGTGGCGTATGGCAACAACCCCTCAAGATTAGTACAAAGATCCTTGAGGGAGGCCTGTGTCCAGCAGTGGACGTCCCACGGCTGAGATGATTCACATAAGATTCTAGGAGATGGAATGCTGTAAGCATTTCACTTGTAAATGTCGAACGATATTTCGCATATACATATGCCGTGGGGTGCCGGCAGTAGAATGTAACCCCTCCTCTCATGCCCGTGGATGCAGTAAGAGCCTGCTAAGGGATACCTCCGGAAAATGGGCAGCAGCGTCTTTCCGTGAATCAACATACCGTACTGCGCTCGCCAACCCGCCCGCCAAGCGTGGTGAGTATAGCAACTACCCCTCATGGAGATCCATGAGGGAGGCCTGTGTCCAGTAGTGGACGTTTTGTAGCTGAAATGATGATGATGATAATTTCGCATATTATGTAGTTACTTTGCCGAAGTGACGTGACGCCGCTGGTGTAAACTCATGCATATTTAAAATGTAATGAGACGCGAAGTGGACATTCTCATACAAAATGTATCGTTTTAATTTTTATGCGGCATGTCCACTGCGAGCAGGATTGATATTGGTTAGCAAGCCTTTTTATTGCATTGAATTAATATATTATATTAGATAGCCGGCTGAGACGCAGGAGATTGCGGGTTTGATTTCTGCCGCAGGACAAAAGTTTGTACTCGTAGTTTCTCTGCAGATATGTGTCAGTCTGCGTGTTTTTCTATTTATATATAATAAGTGTGTATTTACAAAGAATGGAAGTATATAAGTAGGTATTCTATCGTTTGTAATTGTTGTAATTGTTATATTATTTGCCGTGGGGTCTTGGCAGTAGAATGTTACCCCTCCTCTCATGCCCGTGGATGCAGTAAGAGCCTTCTATGGGATATCTCCGGAACATGGGGAGCAGCGACATTCCGTGTATCAACATCCCGTACAGCGCTCGCAAACCCGCCTGCCAATCGTGGCGAGTATGGCAACTAACCCTCATGAAGTCCCATGAGGGAGGCCTGTGTTCAGTAGTGGACATCCTACGGCTGAGATGGTGATGATGATGAATTAATACACCTTAATACATTTCGAGGAAATGAAAACCCTTATCAAACATTTACGCCCACGCTTGCGGTGAGATTCGAACCCACGTCGGTCAAATCGATCCTAGACCCTTCCTATAGCCGGAAGTGCTTTAGCCAACATTCCTAAATAATTCGAAAAATGTCAATCCATGCCAGCAATGTCATTAGAGCGAGTCATAAATGAGGCCACATCGCTCACAGTGGACAGCCTGCATTAAATTTACATATTATTGATATTATTATTATTATTTATACTGTATTATTGTTTATCTGTAGTGGCGCTCATTGGAGAGCACTTTAGGGTCGTGAAGCTCAATCTTATGTCAAACCTACGTCTTTTGAAGTAAATAAATCTAAATCATTCACTTTGACAACATTGTAGAGATTGTATGCAGTCTTTATGTTACGTGCCGCTGCGCTGGCGACAACTCATGCATATTGCAAATTTAATGAGTCGCGGAGAATAAAGCTATACATTTATTAGTGTTATCATTAAGATCAGTAATGATTTTATCTCACGAGATTCACAAGCTATGAAGTTCTAGCTTGAATGGAATTAGGAGAGTTGATATTTGTTTTGGTATGTGCCTACTTTCAAAATGTAGTTAAACGTATATTAATTAATTTTATTACCGTATTACGTGATAAATACCCAGTTGATATAAATATTGATGCCTACTTACATATATGTTTTAGCTATGCGGTAAGCAGCAATTGCTATCTTTCACTTTATCTTAACTATGTATCTACTCGATCTACATGACACAAGTTTATAAAATTAGAAATAAGTACCTAACCCTTGACACTTTACCTAGTCTCGTAAGTTACCATATTTTTTTTGTACTGTGTTCCCTTAGTTTTGCAACCTATACATCTTTCTTACACTAGATACCACACTTGGGTATATTTGAAAACATTCGATTATCCCCTACACTCTCATCACCCTTACTTTCACCCCTCATATCTTGTAAACTTCTTAACCGATTTTGATAAAACGTGCTCAAGAACCACCAGATAACCTGCTTTTAAATTAAATAAAACTGCATGCAAAATCGCTTCACTTGTTTAAGAGCAAAGGTTCCACAGACAGACACACACAAATAGCGGTCGAACTTATAACACCCCTCTTTTTTGTCGTGGGTTAAAAATCAATTAAATTTATAATCCGAAAAGAACATACCTAAATCGAAATATGTGAATACTACTTACATATTTCGTAGGTATTTCGAATTAGATATCGTCTGTTTTTATCTGAAAAAAGATATTTTATACTAAAAACTAATTGTGCACCTTATTATTTTAAATAACTAGCTAGTTTGGCCCACAGCTTCGCACTCAGATAAAAAGTAGTCTGTGTGTTATTCTGGACAACATCTATACTATATTTGCAAAATTTTAACATAATCCCTTCGATAGTTATTGCGTTGAGAGGTAAAATGCTGGACTTTCACACAGGACCATCGAACCCAACAGCAGAGCTTGCGTTATGGTACTAGATAATTGACAAAACTTAAAAAAAAAATACACACCTTACTCTATGTCTCAGAGTGACGGGCGAAATGCAACGCAGCGTTGGTCACGTGCTTAGTGAACGTGATCACCTCGATATTGCAGTTGTTATAGGCAGAGGTTACCGCTTAAGGCCAGATTATTCCAGCGACGGGTTTCTGAAGAAATGCGGGCGGGCGCGGTCTACTAACATTCTATAAAAATTCGTTTCAAAAAATTTTAATTAGATTTTCAGAAAAACTAACCGTATTTTAAACGTCGCTGCCTATTTTCTGTTTTTTAGGAGTATAACATTGATACACTTGAAGTACAACTATGTATATAAAGGAGCAAAAACTATCCTTCCGTCGTAATTTTTAATTATTGTTAATTATTTAATATTTGTTCGTTTAAAATTTAATCGAAAATTGGCTAATTTGAAATATCGTGGCCTTAACATCATGAGAGCCTTCGGCTTGTCTCGTCATTTAATAGTTTATAAAAATACCCAAACATGCAGTTAAATTAAACATACCGCGGTGAGAATCGAACCGCGTCTCCGTCTGTTAGACAAACTTCGCCACAGAGGTCGTTAAATTATGCAACATTCGAATTACCTCATTCAAAACGTGCTGTTTGTAAGCAAACAGCCAAGCACATCAATAAAACATACCTACGCCATTGTACGAAAGTGCACTTTCTTCATTTTATGGAAACCGATTATAACCTTGTCATTGAGATTCTGCGGGAGTGTAGAGGTGTTTTTGGCGGAGTGATATTGACCTGGCTAAGACTCTGACGTTACTCGAAAACGTATCTCACGGGTTCTGACGGAACATCAGCGTGGCGACATTGAAAGATGGCTAAGATAATATATCCTTATCCACTAATCATCATAGGTAGGTACTTACTGACTCATCATCATCGTCAGCATCAGGGTCATTAGTATGAAATGAAATTATGTAATAGTGTGTACTGGAATCCCTCAAGGTATACTCGTCGTTTTTTTATTTAAAATAAATTAATTAAATCTAATTATCTAAATCTAGTATCTAAGTCATGTCCTTAGTTTAAACTTGCGATTGGGTTTTTAATTTTACTTATTTTTACCCAATTCTGATGATGTGATCTATGATAAATCAAGGGAAATGTACAATTTAGAAGCTAGCAGATAAGTGATGTTTTAAAATAATGTTGCGGCTACCTACTGCTGTAAAATATTGAGTTTTATTTTTTAGCTAAATGTTTTGTATATCATAATGTTATTTTTGTTTTGTAAATTAAGTATTTAAGTACATAGTTATAAACTGTATGTATTTATTAGTCTAAGTTAAGCTTGTTTCGACACTAGCCTAAATAATACTTAGTTATATTATTAGGGGGCGAAGCCCCCTATTATGCATGCGCTGTCTGTCTGTCTGTGCATGACTCGATTACAACCGAACGCGTTGACCGATTTACATGAAACCTTTTTGAGGGACCGGAATTATTGTGATCTCAAAAGGTCACCAAAGGTAAAAATGCATTTTTCGGAAACCTTCGCCCACTTTTCTGGTACACCCGTACCAATGCTTGTTCTCATAAGTGAACTGTATTTTTGTTCTTAAGAATAAAGATTCTTTAAACCGTAATGATCAAATTATACGTAGATAATTAAAGCTGTTTAGATATTTTCAGCAACATCTTAAAAATTTAAGAATTATTGTAGGCCTTATTTATATATTTTTTTATTAATTTTTACCTTTTTCTCTGATTGTAAGGTGTATTGTCTTTTATTTTGTTGTGCATAATAAACGAATGAACGTTCTTTATATCTAAAAGTGTCTACACTTAACACATTACTCTCTTCTTCAGGCAGTAGTCTAAAAGTTTAGTCCAAAGCATAACACTTGTAGAGAAAATCTTCAAACACCGTTTTCGAATACTGATAAGAGTTTTACAAGCTTGGACCTGCCTGAAAACCAGCGCCTTAGCTATAGCTTGTCACGTCATATTCTGTGACTTTTTGGCCCCACGCAACATTCTTTTTTTTAAACTATCATGGTTGTCAAGACCTATAATAATATGCAATAACCTATAATAGAGTATTACGAATATCCCGTGATTATTACCACAGATAATATAATACACTAGGTATTACATATAGACTTTTTTCTTTATTAATAGATATTAAATAACTCTTTATATCTTGTTAGGTAACTTCTTAGCTAGGTACTCTTTTTATGTAGTCTGCATTGCTTTTTAAATTATGTGGTCATAGATTATTGTGTTTGTTTTATATGAAGCACGGTAAAATAATAGCGTAAATTTTATACGGATATTGTTTTGATCGTGTTCCATATCTGATTGGTTATAATAATTAGGTAGGTATAAAATTTTACAAGCGTTTTATGGGTTATTTATAATGAGGAGTTTTTGTGGGAGAAAATGAGCAGGAAGTTATTTCATATCCAACGTAAAAAGTCGTTAATCAAATACTTACTCGTTATAGCCACCTTATAATTAAAATAAGCAAACTATGGACGCCTTCATGCATAGGTATTAATTCTTTAACTAGTCGGTAAGCCTTAATTACTATTATTTTATTATTATAGCATCTTTAGTTTTAGCGAAAGATCCTTTAATAATAAAACACGCCACACCATATGTCTGCACGTCTAGGATGACTGGCAGAGAAAGTCCTCCTTACACAATTGTTATGTGTTAAAGTGTTAAATAAATAAATAGGTTTCTTTTTTACTTTTTTCCTTCACTTGGAAAAAAAATCTCAAGCAAACGAATTCAATTAGGTGCTTTTATAGGCGCTATAGCCTGCTGAGTTATTTCTTTATAAAGTTGTAATGAAACTGAACCGAGTTCAGTATATTTTGTAAATTGATTATTCTATGTAGCTTTTTGGTCTACTGAATAAACACTTATTGACTCTGACCTAGGTATATAGTTTTGCTTGTCTCGAAGCCATTTGAATTCAGAGCGAACAAAAAATAAGTTAAAACGCTATTACTTAAGTAGGTAGCTTTAACTTAGGCAGAACTCATGCAGGTCCGATATTCGTCTTTAGAGAAATAAAAATCTTAAATTTTGAACATCTTTTTAGAAACATATGACTATTATTTCTTTTTACTCTGTGGCAGATCGTTCTAAACATAGAATAACTATGTACGTACTTTGACTACACTGGCCATCTTTGTATGCAGACACATTCTGTGAAAGTTGTAGGTTGTAGTGACGTAATAGGCATGGGCGTGTATGGAAGCTTTTGATCTGATCGATGCGGCTATACATTAGTTCGCCATTACGGTTACCTAATATGCCTGAGTAACCTACTATTTAGATGAGTGCGTACCGGGACGCCTAGGAACTCTAGCATGCTTAATATAGATAGATTATATAGATAAACTCATTATTGTACATTCACCATAAAACAACAAATATAACATACAATGGGCGGTCTTATCTTATAGAGATGACTAATAGGTTTTGAACGACAGAAGCAGTTGGTTTCTTCCGTAAGCTTTATCGAAAAAGCTTAGAGAAAAATGCATAATAATCTATGTCATAAATGGCATCTTCCTTTCAATAAAATAACTAAATTAAACAACTGAAAACATTATGCAAAGTACTATTACAGTAACTAGGTACCTCTTTTCTTTTAAACAATCTGACGACATTAAAGGTGCTAGAACGTTCGGCGTGTATATAATTATGCAAGCTGCGTAGATATATCCGAGGATGTGAAATTATTATATTTTTTTTAACGATGGGAAGACGTAAAGACATTATATTAATTATTAATACTAATCATAGCTTGCTCATATAAGTCACAATATGTTGTTAACTCACTAATATTATAAAGCCGAAAGTTTGTTTGTATGGAGGTTTGTTACATTGAGCTCAAATTTTGCAAACGTATAGATGGTGACTAGGATTAACACATAGGCTACTTTTTATCCGGGTACAACGCATGCGAAGCGGCGGGCACAAGCTAGTGAGAAATAAATCTCTAAACTGATTACAAGATTCTTTTACTGTTTTTACCATTTTATTTTATATAAAAGAAGAATATTTATATATATATATATATATATATATATAAAGAATACCAAGAGGACCACCTATGTTTGTAAATAATATTTTTAAGGATTTTTAATATTACGCGCGAGAAATGCCGGTCATACAATCAGTACTACGGGACGAAACGTCGTAGTAACGACGAGAAAGAGAGAGAGAGAGACGTTAGGTATTTAAAGACTGAAGATATTGGCTTTACAAAAAACTTAGCATGGTTGCGGCACTTAGGTACTTTGTCCTAGGACTTAAGTCCCGGCAACAGCGTCCGATAAGTAAAGCATTTAACATCTTTTATGGATGATTTATACAGCGTCAGCAACTGGTATTCATGTAAAGATTTAGCTGGCCCAGCACCAAATTGAAACCTAACAAATTTTTAATAAGTTGCGAAACGGTCAACCTTATTCTTATGGGCATAAAAAAAATTGCATGAGTAGCTTGCTACTACTACTTGCTACCACGGTAGAAGCTTGTTTGATAATTTCACAATCTTCTCCCTACTTTGTAAACTTTCGCGATCGGTAGACATAATTTTAAACTATTTAACGGGACTTTATCGCCTACCTAATTACCCGTGACAACAGGTCTGCATGCAATGCACTTAAATCGTCGGGAAATAATATGATAAGGTAATCACGATATCAGTAGGTATACATTTCTGGTAATAAGTATAAATTACATTAAAACATAGAAAACTCTTTTAAGGGTTAAGCTCGCTTTTGTACATGTCATTTAAATGTATATATCAAGGACGTTTTATTTATTTGCATAAACAAATAAAACGTCCTTGGTATATATTTACTGTGCGGAACTACAATAAAGATTTTTTTTTTTTTAAATATTTTCTTCTCCCTACGTCACATAAGTATTACATCTGAGGTCGCATTCAACAAACGACCTTTACCGAAACCGAAAGCAGACCGGCCGGTCCCGACCCAGTGAAAGCGATGATTTAACAAGATGTTGTCGCAGAGAAATTCTTCAACATGTTGTGTAACACGTTGCAAATTAACACGTATCGATCTCGTCTCTAGAATCTAGACTTCTAGGACAGAGGATGCGTTCTTAGTTATTTCTTTCGCATATTATTAAGGGCTCTTCGAACTAGACAAAAAAGTATAAAAATATTTCCATAACTAACCACTTCGGTTTAAAGACATTTATTTCTTAGAACATTCATAAAGAATGTAACATGCGGCTAATTCCGCAGTTTTTAGAAGCTTCAAAAGAAGTAGACAAAGTACTCGCTATTAGTATCGCTTCCTGGAGATCGTGTAAGTTATAAATTATAGAGTGGTGTTTTTAAAATCCGCCACGCCGCGCCGGCGTCCTACCTAACTACGACCAACTTTCCGAATTATTGGTTGTTTTGTTAGAGTTCGCGCAAAACTTCTTGAGCTCTGTGAAGTTAGCTTCAGTGACTGGCAGTACACAGTTTTTAGGAGGTTGAGGGGAAGGAATGATAAAAGGGGTGCGAGAGGGGCTCAGTCTGTGAAACTAGGGTTGCCAGCGCGAGTTTTGGTGTATTTTAGTTTTATCTAGCACACATTTTATTATGCATTTATTTATTTTTCAATTATTAAAACAAACATATTTAAAAATCAATTATTATATTAAATTAAGGATTAATAAAAACTTAAATGCTAGAATAAATTCACCTTTACTTATCGCAAGAAGCCAGTTTTTTAATACAAAATTTCTACTACATATGTGGCAAGATTATTTATAACCTAGTTGGCAATATTGAATGAACAGAACATGACTGTCAACATGCGCAACTTTGCATTTGCCGCACCGTTCACAGAGCTCAAGAAGTTTTGCGCGAACTCTACCTCTATGAGCAAAAAGTGATCAAGCTGTTTGTACATAGACGTAGGCATACGCTGAGTTTTTATTCAAGTAGAACGCGTGCGGCGCCTTAATAACCTCGTCCTAGGCATGTCATTAATCCATGGAATTCTAAGTGGTTGTGGTTGTATTGTTTTCCCATCTTCCGGAGGTATCCCTTGATAGATTATTACTGCATCTACGGGCAAGAGAGGATGGGAAACATTGTTCTGCCGGCACCCCAAGGCATTAGTTAGCTTATATATTAATGTAAGTTACCACGAGCAGATGACGAGGCTTGGACGTTGAAAAATGATGGTTGTCGGCCCATGTAATCTAAACAGCGGGCAAATAAAATGCTCACACCGCCTAGCGCCATCTTCGTTTAAGCCACAGATAACCCCCAAGAGGTGTATTTGCGTTTGTGGGAGCAACAACTTCAGCTTACAAGTAGATCCCCCTTAATTTTCCAAAAACTAGTAGTCGAAGAAGGTACTACTTAACGTATCCAGTTTCTATAACATCTCGTAACAAATGCGATATTTGTCCCGGTGTGGGAGCTGAGCCCGTCTTTTTAATCTCGGCCGGCTAACTGCGCCACAGAGGTCTTCAAAAACGACTATTCTTTATAAGAACCGCTTTTGACAAAAAAGCAAATTTTTTTTTAGTATGACGAGACCATCCGAAGACCGACCTGATGTTAGCGGTAACCTCTACCTTACATTACAAATGCAATACGTGAGCGGTGATCACGTTCACTAAGCACGTGACTAGCGCTGCTTTTTTTCATCCTGAGAAATAGAGTTGTAAGGTGTCGTGTGCGTAACTTCACCGGCCCCCTTACCCTTTAAACCAGAACACAGCAATGCAGACGTGCAATGCGACTGATTGGCGGCAGAAATAGCTTTGACGGTAGTACTTAGATACATCCCCGTATGAGATCTTACCAAAAAGTCCTACTCACAGGTCCTACTACTGCTATGTAACCAATCATAGAGCAAAAACTTTAATGTGTCCAGTTTTCTATAACATCTCGTAACAAATGCAAAACGACAGCGCATCTTGCGCCCGCGCAGATGGAATGCGCTTTCATACGCGTCACGGACCGAATGCGAAGAGACGCGTACGTTACACTGGATTAGAGATTGCCTACACCAACGGAATTGTTGTAACGGGTCTTTTACGAGGGAATCTATAGAAAAACATAAGAAAGAGCGTTCTAAGTAAGTAGCTCAGTACGAGTACATATGAGTGCACTATTATACTTACTCTACATCCCTAACACAGCACAACGTTTGAAGAAAAAGATCTGATGCTTTTTTCCCCTCTTTATAATGACTGCATAAACTTAAAACTGAATGGAGCAAGATATTGTTGTGCGTAATCCCCAGCATTATTATTATACTTATATTGCAAGTCTATAGTTAAACTTGTTTTTTAAGCTTTTCCACTATTAACGATTATACTACTTATCTGATTCTGTTGCATGAGCTGTCAAAGGCCCGTGTGATCTAAGCTACATTTTATAAAGAAAGAAAGGAGTCTAATTAAACCCAGATTTAAACCAATTTATAAAACAATTCAATTTGCGTTGGAATGGTATAAACATAAACGCTGAAACAAGTCGGGTTACAGTTTTTGAAACCGTTTCTTAGTGTTTTAAATATCTGTGGCGCAGTGCTTTTAAATATTATGTGTTTGGAGGCCTTTGCCCAGCAGTAGATACCCAATGCCTCACATTAATGAAAACTATTAGGATGTGCGTCGTGTTTACCTACTGAACATATTATGGATTAACTTCTACAAGACTTTGGCAGAATCCAACTAGATAGGTAGAGTTTACTTTACATTATGAAATTCTAATGTTACCAAACCGATCTGCAAATTGATAGTGGTTTCCGTTACGTAATCGATGTTAAGTGGGTAATGGTGAGGTTTACCGCTTACATCTCTGCTCATCCGGTTAGATTGATCTATTGAGCAATGTGGCCCACTGAGGGTATCCAATGGATCTATTGATACAACCGTAACCATCCAATATGCACGTCATGTGAACCTAAAAGGTTACAAAAAACCTTACCTCCTCAAGTCTGTATTTGATGACATAAAACATATTGCCACACTACATAATACTGTAAAGTAAGAGCCAGCCTACTATAATGGCGAAACAGTTACAATATGACTTAACTATAACTTTTAAACACCGATTCCATCACTTTACTTCCAATTACCACCACAATTATCCACACTCGAACAATCAAATCAAATGGAATCATTCGTTGTAAGAAATATGGTCTTAACAAGATCTTAATTAAAAGGATAGTTTTACATACCTTACCAAAATACATTGGCATGAAAAATAACATAGCTCTCCCTGTAAACCTAATTCTAATTCACATTACTAATAATGTTTCTTTCTTCTTTTCAGATTGAAAATGACTTTGATAGAAGACGACAGGCCCAACTGGGTGTACCCCTTGGCTTCAGCGAGCATCAGACCAGATTTGGGCTGAATTCCCCGCTCCAAAATTTCCAAGCTCAGCCATCCATCGCCAGTAGTCCCGCTCCCACCCAACTTCAATTCCAACAGCAAGTTTTCCCCCAGCACCAACTGCAGCAATCTTACGTGCCCCAGTTTAACGTTCCCTTACAAAACCTTCCTCTACAGAACAATGCGTTCCAGTACTCCCAGCAAAATGTTAACCCAACGGTTCGGCAAAACTCCTTCACCCAACCGCAGCAGTTGAGTCAGATTCCGCAAACGCAGAGTATTCTATCTCAGCCGATCCCGACGCTGCCAACCTTCCAAAATATTCAAGTACCGCAAAATCATCAACCTGTCTTCCAGAATCCTAACCCCACAGTCAATATCGGCCAGCAGAGGCCTACGACAGCCGCTTTCCTTCCAACACTCCCGACTCAAAACCAACAGCAAATCTTCAGTCCATCCAACGCCATCACTATTCAACCAGCTCCTAATCTAAATCCTCAGAATTACAACATCCAAAACCATAACCAACATCCTCAAATCAATCCTAATGCACAGATCAACCACAATGCCCAAATAAACCATAATGCCCCAATAAACCACAATGGTCAAATCAACCATAATGCTCAGATCAGCCATAATGCTCAGATCAACCAAAATGGTCAACTCAGTCAGAATGGTCAAGTCTCGTTCCAGCAAAATCTTGGCCAAGCCCCTGTACTGTCGAACAACCAAAACGCCCAAATACAAGATTATTTCGAGCAGTCTAAGGATAACATTGAGAAAATCAAGGAACTTCAAGAAAGAGCTCGAATTATCCAAAAGCACCAAGAATTTGTCCAAAAACAACAGCAGAAGCAGCAAGAGAAAGTAGAAAAACTTCACGAGGAGTTCATTTCGAAACAAGCCACCAAAGCTGTTCCTATTTACTCGACAACGGAAAACTACGATGATTATTACCAGAGAACTCAAGAAAAGCGCAGACCTATCAAACCTCACGAAACTGATTTATTCCGAAAAGCCGTTGAGTTGTACGAAAAGGACCATCCGACAACCACGACCACCACAACTACTACGACCACTACGACGCCAGAACCGCCGCCGACTTCCAGGTACAAGTCCCGAGGAAAACCTAAGGCTAGACAACCTCCTCAGGACAAGAACAAGCAGAAACTATACAACGAAATAAAATCTCTGCTTGAAGAGAGCGACAGTAAAGGCTTCGATGACAGTCTTCGAGTCAAGAGCGCAGAACTGCTACAGAAACCTGACATCCTGAAACAATTGAAGGTAGCTTTAGCCGAAAACTCTGAAGATTATAACGAAAAGAATTACTCATCACGCGAGATTTCACTCAATGGTCAGAAATTTGAAGTGATCAGAACCTCTAACCCCAATCTGATTCCTAAAGGTGCTATCACGGCTGAAAGCTCAAACCTTGCTCAAATTATGGCACAAGTTCAAGCACAAGACCAACTCCAAAGCAGCGGCATTTCCTTCGCCGACTTGACTAAAGGTGTATTGCCTCCGGGCGCTAACTTCGAATTAGTCAAACAATCAGAAAACGGTAAGCTGGAAGAAGTAAAGACACCGACCGAAATAGCAAACAAAAAGAAAGTCACTTTTGTTTTTCTCGAGGAACAAGACGATGGCTCTTTCAAAGTTAAAGGAGTAAAAGCCAACGGCCAGCAAACGGAAGAAGGCCCAGAAGTTGAAAACATCTTGAACAAGATCAAGAAGGGAGAAATTCAGCTACCTGGTCCAGCAAAGATTTCCAACGGAATATTTAGCTCAACTACTGCGAATCCTGTAACTGAAGAGAACGACTATGCAACAGCGTCATCCCAAGTTCCGCCTCACCAGTTCTCCAACTATGTCACAGCGGCAAGTCATGGATCGAGCGGCCACACCAATCCCTTATCCAACTACCAGTCCACCGCCAGCCCAACCCACAAGACAGCGAGGACAACCCAGTCCCACGCTCCAATGTACACGCCACAATACAACTCAATATCCACTACTGATCGTAACTCGTACAAATCCACCACATCTCCGCCTTTCGACCTCTCAACAAGTATAAATTTAATCAGACAAGAGTTGAGGAGCTCTCAGTTCCCCAGTTCAACACCTTTTCCTAGTCCAACATTTGTAACATCAACGCCCTACAACAGGCAGCAAGAATCAACTTACAGGCCAGACGTGACTTACAGACAGCAAGATGCTAAAGATTTGGTAGTAATAGGTTCTAGCACAGCCCCTAGCATTGACGCTAGTGGACTACATTCAAACTTCCAGTCTCAGCTATCAAACCCAGGACTTGTCGATATCTTAAAGGAAAACGGACTGTTTGCAACCGCTAAATACCTGAAGCAGTCTGGGTTGGATACCATTCTGAATGAAACTGGCCCGTACACCATCTTCGCACCCACAGACAAGGCTTTTAGGACGTTGCTGGTTCAACTCGGAGGTCCTGATAGAGCTGAGGAGAAGTTCCGTGATAACCCCAGACTTTTGAGTGGTGTAAGTAACAACCATTATTGTACTTAACTGTTTTTATCACGGCAAAATAGTGCGATTCTAGACAGAAAAATACTTTATCGTACTTTAGTAAGATACTAATGAAGATCCGGGACACTCCAGATCTTTCTATTCCTGAGTTCAATCTTTATCCTCTACTTATTTCATTATAGTTCAATCTTCAATTTTCACGTTCCCCCACAGCTGCTCCTCCACCACGTGATCCCCGGCGCCTTTGACATTGGTTCCCTTCAAGACGAAATGACGGGCGTATCTTTGGCTGGAACCCAGCTGCGAGTGAACCAGTATGACATGCACGACGTAGAGTGGAACGAGGTCCGCGTCACCACCATCAACGGCGCTCGAGTCCTTGATGATAAGAAGGATATCCATATACCACAGGTAAGGATCGACACGCTGTAGGTACAGTAGTGAAGGCAGCTCCTTCGAGACGACATGACCTCAACATCATCGAACCAGACCTTTTTCATTATTTTAAGGGGTTTGGCTGGGTAGGTCGGAGTAGTAACAGGTTGTCCGTAGAGGACGTCCGTGCGGGACTTCAGTGCAGACCTGGTCATTGCTTTAGCTATACGTTTAACAGCATCAATAAAAGTTATTTTCTCATGTTCTAAGAATACCGTACAAAGTTTTTAACCAGCTACTATTATAGGAAGTTCTAATGGAAATTTCGCCATCGGCTTCCATCGTAAGCTAAGGTCCGCTCCAGGGTTGAGGAACCAGGATATCATACCGTTTCCGAGCATGTATTGACTGTTTCGACCACCGCGACTGATTCTAAACTGGACTGGTATCTAACTTGAAGTACATAAATAAGATTGTAGTTGTAGCGCTTTCTTTGGTCTGCTCTGTGGTGGCGTGCAACCTTCATTAGGGTAGTAATGCATGATTCTCTTTCCAGGGCATAGCACACGCAGTGGACCGGGTGATGTTCCCGCTGCCCGTAGGAGACCTGGTGCAGACACTGCAGGCTGACCGCGACAGGCGATTCACCACCTTCCTGAAGGCAGTGCACGCCAGCGGTTTTGAGAGCACTCTAGCTGGTAAGTTCCTCAATATGACTCACGTCTATATGTTACCCAGACCGCAAGGAGTGTCGTAAAATAGAAGCAGGACTTAACCCAGCAGTGAGTGTTACCGGCAAGAACTTGTAAGATTTAACTATTTATAATTCTATTATATTTGACACCGCACAAATTATGGCACGACTGGTCCTATGGGAACCAGATCACTGCAGAAACATCAATAAATGGAGCCGAAGCTTCTCAGTCGGTTTTGACTAGACTACCTCAAAACGCGCCAAGGAAGTCTGGAGGAAATCATCAGGAAGCCGGTTGACCTCGATGTTTAAAAATTGTTGCATTTATTTCCAGAGAGCAAAACCTACACAGTCTTCGCGCCAACCGACGCGGCGTTCTCTCGTCTAACCCCCATAGAGCTGTCAAAGTACTCTGACAAGGCGGCTGCGCGGGCGCTGGTGGCCCGACACGTCTTGCCCGGTACTCTCTACAGCGCAGGAATGCGGTATTACCAGCTGAGGAACTCAATGGAAGACGCTAAGCCTTTGACGTTGCAGAAGAGTTCCGGTGAGTTTTAGCATGTTGTAGATAGGAGGACGAGCTTTTATACATTTCCGGGCGAAGGTTATATAGTCAAAATATAATAATTATATGAAATCATATTGAAACTATTAAAAATAGTAAAATAGCGGAATAATAAAAAAAGCGTGTGCCTCCCGGGACGCACGACAGAAAAGATGACTTAAACTAATCTAAGTTGAACTATTTAATATTGACAGAAAGCGTCTGTCCGAAATACTGCTAGCGCTGCGGGTTAAAGTGAGAGAGGAGGAGCCTGCCTACTGCATGCGAGGAAGGGAAGCCAGACAGACTGGCGCCGTAACGCGTTACGTAACGAAGCGGTTTTACCCTCCCATAAGAAGTTATCACTTCAATATTAAATCATTTACATAATAAAAGCCTCGGAAACATTACAAAAAAATGTAGACTACGCAACAAAATCACGTATTGCCATAACATTTTTAGTGTAATACAAGATGCACGTAACAAACAATCTAAAAACCAGTAAAATATTTAACAGTAATGTTTAACCTGTATCTTCCCATTTTTGGGCAAAGGCCTCTCCCATTCACTCAATTTACAAGTGGGAAATTATTAAAAAAAATCTTGATAGAACAAAACCAATCTTCGGAAGGATACCGCAAAAATTATGTGCGATACAGTAAAAATCTTCCAATACCTCCCGGACGATGGGGGAGCGATTGCCAAGCGTGGTGTTATGGCAACAACCTCTTATGATCCGAAATTCAACATAGGTTCTGCAGCTTGTGTTATGGGTACTAGATGATTTGTTTTCCAATCTACCCAATGGTAGACACTGCACCTTTTTAACAGTCCACTAAAATCACAAAACTATGTTATTTGTTTCAGGACGCATCAAGGTTAACAACGCGCAAGTCGTAACACACAACATTCCCGCAACGAACGGGGTTATACACGCTGTCGACACACTTCTCTAATCTGTTAAATATTGCTCCAATGAAGCGGTCCACTGCTTGACTGGAAAAAATCTCTATTTAGAGACCATAGAGCAAAATAACATTTTAAAAAGCGAATACTGCATTTTGAAAATCGAATACTGACCGCCAACGCACAACGCAAACTGGCGTCAAAAAAGAGGCAAGAAAAGTTTTTATAAGCTAAATTAGCTTAAAGCTTAATAAGAAATATGAAATGTATTATTTTATTTAGAGCCATATTTCGGACTACGATCTGATTTTCCAGAATGAAGTCATGTCTAGATTCAATTCCGTGTTTAAGTCCTATTGCATGATTTTCATTTATCTGAATGAAAATTATGTTAAAAAAACTTATTATAATATCAGTCAAGCAGTAGATGTTTTACGAACTAACCTTAGATTTAGTTCTGATTCAAAGACGCGCGTTAGGACGTTTTTTATAAGAGTTGTCCTACTGTGCATCTTATCTGTTGTGTCATTTCATTTCTTACATCGATATAATATTACGAAATTATTAATTTAAGACTGTAAATATATAATAAGTTAATATAATTATTTATATTCGAGTTTTGTAAATAAACATGTAACTATTAATTTGATTTGTTTGATTATTATTTATATGCATAATATGTAATTAATGACGTACTTAGAATGACAAACAAAGAAGGTGTGACACCAAACTGTGTCTTCCAGACGTATTATTACAGTGGCTTGAGGTAATTTTACCCACGATGGAATAGAGAAGGTGTATGTGTTTTGGGCGAGGTTCTGCTTTTGCTCATAATATTATTGTAGGTATGCTCCAGCCACTTTCAATGTAGAATATTTCAACTTTACCACGCAATTCTACATTTCACGCGTCCACTACGCCGTGACAGCAGAGGGTGTGGTAGAATACATGAAGCAGAATACTGGCTGCTCCATTAGAGACGTAAAGTTGGAATCTCGCCGTGAAGTGAATTTTAAATAATTTATGATGAGAGTACCTACGAAGCGGCTTTCGACATTTATGGACCCTGCATTCTGGGCGAAAGGTGTCTTGTTTAGGAACTTCATCGGTCGTCTGACACAAGACTCCGCGCGCACGTCATCACGTCGGACGCGATACAATTGATGTGCTAATTATAAGTCTATTTAGGTGCTCTAGTATTTTATAAACTGTATCTATAGTCTATAGTATTATACATATATATAATGTATGTATGTAGATACATACATTGCCGTGGGGTGCCGGCAGTAGAATGTTACCCCTCCTCTCATGTCTGTGGATGCAGTAAGAGCCTGCTAAGGGATACCTCCGGAAGATGGGCAGCAGCGTCTTTCCGTGTATCAGCGAATCGTACAACAACCCGCCTGCCAAGCGTGGTGAGTATGGCAACTACTGCTCATGGAGATCCATGAGGGACCCCAAGGCTAGTACACACTAAGAGTGGTCCAACTTAACTGAACGCATAAATCTGTTGTGTTTAGCAACTCAGGTATTTTCAATTTCGCTGTTTTGTGTGTTTAATGAGGCCTCTTCAGTAGTGGACTTTTTACGGCTGGAATGATGATGATGTAGATACAATCTTTGTAATGTATTTTTATATGTGCATGTAGTTGGAGAGCATTGCGTTGCCGTAACACAGTTTTTTTAACTAGCACGGGAGGTAAGGATTGATTGACATCGAAATTGGCTGGAGAACAGTTATTTAGAGGTTTTCTGTTAAAGTGTTTAACAGAAATTCAATTCATCAATGATAGTTTATAAAGTGGTGAAGTTTTGCTTTCTCACCGGGGACACTATCGTGTTTTGAATTAAAAAATATAGTTACACCACTATAAAAAACTTACTTTCAATAAAAAAAACATTTTATAAAATCCAGTGATTATGCTTCGATGCGAGAAATTCTTGTATTTAGCTAAATTAACCGCTAAGAAAGTCCATTACTTAGACTTTCTTAGTGAATTAATGGTAATTAATTGTTTTAGCTTTACAGAAAAAGTTATATTAATCATAGCGTCACTTAATAGATTTTGGAATGTTTTTTTAGCGTTTTGCCACATTCTTAAGTCAATAAATAATAAAAAGATGAAGGAAAACATCGTGGAAACTTCCTTCACGTTTTCCTTTGTAAGACTTTCAGTTACATCGGAATAAAAGACATTGGCGTGGGGTTTATCTAATTGTGGGGTGCCGGCAGTCTCCTCTTACCCGTGGATGCAGTAAGAATCTGCCAAGGGATACCTTTGGAAGATGGGCAGCAACTTTCCGTGTATCAACATCCCGCACTCCGCTCGCCAACCCCTCATGATCAGTACTTTTTATCCATGAGTACCCATGAGTAAGCCTATGTCCAGCAGTGGACGTCCCATGGCTGAGATGATAAAACGACATAATAGAATGCCTAAGGACACTTATCATTGCAAACTACAAAGAGCGAAGAAATAAAACATTAAATAAGTACTAACCGTTTAATCTCACACAAAAGTCGCACAACCACACAAATTTAATTCTTCGGCGCTTTATAATAAGGTTCACAATCTATGCTGAGCCAGCATAAGCTTCAGTTTAGCAATTTCTTCCTCTTTCGTTGCCAACTCTTCTCTCAATAATTTTATCGTCTCATCTTTATTCTCCGAGAAGGTTTTAAGCTCTTCCAGCAGTTGTGTCGTGTCGAGCCTCTTGCTTGGCCTTCTTTGGACCAGTTTCCCGATAATGTGGGCTATTTTAGGGTAGTTCGCAGTTAGGTGCGCGGGTATCTGTCCTTTGCGGAGGTCGCTGATTGTTTTAATGCGTTCCATGTCGGTCGTGAAGGGTTGTATCATCTCTAGGAGGATTATCCCGAGGCTGTACATGTCGCTCTGTGGAAGGTAGAATTACATTATTGGAAAAACTCACTTGGAAAAATAGTTATCTGAAGCGAACGAATTCAATTATGTGCTTTATTCAATATAAATGTGTCTTGTTCTTTTGTAAATTGACTATTCTAAGTAGCGTTTTGCTCTATTGAATAAACACTTATTGACTTTGACTTTGTTTTTTTTTCATCTATTGTAGATGATTTATACAGCGTCAGCAACTGGTATTCATGCTGTATGGGACGCTGCAGTGCCTGGGACAGGCTTGCCCAGCACCTATACTATCCTCTCAACTAAATCAGCTGTTAGTCAGAAGAAAGAACACGTCAAGATGTCTGTCAAAGAAAATAAAATACGGCGGGGATCAAATCCGCAACCTCTTGCGTCGCAGCCGGCTTTTAAACCAACTGCGGCACGGAGGTCGTAAATCAATATATTACACAGGCACACACAGGTACAATAAAGCAACACAATAAAGGTACGTAGCATATTATTTTCATGACATAAATGACACGTAAACAAACAGACAGACAGACAAAAAATTCAAAATTGTATTTTGGTTAGGTCAGTGTATTCTGACATTACCAATGACACTTCAATTTTATTTGTTAGACTATTTGTTTGACTAGACCTTTCAAGAAACGATTTGATCAACGCGGGTGCGAACTCTGCCGAAATCGTAAATTTTTGATACGGTTTTTGATTTTCTTGAGCAATTAATATATTGCTCCTTTACTATCAATAAAAGGACACTCACCTTAGGATTACATTGTCCGTCCAGCTGTTCTGGCGCCGCGTACAAAGTAGTCCCCAAAGCCAATCCGCTGTGAGACTGCTGCAGCGGACACGCCAATCCAAAGTCACCCAGTTCCACCGTCAAAACACCTTCTCTATGCTCCACAAACACATTACTAGGCTTTATATCATGGTGTATTATCCCCCGAGAATGGATGTAGTGCAGCCCTCTAACCAGTTGAGTGAACATGTCGATCAATAAATCAATATGCGTCCAAGATACCGTGTGATTCGAGTCCGGAGAGTCAAGGCAAGAGTCGTTCGAATCGCAATGATGAAGCGCCAAATCATCAGATCCTTTGCGCGTCACTGAAAACTGGTTGTTGCGCTTATCAAGCCATTGTTTTAGGGTTTCCTGACAGAAAGACATTTGGATGTACAGTGTTGCCCATTTTAGATTGACCCGTGAGCAGTTTTCGTAGTCATGGTGCGTTAGGAGTTTGCAGAGGGCCTCATTCTGTTCTGATGACTCTGACTCGGTTTCTGACTCAAATAGGTCATCTTCGCTGTTCCGTGTGATGTCTTCTAAGCTATTTGAGTCGCGGAATGATATTGTAAAGTCAGATACACTCTTTTGCTTCCTCAGTTCCTTTGAATTGTGAGTTTTAAACGAGGTTATTACGTTCGGATGCGCGGAAGATACCAAGTTTGTCGTAAATTCTTCACAGTCTGTGTCCATTGGTATACGCTTCTTCTTAACTCTAGATTCTACCATGGGTTCTAACCAGGCTGCTTTGTAACTAACTACGTTGGAATGATCCAAGCTTGCTATAGTTTTTACTTCGGACAAATGGCTCATGATCGAGTCTACATCAGAAGCCTTTATGTAAACCTTTTTGACTGCATACTCCACTCCGTCCAGTCTGTGCCTCGCTTTGAACACACTGCCGAAACCTCCTCCAGCGATGAAATACAGTTCTTCAAATTCCCTGTGGTATCGGGACCATTCCAATCCAGAAGGTTTGAGGATAGGCCAGGATACTGGAAGCGTTATGGGGATTTCAGAACCACTGGCAACCGTTACCAGCTGGTACAACGCTCGTTGGTACTGGCTCCTCATGACTTCAAACTCTCCCATAGCATAGGAGTTGTCTATGAGATTCATGCTGTGAAGTTTCTCGCATATTGTGTTGTAAAGCTGATTGGCTCGGTTGTTGTCTTTCTCAAGGAGGGAGCAGAGCTGTTTGACAAGGGACTGGACTAGAAGACTGATGGGGGTGGTGGCGGCGGCTGAGTTCACAATGTCGATGTGCTTGATGCTCTCTTGTAATATTGACTGGTGCTGTATGTCGTGATTTAGGCCTGGAATTAAGATAATGGTAGTTAATTCAGTTGAATTTAGGCGGAAGGCAGTCCAGCAGAGGAACAATATGAACTACAATAGCCAAAAAAAGACAGGTTGTTTCAGAAACTTATGATGGATGAGATGTTAACCTTTAAATATTAAGTAAACCTAGTTTTTTAGTTTAGGTATATATATAAGTATTCATCTGATGACAAATGGGAAGGTTGATGTCGAAAGTTCTGGAGAGTGCAGCCCACTCAGATGATCTGACCAAACATAATCAACCCTGGACATGTAGTTCCACAATGTTCTCCACGCCACTAAGGATTGATAATGTTAAAAGTAAAACGATTTCACAAACGAATTATACATTATGCTCAGTTGGTCTAATAGCTGAGACATAAAAGGCTGTGCCGTGGGGTGCCGGCAGTAGAATGTTACCCCTCCTCTTCTACCCGTGGATGCAGTAAGAGCCTGCTAAGGGACACCTCCGGAAGATGGGCAGCAGCGTCTTTACGTATATCAACATCCCGTACTGCGCTCACCAACCCGCCTGCTAAGCGTGGTGAATATGGCAACTACCCCTCATGGAGGTCCATGAGGCCTTAGATCAGTAGTGGACGTTTTACGGCTGAAATGATGATGATGAAAAGGCTGTGGGTTTAATCTCCACTGGGGGACAAATGCCCTCTTTTTTGCAGATATGTGTCTTGGCTGTTGTCTTTGCAGGATCAGAATGTATTCTTAACATAAAAATGTATGTAAGTATTCTTTGAATCATCTGGATTTTATAGCTTGGTTTGGTGCTGTTAAAATTTCCAGTATTATTTAGCTAGTGACAAATTGACAATACAATTGCATTAGGTTGATGAAGCTATTTACACATTTCAAAAATCTATTTAAAGAATTTCGAAATCTACCTCTTTATTGACTTAACTTGATTCCTGAGGGGAATCCCTTGGTAGGCAGTGCATCCATGGGCAAGACTTGGCCCATTTTGCTTTTTTTAATACTGATTAATGTGTTAAAAAATTATGTGCCTTGTCAGGACAGTGTGGTTGTTCAGCAACAAAGTCCTTTTATTGAAATAATACAATAAAAATAAAATAATGCTGCAGAATGAGATTTGAAGCTGAAAGACATAGTTCATAAGATCCATAAATTGAAATAAAATGGCTATTACCACATTCCAGTTGCAGAAAACATTATTAAAAATTATGTGAATGAACATGCGGGTTCATTTCAACCAGATTATGACTACTAGAACCTTCTTTTGCACTCTTTGACATTTATGAATCTACACACTATGATATGTAGGAACCAATCTGCAAGGAGGTGAGATTACACAAGCAGGTTCCATCAAGTTCTAATTCTGGTGGGGGGATACCAGATCTACACTGACATAACACATTGGGGTGTATTGTGCATTGTCCCCCGAGATACTTCCCCGACCCTAACCAGCCCATCTCCTTGAAGTACCGGTGAAGGACTTGTGGGCCATTGGCAGCATTCCATAAGCATCTCTGAAGTATTGCATACATTGTAGAATAGCAGGTTCCATATTGTTGTATGCTATAACCGCAACATTCTAGTAACTTTATATCATGTCATGTGGTTTTGTGGTTTTTTAGTCGGTCATCTTATATTTCCTGACTTTTACAGCCAAACAATACAATAATAATTATGATAGTATGGTGACACATTATATTAAAAAAATATTGGACATTTGGTTTGTGACCAAGCCTTAATTTAAATTATTAGAGGCAACATGAAATTTAATTTTTATTTTTATTTAAAATCAGTCTGTGTATGATGATGATAATGATGCTGGAATAATGATAATCATTGTAATAGAATATAAAATACATTTGTAAATTGGAGAAAAATATCATCATCATCATCATCATTTCAGCCGTAGGACGTCCACTGCTGGACATAGGCCTCCCTCATGGATATCCAGTTATCTGCATCCACCGTCGACCTGCGGTCTTCACCAGGTCATCATCCCATCTTGTTGGTGGACGTCCTACGCTGCGCTTGCCGGTCCGTGGCCTTCACTCGAGAACTTTTCGGCCCCATCGGCCATCTGTTCTGCGAGCTACATGGCCTGCCCATTGCCACTTCAACGTGCTAATCCGTTTGGCTGTCGGTGACCCGAGTTCTTCTACGTATCTCCTCATTTCTGATTCGATCGCGTAAAGAAACCCCGAGCATAGCCCTCTCCATAGCTCGTTGAGCGACTCTGAGCTTATTCATGAGGCCAATCGTTAATGACCACGTCTCGGTTCCATATGTCATCACTGGTAACACACACTGATTGTAGACTTTCGTCTTAAGGCACTGAGGAATTTTGGACGAAAAGACGTTGCGTAGTTTCCCAAACGCTGCCCATCCGAGTTGGATTCGTCGATTGACCTCTTTCTCGAAGTTGGACCTACCTAATTGGACTGTTTGTCCTAGGTATACATACGCGTCGACAGCTTCGAGACCCGAGTTCTCAACCATAACTGGGGCAGGCGCAACATGGACATTCGACATAATCTTCGTTTTGTCCATGTTCATTTTAAGACCTACCCGTTGGGAGACTCGGTTGAGGCCTTCGAGCATCGTGCCGAGTTCTTCCATCGACTTTGCCATGACCACAATATCGTCGGCAAACCGAAGGTGAGTCATGTATTCGCCGTTAATGTTGATGCCTAGTCCTTTCCATTCCAAGAGCTTAAAGGCATCTTCCAAAGCGGTCGTAAACAGTTTCGGAGAAATAACGTCTCCCTGTCTTACGCCTCTTTTTAAGGGAATATCCTTCGAACTCTGTTCCTGTACTCGGACTGACATAGTGGCGTTTCTATACAAAGACTTCAACACTTCGATATACCGATAGTCAATTCGGCATCGTTGGAGAGACTCGAGCACCGCCCATGTTTCGATCGAATCGAAGGCTTTCTCATAGTCCACAAACGCGAGACATAGCGGCAAGTTATACTCTTCGGTATTCTGTATCACTTGCCGCAGCGTATGAATGTGGTCTATGGTACTGTAGCCTTTTCGAAACCCGGCTTGTTCGGGACACTGGAAGTCATCAAACCTGCGATCGAGACGATTTGTGATGACCCTTGAAAACAGCTTATAAACATGGCTCAAAAGCGAGATCGGTCTGTAGTTCTTAAGCAAGGTTTTGTCACCTTTCTTAAAGAACAGTACCACGACGCTTTTGTTCCATGTTTTTGGCGTAATACCTTCGAGCAAGACGGAGTTGAAGAGCTTCTGAAGGACTTTAAGTATCGGTGATCCACCCGCTTTCAGAAGCTCTGAAGTGATTCCGTCCTCCCCCGGCGCCTTGTCGTTCTTAAGCTGTTTCAGGGCCATCCTGATCTCGTACAGGCTGATGTCCGGGATATCTTCGGTATAATGTCGGGTCAGCTTGGCTCTAGGGTCTTCTGCCACACTGCAAACAGGTTTAGTGACCGAATCGTAGAGCTGTCCATAGAACCTTTCGACTTCCCTTAACACTTCTGCTTTACTTGACGCTATACTGCCATCTTCCCTCTTCAGCTTCGTCATCTGGCTTTGCCCAATAGACATATCTCTCGCGAACACTTTGGAGCCTTTGTTCCGCTCTATCGTATCTTTAATACGAGCTGTATTAAAGGTACGAATATCGTGTCGCAAGGATTTCCAAACTTGTCTATTGAGCTGCCTATGTGACTTAGCATCATCGGGAGACTGCAGTCGTAATGAGCGTCGTTCAGCCATGAGGTTAAGAGTGTCATCAGAGAGTTTCTGAGGTCTATTTGTACGGGGCGTCTTAAAGAACTGAGACCCCACCGTATGGACAGTTTCTACGAACCTGTTATTGATCTCGTCCACTGATGCATGTTCTTCGAGACCCAGACAATCAAAGCGATTTGAAAGTTCGAGTTGAAAGCTCTCGAGGTTTTGGATATGTGCACGAGTGGGACGGAGCGTAGATTTCATCAGACGAGACCTTTCAAGTCTAACGTTCATATTCAATGTGCCTCTAACGATTCGGTGATCACTTCCGGTTTTCACCCTGTGAATCACAGTGACATCATTGAATACCCGTTTCTTGTTGGTCAAGATGAAATCAATCTCATTTCTCGTGAAACCATCGGGACTCATCCAGGTCCATTTCCTGTGAGGCGGCTTCTGGAAGAAAGAATTCATCATAAAGAGTCCTTCTTTCTCCAGAAAATCGGCCAGCCTCTGTCCCCTGGGGTTCCGTTGCCCATACCCAAATTGCCCCACTCTCAACTCATCATCGCTTCTCTTGCCTAACTTTGCATTGAAGTCCCCCATAACAACAGTGAAGTGAGTTTTGTTTGTATGTATGGCCCTACTAATGTCCTCATACATAGACTCTACTTCTTCATCTGGGTGTGACGAGGTCGGCGCATATACCTGAACGACCTTCAGCGAATATCTTTTAGATATTCTGAGTGTTAGGTATGCGACCCTGCTCGACACACTGTCGATGGTGACAATGTTGTTAATGAGTGACTTGTGAACGAGAAACCCGACACCACCTTGGGACTGTTGGTCGCCCTCCCGGTAGTAGAGTAGATTACCGGACTTAAGGGATATCGTGTCCTCGCCCTCTCTACGGACTTCTGATAATCCTAAAATGTCCCAGTGTAACCTACTCATTTCTTCTTCCAGCTCAACAATCTTTTCGTCTGTCCTCAAAGTGCGGATGTTGTGTGTTACCAGGGCCAGTGGTCGTTGTTGGGGTTGGTAGCCGTCCGTCTCCCGGGGATTCTTAGCACCCCTAGCCCCGCCGTTACCGTGGCCGCTACCGTAGCCACGACTAGCGGGGCTGCCGGGGACTCGGGGCCTGGTCCTTGGTTGTGTTATTATCATGAGGGGTTATTGCCATACTCGCCACGCTTGGCAAGCGGGTTGGCGAGCGCAGTATAGGGTGTTAAAGACGCGGAAGACGCTGCTGCCCATATTCCGAATGCATCCCTTAGCAGATTCTTACTGCATCCACGGGCAAGAAAGGAGGGGCAACATTCTACAGCCGGCACCCCACGGCAAAAAAATATACTTAACCAAAATTTTAAAACCATGTTTGCTCAAACTCAAAGATTAGTTGTTTCATCCTACTGGTTTATACATACATAAGTAAATAATAGATTAAAATAATTGAGTTCTGTAAAAGTACGGAATATTAATGCTTACCTAAAGTTAAGAACAAAAATACTTAGGAATTTCCAATATAATTAAAAGGCCATTATAAAGTAATGTTGAATACCGTTAGTCTTATACATGGCGGGGACAGAATAACTTGTACATTACGTGAGCTAAATTTATTTATTTTGATAAGTTTATTTGGAATATTTTGGACGATACGAGGATCCTTAGTAAACAAGTATTCTTACCAAGATCGAATGATTTGATAGTGGCCAATGCCTTCCATTTTTCCGGATTGTTTTTATCCATAGTAGGTAACTACGTCCTTCAGATTTCAAGCTGGAATTCTGTTATTATTCCAATGGTATCTGTAAATCTCATGTAACAGCTAATAGGTATGGTGTTTGAAGGCCACTTTTTAATAGAGAATGTCATTGAAACCAAATTGAAACTAAGTAAAAATTATAATTATACACACGAAATCCACAATATCAAACACTCACACTCATCTCGAATTCTACTAAAATAGTGATGTGAATATTGTGAATAACTTTTTATCGATAAAAAGTATCCTGTTAAATTTTATAAATGAATAGACTCCATCGATTCACTTCACACAGGTAAATTGTATATGAACGTCCAACAAAGAAAAAATAAATCAAAATTATTTTATACAACGTTAAAAATTTTAGTTTTTAAAAAAACCCTCGGCACTTTACCTAGTCTTGGAGGTTATCAAATTTTTTATTAGTAGTATTAGTATTGCAATCTACACATCATGCCCTTTCATTTGGTTACCACACTTGGGTATATTTGAAAACATTCGATTATTCATTTCCATTGGACCCCTTGTATCTCATACGTAATGGCTCCACTGATATTAAACCTCTATAACATTCAGTTTGGCTTCTACACATCAATTCCTTTCATTTGATACCAAACATGGGTATCTATATTTTGGAACATTCGATTAATCATCTCCTCTTACACCCCCCATATCGTGTAAACGTATTAACCGATTTTGATAAAACATGTTTCTGCACCGAGACGAATGGAGAAAGGGAAGGGAGGCCTTTGCCCAGTAGTGGGATCCGATGGGCTATTTAGATAGATAGATGTTTATGAACCACACCGCCAGAAAACCTGCTTTTAAATATTAAAAAAAAAACTGCATTCAGATCAGTTGTTTAAGACCTACTTACGATGCCACAGGCACATAGACACACACATAGCGATAAAACTTATAACATCCCTCTTTTTGTCGGGGGTTAGTTAATTTGCCTCCAAATTCCAACTTTTCCAATTAAAATAAACGAATTAAATTGGTTGTTTATGTTAACAAAGTAAAATTTACTCGTTTTTTTTAAAGTGGTTTATTATGTAACCTTTGTCATCCGGATCATAATGAAGAATTTATTGACACCTAATTTACTAAGCTGCAGATAATATAAAACACTAGACAAAACTTTGAAGAGTTTAGATGCTACAGTGGAACATCCCAATTTCAGATTATCAACAAAATAGAATGCTATTCATATCTATTCCTTTTGGGGTCGAGATAAATCAGCCAGTTACATCACTAGCCTTACCGTAGATTGTTCCTGAACAACATTGATTTGATCAAATGACACTGGCAGTGACAGGACAGCTATTGCACAGCCCTAGATGTGCACAGCTGCTAACAGTAACAGCTGAGAAAATGACATTTTTGATTTGATTGACACATAAACAAAAACACAAGTGGAGAGCGTGTGTACATGTGATTTTCTTTAGCCTTCTTGACTGAATAAAAGTCTTTTAAAAATGAATCTCTTACCGAAAAGCCACAAAGAATTCAGCGAAAAAGATTACTGGAACAAATTCTTCAAAAAACGTGGAAACAAAGCTTTTGAATGGTAGGTTATATTCAACCAACTTTCTTCGGGTTAACTGTTATATTATGACCAAAGATACGTTTCGTTTTCTTATTTTAGGTATGGCGAGTACTTAGAACTTTGCTCACAGCTTCACAAGTACATAAAACCGAAGGATTCAATTCTTATCCCCGGTTGCGGTAACTCGAGTCTCAGCGCGGACCTATACGACGTCGGCTTCCAAAACATCACCAACATAGACGTCTCCGTGGTTGCGATCAAGCAAATGACGACCGTAAACTCACACAGAACAAGTATGAAATTCCTGTGCATGGATGCAATGAATACGACATTTGCTAATGAAGAATTTACCGTGGTCCTCGACAAGGGTACTCTGGACGCGCTAATGCCCGATGATAGTGAAGAAACTACCGCCCAGATTGATAAATACTTTGCTGAGATCAAAAGAGTCCTTAAACTTGGAGGCCGGTTTGTTTGTATAACTCTATTACAGAGCCATATCCTTGCAAAGTTGGCCAGTACATTTTGTGACAAGTCTTGGATGTTCCGAGTTGTGAGGTGTCATGAAGCTGAAGAGAAGAATGCTGAGAATGGGGATGGGATGACATTGCCAGTATTTGTTGTGGTTGCCACCAAGTTTAGGGAAATGCCACAAATGGTTAGTATAAACATCCATTTTAGTCAAGTAACTAGTATCGGAAGTAATAATTTTTTTTTGTATATAATATGAACCAGTCTTGCTATCTACATATCATGGCCTTTCTTAGATACCACACTTGGGTTTATTTGAAAACATTATTGAAGCCCAGCATTAAATGTATTTTCAGTCTTAAATTCATAATTAATAGTATCTTATCTGACTCATCTGGTTAACATTGTAAAAACTAAACAACATGCTAAAACAACCTGATCTTAAATTGAAAGAAAAGACCAACATGGCTTACCCCACAAAATGTGGTATAAAGGTAGAGCAATGATAAGACCCATCAAAAAACCCTATACTTATAGACCCGTCAGAACAACCATAATTTTGCCTTATAAAGACAGCCAAGTAAAAACAACCCCGAGATCATAAGGACAAGGAACCTAGATTCCACCTTATTCAGACATGATTGGACCTTTCTATAACACTCTTGACTTACCTTTTCTTTCAGGCTGATTTAAAATATTGTAGTAAAAATAATAATGTATTTGGTAAGATAAGTCTTATAATATGCAAAATTTTTTCTTGTTTTTTAAATAAATAACATTTGATTGTTTTTTTTAGATCATGGAAGTGTGCATGGCTGGTGACAAGATGCAGAGGCTGCAAAGCCCTGAAGAGCTGAAGAGCCATATAAAGTCAGCTCAGGATGCAGCCTTTGTCACCAACGGCCTGGCTAGGACCAGTCTTGAAGAAGATGAGGTATGGAGTTTTTGATTTTGATTTTATGTTTTAATAACACATTCATATTATAGTGCATTGTCTCTGTCTAGCTGGGTGAGACAAATAATAATAATATATTTATTTACTCAGACACAAGATCCATTATTACAAAATAATAATAATACAAACACATTGAATATAAAAACACACATCACATCAGCAGTTAATTAAAATATAGGAAATATACGAAATATACATAATGTATAAAAAAAAATTCAGGCTGCGATTTGCACCCAACGTCTATACATCTCAGTCAGCATTATTCTGTCTGCCAAACTAACAATAACAGAATTCTTACACCTGTCAACTCTGGATATAAAGTTGCCAATCTGGTTCCTCTGAATGGCATTGAATGAGTCTATTCGCGCCTCAAGGAACATTCCTGAAGCACTGCAATATCGCTCTAGCCCCATAAGTTACCTAAAGATGTTATTATAGGCAACTCTTATACCATCATGTGCTCTTAAACCTGCAATTTGATCTCTGGTTTGATCCCGGGGAGGGGGGCAAATCCTTGCTTTTTCACAGGTATTTGTCTGGGTCTGGTTCTATGTATGATAGGTATGTATGGATTTACAAGAAAAAGAATCAGGTAAGTGCGAGTCAGACTCACACAATAAGGGTTCCGTACCATTAGTCTGTGAATATTTCAAGCGTCTACCTGTTGTTGTTATTTATGTCAAGCAAAAACGACATTAAAATCACGTTTGTTGTATGGGATTAAATATTTACTTCATTTAATTTTAAATATTTATTTTTAAAATGAATATAGTTGCCACAAAGTTTTCTGTGAATATTTCAAGGCAACAACAGGTAGACGACCTGTTGCTTTTATTAATATCGAGCAAAACAGGGCAATAAAAATCATGTTGGTTGTATGGAGCCTCCCTCAAATATTTCTTTTATTTTAATATAACTATTTATTTTTCGTTATTATTATCGAGCAAAAAATGGGAAAAAATCATGTTTGTGGTATGTGAGCTATTAACTATTTATTTATTCTGTTTTTAGTATTTATTGTTATAACAGAAATACATCATCAGTGAAAATTTCAACTGTCTAGCTATCGCGGTTCATGAGATACAGCCTGGTGACAGACTGGAGACAGAGAGTGGAGTCTTAGTAATAGGAGATCCAGTTTTTACCCTTTGGGTATGGAACCCTAAAAACTTTGTAATTATTCTGTTAATCATGTGGTTTACATAGTACAAGCTCTTCTTAATTTTGTTGCTGTGTGTAGTGTCCAGCATTATCTATTTATTTACCTACTAGCTGTCCCGGGGAAGTTTGTCGCGCATCAAAATCAACACCACAACTACTAACTTCTATTCTATAACTTATCTACTACTTCTCTACTTCTATTACGTAGTAATTTAGTTCTATGATAGCAGCGCCGTGTCTATCGTCTTCAGTGGTGGGGCGCGGACTCCATGAGAAAATGTAAATTGTTGTATTTTTATGTGAGCGTGATTTGAGAGACTTTACCTTGCCGTAACTAGCACGGGAGGTAGGGTCTTGATAATTGCGTTGTATATGTAATACTTTGTTAATATCTTTATAAATAAATAATAATAAATAATGCTGGACAAATCACACAGCATCATCTAGCCCCAAGCTAAGCAGAGCTTGTGTTATGGGTACTAGATGACTGATATACTTAATACATTATACTACATAGATAGATATTTTTATTATATATAGAAAAACACCCAGAACACCCTGAACAAATATCTGCAGATCGTACAGACATTTGTCCCGAGGCGGGAATCGAACCCGCAACCCCTTGCGCCGCAGGCGGACCTTCGCCCGCTGCGCCACCGAGCTCGTCATATAAATAAATGATTGATTGATTTCGTCCACCAGGTTTCCCTGGACCTGATGCAGCCGGGTATAGACTCGCCGCGGTACACGCTCTACGTGGTGGACCAAAAGGGGAATGTGGGCGCTAACAAATACGCCGTGTTCATCGTGCCTCAGGGCAGGTCGGTACTTGCCAATACAGGGTTTATAATACGTGTGCTAAACCGAAAGGGGCGGAGTCTGACCGTCCCAAGGAACAACTTTTGTCGACTCTTCGGGATTTAGTGATTTTGGAAGGACTTCAGCTCGAATCCCACCGGAATTGTGGATTTTTGATAAGTTGTTTCATTATTTCATGTTCCACCTAAGTGTGGTTAAACACTATGAAAATTACAAACTACATTAACAAAGAATTCGACACGTGTTTCGCCTTAAGGCAACTTCAGGGTGAATCTCCCCGGTCGTGACGGAATACACCGAGAAACAGTGCAGACGCAGAGGCCCGACAACGCACAGCACCGCTCCGAAAAGAACTTTCTGATTCCTCCTCTCCTTCTCGACAGTTTCCAGTTACGAATCTTTATAACAAGCATTGGTACGACGGTACCAGAAAAGGGGGCGAAGGCCTCGAAAGGTCACCAAAGGTCAAAAATGCCATTTTTGGGTTTTTGGACGTTTTCGGCCATTTCATCATCATCATCATTTCAGCCATAAAACCTCCACTGATGAACACAGGCCTCCCTCATGGATCTCCATGATAGTTGCCATTCTCACCACGTTTGTCAGGCGGGTTGGTGAGCGCAGTATGGGATGTTGATACACGGATAGACGCTGCTGCCCATCTTCCGGAGGTATCCCTTAGCAGGCTCTTACTGCATCCATGGGCATGAGAGGAGGGGTATCATTCTACTGCTGGCGCCCCACGGCGAATCGGCCATTTGATGACTTATTTTTTGGTGACCTTTTGAGGTCACAATAACTCCGGTCCCTGTGACCAAAATCAATTACCAAAATCAATCAGTACCCTTAAGTAAGACCCGTTTTATTAAGACGGTGCTAACAAAAAAATCGGTCAACGTGTTCAGTTGTAATCGTCTCGTCGACAGACATGCCTATTCATATTAGAAGAGGGCTTCGCCCTCTAAAATTCATATAGTTTCTACAGATAATTTGCGTCCGAAAGCTAACAATAACATGTTAGTGCAGTAAATAAAAATTTGGTGTAGGCGTAAGTCTATTTATATCCAACCACGAGTTTTCGATCGCGAGTAAACAAGATCTGTTTGTTGTCAGTGTTTATCAACATACTACGTGTTTCGGTAAAAACAATTTGGCGCGAAGGTTGTTGGATATTTTAAGCTCAGGTATTGTCTTGTTGGATCCCACAGTTAAATTTATTTTGGAAAAAAGAAAAGGAAGAAATCTTTACATTACAAAAAAGGTTTTAAATATTGCATAATTCGTTGCTGCCCATTTTCCCGAGGTGCCTATCCCTTGAGCTCTTACTGCATACTTAATGCAAGAGAGGAGGGTCAACGTTCTACTGCCGACACCCCACGGCAAATAAGGATGAACGCTGGTTTTCGATTTGGTAATTTTAGTACTGGATGCGAAAAGCAAAGGACTGAAGAGAGGTCAAGCAGAAGATATTTTCGGGCTTAAATGCAATGAATAGACTAGACTATATTAGCTTACTTATTTTTTTGGTACGAATAAGCTGGTTGTTGTCTTTTTACAACTCCAAAAAGCAATGTGGCAAGGTGCAGGGTGCGACGGGATGACATGTTAAGAAGATTGTGACTATTAATGTAAGGAGATATATGAGCTCGACGTGGAATGTGAAAAGAAAAGCGGATACAAGCATTTTGTACACGCTGTATAAGTTTTTTTGAGCGGGCTAGAAAGCACTCTCCAAACACATTGTCGACATATGATAGTTCTGACAGAATAAGTGAGTCGCAAAGTAGAACTTATTTTTTTTGTAAGTATATACATATCATACCCGAGATATAGACCCGAGACGAGCCGAGGGCTAACCCATATGATGAACCCATCTGGTGGAGAAAAATATTGACTCTTATGATACTTGCCGGATGTCGGATGAAATGCGGGCTAAGATAGCCACAGAGGGACCCATAAATTCAGAGACCACACGGCCGGCCCAAGCGCAGGTGGCGGATGAACTTTACGCTTATTGCCCTAAATGGCGAACTATAGCTCTGGATCGAGACGAATGGAATAAGGGAAGCCTTTGCCGAGATGGGCAGATGGGCTATTTATGACATTGGCAGAATTGTGTAAAACCAAACATAAAAAGGCATACAAAAAGATGATAATGAATTAGGTTGGTGAGAGCACCAACGAAATCCATACCAGCAAATACTAAGATTTAATTGTCATTAAACAAAGTATTTTTTTTTATATACTCGTATAGTTTGGTGAAGGTTTGATGAAGAAGACATGAGATGGCCGTCGAAACTATTCATTATAGGAAAATTAGTCTCAAAATTAAAGAATACTTGTATTAAATAATACTGAAAATTAAAGTATAATACTTTAAGTAAGAATTAAGAGTTCAATACATGCCTATCGTGATAAATATGAAATTATAAATGGTACAAAGCATTTAAAAGCCGGGGGCGGTTGGAAAGATGCCCAGCTGGCCCACAAGCCCACAAGCAAAGAAGAAGAACATCTCGCATCTCATCTCTCCTAAAAACTGCACAGCAAAAGAGGCAGCTGATGCGATCGGACGGTGTTAAACAAAGTTTCAAAGAAATCTAGAAATCATAAAAGAATCTTTTAATAAATAAGTTTTGCGGAAAAAATTAGCTTGGTAGAACTTTTTGCTAAATCAGCCTTAGCGGACTGGAGTTAAATTTACTAAAGTAGGTAAGTATTTTTAATAAATTATTAATATATACATTTAATATCGGGTAAATAACCTTATTTTGTTTTATGAAAAAAGGAGCTTTTCATAAAATACCAAAGCGGAACGGAGGTAATTCGATTGAAGTGGGTTTCAATCAAGTGTTGGTATTTCCAATACTTAGACACTAAATATAGCTTATAGTATTAGAAAAAAATTGTGATATTATGTCAGTACTAGTTTGTGCCCGCTGCTTTGTATGCGTTGTACCCGGATAAAAAGTAGCCTATATGTTATTCCTGGTCCACATCTATACGTGTGCATAATTTCAGCTCAATCCGTTTGGTAGTTTTTGCGTGAAGAGGTAACAAACCTCCAAACGAACTTTCGGCTTTATAATATTAGTGGCATTAGCTCCCAGAAACTTCAGTCCTCCCGCGACCATGACCCGGTCGAAACGTCGGGAAAATAGTAAAAAAGGTATGCGATAAAATACATTAAAAACTAATAATATTTATTGTACAAGCTTTGCCTAGTTTAGACTGCCAGCGTTGTGTAAACATGTATATAATATTTATTTATTTAGGAATATATATATTTTTTTGACATTTTAAATTCGCACTAAAACACCATAATTCACCAAATACTTAATATACATAGATGTGTATGTTACCTTTAATATGTCTATGCCTATCTACGGTGAGACATACATAGCTGAACCTATTTTTATTTGTCCAGTATTGTAAGTTAACTATTTTCTAAAGAGATTTTAACCCGACGCCTTCTTCGTCCTATGCTCTCTTTAAATCAATTGGTTGCCTGGAAGAGATTGCTTACAGCGATAAGGCCGCCCGTTGAATTGCCCAAAATTGTTTAAGTTTTTTGTTTCCAAGTTAAGTCCTGATTTTCAATACTCATCACGTTTCGTTTTTAACCTATTTTTTTTCATCGCGAATAAAGTCTTTCTTGCCGTGGGGTACCGGCAGTAGAATGTTGCCCCTCCTCTCATACCTGTGGATGCAGTTAGAACCTGCTAAGGGGTACCTCTGGAAAATAAGATAAAGATAAGATAAAAATCATTTATTTAGACATGTTACAAAGGCACTTAAATTCTAATGAAACGATGACACTAACGAAGCTTTACAACTGTGTGGCAGTGTCAACGCCCAACTCCTAGACATATGTACATGGATTCTAAATATATAAAATAAAGAAATTAATTATTATAAACTAAATGGGATTAGTGGACGTTTTAAGACGCTGCTGCCCATTTTCCAGAGGTACCCCTTAGCAGGTTCTTACTGCATCCACGGGTATGAGAGGAGGGGCAACATTCTACTGCCGGCACCTCACGGTAAGTAGAAGTATGAGGTAGGTACACGGGCAGTATAAGGTAAGTGAAATATAATATATTTTTTTACTCTTGGAAGAAAATACGTAAACTTATAATTAATTATGAGCTATTTTGGTCCTATTGCGCGGCAAAGCGCGTTGAAGTGGCAATGAGCAGGCTACGTAGCTCGCTGTACAGATGGCTGATGGGGTAGAAAAGTTCTCGAATGCAGACCGGCAAGCGCAGCATAGGGCTCAGCGCAGACAGAACGGAGCGCAACGGAGAGGATTTTATAGACGCACTTGAAAATAAACTTTAAAATTATTAAAATAAAGTGCAAAACTCCGCGCGGGGATTCCCGCGTATCTTCGAGGACGCGCGAGCGTTTTTTATGTCAGGTTCAAGCATATATGCACTTTATTGTGATAATTTTAAAGTTATTTTCAAGTGCGTTAATAAAATCCTTTCCGCTGCGCTCCGTTCTGTCTGCGCTGACCCTAAGACGTCCACCAACAAGATGGGCAGGCGACCTGGTGAAGATCGCAGGTCGGCGGTGGATGCAGGTCACTTTCAACCGCATTACTTGGAAATCCATAAGGGAGGCCCATGTCTGGCCCATGTGGACGCTTTACGACTGAGGTCAAAAAATCAAATCAAATATTTCTTTATTTTTCTTCACAAAGTAGGCTTATAAATAAATTATTACATAGACAAAATGTATGTGTACTAAAGCTTATTAATGAAAAAAATATAAAATACAGATTCCAACGCGCGTGACCTTTTAAAAATGGTGATGGAGGTGATGATGATGATACGTTGAAAACACCCACAGTGATAAATACCTGCAGATTGCCGTGGGGTGTGGTAGAATGTTGCCCGTGGATGCAGCAAAATCTACTAAAAGATACTTCCAGAAGATGTGCAGCAGCGTCTTACCACCAACCAAATGCGCCATGGAGTTCGTCTAATGTTGATCATATTCCTGAACCGCATAGCTAACTCCACTGTCCATCACGTTTATTTATGAACCCTAAATGTGTGCTGAGGTGATCCGTTACATTAATAAATCTAGACAAATGGACAGTGCATCATAATAGTTATGAATTATAATATCTCATCTAACGTTTGGCTCCAGAACTTGCACGCGAGATTATTATACGAGCACCGTTAACAGACTCATATCGCACCTCCAGTCGTAGACTGACTCAATCCAAAATTCATGTTTTTTGGGAAATGAAGAAAACGTGTTTCGGTCCTTGACAGTTTTTGATAAATCACACTATAACTTTATGAAACAGAGAGCTATTACAGTTTATTTATTACAGTTTCTGATTTACTAGGCGATAGAGCGCACTTGAGTCGTTCTGTATACTTAACTTAATTCACCCAAATTTTGAATTGAGTCAGTCTACGACTGGAGGTGCGATATATACAGGGTTTGCATAGGATTACTGTTCAATATAGATATAGATGTATCATCAAAGAGGGGAGGGGGTGTGGTTGAGCCCATGAAAATAAGCGTTGTTGTCCAAAAACCGGGAATTCGTATTTATTTTGTACAGTTTTTGAATTATTCTTATTTACATTTATACTAACTTAAATATTTTCTTTCGGAATGGCTATTCCTATTACATTATATTACAGGTGATTTATTCAGCGTCAGAAACCGGTAAGTATGCTGTGCGAAACGTTGCAGTGTATTGGGCTTGCCCAGCACCTATAACATCCTCCCAGCTAAATCTATTGACTAAAAAAAAGAATAGGTCAATACGAAGTTGAAAGCCGTGGGTTTCCTCACGATGTTTGTCTTCACCGTTAAAGCACTTGTTACATACTTTTTCAAGTAAGAAAAAACTATTTGTGCACGGCACGTATCGTACCTTTTCGATCGAAAGTCGGGGATGCACTCAACACGGCTCTTTCTATTGGGAATAATACCTTTCTTTAATAGGACTTAAGGCAAATCTAATATTCTAGTAGAGTGCACGTGTTCTAGAAATATAAATTACAGACTCGCTTCGACGCTAATTTCGCTAAAATTAATTTAAACATCGAATTTTTATTTTGTCGGTTCTCTGTGCCTATTTCTTTTTTTATGATATCTATAATCTGACGGGTCTACCTGCCAGGTCTATAACTAAGTATTGTTGTAAAACTTACAATACTTACTTCTTCATATTTTAAAAGTTTGTATTTTATTTGAAATGTTTTTCTTCGTTTAAGACGAATCTTGCATACTGAATTAGAACTATTTGAACCCTAACCCTATTGAATAGAAAGATGGCAAAAATTTACATAACAACCTCCGTGGCGCAATTGATTTATAGCCGACTGAGATGCAGGAGGTTGCCAGAAGCCATACTTTGTGTCGCTTGAATAATGATTCTGCCCTCGATTGTTAAATTCCAAATAACTATGTTCGTAGCCACACTCGATGTGCGAATAAACTTGCTGCGATCACACACCGGCTCACCAAGTCTGAAAGACGTCCTCGGGCCCACCGTCCACAACCATCCCGGTAACACGTGGTCGCTGTGGCGCACGTTGGATGCAGGCCGCTTCCTACCGCAGTACTTAGAGATCCACGAGGAAGGCCCTTGTCCAGCACTGGAGTACACCCTGATACACTGATGATCACATTTCCAAAGGATCATATTGCCATTTGGCCATCCGTCATAATGTCATGTAGTCAGTACGCACTGCACTTATTATGATCTCGAATTAGACACGCCAGAGCAGTTGGAAAATATTTCGCAACTCAAAACAAATTCGAGATAAGTTATTTAAACGGGATGGCGTAAACACGACTCGATTTTATTTTCATACTGTGTCAATCGCGCCCCTGTAAATTCAAATGTTGATTCCTCGGAATGGAAGTATTATCATTATTATTGTCGTTACTATCCCAATGCTGTGCAAAGGACCCCCTTACCTCCGTCTACTCCTTGTAACTTAACGCAACAACTGGCCAAGATGGTAAGTGTGCGTCAAGTTCGTCACGCCATCCTGGGCCCCACGTCGCTTCCTAGCATTCGGTGGGTCCTATTCTATAGTGGCCTTCGCCTACAGATTGCTGGGGATGCTACGAAGGTGTCTGGCCCAGTTCCACTTCAGTCGAAATATTTTTAAACAATAATGTTGCCATACTGCATTTATATCACGAAGTACTATCACCATGCCTATTTCTGCTGCCAAGCAGTAATATTGGTAATATCCGAATCACTGTGTTCCGTTCCGGTTTGAAGGGTAAGGGGGCCGGGGAAATTACGGGCACATTAGACCTTACAACTCTGTCTCAGGGTGACAGACGCAATGCAATGCGGCGTCGAACGTGTTTCGTGAACTTGATTACCGCGGTATTTCTGTTGTAATAGGTAGAGGCTTTTGTATGTTTGTTTTGTATCTCCCATGAATAGTTTCTTATACGTAAATATAAGAAACTATTCATATTCAATAGTTTCTTATATGTAAGTTTGTTCGCTATTTATACTCTCTTAATTTCACACCACTGTCTATATCGTTCTCTATTTCCTGTCCATCCCAAGGTTGGCCTTTGAACTCATGTATTGCTTTATTTAATTAAAGTATTAAAAAGCTTTTTGTATTTAAAAAATTTAATTAAAGGACGAGCTCTGTGGCGCAGCGGGCAAAGGTCCGCCTGCGACGCAAGGGGTTGCGGGTTCGATTCCCGCCTCGGGACAAATGTCTGCACGATCTGCAAATATTTGTTCAGGGTGTTCTGGGTGTTTTTCTATATATAATAAAAATATCTATCTATGTAGTATAATGTATTAAGTATATCAGTCATCTAGTACCCATAACACAAGCTCTGCTTAGCTTGGGGCTAGATGATGCTGTGTGATTTGTCCAGCATAATTTATTATTTATTTATTATTATTAATTCCTTTTATTTTCATGTTCTATTTTTTATGTGGTGTGCAATAAAGAGTTCCAATCTAATCAGATGGGCCTTCTGCTTGTCTCATCATTAAGTAGTATAAAAAAAACTCCCCAAAGCGTTTGAATCCCAATGCATGTGTGTTAATTCTATTCCAGAGAGTCGGAGTGGCTCTTCGGTACTCCCCCCGGTAGGAAGCAGCTGCAGCAGTCGGCGAAGTTCGGGCGGCTGGTCGTGGCGATCCTGCACCGCGGGCACGCGTTCGCATCGCTCGACGCGGTCAAAGAGGAGTTGGCGCATTCCGCCAAGATGCTGATACCGAACGGGTTCTCGGGACAGGTATACATCTAGTTTTTTTTAAACCTTCGCGATCACGACACATTATAAACACATATTTATCGCGTTATTTACCAGACGTTTCGACAGGATAAACATCTAATTGCAATTCTGGTGCGGGATACCAAATCTGCACTGACGTCCCGCATAGGCGTGTATTGTGCATCGTTCCCCGCGATACTACCGAGAAGGACTCTGCGGATCGTTGGCAGTATGCCATGAGCATCGCTGAAGGGGATGCAGGTGTTTTTGATGTGGATGGGCTAGTTCCCGTAATCTCGTTTCATTTCTGACGTCGCTTGTGGCCATACAGTGTTGCAATACATGTTCCACTGTTTCTTCGTATAATCATTGATCAATCAAAGTTTTGGAGGAGGACGCTGACACTACGACGCAGTTTTTAGCTTTTGTAGTGGCAATGTTCACATCAGTTTTTGTAACCACATAAAATGTTCTAATGCTCGTCTGCTTTAAGCAACCGCGACACAGTCCACTATCTGTGGCCCTATCTTTAGAAGATCAGAGTGCTCCGTGATGATACCCATCATCATCCGTAGATCTTGTCTTGTCATCTTAACAGGTATACATGTACGCCATGATTACTAGACAATCCAAGTCGCCCTTGACCATTTATCGGGAAGGAAGCAGCTGTAAGAGTAAGTGTGGTTAGAGCGGTTGGTTGTGGTCTTGCTCCATCAAAGGAAAGCGTTTCTGTTGGTGTTATGATCACTAGATAATCAGCGAGCTTTAGCGAAGCATGAAATGAGTGATCCTGTTCTACTCTGAAGGTGCGCGTTCGATAAGATCAAGCAAGAGTTAGCGCATTCTGATATGATGCTGGCTAAAATGCCTGGCGGGTTCTCTGGACAAACCAGTGTTCCTCGAACTGGCTGGACGTACAATTTCACCAATGGCACGCGTTTGACACGGCAAAGAAACATCCTGCGCATTTCCTTTAAGACACCTTACAAAATTGTAATTATCTTTCCGGTTGTAACTGGTTTATGGCAATAGCTTTCTATCTATTCTGCAGAGCAGTGAACACAAGTTTACAGAATATAATACATACACAAAAGATGTATGATGTCACTCTGGTTTCCAGAACTTAAATAACGGTAGCTATTATTAGGCAATGATGGATGAATTGTCAAGATTTCTCATTGCAGTATCATCAGCATTTCAGGCGTAAAACTTCCACTACTGAACACAGGCCTCTCATGGATCTCCATACTCACCATGCTTGGCAAGCGGCTTGTCGAGGGCCGTATCAGTACAGGATGTTGATACATGGCAGATGCTGCTGTCCATCTTCCGGAGGTATCCCTTAAGCAGGCTCTTACTGCATCCATGGGTATGAGAGGAGGGGTAACAATCTACTGCCGGAACCCCACTACGGTATCTTTTCGTATTTATCTTACTCATCTACTGCAGCAATGGACTAGTTCAGGCCGAGATCATGATGGTTCCTCTTTGCAAGTCGTTTAATGAACAATTCCTTCACAGATCCCCTTCCTTTCCCTCGGGAGCGACGTCGGCCGTCGTACCGAGGTGTTCACGGGCAGTTCCGCCCTGTCCGGAGCCTTCGTGATCGAGGATGTGGACGTAGAGAGTGCCACGCATCGCCGCCTCGTCTTCCTGGACAATCAGATGCTGGTTCAGTCTGAAGCTAGGCTCAGAGAAGGTTTGTACTTCTACATCCATCTTGCTAGACACTCGGTCTTCCATCTAAACACTCGACCATACATTTATATTAGACATTCGACCATCATCCGAGACACTCCACCATCCATTTAGGCACTCGACCATCATTTGAGACATTCCACCATCATTCTAGACACTCGACCATCATTCGAGACACTCGACTATTATTCTAGACACTCGACCATCATTCGAGACACTCGACTATCATTCTAGATACTCGACCATCATTCTAGATACTCGACCATCATTCGAGACACTCGACTATTATTCTAGACACTCGACCATCATTCGAGACACTCGACTATCATTTGAGACATTCCACCATCATTCTAGACACTCGACCATCATTCTAGACACTCGACCATCATTCTAGACACTCGACCCTCATTCTAGACACTCGACCATCATTCTAAACACTCGATCATCATTCGAGACACTCGACCATCATTCGAGACACTCGACTATCATTCTAGATACTCGACCATCATTCTAGATACTCGATCATCATTCTAGATACTCGACCATCATTCTAGACACTCGACCATCATTCGAGACACTCGACCATCATTCGAGACACTCGACTATCATTCTAGATACTCGACCATCATTCTAGACACTCGATCATTATTCTAGACACTCGATCATCATTCGAGACACTCGACCATCATTCGAGACACTCGACTATCATTCTAGATACTCGACCATCTTTCTAGATACTCGACCATCATTCTAGATACTCGACCATCATTCGAGACACTCGACTATCATTCTAGATACTCGACCATCATTCTAGACACTCGACCATCATTCTAGACACTCGACCATCATTCGAGACACTCGACTATCATTCTAGATACTCGACCATCATTCATCGTTTATTCTATCTGCCTTTTGGATAGTCAAGTGTCTATAATGATGGTCGAGTGTTTAGAATCGAGACACTCGGTGTTTTTTCTAAATGCTCGACCATCATTTGAAACACTCGCACATAACACTCTAGCACTCTAGACGGATGTTGGCGTGTCTCGAACGATTGAATAACGATAATAAATGAATTAACCAGTAATCATCTTTAGAAAATAGAAAGAACGAAGAAAATAGAACTTTGGTTTGCTTTTGAAGGATAAAGGCGTCTAAAGGTCAGTTAGCCCCGCGCCCTCTTGCGGTAAGCACGCGCCACCCTAATATCGCGCGCCGTTACGTTTTCGTTTACAGTTATTGTAACCTTTTGCTTACTTCGCGGACCTAAACAAGTACTACCAATTAAATATGTTTAACTGTCGTGCCTGTCGATCCAACCACTCTGATGGTGTCACATGTTCGAGTTGTGCTGATGTCTACTGTTTTTCCTGCGCCAATACCACTGAACGGAACTACAGAAAACTAGGGGCCGCTCGTCAGGCTACATTGCTTTGTGCAGCATGCAAAGCAAATACTTCATTAGCGGTGACACCCGTTCCATCTCCTGCAGCTAAGCAGCAACCTCCAAATGCCACTTTGGATCTCGTCCTCCAAGAATTGCGTGACGGAATCAGGGGTATCAATACTCGTCTCGAACAGCTTCCTGTCCTGGTGCAAGAAGTGAAGGATCTCACAGTTAGAACGATCGACGTGGAGAAAAGAGTTGCTGCACTTGAGGTGAAATGCATTGATGACGATAGCTACCCGCAACTGCAAGATAAACTGGCAAAGCTCACGGCTGAATTAGCTGCTAAAGATCAACGTGAACGTGTAAACAACATAGAGATCAAAGGTGTCCCACTGAAAAAAGGTGAAAACCTATTTCAGCTCCTATCTAAATTAGGTGATGTAATTGGTCAACCTATTCTACCCTCTCGGATCAACTTCATCACTAGATCACGTTCAATGGCTGAAGTCAAGCCCATCATCGTTGGATTCCTATGTAGATATGACAAGGAGAACTTTGTTGCTTCAGCTCGTGCACACAAAAATCTACAAACGGATGAATTAGGTTTCACTGGAACATCATCACGGATCTTCGTGAATGATCACCTGACCCGCGAGAATAAGCAGCTTCTTTTGAAAGCCAAAAAAAGGGCCCAAGAACTTAACCATAAATATGTCTGGGTACAAAGCTGCAAAATCCTAGTGAGAAAGAATGATACGTCTCCAATAACCCACATTCTTGGTGAAGAGGACCTGCTTAAAATTAAGTGACTAATTACTAGTTTGTTACAGCCATATCGCTATTGTACATCAAATAAGATCATTATAAAAACTACTAACTTTTTAATTTTTATCCTATTTACTTATTTACATGAACTATTTACTTATCTACACATAATATTTACCTGTTTACAGGAACAATTTACATATTGCAACGCCAAACTATCTAACTTATTTATTATCTACAATGTTATATTATTTTTACCAGTCTATACTTTTCATAATAACACAACGTATTACCATGTTATTTTATGCATAACATTTCATCTTACTATAATCCTAACGTGTTCTTGCAACATTAAACTACAAATTTTAATATTATTAGCATATCATAACCTAGCATATTTTCTGCATAACACATCAATGATTTTATACTTACACTGTTGTAGAATTATCATTCTTGGATTGACATACGATTACCATTTTAATTCGACTTCTCCGTACGAGCCGTCATACCACTATACAAATAAACATGTCCTCTGTTGTTGCCTAAAGGTGCATGTATGGATTAGCTCAACGTATCAATGGACAAACACAACCTTTTTGTATATCAAACCGCGTCTCACAGCACAACAACACTGTCTCGCTATTATCACTTACAAGTCTTTTTGTCCGCAAGCGACTAACATTATTGAAATACGCAAATCAAACCTTCTTTATAATAATGCACTTTTCGGCCAGGCGATTGCTTGGCTGGATTGTGGTTATGGCTTGTTGTAACATTTATTATCAAAATGTTAGGGGCTTGCGAACAAAAACACTTGAATTTAAGAGAAATCTGTTGTTGAATAATTATGACGTGATTGTGTTAACGGAGACTTGGCTTTTGGGCGGTATAGGTAATGAGGAACTGTTTAGTGACTTGTATACGGTTTGGCGGCGCGATCGAGACTACGCGCTGCGCGGGCAGGAGCGAGGGGGAGGAGTCCTTATCGCTGTGCGCCGGGATCTCACTGCGCTCGCGCGCCCAGACTGGCACTCCACAGCGGAGGATATCTGGATAACTATTAAATTCAATGGTAATTCAAATAAGCCGCCATTAAATCTCCACTTGGGCGGGCTTTATCTTTGTCCACAGAACCAAGGCCTACCTTTTTCATCTCAGTTGTCTAATTTTTGTGAAAAAGTACTTTCTGTTTCGGTCGAAAATCCGAATGACAAACTCTTAATAATAGGTGATTTCAACTTAAGTGACATTACTTGGGCTGCTTCCTGTGACCACGCATGCATGTTACCGAATTACAATCCCAATAATGGCAATCACACTGAACTACGGGATTGTTTAAACCTCAACAATTTGGGTCAATACAATCATATTACAAACCATCTTAATAGCACTCTTGATCTAGTTTTATGTAATGACGATCTGTCAATATCTCACTGCTTGGATCCATTGGTTAGAGAAGATAATTATCATCCCGCTCTCATATGTAGGCCCCTTTTTGCTGAAACAAACATTTTAACGCTAACTCCTAGAAACACTTTTTTCTACGATAAAGGCGATTACTCTGCCATTTGTTCAGAGCTTGACACTAGTGACTGGTTATCACTTCTTTCCTGTGGCAATGTAGACGAGGCTGTTGATGTGTTTAATAAGATATTGACTGATCTCAGGGACCTATATGTTCCGTCAAAATGTATAAGGCCTAGTAAGTATCCGACATGGTATTCTCCTGCCCTGCTACAGATTTTAAAAGAAAAAAATAAGCATCATCGGAAGTTTAAAATTTATAATAATCAATCTGATATTTATGCATTTAAAATCCTTCGTGAGCGAGTAAAGAGAGTAGAACATGAATGCTACATTACTTATATTAATAAAGTTGAAACGTCAATCAGAAATAACCCTAAAGTATTTTGGTCTTACATTAAATCGAAAAAACAGCACAACACGTATCCTTCAACGATGACTTATAAAAACCATAACATTGATTCAGGTCCTGGAATTTGTAACGCCTTTGCCGATTTTTTTAATTCAAATTATTTACCTTCTTCATTACCGTCTGTACCTACCATTAATAATTTAGAGGTGATTCTTTCTGCAGCTGAAGTATGTACCATTGAAATTGAAAGCTCAACAATACTTAGACTTCTGAAAACCCTAGACCGTAACAAGTCAGCTGGTCCAGATGGTCTTCATCCTAAACTGTTATCACAATGCGCCGTTAGCTTAGTATATCCTGTTAGTCTACTTTTTCAAAGGTCTATTAAAGAAGGAGTGATGCCTAAATTATGGAAAACTGCAAACATAACACCAATTCATAAAAAGGGTTCAAAACGAGATATTGGAAATTATAGACCTATCTCCAAATTATGTGTTTTGGCAAAATTGTTCGAAAAAATAATTCATGGTCAACTATACGCAGCTCTTAAAAGTACTTTTTTGACACAGCAGCATGGATTCATGAGAGGAAGATCAACCACAACTAACCTTGTATCTTTTACCGATTTGGTCACTGCTGGCATGGATGCGGGGAATCAGGTGGACACAGTTTATACGGACTACAGCAAAGCCTTTGATCGTATCGACCACACAATTCTACTGGCTAAACTACACGCAGCAGGGATTTGCGGTGACCTCTACAGGTGGTTTACCTCTTATGTCAATGATCGTTGCCAAACTGTAGTCCTTAATGGATTTGCGTCCGTTTCATCACCTATTCCATCGGGAGTGCCACAAGGATCAATTCTGGGTCCTCTTCTTTTTATTATATTTATCAACGATATTCACTTGTGTTTTCAGCATTCTAGATTTCTTTTATTTGCTGACGACATGAAGATTTTAAAAGTAATCAATAACAGTACTGATTTATATCAGTTGCAGATGGATCTTAATAGCCTATATAGATATTGCATTCTTAATAAACTCGATCTCAATGTTACCAAATGCTACTGTATAACCTTTAGCAGATCCACTAAGACCGTATTGTTTGATTATAAAATAAATGGCCAATCTCTTATAAGAACTGACACTGTTGTCGACCTCGGTGTTACTCTGGATTCCAAATTTCTATTCAACAAACACATTGAGAATATTTCGAACAAAGCCATGAAAATGTTAGGTTTCCTTTTTCGAGTAACCAAAGACTTCCAATCTTGCAAAACACTTAAAATTCTTTATTGCTCGCTTGTCCGTAGCCAACTCGAATATGCGTCGCAAGTTTGGAACCCACGTTATGACAAATATATAATTATGCTAGAGAAACCGCAAAAAAAGTTTTTGCGTCATTTAAATTTCAAACATAAAATTATAATTCCGGACTATACAGAGAGTTGCAAGCACCATCACTTTTTGCCACTCAATAAAAGAAGAGAAGCTGCGGATTTAAATCTTTTACATAATATTTTATTAAATGTTATCGACTCCCCATCCTTATTATCCGCTATCAAACTAGTAGCACCGTCTCGATCGATCTGTCGCAGAAATTATTTGAAACTATATACTCCTCCATGTGTTTCAAATTACCGTCAAAACACGTTCCTCATTCGTACTGTCAATCTCTATAACTCACAGTATTCTGATTTTGTTGATCTCTTTGTTATGAGGAAAAATGCTTTTAAAATCATTTTAATTAATAATTTCTTTCAATTAGACTATAATTAATATTAATTTAACATGTTATTTATGTATGAATATGTAATGGTTTTTTATTTATATATACCAATCTAATAAAATTAGTTCTATTATTAACAGGTTTATGGTATTTAGTTGTTATTTATATTAATTATATCTTATATTATATTGAATAGGTCTAATTACTGATAAAGTAACTATGTAGATAAGGTTTATGTGTGACATAGGTTTATTAAAGTAGTTAACTAGAGTTGTTTTTTTTTAATATACATTTATACCTTTTAATTTTGTCATAGCTAATGTTTGTTTGTTATTTTATTTGTATGTAGGCACGACACTCTTTTTTTTTTTCTATTTACCATAAGTTTTATGTACTTATCCATAAGTGAAAACTATTTAAGGCTTTCTTTGTTTCCATCATTTGTTTTGTTACTTTGTAAGCAGCTGTTTGTTTTCCGTGTAATTTAAAAATAAAAATAAAATAAAATAAATGGACGGTCGAGTGTTTAGATGGAAGACCGAGTGTCTAGCTAGGCCTAGTGTCTAGAACTATGGTGAAGTGTCTAGTCGGACGACCGAGTGTCTTCAGACATGAGCCCATGATAGTATAATTACGACTATGTGACACTTGTTTTTTTTTCTTTTTCAGTAAAGCGCAAGAATAAAACCCGAATGTCCGTTGACTTCGGCCACATCTCCACGTATCACTCTTTCATGTGCGTCTGCCTCGCTCTGTGCGACGCCACGGATGACGTCACGGATGACGTCACGGATGACGTCACGGGCGCTGTGCTCGGGCTGGGCGGCGGCGGACTGTGTATGTTTGTGAGAAAGTGCTGGCCAAATGTTAAGGTACTTTAACGCAGTCTATCTTCACTTTTATTTTCTCTTGCCCGTGGATGCTGTAAGAATCTGCCAAGGGATACCTTTGAAAGATGGCAGCAGCGTCTTTCAGCGTATCAACATCCCGTACTGCGCTCGCCTAATACGCCTGCCAAGTGGCGAGTTTGACAACTTATGATTAGCACTTGGAGATACATGAGTAGAAAACCCGTTTAACATAAATAATTCGATTTACTTATACATCGTAATTATCATCTCAGCTGAACATAGGTCTCCCGCATTGATCTCCAAGTGCTGATCATGAGAGAGTTGGTATACTCGCCACGCTTGGCTTTAACATTTTTATGTTATTATGTTATTTGATTTTAACGTTATGTTAAATATTATACTTATTAAAAAAATATATAAGTATATATTATATTAAGTCTGACTATAAACTTCCGCATACAAATTATCTTTGTTTTTGGAAATAAATAAAATGAAACAACAATGAATTGTGTAACTCACGAGTGTATTAAAATGTATTTATTATTTATTTATTTATTTTCTTAAGGAAGGCCTACAGCTTTTATAATAACAATATATGAAAGTGAACTTATGTCTAGGCAACAGAGAAGCTAATAAATGGCCTTCACGGCTAAAAACAAGTTATTAAACGAAAACGCTGATACATTCATCTAACCCTGCAAGTTATTCTTAAGTTACAGAACACAAACTATGCAACAAAAAATATGTACACACATAATAGAAACATCCATTTATCATTCTGTAGCCAATTATGGACTGGTAAAGAAGTTACTGCTAAGCAGCATTATGATATGATCGTTTTATAATATGATTTGGACGACACCGTCAATCAAAATACAACTGAATTTCTCTGTAGGAAAAGAAATGACATTTAATGTTATTATTCCCAATGTCGATTCCAAAATCACAATCCCTGTAGTTAATTGCCTTCATAATTTTTTTTCCTCTTGGCTTTGCATGGCTTGTGTATTAGCCACATAAAATTATCTGTAAAGATTTTCCCCCGCACCATGCTAATTTTCTTCTTCTTCTTCCTCTTTTGTTTATTGCGTGTGTGACAGGAAAGATATTCCACCACCGACGTCTGTTTATTCGACAAGATTTTTAACAATAAAACAATGGGGCTGAGCAAAAAGAAAACAGAAAACGGTTAAATTCACACAAGACACACAAGTTGATTGATCTAAAAAAAACTGAAACAAAATAATCTATACTATTTAATATCACATAGACAAACACAACATTGAAATCTATAAATGGTGGACAATCCGGCGGTACTGCAGCAGATGGGACTCGTGGTACCTCGGCGTCACATGGCGGGTGGCGAGGGAGCAGTAGGCCCCCGGCGTCGTCCTGCGCTGTTTGCGCGTCCACAAGGAGTCCGCACTCGCGCTGGAGCGGCCGCGCCTACACCTCGAGCGCTCGACCTTATAAATCAGTTTGTCTCCGCAACCAACGCCGACGTGTTCTCCGATAATATTGCTGAGTTATACCGTTTGCTAAACTCTTTTCTTGACTGTACCTGATGCTAGACTAATTGTTATGACTTGACATTGTTTTTTTAATTCTATTTTATTATCTAATTAGACATTTGTGTATCTGCTGTAATTAATATCTTTTTGTTCTTGTATCTTGACATTTTTTGACATCAATGTAATATTTATTGTTAATTCGTTTTCATTAAGGTTTGCTATGTATTTTTTTCTGTTGTATATTTATGTTAGTATAGTGTCTGGGCGCCTTGGATTAATCTGTAAGCCCATACAGCAATTTGAATAAATAAATAAATAAAATTGTTTATTTTATTATTATTATTATTATTTTATATTATACGTTTATATCCTTCAGACTTCGTTCGACCACAGATTACAAAATGGTTAGCTTTGGACTGTCAGTGTCACGCGCAGTCTGGCACTGACAACTCGATGAAGCTTGATACTTTTCTTTTTGCTCATTGCTTTAGCCTATGTTCAGATGAACGCGCGGTGCCGCGCGGGTCATCTGAACAGTTCGATACAGGATTGTAGATCTTAAGCCGCGCGGTGCCGCGCGGTCATGTAAACAACAACATTGATTTGTTACAATCTCAAACCGCGCGCCGAGTCAACCGCGCGGTGCCGCGCGGTCATCTGAACATAGGCTTATTGTTAAAAATCTTGTCGAATAAACAGACGTTGGCAAAGTGGTGGAATATCTTTCCTGTCACACACGCCATTAAAATAAAAAGAAGAAGAAGCTTGATACGCGGGAACATTTAAACTAAAGATAATTATCTTTCTTTACATGTATTGAATATACCTGTCTATTATTAATTACAGATAAGTGCGGTAGACATAGACCCTGCGATGCTGGACATAGCCCGGGACCACTTTGAGCTGAAGACAGACGAGAATCTCGCGGTGCACATCAAGGACGGACTCGACTTCCTGAGAGACGAGGCTGCTAAAGGTGAGGACTAATAATGAGACTGCCGTAGGGTGCCGGCAGTAGAATGATGCCTCTCTCTTGCCCGTGGATGCAGCAAGAGCCTGCTAAGAGATACCTCCGGAAGATGGGCAGCAGCGACTTTCCGTGTATCAATGTCCTATACTGCGCTCGCCAAGCCGCCTTCCAAGCGCTTTCAGCAAACCCCCTCAAGTTCTTGGAGATCCTTGAGGCCTATGTCCAGTAGTGGACGTGAACTGTAGTCCTATGGCTGAGATGATAATGATGATGAAATACTAAGTCGCTACTGTATTGTTACGAGCTGGGGTTTGGGATTAAATACGTAGTCCAATTAAACCAGAATTAGGCACTTTAATAACGAAAATCACACCAATAAGAATCTCACAGCAGATTCACACTAGAACACTTTTTTTAGTTTTAAAATTACAGGATTTTATCGCGTACCTTTTTTATTATTTTCCCGACGTTTCGAACACATTTCAGCGTTCTTGGTCGCGGGAGGCGGGAGGGTACGCGATAAAATCCTGTAATTTTAAAACTAAAAATATGTTAACAAGTCGCGAAAGTTTAACAAGTTAAACTAGAACACTTCTTAACAGATCACTGATACCACTTAAACACTTGCTTAAAAATCACTGATCAACACTAATAAATCACTTGTATTCACAATAATGTAAAAAATAATCATCACTGATCAACACTTGTATTCACTTTGACGACCTCTGTGGCGCAGCGGGCGAAGGTCCGCCTGCGACGCAACAGGTTGCGGGTTCGATTCCCGCCTCGGGAAAAATGTCTGTATGATCTGCAGATATTTGTTCAGGGTGTTCTGGACGTTTTTCTATATTATAATAAAAAAATATATATTTATGTAGTATAATGTATTACGTATATCAGTCATCTAGTACCCATAACACAAGCTCTGCTTAGTTTGGGGCTAGATGATGCTGTGTTAATTGTCCAGCATTATTCATTCATTCATTTCAGCCGTAAAACGTCCACTACTGAACTAAGGCCTCCCTCATGGATCTCCATAAGGGGTAGTTGCCATACTCACCACGCTTGGCAGGTGGGTTGGTGAGCGCAGTACGGGATGTTGATATACGGAAAGACGCTGCTGCCCATCTTCCGAGGTGTCCCTTAGTAGTTTCTTACTGCATCCACGGGTAGGAGAGGAGGGGTAACATTCTACTGCCGACACCCCACGGCATCCAGCATTATTAATTTATATTTATTATTTATAAAGAGTGTCCGCTTGGCAAACTCTTTTCAGGCACCAAGTTCAACACCATAATGTTCGACATGGACAACAAGGACCGCGCGCTCGGGCTCTCGTGTCCGCCGCAGCAGTTCCTGGAGGAGGACGTGCTGCGGAGCGTCACCGGTCTACTGGGGGACAGCGGTAAGTTCCAATTGTAATTCAATGTGTACCTAATAAATATATTATTACCGTGCATTGCGGTAGCCGGCAACCAACCGCACGTCATGGTTCGACTACCTCTGTGGCGCAGCGGGCGAAGGTCCGCCTGCGACGCAAGAGGTTGCGGGTTCGATTCCCGCCTCGGGACAAATGTCTGTACGATCTGCAGATATTTGTTCAGGGTGTTCTGGGTGTTTTTCTATATATAATAAAAATATCTATCTATGTAGTATAATGTATTAAGTATATCAGTCATCTAGTTCCCATAACACAAGCTCTGCTTAGCTTGGGGCTAGATGATGCTGTGTGATTTGTCGAGCATTATTTATTTATTTATGGTTACTACGGAAGACCAGCGCTGTGGTACGACTCGTTCTGCCACAGCACATGCTGAGTAGTGACCATTTTTGTCACTAGTTTTAAAACCGAATTGATGATTTTTTTTTATTTGATTGTATAAATGTGACAAAATAAACGTTTCTTTATCTTTATCTAATTGAACGCTTGAAAGGCAATCGTGTTCTTCTCTTGTATCCTCTTCCAGCCGAAGGAAGACCACTGCTGGGCGAAGGCCTCCCGCATTGATCACTAAGTACCGATCATGAGGGGTTGTTGCCATACTCACCACGCATGGCAGGCGGGTGGGCGAGCATAGTCCGTCATGTTGATACACGGAAGGACGCTGCTGCCCATTATTAACATACATATAACCGGGTTATTTATCGCGTGAATTACCTTTATTATTTCCCGACGTTTCGCTTGGATTGCACCAAGCATGGTCCCGGGAAGACTTCCCGGGACCATGCTTGAAATAATAAAGGTAATTTACGCGATAAATACCTGGTTATATGTATGTTAATAATGTGTTGTGATCGCGAAAGTTTAAAAAAGACGGATGCTGTCCATCTTTCGAAAGGATCCCTTGGCAGATTCTTACTGTATATCCACGGGCGAGGAGGCCATTCTACTGCCGGTACACCACGGCATTATTAGATAGATAGATAGATGGAAAATATTTTATTGCACACCTTAAAACTAAACATAATAACAAGAAACACTTAAAAATAAAGTGACAATTGGCGGCTTTATCGCTAAAGAGCGATCTCTACCAGGCAACCTTGGGATTGATTGGATTATATATTAGCCTACAGTTGAATTGATAACTCCACCAATGCGCACCTCCCGCGCTTTCCTTATGCGGTTTTTCAGTCTAAGGTTGCGTTACTGGAGCGGGGCTTCTGCGGAGCGGGGCTTCTGCGGCGCGGGCGCGGGCGGGGGGGCTGTAGTGCGATCACACCTACTTAATACTTGCGTTTTATTTTGCGTTTTCCATAATTATATTAATCCATCTTTTTATTCATCATCATCATCATCAGGCCGTGGGGTGCCGGCAGTAGAAAGTTACCCCTCTTCTCATTCCCGTGGATGCAGTAAGAGCATGCTAAGCGATACCTCCGGAAGATGGGCAGCAGCGTATTTCCGTGTATTAACATCCCAAACTGCGCTCACCAACCCGCCTGCCAAGCGTGGTGAGTATGGCAACTACCCCTCATGGAGATCCGTGAGGGAGCCCTGTGTTCAGTAGTGGACGTATTACGGCAGAAATGATGATCTTTTTATTGCATAATATTAACTCTTGGTTGTCTTGGGTATAATTCCTTGGAAGTCAGATGGGATGCGAATCAACTTACAGTCATGTGTAAGATTCTCCGGGGGAAAATTGACGCGCCTGATCTGCATGATGATTTGTGTCGATTTTTTGTTCCTAACAAATATCTGCGTGCCAGACGGCATAATTTATTCGCCGTGCCACATCATCGTACCGTGGCGCGCGCTAACTCGCCCATACCGCGCACGCGCGCGGCACTCAACGCGCTCCTGACCGCCAATCCTGAATGTGATTTGTTTGCGGATGGATGGCTGGATATATTGTCAGAGTGTTTGTGTTTCTGTGAGAAGGAAGGATGATTACGTTTTTTCTTTTTTTTCAATTGTTATATATATATATTTTTTTTATTAATATTATTATTATGAAAATTATGATTATTATTTTACTTTTAATGGTGTTAATTTTTGTTTTTTTCTTTAATTAGGTATTGTAATTGGTGTTGTACCGTTATAATTAAAGTAAATAAATAAATAAACTCTAATGCATTGAGCATCATAACTTGTGTCCGATTTGAAAAGGTTGCTCGTCACTTCAAATTCTCCCTGTAGAAATATGTCCTAAATCGCACTTCTAAGGAATGTGAGCGACGGAAATTTGCACGTAAAGCAATTCGCATAGGGATTCATAAAGTACGAATGCCCAGACGTTATACATAAATAAATAAATCATTTATTCATAAATATAAACCTTAATAAAATATTATATATTTATTTTATTTTTATTTTTATATTTATTTATTTATTATATATTAATAATATTATTATTTATTTATTACATATTCGGTAACAACACGCACATTTTATCCAGCATTATTTATTTGCCGTGGGGTGCCGGCAGTAGAATGTCGCCCCTCTTCTCTTGCCCGTGGATGCGCTAAGAATCTGCTCGCCAACCCGCCTGACAAGCGTGGCGAGTGTGGCGGCAACCCCTAACGATCAGTATGTGTAAGAGGCCTTTGTCCAGCAGTGGACGACCCCCGTCTAAGATGATGATGATGATGATTATTTATTTAAATAATTGTCACTTTGTTTTTAAGTGTTTCTTGTTATTATGTTTAGTTTTAAGGTGTGCAATAAAGTATTTTCTATCTATCTATCTATCTATTTAAATATTTAACTTAAATTCCAGGCCACTTCGTCCTCAACTTAGTCTGCCGCGACACGGCCCTGCGCTCCTCGATAATGGAAAACCTCAAACGGCACTTCAAACATCTCGTCTCCATCAAACTTTACGAAGAAGTCAACGAGATCGTCTTCGCCACGAGTGCGAAAGAGTACACGATAGACGAGCTCGAGTGCGCAGCTAAATCTGTGAATTTTAGAGCGAGACAGAAGAACCTGGTTAGATTTAAGTGTGTTGATTTGAAGGACTTTTTGCAGTCTATTACGATTATATCGTGATAAGGACGGAACCGTCTCCAAACGCCAACGCAGAGGGAGACCAAATCTACTTACACATACAGATATAACTCCGCGGACCAACTGTACCTACCTACTGCCACGTATCATCTGTAGGTATACTATGAGTTTTCACAATCTAGACTCGCTAGCGACTGTAGTTAAAAAAAATATGATAATTTGTACCTACAGCGGACCAAGTTTGGTCTGGCGAGCTACATCAGGACTCATTAAGCCTTATTTTATTGGCTTATAAACAATACAAAATTCATTCATCAAAATCGATGAGATGGACTATATATCTAGTGATGAAGGAATTATGAGTAGACTTGCGAAATATTATATCCTTTGAATAGTTATTTTAGCTTTATTTCTCTATCTTTGATAGTTTTTCAACGAGTAGGTAGAATAGGTTATGAAGTGGGACTACTTTTTGAATAAGTGAGGGAATCTAATACATTTGTTGTACCTAAATATTAAAAGTGGAAGCTTAAGAAGCCTACATTTTTATTTGCAGACAATTCCTACTAATTTTATAAATTCGAAAGGTTGGTTGGATGTTCGTCAAGCTAAAACATAATAATTGAAGACTAGGATTAACACGAAGACTATTTTTTATCCGTGTACAACGCGAGCGAAGCTGGGATAGAAAGCTAGTGTCCATATTTTTCTTTACAAGATTATTTTTAGAGTCTGTGCGGAAGGAGAAACGTCGTGCCGTAAATTTGAAACTAACATTATGTTTAAAATCGTTGCTTAAAACAATTCTAAAGACGGAATGTGAAAACAATACAAATTGTATAAAGTGAAAAAGTGATAAGGATATATATATATAATAATGAGCAATACATGCCAACAGCAAGGTCACTTTGCAGCGTATCAAATGAATTTGACACGTTTTTAGCGCAGTTTGTTACGCTTTTCATATCTACTGTTTCAAAAATATGTATAAGTAGGTATATTAATTCAAAGCATACTATTTTACAATTGGAGGCCGGTGTCTACCAAAGCGTTAGTATTAAAAGAATTCAGTTTAACGAACGACCTTGGTGGTTCAATTGGTTTATTACCCGACTGAGAAGCTGACTGAGGTTGCGGGTTCGATTCCGCTGGAGGACAAATATTTGCTTTTCTGCACATTTCTTTTGTCTCAGGTTGGGTGTTTTTCATATATTGGTATGTTTTCATAAGATTATATGTATATTAAGGTATTTCATCAAGCTATTTATTGAATGTACTGTGAAAACCAGATGTTTTAATAGTACATTCGATCTTTGCTCAGTTTGGTACTAAGTGGTGCTATGTATCCAGCACTATTTAATTATAACTTAAGTAAACTCTACGCCAGTCTGCTTTAGTGGATACCTTGCTTTCAGTTCTCCGGCTTCAATATTACCTTGTCAACAGTTTTTGTTTCGATTGGATTCAAACCAGCATCATAAGTCTAATGCCTTGTTTATTTAGCCTTGGAACATTATGCCATCGGCTTGTCAAGAAGAATATAATTATGTTCTTTGAGCTACATGCTTGTATGAATCCCGTCAAACATTTTGATAAACTTGTTCCATGTAAAAACCTTGAAAATAATAATGTAAATAAAACAATGAAGATAAAATGAATGCATTTAATGCCATTTCCTTTGACCAAACACGCCTGACCAAAGTCGTAATAACCATCACTTATTGTCCTCGACCATTACAAGCATTCAAACAAACAAACAATCAAACAATCATTGCAAACAAAATAACAGGCTTTAGGCTCCTAATTTATCACAATTGGCACCTGAGAGGTTAAATTTCCATTCATATTACAATAATTTAAAGTAATTTAAAATACATATTCGCAAAGAAATAAATAATATTTACAATAGCTTAAATATTTAAGCAAAAACACTTTAATACAGTCCATGCTTATAAAAGCATATCTGGTGCAAATCCGGTTACCAAAGGGCACTGGAACAATAACATTTTGAACTTAATTTTCATGAACACAGAGTTCATTTTGTTAATCTTGGTAACTCAATCGTATAAACAACAGGGTACTGGCCAGTACCCCAAACAAAAGCATCAATTTAATTTATAAAGAGCTTTACACGGTTCAGTATTGGGTTCAATATGCCAAGAAAACCATTCATTCTATGATTTTCATATCTAACAGATTCTTTTATGAATACCACAAATATCTCTGAGTGTCCCCATATAACAAAGCATGCGTTATGATTATGGTAACATTTGGCATTTGCCATGTAAAGTTCTCAAAACCTTTTATATCATTTCCGTTATAAGTACTAATAGTGTTCAAAACTATTATAAATCCTGAAGTAAAACAACTCCTATTTATGTCCTTGTCAGTACCTAGTGCTACGTGAGTCTATACTTTACATCCGGATGTAATTAAATATGATATTATAATAGACAAGTGGCACTTATACACTGTCACTCAGTCTGATCCTACAGAATCGTTCACATAGCCCACACTCAACAATTTAAGCAGTCCTAAAACAACACAGTCCTCAAAACACTTTCTTCAATATATTCTTCAGACTTTTCTTCTTTTTGCCGCCGTCCGTCCCGTTCTGAGAAATCTGCGATATCTCCGTGGACTCAGACCAGAGGCTGCCAGTGGGAGATTCAGATTTAGTTTTACTGTTTCCGTTGTAGATGGGCTCTAGCGTCCTCACCACCGGGCTAGGCGTACTTCTGCTGCTTTGCCGGCTTAAAGTTCTCAGGAAAGCTGGGGACGATAATCGACGCGTCTTCATCGTCTTCGATTTTAAGCTATTGAAAAATGATCCGTTGGTTTTTGTTGAGTCGCGTTTGGGCGGCGCGACTGGCTCTACGAACTCCTTCGGCTCTGAGACGGGCGCGTAGTACTCCTCCTCGTCCAGTGGTATAATGTTCTCTTGGAGCTGTCCGATGCTATCCTGCCGCGCCCACACTCTGGTGGTCTCTGGTTCCAATGCTCTGTGGACTATGGAGGTCTTTCTCCGTCTGTTCTTTTTGGCGACTTGCCATTCGCCGTCGTTGTCTTCTCTCGAGTCTTCCACCGCTTGTCGAGCGATTTGCAAGGCCTCTTCGCTCGGCCGCCGCTTCTTGGCGGCTGGGGTGGCGTGCCCGCTGACCCCTTCAACAGACTTCCGTCTGATCTTGTCTTGTTTTTTCTTTTTCTTTGGAATTTGTACGATTACTGGTTCTATTTTCCGCCGCTTGTTGATGTAGTATAACGCTGTTGCTATGAGAATTTGGAAGACGATAAACTTGAGGAAAGTCATGGTTCCGAACCAGCTGTCTCGGTCTTCCATCAAGGTCTTTATTGCGAAAGTCATTTGTCCTATTTGCTCCTGCATTGTGGACATTTGTTCTATGTACTTATGTTCTCTCTCGTTGCTCCTGCGCCGCTCTTCGCTCATCTGCTGTAATGTCTTTTCGAAGGTCTTCTGCATCTCTTCTACTTGCTTCTTGTACCGCCGGGATAGCTCTTCCAAGTACTGTCCGGATAGGGACATGTTGCGTTCTAATGTCTGAAAAAGAAGAGAAGTCTGCATTAGATATTTGAATGGGATAAACTGTAGTTCATTTTGTAAAATACGGGGAACGCTCACGTAGTCCAAACTTGTCGAAATAAGCTTCGAAGTTATAACACTACGTGAGTTAACCCTGTATTTTACAAAATGAGTTCATCTAACGTTAATTACCACTATGTTTTCAGTGTTTTTCATGTTATATTGAGTCTCTGTTAAGTTCGTTCTCTTGTTAGTTTGAAAGTGAACATTTTCATCATTGGATACACAGAAGTAATATAGCGGACACGAATTATATTATATCTGTTTTATGTGTTTCATTTGTTAACATTATGTCACATTATTATTAGCACTAGGCTAGGTCGATATGTATTCAACGATGCCTCGGAAAAGGGAAGGCTTTTCGCAAATGCAAGCTAACTGTCCTGTCAACGTTTAGTAATAGCTCGCTAATTTACGTGACACAGATTCATGACAAGTCAAAGATAAAGGGATTAAAGCTAACTATCAAATAAAGAATCTGTAATAACTTTTCATGAGGTGAGAGTTATAAAGTTTTACGAGGATATTAACAAACTGAAATATCTACGCGAAAGTACTATATTTAAATATTATGTGTGTTTGTTACGTTGGCATACATGAAAAATAAAAAAGACAAACTAATTCTATGTTCGGGTCAAATATTGCAACTAAAGAAAGCCAAGTCACTGCAGCCGAAAACGGCTAAGTGGATTGTTATTATTAATTGCAAGGTAAATTCCAGACATTTGATTGCATACTTCGTAAGTTTTGATGACAATACAACACGCAATACTCAATACTTTTAAAATGGCCGGCGCTACAAGATGGCAGATATATTTTTGTCAAACGCCATAATATAGTCGTGAAATAAAAGTGCTTCTAAAGCTTCTTTAAAAAAATGTTTTAAACATAAACTTATATTAAACTAATACGTACCTTTACTCTGTTAGAAAGGCGCAGAAACACAGATTCCTTCTGCAGGGTAGCTTGTCCTTGGTTCTGATTCTGCGCCAGTGCGCCGGCCGGCGTCGGATCTACCGCCATTTGGTCGAAATCCGACATAAAGTTATCATTATCGATGATCAGCTGATCGCTCACATCGTCAACATCTTTTGGTTTCTCTGTCATAGCTTCTGCTTTGCCGTTCTTGGCATCAAGTTTTAGTGTATCTTTGTTTTCTTCCATTGCTGGTTCAGGTTGGTCTACCTCGGGAGTTTCTGTTGTGTCTATTATTTGTTTCTCCTCCGTAACGGCTGCTTCGTCTTTTTTATCGTCTGAACTTTCTTTTTCTTCTTTAACTAAATCTACAGGAACTGGAGTACCGTCTACGACCACGTCAGGTGTTATATTCTCTTCTTGTACAGTTTCATTTATTTTATCGTCAGAGCCGTTCGATTTTTCTAAGGGCAGTTTAATTTCTTGCTCCGAGCTACTCTCCCCGCCAATCGGCATCGTATCGTCGACTGTGTTGTTTGTGGTAACGTTTAGTTCAGTTTCGAAACTGGTGTTAAGAACTACTTTCTTCTCTTTAATAGCTAGAATATTACATAAGGCGGCTAAATATTTTTGCGAAAACAAAGCATTCATATAGGCTACGCGCTCTTCACTAAACTCTATTGTCTTTGTACTTTTGAAGTCCAAGCCGAACGGTTGGCATATGCCAGTGCACTTGAGAGTATCACGAAGGAACACTTGGCGCACTAGATCGACTAATTTGTCAGAGTTACAGCTAATTAGTTCATAAACATCATTGTACAGAGTTTCACTGCAATTATCACAAACTATAATATGGCTAGGCGAGCAACATCGCCTGTACACAATATCGGTAGACGTATCGTTCTGTTCGCTCGTCACGTTTCTCGGTATTTCTGACTTGACCAACGCCTGCGCAGCCTTCTTCATGATTGACATGACAGCGTCACGAGCGGAGCCGAACAGATTCTTCGATGGTTCGGTCTCCACCGCAGGGATATCCGGAACATCTATTATCTCATCGTCCTCGTCGTCGTCTATGTGAGCCGCGTGTTGCGCGTTCTCTTTCTCCAGGACCTCAAACTCGGAGGTCCCGTAGACTTTGAAAAGGGAAATGGGGCAGTAATGTTCCGAGCCATGGTGCGACAGCATCTCGACTTTGATAAACTTTCCGAAGATTTGGGGATATAGATCGAAGCTCTGGACGTCTCGCATGTCCTGAGCGTTGAACTGGCCGACGCTCGCCCAGTCTCTGGTCGGGAATCTATCGCTAAAATATACAGCAATGTCTTTGGGAGTGGAAGAGAATAGTTCGAAGTTGGCTAATTCTATTTTCTGAGCTTGCACAGCTTCGCAAAGTTCTACAACAAACCAGATGCGACTGTTGCACGTGTTGAGCATGTACTCGTCCCGGTTGGGAGACAGGATGGAGGTGGCCGAGGCCGCCTCGGGGTTCACGGCGACGATCTTGGCGCCGCATACTAGAGACGCGTAGTTTTTTGACCTTAATTTTGTGCTTTTACTACTAAAATTCGTATTACTATGACTAGGTTGACTCGAATGATTTAGGACTGTGTCTTGCTTCTCGGCCTCTGCGAGTTGCTTTTGCGCCCATTCTGAGAAAGACGGTATGTCTTCTTGCGGCGTATCTGGTTTAGCTGGAATGTTTTCTATTTCTTGTTCTTTTTGTTCTTCTGGAGATTCTGTGATTGTTTCTATTTCTAATGGTGAGTTTTGGAAGGTCTCCTCATTCTGACGGACTTCATGCATGGGCCTCGCTTTGACAACGAGGTGTGACTCTGTGCTCGCGTTTTCTGTACTTGTTTCCTCTTTTACAGCGTCGCTGTCGATTACAGAGAAGATCTTTGTGTCGTTGTGTTCCTCGGAATCGTTGGCGAACAGAAATTCGTCTGAATTCGTGAGCTCCAACTTGGCGTTGTCCGCTAGAGATATGAGCACTGGAGGGTGCCCGGTGTCAGGTAACCTGAAAAGACAGATAAGCTGATGTCAAGACAAATAGCAATTTCTAAAATAGACAAGTACTTAGTTTGTTAATACTTATTGAAAACATGTAACTAATTTATAATTATATTACATGTTAGGTAGGTAAATGTAACTACAGTAATTTTCAAAGACTTCGTTTCTGCCAGTTTCTATACACATAAATTTAATAATTTTTATGGTGGTGGTCGTAAAATGTAACAGTACTAATTTAACATTCTCATAGTTGACTAGGCAATGACTGAAATAGTTAAGTTTCTAAGAAAGCGTTACTTAATTGAAATAGAGAGCGTGAAAAGCGTGTCGCTTAAATGTTAAATAATTACTTGCAGCGTTTAATAATCAATTTCAAAACAATTTAGTAACACACATACGATAAAATATAATGAAACTAAATAAAGACACAAAATGCTGTTGGATAAAGGTTCGTATTACATTAGACACAGAGTGCTTTCAAATGTAATTTATGCTCATTGGTCTCACAATACATCCAATTGAAACAATCAGGGTTATTTCATACCATCAGAAAGATGACGGCACTACTATAACAAAATTATATTTATTTAGGGGATATTCTCAGCGCCAGCATAAAAAGTTTTGAAGTGATGTTATTGAAATTAAGACTAATAATTTGGCTGATACGGTAGATCAAAGTAATATTGAAATTTAATTTAGATCTTTTAAGGGGTCTTCCGCCACTTGGAAGAGTTCTATCTAAATTAAATTTAGTTTAGTTAGAGACAGGCCCTGGCATTCCTGGTGTTCACTAACCGCGAAATTGAAGGACGAAATTGGGGAAATTAGATCAGGATATCTATTGCATTTAAATGAGTGATATTTATGCAACCTAGCCTTGAATATGTTTATCGCGTTTATTTTCGCTGTGAGTTGCAATATGAGCGGGTTATTGAACACTCCCGTGCAAAGTCACGGGAGCATTTCCCGCGGGCTAACTAGCGTGAGTCTACATAGACTTGCAATCGAGGAGAATTTGCATTTTGAACGGTACTGAGGAATCCGGAAAGTCAACACACAGGGTCTGGCTTAGTGCGTGTTATATGCGTGAACGTAGCTCAAGATATTAAGACCGGGTTTTGGTTGACAAAAAGGTTTATCTTACAAATTTATCTTGGCAAAAACACATTATCAATTCTAAAAGTTCATTGCGAGCGGACCAGGGTCATTTATAACTCGCGAGCCTGCTCTGCTAGGCCTGCTTCTGGATTTTTTGAAACAATGACAGCAATGTCATTCAAGCGAGTCATTTAATTTTGTTTTGTTTTGCAAAATATCAAACGGAACTTGACACTGGCGGAATTGTGTAAAACCAACCAAACACAAAAAGCCATAAAATAAAAATACAAGACCCCGTCAGCGTTAAATCGCGAGGAGTGGAAGAAGGGAAGGGAGGCCTTTACCCTGCAGTGGGATAATAACGGCTGAAAAATAAATAAAATAAAGACCCCGTCAGCTGGCAGTGGACAGTCCACATTATACTAAGATTATCTCTAATTATGTACAAACTTACGGAGCAAATATGACATCCCACGACCTTTGTGATGCCATTGTCCTTTCGCATCTCAGTTTAGTATAACGTCAATATCGCAGTCCGTTATTGGAACCGTTAATTCTAGTAGTAGCAGCCTGCGACACTGTTTTATATCCTTCGTAAGTGTTTGTGAGATGGTATGTGTGGTCTGGCGAGTCACATCAGGTGACTTGGTCTGCTATTACAACCGTCTTATTGGACAATAATTAGTTTCGCCAAATAAAACTTGTCTTAACCAAACCAATGATTGACTATTCAAAGACACATAGCAATAGCAAACTAGGGCCCCATGGTCAAGGGTCATGTTAGAAATTACCTCTCATTTCTGCAGCGAAGAAAGAAAGATGACGTGATAGGCGTCAGTCAGACAGGTTCGCATCGCAAGGCTTGGAATACAACTTGTAATTTCTAGGACCGCTATCATCGATATGAATGGTACTTTAAAACAAAATCTTACGTGTAGAATATCTTGGTGAGTCCTTGGTGGCCACCGTAAGAGAGCAGCTGGAAGAGCAACAGCGCCGCGAGCAATGCCCTCGGCGACGACATTTGGCAGCCGAGCGCGCATTGGCGCCAGCACCCAGCACCTATCCCTGCACTACCCAACAGGCAAGGCAGGACTCGAGGGTATATGCCTTTACAAGCCGATGGACGAACCTTCAAGCCTTATGCGCAACCTTCTTGGTTTCTGGACTACTCGAGACACGGCAAGGCCAGTCTTAGCTTTCACGATTCATCGAGTTTTGTGTAAACAGTGCGCGTGTTTATTGCTTTAAGCTTCTTGTAGACTGTATCAGTACCTCTTGTAAGGAACTGCTGTTATAAACTCAGTGTTACTCGACACTTAGAATACCTAAGTGTTATCTCGCAACCAACTTTGGTTACGTCGACAATTGACAATTGATCGTTTCGGGTTGTCTCACTTTCTGTTTGTAGCCCCGTTTTATGGGAACACTGGCAAGAGTGCTTCGGAAATCCGGCTATCGACTTCTAGTGCACTTGTTGCAGCTAAAATGATTTATTTTATGGCATCAGCAGTCTTGTTATCGCGACAGGTTTCAACACTGTTTTAATTCACTAGGAACATTATCTTTTAGGAACACAGATTAGACTTTCAATATTTGGCGCGCATAACATTATGCGTTCATTCAACTTGCAGTCGTATATTTTGGATTGAACTGATAACAAAATATTTGTTTAAGAAAAAGTAGAAAATCTTACAACTTGGACAAATCTAAAACTTGTATTGCTTTGTGTGTGTTTGAAAAATATGATTCGATATTTAACTCAGAACCCTTACTTAACGAGACGGTATGTAGTTCCCGGAAATTGACTAGATAAATTAGATTTGCCTAAAAACTTTGAAACAACATCTGAGACGTAATTGTCTTTGTAAAGGAAACAATGAATTTGAGAGCTTCGCAATGACAGTGGCGCAGTAACTTCTATTGTAATTGAAAATGCGAGCCATTAAATTAAATTGTATTTCACGTTAGCGATCTTTACGCGGGAGCCAACTAACTAACCCGCTAGTATTAGAAATAGCAAAAGTATATAGGTTATTTAGTCCATTTTGTCTTTGTTTTATAGTTTCAATGGCCATAAAATTGTCATGCGTTTGGTTTTATGTTCTGTATGAATATTTGCCTATGACTTTCGTTCTTTACATGTTTTGCGATTGCAACTTAACAGCTGCAATCAACATTGAACACTCAAGAGCAATGTAGACAAATAGTCGAAATTTCGTAAACTAAAATTCAAATGGACATTTCAAACATACTTCAATAACAATAAACATCAAACATCCTTGCCAAGCAGGCACCCATTATTGAATAGTGTACACAGTACAAGTACATCGACGTAGGCATTCACTATATTTCGGACGTACTTAGTTTGTGTTGGTACTCATCCAAAGACATTGGCAGTATATTAGACATTAGCAGTAGACATTAGCGTTCTGTCTGTTTAGGTAATCTTAAATTACGAAAACTAGCTTTTGCTATGTGGGCCAAAACCAACAGCAGGGATGGTTTCTTCTTTAATTATTACTTTTGAATTGATGAAGATCCGCATCTTAGTGTTGGGTTATGGCCCAAAGGCACCCGAAGGACTTATGAACCTTTTTTAATTTGGAAATCGATATGACTAAAGCGAAGCATACCTGCTATGATGTCGAGATTTCAGGCTAGGTTTGCAATATCCTACAAGAGTATTTTGTCGATGAATTGTAAAGGTCTTTTTATTTAGGATCGGGACAATTGAAGGACTTTGGGGCAGACCTTTAGCCAGCAGTGCAAGTGGAACGACATAGGAAAACCAAACAAAAATAAAGATACGCCCCCAAACTTTGCTGTTTAGCTTAGTTTAAGCTAGAGAGCGGCTCTTCAGCTCTCGGAAGAGTTTGATATTGATAACCACAATCACAGTTAAAAAGCCAATAGAAGACTTGATAATAAATAAATAAATAATGTCACCTTAATTACAAATGCAAACATCATGCAATCACAACAAAAATAATAATATTTAAATTAAACGATATATAACCCTAATTCATAATGTATAAGACGCTTAAATTACTTTGTTCTATATATGCGCTACATTATGTGGTCTACCCTACACGCCAAAGCGACACTGCTGGCCAATGAATGTATGTATTGTTAACGACAATTTATTAGGCATTGGGACAATGCTCTTGGGAGAATTCACTACTTGATAGACAATACGCGCTGTTTTATACTAAGTCGGTACTCTAGAAAGAAGGTTGTAGTGGTATTTAAAGTACATATAGCGTTTTGTAAGAAGCAATTGGATGTGTATAGGTAAGTAATATGTGTAAAACAACAAAAATATAAATCACATAAAAATTTGATTGATAGAATCTGCATGGGAAGCAATATTAATTTACTAAGGGAGGCCTATATTCAGCAGTAGGTGAAGTAGGGCTGTGGATGATGATGATGATGATGATATACCCATGTTCCTGATATACGCAGACGTTAATTTAAGTCTCCTTAACCACATACATAACCCATCCAAATATAAAATTCCGCTGCACCCACTCTTCAGCAGACAACTTAATACCTACCAATGTGCGCTGGTTAAATCTTATGAAATCTTAAAATTAGAAAAGGACCGGTAAGGACGCCAGAGAAAAAAATTCGGAAGTCCTTTCTAAGCCCTCCTTGAAGAAGATACAATTAAACAAGTATTTCTCCTATTACCAGATGGCGCAACCAACTAAAAAAAGGTAATCAATGATTGTTGCACACAAGTAATGCTTTTACATCTATTGTAGATGATTTATACAGCGTCAGCAACTGGTATTCGCGCTGTATGTGGAGCTGCAGCGCCTGGGACGTTGATAGATGAAATTAGGCTTGCCCAGCACCTATACTACCTCCAGTTTAGTCGGATATTAGTAAGAGGGAAGAACAGTTCAATCAAAACTCCTTACGATCATCTAACAAGAACATTTCATTGAACACGTGGTAACATCATCGTTATCAACAATCCGTTACACTCCATTAATTAACTACTTGGTGATTTATAATTATTACTTATTTACTACTACTTAAGATGCCGCACGTGAAAGATAAAATGAGTACTAAGATCTAAGCTTTAACGATGTCATGACTCGTAAATAAATAGGTTTATTACCCTTCAGGTAGGAAGGAATATTCACGCGTAAGATGACGTGTTGATTATAGAAGAGTTTTCCTGCAGTTACTGCTACGTTTGGTTCAGTAGTCTATATAATACATACTATACATATATACATACCTAACACTCTAACACTGATTGATGTGTGTACCTTGAAGATATTGAAAGACATACATACATAAATGTGGGGTTTTTATAAAAGCAACAGACGCAAAACTATTTTTTTTAGTTTTACTATTTGTATATTTGTACGCGCATCACACATTCTTTCTTTTCCTGTAATGATCTAGATTTTGGTGTACAATAAAGTGATATTCATTCATCCATGAATTTAATTTGATTGATTCATTCAAAATCTACTATTATTATGTATTTATTTTATGTATTATATATTTTTCAATATATGTATAGGCATGATATGATAATGCTACACCCCATTCTTCCATTAAAACCTGTGTACCTATAACATCTAATTGATATTTTTTTTTTCAAACAATGTAAATACGAGCGCTTAAATCTCGCAACAAGCTTTTTTATCACATAAATTGCGTAAAGACGTTTTAGGTTGACATTAAACTTCAATGGAAAATTTTATTATTTTTAGTACGTTTAAATAAAAGCTTGTTTGTTAAAGTCTTTTTTACTTTTAATTTATTTTTTACTTTTTAGTTAGCACTGGACAGTTGGTTTGTCTGTTCATCTTGGATTTAGAATGATGTCATATAATTTTTCGAGTAATTCTCAGCAAGCCCTTTTATTTGAAATCCATATTGTAAAAGTGTATTAATCAAATAACTAGTCCGCCATCTTGGGTATTCTGCCATATTGGGTATTCTGCCATATTGGATTTAGAATGACGTTATTTCATTTTTCGAATTAGTCCGCCATCTTGAGTATACCGCCATGTTAGATTTAGAGTGATGTCATTTAATTTCTCGAGTAACTCTCAGAAAGACCTTTCATTTGATACCCATATTATAGGAGTGCATTAAGAATAACTTCTAGTCCGCCATCTTGGATGTTCCGCCATGTTGGATTCGGAATATCGTCATTTCATTTTCGAATTATTCTCAGCAAGCCCTTTCATTTGACACCCATATTGTAGGAGTCCATTAAAAATAACTAGTCCGCCATCTTGGGTGTTCCGCCATGTTGGATTCAGAGTGACGTCACATAGCTGACCATGCATTATCATCCAAAGAATACACGTATACAAAATTTCAGCTTAATTGGTTGAAGATATCTGCTTCAAAATTGAGTTGCAAGATTCCGCGAACAAACATAGTTACATACATACATACAGGGCAAGCTAAATAAAAGCTTGTAAAATTAGCCACTGCGCACCCGCCTATTATTGAAAGATAATATATTCCTCATAGTTCGCTCAGCTGCATTGATCTGTCTAATACACGACTAAGCTGAGAGGATGGTAGTAGCTCAATCCATCTAACAATATCCCGTGTATAAATCATAAAGGCTAAGTGCGTTTATACAAGCACCTGCAGCGAAAAAAGCGAGGGAGAGATACGTGTGGAGGAAGCTAGGGGAGTTCTTCGCCGCAGAGACCATTGCTGCCGAACAACTAGATGTTTGTGTACTCATTGATAGATTTAATTTTATTAGTTCAGTTGTATTATTTATAAGTATTTCTTGTTAAATAATCAGCAGTAAATAAAGGCTTTTTTATTTTATTTTCTCCTGCGACAAGAATCAAAACCAGCGTTCAGCCAACCGCACCAGTCGTCAGAAGCCGCAGCAAGAAGCCAATGAGGAACAATTTGCTAAAGATGACAAACAGTAAACCAATAAACTTCACACTACCACGCAAATAAACATAAAAACGAAAGCACAAACAGAAAGCAAGAGCTTTCGACTCCAGCTACACACAGAACACACATAGCTAGACTTTACTTGTTTACATAATAAGTCTAACGGTAAGCATAATCTAATATGTCTTACGCGTCAATCAAACTTTCGATTTCGTCGATGCTCATCGAAGCTTTAATTTATGTTTATTAACACGTTTTTTACAATAGATTCCGTGCACTAAATTATGGAAGGGGTTTTAAATTTACGAACAGTGAACGTTATACCTAAACAGAGAAAAATGAAAGGAGCAAAGTTCTATAGGCTTTTGCCCTGCGTTGAGACAACTTCAATAATAATATTTTTGATATGCTGAATGTCTCGCTATATTGTAATATGTGAAGATGTAGATGGAATAGGATTGTTTGTACTTAGACGAAAGTAAAAAAGAAACAACTAGAAGTTGTAAATGAATAAAACTAACAGTCTTAAGTCAGGTCAAGACTAAAATAAGGAATAGCTTTATCAAGGTACACAAAATAGATCAATAGTAAGTATTTGACACGAAAAGGTACCTCGCGAGAACTGAACGTGAATTATGCAAAATACGAGCGCGTCCTCGTCAAAGCGTACAAATAGCTTATGTGTGCATCAGACAGTCAGTCAGTGCAACGGCCTAGGTAGGCGGAACTGGTTCGCAAACTCGGCCTAGTAAGGACACACACTGTGTGAGCGATATAACATTTAGGACATGCATGCATCTGGGCTTGGCATGTCGCATTGTGGAGTTGCTCAATCTTGTGAACGAGGAGAATAGAAGAATAGGTAGACTTGACAGAGTATAAAAATCAAATTTCTGTTTAGTTCGTCAGTTAGATAATACAAAAATAATTGATGTTTTATGGTTTTTCAAATTAATGAAACAATACCTAGATAAAGCGCATTGAAATTTAGAAGTGGGGGCTCGTGACGTCATAGCATAGTAAAAAACTATACCAAAACACGTCGGCGCGTGACGTCATTCTACATTTCGTATAATGTATTTTTGGATTACATTAAAAAAGAAAAATATGTGTCCAATAGTTTTTGTTAATCTTCATGACGAATTTTACAAAGTCAGAGCCATGAATGTTAGGAATGCTGAGTTGAAGTAATTAATTTGAATTGCTACGTTGCAATTGAATTAGTATAAGTACATTTTTATGAAGGTTATGCATCTGATGGCCGGAGTAAATGCAAATAACTTAAAGAGAAAGTGCTCAAAATAGTTAAAGAAATGGAAAGGAATGGCCGTGAAGATTCCTGTATGGAATAGTTTAGAATTCATCGAGAAAATTAAATGTACAAAGAGACAAGTAATGGCTAGAAAGTAAACTGTACATACCGTGGTTGGTTTAAGACAGAATTAATCAAGCATTTAGCAGAGAAAACTACAAAATACCAACCAGTTAACCAGCAACACGGTGATTTAGAAACATTGTTTCTAAATTACAATCATAATTTAATTTAATCGAGCTGGCGATTTATTAAGCCTAATGAAAACTTGCGCAAATATCTAAGTAAAGCATTTAGCTAAAGAAATTTACCAGTGATAATAGTTTGAGAACTCTTGTTTTCGTGTTGCGAAATATTTATGTTGAGGGCTGAATGTCTTGTTATATTAGATAGCACTTTGGTTAACTTGCCTGTGGTCGCGGTTAGTTGCTAAGACTGTATTATTAGCAAGCCTATTCGCGTTAATGCCATTCGTATATCAATCGTTAAAGGTTTCACATTGTGAGAGCACGTATGTATAGAGAAGCTTTATCGTATTTTATACATTTTGGAACCAAAAGCTAAACTCCAATCTATAATTACATATTTGATTTTTGTTAATATTAAACAAATATTTTGTTAAACAACAAGGTATTCGTAAAAGTTAGATGATGTTTTAATCTTATACGAGCTAATGTATCTATTCTAACATTCCTACATTTGGTAAATCACTACTATACACACCGTAAGCTGTGCTAAAGTAGATAGACTAATATTCTAGTCTAGATTGTTTCTAAATTTAGTTCAGCAGTGACCGGTCTGATAGTTCAATCAGATATTGATCTGACAAAAACAAGCGACAAGTCCCTAAAAGGTCAAACATGACATAGATTAAAATCTGGATATAGAATTTAACTGGAATTAACTGGAAATGAATTTAGGTAAAATATGAATATTATTTGCCAACAAAGTCCACAAATTCCTACGGTACCCCTTTGCACAATCTGATTTCTATTCGTAAGCCGCATAAGGGAATTCCGTTGCTCAATGCGACACCTGAAATTATTGGGAATTGCACGAGTTGTAACGGAGACTTTATCAGACTTACCGCGAGCTGAATTGAATTTCTCAGATTGAAATAACTGAGCTGAGACAAATGTAATGATAGCGCTGCTCAGTTTTGCGGAGCTTTACGACGTTATAAAGTTGATAAAGTAATGCTGTCCAATCGTAAATCTGCTGAAGAGAGAGATCTATCACTGAAGCAACCATCATCACTGTGCAAATCAAATCCGGCAGCTGCTCAATCGATCAACATCAACTGTTTCCTAGAATAATAATGTGGAAGGCGGGCAAGTGAAATCTTGCCTTTAAATGAATTATTATAACGAGATGATGGGATGGGCTGCTTTCAAGCTTGATATCGATGTTCACGATGTTGTATAAAGGAGATCAATTTTAGGGTTTGCAAAAATAATGAAATTGCGGATAAAAAGTTCACAATTGAAAATCTAAAATTTAATGTCAATATGACAGCTGATGTCCTTCCAGGTTGTCTTGTCTTTTTATTTTATGGCTTTTTGTGTTTGGTTTTACACAATTCCGCCAGTGTCAATTTATAAATTCTTATGTTATTTGGCTGGTCATGTTGGCGGCCATTTCCCTCTTTCCAGGTTATTCGCTGTATATCTATATACTCGTATCACGTCGAAGTTGAAGTTTCAACGTTCAGTGTAAACAATCATCCACTTTAGACTTTATAATAACTAGGTCTCGCATGAGTCAAAAGCTCATTTCCATCATGTCCCTGCTTTCTACGGCTTTCCACTAAGTCCTGCATTTGGCACAGCTAGTGAATCAAGATCGACTCCCACGCCGACACAATCAAACAGGAGTGGGCGCTATAATGAACAGACGGACGGTAGGTTCGGCTGCAATCACATACCGAAGGTTAACTTCGTAGTGGGCATTCGGAGCCAATCATGCATATTGCTTAAAGCACAAATCATCATACTTATATAGTTTGCACTATCTGCAACCGGAGGATTGCGTGAGAGATGATATATATAAGTAAGAGAATGGCGAGATGACGGACAGACACAACACACATACAACAGCTGAGTAGCAGAATAAATCTTGTGCTCAAAACAACTATCTACAGAAATGAATTCTAGTATAGTGATGTTTTTAAATGAAAACTTAATTTACGAGACAAACAAGCCTAGAGCATACACTAGCAAAGAAAAGGTTGGAATTATAAACTGTGAGACTGAATAGGTACTGATCGTTTCTCTGACTTTGGCATTCATTGCATTATTGGATTAGAAATGACATGAATACCCGATATCTTGTATTCAGCTACTATTTGTCTGGCGTGTCGCAACGTCGAGAAGTAGAGTTATGGCAATTCAGAGCACAGTTTAATTAGAAATTAATCAGTGAGTGATAAATTGGTTTCGTTAACTATGGATTTATAGATGATTAATTGGTATGCCGTGGGCGGGGTAGAATGGCAGGATAATGAATATCTAGTTAGAGTTCTCAGACATTGATAGGAGAAGGCTGATGACTAAGACTAAGGTTCACAATTCTTAGCACAAGAATAAATGAAATAGTGGGATCTGAAATAGTTCCCACTATTTCAGTTATTCTTCCAGTTAAAAACCATGAAAGAGTATCATAAAATCTGCAGATTCTAGAGAACTATACATTTTAAAAAATACTGGAATTTGATTTCAGTAACCAACATCATCAACATTACACTAATATTATAATCCTCCAAGACTGGGTAACAGGGCATTGATTATTAATAATATTGATATAAAAAGATTAAGAAGAAACAAGCCCATGAAACACGAAAAACAAATTCAATAGTCTCCCCTACGAACGCATTGATGAGGCACTGCGCTTTCATACAGTGCCACTCTACCTTCGGCGATTTGTTGAGCACTACCTGAGGGAACGGGACGTGCTATTTATAAGCAAAGATGGAAGGGTTTGTGCCAGGCGCCTGACAACTGGTGTTCCACAAAGATCTGTAATGGGAAATTTGATATCACCCAGCGTATCACAGAACGCATCAATATTCTCTCAACTAGCCCACGCCACGACCATCGACATCAAGAGATGAGTCAACTCAGCTGATTCTCTATCCAGAACATCCAAACGAGGGATCCTCAAACCTGGAACTACGTGTATCTCCCACGTTTACCCCACAGACAACTCAACATTCATCTTCACAGATGACCAAAATTAAGTTACCGGGAAAAAACATCTCGTTAAAGATCCAGAATTTTACAAATTGTGCATTTAATTTTTAATAAAATAAACTCTTTCATATTGTATTGGATTATTTTATTTTCTCGCAATCGTAGTGAAAAGTAGAGTGTAACACACACGGCAATGGATCATTTTAGCTCCTTGTATAACAATCTACTATTTTTACAAAGCTATTAAAATTTTGATGATGGGTTAACAGGGTCGTAATTTTTAGTTCATTACAACACTGTAGTTGCGATTTGTTATCATCGTTACAAAAACGCAGCAGGGCTCACATCTTGAAAATCCTTATTGTTTAATTTTACACGTCGTGTTTCTGCGTCCGTGTCACGTGAGGACTTACTTTTTAAATTTACTAATTTTAGTTACGTTACGTTTAATAATTGAGGGCATCCTTGGGCGTTCAGTGTTCAAAAGAACCACAAAACCCGCTTTTTTTTCTTTTTTTTATATTATAAGCTGGAAGACGAGCAAACGGGCCACCTGATGGAAAGTGGTCACCGTCGCCCATGGACATCTGCATCACCAGAGGCGAGGCTGATGCGTTGCCGGCTTTTGAGGAAGGAAAATACCCGCCTTTTGAAGGACTCCATTTCGAAGCTCCGGGGGAATACCGCAGATACCGCAGGGGGAATACGCTTGCCAAGCGTGGCAAGTATGGCAACAAACCCCTTATGATCATGGAGATCCATGAAGGAGGCTTATGTCCAGCAATAGAGGAGAACAACAGTCCTAAGGCTGAGATGATAATGATGATGTGTTAGATCCTGGATTAATTACCATAAAGCGCGGTACATAAACCCAAAGGGATGAATATAATCTGGGCAACAGCAAAATATTGCTGTAGTTTCGAAAATGTATCCGCTATGCTATAAAGCCAAAGCCAATACGTATTGCCACTTACAATATTAAGAGCGAGTTATAAATAAACTAGTGGTACCTACTCTAAATGGCAATACTGCGGGGTAGGTACAAGGTTTTCTGCTGAACTGAAATCGTGATTAATCCAAAGATTTAAATCGTTAGATACGCCCTCACCGTAATAAGGCCGCACCGTTTTGTTTGCACACGAAATGAGTGAGCTCACTCATTTGGAATCAGTGTACCTCTAAACACAGTGTTATCCGGACGTGGGGTGTTTTTATTTCGCGAAAGTTCGTGCAACACGATTTTACAATAAATGGTAACAATAACAGTGTTAGTACGTCGGCATTATTGTTAACACACATAAAAAGACGATGCCACAGTTTTTGGTGTGAGGGCATATCTAACGATTCAAATCTTTAAATTAATCCGATAAATACGAGTACGAACATCAATTAAGTTAATTTACCAATGGTCCAGAGCGTGAATAGTTTGCACTGCTCGTATTTTAAATTAATGATTTATTTGGTTTACTTCACTTAAATCGATTTGAGTTATAGGTATAGTTATAAAATGTATTCAATAATGAATGTTTATACCTTAACTAGCTTCTGCCCGCCGCTTCGCGGATAAAAAGTAGCCTATGTAATCCTGGTCAAAGTCAATACGTGTACGTGTGTTTCAGCTCAATCCGTAGGTTTTTGCGTGAAGAGATAACAAACATGTATACAAACTTAGGCTTTATAATATTAGTGGGATTGCCGGTAACTTTATTTCAGCGTACGTTTAGAAGTAGTACAATGCTTTGTGAAGAGTTCATCCGCAGAAGTACCACCATAGCAATTGCTACCGCCAAGCAGGAATGTTGTGGTAATGTCTGCATTGCTGTGTTCTGGTTTGAAGGGTAAGGGGGCCGGTGAAATTACGGGCATATGAGACTTAAGACGCGACTTGTTCAGTCGCGGAGGCAAAGTCGTCAGTGGGCGCGGCCTAGATATATGCTATCTCACCTGACATAGTGTGTGTATCCGCGCGCTAGAATGAAATGCACAATGATTCATTCCTAAAACGACCGCGCAAAAATATGTGAATAGACTTTTAGCACAAGGGTTATTATAGAAAAACTTGAGTGTAATCTTTTCAAAATAACATTTATTTCAACTTTTGTATAATTAAACTATGTCGGAACGGCGTTTATTTTTGAGTTTTCTTTCTCCGTATATTATTTAGTTTCGTCCAAAGTTGGGCTAAATCAGAGTTGAAATACGAAAGTTTAGAAGCTTGTATTTTTGAAATAAATACTTTTTTTTCGTTTGGTGTATAATACAAACATAGATTATGACGAGATAAATTGATATAATCCTTAGTGTTGGATGGTCAACGTCAAACAGTGGAGTAGTTACCCTTCCACGTTTGTATGGAAAGATGGGCGACTCGTTCAACTTTAACAATTTTGATCGCCGCGGTATTGCAGTTGTAATAGGTATAGGTTACCGCTCATCATCAGGTGAACCTTCGGCTTGTCTCGTGATTTAGTCGCATGAAAAGCAGTAGGCAAAAGAGCCAATGACAAAATATATGAAGCAATTTTTAACGTTGATTATAGAACCGGGTGGTACTGACAAAACAGGTTACAGTGACTAAAACACTTTTTTTTTCGAAATGATAATATATGTTGTTGACCGCAGATGACCATGACAACGTTACCGGACTATGGCGAGCGCAGAAGGCGCCCAGCCGCAAAAGTTATGTTGGGGCAACAAGCTCAAGGGCACCACTTAGGTTCGAACCACGGCTTGGACTGTTGCCAGATTTATGAATCTACTGATGGTTGACGTCTAGGTGCAAAACTGCACCTTAAGACGGAAGAATGTATTCTTCGGCCCCGCCGGCGGGACCGGTTATTGAATATGTGTCTAGGAACTAAAGAGGGACGGGTTGACGTCACCTCCGGGTTAGCGGCGGTGAGCTCGTCAACGGGCAGGCCGAGAACATGCCTCGGTCGACGGAGGAAAGAGTGACTAAAACACGAGCCGGAAAGAGAACTTATACGTCTCGTCTGGAAATTCTAAGCACAAAAAATGTATAGAATTACGCGTACCTACCTAGTATTTGTAAAGAACAACCAGTTTCGCGCGGTAATTTAGTAATTAGGCGCCAACATCCTTTGTAATCAGGATAATGTGGCAGTAACGACGACGTGGCAATGCTTTTCACAAGTCGGCTAATAACACTAAAAACTTCCTGTGTAATGCAACGTGCAATAAATGTTGATGCTTTAATTAAATCGCGTGGTTAAAGTACCTAGGTTTTATATTTGAATGAAAGAAAGTACATTCATTTTTGACACACACACACACACACACACAACACATACAAATTATATAAAAACGCATAAAAGAATCAGATTAGGTGCACTATGGTCTAAAAGTTTTAACTTATCAACAATGCTGCGTGGGGTCAAAAAATGGACTCTGCGTCTGTATTACCGCAATCACACAGCAAGCTAATCGGTTGCGGCGCTGGTTTTCAGGCATTTTCACTTTTTAAGTTGCTGCATCCCATTAGATAGGGTCGTTTTGAAGGATAGTGGTGTCTAAAATTGCATAAAATGGTCTAATGTGACATAAAGCTATTCGGTTACTGCCGTTCTAAAATTAAATCGGAACAGTTTTTCCTAATGATCTAGATTTAGAAACGTCATAATTAGCTTAAAGAAGCACAATAACAAAATCGACTTCAATGGTACAATTATGGCACACACAATATTTTGTGAAATTTTGAATGTATTCATTCAAAATTTCAAACACAAACTCTGTGGCGCAGCGGGCGAATGTCCGCCTGCGACGCAAGAGGTTGCGGGTTCGATTTCCGCCTCGGGACAAATGTTTGTACAATCTGCAGATATTTGTTCAGGGCGTTCTGGATGTTTTCGTTTATCATATAGTGCCCATAACACTAGCTCTGCTTAGCTTGGGGCTAGATGATCCAGTGTGAATTGTCCAGCATTATTTATTTATTTATTGTTCAATTTATTTGAATAGGCAAACAGTTCCTGTCCTTTTCTTTTTTATTATCCAACAGATCCACTAAATAGGGATTTATTTTTTATATCCTCATGCTTGTCATCGTTATTAGTTTTAGGAACAGGGTATCTACTGAAGTGTACCTACCAATGATTTTATGAATGCATGTTATTTGTATTGTTATTATATTTATCTCTGTTATATGAGAAGGTTCAATTTAGAAGTAATCTTATGTAAATATCTACTGTCTGTGTAATTAAGATAACACATAATTAGAATAATACTAACGTTAATAATGGTTATGAACAGCCCGCAATTTCGAACGTAAACTAGGAGAATAGTAGGGAACCTCAATTATCAATAATTATCACAGCAAGGTACTTACATTGGAATTACCAATCAGGAGATTGGTAATACAAATAGAAAAAATAAAATGTGCAATAAAGCCCCTTCCTTTTCCGCCTGATCTTTACAAAATTTTAGATTTTTCTGGTAAGTACCATAATATGTTCAAAAGTACAATAATGTTGGACATTTGAATATATTTCTAACAAATACAAATAAATTTATTTCTTTTACAACGTTACAGAAATGAATTTATTTATATTCGTATTTGTTAGAAATATATTCATTTTACACAAAACCATCTAACCCCAAAGTAACGCTGTTGGTTTAATAGCCGGCTTGGACGTAGGAGGTTGCGGGTTCGAACCACGCAGACAAAATGTTTGCTTTAATAATCTGGCGACAATGGCTCGGCAAATTCAATTCGCCGCGCGATAACCTCTACCTATAACAACAGCAATACCGCGGTGATCACGGTCACGAAGCATGTGACTGACTATGTGACCGACCAACGCTGCATTGCATTGCACCCTTTACCCTTAACATTTTGATTATCGCTTGCTAGGACAGGTGCTCGATAGGAAATCCCAGGCTAGGGATTTAGGAGTAATTTTTGATGAAAAATTAAATTTTCACGAACATTTCAACCACATTATTAATAAGGGCAATCAATTACTAGGCTTTATCACAAGGGTTACCAAGAAATTTAAACATCTTCAAAGTCTAGTGTGTCTCTATCAGTCTTTTATCCGCAGCGTTTTAGAATATAATTCTGTTATATGGTCCCCCTACTACAAAGTACATATCGATCGAATAGAAAAAATCCAGCGTAAATTCATGAGCATTCTCAGTTATCGTTTAGGCGTTAAGAGACAATTACCTTCATATAAAAACAGACTTGAAAAATTTCAATTCATGTCCCTTGAAACTCGTCGAAATGCACAGCACCTTGCTTATTTGTTTAAGATTTTGCGCTCGCATCTCGATTCATCGGCTCTACTGTCATTCGTTAATCTCAACACAAAGCCCAAGCCTCGCTATCCCTTCCTAAACACCTTCGCTCTTAAGGTTTATAGGAACAACACCTCGTACTATAATCCACTTACCAGAATGTGCCGCCTCTACAACGAATTATTAATTAAGAATAGTGATCAAATAGATATTTTCAGTATGAGTATAACTAAATTTAAAAAGACTTCTATAGGCATTCTTAATGAAGAATGGCTAGCTCACACCTAAATTATGTATGTTTTATTTGTAGGTACTTATTATTATTATTATTTTTTTAAATAGGCTTTTTTCTTTAATTCAGCTTTTTCTTAATTCTACTTTAGCTATTTGTGTATACATAGTTAGGAATACCTTCTAGCATAAAACCTATTTTAATATTATCATTTGTTACTTAATCTGAATGTATTCTGTTTTGTGTGCCATACTTAATAAATAAATAAATAAATACCCTGAGACCGAGTTGTAAGGTCTCATGTGCCCGTAATTTCCCCGGCCCCCTTACCCTTCAAACCGGAACACAGCAATGCAGACATTACTGCTTGGCGGCAGAAATAGGTATGGTGGTAGTACTTCCCCGGATGAAGTTCACAAAAAGTTCTACTTCTACTAAACTCATTCAAATTTTGTTAGGAATTTGGTTGTCTTCATTTAATAAATATTATATCCAAGTTTTGTAGTTTTGAATACTTACTAAACAAATACTAAGAAAACAATTCTATTATAGAACACTGTAGAAACATGCGAAATGCGATTCGGGGTCACTTTAATTTTAGATACGTATTTTAAAGAGCTAGTACCAGGAACCTGGTTAAATTAAATACTATTATAATACAAATAATAGCATACTATGGTGGAAATATGCTCAAAATACAAATAATTTTGGTACAACGTTTGAATGGGAAATGCAACTGTCGCGCCCGTGCCGTGCGGATATTACTGTCTCGGGTCTGGTTATTTACTTTATGAAATGTATTTATGTATTCTGGTACCCTCATTTTGGGGCTAAATAGTGCAGTGTGGAATGTCCAGGAATATTATATTATTTATTTTCAACGGGCAGTGAAAACACTACCTGCATAATTTGGTAGAAACAAGTCAGGTACCGGTGGACACCCACACCGTGGCTCCGTGGCTCTATGTAAATCGTGCAGGTCCACACTGCCCCAGCTTTTCATTTTCTCAAAGTGAAAATACTGATTTACAACCCGTCGGATGCCACGTCAATTAGAGTTTAATAAGCCGTCATACGGTTTAGGAAACTGCCAAGTCTGCCGGAGGCCGATTGACAAATGCTGACCACAATTATACGGTGAATTTGTCTGGGCCAGTTGCAGGGTTACATGGTACGAGTTTTCCTATTTAATTGATGGGAAAAGACGTGCCTCTCTTTTAACTATATAAACGATGTGAGTGGAAATTGATGTGTGAAAACCGTAAAGTGACCATTTATCTTTATTGGTCGCGCTGAATAAAGGATTTTGAGTTTGATAATAAGGAGAAAGATAGCTGCCTGAAGACTGCCGGAGGCCGATTGACAAATGCTAACCACAATCATACGGAGAATTTGTCTGGGTCAGTTGCAGGGACATGATACGAGTTTTCCTATTTAAATGATGGTAAAAGATGTTGCTCTCTAAACGATAGAAAGGATGTGAGTATTGATACGTGATAACCGTAAAGTGACCAAGTATCAGTTTTTTTCTTTTAATCTTTGTTAGTGGTTTCCGATAGAAGCGAGACGGCGTCGAGGCAGACCACCTGCCAGATGGGCGGACGACAGTGGACAGTCTTCCACAAAACCGTTTACGTTGGCGTGCTGAGAGGAGGCCTATACCCAGAAGTAGGTGTCAACCGGCTGATACGACGACGATGATGATGATGAATCTTTGTTAACTCAGAACTCCGTCGTTTATGAACTGATTTGGAAACTCAGAACTCAGTTCTGATGATGGGATCCATGAAGAATCAAGGAAATTCTCAAATGTTGTTGGTCAAGAGTTTTCTATCAATGGTACCAAATGGTTAAATGGTCAAAACATACTTATCATCAGAAACGAATGCGATCGAACCTGGATCCTCCCCCTTCGCTAGGCTAATGATGAGCTCACAAAATATAGACTACTCATAGGCACGTCTGGCTGGAAAATAGTCAAGTAAAATATACACGACACAGACGAGACTCACACCGTATACATATAACTCGATATTCCATGAAATTCGGGGTAAGGTGGCCCATTTTTCCACATTCGCTTTCATCAGTCACTCGTATGAGGGACGGGGTCATGTAATCCGGCTGTGAGGCAAACATCCCACTTATATTTTCTGCGAAACATATTTTGTATTTTGCTGCGCGCATCTGCCGCTTTTTACCTATAATTATTTAGTTACATTAATTTTGTGACATTTTATATATTTATTTTATTTATTGCACAGTATATATAAAACATTACGTAGTATACACCCCAAGACGTTAGAATCTATATAAAAAAGCGTGTGCGTCTCGGGACGCACGACAGAAGTAATAACTTAGGCTAGCGCTGCGGGTTAGAGTGAGAGGAAGGGAAGCCAGACAGACTGGCGCCGTAATAACGCGTTACGTAACGAAGCGGTTTACCCTCCTATAAGAAGTTATCACTTCAAAAACAATCAAGAACAATCAAAGCCTACATAAAAATAAAGAATAAAAAGGAAAGTGTGATAGTGTATACTGTGTTGGTGTTCAATAAGTAAATCTATACTAATATTATCAAGAGAAAAGATTTCTATTTTGTATGTTTGTAATGAATAAACTCAAAAACTACTGAACCCATCTTGGAAACTCTTATCGTTTGCCTGGTACTTTATCCCCGAGTAACAAAGGATTTTTTATCCCCGTATTCCCATGGGAACGGCAACTACTGTGGGGCGTTGCTAGTTTCACTAATATTATAAAGCCGAAAGTTTGTTTGTATAGATGTATGGATGTTCGTTACCTCTTCACGCAAAAGCTAGCTTACGACTGAGCCGAAACTTTGCACACGCATAGATGTTGACCAGGATTGACACATATGCTACTTTTAATCCGAAGCGGCGGGCAGAAGCTAGTTGAGTATATATTGAAGCATTCGAAGTCGTTGATAAGGTTCGTCAATACCTTAATAATATGCATAACATACCTCATTAAACATACGTTAGTTACGCTGTTCTATGTAACAGTCACGTATGAATATAAACACGTTATCGGCTTCATTCGACTATATTTGGAAACATTGATAAGGCGAATATGGCATAATATTTATATAATTTTTTCACGGAAAAATCCTTGACAATGATGAGTAGGTAGAAATAAGTGGGTGATCGATTATTAAAGCTGGTACAATTTTGAAGAGTTTCTATGATCATTTGTGCTCTTCTTCATCTTTGCATACTTTCTGAATGCAACTGCTTGACTCTTTGCTTAATCATCATCATTTCAGCCGTAGGACGTCCACTGCTGGACAAAGGCATCCCTCAAGGATTTCCAGTTTGTTCAGTGCCGTAATGTATGCCGTATGCCTATTTGAGGATTTCACTGGATCCTCATTATTAGAAGTAAGTTTTAAATAGGTAAGTAATAGTTTTTCGTAAACTTTCGCGATCACAATTCATTATAATATAATAACATAAACACGGGAATTTATCGCGTAATACCTTTTGATTATTCCCGACGTTTCGACTGTGTTTCAACAATCGTGGTCCCGGGTAAGTAATAATAAAAAATGATGTAAATGGGACCAATCTAAAAGTGTATCCTTTCGAATCTACTTATGAATTCGTTATTATTATGCAACGCCTTACATTATATAGTAAGAAAAAAAAGCAATATGCATAATGCTATGCATATTTTTCATGTTAACGACCGACATTCTGATTAAATTGATTAACGTGACACGCGAGCAATTGAGCAGAACTACTCCGCTACACATACATATGTATGTATTTACATAAGCACGTATGAACGTTATACAAATTAAAACAACTTAATGTAAATTGTATGTCATATCTGGGGTCGGTTTATGAAACATTTCGGAAATCACGTCATTTGTGTAAAGTATGCAGAATAGTGAGGAATTTTAAGATCCTTAGGGATCACTATCGGAATAATAAGGTTTATTTTTAATGACAGAAAGCAAATATAGAGATTTTCTCACACAAACTTTTTTGCATTTTCCAATACTAGTATTTTAAAAACAATTAAATAAATTGGCGATATAACTTCATAAGAAATAGCAAATGAAGTGTTGCCTATATCTGAGTAGCTTGTATGAGGGAATTTTTCTAACTCTGATATAAAAAGAACAAAACTGCAACCAAGCGTTTAAAAATATTGTAATTTTAACAATACTAGTAACGAAAATAAATTAAATACGGAAACGCATAGCAAATAGCGAGTGTTACTGGAGCATAGAATTATTTAACAAAAATAGGAAGGTTAAAATTCATTCATAGATCCACAATTATGGGTAAACAATTATGCATAACGAATTGTCAATAGAATTGCAAATCATAAGCCTTGTTCATAAACAGAACTATGCTAAATTATGACGGACGATTGTACAAATAAGAGTCTACATATTATGTCGAATCACGTACATTTGCTAATACAGTAACGGAATTTAGAGGTACAATTCCGTACGTTCAGGGTTATTGAACATGTAAAAAAATATTTAACTGCCTACTCTTTAAGCAGTTGCAATCGCAAGACAAAGACCGATGTTTTGCAAACACACGCAAAGGATTTTCCCAGAAGTCCGGGAAAACTCACGTGTTGTAAATTTTCCACAATCCAATAAACGTAATAACTAACACAATTAGAAATTATAATTCCTTATTCACATTTCCCGATCGAGAAAATTTAACGCTGCGAAATTCACGATCGCGTAATATATACTAGTTTCGAACACGAGGCACGCGCGTCCTTCCTCTGCGCAGTCACGCGCCGTACTGAATTATTGAAACAAGAAGTACAGACTGCCGTTGAGAGCGAAATTACTTTCCGAACCCTTTTAAACTATGCTTTACCGCACTGCATTTACAGTCGTCCTTCCCGTAGCAAGGTCGCATACTCTTAATTACGAACTTTGCGAACAGGTTGAACGCGAGAAATTCGCTGTCTGCCAGGAAATTGACTCGTAGGTCTTTAACTTTTGACCGATAGGAGCACATATGATAGCTTCATCACGGATCACGATGCTCTTGAGTTACGATCTAAGCGTCGCCGGATCATTTATAAGGATTCCAAATCCACTCCCGCTAATGGAACGGTGTTTTCATTTATTCGCAAGTGAAATTTACGTTTCACTTTAAACTTGGAAATCGACGATCGCGGAAAACGATATTGGAACTAACATAAACACGAGTAGTGCGAGGAAATAGCATAGTTAGACGTGAATAGTTGGTTGACCTCAATGGGCTAGTTTTGGAAGCTATGCATTTAGCCGTTAATAGCGAAACGATGTTATAGATCAGCAGGCGCGACCACCGCGGTCAGACTCAACAGGCATAGGATACACGCTATGAATAATGCAGCCGAGCGAAGTTTAATTAAAAATAACTGCTATTAGTAAACAGGCAATGTGTTTTGCTATAGATATCATTATTATTGAATAAAGAATCAACCCTTTATTTAGTAGGCTTCTTATAAATAGATTTTTTGATACGATGTCCTTTAAAATTGTTATCTGTATCGTAAAAAAATCAGTAAGTAGCTCCTATTAAAATATATCACAAATTTGTGATACTTTATTTGAACTAAATTGATCTTATAATACATTTCACAACATTTATAAATGATTGCAAAATATTGAAGAGGCAGGGGTGGAGCCATCAATAACATTACACTTATTGAATTAAAAATGTTGTTTAAACAACTGGGTCAGAGAGCCTAGAACAATACGTGTGATTAATCAATTCAACAACAAACTTATATATAACGCATAGTAACATCAGTGTTTTAGCAAAGTTATTTTCGTCCATACGTTTTAAATGTGATTTTCCTCAGACGAGCAATGCTCTGACGACAAACACTGTAGGTGTGACGCAGGTGTTAATATACCTTCTCGAATACCGACGCTAAGTTGACGCTGTTTAGCATTTGCGCATGCTTCGACTAAGATAGGAGAAATAGGTGATACGGTTAAATTAGAAAAGCGTGCGTCTCTCCCAGGGGCGTATTTGTTAGATAAAGCGGTGATGTTGTACATTATAATTTTGTAAATGCGATTGTTTGTATGGATGCTCGTTGCCTCATCAAGCAAAACCTACGGTTAATTACATTTATTTAAAAAAAAATTACACAAACTCAAAGAGAAACTGTAACTAAAGTAACAATAATAATGTGCCGTAAGTAGTTCGCACATAATTCAAATAAGTACATTTTATAGTTCTTTTCAAAAACTAACAAACGTCTCAAGCTGAAACTTGCATATAAATGTATCTTCGTGCGAAGCTGCGGGCAGGAAATAATGCTGGACATTTCACACAGCTATCATCTAGCCCCAAAGTAAGCAGAGCTTGTATTTTGGGTACCAGATGGTTGATAGAATGCTTAAATACATTTCTCTTTGCAAATACAAACTTATCATCCTACAACAACAGTTACATCTGTCAATAAATTTTTCAGCTAACAGTGTCAAATATAAACCGCAAAATTGAACACGTTGAAAATGTAAAAGGCCATCATGCAAGCGTACTTTCACAGGAAGCCAATAATGTCTTATGAAGTTATGAAACACACGGGGATCATCTTGAGCACTAGATAGTAATTTCTCGGGTATGATGGTGATAAATCTACTGCTTCCCATTGTTACACAATCCGGGGTTACAGTTCAACCCTACGGTAACTTAACGTGACTCATGCGCTTGGATGCGATCATTTGGATGTTAGGGCTGATTTTCACATATTCCCTAATTTTGCATATATGCTGTTTAGCTATTGAGTATATGTAGTTATAAGCCGCAAAGTACGGCAACGTAGAACGCAGCGGTGACGTCGCAGCGTAGAACGTCCATCTACAAGATGGGCAGACGACTTGGTAAGAACCGCAGGTCTGCGGTGGATGCAGGCCGCTTCCAACCGCAGGATATCTATGAGGTAGGCCTATGTCCAGTTGACGTCCTACGGCTGATATAATGATGATGATAGTTGTAAGTATGATCAGAGTAATGTGCTAAAGGTGTAGTGCAGCAGAGTCACGCTAAAAGCTCTTGCCATCTTACTTTAACTAACTCTTTAAGACGTATGTAGGTACAATGTACACTATCAGTTTTGTCATTCCACGCCGATGAACGTCACACTGATTTAATTAGTTACATTAAATCAGTGTGACGTTCCTCGGCGTGGAATGATAACGCTCACATAGCTAGCTAGATAAAGAAACTCAACTAGGGTTGAAGTCTAAACGCTTGTGAAGGACCATACACCACATGGTTCTTTGCAATTAATAAGCATGTCATCAAATAATTCACGATTGGAATTGCCAAATATACGATGAAGTAACAGAGAAATTGCTCCATTTTGGAGAAAGATACTTGAACGCACCCTCCAGTGGTTTTATCCTAGACTTTTCAACGGACTAGGTATGTGCACCTTGCTTAGCATCTCTAAACGGAGACAATCTGAAAATTGTACAATGAATCATGTTCGGCTTTCAATAAAGTTGTCAGATATCTTTATAAGGCATGTGGATAGAGTTAATTGCAGCGAAACTATTATTTACGTAAGCGATGTGGGCACAGCGTGACCTGAGCAACTGCAATCACCATCATCATCTTACAAGCCTAACTCATGGATCATTTAGGGGTTGTTGCCATACTCGCTACGCTCGGCAGGCGGGTGGACGAGCACGTACAGGATGTTGAAGACATGGAAAGTCGCTGCTGTCCATCTTCCGGAGGTATATCTTGGCAGATTCTTACTCCATCTACGGGCAAGAGACGAGGGCTAACATTCTACTGCACACGGCAACTGCAATAAAATCATTCAATAGAGATAATTTGCGTGTGCTGTTTGATCTGTAGTTATTATATGATTAAATGTCTATGCAGTTATAACGAAACTACCTGTATCGCATAACTTTTATCGTGATGTCTTCTCGATATTAAGAACGTGATATATTCAACTATAGAAACGCGATAAATATAAACGATCAGTGAACATTCATGAATGTTCCAAAATTACGTTCAAATCATGAAAGTGCTGTGCAAAAACACTTACAGCCTATCTATATTTTAGCTGTAAAATAAACTTCATAATTTCTGGAAAATACAATTGACACAACATTCTCGGTCATATCAACGGTTTTATCAGGGATTATTTTGTTCTGGAATGTATTTTTCATCGTGTTTACTTCTGTATAATTAAATAAATGAATGTGATTACTTGATAACAAAAATACTAATAACCACGATGTGATATCAAATAAACAACGCCACATTTGCAAAAGCAAAACGGTTCATCGAAATCTAAATTTTGAACTCGTGGTTCAAAAAAATTGTTAATTTTTTTATATTTGAATTTAGATTTTTTATAAAAATTTGATAATTGGTTAATTCAGACGCTGAGGTGTTGACTGGTCGGCGACTGGAACGAAAATGAAGCGCCTCACCTGATGATGCCTCGCGGAGAGGCAAAACACGTGTCGTCGTATAGGTTTGGGTATGCATGCTGCACTGACAAACTAGTTCTCCCTGCATGTGCATAATTAGCGGGCGGGAGGGCGGTGCTCATGCATCTCAGCATAAGCGGAATTAAAACGAAATATTTTAATTGCATTTTATTGTCATGTATTTCCGTAAAGTAACGCCTGATTCCATTAATTAGAATATTTGTACTAAATTTTCTGTGAATATTTTTTTTAATATTATTTGAAACATAGTATATTAAAATATATATATCTGAAAAACAAATGATGCGACTCATCCTATACCTACACTAAGTACGACGTTGCAGAAGTTAGTATACAATACGTAACATGCCTTTGGTACGTTCCAGCGATGCGAAAAGTCTGGTTTCTGCGGGTCGCAGGCTAACTGGGTTAGAGGCACTTTGTTGGCTGGCTGAGCATCAGAGCTGTCTTATTCAATGGTTCAAAACTTTGAAGTCGAGTGCAGTGTTTATTTTTCATTACTTTTACTAAAGCCTTGTGTGGATTCAAGTTGGTGTTTCCTAACTTTGTTGTCGATTTTTGATAAACCTTGAATTTGTTCCCCTCAGCGTTGGCTAAGATTTTCTTCAAGTGACGAACCCTTACTCTTTAACTTCTATCTATACTAATACTTTAAAGCTGAAGAGTCATAAAGCTGAAGAGTGTGTTTGTTTGTTTGGTTCTCTCGTCTCGGAACTTTTCAGCTTTATAATATTAGTATATATTCGTAATTGACAGACACTTGAATGCCTTTTGGCTCAGTTGGTCTAATGGCCGAGGAGGTAGCGGGGTCGATTCCCGCCCTTGAGACAAATGTTTGTAATTGTTCTGCAGATATTTGCCGTGGTTCTGGGGATATTTATGTTTACATGATAAGTATGTTATTATTTATTTATTATTAGCCAACATAATCCCACTGCTGGAGTGTAAGAAAATAACAAAAAAAGGATTTACCTAATCTATGCTATCAACCGGTGCTGGGAAATGTCCGGCATTTTTTTTGACTTAGCTTATATTTATACTAAGCCATAGCATAGATAACGAATATTGACGTGCAAGGAAATGTTGAATTATGTGCTATTGGTAGATAACATATAACAGCGCACGTATGGCGTTATAGCTTAAAATATTTAAAAACACAAAGTACCACACCACACACGCACGCTAATTAAGGCGACGCATTGATGAACATGCCGTGGGGTGCCGGCTGTAGAATGTCACCCCTCCTTGCATGCTCGTGGATGCAGTAAGAGCCTGCTAAGGGATACCTCTGAAGAGGAAGTTTGTAAGTCGTCTGTATATTTTACCCAACTGCCAAGGAAGGGTTATGTTATTTATAAACTTTGTTACCTCAGTACTTCATCATTTGTGAACCGATTTGGAAAACTCTTTTTGGGTTCTAGATACACTTCTAGATTGGTTCCAACTTTTTCAAAACTCAGTTCTGATGGGGGACTCTTCAAACGCGAGTATTACAGGCATTTTCATGGTATTTTCAGCAACGAGTCAAGCATTTGCATTCAGAAAGTATGATTTCGTGATCTGGAACTGATATAGATAATCTCACATGGACATCGAAGATCTTCAATGTAAAAAATTCCAGGTGGCGATATCGAATAGCTAGGATTTATACATATCCATTTTTCGTCCCACCTACATACACATCATCATCACCATTATCCAAGTTATTGATATCGGTTTATTTTGTAGAATTTTTTTTTAGATCGTGACCTTGAATTGATCGTAAGTTTTCAGCTTTAGGTCAATAGTTCCATTGATCCAATTATTTAAAACTGCAGCAGTATACTACATACCTATGATTTATCAAATTTAGGATGATAATTTTGACAGCTCACGCCCATGTAGATTAAATTTTTTTCCTAGAAAATGTACTATAGATAATGTGGTACTTGATTGATGCCCCCTCAGCGTAGTGCCACGCATAACGACTACCTACAATCGAAAATCTGTTTCGAAATAAAATTAATCAAACATAAAAAAATAACATTTAGGTAACTATTTTATTTCCATCTATCATCCAATTATTTGTAAAATTATAGTATTTTTTTACTTTAATAATAATTATGATTCAACTATCGGTTCCTTGTTCTGTGAGAATATTAATCGATAATCGAATAGATTCATTATCGATTACACATTACATCATCTCTACTTTTGGAACTATCCATGATAGTTGTGAATACTACGTAATATAATATTTACGGGATATTGATATGTGATTGAGTCTTTTTGAGTTTCCTGATACTTCGGCGCAGTTTCACACGCCATGATTACGGATAAACTCTTAATCGATTAAGTCTTTTAAGAGTGGTGGTTAGTCATTGACAAACGAAATGCCACAACGCGCAATCCCATCCCTACTATGACCTGTCAAAATTATCATCCTAAATTTCACAAAGTACAGTTGGTGTTTTTATTTTCCAAATAAACTAAACGATCTTTATACAAGTGTGTGTTTTAAGGTACGCGTGTCATTTTGCGGTAGGCTCCAATCAATAATGCAAATGATGATGGAGACAGTGGACAAGGCATATCTTTATCTACATTGCACCATTTGCATCTCAGTTATCTGACATTTAAAGTTCAGTTCGGTATTCAGTCCAGCCCGAGATATAATTAACCTCTGTTTGAGATTAAGATAGGGGGTAATGTTGGTTGCCGATATTGTCGCACTGGCGGTATACGACGTATTGTCTATATTGATACATACATAACTGTAGCACGGATGTTGTTTATCTATAAATATTAATAAAAATTTAATACGACAAAGTTATAAGGTAAAAGGAATTAAGGAGTTCTCAAATCATTTTATTAAAAATAATCAAAAAAACGATTTAAGAAGCTCTTTCACTCTAAAAAATAAGGTAATTGCGCGATAAAGTCCTGAAAAAGTAAGCAAAAAATTCAAACCCAACCGATTCATCACATAACTTTTGAACGTTATTATTAAAATTATTGGCGATGATTAGTACTCTAGGGTTAAATATGAAATTGCAAATATCGAGGAGTCTTACAAATGTGACCAGGACAACAAATCATGAAATTCGTGTGACAAAATTATGTAATATAATATGTACTACAAGGAAAGGCTACATCTATCGTAGATGACTTAAATAGCGTCAGCAACAGGTACAGGTGCTTGCCCAGCACCTATACCATCCTCAGCTTATTCAGCGATTACTCAGATGAAATAGCTTATCAATACGTCTGAAGCTTGTTAAGCCGCGGGTTCCTTCACGGTGTTTTCCTTTATAGTTATAGCATGTGTTTAATTTTAATGTGCACATACATTTTTCAAGAAAGAAAAAACCCTTTAGTGCGCGGCCGGTATCGAACCCACGACCTTCGTAATGAAAGTCTGGGGTATCTACCACCCGGGCAACACGGCTCAAAAGTACCACAGCAAGCTAGATAATCACAGCACGTTATTGGATGGAAGATGGAATACTGCCACGTGGTGCGACACGGAGCCGGGACACGTGGCGGTCGTGGGAATCTTATTAGCGCACTGCGTTGTAAGGTTGTTAGCCGTGGGGTGCCAACAGTAGAATGTTACCCCTCCTCTCCTACCCGTGGATGCAGTAAGAGCCTGCTAAGGGACACCTCCGGAAGATGGGCAGCAGCGTCTTTCCGTATATCAACATCCCATACTGCGCTCACCAACCCGCCTGCCAAGCGTGGTGAGTATGGCAACTACCCCTCATGGAGATCTATGAGGGAGGCCTTAGTTCAGTAGTGGACGTTTTACGGCTGAAATGATGTTGTAAGGTTGCACTGAGCACCGATTATAAATCTGTTTAAGAATGGATGCGTTATATTGGGCCGCTTCAACTACGTCAAACATAACATCAGATCAGAACAAAATATGACAATGACGACTTAGGTTCTTGTCGCTTCTATTTCTGTCTCGTCATATATATCGTTGTTTTAAAACAGTATTGTAATGTTGTGTTTTGATAAAATGAGCGATACATTACTTAAATTTATAGAAAAAATGTACAATATATATATAAATCTATCTAGACACGCGCCAGTGCCCGGCCATGTTCAAGCAAAGCGAAAAAAGCGCAGCAGTGTAATATTAGTTTTCTGTCATTAGAAATAAACTTGGAATAAAATAATCATAAGAACTCACGAATTTCACGGATCAAAACAACCATATTTGGTGAATAGGCTGCTACTTTCCTAAAGTAAATTTTGTATGGTTTTGCGTCTTGCGTGGTGATTCCGTATCTTTGGTAGAGTAGCAGCGATTTTATATCTGACACAGATTGGATGGCGTTACAAATTACAATACATTTGTTTACAGTCGACGTTTCGCTGGGCAGCTCGTCGAATGTAAACAATGAATGACTGATGTTCAAATATTTTCTGTAAGGAGGACATTGCCTTCATTGCGACGACCTCTGTGGCGCAGCGGGCGAAGGTCCGCCTGCGACGCAATAGGTTGCGGGTTCGATCCCCGCCTCGGAACAAATGTCTGTATGATCTGCAGATATTTGTTCAGGGTGTTCTGGGTGTTTTTGTATACATAATAAAAAATATCTATCTATGTAGTATAATGTATTAAGTATGTCAGTCATCTAGTACCCATAACACAAGCTCTGCTTAGCTTGGGGCTAGGTGCTGTGTGAATTGTCTAGCATTATTTATTTATTTATTTATTTATTGTAGAAGTTTCATCGACACATGTGCTCTTTTCCCGATGCATCCCACATACTACGAGAAAAGTTATACGGAAGGCAAACTTCTCAGGAACCTTCAGGAAATTGTATACGAAACAAAAATAACTAAAAAAATTGCATTTCAAAGCAGCACTGCAAAATTGCTTGGTAGACATCCAGTTGTGGCTATGATAGCTCGGGCTTCCTGCCAAATGGGAATATCTCATATAGATTTGTAGTTTGAATATGCGTATGCGACAAAAATTCCATTAATGTTATTGTTTACATTGCGGAGTTTCTCACCAAGCGCTGGCTGTTCAATTGCCAATTCTAACTAGATACATACAAACACTTCAGTGTTATTATTGCCTTGACGCCCCATTAGAATCATCTACTCATCATCATCATATTTTATAATTAGCTTTATTGCAAATGTTGCGTTGGATAACCAACGTAACGTTTTTGAATTTAATTATTGATAACTTCTGCAACTTAGCTAAGCTACGGAACCCGTGTCGGGTTACGTCGAAATCCTAGAGAAAGTCAAATCGGTTGAGCACCGATTAGATCAAACTTAAAAATATACACCGTGGGGTGCCGGCAGTAGAATGTTACCCCTCCTCTCATACCCATGGATGCAGTAAGAGCCTGCTAAGGGATATCTCCGGAAGATAGGCAGCAGCGTCTTTCCGTGTATCAATATCCCGTACTGCTCTCGCCAACCCTCATGGAGATCCATGAGGGACCCTGTGTTCAGTAGTGGACGTTTTACGGCTGAAATTATGATAGAAAAATGAAAAAAAAAAAATGAAAAAAAATTAAAAATGATTTATTTCAATAACTTAATCTTAAATGTACATTTCAGTGGTATGAGACTCCTTATAAGTATGTATAATATACCTGTGCTAGGAGACCTCGCTCTTCCTCGGTACTTACGAAAACATTATGATTAAGTGTGTACAAAAGTAGGTATATTTTATGCAGACAAACTAATACTAACACTTATTAGAAACATATAAAGTATATGGATAGCAGAGATTTGAATATTAAATAAATAAGAAAAATGAGTATACGTGCGTGACAGAGTGTATGTGTTTGTGTGTGTGCGTGTGTGTGTGTGTACGTGTGCGTATGAGGTGTGTGTGTGTATGCTTAGGTCAGTTATGAATCTACTTTTATAATATTTTCCATTTCCTCGTAACCTAATGTTTGTATAATAATATACATATGTATATTGTAACATTGTTTCTAATTTATTTTGGCGCGATGCACAAACAAATTTGCGTGTTGCTGAATTTCCATAAATCTTTCAGGTCTTTGTGAATCAGCGCCCTTGGTATATTTAGTACCTGCCGAGAGTGTGCACTTTGTTTATGCAGCTAATGAAATCAGATCTTTGTTCCTGCTTGCAGACAGCGCAATTTAGTTTGCGTCATCATGAAATACAGTCACTGAAAACTGGTGCTCTAAACACAGAGCTGAGAAACAGTACGCTGACTGGCGACTAATTTATGCCAACTCTCGCGCGACAAAATATTTTTACTTTATATTTTTTTTATTTTATAGTCGACTTTTTAGTAGAGTTTTGTAGTAGTTTAATAGTAGTTTTGTAGTCGACTTTCATTCTTTTAAAATCTAACATGGTGAGTTGCAGTACAGTTTTATTGCACATCCGTTTCAGCTCGAGTAGTGGCCTCAACAGGGTAGATCAATACTTGGCACTATCTCATGCTCCATTTATTGACTTAGTTCGTACAGTGTGTCTTGGCTCTTAAAATATTTAAGTAGCGTTACTACTTGCCGTGGGGTGCCGGCTGCAGAATGTTACCCCTCCTCTCATGTCCGTGGATTCAGTAAGAGCCTGCTAAGGGATCCCTCCGGAAGATGGGCAGCAGCGTCTTTCCGTGTATAAACAACCTGTACTGCGCTCGCCAACCCGCTTGCCAAGCGTGGTGAGTATGGCAACTACCCCTCATGGGAGTTCCATGAGGGAGGCCTGTGTTCAGTAGTGGACGTTTTATGGCTGAAATGATGATGATGATGACTACTGGTAATCATGCTGTACGGGACGCCGCAGTGCCTGGGACATTGTTTGATGGATTACGCTTGCCCAGCACCTATACCATCCTCTCAGCTTAGTCAGCTATTAGTCAGAGATCTTTCCTCGGAATAATAACTACAGTATAAATAATATTGCACATCGACTTTTGGAAAGAGACAATCGGCTAATTTCGACGAAATACTAACAGTCGTATATCTTTTAGGATCTGTTAAACCAATTATGATTTGCTTCTTTTGATGACTCTTTTGATATTTTATTCTTTGTATAAAAAAAATATAATGAAAAAGGTCGACGTGCAATATAATATCGCCCGGTTACGTGACTACATGGAATTATAATCGCATTAAAATATAAAAATAATTGTTTAAATATGATAAGATCTGAATAACTTTATTTTTAAAAGAAAACTAATTTGCGTAGTTTTGTTATCTTATACCAGAATGTATGGAATATTAGAAAGCAAATGTAATTTTTAGTTATGTTTTGAAGGTGGTGGTAATTGGTCGATGAACTGATCGAATACAAAAATATAAATAAATATCTATTACTTTAACTGCACAAAATGTTTGTAACAACAGCGTATGAGTAAATAATTTCATGTAACTTGGAAATGTAAGCAGGAAATAGTACAAATTCTGTTAATGAAAGATATCACGAGTGATATTATACATATTTACTTACTAGCTTCTGCCCGCCGCTTCGCATGCGTTGTAACCGAATAAAAAGTAACAATCCTGGTCAAGTAGCGCCGTGGGGTGCCGGCAGTAGAATAATACCCCTCCTCTCATGCCCAGGGATGCAGTAAGAGCCTGCTAATGGATACCTCCGGAAGATGGGCAGCAGCGTCTATCCGTGTATCAACATCCCATACTGCGCTCACCAACCCGCCTGCCAAGCGTGGTGAGAATTGCAACTACCCCTCATAGAGATCCATGAGGGAGGCCTGTGTTCATCAGTGGACGTTTTACGGCTGAAATGATGAATCCTGGTCAACATCAATACGTGTGCAAAGTTTCAGCTCAATCCGTAGCCTAGTTTTTGCGTGAAGAGGTAACAAACCTCCATCCAAACTTTCGGCTTTATAATATTAGTGGGATCGTTATCAGTATATTCATATCACCGATTTTGTACAAATAGCAAATCCGTAGGCATATAATATTAGTGGTAATGAATATAACAAGATTACAACTGATTGCATTGTTCTAATACGTGTTACTTTATTCTGATAATATTCCTGAACGACGTCACAAACGTCGATAACAATACTACTAACATTATAAATCTTCGATAGCTCTTTACAAATAAACTATCAGACAGATAAAGTTAGAACAGGTTTGTACAATATAAAACGTAAACACCCCGACACTAATTCATAATTAATATCATATCAAACTAGGGTATCTTTGAAAACATCCGATTGATCATCCGCATTTTCATCCCCCATATTTTAGTATCGGATTCTACACACCTTTGTCTTTCTTTTGATACCAATCTTGGGTATATTTCGACAGAAACGATGTTTAAAAACCACCGCTAGTAAAAAATTGCGTTCAAATCAGTCCATTCGTTTAAGAGCTGAGAACGGTGTCACAGACAGACAAACACATAGCAGTCAAACTACAAAAGGAAGCTGTTATGAATTATGATAAATACTCTTTTTAGGGTACCAAAATAGTAAAAAGGAAACCTTATGGTATCTTTGTTTGTCTGTGTGTAAATGGATATCTTGAGAACTACTGATGCTATTAACTTGAAATGGTTAAAGATAACACTTTTTTTACTAATATAGCTATATATGAAAATTTATATAATATGATTTAAAAAAATATTCTTATTACGATTGCAAGGGGGGCGGATGGGGAATCTCAATTTTATTTAGTGAAATTACTAGGTCGTGTGGGGTATCACATGAAAGGGCTTCATTTGCACATTAATTAACAGTTTTTAGTTTTGCATTAAGCCTTATAGTTTTCGACTTAATAACAAAAACGTTGAAAAAATGTCCACCCTTATCTTCGAAGTTTGCAAAGATAAACCCCTGAAACTTTTATTGCTAATAGGAGTGTATGTAAAGATTACAGGAAAATAATAACAAGCTCTCTAATTTGCGTAGTTTTTTAGAAATAATCTAAAGTGTAAAAAAGCTACATAAGTTCCGCTATCATCACACAAGAGATGGCGCTGTCAAGATTCTGAATTGGAATATTTGTTATATAAACCGCCTTTATCATATATTATATTGTATGATGGCACGAAACCCTCGGTGCGCGAGTCCCGACTCGCTTTTGCCCGGTGTTATTTTTGTCAGGGGCTAAAAACTTCATTATCTGTTATAGCATTCATCAGACGTGGCTACCGAACACCGGCCACGCAGATCGATAAGCCTGAGGTCATCTAGGCGGAGAGGCTGTACTGGACGAAAGCCAAATATCGATCCAAGCCCAGACCAGTCTAGTAATTTATACTAAGTTATTTAGTACTAGCATCTAGGTGTACTTTTACACGCGTTTTTATAAGTCAAGATAACTTCCTCGTGTCGTTGCAAGGCGAACTTCGGTCTGGCAAGGTATGAGGGTCATTAATCAGCTCGGCAGCGATGCGGCGCCGGCGCACGGACCTGCCGTGCGCCGGCGCCGCGTCGCTGCTGAGCGGTCGTGTACGAAAGCGGTCGCGCAATTATTTTCGATCGTAATCATGACGTCGGCACAGTAAAATGTGCAAGTTGCAATGTTGTTATTGACGAAGTGTTAACGTTTATTACCAATAAAATTGATGTTATGGACGAAGAGAGCTTTGTGCGCATCTGTGTATCGGCTTTTGAAATGGAAGAGGTGGAGAAATCGAAAACTCTTCTGTTCGATTCCATTACTACGGATATACGAGATAACGCGGAAGAAGAAAGGCGAGGGGAAGACACAGAAAGACTTAGAAGATATAATTACAGTTCTTAAAAGTCTAGACCCCGAGTCAATACCGATTTTTGTGGCCAAAGATTTGCACCGGTTGCCTCCTGTGCTTTTTGATCATTTGGATTGCTCGGCGCTATTGAAGGAATTAACTCGCTACGCTTGGCAGGTGGGCTGGCGATCGCAATACGGCATGTTGATACACGGAAAGAGGCTACTTCCCATCTTCCGGAGGTATCTCTTACTGCATATATAGGGTAAGAGAGGAAAGGCAAAATTTCTACTGCCGTGCCGGCATTACGAAGGCAACTAAATACCTACACGGTAAATAAATTACCCGAGATATGCTGATATGCCGAGCCGCGGGCAAACGATGGATCAGACTAGCACAGGATCGTGGAGGCCGGTGCAAACTAAAGGAGGCCTATGTACCCAGCAGTGAGTGATGTCAGACTGTGTTTGCTGATGTTGAATGATATGACCCTCATATCCAGTATCTTTCTATCATAGCAGTTTAGGGGTCAAAAACAAACATCTTCATATTTATTTATACATATTATTGTTCTATCCGTGTAGTCCGTCCGTAGTCAGGCCATGCAACCATTGTTTGCGAAGTTTGAGCGACATTGTTTTCGCCTACCTGCATTTTTTTCCTGTTTATATTTTTTGTGTGTAATATGTAATATAAACTTCGTGCAATTAGCCCCATCATTTATACAAAATGTTAAGTTTTTTCTTGTGATTTTTTTATTCTTTAGAGAAATAAATTGATCTTAAGCCCTGATATTTCTTTGTAGCATAAAGAAATCTAAAAATAGCTATATTACGCAGGTTTTCTATCCACAATGTCCCACGCACTGAAGTGCCACAACGCTGCAGCGTTCAGCACAAATACCAGTTGCTGACCCTGTATAAATCATCAATAATAGATGTTAAGACTTTACTTTTCTCTTATCAGACATTTGGTTTCCATAGTTACAGGCTTTGCTTAGCTCTATACAGTTGGTGCTGTGAAAAACGATTTTAAATCCTTGTACGAATTCTTCAGCTGAAATGCAGCTAAACCACTGCGTTAGTACTGAAATACAGCGCGATCCATGAACATTCAGGTCATGCATAAGTATTCAAAAAGGTTGAAAGAGCAGTGCGTGATAGGTTTTAACAATAGAGCATACGTCACTGAGACAATGAAATGAAAACATGGCTGGCTTGGTTAAATTAGTAACAACGAAAACGTGCAAATATACATATAAGTTTGAACATAATCTCCTCATAACTATTGTCCTGCCTTTAGTAGTAAGGCCTTTCACAAATATTAAAGATGAATACTCAATATTTTCTTTTGTAACACACATAACAGACAAATATTTTTAGTTTCTTTCAATTTATTTTTAGTCTTTCTAGAAATATTTTTGATCCCTTGGATTCCATACACTCAAGACCTTACTCCACCTGCCGTCACCACGTCTAGTCATACATTACATCAGGCCAAAGTTTTTAACTACCTACATATCTGCAATAGTGGTCTTACGTTAAAACGTATTCCTAAGTAGTCGTACCGATTCAACAATCTAAAACACGAAACACAATTTTCAATCTTCTAATCGATACCAATGTTATGTTGCCCTTGAGGTCACTTACTGGCCAAGGTTTATTATTCCAGTAGCTAAGGATTTTACGTAATTTCAAATTAAAAACCTGCTTTTACCAAGTTTTAAGAAAATAGATGTATATTTGTGATTATAATTAGTTTTCGAAAGCGGATCCTGTGACCTTAGCAAAAATAGAGCACTCATCAAGATATTTTTTTATTTTTTATAATGGTGTCTTCTGTATTAATTTTTACTCGCATACGCCGCTTTGGACAAGCGTCCAATCCAGAAATCCAATTTATGTCGGCGCAGCATGTTGGCAGTGATCATGGGGAGGATTGATCACACAGGATTAAAGGTCACTGCTGGGTTGAGATAAGCCCTGGCTAAGACCTATTCTAAAAGGACGCGTTTTTGTCCGTTACTTGTGGAAGCGATGTGTTGACACCAGTCTCTTCCCAAGCGTTTTCGCGTTTCTGAACAAGGTCTGAGTTTGTCATGCCCTGCACAAAACAGTGGGTGAAGTGAAGCTGTGTGTGATGGTAATAAATTTACACTGATCTATTTAAAGTCATGATCAACCAACTAGGTATTTCTGAATGAATGCTCAGTGATCGACGATTTGACGTGATCACAACACTGACACTTTCATCAAACGATGCCAGCAATCCCTCGGTGGTCTTGGCTGTCATGTCACAGAACTATATGCCACGGGCGCTGTAGTAGAATAAGCTTAAGTTTATTCCTTTCGCATTGGTCAGAGATACAGTAAAACAATGCGCGGACCATTGTACGCTTGTTCGCCTTTGCCTTGCTTAACCTTTAGATAAAATTCATCTTTTTTTATTTCAAATAGAAACAAGTAGTACTGTCCAACTACAATCCTGACTTGTTTAGAAGCTTTGACGCGCAGTTTAATGTAAAGTTCAAACGGCTCCATCTCCGTTTATTTTTACATTTACACTCTTCAAATTGTACTGAATATGCAATTCGTACTCTTACAAAGTCAACAATACATCAAACTTGATTCGTCTAAGAACGATGAAAAGAAATAGATCAATCTTAACCAAACAATTGCACAATTAGCAGACTCAGTTAAGCCAAATCGGTTTCGTCATCATCATTATCAGCAGCTGTAATTCCAAATAGAACAGTTATGTAAGTGATCGACCGTATCAGGCCGTCTAAAAGCCGTCTGGTAAATAATTGATTTCTCGCGCCTGAGAAAGTTGGATAGGCTCAATACACATTATCAGTCATTACGAAGTCGCAAAATATGAAACTGCTAATTTACAAGACTTTTATATCTGCATTTATATATGGCATTTACTATGAAGATAAAGATGGTTTATGTCTAGTTATATTGCGGAACATAGTGATTATTTAGTACAGAACAAACTGTTGAAATATGACTCATTTTCTATAACATTAATGTCACATAGCGATTAGAAATTGAACTGTTAGATGGACGGACTGGCTTCTGCCCGCCGCTTCGCTTGCGTTGTACCTCAATAAAAGTAGCCTTTATATTAATCCTGGTCAGCGTCTAAACGTGTGCAAAGTTTCAGCTCAATCCATAGGGCAGTTTTTGCGTGAAGGGGTAAAAAACATCCATACATCTATACAATCCATCGGCTTAATTACATTACTGAGGTATATGACCAGCCATAAAAAATTAAAATAGTTTTTACTGCTAGATCGCCTGCTGTTACTACAGTAGTAATAATAGTACGTTACTATGGCATTTATGTCAGATCTGTAACTCTTGGTACCAAATTCTAAGAAAATGAAGCCCAAACTACAGCCGCTGTAGTATAGTTTACTGCGTATTTCCAACCAAACTATTCGCTAGAGGCGCTGTAAAAGTTTTATACACTTATTTTTAACTATAGTCGCTAGCGAGTATAGATTGTGAAAGCTCATGGTAGACCTACAGTAGGCTCTGTGAATTTTAGTATTACAAGCTGTTCAATAATGAACCATAATCGTGCCATTCCAACTCTATAGTGTACAAGAACCCTAAGCATAAGCGGTGCGTTTTATCTCCAAGTAAATGTCTTCCACTCCCGATTTCAAGTTCCGAGCTCTCGAATCGTGCTCATTCAACATAAAGCTGTTAATGTATACTCCCACGTATTAGTACTTAATTACTCTATTTAACAGAGCAATCACAGGCTTTATGGATCATATTTTGTTTGAGTTTCCCTTTAACTTTCGAGAGCATAGATCACGCTAAGCGCCCGTAGAAAGAAAGTCATAAAGATTTGTACTTACAAATAAATCAGTGTTGTAAACAGAACAGTTAACATAAGTTGCGGGGTGCGCTTGTATGATCGACGTATAGGGCGGTGCTTTTCAACAGAGATACATATATTATAAGTTGTCAAGATATCTGCAAAAGTTATGACTTTACCACAAATTAAGCAAATGTTTTATGAGTAATATATAATATCTAGTTATATATTGTTGCGTAAACGCAAACTAGTAAGTAAGCGAAAGATCCAGAAAAGACCGGTGTTTACGTACACATTTGAAAGAGTCCAAAGGTCACTTCTATTTTGTAAACGAAAACAGTTGAAGTTTCTAGATAAACTGGTTTTGAAAACAATAGCACGGGTTCTAAAACAAAGTTGTAAACAAGTTGTGTACTTACACGCTAATCTATTGTCTGAGAATCTAGATACTTCGACGTCTCGAATGTTCTTTATGTGCGATATAAATACGTGGGTGTGTTTGCAGAGCGGACAGTCTTTATTTGGCCACGGAAGTGAACAGTGCGATTTTGAGAGTGAATTCTAAGTAAATACAGTAATCAGTGATTTGTGTATGTACAAGTGCTAAAGCGTTCAGTATATACTATATAGTGAACAAATGTTATAGTGGTGATCAGTGTTGTTCAGTGAAGAAGTGTTCTAGTGAGAATCTGCTGAGAGATTCTTATTGGTGTAATCTGTAATTAAAGTGTTAATTTCGGTTTAATTGGACTACATTATTTAATCCCGAACCCCCAGCTCGTAACAATATGTATAGTAAACAAAGTCGTGTTAGTTACACCACTTAGAATTCGAGAACGGTTGGCGAGCGCAGAATGTTGATATATGGAAATATGCTGCTGCGCATCTTCCGGAGGCATCTCTTGGCAGATTCTGCCGTCAGACTGCCGGCACTCCACGGCATACCATGTGTTTAAATGCTAACCACAATATTTTTTTGCACGACTTCGAAATGTTTTTTATATAACCACCATTATTTTGAACGCTACTTGAGAGTCTCATCTACATGCACATTACAAATACTCAATTCTAAGTGCAGATACTAAATATTTTTTTCATCCCATCTATTCGAAAAGGACGACTTGGTTCGCCTTTAAAGGTGGTGTTTTCTATAAGAAAGTTTTAGCGGGCAGTAATGAGTTTTTAATCCTGTTTATAAGTGCGCAGCAATTATCTTTGCCGTGCACTTTTTGAATTTGGAACATCTTAGTGTTCAGCGCCAAAGAAATCGAACGCAAATATTGTTTGAATAGAGACTGGCTGGTACGACGGCCCATAGTCTACAACAATCTCTATTCTTAATAAAACTGTAACAATAAATTTTCATAATTGCGAAAATGTCTCAAATGTAAATATAAGTTTTTAGTTGTTTTAATGTTTTATTAAATAATAATACTACAATAAAATATGAGGCGCCTTTTATTTTCTCAGGATATTTTATAATAATTAAAGAAACTAAAGACATAGGTACCATAAGCATATTACGGAAGGGATTTTCGTTATGAAATATTAATATTGCATAATAAAGAAGGACCCAATATACTCGTTCACGCAAAAATCTCATCATGATCTCAGCCGTAGGACTGCTGTCCATGTCCACAGCTAGACATAGGACTCATGGATGTCCAAGTCTGGTTCCTGTTTGTGTGATCATCATTGACGCCTTACTCGCCACGCTTGGCAGGCGGCCTGACGAGCGCGGTGCGGGATTTTGATACACAGAAAGACGCTGCTGCCCATCTCTCGGAGGTACACCCTAGGCAGATTTATACAACATCCACGGGCAAGAGAGGTGAGGCAATTCTACAGCCGGAACGCAAAAATACGAAAGAGAATAAAAATGCAATGCGGTAATTCATAAATAACAGGCGCGAAGTATTATTTAATATCGAATGATTACTTCCTAATGAAACGCATTACATGGATTATACATAACGCGCGGGTTGGCTGACAGCAATCATGTCTAGCCGCGAGCGCAGAACCAATAGTGGAACGTTGCGTAATGGCCGCACATGTGGCTTGGGGGTTTCCAGTCTGCACCGTGATCCACGCGATAAACGCTCAAAATCGATAGATTTCCCAAAAACTGTCAAAATCTCCATTGAAAAGAACTTGCTGACAGCATTCATGTTTGGCCGCGAGTAATGGCGTAATGGCCGCACATGTGGCTACGGGGTTTCCAGTATGCACCGTTATCCACGCGATAAACGCTCAAAATCGATAGATTTCCCAAAAACTGTCAAAATCTCCATTGAAAAGAACTTGCTGACAGCATTCATGTTTGGCCGCGAGTAATGGCGTAATGGCCGCACAGTGGCTAGGGGGTTTCCAGTCTGCACCGTGATCCACGTGATAAACGCTCAAAATCGATAGAATTCCCATCAACTGTCAAAATCTCCATTGAAAAGAACTTTCTGCATACTTGCAATCACATTATAGACAAATGTCTATTGCGAACCGATCGTGATGCATCGACTGGTAAACAGCGGCTATCGAGAGGATAGTATACTTTTAGAGCGAAGTTCGGAACAGATTCTGAGAAGTGAGATGATACGAAGTATCACGCAAAATTACGATTCACGAAAATTAGTCCCCTGAGCTCATAGCTATAACGATCTAGGAGGGATCGCCTAAAAATATATAATATTTTAAAGAAGGAACGTCACCGGCCACAGGCTACATAAATAATAATACTAGGACATATTAAGCAAAAAAAAACGACTTTAAAGATAAAATCTAAAATGTTGCTGAAAATTACTAAATCGCTTATGCTTTTTAAATTTGAGTATATCCCTTGATTTAAAAGGAAACATTATTAAGTGAAACAAAAAACCCAATCGCAAGTTTAAATTTAGGGCATGACACTATACCCAGTACAATTTTTTATTCCTTGTGGATATCATCATCAGAATCGATTGAAATAAATGGGACCTAATTGAAAGTATATTTATTCGAATCATAAAGTCGATCACTATCACTAACAGCGCAGCCTGCAGCTAACTCAGACGTGGTTTGCGATGGATCCGCTTCTACAATAGCCTTAAATTCTTGATTATCAACATTGGTCTCCGGCCGTCCACGGGGCTTGTTCTGCAGGTCGAAATTTCCAGAACGAAACATTCCAGAACGAACATTGGAACCAAAAACACACTGTTTTCTTTTGCGACACCGCCGCCATACACCACATCATGAAACCTTCGAGCCGTTTCTGCAAAACTGGTGCCACGGTGGATCTCGTACTCGTAAATAACGCGATATGTCAAGTTTTACATTTTGTAAACTGAGTGACGCAAAGAAAAAATACAAAAGAGGAAAAACAAATGAATTATGGTTTTCGAAACACATGAAAAGCATGAGTAAATAGCTATATAAATTTGAATTTGGAATTCCTAACCAAAGAGGAGTTATTTGAGATCAAAGTGGCCAGTACGACAAAACGCCAATTTAATATGTAACGACCTAATATTATGGATAAAATATTATACAACATCATCATCATCATTTTTTCCCGTTCGCACCCACTGCTGAGTATAAGCCTCCTCCTTAGGGATAATATACAATTATTCTAATGGTGAAAGAATTTTGAAAGTCGGTTTAATAGTTTTTGAGTTTATTCGTTACAAACATACAAAATACAACATACAAATCTTTCCTCTTTATAATATTAGTATAGATATTGATAGTATAGATTGTTTTATTAATTTCAAAAAGCGAATACGTGTCTATTATTTTTGTATCAACTAGCTGACGGACTACGAGTAAATAGCATTTCCATACCCTGTCATCATGCCTATTGATTTGTTGGCTGAGTTCTTGACTTGACATTCCTCTCTCAATCGAGTTTTAACGGACGCGTTAACTCGGTAATAGTATTAAATTAGTAATAACATAGATTAGTCATTTAACAGAATAGCGAAAGTTAAGCAACTCATAGTTTTTAATTATAGAGAAATCTGCATATTTAATAAAGCAAGATTATAAAATCCATATTTACTTGTAAGCTGTTTATAAACTTGTCAAGTATCACGCAGTTTATTAAATGGGAGTGCCGTAGACGCTTGTTTATGATCGCAGACTTTCCACTGCTTGTGATACTGGGGTTGAACTATCATTTCACCGACATATGACAGCAACAGACTGGGATGCAGGTGTTTGCCTATGGATTTACGAGATATATTAATCTACAAGCAACGCTACAAGCACAGCTACACCGTGAAAGCACTAAAATGCTGGGGGTAGAAATGGTTATCGGTTTTATCGTATGATGAGGCTGATTAATTGTTCGAAAAAATGTTATTAAAAATGTTTTTTTTTGTGTGTTATGTTATAATTGCCATTGGACGCTTTTTTGAAAATTTGCATTCCGGTTCCCACGATATAGGCCCAGCCTAGAGTGAAAATCATTAATGTTAATTACATGTAAACCTTCCTACTTATTTATAAAAATGTTACTTTCTTATAAATAATATTTTATATATAAACCTGTGTGAACTTATGTATACATTATTAAATAGCATTTAAAACGAGCAAATAAAACGAATTGATGCAATCGGGAAAAACGAGACTTCCAGATGAACCAAATCTGTTTGGAAATGTTCCGATTAGATATTTATGAATCTCAATACGTAAATGTTTTAATATACTTTTTAGTAGGTATACGGTGTTATGAATAAACACATTAATTGGTCGCGAGTTGCATCTTTAACATAATTAGATTCACAAAGCGCATTTTTGTATTACATTACACGATCGGTTGCGTCGCCACCAAAACTATCAGCTCGTGTGAGAATGTGCTCAGTTGTATGCATTACTACGGAAGGATGCACCAGATTCATGACCAAGAATGGTATATTTATGACGTGAATGAAATACGTGATGCTACTAGGTGGCATTGGAATTGCGCCTGCGTAACGCACGCTTGCAGGAAATGAATCATGGAATAGCAACAATAGCGGATATGGAACTCAGAAATAAAGAGAAGTAACGATACAATTGGGGTCAAGATACAAATTCGGCCAGTTGATTCATGAACAAGTGAATGTCCGGAACTCAGTTTCCGTACGTGACGTTTGTCTGCACAAGTCTGCGTTTTGTCTCACTGCATGTGCACGGAAACCACGAATTAGTTTACTAGTTATATGTCCTAGTATTGCTGAAGCGATAGCAACTCATACTTGAATCACTTGTACAACTTTATGAATGGCTATAGAAGCGTAAAGAAGGTTTACTAGAAGTATCGAATATTCGCCAGTCATTGGCCGTGGCTAGTATGGCACTCGAGCGCCAGTTTTCCGGGTCGAAAGTTGCGAGTTCCCGTGTACCATTTACTGCTGACTCGATAAAAATAATGTTCTCAACAATACATTCGTCCAGAGCTTAAAACTAGCTTGGAATACGCGGTAGTTTTCATAAGCACCAGAGAGCTATATAATACAGCTTGACCCTAACGAAGGCAGAAAGGCAACGCAGATCAACTCTACTTTCTGATGTCCCTGTATTTCCATATCAGTGAGTAATAGAATCACGTCCAGATGCAGATTTACAGTAAGCCCAGTTTTGGGGCCAGTATGGATTTCTCCCATTTGTTACGACGCGAATGGATGTAATAATTCGCAGATTATCAGCGGATTTGTATCATCCGAGTGTCGAGCCGACGCTCGTAGAAACAGGCTTGGAAGCAGTCTTAAAGACAAAATCAATAATGTTTTACCGTCAAACGTTTGGATAAACGTAGTCGAATGTCGTGACTTCGAAAACCTAAAATAATCTAAGGACTTTCGACGGCCCTTCCGAAATTCGGCACGTTACAGTTGATCGTATTTTTTTATTGGAGGCTGGTTAAAAGGGTTATGAAGTTAAGATACGATGCATGGATATTTCCGTGATCTATCGTACTTTTGGCGCAAGCTAGTTCAAAGACCGGCTTTGCCATTATGCTCTATGAGTCGCAACTCGACACTCATACACGGGAAGTGTATGAGTGTACTCATTCTTTCACAAAGAGAGCGATGAATTCTAGTTTATTGGTGGTATAATTACTTCTGCTCATATCCGTCCACACTCTATGAATTCATGGCATTGTGAGGTGACAATCCATATTATGACGTTATTTATTTTAAGGCCAAGTTATTCCAGCGGCGGGCTACTGAAGGAGAGCGCGCGGGCGCAGCCAACTTAAAAAATCGTTTCATAAATTTAATTACGTTTTCAGAAAAACTAACCGTTGAATATTCTACTAAGCGTCGCGTCGCCGTCGTTGCCTTTTTTCTGAAATGTTTTTTGACAGTAACGAGCAAAAACTATCCTTCCTTCGTAATTTTTTATAATCAGGTGAAGTGAATAATATCGTGTTTTGAACCGTCGAGTAATCAATAACGTTTATTCAACTATAACATATATTTATTTCGATCAAAACTAAATTTAATCGAAAATTGGCTAATTTGAAATATCGTGGCCTTAACCGAAAGCACACCATTCCAGACGCGACGCCGCAGTCTTCCCTAGGCCAGATCAAAACGCCTAAGGCATGAATAGGTATAATGCGAATTCAATTCTGTATCAGGGCATAGCCACTTTCGAAGGCATCGCTTCCAGCCAAGGTTGGATGTTAACTAACCAGTGCTCGAGATATTTAGGTGCGTTTGTCACGAGTTGCGTAGGCGACAAATGGAGAAAGCACCATTTCTCCATGGGCTTTACAATCATGGTTAATAGGATTTCATATTTGCAGGGATATAGAACTGCAACTTGGCAAAGACTTTAAGCCTAAACCTTATAACCAATAAACCAATAAAATACAGTTGAATGGCGTAAAACCAAATAAGCAGATTTACTGCCGTGGTGCGGGCAGTAGAATTTTGCTCCTCCTTCTTGCCCGTAGAGGCAGTAAGCATCTGCCAAAGGATGCCTTCGGTAGATGGGCAGCAGCGTCTTTCTATGTTTTCAACACGCTGTACTGCGCTCGCCAACCCGCCTGCCAAGCGTGGCGAGTATGGCTATAATCCCCTCAATGATGATCACGCAAACAGGAACCAGACTTGGAGATCCATGAGGGAGGCCTATGCCCAGCAGTGGACTTCTACGGTTGAGACGATGAAATAAACAGAATTAATTTTCATTTCTCATTCCGCTACTGCAGCTACCTACTAAAGATTAATAATATTTTCTTGATCACTGAACTTTCGCAAATAAAACGCTTAATCTATAAAATTATCAGTGTAACTTATTATCTAATTAAATTAGACTTAATGTAGGTACGTTTATAATTCTGCAGCGGAAATATTAAGATTAAATAAAAACTAATTAGATTGCGTTAATTTTAAAAACTCAGTTTCCCTTCTATACGCAACTGCTAGGCTAACCACTACCCCAGACTATACAGCAGTAGCGAGCGACTCGTAAGTAAGCATAGCAAGTAAGTACAATCCATCTATCTGCTCTCGTTGGTGGAAGTAATAAATCATAATAAAGTCACGCAGAGGCGTTCACGCGAATGAGACAATGTATGGAAATAATTTGCCAAGGAATATTAATAGGAGATTAACACGGATTTCACCGGACCAGTTAGCGTGAGTCTAGATCGCGGGTTTCCTAAGGGCACCTAGGAACGTGCGAAAGGCTCGGAAGCTGTATTTACATGAAAAAGTGGTAAAAATAGATAAAATTGTTATCATTTCGGCCGTAATACGTCCACTACTGAACACAGGCCTCCCTCATGTATGAGGGGTAGTTGCCATACTCACCACGCTTGGCAAGCGGGTTGGCGAGCGCAGTACGGATGTTGATATACGGGAAGACGCTGCTGCCCATCTTCCGGAGGTATCCCTTAGCAGGCTCTTACTGCATCCACGGGCATGAAAGGAGGGGTAACATTCTACTGCCGACACCCCACGGCCTTGTTTAAGATTGTTATGATATAAATCAATTTTAATTTACATGTTTATACGAAACGTACGAAACCTTACACCGGAATAAATCCAAAAAAATAGTTTAATCAGAAATTCTATCAATCAACTGATTCCAGTAACAGAGCTGACTAGGTGAACCTAATCTAATCTAAACAGCCCGTTGAATCCCACTAATGGGCCTCCCATTTTCTCGTAATTATCCCGCTCTAGGAATCCTCCTATAAATGATAATGCGCATCCATTCCAAGCGCCATCTCCGTCTGCGCCGACTCTGCACTTCGTAGGACCCACTGTGCAATAATTTTGGACAGATAATTTCACATGCGGTATATGTGACCAGCTTTACTCCACTAAAAAACAGGAACTATCATCATGATCATCATCATCTCAGCCGTAGGACGTCCACTGCTGGACATAGGCCTCCCTCGTGGATCTACAAGTAGGTACTGATCATGAAGGTTGTTGCCATACTCAACACGCTTGGAAGGCGGGTTGGCGTGCGCTGTACTGGATGTTGATACACGGAAAGAGGGGTGGGAGGGGTATCTCGTGACAGTTACATACTGCATCCACGGCCAAAAGAGGAGAGGCAACGATCTACTGCCAAGAAAGAATGTTTTCCGGCGGTGGTTCGTAAAGAAGTTTACAAGATATGGGGGGTGAAAGAGGGGATGAATAATCAAATGTTTCCAAATATACCCGAGTTTGGTATCAAATGCCAGGAAATGATGAGAAAAATGCAAAACTGAAGTTTTACAGATATCGGTCGATCCATTCATGAGATATGGAGGTTGAAAGTAGGGGTGAACAATCGAATGTTTTCAAAAATACCCAAGTGTGGTATCAAAGGAAAGGGCATCATAAAAATTTGGTAACCTCGAGACTAGGTAAAGTGTCGAGGGTTACTTAAAATTTTTAATTTTATAAACTTGTTAAATAAAAAAATTGTACATATTTCTTATTTTATTAATAACTTTGCTGATCTACAGAGCTCAAGATTAATAGACAACTGTTCTGTACCCTATCTATGCGGTTAAGTTTATGTCTGCGCAAATACAATCTCATTTTCTTGTTACGACTGTCAATACGACAATAACACTAAAGTATCGAAACTATAAAGTTTTAGCTCTATAGTATTAAGACTATGAGGCTGTTAGTTACCGGATGTTGATTTGGCATAATACCTCCATAGCTGGGAAAGATTATATTGTTAACTGTTTCGCTTAATATTCCCAGCATTTAGCGCAGTAGTACTACCTGTTCTTTCCTCATGACTATAGCACACTAAGCTGAAAGGATGGTATAGCTGTTGGAAAAGCCTAATCCATCTAATATTGTCTCAGGCACTGCAGCGTCCCGCACAGCATTTGCTGACGCTGACCAGTTGCTGACGCTTTATAAATCATCTATAATAGATGCAAAGGCCTTACTAAGCTGACAACGTGAGGCAACCCGCGGCTGTCAGCTTCAGGCGTATTGCGTGTTCTTAACTGTCACAACTGTCAATGCTGTACAGGCAGTGTTTAGGTTATTAACATACATATAGGATTTTGTACACAGACTACTAGATGAAAAATAACATAAGAATTTATAAATTAACTTGACACTGGCGGAATTGTGTTAAACCAAACACAAAAAGCCATAAAATAAAAAGACAAGACAACATACATATAACCGGGTATTTATCGCGTAAATTACCTTTATTATTTCACGACGTTTCGCTTGGATTGCACCAAGCATGGTCCCGGGAAGACTGACGTGTTGGAGGTACCGCAGTAAAGCGAAGGCGTTTGTTGAACTACCCTCACTTGATCTTCATAAAAATTATTAGGGCCGCTTGGCAGGCGGGTTGGCGAGCGGAGTAGATGTTGATACATGGAAAGACGCTGCTGCCCATTTTCCGAAGGTATCTCTTGGCAGATTCTTGCTGCATCCAGTAGCAAGATAGGAGGGGCAACATTCTACTGCAAAACCCATCATGTTCGGTACTTAGTGATCACTGAGGGAAGCCTTTGTCCAGCCGTGGACCTCCTAACAGAGTGGCCGAAGACCGCACTCAGTGGCGCTTATTAGGAGAGGCCTATGTCCAACAGTGGACTAACGTGGCTGGTGATAATGACTTAACTACGTTGGTCGCTGTATCCAAAGTAAAGAACGTGCCAATCTAGACTTATGTATATCAACTAAGTCACTAATTAATAGGCAAATTCGTTATATTCCTACGCCAGAGTAGTGATCGGGCGCTGTGCGATTAAACAAAGTCGAAATTACACAGTAAGTAAGCGTCGAGATTTATTATCTGTGCGGTGTGCGTTTTCACTCAGACAGTGTTGCGCCCGGGCACTGTGAACGACTGGATCGCAAATTAGAGACATTAACATCTAGGGATAGCCTTTTAGGATAAATGTAACCCGACAGTCATGCAAATCATTCATTCAAATTCAAGGCTGAATGAAAATCGCGTCGCGTTTTTGTGTCTTTTTGTCTTGGGAAACAAAATAAGCTTGCGCCTAAAAAACGCTTTCAAAAACGGAGTATCAAATAAAAGGGATAAGATAGCTTATCTTACTTAACCTTTTTTTTGAAACTCCGTATTTGGCCGTGGGGTGCCGGCAGTAGAGCGTTACCCCTCCTCTCATGCCCGTGAGAGCCTGCTAAGGGATACCTCCAGAAGATGGGCAGCAGCGTCTTTCCGTGTATCAACATCCCGTACTGCGCTCGTCAACGCGCCGGCCAAGCGTAGTGAGTATGGCAACTATCCCCATGTGGGAGGCCTGTGTTCAGTAGTGGACGTTTGGCGGCTGAAATGATGAATGATGTGATGATTCATAAATTGCGTTCGACAAACAATATCTTGTAGCGTCGGCCATTTTAAATAATTGCATATTGTATTACCTCCAAAACTTATGGCGTATGAAATATCGGATGTGAGGAAGTGATTCGAATGTATATAGATGCGCGGTGTGTATAGATAGATATAGATGGTCTGGGGTTACTTTAAATTTTTAATTTATGTAATGTGGGCTAAGATAGCCACAGAGTGGGATCCACAAATTCAGAGAGCACGCGGCCGCCCCACACTCAGGTGGCGGGATGAACTAGACGCCCATTGCCCAGATTCGGGGACTATCACTCTGGAGTGAGAAAAATGGAGAAAGGGAAGGCCTCACGGCCTTTGCCCAGCAGTGGGATCCGATGGACATTGGATATTGCTAATAAACATGTACGTGCCTTAAAGCTTCCTACGGTTAGATTTTTGGGACATCATACCATAACATGCCGCTATTGCACATCGGCCCTTTCTAGATATATGTACATTTAAAGACATATCGTATATCCATTTCGTAGAACAATTTCCATGAACCCGACCTGATCTAAATTCTCCACCTACTGTCCCACACTTGTCCACTTTCCAAACAATTTACGGCAAGTGGCCATAAACAATGAATATATTTCGTGTAATATAAACCCTATGATAGGACTGTTCATTGCCAATACCCGCAGTAACTGTAAAGCGCAGAGTCTGCGTCAATTATAATCGCAAAATTACACCTTAAGACGGAAGAGTGTATTCTTCGACCCCGCCGGCGGGATCGGTTATTGAAGGTGTGCCTAGCAGCTAGTGTGGGATGGGTTGACGTCACCTCCGGTTTAGCGGCGGTGAGTTCGTCAACGGGCAAGCCGATAACGTGTCTCGGTCGACGGAGGAAAGGCTCGACACTAGTCGACACTAAAGGCGGTTCAGACTAGCGTTTTATAAGCGCGTATAAGCTCGATTTTTGAAGAGCATGAAGGCGTATAGACGCGTCCTATTGCCACACGCGGAATTCGTACGAGAGTTGACGCGCTTTTATGCTCGTATAAGCACGAGCCTTGTTGATACTGATACCACTACCGCACCGGTTCGATTAATTTTAGTTTGTGATTAAAACAAAAAAATATCATGATTCGAGATATAGATCTGCGAGAAACTCGTAGTGAAAACGAATAAACAAATAATAATTACATTATTATAAAGCAGAGTTGTCTCAAGTTTTGGCCTTCATTTTCAAAACCCGATACAAAAAGAGGGGTCCTATTAGTTTGATCGCTATGTGCGTGTCTGTCTGTGGCACAGTAGCTTTTTAAAAGAGTGGACCGATTTGAATGCCGTTTTTTTTTATTAAAAAGCAGATTTTCTAGCGGTGGTTCTTAAACATATTTTATCGAAATATTTTAGTTCGTTTACTTTGAGCCATTTACATTTAGTTATGGGGTTTGTAAGCGGGGATGAACAATCGAATGTTTTCAAATATACATGTCTACACATCATGCCATCAATGTACACCCTTAGTTTTTCTGTCTGACAAACATTACATATAAAAAAAATTAGGCTACCTCCGATACTAGTGTCCGAAAAGGGTTAATTTTAACTTGTATCATTATTAACTACATAATTATATAACCTCTGTGATATTGCAATAATGCTGGAATATTATGGGAGGATATAGAACTGAAACCGTGGGAAACAGATTTCACGACATTTTATCCCGCTAGAAAATATGAGATTGGAATACTGATAATCGTAATTCTGAACTCCTTCTGTGCGTTTCGTGTCCAATCTGATAGCACTGCCCATTTATGGCGTTACTGTTAAAACGAGAAAATCGATGTTATATACCCCACTTAATATTTGATTGGTTTATGACTACCATGTATATTTAATTTAGCAGCGTCAGTGACAGTTTTGCTGGAGCCTATCAAATTTTATAACGACCATCGTGGCGCAGCGATCAGCTGGCTGAGATGCAGTAGTTTGTGGGTTAGATTTCCGTTTCATACATAGCTTAGTTTTAGTAAGATCATAAAGTTTATTCATGGTATTTATTCAGTAGTTTTTCTATTTAACCGACTTAAATAAATGAAAAGTAAAACAAACCTTTTTAACAAAAAAGCTTCTATATAAACGTACCTACTAAAAATAATAAAATAAACATTTTCCATTAAAGATTAATGTCAACTTAAAACGTCTTTACACAATTTATGTGATAAAACTTAGGTGTCTTTCCTTAAATGAATTCAAGGAAAGACCACGAAAGTTTTATATTTTGACCGTCCGAAATAAGTAAAATATACAGATTCTTAACACAAATACAACACAGCAATATATGTAGGTAAATACACTAATTTTATCTATCACTGTTTTAACTGGCCACTTCCGAGTGTCACGAGGTTTTTTATCGCTGATGTAGACAGGTAAAATGCGAAGAAAATAACAAAGAAAACTTCATTAGTGTATAAGCGAGAGCTCGCGACCTTGACAGGCCATACAGAACCGCGCTAGCCGAATAAAAAGCACTCTCACTTTTCATCAAATGTGTTCATTCATTATAATCCATAGCCAATTGACTATCAAACCCATGTTAGTCTCACTTCCTGTCATTATCTAACCTATCATTACATCTCAAAAACCTAGACCATTAACGCTGGGCACATCTCGCTAAAACAAACCTTCAGTGTTTGGAGACAAGGTCTAATATTAAACGGCCGATTGAAGGCGTGGTCGTGATCTAATGATGGACAAAAAGTGGTATGAATGTAGTGCATTGAATTTATCACTTTCGCCGCGTATAAAGTCTCAACTGAGGCTAGATTGCGATCTTTTATCACTGCCCATTCTCACACGAGGTGACTTTTCCTTTCCGTTGAGTTTACTGTAACTCGTTGAAAACCTCTTTAGCAGGACGATTGGCAGCGATTCGAGTGTAGAATAAGGCCAATGGTCGTATGGTGTTCCACGTTAAAAAAAAGGCTTAGTAACCAGTAACACTGTGACACGGTCTAATGCAAACTGTAACGTGTATGTAATTTTTGACATTTACTATTTTTGACATTCGCTGTCTTTTTTGACATTTGCTGACATTTTTCTTTTTTATCTTAAGGATTGGCCATAGTCATGGGTCTTATGATAATACAAAAGAATATTTAATTATTATGGCTAAGAGGATCTGTGGAACTTTTGTCCAGATACCCCCTTTGCGTCCCCTTCGACAGCCATGCACAAATGTGCCATGTTAATAATGAATCCTCATTGAATCAATCATCAGAATTTAAAAAAATATGAGTTTTAAAAAAATAGAACATAATTAGAAAGTGATCTATTAGAAGGCAAGGCAATAACTTTTGAAATCGGATTACAAACGGTTTATAAAAATTAGGACATAATTGGAAAGTCGTAATACCTTTGAATATGTCATGTAAAAGCTTTGATTAAGATTATTTGAATTCATACGGTGTCAGCCACTGTTTATTCAAGCAGTAAAACTACTAAACAGACATTTATTTTAAGTACACTATAGAAAGTGAACTCTATAAAAACCTAGGGAGACCTCAAATACTCAATACAAAGCTCAAACTCCTAGAGCGGATGCGTCAGCAGCGACAAAACTTTGTCAGCTCGTGTGAGATAGGCTTACAGCCTCCGATCGCTTACTACGAGTTTTCGATATTAAGTCGACAAAAAGTATTGGTTGGCATTAACACAGAACAGCACTCATTCTAATTACTGTGGCATTAGGGGATGTTGCCCCTACTCTCTTGCCCGTGGATGCTGTAAAAATGTCAAGGGATACCTACCTCCGAAAGATGGGCAGCAGTCTTTCCGTACATCTGCCAACCCGCCTGCCAAGCGTGGTGAGTATAGCAACAACATCCTCATGATTAGTACTTGCACATCCAGAAGGGAGGCCAATGTCCAGCAGTAGACGTCTTACGACTGAGATGATGATGATGATGATCACAACTATCGAACGGAAGTCGAACTAAAATAAAATAGTAAATCGAAACAATAGTATCCACTACAAGTTGAACGACCGATTACAGGCACGTCCAGCCTACAATGTTAATAGACCTTTCAAAAGGGACGCTTTGAAACTGCGCACGCGGCGGGCGAAGCAAAAATAACGAAGTCAGCTGACGGCAGATAACGTGTGACGTATGTCAAGGAAACATGTAAGGCATGTTTTATTCATTGAAATTATTCTAAACATGAAAACACTGTATGGTGTACTTACTTCGGCGTGCTTCGGCCAAATTCGATGTAGGATGTGTGTGTTACAGTTAACACTTTTTTTTTATTTAATTTAAAAGGTCTTTGTCGCTTGGCGACCATATCGCCCTATAAAGGTAACAAAACAATTTAACAAACTATCTCCAAACAAAATCAAATAACATTTGGTATATAAAAATAATTAGAAACACAAATCAGACATTTTCTCGAGATGACAAGTATTTCACTGTAAGCTCATATATTTTTTCCGCTTTATTTGACAAAGGTGACGATAATATTTCATTGCATTGTCCTACATTTAACATACAGTTAACACTTAAAATCTAATTGCTTCCTAAGGGGCCGTCTCCATGAGCGAGGGAATCGCGGCGACGTTATCGTCGTGCCACGTATTTCTATAGCGCGCTCTAAGGGGCCGTCTCCACGAACGAGGGAATCGCGGCGATGTCCGTGCCACGTATTTCTATACACTCTCTCAGAGGCAGTCTCCACGAGCGAGAATCACGACGAGTCCGCGCAATAGAATCGCCCCGATTCCCTCGCTCGTGGAGACGGTCCGAAGAGAGTGTATTACGTGGCACGACGATAATATCGCCGCGATTCCCTCGCTCGTGGAGACGGCCCCTAAGATATTCCTTTACATGTGGTATTAGTTAAAGGTAATCTACGATCAAGTCGTTGGAGTGCCGGCAGTAGAATGTCACCCTCCTTTCTTGTCCGTAGATGCAGTAAGAATCTGCCAAGGGATACCTCCGAAAGATGGGAAGCAGCGTCTGTCCGTGTATCAATCAACATCCCGTACTGCGCTCGCCAAACAGCCTGCCAAGCGTGGTGAGTACGGCAACAACCCCTCATGGCCTTTGTCCAGCAGTGGACGTGATGATGATGATGATGAATCTACGAGCAGAGTGGAGTATAGTTTCATATGGTGGCCCTGTTCCATTTGCGCATTGCCAATGCCATCAAATTGTTATGACAGGGATATTTCGGTAGCGCGATGTAAGTTAACACCTGTTTGCGTTTCAGCATTGACGGCGAAAAATTTGGGAACGACTACTATAATTTCTAGTGCTGGTGGGTGATACCAGATCTGCACTGACGTCCCGCATTGGGGTGTATTGCGCATTGTCCCCCGAGATGCTAGCCCGACCCTAGCCAGCCCAACTCCTTGAAGTACCGGAGAAGGACCCGGGCCCGCTGGCAGCATTCCATAAGCATCTCCGAAGTATATGCAGATGTTGTAAAAGAAGAAAGGCATGACTCTATGAGCTTCATGACTACTAAAACTAAACCGGCCAAGAGCGAGTCGGACGCACGCACCGAGGGTTCCGCGCCATCATACATTATAATTTGTGTTAAAGGCTGTTTATATATATGTATTTGTTAGAGAACCTTGAGCGCCATCTCTTGTCTGATAGCAGAACATAGGGGGAGTCCGAAGCTACACGGTAAGTCGGTACTGACAAGGAATCGATCTAATTCCTAGTCAATCTGTTTGACGCCGTAAAGGGTCACATAAGACAGCGGTAACATATGAAAACGTATACAACCTATTCAACGATAGCTTACACAACGGATAAAACAAAAAAAATCCCTACCTTACGTGCATGGGAAGAACACCAAATTATTTTTTAGCATTTTTCTAACGGTTACCTCTGTGTGATATTTTTTTAGGTCTATGAAAAATTACAGCTTTCTGAGATAAAAATAGAAGGGGAGTCAAAGTTTTACCGCTTTGTGTGTACCGCTATTAAACGAGTGGACCGATATGCAAGCAGATTTATTTAATAAGCTATTTTTTGTATTTAAAGTGTAAACCCACACAAAGGTATCATTTATAGAAATGAAAAATGCAATCAAAATTGTTTTTTGTCTCCGACGGGACACGAACCCGTAACATTCAGACGAACACCTTTAAAGCAATCTGCCTTTACCGTTCGGCCACGGAGCAATTAACCGTCGGGTCGAAAATCTTGACTGCCTTTGTCGGTTTCGACCCGAGTGGCAGATTTATTTATTTAAAATATGTGGGGGGTGAGAGTGGGTATTAATAATCGAATGTTTCCCAATCCAAGTTTGGAAAGTAATGATGAGTATAAAGCAGGTTTTCTAGCTCTTATTTAGTGCCGAGGGCTACTTAAAAAAGCGCCATTTTACAAACTTTTTTTTTATTTTCCACGCGTACTCGCGCAGTTCCACACGCCATGATCACGGATAAAACTGAAGTCTTTTGCAAGTTAGTAGTCGTTACAGACTATCATGATAGTTTACCCTGATCGTTTCAAGAGTTAATAAATAATAATAAAAATAATGCTGGACAGATCACACAGCATCATCTAGCCCCAAGCTAAGCAGAGCTTGTGTTATGGGTACTAGATGATTGATATACTTAATACATTATACTACATAGATAGATATTTTTATTATATATAGAAAAACACCCAGAACACCCTGAACAAATATCTGCAGATCGTACAGACATTTGTCCCGAGGCGGGAATCGAACCCGCAAACCCTTGCGTCGCAGGCGGACCTTCACCCGCTGCGCCACAGAGCTCGTCATACAATGTTATTTTAACTATATTGTTTAATGAACACTAATCAACGTTTAAAGTGTTGTGATTGCTCTCTTAGGTTCAGGATGTCGGCGAGCGTATAATGGGGCTCAAATGGAGTTGGGTAGGACACTTGGCCAGACGAAGTGACGACAGGTGGACGAAAACGCTGACTGAGTGGTGGCCGAGAGAAGGGCACAGAAAAAGGGGTCGTCCACCATACCGATGGGTTGACGATGTCCGGAAGATCGTGGGTTTCACCTGGCTAAGAATAGCTTACGACAGAGGCGAATGGCAAAATCAAAAGGGAGGCCTATGCCCAGCAGTGGGTCGGTAAAGGCTGATGATGAAGATGATGATGATTGCTCTCTCCAAATCACAATAATAAGAATTAGGGTCTTGCAACTCAAATGCGTTTATTCTATATAAAGGCATTTTGAGATTGAGTTTGATTAGCTTTATGCTCGGGCATTTTATTAAAAACGTGATAACCTCCTCTAAACTACGCTATTTATGTATAGGGTTTACAGCGCATTGCAAAATATTATTTTCGGAGGCGTATAATGTGGAAATTGGCTGGAATCACCTGCGCCGCGTTTGGCATGCTTGTAGACATTATAATTGAATAAATGCAATTTCGCTGAAATAACACCCCACTCGTTATTCCCAACATATTCGCAATAACAAACAAAAACAGCGCTAATATAATATACACCAACAATTTGGTTTATTGTATTAGAGTAGACTTTCGTTGTACATAGGTACACTATAGGTTGAACAAATGAAGTTTTCTGTCTAATTAAATAAAGATAGTTATATAGATAGATAGATAGATAACACTTTAACTTTAAACAGTTCATTCATTTAAAAAAAAAATTAAAAAGTCATTAATAGAGTCTCAATATAACTTAGTCAATATGACCCGTCGTTCTGGGCCTCGGACAAACCACACCTAAGTGTAAGTTTTAAATACATAAATGTAAATAATTCTCTAATTGTTATTTTATTTTATTTTCAATGTTTCAGCTCATATATTTTTGGTTAGTTCATTTACATGAATAAATATTGTAATCTAATTCACAAAAAGTTATATATTGTTTAGTTTATTATTATTATTTTTTTATATTAATAGGTACTTACTTTGTTATTATATTTTATTTTAGCGTATTGCATTTCTGTATCGCGGTAGCCACCTTCCGCACACTTCGGTCACTACGGAAGACCAGCGCAGTGGTACGGACCCGTTCTGCCGCAGCATATGCTGAGTAATGGCCATTTTTGTCACATTTTTATTTTATTTTTTAAGCCTTAATATTGTACATGGATTGATTGTAAATTGTGTGACAAAATAAACGTATCTTTATCTTTTATTGATCACCACATTGTAACAAAAAAAAATATAGGTACAGAGGTATAAAAACAAACAGAAATATAATTAAACAATTTTGGGCAATTCAACGGGCGGCCTTATCGCTGTAAGCAATTTCTTCCTGGCAACCAATTAATTTAAAGAGAGCATAGGGCGAAGAAGGCGGTGGGTTAAAATCGCTTTAGGAAAATAGGTAACTTAGTGTTAACAACTACTTAAACTAAACATACATTATTAAAGATATGATTTTCTTGAAGAAATAATGTTTACCTTCATCATCTTAGCCTTAGTTATATTTAATTATCGTGTTAGTGAAATTGTTTCTACTGTACCTCTAGAAATAAATGTGTTGAAACCTGATGTTCCACGGCACAAAAAGAAAAAAAGTCCCCGGCAAACAGGACCTTTCATCGGACACTTCGATAAAAAACCTCGGGATGGTGTAATGCGTTAAATTTCCGTGTTTTTAAACAGTTTATTGATATCTAAATCAAAAATAAACCGTCTAATTTTCTACTAATCATACAAACACACGAAATAAAACTAATGTCCGTTTAAATAACAGTTTGGGTTACTCGCCGTCTCTGTCACGACACGATTTCATACTTGTCAACTTTCGATTTCGGTTGCGCGTCGATGCCCCCCTGGGCGTACCTTGGATTGAGCAGTCTACAGGCTTTTAAATTAAATTTTAAAGGCAAAAATCTGTTAGGCACATCTTTAAAGTGAAAATTGATGTTTTTATAAAGCCGTTTTTAAGCAGTTTTTGTCTTAATCACTAAAAAAAGTCCAACTTTTCACACACAATTTTTGTAACCTGGGCACTGTCTCGTTCTACGACTATGTACTGTTAATAAGAGTTACTTAGTAAAAGTGGTTCCCTCAGTTTTGATACTGTTAATACGCAGCAAAACTTTTTACCTAACCCGATCTTATTTTAATTACTCGGTACAGTGGGCTTCATGGAATACTTATCTGTGACGCTGTCTGTACAGTTTTGTTAAAACAAAAAACTAATCAATAAACCTGTTACACTAATTCATCAATTCATTCATCACAACGTCCAAACTTGAAGTCTGGGTGATTACGCGAAGTAATGGTTGCTTCGCGTGAGACTTTCCACTCGATCAAGTATCGACTCGACCCGTGACTCATCAAATACTTACTTACTGATCTATAAAAACCAATAAAATATTGGCTTGATGACTAAATTTCAATTTTTAGTCCATCGTGTATAAAGTACAAAGCTATTGGACATGTATTTTTCTTATTTAATGTTATGCAAGAATAACCGCGATACATTTTATCGAAATGTCGCGCGCCGCTCATTTCGATAAAATGTCACTCCTCGTTACCCCCATTAGGAGGAGTGGGGGCTCGCGAAGTTATAAAGCGTATCACACACTACGCCAGATGCGGTAATATTTTATCTGCGTATAAAAACTTATCTTATCTGAAAGTATCACACACTTCGCAGATACGATAATAATATACGAAATGATACATTCACGCGCATGCCGCGCCGCCTCTACCTACACAAATAACATCTGACCATCATTTGATGTAAGTCGGTGCCTACAGATACTTGACGGTAAAATATAAGTTATCTGCGTTGTGTGCGTTGCTCCGTGAGTTTAGTATAGAGAGCGATATTGACAGATACGCGCTCAGATACAGATATCATACCGTATCTGCGTAGTGTGTGATACGCTTAATTCTGTACCGAGGCACGTCGTCGGCTCGTACCAGCGTGTGACTTCACGCGAGACTTCTAAACTTTAACTCGCTTTATCGAATTATTGGATCATCAACAAGAAAAAGCAAAAATACTTGTCTATTATTTTTCATTATCTAACTGGCGGACTAAATAAAATGTATATTTTCATAACCTGTCATCTTGCCTATTGAAATTTCAGTTTATATTGCCCAAATAACAGCGTTTTACTAAATAACATAAGAAAGTATATACGACAACTATACCAAAACCATATTAAAAAAAATATTAAAATAATAATTTTTATCTCGTTGTTTGTTCCGGATAATCTCCGAAACAACTGTACTGATTTTGACTCTCACTGGCACATAGTTAATGTTATAGGGAGTAACATAGACTACTAAGATTTTAAAAATATAATAAAAACTCAGGCAAAGCAGCTGACAGCAACTTGTTATAAATATTTAGGGTATTTCACTCTCAAAATTAACGTGAGAATATTTAATCACATGATGATAATTTCATTGAAAAATCGAAACGTGTCGCAAAATATATCAATAGGTAATTTCCGAATTCTCTATCGTTACCCGACCTCTCGGATGAATAGCAAAGTGATTTTTGTTAATTAACCTGCTGGACGTCCCCGGTACCGCTGGAGGGATGTGGTAGAGAGAGACCTACAAGAGATCTACAACGGGGACTGGCGCGTCCTAGCTCAAGATAGAAGCAAACGGCGTCTTCTTCTGTCGGAGGCCAAGACCCACTTCGGGTCACTGAGCCAGCAAGTAAGTAAGCAAACCACTTATTGTAACGGCTCAGGACCCGTAAATGCGAGACTGCGTAGGTTAACTAACAGAGATGCTGGACGCCTGATTTGTGACGTCACGTAACCGACCTCGAGCTCTAACCCACATGCTACCAATACGAGCAAGGTTACGGCCTAAAATGATTGCCTGACTCGCCAGTTTGACAACATATTTTTTTTGTTTGATTAGATAAAATAGTTTATGCTCTTTTGTAGGGTTCCCTACCGATAGGGTAAAAACGGGACCCTATTACTAAGACTCCGCTGTCCGTCTATCTGATCGATCGACACGATCTAACTACACTCGAGAGCATAGAAATCGCACATCCCATACATTTTCCTACATTTTCTTTTTGACCCTTATTTTTTTTTTAAATTAAAGTTTGTTTGCAATTATAACTTAAATTAAATTAAAGTACACACTGTTAGCTTCCTAAAAACCCATAATGTCTAGCCTTGACCTTCGAAATCATAACAATGGCAACTTAACAACAGAATGGCCTAAATTGGCTCGTTTCAGGTAGCTCGGTTTGTGGGACTTTGAGCAGAAAATGTAGGGGGTGTGCGATTTCTATGCTCTCGTGTTTAACTTCGTGATTCAATTGAAAACCAGAATAAAATATATATTTAAGGGGGGTTCCCATACAACAAACGTGGTTTTTTTGCTCGATATTAATAACGGCAACAGGTAGACGCTTGAAATATTCACAGAATATTTAGTTGTATATTCACTTTAAAATAAATAATTAAATTAAAACAAAACAAATACTTGAGGCAACAACCGTGAATTTAACAAGTTGTTTTGCCAAATAATGCTACGGAACCCTTCGTGCGTGAGACCGACTCGCACTTGGCAGGTTTTTTTACTAGCTGACATAACAGACGACCTACCTCAATATACATAGAAGTGAGTATTTTTCACCACGTTTTACCAGCTGGTGCCCGGGATTTTGTCGGCGAAGACTCCAGAATTCGGTTCAGAGGAAATAAAGAACCCTATAGTAGATAGATAAAGATAGAGTATGCTTTATTGTACACCATATAATACACAAAAAATACAAACAGTAGAAAATTAACAAAAAGAATAATGAGGCACAATGGGCGGCCTTATCGCTAAAAGCGATCTCTTCCAGGCAACCTTTGGATGGACACGAATAGGTGAAGAAGAGTAGACGGTGGCGTACTGAGAAGTTCATAGTATAGCAATAGATAGATAACTCTTTATTGTACTTAACTTAATACTAACACACGTCATAATATAACATAGACAGAAAATTACAAAAATAGACTTTATATTTAGAATAAGTACATAAAAGTATTACTGCAAAAAGTATTCCTTTTTTCAATTCCATTTTTCCCGTCGTAACTTGCATCGCAACTCCTATTTCAACCCAATCAAATTTAATTTTCGCAAAGAAAAGTAGCCTCTATACCAGAATTCATCAAAATTGGTTCAGCCGTTTTAACGTGAACACGTATAATACGTACATACAAACATACCTACACACTTTAGCTTTTATATTTTAGTACGGAGTAGGGATTATTGTTTGAACACTTCGTGAAATGTGTTATTTTATTACATACTTATATCACAAAAGAGTGAGGTTTCTTGTTCGCTTCTTTCCCTCACTTGGAAATAAAAGTTATCTGAAGCGAACCAATTGAAATAAGCGCTTTATTGAATTTAAATGTGTCTTGTTCTTCTTTTGTAAATTGACTATTCTATGTAGCGTTTTGCTCTATCAATAAACACTTATTGACTTTGACAATAATGTTCTGTCAGTTAATTTATTCATTTGCTTTTGCTTGGCTTAATCATTTTGTTTTCCGATAATGTCATGGCTTAAAATTGCCTAACCCGCTCTCAACACGTTTATGATACTTTTACCTACCTGACACTGGCAGAGTTGCAGCAAGTGGCAAGCATCAGCCATTAGAAAGAAAAGAAGAAGAAGAATAATTTATTAATTTCGTAGTTTCCGATAGCTATATGTTAGGCAGGGAATCCCAGCACGAGGTCAACGTTATGAATCATGACTTTAGCATGCATGAGTCTAATGGGTGGTTACGTAAAGTATTATATCTCTATAATATAAGTAGTTATTTAGAGTATTCTATAGTTTTGTACCAAAACCAGACAACTCTCAAAAATACATCGGCACCCCATAACCCATTCAAAAAGTTTACTTGCCCAAAAAAAAAAAGGTTTCGTCTCTATAAATATATTTATTGTAAAATTGTTGTTGGTACATGAGGATCTAAAAATAAATTAGTAGGTAGTAGGTAATTTGACTTGTCCTTAACAAGACGTACTCGTACAATGTTGGCGAGTCTAAGCAATCATAATCTATTAATACTCAGAGGTGTGTGTACCTAGCTTAATATAACATGTAAAGGGTACAGAAAGATGTTAGTTAATAATTTTCAAAGTGTGAACAGATCATCATCATTTCAAACAAAAAAGATCTCAGTCGTAGGACGTCAACTGCTGGGCTGGACATAGGTCTCCCTCATGGATATTTCATCATGAGGGGTTGTTGCCATACTCGCCAGGCTTGGCAGGCGGGTTGGCGAGCGCAGAACAGTGTGCTGAGACGCCTAATATAAGTATGAGTATCTCTAGGAAAGTCTAAAAGAAACGTCATAAATTCGGCACGAGCCACCTACAAACCTTGATGTAAGGTCGGCCCGACGACACGCCTACCGATAGACACGTGGACGTGGCGTAGCGACTGCTGTGCTATCAGTGGCGGCGACGTCATATGACGGCGTAAGGTGGGCGGACTCAGGACTTTCAATGATTGGGGGAAGAAATAGTGGAAGGAACAGTAATGTTTTTTTTTGTTAACCTATTATGTCCCAATGCTGGGCAAAGGTCTTCCCCACTCTTCCTCTTCTTTAATACTTATTAAAGGAAAAAACTTTCTAAATTGGGTAATAAGAATGGGAAAGTAAGAGGTTCAAAGCGTGTCAGCGCGTTGTATTTTTCCCATCTTTTGCATTGTTAGCCATATGCGAGTTGTTGAATGTTCCGTTTTTAAGAACAGGGAAAGTCGATTCCTTTTGTTACAAAAAATGTTTTTTGTATATTTTTGTAAGTAAGGCGCCTCGCCCACGAGACCAAAAATAAAAGAAAGAAAACCACAAGGCTTACGCATCTATTTAAGTTTTAGACAGCGTCAACAACTGGTATTCATACTGGACACTGCAGTGCCGGGGACATTGTAAGATGGATTAGGCTTGCCAAGCACTAATACCATCCTCTCAGCTATTAGCCAGAGGAAGGAATAACAGATCAATACGTCTGAAGCTGACTGAGTTGCGGGTTTCCCCATGATGTTTTCATTTGCCGTTAAAGCACGTGTTAAATGCGCACATACATTTTTCAAGAAAGAAAAATCCATTTAGTGGACAACCGGTATCGAACCCTTCGGATGCTTCGGATGTCGTGTTCGGAATGTCGGGGGTATATGCCACTCGACTAACACGGTTGTCAAATATTACGTAGGTACTATATCGTATTACAGAGTAAGCATATCATACGGCAAACCCCCAACCTCGCGCCCTGCTTACGTCCACGTCATAGTAATGTTACAATGTTCTAAATCTGTTGTGATGTCCACGCCCGCATCTATTTCAACATGTTGAGTGATAAGGAATACTTTTGGCGTGATAGTTGATGTGTTTGGCAGAGCTCAAACCATTTTATCACTTGTCTCAATAAGTATGAGAAAAATAAAGCTTAGGTGTACTTAATTGTTTAATCAAACTCTTTCATTTAATCAATCTAAACCAATCTTCTGCCCACTTTCGCTCACAGCTGGGCTAGGAAAGGCTTCATTATGTTTTTATTGAATTTAAATGTGTTTTGTTTATTTGACTATTCTAAGATACACTTATTAACTTTGACATCCTCTACTTAACATTCTACCATCCAATATAACACCAATTGCACCTAACTTTTTGAGTTCCCACTCACAACAGATAGATAAACCTTTTAGCTTTTTCCATTAATGTGAAACAAAAATAATTTTCCTCTTTACCACGCTATCTTATCAGGTATTGAACCAAATGCACTTATTGAGTTCCCACTACTCTCAGAATGTCAAAAAAGATGAATATAATATTTACTTGAGCCACCAAGGCATTATTACAGCTAGTTAAGACAGACACATCTCCTAAGATAGTACTTGAAGATTGTATAAGCCGATGCCTACATATAAAACATGACCTAGATGATTCTAGTTTTATCTTTATTGAAAAGAGGTTGTTTAGATATGGATAAAAAAATTCAGTATATTTTTTGTTTTTAGAGAATGATACTTAACTGTTGAAGCGATTTCATATCATTACATAGAATGTTTGAAGGGTAAGGGGGCCGGTGAAATTAAGGGCACATGAGACCTTACAGCTCTATGACCCAGTGTGATGAGTGCTCCTGCATTGCAGTGCACCTCATTATATAGATTGAATAAGTAGAGGTTACCACTTAACATCCAGTGGGCCTTTGACTTGTCTCATCATTTTGTTGTATAAAAAAAGTGGAAATATTATGTGCTGTAAATACAATTGAGGCTGACAATATGTATGAGTGGGATGGTAAAACAAGTAAGCATTTTTGACAAGTTTTTGAACACATTATAATTATTTAATTGCCTTGGAACAAATGTCTGTACAATCTGCACATATTTGTTCAGGGTGTTCTAGATGTTTTTCCATATATAATAAAAAATATCTACCTACATAGTACTTATAATGTATTAAATATTAGCTTAGGGCTAGATGATGCTATGTGAATTGTCCAGCATTATTTATTAATAATATTATTATTTGTAATGTGTTCTGATTGCAAAAGTTTAACTAATATACAAAGTTGGCATTTATTGTGTATTAAAAGGAGTTATTCTTAGATCATATTTTATCACAATGTAAGTATTATTTTATACTTGGCATACTCTTTTAATGTTTAGACGGGGGAAATAAATTAATGTGTACATAAGTATGCAAGAACATTTAAATGTCAACAGAAATAACTCACAGAGTGCAAATGTTACAAAAATCTTAGTAATATCTGTTCTAATTTTTTGCAAGATTTAAATAAAATACCTGACTCTAAGAAACTGTTTGATTTTGGAATACTTATCTAAGCATAGATGTTTTCTTAAATCTGATGCAACACCACTAAGTAAAATAGAAATATTCTTCACTTACCCATCAGTGGTGACCGAATTCAATGATAATGCATCAGCAAATATTATCTTTTGATCTTCAGGAGCAGCCTTCGTTTCCTCAACCACTTCAATGCTGGGAGGGCTTTCATGGATTGCCCCTGGTGACACCTCTTCAGCTCTGGGATCTTCATGTCTTGTATCAGGTCTTTGACTGACATTATGCAGTCCAGACAGATCGAGAGCCGTGTCAACATTACCATCAGGCTGAACTGCTTCTGATACTACCAAGATGAGGAGAGCACAGCTGTAAAATACATCAACTATGACAAAGATATTCGACGTGAAATAAACGAGTTGGTTCACTTTAATATTTACCTAGAGAGCACTGAAATAGTCAGCAGAGATGTATAAATAACACACAGTCCACCCTTCATCGTAACATTAGCAAAATATCCACAGTCCATAACATTTTGCGCGAACAGCAACTGAAGTGTAAAATAGCTAACACATTTCACGATTTTAACGGTCAAATATCAACACAACAATTCTAATATCAGCCAAGTAACATAAACACATTCACAATTTACGTTTTTATTAGATTATTTTACGACCCGCCACTCGAAAGCGTAAAAAATGGGGGAACGAAATTTGGTTCAATTTTACACTAAACGAAAAACTTTAGGATAAATCGAACCTTGACATGAATTTGACACTGTGACAGAAGATGTCAATTTATAATACGATTTCCTTTTTTTCCATTGGCTCTTACGCCGCATCGAACATCTGTTTTATTTTCACCAATAGTTATCGACCATTTAATAACTAAGCACGCTTTCTATTGGCTTCTCATAATTTACGTTCCTTTCGAATTTATTTGCAGTTAATCCACATGGGTTTACAAATAAATGGCAAAATTCGCAAGACAAAATAACCGAGTGTATGTTAACGCTATAGAAATAACTAATTCTACTATTTTTATGTCCATAGTTGAATGATGTTAAAAACAGCTGAAATGAAGATATATCTACGAATTTGCTACATGCGTACAACAGAGTGTAATTTTGGTGTCAAATCTAACGTCAAAACGTCATCGCAGATTGTAGTTGCCAACTTTGGTCAGATTTCCATATTATATTTCAAAATTTATTAGCATCGCATCCACACAGCAGTGTTGATAATCTTTGAATTTTCAACATAGTCTTATTTAGGAAAAATTGTAGAGAAAACGATTAGACTAAAATCTTTTACTATTTTATAAAAAATTACTCAGATTTGATTTTAATAAAATACCTATATTTTTTATGATATCGTAGCGTAAGCTAAGGTAGGGTAGGTAGGACCATTGAATAACTCAGTTGGCAGCATTATCATCTTGAAAGGCGAGTTTAGGCGAGGCGTTTGGTTGGTTTGATTGAATGAAAATATCGGTCAATACGTAGGCCGGCCAACGAAGTAAAATGGAAGCGTTTTTCGCAATACCTTTCTCAGTTTTAGAAATCCCAAATATAAAAATAAAGAAGCCGACATGGCTGCAGGCACCGTCCGCTATGACAACATTTTCGTTCGTGCTTCTCTCATACTTTTTGGTTACCGGAGGTACGCTTCGTGTTTATGTGAATTTGTGGTGGTTTTGTTATCGGATTCCTGTTGTGTTGACTAATAATCTGTGTGATTGTTCGCAGGGATCATTTATGACGTGATTGTCGAGCCTCCGAGCGTTGGGTCGACGACCGACGAGCATGGACACAGCCGACCGGTAGCGTTTATGCCGAATCGTGTAAACGGCCAGTACATCATGGAAGGGCTGGCTGCCAGCTTCCTGTTCTCCATGGGCGGCCTGGGCTTCATTATCCTAGAACGGACACACAACCCATCCACCCCCAAACTGAATAGAATCCTACTTGTCTCTGTTGCTTTCCTTTGTATCCTCCTTTCATTCTTCACCACTTGGGTCTTCATGCGGATGAAGCTGCCAGGTTATTTACAGAATTAATCACTTATATTTGTAAGATCCTACATTCATTAAGTCTTGAGGACTGCATAAGTTTTAATAAATATTTTTATATACATTTAAAAACTTTTTTCTTACCTGTTACTCTGAAATAAGTTATTAGTCATGTTAATAGTTGAATATTAGCTTCTTGAACTAATAAATATACATCACTTGCAACAACATAGGATACTGACGAACAATAAAAGAACCACCATGCATTATTTAACTATATTTGGCAATTAAAGTTTTCTTATTAGTATTGTAACAAAATCTAAAATTAATATAAAATATCACAACATACTGTTAAAATCAGTGAATATAAATGCACAAAATGTTAGTGAGATTCACAAAATAATAAATTATAATTTCTATATGTACTTTAAAACAAGGAAGACAATTTTCAGTCAAAAACAATGTAGAAATTGACAACTTAGTATCTATTTTACAGTATTTTAAAAGTTAGCGCTATAGAAATATTTAGATTATTTATTACAATAGGAAAAGCTTTTGACAATATTTTTTTATGATTGGCATGGGCACTAATCAATAAATGCATTTAATAGCTAATCAGAATTAAATTAAAATGTCACATAACACTCTCTTCAAAGTACTGTTTGGAGAAGTGCAATCGCAAAATGGAAGGCAAACATGCTCAGGATAGAGCTTCTACAAGATGGTCTGACACAGAAAAAAGGCACGGGGAAAGGGCCTAGCACTATGATATTCACTTGGCATATGACAGCACCCAGTGGAGGCTGATTGTACATAGTTGCGATCCTCAGCAGTGAGGAACCAAAGAAAAATAATATAACAACAAAGAAGATTGTGTGTTTGTATTAATATAATTATGTCAAGTATTTTGTGTTTAGCTGCTAAATGCATTTATGGATCCCTGAAGTGGGCCTAAGTGTAAAAGAGATAGATAACTCTTTATGTACATAGAACTAGCAACTTCACATGAATCTGGATAAAAAGTAATCATTGTTATCCCAGATTATTTTAAATGTAGTTGCTCTGGGTCACCCTAATCTGTTCAGGTTTCGGTTTATGCCATGCCTAATGAGCATCTAAGCTATAATTTTTTTTTAACGGGACCTCATCCCGTAAAAATCTTGTTTTATTATTTCCCGACGTTCTGTCTACCCGTGACCTAGAGGGCTGCAAAGCACTCAAATCGTGTCAGGAAATAATAAGAAGGTAATTACGCGATAAAGTTCTAACAATTTTAACTATACAGTTTTTTAACTACAGTTTGTATATAGATCTTAAAAGTTTACAAAGTACCTAAGATCAGCTATTTGAGACTTATTACATTCATAATAAATAATACTTATAGTGCAGTGGAGAGTTCATTGGTGTCTTCCCTTCAAAGCCTTATTCTGAATGCACTAGAACAAAACATAATGGTTAAAAGAATAGGTTTAAATTTTTTCAGTTATAGTGTCCCACTGCATCCAACCAATTTAACGCTGGTACTGGACAAGATCTTTTATTTTAGAGATCTGATGTTTCTAAATTTAGAGCTTTCAGCGTAAAATTAGGCATATTTGTTACGTTTTAATTTTAAAATGGCACTAACTGAATACCTGTAATTTTAGTCCGTTTTACGTCAAGTATATTTAGTACCTTGCTATGGGGCACCGGCAGTAGAATGTTGCCCCTCTTCTTTTGCCTGGTGCAATTGTGGATGCAGTAAGAGTCTGCTAAGGGATACCTCCGGAAGATGGGCAGCAGCATCTTTCCGTGTATTAACATCCCAACTGCGCTAGCCAACCCGCCTTCCAAGCGTGGTGAGCATGGCAACAGCCCCTCATTATCTTAGTGATCCATGAGGTAGGTCTTTGTCCATCAGTGGACATGCTATGGCTGACATGACGATGAGTGTCCTATGGCTGACATGACGATTAGTGTCCTACTGCAGGTCAACTCAATTTGACGCTGGTACTGGCCAAAATCTTTTATTTTAGTTTTACACTTTTTTTTTACACTCATCGGAGCATGTGGCCTGTCACAGCGTTAAGTCGCGAAGAGTGGAAGAGGGGAAGGGAGGCCTTTGTCCTGCAGTGGGACAGTGGAGGCTAAATAATAAGGCAATATTATACTTACTGGCAAAAGTCCGAGCTCTTATCAATGATATGCTCAAACTCTGCAAAAGATAGGGACCCATCATCATCCAAGTCGGCCTCTTCTAAAACATTTTGGACAAGAATTTGTAGCTCAGAGTCGGACAGCTTCAAGTCGGGACCACAGAGCCTCTCAATCACTTCCCGTAGATCTGATACACCAACCATGTCATCACCATCAAAATCTAAAAATAAGATTTTATTTTGATCAATGGAAATAAGTCTTATGTGATAAAGAGACATGAAAAACATGTCTTAGTAGTTAAAGTTATTATGTCGCCTTTAATTGGGGGAGCACTTAGCCCTAAGTACCTACTTATTGTTTAAATTTAATGTAATAGTGTTGTATATCTCATTAGTGGCATAAACAAACAACAAAATAATATGAAGGATATTGTAACTCACTTCAATAATCCCTAGCCATTTAAAATTTTATTCCCTATGAATGTCGGGTTTTTAATGATTCATCATAATCCTTTACAATAAGATGAATAATTTTGTTATGGAATAAAATGTTAACTGGTTTAAATATGAACTGTTTTTATTGTCTTTAAGAATTTATATTGTTTTGTGAAACATACAGAACAGGTTACCTAATTGTTCAAAAGCTATTTCTTAAATTTTATTATATTATTTATACATTAAGACAACATTATGTAATTATATTTTCTGCACTGTGTTTTCCTTAATATTTGTATACACCATTTCCACTATTACCATTTCCTGAGACATGCAGCTAGGGATATGAATAGCAATTCAATGCCCTAGCTTTAATACAGTCATTAGTCATCTCTAAAACACTACAAATGTTTTATTGATAATCTGGACACTAGTCTAGCATTAAGTTCGCTCATGCTACACATACTGTTATTAGAGTTATCAATCTTACCAAATATTCTAAATGCATGCTCAGCTTTCACTGCTTTCGGAGCCATATCGCTGAAGACTGACATCATATCCAGGAAGTCTTCAAAAGTGCAATCGCCGTCATTGCTTGAGCTGAAGACTTTGCAGATCCTATCCCTGAATGGGTTTACTCTAAGCTCAGGGTATTGCAGGATCTTTGCCATGGGCAGCTTGGCGTTTTTGTTGTGACCTACTTTCTCGGGGGCAAGTGCTTTGAATTTGGCATGGGCGCTGGAAAGAGATAATGCCATATCAATTGCCTAATTTTTATAAATAAACGGTTTTAGGAAGAAACCACTGATCATCATCACCAAGAATTTCATCAAATCTATGCTCTTTTGTTGTTAGCTCAAAACACGTTTAAGATCCTCGTTGACATACATAGCTTTCGAGATTCAAGATCCATTAAACGCCAATACTTACTACATAACTTCTTTCTTCGTAAAATACGTGAGATCCTGAAAGACAAAGAGAAGATTCTCAAATAAGTATTAGAAGTTTGTAATCGCCTACATAAATGCCATGATTTGTAAATAAAATAACTTACTTCATAGTCTTGTAATTCTTCTTCCGTGAATTGGCTTTTTCCTTGTCCCATTTTAGATGAAAATTTAAGGAAATTACCAAGAAATAGGCGAAATAAAATAAACAAACAAATCACACAGCGCACCCAACACAATTATAGTGACAGTGACAGACAAGAAAGACAATGAGAAAAACCTCTAATTGACAATGACATAATGCTTTTTTTGTCAAGCATGGTCAGAAAATAATTATTTAATTCAGAAAACACTTCAAAAATATTTTTGTAACGCGTTGGGTTGTGGCTAGGTTTATCGCACGGAATAAAATAAACCTATAACAATATTTACTAAATTACTTAAAATTAACTAACTTCCAGGAAGGGCCGGAAAAAGGGGTGTCTAATTGGCGGTTAGGTTGGATAGGTAATAAAAAAAAATGATATGTTTCTTGGTTGAAATGATCTCATTTAAGCTAATTATCAGGTGTAGGCTGGGTAACCGTATCTGAAACACAAGACACATTCAATAATTTCATTTATTAAATAAACCAGGTACTTAGTCTACAAAATTAAAATGTATAACTACCTACATACGTACTTAGCTAAGTTGAGAGGTAGGTACATTATGCACTTATCGCAACTTAACTATGTAGTAGTATTTATTTCCTACCATTGCTTTGACGTTTTCGCGAGGCAAATATCTTCCCCCTCCTATACGGCCCTCCAGGGTCCAGCTCACACAGCACTGGAAACTCCTTTTTGCAAGGAGTCGACAGCCAGGTTTTAGATCTCGTTATCAACATGCAGTCAAACTTGGTAAAGTTCTTCCTAGGATGACCAGGTGCCCAGGCACGGTATGTCGTGCAGTCTAATGTGTCACCTGGAATTGTGGCAGGAATTATCATTAGCACCCTGTAGCAGACCATCAGACATGAGAGATACCACCAAGATAGTCCGGTTTTCCTGTAATCTCCATTTTAGGAAATTCATTCATCATTCATCTCAGCCGTAGGACTGCTGTTCACGTCCACTGCTGGACATAGGCCTTCGTCATCGATCTCTAAGATATTGTTGTTACCATTACCACCACATTGGCAGGCGGGTTGGCGAGCACAGTACGTGATACACAGAAAGACGCTGCTGCCCATCTTCCTGAGGTATCACTTGGCAGATTCTTACTGCATCCACGGGCTAGAGAGGAGAGGCAACATTTAACTGCCGGCACCCCACGGCTATAAAGTGAGAGAAAACAAAAATAACTTCGAAACTTAACTCCACCTACCTACTTGTAGATTTAAGAGGGAGGCCAATATCCATCAGAGGGCGTTCACGACTGAGATGATGATGCGCGTTCATGCGAGTTGGCAGTTGCAGAAAAATGCGACGTCACCAAGGTGAACCCAAAAGGGGCTGAAGTTAGCCTGAAAGTGGCCAGTCAGCATCTGGGTGAAAGCGTCTATTCTCTGTTCACTAGTGACGTCAGCAAGCATACCGCTGCAGTACCCACATTTGTCTACAGTAATGTGTTTGGAAGCCGTACGAAGATTGTTGGGAAACAAGTATAAAACAAACCGTTACTGCCCACGTAGACACTATTATTCCTCCTTCGATGCCCAACCAAAGCTACATCCAGGCCAGCCCCGTTCAGCAGCTGGGCTATAGCATCAGTTCTCTGCTCGCTGGTGACGTCAGTGAGCACACTGCTACGGTTCCGGCATTCTGCTTCCGCAGTGCTGTAGTTCATGCGAGCTGGCAGCTGCAGGAACATACCTATTGCTGGCACGCACGTTGAGTTTATGTTGGCTGAAAATTTAGTAAAGGTACTTTCACAATTATGAATGGTTATGACAAGAACACCGCTGATACAAATCCAGCGTTGATTAAGAGCTAAAGACTGGCTTAGTATAGCTTTGGCTGACCTCTTATTCTATCAACATCCCATACTGCGCTCACCAACCCGCCTGCCAAGCGTGGTGAGTACGGCAACTACCCGTCATGGAGATCCATGAGAGAGGCCTGTGTTCATCAGTGGACGTTTTATGGCTGAAATGATGATGTGCTGTATACAAATCTTGTCTCTTTAATATTCTTTCGCTTGTATTATTATTAGTCTAGACTAGACTAACGTCTTGAGCAGTCGGTTTGGTTTAATTGGTGCGATGCAAATGCGAGTACATAAAAGGCAATCCATGTTGGGCAGCTCGTATCGATGGTGCTACGAGATAGTAGTTTTTAAATAAATACGTGAATATATAATGCTGGACAATGTTACAAATCTAGCCCCAAGATAAGCAGAGCTAGCTTTATGGGTACAAGATGACTGATATAGTGTATTATATTATCTGTGCTGATATACTTAAACTAGATAGATATTTTTTTAAATTATATACTAGCTGTCCCGGCGAACTTTGTACCGTCCAGAATCTACTACTACTACTACTCTATTACTACTACTAATACTACTCCACCACTACTTTACTACTACTACTCTATTACAACTACTAATCCACCACTACTCTACTACTACTCTACTTCTACCCTACTACTACTCTACTGCTCCTCTACCCTACTTCTACGCTACTTCTACCCTACTACTACTCTACTACTACGCTACAACTACTCAACTACTACCCTACAACTACTCAAAATTTTCCGCGCAATTTTCTTAATTTGTTCTTTCTTATGAACCTTTTCCTGACATTATCAAACACAACAAAAAAATATTTAGCGAAATCGGTCCAGCCGTCATTTCCGAGAGATAGAAGTGTGTGTAAAGATTACAGAAAAATTATAACGAACTCTCTGATTTGCATAGGTTTTTAGACAAGTGGGGCGGAAAGGAGGGTTACCAAAATTTTTGTGGAGTTACTAGCTTATGTGTGGTAGGTATCATAAGAAAGGTATTAAATTGCACATCATTATACAGTTTTTAGTTTTTCTTTAAGTGGGGTATCATATGAAAGGTATTCATTTGCACATTAATAAACAGTTTTTAGTTTTTCCCTAAGCCGTGTAGTTTGAGTTATTTACAAAAACGTTGAAAAAAATAGCGTCTCCCCCCCTCTTATCTCCGAAGTTTAGGGAGATAAACCTCTGAAACTTTTATAGCGAAATCTCTAAATTGCATACTTTTTTAGAAATCATCGAAAGTGTAAAAAATCTACCTAAATTCCGCTATTAGACAAGAGTGATGGCGCTGTCAAGGTTCTCTAACAAAAACCGCCTTTGTCATAAATTATATATTGTATGATCGCACGGACGGAACCCTCGGTGCGCCAATCCGACCCGCTCTTGGCCGGTTTTATTATATTATAATAATAGATATAAAAAAACAGAACAACCTGAAAAAAATTCTGCCGATCGTACAGACATTAATCCCGACTAATCCCGAGGCGGGAATCGAATTCTGTGACGCACGAGGTTGCCTCTTGCGTCACAGGCGAAACCTCGCCCGCTGTCCCACAGAGGTCGCCAAATTATCGTAGCACTTTAGAGTTTTCCCTAATAAAAGATATCAACGAGCACCTGCTTTCATGTTTATTTCTGATGTAGTTACAAGATATTAACATATAGCGTAAAATGGTGCCATGTAAAACACTCCTAAGCAGATAGGTACTTAGAATATAATTGGTGTAAGTAGTAGGTATTCTAACTATACTCCCAAGTGAAGTTAGTCGCAGACGTTTCTCGTGTCATTTAAAAAATTGAAAAACGTAATCTTTGCACTAAAGCATTTGTCAGAGGAAAGAACAGGTCATTAGTTAGAGTTTGTGGGTTTTCTTCACCGTTAAAGCACACGTAAAATGTGCACGTCAATTTTTCATGAAAGAAAAACCAGTGAGGGGTTTTCCCTCGAACCTTAATAGATGGCCGGTGGCCTTTTTTTTCTTTTACTGGTAGGAAATTCTCAGGGTAGGAAACACAATCAGACAATGACAGCAATTGTGTTAAATCATTAACTTGCTTTCTCCGCTTGTCAGCTCATCTAACCTTAAAAAGTAATAAATAGTCCTTAAATAAACTGAAAAATACGCTGTCTCACGTATTGGCCGTCCGTAGAGACTGTAGTAGTCAAACTCTGTGTCGTTGACGAGGGATTGGCCGCCGTCTGCCTCGGCGCACTTGAGGACCTCGCAGGTGTATTCACTGGTGCCCTTCGCTTCTGGCGGGCTGAAGTTCAGCGCAAGGCCTTCGAAATAAACACACTTATTTGCATGATAATATTTGAGTTTATAACAAGAGTTTATAATAATCCATTTAATTTACTTGAAATGTTCTTCTCTTCTTAAATGTACGCTTGCCAGCAGGGCTAGCATGGCCGGAGATATTTTATCCACGGGGAGAGGACAAAATACTCTTCCCCTCTGTCAATTTTGTCCACCCTCCGAGCATGGCGACATGGGCGGATAAACTATTCACGGTGGACAAACCAGGGGAAACGCTTGTCCCCGAAATTATAGGCGGAGGGTGAGTATCCACGTCTAATGTCAAAAAGTGATATAATTCTCTTTCCCCCTGTTGCCGTGCTTTGGCAGGTGGATAAAATAATTTTATCCCTTGTAGGTGGACAAAAGTTTTATCCCCAGCCCATGCTAGCCCTGCAGCAGGGTAATGGGTTTACAAATTTGCCGCCAGTAGGGTATTACATTTTTGCCGCCCCTACTGACTTAGGGAATTAGAAAAAAAGTCGAAGTCAATAAGTGCTTATTCAATAGAGCAAAACGCTTTGAACAATAAAATTGCAACTGTATGATTTGTGCTCTATTGACCTCATTACATCAGCTCTTTCCGTTATTAGTAGGTAGTTTTTTAGGTAGGTAGTTTTTTTCCGAGACTAGTATTCTATTTTCTTTGTTTCTCTAAGACTAAAAAAGAAATGGTCTAAATGCCGCCACCTGAAGTCCGCCGCCCTAGGCACCAGCCAACTCAGCCTATCGGTAAATCCGGCACTGCTTGCCAGACAAAATATTTACCTACCTTTCTTCTCGATAGCCAGCCGCTGGCAGCTGACAACAGATGAAAAGTTGGCCTTAGCAGCCACACCGAGCTTGGAGCGATAGCACTTCTCTAACAAGTGGTACTTGGGCACCGTTGTAGTTTCAGACGAACACATTTCACTGGCTATCACTGGTGATGATATGACTAGGACTGTTAAGATGGCTGTGGTAGCTCGTAATTTTGCATCGACTTTGGGTAGAATTTCGGTGTCCATCATTATTTTCTTCTCCATAAAAAGCTTCTTTGTGTCCAGAGCCTATAAATTGTAACAGTGGCAGCATAATCTGTAACTAGTCTTTATTTTCCGACTTTCTTGTTTATACACTTTCGTTTTGGTGTGACTCGTTGCTTTTTTTTGATAATTGCGGTATTTACATATGTATGTATGTATGAAGTTGTAAAGGTATAAATAATTTTTTTGAAATTCATTTGATTACTCTTTCGGTAATTCGTTACTGCGTAACTCGTTTTTAGTGTGATCCTGCATCTATAAAAATTGCAAAAATCTAATATTTTTTGTTTCAGCAGCACAGCCGTTTTGTATACAAATTAAACATACTCTGGCCAAAGTAGGCCTGAAATGCATTATCATGTAGGCATTTGTCCGTCCATCCATCACTCAACTCTCAACAACACATAATAATTTACGTGAACAGCCTTGGGGATCATGGGTATGAGAATTGGCCTTGTCCAGTCGCAATGGACAATTCGATTGTCATTTGTCACACAAGGCTGACATTTGACCTTTTACGAATTTATTAACTTTTTAAGCGTGACCTCACTGAAATTGTCTGACTTTTTTTAAACGTCAAAAATCTATGTGTTTCCAAACAGTGTCATTTTTGGAGATGTCTTTTTGCTACGCTAATTTTATTGTTGAAAATAGTTGATTTACCAAATATTGGGTTGGTTTTGTAATTGTGAACAAAATGGGATGCTTGTACTCTAAGGCTTTTGAGGAGGTGATGTCCTTTTTGTGTTATTTTGCTGTTGTCAATCAATCTGTTTAACTAATCAGCTGGTAACTCCTACTGCTGTGTAAAGGCGTCGTCTCTTATACGCCACTTTCTAGGGCGGTCTTGTGCCAGACGGTTCCACTGTTCCTCTTTAGGTTTTTCTCTACTGCCTTAACAATAACATCCGACCAGTCAGGATGTGGTCTCCCCATCCTAGAACCGCTTCTATATATGTATACTAGTTAGTTTGTTCTTAAGTGTTTCCAAGATTAAATGGTAATCATCAAAGGATGTGCAAGTGCTTGTTGCTGTATGCCAAAATTTGTATTATTTTATTTGACGCCGACTCTGACAGTGGAGATTTTAGTTTTGATTTGATTCCCACCACGGGCCGCGGGACAAATCCCTTTGGTCACCCTCTAAGTCATCCCCTTGCAAGTGTACGCCCCTCAGGTGGCATAGATGATCAGCAAGGATTAGGATTGGCCTTTTGAGAGGCAATCAGCTTGTATGAAAAAACCCAGTTCTAAAAACAAGCTGTAGCTTGGAGTTGATAGAATTTTCAGCATTATTTATGAAAATTCTTGAAACAGCGTGTACAAAGTTGCGTTTAAAGGCTGTTAGGTTAATTACTATAATTTTTAGAGATTTTTTTTTCAGAACGACCTGATATACGACATGTCACCTATCCAAGACCTTCCCGTAATCTTCGTGAACGGCGTCCCGGGCGCCGGGAATCAAACCGTCGCGCAGACCATCTCCAGCATCACAGGGTACACCATGATCAGACCGGGCGAGCTGGTGCGGGCTGAGGCGCTGAAGGATACCACCAGGGGCCGGATGGTTGCTGACAGGCTGCAAGCGCAGGATGACATACCTGAGGTATCTATAATCCAACTCATTATGAGGATCAGTCTATAAATGTATCATTCTAGAAATGTCAGCGGAGTACAAAACGGCAGTATTCTTTTTGAAACTTTCGCGATCAGATCCTACATACAGTATGTTTGGAGTATCGCTTTCAATTTTAATTAGTCGTATGGGAACTATTCCGCTAATATTCGGGACACATCTGGATAAAATACGACGGTAAGAATTCTAGTTTTTACATAAAAACATCACATAAAAAGATCACAAGTTCCATGACGTTCTATGATGATCCACGATGATCCTGTGCCTAAGCACAACGTACCTAGCTAGAGTTAGCGACCTATATGTCTGCATTCTTATATTTTCAAACTTTGTAATTTTTTACCTTGTTTATGGGACATAAATAAATGCTTTTTTCTTTTATTACAGCAAACAACAGTGGACCTGGTAAAGGAGGCGATGCTGACGCAAAGAGAGGCCCCCGGCTTCATCCTAGTGGGCTTCCCGAAGAACCCACGCATGTCCAGCATCTTCAACCGGCAAGTCAAGTGGCCGGAGAAGGTCGTCGCACTGGAAGTGGATAATGAGGTAATCAATCATCTGCTAAAATAGCCGTGGGGTACTAGTGCAGTAGCATGTGAGGTTGCCCCTTATCTCCTGCCCGTGGATGCAAATAATCAAATGCGATACCTCCGGAAGATAAGCAGCAACGTCTTTTCGTGTGTTAACATCGCGTGGTGAGTATATCAACAATCGCCCCATGATCAGTACCTACTGGAGATCTGATCCTGGAGATGAGAGAGGCTAATGTCCAGCCGTGGACGTCTTATGACTGAGATAAGGAAATCGTCTCTCAAATTAAAAAAAAAACAACACTTCATAATTGAATAAAGCACAAATTGACTTAGATCACTTGAGAAAACTTTTTTTCAAGTAATGGACAGAAGAAGAGAAAGATGATTTGCTTATAATTAAAAAGCGCTTCTATATCTCACAGCTTAGAAATGTGGACGGGAATATGAGCTGTGGTAGTTGATATGAGAAAGGAGTAAGTATCAATTTAACTTCTGACAGAGATTGCAAGAGAATGTCATGTTGTGACTTCACGTAATGACTTAAGAAACAATGATAAAATCCTTGACTTATTACTGAAAATACCAAATTGAAATCGGCATAGATTAATTGTCTTGAAAAAATACAAAACTATCTATTTTTTTGTTAATTTGTTTAGTTTAAGGTGTGCAATAAAGCATTTTCTATCTATCTATCTATGCCATACAAAGTGACGGGTGCAATGCAGTGCAGCGTTGGCCATGTGCTGCGTGGACGTGATCACCGCGGTATTGCAGTTGTTGGTAGAGCTTACCACTTAACATCAGATGGGCCTTCGGCTTGTCTCGTCATATGGTCGAATAAAAGAACGTCATCGGCATATATCCCGCTCATATTGCGATTTTCTAGGTCGCAGCGACGAGGCTGCAGACCAAACTGTCAGAACTGGGCAGGCCGCAGTCGGAGATAAACTCGGCGCGGCAGATCGTCAAGGAAGCTGCGCATAAGGTCAAGAATGTACATAAGCGGTTTGGCGGACAAGTTATTACGGTGAGATGTTCTAATATTATAAATGCGAATGTGAGTTTGTTTGTTGCGCTTTCACGCCTAAAACCTAAACCTAAACCACTAAAATTTTTAAAAAAAATTTTGACCAATGCAAAGCTACATTCTTAGTTAGTAACATAGTTAGTTAATCTTAAGGTTTTACTGTTGTGTACAATAAAGTGTTCATTAACTCATTTATTCAAAGGTTATGTTTTCATCTTCGTATTCCCACGGAAACGGTAATTACGCGGTTGAAATCACGGGGCGCTGCTATTAATTACTTGCGTCCGTAAAACTTAGCTTCGACAGCTGTCATCAAAATCCCGCCCATCAAGTTCTGAATTTAACGGTATAAACGACCTCTAGCAACGTCGTACTTTATGGGTGGGACTGTACGAATAGTGATGTGAGATGCCCATGAGTCATCGTCCCGTACAGCATATTGGTACAGCTTCCGTACAGTAAGTAACAGTTGCTGACGTAAAAACATCATCTGTGAAAATTGCAACTGTCTAGCTATCATGGTTCGTGAGATGTAGCCTGGTGGCAGACAGACAGACGAACAGACAGACAGACAGACGGATAGCGGGGTCTTACTGATAGGTTCCCGATTTACCCTTTGGGTACGGAACCCTAAAAAGGCCAAGGTCTAAGAAACGATATTCCTATAAAAAGGTTGCCGTTATCTACTCTAAAAAAATCAACTTGTCAAACGGTTGTTTTCTGAAGTAAGACCATTGTTCTTTGCAGGTGGACAGTACCGGTAACCCGAACGCCCTAGCGACGACCCTCAAAGAGGTCCTCGCTGACATGCTGCAGAAGCACCAGATGAGACCTGTTTCGGAGCCGCGGCCTCTCATCACGGTGTCACCCACAGCAGTACCTTCGAGAATCACACAGGTGCCTCCTGAAGAAGTGGCAACGTAGAAATAACTGTTTGATAAAACAGTTTAAATACCTAACAATTTCACAATTTGTAAATGTATTATTAAAACGTTATTTTTTCACCTGGTGTTTTTCTTTATTACCTAGGCAGCGGCCATATGTTATGGCGGGAAAGCTGAGAAAAAATACTAAATATTTGCATTATTTTTTTCAGTAGGAACCAAAGATACATTTCTGCTCTTTGCTGCTCCTCCAGGATGCCAACCAGATATTTTTTAACGCCAAACAGGTTTCAGCCAAGTTTTATTACATTTTTTTATAATTACCTCTTTATTGACCAAAAAGTTTCACTCATAGGTCAAACTGGCCATTAAATTTGTTTTTCTAAATTTCAAAAATCACAATCAGAATGACAAACGCCGTTGTCAATTGTCACAAAAGCGCATCGATTTTCAAAACAAAAACCATGAAAAAAGGCGTCCATTACGAAAAAAACTCCGTTAGACGCAGCGTCTCTGCATTTATTTGTCGTAATTCTTCGATATTTCGCAATAATTTCACTAAATTTCTGATGAGTGTGATGTCAATGTGATCAAAATTGTTGGCAGTTGTCAAACCTTGAAGTTTAGGCGGGAATTCGGTCGTGTGTCTAGCAAAATTGGCGAAGTCACCACGGAGCGAAGGTCCGTGATAAAAGTTATGAAGATCAAACTCCGTAAGTTTTTACCGATATTATTACCATCAGGGCATTTAAGCAGTAATTGCAATCCTCAAAAAGTCTACATTCATGTTTCAGTTAAAAAATGAGTCATAAAAGTATAAAGACACTGCCAAAGATTTATATATAAATCTTTGGACCCTGCAGGCTCCTACAAACTTTTTCACAGCCAGGGTTATTCCAATTGAATAGGTTTTGGTTCACTCTGTATTCAAAGTTAATTAATAAATTGATGAAATTAAGAAAAGACTACCCCCTCATTTATTTATTTATTTGGGCTACCAGCAAGATATACACAATAATGAGGTTTATATAAAACAATAGGTAGGTAGGTACATAGGGCTAGTGTTCCCTCAATTAGAGGCGGCCACAACGTGCGCCCAAATAAAAAACAACTCGACTAACTAGGCTAGAATACCTATCTAAAATTAATAATTCTAAGTATGAACCAAAAATAAGAATAAAATAGCTACATTTTAAACCTACAACTTAAAACATTTTCACATTTTCACTAACAGAGTTCTTTACTTATTAAGAATGTAGGTTATACAGAATAAAATGGATGAAGGAGGAGGCCCTGTGTTCAGTAGTAGACGTTTCACGCCTGAAGTGATGATGAAGAAAAAAATTACTGAATGATCTAGTTTTGTTGTATGAGTGTCTAAAAATAAATGGAAATTTATATTTTATCTGTTGGGAATTTGATTTTGACGTCTTTCGCCGGATGGTTGTGTGTGACGCAGGAGGCGGTTCGAGTTGGGTTCGATTAATGCCGCAAGACATATACATATGTTTGTAATTTATTGTAGGGTTTTGTCTCGCGTCTATATTTTTTATGTATTTTCCATATCTTTTTTTGATTACGTATTTTAAAAAGTATTAATATTAATAGACCGTAGGCATTCAAACTTTTCGACTGTGTTTCACTCCAAACCTTTCTCCCTAGCATCCATGGGCGCGATGCCACTGCCGCCGCCCTTCCCCTACACTCTCCACCCTTCAAACGGCTATGTTTTGCAAACAGCGCGAGACCGCTTCCCGTCGACGTCTTCAACGGAAGACGCCGAGAGCGTGGCCTGGGATCCGGATATCTCGCCACATCCGGCAGCGCTGATTCACTCGTATAACCCCCACCACATGGCTCGTTACTCCGCGCCTCCTCCATCCGTGATGGTGGGCTCTGTGCGCAAGCGTCGCGGCAACCTGCCTAAGCATTCTGTGAAGATCCTGAAACGGTGGTTGTATGACCATCGGTACAATGCGTACCCTAGCGATGCGGAAAAGCTGGCGCTGGCTCAAGAGTCAAATTTGACTGTTTTACAAGTAAAGTACTAGCTTTTTTATAGTTCGTAAACTAAGGTAAAATTAAGGCCTTTCATATTTAATGTAGATGATTTATACAACGTCAGCTACTGGTATTCATGCTGTACGGGACGCTGCAGTGTCTGGGACATCTATATATGAATTAGGCTTGCTCCTATTCCATCCTCCTAAGTCGACAGAGGAAAGCACAGGTTAATACGTCAGATTCTAATATTATAACCGATGAAAAAAATTAGGTTTCCCAATTAGACGAATTCGGGTGTGCGTTGAAAAACTATATTCATAATGCGTACTCTAGTGTATAAGTAGCCTTTAGAAGATCAGACGTAGGTATTCTTATTTCCTCTGAATAAACCGAATCAGTTGAAAGGATGCATAAGATGCTGGGCAAGCCTAATCCATCTGACAATGTCCCTGGCACTACAGCGTCCCGTACAGCAACAGACGATGACGCCTAACTTAACCTTCTGTATTTATAATTGTATAATTCCTACTGAATTCATAAAAGAAAACCAATGAACTTTCTAAATATGTACGTACATGCTTCTTTGTTCGGTTGCTGCAGCTTTTTAAAACGCATTCATCATCATCATTTCAGCCGTAAAACGTCCACTACTGAACATAGGCCTCCTTCATAGACGAATATAAGGGTAATTGCATAATCACCAGGCTTAGCAGGCGGGTTGGAAGGCGCAGTACGGGATGTTGATACTCGGAAATACGCTGCTAACCATCAACCGGAGTTATATCCTTAGCAGGCTCTTAATACATCCACGGGCATGTGAGGAGGGGCACCGTTCTACTGCCGGTACCCCACGGCATAAAAAACGCAATACTGACCTCTAAAAAGCCAAACCTCACTTGCTCCAGGTATGCAACTGGTTTATCAACGCCCGACGTCGCATCCTCCCCGAGATGATTCGTCGCGAAGGAAATGACCCGCTCCACTACACCATATCACGACGAGGTCGCAAGAGCCTGGGAGCGATAGGCGGGGTCGGACCCATGGTGGGGCTGGGACCCTCGACGTCTTCCCTGGGGATCTCGTCGACGACTGGTGGGGTCACTGTTGCTACGTGGGATGGCATTGTAATGGAGGTTAGTTATTGAACCGCACTGCTACACTATATCACGACGAGGAGACTACATTTTCTACTTGCTGATGTCTTAACGAAGAACAGGCTCTACTTAAATCCAGAATGTCATGTTTCAGAGCGAACAGGACCTGCGACAGGACTACTCCGACGGTCTCCTCGTGTACCGCAACGACGAGCTGGGAGAGGAAGGATACTCCGGCGCCATCAGTGAGGAGGAAGTGAAGTATGACCCTTCGGTCTGGCAGTCCGTCATCAGATACGGGGCTGAGGATCCGGAGATGCATCCAGCTAATCGAGGGTAAGAGATAATTGAACTCGGCAGATTTAGGTCAGTTAAGGATAGCCTGAAAGGGCTATCAGTAAGGAGGAGGTGAATTACGGCCTTTTGGTCTGGCAGTCCGTCATCAGATACGACACCGTTAGGATTGAGGATGTGAGGCTTCTATACCTAGGCTTCCTAAAGGTTTAGTGCTTACTAATTAATCATCGATGGAAACAAAATACATGCTTTTTATTGGTTATTAATTTTGTTCTAGGAAGAACTTATTTTTGCTCGAAGTAATGAGATTTTTCCTTGAATAACAGCAATGAGAGAATTTTAATTATGTAAGGCAAAAATGACAACGGAAAAGTGTTCCGTTACCAAACCGACTTCATTTGCCAAACCTTTCAGCAGAATAGTTCTTAGGTAGGCACAACACGTTACCAAAATTGTGGACCCTACATTTTTGTTACTATTACACGAAGTTTGGTAGTTTATTAGAATCGTACAAACATAAACCTCACACTATATATAAAATATAAAGTTAATAGAAAATTATTAGCTTTTTCTGATTCACACTTCCCACACTTTTGTAAAACACGCCTGATGAAAGGAAGGAGTCAATCAGTCAATCAGCTCGTTGATACACAAATAATCTGACCTCTTTTTATCACGCAATTCTTTCCAATCCTGCGCCAACTGCACGAAATGTCGTGACCCCCCGGGGGTGGTGGTTTGCGGTCTTCCTGAAGACCCTTATACACCATTTAATCACCACTCCACATAATATTTTTTTACAATGCAACTACACACAACCGTGAGGTGCCGACTGCAGAATGTTACCCCCCTCCTCTCATGCGCGTGAATGCAGTACGAGCCTGCTTAGGGATCCCTCCGCAAGATGGGCAGCAGCGTCTTTCCGTGTATCAACAGGGCGTACTGCGCTCACCAACCCGCCTGCAAAGCGCGGTGAGTATGGCAACTACCTTCATGGAAATCCATGAGGGAGGGGCCTGTGGTCAGTAGATATGGAAAACAGGTGGTTGATAGAATTTTTTAATGGTATACATACTTTTATACTTATCATTCATAGAAAACACCCATACCCGAGATAAATATCTGCAGAAAAGCAAACATTTGTCCCCCTGACTGCCACAGAGGTCGACAAACATTAGTATTGAAAATCTTTCCTCCACAGAACCGCATCAGTAGTTACAGTGAACACTACAGAGGAGCAGTACGAAACTGTCAGCACGACTAGCGACTGGCACGTGCCAGCCCTGCACCCGCGCCGCATGCAGGTGAGCCCCCCCCTGCCGCCGCCGCTCACCCCCCTCACGCCGCTGCAGCCGCTGCAGCCGCTGACGCCTCTTCAGCCGGCGGCGCCGATGCAACCGCCACCACCGCCCGTCGCCGTTGAACTAGAGGTCGCCACCACTGATATGTGGTGATGTGCTCCGCGCTGGAATTAGCTTTGTCTAGAAGAGACCAAACCCCGAGTATTGCCGGTTGCTTCTAGTCATCTCACCGGCTACAGCTGTTGACTCCCTTCTGCTGGCGCCACCAATACAGCCACCACCGTCCGTCATCGTTGACCTAGAGGTCGCCACCACTGATATGTGGTATTATGGACCAGATGCTGGTTTTGGTTTTGCTCGGAAGGGACGCTTGTTGCTTGTGTGGAGTGGACCCGTCGTCGGCAACGACGTGACGTCTACTTAAGCTAAATTAGTTTACTGTAAGCTTTAAACAGGCTTTTATTTATGTGAATATCTAGCATGGTTAGATGTAAGCACTGTTGAAATACCCTATGGGTAACTCCTAAGTTTTTTTAAGTTCAGTAGTTAGAGCAAATCGTGACTATCCGGATCTCGTTATTTTTTTTCTTTGGCACCATGTCCATGTACATGTGTTCAATTCTCTATCGATACATGCGGCTCAACATTAACATCGCGATAGTTCCATTCCTAATAAATAGAATTTGGCTTTGCATGTTTCTTTTGACATTTATTGAAGTCCGCTGCATGTATTAGTCTAAAATACTTATGACGAGGACGTCGGTGTTAAAACACGATTGTTTCTATTTAGTTGGTCGGAATGTCCTGTTTTAGTTGAATAAATTGTTTATCAACAATTTTGTTTTATTTGGGGTGTTTTAATGCCGGCATCATCTGAAGTAGACTCTTCCAACACCAAATCTTTAAAACTCACAGTACCAAATCTTGTATGTCTCGTTTGAAAGATTGGGTTCTGTGAGTTTAACTGGTTGTTAACTTCAGGTGGTGCCGAGCTGCGAGGGAGAAGAGTTCAGATGCCTGTACCTACTAGTGGAGACTGCGATGGCGGTTCGCCAGAGGGAGAGGGAACAGGAGAACGCTCTTATATCGTACTCGTAGGATACTCTTTGTAACGAAAGAGTTCAGATGCCTGTACCTACTAGTGGAGACTGAAATGGCGGTTATCCAGAGGGGAGATGGAACAGGAGAACGCTCTTATATCGTACTCGTAGGGTACTCTTCGTAACGAAAGAGTTCAGATGCCTGTACCTACTATTGGAGACTGAAATGGCGGTTATCCAGGGAGATGGAACAGGAGAACGCTCTTATATCGTACCCGTAGGATACTCGTCGTTACGAGTCTATTGTCGTGTTTTTCAACTGTATCTGCACTCTGCCTCTTTTAGACAAAATTATCTAAGATAGATTTAGGATATAAATCCTAAAACCGCCACATACCGTTTTCGTTGACTGGTTCATGACGTCTGTTGTCTTTTCTGTTGAATCCTCTAGAGGAGACATAAGGAAAATATCGGTACTGGACTGGAGGACTACCTATATAGGTACTGTAAAAGGACGTTGAAGAAGACTTAGCACATAAGAATAGCATGCACCTTTGTTGTAAGTTACCTATAAGTTTTATTTCAATTTGCTTACTCGCAGTGAACATAGGAAATGGTTTATTTTGATAGGTAAGCGAATGTTTGGTTAAGAATAAAGCTATTAGTTGTATCTACCTCTTTGTTTCTCAGGAACGACGTCACGAACGTAGAACTGACAGTACACTGTGCCGACTTCTCGTAAAATTAAAAATATAATAACGTGGTGGACTGAAACGAACATAGTGTAACATAGTAGTGTTGGTGTGAACGCAGCTGTGTGAGTGTTTGCAAAGCTGAGTGACTAGTATTATAGTGATACTTAATCGACAAAGTCTAGACTATTCATTCGTTAATTCTCATTGTGGGTAGTCTTTATCAGTTGATCTTCTTGACTGATAGCTTACTTTACCGACTGAGCTGATCACAGGAATCTTGTTTTATGCGCCATCTAGTTTAATATTGCTGAACTACGATAAAAAGTAAGATGCCTCTTGAGAACCCAAACACGAGTAGGAAATCGAAGTGCTCGGCGTGTGGAAAGTTTATCTCGCCGACAGGTGCCGCTGCTTGTAGCATCTGCCCCGCAATACATCATCGTGCCTGCGTTTCGATCTCCGAAAATGCGGTAGTGGCCAAGGACTGGATTTGCCCGGATTGCAAAAAGGGGAGACGTAGGGGTGACAATAGTTGTACGCCAGTTGGCGGGATTTGCGGAGTTCCTAGTCAAAACAATGCAGTTGCTGGTACGACGTCTGTAGTTCCTACCGTTGTGTCGTTGGCTGACGTAGCCCTTGATGCGGCGGCGGCTGCGCGTGGCGTGGAAATTCTACGTCGAGAGCTCGCCGAGTATGCAGCCGAAATGCGGGATTTTCGGAGGGAGATGGCGGAGCAGAGAGTTATTGTCGCCGGTGTCAATGCGCGCCTTGACGGATTTGAACAGCGGTTGGAAGAGGTAGAACGTCGGGATGTGGCGGCGCCAGCGTCGTCGTCGGTTCTGCAGTTGGAGCATACTGTGGCATCGCTTAGACGGGAAATTGAAGATCGTGATCAGGATGCCCTCTTGTCCGACCTCGAGATTGGGCACCTCTCCGAGGATAGGGGTGAAAACCTTGGGCACGTTGTCACTGTCCTGGCGGCCAGATTGGGAGTGAAGCTTGACGAGCGCGATATTGTTTTCGCGGAACGCGTTGGTAGCTCAGCGTCGACCGCGGATGTGGGCCGTGAGTCGAGTGAAGGTGTGGCGCAGCGGCCGCGTCGTGTTGTGGTGCGGCTGACGCGGCGTCCCCTACGAGACCAGCTGCTGGCCGCTGCGCGCGTACGTCGTACACTGACAGCCGTAGATACGAATGGCTCGGGTGCCGCGCCACCTGGTGGACGAATTTTTCTTAACGAGAGGCTGACCCGGAAAAATCGTATCCTGTTTCATCGGGTTCGCGAGGAATGCCACAAGCTAAGATGGCGGTACTCCTGGACGAGGCGAGGTCGCATATACGTGCGACGTAGTGACGGTGAGCCTGCGCATCTTATCCGATCGGAAGAGGACGTCAAAAGGGTTTTTGGGGTTGGGATTGTTTGATTTACTTATTTAATGTATGCTATTCACTTGTTGTATTGCCTGAAAATAGTAAAATGTCTGTGTTGCATTCCGGTTTTTGTTTTGTACTTGTTATTGTTAATTTGGTTGTTATTACTTATGTGTTGACTTTGTATTTTTCTTTAGTCTGTTTTTATTTTCATGTATTTAGTGTCGAGTTGCAAACCAGTATTTTAAGTGGTGAGGTCGCTGAGACGTACCTATCTTACTTCTGCCTTATTTTAATTCGAATAACATATTCACTTATTCTTATATATATTGTATGTATTGAAAAATGTCAATATTCTACGGTACAGTATTATATTTATCTTATTTATGCTTGGTACAGACATTTTAATTATAATGTTTTTAAAATTATAAATACTACATTATTGTCACAAAATATTTGCAAACCAATTAATGCTAAGCCTTATTGTAATGACTTATCATCAATATCATTATGATTAATTCTAAGTATTTAAAAGTTGGTTTCTTTAATCCAGGGTCTTTAAACACAGGACAGGACGAATTTATAGGTGCTTTTGGGGAGCATAACCCTGACATCTTAGCTTTAAACGAAACTTGGTTGCGGCTGGGGCAAGATGACATTGCGCCTAAAATTATTGGATACCGTCTTATACATTGCCCTAGACCTACAAGTATTAAGGGGGGTAGGGGAGGAGGAATCGGTTTTTATGTGCGTAAAGGAGTCAATGCACGGGTATGTACTCATCCTATTGTGCCTACAGTTGAGCAGATGTGGATACGGTTGACTGTTTGTACTAAATCTATAGTTATTGGTACAGCATACAGAGCTCCTTGGCAGGATGTCTTGACATTTTTGGATGCCCTCAGCGAGTCTATTGCCACTCTTTCCAAATGCGACCATCTTATCCTCTTAGGGGATTTCAATATTGATATGCTTGATCCAGGCAATAGTAAGCTGTCCTTACTGAATCAGTTTTTGCAATCTCTAAATCTAAATCAAGTCGTTAGTGAGCCTACACACTTTACTGATCATAGTCAGACAATGATTGACCTGGTCTGCACTGATTCTAAGGTCAGGAAAGTTTTGGTGAAATACACTCCAGACCTAGGACATCATGCAATGATAATGGCTGAATTTGATGTTAGAAAAGAAAAGCTTCCCCCACGAGTAGTGACCTACAGGCCTCTAAAAAATATAAGCATGGATTTGTTTTCCACTGATCTCAACAATATAAACTGGTTCAGTATTTCAGCCATTGTAGACCTAAATGACTTAGCTATGGCCCTTACTGGTACTATAACGGCTCTCTTTGACCTACATGCTCCTTATAAAACTACTAGGTTCATTACTCCAGAACATCCCTGGATTACGGAGACGGTTAAATGTATGATGCGAATAAGGGATGATTATTATAAAAGATATAGATGCCATAATTCTGAGGAGCTTAAAAGGTGTTACAAGGAGATGAAACATATAGTTTCTGCAGCCATAGTAAGTGAAAAATCTGCCTTTTTTAAAGAAAACATAAATAAAAATATCAATAATTCTAAGTTGCTTTGGAAAAATTTAAAAAATAATATTATACCTCATAAAAAGCAGATAGATGAGCTACCACCACATTTTAACAACCCTGACTTGATAAACTCATATTTCCTTGATATTCCAGGCTCTAACTATGTTGAAATCTCACAGTTGACATACTTTGAATTTCATCGCTTTGGTCCTAACATATTTTCTTTTCATGCTGTAAGTGAATACACAGTGCTAAAGGTCATTGAGAGTTTTAAATCCAATGCACGAGGTATTGATGACATGTCATTAGATATGTTATTAATGACACTACCGCATTCATTAGCAGCGATCACTAATATAATTAATTTGTCAATGGCAAGTGGTCTGTTTCCTGAAATTTGGAAAATTTCCGTTGTTAAACCTGTGCCTAAAAATAATCATCCTTTAAGTTTTGGTGACCTTAGGCCAATTAGTCTCCTGCCATGCCTCTCGAAGGTATTGGAGAAAGTAGTATGTATGCAGATGGTCAAGTTTCTAGAGGACTCCTGTATCCTTCCCCAATTTCAATCTGGATTTCGTAAAGCCCATAGTACTTCTACTGCTCTTCTGGACATAGTTGACGGCTTGCTTGTTGCCCAGGATCAAGGAAAGTGTAGCATTTTGGTTTTATTGGATTTTTCGCGTGCATTTGATTCCTTAAACTTATCTCTTCTTCTCTCAAAGCTTGCTTTTTATGGATTTGACCCAATTACAATTAAATGGTTCGCTAGCTACCTTGAGGGTAGAAAACAGTGTGTTGATATTGGACTACCCAATGGTGGATCCCTCAGGTCTTGTTTTTGCCCGGTGACTAGAGGTGTCCCTCAGGGATCCATCCTAGGTCCAATTTTATTTATATTATTTAGTGCAGATATAGTTAATAGCATACGTCACTGTCAATTTCAGCTCTATGCAGATGATGTGCAGCTTTATTATTCTTTCCACCCCTCAGATTGCCCCAATGCTGTAGATTTGGTGAATTCTGATCTAAGTCAAGTATACAATTGGGCTAGACGTAATTCTTTAGTACTTAACCCCAAAAAATCAAAGTACATGATAACCGGCTCCAAACATGGCTTGCAAAACTTATCTGAACAGCATATCTGTTTAATGGTCAATGGTGAGGCTGTCCAATATGTTAGTGAAGCTAAGAGTCTTGGACTTACCCTAGATAGTCATCTTCGATTTGAAAACCATGTGGCTGAAGGAGTGCGTAATAGTTTTTATAGACTTAAATTACTCTATAAAATACGCCCCTATCTAAGTGAGGATGTCAGAGTTATGTTATGCGAGTCACTAGTACTATCTAGGTTAAATTATTGTGATGTGGTCTATGGGACTTGCTTGTTAGCTCGCACTGAAAGGTTGATCCAAAGAGTGCAAAACGCTTGTATTCGGTTTTGTTTTCAGGTCCCACCACGGGCACACGTAACTCCATACCTTAATGCCTCAAATTTATTAAAAATGAAATCTCGTAGACTCTTGCATCTGGCGGCCCTTTTGTTTGGTGTTATTAACTATAAAACCCCTCCTTATCTCTATAGTAAGCTGAACTGGTTTCAAGAAACATCACGTTACATGAAAAGGTCTTGCACTCAGGTGCTACTGACGCCAAGACATAGATCTGTCACTTTTCGTGGATCATTTCGATTTGCAGCATCTCGCTGTTGGAACGACATACCGCCACCAATACGCAACCTGAAAACAGTACCATCATTTAGGTTTGCCCTTAAAAATCTTTTATTAAGCAAACAGAAGGGTACAAAAGATAAGTGACAATACTTTGCTGTTGGGCACTTGCCCCCGTGGCGAAGAACCCAAATATTCACTTTGTCTTTCAAACTCAATAAGTGTTTATTCAATAGAGCAAAACGCTACTCAGCTCTCTATTAACAACTCATCACACACAATGTATGTGTTCAGCTTCTTTTGACTAGTTGTATCCCGTTAGTCTTTTATTTCTTGTGCAAAAGTTATTAGTCAACAAGGCTCAGTAACTGATGGGCGGAATTGCAGGCTAAGTCTGTCGGGTGAGTGACTGGAGAGCCCTCTCTCTTAGCCAAAGTATACCTGTCCTGTCGCTGACTCTGTTATCTTTATTTATTTTATTTACAGTTGATACCCAATCTCTTTCGCAATCCACACTTATTGTTCTGTATAATTTAAACTCCTTATCTTTAATTACAAATGTAGTTACAACGTGTTTCATATCTTTAACATTACAAATTAAAATTTGGTTTAATACCTCCAGTGGTGTAAAATAATGACCAGAGAACAGACGCAAATCATGATGGTTGACGTCTCCTGTCACCGTCGTCCTGTTTGTCACTGTCGCACCGTTTGGCTACCGTCCGGTGGGCGCGCTGATCTAGTCTGCGTTCGTGATGGCAACTTGGTGACGTCTGAAAACCAGCGTTGCGTACCGCTTCCAAGTGGTACGCAGCATTATGCTGAGACGTCACCTTTTGGCTCACATCGTCATATAGGGCCTTACCCACATAGTTTGTAATACTGGTTTGTTTTTTCTATTTTGATGTTTTATGTTATTTGTTAAATATTTTTTTGATTCTGTTGTTTACCTGTATGTCTTGTGTGCCAATAAATGTGTTTTCTTTCTTTCTTTCTTTCTTCTTTCAGTATTTCGGTTTGATCGATAATCTTTGACTAAGTCATCATCATCATCTTCCGATTCGAGTCGACAGAACAAGTTTGCTTTTTGTATCTACTTTTATTACACTTTTATTTATTTATTTATTTATAAGGACGCCCAACAGAAGTAGCACATAACATTTTTCTTACCTTATACATTAAATTATTCGAACTATGTACTATTCTAATTACAGGGTGCCACAGCATGTGCTATTACAATATTACTCGACTAAGTTAAACTTATGCTTAAATAAAAATAATACAGTATTAGGTAAATACTTAAAGTATAAGTGGTACTTATTTGTAGTTACCTACTATGAGTTTCATCATAATTAAAGACTATTTTATACAAAAAAATACGTAAAACATTTGAAAATAGAAAAAAAAAATATACAAGAAATTAGGGGTTTAAAACGTTTCAATAATAAAATTTTGACATATACTGAAAATACAAAAGATACAAAAACAAAATAAAATAAGTCTATAACTTCCAGACTGTAAATATAAAAAAGCAATTTTGAAAGATTTGAAAAATAGAAATAAAAAAAAACATCCAAGAAATAAGGTATTTTAAAAGTTTGACATATACTCGTAATTGCAGAACTTAAGAATTATCAATTCTAGCAAATAAAACGTTACGAAGGCTTCTCTTAAATTTAGGCAGTGGATCAGTTAGATCAAGATCATGATCGTCCCTTTTCGAGAGCGCGTTATATTGCCTAAAAAGTCTTGGCAACGAACAGTGTTTCCCAAGGTTGGTTTTGCAGTGATGAGTACTGAATAGGTTGTATGATTTTTTTCTGGGTAAACGAGTTGGTGCATGTATTGGTAGTTTATGAATTATTTCGGGACAATCTATATTTCCGTTGAAAAGTTTGTGAAGAAAAACTAGGTCTAGATATGTTCTGCGGTTAGATAGTTCACTTTAACACGTCATCATTCACACGATCCAATTTGTTTCTTTTAGCTTCGTTTTATTTTACGCATTGCCCTGCATAATCAGTACACCACTACGGAGAGTCTAGGATATGCAGTTAAAGTATTTTTATAATTCGACAGTTCTTTTATAACAAGTTTATAAAAATTTCAAGTACCGAACCCCCGACACAGAGTCTCTGAGGTTACCAAATTTTTTTTGTTACTTATTTATTACAATAAAATGCAATGAAAAATATCTAGTTTTATTTCCGCTAATGCTGAGATGCATATGCACCTCCCTCCCGCCCGCTAATTATGCACATGCAGAGGGAACCAGGCTGTTAGTGCAACATGCATACCCAAACCCACTCGACGACACGTGTTTCTCATTAGCGGAATTAAAACTAGATATTTTTCATTGCATTTTATTGTCATATGTATTTCCGCAAAGTAACGCCTGATTCCATTAATTATACTTATTTATTTCCTCAGTTTTGCAATCTACACCATCATGCCGTTTCATTTGATACCACACTTGGGTATACTTATTTGAAAACATTCGATTGTTCATCCCTACTTTTTTAACCCCCATATCTCATGATTTCTATAAAACTTTCAGTTTTGTATTTTACTTATCATTTCATGTCATTCAATACCAAACTGGGGTATATTTGGAAACATTTGATTATTCATCCCCTCTTTCACCCCCATATCTTGTAAACTTCTTTAGTAGTAAGGCCTTTGCATCTATTATAGATGATTTATACAGCGTTAGCAACTGGTAATCGTGCTGTACGGGAACGCTGCAGTGCCTGGGACATTGTTAGATGGATTAGGCTTGCCCAGCACCTATACCATCCTCTCAGCTTAGTCAGCTATTATTCAGAGGAAAGAACAGGTCAATACGTCTGAAGCTAACTAAGCCGCGGGTTTCCTCACGATGTTTCCTTCACCGTTAAAGCTCGTGTTAAGTGTGCACATACATTTTTCAAGAAAGAAAAATCCATTGGTGCACGGCCGGTATCGAACCCACGACCTTCTTTAACGATTTTGATAAAACACCTTTAAGAACCACCGCCGGAAAAAATCTTTCAAATAAAAAAGCTGCAAAAATTATAAATAAAAAATATTCACCTGACGATTCTGTTGCATTAGTATATATACATATGTATATGTCAACATAAAGAAAAGTATTTAATTTATTTATTTTATTTATTTTAATACATTTGATTAGAACGGCTTACACCACTTACACCAATCAATCAATATTAACAAAAAAATAACTTACAATAGTCAAGCAAAAATTTCCCTACAAACTAAAATCAATAATACAAAATAAACATGTCAATAAAATGTCAATATGAAATGGTCAGGTAACATTAATTAATTAAATCGAAATACAATTATTTTTAAATACAATTACTTGAATAAAATAAAGCTGAACACATTATTATTATTATTTTCTAGCCATCGTCTCTCTCACACTGTCTTAGGCATTCTGACATTATGGCATAGAACTCGTCAGCAAACACATCGAATTCTGGGTTAGCTTGGAGGAGTTTGTTGAGGGAGTTGAGAGCTCTTGGTATGGGAGAGGCCGCACGCGCGACGGTGCGACACCTAGGCTGAGCAAAGAGGTTGTGCTTTCTACCCCGAAGATATCTGTCCGGAACAAAGAGTAGAAGTGACTCATTAAACAGATCTGGCGCGTCGATTTTGCCGCGGAAAATCTTACAGAAGGTGGTGATCTGTTCCAGTGCTCTTCTGGTTTGCAAAGAGTTATATCCTAGGCATCCTTGGAGAAATTTAGTCGGATACATAAAAGGATAATAACCGAACTTGCGTTTGTATAGGAACCTTAAAAAGGCTTTCTGAATCTTTTCTAGAAGCAGAGCGTAGGTGCTTTCATGGGGATTCCAAACGCATGAGCTGGACTCTAATTTGCTTCGGACTAGAGCACTGAACAGCAGCCTGATAACGTGCTCGCTCTGAAAATCTCGAGCATTTCTCAGAACAAAACCAAGTCTCTGGAAGGATTCCTTCGCAACCACCGTAATGTGTTCATGGAACGTAAGCCTCCGGTCGAATGTGACACCCAAATCCTTCATCAACGTAATAAAATGCAATGAAAATATTTAACTCCGCTAGTTTTAATTCCGCTTATGCTGAGATGCAGGAGCACCGCCCTCCCGCCCGCTAATTATGCACATGCAGGGAGAACTAGATTGTTAGTGCAGCATGCATACCCAAACCTATATGACGTGACGACACGTGTTTCGCCTTCGAGTAAGACGTGAGTGATTGTTGAGTGCGTTCACTATCTTCCATAGTGTCTTCTTACGCGCGAATCAATTTCCGTCTTATTTTTTTGTATTTTAATTAGTTTAGTATCTAAATTCAAGTGCGTTCACTATCTTCCATTGTGTCTTCTTACGAATCAAGATACCTATAACATAAATAAATTCATTAAAGTGCATTCCTGAACCCCGATAGGGTAAGTGTTAAACAGTGTTTTCTTAGTAAGTAGGTAGGCAATCGCTTCGATTATTAATTGTATTTTTTTTCTCGCTGTGTGATAATTTAATTATGTACTTGTGCCTTTTGTCTTCATTAGCAAATAGTTTATTTGCTTCCGTTTTTGTCTGGATAGCAAATTATACAAATTGTATTTGAATATGGATGTTTTTACATAACTTTGTATAAAAATGCAAACATTTTTTTATTTACCATCTCTCTGAATTAAGATGATTATTTGCATTTTTACAATATCCATACGATTTCATCTCATCTTAAATATCTACCCGCTGTACATACCTACATATAAGTAGCTAAATTTCAACTGCAATACCTACATTTGCATTTCACCGTACGATTGGCTTGCTAGCTAATTATGTAGGTACCTATAGCTTAGTGCACTTTATATCTGCTCTTCTACCTCGGTAGTTCGTATCTGATAGTGAACCACCTAATCACCAACTGCTTATTCGGCTCTCTTAGGCTCGCCAACACAGGGGGTTCACTATCCGCGGAAGGTGAATATGCAAGAGCGAAATCTATGATGTGAATATATTTTCATAGGACGTTGTCGACCTGTTCCTTGGACCTCAATAGCCACATCAACCACCCATTACAGTAAATTTGTACTACCGGTCCTCTGTTATGGTCACTAGTACTACTGGTAGTACTAGTGACCATACGGTGTATCATTTGTACTACCAGTTGAACTACGTGGTAGTACTACGGTCTCAGAGGGCCCTCGACGGCAGACTTCACCGGCCCTTTTTCTTCCGTCGTCGAGCACCGAACCCGCCTGAGCGAGCAGTCGTCGCATCACTTAGCCAGGAGAGTACCGGACCACGAAGTGAAACCAGACCGGCATAACTGCCCCGTAGCTTCTTCATTTGTTTTTTATTATTTAATACCATTTAAATATTGTTTAAATTTATTTTCCTCCAAAACTAAAACGCCACATCATGGATGATCGATCAAGGATGGACCCATAACTTCTTAGGTTTCTTCTTATTAATCTTTTTGCGACGCTCATAATAAATAAGTGCGATTTCTTCTATGCACGGAGCGTCCATTCTCGATAAAAGGGAAAACTGAACTGACAGATGGTCGAAACTGGCTACTCAATTTGGCAACCGCAGGTAACCAGAGGTAACCATGCCTACGTAGCCGGCGACGTCGCCATGGCATCTCGGTGAGGTAGGGCCCTCCATATTGATAGGACAAAATAATATGACAACTCGGAAGTAACGAAGAAATCAATCTTCAGGGGTAGGTTATAAAAAAAATCCTGATATTAAAACCAAAAATGTAATCAACAATTAAAATTAAAGATAAAATAGCATTTTATTACGAGTATGTACAATATATTCTAATCGAGGTACTTGTGTGTGAGTTATTTGCTGACCAGAGGGTCCAGAACTTTCTGGACCTCACCAAAGATGACGTCTACTCCCTGCTCGGCGTTTATCTGAAGCAAACACACAGTAATAATTAGGAAGGAAAATGTTATATCTTGAGGGAATCACTTCGGATCGTCCGCGGTGAGTATGGCAACACTATTCACTATTATTATTATTATTAAGAGCCTGTACTGTCCCACTGCAGGGCAAAGGCCTCCCTTCCTTCCTTCCACCTTTCTCTATCTTGAGCTACTGTGGTCCAGTCTTCCAAGTATGCGTCGAGTTCGTCTCTCCATCGACGTCTCGGTCTGCCGCGACGTCGTTTCCTGTCCTATCCCACAGGATCCATTCGGTAGTGGATTTAGCCCATGACTTATCCGGCCTGCGGCAGACGTGACCCGCCCAATCCCACTTCAATTGGCCCGATTTTTGGGCGACATCTGCGATCTGTGTTTTGGAGCGCAGTTCACTATTTTTATCCGGTCTGACAATTTGACTCCTAGGATACTGCGCTCCATCGCTCGCTGGCAAACCCCAAGTCTGCTCTTTTGCAAAGCGGTCAATGACCAGATCTGTGCGCCATAGGTGAGGATTGGCAAAATGCACATGTCCATGAGTTTTCTTTTGAGTGTCAATGGCAGATCGCCTTTCATTAGATCTTTCATAGACCAATAGCCTACTATTCACTATTAAGTTTAAATTAGTAAGTAATCACTATTAAGTTCTGATCATGAGGGGCATGATCAGAACATAATAGTGACCAACGAGGGAGGTCTTTGTCCAGCAGTGGACATCCTACCGCCGTAGAGTGCCGGCAGTACCGCCGTGGGGTGCCGGCAGTAGAATGATACCCCTCCTCTCATGCCCATGGATGCAGTAAGAGCCTGCTAAGGGATACCTCCGGAAGATGGGCAGCAGCGTCTATCCGTGTATCAACATCCCATACTGCGCTCACCAACCCGCCTGCCAAGCGTGGTGAGTATGGCAACTACCCCTCATGGAGATCCATGAGGGAGGCCTGCGTTCATCAGTGGACGTTTTATGGCTGAAATGGTGAACATTCTCCGGCTGGAAGAGGGACAGTACAAGTTCACGGTCTCATGTGGTCTTACCCGGCACAGCTTGTCAGGGTACTGCGCGATGACCGCGTCATTGTTGTCCAGGAACGTCTTGATCCTCAGCTTGATGGTCTCCTCGTTGTCGTCGGCGCGGCCCGAGGACTCCGCGCGGCCCAGCAGCCGCTTGATCAGGGTCTCGGTCACGCACTCGAAGTAGAGAACCACCTGGGGAAACGAGAATGGAACTGATGATTCGACGACTTGTGTGGCGCAGCCGGCGAAGGTCCGCCTGCGACGCAAGAGGTTGCGCGTTCGACTCCCGCCTCGGGACAAATGTCTGTATCATCATTCCAGCCGTAAAAAGACTACTGAACAGGCCTCCCTCATGTATCTCCATGAGGGGCAGTTGCCATACTCATTACGCTTGGCAGGCGGGTTGGCGAGCGCAGTACGGGATGTTGATACACGGAAAGACGCTGCTGCCCATCTTCCGGAGGTATCCCTTAGCAGGCTCTTACTGCATCCACGGGCATGAGAGGAGGGGTAACATTCTAGCGCCGGCACCCCACGGCTTCTGTATGATCTGGAGATATTTGTTCAGGGTGTTCTGGATGTTTTTCTATATATAATTTCTATCTATTAAGCATATCAGTCATCTAGTACCCATAACACAAGCTCTGCTTAGCTTGGGGCTAGATGATGCTGTGTGAATGGTCCAGCATTATTTATTTATTTAATGGATAGAAATTCTCATTAGTTCGGCATTTCATTGTGAGTTAGTTAAGGTACCCTCCATAGAGCTGTAAACCGTTTGTCGGCAGCGCGACCTTAACGTGTGATGTTATAAACATGGCCTTTTTACGAAAAGTAACTTAGGCGTGTTCTTACTTTCACTAACATCGCTGAAAACAAGGCAACAGAAGAAGGTATTTTGTACATGCCATTTAGTTTAGTTTAATGTATATATTTACTGTGTGTACAATAAAGAATAAAGAATAAAGGTATAGGTACTTACAGTGACAGGAGCAATTGTCTCCTCAAAAGCCACACCCTGTGATTTCTCCCTCGGGTAGCCGTCAACGAGGAAACCGTTGGCGGATTCCGCTCGGGCCAGCATGGCTTCCTTCAGCAGCTCCAGGACGATCTCGTTGGGGACGAGCTCACCTGGAGTTAGAATAGAACCAGTAAGCCCTCAGTTTCCTATTAAAGATAAAGAAACGTTTATTTTGTCACATTTTTACAATCAAATAAAAAAAATCATCAATTCGGTTTGAAAACTAGTGACAAAAATGGTCACTACTCAGCATGTGCTGTGGCAGAACGAGTCGTACCACAGCGCTGGTCTTCAGAAGTAGCTCAGACGATGGACACTATTTCTGGAATTAAGTTAAAGTTGTGCTGTATAAATAAACGGGAAATTATAATAAACATAGTAGATAAGTACAAATAATGTTACTTCATAATCGTCATTCATAGGCCGACTTCACCCACTGCTGGGTTATAGGCCTTAGTTTGTGCCAATCGCCACGAGCCTGCGCCAGTCCGATCCATTTTATCAATTGCTTCTGCCCATTTTGCTGCCGGACGTTACTTACTAGTATTTTTAATAATTGCTAATTAAAAGCGAAACTGTTATCAAATGAGAAATAAATGTTCTAAAGCAAATTCTCATTAGTACGCTATGGCTGCGCCCCTTTTTAAAAAGTTGTACAATTAAGCGAAAGGTTATGCGAGGTACCGTAGAGCTCTAAACATTTTGTCGGCAGCGCGACCGGTGACCTAGTGAGAATGGCTAGGAGCGACGAACTGCGAAAGGCAACCGGAAAAACTTGAGAGTAGCCGAAAAACCGGGCTCAGCGGAGCTCATTTGGAGAAACCTATGACCAGTAGGGGACTAACGTACGCTGAGGACTGGATAGAAGGCGAATAGCCGTCTGGACACAATATAGTTTCGATTTCCACTAAAAACTCACTTTAGGCAAAACTAAAACTTCAGTCAGCACTGCTAGTTTTTACAATTTCTCATTATTATCTTATCTTAGAAATAAATGTTCTAAAATTCCTGCCTGAAATTTGTACGCAATTATTGGGTAGGTAAGGTACTCTTCACAGAGCTCTAAACTAAACCTTTTGTTGGCAGCGCGACTGGTGACCTGATGGCTAGGAGCTAAGAACTGCAATAGGCAACTAGCAAAACTTGAGAGTGCCGGAAGACCGGGCTCAGTGGAGCTCATTATGAGAAACCTGTGACTAGCGTTAGCACGTAAGCTGAGGATTAGACATTGTGTAGTAGGCGAATATATTAGCAGTCTGGAGGCAATATTGTATCAATTTGTTGGGAGGTAGGGTCTTGAATTTACGGTAAATATATATTCTATATATATGAAATTCAAAGTCCTGACTGACTCACTGATATATCAACGCACAGCTTAAACTACTGGACCTAAAGACTTGAAATTTGGCACACATACATATACAATGAGTATCCTAGAGGTGCACTAAGAAGGGATTTTTCGAAATTCCCACGGGATAGGGAATAAATGGGATTTATATTTTCGAATCAAAGTGGCTCTGCGTGAAAAAGGGGATTTCCATGCAGACGAAGTCGCGGCAAAAGCTAGTATGTAATGTTGTAAAGTTTTTTAAATATAAGTGATTTAATTAAATTTACACCAAGAAACATATTTTCGGCAAAACTATCAAACGGTTTTCCGTTTGATCGTGAGGAATACCGCTTCAGCCAGCGGTGCTGACGGGTTGTTTTCTCTGATTACGCTCTTATAAGCATTGATTACCGGTAAGTTGACTGGATATGTGCTAAAGAAGCACCATCGAACTGATCATGTTCCAAATACTACAGAAATTACTGATGCTGTGTAATATATCCCTTTAGAACCTAGTTCATCATTCATGATCATCATTTCATATCCACTGCTGGACATGAGCCTCCCTCAAAGAGGGTTGTTGCCATACTCGCCACAATCAGGTTGGCGAGCGCAGTATAGGTTGCTGAGACACGGAAAGACGTTGCTGCCTATCTTGGTTATCTATTATCTATCCTACCAAGGTTGCCTGGTAGAGAGAGGTTGATAAGGCCGCCAATTGTCACTCTGTTTTTCAGTGTTTCTTGTTATTATGTTTAGTTTTAAGGTGTGCAATAAAGTATTTTCTATCTATCTATCTTCCGGAGGGATCCCTAAGCAGACTCTTACTGCATCCACGGCCAAGATAGAAGGGGCACCATCATACTGCCGCACTCCACCGTAACTGCCGGCATCCTACGATACTTACCCCTTTCCATTATGGTAGTAAGGCACTTCGCTCGGTCCGATCCGCTCTTGACCTCCGCTCGCAGAAGGTCGCCGGTGGACAGATGTGTGAAGCCATATTTGGCGATTATCTTCTCGCATTGCGTGCCTTTGCCGGAGCCGGGGCCACCCAGCACCCACACAATGGGTTTCTTGCTGGTGTCAATCGCGGGCTGCGGGAGAGAAGATTTTTGTTTAGTCAGTCTTTTATACCTGATTTAAGACAAATAGGAACTTTTTGATGAAATGTAGGACACTGTTAAATGAATTCTGCCTTCTATGGAATGCCTTCTGATATGAAGATGTTTCGGTACTTCTTGGTGAATTTTCATCATTTTTCATTTCAGCCATAAAACGTCCACTAATGAACAAAGACCGGAGACATGGGTCTCCGTGAGGGGTAGTTGCCATACTCACCACGCTTGGCAGGCGGGTTGGCAAGCGCAGTACGGAAAGACGCTGCGGCCCATCTTCCGGAGGTATCCCTTAGCAGGCTCTTACTGCATCCACAGGCATGAGAGGAGGGGCAACATTCTACTGCCGGCGCCCCGCGGCGAACTTGGCGGACTTGGTGAATTATCTTACCCCTTTTGGATGCCTTATATGAAAATGACTAGGAACTTCTCGGTGAAATTTCTAACCTCTTTGGTTTTCCTCATAGAACTATGGTCTTGTCTAGTCTAATATTATCGGAATGTTTATTAATGTCGTGACTGTATCAATCAGCATGCCGAATCCATTCAATGATATAATCACGTAGTAATAAATACAAACTTTTGCGAGGCAATAAAGTTTAATACAATTTGACCCTCTCACCAGAGTGACTGCTACGAAAGTCCTTTGCTACGAAGGTGCTACGAAAATCCTTTGCTACGAAGGTGCTACGACTAGTCTACGGCTAAATTTCACCTCAAAATAAGTACTTTAAGTTTATATTTATATTAGGTACTTAAGTGTAATGTTAATTACTGTCATATCAATGTTATTGTGATTGGCTAAAAGCTTGTGCCTACATTTTTATGTACCTAGAATATCAGCGTCAACTGACGGTTTGGTTCAGTTGACATCATGCTGAGTCCTTTCGCTGTTATAGCACACAACACGCACAGATTTTGATTGTTTTTAGAGTTTCGTACTTTAAAAGGAAAAAAACGGAACCCTTATGGGATCACTTTGTTGTCCGTCTGTCTGTCTGTCGGAAGCTGCAGAAGCGGCAGAACGTGTAGAGGTATAGAGTTGAAATTAAAACTATATACTTAAATATACAGCCTCTTTAAGCTGTAAAAAACAAAAATTCCAAGTTAACCGAAAAAAAATTACGACCGGTAATGCCGCATGTTTCGACATTCTCAAAGGAATCAAAGTTCATAGGGTACTTCCCGTAGACCTAGAACTATGAAATACGGCAGCTTATCGACTTATACTGTAGATACAGAAAAAAAAATCGAAAAATATTAAAAAAATCGTCCTTATAAAAGTACGAAATCAATCATCGAGGTTAAGCAACCCTACGCGCGGTCATAAATTGGATAGGTGACCGAATATTTTTGTGCATTTTTAAAACTTTTACTAAATCAGATTAGCTAATTTATAATAATTACTAACTTCTACCCGCCGCTTTGCATGCGTTGTACCCGAATGAAAAGTAACCTTTGTGTTAATCCTGGTCAACATTAATAGGTGTGCAAAGTTTTAGCTCAATCCGTAGCCTAGTTTGTGCGTGAAGAAAGAGGAAACAAACCTCCATACAAACAAACTTTCGGCTTTATAATATTAGTGGAATTATGTTCTTACATACCTACGGAACCCTCGGTGGGCGAGTCCAGCTCACACTTGTCCGGTTTTATTTTTATTTCGCTGTCTTTCTTTAATCCTAATTGTATATTTTTTATATTGCATGTCTGTTATTCGTTACTATGTCTCAACCGATGGACTTATTTGTTTATTTTTATCTTCATGTAGTTGCTATGTATGTACATCTAATGTAATTGTATGCTGCCTGTGAATAAATCATTTTATCTATCTACCTAAATAGGCCAAAAAGTACAAGGTGTTGGTTGATCACCCTACGTTACTTCTAGAAACAGCTTTATGAATGCTTATCCCATGATCGGATACCGAACCGTTATGGTTGGACGTTATTATTAGGCTGTAGGAAAATTGTTCTTTCTTCTGAGTATAGCTGTCTAAACTATAACTATTGTATAGGTGATGGATAAGCCTAATTCATTTAACAGTGTCCTAGACACCGCATTGTTCGGTACAGCATGAACAGTTACTGACCAATTAACTTATTAGTGCATGTATAAATTCGACTGGCACAAAACCGTAATGGTGCTAAATCAAGCAATGGTTGTCTTTTTTAAACTTTCGCGATCACAGCACATTATTAACATACATATAACAGGGTATTTATCGCGTAAATTACCTTTATTATTTCCCGACGTTTCGCTTGGATTGCACCAAGCATGGTGCCGGGAAGACTCATACGTCAAACGTCGGGAAATAATAAAGGTAATTTACGCGATAAATGCCCGGTTATAGATATATATGTCTCTCCGCGACCACGACCAGGTGCAATCCGGTCGAAACGTCGGGAATAAAATAAAGGTAATTACGCGATAAATACCCGATAATCCCATATTTTAATAATACCCGGTTATATGTATGTTAATAACAAGCAATGGTTGTTACCAGCTGATTAGATAGATGTTTCGACATGACTAATCTAGAAGGATAAAAGAAAACAAGGATAATATCTGACGAGCTCTGTGGCGCAGCGGGCGAAGGTCCGCCTGCGACGACTGGGCTTGCGGGTTCGATTCCCGCCTCGGGACAAATGTCTGTACGATCTGCAGATATTTGTTCAGGGTGTTCTGGGTGTTTTTTCTATATATAATAAAAATATGTATCTATGTAGTATAATGTATTAAGTATGTCAGTCATCTAGTACCCATAACACAAGCTCTGCTTAGCTTGGGGCTAGATGATGCTGTGTGATTTGTCCAGCATTATTTATTTATTTATAATATCATACCGCTCCCTGATATGCTTTACATTTGGGCGACTTGCATTGCAGCGGACAAGCTGGTAACTTTTCTATAACTGGTTCTTCACACGGCAAGCAAGTTTTGTTAGGCTCCATTACAATCTTTAGAATTTTCTATGTAGGTATCCAATATTTTTTGTGATTTTAGTTTATCAAGAAAAAGCGCGCCGCGTATTTTGACATTGAGAAGGTTATCTTTTGATTGTAAGGAGGTAAGAATATAGTTCGAAATCTAAAAAAAGATTTGATAGCGTACACGACACTAGAGAAGTATGTAGGTTTGTTACGTAAAATTATATGTCTATGGTTTATTAAGTACTTAAACTTACGTTATTATTCTGGGACTTAAACAGTTAGCCAATGAAGTCGTCTTAAGGACAAGCGCCCACTTTTTTTATTAAGGCATGATCTTAATTGGGATTTTATAAATCTTTTTCTTCCCAAATATTAAAACATATATTTTATAAACAAATATAGTCATGAATTACATATTATACCGTTCTATTTTGCTATAGGTGCTGGGCAAACCTAATCAGAATAGCAGTTGCTGACGGTGTATAAATGATAGAGATGTTAAGGTAAGGTAATCATGCTGCACGGGACGCTGCAGTGCCTGGGACATTGTTAGATGGATTAGGCTTGCCCAGCACCTATACCATCCTCGCAGCTTAGTCAGCTATTAGTCAGAGGAAAGAACAGGTCAATATGTCTGAACCTAACTAGGCTGCGGGTTTCCTCACGATGTTTAAGGCCATACTTATTGTACCTATAACATATGTTTTACCAAGAAAAACAAATTTATGAATGCGCACCACATATTATACCTTTACCTAATCTATCAGTCGATACGCCATTAATAATAAATGTAGCTATCGATTCTTGGTGACGAGTATGACGTACCTGGAGGCATACGTTGTATGGTGTTATAGAAGAGTCTAGAAAAACGAATCAATTTTATACAGATATTTGTTCAGGGTGTTCTGGGTGTTTTTCTATATATAATAAAAATATCTATCTATGTAGTATAATGTATTAAGTATATCAGTCATCTAGCACCCATAACACAAGCTCTGCTTAGCTTGGGGCTAGATGATGCTGTGTGATCTGTCCAGCATTATTTATTTATTTATTTATATAGTAGGTATGTGATTATACAGTAAAATGAGACGAATGAACACACAAAACTTATTAACTATTGCATTTTTGACATTACACAAATTATTCATTAACAATTGCACTTTAAAATTAATTAATTATGTAATAGTATCTACTAGGTTATGAATTTGCATGCCCTATGGTAAAACATGAGTGGAGCCTGTATATACTCAATACCTTTTTGACCCATGTTTGCAAATAAATGATTTGATTTGAAAACAAAATGAGTAGAATTATCTGTCGTCGCCGTGCATTGCCGGTCGAGTCTGTTATTTTGCGAGTGTTCGATGCTATTCTCAGTAGTATATTGACCAAGTGATAGAAATAAACAAGATGTTCAATTATATCTGTGCTCATGTGTTTATTTATTTGATAGCACGACTGTTCACGCGGTAATGGCCGAGGCTGTCTATTTTCATTCACGGCTGCGTTGACAGTGACCGAAGAGATTTCCGCTTCGAAACAGGTGAATGGGTTATTTAATGTAGCTATTTTAAAAATAAACAAAACTACATTTCATAATATAAGATACTAACAAAGTCAATGAATATTCATCATTTCAGCCATAAAACGTCCACTGATGAACACAGGCCTCCCTCATGGATCTCCATGAGGGGTAGTTGCCATTCCCACCACGCTTGGCAGGCGGGTTGGTGAGCGCAGTATGGGATGTTGATACACGGATAGGCGCTGCTGCCCATCTTCCGGAGATATCCCTTAGCAGGCTCTTACTGCATCTATGGGCATGAGAGGAGGGGTATCATTCTATTGCCGGCACCCCATGGCGGACCGGCACCCCACGGCGGTGATTTTTAATGATTTTTGTGTTTCTATAATACAGCGTCAGCAACTTGGTATTCATGCTTAACGGAACGCTGCAGTGCCTGGGACATTGTTAAATGGATAATGCTTGCCCAGCACCTCTACCATCCCAGCTTAGTCACCTAGCTAACTAAGCCGCAAGTTTTTTCACGATAATGCGAAACTATAAGGGTTCCATTTTGTACTACGGAATCCTAAAAATACATGTACTCAAAACTAGGCTGTTATTCAATTAAAATGTGACTCAAATATACAAATATTTAATCTATGTAAATATGTACAAAAATAATAAGTACGCCACCGTCTTCATATTGTTTAATCTTTCCTGTCCATGCAAAGGTTGCCTGGAAGAGATCGCTCTTAGCGATAAGGCCGCCCATTGTGCATTTGTGTTTATTTTAAGTTTTCGTACTGTATTTAATTTAAGTTTTGGTGTACAATAAAGTTATATTCATTCATTCATTCAATTTCAGACGAATTCAAATTGTTTGTGTATTTATAGTGTCTGTGGACTTTAAAATACACAAAATAACAGCAATGAAATGAATATTTAATTAAGGTTGATCAAAATCTAGCAATAGGGAATGCAGAGAGAAAAAATGCAGAGCTTGTTAAATGTATCTAACAGTCATTGTTCCGATTTCAATGTAGTAACATTGAAATGTCAAAGAGCTACAAAACCTCATTAATTAGCGGCAGACCAATTATTAAGAGTAATAGTGGCGTATGAGCAGAACACATCTCGTCAATCAGTTTAGTGCCCTATCTTCATTTAGACTGACAAAAGATTTATTATGTTTGAGCAGCTGCTTAGGCTTTACACTTGATATAATCTCATCCAACTCCGCAAACCGAAATATAAGACGAAATTTAATTGTTAAAAGATGACTATAACGACCGAGTAAGGTTCTTCTGTTCGTATCTTTTCCTAACTTGCGTGTCACCTGAAGCGAAAAAAATCGATTATTCAATCAAATTGTGTTGTTCTGTTTTGTAAATTCACAAGTCGCCTTTGTTTTGGCCAGATTTTGATAGAAATTTTATTTAGATTTTTAATAATATTTTTTTTTACCTCTCTCCAACGATGCCGTATTGACTATTGGTAGATCGAAGTGTTGAAGTGTTTGTAGAGGTATAAAAACGCCACTATGTCAGTCCGAGTACAAGAGGAGAACTCGAAAGCGATTCCCTTAAAAAGAGGCGTAAGACAGGGAGATGTCATCTCTCCGAAACTGTTTACGACCGCTTTGGAAGATGCCTTCAAGCACCTGGAATGGAAAGGACTGGACATCAATATTAACGGCAAAAACATCACTCACCTTCGGTGTGCCGACGATATCGTGGTCATGGCAAAGTTGATGGAAGAACTAAGCACGATGCTCGAAGGCCTCAATCGAGTCTCCCAACGGGTAGGCCTTAAAATGAACACGGACAAGACGAAGGTTATGTCGAATGTCCATGTTGTACATACCCCTGTTATGGTTGAGAACACGACTCTTGAAGTTTTCGACGCGTATGTATACCTCGGAACAAACAGTCCAATTAGGTAGGTCCAACTTCGAGAAAGAGGTCAATCGTCGAATCCAACTCTGATGGGCAGCGTTTGGGAAACTTCGCAACGTCTTTTCGTCCAACATACCTCAGTGCCTGAAGACGAAAGTCTTCAATCACTGTGTGTTACCAGTGATGACATATGGAACCGAAACGTGGTCCTTCACTATTGGCCTTATGAATAAGCTTAGAGTCACACAACGAGCTATGGAGAGGGCTATGCTCGGGGTTTCTCTACGGGATCGAATCAGAAATGAGGAGATACGTAGGAGAACTCGGGTCACCGACAGCCAGACGGATTAGCATGTTGAAGTGGCAATGGGCAGGCCATATAGCGCACAGAACAGATGGCCGATGGGGCCGTAAAGTTCTCGAATGGAGGCCACGGACAGGCAAGCGCAGCGTAGGACGTCCACCTACAAGATGGTCAGACGACTTGGTAAGAACCGCAGGTCGGCGTTAGATGCAGGCCGCTACCAACCGCAGTTCCTGGAGATCAATGAGGGAGGCCTTTGTCCTGCAGTGGACGTCCTACGGCTGATATGATGATGATGATTTCTTTACCTGAAGGATGGAAGAATAAAGCGGCTCCCACAAACAGTCCAAGCTAACTTCCACCCACAACCCCAGAATCAGCATCAGAACATACACTCTGCATTTAACGAAACTTTCGTTATATCGCATAACCACAAATACACGAAGGCCGGTGAATTCCACAGTTTTCTTCACACGTCTTATCCCGAGCAGAATATGGTTTATTTTTGTGATAGGAGCGGTACGTCTTGCCAACTGGCAGGCGATAGGTGGGTGAAACGTAGATACTCACTGGATTATTTTGGAGAAAATCCAGATTTAAATGATTTAACAACTTTGTTTGGTGGTATTAGGTCGTTGACGGGTGCTTGGGTGATTTTGGTGCATTTTGGCATAGATTTGGATTGATATACCTAATTCGATTGGCAAGTATTTTGGTCTACAACAACGTTCAGATTGGTTCGGATGAAATGCTCTATCGACGGTGACATTATCAAGGTCATACGTTTGTTCATCTTATTATTTATTTTGAGCATTATAGCTATTCTGTATTCTGCATAGTTGCTTGCCATACAAATAATCGACACTCGATAAAGCAAGTATATCCTATGCATGACTGTTTATTAACTCGTAATACTTCGATACGCTTTCTGAAGCGCATAGATTTGATTTCAAGACGAATTAAAAAAGAATAGGTCTTCCTTGTATATTGTTGATATAACATTATGTATGCACGTTACTACTCTAGGTAGGCATGGTTTGAGATGTAGAAGATTAGAAAGCGTGGCAAAGTGTATTTATTTTAATTTTGAAATAACGTTGAAAAAAAAAACGTCTACCTATATTAAGACTACTTCGTCGACTCCTAGACTCACTTGAGAAGGATTCATTGGGTAATGTTATCGCCTTAGTTACCACGAATGCATTTTAAATCTGCAATTACTACTGTTATCGACGAGATAACTGTTATGATATGATAACAGATAACATTGTGTGTGTTAACACAGTGGTTTTGTTGTCTATTGCATCAATCAGGATTACCAATACCGGATTACCTACGTTGGCTATGGACGTAGATAATTAGATATAAGCCAAGACAGTCGTATTTGTGTGTTGAGCCATAGGTGATTATTCTTCTACGTTATTTCAAAATTAAAATGAATAGTAACCACGACTACTTATAGTAGTAGTTCATAGTTTTATGATCAATAAATAAATAAAATAAATAAATAAATAATGCTCGACAAATCACACAGCATCATCTAGCCCCAAGCTAAGCAGAGCTTGTGTTATGGGTACTAGATGACTGATATACTTAATACATTATACTACATAGATATATATTTTTATTATATATAGAAAAACACCCAGAACACCCTGAACAAATATCTGCAGATCGTACAGACATTTGTCCCGAGGCGGGAATTGAACCCGCAACCCCTTGCGTCGCAGGCGGACCTTCGCCCGCTGCGCCACAGAGCTCGTCAATAACAAACAATTAATTTAATAAAAACATCTTGTTTATTTACGCGATCAATTCCCTTATCGGTGAGTTTTACAAACTTGCAGTTTGTGTACGTAAACAAAAATTAAATTAATAATTACTAGTTATTAAAAGCGTGGTAACCGAACACGAGCGGTGTCAATGGCATTCCGCAATACTGCGGCAAAGGACTGGCCTACGTGCCAAAATATAGTTTAATGGAGTATAGAAGGTAAAAACATAGGTAGTACTAGCATTTGCTAGTTCATAGTAACATAATTACCGTAAAAGAATCACTCATTTTAGTCAGGGACTGCGTCCATTATGTTGACATCTGATGTGATTTAATATTTTATTATTATTTTCTTTATTTAATTTTTATTTCAATAAATAAATGTGAAAATGTGCATGTCTGAATGTTCCGTTTTCACAAAACGACTGAGCAGATCTTATGAAATTTGATAGAGATTGACAGGTCTTGGGCTACTTTTTATAGCAAAATATGCAGACAAAGTCGCCGATACCACGTACCAGGTAGTTTTTCATAAATAAAATCCTTTGCAAGCAGGCAGGTCCTTCGTAAGGACTTTTTTATTTCAGACCCATTTCTTGCCACTGCGTTGTCAGTCAGTCGGTCGGTGCTAAAACTTTATAGTAGTATCTCACTAATATCGTTTGTATGGAGGTTTGTTACCTCTCCACGCAAAAACTAGCGTACGTATCGAGCTGAAATCTTGCAAACGTATAGATGTTGACTAGGATTAACACATAGGCTACTTTTTATCCGGGTACAACGCATGCGAAGCGGCGGGCGCAAGCTAGTAAGATATATAGTTACGGTGAGAAAATCTCCACTACGGTAAAACCGTATAAGATTAAGCATAAGCGCTTTTTTGGGCGGTCTTTCGCATAACAGCTTAGACTAGGAGTTCAATATTTACCAGTAAAAAATTTAGGCTAGTTAGCGTAGTTTAAGAAAACTAATATCAATTAAATATTGCAGCAAAATAGCGCACTAGACTAGCTGAAATACATTATTTTCGGTCACTGAAACCGCTGTAGAATGTGGACATATATTTTTATGTGAGAACTAAATATAATGTGTTAAGATCAAACGATTTCAATGCTAAATACATTGTAATCAAATAATCTATTATTACCGTGAAACCTTCAGACGTAAGTGACGTAACGCTGAATATCTTAAAACCGCATTTTTTTAATGAAAATAATTTTAAAACGGACTTTACAATGCTTTATACAGGCTGCTTAGTGATTATAAGATTTTACTTACCATTTTAATTGAAGCGCAGAGCGTGTAGCTGTAAGGTTTCAGCGGAATGTAGGGCACGTCCGTACGCTACGAGCTTTGCGGGCCGACTGCGGGCCGCGCGGTCAAGGTCAAGTCGCGTGGGGACTCGATATAATGTGCCAAGCCGCGCTGACACTGACAAGCGCGGGAAAGAAAGGCGGGAAGTAGCTTGCATTGGGTAACCTTGTTGCATAACAGTCACATCCTGAGGAACTTTTGAATTGCCTACAACGATTTTCCTATAGGATCTAGGAAATGAAAAACCTTATCAAAAATGTTTGATACCTGGTGGGGTTCGAACTCTTATTTAGGTATGGATGTTGTTAAGAGGAGCTAAAAATATTGTTGAAGAAATAGGAAAAAAATATGTAGCGACAGTTAGAAAATGTTAAAGCGGAAGTTATGTTTTGTAAATGCTATCACGTGTTCAAATGAGAAACTAGGTAAGTACTTATTGTATTTACTACTTATTGGCTTTGTATAAACATTAAGGCAATCGAATAAATGCGTGTCGACAGAATGACTATTTTTTATTTACTTAGATAAAATAAGGGTTTGGGAGCAGTATTGTTTTGGAAGAGCTATGTAGAGCCATCATCATCATTTCAGCAATGAAACGTCCACTAATGAACAAAGGCCTCCCTCATAAGGCTACATGAGGGGTAGTTGCCATACTCACCACGCTTGGCAGGCGGGTTGGCGAGCGCAGTACAGGATGTTGATACACGGAAAGACGCTGCTGCCCATCTTCCGGAGGTGTCCCTTAGTAGGCTCTTACTGCATCCACGGCCATGAGATAAGGGGCAACATTCTACTGCCGGCGCCCCACGTCTAATAAAGGTAGAGTCATGCTGCTCTCTAACTATATAGTTAGTCATCTAATCTTAACGCTTGTAATATTGACCCGGAATGTTGGGAGGAGCTTGCTTCACAGCGGTCATCTTGGCGAAGCACTATCTATAATAAAGTAAAAGCCTTTGAAGACAATCGCCTTCAGGGGCTAGACACCAAACGCCAACTACGCAAAGATAGACCCAAGCCCTCCTACATATACACCTACAATGACGCTGGTCAGCTCTACTGTCACTCCTGCTGTAGAGTTTTTAAAACCAAGTTTGGTTTGGCCAGCCATATTAGAGCTCATAACAGGTAGTAAAGTAAAGGTCGCCGTCATCGAAATCGATGAGGAGGACTATATATAGTTAGTCTATAGATAGTTAGAATTTAGATTGCCTTAATTTTTATACAAAGCCAATAAGTGGTAAATACATTAAGTAGGTACTTACCTAGTTTCTCATTTGAACACGTGATAGCATTTACAAAACTTAACTTACGCTTTGACATTTTCTAAGTGTCGCTACATATTGTTCCTATTTCACCAATATTTTTAGCTCCTCTTAACAACATGTATACCTAAAATAAGGGTTCGAACCCCACCTACTGGTGGTCGAACATTTTTGATAAGGTTTTTCATTTCCTAGATCCTATAGGAAAATCGTTGTAGGCAATTCAAAAGTTCCTCAGGATGTGACTGTTATGTGACAAGGTTTCATTAAAAATGCCTTTTTTATACAATCTATATATATAAAATTCAAAGTCCTGACTGACTCACTGACTGACTGACTGATATATCAACGCACAGCCTAAACCACTGGACCTAAAGACTTGAAATTTGGCACACATATACCTTGAGTATCCTAGAGGTGCACTAAGAAGGGATTTTTCGAAATTCCCACGGGATAGGGAATAAATGGGATTTATATTTTCGAATCAAAGCGGCTCTGCGTGAAAGGGATTTCCACGCGGACGAAGTCGCGGGCAAAAGCTAGTTTACCTATAAGGAAATTTTATGCGAGGATAGGGTACCAATTAATGATTTTTTTAATAAAGTCCGAAGGCAGGTAGAATAAAAATGCAGTTTTTTTTATATAATGTGCCCGTTTATTACCTATAAAATTTATCATTACTACAATAATGTTCAATGTTTACAATCGCCATTTTTTAAATCATAAAACTAAAACAGGTAGTTAGTTACATATTTTAATCAAAACCATCTTAGACTTTACAATAAGTATAATATATATTAACATAATCCTAAACCTTCACAGCATCGTTTTAGAGCATATATTTCTTTTATTTTTTATGTAAAATATCGTGCATAAAGTAATGTTTCTATGTGAAAATATTTTCATCTATCTACATTTGTTTCGTTTAATCTATACTAATCTATATTGGCCCCTGTGATTTAGACTACCTACGTGAATTATCTACTAAATTGTTAGTGCTAGCTTTACCACCGCACCACCATCAGCAACTTGTCTCTGGTGGTTTTATGCGAAGATTAATTAGTCTTAGAAGACTGTGAAAGAGGAGAAAGAGTAATTTGAGACTGTCATCTCCTGTTTTAGAATTGTTGGTCTTAGATTTTGATTTCATTTCAATGCATTGAGGCGTTTTCACCTTTTTGGAACCCGCGGCTTGTTCGGGAGGCTGGATGTCATCAAACTTGCGTTCGAGGTGGTTCGCGATTATCCTTGAAGACAGCTATAAACACGGCTCAAAAGCGAGATGGGTCTCTAATACTTCAGTAAAGTGTTGTCACCTTTCTTGAAGAATAAAACCACCATGCACTCGTTCCATGCTTTTGGTGTAGTACCTTCAAGCAAGACGGAATTGGAAAGCTTCTGAAGGACAAGTTACAAACTTCAAAAATAGTTCCCTCGAACTCTATAGATGGCGTTAGTTTTATGTCTTGTCATGTCTTTTTATTTTATGGCTTTTTGTGTTTGGTTTTACACAATTCCGCCAGTGTCAAGTTTATAAATTCTTATATTAGTTGGCTGGCCATGTTCGCGGCATATTTCATTTTACTGGTAGGAAACACAATTTGACAATGACAGCAATTCTGATAGTCACAAGCTTTCTCCGCTTGCCGGCTACATCTGTTAGGTTTACTTAGTAGAAAACTTTTTTCTTTCTTACTGAAAACGACTCATTTTTTGAAACTCCTCAACTTACAAATGCAGAAGTCGGTTTATATTTTGTTAAATTTTTTCATTTTGACTATGAGCTTACTGTCCTTACAAAATCTATAAAATTGTGTTCCATGTGTTTTAACTTATATAAGTGTGAATTCGAGCTTACATTATTATTTTTATTTGGAACTCAATCGTTATCTTGGTATTTTTATACCTAGGTGTACTAATTAAGTATGTATGTATAACATTACCAAATTAACGACTGATTGGGACGACTTATTGGAATTCATAGATCCGAATCAGTTTGTTTTAACATTAGATCTAATAAAACTTATTTGTTAAGGCACTTTCATTATGTGCCTTTTGTGTTAATCTATATTATTATAGTATATAGCTTCTATAAGTATATAGCTTCCCAATTACATGTAATTTGATTGATGCAAAAGCCGGTAAGGAGACATTTTTAGTAGGTGTTTGAGGTAGCCTGAAAACTTGTAGAATACAATACTTTGATGATATCCAAATACAGAAACATTCATGTAGACGTCAGGGCTGACGGGCTAGATTTTATATAATACTTAAAAGAAATCTAAAAATAGAATAGTATAGAATTTTGCGATTTGTTAGGTACCTCTCGATCAATTGCATCGACCTTATCGAAAGGTTTAGTGAAAAAATTGCAGACATAAAATAGTCGTCATCCGGCACTGATCGTGCCCAGAACGGTAGATCCACGCCTGGCCTCAATAAATTTTTTTGGGCGAAATAAATCTCTTTAGAACTGAAAATTCGGTCAAGCCCGTGGCTAATTTAGGAACTTAGACCTGGCTACACCTGGTTACACCACCAGTCCCCGGATTAATAATGTGCGACAAATTTTAGGCACCTTCACTATTATTGTAGTTCGTAGAAATCTTTGTGTGCGTTGTACATTGAAAAGATGTAATAGGCAATTAAATATTCAGCATAGTATACCATCGTCCGCGCACCACAACATCGTTCACTTAGACAAGATAAATCATCGTTCACAATCTTCAAATCTATATAAATCAAAATTAATCCCTATTTCCCTTGGTCACGGCATCACGCGTGAACGGCTGGACCGACTTCGCTAATTATTTTTTTATTGTGTTTGTTATTGTCAGGGGAAGGTTTTTCTTATAAAATATAAGAAAGTTGCACGGAAAATTAGAACATTTAAGAATACTTAACTACCATATTAAATTATTTCTAATGTAACCTTAGCGCTTTTGACAATATAAACTTTTTTAATGTAACATGTTACCTAAGTATAAATTAACTTGACACTGGTGGTATTGTGTAAAACCAAACACAAAAAGCCATAAAATAAAAAGACAAGACAACCGTATGGCGTTTGACATAACATTGACAGATTTCGTGCTGCAAATATCGTCAAAGAGGATAGATAATATTTAATTTTCCAATACCAACTATTTCCACCCGTCAAACATTTGATGTTAGGCCCGTCTCGGTGTCACTTGGTTGTCAAATATTTATAGGTGCGTTCAAAAAGTTTATTATGTGACTAAACTTAAGCTGATTATTTTTTTTCACAATTAAGTAGTAGTAGTCGTAGAGTAGTTGTAGGGTAGTAATCGAGTAGTAATTGTAGTGTAGTAGTTGTTGATTAGTTGTAGCGTAGTAGTAGGGTAGAGGTAGAGTTGTAGTAGAGTATAAATAGGGTAGAATTAGGGTAGAAGTAGAGTAGAAGTAGGGTAGAAGTAGGGCAGAAGTAGGGTAGAAGTAGGGTAGAAGTAGAGTAGTAGTAGTAGTAGAGTAGTAGTAGAAGTAGAGTAGTAGTAGTAGTAGTAGAGTAGTTAGAAGATGTAGTATAATAGTAGGTAGTTGATTCTGGGCGGTACAAAGTTCGCCGGGACAGCTAGTATCAAATATAAAACAGTCATTTTCGAGTTACCAAGATTTCGTTTCGTTCCCTACACGTACATATATGAATTACATTGTGATAGTATAACGTAGGAAATACATAAAATAAACTGTGGATAAGTTTACCAACCAACCAACTAACTTTAAAAAAAATATAAATTTTACTGAACCTAAAGTAAGTTTTATTTTTGTCTCATTTGCTTGAATGTACTGTTTACCAAAAAAATTTCATTTTATTGTCTGTTTCAGCTTCAACGTTGTACATGCTGTGACGTCATGTAATTAAAGGAGGATCCAAAAAGAATATAACATCCTGGATGTTAATTTTTTTTTATCTAAGTATTATGTGCATTATGTGTAACACTGTGTTTAAGGTTTGAATAAATAAATGATTGATTTGATTTGTGTTGAATGTCCTATCTTAAATAAATAAATTAGTTACGACAACATTTTTTGCATTTGATGATTAATAAAGACAAATCAAAACAAGCAAAATTAAATCGCTCTATTTTACTACCATAGGCTACAAGAAAAGGACTAGTTATAGTGAAAAACTTAGCGTTACGATACCTACTAATACCCTTATGCTTAGGTTCTGTAGATTAGGTACGTACTTAAAGTTACCGGCAGGGTCTAGAGCCGTGTCATTGTCACCCCTTAGCGTGTGACGTTAACCTTTCCCGTGTGTCTACCATGCGTTGTCACTGTTAGATCACCTGCCGTTACTTCAGTAGTAATAGTACGTTACTATGACATCTATCAGATTTGTAACTCATGGTACCAAATACTAAGCAAATTAAGCCCAGATTACAGTCGCTGTAGTATAGTTTACTGCGTATGTTAGTACCAAACTTTCTGCTAGAGGCGCTGTACAAGTTTTAATTTTTTTTATCTACAGTCGCTAGCGAGTATAGATTGCGAAAACTCATGGTAGACCTACAGATAATAAATATCATAGATATTGTTCATGGTGTTAATATTTTATACATTTTCATTAATACTTTAGAATATCTTGCATCCATGATGTTATTCGTATGTACTTATACACCCTTTTGAGAGAAATTTAGGGCAAGGCGGAGTGACACTGCGAATACGGATGGACAATTTGCTTCCTTTTTGATAATAATAATAATAAATCATTTATTTTCAGACACAGATCTATATTTGTTAGTAGACTTAGGGGCTGTCTCCACGAGCGAGGGAATCGCGGCGATTCTATAGCGCGGACTCGTCGCGATTCTCTCAGACGGTCCCTTAGCCATAAGAGTTAGTATTTAAACTATATATAAACAATAAATTAAACAAAAATACAATAAATGATTTATGAGCACTTTTATAGTGCTTATATAAAGAAGCCTCATTCTTGTAAGCAATAGTATTCAGAATTCTGCTGGTACTTCCGCGAATTCTGCTCAAGAAAGAAGCTACCCGTTTTCTCATACATGCGAGGAACCCGACCGTACGGGCTTCCTCAATCATTCCGGAGGCGCTCCAGAATCGCGGAAGACGCAGCGCCATTCTGAATTTTTTGTATGATACCTACCGACCCGACTAGAAACAGATCCTGTATCGATAGCGGTAACAAACAGTTTATCTCAAACAACTAATTCGACTCATCAGTTCCTCTATAACTAATCAATCAGTTTTGGGTACCTGCTAAGATTTATGGATTAATCTGTCGAGTTTTGGGTAAATGTTACAGGTATTAATTATAATATCAAATTATTTTGTTTTGGTTTTCTCTATAATTTGTTTTCAATTGTATTTTATTTTCTTTTCATTTTGTTGCTTCTTTTGTTTATTTAGAATGTGTTGACAAGAAATAAAGTTAATTCGATTCTTTTTGAAAAAGATGTCTCAGATAAAAAGAGGTTGCATGTTGAAAATGCAGAGAAATATGTATTAATGATCGTTAGTTATGCGGTTACTTATTGGTTATTATTAGGCTAATATTTAATAGCACTTTCCACTTCGACTTGCCCATATATAATTTCTCACTTGTGCGTAATTACTATATCTACTTAACTATACATTAAAATACTTCTGTACATTCAATACATTTCCAATTTCGTGAAAGCTTAATGACTAAGACTAGGTACAAAGATTTCGGCACATAATCGTTATGAGATCAAACGTTTTTGGTATCACATACCTGTTATTTATCAACCCAGAAGGCACGTAAGGTTACACAACAGCTGTTTTTTTATTGCCATGTTATATAAGAATAAATTAGAATTAAATTATAGTACTTACACTAATACAGTGCTCGAAATTTATCTGCTCAGCTGACAGCGTTTCTGTGTAGGTTTTGTAACGGTCTCTCTTCTTGTAAAGATAAATAAATAATGCTGTAACATTATACCCGCAAAGTATGCAGTGTGTTAGTTATGGGCTCCAGGTGGGAATTTTTTTTTGTAGATTCTTTTTGTATCAGTAAACAAAGAAAAACACCCAGACCCGGGATAAAAATCTGCTGATAAAGCAAACGTTTTGGGGATCGAACCTGCAACCTCCTGCGTCCCAGAACCAACTTCGCCACAGAGGTCAAATGCCTTTGTGAACAAATAAATTTTGAGCACTTTTACACCTATTTTTCTTGAGTTTATTTGTTTCTATTTGGTTTGATACTTATTCTATAATGATTCGTACTATGTCATTGTTTATGTTTTCTTTTACTTATTATTTTTCTTTTACATTTGCCACATTCTATGCAAGGTCTATGGTCCGGTGAGTTATGGGTATTAAATAAATAAATGATGCTGGACAATACACACAGCGCCATCTAGTCCCAAAGTAAACAGAGCTTGTGTTAAGGGTAGTAGATGGTTGATACTGACGAGTACTTAATTATATTTTATACTTATCCTACATACATAGAAATATAGCCCGACCCGGGGCAAATATCACTTACAAACATTTGGTCCGCGGCGAGAATTAAACCCGCAACCTCTGCGTCTCAGCTGGCTATTAAAACCATTGCGCCACGGAGGTCGTCATGGTTATGGGTAAACCTAGTAAGTAATTGGTACACTTGATTATCTAAATGTGGGTATCATGTCAATGTCCTCACTCTAATCAGTGTTTAAATGAACGTGAATTATATGTAGAGTTTTGGGTAAATCTAGTAAGTTATGGGTAAACTTAGAGTGACCTGGATAAATCTTGTGGGTTATGTAAATCTGATGGCTTATGGTTTACGGATAAATCTGGTGGTAAGGGTAAATTAAGTGCGTAATGGGTAAAACTAGTGGGTTACGGATACATTTTTGTATCCAATAGTGGGTGTTCATGACGATGTTTCCACTTATCAACTCATAGTCTCATCGTCGTGCGTCATCCAAGAGAAGATCGGTTATGGGTAAAGCTGGCAAGTTTTGGGTATATCTAGCGGGTAACGGGTTAATTTGGGTATCCAAATTTATGTGGCTATTCCTAGTTTTATCTCAACTCCTCTCAGAGTGTTTGAACGCGATTTACACGTCGAGTTTCGGCTAAATCAAGACGGTTATGAGTAGATATCACTTTGAGTAAATATGTGTAAGGGTTATGGGTACATCAAGGTATCTAAAAGTGGGTATTCATGGCGATGTCTCCATTGCTCTGCTCGAATAGTCTCCGCACGTTGACGTGCGTTATCTGAGAGCGTCCCTAAAGTTCTTATATTTCTACTCCTCTCAGTGTTTTAATGAACGTGATTTATATGTCGAGTTCTAGGTAAACCAAGTAGGTGGATCCAGTGGGTTTTGGGTAAACCTACTGGGTTATGAGTAAATCTGATAGGTTATGGGTAAATCTAGTGGGTAACTAAAGGTATCTAAATGTGGGTAATGAGTAAATCTGATGGGTTATGGGTAAACCTGGTAGGTAACTGGTACATTTGTGTATCTAAATGTGTGTATTCATGGCGATATCCCCACTGCTGTGCTCGTAGAGTCTCCGCACGTCGTCGTGCGTCATCTGGGAGACGGTCGGGATCTTGGCTGCGTTGTTTAGCACTGGTTTTACCTGCAATTAGAGGTTTTGGGATTTTTCTAAGTTCTAACGATTAGGGATATTGAATGCGCCTTACAGGCTTATTAGTTCCAGTTTGCCTGAACCACATAGAAATGTCAACTTACAAAAGAAAAACAAAACACAATAATTGATTCATCATCATCATCATTAGCCTATATTTATCTACTGTTGGACTTAGACCTCCCCAAATCTGCAACATTTTACCCTCTCTTTAGGGTCTTCGGTCTTCTTTTAAATTGATTCAAGCCCATAATTGCTGTAGGTGCAGTAAAAGGCTGCTAAGGGATATCTCCGGAAGATGGGCAGCACTGTCTTTCCGTATTGTATTCCGTATCTGTATTAACATCTCGTACTGCACTCGCCAACCCGCCTGCCAAGCGTAGTGAGTATGGCAGCTACCCCTTATGGAGATCCATGTGGCAGGTCTGTGTTCAGTAGTGGAGAGAATTACTTCACTTCAAAAACCGTTTTTTAAGTGAGGGAAAGGAAAACTATCTCACTTCGTTTGGAAAACTCTCTCACTTCGTATGACAGGTTTTTACGGCACATTTTTTTTTACATTTTTGTTACAATTGCAATTTCGATAGTATAAAAACTTCTACAGCGTGGCTACCAACCTTGTTACTAGCCATGCCCAAAAAGCCGTTGCCCACGCCGTTGGTCCCACCGTTGGGAATGCCGTTGTGAACGACTCCGTTGCGCACGTTCCCGTTCATATGGCCGTTGCCCATACGTGACATGGCGTGGGCGAACTGTTGCATAGCAGCTGACGGATCTGTTAAGCGTAAACTCGGTTTAGCAGTTGAATTGTAAATTGCACAATTGTAGGTCTACCATGACTTTTCACAATCTATACTCGCCAGCGACTGTAGTTAAAAAAATGTATTAAAACTTGTACAGCGCCTCTAGCAGATACTTTTGTACTAAAATACGCAGTAAACTATACTACAGCTGCTGTAGTTTGGGCTTCATTTGCTTAGAATTTGGTACCATGAGTTACAAATCTGACAGATGTCATAGTAACGTACTATTACTACTGAGTAACGGCAGGCGTTCTGACAGTGACAACTCATGGTAGACACACTGTCCGTACATAAATGGAATAAGATTAAAAACATTTATTTCGAGTCACAATAGTAAAACACATAACAGGAACATAAAATCAAAATCTATGACAACAAAATGGGTCACCTCACCACTCAGCATTACAATAGTAGTACCCGGTGCTACTATTGCGCTGGTTTTCAGTAGCGCCAAGTGTGCTGCACGGGACGGGAACGCATTTCATCGTCTGAGCCGTATACTACTATAGAGCAGTGGATATGGACGTCGACATCCACTGCTGGACATTGGGCATTCTCTAAGATCATGACGGGGTTGTTGCGATACTCGCCACGCTTGGCAGCTGGGTTGGCGAGCGTAGTACGGGATGTTGACAAGCGGGAAGACGCTGCTGCCAATTTTCCTGAGGTATCCCTTTGGCAGACTCTTACTACATCCAAGGGCAAGGGAGGAAAGTACTGCGTACTGCACCTACCAAGCGTGGTGAGTATGGTAACTATCTAGGTGTAGGGAGACCTGTGTCCAGCAGTGGACGTCCTACAGTTGAGAGATTCTAAGTACGACTTTTGTTTTGCTTCATAAATGTACCAATATTCACCTGTCCTGGTCTCCGGTTGCCGGGGAATGGTGGCGAGGACCTCTGCCTTCTCCATCTCCTCGACAACGAGGCGGGTGAACTCGTGCTGGACGTCAGCCGCGTCTGTATCCCCGTCCACCTGAGGAGCGACACACGTCTTCATTAGCGACAGGGGTACCAGCTACTCCGCTGAGTGTACCTACTACCTAACATACGTTTAACTTTAAAAGCTTTAAAAAACTTTAAAAGTAATGTTGTAATATTATTTTATTATGTAAGTACTTATGTATATAGGTACTGATTTTAATTTTATGTTTATGTATGTTTGTTTTGTACCTCCTATGTATAGTTTCTTATTAGTATTTAAGTTTGTTTGCTATTTATACTCTCTTAATTTTACACCACTGTCTATATCATTCTCTATTTCCTGTCCATCCCAAGGTTGCCTGGAAGAGATCGCTCATAGCGATAAGGCTGCCCTTTGTACTCATATATTGTATTATTTAATTCCTTTATTTTAATGTTCTATTTTTTATGTGGTGTGCAATAAAGAGTTTTCTATTCTATTCTATTGTATAAAAATTGTAGAGATTGTAAGAAATAGTAATAAGACGTAAATAAAATATGACAATTACTTATTGTTAGCAATGCATTAATATGTCATATAAAATAAGAAATAAGAAACTAGATTAAGAAAATGCACGATAGAAATAAAAAATCAGTAAAAGTAGTACTTAATAATTAAGAAATATTTTTATTAGGATATAAGAAAGAAAAATAAAAGCTGTCTACAACCTTTATTTTCCCACGGTATATAAAGACTCTAAATAAGTCAGAGGTGGATAGGTAGGCTAGCCTTCGGCCCCTAAATTATGTGCGCTCTAGGACTTACATTGGACAACTTGGAGCAGTTCAGGACATTTTCGACTTCCCTGTCTTTTCTCTCCTTGTGCTGCCCTCGTGCTAATAGGTGACCTTTGTGATCGTCGGCCACGTCGTCGCTTACCATCAGGTGAGTTGCGGCCAAACAAGTCTATCAGAAATCAATTAGGCTAGGTGCGTGTCGCGCCACGCACTATGTAGGGTTCCTTAGTTAACCGTAGACCTGTTGTTAGAAGTTGGTACATGTTTTTTACGTTTACCAAAACATACATATGTATTTACAGGAAATAATTGAGTTTTCGGTTTAAGGTATTCCGTTATGTTTAGGAAACTGCATCACTTATTTGATCGATTATTTCTCAGAAACTAAAAAGTTATAAATTTCCCGTTAGAAGTACATTTATGTTTTTTTTCAAAATTTTTAAAAGTTTAAAACTTGAATATTTCGCAAATGAAACCCTAAATCGAAAAATCTTTCTCGTCTTTGCAACCCCGGAACGGTTTTGAAATACCTATTAATCGATACCCCACACGATAGGAAAATCAAGAAAAAAAAAGTTCATGCCCACCTAATGTGTATATGGTACCCCAAATTAATTATTTTTTGTAGCGTTTTCTCGGCATTGTTATTTTATATGTCCATGCAAAATAACAGCTTTCTAGGACTAATCGTCTCTTCGCAAAGCCGGTGACGGTCGGACAGACAGACAGACAGACAGACAAAGCGAAACTATAAGGGTTTCTTGTTTTACTACGAAACCCTAAAAAATAGGGAGATGGTCCTGGTCCATAGCTGGTCCATAGCGTGGGCAGGCTGAGTTCGCGGAACACCTTGAGGCGGAAGGTGGAAGGCCCCGAATGAGTCATAGCGCTGGCCTCATTCCAGGTGCAACTTGGAGTAGTCCAGGAGCACCATCCATACCACATCTCTGTACCTGTATTTCAGAGATAAGTCTCGACTTCCCTGTGTCTTTCCTCTTCTTCTGCTGCCCTGTTGCAGGAGGTGTCTTCTAGACACTCGTGATCGCCGGCTACATCGTCGCTTATCATCAGTATAATACGGCCAAACAAAAGACTATCAGAAAAAAGGGAGGTCGTAAGAGGGAGGTCTCATAGTAAAGGTAACTCACGATCATGAGCCGATGGTCCTGATCCATGGCCTTGAGCATGGGCAGGCTGAGTTCGCGGAACACCTCGAGGCGGCGGCGGAAGGCGCCCACGGAGTCGTCGCGCCGCCCTCGCCCCAGCTGCAGCTTGGAGCAGTCCAGCAGCACCATGCGGGGAGATATCTGGAACTGGAGCGGACGGTAATACATTACTATTGTGTGGAGGTGGGATGGGCAGACGTTTTAGTGCTTTTAATAAATATATTACGGCTTTTACCACATACCTAACTCTTAATGGCCTGTGAAACGTCAGCAAGATGATAATAGGTTAGCTACGTGGTAAAAGCCGTAATATATTAATTAAATGATGGCAAGCCACGATAATTTCAATTCAGTTTTAGTGCTTTACCAAAAGATGCGTAAATAATGCCTAACATTAGTAGCCGACTTAAACGCAAGAGTCCCGCCGTGAGATAGCTCTGACTCTATGGTAACTCATGACGCCTGTTCTATCCAACTAGCACTCAAATGGAACTCACCACCTCCTCGAACTGTCCTATTATTGAACCATCTCCGATTATCATTTGACATGCCAATTGGCTCTTTTCTATTAACTTCCTCATCGAACAGTGCTTAGTGTTTTATGCCTCTAGGATACTTTTAGGCATCCCTTAGGAATATCTTTAAGCTGCCCCATCTGCATACATCTACCCAGCTTACAGTAGCCCGTGTTCACTATTCGACACCTACCTTAGCGAGTGTACCTTACACTCTTAGTCTACCACCTCCTCATACAATGCCTTTTACTCCTGGCCTCACAATCCGACAAGCAGTAAGTATATGATTTACTTACTGAAACTATGTTATTCATGTTCGAATAAAATATTCTTTATCTTATATCTACATCTAGAAGCATTGGCGCTTCTTAGTACCACGAATCGTTGTCTCTGTTCAGTGTTCCGAGACTAAACATACAGCAACAACGTAACCTTTACACCTTACCTCCTTCTGAAATTGCCCCATTTGCTCCAAATCCCTCGGATACCCGTCCAGTAGTAACCCGTGTCCGCTCCGGGAGGCGTCGGCCACAGCGCCCCGCACTAGCCTGAGGACCAGCTCTCTAGAAGCCAGCTCGCCGCCGCTGATAGCGGTTTTGGCGAGCGCTCCGTCTGACGCTGGCCCGCCGCCCGCATCTGCTAAAGCGCGGAGGCGCTGACCTAGACTGGAAAGTAAATGTAGTCTTTAAAAAGGGTTCGCATTCAGAAAACCTTAAATTTATACACATTGAAGACTTGCAAGGTCATGGCTATTTTTGTGAATCTTCCCACGACCAACAGCTAGAAAAAATTCAGACTAAACGTTGATTAAAATTGTACGTGTGTATACCTACGTATATAAGTCTATGTATTTTATTCATGAGTTTAACCTAGCTCCAATTTATAATTCCTTTGTCCTTATTCTGCATTACATAGTCGACACAGCAGGAGATGCTGTGTCGACCACGAGACCTGTCTGATGGCAAGCAATTTAGAAATTGTTGTTAAACTTTAACATACTGTATTATTTTTTATCTGCATTTCTGTTGTTTTTTGTAGTAAGTTAATTTTAGTAATTTTGTATGGTTTACACAATTAATAGATAGATAGATAAACTATTTATTGTGTAAATCATACAGAAAATAAAACAGTTTAAAAGAGTTTAACTATCTAACTATACTCTTGTTTCCGTTAGTTCGTAGGGGTATCTAGAAGCCGTAAGGTTAGTCATGTCTACCTATAACTATGCTCGTAATAGCTATGTATGAGATTTAATTACCTGAAATGCGTCCACCCAGGTCGTTGCGTGACCGCGCGTTGACACAGCGTCGCTTTGTTACTGCCCGGACCGCCTACCACCCAGAGCATAGCAGGCTTGGTCGAAGCCCCTCGCACCCTGATCACTTCAGTCTGCAATTACATAAATGATAGTTAGATGTGTCATACATAAAACACAAATTCAAACTCAAAAAATACTGAATTCAGTGCGGCCGCAAGGACCTTTTTGACGCGTCAATTACTAAAATAAAACAGCACAAATTAATAAAGATTGCAACAACACACATTGAACATTGAAGATGACACGCGAGTTAGGAAAAGAAGCGAATAGAAGAACCTAACGCGGTCCTACATAATAGTCAAACAATTTAATTTTTGTTTTATATTACGTACTGTGTATTCCACACAGCGCAATCTTACTTTAAATTTTACCGTAAAACGTCCACTGCTGGACATAGGCCTGCCTAATGGATCTTCATGTAGGTACTGGTCATGAGGGGTTGTTGCCATACTCACTGCTCACTCACACCCGTGATGATACTTCAAAACATGAGGGGTTGTTGCCATACTCACTGCTCACTCACACGCGAGATGATACTTCAAAACATGAGGGGTTGTTGCCTTACTCACTGCTCACTCACACGCGAGATGATACTTCAAAACATGAGGGGTTGTTGCCATACTCACTGCTCACTCACACGCGTGATGATACTTCAAAACATAAGGGGTTGTTGCCTTACTCACTGCTCACTCACACGTGTGATGATACTTCAAAACATAAGGGGTTGTTGCCTTACTCACTGCTCACTCACACGTGTGATGATACTTCAAAACATAAGGGGTTGTTGCCTTACTCACTGCTCACTCACACGTGTGATGATACTTCAAAACATAAGGGGTTGTTGCCATACTCACTGCTCACTCACACGCGTGATGATACTTCAAAACATGAGGGGTTGTTGCCATACTCACTGCTCACTCACACGCGAGATGATACTTCAAAACATGAGGGGTTGTTGCCTTACTCACTGCTCACTCACACGCGAGATGATACTTCAAAACATGAGGGATTGTTGCCATACTCACTGCTCACTCACACGCGTGATGATACTTCAAAACATGAGGGGTTGCTGCCATACTCACTGCTCACTCACACGCGTGATGATACTTCAAAACATGAGGGGTTGCTGCCATACTCACTGCTCACTCACACGCGTGATGATACTTCAAAACATGAGGGGTTGCTGCCATACTCACTGCTCACTCACACGTTTGATGATACTTCAAAACGTAAGGGGTTGTTGCCTTACTCACTGCTCACTCACACGCGTGATGATACTTCAAAACATAAGGGGCTGTTGCCATACTCACTGCTCACTCACACGCGTGATGATACTTCAAAACATGAGGGGTTGCTGCCATACTCACTGCTCACTCACACGTTTGATGATACTTCAAAACGTAAGGGGTTGTTGCCTTACTCACTGCTCACTCACACGCGTGATGATACTTCAAAACATAAGGGGCTGTTGCCATACTCACTGCTCACTCACACGCGTGATGATACTTCAAAACATAAGGGGCTGTTGCCATACTCACTGCTCACTCACACGCGTGATGATACTTCAAAACATAAGGGGCTGTTGCCATACTCACTGCTCACTCACACGCGTGATGATACTTCAAAACATAAGGGGCTGTTGCCATACTCACTGCTCACTCACACGCGTGATGATACTTCAAAACATAAGGGGCTGTTGCCATACTCACTGCTCACTCACACGCGTGATGATACTTCAAAACATAAGGGGCTGTTGCCATACTCACTGCTCACTCACACGCGTGATGATACTTTAAAACTTCGTTTACTTAAACTCCCTTATGAGGGGTAGTGGCCATAGGCACCACGCCTGGCATGCGGGTTGGCGAGGGCAGCACGGGATGTTGATACACGGAAAGACGCTTCTGGCCATTTTTTGGAGATATCCCCTAGCAGGCTCTTACGGCATGAGAGGAACCCGTGAGAATAGTACCCCATTCTACTGCCGGCACCCCAAAACTTGAATGAGCCGTTTTCAGTAAAAAACAAAAAAGTGTTTTCTACTAAACTCAACAGATGGAGCTGGCAAGCGGAGAAAGCAAGTTTGTAATTAATCACAATTGCTGTCATTTTCAAAATATGTTTCCTACCAGTAAAATAAAACTAACGCCATCTATGTGGTTCGAGGGAACTATTTTTGAAGTTTTTACTTTTTAATGAAAACACCTCATTGTCAGTTCATAACTTGGAACAGCATTTTGAATAGACTTCATTTTGAGAAAATTATGACAGTTAAATACCTAAAGGTTTAAAAGATCTAATTCGAGCTTCTTCGGATGTTGATACTCGTAAAGAGTCTGCTGCCCATCTTCTGGAGATATCCTTTCAAACTATACTAAGCCTAAATAACAATGTCGTAATAAACGATCACCTTTAGATATCTTTAGTGACTGCCTCCGTGGCTTTGTTGGTCTTATAGCTGATTGATAGGGGAGGTAGCAGGTTCGATTCCTAACGTGCGGGGTAAATGTATTTTTTTTCAGGTTTTGACCCAGGTCTTTTTTCTTTCTATGTGTGATAGATAAGTGTGTTTTAACAAAACTATATCTATTTTTTTGGTATATATACTCATAACATAAGCTCAACAAGCATTCGGGAATAAACGCGGGAGCAGCTCTTAAGCATTCTGTTGTAAGTTCAACAGGATCTTTTTGATACTTACTGCGTCATCGACTAAATCGAGAATTTTTAAAAACGCCTAATCACGTCTCGCCAAGTACTAAGTATAGGCCAAGGGCTCACCCCTGTCTACGAAGATAAAAGCCCAATATTTTATCAATACCTCGAATAAACAGTCAATAGGTCAAGGAGTGTACAACCTTCTGTCAGTGCGTGATAAATAGTATCGCAACACCGTTTTGTTATTTTGTGCCTTGTCACACTGGGTTCGCGAATGATAACAAAAATGAAATTAGGTAAAGTCTGCGCCACCACTGAAGAAGTGAGGTCTCACGCCGTTTTCCTTCACCGTGAAAGCAAGTGTTAAATGAGCACGTAAATTTTTATATTGAAATATCCATTGGTGCTCGGCCGGTACGAACCCACGACCTTAGGATTGAAAGCCGGGGGACCAACACGGCAGATAAACGAATAATTAATGATGTATTGTGATAGCAAAAGTTTAAAAATACTTGAAGAAACTTAGGTCAAAGTCAAAGTCAATATGTGTTTATTCAAGAGAGCAAAAAGCTACGTAGAATATAACAAAAGAAGAACACGACACATTTAAATTAAATAAAGCATATAATTGAATTTGTTCTGAAGCGAATAATTATTTTTCTACGTTACCTTGGGCGTCACAGTCCTTGCTTCAGGCACTGCCACTGGCAGACAGCTGGTATTACTGGTATTGGAACGGCTGGCACAACAGCTGTCTCTGTCCATTTTAGGCTAGTGGAAGCGGAGGGAACGGGAGCGTCTATCTATATATTCTGTCTAGCTCGCTTTCCACGCCGGCAATCTCGCCGGTAAGACATTTGACCATAATTCTAGACAAGACACTCGACGATCATACTATACACTCGACCATCAATTTAGACACTCAAACATCTATTTAGCTAGACACTCGACTATCTAGGTAGACGCTGAAAAGGACCAGTCAGAACAATGGCAGTAGTCTCCTTTGCCCGTCAAGCTACAAGTATCTCGCTCGCTGTCACGGCTGTTAACGCTTCATTTAGCGTATTTAGAGACTTACCTATAGCGTCACAAATGAAGTCGCCTTACCTTTGGCGTCACAGTCCTTGGTTCTGGCACCGCCACCGGCACAGCTGGTATTACTGGTATTGGAACGGCTGGCACAACAGCTCTGTCTCTCTCCATCTCGGGCCGCTCCCGATCCCCCTGGCTCGCTCGCTCGGGCGCGCGCTCCACGCCGACTATCTCGCCGGGTATGCCACTGACTCCGTTCGACTGTTCGTCCGTGGAGCCCAGGATCTGTAGTACGGCCGCTCTGAAGTCTTTGTACACATCCTCTGGATTACGCTCGCCGTTTACCTGTAAGAGGTAACGAGATTGAATACTAGAGTAGACTAGCATCTTCTCTCTTGCCCGTGGATGCAGTAAGAATCTGCCAAGGGAAACCCCTGCAAGATGGGCAGCAGCATCTTTCCGTGTATCAACATCCTGAACTGCGCTCTTGAACCCGCCTGCCAAGGATGGTGAGTATGGCAACAACCCCTCATGAGCAGGACTTGGTGATAATTGAGGGAGGCCTTTGTCCAGCAGTGGACACCCTACGGCAGGAGGATAGGGAAAAAAGAGAAGTCTGTTACATACGTAGAAATACTATAAAAAAAAACTGTACCCGGACCACGGAGGTTTAGACTTTACGTTAAAAACCTTTCAAATAATTATACAGATTGAAATCCGAGACAGTAAAATAGACACCTGCAATTCAACACAGATTCTTAAAATGTTTCGATATAAATGTGACAATCATTGCACGAACGGTGCTCATGAAAAAGGGCCTCTAAATGGTCTACGAAACGTCAGCAAGATGATAATAAGTTAGGTACGTGGTGTAAGCCGTATTTTTTTTATTAAATGATGTCTAGCCACGATAATTTCAATTCAGTGAATCATTGCATGGTTCTACGAATGCACTATTGGGACCCTATTCCGAACTAAGCGATCTCTGAACCCGATAAAAATATGGCTTATCATAGCTTACCATCACCTATCTAAAACCGTAAAAATTACGACTTACGTTGAAGTCCACGCCTCCGTCATATACAAGTACCTAAATTAAGTGCCGTTTAAAGAACCAATGCAAATATATTTTTTTTGCCGTGGAGTGTAATTGTGTACTTATAGTTCGTGGAGTGTAGCGAGCGTAATGTTTTTCCTACTCTATTGCCCGTGGATGTAATAATAATCTGCTAAGAAATACCTCTGGAAGATGGGCAGAAGCATTTTATCGTGTCTTCAACACCCTATACTGCGCTCGCCAACCCGCCTGCCAAGCGTGGCGAGTATGGCAACTACCCCCTAATTATATTACAATCTTATTAAAAACCTTCTATTAATTGGTTTAAGTATAAAATAAGTATCATTTGTTTCATAAATCCTGTCACTGACCTCACACAAGCACCAGTACCCATTATTAATAGGTAGACTTCATAATTCAAGTACTTATACTTAGAACTGTAATTACGACATGGCACAGTTAGGCGGTCGCAGGCTCATACAACATTGATGGCACACCTGCCGTCTTTCAAGTATGCCCCACTTCTAAATAAACTGCCCTAAATTGACAAATAACTGTGGGGTGCTGGCAGTAGAATGTTACCCCTCCTCTCATGCCCGTGATGCAGTAAGCCTGCTAAGGGATACCTCAGGAAGATGGGCAGCAGCGTCTTTCTATCAACATCCCGTATTGCGCTCGCCAACCCGCCTGCCAAGCGTGGTGAGTATGGCAACAACCCCTCATGGAGATCCATGAGGAAGGCCTGTGTTCAGTATTGGACGTTTTACCGCTGAAATGAAATGATGAAATGGACATACATATGCCGGCAGTATAATAATTTCTGTCCCAGTATCCCTTGCCCGGGATACACTAAGTATCTAGGAAGGAATGATGGAATCCAGAAGATTGCAAATTTCAGTGTTCCGGTTTAAAGGTAAAGGAGGCCGGGGAATTTACGGGCACATGAGACCTTACATTCCATCGTGAGGAAATTTGCAGCTTAGCCAGCTTCAGACGTATTGACCTGTCCTTTCTTCTGACTTATAGCTGACAACCTGAGAGGATGGTATAGGTGCTGGGCATGCCATCTAACAATGTCCCAATCCCTGCAGCGTCCCGTACAGCATGAATACCAGATACGCTGAATAAATCATCTACAAAAGGTTAAAGGTTGAAACTTAATACATATTTGTGTATTGTTCCTGACGTTTCGGCTGTGATTATACAACCGTTATTAATGTAACGCGATAAATTCCTGATTCAAAATATTAAACTACTTCTGGTATCGTTTCGGACAAATGTATAATACTCTTATTATCATCACCATCATCTCAGCCGTACGACGTCCACAGCTGGACATAGGCCTCTCACATGATTCTCCAAGTACTGATCATGAGGGAGTTGTTACCATATTAATACGCAGAAAGGCGTTGCTACTCATCCTCCGGAGGTATCCTTTGGCAGATTTTTACTGCGTCCACAGGGAAGAGTGGAGAAGCAACATTTTACTGCCCGGCACCAATTATTTTATATTATTTTATTTTATTAAACCAATTACGTAATAAATAGGAACCAAAAAAAAATCTAATACTAATTTCCGTAGTACATGTAGGTAAGCCTTCCATGCCGCATGGGTAAAACTATTAAGAATTAATGTTATGCTAATGGCAGGACAATAATTAAACGTAGCTTAGCTACGAAGTTTCTACGGCACCGGCGTACTGCTACGCCGTAGAGCGTCTACGCCACTAATTAATGGAATTAAATGCTCCAATTTACGATGTAATCATGTTAAGTATATACTTATTTTATATTTTACAAGCTATTTGTCGTATCTATGAACTTTCTTTAACCTACATCTAATCTAATCTAATAAGCCTGTGGGATCTCACTGCTGGGCAAAGGCCTCCCTTCCCTCTCTCCATTAACCTACATAGGTCTTTAAAAACTCATAATGTTTATTTCGAGCCGCAAAAAATATATCTTTAAATTGTTTTCAATACAAGCTAGAAATGTATATAAAATGCAAAAATAGAGTAGAAACTCCTTCCAATCACGTGATACTCATCATCGCATACTTTAGCTACTAAATACTCTAACACTAAGTATATAAAAGCTACATTCAAATCCGTTTCGGAGCTGCGAAACATACACACTTATTACCCCTCTTCCCCCCCCCCCCCCTTTTTTTGCTCCTGTCTTCCTCTTTTAGCCTTTGCTCAGATTCAGATTCATTTATTTATCTTTTCACATTTACATGTACTAAGATAAGTCAACAATATCATATTCAAATTTTGTATACGAGATACAGGAAAAAAACTAACTAGCTTGAGTTAAGCTCTAGTTGGTTTTAAAAAAACTTTGAATTTTTCCATACCAAGTTTATTTAATAAGGTATGACATGAAAACTATATTTCCAGTGTACACGTAAGTACACAAGGTTGAAACGCATTTAAAATGCAAAAATGAATGTTGAAACTACGCCTAGTCACGTGATCATCACCGCATACTTCAGTTGCTGGGCACCCCAACGTTCATCATTCATTCATCCGCTCATATTCAGGTCGTAATACGTTCCAGCCAAACAAAAAATTCATGACTTCCTTGAAACTAATACCCGGTAACGCCTACCCGCCGTTGTTCATTTTTGATGGGTTTTAACAAGTCGACGATAACAATATTTACTGCCTTAGAGACGTTAAATTAAAAACAAATAAATAGTCTTTTTTTTATGTTAGATAGGTTAGCTCTTGATTTCATCCTTGCTATCGCAAGAATGTAGATAGTGCTGGACATTTTGCACTATCTACTACTATCTAGGCTCAAACTAAGAAGAGCTTGTGTTGTGTGTTGAATGATGGATGCAGATGGTTATATGGATGGGGATAAATCAAATATTTGTTTTGAAAAACGATTTGTATTGATGTAATCTTGTTATATTTTAAATTTCGTCAAATTAAAAGCTATATAACTTGTTAAGCTTTCGCGATTTGTTAACATATTTATTCGTTTTAAAATTACAGGATTTTATCGCGTACCACATATTTGTATGACATAATTATATAACGTCGGGAAAATAATAAAAAAGGTACGCGATAAAATCCTGTAATTTTAAAACTAATAAATAAATTAAAAGCTGTAGCTCGGTTAAAAATATCCCGTCATCCTAAGAAAACTACCACTTTTCTGAAAATAAAGCCCATAAAATCGGCTTCATAAAATTTCTATAAGTTGTAAGTATCATCAAAATCGGGTGACTTCTCCAAAAAATATCCTCGGATAAAAAAATCCCCCTATATCGTAAAAACTACCCCATTTATTCAAAATTCCCCACGACAATCGGTTATATAGAGATAAACCGAAATTATAAGTGTTCCTTGTAGTACCACGAAACGGTAAGAATCGGTATCCAATCAGTCGCAAGTTTTTTCCATCGGAAAATTTGAATAAAATGTGTTATATTTCATCATCATCATTTTAGCCGTAGGAAATCCACTGCTGAACATGGGATCATGGATCTTCAAATACTTATTATGAGAAGATTATTGCCAACTCGCCACGCTTGGCAGGCGGGTTGGTGCAGGTATCCCTTGGCAGATTTTTACTGCATCTACGAGCAAGAAACGAGATGCCACATTCTACTGCCGGCACCCCACGGCGACAGAAAGTGAAAGGTTAATTTACTTAAAAATAAATTTCAGATCACATCACCGAAAACATGTGAATCAATTCGTGTCCAGTCTGATAAAAGTCTACCAAAGTTCCACAATTGGCACCTATACTTTCAGGACCTCGTCAAATATGCATGAACTATATTGTCTATAAGCGCTGGTAAATAGGCGAAAATGAACCCAACTGTTTGACAAACAAAGTTACAATTGTAATGGGTACAGGTACCTAGGCCCTTTTGAACATGTTTGATTTCGATTGTTCGAATTAGATGTGACTAACAAATTGACTTATCATTGCGGCACAAAATGGAGGCCTCACTACAACCAGAGGAGGGTAGACATAGCTCATCATCATCATCCCAGCCAAAGGACTGGTGTCCACGTACACTGCTGGGCATAGGCCTTGTTCGTGGGGTTGTTGCTATACTCGCTGTTGGAGATATATACTCCAATTAAATTCTGATTGCAACTGATTTATTCAACAATACTTACATAATTATATATAGCCGTGGGGTGTCAGCAGTTGAATGTTACCCCTCCTCTCCTACCCGTGGATGCAGTAAGAGCCTGCTAAGGGAAACCTCCGGAAGATGGACAGCAGCGTTTTTCCGTATATCAACATCCCATACTGCGCTCACCAACACGCCTGCCAAGCGTGGTGAGTATGGCAACTACCCCTCATGGAGATCCATGAGGGAGGCCTTAGTTCAGTAGTGGATGTTTTACGGCTGAAATGATGATGATGACATAATTATATAATGAAGCTTATTGCTATACACGCATAATCGTGACTTGTTATAATAATAATATTAAGATTAAATTATTATTATTATTAAATTATACGTGACAATATGTACCTTTTACACTCGCTATACTACCGGCACACCACGGCAAGATCTATCTATCAGTGCAAATTTACCCACTTTACTACCACCACACCTATTTCTGCCGCTAGGCAGTAATGTCTGTATTGCTGTGTCCGGTTTGAAGGGTGACAGGTGAAATAACGGGCACATGAGACCTTACAACTCTATGTCTCTAGACTACAACTGTTTTACGAATTTCCATGATTCGGTGATTTTCTTCTTTCAAGAATACAAAAGTTTTAAGAATAAAAATAAGAAAATAAGAATAAGGAAATATTTATTTACGACTCATATGTACACAGGTAAATTAAAATTACATAATATAAACAGAAAAATCTTATGAGACATAAACTGGTCACCAACTCAGCACACGCCGTGGCAACACGGCACTGATTTCAGTGGCACCATATTTGTTTTAATTCGTTTCATTGAAAGAACAACCGCTGATTATACGTAAAATTCAACCTAAACCCCAGCTGGTTCCTGACAGGGCCATTGACCTCGGAGAAGAGCTGCCGTAGAGGGACAAATAAAAATAACTAAAACCAAGGAGAGTTATTTTTTGAAATGTGATAAATCGAATTATGATCTCAGGATCATGTTCAGACCAACTAGTAAAAATGTAAATAAAACGAATAAATAAATCAATAAAAAACATAATAAGGTTACTGTCACTGAGCTATAATGGGAAGATTTATTAACAATGAAAAAATAAAAATAAAATCAACCATACCAACACATACATACACACACACACACACACTTACCACACACACACACCACACAAACACACACACCATACACCCCAACACCTCACGCACATATATACTTACATTCTTATATTTTCGATAACTGTTTAATTCTTTAAATGCATAGCATCATATAATTCAGAACTATTATTTTTGTCTGTTATTGTGTAGGTACCATAAGCTGGAGGAGGGCATTGGTCTCTGCGACACAGTTTTTTTTAAACTTTTGAGGATATCATCGTTTTTCATTATTTTTCTGTATTCTTACGTGTTTTTAATCCAATAAATGATTTTTTATGATACGAATTTTCGGCATGTTCATAGGCTCCACCCTGAGTCAGGCCCCATTGGACTCAACTTTATGGACTGGTACCGGGGTTGTTCACTATAATTAATATATTAGCATTATTTTGGTTTGGCCCGCTGAGTGAGCTGCTTGCAATTTATTTGCCACTCTTTTTTTTAATATTTAAATCTAACATTGAAATTATCATAAGAAATAGATTAAAATTAGAAACAAGTCTAACATCTCTAAAATGACAACTTTTTGCGTGTAACATCTTACCATAGAATACAGAATATAGAGGTAGATACCAAATTCAGTTTGTGTTCTTTAAGAAAAAACAGCTCTCAACGCTGTAGGGCATATAAAGACATTTGATAAGGGGCAATGTTGGTAAATTGTCTCATGGCTGGTTTCCAATACAGTTTTCAAATCGAAATTTCTGCTTTATTCAATCTAAAGGTGTTTTTTTTCTTTTGTAAATTGACTATTCAAAGAAGCTTTTTGCTCTACGGAGTAAACACCCACTGACTTTGACTTTGACTAGAGATCTGAAAGAGCGTTTTGTCCACCAACGTAAAATTTAAAGAATTAACTCAAATGACAAAAGTATTTTTTATTATATAAAGTATTTTTTCAACCGATTTGCATGCAGTTTTTTTTATTTAACAGCAAGTTTTCGGCGGTGGTTCTTAAACATCTTATTCAAAGTGGTTATGAAGTTAACAAGATATAGGGGTGAAATAAGGGATGAATAATCGAATGATTCCAAATATACATTCCAAATGTCATGTTTTTGTACAGAATTGCGAATGGAGCTTTAGATGTCTCAGATTTGTTATCAATTTTAAACTTCACTTTACCATTAAAACTACCTAGAGCCTCTAGATTTAATCTAATCACCGTCACCTCATCAAAGTCCAATCTTGGACAAAATGCTCCTCTAAATAGACTTGCCAGAGAATTTAACACTACTCGTATCTCCAAAATTTCGGAGGTCGATCTCTTCTCAGGCTCTATTCGCAAGTTTAAAAATAACTGTCTTATATAATCTCTGTGTTATAATTATTGTATTATTATTATTACTATAAATTAATCATTGTTTTATTATATACAAAATTTCAATGATTTGTTTAGTTAGGTTTTATATTTATTACTTTTTACTCGCTCAATTATTTTATTTTTAATAGCATGTCGTCGTCACCTATAATTGTAATGACACTTACCTACCGTATAAATATGTTTGTGTACTTAAGTTTTTTCTGGTGTACATTATGTTGTGTGATCAATAAAATAAATAAATAAAATAAATACCCGAGTCTGGTATCAAATGAAAGGAAATAATGTGTAGAATGAAAAACTGATAACACATTACAAGAAATATTTAGGTAAACTCACTAAGTTTAGCGTGTACATAATAACAAAACAAATAATCTTATCGTACTCTTAACTTATTATAATAAATTACAACATAACGGACTAACGTAATACAATGAACCTAATACTGATATAGGTTTAAACACATACTTTATAAAGACAAGATGATTATCATACAATAGCAATAAATGAACCAAATAGATATAAATTAACTTTAGAATTTAAATTTAGTAGAAAATGGTCATCTATTAGCCCCTAGTTATCGTGGATGAAGATACGTAGCATCGCATGATAGCAGTTGACATTATACGTCAATAAATGAACCAAATAGATATAAATTAACTTTAGAATTTAAATTTAGTAGAAAATGGTCATCTATTAGCCCCTAGTTATCGTGGATGAAGATACGTACGTAGCATCGCATGATAGCAGTTGACATTGTACGTCAATAAATGAACCAAATAGATATAAATTAACTTTAGAATTTAAATTTAGTAGAAAATGGTCATCTATTAGCCCCTAGTTATCGTGGATGAAGATACGTACGTAGCATCGCATGATAGCAGTTGACATTGTACGTTGGCCGTCGCGGGATCGATACGCCGACCCCCGCCGTATATTATACATGGGCATCGATTTGTCAACACTGCCATGTGGTATTTGTTTATGTGGTCAAGTACTTTAGTTTAACTTAAACTTGACCGTTTGTTCGAGTATTTACTTTATGTAAGAGCCGTGAGGTGCCGGCAGTAGAATGTTACCCCTCCTCTCCTACCCGTGGATGCAGTAAGAGTCTGCTAAGGGATACCTCCGGAAGATGGGCAGTAGCGTCTTTCCGTGTACCAACATCCCGTACTGCGCTCGCCAACCCGCCTGCCAAGCGTGGTGAGTATGGCAACTACCCCTCATGGAGATCCATGAGATAGTGGACGTTTTACGGCTGAAACAATAGGTTATATATCAAAGAATGCAAACAATAAGCAATAATATGATTAATGAGGAAGATATCGATATCCGACAAAGGAAAATCAAGTCCAAGATGTCAGCGATGAACCAGGATCAAGGAACTCAAGACACATTGCAAGGCGAGGTGATGAGGGGTGGAGCAAAGCCACGACTGTATGATGGCCAAGGATGGAACATAGAAGTGTCGGGCGTCCACCGGTAGCGAGGTGGGTTAGGGGGACGCAGTAACTGTTGTTTTAATGTTATTTTTTAAACTACTAAGGTGAAACGCAGATAGAAGAGGGCCAGCATACAAACTGGCGCAAAAAACTAGCTTTAACTATAAAATTGTAGGTGCCAAAACAAATCCTGCCCATATCTAGCAGTAGAAGAGTGTTACCCCTCCTCTCATGCCCGTGGATGCAGTAAGAGCCTGCTAAGGGATACCTCCGGAAGATCTCTGGGATTTCATAAAAATCCGATGCCTTGAAATCTGCTATAAATAGTGATACCATTAGTGTTGTGTGCCGTGATCGAGTTTAGTTTCGTTCGAAAATGAAACCGGTCATTCGTAGTCAGAGACTTAGAAGGAGGGTAGATCGTTTTATCTGCCAATGACTACTCGCAAAAGGCGTTTATGCGTGGTGATCTGCGCCGAAATATCGGGAAACTCAAAAATAATCAAATCATTAAATATGCCTTAAATATTGCATATAGTAACGATAGACAGGCTAAAAATAGCCAAAAACCACATTCTTAATTTAGATTCCCTGCACACGGATTGTATGGTGGTTTTGTGACCTATTCTGCCTGCCATGCTACGAGATACAATACGATATCGTAGCATAAGCTGACAAAATTCTATAACAATGCTATAAACGTTTTGTATCTGCTATGTAGTAACGTTTTGGGTAGTGATTAACTCATTTGTGTAACCGATTTGTATTGATGTAATCTCCTTAGGTCAAGAGTTATCTTCGGACAAAAAAAACGATTAAAACCCGATACCTCAAAAAGTACACCATAAATTAAATCACCAAAAAGTTCGCCTACGACAATCGTTTTGTATTAGGCTAATATCCTGAAATTTTGAATTTCATCAAAATCCGATCATCCGGTCAAGAGTTCATCATCATTTCGGCCGTAAAACGTCCACTACTGAACACAGGATTCCCCTATGGATCTCCATGAGGGGTAGTTGCCATACTCACCACGCTGGCATCCTGGATCCATGAGGGAGGCCTGTTCAGTAGTGGACTTTTTACGGCTGGAATGTTGATGATGAATAGTAGACACTGGGGTCCCTAAAGGTATAGTTCATGCCATAAATTTAACCTTGATGTTGGGTTTTTTGTTTACCTTATAATGTTTCCTTGTTTTTACACCCAGTTCTCATGTGCTCCATGATATATTAAGAGAAATACTCAAATACAATAGGCAGTTTAAGTGGTTTTAGCAAAAAGTCAAGGATTATATCATTAGAACCGGTTTATTTTTTAATTAAAGAATATTATGATTTGTTATATAGATGCAGCCTGGGGGGCCACCAGCCCATGCTGTTTCATTGATTTTATTATTGTAATTTTTTTGTGTGTCTTCTGTTGGCGGCTCAAATAAATAAATACCAACATGGTAGGGAATTATTATGAACAATGAGTTTATAACTTTAGTAGGTTAATTAACAGTAAAATAAATCTATACTAATGTTATAAAGAGGTAAATTTTGTGAGGTTGTAGGGGGTAATCTCTGGATCTACTGAACCGATTTTCAAAATTCTTTTACTAATTGAAAGCTATAAATTACCGCCCAACGAAGTGGGCACCGGGCCAGCTAGTATAATATAAAATAAAACCAAAATAAATAAATACTAAAGCTACCAATCTATGACCAAGAAAACATCAGTTCCAATAAAAATTTAAGGTTTCCCATCCTGTACCACTAAAATCGTGTACCACTGGTACAAGATGGGAATTACAAAAAATACTTTTCAAAATTATAACCGTATAACTTACTAACATAACGTGTTATAAATCAAAGGAGGAATACCTAACACCAGCACGAGCGATTGTCAACCTACAATTTTCTTATAAACTATGCATGAGGAGCTACCTAGGCCCCATATTTTGTTGCCTTTATAATTTACCACCATTCTAGTATTCTGTTTACCGCGCAGTATTCGTAATTATTGTTCTGCAAGACAAACGCTTTTGCAAGTTTATTGTTGGAAAATGTAGTAGGACTTTTTGTGAAGAATTCATCCGGGGAAGTACTACCACCATAAGTATTTCTGCCGCCAAACAGCAATCTCTACTTTGCTGTGTTTCGGTTTGAAGGGTGAGGGGGCCGGTGAAATTACGGGCACATGAGACCTTACAACTTCATGTATCAGGGTGACGGGCGCAATGCAGTACAGCGTTGGTCACGTGCTTAATGAACGTGATTACCTCGGTATTGCAGTTGTAATAGGTAGAGGTTACCGACATCAGATAGGCCTTGTGCTTGTCTCTTCATTTAGTCGTATAATATATATATGTACCATAGTTTTGTTTTATTTTAAAATTGAAAATAGTTATCGCATTTTATAACGTAAAAGAAAATTAAAAAAAGGTCCAAAATAATCAAAATGACATCGTGGCCCATGAGGGGATCGAACCCGCGACCTTCGCGTTATTAGCACGACGCTCTAACCAACTGAGCTAATGGGCCGATGCAGGTGTGTACGAAAATAAGAACAACGTTTGTCAAGGCCGACAATTAATACTAGGGAGCAATAAGTAATATTTTCCGAGCCAAATAATACTGAGATTGCATGTACAAGTACTATCTTGCAAGCGTTATAATATCATATCTCGGTAAAATGTATTTAACGACTTATTTCCGACCACTTTCGAGGTATAAACTGCATTTAATTGCAACCAACATTAATAAGATTACCTATAATCTTCTTCTATACCGTTGCACTCTTATCAATTATTATTATTATATTTTATGGTTATTGTACAATAAAGAGTTTATCTATCTATCTTATCAGAGTGGTCGTGGTCATCATGGCACATAAAATTGTTATCCATTTGGGGCTGATGTGATTCGCCTTACGATTTTCTCTTTTTCTGTACGAATATTACATATTAATAATTTATTTTATAATACATTATTAATAGGTAATATCATGAACACATAATCATACTCTTTAATTTTCCAACAACAAAAAAAACAATTTTAATTATATAATTTTCAAAGGTTGCTGAAACTTGTACCCGTACTATGTATGCTTATTACATTTGAGGCATTTTCCTCGATTTATCATGGATCCCATCATCGCGGATAAAAGCAAGCAATCCTTATTATGAGAAACTAAAACACCAAACCACAAGTTTAAATTTTGGGTATGTAACTATGCCTTGACGCACTCCGGCAGACACCATTACAATTATTTAATTCTTCATGGACCCCATCACCAGAACCGAGTTTTGAATATACCTGTTGGAACCAATCTAGTAATGTATCGAATTGAGAAGTGTATTCGAACCCAAAAATATTTTTCCTGTTAAGAAAACTTAAAGATAACGTCATACAAGACACTTGAGCTCTTTCAGTCCTAAAACTTGTTAAATTTGGAACCGAATGTCCAAGAACGCTGAAATGTGTCTTTCAGTTCATTTATCTTATTGAGTGCGCAAGGTTGAGGTAAAAAATACAAAAAAATAATACAAATATATACAAATACCATTAAATAAAATTATATACTCAATGCCAATAAACATTTCGACTGAAATACTGTTACTAGTTTCTTAAGTGGCTGAAATAACATAAAAAAATACTTCTTGGAAACCAGCTACGTAGAAGTATAAAAAAGCCATTTCGGAAACCAGTTTCCAAATGCCGGTTTCCTAGACCGCCGAAACGTCTCAGCCAGAGATTAGTGGGATCAAGAATTCAATTAGGCGTTCCACAAGGAATAGGACCTTTCTTGTTTTTGATTTATGTAAATGATCTCTCCTTCTTATTTTAAGTTCCTCTTGTCGTTTGAATCTGCAAGCCCGCGGGCATAGAATTTGTCGCCGACAATAATTGTGGTGACTAGCTCTCTCGACGCCCGAATTCCTCAAGTGATAACTAGCTCTCTCCGTGATTAGCCTTTTCGCCACTCGCCTTCCTCAGGCGTTAGCCTTCGGAAGTAGTTGTAGGCATTGTATGCGACTATAGTATAGTCCTTTCGGTTCTGAGATCTAAGCAATACGCAACGCAGCACCTACTAAAACTCGCATGCGAGGTTTGTTCGCCTCCGATTGTGGTAACTAGTCCTCTCACCGCTCTCCTTCCTCAGGTAGTAACTGGCCCTCTCAACGCTCGTCTTCAAGCAATGAGAAGCCCTTCCGTGAGAAGCGCTCGAGAGAAGAAGGCCGCGTGGAGACTGGCAACGCTTGGGTCAGTCTAAGTATGGTCTATGCTATGGTCTAAGCAATACGCAACGCGGCACTTACTAAAATCCGCGTGCGAGGGATTGTCACCGCTAATTTTGGTGACTAGCTCTCTCGCCGCTCTCCATCCTCATATGGTAACTAGCTCTCTCAGCACTCGTCTACAAGCAGTGATTAGCCCTGTTACCGTCTGACTTCTTCAGGCGTTAGTTCTCTCGCCGCGAGGTGACTGTCATTGGGTCTGTCTGGGATACAAACTTACCGCCACGAGCATGTTGCTCTGGTCCAGGTAGTCGGCCACCGGCATCACGTGTCGGTAGAAGTTGCCCAGCTCCATGCGAGCCAGGCTGAGCACCACGTGACCTAGCCGAGCGCCGTACTCGATCTGACGCTCCAGTACCCGCTGTCGCCAGCTGACCAGGACTGCGCCGCTTATTGTTTGGATCTATAGAGGATAAATAAGGTGTAATTAAGAAATAAATAAATATAAATAATTCTGGACAAATCACACAGCATCATCTAGCCCCAAGCTAAGCAGAGCTTGTGTTATGTGTATTAGATGACTGATATACTTAATACATTATACTAAATAGATAGATATTTTTATTATATATAGAAAAACACCCAGAACACCCTGAACAAAAATCTGCAGATCGTACAGACATTTGTCCCGAGGCGGGAATCGAACCCGCAACCCCTTGCAGCGCAGGCGGACCTTCGCCCGCTGCGCCACAGAGCTCGTCAAGAAATAACACAATACTTTATAGATATCATTGACATTTAGATGAATGAACAACGAATATAAGCAACAGATCCGCTAACCTATATCTAATGCGCGCTTTAAAACACTCAAAAACAATTCGGCACGTGTTTCGCAGAAAGTTTGTGTTTGTTTCTGTTCGGCAGTCGAAGAGGCAACACGTCCAGGTAGCGGTGGTATTGTTCGTAGCTGTGCAACTCTGCGTCTTTGTTGTTTCTAGTGTATTCCGGGACGCAAGGGGAGCCGAGTACAGCTAAAGGTGTCTTGCAGAGGCGAAACACGTGTCCAATTAGACCAAGAACCACGGAGGTCATTAATATTACATTTTTATTCTGTAAATGAATTGCGGTCGGATGAATTGCTTGAAGTTGCCGTTTTAGACACCCTGTACTGCGCATGTTTTCATCGTCCTCAAATGTTTACGACCCCACCACGTGATCATGAGTCAGCGAGTGACGTAGCATTGTTGCCATAACCCCTGTCATGTCGCTGAATCATTTTACTCGGAACGCATCGTGCCGACATAATTGATGTGCACGATCGGTAGGTGGTACAAATTCATTAGGTGACATTGAATTTGCATTCGTGCAACTGTTGCGATAGTTCAGTGTGACTCGTTGGGAACTCAATTTTGATAGCTAAGCTATTGAAACAATCAAATAAATTTCACTTTCAAAATTGACGTACTTATAGGGACTATTCATTTTGTAAAAACTCTCATGTACCGCCGGTACCCGACACGAGGTAAGTATCAGCTACGGGCGCCATCTTCATTTCCAGCATCAGTTCCTCTGGCAATGTCTTGCTTGACAGATTGCGGAAGTCCCAATCGACCAACATGGCAACAAGCTTACCTTATCGGAGTACTCAGCGACATCTCTCATGTACCGCCGGTATCCCGACACGAGGTATGGTACGTCTCAGCTATGGGCACCATCTTCATTTCCAGCATCAGTTCCCCTGACACTGTCTTGCTTGACAGATTGCCGAAGTCCCAATCGACCAACATGGCAACAAGCTTACCTTATCGGAGTACTCGGCGACATCTCTCATGGACCGCGGGTAGCCCGACACGAGATACGTCTTAGCTGTAGGCGCCATCTTCATTTCTAGCATCAGGACCTCGGTCACTGTCTTGCTTGACAGATTGCCGAAGTCTTGCATGTCTGTGAATAAGAGATAAAAGTATCATAGTGAGATGAATAAAGTTCCTAGAGAGGTTCTATTATAATAATATACCTAGTCTTGCCATAAATACTGAAACAAAGAAAAAAAAATTGTAGTAGGCCTTTAGCAGGATCTTACTGCATCCACGGGCATGATAGGAGGGTTAACATTCTACTGCCGGCACCCTACAGTAGTTTTTTTGCTAATTTGTCATAATAGCTGGTCATAGTAATATGACTGCATATTATCATAGCCATAAATCTATTTTTCATAGCTAAATTTACCGAAGCTAAAAAAAAAATTACCTGGTAGAACAAATGCTTGCATTAATAATTCAGTAGGTCTACCATGAGTTTTCACAATCTATACTCGGTAGCGACTGTAGTTAAAAAAAGTATGAAGCTAAGACGCAGTAAACTGTACTATGCGACTGTAGTTTGGCCTTCATTTGCTTAGAATTTGATTCCATGAGTTACAAAACTGACAGATATAAAGTAACGTACTATTACCACTATTACTACTGTAGTAATGGCAGGCGACCTAACAGTGACAACTCATGGTTGACACACATCTCTATGTCAATACGCAGAGAATGTATAATTTAAGTCGTACATGACGCTTCTTCGTGGGAGCCACCGCGTGCGCCTGTCATACCAAGGATTGGTAAACTGTTTTTAACCCTGCATCACTGGAATTGCTGTGTATTTATATATCGGGCTAAAATAAATATATAGCAGGAATAACGTTTACTGGTTTTTTTCAACTTCAACGCATTATACAAACTCATTTAATGATAATAAAATAAATGTATGTTCAGTCAGTTATTATTATTATTTATTACAAAACATAGACACGTCAACATACAATAGAAAATAAACCGGGCAAGAGCGAGTCGGACTCGTGCACCGATGGTTCCGTGCCATCATACAATATAATAGATGATAAAGGCGGTTTATATAAATATATAATTAACTACCTAATACATTAAAAAAAGTTAACTCGATTCATACCTTTAAAACTGAACTTGCTAGCTTTAATAAGGATAATTGGCCAATTTTATAAGATTGCTGAATTCTAGTGTAAGATAAGTCTAATAACTATTTATATTTTATATGTAGGTATAAATCTGTCTTTTAACCTATTTGTACCCACTTAAATTATGCAAAATTGTAATACCTATAGACCGAACTAAGCTAAATAACTGTTCTCATGTAAGTGACTGTGTCTTTTTTGAGAATAAATATCTTTAAACCTAAACCTTATATTTGTTGGAGAACCTTGACAGCGCCATCACTTGTCTGATAGCGCGGAACTTATGTAGATTTTTTACACTTTCGATGATTTTTAAAAAAGTATGCTAATTAGAGAGTTCGTTATAAAAACTGTTTATTAATATGCAAATAAATACCTTTCATATGATACCCCACATCACCTAGTTACTCTACATTTTTTATTTAAAACCCCCTTCCACTCCCCTCTTGTCTAAAAACTATGCAAATTAGAGAGTTCGCTATAATTTTCCTATAAACTTTACATACACTTCTAATGCCGGCCCATGGATATTCATCATCAAATCTTGACCTTATTTATACAAGCCTATCGTGATTCGTATCCTACCCACCCTTTATTGCTCAATAAAATTTTATATCTAGCATGAGTTTAACACTGTATAATTTTCTACTTTTATCTTCTACTCGTGAAAACCTTTTATTGGCTTCGTATTTTTAAGCAGATGTTTTATATATATTTAAAAGCTGTTGGTTTTCCTTAAATCAATAAATAAAAATAGGACTAGTAAGGATCGAATATAAAACTTCCTCCATTTTTGAAGTCGGATAATAAAAGCTTTAACAAGAGGAAGCCTTTGCCAAAATGCAAACAGATTAATAAACCACAATGGGCTTATCATCAGCAATAACAGCGTAGGTGATAAAATAATAATCATTTTAGACAAAAAAAAACCGACATCAAACAGAAAACTAAATTTTAAGTTTTTGGTCTCCTCGATTTCTCTAGGATACCATCATCGGTTTCCTCATCATGGGTGGTCACATTGCATATCTCCTTTCCAACAAAAAAAAATTATCAAGATCAGTTCATAAACGAGGAAGTCACCACGCACGCTTGGCAGGCGGGTTGGCGAGCGCAGTACGGGATGTTGATACACAGAAAGACGCAGCTCATCTTCAGGAGATATCCCTAAGTAGATTTACTGCATCCACATATAACCTTTAAAAAAACAGTTACATCTATTTCTACATATGTAAAATGACCGACTTACGAGGCACTAGAATATTCCCGATCCCCATTTTTGAGCAAATATGATAAAACCTTATTTGCCCGGTCATTCAGGTCTTCCAGTTCAAGTGCACTGAATTATGCAAGCGTTGGTCTACGGACGCATTTACACATTTCGCAGATTGAAATGACTTCGCTGGTTTATGTTCTCGCTGTAAACGTGCTGATGAAATCCGTTTCATCATCATTATCACTATCTCAGCCGCAGGCCTCCCAAGTACTGATGGTGAGGGGTTGTTGCCATACTCACCACGCTTGTTAATTGAGTTGGCGAGCGCAGTGCGGGATGCTGATACACGAGAGAACACTTGATTGTTATATTTACATTACACTACACTAACTCAAAAGGTTTGGGTTCTTTTAAGTCTTCTCACATGATCTGTATTATCGAGGAGCTGGATTGCCTCAACGAATACATGATGATGAAGTCGTTTTTCGTGAGCTTCTGCGTATTTTTCGTATAATTGTAGCAACAAAGTCTTTAAGGTCCCGGTGGAGATCTTCGTTTCTTACGTAACATGGCGCATTCACAATATCCCTGAGTACTTTGTCCTGTAATTCTAAAGCACTTCTGGCAAACACGCATTAGTTACATGCTCTATGATGCATTCTATTGGGTTAGTTAAATATGTAATCCACTACGTGGCTTATTGTTAACTCGGCGTTCATCGACCGTGAGGGTAATTTGAAAACCAGCGCCGTATGTTCAACAGGCAGCTTCCTCAAAGATCAACCTCCCTTACTCTCAGCATTGTTTGAGCTTATTAGTTTTTTTAAGAAATTTAATGAGACCGAGTTTGAATCTGGAAGTGTCTATTCGAACCCTGTGTCAATTCAAATAATTTCCCAAATCGATTCATAAACGACGCAGTTCTGAGATTTAAAAATACAGACAACATGAGCACCACTCCTTTATTTGAAGTCGCTTAAAAAATACATAACGAGTTGATTAAGCAAGCGTAGACATTTATTGTTAGTTTTTAAAATACAGGATTTTATCGCGTACCTTTTTTAATTATCTTCCCGACATTTCGACCGGATTGCACCTGTTTTGATTGTCACGGTCGCGGAGGACTGAAGTTTCTGGGAGCTACCGCCGCGAATTGATGGTAGGATCCACGACTACCCTCAATTCGTCTACAGAATCAGCAACGTCCCGGTTCATATTACAACACACTTCACTGACGGTGTCAGGTACAGTCGGAACACAACGCACACGCTTAAGCGTAGACAGATAATAAATCGGCTTTCTACGCAAAATGTCGTTTTGTCGCACTCGCGATTACGGCTATTAACCTAATAGCGTTTAATGATCGACAAATATAATTATAGAAAGGACCCCGAATAGAATATGAACTGGATGAATGCTTTCAAAATTACCTCGAAAGCCAGGGTGCTGAATTAGAGATGGATATTGATGGTATTGTTGATGGTTGTACCTCGTACTGCGCTCGCCGACCCGCCTGCCAAGTATAGAAACCATCCCCTCATAATCTTGGAGATCCATGAGGCTTATGTCCAACCCGGATAAAAAGTAGCCTATGTGTTAAATCCAAGTCAACATCTATACATTTGTAAAATTTCAGCTCGATACGTATCTACACTAGTTTTTGCGTGGAGAGGTAACAATCCTCCATACAAACAAACTTTCGGATTTATAATATAAGTGAGATATGAAAATGTTAAAAAAAAAATGTTATTATTATGATGATAGCAGGGGGCGAATAGGGGATCTCAAAATTTTTAAGTGAAGTTACTAGGTCGTGTGGGGTATCATATGAAATGTATTCATTTGCACATTCATAAATAGTTTTTATTTTTCCTTTAAGCCGTAGGTATCGTTATTTACAAACGTACCTACACAAGTTTTTGCGTGGACGTAGAGTTATTTACAAAAATAATGAAAAAACGACCGCTCCTCCCCCTTATCTACAAAGTTTGCAGAGATAAACCCTTGAAACTTTTATAGCTATTAGAAGAGTATGTAAAGTGTATAGGAAAATTATAGCGAACTCTCTAATTTGCATAGTTTTTTAGACAAGGGGGGTGGGTGGAAGAAAGGTTTTTATTTTTTTTGTAAAGTTACTAGGTCATGTGGGGTATCATATGAATGGTATTCATTTGCACATTAATAAACAGTTTTTGTTTTCCTTTAAGCTCTATCGTTTTTGAGTAATTTACAAAAATGTTGAAAACACGACCATTTCCCCTCCCCCCTTATCTCCGAAGTTTGCAGAGATAAACTCGTGAAACTTTTATATCTAATAGAATTGTATTTAAAGATTATAGGAAAGTTACAGCGAACTCTCTAATTTGCATAGTTTTTTAGACAAAATAGAATAGGGGGTGGAAGGGGGTTTTCAAAAAAATTGTGAAGTTATTAGGTCATATGAAAGGTATTCATTTGCAAATTAATAAACAGTTTTTGTTTTGCGTTTTTCCATGTATCAACATCCCGCACAGCGCTCGCCAACCCGCCTGTCTTAAGATGATGATATACTCGTAACGTGATAAATACCTGATTATTTATGTGTTAAGAAATGTGCATATGTATAGTTTAAACAAGCATTGGAAAGAGGGTGGAAAGAGGGACCAGAAAAGGGGGCGAAGGCCTCAAAAGGTCACCAAAAGTAAAAAATGGCATTTTTTGGTTTTTGAACGTTTTCGGCCATGTAAAGACTTTTATTTTTTTGGTGACCTTAAGAGATCACAATAACTCTGGTCCCTGTGACCCTAGGGTCACCAAAATCAATCAGTAAGTACCCTTCTCTCATTAAGACGGTGCTAACAAAAAAAGGTTTCATGTAAATCGGTCAACGCGTTCGGTTGTAATCGTCTCATGCACAGACAGACAGACAGACGGCTCTATGCATATTGTTTATAATACGGGATTTTTTATATAGTTTTAACATATACTATATATGTAAAAACTGTATTATATTTGTATAGTTCAACAAGTAGATAATAGACTTTCAATCCGAAGTTCGTAGGTTTGATACCAGCCGTGCACCAATAAATTTTTCTTTCTTGAAAAATGTATGTGCACACTTAACACGTTTAACGGTGAAGGAAACATCGTGATGAGACCCGCGGCTTACTTAGCTTCAGACGTATTGACCTGTTCTTTCCTCTGACTAATTAGTTGACTAAGCTGAGAGGATACCGCTGAGCAAGCCTAATCTATCTAACAATGTCCCAGACACTGCAGCGTCCCGTACAACATGATAACCAGTTGCTGACGCTGTATAAATCAGCTATAATAGATGCAAAAGGCCTTACTGACTGAGTTTAACAAGTTCTACATATGTGCATATACATGTTAGTAATAGCGCACAATGCCGCACACCGGTGGAACTTTACAAAACTTTCAACATGTTGCATTGTTTGTAGCAAGTTAACAACATTATGGCATGTCAGGGGGCTGAAGCGTGCGCTTGTCGCATTATCGCGACATAATGGTAATGCATTACATATATGCTACGTTGAATTCACGGCCGAACGGTGTTTATACTTTTAGCAAATTAGGTTAATATCGCCCGCCGTGGGGTGCCGGCAGTAGAATAATCCTCTCATGCCCATGGATGCAGTAAGAGCCTGCTAAGGGATACCTCCGAAAGATGGGCAGCAGCGTCTATCCGTGTATTAACGTCCCATACTGCGCTCACCAACCCGCCTGCCAAGCGTGGTGAGTATGGCAACTACCCCTCATGGAGATCCATGAGGGAGGCCTGTGTTCATCAGTGGACGTTTTATGGCTGAAATGATGAGGTTAATATCTTTCGGTCGGCCTTGTCAGGTTCAGTCATGTATGAACGGCGGAAATAACGGCTTGACGCAAGGCTGGTGTACTGGAGCGTAGAAGGCAGAAGTGGACCGGAGCTGTGGCAATATGTGTGCACGACAGGACGCGGAGGGAAAGGGTCGCGGCCTGTCATCACCCTGAAGAAGGCCCTCGATAAGAGTCGAAACAGTTGGTGCCACTTTAACAAGTACGTGAACTTACCCGATATTTATTACTAGTTTTTGCCCGCGACTTCGTCCGCGTGGAAGTCATAAAACGTAAAATCCTTTTACACGCAGAGCTAGCAAGCAAGCACTTTGATTCGAAAATATAAAACGCATTTATTCCTTATCCCGTAAGAATTTCGAAAAATCCCTTCTTAGTGCACCTCTAGGATACTCAAGGTGTGCCAAATTACAAGACTAGTCCAGTGGTTTAGGCTGTGCGTTGATATATCAGTCAGTCAGTCAGTGAGTCAGTCAGGACTTTGCATTTTATATATTAAGTATATCAGTCATCTAGTACCCATAACACAAGCTCTGCTTAGCTTGGGGTTAGATGATGCTGTGTGATTTGTCGAGCATTATTTATTTATTTATTTATTTTATTTATATATATAAGTAGATGTAATTTATGTAAAATATTTGAGAATGATAGAATAATATTATATTAAATGTTTCCGGGTATGCTAAGGGGCTGTCCATTAATCACGTGAAGTTTTTTAGCAACTATTTAAACCGTCCTATCCTCTGGTGATATGCGGTGAGGATTATAACTAACCCCATCGCATCGAAAAAAAATTTAAAGGGTTTTTCCCTCATATGTTTATAATATCATGTTATTGTTGTTAGTAGAATAGCTAAAAATATAAAATATATAATAAGATACTTAAAGACATAAGAGAATTACCATTCAGACAATTTAAAACAATAGCTGTATGGGTTGCTAGTAGAAAAAAGTAAATGAATATTTCAACAGTAAATTTTGACACTGTATAAATATGAGCATTTGAAATTGTACTTACATATATTATTTTGCACGCTGATCAATGTGAAGTATGTGTAGCTGACTCACTTATCCTAACACCCTTGTACCACCATCATCATCATCATCATCATCAGCCTTTATCGACCCACTGCTGGGCATAGGCCTCCCTTTGATTTTGCCATTCGCCTCTGTTGTAAGCTATTCTTAGCCAGGTGCAATCCACGGTCTTCCGAACATCGTCAACCCATCGGGATGGTGGACGACCCCTTTTTCTGTGCCCTTCTCTCGGCCACCATTCAGTCAGCGTTTTCATCCATACTTCTGGCAAATAAACAATTTCATTTTATTCCTCTTTTCCATGAAATATCCAAAGGTTCATACTGACCGTTGCCGATGGCGTACTGCTGCAGGAGGTCCGTCATATTGATGTGCACGACGCCGCGCCGCTCCTGCATCAGGTTATCGCAGTGCGTCACCTTGCCGCTGCCTGGACCACCTGCAAACGGGGAAACCTTAGTATATCTCTTTTAAGAAGCAGGCGCAGGCAGAAAAATCACTCAGGCTGTAGCTAAACCTGCGCGTCAGCGATGGACGCTCATGATACGAGTATTTAATGGCGCCATGCACACCTACGCGACCACAACGCGGGACGACCGCGTCGGCAGAGAAGCAGGCTGATCACGTATCACGCGACAGGTTTTAATTTTTTGCTTTTACAACAAAATTGACCATTACAGACAGCGATGATCGCGATATATAAGCCTGTTGCAAGCCTGTCGCGAGATACGTGATCAGCCTGCGAGAGGACATTGCAATTCCCGCCGTAGTCGTGTAAGTCTAATTCTAATTCTGGGGGGGGGGGGTCACCAGATCTGCACTGACGTCCCGCATTAGGGTGTATTGTGCATTGTCCCCCGAAGTACTGCCCCGACTCTAACCTAACCAGCCCAACTCCTTGAAATACCGGAGAAGGACTCGGGGTCACCGGCAGCATTCCATGAACACCCCTGAAGGGTATGCCGATGTTGTTGAAGAAGAAGGGCATGACTCCATGAGCTCCTGAAGACCTGTCTCTAATCTAGTCTGTCTCGTGGCCACAGTGCAGTAGCACTTGCTCCACGGTTTCTTCCTCTTCAAGACACCCGCGACATAGTCCACTACCACTCCAGCTTCGCGTCCCGCATCCCGCGTCCCTGTCGCGCCGGTTTTTGCGGATAAGATGGACCGGATATGACACCCAAAGCTGTGGCATTGTCTTTGTGTTAACAATAATGACGACGCACTCACACTGGTTTTGCCAATAAACCAAACTGTTATTGTTACCATTTATTGTGCAATCATGTTGAAGGAACGTTCACGAAAATAAAATCGCGGTGTCATTACGGTAAGGACATATCAACGATTTAAATCTTTGCCGGCATAAGGATCCTAAAACACACCTGTAGTACCTAGAAATTAGATTTTCACCCGAATACGACGAACCAAAAGAATTTATGAATTATTATTTTTTATGAAGGACCAGTCGTCATCATCATCATATTATTTAGTTGTAAAATTACAGGATTTTGTCGCGTACCTTTTTATTATTTTCCCGACGTTTCGAAAGTTTTCAGCGTTCTGAATAAAAAAGGTACTTACGCGATAAAATCCTGTAATTAAATTGTAATTGTAATGCCTACATTGCTGTGTTCCGGTTTGAAGGGTAAGGGGGCCGCTGAAATTACGGGCACATGAGACCTTACAACTCTATGTCTCAGGGTGACGGGCGCAAAGAAGTATAGCATTGGTCACGTGCTTAATGAACGTGATTACCGCGGTATTGCAGTTGTAATAGGTAGAGGTTACAGCTTACCATCAGATGGCCCTCGGGCTTATCTCGTCATTTAGTCGTATAAAAAAAAACTTGTCTGCTTCAGCGGTCAGAGGTTCTTCGTCATATATAAGCAGGGCACCGTCACTTCAGCTTGCTTATCCTGAGAGCTACAAGCATGTCGGTAATTTTAGTTTCTGTCAAATAACCTCATTTTTGAATTCGCTCGCTTCAGATATTTTTTTTCCAAGTGAGGGAAAGAAGCGAACAAGAAACCTCACTCTTTCACTTCTATTTATTGTTAGGTACAATTTCGGAAGGAGGAAGAGGGGCTTCTCAAGTCGAGTTTTTTGTTTCACTTAATAATGTCTGCTTGTTTTAACACCCAGATCTGATGATGGGATCAATTATAAATCGAGAGAACTCAAATGTAATAGGCGTACATTCTACTGCCGGCACCACACGGCGAACTGCCTATACCTACAGTTCGCCGTGGGCAGTAGTATGTTGTCTCTCCTGTCTTACCAAGGGATACATCCGGAAATGGGCAGCGGCGTGTATCAAAATATCGTACTGCGCCCGCCAACCGGCCTGCTGTAAATAACCTACGAACCCAGTCTCTATCAGTCTCTCAGCTTAGTCAGTCATTTATGAAAAAAGTTGTCCATAGTCCGTAAAACTCAGGTTGACCGCTGCAACAGCTATCCATCGCCATAAACTCCGCCCATAATGTACTGAATTTTGTAACGGTCTGAATTGCCTGTGGTAACGTCGTAATCTATGGGTGGGACTGCACGAATAGTGATGTGCGATGCAGATGAGTCATCGTTACCAACATTATACCGTCATATTCTCAACATCGTCATTATGCCATCAACATATGCCAAATGACACGAATAGGCCAGCTCTATTATCAGCCCTACATCACTATTCGTGCAGTCCCACACACAAAGTATGATGTTGTCACAGGTAATTTAGACCTTTATTCTATTATGTTATTTATTCTTTATTGCACACAAAATAAAAATAACTTAAAAATGCACAATGATGGCCATGAACTAAGGCAGCTCGCCTTTGTACGAGTACAAGATTGTGTATTTTAAAGCCTAAGAAGAGTTCTCTCACAGCAAACCTTTAGGGCTAGATAGAGATGATCATAGGTGTTGGGGTCGTTTTCCTACACAATAATTAATATAACTATACCAACTCGGCAGCGTTTAGGAAACTTCGCACGAAACTTTTCGTCCAAAAAACCTCAGTGCCTGAAGACGAAAGTTTTAGATCAGTGTGTGTTAGTGATGACATGTAACTGAGACGTAGTTCTTCACTATTGTCCTTATGAATAAGCTCAGATTCGCTCAACGAGCTATGAAGAGGGCTATGCTCGGGGTTTCTCTACAGGATCGAATAAGGAGATACGTAGAGCTCGGGTCACCGACGTATCCAAACGGAATAGCACGTTGAAGTGGCAATGGGCAGGCCATATAGTTCCCAGAACAGATGTCCAATGGGGCCGCAAAGTTCTCGAGTGGAGGCCACTGTGGCAAGCGCAGCGCAGGACGTCCACCAACAAGATGGGCGGATGACCTGGTAAGGTAAGCAGGTCGGCGGTGGTTGCAGGCCGCTTCCAACCGCAATACTGGGAAGTCCATGAGGGAGGCCGTGGACGTCCTATGAATGATCTTGTATTTTACCCAGTACGAATATAACAGGCACATTGGGCGGCTCGAACTTGACGTGGCTGGTGTTCTGCATGGGAAAACCGGCCGCGGGCGGCGTGGCGCGCCCGGCCCACGCGCTCGGCCCTCGCGTCCGCTCGCCGGCTGGGGTCTCCAACTCTTCATTGTGTTGTTCTGTAAACATTAACGGCTACTTCACTTTCAAAATTAACGTAAGGTACCTATAGGTAGGTACTATTCACTGTAACAACCCCTCATGATCACATGGAGATCCAATGAGGGGAGTATGAGGGAGGCCTGCGTCCAACAGTGGATATCCTACGACTGAGATGATGATATTTAATAAATTTAATATGGCTTCCACCACGTACCTAACTTATTATCATCTTGCTGACGTTTCGAGGTGGAAGCCGTATTATATTTATTAAATGATGTCAAGCCGCGATAATTTCAATTCAGTGAGATGATGATACTTATTCATTTTGTAAATGGATTACTCATGTAGTATTAAAACGTCGGAGATTATTCCAAAACGTTTCGATTTTTCAAGAAAATCTTCATGGGATTGAATGCCCGTCCGCGCGTGTCATGTCGACTCAGTGGCGTAGCTAGGTAACCAAGGGCCCTGGGGCAAATTAAAAAATGGGGCCCCACTGCTATGTAAACTGATTCATCATCATCATCATTTCAGCCGTAAAACGTCCACTACTGAACTAAGGCCTCCCTCATGGATCTCCATGAGGGGTAGTTGCCATACTCACCACGCTTGGCAGGCGGGTTGGTGAGCGCAGTATGGGATGTTGATATACAGAAAGACGCTGCTGCCCATCTTCCGGAGGTGTCCCTTAGCAGGCTCTTACTGCATCCACGGGTAGGAGAGGAGGGGTAACATTCTACTGCTGGCACCCCACGGCTCATTGTATAACGCGAAATATCGTGAAAAATTGCAAGTCAGGTGACTGTAGGTACATTAATTCAGGTCCGCGGACAGGAGATCGTTCATGGTCTCCATCGTTAAATGTGGTAACACTAACGGTGATAATTTTTTTTCCGGGGATTCCCCAACGACACTTGTAGTGTATCATTGTGTTTCTCTATCTAAAAAAAAATATCACCGTTAGCGTTCACTATCCGTCAAATTGACAACACTGCAATGCAAAGACATTTTCCACTGGACACGTTATGCTTGCAAAATGAATGCAATCACGTTCAACCAATTTTTGCGGGGTACGGGGGGAGTGATTTTTTGCTGTCTTAGTTATGCATATAGCGCACTGTTTCACAATTCTATAAGATGTTCTATAGTGATCGACGCAATCGATGAAATTCATGAATCAAAATGAATGAATGACGAAAAATGTAGGAGTTTGGTTACTTACATTTCGATTTGAAATTATAGCACCTAAATACGATCGTTTGCCTGTACTTCGTGAAAAAAATATTTTAATAGTGATTTCACTGTTCACCCTCATCCCGAGGCTTCAATTGCGTGCACCTAACGCCTTTAATTAGCGCTCAAAATTACAGATTTTCTTTATGAATTCCGACAAATAGAACACTAGTTAATAAGATTACGCTGAGGTGCAGCCCCGGCATTACGTACGACACACTGATACACAGAAACCAATAAAGAGAAGGTACAATGTTTGCACGCCAGTATAGGAGTAGGAGTGAGTTCGTTTGTTGTCCTCCAGAGGTACAAACAATAAATAAAATTATTTATTTATTTATGTATTACATGACTAGAACTGGATAAATACTTTATTGTACCACATAACTAGAACTGGATAAAACAATCGGCACAACGTCTGTCGGATCAGATAGTAATTAAATAAACAGAAAAAAATAGTGAACTCGCTACAAACGTTTATTTATTTTACTTCCCCTCTGGATAATAATTATGTTTTACGAAAATACAGTTTTGGTATGTACCTATAGTTTTCTTTTCTTAGACATACATATTTATTATTAACATTTATGAATATCTTTGTAATGAACGAATGGAAAATGAACGGTATAATCCAGACTTGTTTCGGTAGGTCACAAGTTTAGTTAAACTGCATTAAAATTTGAGTACTTTTTAAAATGGCGGTATGAATGAAATAATTACATCACATTTATTTAATTTTACGAAAAAATAGCTGCTTTTATGGGATAAAATTGTACTTACCTATGAAAAGAAATATTGGCGGATCAGTCACTATAATTTGTACAAAACAATACACCTAGTCAATTTTTTAACTAATGTTTGTCCTCGACAACCACCAACGCACTGACAAGACAATTTCGGTCAGTTAGGCTAAAAGGCTGACTGAGTGACAGCGGGGTATAGGGCGAGATCGGCCGAGTAACGCGTCCAGTGGAAAATGTCTTTGCAACACTGCCAGCCAACCTACAGAAAGAATTTAGGGGAATTCCCTAGGCATAACTTTTGAATTTCTCTCAACTGAGTTGTCATGATTAAAGTGGGGTTGCCTGTCATATTTATTTTGAAAATGGGAGAAATTTCCAAAAGTTCAGTTCGATCGAGATTTCTGGTAAGGATTGGAGGGCCCCCTGAGCTTGAGGGCCCCGGGGCACTGCCCCGTCTAGCCCCTGGGTAGCTACGCCACTGTGTCGACTCCACGTGAGTAATTTCCGAATTTACAAAAAGAGTTTACGGCTACTTTCATTTCAAGATAGTAATTGATTCAGGCGTGACTATGCGGAAATCCATTATTATACCTACCTATCTAAATGAACAACAAATTTACAGGCTCTGCTTAGCTTGGGGCTAGATGATAATGAGTGAATTGCCCAGTATTATTTATTCACTCATTTATAATAGTAACCAATCCGCTAACCTACGAGTACCTAGGTACCTACTTATGTCTAATGAGGACTTGAAAAAAAAAATTCTGTTCTGCACGTGTTGAGGCAACACGTGTAGGGAGCGGTGCTGTTGTTCGTTGCTGGAAAACTACTTCTGCGTCTTCGTTGTTTCTAGTGTATACGAACGAGGAACCGCTTTCTCCTGAAGGTACCTTGTAGAGGCGAAACACGTGTCGAATACTTTTCAAGTGTTTTTTCAAGCGTTTATTAGAAAAAGGTTAGCGGATCTGTTACTATAATATTGGTTGTTCTTGTTGTATCGCCGTGGGGTGCGGCAGTAGAATGTTACCCCTCTCCTACCCGTGGATGCAGTAGGAGCCTGCTAAGGGACACCTCCGGAAGATGGGAAGCAGCGTCTTTCCGTATATCAACATCCCGTACTGCGCTCACCAACCCGCCTGCCAAGCGTGGTGAGTATGGCAACTACCCCTCATGGAGATCCATGAGGGAGGCCTGTGTTCAGTAGTGGACGTTTTACGGCTGAAATGATGATGAATGGTTGTTCATTTAGATATTTACTAGGTAATCAACAGCGTATGCTCTTTCAGCCGTCGGATGTCCACAGCTGGTTATAGGCCTCCGTCACGGATCTTCTCATGGTAAATTGAAAAACAAACGCTGTATCCTGATGCAGCACAGGCTGAAATGACACTAGCTTTTTCGATATGTTTTTTTTATTTCATCTCTTATTGTTTAAATATGTATGTATATCTATCTTCAAGATACTAAATATTTGACATTTACTGTCATATTTGACATGGTGTCAAAAACATAACGTTTGGCCATGGTCGGTTTGCTACCTACCTAATTTATGATAAATGTAGAAACATCTTGAACAAGCCCTGCGCGGAGACAAGTCCTAAAATCAACTTTTAAAAGTAACGTCTGATATCTCCCCTAGGGGATCCAACAAGGGAGACAACATACCTACATCATCATCATCATCATTTCAGCCGTAGGACGTCCACTGCTGGACATAGGCCTCCCTCATGGATATCCAGTTATTGCGGTTGGAAGCGATCTGCATCCACCGTCGACCTGCGGTCTTCACCAGGTCATCATCCCATCTTGTTGGTGGACGTCCTACGCTGCGCTTGCCGGTCCGTGGCCTCCACTCGAGAACTTTTCGGCCCCATCGGCCATCTGTTCTGCGAGCTACATGGCCTGCCCATTGCCACTTCAACGTGCTAATCCGTTTGGCTGTCGGTGACCCGAGTTCTTCTACGTATCTCCTCATTTCTGATTCGATCGCGTAAAGAAACCCCGAGCATAGCCCTCTCCATAGCTCGTTGAGCGACTCTGAGCTTATTCATGAGGCCAATCGTGAATGACCACGTCTCGGTTCCATATGTCATCACTGGTAACACACACTGATTGTAGACTTTCGCCTTAAGGCACTGAGGAATTTTGGACGAAAAGACGTTGCGTAGTTTCCCAAACGCTGCCCATCCGAGTTGGATTCGTCGATTGACCTCTTTCTCGAAGTTGGACCTACCTAATTGGACTGTTTGTCCTAGGTATACATACGCGTCGACAGCTTCGAGAGCCGAGTTCTCAACCATAACTGGGGCAGGCGCAACATGGACATTCGACATAATCTTCGTCTTGTCCATGTTCATTTTAAGACCTACCCGTTGGGAGACTCGGTTGAGGCCTTCGAGCATCGTGCCGAGTTCTTCCATCGACTTTGCCATGACCACAATATCGTCGGCAAACCGAAGGTGAGTCATGTATTCGCCGTTAATGTTGATGCCTAGTCCTTTCCATTCCAAGAGCTTAAAGGCATCTTCCGAAGCGGTCGTAAACAGTTTCGGAGAAATAACGTCTCCCTGTCTTACGCCTCTTTTTAAGGGAATATCCTTCGAACTCTGTTCCTGTACTCGGACTGACATAGTGGCGTTTCTATACAAAGACTTCAACACTTCGATATACCGATAGTCAATTCGGCATCGTTGGAGAGACTCGAGCACCGCCCATGTTTCGATCGAATCGAAGGCTTTCTCATAGTCCACAAACGCGAGACATAGCGGCAAGTTATACTCTTCGGTCTTCTGTATCACTTGCCGCAGCGTATGAATGTGGTCTATGGTACTGTAGCCTTTTCGAAACCCGGCTTGTTCAGGACGCTGGAAGTCATCAAACCTGCGATCGAGACGATTTGTGATGACCCTTGAAAACAGCTTATAAACATGGCTCAAAAGCGAGATCGGTCTGTAGTTCTTAAGCAAGGTTTTGTCACCTTTCTTAAAGAACAGTACCACGACGCTTTTGTTCCATGTTTTTGGCGTAATACCTTCGAGCAAGACGGAGTTGAAGAGCTTCTGAAGGACTTTAAGTATCGGTGATCCACCCGCTTTCAGAAGCTCTGAAGTGATTCCGTCCTCCCCCGGCGCCTTGTCGTTCTTAAGCTGTTTCAGGGCCATCCTGATCTCGTACAGGCTGATGTCCGGGATATCTTCGGTATAAGTCGGGATATGTCGGGTCAGCTTGGCTCTAGGGTCTTCTGCCACACTGCAAACAGGTTTAGTGACCGAATCGTAGAGCTGTCCATAGAACCTTTCGACTTCCCTTAACACTTCTGCTTTACTTGACGCTATACTGCCATCTTCCCTCTTCAGCTTCGTCATCTGGCTTTGCCCAATAGACATATCTCTCGCGAACACTTTGGAGCCTTTGTTCCGCTCTATCGTATCTTTAATACGAGCTGTATTAAAGGTACGAATATCGTGCCGCAAGGATTTCCAAACTTGTCTATTGAGCTGCCTATGTGACTTAGCATCATCGGGAGACTGCAGTCGTAATGAGCGTCGTTCAGCCATGAGGTTAAGAGTGTCATCAGAGAGTTTCTGAGGTCTATTTGTACGGGGCGTCTTAAAGAACTGAGACCCCACCGTATGGACAGTTTCTACGAACCTGTTATTGATCTCGTCCACTGATGCATGTTCTTCGAGATCCAGACAATCAAAGCGATTTGAAAGTTCGAGTTGAAAGCTCTCGAGGTTTTGGATATGTGCACGAGTGGTACGGAGCGTAGATTTCATCAGACGAGACCTTTCAAGTCTAACGTTCATATTCAATGTGCCTCTAACGATTCGGTGATCACTTCCGGTTTTCACCCTGTGAATCACAGTGACATCATTGAATACCCGTTTCTTGTTGGTCAAGATGAAATCAATCTCATTTCTCGTGAAACCATCGGGACTCATCCAGGTCCATTTCCTGTGAGGCGGCTTCTGGAAGAAAGAATTCATCATAAAGAGTCCTTCTTTCTCCAGAAAATCGGCCAGCCTCTGTCCCCTGGGGTTCCGTTGCCCATACCCAAATTGCCCCACTCTCAACTCATCATCGCTTCTCTTGCCTAACTTTGCATTGAAGTCCCCCATAACAACAGTGAAGTGAGTTTTGTTTGTATGTATGGCCCTACTAATGTCCTCATACATAGACTCTACTTCTTCATCTGGGTGTGACGAGGTCGGCGCATATACCTGAACGACCTTCAGCGAATATCTTTTAGATATTCTGAGTGTTAGGTATGCGACCCTGCTCGACACACTGTCGATGGTGACAATGTTGTTAATGAGTGACTTGTGAACGAGAAACCCGACACCACCTTGGGACTGTTGGTCGCCCTCCCGGTAGTAGAGTAGATTACCGGACTTAAGGGATATCGTGTCCTCGCCCTCTCTACGGACTTCTGATAATCCTAAAATGTCCCAGTGTAACCTACTCATTTCTTCTTCCAGCTCAACAATCTTTTCGTCTGTCCTCAAAGTGCGGATGTTGTGTGTTACCAGGGCCAGTGGTCGTCGTTGGGGTTGGTAGCCGTCCGTCTCCCGGGGATTCTTAGCACCCCTAGCCCCGCCGTTACCGTGGCCGCTACCGTAGCCACGACTAGCGGGGCTGCCGGGGACTCGGGGCCTGGTCCTTGGTTGTGTTATTATCATGAGGGGTTATTGCCATACCCGCCACGCTTGGCAAGCGGGTTGGCGAGCGCAGTATAGGGTGTTAAAGACGCGGAAGACGCTGCTGCCCATCTTCCGAAGGCATCCCTTAGCAGATTCTTACTGCATCCACGGGCAAGAAAGGAGGGGCAACATTCTACAGCCGGCACCCCACGGCAAACCTACATCATGATTTTTTTATTTATTTAGAAGTCCTGATCATGAGGGGGCTATTGCCGCTTACCAAGCTTGGCAGGTGGGTTGGCAAGCTTATTACGAGATGTTGATTTATGGAAAGACGCTGCTACCTTCCGGAGTTTATCCCTTGGTTGGTTCTTACTGCACATGTATATCTTACTTTTATCTTATTGACATTATTATAAGTATTAACGTTCCGTACTGCGCTCGTACCCCGCGAAACGTGGTGAGGATGAGTATGGCATGAATCTCCAAGCACTGGTCTCAGGAGGTTGACCAGTGCTTAGAGATTCACGAGGGATGTAGCTCAGCAGTGGACGTCCTACGGCTGAGATGAAAAACACCGTAATGCAAATAAAATAATAAGAGTAGGTATGCAAATAAAGAACTAGGTAACATAGGTAATTGTTACATTACATTGTTTACGTGATGTTTACTATTCTTAACACACGACGAAAAAAAGACGATGTTATAATTTTAAATTGTGTGTGTGTGTGTGCATCGTAGCTTCCAAACAGATGAACCGATTGCAATGTAGCATTTTTTATTCGATAGGTCATTTGATTAAGCGTTCTTAGCTATGTTTGGTGGAAATCGGAACAGCAGTTTCCAAGATAATGAGCTCTGAATAGGTACTGTAGTATGTAAGCTTAGAACGAATGTTTTAGCTCAAAAGATTATGTTTCAACGATTTTTATACTCCAGGCGTTTGATGATGACCAGAATAGGAGGAACAGGAACGGATCTGATTGATTTCAGATGTGCTGTCCTGTTACTTCAATGATATTGCAAGAATACGGTAGGTAACCTTTTTTTCTTTTTTATTACCTGATGGAGTCTGTGGGATTACCACATTCCACTTTCTATTCTACCAATCACAAAAAAGTTTCCATGGCTTTGATAGCTTTGTTGTAGATTCTTATTTTTGTCATTGTCAAATTGTGTTTCCTACCAGTAAAAGAATACTTAGCATTCTTCATCCATCTTATGGTCCGAGGAAACTTTTTTTGAAGTTATTACCTTTTAATGAAAATGCCTCATTTTGTTAATCATTTGCGCCTAAGAATATACTTTGTGTGTTTATGATGATTGTGCTCTTTCAGATTTTTCTAATTCCATTTTTAGTCTTATAGCAAAAAAAAATGTGAAAGTTATAAGTTAGTGAATATGAATACATATATTTTAAGGTTATTCGACATTACAAAATCAAACAAGTTTTGCTGTAATTATTACTTAAACGGCTTTCACGTACCTAACTTATTATCGTCTTGCTGGCGGCCACGAAAGGTGCTCGTGAAGATGGCCCTCTAAATGGTCTACGAAACGTCAGCAAGATGATAAAAAGCCGTAATATATTATTAAATGATGTCAAGCTACGATAATTTCAATTGAGTGAAGTTATGCTGCGTAGTGTGTACCTATTTGAATATAAACTGCTGTTGGGTGCCTGCAGTAAAATGTTGGCAACATTGTGGCATTGTCTTTCCGGGTATCAGCCTCCCGTACTGCGCTCGCTACCCACCAAGCGTGGCGAGTATGACAACAATCCCTCATGATCAGTACTTGGTGATTTAGGTGATTTTTTTAGTAGAAACTTTTAATTTATAAAGGCTTTACTTAGACAGTAGGTACATTATTTAAGGTAGGTAAGGTCTTGGTATTTACGGAAAATGTGTTATAATTACGTTATTAACGTTTTAATTACTAAATGACTGATTGATAAGTCTAATATGCTTATCACTCAAAAAAAATATAAAATACATTTTGCAAGATTGGTTGCCCCATGTTGGTCGCCAATTAATAGATATATTTATCCAACTAGCTTAAAGTTAATCCTAATAACGTATATTAAAAAAATATATCTATGTTAAAGGTAAAAATATCTATGCTAAACATAAAAATACGACTTACCAGTGTCTAAACAGATGCCCATAATTCCATGAAGATGAGGTTTGTTAAAATGTCTTTTTAAAAGTAAACACAGTCCTAGCACTTAAACCTAAACTATTTGACTAATTGGCACTTATCTATACTTAATATCAAAACACGCGTTAAGTTCCGTAGTCTGTCGGCCACGGGCAATCACACGCCGGCAATTAATAGTTTATCGATTGAAGGACGCGACCTTCGTAAACGAACCTCAAAACAAACTAAATAAACCGTTAAATTCAAAATTTGTTACAACATTTTTCATAATTATCTGCAATACGATTTGCGTTCAGTTATCCGAAAGTTATGCCTCCGTGATAGCATCTCTGCAAGTGGTCGGTACATCATCGGGAGTGCGGACAACCGCCTTCGCACAGTTCCAACGCACTACTGGAGGCGGAGTGCTGCTTGGGCCAACTCGGCGGCGCCGCGCGACATGTATCCGGCCCGCTCACTTCTGGGCGCCGCTCGACAAGTGAGCGAGACGGAGCATCGATTGAATAATTAACGCGCGGTCCCTGAATGAAATCGCCCGAGGGACATTACCGTAATGCACGACGCCGACGTGCAAGCAACTACATCTTGCGGTCTATGTCTTGTTTGCAGTTAGAAAACAAGCTATTAGGGTCATAATAATTTTTCAAGCAAGCCCCGAGTTCGACAGGAGGTCATATATTTTATTAACTTCACCGTTGAGGTAATTGATACGTTTAGAAAAGTTCTCCGAAGTAATGACACTCAGACTATGAAGTTAAACCAATTATGAGTAAGGTAAGTAAATATTCGTTTTCGTAGAAAACAGTCTGTGTGATTACCGTATTCGATATTCAATCTATGATTCATCAGATTAACGAGACCGAGTGGACTAGAATCGGAGAAGCAGTTCTAGAAAGCTCCTATCCATAATTCTTAATCGATTAAGAACAACGTTACTATCCACTCGCGATTAATTGTATAATTTTTAAATATTCTAGTGTGAAGGGATAGTAGGTACCTACTTGTATATTCTTAACTTAGGAAATAAAAAAAGTCATGGTTGTATTGTTTTAGCCATAATCAGTCTAATGTTTAAGAAAACTTGACCAAAGAATTTTTCTATAATTAGTGTTTGTTGATTGTTATTTTTTTAACCTAATATTATGTAAAAACATATATTTTTTGTATCCAATGTATACAGTATATGGCGAAATTTTCATCTACAAAACAAACTAAAGGGCTGCAGCAAAAACATAAGTCGTTAAAAGTTATAGAAATGTATAATTTCATCAACATTTATTAAATTTAAAACATTTGCACAATAAACTAGTGAGTGTCGAGATTCAGAACAATTTGTAGATAAAACGATCTAACAGATCACAAATAACAAATAGCTACTAACAACATGAAGTAAAGTTTAAAATCGCGTGGCAGCATTAAAATTATTAAGTACATTTTTGTACAAGTGTGATAAGGTAACTGATTTGAGTTTCATACTTTTGTTTCATATTTTATTAAAAGTTATACAATAAATAGGTATTTTATTTTTACATAGTGACTTATGCTTACATAACTGTCATGACGTATATCGCTATTTAGTGCAAAATAACGAAAAAATATAAATACAGGCACATAAAGTTATTATGTAACTATGACAGGTTATTATGTATGTACCTGTTTAACAAATGGGTCGTAATTAAACTGAATAAGCTAAAGGATTTTTTTCAATAATTATAGTCACGAACAATACAACTTACAAGTGACAAATGTACAGACAAAATAACATTTGGACCAATGACAAACAAGCATGAGCTAAACTAAGCTGACCGAGCTAAGTTAGCAAATCCAACTAAGCTAGCTGAACCTACTTATTTCGGTAAGCTTAGGTTTGCACATTTAAGGTTTTCGATGTATTATGTTTCAAACAAACTTTATTTGAAAATAACTTTCTGTTGCTATTATAATTATATTTCTCAATTATTGGGGATTTGTTTAAATTTTAAGTGTGACAGTTTGTTTACAAACATTCTACATTGAACTTGGCTGAATACACTTCTTTAGCATTTGTCAAAATATTTTTTACCGTGGCAACTACCAAATTAAAAAGCATATGCTATTATGAAAATACACAGGTTTTATAACTCTAGCTTGGTGTGATCTACTGTGGTTGACTAGTAATTAAATAATTAATTAATTAATTATAAACAAATACAGGTACCACATAAGACACGGTAGGTATATACCATTTGCATACAGTATACATTGCATATGTATATACAGTCACCTACATTAACGATTTACAGTTATAAATAACTAGGATGGATCCCATATTGCAAATATACAAAATAAAATAACACATGTACAACCGTGCTATATACAATAATGTAAAAATTAAGCTACATAAAAAGGAGATGGAAGAACAATTTTCTTATACTATTAAATGCTCCGTATAAATTTAATATACGTATGAGTATTAACCTAAAGGCGGAGGTAGACCAAGAGGCAAGTTAGGCAGAAGCTAAGCCTTATGATCTTCATCAAAAAGTTCGATATACATATATGTTACCGGCCAAACCCGATTTCAGGACAAACTAGTTCTGCCTAGGCTAGTTCTTTTCCTAATAACCTACTGTCTCTCCATCTCGGTTCTGCCACAGGCAGTGTTTTTAGATGGTTATAAAAAAAACCTAATAACCTACTGTCTCTCCATCTCGGCAGTGTTTTTATTTTATACATTTCCTAAATAGCTTCGGAATTAGTATAGTTTTGAATTGCAATTATTTCACTCGTAATTTAAATATCTTAGTTGCTAGCTCCTACTATTAGTGTATTATTATCAGTGCTACTTACTTCGACTCCGATAACTCATAAAACAAACCTTAGTGGTTTACCTGTGCTATTATTACGATTAATTTTTGTATTTGTTTTTTAAGAAAGATGAATAAATTTAAAAAAAAAATTTATTGTATATAGGTAGATCTAGTTTAGCCTAGGCAAAACTAGTTTATCCTGAAATCGGGTTTGGCCGGTAACATATATAACTTTCTTTGAAGAGTTCATCCGGGTAAGTATGTACCTACTACCACCATACCTATCTCTGCCACCAAGCAGTAATGCATTGCTGTGTTCCGGTTTGAAGGGGACGGGCCGGGGAAATTACGGACACATGAGACCTTACAACTCTATGTCACAGTGTGGCGGACGCAATGCAATGCAGCGTTGATCACGTGCTTACTGAACGTGATCACCGTAGTAAGTACCTATTGCAGTTACTGTTGTAATGTAGCGGGTACCGTTTAACATCAGGTGGGTCTTCGGCTTGTCTCGACATTTAGTCGCATAAAAAAAAAACTCTGCTATGAGGGCTAAGCTAAACTAACATAGCTTATCACTTGGTATGCAATGCTTTTAAATAATGATGAAATTAATCCTCCATTTTGACAGCAATGGCTGCTGCAATGCACACAAGAGCAACTCAGCAATTAAAAAATAATACATTTTGTATTATATAAGTACATAATCATTTTACCATATTCCGCTATACTTTTATGTTTAGTGCATATCTCCTGATTTTGTCCTTAAATTATTTTCATTGCTTGTTATATTTGTGTATAAAAAAAGCTTGCTTAAGGTTGTTGGCCAATAAGTTAGCTTAGCGAGATTTTAGAAATGATGTTTATAAAATTCAAGATAATGTCATATAAAAAAACAAAATGTCATTATTTTGAAAATCTCGTAATTAATAAGCTGTGCTTTACACATTTTAACCATATTGTTGGTAACGGAACCTACAGAATAAAAGTCAATAGATAATCGTTGCGATTTCGAAATCCGTTAAAACAGAATGTATTTTCATTTTATGTTGGGAGGTTATCTCTACTATATGTTATAATATTATATGCACGAACCGATAAGTGTCAAAGTTTTAGAAAATTATCAACATAGTACATTATACCGGGTATTTATAGCGTAAATTACCTTTATCCCGACGTTTCGCTTGGATTGCACCAATCATACTCCCGGGAAGACTTATATTATAATAATTGTCATTCACGCGACAAATACCCGATATGTATGATAATAATGTGTTGCGATCGCGAAACTATTTATGATTTTTATTTTGTAATTCTGACCTCCCAGGGATGTCTGTAAGACATTACTATCGTATTATTGTCGATAATCGTTTATAGAAAAACATCCTCGGAAACCCTGTCAATACTCAAACAAGAAAGTATCAAGGGCAAAAAGCTCTTCAATTTGTACCAAGGTCGTATTCGTAGACTCGTTATACGAAGTGGGAGCGAGGCGAGGACAGTGGAACTGAGTCAGATAGCGTACTCGTTCTTCATCGGTAAGTAACAAATAATAACATGATCGACGTACTCTTGGCATGAATTTAGATGGAAAACAGGTTTTCCGGCGTCAACCCGACGTAGGCACAGTTTATAGTAGAGAATCCGAAAAAGTTCTCTTCGATGGATGAAAATAATTTAATAACAAATTAAAATTCCTGGCCAAACTATTTTGAATTCTTTCTATAAACCAAAGTTTTGGACTTCGGTCAAAAGTCCAAATTCAAGATTTGTCAAATTCTGGGCTTTAAACGGATTGACCGCGTCCCCAAAACAATGGTACGCTCACTAACCGGCATCGCTGATGTCGGATACAAAACTGAAGTGGAATTGGGCGGGCCACGTAAGCAGAATGCAGAGTGATAAATGGGCCAATACTATAAGATGGAAGGCGACGTCGGGACAAGCCGAGGAGGTGATGGCGGGACGACCTCAACTCATTTCAAACGGATTGGTTGCATATTTCTAAGTAGAGACTGAAGGGATTTGAGGGAGATCTTTACCCAGCAGTGGGATGAAACAAAGTAGTGACCTTTATTTGCTCATAAGGTAGCATAGCTGTTTTCGAGTGTTAACAATGATATTTTACACCAAAGGACTGAGCCAGGAGTAATATGCCCAAGTCAACACCGGACCAGCTTCCTGTGTAAAAGCTACCGAAGAAATTCGTAACAACTTGTTTACTCAGGTTGTTTACTCTATTTCATGCAACACAGTCGCTTGGTAAATGGGAATAACAAACACGTGTAGTTAAATACTATTGATACATACGGCAACAAGGTATCGCATTCAGGCAATTAACCCACTTAAGCTTGGTAACTGCAGTTACCAGAAATGCTAACATTTTTACGAAGGAGACCTATTCTAATAAAATTGTAACGCTGTTCATTTTTCACGTCAGTCTATTATAAACGTATTCTGAACACGTACACTACGTATGAAATAAGATTATGATAGTATATGTACATGCGGCAATTTTAACAATTTTGTGACCCGTAAAATAACCCCCTCCCTCTTTTTTGTATGTTTCGTACGATAAGTACCTATCTAGCTAAGTTTGTAAATAAATAGTATTTTGAATTGTTGCCGTAGTTTATGTCGTAAGGGACCTTATTTAACGGATTAGTAATAAAACAATTCAAAGGCAATCGCAAAAGTTAGAGAGTTTGCGTTTTGAAACTATTATTTTTGCTTTATTTATGAAGAGGTCGGTCGGGGGTGGTCGGTGATAAAACCACATCTGGAAGAGGTGGTCGGTCGGGGTAGGTCCGTGTCTTTATGCCCACATTTGGAAGAGGTCGGTTAGGGGTGGTCAGTCATAAAAACACATTGGAAGAGTAGGTCGGACTGGACAGTCATAAAAACACATTGGAAGAGTAGGTCAGAGTGGACAGTCATAAAAACACATTGGAAGAGTAGGTCGGAGTGGTCAGTCATAAAAACACATTGGAAGAGTAGGTCGGAGTGGTCAGTCATAAAAACACATTGGAAGAGTAGGTCGGAGTGGTCAGTCATAAAAACTGTTAGTAATTATATCAAAATAGAATTATACTAATCCATGTACACCTCTCTTTTAGTTACGGCTAACGCCATCTAGTGAATAAAATAATCACTAACACAATGAATGTATGTCAGTCGTTCGTTCGTTCTAAATAAATAGTCTGTTGCGAATATCCAACGAGTTTTAATAGGTTATGGGCCACTCCCGAATTTATCAGTTATTTTGGTGAAAAATAGATAATTTTGTGCTTGTTGATTCGCGGAAACATGAACTCGAACTATATTGCTAGTGTGCCAAAGTTAAAAGGCAGGGAGAACTATGATGAGTGGTGTTTTGCGGCTGAAAACTTACTGGTCTTGGATGGCATGGACAATTACATCAAACCACCGGCCGGATTCGAAGTCAAGCCACCAGAAGACGCCAAAACGAAGGCAAAGCTAATATTGACAATTGACCCCAGTTTGTACGTGCATATCAGAAACACGGAAAGTTCAGCGGCATTATGGACTAAGTTGAAGACCATGTTTGACGACTCCGGTTTCTCGAGGAAGATAACCTTGCTTCGACATTTGATTTCAATAAGATTGGATAATTGTGATTCGATGGCTACCTACATCACACAAATCGTCGAAACAGCTCAAAGGTTAAATGGCACAGGATTTACAATAACCGACGAATGGGTGGGATCATTGTTATTAGCAGGTTTGTCAGATCATTATTCTCCGATGATTATGGCCATAGAACATTCTGGTATTTCGATTACTGCTGATGTCATTAAGTCAAAGTTGCTGGATATGGAAGTTTCCAATGAGTCAGGTAATAATGGCGCTGCATTCATAGCGAAAAATAAATATTATTCTGGCAACACTAAACCAATAAAAAATGGCGGTGCAAATACGTCTAGCAAGAAGTCAGAGACACAAAAAAAGGAAATTGTTTGTTATAAATGTAAAAGCAGCGGACATTATCGAAACCAGTGCCCATTATTGAAGAAAACCGCTAATGAATGCGTTTTTAACGTTGTTTTTATAAACGGAAAGTTTAACAAGACGGAATGGTACGTCGACAGTGGTGCGAGTGCGCATATGACTGTAAACAAAGATTGGTTGAAAAACATGAACTTATCGCCGTGTTTACCAGAAATCATCGTTGCTAACGAATCAAAGGTGTCAGTTGATTGTTCCGGAGATGTGGACATCGTTTCGGATTTGGAATGTCACATAACTGTGAAGAATGTGCTATGCGTGCCTACTTTGACAACAAACTTGTTATCAGTTAGCGAGCTAATTCGGAATGGCAACCATGTTGTATTTGAAGAAAAGCATTGTTATATTTCTGACAGAAATAATGCTTTGGTTGCGATCGCTGATTTAACTGATGGTGTTTATAAATTGAGGTTGCAGTCGCCGAGTTACGTATTGGCAGCTCCTGCAGTAACCGGAAGATTATGGCACAGAAGGCTGGCTCATATCAACAGTCAAGATATGAACAAAATGAAAAATGGCATCGTAGATGGCTTGTCATATAATGGTTCGTTTGATATAACAAAATCAGAATGTACCACTTGTTGTGAGGGAAAGCAGATGAGGCTGCCATTCTCTCATGTGGGTGAACGAAGTACAAAAGCATGTCATCGGATACACAGTGATTTGTGTGGACCAATGGAGGTGAATTCTTTGAAAGGTAGCAGATATTTCATGCTATTTATAGATGATTATAGTAGAATGACTTTCATCTATTTTCTCAAAAAGAAAAGTGAAGCTTTAATTAGATTTAAAGAATTTAAATCAATGGTAGAAAACCAGCAAGGAGAAAAAATAAAGATATTTCACACTGATAATGGACTTGAATATTGCAGCAAAGAATTTGAAAATTATTTAAAACAATATGGTATAATTCACCAGAAAACCAATAGTTATACACCCGAACAAAATGGCGTATGCGAAAGAGCTAATCGCACAGTGGTAGAAAAGGGCAAATGTCTTTTGTGTGATGCAAAGTTGGGCAAGAGATTTTGGGCAGAAGCAGCCAGTACTGCTGTATACTTAAAGAACAGGTCCATTGTGTCAGGAGTGCCAAAGACCCCTTATGAACTGTGGCATGGGTCAAAACCCGACCTCAGTCACATCAGATTGTTTGGAAGTAAGGTGATGGTACATGTCCCCAAGGAGAAACGGCTCAAGTGGGATAAGAAGGCCACTCAGCACATCTTAGTTGGATATGGGGAGGATGTGAAAGGATATAGGTTGTTTGATCCCACCAAAAACACTATAATCACCAGCAGGGATGTCATTGTAATGGAAGGTGAGATAGGTGATATTGAAACCAGCGATGAGGCTATGTGGATACCAGATGATGGGACAGCACAGCACAGTGTGGAAACACCAGAGGTCAGTGTGGAGGAGGAGAGCAGCAATTCAGTGGGGGCATCATGTGTTCCAGGAGTACAGGATGAAAGTGACAGCTCTTCAGATTCTTCAGTATACACTGATGGTGAAGAAACATTGCATGAATTGCTACCAGGAAAAGTGCAGTTGCAGCAGGTCCAGACAACATCGGTTCCAGATCCAGACACTTTAAATACAAAGCGACAAAAGAAACAGCCAGAGCGATATGGCTATAACAACATGTGTGTATCCAGTACTGTTCCAGCATCTGAGGAGATCACAATATCAGAGGCTCTGGAGGGGCCTGAGAAGGAGCAGTGGAGGCATGCTATAGCTGACGAGTTGCAGTCATTCGAGGACAATGATGCATGGGAGCTTGTCAAAAACCCAGGTGATGTATCTATAGTGAAGTGTCGTTGGGTGTTAGTAAAAAAGTTTGATGTGGACAATAATGTGCGGTATCGGGCTAGGCTTGTAGCCAAAGGCTTTACACAGAAACCAGGTGTAGATTATACTTGTACTTTTGCACCTGTAATTCGTCATTCCACTCTAAGATTACTATTTGCTCTTAGTGTTAAGATGGAAATGAACATAACTCATTTAGATGTAACTACCGCTTTTCTAAATGGTGTTTTGAAAGAGAAAATTTTCATGTCAATTCCTGAAGGCTTTGCAAACAAAAGTGGGGGAAATGTGTTAAGATTAAAACGCGCTATTTACGGTTTAAAGCAGTCGTCCCTAGCATGGTATGAGAAGGTAAAAGATTGTCTTTGTAAATTAGGTTTTAATAACAGTCAATATGAACCATGTTTGTTTGCAAAAACTAAGGGAAATGTAAAAATAATCATTGGGTTGTATGTAGATGATTTCTTATTTTTTTCAAACAATGACAGAGAAACTGAAAAATTAAAAAAATGTTTGGCTTCAGAATTTAAGTTAAAGGATTTGGGTCATGTAAGACAGTATCTAGGAATGAGAATAAATGTAAACAAAGATAAAAATGTTATAACTATTGATCAAACACAATACATTGAACAGTTAGTTGAAAAATTTCAGATGTCTGATTGTAAACCACAAAATACTCCTATTGAACCAAAATTGAATTTAGAAAAATCTACAGAATGTTTACCTAATGTTCCTTATCAAAAACTAATTGGCAGTTTAATGTATTTGGCAGTATTAACTAGGCCAGACATTGCCTATGCTGTAAGCTATCTCAGCCAGTTTAATACTTGTTATAATATAAGTTGTTATAATTATACAAAAAGAATATTGAGATATATACAATGTACTAAAAATTATTGTTTAAAGTATACCAGTAATGATATGGATTTACAAGGTTTTGTAGACAGTGATTGGGCATCTAATGCCTTAGATAGGAAGTCCTATACGGGATTCTGTTTTATGATGTCCGGGTCAGCAGTTTCCTGGCAAAGCCGTAAACAGAAGTCAGTTAGTCTGTCCAGTACTGAATCTGAATATGTGGCTATGTCCGAAGCTTCTAGAGAAGCTGTCTATTTAAGGAATTTAATCCATGAGATAACTGGGAATTTATATGTAGTTGATTTACATTGTGATAATCAAAGTGCCATGAAATTGGCCTCTAGTCAACAATGTCATAACAGGTCTAAACACATTGATGTACGCTATCATTATATTAGAGATGTAATTAATGATATGATTATTAAGATTAAATATGTGCCTACTGGTGAAATGCCTGCAGACATTCTGACTAAGGGTTTGTGTCATTTAAAACATTATAAGTTCATGCACATGTTAGGTATTGTAAGTGCATAATGTTGTTTATTTTGATAAGTGGGGGTGTTAGTAATTATATCAAAATAGAATTATACTAATCCATGTACACCTCTCTTTTAGTTACGGCTAACGCCATCTAGTGAATAAAATAATCACTAACACAATGAATGTATGTCAGTCGTTCGTTCGTTCTAAATAAATAGTCTGTTGCGAATATCCAACGAGTTTTAATAAAAACACATTGGAAGAGTAGGTCGGGGTGGTCAGTCATAAAAACACATTGGAAGGAGGTCGCTGGTCAGGGGTAGGCCGCGTTAAGCCGTTAAACGGCAGATAGAAGTTACGACCGTAAATATAACTAGAAAATAAACGAGGAACGCATAAAATATAAAGAATGAGATAAATAATAAGAAGTTTTAGATAAAAATATCAAATAGGCATAATTAGACAAATTTTCAATAGAAGAAGAAATTAAACAAATATCAGCAAAATCATAAAACAACAAAAACGAATTACAAAAATAGAAAATCAAGTCACTGGATGGATTATATCACATAATTAATTTAAGATAAGAATTTTTAATCTTCCTCAGATATAAGAAACCTAAAATAGTTTCCAATAACAACAATACCTATTAAGTTTTTTGTGCCTTTGATTTGTACTGTAAGATACAGATAACTAAACAAACAAATTACAATCAAACGTAATACATATTAGAAATAAAGCTTTCCTTGAGTTTTAACATTTTTTCTTAGAACGTAAAACTTCTTTATATCTTAAAAAAGCCTAACCTAACAAGCAAATATACATTATATATTTTGTTATGGACATGTGATGTAATTCATTGAATAATATCTCTACCTATACTTCATTTAATAAATATAATACGGCTTTCACCACGTTGACGTCACCAAGATGATAATAAGTTAAAAACTATACTTCAGCCAAATTCTGGTAATTATAGTTTTTTCCTATTTTCGTTAATGTTTTAAGTAGGTATGTTAGCACGCCATAAACTTTGAAAACTTTCGCGATCAATAGACATAATTTAAAACGTCGGGAAATAATAAAACAAGGTAATTATGCGATAAAATAAAACAGTTTAAAATTACGACATAATTGTTTGGTACTAACCCTACATATGTGGTTGACAGACAGACGGGATTATCTCTACCAATTGTATTCTAATTTAAGTTTGTGTGCCATTAGTTATTAAAATAAATTGTCGATTTCGCCATTCCGACGAGTCGTCGTATTTCCATCTGATTTTCAAGTACTGCATTTATCAGATGCTGTCATAGTTAGAGAAGGCGGGATACCTGTCTTTTTTATCGTTGGATAGACCTATAAGTCAATCCCAGCTGAGCTATGTAAGTCTACTACATTTTGACTGAATATAAGGAGCCTCCATTCAGATGAGTCCTCGACATCTCAGTCAACGGTCCCCGCGACTTCGTACGCCCTTGTTGGACCCACAAGCTGATTACGTACGCGACAGGCGTAAATCTCGCGATAATCGATGTCAAATGTTAATTTCGTATTACGTATGTATGACTTCATACGTCTTTGTCGGACCCGAAGACTGATACGTATCTCACGACAAGTTTGCGACAGGCGTAAACCTCGCGATCAATCTGCCATATGTCAATTTCGTATTAGATAACAGCAAGAAATTGGCGTTTGACAGCGCTGATCGCTCCTGATTCACTCCTGTTGCAAACCTGTCGCGAGAACGTAATCAGCCTGCCGATCCCTGATACCAACTCTTGGACAACATCATACTGGTTGAGCAGATCAAGATTTTGTAAAGTACATAGGAGTGGTAAACAATCCGCCATTAATATACGTTTTGGATTAAAACCGAATCAGCAAGAAGAATGTGATCTTTAGGTTAAGTATTTGTGGTCTGTTTACTTTTGTTCATATCGAATGTGGCTGAGTATAGGCTCTAACTGGCCGGTCCAAAACTTCTGGTCTTGTTCGCCATATTTCCGATATTGTATATAGGAGGAGTACTTTTGCTAATTAAAATGTCAATTTAAATATTTGAACTACCTACCTACAACATTTTTATTGTTTTTAATATTATCTTAAAATATTATAGTAGATTTAAGTATAAGATAACAATATGTCTTTATTATTTTTATAATATAATGTGCATTTTGCGGGTATCTATTAGTGTATATATTTGTAGTTTATGTGGCATATATTAATGTTTATTTTTTTTATAAAATATATGCCAAGGGTTATATGTTATTGTTAATGATATATGAGTTAAATACAAGATGAGTAATGAAATGGCACTAATTATTTACAAACAATTAAGTACTCTCCTTTATAAAAGCTGATTAAATAAATTAACAGTTACTCAGCGGTTTTTTGACATATTTTCATACAAAATTGTCAATAAGTTTTTAGTTAGTTTAAGTTTTTTTATAACTTTAATTAGAACGATACATGGTACCAATTACATAAAATTCGGTGCTGAGTAGCGTTTTTAAGTAAGGGGGATAGTGTTTTCTGATATGGTTAGGGGTGTCGATTTGTAAACATTAAATTTCATTGGATTTGTTAGTAAACCGGCGCTTTCATAATAGCGCATTTTGCCATGAGAACATTATAAAGTATGGCATTTATTTAACAGCGTATTTGATTTTCTCTCATCTTTCTTAAGTACGCATTTTTAGTGCACAAGACACACATAGTATATTTAGCTACTTGAGTAAAATGTAACTATACAAAACACTTTAGTACCTAGAAACAATACGAGTTCAGAAAACATTGGAAAACACTACAGCTCTAACCTGAATAACAGTCTATAATTCACTAAACCTAACAATTTAACTAAGTCTTTCCAACAACGAAAAACCTTGGAATGATACAAAACTTTGCTACTTACATCAAATCCGAATTCATTTAGGCCGTATCTTCTCGTAGAAGTATATCTGGGCGACGTTGTTGGCTTCCTTGACGAGGAGTTTCCGCTTGACGAACTTGAACTGTTCCAATGCGAACTCGTACAGTTCGTTCTCCATCTTCCATATCTTGGATTCCTGTATCCTCTCCACGGTGGCGGGGCTTGGTTCGATCTTGCTGCTGGTTTGTCGCAGATGTGACTTGTTGCTGTTGAGATAGAAGTCGGTGGCACCTTTGAAGAAGCGGGGCAGTGTCGCCTCGAGGATGGTGATGAAGTCCAACATCTCCTCTGTAACGCCCACTACCAGGTAGTGGTTGACTAGGTTGAACTTGGCGCGTTCTAAGGCCCATGGGTTGCCGGGTTTCCTGGAAGTAAAAACGTGTATATAAGCACCTAAAAAGTATTAGGGGTTAAGAGGGGCCAATCCAACTTACTTTTCATACAACCGCTCGTACGTGGGTGTGGCGTCGTAATCGATCTTTCTATGAAACTTTTGATCTAATAGGTATCTTGTGCACTATATCTAGGTTTCTATCCAAACAAAAAATCAAAATTTGGAGAAACAAATTTTATACGGATTTTTTTCCACGTACGAGCGGTTGTATGAAAAGTTAGTTGGATTGGCCCCTCTTAACGTATGAAATTGCCGTTTCATTGTAATAGGTACTTCGAACCGACATAGAACCTTCATGGTTTGGGATTTTGGAGTGAAACTTTTTCACATGGCACCTATGAAGTTCTTCTTTTAAAAATAAGGACCTATATCATATAAGGAGGTCAAGTTCTGTACGTTTGAATAATGGGTGTAAACTACACTTCAGGTCTCAGTGTGTTTAGATGTATAGATACTGTAAGTTGTGCCCCTACGTTGTATGAGATACAGTGCTATGACACTTTATATTGGGCTAGCAATGTCTGGGAATAATAACTAGAAGTAGAACTTTTTGTGAAGATTTCATCCCGGGAAGTACTACCACCATACATATTTCAGCCACCAAGCGGTAATGTCTGCATTGCTGTGTTCCGGTGTGAAGGGTACAGGGGCCCGGTAAAATTACGGGCACATGAGACCTTACAACTCTTTGTCTTTGAGTGACTGGCGCAAAGCAATGCACGTGCTTCGTGAACGGGATCACCGCGGTATTGCTGTTGTTACAGGTAGGTTCCCACTTAATTGATATTATGTGGGATATTAAGGTAAACCTTCATAAAAAAAGTATTTTGAGCAAAGAAGAAACTGAGTAGTAGTAGACCTACTCGTAAATATACTAGATAGCGGGTCGAGTTGTAAGATGTTAATGTACATGCAACAAACTGCATCATACCTCAATATCACACTCGTATGTTCGCCACACGACAGTTTCGTATACAAGTTTACTCAACACACGACAGGCCTATACTCCAGCCAAGCTCAAAATGTACGAAACGTAGATCAACGACGAAATTGTGTCTTTTTACAAGCTTTTATTTAGCTAACGCGAAGGGTAGTTTCACCGTGAAGAGTTAACAAACACTCATACATCTATACAAGAAAACTTTCGTCTGTATGATATTAAAGATATTATTTGCTAGTTATATTTGATTGTCCTATTTCACTGTAATCAATGAGCCGTTTTCAGTAAAAAATAAAAAAGTGTTTTCTACTAAACCAAGCAGATGGAGCTGGTAAGCGGAGAAAACAAGTATGTGATTTATTACAAATGCTGTCATTGTCAAATTGTGTTTCCTTCCATTAAATGAATACTAACGCCATCTTTAAGGTTTGAGGGAACTATTTTTGAAATTTTTACTTTTTAATGAAAACGCCTCATTATTTTTATTTCCAGTTGTAGTCATCAGATGTCAAATTGCAATAAATACTTGTTAATAATAACCTCATTATTATTAACAACAATCGTGTGTATGCAGAGCTGTATAAAAACTGTAACACGGAAGATTATACAGTTATTATACACCTCTGCGTTCACAACCCTGGAGCTTAATTCTCAAGGAGGTGATAAAATAACACATAATACAAAAATCATAAAAACTGTAAAATATAACATGTATTGGATCCAACGTTATTTTGACAGCTAATACGATATGGTATCTACTGTGACATTTTATCACCTTCACGAGAATTAGGCCCCTGCTCTGTTCGCCACAATCAGATATAAACAGCTTCACACTACACCGGTAGTTTCTAAGAAACTTGCTGTATTGAAACAAAGTATGGTCACGCATTTTAATCAACGCAAGTCATGTATAGAGCGCCTTATGAGTGCTCTTCATTAAGATTGAATTCTTGCACGCTATCTAAGCAATGCTATGCATCAAATGATTTATACCGTGTATATTGGCGTGGGGTGCTAGCAGTAGAATGTTACCCCTCTCTTGCTCGTCGATGAAGTAAAAACCTGCCAAGGGATACCTCCAGATGGGCAGCAGCGTCTTTCCGTGTATCAACATTCCGCACTGCGCTTTACATAGCTTTTATTTGCGGGCGGTTAGCACGTGTCTGTATTTTAGCGTTCATTATGAGTAAGATTAGCAGAGATGTTACAAAATAACAGTTATTCTTTAAAAGGTCTATACCATGGGGTGCCGGCAGTCGAATGTTGCCTCTCCTCTTCAACAATCTGCCAAGGCATTATTAACATACATATAACCGGGTATTTATCGCGTAAATTACCTTCATTATTTCCCGACGTTTCGCTTGGATTGCACCAAGCATGGTCCCGGGAAGACATGGTCCTGTGTTGTGATCGCGAAAGTTTAAAAAAGACAATCTGCCAAGGGATACCTCCGGAAGAGGGAGCAGCGTCTTTTCGAGCATCAATCCCGTACTGCGTTCACCAACCCGCCTGCCACGCGTCGCGATTATGGCAACAACCCTTATGTTCTTGGAGATCCATGAGGGAGGCCTATGTCCAGCTGTGGACGTGGACGGCAGTCCAATGGCTGAGCTGAAGAAGGTCTATATCTAGACTCGCTTACCAGCACGCGGCCGCGTGTCCGCAGAAGAAAGGGACTTGCAGCCACATGTTGTCAGGATTGCAGTCGGGCTGTCTCCTCTCTACGCACTCGTCGAATGTCTGGAAAGGCGGAGGAATATTATTCCAGCAAGTTTCGCAATTTTAATTTGAATAAAGGCTTTTTATTTATTTAAACAAAATCCACAGTCCTTAATCTTTTTGTAAGTCCTTTCATTTGATATTGCGAGGATGTACATAAAGTACATCAGGCGCCATCTTGTGGCGGCGGCCGTTTTAAAAGTATTGCGTATTGCATTGCCACCGCAATAAAAGGCAAAATTTTAGCTTAAAGTCAGATGTCGGGAAATGGATCTAATGCAGCTTGCGAGTTTTTACCAAGATATAAATAAAAGCTCCGAATACATTACTTATCTATCATATATAAAATTATCATTTACAGTCCGTGTTATATATGTATAATACGGACTGTAAATGATAATACCTTGATTCATCATAATCGTATACGTGCGGAAGCCGTGCCAAGTCACTAATCTATACAGGATGTATTATAATGTGTACTAACCCGAAAATGGGCTCTAGCCCATGAATACAAGTAGTTTTGAAAGGTTAAAAATTGGAAATACGTCGTTTTTTTTTTAATTTTTATGCACTATTTGACTATTGATGATGTGAAAAGGATCCTGATGCCTTAGAAATGAGGAAATTAGATTTTTTATATTTATTTACATTTTAATAAAAAAACCTCTTTGCGGTTATAGGTATTTATTTATTTGTACGTGTCCGGCAACTTTTTGCGGAGGTCAATGACCCTGTCAAGAATCAGCTGGCAGTTAGGTTGTCATTATCGTACATCTAATCAGCTGTTCAAGTTAAAACTTTCGTGGTCTTTTCTTGAATGAAAATCACTCAGTCCTAAAGTCGTAGAACAAAAGTTGTTCTGTATAGTCAGAATCATCCCCTTTCGGCTTAGTACACATATTATTATAATCATCATTTCAGCCATAAAACGTCCACTACTGAACACAAGCCTCCCTCATGGATCTCCATGAGGGGTAGTTGCCATACTCACCATGCTTGGCAGGCGGGTTGGTGAGCGCAGTATGGGATGTTGATACACGGATAGACGCTGCTGCCCATCTTCCGGAGGTATCCCTTAGCAGGCTCTTACTGCATCCATGAGCATGAGAGGAGGGGTATCATTCTACTGCCGGCACCCCACGGCGGTTATTATTATTATAATACATCCTGTATAATACCACTATAACCGTTTAACCGTATCGGAAGAAATAATCTGACAGACAATAAGAGTTATGCCTGAAGGGTCCACTTTTATAAAAGGAACTCTAAATACCTTATAACCTTAACGAGTAATATAGTTATAATAATGCAGGATAATTCACACAGAACCATCTAGCCCCAAGCTAAGCAAAGCTTGCGTTATGGGTACTAGATGACTGATAACATAATACATTATACTACACAGATAGATCTTTTTTATTACCTTGATATATTGAAAAAGGTTGAGAACACCCTGAACAAATATCTGCAGATTTTTTTCTTACACGACTTAATGACGAGACAAGCCGATAGCCCACCTGATGTAAAACAGTCACGAGGCATGTGACTGTGACCAACGCTGCATTGCATTGCGCCCGTCACTCTGAGACAGAGTTGTAAGGTCTCAGATCGTACAAACATTTGTCCCGAGGCGGGAACCGAGCCCGCAACCTCTCGCGTCACAGGTCTTCGCCCGCTGCGCCACAGAGTAGGTATTAATGATAAGTGGATATGCCCATTTCAAGTTGACTACATCGACAAACAACCGTGAATCTAAAATCACCTTGAGAATGACGGGAAAACCACACTAGAGGTAGCATAAATGTTTCAATAGACAAGCGAGTGACCAATTTACTTGCAGTACAGTTAGGGCCAAAAGCTAGCCAAACTTAGAACTACAAAACCTAGTATTTTGGTTATATTAAAAAATATAATGTCAGTTTAACAAAAAACATTTTTTTATTTGCTTAAAACTGCGTTCATCATGGTTTTGTTGGTTCGTTGTTGTTGATTTATTTCTATCATAAAATATCATCATCATTTCAGCCATAAAACGTCCACTGATGAACACAGGCGGGAGGCCTATACTTGCCCACAAACAACCGTGAATCTAAAATCACCTTGAGAATGACGGGAAAACCACAAGGATAAATGTGCCAATAGGCATTCGAGTGAGTAATTTACTTGCAGTACAGTCAGGGCCAAAAGCTAGCCAAACCTAGAACTACCAAACCTAGGATAAATAATAAATAAAAAATCTATATTCAGAACTGATAATAAAAATACATGTTACAAGAGAACGAAGAGACAGCAAAAATAAACACTGCGATTAGAATTTCGGTTATATAAAAAAATATATTGTCAGTTTAACAATATTGTTTTTTTTATTTACTGGCTTAAAACTACGTTTATCATTGTTAGTTCGTTGTTGTTGAATTATTTATATCATAAAATATATTTTATTTATTTAAAAAACCCAATTAAAGATTACATAATATAATATACATATAAATTGTATAATACTCACATAAACATTTCTTTTATCACTGCTTTTCTTATTTTATGATTTTTTACTATTGTGTTCCGTTCTTTTAATATTATTTTCTTTAGTTGTTGATAAGTTCTTATTTGTAAGTTAGTTCATAAGTGTGTTTACAATGTTAAGTTACTTATTCGTTGTTCCGGACGATCATAGCCATTAAATAGAATTAATAGATTAGACTTAAATGAAAATAAAACACCTACCACCATGTAGCTCTAAGACCTAGCATAGATAGTCATAGTATAGATAGCCATAGCATAGATAAATATTAAAAATAAAATATTAATAGTACTTGTAGGCACCGGCAACGGGCTACAATAATATAGAGATAGGCTGTTTTATAAAGACATAGACAGACCAAAGAATGTAAGATAATGTAAGATATTAACACAGATACAGATAGACACAGATAGAACGATGTACCAATAAACGCAACCGGCAATAGTCGCTCGCTGCGCGCGGCAGAGTGAGAGAACAGGAAAAAATATAAATATAGACGAGAACCGTTCACTGCATGTGCTCAGTCCACAAGTCGCCAGCATCGGAACAACACCCACGCGCTAACAAAAGGAAGCAAGGAACGGACCTCTCGCTCACTCTCGCCGCCCGCAACCCGCACCCGCCGCCGTTGTACCTGAATTCACGCTATTGTTTCAATCTCAGTCCTCCACAGAACCCCAGCGATCAACGTACACACAGGACGACGGTCTACTATACTCGGAATCGGAAGGCTCATCAGCACACCCAACAGTTACAGTCCACTGAATAGGTGCTGAGCCGACCGAACCGTTTATAGTCCGGTCCCGTACATTGGTCCTCGCGAGTCGGATCTATTTGGATTGAGGTTGAGCAATGGTGGTGACAAGGTCAAACTGCGGGTCTCGTTGCGAAGAGCCAGGTCCGGCACCTACGCCGACTGCTACCGCGGTGACGGAGGAGCGGCCGCAACCCCCGTCACAGCAGTCGGTGCCGCGCAAAACAGTGCCCGAGCAACCACACGCGTCCGGAGCTCCCGGTATGGAGCCGACAGCATCGACCAGCCTCGGATCAAACATCCTCACCTCCAACTCGTCCGCGACCTGCACAGGAAGTACGCAGCCGACGTCGACGGACACCTTGGCCACAGCCACAGGAAACACCGGCGGGAGCCCCGTGGAGGACACAGAAGACACAGAGCCCCGCACGGAGAGAACACAGAAGACCGCGGCGTCGAGGAAATCAACAAGACGATCTAAGAAGAGCAGAATAGCGCAGGCAAAATTGGAGCTGTTGCGTATACAGGCTCAGATCGCCGAAGCGGAGCTGGAACAACTCTACGAAGAAGAGGAGGACTCAGAAAGCGACGCGAGGTCCGAAGTCACTGAGCGAGAAAATACCGGAAGGATAGAGCACTGGGTACAGAACACCACCCTGCTGGCGATAACAGATCAACCACACGGCGAGAATAACAGTCTCGCCGCACAGGTGCCGGGCGGAAGGAAGATTCCCCTCGCACAACCGGGCGAGAATAACAGTCTCGCCGCACAGGTGCCGGGCGGAAGGAAGATTCCCCTCGCACAACCGGGCGAGAATAACAGTCTCGCCGCACAGGTGCCGGGCGGAAGGAAGATTCCCCTCGCACAACCGGGCGAGAATAACAGTCTCGCCGCACAGGAGCCGGGCGGAAGGAGGATTCCCCTAGCACAACCGGGCGAGAATAACAGTCTCGCCGCACAGGAGCCGGGCGGAAGGAGGATTCCCCTCGCACAACCGGGCGAGAATAACAGTCTCGCCGCACAGGAGCCGGGCGGAACGAGGAACCCCCCCGGACGCCTTCAGGTCGGGAATAACAGTCCCGCCACACAGAAGATGACGGACGGCGCAGTACAGGCCGCCCCCACCATCATACAGCAAGCGCCGCCGGGGACGACGGCCGACGCCCCCAACACACAGCCGCGGCTGGGGACGCCGAGGGCCGCGCCCCACACGGAGACGCCGGAGCACCGGCACGCAGCGGGTGCACAGCCAGCCCCGCTACACCAAGGACAGTTTTATAGTGCAACAGAACAGTATAACATAGTGAACAGTGACAGTATAGTTAACAACGCCCGCGGGGCAAACGTGAATAGATACAGTGCGAATAATGGATACAGTGAGTTCCAGGGAGCAAACCGGTATGTACACAACTTTAATGACAGGGATATTGTGAGGCCGGGAGCTTCCGCACCGGCGGGAGTCATAGCAGGACCGCCCCGTACTGAAATGGGAGAGCTGGCCTCTGCTATAGCGCAAGCTATACGATCGGGAACACAGTCGACTGCCCGCCGGTTCTCGGAACTGCCAATATATAGCGGTGCCTATCAAGAATGGCTAGCATTCAAGGCAGCATATGAGGAATCCGCCTATTCCTACACAGAAACTGAGAATGTAGGTAGATTAAGGAAATGCTTGAAAGGTCGCGCTAGAGAATCTGTAGAAAGCTTGTTAATCTACAACGTCCAGCCAGATACGGTCATGAAATCGCTTGAAGCTAGATTCGGCAGACCAGACGCAATAGCCCTAGCCGAATTAGATAGATTACGTTCTCTAGCCCGACCTACAGATTCGCCTAAAGACTTATGTGTGTTCGCAAGTCGGGTAGCAAACGTCGTTGCTACATTACAGGCCTTACAACGAGTCTACTACCTCTATAACCCAGAGCTAACAAAGATCACAATAGAAAAGCTCTCGCCGACGCTCAAATACAGATGGTACGACTTCGCTACAGAACAAGCTACCGACGAACCTGATCTTCTCAAACTAGCGAGATTCCTCAACAGAGAAGCCGAGAGATGCGGCCCATACGCGCAGCCCGAGACAGAAGCGCCTGCCGCGGCGAACAAAAAACAAGGCAGGGCCTATACCGTAAATAGTAGTCAAGAAGACAAGAAGCCCAAGTGCCTGGTTTGTCAACAGAATCACAACATCGTGACATGTGAAAAACTTACAGAAGCCTCCACCGATGAAAGATGGGACATAGCCAAAAGGTTTAAACTCTGCTTCCGATGCCTCAAGCTCAGAACGCAAAATCACAGATGCCCCAAGAAGGCTTGCGCTACCGACGGATGTCCGAAATGGCATCACCCACTTCTCCATTTCCAACGAATCCAAGAGGAAGAAACCGAGAAGGTCGCATCATCAAGAACCATAGCAGAGAGCAGGACGTTTCTGAAGATAGTACCGGTCACAGCTTCGGGCCCCAGCGGCGAAGTGAAGACATACGCCCTGCTCGATGATGGATCAACGGTTACGTTGGTGGACGAGGACATCGCCGACACAATAGGGGCCCCTGGGCCAAATGATCCGCTGCGGATAGAATCCATAGCGAACGCAACGGTCAAAGAAATGAAGTCGAGGCGCATAACATTCAGCTTAACAGGCGCCGATGGAACGCACGAAATACAGGCCAGAACCGTCAAAAGCTTAAAACTTTCTCCACAATCTATCACACACAACGACGTACAGTACGTGGAACATCTGAAAAGCATCAAGAATTATGTACTACATGGAAACGCCAAACCGAGGATCCTTATAGGCCAAACATAAGACAATTGGCACCTGCTGGTCACTAGCAACATGAAGACAGGTCACATCTCTCAACCAGTGGCCTCCCTGACCCCGCTCGGCTGGGTACTTCACGGATCCCGAACTCGGTCTCTCGGACAGCGCGTTCAGTACATAAATCATCTATCTATCGAAGACGACATGAACAACGAGCTACGCCACCATTTCGCTATAGAATCGTTAATGATAACGCCGAAATGTCCGATCAACGATCCCGAGCAACGAGCACTGAAAATACTTCGAGAAAACACTACTCAAAGACCGGACGGACATTACGAGACGGCGCTACTGTGGAAAGAGGGAGATGTCGTCATGCCGAACAATAGAGATAACACGTTACGAAGAATGTACAGCACAGAGAAGAAGATAGATAAAGATAGCGATATAAGAAGAAAGTATGAAGCACAGATGACGAACCTAATAGTTAAAGGCTACGCGGAACGTGCGCCCCAGCCGACTGATTCGAAAAAGAAAAAGGCACAGAAACAGCGGCGGCAGATTCGCCCCACCACCGATAAGTACCTACCTATAAAAGGTGACTTATTAAGACGCGCCGAGCTCAACATCGTCATGGCAAGACAGGAATATAGCTTTCCCGAAGAGTTAAAAGCCCTGAAGGCAGGGAAAGCCCTACAGAAAAACAGCCGCTTGAGCAAGCTAGCCATAGAGATGAAGGACGGCGTCATAGTAATCAAAAGTAGAATCGGCCTAACTATAGATGTAGGTGAACGAACAAAATCACCTCCCATCCTAGATGGAAACGATAGGGTGACTAAACTGTATATTGAAAGTATCCACAGACAGATGATGCACGCCGGTGTTGAAGCAACAATAAACGAATGCCGTCAACACTTCTGGATCCTGCGTCTGCGGACGACAGCACGTATGGTGATCCACCGCTGCCTGCCGTGCCATCTGAGGAAGGCGCCCGCCCCGCAGCCGGCTACAGGAAATCACCCGCCGGCGAGGCTGGCGCACAGCTGCAGGCCGTTCACGCACACAGGCCTCGACTACTTCGGCCCGCTGGCCGTAAGAATCGGGCGGGCAACAGCGAAGCGCTATGTGGCGCTCTTCACCTGCCTGACCACTCGGGCAGTCCACCTTGAGCTCGCTTCCGACCTGTCGACAAGCGCCGCGGTCATGGCCCTACGGCGCATGATCGCACGCCGAGGCTGCCCCACCGAGATCTGGTCCGACAACGGGACCAACCTACGTGGTGCCGACAAAGAGCTTCGCGCCGCGCTGGACAGCGCGACCGCCTGCGAGGCCTCATCCAGAGGCATCACCTGGCGCTTCATACCTCCTGGGGCCCCATTCATGGGCGGGGCCTGGGAGCGCCTAGTCCGAAGCGTCAAAACCGCGCTCGCAGCAACCCTGTGCGAGCGCCAACCGCGTGAGGAAGTCCTCCTCACTCTGCTCGCTGAGGTCGAGTACACAGTCAACAGCCGTCCACTAACCCACGTCTCAGTGGACCCCGAGGACCCGGAGGCCCTCACCCCAAATCACTTCCTGCTGCTGCAACCGGGGCGCACTCCTGCGCTCGGCCCCTTCACCGACGGCGACCTGATAGGCAGGTCGCACTGGCAGGCCTCTCAACGCCTAGCCGATACCTTCTGGGCCCGCTGGCTCAAAGAGTATCTCCCCGAGCTACAACGCCGCCGCCACCCTCACGGCGGCGGCCCCGCCGCCCAGGTGGGCGACCTGGTGCTCATCGCAGACTCCAACCTGCCTCGCAACACATGGCCCAGGGGGGTCATAGTTGCAGTCTACCCCGGAGCGGATGGAGTCGTACGAGCCATCGACGTGCAAACCAAAGGAGGCGTGCTGAGAAGACCGACTAAGAAGGTGATCATCCTGCCGAGAGATGAGCCGTCCTCCACGACGGAAGGTTCCAGCGACAACAGCGGAGTCACTGGACGGCGGGAGAATGTTCCGGACGATCATAGCCATTAAATAGAATTAATAGATTAGACTTAAATGAAAATAAAACACCTACCACCATGTAGCTCTAAGACCTAGCATAGATAGTCATAGTATAGATAGCCATAGCATAGATAAATATTAAAAATAAAATATTAATAGTACTTGTAGGCACCGGCAACGGGCTACAATAATATAGAGATAGGCTGTTTTATAAAGACATAGACAGACCAAAGAATGTAAGATAATGTAAGATATTAACACAGATACAGATAGACACAGATAGAACGATGTACCAATAAACGCAACCGGCAATAGTCGCTCGCTGCGCGCGGCAGAGTGAGAGAACAGGAAAAAATATAAATATAGACGAGAACCGTTCACTGCATGTGCTCAGTCCACAAGTCGCCAGCCTCGGAACAACACCCACGCGCTAACAAAAGGAAGCAAGGAACGGACCTCTCGCTCACTCTCGCCGCCCGCAACCCGCACCCGCCGCCGTTGTACCTGAATTCACGCTATTGTTTCAATCTCAGTCCTCCATAGAACCCCAGCGCTCAACGTACACACAGGACGACGGTCTACTATACTCGGAATCGGAAGGCTCATCAGCACACCCAACAGTTACAGTCCACTGAATAGGTGCTGAGCCGACCGAACCGTTTATAGTCCGGTCCCGTACATTCGTTGTTATGTAGACATTTTGTTTTTAGCTCAAATGGGGAGTGAAGAGCTACTTTGCCATAACACAGGTCATACTAGCACGGGAGGTATATTCGAAACCCCATGGTGCTAGTCTAGATTTGTGTCCCATAACGTGCCTATAAGTTTATACTTCTTTGTATTATACACTTCTAGTTTAACTATGGAAAATGTACTTTGATTTTATATTATGCGTGTTGTTGTACTAAAACATACACGTTCTTATTTGTCAGTAACTGTATATTAGTATATATCTACCATTATGTCATTTAAATTAAATTAATATTGCAATTGCATTCATGACGAGCTCTGTGGCGCAGCGGGCGAAGGTCCGCCTGCGACGCAAGGGGTTGCGGGTTCGATTCCCGCCCCGGGACAAATGTTTGTACGATCTGCAGATATTTGTTCAGGGTGTTCTGGGTGTTTTTCTATATATAATAAAAATATCTATCTATGTAGTATAATGTATTAAGTATATCAGTCATCTAGTACCCATAACACAAGCTCTGCTTAGCTTGGGGCTAGATGATGCTGTGTGATTTGTCCAGCATTATTTATTTATTTATTTATTTATTCATTAGTTTTCATATAGCCGAAATGTTGGCTCAAAAACGGTTTATTTCATGTGTTTTTATAGTACTAGGATTTTATGTACACTGGAACTGTAACTTGTTATTTTTATGTGTTATTAAAGAACCTTTTAAATTGAATTGACTTTGATTGTGGAAATAAATAATCTAATTCTCATCAAAACCTCCCAACCTCACCTAACACGATAACATGTTACTGTCGTAATACCGTGTGTCACACGTCACCAACATGTCGGTGACGTGTGACACACGGTATTACGATTATGTGCTGATTATTGGCAGACGTCCGCGAACAACGCTTTAGATTCTGAGTCACCCAATCCGAATCTATAATTTTACTAGCTGTCACGGCGAACTTCGTATCGCATCTACTAAAACCACTACTTATAATTTACCCTACAACTTCCCTACAACTTCCCTACAACTACCCTACAACTACCCTTCAACTACCCTACAACTAACGCTGAAACATGTGTTTAATAATTTTGGTAGTCATCTAATTATTTATGTGAAATTTCACGTAAATGAAGTAAAAAAAATAATCACCAAAAATTTTCATCCCCTATATTTTCACTTAGGGGATGATTTTTGAGGAATTCTGATATACAGGTTCATTAAGTTTTGAATTATATTAAAATTCAAAACTTAATGAACCTGTGTATCAGAATTGCAATATTTTAAGTTTTTTCAAGTGAAAAATAACGATTATTCCTTACAAACTTTCTTTCCCTATTTTAACCCCTTCTGATTTAATTTACGCAACGAAAAGTAGCCTATGTCCGTCTCCAGGTTCTAAGCTACCCCCCCCCCCCCCCCCCCCCCAATTTTTAGCCGAATCGTTCAGCAGTTCTTGAGTTATTGAGTTATAAATAGTGTAACTAACACGACTTTCTTTATTTATCAAATTTATACCATTTAGATTAATACTATGTACTTGGTAAACTGTTACTACGTAGGTCTGTGTTGAATTAAGAAAATGTTACCCCTCCTCGCATGCCCGTGGATGCAGTAAAAATCTGCCATCTCAGGTATCCGTGATAATCCCAGTGGTGTCTGTTTAAGGTAGTTATAGTTTAATCGTGTATGCACTTCCTTAACCTTTTGAGCGCCACGCCCCAAACGCATTCCCCTGTCCTCTACGCCAAAGCACAAAGTGAACAAAAATACCTACGAAAAAAAAGTGCTGCCAAGAGTCGATAAAATGTAAATTGTCGCGAAACACATAGACACTTGATTTCGTTGTTTTTTATGCAATAAACAACTTCATAAAATCAGGGAACTTTTATTTAATCTTGTGCTATCCTACTCTCAATACAATAATATAATTTCATACATAGATATAAACAAACATTACAAGTAAAATAGTAGTAGAGCACAGCACTACTTGCTATAGCGATGACGTCATTGTCACGACTGGACGACAACGGCGCAGCTGACCTACGGTTCTGAAACTTCCCTAGAGATGTAGCCGAGCCGTGTCGCACGCTGAGTATCGATTTCGAAATAGAAGTCGATTTTCTACATATAGACGAAATAGGCAGACATCGATGAAACATAATATTTTGTTTTGGTAGGTCAAGTTATGAAAACGTTATGAGAATGAGGTTTGAGATAGGTTTGAGATGGTGCTCCCAGATGATTTTGAGAATGAGAATGGAAATAGCAATCTTCGCTCTTCATACCTTTAATAATAAACTAATTTTTATTTGTAAATGTATATTATCAAAATGAACAATTGTACATAATTAATTACTTATAAATCTTACATAATTATTATTATTCTCACTAACATGTGATGTCTTAAAATAGGTATTAAAATCTTTGTCATGGAATAAAAAATCAGTACTTATATAGGTACTTATTATAGAAATCAACAAATTTGACATAATTATTCACTTATCTATCAGTCTAACATAATTTTTCAAAAATCAGATTCCGAAATCTCTGCATCATCATCGACACCTTCCAAAATGCGAAGAAGTTCCGAGGCATCCATCGCTCGTGTTACACTGCACTATTTTTTTGCTTCTCGTATGTGACGTCATCAAGTTGTCATCTATTCGTGACCATGGCGCACAGGACACTGATTGTCGGTGACGTATTAGGGATGCGCCAAAGTTCAGTTATCAGATTTATTTTGCCAGGTTGATTTCATTTTTATATTTGTGTAGCTGATGACAGTTTATGTTTTTTACCTTTTGTTTTATTCAAATATCATTAACGGAGTAACATAAAAGATAAAATAATACGTTTAAATCGAATTTTGAATAATTTTCAATGAATCTATGCCTCCTCTATCACATCACTAGTGGTCAACTATAGACGTCTTTGGCGCTCTGGGCATAGTATTTGCTTGGATAAAAATCTATCATTTTTATTTCAATATCTCTCAGTATTGGTAGCTCTAAGAGACTTGTTTTTTATACTCAGATATAGCTGAGATAATCTTATTTGGGAAATGTAGACTTAAAATACCAGTAATAGTTTTTCAATATCTTTATTTAATATTTTTGTAGGCCGGGTTTTTTGTCAACTATAGACGTCGTTGGCGCTGAGGACCCGCAAGTACTTGTCATGTATAGGTGACTATGGCGCTCAAAAGGTTAAATGAGTAACTTCCTAATCAGTTGAAATATTGCAATAGTCTCAAAGTCTGGTGGATAGTGTTCTATCCACCAGACTTTGAGGCTATTGGCCATCTTATCTGCCATCTTGTGGCCGAAGATGGCGTATTTGAAAAATAAAATGGAATTAAAGACTGTAAAAGCTTGTTGTTAGAAATATTTTTTTATTAATAGTCTGTTAGGCTTATCAAGTTATGATTATCATAACACACTAGCGCACAGCAAGTTGTTAAACCAACTAGTTGTTACGTTACAGTTTTAGATCAAAAACTGAAGAAAATTAACTTCTTAATAAGTCCTCCCTCACGGATCTCCAAGTAAGTATCATGAGGGGGTTTTGCCATACTCACCACGCTTGGCAGGCGGGTTGGCGAGCGCATGGTTGTTGATAAACGGAATGACGCTGCTGCCCATCTTCCGAAGATACTATCTAGACATACGTCTAGGGATACCTAGACAGACTTTTACTGCATCCTAAAGGCGGAGCATTTGAATGTCGGCACCTCACGGCAAGTGAGGAGGGGCAACATTCTACTGCCGACACCCACGGCAACTAAATATAATTCTGTAGTAAAAAGTACTAAAAGTTTTGACAAAACACTCACCATTTTGTCCCCATGTTTCTTTCTAACTAAATGCGGTCTGAAATTGTCTCCGTTCCTTAAAAAGTAATAATATGATACGAGTCTATCCAACGGTCTCCGGATTAAGTTTATAAATATAGGCTTGGAGTTTGTTCCCAATCTGCAAACAGAGATAAGAGGTGTTAGGGCATCGATAAAGATATTGAGCTAGGTCAGTTATTATGGACAACCTATAAATAAATAATGCTAGATAATTAACACAGCATTATCTAGCCCCAAGCTAAGGCTAAGCAGAGCTTGCGTAATGGGTACTATATCGTCGACCTAATTATCAAAATTCGTAAGTCCAAATGAGATAATTTTACACAAAACACCGCTTTTTGTTTATATATTGTGATATTTTTATAGTCGCTGTTACTTTAAGTTTAAAATGAGTGTAGTTAATACATTATACATATTTTTTTTATATATATCTACTTGTAAAACACCAAGAACAACCCTGAACAAATGTCTGCAGATCGTACAGACATTTGTCCCGAGGGGGGAATCGAAATCGCAACTTCTTGCGTCGCACATGCGGCCTTTGCCCGCTGCGCCATAGAGTACAATAATATACTATATAATAAGTCTACAAGCAAGCATTAGGCTGCGGTCACGAAGGCAGCGGCGCGGGGAGCGGCGCGGTATCGCAGATTCGCAGCTAAATTACTTATCGCGCGACAGGCTTGCAACTGGCGTGAATCCCGCGATGATCGCTGTCAAACGTCAATTCCTTGGAGTTATCCTGTTATCTAATACAAAATTAACGTTTGAAACGATGGACGCGAGATTTACACCTGTTGCAAACCTGTCGCGAGATACGGTCCCGAAGTCGGGCAGAGGCGCTAGAGCGGCGTAGTGTTGTGTTTATGAGATCTAGCCGCACTCCGCGGTTTCACCCGCGTAGTTCCCGTTCCCGTGGGAATACGGGGATAAAACATACTCAGGGATAATGTAGCATTTTATTGATGAATTTTCAAAATCGGTCCAGTAATTTTTGAGTTTATTCGTTACAAACCTACAAAGTACAACATACATTTAAATCTTTCCTCTTTAAAATATTGAGAGAGAGGTGATTAGCGTCTTTGTTTGTAACCGAAATGTCTAAATATTATGAAAGTCGCTACGTCCGTCGGTCAGAAAAAAAACAATGCAACACTACTTCTATATAATACGTTTGACAGCCCCGCATCACTCGTTCAGCACTTCCTGCACCTCGCCTTCGAGACCAATTCCATTTTAAATTTATGCACTGAAACGCCCCGCTTCCGCGTCGCTGACTTCGTGACAGCAGTCTTATTGAAGCACCCTCAATACAATACTTTCAGTACAAACTAAACAGGTGGCTCACCAACAAGTATTTTTAATATAATACAATTTAACTTAATAATCTGTAATTTACTCTTTTTATGTATATGTTGCCGTGGGGTGCCGGCAGTAGAATGTTACCCCTCCTCTCTCTTGCCCGCGGATGCAGTAAGAGCCTGCTAAGGGATACCTCCGGAAGATGGGCAGCAGCGTCTTTCCGTATATCAACATCCCGTACAGCGCTCGCCAATCCGCCTGCCAAGCGTGGTGAGTATGGCAACTATCCCTCATGGAAATCCATGAGAGTCCTATTTTCAGTAGTGCATGTTATATGGCTGAAATGATGACGATGATGTATATGTTTTATCAGCTTTATTTTTATGTACAATCTGACCCGTTATATTTTTTTAATAATCATCATCATCATCATCATCATCTCAGCTGTAGGATGTCTACTGATGGACATAGGCCTCCCTCATTGAGCTCCTAGTACTGATCCTGAGGGGCTGTTGCCTGCCATACTCCCACGCTTGGCAGAAGGGTTGTCAAGCGCAGTACAGGATGTTGATGTACAGAAAGACGCTGCTGCCCGTCTTTCGGATGTATCCTATTACAGATTCTTGGTGCATCTATGAGCAAGAGAGGAGGGGCAAGATAATAAATGTTATTATCCATATAACTATTTATTACTATCAGTTGGACTGGAAATTATTATATAATACTATATAAGATAGGATTAAAGGTCAGAGTTTCTTACTAATCGGATGTTTCCATTTAAAAAGACCAGAGAGTATGTAAATCCAACAGAACTTTTTTGTTTTAGCTGCTGATATAAACGGGGGGAAGGAAAAGCTAACGTCTATTACAGTTGCAACATGGGCCAGTGGTCATCCACCAGCCCATGTTTGTCTGGGTGGTTTATTTATTTATTTATTTATTTATTTATTAAGGTTAACCAACAGTTGTTACATTATTTCATACTTAAAAACTAATTAAATCTAATAATACACAAAGTACATTATTACAGTTAAATGCACAACCACTTACAGGTTAACACCACATGCATATAAAAAGAGTAAGTTTTTTTTGTTTTTGAATTTTAAAAATTAACTATAAACCAAAAAACACATTACAGAATTAAAATTAAGTTGCAGGAAGGGAACAAACACAAATACATCATTATTAAAACTTAATAATAAAAAACTCAGTTAGATAAGTCCCCAGCCAACTGGTGGCGGAACTTATGTATATTTTCATAAAAAATATCTATCTCGCAGTTGTTTAAGGCCCTAGAGAGCCTTGGGATAGGTGAGTTTTGCCCAAGGACTGTTGATCGGTAGGGAGGAACAAGAGGTGATATAGGGTTGCGAGGGATTCTTCGAGGAACTTTAAAGTTTAATTTGAAAAGAAGCTGAGGGCAGTCTATTTTATTATTCAAAAGCTTATATAAAAACATGAGATCTAATTGTGTTCTGCGTTTCTCCAAAGAAGGCAGCTTGAAATATCTCAGTCTATCTGCATATGATACTTCCCGTTTTGTTATATTTGTTGCATATGCTAAATGCCATAAAAATCTTTTTTGTACCCTTTCTATTCGTAATATATGGGTGGCATAATGTGGCCTCCAAACAACAGGACAGTATTCAAGTATGCTTCTGACCAGTGCTTTATATAAAATTATTTTGGTGTTTGGTTTTTTGAGCAACTTACTATTTCTTATTACAAAACCCAACATTCTAGACGCCCTCTTTATTATGTTCTCGGTATGTGGGACAAATGTAATGTGGTCATTCTGATATGACGAAATAGTATGACAAAAATAAATTTTAATTTTAAATGTCAAAAGGTACATAAGAATAATAATCTACAAATATAGTAAAGTCAACAAAATGTCACAGATAAAAAAGTCAACAATTATTATTGCTTGTCGGAGAGAATTTATGGGTCTAGGTAATTCATCTATCATCGTGTTAATTATCCGGGTATTTATAGGGCTAGTTGATGCTGTGTGAAATGTCCAGCATTGTTTATTTTACCAACACACAGTAGCCAATTGGAACCCAGGAGGTTGAAGGTTCTATTCCTGCCACAAATCAAGTTCAAGTGCAATGCGGCTTCATTGAAAGTTTGTAGCGAACAAATAGTATTATTTTATACTAATTAATGTGAAAGGCTACTCTATTGTATTAGCTTTAACTTGTAAAAATAGATGTAAGAGGAAATAAATAAATAAATTTATTTCTAATTTGTTGTTTGGAAGGAAATCATCAACAAAATGTTATTAATAGCATTCAAACCACCAGCTTGTTGCTTGGATGTAAATGCCTTTCAAGTATCAATATGTCCATTGTACGTAACTATTTGTTTGTCTACTTGTGTTATATCTTCCTATGGTGCACTTAGTTTACCTATCTAAGTAGATAGATAGATAGTTAGATAGATAACTCTTTATTGTACTTAACTTAATACTAACACAGAAATTAACATAGAAAGAAACTTACAAAACTAAAAGTAGAAGTACAATGGGCGGCCTTATATAGCGGCACTATAAGTGATCTCTTCCAGGCAACCTTAGGATGGATAAAATCGACAAGAATGAAAAAGGCACGGTGTTGTCATAGATATTTAAACTTAAGTACTTACCTTTCAAAGTTTAAAAAAGCCATGTGCCCATGGTACAAGGCCGGCTTCACTTCATTCCATCTCGTAACATTCTGAGCAAAGTGATACTGATTATTGAGCGACATGATATGACTGTTTGCTGTTATGTTGATATGCAACACTTTGAAGTTGTTCTTCTTGCAGAGATCATAGGCGACTCCAACGAAACTGGTGGAGCCAGTCTTCGGGACTCTGTTGTAGATGACAACAGTATCATCGCCATTTCTATCCGATGCTTTCGGGAAGAATTGACGGGATTCTGTGTGCTTTTGAGCTAGTCTGTATTCTGAAAAAAAAGTGTGTTTAGCATTCAGTTGTTTTTGCTTTCCATTGGTCTTTAAGCCATGCGCTAGCTGAAGGTATTTAAAGCTGGATGTCTTGTGCAGGATGACTTATCTATGACACTGTCTGTTTGTGAAAATTAGTACCTATGAATTTGAAATGTCCTGATAGTTATTATAGTAAAAGAAAGTAATTGTTTATGGTGTATCTAATAAGTTATTTATTTTCATTTGTATTATTTGTTTGCAAAGTTACATCCTTAGCCATTGGGTAGTTTTGTATAGGAACTTTGATGGTACCTTAATATCAATTTTATGTAAAAACCATGGCCAAACACCAAATACCATTTGGTCATTCCATTGTTGACATCTTTGAATGTTGAAACTTTAGCTGAATACTCTTTCAGAAACAAAGCAAGTGTTACGGAAAGTTTAAGAAGAAAATACAGCTCCAAAAACGATGGGTTTGACTGAATGTGTAAAAGGACATTTAAAATCATGATGGGTCTTGAACAGTAATCACAAACAGTATTAACGTGCGATTACAGTAATAAGAAAGTGCATAAATATTGCACAATAAATACTTACCAAACTTTCGATAATTATCTTCTATTCGAGCGATTTCCGACTGAAAATATAGCACCACAACAACAATAACACACAGACACAAAAAGAGAAAGAGTTTGTTTACGTTGTACATTGCTGTGCGGTGCGAGACCCGTCCCTTTACACTGGAACTTGCACTGACCTAATTATTACGCGCTCAATATAAATAAAACATTAAAATGGGACACAGAAAATAATAAACAGTGTCGTTCTTTCGAGTCGCCGCGATGCAGTGTTATGCGAGCATTCAGTAACTCAGAATATTTTTCACTGACCGCTGTCAGATTCTATTGAACGGAATCGAATTAGACTTTTAATTTACTTATTCTAGACATTTAATAACACATGCCGTGGCAATCAAGTATTATTTTTTTGCGCCAGTTTCATTTAAATATTAAAAAAGGGGTTTTGTTTTCATGTTCTTTGTTTTTGTTCATGAAGCGTGTTTCGGTTTAAGTAGGTACTGAACGTGCTCCACCAGTCAGGTCCGTCACTGTCAATTTCCCAAAGTCAGTGTCAGTTTCAAAATAGAAAATGGCTTGGTAAATTTCTTTACCTCCAACATTTTATCCGATCCGAAATGCCTATACAAATTACATTTTTACCTTATTTTTCAAACATTATGGTGTTAAAGTTTCGCGATTTGTTAACATATCAATAAGTTTTAAAATTACAAGATTCTATAGCGTAGAACTACGATTTTTAGTTGGTAGTTAAGTAACGACTATTCGAACAGGTTTTGTTTTAGCGTTCTTGGTAATTTATTTATTTTATTTTAAAATCTTAAGAAAACTTACAGCTAATTAAGTCTATATATAAACAACTATAAATGCAAAAGACATGCATGCTGATGGCCAATTAAAAGTTTCCATAAAAAGTTATTATAAAAATAAGCTAAAACTAAACAGTACAAGATATGGACAACAGAAGAAAGGTTAATATAGTACAAGAAATCAAACAATACACAAGGAAAATAGTACGAACCTAAGATAAAATTATGTATGATTAAAATTAAAAAAAATATCACTAAGCAGGCGTTTTAACCTGCTTGTCGGGGTATTAAATACATCAACATCTATATCTACACTTGCCAAAGAATTGAGTGAAGCGCTTGCTTTAACAATGAATGCGTTTTGCCTATAATTAGTTCTAACAAATGGAACACTTAATATGTTAGGTCTCCTTATTGTACTTGTATTAGTACGCAAACCCAGCCTACTAAGCAGATCAGGGCAGTCGACTGTGCCATTTGCAATGTTCAATAGATAAGTTAGGTCTGATATATGTCTACGTTCATAAAGAGGAAGGAAATGAAATTTGCGACAACGTGCTATAGGTATAGTCCGGTAGGAAGATTTTTGATCGGAATTGTAAATACCGGAGGAATTTCTTTTGTATAGCTTCTAACCTGGCAGAATATACATCATAGCGGGGATTCCAGACTTGAGAGGCGTATTCTAAGTGGCTACGTACGTACGCGCAGTAGGTATAAGATCTTGAAAGTTTTAATATTTGTAAATTCAGATGACATTCTCAAGACAAATCCTAGTGCACGAGAGGCTTTGTTCGCTATTTTATTAATATGATCGTCAAAAAGGAGTTTAGAATCAAAAGAGACACCAAGATCCTCAATACATTTTACTTTAGTAAGTGGTAAATTATTCAAGGTAGGTATAATCATACTGAATAGTAGTTAATTTACGAGTGAAAGAGCAAATGTAGCACTTAGAAACATTAAGGTCTAGTTTATTGAGACTGCAGTAGTTTTGGAAACGATTTATGTCCTCTTGCAGACAAAGTGCTTCATGTATGCTGTTAATTTTAGTTATGATTTTCATGTCATCTGCGTATAGTAGGATATCAGAGTTTAGAAAACACGAGGAAATGTCATTGATACTTATAGTAAAGAGCAAGGGTCCCAATAACGTCCTTGAGGAACTCCCGAAGGGATGAGTAAGGACGATGAGGAGTACCCATTTAAAACTACCGTTTGACATCTGTTTTGCACGTAAGACGTAAACCACCTAAAAAGGTTGCCTCTTATACCTATCAGTTCAAGCTTCTTAAGTAACATTATATGGTCAATACGATCAAAGCATTTGCTATAATCAGTATATATTATGTCGACTTGCGAGGGCTCTGACATGGAGTGGGATATATACTCAGCACAGAGAAGGAGGTTCGACGTCGTAGACCTACCTCTCAGAAAGCCGTGTTGCTGCGCCGCTAGCTCATGCTTAATTGCAGAATACAATTGTGTATAGACTAGTCTCTCTAGTACTTTAGCAAATAAACATAGTTTGGAAATTGGCCTATAATTTTCAATATTGTTCTTAGGCCCTTTTTTGTGGACGGGTGTAATAAATGCAGACTTACAAATGCTGGGCATGACACCTTCAGTTAACGAACGGCGGTACAGGAGAGATAGTGGTAGGGCTAAGCTACTCGCACATTTCACTATAAGAATGGCGGGAATATTATCGGGACCAGGCGATTTATTTAGGTCTAGAGCTCGAAGTAATTTACACACCTCCTCTTCAAGAACTTCCACCATGCTGATGTCGGCGGATGACAAACTGGTAGTCAGAGACTCTGCGCTGTCAGTATGTAGTGGGCTGGATGGTATACCACTAGTACGGAATGTCGAATGAAAGTAATCACCGAACATATTACAAATATCCTCGCCTCGATCCGAAGAACAGGACCCATATTGCATCAAAGACGGGTAGGCATTCGATTCTGTATCTGATAATGTCTTGGTAGTTACTTGCTCTGTGATCGCGGGATTTTAGCAGTGATGGGAACTACCCCCGCGTTTTGATTGCAGGATTACGACTTCAATTCAATTCGTCTTATTCTAGAATATCATATTTTAAGTTTATTTACTTACTCAGAAACGGTGTAACTTTCTGTTTGATATAGATCAAACAGAAAGTTAAACCGAACCGTCACATAGGTGACGGTTCCAAATGTTCCAAATCGGAATTTTGGAACACAGATGGAACTGGGAAGGACACTTGGCCAGGCGCGATAATGGTAGGTGGAGTAAGGCCGTAACTGAATGGCAGGGATTTAGAAATGACGGTCGTCCGGCCGCAAGATGGGCATACGACATAGATAAAATCGTGGGCAAACGATGGATGTACTGGCACAGGATCGTGGCGTATGGCACAAAATAAGGGAGGCCTATGCCCAGCAGTGGGGGAAGTCGGGCTGTGGATGATGATGATAGTAAAGCTCCAATGGAATGGCTAGCCGTAGCAATCTCCGAGATGAATTCCCATATGGAAGTTATCAGCAGGTGGAGTACCTAAATCTTATGGACTTAAAATGAATCCGTCTTAAACCCAGGTTATTGTCCTAGGCAGCTCTAGGATAGCTGATCGCATCAACTGGCCTGATTTACCACCAGTAATGTTTGACGGCGTGAATATAAGTGAAACCGTAAAAAATCTAGATGTCATCATGGACAGAAAAATGTCATGGGATCCACAAATGACAGGAAAACCTTTGGAGACTCTTTGAAACGGCTCTGTAATTTTCTTCCTACGTCTATCAAAATTGCGCTCGCACTGCTATTGTGCTATTCTAGACTACGCTGACGCCACCAGCTACCCATATTTAACTGAAGACCAACTCGACAAGCTTGAGCGTCTTCAGAACTATTCCATTAAAAGTTTCATATTTGGCTTGCGTAAATTTGACCATGTCTCTGAGTATCGTAGCATGCTCAAGTCAAAGTAAAGGAGGTTTAGGATATGCCAAATATAACCAATTATCAAAATCCGAGATTCAACAGCGAACTAATCAATAAGCCACGGGTCAAGTAACCTGCAGCCCTACTCTTGTTCAACGAAAAACGAATATTCGATCGATAGTTCGCGTGATTGCTACTCCGGTTTCATTTCGTTACGAAATTTCGTTCGAACGAAAATTGTTTGACATATAAATTTTCGAAACCCTACTCTAATTCGCGAAAGTACCAAACGAAAATTTGAATTTGACAGGACTGTAGGTAGATAGCTACCAGTCTACAGTCACGGTGCCTTTGTGTGGATATTAAATTAAATTAGCCACACCTACGGCACACACAATATAGATAGGTAGATACTACTCAACTATACATAGGTAGGTAGATACAGGTTACTTGACCCGTGGCTTATTGATTAGTTCGCTATTGAATCTCGGATTTTGATAATTGATTGAAGGAAATACGGTTTCAGTTCTGTTGTTGGAATTGTATAGGAGATGAGCACTATACATTACTATGTATCCTAGTAGGTATTGGAAACGAGCCTATAGGGATTCGGCTCTTATTTTGAGGGGTTTTGGGACTTCTATGTGACTTGTTATTAGATACGAGTCCATAGGGATTCAGGACTTATGTTGAGGGATTTATGGGCTTCAGAAATACTTGATTTAGCCCGGGGTCGCGCGGGTGCGTCGCAAATAGAACGTGACATTAGATCCCTCGCCAAATGTGGGTCAATGTGTGCTACATTTTAGCTATTTACGGTTAGCTAATTGGATTACTAATATCGAAACTAACTCCCAGATTATTGATGTGAGAACGGTTGGCTTAGGTGCTGGGCTAGACAAGACTTCCATCAACTACGAAGGTGTACTTGGTCAAAGTTGAATAGTTTATTGCAACCACGTTGTAGTAATTTGTAGGTACAGATGATGAAAGAAAACGGATAACGAGTCATTTATTTATTTATTTATTTATTTATTTAACTTTAATTAAAACGGTAAAACCAATAACATTAATTAAACAAAGACAATACACAACATAGAAGTACATTCAGATTAATAAATAACAGGGATTACCTACACATTAAGATAAATAAAAAAAAAACAATAATAATAGTTGAGCAAGTTAAAATTAAAATATTTCAGACAATTAAAAAGTAAATTTTACATGAATCATAAATAATAATCAAATGTCAAGGAAATCAATTTTGCATACATACATAGTAAAAAAAAAAAAATAACAATAATAATCATCAGGAATAATAATTAGTCAAATCAAATGTCAAAGAAGAAAGTGCATAAAAAAAAAAAATCAAACATAACAATAATACAAATAACAATGTGAATCAGAAAAATGGTCATACAGTACTCTCACAAAAACTCAAAAGCTCGCGCATAATTTTCGCCCAGTTATCAAAAAACAAGTCACATTCGGGACTAGCATCCAGAAGAGCGTTGAGTGCAGCGAGGACGCGCGGGAGTGGTGAAGAGGCACGGGCCACCGTATGACATCGTAGGGGATCAAAAAGTCGATGATGTCGACCCCTGCAATAGTTGTTAGGGACAAACAATCGACACAACTCATCACTGAGGATAGGGGCATCTATCTTGCCACGGAAGATTTTGCAGGCCAAGACAAGTTGACCGTAAGCCCTTCGCACTTCTAGCGAGTTGTATCCCAGGGATCATTCGTAGAAGAAGATAAGAAGGGTCATTCGTGGGGTGCCGGCAGTAGAATGTTGCCTTCTTTGTTGTTGTTTTCTGTTGCTTCTCTCTTGCCCGTGGATGCAGTAAGAAGGCCAGGGGATACCTCCGGAGGATGGGCAGCAGTGTCTTTCCGTGTATTAATATACTGCACTGCGCTCGCCAACCCGCCTGCCAAGCGGATTGAGGCAAAACACCTCATTACTTACAGATCCATGAGAGAGGCTTATGTCCAGCTGTGGACATCTTACGACTGAGGTGATGATGATGATTACATTACATTAGTACAATACAATAACAATCCTTCATAGTAAATGAGACATGACGTGGGTTGCAAAGCGTTAAAAATAACTATTCTAATTTTATGTTTCTAATTCCATCCCCTAATAGTTGGCTGTTCGTATTTGGGAGGAAGACATATTTTTTAACCAATGCGGAATCAATGCGGACATTCAAATCTTAATAATAATTTTATGTTTCTAATTCCATCCCCTAATAGTTGGCTGTTCGTATTTGGGAGGAATACATATTTTTTAACCCCTGACAAAAAGAGGGGTGTTATAAGTTTGACCGCTATGTGTCTGTATGTCTGTGTGTCTGTCTGTGGCACCGTAGCTCTTAAAATATTGGACCGATTTGCATGCAGTTTTTTTTATTTGAAAGCACGATGAACATGCTTTATCAAAATCGGTTAAGAAGTTTACAAGATATGGGGAGTGAAAAAAAATGGATAACGAGTCATTCAATGGATGGCCTTATCGCTAAAAGCCATAAGGATTCTTTCATTGCATTTTTTTATTTATCCATTCCATTGCATAATCAAATGTTTCCCCCCAGTTTAATATAAAATGAAAGGAAATTATCTGTAGAATGCAAAACAAACTATGTGAGTATGTGACAATAACAATAACAGTTAAAAAAAGTTATATACAACTTTTTTTTACCGATTTCTATAGAATTTATGAGATATGGGGGTTGAAAGTAGTGGTGAACAATCGAATGTTTTCAAATATACCTACCCAAGGGTGGTATCAAATGAAAGGGCATGATGTGTAGATTGCAACACTGAGGGTACCTCAAGGGTCTCATTTAAAACACATTACAAAAAGATTCGAGGGTTACTTAAAACTTTTAATTTTATAAACTTGTTCTCCATACGTATAATTTCACCGATCACAAATGCACTATTATTTTAGAAATTTTGCCTCTGAAAGTTTGTAAATACTTTTCAGAAGGCTCGTTCGCCAAAAACAACTTTACACTATATTTCTTTGCAAAGAGACAATCTTGCGTAGGAATCAATGCGGACATTCAAATTTATTACGTAAGAAAACGTAGGAAATACTTTAATTGTCTTTCGTAATAAATTACGAGTCTCCATGGGATTATATATTTGATCCAATTCATCTACAATAACTGTAAAAACTTGCCGTGGGGTGGCGTTAGTAGAAAGCTGCCTCGCCTCTCTTGCTCGTGGATGCAGTAAGAATCTGCCAAGGGATACCTCAGAAAGATAAGCAGCCGCTTCTTTCCGAGTATTAACATTCAGTACAGCGCTCGCCAACCCGCCTGCCAATCGTTGCGAGTATGGCAATACCCCTCAAGATCTGTGCTTGGAGATCCATGACGGAGGCCTTTGTCCAGCACTGGACGTCCTACGGCTGAGATGATGATGAAGCCTTACAACATAGATCATGCCGCGCACAGTCCAGGCACAGTAGCTAGGATGGAGCTGACCTTTTTGGTGGGCTTTCACTGTGAGCGTACGGGGTCTTTATTGACTAGCATTCCTTACAATTCTGGCATTGCTCGGCATTTATTTATTTAAATTGGATGCCCAACACAGGGTTACACATAACACACAAATAACAGTACCAAACGGTTACAAATACAGGGTGTTTCCGCAGTTAAAGGGCATCACAGCAAAAAAAAAGTAACTACAGACAATCATATTGAGCGCGCTACAATAAAAATCACATTGAAAAAAGGAGACAATCAATGACTTCGTTTATCCATAAATTACTTCACAAGAATTTTATGAATTCCAAAACCTTAACAAATTAGTTAGTTAACTAAGTATTCATCACCGGCCTATAGTCCACCGAGACTCTTTCCTCCGACTAATAGCAGACTAAGCTAAAGAGGAAGTAGTTTTTTGCACACCGTACAACTAAACATAGTAAGGGTTGCAGTGAGTGGGACATTGTTAGATGGATTACCATCTAACAATGTCCCACTCACTGCAACCCTGCACCCTGAACAGCATGAATACCAGTTGCTGACTCTGTTTAAATCATCTATAAGTAAAAGAAAGACCTTCCTCAATTTTGTATGGATTTCCCCTCCATGGGACCTACTGTTTAATTTAATCATCTAGCTAAGGCGGTTAAGGCGGTTAACACACTGCCACGCACCACGCTGTATGTGTTGTGAATGCGCCTCTTAATGTTGCTTGTAAGTTGTTCCGTTTGTATAGAAAACACGCCCAGTCCAACACACAGAAAATGCATCCTTGCGCGTTCATGCAGATGCGTGAAAAACCCGCACGATGATGCATATCTGCACTCCCGAACGAACGCGCGTAGGTGCGTCGACACGCAACATGCAGCGTGGTGCGTGGCAGTTTGTTAACCGCCTAAATGCCTAACAAAATATATTATTCGGCCAGCTTCATCAATGACTCAATAGCACTACTCAAGCTGGCTCTTTCTTTCCTAACAGCAGTCGGTCTCGTCGGCCCGTCGTGTGTGCACGTTTATTTATAACGTGCCCTTCGCGACCGTTTACGAAACTTTACATTACGATAATAGCTGTGTGTAATAAAATAAGCGTATGTTTTGATAAAAACGGATTAAACACTGAACTTTTTGGTCAAGTAACTCTTACGAGTATCTACTATGACTTGATCGAAATTTTATGGCAAACAAGCAGTTTTAAAAACTCAAACTTAAAATTCAGTTCTAAAAAGAATACTTTTTGAAATGGAAGTAGACCGTATCCTCTACATCTTCGGAAGCTTCACACGTAAGAAGGACAAACGCAAATCCCTGGACCAATCATCGATCAGCGCCGGCAACAGTCCGCTCAAGACCCGTCCCGCAAGCAGCCTGAACATAGCCCCAAGGACCACCGCTTACGAGGACCCTCCCAAGAGCCCAAACCACCTGAATATAGCTCCAAGAACTTCGGCTTACGAGGACAAAGGGAAGGTGGAGGAATGGGAGTGCAAGCTTTGCGGAAAAGGACTAGCTGAGCCGAGGGTGTTGGGTTGTCTGCATAGCTTCTGTACGCGGTGTCTTCAGGACCTACCACAAGATGGGACCGAGGTGTGGGCGGAAGATGGAGGTGGGTACAATATGTCTTTTTAGACTCGATGTTTTAACATAGCAAAATAGCAGCTTAACCAAAGCTTTTACTTTGAATGGAACCCAACCCATACCATAAGTACTAAAAAATCGTTTTTATATATAAAAACATATCTACTATAGACAAAGAAAAACACAGGCCCGGAAGGAATAGAAACATAAGCATTCGTTTCTGTTTGCAATTCAAACTAGTGTCCCGCGGAGGGAGTGGAACCCTATAACTCCTGCGCTGCGTATCAGCCGGCCATTTCAAAGAGCATTCTGTTTCATCAGTTTCTGACTACATTCGAATATGGTGCCTAGGTTTATAGTCGGCAGAGACCACCCAGACCAGGTCAGGTTGATAATTGATTTTCATATTCTTGCAACTACATTTACTACATTTATTCCTTAAAATTACCCTCGATTCCAAGTGTCCGAAATCGAGTCAGATTCCATGAGATTAGCGTTTCAGTTCGTATTAACCCACTGGGCGTCCATTGTTCAAATTTATGGCATATAAAATAACCTTATATCAGTTTGATCGCCTCTCCAGATGGAATAAAGCCATCAATCTTCTGACATTTGGCTTAGCAACGATCCAAGATGGCTGCTCGTAACTTTACAGTCTGTTTGAAAAGCTGCCGATTGCATCATTTATTGGACGTTAAAATATTTATTAATAACTTAAACGAACAACGTTCCGGTAGGTGGTAATAAGGTATTTACTTCAATTCTTATAATAATGTGTGGAAATATTTTAGGCGCATGAATGTTCAACCTTTATCTAATCCTAACAGACTGCTGGATCCCGTAAATCGGAAATCGATACGACGTATCGATTTCTCGTTGACATCACAAATTACAAATAATTTTGGTACGTGTGCTAGGAAAATTCAGCCATACTAATTATTAGGTAGGCTTTAAAAGTTAAAGCCTACCTGCTACCGGGCCCTAATTCCAAGACAACGCAAGAGGAAATATATACGACTAGCTTGTGCCCGCCGCTTCGCATGCGTTGGATTGCGAGGATTAACCCTCATCAACATCTATTATGTATGCAAAATTTCATCTCAATCCGTAGCCTAGTTTTTGCGTGAACAGGTAACAAACATCCATACATCTATACAAACAAACTTTCGGCTTTATAATATTAGTGAGATTTCGTACGATTTTCGCAATGACACAAAAGGAGGAGGTAAGTAATTCGTTGCTCAAATGCTATTAAATTACTAGAACATTGTAGCTGATGCAGTAAGGTGTCGGGGAAGCCTGTCCAGTGCTATGCGGACTAGTGACCTAGCCTTCTTTTAGCTAAGCGTTTAAGGCCGAGAACACACTGAACTATTATTATTAAGCCTCCTCATTTCGTAATTTTACAGTATTTTTCCATATAATCTAAGTAGTAACATATACCTACACGGTGTAATTTGAAGGGTGGATCATCGGTGGCTGGGGGGTGGTAGACCTCAGTACCTTAGACTTAACCCCCATGTATATATTCTACGATATTCATTAGTTCAAAAGTTATTTGGACTTTTGTAAAATTTAAGTTAAAATCGGATTTCAGTTTGAACTTCAAAATTACAGCCAAATTATTAAGCTTGCGACCTTGTATTTTATTCCAGTTTTTTTATTTTATGGGGTATTATATTTATATGAATTAAATATTTTGATATAAACATTTAGCTTTCTATGGCTCTAAAACAAAAATTTCAGAAAATATTTTTTTCTAGAACCTATCTAAAAAACTGCTCGCTTTCATGAAGAATAAATCATCAAAATTAATTTGGCTAGGACTAGGAGAACATGTTGAAAAATTAACTATAGTCAGAGTCGACAAAATATCGTGATTTGTGAGCCAAAACCAGCTGGTCAAGAAAAGAAAAGCGATGATAGTTTTCTGATTTGTGGTCCCGTTTGCGAAACATAAAAGATTTCAACTATTTTGAGAAAATTCAATGAATTCCTCTTAATATGTTTAAGTAAACGTAAAAACCATAGACCAATTTCTAAAACAAGATCTACGGAACCGTACATCTCTCAAGAGTCTGACTCGCACCTGCCTAATTTATTTAGGTACTTACCCTATTTTCAGCGTAAGCAGACAACTATTATGTCGTTACATGTGTTGTCTTATTTATCTATTTAACCGATTAAATATGGTTTATTTATTAATAACGTAACATTGAAGTATAACTTCATTTTAACAGTAGGTACTTAAGCGTAAACATAAAAATGCAAAAGAAAACAGATTATAATAACGCTGTTCCATTACACTGATCAGGCACTAATAATTATTTAACTGAAATGTTTAACCAAAACCATATGTTTTGTTTACGACACGCAGCTATTTATAGAAGTCATTGACGCGGACTCGAACAGTGTGCCTACCATGAGTTGTCACTGTTAGATCGCCTGCCGTTACTACAGCAGTAATGAGCCGTTTTCAGTAACAAAACAAAAAGAGTTTTCTACTAAACCTAACAGATGGAGCTGGCAAGCGGAGTAAGCAAGTTTGTGATTAATCCTGTCATTGTCAAATTGTGCCTACCAGTAAAAGAAAATTAACGCCATCTATAAGGTTCGAGGTAACTATTTTTGAAGTTTTTACTTTTTAATGAAAACGCCTCATAGTACTATGACATCTGTGAGATTGTAACTCATGGTACCAAATTCTAAGCAAATGATGCCCAAACTACAGTCGCTTTAGTATAGTTTACCGCGAATTTTAGTACCGAACTATCCGTTCTCTGTTCATACTTACATTTTTTTAAATACAGTCGTCAACGAGTATAGAAAGTGAAAACTCATAGTAGACCTACAGGAACTAGGCTAATGCGCCCGAATAGACAAGTCATGCCACCCGCACGCATGACAGACGGACAAACAAACACACCTTACACATTACTTACACCAAACATTACGTAACTACGAGACCGTCTTATTTTTTTTATCACAAGATTCTGCCCGCGACTGGCGAGTTGTCAGCATCATCATCAGCCTGTTTCAACCGGGACAGGCCTCTATATGCTTATGTTATACGCCCCTGCCATTCGCGGAATAGCGATGGAATTTGGCCCAGAATTTAAATAAATAATGCTAGACAATTCACATAGCATCATCTAGCCCCAAGCTAAGCAGAGCTTGTGGTGTGTCATACAGATATTTGTCCCGAGACGGGAAACGAACCCGCAACCTCTTGCTGCGCAGGCGGAACTTCGCACGCTGCACCACAGAGGTCGTGGAATTGGCCAGGTAGGCGCTGTATAAATCATCTATAATATAATATGTAAAAGGTTGCCTTTACATCTAATATAGATGATTTATACAGCGTCAGCAACTGGTATTCATGCTGTATGGGACGCTGCTGTGCCTGGGACATTGTTAGATGGTTTAGGCTTGCCCAGCACCTATAACATCCTCTCAGCTTAGCAAGCAGTCAGAGGAAAGAACAGGTTAATATGTCTGAAGCAAACTAATCCGCTGGTTTTTTTCACGATGTTTTCCTTCACCGTTATTGCTCGTGTTAGATGTGCACACAATGTTTTCAAGAAAGAAATAAATATGTGCACGGCGATTATTAAACCCACGACCTTTGGATTGAATGTCGGGGGTACATACCACTCGGCCAACATGGCTCACGGCAAGAGTAATGTGCGCAATAACACGGTCTTTGAATATCGTCAACCCATTGGGATAGTGGACGACCCCTATTTCTGTACCCTTATCTCGGTGCGTTGTGATTGGCTTAAAATAATAAAAAAAAATGTAATTGTTTATTCCTTTATCATAATTTATACAAATCTTAATTGCTTTGGAAACCCCCTTTTAAGTAACTAATATCGGGTAAAGAATTTATTTTCAACATTCTGCCACTCCTTGTGGTCAGTCCTCGCATAATAATATGACAGGAGTCTGAGTCAACCGCCGGACAGGAGACAGGAAAGGACAGGAGACTTTTTAATCTGCGAATAAACAAATAATGAGGCGTTTTCATTAAAAAGTAAAAACTTCAAAAATAGTTACTTCGTACCTTATAGATGGCGTTAATTTTCTTTTACTGGGAGGCACAATTTGACACTTGACAGGATTAATCACAAACTGCTTACTCCGCTTGTCAGCTCCATCTCTTAGGTTTAGTAGAAAACTCTTTTTGTTTTGTTACTGAAAACGGCTCATTATCTGGCATAGAAAGTATTGACCTGTTCAGGTCTTATACATAGCCGACATAGCTTAGTTATAGAATGGTGCAGCTAGCCTAATCCACCACTATGAATCGTAATTAACTCCGATCTAGCACTAGAACAGATCTGCGAGCAATGGCTAGCATGCTGATTTTAGCAATATGATTCACAGTCAAGGTCGTATCCGGGAGTCTTCCGTAGTAAGTATACTTTCATTGCCAAGTCAACAAAAATACTACACACTCGTAATTTTGTCACGCTTCTATTTATATCGACAGAAGCACTAATCAGGCAAGGTTATGAAATAAACTGTTTATTTGCATTTTAGCTTGAGAATGAGCCGTTACAGTAAAAAAAAAATCTTAACCTAATAAATGAAGCTGGCAAGCGGAGAAAGCAAGTTTGTGATTTATCCCAATTGCAGTAAAAGAAAACTAAATCTAAAAGGATTTTTAAATTTAGTTTTTTTTATGAAAACGCCTCATATTTTTTTTTTGCCGTGGGGTGCCGGCAGTAGAATGTTACCCTCCTCTCATGCCCGTGGATGCAATAAGAGTCTGCTAAGGGATTCCTCCGGAAAATGGGCAGCAGCGTCTTTCCGTGTATCAACATCCAGAACTGCACTAGCCAACCCGCCTGCCAAGCGCGGTTGTAGTGCAACTACCCCTCATGGAGATCCATGAGGGAGGCCTGTGTTCAGTAGTGGACGTTTTACGGCTGAATTGATGATGATGATAATTGAATTTTTCAGCAACAAAAAAACCGTCTTCCAATGATCATAATGCTTGACTTGCTGCTGAATGTACCCAAACTGCTCCATATATGCCTATTACTTTTGAGTAGTTCCCTTCACCTCTTATGGATCCCATCACCCGATCCGTCGCGTCGCGACGAGTCCGTCCCGTAACAGCAGGAACAGATCGATAGATAGATAGACATTTATTTGGCAACAAAAACAGCACAGACAAAATAAGTACATAAAAAACAACTTAAACAATTAAAAAGTGTACGAGCCTCGTACATTGGCCTACATAATTCTGTCAATCTAGTATTTACGCTATGGGTAGTTTTACCTGCAAAATCATTGAGCAATCAGTTCGCGTTTCGCTATCCAACCGAACGCGTCTCATTAAAATCATCAGTAGTATAAGTTCTTTAAAATATACCAGTTAAAATTTATTTATTGGTGTGCGACCGTACAAAAAGGAAAAGAAAAATAATAGAAAAGACACATGATAAAATTACACAATGATTAATTGATTACACATACCTATCACTACACAATGATAGTCGGGCAGGGCACCGGTAGGTCTGTTCTGTGCCGCTGTTAACCAAAAAGGACTCAGCTATGTGCTGAATGCGGAATACCAGATGCTGGCGCTGTATAAATTATCTACATATATTAGATGTGAAAGGTCACTAGGTACCTATAGCTGTAATAGCATTTTCTGTAAGTCTATTTTGTGTGGTATATTTGTAATTAATTTTAAACTTAACGTACACCATAGAGCCCCTTGTCGTATCCTACAATCCAGTCCATTCAAAAGTTGCCTGGTAGAGATCCCTCTTTAGCGATAATGCCGCCAATTGTCACCTGTTTCTCTTATTGTTTTGGATATGTTGTGTTAGTTTTAAGGTGTGCAATAAATATTCTACCTTCTATGCATTTTTTTATATAATGACGAGACAAGCCGAAGGCCCACCTGATGTTAAGCGGTAACCTTTACCTGTTACAACTGCGATACCGCGGTGATCACGTTCACTAAGCACGTGACCAACGCTGCATTGCATCGCGCCCGTCACCCTGAGACGTTGTAAGGTCTGTGCCCGTAATTAGCATCTCGGAATGTTAATACTTGACTGGTCCTTTTTGGCTAACAGCGGCAAAGAAAGGACTTACTGGTGCCCTGCCTGACTATCTTTACTCTATTATGTGTTTGTGTAAAAACCAACCTGATCGCATTGTATGTTAGCTATTATTATTATTTTTCAGTTTTTAATTTGGTTTTTAGTTTAAGTTATTTAATTTGGTCTTGTACTATACGTACTGTGTTTTGTCTGTGCTGTTTTGTTGCCAAATAAAAGTCTATCTATCTATCTAATATTTCAGCTTCCATGCAACTAGAGCCAGGCGAGTCCAGGTCGGCGTCGGGCGCCGGCTCCGCTGGCTCCGGCTACGAGAGCCTGAGGCATTCCGGCTCTGATGGCAGCTGGGATCCCAAGCCGAGGAAATACGGCATTTTTACAAGAAAGGTATAGTTTATAATCTATATAAAAGCCGTGGTATTGCCGTGGGGTGCCGGCAGCAGAATATTACCCCTCCTCTCCTACCCGTGGATGCAGTAAGAGCCTGCTAAGGGACACCTCCGGAAGATGGGCAGCAGCGTCTTTTCGTATATCAACATCCCATACTGCGCTCACCAACCCGCCTGCCAAGCGTGGTGAGTATGGCAACTACCCCTCATGGAGATCCATGAGGGAGGCCTTAGTTCAGTAGTGGACGTTTTACGGCTGAAATGATGATGATATATAAAATTTAATGTCTTGACTGACTCATTGACTGACTGACTGCCTATGACACACAGCCTAAACCACTGGACCTAAAGACTTGAAATTTGGCACACATATACCTTGAGTATCCCAGAGGTGCACTAAGAAGGGATTTTTCGAAATTCCCACGGGATAGGGAATAAAAGGGATTTATATTTTCGAATCAAAGTGGCTCTGCGTGAAAAAGGGGATTTTACGTTTTATGACTTCCACGCGGACGAAGTCGCGGGCAAAAGCTAGTTTGTAATATATAATAAGGGAATTGAATAAAAGCGTTCATAGTAATGCCAGTAAAAAAGCCACTAAGCCTTACTAGTGTATTATATTATCTGTGGCCTTAGTGATACCTTCGTGGTATCCTTTACTATGAACGCGACTGTACTTCTGGTGGACGCTGAGAGCATATAGTTTTAGTAATGGATGGAGGTACGATGTGTTCTGTCTGGGTATACAGTCATTACATGAGATAATACTAGCCACACTTCGCAGTTTCACCCGCGTAGTTCCCGTTCCCATGGGAATACGGAGATAATGTATGGTAAAAGTATTTTGAAAATCGGTCCAGTTGTTTTTGAGTTTATTCGTTACAAACATACAAAATCTTTCCTCACATTTCAAGGAAATGAAAACCTGCCAACCTGGAAAATGTGGATTTTTCTACTTAATTACATGTTTGACATTTTTATTTTAATCTTTTGTAATGTTTTTCGTACCATAATAGCTTATTCATAATTTTATTGTTTTTCAATATTTTTAGAATTTGACTATTTATTTTATAGGCCCAAACACAATTGCAGTGCCCTTGCAGGGTGCATGTACTTACTTATGGCTATTTAAGATCTAGGCTATGTAAAATGTAAGCTATTTTTGTATTTAAAGTGTAAACCCACACTAAGGTAGCTCCGAAGATTTCTGCTAGATGTCGCTACTCGGTGCTACAAAACCGATAAAGGGCAATCAAGATTTTCGACGCGACTGCTTGTGTCTTCGTGGCCGAAATGGTTAAGGCAGCCTGCGTTTAAGGCGTTCGTCTGAACATTGCGGGTTCGAGTCCCATCGAAGACAAAATTTTGATTGCATTTTTCATTTCTATTTTATAAATTGTGTTAGCAAAATAAATGAATTATGAAAACATGAACTCGCCGTCAAGCTATAAGGCAACAATCTGCTCATGATCATTGATGTCCTACGGCTGAGATGAAGCATCAGTTACAAAAACAATCATTTTTAACAAAAAAAAACGAGTCAAAGTAACCTTCACACAGGAAACAAATTTTTAAGTTTTTTTCCCCTCGATTTATCTGGGATGCCATCATCAGATCCTGGTTTCCTTATCACGGAACCACCCTTGGTATATCTCCTTTTTAACAAAAAAAATAATCATCCAAATCGGTTAATAAAAGCAGAAGTAATTCCCGAACATAAATTTAAAAAAATATATACAGGCCGAATTGAGAAACCTCCACCGTCTTTTTTCGTCGGTTAAAAAAAACAAAGAAGTTGCAAGTCCATTCCGTTCCAGGTATCAGGCAAGAGCACCTCCTACATCCTCTGCCCTGTCTGCGGACACGAGACCCCTCTGCCGCTGGCCGGCATCGCAGCCCTGCCGCTCAACTACATGCTGCTGAGGAAGATACAGGTCACGCAGCCGGACCTCGACGTGCTATGCGACTTGTGCAGTAACGACAGCAAGGTACCGCCCTAAACAACAACCAGGTCCGTCCTAAATAACAAGGTACATCCCTAAACAACAACCAGGTCCGTCCTAAACAACAAGGTACATCCCTAAACAACGATCAGGTCCGTCCTAAACAACAAGGTACATCCCTAAACAACAACCAGGTCCGTCCTAAATAACAAGGTACATTCCTAAACAACAACAAGGTCCGTCCTAAATAACAAGGTACGTCCCTAAACAACAACAAGGTAAGTACGTCCCTAAACAAAAACAAGGTTCGTCCCAAACTACAATAAGGTCCTTACTAAACAACAAAGTACCTTCCTAAACAACAACAGCACTGCAATTTGTAATTCTAATATTGTTAACTACACTTAGGTAGAATATTTCAAGGAAATGAAAAACCTGATTAAATCGGCGCTTAACCGGTATGATCGTGTGCTCTATCTCGTATGGAATTGTGTAAGAAATTTTATTGAGCTTTAATTTTTGAGACCTTACAAGTACATAATGGCGTAATTAATTAAAGTGTACTAAAACAATGCTTTATTAAGTAATTTAATGCTAGATACTAAGTAATTTATCAACTAAAGTACAACTGAACATGACAACCAACACACCAAAACAAAATCCCAGCAAATGAGCAATAACCATTTCCACAATGGACAAACTTCACATAAACTTTACGTAAACGGCTGTTACGATTTATTTTAAGACGAACACGTGGGGAATCCACTCATCCGTACGAATTCGCCCGAAACACGAAGTATTTCAACAAATCACCGTTCCGCTGTAACGGGACATTTGCTGCATTGCTTTGTGGTATTTTTGGGAATATCCATAAATTTCCGACGGTTGGAAGCTTATGTGTATCGATTAATTATCAAATAGTCGACCTAACATTATTTTCGAAACCAAATGTTTAGTAGATGGTAGTAGTAGTAGATCTTATTGTGATGAGCTCATCCGGGGAAGTGCTACCAACTTGCCTGTTTCTGCTGCCAAGCAGTAATGTCTGCATTGCTGTGTTCAGGTTTGAAGGGTAAGGGTGTAAAATTAGGGGCACATTTTATTTATTTATTTAGACAATAACACAGCATTACAGTACAATTAATGCGCTATATTATACATAATAAAAAACACACATATGACATAAAAAAATTAAAGGTTAAATTATAACTTAAAATGTTACATATAAAAAGAAAAAACTAAAATATAAAAAAATGGTACTAATTCATACACTATCAACTCCTTCACAATACCTCAGACATTATCTACACACTTCACTCCAATTGTCTGCAAATATGTCGCACTGTGGTGCTGATGCCGGAAGCTCATTAAGGGAAGTCAACGCTTGAACTAGAGGCGAGTTCCTGTGCGCTACTTTGTGTGCCCGGGGCACAGCCAGTAACGCGTGGGTTCGGGGCCTTAGACAGTATTTAGGAATTTCAGAAACTGACAATCTTACTACTTCAGCTACCAATTCCGGGAAGTCCGATACGCTGTATCTGACATGCGGTTGTTCATCATTCATCATTTCAGCCGTAGACATTGCTGGACATAGGCCTCCCACGTGGATTTCCAGGCACTGCGGTTAGAAGCGGCCTGCATCCACCGTCGACCTGCGGTCTTCACCAAGTCATCTGCCCATCTTGTAGATGGACGTCCTACACTGCGCCTACCGGTCCGTGGCCTCCACTCGAGAACCTTTCGGCCCCATCGGCCATCTGTTCTTCGAGCTACATACATGGCCTGCCCATTGCCACTTCAACGTGCTAATCCGTTTGGCTATGTCGGAGACACGAGTTCTTCTACTTATCTCCTCATTTCTGATTCGATCGCGTAGAGAAACACCGAGCATAGCCCTCTCCATAGCTCGTTGAGCGACTCTAAGCTTATTTATTATCAGTGAAGGGCCACGTTTCGGTTCCATATATCATCACTGGTAACACACACTGATTGAAGACTTTCATCTTCAGGTACTGAGGTACTAGTATATAGCAGGAAAAGACGTTGCGAAGTTTCCCAAACGCTGCCCATCCGAGTTGGATTCGGCGATTGACCTCTTTCTCCAAGTTGGACCTACCTAATTGGACTGTTTGTTCAGAGGTATACAAACGCGTCGACAACTTCAAGAGTCGTGTTCTCAACCATAACAGGGGTATGTACAACATGGACATTCGACATAAACTTCGTCTTGTCCGTATTCATTTTAAGGCCTACCCGTTGGGAGACTCGATTGAGGCCTTCGAGCATCGTGCTTAGTTCTTCCATCAACTTTGCCATGACCACGATATCGTCGGCAAACCGTAGGTGAGTCATGTATTTGCCGTTAATATTATATTGATGATGATTTCCATTCCAAGAGCTTGAAGGCATCTTCCAAAGCGGTCGTAAACAGTTTCGGAGAGATTGCGTCTCCCTGTCTTACGCCTCTTTTTAAGGGAATCGCCTTCGAACTCTGTTCCTGTACTCGAACTGACATAGTGGCGTTTCTATACAAAGACTTCAACACTTCAATATACCGATGGTCGATACGGTATCGCTGGAGACGTAAGCACCGGCCATGTCTCGACCGAATCGAAGGCATTCTCATAGTCCACAAACGCGAGACATAGTGGCAAGTTATACTCTTCGGTCTTCTGTATCACTTGCCGCAGCGTATGAATGTGATCGATGGTACTGTAGCCTTTTCGGAACCCGGCTTTTTCAGGAGGCTGGAAGTCATCAAACCGAGACGATTCGTGATGATCCTTGAAAACAGCTTGTAAACATGGCTCAAAAGTGAGATCGGTCTGTAGTTCTTAAACAAGGTGCTGTCACCTTTCTTCCTTAAAGCCTTCGAGCAAACCGGAATTAAATAACTTCTGAAGGACTTTATGTACCAGTGAACCACCCGCTTTCAGAAGCTCCGACGTGATTCCGTCCTCACCCGGCGCCTTGTAGTTCTTAAGCTGTTTTAAGGCCATCCTGATATCGTACAGGCTGATGTCCGGGATATCCTCGGTATAGTGTCGTGTCGGGTCAGTTTAGTTCTAGGTTCTCTGGCCGCACTGCAAACAGGTTTAGTGACAGAATCTTCCGAATTACTTTTGCTTTACTTTAGGCTATACTGCCGGTTGTTAGTAGGCTATAATTGACATGAGACCTTACAATTTTTAAGTCTCAGGGTGACGGGCGCAATGCAATGCAGCGTTGGTTTCGTGCTTAGTGAACGAGATCACTGCGGTATTGCAGTTGTAATAGGTTGTGTTGGTACATCAGATGGGCCTTGTCTTGTCATAAAGTCGAATAAAAAAATGTATTATACCGAATATGAATAAAATATTTATGAATATAATTTTCTGTCTGTTTAAAATAATTATCTAAGTATGTGTATTTTATGGTAAATAAAAATCTTTAAAAAGAAAAAATACATATTACAGGCCGAGAGCCGATGCAACCAATGCTTAGTCAGCATCTGCTCATCATGCGGGGAGTCTCACGGACGACAGAAGGCAACGTCTCGCCACTGCCTGCTGCCCATAGACCCAACGCCACCGACCTATTGCACTCAGCATCTGCGATCAGAGCTCAGCATCTACTGCGCTACTTGTCAGCAGGTCAGTGAGAATCCATGGCATCAGAAGGCAAGCAGACAGTCTACCCAGCTCCTAAAAGCTACAGCAGCCGTCAGGGAGGTGAACTCAGCGTCTACTTGTCAAAAGGTTGGGTCCTGGCATCAGGATCCAAGTCTAGGCCCCCATAGATATACCCAGATACGTACTGATGCCTGCAATGTAAGTGTAATATGTCGAGATCTCATGTAAATAAATAATTGAACTACACAAATTACCGTTCAAGATTGTTGATTGTCTTTCCCCAGGTGATATGCCGTGACTGCTGCGTGATCTCCCACAGCGGGCACGCAGCGTGCGGCGCGGCGCGCGCGGCGGCCGAGCGCGTGCGGCGCATCCGCGACGCGGCGCAGCGCGCCACGCACGTGCCCGAGCACGTCAAGCTGGCCACCCGTGCGTTGCACGCCCAGGCCTACGAGATAGACGTGAGTGCATTCCAAGCAAGATAAAAAACTAATATTTAATATACATAATCAACCCATTATTAACATACATATAACCGGGTATTTATCGCGTAAATTACCTTTATTATTTCCCGACGATCGCTTGGATTGCACCAAGCATGGTCCCGGGAAGACTGATGTGATGGAGGTACCGCAGCAAAGCGAAGGCGTTTGTTGAACTACCCTCACTTGATCTTCATAAAAATTATTAGGGCCGGTTCCCACTGGGACAGCACACTACACTGACTGTATCCACGTTGAGTGATTTTTCACGCCGAGTACACTAACCAACCCAGACTGAAATAGTCGTTTTGAAACTTCACACAATTTTTATTTAAAGTATTTCAGGTAGTGATGTATAAAAAGCAATAATTTTTAGTTTCTGGACCTTATATTTGTAATTACAGTCAGAAGCAGCCAAAGTAGAAGCGGAGATTCAAATCTGGGCGGAGCAGTACCGGCGGGCCGTAGAGGCCCACGGCCGAGCGCTGCTCACCGCCGCCACCCGCGCGCGGCAGCGGCACCGCCAGCGAGTGGAAGACACCCATCGACAGCTAGAGGAACGGGCGAAGCATGCCAAAGAGGCGGTGCAGTTCGCTGAAGAGGTAAATTAGCGAAATAGGCACGTGTTCAGTGAAAGTTACCCATCATCAGCTGGAGGAACTGGTGAAGCATGCGAGAGATGCGGTGTTGTTCGCTGAAGAGTTACCTCTTTATGCGATGATGCGGTGTTGTTCGCTGAAGAGTTACCTCTTCAGCGAACAACACCGCATCTCAACGGTATAGGCGCCACCAGAAAGCGGAAGAAACCTATCGACAGCTGAAGGAACGGGCGAAGTAGTTTGCGAGAAAAGCGGTGTTGCTCGCTGAAGAGTTCTTCTTTGTACAGACCAGATTAGGACAGATACCAACTGCCTGTAGTTGGAGGATGTCATTTAAGAGGTAACCCATCGCTACTGGAAGAACGGGCGAAGCATGCTGAAGAGGCGGTGCAGTTTGCTGAAGCGGTAAATTAATGTGTGATAATTATGTATGCCGCAGACAAGCGTTGTGTAGGACGCCGACCAGCTGGTCATCTAGCTAAATGGAGTGATAATTTCCGAACGGTCGCTGGTAGACGCTGGATGCGGCAAGCTGAAGACAGGGTGAAATGACACTGATTTGGGGGCCTATCTATACCGGCAGGCAGTGGATTACTATAGGCAGAATAGCTTTTGCCCACGACTTCGTCCGCGTGGAAGTCATAAAATGTAAAATCCCCTTTTTCACGCAGAGCCACTTTGATTCGAAAATATAAATCCCATTTATTCCCTATCCCGTAAGAATTTCAAAAATCCCTTCTTAGTGCACCTCTAGGATACTCAAGGTATATGTGCCAAATTTCAAGTCTTTAGGTCCAGTAGTTTAGGCTGTGCGTTGATATATCAGTGAGTCAGTCAGGACTTTCAATTTTATATATACAGATGATAATGTTCTGATAGGTATCATTACAGATCGTTATATGTAACTTCCGCAGCTCCTAACCCAAGGGAAGGAGGCAGAGGTGCTCTCCCTCAGCGGGCCGGTGCTGCGCCGCTTGGAGCTGCTGACGGAGACGCCGGCCGGGGACCCTCCTAGGATGGAGCTGCGGTTTGCTCCTAAAGCCCCCGCCTGCGCGGACTCCTCGCTCGTGGGCCGGCTGCTGACGCAGGCGCCCGATCCGGCCTGCTGCGTGCTCAGGACTGACGGTAACTGCTGATTTTATCTATTTTAAGATAATCTAATAATAGAAATCTATTATGGCTTGGCTTGTCTGTTTTTGGACTGGCTTTTAAATTAATTTTGTATTTTAGTTTTTAATTTATTGTTTAACTTTGACGTATCCAAGTGTTCTTAAGTGTCCCTATGAAAAAATAAATGAGTATGAGTATGCCCTATTTTCAGTGTAAAATGGTTTTGGAAGTTATAAACGACTGTTTGTTTCGCGGTCATCGAGTAGTGATTCCAACTAGACAGAATGCTAAATGAATTGCATTCGGCACATTTTGGAGTCGTTAAAGCAAAAAGCGCAGCGCGGTCAAACAAGACTGGTTTTACGTTATCAATCTAATCTAATCAGCCTGTAGGATCCCACTGCTGGGCAAAGGCCTCCCTTCCCTCTCTCCATACCTCCCGGTCCAAGGCGTTGGTCGACCAGTCAGCACAGTACATGTCCAGCTCATCCCGCCATCTGCGCCTGGGCCGGCCGCGCGGTCGTTGTACCGCATGTGGGACCCACTCGGTGGTTATATATATATATATATACGTTAGCTTCCAAAAACAAAAAAAATGCCTAGAACTTCCCGCCTGATGAAGTTATTGGTCACCAGGTTTCCAAGACCTGCGAGTAAATTGCCAGCATGAAGTAACGATGGAGCTTCGAGACAGCAGCAGCGAACGGATCTGGTGTGGAGGAGAACAGGTAGGTCTGATTTAAATATCATCAGTCGGCACAGGGATTCATCATCATTCCAGCCGTAAAAAGTCCACTACTGAACAGGCCTCCCTCATGGAGATCCATTAGGGGTAGTTGCCATACTCACCACGCTTGGCAGGCGGGTTGGCGAGCGCAGTACGGGATGTTGATACACGGAAAGACGCTGCTGCCCATCTTCCGGAGGTACCCCTTAGCAGGCCACCCACCCACTGCATCCACGGGCATGAGAGGAGGGGTAACATTCTACTGCCGGCACCCCACGGCTACATATAAGATCATAATTGGTTGTGTAGAGCATGGGTACCAAGGGTAGTAATATTCAATAAATCTGGTAAACCATTGTAGAGATTAAATCTTTTTAGATGAAAAATGAACGTATCAAATGTAGGTATCACAATATTAAAATCTAATATATAAAAAAAGGGTTCCGCCTTCGTGAGCGAATCCGACTCGCACTTACCATTATTTGACAAAACCGTTATTAATATCGAGCAAAAAACGGCATTAAAATCACGTTTGTTGTATGGGATATTAAATATGTATTTATTTATTTTAATTAAATTATTTATTTCACTTTCAAATGATTCGTGAGTTACACTATTCATTGTTATGTTAACGGGTTTTCTACTCACGTTAATTATTTGTTGAATAAAGGTATCCAACGTGTTCAGTTCGTGGAACGTGAAAGTTCCCCTGGGAGGAACTGAACACGTTGGATACCTATATTCAACAAATAATTAACGTGAGTAGAAAACCCGTTAACATAACAATAAATTATTTATGTTTAAAGTCAGTTTAGGTACAACAAAATATTCGGTGAATATTTTAAGCGTCTACCTGTTGCCGTTATTAATATCAAGCAAAAAACGGCATAAAAATAACGTTTGTTGTATGGGAGCCCCCTTATATATTTTATTTTATTGTGTTTTTGTTGTTATAGCGGCAACAGAAATACATCATCTGTCAAAATTTCCACTGTTTAGCTATCACGGTTTATGAGATACAGCCTGGTGACAGACAGACATACCGACAGCGGAGTCTTAGTAATCTAGTCCCCTTTTTCACACTTTGATAAAGATAAAAAGATAAAGATAAAGAATGCATTTATTTAACACAAAATATCAACATCAACTTAGGCGCTACACAGACACTTAACTAATAATTACTTATTTAAGTTCCTAATAAAAACAAATTTACTTTTGTGCTAAAAAGGCGTTCAGCTCAGCATAAATGTTGGGTGCGTTAACACAGCCCAACGCTGATTTTCAGCTGAAACCTGAGTAAAGAGGGTTGTACAGCAGCGACGTATTTATTAATAAACCAGTGCAACAGAAAGTTATACAACGTTATCAATAAATGCAGAAAGTGGAAAAGAAAAGTACTACATTCATAATCCACCTTGTGTTATCAAGTTGTTACCTGACCGTTCGTAGGTACATGGCTAGGTACTCTATTCATATCATAGTTCTAAAAGTAAGCATAGGTACCTACCCGCAAACAAAGATTTAAACCTGCAATTTTATTGTAAATCGCAAACATGTCACTCAAGATACAAACAGTGCTGCTTAGTTTGAGTTTCACTGATACATGGATTAATTATGTATGTTCTTTTGGTAATTGTGTTTTCGGTATCCTCATTTCCAGGTATGTGGTTTCTTCCGCCGCCGCGACTCGAGCGCGCGCCCCGCCTCAGCCACGGTCACCGACCGAGGAGACGGCTCCTACGGCATCAGCTTCACGCCACCCGCGCCGGGAGCCTATCTGCTGGCGGTCACCTTGAATAACATACCCATCCAGGTATGTTTAATTTATTTGTTGGGGGTATCTCCATCTTCGATTTCCGAATCAAAGTAAAAGGTGTCGTACGGTGGCGTGCTTGGCGCCACATTTGTTTATTGACTATTCGCAGCAATATAAATATTGTAGGTACCTATTAGTAGAAATGAATGGGGCTTTTCCATCTTCCACCTCACAGTACCGGAGTCAGTATTTCCCCATACCTAAGTAGATACAATTTGGGCATCTTCTAAAAAAGGGTGGCACGCGTCACCCATCCTCTTAACATCAGGGAAGATGTGACAAACGCAAGCCTATATGAAATTTAAAAAAAAAACCTACCTACATAGCTAATGTCAGGTTTGTCTGGTGGTTAGATTCGGGCGTCTATGTTAGGTACTTGCTGGCGAAGGCGCTAAGCGCGCCGTGCGAGACTTTATGAAACAATATTTATATTGCTTCGCGTGATCAGTGCCGCCATGTTTATTTTGCGACACGAGCGCCGCCCCGCGTCAGCCACGGTTAACGACCGCGGAGACGGCTCCTAAAGCATCAGTTACATTAACACGCCACCCGCCTAGGCTCTAAATAGAGCATATCTGCTGGCGGTCACCTTGAGGTCACCCTGAACAACATACATATCCATGTTAGTTTTACTAATAAAAACTTTAAAATTATTAGGCAAAATCTTCAGAAGAGAATCCCTATTCTAGGTGCTATTAGTAACCTATTGCACTGTATGCAATATTTACGGGATAACAAATCATGGTAAATACATCGTAAGGTAAAAACATTGAGAAACTCAAAAAGAATCAAAATTATTTTTGAGTTTCCCGATGTTTAGGCGCAGTTTCACACGCCATGATCACGGATTTATCCGTGTAAATATTGCATATGGTGTTCACAGCCATGATAATTTTAAAAAGTTAAAACCTATTGCTTCGCGTAACCATAAGCTTTACACTCAACATCAGTGGGTTGTCTAAAACATTGCTACATTACACAGGGCAGCCCATTCCCGTGCTGCGCCCGCACTGCGAAGCAGCATCCGGGCCAGTTCCACTGCTGTGCGTTCTGCTCGTCCGGCGGGAAGCGAGACGCGACCTGCGGCTGTGGCGCCACCATGCCCGGTGGATATAAAGGTGAATAAACAACGCTGTATAGGTATGTCACTAATCAGTCTACTCTCCGATTTACCCGGCTGTTGTAGCATGAAGTAAACAAAAAGAGGGCTAGTTCATAACTCTTTATTCAATCAGGCGCGCCTACCCACATCATAATATTAAATCCAGTACATCCTTCCCTTAATAAACTAGTTTAAAATAATTATTACTAGACATCTTAATTTTAACTATATGTTTTTCTAGTGTTAAACACAGCTATTATTATATAGTAGTGAAAACACTTGAGTATACTTAAATGGATTAACAATTTGAGAGGGAACCTATGGGGAGTTGGGCTCGCTATACCATCTCTCGCTGTGGACCGGTAATTAAGCAGTGCTAGGTAAAAATCGGAATCAGAGTCTATACTTTTTTTAAATAATTCTTTAACTGTACGAACCGCTGGTACGACTGGTTTTAGTCACCAGTCCGAAAGGGCGTGGGTTCGAATCCCACCGCTGTCACCATGAAGTAAACAACAAGAGGGCTCTTTATTCAATCAGGCGCGCCTACCCACATCATAATATTAAATCCAGTACATAGCACAGTCGAAATGGGGGGAATAATCACCGACGTGGGGCACCGGTAGTGGAATGTCGCCTCTCCTCTCTTGCCCGTGGATGCAGTAAGAGCTCGCCAGCCGCCTGCCATGTATGGCAACAAACCCCTCATGATCTTGAAGACGCATGAGGGAGGCCTTTGCCCAGCAGTGGATGTGGACAGCAGTCCCACGGCTGAGATTAATGTGATAAAGTCTAGTACTTTATCACATTAATCTCAGCCGTGGGACTTTTCGCTTATGTTAAATAAACTTTATTTATTTTTGTTACCTACAGTTTCACCCGCGTTAAGACCTTTACAATGAAGGGAAGAGATGATTAAAAAAATCAGAATTACATGTTTGATTAATCATAGATCCCAATATTCATAAGTATAAAACCATGTTTTTCCAATTTTACGATCTTTCATTTAATTTACCTACCACTAACGCGCTGATTTTTAAGAAAAGCTGAAAAACATGTATTTAATGATTCTGGTATCTTAATTATATAATGCGAAAGTCAAAGGTAAATAAAGTGAAAAAAATATTGCCCATACAAATTTTCATCCCCTACATTTTTACTTAGCCGGCACTTTAATGAATTTAGGTACATGCCGTACCTAAATTCATTAAAATCGGTTCAGCCGTTTTGACGTTAAAACTGAACATACATAATATGCACACACTTTCGCTTTTATACATACAATTAGTAAGTGGCCCACTGCTGGGCAAAGGCCTCCCCTCCATCTCGCCATGCTTCTCGATCTACTGTTAGTTCGACCCATGCGCTATTATATTAGTCATTAGTCTAACTCGTCACGCCATCGCTTCTTCGGTCAGCCGCGGCGTCTTACCGTGTATATAAGTTTTAAAAATTAGTGGAAACTTTATTGGATTGTGTAATACTTTATATTTAAGATTTAGATTGTATTATTGTTCTGTGTGTTTTCCCAAATAAACTTAAATTAAATTTATTTTCTTAGATGTCTTTTTTTTATTATAATAGGATACCCAACACAGGTTTACACATAAAATAATAAGAAAACATTCAAAAACAATTTATAGCATTGTGCTCCCGTACTTAAAGGGTACCACAGCATGCAATAAAACAAGGCAACAGACAACTTAACCCTACAGTGGTCGCGCATATGATCATACCATTAGAGGTCGCGCGGATGACAGGCGTCATCCATTTTCTTACAACGATTTATAATAAAATTATCAGTATTTAGTTTGTATTTATTTATTGAATATAACAAAAATTTAATTACTTACATTATAGAACAAAAAAAGTAATAAAAACATATTTTTCTTAACTAGTTATGAACAGAAAACCAAGTCCTTACAAATTCTTTGGAACTGAAATCAACTTTTGACTAAACTATTATAAGAAATTAAGAAAAAGTGTCTGAGCTGTAATTTTCGTAACAACTATTGCACATATACTTGCAATGATCTGGGGAAGTAAATTTGCCGCATGCTTGGCAAGATATACGTGTGGTTTTATTGCGTTTTCTTCCGCACAAAAAACAGCAACCGCGCGCGCCTTCACGACGGGTACTTGCTACTTCTCGTGGTGGTTTTTCTAATGCATTTCCCAAAAAGTAGTTTATTTTAAGTTTCAAGATCTTGGGTATGCAATCAGTGCTCATTCTTCTACTAGCCAAAGGTTTCATCATGCTCAACACGACATAAGACAGAAACTCTCGACGCAAAACTTTTACTTGTCCTCAATTTATTTTGTATATGCATAAAGCTTTATAGCACAATAATATACATCCGTTGGTGTAGTCTTTGATTTTGCTTCTTGTTGAGGACCCCATTGAACACGTACAATATTATATTGACGCATCAAACGGCGAAAGCGAAGTTGTTCTTTTAGCTATCTAGTATTATCAACACCTTGATAGAATAAAATTAAATTGGTAAATACTCATCATCAAAACATCATCTAAATCATGATCACCATCATCTTCTGTATCCGAATTCTTGATCTGGACTTCAACGTGATCAGAATTTTCGTCATCTGAACACGGAATACCCTCTACCTCGTCTTCATCTTCCTCCAACAGCCATAATTCAATTTGCCGTTCTTGGTTTGCCATTGTCGGGTATAAAATAGAAAAAAATAACAATTATGTAGCGTAAAAGTATGAACAATAGATTATTTAATTAAATTGAATCACATTTATTACCAGAGTTGCTATAAATATACCATAGAACAATCATAACATTATAAACATACAGTAAAAAATACTTACGTAAGCAGTCGCGCGGATGACATGCGTCCTCCACCCACAATTTCGAACTTCTCCTGACACATCCAAGCCACTCAAGCGCACGGCCGTTACTGACGTCACGAAGCATACCATAGGCATTACTAAATTCGGCGCCAGCTAAGTTTTCCCATATAAAAATCAAAAAATCCCACCAGTTTAATCAGCTTGGATGACATATGTCATCCGCGCGACCACTCTAGGGTTAAGAGTTGTGATTAAAAACTAATAGTAAAACATAGAAAAGCGCATTCATAATACAATAGAAGTTACATACATATATACATACAATAGTAATAGTATTATAGTATAATGTTTGTCATTGTTCCAGGTTGCGGGCACGGGCACGCGGGCTGGCCGGGCGCGCGCCACTGGTCGTGCTGCGGACGCACGGACCGCAAGTCCGCCTGCGAGCCTCGCCCCAAAGAGCATACGAGAGCCAAACTGTACCAGTTCTCATTGTAAACATTTTATCCGACTATTCTATTGCATAATAAAAGTCAAGCATTATAATATAATAACATAAACACGGGAATCGCAAATTATCGCGTAATACCTTTGATTATTCCCGACGTTTCGACTGTGTTTCAACAATCGTGGTCCCGGGTTGACTCTGTTATTATATTATAATGAATTGTGATCGCGAATGTTTACGAAAAACAAAAGTCAAGCAATTTTTAAACAGGGCGATGAAAAAATAAAGTCTCAGATTGGCCATAGTTGGTTTGGTAGGTACATATGTACCTACTTGATACAAGATGGGCAGACGACTTGGTGAGAACTGCTGGTCGGCGGTGGATGCAGACGGCTTCCAACCGCAGTACTTGGAGATGAGGGAGGCCTTTGTCCAGCAGTGGACATCCTACGGCTGATATGATACCTACTTGATGGTTTTGGTTTAATAACAAGTAAAAACACCCTGAATAATTCTTAAAAAGGACTCAAAACATGTAAGTTTATGTCATAAGAGACTCACTAGCATGCGGACAAACCGTTCACGGTTTTGCATGCTTTTAAACTTTATTTTCTGTACGTTATAAATAAATAAATAAAAAACAAGTGTGGTGAGTATGGCAACAACCCCTCATGATCTGGTAGGCCTATGTCCAGCTGTGGACGTAGACAGCACTCATACGGCTTAGAAGAACCTTATATTAATTAAATAACGGGCAACCTAAGACAGATATCAGTCCAGCAGGTCAAGAGTTAAAGCCAAATAATAAGTACATACCGTGGGGTGCCGGCAGTAGAATGTTGCCCCTCCTCTCTTGCCCGTGGATGCAGTAAGAGCCTGCTAAGAGCTACCTCCGGAAGATGGGCAGCAGCGTCATTCCGTGTATCAACATCCCATACTGCGCTCGTCAACCCGCCTGCCAAGCGTGATGAGTATGGCAACTGCCCCTCATGAAGAACCATGAGGGAGGCCTGTGTTTAGTAGTGGACGTTTTACGGCTGAAATGATGAATGAGTACGTACAGATTAAATTTTATAAATTTGATTTTAGCCCCACTACCTTGATTGTTATATTCTCCTATGCACTAGGTTGCCTGAAAGAGATTGCTTTCAGCAAAAAGGCCAAGTTCAATTACCGTTTTAATGGTTTGTTTTAATATGGAAAGTACTTTTGTGGTGATAAATAAAGATATCAAAAATAATAAGTCTTTCTAACCGATTTCGGCTACGGCGACCCTTTATAAATAAATAATGCTGGACAATTCAAAACAGCATCATCTAGCCCCAAGCTAAGCAGAGCTTGTGTTATGGTTACTAGATGACTGATATACTAAATACAATCCTTACGGACATCATTATACTTACTACATAGACAGATATTTTTTATTATATACAGAAAAACTTCCAGAATACCCTAAACAAATATCTGCAGATCGTAGTTTTTGTCCTGAGGCGGAAATCGAACCCGCAACCTCTTGCGTGGCAGGCGGAAATTCGCCCGTTGCGCTACAGAGGTCGTCTATTATTTATTTATAGATAACTATTATAATCCTATACAGGGTGTAAATTCTGGATACACGGTGTAAAAGTCACCTGGTTCCCATAGGCACTGAAGAACTTTGGGAATAGAATGGGGCTGCGTTAAATATCCAGGAACAACATAAACACCAATTAATTTACATAAATATTTAATTACAGCTTAACAAGTAATTTACAGTCACTACATTCACATTATCAAATGTATTAGGAGGGTTTTAAGATTATTTAAAAATTAATTTTAGCAAGCATTTCATGTAAAAAAAATATATGACCTTGTATCAACTCCCATGACATCAAAACTACTCCTGAGTCTCTAGATCCGTGCTGACAGCTGTTATTGCTGATAAATAATTAGAAAATTATCACAGATTCGTATCACACCTGCAAAACATTTAACAAACTGACACTACATTTACAGTATCTTCCCTTCGAATTAACTTTATGTATAAAATTTTATTAAAATTAATCTAAAACCATTATCTTGTTTAGTGTAAAGAAACAACTGCATTTTATTATAGCTTTAAAACAGCCTGTGTCGGTATTCTATTATGTAATTTATTTAATTAAACGGCACCGACGCGTCGCCGTCGGTACAATGACTTAAAAGCTAAAACATGATATTATTATAACTTACATACAATAATTATTTAATTTATCAACAAAAAACCGACTTCAGTGAGATAAACTGTATTACTATTTTTTTAAATACAGGATTTTATCGCTTATCATATTTTTAATTATTATCCCGACGTTTCGATCGGAAAAGGTACGCGATAAAATCCTATATTTTAAAACTAATAATATGTTAACAAATCGCGAAAGTTTAACAAGTTACAAATTGTATTGCTTTAAAATACTTAAAGAAATTAAGAATTACATGGTTTTCTCATGGATCCCATTGCAGAACTGGACCAAATTGAAATGGGACCAACTATGAAGTGCACTCTTTCGAATAAAAAAATAATGTTGAAAATCGGTCCACAATTGACGGAGTAATCGGTAAACATACATAATAAATATATATATACAGTCGAACATAGAACCTCCTCCTTTTTTGAAGTCGGTTAAAAACACGGGAATTTATCTCGTAATACCGTGATGCCGTGGGGTGCCGGCAGTAGATGTTACCCCTCTCTTCATGCCCGTGGATGCAGTAAGAGCCTTCTAAGGGATACCTACGGAAGATGGGCAGTAGCGTCTGTCCGTGTATCAAAGTCTCGTACTGCGCTCTCCAACCCGCCTGCCAAGCATGGTGAGTATGGCAACTACCCCTCATGGAGATCCATGAGGGAGGCCTGTATAGACGTCAAAACGTCGGGAATAATCAAAGGTATTACGCGATAAATTCCCGTGTTTTTGTTACGCATTACCTTCCTCATTTACAATATAATACCGTGGTAGGAAACATTTTAAAAATCAACTATAAATCATACACCATAGGGATGTATGCTTACGTTACTATGATACTTCACTCACTCAAAAACACTTAACAAACATCTCACTCATATATATATATATATGAGTAATAATAAGACACCGTACCTACACGGTAAAATCATTAACTTTACCCCTTTACGTTCCATTTTCCAATACAAACTCTAGACATAATTCATACATGATTAGGACATGCGACAACTTCAACAAATTATGCAAAGATAACGATGCTATTGATTTGTTCTGTACGAGTGTGAGCTCGGCGCGGCGACTCCTTAGCAATAGATTCTTTTTAAAGTGATAGGCAACAACAAGCATTAGTATTAGCGTAGTACCTACCTACTTGGATTCTCTTAAATAGTAATTGTACCTACTTCTAAGCATGGAACATGTGTATGTGTGTGTAAAGACAAACTTTTATTTTTTCTATTTTTGTAATCAATCAGTAATGACTGCATTAGCGTTTTTGAGCATCTAAATTGTTTTTTAGCCGTGAAGGCCACTTATTGGCTTGTCTGGTTTCTGTTTAAATTAAGTTAATGTTTTGTCTGTTTAGCTTGGGTTAAAAATTAACTTTATTTTTGTTCTGCTTTTGTATAAGCTATAGGCCTTCCTTTATAAGTAAATAAATAAATAATAACAAAATAAACTTTCAGATACATCATGAGTTTTAGAGATTGCGGTATAAAAATCATTAGTATTTTCATAATTTTTCATGACTTCAGTACTTGGAAATCAGCATTTGACTCGCCTATTACCTACTCTGGCACGAGCCCTGAGGTGTGTCGGCAGTAGAATGTGACCCCAACACGCCTGCCAAGCGTGGTGGGTATCGCAATAACCCCTCATGTTCAGTACTTGGCCATAAGGGTGTCTTTGTCCAGCAGTGGACGTCCTGCGGCTGATGTTACCTCCTCTATTAAAGACTGTACATGACAACTTAAGGATTGTCTTTTTTAAACTTTCGCGATCACGACACATTATTAACACATATTCAGTCTTCCCGGGACCACGCGTGCAATCCTGTCGAAACGTCGGGCTTTAATAAAGGTAAATAACGCGATAAATACCCGGCTAAATATGTGTTAATAATGAGCTTAAGGAGCTCCCACCGCACCGCCGCGCCGCGCCCGCCGCGGTGCTGAGTTGTCAGGATAGCGCTGCGTGCGCGGCGCTCACAGGCCCAGCGCTGGGACCGGCGCGTAGGGCATAGGGCTGGGCGCCGATGCCTGGCGCACGCTCATCTCCCACGCGTCGAGAAGCTGCCCCACAGAGCAGCTTTTGGGTAATCTGTGGAGTAATAGAATTTAATAATTATTACGAGCTTTCATCCCACTGATGGGCATAGGCCTTCCTCTATTCCCGCCAGATATAATAATAATAGCATCCATGGCGGCGCGCACGGTGGCGAGGAAGGGCGAGGCGGCGGGGTGCTTGGGGCGGGGCGCGTGTTACCTGGCGCAGCGAGCGTCCATGGCGGCGCGCACGGTGGCGAGGAAGGGCGAGGCGGCGGGGTGCTTGGGGCGGGGCGCGTGTTACCTGGCGCAGCGAGCGTCCATGGCGGCGCGCACGGTGGCGAGGAAGGGCGAGGCGGCGGGGTGCTTGGGGCGGGGCGCGTGTTACCTGGCGCAGCGAGCGTCCATGGCGGCGCGCACGGTGGCGAGGAAGGGCGAGGCGGCGGGGTGCTTGGGGCGGGGCGCGTGTTACCTGGCGCAGCGAGCGTCCATGGCGGCGCGCACGGTGGCGAGGAAGGGCGAGGCGGCGGGGTGCTTGGGGCGGGGCGCGTGTTACCTGGCGCAGCGAGCGACAATGGCGGCGCGCACGGTGGCGAGGAAGGGCGAGGCGGCGGGGTGCTTGGGGCGGGGCGCGTGTTACCTGGCGCAGCGAGCGTCCATGGCGGCGCGCACGGTGGCGAGGAAGGGCGAGGCGGCGGGGTGCTTGGGGCGGGGCGCGTGTTACCTGGCGCAGCGAGCGTCCATGGCGGCGCGCACGGTGGCGAGGAAGGGCGAGGCGGCGGGGTGCTTGGGGCGGGGCGCGTGTTACCTGGCGCAGCAAGCGTCCATGGCGGCGCGCACGGTGGCGAGGAAGGGCGAGGCGGCGGGGTGCTTGGGGCGGGGCGCGTGTTACCTGGCGCAGCGAGCGTCCATGTCGGCGCGCACGGTGGCGAGGAAGGGCGAGGCGGCGGGGTGCTTGGGGCGGGGCGCGTGTTACCTGGCGCAGCGAGCGTCCATGGCGGCGCGCACGGTGGCGAGGAAGGGCGAGGCGGCGGGGTGCTTGGGGCGGGGCGCGTGTTACCCCTGGCGCAGCGAGCGTCCATGGCGGCGCGCACGGTGGCGAGGAAGGGCGAGGCGGCGGGGTGCTTGGGGCGGGGCGCGTGTTACCTGGCGCAGCGAGCGTCCATGGCGGCGCGCACGGTGGCGAGGAAGGGCGAGGCGGCGGGGTGCTTGGGGCGGGGCGCGTGTTACCTGGCGCTGCGAGCGTCCATGGCGGCGCGCACGGTGGCGAGGAAGGGCGAGGCGGCGGGGTGCTTGGGGCGGGGCGCGTGTTACCTGGCGCAGCGAGCGTCCATGGCGGCGCGCACGGTGGCGAGGAAGGGCGAGGCGGCGGGGTGCTTGGGGCGGGGCGCGTGTTACCTGGCGCAGCGAGCGTCCATGGCGGCGCGCACGGTGGCGAGGAAGGGCGAGGCGGCGGGGTGCTTGGGGCGGGGCGCGTGTTACCTGGCGCAGCGAGCGTCCATGGCGGCGCGCACGGTGGCGAGGAAGGGCGAGGCGGCGGGGTGCTTGGGGCGGGGCGCGTGTTACCCCTGGCGCAGCGAGCGTCCATGGCGGCGCGCACGGTGGCGAGGAAGGGCGAGGCGGCGGGGTGCTTGGGGCGGGGCGCGTGTTACCTGGCGCAGCGAGCGTCCATGGCGGCGCGCACGGTGGCGAGGAAGGGCGAGGCGGCGGGGTGCTTGGGGCGGGGCGCGTGTTACCTGGCGCAGCGAGCGTCCATGGCGGCGCGCACGGTGGCGAGGAAGGGCGAGGCGGCGGGGTGCTTGGGGCGGGGCGCGTGTTACCCCTGGCGCAGCGAGCGTCCATGGCGGCGCGCACGGTGGCGAGGAAGGGCGAGGCGGCGGGGTGCTTGGGGCGGGGCGCGTGTTACCTGGCGCAGCGAGCGTCCATGGCGGCGCGCACGGTGGCGAGGAAGGGCGAGGCGGCGGGGTGCTTGGGGCGGGGCGCGTGTTACCTGGCGCAGCGAGCGTCCATGGCGGCGCGCACGGTGGCGAGGAAGGGCGAGGCGGCGGGGTGCTTGGGGCGGGGCGCGTGTTACCCCTGGCGCAGCGAGCGTCCATGGCGGCGCGCACGGTGGCGAGGAAGGGCGAGGCGGCGGGGTGCTTGGGGCGGGGCGCGTGTTACCTGGCGCAGCGAGCGTCCATGGCGGCGCGCACGGTGGCGAGGAAGGGCGAGGCGGCGGGGTGCTTGGGGCGGGGCGCGTGTTACCTGGCGCAGCGAGCGTCCATGGCGGCGCGCACGGTGGCGAGGAAGGGCGAGGCGGCGGGGTGCTTGGGGTGGGGCGCGTGTTACCTGGCGCAGCGAGCGTCCATGGCGGCGCGCACGGTGGCGAGGAAGGGCGAGGCGGCGGGGTGCTTGGGGCGGGGCGCGTGTTACCTGGCGCAGCGAGCGTCCATGGCGGCGCGCACGGTGGCGAGGAAGGGCGAGGCGGCGGGGTGCTTGGGGCGGGGCGCGTGTTACCTGGCGCAGCGAGCGTCCATGGCGGCGCGCACGGTGGCGAGGAAGGGCGAGGCGGCGGGGTGCTTGGGGCGGGGCGCGTGTTACCTGGCGCAGCGAGCGTCCATGGCGGCGCGCACGGTGGCGAGGAAGGGCGAGGCGGCGGGGTGCTTGGGGCGGGGCGCGTGTTACCTGGCGCAGCGAGCGTCCATGGCGGCGCGCACGGTGGCGAGGAAGGGCGAGGCGGCGGGGTGCTTGGGGCGGGGCGCGTGTTACCTGGCGCAGCGAGCGTCCATGGCGGCGCGCACGGTGGCGAGGAAGGGCGAGGCGGCGGGGTGCTTGGGGCGGGGCGCGTGTTACCTGGCGCAGCGAGCGTCCATGGCGGCGCGCACGGTGGCGAGGAAGGGCGAGGCGGCGGGGTGCTTGGGGCGGGGGCGCGTGTTACCTGGCGCAGCGAGCGTCCATGGCGGCGCGCACGGTGGCGAGGAAGGGCGAGGCGGCGGGGTGCTTGGGGCGGGGCGCGTGTTACCTGGCGCAGCGAGCGTCCATGGCGGCGCGCACGGTGGCGAGGAAGGGCGAGGCGGCGGGGTGCTTGGGGCGGGGCGCGTGTTACCTGGCGCAGCGAGCGTCCATGGCGGCGCGCACGGTGGCGAGGAAGGGCGAGGCGGCGGGGTGCTTGGGGCGGGGGCGCGTGTTACCTGGCGCAGCGAGCGTCCATGGCGGCGCGCACGGTGGCGAGGAAGGGCGAGGCGGCGGGGTGCTTGGGGCGGGGGCGCGTGTTACCTGGCGCAGCGAGCGTCCATGGCGGCGCGCACGGTGGCGAGGAAGGGCGAGGCGGCGGGGTGCTTGGGGCGGGGGCGCGTGTTACCTGGCGCAGCGAGCGTCCATGGCGGCGCGCACGGTGGCGAGGAAGGGCGAGGCGGCGGGGTGCTTGGGGCGGGGGCGCGCGGGGGGCGCGGCGGGGTAGGCGCGCGGCACGATGACGTGCACGCTGGGCACGCACGGCAGGCGCGCGTCGTCCAACTGCGCGACCAGGGAGATGGCGCCCAGCCCGCCGCCGAGCTGCATCGGCTCCAACGAAACCTAGAAACAATTCAAGTTAAAAATGGGCACGAAGACAGTGTATGAAATATTCAATTCTAAGTCCACCAGAAAGGTGGGACCACGAGTAGGGAATGGCGGTAATGGACGTATTGACAATACCGGTGTCCATTCCCTAACCACGAGCTAGACACTGGTCATGTATGGAAGGCGCGCACCGTCAACTGAGCGACCAGCGAGATGGAATATACAATTTCACTTTAAAAACGGTTAAAAGTACTCTGAAAAGAGTTCTTTCAGGCTTACCTTGAATCTGGAGTCTAATCTGGCGATTTCACCTTGCAGCACATCAGGAATCTCCATTTCAGGCTCTTCCACTTTAGGCAACTTTTGAGGCGGTGGTAGATTCCTGAAGAAAAAAAGTGCACATTTCATTACAAGTATCTGAATTGACTCGTATTTTTTTTTCATTTTGCTTGTGCTGCAGACAAACGCACGCACACACATTATAGTGATGTAACTTATAACACCAATCTTTTTGGGGAAACAAGAGAAGACAAAAAAATATGCCTTGCCGTGTTGTGGCATTCCTACGCGCGGAGGGTGCTGCCCATTGACTCACATGATGATGATTTTCTTGATAAATCGAAACTTGTCGGAATAAGCTTCGACGTTATAATAGTGAGTCAGTGGTGGCGATTCTGTTTTTGCACTAACTAGCTAAAGCTAATTAAACTGTCGTAAAACGGACTAAAATATAATATATATATAAAATATTATAGCTTTTGGGTTAGTGCCGTTCTAAAATTAAAACAGAATAATTATACCAAATTGTATGTTGACAGCTCTACATTTAGAAACGTCATATCTCTAATTATAATAAGATTTAGGAAGTGTAAAACAGAATCGACACTATTATCTCTCCGCCGTAGGACGGCCACTGCTGGACAGGCCTCCCTGATTCTCCAAGTCCTGATCATGAGGGAGCAGCCGTATACAGCACGTTTGGCAGGCAGATTGGCGAACGCAGTACGGGATGACACACGGAAAGACGATGCTGCCTATTTTCAGCGGTATCCCTTAGCAGACTCTAAGCCTTAGTTCAGATGAACGCGCGGCGACGCGCGCTGCTGCGCGGTTCAGCTGTTCAGATGGCGGCGGCTTGCGCGCGGTGAACATTCAGTGAGAATGGACGTGGAGGAGGCTATTTGCTTGTGGGTTTTATACCGCAAACTGCGACGTCATCGTCGAAAGCAAATACGATACTGGGTGCACCCTATTTTGAGGCAAAGACTTTCTTTAAGCCTGTTTGTGACTTTATATCCCACACTAAGACAACACGAAGAACGGTTTTTCAACTACTTTAGGATGTCCATTCGAATTAAGATTCCAAATCGCATCTCTTTTTCAATTTCGTCTATTATTAAATCAATTGATATCTCGTCCTCCATTTTTTAGTGGCTCCGTGCGTCCGCCCGCCTCAAACCGCGCGGGTCAACTGAACAGCTCCATACAGGATTGTAGATCTTAAACCGCGCGTCGCCGGGCGGTGACGCGCTGTTCAAGATCTTGCGCGCGGTGCATGGCGGTGCGCGCGGGCACGCGCGGTGCCGCGCGGTCATGTACACAACAACATTGATTTGTTACAATCTCAAACCGCGCGCCGAGCCAACCGCGCGGCGCCGCGCGTTCATCTGAACTGAGCCTAACTGTATCCACGGGCAAGAGGAAGGGCGGCATTCTATTCCACCCCACCCCATGACTACGTATGTTACGAAATGAACCAACTTTTTAACATTATGACTATGTCTTTTACGAAATGAACCTAACTATTAGTTTTTAAAATAAAGGATTTTATCACGTACCTCTTTTCATTATTTTTCTCTGTGTTTCGACCGGATTGCACGTGGTCATGGTCGCGGGAGGTCCTCATAATATTTTTTAGTTGACAAATCGCGAAAGTTCAACAAGTTCTAGGACTTACTTGATCTCGGGCCCGTTGAGCGCGTCGAGCGTGGAGCCGAAGGTGCGCTTGAGAGTGTGGTTCGCGAGCGGCGACTGCAGACAGTTGTTCACTAGGACTTACTTGATCTCGGGCCCGTTGAGCGAGTCGAGCGTGGAGCCGAAGGTGCGCTTGAGAGTGTGGTTCGCGAGCGGCGACTGCAGACAGTTGTTCACTAGGACTTACTTGATCTCGGGCCCGTTGAGCGAGTCGAGCGTGGAGCCGAAGGTGCGCTTGAGAGTGTGGTTCGCGAGCGGCGACTGCAGACAGTTGTTCACTAGGACTTACTTGATCTCGGGCCCGTTGAGCGAGTCGAGCGTGGAGCCGAAGGTGCGCTTGAGAGTGTGGTTCGCGAGCGGCGACTGCAGACAGTTGTTCACTAGGACTTACTTGATCTCGGGCCCGTTGAGCGAGTCGAGCGTGGAGCCGAAGGTGCGCTTGAGAGTGTGGTTCGCGAGCGGCGACTGCAGACAGTTGTTCACTAGGACTTACTTGATCTCGGGCCCGTTGAGCGAGTCGAGCGTGGAGCCGAAGGTGCGCTTGAAAGTGTGGTTCGCGAGCGGCGACTGCAGACAGTTGTTCACTAGGACTTACTTGATCTCGGGCCCGTTGAGCGAGTCGAGCGTGGAGCCGAAGGTGCGCTTGAGAGTGTGGTTCGCGAGCGGCGACTGCAGACAGTTGTTCACTAGGACTTACTTGATCTCGGGCCCGTTGAGCGAGTCGAGCGTGGAGCCGAAGGTGCGCTTGAGAGTGTGGTTCGCGAGCGGCGACTGCAGACAGTTGTTCACTAGGACTTACTTGATCTCGGGCCCGTTGAGTGAGTCGAGCGTGGAGCCGAAGGTGCGCTTGAGAGTGTGGTTCGCGAGCGGCGACTGCAGACAGTTGTTCACTAGGACTTACTTGATCTCGGGCCCGTTGAGCGAGTCGAGCGTGGAGCCGAAGGTGCGCTTGAGAGTGTGGTTCGCGAGCGGCGACTGCAGACAGTTGTTCACTAGGACTTACTTGATCTCGGGCCCGTTGAGTGAGTCGAGCGTGGAGCCGAAGGTGCGCTTGAGAGTGTGGTTCGCGAGCGGCGACTGCAGACAGTTGTTCACCACCTCCAGAAGAGGATTGAAGATTTGCTCCTGCAAATGAACAATCAGAATAAAGAAAAAAACCGTTCATTAGACACGTAAAACACAAAAACAGCTATTGTAATAAAAGCTTGGACTTATTTCTAATTTTAATCTACAGAGTTCAATAACTAAAAAAATATGCGACAAAACGATGGCAAGCAGCACTCAGCGGGCCAAAGAAAAATAATACAAATACAAAAAAAATATACAAAAAAATTATTGGGAATAAAAACAGTTCATACTAAAACAATGGGAACGTTGAACTACCGCAAAAATAACTGCGGCAGAGTCAGCGCCCTCCTCCAAACATGACAGTCATAAGTTCCGTAAACAAAATAAAAACATACTACTAAGATAAGATACATTACATCTAAAAACAAAAATATACACATTTACAATGAAATAATAAATTTTAATTTGAATACTCTCTGTTAAGTGTGTGTGTGTGTGTGTGTGTGTGTGTGTGTGCGCGCTTGTTCGTGTGTGCGTGTGTGAGTGAATGTTTGAAAAACTAGTGAACATACTAGAAAGCCATAATAGTGAACAACCCATAATGGTTGTGTGAGTCCAATGGGACTTGACTCAGCATTGTGCTCCGACACATAAAGAAAAATAGGGTGCGCTGGTTTATAGACCCTATTTATTTACCTTGAAGCTGTTAATTAAATAAACAACATGTACAAACAATAGACTACAAATAAACAAACTTAGTTAGAAGAGTTATGGTTCTATCGTCGTGTCGGTAAAACATTCTGTAGCTGGAAAGATATGTCGTCAAAAGTGAACGTAGCTGAAAGACTCTGCTGGGGAAACGGACATAAATGAAAGATCCAGTCGAAGAACAGTCCAATTACAAATCGGTCATAGGAGGTTTACATTTCAGCCGTAATACGTCCACTATTGAACACAGGCCTCCCTCATGGATCTCCATGAGGGGCAGTTGCCATACTCACCACGCTTGGCAGGCGGGTTGACCCACCTTCCGGAGGCATCAATTAGCAGGCTCATACTGCATCCACGGGCATGAGAGGGGAGTAACATTCTACTGCCGGCGGTTACGGCATAGGAGGCTGCGGAGACTTACTACTTAAATGAACTGTCATCTCAAGGTACCTCGCGACCAACCTTGAATGCTCCTCGAAAGTGTTTGTTGTTTTTTAAAATGGATTTTGGAGATTTTCTCAATTACTTTTATGACATTTACGACGATGAACCCTACAATTAAGCTCTAGCCATCTAGCCATAAAGAGGGGCTTGATGCATGTTTGATACAATTTTCCTAGAACTGGTGACGTAATGACTCGACTCGACCTTATTCGAGTGGAGTTGAGATTTAACCAAATTAACGACTAAGCATACCGAACTCGAGTATGTTTTGGAGGAATGCTCGAGGCACTCTCCGTCGAGTTTGAGTGGAGGACGAGTTGAGGAATTGTCTGAGAATATGGGTGTTAGCTCACCTTCCCGGCCGGGAGGCCGACGCCGCCCGAGGTCTTGAAGTCCAGTTTCTCCAGCACCACCTCGCACTTCATCAGCGTCTCCAGCGGCATGCGCTTGCTCGGGTTCGACAGGATGTCGAGCAGGTTCTTCATCTTCGTCAACTTCTCCACGTCTGAAACAATATAACATTGACGACCTCTGGCCAGCAGCGGGCGAAGAACGTTGCGGGTTCGATTCCCGCCTCGGTGCAATTGTCTGTTTCATTTCAGCCATAAAACGTCCACTGATGAACACAGGCCTCCCTCATGGATCTCCATGAGGGGGAGTTGCCATACTCACCACGCTTGGCTGGCGGGTTGGTCAGCGCAGTATGGGATGTTGATACACAGATAGACGCTGCTGCCCATCTTCCGGATTTATCCCTTAGCAGGCTCTTACTGCATCCATGGGCATGAGAGGAGGGGTATCATTCTACTGCCGGCACCCCACGGCGGATTGTCTGTTTGATCTGCAGATATTTGTTCCGGGTGTTCTGTAGGTCTTCCATGAATTTTCACAATGTATACCCATTAAGCATTATGTCTTATGGCTTACTGCTGTGGGGATTCGCTGCAGATATACATAGATACCGTATTTGTGCTGCAGAAGAGGGCTCTTCGTTCTATCTACAATATGGGTCCCGGAGAATCACTATTCACACTAAATTTAAAGAAATAAATATATAGTGACAGTAGCTTGTCAATATATTTATGAGAACCTGTTGTACACCCATAAAAATATTGCTTCGTTTAAGAAGAACAGCGACAATCGCAATGTAAATACAAAATATAAGAATAAACTCGCTGTGCCCACTACTAGGCTCCATAAGGTTAAAATATATTTTAAAGGGCAATGTATACGCTTCCGCAACAAACTCCCAATTGAGTTGCAGAAGTTATCATTGAATAAAATCAAATACGTTATTAAACGAAATCATTGCAACAAAGCTTTTTATAAAATATCAGATAACTAAGAGGACAAAACCACTTGGAACGGAATATGCTCCAACTCCGTCAAACGTAACATAAGACAAAATAAAATTGTTAAATGATGACTGTAACGACCGAGTTAGGTTCTTCTGTTCGCTTCTTTTCCTAACTCGCGTGTCATCTGAAGTGAACAGATTCAATTATGTGCTTTATACTATTAAATTGTGTTGTTTTATTTTGTAATTTGTGTTGTGACGTGTCAATAAGGTCCATGCGGCCGCACTGAACAAAGTATTTTTTGAATTTTGAATTATTATTTTTTGTCGTAAGATATGACCGTGGTAGCCAACTTTTCTCTGTTTTTCTTTGTATGGAAGTTTAACAACAATGCCTCTGAAGACCTCTGTAACGCGCCTCGGGACAAATGTCTGTACGATCTGCGGAACTAGTTGTTAGCCACGAACATAGAACGAGCGAGCGACTTTTTTCAATGAAGTCCCATTGCATTGTGAACTTGATTTTACGTAGCGAACTGGATTTGGACTGGATTATATGTGATCTAAGCCTTAGATCTTGCCGTGGGGTGCCGGCAGTAGAATGTTACCCCTCCTCTCCTACCCGTGGATGTAGTATGGGCCTGCTAAGGGACACCTCCGGAAGATGGGCAGCAGCGTCTATCCGTGTATCAACATCCCATACTGCGTTCACCAACCCGCCTGCCAAGCGTGGTGAGAATGGCAACTACCCCTCATGGAGATCCATGAGGGAGGCCTGTGTTCATCATTGGATGTTTTATAGCTGAAATGGTGATATGTAATCTAGCGCGTAAAATTAATTCAGTCAGTAAGACACAAAACAAATGGCTCTTCAATAAAATCCCCCACGACACTCGCTTTGTATGATGTAATCTTATTTTGTTTAAAATTTCTTAAAAATCCGATAATCCGTTTAAGAGTTATCTTCGAAAAAATAATACGATTAAACCCCCATATCTCAACAACTACTCCATAAATTAAAATTCCCTTACGATAATTAACTTGTATTGATGTATTCTCCTTAAGTTTTAAATTTCATAAAAATCAGATCATCTATTCAAGAGTTATCCTCGGACAAAAAAACGATTCAACCCGCATATTTCAAAAACTACCCCATATATCAAAATTCCTTCACTACAATCGATTAATATTGATGTAATCTCCTTAAGTTTAAAATTACATCAAAAGCCAAAAATTTAAATTTCCAAAAATTGCGCACATACATACATGTACATACATAGAAATATTCAGCCGAAACGCCTAGTTGCCACTAAGAAATTCGTTCGCTTCGCTCACTCGCTCGATATATCTATCTATGTGGTATAATGTATCAAGTACCTATATCAGTCATTTAGTACACATAACACAAGCTCTGCTTAGCTTGGTGCTAGATAACGCTGTGTGAATTGTCCAAAATTTGTTTATGATAACGTATACCGTCCTACTGCTGGGCAAAGGTCCTCCAATGTCTTCCATCTATCCGTGTCTTCAGCCAACTCTACCCATTTCCTGTTGAAGTGATGCCGCGTCGTCTCCTACCTTCTAAGAGTACCAAGCCTGGGATCGATGATGCCCATCTCTCAGGTGCCATTCGGATAACATGACCCGCCCACTCCCATTTTACCTATTATTATTTTATTAATTAGCCTCCACTGTCCCACTGTTTACCCATTTTACCTGTCCAGCATTATTTATAATAATAATAATGCTGGACAAATCACACAGCATCATCTAGCCCCAAGCTAAGCAGAGCTTGTGTTATGGGTGCTAGATGACTGATATATTTAATACATTATACTACATAGATAGATATTTTTATTATATATAGAAAAACACCCAGAACACCCTGAACAAATATCTGCAGATCGTAGAGACATTTGTTCCGAGGCGGGAATCGAACCCGCAACCCCTTGCGTCGCAGGCGGACCTTCGCCCGCTACGCCATAGAGCTCGTCAATTATTTAATGATAGTTCAGCATAAAACTCACTTTCGCCCTCGCTGGTCATCCGGTGTATCATCCTGCGCAGCGGCTCAATGTACTTGGACAGCTGGCGCACCTTCTCCCGGTAGACCGCCTCTTCGCCGCCGGGGGAGGCCACCCCCCCTCCCAAGGGGGTGTTCAGCGACGACGACGGAGAGGCCACCATGCCCATGCCGACATTACTGAAAAGTTTTTGAAATAATCATGGTTTAATTAATGGAATCAGGCGTTACTTTGCGGAAATCCATGAAAATAAAATGCAATGAAAATATCTAGTTTTAATTCCGCTAATGCTGAGATGCATATGCATCGCCCTTCCACCCCGCTAATTATGCACATGCAGGGAGAACTAGGTTGTTAGTGCGACATGCATACCCAAACCCACACGACGACATGTGTTTCGCCTCTCCGCGAGGCATCTTTAGGTGAACTTGCACTAACAACCTAGTTCTCACTGCATGTGCATAATTAGCGGGCGGGAGGGCGGTGCATATGCAACTCAGCATTAGCGGAATTACAACTAGATATTTTTATTGCATTTTACTATCATGGTTGTTAACATTATATGCAATGTTGGAGTCTCAGGTGGAAATGAGAGAGTGGACTGTATATAGATGCTGGTTTAATTTAGACTAGAAAAAGCGTGCGTCTTCGGTCGCGTGTGTGATGTTAGGGTCCCAAGCGTGGAGTGTGGGTCGCATATAGACGGCTCGCCCCGGCCCCGCTCCCCGCGGATTGCGATTGCGAAAACATACGCTAAACAAGTATAAAATACACAACATAACAAAACATTAGTCATTCCCCAAGTGCGCGGCTAAATACGTTCAGCCTCAGCCAATCAGAGGCTGCCTCCCTTCATTCTGATATTTAAGATAAGTGTAAGGGGTAGTTACCGCGGCGGAGGCACGAAGTGGGGATAGTGGGGGGCTGCCCCCCTCATTCTGATAAAAGGTAGAGTGTAAGCGGTAGTTACCGCGGCGGAGGCACGTGATGGGGCAGGTGGGGGGGCTGCCCCCCTCAATCTGATAAAAAGGTAGAGAGTGTAAGTGGTAGTTACCGCGGCGGAGGCACGTGATGGGGCAGGTGGGGGGGCTGCCCCCCTCATTCTGATAAAAAGGTAGAGAGTGTAAGTGGTAGTTACCGCGGCGGAGGCACAAAGTGGGGCAAGTGGGGGGCTGCTCCCCTCATTCTGATAAAAAGGTAGAGAGTGTAAGTGGTAGTTACCGCGGCGGAGGCACGTGATGGGGCAGGTGGGGGGGCTGCCCCCCTCATTCTGATAAAAAGGTAGAGAGTGTAAGTGGTAGTTACCGCGGCGGAGGCACGTGATGGGGCAGGTGGGGGGGCTGCCCCCCTCATTCTGATAAAAAGGTAGAGAGTGTAAGTGGTAGTTACCGCGGCGGAGGCACAAAGTGGGGCAAGTGGGGGGCTGCTCCCCTCATTCTGATAAAAAGGTAGAGAGTGTAAGTGGTAGTTACCGCGGCGGAGGCACGTGATGGGGCAGGTGGGGGGGCCGCCCTCCTCATTCTGATAAAAAGGTAGAGAGTGTAAGTGGTAGTTACCGCGGCGGAGGCACAAAGTGGGGCAAGTGGGGGGCTGCTCCCCTCATTCTGGAAAAAAGGTAGAGAGTGTAAGTGGTAGTTACCGCGGCGGAGGCACGTGGTGGGGCAGGTGGGGGGGCTGGCCGGGGGAGGGGGCGCCGCAGCTGCCCACGCCCAAACCGCCCAGTCCCATCGGCGACGGCATCGTACTGCCCATCACACCTGAAAAACAACACACAGACAAATACTTAATACAGAAGAGAATTATTGAATGTATATTTATTATTTCAAACTAGCAGCGCTCCGCAGTTTCACCCGTGTAGTTCCCGCTCCCGTGGGAAAACGAGGATAAAATATAGCCTTAGTTACTCTGGGATAATGTAGCATTGTAATGGTAAAAGAATATTGGAAATTGGTCCAGTAGTTTTTAAGTTTATTCGTTACAAACATACAAAATACCAATATTTCCTCCATATAATACTAGTACGAGTATATAATATTAGTGTAGATAGACTTGCGTTTGATTACATCTTGCTTGATGTTAAGCAATGGTCTAGGATGTACCTGTTGTACGCTTGCCTAGAAGGTACCTGTTTACCCTTGATTTTAAGATCGAAGTTACCTAACGGGGAATCTCTCCTCTCTTGCCCGTGGATGCAGTAAGAAGCTGCCAAGGGATGCCTCCGGAAGAAGGGCAGCAGCGTCTTACCGTTTCAACATCCCGTACTGCGCTCGCCGACCCGCCTGCCAAGCGCGGCTAATGGCAACAACCCCCTCATGCTCTCGGAGATGCACGAGGGAGGCCTGTGCCCAGCAGTGGACGGGGACAGCAGTCCTACGGCTGAGATGATGATTATGACATTTATGAAACATAGACATAGACATTCGTTTATTAGCTACAGAGCACACAAACAATATAATTAATTATAAACAATCTTAGGTAATAAAAATAAAATACTAGAAATAAAAACAAATACAAACACCTTTTTCGACAAAAACCAAAGACCACAAATATTTATTATCCATGTGCTACAGTAGCAAATAGGTCCCGACTCAGCATTTTGTCTACCGTGTTAGCAGTAAACGCTGGTATTCTGCCGTTACCCGACCGCACAGACCACGAAACCCTGTGAGACCTAAAGTTTGTTAACAATGAAATAATAATGATGATTTGATTAAACAATCAAATAAATGAATGTAAAGCAAAAAGGGAATGTTGATACTTTTTGCGGTTAAATGTATTCTAACTAGTTCTAGTTTTATGTTGTTCTGTACCTTTTTCAATAAATAAATTTTCATGCCCAGTCATGACTTCACAGGTAAGGTACTCACCCATGGGCACCGGGCTGGGCCCCCCCATGCCGGGCGAGGGGGCGGACGGCGAGGGGCTCTGGCGCAGGAACTGCGCGGGCGGCGGCGCGCGGCTGCCCCCCGCGTACATGAGCCCCCCCATGCCCCCCTCCTGCTTTACCCCCCGCTGTTGCATGTGCAGCATGCTCATGCCCACCATCTGGTTGGAGGGCATGCCGCCCACTGGAAACGAATAACCATTAAAGCATTCTGAGAATATAGTCTTCAAGGATCGCGGTAGAATTTTTACAACGCCTGCGACGCTGAGAATATAGCCTTCAAGGATCGCGGTAGAATTTTTACAACGCTTGCGGCGCTGAGAATATAGTCTTCAAGGATCGCGGTAGAATTTTTACAACGCCTGCGACGCTGAGAATATAGCCTTCAAGGATCGCGGTAGAATTTTTACTACGCTTGCGACGCTGAGAATATAGTCTTCAAGGATCGCGGTAGAATTTTTACAACGCTTGCGGCGCTGAGAATATAGTCTTCAAGGATCGCGGTAGAATTTTTACAACGCTTGCGACGCTGAGAATATAGTCTTCAAGGATCGCGGTAGAATTTTTACAACGCTTGCGACGGTGAGAATATAGTCCTCAAGGATCGCGGTAGAATTTTTACAACGCTTGCGACGCTGCGGTGTAAATCCAGCTATTTACAATTAACTGGCTTTTACTCCATACGAAAAACAATTTAGAAATATATTTTTAAGTAAACTAAATCAAAAAACAGTCTAAAAATATAATAGATTTAGTTCTTAAAATAACATAAACAAAAATGGAGTCGTCACGGGATGCCTGGCAGACGTAATTCACAACAGTCGCCATAGTCGCTACAGTAGCCCCAATTGCCATAGTCACCGCAGTCGCTACAGTAGCCTCAGTTGCCATAGTCACCAAAATCGCTACAGTCGCCACAGTCGTCCCAGTCAACATGATGGGCTCGATGGACGAAAGTTACTAGGGCAGTCAAGCTAGTACTAACTCGCACATCTCCAAGCGTCACGCGTCACAAAATACATGTGTACAATAAAGAATAAAGAATGTGTGGAATTCCCTATGGCCTCACCCATCTGGCCGCCCATCTGTGCCTGCATGGAGCCGGGCGCCATTTGCCCCATCTGGTTGCATGGCATCTGCCCCATAGCGTTCGATCCACCCATTGGCTGCACAAAATAAATAAATAAAATAAATATCTCTTATTTCGGACCACATAAACCCATAGAGGGTTGGTGACGAGTTGAGTTGTGAATAATAAAGACTTAACCGAAGTGTTAGTAACAACAAGGTCTTAAAAAAACTTTTTAATAGAAGCTTTTATTACTATTATTTACTATTAACAAATAAAAAGAACTAAAAAGTTAAAAATCTCCATCATCAGACCCAAGTACCCATCAAAAGAGTCCAAACTCGATGGGGTTGTGTCGTTTAACTACCGAGTTCCCAGGGCCACCTTCCGGTTCCATCATCAGATCAGCTCCATGTCATATTCATTTTGCATTGTCGTACGATTTACACGTTTTAAAATTTCAGCTCAATCGCTAACCGGGAAGTGGATAAAATTTTACTTGCTAGATTTGATTACAGACAAACAACGGGACAGGTGAAACTAAAAAAAAGCTTGTGAAATAGCGAGTACAAAGACATTGCGAGTACAAGACAAAGACAAAGACATTTTTGATGTGTAATCACAAAATATGTGACGTCACACAGGGAGGGGGAGTTCTACTAATGTGACCAGCTGTGCACAGTATCACCGTATCCACCCTCCGGAGGTATCCCTTAGCAGGCTCTTACTTCATCCACAGGCATGAGAGGAGAGGTAACATTCTACTGCCGGCACCCCACGGCAATTTACGTACCTGCATAGAACCCTGCATGGGCATCATTTGCCCCTGCATATTGGGCCCGGCGAGCTGGCTCTGAAGCTGACTGCCCATGTTGCCCATCCCCCCCATGCCACCCTGCATCCCCCCCATTTGCGACTGAGTCATGCCCATCGGCCCACCGCCCAGTTGTTTCTGCAGCTGAAAACAGGCATGTTTCGATAAGTAAGAAAGAAGAAAAGAGAGACAGCTTTATTTATCAAACAAGAATTACAAAAATCTATCTATGAGTATGTGTACACAGAATGATTACTTTGAATTGATTCATGATTTAACTTATGAGACTAATTTGTTTTTTTTCTAAAACGATATTCAACTTTATACCATTAGTGTTGGGTGCGTTGATTCAGTATATTGTATTTTATATTATTTAGTTTGTATGTATCTATATGTATATAAGTATTGGGCTACATTATTTAATCCCGAAACCCCAGCTCGTAACAGTATTACCTATGTATACAGGGTGACCGGTAATTCGATACATTCCTTAAAGGGAGTTATAGAAGAGCTCATTTCCAATTGATTTTGTTGCATAACAGGGTGTCGAAAATTATATTTTTTTAAATTTTCACTTATTTTGTTTTTTATGGAAATCCCCTGATGTTGAGCTTAAAATTCAGATATTCTTTACTAAAACCATAGTTACATTCAACTTTTGATGTTTTCTAGTAGTTAAATGATTAATAATTTATTTAAGATTATGCAAAAACTACGATCGTTATTCACGGAAAATCTTTTTTCCTTACAAATGCGGTGACTTTGTGTAAAAAAATGTATGAAACTTAGCGTAGAAATTGTTTAAATTACTTCCATATTCTATTAGCTACCCAAAAAGACACAAATGCTGATATTTATTAAAGTAATTGTTTTAAAAACAAACAATTTGTAAAAGCAACGCCGTTTTTTTTTCTTTGCCGTCAACGTCTACACATAGCAACGTCTTGATGCTGCATCATCAATCACTCTCTAGAAGCAGGTACATTTCCAACTATATGGAAAACGGCTTATGTCATCCCCCTTCCTAAAACTACAAATCCCAGATTTCCCAATTTCGTCCAATTTCCATTTTGCCTGTGCTTTCAAAAATCCTTGAGAATGTCGTCCATAAGCAATTATCATTTTTTTTACTTAAAAACAACCTGCTTAGTCCTTTCCAGTCAGGTTTTCGTACTGGCCACAGTACTGTCAGTGCTTTATCCGATGCATATATCCGATGATATATGCTGGGCCAGAGACAATAAACAGCTGACTGTTTTAGTTTTACTAGACTTTAGCAGTGCATTCAAATCAAACGATCGTGACATCCTTTTATCTATCCTGTCCTCTCTTAATTAGTATATTATAATATATTGTGTGTATGTTTATGTATAATAAATGCCGCATGTATTATTCTTGCTTTATTTATTTATTGTTGTACACTTATCTACCAATACCATATTGCATCCTTTGCCTCAGGTTTGCTGGAAGAAAACTCTTTAGGGTTAAGCTCGCCTTTGTACATGTTTGTTTCTATACCCTTGTTGTAAATGTTTTTCGTGTGCAATAAAGAATTACAAGAACTATTGTTGTCAATTAATAAGTGCAATTTAAAGCATTCATCAATAATTAGTTTCATTATATGTAATTTAATATTAATTGACGAGCTCTGTGGCGCAGCGGGCGAAGGTCCGCCTGCGACGCAAGGGGTTGCGGGTTCGATTCCCGCCTCGGAACAAATGTCTGTACGATCTGCAGATATTTGTTCAGGGTGTTCTGGGTGTTTTTATATATATAATAAAAATATCTATCTATGTAGTATAATGTATTAAGTATATCAGTCATCTAGTACCCATAACACAAGCTCTGCTTAGCTTGGGGCTAGGTGATGCTGTGTGAATTGTCCAGCATTTATTTATTTATTTATAATTCTACTTGTATGTAAAGTAGAATTAATATAGAATTACATAATGAACCTTATGGATACACAAAGGCTACTTTTGACAATGCAATCTAAACTGCGAATAGATGTAAGTCAGTCATAAAAAATTGTTACCTGCATATTCATCTGGGGCCGTTGGTTCAAAGTCTGCAGCAGATTAGTAGCTGGCTGAACTTGCGGCCCTTGTGAGGATATGGGCCCTTGCTGTCCCATCTGCATACCCATGCCTGGGTTCCCGCCCATTCCTGGGTTTCCGCCCATGCCTGGGTTACCGCCCATGCCGGGGTTACCGCCCATTCCTGGGTTACCCCCCATACCGGGATTACCCCCCATTTGCTGCTGCATCTGACTTTGAGGACCCATGTTCATCATTTGGTTTCTGTAAAGTCAAAAGAACATTATTGATATGTACAGTAATTGCAATGAATAAGTTATGTATAAATTTGTTTTTAGTGAAAATAGGTTTTAAATTATAGAATAAATAGAATCTTAAAAGTCATAACAAACCCAAAGAAAGGTTTCTGAACAATAAGAGATCGTAAATTGACGTTTACAGGGCAATTTATAAGACAATTTATAGGTGTTTCCAGCTAAATCATTGTCAGGCATTGTAATGCAGATGACATTAACGATTATTTCCCCATTTATTAGATTTTTATTACAGAGATAATTTACGCCAGATAAAATAAAACCGGCCAAGTGACTCGCTCATCGAGGGTTCCGTGTAATCATACAATTTAAACAAACAAACACATATACATTTATTTATATAGTGTTAACTTTACTACATGTAGACGGTTAAATACGGAGTTATCTCCCAGAACATTTTAGAATAAGGTAAACACTAAATACTTCAATATTGTAAACCTACAATCATAAAATGGACAATTAATTGTGTAGTGCAATCTTTTGACAGATAGCGGAACTAATGTAAATATTATCGAAGTGGCAAATAGGCTTTTCGGCTGAATGTTTGTATATATTTTGACGAGCTCTGTGGCGCAGCGGGCGAAGGTCCGCCTGCGACGCAAGGGGTTGCGGGTTCGATTCCCGCCTCGGGACAAATGTCTGTACGATCTGCAGATATTTGTTCAGGGTGTTCTGGGTGTTTTTCTATATATAATAAAAATATCTATCTATGTAGTATAATGTATTATGTATATCAGTCATCTAGTACCCATAACACAAGCTCTGCTTAGCTTGGGGCTAGATGATGCTGTGTGATTTGTCCAGCATTATTTTATTTATTTATAAATCCACAATTTTTCTCCAAGGATAACTCTTGAATGGATGATCGGATTTTGATGAAATTTATAACTTAAGGAGATTACATCCATACAAATCGATTGTCGTGGGGAATATTCATTTATGGGGTAGTTTTTGAGATATGAGGGTTTAACAGTTTATTTTTGTCCGAGGATAACTCTTTAACGGATGATCCGATTTTGATCAAATTTGAAACATAAGAAGATCAATACCAATTGATAGTCGTAGGAGATTTTTGGGTCCACTCCGTGGCGACGGAGTGGCACCCAGACCCGGCGAGAAGGCGACGCGGTAGACCGAGACGGAGATGGCGGGATGAGCTCTATGATTTTCTGGAGGACTGAACCAGCGTAGCTCAGGATCGAGATGTCTGGAGGAAATGAGGGGAGGCCTTTGCCCAGCAGTGGCACACTAATGGCTAATAATAAATGAAAGGGGATTTTCGATTAGTGGTGTAGTTTTTATGATATGGGGATTTATTAATCGATGTTATTTGTCCGGGCTTGTTGAACAATGGCCGGATTTAAAAAAAATTAAACATAGGGAGATTTTACTTACACACGGTTAGTAGCCGATTGAAACGCAGAACGTTGCAGGTTCTATTTGCGCCACAAATCAAGTTCAAATGCAATGGAAGTTCATTGAAAGAAGTAGCTCGCTCGTTTTAAGTTCGTGGTGAGCAAATAGTAAACTATTTTCTAAAAAACTATGCTAGTTAGGGAGATTGTTTGAATTTTTTACAACATTTATCAAAGTAACTTAAAAACCTGGCTTTAAAGAAAACTAAAAACTGTTTTACAACATGCAAACAAATATCTTTCATATGATATATTTTCTACATAATAATAATATATTAACATGTATTATAAGTTCATATATAATTTTATCTTTACAAATTTCATTTAAATGGAAGATTTTTATTTTATTGTTTTTTTTTTCATTCCATATAAAAAACAGTAGTTTATATCTGTTGATTGTACTTGTGTAAGTTAAACTTAAAAAATATAACTCCGTTATTGGCTTTTAGTAATACACATTGTAATAGTGCTTTGTTAATTTTAAGAGCTGTGGATTTTGTATTAAATAAAATAAAAATAAAATGATACCAGACAGACAGTTGAAGTCACACCATAAGGGCCATAAGGGTTCCTTTTTACGATTTTAGGCCTAAAAAATACGTCTGTTCTCGGAAACTTGGAAGAAGAAGGGAAGTTATGAAAACTGATTGAATACATATTTTTTTTACATCATTTTCATACATACTATAGTTTTAAGTTCCACAGTTCGCACATACCTAGATCCCTGCGAGGCAAGTGTTTGCAATGCGTTTATCGGATCGGGGGCGAGATTTGATTGGCTGTTCGGCCCCGGGGGCTGGCCTTGATTCTGCCCCTGTGGGGGGGCGCCCTGCCCTTGGTTAGGGCCCTGCATGTTCTGCCCTCCTTGGTTGTTTTGTTTTGGTTGAGCTGAAAATGTATTATATTGAATTGTATTCATTTATTTACGATAGTTGAGTGCCAGAGTGCAGGCCGTGAGATGCCGCCAGTAGAATGTTGCCTTTCCCCTCTTTCCCATGGATGCAGTAAGAATCTGCTAAGGGTTATCTCCAGAAGCAGCCTTTTCCCGTTTATCTACATTTCACACTGTGCTTTCCAGCCTGCCTGCCAAGTATGGCAGTATGGCAACAACTCCCTCATAATCTTGGAGATGAGGGAGCCCTATGTCCAGCAGTGGATGCGGACAGCAGTCCTACGGCTGAGATGAGATTATAAGAGTTGAGACAAAATAAGACTCCTAAGACAGATTCTAATTCTAATTCTAGGGGGGGGTTACCACAACTGCACTGACATCCCGCATTGTGGTGTATTGTGCATTGTCCCCCGAGGTGCTGCCTCAACCCTAACCTAACCAGCCCAACTCCTTGAAATACCGGAGAAGGACTCGGGATCGCCAGCAGCATTCCATGAGCATCCCCGAAGGGTATGCAAATGTTGTGGAAGATGAAGGGCATGACTAAGACATAAGACAGATTGATTGGATTCCATTTTACGCACTATCTATTAAGATAGTGCGTGATTACAAGTTTTTATCATTTACGAATATTGAAAAAATCTAATAATTATTGTTTGAATTTTAAAGTAATAATTGGACCTCTTCTGGAGGTATCCCTTGGCAGATTCTTAAGTATCCACGGGCGGTGTGGCAATATTATACCGCCGACAAGCCGCAGCTCCTTCTGTATGTTGTACAGCTTATCTTTTGTTTTTTACTTACACATCTCTCGCACATGCAGTATGAGCTTAGCAACCATGTTCATATACTCCTCTCGGTTCTTGGCCTTCATGAAGACGTGGTTCTCCATCTCACTGCTGTTCCTGGCGACCTGCATGCCTGATCTTTGAATGACTTCCTCTCTGAAAGGTTTCAACTATGTAAAGAAGGCTATATAAGGCTATTATATTATTATTCACGATTGTTGAGACACAGTCGAAACGTCGGGAATAATCAAAGGTATTACGCGATAAATAAAAAAGTAATATTATAATTCTATGTCTTAACCGTTTCTAGCTGTGGAGACCTTTAAATGGCTTCATAAACTGTTTTACCTTGTTACTATTTAAGCATTATTATGCCGATGGTCTTCCTAATATAAATAAATAAATAAATTCCCGTGTTTTTGTTATTATGTTATGGAACCTGGAAGGCAATTCAAAAGATGGTCCGATGAAATTAAAGAAATGGCGGGAGGAACCTAAGTGTGGCAACACTAGGAAAAAATTGGAAGAGGTTGGAAGAGACATTTGTCAAACGACAAACAGATAAAAACCCAATTGTGTCAACTTAAAAGATATGTTATTTGATGTGAAATATTATCTGAATAAAAGGCTTTATTATTATTATTATAATGAATTGTGATCGCGAAGGTTTACGAAAAAGGCGATAAGGCTTTCAATCATTTAAGTTGTGCATCATTTGTTGCATCACATACATGTAAGTTTGTGATATTTTTCTTTTAAATAGATTCTAACATTTTGGCATGTACTGTCTACCCTGTAATGTTTTATATCTACTGGGATACCCCTACTAATATATAAGCAAAAATGTGTATGTTCCATTTTGTCATCAAAATGGTAGAACAGATTTTAGTAATTGATATTATAGAATAGATTAAACCTTTGAGACAGACATTGGCTTTTTTTTGTTAGAAATATGAAATTTGAAGCAGTTGAAATAGGTGGTATGCACATAGGGATAGCAGAAGAATGTTATCCATACTTTCATGCCAGTGGATGTAGTAAGTCTGCTAAGGCATACCTCCGGTAGTGTAGCTGAAATGATGATGATGATACTTCTACAATGGTTTTCTAAATTAATAGAATATCCATTCATTACATCAGCCATCAGACATTCACTGCTGGACGAAGGCCTCACTCATTGATCTTTAAGTATCTTATAGATGGACACACTGCAGTATTGCCGGTCCATGGCCTCCATAAAACTTTTTTGCCCGATAGGACATCAGTTTTACACTATATGGCCTGCCAATGGGCAGGCCGACATAGCAAAACAGATTGAAGTGGCAATGGCCACTTCCGTTTTGCTATGTCCGTCACCTGAGTTCTTCTATGTATCTCCTCATTTCTGATTCAACTGCATAGAGAAACACTGAGCATAGCCCTCTCCATAGCTTGCTGAGCAATTCTAAGCTTATCCATAAGACCAATAGTGATCATGTCTTGTCATTATGTCATCACTGGTAACTCACACTGATTGAAGACTTTCATCGAGATATCCATAAGTCCATGTTTAAATGTGAGTCAGCTCCAATTGAGTAAAATAAGCAACTACCTCTGTTACCATACTCTTGATGATGATGGCGTCCTGATATCCCTCATCACATCACGGACACAGGGCACTAATTATAGTTAGTCCTATCAATTGATATGGGTATTACAAAAATACATGTTGAGCTTTGTGAAGTTTCGTTTTGTTATAATCACTCGAATCATGAAACTGAACCAAAGCAGTGGAACCAATGGTTCAAAGAATCAGATTTTGTTGTTCATTGGATTTGTACAGTTTACAGTTGTAGATGTTTACTTACATTTTTGAAACTACATTTTGGCGGAACGTTTGCGTTCTCCAATTGGTTTCTTCACTGCCGGCCATTGTTTACTTGGTAGCGTAGGTTTTTGTCCAACACAATAATTTTGATCAAATTTCAATATCTCTGTTTTTCTGTAATATCTTGCTTTGCTTCAATAGAAGCTGCGCTGCGGATCACAAACACAATTCACAGGGAGTGGACAACTTGACAAGTTGACAGACAAGACAAGACAGACAAGACAAGACTTTCTTCTTCTTCTTCTTTATTTAATGGCGTGTGTGACAGGAAAGATATTCCACCACTTTGCCAACGTCTGTTTATTCGACAAGATTTTAAACAATAAAGCAATGGGGTTGAGCATAAAGAAAAATAATACAAAAAAAGGTAAAATTCACACAAGACACACAAGTTGATTGATTTTTAAAAAGTGAAGCAAACTAATCTATGCTATTAATACAACATTACTTATACAAACACAAATTGAAATCTATAAACATACGTTAATAAGATACATACGATACATAAACAATTTATTACAACTTTATATTATTTACAGATATAAATTTACAAAATTTGGATATAAAAGGGGAAAATCAAGACAAGACAACTCTACTCTGTGGATCATAGTGCTGTGGATCGGTCTTCTTCTTCTTTAATGGCTTTTTGTGTTTGGTTTTACACAATTCTGCCAGTGTCAAGTTCGTAATCTTTAGAAAGTTCAAATTATAGATAACAATTTGCGGTTCTCATTCCCATCATCATACGAGGACAAAAAAATGGCTGCCAACATGGCCAGCCAAATAACAAAGAAATTATAAACTTGACACTGGAGGAATTGTTTAAAACCAAACACACAAAGCCATAAAATAAAAAGACCAGACCATCATCCATCATACTTGCTCTGAGCCATCATCCCTCTCCATCTTGCTCTTATGTCAAAACCGTAGCACAGAATAATTATCTATATTATTCTGTGATATATGCTTCTCCCTGAACTAGGTACCTTGGGTGACATTATTTTATTATCGTTGCTAATTAATATACTCATACTTAATTATCCGAGCAGAAACACATGAACTTATCCGCATAACTAACCAATTCTGCCCGTCAGTCATTGCCATCTCGGAGACATGGCTGACGCCTGATTCCCACTTTAGGACTTCAGGCCATGCACATGCCTTCGGGACGACAGAGCTAACGGGCATGCCGGGAGTGCTTGTATATGTAAGGCGTTCTCTTACATTTTTCCGGAATCCCCCTCCTGTCCCTTACCTCTGGTATCAACGCTGTTGCTGTTAATATCAAAACCTATAATATTTCCTATAATACTAAGGAAATATTATAGGTTTTGTTAACATTATAGGTGCTGTGTGAATTGTCCAGCATTATTTCTTTGTTTATTTTATTTACATATATGCCTCATCCTAATTCATTTCTGTTAACCAGCCTTATCTTTTCATTTATCTCTAACCCAATGATTGTGATGAGAGACTTTAATGACCATAGCACGGTTTGGGGTCATATACATTCCGACACGTTTGGCCTTTCTCATAAGGAGATCATTGATGAGACAAAACTTTGCCCCCTCCCATCCCAAAATCCAAAAAGTGCTCTTGACCTCACACTATGCCCTCCCTCTCTCTCTTCGGATATTTTGTGGCGAATACTATCTTCAACATATGGTAGTGATCATTTTCCCATAATTTTACCCATTCACATCAATTCTATAAATAATGTCCCACATCGCAACCCTTCCTCATCTATAAAGTATAAAGATTCCAGTGCCGATTGGTCTTCATTTTCTTCCACTCTTGACCAAAAACCCGATACTTTTACTGTTTCTTTGGATTCATCTTTAACATCCCACAACAATTTCATTGACAGTGTTCTTTCTTCAGCTGATGTTGACATTCCCCTTAAGAAACCTAGCAAAGGTTTCAGAGTATCAGAGCTGTGAAGGAAAGGAAATCGACTGAGAAGGCATATTCTCAATGCATGAACACTAGTAACTTCTTAAACTACAAGAAAGCTGCAGCAAAATTAAGAAAATTTACATTTGAACATAAAATACAAAGCTGGATTTATATTTGCGAATCCCTCTCTCCCCAATCTCCTTCGTCTTAAGTTTGGAGACAGATTAGACGCTTTAGAGGTTCTTCAAACCTCGAAAATGTTTCAGCCAATGACCCTTCTTCATGGCTTGAGGCCTTTTCGGAAAAATTAGCTCGTCCTTCAGCTCCATCTACAGTGTAGAACCTCCATCTGTATCTTCCCTCCCTCCATCTCCAACTCTTCTTCGCTCTTCTTGTTGGTTAAATTCCTTTTTTTATTTTAACGAACTGACGCTTGCACTTCACGGACTAACAAACTCTGCTCCTGGCATAGACGGGATCCCTTATTCCTGATCAACTCCTCAAATAAAACTAAAGAAACTACCTGTGCCTAATTAATTCCTTTTTTGACAAAGGCATCATTCCAAACCAACGGAAAACCCAGATCGTTATCCCCATACCAAAACCTGGGAGAGATAAAATACCTTTTAGGAGTCTTTCTAGATATACATAACTTCCGCTTACGATAATGTCCTTCTTCCGGTTCTCAGGAGAAAACTCATTCAGCTGAGAGTCCCTGAGAAGTTGGTACATTTTATTAACGGTCTATTAATGGAAAGAACGGTTGTAATCAAGTCGTTCCGTGGCCTACTTCCCCCAGGACAGTCTGGAGAGGTTTCTGTGCTAAGTACCTTGCTGTAGGTACTCTATCGTTATCTATACTTATGATCTGGAACCGTCTTTAAACTCGTTCTGTGACGTTCTACAATATGCTGACAACTACGTTGCGAGCCCCTCTACAGATGATGCAGTATCCCAGCTGAATTCTGCTCTTCATTATCTTGTAGCCTGGCTTGATGAACATGGAATATCTCCGTGGATCGAACTAGTTTAGTCAAATGGAAAGCAAAAGCCACAGAACATTAATAAGACGTGATGTGATACACTGGCTGATGATGACTGACATGACTGCCAGACTGTTTAACAATCAATCGGGGTTTTCTACACCTTAAAATAATGACTTATTAGAAGTAAAGCTAGAATACAATTCTGTTTGAGCCTTACTTCAAGTATGTAAGAAATATTTATAGCTATTTTCACTTTTATTATTGCTTTATTTAGCTTAATACGTCTTATGTAGAACCAAATTTAGAACCATTTGACAGTTCATTTACGCCATCCTTGTAAATTCCAAAGAGTATGACTGTATATGCATTTCTTTCAAACTCGGTTATAATGCCATACGTAAAAAGACTACAGAATTATTGATTTTCGTTGCTATTTTAGCCTGGTTTCTATTACGTTATTATCTGTTAATATTCTAAGTTCTAGGTTCTACACTGTACACCTCTGTATGCAGACTATAGTATAGAGATTATCCTTGTCACTGTAAATTTTTTCGTGCATGTCACTGCCTACATGAAAAAAAATAAGAAGAAGACTTATTGCGACGTGTGGTGTCGATGTCCGGTGTGTTTTAATTTAACAGCCAGAAGTTTGTTTTGTATCGCTGTATTTTGATAGTTTTTCTCAGATTTTCTTGAATTGATGAATAATGGCGACGTCCACTCTACTCAGAGTAAAAAGACGGCTTGAGGATAATCCCCAAGATGCGTTGGTGCTCTTGTGTAAGCGCGTAAAGAAGGACAACGAGGAGATATCGCCGTCACTTTTTGTATTTCGAGGAACCGTTGAAAATCAGGTAAATCATTGGTTTTAGAGGTGCAGTGGTAATTCTCATTAGAATTAATTACATAAAGGTCATGCTAGACAGGCTAGTAACTCATTTCCCCTAAAACGTAAAACTTTGGAGAAAGGTTTTTAGCCCAGCGACAAACATGCTCGCTTCCCATTCTTAAATTTAATTCTGATGGCAACAAATAAATTAACTAGTCCAATTACTAACCCTTTACTACATTTTCTAACTAAACCAGCAATTTTCCATTAAGACAGTATTAATCTCTTGTTTCAGGAAACTCCAAGTGTCAAACACATTGTCCCCAAGACTGACCTCAAGCAGCAATCATCTTCAAAAGTCAAAGAAATCATTCAGAAGCTCAGGAATGAGAGAAAAGAACAAACCATTGAAAGCCGCTATGAGGTTAGATTTCTTATCTACATTATAAAAAGTTGACAGACCATCCACATTTGACTATTAAAACGCAAGGATACAATTATTATTATTCCACATGATTTCTTTGTAAACACATAAAAAAATTAAGAAATATAAAAACAAATACTCTACAGATCCTGTAGAGCAACCCCGAGCATGGTCCTCTCCACAGCTTGTTGAGCAGCTCTGAGCTCTGCTTAGAGCTAAGCTAGCTCAATATAATTTAGATTAGGTATGATAAAAAAAAAATCCATTTAATAGATTTTATGACAGATTAACAATTAAGATTTAGTCACCTACACTCATGTATGATCTGTTGTTGAGCATGCATGACCTCAGTCTGACTGTAATGCGCTTCTTTAAATTTCAGGTTGTAAACCTAAGTCGAGGTCTGAAGCATGAAGACAATGGAAGCAAAGAGTTTGACCTGGTGGACCTGCAGAGGAAAGAAGACGAGGGAGACGTGCAGTATGCTTACGACTTGTACATGGCTGCCACAACAGACTTTGATGTGTCTATGCTGGACAAACTTGTGAGGTTTGTTATAACTTCTATGTTCCTTTAAACTTTCGCAATCCTTACGTATGACATAACTTTAAACAGTTTAACAAAACTTATATTATTATTGTGCTATAAATAGTAGCTGTTCCGAGAGAGTGGGTTGTAGGCACCTATAATTAAAATGTGCGCGGGGTAAAACTGTTACATCGTCTGAGGTATTCTTTGAATTCAAATGATGTAAAAGGCAATTCTGTTCAAATCCTCTATAATTAGACTATTTAACACTTTTTTCTGAGATAAGCACATTAAACTTAACAAACAAACTTGTAATAATAAAAAATTGTAGTTGTTAATAAAATGAATGTAATAATTTAAGAAAATGAAATGAAAGAAATGGTAATCCTTTGTACCAGGCTAAACTAAACAATGCCTAGTTAAAACAAAGGTGGTACGCTGTCGTTAAATAGAAAAAAATAACAAATAATAAGTTCCGGGCGCCAGACAGCGTCCAAATACCGTGAATTAATCTAATAATTACCTGGATTCTCCTCAGGCGTGACACTGGACTTTTAATCTAAGTACGGGGGAACAAAAATAAACTATTGTGTAATTTAGTAAGATGTATATTGACTTTTTCAAAGGTTGTGGTTTTAAAGTTCCGTGGAAGTTGGTAAGTTATAAATTTTAGCCTAAAGTTATCTTAATTCAAGAGTAAATTACTATAATTTAGAAGAAATTTAACACAGTCATTATCCTATTCCGTTGTTATTGCATCATAAACCGCTAACTTGTAATATAAAGGTCTTATAAATACCTGTTTTTTTAAATTAAATTAAACCCTTTTAAACTTATCCATGGCGGCGGGCCACCACCAGGCCTTTGTCTCTCCTAGGGTTGTAATTCCATAGGGAAACTTGAATGATGAAACCAAAAACTTGCCGTAGAAGTTGAATTCCAAATAAAAGTTTAAAGCCAAAGGAAAAGGCTAAAAAAGTAAAAATAAAAGGCGAGAATAAAAGGCGAGAAAAAAAAAGGCGCTCCTGAAGGGAAGCTGAAACAAAAGAAACATCGTTATATTTCTCAATTTTTGGAAGCCAGGATCCATAATCTTTCTCATTAAAATAGATCCTTACCGCCTCTCAATGAAATAAGAATAAATTCATCCTGCTAACGCGATGGAAGGTCGACATCGGCATTCGAATATAAAACCTGGAACAACGATGCGAGATTGTCAAATAAGATTTCCAATAAAAAATAGGATCATATTGTGTGAAAACACATTTTAGTTCAAAAACTTACCAAATTGAAGAAATATTTGGAACCACAGCCTAACCAGGCTTTCAATTGGACTCCTTTACAATATTTTGACTATAAGAGCCATAATCCGACTTGATTAGTCTGGATTTTAAAATTTAATAATAAAGAAAGGTTTGCATCTTTCTGTGACGGAAGGTAAAGTAATCTCAGCAATCGATCTCTCTACCAAATCCAAATCGATCACAGACTAAAAATACCGATAAACGATCTGAAAACTGTCAATCAAAACTGATCAAAACTGTCTCGAAAAACCAATCAGTAACTTCTAATTTGTCTACCATAGACTCGTAGCTTCAATCTATGCTAGGCCAACTCGAATGTCACTGTCAAAATGAAACAACCATGAAATAACCTTGGACAAATCTCTCAACATCCACATAAACAAATGAAAAATTTAATACAAATGCGTAGCAGTGTAACTCGTGAAATCACGACGTTACATTACATCCCTTCCCAAAAAAATAAAAGAAAGAGTACTTTCTTTTATGCCGAAACATAACAATAGTTGTAAAAACTCTAACCCAACTTTTAATTATGACTCTACCAAAAACTCTACCAAAAACTCTATCAAAAACTCGACCAAAAACTCTACCAAAAACTCTATCAAAAACTCTACCAAAAACTCTATCAAAAACTCCACAAAAAAGTCGACTAGTATCCTGAGAACCTAGCGATTATTCAATTATCAAAACAAACTAACAAATAAATTCAACACTCAAAGCGTTGTTAAATTTCCGACAATATCGTCTTAAAATCTATTGAATATAAACTAATAAAAGTGCGGTTGGACACCTACGTCACCGACTCGAAACTCTCCCTATCCTAACTCTCCCAACTAACTTCTTTAAGTACGGTTAGACACCCTCGTCACCGACTCGAAACTCTCCCAACTAACGTCCTTAAGTACGGTTAGACACCCTCGTCACCGACTCGAATTTATGGCTTATTTAACGAGTTTTAACCGCTCGGCTAAGGCTTATTTAACGAGTTTTAACCGCTCGGAAATTTAAATCACCGAAAAGTGAAAAGAAACCCCTCACAACGAAAGTTGCGGAAGTTCAAAAAATTCCGGCCACTAAAAGCGTGGGGGAAGTTATTAATGTACTGTGAACGGCGCAACCCTACCGAAACTTCCGGGCACAGACAGAAATACAAAAAGGTGGCACCGGGGGAAAACCGTGAACCAAACAAAGTTTGCAAATTGTGATCGGCATAACTCCACCAAACTTCCGGGCACAATAATACAAAGGAAATATAGAACCGGAGGAAGATCCGAGATCTATGTAAACAAATATAGAACCGGAGGAAGATCCGAGATCTATGTAAACAAATCCAATAATTTCACTTCAGGGGTCTACACAAAAGTGGCAGAGAAAATTCCCTTACATGAATGTCAAATCAGGGTGGTACCAATTGTTGTCAAATCCGTGTAACTAAACTAGGAACAACACAAAACCCATAACAAATATCGTTGAAAAACTTCACAAAATAAACGTGTATTGTATAAACAAAACAAATTCGAGGTTGAAATTCCTCTAAACAAATGTACAAATAATATACAATTAAGATCTTTTGTTGTTGAAAAAATGAATGTGGTGAAATAAAATGACCTAAGCTTTAATTTAGAACTTCAAGTCTTAAAGTTTTTTTAATGTTTCAAGTTAACCTAACTCTACATCATCAAACAAGCAATCCTCTCATATATCATCCAATCGCACAATAGTCAAAGTCAAAAAGTCATAGTCAATACTCATTCATCCCTTTCAAATGCATAACTCTTAACGGTTATTAAACTCAAGTTTAAAGTATAAATCCAAAATTAGTATTTAATAATATCTTTAACATGGTAACGGCCAAAAGTATTTTTACTTAAATCTTTCAAAACATAGACGTTATCAGAAACTTTTTCAATAATTTCGCATTTAATAAACTTAGGTGCAAACTTAGCCGAAAAATATGCCGGGGCATTAGATTGTACAAAACTCCTTCTCCAAACAATATCGCCAACAACAAAAGAAATGACTTTCCTCCCTAAATTATAATATCGCGCATTACGCTTATAAGCTTTTAATAGATGAGCCTGAACTCTAATATAAATATCACCAAGTGATTTAAGAGAGTAAGCAAAAGAATTCCTATCTCCTAGCTCAACTTGTGACAAAGTTTCTAAAGAATTACTAAAACGATGTAAGGAAGCATCAAAAATTAGTTCTCTTCCGAACATGAGAAAATTAGGTGTATAATCAGTGGCAAGACTAACACTGTTATTTAAAGCTAACTGAACATGAGGCAAAAATTTTGACCAAGTGCGTTGATCATCTTTAACAAAACATGAGATACAAGTTTCTATCGTTTTATTATACCGTTCCACAGGATTATTTTGAGGTGTGTAAACTGTGTTATAAAAGATTTTAACAATATTATAACTTTTCATAAACTCTACAAAATATCTAGAAGTAAATTGAGTTCCATTATCACAAACTAGAATTTTAGGACATCCAAACTTAAGAAATATTTCTTTTTCAAATAATCTACAAATTGATAAGGTCGTAGCTTTAACCATAGAAAAGATCCAGCAAAATTTAGTGAAAACATCAATTACTGAAAGAATATATTTATGACCGGAATAACTTTTAGGCAAAATTCCTATAATGTCAACTGAAAGCATGACCATGGGATGATCTACTTTTTTAGGATTTATCATAATTCCAAACGGGGGTGACGTACTATGCTTATAAGCTTTACAAACTTCACAAGATTTAATATAACTCTGAACGTCATTAAACATTCCGTTCCAAAAATAGTGTTGTTTTAATTTCTTTAAAGTTTTATGAATTCCAAGATGACCAGAATTAATATCATCATGATTTGATCTAATTGTATCTAATATATTTTCCTTAGGAATAACTATTTTCCAATTCAAACGACTATTAAGATTAAATTTACTTTTACAAAACTTGTATAAAACATTACTTTCAACTCTAAAATTTTTATATCTAACAGGAAACTTCTGACAATTAATGAACACTTTTCTATACCAAGGATCCTCAATATCCTCATCAGGGGAAACGATCTCAATAGGTGTAACTAATAATGTTGTAATTTCAATTCTTGACAATGCATCCGGAACTAAATGCAACGAACCCTTTTTATGAATAACATGAAATGTAAATTGAGAAATTCTAGCAGCCCAACGCGCTAAACGTCCACTGGGATTATTTAACTTTAACAACCATTGTAAACTAGCATGATCTGTAACTACTGTAAACTCCATTCCTTCAACATAAGGTCTAAAATGTTCTATAGAATCTAAAATAGCTAATAATTCACGTTCTGTAGTACTATAATTACGTTCACACTTGTTCAGGGAACGAGAGTAAAATGCAATCGGATGTTGTTTACCATCCGAGTCTTCCTGACTCAGAACACTACCAATTCCAACAGAACTAGCGTCGCAATGTAAAAAGAACGGTTTTTCAAAATTAGGACATTGTAAAACGGGTGAAGAAACTAAAGCTTGTTTTAAATTATGAAAAGCTACTTCTGCATCATCATTCCAAAGCAGAGATTTTTTAGAATTCTTACTTCCAGCAGTCAATTTAGTAAGAGGTGAAGCAATATCAGCAAATCTATCAATGAATCTACGATAATATGAACATAAACCAAGAAAACTTCTAAGTTCTTTAACTGTAACAGGGCGTGGAAAATTCTCAATGGTATCTAATTTAGAAGGATCAGTATGTAAACCTTTACTATCAACAATATAACCAAGATAACGTAGTTTATCTTTGCAAAATTCACACTTCTTTAAATTTACTGTTAAATTAGCTTCTTTAAGGGTTTTATAAATTTTATTTAAATATTCCAAATGATCTTTGAAGTTATCGTTAACCAAAATTAAATCATCTAAATAACAGAATAGTACATTTTCAAACTCGAATCCAAATAATCTATCTACTAATCTCTGTAATTCAGCGGGCGCATTAGTTAACCCAAAAGGCATTCTAATAAATTCAAATAATCCTTTACCTGGCACTACAAATGCAGTCTTCTCGCGTGAAGATTCTTCAAGAGCTATCTGAAGGAAAGCTTTAGAAAGATCAATGGTTGTAATGAAACGAGCTCCTCGTAAGCTATCTAATATCTTAGAAGGATAAGGAAGAGGATAAGAATCTCTAATAGTAATTGAATTTAAACGGCGTGAATCTAAACATAATCGTGTACTACCATCTCTTTTCTCAACAGCTAGAACAGGAGAACTCCAAGGAGATTTAGAAGGTTGAATAATATTTTCTTTAAGCAAGACCTGTACTTCATCAAAAAGTTCCTTTTGTTTAGCCGGACTTAATGGCCAATATCTTTGTTTAAACGGTTCGCCAGTAACATTAATTTTATGCTGAACCAAATGAGTAAGTCCTAAACCTTTTTTCTCATACGAAATATCTTCAAAAAGTGAAATTGTTTTATCAAGTTGCTGTTTCTCAGAAGGAGATAATTCAGCAGCTGAAGTAATTGAACAAGTTTGAAATTTATCATTATCATTAATATAAATTATTTTTTCCCATAAGTCTTTAGCAAGGTCAAATTTTATCCAAAAGTCAAAACCCAAAATAAATTGATATTCAAATAAAGGTATAACCATAAATTTTACAATTTTTGTGACATTATCACACGTGACTGGCAAATTAATAGCACCTATAACTTTCTGAGCAGATCCGTCCGCAGTATAAGCAGAATCATGAACAGAACCAGATATCATCTCCATTTCATAACCCATCTCCAAAAATTGTTTGTGACTATTTAAACCAAGAACGCAGCTAGTTGCACCACTATCTAATAATCCTGTAAATTTTTGATTACCAACTGAAAACTGTAAAAATGGTCTAGAATCATTATTTTTAACAAAGAGAACAGGTGAAGCCTTATAAACGCCAAAGAAAGTTTTTATATATTTTAACCAATCTGAAAATTCCTTATGAATGGTAGCATCATCAGGTTTATAACTGTGTCTAACATTTTTCAACATCGAGTCATCCTGGGTTTTCTCAGAAACTGGTACTCGATGGGGCCTAATCAGTTTTTTGACTCCGTAGAGTTTTTCTTGTCCGAATTGCACACATCACAAAACCTGGTGATAACACCCAACTTCTGACATTTAAAACAAATCATACCCGGAATAGAAGTACAATCTTTATAGGTATGTCCAGTAGATTTACATTTCAAGCAAGTGGAATTTTCAGTCTTAACAGCACTGGCTTGAATTTTTCCTGACTTGGAAGGCTTAGAAGCTTCCTTCGCGGACTTCCTATCAACAAAAATTTCTAACTCCTTTCCCAAGGTCATGAAGCATTCCAAAGAAAAAATGTTTCTACCTAACACATAAGGTGTATAAATAGAAAGCATGTTGTGCTTAGCAATGGTAATAATCGTTGTTTCTGAAACAGGGTTGGCAAGACGACTAGCCATATCCATAAGTTCAGTAAGAAAATCTGGAAGCGACTCACTAACAAGTTGTTTCCTAGTACGTAGCTCATACTCCAAAAAGTAGTCATATTCAAGCTTATCAAACCGCTTGAGCAACGCAACCTTAAGGTCGGTCCATGAAGAAATGTTAAATCTAATGGTACGGAACCACTTGGCGGCAGACCCAGAAAGTAAATCCGAAAACGAGCAAACCAGTAAGTATTCGTCAAAGTTTTTGTACAAAAAGTACTCCTCAACCTGTGTGATAAATTCACGAACACAAGTTGTACCCTCATAAACAATATTACTCCTCTTCAAGTCAGGCAATCTAGTACAAGAAGCAGGTAAATGATTTCTAAGAATTTCGTTCATAGCGTTAAACGACGGTAATTGTTTTGCAGCATTTGCAGAACTGTGAGCAGGCATCTCTGTATTTAAGAAAGTATCTGGAAACTCAGGCATAATATTCCCTACTTGATCCAAGTTTGTCAACGGCTCCCTAGTAACCGGTGATGGATTATCAATTGAACCCAAAGTAGTGTGGTCATCCAATGGATTAGCTGGAAACTGAATCGCCTTATCCATGATAACTCTAAGAAAGAACCTCCTAATCAAATGATGAACAAAACCGCAGCAAAAATGCAATGTTAAATCAAAATTATTGTTTAAGTTTTAAATTCAAGTTAAATTTTATAAGTTAAGTTGTTTTAAGATGCAGTAACCACTTACAATTTTACCTAATTAATCTAATATTGTTTCTATAAAAGGTTCAATATGTTTTACAATATATCAAGGTTTGTCTATAAATGTGTTCCGTTACAATTTGTAACCAAAAAGGTATGTTCACAAAAGTTATCCGCAGAAAAGTATTTATAAATTAACAAATAACTTGCCTTGTGTTAGTTATGTTAAAGAAACCATGTGTTAATAAAGGACACAAAGTTGCTAATAATATTGCTAAATAGCAGAAATAATCGCACTAAAAATTGTACAAAATAGTACTAAATATCCTATAAATGTTCAAAGGTAACTAAATTTAGAATAATGTTATAACCAAAGTTAGATGCAATAACAAACGGTAACTTCCAAAATCCACTCAGGTCCCTGTTCGCTGAGCGACATATTGTAATATAATAAATTGTAGTTGTTAATAAAATGAATGTAATAATTTAAGAAAATGAAATGAAAGAAATGGTAATCCTTTGTACCAGGCTAAACTAAACAATGCCTAGTTAAAACAAAGGTGGTACGCTGTCGTTAAATAGAAAAAAATAACAAATAATAAGTTCCGGGCGCCAGACAGCGTCCAAATACCGTGAATTAATCTAATAATTACCTGGATTCTCCTCAGGCGTGACACTGGACTTTTAATCTAAGTACGGGGGAACAAAAATAAACTATTGTGTAATTTAGTAAGATGTATATTGACTTTTTCAAAGGTTGTGGTTTTAAAGTTCCGTGGAAGTTGGTAAGTTATAAATTTTAGCCTAAAGTTATCTTAATTCAAGAGTAAATTACTATAATTTAGAAGAAATTTAACACAGTCATTATCCTATTCCGTTGTTATTGCATCATAAACCGCTAACTTGTAATATAAAGGTCTTATAAATACCTGTTTTTTTAAATTAAATTAAACCCTTTTAAACTTATCCATGGCGGCGGGCCACCACCAGGCCTTTGTCTCTCCTAGGGTTGTAATTCCATAGGGAAACTTGAATGATGAAACCAAAAACTTGCCGTAGAAGTTGAATTCCAAATAAAAGTTTAAAGCCAAAGGAAAAGGCTAAAAAAGTAAAAATAAAAGGCGAGAATAAAAGGCGAGAAAAAAAAGGCGCTCCTGAAGGGAAGCTGAAACAAAAGAAACATCGTTATATTTCTCAATTTTTGGAAGCCAGGATCCATAATCTTTCTCATTAAAATAGATCCTTACCGCCTCTCAATGAAATAAGAATAAATTCATCCTGCTAACGCGATGGAAGGTCGACATCGGCATTCGAATATAAAACCTGGAACAACGATGCGAGATTGTCAAATAAGATTTCCAATAAAAAATAGGATCATATTGTGTGAAAACACATTTTAGTTCAAAAACTTACCAAATTGAAGAAATATTTGGAACCACAGCCTAACCAGGCTTTCAATTGGACTCCTTTACAATATTTTGACTATAAGAGCCATAATCCGACTTGATTAGTCTGGATTTTAAAATTTAATAATAAAGAAAGGTTTGCATCTTTCTGTGACGGAAGGTAAAGTAATCTCAGCAATCGATCTCTCTACCAAATCCAAATCGATCACAGACTAAAAATACCGATAAACGATCTGAAAACTGTCAATCAAAACTGATCAAAACTGTCTCGAAAAACCAATCAGTAACTTCTAATTTGTCTACCATAGACTCGTAGCTTCAATCTATGCTAGGCCAACTCGAATGTCACTGTCAAAATGAAACAACCATGAAATAACCTTGGACAAATCTCTCAACATCCACATAAACAAATGAAAAATTTAATACAAATGCGTAGCAGTGTAACTCGTGAAATCACGACGTTACAAACTCTTCAGCTTTATAATATAAGTATGGACTATTTGCAGACATTCCAACATGGTAATTATGCAATAAAATCACATCAAACAGTTTAAAATTGCTACTATATTGGAGAAAATACAGTTGCCAATTTACTTATGGCATGTGACATGTTGTGGGGTGCCGGCAGTAGAATGTTACCCCTCCTATTGCCGTGATTATCAAAAAGTATCAAAAAGTTATCAAAATATTTTGAAATGGTACCTTACAGAATAGAAAACTATGAGTCTGACCTGGTGTTGAACCAGCATGGCCCGGGAAGCTCCTCGGACGAGGCTGATGATGAAGACGACTCCAATGATGAGAACAACAGGCGGAACGAGTACCCTGACTCCGAAGCCAGCAGCATCGACGAGGATGCCATCATCAAAGCCATGGAGAGAGTTGATATCGGTAAGGGAGTACCCATTATGCCTAGGGGTCCCGGCAGTAGAATGTTGCCTCTCATGTCTTGCCCATGCAGCAATAATCTGCCATGGGATGCCTCCGGAATATGGGCAGCATCGTCTTTCCGTGTATCATCGTATCAACGCAGGCAAGCCGGTTTGCGAACGCAGTACCAAAATTATGGTTTTTAAATAAATAATGCTGGACAATTCACACAGCATCACTAGCCCGAATAAAAGCAGAGCTATTTAATATTAATGTATTGCATGTTGTATTTAATACGAAAGTTACTTTGTAAAATAAGCAGAGCTTGTGTTATTGGTACTAGATGCGCCACAGAGGGGGGGGGGGGGGGGGCTCTCCTTGTCACACTTTGTCACTTGTGACTCCCCCTCCGTAATGTGACGTCACATGTTTTGCAATATCACTTGTAATTACGAGGCGACTCTGGTATTCAACCGGAATGGCGCGGGAAGCTCGTAAGAAGCGGCCGATAATGATGTCGACTACAATGATGAAAGCAGGTCACGCGGCTGGATCGCGCGCCAATGTTCAAACTCCTGAGTCGCCGGCAGGGGCTAGTGGAGTGAACAGGTGTGTGGCGCGCTGGCGTTGGACCAGAATGAAGCGGGAAGCTCCTCAGACGATGCTGATATTGACGAAGACGCCATCGCATCCAAATAACCGCATCCTGTTTTCCAGTTAAATATATACGGCGCACACACGCACACACACACACACGCTCACACCCACCCACACACACACACGCACACACACCCACAAACATACACACACACACACCAACACACACACACACACATTTACATAGACACAATGGTTAAACTTATAACTCCCCTCTTTTTGCGTCAGCGGTTAAAAAAGGGGCGCATCGAAATTTATTAGTAATACCAACTCAATTGTTCATTCGATGCATTTCAAAAAGGCCTTTCATATGCGGTACTCAAAACTTTCTCGAAATTATCTAACTATTATCAGGCGTCCGTCACTCGCTCAAGGGCACGCGTTAAATGCCTACCGCTCTGCTAGCCGTCCGGGATACGCCAGTAGTAGGGCTGCCACACGCCCGCTTGAGCGCACGCACGTTAAATGTTAAAACGTTTCTTTAGATGCCGAGACCGCGTAACTAATTGTGCAGTGGATGGATGCCAAAGTAAAAAACGAATGAAAAATTGTAATTTTTTTCTTTATTATCAAAGATATTTTAAATCTTAAGCTTTTAGAATCATTTTTTCTCTTTCCTCTAAAAATGGTCAGAACGTAGGAAGGTACTATGTAAATATTCGTAAATAAAGGAGTTCAGCTATTAAAACAGTATTGTTTGTATAAAAAATAGCTACCTATCACACACAAAATATGCCTGTAAAACTGTGGCTTTAAAAACAACAGTCCTAAAATCAAGCCAAAAAGTAGTAGGTACCCACCGGAGAACAAAAATTCAAATCTTTGCTGGCGAAGTATTTGAATACCTAGGTTATAGATAAAGTGTGGTGTTATGTCCTAGTTCGTTATGTCAAAGAATATAACTACTACCATAGTACACCTATTACTATACTGCGTACGGAGAGTAGGTAGGTCCTTACCTCCCTATACAAAGGTTGCTTTTCTTAACCGTCTTAAAAAAGTTGTAAAAATAACTGTTTTTTCACTACATTTGTTTTATTATAAAAATTATCGTAGAAGCAACCCTAGCCACTCATTCGATGCCGCGTCACAGATTACTTGCAAGTAAGTGAGGCGGATGACGAAGCTGAAGAGGGAAGATGGCAGCATAACGTCAAGTAAAGCAGAAGTGTTAAGGGAAGTCGAAAGGTTCTATGGACGGCTCTACGATTCGGTCACTAAACCTGTTTGCAGTGCGGCCAACGACCCAAGAGCTAAACTGACCCGACATTATACCGAGGATATCCCGGACATCAGCCTGTACGAGATCAGGATGGCCTTGAAACAGCTTAAGAACGACAAGGCGCCGGGTGAGGACGGAATCACTTCAGAGCTTCTGAAAGCGGGTGGATCACCGGTACTTAAAGTCCTTCAGAAGCTATTTAATTCCGCCTTGCTTGAAGGTACGACGCCGAAAGCATGGAACAAGGGCGTGGTGGTTCTGTTTTTCAAGAAAGGTGACAAAACCTTACTTAAGAATTACAGACCCATCTCGCTGTTGAGCCATGTTTATAAGCTGTTTTCAAGGGTCATCGCGAACCGTCTCGAACGCAGGTTTGATGACTTCCAGCCTCCCGAACAAGCCGGGTTCCGAAAAGGCTACAGTACCATAGACCACATACATACGCTGCGGCAAGTCATACAGAAGACCGAAGAGTATAACTTGCCGCTATGTCTTGCGTTTGTGGACTATGAGAAAGCCTTCGATTCGATCGAAACATGGGCGGTGCTTGAGTCTCTCCAACGATGCCGAATTGACTATCGGTACATCGAAGTGTTGAAGTGTTTGTATACAAACGCCACTATGTCAGTCCGAGTACAAGAACAGAACTCGTAGGCGATTCCCTTAAAAAGAGGCGTAAGACAGGGAGACGTAATCTCTCCGAAACTGTTTACGACCGCTTTGGAAGATGCCTTCAAGCTCCTGGAATGGAAAGGGCTGGGCATCAATATTAACGGCGAATACATCACTCACCTTCGATTTGCCGACGATATTGTGGTCATGGCAAAGTCGATGGAAGAGCTCAGCACGATGCTCGAAGGCCTCAATCGAGTCTCCCAGCGGGTAGGCCTTAAAATGAACATGGACAAGACGAAAATCATGTCAAATGTCCATGTCGTGCCTGCCCCAGTTATGGTTGAGAACTCGGCTCTTGAAGTTGTCGACGCGTACGTATACCTAGGACAAACAGTCCAATTAGGTAGGTCCAACTTCGAGAAAGAGGTCAATCGTCGAATCCAACTCGGATGGGCAGCGTTTGGGAAACTTCGCAACGTCTTTTCGTCCAACATACCTCAGTGCCTTAAGACGAAAGTCTACAACCAGTGTGTGTTACCAGTGATGACATATGGAACCGAGACGTGGTCCTTCACTATTGGCCTTATGAACAAGCTCAGAGTCGCTCAACGAGCTATGGAGAGGGCTATGCTCGGGGTTTCTCTACGGGATCGAATCAGAAATGAGGAGATACGTAGAAGAACTCGGGTCACCGACATAGCCAAACGGATTAGCACGTTGAAGTGGCAATGGGCAGGCCATATAGCGCGCAGAACAGATGGCCGATGGGGCAGCAAAGTTCTCGAATGGAGGCCACGGATCGGCAAGCGCAGCGTAGGACGTCCACCTACAAGATGGGCAGACGACTTGGTGAGAACTGCTGGTCGGCGGTGGATGCAGACGGCTTCCAACCGCAGTACTTGGAGATCAATGAGGGAGGCCTTTGTCCAGCAGTGGACGTCCTACGGCTGAAATGATGAAGTGAGGCGGGTGAGCAAAGCAATCTCAACTCTATGCGTGCATACTTATGGTACACTCTTTCGCTCTGTGAACTGCTGGTATTATTAATACAATTTTGTAGGCTATTATAGCGTAGGTATTTTCGCTTTTGTATTGAAGTGATGTATCTGTTAGTTTCTGTAATCTGTGCTATTATGTCTATTGCAGAAGACGAGCTTTCAAGTGACGGAGGCGAAGACAAGATCTACGACGAGCCACTAGCCTCCTCCGAGGACGCGAAGCGCTACGGAGAAGCGTACGCGAAGTACAAGGCGCGAGTGCTGCGCGAGGGCATCGAGGACAGTCGCGGGTTCGTGCACTGCGCACCCAACAAGGACATGGACGAGGAATCTGTCGATGGTGCGTTGGTTTAATCATAGAGAGATCACGAATGCTCGTCTTAACTACGGCAAACGAGAAGCGATACCGCAATGTAAACAAAGCCGCAAACAAAAAGCGGAATTATGTCATATTGCCGTGGGAATGCCGGCAGAATGTTACCCCTCCTCCTACCCGTGGATGCAGTAAGAGCCTGCTAAGGGACACCTCCGGAAGATGGGCAGCAGCGTCTTTCCGTATATCAACATCCCGTACTGCGCTCACCAACCCGCCTGCCAAGCGTGGTGAGTATAGCAACTACCCCTCATGGAGATTCTTGAGGGAGGCCTTAGTTCAGTAGTGGACGTTTTACGGCTGAAATGATGATGATGTCAAATTCTTGGAGTGATATTGATTGTCAGCTCGCTCAGTTTGTTGAATCGCGTCTGTTTGCCCTCCTTCTAGTCAATATTTTATTATGGCTTCGTGTGCGCCGAATTAGAATATGGATAGGGAATCCGTCGACGGTATGTCGATTTATTTACAAAATTAATCCATTCGCAAATCATCACTCCATCTAGCTGTATCTAAACTAAGCCCAACGAGAAGCGATACCAAATGTAAACAAAGCCGCAAAATAAAAAGCGGCACTATGTCAATTTCATTAGAGTGAAAGAGATTGATGTAGGTTGCCAGTTCATAGGCGAATGCTACACGCTCGATATGTATCGCGATATTTGGATCGTGATCCTGGATTACGATCCAAATATCGCGATACATATCGAGCGAGTAGCATTCGCCATAGTCGTGTTTGAGGTGAATGAGCTTTTGTATCGCTTCTCGTTGGCCTTGCTCTAATCGTATTGGCCTTCACCGTAAAAGCACGTGTGTATCCACTATTTCCGGAATAAATATATTAATTAGGACCTACTTACTAATATTATAAAAAGAAAAGATTTGTATGTTGTATGTTTGTTACGAATAAACTCGAAAACTACTGGACCGATTTTCACCATTAGAATGCTACATAAACCCGGAGTAACAAAGGCTATATTTTATCCCCGTATTCCCACGGGAAGGGGAACTACGCGGGGTGAAACCGCGGTGTCCGGCTAGTTGATAATATAGTTGACAACTCTACTATTTAAGTATATTATATATATATTCATTCATACTTTCCTCAAGCTATATAACGAAAACGGAGGCGATTATGGCCGAGATTTTTCTAAAAGCAACCTTATTTTCCAGGCTATAAGGACGACAGTGGGGACGAAGGCTTCTACTACGGTCAAGACGAGGACACACAACAATTCCGAGAGCAGTACGCCAGCGGCAGTGATGACGAATACAGGCCCGACTGAACCTTAGGTACATCAACTTAAAGTTAATTTTAGCGAAGCCATGTAATGCAACCAAAGGCTTCGCACTTTAGGGCAGTAAATTTGTTACGTAAGACAATTTTCACTCCCACTTCCTACGATAGAAAGTAATAAGATTTGGATTAAATGTTATCGAGGTTTTCACCTTTCAATCTTACGTAAGATTAGTTTCTACAAAAATGCGTTAGTTTTTGTAAATATTAAGGGTTAATCATTTTCCAATAGGGCATTTACACTATGTAAGGTCTACTTACCTACTTATTCTTTAAGAAATGATTCAGGCGTGACTTTGCGAAAGTCCATTATAATATCTAATTATACAAGAAATATATAGTAATAAAATCCACTAATCTAATGTGTGCTTAAAAACAATTAAAAATTATTCGTCATGTGTTTCGCCTCTCTACAAGGCATCTTCAGGAGAAATCGGCTTTGCGTTTATTCGAAATTGGTGTTGCCTCTCCGACCTCCGAATTCGGGTACGCAACACGTGTCGTTCATTGCTCAGCGTCTTTTGTACTCCATGACGAACGGGAAGCCGATTTATCCTGAAGTTGCCTTGTAGAGAGGCGGAACACGTGTCGAATTAGTTTATGTTCTGTTAGATATTACTTATTACTTATCAATTGAAGTGGGATTGGGCGGGTCACGTCTGCCGCAGGCCGGATAAGTCATGGGCTAAATCCACTACCGAATGGATCCCACAAGACAGGAAACGACCTCGCGGCAGACCGAGACGTCGATGGAAAGACGAACTCGACGCATACTTGGAAGACTGGACCACAGTAGCTCAAGACAGAGATAGGTGGAAGGAAGGAAGGGAGGCCTTTGCCCTGCAGTGGGACAGTACAGGCTCTTAATAATAATAATAATAATAGATATTACTTAAGATTGTATGAAAGAGTCTCAGCTAAGTAACTAACGTGTAGTTTACTGTATGTAATGTAATGCTTAGAATAAAAACACTACAGAAACCAAAACCGCGCGTTCATTTTGAAGCACTTTAATTGGAGCCATAAATGGCTCGCCGAGCCGCGCCGTAGTGGTTAATGTCAAATCACGCCGAACGTGTCACGCGCAAAATAATCAATTATGACGGTTTGTGCGATTACATTGTGTCACAACACATATGAAAAACAAAAGAAGTGTAACAATATCACTTTTCACAGGTAAGCATGCAATATTTCATAGAATTTTTAAGTTAATTAGGTCAAAATAGACACGTTTTGTTTATGTTTGGTTTCAATGCTCAGTGTTGCCAGATTGTGGATGGATATTTTCCCATTTTAACTGACTTAATTGCTCCGGCCTCCGACTGATTAATTTGCTACTGATATTTAATTAGGTGACACACTCTAATGTAGGTGTTAGTGTGATTTAACGATATCATACTTGAAATTCTGTTACTTGAAAGTTGAGAAGTATAAAACGAATTTTATTACCACACTGTTTAAATCACAAATTAGAGGTATTACTTGTTGTTGTTCAAAGGGTTCCTGTCGACCCTGTTATTGCTGACAAATGGGTGAAAAATATAAGGCTTAGTCGTGAAGAAGTACATTGGAAGCAAACCAAAAATACACGAATATGTTCAAAACATTTTAATAACGAAGATAAGTACATTACACGAAGTGGATCGTGTAGATTGCGTCAAAATGCTGTCCCTGTTAAGGTATAATAAGTGCTGTTTCTGATGTAAATATGTTTTTTGCTGTATAAGTAAAAGTCTAAAAACTAAATGTATAAAATAAGTATTTTTGCAATTAATGTACTAATTAATATAATGTTCTAAATAAAAAAAAAAACATTACAGTTTCTTGGCACCAAAACGACAGTTGACCTAACCCTGGTCAACAGTCGTTTTGGTGCCAAGTTATGAGCGTGTGCCGGGGCTAGATGCGGTTGGCGCGGGGGAAATATTTGACTCCGCCCAAATCCTCAAGGTCGTTGGCTGGTACCCGGCCCGTAATATATTTTTTTATTTAACTTACTATGAGGCCTGTACGGTTAAAAATGTATTGCCGTTGTGGCGGCTCCTATCGTACGCCGCACAGAACACGCAGTACACAAACGTGTTAGGTGTTCTGTGTATAAAAAAAAAAATAGTTTGTAAAACGTTGTTTTGATGTAATGAAAATTTTTGTGTAAATAAAATAGTTTGTACGGGTTTTAAATCGCGGTTTATTACTTTTTCATCGTAATAATGTTTACTACATTAATAATAATAAATGATGCTGGACAAATCACACAGCATCATCTAGCCCCAAGCTAAGCAGAGCTTGTGTTATGGGTACTAGATGACTGATATACTTGTCGGAGTGTCAGGATTTTGGTCCATTTTTCTTCCAACCTAGCTACTGTGTGCGTGTCCAGGGTAGTTAAAGCAAACAAGAAGGTGTTGCTGAGAATCACAGTGTATTTTACAATAATTAATTTTAACAGGGTAGGTAAGGTACACTATTTTAACACGGACGGGGTGACAGTTCCGTGTCTGTCTCCACCGAGCGCCGGATATAGAATAGCTGTCCGCGCTCGCTAGCGACCGCTCGTCAACTAGTTCTGTGATGGACGACACGACTCTGCCAGGCGCGCGCGCTGTGAAGTTAGCTGTCGCAACGCCTCCGTTCGTGTTGGATGCGACATACTTAACCACTAGTTTGGTTACGCGAAAATAATTTTTCGACCCTCAATTGGTTTGCGTTTTGGCGGGAAAAACGGCGGGCGCTCCGCGTCAGCGCTAAGTGGATACTGGCTCGGTTTTTACAATGGAGCGTATCGTGGTATTTACGCTCTATGGAAAGGGTTTGAATGAAGCTTGTCAGTAGAATCATTCATAATGTAGTCTGTGTTCGGGATATACAGCGTAAAAATTATTTTCTATTAATTATTGATTTAATTTTATATAAAAAATACTTTTGTTTGTAATTCAAAATGTATTATCATATATCTACATGTTTTGCGGTATATACATAGTATGTGGTATAACCTCACTATATATAACATAACATTTAGGTGTCTTAGAACAAAATATTTTTTGATCGTAATTATAAAGTGCATTTTTTATGCATTTTTTTTGCGTAATATTTTTTTTAATTTTAATTTAATCGAATAAAATTATTTTTTCTTGGGCTACGTAAATTTTATTTGTTATTGTCATTGTCAACTTCATTGAGAAGGCTACAAAACAAAGAAGAAGTTGATAAACACCATAGTTTAAAAATGACAATTGTTTTCGTGGAACGATGACTCAACGATGACTCACTGGTCAGTTTACTTACCAAAACCAAACGACGGCTAAAAAATCTTGGTAAGTAAACTGACCAAAACCAAACGAGCGAGCTCGTCAACAACATTGTTGTCTTTTATATAATTTATATTGAGATTCAACTTTAATTTACTACTGTATTTAATTCGAATTCAAAACTAAATTGTTGAGAATTGTTGTTGTTTTATTTGTTCATTTATATAGACGTTCCCGCAATGTTACAAGTTAACATAACCATACCTATACTTTAACCACACTTAGCTATTTACGTAATATTGCCAAATACAAATGGTTATCAGCGGCGGAATCATTTCCTCGCTTTCGGGGAAATTGCACCTCCGCTGGCAACATTAGACAAGTGGATGTGTGCGTGTCGCCGAGCGTAAGCTAGTAATCGTCACATCTGTGTGAATCGGTTTTGTGTTTCATTATTGACAGAGCGCTTGTATGAAGATTATCTTTCTATAGTGTTTTTATTTTAAGATGTATTTTTATATGAGTAACGTATAAGATGTAACTGCAGTACTTTAACGGTGAAGGAAAACATCGTAAGGCAACCCGCGGCTTAGTCAGCTTCAAACGTATTGACATGTTAAATCCTCTGACGACAGCCATTTGTCCAGAGGCGGAATAGAACCCGCAACCTCTTGCGTCGCAGGCGGACCCTCGCGCGCTGCACCACAGAGGTTCTCATGACACAATACATCTACTGATCAAGCTGTGGGTTTCTTGACTATGATTTACCCTTCTTTAATCAGTGTTGCCAATGCATAAAATAAAAATTTGCTTTAATTCTCTTAGTAAACATTTCTAAATAACATTTTAATGGTAAAATGCATAGTTAAATAGTTAAAAGTTATTTGTTAAATAGCTATGTAAGAGTAAATTTGTAGTAAGTCAAATTGATGTTAAGTAACCTGTACCTGTAACAACTGCAATACCGTATAAAATATATAAATACTGTATAAGCGTCATTATTACCTTAATTTTTATCCCGACGTTTCGACCGGATTGCACCTGGTCGTGGTCGCTGGAAGACTTCTCAGTCTTCCCGCGACCACGTAAAGGCAACGCGATAAATACCCGATAATCCAATAAAGTAATACATGCATGTATGTGTAATATTTGTCCAGCATTATTATTATTAATAAAATTTACCTTTCATGTACAATGTAGTTTTTATTCAATAAAATCTTTGGCGTACCTTGGAATTAACATAACTGACCCAATTTAGGACAAGGGGTGAACAGTCGAATGTTTTCAAATATACCCAAGTGTGGTATAAAATGAAAGGGTTACAAAAATTAGGTATAGTTCGCGCAAAACTTCTTGAGCTCTGAGAAGTTAGCTTCAGTGACTGCGCAGTACACAGTTTTTAGGGCGTTGAGGGGAAGGAATGGTAAAAGGGGTGCGAGAGGGGCTCAGTCTGTGAAACTAGGGTTGCCAGCGCGAGTTTTGGTGTATTTTCGTTTTATCTAGCACACATTTTACTATGCATTTATTTATTTTTCAATTATTAAAACAAACATATTTAAAAATCAATTATTAAATTAAATTAAGGATTAATAAAAACTTAAATGCTAGAACAAATTCACCTATACTTATCGCAAGAAGCCAATTTTTTAATATAAAATTTCTACTGTGTAGCAAGATTATTTATAACCTAGTTGGCAATATTGAAAGAACATGTCAACATGCGCAACTTTGCATTTGCCGCAACGTTCACAGAGCTCAAGAAGTTTTGCGCGAACTCTACCTAACCTTAGAGACTAGGTAAGGTGTATAATGGGTTACTTAAAATTATTAATTTTATACAATTGTAAATTATGTACGATACACGCCTATGCGTACCTTACCTTACTGTGCGGCCGAAATATCCCATTGTTGGGCAAAGGCCAATCTCCACTTCTTCCTGTCACTTAGATCCACAGCTAATTTCTCTCATATGTTATGGAACTAAAGGGTGTCTCAGTAAGAGTGCACTTTTTCATTTTAAAATAAAAACAAGTATTTTGTGAGGGAGTTGTGATATTTTTATTGGATTGTAAAGAAGACATGTTCCAATTAAATATGGAATAAAATATCCAGCAAATGACCCCCATGGCTCTGATACAAGGCTCAGGAATAGAGTAAAAAAAAATATTCAAAAAAAAAGTGCACTTTACTGAGACACCCTTTATTTATTTATTTATTTATAAATTCTTTATTGCACAAAATTTTAACAAAGATGCACAAAAGGCGAACATAATGCCGTAGGCCCTTTAGTTACATATATAAACTTGTTATATATGTATAACATACATTAACATACAAAGAAAATACCCAGATCAGGGACATTTAATATCCCCTTATTCTTTTATTAAAAAAGGATTGCCAATATTTTACCTACCTACCAAACGTGGCAAGTATGGCAACTATACCCTCATGATCTTGGAGCTCTTGGAGATGTGTGAGGGAGGGAGGGAGGGAGGCCTATATCCAGCAATGGACGTGGACAACATACCTACTGCTGTGATGATGATTATCATTCATTTCTAGCAGCGCCCCGTTGCTTTACTTGCGTAGTTCCGGAATAAATATACCTAGCCTATGTTAGGTACTTGCTAATAATGTAGCTTTCCATTGGTGAAATAATATTGAAAATCGGTTCAGTGGTTTCGGCGTGAAAGCGTAAGGAACTCACACATTTTGCATTTATAATAGGTAGGTACCTATTAGTAAGAATTATTTTTTTATTCTTGTTACCTCAGAGTCCGACATTTATGCACTGGTTTGGAAAAGTCCAATTGATTTCGGCTAGATACCTATTCATAGACACTTCCATTTTTTTCAAAATTCAGTCTGAGGATCCATGAGAAATCGAGGGATCTTCTGAAATATTGTAGGCATTCATTATCATCATCTTTAGCCGTAAAACGTAAAGAACACAGGCCTCTCATGGATCTCCATGGCCATACCGCGCTTGGCAGGCGCAGTACGGGATGTTGATACACGGAAAGAACGCTGCTGCCCGGAGGTATCCCTTAGCAGGCTCTTACTGCATCCACGGGCATGAGGAGGGATAACATTCTGCTGCTGGCACCCCATGGTAACATCCCCTCTTGATCAGTACCTACTTGGAGGTCCATGTGGGAGGCCCATGTCCAGCAATGGACGCCCACGGCTGAGATGATATGAAATCTTTAACGACCTAGTCTTTGCAGAAAAAATCTCTGCACTACCCTGTTACGTAATCTAATCTTATTACGACTATAAATTCAAGACATTACAATACTCAACCTCGGTAAGCGTTTGGATATCAAAAGTTAGTTAAGATGTAAACAAACTATATTAAAGATACGTACCCAATTACCTTTATCTGTAATTATATCCTATTCTAAACTGGAACAACCTAGTTTGAATTTAGAGGTAGGTACTTTTCTACACTTAGAACCAATTTTTCAATCCTCAGATAAACCGTCGGATATTGTCTATTCCTCTCTAACATTCATCAATACAGTATTGTTGTCTCACTCTCTATTCATTGGATAATAAATAATAAATGAAAATAAAAAGTTTGTTTATTTAAACTATAAATAATAATAAATTTGCACAAAATTAATCAAACACTAGATTAAAATGATAAGTATTCGACTTTTTATCTGATGATTGAAAAATCGCTCCTTAGGAGGTAGGTACCTAAAACTGAAAATAAATAAAAAGCATTCGTAATATGTGATAAATAATTTATTGTCTGGCGGTATTTTTACAATATCATTGTATGCCTACTTCAGTTGATTTTATAATCAAATAGTAAATTACGATTACACAATGCTGAATGTGATTTTGAATATGTGTTATTTGCCGTTAATATTTCGAAATGTACTCTGAAATTCAAAAAAACATTAATTTTATGTAATGTATATACTATGATAATAAGGTATCGTTAAAATCTAACTCCCTTACTTGTAAACGCTGAATAAATTTAATCAAAACTTAATTATTAACATATATTATTTAGCCGGGTTTTTATAATTGCACGAGGTTTCGACAGGATTGCACCCATCGTGGTCCCGGGAAGACTGGCATATTGGAGATTACCAGCAGCAAAACGAAGGCGTCTTTTCAGTCTGACCCTCAAAAAGGTAAATTATGCGATAAATACCCGGTTAATAATGTGTCGTGATCGCGAAAATTTAATAAAAAATACTTATATGACTGATTTTGACAGTATTGTATGAAAACATGAAAAGAAGTGTTGGTTTATGTAATCAGCGTTTAAAAGTAAGGGGGTTAATAAGCTAGTGACAAAAACAATATTTAGTACTCAGGTATAAAATACCCAAGTTCCAAAATACTAACGGCATGAAACGTCTGCCTTATTCGAGATGGCGTATTACCTATATAAACATGTTGTACGGAACACAAATTTATGGCACGTAACAGAAATTTATTGTCACTTATCACAGAAATTTCACAAAGAACATTGAAACTATACTTCGCGTAGAAAAAGCTTTTGATACATAAAACGTGAACTCAAAAATTCAGTTCTGGGTAGGAAAATGGGATTTATGGGACATATACCTAACTAGAAAGTTGATGAGTATGAAAGTGTAAGGTTCAAAGGGACGAGGGAAATCAAAAAAGATATGGATTTAATGCATCAAAGATATGGTCAGAAAAGGTTTGAATTTGACGAGTCGTATGGGAGAATGTTGTGCCGACCCCACCTAGGTGGGACAAGGACAGAAGAAAGACTTAGGATTATGTTGGAATTTTTAAATTAAAAAAATGTTCATTTAATGAAATTTCTCTGATTGCAAGTGATTGCTTTTTTACAAAAATGTCATGTTTAGGATAACGTCTACAAACTATTACTAGCAAATTCGTTAGCAAATGAGTTCCCCTGATTGCGATCACAGTCAAAATAGGGGAAAAAGGATTTATCCCTCATTTGGATGCGATATTTTTCTTAACATAAATTCAAAGTTTCGACGGGATCGTCATGAATTCTGTTTATGTCAACCAGGGATGTTACTTCGACTCCAAAAGATCAAAGCTTTCGATTGATTTTACACCTCCGAAGGCAGCTCTAACTCCGATACAATTTAAAGCGAGTGATTTCGGTAACGTATTAGTCACATCCCTGATCTCAACCCACGTGTGCACATTATTATAAAGACTAAATAACTTTATCCTTTCAATTTGCCAACGATTCTACCAAAGAAAACATCACAATAACGGAAGAGCGATAAATTCCCTATATATATCCCTCGAGACTCATTCCTAAGGACAGACAAACACATAGTACGTAGGTATATCTACGGAATAAGTCTTGTATTCACTTAAATCCTAATTAAAAATTAGTGAGATACCTATAAATGCATTATGATTAAATCTAGCGATGCTTTGGCATGACAAAACGTGGTAATTTTAAATTTAGATTTTTAAACAGCGAGTTAATATCATAATTTGCAGAATTTAATCGAACATGATCCGATCATGACCGAAAATTAAATTAAACGGCATTAGAGAAGTGCCATTTCTGGACAGAACCCACACTTGTGCTTTTTTACACCGCTGTTACGTGACACTAAGCAAAATAACTTAAGATGCTAAAATAAGAATCTGTCCGAGCAATTTTTTTCACAATCCAAAAGTTTTTTGACTCATCCAGATTTTTCTATGGTAAAAGAAGATGCTACAATGGAAAATATGTGGGTACTGCCCTAAACGGTACTTTCTTACGGAAAATCCTTGAATCACAGGAAAATTTACCGAAAACTAGAACTCATTGCATTCAAAGATATCAATTTATACAGGGCTACATCAACAAGTGCTTAGCCAAGAGCTAGCTTTTAAAAATCGTTTAATCAATGATACTGGTTGTTGTATACTACATTATCAAACCAGTCAATAAAAAACCTCTTGATAAACAGGTTTTTGTCTACTATGCCCTTACGACTGAAAGACTATAGGTAAATATTTCAAACAGGACATTTTTTTTTGTCAGCAATGTATTGAAAGCAATTGAGGCGTTTTCATTAAAAAGTAAAAACTTCAAAATAGTTCCCTCGAAACTTATAGATGGCGTTAGTTTTACTGGTAGGAAACACAATTTGACAATGACAGCATTTGTGATTAATCACAAACATGCTTTCTCCGCTTGCTAGCTCCACCTGTTAGCTTCAGTAGAAAACACTTTTTTCTTTTTTACTGAAAACGGGTCATTGTAAGTTACAGATTATTTGCTATAGCCCAGTTATTTGCTATAGCCCAAAATATCCTAGCTCGGTTTAGTGTACAGTTTAGTTAAACAGTAAACTAAACTAACAATGAGCAAACTCCGCGTTGAGTCAATAAAATTCACAATCAATATTTAAACAAAACAACAAAGAAAGAACAATCTTAAAACAAATGGTAATAAAATTTAGTTACAATTGTAATAATATCTTTACATATATTTACAGTTTTGGTAATAATAACGTATACTAATACAGAGGAAGATTTAACTATTCATATACATAACAATGTAATAAAATTCTAGATTGGAGACTTATTTTATTTACACTAGTCGAAGGAAACTGACAAACTTACACAAAACCGGCTCTTTTCTGATACAATTATGAACTGTTTTTTGGATTTTTAACCGACTTAAAAAAAAAGAAGGAGGTTCTCAAGTAGTTTCTATTTTTTATCTTTGTAAGCTCAGAACTCCGTCGTTTTCGCAACGGTTTGTAAAATTCTTTTTGAACTTGCAATTAGGTCCAATTTTTTTCATAACTTTATTCTGATGATGGGATCCATAAGGAGACTCAATAATTAATGCGTGTACTGGAGTCCCTCAAGGCATAGTTAGATGGCCTAAATTTAAACTTGCGGTTGGGTTTTCTGTTCCACTAAACAATGTTTGCTGGTTTTTACACCCAGATCTATGATAAATCGAAGGAAATACTCAAATGTAAAAGCGTACTTAAAGCCGTGGGAATTTCAGCAACAAGTCAAGGACTTTAGATTGTGGTCGGTTTCGGAATACATTTGGTAAAATGACAAGTCTTTGGCCCGTATGTATAAGTTTGCCAGTCTGTTCTCAATTACTACACAATTGAAATTTCGAAAGATTGATTTGGCATTGATATGCAGTTTAAATATTAATAATCATCAATTATTGCACATGATTTTTTTATAATAAATCCCAATGGATACATTTACGCCTAATTATCAACAAAAGCTTTTTTAACTTAGCGATATTATAAATTCTGAAACTTCTCATTGGCCCATGACAGTTATTTTTGACGTCTAATCATCTTGCTGAGAAGTAAGGCTTCAGACCTGCTTTTTTGTAAAAGCCTTCTTTCCAATTCTTGTTACACTCGTGCAACGGCCTTTTGCTTGTCTACTTTGTCCAGCGCAAAAGTCCTAGTGCCTTCTTAGCAAGAGATATTGTTGAAAGAACGTCATATAAGCCAATGAAAAGGTGTCCTATAGCACTGCTGCGTCGCTCACCCTCGGCGCTGGCACATTATTATTTGCAACTGTCTCCTGGGCCGCCTTGCAGTAGAACTGCTTATGAGCTTTGTACGTGTTAACATATTTGAAGGATATGTCGCAAGTTTTGCAGTAGTTAGGGGTTTCTTCTTCCATGCCTGGTTCCTTCTTGATGTCTATGGCCGCGACCGTGACGGGCACTATGGGAGGGGATGGGTCGGGCCGTTCCTCGGGTTCGTCGCTGGCGTGGACTAGTCTGGCGTGGCGGACCACGTTGCCCCTGTAGGTGGAGGTGTAGGCGCAGTGGTTGCAGTGGTGGATGCGCTCGCCCGTGGCCGCGGGGCTGGGAGACGTTGCTTCGCGGTTGTCGTCTTCCAGCACGCAGGCTATGTAGCTTTCTTCCTGGAACAGAATGGATATTGGTGAGGCAATCGTCTTTGCAGGTTGATAGCTTGCTTTGGACGGATTATATTCGTTTGATCTTTTTGTCCTGAACGTATTTTATAGTGGATTTGTGGCGAAAATATACTGATAAATAAAAAATACTTATAATAAATTACAATTCAAATAAGGTGAAGCTTAAACTTTAGAAACCAGACGACTAATTGAATATATTTTTATTGTAAATACAAACATCTAACTAATAAAGAACACACAGACCAGAAACAAATCTGCAGATCATACAAACATTTATCCTACGGCAGGAATTGAACCCGCAACCGCCTCAGCCTGCTGTTAAAACCACCAACAACAACACAGAGGCTAGAACTATGGCATTCGAAAGAGAATCCTCACCTGCGTTTCAGCTGGCTTCTTGTTGTTGAAGTGCATGCGGATGTGGGTGCGCATGCCCCGCAGCGTGTTGCCGCGGTACTGGCAGATGGTGCAGCGGAAAGCCTTCACGCCCGCGTGCGCCTCCATGTGCCGCTGCGCCGCCGCCGCCGTCGGCGACACCACGTCGCAGCACGGACACTTCCAGCCCCCCTCCGTCCCCGCCGTCACCCTCGCCTCCACAGCCGGGGCGGCGACCGCGGCGCGCGGCGAACGAGTCTCCCGCTTCGTGCAATAGTAACTCTGGTGCGTGGTCAGGTTGTCCAGCGAACTAAAGTGAATCCCGCATGCGAGGCAGATCAGCTGCCGGTACTGCAGCGGTGGACCGGGCTCCGGTGCGGGACTCGACCGCTCCTCGCCGCCCCCGGCGGAGCAGTAGTGCCGTTTATGGATTTTATAGTTCTCGAACTTGCAGAATACGATATTGCACTCTTTGCATTTTGACACGCCCTGTTTGACCAGCATTTGGGGCGATGCGGTTACGGGCAGCTCTGCCGCGAGACGCATGGCCAAGCCTGCAGGGAGGATCGCGGGAGGGCCAGGATTGAACTTCTCTTCGGGTGGCGATGGCACGCTCGGCGGTTTAGGAGTCGGTCCTCGTGAACTGTTTCGTCGTCGGCGTTTCGGCGAACTTTCTCCGCTCGGGGAAGATGATCGCCGCGGCGAAGGTGAGAGTGTTCCCGGAGATCCAGGAAGCGATGGCGCGCATACTATCTGTTCTGGGGTAGTTGTCCTCATCCTATTCTCCTTTTCGTGCTCATCTATCGTCACCGATTCGGGGGATCGCCTTACGCTCAGATCTAGTGGAGCTTGACCGCAGTCTCTTGAATTTTCTCGGGGTCGGTTCGCAGATTTGAGTACCTCGGCGGCCTTCCCATCAGAGGGCATATTCGGCAAGGCGTGTGTGAAGGGCTGAAACGTCCCGTTGGGCAGAAGAAAGCAAGGGGTATCCTGGTCTGGAAGATTGGCCCCCGGCAGAGTGCTAGCTTTGCTAAGTAAGCCTATAGGTAGTATAAGTATTGGTGTCGTCGGTAACGCGAGCGCATAGCCACCCCCCGCCGGCGGGGTGGGGCCCGGCGAGGGCGGCGCGGACCCCGAGGTGACGGAGCTTCCTCTGGTGGCCGCCGGCACATTCTTGACTACCTGCCTCGTACTGCAGTAGTGGCTTTTATGCGCGCGGAACGTTTTAATGGAACTAAAGCGGATATCGCAGTCGGTACAATAGCGATCCGGCGCCGGAGGACTGTCCGCCGTCTCTCCGTTGGACGCGGGCGCGGGGGCAGGCGTGCCGCTGCTTACAGGAGAAGATGAATGCATCCGCATGTGCCTGTTCAGGCTTACTTTCTTGTCTGCGCTGTAGGAGCAGTAGGTGCACTTGTACTGCTTGTTCGGCGGACGTAGCGTCTTCGAATCTCCGCTCGACTCGTCCGCGTTGGCGTCGGCCGGGGACTCCGTGCCGTCCGTCTTCGGCTGCCGATTAGAGCAGTAGTGCTCCTGGTGCGCCTGGAGCGTGCTGAGGGAGGAGTAGCGGATGCCGCACGGCTGGCACATGTAGCCGACCGGGCCGGCGGCCGGGAACAGGCCGGGGAACGCTGCGGCGGCGACGGCTAAGTAGTCCCTCGGCTGCGGCGTGTTGGAGGGGAAGGGGGGTGCGGGTGTGGGCGCGGGCGGCGGGGACGGGGAGGGTAGTTCTCGCTTGAGAGACGTTGCCAGCGGTGCAAGCGCAGGGTCCGTGGCTAGGCTAGTGTTGAGGCGCAGTCTGGGCGGCGAGGCGGTGGCGGAGGCGGCCGGCGACGCCCCCGAGGCGGGCGACGCGGCGCCTGAGCTCGGCGTGCGAGGTTCTGCCGGCATCGCCTCGCTCTCGTTTCCCCATTCCTCGTCCTCACCTGGAACAAATGAAAGGATGTTGATTAGACTACAAAAACAATGGATAGATCGTGTAGTAGGTACAGTCTTTGAATAAACGCTCAGTTAAACATAAAACCACCTCAGATTAAATCGCTAGATTCAAAACTCGCTGTAGTTGGAACGTTGATGAAATGTATTCGGATTTAAACCAGGTATTGGAATGCTAGTGGAACAAAAAGAAACTAGCCGTATCGGCTCCTATTAGTGGTGTTAGGGGCGATGCGCGCCGGCGAGGATGGGCGATAGCCGTCACTCGTCACGTTTCGCGGTATCTGTCGTCGTCAGAGATGAAGGCTCGGAGTTCGCAGTCGAGGCATACATTAGCGCTCCTAATTGAGACGTGGCCGCGCTATGTAAATGCGCCGCGTGGGTGGGGCGGCGTCTCGCGAGCGCGGATTGCGTCCGCGTCCGTCGCAGCGTCCGCTCGCGACGCTCGTCCATCAATATCGTGAGCCGGCCCGCGGCCAAACAGAACAAAACCTTAACGGGCCCCGTTGTAATTGGATCTGATTTCCAGAAAACGCGCGCTCACCTTCCTTTTTGAGCGACAACGATCTCTCCCGAGCGAGGAATTAACCTATCTTTTGCGCAGCGATCTCGACTCAAAACGCCAATTAATGAGAGGCTCAACTTCATTCTCCCGGGTCTGTGAAGATCATTATATGGGCACGACAGCGAGATGGACGCGACGATTGGTGCGGCCGCGCACCGACCGACATCTCGCGGTAACGAATACCACTCGAATCGGATTGCGTTCGGGTCACGCTATCCTAGTGTGCGCACTGTTCCGATTGGTCATTCCGATTGGTGGTTGACGCGCGATTGGCTCGCTAATGCAGCCTCTATCTGGCAGCTTAACGTTAGCGTCATACCAGGCGCGCGCTTATCGGCGTTCGTTAGTCGCGTTCGGCTTCTGTTTTCGCTAAGTAAGTTATAAGCCGGTGATCGCTGCCCGGCGAAAGGTTGTAGGTACGCTCAATCAGATAGATGGCGTGACTTCGAGTCGTTTATGCAGCTTTGCGAAACTGAGCGTCGATTCGTTAAATGATATCCATCTGTGCCCTTTGTCTTTATAAACATGTCATTGAGCTTACACAAGAGAAACATTTTCATACGACTTCATACGGCACAAAGCTGCCCGCATGGCGGGTTAGGTGCACTAACTTGACAATTCGTTTGTTAGATAGGTATATTCCACCTTTGAGACTTGCAGCTTGCGAACAATACACCTTGTTTGAATGTCTCATATTAAGCAGATCTAATGTTGTAACGAGATCAGACAGGAGTAAACGCGTGCGCATGATAAACAAAGCCGGCGTTTTAATCTGATGGGAGATCGGTAGCCAATTAAAATGCTCGGCCATCGGTCCGTCACGATCAAGAGATAATTATCTGTGACGGTTGTGAACGATCACCTAGGACCATTGATGCGCTGATTAAAGAGTCGATACGACAAAAAGCAAATGCTGGATGTGAGTTTGAATTAAATAGAGTTGTGATTTAAAATGTATTGAACGATGTTGCCGTGGGGTGCACGCAGTAGAACGTTCCTCTCTTGCCAAGTCTGCCAAGATTTTCTGAGGTATATCTCCGAAAGATGCGCAGCAGCATCTTTCCGCATCAGCATCCAGTCTTGCGCTAGCCAGCCCGCCTGCCAAGCGTGGCGAGTATGGCAACAACCCCTTCATTATGTTGGAGATCCGTGAGAGAGGCCTATGTCCAGAGTCGAACGTGGACAGTAGTCCTACGGCTGAGATGATGATGATGATAAACTTTGCTTTATTCCTATATACTAAAGCACTATGAGGTTTTGTATGTGCTATCAGAATATCGTGCTTAAAAAAATAAGTTCGTTCTGATCATCTCCGAAATCATCATGATTTATTCCCGTCTGACATTTCGATGAGTTTCGTCGATAAATTGGATCATGCTTGAATAATTTGTAAATAAAATGTCTAGGTTTCTTTGAATGTAATCCACTAGTTGTAAAGCTCCACAAACCAGTAGCAGACAAGATTAGAAAACTCTTTATTCTACACACGAAATAGATCAAAATAAGACAAGAAATTTTAATAAAATAATCCAAATGTCTCTCCTAGGCCTTAACCCAGTAGTGGGATCAGATAGGCTCATATTAATAATAATACAGTACCTGGTACAAAGGTCTGTGCAATACAGTGTTTTACTTGTTAAGTATAAATTTTGTGTCTCAAATCGGGAAGTTTAAAAGAATATAACAAGAGTTCCAGTGCGAAGGGCGATTCGTGCCATTTACAAAATGAAACCTCGCGACTCACTTAGAGAACTATTTAAGGAAATCAACATTTCAACTGTTATATCGCAATATATTTATGAAAACTTACTGTACGCACACAAAAATATAACTAATTTAATCAAGAGAACTGATGTGCATAGCATAAATACAAGAAACAAAAATAATTTGCACATTCCTAAATTTAGGCTCCAAAAAGTAAATAAATCATTTATGGGAAACTGTGTGCGTTTCTTTAATAAGCTTTCATCTGAGGCGACCGAACTATCGATTCATAGGTTTAAGCTTTTTATAAAACAAAAGCTCACAGAAAAAGCTTATTACTCCATACATGCTTATTTGAATGATGTTGACGCTTGGCCTAGTGTTGCTCGGTTCAACCGCGATAAGAAATGATATCATCTTGCAATAATCCTAATCATCCAATATCCTTGCGGTCATTAAATTAAGCATAATATTAAGATAAATATTTTAACAATGAATAGAAGTGAAAGAGTGCGGTTTCTTGTTCGTTTCTTTCCCTCATTTGGAAAAAAATCTAAAAATAAGTTTTCCGAAGCGAACGAATTCAATTATGTGCTTTATTCATTTTTTTGTGTTTTGTTATTATTTTGTAAACTGACTATTCTAAGTAGCGTTTTGCTCTATTGATATACACTTATTGATTTTGATTTGATTTTAGTTTTTTTGTCATTATGAGGACTTGGCCTTACTTGTACCTACCCAATGGACTGATTTAAAGAATATTATAATATTGTCTCTTTAGCTTTAGGGACGAGGTGTTATAAAGGAAGTGGTATGCAATAAGGTAAGTAAGTACAGCCGCACAAAATATCGTCACTTTTGCTATATAAACCAACGATTTAAATATTTGATATGAACATGTTGTAAAAATCTTGTTCTATATTCAAAACTTCGGCAACTTGGCAGCGATCAACTGAAAAACGAATATAAAAACTCTTTGTCTGTTCTTTATTCAAAAAGTTGTCTACTTGTCTCTGAATTAAAATATCTTGTCTACTCAGTACCAACCAGCTGAACGAAAAAATAAACTATTTCCACTGACCTATCATCGACTGGAAGTGTCGGGCGTCGTGCGTCACGATCGGACGCGCATTAACATATCTCGTCGATTCGCTATCGTGCTGCGAGTGCGTTGTTACACGTCACACGAGTTTTTTTATTTTTATGGAAATGAGGAGGTTTTATAGTTGACAGCCTCGATGGAGGTTGGACGATAAAATTGTAGGCGCGTAGAACTGCTTACTTATTAGCATTACGTGTTAGTACTTTAGTACAGTACTTACAACTTATTAGTAATAAAAGTACATGAGGGACCAGGTTAAGTAGATTAAAATGTTATATAACATCGATTTTGTCTAAAACTCAGTACAAAATTGCAACAATTGTAAACGTGCAACTGTACAGTTTGGTAATTAGAGGCTAGACAAATAAAGTAAGGCCTTTGCATCTATTATAGACGATTTATACAGCATCAGCAACTGGTGATCATGCTGTACGGGACGCTGCAGTGCCTGTGACATTGTTAGGTGGATTAGGCTTGCCCAGCACAGCACCTTTACCATTCTCTCAGCCTAGTCAGCTATTATTCAGAGGATAGAACAGGCCAATACGTCTGAAGCTAACTAAACCGCGGGTTTCCTCACGATGTTTCCTTCACCGTTAAAGCACGTGTTAAGTGTGCACATACATTTTTCAAGAAAGAAAAATCCAAATAACCTTAATAACATTTAAATACTCTAAACAAAAGTAAAGACAAAATAGTTACGGCTTTAGCATGGGTTTAGCCCTTTTAATATTTTTCAAACCGAACTCTATATAGAAAAATTGTCTTCGAAACCCCTCAATGGTGAAATACCTATTCAACTTCTCGTAACTGACTTCAATGCAAAGTCACAGCTTTCTAGGACGAATAGTATTTTCGCAAAGCCACAGACAGACAGACAAAGCGAAACTACTAGTTCCTTGTTGTACTACTGAACCCTAAAAAGCAGCTGTGACAAAATCAAAGCAGTTGCGATAATTTAACATAAAAATAAACCACCTTTAGATATATTGAGCAAAGTGTCACATAATCGTACGTCAAGTTTTTGCTTAACGCCGTGGCGAGGTTGGTTTCCACTGTCATGCGATAATTTTATAAGAAGGATTTTTGTACTAACTTCTATTGCGTCGTCTGAAAATTTATTGAACTTGAAAATGGGTATTTTTACTTTTTTTTTGTCATTAGAAAACGATTACGATATTATCGTCAAAAAGGTAGTCTTTACGTAGTGGCCTTAAGAGTTAGTTTGGCTTGATTACGATTACGATTCATCGCGATTTGCTTTCAAAAGTAGACTCCGAGGATATGTGGATATGAGGAGACCTTTTATTTATTTTTGTAAATAAAAGGCTATTACTGTGATCTATAATGTATGTGACAAAAATTAAACTTTTGATTTGATTTTAAAGATAGTAATCATCCTTACCTAAAATCAATACAAGACTATGTGCTTTTGTTATAATTTTAGATTTCTATCATAATAATTTTAATCTTTATCGTGTTTTATGGTTTTGTCATATTTTTCTTTCTTCTGTGTTATTTTGTCTTCGTTATAATTATAACTTCACACACCTCAATAATTGTCTACTGTATTGGTTTACCCTTATTAGATGACTGACTTTTTTACTACACTCGATGTATGTGTTCTTTTCAATAAATAACCCAGAACCGCAAATAGATAACGCCGCACGTCATCTATCACAGCTGTTACAATGGACACGCACCCAACAAAAACTTGTAAGCGAAGTACTAGATAAACATTTCCTTATAGTGTCCGACGTCCTGCCTCATGACGAATAAATCTTGATGTCTGCGACAGAGATAGTGCGGTACAGTGCGACTATGAAGTGCCGTGATACTGTCGCCTCTGTTAGTTTGCTATCTGGGATTTCTAACTTACGGCCTTTTGCTGCACTGTATTTTTTTCGAATTATAACTGAATAATGCTGGACACTATACACTGTACCATTTAGTCTCAAACTAACCAAAGCCTGTACTATGGAAAGTACATGATTGATAGAATACTAACATTTTTTTTGTTGGAAAACATGCGGTACGTTGCGCTATGAAGTGCCGTGATACCGTCGCCTCTGTTAGTTTGCTATCTGGGATTTCTAACTTACGGCCTTTTGCTGCACTGTATTTTTTTTTTGAATAATAACTAATGCTCGACACTATACACTGCAACATCTAACCGAAACTTATACTATGGAAACTTATTGATACTTATAGTAGGGTGCCAACAGTAGAATGTTACCCCTCCTCTTATACCCATGGATGCAGTAAGAGCCTGCTAAAGCCTGCCAAGCGTGGTGAGTATGGAAACTACCCCTCATGGAGATCCATGAGGGAGGCCTGTTTTCAACAGTGGACTTGTGGACTTGTGGAATGCTGTTCTAATTTTATTTTATTTATTAATTGAATTGTATATTATTCTTATTCTTTACTGATTACTTTTATTGTTATTATTATATTTTAATATGACTGTAAATTTATTAAATTGCACGCCTAGATAAGTAACATACATTTGTTCTCAAATTAAAATGTACACCTTATTATGACATGTATTTTAGCAATAAATGAACTTTAAACTTTGAACCCGCTTGGCAGGGGGGTTAGCGAGCGCAGTACGGGATGATGTGGAGGTATCCCTTGGCAGATTCTTACTGCATTCCAGTAAAAGAGAAAATGGGCAATATTTTGTTATGTATGCCTAATAAATAAATAAATTCTACCGGCAACTCACGGTAGGAGGGCAAATAATCATGTCATACATTATTTTGAAATACAATGGTTCAATGTGTTATTCACTCTTGTCGATACCGATAGCTCTATCAATCAATGTTATAAAATATATGTGTGTAAAATATATATGTTAATTTATATAATAAATGTTATAAATTAACGTTACACAGAGTTGCTGAAAAATGTTTGATAGGGTTGTCAATCTGTCAAGGTTAAAGTGGCTTCACCCCGTTTGCGCCCATTGCCATTCTGAGCATCATCTTAGTTCGAATATAAGTTAAAAACACCGGTTAATTGCTAACGTCTACAAGTAGGCGACTTTACCCCTTCCTCGAGAAATTAATTATGCACCCAATTAACCCAGTTTGGCCGCTAAATACCCAGCCCGTTACAAAGTGGGTAATCTTAGGATCGCTGACGAGTGTGCTATGATTGATGTGGGGGCTAATATTCATGAGTGTGTAGTACTGTGTAGTTGTGTACCGTAGGTACTGTGTGATATGGACTTCCGTTCCAAGGGGTAGTGATGCTTTGGATGTGGTAACTATAATCATCATTTCAGCTATAAAACGTCCACTGATGAACACAGGCCTCCCTCATGGATCTCCATGAGGGGTAGTTTCCGTACTCACCACGCTTGGCAGGCGGGTTGGTGAGCGCAGTATGGGATGTTGATACACGGATAGACGCTGCTGCCCATCTTCCGGAGGTATCCCTTAGCAGGCTCTTACTGCATCCATGGGCATGAGAGGAGGGGTATCATTCTACTGCCGGCACCCCACGGCGTAACTATAATGTTTACCACTAATGCTATATAATCTGGCGAACAATGCAAAATACAAATAAATGTAATTAATGCTGGACATTTCACAGAGCATCATCTAGTAACAGATGGTTGATAGAAGCCTAGATACCTACTTATTATCATACATAAAAACATCCAGGCCAGAGACAAATATTTTCAGAAAAACTACTACTAGTTTGGTTTCTAGATGGTGCTGTGTGATATGTCCAGCAATATTTTATTTTATGGGTATCCTGGGATACACAAAAAACTATTTTATCAGACATGATAAAGCTTATTTTATAAACGAAAATATTAAATTATTAAAAAAATACTTAATAGGTACCATGTCAGCACATGCTACTAACTTGATGGTATCTAGTAGTCGGAAAAACTGATAGTTCTCGTAGCGTTTCGTAGCACGTGTCTACGGCGTAGCGGTTATGATCTCGAAATAAAACGTTATTACCACATCCAAAGTTTATAGCTTCGTTGGCAATACCTTTGCACATTTGTAGTTGAAAAAAAACTTGAGTATATTATTGAGATCTCGTGATAAGTTTTACAGGAAATTAGTCCGTTTTCCGTGTAACGTGCGTTATCAAAAATGTTTTACTAAATCAAGCAGCTTTGTCCTTACGGAATAATTTTACGGAAATAATTGTTTTTGTTGGTTCCTTGCGCAGTTGTTTTTTACACTTGAACATATTTTTTTAAGTCTCTTTGTATCTTGCTCTTGCCATGTGGGCTAGATGTTGATAAGTGCTTCTCGTCCGGCGTGCATGGTATAAGCTTAATCATCATTTCAGCCATAAAACTTCCACTGATGACAACAGGCCTCCCTCATGGATCTCCATGAGGGGTAGTTGCCATACACACCACGCTTGGCAGGCGGGTTGGTGAGCGCAGTATGGGATGTTGATACACGGATAGACGCTGCTGCCCATCTTCCGGAGGTATCCCTTAGCAGGCTCTTACTGCATCCATGGGCATGAGAGGAGGGGTATCATTCTACTGCCGGTACCCCACGGCGGCATAAGCTTAATAACGTATCTATATATTTTGCTTTAACTCGTATTAGGTAAGGTCTTGAGACTCGCCAACCCGCCTGCCAAGCGTGGTGGATATGGCAACAACCCCTCATGATCTTGGAGATCTAGGAGGCCTATGTTCAGCAGTGGAAGTGGACAGAAGTCCTCGACTGAGAAGATGATGATGAGGTCTTGGGGGCTCTGCTCTTCAGCCTTATGGAGGTTATAGTTTTCTTCATTAAATCTTTGGCTAGTGACGATAATGTATTAATTAATAATGGGAGGCAAGGTCTGGATCATCACTTCAGCCGTAAAACGTCCACTACTGAACTAAGGCCTCCCTCATGGATCTCCATGAGGGGTAGTTGCCATATTCACCACGCTTGGCAGGCGGGTTGGTGAGCGCAGTATGGGATGTTGATATACGGAAAGACGCTGCTGCCCATCTTCCGGAGGTGTCCCTTAGCAGGCTCATACTGCATCCACGGGTAGGAGAGGAGGGGTAACATTCTACTGCCGGCACCCCACGGCTAAAGGTCTGGATAAATTATGGTAAATATGTAATATGTTGTTAAGGTTTTAAAAAATAAATCACTTTGATTTGAATAGATTTGATTTTGAGTTTATTACCGCCGTGGAGGCGCAGTAGGTGCAACGCCGCTAAAATTTTTCAAACTATGTTTTCATGTATTAATTATAAATTAAAATGAGCTCATAAATAATAAAAAATATTACTTTAGGATTACACTACTTAGGTAGGTAGGTATAACTTGAGATTTTTAACCATACATCGACATAGTTGATTAATTGGCAACGACACTACCAGTAGTGCAATCTTTGAACAGATCAAACGTGAAATCGATCTTCGATCATTATGTTCTGAGCTCCCACAGCTAGATAAAATCCTATCAATTTTAATCAACGGTTTTATTTAATCAGTAATTGACCACAAAAAATAAATGAGGTATACTTAATCAAATTATTTTTGTCGATTAAAAATAAGTACAACGCAAAGAGAACAATTATGTCATAATATTCATATTGTTTTTCTAAGCTGTATAAAATCTTTACATGTAAGCAAAATAAATGAAATATGAAATATGTTTTATGCATTTTACGATGATAGATTGCAACCGTGATCTGAGGATCAAATGTAATGTGTTCTGTATGTAAATATTGGGCACATTCGTGCTTACACGGTCGCATTCATAATCCAGATGACCTCACGACATGCAATCTCTAATAACAGAAATCGCGGGTCGCGAGAAAAAGCCGACATTCTTAAAAAAAGTCTAATTCTGATAGGCGCGGGGTCTATTACGAAGGCACGCCGTAACTCAGAAACAAGTAAACACGGCAGCAGGGACATTTGCATAACTATCGAGTTTTTAAATCTATGCAAAACGCGACGATACGTTGCACGGGCTCACGAGTCGGTCCCCCCGCGCTTCGTGAAAAAACACATGCGATTTCATAATAGTCCCCCTCTCATACGTAGCTTACGTGCGGTTTGATTAATAGCACAGGATCAACAGGACCCGATTAAAAAGTAATTTGAATAACCCTTACGAGGTTTTAATTACCATTGTTTCGACGATAAGAACAGCAGTGTTTACATCAGATAACGATTCACCTTTCAATAATTCGATTTGCTTTCAAGTTCCGTTATGTCAAGATGGCCGACATAATGGCGCAGAATCGATAAAGTGATAAAAATGTAATAATAAATAAACAGTGTAAAAGTTGCGTACATGCATCGCTGGAGGCGTCAAAAGTGGGCGGTACTTGTGATGAATAACGTGACGGAATCCGGTGCTCAATCGGATCGATCTCGATTTTAATTATACGAATCGAAAACATCGCGACGGCCTTAGATCGAATATTAATATGTCGATTGCGAACGCATCGATAACAGGCGGCCTTTTTGGCCGCTCTGTGCCGGCCCTATGCATTCGAATTTCAAATTTTTTATGTGTAATGATTTGCGGGGAGCCATTCCTCGGAATTAGTTCGATCATAAATGTTATCCGAAGCCTAAACGCAGTCAGCTTTCGCGTGACTCCTTTAACATTATTTTTCTGTAATCTGCTATTTTAGTAGGCGAAAATATAGAATTTTTGATTAACATCGTGCTTTAGGTAGGTATGTACCATTCGATCTTCAAAAACGATAAGATCCACGTTTGTGCAGTGCAGATCAATTCGATAACGGCCTTCCGCAAAAGATTGCTGATAGTCATACTAAGAAAAAAAACATTACGACCAGCCGACTAGTGTTGTGATCTTGATTAAGTTTATTTGCATTCCGTGCGTTCGCATTTACTTTCATCAAAGTGATTTCAAATTCTGCGTAAGCGGGCTGTAAAATAATAATGATTTCTTATTATTCCTCTGTCACGCGATTTATATCTTACAAAGAATCAAATAAGTATCTAATAAAAGTTATGCGTAGACATAAAAATAATTGATAGCTTTATTATCGCAAATAACTTACAGGTAGGTACTTAGAAAATTATAAAATCATGCGCACTTATCTAGATCACTAAAGAAATCAAATAAGCACTACAGACTGATCCATTTCATCATACAATCTTCACAAGATACCATCTGAGAACGCCTACAACACGAAAATAATTAACTTTACTCACCGTCAAACACGATGTTTAACATCGGCTACTCCCATACCAATTACTACCGACAATCATCGATCCACTAACAAAAACCTGCCCAACACTAGCCCCGACTGGTTTGAAAAAAGAACGCGACGGACGCGACGTGAACGTGTTAACAAGCCGTTGATGGATCGGCGACCAGGTATTACTAGATACAAAATTGCTTTACACATGATACCTCGTATAATACCATCTCGATAGACTATTAGAAATCAATCGAATACATGAATAAGTCTCATGAAGTCCGGTGAGTTTTTTGTAGTTTATAAAAGCCGGAAAGTTCTGTAATGGAATATCAGATAGCATTGATATTTAATAAAATAACACTGGATCGCCAATTGGTATTCGTTATCTTCAAGATTACCAGCGTTGGTCGAAATGAATCCGATACGCAGCTTCCACAAGGTATAAATTATGCAATTAAAGAAAACCGCCTCGATTGCAATCGATGCGTACGTTATTAATCGAGTACCTAATGTGACTTGTATTCGCGCGTACGTCAAATTATTATTTTTTATCATAGCCGTTTTAAAAAGAAAGTATCGATAGTGTTGCAGGAAATGTTGGATAAAATCGGACTGTTGCTTCAAATAAAATAGGTGCCGTTTCGACTGTGGCGGGCGGAGAGTTCGAGATTTGAAAATTAGCATTTTTGTCGAATAATTCTGGGGAGGTGTCGCACTGAGCACACGATACCGAAGAGTTGGCCGAATCTGAGATTTTTTCGTTTTACAGGATTGCAGCTGAAGTTATGGCTGCATGAGCTGGTGAACAAAACGAACCAATGCTTACCTACTAGTAGATATAAACCTACATCGACAGTTGGACCTGAAAAAACAATAAATACTACTATTCTGTCTCACCAAGAAAGAAAGTTTATCTTTGGAGTTCACTATACCTTTTCCCAATTTTCCTACACGATTGGGCGTTTTAATCTCGCAACTCCACTCAATTAAAATTCCGGAACAAAAACCAATCGCCACGGCGCGATAACAAAGACAACTAGACGAAAGCTAATCGCGTTTTTGTAAAAATCTGTGACCCTTTATCTTTCCCTTTACAGACGCGCTCATCGGCATCGGAGCCGAATTTATGTCGTGGAGTAATCCCGGCCCATTTGTATAGATAATTTTTATTATTGCCATCTCTTCGAGCCGGCCTCGGACGATAACCGGCAACCGAAAGAGTTCGTAATGACAATTTAAGTAAGGAAGATGTATTCCTTTCAGCTCTCGATAAGTTCAAATTTGAATTTACTCGTAGAAGGAATTTGTAAGTGGAATTTTAAGTTTAGGATTGGTAGGGATGCCCCAATCGTTCGATATCAGGGATCGCTTTATAATCTTGGGCCGCTTCGGATGGACTAAGGGTGGTAAGGTAATTAAATAAATAAATAATGCTCGACAAATCACACAGCATCATCTAGCCCCAAGCTAAGCAGAGCTTGTGTTATGGGTACTAGATGACTGATATACTTAATACATTATACTACATAGATAGATATTTTTATTATATATAGAAAAACACCCAGAACACCCTGAACAAATATCTGCAGATCGTACAGACATTTGTCCCGAGGCGGGAATCGAACCCGCAACCTCTTGCGTCGCAGGCGGACCTTCGCCCGCTGCGCCACAGAGGTCGTCAAAATTAAATTAAAGTAATTAATATAAGACTTTGTTTTTGAGTCATCATTCCAGCCGTAAAAAGTCCACTACTGAACAGGCCTTCCTCATGGATCTCCATGAGGGGTAGTTGCCATACTCACTACGCTTGGCAGGCGGGTTGGCGAGCGCAGTACGGGATGTTGATACACGGAAAGACGCTGCTGCCCATCTTCCGGAGGAATCCCTTAGCAGGCTTTTACTGCATCCACGGGCATGAGAGGAGGGGTAACATTCTACTACCGGCACCCCACGGCTAATTGTTTTTGAGTAAATACCTACAAGCTGGTATGGTTGGCTATACAACGCCGTACATCAAATTATCAATATTTTTAATAAAAAAATTAAGATTTAAGATAACATGAACATACTTCATATTTTAGTATCTGAATTATAACCACACAAGTAGTATATTTATTAATTAAGATTCTTAGTAGTAGTGTGAATACAAAGTCCGTGAACAAAACCTTTTAGCTTTAGCAATTATCACAACATTACAGTGCCCAGTAAAATATTCAACGACCCTACAAACTACGCGTGTAAACTATTTTTAACATGGCCACACCGAGTTTATACGCTCCCGCACTTATGTCCGTTATCTCTCTCGATGCATTAGTCTCCGATAAACCACAGATAAAAACAGATCGGACGGCGCCATTCCCGATTCTGATATTAAAAGAAAAAATCGATCTCTCTTTGATAAAGATGTTGGTTAATTGTACATTCCAACACAAATGTAAACGTGTAATAAATTTCTTGTTTGAAATGTTAACTGCTGTTGTACATTTGTTTCAAGTGAAGGGTACACTAGACAACGGAACGTGATAAATTAATACGATCGAGGAATACAGATAGGTACTACTGTCATCCATCATGTAACTAAGATTAGACTTTTGGAAAGTAACTAGAATTAGTAGAAAAATATATTCCCCAATGATATTCGCCAATCCTTTACTTTGATTGAATAAAGGGTAGTTTTCTTATTTTCATACTAATCAGCAAATTTAAAGACAACCGTTTTGTCCGAGGATGAAACCTCTTTGAATGGGCTTTTTGATTAATGATCGCGTTTTGTATAACAGTCGTAACAAATATAGATCGGTCGATTTAACATACAGCTATTAGGTCACTTCACTAGCCTTCGCTACCCCACAAAATGGCGGTCTAATTTCCCTCTAAAATTAATAACCCGCATCGCTCGTCGTTTTTCATCAAGCTCATTCTAGTGGGTTTATTATTTATCGTGTTTTCCTTAAAACATCATTTACATCGCTTTATTCACGTTGAAAGACTGAAAATTTCGTCTATTCGACAAAATAGTGCCGTATCTACCGCTAATGACTCAGTGCGCCATTTAAGCGTGGCCCATTTTGAGTGTAACATTTTGTTTGTTGACTCGCGTGTAAGGTTTGGGGCAAAAAGGTCTGATCCACAATTTCCACAGCAGTTTTTGTGACGCGGCAAAAATAGTGTAGCACAGCAAAACATTAACATTTTATGATTTACAAGACAGGGGAGCATTAAAAACAATGCTCATTCAGCATTCACAAATAAAACAACAATGATATCGGCTTAGGCCGAACGCCGAAAGCTGAATACAATCCGTGCACAGTGGGCCGAAAGCGATCCAGATCTGGCTATCGGGATCTCAGTTTGTTCTCACATCATTACCCGCGCCGACGGCTACAAATTTACATCCAACACAATGGCTATCCAGCATCGAGACATCATTAAGGTGATGCCGATAGCGCCAGTAACAATGCAGAATGAACGCCCTATGCCACCGGGAGCGGACGTTTGAAAAGCAACTTTACGATTTCCTAACAGAGTACAAATTTCAACAGCGGAGGCTGGCGTTTGTTGGGAAATGCTCAATGAAGCGTAATGACAAAACGTCATATAAGTTACAAAGTAGCGCGCGATTATGAACGCAAAAATGAAACCGGCAAAGCTGTATTTGAATTGAAAGTAGCGGATTACAGGGCTTCAGGGACGGTTTAGGAAAGGATCAGCTAAGTCGATGCCCGAGGCTATCTTGGCAATACAATGGAAGTTATAATGGGTGATTGCGGAAAAATTGTTAACATGAATATCTGAGTAGAATCATTTTTTTTTATAAAAAAAAGAAAGCCTTTTTTTAGACAGTGCGCAACATTTGCAGAAAATGCCAATTTTGCAGACTGTCTTACAAATAGTTTTACACTGAAAAGTAAAATGAACCTTATTAAATAAAAAAAAAACAAACCAAATTGGCCGACCAATTCCAATAGTATATTCGAGCATTATTATCGTAAAAACTGGTATCTGAGGGTGCACTGCCATTTTGCATACAATACTTCGTTACGTGGATTGACGGCTATCGTCGCGATTGAGGCGCGCGATTCGCGTCGCCTTGACGCTGTTATCGATACATCGATGCCCGGCAACATCACATCCCTAATTTGCTTCTTTTCAGCACCTGTTGAATTTCAATAGGTAACGTTTTTCAATCTACATATGAAAATGTTTTCTTATGAGCTGTATTATTGACGATCTACATAAAGTAACGTTATTGGCTGAAATTTAAAAAATATATATTTTTGTTGTGTTAAAAACCGCAATAGAACATGACTCATCAAAGCCATTTATAACACTTGCGTTAACTTTTTGCTAGAAACGCTGGCAGACATCAGATTTTGGTCCGTTTCTATTACTCAGATCATAGATAGAGTCGAAATAATTGCATTACGCCCACAGTACGCACGTATCGTCCGATCTACATACAATGCGTCAGACAAACAATCAAAATAATTATACTATCGCTGCATTCTCGATAGTTATCTCGCGTGCAAAAACAATAACGATACGATGACGAAAACAGTTCGGGAACAATCGCGTCCTACGATAGCAACATTGCTACCGGGCAAAAATAACTGAGATAACAGCGATCGCATCTGTAAACAATGGCAAGGGTATCCACGCTCTCATTAGCTAGCCTTGTCGAGATACGCCGGGAAATTGTGCAATTGTGGAATCCGATTCGATCGACAACTCGCGATTATATCGATCCACTCGTTCGGACGGCGCGTCTTGTTCTTGCATTATCGATTTTGGTTGGTTATTTTTTATCTCGACCCTCGCGTCGCTTATTTAAACACAGAACTCGAACGAAAAATAATTCGAATTATTCGTAGCTCAAACTCGAATTCGGCGTTTGATAATACGAAGAAACTAGACAATCAACTCTACGGCCTAACATAGGTCATCAGAAGAAAAGCACTGTAGAACATCAGCTTCCATATTTAAAGATAAATTCTATAATCGAAAATCAGGTTTGTAAAACCTCTGACCCCCGCCGACAGGTAGAATAAAAGCTGCGAATAAACTTGCAGTCACAATAGCAACAAATCGACTACAAATTCACTACAAAACCACACATTCCTCAATAAATATCTTAGCGCGTCTAGACCAGTATAAATCTGCTCAAGAACGGCGCGGCGTAACTTGGACTAAGACTCTGGGAATACAGTTTTTTAAGGTGTAGGTGGTAGGTATAGAGTACACTAAAGTATTTGAAAAAAGATTTAGACTTGCAAAAAAATAGTTTTGAATGAAAAAATCAGAAAAAGTTTTTTTTGATTGGTAAGTAGGTAGTGTTTTTTTAATCTCAGAAACAATGATTGCCATCCCTTGTCACAATTGACATTTGACATTGAATAAAACCATCCAGCTTTCGATTGGCCGTAATTAATTCGCGCGTAATTAGAAAAGCTTCGGTACCTAACGGCAGAAAGATATCGACAGCGAAGAGATCGCCAACACTGGCTATTGTTCGGCGCCCACCACTTTCGATAACGGACCTCTCACAATAGGGAAATCAAGAATTAATTGCTGGAAACCACTTTGCAATTAGGCGTTTCAAGGCACAAGTTTAAAAAAAAACTCAAAACAGTTAAAAACCGATATCTTATCGCTCGTTGAATTATTCAAGAAAACCTACGTTTGGTAAGTAGGCTAGGTATTTATAGATCAAGATAAAGATCTGGAGTCATTTTAATGCACAAATTTTTGTATAAATTCTTATCTCGTTTCATCGGACTATAATATTTTAAACTCTGTGACAACTTATTTAAAAAAAGCAGGTTTACAACATATCTACATAATATAGGTACGGTACAAAGTTATAGCTTAGATAGGTCCGTAAGAGCAAACTTAAAATAAGAAAATAAAATACATATTTATATCGAACTATAAATGCTATAAAATAACATTTAAAGGCACCCATACAAACCCAAGCCGAGATGGATATTTTATTTCATAACTTCTCTGCTCTGCTTTATTGAATTTTGACAGATGGTATCATCGTAGTGTTGTGTCCACACTGACCTGTCTCGCTTTCGAATCGAGTTGAATTCGCGATCGCCCGCCGATAGTCGACGAATGACAATATACAGACAGCCGGGAGATGGCAGCACGATAGCTCGTGTGTGGCCAGTTGGCCACCCTTACTTTTTATTCGATTGTAGATTGTATTGTGTTATGAATCGATATTTATTTCGGCGTGTCTTTTATTTTTGTTTTTTTTTGCACTGGCTTTGTGACCTTGGAGCAGAGTTGTGAAAAACTATTTACTACAGCGGTGTGGTAAGAGGTAACTGTATTTTTATACTGCAACAAAATCCAGTTATTCTTACTTATATTTTTACTTCTGTACGAGGTTTTTAAGAAGGCGGTATTTTGGAAATTGTCTAGAGGGTTATATTAAAACAAGTAAGAAGGTGTTTATAATAAATATGTTTCCAACTATTGTTTTTTCTAATATTCGATTTTGCGTTCATTTATAATTTGTATCACGCTTTGTTTTATTAATCATCAGAAAAATCATAAATTTACAAGGCTTATATTATAATAGAATAACATGGAATTGAAACAATGGTGAAAAACACGTGTCGATGATGTGCATTATCATCTCAGCCGTAAGACATCTACTGCTGGATATAGGCCTCCCTCGTGAATCTCCAATCTCCGATCATGAAGGGGTATAGAGGGTGTATGGGGGGCCATACACACCACGCTTGGCTAGCGGGTTAACGAGCGCAGTACGGGATGTTGGAAAATGGAAAGACGCTGCTCCCATCTTGCGGAGGTATCTCTTGGCAGATTCTTAGTGCATCCATGGGTAAGAGAGGAAGGGCAACTTTCTACTACCGGATTCCACGGCACGGGATAATGTGCAGCAACAAAGCTTTAAATCTTTGCGCATAGCAACACATAATTCCTTTGAAAAGAGTTGGTAGGTACTCGTAGTATCAGGCGACTGGCTAGCCGAAGTGAATTTAAAATCCATTTGTTGATGTCGTTACGGGGTGTCCATTTTACCTTTACAGCATGAAGCCATTTGCTGTCACTTACCTGGAAAGGAAAGAGTTACATTAGTAAGGCAATACAATATTTGGAAAACCATCGAGAGGTAGCTGACGTTACAAAATACAATAGTTCGTTAATGTTTACGTGTTTCTACCATTGCATCTTATCCTACTAATCCTATCCTACTAATATATAAAAGTGGAAGTAACAATGTATGTATGTATGTTCCCTTTTCAAAGGTTTCAAGTTCTGTGAGCATCTTTTGGAGATCGTCAAAATTTTCTGCGAATTGTACCAGGTCATCCGCAGACAGATTGACACCATTAATGTTAATACCGCAGTTTTTCCAATCAAGGGATTTCATTACATCCTCGAGAGCAGCTGTAAAAAGCTTCGGGGAAATGGTGTCACCCTGTCTAACCCCCCGCTGTATTGGAACTGGACTGCTGAGATTGTGGACTCGTACCTGCAGAGTGGCTGAAGAATACAGCCCTTGGAGAATATCCACGTAGCGACAGTCGATGTTGCAGCGGTGGAGAGCGTGGAACACGGCCCAATGTTCGACACTGTCGAAGGCCTTCTCGAACTCGACGAAGGCCATGACAAGCAGCCGGTTAAATTTGTGACATTTTTCCATCAACTGGTTTACCGTGTGGATATGAATCCTGATACCTAATTTTTAATCGACGGTTGTAAGACTTTAGGTGAATCTTTGCCCAGCAGTGGGACAGTACATTAATACTAAAGAAATATTCTTTAAGTCTAAAAACCGGCTGTATTATTCTGCCTTTGTCTGTTATTTAATCAAGACAAAAAATGGGTGGCTTCCCTGTTTGTCTGTTCGCGTCTGTTATTATTATTACCCAAAGGAAAGAACATTTAAAACTGTCTAAGCCGCGGGTTTCCTTCCAATGATTTTCTGGAACTCAGTACGCAATAAATACCCAATCCAATACAGCAATACTGTGCTAGGGTTATAAGGTCTGTGGTGATGTACAGTGGGCCACCGTGCCAAGTGGCAAGTTAAACATCCCCCCACAGCTATATGTCCATGTAAATAAGTACCTTGTCAACGGAGACGTAGATAACACGATCGCACGCATGGTGAGGCAAATATACGCTTTTTGTCGACACTAGCGCGTTATAGAAATAGTATCTTCTATATAATAATCAAAGTTTTAAATCGTTACATAGATACCACATGAAATGAGTGAGCACGCTCATTTGGAATTACTGTATAACACAGTGTTATCCGGAGGGGTTCTTTACGAAAGTGCAATATGATTGCACAATTAACGGTAACAATAACAATTTGGTTTGTTAGCAAAACCAGTGTGCGTGCGTCGGCATTATTTTTAAAACACATTTAAACGCAATGTTACAATAACTGTCTCATCTAACGATTTAAATCTTTGATAATAATAAGCTTGACACTACCCACAGCAACATCTTGTCCCAAACTAAGCAGAGCTTTTATTATGGCTATACTATGCCAGATGATTGATAGAATACTTAAAGGCGTATTATTTTTTGTTATCCTGTATTATCCTTCACTATTGGCCTTATGAATAAGCTCAGAGTCGCTCAACGAGCTATGGAGAGGGCTATGCTCGGGGTTTCTCTACGGGATCGAATCAGAAATGAAGAGATACGTAGAACTCGGGTCACCGACATAGCCAAACGGATTAGCACGTTGAAGTGGCAATGGGCAGGCCATATAGCGCGCAGAACAGATGACCGATGGGGCCGCAAAGTTCTCGAATGGAGGCCACGGATCGGCAAGCGCAGCGTAGGACGTCCACCTACAAGATGGGCAGACGACTTGGTGAGAACTGCTGGTCGGCGGTGGATGCAGACGGCTTCCAACCGCAGTACTTGGAGATCAATGAGGGAGGCCTTTAACCAGCAGTGGACGTCCTACGGCTGATATGATGATCCTGTATTATACAGTATTTTTTTCTACCTCTATATAAGTGAAATTGTCAAAATATAATTAGACTAGTGCTCTCCCAATTATAGGATGTCACATCTTTCACAAGTCTTGCCTAGACTACGGGTACGCTAGTTAGTTGAGTTGTGTTTGTGTTTTTATTATGCGTTGTGGATGCCTTTTATTGGGGCAGTACTAGACCTAAGTACCTATCGTTTTATGTAGGACGACACATTGATGGAACAATTATTTGAATGTTACTGCTTAAATTACAATGGTGAAACGCAGACTGAGCGGGGCCGCCTGCATACAAACTGACGTGAAAAGCTAGCTTAAAATGAAATGTCGTAAGCGCCAAAACAGTAATTCTTGTTTAAAATAAAACCTATCGGTAATAATTATGTAAATTCTAACAACTGTTCTAAGACTAATATGTACAGAAAAATGAGAGGCATAAATCGGTTTTTTTTCACCTGTAAAGTGAAAATCGTAGCCTTAACGATACTAATATTATAAAGAGGAAAGTTATTTTATGTTTGTAACGAATAAACTCAAAAACTGCTGGATTTTTTTTTTCAAAATTATTTCACCATTACAATGCAACATTGAGTAACGTTGGCTATATTTTATCCCCGTTTTCCCACGGGAACGAGAACTACGCGGGTGAAACTGCGGAGTTCGACAAGTTGTTAATTAAATAGTTTATGTTCTGTTCCCGCGTAGCACCAGATGTATTTTCCTACATTAATATATTAGATACCATTTTACGCGCTGGCGTCTTTTAATGATGAGCTTAATGACTATTTTACTTCCCACGAATCCAAAATGGCGGATGTGATAAATAAGTACGCCACCTCGAGAAAAATAAAATTACGATTAATTTTATCTACTATCGAAAACGTCTAGAGAGTAATATTTTTAAAACAGTCAGGTTAGGAATTATATAAATCGTATGTAGCGGCAATCAAATTTATCTCATTTTCTGATAAGAATGTACCTATGTATGTGAGGAAGAGTAAACTATGCCGACGAGAATCAAAACCGCAACAATCTCGAAATATATGTTGGTTGCATGTTTTTTTTAAACTTAGTATAAGGAGTAGGTACAAATAAATGTTAACTACATATATTAAAAAAAACCCAGACCGAAAAGGAATACTTGTCCCGAAGCAGGAAGGAACCCCCAACTCTTAAGTTTCAGTCTAGTTTACACCTACTGCGCCATAGAGGTCGTCCAACTTTTTATCTTCATTGAAATGACGCATGCATTTGCCACCCGCAGAACCTTGAAGGTACAGTAACGTGCAAAAGTGCAGTCATATCATGACGACGTCTGTGGCGTATCTAGTTGGTTTAATAAACTTAGCTATTTGTACAGAACAAAAACATTGTGAATTATCTTTTCTCTTTTTAAACATTCGCGATCATAACACACTACTGACATACATATAACCGGGTATTTATCACGTAAGTTAACTTTAGTATAAAAATAATTTACGCGACAAATACCCGGTTATATGTTTTAGCTTGTATTAGTGTATAGTTAAAGTAACTGTTTGTGTCTCTATTTTCAATAAATAATAGCCGGCTGGGACGCAGGGCACTGCTTTACCTGCAGATATTTGTCTTGGGTCTGGATATTATCTACAAGTTTTACAAAAAGCATCTGTATTTTAGTATTCTATCGTACATCGACAAACTCGAACCTGAAAATATTTCAACGCTTTCAATCCAGAATACTGCGAATGATATCAAATGCTCCATGGTACCTCGTTGTAACAACTGATATACAGGATATAATTAAGAAACTTGAATCCTTCGACAAACGTATGGAGCTCCACCCGAACGAGCTAGCCACTGAACTCATGAAAAAAAAACCACAACCTGCAGAAAGCTAAAGAGAAGAGCCCTCAAAGAACACATTTAAAAAGAGTTGAACCAATTATGGATACGCTACTGATCCTATACCATGCACGCCAGACGAGAAGCACGTACCTAACTTTAGCTCAATGCACACACAGGCAGATAGCAAGAAAAATAAGGAATCATAAAAAAAGTACATATTATATCAACTATCTAGTACTCGTAACACACAATCTCTACTTACTTTTGGGCTAGATGACGTGTGAAGTGTCCAGTATTATTTATTTCACTTTCTACTTCAAATCTAAAAGTTTTGTCGTCAAACTAAAACTGCACTTATGCAGGCCATAGTACCTGGTAGGTACATACTGTTATCAGGAGTCGGAGCACCGAGCGTATAATATTGCATGTGATAACGCAAAGATAAGGCACTGCGATAAGATTCGCTGATAAGAGTGCATGCACTTACTTTCAGTAAAATATTACGTATGCATGTTTTAAATTGTACAATTTTGTATTTCCTAGCAAGAATAATATATATTATGGAGTGATACAACCTACAGTTGTTGAAAGAAAATAGTAGAAATAGTCCCGGAGATATATGTACCTACGATATTCGTTACTATATAATGACGAAATTTGGCAAAAAAATTACAAATGATACATTGCACTATTGTAATAAGAACCAAACTTAGAATAACTGACTATTATTTTTATCGGCGTTTTTGTTTTTAATAATAATAATAATTTAATAACAGTAATAATAATTTCAGTCGTCAAACGTCCACTATTGAACACAGGTTTCCCTGATGATCTCCATGAGGGGTAGTTGCCATACTCACCACGCTCACCACCAAGATTTACAAAAATAAAATAATAATTATTATTTTGTTTTTGTAAATCTCGGCTTCCTCTTTAGATGTTTTCGGTTTACTTGTTACATGCAATTGTAATAGCGCGAGAAAATCCGTCAACCTTTTCAATCCAAAATGTGTGTCATAGTTTGTTTTTTATTGTTTTGTATATATACCTAATAACTAGTCTTTACTTATGAATAGGTGCAAATAATATCTTTTTCTATATACTCCAACTAAATGCGGATGACGAAACAAGTAAAAAAAATTGAGCCGTCACGGGACGCCTGGCAGGTGTAAAACATTTTCACCACAGTCGCCAAAGCCGCTACAGTGGCCCCAGTCGCTCCAGTTGCAACAGTCGGCACAGTCAACACGGTGGGCTCGATGAACGAAGGGCATTCGCCCTACTACTAACTCGCAGATCTCCAAGCGTCAAGCGTCACCTCTCGTCTGATCGGTTTAACCCCCCGCAAAACATATATTACATGAAAAAAAAAATTGTAACGTAAGTCTTTGTTCCGGGTTACCCGTGCAAACCCCCGGGCTGGACCTAGTACGACATTCAAAGCATCAGTTATCACGCAGCGTCACGCCAGTGCGTGCCTCGCGCGATAACGCATGACAGCGAGTGATAACCGCGTGCCAGGTGACAAGTGCTGTGCCAGCACCGTAAATACCACGTATAAATATGTGAAAATGCTTCTGAATGTTGGGAAGCCTGCACAAGTGTCAATATCAAGAAAAACGCTACGAAGCTAAATAAATGAATAATGCTGGACAATTCACACAGCATCCCCAAGAAAGACATCCAGAACAAATATCTGCAGATCGTACAGACATTTGCCCCGAGGCGGGAATCGAACCCGCAACCTCTTGCATCGCAGAGCACTGCGAAAGTGGCAAATCATTATTTAACGACCTTGTAGTTGGTCTAATAATCGGCTGAGTCGCAGGAGACTGCAGGCTAGATCCCCCCCGATGCTGGGCAAAAGGGACACATGTTTGCTTTTCTGTAGATATTTGCTTGGATCTGGGTGTTTTCCATGTATGATAAGTATGTGTTTCCACAAAAATATCTTACCGTTTACTATTTGCTTTATCTTGTTTCCATAAATTTAGCATGGGAGATTTTAGTCAAGTATTATTTATTTTAAAATAAATTTCCGAAATATGCTACTAGCTACTGACTTTTGAAAGTTGAGAAAGTTTAACTGGAAAAATAAAAGTCTATCCTACACCCACATAATTTTATTCTGCTAAGGAATTGTGCAATCTTACCAACCAATCACTGTAAGACAAGACAGGCAGAAAATTGGACTTCCAAAAAACTTTATTGATTGACATAATAAAATATTAATTTTTTGAGTTGATTCCTTGTACTGAAAGAGTATCTTTAGGGAACATCGTAATAGGTAGCTACACAATAATAATTAAAAATAAAATAACATAAGAAAATATCCCTAATACTCACCATATTTAACACGGCCTTAAGCCCAGCCAAAGTCGCCGGTCACTGCTAGATTAATAATTTACAAAACAGAAACTTATCAGAGTTGACATCGCACGATATAGTCAGGCGGGGCCGGGCGCACCCACTAGTCATATCTCCATAATGACGATTTGGGTAATATCATTAGCATATACGCCATATCATCGTAAAACACATAGTTCTAGAGCTACTGTAACTTATGGGCAATTTTACTGAAATATGGGGTAAAGTTATCACATCAGCACGGGTGTTGAAACCTCTATGGATTAGGGGTAGCGCAAGTATCTTTGTGTTAACTGACGGAAAGAAAGGAATAGGTTTTGTAGTAGACGTAAATATTTAGGAAATTAAATGATTCAGTGTGACTTTGCGGAAATCCATTATAATATCCAATGAATTCGACACGTATTTCGCCGGTGCGAGGCATCTTCAACACGTGTTGAATTCTTTTTGAGTGTTAAGCGTTCATTAGATATAGGTTATAGGATTAATTACTATATATTTCTTGTTCATTAAGATATTCTAACCAAATTAAATCTGCTAAATTTCTTAAAGCGCCATGAAGATTTCTATATGGTGCCCTATTAAAAATATGAAATCATGATGTACTTTAACAGCACAATAGTGTCAACTGCTACGGTTATAGTGTCAACGGTTAAGCTAGCTTTTTTAGTTAAAGAGAAATTGTCGCTAGAATATGTGATACGGTTTACCAAACATACCTCAATTCGAAAGCTCAGTGAACACCTGTGAATATGTTTTGGTCAACTAAAAAAACACATCAGCTTCTAACAACAGGTCTACGGGTAACTACGGAACCCCACACAGCGCGTGCCCCGACACGCACTTGCCCTAATTGATTGTTAATTGGTACACGGAAATCGTCAATTTGATGAGAAATAATCCCTTTCCGAACGGGAAAATCCAAACGTGCATTTTTTCCGACAGAAAATTAGTGCAGTTATCTGCAACCGCTGTAAATTAAGGAGTAGATAGAGAACATAAATCTACCGTATCGGCCAATAGCCAATCTGATCTACCCTGAACAGCCCCCCCTATCCCCCCTCCCTTGCCTCTGCTGACACCCTGGACCGAGCTGTGATTGCTTTATAACGGGATTTATGAGGTGGGTGCATCTTTTTGCCGAAGCCTGGTTTCGGTCGTTTAAGGGGAATCGACTACTAGATACTAGATTATGAACCATACGTGCAGACGTAGTAGACGATGGAAAAACCGTATGTTTTTATTAAGATATTGGGTTCCCTACGAGTAATTATATCGGTTAGATATCCTGAGAGATATGAATAGCTCATTGCTGTTAACTCCTTATACCTGCGGCATCTTTGTTGAAGCTTAAACAATACAAAATGAGGCAAACTTTCTGATGGGAGCTTTCCCAACTTGAGGTAAATTTTATAGGAAAGAAAATATCGTTAGTATGTATCTTAATAAAAAATATAAATAAATAAGTTATTACTACAATTGGTACCTACCTTTATCTTAATGTTAGGATAGCAACTTACAAGGCGCTGTCGTATGTAGGTATATCTCTAGAAATATTTTAATCGGTTCACATCATGAAACAAAAATAAATGAATTCAAACGTGCGATCTAATATCTTGCGCCTTGTAGAAACAATACAGATGAACTCAAAATCTAATCTTTAGTCATTCCCTTGACCACCAATATACGTAGGTACGAGTATATTGTTCAGAAAACTCGTGTTCTCGTACTAACAGGGTTGGGGCTTGTCTGCATAAGGTTCGATATCATCTCCATTGTAGCTTTGGTCTCCGGCTTAATAGATTTGCGTCACTAGGCCACGTTTTGTAGCTTTGCTTGATCTTCGGCGTTATACGAGTAGATTTGAGAATTCCTAGTTACTTGGTTCCGTTTTGATGTTAGTCATTGCCTTAGCTGCCCAGATAGCGTGAACACCCTAAAAAAGTACAAGATATTGACTTAATAAGCTTTTCGAGCTCTTTTAGACTTTCGTCTTCTACTATTGTACCAATTTGTCCCCGACTGATAGCCGGTGCATGGTTTCACATTCATTATCTATACTAATATTATAAAGAGGAAATATGCGTATGTTGTATTCTGTATGTTTGTAACGAATAAAATCAAAAACTACTGGACCGATTTTCAAATTCTTCCACCATTAATGCTACATTATACCTGAGTAACACAGGCTATAATTTATCTCCGTATTCCTACGGGAACGGGAACTACGCGAGTGAAACCGCGGAGTGCGGCTAGTTAGCTATAAAACACTTCCGACACTTTCGTGCGACGAAAAGTAGATCATCAAAGAAGAACATGGATCGTTTCAAGCGCACTTAGTCTTTTAAGATAATTTGAAATGAAAAATTGTTTATTGACTACACAAAGGACAGCACACAAATAAAAACAGAAGGAAACAAAAATAATTGCACAGAGCGCAGAATCTAATATGACAACTTAGAAATAGTCGCTGTAGCAACATGCGCCAAAAGGTCCCGTCTCAGCTTTATGCTACTCCACCCGCACCGCTCAGGAGCCTCAGGAGATTTGTACAGGATCAACAACTGTTAACCCATGATATCTAAATTAACAACAAATATGTAGTAACACATTGTCGTGCCGTGGGGTGCCGGCAGTAGAATGTTACCCCTCCTCTCCTCGTGGTTGCAGTAGGAGCCTGCTAAGGGACACCTCCAGAAGATGGGCAGCAGCGTCTTTCCGTATATCAACATCCCGTACTGCGCTCACCAACCCGCCTGCCAAGCGTGGTGAGTATGGCAACTACCCCTCATGGAGATCCATGAGGGAGGCCTTAGTTCAGTAGTGGACGTTTTACGGCTGAAATTAATGTAGTAACAAATCCACTAACCTATATAATGAGCACTTAAATACTCAACATGAATTCGACACGTTTTTCGCCACTCTACAACGCATCCCCAGGAGAAATTGATTCCCCGTTCTTTACGGAACACACCAGAAACAACAGAGACGCGGAAGAAAACTATCTCCGCGTCTTTCTTATTTATAGTTTCGGATCTGTTACTATAATATTTGTTGTTCATTTAGATAATATAATCGATTTTCGTAATCAATTAATTACTTTTTAATCTATGCTATAAGACAAGCTGTAGTGCACCGTCTCCTTTCTTTTCTTCCTTTTTTTTCTTAGGCACTAGCGCTTGGCACTACTAATAGAGTGAAGGGAAATTTTACTTTCCCGTCTTTCTGCTGGTAGTGCTACGGGTAAAAGTACATTTCCAGTGACACTACTGTTGCCAGTAGTTTCACGGGAAATATTATTTACCGTGGCTTGAGTGGGTCACCTATAAGGGCTATTAATCTCTTTCTTTATCTTAACTGCATTCATAAACTATTAGGAATAATGATTTCTAATATTCTCGATAAAATATTTGTGCGAAGAAAAAACTGTTTACGTATTTCTAAATGGACGAAAATGGATTGTTCTTCAACTGCCATAACAAAAGCAAAGAACAAGTCAGTATTTTGGGTAACTAAAAATAAATATAATAAAATTAATCTCACGGTTATCCCTTTTATCGAAACAGCAAGAACTGAATATTATTCAGCCACTCAAAGCTCACCTATCTAGCCATTCAATAATTGAAAGGTTGTTTTATCTGGCTGCTAAAAGCACCTATCTGTTAGATCTTAGCTACACGTGTTGCGATAACTTGCGCTTGCACGTACTTAGCGCACCTTTATCGGGCCGGTTTATTTATGCTAGCGTTATTGTTTATAACTTTGTGCTAGTTTGCAAAAGATAATGTTGGATATTTCACACAGCATCATCTAGCACCGAAGTTTGCACAATGTACATATATTGATGGAACTGTATGATATAAACAGAACAACATTGTATGTATTGTTCAACATTAATAAAAATCATGACATTATAATAATGCATTGAGGAAATGGGGCAGACGGTAAATTAAAGTAATATTAGCCGTGGGGTGCCGGCAGTAGAATGTTACCCCTCCTCTCATGCCCGTGGATGCAGTAAGAGCCTGCTAAGGGATACCTCCGGAAGATGGGCAGCAGCGTCTTTCCGTGTATCAACAACCCGCCTGCCAAGCATGGTGAGCATGGCAACTACCCCTCATGGAGATCCATGAGGGAGGCCTGTTCAGTAGTGGACTTTTTACGGCTGGAATGATGATGATGATGATACCACATTCATTGCGAGTTTGATGGGGTAGTTAGGAGGATCTAGCTTCCATGTCTTTTTTACGTAGATGGCGGGGCGAACTCGATACTTTTCTTCATGACTGGACACAACGTTGCTCTGGATTGAGACGTCTAGAGGGAATGGGGGGAGGAATTTTCCCAGCAATGGGACACCGAGGGGTGATAATAATAATGCACAAATTGATAGGGGTCGGCACCACATGCCAGATTTAAACTCAAACTCTTCCCTCTCATCATCATCATCATTTCAGCCGTAGGACGTCCACTGCTGGACATAGGCATGGGTTTCCAGTTATTGCGGTTGGAAGCGATCTGCATCCACCGTCCTTAGTTGTACAATCATGAGGGGTTGTTGCCATACTCACCACGCTTGGCAGGCGGGTTGGCGAGCGCAGTATATGGTGTTTAAGACGCGGAAGACGCTGCTGCCCATCTTCCGAAGGCATCCCTTAGCAGGTTGCTGTGGGGTACCGGCACTAGAATGTTACCTCTCCTCTCTTGCCCGTGGATGCAGTAAGAACCCTCTCATATCATTTTTAATTAGTTCCAGTCAAAAGTATCGTGTTTTACTTGTTATTGTTGGAATCGGGTGTCCCATTGACTTCTTTATACCTAGTGGAGTAGTATATCTCTTGTAATAGCTCAACCATAAGTCCGAAACGTGCCAACGTCCCCATCACCGCAATCTTCGCTGAAGGCTATATCTCAGCGCAGACTGATCGACCACCCACGGCCCTCCAATTGCTATGGTTGACTCATGTCCGCCCTTTATTTCAAACTGTCTGTGTTAGTCAAGAAACAATAGGCTAAAAATAAAATGCAATGAAAATATTTAGCTCTAATTCCGCTTATGCTGAGATGCAAAACATTTTTCGTTCCAGCCGCCGACCAGTCAACACCTCAGCGTCTCATCTGATGATGCCTCGCGGAGAGGCGAAACACGTGTCGTCGTATAGGTTTGGGTATGCATACTGCACTGACAACTTAGTTCTCCCTGCATGTGCATAATTGGAGGGCGGTGCTCCTGCATCTCAGCATAAGCAGAATTAGAGCTAAATATTTTCATTGCATTTTATTGTCATGGATTTCCGCAAAGTAACGCCTGATTCCATTAATTGTAATAGGCTAAAAGTTGGGCCTTTTCTCTCCCAAAGCCGTGTTGGTACAGTGGTATGTACCCATGACTTTGGATCCGAAGTTTATGAGTTTGATAACGGCCGTGCACCAATGGCTCTTCTTGAAATCACTTAACATGTCAAGCTTCAGACGTATTGACCTGTTCTTTCCTCTGACTAATATCCGATAAAGCTGGGAGAACGGTAAAGGTGGGCAAGCCATCTAGCGATGACCCGGGCACTGCCACGTCCCGCACCTGACCAGTTGTTGACGCTGTATAACTCAGATTGGGATTTGTGGCCTGAGTTGATTCCGTTTTCATTACGCACTACCAATCGTCATCATCATAATTTCAGCAGTAAAACGTCCACTACTGAACTCACCACGCTTGGGAGACGAGTTGGCGAGCGCAGTACGGGATGTTGATACGCAGAAAGACGCTACTGCTTATCTTCCAGAGGTATCCCTTAGCAGGCTCTTACTGCATCCGCAGGCATGAAAGGAGCACAAGGAGCTACGGCACGTCATAGGCACTTCCAATGGGTCGAGCCATTAGAATACCAAATCGTGGCTTTTTGAAGCATCCTAAATACTATATATACCTTGGACTTGCCGTGGGTGGCAGTAGAATGTTGCCCATCCTATCTTACCCGTGGATACTGTAAGAATCTGCAAAGGGATATCTTTCCCAGGCCTCCCTCACAGATCTCCAAGTGATCATGAGGGGGTTGTTGCCATACTCACCACGCTTGGCAGGCGGGTTGGCGAGCGCAGTACAGCATGTTGATACACAGAAAGACGCTGCTGCCCGTCTTTCGGAGGCATCCCTCGGCAGATTCCTACTGCATCCACTGGCAGAGAGGAGGGCAAAATTCTATGTGGACACCCCACGGACTCCAGCTACTATATAACAAAATATAAAATTCTTGCGATTTAATCTTCTTTTTGCCGAGGTCTTTTGTACTGTATTTTTTTACATTTTTATATGAGCTTTACAGTCCCGCTGCAGGAAAAAGGCTCCTTTATTCCACACTTCTCTACCCTGAGCTATATTCTTAGATTAAAGTAAAAAAATTACTAACTCACAAACTCCTTGGGAAAACCTTTCTAGAAAATTTGCCAGCCCTGTATTGTAGATAGTCGGGTCACGTCGGGTAACTTCGGGTACCTTCGGCTCGACTCGGCGATGTCCGCGATACGCCCACGCGCAGCTTGACGGAATGCGATTTTGGAATATGAACGCAAGCGGTATGGGAAAGCATAGATCAGGAGAAATATTTAGAAATGGCGGTATTTATTACCTAGTACCAACACCAGTGCCAATAATAGACAGGATGTGAAAATATAAATTCTATTCAGTCCGTCAGTTATATAATACAAGAATAATAGACACGTATTTGTGCTGTTTCAAATTAATGAAACAATACTTAGATAAAGCGAGTTGAAATTTGGGAGTGGGGGCTCGTGGCGTCATCAATCCCTCTGAGACCGTAGTACTACCACGTAGTTCAACTGGTAGTACAAATGATACACCGTATGGTCACTAGTACTACCAGTAGTACTAGTGACCATAACAGAGGACCGGTAGCACAAATGTATTGTAATGTGTTGCGTTCATTGCGATACTCTTTTGATTCTGTATATAGACTCGTACTGGCCACTTAAGACTGAAGTACTTCTGATATGACAGTTTATTCAAATTAGTAAGTGACATGAGTGCCTATACTATTTGTGTATCAACGCCGGATCATATATACAGGGTGAATTTTTGAGACGGGACAGTAAGGGCAGGTACCTTAACCGTTATAGATACAGGAAAACGTTTTTAGAAGATTATCCATAAATTTTTAAGATATTCTGAACTGCATTTACAGATTTTGGAAAAAATGTACAGTCAGCAAGAAAATGGTAATTTTACACAAAAACTTTTTTTTGATGCCAATCGATCCTCTTTCTTATTAGGATCAAAAGTCTCTACTAGACCGACTGAGGTTTGAGTACTAGACTGTACCTATACATTTTTTCCAAAATCTGTAAATGCAGTTCAGAATATCTTAAAAAAATATGGATAGTCTTCTAAAAACGTTTTCCTGTAACTATAACGGTTAAGGTACCTGCCCTTACTGTTCCGTCTCAAAAATTCACCCTGTATAATACTCTTCCGTTACTGACTGAGTGACTGACAGACAACGCACAGCCTAAGCCACTGGACCTAGAGACTTGAAATTTGGCATACACCTTGAGTATCCTAGAGGTGCACTAAGAAGGGATTTTTCAAAATTCCCACGGGAACGGGAACGACGCGGGCGAAACTGCGGGGTGCGGCTAGTCATTCTATAAAGAGGAACGTAGCGCGTATCAGCATGTGGCTGCACGCGACATATTGATATAAACATCGAATCAGCCGTAGCACGCTAACTGCTGGACATAGGTGTCCCTCATGGATCTTTAGGAACTTGCCATACTCACCACGCTTGGCAGGCGGGTTGGTAAGCGCAGTGCTATGTTGATACACGGAAAGACGCTGCTGACCATCTTCCGAAGGTATCCCTTCGCAGATCCTTACTGCATCAACGGGCAAAAGAGGAGGGCAACATTCTACTGCCGGCATACCACGGCAATGATTTTATTTATCCTTTTGATATAAATGTATCGCGTTTTTTTTGCACTATGTTAAAAAAGAACGTGACCGATTTATTTTGTTATTCTACCATGACGGATTAACAATTAAAATTTCGTCATCTACCCTATTGTTAAGGTTTTTATACCTTCGTCAGGGGATGCACGGGGTCAGCGAAGAATAATATATGGTTTGATTTGGGGAGACCTTTGCCCAGCAATAACTCGAACTAAGTTATCAAAATTTCATATATCAAACATCTAGCATTTAAATTACTACCTATATAATTCTAAGAATAAGAAAAAACAAAGAAATAATCAAAAGATAACAACCATCATTCAGAAAGAGTTATCGGCTAGGCTATTTTTGATGGAGCTTAAAAGCCGAGATAGTAACCAGACGGTTTATTTGTAGACAAACAGACGGACAGATAGCGGGCTAATCGATTCGCAGGCGTCTCCTTATCTCCGGTTTTAAAACTGAACGCTGTGTTATCTGTGGCTTGTTCGCGTTGACGGGCCTAACACGATATTCATAAAATCAACTATTGTCATATTAATTTATTTTCTCATTAATTTTATATTTTTTATATAAGATTACTAAAATGCTGTTAATTTTTATACTAAATTTATCACCATAAACATAAACATACCCTGATCAGTACTGTAATTAAATAAATCATGGGAAAGCACTCATTACCATAACACAAGTTTATAAAACTCATATTTGTAAAGGGTTTGTATTATTATGTAAGTACTTATAGATATTTTTTTTTAAATTTTCAAACGATACGAGAAGTTGAAATTATTTCTGACGGGTTTGCTTTGTCAAACACTGATATTGAAATATAATAATAAATAAAAATAAATTAATAATTAATAGAAAATAATTTTTACTCTGTATATCACGAACACAGACTAAATTATGAATTATTGTACTGACATTCAAACTCTTTCCATAGAGCGTAAATACCACAATACGCTCCATTGTAAAAACCGAGCCAGTATCCACTTAGCGCCGACGCGGATCGCCCGCCGTATTTCGCGCCAAAACGCAAACCAAATGATGGTCGAAATATTATTTTCGCGAAACCAAACGATCGGATATACTGGCCTGAGAGGAACTGTTTTTCTTTACAGACAACTATTAAAAAATATCAGTTTACTATGAGGAAAATTTAATCCTTACAAGTAACCAGTGGCCTGGGAGGAAAAAAATTCTTCACAGATCACTGGTTACTTAATACCGGTTACCTAGACGGAACAAGGGGATATTTTAACGACCTACGTGGCGCAGATGGTTTATAGTCGCCTGAGACGATGATGAGTTGACTGTGATGAAGATGGGTGTCGCGGCGTATCCGAACGTGTCGCGTCAGTGAACAGTGTATCCGAACATCGTTTTTTTCAATTGTATAAATTCAATCCGATCCGGATCGGGATGTTGATACATGAAAGACGTATCACTTAGCAGGCTCTTACTGTATCCACGGGCATGAGAAGAGGAGTAACATTCTACTGCCGGCACTCCACAGCAATAGCACGAATACATAGTAATGGGAACATGATATAAATAAAATCAACTAAAATTATGTTTTGCTTTGAATGCGAAAATATTTAAACTACTTTCTCTTATAATAAATAATATTGATTGTCGAAGCTTTGTAATTTTAAAAAAGAAAATAATTTAAATGGTTTTGTTGTTGATGGTAACGTGGAAACACACTTGACAAGACCGTCACGAACAAATCACCCGGTACTCTTCCTTGTAGTATCATTCATATCTTATGAAAGAAATGTATATTTCTTATCCAGCTAATTACCAAGTATACTGAATATACTCATATTGTTGGAATATACAGGGTGTCAGAACACATCTTCGTATACGATAGTTTCTTATGAGTCCATGAGGGAGGCCTATGTCCAGCAGTGGACGTCCTACGGCTGAGATAATGATGATGATGATGAGTCAGAAGAAAGGACAAGTCAACACGTCTAAAGCTGAGAAAACGAGGGGTTACCCACAGTACTTTCCTTTATAAAGCATGAGTTAAATGTGTACATAAATATTTCAGGAAAGAAAAAGTTCACGGCCGTTACCGAACCCACGACCTTCAGATCTGTACATCCACCATTTATCCCAGCCGTAGTATATCCACTGCTGGACAAAGGCCTCCCTCATAGATCTCCAAGTAATCGTAAGGGGTTGTTGCCATACTCACCACGCTTGACAGGCGGGTTGGCGAGCGCAGTACGTATGTTGATCCACGGGAAAACGCTGCTGCCCATCTTCCGGAGGTATCCCTTAGCTGGCTCTTACTGCATGGGTATGAGAGGAGGGGTAAGATTCTCCTGCCGGCCCTCCACGGTACATACCACTCGGCTAACTCGACTTCCATTTACGACTAGTTCACCATTTATTGCACACGCTGTATCAAAAATCGGTAATATAGTTTATTTATCATTGCGGACCAAATCACTTTTATTGCCAAGATAAAGATAAAGTGCAGATCTTAATGCTAATGGTACGTGGATAAAGAAAAAGCCGATTTGAATGATATACACAGCCATTTAATAGCATGGTTCGGTTTTAAGTGGAGATTGATCGGAGTACGCCATTTTGTTTTTCGTGATATAACGTTTTTTCTAGTTTTTAAAGTGGTGTTTACTGTCGTGGTCTAGATGTACGATCAATAATTTATGTCTGCGGGACATAATATTTTATTATCTTTAGGTATTTACGCTGTGGGGTGCCGGCGTAAGAATGTTGCCCCCTGTCTTGCCCGTGGATGGGGTAGGAATTTGTCAAGGGACACAGTCGGAAGATGGGAAGCGTCCTCAACATCCCGCATAGCGGTCGCCAACCCGCCTGCCAAGCGTGGTATGACAACAACCCCCTCATGAATAGGCCTCCTGCATGGATCTCTAAGAGGCATACATATATTCAACAGTGGGCGTGGTTAGCAGTCTTACGGATGAGAAGAAGCTATTTGTATAATAGTTTGCGTGGTTTGGGCGACCATGCTTTGTCCATAACACAGTTTTTTAACTAGCACCGGAGTTAGGTTTCTTATTCGCCTCTTTTCGTCCTTGTAAAAAAAGATATATATAGCGAACGAATTAAACTATGTGCTTTAATCAATTTAAATGTGTGTTGCTCGTCTTTTGTAAATTGACTATTTTATGTAGCGTTTTAATCTGTTGCATAAAAACTTATTGATTTTGACTTTGACTTTGGTAACTTCGCTAAATATGTGACACATTGTTGTACACTCGGTGCTACAAAACCGATAAAGGCAGGCAAGATTTTCGACCCGACACGACGGTTAGTTTCTCTGTAGCCGAATTGGTAAAGGCAGCCTGCGTTAAAGGTGTTCGTCTGAACGTTACGGGTTTCAGTTCTGTCGGAGATTGATTGCATTTTTCATTTCTATGTTATACATTGTCAAAGTTCTACACAAATAAATGATTGACAGTAGCATAGTTTTAATTCAACGAGTTTATTCGTCGGTTTTATTAGCATCCTAGGTACATAAAAGTTTTGTTTAACTTTTTTATTTAAAAAGGTGAACTGAAAACATGTTTTTCAGTAGCACTTGCGCGAAGTTTATTGAAAACTTCGAAAATTGTATGACATTTGTTACTAGTTCTAGTAAGAAGAAACTTTTAAACGAGGTCACACAATTTTTTTTCACATTTTGGACCTGTGTGCACTTTACGCGGGAAATAATCGGCTGATGTATTTATAATGTACTAGCTTCTGCCCGCCGCTTCGCATGCATTGTACCCGAATAAAAATTAGCCTATGTGTTAATCCTGGTCAACATCAATACGTGTGCAAAGTTTCAGCTCAATCCGTAGCCTAGTTTTTACGTGAAGAGGTAACAAACCTCCATCCAAACAAACTTTCGGCTATAAAATATTAGTGGGATACATAAGAAAAAAAAAATAGAAGATAACGATAACTAATAGGTACCTTAGGTATGCCTATACTTCATCATCATCAAAACGTCCACTACTGAACACAGGCCTGACTCATGGATATCCATGAGGGGTAGTTGCCATACTCACCACGCTTGGCAGGCAAGTTGGCGAGCGCAGTACGTGATGTTGATACACGAAAAGACGCTGCTGCCCATCTTCCGGAGGTTTCCCTTAGCAGGCTCTTACTGCATCCACGGGCATGAAAGGACGGGTAACGTTCTACCGCCGGCACCCCACAGCATACCAATACTTACCGTACCTTATTTAGTTTTCCACATTTTTCATACTGCACTAGAGTATAGAGTCAAATTAAACGTCCTAAAGCGTAACACGTTTCAGTCGGTATCTCGCAGACACAGCCTCCGCAGATACGGCCATAACTTCAGATTGCGCTGGCCCGCACTTTGCAATCGCACCTGAATTCAGACCACTTTATTGGTTTCAGAACTTGCAGTTTATTGGTCAAGCGTAACATGCTGTAAACTTTGATGTTTGCGAACACTCGCTTTAGACCGACGCCGACGGAAAACAAAAGAAGCCTTCAAGTAGACCGGTATCATCATTATTATTATCTAAGCCGTAGGACGCCTCGTCATGGATCAACAAGCACTGATCATGAGGTGTTGTTACCATACTCACCACGTTTGGTATGCTGGTTGGCGAGCTCAGAACGAGATGTTGATACACGAATGGGTGCTGCTGTCCATCTTCCAGATGTATCCCTTAGCAGATTCTTACTGCATTCACGGGAAAGAGACGAGGTAACATTCTACTGCCGGCACCCCACGGCATTATTTTACTTGCTTTTTCAAATCTAACAGTTAGACTAGTATACTTCAGTCAAAATTTGATTTCTTACATAACATTGATTTTTGTCAGAAATAAATACAAATTGCATTGATGGAAGTGGTCAACAATCCACAGTGAATAAAAGTCAAAAATCTAAATATAAATAGTGATTTTTAGGTTAAATACTGAGAGTTTGTTTACACTTTGTACACATCAAAAGGTATGTTTTGTTGCGAGGTTTGAAGGCCAATCACACTGTCATCTGTACAAATATAATTTTCGTTTAATTGTTTTACTTAATAGAGAAAAGCTCGAGAGATGCGGTTATTCCTAAAACACTACGCCTACCTACCTAGGTATGTTTTGTTGCGAGGTTTGAAGGCCAATCACACTGTCATCTGTACAAATATAATTTTCGTTTAATTATTTACTTAATAGAGAAAAGCTCGAGAGATGCGGTTATTCCTAAAACACTACGCCTAAATTGAATAAATATTAACAAAATCTTATCTAATTGTAATGATCTAAATTTATCAGTTTTTATGAAGTTAAATTTTGATAATATTAATCAAAAATCAATGAATAATAAAAATTCTTCCACGAATATGACGATTGACGTATTGGACTGACGCTTTCAAAATCCATCCATGGATCTTTACTAAAAGTTTTAATGAAATTCATAATATTTCTCAGAATGAAGGTTCATAATGACGTCATACATAATAGTTAAGTTCCATTACCATTGTTACCTGTGAAGGCCTTAGGTGAAGGCATACAAATATGAAAGTGTGTTGCTATAATAAATTCTGTGATGCTATAGTAGCACTTTTTTACAAAGAGTGTAAGTTTATTTTTCAAAACTATTTAAACACATTGTTGCTCGTAAGAGGTTTTTGTATCGCTTCAGAAAATCAGCTTTCCTACACACAAATTATTCAAGAAAGCGACAGGCACAATAACAAAACGAAAACGCTTCATCGCCTTTTTATCTATATCTACACCGAAAATAGGTTCAAACAATTCGAAACAAGTGTGCAAACCTATCACGGATCCCCAGCCAAGGTCTATTGACACAACCTCAATAAAAAGGCTGAGTTTAAACAGTCCATAGGATAGGTAGCCTGCGAAATAAAAGGCGACAGGGCGGGCGGGTGCGCCGCTGCGATAACGCCGCCCGCCCTCCCTTCCCGCCCTGCGTGATGGATGCACTGCCGCGATAAGGACTTGACTTAACCACGCGGTAAGGTAAACACGGATGAACTCGTATTAGTTGTCTTGACTTTGCTTTTCATAATTTGTTTTTTTTTTCTGTTAGGAAGTTTGGTATTGATGACGTGTTTGCTTGGCTGACGTCTACAGGATCCATGGACTTAATTTGTGTTAACTTATAAAATGTTAAATTACAGGTAACTTATTATTATTATTATTAAGAGCCTGTACTGTCCCAGCGCAGGGCAAAGGCCTCCCTTCCTTCCTTCCACCCTTTGTGTTGAGCTGCTGTAGTCCAGTCTTCCAAGGTAACTTACAATATAAAAATATATTTAATATATAAATAACGTATTTTAGGTTTATAGGAGGTTTATTCTCAAAAATAATTTTACATTCGCTTACTTCATAAGTTAAAACATAATTATAATAATTAACAAAAGTAGTTCCCATACAGTGAAGATTGACAATTTTTTTGTTATATTTGAGTTATACATTTTTATATTGTTAAGTTTGTTATTTTTTTATAGTGTAACACTTAGGTAGAACATTTTCAAAGAAATGAATAACCTTATCAACATTTTTTACGGTTCCGGTGGGATTCGAACCCACGTCCGTCAAATTGATACTTGACGCTTCCTTAAGCCGAAAGTGCTTTGACCACTAAGCTACAGAACCCATGTCGGGACCCGCTGAAATTCTTGATAAGGTGATGTCGGTTTGACGAGGAAGGAAGCGTCAAGTATCGATTTGACGGACGTGGGTTTGAATCCCACAGGAACCGTAAAATTGTTGATAAGGTTATTCATTTCTTTGAAAATATAGTCAAGTTGTATTCACTTTTCCTTTCATATGTTGTTAATTTATTTTTGTTGAGTATATTTGAACTTTTGAATTCATGACGTGTTGGCTTGGATGACTTTTACAAGACTCATGGGCTTTATTCGTGATGTTATACTCATACAATATTAATTGTTGTTAACTATTAATGCTTTACAAATAAAAGAGAAGATTACCACCCTGTATAATCGACAATAAAATCATACCATACCAAAATACAGCAAAGCTTTCCAGCGAAGTTTGGCGTCCAGCGTCATGCCCAGTATATGGGCTTTGCTGCAAAGCTTATGTCAAAAAGAAAAAAGAAGAGCTAGACATTCATTTCAAAAGGATGTACTGGCTGTTTGGAAGAAATTCTTCAATGGCAGTACACAATAAAGTACTTCTCTACAAACAATTTCTCATGCCAGTATGGACTTATGGAATACATCTGTGGGGTTGTACCAAAAAGAGCAATGTAGATATTATTCAAAGGTTTCAGAATAAAGTACTCAGAGCAATAGTAAATGCGCCGTGGTACATAAGAAACGACGACCTCCATCAGGACCTCCATATAGAGGCCGTCGACAAAGTCATACAGCAATATGCAAAGATTCATGAACACAGACTGCATCATCATGTTTAACATCGAGGCAATCCAGCTCCTCGATCATACCGGCATAGTGAGAAGGCTCAAGAGAACAAAACCTTTTGAGCTCACATATAACAATCAGTAACAGTGCAAGAAGTGAATATTATATTTTGAACAAAGAACACAATAACAGTCTTCCCCTTAATTAGAGACCATAAGAAAAGTGCTGATACACACTATCTTACAGTTTACATTCTTATAAATAAATAAAAATAAATAAATAAATAATGCTGGACAAATCACACAGCATCATCTAGCCCCAAGCTAAGCAGAGCTGTAAAACTAAGTTAGCATTAGGTTACTCATTAGCCAATCTGGCTAGATAGTAATATATTTTAGTATAGATTTACTTTTGTTAAAATTATACTAAATAATAAAAAAACAAAAAAATATTTATTAGATTTTTATTCATACGATTTTTATTAAATTTTTATTTTGTTTTCATGGAATGTATTTGCCCAATAAATCTTCATAAAATATATAAATTAAGAACTGCTCAATATTTTTTTTCAAATATCGGTTGCTCTAGTTTTCAAATTAGCTTATATTAGTATCGATTTGGTCAAAAAAATAATAAGAAACGTATGCGGTTTGCTAATTGAACACTAGACATAATTCCTGTGTATCTAAATGGTCACTGACATCATAAAGAAATCATACTAATGACCATAGCTAGATACACAGTTACTATACGCAATTTTCTAAAACAAAAATCTTGCATCATCTAAGATTATGTGATATCACTTTTTATAGTAGTTTACACATTATTTAATTAAATTATATTAGATGTTATCAAATCAATAATTGATAAAAGGTAATATATAACAAACTGTAGGAGTGATATTTAGATTATTCCTTAGCCCTACACAGAATTAAGGTATCAGTATTAATGTCGTCACGCATAGTCGATTATTAATCAGAGAGTATAATTAGTAGAAAGTGAGTAAATTAATATGTATTGACGGCAAAATTAGTCAAATAAATGGTTCCTCTTCTATGAATATGATAGTGAACAGGGAAAACAGCCGTTCCCGTCTAGCGAGATCAAATATGATAAATAATATAATATGAGAATGCTTTAGCATTAAGTCCTCCTTACACAATTGTTATGTGTTAAAGTGTTAAATAAATAAATAAATAAAAAGGTAGGCAGTTCTTAGGTGCCTTTTGAGAACTCTTTTGTGCAATAATTATTCCCATCGGATTCATCTGCTCTTCTCTTCCATATCTATTAACACGTCATCTGTAAATTAACCCAATAAACAACATACCTGTATATTTAATCGACTGCGGAAAAGAAACGCAAATGCTTTTAGGTTTGTATTTCCGTTTTGCTCTAAGTTTCATTAAAACGATTTGTATCAGCATTTTAGGCATAAAAACTTATAGCAAAAAGTAATATTAAAACGTTCTTATTTCTCTGGGACATTTCAGCAGCACGCAACGTATGCGGCGCAAAATAAACGAACGTTAGGTGTGTGTGGCTGCGATAACGGCGGCCGCCCTGCGATAACCCCGCCCGCCCAGGCGGAGGCATTGACGCTCAAAAGTTATAATATGCACTTTTTAATTTTTGCTTCCATTTTCGCAATAGAACGTGACAAAATATTTGATGTAGTATCAAGTATATTAACCGAATAACCCCTTATTTATTAGTAACAAGAGTTTATTTAGTAGAGTGCTCAGCATCTGGTAACTCATGCTGGACGCAATAGTGACAGGAAAATTGTAAGGCAAAATACAAATTGTTAATTTAAAAAAATCTGTATAATATATTTACAAAAATAAAGAGTATACGTATAAAAAGAACAAGTATTCTATCAACCACCTTGTAAACACAACACGAGCTCTGCTTACTGTGGGGCTAGATGGTGCTGTGTGTACAATGTCCAGCATTATTTATTACGTTGTAGTTTTTACACAGAGTTATCTAATCCCAAATGCAGCAACATGATGCGGATATAACCAGATACATACATATATGATAAAATTATATAATGTGTTCTAAGCACCTAGATACATAAAATAATACAGAACTATACATGGAGGCTAAAAAAAGTGTAGCATTTTTTAAAGACATAGTTTTGTTCCTGTATCAAGCTCTTCTTGGCAATTATTTATTCTCAGTAGATTCGGCTACGTATTAATGAATCTGACAACATTCTGTCTATTTAAAAGTACCTCAGAAAATTGGCCTATTACATCTGATATTCATGCTGTATGGGACGCTGCAGTGCCTGGGACATTGTTAAATGAATGTATCTTTCCCAGCCCTTAAACCATCCTCTCAGCAAAATTGGCTATTATCAGAGAAAATAACATATCAATAAGTCCAAAGCTGACTAAGCCGCGGGTTTACTCACGATGTTAGAAGTACCTAAAAAGCTAGGTAATATATAAGATTTTAGAGCATTGTATAACTTAGTAAGTTATTGGCACTACAAGTTAATTACCGACGCCTAATGGTTCATTATCTTCTAGATTTGCCGAAAGCACTAAATCAGCGGATAGCATCGAGCTCTGTAAATAAGCGAGCATTCGCGTCCACTAGCGAAATCCTGAAAGCTTTCATTTAATTTCAGATAAATAGATACCTTATAGGTGTGGAGGAATGGAAGATTTCGGTTGTATTTTTAGGACGTGGGTTCTCTCCTGACTTTTGTACCACAGTGGGTTATATTTGAAAACATACGATTGTTCACCCCTACTTTCAACCCTATTATCTCATGGCTCGACCGATTTCTATATAACTTTCAGTTTTGCATTCTACACATCGTTCATTTGATACCAAACTCGGGTATTATTTGGAAACATTCAATTGTTCATCCCCTCTTTTACCCTCCATATCTTGTAAATTTCCTGCTTTAAAAAAAAACTGCATGCAAATCGGTCCGCTCGTCTAAGAGCTATGGTGCCACAAACAGACACACACACATAGCGGTCAAACTTATATCTTTTTTTTGGGGGGTTAAAAATAGTGTTATACTAATGAGCCACCAAAAGGCTCCAGGCCAGCTTTGTACTAGGGAAACATGGCACGGTATTCAAAGATTTAAATCAATCTTTGATGTGTAAGGCCCAAGAGGTTGCAGGTTCTATTCCGTGGACTTATGATGTTTGTAATTGTTTTGCAGATATTTGTCCCGGTTCTGGGTTTTTTTTTCTACGAATAATAATATAATATAAGTTTAACGCTTACGTTTACATGTATGTATTGTGTTATTTTTTTATACGACTAAATGACAAGACAAGCCGAAGGCCCATCTGATGTTAAGGGGTAACCTCTATCCATAACAACTGCGATACCGCGGCGATCACCTTCACGAAGCACGTGACCAATGCTGCATTGCATTGCGCCCGTCACCCTGAGACAAAGTTGTAAGGTCTCATGTGCCCGTAATTTCACCGGCCTCCTTACCCTTCAAACCGGAACACAGCAATGCATTACTGCTTGGCGGCAGAAATCGCCTGATGAACTCTTCACAAAAGTTCTACACTCAGAAAATATACATATAAAAGATGTGTTAATAACCCACAAGGGTGTGTGTGTGTGTGATAAAACCTCAGTGATACGTAAAGGTACACACGAGATCTCGCCCGTGCTGATAGGCCGAGTGCTTTTACCGATAAACGGATCGTGCGCACCAAATCTGTATGATTTAGAACGATGATAGCATTATCGGCGCAATGTCAGAATTCCACTTTGTACGGGATAAAAATGTGGGTTTGATAGGATGCTGCGATTTGGACTTTTTTATCTTTGTGTACTTATATGTGAGTATGCGAGAAACCTATGTCTCTGAGTTTAATGAAACGCGTTTTAAAGTTAAATTAAATCAAACGAAATAATTTATTTATACACATACTTTTTAATAACAAAACTTGGACAGCGAACTTCAACTTACGTATGTAATTAAAGAAAAGTGTTAATGAAAAATTGCATTGCAAAATATCATGTTAGGCTTTATAAGGAATTAAATTAAAATTTATTTGGGGCTAATCCAACTGTGACATCTTTATTAAACTTTTTTTATCAGATGATGATATATCAATACGTCATATTTGCATTCAAAATTTTACATCATAAATAAAGTCATAGTTTAAAAAAAATACTACAAAACAGTTCCTTCATAGATTTTAAAAATACTTATTAAATAAGATGTACATCAAATTTTTAAGATAAATTTTAATCGTAAAATTGATGCTATCTTATTTTTATGACAAGTTTTCTAGTTTTATAATATTGTATCTTTTAACTGACATTATAAACTTGCATGAATACCTATCTTCTTATATACATGTAGCTTGCAGTGATCATGGTTCCATTCATGGTAACATAGGTCTTATATATAGTTAAATAGTACACTATTTAACTATATATAAGACCTATGTTTACAATGGAGAGCAATAAACAACTGAATACTTACTGAGAAAAACTACCAATACGATCTGTGAAAGTTACTTATAAACTAGGCTAGGGGCCACCTAAAATCGAAGAAACAACAGCAATAGAAGTAGAAACAGATATTAAGCGAAAATTACTGTTAAAGCGGGCATAACCCATAACCAGCTCCTTGCATCTTATCTCACGTACACACCCCGACATTCACACGTATAAATGTACATTTACACGTATGATTGTACATTTGTGTACATTTACATCCGAAGTCGGGCGACATTAGGCGTGAAACTAACATTTCAGTTTAATTAGAAGTGCATCTACTGCATGCGCGGTAAGTTAAAAGCAGATGCGTTTTATTAAAAAAACTAGCTGCACTTTGCTGTTTCACCCGCGTTGTTCCCGTGCCTATGTTACTCAGGGATAATGTAGCATTCTAATAGTGATTTTGAAAATTGGTCCAGTTGTTTTTAAGTTTATTCGTTACAAACATACAAAATACAATATTTTCTCTATCTAATATTGAGATATGAGAGATAACTTATCGTACTTTATTCATAAATGTTGACGTAGGAAGTGGTGTTTCTGCTATTTCGAAAGAAAGTAAAATATTTATTTACTTTAAGAATACAAAAAGATTCACTAAGTTTGAAATATATACTCAGTCGCATTTTTGGATTATGCGTGTCATCAATAATTTACTATTTTAGTTTTTAGGGTTCCGGACCAAAATGGTAAAAAGGAACCCTTATAGAATCACTCTGTCTGTCTGTCTGTCTGTCTGTCACAGATGGATATCTCGAGAACTACTGATGCTATCGACTTGCAATTTAAAATGGTAAAAGACAGCAGTTTTTTACTAATATAGCATATATAAAAATGTTAAAAAATATTCTGATTTTGGTAGCAGGGGGGCGGATAGGGGATCTCAAAAATTTAAAGTGAAGTTACTAGGCCGTGTGGGGTATCATACGAAAGATATTTATTTGTACATTAATAAACAGTTTTTAGTTTTCCTTTAAACCGTATCGTTTTTGAGTTATTTACAAAAATGTTGAAAAAACGACCGTTCCCCCCCCCTTATCTCCGAAGTTTGCAGAGATAAACCCGTGATACTTTTATAGCTAATAGAAGTGTATGTAAACTTTATAGGAAAATTATAGCGAACTCTGTAATTTGCATAGTTTTTTAGACAATGGGGGTGGAAGGGGTGTTTTCAAAATTTTTGGAAAGTTACTAGGTTATGTGGGGTATCATATGAAAGGTATTCTTTTGCACATTAATAAACAGTTTTTTGTTTTCCTTTAAGTTGTATAGTTTTTGAGTTATTTACAAAAATGTTGAAAAAAATAGCGTCCCCCCCCCTTATCTCCGAAGTTTGTGGAGATAAACCTTTGAAACTTTTATCACTATTAGAAGTGTATGTAAAGATTAGAGGAAATTTATTACAATCTCTCTACATAGCATACTTTTTTAGAAATCATCGAAAGTGTAAAAAATCTACATAAGTTCTGCTATCAGACAAGAGATGGCGCTGTCAAGGTTCTCCAACAAATACAAAACCGCCTTTGTCATAAATTATATTGTATGATGGCACGGAACCCTCGGTGCGCGAGTCCGACTCGCTCTTGCCCGGTTTTATTTATAGTGACTTAAGTTTAAGTTCAAAGGTTTTCCATTTACCGCTCCGCGTGACGTAGACTGGAGGTCTGAGTGAGTGGTATAAATTGACTAGAGTTTTATTATTATTAATTCTTTATTAATTGCATTAAATTTAAGCTGGTCATGGTGTTGTCTTTTGAAATCGTCGCCGTCGGTCCACTAAAAAAGGGTGATAGAAAAGGGTGGTACGTGAATGGCGTAGGATTGTCGAATTTCCCACAGCCTCCTCCGACATGTCAACCATAACAACTCAGTCATGAGTATAACGGAATAGCAGAAAAAGATATATGTTAAACGTAAATTTTAGGGGATATTTACCAGGATTGAAGTCCTTTCTAATTTTCCGATATTTACACAGGCCATGGTCACGGATGTCCACAACCATGATAATTTATCTGGTAATAAGGGCTTGATAATAGCGCTAAATATGTAATATTTTGTTATTAAGGTTTCTGTTTATGAATAAATGATTATGAGTTTCAAAGATATCTGTTGTACCCGCTTCAACTCATGCCTTGCAGCAGACAAGAGCAAGTTTCGTCGGCATTGGATCTTGAAAGTTGGTATCGGTAGTATCGATGTCTTTGAATGCGTTCCGGTCCAAGTTGCACCTAGAGTCTACGTGCTTCTACGTGCTATGTTCCTAGTGTATGATAATGGGGTCTTTAGTGTATATATAAGACGGTCTCACTATATTCATCATCATTTCGGTCGTAAAACTACTGAACACTGCCCCCCTCATGGATCTCCATGAGATGCAGTTGCCATACTCACCACGCTTGGCAGGCGGGTTGGCGAGCGCAATACGGGATGTTGATACTCGGTAAGGCGCTGCTGCCCATCTTCCGGGGGTATTCTTTAGGCTCTTACTGCAACCACGGGTGTGAGAGGAGGGGTCACATTCTGTTGCCGGCACCCCACGACATATCTATTAGTAAACACAATTATTAAGGAGATTCACAAGACTATTGTTATCTCGCTTACTCCTTACACTACAAAAAAATAGCAAGTAAACTATTTTTTAACTGACGAAGGGTCCTTCCTCGTTGCGGAAGATAATCTATACTTCTATACTTAATATAAAAGCTGAAGAGTTTGTTTCTTTGTTTGTTTGAACGCGCTAATCTCAGGAACTACTGGTCCGATATGAAAAATTATTTTAGTGTTGGATAGCCCATTTATCGAGGAAGGCTAGAGGCTATATATGATTGATATAATAACATCACGCTACGACCTACGGGAGCGGAGCAGTAACCAAAGATGCAAGTGAAACCGCGGGGGGTTTTTTAGTATAGGATAAAAGCGTACCCGTAGTCTCGGCAAGACTGCACGTTTATGGAGACATGGTGATTAGGTTTAGCCGGTAAGAGTCCAGCATAATCATTTCTCTCGCGCATGCCAAGCGTGGGGTGCCGGCAGTAGAATGATACCCCTCCTCTCGTGCCCATGGATGCAGTAAGAGCCTGCTAAGGGATACCTCCGGAAGATGGGCAGCAGCGTCTATCCGTGTATCAACATCCCATACTGCGCTCACCAACCCGCCTGCCAAGCGTGGTGAGAATGGCAACTACCCCTCATTGAGATCCATGAGGGAGGCAGTGTGTTGGACTTTTTATGGCTGAAATGATGATGATGATGATGCCAAGCGTGGTGAATATGGCAACAATCCGTCATGGAGATCCATGAGGGACGCCTGTGTTCAGTAGTATTACAGCTGAAATGATGAGTAACAGATAAAGACCACAAACACCATCTTACAATTTTTGAAATCTCTTCTATTTTATGAAACGCCTCGTTATTATTGTCCATCAATATGTTAGGTATCTGCGGTAACAGATCGACCTATTTGGCCGAATGTGCAGAATGAAGTTGAAATTCAGCCGCTATCTTCCCGGCTATAAAGTCCAACTCTGCTGCTATCGAGCGATCTGGATGCAGCGAACTTCAAAAACTTTTACGCTGCGCCCGAAAGATACGCTTTGATATATTCAGCCGAGATAGGAACCAGCTCTGATGCCGTTGTGTTGCTAAATAAACGGACAACAGCTTTTTTAGGGTTCGCTAAATGACTAGAAGTGTTGGAAAAGGATTGTCTTATCGGAAATTAATTGTCGGCAAAGCAAATCACTAAAGGACATACATTACAGATTATGTAACCTTGGAGATGGCATGGCTTTGTTGCCAACAAAGTTCGTTGATTCAACAATCAACGTTCTCATCCGCATGCAATTGTTCCTGAGTAAAACTTATCGTTTTTAATTTTAATAATTTTATGCACGTTCAATTTGGTGTAGTAGACGTTGTAAATCGCAGGTTACTTCAATAACTGTGATTTTTTTATTTTATATTATTGCGTTCTCTTTTGTAATTTAATGTTAAGTGGCTTAATGTTACACTTACAATAAAAAGAAAATCTTATGTCAATCTCAGGAAGCCATCTTGTAACGATGCGGTACCCTTTTCCGATGGAATCTGATTTATTTTTAATTACTGAGGTAAACATGCAAGACCATGGTACAGACTAGAATATTACCTAAATAATTATCTTCAAAACTTACGTGAGGCAAACTAATCATTTTAAAATACATGTAATACTCTCGTACTAATTTTGAGTCCTGATACCATGCCGACCAGTCGATTTTCAAGAAAATCGTCTTCAGGGTGAGTTTGCACCTTCGCGATCGACCGCGATACTTGTAACTTAAAATTAGTATAAGAGTAATCCCCTTATTTTTAAAATGAATAAATACTTAAAAATAAACAATGCTAGATAATTCACACATCATCATCTAGCCCCAAGCTAAGCAGAACTTGTGTTATGGGTTCTAGATGACTGGATATCCTTAATAAAGTATACTACATAGATAGATATTTTTTATTATATATAAAAAAACATCCAGAACACACTGATCTGCAGATCGTACAGATATAAATGCTTTTTCTTTGTAAAATAATGTTGTATTTTTTGTTCCAGCAAAGAGGCAGTCGGTTTGATTCCGGTAGCGGACCTCTTAACCCCTTTTTGTAATGTCTGAGGATGATATTTTGTTTTTACGATTTAGCTGAAAAAACTAATTATTTTTAAAGGCACCGTTTCCTGCATCCGGTCAACTGACCTCAAAAATACCGCAAAAAAGTCAACGACTTGACCATTATCTCATTTTATTTTTTAAATTAACCTACATGGGATTTTAATCGAACAACTATAATAATATGTATCTATTTAACTTTTTAGAAAGATAATTATCAGCATCACCACATGCCGTGGGGTGCCGGCAGTAGAATGTTACCCCTCCTCTCATGCCCATAGACGCAGTAAGAGCCTAACTAATACCTTCGGAAGATGGGCAGCAGCGTCTTTCCGTGTATCAACATCCCATACTGCGTCGGCTAAGCGTGGTGAGTATGGCAACCACCCCCCATAGAGATGTGAGAGGCTGGTGTTCATCAGTGGACGTTTTACGGCTGAAATTATGAATTATCACCAAAACGCTTAATATTTTGAATCAAAACTAAGATTAACACCCTTAAACTTTGTACTTAAAAACAGTGGTTAAGCAGCACTTATTGGCAGTTATTTGTGATATTTTCGTTAGATCGATATTGTTTAAAAGCTTTATAAAATAAAACAGTAAGTACTATAGTGAACTCGAACGTGACACTTTTTAATTTATTCCTATTATATAGTATTTATTACTAGCTTATGCCCGCCGCTTCGTATGCTTTGTGCCCGGTTAAAATTTAGCCTATGTGTTATTCCTGGTCAACATCTATGCGTGTGCGAAATTTCACTTCATTGCGTAAGCTAGTTTTTGCGTGAGAGAGTAACAAACATCCATACATACTCACAAACTTCCGCGTTTATAATATTAGTAGGACTACATGTGATTGTAGTAAATGGCGGTCCAGCCAATGTATCTTTTCTCAACATTTTTCTCACAACAATCTCACTTTAAGATAGCGATCAGGAAACATATCTCGCCTTTAGCGAATAAATAAATACGGATGCATTAAGGCAGGCATGGGCGGCTAACCGCAGGTGGCCTTCCGCCCGCCCTGTATCGCTGATAACGTGCGTTTAACGGCCGTTAACGGCTGTAACGAGGCCGTTAGAAGCGGGTGCTTCCTCGGGCATTGTGAGGGAACTTTGTAAAACGCCTAACGTTAGTAAAGATCGTAAATTTGACCGATCGCCACTGCTATCGTGAGATGGTTTGTTAGTTTTGCGAGTGACATAATGTAGTCTTGTAGCTACAAATTTTTGGACAAGGGTTTTTTTACAATACTTTTGGGTAAGTTTTTGGTTTCTCAATATATTTTCTTCAAAGTATAATTAATACGGACGAATTGTTATGTAAACTTCAATTGATTTGTATCAGAAAACTTTTTTTCAAGTGAGGGAAAGGAGCGAAAAGGAAACCCCAGTTTTTCACTTTTGTCTTGACAGCTTGTTATGCTTAGATCTCTAGTTAAGAAAGTTAATGCAATATTATTTCTTGGAAATATATTTGTTCTGAATTTACATAAATAGTGGAACTAGCTTTCGCCCGCGACTTCGTCCGCGTGGAAGTCATAAAACGTAAAATCCCCTTTTTCACGCAGAGCCAATTTGATTCGAAAATATAAATCCCATTTATTCCCTATAACGTGGTAATTTCGAAAAATCCCTTCTTAGTGCACCTCTAGGATACTCAAGGTATATGTGTGCCAAATTTCAAGTCTTTAGGTCCAGTGGTTTAGGCTGTGCGTTGATATATCAGTCAGTCAGTGAGTCAGTCAGGATTTTGAATTTTATATAATATAGATAGAAGGTACTGTTATTTTGTGGGCCAACCTACGAATTATTGACAACAACTTTGTGTCTTGTCCAACATTAGGCTGTTAAGAGCTGTTTGATGATGAATATTATATTATTTGTTTTTAGATAAAAGGATTAACGTTTATTTTAAAATGAAGACAAAAATACTATCTGCAAAACTTTCCGTGCCGTACACCAATGCATTTTCCTTTCCTGAAAAAAATATGTCACATTTAACACGCATTGCTTTAACGGTAAAGGAAAACATCGTGATAAAACATAATAAAGTCCGCGTCTAGTCTCGTCTAAAAATACTTATCTCTTACTCTTATTATATGAGTAAACATTTTAATCACTATATTAAATTTTATTTTCTAATCCATTTAACCTAGCACAGTGGATCCTATAAACAATAAGATAGCTTATCTCGCCCATTAGCGGGAACCTGAGTGTGTATATTCAATTAGGCCAGGGCGGGCGGCGATGCTATCTCAGGAAGGGCGGCGATAGTTCACTGCCGAACTCTGTTAACAGGTGAGCTTTTCTATTTACTGTTTTAGTCATATTTTTAAGTACTCATTTTTTATGTTTAGGTAATCATAGGTAATAATTGTCGTGGGGTGCCGGCATTAGAATTTTACCCCTCCTCTCCTGCCCGTGGATGCAGTAAGAGCCTGCTAAGGGACAACTCCGGAAGATGGGCAGCAGCGTCTTTCCGCGTATATCAACATCCCGTACGCTCACCAACCCGCCTGCCAAGCGTGGTGAGTATGGCAACTACCCCTCATGGAGATCCATGAGAGAGGCCTTAGTTCAGTAGTGGACGTCTTACGGCTGAAATGATGAATAATAGGTAATAAGGTATTTACTAGTATAATAAGTTTTTAAGATAACTAGCTTTTTCATTTGTTTTGTGGTAATAAAGTTATTATATGGATAAAAAAAATTACATGACAAACGTCTGTTGGATCAATTAATAAGAACGAAAAGGCGTCCAAAGCGTTTATAATAATAATAATAATAACCTAACGGATGCACCTCTAACGGAGGTGCATCTACAAATACAACTAATGTGCACTTGGCTTAGGCCCGTGCACTTTAGGTAATTTCCGGCCTTATTAAAGCCGAGCTGATGAAAATCTATACCCAAAATAATAATAATAATAATGCCTTGCATCGCGTCAGGTGATACACCCTTTTGATATATTTTTCACTGTTGAGTATTTGTTTTTATATTTCTTAAAATAATATTTGATGAGTTTTTAAATAAATTATGTGGATTAATATTTTATTTATTTATTTAACATACATAATTTGAAACTAGGGCACACGTGAGGGGTCACCCTCACGCGGGGAATATTATTTAAGCTTTACTTACAAGTACTAGTCGTCAATTTTATTGTGCTTATTACGTGATTAACAATACACAGGGTTCGATAAAAGGCCAGGTCGTAGCGAAAGCTGTGCAACTGCCGTTACTGTTGCTAAATAAATTAATTCGAATCTTTACAATACAGTCAGATCACAGCCATAACAGACTCATTACAAATGACATGACTCTCTCTCCCTCTTTGGCATCTTTTTTTCCATTTATTGATGGGGTCTGCGCCTCTGCCTTCATTCCGCTTTGCTCTAACGCGTCATCTTGGTAATCATTGCGTCTTACAAATCACGTGACCAACAATCCCGAATCACGAACTAACAGTACGCAGGGTCCGATAAAAAGGCCAGTCTCGTAGCGAAGGCTGTGCAAACGTCGTTACTGCGTTACTGTTGCTAAATAAATCGTTACCGCACGGCCTGAGATAGGGCACGCGCGGGCGGTGTGCGACCGCTGGATGAGGCTTCAGCTTCTGTGAAAATGTTTTGCTAAATATTCAGCTTTTGCTTTTTGGAGATTTTCTTACTAATGTGACTTCATTAAAATATGGGATTATCGGGTATTTACCGCGTAATTACCTTTATTTTATTCCCGACGTTTCGACCGGATTGCACCAGTCTCCCCGCGACCACGATCAGGTGCAATCCGGTCGAAACGTCGGGAATAAAATAAAGGTAATCACGCGATAAATACCCGATAATCCCATATTTTAATAATGTGTTGTGATCGCGAAAGTTTAAAAAATACTAATGTGACTTCGACGAGGTGTTCTATACTTGATATCTACTACTAAACACAGGCGTCCCTAATGGATCTCCTTGGGGGGTAGTTGCCATACTCACCACGATATACGTCGCGACGTGTCTTAAACCCGCAACGTTCAGACGAGCACCTTTGACGCAGTCTGCTTTTACCATTTAGGCTACGGAGACAATAACCGTCGCCGCGTCGGATCGAAAATTTCAATTTAGCACCGTGTAGCGACAAAAGTAGCAAATAGCAAAAGATTTATATTTAGCATTTTATATAAAGCTTTAAGTAGATACCTAAGAACCTGCTACTTGCATGTACGAAGTTCTAGTGCTTGTTATGACTTACGTTTACGATTGTAAACTAGGCATCCCTTATTTGATATCCGTAATTATTTGTGGATACCCAACGTAAACGGATTAGCACGTTGAAGTGGCAATGGGCAGGCCAAGTAGCTTGCAGAACAGATGGCCGATGGGGCCGCAAAGTTCTCGAGTGGAGGCCACGGACCGGCAAGCGCAGCGTAGGACGTCCACCAACAAGATGGGCTGTCGACCTGGTGAAGACCGCAGGTCGACGGTGGATGCAGAGCGCTTCCAACCGCAATAACTGGAAATCCATGAGGGAGGCCTATGTCTAGCGGTGGACGTCCTACGGCTGAAATGATGATGATGACCCAACGTAATTCAGTTATTAGTAATATTTTAGATGTAGAGATTCGTTTTTCGATAATCTTATTATCATGATACATCGTTTGTGTAGGTATAATTATTTTTATAATACCTACATATAGTTGACATAACATTTTATAATAATAATATTTATTAATCATAACGTTCAACATATAATTGGAATTTAATTAAGAACATCTCTAGGATACGTTTATACAATTATGTTAACGTTCATCCAAAGGTTGCCTGGAAGAGATCGCTTTTAGCGATAAGGCCGCCCATTGTGCCATATATTTTTAATGTTTTCTTTTTATTATTTGTTTTTTTTTTATTATTTGTTTGGTGTGCAATAAAGAGTATTTGTATTGTATTGTTCAAATTTTGTAAATTACATATTTATAATTTAGTGACTATCGTATAAGTTAAACCTATAAAAAGATGATGATGATGATGAATAATACTGGACGATTCACACAGAATCATCTAGCCCCAAGCTAAGCAGAGCTTGTGTTATGGTTACTGATGACTCAAATGCTTAATACATTATAAATATTAGTTTATTTCTTATAATTATGAGTTGTGGTTTTTGTGATTAAACAAAATAAAAATGTCTCATCTAGTAGCTCTACTCCAATGCAAACCGTCTCGACTGGCCAAACAAACTAAAACTGAGAATTATTAGTGTTTTTCCTATTGTATCGATTCGTGGAACATTGTTGGCTAGTTAAGCTTTAGCTCAGTAAGCTGTTTAAGGCTGTAGCTTACTTTATTGAATTTGTAAGCAATTAGCATCTACATAAACACAGAAGAGTTCTTCTTTTACGAAGTAGATCTTTTTATTAAAAAAATATGTTTTAAAGTAGTGTTTTTCATTTGTATATTTTGTTGTGTTATTTAAGATTTTTCTATTAAAATGTTGTTCCGCGAATAGCAGCCGCTTTGCGCTAGTGTAAGTGCAACCACGGAAGACCAGCGCTGTGGCATAATTCTTTATGTCACGGCATACGCTGAGTGGTGGCCTTTTTTGTTTACCATTATTCTCAATATAAATGTAACATCTTTTTATATTGTTTGTGGTGACAAAATAAACGTATTTTTATCTTTATCTTCATTTTATTTTAACTGTCGTGAATTATCGAATTCAAAAAAAATATCGTCATATCACGTGAACATATTTATTATGAAATAGAGCCTGGTATGTGGAAACGCGGTGGCCAGTGCCTGTATGGAAAATGGTAGAGACACATGAAAAGTTGCGATTTTACTCTTAGTACGAGTAGACCCTTATTGTAGGTGCATACATCACCGTATAAATTTTGAAACTTATAAATAAATACCATATAAATAAATACATAAATAATTAAATAAATAAATAAATAAATAAATAAATAAACAAATAAATAAATAAATTAATGAATAAATAAATAAATAAATAATGCTGGACAATTCACACAGCAAATTTAAGGAGATCTTCCAAGTAATAATATCATCATCTCAGCCGTAGGATGGCCAATGCTAGACATTATGCCTGCCTCATGAATTTCCAAGACCATGGTCATAAGGGGGTTGTTACCATACTCACCTCGCTTTGCAGGCGGGTTGGCGAGCGCAGTACGTTGATACACCAAAAGATACTGCTGCCCATCTTTCGGAGGTTTTCTTGGCTGATTCCCACTGCATTCACGAGCAAGAGAGGAGGAGCAATAGTCTCCTCCACGGCAAATTTTGAATACAAGACAAAATATAAATGTAAGGAAAGACACATCCTTAGTTTATCCTAAGTTTTCCGAAGCGGACGAATTTTATTATGTGCTTTGTTCATTTTAAATGTGTTTTGTTTATATTTTGTATACTAACTATTCTTTGTAGCATTTGTTCTATTAAATATGCATTTACTGACTTTGACTTAAAGCCTATTAAAAGCTTGCCTTATGTAAACGCTAAACTGAAAAAATCACATTTGAGAGCTTAGGTCACATTCTAGGTTAATAAAAATATTTCATAAACCCTGAAAAACATTTGCACAAATTTAAAAGCTACAAACACTGCTTGCTTATCGCTCGGTAATTGTAAGAATATTTTTGTAGCAGCGTCCCGTGAGCTCGATAAGCAGTACAGATTAACAGTATTTACTATTAACCGTTATAGCAGAGATAGGGGCAATATACCTACACTTATTGTATGCTTAAAAGCGTGCGATTATGCATATATTAAAAATTAAAAATATAATACAACATTTTTATTGAAAAAAATATGCTTATTACATGTACTCTACACATGTAAGCCGTGTTGGCCGAGTGATATGTACCCCTGACTTTCAATCCGAAGGTCCGTGGTTCGATACCGGCCGTGAACCAATGGATTTTTCCTTCTTAAAAATATATATGTGCACACTTAGCACGTGCTTTAACGGTGAAGAAAACATCGTAAGGAAACCCGCGGCTTAGTTAGCTTCAAACGTATTAGCTGTTCTATCCTCTGACTAATAGTTGACTAAGCTGAGAGGATGGTATAGGTGCTGAGCAAGCCTAATCCATCTAACAGTGTCCCAGGCACTGCAGCGTTCCATACAGCGTGATTACCAGTTGCTGACGCTGTATACATCATCTCAAGATGATAATCAGAACAAGAAGAGGACTTACCCATGTAAATTAAGCGTAACCCAAATCATACCCAATAGTTATCGTGATCAGTTGATTTTGTGACATATTAAGTATCATATACAATAATGGTGAATTTAACAAGAAAGCCTACATTATGTTAAGTTTAAATCTAAAGATCTATGAAAAAATATGCTTATTACACACGCCGTGGGGTGCCGGCAGTAGAATGTTACCCCTCATGGAGATCCATGAGCGAGGCCTGTGTTCAGTAGTGGACGTTTAACGGCTGAAACGAAAAACGAATCTAACTATGTCTTAGTTTTACATTAATCCATGTTTTTCTTTTTTATTAAAAAAATATTTGCGAAAAAAACATTCATAAAGTTCACTTGTTACATTGTTTCTCATTCGTAGTTCATGGAAAGTACCATAATATCTTCTCACAGGATCAAAGATAGCCTGGAGGGCAATTCTCGTGTTTCGTGACCCCAGTGATAAACGAACTGACACAATCTCTATTTGAACGAACTTTCTGCATTCTCGTGATCTCACGATAGACAAATTTCTTTTGCTAACCGATGGTAATGCGTTGACTTGAAAAGAGCGAGATTGAGATGATCGAAGACTTTCATACTGATGTGATAAGTTCGGAGTAGACACTGAGAAGTGGGATGAGATGAAGTATAATGCAATTTTTTTTCTTTTATTTAATATAATACGGCTTATACCACGTACCTAACTCATTATCATCTCGCTGACGTTTCGTAGACAATTTAGAGGCCCTTCTTCATGAGCACCGTTGGCGCCTCCGAGGGCACGAGACGAGAACTTAACGAGAACTAGATAATAAGTTAGGTACGTGGTATAAGGCGTATTATATTTATTAAATGAGTCGCACCATGATAATTTCAATTCAGTGATTTTTTTTATATTTATGACGTTTTTTCTTTTTAACGAGAGGGCCTCAATTGTCTTTGTTGTTGATATTAAAGTATGATTATTGTTTAATGAATGCCCAGAATCTATGCTTAGCAAAGTGAGATCTTTCTGACAGTGGTTTATATATGCTGCTATATGTTCCTTATGTCTTGTCTGAAAATTTCAACCTGTCTGACCCACATAAATACTATTGCATACTAGTTTATTGCCGTAGGGTGCCGGCAGTAGAATGTTAACCCTCCTCTCATGCCCGTGGATGTAGTAAGAGCCTGCTAAGGGATACCACCAGAAGATGGGCAGCAGCGTCTTTCCGTGTAACAATATCCCGTACTGCGCTCGCCAACCCGCCCGCCAAGCGTGGCGAGTATGGCAACTACCCCTCACGGAGACTATGAGGGAGGCGTGTGTTCATTATTGGACGTTTTACGGCTGAAATTATGATTTCATTTCATTTCAAAATTCATGATCCACGAGAATTGGCCCCCTGTACAAGTTATATAGTAAAGTTTGCACGCATTTACTTAAACGATCGTATCGCAATGCATCCTTTCGTTCTGGGGGCGTTTTACCACCCTTTACCATCATAAATAACCTTTCACAAACTCCACTCAATTCACAACCTTACACGATCCGGATAAAGATATCTTTTCTTCGGTGAAAGGGATCAGTTATGATTTTTCTGATCAATCTATACAGCCTTTTGCTGCAGTTGAAATTGAACTCTAGTTTATAAAATTTTAGGTTGCTATTTGGCTTGGGTAAGAGTTTTCGTTTCGTAGGAACAGATAGTATTGTTTCATTATTAAGATGTGAAGGTTGATTTGTGTAATAAGCATTTCACGACTTGAGGATAAGTTATCTATTATTGTTTTATGATTAGTTCTAAAGGTAAAGAGGATAATACGGCGTACACGGTAAACGATTTGTTCGTAAGTGTGCGTGTTTTAAGAAAAAACTATTTATCTGTAGAAACGATTTCATTATTATTATAGCTTGAATGTTAGCACATTAACACCAGTTTTAACGGTGAAAGAAATAATCGTGTGGCCTCCCGTGGCTCAATCATCTTCAGACGTAGGTATTGAGATCTTCATTCATCTCAGTAGCTGAGTTCTTAAATCATCTAATAATAGATGTTACTGTTTAACATCAAAAGCATAAAAATCGCATATCTAAACTTTACTTATCATCTGGATACGCCTGCAAAGCTAAAGCCACGAGACAGGCTAGTAAATTTTACATTATTGTCAGAATTTTTTTATCGATGCCGGTTTTTGCGATGTATTTTTGAAGGGAAACTACATACCAATTTTACTTTTACACTCATTGCAAATTAATGTTACAAAGCTATTAAACAGATTTGAAGCTGTAGGCTACAACTGTGTGTATATTTTTTTAAAGAATCGTTATATTCAATCGCTTCATTTAATCGTTACATTGTCAGAAACTAAATAGATTCGACCTGCATTATATATGTCGCAAGCAACGTCAATACTCTAAATTCCAAGCAGTATTTGCGAGTTTAAACCGTCCTAGTCCATATGACGTGCAATCGGTAATCAGATCGCCATAGCGGGAGATAGGCGCCTGTTTGCTCGAGATAGCCCCCCGAGGGAGTAGCGGCGGACTGGGGTCCGGACTGTGCAGTTAACACCTCGATAGTTTACTAAAATACTAGTAGTAGTAATGTCTTATTGGAATTATTACTATACGACTATGGGGCAACTAGATACCTTTTCACTTTCCTATACTATAATTACTTAATATTAATCTTTTTAACCCCCGACAAATAAGAGGGGTGTTTTAAGTTGGACCGCCATGTGTGTGTGTCTGTGTGTCTGTCTGTGGCACCGAAGCTCTTAAACGAGTGGACCGATTTGCGTGCTGTTTTTTTATTTTTTGTTTCCGGCGGTGGTTGTAAAACATGTTTTATCTAAATCAGATTAAGAAGTTGACAAGATATGGGGGGTGAAAGAGGGGACGAATAATCGAATGTTTCTAAATATATCAGAGTTTGGTATCAAATGAAAGGGCATGCAGATTGCAAAACTGAGGTAACTTCAGAGACTAGGTAAAGTGTCGGGGTTTACTTAAAATTATTAATTTTATAGACTTGTTATTTTTAAATTGTGTAATGTCTATTATTTCAGTTGTTTTTTTATGTACTTTTTTATTTCCAAATACATTTCTATCTATCTACTTGCCGTCGGGTGCTGGCTGGAGAATTTTGAATTGGGTGCACAACGGGCATTTTGACAAGATATATTATAGATAGTAAGAGTCTGCCAAGGCATACTTCCAGAAGATGGGCAGCAGCGTCTTTCGTGTGTCTACATTCCGTACTGCGATTAAACATTAAAATAAATATAAATTTCACTCTTTAGCAACACATTGTCGTAACTGCAAGACCGTGGGCGGGCGGGCGTCCCTAGGGCGGATGGCGCGGTTATCTTGCTTGCCCAGTCGTATCGTTATCAACAGTTAGATGCCAACTTAAATCTCTTGTACGGATGCTAAGTCTAGATGATTTTGATAGGCATTTGATATACAAGGCTTGTCTCAGTTGGTCTAATAGCCAACTGATACGCAGGAAGTAGCGGGTTCGATTCCTGCCGCGGGAAAAATGTTGGTAACAAGCATATGAAAAATACCCACACTCGCGGGTCTGGGTATTTTTCAATTTATGATAAATATGTATTTACAAAAAAAAATGGATTTTAGTATTCTATCAATCATCTGGTTTCCTGTACAAGGTTTGCTTAGTTTGAGACTAGATGGTGTTGTGTAGTGTCCGATTTTTTTTTAATTTTTAACTTAATAATTTCTGTTACCCTATTCTAAATCAGTAGTTGTCAGTATGCATTACCCTTGCATTCTCCGTTTTCAGACGCTAACTTAATCTTTCAAAGAAAATAAAAACCCTCATCAAAATGTTGTAGTATAAATATGATAAAAAAAAAAAAAATAAAAATCATTTATTTAGACATGTTACAAAGGCTGAAGATGAAGAGAAGATGAATGCTGAAGACAGGGTGAAATGGCACAGATTTGGGGAGGCCTATGTCCAGCAGTGGACTAATATAGGCTGATGATGATGATGATGATGTTACAAAGGCACTTAAATTCTAATGAACCGATGACACTACCGAAGCTTTACAACTGTGTGGCAGTGTCAACGCCCAACTCCTAGACGTACATGGATTCTAAATATTTAAAATAAAGAAATTAATTATTATAAACTAAATGGGATGTGTGTGAGTGTGTTTTGTATAGGTGTGTGTGTGTGTGTGTGTGTTTTGTATATGTGTGTGTGTGTGTGTACGTGTGTGCGTGTCTGTTTGTGTGAGCGAGTGATCCCCTGAGGCACCCGTCTCTTAAGAGTCTGGGCAACAGGAGATTTCAGTGTTGAATATGTGGAATAAGATAATAATTTTTCAACGAAAGGAAACCAACTCTTTTAAATGAGTCGGTTAAATCAATTCTTGGCCATTCCTTAGCGCCAAGAGCTTTAACCTTACTTAAACTAACAAAGTACTGCGAATAATACTTATCATCATCATCATCATCATTTCAGCCGTAAAACGTCCACTACTGAAATAAGGCCTCCCTCATGGATCTCCATGAGGGGTAGTTGCCATACTCACCACGCTTGGCAGGCGGGTTGGTGAGCGCAGTACGGGATGTTGATATATGAAAAGACGCTGCTGCCCATCTCCCGGAGGTGTCCCTTAGCAGGCTCTTACTGCATCCACGGGTAGGAGAGGAGGGGTAACATTCTACTGCCGGCACCCCACGGCAAAATAATACTTATAAACAGCCTGAATTTCAAATTGTAAAGCCACACACGTATTTTTCGATATGTAATAAAGAAATTAAAACCAATTTTAAACTAAGTATCATGTTCACATCACATTGACTATGTAGTGAAAAGGTAAAAAAAACAATAAAAAAATACGAATTCTCGATTTTTTCCTTCCGAACTTTTTTTCATAGGCTCATACCGCCTGCCTCTTTTGGGGTAGTTACACACATGTTATAATATAGCAAGTGTGTTGAACCAAAATGGGGTGTAATATTATTACACCTTGACATGGCAATTTGACACATTGTAACAATGAGGCGTTTTCATTAAGAAGTAAAAACTTCAAAAATAGTTACCTCGAACCATATAGATAGCGTTAGTTTTCTTTTACTGGTAGGCACAATTCGACAATGACAGAATTAATCACAAACTTGCTTACTCCGCTTGCCAGCTCCATCTGTTAGGTTTAGTAGAAAACTCTTTTTCTTTTTTTTACTGAAAACGGCTCATTAAATTTGTATTAATGTAGCAATCGTATCTAAAGATCAACAACAGAAAATTTTCAATATAATTCTTTGGAAATACAAAAGCGTCGTAACTGCAGGTTGGGCGGGCGGGCATCCCTAGGGCAGACGGCGTTATCGCGCCCGCCCAGCCGGTATCGCTATCACCACGCTCCAGACGACGCTCTTTTATAACGCGTTCTTTGATTTATGCCCTGATGCTTATTTAAACCCGTTTCAGCTAGAAAACATGAATTTCACAAGATTTGTGAATAATTGTATCTTATTTTGAAGATAAGAGGCAGTCGTTAATGTACGAGCTTTTCTTTTACTTTTTCGTATATTGTTTAAGTGTAAATTTGTCCCTGAGAGGCGGGCGTTGAGGCTGCTCCACAGTTTTTACCTTTGCGGTCTCACCGTGCCTCATGTTACCCATAATAATGTACTTTACGCTTAATAAATGATTCATCATCATTATTATGTCAGCCGTGAAACGTCCACAACTGAACACAAGCCTCCCTCTTAGATCTTCATGATTAGTTGCCATACTCGCCACGCTTGGAAGCACGCACGCACGGAAAGACGCTGCTGCCTATCTTCCAAAGGTATCCCATGGCAGATTCTTACGGCATCTGCGGGCAAGAGAGGAGGAGAAACATTCTACTGCCGGCACCTCACTGTGTATTTGTCGTTATCGGGTAAAAATAGGTTTCGATTGGCAACCCTACATTGGTACCTCGTGTGGCGGCACGTGATAACACTGCAACGATCCGCGATAATAATATTTGTCGTAAAATATCGGACTAAGGAATTGATATCGAATAGCTCAGCCTTTATTAAGCGTGCGCGTGCGAGATAGGGAGATCCGTGCTTTATTTATAAGGGGGTAAGGTGGTATTTGGTCTGTGATGTAAATCTTAGTTGGGTGATTGAGATGAAAGTTTATATTCCCGGTGTGGACTTGATTATTCTACAATTAGACAGATTTTATAGCGTCTTTGTTTGTTTTTTAATAATAACCAAAGTCAAATGTACGCTTATTTTCTTTGAGTATTTACTTTGGTTTATTATGGAACTGGGTGTACAAACAAAAAAACATTATAAAATAAAATAAAAAACCCAACCGCAATTTTAAATTAAGGACTTGAAACTATGTCTTAAACTATGCCTACTCCAGTAGCCTTAAACTATGCCTACTCCAGTAGCCTTAAACTATGCCTACTCCAGTAGCCTTAAACTATGCCTACTCCAGTAGCCTTAAACTATGCCTACTCCAGTAGCCTTAAACTATGCCTACTCCAGTAGCCTTAAACTATGCCTAATCCAGTACCTCCATTACATATTACAATTGTTTAATTCTTTGTGGATACCATCATCAGAGTCGAGTTTTAACCATAAAATGGGACCACCTCTGAAACATGACCAAAAAAGTATCACCAAAATCCATTACCTATCCATAATTGGCGGAGTAATCGCGCAACATATTATACATAAAAAAGCAGATTGTTGCATTGAGAGCCTCCTTTCCTGAAGTCGGTTAAAATTAGGAGGATATTGTACGTCGAAGTTACCGCCGTAGTTTACGAGCGGGGGCGAGCGCGGAAGTTGATCTGATGTTTCGTACCGGTGCCGATGCCATTCAGAAGTCATCGCTCGTACAGTGTCTGGTGAGTGCCAACTTTTGTTCTGTTTCACTTTCCAAACTATTTATTAATTTATTTTATTACAAGCTTTTATTTAGTTTCACCTTCCTCGATGTTTGTCTGTAATCAAATCTTGCAAGTTAAATTTGATCCACACAGATTTGTATGCGTGTGTAGATCGGATGACAATGTAAAATTATTGTAACATGGTAGTTAAACGACACAACCCCATCGAGTTTGGACTGGTTTGATCCGTCTTGACGAGTTCTTTGGTGCTACATGGTAACCAGGGTCTGGTGATGGAGATTTTAAACTTTTTAGTTCTATTTATAAACAAGTAATAGAAGTTGAAAATAGGTATCCAACGTGTTCAGTTCCTCCCAGGGCAAAACCCGTTTAACATAACAATGAATAGTGTGAATACTCACGAGTCATTTGAAAGTGAAAAGAAGTAATAGAAGCTTGTTTTTGAAAAGTTTTTTTTTAAACTCAACTTGATTATTTATGTTGGTTACCCAACACAGGGTTACACATAACACACAAATAACAATTAAAGTGCAATATGCAAAAAAGGGAAAACATTTTTAAGTTTAACTCCTAAGTTAGCGCGCCTTACACTGTTTTTAACCTTAAGTGGTTGACAGGTAGAAAATGCTTTCGGCATTATGTCCACCAATTACATACAATAATTTAAGTTGTGTGCAAGATTAAATAAATAATAAACGGACAATCATATTGAGCGCGTTACATTTAATTGAATGCGCAAACATTCAATTAAATTATTTTAAAAAGAAAAAAAAAATTAAGCTAATACAAACTAACAAAAATTAACTGTGTAAGTAAAATAAGAATAACAATAGGAATATATCAAAAGGTATGGTATACGATAGGCCTGGATTATTCTTGCATAAGCTTTATCTATAAGGGATGACTGGAGAGATTTGGGGGAGACCTTTGCTTAGCAGTGGGACGATACAGGATAAAGAAAAAATAAAAAAGCTGCATCAATTGCTTTTTAAATGTGAGATATACTCGTACTTCATTTTGTAAATTCGGGAATCACATGATGATGATTTTCTTGAAAAATCGTAACGTTGGGAAATAGACTTTGACGTTATATAATTACGTGAGTAATGCCCGTATTAACAACATGAACTATTATTTATATTTTTATGCTTGATGCACTGTTACGATTCGGTTACTTTGTCTTGTAAATTAATTTTAGTTAAGGTAAAGCTGCTGCTGCCTTTTTTTTACTACTAAATGACGAGACAAGCAGAAGGCCCAAAGTGTTAAGCGGTAACCTCTACCAATAACAATTGCAATGCCGCGGTGATCACGTTCGCTAAGCACGTGACCAACGCTGCACTGCAATGCGCCCGTCACCCCGAGACAGAGTTGTAAGGTCTCATGTGCCCGTAATTTCACCGGCCCCCTTGCCCTTCAAACCGGAACGCAGCAATTAAAACATTACTACTTGGCGGCAGAAATAGGTATGGTGGTAGTACTTCCCCGGATGAACCTATCTTCTGGAGGTATCCCTTAGCAAGCTCTTACTGCATCCACGGGCAAGAGAGGAGAGTTACATTCTATTATACTACTATTGACGAGCTCTGTGGCGCAGCGGGCGAAGGTCCGCCTGCGACGCAAGGGGTTGCGGGTTCGATTCCCGCCTCGGGACAAATGTCTGTACGATCTGCAGATATTTGTTCAGGGTGTTCTGGGTGTTTTTCTAAATATAATAAAAATATCTATCTATCTATGTACATAGTATAATGTATTAAGTATATCAGTCATCTAGTACCTATAATACAAGCTCTGCTTAGCTTGGGGCTAGATGATGCTGTGTGATTTGTCCAGCATTATTATTTATTTATTATTTATAATTTATTGCCGGCAACCCTGCAGTCCATGTATGTACGTACTATAAGCTTCAGGAAGTAGGCAAAGCTTGCGTATCCCAACATCCTGAAATCCACCGGTAAGATTATTAAGCACACAATATATCCAGGTTATCGTGTGCACTTCCCAGGTAATTGGCGCCCAACGCTGGTCCAATGAGACGTGGTATCTGCGGGCCGCGCTTCGCTGCACCTGCTATCGGCGAGCGGCCCGCCGAACGAACCTAATGAGCAGACTTGAACGTTACGTCATGACTTTATGGGGTTAGGTGTAGAAGAAAAGCTTCAGCCGCGTGACAACCTATCAAAATGAAGGAAAAGTATTCTAACCTTCTACTGCCGTGGGGTGCCGGGAGTAGAATGTTACCCGTCTTTTCATGCCCGTGGATGCAGTAAGAGCCTGCTAAGGGATACCTCTGGAAGATGGGCAGCAGCGTCTTGATATGTATAAACATCCTGTACTGCGCTCCCCAACCCGCCTGCCAAGCGTAGTGAGTATGGCAACTACCCAACTACTAGGTAAAGTTTATGTTACAATTTTTCTTATAATGCTCTAAATAACTGCTTAAAAAAAATACTTTTTATCAGTTGTCGCTTTAACTTTGTACATGCTGTGACATCCTGTAATTACGGGAGCACCAGGCTATTAACATTTAGTCCTTAGTATTATGTATATTATGTGTAACCCTGTGTTGGATGTCCTATTAAATAAATAAATAAATAAATAAAAATAAATACCCTCATGGAAAGAGGCCTGTGTTCAGTAGTGGACGTTTTACTGCTGAAATGATGATTGTGATAATTTAATATTATGACAAAACTTTATTAGAAGTGATAAAGATTTCATTGCGTTTCTTTCTCTGAAATGAAAAACAAATCTTCATACCTACCTAAAAAAAAATTAAAGATAATCTTGATTTCTCCAATTTTTAGGGTTCCGTACCTCGAAAGGAGAAAACGGAACCATTATACTTCACTTCGATCACTTTGTAGTCCGTCCGTCTGTCTGTCAAGACCCTTTTTCTCAAGACCACGTGGAGGTATCAAGCTGGAATTTATATCAAATACTTAAGTCTACTGTCCCTTGGAGCTGTAAAACAATAAAACTTCTAAGCCAACGCATTCAAAAGATACAGCCGTTTATGCCGCAAATTTTCGACACTCGCAAGGGAATCAAAACCTACCGTGAACTCAGAATCTTTAAATTTGGTACAAACAACTTCTTAAAGCCCATATAAAGGAAGAATTGCGAAAACCGTAAATTTTTAGTTACATCATATAATAAAAATATTTTTAATAATTTTAAATTTACTACCCCTTTCCTCATGGACGCGTAGAGGTATTAAATTGAAATTCATATCAAATACTCAGGTCTTATATATTTATCTTACAGATATATTTGTCTTACAGATTTGTACGGAACCCTCGGCGCGCGAGTGCGACTCGCACTTGGCCAGTTTTATTGTAACAGTACACCATATCTTCCGGCGGTATCCGGAAGATAGACAGCAGGCGCTTACTGCATCCACGGGCATGAGAGGAGGGGTAATATTCTGCTACCCCACGACGCATTAAATTCTCACATTATATTATTTCCGCAAGGATATTGCAGAGCTTGGATATAATCAAGTTACACAAAACTAATATTGTACCTTAGCTAGACAAGCCACTAAATAAAGTCCCATAACACAACCTGACACTACCTTAGAAAAGACATCTTTGCCACTCTTTTAAAAGAGTGAATATATAAGATGTGATTTGTTAATTGTAGTTTTTTAGTTAGTTCTTAGTTAGTTTTTTTTTTCATTTTCTCTCTGATACTGCTTGTTAATAATTTAGACATGGTGTGTACACATATTTTGGAGTACTGTCTAGCCTTAATAATATTGGTTATTTCTATGTTTTGTCTACTAACGACTGTATTCTGTTTTGTGTGCCATAATAAATAAATAAATAAATAAATAAACAACCTCAAGAATTTTATGTTCTTGAGCACTCGCTTAAATAATTTTCCATTCATCCTCCGTGTTCCCAGTATGGTGCTGATCTGGCGATCGCGGATGCCGCGATATCGCCCACGTCGTGTCGCGCGGTATCGGTGGGCGCGAGCCCTCGCTATGTGATGTATAGATGCATGTTTGTGGGAAACTATTAGAATGGATTATATTATAAAGCCGTGGAGTGCCGGCAGTAGAATGTTGCAGAACTGCGCTCGCCAACCCGCCTGCCAAGCTTCTACCCAAGAGCCATGATATTGAAATGAGAGATGTGATATGTGGAGTGGACACGTTTTGATCAATTCAACTAATAGATCAAATAGACTCCGGAAGAGGTCGTTATGAGCTCTTGATATCGATTCTTAGGATCTTTTGAGATATATTTGTAAACTAGTGAGTGGGTTGTGCGCGAGCTGCTTCGCAGCACGCGGGGGTTGTTTTAAAACAGTCGAGGGTAGGTTGTGTGTGCGCGAGCTGCTGCGTAGCTTGCGAAGTTTTAAGCAAAAAACAAAAAAAGTAAAAGAAAATTAAGGGGGTGGAAAAGGGGTAGTTTTTTTGGTAGTTTTTAGTTTTCTCGATATTCCAACTGGAAGTGGGAGAACAATGATGTCAGTGAGTCAGTCAGTCAGTGAGTGGTAGTCTATAGCTTATTTATTTGTTATTAATATGCATTATTATATATAACATGTAGAAGGTAGCGACAAATGTTTTTAATTGTTCTGCAGATATTTGTCTTGGTATTTTTCTATGTAAAAAAATAAGTTAGTATAATTAATGGAATCAGGCGTTACTTTGCGGAAATCCATGATAATAAAATGCAATAAAAATATTGAGTTTTAATTCCGCTTATGCTGAGATGCAGGAGCACCGCCCTCCCGCCCGCTAATTATGCGCATGCAGGGAGAACTAGCTTGTCAGTGCAGCATGCATACTCAAACCTATACGACGACACGTGTTATGACTGGTCGGCCGCCGGAACGAAAAACTTTCGTTCCGGCGGCCGACCAGTCAACACCTACAGCGTTCACCTGATGATGCCTCGCGGAGAGGCGAAACACGTGTCGTCGTATAGGTTTGAGTATGCATGCTGCACTGACAAGCTAGTTCTCCCTGCATGCGCATAATTAGCGGGCGGGAGGGCGGTGCTCCTGCATCTCAGCATAAGCGGAATTAAAACTCAATATTTTTATTGCATTTTATTAATAAGTTAGTAGTTAGGTAAGCTAAGTATTTGTAGAGGTATACCTACTAAAAATGTAGTTGAATATATTTTACACGCGCGCGCTCTCACCTAAAATTCTCTGTGATTATTTTTTCAGCCAATGTGCACATTTAATTTGCAACAAATACCTAGGTATTTGAAAAGAACAAAACAGATTGAGGACTTTCCATAAACGAATTGATAGCGAAGATTTTTATACTTATAAACCATCGACAAGGTAAAAGCTATAGACTTGACAAATCAAAGACAACGACTTTGCCCGTACAAAAGAGAATGTATTTATGAATCAAGTTATAAATATATTTGTCCCTGAAATAGTTAATAGATCTGTCACTTACACTATCAATAACTCAAAAAATATATTTGTTCCTTATATAGTAGATAAATAATAAAATACGCTCGCACTGATTCAATTACACAAACTTTATTGATAATATTATTATCGTGAGAAAACCCGTTAGTTAGCTTCAGACGTACATACCTGTTCTTTCCTCTGACTAATAGTTGACTAAGCTGAGAAGATGGTATGCTAGGCATCTCACAATGTCCCAGACACTGCAGCGTCCCGTACAGCATAATTAGCAGTTGCTGACGCAGTATTAATCATCTACAATAGACGCAAAAGGCCTTATTATTAGAAACTTTGGTGGCAGTATAGTTAGTGGTATAAAAACGCCAGTATTTCAGCGGCAGAGTATCAGCTCCAATCTAACGTCTCACACTTAACAATCGTGTTAGGTACCAACCATTGCCAAGCACATTAGTGATGGGCACCTGTTGCTAGACAGTACAAATGCACTGCTAAGTGGTGCTGCTATCTAGCATCGTTACCTGACCTCTGGCGGTAAGGAATGGAACTAATGATGCTTTTAGGTTAGTTTTTCTACGTTGTTTATGCTTTGGGACGTACGTAGACTAAAAATTTCCAGAACTTTATAATATACACTGGGGAATCAGAGTATAAATTTATGTTAAATTTAAACAGAAACAGTGATTATGATAAACAAAGAAAAATATCTAGTTTTAATTCCAAAAAACAGTGATATTTAAAGATTAAACATTATGTAGCAAAAAATAGACAATCACTGCCTAAGCGTCTATAATATAATAATGTAAGAAAAGTGGTACATTTTATTTCAATAGATGATAAATAACATAGTGGAATAAATTGAGGGAGGCCTTTGCCCAGCAGTGGGACACAATAGGCTGACAAAAAAGCTAACATCAATCTTTTAGAGGCAGAGCTATCTCAAAAACATACAGACAGAAAGAAAACACTATAACAAAATCGATTTTCAAATTGTCATCGATATCATAAACTAGTGATGTGCGAGTATCGACTGGCCATTCGTCGAGGCGGCTAGATCTCACGATATCGCATGACGTACGGGGCGCGCTCAGCTAGGGTGACACTGCGCATGTGAAGAATTGGACGACTTGTCACTCTGATAAGGCCTTGTGTGGATTTTGTTTGACGAGCTTTTGTGACGAGTTGAAAATGGCTTTTTGTGACGGAATTTCGATCTTGTAATTTTTTTAATTCCTAAGCTTTGCGTTAAAAATGTGATCGATTGACAATGAGATCTTGAAACGTTTAATTGTACGATTTGTCACTCTGTTAATGGGATTTTGTTTGAAGAGCTTTGGTGTTGGATTGAAAATGACTTTTGACGATTGTGAATCGGAATTTCGTATCTTGTCGTGTATTATGAATAAATAAGCGTTTTGTTAAAAATGTGGTCGACTGTTAATGATATCTTGAAACATTTAATTGTAAAACGAAGTATTCTTTATTTAATTTTGCATAAAACAAGCAACCGAATTCTCATATAATTAGAGAAGGGTCATCTGACGCCTGTTAGCGGACACCGTGATACGTCGGTGTGAGACAAGCATGCGTCATACGTCGCCGTTCTATACTATATATATACACTATATATATATATATATATATATATATATCCATATAATATTAGATCTATGGGTTATAGAAAAAGTTATTTAAGATCTGTGCAATTTGCTATTGTTGTCTCAAAATAGAGATTATATTTTAATCATTTATTATAGTAAAATACTGGTGTACAAGTAAATGTAAGCTAGATTTTAAATTAATCTAAGAATTAATAACCACTGGATTCTAAAAAGTGAGTCACACTTCGAAGGCCACCTCACACGCAGAATGCCAACTATTCATAAAATGCCAATAAAACTTGCCACCCTATAGAATGAAACAATGACGCCACAAACGCGCGGCAATATTTTAAAATCGATGTTTTTATGAATCGATAATTTGTTGGGTGCTTTCGGCGCGTCGTTTCGCGGCGTTAGATCCTTATCTCGATGTCACAACGCTTTGTTTCGATTCGGCCCAACATCGGTCCATGTTTCGCTTGAAATGTGTTTCTTGCTAACGTACGAATTGATACTATCTTGTCCACATTCGCAAGGTTATTTCGTGTCTCTACCATACCTTTAGCTATGATTTTGGACTCTATCCAGTCGAGTTAAGGTTGACAACATTTTTTGAGGTGTTTAGGGATTTTGGTAGGGTTGTATCTGCCGTTTTCATATGCATGCCAAGCGGTCTGTCTTCAGGTGTGTTCGACGGTTAATATTTGATACTTTCTTGTCTCCAGCTCAAGGAATGCAAGGCACCCTTCATTATGCCGACTGGAAGTGAACATCAGTCGTTTTGTCGGGTTTATTTTTATTAAGTGTTAATTGGAGGTAGGTATTTTGTATCGTGGCATATAAAACTTTAATAATATTGAGTTTCATTAGGTGATCTCGCTGTGTTTGTAAGCGGAGGTCTTGTATTTTGCTGACTGATTTTTGTGCTTAATGGTTAGACTTGATATAAGAAATATTGGTTTAAAGAAGTTTATGAATGCTCACAAAGGGGAATAAATGTTATACTTTTATCTGTAATAGAAATAATAAGTCTTAGTGGAAACAGATCAGTGACCTGTTCTCTAGTAGTTTTACTTTTTTCATAGTCCGGCAACATTATTCAATTCCTATCATGTGTGCTTTTTTCTTGTAGGTATCTAGTAGTGTTGCAAAACTGAAATTTAACTGTAATAATAACAAAAACACGGGAATCATAAATATCCCGACGTTTCGGGAATAATAAAGGAAAAACAGGTGGCCGATGGGGCCGAAAGGTTCTCAATTGGAGGCCACGGCCAAGCGCAGCGTAGGAGTCCACCAACTAGATGGGCAGACGATCTGGTAAAGTCTGTAGGTCGGCGATGGATGCAGGCCGCAATACCTGGAGGACCATGAGGGAGGACTATGTTCAACAGTAGACTTCCTACGGCTTAATTGAAAGATGATGATGATGAAGTTGTGACATGTTTCACTTTATAATTAGAAGAGGAAAGGTAGACAGAAGGCTTGCTAATAGCTATATGAAAATGGCAATGGTGTTCGTTCTGTTTATTTAAATACTAAATAAATTGTGTTGTACCACAACAAAATTATTTGCGTCCACATTTCTAGTGTTGTACCTACCAGTATCAGTGGTTTCGGCTTCTGTGTAGGCGTGCGTAAATATGGCTCCACTCAGCAAATAAATAAAATCGTATCGTCGTATCTCAAGATTCGAGATAGGAGATAACATATAGATTCGCCTTATTTATACCGAGCTAGATAGGGTATGAGGTGTCCCAGAATTTGTGTCGTATGAACATAAACCAATCTGTAATGATCAATATTTATTGTGCAATCATATTGCACAAACTTTCGTGAAAAGAATGACACACACCTCGTCCGGCCAACACTATGTTTAGAGGTACACTGATTCCAAATGAGCGAGCTCTCTCATTTCGTGTGGAAACAAAACGGCGCGCTCTCTTTATGATATGGGCTTATCTAACGCATACAATTTTTGCATACGAGACCTATCTGTGTCACAGCTCAAGGTTTTAATGAACTTGACAAGCATATTACTAACTTAGGGATTTCATTTATTAAAGATTTTATGCAAATAATGAATAATAAACACAAAAAAAATACTGAAAAATATTTTATGTCATTATGTCCTAGAGTAACCTAAATGGTACAACCTAATATATTTTTTTGTACATGGTTTTTATTAAATCTAATAACTAAATGAAAGGGTATTTAATTATTAGATTTGATCTTATTCACAAACAGAAATGAACATAAATAAATCTTGTTAAACTAACGCGATATACGCGATAACATCCTGTAAGTATTTTAAAAACTAATAATAGAATTATTGACTATTCTTTAATTCTTGTGCTATACTGCAAGTTTTCTGACCAGTGTTTTGACCCACCCTATAGAGTGGGCCAGATATTGTAGTTTTTTTTCTAGTGTTAAACTTCTATATTTTTATCGCTATTCTGACCCACCCTGTAGAGTGGGCTAGATAGTGAATATTATACGAGAGCCATAAATAAAAAGCGAGACAGATGCTATCAGCTTCGAACACCGAAATTGGACGTGCAGCCCTAGTGGGCTCGCTTCCTAATAAGATAAGCAAGTTTTGTGGGTTTAATGGCATAAAGCTTTATTGTTTTAAACTGTGTGTATGAGTGGGTGTCTCAATGGAACTATTATAAGCTTATTTATTAATATATTACTATGTAAAACAGTTTTACATCGACACTAAATGTATTATTCATTATTCTATATCGTGCATGTAAGAATAGTTATTTTTTTTTGCATTAAATATCTAGATTTAGACAATTTTTTTAATTCATCAATATTTTGCACCGCCGCCATTTTCAAAGGCTGCGCTCATTACAATCCAAAGGTTGCTTGGAAAAAACTCTCAGCGATAATATCGCCCATTGTACTAAGATAAGGATGTACGAAAACGCTTTTTAAAATTGACTAAAATAAAGTTATAATCCGTTGACTAGCTAACCGGCCTTCAAAGCTAAGGCCTTGCTCAAAAACTAATCAAGCACATAAAGGCACATCCTGCATGGGTCGATAAAAATAATAGAAAACTTGTAAATTGAGATCTTGCGATACGCATGACCTTTCGCCGGATATTGTGTTAACGTTGTTTATTTAATCTGTGGTTCACCCAGAGTGATGGCGGTTAGGACACCGTACGCCAAGGCTGGTTTTCCTGTCCCGCGTATAGTCGCGTTCATAGTAAAGGACCACTTGTGACTGGCCGACTGATGTGACTGCCCGGCTTAGTGGTATCCCTTACTACGAATGCGACTGTACCATCGGTGCTGACGTAATATTAATAATAAACTTTATTATGTAACTTACAAAAAAATAATTGAATGTTTTTCACAATCTAATAAAATATGAAATATTATGTAATAAGCATAACGAGTCGATATTGGTTTTTTTTTCTGATTTAATTTATATGTTATTGACCGCAGATGGCCATGACAACGTTACCGGCAGGGTGATTACGTATCTAGCAACAGTTTGCAACAGGGGTATATCTCGCTGTCAATGGTCAATTTTGTAGTAGATAAAAGCAAAAATTGACTTTTGAAAGCGATGATCGCAAGTTATACGCCTGTTGCAAACCTGTCGCGAGATACGTAATCGCCCTGCCGACTAAGTTGCCATGAAACGTTCTATGTGACGCTGAGCTGTCAGCGCAGAGACGTGCGCGACGTAGTTGTGATATTTTTTTTTGTTTTAAAATTTTGTGTTAATAAAAAAAATGTGTGAGTTACTTGTAAATTAAAGGCAATTAAATAATTAATTACAGGCCTTTGCTCTGCAATGGGACACAAATGGCTGAAAAATAAAAATAAATAAATAAATAATACTTGTAAATTGCCTCAGATTGAATAACTCTCCCTGATCAAACTAAGTTCATACTTGAAGAAAATAAGCTTAGTATAAAAATGCTACTCACAGGATATCAATAAATCAACCATGCCGGTGATCACCCTCGTTCGATTTTGTATAAATAATGTAAGTGATCTGTCCCCGATAAGGTTCAATATTGCTTGTCGGTTTATTACAGTTTTTTAGTCAATTCCGATCTATAAGCATACATTTAGATTGGAAGATAAAAATGTAATTCAGAAGTTTTAAATTATTAATATTAATTGTGCATGAGGTACGTCACATACGTTCCTTATGCACAATTAATATTATGAATCCTCTCAGTTATATAGTATAATTTATATAATATAATTATATGAAACACTAACAAGGTAGCTACCAGTAAAATAACATCTAACATTCAAACCAGAAGCTACTTAAAAAGTTGTAAAAGATAATCTAAAAATTAGACCACAAAAGGGCCACCTCCAACAACGGTTAACTAACGTTTAAAGTGAAGATGAATGCGGGCCGATATATCATCCGAGGTGCGCAAACTTTCAGCGATAACTTTTAAAGACTCAACTTGGTATATTTTATATCGCACTGAAAAATTGTATATCGCTCGCCTGCGGGGACGAGATAACGTGAAAAAATCGCGGGCTAGTAGGGCTGGGGTAAAGGTGGCCCCTCATCATCATTTCAGCCATAAAACGTCCACTGATGAACACAGGCCTCCCTCATGGATCTCCATGAGGGGTAGTTGCCATACTCACCACGCTTGGCAGGCGGGTTGGTGAGCGCAGTATGGGATGTTGATACACGGATAGACGCTGCTGCCCATCTTCCGGAGGTATCCCTTAGCAGGCTCCTACTGCATCCATGGGCATGAGAGGAGGGGTATCATTCTACTGCCGGCACCCCACGGCGGATGGCCTGATGGCCCTTCATGTCTATTATTTATTTCTATCTAGGTGCTGGGCAACCCTAATCCATCTAACAAAGTCCCAGGCCCTGCAGCATCCTGTACAGCATGAGCAGTTGCTGACTCTGTATAAATCATCTATTTTTTTTTAAATTTATTTATACTTATATAATAAAACTTAAATACATGGTTATTAAAACCAGTGCCATAAAAACCGTACGAGGTTTGTCTTGGCACATACATATTATAAAGTGTAAAGGGCTTCATTTGTTTTAAATAATTTATCATCATCATCTTATCCGTAGGACAGCTGGACATAGGCCGCCGTCACAAGAACTGATCGTGAGGGGGTTGTTGCCATACTCGCCAGGCTTGGTGGCGAGCGCAGTGATGTTGAAAATGCGGAAAGACGCTAATGCCCATCTTCCGATGATATCCCTTGGCTCTGCATAAGAGAGGAGATTCTTATGCTATTATTTAGATAGATATACCTTATACATGCCAAATAGGTTTCTTTTAAAATGTCAGTTAAGCTATGATTTTTTTTTGATATCTCAAAGTCAATTTAGGACGAAAGTGACTAGCTTAGCTATTACGAGATTAGATAAAAATATGTTTATTATGTCACTATTTACGAAGAATGAACAAATGTTTGAAATTATTCTTAGAACTAAGTCAAAGTGACAAAAAAGGTCACCATTCAGCTTGTGCTCTGGCAGAGTAAATCAAATTACAGCGCTGGTCTTTCATGGTCACCTTGTTTGTGATAGGTGGTATTAGCTACAGAGCACACGCAATAAAACATATTTTAAAAAAGGTATCAAAAAATAAATTCTAGCAAGTACAGAGACGATATCACTCATAGATTTAAACACATTTAACAACACTAATACAATAGGATTTTATGGTAGGTACTAAGACTTACCTCGTACCATATTCCTTCCGCTTTCACTTCAATCCGTCATTTTGTGGTTTTCCCGGCTATTTTCCCTTCCCTTGCGTCAGTATTTGTGAAGTAGATATTTGTCTCGGTCACGGGAACTTTGGTAATTGGACATGATTCCGGGATTGACGACTGTAAAGCTTTTCACTGTTTACCCGGCTGCGAAGATGGAGGTTAATTGTCTATGATTGATGAGGCCATGCATTCTTGCCGTGGGCTGCCGGCAGTAGAATGTTGCTCTTGCCCCCTGGATGCAGTAAGAATCTGCCAAGGGATACCTTCGAAAGATGGGCAGTATCTTTCCGTGTACCTTATTATCCATATTATATACTGCGTTTGCCAACCTGTCTGCCCTCACGATCAGTACTTGGTTATTCATGAGGTAGAACTGTGCTCTGCAGTGAAGGTTCTCCTATCCTACTGCTGAGATGATGAATTTAAATTTTGCATATTTTTCAAGGGTAGAGATTACAATACCATAGAATTTAAATTATCAAGAATCAAAACATACTTTATTCAGTGCGGCCGCATGGACCTTATTGACGCGTCACATATTACAAAATAAAACAACACAAATAAATAGAATAAAGCACATAATTGAATCTGTTCACTTCAGATGACGCGCGAGTTAGGAAAAGAAGTGAACAGAAGAACCTAACTCGGTCGTAATAGTCATCATTTAACAATTTTATTTTACGTTACGTTTGACGGAGTTGGAGCAGATTCCGTCCCAATCCTATCGTGGCTTGACATCATTTAATAAATATAGTACGGCTTACACCACATAACTAACTTATCATCTTGCCGCCTCCGAGGGCCGCGAGACGAGAACAGTTCTCGTCTCGCGGCCCTCGGAGGCGGCCACGAACGGTGCTCATGTAGAAGGGCCTCTAAATGGTCTACGAAACATCAGCAAGATGATAATAAGTTAGGTACGTGGTGTAAGCCGTATTATATTTATTAAATACAATACCTTAAAAGTTTATTCATTTTTTTATAAAATATTTATTTTTGCCATACCTCAGCACATAGCACAGGATTGGGAAAATGGAATGGGCATATATAGGGAGGCATTCGTCCTGCAGTGGGACAAAAACGGCCAGTAATAATAATAATAGTAAATTATTCTTACTCATTTAACGAGTATAGTTTTATTATTCCTATTTTGTTGGACTTTTTATTTTACAGGACGTTAGTTTTTGTGAATTATAAAAACATATTTAAACGGGTATTTATTTATTTATTAAATACTTTGTGCAGAAAAAACAATGCACAGAGGAGGATATAATGCTAATAGCTTTTTTTACCATTTATCGCGTTATTTACCTTTATTATTGCCAAATCTTCCCGGGACCACGATGGGCAATCCTGTCAAAACGCCGGAAAATAAAAAGGTAAATAACGCGATAAATACCCGGTTAAATATGTGTTAATCATGTGCTGTGATCGCGAAAGTTTATTATAGATTTTGTATACTAAATAATAATTATGTGAATATTAATGACTTTTAATTAATTCTGACTGATGTTTCACTCTATTATTTAAATTCATAAATTCAGAATCAAGCAGTGATATTTTTTTTCCATTACCTATACGTGACATACCTATTTGAAAGATTGGATAGCTATATACATTATTTATGATTTTAAGTTTCTACTCACATTTCCTACTATAATCACAACTATAATCTAAGGCCCATATAATATATACCTTACAGACTACATACATAAAAATAATATCTTATCTACTAAGGGGTGTACAATGGGCGGTCGTATCACTTAAAGCGATTTCTTTATTTAAATACTAATATTTAATGGTTTAAAACTTTGCCTAACTGTCAAACTACTGTATTTTAGTTTCAAAATTTACGTGTAGTGGTTTAGATATTTACCTAACATTGCCTATCGTATTTTATAAATAACTCTAAATTAACCAAAACCCATTATTTAGATTTTCAAACATTAACACATGTTTAACCGGATATTTATTATATATATATTTATAAAGTGTCATGATCGCAAATGTGGTCGGTGTTCCGCATTATGGGGCAATTATGACGCCACTGAAAATCAGTGCCGTGTTCTCACGGTGTGTGCTGTTAAATTTATGTCTCATAAAATATTTATCTTGTTTAAATGTTTATTTTGAATTTACCTATGTACCTATGAGTCGTAAATAAATAATTTATATTCTTTTCTTTTCGAATGTTAAAAAAATAATTTAAAATTATGACATGTTACAGCAAGGCAAACTCTGTATCATTCGCACCGAAAATCTTGCTCGTTGAAACTGACAAAGAAAACTCCGTATCTCCGTGTCCCCCGACAGTGCTACTCTATTAAACTTTTTTGCATTACTTTTCCGCTGGATAAATTGTAGCACGATAACTCGAGTTTAACGAGGTTAATACATTAAACGCTGTTTGAGCAGTTTGCCCGCCCTGGGCGTTTGACGGATTAATGACAGAATGTCAGTTTTTCTTTTGTTTTTATTAGGTTTTTTAGAAAAGTTTGGAGGAAACGGTTATTTTGAGGTAATGAGTGGTTAGCGAGCGAAGCGAGGTATTAATCATACATAGGTTAATGCTATTTATGTATATAGTTCTGCTGAACTGTCTGACGTATTTTCTTGGAAAACGCCTTATTGATTGCAGGTATATCTTGGTGGTATATCTAGGTAGGTGATGGAATTTTATTAGATTTTTTTTTAGTGCAATTTTTGAAGAGTTGTAAATTTTTTTTTCGTTTTGTTTTTAAAAAGCATTTTTTAACAAACGTGCTTGTTTAAAATAAGCTTTTGTATAATTATTAATTAGGTACCTATTAAAAAAATTCTCGCAGCCTGAGGAAATACTAAGGTACTTAGTTTATTAGTAATAACTGAGTAACATAATAAATAATGGTGTAGGCATCACTAATAACGCAAACCTTCAAGCTAAAGTACCTCTTTCGAACCACATTCAGAACCGACCAGTGAAAAAACAAGCAAATAATTTTCAAATTAAGAACGCAAAAAGAATCCTTTCGCGCGCTATCTCAAAATATTAAAATGTATGTAAAGCCGGCCACAGATGGTCCGACTATAAATCGTGCGGCATCGCCTCGGTATCGCTGCGTCATTAGCGTAGAAAGTAATTGTGCAGATTTGTCTCCGGTCGTCGCGGATGAATGGGCGGTTTTATCTGGACTTTTGACAAGATGTGGGCTGGCTTCCTTGCGATAGCCGCGTTTTAGCGGGAAAACTAAGTACCTAATCATGGGTCACCGGTTAAGATTTATGGAATAGACTAGGTTGTGAAAATAATTTAGAAACTTAGATCTCTTACATCCTGCCGTTATTTCATTATTATATCAGCCCTATTTATGGAATGGACCACGACCTGAGTGTTAAATAATTACTTACCTAATGATTTGAATAGGAACTTAGATCTACGAGTACGTCTATCTATCATCATAATAACCCCATACCGATGTGTCTCCTTTAACGGTCCTGCGCGGGCCTCCTACAACGTTCGCTTCTACAGTAGGTTAGATAATTAAGTAGATCCAAAGAGGTGTCCCTAACCCATAGTGACGCAACTTCCTAATCAATGTTTCATGGTGTACATAGTCAAATGTTTTTGAAAGGTCGCAAAAAACACCTTAAGAGTTTTGCGACCCTTCCCAACGTAGACATGCGTGATTTAGGCGGTTATCACACTGTCACAAATTGCTTGCATCAAAGTAATTTTTTGTCGCTATAGTGTCTAGGTAGCTGATTAAATATATCGATAAGTTAATAAGATAACCAGATCTTAGGTAAAATTATGCTATCCAAATGCATATAAAAATAAATAATCCGGTCTTAAATAATTAAGTACAAAATAAAAAAATTGGCATCAACGGCGCCGAAGGAAACGGTTTGAGGCTTCTTAAATTAGAAATAAGCACGTAAAATAACATACAATTTTATATTAGAAATCTGCTATCTTTGATTTACCCTCTATGACTCTTATAAAGCATTAAAATTTTCATATTCGTAGATGTGACGCAAAATACATTAACCCTCATTGCCCACGAATCTCACACCCTCCATTCATTGTAAATGTAAATATGTGTGATGTATGATTTGCTTCCCGTAATAAATCTTAGGGACGCATTAACGCGAATACTCAATAGTACTCACCTAATGTGACTCGATATCATAACGTACGGTGCTAATGGGAACTTACCTGAAAAGAAAATACATTTATTAGAAATAACATCAATCATTTTGAATTCTCAATTACTATGAAAATGAGGCAAAGAGTGGAAAAAACGTTCATATACCTAGTTGTTTTTCTACAATAAACTTCAACACAAGATGCTGTGTCTTTAATGTCTTTAGTAAAAAATAATAATTAAATCTTTAATAATAATAATAATTTATTTTCTTTTACAAATGTTACAAATCATACAACTTAGATCTAAGGTTTTATGCATATAAACAGTTCATGTTAGAAAAACATAGGTACCCAAGCTAGGTAAATACTGTGTAATGATGGCGTACCTATACTCTCCACCGGACTAAGGTTTCATCACCTTATTAGATTACATTACATAGATGATGGTACAAATAAAAATATAATACATTAAAATTTAAAACAATGAGACATAAGTTTTAGAAAAAAAGACATACATTTAAAAGACTACTTTATAATTAATACGGGTAAATAGCAGCGTGTGTGTAGGGTCTTTATTGAGTAGAGTATTGAACAATTTATTCATATTGAGACAATATAGTAAGAATAGTTTCAGTTTGCAAATAGTTTAAATTTAGTAACCAATTTTTTATTACCATTTTACATTTTTGACTAGGTGCTGTATAAAATAGTAGGGATACATTAAGTTGGTTGTAGATGTATGCTCCTAAGAAGGCTGAATGACGTCGGGCAAAAGCAGTTCGGCATCTAGACATATCTTGTAACATATTCATTTTCATAAATAAATTAGGCCTGGTGCGTCTCTCAGGCCACGCGCTATGTGGGGTTTCGTAGTTAACCGTAGACCTTTTATTAGAAGTTGGTGTATGTTTTTTTATGGTAACCAAAACATATTAACAAGAATTAAGTTTTCCTAGAAAGTTCATGGTTAATACTACATTTATGATTTTTTTGAGATTTTTAAAGCTAGCAAGTTTAGATTTTAGAGGAGCGGACGGAGTGACGCTCGAAAAAAGTTTAAAACTTTAATATTTCGCTAACGGAACCCTACATCGCAAAATTGTCTTCGCAACCCCGAAATGATTTTAAAATACGATACCTAACGCGATGGGAAATCAATAAAAAAAAGTTTAAATAACGTTCATCATCATCATCATCATCAGCCTTTATCGACCCATTGCTGGGCATAGGCCTCCCTTTGATTTTGCCATTCGCCTCTGTCGCAAGCTGTTCTTAGCCGGTGCAACCCACGGTCTTCCGAACATCGTCAACCCATCGGTATGGTGGTCGACCCCTTTTTCTGTGCCCTTCTCTCGGCCACCATTCAGTCAGCGTTTTCGTCCACCTGTCGTCACTTCGTCTGGCCAAGTGTCCTGCCCAACTCCATTTGGACCCCATTATTCGCTCGCCGACATCCTGAACCTTAGTCCGCTTGCGAATTTCGACGTTGGGGACCCGGTTCATGACTCTCTGCGCAACGCTGATTTTGTGCACAGCCTCCTTAGTAAGTCGGCATGTCTTACATATAATAAATATTTTATCAGCATTTTTTTGTAGCGTTATCTCTGCGTTGCCATTTCTATTTCCATGCAAAATATCAGCCTTCTAGGACTAATAATCTCTTCGCAAAGCCGGTCACGGCCGGACAGACATATAGACAGACAAAACGAAACTACAAGGGTTTCTTTTTTTCTACAAAACCCTAAAAAAACTCCTGTTTAGCAACTTAAATAACGAGACAAGCCGAAGGCCCCCCTTATGTTAAAAATGACCTCCACCACATGAACTCTATGTGCTAAGAGTTATTGAGAGTTGTAAGGTTTCATGTGCCCGTAATCTGTTTATGACTTTTGAAGCTAAATAAATATAAAACTATATCACCGGACATCAAATATATGTAGTACAGATTTATGCAAAAGATATGATGCTTGTCGTAATCTGATAGAGGTTTTATTTGAAATTTATGATCTTCTGTTTAATTTGTTTGAGTTTATTGCAAATGTTATGTAGGGGTCGGTATTTATGGAAGACGAAATCTAGGCTCTCGCTGAATGTTAGTCAATGGTCAGGTTTTTACTTAACTGCATCAATAAAATTAATTGAAATAGGTCATCATAGCTTCAGAAATAAGTGCCAATAGGTATTTTAATAACGCTACTCTTAATTATCATCTCACGTGCCCTGCTGGACTAACTACTAAACTACTCTACTATGTCACTTTCAAATGATTCGTGAGTTACACTATTCATTGTTATGTTAAACGGGTATTCTACTCACGTTAATTATTCGTTGAAAATAGGTATCCAACGTGTTACTCTACTATGTTTTGTAGTTTTGCTAAAATAACCATAGTAAATTATAGTTATCATATTAAATGTACGGAAATATCCATGTGAAAGGGTCGCGGGCTGTCCTCACCCTGAAGAAGGCCCTCGATAAGGGTCGAAACAGTTGGTGCCTCCACCAATTTAACAAGTACGTGAACATTCCCGATATTTATTTAATATGTATCGTTGTATTGGTTTTTTTAGTTGCAAATAAAAACATTTAATTGGTTATTTTTATTAACAAAGATTTAAACAAAATACAGAAGAAAGATTTATACAAAAGTAAAGTAAAGTAAATGTATCTTTATTGCTGTAAAACATGCAAAAGAAGGTGTTACATATTTATATATCGTTGGTTGAGATTGGCGTGCAACGTCTTAATACAAAATCAATAAATTTATTGATAAAATTAAAAACACATGTCATATAAAACTAATCAAAATTACAGTCATAAATAATGATGTCCAGCTGTTATTAAAGACAAATTACAAATTATATTTAATTACCTACTATAAATCTTTATCGTTCATAAAATCATTAAAATTATAATAACATTTGGAAGAAAGTAAAGTTTTTAATTTTATCTGGGGTATCCATTAGGGTATCATATGAAAGGTATTAATTTGTACATCAATAAACAGTTTTTAGTTTTCCTTTAAACCGTATCGGTTTTTAGTTATTTACAAAAAGGTAGAAAAAACGACCGTTCTCCCCTTATTTCCGAAGTTTGCAGAAATAAACCCATGAAACTTTTGTAGCTAATAGAAGTGTATGTAAAGTTTATAGGAAAGTTATAGCGAACTCTCTAATTTGCATAGTTTTTAAGACAAGGGGGTAGAAGGGGGGTTTTAATTTTTTTTGTGAAGTTACTAGGTCATGTTATTACAAAAACAATGGGTATCATAAGAAAGGTATTCATTTGCACATGAATAAACAGTTTTTTAATAAAATAAAATAAAAATCATTTATTTCGAGCACATAAAACTCATATAAAGGTACTTACAATTAATTTGAGAAGACTTAAAATGTAATTGGACTGGGCAGGTGTCGCTCACAGCAGTGTCTTGTGTACGGACAGTCCACCCTGGCGGCCATCATTGCCAGGAGTGTGTTGGAGGTAGCCCGCAGCTTGCGCACCAGGGACGTGGTGCGTTTGCGCATGGTGGTATGGAAACAGTCGACGCGCGCCGCCGCAAACATTCCTGATGCGCTGCAGTAGCGAGGCAGCCCCAACACCGCTCTGACCGTATTGTTTCTGTGATGTGATGGCGCTGTACGTTGCGAGCGTATACTTCGCCCATAGGCTGCACGTGTACAGAGAGGTACAATATGCACGGAAAAGTGTTAGCTTAGCTAGTCTCTGAGCTACGCACAAATCTCCTGGCAACCATATTCGCTCGCACTGACAGCGCCCTCCGCTCCCGTTCGATGTCTTTATGCACTAAGCTTATAAAATGGTTAAAGCACTTCCGGCTTTAGAAAGCGTCAAGGATCGATTTGACGGACGTGGGTTCGAATCCCACCGGAATAGTACATTCTTAGTTTCATTCCCTTGAGATGATGATGATGATGATGACGATGATGATATATCACACGGCCCCATAGAATGCCGTTGGCATCCAAAAGACTTTAGAAAACAAATACCTAGCAATGTGAATTGCTCCATTTGGGCGGTCCCATTTGTAATCGATTAGGTAAATCGATTTTTGAAAATTTCGAACGTACATCAATATCGATACGATCTACCTATGATGACAGTGCTGAGGCTGCCGACACGATTTATTATTATTCGATAAAATTCACAGGATTATTTTCATCGATAAATGTGAGGTAATTCTAATGACCTCCCTTACAACGGTTCCACATAGTTCTAAAACATTATAATAATAACAAAAACACGGGAATTTATCGCGTAATACCTTTGATTATTCCCGACGTTTCGACTGTGTTTCAACAATCGTGGTCCCGGGTTGACTGACCGGGCGATAAATTCCCGTGTTTCTGTTACTATACTAAAATATATGTAGTTGGTAAAATAAATATGATTTTATTATTTTTTGTTTATTTTATTTATTTAATATAAGGAAAACCAACTGCTAAAGTAAATGATAGTAAATATTGTCGATAGCATCAGAATACCAATTACAGGTCTTCACTGATATAAATAGACTACAATATTAAAGTGGACACTTGTACAAACATAACTAAATCAATATAAAAAAATCTATAAACCTTCAAAATGCACTTAAAATACCTACTTACCTATATGACTAAACTATTTATTTAACCTATCTACCTAATTATCAAAGAAATGACGGGTGAGGCACCGCCTTGCCTCGCCAATGCTAGCATTAGCATTAGCGCGACAAGCTTTTTTATCACATAAACTGTAATTAATGGAATCAGGCGTTACTTTGCGGAAATCCATGAAAATAAAATGCAATGAAAATATTTAGTTTTAATTTTAATTAATTATTATTAGTTTTAATTAATTCCGCTTATGCTAAGCATAATAATTAAGCATATAAGCGGAACAACTATAACTTAAATCGTCTTTACACAGCTTATGTGTAAAATGCAATGAAAATATTTAGTTTTAGTTTTAATTAACTCCGCTTATGCTATGCAATGAAAATTGCATTTTACACATAAACTGTGTAAAGACGATTTAAGTTAACAATAAACTTTAATGGAAAATGTTTTATTATTTTTAGTACGTTTAAATAAAAGCTAGTTTGTTAAAAAGTTTTTTTACTTTTAATTTATTTTATGATATTGCAAAATACATTTTTTATCTTTAACAGAGCAAAGTGGCAAGGAGGAAGTAGTTAAGTGCTAACGCGTGTGCTTGTTTCTAACGATGCTGTGGCCCTTGATATAAAGGGTTAATATCCTGGATACTTATATAACGAGTGATGCCACGTGTCTCTAGACTCATAAAAAAAATCTACATCATCGACATCATCTCAACTGTGCTGTCTACGTCCACTGCTGGACATAGAGGCCTCCCTCATGGACCTCCAAGATCACAATGGGAATGCCATACTCGCCATAATTGGCAGGCGGGTTAGTGAAGCAGTAGTTGGATTTTGATACACGGAAAGTGCATCTACGGGCAAGAGAGGAGTGGCAAAATGCTTCTGCCACCCAACGGCAAATCTTTATTAAAAATAATAAAAACATTATAATCACATCATTTAAAAAATACAGTAAATCCGCGAGGACACCAAAATGAGGTGCAGAGTAAATACTCTCATTTTGAATTTTTTTGATGAAAAAGGGGTAGGAATAGACAGACATGCAATAAAATATTACTTAAATGTTTTACTTTATTTCAATATACATATTCCCTGTAGTAAATTGCATCCCCATATTCAACCGCTTCAAGTTTAATATTAGCAACCAAATGTAGCCTATTTCCGCTCCAGGGTCTAGTCTCATCATCTCAGCATTAGAACGCCTACTGCTGGAGCTAGGCCTCCCTCATGGATCTTTGTACTGACCATGAGAGGTTGTTTCCATACTCACCACGCTTGGCAGGCGGGTTGGCAAGCGCTGTACAGGGTAGTGGGGTGCCGGCAGTAGAATGTTGCCCCTCCTGTCATGCCCGTGGATGCAGTAAGAGCCTCCTAAGGGACACCTCCGGAAGACGGCCAGCACCGTCTTTCCGTGTTTCAACATCGGGATGTTGAAACACTGTAGCAGTACGGGTACTGCGCTTGCCAACCCGCCTGCCAAGTGTGTGAAGTATGGCAACTACCCCTCATGGAGATCCATGAGGGAGGCCTGTGTTCAGTTGTGGACGTTTTACGGATGAAATGATGATGAAACACAAAATAATGTTATCGACAAATCGGTCCGCATGTATCAACATCAATATATCGATTTGAATTTGGTTATTATCGTATCTTTTACATCACTAAATAGAATGAATTTAAATAAACCGTTTTCAATAAAAATAAAACGCAAATATAGAACACTAGTTCTCTTCTACTAAACCTAACAGATGGCAAGCGGAGATATTAAGTTTTTTGTTGATTCAGAATCCTCTAAGGGATATCGCCGGAAGATGGGCAGCAGCGCCTTTTCATGTATCAATATCCGAACTGCGCTTGTCCTCTGTCATTGTCAAATTGTGTTTTCTACCAGTAAAATTAGGTTAGATAATATTCGTAAGAATTAATAAAATATCTCTAATTAGAGGTTACAATTAAGAAAGTTATTACGTTACTTGACACTGGCAGAATTGTCTTAAGCCAGTAAAAGTTGATAAAGTGATGTTGAAATGGAAGTGTGTGTGTGTGTTATTTATTATTTACTAGCTTACCCGCAAATATATAAGTTTAATAGTATAAAACAACGATTTTCCATACAAACTTTCAACCCCTATTTCGACCCTTTCAAGATTAATTAAGAAAAGTAGCCTATGTCCGTCTCGAAGGTCTAATATATTATTGTACCAAAACTCATTAAAAACAGACATACATACATACACACTATCGCGTTTATATATTCATCATTTCAGCCGTAAAACTTCCACTACTGAACACAGGCCTCCAACATGGATCTCCATGAGGGGTAGTTGCCATACTCGCCACGCTTGGCAGGCGGGTTGGCGAGCGCAGTTCGTGCAATACATACACAGAATAAATATATACAGAGAGATATACATAGGTTAAATATTATATCATCTTAAGAAACGCTTTTTCTTTTTGGTACTGGGCGTCGAACAAGGGTGTATCGACCGCTGGGTGCGTCAGCCACGGACCCAATAGAACTTGGATGTTTTGAATGTAGGTGACATGACATCACAACACATTATTAACATATGTACATACATATAACCAGGTATTTATCGCGTAAATTAGGTACCTTTATTATTTCGCGACGTTTCCGACGGGAGTCTTCCCGGGACCATGCCTGGTGCAATCCAAGCAATGGTGCGCCGGGAAATAATAAAGGTAATTTACGCGATAAATACCCGGTTATATGTATGTTAATAATAGGTGACATCACATGGAGACACCAGTGTTGACAATCGAATAAATAATTCACCAATCACCAAATTATCACTTAACACGATAATGAGGTGATAATGATATTAGATCACTAGTCTTACATGCGATTACTAGATAAGGCGCAATTTATTGTAAGATTGTGTACTTCGTTATCAGTATGATTATTATAATTACTTGTATCACAATCTGATATAAAAAATAGGTAATTTTAACTGCCAAAAAAAAGGAGGAAGTTTTTCCAACTTGACCGTATATGGGTTTTTATAATGTAACCTATTTAAAAGTTTTTTTTGCATGCTGTGTTACCTTTTTACTTAGTAGGGGAATGCTTAATATTTTTTTGATTTAGTTTTTGATTGTTTTCTTATATTATGTGTAAACCTATAGTATAGGGTATCATAATTCAATAAAAAATATATAATAAAAAAAAATATTCTTACAATTCTACATGTCAACCTTAAAAATGTAAAGCATTTTTCTTAACTATTTCATAAGCTTACGATTCGATTTGGTTTTGTTAGTTCTTTCGGGAAAAGTGCCTGGCTGGCATGAGCGTTCAGAAAAAATGCTAGGCCTAACTGTACTATTATTCCAGAATCTAAAAATGCCAATATTTTTTTATTTAAAAACAAAACATTAACTTTCTTAGAACAAAGATTTTTTATTAAATAAGGTAAAATTTGGCCCTTCCTGTAGATTGTCTTGGGACCTTGGGAAAGACACCATATTGTGCCGACTTCACCTAGGTGGGTGGTGGGGGACTTCACCTTGTCGAACTTGTTGAGATTCTATCTTAGCCGGTCTTTGGACGAACTGAGCCACAAAGGTCTTCCGATGTAGGTATATGAGTTGAATTTAAGTTGAGTAGAGGTGAACAGATTTTTACTGCATTCAGGGGCAAGGGAGGAGAGGCAACATTCTACTGCTGGTACTCTACGGCAATATCCTAACCTAGGTAAGTTCTTGACTGTAACCGATACGATAACTGTTAAGGGGCTGTAGGTATTGGTGATAAGAGCGAAATTCTTATCGCAACATTCACGGCTTGCTTCAAAAACGGTAGTGAACCCGCTAGACTTGAGGGACCTTCATCATCATCATCACCATGACATTTAAATGTTTAGTGCTAATTGGTCAAACAAAACGCCTCGCTAGAAAATCACCTTGGAACCATACACATATTTTTACCTTATTGAATACACGGGGGTTATAATAATCGGTATAATGCTTTAACTTTAAGTTTCAAGTTATAGAGGCGATCCCTTGTTGAAAACCTCAGCCTGTATACACTTACATCCTGTATACGAATTTTGAGGTTGTCTTTTATTACGTTTATTTTAAGAAATATTTGCACCACTTAAATAATAACTGGAGTGAAAGAAAAGTATCACTCAATGTAGCGGTAATAATCGTACACGTATCAAAAATTTAAATTAGGAATACTTTACCAAAACAGCAGAATATAAACAAACAGGCTAATGAAACACTGGCGAGAAAGAAAAATAAAAGGAAATCGAACGCACCTCAAATTCAAATTCAAAATACGCGTTAGAATTTACTTGTCCAATTCAGCACTCCGCGTTCGACGCGCTGCAACCGCGACCGCCGATAACGGAAAACCCGATAACTTTTAATCGAGCGATTTTTACGATTCTCTTATCACTGACACGCCGGATTACACAGTGTGATAACGATCAAAATTATTGTTGTACATAATTTGAAAATTCTCGAGATAAGGACTGTTGGATTGGTTATTGTGCATGGTTTATTGTGTTATGGTGGTGAAATCGATTTTGCTGTTTTGATTAATCGAGTTGAAGAAGTTGTCTCCTGACAATTTATTATAACGGGTACCTACAATTTAAACTTGCTACTTACTAGCTAGAGTATTTTTAAAAGAAATGAGTTAAGCGGTGTGAGAAAATATTTCTTTATATAAATATAGAATATTTAATTTACAAAGTAAATAAATACTTTTTACCCGTGGGGCCAGGGCCGGCAGTAGAATGTTACCCCTCCTCTCATGCCCGTGGATGCAGTAAGAGCCTGCTAAGGGATACCTCCGGAAGATGGGCAGCAGCGTCTTTCCGTGTATCAACATCCCGTACTGCGCTCGCTAACCTGCCTGCCAAGCATGGTGAGTATGGCAACTACCCCTCATGGATCTCCATGAGGGAGGCCTATTCAGCAGTGGACTTTTTACGCCCGGAATGATGAAATACTTTTTTGAGATTTACTTCGAGGATTCAAAAATCGATGTGCGAACTGTAAGCTTAGTTGGTCGGGGGCTTATCTCGGTACAAAGGAGTTTTTGACGAGTGAGCACACATAATGTCACTGATCCGATCATTGGACAGGTGACATGAGCGTCTGACACCGCCGTAAGTTACGGAAAAGAAAACGCCGCGGTGACATTTTGTTAGAGAAGCTCCATGGCCGCCAACATGGCTGGCCAACAAATTACGAATTCATAAATTAACTTGACACTGGCGGAATTGTGTTAAACCAAACACAAAAAGCCATAAAATAAAAAGACAAGACAAGACAAGACATTTTGTTAAATCAGTGATAATGTTAATTCTGTTACCATAATATTATTTTAGAATACAGAATAGGTAGTTTTTGTTCAACGGTTGTACATTAGGAAGTTTCAATAATTAGTACAAGATTACACAGTCTGTCGTTAATAAATAAATAAATAAATAATGCTGGACGATTCACACAGCATCATCTAGCCCCTAGCTAAGCAGAGCCTGTATTATGGGTACTAGATGACTGATACACTTAATATATTATATTACATAGACAGATATTTTTTATTAGGTATATATAGAAAAACATTCATAACACCCTGAACAAATATCTGCAGATCGTACAGATATTTGTTCCGAGGCGGGAATCGAACCCGCAACCTCTTGCGTGGCAGGCGGACCTTCGCCCGCTGCGCCACAGAGGTCGTAAAACTGCACATACAATAGACGACATAAAAAAATAACATCTATAAACTATATAAAATATTTTCCATGACACAAGCTTTACATATTTTGGGACTGTGTGAAATGTCCAGCATTTATAATTTAGTTTATTTTTTATTTTACCTACTTATATTATTATGTAAAATATTTATAATGCAACACGCCATGGTGATAGGACTTGCATCTGCACGTACGTATGTTTTAGTTAACCTATAATCACAGCTAAAGGTAATAATACCTAATGCAAATAGGATTGCCCGTGCACGTTCAATCTAAAATAAAAAGACCGAAATGTTAGTTTGGTATAGACTTAACCCATTTTCAAATTTGGAGTAACCTATGCTCTAACTGTTGTCTGTTAACACATTTAAAAATTGTCTTTATTCAAACAAAATCGCCCTTCAAACGGAACGTAAAAAAACTCTTAGTTGAAAAACGCTAGCTCATCAAAAACAGAACGACATCCACGCACAAGTCGCAAGCCCCGCTATCTCCTCCGATCCAGCAGCAGTCAAAAACTTTTGAACTGGAGAGCGAACGGCTTAGCCTAGTACGTGCTAGCTATTCTGTGACAGCAGGTAGCGCCTGCCGCCGCCTGATACGTCACTCATGTAAGTTTCTTGCGAATGGAATTGCCATTGTCATTTTTTGACGGGTGACGAACGATAGTCGGCAAGTTCACCGGCGGAGTTTTGTGGTTGACTTAGCACGATGATCCAACGGTGTTTTTGACGATCGTACTACGGTTTAAATTAACCTTTTTGGTCAAGGCAATTACCTAATTAGAATTATAAAATGGTAATGTAAGATACTGAAAATATTTCGTAAAATATACTACATAGCTACTTAGGCCTGAAGGTAACTTCGAGACACGGAACTTCGAATGATGATGTGGCAGATAATTAAATTGACTTTTATTGTGCAGATTCGCAATAATAATATGCGATGCGACGATAATGGAGTCGTCTACTCGTGGACTTTCATTTCCCGCGCACGTCGCTCGATAACAAAGAAGTGTTGACATATTTAGAACAAGCCTGAAACTGAACTGGCAGCGCTGGCAGCACCGCACCGCGCGACACCCGTCAGCCAGCGCTAACGCGAGATTTTAATTTTCGAATCCATCCCGATGATACATCCTCCCGCGCTTTTTGTTACAAACGTTACTTTGACAGCCCGATTGCTTCCGAAGAATATTTTAAAAAGCTGTCAAGTGTTACGTGATTGAGGCGTAAATCTCTGGCTAGAAGTGGAATTATTGAATCTGGAATTGGAAGAAACCTAAGTTTTCTAATTCTTCCACTCAATTTAATTATAATAAAACAATTCGAATTAAGCGAATGTACTCGATCAAAGATCTTGATAAAATAACATGGTTTGATATTTGGTGACAAAATTAATTTAATACCTAAATTGACACCTAATGAGTCTACGTTATTGTGTATAAATGTGGATTTAGTTTAAAATATGAATATGAATCAAGTTGATTTATATCAAATTAGGTACTTAAAAACACTGGTCCCATATATTCTAGTAAGATGTATTTATTATAGGTAGAATAAATAGTTTCACCGCAGTCTGCCGTCCACCGTCCGTCACTATCTACATTCCACACGAGCGCTCCGATACCTCGCCTCCTCGATACACCTACTCGATTAAAATAAGAATATTTTAAGTCACAACACTATTGTGCACGGACCTTCCAAGAAAGGTTGTAAGCTGATACCATGCTCACAAACTGTGAAGGAGTTTCATAACACGGAATCGTGTTATGATTTGTTTTGTAAATATCTTTTCAAAGGATTATGAGTTATGGATGTTGCGCGCTGATCTTGATAAGATGGGAAGTTGGTTTTATGTTCCAGCGACGTTGAGATGCAGTTTTAGATTTATAGCTTCGATGTTGCATGATTTTAGATTCACAATAATGGTATGTTACCTACATGCTTAGCCAGGCATAAATCTGGACAGCATTTTATTCAAGCAAAAGTTTTTACTGTATTTATTTGAAAGGAGCTTGTACTGTACAGCCTACACGTGCCCAAGTTTGAATGGGACAAAAATAAGTCCAGTAAAACGCTTAATCGGAACAGAGAGGCGCAATAATCCAACATGGCGTCTGCAATCCGGGTGCAGATGCAATTGTCACGGGCGGCTGGGCCCGCGCCTGCTCCTTGTGAACTCGATTGCTCGATTACTCGATTCTCGTTTTTCGTCGTGCCCCGCCACCGATACCGGCACCCGCCGAGGTTACATTGAGACCTGTCATATCGACTTTTTGCACGACACTGGAAAAAAGTTGCAAAATACCAGATAAAAAGTCTCCCGAGCAAATTGGCCGTCTCTGTTGTAAACAACAGAGGTGGAACGCCACGATAGCAAACAATAAATGTCCGATGTGAATTTGTTGATTGTTTCGGCCCACCGGTGCTTTGTCAGCGGTAGTTTTGGCGCGATTTCCAACTGTCACTTTGACGTTTCGCGCTTTTTATTTTTTTGAAACAAAGGTTATTTTTTGGGGCGATAGAGAACAATGAGTTGTTTATAGATGCGGGTGCGGTAGCATGCTTGTTATATCAAGCATCGGGTCGGGTGGACCGTTATCTGAGAAGCTGGGGGGTTGAGGACGCCGGTCGAGGGGGTCGATATGAATCACTGCGAGTAATGGCTGCAATATCACGTAGTGCACTTTGTCAACTGCTTGTAGTCGCACTAGCATAGATAATACTGAGATTGTGCCCATTAGAGATATTCGTGTAAGCAATCGATTGAGTTATACTGCCGCGGGCATGCAACAGCGAGGCTTATCGACTCCCCTGCACTCAATAGCAGGGTATCATAGGATGTTTATGTTATTACAACGAGCCATTGGGTACTTGGAAGACTTGTATAATAAATGAGGAATCGAGAACGCTTTTGAAAGTCGGTTATTCCGCACAATCCGAGAGTCATTCAACGAATCCCTTTAAGATTTGCTCCACTTAGCTCCGTATCAATAACCCCGCGGAGGGCATGGCGTGGAAAGGCGCTGATAACATCAGTGGAGCATCATCGAGCCTCGTCGAGGGCCTGAGCGCGGCCAATCTCCTTCGGCGAGGAGATCGTAAGAGCTCGTTCGACAATTAGGATGTCGGTATTCGGTTGCAAGTGGAAGTGACTTTTTTGGATGGTCACATACTCGGTGCTTTTGAAGTTATCGCAGTAGTAAGTAATATAGGGGTCGTATATAATAATATATACAATTATAATATATGAAATAGGTTTCCTGATTTCATCTATGGTATTAGGTAAATTTAGGTACGAAAGAAAGCCATTGTTCAAATTATGTGCCTTGTAAAATTCTATTTTCAAAAGATGTAGTTCACCGCTGCACCAATCGCAGGATCGAATGATTAGATCCATTATACGTTGCGCAAGATTCGATAGAAATGCTACCATGTTCTCACGCTGTACGCTGGCCGTTCTTGCCATTTCGGTAACTATATAACACTACAAGAATTATCTACACTTCTAGATGTAATCTAGACCTTTGACTTTGATTGTTATTTGTAGGAACAGTGTTGGCGCAGAAAGCGGTCCTTGTTTTAGAACTAAAACGTTTGAGACCTGCATTTATCAGAACAATGATTTTTTTTCTTAAAAAGTCTTGTTGCTTTATTTTTCTAAAAGAGATCAAATCAAATCATTTATTTATTAAAACCTTTACAACATACTACGTATTTACTGCAACTTTCAAGACCTACCTCCTGTGCTAGTTATAAGAGAAACAGCAGTAGACAAAATTTATTCTCTAGTGAATTTAGGTAAGTACTTCAAAATTTCTGTAGTTTAACCGACTTAAAAGAAACAATATTTTTTTTAAATTAAATGTTCAAAGCGAATTCCCTTTGAACAAATCCTTGTATTTATTTGCATGTGCTTTCATTTCTGAAAGGAAAAAATGGAGATTTTAATTTTCTCACTGGTCTGCAAGCAGTCTCCCGATTCCCTACGACCACACAAGAGGCGAGTGGCTAATCTATCATCAGCTATGAATGGGGCTTGTGCCTTTTTCCTCTTCCACTATCGTGTGCAATCTGAGACGGTGGAGGAGCATGCATTAAGCAGTTTGACAGGTCACGACTACATGGCACCGTGAGGGAAAATGTACGTTGAGTTGTTGACATCTCTCAATAAGCTGTTTTTAGAGAAAAAAGGTATTACTGAGATAACAGAACCTAGAAAGCGGAGATAGCAAGAGATTGGTTGCAAAGATTTATTTAAATGTTTGGTAACTAGGTAAGTCGCAGTGGGCAAAGATTTAAATCTTTGGCAGTAGGTGCGTTCTGCTGCGGTGAAAATAATAGGTACCTAGGCCTTTTGTTGCATTTCGTGCGTCGAATAAATAGTAATTTTATCATAAACAACCACTGTACAACTTAGTTTTAACCATAGAAGAACTTTTAGAAGTCTCAATATAATTATTGAAGGTTCTTATTATAATGCGTTCTATTTGAGGAATCTATAAAAAAAAATATTTTTAATTTTCTATCTAATCGCGTTTCCTAACAGTAAAAGAACGCTGGCGATTTCTCGAGGGAACTATTTGTGTCGTTTTTCTTTATAAGTAATAAAAACGCCTCATTTTTAAAGATGGAGCGCAGAATATAAGCTAAGTACAAGAAAAAAGGTTGACAATTTTAAATTTTTATATTCTCTGTAGTATAACTGCGGGAAGATAGATCACCTCATACTTAATTTAAATCATATACAGTGTATCCCTCGATAAAGTGCAACCCCGAAAGGGGGTGAAACTAGATCGAAAATTATCGACAAAAAAATAGAAAAAAAAAATTAAAAAAATTTCGTATATACTTTATTGATGAATTAAAATTTTTATTACTCACTAATGACTCTATTTAATAAAAAAATGATTTCTTCCAAAGTAGTGGGTCTATTTTGTTAAAATAAAAACCATAATCATGTCAGATATGTGACGATGACGATAAAATAACAAGTAACTCACAAACGAGTGGCTATCGTGACTTAAAGTTTAATTTTTGTATTAAAATTACATTTTTTATGCTGTTTTTTTCAAATAATTTCCAAAAATCTTAAAATTAAGCCTATAATACTAGATATTTTTATGACTTTTTATTATTGTCTATCATAATAGCTTTTAAATAAAAAAAAAACCTACGGTCTAACTTAAAAAATGCGCTGGCTAGGAGCTTTTAAAGTTGACCACTGATTACGTCACCACTCAGGTAGAGACACTTGTTTTTGCTGCTCAGGTAGTATTAAAAATCAAATTTTAGTTACAACATTTTTATTTAACTTATTACATGTGAGTATGAAATAAGGGTTTTATTTAATGCATTAAATGCTCAAAATGGCTTCCTTGTTGTTGTAGGCACATTGCCACACGAAGAGCGATTTGTTGTGTGGCTCTAAGCACCATCTCTGGGTCACTTCTTATCTCATCGGCACATCGCATGATTTGATCTTGTAACTCTGCCTCGGTGTTTACGGTCGTTCTGTAGACTCTTTGTTTCATAACACCCCACAGAAAATAGTCTAGGGGTGTCAGGTCAGGTGAACGTGCCGGCCACCCGACTGGTCCATCCCGGCCGATCCACCTATTAGCGTAGTTTTCGTTTAAAAAACTTCGCACATTGCGCCCGTAGTGCGCAGGGCATCCGTCCATCTGCAAATACATCTGTTGCCTTGTAGCCAGCGGAACATCTTCCAGTAGTAGTGGCAGATCGTCTCTTAATAAGCTTAAAAAACTTTCGGCATTTAATGTTGCGGGTAAAATAACTGGCCCAATCAGCGTGTCGTCTATTAGAGCTGCCCATACATTAACTGAAAATTGCACTTGAAAAGTAGACGCCCTCTTTAGGTGTGGATTTTCCTCGGACCATACATGTAAGTTTCTGCAATTTGTGATTCCATTCCGGGTGAATTTCGCTTCATCCATCCATAAAATTTTTTTTAGGAATTGTGGATTATTTATAATTTTTTGTTGAATCCACGTAGACATTACGCATCTTGCACGATTGTCTACATTTTCATGCAAATGCTGTACTCGCTGATAATGGTATGGATGCAATCCCTTCTTTTTCAAAATTCGCCATACGGATGTTTTTGATATACCGTGACGCAAAGCTAAGCGTCTAATGCTGGTTGTGGGATCAGCAAACAAATCGTTTAAAACGGCCTCTTCTATGGAATGGTCAATAATGGTAGCTTGTTGCTCACGGCGATCTCTTGCTAATCCAAGTCCGATGTTGGATAACTTTCGGTGAACTTCTTGGAAATTTCGTGCTGACGGTACAAGTCTGCTCGGAAACGCATTTATGTATGCAGAACGAGCGACTGTTGTGTGTCCACGTGACATACCATAATAATAATGGATGTCAGCGATTTCACGCGGAGAGAACTCAGTCAATCGCGGCATCTCCACAACACAACAAAGTACAGTCAAAAACGTAACAAAAAAGTAAAAAACGTAACAAAAAGTCAATAACAAAACAAAAGCAAAACAACGTAACAAAAACTTGAAGGCGCAGTAAGGTACGGTAGACGGTAGCAGCGGCGAGAATATCGGAGCGACTGGCGAGTGGCGTGCGTGCCTTGTTGTGAATCCTGTTTCGATCCCCACCCTTCATCTTTCATAGAACAGGCCCAGCGACCATAATCTACAACAATAGAAGTTAAAAAAGTGTCTCTACCTGAGTGGTGACGTAATCAGTGGTCAACTTTAAAAGCTCCTAGCCAGCGCATTTTTTATGTTAGACCGTAGGTTTTTTTTTTATTTAAAAGCTATTATGATAGACAATAATAAAAAGTCATAAAAATATCTAGTATTATAGGCTTAATTTTAAGATTTTTGGAAATTATTTGAAAAAAACAGCATAAAAAATGTAATTTTAATACAAAAATTTAACTTTTAGTCACGATAGCCACTCGTTTGTGAGTTACTTGTTATTTTATCGTCATCGTCACATATCTGACATGATTATGGTTTTTATTTTAACAAAATAGACCCACTACTTTGGAAGAAATCATTTTTTTATTAAATAGAGTCATTAGTGAGTAATAAAAATTTTAATTCATCAATAAAGTATATACGAAATTTTTTTAATTTTTTTTTTCTATTTTTTTGTCGATAATTTTTGATCTAGTTTCACCCCCTTTCGGGGTTGCACTTTATCCAGGGATACACTGTATAGTATATAATAGTTATGGTTTTACCCATTTTATGCCTTTTTTTCATTTATTCTTGTCTGGTTCTTGCCGATAACTTACCTGAAAAAGAGAAAAATAATATAAGACGTTTTATGCGATACACTTATAAACTTAACTAAGTACAAAGCTTTACAGCATTCACTTTCGATTTTATTATATAAGTATCTACATAAAGACTATGAAGTTACCTCCAGTAGGGCATTTTCACCGCATTAAGCCCGTATTTGAAGTTTAGACAAAGATGCCATAGGTTTTACGGTAAACCAATTGAGTTTTTGAAATGCGAATGACAAAACACTAAACATCTTGGTTTGACCCAATTTTTAATTCAAATTAAGAACGGACCTAACGTCTTGCGTCAAATCGAACGATTCAAGCGCTGTGAAATATGTGTACGTAATCGAACTTCGAAGCGTCCCGAATGTTTTTAAAGTTTTCACAAAGTGTTCCTTCAATTCGATAGTCTCATTCGATTATCTCTCCTAATAAAATAATAGACATCCATTACAACAGAGAGCTAAAAAGTTAAGCGCTCAGTTCATGATAAATGTGTAACAGGCAAATATCCGATCGAGCCAAGAAACGGTGTAAATACAAAGTTTATGACTACAAGTGCAATGAATCAAAAACAAAACAATGTGATTATCCTCTCGCATTCTAGTGTTATGTAGCAGAGTGAGGTGTAAGCTGAAGCGGATAAAGGACTGCAAATACGTTTTTATTGTTCTCCTTGGTAGAGTTGGTATTTTTGTACAATAAATATTTTAATTGTGGAGGTTATATCCAAAAATACAACGGCTACAGAAATAAGTATGTTTTAGGAAGTACTCCAGTTTTATCCTGACAGTGTATTTAACACACAGATAATGTGATAATATTGGTTTTTAATATTATTTTTGGATATTTAAAAAACATTCCTGAGAAACGCGCTTTTTTACGCCTACCGGCCAAAATAAAAAAGCCTCCAAAAAACCATCTTAATTTAAATAAACATTTTTCAAAAAGGTGTGAAAAAATAAAAGACAATTCTCGGAATTATGCGATTCTTCCTATTCGTAATTTCTATACAATATGGGTTTAAGTCATGGGGTGCCGGGTGTTAAATGCCACTTCTTTCTTGTCCGTGGATGTAGTAAGAATCTGCCACGGGATACTTCCAGAAGATGGGTAGCAGCGTCTTCCGTGTATCAATATACCTTACTGGGCTCGCCAAACCATCTGTCAAGCGTGGCGAGTATGGCAGCAACCACCTCATTCTCTTGGAAATCCACCAGGGAGGTCTATGTCCAGCAGTGGATGTGGACAGCAGGCCTACGGCTGAGGTATAAGTTTAAGGTAACGGAGTCTGCTACATTCGTGATTCCACATCCGTTATTTTAACGCACTCTGGATTCCTCCTATTCCTGCTTCTATACTACATTGATGTAAAAATAAAGTAATTTAACTCTTTCGTTATGTAGGTAACATTAGATAATTACAATATAAAGCAAACCAAGCTCAGCGCTTTCACCAGTGTTGCCCGCTCCAACTCCCACATCGCGCCACTCGGCAAGTTCGACAAGAGTCGAGCGCAGGAAATGAAGCGGCTCCTCGGCCCGATAAATCCAGCCGCTAGACAAAGAACTTGCCACTTCTTGCCACTTTATTAACTTGGTGTATGTGACAAATTGACAACGTAGCCGCTTTGCAAGCTTGCGATTTAATTTGTAGCTTGATTATTGCACGTGCCCTTTGAGGCGTATTATAACGACTGATTTTGGGGATTAAATTTGTTGTTTGATTTTTGAGGCGTAGTATAGAACCTGTTTTGACGTTGTGTTTTCAGAAAATAAGGGTATTTATTAAGGGTTAGGTTTCTATCACGTAATAAGTACTAAAAAGTAGGTACCAAATGATAGGTATATCTTAAATACTGAAAAAATACATAAAGATAGACTGAGGTGGGTGGAGACAGCCGCCTGACAAAGAACTTGCTGGTTCTTGCCACTTTATTATTATGAACTTGGAATTTTGGAAATCGTATTGGCGAGATGTTGGTTGAGGTTTTATTGATTTTTGGAGTGGTTATAAATAAGGCTCTGTCGCAGAGACGAGTGTCTTTAGCAATAACAGTTATTTATTTTTCAACAAAAAAAACCGACTACAAAGACTTGGCCCATCTGGGACCACCTCGAAAGTGCAAACTTTCGAATAAAAAATATTTTTTAAAATCGGTCCACAACTGACGGAGAAATCCTTCTTTTTAAAGTTGGTTATTGTAACTCAGTCTAGTCATAAAGAAGGGGAGGTGCTTACTCAACCAATAGGATGCTACAGGCAGTAAACTATTAAGTACCAAAAAAAAACAGGTTCCGTTATCAAGACCATGGATATTGTTTTTTATTTTTTTATTTTATTTTAATTTTTATGCTGTCTTAAGCTCGTACCTATATATTTTAAATTTTTAAGTATGTAGGATTTTTTTTAAATAAAGATTTTGCGAGAGTCATTAGCAAACTTAGCGTAAAGTTTATCATGACCGCTGTGATATTTGCCAAGTGACATGCATAGGGCTGGGACGATGTTGAAAATATGACGGTATATTGGTTACGATGAATCATCGGCATCGCACATCACTATTCGTGCTGTCCCACCCACACATTTACGACGTAGCTATAGGTCATATAAACCGGTTCAAAATCAGAACTTGATGCGCGGAATTTTGATGACAGCTGTCGCAGAGATCACGTTAAGTGAAAGTATGAAAAATGATGAATGTATGTATTTTAGTTTAGCTCTATTTCGAATTCAAATTTGAAAGACAAAATATGTCAAAATCGCCGCTAATGAAAGATTATTTGCATTATTCATCATCATCATTTCAGCCACAAAACGTCCACTGATGAACACAGGCCTCCCTCATGGATCTCCATGAGGGGTAGTTGCCATTCTCACCACGCTTGGCAGGCGGGTTGGTGAGCGCAGTATGGGATGTTGATACACGGATAGACGCTGCTGCCCATCTTCCGGAGGTGTCCCTTAGCAGGCTCTTACTGCATCCACGGGTAGGAGAGGAGGGGTAACATTCTACTGCCGTCACCCCACGGCATTATTAAATAGAGATAAAAATTATAAATTAAAACTCATTAGTTATTAGTGAGAAAGAAAATATTTAACTGTTTCGTTGAAATAAATTTAGATGTCAAGATGTCAACTGTGTTAAAAGGTTTCTGATTACGAATAGACATTGATAAGACCTTTGAAAAAACTGTACTTATATACATTATATACATATATATTTATGAATGATGAATGTATATGATATATAACATTAATTCATAAAAAGCTAAAGCGAGACCGGTTATTAGAATGAGACTAAGTTTGATAACGTTTATCGTTAAATTGGGTGCGCCTGTCTTGTCCTATAATGACGCATTTGAGGTTTGAATGTAATTGTTCAAATTAAAATGGTACCTATACGCGGACTAAGGGGCATGCATACAAACTGATGCGAGAAGCTAGCTTGAAATGAAAAGTCGTAAGTGTCAAAGCAGTACCTAAGTTTTTGTAAAAAAGTTATATAGAGTTATATACAGAAACTCACCTGTAAAGTGAAAAATTACTGCTATGTATGACGCTTGACTGGGGTGTAAGGGGTGCCAACTAAAATCTCTCGGCGCCCAGGCCAACCTCACCTGCCCGCGGTACACCCTGCCGACCAACAAACGAGGCTCTGGCAAAAACCCCACCAACCCGCACTGGACCAGCGTGGTGGGTTATGGTCCAAACCCCTTCCCTTATGAATGTACACTCATAGAAACAGGCCCCCAGTGCCCGGCGACTCCAGTGGGTTTACCGCCGATGACAGTGGGCTGGTGACCCCTGGAGCATGGGGCGCATACAATCTCCGGGTGAGGTCCAACTGTCAGACAACCACTGCTCGCCAAATTGATTCCGATAAATTCAACATTCTTACGTTTAATGTCAAGACACTTCGCACTGAAGAGCGCTTGGTCGAATTAGAGAACGCCTTACTCGATATTAACTGGGACGTAATAGGACTGTCAGAAGTCAGAAGAGATGGAGAGGAAATAGTAGAAAGAAACAACGATATATTTTATTATACGGGAAACAGCACCCGTCATTATGGGGTAGGGTTTTTAATATCCAAAAAGTGGAAAAATAACATAAAAGAATTAATTTCATATTCAGATAGACTAGCAGTGTTAAAGATTTATATAACAAATAAGAAGTTCCTTACCATTGTTCAGGTATACGCGCCAACATCCTCACACACAGATGTAGAAATCGAAGATTTTTACGACCTTCTTAACAAAGCATGTGATGAACACAGAGGAACTTGGACAATGGTTGTAGGTGATTTCAACGCAAAAGTCGGTCCCCGTTTAGATTCTGACAACAACAACATACTCGGCCCGTACGGATTGGGAACCAGTAACCAGCGAGGAACACGGCTATTACAGTTTGCTTTCGGACAGACTATGAGAGTTTGCAACAGCTACTTCCATAAAAAACCTCAACGTCGCTGGACTTGGTATTCACCTGATAAAATCACCAAAAACGAAATAGATTTCTGCCTTTCTTCTAATAGACAAATAATTAAAAATATCGACATACTTAACCGCTTCAAATTTAGTTCAGACCACCGGCCACTACGTGCTACTCTGAAATTTAACTTGAAAATACATAGGCTAAATATTATCAAGCGGTTGGATAAACTCAGCATTTTGCAAAATAAAGATTACTTCCTTCTAGAACTTAAAAATAATTTTGAAACACTCCCCATTGACAGTTCAAACGATATCGAAACTCAGTATATTGATATTAAAAATAGTATTAAGAAAGCAAGCCAGAAAATTAAACTATGCTCGAATAAAACAAACAAATTAAGCAGTCATACTAAAAACTTAATCGAAAAAAGGCAACTACTAACTAAATACTCTCGTGATTATAGCCGCATAGATAGGCAGGTAAAAAGAAGTATCCGGAAGGATATAAGAAACTATAATGTCACCTCTGTTCAAATTGCCTTAGAAGGCAACCGTAACTTGAAATCTGTAATTAGAGGCACCGAAGTAGGTAAACGCGTCATAAACAACTTGCGAGATAGTAATGGCGTAAGGCAAGGCGATAGGACACATATACTGAATATATGCACAGAATTTTATAAAAAACTTTACTCTGATCCCGCCAATTTTGATGGACTACAAGCCCTAATAGCGTACTCATGTTCCGAAAACGTAGAGCCGATAACAAAGTCGGAAGTACATCGAGCTCTGCTCAGCATGAAGTACAGCAAAAGTCCGGGCCATGATAATATTACCACAGAAGCTCTAATAAATTGGGGAACCAGCACTTATTTCACACATAACGCATCTTTTCAATTCAATATTAACTACAGGCACTTTTCCAAAAGATTTTTGTCATTCGGACATAATCTTACTTCATAAAAAAGGCGACAAGTCGGATATTGGCAATTATCGTCCTATTAGCCTTGTCTCTCACCTCTACAAAACCTTCATAAAAGTAATAGAATTTAGAATATCGGGAACTTTAGACCTTCATCAACCGGCAGAGCAAGCTGGATTTCGGCGTGGCCTCTCTACCACAGACCATCTACACGCGCTGAATCAAATTATAGAGAAGCATATAGAGTACCAGCTTCCTCTATACCTTGCTTTTATTGACTACTCTAAAGCCTTTGATAGTCTAAGCCACAGTTCCATATTTCAAGCACTCCATAACCAACAAATAGAACCAACTTATATACAACTCCTTCAAAACATTTACCATGAAAGTACCGCTGCAGTCAAACTTCAAACATCTGGACCATCTTTTCCCATACAAAAAGGTGTAAAGCAGGGCGATCCACTGTCTCCTAAACTTTTCACGGCCACCTTGGAAGAGGTTTTCAGACAATTGTATGATAGCTGGGAAGAGAAAGGAATTGTCGTCGGCGATAAAAGATTGACCAACCTGCGCTTCGCAGACGACATCGTGTTATTCTCCTCTTCTGCAGCAGAGCTGGGCGATATGATCAACCAACTTAACAACGCAAGCCTCAAAGTCGGACTGAAGATGAATATGTCGAAGACCAAGCTTATGTCAAACAGCACACAGCACATAGTGAACATGGGGGGTGTGGGGATTGAGTACGTGCAAGAGTATCTTTATCTTGGCCAAATAGTTTCTCTCCAGCAGGCAAGACAAGTAAAAGAGGTTGCCCGACGCACAGAAAATGCCTGGAGAAGCTTTTGGTCAATGAAAGACCTGATGAAGGGAAATTTACCCTTATCCCTCAAAAAGAGACTCATGAACGTACGCATTCTTCCCGTCCTCACCTATGGTGCCCAGACTTGGTCTTTGACTGATCATCAGAAGTTCGCACTTGGCGTATGTCAACGAGGTATGGAGCGCAGTATTTTAGGAGTGAAACTGTCAGACCGCGTGCGGAACAGTATACTGCGCTCCAAAACACAAATCGTTGATGTTGGTCATAAAGCCGCTAGCTTGAAGTGGAACTGGGCCGGACACGTCTGCCGCATGTCAAACGAATTATGGGCAAAGCTCACCACGGAGTGGATTCCACCTAACGCAAGCCGAAGACGTGGAAGACCTAGAAGAAGATGGCGCGATGAACTAGACGCCCATTTAAGATCTTGGCCTGTAGCAGCGTTAAATCGCGAGGAGTGGAAGAAGGGAAGGGAGGCCTTTGCCCTGCAGTGGGATAATAACGGCTGAAAAAAAAAAAAAAATGACGCTTACGACTTTTATTACAAGTTAGCTTTTCGCGGCAGTTTGTATGCAGGCGGCCGAGTCATTCCCTGTTTTGTAATTAAAACAGTTACATGAAATAATTGTTTAACTTAACAAATACAAATAAAGCTGTCGATTTGAATACAAAAAGTACCAAAAGAGCTTTGGAAATGCAAATTGTATCGAGAGCCCTGAAATCCTCTACTTTAATCTCTGATTGAATAAAACAAATGACTTCACTTCCCATTTCATTCACAAAACAATCGTTTACGTATTTACGTAAACAGAAGTTTAAAATAGACGCATTGAGCATCGGGTTCAATCTAACACAGGAAATTAGCATTGCTTTGCTTCCCTCGCGGATTATAGCAAAATAAGATATTGTTCACTCAATCTATTCGTTCACTCGTTCATTTCGTTCATTTGAATGATGCTCCTTTGTTTCGTTATTCGAATTATGTGGAGTGAAAGGGTTTATTAAATAATTTTGTTGTGTTTAGTGTTCATCTTGTCCTAAGCATTTTCCAATCTAAGCGTACGTACTTATACGCGGTATATTTGTTTACCTTACTAAAATCTTAACGTATACTGCAGTCTGTTCCTGCATGGAGGAAGATTATGGATAATTCATCAGTTACCTACTTTTAATCAAACATTTTTTTTTCCAGGTTTAAACTGTAATATTTAAATTAGTTTTTCAAATAATAAGGCTTATTATTGTAATAGCTCCATTTGATTCGGTAAATATTTTTTATAATTCTAAATGATGCGGAAACCTCTACCTATTACAACTGCAATACTGCGGTAATTCTGTTCCCGAAGCACGTGACCAACGCTGCATTGCATTGCGCCCGTCACCCTGAGACATAGAGTTGTAAGGTCTCATGTAACGTTACCTTTCACTAATTTTAAATATTACATCTGTTTTCTGAAGTTTTAGAGGTTCATATGTTCAGGTTTCTTATTCACTTATTTTCCTCACCGAAAAAAAATAATCTGAATGTTTCTACGCACGAATTCAATCATGTGCTTTATTCAAGTTTAGTATGTTTTTTATTTATTTTATTAATTGATATTTCTAAGTAGGCAATGAGTAATAAATACACTTATTCACACAAATGAACTCAAAATAAATAAATAATGCTGGACAATTCACACAGCATCATCTAGCCCCAAGCTAAGCAGAGCTTGTGTTATGGGTACTAGATGACTGATATACTTAATACACTATATTAAATAGATAGATCACCCTGAACAAATATCTGCAGATCGTACAGACATTTGTCCCGAGGCGGGAATCGAACCCGCAACCCCTTGTGTCGCAGGCGGACCTACGCCCGCTGCGCCACAGAGCTCGTCATAAAAATAAGTACTCGTATCTAACACGGATAGCGATCTAGAAGGCCATCACCATATTAATATGAAGTGAATATTAGAATCTGACAGAGTGACGGACGCAAGGAAATTGAAGTCGAGCGCGGTGACGCTGACATAAAATTGAACATTTACTTTCTCATTTATTTAATGCTGTTTGGCTTTTATAGTTTAATAGGAAAAATGAATATTTATCGCGTAATAACCACACTCTATACGTTTTTTGCTTTTGTATACATTAAATAGGTTATTTTATTATTGACTAGTTATAGTAGAAGCGTTAAAAAGAAAAATTCCGATTTAAAAATATATATTTTTCTGGTGATGTTTTATTAAGTTTTTGCGAGTATGAAGAAAAGTGGTAATGGAGTTGATACGTGGAGAAAATGGTGAGACCCTAGCCAGCAGTAGGACCCAAATGGGTTACAAAAAAAGTAAAGAATATTGAAATATCATAATTTCAAAATGACACCGTATCTAAATCTCATGCTGTAGGGGAATGTAGGGCCTGGGACATTGTTAGATCAATTAAAAATTCAAAATATGCTTCATTTAGTGCACCACATGGACCATATTGACGCGTCACATATAACAAAATAAAACAACATAATTAATAATATCGATTAAGAAAAAAGGTGGATTAGGCTTGCCATTCCCAATTCCAGCACATTGTGTTGTAGTCCTACTCAGCGGTCCACATAGCCTAGAATTAAAAACGCCTCACCAGCTCAGAAACATCTGTACACTAGTAAAACACACCGGATAAGATGCCAATCGATCACCCACGCCTTCCAAATCTTATTTTTGCATCACAAACATCCGTTCATAAAGCGACCCGCATAACTCAATGCACACAAGATTCTAATATAACGATAACGTGTGGACGTACCCGATCTGAGATGTATGCGTCGTCACGCCGCCGCCAATATCCGACGGAGAATTGAAATATCTGACCTATCCCCTGTTGGGACGGGGTAAAGGGGGCCGGAGTTAGGACGCAAGACAGGGGCAAGTTTACCAGAACTATGGAAACACACGAAAGTCTCAACATCTGGCCTGTCAATAGAAAAGACGCCATAAGTCGTTTTGTGACCTATCCCCTGTTGATATGGGTTAAGAAAGTCGTGGACTTAGAAAAGAAGGCACCAGGTAAAGCAAACCTATTTACTAGACTCTAATGTAACGATAACGTGTGGACGTACCCGGTCTGAGATGTATGCGCCGTCACGCCGCCGCCAATATCCGACGGAGAATTGAAATATCTGACCTATCCCCTATTGGGACGGGGTAAAGGGGGCCGGAGTTAGGACGCAAGACAGGGGCAAGTTTAGCACACGAGAGTCTCAACGTCTGGCCTGTCAATGGAAAAGACGGAATGAGATGTATGTGACTTTTTGTGACCTCTCCTTGTGACCTCATGAATCTGAATCTGACGGAGAATTGAAATATCTCCTGTTGGGACGCGGGTAAGAGCCGGAAAATGGCTCAAGACAAGACAAGTAGTTTAGAGGTAGAATACCTATGAAATCTTATACGATCTCTGTGGATCAATCAGTAGAGCTAATATTAAAAAAAAACAGACGTCGCCTAATGATAGCAAGAAATATTTAATTAAAATTTGTTGAAAATTTATACTATTCGTAGATAATATTTAATCTTAATGATTTTACTGCAAGGACCCATAACATTATTCCTGAATCCAACCCTGCCCGCACGTTTCCCAAGGATTCAGGGATATGATATGAATGTGTAAATGCCACGGAATTGATCGAGTATTCGCGAGGGTGGTTTATCATTGCTTTAAGTAGCTACGATAAATAAATAACTTGAATTAATCCTGACGGATCATTGAGCAAGACAAACCCTGCATCAGACATAATACATCTAAGATCAGACGGTTTATTTTAAGGTCACATCGCTTACTCGCGTGATAATCGCGTAGTCGCGTTCTATTAGCATCAAGTGCATGATCTACAGAATTAAAATAAATAACCATAATTAATAAATAATAATAATAATGTATTCATTTCAAAAAAGGTTTAAGTACAAGGTACAGTTATAAGGTACTTAAGCTAATTACAGTGTAAAATATTTAAGAAAAGTACAATTGATAAACCTTTTAGGGTCAAACATAATTGACTCCTCACTCTTACTAAGTTTTCACTTGTATTAAGATGTGAGGGCTCTCTACATCGACTTCTAGCGGGCTACAAAGGTACTAACTAAAATTTACACTATATTAAAAAAAATGTAACCCTTATTTCTTACAATCTACTTTATTACTATTTTATTTACTAAATTAAATGTTACATAGCCTTTAATTTAACTGATAACAAAAGCTCAGTCTCAGCATAATCCAAATTTCGCAAATAGGATGTTATATTTGTTTTAAATTATTGTTGTGTCATGTTGTATTGTGTCAATTTTTCTATATTCCCCTGTTTTAGTCTATTTCTTTTGATACTTAAAATCCACTTGTACAGAGAAAAATATCTCTATATTGTATAAAGTTGTGGAAAAATATGAACTAAACATGCTTTGTATGCTTTTTAAGGAAGTGCGGGGGGGGGGGGGGGGGGGGGATCTAAAGCGAGCTATGATAGATGTTCCATAGGTTTATTAGTTGAATGTTAAATTTGTTATTTGTTTTGGCATGCGTTAAATTTGTTATTTGTTTTGGCATGCGTTAAATTTGTTATTTGTTTTGGTATGCGTTAAATTTGTTATTTGTTTTGGCATGCGTTGAACGTAAGGCACTAATACGGTTACCTAAATTAATTCAGATTCAGATACTTTATTTCACCTTTGAAACATACAGAATACTTGATAAGTACTTAAACACACTTTAATAACTCTTCAGGCCCTGTCAAATGAATGTGTACTTACAATAACTTAAAACTCAAGAGAGCCATGGAAAGTAGTCACAATTAATTTTACCAAATTGTATCACTATATACAATAATTACGGAATATATACCCTGATGTGAGTTTTAGCCATGTTATCTACGAGTAGTTGAAATGAAATAAAATTAAAATATTTTATTGATAACATACATGAAATAGTAACAAATACATTAGTTTCAGTCAAACTAGGTCTCCCTGTGTTATGGCGTACCGATGAGTTTATCCGTGATCATGTCAGGTGAATTTAACTCAAAATACTTAAATCATGGTAAATATCTCGTAAACATTGCTCCACAACCATGATAGTTTAACAATAACGCCTGTAAAACTATATCCGATGTCGTCCAAACCCACGTAGTATCTAGCGGCAAAACAATAACTAAGTTATTGTTAAATGACTTTAAAACAAAGTAAAAACCAGTTGCATCGAAAACGTTATCGCCTACCGTTATCTATCACTGTACCTACATAAATTATTCAATGCACAATACGCAGATAACTTTGTTTGTGACTGTGCTATCGGCGATCGGTGATTCAGTATGTTTGTGTGTCATCTTCGTGTTCATAGTTCAGGCATAGACCTTTTATATAAGCAATTAATAACCTTATTATTAACCTTAATTGCCGTGGGTTGCCGGCAGTAGAATGTTACCCCTCCTCTCATGCCCATGGATGCAGTAAGATGCCGTGGGGTGCCGGCAGTAGAATGTTACCTCTCCTCTCATGCCCATGGATACAGTAAGAGCCTGCTAAGGGATACCTCTGGAAGATGGTCAGCAGCGTCTTTCCGTGTAACAACATCCCATAATGCGCTCACCAACCCGCCTGCCAAGCGTGGTGAGTATGGCAATTACCCCTCATGGAGATCGATGAGGGAGGCCTGTGTTCGTCATTGGATGTTTTACGGCTGAAATGATGAATTAATAACCTACTAATACACATATTGATTAATAGCCGTAGGGTGCCGGCAGTAGAATGTCACCCCTCCTCTCATGCTCGTGGTAAAAATCAGGTATATTTTTATAATGTCGGGGTAATATTATATCGACGACGAGTCTTACCTGGGTCAGTTAACATGAAGTATGTTTCAGATTTGAAATCGCTTGACAATTGTTTTTCTAACCCGTACTGTCCCACTGCTGGTCAAAGATCAAAAGTCCTTCTAGGAATCTCGCTTGCTCGCCACCAATCAACCCAGAATATTTCCAGACAACGTGATAGTCTGAAAAAATTCTCGTCAGCAGCGTCTCAAAAATTGCTCATTAAGCAAACAAAGTTTATTAGTTAATTCAATTTCTGAGCCGTTACTATTCCGGTGATAGTATCTCCATTATCTTACCCAAAAATAAATTTATTAAAAAGTTACACAAAACTATAAAACTAGAGTATTTCCTAGCCACGTAACCGTTCTAACAGAATTATAACATCAAAATAAGGGCAACTAAAATAAACTCCAAGTCGTAATAAAAACCTGCGCGTGAGCAGCGTGCGAGCAAATCTGAAGCTTTAATTGGCAAGTCGTGAATGCAAGGAAATGATGCATATGATTTCAGTTTACTGATAAACTATTGTGTCTTTGGATTTATGACCAGTCAATAATTAAAGGGCTGACCAATTATTTATTTGAGTTTCAGTTAGTTAAGGTGTTTTTCCCGTTTGCTAGTATGAGATACCTAATAATAAATAATGCTGGATAACATACATTGCAAGATCTAGTCCCAGACTAAGCAAAGGCTATATAGTAATATAGGAACCAGATCATTGATAGAATACTGAAATATATTTTTTTGTAAAATAACTTATAAAAAATAAAAACAAACTCCCCTATGGAGCTGAAACTGTTGCCGTATTCAAATGTCTTTAAATAAACAAATACATTTTTGAATCATTGTAAAGCTACGGTTTTATCGAACGTCAAGTAGATTCTTCCCTTTTCTGTTCAAGACCTTATGCAATGAAGCAGAGAAAAAAATGTCAAAAATAGTTCCCTACCGCCCAATATAAATAAATAAATAAATGAATAATGCTGGACAAATTACACAGCATCATCTAGCCCCAAGCTAAGCAGAGCTTGTGTTATGGGTACTAGGTGACTGATATACTTACTTAATACATTATACTACATAGATAGATATTTTTATTATATATAGAAACACACCCAGAACACCCTGAACAAATATCTGCAGATCGTACAGACATTTGTCCCGAGGCGGGAATCGAACCCGCAACCCCTTGCGTCGCAGGCGGACCTTCGCCCGCTGCGCCACAGAGCTCGTCAAAATAGATGGATGGTGGAAATATAGATGGTGATGGTGTTGTTTTTCGGGTAGTAAAAACAATTGACAATTATTACCTTGCTTACACCGCGCACTAGCTCTATCTGTGATATCGGTATTAAATACTTTTTTCTTGTTAGCTAAAACTGGCACATTCGAATTTTCTCTAAAAAGTTTGTAACCTTTTTAGAATTTTTTCACATTTTCAGAAATTCTTTAAATCCGCAATTATTCGGTTGCGTGTTTGATTAGATTTGTTTGGTCTCCAAGAGTATTTTGTCATGTGAAACCAACCATGTTTTCCATTGCAGATTTTTGCAAATCACTTAATTAATCGTAGATCGTCGTAATCAGCTGCAACCGAAAACGACTTTTACGAACATTTCGTCTTAAAGTTGTCATTAAAACACTTGTTGTTTAATAAATTAAAGTGGCAAATAGCTTTAAACAGCGTGAGAATGCGGCAGATAATCCCATATGCAAATGAGAAGGCGAAAAATAAGATTATCTCTCTATTAGGTATAAATTAAGGTGCGAGGAATGAGGCATGCAGCACAATTATATTGTCACGAAGCTAAGGATTACGCCAGGGCGGTATCAAGGACGGCGGAGGGACGGGGCTTTCATAATGATAGGTATTCAAAGATTCATGCTATGTGTAAACTCTTCTAGACAAAGCTGGGGACTTAAAAAATCCTCGGCTAATATCTCTCCTTACTTTTTGTCCTACATCCATGCGTATTTGTGTGCTACGATTTTTGAGGACACCTTATTAAAATTGCAGATTCTTGACATTACGTTCAAAGTTCATTTATTGCTTAAATACATGTCTTAATAAGGTGTACATTTTTAATAAGGTGTACGTGTACAAAACAATCCTTTTTAGCGTAGGAATCCCTATTACTTGTTTTGTTTTTTCATTATTTGGATTTAAAATTACTGGCGAAAATGTTGAAAATTAACTTCACTCAGTTTAGATTTTAATCATATATCTATTTAATCTCGAATTATACCTGTAATAGCAGTTTTCACATCTATATATGGTGTGTATATGGATGTCTGTATGAAAAGTGCCTTACCAACAAGCATCAAATAATGAACATGAGTGAAAGTTTTAAATTGGTACCTACAGAATAAAAGTTGTGTAGGAACTTGTACTTCTGTACTTTGAAAACCATCTTATAAACACTATATGAATCTACAGGATATTTTTAGGAGTGACTAAAATGAATAATATAAAATAACATACATTAAAAAAAATACCCATCCACACTACAAGCACTGGACTTGTGTTCACACTAATACTAATTAAAAATAGGTATATAAATACTAACGAATGTATTGGGCTGTCTTTAAATTATTTTTTAATTGAAATAATTAATATAATTTTTAAGCATTTTATCTTTCATTTTTTGTAGTATGTGTTTTCTTAGTGCCTGAAAATAAGTGAATTTATTTTATTTATTATTCATTTACTTTGGCTTCGGTCATTGCCCAGCAGTGAGATGCCCAGTAATCTGTTTAGATAAGATTTATTGAGTCATGTTGTAAACTTGGAGAGATCCTGAGTCCGCCCCCGCGCAGAACTGCGAAGCGATCGTGGTCGCACCTGCGCGCAATCTGCCATCGGCGCCCGCGCACGCCACATGACAAGACCATTGCTTTTTTTGGTGAAATCGCTGGTGAAATATCTAAGTTATTGGCACTTATCTGATTTCAATAATAATGTAAATGAAAGTTTATTTTATTTACAAGGTTTAAATTGCCTCATAAGTGTAAAAATTAATTGTGAGATCGGCAACGTAACTTAATTTAATTTTCAACGATACATACAAACTGTTTTTAATTTTATGTTTCACTTTAATTAAAACGTTGTTTAATAAAAGAGTTCCCGCCAAATATTTTACGTTTATTATTTACCTATTTAAGTATTAAGTTGTGAGTTAGTAATGTTTAGCGTTATTTTTCAACTAACTTTATTAACCTATTAATTTAAGTATTTTAAAAACTTTATTAATATATTGGATTATCGGGTTTTAAATTGCGTAATTACCTTTATTTTTTTATCCCGACATTTTGACCGGATTGCACATACGCGTGGTCGCGGGAAGACTTTTTAATATTGGATTATAATCCTTCCTTTCTTGAATCTGTTGTTTTGTATTTTGCTGCCATTATATTTAATAAAGTTGCAAGATTAAAAAAACCATCATAGGTACCTAATGTACGTAATATTTCTTAACGACCCGCATACACGGTCTACTTAATTACAATTTTTTCCCATTATTAGATATATGTATGTATAGCTTACCATCTTTTTTAAATGGGTAATTATGTTGAGCCAGTTATTAACGAAACGTAATAATGTAAGCAATCGATAAAAGTATCTTTTGAGTTTTATATCTTCTTATTACTTATTACTTCATCAAAAGTTTCCGAATAATCAAAATTAAAAAGTATCTCCAACTAACAAGCAGTTTTCCTCTCAAAGAGTGTATTTAACCATTAATTTGAAGTAATTATAAGTCGTGCATTTTACTTTTGTAATAAAATATAAGTTCATATGCACTCATCATCATCATCTCAGTCGTAGGACTGCTGTTCACGTCCACCTGCTGGACATAGGACTCCCTCTTGCCATATTCGCCATGCTTAGCTTGCAACCCTTCTGGGTTGGCGAGCGCAGTACGGGATCTTTCATCCCCAAAGTAAAATTTAAAAAAAAATAATGTCATTTGAGTATGCGTCCTTCATTATTAACAGTTTTTTATATGCACAAGGAAAGGCGCTGCTGCACATCTTTCGGAGGTATCCCTTGGCAGATTTTTACATCCACGGGCAAGAGAGGAGAGGCAACATCCTACTTCCGGCGCCCCACGGCAGTTTTAATGCACTAATCACGTTAAAATGTGCAAGCGCATCACTACGCCATCGACTCGCGCCCATCCCTACTGTAACCGACACCGCACGCGCTCGCACGGACAATATTTCATTGTATGTCAATTAAAATCATCCTCTTCCTTATTGTTAGTTGTTCGTTTAGTGTTCAAGCGCGGCTTTAAGTTTATTAGTGATCATACATATATGGTTCGAGGTTATTTATTTGGCGTATTCCAAAAATCCCCTGCGACCATCCGTTGCGAAGGGGATTATTGGACTTTTTGTCCAGATATCCCCTTTCGGTTCTCAAAGGGGACGCAAAGGGAATTTCCGGACAACTTTTTGTCAAAGGTTCATCCGGGGAAGTACTACCACCATACCTATTTCTGCCGCCAAGCAGTAATGTCTTCATTGCTGTGTTCCGGTTTGAAGGGTAAGAGAGCCGGTGAAATTACGGGCACATGAGACCTTACAACTCTGTCTCAGGGTGACGGGCGCAATGCAATGCAGCGTTGGTCACGTGCTTAGTGAACGTGATCACCGCGGCATTGCAATTGTTATAGGTAGAAGTAACCGCTTAACATCAGATGGGCCTTCGGCTTGTCTCGTCATTTAGTAGTAAAAAAAAGTTCCACAAATCCCCTTAACCATATTAATTAGATATTATTTTATATTCTCATTTGGACCATGACTATGGCCAGTCCCTAAGTTTTATAAAGTTTATTCAATGTAATAGGGAGGTGACTGGCCAAAACCCTATAAGAATAAGGATAAGAATGTAATTTATTTCAGATTTTTAAAAATCCATACAAATAGTTAGCAATTTTGTCTTAAAATTATGTTAGTTCATTATCCTTCACGAAATTTATAATAAGACAAGGGGTGGTAGGCCTCGTTAATAAGTACAGCAATTCTGTGTTTGTATAGCGGACCATCGAATCTGTTCGATATCATCATTATAGTCATATATAGTAAGAGATAGATAAGGCGTAATGGATAGAACATGCGTAGACCAGACAACCTATTCAAACAAAGTCTGACGTGGCAAGCTCCCGAAAAAAGAAAACAAAGGCGCCTACTCTAAAAACGATTACGATATTATCGTCAGAATGGCAATCTTTACGTAATGGCCATAAGAGCTAGTTTGGCTTAAGTACGATTTCGATTCATCGCGATTTGCATTCAACTGTCCTGCGCCGTGGAGGCGTTTTGCAGAATCGGATAGTGAATAAAAAATAATATTAGTAATTAGTAAGCATTAGTTTTTATTTTTATTTTTTATCATACAATACCATCTTCGACGAGCTCTGTGGCGCAGCGGGCGAAGGTCCACCTGCGACGCGAGGGGTTGCGGGTTCGATTCCCGCCTCGGGACAAATGTCTGTACGATCTGCAGATATTTGTTCAGGGTGTTCTGGGTGTTTTTCTATATATAATAAAAATATCTATCTATGTAGTATAATGTATTAAGTAATCAGTCATCTAGTACCCATAACACAAGCTCTGCTTAGCTTGGGGCTAGATGATGCTGTGTGATTTGTCCAGCATTATTTATTTATTATTTATTTATCTTGCGGAAATATCCCTTGGCAGCATTTTTCTGCATCCACGGGCAAGATAGGAGGGTCAAAATTTTACTGCCGGCACCCCACGGAACATAATTAGCTTAATTACCTTATTTATCTCTGGTAAAAACAAAAATCTAATTTGTCAAAATATTGATTAGTTAACTACCGAACTTGACGACCACCCCCGTGGCTCAGTTGGTCTTATGGCCGGCTGATACACAAGAGGTATTTCGATTCCCGCCGAGGGACAAATGTTTGCTTTTCTGCAGGTATTTGTCTCGGTCTGGGTGTTTCTAGGTATGATAAACGTTATTTTATTAAACCATTACGAGACTTATCACCCTATATGACCTCCCTCCATGAGGGGTTGCTGCTATACTCACCACGCTTGGCAGGCGATTTGACGAGCGCAGTACAGGATGCTGCAACTGTGGTGAGTATGGCAACAATCCCTCATGATCTCTTGGAGATCCAGCGGTGGACCTCTTTCGGCTGAGATAATGATGATGATGAAGCTAATCAAACATTAAAGATAATGAACTAAAGTGAAATAAACACGCAGTTAACCAGGCCATCGAACGATTACCAAATTAGTTACATTTCTATACTTGCTTAGTGTAACTAAGATAGTTGAACGACTTGATAAAAATACTTGATAGAACGGTACAAGGTGTCATAGATTTAATAGTTCTTAGTTTATTTTAATGATTTATAATTAAATGTAATTTGAATCAATATCTTAGAGTTAAAGCGAAATACAAACTCTCGCGCGACAAAGTATTTGCAGTGGCGGGTGTACTCACGTACGACAACTTTTTGCGTGTAATATCTAACCATCTTTTAATTATAAAATCAGCTCTAAACATTGCATATAAAGACTTTCTATTGACGTAGAATGACCACTTTATATGTTTATTACATTAGTTACTCGTACCTTACAAAAATACCGACAGTTGCTGACGCTGTATATATCATCTATAATAGATGCAAAGGTCTTACGGACTGACGAACAATGATCGTGAATCCTAATAAGCGCATACAATTTTACATTGTGTGAATAATTCTATTGCACCTTGTCATTTCAGCCGTAAAACGTCCACTACTGAACACAGGCCTCCCTCATCGATTTCCACGAGGGGTAGTTGCCATACTCACCACGCTTATCAGGCGGGTTGGCAAGCGCAGTACGGGATACACGGAAAAAAGCTGCTGCCTATCTTTCGGAGGTATCCCTTAGCAGGCTCTTATTGCATTCACGGGCATGAGAGGAGAGGTAACATTCTACTGCCGGCACTCCACGGCTTGCACCTTGTAGTTTAAAGCAATAGAATACAATTAGAAAATGTCTATCAACATTGAACATTCGCGATAAATTGTAATAAATTTCCTTTTTCCAGATAACACTTGGAGATAAGCGCTTCAGTTTTCAGCTAACCTACATACAAAATAAGTAATTGTCTTTTTTATCAGCACATAATATGCGGGTGTTATCGTATCGTATGATAATAATGATTATAATTTACCCCTATATTTAGTCATATTAAAGCAGTTATCATCATCATCATCTAGACTGCTGTCTACGTACACTGCTGAACATAAGCCTCCCTCATGGATCTCCAAGACCATGAACGGTTTGTTGCCATACACGCCACGCTTGGCAGGCTGGTTAGCGAGCGCAGTGTTGGGATGTTGATACACGGAAAGACGCTGCTGCTCATCTTCCGGAGGTATCCCTTGACAGATTCTTGCTGCAGTCACGGGCAAGAGAGGAGAGGTAACTTTCTACTTTCTCATTCATTAACGTGTCGGCTTGAGGCTGTTTCTGGTCACTTCCCACAACTGTACTAAATAAAGTCAGTTTACATTTAGCTGTTGCTGAATGTTACCCCTCCTTTTATGCCCGTAGATGCAGTAAGAGCCTGCTAAGGGATACCTCCGGAAGATGGGCATCTCGTACTGCGCTCGCCAATCCGCTTGCCAAGCGTGGTGAGTATGGCAACTACCCCTCATGGATGTCCATGAGGGAGGCCTGTGTTCAGTAGTGGACGTTTTACGGCTGAAATGATATTGATGAACCACCATTTTTAATAGGGTGTATAAACTTGTATGTCCAGAAAATATAGTGACCTAAACCGGTTTCGTTCACGTGTAAAGTGAAAATCTATATTTTTACAGGGCAGTTTTTGTTGTAACAGTTAACTAGGGCGTCATAATCGCATAAGCGACAAAGCCCTTCTCTAGGGTTTAAAAGACAGTTAACCAATCGTAGATTATTTATAGATCATAGAATATAGCATTCATAGTTTATAAAAACATAGAATCATTAGAAACGACCAATTTGAATTATGAAACACGAAAAATCCAAAACATAAAGTATTTATTAAGTATAGTTGTTTTTATGTATGTAGTTTATGTAATTTATCATAGTTTAATCCATTCATTTCTTATTATTTAAGAGTAATAAGTAGGTATAATATTTAATTACTTAAGTATTTAGATTATTAATATACCACCCTTTTGTTTTGTGTACACGTACTAACTACACTAATCAGCTTTCCCTATCCTCAAAGGTTTGCTGGATAAAAACTAAAAATAACTAAATCTTCTTAGGGTTGAGCTCGCCTTTGTACATGCCATCTAGTTAAGTTTTTTTATGTATACATATATTTACTAAGTGTACAATAAAGAATAAAGTCTCACCTAAGTCCTCCTCTGTTTTTTGTGCACAAAGTATTAAATAAATAAATAAAATATCAATTACGAAAGCTTTGTAACTTATAAAAAAAGTAAAAATCCCTGACGCCAATATCGTAAATGCGTCGTCTTAAAGAAAATGTAGTACCTAAATATACAAAGAAGATCTGTAATTCAAATATCGTGAGTTTATTTAAATCCCTTACATTGTAGGGATGGCCACCTATGCGCGCGCGCCTAGCTCGCGTGGCCAATAAATCGCACAGACGCGGTACAAATTGGCGAGATGGCATCGCCTTGTCTGCGCCGGCTTGTTACCGTGTCGCGATTTTATTTGTCGCTTGTCGCGGGCGTCGTTTGTAAGCTGTCGTGGTACACCCACTTCTTCCGTGTTGGTATTGCTTCGTTTGTTGCAGGATTAAGTTTTATGGCTGACGTGGAGCCAGCTTAGGTGTGAATCGATGAGTTCCCAACGAGCTCCACTGAAAACAGCCACATTGTAGCTGTTTTGTGGAGCTCGTAGTGACTCGTTGGGATTATTCTTTAATTAAATTAAATTTGTTTATTTATAAATTTGGATATAACATAACGGATTTATCTAATTCAATATCTAATTACAAAGACAATATTAGTATCATAAAAATATGCAAGGGAATCAAAACCTACAGGGTACTTCCTGTGAACTCAGAATCTTCTTTTTTTTGCTTTTATGTATAGTGATTATATATAAAAAAGTATATAATTATTGTAGGTGTAATAAGTATAATCATCATTTCAGCCGTAAAACTTCCACTACTGAAAACAGGCCTCTCTCATGGATCTCCATGAGGGGTACTCAGCACGCTTGGCAGACGGGTTGGCAACCGCAGTACGGGGTGTTGATACACGGAAAGACGCTCATGTCCATCTTCCGGAGGTATCCCTTAGCAGGCTCTTACTGCATGAGAGGAGGAGTAACAGTACTAATATATGTACATATGTATATTACATAGAGGTATATTAGTAGTACACAATACAAATTAGCCGTGAAATTAAGCCGTGGGGTGCCGGCAGTAGAATGTTACCCCTCCTCTCCTACCCGTGAATGCAGTAAGCGCCTGCTAAGGGACACCTCCGGAAAATGGGCAGCAGCGTCTTTCCGTATATCAACATCCCATACTGCACCAACCCGCCTGCCAAGGCAAGCCTGGTGAGTATGGCAACTACCCCTCATGGAGATCCATGAGGGAGGCCTTAGTTCAGTAGTGGACGTTTTACGGCTGAAATGATGATGATGATGATGAATACAAATTAGACATTTACACTTTACTCTAAGCAAATACGTGTTCTCTCAACAGTGTTCCATTCATCCGCAAACACTTCAAACTAGGTGTGGGAGGCAATAATAACGTTTCCTCCTTATATAAATGTAACCGAATATCTGAATCAAGAATCAAAATATACTTTATTCAGTACGTAACGGCCGCATGGACCTTATTGACGCGTCACAAATTACAAAATGAAACATCACAAATTAATAGATTAAAGCACATAATTAAAGATAACGATACGTTTATTTTGTCACACAAATTACAATTAGTCAATATACACTTAATTAGGTTTTAAATAGAAAAATTGTGACAAAAATGGTCATTACTCAGCATATGCTGTGGCAGGGTCGTACCACAGAAACGTAATACTGAGTCGTAATTGAATCTGTTCACTTCATTGGTGGTTGATGGTTTTCTATTGTTGTTAACATGCAAACCCACTAACTAAATCACTAATTATAATAACTAGAGTTCATTTCATAATAATTAAAATGTAGAATTAAGATAATTGTGAAAAGTATGTAAAAACATAAAACCTACATTCTTCTACGCGTCTGAGCAATGTCTAGTCGTCGAAGATTCCACTTTCCCACTTTTCATTTAAATAACAACTTTAACACGTTTAAATTAGAGACTAATTTTGATCATCGTCAAGATATTACCTACGTCCAGACACAGATCTATTTCATTTGAAAATCAACTTTAACACATTCAAATTAGGGACAAGTTCCTTTTAATTATCTGAGACATTGCTCACTTCCAGACGTACGAATTTCAAATCGCGCGCGTTTATGTCTTTTACTTGTAGAACTATATAAAAAGCAATATTGAGCTTTAAAAGAGCACATTAGAGTTAGTTTTGGCTTGTATTTTGAATTTTATGTGACGTTCTGACGGCGGCAATGTAAAGGTGAGTACACACGTGGTTTGAATTGCAATGGTGATTGGATCTGCGAATGGATACGTGTGCGGCGACTTTATAAAGAAAGGTGATTCACAGAATGCACCTTACTTGTGCTGCACAGTTTTAATAAGTTGCCAAAATTTTATGGAAAATATTCACAAGGTTCTGTAAGTAAAAAACTCGGGGTTTCCTTAGTCATCTGATATTTTATCTCACGTCATGTAGGGTGGAAACGAAATGGCCCTTAGTTGATTGAAAAGGACTCTACCAAATATGGAAGCCAATAAGGTTTGGCTTATGTGTTTTTTAACCGAGTGCCAGCCTCACGTAAAACTTTTTGATATTCCCTGTTAAGTTGTCTCATTTATCTCTATGTATGACATGCTAAAGTTGGCTTGGACGCCGAAAACATATTGGTTGCACATGGCGGTTGGTTGCAAATTGATCTTTACTCTTAAAATAATCTGTTAGCTTATATGTATGTATAACTATATAACGATCAAATCAAAAGCAGCTTTCCGAGTTTTGTATGAAACTATGGCAGGGAGTCATTAAAACAAGATTCTAGCGATACGTAAAAAAGCTCTTTACAGAGATAGAGGCGTGCGAGCGTTTATCGTGGAGGCATCGCGGCGTATCGCGGGGCGCATCGCGCGGTGTGAGGCGGCCTTATCTTTGGACATAGTGTTTTAAATACACAGAAGTCTATCTGAATTTCTCCTTTTTTGGTCTTAAATACAAAAAATAAACAACAATATATTTTGTGTTTCGTTAATGTTTTTTCCGTGTACAAAAGAAACCTATAGAAAGTTTACTACCCACTACTTACATTTAGACTAATAAGTTCAGGCTGTAGACGATACTACGAAATATTTTATAGGATTTTGGAGAATGTGCTTTCGAGTTGTACAATTTAATTCCGCCAGCCCCTTTTTTTTACCGTACATCCACGGAAGCCCGGCCAAGGCGCCATAGATACATGGTAGAAATACCATACGTACGCAAGAAACGCTTTGATTCCACATTTTTAATGCGTACTGCGAAGGAGTTTTCAAATCAAGGGTAAACAGGTATCTTTTAGGCAAGCGTGTTCCAACCTAGACCATATCATTGCTTAACATCAGGCAAGATGTGGTCAAACGCAAGCCTATACGAAATAAAAAAAAAAAATACAAACAATATATATAATTTAAATGTATCTAAGATGTAATACAAAAGAACAATAAAAGACAACATGTCTTTTATTAACTAATGAACAAAAGAGAGTTTGAATTGTGCTACTGTTTATCACACCCTACGTCGCAGTGTGAAAGGCCTTATCTTAAGGGGCGATCGCACGGGATCACAATCGCTCGCCGCGATCTCAGTATTTCGGTGATAAACACCCCACCCCCCACCCCACACCCTTGGAACAGACGTGGAACGTAATATTTTACGAGTTTTTATGATGCTAGTGTTTGTGTTAAATTACCTATTTAAATAAGTAGCTATGACATTTTTACTAGCATTAGCAGTTTGTTGATGTCGGGCAGGCGGCCGCTTTTAAAAACACAGCCAAGTTACATGCAATATTTACGTGATATTAACCATGATTTGAGTCTTTTTGAGTTTCCCGATATTTGGACGCAGTTTTATTCAGCTGTGCGAGGTTTCTTATACATACATACATATAAGTAGTTAATTATTATTTTTAACACGCTTCTATTAGGTGCACCTGCAACGGAATCTTAGAACGTGATTTTAACCCACTTTACACATTACTTTTAAATAAAACTTGGATAGAAGTATGCCGTGGGGTGGCAGTAGAATGTTGCTCCTCCTTTCTTACGCATGGATTTAGTAGGAATCTGCCAAGGGATAATTTCGGAAGATGGGCAGCAGCCTCTTTCCGTGTATCAATATCCTGTGCTGCACTCACCAAACCGCCTGCCAAGCGTGGTGAGTAAGCCAACCCCTCGTGATCAGTATTCAGATTCAGATTAGTGATCAATGAGCTTTTGTCCAGCAGTGGACTTCCTACGGCTGGAAGAGAAGAGATATAAGTACCTATGCAACGTTCAAATGCAAGGACCGATGACAATACAATAATTCGGTGTGTTTTTTAATTATTAAACTACCTCTATTATCATCAATATATATAAAACTCTTCCGTTACTGACTGAGTGACTGACAGACAACGCACAGCCTAAACCACTGGACCTAGATACTTGAAATTTGGCACACATATACCTTGAGTATCCTAGAGGTGCACTAAGGAGGGATTTTTCGAAATTCCCGCGGGAACGGGAACTACGCGGGTAAAACTGCGGGGTGCGGCTAGTATTTCATAACAACTTGACTCCTCTTTTCGAACCATTTTAACTTCCCTCAGATACTATCAAGAAAGTTAAAGTTAAACATCTTCATTTGGAAGTTAGAAAGTTAAATATCTACATTTAACGTACAAGTGCTAACATTGGTAAAACAGGTTAGAATATTTTCACGCATTTTCTAGGAAATACTCAAATAATGTCTACTAACTGCTGAGTTCAGAACTGTACCTTAACAAAGTTTCATCAAGATAACGTTCCATCTAGTAAAGGTGACGTTCTAAACTTGCGACAATAAATTTGTGCTATATTTTATGCGTATTGTGATAAAAACATTGAAAATACCAAATGTGTGTCCTAATGCAGCATTTTAACTGTCACTAATGTAAGTATTATTTAGGATGTAAACGTAACCGATTTCTCCTGAAGGTGCCTTGTGGAGAGACGAAACACGTGCCCGATTTGTTTTGAGTGATTTTTAAACGCTTATTTGATACAGTTAAGCGGGTTTGTACTATAAGTATATTTGTTTTATAACTTTTTAAACTATTATAGTTCTGAATATATGCATTATTTACGGGATATTTACCATGATTTAAGTATTTTTGAGTTTCCTGATCGAATCGTCGAAATCGACGTAGTTTCACACGTCATCAATCAATCAATCATTTATTTAAAATCTTCACAGTTACATATTAAGCGCAATTTTAAAGATCGTACGGATAAACCGGGTCTTTAATCGGGAAACTCTAAAAGACACAAATCATGGTAAATGCCCCGTAAATATTGCAAATCCTACTCAATATATAAAACTAAAAGTAAGAATGTATGTATGTATTTATTTACAAATGAAGCTATCAGGTACTTTTTTTATTAATAATTCATGTTTTAACTTTAAGCATTGTTATATCCTTTTTATTGAGCAAATAAATTATTCTTATTAATCTTATTATTTATGTTCCCTTTTCACGTCAAAACCCCTGAACCGATTTGGATGAATTTTAGTAAAGGAGTAGATTAGATCATGGAGACGGACATACTACTTTTCGTTCCATAAATTAAATCAGAAATAAATCAGAAGGGGTTAAAAAAAGGGAATAAAACGTTGTATGGAAAAATCGTTATATTTCATTCAAAAATTTAAATTTTTGCATATATACATACATATGTATTAGAAGATACCAAAATTATTAAACATATGTATGTTTCAGCGTTAGTTGTAGCGTAGTTGTAAGGGTAGTTGTAGGGTAGTTGTCAGGTATCAGTAGGGTAGTTGGAGGGTAGTTGTCGGGTATTAGTAGGGTAGAAGTACGATAGTTTTAGGGTAGTTGTACGGTATTTGACGGTAGTAGTAGGGTAGTTGTAGGGTAAGTTGTAAGTACAGGTGTAATTTTAAATTTTGTAATTTCGTCGCAAGTCTCAACTTCCAGAGCGGCACCTTAACTGCTATCACGATGGTAGCAGCGTTCCTTATCGGGCCAGCTCTCCATCTTAGATAAAAATCCTGAAATAAATGGGAGGTGGGTCCGTGACGTGATAGCGTGTGCCGAACTTCGCATTCAGCCGTGTGCTTACATGGGGAGCGGGAAATGTAGTTTGGCTTATGGTTGCAGAGTCTGGCAGGATACTAAGACATTGATGTCGATTCGTTTCTACACTTCCTAAAGCTAATTATAATTAGAGTCTTTTAATCATACAATGGCACTAACCGAATGGAGTAGTCCAATATGTTCAACTATTTGTTCAACCAATTGAACATATTGGATGCACTTCCTCCAATTTGTTCAACTTAAAAAAGTAGTTGAACAACTTGGACTAAAAATTGCATCATGTTATTATTATGTTCAATCACAGTATCTTTATTAATAAAACACGGTAGGTACGGGTACGCCTTTCCTTGTTATGCATATTATAAATTTATTTTAAATTTTAATATCATCCGTTTACAAAGTAATGACGAACGGTAACTTATTTTTAATGTTAAAGGTTGATTTATGAAAAGTTTATTTTTGACGGAGAAATTATCGAAACCCTTGAATTGACTCTATTCTGTCATCAGTCATCACTGTACCAGGAGATCAGAAAACAACAACGTGTACCTCGTAATGTATGGTGTACGTAATATGTATACCTCGTTGTTCACTGACTGCAAGTTGTTATCATAAGCAAATACGTATCCGACTACCGTGCCGTGGGGTGCCGGCAGTAGAATGTTACCCCTCCACTCATGCCCGTGGATGCAGTATGAGCCTGCTAAGGGCTAACTCTGGAAGATGGGCAGCAGCGTTTTTCTTTGTATCAAAATCCTGTATTTCACTCGCCAACCCACCTGCCAAGCGTGGTGAGTATGGTAACAACCCCTCATGACTGATCATGCTCCAAGTACTGATACTTGGATCTCTTAGTCCATGAGGGGTGCCTATGTCCAGCAGTAGACGTCTTAAGGCTGTGATGATGATCCGAATTCACTGGGCTCTGAAAGTTAGTACATTTTGACAGATCTATAAATTCTAACAAAATCCCATAGTCTAACTTGCTATTTTCGCGTTTTTATGTTAACATATGTATTATTCTGTTTAAAAATTACAGTATGTTTTAAATAACTGGTACACCCTGTAATTTGAAAACTTTATGATATCCCATGGTCTGTCCTGTACTAACAATAACCTAACAAGTAGTCCCCAAAATCCTTAAAATTTACTTAAGTCTGAGTTGCCGATGTACTAGGAGGTCACAAACTACAACCATCTTTTCTCATCATCCTATCAGCCTTAATACGTACACTAGTACACCACGCTCGGCATAGACGAGCATAAGGACGCTGCTGCCTATCTTCCGGAGGTATCCTTTGGCAGATTCTTACTTCATCCACGGGCAAGAGAGGTGAGGCAACATTCTGCTGCCCCCACGGCATATCAATAATAACAACTAGGTATCATGGTGTACCAATTACGACAGCAAGTATCACATCAGCATCTGTGGGCAGGTCAGATCACGGCGATTGTCTCTGGGCGGGGCCGGTAAAGGTCGCGGGTTTGGTGCCGGTGGTATCGCGCTGATTGAATAACGAGAGAAAGTATTCAGTTAAGATATTTTAATGTTTATTGGGTAGTTTGATGGCGCGCTTGTCGTTAACCACTAATGTAATATATCTGAATGTTTGTATGTTTGTTACCTCTTCAAGCAAAATATCATCCTGAAAATTATCACAATCTGGGGGCACGGTAGTGTCCCCACCAAGACGAGTCAAAAGAAGCGTAAGGGCACTACCTACCTTTTCTCGAAATGCCTCGTCGTTTTTTTAACCCTTTGGATTATAAAAATTCTCGGAAAATGATGTCAAAAGTGAACATATTAAACATAAAAAGTTTTAATCAATCTCATAGCTACTTTAGATTTTATTGACATCTAAAAACTACGATTTCGTCCCTGAATAGTGATCATAAAAACTCATACGGAAGTCCTGAAATCCTACAAAGCTGAAATTTGGTATGTAAGCTAGTATGAGTACAATAACACAAAAAAACAAAACTTCGAACTTTTACCACCCAATCCCTTGAACTATGCATGTATTTTACACGCCCTAACTCTACAAGCCCTAACTTCTAGCATTAACTTGAAATGAAAAGTCATAAGCGCCAAAACAGTTATTCGTTGTCTGGTAGAGATCGCTCTTTAGCGATAAGACCGCCGATTGTCACATGATCAGTGTTTCTTTAGTTTTTCATTTTGTACTTGTATGTTTTAAGGTATGCAATAAAGCATTTTCTATCTTCTATCTATCTATCTATAGACTTATATTTAAGTCAAAAATCGGTTTAATTCGCCAGTCATGTGAACCAACTACCAATTTAAAGTAAAAAATTCAAAACATAAAACCCGCGTGTTTGTAATTGCTAAGAAGTTGAAAAGCCTGACGCCAATATCGTCTTCGTATAACGCAGCCACAATTGTAAGTTCGTACTAAAATCAGGTAACCAACTAACCAATAATCATAGACTTCACACATAGAACTTGTTAAACTTTCGCGATTTGTTAACATATTTCTTAGCTTTAGCTTTTTTAAATTAAAGGATTATATCGTTGGGAACGTCGGGAAGATAATAAAAAGGTACGGGATAAAATCCTGTAATTTCACACATAGATACAGTAGGTCTACCATGAGTTTTCACAATCTATACTCGCTAGCGACTGTAGTTAAAAAAATGTATGAAAGCTTGTACAGTGCCTCTAGCGGATAGTTTGGTACTAAAATACGCAGTAAACTTATACTACAGAGACTGTAGTTTGGGCTTCATTTGCTTAGAATTTGGTTCCTTGAGTTACAAATCTGACAGATGTTATAGTAACGTACTATTAGTAGTGTAGTAACGGCAGGCGATCTAATAGTGACAACTCACGGTAGACACACTGCTTATCACTTTGTATCATGAAAAACACAGCTTATATTCAACCGTTTAACAAAAGCTTCCAAAATCTTTGTCTTACATAAAATATTTTCCCTTCCATCATCCTTGGAAGCCTACAAAAACGAGATCTAGCTGATAACGGCTATGCCGCGATACGGACGGCTGATAAGGCGTTCGATTCCCGGCCTGTGCTGATGTTTTCGTTAGATAACACTGGTTTTTGGAAAAGATTGTTTGATAGATTCAGCTGATTATGTTTGAGTATTTTTTTCTGTGGATTTACAGTAACTTTGGGTATATTTATCGATCGTGTTTTTAGTTTATCTACGACATCTTTCTATTAAATTGAGTTGGTGTTTCCGTTAATACTTGGGTCACGTTTAACTCTGAAATAGTTTTTAGGCTGCCAAAATTTTTGTGAGTGAAAATACTAGGTACATATTTAGGTTTTGACTACTGCCAATTTATTTACATATTTATTTCAGTTAATAATGTGAGTATGACAACTAACTAGTCTAGAGATAAAATTATATATATAGGTTTTTGACTACTGCCATTTTATTTACATATTTATTTCAGTTAATGATGTGAGTATGGCAACTAGTCTAGAGATAAAATTATATTTAGGTTTTTGACTACTGCCAATTTATTTACATATTTATTTCAGTTAATGATGTGAGTATGGCAACTAGTCTAGAGATAAAATAGTATTTAGATTTTGACTACTGCCAATTTATTTACATATTTATTTCAGTTAATGGATGTGAGTATGGCAACTAGTCTAGAGATAATATAGTATTTAGATTTTGACTACTGCCAATTTATTTACATATTTATTTCAGTTAATGGATGTGAGTATGGCAACTAGTCCTTCATGATCAGTACTTTACTTTTAGATCCATGAGGCAGTGGACGTCCTACGGATGAGATGCTGAATTATGTTTGAGTATAAGTTTGGTACTAAAATGTTTGAGTTTAATGTTTGAGTATAATTTGCCACTATTTATACAAAATGCCACTAACTTGGAGCGGAGAAATAGGAAGAAAAACAATTAAGTACATATTTGTTTTGTTTTTATTATTAGTATTTTTTATTTTTATGTAAGCTGTGTTACCTACTTTTTTTTACTTTGTGCTGTAGACGGATAGTCAGGCTAGCTTTGGTATTTTTTATTTTATGTTTTGTTTCCATACCTATTAATGTAAATTGTCTCTTACCTTAACATAACTGGCGGGTGGATGCAAAAAGTCAGTAAGTAAGTACCTGAGGGGTACTTTTACACTAGGAATTATTATTATTATTATTTTTTATATAATTTATAATATAGATATATATATATATATATATATATATATATATATATATATATATATATATATTTTATCGAAGTACGTTTATGTTATTAAGTTTATTCAATGTTGTTTTCCAACAGTGATAGTGAAGATGAGCTTTTTGAATCATGTTCCTCTTCTGATGATCCGCCGAGCTCGGACAGTTTCTGTAGTATCGCTTCGCTTTCTGAGACACTTGTGTCTCAGTTCGCTGATGTTCCCAAAAACTTCAACGTAGTCCACATAAATGCGCAGAGTATTCCTGCCCACTACCCTGATATGCTGGCATCTTTTGATAATAAAAATATTCATGCAATTTTAGTCTCCGAGTCCTGGTTTAAACCCTGTTTACCCTCCACATCTTATTCGCTGCCTGGATTTGTTCTCATTCGCAATGACCGAATCGGAAGAGTTGGAGGAGGCGTTGCTATTTACCTTCGCTCTCACATTCCATTTTCAGTGATCAGCATGTCTCCCCAACCAGCCGGCTTAGCTGAACACCTTTTCATAGAGATTACACTCAGGCATACCAAGGTACTACTCGGAGTCTATTATTGCCCTTCCTCTAAACTTAACTTCTTTCCGTTATTTGAAAAGCTCCTGGAAGACCTCACTCCAGCTTTTACCCACACAATAATCTTAGGTGATTTTAACACATGCCTTGCTAAAAGGGATTCCCGTTCAGCACAGTTCGAATCTATTGTTAAAGCGAGTAATTTATCAATTCTTTCTCTTTCTCCTACCCATCATTTCCCAAATTGTGTTTCCTCTCTTCTGGATTTGATACTTGTTTCATCCATTAATAATGTTTCCAAACATGGTCAATACACAGCAGATGCTTTTTCGTTTCATGACTTAATTTTTCTCTCATATAAAATCCGTGCCCCTAAGGCTAAACCTCAAATCATCATGCAGCGTAACTTTGGTGGCATGGAACTGGAACTTCTTCGTGAGGATGCAGCGAATATTGACTGGGATGATGTTTTTCGTGCTTGCTCCGTCGATGACAAGGTTTCTTTGTTTAATACTGCTCTTATTTCACTGTATGACAAGCATGCACCTCTGAGAGCCATCAAAATTAAACACCTTCCAGCACCATGGCTCACAACTGATATAAAAACTGCTATGCATAAAAGAAATCTTGCAAAGTTTAGGTATAAATGTCGTCCAACGAAGGCCAACCACGATAAATATGTCGACCACCGGAATCACTGCAATAAGGTGTGTAGGGATGCACAACGCCGATTCATTCATAAATCTGTGGAAAATGATGATTCCGCTAAAGTCTGGAAATTCTTAAAGACACTAGGGGTTGGAAAATCCAAAACCGATAATAATTTACCTAAATCTTTTGATATTGATTCTTTAAATCAGCACTTCTCTTCTTCTTCCGTCTTCTATGGTCATGACAAGCTCAATACCCTTAAAAAACTCTCATCTATTCCACCCCAAGATTTTCCATCTTTCCACTTTAGTAAATTCTCGGACTGCGATATTAAAAGTAGCATTTCTTCTATTTCATCTAATGCCATCGGTAATGACAGTATTAGTCGCAACATGTTGGTGCCCATACTCGACGAGGTCATCCCAGTACTAAAACACATTCTTGATTTTTCTGTATTCACTGGTCTTTTTCCTAGTGTGTGGAAAAATGCCCAGATAATTCCTTTGCCTAAAAAGTCCAACCCTTCCGCTTTTACAGATTTCCGTCCCATATCCATCCTTCCTTTTTTATCTAAAGTTTTAGAACGTCTCGTTCACAAACAATTAAGCACCTATATTAATAAAAATTCCCTTATGAACCCTTTTCAATCTGGTTTCCGCCGTGGTCATAGCACGACTACAGCCTTAACCAAAATAATGGATGACGTTCGTCAGGGTATGGACCATGGACAGGTGACTGTACTGTTATTGCTTGATTTCAGCAACGCTTTTAATAATGTAGACTTTGACATTCTCCTGGGTATATTCCGCTCGCTTAATATATCTCAGAAAGCTATTTCCTGGTTTCATAGTTATCTTTTCGGTCGCCGGCAACGCATTCGCGTGAATGAGACTTACTCTTCCTGGTGCGACTTGTCTGCCGGTGTACCTCAAGGCGGCGTGCTATCTCCTCTTCTTTTTTCCATCTTCATTAACTCTATCTCTCTGTCATTATCTTCGTCCTACCACCTTTACGCAGATGATCTCCAAATTTATACGCAGGCACCGGTTACCAACCTAAATGAAGCAGTCCGTATAATAAACAGTGACTTGGAGCGAATTCTAGAGTGGAGTAGAACTTTTGGACTTAAAGTAAATCCTGTAAAAACACAAGCCATTGTTGTAGGCAGTTCTCGGATGATTGCAAGGGTGGACTGGTCCACTATTTCACAAGTCGTTTTTGATGGCATCTCGATACCATACAGTGGCACAGTTAAAAACCTGGGAGTGCATATAGACCGAGAGCTGTCTTGGGTACCACATCTAAACGAATTGAGCAGGAAAATGTTTGCTTCGGCTGCCTCATTGCGGAGGCTACGGAACTTTCTACCGACATCCACTAAGGTTACGCTTGCACAATCTCTTTTACTTCCTATACTCGACTACGCCGACGTTTGCTATTCTAATATAACTGAAGCCCTTCTTGACAAGCTTGAGCGCCTGCAGAATCTCTGTATACGATTCATTTTTGGCCTTCGAAAATTTGATCACGTTTCAGAATTCCGCAGTAAGCTTAAGTGGTTGCCGATACGATCCCGCAGGAATGCTCATATTCTTTCTTTCTTGTACAATGTCCTGTTTAATCCTTCCTCTCCTCCCTATCTCAAAGAGCGCTTTGAATTCCTCTATCTCTCTCACGATCGTGCAACGCGCTCTTCTGAGACTTTACAACTAAAAACTCCTGTTCACTCTTCAATTTTCTATGAAAATTCGTTCACGGTACAAGCGATTAAACTATGGAATGCTCTGCCGGTTGTCATCAGGAAAGCTAAATCTCTGCCTATCTTCAAAAAGCTAGTGTTTAAACACTATCTGTCACAAAGTTAACGTCATATATCCTATCAGTTTATAATATGTATATTTATTATGTATTATATTTCTTATTATTTATATATGTAGTTTATAAACATTCGATTATTTATTTGTTTATTATTATTAAATATGTAATTATACTAGCTAAGTATATATTTATAGCTATTACGTACTCTAGTTTAATTATACCATGACGAAACCGTGCTTTTACTTTCTTGTTGTTTTTGTCCATCCAAAGGTTGCCTGTAAGAGATCGCATATAGTGATAAGGCCGCCCATTGTGCTTCTGCTTTTCGTTAATTATACTTTATTTCCTTTATTATATTGTTTGTGTTAGAATTAAGCTGGGTACAATAAAGAGTTATCTATCTATCTATCTATCTATCTATAAGTATATAAAAAAATTGTAACTGTGTCTGTGTCTATAACTGTATTATTTGCATGCCATAGTATGCCAAAAACTTGAAATATCAGTATTTGTTTTATTCTCTTAGTAATATGTTCCATAACCATCATTAAAACGAGCCAAAGTATTGATCAAAAAATTCCAAAATGTTATCAAATAAAAATAAAAAAACAACTATTTTCCTCATTAAAGCGAAGTTTTATCTTTGCAGTTATCTCGGAGGAAACCAACATTTCCATAGAGATAAGCCTTATCCAAACGCGTAAAAAAATAAAAGCTAAGTATATTTGACTATATTGAACTTTATAGGTTTTTTTTACATAAAAAAATTATAAATTATGTCTTCAATGTTAATAGAAGTTAATAACAGAAGTTAAATAAGAATATTTGTTCTGCATTCAGTTAGTGACGTTTTAAAAAAAATACATTCAAAACTGTTTTTGAAAATGGAGTTTATACAGATCTTTTAAAAAATAATCTGCACTTCTGCATAAGTCGTTCAAAAATCTCACTTAAACTAAAACTGCACACAATATCGATATTAAAACATATAAATATAACCAAAACTCCTAAAATTATCTCTAACGTTCCAAAACTTATCAAACATCATAAATTGATCTTGAGTTCCCGCCAAAATGCACCCCCACGCACAGACTGATAATGAACGGAGAGATAAGGCCCCCCGCTTTATCGCACGGATCGGTACGGTCCCATTCAGGGCACACGTCATGGCTGCCGAGATAGCTATGTGGAAGAATATTTACAAATCGTAGTCAGTTTTGTTAAAAATGAACAAAAGTGGCTCTTTTTATCATTAGGAGCAAACGTCATACATAACTCTGTCGAGACTAGATTTTAAAGAATGTTTTCAAAGCGAGAAACAGTTTGTTTTAATATTTTCAAAAACCATAAAAAGTTCTAGGCTCTACCAGTATTTTCAAAAAGAGCACATGTCTGACGAGCTCTGTGGCACAGCGGGCGAAGGTCCGCCTGCGACACAAGAGGTTGCGGATTTGATTCCCGCCTCGGGACAAATGTCTGTACGATCTGTAGATATTTTTTCATAGTTTTTATATATATAATAAAAAATATCTATCTATGTAGATGTATGTACATATGTATTATTAAGTATATCAGTCATCTAGTACCCATAACACAAGCTCTGCTTAGCTTGGAGCTAGATGATGCTGTGTGAATTGTCCAGCATTATTTATTTATTTATTTTATTTATGTTGACTTATGATTAAAAAAGTCTTGTTTGTACGTACTTATCCTAAAAAATATTTCAAAAAAAATCACAGGAAACCGGCACATTGGTTAACTGGCCTAACTATTACTTATTTAATGAAGAATCATCGTATTTTGTTAAAGATATTGTTTGAAGTTAACAGAGTGATTCGATCATCTCTTTACGGAAATAAATTATAACAAACGAATGATTTTTCAATAAAAAAATGTAGCAATAAAATATTCAATACCATTCTGATAAATTCAAACTATCAGATACCCCATCCCGACATAAATTCTCAATTATTGATTATCTAATCATACATACATGTAACACATTTTACTAATTGGTATTTCCCGGTTGATTTGATGTCCGTATCTTGTAACAATAACTTTAAATGTATTTTACACCCAACAAACATTATCAAATGCTGCGATATTATGTTTACAATTTGATACACTATCAATCATAATCAGACTATCTACGGGCACAATGTTGGTTTTTGATGGCACTGCACACAATTTTGCTACATTATTTAAGCTTAAAAGTAATATCATGCAATAATAAATCAAACAATAAATTGTCCTCACGGCGAATGGGCACCTTCGCGTGAAGATGGTGTTTTTTTAATCTAAACTTATCCGCATGATATCCGACCTCAAATTATAACGTGAGTAATCCGCGTATTTTTGAATGACTCACGTAAGTTTTTAAAGTGTAATAGAAGCCCACAAAATCAATGTTTAAAAAGTTTCCCAGAAAAACTCATCAACTTCAATAAATAAATAAAAATTTCAAGACATATTTTTGACAGCCAGCTTCCGTTCTTTATTATTCAATACAAGTTACGAGTATCTGCATTTTTTAATAGCTAGTTCCCTAATAATGCATTACCAAAAAAAGTTCCCATAAAAAGCTTAATCTACATGAAGAATGTCAAAACTGTTTGCGAAAACGTGAGGCCTTCTTAGGGCACTGTACCTTATACCCAAAAAGGTCTCACACATTTTTGTTGCATGAGGTTGGTATCAGTCAAGATAAAATCGAAACTCGAATTTAAATACCGAACTTGTGTGGCGTGTTCGTATTATGACAGCAACTGTCAATGTCAGAAAAACTCGCATGTGCCTTTGTCTTGGGCCTTGGGGGCGGGGCTTTCGTGTCAATCATTTAAATACGCGGCAAAAGTAATTTAGAGCTGCATTTACGTAAAACATTGACAAAGCAGGTTAATTTTTTATCAAAGGAAGTTAATTCCAAGTCCTGTCAAACAAACTCTTCCTATTTTTGGAACGTGAATAAACTTTAAGAATAAACAAGTCTTCAACAACAAAGACCGTAATGGTATCATAGATAACATGAGTTATAATCCGGCTCGAAGGACCATACAAACATTATTATGTAACCTTAAATCAAATTACTCATATTTATCCATCTAGAAACATGTAAGTGCAGCTAAGTATAATAAAATAATGTTTAATATCGCGTTATAGCGCTACTTAACAAGTGAAGCAGCAACTCTAACTCCGTAAAATACTATCGGTGATTTATTGTCATTACAAGGAGATAAAATATCGATATGGCAATAAAAATCCAGTATTTACATTAGTAGCACTGCTGCGGCTATCGGGCACGCAAACAAGATAAAAAGGCAATCTTAACGACATTTTTATCGCAATTTCAATGAAATCCTACATTGGATACGAGAATCTCCCTTTTACGTCGCATAACAAATGATCTGACAATAACAACAATAGCAAGGTACAAAAAACGCACTTTTTATATAAAAGAATTTCAGTATTTTCTTACCTAACAACGAAAATTATTTTAAATACCTATACTCCTATGATGCTCGTACCCAGACCCACCTTTAAATGAACGAATGTTGTATAGAAACAATTTAACTTGGAAAACACACAGCAAACTATCCGTTCTCTACATTCTAACCACGAGCAAAAAAGAGGGAAGCTCCTACTCCCCGATAAACTAATCGGAAAAATAGTTATAATCCAACTCTGTACGAAAGTAAGCGTTATAAACACAGATAAGGCAATGTAAACAAAAGTCTTACACATTGTTTTGGCGACAGCAGCGCCTCCTGGCGGCTGCGCGGCGCACGCCAACTGCAGCTCCTTCAAGTACTTCACCCACAATAACATCACAGAATCGTCCATCACTATATTATTTATTTTATCAAAAAGCACAGTGAAAATCCGTCATTCTTTTGCCGCGTTGTGTGAGTGACTGGCGGCCGGTCCGCTTGCGCCCCTCCCCGCACACAGGCGCGCGTGTACACGCACACATAGACGCGGCTTATCAGGTTGCTTTAACTAGCAATGGCCCCCAGATGGTATCGGGCCCGGGCTCGCGGTTACTTGCATTGGAAGATAACGTCTAGATGTTATCGCCTGTTTGAATAAACTTGTATTAAATGTCAAATAAAAAGCTGCGAGTTGAATCTGATCTGATATCCCGTTTCAGCGGTTTCTATGGGGCGATGTCGAAAATCTAATGGCAGAGTTGAGATTTTATACTATTTTATTAAAAACAATTTTGTTTTAAAAAAATGTAGGTACAAGTGGATTAAACTTGATAAATTATAGCGATGTCACATAATTTTGCCATACCTATAATATTCATTTTATTCATTATTAGGTAATTCTATCATTAAACAAACATGTACGAATTATATTTCATCAATTAAATTTATTAAGTTTTTGTTTATTAAAAAAAACGCAGCTGATTAACGATTTTACTGGCCCACTTGTAAGGGTCTTAAGGTCATGTACCGATCGGTACTAATGCGATATTTTTAGTTGTTTACCTTATGTGTTGTGTCCATATTTAATAAAAACTTCGATCGGGGTACTTACCTGAAAAAAACAAGAATAGATAAGTAACTTTATAATTATAAATATTAATATTTATACGTAGATATTTAAACCATAATCACCTGCTAAGGAAGTACGGACAGGTGCATTAGGCAGCCAGATGTAGATTAAAATCAAATTATCTTTAAAAATAACGTTTCGAAATTACCTGTGTCTGCCATAGACACAAAATAAATAGTTTCTATCTAAATTAAAGAAATTACAGTTTATACAGAACGCCTTCCGTGGCTTAGCTGGTTTTATAGCTGGCTGAGAAGCAAGAGGTTTCTGGTTCAATCCCCGCCGGGGGACAGAATGTTGTAGGTATGCAGATGATATGTATAATTTTTGTCCGTTTTTGACTACTTCTGTGGCGTAGTGGGTGAAGGTCCGACTGCAATTCGGTTCGCCTCGGGACAAATGTCAAAATCAAAATGAAAAAATGTGAAAAGGCAGTTCAAACGTTTCAATGGGAACCCATATAAACGTTTTCTCCTCGCTGTGTTTAAATTGACTGTGAAATAGCAATGTTAAATAAGTTACCCAGTTCTCTTTGGATTTTTGTAGTAGTAAATAAAGAAAAAGGATGCTTATTAAGTATTTATATTTATCGGTCATCTTGTTTAACAAATACAAACTTTGCTTAATTTGCGGTCAAATGGAGCTGTGTTTTATGTCCAACTTTATATATCATGTAGGTACAAATGAAGTACACAGCAATAGGTACATTTACATACTATATAAACAGAAACAGGATAATGTTTTACAGTAGATAAACCTTGGAAACTAGTACATACATGAGATACCAAAAGCTACACAGAAGACGGTAATTTTACGGTAAATATGAACCTTAGGGCGACGGGAATAGGGCTTCTCTATCAGTAGAGTTATATCTAACAGAGATAGGATTTTAAAAGGTTATTTTGAACTTTATGCTAGTGAAGTTAGGGTTCATAAAGCTACTAGAGTTTGTAAGAACGCACTTAGCCAAGATTCGTCGGCGATGGTATGATTAAGACAAGGTTATTTCACAGTTAGCCGTGGGGCGCCGGCAGTAGAATGTTGCCTCTCCTCTCTTACCCATGGATGCAGTAAGAATCTGCTAAGGGATACCTCCGGAAGATGGGCAGCAGCATCTTTCCGTGTTTTGTTTTTCACTACCCTATACTGCGCTCGCCAACCCGCCTGCCAAGCGTGGTGAGTATGGCATCAACCCCCTCATGACTACACAACTAAAAACCAGGCCCCGAGTCCCCGGCGGCCCCGCTAATCCTGGCTACGGTAGCAGTCACGGTAACGGCGGGGCTAGGGGTGCTAAGAATCCCCGGGAGACGATCGGCTACCAACCCCTACGACGACCACTGGCCCTGGTAACACACAACATCCGCACTTTGAGGACAGACGATAAGATTGTTGAGCTGGAAGAAGAAATTAGTAGATTACACTGGGACATTTTGGGGCTATCAGAAGTCCGTAGAGAGGGCGAGGACACGATATCCCTTAAGTCCGGTAACCTACTATACTACCGGGAGGGCGACCAACAGTCCCAAGGTGGTGTCGGGTTTCTCGTTCACAAGTCACTCATTAACAACATTGTCACCATCGACAGTGTGTCGAGCAGGGTCGCGTACCTAACACTCAGAATATCTAAGCGATATTTGCTGAAGGTCGTTCAGGTATATGCGCCGACCTCGTCACACCCAGATGAAGAAGTAGAGTCTATGTATGAGGACATCAGTAGAGCCATACATACGAACAACACTCACTTCACTGTTGTAATGGGGGACTTCAATGCAAAGCTAGGCATGAGAAGCGATGATGAGTTGAGAGTGGGGCAATTTGGGTATGGGCAACGGAACCCCAGGGGACAGAGGCTGGCCGATTTTCTGGAGAAAGAAGGACTCTTTATGATGAATTCTTTCTTCCAGAAGCCGCCTCACAGGAAATGGACCTGGATGAGTCCCAATGGTTCTACGAGAAATGAGATTGATTTCATCCTGACCAACAAGAAACGAATATTCAATGATGTCTCTGTGATTCACAGGTTGAAAACCGGCAGTGATCACCGAATTGTAAGGGGCACATTGAATATAAACGTTAAACTTGAAAGGTCCCGTTTGATGAAATCTACGCTCCGACCCACTCGCGCACATATCCAAAACCTCGAGAGCTTTCAACTCGAACTCGCAAATCGCTTTGACTGTCTAGGAGTAGATGCATCGGTGGACGAGATCAATAACAGGTTCGTAGAAACCGTCCATACGGTGGGGTCTCAGTTCTTTAAGACCCCCCGTACTAATAGACCTCAGAAACTTTCTGATGACACCCTAAACCTCATGGCTGAACGACGTTCTTTGCGACTGCAGTCTCCCGATGATGCTCAGTCACACAGGCAGCTCAATAGACAAATTTGGAAATCCTTGCGGCACGATATTCGTACCTTTAATACAGCCAGTATTAAAGCTACGATAGAGCGGAATAAAGGCTCCAAAGTGTTCGCGAGAGATAGTTCTATTGGGCAGAGCCAGATGACGAAGCTGAAGAGGGAAGATGGCAGCATAACGTCAAGTAAAGCAGAAGTGTTAAGGGAAGTCGAAAGGTTCTATGGACGGCTCTACGATTCGGTCACGAAACCTGTTTGCAGTGCGGCCAACGACCCAAGAGCTAAACTGACCCGACATTATACCGAGGATATCCCGGACATCAGCCTGTACGAGATCAGGATGGCCTTGAAACAGCTTAAGAACGACAAGGCGCCGGGTGAGGACGGAATCACTTCAGAGCTTCTGAAAGCGGGTGGATCACCGGTACTTAAAGTCCTTCAGAAGCTATTTAATTCCGCCTTGCTTGAAGGTACGACGCCAAAAGCATGGAACAAGGGCGTGGTGGTTCTGTTCTTCAAGAAAGGTGACAAAACCTTACTTAAGAATTACAGACCCATCTCGCTGTTGAGCCATGTTTATAAGCTGTTTTCAAGGGTCATCGCGAACCGTCTCGAACGCAGGTTTGATGACTTCCAGCCTCCCGAACAAGCCGGGTTCCGAAAAGGCTACAGTACCATAGACCACATACATACGCTGCGGCAAGTCATACAGAAGACCGAAGAGTATAACTTGCCGCTATGTCTTGCGTTTGTGGACTATGAGAAAGCCTTCGATTCGATCGAAACATGGGCGGTGCTTGAGTCTCTCCAACGATGCCGAATTGACTATCGGTACATCGAAGTGTTGAAGTGTTTGTATACAAACGCCACTATGTCAGTCCGAGTACAAGAACAGAGCTCGAAGGCGATTCCCTTAAAAAGAGGCGTAAGACAGGGAGACGTAATCTCTCCGAAACTGTTTACGACCGCTTTGGAAGATGCCTTCAAGCTCCTGGAATGGAAAGGGCTGGGCATCAATATTAACGGCGAATACATCACTCACCTTCGATTTGCCGACGATATTGTGGTCATGGCAAAATCGATGGAAGAGCTCAGCACGATGCTCGAAGGCCTCAATCGAGTCTCCCAGCGGGTAGGCCTTAAAATGAACATGGACAAGACGAAAATCATGTCAAATGTCCATGTCGTGCCTGCCCCAGTTATGGTTGAGAACTCGGCTCTTGAAGTTGTAGACGCGTACGTATACCTAGGACAAACAGTCCAATTAGGTAGGTCCAACTTCGAGAAAGAGGTCAATCGTCGAATCCAACTCGGATGGGCAGCGTTTGGGAAACTTCGCAACGTCTTTTCGTCCAACATACCTCAGTGCCTTAAGACGAAAGTCTACAACCAGTGTGTGTTACCAGTGATGACATATGGAACCGAGACGTGGTCCTTCACTATTGGCCTTATGAACAAGCTCAGAGTCGCTCAACGAGCTATGGAGAGGGCTATGCTCGGGGTTTCACTACGGGATCGAATCAGAAATGAGGAGATACGTAGAAGAACTCGGGTCACCGACATAGCCAAACGGATTAGCACGTTGAAGTGGCAATGGGCAGGCCATATAGCGCGCAGAACAGATGGCCGATGGGGCAGCAAAGTTCTCGAATGGAGGCCACGGATCGGCAAGCGCAGCGTAGGACGTCCACCTACAAGATGGGCAGACGACTTGGTGAGAACTGCTGGTCGGCGGTGGATGCAGACGGCTTCCAACCGCAGTACTTGGAGATCAATGAGGGAGGCCTTTGTCCAGCAGTGGACGTCCTACGGCTGAAATGATGATGATGATGATGATTTCACAGTGCACGTTGAAATAGCTCGCTCAACAGGTGATGTTGAGACTATGGTATTCGTAGCAACTGTAGCGTCGCTCGTAGCGACAGCGTAGACTTTTTACTCAACTACACGAGGCAGAGGGTTATGTTTAACAATGTATTTGTTTAATCTGCCTAAAAAATTGTATACGGTACTCTATTAGGTAGCAGAATTTATATAATGAACCCGCAACTGAGAGTTACTATTTGAGCTAGTAAGGTATTTTTTCGATGTATCCTAAAGGGATTTTTAATAAATAGGTATTTTCCTTCCTGGGATATATGTGTTCCTAATAGGTAGGGATTTAAATGTTTTCCTAACGGCTATTTCAAGTTTTGTGCTTTTTTGAAATTTTCTTTTGTCTGATTTGTAGTAAATAAATGATTTTTTTATTTATTTATTTGGAATGATGATGGAATAATGATGATGAATGATGGAATAAGGTCAAATATTGGTTAAATGTAAAATTTTAGCCTTGTCATAAATCTAAGAGTAAAAACTAGAGTTTAAAAGTATAAAGTCTATACTACAACTTCATTTAAACTTAATTCATTTTTATTAAGAGTTTACATTTAACCAGTATCATGTGGAATAAGGTAAAATATATAAATAACTAGCTTCTGCACGCCGCTTCGCATGCGTTGTACAAATAAAAAGTAGGCCTGGTCAAAATCAATACGTGTGCAAAGTTTCAGCTCAATCCGTAGCCTAGTTTTTGTATGAAGAGGTAACAAACCTCCATCCAAACAAACTTTCGGCTTTATAATATTAGTGGGTTACATACAGTTCATTACACACAACACCATCTTGTCTTAAAGTAAGCAGAGCTTGTGTTATGTTGCCAGACCATAACACAAGCTCTCTCATAAAATACCTAAGAACATTTTTATTTGTAAATCCATACTAATTCAGCTACGGAGGCAGTCAACGTCACAAAACATGACAACATTTTAGGTGTACTTAACTGCGTGGCATCGCAATGAACTGCCATATAAAAACAGTGCCTATTTTAATTTTAAAGCATGGCAACACTACAGCGCATGTTAACCAGCTCTTCCCCCGTCCCTGTGGCCGTGATTTGAGATAACAGCGATGGTTCAGATTCCTTATCTCCGCATCAGCGTATGCAACACTCATTTACATAAAAACTATTATTTCGACCGTCTTATCTACATCGATTAACTTTTCTATTTCTGCTCGGATTCTTATCTCAATTTATAATAATTCTAGAGTTACAATTATTATAATAATGTAGTTTTAAAGTTACGGTTAAAGTATTTTTTAAGTTGATTTTACTGGGTAAGATTAAATTTTGTTTTCCAACCTCTACATAAATATATGTATCTTAAACTAGCTTTTGCCCGCGACTTCGTCCGCGTGGAAGTCCTAAAACGTAAAATCCCCTTTTTCACGCAGAGCCACTCTGATTCGAAAATATAGATCCAATTTATTCCCTATCCCGTGAGAATTTCTAAAAATACCTTCTTAGTGCACCTCTAGGATACTCAAGGTATATGTGTGCCAAATTTCAAGTCTTCAGGTCCAGTGGTTTAGGCTGTGCGTTGATCAGTCAGTCAGTCAGTGAGTCAGTCAGGACTTAGAATTTTATATTATACAGATAAAGGTTGTAGTATGAGCACATATGAGCACAGTCTTCTCACTGCAAATATTAGAGATGATTTATAGAGCGTCAGCAACTGTAGCCAGCGAGTGGCCGCTGACGGCCACACGTGAGCGGCTTCCCCACAAAATGTACGAAGATCGTATAAAATGCTTTGCAATTTTGTACTCGGGGAGGACCTTTTCTTTCACAAATATATTTTTACACTTTCAAAAGACTCGTGAGTTACACTATTCATTGTTATGTTAAAAGGGGCTTTCTAATCACGTTAATTATTCGTTGAAAATAGGTTTCCAACGAGTTCAGTTCCTCCTTGGGGACCTTTCGTCAGGGAATCAAGTGCAACGAAAGCGCGCGAGCGGGAAGGAGAACGTGTCACGTAAAAGCTCCATTCCCTGACAAAAGTTCCCCTGAGCGAAACTGAACTCGTTGGAAACTTATTTTCAAGGAATAGTTAACATAACAATATTATTTTTTATAATAGTCTTTCTTTAACTTTCGCGATCAAAATACAATTTAAATATTAAACACTTTGAATTTGCAACACCAGGAACTACCCAGTTAGACTGAAACTCAGTCGACACGTCGGGAAAAATCAAAGGTACGCAAAAAAATTCCGTGTTTTTATTTCAAATCATTTTATAGTTTTTTAAGTGAAAACTCCTTAGTTGCATTATGTTTCTTCTATGTTACTTAGAATTTCTATGTTTTAAAAGCCGTTTGTTTTCCAAGCATCCTTATATTAAAATAAAATAAAGGATATCTATGCATTTTGTACTATGGATCAATAAATGTTTTATCTTTATTTCTTTTCTTGTTTACGCTAGCCACTTATGGCTATCTTTCTTTTTCACTGACTACCTATGCCTGTGATCCGCTTGTGAGTAATTATACTTACTTTTTATTATTTGATATACAGTCTACCACGTTACAGATATCTAAAGCCGACTATATAGAAATATAAAATACTATTTACACACGGTTATGGGGGCCGGACACCGCCACCACATAAAAACCAACAAACGACTAGACAAGTAGACATAACCCGACCTCCATAAAATATATTTAACAACTACAAGTCGAGTCACATTCCGACACGCCATCAGAACGGGAGCACATATCACTTCGATATGCTTCAAATTCATAAGAGGGCCAGTGTTCTGACTTAACGTTGGTTAATCTCCACAGATATGACGCGGCGCCATCCACCATCGCGCTGATAAACGTATAAATCAACTGGTTAGGCACTTGCACACTGCTGGATGCGGCGTGCTGTTGAACTTTTGAGAAGAAAAACTCTAGCTCTGTCATGTAGCATGACGATTCTGGAAAAAGCGTCCATTGCAATGTTACGGACTATAGGTATGCATGAAAATTATAGCTGAATTTAAGAACAAAAATGTTAGGTTAGGGTAGGTTAGTAGGTTAAAGTAGGATTGTATTACAAAGTATGTTGTCACGGGACCAGATTGGTAGATATTATGAAACACGAAATTCGGCTTTAGCGAGAGGTGTCCTGCGCACGATCAATCTAGACCCTATAAGTGTCACATGAAAGATAACTTATATATTTCGAATCCTATATCTGTCCAAAATGACCATTATTCTGTAATTTACTGTTTACTCTGCCATAAGTCATACATAACTCATGTAGTAGTAACTCAAGTATCGAGTTTACAATCAACACAATGAAACCATAATTTGTGACGATAATTTCAAATACAAATATAAAAATAAATTCGGGCGAGAGCGAGTTGGACTCACGCACCGAGGGTTCCGTGCCATCATACAATATAATATATATAATATAAAGGCGGTTTATATCTGTTGGAGACCTTGACAGCGTCATCTCTTGTCTGATAGCGGAATTTATGTACTTAGATTTATTACACTTTCGATGCTTTCTAAAAAACTACGCAAATTAGAGAGTTTGTTATTATTTTGTAAAATTTATCATCATTACATGATACACGCCGTGGGGTGCCGGCAGTAGAAGGCAGTAGGCCCTTAGTCCCTAAGTTTTAAATTGTGTTGAATCTGTGTATCTCTTGTTGGTGGTCCTAATAAATAAATAAATAAATAAATACCCATGCCCATGGATGCAGTAAGAGCCTGCTACCTCCGGATACGGATACCTCCGGAAGTTGGGCAGCAGCACTACGTGTATCAACATCCCATACTGCACTCACCAACCCGCCTGCCAAGCGTGGTGAGAATGGCAACTACCCTCATGGAGATCCATGAGGGAGGCCTGTGTTCATCAGTGGACGTTTTATGGCTGAAATGATGAATCATTAAATATTACATACACTCCTATTAGCAAGAAAAGTTTCAAAGGTTTATTTCTGCAAACTTCGGAGATAAAGGGGAACACTATTTTTTATGGCTCCAGAACTTTACGTTAGCTACACGTTAGCTGTGTGTCAGGAGACTGTTTCTTCTCATAGTATAAAGTTCTTAATTTAAAATGCATGTCGTCATGACGCACATCATCGCATGCAAGAGCATGCACTTCGCCCTTGATACAACAGACCTACAAGAGATAAAACAAATTAATCAGAATTCGAGGACTAATGGATTCTTAATGCCGCAGTCCTCATGTTCCACCGATAACAGTGTTTTAAAGGCACTGTTTTAAACTTATCCTTTAAGATCAGTCGTTTTGGTATAAGTGCTATGGTTGAGTGCATGTTATCTTTACCTACGCTCCAGATATTTTTATTATTTTTTCCCTGTATCATATGGGAAGCTACGTTTACGAGTTTAGTGCTGGATGACGTCATTACAGAACGAATATGACAAACAATATCTACATATACATATTTGTATGGATTGGTAAAATAATTTATGTGCTTCATGGCTTTCAGCTAAGGTCCTGAAAGTTCGAAGACTTCGATGAATTAATGAATATTACCACAAATAATACAAATGTCACGGTGCCTTGTCTAGATATAAGCACAAGTTTATAAAATTAAACATTATCAGTAACCCACGATACTTAACCTATTTTTTTATGTGTTTTGTAACGAAGGGTCCGTTTTGCAATCTACACATCTTGCCCTTTCATTACCTGGGTATATTTGAAAACATTCGATTGTTCACCCCTATTTTCAACCCCAATATCTCATGAATACCTCGACTGATTTCTATATATGTAACTTTCAGTTTTGCATTCTACACATCATTCCTTTCATTTGATACCAAACTCGGGTATATTTGGAAACATTCGATTATTCATACCCTCTTTCACCCCCCATATCTTTAAAAATTCTTACCGATTTTGATAAAACATGTTTAAATTTTTTGGGTTTTAGTTTGAGTGAAATTATGTCGCTCCGGTTAATTAACACATAAAGGATAACAATTTACAAACAACCACCTATTTATGTGCTAAATGCCTACAGATACTCCAATTTACATTTGGGGAAAGCGCGTAAACCCGCGGGCAGAAGGCAGCACTGAGTTCGCACGTGACCTGATAGGGTTCCATTTGATGCCGCGATAGTGGTCAATCGATACCTTATCGGACCCCCGCCCACTGCCCCCCCGAGGTATGTACCGATGGAATAATATCATTAAACCCCCCTTCACAGTCAGTATGTATAACCTGGTTCTCTTCAAGTCAAGAGCTAAGAGGTGTCTAGACTCATATGATATACAGTCCTCCACACCTTCTCTTACCACCAGGGCGCCTACTCTAAAAAACGATTTCGATATTATCGTCAGAATGGCAATCTTTACGTAATAGCCATAAGAGTTAGTTTAGCTTGTTTACGATTTTGATTTATCGCAATTGCATTTAAGACTAGGCCCCCAGGTGATTAAATTCACCAGCAGTTTTATATGACATATTTTCATACAAAACTGTCTGGTACCTAAATTTAATTCTACCAAAAGGTTATTTTTCGGTTCTACCCTTGAAAAGCTTTAAAACTAAATATAAATAGCCGAGACTATACAATTTTGGCTTCACTGTATCCGCTGGATTTAATAAATAAAATTTAATCGACATGCAGGCGAAAACCTAACTTCAAATTCAATCCAAAATTCATTCGTTTTTTGCCATCGCTACTGCATTTGGGCGCTCGAGATGGTGGCTCAGATAATCGCGATCAAATTACCGCAGGCATACTTACCACCTACCAGGTACCAGCTATCAGGTAGGTATTAATACCTAATAAATATATAGTAATTTGTTGGTAATTAAATAACGGTGCTGTAATGATTCGATAGCGTCTTGCTATCGGAGATTGGTTTACCGCGTGATATTTTGAAGTTTTGATTCAGTTTGTGCAGGGAACTCATTTTCGTGTGAGAGATAACATATCACAATAGATAATTATTTAACAAAACATAAGCACTATCAAAATAAATTTAAAGTAAAAAAACTTTTTAACAAACAAGCTTTTATTTAAAAGTAATAAAGATTAAAATAAACATTTTCCGTAAAAGTTTAATGTCAACTTAAAATGTCTTTACACAATTTATGTGCTATAAAAGCTTGTCGCGAGATTTAAGCAGGTATTCGTATTAACTTTGTACATATTTTTATATAAATTAAATTAAATTTATATATCGAAATATTTGAGGGCTTTTATGTTTATCTATTTGTAATCAGTTTTTAAGATGTTTTCGTCTTTACTAATGATGATGGCGTCTTTGACGTGTTCGCCAACGGTGAAACTGGCAAATTTTGAATAAGGTGTTTCACTGATGTCAGCGAATATGGCTAGCGATTCAAATACAGTTATCAAAACTCACAGGCTGCACAGTACAGTTGTCCTGCAGAAGTATAGTCACACGTTTACGTAACTTAGGTTGTTACACACACAGTCTAAACAATTAAGCGGTCCGTAGTGGCAGGAGAACGAAACGCACATGTCAACCCCATTATTAACACCACTGTCGGTTGTCGAGTGAATTAAAAATACATATTTAAAGTGTTGACCGATCTCGTGTTCAAAATAATTTAGGTAAATATATATTTATTGTATTTTTTGCTAGTTTAAGTATTTTATGTGACAGTTTTTATTGTTTGTAAATTTATTCTATTCTTTTTCTTTTTATTTAACTTGTATAACTTGGTATTTAGTTTTATAAGTGTGGATTATTATAACGTGTAGACACGCACCAAATGTCCTGCCAGAATACCAGCGTTGGACCATTATATTTATATGGACCAACATTATGCCGAGGCAGGACCTTTTGGTCCACAATTCTTACATTAAATGTTTTTTTTTATATTAATTATGTTTTTTTGTGTTATTTTTTTGTTGTGGATCAATAAATACATTTTCTTCTTTCTTCTTCTTCTTCTTCTAAAGTCAAACGAAAACAAATGGAAATTGAGCGATGACCAAAAATACCCAGAAACACTGATCGCATAGTACAATATAAGTAGGATAACTTAGAATATGACCGCACATAAGCGTAGTAGTGAAGCGCGAACGAGATGAAGTTTTATCATCCACAGCCCATAGGTGCCCACTGCTGGGTGTAGGTCTCCTTTTGTGAACGTTACATAAGCCGGTCCTGTGCTGTGCTAAGCCAAGAATTTCCCGCGACTTCACTGATGTCGTCGACTCAACGCGGCATCGGATGACCGCGACTTCTTTGGCCTCATCATCATCATTTCAGCCATAAAACGTCCACTGATGAACACAGGCCTCCCTCATGGATCTCCATGAGGGGTAGTTGCCATTCTCACCACGCTTGGCAGGCGAGTTGGTGAGCGCAGTATGCGATGTTGATACACGGATAGACGCTGCCCATCTTCCGGAGGTATCCCTTAGCAGGCTCTTACTGCATCCATGGGCATGGGAGGAGGGGTATCATTCTACTGCCGGCACCCCACGGCGGCCTATCCTCGGCCATTTTTTTTTCTTCATGGATATCACCTTTCTTAGGGGAGAAAGATGATGATGCCGCACTCTTACCGGCTAAACCTAACCACCATGTTTCTTCATACGTGCAGTCTTGCCGAGAATACGGGTACGCTTGCTCAATCTTCCGCAGTGATTCGGTCAAAGACCTGCTCCACCTACCACCACCTCGTCTAGCCGTGTTCTGCTCAGTTCCACTTGAGATGTGCTACCCTAATTCCAATCTTGGACTTTAGTCCGACGCCGAATCTCGGTGTGTGATGAAATTTTAACTTTGGGAAATTGTCAACTTTTCGAACAAATTTAGCTTTCAGAACGAATACCGATATCGGAATGGCTTCAAAAATGAACAAAACTGAATGACACTCTTCCTTCTTCTTCTTTTATGGCTTTTTGTGTTTGGTTTAACACAATTCTGCCAGTGTCAAGTAACATTAGCATGGTTAATCTTATCGTCTTTCTCCATCTTCATGAGTTTGCCATTTTCCTTTTCACTCGCTAAGTCATTTCGTTCCAAGTGTCTATAAGCGCAGTGCCGTGGGGTGCCAGCAGAAGAATGTTGCCCTTCCTCTCTTGCCCTTGGATGCAGTAAGAATCTGCTTAGGTATACCTCCGAAAGATGAGCAACAGCATCTTTCCATGTATCAACAGTCCGTACTGCACTCGCCAACCCGCCTGCCAAGCGTGGTGAGTATGGCAACAACCCCTCATGTACTTCAGTGCGTAGTGATCCATGGGGTAGGCCTTTGTCCAGCAATGGACACCCTACGGCAGATATGAAGTTGATGATGAAGTGTCCATAGCTGAGCTCGGAGGATAGAGTGACGTAACGTGTTATTTGTATCTGTCAAAAGTACTGTCAGCCAACTAAACCTTACAAGCCGTCATAACTGTGAGACGGCGGACGGCCCATATTGCATTGTAAGCCTAATTGGATAGAGATGTGTATCGCATTGCCGATAAAATGGAATAGATAACATTCTGTAGTGACTTATTAAGGCCGTTCCCAGAATAATATTAGATCGGGAGATATGAGCGTGTGTGTAGCGTTGGCAGAACAAATTTTTCAAAGGGTAGGTACATAATATGTACATAGGTAAGTACATAATAGGTACATAATATGTTCCCATATTATGGGAACATCTAAAATAAAAAAAAAACCGTGCAAGAGCAAGTCGGACTCGCGCACCGAGGGTTCCGTGCCGTGCCATCATACAATATAATATATGACAAAGGCGGTTTATATTTGTTGGAGAACCTTGACAGCGCCATCTCTTGTCTGATAGCGGAACTTATGTAGATTTATTACACTTTCGATGAAATTGAATTTTCTAAAAAAGTATGCTAATTAGAGAGTTTATAATAATTTTCCTGTAATCTTTACAAACACTTCTAATAGGATTAAAGTTTCAGAGGTTTATGTCCGCAAACATCGGAGATAAGGGGGGGAACGCCATATTTTTCAACGTTTTTGAAAATAAGTCGAAAACTATACAGCTTAAAGAAAAACTAAAAACTTATTATTTTGCAAATGATATGATACCCCACATGATCTAGTAATTTTCCAAAAAGTTTGAAAATCCCCCTTCCACTCCCCTTGCCTAAAAAACTATGCAAATAAGAGAGACTGCAAACTTCAGAGATAAGGGGGGAGGAACGGTCGTTTTTTCAACAATTTTGTAAATAACTCAAAAACGCTACGGCTTAAGGATGAACGAGTCGCTCATCTTTCCATACAAACGTGGAAGGGTAACTACTCCACTGTTTGACGTAAACCATCCAACACTAAGGATTATACCAATTTATCTCGTCATCATAATCTATGTTTGTATACACCCCAAACCGTAAAAAAAGTATTTATTTCAAAAATACAAGCTTCTAAACATTCGTATTTCAACACTGATTTTAGCCCAACTTTGGACGAAACTAAATAATATAAGGAGAAAGAAAACTAAAAAATAAATGCCGTTCCGACATAGTTCAATTATTCAAAAGTTGAAATAAATGTTATTTTGAAAAGATTACACTCAAGTTTTTTCTATAATAACCCTTGTGCTAAAAATCTATTCACATATTTTTGCGCGGTCGGTTTAGGAATGAATCATTGTGCATTTCATTCTAGGGCGCGGGTAAACACACTATATCAGGTGAGATAGCATACATTTAGGCCGCGCTCACTGACGACTTTGCCTCCGCGACTAGTTGGACCTTAAAGGATGTTTAAAAACTGTTAATAATGTGCCAACCGTTGATAATGATACCCCACACGGCCTAGTAACGTCACCTAAAGGTTTAGAGATCCCCTATCCGGCCCCCCTTCAATCAAAACAAGAATATTTTTTAACATTTTTATAAATGCTATGTTAGTACAAAAATGTTACTTTTACCATTTTAAATTTCAAGTCGATAGCATCAGTAGTTCCTCAGATGTGACTGAGAGACAGACAGACAGAGTAATTCTATAAGGGTTCCTTTTTACCATTTTGGTCCGGAACCCTATTATCTACAGTTAAAATACCGATGTTGTATTTTTATAGGTTTTGAACATCGACATTTCAACTGTGGATTTTTTTTATTTTAGATGTACCTATTTCGAAGCTATGTGACTAAGCTTGATCTGCATATTATATCGAACGCATTAATTCATTCATTTTGATCTTAAAACCAGTGCTATGCTAAGACAAATTAAATTAAATTTTGTTTTTTATTATAAGACATAATTATATTATTTTCCTTTTTGTCAAACTCACAATATTTCAAAGTTCCTCTGGGAAGAACTGAATACGTTGAAAACCTATTTTCAACGAATAATTAACGTGAGTAGAAAACCCGTATAACAAAACAATATTTTAAAGGTTATTTATTTTTATTATTTTAGGAACAGGTATTAAGTTAAAATTCTTAGTTGGGACAACAGACCCATAAACGTTGGTGTAACAATCAAGCTCCTAAGATAAAGCCTTTTCACATCTATAAAAGATGATTTATACAGTGCAGCAACATGTTGTACGATTCGCTGCAGTGCCTGGGTTAGGTCCTAGATGGATTAGGTTTTAAGTTAACGTGCCTGACGTGACCTTGATTACAAATCATAAAACTAAAAATCAACACCCAATTTAAAATCTGAATTATAAAATAAAGGAAGTGTATTTCAGGTTTTGATCGAAGCTAGAACAAAGTATTATTTAATTTATGCCAAAGTTTATCTGATGAAGATCTAATGTTTCTAATATTCCTAATACAAAAAAACATATTTATAATACTAATTTAACCAGTCGCCATCAGATAACATAAAAATTATGATGTAAGTATATAATCTGCATATTTTTCTAACGTATAATAATTTAAATACAGTGCCATGAATATTATTCATTCGGCACGAAGAGTGTTACTTACCTAATATTATGTACTCGTATTAATACCTTAAACGCTAAAAATAAACTAAGATTAAATATTTAGATAGCGACTTAATCAATAAAAAAGTAAGGCCTTTGTATCTATTATAGATGATTTATACAGCGTCAGCAACTGGTAATAATGCTGTACGGGACGCAGCAGTGCCTGAGACATTGTTAGATGGATTAGGCTTGCCCAGCACCTATACTATCCTCTCAGCTTAGTCAGCTATTATTCAGAGGAAAGAACAGGTCAATACGTCTGAAGCTAACTAAGCCGCGGGTTTCCTCACGATGTTTCCTTCACCGTTAAAGCTCGTGTTAAGTGTGCACATACATTTTTCAAGAAAGAAAAATCCATTGGTGCACGGCCGGTATCGAACCCACGACCTTCGGATTGAAAGTCGGGGGTGCATACCACTCGGCCAACACGGCTTTAAAATCAATAGTTTATCTATTAATCAAGGGCTTTTTTATTATTTATTTTGTTTTTAAATATGTTTCTTATTAATGTCAATAATTAACCTAATTTGAGGAATAAAAAAAATAATATCCAACTGGAATATTTTACTTTTTAGAAAGTTTGTGCAGGTTATGATGTATGTTCTCTCATAAACGTAAAAGTGACTGAACAGATTAACATCAAATTCGGCTTCTGTGAGGTATATTTTGTATATTAATACCTTTTTTATCAGGATATACGAGTATGAAGTCACAGACAGAGGCAGCCCAGTGCTTGTGTATTTTATTTAGCTAACTTAAAACAAACACTAATAAAAAGGATAAGAATAGCACAGATAAACGAAGATGGTTTGAAAACGAGCTAACTTAGTCCCAGTGTTGTAGAGCTTTAGTAAAAGATTTTAAAAAATGTGTTTTCAGATGTTACCATTAATTTATTGAATCACATTAAAACACTGTATGCAATTGCGTTGCATACAGTGCAGCAGGTGTTAATACTTTCTTTTTCAACCAGAATATTTGAAATAACCTTTTTATATATCACTAATGAAATTTTTAGGTGAGGTAAAGTTAAGTCAAAAATTGTTAATTCATTTGAAGAAAACAAACACGTAATTGAATCCGCACGCTTCAGAAAAAAATTCCAAGTGAGACAAATAAGCGAAAAAATTATTTCACACTTTTAGTTCACACTGTTTACAAGCTCATTCATTCATTAATAAGTCTCTTAGTATTTAAGGTATTCAGTTGACAGCTTGTTTTGCGATCCCTACCCCAACTCTATCAGCGATCGGAACAACGGATCGCGTTGTGTAGTTTTTGCGAAATTGGTCCCGATCAAGTTTATAAACTCCAGTTCGCTGAAACACGGCCGGTATCGGAATCAATCGAACTTAAGGTACAAATTTGAACTTGAGTCACAAATAAAGTGACTGTACGTAACCTGGGAGTTTGTAAGGTTGGGTTCAAAGTTTCAAAGTCAAAGATAATATTATATATATGTATATATAATAAATGCCAAAAATGGCATTTTTCGGAAACCTTCGCCCCCTTTTCTGGTACCCCCGTACCAATGCTTGTTTTAATCTAAGCACAGAAAAATTGCCGACAGAAGCAACAAGTAAGGCCTTTACATCTAATACAGATAGTTTTATACAGCGTCAGCAAAGGGTATTCACGCTGCGGTGCCTGGGACATTGTAAGTTGACTTGCCCAGCACCTATACCATCATTTGACGTCAAATTCGCAGTAATATAAACTATTACTGCCAATTTGACGTCAAATGACATGGATAAAAGTACCAGTTTTGAACTTGTTAAATTTGACGTCAATTATCCTTTAAAACAGAATTGCAATATTTTTCCACACACCATCTGTTGACCACAACACTATCTGCCGTGAATCACTTGAGGACGATACTCTCAATTATTGAAATGTGGTTAATTAATGTAGCTGTAGGTATTGTATTGTGCCAAGCCAGACTATGTAGGTGTAGTGGATAACCTCGACATGCTTAGCCAGTCTTTGGTTTTATTACTGCCGTGCACCAATAGTTATTTACTTTAGAACAATAAAAGTGTCTGCTTATGCTCAGCCATGTATGTCTAAACAAAGAGGAAAAAAAGTATTCTAAGTGTACGGCAAGCCTAATTTTTAACCGACTTCAAAAACAGGAGAAGGTTCTCAAGTCATGTGTAAACTTTTTTATCTTTGTTACCCCAGAACTGCGTCGTTTATGAACCAATTTTTAAAATTCTCTTGGGTTCGAATAGATCATCATCGTCATCGGGGTCATCTCTCATGCATACTTTTATGCCCTAAATTTAGACTTGTGGTTTTTTGTTTCACTTAATAATGTTCGTTTCCTTTCAGTCCAGTTCTGAGTGATATGTATACATAATTATAATATATGCATACATAATAAGTATACATAATTATAGCGATTTGGTTATTTTTAGCAAAAATTAAGATTTTATCAATAAAGTCGGTTTTTCTTGTTGAAGATTTAAAGAATCAAGACCATTCGTTTGTAGCATTGGCTGCAACCTTATAGATTTTATATATTTTATTTTTTGGTAAATCTCAAGGACGTGTTAGAAGTTGTTTTGATCATCGACGTGGATTCAGAGATGCCTATAATCTTATGCTCAACCTATACTTGTTTGTACACATACATTTTTTTTTATTTCACCTGTATTGTCCCACTGCTGGGCAAAAGTCTCCCCCAATTTCTTTCACCTATTCTTTCATACGTACTAATTAAGATTTGTAAATGTTTTTTCTTGTATTTATGTTAATAAAATGTATAAAATCTATACTAAGTTTAAATTTATGTGTAATGGTTTTGAAAATAAATTAGTTTCCTTCTTCCTTTACAATACAAGCTATGTATTAAGGTTGAAATGACAGTGAGCACAATTTACTTACCTCGTGGTTTTAATTGTCACGTAGCGCTGACAAACTCTTGATTAACAAAGTACAGAAACCACAAGTAGGTGTCTCGTATTTAATTAGCATCACAATACGGAGATCGTAAGTGTAAGACGCCAACGAGCTAGCTACAAGAACGATGATTTTCCAACAGCCACTGGCAGTATCCGTAGTTCGCTGGGTCATATCCCGCCCGAAGGACCATTTATTTACAGTCCAGTTAGACTGCACAGTGCACAGCAAAGTTCTTTGTAGTAGGTATGTTGAATGCTGATCACACTTCAGAGTAATTTATCGTCATTCATCATCATTTCAGCTCTGGGACGTCCACTCATAGGCCTCCCTCATAAACCTCCAGGTATTGCGGCTGAAAGCGGCCTTACCAGGTCGTCCGCCCATTATGTCAGTGGACGTCAAACGCTGCGCTTGCCGGTCCGTGGCCGCCACTCGAGAACTGAGTAATTAAAATTCAACGAATAATGTAAGTTCGCGGTTAACGATACTGTCTCGCGTAATAATTAAAGCGCGTTATTCATCAGTTTAGCACTAGGTGCGAGGGCATAAAGGTGCTAGTACAGTAAAAATAGACACCTGGTAAGGTATGTCTTCGTACAATCTGGCACACAGTAAAATAGCGCGAATTAGGGGAGGCTACTGTTACCCGACTTGCTGATAGCGATGCTCGATTCAGAAAGCATCATGGAATGCTGTGATTACCTTCTGCAAATATTATTGCATAGCGTTATCTGTCTGCCTGTCTGTCTGTACATGAGACCATTACAACCGAACGCGTTGACCGATTTACATGAAACCTTTTTTGTTAGCACCGTCTTAGTGATAAAAGGTTACTGATTGATTTTGGTGACCCTAGGGTCACAGGGACCGGAGTTATTGTGACCTCAAAAGGTCACTAAAGAGTTAAAAGACTTCAAATGGCCGCCAACGTCCAAAAACCCAAAAATGCCATTTTTTACCTTTGATGACCTTTTGAGGCCTTCGCCCCCTTTTCTGGTACCCATGTACCAATGCTTGTCTGCAAATAACTCAGAAGGAATCTGCGGAAAGAGAGCTAGAGATAACTACTGACTTCTCGATCCGCAGCAAGGGACTAGGGGGTCGGAGAAGAATCTTTCATGCCCTCCTTCGACCGCCATAAAAACAGGCCTGGGCTGTGGTCATGGCGGTGACCATGATTAGAACAGTAGACCTACAGGCGGCGCGCGTTATGCTTTCCACGTGCTTTTCAAAACAGACCGAACTCGACCAAAAGACTAGGGCCTGACATTAGGCCAGTGCTGCCGATACTGCGGAAGATTGAGCAAGCATACACGTATTCTCGGCAAGAATGCACGTTTGTAGATACATGGTGGTTAGGTTTAGCCGGTAAGAGGCCGGGATAGTCGTCTTTCTCCCCTAAGAAAAGTGATATCCATGAAAAATTCCGCCACCAAAAAAAAAGGGCTTACTTACTGTAGTGAACGAACAAGCCGATCATGATGTGATTGAGGTTATATCTGCCAATCTTAAAGAACAGTAGAAAAATGCATGTTCCGAGATTGCCGATGGAAAAGCTGTTAGTTACAAACTTGGACCACACTGGTAACACAACGACCGATTGCATCCTTTGTTAGAAGAAAAATGGCAACACTATCACGCAGATAACCGGCGGAGATTCCTGAACGGAGTTACGTGCGGACAGAACTAATAAATTGTGGAAAAACTGAACGGTTTTATGATAAACCTATTTATCTTAATACCTATATAACTTGTTGATTTGAACTGACTCATCATCATCATCATCATCTCAGCCATCAGCATTCCTCATGGATCTCCATCATGAGAGAGTTGTTGCCATACTCATCAGGCTTTGGTTGGTTGCGCAGTTCGAAATGTTGATAGGGCAAGCCGCAGCTGCCCATCTTCCGTAGGTAGCCCTCGGCAGATTCTTACTGCATCCACGGGCGAAGAGAGGAGATGCAACATTTTATTTCCGGCACCTCACGGCATTTTAATTGACTGAAATTTCTAAATGAATAACAAATATGTAACAAATCCGCTTGAACAAAGACAATGCAGGGAACGTTGTCGTTATTTCTAGTGTATTTCGTTGATTTCTCCTGAAGAGCCTTGTAGAGAGTAAATTTTTCAAGAAAGAGAAATCCATTGGTGCACGGCCAGTATCGAACCCAAGACCTTGGGATTGAAAGTCAGGGGTTTACCTTTAGGTCAACATGGATGCGTTAGTTTTGTATATTCGGGCAATATATAATATGTTTAAGGCATGCCCAGCACCTATATACGTTTGTCTCCGAGTGCTTAATAAAATGTCCTTAATTCGCACCAAAGAGCTTTCAAACAAGACGTTTCTTTCCAAGCCTGGGTGGGCATCCATTTGTCACCTGGCCACCATTATTAATCTGTGGATGGTCCTTTGTGGGCGATAGCCATCGGGACACAATGCTAGTGTTCGTGCCCTCTCACACGTTTATCTCAACAGATGGATTGGAAGATGAAGTTACACAGAATAGAGAACTGAAGCCTTTGCTCTACGAAGGCTTTAAAATGATAAAACTGAAAATACTTAATCTTAAAGAACTTGAACGGACTGTACAGGAGCCATACGACGCGATGTGACAGTTATCTCTAGATGGGGTTGAAGGCGCCAAACAAATCAGCTTTAAATCGACTTCAAAAAAGAGGAGGTGCTTAAAGTCTTGTATGTATATTGGCTTTTATTTAATTTTTGTGTACTGAATAAACGCTTTTTGAGTTTAAGTTTAAAACATCATATTAGATTCGTTTGCTAACCAAAGCAAAGTCGCGCATCTTCAAAACCTTTAAACCAACGTACGTCCCATACCAACTGCCTCGTCTGATTGGCACTTTCAACTCTAACATACTCGACTGGACTTTTCCTTCGGCTAGAATAGAAACTTCGAAGATTTGGGACATGTTGTTTCAACCCACTTATTAGGAGTAGGACGATTGTAAGAAACAAAATAAAAATAAATACATTACAATACATTTATTTTTGCCACACACAAGTTGGTATTTTAGAAATTCATTAAAGAAGTAACCTCTACATACTCAAAAATTAGAATAAAATAAGTACCTAGTCGTTTTTTGCCTTACCTTTACTTTGATTTACATGTTTAGTATAGATCCGTGATATTTATTTAATTGTAAGGTATATTACATTGGATGGAAATTGTTTTTGTTTAATTCATTTGAAATGTTATACATTACCCATATAATTTTATATTCCTTTTTTGTGAAAATGTTATAATTATTTATTTTGTATTTTATCTATTTATTTTTCATTCTTTTCATTAAATATTTAATTACCGTGCGATGCGGTAGCTCCAATCGCATATCATGGTTACTACGGAAGACCAGCGCTGTGGTACGACTCGTTCTGCCACAGCACAGCTGAGTAGTGACCACCTTTGTCACTAGTTTTAAAACCGAATTGTTGATTTTTATATTTGATTGTACAAATGTGACAAAATAAACGTTTCTTTATCTTGTATCTTTATCTTTATATAATTAATAGAATCAGGCGTTACTTTGCGGAAATCCATATTATTATGACTATGATGACTATTATGAGGAGTAGCCGCTGCGTTGTGGCTTCACTTTCGTTCCAGCCGCCGACCAGTCAACATCTCGGCGTTTAACCTGAAGATGCCTCGCGGAGAGGCGAAACACGTGTCGTCGTGTGGCTTTGGGTATGCATGTAACACTAACAGCCTGGTTCCCCCTGCATGTGCATAATTAGCGGGCGGGAGGGCGGTGCATATGCATCTCAGCATTAGCGGAATTAAAACTAGATATTTTCTTTGTTTGTCTTTATCTTCACATAAAAAAATATTAAAAAAAGTGGTCAGTAAGTTCTTACATAACAAGGTAGGGATACATTTAAGATAGACTTACAACAAAGGACGACACAAATAAGTAGGTACATAAGCGTGTTGCGTGGGGTCAAAAAATGGACACTGCCGCAGTTTTGTTTGCCGCAACCATTATAGCGAGCTATGAGGTTGCGGCGCTGATTTTCGGGCTCGGCTGATTGCGACCAATTGCTGTAAGACGCTGGATGCTTTCCGAAGACAATAGTGCAGGTAGAGGGGAGGTCTAAGTCCAGCTGTGGATTACTTTAGGTCAATGATGGTGGATAAGCTAAATTTTGAAATGCTCGAAGAACAGATGGCCGATGGGGCCGAAAGGTTCTCAAGTGTAGGCCACGGACCGTTAATCGCAGTGTAGGACGTCCACCTACAAGATGGGCAGATGACTTGGTGAAGACCGCAGGTCGACGGTGGATGCAGGCCGCTTCTAACCGCAATACCTGGAAATCCATGGGGGAGGCCTATGTATGTCCAGCAGTGGGCGTCCTACAGCTGAAATGATGATGATGAAGCTAACTGTGAGAGAGCAGGTGACACTAACACAAAGCGACGACAAGTAAGACCAACACCATACTTTATAAGCTACTGTAAAACACAAACGGAACACGTGTTACAGAGACTCACACATTCACTCCAAACAATGATTGGGTGTCGCATTTGATTCCACCGTTTATTGTTAACAATGAGCTATTAGTTACAAGGAAACCTCACACGAATATCGTTAACCATTACTCGATCCGAACAAGCATTCAAAACCGTATTCGAATAAGCCAATCGATGTATTCGATACAAGCAGATAATGTGAGGAGGGCCGGTGGCGTTTCTTTTTTGTTTTTTTCGTCCCCCTCACACCCATTTGTTTCGGTTATTGTGTAGTCTGTGCTCTCTTTTTTTTGTCCATCGATAATATTGTTCTGTTTTAGATTACAATCGAGTTGTGTTACAACTGTCACGTTATGTGTTTCAAATGGTTAAGATGCTTTATTTTTATACGGGTTTTATGTGATTAAGTTTTGTGTCACAAAGTGGATGAGACCGGGGGACGGACTCAGTGGCACTTGTTAGGAGATGTCTATGTCCAGCAGTGTATTGAAGTGGGCTGATGACGAAGTTTTGATATATGTAGCTGTGGATGGTTCGTGGGTTAGGAAGACGCGACTTGGATTTGTGACGGTAAATGATCTAATGTCACCTGGTAGGTCGTCGAGAATTCCTATAACAGTGAACAAAACCATCGAAATTAGCAGCATAGTTTAATTCAGAATGATTGGCTTGTTACTTATTTCCTATGTGGTATTTGACTAGACCATTTAAAGAGGAACTAAACTTATTAAGGATGGTATCAATAGAGGAGCTTGATCATTTATTATCAAAACCTAACCAGGTATCCAGTTAGCCGTGGGGTGCCGACAGTAGAATGTTGCCCCTCCTCTCTTGACCGTGGATGCAGTAAGAATATGACAAGGTATACTTCCGGAGGATGGGCAGCAGCGTAGACCGTTTATCAATATCCCGTACTGCGCTCGAACCTTCGTGGACGACCCCTCTTTCAGTACCCTTTTCTCGGTCACCACTCAGTCAGCGCTTTCGTCCACCTGTCGTCACTTGGGGCTCAAGTGGAGTTGGGCAGACACTTGGCCAGACGAAGCTTTACTTCAAATTAGTAAAAATAACAATAGCAAGGTTTGTATAGAACTTGGTACAACTGAGATATAAGAACCCTAGCATAGGGTTTCCTGTAAAACGTTTGACGCGATCCCGTAAAATCATAACTTTCTCGGAGTTTCCATCAATAAAATTAAGTTCACTCAACATTTTACCTCCATTTGCCCGGCCTGTAAAGTCTGTTTACAAAAAACAAATGCTTGGGTACACTGAAGCGTCACCTATAAAGGTGGTTTATGATAATGTTAGAGATAAAGATATGTTTATTTTGTCACCAATTCCGAAAAAACAACAAAAATCTAAAATTATTCTCAGCTTAATTCAGCTTGTGCTTCGGCAGAGTAAAACGAACCACAGCGCTGGTCTCTCAGGTCGCCTTGAAGTTTTTACTTACTTCTTACTTTCTCACCAACACAGCTTCAACAAATGGACCGAAGTCCCACAAGAAGCAAATAAAGGACCTTGATAAGATTTTCTGAAATTGATAGCCTGATAAGTTCGGCGCCGGGGGTTTTAATGCAGAACCCTTATCAGACGAACTCTTATCACGCCGATACCGGGGCGCCGTCCTTATCTGCCTATCAGCAGAAAACTGTTAACGACTGTGTGGGTCAATTTAGTATCAAAAGCTTTCTTACTTAAGGTTATTTATCAATAGCATTATCTCGACCCTTTGCGAAGGCTGAACTCAACTTTGAGATGCGTTGAAGCGTCTTGCAAACGCAAAGAGATATGCGGTATCATATCATCATAGCAGCATAATTTTTACCTCTCATGCCCGTGAATGCAGTAAGAATCAGCCATGGGGTACGCAGTACGCTCGGCAGAAGATGGGCAGCAGCGTCTTTCTGTGTATCAACATCCCGGACTGCGCTCGCCAACCCGCCTGCCAAGCGTGCTGAGTATGGCAAATACTTCATGGAGATCCGTGATCAGTAGTGTGTTCAGTAGTGGACGTTTTAGGCTGAAATGATGATGACAATGAATTTTATTTTTCCTGTTATTACATTTTGGTGTGGTATTCATTGAAACGTCCAAAAAAGCACGGGCTATAGAATTCAAATTCATTTAAAGGTATTCTATAACTCTAGAGAGTTATAGAATCTACTACTCTAGAACTCTAGAGAGCTAAAGAATACCTTAAGCCGATAAGGCACAGATAAACTTTTCCGTGCAACATTTTTGGCACAAATAAAATGGCCGACCATACGTTCCCGCTTATACGTTTTGGCAAGAGTTCGCCTCGATATGCAGTTTATAGTGTGCCTCAAAACTGTGGTTTATGACTAGGTGTGTCTATAATTTGCATATTTTACAATGGAGATAACACGGATATATAACTAATTTGTTAAACTTTCGCGAATAGTTAACTAGATAGTTAGATCATCATCATCATCATTGTCACACACTGCTGGGGATAAGCCTCCTTCCCTAACCGCCAATCAGCTCTACTCTGGGCCTTTTGCATCCAGGTGTTGTCCTGGCAGGTGGCCACCTCGGGGATTCAAAAGACATCTCTCGGCAGAAAGCACTAGCAGAAAGACTCAGTCAAGGCCTTACTCCACCTGCCATCACCAAATCTTGTCAAGTATCCTGCCTAACTCCATTTTAAGTTCATAATGGATAGATTAACAATATATTTGGAACTTCAATACATACATAAGTATGCTTATTACATCTGAATATTTATCATAGATCCCATCATCAGAACTGGGATTAAAAGCAAGCATACACTATGAAAGGCTACTTCTGGTTAAACCTGTAAAAATAGATGTAAGAGGGAAATAAATAAAAAAATAATTAAACAAAAGATTAAAATAGATGTAAGAGGGAAATAAATAAATAAATTATAAAACAAAAGATTAAACCGCAAGTTTAAATTTAGGGCATACCTTGAGGGAAATTTAATGGAACGAAATAATGTAATAGTGTGTACTGGACTATTACATTATTTCATTTCATTAAATTTCATTCTTATGACCCTGACTCCGATGCTGATGATGTGTAGTTAAGTATGACGATTAGTGGGAAGGGATTACCTTAGCCATCTTTCGATGTCGTCACCCGTGAATTTATAATAATCACCCCGCACCCCGCAGTTTCACCCGCGTAGTTCCCGTTCTCGTGGGAATTTCTAAAAATCCCTTCTTGGTGCACCTCTAGGATTCTCAAGGTATATGTGTGTCCAATTTCAAGTCTTTCTGTCCAGTGGTTTAGGCTGTGCGTTGTCTGTTAGTCACTCAGTCAGTAACGGAAGAGTTTTATATACATTGATTGAAGAGTTATAATAACCGGTGATCAGGATAAATCTGTTTGACCTAGCACCCGAGCCTGATTACGGACCACTTCCGGAGGAGTTCGCCGACTACAGACCCGGTGGATACGATTGTGGTCTTCATCATCAGTTCTACTTCACCAAATCAAACTCTCTGAATGCAAATGAACTGAGTTTTGAAAATGGGACCTAATTCAAAGTGTCTTTAATCTATACGAACCCAAAATAAATCTTTCAAATCGGTTCATAATCGACAGAGTTCTCAGGTAACAAAGATTTCAGAAATTCCAGAAATCTTTGTTCATATATCTTGAAATCACGAGGGAGGCCTCTCCCTAATGGTAATAATCTCAAATTACTGAACATGGCTTACCCAGCACCTAAACCACCTTCCCAGCTTAGTCGGCTATTAGTCAGAAAAAGAACAGGTCTACGTCAGAAACTAACTAAGCCGCGGGTTACCTCACGATATTTGCCTTCATCGTAAAGCATGTGCACATAACATTTTCAAGAAAGAAGAATCCACTGGTGCACGGCTGGTATCGAACCCACGACCTTCTGATCGAAATTCGGGAGTACATACCACTCCTCCAGCACGGCTTTTTCTTTCTTTCAAAGCGATAGCAATAAACATGCAATTTTCTGTTTCAGTAGCTGAAAGTTAGGGCGTTACATTTTAAAATCGTATCGCGATCGTGTCGTAAACGGCCAATTGCTTCATTTACATGTCCCATTTCCTTAACGGCCGTTTTCGAGAATACTGCAATGACTGGACATCTGCAATGAGGCATAGGCGGTAGCGATTCTAGTGTCAGTAAATTCTTATGTGTACCGCAGGCTGTGAGTACGTATCTAGCGCCAGTTTGCAACAGGCGTAAATCTCGCGACCATCGCGAATTGACGGCTGTTGCAAACCTGGCATGACATGATAGTACATCTAAAAATTTTCGTTGTCTAGTTCGTTAAACAAAGTGTTAAATTCGCTACTTGTTTTTCAGGATTGAATGTGTTTACTTATCCAGTATCTGTGTTTGCGTTTTTTCTTTATGAAATGAGCAATAATCAATTTTCTTTTTCTATGACGATTGTTATACTCCTCTGAACTCTTATCATAGCTCGTCTCTTCTTCCATCACGTCCAATAAACTCAACGTTTTAGCATAAACTGGCCATCACTAGCGTATGAGTAGTTTTAGCTTATTTTTTGGTGGACGTATTATTATTTCCCAGTTTAGCTTAGCTTATTTCACTGAGCTTAGTTTTCACTTAGTTTAGCTGGCGGTGGACGGCCGGCCGTCCACCGCAAGTTCACAACCATGAAGCCGGCTTCATGGTTGCCGAGTGTGGTGAGTTTGCCGATATTTCGGCAAAGATATTGCGCTTCAAAAATAATCAAATCATCGTAAATATCCCGTAAATATTGCATATAGTGTTAAATGTTAGTACGTAGGATGCATTCGGGGCCAAACGTTTGGGTAATATGTTATGCATTGACATGTTTTTTTTTTTAACTTAAAGTCAATAATAATATGTATTTATTTATTTGTTTATTCAGCTTTCATAAATATATTGCGGTCTATAATCTTTGATGTCCTTTAATCGTTTCACTTTCATAATGGTACGTTTTTTTACGATAGGAGCCCTTTAACCCGCTACCGCTGACGTCTCAACCCACACCCGGCACATATTTTTAGTTAGCAACGTGGCAAATTACCACATAAGAAATGTGCAGTTGCATTACTATATTAACATTTTTATTGCCAATATATTCCGTTCAAGCGTCCGCTAACAATTGATGTTCGCCAAAATGAGTGTAATGCGTCTTTTTGGAATAGGTTCGGCGATTAGGCTTTATACGCTTAGGCTAGTCGCAGTTTTTCTTTGTAATTTATACGGCTGTCGAAAGGCTTTGTAGGAATACCTACAAGTTGTAGTTCACATTTTGTAATTGGTTACGAAGCGCAGATACTTCGGGTGAAGGAGTATTCTGTGGTTATATCGACTTAGGCAGTGTTAAGAAAGAGCATTATGATCAAAGCTTTTCGTTAAATTCCAGCCATTTATGAGAAAAAAGGTGACAAACACACGCACAGGAGCATTACATATATTAAAAAGATAGATGCCAAGTTATATAAATGTAGGTACATAATAATAATAACACGCGGCTTAGCTTCAGACGCATTGACCTGTTCTTTCCTCTGAATAATAGCTGACTTAGCTGAGAGAATAGTATAGGTGCTGGGCAAGCCTAATCCATCTAACAATGTCCCAGGCACTGCAGCGTCCCGTATGATTACCAATTGCTGACGCTGTATAGATCGTCTATAATAGGTACATCATAAAACTCACCTTTGACTATAAACAAATGCCATTATTTATTACCCTAGTATGTTGTGATAGTACATAAGACATACCTTTTATCGTAATTAAAAATGTAACCTTTAAGGTTAAAACTATTCATTTCGTAAAAATTAATAGGCAAATAGGTTAAGTGCTACACACGGACACTTTAATCAACACACAGTAATTGGTTATGTAAATGCTAACGAGTATACTAATAACTATTTCTGTGAGTTAGATTTCTTTTTGCAGTCACGTAAACCTGATTATTTTAAATTTAGAAATTAAAAATGCATAATTAATTATAAACGGACTTTTACAAGTTTTGTTTACAATATAGTCACGCGAAAGTTATAAAATATTTCGCATAATTTAAAGCGGAGTCGTAATTTTTTTCATATGCCTTAGAGGAAGATGTGTTGCCTTTTAAATTGTGATTTATGACATTAGAAGCCAGAAACACACGGATGAACGAATAGGTGACATTTTGTCAAATATTACATTTTATATCAAAAAGCGTTATAATAATAGCGTAAAAACTAAAACAAACACGCAGAATTATTCTATTGTCATCGGTCAAGTATGCAAAGTTTAAAATTAAAGGACAATGCCAGATCCTGCCCCACCCTTTAATAATTTACAAAAAATGTAAATCAATCAAAATTATGCAATGAAATTAGGACCCTTGGTTACTTAACTGTTATTCTGTTACACTTGCGGATAAAAAGTTAAAGATAAAAGGAATTTAAAAACCCAAGTCCTATTTCCTGTTTTTATCGCGGCCATCTGCGTTACTTAGTACGCATACATGCGGAACAAAACGATTAATTTAATAAGAAAAAAATTACATCTCTTAATATATTATGTACGGATTTTATTATGTATTTGGTTGAAATATACACAATTAATAAAATATTGTTTTAATATATATTATTATGAATGTATATTCTAATCATTATTTCGCATTTGACCTAAATGTAACAATTGTTCTTGGATTTAAACAGAAACAGCAAGTTCTAAAGGCATTTAAACATGTTTTTAATCATCACTAATAAAGCAGCAATAGAATGCTACATTTAGCTTGCTTGTAAACCAACTTTTATTTGATGGGTCAAAGCTCTATAGAGTTTCTGGCATTGTCCTTTAATGTCTTAAAGTTCTATCTAAGATTACGTTACATAGATCATCATCATCATCTCTCCCTCCCTCATGGATCTGCAAGTACTGATCATGAGAGGCTTTTGGTATAATCTCCACGCTTAGCATGTGGGTGAGTATGGTTATATAGTATAGTTACATAGATGCGTGTTAAAAATGATGCTGGACAATTTCACAGAGCACCCTAAACTATACAGACCTTGTTAAGGGTACCAAATGATTGATATTTTTTTTGTCAAAACATCATTATACGCATAGAAAACACCTAGATCTGAGGCAATAATCTGCAGAAAAGCAGAAGCAAGAAAAGCTCCTCGTGTTTGTTTTGTAACTTGTTCATGACGTGACAAAATTAAACATGTTTCGGTTCCGTATGGGGCCGAGTCCTAGGAACATAACTTCATAATTTTATTACCTTTGAATTTTTTGAAATAAAGTTTAAATACGTTTGTCGTATGTTTTGTAAACAACTTTATATTTCACTAGTTTTGTTTACAACTTTATATTTCATTAGCTGACCCGGTGCCTACTTCGTTGGGCGGTAATTTATAGCCTATGACACTCACAAATACTGCGGCTTTCTATCAATAAAATAATTTGAAAATCGATTCAGTAGATCCAGAGATTACCCCCTACAACCTCAGACACTCACAAACTTTACCTCTTTATAATATTAGTATAGATATAGATTAAACAAGAGTTTAATTACGACGAAATAGTTGAGAATGCATTCGCCCGTCCGTCTTCATAACCATATAAAGGCAGTTGAAACTTAATAACCAAAGGTGTTTTAAGTATCTGAGTACGTACTCTCTATATCACGTATATTTTTTGAATCATGTGAGATTTTTTTACTGATTCTAATTAATAACTTAGTCTTTAAAACTTTATACCCTCTATGGCTCTATAAACAATGGCGTCGATAAGCTTGGCTTATAAATAATTGGTCTACGATAATTTTAATTAGCACGATGCAATCAGCTACTATCTCGCCCGGAAGTGGCCGATAGGCACGACACACAATTTATTCTTATTCAGCCAGAATGTTTTACGTGTGTATTTAACACGTTTAAATTTAGGGTGCTTTAACGGTGATGGAAAACAGCGCGAGTAAACCCGTGGCTTAGTCAGCTTCAGACGTATTGATAAATAAATAATGCTGGACAAATCACACAGTATCATCTAGCCCCAAGCTAAGCAGAGCTTGTGTTATGGGTACTAGATGACTGATATACTTATACATTATACTACATAGACAGATATTTTTATTATAATTAGAAAAACACCCAGAACATCTGCAGATCGTACAGACATTTGTCCCGAGGCGGGAATCGAACCCGCAACCCCTTGCGTCGCAGGCGGACCTTCGCCCGCTGCGCCACAGAGCTCGTCATTGATCTGTTATTTCTTCTGACTGAATAGCTGACTAAGCTGAGACTGTTATGGATTAGGCTTGCCCAGCACTTATACCATGATGATGACGCTTCCTAACCGATTTCGGATTTGACTGTGCATTCAAAGAAAAGGTCTCATAAAAGGGTTTTGGTTTTCTAACCTTTCATGTGCTCTGAGGTGACTCGAGTGCCCAATCTTATGAGAGAAGGTACGAGAGCACTTTGGACATGTTAAAGCACGCAATACGCGAAAAAGCGGTGGCCAGTAACTTAGATATAAGGATGTTCTATACCATATAGGTGCTGCCTAATCCATCTAAAAGTGTCCCATGCTCTGCAGTGTCCTGTAGAGTATGAATAAATTTTATAACAGGTATTGGGCTCGGGTCTGTGTGTTATTCTAAATTTTTTCAAAAGTACAAAAAGTAAATGCAAAAATAATAAGATGAGATGTGAATCAGTTATTGCTTTTGTTTTATTATTTCAGTTAGTACTTCATAGTTATTATTTTTCAAACCCAATGCTTTAACTCTTACTACTATACCTACTAATACTGGCAAAACTGGAAATACAAAGAGACCTTCAGGTCTTTCCTCAATAATTTGGGTACCAATTATTAAGAAAAGACCTGAAGGTCTCTTTGTATTTCCAGTTTTGCCAGTATTAGTAGGTACACGAGTCTCATAAATTAAATCCAAATACAAACCTATTCAATCCGGATATAATGCAGTCATTCGAATTAACTTGTTATTGCTTTGAGATCAACATAAAATAAACAAAAATGTATAGCCATTGGACTTCGGAACTTAGTTTTATAGCTTTGGGACAAACAGTGGTTAGCTAACGTATTCTTGTATGTAGATAAGGCAATCTAACGTTGAGATCTTATCTAAGAATTTGTTCTATCTAGTGTACCATAAAGAGAATGGTTTTAGTGGCGTTTGGGACAATGATTATAGATATTTGTAATATTATGTCTACCTATACCATCCTCTCAGCTTAGTCAGGTATTATTCAGAGGAAAGAACAGGTCAATACGTCTGAAGCTAACTAAGCCGCGGGTTTCCTCACGATGTTTCCTTCACCGTGAAAGCTCGCCTAATCCATCTAACAATGTCCCAGGCACTGCAGCGTCCCGTACAGCATGATTAACAGTTGCTGACGCTGTATAAATCATCTATAATAGATGCAAAGGCCTTACTTTTTATGTCTACAAAGTGTATGTATGAGTGCCGGGGGGTGCCGGCAAATCTCGCGATTATCGCAGGCATCAATTTTGTAGTATATAAAAGCAAAAAATTGACGTTTCACAGCGATGATCTCGAGATATACGCCTGTTGCAAAACTGTCGCGAGATACGTAATCAGCCTGCCGGCACCCCACGGCATGGTGGCCATATTTATATGTATATTTTAAATTAAATTAAATTTTAAATAGTTTGAATACAAACGCCAGTTATACAGGGTGTATTATACTAATCCGAAAGGGGTGGTTTACAGCCCATGAAAACAAGAAGTTATGGAGGGAAGAAAATCGGAAAATCGTATTTTTGTTTCATTTTTTTTATATTTCTGTTTATAATTTTACTAGATGGTGTGATGTGAAAATGATTCTGAGGTTTCTGAGGATTTTTTTATTTTTTTTAATATAAAAGACGCTATTTGTGGTTATAGGTATTTTTATTTGTACCTGTACTTAGTTTCTGTAATCTGTGCCTGTACGGCAACTCATGGCGGAGGTCAATGACCCTGTCAAGAATCAGCTGGCTTTTGGGTTCTGGGTCTGGGTTTTGGGTCAATATCGCACAATCAGCTGTCGAAGTTAAAACTTTAGTGTTATTTTCTTGAATGAAAAATACTGAATCCTGAAAAGTCGTAGAACAAAAGTTGTTCCTTGGGATGGCCAGAATCACCCCCTTTCGGCTTGGTACACATGTTATTATACATCTTGTATTGTAAATGCAGATAAAATATATTTTCTTTATGTTATTTACTGACAATTCGAATAAATCAAAATTTGATTAAAAAAAATATTTCTATATATTTACATACATTATCTCTGCACGATTTCTCAGCGTTATCAAAATAATTGGAGCACAAACACCCGCCCTTGAAAGAGATAAAGGTATACGGGGTGTGATAACGCAGGGCGGCCGATAACCGCCCGCCCTGAGGCGATCTGTGACGAATGTGTTTTAGGTTTATAAATCAGAGGTGTGTATGTTAACTGAAAACCAGTGCTGTGTCTAACGCAGCGTACGCTGAGTTGGCGACCGATTTATGTCTATTAATATTTTATTGTAACAGTTCCGTTTGTGTATTTGTAAATGAGAAATAAATAAATATTATTTTCTTTCTTTTTAAACATTAGATGCAATATCTACGGGATATTTACCATTCTGTTCTATTTTATTTCCTATACATCTACATATTATCGGACATTTTTTAAAAGAAAAGAACGATAAATGGACTAAAATAATAACTGAATGGTACCCTACGGATGGGAAAAGAAGTAAACGACAAACGAACCGCTGGGAAAATGACCTAAGAGGAGTTGCTGGTCCAGAATAGTTGAGAATAGCGAGAGACGGGGAGAGATGGAAGTCTTTAGAGGAGCCCTTTGTCGAAAGACAAGCTGTTGTTGCGAATCGAAACTAATTGTCAGAGCGAATTATATTATTTATATTTGAAACATGCCGTGGGGTGCCGGCAGTAGAATGTTACCCCTCCTCCCATGCCCGTGGATGCAGTAAGAGGCTGCTAATGGATACCTCCGGAAGATGGGCAGCAGCGTCTTTCCGTGTATCAACATCCCGTACTGCGCTCGCCAACCCGCCTGCCAAGCGTAGTGAGTATGGCAACTACCACTGATGGATATCCATGAGGGAGGCCTGTGTTCAGTAGTGGAGGGAGGCCTGTGTTCAGTAGTGGACGTGTTACGGCTGTAATGATGATTGGAGACATTGTTAAACAGCAATAAAGGCTTATTTTATTTTAGATTTTTCCGTTAATGCATATAATGTTCACAACCATGATAGTTTATGAGCATTCTATAAATAAGGTATTTCACATGCCCATAATGCATTTTACGTTAACTACATACAGCGACTCATTAAATAAATTCTAATAAAACCTTCTTTTAATTATTTTCTTATAAGTTTGCTTTTTAATTTTCACTTGATTTGTATTCAATACGTTACTAACATTTACCTCTCATCTAACTCGCGTGTCATCTGAACTGAACAGATTCAGTAATGTGCTTTTTGTGTTGTTTTATTTTGTAATTTGTGACGCGTCAATACTGTCCATGCGGCCGCACTGAATAAAGTATTTTTTGTTGATTCTTGATTCATTTAGTTATACATTAATGACAGGCGGAGAACTATGGGTGTAAAATAATTCTAGCAAGAATTGGATAAGTTTAATTCTTTCTTTAGGGCTGAATCATCAATGAATTAAATCCGTCTACATTCGCTCTATTAAGACGCATTTCAATTATCTTTTGTGAAGTCACTTCGCAAATAATCCTAATCTCAGTCAAAATAATTTTATCTTCAACGAAATCCTAGCAGGCGGGTAATATACATGACGGGTAGGTGTGGGGGGTAAAACAGCAAAAGTTAACGTTATCTCATATATTTGACGGATTCGCAGACAACGACATTCATATTTTATGTAGATTAGTGCGGGTACAGAGCTACTATCGCGTGCTCTATCCACTGGGTTTGCGTGTTAATTTAGAGAAAAGTTGATTAGCTGTGTGGATATCTGCTTAGTTTTTGTGAGATTAGGATTTCTAGGTGCCAAATGAAGGTTTTGAATTTGGTTTTAAAATAGCGTAATTAATAAAGAGTAATTTTAACGCGAGTGGGTCCCACATGCGGTACAACGACCGCGCGGCCGGCCCAGGCGCAGATGGCGAGGTGAGCTGGACATGTACTGTGCTGACTGGTCGACCAACGACTTGGACTTGGAAGTATGGAGAGAGGGAAGGGAGGCTTTTGCCCAGCAGTGGGATCTTACAGGCTGATTAGATTAGAATTATACGTGCGTCGCAAAATACACGGAGTTCAATGTAGTTTTTTGTTCATTATACAAGTGGACATTATTATAATTTGTCATTTTTCATTTTAGAGCTATGTCGTCAAACTCGTATTTTTAAGTTGAGCTAAATGGTGGCACAGGTTCTGGGCAAGCCTTAATAGGGTGCAGCTTCCGATTTACTGATACACAATCATGACTCATTGATGTGAGTGGTATTTTAGAACATTTTGTAAAGAGTTCAGAACGGGAAAGCATATTTCTGGAAAATACCTTTTTCTGACGCCAAGCAGTAATTTCTGCATTGCTGTGTTCTTGTTTGAAGGGTAAGGGGTCAGTGAAATTATGTGAGCTTATAAAAACATATCATGAATTACATATTGTGTTTAAAAGGTTTTAGAAAAGAAAAGAAAGAAAGAAAATAATATTTGTTCATTTACAAATACACAAACGGAACTGTTACAATAAAATATTTATAGACATAAATCGGTCGCCAACTCAGCGTACGCTGTGTTAGACACAGCACTGGTTTTCAGTGACGTCGTCTTTTTTATGTGCTTTGGTAAATTGTTCTATTTTCGATTTGTTATATTGTGAAGTGTTATTTGATTAAATGTAATTTTGTTTGTTTAGTTTTTAAGTAAGTACCATTATAGCGAGCCAACCAAACTCTAAACTACAGGTTTGGCTGGTAGAGAATGCTTTAGCATTAAGCCCACCTTTTGTAATTGTGCAATAAAGTATTATTATTATAAATAAATAAATCGACAAGCATGTAACTTTATATATATCAAATAAATAATGTATTCAATTAAACCGCATCTAAATACGTTTTCAAGTTTGTCTTATACGAAGGATTATTAAAATTGATTTGCAAAAACATTGTCTTGTATCTTTAGATATAAGTTTATTTAAAAATGTTTTTATCGCTTGCCCATAGACACGAAGGTTGCGGGTGCTACAGCCCTAAGGGCAAGGACACTTAAAAATGTAAGGTAAGCTTCTATTGTAGATGAATTTTACAGCGTCAGCAACTGATCTTCATGCTGTATAGAACGCTGCGGTGCCTAGGACATTTTTATATGGATTGAGGCTTGTCCAGCAAAGTTTGATTTCATCAATTTCAGCCGTAGAACGTCCACTGCTGGACATAGGCCTCCCTCCGCAGTACGGGATGTTGATTTTGTTACACGAAAGACGCTGCTACTTATCTTCCGGAGGTATCGCTTAGCAGGCTCTTACTAAATCCACGAGCATGAGAGAATGGGTAACAGTCTAGTGCCGGCACCTCACGGCGTATCCACCGCCCTATAAAATTCAAAAACTATAAAACCTCTGTGTTTACACTACCCTGCCGCCCAAGATCCGTCGCCGGCTGATAGCAGCGCTATTTAATCACGATAGCATCGGGGCGGGCGGCTATCGCCCCGGGCTTATCCGCCCCGTATCGCCCCGTATATCCTTATCAGTTTCAAGGGCGGGCGGGGAACACGCCGAGTTATATTTGTGTTTTGTTTGAGTTTAAATTGCGCCGTTAGATTTGATAATAATTTAATTGGTCGTCATTATTAAATAAAGTTTTCTTATTATACTCTTAACTTGACTATTTGATAAATAGTTCTTTAATTTTCAGTAAAAAACCGTCTTTAATGATAAAATCCTTGAGTTGTTGCCTAAATACTTTTGATTATTCCCGACGTTTCGACTGTGTTTCAACAATCGTGGTCCCGGGTTGACTGGAGATTTCACTGGAGTTTCCATCAAGAAGACCACCATCGCTTCTTAAGAAACGTCGGGAATAATCAAAGGTATTCTATTTGAGTCATTTCAGCTGTAAAACGTCCACTGATGAACACATGCCTCCCTCCATGATGGGTAGTTGCCATACCCACCACGCTTGGCAGGCAGATTGGTGAGCGCAGTACGGGATGTTGATACACGGAAAGACGCTGCTACACATCTTCCGGAGCCTTATCTCTCTGCATCGACAGTTGAGGCGACATTCTACTGCCGGCACACCACGGTACGACGGCGACGTGATAACACTGTATTTTAATGTAAAGTTACTCACAAAGGACAAGATGTTATCGTTTCATCGCCGATGTACCGTTGACCTACTTACCTGTAAAGAAAAAAAAATTAAATTACAATAGTACTTATAATATCGTTACAATCATAGTGAGGTCGTGACCTGCAATTGACCTTAAGATGAGGGTCCATGGCATAAGAACAAGCGATTTCGTTTAAACGTCGCCCAAAGCTGGCAGGGAGTGTTTCTGTCAAGTGTATGGGATAGGTGCTGGGCAAGCCTAATCCATCTAACAATCTCTCAGGCACTGCAGCGTCCCGTACAGCATGAACACCCGTTGCTGAAGATGATATAATTTGTTATCGCGGTTGAACCGAGGAACACCTGGCCAAGTATCAATATCATTAAAATAATAATTTATGGAGAAATGCTTTTTATGAGTTTTTGTTTTATAAAAAGTATGACGATTATGTATTATCGACCTATGAGTCGAAAATCACAGATCTAAAAGTCATATTTACTTTTATACAGGGTGTATTATAATATGTGTACTAAGCCAAAAGGGGGTGATTATGGTCACCCCGAGGAATCACTTTAGGACTACAATTTTTCAGGATTCAATGATTTTCTTTTAAATGAAGACCAAAAAACGTTTAACTTCAACAGCTGTTTATACAATAATGGCAACCTAAGCGCCAGCTGATTCTTAACAGGGTCATTGAACTCCGCGTACCAGTACAAATACAAAAACCTAAAACGACAAAGATTTTTTTGTTTTTCTTAAAATGGCAATATTGACCGGGACGTGAAAAACTGAATAAATGCGGGATGGATGGAATGGCGACAGGTCACAGGAACAACGTGGGGTCCACATATTCCCCTTAAAATATAGGGTAAAATCTACAAGACGATCATAAGACCTGTCGTAATGTATGGATCTGAGTGTTGGGCAACCAAAGAGACGGATGAAAGAAGAGTGTTGCGGAAATGCGAATGCTGAGATGGATGTGTGGAGTTACAAGAATGGACAAAATCAGGAATGAGTATATTAAAGGAAGTTTGAAAGTTGCGCCAGTGACGGATAAGTTGAGTAATAGGTTGCCGTGTTATGGGCATGTCATGAGCAGGGAAGAGTGTCATGTGACGAGAAGAATGTTAGGTTTGAATGTGGAGGGATGTAGCGGAAGAGGCAGACCAAAGAAAACATGGATGGACTGTGTGAAGGATGATATGGATTAGAAAGAAGTGAGTGTTGAGATGACGGCTGATAGAGCGGCAGCCTTATTACGTATCTAGCGACAGGTTTGCAACTGGCGCAAATCTCGTAATCATCACTATCAAACGTTTATTTAGATTTGGGTAACAGGTGTTGTTGTATATTCGTCACATAGCTAATTCACGAATTGACGTTTGACAGCGATGGTCGCCAGATTTACGCCTGTAGCAAACCTGCCGCGAGATTCGTAATCAGGGCTCGGAATGGAAGAGGAAATCCTGTTGTGCCGACCCCATATAAGTGATCTACAAAAGAAATCTGAATATGCCCTCAGGATCATCTTCGTATGACACCAACTAGTAAAATGGTAAATAATCAATAAATTTTAATGACAATTTAAATCAAAACACAATTAAAATTTATTTTATTTTTGTATAATTATTTAAATTAAAGCTACTTTTATATAAATTTTGTAAAAAAAATATGTAATATTTTTTTTTCTAAAAAACTAGAAAAAATGTACGAATTTCTATTTTTTTTCTAAACTCCAGGGGTTTCGGTTTAGCACACATATTGCAATACACCCTGTAAAGGTCAAGGATGCGGAAAAGCGTATGTTCCTGACTTGCGCCCTATCCAACATTAGCGCATTACCAAGTATGTACATATGTATTGTTGAAAAAATCTGCAGTATTATGCAAAGTGGCGGGCTTATCGCTGCAATCTCTGCACACGCGTCGTGGCATGTTCTGACCATTGAAGTGTTCAAGGAAAAATGCTTTTAATGCATTTTTACATACTTTTAAATAATATCTAAACGGGATCGTAAACACGAAGAGTTGGGCTTGCATTTTATTTGATGTGCGTTTGTGCGACATAAATTACAGACCCCTGTTCTTTTCAGTTAAGTAAAAAGTTTATTATGATTGCTAATTAATTACTATTAGTTATTTAATTAATATAATACAGCTTTCACCAAGTACCTATATAAAACTTATTATATTCTTGCTGACGTCAGCATGCGACGTCATTAATGTGAAGCCACGATAGTTTAAATTTATTAATTACCTTTAAACATTTATTCCCCTGCGATGGATGGATTGCGTAAAAGAAGATTTGCGATAGGGGTAGGGAGATGAAGAAGAAGAAGTAAGTTTGAACCCAAAAACTTTTACCCCTTTTATTTAATCGTAAAAAGCCGTGTAGGCCGAGTGGTATGTAACCCCGACTTCCGATCCGAAGGTCGTGGGTTCGACTCCAGCAGTGAACCAATGGATTCTTCTTTCTTGAAAAATATACGTTTACATTTAACACATGCTTTATAGGTGACGGGAAATATCTTGAGGAAGCCTGCGGCTTAGTCAGCTTCAGACGTATTGTGTGTGGGGTGCCGGCAGAACAACGTTGCGTCTCCTTTCTTGCCTGTGTATGCAGTAAGAATCTGCCAAGGGATATCTCTGGAAGATTGGCAGCAGCGTCTTTCCGTGTATCACCTTTACTGCGCTCGCCAACCCGCCTATCAAGTGTGTTGAGTATGGCAATAACCTTTTACCTTTAGTAACTGCAATACCGCGTTGACGGACTTGGAGCAGATTCCGTCCTAGGTGGTTTTGTCCTTTTGGTAATCTGGTAATGATGTGTAGTAAACTTTCTATGTGATTAAACGTTACATCACTAAAAACATGACTGGCTAGTGAATAAGGTCATCGACCCGCTACCGATGGTAAAGATAAGTTATTCTCTATACTATCAGATTACGATGATAAGCATCGTTTTATAGGCAGGTAGCCAACCGGGGCTCTCTACCTACTACTGGCACAGAGGGGATCCCGTTTCGGACATGAGTTTAGGTTACAAAAACGGCAATTTAAAAAAGTTTGATTTCGAAGGAATTGTCGTTCTATTTTTAGCGTACAGTAGGTCTACCATGAGTTTTCACAATTTGTACTCGCCAGCAACTGTGGTTAAAAAATGTATGTAAACTTGTACAGCGCCTCTAGCGGATAGGCTTCATTTGCTAAGAATTTGATACCATTGTTGTTGTTCAAATTCATAATTATATTTTCATATTTCATTATAATGATTTAATTTGCTTACATGTACCTACCTATGTAGATACACATTTTATAAGCCATAGTGGCCGAATGGTATGTACCCCGGGTTCGATACCGGCCATGCACCAATGGATTTTTCTTTCTTGAAAATTGTAAGTGCACACTTAACACGTGCTTTAACGATGAAAGAAACGTGAGGAAACCCGCGGCTTAGTTAGCTTCAGACGTATAGACCTGTTCTTTCCTCTGACTAATAGCTGACTAAGCTGAGAGGATGGTATACGTGCTGAGCAAGCTTAATCCATCGATTAATTTCCTAGGCACTCCAGCGTCCCGTACAGCATGATTAACAGTTGCTGGCGCTGTATAAATCATCTATAATACATGCAAAGGTCTTACAATATACACATTTTATACAGCTTAGATCTTATATAAGCATTGAGAATGTACATGCACCCTGCAAGGGCACTGGAATCTTGGCTGGGCCTCTGCTCGACCGCAGGACTTTCCACGTCCACTGCTGGACATAATGGATCTCCAAGATATTATGTTGTTACCACACTCGCCACGATTGGCAGTCGGGTTGGCAAACGCAGCACGGGATGTTGATACACGGAATTACGCTGCTGCCCATCTGCCGGGGGTATGGCAGATTCTTACTGCATCTACGAGCAAAAGAGGAAAGGCAAAATTCTACTGCCGGCACCCCACAACGCTGACTTTAAATGAAGTCGGTAATTACTTTATAAAACTCCAAGGTCTAACAAGCAGGTGAACTTCTATCGATAAGTACGATACAGGCCTTATGGGTTCGATTCCGTGCCAGGCTCATTAACTGATACCTATTCGTGAAATGTAGACTGATAGCGTGCTGATACGGTTAATTTGAATTGGATGTGTGGCCTTAAAATGTCTGTTATCACTTTTTTTTCAGCAGGTTTATCATTTTAGTGCCTGCCTCGTTTGATAATCTAATGGGAAGTTTGTTTTTATTTTGTTTCTTCTTAGTCCGGAATCACCCACTGCTGGTGTAGGGTTTGTATAATTAAGTAAACTAAAATCAATAGTTTCCTGCAGAATACGTCTGAGTTGTTTTTATACAAGTTGAGTTTTAAAACAACTGGCACAATCCGTGGTGATCTCTGCATTCAAGTTGGACGCAACATCGTTCACGGCTCCGACGCTGTTGAATCCGCGAAGAAAGAGATTGGCCTATGGTTTACCGAGAAGGAACTCGTCGGCTGGACTCCAGCTAACGAAAACTGGGTTTATGAATACCTATCTAGGTCTAAGCAATTCCGTAAAAATAATAATCACACACGTGTGCACGTTCTGTTCAGTGGCTAGAGCTAAGTTATTTCTGTAAAACAATTAAAAATTATTACAGAAAAAAAAAAACTTTTCAAAAACAAGCTTTTTTTAAAATAAAAATAAATAATGAATTAAAAAATCGTTTAAATACTGAGTTCCTATGGCCACCTTTCAGCTCCATCATCAGACCCTGGTTACCATCTAGCACCAAAGTAATACTCGTCAAGACGGATCAAACAGGTCCAAACTCGATGGGGTTGTGTCGTTTGACTACCGAGGTTCTATGGCCACCTTCCGATCCCATCATCAGATCAGCTCCATGTCATAATAATATTGCATCCGATTTACACATACATGCACAATTTCAACTCAATCACATTTTGCAAGATTTGATTACAGATAGACATCGGGACAGGTTTAACTAAATAAAAGCTTGTAAAAATGGCCAGACGGAAGGGATCACAGATTCCAAACTCAAAACTAACGTCACTTGCATACACAAATAATCGCGCGAAGATTTGAATTCCGAACAGCTGGATACCCAGTAAGTCTCGATTAATTTTTGACCAACTTCAAAGAGAAGGAGTTTCTCAAATCGACTATATGTTCTTTTTTTACAAAGAGAGTTTTGTTTAGATTCGATACTGATGATGGGATCCATGAAGAATTAAATAATTGTAATAGTAGACACAGGAGTCCCTCAAGTCATAGTTTCATGTCCTAAATTTAACCTTGCGGTTGGGTTTTTGTCACTTTATAATGTTTGCTTGTTTTGCACCCAGTTCTTATGATGGGATCCATGATAAATCCAGGGAAATACTCAAATATAATATGATTTCCATACCCTGTCAAGCAGCCTAATGTATTTTTATTTTTATGTATCATGTGTTTTATAAGTTGAATAAACTAGTTTTTCGCCACGAACTTAGAACAAGCGAGCGACTTCTTTTAATAACCATTGCAATTGAACTTGATTTTTAGTTAATAAGAACCTACTTTGTGAGTGATAAATAAATGTATTTTTTTTATTTGTGGCGGGAATAGAACTTGCAACCTCCTGCGCTTCAATCGCCTACTAACCGTGTGTTAGTAAAATCTCACTATGTTTAATTTTCGATTTGAAAATTGATCAAATTCATGCGTCTTACCCCCATATCTCAAAAACTTCCCTAAAAATCAATTTGTATTGATATCATCTCCTTAAGTTTTAAATTTGATAAGAATCCGTTTATTTCTCCAAGAGTTATCCTCGGACGAAAATTGCGGACATACTTACAAAAATTCAACCGAACGCCTAGTTGCCACTAAGAATTTCGTTCGCTTCCCTCACTCGTTCGATAAATCTTAAAATCTTAAATCCAAAGTTATAAAGTTAGAAACGATATAAAATCTCCGATTGCCTCGTATGAAGTCACACATGAAATATATTCAATCTGCGCGTCTGAGATAAGCACCCCCTCCCCTGCCACCCCCTGCCCCCGGGGGCAAAGCTAAGCCGGATACAGGAGTCGTTGTGGGTCAGTCAATGATTTTGGTGTTGTTATAATGTATGGTGTAATTTTTATCAGATAATAGAGAACTAATGACATAGGTACATTGTTTATTCATTTAAAAAAAATGCAACACCCAAATCACAGGTATTACATGAATCGTCTGAAATAGACGTATAGGCCGATGATGATGATGATGATGATGATAATGATTATGAATGATATAGATGGTGTTTTATAATATGTTACTAAGCCTCTAAATAATAGCTGACTAAGCTGAGAGGATGGTATAGGTGCTGGGAAAGCCTAATCCATCTAACAATGACCCAGGCACTGCAGCGTCCCGTACAGCATGATTACCAGTTGCTGAAGCTGTATAAATCATCTATAATAGATGCAAAGGCCTTTCTTTTTTTTACTAAGCCCAAGGGGGTGATTCTGACTATCCCAAGGAACATCTTTAGTTCTACGACTTTTCAGGATTCGATGATTTTCAGTCAAGAAAAGATTACTAACGATTTGATTCCTTCCAGAATGACTGGTTTTATGGGATGAAACCTGCCCCCTCCTTTCAGGTGCACATAATATACCCTATATGACCTATGTCCAGCAGTGGACGTCCTACGGCTGAGAAAATGATGAAGATTGATTTTGATTGACATGTACTGATTAGTATAAATTATCATTATTCTAATCAATGCAAAAAATGTTTATCGTTAAATGTGTTATTAGCGACCCCGCTCGCAGCGGCAGCGGTTCTCTCTTCTTAGTTTATAAGTTTCATTATATGTATGTTAGTTTGTAAGCTTAAATTATATGAGCCTTTTAAGTATTTAACATCTTGTCACTTATCTATAGTTGCCTGAATTAAATATTACATTATAATATATTATTATTAGGTCTTCTTTATCTAAAATTATCCCAGAAATATTAGTATGATACTAATCCCAAAAACAGCAGTGTCACATCACTACTCCAACGAGGTGAGTAGCAGCCCTGGATCGCGATAATAAAATTATTATTATTCGTACTATCAGGGCTGCCACCCGCGATCGTATCGCGCTATCTCGCCGCGCCAGCTCACCCCCTTCTAGGGCGGGCTGCTATCGATAGTTCATTTATCAATGTAAAAAATATTGAACACATTTTTGGAATTAGGCGAGCGATTTAAAAATATCAGAGTGCCTGAGCTTAATGAGTGAAATAATATAGGAAGCCCTGGATTGCGATTCTAAAATTGTTATTAATCGTACTGAATAAACATTATTGTAAACATTTGTAGAGTAAGGCGAGCGATTCAAAAATATATTTGAGTGACTGAGTTAAATGAGTGAAGGTGTTTATGTAGGTAAAGCCCAGAGGCCTAATTCTCGTAAAGATGATAAAATATCACAATAGATAAATATTGTAATAACTGTCAAAATGACGTTGAATTCAATACATATTTGACAGTTTTCATGATTTTTATTTACTGTAATATTTTATCATCTTCTCGAGAATCAGGCCTCTTGATTGCTATAGTAAAATTATTATTATTATAGTACTACCAGGTACAGTAACCAGGGCTGCCACTCGCTGCCATCTTATCGCGTTATCTCGCGTTCATCCCCGTTCTAGGGCTATCGATAGTTCACTTATTGATGTAAAAGTTATTGGATATTTTGTTGAATTAGGCAAGCGATTCAGAAATATCTGACTGACTGAGTTATGCGCCGTGGGATGCTGTAGAATCAAGTTATACCTCCGGAAGATGGGCTGCAGCGTCTTCCACGCCTACACCCTATTCTGCGCTCGCCAACCCGCCTGCCAAGCGTGGCGAGTATGGCAACAACCCCTCAACGTAAGGGAGGCCTATATCCAGCACTGGACGTCCTATTCTACATTCATCGATTTTAAAGTTATTGGAGACTTTTGTTGAATTATCGATTAAAACATATCTAGGTTATCTGAGTCAAATTGTAAAGGAAGGCTTTATAATACAAGCATATTATATAAAATGCCTTTTTTAAACCAGTTCGATTTTCACACGTCCTTCTCCATTCGATATCGAACGTCCTTAATCCGCATTCTAGCAAATAAACAGGGACATCGACACGCGCCCGCCACTAGGGGTGTAACCTGGCCCGCGCCGGATAAGAACGAATACAGTGGCTCTCGGAATGTGCTAATACATCCTTATCGCGCACACACATACATACATGTCCTACGTAATTTTAAACAGTGTATTTTGTTCTGTGGCTGTTTCGGTTGTTAGTAAAATGTCGCGAATGATTTGTAACGCGTTCTATAGATAATTCAACAACGTAAGGAAACCCACGGCTTAGTCTGCTTTAGACGTATTGACCTGTTTTTATCTTCAACCTAGCCGGTTAAGCTGGGAGGATGTTGTAGGTTCTGGGCAAGCCTAGTAAAGCGATAAATAATCTATAACGTATCTGGCATTTTAGATTATTTATCGCTTCAGAAACTGGTTATGGGGGATGCAGTTCCTGGGACATAGATGGACTAGGCTTTAAAACAATTTTTTTATTCTAAGACAAGATGTTTTTTAGATGTTCGCATGCTTAACAACAAGGACATCGTCACCTAAGGGGAACCGCCAGTTTTAGTCAAAAGAGCCCAGGATAGTTTAAAATCCAAGTTTAACTTTGTTTATCAATAAGCTCGTATTTGTGGGAAGCGTTGTAGATTTTTCAAGAGGTATTTGATTTAACAGTTAAATGGAAGAAGAGATGATAATAGTTGGTGGATAACACATGGTGGGTAAATACTATATAATAACGCACTGATTCTTAACAATTATTAGGAATTTCTCAACGTGTTATCTCCAGTTAAGCTGTTTTTTTAAGATTTACACATTTTCAAGTTCAGTTAACCTTTCAGTTAACGGAAATGAAATGTCAAAATTGGAGGGGTCATATTTCAATGGCGGAAAGCGTGACGTCATCCGCGTAAATATACATAATGTGACATTTATGGACAACATTTTAATGTGACAAATACACCATGTCATTAAAAAAGTAGTTAGAAAGAATCAGAATCAGATAGATATATTTTATTGTAGAACTGTTGTAGAAAAGGTGTAACGACATCGCTACAAATGTTATTACAGCTTATCTATTCTTAGTAAACTCAATAAAATATAGGTACGGTAAAAAAACATTAATTGTATGTTATTTTATGGATGAGAAAATATTTAAATACGTACATCATGCATTTTTGCCTTCTTAAAATTATCTTTATATTAGATACGAAGGCCAACTTGTTCCCGTAATACGGGTATCGATAATTCGTGTAAAACATCGCAGAACCCATTTTCAACCGTTGGCAAGGACGCCTTATCACCAGGAAACAACTTAAGCCTTGTGAATGCAGCCTTATTGAGTACCTACTAATCGTTTCCGTGTGTCTATCTCCTGTGTACCTGCATGTGGTGATAACAAAGGTAAGACGCAAAAGTTTACCATTATGATACCAGCCGTAGGACGTCCACTGCTGGGTATCCTCACTCGCGTAGTACGGGATGTTGATAATAAAACACGGAAAGACGCTGCTGCCCATTTTTTTACTGGGATACCCTTCATCATCATTTTAATTTAATAATTATTGATATTATTATTGTGTTTTATTGTTCTTCACTTAGTAATTCCTCCTTAGTGTTGAAATTATAATAATTATTTGTTTTGTTTTTATCTAGCTTAGTAAGTTGTATTTACGCGTCATGCCGCACAGTAGTATAAGCTGGCGTCACTGAAACCAACGCCATGATAGGGTTCTTATAATTATTATAAGTTCTCTATTATTGCTTAGGATGAGTGACGACCAAAGTTTGTTGTCAATAATTTATAATCTGATTATTTCATGTAACATAATGTATATCTCAATGTAATCAGTGCACGACGGGACGCGGAGTTGGCGGGTCGCGAACCGATAACGTATTTCAGTATGACACAAAATAAACTTTTTCTCGTCTATCTTATCTTATAATTTGTAATCAATGCATTTAAATAGTCGTATTTTAACTTTAAATCGGCTAAGTGTGTGTTGGACCGTGCAGTTGGTTTATTTGTTTTAACTGGTTATTTTTCGTACTGGTGCTTTCTATTTTGTAGTTCTGAATATTCTGTTGTCAGTATAGCCTGACGTGGCCGGCCCATTTCAGTTTTAAGGCTATACGTTATAGAAGAAGAATTCTGAAAAATGCCTATATACCTACTGGAAAATTTGTAGATATGTAACATGTATTGTAAGACTATGGACAGGAGTGGACAGAGCATTTGAGTAAAAAGACTTACGTCTTTTTACTCAAATAACTCTTCCATTACAATATCTATATATAAAACAAAGTCGTGTTAGTTACATCACTTATAACTCGAGAACGGCTTGCCCGATTTTAAGGATCTTAGATATTTTAGTTTTATCTGAGTCCGGGTTAACATAGTCTATATGTAAATTAAATTTATTTAAATAAATTGGATGTCAACTAAGAATATAAAAAGGTAATATAAATTTAATAATAATATTTATATCTATTATATTTTAATTACTTCCAAATGTTTAACATTGTAAAAATAAGCAGAAACATATTATTATTATAAAACTTATAGTAATAGTTTAAACTTATTTTAATTAATAATCATGTAAATACCTTATAGGGAAATAGAGGCTACTTTTATTTTTATATGTTACACCGGACTCAGATTTAAACACCGTAAAAATTCACAAAAAAAAATTAGAGTAGTTGTATAGTAGTTGTGGAGTACTTGTATGGTAGTTATAGGGTAGTTGTAGAGTAGTTGTAAAGTAGTTGTGGAGTACTTGTATGGTAATTATAGGGTAGTTGTAGAGTAGTTGTAAAGTAGTTGTAGATACTAGTAGTAATAAGCTGTTGCAGTAGTAGGTAAGATACGTAGTTCGCCAGGCCAGCTAGCTGAAAATAAAATGTTTATGACGTTATTGATAGTTTAAGATTTTAAAAATTGATTGAGAACAGCTAATTACAGTACACTATATCAGTAATTGAACCTGCTACTTCATAATAACTATCTGATCAGAATGTAGTAGTGCAAATAACCTTTACGTAAAATGTAGAGCATTTTTAATTATCATTTATTTTAATTATGAGCGATACAGGGTGTCACATTGATGTGGGTGCTGGAGGCCGCCATTTTGTTTGTTATTAATTAAAAAGATAGCGATCTATAAAGGTGTGCCTGGGCTTGATAAGAAGCGTAAGTGGACTGTAACATTTTATTATTTTAATGGAGTTTTGCCTTGTTTGGTTTTTAAATAGTTTTGAAAACCACTTCTACATTTTTAAACTTTATTAGTGACGCTACAAAATTAAACTCAACACAAACTAAAGGCCTTTAAATTAACAGGTCAAACTAGAAGCCATTTTATAGTCAGTCCCATCTCGCTCAGAACTAAATAAATTTCTTCTTGCTTATTAACAGTGATTAAATTAAGCAGCACATTAAGTGCTGCTACTACTTTGACGTACATACGTAGCACTATTTTGACGTATTTTCATAGAAAACTGACAAAAGTCAATTAAGTGGTGGTTGAATTCAATCAGCGTTCATCATCATCATCGCAGTCGTAGGACGTCCAATACTGGACAAAGCTCCCTCATGGTCGAGTACTAAACATGAGGGGTTATTGCCATACTCACCTCTCTTACCCGTGGATGCAGTAAGAATCTGCCAAGGGATATCTCCGGAAGATGGGCACAACGTCTTTCCTATTAACATCCCGTACTGCGCTCGCCAAACCTGCCAAGCGTTTGTTATTAGTTGGGGGTTAATTAATTGTCATCCGTATCACTAATTTTTTATCTAAATTTATTTAAATAATCACAATGCTTTAAATAAGCTAAGCTAAAGTTATGGCAGCCCATCAAGATCACTGTCAAAACACTAAAATACATTTTTTTATAAAAACTTATCATACAAAAGTGGACATCCAGACCGGGACAAACACCTTCAGTTCATACATATTTTCTCCCGTATTTTCTTCTCGCACCTATGACCTTCCCTGCTAGCTTTAGCGAGCCACCTGAGCCACAGACGTCATCAAATCTTTGTATGTTCACTTTCACATCGATTATAGATGCGATAATACGTGCTGTACGGGACGCTGTAGTACCTGGGGCATTCTTAAATGGATTGGGCTTGCCCAGCACCTATATAAGGAAAGAACAGGTCAATGCGTCTGAAGCTGCGGCTTTCCTCACATGTTTGACATTTTTACTAGTCACAAACTAATCTTAACAATGCAAAATCACGATCACTCACGTCTTACAGCGATAGAAAGTATTTAATTACCCTAAAGCAGGTAATTTGGGGAATTACAGGGTGATTCCCGGCAGGGGAGCGTGATAGACCGGGTTATATCCGGGAGCAACAGGCTACGATCCTCCACAAACTGAATACAACCTTATTTTAGAGACGATAAAGCTCAGTTTCAAGGGTGGACAAAATGCAGGAATCTTCTACAGGCAATACGACCTTATTTTTGGGATGGTAGAGCTCAGTTTCAAGTGTGGCGCGTCGATTATAATCGAGCTTGAAATAGAAAATCAACCTTATTACGTGGAAGGTAGATCTGAGTTTTGTTGAGAATTGGTTGGCCAGACAACTGTCAATCACGGATCAAAATAAATAGTATAGTAATTAGAGAGTTGTATTTTCAGGTGTAAAGATGAATAGGTACTTACTTCGGGGACAATTGGTAAAACTATTTTTAAAAAAGTATTATTAAGTATTTTAATTTATCACATCTAACCACACAAAAACAACTTTGAACCACCGTTCGTTACGTCGCAAACAATTCAATTGTCGCGTGCAAACATCCCTGGAACACATTCGCCGCTACTTTCTTATCTGCGCGTTGCAGGCGCCCTCGCGATCGAGATTACAGTGACGAGAGCATAGAACCACCGATTGATGTTCAGGGCGCCTACTCTAGAAAACGATTACTATATTATCGTCAGAATGGTAATCTTTAATGGCCATAATAGTTAGTTTGGCTTGATTACGATTTCGATTTATCGCGATTTGCATTCAAGAGTACGCACCCAGGACTTCCACCATTAAACTTGATTATCTTCTGCCCGCAATTCGTTTATAACAATAATAAAAGTAAGGCCTTTGCATCTATTATAGATGATTTAAACAGCGTTAGCCATGGGATGCCGGCAGTAGAATGTTGCCCCTCCTCTCTTGCCCGTGGATGCAGTAAGAGCCTGCTAAAGGATACCTCCGGAAGTTGGTCAGCAGCGTCTTTCCGTGTATCAAAATCTCGCCACGCGTGATGAGTATGGCAAAATACCCCTTGTTATCCTGTATAACCACAAACAAGCTTTCGGAAGGAACCCACCAAACATAAACGAGTCGAAACAGACGTTGGTAGCGCGGTAATCACCGAACAACACAGCCGAAATTACCTGTATCAAGAGCCTGTAAGAGCCGAAAGCGTTTCAAGCTCAATTGAGCCCAAGCGATGTTTCGAGGTGTTTCATTAGCTCAATTGGGCGTAAGCCGGATAAGCCGGCATGTCTTCAGGTGTGCTTGATAGCCATTGTAAGACGTTTTATGGTTTGCTTTACCGTGCACTTCTTAGATAAGAATTAATGAAGTGAATGTGTGTTGTTGGGGAAATAGGGCGGGATGAAACATGGTGTTGAAAGACCGGCCTCTTATTTAGACATTTTCCAATCTGGGAACAACACTGTGATTAACAGAAGGTCCTTATGACGACCAATGTGGCACATTGAGCCCACAGTTGGCTGAGAATACAGGTACGTTTATTTATTTTATTTATTTTCTAAGACTCACATTTCGACTTTGGTAACGCAACAAATGCTTTCGTAGTTTGGAACAAATAGTTTCTGATAGTATTATTATGCGAAACCTATTATCTAAAAATGTTATAAATAATTTATATATATACTACTGTGTAACATGTAGATTTATTATTACTGCACGGCGAAACTACTCAGCGGTTCCAACTCTAGATACGAACTTATCTATAAAAACACATAAACTATTTGTTTATCTTCTGGACGACCTTCGTGGCCCAGTAGGTATAAAAGCTGGCTGACGCAGGAGCTTGCGGCTTCGAACCCCGCCGGAGGGCAAATGTTTGCTTTATCTGCAGATATTTGTCTCGGGTCTCGGTGTTCTTCTATGTATGATAAGTATGCATTTTAAGTATTTACTTATATACTTATTTTTATATCATCCGTCTGCTACCCATAACACTATGCAGCCTTAAAAGTAAGCAGAGCTTACTTGTATAAATATGCACAAAGTTCGATTTCACAACAATTAGTTTCCAATTAATTATGCTTAGGAAGCTAGATGAGAATATTCTCAATCACTAGTTGAAGTCTCATTTGCACCTTTTTCTACAAATCAACTTGAACCCGATCTTGAATAAAATATATAAACAAATTCATTCCGTTCTTCTGTTAGTTCGAAGTCCATCAAATGGCACTCGCAAACGATTCAAAAGTTCGTATTCGGGAGGTATTCGTATCGTATCGTATCGTATCGTCACGCGCAATTTGGCGAGGCTCGCTCGTTGGAACTAACAGCCGCATCTACATCACTGATACCGATGCTTTGTGGCCGCTCTATGCCCGCGAACCAGATACTCTATGTTATGATTTTTATTTTTAAATATTTGAATCGATGTTCGATTCGAATGTTTCGAGATTTGTGCAACATCATATTGGTTGTGGAAAGACGGCGGACTATATTTACTCTAAGGTTTTTCATTAATACCTACATAATTATTCGAATCCATTCGAATGTTTCGTGATTCAAGCATCGCAGCTGGCGGGTAGGTGGTGGATTGATGCTGCTCTATACTCTATGGCACTTTATTATTTTTGAAACATTTGAATGGAAGTGTTCCATTCGAATGTTCCGTGATTCGAACAACGTCATATAAGTTGCGGAAAGGCGATGCAGTTAACTGTTCAAGATAGCTCTTCTATCGTTTAGGAAAGGAAATTAAAGAATCGAATCGTCAATGTATAAATTGTATTAAATTGAGTAAGTAATCTAATCCAAAAAAGTTTAGACGCTGGTTGTCGAATGTTACTTTTGTATGATAGTAGGTAACTATCAAAATATAACTCTAGCAGCGAGTATCAATCTCTAAACTCTCCCGGTACAGCCGCCCTGCCAATAACGTCGCAAAACTTTTATTTTTTATTTTGTACCTTAATTTGAGAAATGGAAAATACAACATCGACACAAAACCTTGTGCATGTACAATCAAATTTAATATACCTTTATTACCTAATTACCTAATAATATGCCTTAGCTACAATCAAATAATTTATTGCACACCTTATAGAAATACGGAAAAAATAATTACGCACAATCTTAATCCATCTCCAATAATGTCCTAGCGTCCTGTAAAGCATGATTTAATCTGCCGCTATACAATTCAGCATTTAGCTCTAGCTCTAGCTAAGATGTAGAAGCAAAAATTACAATCAAAAACACGATCGCATTGCCTCACCCAAGCCCAGCTAAAGCATTATCTGAAACTTGCGAATGCTGGCACCTCACTCGGGAAAAGGATAAATAATTTAGTATGATCCTGCGATGGTATCTGAGAACAAAGGCACGTGGGGCTATCGCGACGCGCAGCCCTGCGAACTGACGCCCGCCCGCCCAGTCGCGCGTTTCCACTGCCGGACTATTCACGGATTGTTCTAGAATTGAAATATTATCTAATAATTCACATGCACACATACATAATATATTTTATTATACACCAATACAATATAAATACATTTCAACACGCAAATAATATGTAATTAATAAATTGATCAATAAATAAAATGTAATTTTGTAATTCCAATTTATTATTTTAAAATTATTTTTATAATTCTACTTTTAATCATTGTTATGCATGAATTATAACTTATTTAGCTATAAATACTGTAAAAATTATAAAATTATCATAGAAGAGCGAGACCTAACACAAGTATTTTTATGCATAAAGGAAGGTCTCTATCACTGTCATGTTATTGTAACTATTTTTACAGAAATAAACTTTATTTTATTTATTTTATTATTTTATTTTATTATCAGCCCCTCAAAGTCCAATCTCATCCGTGATGACCATCTATGCCACGTGAGGGGCGGACACTTGCAACGAAATTACTAAGCGTAATACGGGGGATTACGTATCTAGCAACAGCTTTGCAGCAGGCGCGGATCTCATGATCATCACTATCAAGCGTCAATTTTGATTTAGTTATCAGATGTTGTTGTATATTCGTCACAAAGTTAATTCACGAATTGTATTTGACAGTGATGATCCAGAGATATATGTACATCTGTTGCAAACCTGTCGCGAGATACGTAATCAGCCTGCGGCAGGCTGGTTACCGGTGACCATAAGGTTAATGGCAAACACGTCAGAAAATCGATAAAATTAACCCTATTATTATGTTATTTGACACAGGCAGAATTGTGTAAAACCAAACACAAAAGCGATAAAAGAAGTTGAAGAAAATATCATCATATCATCGTTATCTCAGCCGTAAGGCGTCCACTGCTGAACATAGGCCTCCCTCATAGACCTCCAAGAACTTGAAATGTCATGAGGGGTTGTTGTCATACTCGCCACGGATGGTCATGGGCTTGTTGCCATACTCACCACGTTGGCGAACACATTACGGGATGTTGATACAAGGTAAGACGCTGCTGCCCATTTACCGGAGGTATCCCTTGACAGGTTCTTACTTCATCTACGGGTAAAAGAGGACGGGCAACATTATACTGCTGGCACCCCACGCGATTAAAATATATCTGCTGTTATGCTAAAATGCCAAGGTTGAAACAGTCTTTATAATTAAACATTAATAAATAAATAAATATAGAAATTTTAATTATAATAACCACTTCACAAGAGTAACACACTTCTACATTACACACCTCTAGATTGCAGCTTCACCACCCAGACTATTAAGAGAATGAATTTTTAAGGTCCCTCGCTCATACTTACACATAACATAACAATTTGTATCTTTCCCATAATTATTTGAATGTTATAACTTGATTGGGTATCCGGATTTGATTTGTTTTGATATAACGATGTAGTTCGTACTGCTTCCTCTACTTCTCGGTAGACAACACTCCGAGGGGGTTACACTGGATAACAGCACACACACAACACAGCACAGGCAACATTAACACACTTTGCACACTTTGCTAAATTTATTTTAACGTGTACATTGTTATTTTAATCGAATGTGTGTCTTAAAAGCAATAAATGCTTATTTTTATCTTTAAATTAAATATAATTATATATTAATTACGTGAGTGTATTTAAATTTATTGATCAGGTTTTTTTATTTCCTTAACTCGGTAAACTTTACCTTCATCGTCGTCGTGAAGAAAGACGGATGAAAATCTTCCGTCCATATTTGTATACAATGGAAACAAGCACGGCTGGGTGTGAGCAAACTGTTCTAAATGAATCCCTTATGAAAATGCGGTACAATGTATTAGATAGCTGAGAGATAGCTGTGATGGAATAGCTCGGAGTGTGCGCGCGAGTGAGCCCTGATAATAAACACTGATAACAGTTAAAGAGCCAAGCCGGCAGTAGAATGTTGCACCTCTCTTGCCCGTGGATGCAGTGAGAATCTGCCAAGGGATACCTCCGGAAGATGGGTAGCAGCGGCTTTCTGTGTATCAGTATCTCGGTACTGAGGTCTAAAACACGCCTGCCAAGCGTAGCGAGTATGGCAACCACCTGAGACATCCAAAACCCCAGTCCTTCCGTTTAAAGAAAACTCGTTCATACAATATCTCAGTTGTTCCATTATGCTTATACAGGTGCAGTATAGTGTAGTAACTATTTTTATTTTTTTAGTAATTTTTATTTATGATTTTACTAGTTGGTGTAATGATGATGCTCAGGTCGTAATCAGATCTTTATGTTTTTTTAAGATTTAAATAAAAAAAACTTTAGATATGTTATTTGTATGTGTACTTACTGCAACTCATAGTAGAGGTCAATGTCCCTGTCAAGAATCAGCTGATATTTAGGTAGCCATGTTCCTATAATCTGCTGTTGAAGTTAACCTTTCGTGGTGTTTTCTTGAATCAAAATCATCGAATCCTCAAAGTCGTAGAACAAAAACTGTTTCTTGGTGTGACCAGAGTTACCCCAGCAATATGCAATTCAAGTTCTGACTAAAATTAGATTTATAAGCCTATCCGGCTGAGTTTAGTCCGTTGATTTCTTGTGAATACCAGGAAGTGAAAAGCTTTTAGTTCATATTATACAAAAAAATAACGCCGTGGGGTGCCGGCAGTAGAATGATACCCCTCCTCTTATGCCCATGGATGCAGTAAGAGCCTGCTAAGGGATACCTCCAGAAGATGGGCAGCAGCGTCTATCCGTGTAGCAACATTCCATACTGCGCTCACCAACCCGCATGCCAAGCGGGGTGAGTATGGCAACTACCCCTCATGGAGATCCATGAGGGAGGCCTGTGTTCATCAGTGGACGTTTTATGGCTGAAATGATGAAAAAATGATGATACAAAAAAAGCTACTTGCGCGCGAGAAAGCGAGGTATTATTAGTCCTGTCTTTGTAAACTGTGTTAACAGAAAAAAAACACTTACGCCATCTATTAGGCTGTACGGAACAATTATTGACGAGTTTTCTTTACTTCAAATATTTCATTCGATACTGACTATCACGCAACTTCGTTTCTATCCCAAAGACCGACGTTTCAAAAACCCTCATAAAACATCCTCAGTCAACATCAACTTTATGTACATTGCCGTATTAAAATCAAAATATAGCGGGCAGTTCGTCACTTTATCTCGCAGGCCCAGCAGCCGCCCACAGGTGAGTAGCGTTATATATAACGAGATTGCCTGTGAAAAGAGGCTAATAATACGAGATTACACGTGAAAAGGGCCTGTAGATTGATCATGCAAGGGCTGACGTTATCGGCGGACGCGCGACCGCGCCTTTCCGATACGTCGCTCGAGTGATAGAAATAAAGGAAATCGTTTATTAGTTACCGGTGCAAGTTCACGTTTGTTGTTATAATGTATTTATCATCATCATCATCATTTCAGCCGTAAAACGTCCACTACTGAACACAGGCCTCCCTCATGGTTCTCCATAAGGGGCAATGACCATACTCACCACGCTTGGCAGGCGGGTTGGCGAGCGCAGTATGGGATGTTGATACACGGGATGACGCTGCTGCCCATCTTCCGGAGGTAGCTTTTAGCCGGCTCTTACTGCATCCACGTGCAAGAGATGAGGAGCAGCAACAACCCCACGGCCTAAATAATAATAATGTATTTATACAGCGTGGATTATATTAAGTGGACTTACCCGAAAGGGAGGCCAGGCCACGAAACCCAATAGTTTTGGAGAAAATACAAGATGGGAACTTGTTTTTTTTTTAATATATTTTTATTTACAGTTATACTAGTTGAATTTGAAGATAACCCCGAGGAATCATAATCGGATTTCTGTTATTTTTTACATATTAGTAAAAAACTATGTGGTCTAAGATATTTTTGTGCTTGTTATATATAGACTGTCAGTATAATCAGCTGGTTAAGTAAAACTTCCGCGGTATTTTCTTGAATGAAATTCACCGAATCCTGATAAGTTGTCTAACTAAAGTTGTTCCTTGGGGTGGTCATAATTACCCCTTTTCGTCTTAGTACATATTATTATAGCCTGGTTTCGTATGCAGGCGGCTCCCCTCGTTTTACCATTGTAATTCAAATAATTGTTTATCAATGCGTCGCCCTAATCTAAGAACAGAACAAGCAAAAGTCTTCCTGATTTTTCAAGCACACGATCTAAACACTCACTAATCTATTACCAGACAATTGCCCAATCTCCGATCTGGTGTTGGCTAATATTCCCCCTCACCCCCGCCCCGGCCCGATGGGGGGGTCGTTATCAGCGATTCTCGCACCATTAACCCCCGCGATACAGTCCGCACTCCATGTAGAGTACGTAACTCCGATGTAATTGATAATACAGGTATGAGACGCCAGTTTTGGCGTTTTCTTGCGATTCCCAAGTGTGGCTGAGAACTTTGACTAAATTAGACTTGACAGTTTTATCTATCTGTAGTCTGAAGAACGTGTCTATGAATTAACTGAGTTTTATACTTACTCTCTTTGTCTATGATCTGAGTTACTAACGAGGCGTTTCCAATAATAAAATGAGTTATCTCAACCTTAAAAAGGTATTAGAAAACACAATTGTTATTAACATTGACTAACCTTTTTTATTATTTTTTATTTATATAATTTTAATTAAAACGGTAATTATTATAGTTTGGCTATATCTGCTCGTTAGCTCCATCTGCTATGTTCAGCAGTAAATACTTTTTTTAATAATATCGATGAGATATAAGATAGCATGCAATTAAAATTAATTTTAAAATCAAGTTATTTATCGTACTAGGAAGTGATTGTTGGCATTATTATACTTAGTATTTTTTCATTTTAGACCAAAGTCGTCAAACCCAGATAAACTCGCAAAATAATTATATAAAAAAATAGTATTTTGTTGTAGACAAGTGTAAATAAATATACAAATACTGGTACACATTCAATTGGCACTGTTTTGTTACTTATTTCATATCAGTTCATATCAGTTGATAACGCGATCATTTGAACTCTCTCATCTCAACCGTAGGATGTCCACTGAGAGGTATCCATTGGCAGATTCTACTGGTATTCCACTGCCTAGTGAGGTGTCCCCACGACATTATTTGGACTAGTTTTAGGTTATAACGCGATGTGATCAGAAGTGGGATACACCCTGGCGCTGTGTTGCCAAACATTATTTATAACATCGGAAGATAAAACGCTCGATAGTTTAGTACCTGCCTACAGTGCAACAAATATGTGATAGAACAGTGTAACAAACTTGCAACGATTAGGTCAGTATAGCGGCAATCAGCGATGACCCACTGATAGGGCACGATGTGTTACCAAAACGGCACCTGCGTCACTGCGGGAAATTAAAAGAAAAATATAGTGATTGTGACAGTAGGTAAGTACGTGATTATGAATAAAAAGTAAAAATAGCGCAAGAGATCTATGCAGCGCCCAATTGGGAATGTCTTCGAACGGGAATGTATACATATGTATAAATAAAAAATAAAGTTGGATTAGTTACATCACTTATAACTCGAGAACGGCTGGGCCAATTTCAATAATCTTATATGTTTTGGATTTATCTGAGCCCATGTTAATATTACAGGCTATTTAAAAATCATAAAAATGTATTTAAGGTATTTATGTTTATGCTGTACATCCAATTAAGAGTAAATATATCTATCGTATTCCATAAACCATTGATAACAAGATTATTTGAACAGTTTTATGTTATCAGTTCCTTTGGGATATGTCTGTATCAGAAGTGGGATACACCCAAACGCGTTGTGTTTTCCAACGTTATTAATCCCACATCCTTAGATAAAACACTTGATAGTCCAGTACCTACAGTACAACATGATAGTACAGTGCAAGAAGCTTGCAGTGCATTGGGTAGCGGCATCAGCAATGACCCGCAGATAGGGCACGATGTGTTACCAAAACGGCACTTGCGATACTGCAGGAAATTAAAAGAAAAATATACTGATTGTGACAATAAATAAGTACGTAATTAAAAATAAAAAGTAAAAAAAGCGCAAGAGATCTGCAGCGCTCAATTGACAATGTCTTCGTTATAACGCCAAGTGATAATGCGATTATATGGAATAGTTTTATGTTATCACTTGGGTTGGGATATGTCTGTATCAGAAGTGATCAGCAACATGTACAAGGTAAACTGGGCCATGTAAAGACAGTACTGGAGAGAAATGGATACTGCTGGCAAAAATGTTCTCGGATGATGTATGCGGATAAGCGCAGGCGAGCTCCAAACGTAGAACGGTCTCCCGTGTTTCTACCTTTCATACAGGGGGTAACAGACAAAATCGGGTACTTTTTACGCCGGAAATACAATATCAAGCCTGTATTTCGGCCATCGAGCCAGATAAGACAGCTCCTGAGGTGTACAATATACCGTGTGACTGTGAAACTCGACGAAACATTGCCACAAGACTGACTGAACACATTCGGAGTGTGCTTAAGGAACGTTATTAATCGCACATGCTTAGATGAAATACTTGATAGTTCAGTAGGTACAGTGCAACTAGCTTGCAGTGCATTAGGTAGTAGCAATCAGCGATGACCCGCAGATAGAGCACGCTGTGTTACCTAAACGACACCTACTTACTGCCAGCACTAATCGTGATTGTAACTTTGTAACATTAAATTGTTTAAGAAAAAATATATATCGATATTTCCGCGTGGTCATACTATTTTGTATAATTAATAGAATCAGGCGTTACTTTGCGGAAATCCATATGACAGTAAAATGCAATGAAAATATCTAGTTTTAATTCCGCGAAAGAAACTTTCGTTCCAGCCGCCGACCAGTCAACATCTCAGCGTTTCACCTGAAGATGCCTCGCGGAGAGGCGAAACACGTGTCTCGTGTGGGTTTGGGTATGCATGTTGCACTAACAGCCTGGTTTCCCCTGCATGTGCATAATTAGCGGGCGGGAGGGCGGTGCATATGCATCTCAGCATTAGCGGAATTAAAACTAGATATTTTCATTGCATTTTATACTATTTTGTCATAGAATATGACAACCATGATTGAACATGGTGTTCATACTAAATTATTTTCACCTCCTGTAGGAAAAACAATGCTAATCCGTGTTCATAGGGTGATAAAGGGATGCGGTACGGGACGCTGCAGTGCCTAGGACTTTTTTTTGAAGTCTCTTAAACCACGCCAAAGTATATCCTACAGGTATACTAATAGGGTTAGGAGTCGACTTTCAATACAATATGTATTGAAAGTCGCCTTTCAATCCGACGGTCGTGGGTTCGATATCGGCCGTGCACCAATTTTTGTTTCTTAAAAATGTATGTGCACATTTAACACGTGCTTTAACGGAAACCTGCGGCTTATTCAGATTAGGCATATTAACCTTCCTCTAATTAATAGTCGACTAACTGAGAGGATACTTGACTGATAGATGCTGGCCAAGCTTAATCCATCACAGTGCTTAAAACAGAAAGGCAGACAAATTCATTCATGTGCCTTATTTCCATAAAATTAAATATGTTTTTTTAAATATTGTAAGTGGACGTGTAATTACAAACTATGGAAATAGTTCAATGAATTTCTGAAATTTCTACAAAGTTCCAGGCACTGCAGCGTCTTCTAGGTACCAGTTGCTGACGCTGTATAGATCAGCTTCAATTCACTCGCAGAAGAACAATTTACGTTCATGCTTACGTCACGTAATCATAGTTGAATCAAGGAAAGTTTTTAGGGTTCCGTAGTAAAACAATAAACTGTCTGTCGTCGGCTTTACGAAGAGACTAGAACAGCAAGATGTAATTGTGCAGCTATTATGTGTAATTGTGCATGTGTTAACATGATTTCAAAATTAAAATTATGGTACGCCTTCAAAATACACGTTGAAGGTATTAATAATAGTGGTAGAGTAATTGTATGTTTTACACCTTAATTAGGTCAATAAATATTTTTGTTACAGTGACAAATAAGATGTTTTTTTTTGTCTTTTTATTTCGCGATCAGAACACTTACTATTGCAAATATATTTATTCTTAGGGTCGCAGAGGGCTGGCGAGTCATTAATGGCCCGACACATCAGTGGACAGCCCGCATTATAAAGATAAAATTGTGTAAGGCCTTTGCCCAGTAAAGGGATCAGATGGGCTTATAATAATTCGCTATGTTTCCGTTAACGGACTCATAGCGAAGAGTCTCGATCAACATCTCGAGAGACTTTCACTAGGCAGTTGAATCGAGAGCCAGATCCAAAAGGCAGTACTCCTGGACTCGGCACGTACAGTAAGGAGATTCCTCTCCCTGCAGCTCTAGTCACCGACCGCTTGAGCCTCGCTTCGCGGCCGGTGATTCACTGTTTTGATATATTTCTTACTGTGGAGTATTTGTTTTATATTTCTTTATAGAAAAAAAAAATTATGAGTTTACAAATAAATGATGTGGAGTAACTAACAATTATCCATCAGATATAATTCCAATGATCTCAGATGGTCGATATCGAACCAATAACCTTCAGATTTAAAGTCGGGGATACGTTTAATTTTGACTATGGCGGGGGTCGTATAATTTTGAATAATGACTAAATGACGAGACAAGCCGAAGGCCCACCTGATGAAAAGTCACCTCTATTACAACTGCAAGCGGTGATCATGTTTACTAAGCACGTGACCAACACTGCATTGAATTGCGCCCGTCACCCTGAGACAGGTTGTAAGGTCTCATGTGCCCTTTCCCCAGCCCTTTTACACTTCAAACCGGAACACAGCTATGCAAAACATTACTGATTGGCGTCAGAATCAGGCATGGTAAGTACTTCACTTACTTCTTTACTTTTATGTTATATTATGTCATGTGTTAGTATTAAGTTAAGTACAATAAAGAGTTATCTATCTATCTATGTACTTCCCCCCATGAACTCTACAAAAAGTTCTACTACATACCCCTCGGTCTAAACGGCTACTAAGTTTTACAAAGGTAGGTCCTGTTACAATAGTGGGGACATAGTGGTCGCGCCTTAGTGCCGATAGCACGATCACGGTACTGTCGTCGGCAACATTAAAGTTGTGTCACATTGTTTGATAGCCGAGCGCACTTTTGTTTCACACGTAGGGTCGTCTCATGAAATGTTCTATAAGAAGGTATTACACATTATATTTTGTTAGAGTTTATATTAAAAGGTACAGCTTGTCGAGCCTGGCCCTTGGCGTAAAGTTGTTCAAGGCTCGTCTTCACAAAGAGAGCGCATAATTCGTGTATAGTCGTGCCAGACAGATTGACAAAGTGCAAGGTCAAGTTGCCGCACTGTATATCACAAGATATTAAGTGGTGCTTGAGAACATCTTTGCATCGTAACTGGTCTCCTAGCTTACTCTTTCCTTCAGCGAGCTCCGAGTAGTAAGCTAATTTTGGAAGTCTGGAGTCAGCGATACACACGACATGCGCGCACCGCTCCGAGCTCTCACTCAACGAGTTGTGACCACAGAGCTGAGTACGACGAAGAATCTCTGAGTTGTCTGTTCCCAAGTTGTCGAGTCTGAGGAAGTGAGAGAGTGAGTTATCTACTTCGCTTTTTTCCCTTACTTGGAAAAAAGTTTGCTGAAGCGAACTAATTAAATTATATGCTTTACTCAGTTCAAATGCGTCTTGTTCTTCTTTCGTAAATTGACAATTCTATGTAGCCTTTTGATCTGAATGATTTTTGATCTGATTGAATAAAGATTCAAAAGAGCAAAAGGCTACATAGAATTGTAGAGAAAGTAGTATTATTATATTATTAGTGAAATTGTAAATTGACAATTCTATGTAGCCTTTTGATCTATTGAATCTTTATTCAATAGAGCAAAAGGCTTCATAGAATTGTCAATTTACAAAAGAAGTCAATAAGTCTTTACTTATTGACTTAGACTTTGACTCTGAGGCAGCCCTACACAGATGCAGTCTCCGATGCGCTTGGCGCGATAGTGCATTGTCCGCGATAATGTTGTTATTGGCGATAAGAAGAAAGTGCCTATCTTCGTATTTGTAAATACCGTTTAATTGGCGAAGGTGACCCCAGCTGACTTTACTAGGCCCTAGGGCAGGTAGATTTCATCATCACGCATGCTAACTCTTTTATCAGCGCAGTTAATATCTTGGATTTTTATCGATGGTGTTAATTTACAAAAGCTTCGCTTGATTAAATGATATTAGAATTTGTTTAAATACATTTGCTGGAAAATGTAAATTAAGGAGTAGATATAAAGATGTTTCTGTTGGTACCGTTATTATAGGACTCTGTGATTTCCATGTCTCAACAAACTACATTGCAATCGCTAACCCGCCTCAAGTAAGCAACCCACTATGAGGGAGATATATGTCCAGCAGTGGACGTCCTACGAAATGATCTATGCAAAAATCTTTAATACCACAAAGTTGCAACGTTCAGCATTTATAATTAACAGTCTAAGAAATCTCATAAAACTGCGACATTCAAAATTAAATCAAAAATTGACACAATAAATTATCGTGCCTTCACCCGGATTGGGGGGTCGTTAAGGTGTTTTAAAATGGTAATATCGGCTGATCAGTTAAGGCGCTGTAATGGAGGATAAATCAGTGGTATCATTGTTACCGCTGTCAATAGCGAGGTCCGTGAGGTACGTCTGGATAAGGCTTTAGTGACGATAAAGATAATATTTTTTAGGCCAAAGAAGCGATAGATTCAGAATTAAAAAATCCCTCACTTTATTCCCATGTTTTGTAATTACAAAAAATAGACACGAAACAGTAGAAAATAGAGATAATTAGTGATTAGAAAACACTGCTCTTATTAAATAGTTAGTTTCTTAGTTGTTTCGGAGTTGGTGCAAATTTAATTCCAAGCATTTTTGTCTTCTAGATAATCAGTTATTTTATGGTAAGCTTTATTATTTTTTATTTGCTGATAAAATATAAGTATAAAAGAAGATATGAGAAAGACAGGACTGGGTGATGCGTTGGTGTCTGAGATAGGAAAATGCAAAAAGAAATGTTGACACGCGAACGTGATGATGACAGATAAGTTTTAAAAAATTGGTTCGATATGTGCAAGAGTGTTGTTTATGGCAACAACCCCATGATCAGTATTTGGAGGCTAAGATTTGATTCATAGTAGCTTGTTTTAAAAAGAAAGCTGTCATGACACCCTCCTAACATCTATGTGACCGAGCGTAGAAGCCGGGAGCGGGAAATTATAGCACATGCTAGACATGTTGAGTGTAGAGCAAGCTTTATCTTTGTTTTAAATAACGATGAACCCAGAAAATAAATACTAGTATGTACTTACAAACAAATATTCTAACAATGAACTTGTTTCCATAGAATCAAGAATCAAAAAATACTTTATACAGTGCGGCAGCATGAACCTTATACTACAAGCTTTGCTTAACTTGAGACTATACATATGCTGATGTATAAAGTATTTCTTTCACAGTTTATTATATTTTAGATTGTATATCTAAAATGACGAATAAATAAGTGAACGAACGTCCAGTACTATCCACAGCCACCTTTCATCGTATGAAGTCCATTATCGAGAGATGAAGATGGCGATAAGGCCCATAATTTGCAAGAGCCCTTTGTCCAACCTACGGCGCGCTAACAAGGTGTTAATAACGTTAGATTTTTATAATAATATCTGATCATATTCAACTTTTCTGCAACCTTGAGTGCATTCGGATCTTCAGGAGTAATACAAATAAACAACATATATTTATAAGCTATTGGTAGGTAGGTATTAACAAAATTGATAAACTGTTGCATATTTTCGCGAGCACGACACACTGTTAACACATATTTAACCGGGTATTTATCGCGTTATTTACCTTGCCCCACGTTTCGACATGAATTCACAATTGAAAATACAATAGTATAGAGAAAACATATTCATTAATCAATAAGTTATAAAAAGAGCTACCTAAGCGGTACCCAAAGGAAATGATCTTAACCAGAATTTCGACAAAGCCCGACATGGGTTTCGTAGCTTAGTTGGTTAAAGCACTTTCGGCTTTAGAAAGGGTTAAGTACCGATTTGAAAGACGCGTGTGGCTTTTTATTTCCTTGAATTATAAAGGGACAATACATAGTTTTGTTTAAAATAGCTTAACAGCAAAATACACTGTCTAATACATGTTTAATATCACTATACAAGTCTGTAAATATCATCTATGCCATTAGTTGCCTAATTTTAAAAAGAAAACTGTGATGACACCCCAGCTGTCATCCATCTCTGTGTCCAAGCGTCCGAAGCCGGGGGCGGGAAATTATAGCACGTGATCCACATACTGAGTGTAGACCAAGGTTTATCTTTGTTTTCAATAATGATTAACTACGAAAACAGCAACAACGTGCCTTTGTGATTCAGCCCAGGTGATTAAGGTGGAAAAATCCGTATAAAATGTTGCCTCTCTTGCCTGTGGATGCAGTAAGAATCTGCCATAGGATACCTTCGTAAGACAGGCAGGAGCGTCGTTCCCTGTACCATTATCAACAAAAACCCGTCTGCCAAGCATGGTGTTTATGGCAACAACCCTCCATGTCTAGCAGTGGACGTCCTACGGCTGCTATGATGATCACTACAAGTCTGACAATATTTACTACTACACCATTCGTTACCTAATTTGAAAAAGAAAGCTGTCATAACATCCCTGTGAAAGCTGTCATCTAGGTGTACAAGTGTCCGAAGCCAGGGGCGGTAAATTATGGCACGTGCTCTACATGCTGAGTATAGTTAAAGAAGGTTTTATCTTTGTTGTCAATTATGATTAACTCCTGAAAACAGCAACTAAGTTTAGAATACAAATAAAATAGAAATATAGAATTACAGATGATTCTCTTTCAATCAAATTCCTGGCGCCAACACAGTTCCACCTTACACCAACAGTACAACTATAATCCGCTCATTACAAAACGCGTTTTTTCCACAAAAAGGCACAGCTTCCTGAAACTTCGCTTCACATGCCCAAGCCACAATAGAGCTGATACCCCACTTGGCTGTTTAAGCTCGCTGCCGGCTTAGCATTGTTCCAACTTGCGTCCAACACATTATGCTCGCATTTGAATTGTCTCGACAGATTAAAAAGTTTACGCCGTGTGGTTCATTGAGAGGGCTTGTATGCGTTTTTATGGTGGCACATGGCTTTATGTATTTACTCGTACCCACAGGAAAGAACCATAGCCCTAGGCACACACCCAGTGCTTCCCGTAAAGCATTAATTAAGATCAGTCGACACTGTATTAAACATCAGCTTAGTCAATTCATCATTTTCATCATTTCAGCCGTAAAATGTCCACTACTGGACACAGGCCTCCCTCATGGATCTCCATGAGGGGTAGGTGCCATACTCACCACGCTTGGCGGGCGGGTTGGTGAGCGCAGTATGGTATGTTGATCCACGGATTGACGCTGCTGCCCATTGTCTGGAGGTATCCTTTAACAGGCTTTTACTGCATCCACGGGCAGGAGAGGAGGGGTTACATTCTACTGCCGGCACCCCACGGCTTAGTCAAATAGTTAGAGGAAAAAACAGGCTAATAAGTTTGAAGCTTTCTACGCCTGGCTCTCTCACGATACTCTTTCTTTCACCGTTAAAGCACATGTTAAATGAGTTTTATACTGCATCATTATCATCATTACAGCCGTAGGACTGGCTGTCTCGTCCACTGCTGGGAATAGGCCTCCCTCATGCATCCAAAGATCATGAGGGGTTGTTGCCATGCTCACCACGCTTGGCAATCGGTTAGCGAGTTGGTTTTGAACTTACTTTCAATAAAGAAAAATCCGATTAAGCTAGGAGGATGTTGGGCAAACTTAGTATATCTAACAATGTCCCAGCCACTGCAGGGTCTCGTACAGCGTGAATACTAGTTGCCGACGATTTATAAATGATCTGGGCAACTTGCCTGGATTCCCACAGCGCTGCGCAAGGAAATTCGGCCCGTCATTACTTATCTGATAACACAGAATCCTGGACTTCATGTTTCAATGACATGCAGTGTGCAAGAGGGTGGTCTTACCTGAAAATAAAAAAAATACATTTTACTCTCCGTTTCATGTCACTAAAATGCTGTGTATAGAATATGGAGTAGGAGGTAATATTCAATTTTCCAAACGAATTAAAAAACATTTTAACTATTCGGTCGGTCCTAGTTTTAACTTGTATAAAAAGTGTTAGCTCTTTGTATATCATCTATTCTAAGACATAATATTATAATTTTGTACATTAGTCTAAATCTAAAATATCATATCACATATTTTTTCAGAATACAAAAGATGATGGGATTTTGGGACAAGAATTTCAACTATTTGGTTCTAATTATTGTCCCGAAATCCCATTTATCAACAGAACGACTATAAAAAGATTAAAATGAACTCGAGAAATATGTAGAAATATACAAAGGTAGGCGGTATTCAATGAAAATTTAACGCATAAGAAGCCTGGAGCGGAAACTGTTCAACAATAACTATAAAAATATATTATGTATTTATAAATTATATATCTACTCGAGCGTTAGTCACCAAAATCTCAGCCAAAGTTAAGATAACTTCTAAAAATAATGGAACCAAGCAAGCATAAACCATATGTTTCCCAATTCTTAGTGATATAATATTATAAAAGTTCTAAAAGTAATTACATTCTTTTAATTAAAACGTCTTAACCTAGTCCTTAAAAGGAGTCGTTAGCCAAAATCTCTTTTTAATTTCTTATTTTCGCTCCGAAAAATCCGTTTTTAATTGTACATTTTTATTTAAATCACCTATATTTACGAATGAAACATTAGCGGAAGAACATTAGCCGTGAAATATTCTGCTGGCCATTTTTTCAATTAAGTTAATTAGTAATATTTTTTATTTACCTCGAGTCGTTTTCCTTCGTCGTTAGGATAAGGACTGCTCTTATTATCTCGAAGGGTTTTCAGGTGAGCAGAGATAAAAGAGATTTGCTGAAGTCAGCGGCATATTAATTGGTTATCCCAAAAAGCGTGAATGTAGAAGGTAAAGTGTATAAGATATTTTTTATTTTTTATACAAAAAAAAATATTTCTAGTTACATAGATTTTTCTCTATTCCTGTTCAACGAGGCATTTTTCATTAAAGATTCAAATCTTTAGATCCGCCCTGGCACATGAATGGATAAGAACTTGACGATAACATGGCAAAGACAAAGTTTGGAAAAGAGACGTGATAGTATACGAGCGGTTTTCTTTACATACATAGGTATATTTACTAGCTTTTGTCCGCAACTTAGCACGCGTAGTACGCCGATAAAAAATTGCCTGTGTTTCTTCTAGTCCACATCTATACTTGCAATTACTATGTATAAATAAAATAAAAAAATTAAATTAAAATTGATAATTTGGTACCTATATTTCGTTTGAAGAGGTGTCAGTTAGCTATATCACTTTTTTATTATTTACCTATATTTATTTTTACATATTTAGTATTATAGAGTTTTAGCCAGTACGGTCCCACTGCTGGGCAAAGTGCCCTGTCTCCATACTTCCCGGTCGACGAGTCAGCTCAGTACATGCAAAAGCTCATAATATCGCTTTGTATGATTTAGTTAAGTAAGTAAAATTAATTAGAAAGACTATTCCTAAAAAAACAAATTTTTACATCAGTTATAGTTCTTTTTATTTTTATTTTTTATTCATGTAAATCAATTAGCAATATGTATAATTAAACAGAAGCCAATAGTACCAGAAACTCAGTTTATAACTAGTTCAGGAGCTTATAGATTAAATTTGTATGCTGTATTATGTCAATAGAATAGCTTTTTACTTAAAAAATTCATACAAACAAACTTTCAGTTTCATTTTCAAAACTAACGTGAGAACCCACGGGTTAGGGAATAAATGGGATTTATATTTTGTAATCAAAGTGGCTCTGCGTGAAAAAGGGAATTTTACGTTTTATGACATCCACGCGGACGAAGTTGCGGGCAAAAGCTAGTACGTTATATTATAACGTTGAAGCTTATTACGTGAGTATTTCCCGTATGGTACAAAGTTAAAACACTCGGTTTTATAATATACTAGCCGCACTCCGTGGTTTCAACCGCGTAGTTCCCGTTCCCGTGGGAAAGCGAGGATAAAATATAGTGTTACTACTGTGTTACTGAGGGATAACGCAGCATTTTAATGGTGAAAGAATTATGAAAATCGGTCCAGTAGTTTCGGAGTTTATTCGTTAAAAACATACAAAACACAAGATACAAATATTTCCTATTAATAATATTATTATAGATATTAGAAGTGGCATCTCAAATTCTCATCAATCATACCAAGGTATTAAATATTTTTCCATCACAAACCGAAACTAACAAAGTACCAAAGCCATCATAACACCTCCATAACTTGTTGTTCCGAGGGCACCCCTCCACGAAGGAGGTCGAATTTCCGTCGCGGCCTTACCGGAAGTGACGCCATGTTTACAAATCGCGCGGGAAACGTCATCGCGAATTTTAAGCAGATGATGACGTGACGAAAGAAAAGGATATTACGTATGATAAAGCTGTGATGAATGGTGTGAGTTTGCGAAATTATATTGTGGTTTATTTGTAAAAATAGGAGTGTTATGGCGCGTTACAAATAAATGCAAGATTATTTACATTTGCTACCATTTTGAATTTGATTTATTAATCATCTTAATAAAAATCTCTGGTCTCGAACTTTGGAAACGAAATGACTGATTAATTACATCAAAACACTGGGTCAAAACGCTGCATAGCCCACAAAAAATTGTTCTAAGTCGAGTTTCTAACCCGCTACCTCCATATGCCATGGAGGTTGCCCTAATAGGGAAAAGAATCTAAAAAAGGAATTGGGCTAGACACGTCTACCGCATGTCAGATTGATTTGTGGGCAAAAAACACCACGGAGTGGATGCCACCCAATGCACGCCGGGGACGTGGTAGGCCCAGAAGGAGATGGCGCGACGAGCTTGTCACCCATCTAAGATCTTAGCCTGTAACTGCGTTAAATTGAGAAGAGTGGAAGAAGGGAAGGCAGGCCTTTGCCCTGATAAATGGCTGAAAAAAAACATAAATAGGTGGCCGGTAAAGATCGCTCTTTAAGGATAAGGCCGCCAATTGTCACTTTGTTTCAGTTTTTGTGTCTTTTGTTATTGTGTAAGAACTATTTTCGGATTAGATAATATGCGTCTTCTAAACATCAATAAACAATGTAGCCTGTGGACTAAGTCGTAAATAAAAAACGTTTATTTTCAAATGAAGGTCTTACTTGGAATGAAGGATCTATAAGTCATTCTAAGTGTAACTCCTTGCTCTAACTATGTTCTACATTTGTGATTTACCATACGTGAGGGATCTAGAGATCCCTTGCGTTTAAATCACTAGGTAGATAGTTTGAATCACTAGAAGTAGACCTCGGCACAGTTTAACAGGTACCTAAGCATTAAGTGTTATATTCAAACCTTATCTTAATTTAAATCTTATTTTTTTGTATCTAATCTTGGTTTATGTTATTACAATTACAAATGTAATTGTTATGTTATTATAATAACTATTTTAAAATATATACCGAACCTCCCGCATTATCACTTTTAACTCTTCTTTGACGTGCTTATCCATGAGGTATACTTTATGTTACTTTTGTCTTAAATTAAACTTTTAAATAAATTTGTTTACATTTATTCTGAAAGTCATTAAAAACAAAAAACAATTTTACCCCTAAACTCCCTATAAATTTTCGCCAAATTGGTTCAATTTTCCCGATGTTTATCGCGTATTGAATCTATTAGGATGGCAACACCAGCTCATTACCCGTCAATCGCTAGCCGACTGCGGAGACGGTGAAAAATGAAACATTATGTGTAAATCCGTAATTTATATGCGAAGACGCGGGTGGAGCGAACGCCCCTTCTTCCTACTTAGGGCTGTCACAAAACTATAGCCCTTTGCGGCCTCTGTGACCTAACAGTGTACATTATGTGTCCTAAGAGTGTATACAACCTCACATTGCTTATTCAACTATACATTCCGTCGGGTGCCGGCAGTAGAATGTTACCTCTCCTCTCATACCCGTGGATGCAGTAAGAGCCTGCTAAGGGATACCTCTGGAAAGGGGAGCAGCGTATTTCCGTGTCAACATACCGAACTGCGCTCACCAGTCCGCCTGCCAAGCATGGTGAGTGTAACAACTACCCCTCATGGAGATCCATGAGGCAGGCCTGTGTTCAGTCAGTAGTGGACGTTTAACGGCTGAAATGATGTCTCCATATATTCGAAACTTCTACTAAATATTTCACTTTAAAGTTCAGGAATCCTACATCTAGTCCCAAATAAAGAAATTTTATACTAAGGGCAACAAATGGCTAATCACTACATGGTATAAAACAAAGTCGCTTCCAGCTGTCTGTCTGTCTGTCCCTAAAACTACGCAATTAGATCTTTAAAACTACGCAACGGATTTTGATGCTTTTAATAGATAGTAGATTTTTTTTTTAATAGATAGAGTAGTTCATGAGAAATGTTTTTATGTATAATACATGCATAATTATAGTAGAGATACACTGATAATTTTAGAGGTTTCTAATGTGATGTCGTAAATAAACAGCCATTTTTTGCACTGACATAGCAAACGTTGGCTGAGCCCTACGAGATAGATCAAAATAACGTGCTACAGTATTGTACACCTTAAAGAGGTCTACAAAAAAGTTCACGATGGCATATTCTGTAGTATATTTAGTATCAGCATTGCACCCGTGCGAAGCCGGGGCGGGTCGCTAGTAACCTAATTCTAATTCTAGGGGGGGTTACCAGATCTGCACTGACGTCCCGCATTGGGGTGTATTGTGCATTGTCCCCCGAGGTGCTGCCTCGACCCTAACCTAACCTACCTAGTAACCTATAATGTGTATTATCAGCACCTCGATAAGTATTCCTTGAAGTAAGCAGAATATGAAAAATCAACGTACTTTCCTGAATTCAACACAATTTAAAGGCGAAAAAGTCCCTGGGAATCGCATACGTCACATGAGATATCAGTGGTATTAGAACTTTTTGTGAATGGTTCATCCGTGGATGTACTACCATCTTCCTCATTCTGCTGCCAGCAGTAAGTAATGTCTGCATTGCTGTGTTTCGTTTCGTTTTGCGTATGAGTGAAACGTAATCACAGCGGTATTGCAGTTGTAATGGTTACAGGTTACTGCTTAACATCAGATTGGCTTGTCTCGTGTTTTAGTAGCATAAAAAAAACAGATAGACTTTTATCTCGGTGCCAGCCCTGACTTCCCGCCCAATTCATTTCTTAATAACATCCCGTGACCGTCTCGACTAATTTGTTTGTTCTATAAATCGGTTCCTATTAAAAAGGTTTTATAAAAAGTTAACGTTCAAAGCTGAAGCTCTCAGGAGATATCGGGAATAATAGCTTAGTCGTTCGAGGTAAAGAAAAACAAATCGCCAAGCGAGTCAACACGGGCGCCGTGGGTATCGCATATTTTTTAAAGAGATAACTTTAACTCGATAAAACTGATTGTTTTCACGGTAGGGCCAAAACATTATTAACGACTTTAAGATCTATTTAATAAAACGTTTCTTTTTATTGTGGAGACAAAACACAAAGCACACCGTACATTTAGGAAAAGCATGATGTAATTCAGATATGAAATGAAATGAATTTGAATGCTTTTACTTTTAATATTTACTTTATTTTAGAATTTGGTCACTTTTCTCCTAAAGGTGCAGCCTAATAAGTTAACGAAATTGGACTTTTTACACAGCGCCATCTTCTCCTAAATAAAGAAATAGTTAGTACATTTTTTATTTTAAATACATTCTAGTAGATAACATCCAGACCCTGACCAAAATCTCAAATTATAGATGATTTTTACAGTATCAGCAACAGGTCTTCTCGCTGTACGGGATTGTGCCTTGGACATTGTTGAGCTGAAGCTCAGAGATGACGCACATCTTTAAGAATCTCTGAACTCCAGCAAGTAGTAATCAAAGTTTGATTCATGAAAAATAAAATGTTGATAATAAATATAAATTGATAAATTTACTGAGATGGTATTTATACAGTTTGTACACCCTACAGACGAACACACTGGGTGTCCTAACATTTGTACCTACTTGTTAAGACATAATTGATACAATAAAATCCAAACTCAGTAAGTAACTTTTATCATTAACATGGTGATTATGTAGGTAGATAAAGATAAAATACTTAAAATATTCCATCAATTCAAACTCGTCATTTAGTTAATTATACTTAAGACAATAATTATACCAATCGGATGGAATGTCCCTTTAGTGGAGTGTATAATTCGAGTCAAAAATACCGTCATCCTGTTTTTATTAACTTCTGACACAAAAAATAATCGCTATGGTGTATCTGTCTGTGGCTCCGTAGCTCTTCAACGAGCAAATCGATTTATTTTTATATTTTAAGCTCGTCTCGAGCAGACGGGCCACCTGATGGGAAGTGGTCACCGTCGCCCATGGATATCTGCAAGACCAGAGGCGAAGCTGAGTCCCTGTAGTGCTACAGGGACTTAGCTTCGCCTCTGTAAAGTGTAAGTAAACTGTACAGTTTACTGCGTATTTTAGTACGAAACCATCCGCTAGAGGCGCTGTACAAGTTTTCATATTTTATTTAACTACAGTCGCGAATATAGATTGTGAAAACTCATGGTAGACCTAATGGAGCGCAGTTCGGAGTTGCGGACCCTGTCGGATCGCTTATCCAATCTTACCAACTTTAAAATCGAATTTAAACTCGTTGTTCGTGTTATGACTACAACTGTTAAAATACCGGAGTAATTATAGTAAGATAGCTATCAAGGTCTCAAGTATATAGGAGCGGGGTAAGCCTCACCTCACATACTGGTTCTACTACTTTAATCCCATACTGCGTACACTAAAACAAGTAAGATTAAGTATCTACTTATTTAAACTAGTAGTCATTGGTTTATTTTGACCAATTGGTTAAATAACTGTCTATAAAACTAACTATTTACTATTTATTTACTTAACTTTATTTACTCTTATGTATAATATTGTATTGGTGTCTCTAGTTTCCTTCGCAAACCAGATGAGTTAAATGTAAAATGTTCTTAATACCCAAGCTGGAGCAATCCAGCTGTAAACTTAGTAACCAATTGGTCAAAATAAACCAATAAATACAAAACTGACAATAACAATAAATACAAAAATTAAACACCAATAAATAATCTCCAGAGTCCGAGTTTCCAGGGTTTATTTTGTTCCAGGGTGTTGTGGAAAATGGGTACTATTTTGATCAAACTTGTATAAAGAAATACAAAAACGTCATCATGATCCACAGCCCGACTTCACCCACTGATGGGTATGGGCCTTCCTTAATTTGCGCCATCCGCCACGATCCTACGCCAGTCCTAATCATCGTTTGCCCGCGATTTTATCAATGTCGTCTGCCTAACAAAAACAATTACTTTACAGTAAAAAATGTATCAAAGCCGTGAATCATCGTCCTCGAAGCAAGGCTCCAATGGTCGGTGCCTAGGACCGCAGGAAGAGGACTCTCCTCACTATACGTACCGATTCCAAACATATTGCCTTTTGGATCTGGCTCTTAACCCAACTGCCTAGCCTGCCTCATCATCATCATCATCATCTCAGCCGTAGGACTGCTGTCCACGTCCACTGCTAGACATAGGCCTCCCTCATGGATCTCCAAGGTCCTTGGAGCCTTGGGGGGGTTGGTGAGCGCAGAACGGGATACACGGAAAATGCTGCCTATCTTTTAGCGGTATCTCTTGTCAGATTCTTACTGCATCCACGGACAAGAGAGGAGATGCAACATTTTACTGCCTGTACCCCACGGCAAGACGACTAGCCTGCCTAATTATTACTATTATTATTTATACAAAATGTTATTATACCCACACTCCTATAAAAGTTTTGCAACTCCGTCGGTAGAAGTAGTTCTTATGTTTTTTTTTATTTTACTTCGATTAATAATTATTAACTACCGGTATAAATTTCAATTATTTTATATAAATAATTAATTGACATAATTATATACTCGCAAATGTTATTATATTAGTGTAGAAATGTGTGTAAATTGTAACGTGTAATATTCTTACGAAATAAATGATTCATGATTTATTTATGTTCAATCTCTTAGTGGTAACAAACACCTTTTATATTTCGCGCTTATAAAATTTATTCATATTCAGTCAAGTGGATTAACCTACCAACCGAAGAAGCCGATATGAGCCATAGTACTGTAATTCTATTATTTTCCTCTATTCCTGCACAGGGAATCTCCAGCTAATCTAAAACGTGGAACAAACAACATGATAATTACAGGAAAATCATAGCTTTTATAATTAAAATAAACGATAAAGGGGACAAAATAATTTAACGGAAAATAATTGTGTTGATTATATGAGTCTGTTTCCTTGTTCCTAAGGACTTCATGGGACTTTAGTTTGCCTTTGCCACTGTAAAGATTCCCATTACTCAAACGCTAAAAAAAAGACTGATACGCAGGAGGTAACGGTAGGAGGGTTCGATTCCCGCCACGGGACAAATGTTTGAAATTGTTTTGCAGATATTTTTATTCCGGGTCGGGGTATTTTTCTATGTATGATTAGTAAGTATTTACAAAAAAAAATACTTAAGTGTTCTATAAATCATTGGTTTCCATAGTAGAAGCCTTGCTTAGTTTAGGACAAGATGGTGTTGTGTGTAGTGTCCAGGATTCATCATCATCATTCCTGCTGTAAAACGTCCACTACTGAACACAGGCCTCCCTCATGGATCTCCATGAGGGGTAGTTGCCATATTCGCCACGCTTGGCAGGCGGGTTGGCGAGCGCAGTACAGGATGTTTGATTCACGGAAAGACGCTGCTGCCCATCTTCCGGAGGTATCCCTTGCAGGCATTTTTTATCCAAGATCATTTATTTGTTATTTTCAGCTAGATTCTGTGCGTCCATCATTATTAATTTATTGACTACCTACCGTGTATAATTCAGGGAAGATATCCAGGATATAGGCTGTATATTATAATCCGTTCCGGCGAACTTCATACCGCCTCAATAGCAACTACTTGTAAAAAACAATTAAAAAAAACACATTTTTTAGGTGTTGGTTGATATCATATCAAAAATGTCAACATCTGTATAAAATGTATGAGAAAATTAATTCTGATAATTAGGTTTTCTGATAACTATTACGATGTTTAAATAGCATGGTACTCTGGGCGCAGACAAATTCAAAAAAATCTATGATCTTGTGAATTGGTCCAGTTGTTTCCGAGTTATACATGGTTTAACTAACCCGACGTTAAAGTATTAAGTATATCAAGTAGGTACATACATGTAGGTAAATGATGTTTAAACCATGATTTCATGATTTGTAGGTATTGTATTTATAATTAAGCGGAAACTATATATTGGTCACCAATTAATATGGAACATGCACAAACGGCGTTGACAGGTAAGTCATTATAATAGCAACACCCATAGGGTATCATCATCAACATCATCATTTCAGCCGTAAAACGGGGTAGTTGTACATTTATTAAAGATGATTTTTACAGCGTAAAGGAAAACATCGTGTGGAAACCCGCGGCTTATTGCCTGTTCCTCTAACTATTATTATTAAACAAATTAATTAAAAGTTATTAAAATATATAATAGAACTAGTCAGTTTGGAAAAAATCAATAAATAAACATTCTGTTTTCATAACAATGGTGTTATTTGCAATTTTTTATTATTTGATTATTAATATTAAAGGTCTATCCTTTAATATAAATTAACAAATTATAAAAAAGATGGTTAATAATTCACATGGTTTTTGTTGAATCATACTTCTAAGTTCGATTTTTTTATTAGAAGTGAAAGGAATAATAATTACAATTAGAATTGATATTACTAAAGCGATAACTCCTCCTAATTTATTTGAAATTGATCGTAAAATAGCATAAGCAAAAAGAAAATGTCATTCAGGCTGAATGTACTTAGAAGTATGTATGTTTTCACAAAAACTATGTGGATTATTAACCATCTTTTTATAATAAAAAAATGGCAGATGGCTAATAAATCCAAATGGTTTCATCTTGTTGTTATTGCAGAATATGTAAATATATTTCTTATTCTATGTAAAATATGCTATCATATTTATTGATACCTATCAATAAATAGCCCATATATCACTGTTATAGACCTATCTTACACTTATTTTATCAAAATTAAACAAAATTTAAACTCTTACATCATACCTACACAAATAAAGATGATTAAATTTCCACGAACTGTTATTCTGTAATACTACGAAATTGCACAATACGCCATAAATATTTTCGATATGAGGAAACTTGATTGAGGAGCTTAACCAGAACTTTATGCAATTATTCAACCAATTTCGGATTAAAAGATACCTCGAAACACATCAAGATTGCCTTATTCACAGGCGATCAGTCAGGCAACATGACGAAATAAACTTGCCAACATGACGGAAAAAAATACCAACATTGTTCTCGTTATTTAGTTAGCAGATCATCCATTGTTGCGGAGTTGCGAGCCTCACGAAAAAAGCTGGGCGGGGCTTTTATCCAGCATCGCATCACTATCCGATACATGCCTTCCAACACTGCAACTCACCATCATTCAACTATTAATCTTAAAACGCAACCCTAAAGTACACTTTCCAATGCAACTCGCGAGAACCTTATTAAAGAAAATTTAATTTGCAGCAAAATCAACGCATGTTCCTCTCACGCAATAATAAACCTACAGATTGCTAAAGTCTCACGTTTTTGAATCGAAAGTGGAAAGTTTAAGGCGATATTCCTGTGAAGTGATATGTTGGTTGGTATGGAGTGGGCTTTAGTAATGTTTATATAGTGAGGGATGTTTATATAGAACGGATTATAGATAAGGAGAGCGTATTTTCATTTTATTACCAAATTACCGATGGTGAGATTACGGCCTGTCTGATTGTGGGTCGTATCGAGAGCATTTGCCAACAGTAATTGCAGGAACACGTTTAGTTTTACATTTTGTATCGCTTTTAGAAGAGTTTTGTTAACTACAATCCTAGGTTATTTTAGTAAATGATCTTGCTTAGTTTTTTTCTGGAATCGCAGGAAATGACCAAACTTTTAGGACAAAGTAGATCGGCTAGCACTTATTGCTTCATCTATGCATCAAATTTGTCAAAAACTGTAACATTGCTCTTTTTATTGCAGCTACTTTTTACATTGGAACGCCCCATGTGCCTAATTGCCTGAGCTGTATTCAGTAAAAATGTGCTTACTAGTGAACTAATAGATAGAGCACGCGGAGAAAGCAAGGTAATATTTTTTCCTGTCATTGACAATGTGTTAACTAACAGTAAACAACACTGGCGCCATCATTATCTTTGCCTATGTATGCAGTAAGAATCTGCTAAGGGATACCTTCCGAATATGGGCAGCAGTGACTTTCCATGTATCGACATCCCGTACTGCGCTCGCCAACCCGCCTGCCAAGCGTGGTGAGTACGGCAGCAACCCCTCATGACCAGTACTTGGAAACCTATGAGGTGGGCCTATGTCCAATAGTTCTAATTCTCCAGTTTTTAATTTCTAAAACATTACAATTGTAACACACATCCTTCAAAATGTCCACAACACAAACGAAGTGCAAACAGCAATATAAACAATATATAATTATACGCGCAGCCCTATCCACGATCGGCACGACCTCTCCGCAGCCCTTAAATCATTGCAACGCTTTCGAATTTCGAATTGATCGATCAACCAATAAAGTGTGAAGTGCTGAACCAATCACATAATTCTATTGCTATGAATTCCGTCTGTGATTGGTGAATGTTGTGCTTGATACTTTGATAAGCGGAAAGGTTGCGTTTGAATTAAAGCGCTGTAAAAAGAAAAAAACTGACATTTCACATTATTATATCACTAGCCGCACCCCGCAGTTTCACCCACGTAGTTACCGTTCCCGTGGGAATTTCGAAAAATCCTTCCTTAGTGCACCTCGAGAATACTCAAGGTATATGGGTGCCAAATTTCAAGTTTCTCTAGGTCCTGTGGTTTAGGCTGTGCGTTGTCTGTCAGTCACTCAGTCAGTAACGGAAGAGTTTTATATATATTGATTGATTGACACAGCGTCAACAACTGGTATTTTTGCTCTACGGGACACTTCAGTGCCTAGAAGATTGTTATATGGATTAGGCTTGCCCAGCACCTATACCATTCTCTCAGCATAGTCGGCTGTATTCAGATGAGAGAACATGCCAATACGTCTAAAGCAGACTAAGCCGTGGGTTTGTTTGAATGTGCACATACATTCTCATGAAAAATCCACTGGTGCACAGCCGTGGTACCGAACGACCTTGTAAAAGTACTTTTTGAAATAATATTCTTTAGATTATTTAGCTATTATGTACCAGAAACCAGAAAGATGAAGATATCCTCAGAAAGCACATTCAAGTTTTGTTTTTAAATAGCAATGTACCAAAAACAGGAGGTTCAGAATACGTGCTAACCCTTAACCAAGTTAACCATGTTAAGCGAATATGCTTCATTTTTTCGATGCTTTATACAGTTCTAGGCAAAATACAAACCGCCTACAAACTGTCAAAAACTCTCTAGAACTACATCCTATAGTCACACCAAAAAGAAAGCGTGAATCGGAACGCAAATGTCACTTTTTTAACCAGTCAACCTATGGTTGTGTTATTTGATGCCTGATTAAGGGTTAATAGTTATGTTCTCTCATATTTAGCAGTGTTTTTTACATGATTGTAACATAAGTCATTTTACTTTCTTCAAAGCTATTGAAACGTACAAAATTCATTTTACTATGTAAAATAACACTGCTAAATGAAATCCTGACACATTGTAAAATAGATAGAATAAATAGATAACCATAGTCGACAGTAGCACTTAATGGCTAGTAAAAACACTATTAAAAAAAACACATTTCTATCAAACCATCGCATAATGGTCCGATTTAATCTTTTAAAATGTCACACTTTGACAGGTAACTGTTATTATGACAAACAAATTATTATCAAAGATTCACTTAGTAAAATGAACCTTATTGCTTTCGGAATAATGGCTGATTTGACAAATGGGTGTTTTGGCCTGACATCCGGCGCGCGCGCGTCCGTAACGTCGATTACTCGATAATTTCACGAGATTAAAATCGGATTTTGACAAGTGTAGTAATTTCGGAGTTAGTTTTGTTGGTGGTAAAAATAAAACTTTTAAAATAGTCGTGAGGTGCCGGCAGTAGAATGCTCCTCTCTTGCCCGTGGATGCGGTAAGAATCTGCCAAGAAAAGATAGGCAACAGCGTATGTCCGTGTATTGCAAACCCTGTACTGCGCTCGCCAACCCGCCTGCCAAGCATGGTGAGTATGGCAACAAACCCTCATGATCATAGTTTGTGATCAATGATTAAATGGAAAAATAATTAACGTATCGTTCAACTGGATCTGAACGTTTTTAATGTAAGTTTTCTAAAGAGCGGATAATACTTTTTATAACACAAACATAAAAATGTACACATAATATAGACATAAAATGAATGATTGTTTTTTCAATAAATTAAACCGACCTAAAATGATAAAAAAGAATTATCAAAATCGGACTACTCTGTAAAGTTATGCGTGGTCATACATTACAATCTCTCGGCTGCTAAAGTTGTCGACGCATACGTATACCGAGGACAAACAGTCTAATTAGATAGGTCCTACTTCGAGAAAAAGGTCAATCGTCGAATCCAAGAAATGAGAATATACGTAGAAGAACCCGGGTCACCTACATAGCCAGACGGATTAGCACGTTGAAGCGGCAATGGAAAGGCCATATAGCGCGCAGAACAGATAGCCAATGGGACCGCCAAGTTCTCGAATAGAGGCCACGGACCGGTAAGCGCAGCGTAGCACGTCCTTAGGATTGGATTTTCAAATTTTTATGGGACCAACTTTTAACCCTTTCCAATAAAAAAGTAAGTATAACATCGGACTACTCTGTAAAAAGTTGTACGGTATCATACATAAAAATCAATATACATGCCGACTTGAGAACCTCCTCAATTTTTTCGTCGGTTAAAAATAGCTATTGAATTAAATAATTATATGAGGTATAAACATACGAGGCAAAGATGCAAATTTCTCCCGTGAGTGTTTTTGCTCAGCATCAAGCTCACTGTTAGCAGCGGTCTCTGGTATTCTCCATATCTCTGAAAATGTTATATTCCCTAGTATTATATACTAGCCGCACTCCGCGGTTTCACGCGTAGTTCCCGTCCCCGTTAGCCTATGCTACTCAGGGATAATGTAGCATTCTAATGGTGAAAGAATTTTTAAAATCGGTCCAGTAGTTTTTGAGTTTATTCAAATCTTTCCTCTTTACAATATTGAGAGATGAGAGATTTATACGTTTTAATTTAAGTTCCTAATGATCACAAAGCTTTCTAATCCTCTAATTAAACCCAAATAAAAGTCAGCTTGTTAGCCGTCGGGATATGGCGATCTCGGCCGAGTTCACCCGAGCCCGCCCGAACCAGATCGGATTGAGATAGCTCGAGTAATCTGCGCCCACGCAGCATTGTTTGAACGCAGAACGCTCGTACTCGTGATACAATCTGTATTGATACTGTATAAGGTGGGATAGAATTTGTCTGGGACGATTTATTTTAAGGACTTGTGGTTTTCCATTTTACGTGTAGAGTGCGGATTTTATGGGATCAAGCGGATTTCAGAACGGTTTATTTTTCTTATTCGTAGTAGTTTTAGAGTAAACTGGCTATGAGCTGCATATTAGTTAATTTCTTCATAAAGTTGGTTTTAAATTTAATTGTACTACACTCGCTATCCCGCCCGCGAGCGTGGGCAACAAACCCTGGGGATCCATGAGGAAGGCCTATGTCTAGCCATAGACGTGTACAGCAGTCCTACAGCTGAGATAATGATGATGATTGAATTAAGTATAGTAAGGCATCTATTTAGAATTAAGTACATTTGCCAAAATAAACCACATACGGTTTCTATAACTATTATTTGAAATTGTATAAAAGTTTTTGAAAAAAAAATAGCAAACCGCATCCACAAATACTTGTAGTAGTAAGTAGACATATACAATCTTATCTATCTAAAAACCAATACAAATACCATATTGAAACCCGATTACAAAAGTCAGTAGCAACATTCCATAACAACCAACCTTTTTTGAAAAAAAAATAGCAAACCGCATCCACAAATACTTGTAGTAGTAAGTAGACATATACAATCTTATCTATCTAAAAACCAATACAAATACCATATTGAAACCCGATTACAAAAGTCAGTAGCAACATTCCATAACAACCATTAATAGTAGTAATACACAAACACGTATATAATTAAACTAAAACATTGTTTATCTTATCTCACATCAGCCATTAACGGCGTTCAAAAAAAATGAGGCCCAAAACAATGTGTAATGTAAAACCTTCGAGACACACGGCTTTGCAAGATGGAAGACTTGGCTTTTGCGTAAATTCAGTTTGCATTCATATTAAACATCGGGAACGTTCACGTACTTTTTAATTTGGTGGAGACACCAACTGTTTCGACCCCTAATCGATGGCCTTTCTTGCCTCCACCAACTTAACAAATAGGTGAATATTCCCGATATTTGATATGAATTGATTAAAGATGTTCATTTGCACGAATATAATTTACAGAGATGGTCTTTAAATTAAGAATGTCCATTATACTCTACTTTAATAAGGCATGCAAATAAATATTTTTATTTAACAATGTACATAAAATAATTGGATAGATTGCATTAAACAATAATTAATTAATAAATTGAGTATAATAAAAAACAATGTCAACTAATACATTTAAAATCTTCTATGTTCCTGTAATTTACTAAAAACCCGTTTTATTATATGAATATTAAATTGACGTACATGTTGGTCGCTTCGTGACGTCAGGCTTACAGTTTTCATGTGTAGCTTTGTTTGATGTTAAGTATGCTAAATAATAAGTAGGCAATTTATAGAAGTTAAGATTGTTTATATTTGACGAAATCAGTTTAATGGTGATTAATATTTTCTCCACCACCACATCCTCCATAGATTATATCGTTAAAAACTTTTTTGTTAAAAGTTTCGTAACCATAAGATATTAAACTTGCTAAAACAAAAGTAAAAATTAGGAGACTGCAAATGTAAGCATTTTTATTTTATTTTTTAAAACATATTACGCAGCCTCACATTGATAATGAAAATTATCACTAAGTTACACTTTTCACTTTCAAAATTAACGTGATGTATATACTACACTATAGGTACTATTCATTTTATAAATACGGAAATTACTCACGTAATATTATAACATCGATTACTTCTTTTTCATTTTGATTTTCTTGAAAAATCAAAACGTGTCGGAATAATCTTCGATGTTATAATACTACGTGAGTAATCCCCGTATTTACAAAATCAAAAGTTACATTTTGTACCATAAAATATACTACGCAATCTAGAATTATATCACAGAAAAAGATTAACGATTTCACTTATCTTAATGTTAATTTTATTCACATCGTCTCTTATTTTTATACGAAATTGAGCATTTTTGGCTACTATCTCATCTGTAAGTGCCAATGTAGCTAAAGATAAATCACAAGGATGAGGCCTTTAACATCTTTATAGACGATTTATACAGCGTCAGCAATTGGTTTTCATGCTTTACAGAAAGCTGCAGTGCCTGGGACATTGTTAGATGGAGATGCTTGTCCAGCACCTAAACCATCCTTCCAGCTTAGTCAACTCTTAGTCAGAGGCAAGAACAGGCCAATACGCCTGAAGCTAACCTAGCCGGGTTTCCTCACGATGTTTTCCTTTATCGGTAAAGCACGTGTGTTATGTATAATGCGCACATTGTAAGCATTTTTCAAGAATGAAAATTTTATACAAGAGATATAATTATAGATTTTCTAATAAAGACTCGATGGTCGCACCATGGCAAAGTGGTATTAGCTTAGCATGAGTTTACTCTAAGAGATTTCCAGTACTACCCTCAGCAGTGACCAGAAAACGTGAAACCAACAATGCAAAATGTGAATATGTGGAACATAATGAGTATATAATCCACTGGTGCACGGCCGGTATCAAACCGATCTTCGGATCTTTACTTGATGGTAAAACATAGATCACAAAATTCAACATTAGTGAAGATAAAAAGCCTTCACGCAAACGTCGGCACGCTTGTCCTCCCGTGTGTCAGGCTCCTATATCTCTCAATCTAAAACGCTCTACACAATCCAGCGATCTTAGTCACCCGTAACCGTACACTGCCTGTCAAAACAAACGTACTGTCCTTACAGAGAACAAACCCACAGCTTAACAAACGATACTACAACTTAACCACAAGACTATAAAGTTTAAATTATAATTAGGGGTGTTACAAGGAAATCCGTCATCCGATGAATCGATATGCAAGTGTCAAAATCATAAGTTCAAATGTATCTCGTTCGTTTGTGTTTTATTGTGTTAACATGGCTACCTATCTATGTTTTGTGTTGTCATTTAGTTAGGAATGTTTGTTTTTCATTGACTCTACATTTTTGACATTTAAGATCTTGGCCTGTAACAGCGTTGAAATGCGAAGGAAGAAAAAAGGGAACGAAGGCCTTTGCCATGCAGTCACATAAAGCTGAGAAATAATAATACCTTCGAGTTAAATAAACATTTGAATACCTACAAGAAATAACAACATTTGAAGAAATTAAATTATAAATCTCTACGTTTTATTGACGGGCATCTAAAGTTTTAATCCCTTTACAATGTCAATTATAAAACCTTCTTGATTTGATAACATCAAATCTCCTATTATTAATGGAAAAGCGCAAACCAAACTCGATTTTTGTACATCGCGCTAAGTGCAATCTAAATTCGAATTGAATTTGACTAACGGACTAACGCCTGCGGCAATCGAATAAAACAATCGAGTAGTAGAAAATAAACGACATAATCGCTTGTATCGATCACGAGAATCGAGTGGTTGTTAACAATTGACGCCTCCAGTATTTATGCTTCTCAGATGAAATGTATCGCAGTCTTGCAGGCCGTAGGCCGTAGGTCGAGCTTCGATAACACTTGAAAAATACGCTTAAAATGTTTAAGAGTAAAGTCGAAAGTTCTTTGTAAAGATAAATGAACAATGGTTGGTTGGAGATGAGACAGTTGATTAGGTTACAAAATGTTCTTACACCTAGACTAGATGGGTGGAATAAGTTTTGTTCTGTTTCATAAATTACGTTCAGAGTTTAGCTTAGATGTGTGGTTGTTTATTTTTACGCTTGTTTACGTTTGTTAACACAATTTGAGAGGATTATTTTAATAGTCATTTAAAATCATTATCTCAAATTGTGTCTCAAAAGTAAAGTAAACACAATTTGAAAAAAAAATATTTAATAGACCCTAAGTCTTTTAAAATCATTCTTAATGTGTTTACTTTCTCAAATTGTGTTTACTATACTTTTGCACGCACGCGGTCTACAAAGATACGTGTAGTTATGATATGTAGACAACGAAATCTGTAGTTATGTGTAGGTACCTACCTAACAAAAAAAATAGTAAAATAAGTAAAAACCTTATAAAAAATATCGTGTTGGCCAAGTAGAACGTTACATACAACAGTCATGAGATCAACCCCATACATCAATATTAAACGTAACCAGCTATTATGCAGAATAAAGACCCTTTTTAAGCGTGGTTCAATGCAGGTTATACAATGTTAGTTTTAAAATTTCATACTTCTAATTTATTTAATTTGGGTAGTGTAAACGGTAATTATATTGTGCATGAATTGCCTAAAGTAGCATAAGTGTTTCATTTTATGACGATTATAATTATATCCAATATTTACGCAATCAATATACTTTGACTTTGATCCGTCTAATTAGCTTTTGAATTATTAGGTAAATACATATTTTTAATGGTCGTTATATTTCAATCATTCATCATCATTTCAGCCGTAAAACGTCCACTACTGAACACATGCCTCCCTCATGGATGTCCATGAGGGGTAGTTGCCATACTCACCACGCTTGGCAGGCAGGTTGACGATATTATTTCAATATTCAGCAATATTTCAATCAATTTTCATAAAACATTAATAAATAATAAACAAAAACCCTCTTGAACCACTTTGTGTATTGGTGAGAACCGTACCGTGTGGTAGTTTTTGAGTTGAGCCGTACAACAACGGTGTCTAAATATTTTCTCAAACCTAACTAGATGTCGCTGTCAATTTAGTTCGTTTTGTAGATGGCGCTAGCAAAAACGCAGAGCAGTGACAGCAATGACCACAAAACATTTGTCTAAATAATAATTATAATAAGTAAGTATGCTCTTGGCAGTCGTAGCATTGGTTTTATTATGTAAACCAAGGTAACTTTTCTGGCTAGGTTCGGTACTAGGAGATCCATAAGGGTGGCCTATGTCCAGCAGTGAACGTTCACGTCCAAGATGATGATAGTAAAAAGATATTTAAGATGTAACGTTTTGAATGCATTATTATACCTGCTTTTTATTTTATTCAACATCGTGAGGAAACCCGCGGCTTAGTTAGCTTCAGACGTATTGACCTGTTCTTTCCTCTGATTTAATAGCTAACTATGCTGAGTGGATGGTATAGGTGCTGGGCAAGCCTAATTCATCTAACAATGTCCCAGGCAATGCAGCGTCCCGTACAGCATGATAACCAGTCGTTGACCCTGTATAAATCATCGATAATAGATGCGAAGGCCTTACTTTTTTATTTTATTTAAAGAAAAACATCGTGAGTCAGTAATCGACTTGGATTTCACATGCAATGGTTGATCGCAGCCCGGCCACCCGCGCGAGACACCTGTTGGCTATTGGATCGCCTCCAATTACACTTATTGTTGAATTGTGCAGATAACACTGATACAGAGTACTGGGAACTGAAGAAGATATTGAAGAAACGAGGTTGTAAATGGACTAGCTTTTTTATTGGCTTTGCGCGTTCTATCTCATGCAATAAGTAAACACAATTATTTATATTGAAAAACAACGTAGGTAAATATTTTAAGGAAGCAAATGAAAAATACCTTAATATTTAAGTAACTTACGTTACTGAATTATTTTTTTTATTGTAATCCATGCGATAGACAAGGTGAGGTAATGAATATATGCCGTGATACTTAATTAAATTTAAGACATATAGGTAAAAAGCCTCTTTCGTTTCTCACGAGACATTATCGAAAAATACGTACTTATTCCAACACATTCCCAAATCCTTCCAACCGCAGAGTTCCGGAAAAACTAATGGCTAACAATTAACAAAACTAAACAACCGATTTCTTCAAAATCTCACCATCAGACTAATCAAATTAAAAAACCTTTCTCCATTGTTCCACTATCAAGATAACCCTTCTAAAACAAATAGCACTAATTACGTAAGTAATTTGGTTAGAACTGTGGCATTTTCTATTTGGTAGATTAATTCGAGCATCAATCACAGTCCGGACAAATTGAGAAGGTTATTTTGATTGCGTTTGTGTAGTTTAATCACGGTGGGTTGATAGGTGAGATCAGAGCAAAAGTTAGTTTTCGTTAAGCAGTAGGGGGGGACCTAATCGCAGAGCCAAACATCATAGGCGAATACATAGGGGAATGGGGGAAAATCGAGCCATAAGACAGTGTACCATGGGAAACCTACAGCAGGCTGATTACGTTTCTCGCGACAGTTTTGCAACAGGCGTAAATCTCGCGATGGTTGCTTTCAAACGTCAATTTTGTATTAGCTAACAGCAAGGTATTCCGAAACTAACTGACGATTTCTTCACCGTTAAATCACATAATAGAGTACGTAAGTCCATATTCGTTCGTTTTTAATGCCGGGGCGGTATATCCAACTAGATAGCTCTATACACCAACGATTATAATTACAGACGGCTGAAAGCATATTTGTTTTATTCGTTAGTGATTTCTGAAATTATATGCAACATACCACCGTTCATATAAGCATTTGCCTTCGGAATGGAACGCGTTCCAGCCAACTTACTACACATTGAAGGTTATAACAAATCCTCCTCTTCTCAAGTATCAAGTATATCTGTTGATACCCGCATCCAACAGTAATTACAAATACTTTTTTACCGATAACTCACTGATAACGGGTTAGTTTACATCACAGCTGATAACGTCGCAGAGATAAACCACGGCGTGAGGACATCTAGATCCCTTTGTTCAAACTTTGTTTGTGGGTCTGAAGTACAATGTAGAAATCACTGGTTTAAGAGATAATTATTATCTTGGAATATAGAAAAAACAAAAGTTTCAACTCGTTCTGCGCATATATCAAATAAACAGTGTAAGTTGTATGAAGCGTAGTAATACCATGGACCAATTTTTTACTTGGTCCATGGTGATACCAAATAATATTCGTTATTCTAATAATTCTTCGCCACCGTGGTATACCGGCTTAATAATATTGCCCCACCTCTCTTGCCCACGGATGCAATAAGGATCTACCAAGGGACACCTCCGGAAGATGGGCAGAACCGTCCTTCCGTGTTTCAATATCCCGTACTGCGCTCCTGCCTGCCAAACGTGGTGAGTATGGCAACAACGCCCTCATGACCTTGGAAATCTATGAGGGAGGCCTATGTGGAGGTGGTCCGCAGTCCTACGGCTGAGAAGAAGAAGAATAATTCTTCAATCATTCAAAAAAAATACTTACTTCTTCGGCCTGATGACGATGATGATGTGATGAGTAACAAGTTATGACGATAAGAGTATGAAATCTTAACTTTTTTTCGAAATCTCCAACCGCTGTCTGTGGTCTTCTTCGTCCATTACATTTCACCATGTAATACTTTCTGAATGCGAATACTTGCTGCTGAATATACCAAAAACGCTATGCTTAATTGGCTAAGCATTTACTGGTAGCTACTAAAGAGTCGAAACCAAAGTCAGTATAAAATAATATCTCAGGCACATTTAGTTAGATTACAGTGTTTTCATAAATACTAAAGAATCAGCTTCGTTCTTTAGCCGTTGACGCTGTTAGGTTCTTTTTGAGCGGTTACCTTACCTATAACAACTGCAATAACGCGATAATCACGTTAACTAAGCACATGACTAACGCTGCGTTGCATTGCGCCCGTCACTCTGAGACATAGTTGTAAGGTCTAATGTGCCCGTGATCTCACCGGCCCCTTATCCTTCAAACAGGAACGCAGCGATGCAGATATTACGCGCTAGCAGTAGGTATGGTGGTAGTACTTCTCCTGAAGAACTCTTACAAAAAGTTCTACTACTCTACTTTTGAGAGTGTGTTACCAACCCACAAACAAAGAACCTCTCACTCTAAACACATAATCCTTCTTCCTTTCCGTCCTAAGTAAAAACAGGGCTAAACACCAAATGATTTAAATCGTTAGATACGCCGTTACCTTAATGAGACCGCGCCGTTTTTTCCACACAAAATGAGATAGCTCGCTCTTTGGAAACAGTGTACTTAGTGTACCTATGAGCGTACCTCTACAAAATGTACCTACACATTGTTAGCCGGACGTGGTGTGTGTAATTTTTTCACGAAAGTATCGATTGCTCAATAAATGATAACAATAACAGTTTGGTTTACTGGCAAAACCGCCGGCGTTATTTTTAACACATTTGTAGAGCCAATGCCACTGTTTTCGGTGCCATGGCACATCTAACGTTTATATTTTTTTTAAACTCCCAGGCCAAACTAACCACTAAAAAACTTATCAAGTTCTTGGAACAGCTCACAATCATGTCAGAGGTCCATGGAACATCTGATACCAGGGTTATCAGGGTCAGACGGTATCTCGATAAGGTCCCGCCGATTGTAGAGTCCACTTCGAAATGTTGATCGTTGATTGCCATTATCAGCGCGAATTTTGGTCCCTGACTTGTGCACTTTCGAATGAAGTCATCCAATTTATAATGTTCCCAGAGATAGTCTCTTAATTGGATGTCTTAGATAAAATAAGGTTTAATAAAATGGATTCAAGAAATATAAAACAAAAAGAGAATAACAAAACATGGCACTGTCATCATCATTATCGACGGCCCGGTACAGCCATCTGTTTGATATTTTGTTGTTTTAAAAATATTTGAACGATTTTCTTTTACGCTCTGCCATAAATTGATATTTTGCAACTTTCTTAAAAAATAGAGTATGAAATCCCACTAATACAATAAAACCGAAAGTTTGTTTGGATGGTTTGTTACCTCTTCACGCAAAAACTAGGCTACGGATTGAGCTAAAACTTTGCACAAGTATTGATGTTGACCAGGATTAACACATAGGCTACTTTTTATTCGGGTACAACGCATGCGAAGCAGCGGGCAGAAGCTAGTGTAACATAGTCGAAAGCACTGTACATTTTACTAAGAGTACATTAATTAAAATAATTGGTACCTATAATAAGGAAAAACGTTTTTTTTAGTTTACTGTACGTAGCGGCAACCTAAATATGAAAGGTTTTTTACTACAGTAAATTTTGATGGAGATTCCATTGATGCCCGTGGAAATCTATCAAACTCCAGATGGACAGCGGTGTCTTTCCGTGTACCATCATCCAGTACCGCGTAAGCCGACCCGCCTGCTAAGCGTGGTGGGATAGTAACAACCCCTTCTCATTTCAGCTGTAAAACGTACACTACTAAACACAGGTCTCCCTCATGGATCCCATGGTGGTATTTGCCATACTCACCACGCACGCAGGCGGGTTGGCGAGCGCAGTACGGGATGCCAATCCACAGAAACACGCTGCAGCCCATCTTCCGGAGGTATCCCTTATCAGGTTCTTACTGCATCCACGGGCATGAGAGGAGGGGTAACATTCTACTGCCGGCCCCACGGCAGCACCCCTGCTGTACTTGTAGATTCATGAGGGAGGATTCCAGGATGTCCTACGGCTGAGAGGATGATTGGTGAGGGACGGATTGCCCCAATAACCAACAAATAATTGAAATATTAGTGTAATCGAGCTGATGATAATGTAAATTGATTAATGAAAGATTTATTTATAAAAATTGTGCGTGTGTAAGCCAAGTTGTCGCCCAAGTTGTGTGCTGAGAAAGAAGTACGCGGTGGGGGGGGGGGGGGGGGGGGGGAACTAAGATACGTTCCGTTATAGTTGTCGTAGACAATGATGATGATCAGCATCATCATAATTTCAGCCGTAGGACGTCCACTGCTGGACATAGGCCTCCCTCAAGGATTTCCAGGTATTACGGTTGGAAGCGGCCTGCATCCATCGTCGACCTGCGGTCTTTACCAAGTAATTTGCCTATCTTGTACGTCCTACGCCGAGCTTACCGGTCCGTGGCCTCCACTCGAGAACTTTTCGGTCCCATCGGCAATCTTCGATGTTCAAAATGTTCTTCGAGTTACATGGCCTGCCCATTGCCACTTTAACGTGCTAATCCGCTTGGCTATGTCGGTGACCTGAGTTCTTCTACGTATCTCCTCATTTCTGATTCGATCGCGTAGAAGCCCCGACAATGATGTTGATTTATCTAAATTACAAAATATCAACTAGAGCAGATCGCCACAATGGCAGATGCTTCCCTTATCAGTGCGATACGCGGCGGATGCTGCCCGATAACCGTTATCACTCATTATTTTTATTTTTTAATTTCCACTAGCTGGTAAACACTAGCACAGACAGAGATAGCGATATTTATCTCGATGTGAGAGCGAGAGGTAAAGCACGTGACCAACGCATGCTGGATCTGATCTGACAATACTTAGAGAGTTTTATCTGTGACCTGTGTTATCGTTATTTTGTATAGATCTTTAGTTTTTGTTGCTAAATGATTTAACTGTTGATTTATCTGAGTTATATATCAGTTGGTATTTATGTGTTACAAAGGCGATGTAAGGTAGAATATATTTTTATTTTCATAAAAAATACCGATTTCAGTGAACCTAAGGATGATGATGTAGAGTGATGAAGTAAGGATAAGCTTAGTATGACATCTTAACTATCATTTCAGATGTTAATATTGGATGACTCGTGAATTGATTATCATTGAAAAGATTGATGATTGATGAAGATTGAAAAGGTGATTTTAATCAAATCATATTTCTGAAGTCAGTTAAAACTTCTGCCCACGACCCACAGACATATTTTAATCATAATCGTCTTCTAATTTAAGATGATAATTAGAGTTCTCAGAGTTTCTTATATCTGCTGTGAAATAAGAAGTTAAAACAGGCCGTTCACTACCAGTGGCGTGGGGATATTAATGACACATGATTGTATTTTTTCGCATTTCAGTATTTTTACCATCGTTACGGAGTTAATTAGGACTGTTATTTACTACTCCTGAAATTAGCCCTTAACTAACATAAGTTCTAACTTTTGTAAAAGAAGCTTTGCCTTGCGCAATCAGATGTAATGAAATGAGGCCATGCGGCTATGTCAGAAATACTGCCAATCCAGGCGCCGAAGATTCCTAAGCAATAAGGTAAACAGTTCCCAGGAAGCAAATAAGCTAAATAATAAGCAAGGGACGATTCCGTTCGCAAGTATCGTTGGCTCAGCATCAGATCCCGTGGATTCGTGCCGTATCGGTGAGTAATAGCCAACGGGATGCAAACACAGATACCGTGCCCGCGTCCGCATTTGTAAAGCTAATTTCATAGCCGTTTGAGGGATCATCGTAATCATCAGCTGACTTAGGCCATTTTTCCTCAACCTAAAGTCCTTAAGAACGAGCGGATCCATGAGAAAGCGAGGGAACTCTTCAAGTATTAGGCATAACTAACGTCAATTTTGGTATTTTAAATCGACGCAAAAACGGAGAAGTTTCTCATGTCGATGCGTATATTTTGTTTGTGTATATATTTTTTTATGTATACGCTTAACTTTTTACTTTTGATTTTGATAATTATTTTTTATTAGAAAGGGTATACACTGAAGTTATACTTTACAGAGTAGTCTGATTTTGATAATTCTTTTTTATCATAATTTGAAGTCGGTTTTTTTAATTAAAAAAAAAGTATAACAACAATTATTCGAATGTAATTGTTGAAATTGCAGTGGTAAAACTCGGACTGAGGACCGCCTTGATACAAACTTTCGCGAAAAGCTTGTTTGAAATCATCTTCGAAAGTTGTAAGCGCCAAAACAGTAATATTAGTTTTAAATAAACATTTTGGTAATTATGTTCTATCCAACCACTTTGGTTTTGTTCACCTGTAAAGTTAAAACTTACGTCATTATGCAGCAGATTCGGGACGAACCAATCGTGTAAACCAACTAATTAGAAGTTATAAAAACTCAAAACGTAATATATGAATTCTAGATGTGTTGTAATTGCTGTAAAACTTGAAATCGTTTTCGCTCTTCCACATCGAAGAAAATTATTACATAATATTCAGTATTGTGGAACCGAATAAAACCACAGATGGTCATTAAAACTCTTTAATGATAAAAATTACAAGGGACTCAAATCATCTGGGTCATCAGTTTAATTTATTGAAAAATATATAGAATTTGTTGTTGCTTAATCACTCTTTACTATGTTATCGTTCATAGATCGCTGGTTAGTTTGTTTCTGTATTTGGTTAAGATACGAGTAAGATTCTGAAAAGAATCTAACTTTGCAGACCGTAACACAGGCTTGACCTAGCACGGCTGCAAAGGATAATACTATTGTTGATTTTGCACCCCTAACTAGTTACCTGTACATATAGGTTTTAGTACTGTCTATAATATCCTTATATCTTATGTGTCTATATAGAAATTAATAAATTTGAAAAAAGAAATATGAATTCAGAGAGGTGCGCCAGCTCCATCACAACTTGGGTACAAGGAAGTCGTGGTCGCGGCGGCCACGAAAGCATTGGCGCGTATTTAGACACCTTCCGAAAAGATGAGAAAGAGGCAGGACACCGCACCGACAGGGACTGGGGAATGGAAGTATTTAGGGAAGGCCGTTGCCCAGCAGTGGGACACAATAGTTGCTATACTAGCGTGGTGAGTATGACAACTATGGAGATCCATGAGGGAGGCCTGTGTTCAGTAGTGGATGTTTTACAGCATGATGGGACCCTAAAGGCTAAAAAAATAATACTTAAACTATCTGTACATCGGTAGCGATCAGATATTGTACACTATCGCTATCTTAAGTCAACATTACATTATATGTGTCCAATAAAGTCTTATCTGAAATCGGTTGAGCGTAGAAATGGAATATTTGTGAAATAAGTACAACTTATAGCTGGTTTTTAAATATCTCGCTGGGATAGACTGATGGGTGTACTAAAGTTTATTGCTTTACTGTGTTTAAATATACGATCGTCGAGCTGTTTGCCTACAGATCGATTACTTAAATAGGATCTAACTTATATTATGTTATTCTGTTTTTTAATTAGTACCTCCAGCCGAAAGATTTGTTCAACATTGCTGAACCAATTTAAATTATAGAACCGTAAACAGCGGGTGCTGCCTTACGCGTAGCGTACTTGTGCCAAAAATAACATTATAATATTTGATTTTTAATAAATATAGTACGGCTTTCACTACGTACCTAACTTATTATCATCTTGCTGAGAGTTGCTATTATACCAATTTTTTAATACCTTATCTCAATCTTGGAAAAGCTATGAAATGTAGGTAGCTTAATAGCTTTGGGAGATTCATCATAATTTGACACTAAGATTAATTAAATTAGCATCATTATTGGCAGACTTTTATAAAAACTTTTCCTTAAGTAGATGAAACTTATTGGAAGATAATATCATACCGTTACTAGAACATAAAGGTTATCACTCGTTCGCTTATCAACAACGTTACACACTCGAAATCGTGTCCAATATCTTATTGTAAGTGATCATGCAAGCCCAATTAAGCTAACCAATGTTTACTTCAAGCCGTGATCGCTAACAAAGATTTCATTTAATTTATTGTCCCAGGATTTGATAAAACTTGTGATGGTATCTGTACCTTACGGAGATCTGAGAAGTTTTGAGTTTGGAAACTCAACTTTATGTTAGATAGTTAGAACTTATATTTGATTAGGATTTGAAGATATATGAGTTGTCAAATGTAGTTTTATGCATTCGTCATTAGAACAAATAAAAGTGAGTTCTATTGACGGGTGTTAGAGTTGATATTTGTGGTTGGGTCGTGTACAGTTAAGTCGTAAAGTTGTAGGTTTCTGCAGATTGGAGCTGTGTGATGTTTATTTGGAAGATCCACAATTTTCGGTCACGAAATGATCGTTTGATAAAATGTTGTGGGATTGCGGTTATTTTAGGAGTAAAGTTCAAGCAATGACAAAAAAAATAACTTCTCTAAAAATTCATAAAATCTTATTCAAAGTAGTCAAACTGATACATTACATTTAATACCTGTAAATAACTGCAGTGTAAAAAAGTAATAACAGATTCTGAGTTATTTCAATTAAAATGGGGACAAATTGACAAATTTCGAGGTCTTTGACATTTAATTGAAATAACTGTAGATTGATTAAGTTATATTTTAAACTTTGACGACCTCCGTGGCACGGTGTTGGTTTGCTGGGTTAAACGTTGCAGCGCAGGAGGTTGTGAGTCAGTGCCCGCCTGCGGCGTGACGTCACGTGCCGGCGTGTTTTGGTACAGTGTATGACTATGCTCTGACGTCAGGAGCCCCTAATCCTAAACTTCAATGCGCTTTATCTGAGTATTAATAATAAAACTTTATATCAGGCAACTATTGATAAGTTACAAAATGTTAAACACTTAATCTAACGCCCATACAATATATACATTACATACATACATACATACATACATAAAAATAATATACCAACTACTATAATAAGTACACGTTTCTCCTGATAATAAAAAGCGCGTATCTCATATTTTTAGATTTCAGTTACCTATATTGCAGATGCGCTCTTTTCCTCTAACTCCCGCAATATACATAAAATGTGTAGCTGAAAAAAATATAAGATACGCCCTTTTAACTATCAGGGAGAAAGAATACAACTTGCTTTAATAGCGTAACCGTAATAGCTGTTACCAGCACACTGATATTTTCCGTAAATCTTCACAAGCGTTACTTTTGATTAAACTTCATTTTCGATAACATTCAATCTTGATATAGTACGAGTAGCCAGCTCGATACTTATCCGCGTGGATAGCGCCGTCGATACTGATCAGCTGATACACGAAAGATACCTAGATAATTACTTGGATATGTCTCAGACAAATCTAAAACTAGATTGAGAAATGACATTTTCCAAACACGGTCCGCTAAAGGTACAATGGAGTAAATAAGCTTCGAAATAGCCGCTGCCAAAAGATGGTTATTTTAAAATAACCACCTGAAAATATTTCTTTGATACGTTTTTTGTAACGCGTAAACTTTCAATACATGTTAAATTTCAATATTAACGTGGGAACTATTGGGATGTCTCAGCACTGGGGCATCCTTACGCGCGGAAGGAGCTGCAGATTCCTTTGAAAATCTTAATTTCTCGAAATAAACGTCGACGTTACATGAACTGACTAATCCCCGTAATTTACAAAATAAACATACAAAATGTTCTAATTCCAAGCACGTGTTAAAGTTAAAGTAAACTAGGTCTTTCATACCTATTATAGATGATTACAGCAACTGGTATTCATGCTGTACGGGACGCTGCAGTGCCTGGGACATTGTCAGATGCATTAGGCTTGCCCAGCAATAATAGCTTAGTCGGCTATTAGACAGAGGAAATAACAGGTCCGCACGCCTGTAGCTGATAAAGCCCGAGAGTGTGATTACGTATCTTGCGACAGGTTTGCAACAGGCGCAAAATTGACCGTTGACAGCGATGATCAAGAGATTTACGCCTGTTGCAGCGTTGATCGCGAAATATACGCCTGTTGCAAACCTGTGACGAGAAACGTAATCACCCAACGGGTTCCCTCACGATATAGCACGTGTTTAGAGAAGCAAGTGTCATCATACATTTTCAAGAAAATAGATTTCATTGATGTAATCGAACGATGGAATCGAATCCATGGCCTTGAATTGAAAGTCATAACGGCCAAAACGGCTCTAAGTAGGTCCGTAAGTACGCGTATACTTTTGAAATCAAATTAAATAAGAGTTTATTAATTTGCACCCATAGAAATATCTTTAAAAACTCACATTTGAATTGAAAAAGGAAATTGGCACGAGTATAATTCGCTCGTTGCAGAAACCTTTTTTTGTTGAGGGAAAGTAGCGCTAAGAAACCTCGCTTTCTAGGACATTACGCATAATCTGTCAGTAAACACTATATATCCATGTAATTCGATCTGTATCGCCGCGTCTAATCGAGGATTTATCGATAGGATTTAATCGAGAGATAACTGCTGATCGATCATGCCCGATATACGTTTAGATATCGATTCATATCGAGGAGAGATTTAAAACCGATGTTTAGGAATTCCAATTTTAATCTGATATGGCGTCGTCGTATTGAGTTTATTTAAAATTTGTTTTAGGAAATTGTTTAGTGAGTAATTTATAGTAACTAAGGCAAACATTTCGAGTTATAACTTTGTTAAAATGTAAAGGTGAGATGTACGTTAGTACTAGAAACACGACTAGATGTCGCTGTGATTTTTGGCACCATGCTTCCTAGGAATAGATCTAAACCACTTACGTCATTTCTATGATCAGTTTTTATTTTACTTTACTATACTTGTTAACATGATCTATAGAAATCACTTTTTGTATAATCTTTGACATTGCACATTATGCCATTTTCAGTAAAATAGAAAACAATATTTACTACTGAACGTAATAGATGGAGTTAGTGCGCGGAATATGCGAGGTAACAATAGTCCTGTCATTTGTGTTTACTAACAGAAACAGAACACTAGCGCCATCTATTAGTCTGGAGGGAACTAAATTTAGTCAGTTATTTTAGTCGATTTTTATTTTTTATAACAACGCCTCATTACTGCATTAGCTATTATTTCGTTTGTAATTTCTATTATTAGGTTTATTTTTGATATAATTAATATGGCCTGACATTTGAGTTGGAGAAAGTGACAGCGATACAAAAAGAAGAATAAAAATGTCTTTGATATAAACTTTCTTTTTGAAAATGGAATTACAACGCCACCACTGAAGTCCGTTACGGCGCCGCTATCCTATAACTAAAAACAGACTACAGACTGAACTGTAAATTTGAGTTCCCGCTTTTGACGTAAGACTCCAGTAGTGGCGCCGATATCTTCTAAATAACTATTTCAACGAACAACAGGAAGTCTTACTTTTGTCCATAAATTGTAAATATGGGAATTACGAGGTAAAGCCAGCCTATCCTGTGATAAAATATTTGTCATCTACAATCATTACAATGATGTCAACATGGTGACGCAGAAGGGAATATAAATCTTAAGGAAACTAAGGAGATCCTGCGGGTTACGGGAAAACACGACCTTGAAAAGCTAATATTAAATCGACGTATTGTGGTATTGGCCATATTGGAGTCAGGGGGTTCAACTTTTTATAGCAATTACAAAACGTTCGTAATTAATATTTTATGTAGGTAGGTACTGAATTCTTCATAGTCTTCGTTCACCTGTAAAATAAAATTCTATGTTTTCAGATTATGGATTTTTGTTAAAGGTTGTACCTATGTATTCTAAACATTATGTATGTATTATTGCGGATACAAAGCTCCGAAAAAATAATAACATGCAATCAATGAGCATTTATTTTCCCTAAATCGTGTAAAACTGGGAATGAATTATACTGGTAACATTATTTCAAAAATGACAATAGTCATAGGGATTGATAAGTATCGATAATCAAAGGTCAATATTCTGTTTAACAGATTAAAGACATCGATCGTTATTTATTGCGACAAAATCAAATAACCAGTTTTTTACGAAAGGGTTATATTATAATCAATAGGTACATACTTATAACATAAAAAAACAAACAGTATTATTCCTTGAATTTTAATCTTAATAAAATTACTAATTTAGTAGGTACCTACTTGAAATATAAAACTGAAATCAATTTGTCATGGCTATTGCAGTGCTTAAGTTTAACAAGCATTGGAACGGGGGTAGCAGAAAACGGGGCGAAGGTTTCCGAAAAATGCTACTTTTGACCTTTGGTGACCTTTTGAGGTTACAATAACTCCGGTCCCTGTAACCCTAGGGTCACCAAAATCAATCAGTACCCTTTTCTCATTAAGACAGTGTTAACAAAAAAACGTTTCATGTAAATCGGTCAGTGCGTTCAGTTGTCATCGTGTCATTGACAGACAGATAGACAGACAACGCTATGCATAATAGGGGGCTTCGCCCCGTAAAATAGTAAATTACTAAAATAAATAAATAATGCTGGACAGATCACACAGCATCATCTAGCCCCAAGCTAAGCAGAGCTTGTGTTATGGGTACTAGATGACTGATATACTTAATACATTATACTACATAGATAGATATTTTTATTATATATAGAAAAACACCCAGAACACCCTGAACAAATATCTGCAGATCGTACAGACATTTGTCCCGAGGGAATCGAACCCGCAACCCCTTGCGTCGCAGGCGGACCTTCGCCCGCTGCGCCACAGAGCTTGTAAAAGCAAGCAAGCAAGTATAAAACAGAAGTTATTATTACAGAATACTGAGCGGAGCAAGGGATACAACATTCCAGATGAATATTTGTTCTGTAAATCAAATAATTAACGCATAACATGTTACCTGCTGTGAGCCTGCTTAGGGATACTCCGAAAGATTCCGTGTATCAACATCCCGCGTGGTGAGTATGGCAACTATATGGACATTCATGCGGGAGGCCTGTGTTCAGTAGTGGACGTTTTACGGCTGAAATGATGATTATCAAATGATATAACCAAATGCTGTAACAGAAAATACTGCTTGAATCATTCAAAATAATTTAGCATGTTTTGCTAAATGTTATGCATTTGCATTCAGTATGATTTGGTGAAGTGGAACTGATGTGTTAAAAAAGACCACAGAATCGAAACATTTCAATATTAAAAAAAATCAGGTGGCGATATCGAGAGATATTTGAGTATATATCTATGTGTAGGTATGATGATATATATAACAAAACTTCACACAGCATCATCTAGCCCCAGGCTAAGCAGAGCTTATGTTATGGGCACTAGATGACTGATATACTTAATACATTATACTACATACATAGATATTTTTTATTCTATACAGAAAGACTACCAGAATACCCTAAACAAATATCTGCAGATCGTACAGATATTTGTCCCAAGGCGAAAATCGAACCCGCAACCCCTTACGTGGCAGGCGGACATTCGCCCGTTGCGCCACAGAGGTCGTCAAATAAAAGTCCTACGTTACACTTGTACAAAAAAGTTATTCTTGGTCAAAAGTCAAATTATCGTGTTTTTTCATTTCTCTCGTAAACGGTAAATTTTATAACAAAAATATGTGTCACAAAATTGTAGCTTTACATGAGCTACAATTTTAATAAGGCACACAATATGTCCTGATACTTTTCTTCGTAAGAGTCACTATTTCAGAAATATCGCAATTCGAAATGTGGGAGAAAAATAATTCCTCACAATAAGAACAAATGTGCCACCTCTGAAGTTTTTAGGTGTTTTTTCACAGTGGTCAGGCAAGTGGAATACTACTTTATCTATTTTTAGTATTTGTCTTAGCGGGAAAACCGTTTAGAACGTGATTTATTTATTTATTTATTTTTTAAGACTCACAATTACATTATTGTATATTTTACATGAGCTACAATTTCGTATGGCTTTATTCCTCTGATATAAATTATCGTTAAAGACAGATATGCAAAAAACTCACATAAGACCTTAAAAAACTGTTAAGCAGTCGTGACTTTTGAAATTTTAACGTATTGGTGTTTCTACACAACATCTGTACCAATTAACGCGATGAATACCCGATAATCCAATAAACATAGAAATAATGTGCTGTGATCGCGAAACTTTAAAAAAGACTAACGTATTACTAATTAATACGTAACAACTTTGTTTCATCGATATCTATGGAAAGCATTTCGAAGTGATTAAAGGAAAAATCTCATCCCTGAAACTAGTCTCGGTACACTGATGCCCCCTTTTCATAAGGTATAAAATTACGTTGATGTATGTCCATATTTGGAATTTGACATAATTTTCAGGGTAACAAAGTTCAAAATGTAAGTAAAACATTTTGTATTATTTTCTCTAAGGATTTTAATAGTCTCGTGGGGAGTGCATATCTCGTGTAAATATTTTGTGACACAAGAGTTGGCGACAAAAATATCGAACTTTTGTTACCTATTACACAATTATAAGCTGATTGGTTTGAAAATACGAAAGATACGGAAGACCAGCGCTGTGGTACGACTCGTTCTGCCACAGCACATGCTGAGTAGTGACCATTTTTGTCACTAGTTTTAAAACCGAATTGATGATTTTTTTTATTTGATTGTAAAAATGTGACAAAATAAACGTTTCTTTATCTTATCTTTATCTTTAAAATAAGGTTGAAAATGTTATAGAGATACAATAGATAGATACAATGCGATTCGATTTCCTTAATACAATCGAATATTTTTTTTTATGTTCTCGATCTCAAATAACGTAAAACATTTGTAAACCTACGATTTTTTTTATTATTTTAAAATATTATACACACAGGTCAAATGTTATTCCATCTTTTTGTAGATTTGAGGTATTGGATTTATTTTTGCATCCGCTAACAGCACAAACAGTCATTTTCCCAAGAGCTTATCACACTGCAAAAGCGACTCTGTGACTGGGAAATCGAACTATTGAAAATTAGTGAACTAGTTTTTATAAACCCGTTAGATTTTTGGTGAATAGGATTGACAGAGGGGAAGGTCCGATATTTATCTCGTCTAAGGCAGGCGGCCCCCCTCAATCAGCTTTTACCCTTAGATGAGATAAACCAGGACAAGGCATATATAAAAAATACGGAACTTCCCCTCTGTTAATCCTGTACGCAAAAAATCTAACGGGTTTATAAAAACTACTTCAGTAATCGATTTGCCAGTTACATAATCGCTTTCGCTGAGACAGGTGCTCCCAAGAAATATCCTATTATGTGCTGATGACGTGTGTAAAAAATTATTAAAAATCACTAATCTATTAAAATATGCATAACGTTTCTGATGTGACTGCTATTCTGATGGAATAATAAAAAAGAAATATATTATAGATGTTTATCATAATTTGGGATCGAGAACATTGTATAATAAATCTTCGATTTTTTATAAAAAAATCGAACAGCCTATCGTCGAATCTTTGTAATCTCTATTAAATTTTCAACCTTATTTTCAAACAAATATAGACCATATTTGCATAACTTAACAAAATTTCAATAATTTTTTCGCCAAGTCTTGCTCGTACGTCACAAAATATGTATGTACACGAGACTACCTCACTACCCACGAGACTACTAAAGTGACTAAATCCTTAAAGGAAACAATACAAACACTTTTACTTACATATTGAACTTTATTGTTCTCAGAGTTATGTCAAAACTCAAATAAGTGCTTACATTAACACGATTTTATACCTTAAAGAATTAGGGGGTAAGTGTAGCGAGACTAGTTTGAGGGATGAGATTTTTTATATAATCACTTCGAAATCGTTTCATCGATATCGATTATATTGTTATGTAAGCAATAATTAAGTACGTTATTTATTTTTCAACCTGATTCTGAGGTAATGCAAATCTGTAAATAGATGAAGTCGTATCCCAGATAAAGTCCTGGATAAGCTTCTTAATATAAAGTCACACATTTTTCAAGCAAACAAGATACACAAATTAGGTTCTATAAGTAAAATCGTCGAACCACCTGTGAGGTAATGAACTGATTATCGACATTTGATTATCGATACTTATTATCAGTCCCTATGTTTGTTTAATGATATCTGTCATTTTATGAAAATAATGTTTCCAGTATAATTCAATCATAATGTTTACACGGTTTAGGGAAAATATAATGCTAATTAATTGGATTTTATTATTTTTTGGAGCTTTGTAATCCGTAATATACATAATAATCTTCAGATAAAAATGCTTTGTCTTATTCTTGTTTGTCAAGTCATCAATAATTATAATGCTCAAATGACTGATTTTGTAATAAAAATAATTATATCAATGTCACAACTGTGTAGGATAAAAAATGGTTAAACAATAAACACCAACATAGTATTATAGATTTAACGTTCCTTATTCCACATCAAGCCCAGAACTGTGAAGTATAATATTAATATATGAGGGTGAATAAAATGATGATGCTGGTATCACTTTTAGGCATTTTGGCATGTAGTTTATGTCAGTATTTTTTTGTAATGAGAAATAGGCACGTGGTTTGTCCTGATTTATCTTGTCTAAGTTTTTACCGTTGTAAATTTTAACAATTGCAATTGAAATTTTAATTCAATGCATCCCCAATTTAAAGATTTAAAAAATGCATTTATAATAACCGCACTAAATATTGAATCATACTCGTACCTTCCATTTTGGAAATATTACAGCTTTTTCTTCTTCTTTTTTGTGACTTATTGTGTTTGGTTCAACACAATTCTGTCAGTGTCAAGTAACGTAATAAAAAAATAACATATTCGGTACCTATCTGACAGAAAAGATTCCTGTAATTGGTTCCCAATACTTTTTAGTGTTCCGGACCAAAATGGTAAAAAGGAACCCTTATAGAATCACTCTGTCTGAATCCTTATCGCTCCTTAGCGATAAGGCCGCCAATTGTCACTATGTTCTCAAGTTTCTTTTGTTATTATGTTTAGTTTTAAGGTGTGCAATAAAGTATTTTCTATCTATCTGTCTGTCTGTCACATATGGATATCTCGAGAACTACTGATGCTATCGACTTGAAATTTAAAATGGTAAAAGACAACACTTTTTTATAATATAGCATATATGAAAATGTTAAAAAAAATATATTCTTTTTTCGATTTCAGGGGATCTTAAATTTTTTAAGTTAAGTTACTAGGCTGTGTGGGGTATCATATAAAAGATATTCATTTGCACATTAATAAACAGTTTTTAGTTTTCCTTTAAGCCGTATCGTTTTTGAGTTATTTACAAAAATGTTGAAAAAATGAATGAAATACAAAAATGTCACATCGACTGTTACAAATAGCATCTGTCCTATTCCGCATGTTAACCTTCAAAAGTCGTGCTCTCAAAGTGGAATCAAACACGAGTTTCACACGCACCCCAATGCCAATTGAAAAGACTAAACGAGCCGGTCACTCAGACCCCTCCGCAGCACGCTCCGGCGTGGGAACGAGGGGGTTAAGGGTGGACAATATGCTGAGATTTACTTGGGGTTGGCTTGCGACCACTGGGCTATTCAGTGCCCTTGTTATGAGTGGTTTAGCAATGATTCAGAAACGGTGTCGTGATACGTGAATTGGGTTTTGTTTATTTAAAATATCTGTCATTGATTATGGAACTTTAACAATATAATAAATATAATGTTTAGTTACTTAGTAATAGTTTAAGTTGTGATCGCCTATAATTGGCATATATCTGTATACTGGTCCTTGCAATTTCAATATTGAGTGTGTTATATATAATATACTGTTGGCGTTCCTCTTATAAATAAATAAATTAATACTCTTTATTGCACATCAAACAAATATAAAAACAAACAAAACTTTACAAATATGAGGCACAATGGGCGGCCTTATCCCTAAAAGGGGGCACAGTCCTGACATTATGATATTTTTGACTAAATTAAAATTATCGTGGCTTGATATCATTTAATAAATTTAATACGGCGTTCACCACGTACCTAACTTAAGAGTATTATCATCTTGCTGACGTTTCGTAGACCATTTAGAGGCCATCGTTTGCGGCCCTCGGAGGCGGCCATAAGTTAGGTACGTGGTGAAAGCCGTATTATATTTATTTTCACTGCTTGATTTTTTTATAATTGAATGAATTAAAGTCGGGTGTAGAATTTTCTTCCTCTCTCACCCGTGGATGCAGTAAAAATCTGCAAACGGATACCTCCGGAACATGGGCAGTAGCGTCTTTCCACATAACTTACTGATAATATCAACACAACATACTGCGCTCGCCAACCCGCCTGTGCCGAGCGTGGTGAGTACGCCAACAACCCCTCATGATCAGTGCAAAGATCCATGACGGAGGCCTTTGACCAGCAGCGGATATCCTACAACTGAGATGATGATGAGATATTATTGGATAATCACAAAAGTACCTATTTAAATAGGTTACTAACAACTTACACGCTCGCCGAAAGCATATGCTTTCGGCAGTAAGTCCTTACTTCCAGAAGCATATGCTTCTGGAAGTAAGGACTTGCGTCTACGCAGGTTGCGTATTTACGACATACATTATGTTTTTTGTAAAAAATAATATCGAAATGTCTAGAAATGTTTTTTAATACTTTAATATACAGTAACGACCTCCGTGGTTTAATAGCCGGCTGAGACGCAGGAGGTTGCGGGTTTTGATCCCGGCGGATGAAATTATGTTTGCTTTACCTGCAAATATTTGTTTTGGGTGTTTTGTATGTATGTGTATGTATGACAAAAAATAATTACTTAAATGTATTCTATGACTCATCCAGTATACCCATAACACAATCTTTGTTATTATGGTGCTGTGAAAATCCAAAATCATTTATTAAAAAAATATTTTTCACATAAAATACCTAACGCCAACCAGGTTTATCAAAAATAATTTGTACGAAAATTTAGTTTACACGTCTTTTTATATTTAGCGTTACGGCCAACCGCAGTGTTAACCAAAATTGACACCTTTTAAAAAAAAAATTAAGTTTTAATTTTGAAAACAATTTAAAAAAAGTCCCCCATAACCCCACCGCAGTATGCGCGCGCGCCCTAACCGCACACGCAGTAATTTGCGTACAAGTTGGCACACAATAACCCTTTGACGCGCCGCCGCCGAGTCGATGTATCAGGTGTACTGTCGTGTACAAATTGTAACTCATGTACAACAAGAATGATTGCACTTTTGTCCGCTATTTTATGTGATTTGAGATTTCGCCCGCGATATGTATTCAGCTGTTTGTAAATTTTGACGTTTGTTTGTTTATTATGCTGGATTCCAACGGATTGATTAATAAATGGGGAGATCTGGCTGTATTTCTTTTTCTACCTCACAAATCTTTGATGTTCTCTCACAGGGTCTTTACCACAAGGTCACGGCAGAATACCAGCGCCTAGCTATCGCCCAATGGTTAGGCATTATGCTAACCCGTGACTGATTAACTTACAGTAGCACATAAACACAATACTTTTTTGTGTAATATAATATTTTAATTTCATAGTTTAGCATAAAATTATTATATGCTAAACTATCAAATGAAAATATTACTTATAAATTGTTCTTTTATATGTATGTATGCTTTTTATGCAAATAAACGAATGTCTGTGTGCATGTTTAATTTATTTAGATTTATCTTATTTTTACTAGTGACTGGACCCGTGTGCCGCATGCGAAATTAACTCTGGGCCAAAATTATCATTACCAGTTTTGTAGTAGTAGAACTTTTTGTAAAGGGGTCATTGGAAGAGCTTCTCTTCTTGGAAACCTTCTTCTAGCAGTGGGATTCAGCGAGCTGTTTACATTAGACAGATATAACTGTCTCACAATGCCTATACTCCTTCAATTCCAATACAAATTATATTAATTAAAAAAAACAGATAGGAAACTACTAGTTACAAGGCCTTTATGACTAAACAATATACTATACATATATAACTCGGAAGATAAAAGAAGCAAGAGGAGAAGTCGGAAATCTAACCCTTGTAGTTTGATACTACGCTCTAACTTAGTTTGACACTTGTATTTAGACGCGAGGGATAGGTTTTTAGTTGTTTTTTAATAACTTAAAGAAATCGCAAACGAGAACACGAATTAGTGTTTTATTAAAATAATTAAATACTAATTCGTGTTACATTTTTGTGACAGCCGCAGTAAAGGGGTTTAATGTTATTTATGGGTCATGAAAACTTGATCTAGTTCGGATCCGGTTATATCCTGTCATGAATAAGGGTTTTTAAACGATCTACGAAACGTTATTATTCATAATAATTTATTTGCATAAGATGTGGTGTATACATTATTATCATAATAATAAATACAATCTTTCACATGGTGTGCAAATTTTAAAAAAATGTATTATTTTTTAAATGATTGATAGAATATAATAATGAATAGTCTCGCAAATAGAATGTTATAAAGCATAAATTATCAAGATAGTATATGATAAATAAAAAAATATGATAAAAATATATGATAAATAATAGATAGATGTGGTAAAGCCGTAATTTATTAAGTAAATTCATTAATTAATAAAAAACAAACTATCAATTCATTTGCAAAATATTTTTTTAAAAAGTATTTACATTAAAGTTTTATTATTTTCAACCCGACGCGACGTCGTCTTCGTAGCCGAAATGGTAAAGGCAGTATGCGTTAAAGGTGTTCGTCTGAACGTTACGGGTTCGTGACCAGCCGGAGACAAAAATTTTAATTGCATTTTTCATGTCTATATCCCCTATTATTTAAATAGAATAAAATTAGATATTCTTATGATTAAAACATTAAAATTACAAAACCATCATCAAAACCGGATCTACCGCTTATCAACAAAAATATTGAATTATCAGAGACTCTTCGTGAAATCACCTTCTAGATGAACAGACTGTTTATATGTTGAGTACAATTTATCAAAACTTTGAGTACGTTATCTGAGAGGTGAAAAATCTTTTACGTATGATATCTATCAAAGGTCAACTGATAAACATTTTAAAGTAAGTGCTTAGCTGAGTTATAATTTTCAACTAGCGACCCACCCTGGCTTTGAGAGCCGGCGCGTGTTGTAATTATTTTGTCACGTGAGTTTTAGTGAGCTTTGAACTCAACTCGCTAAAACTCATAAGATTTTTTTTTTTATTATATGATTTAAAGGGCAAATGATCAATACGAGAGGCCTTTGTCCAGCAGTGGACGTCCTACGGCTGATATGATGTTGATGATGAAAGGGCAAAGTATATGAACTACTCAAGATGTTAAAAAAACTTATTTGGATTAATATTAACACCGTATCAAATTTTCAATCTCACAAAATCTATTAGAACTTCTTTGTAAATTGTAGAAACAATCCTTCCTATACATCACTTGCACATAATTACATCTATACAAACAAACCTTTCGGCTTTATAATATTAGTGAGATAGAAGCCTCATTTTTTGTTGAAAAATTTGGTAAAAAAATGTTTATTTGCCAAAATTTCATTTATGACAAAAACTTAAATTATTGTAGTAAATTAAACTACGAGCAGTGAGAATGCTCTATAAACTTATGATAAAGTAATAATTTAAAAGAACTATTATTCTAACAGTGTTGCTTCCTCAGTAAATGCTGGGTTTGTTTGTCTAACAGATAACAGGGCCATTCTTAATTCACTGAAATACAAGTTTATCGATCAAAAACCACGTGATCTGACGGTGACAAGCAAAGTTAAATAAGGTAATCGAAATGTATACAAGCCAGCGTTATCGGGTCACAGTTGCAATATATTTTTATAATTTATCAATAATATGACTTTCCCTTACTTTCTTAATGTTTTATCAATGTTGGACTCAAAGATATGTGAAGAAAGTCTTTTACTTTAAGAATCATCATCATCATTTCAGCCGTAAAACGTCCACTACTGAACTAAGGCCTGCCTCATGGATCTCCATGAGGGGCAGTTACCATACTCACCACGCTTGGCAGGCGGGTTGGTGAGCGCAGTACGGGATGTTGATATACGGAAAGACGCTGCTGCCCATCTTCCGGAGGTGTCCCTTAGCAGGCTCTTACTGCATCCACGGGTAGGAGAGGAGGGGTAACATTCTACTGCCGGCACCCCACGGTGAATAAACTTTAAGAATAATGTTGGGTTAAAAAAATCTTTATTTCTCTATAAGAACAATATTCACTCGATTGAGAACATTTAAACTTTAGTACTTATCATTATAAAAGTTTACGCATTGGTGCGCTTTCCTAATAACCTAATTAAATTAAACTAAACCTACACACGAGCCAAACCAGATAAACCTAAGTAGTAAAACTAAAGGTAACGGAAGGAAATATTTGCCCCCAGCGAGTATCTAACTGCCGTGTAAATTGCCGTGGGGAGCCGGCAGTAGAGGGTTGCCCCTCCTCTCTTCTGGAAGGTATGCCTCTAGAATATGGGCTGCAGCCTCTTTCTGTGTCTTAACATCCCGAACAAAGCTTGCCGATCCGCCTGCAAAGCGTGGTGAGTATAGCAATAACTCCAATTATCAGTACTCCATCAGTACTTGGAGATCTATGAAGGAAGCATATCTCTACCAGTGGACCTCCTATGGCTGAGATGAGATAAGAGAAAATCATAATAATATAATAAATTCTTTCGGGCGCGCTTAGGGGTAGGGCAGCGAGATGCGTACCTGTCATCTTAGCAGCGCTTATGTGCGATTAAATTTTATAATTTACTATGTCACAATAATAAAAAGATCGTAAATGATTTCAATATATGTATAAACTAACTAGGTAAATAAATAAACGGATAAATCCCCTTTGACCACCGAGGGGATAATCGCAGGGGATTTCTGGAATAAACACAGCGAGATGAGTACTTGTCATCTTAGCAGCGCCGGCGGAATACTTATACTAATAACCTACGTACGTCACAGTACGTTACAAGTACAGTCACAGAAAACAAAGTAGACTAGAAGCCGCAAGTATACCTACTTGGTCTGTCGCTGTTACGAGACGATCTACAATCATTTTACTTCCGTCATTCCCTCGGTCATCTTTGAGACAACGACAAAGGTAAAAACGAAAAAACGCCTTATTGTGCCATTGCGAACTGCAAAAACACTTCAAAGAATGTTCATCGAGTGGATGGAAAGATTTCGTTTCATCGGTGAGTATTTTTGTTATTAAATTACTTGCACTTTATATAAAATCCATTGTTTTAATTTATCAAATCAAAAATAAAAGTTTTGTCAAACATTGTCAAATTTTATTATTGCTGTACCCGTCACGTTCGTTAAAATCTCTATAAAATCGATCATTTTGATAGATTTTAACGAAATTTTAATCAATTCGTATATCATTTTTTTGCTAAATTAAGGGATATACATATACAAGCAATCAGTATATAATTTATATTTCTAAGTGGCGGCAGTTTGAAATTGTAACATCCAGCAATAAGATTAGTGCCTATACTTAAAAAATAATACATTAATTTTATTCCTAAAATATACATTTATTTCATTGACGAACATCATTTTGTTTTATTTGTATTTTGTATGACTGTTTTACCTTATTCTTTCATGGTAAACATCATCGAATCGATCAATCACTTTAAAAAATATGCGGCGGTCGACGTATGTATGTCCCATCTCTAAATGTTCACTTGACAATACTAGTTGTCATCAAAACTAGGCACGCTAGATTTTGACAACCTTACTCTCTCTAGTTATCAGGCAGCTCTGTGAGTACAGTAGATATTTTGTATTTTCATCTAAATAAGCATTACTTTTAACCCAATACGTTGAAGTATTGAATTCAAACAAAAAACACGTTGAAGAGTAAATCATCGGTCTGTTTCCACAATAATTAACTGTTGGTTATCAGCTGGTGATAAGCAGACAATCGTAGAATACATTAAGTTGAGATAGCGGTTTAACGAACTCACACAATTATTCGATTTTGTATCATTTTTAACGATCAGTTGTTTGTGCTGTTTCAAATACAGAAAAGTAAGGCCTTTAGACCGAAATAAAAAGTTTATTTTTTGTCACATTTGCCGGCAGTAGAGTAATGCTTTTCCTTGGATGCTGAAAGAATCTGCCAAGAGATACCTTCGGAAGATGGGCAGCAGCGTCTCTCTGTGTATCAACATCCTGTACTGCGCTCGCTAATCCGCTTGCCAATTACGTAGGCCTCCCTCATGATCTTGGAGTTCCACGAGGGAGGCCTAAGTCCAGCGGACAGCAGTCCTACGGCTGAGGTGGTACATAAAATCACATCTTTATCTAATATGTGACACATAAAAAATTCAATGACAAAAACAGGACTACCCCTCAGCATTTGCTACAGCCAAACAGGGCTGCTGGAGCGCTGGTGGCAGTGGCGCCCGCTCTGTTGCCTCCCCTGACGGATCCCCCTTCTTGCAGTTGGGTTTTTCCTGAATAGATGATTTAAACAACGCCTATAACTGGTATTCATTTGGGTTTAGATAACTTTATTCTTATAAGAAAAACAAATGAGTCACTTATAATAAGACACAGAAAATGACTTAAATTAAGTTTGAAAACCGTTCTACAATGTAAAGTATGTATATTGGTATCGTGGTACCCAGAATCACCCACTGATATGGTGAGTGATTTCGGGATGAGAAGAAAAAGATCTTACTTATATACTTATATTACTTATATTGTATAAATATCAATTGATAGTGTGTTTTTCCTTAATATTAATGTCCTGTGATAAAGTGTTTGACGACCTCTGTGGCAAGAGGTTGCGGGTTCGATTCCCGGCTCGGAACAAATGTCTGTATCTGAAAATATTTGTTCAGTGTGTTCTGGATGTTTTCTATATAAAATAAAAATATCTATGTATGTAGTATATATAATATATATCAGTCACTAGTACCCATAACACAAGCTCAGCTTAGCTTGGGGCTAGATGACCCTGTGTGAATTTGTCCAGCATTATTTATTTTTTATTATTATTATTTATTTATTTTTTCTTAGCTTATGTATGACCGTAGAACATTAGGTAGGTACCACTTGTTTTATGTATTAATTTGGTTTTTAACTCTAGACATTGTAATGATATCAATGTACATTTACAAATTAAATTACCGATAATTATTTCTAAGTATGTATGTCATAATTAGTAGCAACTTTTAAATAATTTAAGCAATCCTTGCCATATAGTTGTAGTAAAATGTAAAGCGTTACGATACAGCACGTATGATATACATCATTAAAACAATAATCATCATCATCATATCAGGGACGTCCACTGCTAGACATGGAACTCGCTCATATGTAGGTCTCTGGTATTTTAGATGTAGTAGTTATCTTTGTAAATAGATGTATAGGGTGATATAGTTAATTTGTGGCTGAAACCCCTTAAATAAATTTAAAAAAAAATGATAAACATCATTAAAACAATAATCATCATCATCATCTCAAGCGAAGGACGTCCACTGCTAGACATGGATCTCGCTTATGGGTCTCACAAATGCTGATCATAAGGGCTGTTGCCATACTCACCACACTTTCGCAGATGGCTATAAATTTGGCAGGCGGGTTGGCGAGCGCAGTACGGGATGTTACACAGGAAGTAATTGCTAAAATCTGCCAAGGGATGTTTCCAGATTATGGACATCTTCTGGAAACATCCCTTGGATTTTTAATGCATCCTGTTAGGCTAGAGCTACGGAACCGGCGGAACACAGCACGTAGCCCGACACGCACTTTGCCTAATTTATTCCCTTTCGAGGAACGGAATTGTAAAAAGACTGTATCTATTCGTCTAAATGTTCCAAGACTAATGCTTTGCCTAAATCGGCTTACTGAACAGGTTCTTGGAACCAGTTCTTTAGCTTAGAGCCTCATATCAATGTGTTATCAAATTTGGTGATTTCCATGGTCAGAGCAAACCTAATTTCCTGGTTCTTGCCTGTTTAGCGGCTAGATGGGTTTTGAACGTGACGGATTTTCTATTTCTTGTTTTTTCAACTGAGGATCCATAATATGTTAGTAACATTATCTTAACTAGATGTTAGTAAACTAAACTAAACAACAACTTAATACTTTAACACTAAATCAGTCTCCGTACAAAGCACTGTAACTTAGGAGAAGTATGTAGTGTTGGAATTATGTTTTTATTTCAAAATTTTATTATTTTTTTATTTTGTATGCGTTTTTATTGTTTATTTTTTATCTTTCCTGTCTCCTTCTCTTCTTTCCATCTGTGGTCGTGAAATCACCCAGAGCCCTAACTGAAAACCAGCGTAGCATCTAAGCCTGGCCAGGTGCTACACAATACTGAGTTAGGGACATTTTTACCCGCGCCACATCCTCTTCTTCCTGTCCGCAATGTAATATTACTATTAATTCTTAGATTTTTACCTGTTTCTTTATCTTTTTTTGTGGATGTATTTTGTTGTGATTAGTGCTTGTGGTTAATAAATGTTATTCTTTTTCTTCTTCATAGACATCATCAAATTTGCTGTCACTATCGATAACACCGTTTATGATCGAGATTTGTTAGAAGCACGTTTCGTCTGACGCCTCGGGGTGCCGGCAGTAGAATGTTACACCTCCTCTCATACCCATGGATGCAGTAAGAGCCTGCTAAGGGATACCTCCGGAAGATAGGCAGCAGCGTCTTTCCGTGTACCAACATCCCGTACTGCGCTCGCCAACCCGCCTGCCAAGCGTGGTGAGTATGGCAACTACCCCTCATGGAGATCCATGAGCGAGGCCTGTGTTCAGTAGTGGACGTTTTACGGCTGAAACGAACGTTTCGTCTGAAAGATGTAAATTATCCAAGGTTCTTTATCTCGTTCGATATGTGCCTGCTCCGTGGCTCATAGCCGACTGGTACGCAGGAGGGGTAGATCCCGCTTCGGGACAAATGTTTGTTATTGTTCTGCAGATATTTGTCCCGGGTCTGGGTATTTTTCTATGTATGATAAGTGCGTAATTACAAAAAAAATGTATTAAGGTATTCTATGAATCATCTTTCCATAGCACAAGCTTTGCTTAGTTTAGGACTAGATGGTGTTGTGTAGTGTCTCATCTCAGCCATAAAACGTCCACTGCTAGACAAAAGACTCAGAGATCCATCTCTGAGTACTGGTCTTAAGGGGTTGTTGCCATACTCACCACGCTTGGCAGGTGGGTTGGATATCGCAGTACGCGATGTTAATACACGGAAAGACGCGGCTGCCCATTTTCCGGATATAACCTTTAGCAGATTATGATAGCATACGAAGATGAGGATAGAGGCACAATTTTACGGTCGGTACCCCACGGCACTATTTATTTATTTCTAAAAAGGTTTTACAAAAATAAAAATAGCATAGAAAATACTTTCTCCCGTGTTGAAATTTTTCACCAGAGTTAGCAAATACCCTCAAGGCTATTAGATGCCATTGTATACATAAATATTAGTATTCAACTATAAAAAATAAATAATGCTGAACAATTCACACAGCATCATCTAGCCCCAAGCTAAGCGGAGCTTGTGTTATGGGTATTAGTGACTGATATATATTATATACTACATACATATTTTTATTATATATCAATTATATTTATTATATCATAATTTAAACATCCAGAACACCCTGAACAGACATCTACAGACATTTGTTCCGAGGCGGGAATCGAACCCGCAACCTCTTGCCACAGAGGTTCAAACACTATATCACAGGACATTAATATTAAGGAAAAACACACTATCAATTGATATTTATACACCTACTTATAAAACAGGAAAATTAAGACATCGTTATAAATACCAGTCTAGCGATACAGTGACAAATGAACATGTTGACAGGGAATGAACATCTAAATTATATTCAGTACTTTATTTAGATTAATAATTAAATGATAAATCATCTCAGTTGTAGGACTGCTATCCGCGTCCTCTGCTGGAGATAGGCCTCCTTCATGGATCTCCTTGTTCAATAGGTGGTTGTTGCCATAACCACCTGATCTGGCTATTTTTCTATGAATGAGTATGATAAGTTACGCGTGTGTTTAAAAATATATATTTATGTATTCCATCAACCATATGGTACCTATAACACAAGTTCTGCTTACTTTGGGGCTACATGGTGCTGTGTGAAATGTCCAGCATTATTTGTTTTGTATAGATTGCATAAACAGCCTTCTGCAGCATAAATACGGTCTTGATGACCCCATAGCAGAATACCATAAGACATTGTAATGTGACAGAAGCTGAAAAAACTAGGTACTCTATGGACATTTATAGGACCGATTGTTTTGAATGCATATTTATGAGAACTAAAACTGCTCTATGTCCTGAAAGGTTTGAATTCAAATCTTTTTTTTATTTTTGAGTCCAAAATTTAACTAATCACATTATCTTAAACATTTGCGTTATAAAAGGTCAGCATTGCATTTCATTAATGTTTTGAGAAACGTTGTGGTCTCTAGATTAATTAACGACTTTGACTTTGACATTATCAAAAAAGTTTAGAGAGCCAGATCTATCACAACCTTGTACCACTGAAAGTCGTGGATGCGGTCGGTAACGGAGGCGTTGGCGGGACGATCTAGACACCTTCCGAGGAAGTTCGACAATGCTCCTTATAGGCACGAAATTAAGAAATAATTTTGGGTAGGCCTTTGCCTAGAACTGGGACAGTACAGGTTAAATAAAGATATATTTTACAAAGGCAATGTTTTTGCAAGCAATTGTTTTTGTGGTGGGGATATCCACGTGGCTTTAGCGAATTAACAATTATAAATGTACTGTTTATTCACAGCCTTCCTGACGTCAAACATAAGGCTCAAACAGGTATTCATATAGTACAATGTTTGAGTTACATACTAGAGAAGCAAATAAACAATAAACTAGGTTAGAAGGCATTATGAAAAAATATAGAAATTTAGGTAATATATTATGCAAGACGACTTTTTTTTTAACTAACCTATATCGTCCTACTGGTTAAAGGTCTCCCCCAGTTTCCTCCCACCATCCCGATCCTTCGCAGACTCCCACCATCTTTTGTAGAAGGTAAGGAGATCATCCCGCCAACGCTTTCTCGGCCGACCCCGACACCGCCTTCCGTCTTGAGGAAGCCATGGTGTTATAATGTGAGCCCACTTCTCCGGTGACATCCGGCTCACGTGGCCCGCCCAGTCCCATTTAAGTGTGGCAGTTTTGTTGCCGGCAACTTTGATGCCGGTAAGGGAACGCAACATGTCATGCAAGACGACTAAGCATTAATAATTGTTTGTTATATATTTGTGGTTAGGTGAGTTATTTTTTATTTTATGACTTAATAGTTTAACTAATTCATATATTATATCCTTTATTATTTCCCCACGTTACGACAGGTTTGCACCGATTGTAATTACAGGAAAAAATCTTTCGAAAAATACGCGGAAGAATTTGCGTTAACAGTGTGTCATGTCATGATTCATGATCGCGAAACTTTAAAAAGTTCCGTTTAACAAACTTTAGTACCTGAAAACATAAAACAAACATCAAAGTTCCATCACTCACGTTTTAGTGGTTTCGGGTTGCTTTGCTTCCTTCGTGACATGACCTAGCACCTTGCACCTGTACCCAACATGACACAACAGACAACACACACACGATCCCGCGTAAGTTGGTGGCAAGAGACGTGCGCCTCGTGTGGCAGCCAGCACGCGACTGGCGCTGGAGGCGTGTAGCCGCGTCACCGGGGCAGGCTGGCCCCGCCCACCTGCATCCCCTCCCCTCTCCTCTGTGGATGCTGTGGTGTCTGAAGGAAAAGAAAATAGCTAGGAATTTTCTTTTTTGACGTTTCAAGCGTGGGAAACGGACGAGTACGGGAGATACTGAACAATATTGGACAATCGCCTGCAATAGGATGTAATCTTTAAAGAGCCGTGTAACGTTTAAAAAAAACCGGCCAAGTGTGAGTCGGACTCGCGCACCGCGGGTTCCGTACAAACCTGTAGGTATATAAGACCTGCGTAATTGATATTAATTTCAATTTAATACCTTTACGCGTTCATGAGGAAAGAGGTAGTGAGTTTATAATTATTGAAAATATTTTTATTATATGATGTAACTAAAAATTTACAGCTTTCACAATTTTTCCTTTATCTGTGCTATAAGACATTGCTTCGTAACAAATTTCAAGATTCTGTGTTCACGGGAAGTACCCTGTAGGTTTTGATTCCCATGCGAGTGTTCAAAATTTGCGGAAATTTGCGGCATAAACGGCTGTCTCTTGATTCCGTTGGTTTAGAAGTTTGATTTTTTTACAGCTCCAAGGGCCAGTAGACCTGAGTATTTTCTTTAAATTCCAGCTTGATATCTCCACGCGTTCTTGAGAAAAAAGGTCTTGACAGACGGACGGACAACAAAGTAATCCTGTAAGGGTTCCGTTTCTTCCTTTCGAGGTCCGGAACCCTAAAAAGGAAAAACTGATAGATTGAGCTGTACGCGGTGAGAGGATAGTATGATTGGGCAACCCTTATCAATCTAACAATGTTCCAGGCATGCAGCGTCCCGTACAGCATGATTACCAGTTGCTGACGCTTGTTGATGAATACCAGTTGTGTTAATCATGTATAAATATGAAAGGACATTTAACTTACTTGCCGTGGGGTGCCGGCAGTAGAATGTTACCCCTCCTTTCCTACCCGTGGATGCAGTAAGAGCCTGCTAAGGGACACCTCCGGAAGATGGGCAGCAGCGTCTATCCGTGTATCAACATCCCATACTGCGCTCACCAACCTGCCTGCCAAGCGTGGTGAGAATGGCAACTACCCCTCATGGAGATCCATGAGGGAGTCCTGTGTTCATCAGTGGACGTTTTATGGCTGAAATGATGATTTAACTTACGCTATTCTAAAATCGCCGTGGGGTACAGTAGAAAGTTACCCCTACTCTCATGCCCGTGGATGCAGTAAGAGCCTGCTAAGGGATACCTCCGGAAGATGGGCTGGGTCTTTCCGTGTATCAACATCCCGCGCTCGCCAACCTGCCTGCCAAGCGTGGTGAGTATGGCAACCCTATGAGGCAGGCCTATGTCCAACGATCAACATCCCACGGTTGAGATTATCATGTAGGAATGAATGCATGATGGGGTGGCTGTAGTTCCTTAGTATTTCTTACCATACCTGCTTTTAACAATATCCTATTATCTTGACCACCTCCGTGGCTCAGTTGGTCTAATGGCCGACTGATACGCTGAAAAATTGGCTTAGCTAGCAGGCTTTCTGTTAAATTAACAAATGTATAATAAAGATGGGTTTGTGGCTTAGGCCCCCAGTGGTCGACGGACTTGTGGTTGACGCCCCCGATTCTACAATAGTATTATTATTAAAATATGCACTTTTGCACAAAGTCTGTGGTCTGTTGCGTGACGTTGGTAAACGGCCTGACGTGACGGTTACTATAGTCTGTTTTTTCAAACGCTGCCAATAATGTAAACAAAGTAATGTCACTTGATGTCACTGTGAAACTGCCAAGACAGTGGAGCATAACCTTGTTTTTTATGGATCACTACAAGTATAGTTGCCGTGGGGTGCCGGCAGTAGAATGTTACCCCTCCTCTCCTACCCGTGGATGCAGTAAGAGTCTGCTAAGGGACACCTTCGGAAGATGGGCAGCAGCGTCTTTCCGTATATCAACATCCCGAACTGCGCTCACCAACCCGCCTGCCAAGCGTGGTGAGTATGGCAACTACCCCTCATGGAGATCCATGAGGGAGGCTTGTGTTCAGTAGTGGACGTTTTACGGCTGAAATGATGATGATGATGACTACAAGTATAGTTCCACCCTACACTATGGTATGTTTGTACCTATCAACAAGAGCCTCGGAGCATAATAAAACAAAGAAATAGTTGCTTTTTTTTATTAGTGAAGTAGTTACATTATATTTTCACTGCTTAGATTACTAAAATCCTAGTCCAACAAAGGCGCAGAATTATTTATCCATTCCCTCAGAAATAAATAAAACAAACAAATACTTTTTTTTGTTTTTTTATTCGTAAAGACTATTTTTAATCATATCCGATGATGACAGCAGTTGTTCGGGTATGATACTTACATACTAATATCTGAACAACTGCTATCATCATCTGATTCAGAATCTATTTCAGTGATATTTATTACAAATCGATCACATACAGTGTCAATTAAATGATGATTCATCATCATCATCATCATCATTTCAGCCGTAGGACGTCCACTGCTGGACATAGGCCTCCCTCATGGATATCCAGTTATTGCGGTTGGAAGCGATCTGCATCCACCGTCGACCTGCGGTCTTCACCAGGTCATCATCCCATCTTGTTGGTGGACGTCCTACGCTGCGCTTGCCGGTCCGTGGCCTCCACTCGAGAACTTTTCGGCCCCATCGGCCATCTGTTCTGCGAGCTACATGGCGTGCCCATTGCCACTTCAACGTGCTAATCCGTTTGGCTATGTCGGTGACCCGAGTTCTTCTACGTATCTCCTCATTTCTGATTCGATCGCGTAAAGAAACCCCGAGCATAGCCCTCTCCATAGCTCGTTGAGCGACTCTGAGCTTATTCATGAGGCCAATCGTGAATGACCACGTCTCGGTTCCATATGTCATCACTGGTAACACACACTGATTGTAGACTTTCGTCTTAAGGCACTGAGGAATTTTGGACGAAAAGACGTTGCGTAGTTTCCCAAACGCTGCCCATCCGAGTTGGATTCGTCGATTTACCTCTTTCTCGAAGTTGGACCTACCTAATTGGACTGTTTGTCCTAGGTATACATACGCGTCGACAACTTCGAGAGCCGAGTTCTCAACCATAACTGGGGCAGGCGCAACATGGACGTTCGACATAATCTTCGTCTTGTCCATGTTCATTTTAAGACCTACCCGTCGGGAGACTCGGTTGAGGCCTTCGAGCATCGTGCCAAGTTCCTCCATCGACTTTGCCATGACCACAATATCGTCAGCAAACTGAAGGTGAGTCATGTATTCGCCGTTAATGTTGATGCCTAGTCCTTTCCATTCCAAGAGCTTGAAGGCATCTTCCAAAGCGGTCGTAAACAGATGCGCGGCAGACAGCGGTCGACAAATGATGATTAAATGGCGAAAAAACTGATGGAAGATCCTTCTGATAGCAGAATATGTGTGTTCATCAATGTTTTGTAATTTGTTTTGCGACCTTTTTTCTTGGGCGAAGCAAGTCTTCCTGTTGATTTGTGTTCTTTTACAACAACTCTTACTGTTCTTTGAGATATTCCCAAGAGCTCGGCTGATTTGTTTACACAGGCTAAAAGTGACCAATATTCGCTTTTGGGCCAGTTCTTGTACGTGTGCTTGTACACATTCATTATCATCAGTTTTTCTGTTGAACTCAGAGCTTTTACCGGCCGCTTTTTGGGTGGTGACAGTGTAGTAGCAGTTTCATTTGTTCTCGATGGACCAGCTACCGGCTCCAGGAGCGCAGCCGCGGGCTAAGGCTCCATAACAAAACAACAAAAACTCAGCCAGATAATAACAACAACACAAACACAACAAGATAACTTTAACGAGTAACAAACAACTTCAACAAATAAAGAGAACAGCAAAAACAACAACGGCGGCGGCGCGGCGGGGCGAGAGAAAGAACATTCGATTCCAGAACGGACGAGACACGGGAAACGAATGACATTTTAACCCAATGTGCAGTACCAATGCACCTTGATAGCTTTCCCCAAGAAGTGACCAGTGTTACAAAATAATTACCCATAAAAAATATTAATTATTTTATTTTCTTTGTAAGAAACGAAATTATTGGAATAAAAATGTTCCAAGACCATAATTTATATACAATTTGATAAGTTTCGGATAAAATAAAAAATCCTAGATTTTTTTATGGCAAAACGTAGCTACGACGAAGTAACCTTCTACAAAGGAGGATCTTTTTTTACTGGTATCACCTTTGTTATTGTTTTTGGCAGCGTTATACGAGATAGAGTATAGTCCTTTTCACTTTTTAAATGTTATTGCTGTTTTAGTTTTATTTTAAATGTTGTTATACTTAAATTTTTAATCCTATTTCATATAATTTTTAATAAATTTCAAATTCTATATGTATTATTAAAAATACCTAATTAATTATTTGACATCGTTCCAGTCATTTTTTCGAGATAAGTACTAAGTATGTACTTACTTAAATTAATTGTTATTTATAAATGTATTATGACTACCTGCCTAATTTATGAATCGACCTGTAAAATGATTTTACCAATAAAATGTATTTCTGCATTTTTGTAGCAGGTTCGATTCCCGCCAAGGGAAAAATGTTTCTAATCATTCTGCAGATATTTGTTTAAGTTCCATCAATCATCTGGTTTCCATAGTACAAGGTTTGCTTAGTTTGGGACTAGATCTAGTGTTGTCTGTAGTGTCCAGTATTATTTAATCCTTATTCTTCTCTAAAATAATAGGAAAATATGTTTGTTTCGATCATCATTATCGGCCTTTGTTCACTGCTGGAGGGGTTTCTTGTCCACCCCTTTACGTACAACCCTTTATCTCGGGAAGGTGTAGAGGTATCCAGTTGAATTTAATACCATTTACTTAAATCTACAGCCTCTTTACGCTGTGAAAAAATCAATATTCTAAGTTAACCTGAAATAAAGACCGTTTATGCCACAAAAAATTCAAATACATTCTCATAAGATAAAAAATTCATAGAGTACTTCCCCTAGTCCAAGAACTATGAAATTTGGCAAGGTAAACTTAAACTGTAAGGTTGTAAACTCTAGATACAGAGAAAAATCTAAAATCTTATACATTTGCAATGGAATCTTATAATAAAATTTCTTAAAAAAAAAACGAAATCAATCATCAAGACCGCGCATAGGTTAAGCAACCCTATGCGCGGTCATAAATTCGATAGGTGACCGAATCTTTTTGTGCATTTAAATTTTTCACGAAATCAGATCAGCTAATATAACTAACTAACAATTAATATGTTCCTTCGTACCTACGGAACCCTCGGTGGCCGAGTCCAGCTCTCATTTGTCCGGTTTTTTAACTCTTAGTTCAGATGAAACGTGAACCAAAGTATACTGTGTTAGGTTGAATAGTATAGAATAGAATATACATTTATTTGATTCACAAAAAACAGCACAGACAGAAAACCATATACACATTTTGGTACATTCAGAAAATAAAAGAAGAAGAAAAAAGGTAGGTATAATTACAGGAAAAACACAATAAAAAGTTAACAGCTAAACAACATTTAAAAGCTACCTAACTTAGATTATGTGCTACCAGTGCTACTGTCTGCTCTGCTGCGAACCAAAAAGGAACAGTCTCAGCTTTGATGTCGCTCAGCTAGGTTGCATGATTTTTTACCACAGTTCCCGAGATGTTTCCACATCGTATCCAAGAAATATGTGAAATACATCATTCATGTTTCATTAAATTCCACAAAAATAATGATACCCTTATAAGTTTGACTAAAAACTGGTAGCACGCAGAAATATAAATATATCAGTCAACTAGTACCCTTATCACAAGCTCTGCTTAGCTTGGGGCTAGATGATGCTGTGGGAAATGTCTAGCAATTTATATATTTTTTATTTAATAAAGGTTGACTTCAGTGGAACTAATAGTCCGTAAAATTTAGCTTGATTACTGCGACTGCCAATTAATACAATAAGGGGTGGGAAGAAGTTGAAAATATACTATTTTATTTATCAACTTTTGCGACTTACCGATCCCTATTCAATTATTTTTTTCATTAAATAAGTTCAATGATGGATCGTAAATTTATCAGAAATTCCGGCAATTTTTTTTATACGACCAAATAACGAGACAAGCCCAAGGCCCCACCTGATGTTAAGCGGTAACCTCTACCTATTTCAACTGCGATACCGCGGTGATTACTGTCACTAAGCACGTGACCAACGCTGCATTGCATTGTGCCCGTCACCCTGAGACATAGAGTTGTAAGGTCTCATGACCTCTGTAAATCATAATTTTATTTTATAAAACAGAGGTCGTCAATAATAAACTGACGAAGCTTACGTATTCAAATAAATTATTAACCTTATCAAAAATTGATAAGTATATAAAAAAGTATCGATTTGACGGATGTGAGTTCGAATCCCACCGGAACCGTAAAATTTTTGATAAGGTTATTCATTTCTTTGAAAATGTTCTACCTAAGTGAGGTTAAACACTATAAATATAACAAACTATAAAAGCTTAGGTATGCTCCGTTTCAAAGCTGTAAGTAATTTACCAAGTATAATTCTTTTATTTGTCAACAAAAAAAACCTTAATGAAATTAAGACTTATATGGTTTTCTCATGGATCCGTTGTCAGAACTGGACAAATTGAAATGGAACTACATCGGAAGTGCACTCTTTTGAATAAAAAAAGTATTTTGGTCCACAATTGACGGAGAAATCGGTAATATAAAATAAATATACAGTCGAACATAGAACCTTCTTTTTTGAAGTCTTCTTGACTTCAAAAAAGGAGGTTCCTCTTTGCTCAAGCCAGGTGCAACTCTTATTTGTTTTTTAATGCTAAAACTGGTACATTTTCTTGACATTGTAAATACCATTTCTCCCGTTAATGGAGCAAAATAACGGGAGAAATGGGACTACGCCGTAAATAAGATAACGCATTCACTTTATTGACGTCAGAGATATCAACTTTTATCAGCAATTAGAAAACATTTGGAATTATTATTTCATGTTTTAAGGTTTTCGGGTTTTTTACTTCAAATTGGTCGTGGGGTGCCAGCAGTAGAATGTTACCCCTCCTCTCATGCCCGTGGATGCATAAGAGCCTACAAAGGGAACCTCCGGAAGATGGGCAGCAGCGTCTCTCCGTGTATCAACATACCAAACTACGTTCACCAACCCGCCTGCTAAGCATAGTGAGTATGGCAACTACTTCATGGAAATCCATGAGGGAGGCCTGTGTTCAGTAGTGGACGTTTTACGGCTGAAATGATAAAAAGAGACTTCAAATTGGCAGTTGGTTTTAACTATTGCAACAGAAAAAAAATATAAAAACGGCTCCTGAACGGCTCATGAATGAACGGCGGCAGATGAAAGAAACCGTTTTAATCATCTAAATTATCCTTTAATTTTAAATAAATTTTAAAATGGTGGTTTTATTTGACATTATTACCAATAGTATTTATTTCATTTACTGTTTTTGGTGCTAACAACTTTTCACTTCACGTTATCTTTACAGGTCAGTTTGTATGAAGGCGGCTGGCACCCTCAGTCCGAGTTTTACGATTGTAATTTGAATAATTACATTCGAATAATTGTTATTAATCTGCCTTAACCTCTGAAACTGATAACATTACGTAGCACCGTAGCACATTCGTAGCAGTGACATAATTGCCGATAGGAAGATTTCAACGGGCCTGCATATACATATCTACTGGTAAATTTTGGTAAATTTTATATAAATGCATTTGACAAAGTTCCACGTGAGGCCTTCTGGCTTGTTCTTGAAAAATCTGGTTATCCAAAGAAGTTTGTTAACCTCATTCACTAATTTCATATTGGCATAAAAGCGCAGGCATGAGAACGAACTTTCCGAGGAGATCCAGATCACAAGTGGAGTCAAACAAGGATGTGTAATGGCCTCCACACTTTTTGCCATATACTTCGCAATTGTAATGAAATGCTTTAAAATGTTGCGGTGACCAAACACAACTTAATGTCAGGACTGATAAAGGCTTATTTAACATATCAAGGTTTAGAGCAAAGTCCAAAATTCAAACAATCTCTTATACTGGAGATACTTTACGCAGACGACGTGTGCCTCATGTCCCACGCACGCAAGCTAGTTTACTATAAAATCAAAACTGTTGAAGGAAACACACATACACATACAACCCCGCGGGCCAACTATACTGCTATACCTGTCATCGCGTATTTAAGACCAAGTTTGGTCTGGCGAGCCACATCAGGGCTCATGTTAGAAATAAAAACTCAGAAAACGGTCGCCGTCATCGAAATTGATGAAGAGGACTATGCAGGCCGGTTAACTTTACAATCATCATCATCATCATCATTTCAGCCGTAAAACGTCCACTACTGAACACAGGCCTCCGTCATGGATCTCCATGAGAGGTAGTTGCCATACTCACCACGCTTGGCAGGCGGGTTGGTGAGCGCAGTACGGGATGTTGATACACGGAAAGACGCTGCTGCCCATCTTCCGGAGGTGTCCCTTAGCAGGCTCTTACTGCATCCACGGGTAGGAGAGGAGGGGTATCATTCTACTGCTGGCACCCCACGGCGTACATACATAATGTTCGTACGAAATTAAGGTTAATCTCTCAATTCTCAAATTGAAAATATAAGAAATCAAATACCCTTCCCTACAGCTACCTAGAAATTAATGACTTGAAACATTACTTGTTAATTTAGATATTATAATGGATTTTCGCAAAGTCATTTATTTCTAGCAGGTTGCTCTAGGGGTATTTGATTTTTTATATTTTCAATTTGAGAAGTGAGAACTTAACCTTTACTTCGTACGAACATTATGTATGTTATTGTAAAGTTAACCGGCCTACAATTATATAAAGTTTACCAGTCGATATATGCAGGCCCGTTGAAATCTTCCTATCGGCAATTATGTTACTGCTACGAAATTGCTACGTTGCTAACGTAATGTTATAAGTATCTGAGGTTAAGGTGCATTGATAAACAATTATTCGAATGTAATTGTTGAAATTACAATGGTAAAACTCGGACTGAGGGGCCCGGCCGCCTTCACACAAACTGACGCGAAAAGCTAGCGTGAAGTGAAAAGTTGTAAGCACCAAAAATAAGTCTCGTTTGAAATAAAAACTATTGAAAGAAAGAAAGAAAGAAAGAAAGAAAGAAAGAAAGAAAGAAAGGAAGAAAGGAAGAAAGAAAGAAAGAAAATAATATTTATTTATGTCTCATTTACAAATACACAAACGGAACTGGTACAATAAAATATTTATAGACATAAATCGGTCGCCAACTCAGCGTACTCTGTGTTAGACACAGCACTGGTTTTCAGTGGCGCCGTATATTGCTAATATTATGCAAAATAAAACCACCATTTTCAGATCAATTAATAAAAAGTTCATTAAACAAGCGACACATTCTGATGACAGGGTCAGACAACCGTTACTTTATACCTTAAATTTAATATTTAAATAAAAAAAAAATTAAAAGATTTGAATATAAAATTTAAGGTATTAAGTAACAGTTGTCTGAGTCTAGGTTTTATGTGTAGGTTGATAAAAGACAATAAATAGAGCTAATCAATGACAGAGTGCCGTGGGGTGCCGGCAGTAGAATGTTACCCCTCCTCTCCTACTCGTGGATGCAGTAAGAGCCTGGTAAGGGACACCTCCGGAAGATGGGCAGCAGCGTATATCCGTGTATCAACATCCCATACTGCGCTCACCAACCCGCCTGCCAGGCGTGGTGAGAATGGCAACTACCCCTCATGGAGATTCATGAGGGAGGCCTGTGTTCATCAGTGGACATTTTATGGCTGAAATGATGAATGACAGAGTGCGCAATTTTATAATGATGAGTAACATCATGGAATTTCCGTCGATGCTCCAAATACATCAATCCAAACTTTTTTAAACTATCATTATATCTAGGCAATTATCTACCAACACAAGCTCTGTAACATAGGACTTTATAAGTTCCTTTTTTATTCTCTCGATGCGATCAATATGAGTTGTGTATTAGAGAGACCATACAACATTATTATACTCCAGAACACCAAAGAAGAATACAGGGAAACAAGGCTGCGGGAACCTTTAAAATCTTTTGTGGATCTCGAGATGAAACCGAGGAGCTTGTTACCTTAAGATATACATATATACCTGAAGATACAATATGATCAAAGTGGGGATAGAATGTCAACTGTTCATCAAAATAGACACCAAGATTTGATCCCACACTTATTTGAAAACATTCGATTGTTAATTTCCACTTTCACCCCCCATATCTTGTATCTTATCTTATTATTTTATCTTGGCTCATCCGACTAAATAAATACTTACATAGAAAACACCCAGGGACAAAAATCGAGCCGACAACCTTCTGAACCTCCACGAAGGTCGTCAAAAAATAGATAAAATGTTCCGTAGAGTCGTAGCACTATCGTAGCAGTAGCGACTGCGCGTAGAATAGATTTCAACGCGCGCCCGGATCATGTCTGTCTGAAATTACGGACACATGAGACCTTAAAACTCTGTGTATACTAGCGAATATACATAGAACAAATAGATAGTTGCAAACCATACTTCTAAAATTATAATATACTTACGCTACCCTGTATACATATTTTGGAAATATATGAATTTGTTATAAATAATAAACAATTCTACAAAACTCGTGCGGAAACCTACACAGCTTGCTTATTTCTTTATAAAAATAAATTAACCTTACCTTCTTCCAAACTAAGTTTGATTTTGCACAGCTCTAAGGGACACTAGACGAGAGTATTTGATATAAATTCCAGCCTGATACCTCCACGCGTTCCTGAGAAAAAGGTTCTTGACAGACAGACGGACGGACAACAAAGTGATTCTATAAGGGTTCCATATTTTCCTTTCGAGGTACGGAACCCAAAAAAACAAAAAAAAATGCCGTTTTTCAGCGATAATCGTGAGATATAGGTCTGTTGCAAACCTGTCGCGAGATACGTAATCAGCCTGCGGAAAAGTAATTTCTATACAAGTGTCCTATTCTTTATATCTGTAAAAGCTGTCATCATAATCTTGTTTCAGTGTTTAGGCGCATAATCATCAATCCTAAATAATAAAAACACCTAATCACGGATTCGCTTGAAACGCAACGTGTTGGAACCAAATCCAGAAACGCTTCATTTATGAAACGACACGAAAAGATAAGATTTGTAAAAGTAGATTTAGATTGAACTGTAAATAGTATAATTGATAGAGAGATGGGCAGCAGCGCCTTTTTGGGTATCAACATCCCATACTGCACTCGCCAACTTGCAAAATAAACACAAAGTTCAAATCTTAAATATCACGTTTGTAATGCCATCTATTGAAATCGTTCAGTATTAATTCCCCTGCTACTTGGAATTACGTAGCGCCGTAGAGCATTTTGACAACATTCGCGTAGCACAAACAAAGTAGAGGTGCTAAGTATTTAGAACATTTTTCCAACAGATAGCGCCACAGGCGCCTAGGCAGCAGGAACGAAAAGGAAAAATAATAACTTTTAAACTGTTTTTATGTACCCTTTATATTTTTCATCCCTCTATAAAAACACACGAAACGAATTTGACAAGATTTTTGGTCTGCTTTTTTGTAAACTTCTCTGATCAGGATTACTTAACCATGAGTTTCAGCCTGTTGTCACTAGGTGTCACTGTTAATTTTGTTCAAATCGTAGATCGCGCTAACGAAAACGCAGAGCACGGCATCAGTAGCTTTGGCATACTTTCGAATCGTCACTCTGGTTTCCCTTCAACACGTATAAATCTTTCGCCTTTTACTAAAGATTTCCGTGGAGGGGAACACTCAAATGAGTCTATCAATTGTTTTTGACAACTGCGTTTTGGCGCAGTTCCATAACATAAAGAAAAGAGGTATATCTCCTGGCAGTTTGGTCGCTGAAAACCACTTGGTACTGTTTTCCTACCAACTGGCGAGCTGTAATCTGGGCCTGCCTTCTTGCAGCATTTTGCAGAAATCCATCTTGTCTCTGGGTAGTGACCTTGTATCTTCCTCGGTGACGTTCGGCTACATCTCCTGTAGCCCTGTAGCGTGCCCATAATCGGCAAATTACGCTTGGCTGTGTGTGAACAGCGGCCGCGATATCGCGTTGACTGCGTCTAGCTTCCAACATACCCACAGCCCTAACCATCTCTTCCCGCGTTGAATGACGACGTGACATAACGCTTAGAGTTTCAAAAAAGTTGGCCTTAATGGTTTTTCACAAGAAAAAAAATCGACTTTATGCTAGCAAACTCTGCGACCAAGATCGGTTTTTCCTTCTTATTTCGCAAGGCTTTTGTTTTATTTTTTCGAATTTCGAACAAATGATTTATTCCTCTTTCAGCCTTAATTCATAAATATTAGTGACCAGTAAAAAAGTTGAAGTATTATTGCTTGTTCCCTAGACTTTATTGAGTAGTGCACTTTTCCAGGTTTAGCACTGTCTGAATACGTTTTGAAATTGTCTTTTTTAAACTTTCGCAATCGCAAAACATTATCAACATACATATAACCGGGTATTTATCGCGCAAATTACCTAAGGTAATTTGGTCGTTATATACCCGGCTATATGTAGTAATGTGGATTTTTCTTTCTTGAAAAGTGTAAGTTCACATTCAACACGTGCTTAACGGTGAAGGAAACATCGTGAGGAAACCCGCGGCTTAGTTAGCTTCAGACGTATTGACCTGTTCTTTCCTCTGACTAAGCTGAGAAGATGGTAAAGGTGCTGGGCAAGCCTGATCCATCAAAAAATGTCTCAGGCACTACAGCATCCCGTACAGCATGATTACCAGTTGCTAAAGCTGCATAAATCATATTATAATAGATGCAAAGACCTTTACTACTACCACAGATAATATAATACACTAGTAGTCTAGTTAAAAAAACAAACAACAAATATCAACTCCTACACAATATACTTAAGGTTCAAATTGCTTTGTCCGACGATATTATTTCAACGAACGCATGTTAACTTGTATTAACCGGACAAGTTCATGCGTCGTCGTTGCGTTGTCAGTAGATGATGATGATGATGACGCTATGGACTCTCAGTTAAGCCGTCTATAATATCAACTAGTTTACGAATTAACAGACTGTAGACCGTCGAAGCGTCGATTGAACGTATACCGTATATTTAAACCGTTGTTCGTTGATTCAACGCCCATAGCTACTGTATGCACACAAACATAAAAATAACTTTATCAAAAGATGTGATGTGCATAGCATAAATACAAGAAACAAAAATAAATTGCATTAGGCCCCAAAAAGCAAATAAATCATTTATGGGAAACTGTGTGCGTTTCTATAATAAGCTTCCATCTGAGCCGACTGAACTATCGATTCATAGGTTTATATTGGGAAACAAAATCTCATAGAAAAAGCTTATTAGGTACTCCATAGATGCTCATTTGAATGATATTGACCATTATGTTGGTTCAGCCACGATAAGAAATTGTGAAAAGTAAGAAATCTTGCCTGTGGATGTAGTAAGAATCTGCCAAGGCATACCTTCGGAACATGGGCAGTAGCTGTTGGTCATCTTCCGCATTACATCTAATATAGTATACCTACAGAAAAAATTTGAACAATTTAAATAAACAATATTGTCGATGAAGCTCAGAAAGTTGCAAAATTAAAATGGAGCTGGGCTGGTCACGTCTGCCGCATGCCCGAAGATCGAGAAGCATGGAGAGATGGGGAGGTGGCCTTTGCCCAGCAGTGGGACACTTACGGCTAATTGGAATTGGAAAATAAACATATTTATTTAATTATAACCATTTTATTCACTTATTTGAACAAACGCGGTAATGTAGCCAAATTGGCAAGCAAATACATACAACATACATATGCTTTAAAAATATAACCCTCCTTCTGGCATTCAGGAAATAAATCGTAGCACTCAGTACTGGTACATTTAAAAAGCTCTACAAAAAAGTCCCGTAATAGTATGTCTATTTCTTAGGGATAAACCACAATAACCATTTTTTATCCAGTACGAGAAATAATGGCTTATTTACGAAGCGATTTTAAGCAATACAGCATTAATCTTTAGCCAATAAAATACCTTTAATACATTCTGCATTTAATATAGATCAATAAGACCTTTTACAACATGTGATTTAAAAGAATATTTTCGAAGTTATTACAGATTTAAAATGCAGGGACATTACATAGCGGTTGCGACGGTACCGGCCATAGGGCCGGTCAAAACTCTGTCGATACTGCTCTAGATTTGGAAGAAGCTGTTGATTTTCCTTCAGAATTTTTTAGTTATTTGAACCCGTCTGGACTCCCTCCTCATAAAATGGTGTTGAAAGTAAGTTGTCCTGTTATTTTATTAAGAAACCTGAATCCACCTAAACTTTTCTATGGCACGCGTTTGCTGGTAAAATCACTAAAAACTTTCATAATAGAGTGCACATTACTCACCGGATGTGGTACCAGAGAAGATGTATTGATTTCCCGAATTCCTCTGATACTATCGGATTTACCGTTCGTATTTAAACGCCTACAATTTCCGGTAAAGATATATTTTCCAATGACCATAAATAAATCGCAGGGTCAAACTTTCAACGTTGCAGGCTTAGATTTGAGCGTTGAGTGTTTTTCACATGTCTCTTTCAAGAGTAACCTCTAAAGAAAACATGTTTGTATTGTCTAATGCCAAAAAAGCTGTAAACGTTGTATATAAAGACATTCTGTAGTATATTTAGTATCAGCATTGCACCCGTGCGAAGCCGGTGCAGGTCGCTAGTACAAAATAAAAGACAATACAAATCTTTCCTCTTTAAAATATTAGTTTAGAAGTATAGATTAATCGTTTTACAAAATTATAGAAGAAGAAAACTAACAATTGAATATTCTTCTTACTTCTATTTTCTGACAAGTTTTTTATGGTAAACATTAAAACACTTGAAATACAACCACAAAACGAGTATCTACCTCTATAGTAGTAAAGTCTATCCTTTCTTTGTATCTTTTTAACATCAGGTGAAGTTAAAAATATCGTGTTTTGAACCAAATTAGTTATTATAATTATCATTAGGCGTGTTTTAGGTTAGAAAAAGTACCTGTTTCAGGTTATTAAGCCTATATTAAACATAATGCTTAAGTGTTTTCAAATACAAAATATTAAAGTGAATAATCATAATTTCTTATAAAATATCATTTAAGGAAAAGGGATAATTTTACGTAGAGCCGTAGCACTTTCGTAGCGGTAGAGACTGCAAAGAATAGACTTCAACGCGCATGCGTTACAATGCTTTTTGATTTTGCAACATTTTTCAAAATAAACCTTCCCAGAGCTTTGTATCTGGTATCCACCGTACCCATCAAACAAGCTCGGCTTACATTGGGGTAAGATTAGACGACGATAGAAGAAACGTGCATTATTTTGGCATATAAGAATAACAATATTTGAAGGAGTGGCCTCAACTAGGCAGCGACAGGCAGAAATGGAAGGAATATTGTGTCCCTTATTTTATGATATTAACATGATCTCTTATTTTTTTTCAATTATATCAAAATATACAGTACTATTCACATTAAATAAATGAAGAAAATAATATGAATTTATTTCTAAACCTCTGCGGAGGCAGTTACTTTAAATTAATTCAAGAAATATTTTGCATGGTGATGAGACAAAATAACAAAATGCTTATAGTAGGTACACATTACAAAAATCCAAAAAAAAATGTCTCTCCACCCCGGTCAGTTAACTGATATTGGAATTAATATGAAGAGGTGTATTTTAGCACCACTCGTAATAAACTTATGTCTGTGGCTTAAAAAATACTTACAATTAAATATATGTATAAAATACAGCTAAGTGCGACATAGACTCTGACTGTTGGATACTGGAAACTTGTACCACATTAAACTTATTGGAGCACGTTGTACTATATCAAAAACAATGTTTTATATCCGAACAATTATAATCATCATTTCAGCCATAGCATGTCCGCAGCTGGATCAAGGCCTCCCTCGTGGATATGCAAGTAATGACCATGAGGGGTTATTGCCATTCTTACCAAGCTTGGCAGGTGGGTTGACGATCTATCTTCTCGAGTTATTCCTTGGCAGAGTCTTACTGTATCCACGGGCAAGAGAGAAGGGGCATCATTCTTCTGCCGGCAAAAAAAGGTGATAGTTATTACTTATTCTTTAGCCTAAGAGGATAATCATAGTATACCGATAAAAAAAATACGTATAACGTTATTTATTTAATATACCTTATTGGATGTTATCTCATTGTTTGGTTCATATTTTTGACTATTTAATCACTAAATAATTTTTATACAAAACAGGTCTAAAGTCTATTATGTTTTAAAACAGTTAAGGTAAGGTACAATTTATTTGCCTATAAGTACCTCTACTATAATAATGTGTTAACAATGAGAAGTTCAAAATCTCAAATATTGACTGTAATGCCATCTATTGAAATGGACCAGTACTAGTTATCCCACCGTTTAGGAAAACACGTAGCGCCGTAGAACATTTTGCAGACAAGCGCGTAGCTTAATCGTAGAGATGCTACGTATTTAGTTTAACTTTTTTCAATAGATGGCGCTACAAGCGGCAGAATTAAACTCGACCTGAAGTAAACTAAAATTGAACCATCCTATCCCACTAATATATAAAGCCGAAAGTTTGTTTGGATGGAGGTTTGTTACCTCTTCACGCAAAAACTAGCCTACGGATTGAGCTGAAACTCTGCACTCGGATTAACCACATAGGCTACTTTTTATTCGGGTACAACGCATGCGAAGCGGGGCGGGAAAAAGCTAGTTCGCTTATATTTTTATTATAATTTAAGACAATATCAACAACCGGCAGGGTGATTACGTATCTCGCGACAGGTTTTGCAACGATTGCTGTCAAATGTCAATTCTTTGCTGTTTTGTAATAGAAAAATTTACATTTGACAGCCATCTTTGCAGTGAAATGACTGTTGCAAAACCTGTCGCGAGATACGTATTCACCCTGCGGACTGCCAACATGGCTAGCCAAATAACTTACGAATTTATAAATTAACTTGACACTGGCGGAATTGTGTTAAACCAAACACAAAAAGTCATAAAATAAAAAGACAAGACAAGACGTATTCACCCTGCGGATAAGGCTTGCAGATAATAGAACTACCTAACCACAAGTTTGGGTCCGTCGTCACTAGGTGTCACTGTTAAATTTGTTCAAATCGTAGATCGCGCTAACGAAAACGTAGAGCACGACATCACTACCTTTGGTATACTTCGGAATCGTCACTCTGGTTTCCCTTCAACACGTATAAATCTTTCGCCTTTTACTAAAGATTTCCGTGGAGGGGAACACTCAAATGAGTCTATCATTTGTTTTTGTACATTGTGCTTCGGCGCAATTGATTATAATGATTGAAATGAAATCCTGTAATTCTCACAGGAAAAGTGGGCAATCGTCCTAAGATTGTGTCCACTCCACTGCCTTGTAGATTGTAATGTGTTCATCAATACGCTTTAACGAAGTGTTGCTTCATTTATTTGAAGAAAAAATCAAAATATATTCTTGTCTACTGTTTTGTATTACCTAACTGACGGACATAACCTTAGAATAATACTGTCGGTGTCGGTTTTGTTGTACTCCTTCCACTCCAGAGATTTGACGTTTCTAAATTAGAACTTTCAACGTAATATTAAGTAAAATTTTACCGTTTTGTATTTAGAACGGCACCGAATAGCTAAACATCATTTTAGTCCATTTCAGCCGTAAAACGTCCACTACTGAACACATGGATCTCCATGAGGGGTAGTTGCCATACTCACCACGCTTGGCAGGCGGGTTGGCGAGCGCAGTACGGGATGTTGATACACGCAAAGACACTGCTGCCCATCTTCCTGAGGTATCCCTTACTGCATGCACGGGTATGAGAGGAGGGGTATCATTCTATTGCCGGCACCTCCATTTTACACACGACAGTGCATTTTATACAATTTTAATTAGCTTTAGTTAAGAAGTGTGCCAACAGAATCGACACAAATCACTAATATTCTGAGGAATAAAAAGAGTTTTGATTTTCTAACTCTGCCATCATGCCTATTGTTTACATGTCCTAAAATTATTTTATTTATATAATTCTACATCTAAAAACGCTACACTGCTGTGTAAGAATACTTGGACGAGACAGATTTATTTATTATCTGCTCAAGCTCAAACAAAGTAAGGCCTTTGACATCTATTAAAAATGATTTTATTCAGCGTTAGCTATTTATGCTGGTTACGCTGCAGTTCCAGAGACATTGTTAGATGGATTAGGCTTACCCAGCACCACCCTCCCAGCTTAGTCGGCTATTAGTCAGAGGAAAAAACAGGTCAATACGTCTGAAGCTGACTTAGCCGCGGGTTTCCTCACGATGTTTTCCTTCGCCGTTAAAGCACGAGTTAGATTTTAACATAAATATTTTTCTCTACCTTTCTTTTTTTCTCAAGCTCAAACAAAGGGTTATGGAAATCTGCGCCGTACACTGCAACCTGTTAGTAAAGGGTTATCCCTGAAATTACGATGAGCCTTGGGGTGTCGGCAGTTGAATGTTGCCTCTCCTCTCTTGCCCGTGGATGCAGTAAGAATCTGCTGAAGGATACCTCCGGCAGATGAGCAGCATCGTCTATCCGTGGATCAACATCCCGTACTGCGCTTACCAACCCACCTACCAGCTTGGCGAGTATGGCAACGACATGATCAGCGCTTGAAGGTCCATAGCGGCCTTTGTCCAGCAGTGGACGTCCTACGACTGAGATGATGATGATTATGATCTATTGGGCACAGATTACAGAATAGTTTGGGTCCCATAGCTGGGCAAAGGCCTCCCCCATTTCCTTCGTGCATCTCGTTCTTGTCCAACTTCGCCATTTAACCATTTGCATTAGTATTTCCTAGTATTTACCATACGATTTTTTACATGTATAAAGCCTAAACGACCTAGATTAGCTTCTTCTTATTTTACTCAGAAATAGGGCTCTACCTTGCTTCTTTCGTCCTTGGCCTATGCAATTCCCTCCCAACCCTTTAACTCTACAATTCTACATCACAATAATATTGTTATAGCATTCAAACACGAACCGGTTAGTGCAGCGGTGTATCCAAACATGCATGGACAGGTGCGTGCGCGCACCTAACTCACACATTCAAAGCGAGGTCCAATGGGAGAGCGCAGAGCGGATCAATTAGTTAAATACGATTAAGACCTCTGTGACTTAGTAGTACCTAGTTGCGGGTTCGATCTGCAGATGTTTAACATCTGAGCACATCTCTCGATGCCAATTTTAGACATTTAATTGAGGGAATTATAGGAAACTAGCACAAACATGTCTGCTGTGGCCTGTACTACTTATTTCCCTCATTATCTAGGACTTTTTATTACAGTGTTGCAATAAATAATAATAAAGTTATTTGTTTCAAGGAAACGGAGTTGTTGCTTGTTAATATGATATGGCCAAAATACCTGCAGGGTGATTACGTATCTCGCGACAGGTTTGCAACAGGCGATCGTTGCTGTCAAATGTCAATTCCTAGCTGTTCTCTAATACTTATCGCTTGTTGCAAAACCTGTCGTAGATAAGTAAACACACTGCCGATAAGTATTAACGAGTAAAAACTCTCCCAACCATAGATACTAAAAACAACCCAAAGACATCCCCTTGTCCATGACACTTATCATTCATTTCAGTATTTTGAATTTGACATTTGAATGATCGTTATACAGCCGAGGCTTCGAGGCCAGAACAAGGTGTCACGATAACGATAATTCACATGTCAAAGTCATAGAGTCTGGGAGTTAACTCTAGTAAGTAGTTTTTATGTACTTTCTTTGTTTCGTCATTGCAACTTAAAGGTTTTAATAAGATTTAAATCCTTTAGATTAATAGATAATAAATTGGCAACTTCTGCGGCTCAGTTCCAGTTAGTAGGTACCTAGGGAAAGGAGTACAGAATTATTATTATCGGTTGCTATTTTAGATTTATCTTTTTAAGATTTTAAGGCTTACTTCTATTATCTCATTGTCATTAACAGATTTTTTTTTTTATGTTAGATAGGTTAGCTCTTGATTTCATCCTTGCTATCGCAAGAATGAGATCGACAATTAAATGCATTGAAACCGACGATGGTACCTATCTCAGATGGTATCTTCAAAAAATCACTATTTGGCTGTGACAATATTCATTGTTAGACTCTACAATATACTAATAATAAATAATTTTGTTTATTCAACCATTTTTAGAGCTCGGCACAGACCTTGAAAATAAAAAAAAAATATTTAACACCTTATTTCTTACCTACCAAGTGGTTTTGTAACAAAATTACTCGGTCAGTTTTAGTAACACGATATGTTAACGTGCCTCCGATGACGCTGTCCAAATAACAAATAAAAACAACAACAAAATGCATTCAGAAAGCTCGTTCTCATAAATTGGACTAAACGACATCACACGAAGACCGCGTGGCGTTCTTACTGCCATATAAACTGTGCCACACTTTCCCAACACACTTACACACAACAGACACACACATTAATTCATACGCATGACTAATACGAGTATTATGTTTTCTTTTTCCGTTGCATTCCGACAAGTGTGAAAATATGCATTTGTGTTGTTTCTACGATTTGTTATTTGAATAATGCTGTGCAATCTTTTTCAAGGTTTTTTGTAATACCCTACCAAGGAATGTAAATATTAGAGTTGTATCTAATTAAAGATAATAATTTGAGATGTTTCGTCTCAGTGAAATCGCTTGTAACGTAAACGTTCGTAGCAAAGGGGGCCAGCGTCAATGTTATTGTAACAAAACGGTTGTGTTGTCGCGTGGTGTCATCGTCGTTGGCAATGCGCTCGCGACCTACATCGCCACACTAGAAACAGCGTGTCCAGCGTCAAGGGCGACGACCCCAAAACTGTCAAAATAGAGAAGGCAGTGCAGACAGGCCGCGCTGTGTTTGCCGGCGCGACGCTGCAGCGCGACCTTGCGACGTCATGCGGGGGCGCGCCGGTGACGTCACGCCGCGACCTCGCGCCGTCACACGCCGACCACGTGAACAGCACGCGTCGCCACGCGCGGCCTGCGTGATCACCCGCACGCTCATTGGTCTCCGCGGCCGCGCCGTCGGCTCCCATTGGCCGCCCGCCCCGCGCGCCCCACACGCTGGCCGGCGTCCTAGCGCGCCAACTCGCAGAGCGGTTTATTCGTCTGCTGCTCGCTCGCGGAACCGCACGGCTCTCTGGAGCATAAGCGCAGAGCTGAGATATTATAAGTTTTTTGAATTAAAAATAAAGTTTTTTTTTGTCGTATGATATAAACTCCGTCACGATGTCCGATCTGTTAGAAGTTTGCGGACCCTTGTCTCCGCCATCTACTCCTCCGTTGATGGAAAACAAAGTGAGTTTCCGAAAGTTTTCACATTTCTTCCTGACCTAAAAATAAATGAAAAGTAAAAAAAAATTAATACATAATCCAAAAAAAAAATTGTACCGTTTGTGCAATCGAAAGTGCGGCAAGAGAGCGCTTGACGCGATCACGCAGCGCGCGCGTGCACAGCGACCGTTCACTTACGTACCGTGTCTTTGTCCTCAGGTAGAGCTACCGCTGAAGAAGGCCGCACTGAAGCGTCACCGTGAGTCCCCGGCGGGGCTGGCGAAGCGCCACTGCAATTCTCCTCCCGCGGGGCTGGTGACTCCGGTGGCCTCGGACTCGGAGGGCGAGGAGGAGGGGTCACGGGCCCGGCTGGAGCTGGCCCGTCTCCTCCTGGCCACGCCGCCGCCCGAGCGCCCCTCGGTCATCATGCGCGCGCACAAAGACGGCACGTGCAGCCCCGAGCCGCTGCCGCCTCCGCCCGACATGAACATCCTGAAAACGCTCAAGTTTAAAATGAACCGTGGTCATAGCTACTCGCAGTACATCGCGTCGAAGATGACCACGACGTCCCCACCGCCCGTGGAGGCCGCTCCCGCGAGCCCCGTGCGCGAGGAGCGTGTGCCGGTGCCCCACCCTGAGTGCGTGTCGCGAGAAGAGCCCCGCGCGGCCCCGGCGGCGGCCCCCGGCTGGGTGCCGCTGGCCCCGCGCCCAGCGCCCGCGGTCTTAGTCCCAGGAACGCTCCTCCCGGCGCTCTGGCTAGTGGCCCCCGCGCCGGCTGCGAGAAGACGCCTCTATGAGTGCTCCCATCCCGGCTGTGGCAAAAACTACTTCAAATCCTCGCACCTGAAGGCTCACGCGCGCACACATACAGGGGAGCGTCCGTTCCGTTGTTTGTGGGCGGGCTGCGAGCGGCGGTTCTCACGCTCAGACGAGCTGTCTCGCCACAAGCGCACCCACACCGGCGAGAAGAAGTTCGGCTGCAGGGTCTGCAGCCGCCGGTTCATGCGCTCCGACCACCTCGCCAAGCACGTCAAGAGGCACGCCAAAGAACGCGTGCCACCGGCACCAGTCCACCGCCTCCTCCCTTCCCCCCCAATGGTCCTGCCCGCCCCGCAGTGACCCACAGACTGTGATCTAGATCTCATGATCGTTACCTAATTTAAGTTTCAAAGACTGTTATGACTACTTAAGTCTCTAATTAAGGCATTATGTTATGAGCTGTTCAGCTGAAATTAAAAGAGTTTTATACGTAACTGTTGTTTTCACTGCAATCCGACACTTTCACGTTCACTTCACTAGGACACCTTTGATCACTGTTTGTTCCTCCACGTTTTGGTCGTAACCGTTGATGACGCCCTGGTCAAGGCCGGCCACGCCTGGCCCCGGCAGCCTCGGCAGCCGGGGCGGCGGGCTCCGCCACCCGACTGGTCGGGCCGCCGCTCCTCAGCCGAGAGCCGCTGATAGTGCCGGTGACATCACATCCTTATCACGCTGATACCGGCAAATAAGAGAATTAGACTCTAATTGTAACAAAATAAATGGGAAAATCGGTACAAGTTCGTTCTCTAGACGACAAAATTTTGATCAGTTATGTATGAGTCACGTGATGTAAGTTCATTTTGCTTAGGGATAGCCAAGCATTAAGATTTTGGACAAAACTGCATATTATTACTATACTGGATTATCGGGTATTTATCGCGTAATTACTTTTATTTTATTCCCGACGTCCAAAACTGCATAGTAACAAACAGGACTACTTAGTCGCTAAGTAGGTATTAAGTTTCAATTCCGGCACCTTATAAGCATATTTTTAAATAATTAACTCCTAAAGAAAAATTCAATACTATTGCATCAGCCCAGGAAATACTTAGGCAGGCCTTAGTTCTACCTCCAAGGTTTGTGGAAGGTTCCAAACCTCCTGACCTTTGACCTGATAATAGCTATGTCAAAAATCTCGTAACTTCATTTACTAAGCTAACTGCACACTTTAGTTTTTGTTCCTTAAAAAAATTAAGCGTGTCTCGGCACATTTTTTTATGTAGCAGGATACAAATATTACTGACTGTTCTTCTAGTAGTATTACTTGTAGTTAATGTTTGTTATTTTCTCTCGTGTATTTTCAGTTAGCCCTGGCACGGACTTTTAAGGAAATTGTCACTTCCTGTTAAAATATTTCTCCCACACAAACCCAGCCTCAATTCCATTTTCGTACACACTGCCTATTCACGGCTAATTTAAAATTATAAGTTCATCTAATACGCTTAACTACCTACAGCGTGTATGAATACGTTACTACATATTATTAAACTAATAGGTAAAGCTTTCGAATTAAAAATTAATAAACTTTAGCTTCTAAGTACAGTTTTGAGCTTCCGACAAACTGAACTATGACAAAACAATACGAAATTACACTCGATGTCACAAAAAACGGAACAGATGCAGCGAACATCCACAGGCGTGGCACGACCACGACACGGGCGTATCACGGCGTCGCCACGCGTGACGTCAGCAGCCCACGCCGATACGTAATTTGTAGATAGGCAGGTATGACAGGGTTAATAAATAAAACTAGGTATTGTTTATCTTGACTTATTGGGGCGTCCCTGATTCTAGTTCAAAAGTCGAGGATTTTTCGTCTCGTAAAAGTAAGCGCATTGTCACAAGCAGAGTCAAATTCACCGCTCGAGAGCAAAAGTGACCATTGGCTGAAGTCTTTATTACCTAGGTACTATATTGGATATTCGGAGTATTTAATAATTCAATATAGTAATAATGTGTTGTGATCGCGAAAGTTTAAAAAAGACTATGACTGAAGTCTTACGCCAAAAGCCGGAACTAAAAACATTTACATAGACATTTTTAGTTAGTACTATGATAGTAGAGCCGCGATATCGGACTTCAGTCATGGTGCGGACTCTAAGCAGAAAAATTGCGTTTGATAAGCGTCAGGTACATAAAAACAAATATACTAATTTGATTAGATAAAAATATAATTGCGGCCGTACTTGCTCTAAAACCTTTCTAAAATCCAGAAAAAACGGAGAATTTCTCAGTTTATAGGGTACAAATCTAAGAAAAGGTTGTTTTTTTTCGGTGCAGGTTTAGAGCATTACAAGGAACTATTATAATAAATAAATAATAATAAAATAATAAAAACCATTTATTTCAGACCACATGATCCATAGAACAAAAGAAAAAAATAAAAAATAATATTACGAGATAATTTCTTTATTGTGTTACCTAAATTTTTCTTATTCTTATATCGACAAAAGACGGTGAACACTCCTCATCAGATAGCCCGTATGCTGAATGTATCAAATCAAAAAAGTTTATTTGCCAGAATACAATTTTATAGAAGAGAATGGGAGGTAAGTTCTGACAGTCAAATTAAAAAGGGAACCAAATTATATATTTAGAAAAAGAACCTCATCACAACCAACACGCGGGCATTCATTCGCTGACCACGGGCGCTGCTGGATATAGGCCTTTCTCATGGATCTCCAAGTTCACAATACTCGCCACGCTTTAGGCCGCTCTCATGGATCTCCAAGTTCACGAGGCTCGCCACGCTTTAGGCCACTCTCATGGATCTCCAAGTACACGAGGCTCGCCACGCTTTAGGCCGCTCTCATGGATCTCCAAGTTCACGAGGCTCGCCACGCTTTAGGCCACTCTCATGGATCTCCAAGTACACGAGGCTCGCCACGCTTTAGGCCGCTCTCATGGATCTCCAAGTTCACGAGGCTCGCCACGCTTTAGGCCACTCTCATGGATCTCCAAGTACACGAGGCTCGCCACGCTTTAGGCCGCTCTCATGGATCTCCAAGTTCACGAGGCTCGCCACGCTTTAGGCCACTCTCATGGATCTCCAAGTTCACGAGGCTCGCCACGCTTTAGGCCACTCTCATGGATCTCCAAGTTCACGAGGCTCGCCACGCTTTAGGCCACTCTCATGGATCTCCAAGTTCACGAGGCTCGCCACGCTTTAGGCCACTCTCATGGATCTCCAAGTTCACGAGGCTCGCCACGCTTTAGGCCACTCTCATGGATCTCCAAGTTCACGAGGCTCGCCACGCTTTAGGCCACTCTCATGGATCTCCAAGTTCACGAGGCTCGCCACGCTTTAGGCCACTCTCATGGATCTCCAAGTTCACGAGGCTCGCCACGCTTTAGGCCACTCTCATGGATCTCCAAGTTCACGAGGCTCGCCACGCTTTAGGCCACCCTCATGGATCTCCAAGTTCACGAGGCTCGCCACGCTTTAGGCCACTCTCATGGATCTCCAAGTTCACGAGGCTCGCCACGCTTTAGGCCACTCTCATGGATCTCCAAGTTCACGAGGCTCGCCACGCTTTAGGCCACTCTCATGGATCTCCAAGTTCACGAGGCTCGCCACGCTTTAGGCCACCCTCATGGATCTCCAAGTTCACGAGGCTCGCCACGCTTTAGGCCACTCTCATGGATCTCCAAGTTCACGAGGCTCGCCACGCTTTAGGCCGCTCTCATGGAAAAATCGACAAATAAACAACTCTGCTATAGCAGAGCATATAGTAGACTCAGGACCTAATCACTGGATCGAATTACACAACCCAAAAATCCTTGCCAACGAGAGGCACTACTATAAGAGAATGGTTCGGGAAGCGATTGAGATTAAGAAGCATCCTAATTTCAATCGTGAAGATGGTTTCAGTCTCTCTGCTTCGTGGAATCCAGTGATAGCAAAATGTACTCGGCGTGAAAAATCAACTCAGTATGTGGATACAGTCAGTGTAGTGTGTTGTCGCAGTGAGAACCGGCCCTAATAATTTTTATGAAGATCAAGTAAAGGGTAGTTCAACAAACGCCTTCGCTTTGCTGCGATACCTCCAACACGTCAGTCTTCCCGGGACCATGCTTGGTGCAATCCAAGCGAAACGTCGGGAAATAATAAAGGTAATTTACGCGATAAATACCCGGTTATATGTATGTTAATAATCGTTAATAATGTTAAGGATAATTGGCAAATTTTATAAGTTTGCTAAGTAAGTAGATTCTAGAGTAAGTAGTAAGTCTTATAACTATTTAATTTTTTTATGTAGGTATAAATATATCTTTTACCTATTTGTACCCACTTAACTTTATTTCTGCAAAACTATAAGTAGGGACTACCTACAGACCGAACAAACTATGTACTTAGGTTACTCTAACCATAATAACTGTTTTATGTAAGTGACTTGTGTCTTTTTTGAGAATAAATATCTTTAAACCTAAACCTAATAATGAGATTCACGTGCGTCTAATCGAGTTTAAATAATATAGGTAATTGATTAGATGTATAAAAACCTACCTCTGCGACTTCTCGGTATCGCGAGAGGAGTGCCAAGAGCCAGGACGGTGCCAATACCAATTATTCACATCCTTGGATCTTGCGGCAACTCTTATAAATATTTTACGATCAATCTGATGCGCAAGCAGAATTCAAAGAAATGTTTTTCGTACTTTGCCGCGTCTTATAAGATCTTTTGTTATAAAAAACTTGTTGTTTAACCCGCGACAAAAAAGAGGTGTGCTATAAGCTCGACCGCTATAATGTGTGTACATATAATCTGTGGCACCTTAAGCGAGTGTACCGATTTGGATGTCAACTGGCGACTGGCGACGTCAACTGCTGGACAAAGGCTTCCCTCTTAGATCTCCAAGTGCTAAACCTGAACCTCAGGGATTGTTGCCATACCACGCTTGGCGGGTTGGCGAACGCAGTACAGAATTTCACTTTCAAAATTAACGTGAGATATACTATTCATTTTGTAAAAACGGGAATTAGGGCACTGAAATGTGTTATGTGGCGTGTGGCCACGCGCGGACGGGCATTCAATCCCATGATGACGATTTTCTTGAAAAATCGAAACGTGTCGGAATAATCTTCGACGTTAAAATACTACGTGAGTAATTCCCGTTTTTACAAAATGCAGTACAGAATGTTGATACACGGGAACGCTGCTGCCCATCTTTCGGAGGTATCGCTTGGCAGATTCTTACTGCATCCACGGGCAAGAGAGTAGGGGTAACATTCTTCTGCCGGCACCCTACGGCACTAATAATCATCTTAAAATAAAGGCGATTTTTTTTATGAAACGAATTGTGCTCAAAAACACAAATAGCCATCTTAGCTCACAAAACAATAAATTAATTCATGCAGGACGCTGCAGTGCCTGGTGCATGGTTATAGATAGATTAGACTTGCCTAGCTCGTCTATCATATCTCGGCTTAGTCGGCTATAATATTGGAATTTAATTGAATCTCTCGCATGAGTCGCATGATATAGAAAGTTGTGTCAAACAAACGTCAACTGTCAACAAGCTTTTGATTGTCTAAGCTTTTGAGTTTTGACCAACAATTGTTAAACCAACCAACTTGGCCAACTAAGTTGGCCGGCGGATTATTCCCGGTAAGCTTGTGCACATAAGCTTGTGCATTCTACTGCAGGACATAAGCCTCCCCTAGTCTGTACCATTTCACCCTGTCTTCGGCTTGCCGCATCCAGCGTCACCGTCACAAATCATCACTCCATCTTGCCAAGTCGCGGTCTCAACTCAAGAACTCGTTTACCCTATCGGTTTTCGGTTTTTAATATTAACCTCACCTTGGGGTTGATGCTATACTACCACAGATTACAGAAACTAAATACTACGCTTGGCAGGTAGGCGAGCGCAGGGATGTTGGTACACGGAAAGACGCTACTGCCCATATTCCGGGAGTAACCCTTCGCAGATTCTTACTGCATCTACTGGCAAAAGAGGAGAGGCGTCATCCTGCTGCCAGCACCCCACGGCGTGCGTCTACTCATGTACAAAACACAACAATGTTATTTGGCCTCAAAGCTCTATTCCGATAAACGCTGTGCGAACGTGACTGCACCAGCGATCACTACATACCTAATCTGACCGCTAATTTAACGACTGCATTACCTAGTGGGTTTGTTATTGTACTACCTACTTGCTTTGTGACTGCATTGTTGTTCCTACCTCCTACCTGCCATGAGAGTAAATGTTTTACACAGCGTAAGCAACTGATATATTTATGTTGTACGGGCCAAAAATATCATGTTCAGTTCCAGTTAGTTTCTGTAATCTGTGGTTCCAGTTCCATGTCAAGGTCCGCATAGAAATGTCCATTTCACGTTAAAATTTAATAAAATACCTTAAAGTACCTACCAACATAATTCGTTTGCTTTCTTTTTTTTTCAAGTGTGGGAAAGAAAAAAGAAGAGGCATGAGAGTTTCAATTTCCATAGCCATCTTAAAATTAGTTTTACAATTTTATATTTTAATTAATTGGTAATGTTCAAACATCGGTAGTGTTCTGACTGTTGCTCTGATTGCTTTCCAGCAAAGAGCTCCCAGCATAGAGATTAGGCGTGGGGCGCCGGCAGTAGAATGTTACCCCTCCTCTCATGCCCGTGGAAGCAGTAAGAGCCTGCTAAGGGATACCTCCTGAAGATGGGCAGCAGCGTCTTTCCGTGTATCAACATCCCGTACTGCGCTCGCCAACCCGCCTGCTAAGCGTGGTGAGTATGGCAACTCCCCCTCATGAAGATCCATGAGGTAGGCCTGTGTTCAGTAGTGGACGTCTTACGGCTGAAATGATGATAGAGCTCCCCAGACTTCTCAAAAGTTCACGGTCCTGAACATTCCGTCTCGCCAACATGAAAGTACTGGATGTCAAATTATGCTTGTTACCTACCTAAAGATTTAAATTCAAATTCAAATTTTCAATACATTCATTTATTTATTTCCATAGTTTTCAATTACAAAACATAGACAAGAACTGTGGAATTGTCTTTATTATGTGTGTTATCAAGGGATAATGCTCTTTCGAGATATAAATATTCGTATAATCATTATTTCGTTGCATGAAAATTCGTGATAAAGTTATTTCGGAGACTATTTATTCTTGGTGGCATGTTTTCGTATTAGCGTTATTCTAGGTTCAGTAATTCGGAAATCAGTATGAGAGTCCAATAATGCTGACGCACGCACATTGGTCTTTCCAATTAACCAAACTGTTATTGTTAAGTAAAATGATTTCATGGAAGGTAAGTTTTCAGAAAAAAAAATAACACACCACGTCCGGCTAACACTGCTTAGTGGTACACTGATTCCAAATGAGTCTATTATGTTTATGACTATTACTATTAACGATTTAAATCTTAGCTTATATCTTTTGTTGTACGAGTACATCGTATACTAATTGATTAGTACTACTATTCCTAACGTCCCCACCCTTGCCGTGGGGTGCCGGCAGTCGAATGTTACCCCTCCTCTCCTACCCGTGGATGCAGTAAGAGCCTGCTAAGAGACACCTCCGGAAGATGGGCAGCAGCGTCTATCCGTGTATCAACATCCCATACAGCGCTCACCAACCCGCCTGCCAAGCGTGGTGAGAATGGCAGCTACCCCTCATGGAGATCCATGAGGGAGGCCTGTGTTCATCAGTGGACGTTTTATGGCTGAAATGATGACTATTCCTAAAGGCTGCCAACGCTGGCTTTTTTAGCTACAGGAGCTACAGCGTTGCCCTGTGGCAACACTGATTTTCAGACTGCTCCTGGTTAGGTGACATCCTTACCTTAAAATGCTGTACTGTTCAACATCCAGGTTCCCACTAAGAAAAAACTATGCAATTATTTCGCACGTGTATATTATTATTATTATTATAATTTACCTATAATAAGCACATAGTTGCTAGCCTTGTTTACGGTCACGTGTTCCAATACCTAATAGGTATAAACAATGTTTGCTTGGAGACAACGTTAAGTTGTATATTTATGTACCTACAGTGTCACTTTGTTAATAAATAAGTATTTCTAACGTGACCGTAGAAGCCCACAACTCGTAGTATCGGTTATCGAAACGAAACAAATCTTTACGCTTTTCTGCCTTCTACAGGCTATATCTAGATTACAATGTTTTTTAATCTTAAAAGAGGTCGGAAGATAGCATGAAGGATAAAATTTAATTTAATCATGTGAGTAATGTAATGCAAGACTTTTAGCGGATGAAAAAGGAAACTTTTCCTACCAAATAGGTATCAAAAGAGCTGTTTTCGTCGAACCGTAACTGGCCGTCTTTCTACTTCATCTGACTCAAAGGCCTATTGATAATTCTTAAATTAAAATAATATATTATTACCATTAGGTATTTAATTGTTCGTGGATCACATCATCAAAATCGAGTTTTGAACTATCACCTCTAAAACATGATCATATAAAAAAATATCATCAAAATCCATTCAAAATCAACAGTATCGCGAAACAAACACAAAAAACATACAGTCAAATTTCGATGCAAGAAAACGTATTTGCTGTAAGTAGCCAAAACCCAACTTTTCACCAGAGTCAAAAAACTTCTAAAAAGTTAGAAAAAAAATCATATCTTTTTATTTATCAGTGACAGAAAAATGATTTTTGGAACACGGTTTTGTTGAATTATTACTCATGAAAAACAATGAAAATTTTTTTGTTAAAGTTATTAGCAGTAGGCTTTTTATTACTTACAGCAATTGACTTTTCATTTTAAAGACTTAAAGAACGTTGTAAGTAGTTTAGTGACTTCTATGGAGATAGCTAAATTCCGTATATTTACAGACATTTAAAATGCTGTAATTGAAATATTTAATAAATTACGTACTAATAAAGAGATATAAGACTAATTTTAAAAAAATACTGATACCACTTAATTGATATAAATAAAGAATAGTTTGTATGTGTGGTACAAATAAAATGCTGTAAGTTTATTATTTTGTTTATTACTGTTACATTAAATTTAGCTTGCTCTCTTAGAATTCAATTATTATTTAAAGTGCGTCTTGCACCAAAAGTTATTTAAGCTTAAATATAATTTAAATCACTATTTTGACAGTAGTTTCATACAAATCTGTCAAATTAATTTTGTTTAACGCCAAATTAAATACGTTTAACTTTGGTGCAAGACGCCCTAAGTACAAGGAACATAATCCTAAACTTATTCTTCTTCATCTGTGTCTGCTAAACAATCGACTGTCTTTTTATTAAACTTCAAATCTAAATATTCTTTAGCTGTTATTAAAGTGATACCTAGCCATTGTGGCTATATATCATTTTATTATCAACTAGCTGACCCGGTGCCCACTTCGTTAGGCAGTAATTTATAGCCTATGACAATCACAAATACTGTAGCTTTCTTTTAGTAAAAGAATTTTTAAAATCGGTTCAGTAGATTCAGAGATTACCCCCTACAACCTCACAAACTTTACCTGTTTATAATATTAGTATAGATAATTTTTTCTAGATCGTTGTACTTCTGGACAGAAATTGGCAACTTAGCTGGGTATAAATTATGTTTTCTGTGTCTCCAATGTCGCCAAGTTTAATTTCAATATAAGGGGCCACGGAGTGTTTTACGAGCATTACATCTGGCTTACTTTTTTGAAACGTTGCGATACGTATGTGAGATATCTTTATTTTTGTAGTTTTTTAACTGTTTTATTAATAACATCTTCAAACCCCATGAAATCTTTTCCTGCAAGCACGGTAACTTCATAGGGACATGGATTTTTCCTTGCCATTTCTATGACCGTTGCCCAGAGGCGGCTTTACCTATAGTGCAGGGTGTGCGGCGCACACGGGCGCCGGGTCTAAGGGGGCGCCGAGCGCCCTCTAATGCGACACCTCCAAAGATGCGTGCGTCGCTCGCGGCACCGGCGCACTCAAAGACCCTGCGCCCGTGTTTCGGCCGATGCCGCCAGGCGCGCGGTAGCAAAGCAAGACGCGCCACCACAAGCTGCGTCTTTACCTACTCTACACAATTACTTTTGTTTCAACGTGAAATCTGCCTTAAAACAGTTATTTAAAGATTAAGTATATTGGCGTAGTGTCGCATCACTTCACTACCACAGGCGCGTAACGTTTTGAAAACTATATTCTGCAAACGATAAAAACTTGCTTATACCGTCTATCCGTGTTGTACCGTATGCGCGAATAAATAAGTGTCGACCTAAGGATAAAACTATGGGACTCACTCATACTGTCCAAATTAAATTTTGCTGATTGTGTGTTTAGTGACTGCCTTTTGACTCGCACAATAAAATAACTCAACGAATACAAAACGCCTGTATTCGTTTTTGTTATCCTATTCCTAGACGTGTCCACATCTCGCCTTAAATAAATGCCAATGGTCTCCTCAATATGTCGTCCCGCCGAACTCTCCATTTCGCCACTCTGCTTTTTGGTGTCATCAGGAACCAACAGCCAAGTTACCTATTTGAGAAACTTCATTTCTCAAACCGCCACGTCCGTCTATCCACCCAGTTGATATGTCCGAAGCACAGAACGGCTGCATTTCGTGGCAGCTTTAAATACGCGGCCACGAAATGCTGGAATAACCCCTTCCACCTCTAATAAAAAATTGTAAAACAGTTCATTCATTTAAAAAAAATCTAAAAAAGTCATTAATATAGTCTCAATATAACTTCGTCAATATGACCCGTCGTTCTGGGCCTCGGACAAACCACACCGAAGTGTAAGTTTTGAATACATATATGTAAATAATTCTCTACTTGTTATTTTATTTTCATTGTTTCAGTTCATTCAGTATATTTTTGGTTAGTTCATTTACATGAATAAATATTGTTATCTAATTCACAAAAAGTCATATATTTTGTTTTGTTTATTTTTTTGATATTAATAGGTACTTTGTTATTATATTTTATTTTAACGTACTGCATTTTTGTATCGCGGTAGCCACCATCCGCATACTTCGGTCACTACGGAAGACCACCGCTGTGGTACGGACCCGTTCTGCCACAGCATATGCTGAGTAATGACCATTTTTGTCACATTTTTATTTTATTTTTTAAACCTTATTATTGTATATGGATTAATTGTAAATTGTGTGACAAAATAAACGTAGCTTTATCTTTAACGGCACCTGTTTTGATTCGTTTGAAAACACGCCGACCATCATTGCTAACTCGGCTGTATTAGAATGACATAAAGTTCAAATTGCAAAGGACGTTGCGGCGCCGGCGGTTATTTTCAAAGGCTTTGTGTACGCGTGCCGCAATTTTTGTTTTACCGCTGCTCCGTAGTTTTGCGAAATAAGCCTTGATGCAATGAATTAAGTATCATTTTTAAGTAAACATGTAAATAAGAAGTAAATCGGCTTTTCTTTTGATAAAAATTATTTATAAGATAAGATTTCGTTAATTGTTTACACAATTATTGCGATATGCATCGGGGTCAGATGTCATCAAAAACAGCTAGCGAAAAAAAATTAACAACGAGTGACAGTGATATCGAAGAATATATATTTTTAGTTGTAACCCCTTCCTTCCTAAAAAGCTTCTTGACATCATTTAAAATTGCACTATTTGCATCTGAATTTTCGTATGAAAATATAACTGTAAGTATTCTATTTTGACCCCGCTCCTACTAGGGGGCGCCAGGGTACTGGTGGCACACTGGCGCCACAAGGGCTAGAGCCGCCTCTGCCGTTGCCCAGTGGGATGGAGCCTATACCGTCATTTTCCTGACTACACGTTCTATAGTTGCATGCATACTATCAGCTGGCATATATGTACCTATGCCCTGGAAGAAGAAAATTAATTTGAATGACTTCTAAATTTATGCAGCGTTTCAATGCGTATCGTTTTATTTTAGTTTTGGTCAAAGCACGAATCTGCGTAAAGGAGCAAGGTTTTTACTTTTCTGCAAGGGATTCTAGATTATAATTTAGCAGACAAGAAGATATTTCGTTTGCTCCTCGATGAGCGTCAGTTTCAGACCAAATATTGCAAAAACTAAAGCGGATACCACTTTCATAAACCGTAAAATTGTAAACAGCTATTTTGCGGCTGCTAGACATGTTACTACCATGCGGTGTTTAGAAGACTTTTTACAATATGGTCGCTGAGCGACAAAGTCCTTTTGTAATTTAAATAAAAAAAAAGACTTTTTACAAGTCGAAGCTCAATCAAATTACACTCTTATCTTTTTCAAAAAGTGTTTGATGAAAGTGGAATCTATTTTGAGATACTTCTGTTTCTTTTAAATTCATAAGTATTATTTTTTTCTATTATGTTCTTCTGTTCGCATGTTGTAAGTAATCTTGTATTTAATTTGCACCCCAAAGGAATGCTGTAAGTAATCTTTTCACATGTAACTTTCATTCCATAAGAATGTTGTAAGTAATATCAGATGATTAAATAATGAACCGCACTTTTGATGTAAGTAAAAAGAGTGTTAAAACACTGTTTTTTTAGTGACTTACAGCAAATTGAACACGTAAAATTTTCAAAATTATACCCTATTTTAAAAGTTTTTGTCGTCGTAGCGATATGAGACCCAGACCATTCGACGCAGAATTTTTTTCTGAATATGGCTGTGTATTCAGTCTACTTACGCCATTCTTGCTACTTACAGCAAATACGTTTTCTTACGTCGATTTATAACCTCCTTCTTTTTGAAGTCGGTTAAAAACATCGGAATTTTAGAGTTTCTCTTACTACGAGTTACTCGGAGATTATCTCCGAATATCATCCCAGCCTTAGGACGTCCACTGCTGGACATAGACATTCATCATGAATCTCCAAGAACTGTTCATGAAGGGAATGCCATAATCACGCTTGACAGGCGGGGTGGCGAGCGCAGTACGGGATGGTGACACGAGAAGACGCATCCACGGATAAGACAGAAAAGGAATATTCTACAGCCTGCACCCCACGAATATCCGTATAGATTGAAATAAACATATCGATTTCTTGAAAACATTGAACCGCTCGGAACCTTAGCCCTCTATTTATAAATAGGCGTGAGCGGACAACATCTGCGTGGAGCGAACTTTGCACCGAATCAAAAACAAACCGCTCAGAAATAAACCGGCCCACGGATGCTGTGGTAGTTTCTATCGAGTTATTGTCACAGTTATATTAAATTAACGGTGAAGGAAACATCGTGAGGAAACCCGCGGCTTTGTTAGCTTCAGACGTATTGACCTGTTCTTTCCTCTGACTAATAGCTGACTAAGCTGAGAGGATGGTACAGGTGCTGGGCAAGCATAATCCATCTAACAATGTCCCAGGCACTGCAGCGTCCCGTACAGCATAATTACCAGTTGCTGACGCTGTATAAATCATCTATAATAGATGTAAAGGCCTTACTTTTTTATATTACACTAGCTTTTGCCCGCGACTTCGTCCGCGTGGAATTCCCCTTTTTCAAGCAGAGCCACTTTGATTCGAAAATATAAATACCATTTATTCCTTATCCAGTGGGAATTTAGAAAAATCCCTTCTTAGTGCACCTCTAGGATACTCAAGGTATATGTGTGCCAAATTTCAAGTCTTTAGATCCTGTTTAGGTTGTGCATTGATATATCAGTCAGTCAGTGAGTCAGTTAGGACTTTATATGTATAGATTTTACTACTTTTATATATATAGATAATCTATGCTATTCAAACATCACAAAAATAGTATATTATCAAAAATCACTAACTTAATTAGTTTTCTGCCTACTGCCTACGCCTTAAGTACGATAGCATGAATATTAATAGCCCATATCCTTTTCTAGGTTACTATCTATCACCTGACTAAATTTCATCAAAATCCGTTCAGCCGTTTAGGCATGATAGAGCAAAACTCCCACCAAAAACCATAAAAAAATCACTAACTCAATTCAATTTTCTGCCTACTTCCTACCCCCTAAGTACTATGACGTGATCATTTTGATCTTATATCCGTTTTTAGGTAACCATCTATTACCTTACTAAATTTCATCAAGATCTGTTCAGCCTTTTATACGTGAAAGAGCAAAAGTCCCAACAAAAACGACTAAAAATCACTAACTCAATTTAGTTATCTGCCTACTGCCTACCCCCTAAGAACGATGGCGTGATTATTTATAGCCTATGACCATTTCTAGGTTATCATCTATCACCATACCAAATTTCATCAAAATCCGTTCAGCCGTTTAGGCGTGAAAGAGGAACAGACAGACAGACAGACAGAGTTACTTTCGCATTTATAATATTAGTATGGATTATAGTTTTATTTATTACGCAAGATTCTTGTAAACACTCAGTTTGGATGACATACAAAGCATCGTCGTCTTCGTTTCAGCCGTTAAACGTCCACTACTGAACACAGGCCTCGCTCATGGATCTCCGTGAGGGGTAGTTGCCATACTCACCACGCTTGGCAGGCGGGTTGGCGAGCGCAGTACGGGATGTTGGTACACGGAAAGACGCTGCTGCCCATCTTCCGTAGGTATCCCTTAGCAGGGTCCCTAGCAACATCCATGGGTATGAGAGGAGGGGTAACATTCTACTGCCGGCACCCCACGGACATACAAAGCATAAGTAGGTATAATTTTAAAACTTATTAACGGGACTTTAACGCGCATTAAGTTCTCCCCTATTATATACTAATTATGTTAATATCTCTGTAAATAATGTTGTACGTCGCACTATAATAATAATAATTCTCCTAAGTGTTTACACTATTTATTTGTAATATATATTTAAGTTAGCTAAATAAAGCTAATTTAAGTAAGTAACTTTTATTATTACAACTTAAATTGTTGTTTTTTTTGTATGATTTTTATTAAGATAAATGTTTAAGTACTTCATATAACGCAGTGGGTTATTGTTATCTGTTTTGTATGATTGTGTAAAGGAATAAATTGAAATTGTATTTGTGCACAAAGTATTAAATAAATACTGGCCGTTTTTAGTAAAAACGAAAAAAGTGTTCCTACTAAACATTCACAATTGCTGTCGTTGTCAAATTGTTATTCCTTCCAGTAAAAGACATGTAAGCCAAAAAATAATAAGAAGAAGAAAAGAAAACTAACGCTTGTGTAGCCTTTTCTGGACGATATGGTCGCGGAGCTTTGTGTGACAGTCCTTTTGTAATAGTTATAAATAAAAAACAAAATTTGATAAGGTTTTTAGTTTTTAATGAATATCATAACTTTATTTTGTTATTTCCCGATATAGTAGCTGATTTAGGTATTATGCCTTTGCATCTATTAAAGATGATTTATACAACGTCAGCAACTGGTAATCATGCTGTACGGGACGCTGCAATGCCTGGGACATTGTTAGATGGATTAGGCTTGCCCAGCACCTATACCATCCTCTCAGCTTAGTCAGCTATTATTCAGAGGAAAGAACAGGTCAATACGGTCAAGTCGATACAGGCCGTGCACCAATGGATTTTTCTTTCTTGATAATGTATGTGCATACTTAACACGTACTTTAACGGTGATGGAAACATCGTGAGGAAACCCGCGGCTTAGTTAGCTTCAGACTTATTGTAGGTATTAAAGAACTTCATAACACTCCTGACACCGGTGTAGATAATGTCTAACATGTGACCGCCGTCGTGGGCTGCCGGCAGTAGAATGATGCCTCTCTCTCTTGGTCGTAGATGCAGTAAGAATCTGCCAAGGAATACTTCCGGAAGATGGGCAGCGTATTTCCGTGTACCAACATGCCGCACTGCGCTCCCTAGCCCGCCTGGCAAGCGTGGTGAGTATGGCAACAGACCCTTCATGATCAGTTCTCGAAGATCCTTGAGGGAGGCTTATGTCCAGCAACTTCCTATGGCTAAGATGATGATGATGATGATTAAAAATAAAAACTTCTGAACACATTACTATGTTAAGTATGAATAATAATTGTTTCTGCAACTTGCTGGTCTTACGCTCGTGTTGTGCGGTAGGTACAGACCTTCGCAGTAACGGATGAGCGGGTGAGGAGACGACCTCAGCGAACCGGCTTTTGTACGCACTACGCAATGCCAATTAATATTTCATCAACATCTGCCATAGGACGCCCACAGCTGGACAAAGGCTCATGAATCTCCAAGATGTTGTCATACTTGGTTTGGCAGGCGGGTTGCCGATTTCTATACGGGATGTTGACACTCGGATAGACGCTGCTGCGCATATTCCGTAGGTCTCCTTTGGTAGATTCCTACTGCATCCACTGGCGAGAAAGGAGAGGCAACATTCTACTGCCGGCACCCCATGGCATCATGTTTACATTTAACTGATTATTCACATGCTAAGTACTCAGGTTTCAGCTGATAACCAGCGTTGGGCTGTATTCAACGGACCCAATATTTATGCCGAGTTCAACGTGTTTTTTTGTAAATATTTTGTGGTAAATAAGATTCGGATTCATTTATTGCGTAAATGGTTAGTATACAGATTAAATAGTCCTTCCATAATCAACTTAACAGCATGCAATCTCTCAGAACGATTTGTAGGTTGTATTTTGTAGGTTTGCAACGAATAAACTCAAAAACGACCGATTTTCAAAATTCTTTCGCCATTAGAAAGCTACATTATCCGTGAGTAACATAGGCTAGGTATATTTTATCCCCGTACTCGGGAACGGGAACTACGAGGTTGAAACCGGGGAGTGCGGCTAGTATTCAATAAATATATTGTGTACTAGCTGACCCGGTGCCCACTTCGTTGGGCGGTAATTTATAGCCTATGACACTCACAAATATATACCATCAAAATAAATACGTTTTTCATCATAATTATTAAATTAGGAACAGAATTGCTGTCATCATTTCATTTCAAGGAAAATGTTGGAAGATATCACAGTTTTACCGCGCGCGCGCGTTTGTCACCCACTCTCTTCTTATGTAACGCAGACGAGTTTGAGCGGGACAGCTAGAGTAATCTGTAATGAATGAATGGTACACCAAATACGTGAAATAACAGAGAAGAAAAAAAAAATTCACATGTAAAAACATGAAAACAAATAAATGGTCGCTGTAGCAGCATGGCTCTAAAGCTCCCGTCGCAGCCACTCCACCCGCACTGCTCAGGAGCGGGCAGACACGCTGGTACTTTGACGGAACCTTATGACGTATCGCCCAACCGCTGATATGCCCCTCAAAGCCCAACCTCACGCCTGTGCTGACCATCTATGCCACGTGAGGGGTAGACACTCGCAACGAAATGTCCTAACGAGTGACCAAAAGGGAAATAGCAAGCCCATGACCATAGCGAAAACGATTAAATTAACCCTTCTTGAATATTTGACACTGGCAGACTCGTGTAAAACCATTTTATTTTTATCGCTCCTTTCAGAGCAGGCTATAGTCTTAGACCATACTACCTAGTCTAACGTAGTTAAAAACCGTGTAAAATCAAAAACAAAAATCCATAAAAAGAAAAAGATGAAGAAACGCTGATATTGACAAAAAAGTCCTACAAAAAAATATAAAAATTTACAAATGTGCGTATGTTACCAAAAACAAAAGCCATAAAAAAGAAGAAGAAAAAACGCTGACACTGACAAAAAATCCTATAAAAAATCTATATAAATTTACTAACGAGCGCATGTCACCAATTATTTTAATGACTGAACTCTCTGGAAACATACAAGCTCTGATCGCCAGACTTTGCACCCGCGCTGGAAAGGCAAGCCCAGCGCGGGCGCCGTGCCAACCACGCGGGTGAAAGTGTGGTGATGACCTCACAATGGGGGTCGCGGAATTCGGAGTAAACATTTCGCTATAATGCGGGGGATTTGGATAATACTACCCACTTGATTTATAATGTTACTACTTAGGTAGGCGGAGGCTACTTAATGGGTGCAAAGCTCCCGAATGTAGTCGTCACGGACTAAATTGTTCTAGTTATTACAACTTTAGTGGAAACAACGTGGCAAAGCAATATTTTTTAATAAGTAAAAAAAGCTATTCCATTTCGTTTTTAGAGTAGGTAAGCGTTTTGCAGAAACGCATGTTCTAAGATAATGTAAGTTCTAATTGAAGAAGTTAAATTAAGTTTGAACACTAACAACAATAACAGTGAAATATTAAATTAAGTTTAAATTAAGGGAATGCAGTATATATGTTACGGGGATTGATGCGAGTATGGCAACAACCCTCTCAGGATCTTGGAGATCAATTAAATTCTTTCATTTACCTACATAATATTACCTACATGCAATGTTCATCCGAGCAGGGGGAGAATTTTATTCTGATATCCTTAATGCAAGGAAACCTAGTTAGGAGTTGGCACAGCCATGTATCAAAGTTATGTATTATGTACCCTGCGTATGTCAAACATCTCTTTCAAACTCGGTTATATATAATGCCATAAGTAAAAAGAGTACAGAATAATTGATTTTCGTTGCTATTTTAGCCTGGTTTCTATTACGTTATTATTCTAAGTGCAAAACAGTGTCATACTTGGCGAAACGTCTTCGTCGAAATACAGCGTCGAAACAAAGCATGACTGAGGCTAAAACAGTAACGTAACATGTTTGTGGGCGTGCGATTCACGCGCCCGCTGCGTGCGCGCAGATGACGTCATCGCCGCGCCCGCAGCACGCAGTAACTCCTTGATATTCTGCGTCGGGCCTACTTGGTTCTTGCTGACTAACACGAGTAACACGTTTTGGTTTCGAGTTTGTGTGTGTTCTTGGTACTACTGGTACTACGTAGTTGGGTTTTGTTGGCTGTTTTACCAGGTTTCTGTGTATTTCTAGGGTTTTTTGGATAAGTAAGCTGTAAATTGGCCTTTATGTTTTAAACAGCGTCAGCAACTGGTATGCCCGCTGAACGGAATAGCAATGCCCAGGATCAATGCAAGCAATAAGAGAGTAAAGTAAATAATAAATAAATAATTCATCCAATCCATCCCAAGGTTGCCTGGTAGAGATCGCTCTTTAGCGATTAGGCCGCCAATTGTCACTGTTGCTTTCAAGTTTCTCTTGTTATTATGTTTAGTTATATATATAAGGTGTGCAATAAAGTATTTTCAATATTTCTATCTATCTATAATTAAATAATGCTAGACAATTCACGCAGCATATACATATGCAGATTGTACAGACATTTGTCCCGAGGCGGGAATCGGACCCGCAACCTCCGCTGCGCCACAGAGGTCGTCGTGAAGGTAAGCATTAAAGAAACCGAATTAATGTTTGCATGTTACAATTTATAATAAAAAATAAAAACAGAATAAATAATACATAAAAGTACCTAGGACCAGTAAGAATAAATGCGAAAAAGTCTTGAAGAGAAAATAATATATGAAAGTGACAGATTCGAATATTCGATATTTAAATAGGGTCTGAATGAATTAAAACTTTTGACTTTGACATTGATTACCATAATTCCTGATGAATGATTGAACATTACATGCCACAGATACTTTTTCTTGGTTCTGTAACCAAAACGTTACCTCAAATTTTAATAGAGCGAGCTGATGGCGACTAGCCCGCGTATATTCATCATCACAACCATCACAACATCATATCATTTAATAAAATGCAATTAAAATATCTAGTTTTAATTCCGCTAATGCTGAGATGCATATGCACCACCCGCATTTTATTGTCATGGATTTCCGCAAAGTAACGCTTGATTCCATTAATCATCATATTATTTGACAGAAAGTCAAATTATATTAAGTCAATCTGTGGAATCGTTCCGGCTAGGTGGAGCGACGACCTGCGAAAAGCGGCCGGCAAAAAGTGGATGCGGGTGGCCGAAGAACGTTCTCAGTGGCACTTAATAGGAGAGGCCTATGTCCAGCAGTGGACTAATGTGGGCTGATGATAATGATGATGATGTGGAATCGTTCTGTTCGGCGGTCGAAGACTCAACAACACATCCAAGGAGCGGTAGCGTTGTTCGTTGCAAGGCAACTATCTCTGCGTCTTTGTCGTTTCTAGTGTATTCCGTGACGAACGAGGAGCAGATTTCTTCTGAAGATTCCATGTAGGGAGGCGAAACACGTATCGAATACATTTTCAGTGTTTTTAACCGCTAATCCGATATAGACTATCGGGTTTGTTAATATATATTTATTTTTTCATCATTTCAGCCGTAAAACCTCCACTAGCCTCACGGATCTCGATGAATGGTAGTTGCCATACTCACCACGCTTGGCAGGCGGGTTGGCGAGCGCAGAACGAGATGTTGATACACGGAAAGACGCTGCTGCCCAACTTTCGGAGGTATCCCTCAGTACCTGAGCAGGCTCTTACAGCATCCACGGGCATTAGAGGGGTTACATCCCTACTTACACTACTGCTAGCACCCCACGGCAGTTTTTGATGTATATTCTACATTTTAATGGATTTCCGCAGCTGAATCAATTAACTGTTATGAAAGAATCGTTCGACTCAAGGAATTAGTTTGACGCAGAACAGAATCTCATAATAATCTTACGGTTTACGTCGAAGCACAGCTGCTGCGCTTCACAAACACCAAACACTCGGAACCTTGGATAAAACGAATATACCTACGTGCGAGTTAATTCAAGCATATCTCTATCTATACTAATATTGTAACGAGGAAAGTTTTGTATTTTATATGTTTGTAACGAATAACAGCCGTGACCGTAGACGCCGTGGGGTGCCGGCAGTAGAATGATACCCCTCCTCTCATGACCATGCAGTAAGAGCCTGCTCCGGAAGATGGGCAACAGCGTCTATCCGTGTATCAACATCCCATACTGCGCTCACCAACCCGCCTGCCAAGCGTGGTGAGAATGGCAACTACCCCTCAGAGATCCAAGAGGGAGGCCTGTGTTCATCAGTGGACGTTTAATGGCTAGCTCTTTAGCAATAAGACTGCCGATTGTCACTTTATGTTCAGTGTTTATTTAGTTGTGAATTTTGTATTTGTATATTTTAAGGTGTGCAATAAAGCATTTTCTATCTATCTATCTACTAATCACACGGAAAACACCGACACCGTATGACCATGAACTAGATTTTTTTCAATAAGCCCTCAATTCCTGTGTTTAATTTTACGAGCAGAATCAATTTGTCATAGAATTGTTTTGTTTGTTTCTACAATTTATTCATTGGAACACAACAAATCATCATTATCATCAACTTAGCCGTATGACTGGCTGTCCAGTCCACGTCCCTTTTTCCAGCTTTTATTACCTCATGATCTTTCATGAGTGGATGGTTGCTAGACTTACCACGCTTGGCAGGCGGGTTGGCGACCGCAGTGAGGGATGTTGGTACACGGACGACGTTGCTGCCCATCTTCCGGAGGTATCCCTTGGTAGGTTCTTACTGCAAGCGAGCAAGAGAGGAGGGGTAACATTTTACTTCTGGCACCCCACGGCAATTTAGAATGATATCGGGGACAATTTAGATGCACTTTAGCAGCTATAAAATTACTTCAGCTAAGAAAATCAATACATAGTATATAACAAAGACGCTTCCCGCTGTCTGTCTGTCCCTATATTTGCTTAGATTTTTAAATCTACGCAACGAATTTTGATGCGGTTTTTTCAATAGATAAAGTGATTCAAGAGAAAGGTTTATATGTATAAAACATGCATAATATAGTAGAGAAACACTGATCATTTTGGAGGTTTCTAATGTGAGGTCGTAAATAAACACATTTTTTTGCGCTCACATTGCAAACGCTGGCTGAACCCTACGGGCTACGAGATAGAATCAAAATAATGTAATACAGTATTGTACAACTTAAAAAGGTCTACAAAAAGTCCGCGATACGATGGTAAATTCTGTAGTATATTTAGTGTCAGCATTGCACCCGTGCGAAGCCGGGGCGGGTCGCTAGTACCAATAATAAACATGAAAAGATACACCTAATATTGTTTTTATTGCATAAAATATGAATTATCTTTATTGCTAGCTGTAATTTGACGTGAATTATTTGTTGAGTTAAAAAAGCCGTTGGCTGAGTGATATACCCTCGACATTCCATTCCAAAGGTACACGGAAACGCTGCTGCCCATCTTCCGTAGGTATGTACCTATTCCTTGACAGCTTACTGCATCCACGGGCAAGCGAGGATAGGCAATAAGGCCTGTCAATAGGTTTAAAACTAATTTAACTTTTTATCACCCCTAGGTCTAGCATGAGTTTTCACATACTCGCTAGCGACTGTGGTTAAAATATGTATGAAAACTGGTATAGCGCCTCTTGCGGATAGTTTGATACTAGAATACGCAGTAAACTATACTACAGCGACTGTAGTTTGGGCTTCATTTGCTTAGAATTTGGTACCATGAGTTACAAATCTGACAGATGTCAATGTAACGGTAGCATTACTACTATAGTAACGGCAGGCGATCTAACAGTAACAATTCATGGCAGACAAACTGGTATATCTGTATCGTAAATACAAGTTGTCCATTGCCTTGACTGCATTTTGTGCTAAAAGATTTATTTTGTGGAACACCTTGACTAAGAGCTTACCTACACACCTACTCATGAAGTGTTTGCGAGTCTCCTTCATCCGATCTTATCAGATTGTTTATGTTGAGTACAGTTTTAACTAGGTTTAAATGGTTTAAATCACAGCATTTTCAAAATTTACTGAATGCCGTGAGGTGCGGCTAGTAGAATGTTACCCATCCTTTAATGCCCATGGATGAAGTAAGAGCGCAGAATGCGATGTTGATACACGGAAAGGCGCTGCTGCCCATCTTCCCGCCTGCCAAGCGTGTTGAGTAGGTATGCCAACTACCCCTCTGAATGATGATGAAGAATACCAGCGTTGCATCTTTTAACCTCGGTGCAACTATTGCTGAGACAGAGCCTTTTGGCACACTACACTTTTGTGTTTTGGAAATTATAAAATGTAACCTCAAATTGGTTTAGGTCCGTTTCGTCTGGTTCCCTGTTCGTCTGGCTAGTTCATTAATTCAGTATTGTAAAAGATTACATTTAATAAGGTTCTAGCTTTTGTACCAATAACCCTAATAATGTAGGGGTGTGATTTTATCAATGAGCCGTTTTCAGTAAAAAAAGAAAAAGAGTTTTCTACTAAACCTAACAGATGGAGCTGGCAAACGGAGTAAGCAAGTTTGTGATTAATCCTGTCATTGTCGAATTGTGCCTACCAGTAAAATAAAATTAACGCCATCTATATGGTTCGAGGTAAATATTTTTGAAGTTTTTACTTCTTAATGAAAACGCCTCATTACCTTATTTATAATAATATGTGCTTCTAAAATTGATTTGTCACTAATCAAATCAAAATAGTTTATTTGCCAGAATACAATTTTTCAATAAGGTCTTATATAATAGTGGTAGTTCCTGTATTCAGCTTGTGTGCAAGCATGCAAAATATTAATTAAAATGTTATATATCGTAGGTATTAAATTATAAACAGTTCAAATAGTCATTTAAATCATAAAAACATTTTTCCAGTAATCATATATTAAGTTTTTTCTTAAACAATACTCCTTTTCAGGCCTTCACTTCTTCCGGAAGTTTATTATAAATTATTATAGTATATTTAAGTATATATTATTATTAACAGCATTTCTCTTATAAATGTCTTTATGACATGTGGGTTTACATAAAAGATTTTGAAACTTTTCCCTTTTTTGACGAATAACCACTTCACTGCGATATTTAAAATATTTTGGATACGTTTGGACAAAAATACAAATGTCTCTGATGTACATAGTAGGAAGAGTAAGGATTTCACATTTTCTAAAAAGAGGCCTACAGCTATCGAGGAACCATGAGCCATTTATTGCTCGTAATCGAAAAATAGTAGGTATGTCATCTAAACTGAGTCACGAAATAGAATTTTTCTGGCACTTCGCTTTTTGTAGGGGATTGTCTAGTTTTGTTTAATATTACTTGGTTATTGAATTGAGGTGACAGATTTGCTATTTTAGGATATGTTCCTATCCATAATGGGTATTGCAGATTAGTGACAAATCTAAACTTAAGTGACATAAAATATACTTGTCATACTAATCTAGGTCTACTTATATAATTTTGAAACTATCATGGTTGTAAACATTAAAATGTAAATATTTATGGTATATTTAAAAAGACTCAAATCATGGTACATATCCCGTAAATATTGCTTATATTAATCTAGATCATATATCAGTTTTTTAGCGATGACTGTCCTTTTGACTTCGGTATAAACATGGCCAGAAACGTCATTTAACATCCGGTTGTGCCACAGAACTGGAGGGTGGTGACTTCCTCTCGGTTGAATGACTCAGTTCACACCTCTGACATTTGTATGTAAATTCCTGTGTTTCTTTGTCTCTGCATTACGTTGCTCACCCACCATTGTATAAGAATTAAAATCGATAAGTAGTATAATTGTTTACTATCAAAATACAAAAGTTATTAAAAAAACTGCGTACGATTCTTAACTACTGCGTGGTTTACTGGCATAATGGGCCTTTGTCCTTTGGCCTTGTTAAATCGATTCCTAGATCTATACTAATATTATAATGAGGTAAAGTTTGTGAGTTTGTGATGTGAGGTTGTAGGGGGTAATCTATGGATCTACGGAACCGATTTTCAAAATTCTTTTACTAATATGGAAAGCCACATTATTTGTCAGTGTCATAGGCTGTAAATCACGCCCAACGAAGTGGGCACCGGGTCAGCTAGTAAACATATACCTAAACTTATTGGTATTAACTTTGCTATTTTAGCTACCGGTATTTGTATGGTCGTTGATTAGTGCATTGGCCTACCTATATGTTTTAATTGTCGACTTTATCAGTTCCATCAATACGAGGCGGGCTATCCCATGCAAGAGGTGAGTCATATCTGATTCATTACTTGTGAATATCTCTTTAACGATCAGTCATACAGGTTCAACTTGTATTACTCATTATCACGCTGTTTACGCGTGTTTACTTGTGAGCTCAGTATGATATTCCAACACTATATGGTGTACTGTGTGTGTTGTGATTGTGAGTTCCTTTCAGTTCAGTGTGCCCGTGCGATCGGCACTGGGCGTGGATATCTGTGCGCTCGCGCTTTTATACCGTCGGTCGCGGCGATAACCGTGATATACTTGTATTTACATTCAGATTCAAACGCCATAACCAAAAGAAGAAGGAGTACATTCAGATTATACCATTGACGTTCAACATCCGTATTCCAATGCCTCTTTTGTAATCAGTTTTGAAATCGCTGCATTCGTATTTCGAATTCACGAATGTAGTTACAAGTAGGTACCGAAAGTGTTGCGCAAGTGGAAAATTACATGGACAACAGCTGTATGTTAATGGCATAGGGTTGGGTTTGGCTGTGACGCGCGATGACGTCACGCGCCACGCGGTGGATGCGTGGCCGGCTGACGCGCCCACCGTGCGCGCGGTTTCTGCATGTGGCAACAGTTTTTTTATGCAAGACGTTTGGTGTGACTGGCCGGGTTTGAAATTAGAATTGCTGTTATGATGGGCCGTTTTCACCAGTTTTATAAACTGCTAGTGCGTTTTGTCTGTTGGTAGAGTTCTTGCATTGGGTATGGATATCCTACTAATTCATTTATTTGTTTATAACAAAAGAATCACAATAAAATAAACTTATATTATAGTTAACTTATATACTTACTATAATAAGAGTCGATATCAGTATTCAATAACTGTTCTGTGTTCTTAAAGTTCTTATCATATTGTTTTTATTTACTTACATGAAAACAACCAACTTAATTATGTTTTATACGAAAATTGTATCATTTAATCAAGGCTTAGCAGTCTTACGTCAGCTTGACCTTAGGTTTTTGTTTGTTTAGCTTTTGTACGCGTTTATCATTGACAAATAATTAAAAAATATTCATGATACTCCTTCTATTCTGTTGAAATAGATGAGTTTTAATTCATTATCTAATATGAACCTTGTGTGAAAGTAATAAAAATTTATGTAACACATTATGTGGCGCAATGTTCACACGATCTACAGATATTTGTTCAGGGTGTTATTATAATAAAAATATATATCTATGAAGTAGGTATACTGTATTAAGTGTATCAGTCAACTAGTACCCATAACATAAGTTCTGCTTAGCTTGGGGCTAGATGATGCGTGTGAATTGTCCAGCATTTTTTTTTTATTATGTACATTCATGCAGGTAGGCAGGCATAGTGTAGTTTAGAATTTCATTATTCCGATTTATTTCTCTAAAATACTTAGGTGACTTATTCTTTAAAATCTTTGCTCTTGGCTAAAATCATAAACTGAATTTCACTTTTTATCCAATTTGTTAGTCTAACATTATATGCTTACAATAAAATATCTGATTATCTAGAAGACGAAAATGCTTGGAATTAAATTTGCTCTGACATCGAAACAACTAAAAAACTTACTTTTAAAAAGAACTGTAATTAATGGAATCAGGCGTTACTTTGCGGAAATCCATGACAATAAAATGCAATAAAAATATTTAGTTTTAATTCCGCTTATGCTGAGATGCAGGAGCACCGCCCTCCCGCCCGCTAATTATGCACATGGAGAGAGAACTAGGTTGTCAGTGCAGCATGCATACCCAAACCTATACGACGACACGTGTTTCGCCTCTCCGCGAGGTATCATCAGGTGAGACGCTGAGGTGTTGACTGGTCGGCGGCTGGTAAGAACACGTTTTCGTTCCAGCCGCCGGCCGTACTTTGAAACTTGCTTGGGTACAGCAAGCAATAGGTATAATATAAGGAAAATCCATGCTAAATATACTAAGAACTTATAATACTTATATAGACTTTAGTACTAATTATAGAGCCTATTCATCATCATCTCAGCCGTAGGAATGCTGTCCACGTCCATGGCTGCACATCGACCTCCCTCATGGATCTCCTAGATCATAAGCGGGTTGTTGCCATACTCGCCATAGCTCGCAGGCGGGTTGGTGAGCGCATTTATTAGTAATAGACAAAAGACAAATTGAATATGTCGTGACAAATATTTTCACTTCTGATAACAATGTTGCAAAAATTTTGTAAATACCAACGCAATTTTGCGCAACGCTCTATTTTGCGTGTTGGTAGAATGCACCAACACCTATTTAATTAATAAAAAACGATCACGCCTTACACAAGACTTGTGCCAAGAGAATCAAATTTGGAACGCATCGACTAATAGGTCGATGCGACATGCGTTCCAAATTTGCCCTATATAATAATATAAAAATAATATAATTTTTTAATATCATTCAGATAAATATTGGGGGTAAGAGAGGGCCAAACAACATCATATACTATTTCAGCACCCAAGTCAACCTGTGATGATGATGAAGTTATTTGGAATTACCTTGTTACCCAATAAATAAATAAATATTTAGCATTGTTGTCTGAATATTGTTTTTATTTTTCTGACTAACTGTAATATGTTCCTAGTATATGTATGAAAGCTGAAATAAATATTTGAATTGAATTGCATATACAAGGTGCTACAAAACTACCCGTAAAGCCGAAAGGAGGTTAAATGGGGCCTTATAACGAGCCCATTCACAATATTTAATTTCATTCACTGATGTCCAAACCCTATTTCAGTAAAATTAAAGAGTAAACTACGCAGAATGTACCTACATTTGTACCTAAGTCGCAGAACGACAAAAAAATTAAAAGACCTAACCTAACTAAACAACCTAAACGAACACTTACTTTTTCATAATAAACGTCAAAGGAGATGTTTCACGAATGTATGGAATCCAGGCTAACTAGGTGTACACGTGCACAAACATGGCTAAATATTTATTAAACATTTTCCCACCATCAGTTTTTTAATATGTTGCTTCATTTGATGCATTTTCCTAAAAATAACTAGCCTAAGTCGAGCAACACAAAACTGTAGAACAATATGGCGGACCAATACAGTCGGTGACGTCATTTGGACAGCTATTGACATAATAGTGAAATGAATGATTTATGATAGAAGCTAAATCAAGTCAACCTGAGGTATTTCAATTTTCGAGTACCTAAGTACCTCAGGCTACCTACGTAAACTACATTGAGAGCCTAGCTACTGTTAAAAAACTTCAAAATCTTCAACTCAAACACGTAAAACCATCTGTCAAAATCATTAGGCAGTGAAAGTTACAAGAATTTTTTAGAAACTGTCTTGGTTGCCTAGTAAAAATGTTACTAGTGATAATTATGCCTTGTATTTAAAACATTAATAAAACAATCATTTTAGTCTAAATTAAATAAAGAGTATTTTTTCCGAAATCACCGATTTTTGCGCAATTTTTCAGTCTGGGTACATAGACCTACCCCATTTTGAAACATGTCCTTCATAGAAACGGCACAAAGTGTGCTCCGCCTTGCTCAATACACAACCTCGCTCGTCGGGATATGGCTATCGGGGGATGACGATGGTGCGAAATGCCACACATTTCGCACCATCGTCGGTGTTATTGACGCGAAAACCGATCTAACACGCTGTTCCATCTCGGCAACCGTCGGGCAATCGGAGAAATACACTCTGTCCTTCACATAACCCCACAAAAAGAAAGTCCAAGGGTGTGAGGTCCGGAGAACGAGCAGGCCATAGCACCGGTCCCCCGCGGGCGATCCTCGAAACAGTTGTAGGATATCGATTAGAAAATTTGAAATTGACAACAAATTTTTTTTCCAACTTGACATTTTTTAAAGCCAGTGCTTGAGTCCTGGTATAGAGGTAGCAAACATTTATGAATGAACAATATAAAAACTATTAAAGTAGTCAATTTTTAGGTAAAATAGGCATTTCTGTTAAATAATCTGGTTCCCTGACATGACAGCTTACTAGGGTTGACAATATTTTTAGCTTAGATAATTAATTATATTTTTACGGGGTATTTTGTAACACGTTGTTGTATTAGGTATTGTATTGTTTGAGTGAAAATCTGGCCTGATTGAGCTAGGCATACTCTATGTTTTGTGCAGTTAGATCGAAAGAGGTCGTGCTATGCTGGCTAGACCGGTATCGTGCTGAGTTCTATTTTTAAATACGAGAGCGATCACCACGCGAGCAGCGCGTGGCTTTGTTTTGCTCAGATACCGGCGACACATTGTAGGCACATTCTACCCACTTATTTACGTCGTGTCACATTATCAGTACAGACGCACTAGTAACTATGTACAGACTAACAGAGAAGTTCTGTTTATCACGGTTGTAAGTTAATTAGAGTAAAGATAAGGTTAATGAAAACAAGCGTATTTTAATCCTTCAGTAGTTACCTGGTAACTGGTTTTGTTGTTGAGGTGTTTTTCGATGTTTAGTATTTTTATTGCTTTTGATAGGTAAGAGTAGATAATGGTAGAGGGAAACTTAATCCATCTTACAATGTCCCAGGCACTGCAGCATCCCGTTAAGCAGAATACCAGTTTCTGACGCTGTTATAAATGTAAAGGCCAGTCGTTGGGTAGAGTCAGCCTTTTCCCGGGTAACATAATCGAATGTAGAGTTTTTTAAATCGACCTCCTTGGCCCTCTGGTCTAATAGCCGGCTTTGCGGTAAGAATTACTAGTTCGATTCCCGCCGTTAAATATTTGCATTTCTGCAATTAGTTCTGTGTAAGTATATTTCATAGGATATGTAGCGTTAGCCATGTTTTAGGTGTTAATTTAACGGGGCGTTTCCTGATTCAAAAGCGAATCGCTAAAAGTTTTTAGCTCAACCCTTGTGACATAAGAGCTTTTTACATATTTTCTCAAAAAAACTATGCTTAAACTTAATCAGTTACACACTGAGTTTAAGCCAACTTTTGCTGCACATTTTCATAGTACCGACATATAACGCCTAATTTACGGTCTGCCTCATCAACATCATTTCAGCCGCAAAATGTCCACTACTGAACACAGGCCTCCCTCATGATCTCCATGAGGGGTAGTCGCTATACTCACCACGCTTGGCAGGCAGGTTGGCGAGCGCAGTACGGGATGTTAATACACGGAAAGACGCTGCTGCCCATCTTCCGGAAGTAACCCTTAGCAGGTTCTTACTGCATCCACGGGCATGAGAGGAGGGATAACATTCTACTGCCGGCTGCCTGTACTCATAATACTATTCATTATTACATCTTCAACTACGAGGACACCTACTGCTTAAAGTAAGTGAACTCCTATCATATCATAATTTTCTAAAAAAAATTATAAACACTCTCCTTAGAGATGTGTAGCCGGCGACGATCCATCACCGACTGAAGAACATGCAAGCCCTAAGCCCCCACATTACCTACCTCAGTGATAACACCGTCCAGCATATTAGACCTATCTGTTACTGCAACTTGATGTACGCAACAGGTCTTTGTGATTGGTTGTTGGTATTAGATACCGTCCAGGAAACATGACCTATCTATTCTAATGAGTTGATTGATGCAGGAGGTCTTTGCGCTGGTTTTTGGGTTTAGATAACACGCTTACGCAAATGCCTCCCGGCGAAGATTGGCAAATGTCAACAGTGATGATAAGTCTGTGCTTGCGATGGGGTCATGGCGGGACTGTGTGCAACACATTATATATTTTACATAGCCAGCACTTTGGTACTCATACACAACATATATTTTTAATAAAAATAGAAGTAAAAACTTTAACATCTAACTGAAATAATGCATAGTATACAAAACAGAAAGTTACCTCTCCTCTCTTGCTCATGGTGCAGTAAGAATCTGCTAAGGGACGCATCCAGAAGATGGGCAGCAGCATATATCCATGTATCAACAGTTCTTACAGCGCTCGCCAACACGCCTGCCAAGCGTGGTGAGTATGGTAACAACCCCTCATGATCAGTACCTATTTGAAGATCCATGGGTGGCCTATGTCCGACAGTGGATGTCATACGCCTGATATGATGATGATGATACAAAACATATTTCTAACTTTTTGTTTAACTGTATAAACTTCTCCAGTTTCATGAGTTTCTCCTCATTAGTTTAGTTTGGTTATACCTCCTAATAGTAAATTGCTGTGTACACTTACGTCTCCCACTAATATTCCCGTGGGAATTTCGAAAAATCCCTACTTAGTGTACCTCTAGAGGTACACTAAGAAGGGTTTTTTTACACATATACCTTGAGTATCCAAGGATACTCAAGGTATATGTATATGTGCCAAATTTCAAGCCTCTAGATCCAGTGGTTTAGGCTGTGCGTTGTCTGTCAGTCACTCAGTCAGTAACGGAAGAGTTTTATATATATTGATTATATTATTAGTGTAGGAGATAGCACGAATTACTCATATTGCTCGGACCCCACGATCATGCGGTGGACGCAAGCCAAACACGTTAAAATAAAATGTTAATTTATCAACAGGAACTGTCGGCGACCTCTGCGTGTTGCTGTTTTATTTTGAAATTATATCAATAGCGAAAATAAGTGAGCCGATGACCTTATCAGCCGTGGGGTGCCGGCAGTAGAATGTTACCCCTCCTCTCATACCCGTGGATGCAGTAAGAGCCTGCTAAGGGATACCTCCGGAAGATGGGCAGCAGCGTCTTCCCGTGTATCAACATCCCGTACTGCGCTCGCCAACCCGCCTGCCAAGCGTGGTGAGCATGGCAACTACCCCTCATGGAGATCCATGAAGGAGATTGTGTCCAGTAGTGGCTGTTTTAAGGCCGAAATAATGATATACAAAAAAAAATATACGAATAACATGCTATTCCTACTTTTATAGTAGGAATAGCATGTTATTCGCACTGATTCAGTTACAAATATCTAATATTATATAAATAGATAATATTTTTTTCGTAGTTGCTAGCAGAGATGGAATAAAAATTGGATAAAAATTATCGTTTTTCATCCAGTTGCAAAAATGGCCGGAACGATCATTTTTTTATTTTTTTAAGACATCCATAATTTATAGATGTCGTCAAGGGCATTGCCACTTCGGATAACTTCGTAATGATAAATGTCCTAAATAAACTAGCGAAATAAATTGTGTCATCATATTCATTTTGTTAAAACGGGAATTACTCACGTAAAGTCGAAGATTATTCCGACACGTTTCAATACGTTACAATATTTCTAATATTCTTCAATACTTATCAATATTTTAAAATAAACCCCTATATTATTTTTAAGACCAATCGATCTTAGATGGCAAGAGTTCGAAATAATAAATAGCGTTTCATCTAGCAAGTGAATTATGTATGTGTCTGCTGCCCAGTGGCTATAAAAATATACATTGAGCGGCCGGTTTACAAATTTCGATCACTGCAGCATCGGCCCATTAGCTCAGTTGGTTAGAGCGTCGTGCTAATAACGCGAAGGTCGCGGGTTCGATCCCCTCATGGGCCAAGTCCTGATTTTGGTTTCTTTTTCTATTTTTGTTGCAAATAATCTGACTAATTATGTGCAAAGCAAATTAAAAGCTGCATTATCTACCACCAACAGTATTTTTGCTTAAAACAACGCCATGCAGTATTTTCACAGTATTATCTCACAACAAAGTAGGTATTTGATAGGTACCGGTTATTTCTAGTACTATCTCAAGTCGGGACCTGACCCACGCGACTGCCATGTAATCTGTATACGATATTATCGCCTTGACTGCCCCCTATCGGGTAGCGAGTAGACCTAATGTGTTGTTTAGTTAATATTCCGGTCAAGTAACTAGCGCTATAAGGGTTCTGTAGGTACTTTTAAATTCCCATCTCGTGTACATACTATAAAATGAGTATAATAACATTATAGATCACATAATATTAATAATTATTTGTATAGTATTGTCCGACATTATAAAGCTTTTCCAACCAAACACGCAGTCGTTCTATGTTTAATTTTTATTTATTTACCGTATAAACAAATCGGGATAAGTGCGAGCTGGACTCGCCCACGGAGGGTTCCGGTAGGTATGTAGGAACATAAATAAGTATTAGTAAAAGTTTTAAAAACGCATAAAAAGATTCGGTCACCCTTCAACTTTACGGCCGCGCGAAGGGTTGCTTAACAAATGTGTTTCTTCTTCTTCCTTTATATTTAATAAATGTATTTCTTCTTCTTCTTCTTCTTCTTCTTAACCTCGATGATTGATTTCGTACTTTTTTAAGGACGATTTTTTTATGATTCCATTCCAAATGTACAGTTTTTGGATTTTTCCCTGTAGGTATCTACAGTATAAGTCGATATACCTGGCCAAATTTCAAAGTTCTGGGTGTACGGAAAGTACCCTATGAATTTTGATTCCTTTGAGATTGTCAATGTCGTTTATGCCGCAAATAGAATATTGTTTTTTAACAGCTTAAAGAGGCTATAGATTTGAGTAAATGGTTTTAATTTCAACTCGGTACCTCTACACGCTCTCGAGATAAAGGGCCTTAACAGACCGACAGACGGACAACAAAGTGATCCTATAAGGGTTCCGTTTTTTTCTTTTTGAGGTAGGGAACCCTAAAAACAAAAAATATTATCTAAAAGCATTAAAAAACTACTCGGCTTTGTCTAGAATCTAGACTCTAGATGCTAGAGAGAGTGTACGTCATAATCTCTCATCTCTCAATATTAAAGAGGAAAGATCTGTATGTTGTTTGTTTGCAACGAATAAACTCAAAAACTACAAGACCGATTTTCAAAATTATTTCATCATTAGAATGCTTTATTATATCTAAATAACATAAGGTATATGAAATCCCCGTATTCCCACGGGAACGGGAACTACGCGGGTGAGACCGCGAAGTGCTGCTAGTTATAAATTTTTTTTATAAATAACTAGAAATACTAAATACATTTTGTGTTGCATTCATCATTTCAGCCATAAAACGTCCACTGATGAACACAGGCCTCCCTCATGGATCTCCATGAGGGGTAGTTGCCATTCTCACCACGCTTGGCAGGCGGGTTGGTGAGCGCAGTACGGGATGTTGTTACACGGAAAGATGCTGCTGCCCATCTCCCGGAGGCAGGTTTTGCATACACGGGCAAGAACGATGGGGCAACATTCTACTTCCGGCACCCCACATGGCATATTATAGCACGGAACCCACGGTGCGCGAGTCAAACTCACACCTGACTGGTTTTATTCAAACTCGATCAAAGCACGGCAATAATCTATTTCGGAAGGTGTCCCTGTTTTGGTCCCACGTTAATAGGCCGGTGCGTCAATGAAGTGACCTGGATACCGTGTCAGCTATGTAGGGCGACAGGGCCTGTTTAAACCTTGATGGGATGGATACGGAACAATGAGTTGGCCCAGAATGTCACCTACCAGCGACCCGCCCCTGCTCACATGTGTCCATATGAACCGATCATCTCACATCTTGTATGTCGAACTATCTATTCATAGGTTAAAGCTTTTTATAAAACAAAATCTCATAGAAAAAGCGTATTACTCCAAAGCCCCCTTATATGCATAGCGCTGTCTGTCTGTCTGTGCATGAGACGATTACATCCGAACGCGTTGACCGATTTAGAGTGAAAGGTACTGATTGATTCACAGATCACGAGGTCACAGGGACCAGAGTTATTGTGACCTCAAAAGGTCACCAAAAAAAATTTGTCTTCAATTAGCCGAAAACGTCCAAAAACCCAAAAATGCCATTTTTGACTTTTGGTGACCTTTTTTTTGGCCTTCGCTCCCTTTTCTGGTACGCCCGTACCAATGCTTGTTTGAATGATACTGACTTTTGGCCGAGTGTTGCTCGGTTCAACCGCGATTAGAAATGATGTCATCCTGCAATATCCAAATCATCCAATATCCTTGCGGACATTAAATTAAGCATAATATTAAGACACATATTGTAACAATGAATAGAAGTGAAAGAGTGAGGTTTCTTCTTCGCTTTTTTCCCTCACTTGGAATAAAAAGTGTTCCGAAGCGAACGAATTCAATTATGTGTTTTCATCATCATCATCATATCAGCCGTAGGACGTCCACTGTTGGACAAAGGCCTCCCTTATTGATCTCCAGGAACTGCGGTTGGAAGCGGCCTGCATCCAACGCCGACAAGAACTGCGGTTCTTGTCGGGTCAGTTTGGCTCTTGGGTCGTTGGCCGCACTGCAAATAGGTTTAGTGACCAAATAGTAGAACCGTCCATAGAACCTTAAGACTTCCCTTAGCACTTCTGCTTTACTTGACGTTATGATGCTATCTTCCCTCTTCAGCTTCGTCATCTGGCTCTGCCCAATAGAATTATCTCTCGCGAACACTTTGGAGCCTTTATTCCGCTCTATCGTATCTTTAATACGAGCTGTAATTAAGGTACGAATATCGTGCCGCAAGGATTTCCAAATTTTTTTATTGAGCTGCCTGTGTGACTGAGCATCATCGGGTGACTGCAGTTTCAAAGAACGTAGTTCAGCCATGAGGTTAAGGGTGTCATCAGAAAGTTTCTGAGGTCTATTGGTACGGGGGGTCTTAAAGAACTGGGTATGGACGGACACCGTATGGATGATTTCTACGAACCTGTTATTGATCTCGTCCACCGATGCATCTACTTCTAGACAGTCAAAGCGATTCGCAAGTTCGAGTTGAAAGCTCTCGAGATTTTGGATATGTGCGCGAGTGGGTCGGAGCGTAGACTTCATCAAACGGGATCTTATGATGGGACATTATGTGCTTTATTCAATTTAAATGTGTTTTGTTTTATTTTGTAAACTGACTATTCTAAGTAGCGTTTTGCTCTATTAAATAAACACTTATTGACTTTGACTTAGACTATAAGAAGAGTTATAAACATAGACTAAGAAGCATAGGCTAAGGAACCTGGGGGGCCGGCTGTAGAAGTTTTAAGTTGTATTTATGCTTTAGTTTAGACGAAGACCCTATTCTCTCCCTTATCTATCATCATTCACAGCTGAATATCACGATCAGTCTACTATCAATATTGGAACAACAATTTGCTAACCGGATTTGAGGTGTATGTACGGTGTTACATATGGTACGACGATATACTTCATAATATCGTACGACACGATCTTAGATATATTTACCCAATATTACCAAGCAGTTGCCACTCGAACATCGAAAAATCCGGATCTTCGATCGCATTAATCAACACGCTATCGGGTAACCAGTTATCATTATCACCTGTTATCGCTATCAGGCTCACGTGACTTCAATGATCATGAAGTCGATTCGTGATGGAACTTGCCTTTGTGGTAGAGCTAGTACAACATCTGTTCATAGAGGCGACAAGCTCAGTATTTCAGAGCAGCGCTCAAATTATGGTTCGAAATTGAGTGACGATAGTATGGCAGTTTTCCTTGAAAATATGTCAACATATCTCTACTTAAGTGTTAGTTACGTCTGAGTAGTGTTTTTTTTTATTTTTTCAAAGTTCAATGTCATACTTACAAACGCTAGATTTTCACTTATGTTGTGATATTTTGCATATTTTCATTAAAAACAGTCCTAAAATTTACCTAAAATACTGACCTGGAAATAGATCTTTGACCTCTAAAAAATACGTTGGCTACGCTTATAACGAACATCTAGGCTAGTCATATCAAATTATGGTTTAAGAACCAAAACAACATTAGATAGATAGATAGATAGAAAACTCTTTATTGCACACCACATTAAAAGAACATAAACAATTTATAAATAATGTAAAAAAAAAACAACACAGGAGTACAAAGGGCGGCCTTATCGCTATGAGCGATCTCTTCCAGGCAACATTACTTTTAGGTTGAGAATTAGACAACATTCTAGTGTCGGTACCCCAAGATAATTAAGTATCAAATTATTAATGTCGTCTTGTCGATTACTTCAGGCCACATAACTGTCGAAGACTTGTTTACAAAATAGACATCAACACTCACATGTTACTCTAGATTCTACGCAAAGTTATCGCGGACAAACAAGAATCAAGTATGTAAATATTCTTGACTACACGTAAAGGAATAATACTCACTTTTTATTTCGCCTCTAGGTTTGTACAGAAATTCTCACTGTGTACTCTACGACCATTATCTTTGCCAAAGTTACAGCTCGTGGGAAATCGTGATAGTCGGATTATTAACTTTTTGATTGTTATTACATTGTTGTTTTCATATGTAAACTACTTGTTGGCATGGTGTACTCGTACTTACGAGTATCCTGTTGACTTTGTTCGAATGGACTATAAGAACTATTTTCATCGAAACCGTAGGACTACTGTCCACATCCACTGGACATAGGCCGCTCTAATGGATCTCCAAAATCATGAAATTTTTGCTATACTCGCCACTTGGCAGGCGGGTTGGCGAGTTATGTACCTATATCTGGATAATATTTTATTGTATTTAACAAATTCTGGATAAAAGTGTCAATAATTTAGTTACTAAGTGAGGGACAAACAATTAGTCTCAGCATAACACATATTGGTTCAAAAATTAACGAAACATTTAATTACTCAGCTTTAATAAATATGAGTACTTAGATCTACTAACCTAAAGCCTAAATGTTCCCAAGCTTAACGATAAAACGTAATTCCTACAAGCTCTTTAATCAAGTTCTTACTCGAGGAATGGCTTTCGTCTCGTGAGGGGACCTATCCTCTTATCAGCTGATAACGGGGACAAGACACTGCGATACAGTCGGCGAGTTACCTCACAATTTTAAATCATTAAGTCAAATGTTTTGAAAATAAAAACATTAGGTAAGTTACTAGCCGAACTACGCAGTTTCACCCGCGTAGTTCCTGTTCTCGTGCGAATACGCGATTAAAATATAGCCTATGTTACTCAGAGATAATGTAGCATTCTAATGGTGAAAGAATGTTGCAAATCGGTCCAGTAGTTTCGGAGCCTTTCAATGCATACAAACAAACAATATTTTCCTTTTTATTATTAGTGTAGATGTAGATAACTTTTGGAACTATCAAGGTTGTGAACACTAGAGGTATATGCAATATTTACGCGATATTTAGGCACCATGATTTGATTATTTTTGAGTTTCGCGATATTTACCGCTTTATATTCCGGCGCAGTTCCACACGCCATCATCACGGATAACTGAAGTCTTTTGCGATAGGTAGTAGTGGCAGACAAAACGATCTACCCTCTTTCTAAGTCTGACTGCGAATGACCCTACTACCTAAAAAAAACAAAGTAAATATCTCGTTAATATTGGATACAGTGATAAATATTGGAATTGGGGGCGTCCACCAGATGCCTCGACCACTGGGGTCCATGCCACGAACCATAAACGTAAGCATCCACTGCTGGCCTTTGTCCAGCAGTGGATGCTTACGGATCTGAGGGATCATGGACTTGAAGATCCAAGTACTGATCATAAGGGGTTATTACCATACTCACCACGCTTGGCAGGCGGGTTGGGAGAGATAAATTCCTATTAAACTACTGAATAACATTAATGAATAAAATTATTTTCATTTGATTTGATTTACATACCTAATTTTTGAATTGTTCTAGTTTTATTTTTTTCTCATTTCACATATTTGTGGTCACGCGAGCCCTTCGTGCCTACGCATATCTACGTGACCGCGCCTGCGTGCGCCCGCGCCGCTTTTATCATACATCATCATCATCATTTCAGCCGTAAAACGTCCACTACTGAACACAGGCCTCCCTCATGGATCTCCATGAGGGGTAGTTGCTCACCACGCTTGGCAGGCGGGTTGGTGAGCGCAGTTCGGGTTGTTGATACACGGAAAGACGCTGCTGCCCATCTTCCGGAGATATCCCTTAGCAGGCTCTTACTGCATCCATGGGTATGAGAGGATGGGTAACATTCTACTGCTTGCACCCCGCGGCTATTATCATACATCATCGGCTATTTTACCGCGCCCGCGCACTTAAATTCGAATGATTATTATTATATGTATATGAGGTCATCTGATCCCATTGGTGTCTCTACAGGAGAGGCCTTAGCCTATTCCCACTTAATAAATTCTTAAAAGTTAATAAAATAAAACGGACTCTGACCTTAGGGTTCCGAAAAATATAAAAAAATATTTGATGAAATATCTATGCTAGGTTACTACTGCCTAGCTACTGCCTAGATATTATGTAGGACGTTCAGTCATTATAAGTACGTAATTTCCTTATCTATTTTTTTTTAATTATTATATTTTTATTTTTTTTTAACAAGGGTCATGTCATGACTCATGACAGACAGACGGACGGACGAAACACGAGTGATCCTCTAGGGTTTTATTTTACATTGCTCATTATGTTAAGTAACACAAATATTCTTTTAGTTGGCATCCTCAGACCAAAAATCAGTGACGCGACCGATCAGTCATCGAGCGTCACTCGACGCGCATGACGCGCAGTTAAACAATACACAGCGTCAAAGAATACATGACGGTCGAGCGTCATTGCCTTTGTATTACCAATGACGACCATCGTAGCTCAGTTGGACTAATTGCAGTGAAGTCATCATCACCGTCATCTCGGCCATAAGACGTCCACTGCTGGACTAGGCCTCGCAACAACTTGTTGGTTGGGTTGTTGCCATACTCACCACGCTTGTCAGGCGGGTTGGAGAGCGCAGTACGAGACCTTGATACTCGGAAAGACGCTTCTGCCCATCTTCCGGAGGTGTCTTTTGGCAGATTGTTACTGCATCCACAGGGCAAAAGAGGAGCGGTACCCGTTTTTACTGAATGCCAAATATTTGTTGAGGAATTTTTATTTTTTGAGTATTTACTAAACTCAAACTATGTGAAAAATATACCCCAAAGGTAGGCGGTACTAGGAGGGAGGCTTGTTTCGAGGTCAGCCATGACGTCAACGACACGGTGTTAGGTATACTTAGGTAGAACACCCACCCACTTCGCGGGCAAAGGAAAAAGATTTCTGTCAGGCTATATACCCATACCTAAGAATATTTTTACTTCGCTAAGAGTGTATTTTGTATTAGAGAAAACAGTTTACCTTAAATTTTTCAAAATTTTAAATTAAAATTAATTAAATCTTATTTATATTCTATTACAGAAGAACTAACAAAGCCAATAACGAGATTAACTCAACAAATCATGTTTCCTTTTTAAAATTTCACAAACAATGTACACGCTGTGACGTCTTATAATTGAAAATAGCTTAAACATGGCTTAAACTATGTTTATAGTGTACCATGTTTAAGCTATTTTTTTTATTGCACTGTAGATATAAAACATTACAGAGTATATACCCCGAGACATTAGAAACTATAAAAGAGAACAATCTTATCAAAATCAAGAACAATAACAGTATTCATTCTTTGTTGTACACAAAACAAAAACAACTTAAAAATACACAATAATAGGCATGTACAAGGGCGAACTTAACGCTGAGATTTTTTTTCATTATATATCCTTCATTAATATATACAGTGTCATTTATCTGCATATTCAAGTTCACACTGCCTGAATTTCTTGACATCAATTTCATTATTATTACGAAAACCTTGAAAGCAAAATATTCCAGAACATTCCACAACCCTCAAAGTTAACAACACTCCTTGACAGTGGCATTCAGCTGCATATTCAAGTTCGCAGATCAATAGTGCAAGTTCACGGCTCTACCCCCGCCCCTCGCGGCTACCCCCTCCCCCTTACGAATGACGTCAGCAGACCATTCATGTGGCCGGTCGATAGCAGCCACAGCCTGAATATGAAACCGGCCGATTTTCTGTGAATCTTTACCGAACATCGGTAATGTGAACGCGGTCTTAGCCGAGTGGTATGTACTCCGACTTTCATATGACTCTGGGTTCGATACCGACCATGAACTAATGGATTTTTCTTTCTTGAAAAATGTATGCGCACAATTAACACGTGCTTAGCGGTGAAAGAAAATATCTTGAGGAAACACACGGCTTAGTGAGTTCAGACGTATTGCACCTGTTCTTTCCTCTGAGTAATAGCTGACTAAGCTGAGGGGATGGTGCTGGGCAAGCATACCCCATCTAACAATTTCCCAGGCAATGCGGCGTTCCGTACAGCATAAATACCAATAACTGACGTTGTTTATTAGAGGCCTTACTTTTTTAACGGACATAGATTTTTTGGCAAACTTCAACCAATATCGGTGTCAATTCTGTTGACACACTTCCTAACTAAAGGTAACTAAAATTGCATAAAATTAAAATGGAACAATTTTATCAAACTACGTTGACAGCTCCAAATTTAGTAACGTCATATCTTTTATTATAATTAGCTTAAGGAAGTGCAACAATAGACACCAATGTGTAAAAAAAAACGCTGGGCCGGACGGCAGACAATAGAACTTACAATACTTACCTTACACTAGAGCTTACTATGCTACTGCTTTCGCAAGTTTAATAATAAAATGCACCATCTAGCCCAAATGTAAGCAAAGCTTGTGGTAGGGTTACCAGATGAATGATAGAATACTTCCTCGTATATACTTTTTTTATAAATACTTATTTATCATAGGAAGATGGGCAGCAGCGTCTTTCCAAGTATCACTATTCTAGAGGTGTCCCTTGGTAGATTCTTACTGCATCCACAGGCAAACAATATTCTATTGCTGGCATCCCACGGCTCAGTGAGAGTATGTCTAGCAATATTTATTTATCTTGTGCCTTATTTATTTATTTGAGCCACCAACAGAGGATACACAGAAAACATACAAAATAGAAATATTAAAATAGCTTGCGCTAGTGTTCCCCCAATTACAGGCAGCTACATCTATATAACAAACTAGCTTCTGCCCGCCGCTTCGCATGCGTCGTACACGAATAAAAAGTAGCCTATGTGTTAATCCTGGTCAACATCAATACATGTGTAAAGTTTCAGTTCAATCGGTAGCCTAGTTTTTGCGTGAAGAGGTAACAAACCTCCATCCAAACAAACTTTCGGCTTTATAATATTAGTGGGATTATACAAATTTCAAGTCATAGCAAAATCAACATTTTAACAGTTGTTTGCATACAAACAAAAGTTTTAAACATAACAGATACAAAAAAAATAATAGGGAATCTCAATAAAGTAAGAAAGACATGTAACAAAAAGTAGGATTATTATGTACTTAATAAAAAACTAAAACATCTTCGAAATTACTAACTTAACGTTTGAAGTGATTTAGGTGTAGAAAGTAAGATATGTATACATATTACGGTTTATGTGGTACATACATAAAAGTAAATATATTTATATAAAATGCAAGATTATTCACAGAGGGACAAAAGATTTTTTTTATTATATAAACAGATGTTCTCCTAAATCGAGGTCGCTTAATTTGGATAAAGCGTTGTAAGTTTTACACAGCCTAGACAAAACAGCATTCTGTCCTAAGCTGCTATTAGAAAAAGGTATGGAGAATAAGGTCAAAAGCTTTTTCCTCGGTAATCTTGAAGTTAATATTATTAATATATAATATTTATTTTACTGGTAAGTTCAGGGCAATCTATTATTCCGTTATATATTTTGTATAAGAATAAAAGGTCTAACTTTTTCCTACGAGATGTGTGTGATTGATGACTTATGGTAATGTTTGAGTCCAGACGCTTGGAAAGCATTCAAAGGCGTTTTCTGTACCATTTATCGTACGGTGACAAGCTTGCTAAAAAAATCAAAAGCTATGTGTCTCCATAGCTCCATAGAAAACGCCTTTGAATGCTTTCCAAGCGTCTGGAGTATAACCTCATAACGAGAATTCCATAAGGAGCAAAAAAGTATTTATTTATTTATTTATTAAGGCACACAAAACAGAACACAATCAAAGAGAAACAAATGAATAAAGCACAATATAGATCTAGATTGTATCCTAAAATATGTGTACACAGCAATTTGCTATTTACGAAGCAGTTCTGTGTAAACGAATGAGGAGAAGAAGATTAAACTAGAAAAGTTAATACAGTTAAATAAAATAAACGGGTTACAACATTACAACAACAGTTACAAACATGTTTTTTTTTTATGAAAAACTAAGCCCACTCTCGGTAATGAGAGTGGTTAATATATCTTTTTTGAATCTATATAATTTATTGTTAAAAATATCAATATTTTCAATATATTTGATTAAAAGATCGTTGTAAAGACGACACATTCTGACTAAGGGATTGTAGTATGACGTGTTATTGGTATATACCTGTAGGGCGAAAGTATTCTGAAATGGGTATCGAGATCTCGGTCTTATGCTAAGGTTTATGGAGTAAAAGTATATTCAAATAAAGGGCGAACTAGGGTATTAAACAGTTGCAACTTAGTTTTATGGAACTTAAATTCTTTAGAATTGCGAATGACGAAACCCAGGAGTTTAAAACCTCTATTTACTAGGTACATGTAAAATGTGAGTCGAATTTCAGTTGGGTATCCATCAACACAACACGGTCAGTGTGGACGTTTTTTAACGAAGATCTGTTGATATTGTAGTTGGGGTTCTTATTCCAGTGAAACTGAATGTAGAAACATTTACTAACACTAAGTGACATTTTAATGTCGTTACACCAGATATGTAGTCTGGTTAAGTCGACTTGCAGAAGAGCGTAGTCAGATGGTGTTTTTATAAGTCCAAATATTTTTAAGTCGTCGGCAAAAATAGCTATATGATTTTTTAAAACAGGTCGTTATGTCGTTTATGCATTGAATAAAATAGGACCTGAGGAACTCCAGAATTAGCCAAAGTTCCTTGGACTTGCCGAGTGCTGTGTGGGTGTTATCTCATAGACTCCGATTTTCACTATCAGATTTTGAATATTTCAGCGATAACGTTCCACGTTCGTTCGTGAAATTGATTTTGTTCCGTAAAATGATGCCCTCGGAATATTTCTTGAGTTACAATTCAAAAAACCGTCTCATTTTAGTTATATTCGAAACGCAATTTCACCCGCATAGTTCTTATCTTAAGTTCATAGGATTTATATAGTTGTTGTATGATGTGCTGTGTAGTGTCAAAATCAGCTTAAAAATAAATTATGATTATATTCCTGTTATGATTTATTATATCATAGTTTTCTATATAAATAATATTATTTTTCAAATATTCCCGAAGAAAATTAACTAACCTTTGCAAAACAAGTATCCGTAGCACGAGCTACAACATCGTAGAGCGTCTACGAAGATTCGTAGAGCACCATGCCACCGAAGTGAACAGAATAAAAATCTCGAGAAGGTACATAATTGATTACAATACACTTAGATTAAAAAAAACATAACTGTAGTTTCTTCAATGATCTTTGTAAATAATTCTAAAATTGTAAAAAAAATCCTAGCCGGTCTCTACGTAATACTCATTATTTGCCCATACGTGTTATTGTTATTAAACTCTTTAATTTTCTCAACTTATGGGTTAAAACAGTTGTAATATTTTGGGAAAGTAGACTTTTTACCTGCAGTGGAACAAAAGAGTGTAGAAACAAGCTTATTAAACATAGAAGGAACAATTTTATTTCTCGAATTAAATAATATTGTACAATACACACAGTACCATCTGGTCCTAAACTAAGCAGAGCTTGTGCTATGGAAACCACACGATCAGTAGAATACTTTTTGTACATAACATACATACCATGCATAGAAATCATCCAGACCCATTTTTAATTGTTTAAAAAAAAACAAATCTTCCAAATGGTATTCAAACTGAGTGAGATGAAGCCAGCATCTTACCGCGCAATTTCGCCGGTAGGGCGGGCGGGCGGCGTGGGCGGCTGACCTCATCGCCCCTCAACTTGACATTAGCTGGATCGATCCGCCGCAGTGTGTTTACTTCTGCTTGTGAATGGAGCTAGAACTGGAGGTTATACAGTTAGCCGACTACGTTAGAGCGAAAGATGGTTATATATTTATTTCTCTCTCAGTGACGTCCACTTCTGAACGTAGGCCTCCTAAGAGATTTATTTATTTACTATAACAAATATTATGACCATCTTACGTAAACAACAAGTTACTGACATGTTCTCGCAAAACATGAATTTTTTTAACATTTATTCTGCATTTATGTTAAGAAAATTACGTTATCACTTGTTTAATTTATTTTCTTACCAGGATTGTTCCCCAATTTGTAATATATTAAACGAAGGCGTTTTTTTCAAAAGTTTTTCAAAACTAAATTTTTAAAAAATAACTATAGTACAAACGTTCTTAAATGGCACATCTATGGAATATTAATGCTAGGTGGCGACAATTTTATAAGTCACCATCTAGTTTCCACATACATATTTTGATTTTAGAAGTCTACATAATGAGATCAAAACCGTTTATACACATTGAGGATCGACGTTGTATCTATTCTGTTTTTACCCAAAGTAACAATCATTTTTTCCTTCCTTAAATGCGTAAAAAACAGTCTTGCGTATTAATTAAAGCAGTTAGAATATAACAGAAAAAATTTTGGTTCGTGCCTAGAAGAATAAACAGATAATACAAAATACTTACTAATTATAAAACGATATTGTAACCTGAAGTTGTTTAAGCCGAACTTAAGTGTACAGAACAGTAGTGTAATAAAGTCATTAAAATATTCGCTGCTCAAATTTAAAGTACCTGTTGCATAAGCAGCTAATACTAGTAATGAGGTAAAATGATTTTGAATTGTTATGTAATAATATTATAATTTTAGTGTTATTATTTACGCTTATACCTCTATAATGGTATTATCTTGCTTTGTAATTCACAATCAGGTAACAAAAAACATTTATTCTCTGTTACGTTTGTAGGGTTCTTTATTGTATTCTGTTGCAAGTATATACGCCATATAATAAAATAAAATGCTACCTTTTAAAAACAATACAATTTAAACGGATAATGACAACCATTTCAATCATTACTATGAAGCAACTATACCACTGGCTCGAATTAATGTTTTCAGCATATCGGTGGGCTTTTTCCAAAGCCAGCAACTAACGGCGCAATTCCTGGGGGTAGGGCGGGCGGGCGCGGCGTGGGCGGCTGACGTCATCGCCCCTCAACTTGACATTCGCTGGATCGATCCGCCGCAGTGCCTGTGTTTACTACTGTTTGTGAATGGAGCGGACTCATGGACTGTTAGCCGACAATGGTGAAGTGGAGGGTTATGAATTGTGCTTTAAGCATAATTACCGTCGTTTGGTTGAAGGTTACCATCCTGTACCCATCTTGTAACACTGTAAAAAGTAGAAAGAGGTTGTAATTCCCATCTTTACGATTTTCAGACAGGTCCGTGCTGTGACGGCCTCGGTTTTCCGTACACAGCGCAGGCGAAAACAACTGTACGATAAAGATTAATAATATTAGGAACATACATTCTAATATAATCATGATAAACAAGAATTAGATGAATTCCCAAGTCAGTCATGAAGTTAGCATTGTAGACCGTCGAAGTTCTTAGTTTGAAAAAGACATTATGAATAATTATATAATTTTTAGCTGCCGTGAGGTGCAGTAGAATTGTGCCTCTCCTCTCTTGCTCGTGAATGCAGTAAGAATCTGCCAACGTAGGTAAACCTCAGGAAGATGGGGAGCAGCGTCTTTTCAAGTATCAACATGGACAGCAGTCCTACGGCTGAGGTGCAAAATTATCAGACACAGAACAAGCCTGCTCTGCTTCTTTATCTTAGGCACGTGTGGCACCCTCTTCTCGCCTTCAGAGCGGGCACCCTGTGACATCAGCATGACCGCGGCGAAGGCTGCCGGGCGTACCTTACCTACTCTTTTAAGCTTTTGCTTAGGCTATTTTGTCTGGGTGGAATAGAACAAAACTACATTTAGTTGTAGAGAGTAAACTTCGCAACCGAAGGAAAGGTGTCTATCTGCCTACCGTATATCTCTCCAGCATCATAAAGGAGAGATATACGGAGAGATATACATACATACCTTTATGACGCTAGGTGGAAGTTTAAACTAAGTAGGTAGGTAAGCCTACTGATCATTATCGGCTCACCAGTCAGTTTTTTTGTTTAAAATTAAAGGAGTATTATATGTAATCATCATCATTATCTCTGCCGTAGGACGTGCGCTGTTGGACATGCCTCGCTCATGGATCTCGCATATCATGATGGGCTTGTTGCCAAACTCGCCACGCTTGTCAGGCGTGTTGGCGAGCGCAGTACGGGATTTTGATACACGGATATACACTGCTGTCCATCTTCTGGAGGTATCCCTTAGCCGGCTCTTGTGCATCCACGTGTATGAGAGGAGGGCGTAACATTCTATTGCCGGCACCCCGCGGCAAAAAGGATTATTAGTTACAAAATACCTGCTCTAAATCTGATTACCGCTAGACACGTGCAGCCTTTCACGGCCGGACGACGACGGCGCCCCGTGACGTCAGCGCGACCCCGATGAAGGCTGCCGGGAGTATAGTATACAATACCTCGCTATATGTATGTCGGAACGACGGTTTGGTTTGGTCCGTGGTCAGCTTAGATATTTTAAAATCAAATGATTATCAGTTCTTCTTCTTCTTCTCTTATGGCTTTTTGTGTTTGGTTTTACACAATTCTGCCAGTATCAAGTATCCTAAGTAGGGTTAATAATATCATTTTCTCCATCATCATGGTTTTGCCATTTTTATGTATTTAAATGTACAACATTTTATTTATAGATTGTGAATAACACAGCAAGATAAATACCATTAAAGAGTCGTAGGTATAAGCGTAAATAATAACACTAAAATTACAATATTTGCCATTTAGGACACTCGTCAGGTCATTGCTTTGCAAGAGTCCGCCCCTGACGTGGCATAGATGGTCAGCACGGACGTGGGGATGGGTTTTGAGGGGCTGATTATTAGTTACAAAATGCCTGTTCTCAATCTGTCACTGCCGTGTAGGCTTCACGGCCAATCGACGGCAGCCCGTGACGTCAGCACGACCCCAATGAAGGCTGCCGGGCGTAAAGTATGCAAATACCTCGCTATAATATGTGGGGACGGTTCAGTTTGATCCGTGGTCAGCTTAGATATTTTAAAATCAAATGAGTATCAGCATGGACCAAATAAATATCTAGAAATACGCTGAGAATTTTACGATTTCTAGTATCTACATTAGTAGTCCAGTATTTATTCGGTCCATGGTATTACAAGGAGTTACAAAATGCCTGCTTTCAATCTGTCACTGCTAGACACGTGCAGGAGCGTGCAGACGTGCGGCCGACACGGCCTGCCTATCATTAGAGATCATTAGAGATGAACTAAGCCACAGAGCCCGTCTTTACGGACAACTGTACAATACGTAGGTACCACAACCTGTTTGACGTCATTGGCTCACGTGACGCAGAGGAGTGCAGGTGACAAGCACGTGAACCGTGATAACTTGACAGGTTACAAGTATCAGTATAATGGCACTATTTAGGGTTCATGACAAACATGATTGAAACATAGTTTCATATTTAGGTAGGTGATGACGAACATGGGTGGGAATGAAAAGTTTTTGTTTTTATTAAAAAAACCTTAGTATATGGGATCTTAATTATTGTTCTAGGATCTAGTTACAAAAAACGAAGTCCTTATTTATTAGCCTTTCGACGTCATTGCATGAACAGTTTGGCATTGCTATATATAATTTCACACACTGACTCATCCGGCCCATTAGCTCAGTTGGTTAGAGCGTCGTGCTAATAACGCGAAGGTCGCGGGTTCGATCCCCTCATGGGCCACATCTGTTTTTGCATTTTATTTTCTTGTTTTTTGTCATACTATACACATTATACTAATAAATATTCTAATAACTCACTTCTATTGAAATTAAGACTATCGCGACCTTTTATTCCAAAATAAACTTTTGTTTGTACAGCAAACTTAGGCCTTGCTTTATATGTACATAGGTAATTATCAAATCAAATCATTTATTTGCCGAATACTGGTTTTATTTTGTTTTTTTTTTCATTATATTCTATCTTTTTTTCATTATATTATATTCTATGTAAAATAAATTACAGGTAGTGTACATGTCAAATCTTATGACTAGAGTGATGCCAAATGTATTTAAGCCGCAGGCAGGTGTGCAAATATTAAATTGCAGTGACTCAAATCGTTAAAATAATCAATAATTAAAATAATCAAAGATAATTCACAATACAATCAATAAGTACAATCGAATAGGCACACAATACAATACAATCGAAGATAAATAGTTAACAATCAGATAATCAATAAACAATCATAGCGAAAACATAATAAATCATTCTACTCAAAATTAATATATTCATTTACACTATGTATATAAACTAATTATAACAAAACACTGGAACAAAATCTTAGTAAATTAATTAATTATTCACCATGGAATATTTTTATCAATCCACGCCTCCATCATCCGATCCTATTACATGCACAACTGATCAAATATTTATACTTATACAATACACTAATCATCAAATCGTGCTACCAAGTTTAATAGATATATTTAGGTACCAACCAGCGATATCTGGTTATGCCTTAAACCAGATAAGCTCACAACAACTTATATCATAAGTTTGCTTTATGAATGAACAGTAGAGTACCCGCTCGTTTGGTTTTGGTCAGTTTACTTACCAAGATTTTTTAGCCGTCGTTTGGTTTTGGTAAGTAAACTGACCAGTGAGTCATCGGTGAGTCATCGTTCCACGAAAACAATTGTCATTTTTAAACTATGGTGTTTATCAACTTCTTCTTTGTTTTGTAGCCTTCTCAATGAAGTTGACAATGACAATAACAAATAAAATTTACGTAGCCCAAGAAAAAATAATTTTATTCGATTAAATTAAAATTAAAAAAAAAATTACGCAAAAAAAGTGCATAAAAAATGCACTTTATAATTACGATCAAAAAATATTTTGTTCTAAGACACCTAAATGTTATGTTATATATAGTGAGGTTATACCACATACTATGTATATACCGCAAAACATGTAGATATATGATAATACATTTTGAATTACAAACAAAAGTATTTTTTATATAAAATTAAATCAATAATTAATAGAAAATAATTTTTACGCTATATATCCCGAACACAGACTAAATTATGAATGATTGTACTGACAAGCTTCATTCAATCCCTTTCCATAGAGCGTAAATACTACGATACGCTCCATTGTAAAAACCGAGCCAGTATCCACTTAGCGCCGACGCGGAGCGCCCGCCGTTTTTCGCGCCAAAATGCAAACCAAATGAGGGTCGAAAAATTATTTTCGCGAAACCAATTTAGCGGGTATGAAATGTTAGCTAAAATTACTCTTAGAAAGTAATACCAGTAATACTGGTAATACGCTTAGGACGCTGCAGTGCTTAGGACATCGTTAGATGAAAAAAGGGTGACCATCTGTGTTGTCTCCCCTGATGGATACCCTAGGGGAGACCTAAAGGAAAATATCATGATGTCTCCCCTAGGGCGCGCGGGCGGGGAGTTATCAGAACTTACTTTTTCATGATCGTCATCTCAGCTGTCGGACGTCCACAGCTGGACATAGACCTCCCTTACGAATCTCCAAGTACTGATCATTCATTAGGCTTCCTATTATTTTCAAAACATGTTCTGATCCATGAGGAATTAAATAATGGTAATAAATATAATGAAGCTGCAGTACCTAGGCTTAGTTACCTATTTACTTTGATGGATACCCTAGGGAAGACCTAAAGGAAAATATCCTGATGTCTCCCCTAGGGCGCGCGGGCGGGGAGTTATCCTACTTTTTCATCATCGTCATCTCAGCTGTCGGACGTCCACAGCTGGACATAGACCTCCCTTACGGATCTCCAAGTACTGATCATTAGGGTTCCTATTATTTTCAAAACATGTTCTGATCCATAAGGAATTAAATAATGGTAATAAATATAATGAAGCTGCAGTACCTAGGCTAGTTACCTATTTACTTTGAAAACATACATAAGCGGAGTTACCGTTAGGTACTGCTCATGAGCTTGTGATTGTTGTTTCGTCAATGTTCTGTCCGAATGTTGGATTCGTCTCCGACCGTTTAGGTAGGTAACAATCGTTACAATATGACGGCGGAACACCTCACTCAAAATAAGGAAAAATGTTGAAGGCGAATCTGAATACTTTTAAGCACATGCATAATAGAGCACACGACCTTCTATGGCAAGTCGAGAAACATCCAACACGGCTTCGCAACTTCCTTATTTTGGCAACATCTGTGTCAAAGTCAAGGTCTATGAACAATAGCAGAACCGGTTGACTAACGCCAAGGTCTGCCTAGCTCACGTAGTAAATAGGAAATACGAAATGGTCAAAGTACAATATTAATGTTGATGGTGACTATTTAATCATGGACGGTATAATAAATACCATGATGAACTTTACATACAGCGCCATCTAGTTATTCTTAAAAACACCTTAACGTGAAAAACTGAATCAGTAGTTATCTTAGTCCGGAGCTAGGTGACGCTGTATTCATTGTTCGTGCAGAACGGATACGGGGTACCAGAAAATGGCGCAGGCCTCAAAAGGTCACCGGTCACAATAACTCCGGTCCCTGTGACCAGGGTCACCAGAATCAATCAGTACCCTTCTCTCATTAAGACGGTACTAACAAAAAAGGTTTCATGTAAATCGGTCAACGCGTTCGGTTGTAATCGTCTCATGCATAGACAGACAGACAGACAGACAGAGAGAGACAGACAGTGCTAGACATATTAGGGGGCAACGTGTTAGCTATATTTGGTACCAGTTGACAACCGCCGCCGTAGCTTAGTTGGTCTAATAGCCCATAGGACAAACTTTACACAGCATTGCATTTAAATGGTCCCAGCAAATCAGATCACAAATAAAAAACCACAAATCGATCAGAACAGTTTTAATTGGTTTATTTGATAATCTGTACAATAGTTAACATTTAGAACAAAATCATGGACTGTAACAAATATTAGGTACTTCAGATTTTCAAAGGATGGTTATGGAACGGCTGAAGCCGCATTTCTTTACAAGGTTTACAGTAAATTTACCATGAACACAGCTACAGCGATACGCCATAAGCCAGTTTCAGTTCTATGGAAACGTAAGGCAAATGTTACTTTCGAGTTGTTTTCTAAGAGCGAGCGTACTAGTGACTTTTGTTACCATGAGAAAGAAGTTACAATCACTGTCGCACAATTCTCCATTATTGTCACCGTAATTTTCACGCTACATCCACAGACCGGCCTGCTGATTACGTATCTCGCGACAGGTGTACCTAAATCGGGGTTTAACAGGCGTAAATCTAGCGATCATCGCTGTAAAACGTCAGTTTGGTATTAGCTAACAAGGAATTGATTCTACGAGAAAAAAATGGCCGCCTACATGGCTAGCCAAATAACTTACGAATTTTTATATTAACTTGACACTGGCGGAATTGTGCTAAACCAAACACAAAAAGCCATAAAATAAAAAGACAAGAAGACAAGACATTTGATAGCGTTGATCGCGCGATTTACGCCTGTTGCAAACCTTCGCGAGATACGTAAACACTAATCAATCAGCATGCCGGTAAGTGTCAAAACAGTCACGTTAACAAAAGTCACTAGTACGCGCTCTCTTTTGTTTCGACTTAAAACCGAAAATATTCGCTAAGAGGATTTTTGAAGGTTATTCGATTTTAACTACAGTTCCCAGCGAAAATCGAACGTGGAAATTCACGGTAGAACTTTACAGATTTCTTAAAAATACTAACGACGACGTTTAAGGTGACATTATTAGTAGAAAATTAATTAACAGTTTGCACAGAAACAAGTCACTGCATTCATACTGTAAAATCAATATCATTTACAGAGATGAGTGTACGAGAAAACACACCCAAAACATAACAAAAATGTCACAAGTACATAATGAATGCTAACTGTCTGTCTGTTACGTAATTTTTTTCTTTTAAATTCAATATTAAATATTTAATACACTCATTACAAGTCGTAAGTCGTACGACCGTCGCATACGCATATAATTAGTATTTTTTTTTAACATAGGATGTTGATTCTGTGCACCATTATCAAGCTGAACATAATTATGTTATTGGATCTCTCTCTACAGTAGGAGAACTTTGTTAAACTTTCGTGATATGTTAATTGGAACCTGTGTTTCAAACTTATGAGTGCCATTGTTGAATCACTATTGAGTTAATACATTTCATTTGGAAAAATATGTCAATATTCGTCAGGTGGACATGATGGAACTCGCGCAACTCCAAGTAGTAAATATGAATAGTGCAGCGCGATATCGTATTAAAATTAAAAACAAAATCACTATTAAGTTAAGCTTAATTAATGCTGCAACAGAATTCACATCATCATAACAACTAAATCACTATTAAATATGGAATCTACCCTATTGCAAAGCGTAACCAAACGAATGAGAGACTACTTAATATAACATCACTATGCGCTCATTAAACAGTTAATTACATACAACCGTTGTGGTGGCAGTATTGGTTATTCTAGTTACGTCCTAGGTCTCGATTTGAGTACAATTAACATTTTCCTAACCGCCTAGTACTGCTATAACATCTCTAAAAAGTGTAAGCTAGTAGAGTTGGCAGGTATTTGGTAGCCTATGCTCTCTTAGATGGGCAAAATACGCGCTTTCTCCCAAAACTTGCTTAAGCTAGTAGAGTTGGCAGGTATTTGGTAGCCTATGCTCTCTTAGATGGGCAAAATACGCGCTTTCTCCCAAAACTTGCTTAAGCTAGTAGAGTTGGCAGGTATTTGGTAGCCTATGCTCTCTTAGATGGGCAAAATACGCGCTTTCTCCCAAAACTTGCTATGTTATTTATCATTTCAAATTCTACATTTAAAGGATGATTCCGTGTCGTGTCCGAACCGAATCCGAGCAATTTTTCCAAGCGTTGTCCCATTGCTCGGCCGTCACTCGGTTGCCGCTCGGTATAGCGTGAGTGTCCATACAAAATATAAGTAATATTAGTTGGCCTTGCTACGGCGGACACGGCTCATACACGGCACGGTTTAGCGTGAGTCATCCTTAACACCTTTCGACATTAAACTCGGTCATCGGAATCGTTAAATCACATCCAAAGGGCTGTGACGTAAACCAATGTTTTAGAAAGGACGTTGACAATCAGAAATTCAAGATGGCGTCATGTTGCGACCACCATGTCTACCAACTCTGTGGAGATATTGTGCTTAAATCGAGACCAAGACAGTAACATAGTCTTCACAATACTTATACTAAGAGGATGCTACGTGGCTAACAGAACCGAACCAAATACCAAGAAACATTTTGTTCTACATAAAATCATATCACAGAAGAAATGTAGGTAATTAAAACTTTCTCAAACGGTCTGTTTTCAGGTCATCCAAAAACGGTCATGGTCTTCACAACAAAGTGATGGATGACAGATAAAAAGTGCCCAAAAACCACCGTGTAATACAATCAAACAGACATTTTGACTAGTAAAATACAAAATAAAGAGTATGTATAAATAAATTAATAATTATATTTTTACTGAGCAAAAGCCTAGTCTGATCTGCGTTCCGGTTCATCTCGGACATCGGAGTGGTAAAAGCAATAGGTACACGTCGTATAGCCGTATAGATAAATAGGTACATTACATTTACATAAATATACGTACGTATTATACATAGCCATACAGTACATGGCAATTGTTATAGCACGCCTGGTCGAGAGATGCGTGTTGTAAGTGTGTGGTCATCGCGGCCCGAACGGAAAAATAATAATATAAATATATAATATTGGAATAAAAAACACACGGAAAAAACAAATTAAAAGGATGTCGCAGATACCAACGCCCAAATACAATCACAATCCAACAGAATAATTATTTAAATCTATTCCGAAATACAATATAATACAAAATACTTTGATGCACACCTACATAAATGCATATAGTGCAAGATTGTTTGCGCGCTACAGACTATCATTGCGTGCTTGGGACCGCGTGAGTCGACCCACGCTTAAAAATATTTTTCGGCAGTAAAAACAAAAAAAATATACAGTTTGTCTAAATTTTCAGTTCGGTCTGCGTTGACATTTTCACTGCCAATATTAATGCGAAGTAAATTCAAACATCTCTATTACGCGGTGTGCCATCCCAACAGCCTGTAAGCATGCATCAGCACATACCGAAGATATCCTTACAAATATATCTTTAAATAATTAATTATGCATTTTAGCCACCTAACATTTAATCCCCGTTATAAAAATAAAACTTCCCACCTCTATCTTCCGTCATTCCATTTCTTTTCATATCAAAAACATGCGAATATTTTTTATTTTATTTACACAAAGAGTTATAATTACGATATCATTGACAAACTACCTCGTATTTAAGTTTGCAGAGATTTTGTAAATTATTCATTACTGTGTTGAAATAGAGTCAATAACCTAAACATTAAACATACGTGAAATTTGTGTAATTGTCGCTCACACATTATATCTTTAATCTTTAAATCAATTTATATCTTTTTAATTTTACAAGAGACAACAAAAGAGGCGCGTTATCCAGTACTAATATTTTTTTTGTTGCAACCTCAATAGTTTTCATGCATAAATTAAAATGTAAGCTGCCATTTCACTAATTATAATATTTGCCAACAATACCTAGTTAATTATATTATATATAAGGTACAGCTAAATTAATTAAGTTAATAAGTTACATCAGCTAAGGTTTTAGCTTAAATTGATAAATACTCACTGAAATCTACGCTTCTCTTGGATATTTTGGATTGAAAAATAATGACGCTAAATATAAGTAAGTACTTCTATGAATTTAATAGATGGTTATTGGATTTATAACAGTGACCTTTTGTCTACGAAATTAGAGTTGATAATCTTCAGTCACAATGACAAGAGAGCAATAGGCAAGTTTAAATAAAACACAAATTTTGTGAAAAAAATTACTAATACAAAGCACCAAACCACGTTTGGAATGTATATTGCACCACAAACATATAACTTACAACACATTACTGCAATAATCGATCTGAGCTAACTCCCACATCACACTAAAAATACGCTATAGAACGTTTATTACAATTACAGCGCTCTTTTGAAAACACAGAATCAATTTAAAATTCGAATTTCGAAATTGAAAACAATAAAACGATTAAATAAATAAATTCCGCTATCAAAACAAAGGTCACCGTTACAACCCAAGGGGAAGAAGCTGTTCATTTTATACACAAATATTATGAGCAAATAAATTTAACATAAATATTATTTTATAATACATTCTTTAATATCCGACAATCGTGTTACAGGTTGCATATTACCTTGCTCAAAATCTTGAAATACGGAATTCAGTCAGCTATAAAAGATGAAGCCGGTGTGCCACAGCGACTGCCGGATACTATAAATGCTTTGTACATAATAGTGGTAGCAGTTTTACGTTACATTATCTATAGTTAAAATAAATTTCACGTGAAAAGTAATTTTCGTCAGAATTGCACATCCGTTCCGTCTGAACGGCTAACGTCTGAACGGTTAAAGCTTCATAATAAAAGCCGATTTGCCATCGCCCGATATTAGTTAACAGTGAATTACTGACAGATACGTGTATATAAAAAATGGCAACATGGTCAACATTACCCAGAATTCTGGTGATTGAAACATGCCCTAATTCCGAACTTGTAAATTTCAGGATCAATTCAAGTATACCTTTAGAAAATGCAACATTAAACTGCTACTATAATGACTTCATTGTGCATATCTGTTCGCACTTCCCTACACAGAAGATCACAGAGTTAGAGCTATAATCTCACAATAGAAATATCTAACGATAGAAGTATCTCACGATAGCGTTTTAGACCGTTACGTGTGGACCAAGCTTATAAAAATCGCGTGTTGCATGGCCAATTGCGTGTTATATAGTAATATTATTACAGAACTAAAACAGAGGGATTATTTTTAAGTTGTCTAAGTCATTTATGCTAAGTAAAGCGACCTCGGTGGAGGTCGGGATACAAGTATTTGTTCCGGCTCTGTTCGTATGGATTGAACAAACATGTACCAACTATTAAGTATTTTATCAGCCACCTTGTTACTAGTTTAAGCATTAGTTTGTGGCTTGGTGGCAGTGTGTGAAATATATTAGAAACACTGCATAAAAAATGTTAAAACCAAATGGAATTTATATTGATTAACCATAATGTTGGAACAACAGCAAGCAACCTGTGTAACACGCATGGTCTAAAATAATGAGGTTATTTATAATCGAAAATACTCCATATCGTCTTACCTAATTTAAGTAACTATTCAGATAGGTTCAGGGCATTCCGGCCAAAGCTGTAATCTTGACAAATGTTTAGCAAACACCACAAAAATTTCAAATTTCAACTCAAATCTTAGAAAGTTTAAAGCCGTATAAAATGCCCTCGCCTTTAGAAAAGGAGTTATTTTTTATAAAGTTTGCTTCCTCGTAAGCGACAATATGAATTATACCATGTTCGTTCATATGCAATTGATGTTCGGATTCCGATGTTATAAAACAACTAAGTAGTTTCTAGTTTTAGATAAAGAATTAAACTTACAACATTTCAGAAAATAACCACAAAACGGAAACAATATTGTTTTTAAAATATAAAATTAAGATACAAGAATCATGGTATGATTTACGGGTTACTATATTATTATGAACTCAAATGTAACAAGGTATTTATCGCGTTATTTACCTTGAGAGCTTTTCCAGAAGGGGCGAAAACGCTGCGTTTTCTCTGCATTTAGATACGAATCCATCGACGCATTAGAGTTGGTTAGAAACAGATCCACTTATGGATTTGTTCAGTGGACCAGTGAAATAGAGCATTTTCTTTACATCTGAACGCGATCAAAAGGCTTTATACGCCAACACAAGTATGAATTCATGCAAGACGGCTTGCGGCGTTTTTGCCTCTTCCGGGCACGGCCTTTTAATCCAACTGTGTATCTCTACGTTTACGGTTAAAGTTGTGTATGTAAGAATCCGAACCAGTTGCCAGTAGTCTTCTAAGCCACGTAAGTATCGATCCGACGTGTTGCGAAGCTTACCGCCGCTTTGGTCGCGTCGCAAGCCATGTGCCAAGCGCCGTGTATACGCTGCTATTTATTTTACCTGTAGATAAGATAAAATAAGTTTACTTGTACCTTGAAAATCATTTATCCGTACAAACGAATGTTGTTAAACATGTTCTTATTAATATTATAATAATTTTGTACCTAAAGGAATTCTTTTCCACGCACTAGGTGTGATGTATAGAAAAGTTACAGTATTATCTAATCTAACCAAGTCGGTCTCTTGCTAGACATGCACCATAAATATGTACCTATATTCACGCAATTAAGTAATCCAAATAGGAGTTGTACTAATGTTGAGTTGCTTTGATGGTAGATGGCGCTGTTTTAATTTTCCATTTTTACTTAGAGATGTTTTATGTGGCAGGTCAGTGGCGCGATGAACTCGACCTGTTCCTAACACATGGATCGAAGTGACTGGAAGAAGCGAAGAGAGGCCTATTGCTAAACAATGTGATGATTCGGGCTGACAGTTACAGTAACTTGAGGGAATATTGCTCGCTGTAGTTAAATATTGCTCGGACCTCCCTGAAAAAATATTGGTAAAGTCCCTAATGACTAGACGGCCTTTGACGCTATGGCCTCTGGTTTCAACGCGCAAGCTTCACTTCGATGCTGGCATTCGACAAGAGGAGAGCCAACCAACAACTTTCTGCGCCCAATCTCACCATACCGACTCTTCGTACCTGCTACTTACTAACAAAGAAGGCAAATTCCCATAGTGGATAGAAGTCGAGCAAGCGACCGGTCGTATTACATGTACATCAGAAACAATATCTTAATGAACAATAAAAATATAGTAAAAAATCTAAATCTCCTCTAAAATTAGATATATCTAATGAGCGATTGAAATACCCTCAAAAATAATTCGACACGTGTTTGCTTTTGATCTGCTACGAACAACAACACCACTCCCTAGATGTGTTGCCTCTTCGACCGAACAGAAATTGTGTTGTGAGCAACATGGTCCTACCTAACTTGAAAGAGAACATTCTGTGCCGACATATAAATGACGAGTTGACGGGCACTAACCTTAAGTCAACTCAATCGAGTTTTCCAACGGGTAGGCCTAAAAATGAATATGGATCAAATCAGAAATGAGGAGATACGTAGATGAACTCGGGTCACCGAATTAGCCAAACAGATTAGCACGTTGAATGAGCAGGCCATGCAGCTCGAATAACAGATGGCCGATGGGGCCGAAAATATCTCGAGTGGAGGCCACGGACCGGCAAGCGCAGCGTAGGATGAACAAGATGGGCGGATGAACTGGTAAGGTACGCAGGTCGACGGTGGATACAGGTCGCTTCCAGCCACAATACTTGGAGGTCCATAAGGGAGGCCTATATACAACAGTGGAAGTCCTATGGCTGAAATGAGTTGTCCCTTCGTGCACGTCAGCCACAGCTTCCTCTGACCCCGTTAGCGACTCATCAACATTACCCCACAATGCTATACCAAATAACTGACTTACTACTACTTTTTCTTAATGTTCTAGTGTTGTTCACTCACCTGTGTGGCGGCTAGCACTCGCTGGAGTTGAGGTCGAGGGGCGGGTGCCGCTTGGCGCGCGTGAGGCGGTCCAGCTCGGCCGCGGCGTCGGAGCGCACGGCGGCGGGCGGCTCGCGCGCGGGCGGGGGCGCGTCACTAGGACTCACCTGTGTGGCGGCTAGCACTCGCTGGAGTTGAGGTCGAGGGGCGGGTGCCGCTTGGCGCGCGTGAGGCGGTCCAGCTCGGCCGCGGCGTCGGAGCGCACGGCGGCGGGCGGCTCGCGCGCGGGCGGGGGCGCGTCACTAGGACTCACCTGTGTGGCGGCTAGCACTCGCTGGAGTTGAGGTCGAGGGGCGGGTGCCGCTTGGCGCGCGTGAGGCGGTCCAGCTCGGCCGCGGCGTCGGAGCGCACGGCGGCGGGCGGCTCGCGCGCGGGCGGGGGCGCGTCACTAGGACTCACCTGTGTGGCGGCTAGCACTCGCTGGAGTTGAGGTCGAGGGGCGGGTGCCGCTTGGCGCGCGTGAGGCGGTCCAGCTCGGCCGCGGCGTCGGAGCGCACGGCGGCGGGCGGCTCGCGCGCGGGCGGGGGCGCGTCACTAGGACTCACCTGTGTGGCGGCTAGCACTCGCTGGAGTTGAGGTCGAGGGGCGGGTGCCGCTTGGCGCGCGTGAGGCGGTCCAGCTCGGCCGCGGCGTCGGAGCGCACGGCGGCGGGCGGCTCGCGCGCGGGCGGGGGCGCGTCACTAGGACTCACCTGTGTGGCGGCTAGCACTCGCTGGAGTTGAGGTCGAGGGGCGGGTGCCGCTTGGCGCGCGTGAGGCGGTCCAGCTCGGCCGCGGCGTCGGAGCGCACGGCGGCGGGCGGCTCGCGCGCGGGCGGGGGCGCGTCACTAGGACTCACCTGTGTGGCGGCTAGCACTCGCTGGAGTTGAGGTCGAGGGGCGGGTGCCGCTTGGCGCGCGTGAGGCGGTCCAGCTCGGCCGCGGCGTCGGAGCGCACGGCGGCGGGCGGCTCGCGCGCGGGCGGGGGCGCGTCACTAGGACTCACCTGTGTGGCGGCTAGCACTCGCTGGAGTTGAGGTCGAGGGGCGGGTGCCGCTTGGCGCGCGTGAGGCGGTCCAGCTCGGCCGCGGCGTCGGAGCGCACGGCGGCGGGCGGCTCGCGCGCGGGCGGGGGCGCGTCACTAGGACTCACCTGTGTGGCGGCTAGCACTCGCTGGAGTTGAGGTCGAGGGGCGGGTGCCGCTTGGCGCGCGTGAGGCGGTCCAGCTCGGCCGCGGCGTCGGAGCGCACGGCGGCGGGCGGCTCGCGCGCGGGCGGGGGCGCGTCACTAGGACTCACCTGTGTGGCGGCTAGCACTCGCTGGAGTTGAGGTCGAGGGGCGGGTGCCGCTTGGCGCGCGTGAGGCGGTCCAGCTCGGCCGCGGCGTCGGAGCGCACGGCGGCGGGCGGCTCGCGCGCGGGCGGGGGCGCGTCACTAGGACTCACCTGTGTGGCGGCTAGCACTCGCTGGAGTTGAGGTCGAGGGGCGGGTGCCGCTTGGCGCGCGTGAGGCGGTCCAGCTCGGCCGCGGCGTCGGAGCGCACGGCGGCGGGCGGCTCGCGCGCGGGCGGGGGCGCGTCACTAGGACTCACCTGTGTGGCGGCTAGCACTCGCTGGAGTTGAGGTCGAGGGGCGGGTGCCGCTTGGCGCGCGTGAGGCGGTCCAGCTCGGCCGCGGCGTCGGAGCGCACGGCGGCGGGCGGCTCGCGCGCGGGCGGGGGCGCGTCACTAGGACTCACCTGTGTGGCGGCTAGCACTCGCTGGAGTTGAGGTCGAGGGGCGGGTGCCGCTTGGCGCGCGTGAGGCGGTCCAGCTCGGCCGCGGCGTCGGAGCGCACGGCGGCGGGCGGCTCGCGCGCGGGCGGGGGCGCGTCACTAGGACTCACCTGTGTGGCGGCTAGCACTCGCTGGAGTTGAGGTCGAGGGGCGGGTGCCGCTTGGCGCGCGTGAGGCGGTCCAGCTCGGCCGCGGCGTCGGAGCGCACGGCGGCGGGCGGCTCGCGCGCGGGCGGGGGCGCGTCACTAGGACTCACCTGTGTGGCGGCTAGCACTCGCTGGAGTTGAGGTCGAGGGGCGGGTGCCGCTTGGCGCGCGTGAGGCGGTCCAGCTCGGCCGCGGCGTCGGAGCGCACGGCGGCGGGCGGCTCGCGCGCGGGCGGGGGCGCGTCACTAGGACTCACCTGTGTGGCGGCTAGCACTCGCTGGAGTTGAGGTCGAGGGGCGGGTGCCGCTTGGCGCGCGTGAGGCGGTCCAGCTCGGCCGCGGCGTCGGAGCGCACGGCGGCGGGCGGCTCGCGCGCGGGCGGGGGCGCGTCACTAGGACTCACCTGTGTGGCGGCTAGCACTCGCTGGAGTTGAGGTCGAGGGGCGGGTGCCGCTTGGCGCGCGTGAGGCGGTCCAGCTCGGCCGCGGCGTCGGAGCGCACGGCGGCGGGCGGCTCGCGCGCGGGCGGGGGCGCGTCACTAGGACTCACCTGTGTGGCGGCTAGCACTCGCTGGAGTTGAGGTCGAGGGGCGGGTGCCGCTTGGCGCGCGTGAGGCGGTCCAGCTCGGCCGCGGCGTCGGAGCGCACGGCGGCGGGCGGCTCGCGCGCGGGCGGGGGCGCGTCACTAGGACTCACCTGTGTGGCGGCTAGCACTCGCTGGAGTTGAGGTCGAGGGGCGGGTGCCGCTTGGCGCGCGTGAGGCGGTCCAGCTCGGCCGCGGCGTCGGAGCGCACGGCGGCGGGCGGCTCGCGCGCGGGCGGGGGCGCGTCACTAGGACTCACCTGTGTGGCGGCTAGCACTCGCTGGAGTTGAGGTCGAGGGGCGGGTGCCGCTTGGCGCGCGTGAGGCGGTCCAGCTCGGCCGCGGCGTCGGAGCGCACGGCGGCGGGCGGCTCGCGCGCGGGCGGGGGCGCGTCACTAGGACTCACCTGTGTGGCGGCTAGCACTCGCTGGAGTTGAGGTCGAGGGGCGGGTGCCGCTTGGCGCGCGTGAGGCGGTCCAGCTCGGCCGCGGCGTCGGAGCGCACGGCGGCGGGCGGCTCGCGCGCGGGCGGGGGCGCGTCACTAGGACTCACCTGTGTGGCGGCTAGCACTCGCTGGAGTTGAGGTCGAGGGGCGGGTGCCGCTTGGCGCGCGTGAGGCGGTCCAGCTCGGCCGCGGCGTCGGAGCGCACGGCGGCGGGCGGCTCGCGCGCGGGCGGGGAGCCCGTCTTCTTGTACAGAAGCGAGTTAAAGAAGTTCGCGAGGACGCCCTCGTTGCCCGGCGTGCCGGGGCTCATGCCGATCTTCGCGCCGTCCAACTGGGGACAGAGATAATTACGGTTTTAGGCTATTTCATAAAAACTTTATTTCAGGCAACAAACTAGTACAAGATGTTATATATAATACTTAAACTACGACCTATATAAAATATACCTTATAAACTAACATACATAAAATAGCGGTTGTTTACCTGCTGCTGCGCCCTGTGCGTGGCCCGGAGCGGCGAGTCGGCCCGGGGCGCGGGCGCGCCGGCCAGCAGCGCCGCCTGCTGCCGCTGCAGGAACGTCTGCTCGTCCTCGGCTTGGATCTCCGCCTCGCGGTTGTTTACCTGCTGCTGCGCCCTGTGCGTGGCCCGGAGCGGCGAGTCGGCCCGGGGCGCGGGCGCGCCGGCCAGCAGCGCCGCCTGCTGCCGCTGCAGGAACGTCTGCTCGTCCTCGGCTTGGATCTCCGCCTCGCGGTTGTTTACCTGCTGCTGCGCCCTGTGCGTGGCCCGGAGCGGCGAGTCGGCCCGGGGCGCGGGCGCGCCGGCCAGCAGCGCCGCCTGCTGCCGCTGCAGGAACGTCTGCTCGTCCTCGGCTTGGATCTCCGCCTCGCGGTTGTTTACCTGCTGCTGCGCCCTGTGCGTGGCCCGGAGCGGCGAGTCGGCCCGGGGCGCGGGCGCGCCGGCCAGCAGCGCCGCCTGCTGCCGCTGCAGGAACGTCTGCTCGTCCTCGGCTTGGATCTCCGCCTCGCGGTTGTTTACCTGCTGCTGCGCCCTGTGCGTGGCCCGGAGCGGCGAGTCGGCCCGGGGCGCGGGCGCGCCGGCCAGCAGCGCCGCCTGCTGCCGCTGCAGGAACGTCTGCTCGTCCTCGGCTTGGATCTCCGCCTCGCGGTTGCCGCCGCTCTGTACACGAACATAACATTAACATTGCGGGTACAATAGCCTCTGGAACCTTATACCAAACACAAAAGCATGGGCATACACAGGCGGGCAGGGGAGGGCAGCTGCAACTACGTACATAGAAAGAAATTATTTATGATATATAGAAAAACACCGGTGATAGGAAGCAGCAACGTCTTTCCAAGTATCAACATCTTATACTGCACTCGCCAACCTGCGTGCCAAGCGTGGCGAGTATGGCAACCACCCCTCATGATATTGGTAGAAGGCCTGCGTACAGCAGTGTATGTGGACAGCAATCCTACGGCTGTAAGATAATGATGTTATTTAAAAAAAACTTACTTTTCTGATGGCTGGTTGTGTGATTACATCTCTATAGTAATCATCTGGTTTACAAGACTGTATGTTTTCATGTAATATGCTAATTTTCTTCATGCTATCCCAACCGGCGGGTCTGAAATACGAAAACGAAACATTGTATTAAATCATCCCGTTCACTTACGTAATATTCAAGGTGGATTGTCCAACTGCGCTTCCTGCATAAAGTATAATGGGAAGACGATGAGAGATAGAGAAAAAATAAAAGATCATCTAATAAACTGTACACAAACCAGTTAAATATAAGCTTTCTTTACGATTAATTTCCAACACAATATTGCAACAAACCAATACAGATAAGTTGCAAAAAGGTCCTAACTCAGCAATTGATTGATGATTCGACTATAATTATTAAATAGAGTCTTATCGATTGTTAACGTGGGAAAAACCGTACACTGACTAAAAATTACACAGTAGCTTACATCAATACAGCATCCTTTTCCACAATGAGTGCAGGAGTTCTGAATGGCAGCCCATATATCCTGGAAACACAACAGTATTTGTTACACATCTTTGTATATTATGTACGAGGGCGGTTTGATAAGTCAGTGACTTTGTTCGTAAGATACTTGTAGAGCAGGTCACATGTCCCTCACATGCGGCTCACTGCAGCATGAAGTTAGTCACATATTGCAACGTGAAGTAAGCTACCTGTGCGTGAAATACTTGTAGAGCAGGTCACATGTCCCTCACATGCGCCGCACTGCTGCATGAAGTTAGTCACATATTGCAACGTGAAGTAAGCTACCTGTGCGTGAGATACTTGTAGAGCAGGTCACATGTCCCTCACATGCGGCTCACTGCAGCATGAAGTTAGTCACATATTGCAACGTGAAGTAAGCTACCTGTGCGTGAAATACTTGTAGAGCAGGTCACATGTCCCTCACATGCGCCGCACTGCTGCATGAAGTTAGTCACATATTGCAACGTGAAGTAAGCTACCTGTGCGTGAGATACTTGTAGAGCAGGTCACATGTCCTTCACATGCGCCGCACTGCTGCATGAAGTTAGTCACATATTGCAACGTGAAGTAAGCTACCTGTAGAGCAGGTCACATGTCCCTCACATGCGCCTCACTGCAGCATGAAGTTAGTCACATATTGCAACGTGAAGTAAGCTTACCTGTATAACAGTATTTGTTACACATCTTTGTATATTATGTACGAGGGCGGTTTGATAAGTCAGTGACTTTGTTCGTAAGATACTTGTAGAGCAGGTCACATGTCCCTCACATGCGCCTCACTGCAGCATGAAGTTAGTCACATATTGCAACGTGAAATAAGCTACCTGTAGAGCAGATCACATGTCCCTCACATGCGCCGCACTGCAGCATGAAGTTAGTCACATATTGCAACGTGAAGTAAGCTACCTGTGCGTGAGATACATACTTGTAGAGCAGGTCACATGTCCCACACATGCGCCGCACTGCTGCATGAAGTTAGTCACGTATTGCAACGTGAAGTAAGCTACCTGTAGAGCAGGTCACATATCCCTCACATGCGCCGCACTGCAGCATGAAGTTAGTCACATATTGCAACGTGAAGTAAGCTACCTGTAGAGCAGGTCACATGTCCCTCACATGCGCCGCACTGCTGCATGAAGTTAGTCACGTATTGCAACGTGAAGTAAGCTACCTGTGCGTGAGATACTTGTAGAGCAGGTCACATGTCCCTCACATGCGCCGCACTGCAGCATGAAGTTAGTCACGTATTGCAACGTGAAGTAAGCTACCTGTGCGTGAGATACTTGTAGAGCAGGTCACATGTCCCTCACATGCGCCGCACTGCAGCATGAAGTTAGTCACGTATTGCAACGTGAAGTAAGCTACCTGTGCGTGAGATACTTGTAGAGCAGGTCACATGTCCCTCACATGCGCCGCACTGCAGCATGAAGTTAGTCACGTATTGCAACGTGAAGTAAGCTACCTGTGCGTGAGATACTTGTAGAGCAGGTCACATGTCCCTCACATGCGCCGCACTGCAGCATGAAGTTAGTCACGTATTGCAACGTGAAGTAAGCTACATGTGCGTGAGATACTTGTAGAGCAGGTCACATGTCCCTCACATGCGCCGCACTGCAGCATGAAGTTAGTCACGTATTGCAACGTGAAGTAAGCTACCTGTGCGTGAGATACTTGTAGAGCAGGTCACATGTCCCTCACATGCGCCGCACTGCAGCATGAAGTTAGTCACGTATTGCAACGTGAAGTAAGCTACCTGTGCGTGAGATACTTGTAGAGCAGGTCACATGTCCCTCACATGCGCCGCACTGCAGCATGAAGTTAGTCACGTATTGCAACGTGAAGTAAGCTACCTGTGCGTGAGATACTTGTAGAGCAGGTCGCAGTTCTTGTCCTCCTTGGCGCTGGTGTAGAACAGGGCGGCGCCGTACTGCAGGCAGAAGCGGCGCACCCACTGCTGCATGAAGTCGAAGTGTTCGTCACGGTAGTCGTGTTCCTTCTCCAGTGTGCTCATGTAGTCAGTCTGGAAGGGACAGCATGTTCAAATGTTGGTTCTATTATAATAATACTATTGATACCTCGATTATTGCCTTGTAGAAGCAGTCAGTAACAAAATAAGTACCTAATTAGATAAAAGGTCACAAGTTTATATACGGCTCAGCACGGCCTCTGGCAGCGGACAGTCGTAGTGGTCCATATTATCCAGGTCTGACAGGTTGCGAGACGATGCATAACTCCTGCTAAGTAAGACACGTATATGTCCCAAAAGAACCTAAAACGACATAAAAGGAACCCGTACGCTTTCAGCCTCATAGCTTTTATAGTTCCCCAGATTTATTAATGAATCAGAGAGCGATTTCATGGAAGTTAATACCTTCGTGGCCACCACGACTATATACAGCCCCAGATTGGTGGTCGGGGTGGCTCGGAGCGGACAGTCATCGTCGTCGTCCATACTGGCCAGGTCGTATGACGTGCGAGACGACCGCTACATAGGAGACTACACTATTTTCTACAGCCGAAGAGAATAGGGACTAGGGACCGTCTATGCCAAGAAGTGGGATCACACTGGCTAAATACAAAGAACCTTTGACCCTGAACCCCTTAGGACTGGAACTTCGCATACCTCCGTCTAAAAAGACCTAAAAGAAACCCCATGCTTTTATATAGTTCCACAGATTTCTTAATGCGATGATTCAATGCGTGATTTTCAAAACTAATTACCTTCGTGACCACCACGACTATATCCAGCCCCAGATTGGTGGTCAGCACGGCCTCTGGCAGCGGACAGTCGTCGTCGTCCACATTGTCCAGGTCGTCCGACAGGTTGCGCGACGACCGCTTCATGGGAGATGACACTGAGGCCTCCATCTCGTCGCCGGGCTCGGTATACCTCAGCCATTTCTGCACTTGCTGCTTTTTGCTCTGTAACCTTTGTTCTGAAAATAATAAATAGAATTGGTGATGGACAGGAAATGGTGGTGAGTTCTCGGAAGCCAAGTATGCTAGCCGGTTTTGGCGAGAGTGTCTTGGTTTTAACCTATTATTTAGATACTTTTAGAGACCTAGAGATTTTTTGAAAGAATATATTGGGTTTAAAATATATTTTAAATTTTTTGCGATAATAATACATATATCTCGTAAAATATAGACCACAATAAAGGCTAAAGGTCTGGGAGGTCTTAGGTCTGTAGTGGGACAATAATATGCCAAAAAAATACATAGTTTGCAGTAAATACATAGCGTGTACCAACACTGTGGTAGCTCATATTGCCTGGACTCTTATGAGACCTGTGTCCTTATGAGAAACCGCACCTACACCCTTAAAAGTCGCTTCTCATACCGCTTTTATAAATTTTATAAATTCTGTACTTGTTAACTTTAACTTTAATTTTATTTTATTATTTAAGACTCTTTTTATTTTTGTTTGATTTTATTTACATGTACCAATGTTTAAAATTGTGACTGGTTTAGGAGCCGGGCGCTGACACTGCTACACAGTTATTAAACTTTTGCAGTGCCAACGTTCATCATTACCTGTACCGATGTGTTTTTGTTCCACAATAAATACTTTAATACTTTAATACTTTTAATACCAACGGGTCAACTGCCATTATTATTTACATATTAACGCGAAGATATATCCGAGAGGCTAGTTACATTTTTTTATTCGTTGTTCAAACCAACTTAATCGTTTCATTAAAAAAACACAACAATAAAAAGCTACGATAATGCGCGAGTGATTCTCATAAAGAGGCAACAATTATGACTCACTCTAGTAAAGTAGCACGTATTCCGATTCCGTCCATTAACGAGATGCGTTTCAGAGTAGGTCGCTGAAAGTTTGGCTTACTGCATTACTGTGTTCTATTGGACTATGAAAATACACCTCGTTTCGCGATTGAATATGTATTATATATAATAGTTTAGAGCTGTATAAGAGTTGCATTGCAAAAAGCAGTTTAACTTCTTAAAAACTAATGCAATAGGTAATCATTTACTTCAACGAGAGTCGAAACCATTTACTTTCTTTGTTACTAAACTTGGACACGTCGATAAATTCGCTATATCGCTAAGTCTTTTGATAGTTTGAAAATTAACCTCAACTTGTGTGAAATATAGATTTTATGTTGTACTAAAAGTTTGGTGCACTGTATCCTCTGCTGAATGCGCACATGAAAAATTACCTAGTTTTGTAGGAAATATAGTTTTTATGAATAATTTACGAAATTTGGCACATTGCCTCGTTAAGTAAAATGAACTATGAGTTTACCTCGTTTGTCACACAACATAATGGAGTTATATTATAATGGAGTTTTGTTATAATGGAGTTATTACAAATTAACCTTGATAGATTTAATGAATCATTTATTATCTTTGGCGAATTGCATCGTTATGAAAGGCGCACATACATATTTCTTAATGATCTTTTTACATAACACAACAGCTCATTAAGAAATAAGTGCGTAGAGTCATTGCTAAGAGCGTGAGAAGAAATACCAACAATGCTTTCTAGTCGCAATAGTTTCACGAAAAAAATACGTTAATTGTTTTAACTGATATACTACAGTTAAATACTCACTAACGAGAGAAATACCAATTAATTTACTTAGAAATAGCGAGACCGGGACTTGTCTGCAATGTATTACATATACACATAACCTTTCTGGAGATAAAAACCGCATAAAACAGTATTTTACAGCGTTTATTATACTAGATAGATAGATAGACAAAACGTTTATTTACGACTGCAGACACACATACAAGAAACAAAAGCTGTATTACATATGTACATCACAACAGTGATAACAAAGTACAACATTACAATACATCAAATAAACACAACATAACAAATTAAGACAATATAATTAGCAATCAAAATGTTATGTGTGTGCTGCAGCACGTCAAAAGGTCATGGCTCAGCGTGTGATATGCTTAAGGAGCAAACGCTGATTTTCAGCCATAGCCTGTAGAGTGCAAGAAGAACGAGACACAATCCATGTGTTGTGTACCTACATTATTTAAGTGTTATACAGATATGTAGATACTGGTCGAAAAGATGTGTCACCCCACGAAAATAATAAATTTAGGTAGGTATGTACGCCACGATATCTCACGGAGGTCAAAAACCCAGTCCAGTACCATTATCGTAGAGCCAGCTGTTCAAATAAACAGTTGCGCTGTAATTCCATGAACAAATCAAGTAAAACAAAAGTTGTCTATAAGAATTCAACATCTCCCCCTCTCCTGTCAGTTCTGGCATGATTCAGCCAACACCAAAACCTGATTTTCTAAAATAACTTTCCGAATACTTTCGATGTTTCTAGATCAAGTTCTGAACTTGACATTTTACATTCAACAGATGGGTCTTGTATTAAGTAGCGTAAGGTCAAGTGCAGACAAGCGCCGCATTGTATAAAGCCGCAATACTGAGGAAGTATTTTTAGAAGCTTTTCTTTGTCTCGAGTTGTACGATTATAGTAATTATAATTCCACTATCTTCTATGTCTCACGATATTATAAGATTTAAAAATTATATAATTTTTAAAAAATTTAACAATTAAAACCGACTTAGTTGTACCTCTATACAGGGTGTATTATATAAAACATGTTTACGAAGCCGAAAGGTGATTCGGACCATCCCAAAGAAAAACTTTGGTTCTACAACTTTTCAGGATTCAGTGATTTTCATTCAAGAAAATACCACGATAGTTTTAACTTCAACAGCTTATATTCTACGATAAAAAAAATACGAATACCCAATTTTTTTCCTTCTAAAACTACTCGTTTTCATGGGATGAAACCCCCTTTTACGGGTTAGTACACTGTTATGACTTATGACACACCTTGTATAAGTATTTTCCTGGATTAACCTTGGGTCAGAAAAGCAGACAAAGATTATTAAGTAAAACAAAAAACCCCACCGCAGGTTTAGAGTTTAGGTAAGTATGATTTTTGAGGAATTCCCTATATAGTTATGATCCTATCACGAGAACTGAGTTTAAAAAAAATTTGAACTCAAAAAGAATTTCCCAAATCGGTTCATAAAGGTACTGAAGTAACAAAGATTTCAAAAGAATACATACGACGATAGAACCTCCTATTTTTTTTAAATAAGAATCGACCTTTCACTTATAATATCGCGATTTAATCGTTAGCAATATAAATCATACATTTTAAAGACTCAAAAGCGTGAAGAAAAATAATGGCTTCTTAATCTTGGTAAAGTATGTCACTTTATGGGGATAAAGTGACATACTTTACCAAGATAATTATAACACCTAATAAACTGAGAAATTAATTTCTTAATCATCTTTGTTGTCATTTGCATTTCAAAAGCCGACAAAGCCGTCTAACTAAACTTGTTATCTGGTAATCAAAATTTAAACGAATATTGAACAAAAACAGCGATAAATATTAACTATCCTTTCTAAATCCGATTGATTGTTTCTTCAACTGTTTTTGTTGATGGTCTATGCATAACACAAAAAAAAATCGGCTCAACCAGTTATACCACTTGTGTATTCACATCACAGCTATATAGCATTGGATATTACGTGAGCCAGTGACGTAAGCATGACTCACGATCGAAATAAACTTTACGGGATCCCAAGATTGTCATCTTCACGGCAAATTAAATGGAAGATATCTAATAAGATTAAGTTGAACTGATGGCAAAGTCATGGTCACGCTTAAAGCTATGTTCGGTTCACGTTTAAAGCTAGGTTGAGCCCTTGCCTATTTAGTTTGCGGATCAATAAGGCCTTGTAAATTCTGGACTTAGTTTAAGCTTAGCTCATAAAACCTTAGTTAAAAAAATATTAATTAATTAACACTCATGCAGTGGCACCAAATATATATAACTTATTATAATATAAAAGGATATTAACTGTAACATGCTAGAACCTAATTTTCAATATAGAAAAGTCTTCTATCAACTCATTCGCAATAAAGGACTTTGTAACACATGGGGAATATTAATTAGACAAGGAAATACATTAGTCACTGCTCAATAAGAGCTGCAGTCTTTGTTTCAATGTTGCAGTTACATACTATTAATCTTGACCTATTGCAACATATTATACTTTTACAGCTTTACAATATACTTTTAATTGATAAACAAAAAAAAATTGTTCAGAGAAAAGTGTCTACATTTCAATTTATGTAATATCAAAGAAATTATTAAGAATATATTTACTGTCTGAAACAGTAAATGCATAAGCAAAATTCCACATTTATTTGAACTGAAAAGAAAGTTGCCAATAATAATGAAAATAAAATTAAATTTAAATAAAATACTTTACATAGTGTAGCTGTAAGGGCCTTTCTGATGCACATAATAAATAAACAAATAATGAATTACCATTTATTAATTCATAGGAAAACCAACAGCAATAATGTCTTATTATATTTTATTTACCCTATGGTGGTTGTATAACTTATTTATTCATTGCTTAGTATGCAATTAAAGGCTGTTTCTTCTGTTAGGGTCATCCCTAACAGACTGCACAGATATTTAAATGGCGGGCAGCTACACAATATGCAACTAACTTGTTCAATTTATTTTCTATTAAAGTTATTAATATTTTGTTATTTTTTTTTGTTATTATTAATTAGTTTAGATATATGCCATGAGGTACTGGCATTAACCACCTAACTGAACCGCTCCTCCGTAAAGGGTGGAGCGATTCAGGGTGTTGTGAGAAGGGTAATCCTGGATTAGGCTTCAAACCAGAGACTTACACAACACACGTTGGACAGGCTTGCCAGACTGCCGACAAGCAAGAGCAGCACTTCCAATGCTATCACCAAGGCTCTCACGACGCCTACTACAACTACAAAGAACGGATCTAAGGACAGTGGTGGGGATACTAACGAGCCAATGCACCCTTAACAAACACCTCTTCAACATCCGAGCCACAGACAGCCCCATCTGCAGAGGATGTCTGAAGGAGGTTGAATCAGCTGCCCACATAGTCCTAGAATGCGAGGAAGTAATAGTACAATGACAACAAATCCTTAAACAACCGAGGTAACTCCGTGAAGCCTGTGAAGATCCTAGGAAGATTCTGCGCTTCTGGTCGGAGTTAGGCTGGCTATGCTAGCCAGACACCTCATGCATAATGGACCAACTTCGAGTCTAAATGCGGAAAACAGAGTCACACACACACAGTAGTGGACACTTTATGGCAGAAATGATGATGATCTTACCTCCCGAACTAACTAGATTGAGAATGTTCTTATCAATGATTCAGGAAAATCTGATCAGATTTGAAAATTACCAGATCTAATTCTATTTTTGATTCTCTTCACTGAGGTGTATTGTATTGCATTGTTTCCCATTGATTCAAGCCTAACTTTAGCCAGCCCAACTCCTTGAAATATCATCAGCATCCCCAAAGGGCATGACTCTATTAGCTCCTGTGGTCCCGTTTAGGGTTACCAGCTCTTTTGTGGCTTTTAATCTTATTAACTTATTTAAATGACATCATCACCATCATCATTTCAGCCATAAAACGTCCACTACTGAACTAAGGCCTCCCTCATGGATCTCCATGAGGGGTAGTTGCCATACTCACCACGCTTGGCAGGCGGGTTGGTGAGCGCAGTGCGGGATTTTGATATACGGAAAGACGCTGCTGCGTGTGGTGTGTGATTTAAATGACACTTAAGAAAAATGTTATATCAGAAGGTAAACTTACCAGGTGAGAAATCTAATTTATCTATGTGATCGCCGAGCACAGATGCCCAGCTTTGTAGCTGATCCAGTAGCCCCCATGGCGTGGTCATCGCCACAGTGAGGATCACCAGTGTGTGAGGGAATGTCTTCTCATTCAGTGCAAACTTGAGCAGGTTTGTGTGCCCGGGATCACCGTCTAACACCCATACACTCAGTCGCGTGTGGTCTGGAAGGATTATGGGTACTTTACTATCACCAGAGATGGACTATGATAGTCTTATCAAAGCATCATCATGGTATACAGTGAAAAGTTCTAATAAGACAGCCCATATTTAAGATGGTACCAAGTTATTTATTTATTTATTTTTATTAAGTCAAGTTTACAGTTACGCAGTTAGTTTTAACTTCTTTCAAGATAAACATTTAACTGAGGTCTATGAGTACAGTATTTTAGTGATTTTCAGCAACTTTAGACTATACAATTAATCTCCTATCTACAGTTATAAGAAAATTAAAGGAGAATTATGATATCCACTGAATTTGGAGGCAAACTTTTGTTCGATTGATACTCAGTGAAATCCAAACATACAGTGATATTCTTATCAGAATGTTTATATCATTGAAAATGTATTAATAAAAGATTTTATGTAAATTATCTGTACTTACCATCCCTGTACTCATCACTAATATCTATATATGCATATTCTAGGGCAGATCCTTTCTTGGGGTCTTCAACCCCTTGTAATTTTGCTACTAAAGTTGTCTTCCCAGTTTCGTTGTCTCCCAGTACAAGTACATTTTTGTTTGAAGGTAATTTTGTGTTCCCTTGGTTCTGTACTTCCTCTAAGATAGCGGACCTGGAAAGATTCATCACTCATCATCATCAAGTATGCGTCAACAGCGCGAGGTTGATCTGCGTCACGAGAAAGTGCAGTGCCAGTCTCCACCACCTCAATGTGAGAACATTTTACCATCACTTTACATACAAAGGTAAAACGTAGAAGCTAGGTCACATATTTCTCAGGTGCAAGCCTTTGACATACGTAGGTGTGACACATTGGATCCCCTTCTATGGGGAGTGCATGTAAGCCATAAAAATAACAGTGAACTATTACCAAAGGTTATCCTTGACATCGCCATTTTCTTTCTTTTTAGATTTGAGCCCATTAGTCTGGCCGTTTGTATCCATTCTTCAAGTATTTTAGAAGATAACAACGGCACAGAAAGGCTTTTTTCGTTTTCGTTTCTTCTTCTGCCGTTCATACGTCACTCTCAAGTGCTACCAGCTGTGATAATTTGTTCCACTCTAGCCTGGAAAATCAGCAACACGACTCAATTTGTTACACACAATAAAACATCGTTCCTGTGAGTTTAATATAACCCTTAATTCAATAAATAATTATTATTATTTTAATCTTTAAAAGGAATTGATTGAAATTATCAAAATCTACAACAATATAAAGGTATGCCAGGTATGTATTGTGAGTCAAACTAAAAGAGGAAAAAGGAGTTGGCAGCATTGTAAAACAGATAACAAAATACAGCGTGAATGGTTACCGACTCTGTGAATTTACTTACGAGTTGTCACTGTCAGGCTTTTCATCGTTCATTCCTTATTCATTAGTTTGCTTCGTAGACAGAGAATATTCTCTGTCTACGGTTTGCTTGCTTATTTCATTCAATTCATTCGATTCTCATCATCTCATGCGATGTAATGAAAATTTTACAAAAATACAAAAAATATTTTATAAAAAAGTTCTTCGAAAGTATATTAAAAATCCTAAATTTGTGAATAAGGAAATAAGTGATAAGAATGTCACGTAAACCGCCTTCTAGTTCGAGTAAAAGAGGAAACTTGTCCCAAGTGAGTCATTGATCATTATTTACTTGTCTCAAGGCTCTAACAAGTTAAATTCTCGCGATAACAACACAATTTATTTATATAAACGGGAGTCATAATGCCCACATTGATACGTTGTATTATAAAGGTTTTATTTGGATGTAGTTCTGGGGACACAGATCAGCTGATTTTAATTTTGTAAACAAAGTGATGCTTTGTGGCCCAACAAGAGATTGGTTTACCAATTTTGTTTAGTTTCATAATTATTATTTTGCAATATTAGCTATTCATAAATTAGCTATTAACTGATGCTCTACCAAGCTTGAAAGTTAAAAATGAAAATAACTGTTAATGTATAATTCAATTAATTCAAACTCATTAACTGAAATAATGTCTTTCAGTTTGGTCTGCTAGACATGGATGTAGATGATGATGATGAGCCTCAAGACATGTCTGATGATGACATGGACTTTGAAGCAGAGCTGGCCGCACTCAGTGGTGGTGGTGCCAGGAGTCATAAGCCTCGGAAACCTGCACCTGTACCGGCAGCTAATTTGGATGCAATGATTGCAGCAAGTCTGCAAGATATACCCTCGGATGAAGATGTTTCTGGTAACTTAAAATAGACTTTTACCTAGTGCAATATTTACTATGATTAGGTTTCCTATAACTACTCCTATCATCTTTATAGTCTGTCCCTCAATTGTTGGGGATTGTGCCTCAACACATTTTTGTTTATTATGTATTATATTGGATTATCGGGTATTTATCATTTTAACTTTACTTTTATCCTCACATTTCAACAGAATTGCACCTATTGTGGTCGCAGGCAGACTCACGTAAAATTACGCTATAATTCTACTTATTATTATGTAATACATATATATATATATATATTTTATAGTAATAATGTGTTGTGATCGCAAAGTTTAAAAAGACTAATAATTAATTAAATAATTCCAAAATTACCCCTATTTTATATATTTTGTAGCTTTTTTAAATTTTTTTAAAGTCCCTAAAAATAGAAATCAAACTTAAGTCTTGCAAGACTATGTCAGTTGCATACGGAAACTATACATTATTTATTCATCATGAAGAATCATGTATGTGGGCTTGTATATTTTTGTAATGAATTTATATATTAATGTACTATTGAGATTTAACAAAAAAAAATAAGGCTATAATAATGATAATTTATACAGCATCAGCAACGGGTATTCATGCTGTATGATGCTGCAGTGCCTAGGACATTGCCAGATGGATGGCTTGCCCAGCACTATATCATCCCCTCAGCTTAGTCAGTTATAAGTTTGAGTTCAATAACAGGTCAATACATCTGAAACTAACTAACCTGGGGGACTTCTTCACGATGTTTTCCTTTGTTAAAGCATGTGTTAAATGTGCACCTACATACATTTTACATGAAAGAAAAATCCATTAGTGCAGGGCCAGTATCAATGCCACAACCTTGGGATTAAAAGTTGGGGTGCATACCACTCGGCCAACTCAGCTACACGATCTTTAACAATGGTGTTATTATAGGCTAAAGAAATCTCCAGCCTAAATAATCCGCCTATTGTTTTTTAATTACTAATTACACTTGAAAGGTCAAGGATTGGGAACTGAATGGAGGCAGTTGAAATAGGATATTTGAGTTGTTGTAAGGTAAGTACTGCCACAATTAGGTCATTGTCATTGACGTTGCTCAAGTAACCCTAAATCCATATAAAAATTACAATACTGAGTTCGAAAGAGTGAGTATGAAAAGCTCAAACTTTTTCTCCAATAACTCAGTTTTGGTGGCGCAACATATTAAATGATTGATGACATTCCTTTTTTTGTTCTTCAAATGGCACAAATCAAAGTAAAGCAAGCATAAAGCTAGACTTTATGCTTGCTCTACTAATCATCTGTTCTTTTTTAATTATTTTTTAAATCTTTATTACCTCAGTACTCTGTCGTTTATAAACCGATACGAAAACTTCTATTGGGTTCAACTAGGTACAACTTCCAGATTGGTCCCATTACATTTTTAAACTCAGTTCTGTTAATGGGATACATGAGTAATGGAGGGGACTCCTCAAATGCATTGTAGGCACAGAACACAGACAAGACCAGCTCTGTGATTATAGGCATACATATTGCGTTTTTGGTATTTTAGAATCGAGTCTATTCCATGCAGAATCGGGCATTTGCATGCAGTAATTATTATTAAAGAACTGAAACAGAATAATAGCCTTTGGAAATCTTGAGTGTTAAAATTTCACGGGTGGCGATGATGAAAGCTGGCAATGATGAACCAATACATTTATGGTCGCAACTTTATTCTCATCATCATCATCACCATCATGACGGTCATTAAAGCCCGTTTTTTTTTGTTGAAAAACCGCTAATAAGCTTATAAAGCAGTAAACCCTATTTAAGTATATATGGGTGTAACTCCATTTTCCGTATATGAACTCTAACGCCTTACAGTATGTCTGACGGCAATCTGCCAGACCCATCCAATGTGGGTTGTGTAAGTCTCTGGTTTTAAGCCACGATAGGAGTTGTGGGGAGAATAACCAAGAAGTAAGAAAAAGATGCGCTTTATTTTCCCATATATAAAACGCTCTGTCATATTCAAAGGAAACATAGCCAGGTTAGCCAAGGCCCCTAAATAGACAAAATGTTAGATGATGATTTATACAGCGTCAGCAACTGGTAATCATGCTGTACGGGACGCTGCAGTGCCTGGGACATTGTTAGTTGGATTAGGCTAGCCCAGCTCTCAGCTTAGCAAATGGTAGGCGCCATAATAAATAAAACCGGGCCAGAGCGAGTCGGACTCGCGCACCGAGGGTTCCGTGCCATCATACAATATAATGATAATATATGACAAAGGCGGTTTTATATTTATAGGAGAACCTTGACAGCGCCATCTCTTGTCTGATAGCGGAACTAATGTAGATTTCTTACACTTTCGATGATTTCTAAAAAAGTATGCTATGTAGAGAGATTGTAATAAATTTCCTCTAATCTTTACATACACTTCTAATAGCAATAAAAGTTTCAGAGGTTTATCTCCGCAAATTACGGAGATAAGGGGGGGGGAACGCTATTTTTTTCAACATTTTTGTAAATAACTCAAAAACTATACAACTTAAAGGAAAACTAAAAACTGTTTATTAATGTGCAAATGAATATCTTTCATATAATATCCCACATCACCTAGTAACTTTCCAAAAATTTTGAAAACGCCCCTTCCACCCCCATTGTCTAAAAAACTATGCAAATTAGGGAGTTCGCTATAATTTTCCTATAAAGTTTACATACACTTCTATTAGCTATAAAAGTATCAAGGGTTTATCTCTGCAAACTTCGGAGATAAGGGGGGGGGGAACGGTCGTTTTTTCAACATTTTTGTAAATAACTCAAAAACAATACGGTTTGAAGGAAAATTAAAAACTGTTTATTAATGTGCAAATAAATACCTTTCATATGATACCCCACATTACCTATTTACTTTACAAAATTTTTGAAAACCCCCCTTCCACCCCCCTTGTCTAAAAAACTATGCAAATTAGAGAGTTCGCTACAATTTTCCTATAAAGTTTACATACACTTCTATTAGCTATAAAAGTATCACGGGTTTATCTCTGCAAACTTCGGAGATAAGGGGGGGGGGGAACGGTCAATTTTTCAACATTTTTGTAAATAACTCAAAAACAATACGGTTTAAAGGAAAACTAAATACTGATTAATAATGTGCAAATGAATACCTTTCATATGATACCCCATATCACCTATTAACTTCACAAAAATTTTGAAAACCCCCCTTCCGCCCCCCTTGTCTAAAAAACTACGCAAATTAGAGAGTTCGCTATAATTTTCCTATAAAGTTTACATACACTTTTATTAGCTATAAAAGTATCACGGGTTTATCTCTGCAAACTTCGGAGATAAGGGGGGGGGAACGGTCGTTTTTTCAACATTTTTGTAAATAACTCAAAAACGATACGGTTTAAAGGAAAACTAAAATCTGTTTATTGATGTGCAAACTAATACCTTTCATATGATACCCCACACGGTCTAGTAACTTCACTTAAAATTTTTGAGATCCCCTATCCGCCCCCCTGCAATCAAAATAAGAATATTTTTTAACATTTTCATATATGCTATATTAGTAAAAAAGTGTTGTCTTTTACCATTTTAAATTTCAAGTCGATAGCATCAGTAGTTCTCGAGATATCCACTTGTGACAGACAGACAGACAGACAGACAGACAGAGTGATTCTATAAGGGTTCCTTTTTACCATTTTGGTCCGGAACCCTAAAAAGGTAGGAGTGGTTCTAGGCTTTCAGTAACCGTTTCCGATATGAACCATAATATTAACCCTAAATCAAACAACATTTTTTTTACAGATGAAGATGACCCAGAGCTCCTAAGCGAGCTACACGGCCTATCACTAGAAGACGAGGATGCCGCCCCCGCTCCGCCCCGCAGCTCTCGCCCCGCGCCTCCGCCCCCCGGCGCCCCCAGCGTCGAGAACCCCACTGTCAGTCTTCTGCAGAACAGGATCAGTAATTACACGATAGCTGAGAAGAACGCTAAGGCGAGCGGGGAAAGTGGACGGGCTAGGCGGTATGTATATCCGTTGACATAGACATAGGTTGACACAATAGCTGAGAAGAACGCTAAGGCGAGCGGGGAAAGTGGACGGGCTAGGCGGTATGTATATCCGTTGACATAGACATAGGTTGACACAATAGCTGAGAAGAACGCTAAGGCGAGCGGGGAAAGTGGACGGGCTAGGCGGTATGTATATCCGTTGACATAGACATAGGTTGACACAATAGCTGAGAAGAACGCTAAGGCGAGCGGGGAAAGTGGACGGGCTAGGCGGTATGTATATCCGTTGACATAGACATAGGTTGACACAATAGCTGAGAAGAACGCTAAGGCGAGCGGGGAAAGTGGACGGGCTAGGCGGTATGTATATCCGTTGACATAGACATACACTGCCGGCCAAAAGTTTGAGAGACCACCTACATCTAAGTAGCAAAATGAAATAAAACTCAAAATATAAATCAAGAGGTTTAGATATTAATTAAAATGCTTATTTACTAATACACATTCATCAAGAAGAAAAAAAAAACAAGAAATATCAACCATTTACGTTAAAAATGACGTTCATATTTAATAAAATCATTAAACGGATTTTTCGTCAAAAAAGCCTCCCTTGCATTTTATAACTTTTTTCACTAGTCTCTGCATACGAGCAATCAATTTATCAATTGTATCTTGTGAGATATTGTTCCAGCTTTCTTGTAAAGCCTTCCACATGTCTTCTTGTGAGGAGGGACAACAACTGCGCACATTTCTGTCAAGCACTTCCCACAATAGCTCAATGGGGTTGAGATCCGGACTCTGAGGGGGCCACACCATGTTTTTAGCACCCTTTCTGTTTCTTTATGTTCTAAATAACCCCTGCATAATTTTGAACTATGTTTAGGATCATTATCTTGTTGGAAAAAAAATCCATTTCCAATTAATCTTAAACCAGACGGAACGGCATTTTGCTGTAGTATTCGTTTATAATGCTCCTTTTTCATGATTCCTTCGACTCGTACCAAATCTCCGGTTCCATGGCCCGAGAAGCATCCCCAGACCATAATGGAACCACCACCATGCTTAACTGTTGGCACCACACAATCTGGCATCATCTTTTCCTCGGCGGTACGTCGAACAAAAATTCGTCGTTTTGAACCAAATATTTCAAACTTGGATTCATCTGTCCAAAGAACTTCTTTAAAGTCTTCTTCAGTCCAGTCTCGATGGGTAAGGGCCCACTGCATCCGTTTCTTTTTGTTTTGTGGCCTTAGTAGTGGTTTTCGAACGGCGACGCGACCAAATAACTTAGCATCTCTCAATCGTCTTTTTACTGTAGTCAATGACACAGGTTCTGATCGGGATTTGTTCACTTCTGCGCGGATTTCTGGTGCGGTTAGGCGTCTATTCCGCTTGCTGGTAACGACGATGAAATTATCCTCGCTAGAAGTGGTAGCTCTCGGTCTCCCCGATCGCGAACGATCTTGATTACTGCCAGTCTCCTTGTATCGGGTTATTGCGTTATGAACACAAGTCTTCGACAACTTAAGTTGAGAGGCAATCGCACGTTCAGATTTGCCTTCGCCGTGTAAAACAACTATGGCAGAACGAGTTTCAGTGCTAATTTCGCGCACTTTTCCCATTTTAAGATGTCTTCACTGTAACAACGACGAGCTCAGACTAGTTAAGATAATGAAAAATTTACTCCATCAAAACTCAGGTAAAAAATATGTTTAAGGAAGCTAAAATAATCCGGAAGTACGGTTACCGCAAAACAAAACCAAAATAATTAGAAATGAGCAGGCCATAAAAAATATAACAATGACTCTATCACCTGGCAAGCGCGCGGTACTCATTTATGTTTTGAAACAATAGACCTTTAAAGGATGATAACTTAAAAATATACAATAAAAATGACTCTCAGAAATTCTTTGATAACAATAGAATACGTAAATGATGCATTGAAATCAGCTATTGTTTGGCTAAAGCAGAATCACTTAAAAATTAATATAGAAAAGACTAAACTCATACAATTTCATACACCTAAAAGTAAACACCTTAATCTTAAAGTATCTCATGAAGGGCACACTATTGATGACATTCCCTGTATTAAATTCTTGGGGATTTTTATAGATAGAATGTGTACTTGGAAGCAACATATAGATCATGTCTGCTCAAAATTAAATAGCTTTGTATATCCCCTACGGCGAATCACACAGACTGTTTCCCAAAAAGCTGCTATAACAGCATATTATGGCTATATAAACTCACTGTTGCGGTACGGAATTCTGATCTGGGGCAGATGCGTCAACGTAGAACAGGCATTTATTATGCAAAAGAGATGTATAAGAGCCATTTTCGGGCTGAAAATTACAGACTCATGCCGACCCTATTTTAAACAATATAAGATTTTAACTTTAACTAGCTTATATATATTAGACATTAGTGTATTCGTATTTAATAATAGACAAAAGTTTCAACTAGCTCATTCAGCTAGAAGCTGCAGTGTTCGATCAAAATATAAAAATAAATTATTTAGACCTCCTACTAGACTGACATTATCCTCAAACAACAGTTTCATAATGGCAATTAAAGTTTATAATAAAATACCAGATAATATGAAAGAAATGACATTTCCTAAATTTAAATACCATTTGACGAAATGGCTTGTTGATAAATGTTTCTACAGCATACATGAATTTTTGGACTATAAAATATAATTAATTTAATAATAATATTATAATTTAGTACTTGATTATTGAATTGTTTTTATTGAATTAATTATTGAATGAATATATTGTATTTTTATCATTGTTCATTTTACTATTTCGAGTGATTAAATTAAATTTATCTAATTAAAAAGTGAATATAATAATAAGTAAATTATTGTATTATTAGTGTATATTCATACGCCTGTAAAGGCAAGTTTCGGCAGAATGTTTATAACTTTAAGATCTTATTGTATACACCTGAAATCTTTGAATAAATGATTATGAATTATGAATTACGCAGGTGTTCAAATTAGCTCTTTATCATGTGTACTTTTGAAATATTTTGGTGGTTACAAAGATTTTTACAAGTGGTCTCAAACTTTTGGCCGGCAGTGTACATAGGTTGACACAATAGCTGAGAAGAACGCTAAGGCGAGCGGGGAAAGTGGACAGTCTAGGCGGTATGTATATCCGTTGACATAGACATAGTAAGTAGACACAATAGCTGAGAAGAACGCTAAGGCGAGTGGGGAAAGCGGACGGGCTAGGCGGTATATATATCCGTTGACATAGACATATGTAGGTTGACACAACATCTGAGAAAAACGCGAGTGGGGATAGGGGTGGGGGTTTCTTTATATCTTTTCAACCAACTTCAAACATAATTCTTAGTTAGGTTACCTACTTTAGATCTCCTACGTTTACAAACTGATTTGGAAAATATGTTTTTGATTAAAAAAGATCTTCCAGATTGGTCCGAATTATGTAACTTTTTGTTGTATTGAATAAACACTAATTATGGACTCCCAACATAAGTAACACAATAAAAGGTAACAAACTTAACATTAAATTATAGACTCAAAAGTTAAATCAAATCTTTTTAACTTTTGTTAGGTCAATTATTATTATTTTTTTTGTATATATTCGTCGATTTACTTTTTTGTAAAAAGCACTTTTTAGAAACATACCTAAATGAATTTTATATTTCTTTAATTTTCATGCCGATTTTATCCCATTAGAAATAGAGCTTCCTATAGCCAGGCATGTAGTTAATACAAACGTCATCAATTTTCTTATCGCTCTACAGGTTCAACCGCGGTCTAAAAACACTTAACGACCTCCTGAAACAAGCGAAGGCCGGCAAGCAAATCTCCGACGAAGACATCCCTCCACCAGTCAGCGTCGGCACGCCAGCGGAGCCAACGGCCTCTGAGGATAGCCCGCCTCCTAGAGTCCCTCCTAGAACGACCAGTGTCGAAGCTCCTAGTGCACCGCCTGTCGCCCCTCCTAGGTAAGATTACCCCAGATGATATCTACCTCTAGTCAGCGTCGGCAAGCCAGAAGAGTCCCCAGCCTCTAAGGAGAGCCCGCCTTCCAGTAGTAGGTATTCGCCGGTAGATCACAACCGGTTTTGGTTCGGGAGCTGACGCATCTGGTTCTGATCCATCCTAAAAAAAGCTCAATCTAGGATCACCTCCTAAAGTTTGGTATCGAATTGGGGGTTTTGGCACACGCCCGATGGATTGCACTTATCCGTGTTAACGTATCTTAACTCATTCCGAAGTTACAGAAAACGATTAATAAGTCGTCAATAGAACTGATTCAAAATGAAAAAACCTACTTCATTAGCTAATAGCAGTTCGTTACCTACGTTCGAACTTTCATTGTGGCTAATTACTTGCTTGAATATTAACTTAATTACCTCGTTGATTAGGTTATTGCTCATAAAAAGTAAAAAAAAATCATTTTATTCCATATTTTTATTTACGTTAAAACATTATGTTAAATTATTTAGTCAGAAATATATCGTTATTCAGCTAAAATCCATCATACTATTCCCGTTAAACTTGTAATATAAATATGTTAGACAGTACTCTCCACAAACTGAAGTCAAATCATGTTGTAGCTTGTACCTATATATTGAAATCCCACTGTCTTGTGGTCCAATTCAAGAAACTTCTATGATTCCCCGTAGGTGGACGTCCATAAGAATCAAAATACTGACCAACTCCATTTCTCTCTGTGTGAATAGCTATCCAATGAGAGCTTGGTTACTCTACTACTACCTTACTTCGTCCCTACTACTAACACTCTACTTCCACCACATTACTACCCTACTTTTATTATTATTATCCATTTTCAGACGTTCATCTGCTCGACCTCAAAGGTCGGGGAAATAACTAATACACACGGGCCTAAGCCAAGTGTGTACTAGAAGAATTTGTTGGGTTGCGAGAACTAGTAACCAGTGGCTGGATGGTGGAAATGTCAGTTTGCAAAAATTTTCGGACAATGCGACACGTGTTCAAGACAACTGCTTTTTGTAGTAGCACAAATGTATTTTTAGGTAGGTCGAGTAAAGTTAGGGATTGGAATAACTGGTTGGGGATAATTATTAAAAACCTTTGCTACGAACTCCAATAAGTAAATACAAACGAAATGCGGCCCGCGTTAATTGGTGTTCGTCTGAACGTGCGTGTTCAAATGTCGTTACAATCGAATTTTTTATTAGCATTTCTACATATTTCTGCATATTTCATATTTACATATATCCCATCTAGACATAAGGATAGTTTTAAGTAACTTAATTACCTACTTATAGACATAGCTGCTAGTTTCATAGTTCGTATTCTACATTTTCCTGTGTTTATTCTTCATGTTTCTATTTATACCTCGATATTTATATTATTATAGCTGTGCGTACAAATGTTTATTTTATAATCAAGATCTAGTTTATACATTTTATTTTACTTTATTTTGTATATGGTTGTAAAGTGTATTGTACGATAGATAAATAAATTAAATTAAACATTATTAAGATACATTAGTGTGTCTTTACTCTTAAAAACAAAATGGTTTTCATAGTAAACTATTTATTGTGTCACAGAAAGATGTCCATATCAGAATTGATTGTCTTGCACGGCAATAAAGAAATCCGGTTGTACCTCTCACAGGTCCCATCCTCCGTCACCTCCAGAGCAACTGATAGACATTGGTGACGACGAGCCGAGCCAACCCGAGCCGAGCCAGCCGCCGCCGCCGCTGCCCGGGAACGAACTTACTGCTGAGAAGCAACAGGGACTGCAGATTATACTGAGTGAGTGCCACGACACCGTATGCGGGCGGCCCTGTTGTGAGTGCGGGTGGCCTTGGTGCGAGTGAGGGTGGCCTTGGTGTGATTACGGGTGGCCCTGGTCCGCGGGTGGTCTTAGATGCGAGCGTGGGTGGCCCTGTTGTGAGTGCGGATGGCCTTGGTGCGAGTGAGGGTGGCCTTGGTGTGATTACGCGTGGCCCTGGTCCGCGGGTGGTCTTAGATGCGAGCGTGGGTGGCCCTGTTGTGAGTGCGGATGGCCTTGGTGCGAGTGAGGGTGGCCTTGGTGTGATTACGGGTGGCCCTGGTCCGCAGGTGGTCTTAGATGCGAGCGTGGGTGGCCCGTCACCTCTAGAGCAACTGAAGGATATTGGCTGCGACGAGCCGAGTCAGCCACTGCCGTCTCTGCCCGAGAACTGACTTAGTGCTGAGTAGCAACAGGGACTGCAAATGATACTTAGTAGTACATTTATTATACACCGTGGGGTACCAGCAGTAGAATGTTCCCCCTCCTCTCTTTCCCGCGGATACAGTAAGAATCTGCCAAGGTATAACTCCGGATGATGGGTGGCAGCGTCTTTCCGTGTATCAATATCCAATACTGCGCTCGCCAACCCGCCTGCCTAGCGTGGTGAGTATGGCACACAACCCCACATAATCAGCACTATGAGATCCATGAGATATCTATATTCAGCAGTGGACGTCCTACGGCTGAGATGATAATGATGGTGAACAAAAAAAATGGAAGTGAACATCAAGCAGAAATTCAAATAAATTCTCCGTTTATTGTAGAACGCCAAGCGGAGTTCAAATCGGCCGCGCTGTCAAGCAAGCACGCGGGCGACAAAGCCATGGCGCTGGAGTATCTGAAAGTGGTGAAACAGTTCGACATGGTGGTGGACGCGTACAAGGCCGGCCAGGACATGGACCTCAGCGAGCTGCCGACCCCCGACGCGGTGGCGAGGGAGCTGCGGAGCGGGAGGACCGAGGAGGCTTCGCAGCAAGCTACGGGTGAGTTGAGATTTTTAAGGGTTTCATCCCTTAAAAATAGCTTGTTTACTTTTTTACTTGTTTACATTTTTGGTATCGCTCCTCGTTGGCCTATTGATCCGCTATGGCTTTAGACTTTGGATCTAGTAGAGAATGGCTCGGCTATTCTCCTGAAGGTGACCAATCAATATCTCGGCATCCAAGCCTACCTCACCGGAGAAAATGTCTACCCATAGTGGTGTTTTCTCTCATCATAAGTCATATTACTAAAGCAATTTGTAAGGCGAAAAGGCATACCAAATGACTACTGTCTTCTTCTTTTTTTTAGTTCTTAATCTAAAAATCTTTTTCTTGTTAATTTAAAAACAGATTGTTTACGAATTGTGGATTGTTCACCGCTCCCATCATTGTACAAATCAATGCTAAGTAAGCTAGCAAATTTGAAGTATTGTCTGTTGACATTCGGTATCGCTTCTCGTTGGCCGTACTATATCATATGGCTGAATGGAGAGAAGGAGGCCTTCACCGCATATAGTAAATAAATAAAAGAAAAATATGCTTTGCTTCAGACGCCGCCCCACCGACGCCTGCGGGAGAGCCGGCTGGTCTCATGACAGCGTCCACTGTGGACGAGGCCTTGCGACAGAGGCTTGCGTTTTACCAGGTTTGTTTGAAAGATTATCATTATCTTATATCTATAACATTATTTATAGAAATAGAATAGAAAAGCAATAAAAAATGTCTATTATATGTCTCAAAGGTATGATAATAATGATAAATTTATTTATGAATGAAGTTAATTTGTTATGCATTGCTTTTTCAAACATTTTAGCCATAATTGGAATTAGCGTGATAGGTCTATAATTGTTAATTTGGGTTTTTTCTCCTTGTTTGAAAAGACAAAAGATATTTTTAGACTCTCGGAAACTTTCCCTGTTCAAAAGATAAATTTATTAAATAAGTAAAAACTGGCACTATTGGATAGAACATCAGTAGTTATTTCATCATAACCAACTGCACGTATGTTTTTAAGTGACACGATTAATTTTTTGACGTCATTAAATCTAAATGCATCTAAAAATAGTGAATTTTGAATCAAATTATTATTTGTATTTGTTATAATGTCATAATGTGATTTACTCAATTCTATCAGGTATTTATTAAATTTAGTTGCTATTTGTTTAGGATCATTTGTCAGGCATCCCTCTACATTTATTTCATTTATAAATATACCACTTACATACCGCCATGTCAAGGTCATTGACATATGTCAAGTAATGAAGAGGTCCACGTACTGATCCTTGTGCCATGCCTTCAGTCACGGTGATCCTATCACTGTACTCGTCACCTACTCTCACTTGATAGCTACGGTTGCGAAGGTGATCAGCGCACCATTCATGCAATTTGGCTCTAATTCCGCTGCAGTCCAGCTTCTTAATTAGTAGATCATGCCGCACTGTATCAAACGCTTTGCTATAATCTATGAAGACTAAAATGACTTGCTTTTTTGAATCAAGATAACTGTTGACGTCATCTGTAAACGAGATAGTAAGAGCGTTGTACTTTTGCTCGGCTGAAAACCATATTGCTGAGATGATAGAATTTTGTTTTCTTTGTAAAACTTCTGCACAATACCACAGATGTTCTTTTCGACATTTTATCGACAACTCGTCGTAGTCGTAGAACAAAGACGGATCTGATTTTTTTCAATTTTCTTTTTTTGTCACCATTGTGCTTTTAAACCTATACATAAAAATGATTTATACAGATATTTTTTTTAATTTTACTGTAAACTTTCCTAAAACCGAATTGAATTGATAGGGAAAGACATTTTCATAATATGTCATGAAATCTCTTTTAGAAATTATAAAATGCTCTACTGTAAAGTTATGAAATATCTGATCCGTCTTTGTTCTACGACTACGACGAACTGGTAGTATTGTGATCGGGCGATACTTTCCATAATCATTGGCGTTATCTCCTTTGTGAATAGGACGTACAGTACCTTTTTTTTGGCCGATTATTTCCGTTTACCCTTTGCAAACCCTGTATAATTGAACGCCCAATGTATTACAGCAAGCGGAAGCCAAGTCCAAGGAGGAGGGTAACTCGTCCAAGGCGCGGCGCATGGGCCGCATCGTGAAACAGTTCCAAGAAGCCATTAAGCTGAGCTCGGCCGGCAGACCGATAGCGGGCGACGAGCTGCCCACTCCGCCGGGGTTCGCGCCTCTGCCCACCGGTGGGGTAAGTCATCATCATAGGCCGCCCTCATGCATCTCTAAGTACTGAGATACGCTTGGCGGGCGGGTTGGCAAGCGGAGAACGGGATGTTGATACAGGGAAAGACGCTGCTGCCCATCCTTCGAAGGTTGGTCCTGTTGCTAGTGTAGCCATCGGACACCTACTTGTAAGAATAACCATAATTTATTTAAGATCTATCTTAATCTATTCTATTGTTAAAATTTAATATTTATTTTCAGTCTTCCGCCCCCCAGACACCTGCACCGTCCCGCCCCGCGCCGCGCTCCGCCCCGAGTCCCGCCCCGAGCGCCGCCCCCGCCAAAGCAGCGTCATCACGTTACGACAAGCAACTGGCATTCCTATTGCAACGGCAGAAGCAGTTTAAAGATCACGCTATTCAGGCTAAGAAGGACGGTATGTCATATCGTATAAATGTATCTCGCCCCAAGTTCCACCCCGAGTGCCGCCCTTATCAAGCCGACGAGCGTTATCACAAGCAAGGGGCGACAAGAAATTGATTTAAAAGTGTATTTTACCCGCTTTATTAGTAGACTTATTTCCTGTGAATCATCATTTCAGCAGTAAAACGTCCACTACTGAACACAGGCCTCCCTCATGATGAGGGGTAGTTGCCATACTCACCACGCTTGGCAGGCGGTTTGGCGCAGTACGGGATGTTGATACACGGAAAGACGCTGCTGCCCATCTTCCGGAGGTATCCCTTTGCAGGCTCTTACCGCATCCACGGGCATGAGGGGAGCGGTACCATGCTACTGCCGGCCCCACGGCGATTGGCTCATCGTTTCTTTGTATCCTACAGGCGACATAGAGAAGGCGAAAGAGTACCTGAGAGCGGCGAAGGGCTTCGACTCCGTGGTCGCGGCGGCGCGCGGCGGCCTGCCCGTCGACCTGAAGTCGCTGCCGCTGCTGCCTAGGGCCAAGGCAGACCTGGAACACACGTGAGTCTTTATTCTAACACTGATCCCTACTTCCCTGCTAATATGTAAAAGTATTCATCTAGCCCCAAGCTAAGCAGAGCTTGTGTTATGGGTACTAGATATGCTTAATACATTATACTACATAGATAGATATTTTTATTAGAAAAACATCCAGAATACCCTGAACAAATATCTGCAGATCGTACAGACATTTGTCCCGAGGCGGGAATCGAACCCGCTACCTCTTGCGTCGCAGGCGGACCTTCGCCCGCTGCGCCACAGAGCTCGTCGTATTATGTACGTATGTATGTACATATGTTCCCTTCTCACGTCAAAACCGCTGAACCGATTTGGAGGAATTTTAGTATAGGAGTAATTAGAACATGGCGACGGACATAAGCTACTTTTCGTTGCGTAAATTAAATCAGATTGAATAGTTGCCGTGGGGCGCCGGCAGTAGAATGTTGCCCCTCCTCTCATGCCCGTGGATGCAGTAAAAGCCTGCTAAGGGATACCTCAGAAAGATGGGCAGCAGCGTCTTCCCATATATCAACATCCCATACTGCGCTCGCCAACCCGCCTGCCAAGCGTGGTGAGTATATCGCCTTTTTGTAACTGTTTTTTCTTAGTTTAATTTGTTATTTTGTTATTTTGTCTCTCCTGTTGTGTCTTTTATTTTTTATGTGTTTTGTTATGAGTGTTACAAATAAATGTTTTATCTATCTATCTATCTATCTATCTATCTATCAACTACCCCTCACGGAGACCCATGAGGGAGGCCTTTGTTCATTAGTGGACGTTCTATGGCTGAAATGATGATGATGAATAGTTGTAGGGTAACTTGTAAGTAGTGGTTGTACGAAGTTCGCCGGGACACCTAGCATGAAATAAAAATAAGTCATAAATCGTAATACGAACCGAGGCGTTTCTGATTCTGGAGACGAATTGAGGGTAGTCGTGGATCTTACCGTCATTCGCGGCGGCAGCTCCCGGAAACTTCAGCCCTCCCGCGAGACCTCCACCAAGAACGCTGCAACGTGTTTGAAACGTCGGAAACATAATAAAATTAGATCGAGTGCGTGTCGTTCCACGCGACGTGTTTCATAATGACACGTAAAGATAACGTCGGCGCGTACCAAGTATTCGATGTAATGTATCACGGCTATTTTTGGATTAAATACGTTAACAAATAGCAAAATACATGTCCAATAGAATTAATTTATCTACATGACGGAATTAAAATTTAGCCATCTAGTCTAGCACATTTACAGAAGATTGCGCGGGCTAAGCGGAGGGCGAGCCAGTTTTATATCCACCATGATCTCAGCCGTAGGACGTCCACTGCTGGACAAAGGCCTCCCTCATGGATACGTACTGATCATGAGGGGTTGCTGCCATACTCGCCACGCTTGGCAGCCGGGTTGGCGAGCGCAGTGCGAGTTATTGAAACACGGAGATGACGCTGCCGCCTAAATTCGGGAGGTATCCCTTAGCAGATCCTTACTACATCCACGGACAAGAGAGAAGGGGCAGCATTCTACCGCCGGCACCCCACGGCAAGGCCGGTACATATTCATCATCATCGTCAAAGTCCACTACTGAACTAAGGCCTCCCTCATGGATCTCCATGAGGGGTATTTGCCATACTCACCACGCTTGGCAGGCAGGTTGTTGAGCGCAGTATGGGATATTGATATACGGAAAGACGCTGCTGCCCATCTTCCGGAGGTGTCCCTTAGCAGGCTCTTACTGCATCCACGGGTGGGAGAGGAGGGGTAACATTCTACCGCCGGCACCCCACGGCTAGTTACATATTATTATTTTGAAATTCCATTGCTTCCAGTTTCGACGTGGTATCGGCAGAGGACTGCGACCCCACGCCCACCGCGGGGCCGATATCCGTGGACGACGATGACGTCACGTCCCGCCTGCAGCAGCAGCTGTCCGCGCAACTGAAGCTGTGCTTAGCTAACAGGGACCACAACCAGGCGATGGGCCGTGTAGCGGACGCCAATCGGTTTGACCACCTGGCCAACTCAGTGAAGCAGGATCTGGATCTAGTCGCTGTGGCTAAACGGTATTTTTTTTTTACAACAATCTTGAATGATTTCATAGCACCGATTTTGTAGCGATATAAATTGCTTAGGGGCCGTCTCCGCGAGCGAGGGAATCGCGGCGATGTTATCGTCGTGCCACGTATTTCTATAGCGCGGACTCGTCGCGATCCTCTCGCTCGTGGATACGGCCTCTAAGAGAGTGATATTATTTTATGATATTATATAAGAGAGATATATATATATATTTTTTTATATATTATATATATTTATTATATAATATATATTATATATATATTATATTTATATATTTCTGCACGCCCAGGATGACTGGCAGAGAATGCTTTAGCATTAAGTCCTCCTTACACAATTGTTATGTGTTAAAGTGTTAAATAAATAAATAAATATATTATATAGAGTAAAAAAAATACAATAATATGTGGCTGCGTGTTGTTGTGTGTGCAGTGTGTTAGTGTAGATGTGTGTGCCTGTGAAGGGGTGTGGTGGTGGGGAAGAATTACTTCAGTATGGAGGTGATTTTATCGGTGTCGTCGTACGTCAGTGTTTTCAACCAGTGTTTGATGGCTGTTCGGGTCTTGTTAATGTCAATGCTGTGATGTGACGCAGACAAAGTTGCCCGGGACAGCTAGTTTATAATATTTTTGCTGAATATTTACGCGATGTACTTACATCCGTAAGTTTTGTAGTGGTCCAATAAGACCAAATAAGACAATGTGGTAGTGACAGCCTTGTTTTGCATATGTAAACCTTTACTGTTTTTACTTGACGGCCTCTGTGGCGCAGCGGGCGAAGGTCCACCTGCGACGCAAGAAGTTGCGGGTTTGATTTCCGCCTCGGGACAAATTTATGTACGATCTGCAGGTGTTCTGGGTGTTTTCTTATCATCATCATTACAGCCGTGAAACGTCCACTACTGAACACAGGCTCATGGATTTTTAAATAAAGTAAAAATAGTAGGACCCATAACACAAGCTCTGCTTAGCTTGGGACTAGATGATGCTGTGTGAATTGTCCAGCATTATTTATTTTATGAATTTACTAAAATAGTTCCATTTTCCAGACACGGCGAAACGCCAAAGTTCCACTACGAATCGCGCAATTTCTCGATCATCCAATGCAATACGGACCTTAACGAGAACGACTTAGAGCTGACAATCGTCCGCGGCATCGCGTACAACGTGCCCAACCCGAAGGAAATAGATACATACGTCAAATTCGAGTTCCCTTACCCGCAGGTTAGTAATAAATGCTTATTTATTAGGTACACTAGCCGCACACCGCGGTATCACCCGCGTAGTTCCCGTTCCCTTGGGAATAAGGGGATAAATATAGCTTGTATTACTCAGGGATAACGTAGCATTCAAATGGTGAAAGAATTTTCAAATCGGTCCAGTAGTTTCGCAGCCTAGTCAAATGCATTCAAACAATCAAATCATTCCTCTTTAGACAGTTTTAGTGTAGATGTAGGCGAATGTGGCGTTTTCATTAAAAAGTAAACTCTTCAAAAATAGTTCCCTCGAACCTTAAAGATGGTGTAAGTTTTATTTTACTGGTATGAAACACAATTTGTCAATGACAGCAATTGTGATTTATACATCATAAGAGGTGGTTGCCATACTCGCCACGCTTGGCAAGCGGGTTTCGGCGGGCGCAGTACGGGATGTTGGTACACGCAAAAACGCTGCTGCCCATCTTCTAGAGTTAACCTTAGCAGATTCTTACTGCATCCACGGGTAAGAGAGGAGGGGCAGCATTCCGCTGCCGGCACCCCACGGTTGTGTCAGGAGGGTAATTCTTGCGAATCGTGATATTTCGTCACTTCTCAAGTCAAAGTCAATAAGTGTTCATTCAATAGAGCAAAACGCTACTTAGAATAGTCAATTTACAAAAAAGAACAAGACACATTTAAATTGAAAAAGGACAATTGAAAGGAAAAGGACAATTGAATTCGTTCGCTACAGATAACTTTTTCACGAGTGAGGAAGTGAGGAGTCATCAATATTGAAGTCTACTATCATCTTGATCTCGGTCTTCGCCAGCCGATGCATTACAATCGGTTTGCAACACACAGAGCTGTCCTTAGGTCGTGAGACTGCAGAGTTCGTTTCAATAGAGATTTTGGTAGTTCTTGTGAAATTTATCGATTTGAAGCGTATCACTTGGATCACGATTCACGAGAATTAGCCGGCAGGTGTAACGTTTTCAATTTTCTTTATAAAACTTTCGCGATCACAACAAGTACTATATTGGATTATCGGGTAGTTATTCCGCCGTTAGGTAACTGCGCGTTAAATACCCGATAATCCAATATAAAGTCCGGCCGCGAAGTAGAAAGAATTTCGTACATCGACCTGTTATTACCTGTCTCTGTCACTCCCACGTAAATATAGATAGATAAAATATTTATTTGTAACACTCATAACAAAACACATAACAAATAAAAAACACAACAGGAGAGAGAAAATAACAAAATAAGAAATTAAACTAAGAAAAAACAGTTACAAAAAGGCGTTTGACTCAGCCTAGTTGAGCATAAGCACAACGCTGATCTTCCGTCAGAACCAATATAATGCGTCACGCTCGCACAGATGCAATGATTGCCGTCAATGTTGCATCTGTGCGAGCGTGACGCATTACATTTACGCGCGAGTGACAGAGACGGGTAATAACAGGTCGATGTACGAAATTATTTCTGCTTCGCGGCTGGCCTTTAAGCCTGTATTACACTACACGGTGGTCAGGGACCCTTACCCTAACTAAGAGTGGTGTAATAAGAGTAATAGCTGTATTACACTACACGGTATTCAGGGCCCGGTAGTTAGGGCGAGTAGGGAGCAAGGCTTGCCGGGTCCGACCGGTCGCCCAAGTTAGGGTCCCTTACGCTCTAACTCTTATTACACCACTCTTAGTTAGGGTAAGGGTCCCTGAATACCGTAATAATACAGGCTTTAGAGCGTAAGGGACCCTAACTAGGGCGACCGGTCGGACCCGGCAAGCCTTGCTGCCTAATCGCCCTAACTACCGGGCCCTGAATACCGTGTAGTGTAATACAGCTTTTTGTAATAATGTTTTGGAATTTGTACCAGGACGCGCCAGTCTCCGACAGGACGGCCACCGTGAAAGACACGAACAGTCCGCAGTACAGCGCGGTGTTCCCGCTGGGCGTGCAGCGCGGCGCGCGCGCCTGCCTGCGCGTGTTCCGGCGGCACGCCGTCAAGCTGGAGGTCTACGCTAAAGGGTATGTCATCAGCTTATAATAATAATAATAATAAAGTTTATTTCTGTAACAGTCGTATAGGTTGCGCGGTGGTTTAAGATCGCTCGATGAATCTAGTGGGGGCAATCGGCGCATGTGTCCAATCACGCACGAATCGAGACGCGTGAACGCAACGCGGGAGGTGACCTTGAGAGCGATTGATCTACCAATGACGTGACGCCGTCAGCGCACACCCGCCCCCCTCACTCCGCACATCACCAAATAGACCTTAGAATTGAATACTGCGCATACCCCTTCTACTTTTGCCGATCTTTAACTATCGCGCGACCTGTACATTTAAATTTAAACAGTTTGTTGAGACCTTCATTTAAGTATAAAACTTGTGTTAGAAGGTCTCGCTCTTCTTTATCAGACATTACAAAAACTTTTAATGTGGGTATTACGCGAGCAGAAATTATAAGTAAACTATAAGTCTAATTCTAATCTTAACAACTAAATTAGTCTATTTTCTGACACTTGTAGTATTTTAAAGAAATTTGCGAATTTTCTAACATAAATTTGAATGACTCTTGGGTCCCCTAAGAACACCAATCTTGTAGCGCTGTTACCGAGAACGCCATCGTCTCAGCCGCAGGACGGCCTCATGGAACTCCCAGGCACTGTAGGTCTACCATGCGTTTTCACAATCTATACTCGCTAGCGACTGTAGTTAAAAAGATGTATGAAAACTTGTACAGCGCCTCTAGCGGATAATTTGCGGATAATACGCAGTAAACTAACAGCTACTGTAGTTTAATTGGGCTTCATTTGCTTAGAATTTGGTACCATGAGGTGCAAATCTGTCAGATGTCCTAGTAACGTACTATAACTACTGTAGTAACGGCAGGCGATCTAACAGTGACAACTCATGGTAGGCACTGATCAAAGGGTTGTTGCATCGAGGGCATACCCAATGGAGAGGAAATGTCATTTATTGTGTCTAATCGACAATTCCGCCAAAAATATTTCATAATTGTACGGAAAAGTACACAGGTCGGCAGTTGGCGCTGTACTGTCAAAGGCGAGAGGCAGTTGCATTAGTGCAAAGCACTGATGTGTTTCGGAATTCTTATGAACTTATTTCCCATCTGTTGGATATGTGCTCGATGGGTTGTTGCCATTCTCGCCATCGTCTCAGCCGTATGACGTACACTGCTGGACATAGAACTCCCTTAGGGAACTGTACTGATCATGAGGGGTTGTTGCCATTCTCGCCACGCTCGACAGGCGGGCTGGCGAACGCTCGGATGTTGATACACGGAAAGACGCTTCTGGCCATCTTCCGGAGGTATCCCTTGGCAAATGCTTTCTGCATGGGACAATTGAACGTACGTATGAAATTGATTCAAGTCAAAAAAGTTAATTGATTAAAGTCCTGAAAAATCATCTTTAATAGATTAAAAGGCCTTAGTTTTTTTTTACCTTTATGTTTACATAATATCTGTCGTACAATCCCTCATCTATTGTTCAAGCATGTGTCTTGATACTTTAGATTTTCCTTTCTTACCTGTTTGTTGTAATTTCCTGATCTGAGCTATTGGTCCATGAAGGAAATAATGAAAGGACCTCTTCCTCTATCCTTAAAAAAGAAGCTCATGGACATGTGCATTCTCCCCATCCTCACGTACGGTGCCCAGACTTGGTCACTCACAAATTGCCAAAAGTCGCCTCGGGGTATGCCAGCGAGCTATGGAGCGCGTATCCTGGGCGTCAAACTTACGGACCATGTAAGGAATACGACACTGCGCTCGAAAACACAACTAGCCGACGTAGCTCACAAAGCAGGCCAGCTCAAGTGGGACTGGGCAGGACACGTGAGCCGTATGCCCCAACAACTATGGGCAAAAACCCACCACCGATTGGGTTCCCCAACAAAGAAGACTACGAGGTAGATTCAGCCGGCGATGGCGAGATGAGCTTGGCTCCTTTAGTACAGACTGGCTTCAGCAAGCTCAAGACAAGGATAAGTGGAAGGAGGGAAGGGAGGCCTTTGTCCTGCAGTGGGAAACATCAGGCTTATTAATATATTAAATAAATAAATCATCTGTTTGACCCCAAACGCATGTCGGCCGCGCGGACGACCGAGAAGGAGATGGCGGGACGAGCTGAACACTCATATGAACACGTGGCCTGTCACTGCGTTAAATCGCGAAGAGTGGAAGAAGGGAAGGGAGGCCTTTGCCCTGCAGTGGGACAGTGGAGGCTAAATAATATAATAAAAAAAATCTGTATGCTTACATATCTCCCCTTCATCTATTATTCAAGCCTGTGTCTTCATACTTGTGAGTTTAGTGGAGTATCCGTGTTACTTTTCCTTTTTTACCTGTTTGTTTACATAACTGTCCCTCATCTATTATTCAAGCATGTGTCTTGATACTAGTTAGCTTAGTTGACTTTGTCACTTGTGTTTCCTTTGTTATCTGTATGTTTCTGTTATATTGCTGTGTGAGTAGGTACTATGTCCGTGTGCAGCGGTGGTGTGGTGTAGTGAGTAGTGTTGTGTGCAGTAGGTGTAGCGGCGCGTTGTGTTGCAGCGGCTGGTTCCGCGGCGACGCGCTGCTGGGCGCGGCGCACGTGAAGCTGGCGCCGCTGGAAACCGCCACCACAATACACGACTCCTTCCCAGTGAGTATTCATTATTATGACGCTGTGGGGTGCCGCCAGTAGAATGTAACTCCTCCTCTCATGGCAGTGGATGCAGTAAGAGCCTGCTAAGGGAGATCTCCGGAAGATGAGCAGCAGCGTCTTTCCGTGTATCAACATCCCGTACTGCGCTCGTCAACCCGCCTGCCAAGCGTGGTGAGTATGGCAACTACCCCTCATGGAGATCCATGAGGGAGGCCTGTGTTCAGTAGTGGACGTTCAACGGCTGAAATGATGATGATGATTCATTATTAAAATATGTTATACTATCTGACCCGGCGCCCACTTCGTTGGGCGGTAATTTATAGCCTACGACACTCACAAATACTGTGGCTTTCTATTAGTAAAATAATTTTGAAAATCGGTTCAGTAGATCCAGAGATTACCCCCTGCAATCTCACAATCTCTACCTCTTTATAATATTAGTAAGTATAGATAATTCCGTGTTTTGCCGTGGGGTTCCGGCGGAAGAATGTTGCCCCTCCTCTCATGGCAGTGGATGCAGTCAGAGCCTGCTGAGGCATACCTCCGGAAGATGGGCAGCAGCGTCTTTCTGTGTATCAACATCCCGTACTGCGCTCGTCAAGCGTGCCAAGCGTGGTGAGTTTGAAAAACACGCTAGTACCTATAACACATCGAACTAAAATGTAAAAAATATTTTTAATATGGGCAGAAAATAAAAAGGTGTTTTTTAGTTTTTTATTTTACTACATATCTTTATTTATACAGTAAGTGTACGGTCTGTGTTTTGTAATTGCAAACTATGGAAATGAAGTTTAATGAATTTCCTGAGTGAATGAATTGCGCCCGTCGCCCTGAGACATATTCATCATTTCAGCCGTAATACGTCCACTACTGAACACAGGCCTCCCTCAAGGATCTCCACGAGGGGCAGTTGCCATACTCACCACGCAGGCGGGTTGGCGAGCGCAGTACGGGATGTTGATACACGGAAAGTCGCTGCTGCCCGTCTTCCGGAGATATCCCGTAGCAGGCTTTTACTGCATTCACGGGTATGAGAGGAGGGGTAACATTCTACTGCCGGCACCCCACGGCAGACATATTATAAAACTTAAATTAAGAAACCAAATTAACCACGTCTCCTGTGTTACAGCTGATGGACGGACGCAGGGCCGCCGGCGGCTCTATAGAAGTGAAACTGCGAGTGCGGACGCCATTACTCCAGCAGCAAGTTGAGAACACAACACATCGGTGGCTGGTCATCGACAACTGAGGCGTATGAACCCACTGCACGAGCAATGGCTTACACTAGGTCTTTCTGAAACAATCGTGTACACTAAACACATTTTATACATCAAGAATTGATCCCGTATTTAGCTTTATTAATGATAATTCTAAGAATGCGCACACGACGTCAGCGGGGGATAGCGCAGCTGGCAGATTACATATCTCGTGACAGGTTTGCAACTGGCGTAAACTTCGCGATCATCACTGTCAAACGTTAATGTTGTATTAGATAATGCAAAAGATTATCGCGAGATTTTCGCCTGTTGCAATACGTAAACAGCTTGCGGGAGCGTCGCGTTTCAATGCATACATTTATATGGAACTGGCCTCGAAAACCGCGTCGGACCGCATCGCGAGAGCGGTGTACGGTGTAATCGCTTAACAGCTGCTTAGAAGTTAACAACGGTTAAAAGCAAGGCCGTTAAAGCTCATTTATTCGTGAAGCATTATCCATTTCTTGGCCAGCTAAGTATTTTGTAATCTCTGCGTCTTTATGGAATTTTGTACCTACCACTGCGATACTTTTGTACGAATAGAAGTCACGTGATATGAATGAATTATGATTGGGTGAGCTGAGTCAAATGAGAAGGAGGGTGTGTTAGTAATTCATTACGTAGTTGTCTAAGCTGGGAGGATGGTATAGGTGCTGGGCAAGCCTGTTCCATCTAACAATGTCCCAGGTGCCGCAGCGTCTCGTACAGCATGAACCAGTAAATCATCATCATCATCATTTCAGCCGTCAAACGTCCACTACTGAACACAGGCCTTCCTCGTGGATAGCCATGAGGGGTAGTTGCCATACTCACCACGCTTGGCAGGCGGGTTGGCGAGCGCGGTATGGGATGTTGATACACGGAAAGACGCTGCTGCCCATCTTCCGGAGGTACATATCCCTTAGCAGGGTCTTACTGCATCCACGGGCATGAGAGGAGGGGTAACATTCTACTGCCGGCACCCCACGGCAAGTAAATGCCGCTGCTTAAATCATCTAGATGATAATAGTTGTAGGCCTTTTGATTCAATCATATTTTAATCGCGCGGGTGTCATCGAAAAAATAACAAAAGCAATATAATACTTTATTCGTAATCGATAAGTGGCCATGTCATCATCATCATTATATCAGCCCGTTGACACCCACTGCTAGGTATAGGCCTCTTCAACACGCCAACGGGTCCAGGTCTTGTCCAAGTCTCAAATGTGTTATCTTCAAAACAGCTAATCTCTAGACCAAATCTCCTATTTCGAGATTGGTTCAAGCTTTTCTGAGCTACGTTGCCAGACATAGACTCGTTCAACGTACAACACCTTCTGTTTGCGTCGGTGCTGGTGGTTAAAAAGAAAGGTCATTTTAAATTAGAGTTAGGTACATTATCATCAGTATCATCCTATAAACATGTAGATTTTTACTATAATACATACAAGTAGAATATCTTACCATATGACTTTTAAACGCTTATTAAATTAAAGTAGCTGCTTAGAAACTTCTTTTTGAGTGTATTCATAAAATCGTTACTTAGCAGCTGCTTAACTTTCTTACCTTATACATTACAAAAGCTACTTAAATTGAGGCAGCTGCTTAGAATTACTTTTCAAATGAGTACATTCATAAAATCGTCTAAACAGGTACTTAACAAGTACCAGTTTTTATAATTGAGGAGGCTAGTGTGTATAATCATCATTTCAGCCATAAAACGTCCACTGATGAACACAGGCCTCCCTCATGGATCTCCATGAGGGGTAGTTGCCATTCTCACCACGCTTGGCAGGCGGGTTGGTGAGCGCAGTATGGGATGTTGATACACGGATAGACGCTGCTGCCCATCTTCCGACGGTGTCCCATAGCAGGCTCTTACTGCATCCATGGGTAGGAGAGGTGGGGTAACATTCTACTGCCGGCACCCCACGGCAGGTGTGTATAATGAATATCAGTAATTAACGCAAGAGGAGCTGTACAGTAGAGAAACAAGACAAACAATACATAACGTCCATTAGGTACTATTAGGTACATACAATAAATTATGTTTTAACTGCATTTTCAAAACTATGTGATACCTACCATATTTCACTACTAACTTTAACTATAAATAGTCACAAATGGTGAAGGAATGTTGATGCTTTTTAAATTTGCATGTTAATTAATGTACATATTTGTTTTGTATGTATTCTATCATCTCATTAGATTTAATTACAGAAGACAGATTATATTAAGATGGGTATTGGTCAGTGTGAAGTCAGTAGGTATATATTTTAGGCGGTCTAACATTTTATACATGTTTAAAGCGTCAACTATGCTCGATATTATCTGATCCTATGATACTTATGTATTACAAAACTGGATATGTGTAAGCCCAAGTCAATAAGTGTTTATTAATTAGAATTAAGAACTTCTTAGAATAGTAAATTTACAAAAAAAGAAACAAAACACATTTAAATGAGCCGTTTTCAGTGAAAAATAAAAAAGTGTTTTCTACTAAACCAAACAGATGGAGCTGTTAAGTGGAGAAAACACGTATGTGATTGATTACAAATGCTGTCATTGTCAAATTGTGTTTCCTTCCATTAAATGAATACTAACGCCATCTATAACGTTTGAAGGAACTATTTTTGAAATTTTTACTTTTTAATGAAAACGCCTCATTGAATAAGAACATTATTGAATTTGTTCCCTTATTAAAACCTTTTTTTGCCAAGCGAGGGAAAGAAGCGAAAATGGAACCTATATGTATGACTTTGAAAAGTTAAATCTTAGTAGAAATAAGGTTCTTGTTCCCTATGGATACCGATTCTTCACAATGTTCAATTCCTCTCATTGGTATAATAGAAAATGAAGACGATCCCTATACTGGATACTTTGGCTATACGCCTTGCGCGTCCTAAGTATGGTACATTCGACAGGCTGATTACGTGTTTCGCGACAGGTTTGCAACCAGGCATAAATATCATGACCGTCGCTGTCAAACGTTAATTTGTCTTGTCTTTTTATTTTATGGCTTTTTGTGTTTGGTTTTACACAATTTCGCCAGTGTCAAGTTATTTAATCATTTTATAATATATTTTCGACGTTAGTTTTATTTTTAGGAAACACAATATTAGCTGACGGCGAGGAATTGACGTTTGACAATGATGATCGCGTCATGCCAACAACTTTATACAATGAACAGGAGAACTCTTATCAGTTCTCGTGCGCATTGTTAGATCAAAAAATGAGGCACCGCCGCAGCACCGAATAAGCGCCATCTAGACGTGTAGCCAAAACATAAGGTGTAGGGAAAATGGAAGTGCCTAAGTGTTGATTTTTGTTTTTATTGTAATTAAAATGTAATATAATGATTTTATGTACGTGGTTGTAATAATAAATGTAAAACATTTATGCAAATATATCTCGTATCATCAATTAGTTTTTTTCTTTTCAAATGTCTGGAAATGGGATAGGGTTTTGTCGCATACATGGATAATTTATGGGAGGCAGAATTTATGACAGGTTTCTATTATGAGAGACATATTACTGTATAAGTCGACGTAAACGATTTTATTCTGTCTACTCTATACAGTGCCGGCATTAGAATATTGCCTTTCCTCTCATACACGCGGATGCAGTCAAAATCTGCAAAGGGTTTACTTAGCCATGTAAAGAAGAAGAAGTTCTCTATCGGAGTATATCAATGTCATTTGCCATTAGTTATTTCTGTCAAAACTATGTCATGTCAGTAGTCATTCTTTCAAAAAACAATCAATCATTTTTCATTGTTGCGATTTTGCTGACGCGGGAGCAGACGTTCTCGGAATTTATTTTATTTTTTTCGTAAAACGTCTGCAATTAATTTAATAGCGGTGCCGCGATAGCTTGCGCGACAAGTGGAATAACAGGTTGTGACTACCGATGAGTTTACCGCCTGGGAACAAGCGTAGTGCTCGAAAGTGATAGCGTAAGAGTCTAAAAATAGTATTTTTTTCATAAAATGCCCAGTGAAATTCATGTTTTGATCGATAATTAGCTTCGAAGTGGCGGGTGACGATATGGGGCAAAGTCCGAGCTCTGTGAGGGGCAAGAGCGGACGCCAGCGATCGTTTAGGAGCTTCGTGAGGCGAAGTAAGCTGAACAAGTCAAGTTTGAGTCATACGTTCAGCTTGCCGTCTTCCGAGGAGTACCCTGAGCTGATGAACGTGAACTCGGCCACGGAGGAGCAGCTGATGACGCTGCCGGGCGTCAACAGGCAGCTCGCTCAGGAGATCGCGCGGCACAGGCAGATGATAGGACGGTTCAAGAGAGTGGACGACCTTGCCCTTGTCTCAGGTAATTAATGACTTCCTATTTAATTAAATAAGTAAACATTTCTCCACTACCTGCTAAAATAGCCCGCAGTTGTCACATGCTTATAATGTAACTTAATAATTATCTCAGATTATTAATTATCAGTGTTAGAGATAATCTAAAATCAATAAATCCTTTATTCAGGTTTAGGTACAATATTATTTTTAAAGATAAGATTACATTATACATGCATGAATGAACTTTAGTCATGACACATTTTTACCAGCAATAAATACATAATGTTCTGTTTTAATATAACTGATTGCAATATTTTTGTTCTAGGCATAGGTGCAGAGAAGCTAGAATTGTTAAGACCAGAAATATGCACAAGCACAAAGAAACAGATATCTCGAGCTAGCTCATGTACACAATCACTGGACAGTGTGAGAGTGCCTTTTGAGAGCAAGCTCTGCTCTGTCAACTCTTCCAGTGTGTTCCAACTGCAATGTGTACCAGGTCTTAACCAAGAAATAGCAGCAAATATAGTAGACTACAGAAACAAGAAAGGGCCATTCAAATCATTAGATGACTTAATAAAAGTCAGAGGTATTGATATAATCAGATTAGGCACAATTAAAACACATTTAAGTCTTGAGCCTCGGAAAAGCGAGAGTGTCCAGCATTTGACTAACGGTCATGTGAATGGCTGGGCTACTGCTAATGGTACGACTACCAATGGAGTTACCAAATCTCCCCATAGGAAAAGCATGTCTATGCCAATAAATATCCCCCTAACACTTCCAAATGGATTTGCAACCGCTCCACTGAATGATATATTGGATCTACTATCAGCATACTCGCATAGGCCAATTGTAGAGGAAGTGTTTAGGTATGAGAGGAATGGAGTGAGGTGCTGTCGATTGGCGTCTTGGAACCTTCATCAGCTCACCATAGACAAGATAGCGAACCCTGGAGTGCGAGAAGTAGTCTGCAGGACAATATTGGAAAACAAGTAAGTCAAGTCAAAAAATGTTTATTCTTATTTAGACCCGAAGAACACATAGAAAGGTAAATTTACAAAAGCAAAATCAAAACACATTTAAATTGAATGAAGCACATAGTTAAATTTGTTCTCAGCCTTACAGATACCCAAATTCATATACAATTCAAGACTCAGTCTCTAAATAAAACAGAAAAAAAACATACAATTCAATGTATTTACTGCAACATAAATATTATAAAAGTCATCTTATATATTTCCATAGTTTGTAATTACTAAATATAGACACATCCACTCACAATAATAAAAAAAACATATTTTTAAACAAAAGATAAGTAATTACCTAATTGAACCAGTACCTATTAAAAAGTAAAAAACCATGGTTGCACACAAGAGTGGTTTCCTTGATTAAAGTTAATTATAGAGTTATACTAGACCAGCCGCACTCCGCGGTTTCACCTCGCGTAGTTCCCGTTCCCGTGGGAATACGTGAATAAAATATAGATAGATGGATAGATAATCATTTATTTGCAACTACAAAACAAACATTACATGCAGGTTTAATAAAGTTATGATATAGGTTTGTCGCTGCAAAAGGGTCCTTACTCAGCATATTGTGAGCTGCAGGGCCAGTCTGCGCTGGTCTTCCGTAAATTCTTCCGTATCTTCCTTTGTTACTTGGGGATAATGTAGCATTATAATGGTAAGGATTTTTCAAATCGGTCCAGTAATTTCGAAGCCTGTTCAATGCATACAAACAAACAAACAATCAAATCATCATTCATTCATCATTTCAGCCATAAAACGTCCACTGATGAACACAGGCCTCCCTCATGGATCTCCATGAGGGGTAGTTGCCATACTCACCACGCTTGGCAGGCGGGTTGGTGAGCGCAGTATGGGATGTTGATACATGGATAGACGCTGCTGCCCATCTTCCGGAGGTATCCCTTAGCAGGCTCTTACTGCATCCATGGGTATGAGAGGAGGGGTATCATTCTACTGCCGGCACCCCACGGCGGGTGACAAACAATCAAATCTTTCCTCCTTATTGTTAGTGTAGATATAGACATTGAGCAGTTATTTTGCATGCCCCAAAGTTAAACTTATAGATTAATTAAGGCCTTTACATCTTTTATAGATGATTTATACAGCATCAGCAACTGGTAATGTGCAGAACTCTGCAATGCCTGGGTCATTGTTAGATGGATTAGGCTTGCCCAGTTGCCCAGCACCTATACCATCCTCCCAGCTTAGTTGGCTATTAGTCAGAAGAACAGGTCAATATGTCTGAAGCTGACTAAGCCGCCGGTTTACTCTCGACGTTTTCCTTCACCCATAAGCACATGTTAAATGTGAACATACATTTTTCATGAAAGAAAAATCCATTAATTTATTTCATGGCCGCTATTAAACCCAGAACCTTCGCATTGAAAGTCCGGGGGTAGATAACACTCGGACAACACAGCTTTTTTGTATATAGATTATATTTATTGTTTCAGATCAGGAAATGTTTGTTCTATTTTTGTTTAATTAAGTAACTGTTCTTAATTATTAAAGTCAAAACTATACATTGCACAACCAACATTTAGGAGGGGCAACATTCTACTGCCAGCACCCAATGGCATTTGATTACATGTATATTTTTTATGTACATATATGTATTATGATCATAAGGAATATGTTAAAACCCTATTAACATAGGTAAAAATAACATAAAATAATTTGTCAGAAACAATGTAACCATAGCTGAAATTGGCATGAAGGACCTTCATTATCATCATTATTCCACATGTGTAAACTCATAATATATTTTTTACTAGTATTATTTATTAATAGCTATTGGTTTCCCACTGCTGTTCCACAATAATATTGTTTTTACTATAAAGAAAAATAAAAACAAATACCCTTCAGTAAAAAATACATCAAAACGGTGAATCACCGGCCGCGAAGCAAGGCTCAAGCGGTCGGTGCCTGGGACTGCGGGGAGAGGAATCTCCTTACTATACATGCCGAGTCCAGGAGTACTGCCTTTTGGATCTGGCTCTTGATCCAATTGCCGAGCGAGTCTCTCGAGATGATGATCGAGACTGTTCGCTATGAGTCCGTTAACGGAAACGACTATCGTCGCTGAGTCAACATCCCGCATGGTGGCAATCTCGTGGGGCAAAGCAAGATATTTGCTGAGCTCATTATAATTATTAAACATACATGATGTGATGATCACATATTCACCTGCATTGCTGTTAAAGGTTGCATTTTATCATGTAACATAAGTACCTGCCTATCTGAAAATCAATGAAAGCTAATTTACTTGTATGTACGAGTAGGTATATAGTAATCCTTGCCTACCAGGCACTCTAATCCAATTAACAAATGGATGTATGTTACACACTGTTCAATTTTTAAACTGGGTCTAAAAGTAAGGCATATACGACCTTTATGGCGCAGCGGGCGAAGGTCCGCCTGCGACGCAAGAGGTTGCGGGTTTGATTCCCGTCTCGGGACAAATGTCTGTATGATCTACAGATTTTTGTTCAGGGTGTTCTGGATGTTTTTCTATATATATAGTGCACTAACAAGGGATTCTTCGAAATTCCCACGGGAACGGGAACTACGTGGGTGAAACTGCGGGGTGCGGCTAGTTCTTATTATATTATTCACTTAAAACACGGGTTTGTTGTTAACATTTTCGTATAAAGATTTCTCGGAATTAATTAAGTTTATCCCAACAGGTTGTCGATAATAGCGATACAAGACGTGATGGAGCCGGCGGCGCTGAAGATGATCTGCGACGAACTGAACTCGCCAGTGCTGAGGCGAGTGAGGGAGTGGACGGGCAACAGCCACCGGTGGGAATACTGTCTGCCGCAGGAGATAGAGAGGTAAGACTTATACTGTCGACCACAGAAGATAGAGGATTGAGCATGCCGAGTGTCGTAAATCATTTCCTCGACACTGCTATATTCTACCACCTATTCTCTCAATCCTCTATTCCTACCTAGGTGTTCTTTTCACTCATTCTGTCAAGTCATGTCGAGACTGCATTGTATAATTCTTCCGACGTGATCGCGTGACAGCGCACTTTGTCGCGGAAGCTTAGTGGAAGTTTAACGAACACTTATTTACCATTCAAGATTGTTTAGTAGCAGCGCAGATTACCAGAACCGCAGTATTAGAACTTTTTAGAAATTACTCTGGTTCAGGGTGACGGGCGCAATCCAATGCAGCGTTGGTCACGTGTTTAGTTAACGTGATCACCGCGGTATTGGCAGTTGTTATAGGTAGATGTTACCGAGATTATAGTAATTTAGTAGTATATAAAAAAAAAAATTTGGCACAATTTTCAATATGTAGAAATCTGAGGAATATCTTCTAATACTAATTACTACTAAGGAACAATGATTCTAATCAATTCCGGAAATTCACCTATAATGTCGCAAAAATAAGTTTGTTTTCACATTTTTACCCACGACCATCAAAAAAAGAATTGTATATATCGACGTAAGAAAACGTATTTGCTGTAAGTAGCAAGAATGGCGTAAGTGGACTGAATACACAGCCATATTCAGAAAAAAATTCTGCGTCGAATGGTCTGGGTCTCATATCGCTACGACGACAAAAACTTTTAAAATAGGGTATAATTTTGAAAAGTTTACGTGTTCAATTTGCTGTAAATCACTAAAAAAACGGTGTTTTAACACTCTTTTTACTTACAGCAAAAGTGCGGTTCATTATTTAATCACCTGATATAACTTACAGCATTCTTATGGGATGAAAGTAACATGTGAAAAGATTACTTACAGCATTATTTTGGGGGTGAAAATTAAATACAAGATTACTTACAACTTGCAAACAAAAGAACATATAGAAAAAAATAACACTTATGAATTTAAAAGAAAAAGAAGAATCTCAAAATAGATTCCTTTTTCATAAAACACTTTTTGAAAAAGATAAGAGTGTAATTTGATTGAGCTTCGACTTGTAAAAAGTCTTATATACACCGCATGGTAGTAACAGTCTAGCAGCCGCAAAATAGCTGCTTACAATTTTACGGTTTATGAAAGTGGTACCAGCTTTGGTTTTTGCAATATTTGGTCTGAGTAAAAACCTTGCTCCTTTACGCAGATTCGTGCTTTGGCCAAAACTAAAATAAAACCGTACTAAGAATGCTGCGATACGCATTTAAACGCGGCATAAATTTAGAAGTCATTCAAATTAATTTAATTCTTCCAGGGCATAGGTGCATATATGCCAGCCGATAGTATGCATGCAACTATAGAACGTAGAACCTAGAAATGGCAAGGAAAAATCCATATCCCTATGAAGTAACCGTGCTTGCAGGAAAAGATTTCAAGGGATTTGAAGCTGTTGTTAATAAAACTACAAAAACTAAGATATCTCACATACGTATCGCAACGTTTCAAAAAAGTAAGCCAGATGTAATGCTCGTAAAACACTCCATGGCCCCTTATATTGAAATTAAACTTGGCGACATTGGAGACACAGAACCAAAACTTAATTTATACCCAGCTAAGTTGCCAATTACTATCGAGAAGTACAACGATCTAAAAAAAAATATCTATACCTACTAATATTATAAAGAGGTAAAGTTTGTGAGGTTGTAGGGGGTAATCTCTGAATCTACTGAACCTATTTCAAAAATTATTTTACTAAAAGAAAGCTACAGTATTTGTGATTATCATAGGCTATAAATTACTGCCCAACAAAGTGGGCACCGGGTCAGCTAGTTGATAATAAAGTGATTATACTAGCCACAGTGGCTAGGTATAATAACAGCTAAAGAATATTTAGATTTGAAGTTTAATAAAAAGACAGTCGATTGTTTAGCAGACACAAATGAAGAAGAATAAGTTTAGGATTATGTTCCTTGTACTTAGGGCGTCTTGCACCAAAGTTAAACGTATTTAATTTGGCGTTAAACAAAATTACTTTGACAGATTTGTATGAAACTACTGTCAAAATAGTAATTTAAATTCTATTTAAGCTTAAATAACTTTTGGTGCAAGACGCACTTTGAATAATAATTGAATTCATAGAGAGTAAGCTAAATTTTATGTAACAGTAATATACAAAATAATCAAATCGATGGATTCAGGCGTTACTTTGCGGAAATCCATGACAATAAAATGCAATAAAAATATTTAGTTTTAATTCCGCTTATGCTAGTTACTAGTTCTCCCTGCATGTGCATAATTAGCGGGCGGGAGGGCGGTGCTCCTGCATCTCAGCATAAGCGGCATTAAAACTAAATATTTTTATTGCATTTTATTAACAAAATAATAAACTTACAGCATTTTATTTGTACCACACATACAAACTATTCTTTATTTATACCAATTAAGTGGTATCAGTATTTTTTTAGAATTAGTCTTACATCTCCTTAATAGTACGTAATTTATTAAATATTTTATTTACAGCATTTTAAATGTCAGGAAATATACGGAACTTAGCTATCTCCATAGAAGTCACTAAACTACTTACAACGTTCTTTAGGTCTTTAAAATGAAAAGTCAATTGCTGTAAGTAATGAAAAGCCTACTGCTAATAACTTTAACAAAAATATTTTCATTGCTGTTCATGAGTAATATTTTAACAAAACCGTGTTCCAAAAATCATCTTTCTGTCACTGATAAATAAAAAGATATGATTTTTTTTCCAAATTTTTTAAAGTTTTTTGGCTCTGGTGAAAAGTTGGGTTTTGGCTACTTACAGCAAATACGTTTTCTGGCATCGATATGTATAAGTATCACCACTAATGCGAATGTGTGTGTGTGCACGCGTGTCTTCGTCTGTGACACCGTAGCATCGTATAACGGGTTAACAGAAATGGATGCGTTTTTGTTATTTAATAGCAGTTGGTTCTTATGGACCGTCTCCAACAACGAGGGAATCGCGGCTCCAATCGAATTGTGCTCCAGCGTGTAATCTTGGTAAAAGAGATATGAAGCGTCGGATGGACAGCCAATCTGCGTCTCCGTGAGAAACGAGAGGTGGGGTTTATCAGTCTCCAGGTGGTGGTGGACTGGTGTGAGATTTGAGTGTAAACACATAAACTATTAATTATATATATAATAATTAATACATAATAAAATGGCAAGCTGAAATCTATAATTTAAATTATCGGACTATCAGTCGTGCCTGTTTCGTTGTATTCCCTACAGTCTGTGTTTTCCTACATTGTATTACATGTTTCTTTACGAGAATTACTTACGCAGACTACTCCAATTGTATATTAGCTCTATTGTTCATTGTTTGGCGCCGATTGATCGAACGTTGTACAACACGTGCTGTGATAAGATTATTGAATGCTTGATTGCTGATGAGGTAGGAGTTAAGGCGACGCATTAGCGAGGCCGTGGGGTACCGGCAGTAGAATGTTACCCCTCCTCTCATGCCCGTGGATGCAGTAAGAGCCTGCTAAGGGATACCTCCGAAAGATGGGCAGCAGCGTCTTTCCGTGTATCAACATCCCGTACTGCGCTCACCAACCCGCCTGCCAAGCGTGATGAGTATTGCAATTACCCCTCATGGAGAATCATGAGGGAGGCCTGTGTTCAATAGTGGACCTTTTACGGCTGAAATGATGGTATCTACGCAGGAGGTCGATGAACTTTACACCTACATAAGAAAACAAGAAGAGTTAAAGATACTGTTACTCGACTACGGAGATGTAGTAAGGTTCGTCCTTGCCAACCTAATGATGTGTCGTCAATCGATTCGGTCAGGCTACATTTTAAACGCGACATTGTTTTGCGTCTCTACGAGGCATCTTCAGGAGGAATAGGCCTGCTCTTTGCATTCATTTGATTTTGTAGTTTATGTGTAATACGGGCAAGAGAGGAGGGCCAACATTCTACGGCACTGTTTGTCATGAGTGCCAATAAATTTGCTATGAATGCAGTTCATGATAACGAACAATATGCATTGTCCTTGGATGTGTTTAACTTTGTATGCTGTTTCAGCTTCATGAATCAAATTGATTGAGCAAGCGAACAAACAATAAATCCTAATCTAATCCAATAAAACTAAAGCTTATCCTAAAAGTCCTTTCTGGCAATTTGGTTTGCATGGTACCTGGCACCAAATTATTTGTAAAGTACTGAAAACGAAGAATTACAACTAAAACTTTATAGCCTTAGACATTTGCCCTGAAACTAGACTAGAATGCGTGAAAGATGATATGGCTAGAAAATGTGTCAATGAGAATCTGACGAGTCATCATCATTTCTCAGCATTTCAGCCGTAAAACGTCCACTACTGGAAACAGAGGGAGGCCCTCACGGATCTCCATGAGGGGTAGTAAAAATGTAATAGTTGCCATACTCGCCACGCTTTGCAGGCGGTTTGGCGAGCGCAGTACGGGATGTTGATACACGAATAGACACTGATGCCCAATTTCCGGAAGCATCCATGGGTATGAGAGGGGTAACATTCTACTGATTGTGGTCAAACAAAGGTCTATCTGCAATAAAAACCCCCTAAACGACCCCACCTAGGTGGGATAAGGGCAGGAAAGGAAAGAAAGGTAGTTACCGTAAAACGTATCATCATCATCATCATGTCAGCCGTAAAACATCCACTACTGAACTCAAGCCTCCCTCATAGATCTCCATAAGGGGTTGTTGCCATACTCACCACGCTTGGCAGGCGGGTTGGCGAGCGCAGTATGAGATGTTGATACACGGAAAGACGCTGCTGCCCATCTTCCGGAGGTATCTCTTAGCAGGCTCTTACTGCATCCACGAGCATGAGAGGAGGGGTAACATTCTTCTGCCGGCACCCCACGGCGTAAAACGTGGCAAAAGGGCAATTAATAAATGTATAGCTATTAAGTTTTAATATCGTATAAATTACTGAAAACATAAACCTTGATTGCAATTAAAACTTAATAGCTATACATTTATTGCCCTTTTACCATAATGAATCAAGAAAATATTGTAGTTAAGTATGTTATTACGTTATCTAAAGATAACAGTATATGAAGTCACGCATCAAGCCATATGTTATTGTTTCCAGACTAAAATAACATTACTGCTTTGTTGTAATATGTATGATGGTCAAAGATAATATAGAAATATAAATAAAGTTTCAAATGTTATAATTGCTTTATTAATTTTATTACCTTCGTTTCACTGACTTATAGCATACTGAAAAGAAGTTAATTAATAAAGCAATTTCATCATCATCATCATTTTCAGCACGTGTGAAGTCAAACCACTGCTGGGTGTAGGCCTCCTCCATTCCTTGCCACTGCTTCCGGTACTGGGCCGATCGCATCCAGGGTTTTGCTGGCGACCTTAACGATGTCATCCACCCATCTAGCAGGTGGTCTGCCAGCGTTGCGTTTAAGTTCTCTGGGATTCCATATGGTTGAGCAATTAGAACATTTAAAACTCTACTTATATTTTTGTAAGATCGATGTGAAAAGACAGAAAAGACATTGACACTGCACCACCTTGTCCTAAAGTAAGCAGAAATTGTGCTGTGCAATCAAAAAAGGTATCATATGATAAAAATGTATATATTTATTTTTTTGTAAATATTACTTATAAACACTCAGACCCGAGACAAATATCTGCAGATAAAGCAAAGAATTTCCCCTCGGCGGGGATCGAACCAGCAACCACCTGCGTCTCAGATAATCGGTTATAGGTCCTGGGGCTACTCCGGGACCCGTATTGAACGAATTCCAGTTTCTTATGCTGTATGAATCATCTATAATAATTAATAACTGTGAAGGTCTTACTTAATGGATGAAGTAGAAATAACTGCTTAGCTTGTAAATAATTAACGAAGGCCATTGAACTACTGTGGTTACGTAGTACAACTCAAAACTTGAGCTTGTGGAATATTAAATTGGGTTATTAGAAGGAAGTCTTTGTAATTATGCGTTTGAAAGAGCTTGTGGAATATTAAATTGGGTTATTAGAAGGAAGTCTTTGTAATTATGCGTTTGAAACAGAATTTTGAAACCACTCTTAGAACAATACAATAGTCGAAAACGTTTACCTAATGTTTCGTGGTGAGAATGGCAACTACCCCTCATGGAGATCCATGAGGGAGGCCTGTGTTCAGTAGTGGACGTATCACGGCTGGAATGATGATGATGAAATAATTCTAGACATTGCACACAGCAAATTAAGCAGAGCTTGTGTTATGGGTACCTACCGGACGATTGATACTTATTTTTTTTTGTACATACATACTTTGTTTATTATACATTTATGTTATTGACAGAATCCACAAACAATACCCTAGTTAGTAGAAAAGGCGTGCTGTGTTTAAAAGACCGAAATACCAAAACTCTTACACATTTTTAAACTCCGACCGAAAAGTGGGGTGTTATAAGTGGCATCATAGCTACCAAACGGATGAACCAATTTGAATGTAGCTTTTATTCGAAAGGTGACTTGATCGGGAGTGTTCTTAACTATGTTTGGTGGAGTTCAGCTCTGAATAGGAACTGTATTTGCGGCGTAATTTCGGTTTAGAACAATTTGAGTTGAGCTCGAGTGTTTAGGTTTAACGATATTTATACAACTTATGTATGACTCTTCAAACTATCATGGTTCTCAAGATTATATGCAATATTCACGGGATATTTACCATGATTTGCGTCTTCTTGAGGATTATGACGTGTGAAACTGCGTCGAAATATCGGGAAACTCGAGAAGACGCAAATCGTGGTAAATATTGCATATAACTTATGTGTGGCTATGGCTATAGCTTGTCTATAGCTGTGATGTGTGTAGATATTTCTATATGCGGATCATAGTAAATATGATAGTGAACAGATTCAATTATGTGCTTTATTCTATTTATTTGTGTTGTTTTATTTTGTAATTTGTGACGCGTCAATAAGGTCCATGCGGCCGCACTAAATAAAGTATTTTTTGATTCTTGATTCCTGATTCTATGTAGTAAGAAGTAAGTAATGTTTGTTCCAGCCAAAAGCTCGGCTTCATATACGACATGACGAACCGAGGAGTGACAGTGGAAGACATTAAGCTGTACCAGGTGTGCCTGCTGACTGAGGACAGCGAAGTCAGGACCCTGGTATCGGAGCTGTCAGCGCTGAGGGGCGACCGCTTCGAGGTTGCGGCACAAGGTAAGTGACATGGCCCTTCATACGATATGGAAGAAGAAGAAAGTCATTTAGTGATCCACAATAAGCTTCAGTACATAAAATGAATAGGTACTAACATATTAAATTAATTCTAACACAAGTAAAATTTGTGGACCAAAAGGTCCTACCTCAGCATAATGTTAATCCTTAATATTATAAGGATTAACGCTGGTTTTCAGTAGGACCTTTGGTGAGTGTCGCACATAAAAAAAAACAAAGTAAAATAAAATAGATATTGGTTTTTAACTAACTACTTAGTAACTAAAGTAAACTTATAAAATATAATGGAGAGCCCATTCAACACCGGATCAGCTCAACAATAAACTAAAAAAAAAAAAAAAAACTTTAATCGGACGCACGGCTAGCTGGCAACCAAAACTGGCTTGACTGTGACAAGTGATATGGCGCACCGAGGAGTGACAGTGGAAGACATTAAGCTGTACCAGGTGTGCCTGCTGTGGGGTGCCGGCTGTAGAATGTTACCCCTCCTCTCATGCCCATGGATGCAGTAAGAGCCTACTAAGGGATACCTCCGTAAGATGGGCAGCAGCGTCTTTCCGTGTATCATTATCCTATACTGCGCTCACGAACCCGCCTGCCAAGCGTGGTGAGTATGGCAACTACCCCTCATGGAGATCCATGAGGGAGGCCTGTGTTCAGTAGTGGACGTTTTACGGCTGAACTGATAGGTGTGCCTGCTGAGTGAGGACAGCGAAGTCTGGACCCTGGTCACTGGTTAGGGTCGAGCGCTACATATTACCCCTCTTACTTAAAACATTAAGTTCGTCTGTGTACATGTTTTCTGTGCAATAAAGAATTTCTTATCTTATCCCTTAGAATCTACTATAGGACTACATCTAAGGCTGACTCTTAAGTCAGCTTCAGATGTAGTGACATGTTCTGACTTCTGAAAATAGCCGACTAAGCGGAGAGGATGTAATAAGTGGGCAAGCCTGATCCATCTTACAGTGTCCCAGGCACTGCAGCTTCGCGTAAATAAATACCAGTTGATGACGCTGTATAAATCATCTTTATAATAGACTAGCCGCACTCCGCGGTTTCACCCGCGGAGTTCCTGTTCCCGTTGGAATACGGCGATAAAATAGCCTATGTTACTCTAGCATTCTAACGGTGAAAGAATTTTGAAAATCGTTTTAGAAGTTTTTGAGTTTATTCACTACAAACATACAAATCTTTCCTCTTTATAATATTGAGAGATATGAAAGGCCAATATACTTTTCTTATAACAAGCAATCATTATTAATCGAAACGAAACAAGTATATAAAATTAAAAATTTTAATTAACCCCGACACTTTACCTAGTCTCTGAGGTAACCTAATTTTTACCTTCAGTTTTGCAATCTACACATCATGCCCTTTTATTTGATACCACACTTTGGTATATTTGAAAAAAAAAAGAACTGATGATCTTCAAACGGCTGAATAGATTTTCATGAAACATGGCTAAGAACACTCTCAAATTTCTATGACACAAAAAAAATTAAACGAAAATCGGTTCATCCGTTTGGGAGCTACGATACCACAGACAGATCTGCTGGAGTGCCACAAGGCTGTATTTTTGACCCTAAATTGAATCCAGAAGTTGATTTTTAACTCCCGACGAAAAAGAGAGGAGTGTTATATATAAGTTTAACGTGTCTGTCTGTACATCTATCTTTTCCTTTTGGAGTAAAAATAGTTTTTGAACGACACGTGTGCATTTATGTTGATGCTATTTTACTCTGTAGGAAACTATGGTTAAAAAAATTAGACACTAACAAGTGTATAAAGTCAACTACCAGACTTTATACAACAAGCAATGGAAGTTATAAATAGGTACAATTTTGCATTCGGTTGCTCAAAATTTTACTGACGATGGCTTAGACTCACTCGTAACTGCGGGTTTTCTCACGAAGTTTTCCTTATTCGTAAGTAAAGAAAGACCTATCAATATCAAGGAAACTGCCAGGCCTATCTTACATGAAGGAAATAATAATAAGCTTTGATTAGATAATACAGCACTTTATTTGAGCACCTACCTGAGTACGATATTGTCATCAAAGAATTGTGCAGTTTCATAGTAGCTCATAAATACATGTTTTTGCTTGAACCTTGATCTTAGTTAATTATTTTGGTTTATGTAATACCACTGCATTTTATGTTTACCTACTTGACGCATACAGCGAAGGTCAAAGGCACGGAAGAACGTAAGTATGATATTAATGTTGCATTAAAATCATTGATCATTGAGTACGTAGTAGTAGTAGAACTTTTTGTAAACAGAGAAGACGCTGCTACCCATCTTCCGGAGGAGGCCTTTGCAGATTCTTACTGCAGTGGATGCAGTAAGAATCTGCATATGGGCAAGAGAGAAGGGGCAACATTCTATTGCCGGCACCCCACGGCAACCACATGAGACCTTACGACTCTATGTCTAAAGTGTGACGGGCGCAGTGCAATACAGCGTTGGTCACGTACTTTGTGAACGTGATCACCGCGGCATTGCAGTTCTTATAGGTAGAGGTTACCGCTTAACATCAAATACGCCTTCGGCTTGTCTCGTCATTTAGTCGTATTAAGAAAATTAATCGGTAATAGATTTTTCATCGTCTTTATCAGCTTACAAAAACTGTTACTTTCCCAAATCCACTGCCGGATCACACCTCCGTAATATGCGCTACTATTATCATTATAAATGAAATGTCGTACATAACAGCTTGTTTTAATAACACGAACACATGCAAAGTCACGCGACGATCCCACGCGGTTTAAAATAAGCATAACACATGAATGAAAAACACCACTGGTCCAAACTCACACCCTGAGTCAATCCTATTGTTTCCAACATTCACGCTCGAAAGAATCAGCGGAAACGCGATACGCCAATGCTCATAATCGCACGATGGACACGTAACGTTGCGTGCACTCGAAAATATTGATTCTGCTCTGTTTGCATTGCCATTGCAAGCTTGTTAACACAGTCCAAGGGCTTAATAGAATCACAAATTAACACACATAATCAAAAGCGTACGGATAGTACATTTTCTTTACAAAAGCTTATAGTGCGTTACCGTTTTCTAAAGCTTTGGCATCGCAAATTGGGTTGTGCAAGTATATATAACCCTATCAAATCTGGAAAGGTCGCTTTATGTGGAATTGTGTGACGGGAAGGTCAATCTCATAATCAAATGAAGGTCACCTTAGAATATTCTGCCAAATTGCTCAATTGTGTTCGTGTTACGTGTTTCATGGTTGCTAAGGGAAATATCTTTTAAATAACAAGTTTATATTAGTTTTAAAATTTGTAATGTTCACCCAAAACCTACGGAACGCAAGAAGCCATTTTTGCATAGATAACGTCATTAACACTTTATGAATACTAAAATGGAATCATTGTTCGATACGAGTATCTCGGCTCTGAAACATATATTAATAAATGTTCACGAATTGTTTACAGCAAACATTTAATGTAAATGTCTGATAATGATAAGTAATCCTCAAAAATCGAGGTTATTATGATTTCGCCAATTTTCCGTGCATTAAACAAACCTCTCATGTTGGCATTAATATGTCAAAAGAACATCCACTATCTTTATTAGTATGCATTTTTAACGTGTACTTGTTGAATATGACTATCTTTTTATGGATTCCGACGACTATCGTAAAAACGGAAATTACTTGCGACATTATCTGTCTGTCTATATCTGTCAGAGTTGTTATTTTAAGCGTACGACTATAAAGCTTATATATTTAGAGTACCTACAGCTTTATAATATTTTAACCTTGAAAATTTGTCAACCTTCTATATAAATTGTTCTGAAAGCATAATGTCAGTCTTTAGTGGACAAAATGTAAATTGGCCCTACACCTCTACGTTAATATTATAAGAGGAAAGATTTGATTTTTTGTTCGTATGCATTGAATTGGCTCCGAAACTAGCGGACTGATTAAAAAAATATTTCACCATTAGAATCCTACATTATTTCTGACGAACAAAGGCTATATTTTATCCCCGTATTCCCACGGGAAAGGGAACTACGCGAGTGAAACCGGGGAGTGCGGCTAGTCTATTATAAAGGTTATTTATATAGCGTCAGCAACAGCTATTCATGCTGTACAGTACGCTGCCGTGCCTGGAAAATGGTTAGATGGATTAGGCTTGCCCACCTTTATTAACTAACTACTCTCAGCTTAGTCGGCTATACTCATAGGAAAGAACATGTCAACACGTCTGAAGCTGACTGAGAGGCTGGTTTCCTGAAGATGTTATTCTTGACCGTTAAATTACGTGTTAAATGTGTTCAAGAAAGAAAAATCCATTTTGGCACTACCTTCGGATTGAAATTCGGGGGTACATAACAAGTGTCAATACTATGAGCTCATTGCCAAGGAAGGAAGCCTCCTAGTCAATTCTTGTAGCTCACGACTAAATATCCACATTTGAAGTCTTTCTTTGACCAGTTTACATGACACGAAGTGGATCATTGTTTAATTTGTTAGTTTAATATAACAATCGGTATTGGTCAAGCAATTTCCATAATTGCCCTCGTTTAGCGCGTTTGTGTGAATTGATTGATGCTACCGTACTGTTCATCAGCGTTAAATACTTCAACGTGAAACATTTTTGAAATGAGCTCAGCTGACCTTGGGTAATAAAGGTATAGTTTACTGTAGGTATATTCGAGGTATGAATGGTACGAACCGCAAACTTTGCACTATGATAATTTTACGATTTAATTTTAGCTGTTCATCAGCGTTAAATACTTCAACGTGAAACATTTTTGAAATGAGCTCAGCTGACCTTGGGTAATAAAGGTATAGTTTACTGTAGGTATATTCGAGGTATGAATGGTACGAACCGCAAACTTTGCACTATGATAATTTTACGATTTAATTTTAGCTGTTCATCAGCGTTAAATACTTCAACGTGAAACATTTTTGAAATGAGCTCAGCTGAACTTGGGTAATATAGGTATAGTTTACTGTAGGTATATTCGAGGTATGAATGGTACGAACCGCAAACTTTGCACTATGATAATTTTGCGATTTAATTTTAGCTGACTACGTATTACGGTTATGTATGGTCCTGATTTTTAAACCCCTGCACAAAAGAGGGGTTTTATAAGTTTGATCACGATGTGATCCGTCTGTGTCTGTGGCACCGCAGCTCTTAAGCGAATGAACCGATTTGGTTGAAGTGTCTTAAAAAAACTCCAGGTGTAGTAACCCCAGATTAGTATCCAACCTATATAAAAACAGATAATTATCTGCGTACATTTTATTCCCGGAATAACGCGTGCGAAGCCGCGGGCTTACGCTTATAATCGATAACGTTTTTGAAAAACAAACTACCTTTCAGAACGCTATTTAAGTGCAGAATGGGTTGACTTACAAGTCAATATTCTAGAATGCTAAAAAGGTCTGAGAAAATTGAGGTAAATTATAATTCTATACCTACATTGTCTTTATGATTGCTGTTTCAAAGACAAATGCGAAGAAAACAGTTTGAAATTGTAGTAGTATATTTTGGCATAGTTGCTATACAATAACAATAATGTTGGATACTACACACAGTGCCATCTAGTCCCAAACTAAGCAAAACTGGTACTATCAATAAATCGTTTATTTATTATACAAAAACAATGGAAGCCAGATACATAGATTTTATCAACTCTTTATTTATTCCAAAAAACCATACAGGAACTAGAACATAACTAAACATAAACTTAACAACATAAATATGTAAGTAGTATAATGTATTAAGTATATCAGTTATACCCATAACACAAGCTCTGCTTAGCTTGGAGCTAGATGATGCTATGTGAATTGTCTAGCATTATTTATTTATTTTATTTAAACTGCGAGGAACTTGAATATATTTGTTTAATTTATGCTTCGTGTACGACTAATGGAGTCAAACAGAAATATGTGCTGCGGGCTGGCACAAGTGTCAGAATGGTCTATCGATGATAGGACCAGAGGCTGTTAATCGATTGTAACTAGGAAATTACGGCAACCCGTACAGTCGACGACCAAGCTCACTGACGATCTCTCGTCTTCCTGCTTATTATAAACAAAAGGAACCGTCGCGCGTCGGTCGTTATACTAGTATCTAGACAATGCTCCCTTATCGCAATGATTTTCAAAAATCTCAAGTACAGCAGACAACTAACAAACAAAGGAACTGAAATAGATTTGTTTAATTTATGCTTCGTTCACGACTAATCGAATCAAACGAAAACTTTCTAGAATTAGTGAGTTAATGGAATGGATATTTCGTTTTCGCATAACTTATATACTGAGGTTTGCAAATGTAATTCCCAGCCGGAGATATCACATTATTATCGCTATAATATAAGCGTGGTGATTATAGCAACAAATCCCTTATGATCTTGCAGATACATGACAAGCCTAATCTCTTTATATCATCATCATCATCTCAGCCGTAGGACGTCTACTGCAGGACATAGACCTCCCTTATGGATCTCCGAGTACTGATCATGAGGGTTTGTTGTCATACTCACCACGCTTGGCGAGCGCAGTACGGGATGTTGATACACGGAAACACGCTGCAGCGCATCTTCCGGAGGCATCCCTTGGCAATTTAATAGCAATAAATATATCTTATAAGCAATGTTTTTTATTTAAAGTGTAAACCCACACTAAGGTATCATTATAGAAATGAAAAATGCAATCAAAATTTTGTCTCCGACGGGACTCGAACCCGTAACGTTCAGACGAACACCTTCAACGCAGGCTGCCTTTAACCGTTTCGGCTACGGAGCAATTAACCGCCGGGTCGAAAATCTTGACTGCCTTTATCGGTTTCAAACCGAGTGGCGACATCTAGCTGAAATTCTTAGAATTATTCTAGCCCACTGTCCGACAACCAGTAGTCAGTAGCAGTGAAGAGATGTCGCTTTAGTTAATTTTATAAGCAATGTTTTTTATTTAAAGTGTAAACCCACACTAAGGTATCATTATAGAAATGAAAAATGCAATCAAAATTTTGTCTCCGACGGGACTCGAACCCGTAACGTTCAGACGAACACCTTCACCTTCGTTCCCGTCGGAGACAAAATTTTGATTGCATTTTTCATTTCTATAATAAATATATCTTCCTATCCCTGACACCTAGGCATCAAAGTGTCATTAACACAATTCCCTTGGCTGACCATCGCGCACTCACAATAACCGTAAATCACCGCAGTCGCCAAACTCGGGCAATTACTACAATTTATGCAAATGCAACTCCTTTTGTGCCGCTGACAAGTTTAACCTCACTCACCTTATTCTGTCTGCGTAGAGGTCAAATTAGCCCGGCATAGCGTCGGACCATATAAATTGTATGAATAACGACCTGCATCGGATATTGGATGCGTGGGCGCTGCCGGACATTTTAATTTGGCATCAGAATGGTTTTGATTTACGATATTGTATAGGTTGGGTGGGTGGAATTTTATTTCAATTGATTTCTATGTCCCTCCGGAAGATGGGCAGTAGCGTCTTTCCGTATATCAACATCCCATACTGCGCTCACCAACCCGCCTGCCAAGCGTGGTGAGTATGGCAACTGCCCCTCATGGCCTTAGTTCAGCAGTGGACGTTTTACGGCTGAAATGATGATGATGATTTCTATGAATGTCTTGATATCTGTTATACAAAATTTTCTGATATCTGTGTTTGCCATCGTTGTATTAATTTCTTGAAGAAGTAATATTAATTTACTTATTCAAGGAAAACCTCATAAAAGACATTATTATATAACGAAAGATTAAAAAAACGACTTTAAATGTTAAAATCCTTGACTTGTTGCTGAAAGCACCCACACCGCTTTATATTTAATCGAGCGAAATATTAGAGTATTTCCCTCGATGTATTATTAATACGATCATCACAACTGGATGCAAAAACAAGCATACAAAACATTATAAGTGAAACAAAATCCCAACTGCAACGTTAAATTTAGGCATGAAACTACCTTGAGGGACTCCAGTGTCTACTATAACAATTATTTAATTCCTCATGGATCCCATCCTCAGAAACTAGTTTTGAAAAAAAGGAACCACTTCTGAAACATGACCTACCTTATAAAAAAGAATCAACAAAATCTATTCCTAATTATTGGCGGATTAATCGCGTAACAAACATACAAAAAAAAACATACAGTCGATTTGAGCATCTCCTTGCTTTAGTTCCAGTCTAGACTAACTATGCCCAGAGTAACGAAGCACTGATTTATTTACCTACGGGAAACGAGATATCAAATCCGAAGAGGGTGCGGACAGGAAAACGGGTGGATTGTAGGTATACACTGAACTACTTACTGTATGACTGACTATGCTATTATGACCTGACTAGACAAATTAGTATAATCGCCTCCGCTTTGCTGCGGTTCTACCGTGGGGTGCTCGATTGAAATTGTTAATAATATATCATAAGAAGCCCCACGCTTTTTGTATTTTTTTAACACGTTACTGTTTCAGTAAATCCTAAGAAAATGATTTGATTTTATCGAGTTAGTTGCCTTTCCGTCACTGTTAGATATCAGTCGTATCAATAGGTAATAGGAGGAGGCCTATTACCCAACAGTGGGTGAATGTAGGCTGCAAGATATATATATTAGGTAATAATAAACTATCGACCTGCTTAAAATAGTGTTTTTAGTTTTTAAAACTACTGTTTATAAAATAATATTTTCCATGCGCTATTTGTCAATACAATTAATTGTATAACATCCCACTAAATGCACCGACACGGTATAGTATAGTATCCACACATTCAATAGTATTATTTGTATAATACACCCTTACAAAAGTGGCTAAATTACTTAGAACACCAAAAGATGTCATACTGTTACAACGTGTGCACACGGACAGATACTTAAACGCTGCTTCACACTCATCACCTTCACCACCCTGGTCACCTATAATCTGTTGTTTCCTCCCTTACAAATAGAGCGTACGATCTATGTGACCCTGAACATTTAGAAAACGAACTGAAGCATGTTCAAGAGGTACTAAAACGAAATGGCTACCATGTAAGTAGGAGGAAAACAAAACAGAAAAGCCGAAAAGCACCAGAAGCCAGCCGACAGCCCATCTTTTTGCCGTATATGAAGGGGGTGACGGATAAGGTTGGAAATATTCTTAAAAGATTTTCAATAAAGTCAATTTTCACCCCCCTCACAAAAGTGGCTAAATTACTTAGAACACCAAAAGATGTCAGACCGTTGCAAATGCCTGGTGTCTGTAAAATTGACTGCAGTTGTGGCCGTTCATATATTGGACAAACCAAACGGACAATAGCTGAAGGAGTTAAGAACGCATTGCGGCGGTAAAAAATCGGCAGGTGCACAAGTCGGCGATAGCGGAACCTCTACTGGACTCAGGCAGGACCGAATCACTGGATTGAGCTTCACGAGTAAGTGCTCTCCAGTCAGCGCCTACAGGGTAGTAGTCTACAAGCGGATGGTCCGGGAGGCGATTGAAATCAAGGAATTGAGAGAGGAATTTAATCGTGAGGATTGTTTTCGTCTCTCAGCTTAGTGGAATACCGTTATTAGTAAATGTGCGACGCGAGGCATTTCAGTATTGCCGCATGAAGATACTGTCACTGTTGTGTATCATCGACTGTCCATTCCTGATTCGATCCTGACTGATTCCTGACGACGAATTGAGGGTAGTCGCGGATTCTACTCTCAACTTGCGACGGTAGCTCCAGTACATCAGTCCACCCGTGACCACGAGGGCAGCAGGCCACTCGAAGCGTCGGGAAATAATAAAATAAGGTAATTACGCGATAAAGTCCCGTTAATCAGTTTAAAATTATGTCTACAGATAAAGTTTACTACGCGAAAGTTTACAAAGTACTACTGTGTAATTTTTTATTCATAGTCTGGCATTTGTACCTAATTATATACACGACATCATAACAAGCGGACGATTGTATTATTTTTTCTATCGTTCAAGGTTATTTGGCAATCTTCCGAGCCATGGGATAGTATCAATATACTCAATATACCTAATATACCTCCCAATGGAGAGGGTACATTATGCGCAGTGTATCATCACGGGACACTGTGATCTTACCCAACGTCTCCTAAAGACGGGAGCCACAGACAAGGTGATCTCAACCACCATCTCCTCAAAATAATATGGGAGTCACAGACAGTAGACTGTGTCGCTGTTGTCATGAAGCAGATGAGACAGTGGAGCATGCATTGCTACTCATTGCACTTGCAGGGCCACAAGCGACATCAGAATGGAAACGGGATTACAGGAGCTAATGGAACCAAGCCCTCTTCCACATCAAAAACATCTGCATTCCCTTCAGGGATGCTCGTGGAATGCTGCCGTCGTCTCTATTGCGTTAAGGAGTTGGGCTGGCTTGGATATGGGCAGTATCGCGGTGGACATTGCACAATACACCCCTATGCGGGACGTCAGTGCATATCTGGCTACGTTATCAGCGTTGATAGTGTGCGAAACCTAAGGCATAAGCTTAATTTTGTTTGGATGATCTTTTTACAAATGAATTTGCTTATTCTTAGTCCTTCGATGCGAACACTTTAGAACTGACTGCGTTCCTTTAAAGGCGCAGTCTATCAGACCGTCACTAAGCGCTCTTAAGTCGATTAACCTAAAAAAAGAAGAAATTTTTAAGTAATCGTTATTTTTGTTTTTCGACGATGATCCATAAAGAATAGAGGGAACTTCTCAAATAGTGTAGGCGTCCATATAGTGATTTTGGTATTTTTAACAACCAGTCAACCATTTGTATCCAGAAAGTATTATTTGGTGAAGGGGAACCGTTGAAGAAGATCCCTTTATAGGCAGCAAAACTGTTTTTAAGGGAAATTAAGATGTCGCCTTATATAATAGTCATTTTACACATACGCATAATCATCATACCACAACAGATAGCAGTTATATTAAAATAACCCAAGCTCTACTTTGTCCCTTGTAACATTTGTTAGTTTCCGGCTCCTTGTATCTTTTGTAATTTAGTAATCGATACATATTCCAACGACGTAACTAATTTAGAGTTGATTGGGCGTAATTAAACTACTATGTACTCGTTTTTTTTTTAAAGGGACTTTGCTTAGCGACCACACCGTCCCGTGTGTGTATTTTTTATCTTTAACTAACGTTAAGCTACACTAAAGTTAACGTTTTTAAATTTTCAAATCCCAACATTGTTTTGGAATGAGAAACTTTCTCAAGTCTATCTCACATAAAATTATCCTGTAATAAGTTTTCGTAAAGCTAATTCTTGCTTGTAAAATAACATGTAACCAACCCGGGCTGCAAAAACTAGGACTCAAATGTACACCAGTTATATTGTAGATATATATTATGTAACTTTGTTACCTTACATGTTCACAATAAAGAATCTTTGAAATTGAATTGACACCGTCCCGTAAAACCTGATTAAACAAACAAATCTCAATACACACTAAAGATAACATAACTATGATATGACGAGTTAGACCGGCATAACAGCGCATGGGTCGAATTGACGGCGGATCGGGATGCATGGAGAGTTGAAGGGGAGGTCTTTGCCCAGCTGTGGGACACTTATAGCTAATTGTAATTGTAAATAACACAAATAGACAAAAAATTTAAAATAACTTGAAAAACTAATAACTTAAACCTAAAACTGCTAACTAATATAGCATTTCAGCTTCCTTTGATAAATATGTACTCGTTGAGCAACAAAGAATCGCTCTCAAATCAGCACATTACAACTAAACACACAATAGAATAAAAAAATTGGCTTAGCGCTAGTCGGACTCGCGCACGTAGGGTTTCGTACCCTTATTTGGCAAAATAACTTATTTTTGAGGTAGCAGCACCCTAGACTTTTGGTTGTGATTTTAAGTTCTAAGTTTTCTGTGAATTGTGGTTTATGGTTTAAGATATTTATTTTTCATAAAGAATATAGCACATTCACTTACATGAAAAATACAATATTGTGTAAATATAACTAATTAGCCTATTGGAATTAATCGCCCGTGAATATAAAACAACAACGTAAATATACATAGATTATTGGTTAAAGTAGGTTGTTGGTTCGATTGGTTGTACCTGTATTGTAAAATATAATATAAAACTTGTCATCATAGTGAGGCATTTTCAGTAAGAGAGACAAGTGCGTTTTCGACCAAACCCAACAGATGGAGCCAGCTAACAAGCGGATTGTTCAAGCGTCTACCTGTATTATACACTGCCGGCCAAAAGTTTGAGACCACCTACATCTAAGTAGCAAAATGAAATAAAACTCAAAATATAAATCAAGAGGTTTAGATATTAATTAAAATGCTTATTTACTAATACACATTCATCAAGAAGAAAAAAAAATCAAGAAATATCAACCATTTACGTTAAAAATGACGTTCATATTTAATAAAATCATTAAACGGATTTTTCGTCAAAAAAGCCTCCCTTGCATTTTATAACTTTTTTCACTAGTCTCGGCATACGAGCAATCAATTTATCAATTGTATCTTGTGAGATATTGTTCCAGCTTTCTTGTAAAGCCTTCCACATGTCTTCTTGTGAGGAGGGACAACAACTGCGCACATTTCTGTCAAGCTCTTCCCACAATAGCTCAATGGGGTTGCGATCCGGACTCTGAGGGGGCCACACCATGTTTTTTAACACCCTTTCTGTTTCTTTATGTTCTAAATAACCCCTGCATAATTTTGAACTATGTTTAGGATCATTATCTTGTTGGAAAAAAAATCCATTTCCAATTAATCTTAAACCAGACGGAACGGCATTTTGCTGTAGTATTCGTTTATAATGCTCCTTTTTCATGATTCCTTCGACTCGTACCAAATCTCCGGTTCCATGGCCCGAGAAGCATCCCCAGACCATAATGGAACCACCACCATGCTTAACTGTTGGCACCACACAATCTGGCATCATCTTTTCCTCGGCGGTACGTCGAACAAAAATTCGTCGTTTTGAACCAAATATTTCAAACTTGGATTCATCTGTCCAAAGAACTTCTTTAAAGTCTTCTTCAGTCGAGTCTCGATGGGTAAGGGCCCACTGCATCCGTTTCTTTTTGTTTTGTGGCCTTAGTAGTGGTTTTCGAACGGCGACGCGACCAAATAACTTAGCATCTCTCAATCGTCTTTTTACTGTAGTCAATGACACAGGTTCTGATCGGGATTTGTTCACTTCTGCGCGGATTTCTGGTGCGGTTAGGCGTCTATTCCGCTTGCTGGTAACGACGATGAAATTATCCTCGCTAGAAGTGGTAGCTCTCGGTCTCCCCGATCGCGAACGATCTTGATTACTGCCAGTCTCCTTGTATCGGGTTATTGCGTTATGAACACAAGTCTTCGACAACTTAAGTTGAGAGGCAATCGCACGTTCAGATTTGCCTTCGCCGTGTAAAACAACTATGGCAGAACGAGTTTCAGTGCTAATTTCGCGCACTTTTCCCATTTTAAGATGTCTTCACTGTAACAACGACGAGCTCAGACTAGTTAAGATAATGAAAAATTTACTCCATCAAAACTCAGGTAAAAAATATGTTTAAGGAAGCTAAAATAATCCGGAAGTACGGTTACCGCAAAACAAAACCAAAATAATTAGAAATGAGCAGGCCATAAAAAATATAACAATGACTCTATCACCTGGTAGTCGCGCGGTACTCATTTATGTTTTGAAACAATAGACCTTTAAAGGATGATAACTTAAAAATATACAATAAAAATGACTCTCAGAAATTCTTTGATAACAATAGAATACGCAGGTGTTCAAATTAGCTCTTTATCATGTGTACTTTTGAAATATTTTGGTGGTTACAAAGATTTTTACAAGTGGTCTCAAACTTTTGGCCGGCAGTGTATATGTGTGTAGTGTATTAATGGCAAGCAAAAATGGCAATAAAATTACGTTTGTTGCATGGCAGCTCCCCTCAAAGATTTGTTTTATTTTTATAGCGAATACACAACTAAATATTCTGTGAATATTGCAAGCGTCTACCTGTTGCCGTTATTAATATCGCGCAAAAAACGGCACAAAAACCACGTTTGTAGGATGGGAGCCCTCTTTAAATATCTATTTTATTCTGTTTTTAGTATTTGTTGTTATGGCGGCAACAGAAATACATCATCAGTGAAAATTTCAACGGTCTAGCTATCACGGTTCATGAGATACAGCCTGGTGACAGACAGACGGACAGCGGAGTCTTGGTGGCTACGGAACCCTAAAAAAGAACTTCTACAACATTATTGAGAAGAAAAATAACTGTATATTTTCGCTATCCTATTGATAAAATCCTAGTGAATCTAAAACCGTTCATTGATTCAACTTGTTTAAATATTTACTCTAACCTTGCGTGTACCAATTGAAGCATTCAAACGATATTTGTTACGTGTAGCATTTCACTCTAATCTACATCGTGAATTTATTGGTTGTTTCTTTTTGATTTTGCGAATATCTTATCGCTATTCCCTTTTTGTATTTTATTTCTGAACTGCAGGTTTTGTTCTGGCTTTTTGCTCATCCTTTTAAGTAAAGACTTGAACATGCTTAGTTCTACACCAGCGTAACCCTTTCATGCTGTCTTTTCATTGTCTTGTAACCGTGAAGATTGTAAATAAACCTGGAAAAGTTTAGATAAAAATAGAAGTCCCTAAGTCCTTGAAATATATAGATAGATCAAGCATTTATTTGGTAAACACACAGCACAGAATACAGACATACTTACAGAGTAAAGTTAGAACATATGACAACAAAGCGACACAGAGGTATAAAGAAAAAAAAATAAAACATGTTAGCTAACACACAAACAAAACAAATGACATACATTTTACCAAAAAAAAAATAGATAACAGCTTAACAATATTATAGTTGTCATGAAGTCGTCGCAAAGGGCTAGATGTCTGCGCTGGTGTAGACCATAAAGGGACAGTCTCATCTCCATGTAAATAACGAAGAAGGATTCTGGGAGCAGCAGACTTTACACATTAATTAGCTCCTGACGTCTTGTGATACAGAGCTTTCTCTGTGTATCTGTAGGGTCTGGGCAAGCCGCAATCTTTACCCGATTTCAGTGCGTATTCGAACTTCTTGTAATAACGGAGAAGGACTGGGTAGGATAAATCTGTACACAATATCAATGTGAAAAATTCGCTATCAACTCCTTGTTGCAATGGAGGATTCTTTATAAAAAATCTCACTAATATTATAAATCCGATCTCAGACGTAGAACGTCCATTGCTGGACATACATAAGCCTCCCTCATGGATCTCTAAGAGATCATGGGTTGTTACCATACTCACCACGCTTGGTAGGCGGGTAGGCGTGCGCCGTTCAGGGTGTTGATATACGGAAAGACGCTGCTGCCCATCTTCCCGAGGTTTCCCTTAGCAGGCTCCTACTGCATCCACGGGCATGACAGGAGGGGCAACATTCTACTGCCCCACGGCAAAGGCGAGCGCAGTAGGTACAGGTTGATAATACACGGAAAAACTTGTTGCCCATCTTCCGGAGGTATTCCTTGGCCGATTCTTACTGCGTCGTCGGGCAAGAGAGGAGGACATTCTACTGCCGGCACCCTACGGCACATTCACATAATATCTGTGGTATGTACCCCCGACAAGGTCGTGGGTTCGATACTTGCCGTGCACGAATGGATATTTGTTCTTGAGAAATGTATGTGCTTCACACGTCCTTAAGCGGTGAAGGTGAGGAAACCCCCGGCTTAGGTAGTTTCAGACGTATTGGCCTGTTGTTTCCCTGACGAATAGCTGGCTAAGCTGAGAGGATGGTATAGATGCTGGACAAGCCTAATCCATCTAACAACGTCACAGGCACTGCAGCGTCCCCTACAGCATGAATTGCTGACGGTGTATAAATCGACTAAAGTAGATGTGGCCTTACTTTAAGCTCCTTTGTAAATAAGGTCCGTCAACTAGATGTGTGTATTATAAATAGCATTTTATCCAACCCTAGTTGTGAAAAGGTAGAGCTTTTGATTAAATTATTGAATATTTTTTTAAAGAACATGAGCATTTTTTGATGACAGTGGATGAGACTTGCACAGGACCGTTTACGTTAGCGTGTTGAAGCGGAGGCCTGTACCCAGCTGTGCGTGTCAACGGGCTGATATGATGAAGTTCCTTTTGTCTTCCACAGCATTCCTTCTGTGCAGCCGGCCGATTATTCTAGTCAACATACAATGCACAGGACGCCTCACCGAAGAGGACGGCTTGCGGATAGCGTCGATAGCGGAGCGAGCTACGGCGACCAAGTACAACCTGGCGGTTATGGGCGACTTCGGTACGAAGGATAATATCGCGTGTAAGTGTTTATTGACTGCCTCCGTGGCTCCCGTGGTCTAATAGCCGATCATTCTAGTCAACGTACAATGCACAGGACGCCTCTCCGCAGAAGACGGACAGAGGATAGCGTCGATAGCGGAGCGAGCTACGGCGACCAAGTACAACCTGGCGGTTATGGGCGACTTCGGTACGAAGGATAATGTCGCGTGTGCGTGTGTAAGTGTTTATTGTGCCGTGGGATGCCGGCAGTAGAATGTCACCCCTCCTCTCATGCCCGTGGATGCAGTAAGAACCTGCTAAGGGGTACCTCCGGAAGATGGGCAGCCGCGTCTTCCCGTGAATCAACGTCGCGTACTGCGCTCACCAACCCGCCTGCCAAGCGTGGCGAGTATGGCAACAACCGCTCATGATCAGTAGTGTAGATCGGGAATTGAACCTTCCTGCGTCTCCGTCTATTAAACCAAATGCGCCACGAAGGTATGTCAATATAAACAACTTAAGTCTCCAATCATTACATGTAAGCAGTTCTAGGCTTCATCTTCGCTTGGTCTAGGCTAGAAAAATTGTTCTGCAATATTTGACAAAGGAACGAATACGATAATGCTTTAGATGTGACGTCTCACATCTGCCGTTCCTTTGTCATCTATTGCAGAACTATTCTAGCCTAGACCAAGCGCATTTGGTTTAATAGACGGAGAGACGCAGGAAGGTTCAATTCCCGCCACAGGACAAATGGTTATAAGTTTCGGCAGATCTTTGCCCTAAGGAGGCTAATTCTCGTGAATAGTGATTTTGCGGGATACTTCGTATCTACACATGAACTATGACCGTTTGGATGAACACCTGCGTTGATAAACTCATGTTTGATGTGAATCATAAGCTTCTATTAATAGTTATCAAGAACTATTGCAAATATTATGATGCTTTAGACCGTGGGGCGCCGGCAGTGGAATGTTGCCACTCCTCTCTTGTCAGTAGATGCAGTAAGACTCTGCTAAGGGATAACTGCTGAAGATGGGCAGCAGCGCCTTTCCGTGTATCAACAACCCTTACTGCGCTCGCCAACCCGCCTGCCAAGCGTGGCGAGTATGGCAACAACCCCTCATGATCAGTATAGTGATCCATAAGGGAGGCTTTTGTCCAGCGGTGGACGTCCAACGGCTGAGATGATGATGACTATTAATGCTAGCTAAAATTGTCCAGCCCTATTTAATAGTCTGTAATTATGGTCCGAAGATATAAAACCGAGCAGACACAATAGGTACGTGTAATAATTATGGCGTGACGTCATGCCTCACGGCTGAATCGGATTAAACAGATTATAAAGATACGCATTTTATGCTTATCGTTAATAGTCTAAGAAGTTTGGTTCTTCCATCATCATCGTCATTTCAGCCGTAAAACGTCCACTACTGAACTAAGACCTCCCTGGTAGTTGCCATACTCACCACGCTTGGCAGGCGGGTTGGTGAGCGCAGTACGGGATGTTGATATACGGAAAGACGCTGCTGCCCATCTTCCGGAGGTGTCCCTTAGCAGGCTCTTACTGCATCCACGGGTAGGAGAGGAGGGGTAACATTCTAAATTAAAACTTGGAAACAAGGTCAAATAAGATCCTTTACACACATGGAATTAGGTCAATCGCAGCTCTGTTAAAACGCAAGAGAAAGAGTTTTCTCGGTTCCTATGTGGTCGTAGGGCTGTGTTCTGAACGACACGCAAGCGTTGGTTCACACCTGACTGATCGTCAATTGTTTTATAAGAAGATTTGACAAAAAATCTCGTTAACAAAAGTAACTAGGGCACGCTCTCCCTAACGTGTTTATCTAATCTCACTTTCTGATACGATTCGGTTTAAAAATAATGTATTTGTTAAAAAAGAAATTCGCTTCGAATTAATGTCGTGGCATCGGGTGCCGGCAGTAGAATGTTGCCCCCTCGTGCGAGGATACAGTTTAAATCTGTCAAGGGATACCTCTGGAATAAAGCCAGCAGCATTTTCCGTGTCAAATCAAACATCCCGTATTGCGCTCGTCAACCCGCCTGCCTTACAGCAGCAACCGCCTATGGTCAGTTCTTACATCCATGAGGGACGTCTATGTCCAGCTAGACGTTTTACGGTTGAGATGATGATGTCACAGGGAAAAAACTAATTTAGGATCTGTTGAATATATTGCACGGAGTTACAGTTAGCTCGATTCGAAATAAAATAAATAAATAAAAATAAATAAATAATGCTGGACAAATCACACAGCATCATCTAGCCCCAAGCTAAGCAGAGCTTGTGTTATGGGTACTAGATGACTGATATACTTAATCCATTATACTACTTAGATAGATATTTTTATTATATATAGAAAAACACCCAGAACACCCTGAACAAATATCTGCAGATCGTACAGACATTTGTTCCGAGGCGGGAATCGAACCCGCAACCCCTTGCGTCGCAGGCGGGTCTTCGCCCGCTGCGCCACAGAGCTCGTCAAATACATATTCCCTCCTTCCAGCGCTAACAAACTTCGAGCCACTCCTAGACTCGGAAGTGGTGACGACCGTGGACGCGAACGCGGAAGGCGCGCCCGGCGTCCTCTGTCCCGGCAGCGCGGACCGGAGCCACTTCAACGGCCGCTCGGGCTCCGTGCGCGCCGGCCTCAGCCACCTGGCGATCCCGCGCGGCTGGTCGTGGGGCGGCCCCGCCTCCCCCTACTGCCCCATTTGGGCGGAGATCAATATCCCGGATTGACGCAGGTGATGGAGGGTACTAGAAAAAAATATTTTTAACATACTATATGTATTTAACATACATATAAACGGGTATTTATCGCGTAAATTACCTTTATTATATATACTATATAAATAATAAAGGTAATTTACGCGATAAATACCCGTTTATACATATGTATGTTAAAAATGTGTTGTGATCGCGAAAGTTTAAAAAAAATAGAAAAATTTAGCTTTCTTGCAGTTGTTTTGAGCGGACATGTTTTATGTTATGTGTACTGGTGAAAGGATTAAAATTACAACCGATAGTATTGTTAACCAAGTAAAAACGAAGGTTGAACTCGCCAAATCTTGTAGTGACTAAATTAGCTGTGTCTAGCAGCCATGATTTTCTTATGTCAGTGTCAATCAAGTGGTAATGATATGCCTTGTAGGATTCTGTTGATGACTGGCAGCACAAGATGAGACTAAGGAAAAACCAGTATTTACCAGTTATGCCTTTGCCTTCTCTTGTAAAAGATAAAAAAATGTAGCATTCTAACAGCGGCCATTTTTTGTCAAGTGACATTGACGTAATAAAAACATGTCAAAAAACATTTGTACAACCAATAAATAGTCAAACAAAACAAAACAAAAAAACGAAGGTGCAACTGTGCAACGACTAAATCAACTGTAGTGGCCATGTTGAGATTTTTGTGTCAATGTCAGTGATAGATTACGCCATTGTAGGATTCTGTGGAATGGCAGCGCTGGTTATGACAAAGGTAGATTCCAGTTAATACCGCGTATATTTTGTTTGTCTTTGTTTTGAAGTTTTTCTTAAGTGTTGAATTAAAATATCGAATTGATGAAATAACACAAAAGTATTTTAACGGATTTTAATATTCACTCAAAGCCCACAATAATTTATACTAACAAAAATAAAATCCGAATAATCAATTCATTCGTAAGTATACAAGTCATTACAGCAGTCATGTGCATCAGGTAAAATATTATTCTATAATAATAACAAAATGTATTTAGGTATTCTATCAACCAAATGCAAATTGGTACGCATAACGCAAGCTCTTCTTACTTTAGGGCTAGATGGCGCTGTGTGAAATGTCCAAACAATTTTATATATTTAAATCTATATTTTTTTTTTATTATTTGGTTCATAAATTGAAAATATACACGTGGCTTACAAACTAACAATAAAAAAACATTACTCGGTGCAATTTCTAAGAGCAGTGAACACAGCATGCTTTGAGTGGAAATCATAAAATTAATCTAAATAATCATTATCATCAAAATAGTTCCATAAAGTTAACAAAATACACATTGAAAAAAAATTAAGTTATAGCTGATTTGACGTGTCGATAATGTTACCATATAAAATGTTAACGTTGACTTCCGTATTAGGGGCCATCCATTTATTGCGTCACAGGAAATATAAGATTTTTTGATGTGAAACATCTTTTGGGGGTTAAACCGATCGCACGAGATATGTCGAGTGACGACGTGCGAGGAGCAGAGAACATGTCGATACGTCTAAAGCCGACTGAGCCGGCAGTTGCCCCACGATCTGTTCATATTTTAAATGGTAATTTAAGAGTTACCACAAAATTAATTAGGCCACGGATCGGCAAGCGCAGCGTAGGACGTCCACCTACAAGATGGGCAGACGACTTGGTGAGAACTGCTGGTCGGCGGTGGATGCAGACGGCTTCCAACCGCAGTACTTGGAGATCAATGAGGGAGGCCTTTGTCCAGCAGTGGACGTCCTACGGCTGAAATGATGATGATGATGACAAAATTAAAATGATTTACTGCCAGGCGTCCCGTGACGGCATAATTTTTTTGGTCTTGACTCATTGCCTAGACTTCCTCCTCCCTAAAGTGACGTCACATATTTTGCAGTCACACAACTAGTTATTGTGATATTAAAACAGCAGTTCCAAAGTTCGCTTTATTTACATTTGAATTATTAAATAAATGTAATACTTACCTACATGGTAATATTTCACCACGTACCTAACTTCTTGGACTCACTTCCTCTCCATTAACGTGTGACCTCATTTCTGGATGTGTCCGTTCTTATGAAATGTCCCAGATTATTATAGAAAATTAAACAGCCCTTAGACAATTTAGTCTGTAGTGGCCTTAAGCGAAAAGATTGCCAAGTTCTATACATTATAACCTTCTATAGGTTTTTTCCCGTACCTTTGGCACTGATTCCTTTGAATCTGTGAGTCAAATGTCTTCGTTTTTATATCGAACTGTGTAATATTCTACTTATATTATCTTAAATGTAAATATGTAAAATAGTAAATAACTGATCGATGGCCATTTCAGTTTTTTATTAATGGATTTTAAATATGTTTTTTTTTAATACTTAGTAGTGGTGTAATTTTTGTAAATAGATAATTTATTAAAGCTTATTTGACCATTTAATTATAGGTATGTAATTTAAAAACGTCCTTAATTATTAGAGGTGTACTATATAGTTTAACTTCGTCGTGGCGAAGTTTCGCTTATTTGTTAGTAATTGTTTTAAGTAATACTTACACAAATTAAGTATGTCCTATACAAACCAAAGGGAAAGTAAACTGCAACTTAAACTAAAATGTATTCATAGAATTTGCGATAAATCGGGAAAATTATGTTAAATTGTACCTACTCTTTTAAAGATAGCGAAAATAATATTGTATTCGTTAAAAGTTTATAACTATCAATGGTTTTAAAAAATTCTCATGTTCATTATATAATTATAATAATTCCAAATTATTAAAAAAAACGTAATATATATTTATCATGGATGAAGCTTAATAACTTTGCCTTTGCTAATACATAACGCTATCAAAATAACATTAAACCTTTTAAACAGCATATTAAAATCATTAACACATGTTGTAAAATTGTAATAATGAACTCTTTCGCTTACTTAATAGCCTCAAATTTGCATTCAGTGTGACTACCATGAGTTGTCGTTGTCACTGTTAGATCGCCTGCCGTTACTACAGTAGTAATACGTACGTTACTATGACATCTGTCAGATTTGTTACTCATGGTACCAAATTATACAGTCGCTGTAGTAAGTTTTACTGCGTATTTTAGTATCAAAGTATCCGCTAGAGGCGCTGTACAAGTTTTCTTGCATTTCTTTTAACTACAGTCGCTGGCGAGTATACATACTTAGATTGTGAAAACTCATGTTAGACCGGCAGGTTAAATAAGTCAACAAACTTAATTTTAGTAGATTTCCGGAGTAAAACATATGCACCATAACTATGCCTGTATGATTTACAGTTACATTTAATAACAACCTATACATATAAATTCTAAAAATTATGCTTGCCAAATCCTTAAAGCGAGCGGCACAAGCGACTTTTGTTACCGTGACAAACACAGTAACAAATGTCACTCTTACCCGCAGGCTGATTACGTATCTCGTGACAGGTTTGCAACCAGCGATGATCGCGTGATTTACGCCTGTTGCAAACCTGTCGCGAGATACGTAATCAGCCTGCCGGTCATTGGATATTACGGAGATGCTTGCACATTACGATGTGACAATCTGGAGACTATGTGACGGTGACGGAAACTTTTTAAAACAAATGTCCTTAATTGTAGTTCAACGTTTGGGACCATAGAGGGCGCTAGTAAATGGGTAAGCATTTTGGCCTTGGCCAGTCTCCTTGTGGCCTTAGCATAGAATTAATAATGTTGTGTTGCTTTAGAATGCAAAAAACATGAACTTGAAAGTCTGACGAACTGATGAATAATAGTTTTGACCGAGTGTCGATCTTTGTAGGCATGGTACCTAACAGAGTATGGAAGTCAAGATTATATTTATTCCGTCAGTTAGGTAATATAATAAATAATAGTAGACAAGTACTATTTGCTTTTTTAAATGAGTGAAAAATATTTTAATCGCATTAAGTAAACGCTGCCTATAATTACGGTTCCTACATTTTTTTTACGCGAAAGCAGTGCACGTGATTGTGAGATGTTCAGCAGATGTGTAGAACTTGACCAAACAAGATTGACGACGTCCGTGGCTCGTTTGGTTTAATAGCCGGCTAAGACGCAAGGGGTTCGAAGCCCGCCGGAGCCCTAATGTCATCCATCATTCTGTAGACATTTGTCTCTGGGTCTGCGTCTTGAGTGTATGACTAGCACTCTGCGGTTTCACGTAGTTCCCGTTCCCGTGGGAATACGGGGATAAAATATAGCCGTTGTTACTCAGGGATAATGTAGCATTCTAATGGTGAAAGAATTTTGAAAATCGGTCCAGTAGTTTTTTAGTTTATTCGCTACAAACATACAAAATACACATCTTTCCTCTTTGTAATATTAGTATAGTTATAGATTAGTAAATTATTTACAAAAAAATATATCTACCATCCGGATGCCCTTAAATGAAATGCGTTTGAGACACATCATCAATTAACTAATTAAGTGTAATAATATACAATACATATCGCACCTACAGTCGTAGACTGACTCAATCCAAAATTCATGTTATTTGGGAAATGAAGAAAACGTGTTTCGGTCCTTGACAGTTTTTGATAAATCATACTATAACCTATAACTTTATGAAACAGAGAGCTATTACAGTTTATTTATTACAGTTTCTGATTTACTAGGCGATAGAGCGCACTTTTTTGAGTCGTTCTATATACTTAACTTAATTCACCCAAATTTTGAATTGAGTCAGTCTACGACTGGAGGTGCGATATTTTAAGGTAACATTTTACAATTTTAAAGCATACAGTGTAGTGTGTCAAAAGGTTCTGTCACAGCAATAGGCGTTACAGCAACACCTATATAGGTAAATAGATGCTACGCTGATCCATAAGACAAGCTCCGCTTACACTGGAGCTAGAATGAGCTGTGTAAAATGTCCAGCATTATTTATTTATTAAATAGCACCAACGCCAACCCAGGATATCGCTATGCAAAATCATTCGTCTTTTTCCTTTCTACTCAATGAAGTTATAGTTTATAAACAGATTAACTTAGATAGGATGTACGAACACAGCTGTGATTTGCTTAAGCTTGACTTTGTTACTGTAGAAAAGATAGCTAATTTATTCCAATAACTGTTGTCAGTAACGGTTACTCGTTAAGAGGGGCCAATCCAACTTACTTTTCATACAACCGCTCGTACGTGGGTGTGGCGTCGTAAGAGATCTTTCTATGAAACTTTTGATCTAATAGGTATCTTGTGCACTATATCTAGGTTTCTATCCAAACAAACAAATTCAGTATAAAATTTGTTTCTCCAAATTTTGATTTTTTTTATGACGCCACACCCACGTACGAGCGGTTGTATGAAAAGTGAGTTGGATTGGCCCCTCTTAAATAACGAAGTTGTCTACGATGTTTAACGAATGCGTTATCTATCATAGTGTTTGGTGCAAATAGGCACGTGTAACTATATTATTCGGCGGGGATTCCCACAAACTTACCTGTTTTGTGATATAAGATATAATTATTTTTGTAAATCTATTGTTTAGTGTGTATTTCAAATGTTTATTTTACTTCGTGTAAATTATTTGGTGAACTTTAAATAAATTATTTAAATTATTAATGTGCATCTTTCTTTGTAACCATTATCCGTAGCATTTATTAGTGAGTGTTGATATTATAAAATTATTTATCGTGGGATGCTGGCTGTAGAATGTTGCCCGTCGATGCAGGAAGAATCTGCCAAGGGATACCTCTGAGATCTCTCAGAGGTATCCCTTGGCAGATTCTTCCTGATTCCAAAGATGATGCTGCCCATCTGGGCAGCATCATCTTTCCGTGTATTGACATTCCGAACTGCGCTTGCCAACCCGCCTGCCAAGCGTGGTGAGTATGGCAACAAGCAAATCAGTTACCATACTCCATACTTGGAGTTCCATGGGAGTGGCCTATGTCCAGCAGTGGACGCCCCACGGCTTAGGTATGATAGGTTAATTAATATTTTATGATATCGTAAAAAAAAATATTGATATTTATTATATATTATGATATCATATTAATATTTTATTATATTTCTTAATCATATTCTTTATTTACCTATAGATACTCATAACCATAGCAAGTTAGCTAAAGGGTACTTGTACGCAAATTCTACATTTGTTGCTCAAAATATCAAAAACGCCATAATGCATGGCTAACATTTGAGGAATTTCCTCGATTCCCCTTGGATCCCATCAAGCATCATCAGTATCTACTGAACCCAAAATTAATTTTCCAAATCGGCTTATATACTTAAGTAAAAAAAATTACCCTCCTCATGCCCGTGGATGCAGTAAGAGTCTGCTAAGGGACCCTTCCGGAAGATGGGCAGCAGCGTCTTTCCGTGTATCAACATCCCGAACTGCCCTCGCCAACCCGCCTGCCAAGCGTGGTGAGTATGGCAACTATCCCTCATGGAGATCCATGAGGGAACTGTGTTCAGTAGTAGACGTCTTACGCCTGAAATGATATGCCGGCAGTAGAATGTTACCCCTCCTCTCATGTCCGTGGATGCAGATCAAGAGCCTGCTGGGGGACCTTCGGAAGATGGGCAGCAGCTTCTTTCCATAAATCAACATCCTGTACTGCGCTCGCCAATCCGCCTGCCAAGCGTGGTGAGTATGGCAACTACCCCTCATGGAGATCCATGAGGGAGGCCTACGTTTAGTATTGGACGTTTTACAGCTGAAATGATGATGATACTAAAACTCTATGCCTCAGCAGGTACCCAACAGCTCTTGACAAATATCTGACAAACTCAAATTTGAAACGCCTGTGACAAAACTGACGGATAGGCATGCCTAGCAACGAAAAACTACATTTCGTCTAAGCTTGAAACCATGAATCAGAGATTAAAGTGAATAGTCTTCTTCTTAAGTTAATGGCGTGTGTTAATATTTTGCTTGAATTATCAATGTCAATGACAGATAAAAATCAAATCACAGAGAAAAAAAACCTTTGTTGCTTATTTTTGGATTAATTTACCCATTACACATATCAGAAGAAAAGGCAAGGCAGACCTATTTCTGTTAATCTGAGACCCATCAACTAATAGCTATGCCAGACCACGTAAAACGGATTGAAACCATGCTTGGCAGCAACGTAAGCATTTACAAATCAGACTTTAAAGAGTGTGAGATCCAACCCATCCTTCCGACAAAGTACGAAGAGGCGGGGAGAGGGTGTTCCATGATCAGACCGCCGTCGTGTAAGGATGTCCACTCAATGAGCAATTGGCGGAAACGTGCTCCATTCGACTTGTTTAGAAAGCCGAAGGAGTGTGTCGGGAGGAACCCTCATGATGTACAGAAACCCTACGTAAGTGCCAGACACTAGGTATACCTACACACACACACAGTAGTAGTACCTACCTACCATCTAGTCCAAACTAAGCGAAGCTTGTACTGTGGAAACCAGATGGTTGCCTATATATACTTTTCGTAGGTACCTACATTAGACACGAGAAAAATATCTACAGATTAGCAAACATTTTCAACCCGCCGGGGATCGAACCCGCAACCTCGTGCATCTCAGCCGGATATTAGATCAACTGAGCCACGGAAGTCGTCATGCTTTGCTATAGACCTTATATGCTAGCCATTGCTTATCTGGTCCCAAAAACTAAGAAAAGCTTTCTTGAGATATGTACATATCTACTTACATGGGTCACACGACTTGTACATATAAATACATAAAAACATGAGAACTTTTATTTATTCTTACTGAAATCATAGCCGTGGGGTGCCGGCAGTACAATGTTACTCCTCTCATGCCCGTGGATGCAGTAAAAGCCTGCTAAGGGATACTTCCGGAAGATGCGTAGCAGCGGCTTTCCGTGTATCAACATCCCGTACTGCGCTCGCCAACCCGCCTGCCATGCATGGCAACTACCCCTCATGGAGATCCATGAGGAAGGCTTGTGTTCAGAAGTGGACGTTTTACGGCTGAAATTATGAATTACATGAAATCAATGTGTTCCAGGATAAACTGGAAGACCATGAGAGGAAGCAGGTGCAGATGACACGGCCCCGTGTTATCATGACGCCAGCTGGAAGTCTGGATGATGTAGAAAGCAGGCAATTGTCTATGAAACTTTAGCACGTAACTCGTATATAGGTAGCTTGAAAAAATCTGAATGACATTTTCTATCTTCAGAAGCAACGTTTACAGCTAAAACAGCAAGCGTCATTCAGATTTCTGCAACGAAATTAAAATTTCCGACGGGATAACGAACCCGCATTGATCTGGATCATACCGATTCTTCCTTTAATTTTGGCTTAAAATATATTATAATTAAAGGAAAAATATTCTTGATTAAGTAGGTACTTAGTAATGGGGAAAAAGCTACCGCAGCTCTTCCGCATAATTCGTAAACAAAAGTTAAGTCGCCGTGGCCTAAATCGGCCTGGAAGACACTTCATTTAACACGCGAACGTAAGCAGTCCTTTGCTAGCCTCATCCACCTTGGTTCATCAGCTGCGTCCCTTCTAGCAATATTTCCGGCCCATCTCCATAAGCTCGCGGTTCGCATACCTGATACGTCTATGATTTTCGTATGATCCACGTTGTGTAAGTGTTCGAGGAGGGAGTTGGCCGAGCATGGCGTTCTCCATTGCCCTTTGTGCAACTTGTATGGTCACATGTAATCTAATCAGCCTGTACGATCCTACAGCTGGGCAAATGCATCCCTTCCCTCTCTCCAAGTCTCACTTCCCGGGCCAAGGCGTTAGTCGACTGGACAGCACAGTAACTATATGTCCAACTCATCTGCGCCTGGGCCGGCCGCACTGTCGCTGTGTACATAGTTGAATTAAATTCGTGTGAAAAATAATTAAGAATGTCCTTATAACGTTTCAGAGACCGGGAACTTCTGATAGATGCCACGTACACAACGTCAACCGGTGAAATGATGCGTTTCACAAAGAACCCTAGTAATCTCATGGCGCCGCGCCCCAGTGTGCCTGCTCCACCCAACCCCGTAAGATCCTCATCATAAAAGACAGCCTGATTTCACGGACGCCAGATCTGAAGCCGCAGGCTGGTAACGTATCTCGCGACAGGTTTTCAACGGCAGTAAATTTCGTGATCATCGCTGTCAAACGTTAATTCCTTGCTGTTAGCTAATATAAAGTTGACAGCACGGATGGCGAGACTTACACCTGTTGCAAACCTGTCGTGAGATAGGTACGTAATCAGCCTGCGGGACTACAAGAGCTCATCGATTCATGCCCTTCATAAACAACATTTACATATCCTTTGGGGATGCTTGTGGAATGCTGCCAGAGGCCCAGAGTCCTTCTCCAGTACTTCAAGGACTTAGGCTGGTTAGGGTCGCGTTAGTGTCACGGGGGACAGTGCAGAATACACCCCAACGCGGTATGACGTCAGTGCGGATCTGGTATTTCCCTAGCTCCCACTAGAATTAGACTGACTTCACCCATCTGTAGGGTTAGACAGTTATGGCGTCGTCGGTTAACAGCAGCGCACGTAGTAATGTCTTGGGGTACCGTCAGTAAAATGTTGCCCCTCCTCTTTTGCTCGTGGATGCAGTAAGAATCTGGCAAGAGATACTTACCTCCGGAAGATGGGCAGCAGCGTTTCCATGTAACAACTTCCCGTACTGCGCTCGTCAACCCGCCTGCCAAAAGTGGTGAGTATGGCAACAACTCCCTCATGATTCTCTTCCAGCCGTAGGATGTCCACTGCTGGACAAAGGCCTCCCTCATTGATCACTAAGTACTGATCATGAGAGGTTGTTGCCATACTCACCACACTTGGCAGGATTAGTACTTGGAGACGCATGAGGGACGTTCTGAGACGGCTGAGATGATAATGAATTCAAATTGTCTTTACAGATAACAATTCCAAAGTTAAGCTTGCCCTATGTACCGCCGGAATGGCGGATGGACACGCTATCCTGGGACAGGAAGCAAATTAGGGGATACTGCGTTCCCACCAGACTGTTTTGGCTGGCAAGACCTCAAAAATAATATTTTTGTTAAGACAACGATATTGGCATCGGGGTATTTCAACTTTTTTTAGCAATTACAAAGCATTCGTAAATAATATTTTATGTGTTGGATGTACTTATGAGGATATACTTTAAAAAAACAGATAATTCCAAAAACTGCTCTACCTATAGCATAGATTTTTTACTTTACCGTATGTTATGCAGAGCCTAAATTTTTTCTATCAAAATTTGTGTGGAATTTCTAATAAAAGGGATGATTTAAAAATATATTTAAGGATTTAGAAGTAAACTATATTTGTGTAACAGAACATTTTCTTAATAAAAATAATATTGCAATGTTTAATTATGACAATTATAAAATGGCATCATACAATTTTAGGATAAACAAGGCTAGGGGTGGATCATTAGTTTTATCACATGTAAGGAACTAATTTTGAAGAATTACAAATATGCAAAAAATTGTACAAGGTAGATATTTTTGAGAGTTGTGGGGTAAGAGACACTGATTTTAAATTGAACATTGTTTGCTTGTATAGAATACCTGATGATAAAAACTTTAATGATTTTATAGCAAAGCTGTAAACTTTACTGGAAAACTTTTTTAATAAAAAATGCATAGTTTTTGGTGATTTTAACGTGAACATGTTTAAAGAGGGTAAACATCAAAGCTATTTCTTAAGCCTTCTTACATGCTACAATTTTAGGCACTTAATCAATACTACTACTTTTACGCGAAGTCATGCCTCGATAAAATACTGACGAGTCAGCCGGATACCAGTACCTACTATTATAACAGACTTTGATCACAATGGACTTGGTGATGGTCATGCTTGACTTTTTTGTAGCTTGAAATTAAAAAATACAGACTCAAGTAATAAATGTTTGTATGCATGGCAGTAAAAGCCTGCATTTACCAGTCGGCGATTACCATTCTAATTATACAATTACATTCAAATAATTGATTATCAGGTATTTCACCTTTGCATATTGTCAGAGGTTTCGGCAGGACACCTAGCGTGATCGCGGGAAAACTACGAATGAAAAAAATTATTTTATCTTAATTTTAATATTATATCTTTGTAATCAATCTACATTCTAACTACAATCTATTCATTTTTATCATTATATACAAAGAGGAAAACGAATCTCGGAAATTTAATAATCATACCTCGTGTGTTCATAAGTCTTGAGACACAGTAAAACTAAAATATTTTTGGAGCTAAGTTGAGTATTCATTTATTGGATATTAAAATTAAAACTACTGACATCTAGATCTGTATTTAAAAATAAATCATTCAAAATGGCCGCCTTTGCATTCAATGCAGGCCTTCAAACGCGTGCGCCATTCATCTATGGCGGCACGAATCTTTTCAATGGGAATCCGTTTCGATTCTTTAATAAGGGCTCGCTTGAGAGAATCCAGGTTTGGGTGAGACTTTCTGCATGCCCTCAGCTCCAATTCCGTCCATAAAGAATAATCCAAAGGATTCAAGTCAGGGCTTGACGAGGGCCAACCTTCGCTCCGAATGAAGCCTGGCAAATTGGCCTCCAGCCAACGTTGGGTAGTCTTAGCTTTATGGGAGGGAGCAGAGTCCTGTTGGAAAACCCAGTATTTTCCAGCGAATAGCGTATCATTTAATGGTTTAACCACCGCTTCCAATATGTCGGTTTGGTAATTTTGTGCCCTCACCTTGACGCCTTGCTGGCAAAAATGAAGCGAAGTGACCCCCTCGTAGGAAACACCCCACCAAACCATCACACTTGCTGGATGATGAGTGCGCTGGACATTGCGTACAGATGGCTGGACGTCCTTTGAACTTCTGGCGTAAACCTTATTGTTCTGCCGGTTAAACTTTTCTTCCACCGTGAAGATCTTTTCATCGGTAAACAGGATATTTTTTGGATCGTGTCTCTTCAATAGGTTCCGACATCGTTCCAGTCGCAATTTACGAAGACGCTCGTTTAAATAATACACTTTCCTTCGACTGTAGGCCTTTAGTTTAAGATCATATTTAAGTATCCTGTTCACCGATATTCGCGAAATGTTGGTCTGCAGAGCTAATTTCTTTTGAGTCCGGCAAGGGTTGCGACGAATTCGCTCTCTGATTACTTTGATGTTGGCGGGCGTCCTTACAGACCGCGCGCGGCCACATCTTCCACGGTCTTCTAAAGAGCCGGTCTCCTTGTACCTCTTTATGGTATAATACACAAAGTTCCGACTACATCCCAAACTTTGGATTTCACTAAAAACTTGCATTGGTTTTTTTCCTGCTTGAAACAGTGAAATTACAGTCGCACGCAAATCTTTTGTTGGCGCCATTTTCACGGAGAATGAAACAAATATTCAAATGTATATTTTTTCTGATTCAAAACATTCGAAATTTAAATTTTAAAAGTTAAAAAAAGGTTGCATGAATTACTTTCTTTTTAAATTAATTAAATAAGTTCGTCTCAAAACTTATGAACACACGAGGTATAATCTACTAATGACGGGAAAAAGCTGATGTAATAAGAACGTTAAAGCACAAATATTAAAGTTGCAATTTCATTGTTTCTTATTTCTTAGGTCAGCAGGGCCAGGACAAATTTAATAGCCTACTGGCGGGAAGTCTGTAAATCCGCCACTATATGCACAACGACACTACATCTAAACAAAAAACACAAATAAATAAATAGTGTAACCTTATTTTATTTTATACGACTCAAAGTTACATATATTTTTTTTTATTTTACAAATGATTTGAATAAAATATGTTTTCTGAATAAAAATATTGCTAAACATTACATTTTATTTTAGTTTACATTTAATCAGTAACTATTGCGTAACTGAGTTCGGTAACGTTTCATTAATTGTCGTTTTATATGTTATCTTAACGAACATTAGCATTATTCAAGGAATAGGTAAATATATTTTAAAAATTACAATAAGAATATAACTACAATATGGTTACAATTAACTTAAAACTATTAAGCCTGGTTAATAGTTTTAAACCAGGCTTAAGGTAAATTAAAATACAATGAAACATTAAGTATAAACCCCACCGGAATCGATCTATTTATATTTTTTTTAATTTCCATAAGATCAATAATTGTAACATTAAAAAACATAAAATCAAATCCATACAACAAGAATTAAAAGGCACCTCACTTGTTAGGGAAATGATTCACCGAAGATTGATGTTTACTATATTATTCCATAAAAGATAGCTCTTAGATATAAGCAACAAACTAACAAAGTCTTTAACTTTAAATATATATATTTTACCCGAATATAAATTTCATAATCTTTATCAGTCTCCTTATAATAAGTGCAAGCATTATTTACAAATGAACACTTTGTCACTAAGTTTTGTCTGAGTGACAAAATGTTCTTTACATTACATACATTCAATCGAATGATGATTGCCGTGGGGTGCCGGCAGTAGAATGTTGCCCCTCCTCGCTTGCCCGTGGACGCAAGAATTTGCCAAGGGATATTTCCGGAATATGGGCAGCAGCGTCTTTGCCTGTCAACATCCCGTACTGCGCTCGCCAACCCGCCTGATGCGTGGTGAGTATGGCAACAACCCCCCCTCATGATCAGTACTTGGACGGCTGGAAGAAGAAGAAATCGAATGATGAATGATCTATCTTTTTCTGTTCTGTGTATTGGAAATCATTCACACAATTGAATAAACTGCTGCATTGATCAGTGAACAACACTAATGCTTTGTATGTTCGAGAAAGCAGAGATTCGTCTTATGTATTGAATGAATGTTATCATTCAGTCGTTCACTCATTCATAAAGTTCAATGGCGAATGCTACACGCTCGATATGTATCGCGATATTTGGATCGTAATCCAGGATCACGATGATTATCGAGGGTTGTTGTATAGCGATCGCTGTCCAAAACCAAAACGATCCAAATATCGCGATACATATCGAGCGTGTGGCATTCGCCAATGAGCAAGCACATAGCCATCAACCAGGTATAGGTATTATGTCGATAATAAACAGTGTTCTGTCCGTCTTTGATTATTACTAGTTCAGTTATTTCAATAAACTACCTTATCATCAACGGCGCAAGTCGAGGATTTACTTTAGTTATCGTTTAACTGTTCAACGGGACTTTATCGCGTAATTACAAGATACTCCGTCCCGTTAAGTCCGGTTACACAGCTTAACATTCTCTTCGAAGGCTAAATTGTACTTTTATCTTTTCAAAACAACACCTCACTCAATCGATCACTCATGTAGTACTGTTCAAGCGCACAAACCAGGCATATCCGTTTTAACTGACCGCCAGATTAGTTAAATGTCAGAAGTTAAATGAAACTACGGTTCGAGCTCACAAACCAGGCATAAGTCGGATAGTGCCCAAACCGCTTTCTGTCTGACCGTCGGATTGGAATCCTTTATAAGCAGAAGTTGAGTGTTATTACGGTTCAAGTGCACAAACGAGGCAAATGTTCGAGAATGCCATCACCGCGTTTTGCCTGACCGTCGGGTTGGAATCCTTTATGAGCAGCAAGAGTCGTGCGCGCGCGCTCTTCGTGACGTCGGGATCTAACTCGGTTTCCTCTGGATACTTCTCTCTTATCCTGTGAAGTTCAGCGTAGAGGAGACCTGGAAGAAAACACATTTTAGACTCTTGTGAGTAAACATGTGACGTATCCGGGTGGGGGAAAATGAGGGAGCTATTTGTCCAGCAGTGGGAGTTTTTAAGGGTAGTTTCGTATTGTAGCTACAATTAAATTTCACTATAATTAATATCATAGTTCCAACGAGACAAATTGCTGACGAATACCCATATTTTTTTAATAATTGAGGGATCCTCCACCTAATCGAAGCGATTAGTGCCAAACTATGTATTGTGTCATTTTTTACCCACGCGACCATTCTAGCTAGAGATTCTAGACACTCTCACCGTCATTCTAGACACTTGACCATTCAACTAGCTAGACACTCGAGTATTTATCGGATAGTTACCTATATATGGTCAAGAGATGGCGTTATAATGAACTCCTTACCTAGCAGCAGCGGTGGATGCGCCTTCAGGTCGTCAGCGCAGTGCAGATAGTTGACCGCGGACTGCAGACACGTCACCACGGACGCCGGCATCTCATCCGCTAGCTGCCTCAGCAGGGCAGATAGGAACTCGTCCAAGTAAAGCCTCCCTTCGTCCAGTAGGTGAGTTTGAACCAAGTCGTTGGATTTCTTCACGTTGAACGTTTTGAATATCTGCTTGAGGGTGAACTTGCTGGCCTGGAATAGAAACGAGCCGTTGAAATTGGATTGAAAAGATATGAATCGTGTTGTATAGATTCAAGTTTAATTTTGCTGATTATATAAAGCCGGCCAGATGGCGGGATGAGCTGGACATGTACTGTGCTGACTGGTCGACCAACGCCTTGGACCGGGAAGTATGGAGAGAGGGAAGGGAGGCCTTTGCCCAGCAGTGGGATCCTACAGGCTGATTAGATTAGATATAAAGCAAGTACCACATCGCTTTTAACGATAAGAACGCTAACTACGTGTTATTTCGTATCCTATGTTTCTTACTTTCTATGGTGTAGGTACAATAAAGAATTGATGTATCTATCTACAGGTAACTAACTGGGCGGAAGGCAGCGAGTTGACTTTGTTCTTTGTGAGTTTGCGAGTTTGTTCCACTGCAACACATCAAGAATCACTATTACATCGGAGCCGATCTTACCCGGGATGTGAAAGGTAATATGATAGGAAATATGTGAAAGGTAGAAAGAATTGATTGTCCAGAGCTATTCAGTAAAATTATTTTTTATATTCCCACTAGATCTTTTCGTAAAAAACAATCTATTTTATCTTCCTTTAATATCGACTAACTATTGTCAAAATTCTTTCTTGTACCGAGCACAGAAGAAATTTAACCTCCTAGATAGTGAGCTTGACCTTGATATTTTCCATATTCCATTTTTGCATTTCCAGCAGCATTGGTAGTTTAAAAACCAAACTTAATAACTCTTTCTTCGAAAAGTTTAAAACAGATGTGAATGCCTAATTATATATATGTATATAATAATAGCTTTATATAATTTACAAGATAATGTGAAATTATGTGGATCTATTCGGGTATGTTTTAATTACTAGCCTAATATTGTTAATTTCTTTTAATTTGTCCTTTGTAAAGCACTACAGTGTAACTATAAGTGGAAACTTTTCCACTTATTATTATACTTATAACTATTGTGTATCTTGTGCTGATAGTTTCCCTAAGATAAATAAATAAATGCGGTGGATGCAGACGGCTTCCAACCGCAGTACTTGGAGATCAATGAGGGAGGCCTTTGTCCAGCAGTGGACGTCCTACGGCTGAAATGATGATAATGATGAAATAAATAAAATAAATAAATAAAAATGTGTTAAGAATCAAGAATCAAGAATCAAAAAATACTTTATTCAGTGCGGCCGCATGGACCTTATTGACGCGTCACAAATTACAAAATAAAACAACACAAATAAATAGAATAAAGCACATAATTGAATCTGTTCACTTCAGATGACACGCGAGTTAGGCAAATATTAAGCAAATAGCTTTATGTAGATTTATGACTCACCCTGACTACAGGTTGGTTGTTGTCGCACAGATGCAACAAGAAGCAAGGCAGCGAGCTGACGGCTTGCTCCACCAGCTCGGAGCCGACCTTACCCGCTATCACACCGAATAGCCTGATGGAGCCTTCCCTGGAGAGAACAGAGATCTATGAAGCGTTTACTTATGTGACATGAAGGGGATTAAAGAAAACTTGTGATTGTAACTAATGTGATCATATACAGGCTGTATTATAACATACTACTAACCCGAAAGGGGTTTCACATGGGGTTTCAGTCCATGAAAACAAGTAGTTTTAGAAGGAAAAAATATTGGAATTCATATTTTTTTTTAATATTTCTATTTATAATTTTACTAGATGGTGTGATGTGAAAATGATCCTGAAAAGTCGTAGAACAAAAGTTGTTCCTTGGGATGGTCAGAAGTACACATGTAATACATCCTGTATTTATTGTGATTCACCGTTTTGATATATTTTTTACTGTAGAGTATTTTTATTTGGTCATGGGGTGCCGGCAGTAGAATGTTACCCCTCCTCTCATGCCCGTGGAAGCAGTAAGAGCCTCCTAAGTGATACCTCCGGAAGATGAGCAGCAGCGTCTTTCCGTGTATCAACATCCTGTACTACGCTCGTTAACGCGCCTGCCAAGCGTGGTGAGTATGGCAACTACCCCTCATGAAGATCCATGAGGGAGGCCTGTGTTCAGTAGTGAACGTCTTACGGCTGAAATGATAATGATGATTTGTTTTTATATTTCTTTATAGTAAAAAAAATATTATGAGTAATATGTTTATGAGTTTACAAATAAACTATGTGTAATAATAATAATAAATCTTTATTGCAGATAGATCATCCATAATTTTCTTAAAAAGAAAACATAAAAATAGAATAAAAATACCAATATTATGATAGGAAAACCAATACATTTAATTACTATGATAGTTTATTAACGACCGCGCGGCCGGCCCAGGAGCAGATGGCGCGATGAGCTGGACATGTACCGTGCTGACTGGTCGACCAACGCCTTGGACCGAGAAGTATGGAGAGAGGGAAGGGAGGCCTTTGCCCAGCAGTGGGATCCTACAGGCTGATTAGATTAGATAGAAGTGTTAAAGAGTATCTGACCTCAGCAGCGGACACTCGGTGTTCATAAACGGCCGTATCTTCTGGGAGATGGCGAGCAGTTCTCTGTCGAAGTCTCTGTCCCGCTCGTCTGTCTCCGCCAGCAGGCGGGTCAGGCCCTGGATGGCGGCCAGGGGCACATTGTCGGGAGACGACCTGAGAAGGAAACAGTATTATAATAAACTTCTTGATTTGTATGTGGACTAAGGTAAGAAGTGTCAAATCTATTTTATATAGGTATTGGGACGCTTTCAAACTTTATTTCAATATAAATACCGTCTGCTTAACTTAAAACATAAAGATGTTAAAGACGGTACTAAGAAAACAAGAGATGTAATATAGAATATTTGGAGAACTTGCATAAAATGAAAAGGTTGGTAAAATATCCATATTATCTTTATTTGATTTGCAAAGTTACTTCAGGGAAAGTGGTCCTGATGGCTAGTGTTGATTGACTATTGTTGTAGGCTGATGTGTAGAATGCAACGGAAGGTGGCAAATGGTGGCACAAAATCGTGAAGAATGGGGGAAGGGGGGGGGGTCTACTTTTGTAATGATACGATATGATAAACTAAATGTTAATTATAAATTGATGTCATAAAATTTACTACATCTTCACGATTCTTAACTAAATAAAAATAAATAATACTGGACAATTCACACATCATCATCTAGCCTGAAGCTAAGCAAAGCTTGTGTTATGGGTACTGAATAACTGATATACTTAATACATCATACTATATAGATAGGATATTTTTATCATATATAGAAAAACGTCCAGACCACCCTGAACAAATATCTGCAGATCGTATAGATATTTGTCCCGAAGCGGGAATTGAACCCGCGACCTCCTGCGTAGCAGGCGGACCTTCGCCCGCCGCGCCACAGAGGTCGTTGATAATGTTTGCACTTAGTTGTGCATACATTTTAAACATTAAGGTCCAACTAGTCGCGGAGGCAAAGTCGTCAGTGAGCGCAGCCGAAATGTATGCTATCTCTCCTGACATAGTGTGTTTACCCGCACGCTAGAATAAAATGCACAATGATTCATTCCTAAAACGACCGCGCAAAAATATGTGAATAGACTTTTGGCACAAGGGTTATTATAGAAAAACTTGAGTGTAATCTTTTCAAAATAACATTTATTTCAACTTTTGAATAATTAAACTATGTCGGAACGGCGTTTATTTTTTAATTTTCTTTCTCCTTATATTATTTAGTTTCGTCCAAAGTTGGGCTAAATTCAGTGTTGAAATACGAAAGTTTAGAAGCTTGTATTTTTGAAATAAATACTTTTTTTAAGGTTAGGGGTGTATTATACAAACATAGATTATGACGAGATAAATTGATATAATCCTTAGTGTTGAATGGTTAACATCAAACAGTGGATTAGTTACCCTTCCACGTTTGTATGGAAAGATGGGCGACTCGTTCATTTTTAAGTACTAACTCGCATTTTGTAATTTGCATCTGAGATACTCTAGTGACTACGCGGGACGAAATGTATTGTCAAGATCAATATTAGCAAAGATTATTGTCCTCACCGAGTATACATGGCGTCGATGCCCTGGCTCATGGCTTGCAGCGCGTTGGTCAGCGCCTTCGCCCTGTGTTCCCTCAACCTGGCGATGCTGGCGGCGCCGCGCAGGGCGGCCGCGCGCACGCGCGCGTCCTCGTCCTTCCAGCCGGCGGCGAGCGTGGCCAGCACCGTCTCTATTATCACGCTGTTGTCGTTGCACCTAAGGACGAAATAACAAATGCATGGTTGAATGTAGCGGAAGGTAATGGAGCGTAACACAAAGAAAGGGTCCAATGGAACGTAAAGTCGCGCGCGGCCACTTCCAGCCACTACTTACTAACCTATAGTTCAGCATATCCGCCAGCAGAGCCACGACCGCCAGCCTCTGCGGCGGCAGAGGGGCCCTGGCGTAGGTGGCCAGGCGCGCGGCCACTACTTACTAACCTATAGTTCAGCATATCCGCCAGCAGAGCCACGGCCGCCAGCCTCTGCGGCGGCAGAGGGGCCCTGGCGTAGGTGGCCAGGCGCGCGGCCACTACTTACTAACCTATAGTTCAGCATATCCGCCAGCAGAGCCACGGCCGCCAGCCTCTGCGGCGGCAGAGGGGCCCTGGCGTAGGTGGCCAGGCGCGCGGCCACTACTTACTAACCTATAGTTCAGCATATCCGCCAGCAGAGCCACGGCCGCCAGCCTCTGCGGCGGCAGAGGGGCCCTGGCGTAGGTGGCCAGGCGCGCGGCCACTACTTACTAACCTATAGTTCAGCATATCCGCCAGCAGAGCCACGGCCGCCAGCCTCTGCGGCGGCAGAGGGGCCCTGGCGTAGGTGGCCAGGCGCGCGGCCACTACTTACTAACCTATAGTTCAGCATATCCGCCAGCAGAGCCACGGCCGCCAGCCTCTGCGGCGGCAGAGGGGCCCTGGCGTAGGTGGCCAGGCGCGCGGCCACTACTTACTAACCTATAGTTCAGCATATCCGCCAGCAGAGCCACGGCCGCCAGCCTCTGCGGCGGCAGAGGGGCCCTGGCGTAGGTGGCCAGGCGCGCGGCCACTACTTACTAACCTATAGTTCAGCATATCCGCCAGCAGAGCCACGGCCGCCAGCCTCTGCGGCGGCAGAGGGGCCCTGGCGTAGGTGGCCAGGCGCGCGGCCACTACTTACTAACCTATAGTTCAGCATATCCGCCAGCAGAGCCACGGCCGCCAGCCTCTGCGGCGGCAGAGGGGCCCTGGCGTAGGTGGCCAGGCGCGCGGCCACTACTTACTAACCTATAGTTCAGCATATCCGCCAGCAGAGCCACGGCCGCCAGCCTCTGCGGCGGCAGAGGGGCCCTGGCGTAGGTGGCCAGGCGCGCGGCCACTACTTACTAACCTATAGTTCAGCATATCCGCCAGCAGAGCCACGGCCGCCAGCCTCTGCGGCGGCAGAGGGGCCCTGGCGTAGGTGGCCAGGCGCGCGGCCACTACTTACTAACCTATAGTTCAGCATATCCGCCAGCAGAGCCACGGCCGCCAGCCTCTGCGGCGGCAGAGGGGCCCTGGCGTAGGTGGCCAGGCGCGCGGCCACTACTTACTAACCTATAGTTCAGCATATCCGCCAGCAGAGCCACGGCCGCCAGCCTCTGCGGCGGCAGAGGGGCCCTGGCGTAGGTGGCCAGGCGCGCGGCCACTACTTACTAACCTATAGTTCAGCATATCCGCCAGCAGAGCCACGGCCGCCAGCCTCTGCGGCGGCAGAGGGGCCCTGGCGTAGGTGGCCAGGCGCGCGGCCACTACTTACTAACCTATAGTTCAGCATATCCGCCAGCAGAGCCACGGCCGCCAGCCTCTGCGGCGGCAGAGGGGCCCTGGCGTAGGTGGCCAGGCGCGCGGCCACTACTTACTAACCTATAGTTCAGCATATCCGCCAGCAGAGCCACGGCCGCCAGCCTCTGCGGCGGCAGAGGGGCCCTGGCGTAGGTGGCCAGGCGCGCGGCCACTACTTACTGACCTATAGTTCAGCATATCCGCCAGCAGAGCCACGGCCGCCAGCCTCTGCGGCGGCAGAGGGGCCCTGGCGTAGGTGGCCAGGCGCGCGGCCACTACTTACTAACCTATAGTTCAGCATATCCGCCAGCAGAGCCACGGCCGCCAGCCTCTGCGGCGGCAGAGGGGCCCTGGCGTAGGTGGCCAGGCGCGCGGCCACTACTTACTAACCTATAGTTCAGCATATCCGCCAGCAGAGCCACGGCCGCCAGCCTCTGCGGCGGCAGAGGGGCCCTGGCGTAGGTGGCCAGGCACGCGGCCACTACTTACTAACCTATAGTTCAGCATATCCGCCAGCAGAGCCACGGCCGCCAGCCTCTGCGGCGGCAGAGGGGCCCTGGCGTAGGTGGCCAGGCGCGCGGCCACTACTTACTAACCTATAGTTCAGCATATCCGCCAGCAGAGCCACGGCCGCCAGCCTCTGCGGCGGCAGAGGGGCCCTGGCGTAGGTGGCCAGGCGCGCGGCCACTACTTACTAACCTATAGTTCAGCATATCCGCCAGCAGAGCCACGGCCGCCAGCCTCTGCGGCGGCAGAGGGGCCCTGGCGTAGGTGGCCAGGCGCGCGGCCACTACTTACTAACCTATAGTTCAGCATATCCGCCAGCAGAGCCACGGCCGCCAGTCTCTGCGGCGGCAGAGGGGCCCTGGCGTAGGTGGCCAGGCGCGCGGCCACTACTTACTAACCTATAGTTCAGCATATCCGCCAGCAGAGCCACGGCCGCCAGCCTCTGCGGCGGCAGAGGGGCCCTGGCGTAGGTGGCCAGGCACGCGGCCACTACTTACTAACCTATAGTTCAGCATATCCGCCAGCAGAGCCACGGCCGCCAGCCTCTGCGGCGGCAGAGGGGCCCTGGCGTAGGTGGCCAGGCGCGCGGCCACTACTTACTAACCTATAGTTCAGCATATCCGCCAGCAGAGCCACGGCCGCCAGCCTCTGCGGCGGCAGAGGGGCCCTGGCGTAGGTGGCCAGGCGCGCGGCCACTACTTACTAACCTATAGTTCAGCATATCCGCCAGCAGAGCCACGGCCGCCAGCCTCTGCGGCGGCAGAGGGGCCCTGGCGTAGGTGGCCAGGCGCGCGGCCACTACTTACTAACCTATAGTTCAGCATATCCGCCAGCAGAGCCACGGCCGCCAGCCTCTGCGGCGGCAGAGGGGCCCTGGCGTAGGTGGCCAGGCGCGCGGCCACTACTTACTAACCTATAGTTCAGCATATCCGCCAGCAGAGCCACGGCCGCCAGCCTCTGCGGCGGCAGAGGGGCCCTGGCGTAGGTGGCCAGGCGCGCGGCCACTACTTACTAACCTATAGTTCAGCATATCCGCCAGCAGAGCCACGGCCGCCAGCCTCTGCGGCGGCAGAGGGGCCCTGGCGTAGGTGGCCAGGCGCGCGGCCACTACTTACTAACCTATAGTTCAGCATATCCGCCAGCAGAGCCACGGCCGCCAGCCTCTGCGGCGGCAGAGGGGCCCTGGCGTAGGTGGCCAGGCGCGCGGCCACTACTTACTAACCTATAGTTCAGCATATCCGCCAGCAGAGCCACGGCCGCCAGCCTCTGCGGCGGCAGAGGGGCCCTGGCGTAGGTGGCCAGGCGCGCGGCCACTACTTACTAACCTATAGTTCAGCATATCCGCCAGCAGAGCCACGGCCGCCAGCCTCTGCGGCGGCAGAGGGGCCCTGGCGTAGGTGGCCAGGCGCGCGGCCACTACTTACTAACCTATAGTTCAGCATATCCGCCAGCAGAGCCACGGCCGCCAGCCTCTGCGGCGGCAGAGGGGCCCTGGCGTAGGTGGCCAGGCGCGCGGCCACTACTTACTAACCTATAGTTCAGCATATCCGCCAGCAGAGCCACGGCCGCCAGCCTCTGCGGCGGCAGAGGGGCCCTGGCGTAGGTGGCCAGGCGCGCGGCCACTACTTACTAACCTATAGTTCAGCATATCCGCCAGCAGAGCCACGGCCGCCAGCCTCTGCGGCGGCAGAGGGGCCCTGGCGTAGGTGGCCAGGCGCGCGGCCACTACTTACTAACCTATAGTTCAGCATATCCGCCAGCAGAGCCACGGCCGCCAGCCTCTGCGGCGGCAGAGGGGCCCTGGCGTAGGTGGCCAGGCGCGCGGCCACTACTTACTAACCTATAGTTCAGCATATCCGCCAGCAGAGCCACGGCCGCCAGCCTCTGCGGCGGCAGAGGGGCCCTGGCGTAGGTGGCCAGGCGCGCGGCCACTACTTACTAACCTATAGTTCAGCATATCCGCCAGCAGAGCCACGGCCGCCAGCCTCTGCGGCGGCAGAGGGGCCCTGGCGTAGGTGGCCAGGCACGCGGCCACTACTTACTAACCTATAGTTCAGCATATCCGCCAGCAGAGCCACGGCCGCCAGCCTCTGCGGCGGCAGAGGGGCCCTGGCGTAGGTGGCCAGGCGCGCGGCCACTACTTACTAACCTATAGTTCAGCATATCCGCCAGCAGAGCCACGGCCGCCAGCCTCTGCGGCGGCAGAGGGGCCCTGGCGTAGGTGGCCAGGCACGCGGCCACTACTTACTAACCTATAGTTCAGCATATCCGCCAGCAGAGCCACGGCCGCCAGCCTCTGCGGCGGCAGAGGGGCCCTGGCGTAGGTGGCCAGGCGCGCGGCCACGCGGGGCGCGTGCCGCGCGCAGTGGCGCCACACGCCGCCGCAGATGAGCGGCGCCAGCTCCGAGACGGTGCTGGTCGCGTCGCTGTGCTCTATGCTTAAGCAAAGGGCGCAGGCTTCGCGGATCTGTAAAACATTATGCATAAGGCGCCACCCATTTTTTTTAAATTTTTCATTAATTCCAATTTTTTTCCTACAATGACCCTGAAGATGATGATGTGTACTGTAGGTAAGTATGATGTTTTGTGGATAATTATCTAAGCCATATTTCGAAGTCGTCATCCGTGAATTTTGCAATATTGAAGAGTTTTGGTAACCAACCGTGGTCTTCTTTACCTAACTACTTATGTCAAAATTGCTATATATTTACCTACAATATTTGAGGAATTTCTTCGATTCTTTATGAATGTCGTTAGTAGGGAGTTTTAATAAAAAAAATGGACCTAATTGAAAGTGTAGATACCAACTCGAACTCAAAATAATTTTCACATGGCACATAATTTATTTTATGATGATAAACTATTTAGGCACCTACATTTATTAATTATTTAGGTACGTACATTCAAAGAAACAAAATGATAATACAAACACATAATGTGAACGCAGTCACATAATGTTGTTCTAAATAAAATTCAGCATACCTTGTGACATTCGGCCCGTTCCAGGAAAGCGTTGAATGTAGCAACTGTGATCTTAAATGGAGAGAGCCTGGCAGCGTCCCTATTAGGCACGAAACCGAATCTATCTTGAATCTGGAGATAAAAATATATAAAAACTCATAAATAATTAATGGAGGGAGGCAGAGGTCCATGCAGTACAACAGTATATAATATATAGACTGTAAATGATTGTGACCTTAGTATACAATGTGAGATAAGGACAGGAGAATGATAGTGACCTTAGTATACAATGTGGGATAAGGACAGGAGATTTATACTGACGTAATATAGTATGTGAGATAATGACAGTAGAATAATACTGACCTTAGTATACAATGTGGCATAAGGACATGAGAATGATAGTGACCTTAGTATACAATAAAACCTTACCTTGTTGGTAGGCGGACAGTAGGCCGGCGGATCAGACTCGATAAAACAGACCAGAGTGGTGTACAACACAGAAAAAAGATCCGCGAATTTCGCCTCGCATATCGGTTTCATTGCCGGCTGCTGTAGCATCTCGCCTAAGGCGAAAATTAACTGAAATTAAAGAATTGAATTTGAAATTTCTGTTAAAAAGCAAATGTTTGGATAAAATATTTTAGCATGATTATTTAATTAATAAATATTTGTCACGTCATGATTTACCTAGTTATACGGCGTCAGCACTGGTATGAATTCTGTACGGGACGCTGCAGTGCCTTTATTAGATGGAAGAGGCTTGCCCAGCACCTATACCCCCTCTCAGCTTAGTCAGCCGTTAGTCAGAGAAAATAACAGGTCATACGTCTGAAGCAAACTCAGGGACCGTCTCCACGAGCGAGGGAATCGCGGCGATGTTATCGTCGTGCCATAATAAAAATACTTCTATGACACTCTCTTAACAAGTGTCTCCACACGGCGATAATATCGCGGCGATGCGACGAGTGGTTGAGTGCGCGCGAAACGTCATTACATCGCCGCAAAACGTATCTATGTACTTATAATAACCTGTTTCGGGGAAAGGAGTAGGTATTTTACTATTCATAATTCAAATACCTACCTGCATTGAGGACCAGAGAAACATCGAAAAACTTACAAATAATAATGGAGATATAGAAACAGATCGCTTAAAAATGTTAAAAGTAGTAGAAAACTTTTATGAAGACCTTTGTTCATCCAAATCAGTAGTCACATTCCCTGACCGATCCGAGAGCACCACCCACTGAGAACCGGCCCTTGGAAAGCATACCTCCGATACTAGGACACCAAGACACCTGGCGAAGATGGGCTTACTGTTGAACTTCTGCGTGCGGGAGGTCAACCAAAGTCCTAGTCCAGCTTTTCGATAGTGTCATTTTGGAAGCTAAGTCACCTAATGCTTGGAAGAATGCAATCGTCACTATACTGCATAAAAAGGAGACTGCTCGAAACTGAGCAATTATAGGCCCATAAGTCTCCTATCCCAGGTATACAAGCTTTTCGCCAAGGCCAGCTTGATGAGTACCAGCACGTCGAGCAATAGTGGTTTTTCCACGATTGACAACATTCACACCGTAAAGCAGCTGATGGAGAAGAGTTCTGAATACAACCAGCCCTTGTGCTTAGCTTTCGTCGATTATGAGAAAACATTCGACAGCGTCGAGCACTGAGCCGTGTTAACGCTCTTCGTCGCTGCCAGATCGACGCACGGTACGTGGATGTGCTGCGGGAGTTATACGGCACGGCAACAATGCAGGTTCGCATACATGACACAACCAATCCTATTAACATCAAAAGGGGAGTGCGGCAGGGAGACACAATATCACCCAAGCTCTTCACGGCGGCTTTGAAGACGTTATGCAGATGCTTGCATGGGACTCTTCCGGAATAAACATTAACGGTGCCTTCCTGTCGCATCTCAGGTTTGCCGATGACCTCGTGTTGTTTGCCCACAGCCTGGAAGATCTCCAACTCATGATTCAACAGCTATTTATTTATTTATTTGAGCCACCAACAGAAGATACACAAAGAAAAATTACAAAAGTAAAAACAATAAAAATCATGAGCTAGTGTTCTCCCAATTACAGGCAGCTACATCTATGTGATGCCTCTTTAGCCGTGGGCCTGAACATGAATATGTCGAAGACGAAGATTATGGCGAATGCTTTTGGAACCTCGATTTCTGCCATAACGGTTGGAAGCGAGAGGCTGGAAGTAGTCGACAAATATCTTTATCTAGGACATATTCTTTCCTTTGGTAGAAAGCATCAGAGTAAGGAAATCTCCAGGAGAATACAGCTCAGCTGGGCCGCATTCGGGAAACTGGAAGACGTGCTTCGGTCGAAGAAAGTTACACAATGCCTGAAAACCCGTCTCTATAACCAATGTGTCCTTCCAACTTTGACTTATGGTGCCGAGACATGGACGCTTACTAAGGAGACTGTGTACAGAGTACAAGTCGCACAGAGAGCCATGGAGCGACCCATGCTCGGCATCAAACTACAAGACCGAATTCGTGACTCAGAGATCCGGCGCCGGACTAAAGTCGAAGACGTCGGGATCAGGGTTACGAATCTTAAATGGAATTTGGCTGGACACTTGGCTAGACGAGGTGATGGCTGATGGAGCAAAACTTTGACCGAATGGTGGCCAAGGACTGGCCAGAGAAGTCGTGGTCGTCCGATGTCGCGATGGGTCGACGACATTCGCCAGGTCGCGGGAAATTCCTGGCTCAGCGCAGCACAGGACCGGCTATGTGGCGTACACAAAGGGAGGCCTACACCCAGCAGGGGTACCTACGGGCTGTGGATGATGATGATGATGACCTATTTTTTTACCGTCATCTCGACGTGATTATTTTCTATGCCCAAAACTACAGACGCAGATAGACAGACAAAGCGAAATTATAAGGTTCCTTGTTGTGCTACGGAACCCCAAGAATGACGACACAATCTAAGCGATAAAAAATCGTAAAAACTTACAGTTAAAGGCTGAAGTGCCGCGACATGGTTTTCCGTTACGTGATAGGGATCCTCGTACAGTTCCACCGCTGACATCAAGCGCAGGAAATTCTCAGTTATTGTCTGTGCTAGGGTCTCGTCGGTGGCTAGGTGATGCCAGCACATTACTACTGAACTGAAAAGTGAACCGTTCGGATTAATTAATTACATAATAAATAGATTTCATAACTATATTGGATTATCGTAGTATTTATTGCGTTAAATTACCTTTATTTTTATCCCGACGTTTCGACTGGATTGCACCTGGTCGTGGTCGCAGGAAGACTGGCACGCTAAAGTTACAATCCGTTCGAAACGCCGGGATTAAAATAAGGTTATAACGCGATAATCTGTATAATATTACACATAATACTTGACTAGTTGGTCTAATAGCCGACTGCAGGAGGTAGAGGGTTCAATTCAAAGAAATAGAAGAAGAAATTGGAAATTAGTAGTAGTAGTAGAGTAGTTGCAAATCTATGATCCAATTATTCAAAAATAAATTCAAAATATACGAATCAAAAGATTTAAAAATGAATAATTTCAACTTACGGTTTTAACGGAAGCCTTTGACCAAGTAGCACAGCAGTGACAGCATTGGAATGATGACGAGTCAGCGAAGCCAGCGGCTTCATTAACTTCAGCTTAGCTTCATCATCAACTTCGGCCATCGTATTTAACATAATCTCAACTATTCTTTCAACATTCTGATACAAATCTTGACCTTTGCTTATCACATACGCGTCTAAAATAGCACTGACTCCTACGCTTCTGTATTCTTGATTGTCGTATCCTTCTAGTAGACTTTCTATGAACTGCATTGTATGTGTATGTACAATTTTCGGTGCAACAGTATCGCATAAGAACATGCAATACTCGCTGATACTGTTCAAGTCATTTGTTAAAACGTTGTTTTGCAAGTGTGAGAGATTCGACATGCATTCATCGTCAGGCTCAATCGTATGTCCTTCGTACAAGTCCTGTATTTGGACTATTAGTTTTATGCAGTCTATGGTGGTTAGTCTCACAGAGAAGTTGGTATCAGCCAGTCCGGGCACTGTTAGACCGAGTAGATAGCCCATTTGACCGAATTTGCTCGGTGTTTCATAGTTCAATTTGACGTTCTTGATGTACGTATCGAGAATGACTTGAAGGATCATGAATGATGCAGTTCTTATCTCGTCATTATCATTTCGAATCCACTCAATCAGTAAAGTGATCAGATCATCTATGGTACTTAGACATGTTGACTGCAAGATTAACTCCTTGATCAGTAGATGAAGCAAAGTTAAACTATCGTTCAGCGTTTTTGCTAGTTGGTCATTTTTGTCCCCATTCCCCTCAATTTCATATTTACGCTTAAAAGACGACAGCTCTCCGAAGATGCTATTGAAAAGAACTCTAAGAATGGTATTTCTTTCTTCTGGCAATATACCTTTTTGGAGCTTTGTCAAAGCTTTCGATGCCTTTACAATAATCGGATAGAGCTCAACGTTTCGCTTTTCTAAATTCGAGTTGTATATTTGTTCCAGAACTGCATTAAGGAGTTGCCAACGATTTCTTAGCGCAAGATTATGGTGTGCAGCCGGGTGCAGTGCTTTGCAGATTTCGTATAATGTTGTCACGGATGCTTTGCACAAGTCGAAAGGTGGAGCCGACTTTAGGATATCATACAAAATGGCCGTAACATTATCAGCCAGCCTAGATAGAACATGGACATCAAGACATTCTGTTGCCACTTTCCCATAGCAAGAAATAACAGCATATTTGACCACGCCAAATTCCTGCTCACTTCTGGAGTTCCGTGAGGATAAAAAGTTCAAGATTTTGCTACCTCTTCTCGCTTCGTTCTCTTTGTTGATCGCGTCGATTTCATTCATAACGAATTCTCCGTGTTGTCGCGATGCAATGCCTGCTGCTTTGCTGACATATTCGCAACTCTCCATCGGAATCGATTTCAGAGAAAGTAGTATAATTTTCAAGATTTTTTCTACAGTTGCCGCGTTTGACATGTGACACGACAGAACAGCTAAGTACTGTAGCGATATTCCCTTAATCATTGGCGACTGTTTCTTCGCTAGCACTTGTTGGGAGATCAGGGTTGCTATGACTTCAGCCCATTTCGCGTTATTCACTTGTTCTATAGCTGAACCTAGGAGGTCTAGTAACATTCCGTGCCAGTGGTCTTTTGACTCGCACTTATCTACAAACTTCAATAGTCTTTGAATCTCTACTGTCCAGGAGTTCTTTAGATTCTTATGCACATCGCCGGAGTATTCTTCAAGGAATACTAAGATATTTCTGTTCCTTTCAATCTCACTTGGGTCTATAATATAAGTGAGGCATCGTACGAAAACCAAATCTGCAGGAACTTTTGTATCGTTGTCTTTATCTGATGATGGTCCATCTATAACTTCAGAGTTATTTTGAAGTAATGAACTCAGACAATGGCTTACAGTTCCTATCGAAGGCGTAAAATCGTCTACCGTCAAAGCAGTGAGCAGCAAGTTTTGTAGTTGTGTTCTAATGCTTGTCACAGTATTACACATTAGCACTAAGGAACTTTTGCATGTGTCTTGCAAGTCTGCAACTTCATCCTTAGCCGTTGTTGGTGGTCCTTCAAATCCACAATGCTTGATAATAAACTCTACCATAGTAAACTCTCCGGGTGAAGTTATACAGTTTCTGTAAACTAGTCCTACTATGGATTTTACGAGTAACTTCTTCATTTTCAACCCTTGCTCCATACTTGTCATAACTTTTAGTATAGCCACGAATTTCACAGCAAAATTGTCGACGAACACTTGAGAGGATGTCGTCAAATGAGTTAAGATTATAACAGCTTTCATCCTATCTTTCTCTTGATTGTTTTTGCATTGATGTAGCAGACTTTCTATCGTTTGATCTGAATATTGATTAGCCATGTGATCGAAGCACCTTAGTATCTCAAAATGATTCTTAACGGTATGAGGCTGGTCATAATCTGGCTCTAGCAGGACCAAATTAAAAAGCACGTGGTTTATGTTGCTGATAACACTGTCGTTCAAGTTCAGTTTAGGGTTCAAAGTCGAAGGAGACAGTAGGTACGATATACATTGACTAATGTAGTAGAAATTTATTGTCGGTTTTCGGTACAACGCGAGCAATGATAACACAAACTTATTGACTGTTTCATTAAATTGTCTTTCGGAAATAAGTCTTGTTATTGGTCCTAGAGCCTCCAGCACTGATTCGGAAACTTTAGGTTCATGGGAGAGGAGCCATTGGTTGTAAAGTACATCGAATATGATGGTAAATTCGGTTACGAAATTGTCTTTTATGGATGTAATGTTTTCATTTTCAACGTTGTCGCCTATCTGCTCGGATACGGCGATTGCAAAATGGCCGAATGCTGGAAGGGAATATAAATAGAAAAATAAAATTACATTTCTAATAAGTATAGTTCTAATAAGGCAAAGATTTATAAATATTTTTACAAATGGATTGAGAAACACCATGCGTTAATCCAATATGTATTTAAAAGAGACTTAAATTATTTTCTTTTGATCTTTTCGAAATTATTTCATTTACATCTTTTCAAATCAGAATAGCTCAAACATACCATATGCAAATGCCTGTTTCAACCCATCATTCTTCACCAAAGACAGAAGAGGCAGCATCTTGCTCAGTATCTCCTTTATATGGGGAACCACGCCATGAGTGTTGACTGCTGCCAATGTCCCAAGAGTATGGGCTATGGTGTAGTGGGGCACCGTCGCTACTGATATCTGGTTAATAAGGGACCGGAGTACCTGAGAAAAACAAGGTTGAAAAGTTAAACCAGTATTTTGTATTTTAAGTTTATCTCCCATCACTTTTCTGTAATAGCTGACGATAAATGGTATTTACGCATAAACATGGAGTCAAGGTATTTTTTTTTTGCAAACTACAGTCTACTTCATAAACCAGAATGAATATACATATATTATATACATAGAATATTGAGAATGTTTTATGGAATCAGTGGTTATTCAAAGGAACTTGTTCAAAGTAACAAGATATTTAATTTTCGTTTGACTTACGAAATGATTTTCGAATCGTCCACCAATATTAACTATTGGTTGAGACCACTTGTTTTGAGTAAAAAAATCAGACATTTAAGTAAGGCGAGCCATACATGAGGGCCTAAGAGAATTATTAATTTGACCAATAATATCATTACGGGTTAATCCAAATGATATTAGGATTAATGCTATTTGTACGAACATATACACTTAGCGTGCTATCAAGAAATATTTTCTATATGAAACTTACACCCAGTGTGCTGTAAGTCAGCAGGAGTCATCGCACAAGACCAATATGGCCCAAAGAGAATAAACTACACAGTATTAATAACACAAAGAACTGAATCATAATTGTGTGTGACCTTCAATGATAAACACATTTAGCAGGACAAATGTAATCCAATGCTTAATGTTTACACTGTCTACAACATTATCAGATGAATCTGTTTGTAAAGGAAAACATTTGACGATATATTGTTTATCAGATGTATCTGTTTGTAAAGGAAAACATTTGACGATATATTGTTCATCCGTTACTGTCCCACTGCTGGGCAAAGTCCTCTCTCTTTCCTTCTTCCACCCCTCGCGACTTAACGCAGTTGAAACTGCAGTTCACAGATCTCTACTGACAAATTGTGTTGGGCGTATTGTTCCTAGTCCGCCTAATTCTCCATGCTAGCCAGTGGCTCCTTGAAATAACAAAAAAAGACTCTGAGTCGTTGGCCGCTTTTATTATAGTGGAGAAAAAATAGGCATTTGCCCAGCAGTGAGTATACCCAACCAGCTGATCAGGTAGATATGGGTAGATCCTGCGAGCAATTCTTGGCTTGGCACAGTGCTGGACCGGCAGGCTGATTACATGTCTCGCGACAGGTTTGCAACAGGTGTGAATCTCGCTGATCAATCTCGCGATCATCGCTGTCAAACGTCAATTTTAAAAATTTAAAAATAAAAATCATATAATAATTTTTTTTTTGTTAACAGTCAGGAATTGACGTTTGATAGCGATTATCGCGAGATTTACGCCTGTAGCAAACCTTTCGTACGTAATCAGCCTGCTGATTAAGTGGCGATTACAAGGGGAGGGCACCCAGTAGTGGGTAGGTATTTATTTAAATAGGACATCCAACACAGGGTTACACATAATGCACATAATACTAAGGTCTAAATGTTAATAGCCTGGTGCTCCCGTAATTACAGGACGTCACAGCATGTACAAAGTTAGAGCGACAACTGACAAAAAGTGTTATTTTTTAAACAGTATTTAGAGCATATAAAAAAATTGTAACACAAACTTTAGGTTAATAAAATTTTAAACAGTAAAGCAATGAAAAATTATAACATAAAATTTGGGTTCATTAAGATCAATCATTGAAGTTAGTAAAGAAAACATTTTAATTAAAATTAATAGTAAAGAAAGAAACACAATGACATATGTTCGAGTTGGTATGTAAATATTTAAAAAATAAGTAAATTTAAATGTTTATAGTATCATTTTTATCCTCCATGATCTTTGATAGTTGTTTTTTGAAGGTATGCACTGAATCTGAGATGTCTAGATCACTAGGTTTTGACAACATATTGTATTGCCTACAAAGCCGCAATATGACAGCATGTTGACCAAGATTCGTTCTAGAGTAGGGTACATTAAAAAAGTTGTGCGCCCGTATTCTTGGATGTGCTGTGCTATGGATGATGATGAGAATGATGAAGATAGATATGCACTTACCAAGTCCATATACTCATGTCCCACAGCTACCAGCACAGCTGACGCCCCCATCTGCACTCCAGGCTCGTACGCAGCATTCTCTGTCATCGCTCGAAGCATACAACTCACAAGTTCTGTGGACACTTGGGTGTCTAATCTCTTCACTTGGTTCACACATGTTTGTTCTAGAACCCTTGAATGAAAACAGTCAGCGTGTTTTAGTTTGTTTTTAAAGTAATTGATCATCATTTCAGCTGTAAAACCTTCACTACTAAACACAGGCCTCCCTCATGGATCTCCATGAGGGGTAGTTGCCATACTCTCCACTCTTGGAGTTGGTGAGGTTGATGAGAGGAAAGGTAACATTCTACTGCCAGCACCCCTAGGCTAAAGTAATTAATTTTTACAAATAATCTGAGCTTCTAGTGTTTATCTAGAACATATAATATTGATAATTTATTCATTTCAGTAAACTTAATTCAAGCTCAACTTAAATAAGCTGAACTTGAATATATTACCACAGATATTACTTAGAATATTCTATTGTTCCAGGGTGCTGGCAGTAGAATGTTGCCTGTCTTGCCCATGGCTCTGCTAAGGGATACCTATGTTGCAGTAAGAAGCAGATGCAGTAAGAATCTGCTAAGGGATACTTCTGTTGGGCAGCCGCATCTTTCCATGAATCAACATCCCGTACCGTGCTGCCAAGTGTGACAAGTGTGGCAACAACCCCTCATGATCTTGGAGATTGATGACGGAGGCCTATGTCCAGCAGTGGATGTGGACAGCAGTTCCGTGGCTGAGATGATGTGATGAATGTTCCTTGGATTAGTAATCTTTAGGTAGGTAGGTACTAACTGGATCTTATTTATATTATTATGAACTTTCACACTCAAAGCAAGTAATGGTTCAAGGTTGAATAGGATTCAAGAGATTTGAATAAATTAACATCTATAACTAGTTCAGCTTGATTTTGTCTATTCTAACCCCCGACTTGCTTTATGGAGAGACTGGTCTCCATAAGGTTTGAATGCTCCGCATGCTTAGTGTACCAACGGGTGTACATAAGTTAAATCATGTAAGTTATTTTATGTTTTGTAGAATACATAAATGTGTAGAGAATCCAATGGTGTTTGATTTATAACATATTATTATGTGGTGCTTCTGTAAAATTCATTATTAAAATAAAAATAAAATACAAAAAAAAAAAAAAAACAATTGACTCACCTGAGGGGATAATTAAATAATCAAATTTATCACATATTTGTCACAAATTTCGAGTTCAGCTTTAGGTAATTACTATTTAAAAGAATAAAATTACTTACTTCACTATGTTTCCAAGCTGCAAAGGATTGGCTTTGGCCGTATTTTTGTAGAATTCACAGAATATTTCAATAACTTCGTTGGGATATGCATTGGCTATTTTTGTCAGTGATTTTATTACGACGTTGTTGACGGAATTCTCGTTATCGCCAGCAGCATTTATTAGTACGGTCACTGTGTCTGGAATTGTAAATAAATACATTTTGTATCACTGATAACTTCTAGAAGACCTACAACTGCGAAGAAAGTCAATTGTAGGAATAATACATACCTATTAGACACACCGATCTTGAAGTAGACATATTCCGAAAGAATCCGAAAATCACATAGCACTAAAAGAGTTGATTAGAAAGCACTACGTAAATATTATCAGAAACCATAAAAAATTGCAAATATTTTGCTACCTCACTCACTAGCTTCAGCGCAGCACAGCAGCTGTTTGTTTAACTTGACCTGACTCTTGACAAGTTGTTGACAATAAATAATTGACATTTTGTTTGTTTTTTTTGTTGTCAGTGCTGCCAACTCGACTTTGACAAAGTTAGTCAGAAATCACCAGCGATGTATAGTCTAGTTACTTAAAATAACATTTTAACACATATTTAACTGGATGTTCATTTTATTTATCGTCACGACACATTATAAACACATATTTAACTGGATGTCCATTTTATTTAGCGTCACAACACATTATTTATTTATTTAAAAAGTCACACCAACAAAATGAACACTAAAATTAACAACTTAAGTATCTTACAACAATAAGAAACAAGCTTAGTATCATTTCAATTATAGGTGTAAACCACATACAAAGTTGATAATAAATATATTATTATCTGGATATTTATTTTATTTAGCGTTATAACCTTTATTATAAGTTTTTCCGGTAATTAACGCGATAAATATCTGGTTAAATAGTGTTCTTAATGTGTCGTGATCGTGAAAGCAAATAACACTATTCTTAACATGATAAAAATGTAATCAATGCATGTAATATCTGTCTGTCTGTCTGTGTATGGGACGATTACAACCAAACGCGTTGACCGATTTAGATGTTTTTTTTTTGTTAGCACCGTCTCAATAAGAGGGTACTGATTGATTTTGGTGACCCTAGGGTCACAGGGACCGGAGTTATTGTGACCTCAAAAGGTCACTAAAAATTAGTCTTCAAATGACCGAAAACGTCCAAGAACCCAAAAATGCAATTTTTGACCTTTGGTGACCTTTTGAGGCCTTCGCCCCCTTTTCTGGTACCCCTGGTAAGTTTTAAATGCTGTTTCAAAGGTCGTCGGTAGATTTCAAGGAACAATTTTAAGAGCCCGTGCTTAAATAATATATGGCCATAATTTCATAGCATGAGCTGTGTTCGCTCGATACCTACCTATTAAAACTAGTATTCATCGTACCGCTCCTCTCATCCCACCAGAAGTTAGTCTACACATTGGTAGACATGAAGTGATAGTACTTAACTTCTTTTTTGTACCCAACTGAAGTGTCATTATCAATAAAAATCAATAAGTATTTATTCAATAGAGCAAAACGCTACTTAGAATAGTCAGTTTACAAAAAAAGATCAAAACACATTTAAATTGAATAGAGCACATATGTAGTTGAATTCGTTCGCTTCAGAAAACTTTTTTTTTCAAGTGAGGGCAAGAAGCGAACAAGAAACCTCACTCTTTCACTTCAATTAATTGTACCAATATTTGTCTTAATATTTTGCTTAATGTAATGTCCGCAAGAACATTGGATGATTAGGATATTGCAAGATGACATCATTTCTTATCACGGTTGAACCGAGCAACATTAGGCCAAGGGTCAATATCATTCAAATAAGCATCTATGGAGTAATAAGCTTTTTCTATGATCGATAGTTCAGTCGCCTTAGATGGAAGCTTATTATAGAAACGCACACAGTTTCCCATAAATGATTTATTTACTTTTAGGAGCCTAAATTTCTGGATGTGCAATTTTCTTTTTCTTGTATTTATGCTATGCACATCGCACATCAATACATAATGTTTAGTTTTTTAAATTATGTGAAATATTACTGACTCACCGCTTTTTTTGTTTCTTGTGTTCAGTTTAACCCTTTTTGTTAATGATTAGTATTTTATTAATCAGTTATCATTTAATATTTTATTTACTTCACAGTCAGTCTGTCTAAAATGCCATAAAAAAAATATTTATATTTTTTTGTTATTTATTTATTACCTTCCCTACAAGACCCAAGAAGTTACAATTTTTCTATACATCATATAAAACCTCTAATTATTATAGCTTTATGATTTGATTAGGTTAATATTGCTGTCATTCATTATAATATGGTATTATCTAAGTGTTTACTTAATTTTACTTTCATTTGACCAGAAATATACAAGAATAATGTGGTTTTTTTAGGTTAGTAAGATGTTCTGTTTTTTCTATATTTTAGTTTTGTTATTGTCTTGTTTTGGTTTGTAAGATTTACCCACTCAACTACATAAAAACCTTCTTCATTTGTACTGTTATCCGTCCTTGTTTTTATTTTAAGTTTGTATCTTAAGATAAAAAATTAAGACCATGCAACGCCTTGGATTATAATTATCTGTAATGTTACAATGTGATAACAATAATAAATAATTGATTGAGTTGTTTTAGATCAATAAGTCAACTGTAAACAAATACATAAGTATTACGAAAAATTTAAAAGGAGCACCCAATATATATGCCATTTATTTTCTTAGTAACGTGCTAATTTTAAGGCTACCTACCTTTCTTTCTTTGCAAGCTCTAGGCAAATTTGCGTAAAGTTGGTATCATCAAAATATTTTTGACAACAGTATAACATGACATTGAGATGCGATGATGACGTGCATGAGAATTCAAGAGTTGCTATTATTCTCAAAATGGATTTTGAACAAAGGACATGTTTCACTTTAGTATGGGACTGCGGCTACCACCAGTACCTTTGCAGAAAGTTAGGAAACTAACCCTTGAATGGAATAAAATATTTATTTTTCCCTAATATCAATAGTTTTTTGTGCACAAAAATAAATAATAAAAACGTTGACGTTTATCATGATAGTTATGACAGGTTGTAGACATGACGTTTACCTAACCTATAAATCCCCTTGTCAGTCCATCAGACTCAGAGGTTGTGTAGGTACCTATGTCCTGCTGCAAAATAATAATAGGATCTGATGTCAAAATACCTCTATCTAACAATACAATTTAAAACATTAGACAAAAGAGGCTCACCAGGACACGATAAATCGTTTAAACCATTCCTTCGTGGTGTTTCAGCTCATCTCAATTTAAGATGGTTATAAACCTTTAGGGTATATATTATGTTCTGTGGTAATAAAAGTTAATAGTGTTAAATCCCAGCTGGTAGCAAACACGTTGTTTATTTCAAGACATAGGTAACCTTTCGAAAATGGGTCTTACATAACTAAGACTCATTTTTGAAAGGGTATGTTTAAGTGCTAAGGGGTCTCATTTATCTAATTATACTAAATGGTGGTTATGTTGTATATCATAGTGTAGTGTACACTGTATAAGTAATGGTTAGATGTAATGGTATGATATTAACTATACCTAAGAATGTAACTGAAAAGTGAAAGTGAAGGAATGAAATCTGAAAGTGTAACTGTAGATCTGCAGTATTCTGCATAAAAATAAATGAAACAACAAATCAGCTTTCAAAACTTTATTCTTCTTCCCTTACTAATACATCATCAAGGAATGATGCTGGTGCTACAACATTATTTTGATGTCGAGCCCAACCAAGGTACCAGACTATTGTCATCACATGTGCACAACATCCAACTGTTCGCATTCCAGAAACACAACTACAATAATATCCCTCTATGCCATTTTCCCAATTATTTTGTATGGCAGATATTAAAATGTATGTATGTGTAATATGTTTTATGACTTTGGTGGCGAGATTTAATTCTGCCTCTTATGAAGATACTTTCATGTGATGACAATATGCCTGGCACCATGGTTTCACTACACAGCTCTACCACAAATGATCCATCCATCATTTTTTCAATTTCCTGTACACTAAATACATTACTTAACGTTTCCAAATTAAATATATGGTCCCAATCATAAGTATTCTTATGAATTAGGCAAACCCTAGCGTTGTCAACTATATATATTTTATAATGAGACAACATATTTTTTCTTAAGTAGCCATGTACTATGTGACGTTCTGTGTTGGTACAGCCTGGTACAAAACAACTGGCACTAGACATACCCACTTTTTTATAATTAATTAATTCAATATGACGGGGCAGATCTAGAACTTGCGAAGGCTCTTCTTCATGAGGTTCAAGTTCAACAGATTGTTGATCCTCTCGATGAACAGCTTCTTGAGCCCAAGTCCAACAATTATTACACACCAATGAATGATTGCTGACCTGTAAAAACAACAAAAATAAACTTGCACATTCATATATCAATACATATTTCATAGATTTACACTTAGCTATTTTACACACCTCTCTGGGATATATTCTTCTTGAAATTATGTCTCTTACTGGACCATTCGGTAACAAATGTGTTCGCCTTCTTACTACAGAAGTTGAACATGCAACACAAACGTTTCTGGTACTTATATGGGGATTGGTTGCACGCTGCACATTTCTTCTAGCAGATACCCAGCATGCATAACAAACTTGATCTCCAAGTAGTATCTAAAAAATAATAATGTTATTGTTACGCATGGCAAATCATAAGAAAAAAAAAAAATAAAGAACTGCTGTTAAACAATGGATCTAAGCTTGACAGAACGATTTCTTGGTTTTTATTAAGTTATTTGTTTCCCTTATGGTAATTGATGATGATCATCGTATTATGATATCAATTAGTCCATTATAAGACCACTTTAACTGTAATCTGAACATTCATAAAGATGGTATATAACAGACCTGTCGTGGAGCTACCCGGGCTGTGATTTCATCTCTTTCAGGACCATGTGGTGGAATAGTGCATGATCTTCTCTGACTGAGAGAGTGCCTACACCAAACACATACATATGTGTTGTGCTTGTCCAGGATTAGATGTTGATACATTCACTAGCCTGGAAGCACGTTTCCAGCATCGGTGGCAAACAATACCACCATCTGGTATCTGAAATTATTATTATACATTTGTTAGTGTTACTAAAATCTCAAATAATGTAAGTAAAGCAAGTACAATGTAATATAACATAATATCCCTGGACATTTCACACAGCACCATCTAGTCCCAAGCTAAGCAACCTAATGCTTGGTGTGTTATGGTAACAAGATGGCTGATAAACTACTTATATACATTTTTTTTTGTAAATACATACATATTATAGATAGGAAAACACCCAGACTCGGAACAAATACATGTAAGACTTACATATATTTTTGTTCTGTGCGGGAATCAAACCCGCCACACAGCAGTCCGATCGCTCAGCCACTGCGCTAACCGTTTTGTCATTCAATTGATACTATTACTAGAACATAAAATGGGATATTTACCTGGTTTTTAATTCTTTAGAGTTTCCGATATTACATGGTAAAAATCCCGTTTTAAGTCTAACTTATACACTCATTTTAAAATAATAATTACCTGTCTTGAGGCAATTGCATTTGATATTGCATCTCTCTGAGGCCCGTTTGTTAAATAATAGGTCCTTCTTCTTGTCAACAATAAAAGGCACCATACACAATACATTTGCTTCAAGGACGGGTTCTATTACATTCTCCTGAATTACTTCACTTCTGTTAGGAGTGCTCTCCGGAAGATTAGAAGTGATAGAATTAAAGCATGCCTCGCATATTGCAGCATCAACAGGAATCTGAAATACAGATTTTGTATTTAAATATACACTGAAAACAAGGTGTGCTCTAAAGTAAATTATAAAACTATTCTGTTATATTAAAGGTTCAAGGTCACAAAACATACAGGTATTGTTACAAACTGTACATCTGAAAATGTATTCTTACCTCGCAAGTGTCTTGTTCAATAATAAACAAAAGCTCTGGACCTAAATCTGCTACAAGATAGTTGTTTTCATCAACAAGTATATCTCGATTGCACTTCACACAAGCCATTTTGTAACCAGCCAAAAAAACTGTAACAGACAAGCAGTAAATGTTATTGAGTATCAAAACTTATGTTCATATCTTAATCCACCTGTTTTGTAACTCATTTTTCATTTCTTACCTGTAGTGTGAGTTAAAACCGAAGATTTCCAATGAGCAGACAAATCCAAATCGCAAATTCTGAATTCGAGTACCGTTAAACAAAGCCAAAGTCAATCCAAGATAGCGCAGATATCAATACCGTTACACAAAGCCAAAGTCGTAGGAAAAGAAAATAATGAGAAAACGTAAAATAACACGGAAAGCCACGAAATTCGAGACGAACGAGACCGGTTAACCGGTAAACAATATACAAATCAAAATGTCATTTTGAATTTTTCGTTCAGAAATGCACTAGAGAAGTAAAATAAATATATTTTTAATGACGAAATCGTCACATTTCAATATAATTAGCCGAAAAAGATATTTATTAGATTATTAACAATGATTAATAGTACAAGAACAATTTTCTAACAAAAAAAAGACTACGTTATGTATGCTTTGCTGTTACATGATTTCAGAACGAAATCAAAACGCATTCTAAGAGACGCCCCGTATTGAATAGATTATGGCAATAATTAAAAAACTATTCATTTTTTGTTCACAAGAAATCAGGCTTAAATATACGAATACATATTCATATTCAGTTTGTGGTATTTTTTTATCTTTTTTGGTATATGTACATCTCAAGGCCGAAAATGGAACATCTCCTTTTTGCTTAATATTTTTCAGAATGTTATATATAAACAAATTATATCCAGTCAAGATAATTATGTAATGTATTAAAGTCTTCCTAATTTTATGGGGTGATTTTTCCCTATTTGTTGTCTGCTACAAAACAATGCTGCCATATTCTCCGTAAAACAAGGTCGAGATATATCACAAAGTTTCAGGTAAAAAGAGCGAATAGTAGAGGGTGGAAATCAAAGAATAAACTTTGAAATAAAAACAGATAGGACACGCAGAATATTTTTATGCGTTTATCGGCTTTCTATACAGGGTTGCTCTGCTGTAAGTATTAATTTATGATTTCATACTATCCATTGAAAACTTAGAAATATAAAGTAAGCAAGTAAGTAAGGCCTTTGCATCTATTATAGATGATTTATACAGCGTCAGCAACTGGTAATCATGCTGTACGAGACGCTGCAGTGCCTGGGACATTGTTAGATGGATTAGGCTTGCCCAGCACCTATACTATCCTCTCAGATTAGTCAGCTATTATTCAGAGGAAAGAACAGGTCAATACGTCTGAAGCTAACTAAGCCGCGGGTTTCCTCACGATGTAAATATAAAACTTTGTGTGATACTCGTAAGTTCGGTGTGTATTGTTCCTGCTTAAAAGAATATTAGGACAGTGAGTACACACAATAGGATTATTTTGAAAATATCCATAATTATTAGTATATTTATTTTGTTTACGAATTAGTTTATATTTGTAGGTAAAGCTTTTTAAATTTAGCTTTAAGGTTAACATATTACTTTTTTATGTCGTCTATTGTATATCTAGTTTTGGACAGACTGTGTTAACTTGTAGCAATTATATAAAGTACCTACAACAGTTAAACAATAAAGTTATTCTGTATGTAATAATGTTTACAATAGAAAACACAAAAGAAGCCTTCGTATCTTTTTAAGTATGATAGAAGTTTTACATCTTCTACCAAGACTTAAAATCAGAATTGAATCTCGCAAGTTTAAAAAAAATGTCTGTCTTTCCATTAGCTAGTCTACCATCAAATATTTTAAATTTAAGTTCGGTTTAATTTAGTCTGAAAAAGTTTTATTGCTAGCTTACTTAAACAAAAATTATGTATAGTGCTTCTTCTGTCCTTATAATTAATTAAATAGATAAATAAGATCTCAAAACCTTTGATACTGACTGGCCTACTACGATATTTTCATAATTCTTCTCTAAATCACCAAATTTCGACATTATAGATTTATCTTCCTTAGGCTAATTCGTCCCACTACTGGGCAAGGCTTCCCCCAAATCGTTCCAGATATTACACTATTTAATTATTCGCTAATAATTTACACAATCGATGTCTCACGACGTCGGGACGCACGACAGATGTGATAACTTAGGCTAGCGCTGCGGGTTAGAGTGAGAGAGAGGAGGAGCCTGCCTACCGCTGTCGTATGCGTGAGAAGAAGGGAAGCCAGACAGACTGGCGCCGTAACGCGTTACGTAACGAAGCGGTTTACCCTCCCATAAGAAGTTATCACTTCAAAATACATCAAGCTTTCTGATACTTACTTACTTTTAAAGCAATAATGGGTTAATATAGCAAAATTGACGAAGCAAATCATATTAAACATTATAACATATTGAGGCACTGTGCGTGTCTCATCTTTAAAATTTAATAAATTTTAATCTGTGGTCATTGAATGGTGTTGGATCGGTCGGTTCGGCACGCACGCAACGCACGGCCCATTACAAAAATTGCGAGCGCTAGCGCCATTGGATGTGTGTTCCTCCTCATTCTCGACTTGTCATTCTCAGTTAACATCAACTTATTAACTGAAGACGTGTAAAACTTGACGAAGACGAACTAAAATAATTTTTCTCTAGAAACAAACACTTTCTGGCAGTTCGCCATTTTAGCATCTCGCGAAAACAACTAGCACAAAACCCCGAGACGACTTTCACCGGATACATCAATAATTTGATTAGCTAAAGAATTTTCTCAGATAAAATACAATGTATCCGTGCCTATGGTCAGATACCGACATAATATCCGTGTGTTGTAAAGTGATCGTTTAGGCGACAAAGCAAAAGCGTCTCTCGGCTCCCATTATACTATTATCTCGGGATATTGTCGGGCCGGGAGCTGGCAGGAGGGTTAGTCGCTGCGGGGACTTCACAGCGGTAAATACGGAGGCGCAGACCCTGCTCCGCATCATTTACCGCCAGGATTGTGGTGAGTACGCTTCCGGAGGGCGCCTGGGTCGTTGCGCCGCCTCGCCCGCTTCTACTGCTTGGCATCTGACATTGAATACACTCCGATCAGCTGCCCGAATGTCTTAAAATAGCCATAAAATTCCAAGTGTGCCCTGGCAGTGTTGTGATCAGCTGATCTTCACATTACAGCAATTTTTTATATTACTAATTGTTCCTTCGGTTTGGCGATAATTAGCGTATCGCCGATTCCGAGCGCGCGCTATCTGTAGATAACGCAGTCTAATATTGGCAGTCTTGACACAGTAACTGTGATTTGAACTCTAGTTTCTTGTTTGCAGATCTAAAGATGGTGCAGCAGGATTTGACTTAGATAGTCATTGGGACAGTAACTCAGGAATGGGTCAGGTTGGCTCGCTGGTGTGAATTTGGGGCTGTGCGTGTGACTAGTGTTGTGTAGTGCAGTGCTGTTGTGTGAGTGGGTTCCCACGGGATGCCCTCCGTAATGCTGTCGGCCGTGCTTGAGGAGGAGCCCGATCTCTATGAGGCATTTCCTCCACATGTGGACCCTACAGGGATCACCATCCTGACAGACAGTCCGCCAGGTAACATTTTAACTTATTGAGCTTTCTTTCTAAGCTTTTCAACTCGCCAACTTTAATTTATGTAGCAGCATTAATTCCATAATTTTCAATCAGTTCCCTAATTACATGGAAATTCTTGTCTTAGGTAAGAATTATTAATAATCAGTTTTTAATGATTGTTTCTTTTATCTGATAACTATGAAATATTTCATTCTCTTATCTGCACATTGACATATTATCAATATTATTGGAATTTACCAAAATTTCCATTATGTAAAATGTTATTTTCATGTACGTCCAGGTAGTACTGTGCCTATTTTATCTTATGAACATAGTAAATGATTATCTTTGGTATTTAAAGAGTTAATATTTTTTTTATATACCTAGAAAATTCGAAGCAACAGTCATTTTACTCTAAAATCAGACCTATGAAAAAACAAAATAATTGTGTGTTAAAATATCACAGCAAATAATGTGTTGAGAATTCAATCTGTTCTGGCACATGTATGCTAATACAATAACCATGACTTATTTATTAGAACAATGCCTTATTGTTCACATTTTTATGTTATTGTGGCTTGAAAATAGTAAATTATTACTTAAATGACCTTTATTGGCATACAGTGGGTATGCCAACACCATGTCCGTTATATTTAATGTGAGACACTTAAACAAGAATAACAGAGGTCATATTCATATATTTTCAAAGTTAGTAACCATATGACCCACCCAAGTTATACTTTAAGTAATATTTGTTGTTCTTAAGTTAAAATATTATGTTGTTTGCAGTTCATTATCAATTCCTTGCTTTCTTAACTAAAAGTTTGCCTACTTTTTGATAATGCAGTTAAAACTTGCTGACTTTCTGAATCCTATTCAGCAGGCAACCTTTCTGATTGGCCTTTACTAATGTAATAAAATGTTACAAGGAAAATTGAAAATATGTACAACCAGTTTAATGGTGCCTCTAGTTTGTATTTATAAATGGAAACAGACACAAACTTCTGATATAACCAGCTGATAAATAAATTACAGCTTGCACTGGCATATTTGTTTATTCAATTTTTATCTTTTTGATGTTAGTCATGTTTTCAATGTTGTTCGACATTCCAACTGTGAATAGGATTTTAATTGAGTTTAGGTTAATTTTAGAATAGTGAAACTGGCGTATTTCAAGGAGATAGACTAGACTTCGTTCTTGATGGGGAAAATTACAGGCAAAGATTTAAATCGTTAGATACGCTCTCACCGTAATGAGACCGCGCCCGTTTTGTTTCCACACGAAATGACAGTATTAGCCGGACGCGGTGTGTTATTTTTTCACGAAAGTTCGTGAAATATGATTGCACAATAAATGGTAACAATAACAGTTTGCTTCATTGGCAAAATCAGTGTGCGTGCGTCGGCATATAAGGTTAACACCACATAAAGATAATGCCACAGTTTTTCGACAATGCGAGAGTTTGGTATCAGGGCACATCTATTTAAATATTTGCCTGTAATACCTAGCCTTTACGAGCATTCTGCCTTTACTAGATTCAATTATTCATTTGTAAAATACTGGGACTACCTATTCATGTAATAGATAACGTTGAGTTTTAAATTAATTATTTCATTTATTTTCAATCATCCATCTAAGCGAAAATCTTACTGCTCAGCAAGATCCAAACAGTTTATGTTTCGTATCAAAAGTACAACGAATAACCAGCACTGTAACACGACTTATTTTGCCACGGTATGCATTTGAGTCGAAGTCGTTTTTGTAAAGATTTTTCATTTATTTAGGCGCGTCGCTCACTGGTAAGTCGAGGCGAGGCGAAGTGAGCGACGCGCCTTACCATGCGAAAATTCGTCCTACCGAGGATTTTCCAAATCTTTCCAAATCAATATGTCATAAAAACGATGTTCTTGCAAATCACGCGCATCGAAATCAAATTGCCCAAGTCGTTCTTTTGTGATGCTCCGTCATGTGCCAATTTTTCTTTTCTTCGCCTTTGTGTACGTTATCTCTGGATAAATGATAAACATATGAATAACTTATAAACAAGTTATGGAATTTTCAGCCCTTTTGCCATTATGTGGCTACTAGCCGCACCCCGCAGCTTCACCCGCGTAGTTCCCGTTCCCGTGGGAACTTCGAAAAATCCCTTTATAGTGCACCTCTAAGATACTCAAGGTATATGTGTGCCAAATTTTAAGTCTCTTGGTCCAGTGGTTTAGGCTGTGCGTTGTCTGTCAGTCACTCAGTCAGTAACAAAAGAGTTTTATATATATTGATTGAATGAACTTTTTACAAATCATGTCATGTTCAGCTGCTAAGCTCATTGGTAGTAATGATTTCTCTCCCACGCTTCAAATGCGAAGGCCTCTAGAAATGGCTGAGCCCTTCCTCAGTGTTTTCAACTATGTCAACTGAACGCCGTATATTCCGAGAAGTAGCCTGTCGTGACATTTGTTTGTGAAACACCGAGACATATTGCCGATTGTGAGGTGAACTTGCAGTATTAAGGCATTCTTGGAGATAGTGAGGGTGGTCGCGAAGGCCTCGATGACCGGCATGTTAAGGACAAGTTTGTAAAATTAAACATTTTTAGAAACCCCCGGCACTTAAGTAGAGCGCTATATAATAAAATTACACATAATTTCCTTTCATTTGACGCCAAACTTGGAAATATTTGGAAATGTTCGATTATTCATGCTCACTTTTACTCCCACAAACCTTGTTTTAAATTAAAAAAAAAAGCTCCATTCAAATCGGTCCACTCGTTTAAGAGCTATGGTGCCACAGACAGACACACACACAGAGCGTTAAAACTTATAACAACCCCTTTTTTGTCGGAGGTTTACTAATAGAAAGCTACATCATCTGGGAGTAACATAGGCTATATTTTATTTCCGAATTCCCACGGGAACGGGAACTATGCGGGGTGCTGCTTGTAAATAATGATTTGTAGATCAAGAGATAAGAAAATATACAATGTTATAATACTGCCGGTAGATGGGCAGCAGCGTCTTTCCGTGTATCAACATCCAGTACTGCGCTCGCCAACCCGCCTGCCAAGCGTCGGCAACAACCCCACCCCTCATATCCGTACTTGGCGATTCATGAGAAAGGCCTATATCCAGCATTGGACGTCCTACGGCTCAGATAATGATTAGTAAATAAGGGTTATTCCCGCTCGTCCCCATGTACAAGACAGGAATGTTTCCTCACGGAAACGGGAAGATTTCTTTCCGTTCCATACATACGCGTCTGGTTATTTTTCTATGCATGATAGAAAAATAACCAGACGCGTGACAAATATCTGCAGAAAAATAAACTTTTGTCCCCCGGCGGGAATCGAACCAGAAACCTATTACGTATCAGCCGACTATTAGGCCGACAGCCTTCAAGGTTTGAAACTGTTTAAAAATTGTTTTAAAAATAAAATTAATCCGGGTACAACGCGTGCGAAGTTGCGGGAAGAAGCTACTTATGCTTAAAGGCGTTAACAACCTTTTATAAATGCCAAATTGATTCCTTCAGCATTCAGATTCAGATATATTTATTCCATTAAGACACATACACAGTACACTTGGAAAAGGCATCATTAATACAAAATAAAGGAGCTAATCACACCTTCATCGCCTCTGCCGTAGGATGTCCACTGCTGTACAAAGACATCCCTCATGGATCACTACGCACTGATCATGCTGAGTTGTCGTCGTACTCGCCATGCTTGGCAAGCTAATTGGCGAGCGCAGTACGTGTTGTTGATACACGAAATAAATTAAGAATAAAAAAAACTTTTTAACAAACAAGCTTTTATTTAAACGTAGGTACTAAAAATAATAAAATAATCATTTTCCATTAAAGTTTAATGTTAACTTAAAACGTCTTTACACAATTTATGCGATAAACAAGCTTGTCGCGAGATTAACCTGTGCACCTGTGACTTGATCTAATTGATTTAATTTTTTTTTCAAACAATGTACCTGCTTAAATTTCGCGACAAGCTTTTTTTTCATCTCATGCCTGCCATGTTGGATTTAGAGTAATGTCATATAATTTTTCGAGTAACACTCAGTAAGCCCTTATATTTGATATCCTAAAATAACTAGTCCGCCATCTTGGGTATTCTGCCATATTGGATTTAGAGTGACATTATTTAATTTTTCGAATTAGTCCGCCATCTTGAGTATACCGCCATGTTGGATTTAAAGTGATGTGAATTCAAGAATCAAGAAGAATCAAATACAAAAAGTAAAAGAATACCGCCATGTTAGATTTAGACGGATGTCATTTAATTTTTCGAGTAACTCTCAGCAAGGCCTTTCATTTGATACCCATATTATAGGAGTGAGAATAACTAGTCTGCCATGCTTGGATGTTCCGCCATGTTGGATTCAGAGTATCGTCATTTCATTTTAGAATTATTCTCAGCAAGCCCTTTCATTTGATACACATATTGTAAGAGTCCATTAAAAATAACTAGTCCGCCATCTTGGGGGTTCCGCCATGTTGGATTCAGAATGACGTCATTTCATTTGTTGAGTTATTCTCAGCAAGCACTTTCATTTGATACCCATATTATAGGAGTACATTAAAAGTAAGTAGTCCGCCATCTTGGGTGTTCCGCCATCTTGGATTCAGAGTGATGTCATTTAATTTTTTGAGTTATTCTCAGCATGTCTTATCATTTAATACCCATATTATAGGGGTACATTAAAAATAAGTATTCCGCCATCTTGGGTGTTCCGCCATGTTGGATTCAGAGTGACGTCACGTAGCTGACCATGCATTGTCATCCAAAGTAAACATGTATACAAAATTTCAGCTAAATTGGTTTCAAAATTGAGTTGCAAGATTGCGCGTACAAACATAGGCACTCGTACATACAGGGCAAGCTAAATAAAAGCTTGTAAAAACGCTGCTGCCTATCTTCCTGAGGTATCCCTTAGCAGATTCTTACTGGATTTAGGGGCAACATTCTACTCCCTGCACTGCACGGCTAATCACACCTTCATTCATCCATAATCTAGGTCAACAACACTGTTATCGCACTAAATAAGCCTCATCTCCATAAACGCTTATCAGTTGAGAAAATGCGATAACCCGCCATTGTTGTTTCTGAAGCACGCACTTGTTTGTGCAACATCCAGTTATGAGGGATTTAATTACCTGCCTACAATGAGAGTTGACTTAAACTTCTACAATCTTTATCGATAATATTCTCTATAAGCATCGCTTTGCTTAAACAATTCAATAAAGGGAAGTTACAATTTATAATTATTTATTTTTTCAACGAAATATGGTTACTTCAATGAACATGCTATACCTTTCTGTTGGTTTTTATATTATACCTATTTTTTAATTATTGGGTATTTAATATTAACAATGAATAGAAATATTGTAATAATTAATAGAAGTGAAAGAGTTAGGTTTCTTCTTCGCTTCTTTCCCTCACTCGGAATAAAAAGTATTCCGAAGCGAATTAATTCAATTGTGCTTTATATTTTTGTAAACTAACTATTATATGTGGCTTTTTGCTCTATTGTTGAATAAATACTTATTTAACTTTGTTTTGTGACCTCTATGGATTGAAGTGTCAATGTAAACTATTACCTCGGTCAAAAAACCAACCCTTAGGAAGCAATTAAATTTTAAGTGTGACAGTTTGTTTACAAACATACTACATCGAAAATGGCTGAAGTATAGATGTTAATTTTGCCACCCGTGAGTATATTACCATTGAAGAGTTTGGATGGCCATCTGTGTTCTTCCACAGATTACAGAAACTAATCTTCATCCATTCTTCGGTAACAAAGATTTTTAAAATACAGACGATTAATGTTTACCGTACTTGTTATGTGAAGGGTCCTATGGTTGTCACTGTCTAGTAAGTACAAGGGGCACTCTTTGTTAGCTTTTCACGAGACGCCTTTAATAACAAAATTTTTAGAATACTTCGATTTAATAAGATCTTAGAGAACAAATAACCATAGTCCTTGGCTTTGCCACCGTAGCTGATTAAAGACACGTAACGCTACGGGAATCGAGGAAATAATAATCGAATAATAGAAACGTGGCAGTTTTTGCGTGATAACTTGATAAGGTATGGTCCGATGTTGTTGGCCAATGCTGTGCTCTCATGCTATAATAGAGAGGACAAATATGAGGTTATTTGGCTTCTAGCGATCCGTTCTGAGTTTGATTGAATGCATTTACTAAAATATTTACGCAGTCAATCAAAATAACCTTAAAGAAATGCTGGACATTAAACACCATCGAGTCCCAAGCAAAGCAGTTAGCCGATAGATAGGGATGATAGTAACACAAATAATGGGAATGGTTAATAAAATATGTAATTTAATTTACTAATCAAATCGCAGCTCTAGAATAAACTTATATCTGTCCAGTTTAATAGGCTACTTAACTTGACTTGGGTATGAAAATCAAAATTATATTTAAGATGAAATAATACAAAAATTCTAGACACGTTTGCGTTTTGTTTTGTCAAATTGATGAAAGAATACCCAACTAAGCGCATTGAAGTTTAGTAGTGGGCCTCGTGACGTCAGACCGTAGTTATAAACTGTACCACAAGTCGGCGCGTGACGTCACCCTACATTTTGACTTAACATATCGGGGATATTTTGGGGTTGCGTAAAGAAAAATACATGTGCGTTTTTGTTAATATTACGTGTATTATTACTGTGTCGTTTATTTGGTCTCTGTATCTTCTCGGAGGCACCCAATAACGAGATATGGTATAGTGCATGACCACGTACATATACGTTCATAAAACCTACATGACCGTGAAAGCTTCTGTGAGCTTTACGTTACTTATTTTCTTTTTTAGTAAGCAAACAATGTGTCAATGACAATGAGTCATCATTTTACCTCAAACGGTAACTGTTTTCCTCTTAACGATAAATCTTGTTAAGTTTTTTTTCCAGTAGTTGAGTTTTTTCTGTAACAGTTCAGTAATAAAACTAACAATGGAATTTAATCACAAAAGAAGCAAGATCGAAAGCTTTGGCTAGTGTTTTTTTTCTTGCCTTCTATTGATTGGTTAAGAAGATAATTGAACTTCGTGATGGACTACCAGAAGTTACCAACGATAACCGTGAAATACGGTCATGTATGCATGTAAATATTTATTTACTAACCTTATTCTTAATGTTTGGTTAGTGGTAGTAGTTGGTTAGTGTAACAGTGATGCAACAAAGATTCAATTTTTAAGTTATTCTAAAAAAAAATTATACATATTATGTGTCTAGAAGTATTTTATATCATATACCTACTATCATCATTCCAGCCGTAAAAAGTCCACTACTGAACAGGCCTCCCGCATGGATCTCCATGAGGGGTAGTTGTAACTCACCACGCTTGGCAGGCGGGTTGGCGAGCGCAGTACGGGATGTTGATACACGGAAAGACGCTGCTGCCCATCTTCCGGAGGTATCCCTTAGCAGGCTTTTACTGCATCCACGGGCATGAGAGGAGGGATAACATTCTACTGCCGGCACCCCACGGCTGATATACCTACTATACTAATTTATAATATATTTAATACTCCATTTCTTAGGACTACTGTTGTAAATATTTATATATTAGGCTTTGTTCCTTATTACACCTGATTTACATCATTATTTTTGGCATTTCGTGGGTCCCAAAACCTCACCTCGGGGATTCCATTAAACACTGACGTCATACCATACTCCGACTTGTAGTTTCGGTCTTGTAATACCTACATAAGTCAGTAATTAATGTATGATTAAGAACATGCATGTTCAATCATGAAGATGTTCGGAAATGTTTAATAGTTTCAGCTTTCTCTTTAGTTAAAATTATAGTGGTCCAAATTATAGTGTATCCAAAGTTTATTCAATGTCCAATTATTTGAAAAGTTAACGTAAAACGTAAACGAAGTCGGACATTCGCTTTGATAAGTAATAAATTAATACCTTCTTCGTTGGCGCGTGTTTAGAAAATTAGTTTAGAGATACATAGGTAGCATAAAATATGTAACCTTCTGTCTCTAGACTCAAAAGGTTTCTGGTTTTAAGTTTTAACTTCCTTGAAAGTAATAAAAAACTAAAAACCTGTATCGTTAGCCTAGGGCTTACCAATAATTAATTTTATGAACCCTATTTGGGTACAGGTATTCTGTTGTGTTTTTGTCAATGATTGTGCTTTATAGAAATTTAGCTAAGATTTCTATGAAGTGTTAAATTATATTGGGGCGCAATCAAATCATAGTGCTATATAACCTACAAATATTGTAAGCTGATGACCCGCAGGGTGATTACGTATCTCGCGACAGGTTTGCAACAGGCGTGTATCTTGCGATCAACTCTGTAACAGGCGTAAATCCTGCGGTCATTACTGTCCATGGTAAATTTTGTAGTATATAAAAGGAAAAAAAAAAGTTTGACATCGATGATCGCGATATATACGCCTGTTGCAAACCTGTCGCGAGATACGTAATCAGCCTGCGGATGATTTAGTTTTCACTATGAATGATATACAATCAATGGTAGAAACTGGCTCATTAATTCATACTTCTGTTATAGATTTGTTTGAAACGCAGTAATAACAATATATGTATTTTGATATGTTCTTTATTTCGACACTGGAAGCATCCCGTTCGGATTTACTACATATATCACAAACTTGTTTTGATTGAGATTAATTAGTATGATGACGTAAACATTGAATCACGTTGCAGTTATGCACATGACATGCCCATTCGTCGTTGTACGCATATTGTCACAATATCTTAAAATATACAGATAGAATATTGGCATTATTCATGACAGCTATTTATTTGTTAAATAGTATCAAACATTTCACCTTCAAGCCTTTTGGTTTCGTTGTGTTTTGTATTAGTAAAAGCTAAATAAGGTTATGAAATATTTTGTTTGATTACGCATTTACGTATTTACTATATTAAAATTATTACGTACTTTACGTATATTACGCAAGGATTAAAAATTTTTCATGACTAGCAACATCTCCTAACACAACTCTTCTAACCTGCTATTAGGATCTGTAAGAAAACCAAACATTACTAGAAATTATTAGCTGTGAACTAATTATTGGTCCTAGAAGCCGTAGGTAGCCGACAGTAGAATTATGTTGAGAGGATGCCTCTCTTATTGGTAGATGCAGTAATAATCTGCCAAGGAGTACCACCCGAAAAGCAGCGTCTTTCTATCAACGCCATGTACTGCGCTCGCTAACCCTGCGAAGCGTGGTGAGTATAGCAATAACACCTCATTATCTGGAGTTCCATGAGGACAGCTGGACATAAGTCTATTTCCAGCTGTGAACGTCCAACGGTTGAGGTAATGAAGATAATAAGATAAAGAATGACCTACAAAATCTATCGTATTAATAATATTATTATGCATTTCACAATATCGATGAACAACGTACTCGTATTTACAATAATAACTAACTACGCCTAGCGTAAGAGATAAATGTCTCCTTGCGGTGGATAATGTAAAGTAAACAATGAGGATATATACAACATATAATAGAGCATAAGCAAGCAATATAGGTACTACTTGAAGGTGTTCAAAGATTACATGATGTTTATACCGCAATAAGTGCGCGGCGTATGTATACGGTCATAGTTGAGAATACATATTGCAGAATTGATATGTTTCACTACGTTTATTCTCACTTCTACTGACATCCAAAACCGTGAAATCCGAATACCGTTATACATTATTCCATAAAAAAATCGCTCGTGTGACTTCTTTTGAACTCTTCTGTTAAGCTTTTTTATTTTTGAGTGTAATTCTAAGACTAAGATGTCATTTATATTCTGTGTCACTAAAATTACTTCTTATGTTATCCTATTAACACATATTTAAACGGGTATTTATCGCGCTATTTACCTTTATTATTGCCCGACGTTTCGACAGGATATTGCACCCATCGTGGTCCCGAGAAGACCAGTCTATACCCGTTTAAATATGTGTTAATAATGTGATCGCGAAAGTTTAAAAAAGACTATGTTATCCTATTAAGTTCGCCAGTTTCATGTTCTGCAGTCTATTTTGACTTCTCCCTTGAAATTTACTATGCTTTCTTGATTGTATTCAAGTGTTACTTAGTCTTATCTTACACGATTCCCTTTATCCTAAGCCTTTACACGTTCAAATGTAACTCATATTGTCTAGATTCAAATGAAACAAGGCTGTTTGAGCCCACATTAGCACGAACGATTCAACATGGCCACCGTTGGGTTTGATACACAAACACTTGCCAATTTGTTTATCTACCTAGCATTCAAAATAGATTACCGGTAGATTTTCACGATCTGAAGTGTTCGATATTCGAATATTCGGTGAAACTTCTTTGTAAATGTAATGCATCAACTGCGATACGAGAAATGATTATAAAAGTACTAGCTTCTACCCGCCGCCTCGCATGCGTTGTACCCGGATAAAAAGTAGCATATGTGTTAATCCTGGTCAACATCAATACGTGTGCATAGTTTCAGCTCAATCCGTAGCCTAGTTTTTGCGTGAAGAGGTAACAAACCGCCATCCAAACAGACTTTCGGCTTTATAATATTAGTAGGATTGATATTTCGACTGCAGATATATTTTATGGCAGTAAAGGTAGGTTTCCTTGAAGCTATTTATTTTTATGAGCCCCAAATTACAGGGCTCCAGTCTAAATAGGTTTCAGTCAGAACACAAATATAAAACATTTTATTACTTCCTTGAATCTGAGACACGTATTTAATGTAATACTTAAGGTTCCAATTCATTGTATCTTATAGGGTTTTTCACATCTGACTCATGTTTTTTATCATCTTGTGTTATCTTGCTAGCTATCTCTATCTCGCATAAAATCATCTGCTGGTCATTTTCAAAGAAATGGCAACAATTCCGTAGGTATCGAACTATAATGGTAAGTTGTGTTTCCAGTGAACAGCAATTTCACGAGCTTAAAAGACTTAGCACAGTATTAGTCATTTTTCAACTTTGATCAGGAGTTAAATATGATGACTTCCTATAAAATTATTAAAAACTTCCGAAAGTGTTGCAATGTTACACAACATACTTCAGATTTTTACATTCGAAATATTTTCTACGGAAACAATTTTGTTCTATAAAACGCTTTTATTACTTTCTGTGCAAGTCTTTACTGTCGCACTGAGTCGACTCGACTGCAGAGTAGATAACCCCGTTTTATCACCGTTATTTACTTAACACGTTCTACGATAGGTTGGTTAAAGAGACCCGCTTTGAAAGTTATTTCTCTCTTTAGGGTTTTTTGTGTCATCGTCATTAGCGAGAATACAATAATTTACTGGTGCCTGTTTTACATATGCCCATCGCACGTGCGCATCTTTGCAAGTTTATAAAATTTTAAATTTTAAGCCCCGAAACTTCACATAGTCTCTGAGGTTACCTAATTTTTTTTTGTAATATGTACTCTCAGTTTTGCAATCTCCACACCATGCCCTTTCATTTAATATCGCACTTGGGTCAAACTTATAACACCCCTCTTTTTTGTCGGGGGTTAAAAATGTGGAATATCACACAAGTACTGAAATGCAGTGTAGCCTGCGAAATTATATTTGTATGGCTTTGTTCACTTCATCTTACAGTCTTTAAAGCCTATAATTTTTATTCCAATAATAAACAAAACGTGTAGTTGCGTTTCAGTTAGACATCGATACAGTCTTATCGTATCATATCAGGTTCTAGATCCCACTAGTGGGCAAAGGCTCCTTTCCCCTCTCTATAATCGATTTTATACTTTGAGTTCTTTGACTGTCTGGCAAGGTAATCTATTTCCAATCAATACGAGCCTAACGCATAATCGATGCTTGATACATTTTTAATGGATTGCTGTGTCACTGCCCTCGTGAACTGCAGTATAGGAATTGTATAGTGTTCAACTGATTTGTCGTTCATAAAACCTGTAATATGTAGTTCTTAGTAGCGTTCAGCTTTGTTTTTTTGTGTTATACGAGGACTTTTTTTATCATTTATAGAAAAGAGAGTATATGAGGACTTAGTTAAAGAATTTCACTCAAAACACATTTTAGTTATGTACCTATAATATTAAATATCAAGTAAATACATTAAGTGGAGTGTGGCAATTTGCTAAATACAAAGGGGATTAAATACTTAAGTCTAAATATCCAGATGGTAGGCAGGCAAGCACATAATAACTACCCATAATTAACACACCACAGTTTGATAAATTATTTTGTTTGTAAACTTCTTAGGTATTCATGGATAAAGCTTTGGCATAATAGATTTTTATGCATCTGTTTCAGTTGATTGTTTGGTTTCGTATGCACTACGCAAATTTTCGTTTGTTCCATTGGCTGTGTTCCAATATTGCGTTACGCTTTGATTCGGCTGCTATTTATAAACCGCGCAAGTTGTTATCGTGTGCTATCTGTGCCTTGTTTACTCGTTGTTTAATTTAAAATATTTCTTTCTTTAAATATCCAAATGGGTTTATAGAGCATTTAAAAGACAATAGGATTAAAATTTTATTTAGAATTTTTGGACATCACATTAACACAAATCGATTTACATTTAAGAAATTGTTAGAATAACAAAAAAAACATTAATTAGAAGCCATAAAGACGCGGTCGTTTGTACCCAAACACGCGCCACTTTGTCAAATAAACAATCGATGTGTGACAGTGTTGTCGCTATCGCATTTTCCGGAGGCTGACAGTCAAGCTTACCGCACACGGCAGTGCCGCCGGCGCGCGCGCACAGAAAGCATGTGCCGAGCGCCTTCGCGATGTATATAGAACCGGCCGCGTTTCGCGCCCCCAGCGCGGAGTCCCTCGCGGACGCCCCGCAGCAGATCTGGACGCAGTGCTTACCCTCCCCATTATTCGCAGGCAAGAAAGCGCCCCTCAAGACCTTCGAGGAGGTCCTGCCGCTCATCCAGCAGGCCCGCAAACGCGAGCTCAAGCTCCTCATCAGAGAGAACTCGTGGCCTATCAACAGCCCCGTGCGAGCCCTGCTCTGGCCCGAGCTCTGCAAGCAGCACCAACATGGCAAGTCCATGCTCGACGGATTCTACTGGGACATGGTTACACAGGTCAGTGGTCTTAGTTACGCAACGCTTTTACATCCATAATTTCGGGCGCCTTTTTAAAGAAATTGATTTGAAAACTGCGCTAAAGAGTGCTGTTATCTGGCGAGCCAACTAGCGCGTATCCGTCAAGGTCATGTCTATTTACCTTGCACAGCGGCGGCGTCCAAATGTTTGAGATATCGCGCCCCCGGATAAAAGGTGACGTCTCACACAAGGTCGTCACTCTGTTTTTCATTAGAGCGACTCTTCTGTGCCTCCAAAATGGCGTCTCTTTGTAATACTAGTCGTGTTTCCATTGTTAGCGAGTATTCAGCGCTAAGCATTTTACAATATGCGTAGAGATTGAAATCCTGTCCCCTATTTTTAATAATAAATAAGAAAATTTGCCAGATTAAAATAATCACTATCCAATTTGTGGTTAAGCGCTAGTAGGCTAATATAACAAATCATGTATTAGCTTATTACAAAACACCGTTTTAGCGGAGTTTGCCGGCTTGTTTATCAGGCCTTGTATTCGACATCAACGCGCCGCCCGCGTCACAGTCGCACGATCGTTCGCGCATCTTAATTAACCGTCTCCACTCAACAATGGCCAGCTAATTGTACCGTGGCCAACAGGTGTCCGACTATCGATAAACAGAAAAATAACGCCTATTTAAACTATATTTCGTCATAATTTTAATGCATAAACGGGCACCGGTGTTATTATTTCTGTGCATTGGCACGACATCAACTGTTCTTAGTGGCTCACCTTCGAGAGCCATATACTGCACATTCATAACCAGCCGCGTGTCTGCAATGTACTCGTACAAGACTTGCACCGAAACCAATTGTACTGGTATATAGTGGAAAGTTCCACAAGTGGCCGTGTTGTGATGCTATTTATAAAATCGAGGAACGTTCCTGATAGCGTTTAATGTTCAAAATATAATTAGGAGGAATAGTCAATCTGCTCTATATTTTTATTACATTTGCGCAAAGTCGTGGGTTTGATACCGGCCGTGTAGTAATGGATGTTCTAAGACAGTACAGCATGAATACCAGTTGCTAACGCTCTGTATAAATAATCTATAAAGATATTAAAGGCCCTATACGTTATATATTATATTTTTAATAATTATATTTTTTTACGCGATAATATTTTTGATTGCAATCGTATTGATCAGGAGAACTAATACTATAACTATACTATTAAATGACTTCTGTAAATAAGCAGATATCATTATATCTGCTTATTTACAGTAGTAATCTACATAGAAAATTAGTCATTTAGGAATGTATACCATTGTATACAATCCTAAATGACTAATTTTCCACGTCTTTCTTAGAAACTTCAATCTGTTTATCTTCCTTATCTGCCAAGTATCTGTACAGTGACAATCCACGTTACATTACACCAATTTGTAGGTGACTCAGGTTGGAGTACCTACAAGCCACGTGTGATGTGATGTCCGAGGTGAGAGCTCTGAAGGAAATACCCCCGAATTCTTAAAATCTGTCAAAACATGCATTTGGTAACGTAATCGTGATTCATCTTCAAAATATCTGTCTATTGATGTAGACTTTGATTTACGCTATTTTAACAATTTTAGTAAACATCAACATAACATTAAATGTAAGGAGCCCCGACCCTAATCTTTCATAATTTTCAAACCGCTGAACAGATTTTTTAAACAGAAAATAAATCAAAATCAGCAGTTCGAGAGCTTCGATGTCACAGGGCACAGACTGACTCACAGACAAACTTAAATCAACAGAACCCACACAAACAAATAACTACACATGCTACTAAGATAATATGAAATTGTATATTATTTTTATGGATATTTTGCTAACAATTTAGATTTAATATAATAAGTTAAACCTAGTTCCAACTGAGATAAGACCTTACCATGTTGCTAGAAGCTAGTATCACAAGAATCTATGCCAAATCAAATATACATACCTGCGTTAGTTAAAAGCCGTATTATGGCGAGTTTATCGACATTATTGTATGCAGCATAACATAGTCTTAATATGCCATCATCATCATCAACAGAGTCGTTGGACTGCTGGAACGTGACCTCCCTCATTGATCTCCAAGATCATGAGGTGGCTGTTTCCATCCTCGCCGCGGCTAGCGCAGTACGGATGCACATGTTGATACACATAAAGACGCTGCTGTCCACTTCCGGAGGTATCTCTTGGCAGTTACTTACTACATCCACGGACATGAAAGGAATAGCATAATTCTACTGCCTACTGGTTCAAGCATTTTGGTGACCCTAGGTCACCAAAATCAATCAGTACCCTTCTCTCATTAAGACGGTGCTGACAAAAGAGGTTTCATGTAAATCGGGCAACGCGTACGGTTGTAATCGTCTCATGCACAGACAGGCAGCGCTATGCATATTAGGGGGATTCGCGCCCTAACAAAGCACCGGTTATAATAAATAATTCTAGCTAAGCGTTCTCCGGTCTCCGTGAAGATAAGGCTACCGTGAGAAACAAACATGCTTCTCGTGCAAGATTATTGCGTAGGTAAGGTACCATAATGCCCTTTTCCAAGGACAGATTTAGTAGTATATAAAACAAATTTAATCTTACAACTAACGCTATACTAAATCACGACAAATCTTCCTCAGGACAACAGTCCAAAGGAAGTATTGCAAGAATGTGTGGTACTGTTGTACCACACACACATCTGATGAAATTTTCACGTAAATTTGAAATAAATATTACGATAATATGATGAAATTTTGTTTAAAAAAATAATAATATACAATGCATCTTGTTACTTACCTTTAATGTGCCCAGAGCTTAAAAGGTGATAACTAGGCTGTGGTTTCAATACTTGTGGTCTTTTGGTATGCCTATTAATCATAGCTGAGTAGTTGCAGCGATGTGGCGTTGCACAATCGTACTGGATGCGGTGTACTTTGTTTCTTGTCCTCCTTCTTAGCATTAACGTTAGTTATCTTGTTTACTCCGTTTACGAATTCCAATACGTTATTTACCTCTGTATTCAATTCTATTTCTGATCTAAGATTATCCACGATTTCGTTCATCGAAATTTCGACTGAGACAAATCGCTCATACGCATTATAATAAAATATATTTATTTTTATTTGGACTTTATCATCATCATCATCAACCACAGCCTGACTCTCCCCGCTGCTGGGTCTACCCCAGGCCTTCATCAGATTTTTACATCCACGTCGTACGTTTGCCAGTCCGATCCATATTTTCTTAATATCTATGTATTTAGAATGAATATTCTTTTACATTTTACTAACCTTCTCATAGTCAATGATGACACTTATAAAATCTATGAGTGTGGTCAGGTTGCGTGAACTCTTCAAAGTGGCAACGACACACTCGCCTTGACCTCGCGCGCCGTCACTCACCGATAACTAAGGATTTTCAAGCGATTTGTCACAGATCCAACAAATATCAACAAAATTCTCAACAAGAAAATATAAAAAAAACGCGAGTCACAACATCAACATAATAGTATTCTCGAATCACCTGATCGTGGCCTTGGTCAGTTCAAGAGTTTGAAGGCATAATTTGGCATAACTCTGGCACGTGCTCACGCACGCTAAGTTCACGTTTTTGGTAACTGCACAAACCTGCAGAGTTGTAACAAAAAATAATGAGAACAATAATAAGAGTAACTGACGAAAGCATTGTAAATCCCGACTAAAGCTATTAAGCTACCCATATCCCAGCGTTTGTTAGTCATGCTGCAAAGGTGCGTTCAAAGGTTTATATTCAATCCCGAATTACACGGTCTGTATTTGATCCTATGCTATAAAGCTGATTTGCAAACACTGCCAATACACACTCTACACGTGCTCATTGAAAGCCGACAGAAGCTCCAAGGACTTAAAGGGTGTACGCTGAAAGATCAATAGGTCTCAAGCCATTCATGCGGAGGACAAAAGCAAAGCAATGTCAGAAGGCCCTAATCTCATTACGCCAAATCGGATTATGACGGAATGACGGCACCGCGTTTTAAATGAAATACGAGGGTTAGCAGCAAATTAATTAATTTTAATTCATTGTTGTGGTGTGGTTGTATTATGATCTCTGTTCATTATGTAATTAGGTACGTACGCGAAAACAACATTAAATGTTTAAAATTAACCCGGTGGTGGACATTTATTTACGCAGATAAATAACTTGTTCGTCAAATGTAGTTATGAACAAAGACATACATTTCGTACAATTACTTTTGAGCGTTATGATATCTGTTAAAATTATGAGGAAAAATATTTTGCATTTTATAGTAAAACCAGCCGCACCCCGCAGTTTCACCCGCGTAGTTCCCGTTCCCGTGGGAATTTCGAAAAATCCCTTCTTAGGATACACTCAAGGTTATGTGTGCCTAATTTCAAGTCTCTAGGTCCAGTGGTTTAGGCTGCGCGTTGTCTGTCAGTCACTCAGTCAGTAACGGAAGAGTTTTATATATATTGACATATCTATTATGTATGATACAAAATACTTTATCTTTGATAACATATTAAACGTACTAACTCAATCATATATTACGCAATGTAAGGACAATATGGATTGTGTTTGCATACCGTCTACCTACGCTGCATTATATTTATCAACTAGCTTGTGCCCGCCGCTTCGCATGCGTGTACCAGGATAAAAAGTAGCCTATGTGTTAATCCTAGTCAACATCTATGCGTTTGCAAAATTTCAGCTCGATACGTACGCTAGTTTTTCCGTGAAGAGGTAACAAACCTCCATACAAACAAACTTTCGGCTTTATAATATTAGTGAGATTAGTGAGATGAGCGATACCTTCAATGAACGCACTATAATCCTGGTAGTATCGACCTCGTAATACCAAATGCCTAGATAATCGAGTAATTGGTATCGTTTACGAATTATACATTTCATTTAGCGCTAGCTGGTATCACGTTGCTTTACTTTTGTACGATTTTTACAACAAACTGATTTAGCGAAATACTATTTACTCCGAAGGCTGGGGCGATAGTAGTATTAACTACTCGACTAGACTTTAACAACGAATAATAAAAAGTCACAAGACGGAGAGAAAAAATGAGGAAAGGACACTAAATTCAAATAGATGATCGGGTGGGTGGGAAACCTATCACAGACTGATTTAGAAATATAAGTTATGGGGGTTGTGGGGTACTTGGCGAAAGTGTTTTTTTTTCAGATACATTGTGTCATTTTTCATTTTATTTTTACAATAAAATCACATATTCATATAATATATGTATACCTTAACAAAATATTACATATTTGAAGATAGATAAACTATAATAGCAAGTTTATTTAGCTACCAAATAAAAAAGCGCGTATATCAAAACCTAGGAAAGCTATGTATGCTTTCCTACAGATCTCAGGTTACATCTACCTCTAGAACGTACAATTTTCACACGAGAGTGACAATGACAATAGGAGAGAGAGGGTTTGAAATAATCAGTTTTAGTATTGGTCCTTAAGGCTGCGCTAGTTGACGGCTCGAACTAATACGTGGGCGTGGCTAATATACATGCAATGTCACCTATTGTGTAAGAAAGGGATAGACTCAGTGATGAGCAGGAAGAAGATTAAAAATTTAAAAGACTTAGAAGGGTTTCTATGAGAAAACTCCAACATATGATTTTCAAGGAACCCTTCTCCTAAAAGTATTTTCATTCAAACTAGTTATTTTAACTCTTAAATAGTTAAACTACGTTTGTACGATTTTAGTTTTGTTGAAATAAAAATTCTTCAACTTGAAAAAACTTGCGTCAAAATTTGTCTTAAAATACGTTCGAGGCTCCTAACTTTTAAATTACTTTTTATTTTACTATTCTGGCGACGAACAGGCACAGGATACCGACGATACAAATCGATAGCAAGCATAATTTTGGACATACGACGCCAAACAGAGGAGTGAACATGCCACAACGTTTATATGAAAACAAGCATTGGTACGGGGGTACCAAAAAAGGGGGCGAAGGCCTCAAAAGGTCACCAAAGGTCAAAAATGGCATTTTTGGGTTTTTGGACGTTTTCGGCCATTTGAAGACTTATTTTTTGGCGACCTTTTGAGGTCACAATAACTCCGGTTCCTGTGACCCTAGGGTCACCAAACTCAATCAGTACCCTTCTCTCATTAAGATGGTGCTAACAAAAAAGGTTTCACGTAAATCGGTCAACGCGTTCGGTTGTAATCGTCTCATGCACATACAGACAGACAGACAGCGCTATATAGAAAAATGTCGACTGGCGCGACCTTAATGCAAACTCTTGGAGTATGAGAGGTCATGTAACGCAAGCACTGCGAATGCGTTCATTTATTAGTACGGTCGTCGGTCCCAATAAAGATTGGTTGTCGTAAATTTTTGGCTCAAGGACATACGGTACCGGTTTGCTCACAATTAGCATTAAATGAGCAAGTGGTAGTCGCAATACTGGTTATATCATTCGTATGATCCTCCGTAACAGCAGAAACGAAGTATTCATTGTTTTAGACGGAGGTAATGAATTTTGTAACAGTAAAGACTAAAAGACTGCACGGGACGCTGCAGTGCCGGGGACATTGTAGCATGGATTAGGCTTGCCCAGGACCTATACCATCCTTCAGCATTGTCGGCTAATAGTAAGACGAAAGAACTTTGTAGGAGTAGATCGATCGATCTAAATATCCATGAAATAAATCTTGGTTTTTAATTCTTCTTAGATAGGATTTCGAAAATTATAAGAGTGGTCTGGTTAGTGGTTTAGCCGCGCCAGTTGTCCTAGTTCTTAATCCTAATTCTAAGTAGTATTATTTATTCTAAAGACTTAGAATTAATGAGTCGTTTGTGTTCTTCGGCACCCTGCGGCAAGCAGAATGTTGCCTCTCCTCTTGCCTGTGGATGCACTAAGAATCTGCCAAGGGACACTTCTGGAAGATCGGCAGCAGCGTCTTTTCGTGTATCAACATCTTGTGCTGCGCCCGCCAATCCGCCTACCAAGCGTGGCGAGTATGGCAACTGTGTAACAGTATGATGATGTGTTCTTCGACTAAATTTAGAAAATATCCTACAATCGTTCATACTGCCTTTATCACTGTGATAAGATCTGTAGTCATTACCGAGAAATAGGACGTATGTATCATGAATGTAATATTTTAATGAGAATCGAGAATGACGCGTGAATAATTAACCGATAACAAATTCACAGGTGTGTCAGATCAGGGATCTTCTATCTTTAATACTCGTATCGCGTACGATGCAAATAAAACGGGAAATGTGCAGTAAAGTAAAATACTTGTATTAAAGTACAAGCGCTGCTAGCGCTCCGCGGTTTAACACGCGCAGTTTCCGTCCCCGTGGGAATACAGGGATAAAATATAAGCTATCACTCGCTGATAACATTATCTAGCTTTTGTGAAAGAATTTTTGAAATCGGTTTAGTGGTTTAGGCGTGAAAGCGTAACAAACAAACTCACATTCGGAATTATAATATTGGTTAGGATGTGTCAGTTATCAATGGATTTTTCTTCTTGTGCACATATAATACGTTCTTTATTGATAAAGAAAAACATCGTGAAGAAACCGCGCACTGACCTGTTAGTTCCTCTTAATAATTGCCGACAATGCTAGAGGATAAGTTTTGTATAGGTGCTTGGTAAGCTTAATCCATCTAACAATGTCCTAGGCACTGCAGCGTCCCGTACAGTATAATAAATGTATAAATCATCTATACCAGGTGTAAGAGGCCTTATATAGTTAGCAATAACAACGGTTTTCATGATGCTAAAGAAATAAAAAAAAGATTTATTTATTTATTTGAACCACCAATAAAAGATACACAAATGAGTGTGACTTCATACGAAATCTAAAATGGTGTTCATTGTCTAAGTTTGGTTTTAATTTAAAAAATTATATAAATCAAAATACCTGTCAGGACAGCTTTAGAAAGCATTGATGAAGTATATAGAGTGCACCATACTGTACAAGGTTCTAAGATAACAATAAAATTATTTTTTTTAAGTAATCCCTAAAACTTTACCTAGTCTCGGAGGTTACCTATCTTTTGTGCTTTAATGTCAGTTTTGCAATGTACACATCCATGCCCTTTCATTTGATACTTACTATATTTGGGGTATATTTGAATACATTCAATTGTTCACCCCAAATTAAATAAAAAAACTGCATGCAAATCGGTCCACCCGTTTAAGAGCTACCGTGGCATAGACAGACTCACACACATAGCCGTCAAACTTATAACCCCTCTTTTTTGTGGGGGGTTAAACACAAGTTATAAAAAAAACAACAATGAAGACATTTTCAGTAAGCATTGATGAAGTAGTTTCATTGATATCATCAGTTAACACTTATTACAATTTCACAACTGCTTTACGACTTGTACCATTAAAATTCCTTAAATCTAGTATGACATTAAAATAATAATTTGCTCGATGATTGATACACTTGCTAGGTATACCGGTTCACGATGGCGACCGGCCAAATCTCAAAATAGACCAATACCATTTTGTTTTTCCACCTTCCACAGCATGCATATCGGTCACGTGAATCCCGTAAACCGCTGCGACTATTTTGGACTTTACAACCGTTGAATGAAATTATTTTCTCGAGTTCAAGGTTTTTGTTGATGAGATTTTAATAACACCAAGTGATACCAGATTCCGCGCGCCAATTGCAAGACCAATAAATCAGTCGATCGAAAGCATGTGTAAAATTCGATTACATGCAATGCCGGTTATGTCCTTGCAGTCAGCTGATGTCCGCCTACTCGATATACCTTGTCTAACCGAATTCTGACTCTAAACTCTACGACCTACAGTCTAGATCGAGTTTAAGATTCCAGTTTAGAGTCGGATCACATCGGTAAATCCTTTATTAAGTGGGTAAGTATCACGTCACACGTCGCGTATGAAAAGTACTCAAAATTGAAAGTCCTCTTGGATATGACTAAGCATTACAAATAAGCAGTTATTGACACAGGAAGTGAACTTGATTTCCTGCCGTTCGTGCGCCTTTTCAGAGACCTTGACAAGTTCACGTGGCTTCCTTTAGTTGATGTATTTCATATGGACATCAGTGATGGCATTTGGGTGAACTTCATGTTTCCTTGACAGAAGATGACGTGGGTATCGGAAACACGATTTCTTATTTCCTTGACAGAAAACACAGGACTTAGTTCAGTAAAAGCTTAAGCTAATAAGTAGAATTTAGGGTTAACTATACAAGGTTTTTCTTTATGATTTGAAAGTGGTTCGACATTGACGGACAATGCCTATAAAACTCATGGCGGAAGATTCAGATATTACAGATAATTTGCATATTCTATGTTGTTTTGTTGACGTGTTTAGACGCTGCATTATCTACCAGCCAGCGGTTGATTTGCATTTCACTGCAGTCGGTGCAGAAAGCGAATAGTATGCCCTGATTCAGTCACATTCGCCTCGATAAGATCGATTATGGTGCAGTTACTTGCATCAATCATGTTTTTACAATTATTATAAACACAATGGCTGCTGCTATTTCATAATTTACTATTGTCGTGTACGATTATATTAAAAAGGTTGATTGAATGGAAAATCGCTGTTAAACTGTTAATAATCTAAATTCTAAACTGCAAATACAAATTGTTTGAATTGGTTTTATCAAATCATCATTCATCCTTTCGGGCGTAAAACATCCACAACTGAACAAAGGCCTCCCTCATGGATCTCCATGAGGGGTAGTTGCCATACTCGCCACGCTTGGCAGGCGGGTTGGCGAGCGCAGTACGGGATGTGGATACTGACAGTTTACAAATGCATTTCTTATAATGCACGCTCGTTGTTATGCGCAAAACTTCATCGTTTGCTTGTTAGCAGTTTTTGGATGTATTGTTAATTGTTAAAACTTAAGTCAACAGAGAAATCACAAATCAAATTTATAATAGACTAGAGATAATATTCTCTTATCTGAACAGGCTGTATCGCTCATTGTCCAACAAACATGACACAAAGAAAAGTTTTTTTATAGAGAACATCTAATCTTGACTCCTAACCTCAAATCAGTTACTGTGGTTTTGTCGCTTGTAAGGCCAAATTATTAATATAGATCGATCCCATTATGTTGGATAGAACAATAGCAAGCCCTCAATTTAATTTCAAGGGCATTTCCATCGGACCTTTCTTTTCAGCTAGCAACACTCTTTTTAATCTAGAATCTAAATAAATACCATTTCAGCGCATCTCTCAACAATTCATCGCCTTTGACCTGATAACTTCTAATTAACCGTATTTATCTTCGTAAAAGTTTATTTCTGTATAAATCAACAACCTAACCCAATTCCCTTTTGCTAAGGCGTTCATTAAAATTCCATTGAATGATTTATAGATGCCAATAAACGTACTGACTGCTCGTTAATCTGTGCTATCATGTTATCAACCAGATGCATATATGGTCATATCAAGCGATGTATTAATAATTTGAACTATGCTACCTGCGGATAAGATTTATTTTAACGTGTTCTCGGCATTTCGTACACTTGACCCTTAAAAATATAATTTTGGAATTCCATACATTGATACTCAGTTTGTACACTCCTTCTTTAAGGTTGAAATTTGCATAGAAAAATATATAGGTCTTGGCAATAGATCGTAAACCTTTCGCGTCTGTACATTAAATATTTTTGCAAATAAATAAGTGGGATACGTGAGGAAAATGTAATAAAACGTAAAAAAAACTATTTTTGAAATTTTTGTCTGTTTGTTTGTTTGTGAGAGTATCACGCAAAAACCACTAATTTTTGTATTATTGAATATATAATTACTGAAAAATGTCAAACAGTATTCTCAGTAACATTTAGTGTTTATTTCATCAAAATCGACTCACAGAATCAAAAGTTATTTAGCTTTTAAGTTTAGTTGGAAATCTCATATCACTATTAGAGGGCGAAGCCCCCTGTTATGCATAGCACTGTCTGTCTGTGCATGACACGATTAGAACCGAACGCGTTGACCGATTTACATGAAACCTTTTTTGTTAGCACTGTCTTAATAAGAAAAGGATTGATTTTGGTGACCTAGGGTCACAGGGACCGGAGTTATTGTGACATTAATGTATTTGAAATGCCAATGCATGTTATACCGCCGCGAAGCCTGTGCCTCGCGTCACTTCACGGGTTCAGGCGGCCGGTGTGTCGGGGTGGAAAACAACAAGGTCCTTTCAACCGTAGAAGATGTGGTACAGTTGGTATTTTTAACCGACTAAAAAGGGAGAAGGGTTGATCAACCTGAGAGTCGACTGTATGTGTATAATTTTTTTAAATCTTTTTTACCTTAAAACTTAGTCTCTTCCGAGTATGAACCGATTTGGAAAATTCTTTTTGAGTTCAAATAGATACACTTTGAATTAGGATATTTTTTTAGTTCTGATGATGGGATCTATGAGAAAAAGAGGGAACTCATCAATCCATGCAAAAATCCCAAGATTATATCTCACGCTATATGTAACTAATATTTTGGCATATTAAGGTCAAGGACATTCAGAAATTATGATCTGGTGAAGTGGAACTGAAGAAGAAGACCACACAGAGCACTGCAGTGTGCAATACAGCATGAATACCAACCTTACTCAAATCATATTAAGATATTTGTTTCATTATATGTTTTGAGTAATATTAATTTTAAACCGACTTCAAAAAGAAGGAGGAGGTTCTCAAGTCGTCTCTAATTTTTTAATATTTATTATCTCAGAACTCCTTCGCTTATGAACCGATTTGGTCAATTATCGAATATTACTTTGAATTAGGTCCCATTTCAAAACTTAGTGTGATGATGGGATCCTTGAGAATTCGAGGAAACTCCTTAAATGTTGAAGATAAATACAGCGATTTCGGGTAATTTAGATTAAAGTCAGAATTTGCATTTAGAAAGTATGATTTGATGAAGTGGAACTGATGAAAAAGTACAAAGATGGTAATCGAAACTCTTCAATATTACAAAATTCATGGGTGACAACATCGCAAGATGGCTAAGATAATATTATTATATCCCTATTCACTAATCATCATAATAATCTACACATTATCATCTTTTTCATCAGAAACCAACGCATTCGTTTATTTCCATAGTTTGTGATTACAAAACTTAGGGTCATTGGAATGAACCTTAATGGAATTAAATAATGTAAGTAATAGTGTACTGGAGTTCTTCGTTAGTGTTATGCCCTAAATTTATACTTGCGGTTGGGCTTTTTGTTTCACTAAATAATGTTTGCTTGCTTTTAGATCCAAAAAACTTAAAATACTTACTTGACTCTCGCTCTGAGCATTCTTTTATCTGATTTCTCTGCTTATTATTACGGTCACTATACGAGTAATTTACGGCTTATTTACGGTCTTAAGAGGGGCCAATCCAACTTACTTTTCTACAACCGCAAAATTTGGAGAAATAAATTCCGTATAAAATTTGTTTCTCCAAATTTTGATTTTTTGTTTGGATAGAAACCTAAATATAGTGCACAAGATACCTATTAGATCAAAAGTTTCATAGAAAGATCTATTACGACGCCACACCCACGTACGAGCGGTTGTATGAAAAGTAAGGCAGGCTTACTACATCTAAGTCCACGCGGAAGAGGTCGCGGGCACGGCTAGTTTACAAAATATTTGACATGACATTCATTGCGAGTGTTTTTGTATCGTTAGCATTATTGTTTTATCTCATACGGAGAAGTATTATTTTACTTCTTGCATGATTAATCTATTAATTATTGATTCTAGCAACTTTTTTACAGTTACGATTGCAGTTTAAGAACAAGTTAAGTATTAAAATACGAGCAATGTGTTCACAGCATTTAATCTTTTTCTCCTTATTGTATACAAATTTGATCTATAGTTCTTTCGACAATAATAATTGTTGGACTTATTATTAGTCCAATATCTCTTACATAGTTGATTGAGGACTCGGCAATTATGTAAGTAACTCTCAATTATGTATGTACATTGCGAAGTTTATATTGATGGGGTGCTCCAACAATGTAACTATTACTGTCTTCTGTATGCTATGTACAATTTATATTAAAAATTGCATGGGATATAATGGTTTAAAATCTTGCTATCCCATGGGGTCTTGCAACCAAATGGTCTTGCCAACTTAGACTATGACTTGATTCTAAATGGTTGTCAGACTAAAAAAAATAATGATTATGATAATTTTATAAAAAGTATTGCTTCTTTGTCCAAAATGTGAATAAGATTATAATATTATTGGAGCACGATTTATTAAGTTTACGCTTATCGTAGTAACTAAGCAGTTGGCAACGTGTTCTTCGAATAATGTACCATACTTATTACCTTAAACAAATCAACATGCACTTTCTACACAAATTTCTGGTTTCTGGAATATTCCACAGATGCGTCAGACCGGTTTCAAATTTACAATGTACAAAATAAGCCAATACTACTGTCTGATATCTTGCGAGTTATTACGAACGAACTTTGAAACTATGTATCTACAATATCGAATCACAAATGTAGAAGAACAAAGACGTTTAATGGTCGTAATTCAATTGTTAAGTGTCACTGTGAGGTCTCCGACCTATCTGAGGTCACTTTGAAGTCAATATTTACTACCCTTCTGGTAGCATTTCTGGTAGTAAATATTGATTCGTGTTATGAAGCTCTCTTCGATTTATTTACTTCATGATTTGTTTCGAATCGCATTAGTATAGTTATGTTAGCTTAGTAATTTTGCTTATAAATTTTTATTTGCTTATGCCGTGGGGTGCCGGCAGTAGAATGTTACCCCTCCTCTCCTACCCGTGGATGCAGTAAGAGCCTGCTAAGGGACACCTCCGGAAGATGGGCAGCAGCGTCTTTCCGTATATCAACATCCCGTACTGCGCTCACCAACACGCCTGCCAAGCGTGGTGAGTATGGCAACTATATCATGGAGATCCATGAGGGAGGCCCTAGTTCAGTAGTGGATGTTTTACGGCTGAAATGAATTATGGTGAAATTTTGCTTACAAATGTATTTAATGTATTATTATTATTATTTAATTATTTTATGTATTTCTTATCAATGTTTTTGTCGCAAACACCGTCGATCGTTAAATCCATAATTGCACTTGTTTAGAAAAATATCTAATGCAGGCTGATCGTTGTTGCACTCCTATCTAGTGTCTTACAAAAGTTGTGCATTTATTATTCATATTTAATATCCAACAAACAAAACAAACTAGCATTTTGAATGTGGTAGAACCACGTACGTTTAGAACTTAGAATATAAGTACACTAATAGCGGTGTTAGACTGAACCATTTGAATTTACAGCGACATTGAAGTGTAGACTATTAGCTTCCGCGATTTACACATCACCAAACTTATCAAACTATTACCAAGTACAACGCATAATATATTCAAATGGATGCGGCATTGTGCAAGATATCTCACAACAGAGAGGCACTCTCGCATCCGCGTCGGCCGCCGCGATGCCGTTGCGTAATGTCGCGTCGTTTCCTATTTATTAGGTCGATATGATCTATTTTGGTACGATAACAACTCTGCATTGCCAATATTTAAATATATCATTAAGAATGCCAAGAAAAAAATACGCTTTGAAAAAATCTATTTGGATTTGTATAGAGGTAGATACACTTTAAATTAGGTCCAATTTTGTTTAAACTCAGTTCTGTTGATGAGATCCATGAGAAATCGAGGGGACGATATAGCGATTTCGGCATATATATTTCAAAATCAACTTCATTCAAAACCTTCATCAGCATTCATCCTTTTCATCAGATCCACTTCACCAGGATCTGATGAAAAGGACCACAGATAGTTATCAAAACTCTTCAATATTACAAAATTCATGGGTGACGACATCGAAAGATGGCTAAGATAATATATCCCTATCCACTAATCATAACCTCAACGGGTTACTTAAGGCTTTCCCTGACTGTTACTTATTTGCGGACGAATGGAGGGATCTCATGTCGACTTATCTGTTCTACTGTGAGAAAAAAATTACCTCTTGAAATTTTTATTTTTTATTATCTTGATCAAATTTTACCTAAGTTTTTTGTTTATATAGCTACTACTAGTACTAGCTACCCACAACACAGGTTCTCCTAGGGTGGGAGCTAGCGAACTTTGTTTACAAATTAAACTTTGTCGTAATATTAAAAGTGTATGTATTATTTAATATTCTATAAGTTTGTAAAAAACTTTGTTTCATGTTTTGTAAGTTACTAAATAAAGTTTATTATTATTATATTGTAGTTTTTCAGTTTTATATAACTATAATTTTGTTAATTAGTTAGTGTAATTGGTAGATTGTGCCGTTCTCCAATTTCTGCCAATCAATAATAGAAGCGAACTACTCTCGCTCTGATTAAACTTCATTATCAGTTCTACTGTATTCACTCGTTCTTATTTCTGTTTTGGATCGGGATTCCATAAGGTGTTGGGTATGTTTTGATAGTTGGCTTTTCTTTTTGTTTTTAGTGTTTTAATTTTCTCAGATGCCCTTCGTACACCTTCCACAATATCGGAATAGTGTTTGTTAACATCGTCAGTTTCGTTCAAGAAAGCCAAAGTTATTGGAAATATCTAGATTAAACTGTTTGAAACTTTGTACAACAGGTTTTTTTTTAAAATAAGAATGTAAAGTAGCGCGAAGTATTTTAAAGTGAATGCAAGTCTAGGAGAATCCCTCCCGGAGATAATCCCAGAGTCGATCTGTCGCATGCATGAAATCACAACTGCTGGGATTCCTGGGCACTTTAGGCGATTGTGTATTTGTGCGTGCAATCCATGTTAAGAATGTATGGACTCAGATTCTATTATTTTCTTATAACCAACTGCTCTGTGCAAATGCAGACACTGTAAATAAACAGAAGATAACTGGACACGATAAAATTGTCACAGACTGTATGTGAATAATGTTCTGTGTGTGATAACCTCCCGGTCATCCGCTAATATCACATTATCAATCAAACTTGCAATACAAACAGCCTGCGTACAATAATATTGTTATAGAAACACATGTAGCACCGAAATTTAAACTTTGTCAGTCTAGTTCTTTAACATATTTTGTATGGGCCTACTTTACTGTTATCTTTATTGTTTATGATATTTTCTTTGTTATCGTCGTTGCTTGAGTTTACCGTGACCATTGTGTGTATAAGTATTTTCATAGATATTCGTTTCTATGCAGTATTATCTTGTGCCACTGTTTAATGTGTCTTTTGATAGGTTATCAGATTCACTCTGTTTACAGAGAATGCTAACTGAAGTGATACGGAAATGGTGTTCGTGGCACACGCTGATTGTTGTTATGTGATCTATCAAAATAGGGCAGTGGAATTTGCCCAATGTAAATCAAACCACTGGCAGACCAGTGGTTTGATCGACTAGAATATTTGCTGTCATCGCTTACATCGCTTTGATTCTTTGTTAGGAAATAGATTGTGTGTCTTCGACTGTCCATTAATGATGGCGAATTGAGGGTAGTCCCAGATTCTACTCTCGGCTCGCGACGGTAGCTCCAGTACATCAGTCTACCCGTGACCACGAAGGCTGCAAGACACTCGAAACCTCGGGAAATAATAAAACAATGTACTTACGCGATAAAGTAAACGGGTTAAACAGTTTAAAATTAAATAAATAAATAATGCTGGACAATTCACACAGCATCACCTAGCCCCAAGCTAAGCAGAGCTTGTGTTATGGGTACTAGATGACTGATATACTTAATACAATATACTACATAGATAGATATTTTTATTATATATAGAAAACATCCAGAACACCCTGAACAAATATCTGCAGGTCATACAGACATTTTTTCCGAGGCGGGATTCGAACCCGCAACCTCTTGCGTAGCAGGCGGACCTTCGCCCACTGCGCCACAGAGGTCGTCAATTATGTCTATAGATCGCGAAAGTTTTCAAAGTACTAATAACTAAATTCAAAGTACTAATAACTAATAATAAGAAGTACATTATTTTATTTACCACATCTGTGTTTTGTCTGTTCGTTTTATTTTCATTCTAGTTTACTGTTGCATCATTATCTTGAATTTCCATTGGTTTTAAGTGCAGCAAGATAACAGGAGTGTTTTTCACAATCGACTTATGCTTGCGAAAGATTTACCGCTGTGCTATGAAATGGTATACACAAAGTTATTTTCAACGGAATCCGCCCTGTGGATTTGCTCCGACGAAAATAGTATCATCGATCTTATTCGCAAGAGAATAACTCAGTCGGCATACTCGGCATATATTTGTTTGTTCGGCGGCATGTAGGAAAACTTGTGCCTAACATTCGCAGTACATTTACATATTTATATTGGTCTCTTATTTCGTTCTGCATGTTCTACCAAACAGTCATGAGTTGGTTTAGCTAGACGGTCCACTATTCATTAATTTCAGCCATAAAACGTCCACTGATGAACACAGGCCTCCTTCATGGATCTCCATGAGGGAGGCCTGTGTTCATCAAGGTAGTTGCCATTCTCACCACGCTTGGCAGGCGGGTTGGCGAGCGTAGTATGGGTTGTTGATACACGAAAAGACGCTGTTGCCCATCTTTCAGAGGTATTCCGTAGCAGATTGTTACTGCATCCACGGGCAAGAGAGGAAGGGCAATATTCTACTGCCGCCACCCCACGGCTATTATTATTATCCTCTTATATTTATTAAGTCCATTCTGAACTTCGTAAAATCAGATGGATGTAGGCCCTAAGTTCGCATTTTGCCTGTCGGTTGGCTTTCAATCAAGCGTTGATTGTCGGTGGCAAGAGGTCGCGTCGGGGTTGTGTCTCCACTAATTAGGGCTCCAGTGCTTCGCCCACACACGTGTTCATTGTCGCTCTCCTACCTATAATCCGGCCCACCTCACGTGACACACTTCATCATGACACAGCCGAGGTATGCGGTGCTACCATACAGCCATTGTGCTTACTCATGCTCTCATTAATGCCTATTACGGAATTGCTGTTGCTTTCCAGGGTAGATATGAATTTTACTATAACAACCGATAATATATAGCATTTTTGGTATTTGACACGGAAATTCGTCGCGTATTTAATTGTAATGAATCTGAACGACATGACTGTGTTGTATTGCAACAGTCATAGGCACGAGAAAACTCATTTATTAGAAGACTTTTTATTAAATGTACCTCCAGCTTCGAAAATCACCGCTCTTCTCAGACGCGTTGAAAGTTTGGAAACAGTCAATGGCACATTCAGCAAGCATTGGTACGGGAGTACCACAAAAGGGGGCGAAGGCCTCAAAATGTCACCAAAGGTAATTTTTTTTGGGTTTTTGGACGTTTTCGGCCATTTGAAGACTTTTTTTTTGTGGTGACCTTTTGAGGTCACAATAACTCCGGTTTCTGTGACCCTAGGGTCACCAAAATCAATCAGTACCCTTCTCTCAATTAGACGGTGCAAACCAAAGAGGTTTCATGTAAATCGGTCAACGCGTTCGATTGTAATCGTCCCATACCACAGACAGACAGCGTCCATGTGGGTACCAGTGTGTACTGGTCGGTACTTGCCTAATATGCATATTAGCAGGTTGATGATATCGGGGTCGTATGCAATTGCTTGGACGGCAAGTACCGACCAGTACACACTGGAGATATTAAAATTTTTATGTGAAGTTACTAGGTCGTGTGGGGTATAACATGAAAGGTATTCATTTGCACATTAATAAACAGTTTTTAGTTTTCCTTTAAGCCGTATCGTTTTTGAGTTATTTACAAAAAAAATACTGTTCCCTCCTTATCTCCGAAGTTTGCAGAGATAAACCGCTATATTTATTGCTAATAGGAGTGTATGTAAAGATTACAGAAAAATTATAACGAACTCTCTAATTTGCATAGTTTTTTTTTAATCATCGAAAGTGTACAAAATCTACATATGTTCCGCTATCAGACAAGAGATGGCTCTGTCAAGGTTCTCCAACACATATAAATCACCTTTATCATATATGATATTGTATGAAGGCACGGAACCCTCGGTGCGCGAGTCCGACTCGCTCTTGCCCGGGTTTTATTCTAAATATGCCTTAAGTATAAGCATAATGCCATTGATGTTGTTGTCGAGCCATAGCGCACGTGTGCTCGCGTAACCGGACTGGTTTAAAGGTTGTTTACAAAACCTGGATCTGGTTTGGGGCCCGTGTGGGCGGCCTTGACTGTGCGAAGGACGTTGAGCCACAGAAGATGTTATAAGTTATATATAACGCATGTTGGCCACTAAGCGTGCGCGGGCGCCGCCGCCGGGGGCGTGGCTAGCTCACGCGATGATTCTTGATTCTGTAAGAGGAGTTTTGCATGCACGATTCAACTTTTTTCGGTCTTGTTTTTTTAGTTGTATTCTGTTATTACTGTGTGTGATAAACAAAATTCCACGCAAAATTAGTTTGATGAGACAATTAAGTTAATGACACTATGAAGATTAAGTATGGTTGTTGTTAATAAAAGTTTTAGATTTGTGTCATTAAATTGTCTCATTTTATTTATGTTTTTCGACATTAAATTTAGGAATGCGGAATCACAAATTTAAACACAGGCCCATCAAGGATCATCAATCTTATCGTCCAATGATTGTGTTTCGGAGATTTTTGCGAAGACTACTAAATTACTCTTTAATTCACATCGATGATAGCCAGTGCCTTCTGGACATAGCAGTACTGCCTCGTCGTAAAAACATTTTGTTCCATGAAAAGCACAAAAATGCCGGTCGACGCTCTATCTAGTCATTACTCACTAAGGCCGGACACGACGCACGCGGTAGAACTTACAAATAGATGAAACAACGTCATACTCAGAACTTTGTATAGCTTGTGCAGAATTTTATAACTCTTATCTACACCCCACCGCGGTTTCTGATCGTCATTTTCTATTCCTATACTTCATCATTAACATGTCAGCCCGTTAGCACTCACTGTTGTGTAGTAGAAGGTTGCGGGTTCGATCCCACTGGGAGGCAAATGTTTGCTTTATTTGCAGATAATTGAGTATGTATTTATTAACACATATTTAAGCGGGTATTTATCGCGTTATTTACCTCTATTATCCGGGACCACGATGGGTGCAATCCTGTCGAAACGTCGGGCAATAATAAAGGTAAATAACGCGATAAATACCCGGTTAAATATGTGTTAATAATGTGTCGTGACCGCGAATGTTTAAAAAAGAGTATGTATTTATAAAAAAATGAATTTAAGTATTCTATGGCATACCCATATAGATGCCTATTACCCAGCAGTGGGTGAAGTCAGGCTGCGCATGATGATGATGATGATGAAGTATTCTATCAACTATGGTTTCCTTAGAACAACCTTTGCTTAGTTTAATGACAAAATGGTGCTGTGTAGTATCCAGCATTATTTATTTTTTAAGTGTTATCCGTGTCCTATTTAGAAATAATATAATTAAACTGTACCGTGTTTTTCATGAAAGCATTAAAGCTTTTTGCGAAAACGAGCGAATACGTTTTTGCGAACGCTCAATATGCTTTGAATTCTATAGAAAAATCCTGAATACACATTTAGTAGTAACGGCGTTCTGTAGTAATATAATTAGATATCGTGATTATGGTCTCGATTTTTCTACCTTTATTCTTATTCGTAGATTTTGTAGGATTAATAGTAACAATATAACCGTCGTGAACCAGCGGCCTCTAAAAATATGAATTCAAATTCATGCCTATGTCTTATTTACTAAAAGGCGATGCGAAGTTATTAATTCAGATACTAATTTATTTTCGTCGCTGCTGTTTCTTTGTTACAAATTGAAGCTTTATCTCAGTATTAATAGGTGTGTTGTCTTCAGCCCACTTCATTTCATTGGTCGTCTGATGAACGATTATTATTGTAGGTATTTATTTAATTTATCTTTTTGGCCTATTTTCGAAGCATGGATGCGGTCGGTCGTTCCTCCCGTGTTTACGTAATTTTTACGCCAAGTATTTCGTTATTCACTCCTAACTGTTCTGTAAGAGACGATTTATTCTTATCTGTTTAAAGATTAAAAGTAATATCGTACGTTGAACCTTGAAGTGGAACAAATTTCGTAATGCACACAATTTTTTGTAATGCACACAATTTTTTGTAACAGATTTGATATAATTTTCAGTCATATTATAAAATAAATTATAAGGAATTTCGTTTGGTTAGGGACTGGGTGGCGCAATGTAAAATGTTTAGCATTATATTTTGAAAATACATGCATAGCTAGTCATAAAAATATTTACCACTGACAACGATAGCCCATTTATTGCTGTGAAATTGATTAATACCTACAAGTTTGATAGCGACGACGCAGACACAGAAAAATAATGTTTACAATTCATAAACAAAACAGTAGTAGATAAATGTACCATTACGAATGATGATACTCCTCTAGCTCGGTCTATTTGGAGTGATGCACACCAATGTACTTTATAAAAGTACGTACTGGCCGGTCGGATCGTCCTTGCTCATAAAGTGGATAATCACGACACGACCGGCGAACAGTCGCTTTAGATTGGATAACAAATTTATATGAGTGTACTAAACCAATTGGCGGGATTTGATTTTCAAAAACATCCTCAGTGAATAATTGAATTTACAAATTTTGAATGTGACGGAAAGTTTTTTCATCATTTTTATCATCATTTCAGCCGTAAAACGTCCATTACTGAACACAGGCTTTCCTTTTGGATCTCCATGAGGGGTAGTTGCCATAATCACCACGCTTGTTAGGCGGGTTGGTGAGCGCAGCGCGGGATGTTGATACACGGAAAGACTCTGCTGCCCATCTTCAGGAGGTATCCCTTAGCAGGTTCTTACTGCATCCACGGGCACGGTTGTTTGTGACGTTGGCTGAACATTAAATAAATATAAACATTAATAACTTTTAACGAAAAAGTGCTACTCGTAGTACGCGTCAGTTTGTCATGTTTCGGACACATCATCGTCACAAACACTTTATTTCTTAAATAAAAATAAAATCGTGCCCACTACACTCCTTAAAGTTAATATTTTTTTTAACGGGCAAAGTAGAGTTAGTAGTGCAGTAGTAATAAATTCGAAAACTTCAAACGCCATCCTTGCAATAAAGCTTATAAAAAATCTGATTACCTACCTCTAGATGACAGAACCACTTGGGATGGAATCTGATCCAATTTCGTCAAACGTAAAACAAAATAAAATTGTTAAGTGATGACTATAACGACCGAGTTAGGTTCTTCTGTTCACATCTTTTCCTAACTCGCCTGTCATCTGGAAGGGGTTTGACGACTTTGGTCTAAAATGAAAAATGACTAAGTGTAATAATGCCAACAATCACAAAATAAAAATTACAACATGAAAAAATTACATAGTAGAAAAATGTCCACATGAAAAAATTACCAAGTATAATAATGACAAGGTATAAAAATGTCAATGTTAAAGTTTACTAAGATTTCAAAATTACAAGTTAACAAAATATCATATTTTTTAACATCTGTCAAATGTAAATGAAAATTACAGCAAACGTCAAAAATTACCAAATATCATCTTTGGAAGCTATGTAAAGCCAAAAAAAGAGTAAATTTTTCAATGACAGCTGTCAAACTTCAAACGGCGATATCTCGAGAAATCCTATAGATATCGCCGTTTGAAGTTTGACAGCTGTCATTAAAAATGTAGATCTTATCGACGTCTTTAATTTGAGCCAACAATGGAAATTCTAGGATGAGGATTTCTCGAAATATCGCTGTTTGATGTCTGACAGCTGTCATCAAAAATGTAGATCTTATCAAGATATTTCATTTGAGCCAACAATGGAAATACTAGGATGAGGATTTCTCGAGATATCGCCGTTTGATGTTTGACAGCTGTCATCACAAATGTAGATCTTATCGAGGTCTTTTATTTGAGCCAACAATGGAAATTCTAGGACGAGTAGTTCTCGAGATATCGCCGTTTAAAGTTGACAGCTGTATACAGAAATGTAGATCTTGTCGAGGTCTTTCATTTGAGCTCAAAATGGAAAGTCTAGGATGAGGGGAGTTCATGAGAAATCGGTTTTGGAAGTTTGACAGCTGTCATCAAAAAGTAGATCTTATCCAGGTTTTAACCTCTTTACCAGAATATACTTTGCTCTTTTTTTATATTGGCAAAATTATTGTTGGCATTTTTTAAGTGGACATTATTATGCTTCGACATTTCTACACAAAGCCCAAAATATACTTTGACACTTTTCTACATTGACAAAATTAGTTGTTGGCATTTTTATACAAGTGGACATTATTATACCTTGTAATTTTTCATTTTAGACCAAAGTCGTTAAACTCATCTGAAGTGAACAGATTCAATTATGTGCTTTGTTCTATTAATTTGTATTGTTTTATTTTGTTAAATGACGCATCAAAAAGACCCCTGCGGACGTTTGTGTTTAATTTACAACGTCATATTCAAATTGGCAATAACGTTAAAATACTCAAAAGTTCCCTTCGTTTCAAGAGCGAAAATTATTTTTCTAAATGTCATCTCTGTTGTTCCAGGTATTCGGCACAGTCGAGCTTCCCGACAAGCCGATCATGCTGCCGCCCTTCGTGGAGGCCACGCACTGCCTCGGCTACCACCTCACCCGCAAGGGCAGGGCGGTCGCCGACAGGGTGGTCTCGGTGCTAGGATACGCCTGCCCGGATATCACGTACAGCCCCAGCCTGTACCCCATTACTGCTGCTTTGCTGCACTTTATGCCTGGTGAGTACTTCTTATTCTTAAAGAAAAACCAGATTTCTGCTCAAGTACCGCGTCAGGGTTTTCGTGCATTGTCTCGCAGGGGCTGACTAGACTACTTACTAGCTTAGCACTTACATCATCAATTTCATCCGTTGTCGGGTATGGACCTCATCATGTTTCTTACATTCAACCAGACTTCACAGTGCGCATCTAGGTTTTGCTTACGATTTTGGTAATGTAAAACAAAGCTTTCTTTGTTTGATTCTTTGTTCTGTGATTATCAGACTCATACCGTGCATAGGTGCCTCACTCTGTTGATGTCGGCATTGACAGCTCAGAAAAAAGGCTCATTCGTTACCAACAGTTGCCTGCATTTCTTAAGCAGATATGTTATTATTTTCTCGTTACCTGACATTGACTTTTCAACAACAATAGATGTTACCTCTTCGTTAGGTTGTTATCTGATTATTTAACGAGACTATGATCATAAATTTATCTGGTGTAAACCGTTAATTTTATGAGTGCGGTTCCTCTGTTTTATGAATAACTGACCGCAGCTTTTATTATCTGTCTTTACTGGTAGTGCGACGAATTTAATATTACCTCTATAACCGTACAAACAGTAAAATGCTGCTCAATAGCTTCTTTAATAAAATATAGCCGTAAGTGACTTGAACACTTTTATTTGATATTTAACGGACGCATTAAATTCTTTTCATTAATTTCTTCTATGTATCTTCGTATTCAGCTCGGCTTTACCCACAATTGGATATAGGCTGCCTTTCTATTGCGCCACTCTGTCCGGCTCTGTGCTGTACTTTATAGCTCTTGCATTTTCTTTAGGAAGCAAACATTTACGTAGTATGCTCCATCCCGAAGCAGAGGTGTCATAAAATGTGTAGTCAGTCTCGCCTTAACTAGGTAACGAGTGCGGGGGGCGATAATTGAACTCGGCAATAGGCAAATTGCCGGAGCTGTCTCTCCCGTCCCGTCTAGATCGTCGTCATACACCACGCTGTGCAAATTCCAAACCTTATACCTCGTTCACAAGGTGCCTTATTCCTTGCACTTTGCAAACTTTATCACTATATGAATCCAACGCTCCTTCCACTTCGAGACAAGGTCTGGAATCGACTAAATCCCATTGTATCACGATAAATGAACGCTGCCGGCGTGCCACAGATTTGCATTGCGTCCGTCGGGGCTGTCAATTTCATACGTCTCACTTCCTCAATCGGTTCATGTAATTGGCAGGAATGCGTACGATTTATGTGTTTTATATATCTGAAACACACTTGGTCAAAACCAAGTGTGTTCCAGATATACATATGAAACATATCATGTTTAAAATATATCAATTGACTCTGAGGAATATTTTGCTAAAAGTAAGCTCTAAAATCAGGTTACACAATTCAGTATGTTCGACTCAAGAATACACAAGTACGTCTGTTAACACAAGATTTGAAACGGGAGGAGGTGAGCTCAATGTAGTCAATTTGGAGCCGGATGCCTCTAAAAGTGACAATTTCCTTTCGTGTATTAGACAATTTGATTATGTAACGTAGCTCCATATAGAGTGCTCGAAGAGTCTTTGTTTTGCATTTATACTGTATTTTTTCAATGTAAATAATACAATCGAGATCCTAACTTATCTATCACTTATCAGGCAACTAAATTAATTCACTAACAATGCAGAGCCCGTTGAAAATAGACCAAGTTAACAATGCACCTGCTGCGGGCTGCTTTGTATGCAAAGCGTCTGTCGTGCCTTCCGGGAGTTCCTATGCCATTTCAGTGTACATTGTACACCGCAATATCGATTCACTACGAAATCCAATTTCAGATCTTTCGCCGTATCTGTCGTATTCGTCACACTTTATAGCATGTTTATACCGAGTGACCATCATTCAAAACATTAATGATCGATTGTGTAGTAGTCCAAGCTTGTTTACGTATTTAGTCATTGCACCTGTTTCAATGTCCATCAAGTTTAAATATCGTATATGTCCGTGACACTGCAACAAACAAGCCCTTCCCCATAGCTATCTCTGTTCTGGTTCCAACCGGATTGGTGCCAAGAGTTCACGTCGCGTCATCGACAACAAGGCATCGCAGCTCGTGTTTTGTTCGAATAAATAAAGTTACCGTGTGTGATTCGCTTTAAAGCGTCGACATAAACTGGGGCCTGCCATGTTTTAGTGGTTGGCTAGCAGCCAGTGACCGCGCTCTCCGCGTATCGATCTGGCAACGCGGAGCGCTCGGGCCAGCCAGCCCCTAGCTAGCAATGTGACCGCCACGGGAATCTCCGAGCTCCTGGCGGTCAATCGTCTTATCTCTCGCCTTATCACGCTATCGACGATTGCGTATGCGATAAACATGTTTGTTACCATTTTCCACACCTTCGATTAAAACTCAAGAGTACTTCACAAACAATATGCTTTCAATTCCAGGCTATTCATTAATTAAGCACGTATAGAACTGAACACCGTTCGCGATCATGACAATGGTCGAAAGGGCCTTACAAAAAGCTTAAATGCAATCGTCATTACATGTTGTTTGTTCGTTTTCTGCGGGCATTGAATCGAGACACGGCTTCCTGTTCCGTCCCCGCTCCGCAATGGTTTATTTCACCGTCGACACGTAGATAAGGCTTAATAAACTTTTCCTGTGCACGACTTACGAGCCGGGACCACAAAAGGACAAAGGAGCTAACTCCCGTCAAGAAAAATAATTAAACTTTCTCAATATAATGAACCTTGTTGTATATTTCGGAGAAGTTGGATGGAGTTAAGTCGTCGGGGATTCTAGCACTTTTGTAAAACTCTGCTATTCAATTTCACTTTCTGTAACTCTTTTAAACTTTCCCAAACTCGCAGTCTCCATTCTCTTTGGAAACTACATCAGCCTCGGTGACTTGTTGGTCTACCTACTGCAGGTTGGGCGTGTTCGATGCCGCCAGGGATCAAATGTTTGCTTTTTGCAGATTTTGTCCCGGGTTTGGATGTTTTCTATGTATGATAATTGTAATTACAAAAAATAGTATTCTATGATAAAATAAATAAATAAATAATGCTGGACAATCCACACCAATCATCTAGCCCAAAGCTAAGCAGTGCTTGTCTTATGGGTACTAGAGGACTGATGTACTTAATACATTATACTACATAGATAGATATTTTTATTATATATAGAAAAACATCCAGAACTCCCTGAACAAATATCTGCAGATCGTACAGATATTTATATTTAGATATTTACAGATATGTACGATCTGCAGATATTTGTCCCGAGGCGGGAATCGAACCCGCAACCTCTAGCGCCACAGGCGGACCTTCGCCCGCTGCGCCGTCAATATACGTCAGTATGAGGATCTGGTTTCCATAGTACAAGCTTTTCTTAGTTTGGGACCAGATGGTGCTGTGTTGTGCAGTAGCTATCTAGCATTATTTATTATTTACTGTTTTTGTGCTGTTGTTCGATCAATACTATGATAGCATTAATCAAATTGTATACGAACCAAGGCCATTGCTATTACCATATGAGCTACAGCGTGACAAGTGATATCATTGGCTTGTAACTGTTGTACAATTATACTGTTTAAACCAGACTTCAGATTTGTAACTTATACTATGAACACTTGCTGCGTTTAAGATATATTTATTTAACCTTAGACTTTTTGTTTGTCAAAAGTTTAAAAAATATCATAATCTAGTACAACTATTTTACTCGTTTTCCCATCGTATAGTGATTTAAAACTCGTAGTTGGTAGTAAACGTAAACGTAGATTCCTAAATTGAAGACAAGTTCCTAAATATAAAAAACTTATTATTAGTTAATTGGCTGCAGACCGGAATAGGTAGAATATATAGGAAGACCTTTACACCTTTCCTCAGCAATGGGACAAACAGGTTACGTGTTCTGCCAAAGATTTAGTGCACTTCTTGTTTTAGCATGATTGGATAAGACTAAACCTAGATAAATAAAAAAAAACCTAGCATCAACAAAAACTAAATACGAAAAATTCAAACGTCATGTTATGAAGTTAGATAGAATTAAAATAATACGAGAAATGTTAATTTTAAAAGCGTATATAAGTTTATTTGCAAGGCTTTTTCGGGAACTATCCCAGCTTAGAAATAGTGCCAGCCTCACCCCCTCTACAGGGTAAGAGATCCATAATCTTACTTTGACCCACATTCGAAGTGCTTACGACTAGGCTCACAGATTCAATGCGACTTAATTGTGAATAGAGTAAGTCCGTCTGTGGTATTGCTGCGAGCAATCAGTCTTGTGAATGCGAGCAATTCAAGCTCTGTAGTTACACATTTCTTGGAGCTTAGATTAATGGGACAGGTTGTTCTATTTCCGTCAAATGTTATTAATTAAGCGTCTAAAATTACCTATATTGCTATGTTTGCCATCATCATCACAATTATTGAAGTTGTTTTTTTGCTGTTGAAAAATTAAGGAATAATGGTTTACCATTGTGAGAACATATTCAAGAATGTATGATGTTTTTTCTGCACTTTCGCAATTTGATTTGTTTGGACGAAGACGCGTAATGTTTTACAGACGCAATCAATGGAAGCTTCTTGCTATATTTGAACCCCGCCGATCAATATATTTACATCACTTTTAGTTTGCCGTGGGCAGTTGAATGTTGCCCTTCTTCTCTTGCCCGTGAATGCATTAATAATGCAAATGGATCCCCGGAAGATGGACAGCAACTAACAGCCTGCCAAGCGTGGCAGGTATGACAACATAATCTTGGAGATCCATGAGGGAAGTATGTCAGCAGTAAACGTGGACAGTACGGCTGAGATGACTTTCAGATTGTCGGTTCGCCGAGAAGTCGCGGTTTTTCACTGAGACTTTCAGATCGGAAGTTTCTTAAAAGAAAGCAATAAAAGGTCTCTTTAATACCTTACTACGTGTTCGGGTTGCTCAATGATAAAGATGAAGCTATAAATGTAATGCAGGCGTTCAATTTCGCATTCATTTCTTTTCACAATAAGCAAAGTTTCCTTTGTTACTTGCCCAGTCCTCGAAGACGTATTCTTGAGGTTCACGTTACGCAAGTAGGTCAAGTGCTAAGCTGCCGCTCGCATGATTTTCACAGTCAGCTATTTTTAAAATATCTTAAGGAATAACATGCAATGAAACTATCTAGTTTTAATTCCGCTAATGCTGATATGCACCTCAGCATTAGCGGAATTAAAACTAGATATTTTCATTGCATTTTACTGTCATGGATTTCCGCAAAGTAACGCCTGATTCTGTTAATTATAATATCTTAGGGTTTTATTTTTAGCTCTGCTTGATTTGCTAACTTAAAATGTTAGTCAAACTTAACTTTCTATACATCTGTTGATTCTTTGTTTTAATATAACCTAGTCTTTGTTATAAACACAGTTTACGTTTTAAAGTTCACATAACTGCGGGTCTCAAATTGTCTATTGACAGGCACAAGATCCATTTGACGATAAAAATATTTTAATATACGATGTGTTTTTACTAGAAAATTCCTTTATTTTTATCCTCGTGACCCATTTTGCGAGGATTTTCACCCCGTTTCCCCACCCGAGCCTCGTTATGCGAATACAGGTCACGACGACCTACCGGCTTCACTATCGCTTCTGTCTTTACCTCTACGCAGTCTCTGCTAGGAGATAATACAGCTTCAGAACTTTATGAAATTCAAATTGAAACAAATTAACGAAGCATCCGCATCGAATATTTTAAGCGCGTTTTGTACGGAGATTAGAAATATTACTTAAACGTGAAGAAAATCCGCCACATTAATAATTCATGAAGCAAATGAAATTCCGACGGAGCCGGCGAGATGGTTCTACTGTTCATGACGTTTCAAAAAGATTAGTTAAACACAGCCTTCTTTTGAAATTCGTGTATAAAATTAATTCAGTTTGTTACCTATTCATTTCGATCAACTTTACTTTAAACAAACTGTTAATTTGAGATACAGATAAAAAGCTTATAAATAAGTGTTTAAACATAGTAGGTAGAATACCTTCGGGGTTACAAGTATAGGTTATGTTTTATGTTTATCATTGAACGAACAACGCTATTACATTTTTTTTTTATTTAACCTATGTTGTCCCACTGCTGGGCAAAGGTCTCCCTTAAAGTCTTCCAACCATCCCGATCCTTTGCAGACTCCCACCATCCTCTGTCAAAGGTAACAAGCTCATCCCGCCAACGCTTCCTCGGTCGACCCCGACACCGCGTTCCCTCATCAGGGAGCCAAGGTGTTACACTATATTACATTAATAGACATAAATGCCTTTCTCTGATCCGACGGATAAATACTTCAACTACGGAATGGATTCATGTTTTATTGCTGTAAATGGCCAGTTCTTTGAGTTAAGTGTTCCTGAATCTGCAATCTCGGTTCTGTTTATATCCCTGACATCAGAATTGCCATTGAGATTACTCCGACATTTGCAGATAACATTAGATACTAAGCGATTTCTGATTAACATTTAGTCAGGTGCATCTAGATCGACGATTTCACTATTACTTTGAAAGGGATGGATATCTTTAATAATTAATTTATATTGCTGGACAATTTACACAGCGCCATATAAATAGGAATAAAAGTTTTATTATGATCACAATCACATATGGACATACAGATAAAATAATTACGAGATAGAGAAGTGAAAACAATAAGGCTACCCCTCAGGATTTGCTAAATAATCACAAGGGCTGCTGAAGCGCTGGTTCCATCTAGCCCCAAAGTAAGCAGAACTTATGTTATGGCTAGAGGATGGTTGATACTCGTAGAATACTTATTTATTTTTTTGTGAACACGTGCTTTTCTTTAATATTAAAACATCCAGACCCGAGGCAAATATCTGCCGATAAAACAAAACCGAAATCTTCTGCATTTCAGTCGGCTATTAAACTATGGCTAACTGCCGCTCCACTTAAAATAGGGGTTGTTCCGTTTTCATCCCATGATGTTTCACCCCATTCATGTTTTATTCTTAACACGGTTTTTGTCGTATTCAACCTACAGCAATTATTATATTTTTTTAATCTTTATTCATCCCACAAGTATTTCTAAATCAATAAAATGCAATAAAAATATTTAGTTTTAATTCCGCTTATGCTGAGATGCAGGAGCACCGCCCTCCCGCCCGCTAATTATGCACATGCAGGGAGAACTAGCTTGTCAGTGCAGCATGCATACCCAAACCTATACGACAAATAAAAATATTTAGTTTTAATTCCGCTTATGCTGAGATGCAGGAGCACCGCCCTCCCGCCCGCTAATTATGCACATGCAGGGAGAACTAGCTTGTCAGTGCAGCATGCATACCCAAACCTATACGACAAATAAAAATATTTAGTTTTAATTCCGCTTATGCTGAGATGCAGGAGCACCGCCCTCCGATTTTATTGTCATGGATTTCCGCAAAGTAACGCCTGATTCCATTAATTATTTCTAAATCAACCGATTGCTACTTTAGAAATTAGAACAATCAATGCAATGTCACTCGGCGTTGTTAGTCTGGAAATAGTATCATTATTATGAATCATTTCAACTCACATGATGTCGTTAGCACAATTACATGTGTATGGGTAGTTGGCCTCTAACTCTACTGCCAATAGTGCAAGGACTTTTACTTGTGATATGTTTGTTTTATTGGAATTATTAGTTCATAGAGTAACACTTTGTGACTTCGAATAGAAATCATATTTCTTGCACTTTACAATGAGGCGTTTTCATTCATCATCTACATTTCACCTGTTTGCACGCACTGCTGAGTATAAGCCTCCTCTTTAATGCATAAAACCAACGGGCGGGTGGTCTCCCTCTAGGTCGCACCGTGTCTCTTGGCCATAATGCTGGCCAAGATGGTTTAAGATATTTATTTTTCATAAAGAATATAGCACATTCACTTACATGAAAAATACAATATTGTGTAAATATAACTAATTAGCCTATTGGACTTAATCGCCCATATGTTACGGCCTTAGTCCATCTTCTATAGTCCCTTCTCACCAAGTGCCCTGCCCATCTCCATTTTAACCTAGCTATCCTCATACCTACGTCTACGACCTTTGTGCGACGTCGAATTTCGACGTTTAAACGACGGGAAATCCCGAGCATGGCGCGCTCCAATTGGCCTTTGAGTGACTCTGATTCTATGCATGTACTCCTCTGTGTGGCCACGTCTCAGAAGCATATATGAGTATGGGTAAGACACATTGGTTGAACACCTTGTCTTCAGGCGTTGTAGGATTCCAGCTATCCGATATTAGATTCTAGATATCCACTTATTAAAGGCGGCCCATCCTGACTTCGTCCTGAAAGTTCTTTCAGCTGAGCAGCCGGACTAAATGATAAACAATGACCAAGATATAATATAGTCGTCCACCGTCTCTATTGCACAGTGATCGTTTTCATTAAAAAGTAAAAAGTTCAAAAACGGTTTCCTCAAACCTTATAGATTGCGTTAACGCGTTAGTTTTATTTTACTGGAAAGAAACACAGTCTGACAATGACAGCAATTTTGTGATTAATCACAAACTTGCTTTATCCGCTTACCAGCTCCATGTGTAAGGTTTAGTAGAAAAATACGTTTATTTACTTTTTTACTGCAAACGGCTCATTGTCCTTCCCTCCTTATCCTTACATATTATAAAACAATGTCCTCCACCGTGTCTGTCTGTTCGCGCAAAACTCAAAAACTCCTGACCGGATTTTCATGCGGTTTCGCCCTATAAACTCCTGTGTTGTTTTTACCTTATTTCCAATTTTTTTTATGTTATCTTAATGTGGTGTACAATAAAGAGTGTTCTATCTATCTATATCCTGGGCCTGGGTATCCTGGCCTCGGAACAAATGTCTGTACAAAGGTACTGACATTTGTGCGGAAATCGAAGCCGCATCCTCTTGCGTCGCAGGCGGACCTGCGCCCGCTGCGCCACAGAGCTCGTTGTAGGTAATAGGTATTAGTATTCTATCATGTATCTGGGACCCATAACACATGCTCGATGTACCATTCGAGACCATCAGATGCCCAATCGAGTGTTAATAATTTATTCACTGAACATTTTATGAACTAGTGATCCCGGTAAAATATCAGTGTTCTTCTCTTTCGGTTTCGGATTCGTATAAATCTTTAATATTTCAACAAAAAAAAGCGACTTAAATGATAAAATCCTTGACAATGTTGCTGAAACAAACCAGATGTTTTCATAAATATATTTTTTTACAAATTTGTTTAATTTTTTGGCACTAGATGGTGACCTGTGAAGTGTCCAGCACTATTTATTTATACTTTTCTGCATAAAGCAGGAAAGCCTATAACGACGGACGCTGAAATAATTATTGCTCGAACCTTTTCGGATATAGGTCAGACATTAATTTATCACAGTTTGAGAACCGTCGCATAACCCTAGCGCGGCTTAATATGATAACGAATATCTCCCAGTTTACGAGTAAGAACCTGCAAGTCGCATAACCACCCATGCGCGGCTTAATACGATTACGGACTTTAGACTGATCCATATTCAATTAACAACCTGCAATTTCGGGGATCCTGAGCGCGCTGGGTGGGAGACTTGGATAATCTTAGTGAAGTCTCTTCAGTTTACATTTAATCCTACCAGAGTTATGGATCATTTGTGGTACACGGCAATATACGCTTACTTGAAGATGGGTTGATTTTATTTTCTTAGCGTATCATATGATAGTCCAAGTATCCTCATTCATTTGCGTTACCTATGTTATCTTTTATTACCTTTGTATTTGACGTAAAGCATAATTTGATCTGTTCATCATCTTCCGCACAGCCCAATTTCACCTACTGCTACATGGACAAACATACTCGTAGGTAGGCTTATACCTGGGTATAAGCCTACCTACGAGTATGTTTGACCCATAATTCACGGTCCTGTGGCAATCTAATCCAGGTCAGCCTGCATATTAATAATAATAATAATAAATAATGCTGGACAAAACACAGCATCATCTAGCCCCAAACTAAGCATGAGCTTGTGTTATGGGTACTAGATGACTGATATACTTAATACATTATACTACATAGATAGATATTTTTTATTATATATAGAAAAACACCCAGAACACCCTGAACAAATATCTGCAGATCGTACAGACATTTGTCCCGAGGCGGGAATCGAACCCGCAACCCCTTGCGTCGCAGGCGGACCTTCGCCCGCCGCGCCACAGAGCTCGTCTCGTCTCATATTGCCCTTCTGGCTAAAGGACGACCGACGTTCCTGTATCCTAATCTTGTTCCAGCTCTGTTTGTTTCTAGGTTATTAATACTACCACCACTAGGTACTTTTATTTTATTGATTCTTAATTAGTTTCCTTGTTTAAATTTGGATTCTCTTAATTAACTTTTATTATACTGGACGTATCTATTACACTCCCATTAGTACGAGTTTCTTGTCTGTGAAGATCAATTCTCTGAATCTGGACCGGCTGCTATTGTTATCTATTAGCATATTATGCCTCGTCATAATCACCTACCATTATTAGTCTTTGCTGGACATGGACAAAAGTGCGCCATTTCACCCTGTCTTCGTCCTGCCGATTTCTTATTTCTATTTATCGTCCCAGATCGTTAGAGACGATTAGTGTCTAAAGAAAAAAAAATGACAAGAGGTGATAAATAAATAAAATGGCACGCTATTAGCACAGTTGCAAACCTCTGTGGGAAGTTCTTGACGATTTGTTGAAAAGTCGCATGTCGAAGATCACGTAGACAAAACGCTTCGTCATGTCTTCCTTGAGCGGATTTTAGTGTCATAAAGTAAATTGAAGCTAGTCGCAATTTTGGTTGCGTGGGATGAACGTTGGCTTTGTTAACAGGCATTATTGTTGTAGAAGTCTACTAATTAGCTGGTGGGGCTATTGTTTTACACGGTCGTGCTATTGAAATATGCTTCATTGTGTATAAACTCATAGTTATACCGCTGATTACCTATGACTACCGACCGTAACATGTCATGGTATTATGCAAAGCTCTGGATAAATTGTAAGTGAGATACATAAGTATTTTAAAACATCGGAGTAGTGCAATATAGGTGTGATTCAAATTAAGTTTGAATGGATTTAGTCAGGAGCGAAAAGCATTGTTGTGATTTTAATCTTCAAATTACCAGTTTCACATAAGCTTCTTAATCTCTAATCCTTTCCAGATAAAACACTTATTGGGTCCTATTTTTTACATTTGTTTCTGATGATGGGATCCATGGGGAATTTAATAATTGTAAAAGTGTCTTACAGTTGGGTTTTTTGTTGCACTTTATAATGTTACTCTTTTTACACCGGGTTCTGATTATATGATCCATGATAAATCGAGGAAAAATTTAGGAATTATTTATTCAAAAAACATTTTAATATACTTATCTGAATTAAAAAAAGGGGTCGTCAATCCTTTTTTCAATTGAAATATATCAAAATGTTTTTTCAATAAACAATTCCTAAATTTTTCAACAATAACCCGTCTTCTGTGATAAAATCCTTGACTTGTTGTTGAAAATACCCAAATGTTGAGAAAAACTTCGAAATTTTCCCTGCTACTTGGGTCCTTGATCGAAGTTCGTTCAGCCGTTTGATTATCGGTTTATCGGTCTCGTGCCTGTCGGCTGATTATCTCGAATTACTCATATTCTTGCCGGCAGCCGGCATTTGTTTCGTCATTCTCATGCCGCTACGTCACTGGCCGTCCACGGGTCAGTGTTGGCGATGAATGGACCAGTTTTGTGTCCCCAAAGTTCAAAGTACGAGACTGTTGACATCTTTATTGTGTACGAATCTCTTTATTACTTCTCAGCATCCATATGTAGCATTTTTATTTTTATCTTACGATTTTTTTAATTGAAGGCCGTCAACACGCCCATTTAACTTTTGTTTATTCTTGTTTGCATTTTGCCTTTTACTTTATCCCTGATACAATTCAACGTTTCGAAATGTCCACCAGTAATTTTAAATATGCTTAAAATGTTAAATAATGGGATTTATCATAATTATGCTTATAACCCCATTCGATTAAATGCAAGCAGACAATTGCAAATTCTACTTTATAATCATAAAAATAAGTCAGTCTCAGGATCGTACAGAAATATATTAAGTTATATTTGTACGACTCTGAAAGGTAAATTATTCGACAAACAATTTATGGCTGTATATTTTTAACCAAATTGGTAAAAACAAATTAAGACGTAGTGCGCGCTTTTTTATGAAAAATAAAACATAAGGCCCATACCCATTTTCTTTAGAAGCGAATACGGCGTAGTTTATAAGGAACTCAAAACCGAAACACAAAACGTCGGGAATAATCAAATATTACGCGATAAATCCCAGTGATTTTGTTATTTATTATATTACAAAGATATAAACTTAGTTAGATTTTTGATATAAGTAATGAACATTCCTATGCCGACACAAATTACATTATAGATTAATGTTGGTCAGTAATTCAGTAGTGCTCGCCAGTGTAGATGCACAATGCAATGATTACACCAATTACGTATCACCGAGCTGATTAGAACGAGCTCGGAGTTGATTATTGGTTTGTGATTAGTGATTACCAACTAGCGACGCGACACAAGTGCAAATAACACGGCTTATTGAACGTTCAATCGATGTGCTGTTTGTCTCATTCATGCTGATCATTGTGGTAGCAGAATATTCTATGCAATTTCTTTGTTCTGCGTTTATCACTTAATACTTTTTATTAGAGGAATATGTTTACAAAGTTTAACAGACTTCCATACGGTTCTCTGCCGAATTGTAATGAATATGAGAGGTTCTGGCTATCTTCCTTCTGGCACAGGTTGTCCAACGCAGTGCAGTATTCCTGTTACTCTATTTTTAACTACCACGTAAACCTAACCTATTTAAGGTTAGGTTTACGTGACTTAGGTTTTGAGGCGTCTTTCGGCTTTCTCCGCTGTCTAATCAAGCTTCAGCGACTTCACCCGGTTCAACTTCAACTCAGTCCTAACCCGAAAGGCTGATGAAAGAAATACCGAGACAGCGGACGTTTCGCCTATGTTTTACGGTCGTACGTTTTATGGCCGTCATCAAATGTTCCAGTATGTGTGTTACCAACTCTCCTTCTCGTGGTGTTCATTATTGTCGCTCCGGTCGGTGACCTTGTTGTGCCCATGGTGAATTTATAAGATCTTATGTAACAACATGTTCGCAATAAATATATTGAGTATTATTCAACACTGACTTACAAACTACTAGCCGCACTCCGCAGTTTCACCCGCGTAGTTCACGTTTCCGTGGGAATACAGGGATAAAATATAACCTATGTTTCTCGGATAATGTAGCATTTTAATGGTTACAACAATCAAAATACAAATTTTTCCTCTTATATTATATAAGTATAGACTGGGAACATTCACTTAGTATCTTTTCACTTGATAGAACAGGTAGAGATCTATTCTGGCGACCTCGGTGGCGCGGTAGTAGCATTATGTTCGACATTTTTTATTATTGATTTATGATTGTTGATTTATGATTGTGAATAAACATCTATAACAGCTATAATAGGTAGGTACAATGTATTTAGGCGTGACCGCGAGACTAGCAAATACAAGAAAAGAAAGGATGGCGGAGAGGTTCTTATCGCCGTGTCGAAATGCTTTCAGTCCACAAGATTATATAAAGTTGAAAGCAGATGTAAAGATTTTTGGGTTAAAATTAGCAGCAGTTCCAAAGATAGTGATAAAAATGCGCTGTATATAATATGTAGTGTATATTTACCAACGCCTTTAAATATTGAGGACCGACACTTTTACTATGAGTGCACAGCGTGCATTAGAAAAGGGTGTCCACGCTATTGTCTTGGGTGATAATTTAATTTAATAAAATATTAGTTGGGCTTATCCACATGACAGTAATGTTTCTCCTACAACTCCGCTCGCTACAAATTCTGCTGTCATTTTAAACTTTATGGAATTTCTGTCGCTACACGACTTCATCATCATCATCATCATTACAGCCGTAAGATATCCACTGCTGGACATAGGCCTCCCTCATTGACTTAGAAATCCAAGTGCATGAGGGGTTGTTGCCATACTCACCACGCTTGGCAGGCGGGTTGGTGAGCGCAGTTCAGGATGTTCTTACACGGAAAGACGCTGCTGCCCATCTTCCGGAGATATCCCTTAGCAGATTCTTACTGCATCCGCGGGCAGGAGAGGAGGGGTGACATTCTACTGCCGGCACCCCACGGCAATAATAAATATAATCACGTCAGTAACAACTATAAAAGAGAGTTAGATTTGGTACTGAGTAATAAACCTATTCTTAGTCTTAAACACTGTGATACATCTCTTACTCCTATTGAAGATGAAAATCATCCATCACTTGAACTTAACGTACCGATTTTTTGTAATAAATTTTTACCGCCCAAAAATTTGTCCAGACCAAACTTCTTTAAGGCAGACTACGATTATTTGGATTCAGTAGACTGGAATAGTGAATTTCATAACTGTTCAACTGTAAACGAGATGACAGAAGTTTTTTTACGTGATATTAAGGAACATGTCCTTATTAAAACAACTCCATCATACAAGTACCCAATCGGGTTTTCTCGAGAACTAATAAGAATGTATAAAGAAAAACATAAATTACACGTAAAAGTAAAGAAATACAGCAATCACCAATTTAGTTAATATGTCAGCGCCTACAAGGTTACCCAGAATAAAAGCCTCTTTAGTCTGCCTTCCTCTAGAACGAACCTCGGTCAGCACGCCGTCACACCAAGGCTGTGTAAGCAATATAATAGATTATCAAAATCAAGCCCATTGTTTGATATTTCTAATACTCAAAATACAAAAAGCAATTGAAAGACCTTATTAAAGAGTTAATATTTTTCTCGAAGACTTCTTTTAACTGTACTATGTCTGCATAATATTAGGGTATTATTTAAATACATTATTATAAATTATAATTATAACAAAATAGTATCATTGTGTAAGTTAAATTGATGTAAAAAATTTAAATATTTCAAATTATTCTTAGTATAGTTTGTTACATAATGATCTTTTCTTATTATATTATGTGTAAACCTGTGTTGGGTATCCTATTATAATAAATAAATAAAACATTCTCAGATGCAGCAATAATATCTATGACAACTCCAAGTTCATTTAGTTGAAAGCCTTGCTCGTCTGCTTTCTCATCGCCTAATTAATTTACCCGACCGATCAAACAGCTAGATCGTCTTTAATTTCACTTGTATACTCCTCAATTCATTATGCCAATAACAGTTTACTGTCCATAAAAAGCGATACGAATACGAGTAATATCGCATGCTTTTATGAATATCTCTCGACCAATGTGGGCGAGGCTGGCTATAAACTCCAGCTGTTTAATACCTAGCTGAGCTATGAATGCAATAAGCTACGTTTTATGTTCGTTTATTTATTGTTTCTATATATCGGGTATTGTCTTGGTCTACCAACTACTCGTAAAAGGATTTTGCGTCTTGAACGTATAAATGTCTCCAATGTAATAATCTTCTTCTGATTTCTAATAATGGAAATGGAATTTTAAATAGATTAATAAATTCTAGAACGTCAAATAATACCTAATCATTCATACCTAGGATTAAGGTTTTATTATTTTGTTGGATTTTTCAGGGACGGGGATAAAACTTATTTTTAGTTAAACAAACGGCGCAATTTTACGTGTTGATTCTTTCCTATAATGTCTCTCCTCCTTATGCTTGGTTTATTATTAACTTAATCATATGCATAATTAACTTATTTAGTTTAACTAACATTTCGTTAATTTTGTAATTACTTTTCAATGCATCCTACCTTGTTACTTTTGTATGCAAACCGTAGAATATTCCACCTACCTATGTACCCTGTTTATTCTTTCCTTTATTATCTCTCCTCCATAAGCTTTGTTTTTAACTAACCTTTCGTTCTAGATATCAAGCTGTTAAACTCTTTAACTCACTGCCTGCAGAATTAAAAGTTATCGAGAGTCCCCATACATTTCAATCAAAACATACTATTGGAAGAAACATTTTACTCAGTGAAGGAATTTTTAAAATACGGAAAGAAGTCAAAGTAGCTGTCTCTTATTTATTAATGAATACATGGATTTATTAATTTAGTAGTATTAAAACTTTGTTTTTATGTAATTTAATTCAAATACGATTGTAAAATTGTTTTATGAATAAATGATATGTACATATGTATATTATGTAGTTACTTTTCTGTTCATTACTTTCCTACCTTATTACCTGAACGTTATTTAATACGCAAAGCAATTAACTTATCCAGTTTAACTTACATTTCGTATATTCTGTCATTACTTGTCTGTGTGGTGTTGTAATTTAGTATGCAAAGCGTATACTGTGTGTGCCACCCACATCTTTAATGTAGAACTAACCTAGACTGTAAATGTCGGCACTGTTTACCGCAGCCGTGATCTCAACTGCTACTAAATCTAACGAATTGTATAAAAAATCTGCCAACTCTCCATTTCCTACATATTTTCACTCAAAAACATCTGTTTCTGTAAATGTTAATGGTACTAAAAGTAATAAATTATTATCTTCATTGAGTTCTAGCCTGACGTTGTAGAAATACTCACCGATGTTACTTCTTGAATTTTGAACGAATCCTTGACCCGTGGGTGAAGTTTTGGTTCATTGTTTACTAAATTGTTTGGCAATACATTGTTTTGTATTGGGCTCGGTTTGTCAACGACATGTATTTGTTGTGGTGCATTATGGTTTTTAACGGAGTTTTCCCCGTCCGAATAAAAAAGAGGGGTGTTATAAGTTTGAAGTGTCTGTTTCGTCGCATCGTTGCTCCCATATGAATCAATCAATCAATCAATCATTTATTTATTTAAAATCTTTACAAAGTATTACATATTAAGCGCAATTTTCAAGCCCTCACCTCCCGTGCTAGTTAAAAACTGTGTTACGGCAAGGTAAAGTTTCTCCAATCACGCACACATATAAAAATACATTACGAAGATGTAATCCATACCTTACAGACTAACATATACATATATATGTATAAATATAATGAACCGATATGAATGTAGTTTTTTTTGGCTTGGTTGAGAGTGTTCTATGTCAAGTGAAAATCGGACCAGCCGTTTCCAGCAGAGCCAGCTCTGAATAGGTGCTGTATTTGAGGGGATCCAGGCGGTAATTTCGGCATAGAACAAATTTCCGATCTCAAAAGTTTCGGTTTTAAAAATATTTACTCGTGATCTCAATTCTTACCTGGTTGTTTTTAAAATTTACGTCAATGCTGTGATGACACATTAGCGACGTCTATTACCTAAGTGCAAATGTAAACAAGTTCCATTTGAAAACTGGCGACATTCAGTAGCATCGAACTTGAATTACGTAAACTTGCGGGTGAACGTTCTGAAACGGAGCCGTTCCACTTCTGTGTCACTCGTTTATTCATTATCCACGTCGCTGGTTACCTATTCGGTTTATTCATGACAGTATCTGTTTTAGGTGCGATATGGTTCACTACATTAATAGTTATAATAGTTAAATAACATTATCATTACGTCTGCCCGTTGACACGCACTGGTAGTAATTGGCCTCCTCTTACTATACTAACCTATGGTCCTATGCTAGTATCATCAACCATCTTCCGACTACTTTGACTAAATCGTCCACCCATCTCACAGGTAAAATGAATAATCCTGGAAATTTCACAAAGCGCCGGCGTCTTTTCTGGACGAACACAGTCCAATAATCCCCTTCGCAGGGAATCATCGCAGAGGATTTTCGGAATAAGCCACTCAATGTAATCCCAACTTGTATAAGATTCCCTTCGTCGGCAAAAATAAGGTGTATCGATTCTTTCTGATGTTAGAAATGAGCAAATGCAAGAAACACTTTACAACAACAAACGCCGAACGCCAAACAACAAACAAAGAGAAAAGTGATAGGAAAATGGTTCCTATCACTTTTCTCTTTTCACCGTAACCTTGTTACTGAACCTTTTTGTCTCTATTCTAACGGTAACGCATTTATCGCCTTTATTTCCTACTTCGAAGTCACTTAGTCGCCGTCTCTTTGTTATTACTGAATTCCTTTTTTCACTAGATAAGTGCAATAGTAAAGTCAGGAATAAGTCGGTTTTGCTAAGTGCAGTAAAGTAACTATAGATTGTTTTGCTTCTTGTTATCCAGTTGCGATATGCGAATGCCTAAATGGTCAGGGGTCTTATTATTAATAATATTAATGCTGGACAATTCACACAGCATCATCTAGCCCCAAGCTAAGCAGAGCTTGTGTTATGGGTACTAGATGACTGATATACTTAATACATTATACTACATACATAGATAGATATATTTTTTTATTATATATAGAATAACATCCAGAACACCCTGAACAAATATCTGCAGATCATAGAGACATTTGTTCGGAAGCGGGAATCGAACCCGCAACCTCTTGCGTCGCAGGCGGACTATCGCCCGCTGCGCCACAGAGGTCGACGTATTGAATCTGGGACCCCAGTTTCAAAAAATAAGACGAGGACGCGCTGATTCTGTTTTTGTCCAATTCACTTTTCAGTCAAACTCATGAAAATAAGACGAGGACGCGCTGATTCTGTTTTTGTCCAATTCACTTTTCAGACAAACTCATGAAAATAAGACGAGGACGCGCTGATTCTGTTTTTGTCCAATTCACTTTTCAGTAAAACTCATGAAAATTAGACGAGGACGCGCTGATTCTGTTTTTGTCCAATTCACTTTTCAGTAAAACTCATGAAAATTAGACGAGGACGCGCTGATTCTGTTTTTGTCCAATTCACTTTTCAGTCAAACTCATGAAAATAAGACAAGGACGCGCTGATTATGTTTTTATACAATTCACTTTTCAGTCAAACTCATGACAAAAGTCTTAACTTTAAATGTTAGTCTGCCATGTAGATTATCAAAGAATTTTGGACACCCATTGTTTATATTTTACGTAATTTAAAAAAGGGTCGACCTGTCGCGTGACGTCACTGCTTCTGTCAGTTTAGGGCAATTTATAACGTCACGAGTCCCCCACTCTTAAACATTAATGCGCTTTATCCTAGTAGTTATTAATTAATTTGAAAAATGCAAAACATGTGTTTATAATTTATCATCTAACTGACAGACTTCATATTATATTGATGGCATGTTAACAGAGTACATGCCTACTGTGAAGATAAAAGGATTCCAGTATAACCGGACCATAACTCCACCAAATTCCATCCAGACAACTCTAATTCTTAAAAGGGTCGGTGTGGAACGTTGCTAATAGCCTTACCCGCTGGGAAAATCATGATTTCCACTTTAGGAAGCTGTCGTTTGGGGATTAAATTCTAAGTAAGAATAGTTAGTAGAAACAACCTCCGTGGCTCAGATGGTCTAGCTGGCTGATACGAAGAGCGTAAACGTAAGCCCAATCACTAATTGGATTTTAAAGAGATCCGACCTCTTTAAAATCCAATTAGTGGTTGGGCTTGTATTTACGGTCGGTGAATTCGCTGATTTCGGAACAAACCTGGCGTTTATCGGAAACCCTGACCCTGAGAACAGAACCCCTTTAATGCAATGTTCGTCTCGTCATGCTGATTTGATTAGATGTGAAAAGTCTTGGACTTTGCAAGAGCCACACTGGCACTTTAACTTAATACCGTGCCATATTTTTTATATCCCTTTACTTCATCATTTCAGCCTTGAAACGTCCACTACTGAACACAGGCCTCCCTCATGGATCTCCATGAGGGGTAGTTGCCATGCTCACCACGCTTGGCAGGCGGGTTGGCGAGCGCAGTATGGTATGTTGATACACGAAAGGCGCTGCTGCTCATCTTCCGGAGGTATCCTTTAGCAGGCTCTTACAGTATCCACGGGCATGAGAGGAGGGGTAACATTCTACTGCCTGCACCCCACAGCTTTCTTTACTTACCAAATCTTAAACGCAACAACTTAGTTACAGGCAGAATTAAACATTCTGTCGTTAAAGCAAAATCGTTGTAGGTGCTGCTAAAGTAACATCAGTTTATTATAGGTAACAGACGTTCTTCCTGTCAGTTGTTACTAAAATCCCATAGAAAAATAGACGTTTATTTAGTTCATTCCGGTTAACTTCGTATTTGAATGTTTCCCGTGGAATTTCCTAAAATTTTCATGCACACACCAAAAACAAATTCTCCGCTTTGTAATTGGGTTTACATACATTCGGTAATCGATTTTTATTTATAAAAACATGAAGATATTGTAAATAATGGGAAGGAAGAGAATGCGAGGCTTCACGCGGGCTGCTAAACAAACACACTACTCCCCCGCCAGTTTCAATTAAACCGTATCCTGATCAGATTCCGCTCAGGCCACTACGTTTAATTGAAGAATACAACGTCTTGGCTTTATTGAACCGTCCGCTCTGAGACCAGAGGGATTGGCTGTAAATTAAATCAAGTACAGTCAGGACATCGCTCCGTATAAAATATAAAAATGGTCTAGGTAAATGTCTAAACACTTCGGAAACCGGAATCATGACGATTATAATACAGAGATACGCTCTGAGAATAAAAAGAAAATATACGCGTCGGCTTGAGAACATCCTACGTTTTTTTTTGTTGATAAAGATCACCATCATCATCTCCACTGCCGGATTTATATCCGGTATTTGGATCTCCAAATACTGGTCATGAGGGGTTGTTGCCATACCTCACCACGCTTGGCAGGGGCTTGGCGAGCGCAGTAAGGGATGTTGATACACGTAAAGACGCTGCTGCCCATCTTCCGGAGGTATCCCTTGGCAGATCTTACTGCATCTACGGGCAAGAGGCAACATTCTACTGCCGCCACCCCAACTTGGCAAAATAAAGGCTTGGCAAATAACGATAAAATTGGTTAATTTCGTTCCACACAAATTAACAGCAAATTTAGTTATTGTCCCACTACTGGGCAAATGCCTCCCTTACCTTGTAAAGGGAACACCTACTCAGGCAAAATGCGAAGTGTACTAAATGTAAACATACTTCAACGCTTACATTTGCTTCTTTACTTAGCATTGATTTTTTGACAGAATTTATTACAATTTATAATAATGGGAGCGGTCAACAATCCACAATAAATTAAGGTTCTGTATATAAAAAATCAACAAGTAGAAGTGATTTTTACGTTGCTGTTTGCTTTATTTGACAATGCGATTTGTTAACATTATTATTTTTAAAATGCAGGATTTTAATTCGACGTTTCGAACACGTTTCAGCCCTAAAACGTGTTGGAAACGTCGGGAAAATAAAAAAGGTACGCGATAGAATCCTGTGTTTTAAAACTAATAAAGTTTATTTACCCCTTGTTCACATCGTATTTGGCTGATGTATTGTGTATGAGAGGAACATCATAGTTTCCCAACTGCCCCGACTATGATGTATAAAATGAATAATTTATACATCCGGCTGAATGCATTTTCTTTTTAACTCGCTTTTATGAGCCCTACCTGTATCTATGCGACGTGCTGTATCCTATGTAACGTTGTTTCAATAAACTTTGTTTTAACCCATTTTAGACATCAGATATAATTTAAACTAACTCGTATCAAAGACCGATGACTATACAACAATTCGGCGTGGTTTTTTTCTTTCTAAATTATCATTATTAAATTATTAAATGGAACACTCTCGTTAACAACTTAAAATAAAATCTAAATTGTTCAACCGTTTGGGTGTTACGACACCACAAACACATACATCAAAACACTTGGTTTTGTGCCTGGGCTAAAAATATAACCTTTATTTGCCTAACTAAACAATGCACTTACATCTGTGGCAAGGATTGTACTTCCCCGGGTGTGCAATCGATTCAAATTGGAAGTCCCTCTTCAATCCGTCATGAGTGACATGCCGGGGTTTGTTCTAGGTTAATTGGGCATTTATGTTCTCCTGCTCGTGTTGGCGCGGTGTTCGGCGTTATCGGATTTCGAATTGAGTTTCGCAGCCGTTGTCAACGCGGGGATATACAAAAGCGGGGAGAGTTAGGGGGTTTTGATCCACGAAATTGATTAATTGGGTTTCGTTATGTTACTGGCAGTGTGCTTTGCTCTTGACAACTCTTTTTTTTACCTATCTTGACTTGTGTTATATATAATAATCAGGACTGATTTGTGGTCACTCTAATACTGGGCGTGTTTTAGACTAATGTTTTACAATTAGATAGATAGATCAAACATTTATTTACTACGCGCACAGATACAAACACAAAACTATATGATAACAAACATAATCCAAGTTAAAATAATATAATGATGGTGCGAACGGGAAAGGGATGTGCCGGTTTAAAAAGGTCCTCAACTCAGCATTGTGTAGCAAGGCAATATCGACGCTGTAGAGTAAAACAAGCATTGGTACAGGGGTACCAGAAAAGGGGGCGAAGGTCTCAAAGGTCAAAAATGGCATTTTTGGATTTATGGACGTTTTCGGCCATTTGTAGACTTTTTTTTGGTGACCTTTTGAGGTTACAACAACTCCGGTCCCTGTGACCCTAGGGTCACCAAAATCAATCAGTCACCTTCTCTCATTAAGACGATTCTAACAATAAAGGTTTCATGGAAATCGATCAACGCGTTCGGTTGTAATCGTCAAATACACAGACAGACAGACAGCGCTATGCATATTAGGGGGCTTTGCCCCCTAAAAATCGGCCAAATGCGATTCGGACTTGCCCACGAAGGGTTCCGTACAATATTCTGTGAATATTTCAAGCGTCTGTCTGTTGCCGTTATTAATATCAAGCAAAAAATAATGTTTGTTATATGGGAGCTCCCCTTAAATATTTATTTTATTATATTTTTAGTTGTTGTTATAGTGGCAACAGAAATACATCATCTGTGAAATATTTGACTGTCTAGCTATCACGGTTCATGAGATAAAGCCTGGTGACAGACAGACAGGGTCCCGTTTTTACCCCTTGGGTACGGAACCCTTAAAACTAGGATTTCGAAAGGGTTTTCACACTAAGTACATCCGAGATTTTATATAAGATTACATTCATTAATGTATATACGTTGAATACGCATTTCAATCACTAATATGTATGTTGTCTCCCCTTGTCAACAGAGGAACAGTGTTACCAATGCATGGCCGACCTGGTCGCTTCCAAGGAGAAGATGTTCATCACGCAGACGAAACTCCTCAATGAGGTCACGTGGAAGACTGTTATGCAGATCGCCAAGAAACATGCCGTAAGTATCTTTGTCTCTTTCGGTCAATATACTCTTTTAACTTACTTGTATTAAATAACTAACTAGCTGACGCGTGCCCACTTCGTTGGGCAGTAACAAATCTGACAATTACGATCTCTTCGGAAGTATTTTGATTTGTCGGTTTAATTATATAGCCTACTAGATGTCCCGGCGAACTTCGTACCGCACCTACTACAACCACTACTTATAACTACCCTACAACTACTAATTTACGCAACGAAAAGTACTCCTATACCAATTATTATTACTAGCCATTTTCGTCCCACTGCAGGGCAAAGGCCTCCCTATCCCCCTTCCATTTATCCCGATCCTGTGCTATGGAGGACCAACCTTGTAAAAACAAGTCAAGTTCGTCGCGCCATCTCAGTCTGGGTCTGCCGCGTTGCCTCCTTCCAGCGTTGGGGACCCACTTTGTTGTTATGAAAGCCCATAGGTCATTCGGCATACGACAGACGTGGCCAGCCCAGTCCCACTTTAGCCTGGGAGCCTTCTGAGTGACATCAGTTATTTGAGTTTTGGCGCGCAGTATGGTGTTGCGAATTCGGTCAGTAAGTTTTAACACCGAGAATACTGCGCTCCATAGCTCGTTGACAAACCTCGAGTGTCGATCTTTGTTGAGCAGTCAAAGACCAAGTTTGAGCGCCGTAAGTGAGGATGGGGAGAATGCATACTATACCAAAATTCATCCAAATCGGTTCAGCGGTTTTGACGTTAAAAGGGAACATACATACATACACACATAACATACATACATTCTTACTTTCACTTTTATATATTAAAGTAGGATGACAGGTTCAGTAGATCCAGAGATTACCCCCCTACAACCTCACAAACTTAACTTCTTGATAATGGTAGTTAGACTAGCTTCTGCCCTGCTTATCCGGTTAATTACGCGCTCTTGGCTTAGAAAACAACAGATGAACGCTTCTATAGTGTACTTCAAGGGATATAAGTTACTTTTTATCCGTGTATCGTGTCGCTGGCACAAGCTAGTAGATAATAAAAAGATTTAAGGAGGAATCGCCTTTGTACATGACCATTACTAAGTATTTTTAAGTTATTTTTGTTTTGTGTGCAATAATGAATAATGGAATCTACCTGGCGTGTACATATTCTATTTTACTTGCTCGTTGGGATTAGATATGCATTTTATTGCACATTTAAGCAATATATTTAAGTATTTTACTTCACAAGTAAAAGCAGCTTTATAAATAATTCTGGACATTTCTTACAACACCATCTAGTCTCAAAGCAACAAGAGCTTGTGTTATGGTATGGGTACCAGATATTTTTATAAGTACTCAAATACACTCGCGAGCAAAAGTATCGAATCACTTTGCATTTTTTCATGTGCACACAATATCTTTGTAAATCGGACTTCTAAATTACTTAATAAATGTAATTATGTTTCTTGAGCTGAATATTATAATATTTTACTTGAATATTAGCTTTATAAAAAGCTATGAAACATGAAAATTGGCCTAGGATTTTTCAGATTATGGCCTTTACGCGTTACGAAGTGCACGAGTTGCACTACCCTCGACCCTATATAACGGGGGTAGAGAGGGGGTTTCTTATCATCTTTCCTCCGTCGACCGAGACACGTTCTCGGCTTGCCCGTTGACGAGCTCACCGCCGCTAACCCGGAGGTGACGTCAACCCGTCCCACATTAGCTGCTAGGCACACTTTCAATAACCGGTCCCGCCGGCGCGGCCGAGGATTACGTTCCATTTTTAGGGTCCCGTTTTTACCCTTTGGGTACGGAACCCTAAAAATGGAAATTTAAACTTAAAGAAAAATCTTGATGTTTAGCTGAGCACACATATGTTTTATGTTGCAACGTAGATCGTATTTTTAGTTCTTAAACTTATTTTTATTGGCGTTGTAATGTGTTTTGTGTGTCTAATAAAATAAAAAATAAAAATAAAAAATAGCAATTTTTTTGCATACAATTCAGACTAGAAAAATCTCGTGGTAATTGCTACGTACAGACTTTCAAACTGAAGTCATTACTAGTGATAGCATTTTGTTTCAGAAGCAAGAATCGTGTACATTTATAATATCGTTTTCAGTAACTTCGTATGCAAGACTTTATACTCGTGCCGTCGCGTGACGGTCGTACCTCTAGGAATAAATTACAGCGCATTTTTATAGTGCACCGAGGACACGCAATTTCGTGATTCCTAGCCCTTGATTTAGTATAATTCCCAAGGGTTGATGAGGGATGCGAAGGCGCTAACCTGGCCTACGCTAAGTGCCAGAAATGGGGTATGAGAGTCGGTGCAGTTCCAAAGATAATCTTAATAGCACGAATAATCACGTACGTTTAGTAAGTAGTGTGTAAAATCGAGGAAGTTTAGGCAGTAAAATATATGAACAGTTTGTTTATGATGCACTCCCATACCGTCGACAAGATATTGCGGAATTGCTACTGGGAAAGAGTTTCACAGATGCAATGTAGAATCGCCGTGGGGTGCCGGCAGTAGAATGATACCCCTCCTCTAATGCCCGTGGATGCAGCAAGAGCCTGCTAAGGGACACCTCCGGAAGATGGGCAGCAGCGTATATCCGTGTATCAACATCCCATACTGCGCTCACCAACCCGCCTGCCAAGCGTGGTGAGTATGGCAACTATCCCTCATGGAGATCTATGAGGGCGGCCTGTGTTCATCAGTGGACGTTTTATGGCTGAAATGATGAATGCAGAATCTATCTAATCAACCGAGAACACTAACTGCTGGGAAACGTTGTCAAAATTACAAGTCAATTTATTACGGTTACTGTTACAAACAGTTAATCACGATAAAACTTAAATAATGTCTACTTAAACTGTACTAGCCGTGGGGCGCCGGCAGTAGAATGTTGCCTCTCCTCTCTTACCCATGGATGCAGTAAGAATCTGCTAAGGGATACCTCCGGAAGATGGGCAGCAGCATCTTTCCGTGTTTTTTCACTACCCTATACTGCGCTCGCCAACCCGCCTGCCAAGCGTGGCGAGTATGGCATCAACCCCCTCATGACAACACAACAAAAAACCAGGCCCCGAGTCCCCGGCGGCCCCGCTAATCCTGGCTACGGTAGCAGTCACGGTAACGGCGGGGCTAGGGGTGCTAAGAATCCCCGGGAGACGATCGGCTACCAACCCCTACGACGACCACTGGCCCTGGTAACACACAACATCCGCACTTTGAGGACAGACGATAAGATTGTTGAGCTGGAAGAAGAAATTAGTAGATTACACTGGGACATTTTGGGGCTATCAGAAGTCCGTAGAGAGGGCGAGGACACGATATCCCTTAAGTCCGGTAACCTACTATACTACCGGGAGGGCGACCAACAGTCCCAAGGTGGTGTCGGGTTTCTCGTTCACAAGTCACTCATTAACAACATTGTCACCATCGACAGTGTGTCGAGCAGGGTCGCGTACCTAACACTCAGAATATCTAAGCGATATTTGCTGAAGGTCGTTCAGGTATATGCGCCGACCTCGTCACACCCAGATGAAGAAGTAGAGTCTATGTATGAGGACATCAGTAGAGCCATACATACGAACAACACTCACTTCACTGTTGTAATGGGGGACTTCAATGCAAAGCTAGGCATGAGAAGCGATGATGAGTTGAGAGTGGGGCAATTTGGGTATGGGCAACGGAACCCCAGGGGACAGAGGCTGGCCGATTTTCTGGAGAAAGAAGGACTCTTTATGATGAATTCTTTCTTCCAGAAGCCGCCTCACAGGAAATGGACCTGGATGAGTCCCAATGGTTCTACGAGAAATGAGATTGATTTCATCCTGACCAACAAGAAACGAATATTCAATGATGTCTCTGTGATTCACAGGGTGAAAACCGGCAGTGATCACCGAATTGTAAGGGGCACATTGAATATGAACGTTAAACTTGAAAGGTCCCGTTTGATGAAATCTACGCTCCGACCCACTCGCGCACATATCCAAAACCTCGAGAGCTTTCAACTCGAACTCGCAAATCGCTTTGACTGTCTAGGAGTAGATGCATCGGTGGACGAGATCAATAACAGGTTCGTAGAAACCGTCCATACGGTGGGGTCCCAGTTCTTTAAGACCCCCCGTACTAATAGACCTCAGAAACTTTCTGATGACACCCTAAACCTCATGGCTGAACGACGTTCTTTGCGACTGCAGTCTCCCGATGATGCTCAGTCACATAGGCAGCTCAATAGACAAATTTGGAAATCCTTGCGGCACGATATTCGTACCTTTAATACAGCCAGTATTAAAGATACGATAGAGCGGAATAAAGGCTCCAAAGTGTTCGCGAGAGATAGTTCTATTGGGCAGAGCCAGATGACGAAGCTGAAGAGGGAAGATGGCAGCATAACGTCAAGTAAAGCAGAAGTGTTAAGGGAAGTCGAAAGGTTCTATGGACGGCTCTACGATTCGGTCACTAAACCTGTTTGCAGTGCGGCCAACGACCCAAGAGCTAAACTGACCCGACATTATACCGAGGATATCCCGGACATCAGCCTGTACGAGATCAGGATGGCCTTGAAACAGCTTAAGAACGACAAGGCGCCGGGTGAGGACGGAATCACTTCAGAGCTTCTGAAAGCGGGTGGATCACCGGTACTTAAAGTCCTTCAGAAGCTATTTAATTCCGCCTTGCTTGAAGGTACGACGCCGAAAGCATGGAACAAGGGCGTGGTGGTTCTGTTTTTCAAGAAAGGTGACAAAACCTTACTTAAGAATTACAGACCCATCTCGCTGTTGAGCCATGTTTATAAGCTGTTTTCAAGGGTCATCGCGAACCGTCTCGAACGCAGGTTTGATGACTTCCAGCCTCCCGAACAAGCCGGGTTCCGAAAAGGCTACAGTACCATAGACCACATACATACGCTGCGGCAAGTCATACAGAAGACCGAAGAGTATAACTTGCCGCTATGTCTTGCGTTTGTGGACTATGAGAAAGCCTTCGATTCGATCGAAACATGGGCGGTGCTTGAGTCTCTCCAACGATGCCGAATTGACTATCGGTACATCGAAGTGTTGAAGTGTTTGTATACAAACGCCACTATGTCAGTCCGAGTACAAGAACAGAGCTCGAAGGCGATTCCCTTAAAAAGAGGCGTAAGACAGGGAGACGTAATCTCTCCGAAACTGTTTACGACCGCTTTGGAAGATGCCTTCAAGCTCCTGGAATGGAAAGGGCTGGGCATCAATATTAACGGCGAATACATCACTCACCTTCGATTTGCCGACGATATTGTGGTCATGGCAAAGTCGATGGAAGAGCTCAGCACGATGCTCGAAGGCCTCAATCGAGTCTCCCAGCGGGTAGGCCTTAAAATGAACATGGACAAGACGAAAATCATGTCAAATGTCCATGTCGTGCCTGCCCCAGTTATGGTTGAGAACTCGGCTCTTGAAGTTGTCGACGCGTACGTATACCTAGGACAAACAGTCCAATTAGGTAGGTCCAACTTCGAGAAAGAGGTCAATCGTCGAATCCAACTCGGATGGGCAGCGTTTGGGAAACTTCGCAACGTCTTTTCGTCCAACATACCTCAGTGCCTTAAGACGAAAGTCTACAACCAGTGTGTGTTACCAGTGATGACATATGGAACCGAGACGTGGTCCTTCACTATTGGCCTTATGAACAAGCTCAGAGTCGCTCAACGAGCTATGGAGAGGGCTATGCTCGGGGTTTCTCTACGGGATCGAATCAGAAATGAGGAGATACGTAGAAGAACTCGGGTCACCGACATAGCCAAACGGATTAGCACGTTGAAGTGGCAATGGGCAGGCCATATAGCGCGCAGAACAGATGGCCGATGGGGCAGCAAAGTTCTCGAATGGAGGCCACGGATCGGCAAGCGCAGCGTAGGACGTCCACCTACAAGATGGGCAGACGACTTGGTGAGAACTGCTGGTCGGCGGTGGATGCAGACGGCTTCCAACCGCAGTACTTGGAGATCAATGAGGGAGGCCTTTGTCCAGCAGTGGACGTCCTACGGCTGAAATGATGATGATGATGAAACTGTACTGTCTGTCTACTATCTGTAAACTTTTATTTAGAATTGGATATGATCCATTTGTGTGTGCACATTCCGGATGCATGTCGCTAATCCGCCTGCCAAGCGTATGAGTATGGCAACAACCCGTCATGATCGGTACTTAGAGATTCATGAGGCCTATGTCCAGCAGTGGACGTCCTGCGGCTTAGAAAATGATAATCATGTGCTATGTAATAAAATAAATGAAACAGGTGTTAATTCTAATAGTCATGTGGTCTCACGTTAAATCACATATAGATTAAGTACTTGCCTGCTATTACTCTGAAACGACATTTACCGCTAGCAAATTACGCTGTACGAAACAGATGCTTTAATTTAAACAAAGGAATATCGGTAACGTATTTAATAGCGTACGTCATCGTAATGTCGATAATTTATAACACTTCGTTATAATTAGTTTGCCAATAAAACTGCAATTCGACGTCATTTGGATAGCACGCGGCCCTGTGAGTCAGAGCAATAAACAGTATAGGGTAAAGGTAATGTATGTTTATGTTTACACTGGCTACCTCTGTCATTTCTTTTCTCGAAAGTGCGATACATACGTAATGCGGAAAAATGGTAGGGAATTACTGATGGAGCTATTATTTTGTGAATTACTGTTATTACCCCTTTAAGCTGTTTGTTACGGAACAACATGTGTCTAGAGGGAATTTATTTTACCTTGTTTATAGGTCCTAAATGGCATTATAATTTTGTTTTGTATTATATAGTCAAATGGTTATAGATTATCGTTGGTTGCATACAAGTTCATACAACTTGTATGCAACATGATGAACCAGGACAATTTTGAGACACTAACTAGTTGTTTCTTAGACTTAATATTAAGATTGAGAAGTGTTGCAAATAAATGTATTTTATTTTCATTAATATCAAATTAATTATCGTATAGTAGTGATTTTTGAAATGATGATGTTTGGTGAAATTTTGTTTCAAATGTCGTTAAAATATCGTCTCATTGTATCGCTTATCAGACAGATAGCATATTATGGCCGTGATTTATAAAGAAAAACCTACATATCTCGAAATTTCGAGAGCTGATAAGTTTTAAGTACTCTGGGGTTAGTGTCTGGAAAATTCTATACGATCAGAAAACTAGTAAACAATACCATAAATAACATAATCAGAGGTTACAGTGCTACTCACGTATCGTATCGGCTCGATAACTAGGGTGAACGGACCTGCCCTTAAATTATTGACGAGGAAATCGTTCGTTTGAACCCTCTGGTTTGCCTTGACCAATGGTACTAAGTGTTTAACGTGAGTCTATACACTTATAGTTTACTAGCTTGTGGCTACAGCTTCGTACATTAGAAGCACATTTTTCACTGGGTATTTATCGCGTCATTTACCTATATTATGGACCGACGTTTAGACAGGAATGCATCTATTGTGGTTCCGGAAAGACCACGGCAAAAAGGTTTAGTACGTGCTTTTCAGTCAGTTTTAAATACCTTGAAGGCCTCAATTGAGGATTTTTTCTACATACTTTTCGCTTGAATCGTTTCGGCGTTTTGTATAAGAATTTAATTTGCTCTCTGTTTACTTGAATTAAGTTATTAAAATTTTGTATTGCGCTTATGTACGTTCCTCGAGTGTTGTTCACATGTAAGAATGGAATCCTCGATATGAAATTTACATTATACATACATATAAACGAGTCCATACAGCGCAGGTTTCTGTGATATCTGCAATTTAAATGTAATTGTTTTGACAAAGACAAGACTGTTTTTCCATTTCTCCTCCGCAAGTAAACAGTCTTATAGCTTCTACATGCAAGGACACAAATCTTTACTAGTTATTATGTAACTTTATTTATAAAATTGTGTAAACTGTTTGTTCTCCGAATACAATTAAATTAAGTATTGATTATTTTATAGCCCTTCGTAGATTGTTCGATAAATCAACAAGATAATGAAACACAGCTATAACTTTAGCCGGTAAAACTCCGTCATTACCGTTCACACTGAAGAAAGAACTATTCAATCTAGTCGGCTCGGGTCGGGTTTGCAACTCAAATAAAAGTTACTTCCTGGAGTGCGGTTGATTGCTCTCCTCCTATCTTCTCGACAACAGTGCCAGTGCCCTCGGCGGCGGCGATGTATTTATATTGAATCATAGCTGTCTTGTATGCTATAGGCACTGTCACAATGTATTGAAGACAATGTACTACGATTCCTATTCTCTTAGATTACGTAAACGCACGAGTCGTTGTACCATATAAGATTGTGTGTCGTCATGCGAAAGTTGTATTACAAAATGACAATCAACAAAATAAGGAAATTTAAATAGAGACACATTCATAAGAATCTGGTGGCACGAACGTAAGGGACACTGCACTATAGTTAGTTATAGGGCTTATGTTGTTAAAATTAAGCTTTTTTCATTCTGATGATTCATTCAGTATCGGCAAATTTTAACCCTGCAGTTTATTTAAACTGTTACGATCTCTGTATAATAATAAACAAGCAACATCTGTTGTGCATTTACCCACAGTGCCATTTCCAACCCGCCTGCCAAACTTAAATACTATCACAAGACCAGACCTTACATTCTTTGAGCCGAATTAGACAGAAAGAAGTCACGTGTTTGAACATGGTGAGAAAGCATCGGTCTCAGGATGCCTGTTGTGGGTATTTCTAGTGGGTATAGTAACAATAAAATATGTCAAAAGATCTTTACCTGAGTAGTGTTCTATACTAAGGAACTGAGAGCCTCACGTCTATAAGTGGACTGTTAATGACTGTTCCTGATGATATCCCTTTCGCTCGCTAACCAACAGCTTGTTTGCAGAAGTCGGCGGCGCAGCACCTGTCGCGACTGTCGGGCGCCATCGGGCCAGAGCGCATCTACGCCGACTGGCAGTGGTGGATACTAGCGGCGCTGCCGTTCCCTCATCTCGTGAGGGTTCTGGACTGTTTCTTCCACGAGGGGATCAAGGTATGTTGTAAACGTACCGGACTGTCGGGCGCTGTCGGAGCCCATTTACACAGCTGGCAGTAGTGACTACTGGCAGTGCTGCTGTTCTTACAAGCTTTTATTTAGCTTGCCATGTATGTGTATGTTTGTATTTGGGTAAGGTAACCGCACTATGTAAAAAAAATAACAAACAAGCTTTTATTTAAACGTTGGGTACGTTTAAATAAAAGCTTGTACGGGAGCAAGCTTCGATAGTACTACAGAATTATCCTAACATAAAAAAAATACTAATAAAGTAATTAATTTCTTTATATTTTATTGTGTGCCATGTACCTAAAATTCCTATGGTTCCCCTCTTTAGGGTTCCGGACCAAAATAGTGAAAATGGAATCCTTATAGAATCACTCTGTCTATCTGTTTGTCACAAATGGATATCTCGAGAACTACTGATGCTATCGACTTGAAATTTGAAATGGTTAAAGATAACACTTTTTTACTAATACAGCATTTATGAAAATGTTAAAAAAATTCTTATTATGATTGCAAGGGGGCGGATAGGGATCTCAAAATTTTTAAGTGAAGTTACTAGGTTGTGTGGGGTATAATATAAAAGGTATTAATTTGCACATTTATAAACATTTTTTAGTTTTCCTTTAAACCGTATCGTTTTTGAGTTATTTACAAAAATTACCGTTCCCCCCCTTTATCTCCGAAGTTTGCAGAGATAAACCCGTGAAACTTTTATAACCATTAGAAGTGTATGTATAGTTTATAGGAAAATTATAGCGAACTCTCTAATTTGCATAGTTTTTTAGACAAGGCGGGTGGAAGGGGTTTTCAAAATGTTTGTGAAGTTACTAGGTCATGTGGAGTATCATATGAAAGGTATTCATTTGCTCACAAATAAACAGTTTTTAGTTTTGCTTTAAGCCTTATAGTTTTCGACTTATTTAAAAAAACGTGAAAAAATAGCGTTCCCCCCTTATCTCCGAAGTTTGCAGAGATAAGCCCGTGAAACTTTTATTGCGAATAGCAGTGTATGTAAAGATTACAGGAAAATTATAACAAACCAAAGTTTAAAAATCTACATGTTCCGCTTTCAGACAAAAGATGGCGCTGTTAAGATTCTACAACAAATATTAAATTGCCTTTATCATAATATTATATTGTATGATGGCACGGAACCCTCGGTGCGCGAGTCCTTCTCGCTCTGGCCCGGTTTTATTTAAATATGTTACTGCGAAGATTATTATATGTACATTCTCCCTTCCAGGTGTTCTACAGGGTAGCACTGGCGATCCTTATCCTATTTCACAAGCACGCGACGAACCAGAATTCTGAGTGGTTCGCGGAGGCTTCCAAGAACGGCGTCGACCACGCCATCGACAAGTTCTGTCGGAACATGCCCGCCTCGCCGACGAAATTGCTTCGGACCGCGTTTAGCATACGCGCACTCAGGTATCAGATTGGAGTAGAACTTTGAATTAGTCCAATTTGACCTGATATAGCTCTGAGTTTCAAATTGCCCTAATACAAAGTTTAGGCATTCATTATTCCTATAGTGATAATCACGACAATAAACATTTTCATCATATTTTTTATTTTAAAAACTACCTTAAATGCACAAAAAGTTCGATAACGGTGATCACGGAAATAAAGGTTTGGGATTTTGAAAAGTTTTTAAAATAAGTCAATAAATAAATTCGATCACTTTTTGAATCTTTTTTCATTTGGAATTGTCTATAAATTGTTTAACTTGCGCGATTTGTTAACATGTTATGTATAATTAAAATTACAGAATTTTATCGCGTACCTATTTTTGAATTCTATGAACAAAACTAATTGTTAACCTGTCTGCCTCCACAGCTCACAATACATATCCAGGGTGTTCATAAAAACGGAAATGACGCTCAAGTCGAAACAAGTGATAACCGGCTCGCGGCTGGTCAGGTCGCGGTCCTCGGACAACCTGCCGACCAGCCAGTCGCAGGTCAACATTCAGATGATGTCGCACACGCTGACTATTCGCGAGGTAAGCTTTGCACCAATGTACAAAATGAACGCGATAAAACTTTTAAACTTATAATGTGGAACTGTAGAGCATTTGAAATTGAAGTCTCGTGTTTTGAAACAGCCTGTAGAGTCTACAGTGTAGTCAAAAAAACTTTTGATTCACAAAGTGCATCCGTACTGAAGTTACTTTTTGTGAGCGACGATATGCAATATGATCTAGCGTTTGAATAACTATTATATTATATTATAAGTGTGAGTTTTAGGAGGTGCTGGTTTCTTTAGTTATGTTAATAAAAATAATGTTATTTTTCTAACCTTATCCAATATTATGTGGGGTCGACACAACGTCCTCCTCCTTACGCTTAACGCGGTAACAGGAGGTTTTATTTTCATAATTATTGCCTGCTATCTCCCGTTGCATAATCTTCCTCTGTAAAAAGTAGCTTCGGTGTGATTGCGCCAATACAAATCTTATCACCTATACAACAAAGGCTTACTTTTCGTTATTTATTGGAGGTTCTTTTTGATGTAGGATGCCGAAACTTTGGTTAGAAGACTTATAATTATAACGGACGGAACGGATCTAACTTGAACACTGTCCCCGCATTTAAACTTTAAATGTTATGTATCTTTCACAAGTGCAATGTTTTAAACTTCGAGGTTAGGTTCACGCAATCCTGATTAATAATGGTTGGTAAGATAGGTACCCCACTTTTAAGATCCAATTAATGCAAGCCACTGCCTAATTATATATCCTAACATTATCCCATACATAAACTAATATCTATAAATTTTCAAGCGCAACGCTTGGAGTTTCTAACAGAAATACCAAATAACACACAAGCACATACACAATTAACTATTATGTGTATCGATATTATATGGTTTACTATTGATAAGCATAAAATATATTGTCATAATTTACATTGGCATAACGAATTTCTGCATAATAATCATGCCGCATTAAGATAGTTAACATAATAATAGTGAAGCATAATTTTATTAACTATTATGTTATAAACGCATTCATGTCCGCGGCTCAAGGGTGGCCCAAAGGCCACCAACTCTGCACCTTTACATACTAAACTCCAAATTGTTCCAAAACAATTCAGACCGAATGATAGCTACGCTATCCTTTGCATTATGCCACAGTAATATTATGCTAATAAAAGTTATGCGATAACGTTATGCCAAATAATATTATGCCTAACAATTTTATGCTAAGAGAGGGTATTCCGTATTATATTCATTATTTATGTACATCGTTACTTGGTTCGCAGAGAATGTCTGAAGAAACGTGCAAACAGATGGTATCGTACTTGGAAAATAAAAATAGGCGTGGCTTTGGCTTTTATACATCATTCGATCATCAGTTTGCGATTAACATACTAACTTCAGTCATATCGATAGTACAATCGATATTCCACTTGAGTTTTTGTAAGATTTTATTTTGATCCTTCAGTTTTTTGTTAGTCATTGGTGCAGGTACGTAGCCAGGATTGGTGGGGTGGGGCTAGATGAATTTGATGGCTTGTCTATTGAGACACGAAACGTAGACACGAAGCGTCATATATTTAAGCAGAACGTTATCTGTGGCTAGAGAGATTTAATTAAGAAGCCTCAGGGAATAAATTACTAATAATTAAAATATGTTATGCCTAGGTATTAATATGATGATAAAAGTCTGAATCATTAACCAATAGTATGGGAACTTGATCTGTTATATCGTTTTGTAAGAATAAATTATATCATGTAAGAATAAATTGTATCTAGTGTCATATGAATGGGTTGCTCCTGGCTACGGCTCTGTCAAGTTATGTTATGTTTAGTCTGTGTAGCGTCATTAGCGACAGGTTGTGAATGATTATGTTGTATTCCATGTGATCACTCGACTCTCCCAGTTATACTTGAAGCGAGCTTAGATCCAGCTCGTACCATCCCATTAGCTTTGAATGTATGAATTCGTGTTTTATCTTAATGTTTTTCAGTGTGATACTCTGTAAGATATAAACTCTACTGTATTATGAAACCTTTCAAACTTTGCGACTTCGCATGTCATGTTTGTGATTCGAATCGAGAGTAAAGAGAACATTATATTGTGAGAGAATTAACATGTAAGTGACGTGACGGTGGCATGATGTTTTGTGTGAGTGCTAACAGTGTGTCGGTTTGTCCCGTTAGGGGTCGCATTCGCCGGGCCCCCGAGCCCTCTCCATGGGGGTATATCCCATCCAAGCGCTCAAGTCCCAGATTCTTGACCAGAGTGAAGTAAGAAGTAACAGTGTCCGCGGCTCGCGGCCATTTTGTCGATGTTTAGATGCACTGCTTGTCACTTAGGTGTTTTTTTATGCCCCCCTCCGATATACAGCTTAGATGACCAGATTATGAGCTTCTGAGATGTCGCTTGTAGATGCGTTGTGCGCTTATATATGGTAACTTAACAAGTGAGTTGTTGTTTATTGCAATCGTATGATAAATTATATAAACAGATTTATACTTTTGCTAAATTCGATGTGTACCAAATGTAACTGTCATTATTTAACATAAAAGTCACTTTCTTGTTCATATTAAAACATATTTTTTATTAAAACAGCATTCGCTAAAGTTACCTATGATGACAAAGCGATGAGGACACACAATGTTGAGACGAGTCACTGACTGGTGACTTTATTCAGGATTGTGTCAGAAGTGGGGATTTACCTTACACTTTTTTAACAAAATAGAATGCGTACAATGCATCTACATACAAATACATCTTAGTCCAGCTTAATTTATTTTGCGTTTTTATATGGTGAGTATATGATACGCTAGTATGCATGGAGCTACGTTACTGGTTGTTTAATGTTTATTGTTGCCCGATGTTTATTTTGTACTGTAAAGGCTACGAATAGAATATAGTTGTATAGTCCTAAGTGTATTTTTTTTAAAACATCATCCGATCATGATTTTTGTTTTCTCATTTGTTTTATACGTATACGAAAACAGCATTGATCGTTACACGAAGATAGTAATATTTCAAACAAAGATATAATATAAACTACAAATTTCACCATAGCTCGTACCGTTAGCTCATGACAACTTGAACATAAGCTCCCTGTAAATCCACGCCATTTTGTCAATGAGCCTGCAGCGACCTTTGAATATGGTTGGTCCAAAATAGTTATTCCGTAATACATTAACAGTGAAAGCAGTGAGAAGGCCGTTATCCGAGATGCTACTATTCCTGTCACCAAATTCAAATATATTGCTGTGTTTGAGACTCTATCTCTAGATTGAAGATGATTTGAGGCTCATGAGGCTTAAAGTGACACACGAAAATTCACTGGACGAGTGCCTAACATGAAACGTGATGCTTTGTTGTAGGCAATTGAATATCCGTCGAATATACTGCACGTTTCATTTGTTAAGTGGATAATTTGCTTGTTCCGTCTATGAAAAATTTAAATCTAAAATCGATGCTAAATGATACATGGCATGACAGCTGAAAAGGGTTACATGGATTATATTATTGTTATAATAAAATATAGTATGTGTGCTACTGCACCCACCATTACCTATTGGTATTTATAAATGTACAGTCTGCGACATGAGTGCCGACAACTAACGCTACTTGAACCATCCTTCTTGGATGCAGAGGCCATAATCAGAAAATAATGATTGAAAAGAAGTATAACCCAGTATGAGACTGTAGGCCATGACCAGCGACAGAACAAGTTAGTGTGATGGATCAATTTAGTGAAACTATTCATTTTACAAAATGAATAGTGAAACGAAGTTGAATTTCAGCAAAATTAAATTAACAGATATCTACATCAGTACAACATTTACGAATTTCCGATAGTTTTCTAATAAAAACCTGTACTTTTGCAGACTAGTCATCTAGCCTTATATGATATACTAGCTGCTCTACGCGGTTTCACCCGCGTAGTTCCCGTTCAACAGCCTATGTTACTCAGGGGTAATGTAGCATTCTAGCGGTGAAAGAATTTTGAAAATCGGTGCAGTAGTTTTTGAGTTTATTCGGTACAAAATACAAATTTTTCCTCATTATAATATTTTAGATTGCATAGGAAGTGATAACGCCCTGTAGCACATGATAAGCAGCGCATAGCCCTTCCTCCGCAGAGTCCGCGCTCCTCCCACCTGGCTCTGTGGTTCCCCTTCCCCAACGCGGTGTTCCGTGACCAGCGGCAGCACTCCTCCGACCTGAGGCAGAAGGTTTGACAGATCCTAGCCGCCGTTCAACGTAACTTACTTACGGATCGTTTCGTTGAAGCATGCATTGTGTATTTCTGTTGTTTTTGTAGTTTAAGTTAATTTTAGTTATTTTTGTTTTTATTTTTTCTGTATGATTTACACAATAAAGAGTTTATCTATCTATCTATCTATCATGCAAAAACATTTTGTAAGATAGATCAGCAAATTAAATCTTTATAGGGCAACTACGAGTATATTTTCTGTCAACAAAGTTTAGATTTGTTACTAATCTGCAATACCCTATCTAATATATTGGTTCCTAAAATGTTAGATCTGTCACTACATAACGCCCTCACAAAAACTAGGTCTGGTTGTGTTGCAACTTGCAGCAACGTCGCACCAGCCGAGCGACCATAGCGAGCGTGCCGCGGCAGCGACCGCCGATGTGCCGGAACCAAAATCTACTTAGTGACATATCTACTATTTTAGGAAGAAATATATTTATTAAGTGATTGAAAAAATCATACCCTGTTTATAGTGTTAAAGGCTCGAGCAGACCGGATGCGTATGCGTAGACGTAAGCGTAGACGTGCACGTACCACTGAGTTGTAATGTATGGAACTGTATGAGACAGGACACACCGCTTGCGTAACGTAGACGTGCGCGTCGTCATACAGTTCCATACATTACAACTCAGTGGTACGTGCACGTCTACGCATACGCATCCGGTCTGCTCGAGCCTTAAACCACATTAGGTTAACATTTCAAGGAAATAAAAAACGTTATCAAATATTCATTTCATGTAGTAAGTACATTTGCTGGGAAATTTAGTAATACGAAGTTTAGATTTAGTGAAATGAATAGGCAATATTTAAAATTTTTAAAATATTATTTTAGCTGTACTAATATAACGTATCTAGTATGTTTACTTAGCTGTGCTACGAGTAGTTATTTATTGTTACCTCATATTTAGTCAGCTTTCTTAATTCGAGTGTACACTCGTTTGTTGATTTTAACGCTAATAGTACAAATTTATTGAATGTTACATACATAGTACCTTTTATCTGTGTAGCAATTACTCCAACGTTTAATACTGTATTGTCAACAATCAATCGCTTAGGTAACTTCTGTGATTCTTACATCGGACTGTAAGTTCAGTATTATTGTAGTTAATTTAGTGTTCATCTACATATGTACATATATAAACCATACATACATAGGTAGACCATTTCAAGGAAATCAAAAACCTTATCAAAAAGTTTTGATTCTGGCGGGGTTTGACCCCGCGTTGGTTAAATTGATACCTCACCCTGAAGGGTTTCGTAGCGTAGCTGGTTAAAGCACTTCGGGCTTTGACCAACGCTCGGTTTTTCCTTGAAATACAGTCTAACAGCTTTTAGGTTTTCTTTTCCGTAATTGAAATCCGTAAGTAAGTTATGGTGAAGTGGTATTAACGCACTGAACGGGTTAGATGTCGTGGTAGCACTTCTAAAACGGTGAAATGTATGTAGTTTAGCTTTGAGTAATCTGTCCAGTAATGTCAGGTCGTATTCTCACGCGCAATGGGACTAAAAGTGAAATAACAAGAGGTAAAACCAGTTAAAATTATCCAAAAAGGCCTATGAAGAATACTTTTCAAAACGTAGAAGGAAAGTTTAACGGGACTCTACCGCTTAATTACTTTATTTTCCGAAGTTTCGAGTGCATTGCAGGCCTCGGGGCCTACCATAATATATTTCTTTCAAAGTTATATTAAAAACGTGACAAAATTTCACTGTTTCTCAGTATAAAATATAAAATCGCTACTAACTACGGTTCTACTAGTTACCAGATGATCCATTGTCCATATATCTCGACTTCAAAGATTCGTGTTGGTCGAATACATTAGCTATTTGGATAACCCCTAGTTATTTCACTAATACGTGTTAAGTCGAAGCGTTACATTGCGTGTCTTGAATACGGTTTTTCGAATCCCTAATAAATATTTACGAAACCCTAATTGCATGTTCAAATATATTGTGTAGGACTTCCCACATTAACACTAAACTGCACCTGAGTATATATTGAAATGAACATCAAACCGACGAAGTCAGTAGCAATTATAAAGGTTACTTTTAGACGCTCAATTGCATACTAAATATTATCAACAAACACAAAACATACAATATTAAACACCAATGTGTTAGGTATCTAAAGTTCTTATTTTATGTTCTCATTAACTTTATTCGAATATAGTTTTGTAGATAGTTATTAGAAAGTAGCCATATCGATATGAATATTTTGAAGTATGTAGATTATAAATATTGAAGAAGGAGTGAATTTACAATATCGTCAAAGACTTTTATTCATTGCTAAATATTTTCTATACTTAGATTTTACAGTGAATCTGAAGTTGTGGCAGGTATAGTATATTAATTATTGTTTTTTTAAATAGAAATGTAAATGGAATAGAAACGCTTATATATTTGTTGAGGAACTAAACGTATTTTTTTATTGTGGGAACAAATCAAGAAACTCGCAAGGGACCGTTTTTGTATGAACCATTCTAAGCCGAATAAAATTTATGTTAAAAAGGAGAATCGTAGTATGTACAATTTTTAATTCCATTTTATAAGAAGCGAGTACCAATTAAGCTATTAAGCAATTAAGCTAAACATGTGTGAACTTTCTTTGAATTAATAACTTATCTATAAATCTATGATTTTGACTATTACTATAAACGGCTAAAAATAAAAAAAATATACCTTCAGCTCTGGAAAATGCAGAGCAACGTCATCGCGTGAATTCTTATAACTATTGTGGAGATAAACGACCCAAGTTCAAAATTCTCTTGTAAAATAAGATAAGTGTCCTCGAAACATGTTTTGTCTGTGTATCGAGCTTTATTTATTGTAAATTTGGCTCCCACTCAAACCGCGCTAGAACTAATTGTGTGGTTGCGACTATCTTTATATCTTTATCTGTATGTTGCATGATATGTATTTGTATACGTTTTAGTGTATATTTAGTACCAGCTGAGTTGGAGAAGTTCATTGTTTGTATATATTATTAGATGTTATATCGTATCTTTATCTTTTTGCGATTTCAGGAATATATATTTTCTACGTAAACAAATAATTCTTGATCTATAAATTATGGTAAATAATTAATTTCTCCATCTTTTTAAATATAGTCTGTAAATCAATTCCGTATTAAGATGTATTATAGTGTTGTAGATGTTTAGGTGTGCACATAATCGCACTTGTCACCTGTAGCGTTTACTAATGTCTCCACTAATATTGTGTCGTCTTATTCGTTTAGTCTAGGCTGTACTTTACCTGTATATTTATCATCATTGTATATATTCCCAAAACAAAAATATAAAGCTTTCGTCCATTTAAAATCAGAATAATAAAATATATAGTAAAGCAATCAATAAATTTAAATAGTGATACATTTTGCATTACTTAATAAGTGTACTAGATTCATTATAAGGAAAGACTACAAAAAAGTTAATAACAATTCAATAATTCTGTCAATAGTGTTATTTGTATAAAATTAAAAAGTAAACATCACACTTATAAGTGCACGCTAATCACACTCTAAATCCAACCCCAGCGATCCATCAAAGATTTCATCAAGAAGCTGGTTTCCCTGTCACGCGCACCGTCGTTGGTCACTCAGCCAACCGCTCAGCGTCAACGTTTCATAGCAATCTATACAATATCCCTCGATATTGTATAGACGTAGTACGTAGTATAGTATAGATGTAGTACGCGTGACAGGAAAATCAAGTCTACATCTACGCACACAGATACGTGCATAATCTAACTAGTTGTCAACCGCGTTCCAGCTGTTCACTCTATGGTCGTGGCTGCCGGTGAGGATCACGATGTACCAGCCCGTCCTGCTGTACACGACCGAGGAACACGGCTGCTCGCTCACCACCTTCTACGTTCGCGTGGAGCACCACGAGCCCACGCTGCTGATGATCAAGACTTGTAACAACGAGGTTGGTTCCACTCATCATCATACATGCATCTACCGTTTATGACGAGCCACCGGGATCACACGCATTATTGCCAAGAGCACAGTTTGGTCATGTGTAGTAGAACTTTTTGTAAATAGTTCTTCCGGGGAAGTACTACCACCATACCTATTTCTGCCGCCAAGCAGCAATGTCTACATTGCTGTGTTCTAGTTTGAAGGGTAAGGGGGCCGGTGAAATTACGGGCGCTGAGACATAGAGTTGTAAGGTCTCATACCTTACAACTGCATGTCTCAGGGTGACGGGCGCAAAGCAATGCAGCGTTGGTCACGTGCTTCGTGAACGTGTAACATACAAAAAAAAAATATATTTTCTCTTCATAATATTAGTATATGTCGAAGTATAGATTATAAATTTAACTTTTAAAACTATCATTGTTGTCAACATTATTATGCAATATTTATGATGATTTGAGTCTTTTTGAGACTTCAGAGACAGTTTATCCGTGATGATGACGTGTGAAACTGCGTCGAAATATCGGGAAGCTCAAAAATACTCAAACCATGGAAAATATCCCGTAAATATCGCATATAATGGTTATAATTTTATTCGGTGCATCAGGTATTCGGCGCGTACTGCTCGACGCGATGGTTTGAGCGGAACCAGAAGGACGAGCGCGGTAACAGGCAGGCTTATTTCGGCACTGGAGAGACATTCCTCTTTAGGTGAGCCTTTATTACTGTAATAGAATAAGAAAAAGTTAAAAAGTATTTTATTAATATTCAAACGTAGCATACATTATGTGATCCATAGGCTCATCCTGAACAAGTTATAAATGTGTTTCAGGAAACGGAATCTATTTTGAGTTTTGGAATAAATACATATTTGAAAACATTTAAACGTTAAAATAACACATGTAGTTTGTATCTCCACCTAGTTTAACTTCGATAAATTTTTAATTTTAATTTACTAATTCACATATGTACCTATACGTATTATATGAGTCAAATAGATTTATTTATGTTTTTATGTTATATTTTTAATGTAATTTATATATAATAATAAATATAATAGAAGTAGTGCGCTCTCTCTAACTTTATCAGTCTAAGTATATCATTAATGCTTTAAAACTTTACTAGTCAATTTAATCTTTGAATTGTATTTATCTATCTATTTTTATTTCATTGTTTCATTATTATATTATGTACTCCTAATATTATGCTCTTTGGGTGAAGGCTATAACCACTAATTAACTTTTCGTCCACTTTCCATCGCGTGTACTTGTGCAATACATGTGTGTTTTATTATTTTGCATGCGTTATTTAATTTTTGCATGGTTTTCTAAGTGTTTGTATTTTGTTACTTTCTTGTTTATTTTGGCGAAAAAAATATAAATCAAAGTCGAGCGGCATTGTCACCTCAGTAATGACTTGAGAAACTTTAATGAATGTTACGTACTAAGGAATTATAAGCCAATTTATTTATCAGACCTTGAAATATGCTTGATTGTTTTTATGACATATTTAATTACAAATCGTATGTTGATGGAGCAAAGTGGTCAACAATCCACAATGAATAAAAATTCTGTTTAAATTTAACAAATAAAAACAGATTTTTAGGTTAAGTTATGGCGCTTTGTTGACATTTTGACATCACTTATTGTTGTGATGTCAAAATGTCAACAAAGTATACAAATACCGTACGAGTAGCAGATGCTGGATGCGGAAAATTGGGGAAGGCTAATGTTCAGCAGTGGACTAATACAGGCTGATATTCGTCATGATGTAAACCTAAACGCACGTTTCGACCTACCTACAGGATACATACCATGATTTGAGTCTTACAAATTCAACCTTAAAGTCGTCAACAATAATAAATTAAAAGTAAAAAAACTTTTTACCAAACAAGCTTTTATTTAAACGTACTTACGTTCTAAAAATAATAAAATAAACATTTTCCATTAAAGTTTAATGTCAACTTAAAACGTCTTTACAGAATTTATGTGATAAAAAGGTTGTCGCGAGATTAACCTGTGTACATGTAACTTGATCTGATTAAATTTTTTTTTCAAACAATGTAGATACGAGTGCCTGCTTAAATCTCGCGACAAGCTTTTTTATCACATAAATTGTGTGAAGACGTTTTAAGTTGACATTAAACTTCAATAGAAAATGTTAATTTCATTATATTTAGTACGTACGTTTAAATACAAGCTTGTTTGGTAAAAAGTTATTTTACTTTTAATTTATTTTTTACTTTTTAGTTATCACTGGACAGTTGGTTTCTTGTTTGTGCATCTCATGCCCGCCATGTTGGATTTAGAGTGACGTCATATAATTTTTCGAGTAACTCTCAGCAAGCCCCATTTATGTGATATCCATATTGTAAGCATTAATAAAATAACTAGTCCGCCATCTTGGGTATTCTGCCATATTGGATTTAGAGTGACGTTATTTCATTTTTCGAATTATTCCGCCATGTTGGATTTATGTTGGATTCTCGCGTTTTACCCAAGACCCTACTTAACCTTCTATACCACACATGCCCCTGTCTTGTTAAATAATACCTATTCACCCTAAGCGCCCCAGTGTTGTTTATGTGCCGTGTGTCCATCACGTAACCCCATCCACTAACCTGCATGTTTCAGCCTTTACCCAGAGCGCGCCAAGTACCCTTGGGTCGGGTGTTCCGCCGCGGAGAAGGGCGAGGAGAAGGTCGCCCACGGCTCCGAGCTGTTCATGGCTGCTGACAATAAGATGATTACCATCGGCGGCGGGTCAGTACCAGCTCACTTATCTTGTTCTTGTGATATTCTAGTCTGCATCCGCAAAGGGCCAAGTACCCCTGGGTCGGGTGCCTGGAGGACTCGGAGGAGACGGGCACGCCGCACGCGAACTCTTTGTTCATGGCGGCCGACAGCACGATGATTACTGTCGGAGGAGGGTATGTGTTTGAGTTTGCATGCGTCTTTTCAGAGTGGGATGTATAAAGTTTATAAAAAAAAAGTTAGAAGGTTATTAATTTCTAAATAATTAAAAACGGTACAAAAAGAAATTACAAAGTCTACTCTTAATGTAAGTGTAAACATTCATTTCTTAAATGTATTGGATAGGCAATTAGATACAATATAACGAAGCAAGTACCCTTTGTAGCTTTGTTACACATACATAAAGCCTGTATATTGAGGTCACAATATCTTGCATCGAGCTCCCCTTACGTAATTAGATATACACAATATTTTTGTATTGTTTTCAGATTATATATACTAATATTTAAATCTATTGGTTGATTGTTAGCAAAGAGGTTTTATTTTATAATAGTGTTTATTTAGTGTCTATGTTGGTGTGTGTGTGTGTGTGTATATGTGCGTGTGTTTGTGTTTAATAGTGCGTAGTAAATGCGTGAGTGATATATAATTGTGAAGTGGCGTAAAACCAATCTCAAGTGTCTTTATATTAGGTCGTACATATGAAATTGGCGTTTTGTATGAGAGGAACATAAAGTCGGTTTTTTTTATATAAAATATTGAATTAATCAAAGTAATAACCACCAAAAATGAGTAGCATTGCTATCTATGCACTTTTGCCATCTCATAGGTAGTTCATTGATCCCTTTACTAAAAAAAACCATTCGGACGGAAATCAATAAAATCTTTGAAGGCGGTTTGGACTGCCCCATTGGAGTTGAATTTTTTTCCCTTGCAAGAAGTTATCCAAATTTCGAAAAAAATGGTAATCTGTTTGAGCAAGGTCCGGAGATTACGGTCAATGTCTTAGACATTCCAATTGAAGCTCCTCTAATTTGGTTGCCGTCTGTTGAGCAGTGTGTGGTCTAGCGTTGTCCTGAAGCAGCAGTGGCCTAGAGCGATTGACCAGCCTCGGTTGTTTAGCAGCTAGCTTTTCCATCATGGTTTGCAGTTGCTGACAATAGACATCTGACGTAATCGTCTGGCCAGATTTAAGAAAGCTGTAGTGGACGTCACCGGCACTGGTCCACCAAACAGCTCACAAGTAACTTTTTGAGTCAGTTTTCGCTTCGGGCATGATTTGGCTGGTTCGCCAGCGTTCAGCCATTGCGATGAGCGCTTCCGATTATCGTATAGGATCCACTTTTCATCACAGGTAATGATTCGATTTAAAATCCCTTCATTATTGTGCCGGTTGAGTAATGTAACGCAGCAGTCGAAGCGCGTTTGTCGATTTGCTTCACTCAATTCGTGACTTTTCAAGCTTTTTCACCTTCCCAATTTGCTTCAAGTGGATTAAAATAGTTTTATCACTAACACGGCAGCCTGCAGCTAACTCGGACGCGGTTTGCGATGGATCCGCTTCCACAATAGCCTTCAATTCTTGATTATCAACTTTGGTCTTCGGCCGTCCAAGGGGCTTGTCCTGCTTCTGTTCGAAATTTCCAGAACGAAAACGTTGGAACCAAAAACGCACTGTGTTTTCTTTTGCGACACCGCATCACTAATCCTTCGAGCCGTTTCTGCAGCACTGGTGCCAGTGTGGAACTCGTACTCGTAAATAACGCGAAATTTCAAGTTTTCCATTTTGTAAACTGAGTGACGCAAAGAAAAAACACAAAAGAGGAAAAACAATTGAATTATGGTTTTAGAAACACAAATGCATGAGTAAATAGCTGTATAAATTTATTTTATTTATTTTATTTTATTTATTTAACAAAATCCACAGCTCTTAATTAAATACAGTTCAAAACTTACGCACTAACTTATAGCCAAGGGATTACGAGGAATAAGGACTTACATTTTTTAAGTAATAATAATAACTAAAAACCGACATCCACAAAGCAAATAAATACGTTCCAAACATAACAAATTAAACAAAAATTTACAAATATAAAAACAAAACTAATTAAATAAAAATTAAATTTATTTATTTATTAAATTAAATTTGGAATTCCTAATCAAAGAGGAGATCGAAGATTTGAGATCAAAGTGGCCAGTACGACAAAACGCCAATTTCATGATGTAACGACCTAATAATTTAAATTTGTAAGATAGCTTCTAATGTTTTTTTTTAAATTGATTATAATTGAGTTTCGCGATATATATTTGTTTGGATAAACGCTTGTAAAGCCACGGTCCTATGATATTGATTTGAGTTACGCCCAAATTTGGTACGACTTATAGGGGCCGTCTCCGCGAGCGAGGGCCCCTAATTTACTTTAAATATGTTATGTGTCCTTCGTTGTATTTTTAACTTACCTAGAATATCTGCAGTTATAAGTGAATGTTGCGTCACTACTAGAGCCTTTATGAACAGGAGTCCTCGCCTATCGCCTAGTCACAGCAACCCATAGGCTCAGAAATCACATTTTTTTATTATACCTACAATAGAAAAACACCCAGAACACACTTGAACAAATATCTGCAGATATTTGCCCCGAAGCGGGAATCGAACCCGCAACCTCCTACTGCCGGTACCCCACGGCATTGCTTGAAATGTCTTCTTCTAATACTGTTATTATTTACCTTCCAGCGAGGGCCAAGCCATCTGGATGGACGAGAACATTAGATTCGGGAAGACTGACCGTTGTTCCACCTTCAACAATCCGCCGCTGTGTCCCAGCGGCGACTTCGAGATCCGAGTCCTCGAGGTGTACGGGTTCTCCGGCGCGTAAGGCATCTGCGATAGATGATTTATACAGCAACTGGTATTCATGCTGTACGGGACGCTGCAGTGGCCTGACAGAGGAGGCACGTCCGGCCCTAACATCTACTAGAGATGATTAATACAGCAACTGGTATTCGTACTGTATGGGACGCTGCAGTTGGACATTAGGCCCTGCCCTCCAAGAGGAAAGGAATCTCTATGGCGATGCGGCGAGTTTTCGACGAGCATAAAAAAAACACATAACGACTATCAAGGAATCGACGACGTAACTTGACGTGAATAATGGAACTTGATAGGGAGACCTTTAGGTTGTAATCAGTCCATTGGATCCCACTTCTGACCCTATTGGATCTCAAACTGGACAAAGGTTTCATTCAGAGGCTTCAACTTTTTATAAGTTTCAATCTTTGAGACAGCGATTGAGGTTGAGCTTGAGCTCTTAGGAAGACAGACTAACGTAATTCAATACGACAGAGCAATAATTCAAATAGATAGTAGAGGATCGAACGACAAACTTTGAAAGCATCATATATGTCCGTTTGAAATTTACGAATAGTTATAAAAGATAACTGAAAGATATCGTGAAAATTCGCCGTGTTCTATGCCTTAGCTTTGTCAGAAAGTTGCAATAACGTAATTCAATGTAATACAAAATGTATTGTAAGTTGTGCAGTAATTATTGACATGTATATTGTTATCCGTGTTTGTCATCCCCGTGTGTTACGTAGGCTCGATGGACAGGTTGAATCAAGCGCGGAGACCCGATTACTCTGAAACTTTAGCCCCGTATGTCACAAGGTTTCTTTTAGAACGTAAAGTTACAATTAGGATGGAGCAATCAGATCTCTGAACTTGAAATCAATGCCGTAAATGTTTTGAATGTGAAAGCCGGTTGAGGCGTTCATTAGATTGTATCAGGGTCGAGTTTAGGGCCGAATGAAAAGTGCTAAGGGGTTTAGCTGAAGAATACAGTCCGTGTTGTCATAATAAAACGTGCAATGCATTCTAGAATAAAACAATCAAAATTGTTACCGAAAACAGTAGCGTGGGTGAATTTATTGATAGCAAATTAAAAATGCACTGGTCCTTCCATCCGGACGTTTTCAATTTATCAAATCGATAACTATTTTCAGAATCATCAATTTATGAATTTCTACACTAATGTCACAAAACTGAAATATCCGGCTCGAAGGACCAAGGTTTGGACGTCTTGCCCTGATACGCCTCGCTTACGATGTGTTGATAGCCCCTTGCCGATAAATCAGACTGTGTAGATCTATTCCTGTAGTTTATTGTGTCACCTTGTGTGTAAATGGCGTGAAGTTGGGCGTAAATGTTATGGGATTGTTTGCATTAGAGTCAAATAATGTTAGTTAACATGAACCTGACTCTTGATTGTGTCATAGCGCATGTTCGATGCTCCATTTCGCTACAACTTCGCCGCGTCGTAACTCAACTGTCCGCTAAGACAACGAAAGGGGAACGTAGGTTGTTTTATATAATACATATTTACTCGTGTCTATGTGTCTGTGTATAAGTACAAATGTATTGTACCTACTCTTGTTTAAATACGCTTATATGGAAGCAATATATGAATATGGGGCCCGGCCGTGCGGTGAATGCTCTAAGATAGCTCTACGCTAGCGATAATATAACATTATAAAACACGTATATTTTATTTAAAACATGCAAAAGCGTTCCCTTACAACGAAACCACTGGTCATACATATATGAACGGATTACAAGTGATTAATGCGCACATAGTAGGTGTTTTCATTGAAAAATGGCTCACGATAGCAAATACATCAAGCTTCGTTCAAAAGATCCTCTTGTTTTATTTATCTAGTGTAAAGCTATCTTAATATGTCGTGTGAACATTCCAGAGACATTGGACACAGGAATCGTATCCGACGTCGACATAGATGTCGCTTGTGAGATATCACGCAGTAAAGTCTCGCAGTCGATTTGTCTCGACCTCGTGACTGAAGCCAAGTCTTCTATCGTCGACAAAACCAAACGTAACTTACATAGCCCTTTATTTTAGATATGGCTGATTCGGTCCAAAACGCAGTATTCAGTGTAGTGTATGGTATCGCTTTAAGCCTTGAATATATACTCAGTGATCGTCCTGTCGTTGCTCACAAAAATTACCAAAGAATTTAAACGTAGGCATGTGCACCTGTTGTGTACGCATGCGTATACTGCACTATGTGCCTCTTACTAAAACGCTGGTTCAATTTATTGAACACTAAATTCACGGTTTTGCTTGAGAATATGTCAAAAAATTATGTAATGAAGTGCTAGCTACTTGTAATTTATTCAGCGTTTTTATGGGGGCTTAATGTGCTCTAAAAATTAAAATTGTTGATACAACAGGAGCACGAGTAGCATAGATTGGACGTTCGTTCAATAGCTTTTATCTCACATAATGATAAAGTTTATAATCCTCTACAGTGGCACACACTGCTGATCGTCGCAGTTTTTATAAGTATTATTTTCGGACGTTTTGTGCCAAATTTGGACAATTGGTAAATTGGCTGAGCCCATAGCAAAGTATTCATTAATTTCCTTCTGAAATTTTCCTTTGTATTGTACATAATCATTTATGTTTGTGATTTGACGAAGCGTGAGTGAATTATTCTCTATTTATGTTATAAATTCGGAAGTTTATAGATTGTATGACACAGTGTGGAAGGTGTGTCGGTTTATGGTCACAATGTTATAATAATACATATCCCGTTGGTACAAATGGGTTTACCTGATAGCGCGTTCATATCACCCGCGGCTTAGTCTGCCAGCCGTTATAATTTGTAAATATTTTGATGGAATCCCCTCCCACCGCCCTCGACAGCGCAGTCCGGGGCCGGGCGAGGGCCTTAGAAATAATGGTACTACAATTATGTTCTTTGGAAGCCTAAGAATTTGTTTTAAATTCAGATTATTTATGTAACTTATTGAGTAGGTAACAAGTGATGTTGTTTATGTATGTTACGGTGTGCGCGGGGCGCGGGAACTGTCGGTCACATAGTTTTATTTTTATAGTTTATGCGGTAAGTCGTTATTTTTATAGTTATGATGGCTTTAACGCGTGGGATGGAGTTGTGTGCGGCCCGGTCCGCGGAGCCCTATGTGATGTAATATATTTTGTTACGGTCTCGCGCCGCGGCGCACTGCTGTTAGCTTATTCATCGTTGTTCAGTGTAAAGTCTAGTCTTTATCCTGTTTTTATTATCTTTACGATATATTGAATATAACGAATTGATATTTAAAATCTAATGCGATTTTTACCCCGCTCTAGGGGTTTGTAGGCTCGTGGTTAGTTAGTTATAAGTACATTAATGTAAATTAAACAGTTATTAATCTCTAAATATTATCCTTTTCAGTATTTGTGAATGTTTTTTTACGTGTGATCATGTAAATTGGCAGGAAGAGGTGTGCGTGTTACGTATTACTGTTACATTCGGTAAGCGTCCGGTTGGACGACGGTGTAAAACTCGTTTAACGTAATGTAAATGTTGCTTTACAATGTCTAAATATATAATCCCGTATAGGTACATATTGTCGTTTTATTTCAATTTATTTTTCACCTTTATGATTACCTGAGCAGACTGAGACGTATAGATGGCGGGACGAGCAAGATCAAGACCTGATCGAGTGGAGAAAAGTGCCCCAAGATCGAGATGCATAAAAGGCATTGAGGAGGCCTTTTCCCAGCAGTGGGACCTAAACGGCTGATAATATTAATGATTAATAACGCCTTAATTTATAATGAAATCTCTACTCACGCGTGGCATTCCACTTTCCCAATTACCCAGATTCAAATTCTTTGGGGTAACCTCATTTATTTGAGAATGGTTTAACTGAACTCTAGGTAGGTAACTAACTTTCAGTTTTGCATTCTAAACACCATTTCCTTTGATAACATACTTGGGTATATTTAGTAATATTCAATTATTCATTCCCACTTTAACCCCCGTATCTGGTTAATAAGGTTGTCTGGTAGAGATCGCTCTTCAGCGATAAGACCGCCGATTGTCACTTTATGTTTAGTGTTTCTCTTTATTTTGTTAATTTGTTTAGTTTGAGGTGTGCAATAAAGCATCTTCTATCTATCTATCTTGGAAACGTCTTAGGTATCTTAACTGATTTTGATAAAACATGTTTAGAACCACAGATAGAAAACCTGCTTTTAAAAAAAAATCATCCGAATCGGTGTTTGCAGCGGTCATACCCCCTATTTTTTGTTAGGGGTTAAACGAAGATCGTCGTAATACGTTTCTTTTAATCTGTGGTAATACTGCTCTTATTCAACCAGTAGCTGTTCTTAAGTAAGCAAAGTAGGTAGATGATGCTCGGCCACCATAATGGTGAATAAGCGAGAGGGATCATTAAATGTCGTCCGGTCGCAAGATGGGCAGACTAGGTACAAAGCTACAGTCGAAGGCAAACGACGGACGGACTTGCCTACACACGGACTTGCCTACACAGGCCATAAGGCCATGCAGGTGTATTCTAGACCTTTGTAATCCATCATAGGCCACATCGTCGCTTACCATCAGGTGAGATTGTGGTCAAACAAAGGTCTATCTGCAAAAAAAAAAAAAAAGATTGCCGATGGGCCTGAAATTAAGGTTTTCAAATGGAGGCCACGGACCGGCAAAGGCAGCGTAGGACGTCCACCAACTAGATGGGCGGACGAATTAGTAAGGTCTGCAGGTCGGCGGTGGATGCAGGACGCTTCTAGACGCAATACCTACCTGGAGGTCCATGAGGGAGGCCTATGTTCAGCAGCGTCCTACGGCTTAACACTGATGATGAGAAGAGTAAGACTAGTCGAGAAATAGGCAGCCAGTCGAATATAATGTCGGTCTATGAGATCCCGCGAACTAAGCAGCCACGTACCTACCGTCGGCTAGCTGCGCACTAGGCAGTCAGATGGATTGTACCTATGCGTTATATGTACGTTCGGCTGACTGCCTAGTGCGCAGCTATTATTAATAGCCCCTTTTTTGTCTCCAAGCATACGATTTTTTTGACATTAGATGGACCAAAGATTAAAATCTTTGGGTTTGAACAATTCTCACTAAAACGAGTTGTCTCAACCTATTCGTCAAAATTCGTGTCGATTTTCGCGTGATATAAGACATTCTGCAAAGAAAATTGTCTGAATTCGAGCCATTACGAAATTTTTTATTCATTAGCGGGAATGTTCATCTAGATATCTTGCCTGTGAATGCAGTACATTTTGCCTCTGGAAGATGGGCACCAGGGTCTTTCCGTGTATCAACATCCCATACTAACCTGCAGGCATCAAACGTTTTTGTTGGTTTATCTAGTATGGCATAAATATATGGCTAAAGGAATGATATTGTATTGTGCTTGCAATTAGGTACTTGATTATTCATGTAAGTACCTAATATTTTGTATTGATGTAGGTACTTCAATGTAAATGATTTTGTGAATGTGTTATTTCTATACACTTCTAAATAACTAAAATAATTATTCGCGTAGAATAGATGAGACGCCTAATTTAGTGTTTAGGTTAAAGGTACAGCAGAATAAAATTATAAAAACAGACACTTGAAGCTTTTTTATTATTGCTTAAGTTCAAAACTTATCACTATATCTATAATACTAATTACTACATAGGTAATGTAATAAATAAATAGCATCATCATCATCTACAACCTGACTTTACCCACTGCTGGGCATAGGCCTCCCTTAGTTTGTGCCATCGGCCACGATTCTGCGCCAGTCCTATCCATCATCTGCCTGCAACTTTATCAATGTTGTCTGCCCATCTTGCTGCCGATGACCAACATATTTAGCTTTCGTTCGTTTTCGGATTTCGACATTTGGAACTCTGTCGATAAGTTTGATGCCTAACATATCGCGCTCCATGGCTCTCCGTGCAACTCTCATTCGTTACACAGCCTCCTGGGTGCATATCCATGTTTTGGCACCATAAGTCCTTAAATAGCATAACTATGAATAAGTCTTTAGCCATGGAATGAACTGAGAATAGGATTATTAATGAGATAATCAACTTCAAAGTGAGAAAAGAGTGCTTCATCTAAAACTGTGCACTTAATGAAAGATTCAAATAGTTGATATTTTTAGACTATAACATCAAACATATATTATTAAGTCAGAACAGCTTGCTTCTACATTAGCTTATGCATTAAATATCTATAACCGGTTATATTTGTAAGCCAGTTCATAGGAAGGTTAAAATTTGGCAAAAGGTTGTTGCTATTTCTGTAAAGCTTTCAACCATAACTTATTTCTACTAAAAATCACAGATTAAGGAATCAATTTCTTTGCCTTAGCTTCAGCAACTCGGCTCTTTACTATCCCTTTGATGTCTTGGGCATCAGTTCTCATGACTATACCAAGATAATGATCTCCAATAACTTTGATAACAGTTTCAAAATTCTCTTCCGAGCATTGTGACATGTAGATCGACAAAAACTCACTAAGGGCTAACATGGACTTATCTACTGTCATCTGTTTTTCCTCACAAAGTGGTTGACCATACTTGTTCTTCTTCAGAATCATGGTCTTCCAAATCCTGAATCCGGGAAAGAAAAACTTGTTTGGTTCGGTTATCTCAGAGACATTGAGTGAAGTCAAGATCATATTTGCAGCTTGGAAGATATGCTCCAGATCAGTGTCAATTAATTTGTTGTGTACAATTTTGTGCTCATAATATGATACAATTTGTGTGATCATTGTGACAACACTCCACTTGTTTTCAGTATATATCTGTGGAGTGTTAAGGTCAAACCAGACAAGATTCAGTCCTATTTGTAAGGTGATTGCCAAGATTCGCTCCAAAGCATCCCCGCGCTCACTGGCAAGCCCCTTTCTATGCTTCACCATGATCTCGTCAAATGCAGTTGACACAGCTGCTAAAACCTCAGGTGTAACAAACTGCTTGAAAAACTCTTTCCTCAAACACTTGATGTTCAGATATTCACACAGAGTGTTAAAGTTTTCCAGTGCAGTGATTAGCAAGTCCTTATTAGACGAGTTGTTTAGTATGAAGCACATAGCTTCGGTGTATTGAAACTCTTCGAACATTGACATTATTTTGTGTCTGTCCTTTTCTTCAGTCAAGTACAAACAATGGCTAACCACTCGCAGGGATTGGATTATACCTGGAGCATAGGCACTTTTCATGTTTCCAAGGGCCCAGAAAAACAGATTTTTATTCTTCACAAGCTCTGTCACAGATTCCTTCAAACAGCACATATTTGCTAGAATACCTACAACGATTTCGCTTAAGCGCGGATGATCTTCCTTGAGCGGCAATACCGCGAATGCAAATATATCCAGAGCATTGTGTTGAAGCATGAAGCGCACGACGTCCTTGTCCGCCGCGATCTCCCATAAAAGAGATATTTCCTTTTCAAATTCCTTGTCCTTAACAACCTTATTGAAGACCTCCGAATTGGCAAATTTCATTAGTATTTTCAGGACGAATCGCTCGCTATATGCGGAGTGCCCAATGGTATCGCCTATTATCGGAATATCTAGTAGTCTATGAGCGATCGGGAGCGGTGGTGGAGAGCCCGGGTCACGGCGAGCTAGAAGCTGCTCCGCAAATGCTGCATCCTGTAACTCCTGAATCATTCTTGCGTCTTCCGATTCTTCATCACTGTCTCGATAGTCTGACATTGTGGATGTGTTAGGCCGAGTCACCGAGTCACGTCCGAGTGTAATCAATTTACGATCTGTAGATTATTACAGAGCAATGATCGTTACTGATTAATTAACACAGAACACTAAGTTACTCGGTCTGCGCAGAACACTGTAACTATAATATTTCGCAAGCAAGACACACACAACACAACAAACGAGCACGAGCAAGCAAGACAAAACGTCTGGCACAGAATAGTAATGTATACAGTGTTCCGACTTCATACAAACGGACGAAGCGCGAGCTATACCTACGCGCCTCGATCTCGGCTCTCTCTCAGCATATAAACAGTCGCGACTGTGCCGCAGTGACGAACGGAGGTGTGTTATTTTTTAACAATAACCGCGCGATTTTTTCAAGGATGTATTGTGCTGTTTTTGGTTGCATAAAATCTTCAAGAACGCATCCAGAGATAACTTTTTTAGATTACCTGGAAACTCTGAAAGGTAAGACTATAAAATAATTTTACTTACTACCTAGTAGGTAGGTACATAATGTGTGTCTTTTTAATGGACAAGTATTTCCTTTTATCTCCCGAAAAAAAAGATGTCTGGATTCTTAAATAAAGTGAATAGAGTAAAGAAAAGTGATTGACACGAGTGAAATAGGTAGTTATAGGCGGTTAATGAATCATGATACGGTAGGTACGCTTGTGTAAAAACCTCGGGGCATGTGTGTTTCGTTTTGTTAATTCAAAGTAAAGACGTGGTATTTTATTTATTATTAACTAGCTTCTGCCCGCGACTTCGTCCGCGTGGAATAGTTTCTTTGGGCTAACGCTAACTTTTACCCACGACTTCGTTTACGTAGGTGAAAATATTTTTAAATAATACCTACGTTAGGCACAATTTTAGGTAGGTACCTACATCACGCTTTCATCAGTAAGAGTGGAACTTTAAAACGTTAGGTAAAAGTACTGGGTCTTATTATCTTATATCATTTAGATTGTAGGTTATTCTAATAATTCATAACTATGTTATTTTATAGTACTTCTGCGTACACTATATTTTCAATTTATCTATTCAATTCACAAAGTATTATATTTGTTTATATAAAAAAAGTATATTTACAATCACAAAACTAAATGGAAACACAAAGTAGGCAAATTTAATTAAAATGCTGGAGGTGGGCATCCCTATCGCATGTTTACGTACCGCGCGGCTGTAGGTATTTATTTCAAAAATACGGTCGAGTTAAAATACTGTATACATTACTATTCTGTGCGTCTGGTCTTGTCTTTTTATTTTATGGCTTTTCGTGTTTGGTTTTACACTATTCCACCAGTGTCAAGTTAATTTATAAATTTTTAAGTTATTTGGCTGGCTATGTTGGCGGCCATTTTTTGAATATTATATTCAAGCACGGTGGAATAATCTATAATTATTCTGTGATTGAAGCAAGACGTGAAAGCGGAAATCACTTAACTACTCTTTGAAATCAGGAAAGGACTCAGAACCTCAGCTCAGAACACTCCGAGGGAAAGGAAGAATCACAGTGACAGATGATTGCTCTGTAGACTTCTTCTTTTTCTATGGCTTTTTGTCTTAGAGGAGATTTATCTCGTCTAAGCTTTTTTGTTTGTTTTATTTACTCAAAATAAAACAAGGCTTTGTTGCTGAGCGACCACATCGCCTAATCGGAAAACAATATTAGTAATAACAGAAGCTTATCACTAATGTCTCTAAAAGTATGTTCTGGCTGAAATACAACTAATTACTTTTGCTATAACCCATTCTATACAGATTATTATAACCAAATTGACCTTTACCAATGAATAAATTGTTTAACCTTTCGAAAGCCGGACCTGGGAAACAACTGCACCCTTCGTGTGCCGCGACATGGCGCGATCAGAGAACGCACTCGACAGGGTTCAGAATTTATTGAATATTTCTAATTAATTGTTTGGTGGAAGCATAACTAACGATTGTATTTTGAAGTTAGATAGTTACTGTACCTTATAATGTATTTTTCTACTGCTAAATCATTAAAACGCTTTTATCTTTCACAGGTTATTGAACCCAACATAAAATTTACACACCGACAGTAGAAATAATGATAGATTTATAAATTCTGTTATTTTTTTTTTGGTTTTATTTATAACACTCGTTAATTCAATAACAAAGCGGTATATTCATATGAAAAACACAATCATAATAGATAAAAATCACTTGGAAATACAATGTTGAAAATCACAATGCACACCGAAAAATTTTCCATTTCACGTTTGTTCAAACCAAACTTTTATTAGTTCATAATAACATTCTAGGTATTTTTTTATGAAAGTAAGTACGCATTTTAGTAAAAAATATATTATTTAATACTTATATCGTGCTAAAAGTACATGTATTATAATAATAATCCAATTTTTCGATAAATAACCAAAATAGGTACGTGACTTGTCAACGCAGTTTTCATAAACAAATTCACGTTGTTCTAAATCTCAATGCTCTATGGAAATGATTGTGAGATATAGTAGACAAAATGAGCTGTTCATTGATAATAAACACTAGTAAAGGTCCAATAAAAAAATATTTAGAATAATGTGGTAACAAGTGAGGCATAGATTTCGATCATCGTTCAATTATTGTTTACATGTGTGCGTGTACAGCGTACGTGATAACTGCCAGAGCACTGATCAGCGCTCGTATAGCGATCCGTCAACGGCCTAAGCACTGATCAGGAACACTATACAGGTTGTTTATTTTGGAAACAGTCAATCAAAAAATATCGTATTTTACATTATTATTGTATTTTAAAACTAATTAAAAAAAACTTCATGTGAGGAGGTAAAATCTTTTATTCTACAAACATACGATTTAGAAAACTTAAAAACATTTACAAATTATTACAATTGAAAATAAAAGCTATAAAATAATCAACAGGGAAACTTAAAACTATATTGAGTCCTGTCATAATTATTATATAAAATAGCTAAAATGCAATAGCTCACGTTTTGACAAGGCTCATCATGGAAGAGGCTTCGCGGCGTAATGCTTGGCGCCTCGATTATCTCTATGAGACCCCTTTCCTCGACCTCTAAATGTTCAGGCTGCCACGGCTATAAACAAAAAAATTGTTAAAGTAAGCATTGTTATAGGCTTTATAAGAACAAAAATCTTCGAACTTGATAGTAGGTACGGCACCCTTTGAGTGCGAATACGACTCACACTTGGCCGTTTTTTATTATCAACTGTACTCATTTAGAAAATATTTATTTATTTTTAAGAAATCGATATAAAGAGGGTAAATAACTAAAACGTAAAAACGCTGTGCCCAATGTTCATAGAACAGGATAAAATAACACATGCTGTATAACGTCACTGGCGACTTCGTATAAGTACACATTGCATCGCCATTTTGCGCTGTGTACGTGTGCGTGTATTTTTCTCAGATGCCTAATAAATAACGATTTTGTACAATTATTACACATTTATAAATGATTTTAGATGTAATGATTTGTTCTCAATGAAATTATCATCTGAATGATATATCTATTTCAACAAAAACACTACGCGAAATGTATGAAATCACCAAAGGTATAAGTTACGTACAGCCGTTACAAAGGGTCAGTACATTTGACGAAAGATATTTCAAAACTGGTTACATTTGATAACTATATTCATATATATTACAGTTCTAAAATAGTTAAAGAATAATAAAATGTAGCCATAGCTTACCTTTATAAAGTTTTTCCCACAAAAAAGAACACTTTTTGACGCACAACAAATATCGACGCTTGCCTGCCGATGTTCAAATTTGAACCGTTTGTAATAACGGTTCTATGAACTTCACTGAATGAGTGAAATGATTTTGGGTTCGTTAATTTCAGAGGTAAACAAACAAAACCATTTTAGACTGTATTGCACTGTATTTAAATACCAAAAACGAATAAAATTGTATCGCTGGTACTAGAGCACTGATCAGAGCTTAGGCAGACAAAGTTAGTAAGCGCTGATCAGTGCTTAGGCAAAGGAGAGGTTAATAATTGTTTTTGAATGTTATCTTATTATTTTATGTGTAAACCTGTGTTGGATATCCTATTATAATAAATAAATAAATAAAATACGTTCCAAAAATAATAGGTATCCTTCAATTTGTTTAGCAGTTGCGCCAGTGAAACATTCGCCTCGTTGTGTTCTTCATTAAAATATGTCCTTCCTACGTTTGCTGTTTCGTCGTCTTGTTGCTCCTCTGAGTTGACCGATTCCTCCATGTTCCAATCAAAATCTGCCCCAGACAGAAATAAAAAGGGGATCAGAGAGAGCCAGAGACTGAATAATCAGAATCTAAGTAGAAATAAATAAATTGAATAAGTACTTTTGCGCGTTCAGTGGTATACTCATGGATTAAGTAATAGCGATATAATATTGCTACAAAATATTCATTTTATTTTCTGTAGTGGAATGGCAGTCTAATGTTGCCCCTCCTCCCTTCCGGTGGTATCCAAAAAGAATCTGGTAAGGGATACCACTGGTTATTGACTAACTAAATGTGTGTGTGTAGATATATAACTAAAAGTAAGTAGGTACACTGAAATCGAACAAAATATCCTTTATTTAACAGTAGGTATAATAAAAACTGTCAGTAAACGTGTTACCTACAACTTCAAACAATTGATTAATATTATTTAGTTTTAAATTTACAGGATTTTATAGCGTACCATTTTTATTATTTTCCCGACGTTTTGAACACGTTTCAGCGTTATTGGTCGCGTGAGTCGCCCACCAGTCTAGTCCTCACGAAACGTATTAATAAAAAAGGTACGCGATAAAATTCTGTAATTTTAAAACTAAAATATGTTAACAAATCGCGAAAGTTTAACAAGTTGAAATTAACAATATCCACTCACTGAATCTAGCTTCTGCTTCTACACTGAATTACGAATTGAGAGGGCACAAAACAACAAACTCAAAAGTTTTAGAACAAATAGAAGAGAAGTTATAGAATAAGTATGATCAATATTTATACTCATACATACAACAATGTATGTGTGGCTTATGTTTTCCATCTACCTTCAGCGTAATTTAAACAGGCCTATTTTTAGATAGATGTAATTTTAAAACTAAAATATGTTAACAAATCGCGAAAGTTTAACAAGTTGAAATTAACAATATCCACTCACTGAATCTAGCTTCTGCTTCTACACTGAATTACGAATTGAGAGGGCACAAAACAACAAACTCAAAAGTTTTAGAACAAATAGAAGAGAAGTTATAGAATAAGTATGATCAATATTTATACTCATACATACAACAATGTATGTGTGGCTTATGTTTTCCATCTACCTTCAGCGTAATTTAAACAGGCCTATTTTTAGATAGATAGTCAACTTAATCTAGCTTATAATCTAACTATCCGTCTTAACTTTCGCGGGAGGGGCGCCATCATTGTTGTCCGTCTTTCGCTTTCTGCCCTGGCCTCTGTTTCCTTTGAAGTTCTTGCCCTTGAATTTGTTTTGCTTCATATTCCTCCTTCGCTTCATCATTTCTTCGACGGTCTTTTCAAGGTACGCTTTCTCTTCGTCACCTTCGAGGAGTTTGAAGACGACGTCGGCGTCAGCAATTTTAATTTTGCCGTCTGTGATTTTCTCTTTGATCTCTTTCGCTGAGTTTTCTTTCACGAATCGCACCCAACCCTCGGTGTCGCCTACCTTGAAGTCTATGTAAGCCACTTCAGCACCTGTAATTACCAATTCTTGTTATTTTTGATTACTACTCTATTGTATTTTAAGTACTATGTTATTGTATGTACGACTAAATGACGGATCTCAATGATACCTATTATTACAACTGCAACACCACGGTGATCACGATCACTAAGCACGTGACCAACGCTGCGGCCGTCGCCCTTGAGACAGAGTTGTAAGGTCTCATGTAAACGTGATTTCACTGGCCTTCTTAGCCTTCAACAAGGAACACAGCAATGCAGATATTACTTACTGCTAAGGGGCCGTCTCCACGAGCGAGGGAATCGCGGCGATGCCACATATATCTATCTATACACTCTCTTAGAGGCGGTCTCCACGAGCGAGAGAGCGAGTCCGCGCTATAGAATCGCCGCGATTCCCTCGCTCGTGGAGACGGCCCCTTAGCGGCAGACATTTTGTTTGCGGAAGGTTTGCTTTGCCGTAACCCAGTTGTATAACTAGCACGGAAGTCTCCTAACTGTTAACTACGATACCCAAGTTTTGTTTGAAATTAATTCTTTATATAATTACTATAATTAGTCTAGGTAGTCAAAAAGCTTCAGGGAAAGTAAAGTTAAATTTAAGCATGTATTCAATTTTCATAAAAAGAAAAATCTTTAGGGTACACAAGTGGGGCCAAACCTTGGATCGTAAGTTGAGGAACATACCACTCGGCCACCTGGCTATATACAGGGGTAACATACAGGATGTGCCAATGTCCCCTGGAGGCAACATACTCTAAATACTGAAAATAACAAATTTTACTCAAAGAAAAGATTCCCTGTTGCTAGTAAAAATGTAAGGCATCTATTGCAGATGATTTATACAACGTCAGCCAGCAACTGGTATTCTATGCAGCAGTGACTGGGACATTGTTTGATGGATAAGGCTTGCCCAGTGCCTACAGCACCCCATCTAAGCTAAGTCGGCTATTAGTCAAGAGGAAAGAACACGTCAATACATCTGAAGCTAACTAAGGTGGGTTTCCTCACAATGTTTTCCTTCACCGTGCCTTCATTGGTGCGCGGACAGTATCGAACCCACGACCTTCGGGGTACACACCACATAGCCAACAGCTGGTAATAAAGAGCTACACTCCTCACCGAATGGAGTAAGTGCATCTCTGATGTCCTCCCTCTTCATTGTATCCTTTCCCTCGCTAAAGTGCAGAACGCAACCAGTTGGCAGCTTCAGTTCTTCTCTATCAGGCCTGTCAGGCTTGTTCTGGAAGGAAGAATCATTGTTAAGGTTATAGCTCCATACAAAATCTAAAATACCAAGTTGAAAAATAAGCATTATTAAATACCGTAGTAATAATTATAAACTATAACATTAGGCCAAAGTAAGCTCCGATTTCCGAGATAACGATCTTTAACTATTATAGTTGATAGATGTTCATGTTAACATTACAGGACAAATAGAAACATTTTTATCTCCAAATGTCCGAATGGCTCGCTATAATAAGCAGAGACAAGGCCGATTTAGCTCACGCTAAGTGAGCTAAATCGCCGTGGCTGTGTAGTCTACCCCCAGACCCTAGTTAATTTTAAAATTTATTTTATATTGCACTTCGTTGGGCGGTAATTTATAATAGCCTATGACACTCGCAAATACTGTGGCTTTCTATTAGTAAAAGAATTTTGAAAATCGGTTCAGTAGATCCAGAGATTACTCCCTACAACCTCACAAACTTGACCTCTTTATAATATTAGTATAGATATATTTTAACTGCACATTGGTTTGAGAGAAGCATGGAAATCCATGAATACCTTAATATGCAGACCGATAAGGAGGAAGTTATTAAGTTCCTGCAAATAATACATATAAAGAGAGACTAAACAAACATAGCAATGTTCTTTCTGGCTACGGATCTTCGTAATGACACGAGGTTACAGAAACTAAGTAATGATGATGTCACTTCAAATAAAACCGGCTTAGAGGGAGTCTGACTCGCGCACATGACAGCGTTCATCAATATCATACAAGATCTCTTGTACATCGAAACTTATTTAGAATTTTCGATGATTACTAAAAAACTATGCAAATTAGAGAGTTCGTCATAATTTTCTAGTAATCTTTACATACAATTATATAAGCTAGTTTCTTCTTTCTTTCCTTTTCTAATACCATTCCTAATTGCATTCCGCCTTGCCCAAGAATCAATAATATTCATCAATGCAGCTGTAAAACTTCCACTACTGAACACAGGTCTCCCTCAATAATATTAGTAAGAATTATTTATTTAGCTAATATACTCACTTGATCCTTTTTCTTATCTCTAAGCGCCTTCTTAGCATGGTACTCGTCTTGTTTGGATTTGTTGTAGTCTTCCTGCCAGAGGACCAGCATGTCTGTCTCCTTGTACTTCAGATCTTTCAGGTTCAGGAACTTCTCAGCCTGGAATGAGCATTTTTTATTATTTTCGGTCTATATGGCTTAATATAATGTCAGAGAACCTAGTTTTCTGAGAGTTATCTAGTTTAAGTGGTGGTTTTGGTGGACCTTGGTGAGAGATCTACTAAATAACAACAGATTAGAAACGAGACCCTTCCTTGGCAATCGGGTAAATAGTGTCAGCGACGCGATTTGAAAAGTGAAAACAAGTGGCAGGCGGTGGGCGGTATAATAATTTATCTGTTTGCTTATATGCCGCTACTGTCTATTGCGGTCGCCATTTATTCACCACTTACTGGAAGGAGTAAGGATTTCATCGTTTTTTACTGGTGATTAATGAGTAACCAGCAAAAAACCTTACTCCCACGTGATTTTTTTAGGAGTAAGGTTTTGTTTGAAAAAGCCAGCAAAAAACCTTACTCCCACGTGATTTTTTTAGGAGTAAGGTTTTGTTTGAAAAAGCCAGCAAAAAACCTTACTCCCACGTGATTTTTTTAGGAGTAAGGTTTTGTTTGAAAAAGCCAGCAAAAAACCTTACTCCCACGTGATTTTTTTAGGAGTAAGGTTTTGTTTGAAAAAGCCAGCAAAAAACCTTACTCCCACGTGATTTTTTAAGTCAAAAGGTTATACCTTTATATTTGAAAAAGTCAAACTCAAAAGGTGTTTGTTCATTTAGACATAACAGCCACATAGAAATGTCAATTTACAAAAAAAAAGTCACATTTAAATTGATTATAGCGCGTAATGTGGCGTTTTCATTAAAAAGTAAAACATCAATAATATTTTGAACCTTATAGATGGCGTTAGTTTTTTTTACTGGTATGGAACACAATTTGTCAATGACAGCAATTGTGAACGCCTCTCTAGTGACGTTTCTTTGATGTTTCAATGAAGCCGTTCATTTATTCATTCATCTCAGCCGTAGGACTGTGGTCCATGACCACTGCTGGATAGGCCTGCCTCATGGTGATCCAAGATCATGAGGGGGTTGTCGCCATGTACGATGCAGATGAGCACCAGCACCATACGGGATGTTGATACACGAAAATGCGCTGCTGCCCATCTTCCGGAGGTATCCCTTGCCAACATTCTACTGCGGACACCCCACGGAACGTTATTTGTTTTCAATTCACTTCATCATTTCAGCCGTAAAACATCCACTACTGTACACAGGCCTCCCTCATGGATCTCGTAGTTGCCATACTCACAACGCTTGGCAGGCGGGTTGGCGAGCGCAGTACGGGATGTTGATACAAGGGAAGACGCTGCTGTCCATTTCCACAGGTATTACTTAGCAGGCTCTTACTGCATCCACGGGCATCAGAGAAGGGTCAATATCTCCTGCCGACACCCCACGGCGATTAACTTACTTGCTCCTTAGTCTTGAAGAGCACAAACACGGAGCCCTTGAACACCCTATTCTTCGTATTCCGCTCCTGGTACTTTCTCATGATGACGTGCTCCACCTCCCCGTACTGTTTGATGTGAGCGAGGATCTCGTCCAGGGTGGTTTCCTTGGTGAAGCCCTTGACGTAGAGGGAGCGCTCCAGGAGCGCCTTGCGCCGCTCCTCGTTCAGCTCCGGCACGGGCAGTTCTGGGTGGCGCCGCAGCTTCTTGTTGTCTTCTGAGATCTGTGTGAAAAATGGCGAATGGTGAAATGCCTATGACGTGCAGGAAGTACTGTTTTCCTGCCTAATCACTAGCATAGTATTTTTTCACTTAATGTGTACATATTCTCAGTAATGTGAGGAAACTATTTATTCATTCCAAAAATATAGGGATTACTCACGTAATTATTTTCAGTAACATGCTGACAAGTTAAGGTTTTTAAGAAAACCGTCATAGAGCACACATTGAAGTGGGGGCTTGTGACGTCATAAACTGTACCAAGATACGTGTCGGCGCGTACCAGCCTGTGACGTCACGCGACATTTCGATATAATGTATCGCCCTTAGAATAATAACACTATAAATGATAATAGTTTCTGCGTTTTGTTACTTATAAACACAGGTTGCTCTTTACGGATTACGACTGTAATTGTAAGCACCATCATCTGCTTCCCTTATCACAGCAGAGAGATTGCCGACCTTACCTTTCTCCATAATCTGATTACTAATAAAATAGATAGTACCGGTCTATTACCTTCTTGCACAGTTACCAGGCGTAACTACCTTAAATTTCATGTATGGCTAATTATAGGCAAAATGCTTACTTTGAGTATGTAATATGTTTAACTCAAATTACTCTGAAAATGTTGGTTTGTTCATGGCGAGAAATAATGTATTTAAAATTAATGCTTATAGACGTTCCCCGCAATATTACAACTTAACATGACCATACCTATACTTTAACCACACTTAGCTATTTACGTTTTATTGCCAAAAACAAATGGTTATCAGCGGCTGAATCATTTCCTCGCTTTCGGGGAAATTGCATCTCCACTGTCAACATTAGACAAGTGGATGTGTGCGTGTCGTCGAGCGTAAGCTAGTAATCGTCACACCTGTGTGAATCCGTTTAGTGCTTCATTATTGACAGAGCGCTTGTAAGAAGATTATCTTTCTATAGTGTTATTATTCTAAGGTATCGCCGTTATTTTTGCATTACGTTAAAAAAGAAAAGATATTGGTCCAAAAAATATTGAAATTTGCCATAGGGTGCCGCAGTAGAATGTTACCCCTCCTCTCATGCCCATGGATGCAGTAAGAGCCTGCTAAAGGAAACCTCCGGAAGATAGGCAACAGCGTCTTTCCGGGTATCAACATCCCATACTACGCGCAACCCGCCTGCCAACTGGCATAGTCGCTGCGCGCGACTCAGTCTTTTAAATTTATAAAAAAAAAAATGTGGGCTACTTCCCTACATGTTATTTAGAACTGTAAACTTTTATATATATATACCATTTAACATTCTAGTTTATTTATACATTATTAATACTCACTCATTTCACACAATATTTATATCGGCTGGTCGATTCGTTCCGTACTTCCCGCAAGTTTCCGTAAGTAATCCATCGACCTACGCACATCACTAGTGCTGTGTGGTACATAGCGGCCTTAGGTACTCGGCCAACGGCCGGCGCGTGGTGCGCTCGCGCAGAGGTAAAACCAGTCACAGACTAGCTTCCATGCGTAACGCACGTTTCTTTTCTCTGCGCTTTTACATAGACGCTCGCTGCATTCTTTCTGTATTTACTCTGCTTACATCAGTGCTAGACTTGCCTACGTGCTATATGGTGCTTGTGCGAATTTTGAATTGCCTTCTGGACCTAAATATATGTGGAATTGGTGTGTTGGATATTATACCGTGAAAAACCGTGAGTCCGTCTTCTTATTTACCACTCCGGGATACCCACCTAGGGACTACACCACACACACCATCATTAACCCCATACTGGTGACCCCTATAAGGGCATGGCAAACGAATTCAGAGACGCAGTTGGGCCGCCCACGTCGGCTGGCACTAGTGAGGGGACAATGTCGATGAATCAAAGCGATGTTTTCAAAGTTGGCGTTAAAGTGCCACCTTTCTGGGCGGAAGAACCAGAGATATGGTTTGCTCAAGTTGAGGGACAATTCGCGATATCCGGGATTACGAGCGACTCCACAAAGTTCAATTACGTGATCGCACACCTCGACAATCAGCACTCCAGGGAAATTAAAGATCTCATTGTCAGCCCTCCCGCTACGCAGAAGTACGAGAAGCTCAAGACCGAGCTAATCAACTGATCTGGGCTGCTCGTGGAAGAAATCTCCTGTAAAAATTGAGCATCCCTAAGAAACCTCGTAGCTGTCGCACGTTCGTAGGAGGGGGAAAGTCCTTAATTGCCAGCACCTTGGCGTCCAGGGGTCTGCATCCACTTTCCGAGATCAGATGCCCTAGAAATTGCACCTCAGATGCCCCAAAAACACATTTTGACGTGTTGACTAGCATACCGTACTCTTTCAACCTATTGAAGACCTCGCGCAGATGTTCCTCGTGCTCTGTCTCGCTCCTGGAGTAGATTAAAAAGTCATCTAGATACGCATAAACGAAATCTAGCCCTCTGGTAAGCCCGTCGACAAACCGCTGGAAAGTTTGTCCAGCGTTACGAAGACCAAAGCTCATGAATGGAAATTCAAATAGCCCGAATGGCGTGGTGATGGCGGTCTTGGGAATATCCTCAGGGCTGACAGGTATCTGATTATATGCTTTTTCCAAATCGAGTGTGCTGAAAACTTTACAACCAGCGACACTATGAGTAAAGTCATGGATATGCTTAATCGAATATCTGTCAGGGACCGTGCGGGCATTAAGACTGCGATAATCACCGCAGGGGCGCCATCCGTTGTTTTTCTTTGGAGCCATGTGTAATGGCGAAGACCAGGGACTTTCTGAAGGTCTGGCTGTGCCACAGGCCAGCATAGACTGAAATTCAGCTTGAGCGATCTTAAGTTTTTCGGGAGCTAAGCGGCGGGGTGGTAGGGAGACCGGGGGGCCTGGGGTCGTGCGGATGTGATGGACTGTGTTGTGTGGTGTGGCGTTGTGTCTACCAGCTGGTCGTGTTATTTCAGGAAACTCGTCTAAAATTTTATGAAACCGAGTCTCACCAGTCACGACTTTTACAGAGGACACGTTATCGTTACTGTTTACTAAAGTGGCAATAGCCGTTATAGAAGTTAGGTTATCTATCAAACGCTTAGCCGACAATCAAGCCTCCGATCCTGAACTTGAGGAGCTTTTGAGTAAAGGCTCATCACTCAAGCTTAAAAAACTTCATGTTCCTGGAAGTAGAGTTCCCTTGTACTGCGACATCAGTACTTCAACTTCCAGGCCTTACGTACCGAAGTTATTTCGAAAGCAGGTCTTTGATAGCCTGCACTCGCTAAGTCATCCTGGCTCTACCGCATCGGCCAAACTGGTATCCGAGCGTTTCATCTGGCCAGGTGTTAGGAAGGACTGCAGGGAATGGGCGCGTTCGTGTGTACCATGCCAGCGGGCTAAAGTCACTCGTCACGTGACTTCCCCTCTTGGTACTTTTCATTTGCCTCGCGCTCGTTTCAGTCAGGTTCATATCGACCTGATCGGTCCTCTCCCTCTCTCGCACGGTTATCGGTATTGCTTAACGGCTGTAGATCGCTTTACTCGCTGGCCAGAGGCAATACCGTTACAAGACATAACAGCGGAAACCGTTGCAAAAGCCTTGCTTGCAACCTGGATTTGTCGGTTCGGTTGTCCAACAGACATTACGACAGACCGTGGCCGACAGTTTGAATCGGCCTTGTTTCAATGTCTGTCGCAGATGACCGGATTCGTTCATAAAAGGACGACAGCTTATCACCCGGCTTGCAACGGTTTAGTTGAACGGTTTCACCGTCAACTAAAGGCTGCCATAGTATGTCACGCTAACGACCGATGGACAGAATCCTTGCCATGGGTATTGTTGGGTATACGAGCCGCCTTTAAAGACGACTTGCAAGCTTCGTCAGCGGAGCTCGTGTATGGCGAGCCACTGAGACTTCCCGGCGAGTTCTTCGAGCCTACAAATACCGGCACGACGGACGTTTCTGAATTTTCCGCCAGGCTCAGAAATTTTGCCGAGAAGTTGCGACCTATACCCACTTCGCGCCATAGTAAGCCCAGAGTGTTTATTTATAAAGAACTCGAGACCTGTGACCATGTCTTCCTGCGTGATGACACATCACGTGGTTCTCTTACTGCAGCTTACTCCGGGCCGCACAAGGTACTTGCTAGAGGAGACAAAGTTTTTAAGATAATTGTGAAAAATAAAGAGATGACAGTGTCCATAGACCGGCTTAAGCCGGCCTTCACACTGTCCGTTCAAATTGACGAACCCTCACCCGAAGTTCCACAAAAGCTGGTGACTCGTTCTGGCCGTCATGTAAGATTTCCAGATTTTTATCGCCCTTGACAGGCTCTGGTGGGGGGTGGTGTGGGCTACTTCCCTACATGTTATTTAGAACTGTAAACTTTTATATATATATACCATTTAACATTCTAGTTTATTTATACATTATTAATACTCACTCATTTCACACAATATTTATATCGGCTGGTCGATTCGTTCCGTACTTCCCGCAAGTTTCCGTAAGTAATCCATCGACCTACGCACATCACTAGTGCTGTGTGGTACATAGCGGCCTTAGGTACTCGGCCAACGGCCGGCGCGTGGTGCGCTCGCGCAGAGGTAAAACCAGTCACAGACTAGCTTCCATGCGTAACGCACGTTTCTTTTCTCTGCGCTTTTACATAGACGCTCGCTGCATTCTTTCTGTATTTACTCTGCTTACATCAGTGCTAGACTTGCCTACGTGCTATATGGTGCTTGTGCGAATTTTGAATTGCCTTCTGGACCTAAATATATGTGGAATTGGTGTGTTGGATATTATACCGTGAAAAACCGTGAGTCCGTCTTCTTATTTACCACTCCGGGATACCCACCTAGGGACTACACCACACACACCATCATTAACCCCATAAAAATAACCCGTCTGCCAAGTGTGGTGAGTATGGCAACCACCCCTCATGGAGATCCATGAGGGAGGCCTGTGTTCATCAGTGGACGTTGTATGGCTGAAATGATGATATTGAAAATAAAATGTTTAATACAAACCTCTAGTAAGCCAGATGTAGATTTCAGCAGAGCTTTGACAATAACTTCTGTGTCAGTGGTAAGCTTGGCCAGTCGGTTGAAGCGGGTGAGAACATCCACAGGCACCCAGCCCTCGTCCAGTTGAATCTGTTCCCTCAGGAACTTGTCTCTGGGCATGTTGGCATCGCCTGCGGGAAAGAACAAATAATGTTAGGAATATTCATACATGTTCATGAGTCAGCATTTTATGCTATAGGATGGTTTTCTTACTGTTTTTATACAATAATTATGGTAATGGCGTGGGGGTTACCGGCAGTAGAATGTTGCCTCTCCTCTCTTGCCCTGCAGTAAGAATGTCTAGGCTTACTCCCTAGAGATGGGCAGCAGCATGTTTCCATGTATCAATTTCCTATACTGCGCTCGCCAGCCCGAATGCCAAGAGTGGTGACTATGGCAACCACCCCCTCATGATCTTTGAGATCCATGAGGCATGTGTCCAGTAGTGGATGTGGACAGCAGTCCTTCCGCTGAGATGATGAGTTTTAGTAATCTATTTGTAGAGTTCACAGAGTAGTAGTATAGGAGGTTAACCACCTGATCACAACCTCTGCTTGCTTTGAGAGGCTTGATGGAAATTGTGGTGTCCAGTATTATTAAAATTTTAAATTGTAACAAAATTGAGGCACAGTTATCAGCACAGGTTAAATTATTCACCCTGGGCCAAGGAATGTTGGTATCGAAGAAAATGTCAATAACATACATAAATGACAAAAACCTATAAGCTAGCGAAGGTCCGCCTGCGAAACAAGAGGTTGCAGGTTAAATTCCCACCTGTCTATATGACCTGCAGATATTTTGTTCAGTGTTCTGTATGTTTTTCTATACATAAATATAATAAAAATATCTGCAACAGCATTATGTATTAAGTATATCAGACATTTAGTACCTATAACAGAATTTCTGCTTAGTGGGGCTAGATGATGTTGTTTAAATTGTCCAGCATTATTTATCCTACTAATATATAAATGTGAAAGTAAGAATGTATGTATGTTCCCTTTTTACATCAAAACTGCTGAATCGATTTGGATGAATTTTAGTATAGGAGTAGGTAGATTAGACCATGGGGACATAGGCTACTTTTCATTGCGTAAATTAGTAGTGGTAGGTAAGTAGTAAGTAGTTGTTGCGATACGAATTTCGCGGGGACATCTAGTTATAAATAAATAATGGACATTTCACACAGCACCATCTAGCCCCAAAGTAAGCAGAGATTGTGTTGTTGGCACCACATGATTGATGGAATAGATAAATACTTTTTTTGGTATATACATACTTATCATACATAGATAAATACCCAGACCTGGGACAATTATCTGCAAAACCATTTTAAATTATAAACTTTGACTCATAGCGGTAATTGATTGAATCAGCCATTATTCTAAGTGTATGTAGGTATGAATACTTATATTTAGATTATCTTCTAATTTTGAATAAGAAATTAGAGTAGAAGTAAATACATTGTATCGTGTAGGCGTACAAAATGAAATAAACAAGGTTGCCGGTAACCTAGCATTGTAGGCAAATCGAAACTAAATTATAAATACCTTTTGAAAATAAGTTCGTTGCATGAAATTGAGAATTTCAATAATAAACTGCATAATTTTTTTCATGAAATGCATGCGATACATACCTCAAATATTTATTTATGATCGTGAAGTGACTCACCAAAATAGTACTCGACTTGGCGGATTATCGAGCTTTCCAACTCTGTTTCATCATCCTGGTTTCCAGCAGCATCATTTTTAGGCTCTTGGTCGTTGGCTTCAGGTACTTCTTTCTCCTCAGTCATCGTGGAATATCTAGAAACAAAATGTTTTTGTATTGCTGTGTGTATTTCAAACGCAATAATAGATCAATTATTACTTACTTTCAGTAGAGATTTTATTAGAGAATAGAAGATATATTTGGTGGTTTTAGTTTGGCTACACACTTCACAAATACCCTATTTTAGCAATAAAATAATACTGAAAACACGTGTTCTAGTTCAACACGCGCGCGATCCGCCACATTTCTTTGAAAGGGATAAAAAAACGCAACTGATTTTTTTTTCGCTCCTTTCGGAGCAGGCTATAGTCTAGGACCACAGTTTAACGTTGTTGCAAGCAAAGTTGATTGATTCTTCTTCTTTTTTTTTGATAAAACATGGACATGTGTGTTTTTGTGAAACAACATCCGCAGTATTCTGACTTTATACCAAAAAGTACAAGACATCCATATAAATTATATATGCCGCCGCCGTGCCGACTGCATCTAATTATACAAAACTCGTACTATCACGCTATTACTATCTACAATAAATTTCCTAAAATAATTACTATAAAGACTTACCTATAAATATTTTTAAACAAAAACTAATACTAAATTGTACTATTATATCATTTTTGTTATTGTTTATGATTTATATTATTATTATTTTTAACAGTACCCATGCAATTATCATTTTATTAATTATGTACTTATTAATTAAATTGTGTACAAAAGGAGATGTTTCACGAATGTATGGAATCCAGGCTAACTAGGTGTACACGTGCACAAACATGGCTAAATATTTATTAAACATTTTCCCACTATCAGTTTTTTAATATGTTGCTTCGTTTGATGCATTTTCCTAAAAATAACGAGCCTAAGTCGAGCAACACAAAACTGTAAAACAATATGGCATACCAATACAGTTGGTGACGTCATTTTGACAGCTGTTGACATAATAGTGAAATGAATGATTTATGATAGAAGCTAAATCAAGTCAACCTGAGGTATTTCAATTTTCGAGTACCTAAGTACCTCAGGCTACCTACGTAAACTACATTAAGAGCCTAGCTACTGTTAAAAAACTTCAAAATCTTCAACTCAAACACGTAAAACCATCTGTCAAAATCATTAGGCAGTGACAATTACAAAAATTTATTAGAAACTGTCTTGGCTGCCTAGTAAAAATCTTACCAGTGATAATTATGCATCGTATTTAAAACATTAATAAAACAATCATTTTAGTTTAAATTAAATAAAGAGTATTTTTTCCGAAATCACCGATTTTTGCGCAATTTTTCAGTCTGGGTACATAGACCTAGCCCATTTTGAAACATCTCCTTTGCACGCCTAAATTTGGCAGAATGTAATTAAACTGTGTTTTTTAAATATAAGACCTTTTGTACATACTTGTCTTGTCTTTTTAATTTATGGCCTTTTGTGTTTGGTTTTACACAATTCCGCAAGTGTCAAGTTTTGGCTGGCCATGTTGACGTGACGGCCATTTTTTTAGATTTTTTTAAACCAAGTCTTCTTCTTCTTATTTTTGGCTTCTGTGACTAGCGCTCACAATTCCGCCAGTGTCCGTACAATGATACTTTCATAAATTACGCCGGATAATCAAATAAGAATATAGGCGGTGTTCTAAAAGTGAAACACCCGAAATTTTGACTAAAGGATTAATCTACAACAAAGACAAATAAACTTAAAAAGGCATCACAAATATTAGTAATCATGAATATTATTATAGTTAATTTATGATAAATATACACATATAAACACACTAATTACAATTTAATATTATTCATATCTACAAATTTACGTAGAATATTAGTTAATTAGGGGGGGCAGATAGTAAGGAACAGTATGCATTTTGAGGAAGTAGGACGCGGAATGTCCGGAGGAAGGATATCATAGAGGGAACTTCGACGTTTTGGCAGTTGAAGAGTACCTATGTAGTCCACGCTTCCCTCATCCGGACCACACTCACACAAAGAGTGATTCCGAATCCTTAGTTTGGCCAGAAATACTGGAGTATACGCGTGGCCTAATCTAAGACGACAGATGGTAGAAGTAGGTAGTGACTTTATTAGCCTTACGAAATTTAAAGAACCATGGTGTGATATATATATATATATATGTATATACATATATACATATATAGGGATATCAGGTTGAATGTCAGCATAATGCTTTCCTTTTATTAATTTGGAGGTATTCTAAGCATCTAACCGTGATTCTTCAAGATGGACTTTAGAGAGTAGACATAGGTCGTGGCAGTAAGTTTTAAAGTGCTCGAGAGATCCTATCCGGGCAGCATCCTTGGCATGAGAATCAGCCATCTCGTTACCATGGAGGGATCCCTGAGTGACCTTGAATCCAGGCTAGGATTATGTCAATTCCAAGATTGTGGCATTCATTAAAGTAGGTATTTTTTAATTTTTAGGATTACAGGATAACGAGAAATAAAACGGAAAGGATAGATCGAAGGCAGCTTTTAGAGTCTGAAAAGATGATAGAGTAATTGAGTTCATGGGATTTTACGAAGAGGATGGCTTCCAGAATGGCAAGAGATTTGCCAGCGAACACTGACGAAGAGGATGGACATTTAAAACTTAGACATATTTTGCTATAGGAAATCCACACAGCTACATCAACCTCACTATCCGTGGAGAGTTTAGATGCATCGGTAAAAATGGAGGGCCAACCGCTATAAGTGTTATTTAAGTGTTCGTAAAACATGGCACGTGCATTAGTGCAATCTTTAGAAATTCCAAAGTCCAGGATAGTATTTGGGTAATATACTAATGAACTATAGGGAGTAATATAGAGTGGGTACATTGGATACTGAATAACAGGGTTCGGAAGTTGAGAATACTTATTTTGACTATTTTTAAGAAGGAGGAGTTGGTTATTATACCTGCGAAGAAGGCAGGGTATTTTATCCGGATTGCGCGAGTCAAAGAGGTCGCAGAGGTAATTTAATTTTTCATGGAGGGGGTGATTGTAATTTTGAATCAATTTAAAAAGGAACCTATCAGAAAGAAGCTGACTACGCAATTTTAAAGGGGGCTCACCACACTCGACCTGCAAAGCATTGATGGGAGATGATTTCATTGCTCCAATAATGATGCGAAAACATTTTGAATGAATTTTGTCCAACCCAAATTTTTTACAAAGTTCTAAAAGAAACGATCCATAATCAAAATGGCTGCAAATAATGGCATTGTGTAAAAGCTTTTGGGAGTACGGATGTGATCCCCACCAGACAACAGCGAGTGACCGAAGAATATTTATGTTCTTTTCACATTTTTGGGTCGTTAATTCGAAGTGAGGTAAGCCAGTCATTCTTGAGTCTAAAGTTATAACCAAAAATTTTGCGTTTCTTTCGTGGGGAATTAAGTCTTGATCAACAAACAATTCAATAGAAGGGATATTCTTTTTTTTTGAAAAAAAAATACTACAGAAATTTTAGGAGCCGAAAGTGATAACCCATGATCCCTTAGCCTTAGCCATTCCTCAAGATATGACAGAGCAGAATTAAGACGGTTGCTTGCAATTTCCATTGAACAAGAAGAAATGTAAAGGGCTATGTCATCCGCATATTGCAATACTTCGCAGACAGAAAGAGTCCACGGCTTGCTCAAGATCGTATGTGTACAGACTGTACGACTGTAAAGACTTAAGACGGAACCCTGAGGTAGTCCTCTCCAGACTGTTTTAGGTGGGAGTAAACCATGCTGGGCCTTGACGACAACAGATCTTTCCATTAACAAATTGCAGATGAAATGAACCAGCTTCTCAGGAATTCTCAGCTGAATAAGCTTATTCCTGAGAACCGGAAGCAGCACGTTGTCATAGGCTGACGAAATGACAAGAAAGACTCAAACTTAATATTTTTTTTTCCATAAAAGCAATGGAAATATCTGTTGTCAACAGGCTGAGGCTATTCATTTTATTTATACCCTTCCTGAATCCGAATTGAGATTTACCCAGAACAGATCTATTTACGACTAGCCACTCCAGGCGATGTTTAATCATATGATCTTGGCCTTAACAGAAGACAGTGCCGTTGACTGCCAAGGTCAGAGGGATCTTTACCTGGTTTTAAAACTGGGATTATTATTTGGGTTTTCCACTGGTCAGGAACTATGCCCATGTTGAAAAATAAGTTAATCAGTGACAGATTCTGATATATTCATTTTGTTTTTTCAGAAGACTTGGTAATAAAAGAGTAAGAAATACCATCTATACCTGGGGAAGAATCTGTTCGTGGAGTGCAATATTTAATTCATATAAAGAGGGGGGGGGGGCATCATAGCAGTTTTGTGAAGTAAGAGAAGAACGTAGTGAACTGATGGAAGCTGCGGAAGGAACAGAAGTGTGAGCAAGTTTGTCTGAGAAGGCTTCTTCTCAGACAAACTTGCTCCCCCTTCTAGCCAAGATGACGGATCGTTGGCCGAACTATTTTCAGTATTACAGGATCCTCTAAATCGCTTTATCTGTCTCCATACCAGTTGATGGAGTCCTGGGTGATAAGTTCTCACAAAAAATTGGTCCAGCCAGCTTCTTCTTTTTGGATACTTACCCTTTGATTTGGCTGCAGATTTTTGATAATGTACAAAAAATACACTAATATATATTACTCCTCATTGTACTATGTGATTTGATTTAATGTACTGTGATCGATCTCTGAGCATAAATGTAAAAAAAATGTGAAATAACAAAAGAAAAGTAGAAGAAGCGCAGAAGCAAAAAAATAAGAAGAAGTACATACAAACAAATAAAATCGATAGAAAATGCAAAATGTGAGTTATGTGATGAATGATGATCAATCAAACAAAATCTAAAAGCATTACGTTGGGGTCTACTATTTTTATTTGCACACATTATGTATGGCATTTTGAACACAGTGGAATGTTATTTTCATCATGGGTGTCAGAGGTTTGACCACGTACATCAACTTCAACGAAAATGCATTTTTTAAAACCTACTTTCTTCACGATTCGTGTCTTGTTATCGATGGACATAGTTTATGCGCCCAGCTGTACCGGCGGCTGAAATGCTTTTCTGCTTTTGGCGGGGATTACGACAAATTCGCAGCCTACGTAAGAACATTCTTCAAAAACTTAAAGAAATGCAACATAACCTCATACGTTATTTTTGATGGCAGTTACGAGCAAAGAAAGTTAAAAACAGCCTACCACCGTCTCCGATCAAAGATCAATGGAGCCTCGAGACTCGACCCCGTCACGCAGGGTAGTCTACAGATATTTCCACTACTTATGAGAGATGCTTTTATTGAAGCTCTCATGGATATGGCCATACCTTACACAGTATGTGAATTTGAAGCTGATGATGAAATTGCTGCGATGGCTAGGTTCCTAAACTGTCCTGTGCTGAGCTACGACTCAGACTTTTTCATATACAATGTCCAGTATATTCCAATTGATAATCTAGAAATGAAACCGAAACAAATAACAGACGATGGTAAAGTTATTGCACTAGAGTGTAAGATATTCCAAGTAGAATACATGACAACTCATTTTGGAGGTCTCAATGAGGAACTCTTGCCATTGTTGGCAACATTACTTGGTAATGATTATGTGGAAAAGAGAGTTTTTAATAAATTCTTTGAGGAACTGAAGATTCCTAAGAGTAAGAAAAAGAAGAATGACCAGCAAAGATGCATACATGGTCTCTTCAAATGGCTACAGAATGAGACATTAGAATCAGCAATGTCTAAAATCATAGGCAGGTTGAAAAAAAATGAAAAGGATAGAGTACTGTTTATAATGAAGAAAAGCATTGAGGGCTATAAAAGAAGAGATTGTCGGTCACTAAAGTACTTCAATTTGAGTCGAGAAGTCACAGCAATTGAAACGGAAATGACATTTGATTTTGAAATTGCATCAAAAGATGAGTTAGGCATCCAACAAGAAACCTATGATATTGAAAGCTCAACCTCTGATGAAGAAAGCAATTCAGATGGAGAAGAGAGCATTGATGAAGAGCAGATCCAACAAAGACATGTAGGTGTATCAGATTGGTATGCTGAAAAGCTTCGCTGCAACAGAATACCCAAGCCGTATCTTAACTTATTCACACACCATCTATACTTCTCCTCGCCACAGGCAGAAGACTATGCTGATGATGATTGTTTTCTATCCTGTCTCCCGATATTAAGATACTCGTTTGACATCCTCACAGACTTCTCAGAAGACAGCATGACATATGTTGGCAGAGAAAAAGATCTTTCTTACAAAAGAATTAATGTTGATAGAAACTACTCTTTACTGAGACCATTAAACATACCATTCTCTGAGATATCAGAAGACCAATTAAAGACATATTTTTTCTACTTTCTACAGCAAAAAATGGAGCTTTTAGACATGAGTTTAATTGAATTATTGCCTGCAAACTTTCAACTGGTGATGATTGCAATACTCTGGTGGGTGGCCACTTGCTCCGTGCCTGTAGGGCATGTGCACAGTGTTTTACTTAGCTATATCATGCTAGAAGTCATTGATGAGAAAACTGGAACATACAGAGGGCAATATTTCTTCAACAATAAGTATGCTAAAAAACTGGTAGAAATAAAAACTAGGAGCAAAGCTAATGAAGAAGAACAAGTTACAGAACTGTTGAATAAAAACAAAGTGCAGTATGACGATTGTATGATTGCAGCTAGCACTTTATTAAAACACTTTGAATTAGATGATAAAATAAGGAAGAAACCTAAAACTTACGATACTAAGAAAATGCAGTCATTCGCCCAGTTTCAATGTTGTTTGATGCAGATAAATTCACTTAACATCCTATGTTCTCGTCCTTTTCAAAGTACAAAATACTGTAAGACTTTCAATGGAACATTTGTGTATAACATTTCTAAATTACTTGAGAACCAATCAGATCCATGTAAATTTTTCAATGACTATTTAAAAGGAGCAGTGACTGTTTTAATATTTTACAACAGCATCAGTAAAATCTTTGATGAATGTGTTGAAAAGATGAAAATTGCGACAGTGAAATGGTCTGCATCGGGTAAGAAGAGGAGAAGAAAGAAAAATGCTGAATTAGATGAGATAAACTTTATTGTCAAAGGATTTGAATCAGAAGTTATTATATAAACAAGGTAATAAATGTTATATATACACCATACTGTTTTAATATTAGGGGTTGTATAAAATTGCAGATTTCTACTGAAAAATTGAAATTAGTTTTTTTTTAATTTCACATATTTATTTAGTCAAAATAATTACAAGGGGGGTGGAAGGGGGGTTTTTAAATTTTTTGTGAAGTTACTAGGTGATGTGTGGTACCTTAAGAAAGGTATTCATTTACACATTAATAAACAGTTTTTATTTTTCCTTTAAGCCGTATCGTTTTTGAGTTATTTACAAAAATGTTGAAAAAACGATCGTTCCCGCCTGCTTATCTACGAAGTTTGCAGAGATAAACCCGTGATACTTTTATTATATTAAGGAAAAATAAAAACTGTTTATTAATGTGCAAATTAATACCTTTCATAATGATACACACGACCAGTAACTTAACATTTTTTAAATCCCCTATCTGCCCCCCTGAAATCATAATAAGAATATTTTTTAGCATTTTCATATAATGCTATATTAGTTAAAAAGTCTAGTATCTATAATCTTTAAACATTTCAAATTTCAAGTCGTTAGCATCAGTAGTTCTCGCGAGATATCCACTTGTGACATACAGACAGACAGAGTGATTCTATAAGGGTTCCTTTTTACCATTTTGGTCCGGAACCCTAAAAACTAGAGGATAGAACTGATCAATACATCAGGAGGCAGCTAACTTCATCACAATATTTCCTTCACACACACATGAACACTGGCTTAATATTTAAGTAATTAAAGCTAAAATACAACATTGGTTTTTATAAATTTATTTCTAGAATTATTTACAGAGAAACTTAAAAATAAGTACCTACCTAAATGCCGGAAAGCGCAATTTTGTGAAGCGGATATTTTGTGCTCACTGTCTTTTGCCAATTACACCGTTAGCGTAAGCCTTAACATTAGGGCATACGGCATAGTTTATTTTCTCACCTATTAAATAAATCACAACACCACCAAGAGAACTAAAGAAAGTAAACCAGAATCGCGACGGCCAGTTGATCAATTCCAAAAACGGATAAGCCCATACGCCTGTCTTGCTATAAACCCCCACAATCCATACTACATACAATATAATGAAGCCAATCATAACATTAACTCCTACCTTCCTACAGGGGTAAACTCTTTTGGTTACTAGTAATTCAATTAGGATGAAGGGCACAGGTAACGTATGCAACACATGGTTCATCCATACCGGCACTGCTGCTTCTACCTCTTCTGGGAATATGAATTCTTTGTCGATGAAATATATGCCCCAGAAGGCTAAGGAAACATAGATTGCTATTGGGAAGGCCAAACTGAAGAGGATGTCTTTGGTTCGTCGGATCAGCGGTGCTTTCTTCGGGGTTACAGAGTTGGTTCCGACGATGTCATTTAGCAAGGAAATGGAGAAGTAGATTGATTGGAGCAACTGAAAAAATAATTACGTAAGTAGGTAAAAATAGCAAGTAGTAAGTAGTAGGATTTAAATTTATTAACTGCTTTCGTGTATACAGTATAAGTTCTTAAATTAAGGGTAAAGTTCTACATGAGGCTAGTAAGAGCACTGCAATTTTGGTATTTACCTAGAGGTAGGTATCAATTCTATTATACAACTCTATTTAATTAACTTCTGGATTAGGTACAGTCGGCATCAATATCAGTGTGCAGAGTAGTAACGATCTCACTTTCAGAAATTCAAATTTATATTCGCTCTCATACTATCCATAATAATCTAAGCAACGACTTGTCATAAATATCTCAGTTACCAAGGCGTTCATTGTTATTATAAGCAGTCAAATTGCTTAATGCATTAAAAGTGGTCAAAAGTATATATGTATATATAGGGTCAAATCAACTGTATTTCTTTGCATTAGGGTTTATATTTTGTAATTTCAAAACATTTCTAGTGATGACGACAATAAAATGACATAAACTAGAAACAGTCTCGAAGTATTTAGTCACAAAATGAAAGTGATAGATATAAACATGGAATAAAAAAAAACCGCTTAAAAGTAAAGAGGAATAATGAACCTTCATTTCGAATCGAAACCTCGACAGCGGAGATGAATATGAAATATTCGATGCTACGATATTTTCAAAACTTTGGAAGCAGAGATCAATATGGTGACTGATAGCGTAGATAAAAATTTACTTTGTACATGAGATATTTTTGGTTAGTTTGCTAAGATACAATTTATGCTGACTGTACCTAAGTGCATGTACTTAGATATGTTTAAATAGTTTTTCGTACTGGTTGGTTTAAAAATCAATACCATGATAGATACGTTTCTGAATTATGGGTAGGTAATAAATTACAGGTCTAAAAATACACCCTTACTAAAAAAAATACTTACCAAGCACCACATTGTCAGGAACAAAAGGCGGGCTTTCAACGGAAACTCTTCAAGTTCCTTCGTAGGAAACGGAAGATCTACGTAAGACTGATCGTACCATAATGTAAAAATGTTTATTCCGACCACAATTAAATGAAAAACCGGCAAAATCATTTTCACTTTTACGAATTTTAAATACTTGAGTACCTACAGAATTTATTTTGGAATAAGTTAGTATAAAAAAACTAAATTTTTAGAAATCCAAACCTAATCCGGCTGTAATTTATCTATGATTCTTCGTAATTTTTTATTGTAGATAAAATTTAAGTTTTTCTAAATAAGTCAGATCTGAGCGATGCTTTTTATGCTACTGATTCCAGCCCAGACAGTTAAAAATCAAACCTCGGACCATTATACTCGTATCATTTTATCTCTCTCGGTAATTATCAGTAAAGAGTTATGTAGTCTTCTAGATAATGGTTTGTCTGTCTGTTGTACCTACTCTGCACCTACCCACTAGATAGGTTCCCACTTGATTAAATTAACTAGCCACTTAAGCTTTAGTTTTAGTATTACTCATCTAAAATTAATAAAATTAACAATAAAAACTATTCATATTTATTATTGTTAATTAAAAATAATATCTTCAGGATTCCGTAGCTTATTGCCTACCTATCCATTTTAAACAAAATTGAAGTCTGAAATCGTCAAAAATACTTTATACATGACCATAAACATTGGTCTCAAAGTCAGAACGTGTTTATTAATTAGGCCCTAAATGCAACATAAAGATTTAAATTTACAAAAGAAAACAAAACACTTTAAATTGATTAAAGCAAATAAATCAAGTCGTTCTCTACAGAAAAAAAACCTAAGTGAGGACAAGAAGCGAAAAAGAAATCGTTATCATAAATTTAGCTAGGCTAGAAAGAAAAAAACTTCTAGAAAAAATTTCAATATTATAGAATTTTTATTTAGCCTAGAGTTCGCGCTATGGCACCTTTCTAGTTTCTGGCGACTAACACTGAACCATTTCCCTTATCATTAAGTGTTTTTACTTCTGAAACTGTTGTCTGATATGAGGTCCGGATCTCCGGTTCGAGCGCGTAGGGGTTATCAGTCGACTGACGAGAGGATTGGTTAGGGTAGAAACACACTGGATTGTTATCGTACGTTCTGCACACAAGCCTCACGGGCGACCAGGGGCTCTAACAGTATATTTGTACAACAGGCTAAACTAAACTCGAGCTGAAGTTAAACAATGAACAGTCCACAGTATGTTTTCCTTACGCGACGTAAGCGCACGCTAGAAAGGTACCAATACCAAGACATACTAGGCAATATTATCTAATATCTTGTACCTACTGTTTCTGTGAATTTGGGGGAAGGCCACAAGATTAGTGCGTTCAAGCAAACAAACAAACAAACAAACTCTTCAGCTTTATAATATTAGTAGGTATAGATGTATGGAAAAGAAGTAAATATAAATCCCCGAAAATTCTGGAATTATGTAAGGAGTAGGTATAAAAGATGTATTGAAAAAAAAGTAAATATAAATCCCCGAAAATTTTGGAATTATGTAAAGAGCCTCAAGACAAAGGAGGGTTTGATCCTAGCATAGTGCACGAAGGGCGTAAGTACATTGGCAAAGATGCAGCTGCGGCCTTCGCACTGTATTTCAGCAGTGTTTTACTTCAAAGAATCCTGAACTAAACCATCATAACATCATATCTTGCAAGGAGTACACAAGCATTCATAATATTTCTGAAATTTCCACGGCCGATGTCATAGCCGGCATCAAAAAACTTAAGCCTAAAGGCTTTCTTGGTCCCGAAAATATTCCACCATATATTTTGAAGGCTTTCAGCACAAAGCTAGCTCCTCCTCTAACTTATACATATATTAAATTTATCCATACAATCAGGAAACTACCCCAAACTTTGGAAACAATCGCGTGTAGAATAGTTGCAGTTTTTAAAACCGGAGATAAGACACTTGTTGATAATTATAGACCAATTCCTATCCTTTCTTCTCTAGCCAAACTCTTCGAAACTGTCCTTCACACGAAGATTTATAAACAGGTAGAAGCATATTTAGATAACGCACAGCATGCATTCCGCAAAGGACGGTCAGTTACTACCAATTTATGACCCTAGTCGATTATAGCAAACAACCTAAGATTCAAATACACAAGTAGATGTAATTTACTTAGACTTTGAAAAAGCTTTTGCACAAATTGATAATGATATTCTACTAGGTAAATTGAGTGTATTTGGTTTTTCTCCGGGCTTATTGCGCTTACTTACGTGATCGAAGTGAATTTGTCCGTCTTGGTTGCTTCGACTCACTATCTTATCATACAAGATCTGGAATAAATCAGGGATCTTCTTTAGGACCCTTGCTTTTCACAATGATGATTGACGACCTTACAAAGAATTTATCTTTAGTTAAATGTCTTATCTATGCCGATGACGTCAAGTTGACCTGGAAATAAAATTATCTCAAGATTGTTTTGCGTTGAAAAAGGACTTAGATGCAGTACAAAGCTGGTGCCAAATCAATAAACTTAATCTGAAAATCAAAAAATGCTAAGTAATGAGCTTTACTCGATCAGCAAGAGCTATTCATTTTCAATATAATATTGATGGCGAACCACTTATTAGATGTAATTCTGTAAAAGACCTGGGAGTCCTTTTTCCAACAAACCATCCTGTACAGCATGTTGACGCTGTATATTATGTAAAGGCCTAAAAACCGACTTTAGCAAATCATTAGGTATGTTTTTGACAGATGTAAAATATGACAGTAAATGTCATAAATGACAGTATTCGTAAAAAATGACGGTAAATATTTAAAATTCTAGGCTTATATTACATAGAGCTAATTGAACGCATTGACTTTCACTATTTCTGTGACAGCTGTCAAACTTCTAACGGCCATATCTCGAGAACTACTCGTCCTGTCGACACATATTCGACGGGTAATCGAAACATGTTTCATAGAGCCATTTACTGCTTACGTAATAAGACCTACACAATCGATTTTTAAATAGAAATAGTGTAAGTTTATTTTTTTCAAAACAACCGGGTTCGATTCCCGATCTGAGTACAGGTTTTTTTTAAATGTATGAATGCAGTTTTTCTTATTAAAATCGATGACATGGTTCCTTAGAACAGATCTTCGTATGTCTTATAGTTTCAGACTTTCCCATACCGATGACATGACCGATTTAAATTAGACACCCCGTATAGGTACTCTTTGCTCAAAAGGTGTAACACTTACATATATTATCAGTATATAACACAAGAAATTCACAGAAATAATTGTGCGGTTGCTAGGCAATATATCTGATTAGAAAAGAAGCCTGGATTTATTGACGTTGGTGATATTGGTAATGGTAGTTGTCGCCCGCCGTTGACGCATCTCCGTAACAGGGACATCGGGAAGGAAAATTTCTGACGTCCCCGTATGGGACGGACCGTTGAGGACGGGACCGACGGGGTCGTGTCGGGAACACATCGAATTCTCTCCATTCTAGACAATCTCCGAGGTGCAGTAGGTTAATATAATAATATACGACGACAGAGGTTTCAGGTTTGATTCGGCCACGCTGTGAACTGCATATATGTTATCTGGTTCTAAACGTGTTTCTATGTGCAATATTAATATAATGTCATGTCATCTGGTGGTGAACAAAGGGTTAATCTATGTACCTATGTTTTTCAAAATTAGGTAAGACTATCTAATTAAATAATATTTCATACAGCACCATCTTGCCCCATAGTAAGCAGAGGTTATGGGTACTAGGTGATACCAGTGATACATTGAATACCCTACTCAAATATTTTTTTTTGTACATAACATACTCATCATACCTACATAAACATAAATTAGGCCAGGTGCGTGTCGTTCACGCGCTTGGGTTCTGTAGTTAACCGTAGACCTGTTGTTAGAAGGTGTTTCTTTTTTCCTAACTTTTCCTAGGTAGATCATGGCTTAAACTATTCATTCATGACATATTTCAATTTGTAAAGCTAGCATACCAATTACCATGGTTAAATTATGTTCAAATTACAAATAATTTGGATACAACGCGTGTAAGGGATTCATCCGTCGCCGGGCCCTCTTACTACTTTAAGAATATCTGCGCTGTTTAAAGCTAGATAGTGTTTAGTGCATCCGCTGTGTGGAATGTTCAGTATTATTAAAATTTTTGAGTTCTAAGAGTCCTTGCGGATAAATCCATTAAAAACGCTATGAAAATACTAGACGTTCTAGACTCTTATTTATAAAAGAAACGTGCTCTTTCCTGCTGAAATCCAGGATTGACGATATTGCCATTATTTAATCCGCCCGGGGCTAATAGAAAATATAATAAAGCTTTAAGTTATGAGTGGGGTGACAATACCTATTAGCTACTACATTAAGGGCTCAAGTTTAAGGTGAAGCGGATGAAGTGAAGCGGTGGCTAGCTCTCGCATTAGTTTTGTATACAGACATACAAAACTAATGCGAGAGCTAGCTTAAAATTCGTAAGCGCCAAAGCAGTTCTTCTCCTATTGAAAATTATCTTAAATCCAACCACCATTAAGAAAAGAGTGTGCCTATACAACGCGTATTATAACATGTGTACTAACCCGAAAGGGGGGTTTCAGCCCATGATAACAAGTAGTTTAAGAAGAAAAAAAAAATAATTCGTTTTTTTATTTATTTTATATTTTAATTATAATTTTACTAGATAGTGTGATGTGAAAATGATCCTGGGGTTTTTTTTACTTTTATTAAAAAAAAAACCTAATTATAATAATAATATAATGGAATGGAATGGATTAGAGTAGAGTAGAGTAGGGTAGAGTAGAGTAGAGTAGAGTAGAACAGAACAGAACAAACAGAACAGAATAGAATAGACCATTTGAGACATGTTTATTTATGTCTCAAAGGTACATACATAAAAAATAACATAATAATATATAAATGACACTGATTTTCAGTGGCGCCGTATTTATCCCACAGGACGCAACACCGACCAAATCAAAACATTGAAGATTAATAATGGTATTGAATTTAACAATAAATAAACTAGATAGATATTTTTAGCATTATTATCGATTCCCTCCATGGACTCCTGGGCTTTTGCCCAGCAGTGGGATCAGATGGGCTTATAATAATAATTATTATTATTATCGATTAGGTAGATATTACCTATTATAAATGTTTAAGGTTATATAATTCAAAATAAAAATATTGACAATCTTAATTTTAAAACTTAATTTACAGTAAACAAGCCCTAGAAACGACCGTTTATGAATTCAATTTCTGAGATTTTAACAGATGTTTTTTTATGTGAGGTTTTAAAAGAGGTTAAACTGTTTGAATTTCTAATAAGGTGGCGGGATATTGTTCCAACATTTCACGAAATGCGGTCGTTTTATAGCGTGGACAGATTAACAGTTGGGCAAAACGGGCTCTACGATTAGAAAAAAATAGCTTTACTTACAAATTAGCTGGTTGTTGTCATTTTACAACTACACATGTTATAATACACGTTGTAGACTTGTTAATCTTATAATGTAATGCAGAACATAGACCCATAAATCGGTTTCGTAAAGTAAACCTTATTTTGTTATAGAGCAGTTTTTTGTGATTTTTTTTCTTATGTGTAATAATAATAATATCGTGGAAACCAATTTAACGAATTTTACAAATGTTAAGTAAAAAACCTGGAGAATTCAAAGCATAAAATATTAATTCCGAATTTATTGCAATTGCTGAAAAAAGTTGAAATCCCTGACGCTGATATCGCTAATAACCGACACAGTGGTCTTAAAATGTTTTTAGAGAAATAATATGTTTTAGATCACTGTAAAAGTTTTATACAAATTGTAAAGTGATAAGCAAAATAATCGCTTTACAATTTGTTTAAAACTTTTACAAAGATCTAAAATATTTTAGTTTTTACAGTCCCCTTTTTGGGTCTAACAACATTTTAAGACCAATGTGTCACTCACAATGTCTTCTTTCACCGTTAAAGCACCTGTGCATATTATATTTTTCATGAAAGAAAATCCATTGGTTCACGGCCGGTATCGAACCCACGCATTTCGGATTGAAAGTCGATGGTGCATACCACTCGGCGATTCAACATTTCATTAATAAGTACATGTTAATAAAATGAATGGTTAATGGTCGCGTGGAATGGAAAAAGTTAAATGGTCCATTCAAAAAATCCTGGTCACACCAACCATTCGTGCGGAGCTATGATGCAACCGGCTTAGGGGTCTGCAGGCGTAGATAAACCCGCACGGAACCCGCTCGTGAACGGACGGATACGCTAAAATATGTGCTGTAGTTGTTGGTCATAGCATAATTGGTTTAGTTTTAGCATTTTTCAGTCCACTGCTGAACACGTGCCTCCCTCATGGATCTTCATTAGGGGTTGTTGCCACGCTTGGCAGGCGGGTTGGCGAGCGCAGTACGGGACTTCGATACACGGAAAGACGCTACTGCTCATCTTCCAGAGGTATCCTTTGGCAGATTTCTACTGCATCTTTGGGCAATCTTGCATGCTGTGGTACCCTTTAAGTACGGGAGCACAATGCTATAAATTGTTTTTGAATGTTTTCTTATTATTTTATGTGTAAACCTGTGTTGGGTATCCTATTATAATAAATAAAATAAAATAAATAAAAATAAAGAGAGGAGGGGCAACATTCTAATGCCACCCCACAACGTTGAAGTTATAGTTTACGAGTTGTATTGTAGTTATCTGACTATGTACTCAGTTGATATTTTATTTAAGTTTTAAATTTCATCAAAATCTGATCATCCGTTCAAGAGTTATCCTCGGACAGAAAAAACTATTAATCCCCCATATCTCAAAAACTACCCCATATATTAAAATTCCCCCACGACAATCGATTTGTATTAATGTAATCTCCTTTAATTTAATTTTATCAAAATCCAATAATCCGTTCAAGATTTATCCTCAGACAAAAATCCTGGTCATACTAACATTAAGCCGAAATGCCTGTTGCCACTAAGAACTACGCTCGCTTCGCTCACTCATTCGATAATATTAGATATGATACTATGTTAATTATATTCTAATTTCATCGAAAACTTCAAAGGAATAATTAGCTGAATCTATAACGATTCATAACAAACAAACTAGTTTCTTTATCTAAGAAAGATGTAATAAGGTAGAATAAGGTGGACCGTAGGACTGCTCCATAGGCCATAGGCCTCCAAAATCATGGATCTCCAAAATCTTGAGGAGTTTGTTACCATCTCGCCACGCTTGGCAAGCGGGTTGGCGATATTGACACGCGGTAAGACGCTGCTGCCCATCTTCCGGAGGTTTCCCTTGGCAGATTCTTACTACATCCACGGAAAGAGAGGAGAGGTAACATTCAACTGCCGGCACCCCACGGCAACTTTAGTATTTAGATAGTTACCTACATTCTGATGTAGTACCTAGCTGGTGTTCGCTCAAAGCGCTGCGTCGCAGTGCCCGCCCGAAGTCCCGAATTAATATTAATATTAAATCTCGTGGAAGCCTCGTCCGAGATTAAAGAGCTGGCTCTACCTGAAACAACGATCTAAGAAATATTGGAGATACCTGCATTAATAAAAAAAACATACTGTCGCCAAAAACTACAAAGACCTTAATAAATTACTCAGGGAACTTAGATTACTTAGGGAAACTAGACAACAACGAAACTGAGAGTCTAATACTATGAATAAATTATATATAAAATCAATCGTAACACGGTAGTTTTGTCCTCATGCTGAGATGATGATGATTTTTTTTATAGACTCTACAAATAAGTCTCAGCGATAAGACCGCCCATTGTACCTTAAGTTGTAAAATGTTATTTTCAGTTTCTTTTATTTTCTGTATTTGGCGTACAATAATATTCATTAATTCATTCAAATAAGTATATTATTTGCTTCTTCAGGGCACAGATGTAAGCATTATACAAAACGCCTTCTCCATTCTTCGCAGCTTCTATTAGTCAATAATGAAGTACCCGCATTTTTTACTTTTTGGTCGGGCACGTTAGAGCCGCCTACAGTGAGAATTAAGTGCCACGGAGAGACTGGATAACACTTTCAAATGAGAACTTTCAAAATTACCTTACGTTTTAACGATGGAAATGAAAATGCAGGGAAACTTTCCCATAACTATTTCAAAATAAAAAAAAAACCAAAATAAAAAAACTAAAACACAAAGATCTTTTTAGTCTTAAAATAAAAATCAAATACTAAAAGCTGTAAAGTAGATATTTTTTATGAAAATATACATAGTTCCGCCATCCATTCAGACCAAAAACTACGAATTAGTGCTCTGTGCAGAAAAGTGTCAAGTGGGACGTCGCAGATGGCGATGCTCTACCAAAGCCTCAAGATGAAAGCAGTTCGCCTCCACTCCACCATTAATGTCCTCCAAGAGCGACAAGACGTCGCGCAGCGACTACAAGACCTACAGAAAATCATTGAGACCTCAAGACCTGCCGATTCCGCTGGAACTTCTTTTGCAGATATGGTCAAGAAGGGATCCAACAGTTTCATAAGACCTAATCATTTGAGCTCCGTGGCCATTTACCCAAATGACAAAATGAAGTCTAGTGACGAAACCAAATCTCTGGTTCAAAAAATTATCTGCCCCGAAGAAATTAAATTACATGTCAGAGGCCTACGGAAGACAAAAAATGGAGGAGTTATAATAAGCACAGAAAATCGGGACGATATAGAAAAATTGAAAAATTCAGTGCAACTTACAAATTCAGGTCTAAAGGTCGACGAAACCCAAAAACGCAAGCCCAGAGTTGTCATTGTAGGAGTGCCCACGTCAATGCAGGAAACAGAAGTTTTGTCCTGCTTATATAGGCAAAACCTAGCAGAGACACTTCAGGACGTGACCCTTGAGGAATGTTTAAGTCAAATCAGGTTAAGCCACAAGTCGGGAAAAAGGAACGCCGATTACTGCAACTACGTACTTGAGGTTCCAGCTGTTATCCGCAAAGCCCTTATTACTAAAGAGAGAGTGTTCGTGCACTGGTCGTCATGTCCAGTTCGGGACTTTACCTTAGTTACTAGATGCTACAAGTGCCAACAATATGGACACGCGGCAAAGACCTGCAGAGAGACCAACATCAACTGCAGTCACTGTGGTGGACAAGGACACGCTGTACAGGAATGCACAAGGAAGACTGAAGACCCAAAATGTGCTACCTGCCTGCATTTCAAAAAGCCGAGTAACCACAAAACTGGTTGTTCCGACTGCCCAGCTAAATTAATGGCGGAAAAACGGTACATTAATTCAATTGATTATGAAGGCGCCTAAGAGCGCCCCATATCAGTTATTTTCTGACCTTTCATTTGGTTTTAGTTAAGATGTTAAATAATTTAATTAATGACTTAGACCACTTTTCTGTATCAGAATCCAAATGCTGTGATACTGAACAATGCAAACAATATGTATCGTCTTACAAAAATCCACTAACAATATTAACACAAAACATACGAAGTGTCATTAAAAATTTTGATAACTTTAGTATTTTTCAGGAAAGGTTAAATATAAATTGTGACGTTATTATTTTAACTGAATGTTGGCTCTCTAAAAAATACAATGTACCACAAATGCCCGGATATAAGTCCTACCAAAGTAATATAAATTACAATCAAAATGATGGGATATTAGTTTTTGTGAAAAATCATCTCGATGTCTCTGTAGAAGAACCAGACATACTCGACTGCAATAGATTATTAATTAAAATCGGTGCAGAGTTTGCATTAATAGCAATATACAGACCTCCTTCTTTTAAAAATGCCAACAACTTTACTAACTCGTTAAATGATGCGTTGCAAAATGTATCTACCTTTAAAAATGTAATTTTAGTTGGTGACATTAATATAAATATCCTTTCCGGATGTAGTGACTCAGTCGGACAGGACTACCTAAATCTATGTTCCTTCCACGGCTTACTCCCGGCGCATACATTCCCTACGCACCAAACTGGTTCGTGCTTAGATCATATTATGCTTAAATCCATTTTTCCATCACTCGCTCTTGTTATAAACTCTTCAATAACCGATCACAGCGCTGCCCTATTAACCTTAAATTGCAAATTACCTAAAGTAAATAACACTCGCACTATTACTAAATTAAATGTGAATAAACTTGAAGATGGATTATGCAACATTGACTTTGCTCCAGTTTATCATTCCGCTGACCTGAATTTTTCCATGTCATTTGTTATTAATAAACTACAACAAGCGATTCAAAAAAGTACGTACGAGGTTGTTCTAAGCAATAAATGTCTCAATTTAAAACCTTGGATTACTGCAGGACTTATTCGTTGTATGAAACACAGAGACAAACTGCATATGAAAGCAAGGTCAAATCCAAATAATTTAGTCTTGCAGTTGTCATATAAACGTTATCGTAATTTTTGTAATAATTTACTGAAAAAAGTTAAAATAGATTATGATAAAAGAGAACTGGAAAAAGCGGGTACGAATAGTAAAAAGATTTGGAAGTTTATAAAAAACGTAACATATTCCAACAAGAAGCATGAGACATCTTCGTGTTTATTGCAAACAAATTCCTCACCGCTTCAATCTGCTAACATTGCAAATAATTACTTTGTTAATGTAGGTAAGTGTCTAGCAGAAAAAATGCAAAGACTCTCACAATTTCCTACGGGTCCATATATTAAAAACAATAGTACTCCAACGTCTTTTGCCTTACTGGAAACCGATGAAAACGAAGTGGAAAGCATAATAATGAGCTTAAAAACCGATTGTGCAGTTGGATGGGATAATATACCAGCCAAAATTATCAAGCAATTCAGGCACATACTAATCCCACCTCTGACTCATATTATTAATCAGTGCTTTTCTACGGGGATTTTTCCCGAGGGCCTGAAAAAAGCTATCGTTGTCCGTGTGTATAAATCGGGATCTAAAGACCAAATTATTAATTATAGACCTATTTCCATACTATCCTCGTTGTCGAAGATATTTGAAAAAATTATAAATAAAAGATTAGTCAAATACCTAGAAGATAAATTAATCTTATCAAATACACAGTTTGGCTTTAGATCTAAGTTATCTTCTTCTGACGCTGTTCATCATCTTACTAACTTTATCGCACAAGAATTGGATAAAGGTAAGCACACCGTAGGCATTTTCCTGGATCTAGCTAAGGCTTTTGATACTGTTTCATCCCCTATCCTTTTGCGCAAGCTTGAGTCTATTGGAATTAGAGGCACCCAGTTGAATCTCTTCTCAAGTTATTTAGAAGGACGCATGCAATGCCTTAAAATTGGAAATGTTCTCAGTGATGATATGAAAAATACATCCTTTGGGGTTCCCCAAGGAAGTATTTTAGGACCTACTCTGTTTTTGATTTACATAAATGATCTCTGCAATCTTAATCTAGAACAGGGCAAAATCATATCATATGCTGATGATACTGCTCTAATTTTTTCGGCTGATTCGGAAAAAGAAGTCTACGAGTTAGCGCAAAATGGCTTTAATATTGTGACTAAATGGCTTCAGTACAACTTACTGACACTTAACGCAACAAAGACTATCCATATCAAGTTTTCTATGCGCAATCCACCGTCAACCGAAGGATATTTGAAATTATTCGCTCATTATTGCATTCCCTCTCCTGAAACTAAATGTATGTGTCCCGCTATCAACCATTCAAACAAAATAAAATATCTGGGTATCTTGCTAGATGATACTCTTTCTTTCAGACCATACATAGATGTTTTAAGCAATAGAGTTCGTAAGTTGATATTCGTATTCAAAAAGTTACGTTGTATTGCGGATCAGAAATTATTAAGACAAACTTACTTTGCCCTTTGCCAGTCCATTTTGTCATACTGCATTTCTATTTGGGGAGGAGTAGGTAAATCATTATTACTTCCAATCGAGAGAGCTCAAAGAGCCGTACTTAAGGTAGCTACTTTCCGACCTTTTATTTTTTCTACTTACCTTCTATATCAATCCTGCGAAGTGCTAACAGTTCGGCAGTTATTTATATTAAATGTGGTACTAAAACAACACACAGCTCTTCCCTACAGCACAGAGTTTACTAACAAAAGACGTAATTATATTGTTTGCCCCCGGTCAACCTCAACAAAACATGCCTTCTCAACTAAATTTTATAATTTTCTAGGTCCAATTCTCTACAATAGACTTAATATGATAGCTAACATTTTCCCATTAAATTATAATAGTTGTAAAATATCTTTAATAAAAACACTTCAGAGCATGTCTTATGATGATACAGAAAAGTTATTAGCAATAACTAAGTAACTAACTGTTACTCTATTATCACTACCATGTATTCCAAGAATGAAATGTTACGCAAGCGTTTTTAACGAACATAGGTGTAAAAATTTAGCTTAGTTTTAGTTTATAAAATCTATATGAAACTGTTCCATTTAAGTCTTCTAATTATAATGATTGTTATGTTATTTACCTACAATAAGTATATGTAAGTCCCACTAGTCTGAAACACAGGTTTATCCTAGTTCAGACACGGATATTTTAGTACATTTAAATAGTTTATAAATACGGCTTTTGTAATTTATTGTGAATTTTTATTGATTTTTGAATAAATTATCTTATCTTATCTTATCTTATCTTATCTTATCTTATCAGTTGGCTGGGGACTTATCTAACTGAGAGTTTTGTAATATTAAGTTAAATAATGATGTATTAGTGTTTGTAGCACCTGCAACTTAATTTTAATTTTGTAATGTGCAGCTTTTCTTTTGGTTTAAAGTTAATTTTAAAAATACAAATGGTCTTACTCTTTTTATATGCATGAGGTGTTAACCTGTAAGTGGTTGTGCATTTAACTATAATAATGTACTTTGTGTATTATTAGTTGTAATTAGTTTTAAGTATGAAATAATGTGACAACTGTTGGTTAACCTTAATAAATAAATAGATAAAATGGTCCCAACTCAGCATATGCAGGTTACGGGATAACCTGCGCTGGTCTTCCGTTGAGGCCTTTGGGACCGGTTCTAAAACTAACATAAAAGTAAACGGACAACGTTAAAGGTGTTAATAATGTGTAAAACTTCCAAGTCTATCAAACAACTCAAGCGCAAATGCAAAAATATTTAAACAGGAGAAAACTCATTCTACTGTGCAGCTTATTAATATAATTATTTTCTTTAAAGATATATTCTTAAAATTATGACAGATTTAGGTACCATGTTGCTATAATCATGTCACTTAGACAATACTTATATCGTGTATTAGATGTTCCTGCTCTTTCTGTCGTTGGAGTAAAAAAATTTTTAGCATTATTCTAAAACCAAATAAACTTGTATGGTTCCGTATCGGTGGTGGAATATTGTTCCAGCATTTCGATGCAGCATATCTAAAACTACCCCTAAAAGCGGCTGTTCTGTGTTGCTGGGTGCTGCACCGAACACTGATGTCGATTACATGATCTCCTATTCACCATCTCATTTAATTTGATACTAAGATATGTGGGAGAATTATGCTTCAGTACGCCAAAGAGAAGACATGCCAGATGTAACTTGCGCCTGTGTCATATTTGTCGTAGTGAGATGCCGTTCCAGTAACGGACTTCAAAAAGAAGGTTCTCAAGTAAAAGTAGTGTTTATTCTTCGTTGCCGTGGGGTGCCGGCACTAGAATGTTACCCCTCCTCTCATCCTCGTGGCTGCAGTGAGAGCCTGCTAAGGGATACCTCCGGAAGATGGGAAGCAGCGACTTTTCGTACTGCGCTTGCCAACCCGCCTGCCCAGTGTGGTGAATATGGCAACAACCCCCTCATAATCAGAATTTGGAGTTCCATGGGAGACCTATGTCCAGCAGTGGACGTCCTACGGCTGAGATGACAAGGCGATTCGTAAATCGGATCAAATGACGATCACTTCATCATTCGAAAGGAGAGCGAACTCAAAGGCATTTCCTAGTTTATGTCCTTAGCATTTTCTTTGCCGTAAGCTGCTCATTAAGGCCGGGTTAATGAGAAGTATTTTAAAGAACTAAAAGCTCTCAGGACGCAATAATGAGGTCTTTGCCTTACCCTGGTCCGTGAAAGGAGAAATGCTTGTGCGCTTTGTAAGCTCCACATAATCGTAAGACCGGCATAATACAAGGTGATTCTTGCACCGAATCAAATGACGTTAGGACTTTCAAAAAGAAATTTGGAAAGGAGATTATAAACAATTTTGATAAAAACACAATAGAAGAAGAACAAATTAATATTTTGACCCACGCGCAACCCATCCCTCTAATATTTTAAAGCGGGATGTTTGTTTGGATGGAGGTTTGTTAGCTCTTCACGCAAAAACTAGGCTACGGATTCAGCTGAAACTTTGCACACGTATTATTGTTGGCCAGGATTAACACATAGGCTACTTTTTATTCGGGTACAACGCATGCGAAGCGGCGGGCAGAAGCTAGTAATATATAAAATAACGCATGTAAAAATTAATCACAAGTTAATCTACATTGTGCTCTGTTGTAGATTATTTCGGTTAAAAAAATTGTGAGTATTTTAAAACCAGGGGTGCGAATAAATTTTTTCGATAAAGGGTCCCTCTAAAATCTTAACTGCTAGCAAAAAGAATTGGAGAAGAAAGGAGAAAGGTGCTCTGCTCCTAGAATAGGAATGAAGCAACACAAATATTACTGGCCCATGAGACCTGTAAGGTCTCGTTGTCTCAAGGTTCCTAATTAGGTGACTCCTGACGGATCTTTTCTATTCTAGTAAACACATTTAGAATCTCTTTATCAAACACCAGATAATCTACAGAAGATAGATATTATTATCTCAATTCCTAAATCTCATTAACGCTCCTAACAAATTAAAGTTTCTGTAAATTTGTTAAGGAAACAATTTTATTGCATGTCAGAACTTTTTAACTAGGTTTCCACGATAAAGATTTTAATTGAGCCTGTTTACAAGAAAACGCAAGAAACTCGGACAATGTCCTTAGAATTATTACGAAACCTGTTTAGGACTTAGCAATATAATTTTGCAAAGAAAAGTCTTGTATTTTTTTTTAATGTTAGATAGGTTAGCTCTTGATTTCATCCTTGCTATCGCAAGAATGAGATCGACCATGGAGCGAGTTTCCCTAGAAAATGCCTATTAACTCTTTTCTTAAACGTAATCGGGTCATAAGAGGTTGGAAACACAGACGATGGTAGTTTGTTCCAGTCGAGAGCAGTGCGCATTATAAAAGACGATTGGAAGCGTTTAGTTCTCAGCTTTGGGATTTCAACCAAATGAGGATGATGGTGTGCAGTGTGTCTGTAGTTTCTATGGAAAAAGGGTGGAATTAAGTCATGTAGTTCCTGCGAGCACTCTCCGTAGTATAATCTGTAGAAAACTGATATACATGCTACCTTGCGACGGTGACTTAGGCTAGTATAACATAATATAAGCATGTTTCAAAACAATTACTTAATATGTGACTTGATGACGCTTAAGAAGACTTTCATTAAAAATAAGGGTTTTATATATTTGGCGTTGGCTTCTGCGCGTCTGCCTGTCGAACCGTAGTTCCCTGTCTGAACAGAGCGCCTACTCTAGAAAACGATTACGATATTATCGTCAGAATGGCAACCTTTACGTAATGGCCATAAGAGTTAGTTTGGCTTGATTACGATTTAGATTTATCGCAATTTGCATTCAAGGTTAGGCCCACTGATGTGAGGTTTTTTTTGTCTGAAAGCTGGTTTCATCGAAATTCCTGATGAAAATCCTTTTCCAGCTATCCTTTGCCAATTTTGGTTTAAAAAAGATTAGAAGGTAAGTAAGCATGTACACTAAAACACAATTTTACCCAACCGACGACACAAAAGCTCACAACAGGTGGATATTGAACTGTCTTGCACTTGACTTTGAACCATATAACGTAGTAGATAAAGTTGTATACTGCACGACAGGCGATGCAGAGCTCAGTCATCCGAAAATCTTAAAATTGCTCGACTATTTGTTCGGTGCTTGTTGCCATTTTATTTGATAGCTCTACCTCTACCTAGGTCTTAGCACATTTCTTAACACATAAGAAATGATACATGCTTACGGTACATAGACTGATACCTATCTTAACAGATGGTCTGAGTTTAGAAAACTGTTAATTTAAGGCGCCAAAAATATTTTAGAGTTCCGTACCTAAAGGGTAAAAACGGGATCCTATTACTAAGACTTCGCTGTCCGTCTGTCGGTCCGTCTGTCTGTATGTCACCAGCAGGGCTAGCATGGGCTGGGGATAAAACTTTGGTCCACCGGTTATTTCCACTGACAAGGGATAAAATTATTTTATCCACCTGCCAAAGCACGGCAACAGAGGGAAAGAGAGTTATACCACTTTTTGACATTAGACGTGGATACTCACCCTCCGCCTATAATTTCGGGGACAAGCGTTTCCCCTGGTTTGTCCACCGTGAATAGTTTATCCACCCATGTCGCCATGCTCGGAGGGTGGACAAAATTGACAGAGGGGAATAGTATTTTGTCCTCTCCCCGTGGATAAAATATTTCCGGCCATGCTAGCCCTGCAGACTGTATCTCATGAACCGTGATAGCTAGACAGTTGACATTTTCATAGATGATGTATTTCTGTTGCCGTTTTAACGACAAATAACCAGAAAAAAAACAAATATTTGAGGAGGCTCCCATACAACAAACATGATTTGATTACTTGATATTAATAGCGGCAACATGTAGTAGACGCTTGAGATACTTACAGAATACTTAGTTGTATATTAATTTCAAAAATTAATAAGTAATAAAGAAATTTACAGCCCATCGTGATCCCGGGAAGACTGACCGTGACCGAAGTCTTCCCGGGACTACTATGGGTGTAATCCTGTCGAAACGTCGGGTATTAATAGAGAACTATAATATACATTCGACCAACTTGGACTTTGGCTTACGGACAACGTTTGGCTAAATACCGCCGCGAATGGAATCGCATGGACAGTGCCGAATTTACCAATAGGCCGAGTAGGCTGGAGTCTAGGGTGGCAGAATTTAGAGAGTGGCAAATTAAGACCATTTCTAGACTTAGAGAAACAAAACAAATGGGTACTCAGACAAAACGATTCCCGGAAGTTTAACAAAGTTTTCATAATCATGCCTATTAATAACGGAAAAGAGCTGATGTAATCAGCTGATGTGTAATAGACGATAGAGCACAAATCATAAAGTTGCAATTTTATTGTTTCTGATTTCTCTACTCAGTAGGGGCGGCAAAAATGAAATAGTCTACTGGCGGCAAATTTACCCCCCACTGCATGAAGGAGGCTTCCACCCAACTATGGGTGCCCAAATGACTCTGCTGCAAGCCTAAGAAGTAACGAATTTAAGAATAAGAATCAGAAAACTTTATTGTTAAATTGTTACATTTTCCATGTACATCTCTCTCTCTCTGGTCGGCTCTTCATGTCTGAAGATCGCGATCATTGGATGTCGTGAAAGTGTGGACAGCTTGCCTCCAGCGAGTTCTTTTGGTGGCCAGGTGGACCACATCGTAGAAACTGGCTTCGATGTACATGAAAGGTCTTAAATAAAATTAGTGTGAAAACAATTTTATCCATTTCGGACATACAATATTCATCACTTAATACTAAGCAATAGAGCAAAAACACTTATGAATAAGCCATAAACTGACAAACGAATAAGGTACACCTAAATTAATATTTTAATATTATCCATGTATCAAAGTACTCTTTGAGATTATAATGAACTTTGTGTACAAGCCAATTTTGTAGCTTACACTTGAAAATATTACCATGCAGCTGTTTTATCTCCAGTGGTAAATGGTTAAATACTTTAATTGCCGTTATTTATGTGCTCTTGTGAAACATAGTATTATTTATTTGAGGGATGCAAATATTAAATTTATAAGTGTAATGTTAAATTGTACCTAATGTTTTATCATTTTTGCAACCTTTATAATTGAATTGAATTGTATAACACTTTTATATTAAAACTAAAGTGATATGATAATAAAGGCTTCATTCATTTTTATTTTATATATACATTCGAAGTTATTTCGTTGTTTTCGTAATATCTGCAGGTGCAGATTCATAAATTCTACAGTTTGGCGTTGTCCGTGTTCATTTACTAATTCAAATATTTGGCAAGCCACTAGGCCGCACTTGTCATGGTTATCCAGACTAAGGTGCAATAGACTTCGGAACCAGAAGCTCTGCGGTGGCGACCACAGTTAAATAAAAAAATTAAATCTTTATTTCAGAACAGATTGTATAATTCTTTAATTTTCTTCAACAAAGAAACCGACTGCACTGAGATAATTTTTTTAGTTTTAAAATTATAGGATTTTATCGTGTACCTTTTTTATTATTTTCCCGACGTTTCGACGACCAATAAAATATATACGCGATAAAATCCTGTAATTTTAAAACTAAAAATATGCTAACAAATCGCGAAAGTTTAACAAGTGATATATGATAAATTGTATTTTTAAAGAAATTAAGGCATATGGTTTTCTCATAGATCTCAGAACTGGATCAAATAGAAATGGGACCACACGGGAAGCACCAACTTTCAAATAAAAAAAGAATCATCAAAATCTGTTCACCCAGTCGAAAGTTCTGAGGTAGGTAACAAACACAAAATAATACAGTCGAATTGAGAACCTCCTACTTTTTTGAAGGCGGTTAACAAAAACAATGTTGGATATCATACAGGGTGTATTATTATAAGTGTACTAAACAGAAAGGGACCACCGCTGCACCGTAAGGAACAACTTTAGATCTACTCGACTTCTCATTCGGTGATTTTCATCCAAGAAAAGAACACTTAAGTTCGAATTTCAACAGCTGATTATAAGATAGTGATAACCTATTCTAGACAAGGTCATTCACTTCCGCAATGAGTTGCCATACAGGTACAAATAAAAATACCTTAAACCACACAGTGTGCAATGGGACTTCATTGAAATAAGTAAATCTCGCTCGTTTTAAGTTCAGTGCGAACAACTAGTTAATCTGTGCTAAAATGGGCAGTCATACTTGGCGCCTATGTAGCGTCATTACTCATTATAGTCAATGGCACGATATGGTTTGGTTTCTTCAGCAATGGGCCTCCTCGTTGTCTAGGCCCTATGACGTCCACTGCTGGACATGGGACTCTCTCCAGATTATTTTTATCATGAGGGGTTGTTGCCCCTCTTAGCAGGCGGGTTGGCGAGCGCAGAACAGGGTGTTGAGACACGGAAAGACGCTGCTGCCCACCTTCCGGAGGTATCCCTTAGCAGGCTCTTACTTCATGCACGGGCGTGAGAAGAGAACATTCTAATGCCAGCATCCCACATGCACCCACGGCAATGGGACTGTTTGTGAAAAACTATAACGACAACTTTTTTGTCGTGGGGTGCCGGCTGCAGAATGCTACCCCTCCTCTCATGCCCGTGGATGAAATAAGAGCCTGCTAAGGGATACCTCCGGAAGATGAGCAGCAGCGTCCTTTCCGTGAATCAACATCCCGTACTGCACTCGCCAACCCGCCGGCCAAGCGTGGTGAGTATGGCAACTACCCCTCATGGAGATCCATGAGTGAGGCCTGCGTTCAGTAGTGGACGTTTTACGACTGAAGTTAGATAGATGGACAACGTTTTTACCTTTTATTTTATTCTAAAAGGCGCAACCGCACCGGACCTAAACGACTCTCCAAAAGTACAATAAATTCATTCTTTTGCGGACGTGATAATGTTCAATTTGGACTGTTCCACAGTTTATAAATAAAATATGACTACACAGCGAACATGCTGATTTAAGAGTTTTCGCTATATTAAAACACAACTGCAACCGGCTTGCGTTTATTCCTAGCTGTAGCTTAATTAATCCTACACTACAGCTTTTTAAGTCCTTTTAGGTTTCATACAGCTCGCTATTTTTCCCAAGGTATTATATTTGTGGGAATGGGAAGCGCCTTAATTAATTTGTCAGTGATACCTCAAACCTGTTGCTCTCTCAGAACTAAGTGGACGTATTTTTATGTATATTTTTTCCCCATTTTCAGCACTAATTCTGAGATCACCAAATTATCAGCAACTTTCAAAAAAGGTGTATTTAAAATGCCTTTATTTGTTCGGGCTCTAATGTGATCTAGGTTCTAATGCGGCGCGTTACACTTCGCTTCATCAATATCATCCATCGAATTTGTTACAGATTGGTACAAGCTAGTTATATCAGAACCCCATCACTACACAATTTAAACAAGTCTGCTGAAATGTACTGTTTTTTCTTGTACTTAAGCCATTTTGTAGCAAAATACAACCCCCTGTGTGCGCCTTAAACAATTTATTTTAATCATGGCTGGTAAATCTTTTAACCCTAAGCTATTGAGCATTGTATTGTATTCAAACCAATTTGCCTTGAACTGAAATTTGTCTAAAGTGACAGCTAATCCAGTAATACAAATAAATTTATTTCATACTTAATATCATAGAACCCTTTTTAAAGTTTCAATATTCAATAGTTGGCAGCATTTTATTCCATTTTTTATGGTTTCGTAAAACAAGAAAAAATAACAACGCCGAGATAACGATTCAAAAAAATGCTGAAAATATAATTGATGTGGGGTACCTCCCATACACGTAAGGTGGGGATGAATTTTTTTTTCTTGATTTTCCCATCGTGTAGGGTGTAGGGTATCGTTGAATAGGTATTACCATTTAGGGCTTGCGAAGACAATTTTTAGATTTAGAGTTCCGTTTGCGAATTTTTTTTTTTATACTACTAAATGACGAGACAAGCCGAAGGCCCACCTGATTTTAAGCGGTTATCTCTACCTATAACAATAGCAATGAGGTGATCAAGTTCACTAAGCACGTGACCAACGCTACATTGCATTGCGCCCGTCACCCTGAGACAGAGTTGTAAGGTCTCATGTGCCCGTAATTTCGCGGGCCCCCTTGCCCTTCAAACCGGAACACAGCAATGAAGCCATTCCTGCTTGGCAGCAGAAATAGTTATGGTGGTAGTACTTCCCCGGATGAACCTTTCACAAAAAGTTCTACTACTTAAAGTCTTAAGCATTTTTCGAGCGTCTCCATGCTCTAAAATCTAAACTGTTTGCTCTACAAATCCGGATAAAACATGAATGTAGTTATAAACATGAACTTTCGAGGAAAACTAAAAGGGTTAAGCTAGCTTTTTAATTTCGTTGAAATAATCGCTCAAATAAATGCTGCGGTTTCCCAAACATACCGAAACACTTTTATATTTTAAGTGATTTATTAGTTTTAATGATTTCATCTATTTTTAGATTCGCACTTTCGCACCTATTTTTTGAGTTCAGACCGAGCTACTCTGTGACTGTAATATTTGCCATTTATCTCTTATGTTTGTTTACTAGTATGTGTGTGAGTGACATAAAAACGTTATTTAATTTTGACTACATATAGAAGGATGATTCACTCCGGTCGATAACTCCTAAGCGTCATATTACGCGATGGCTTGTACTTGTGAGCCATTGGATCAATCATCAAACGCTAATCAGCCGTCAATGGTATCAGACGTGTTAATTTATGAATAAGAAAATTGCAATTAAGTGAAAACTGAACGTATTCAGAGGAAAATTGACATGGAGCCATTAGAAACTGAAGTAGATATAAAGTGGTTATCAGGGAAAACATTATCACCGAAAACAAGGTAAGAGTTTGTATGACCTACATAACTGTCATTTTGTTTCTCTTAAAAATATGTTTATGTTTAAGGTGTGCTTTAAAGTATTTTCTGTTATTTTCGTATTATTATAGGTTCAGGTAATTTTTATTATATCGGATACAAGGATACATTAAAAAGGGTTTCTAGGTAAAGTATCCGAATTCATTAAGTCAACATTAATATTTTTTAAGAACAAGTCCATGATTTGGTTCGATCGAACTTATTTCAATTAGATAGATTCTCTTATTTCGTTTGGACGGGTTTAGCTGTTCGGAATTTGGAATCGCTATTTTTATATTATGATTTCATCACATGTAATCTGCTGCTAATTTTCCTTGTTTTGTCAAATTAGGAACAACCTACTTGAATAATTACCTTTTATTATTAATTTATTAGTATAATTGTTCCGTTCAATGCTCGTAAGGCCTATCTAAGTACGAGACAATTTTTGTTAAGCCATTTGAAGCCTATTTTGTCACGAATAGCACAATAATTTCAGTTGTTATAAACAAAATTAAAACAAAGTTTTAATATTATTATTGAAAATGGGTATGTTGTTGATCATATGTGGTTGTTTTATCAGCGTCCGATAAAAGTGATAGTATACCGAGTCATAATTATCTAAAGTGGGTGTTTGATAAAACAATAACTCTGGCCTTGGTAACTTACATGGTTACTGCATCGGATAACTATATACTTCAGCCATTTTTGATGTGCCCAGAATGTTAACAAACTAGCAGCACCTAACCTAAAAATAACTTCTTCTCCCAATTCTTACCTACGGTACACAAACCTGGTCTTTGACGGATCTTCAAAGGTCCAAGCTTGGGGTCTGTCAGAGAGCGATGCAGCGTAGTATTTTCGGAATTAAACTCACAGACCGTATTTGAAACTCTACACTACGCTCTAAAACCAAAATCGCCGATGCTGTCAAAACAATCCACCAAATTGAAATGGAACTGGTCGGACACGTGTGCCGCATGTCGGATGAAATGTGGGCTAGCCACAGAGTGGGACCCACAAATCCAGAGACCACATGGCAGTTAATAATTTTTTACTTCATTACAGTCCAGAAACAATTATGGGCACCAATGATGAAGACCACACAGATAGAGCCCTGCCGACTCGTGTTGCATTCAACCCGTCTGATTTGTACTACGACATGACAGGGGAGAAATTACTGTTGATTTTCAACCATAGCACCTACCAGAAAACAGTTTATTTTCAGTAAGTTACAATCAAGTATTTATGTACTCAAAGTCAAAGTCAATAAGTGTTTATTCAATAGAGCCAAAACGCTACTTAGAATAGTCAATTTACATAAGAAGAACAAGACACATTTAAATTGAATTTCAATTTTAATTGGCCAACCCGCTTGCTAAGCGTGGTGAGTATGGTAACATACTGTTATGATCAGTTAAGTACTTGCATCTACAAATCCATCAGGGAGGTATTTATCCTACGGGATATGTCCTACGGGACATCCACTGCTGGATAAATGCTGTAGCCGTAGCTGTGATTATGATGAAGTCCAGCGGTGGATATCCTACGGCTGTGATGATGATGATGAAGGCTCAAGTAATAACACGTTGGCAAAATCGATCCATTGCAAAAACCGGTGAAAGTAGACGGTCGGAATGTCAGCGCGCGGACAGGTGTGCACGTGTACATGTTTTTTTGTTGGAGCTTTCCTTGTCCTCCGCGGATATTGACACGGCCACTTAGTGTAATAAGCATATTTATTATATTTATTGTCTTTCTGATATTTCACTCTAGAGTGAGTTGGCTATTGAAATAACTTCGACGGATTAAGTTCTATTAATTTGTGTTGTTTTATTTTGTAATTTGTGAAGCGTCAAGATCCATGCGACCGCACTAAATAAAGTATTTTTAACACGCTTTTATTAGTTTCACCTGTATGTTTGCTTGTTTGTAACTGACTCGCTCGATTTTGCCCCACTTTAAGCGATCAGACTTTTACTTTAAACGTTGTAGACTTATCAACGACCGCCGACAACACAATACTTTGATAAGCTTATCTCATTATCCTGATTGGGATCGCCAGAATTAGTGATTTCATTGATGTGAAACATCTATAGCTCCACGTAAAACCGATTTCTGGCGTGGCATCGCATGCCATTTTCTGGCGACGCATGCTGTGGCGAGGCGTCGCCACGCTATATGATGGTATATAAATGTATATATACTAGCTGTCCCGCCAAACTTTGTATCGCACCTACTACAACCACTACTTTCAACTTAAACTACAACTACCCTACTGCTACCCTACAACTACGTGGAAAAATAACGATTTTTCCATACAATCTTTCATACCCTATTTGAACCCCTTCTATTTAGTTTACGCAACAAAAAGTAGCCTATGTCCGTCTCCATTGTCTAATCTACTCCTGTACTAATATTCATCCAAATCGGTTCAGCGGTTTTGACGTGAAAAGGGAATGTACATACATATTTTCACTTTTATATATTAAGGAGGAAGTAGGATAGGATATACAGTCTATATGTAGTAGAACTGTACTGTACAGAAGACGGTTTTATAGCAAATTGAACTAAAAAGTGAAAAATAAAATATTGTTTAAAAAACTAAAAAAACTCGCTTTAATAGCAATCGAACTAAAACTCAGAAAAAAACTTCTAATTTATATTTTATTCAACTGTTACAAAAAGTATACTAACTCAATATGTTGCAATAATTTCAAAAAATCTGAAATAAAAACAAAGTTATGAAGAGAAAACTAATTTCACTGTAAAAAACAAGTGTGGGGTGCTTTTTATCATATTTCTATACGAACTCTACGTTTACAAATAACTACTAATTATATAATTACAACAATCAATATCGAGTAATAAGTAATATATATACATATGTATGTATATATATTACTTAAGGAAAACATCGTGAGGAAACCCGCGGATTAGACAGCTTCAGACGTATTGACCTGTTCTTTCCTCTGACTAACAGTCGACTAAGCTGGGAGGACTATAGGTGCTGGGTAAGCCTAATCCATCTAACAATGTCCCAGGCACTGCAGTGTCCTTTACAGTATTATTACCTGTTGCTGACGCTGTATTGATCATCTATAATAGATGCAAAGGCTTAGTGTAGTGTAAGTAGATTTACTTATTTATTGGCTTATGCATTGTGCTTCTAAAGAACGCCACGGTCTTCTCTTCTTCATCATCTATTTGAGTCAACTTGGGGGCTGATTTTTGAACCTTATGGATCTCCAAGATTGGCGAAGAAGCGTGGCGAGCGCAGTACGGGATGTTGATACACGGAAAGACGCTTAGCTACCCATCTTCCGGAGGTATCCCTTGGCAGAATCTTACTGCATCCACGGGTAAGAGAGGAGGGGCAACATTCCACTGCCGGCGCCCCACGGCAAGCGATACTTGAAAATAATACTCTATGTTATATCCTCAGTCAGCGCCCTCCAGATCGGAAATACACAGAGGAAGATGTAAAAAGCCTTCAGAATACATTCAACAATCTAGGATTCAAGACTGAAGTACACAACAACTTTCGCCACGAGGATATCATCAGAGAGATGATGAGAGGTACGTCTACTAATGTTACACCTAAATAACTAAATGAACAACAAATCATCAACATCATTTCAGCCATAAAACGTCCACTAATGAATAAAGGCCTCCCTCATGGGTCTCCATGAGGGGTAGTTGCCATATTCACCACGCTTGGCAGGCGGGTTGGCCAGCGTAGTATGGGATGTTGATATATGGAAAGACGCTGCTGCCCATCTTTCGGAGGTATCCCTTAGCAGGCTCTTACTGCATCCACAGGCATGAGAGGAGGCGTATCATTCTACTGCCGGCACCCCACGGCATAAAACGGCTAATGAATATTAATAACGAATGGACAGATGGATTCACCCCTAATTGCTTGCACTATTGATACTCAAACATTCGGAGCCGCAATGCGATGTAACTTAGTGAGTTTGACGTACAGCTTTGCCTGGCCAGCTGTACCTGCTGCGTGATTTTGCGGAAATCCTTTTTGAATGAATGAATGAATTAACACTTTATTGATGCACAAAGAACACACACATAATAGAAAAAAAACAAGAGAAAACATATGTACAAACTGGCGGCCTTATTGCTCAAAGCAATTTCTTCCAGGCAACCCACTAGGAAAACAAGTTGGTAAATTTAACTTAGGTAGTGCACAAAAGAAATAAGAAAGCCTTTTTAGTATTGTTACGAGCGGGGGTTCGGGATTCAATAATGTAGTCCAATTTAATCAAAATTAACACTTTAATCACAGATTACTCCACTTTTGACGCTCCAAAAAAACGTTTGATACTTTAATATTTCGCAAACAGAACCCTACATCGAAAAATGGTCTTCGCCACCCCTAAGTATAGTTTTAAAATACCTATTCAAAATACTCCATACTAGAGGAAAATCAAAGAAAAACAATTTCATTCCCATCTTACATATATGGGGGACCCCAAATTAATTATTTTTCAGAATTTTTTATAGTGTTATCTCGGCGAGATTATTTTATATGACCCTGCAAAATTACAGTTTTTTACTAATAGTAGTAATAGTTTTTTTACTATTTTTCTACTACTTAATAGTTTCTTCGTAAAGCTGACGACAGATAGACAGACTGACAACTTAAAGAGTTCCTTATTCTTCCTACGGAACCCTAAAAAAATGATGTAAAGGCCTTACCCTTTGCATCTATTGTAGATGATTTATACAGCGTCAGATGGATTATGCTTGCCCAGCACCAATGCCAACCATGCTCTCAGCTAAGTTAGAGGAAAGAACAAGTCAATGCGTCCGAGGCTAACTAAGCTGCGGGTTTCCTCACTATGTTTTCCATTGCTGTCTAAGCACGTGTTGATGTGCACATACATTTTTCGGGAGGCTTATATCCAGCAGTGGACGTGAACAGCAGTCATAGGACCGCCATAAGGCTGAGATGATGAAAAGCCACAACAATCTTCTTCCCCTTTCTATTCAAAAGGAGGTTGGTAACGTACATTTTTATTCCAGTCTGCAGCATGGACCACAGAGGCACCTCATGCCTGGCGGTCGCCATAATGACGCACGGAGACCAGGACAGTGTCTTTGCCTCCGACAGGCCGTACCAGCTCAGTGACGTCATTAAACTCATGCAGAACAACCGTGCGCTCGTGGGGAAACCCAAACTGCTGTTCGTACAGGTACATAATAAATAAATAATGCCGGACCTTAGAATAATGACTAAAATATATTCTGAGTGCTGGACACTACACAATAACTAAGCAAAGCTTGTAACATGGAAACCTGATGATTGAAAGAATACTTAAATACTTGAGTAGGCGCAGTACAGGCTGCTCCGAGTAGGCAAAATTAATAATGATGTCTTAACCGGCTTAGTTAGCTTCAGACGTATTGACCTGTTCTTTCCTCTGAATAATAGCTGACTAAGCTGAGAGGATGGTATAGGTGCTGGGCAAGCCTAATCCATCTAACAATGTCCCAGGCACTGCAGCGTCTCGTACAGCATGATAACCAGTTGCTAACGCTGTATAAATCATCTATAACAGATGCAAAGGCCTTTTTTAACCGTGTTTCAGGCCTGTCGCGGAGAAGATATGGATGATGGTAGACGCGTCCAGACGGACGGCAAAGAGGCCGGCATAGTGCTACCCACGCATGGAGACACACTGATCACTTTAGCTTCTGCTGAAAGTACGTATCAAACCAAGTCCGTGTTATTAAATAAATAAATAATGCTGGACAATTCACACAGCATCATCTAGCTCCAAGCTGAGCAGAGCTTGTGTTATAGGTACTAGATAACTGATATACTTGTTACAATATACTACATAGATGGATGTTTTTATTTTACTATATATAGAAAAACATTCAGAACACTCTGAAAAAATATCTGCAGATCATACAGACCTTTTTTGTCGAGGCAAGAGTTGAACTCTAAACCTCTTGCGGACCTTTGCTCGCTACGCCACAGGGGTCGTCAAAAGTATTATACATATTTATTTGTGACCTAAGAGGTCGCCCTGTTTCTGGTGTATTCCGTGACGAACGGGGAGCTGATTTCTCCTGAAGGTGCCTTGTAGAGAAGCGGAACACGTGTTAAATTCTTTTTACAAGCTTTTATTTAGTTTCACCTGTCCCCCGATGTCTGTCTGTAATCAAATCTTGCAAGTTAAATTTGATCCACTTCCCGGTTACCGATTGAGCTGAAATTTTGCATGCATGTTTAAATCGAATGATAATGCAACATTATTATGACATGGAGCTGATCTGATGGTGGAACCGGGAGGTGGCCATAAGAACTTGGTAGATAAACGACACATTCCCATCGAGTTTGAACTCGTTTGATTTGTCTTGACGAGTAAGCTTGACATGTCCTGTGCTGACTGGTCGACCAACGTCTTGGACCGGGAAGTATGGAGAGAGGGAAGATAGGTCTTTGCCCAGCAGTGGGATCCTAAATGCTGATTAGATTAGATTTGGAAATTATAATGGATTTCCGCAGTCACCCCTGAATCAATTTACATTCATAATTTTTATGTTTGCCACGACAGAACACGTCGCCTACCGGGACTCTTCTGGGTCCTGGTTGATGCAGGGTCTGTGCCGGGTGCTGGACGAGCATCACGACCAACTGGATTTGCTCCAGATGATCACACTAGTCAACCAGGTAAATAAATAAAAATAATAATCATTTTAGCCGCAAAACGTCCACTACTGAACATAGGCCTCCCTCATGGATCTCCATGAGATAGTTTGCCATAATTACCATGCTTGGCAGGCAGGTTGCCGAGCGCAGTACGGGATGTTGATACACGGACGCTGCAGCCATCTTCTTAGCAGGCTCTTACTGCATCCACGGGTATGAGAAGAGGGGTAACATTCTACTGCCGGCACCCCACGGCAGAATTGACCCCCGACGAAAAATCTAATAAATACTAACTTATGCGGTCTGTTTTTCTCCGTTCTGTCAAAGGCAGAGTTTAGGTTGGTTTTAAAAAAGCCTATTAGGTTTTTTTATAGATTCATTCATTTCTAGATTCATTTTAGGGTTCCGTACCCAAAGGGTAAAAACGGGACTCCAATTACTAAGACTTCGCTGTCCGTGTGTCTGTCTGTCTCCAAACCACCGTGACCATCTTGAACCGTGATAGCTGTGATAGACAGTTGAAATTTTCACAGATGATGTATTTCTGCTGCCGCTATAACCACAAATAACTAAAAACAGAATAACATAAATATAAGGGGGCTCCCATACAAACGTGACTTTTTTGCCGTTTTTCGCTCGATATTAATAACGGCAACAGGTAGACGCTTGAAGTAATCACAGAATATTTGGTTGCATATTCATTAAAAAAAATATTTAAGGGGGACTCCCATACAACAAACGAGATTTTAATGCCGTATTTTGCTCGATTATTATAATAATTTTTTTGAAGGAAGGAAGGGAGGCCTTTGCCCTGCAGTGGGACAGTACAGGCTCTTAATAATAATAATATTTTGCTCGATATTAATAACTGCAACAGTGCGAGTTAGACTCGCGCACGGAGGGTTCCGTACTATTATAGCCAAATAATCCCCTTATGCCCCCTTCGCCGTGGGGTGCCGGCAGTAGAATGATACCCCTCCTCTCATGCCCATGGATGCAGTAAGAGCCTGCTAAGGGATACCTCCGGAAGATGGGCAACAGCGTCTATCCGTGTATCAACATCCCATACTGCGCTCACCAACCCGCCTGCCAAGCGTGGTGAGTATGGCAACTACCCCTCATGGAGATTCATGAGGGAGGCCTGTGTTCATCAGTGGACGTTTTATGGCTGAAATGATGAATCCCCTTCTATATCCCCTTCGTGCGTGAGTCCGACTTGCACTTGACCGATTTTTTAAATTTTGTTTCTGTTTCAGGCAGTGGCCTACAAATCGACGTACACGCTTTCTGACGTCACTAACAACAAGAAAATGATGCCGGAAACAAAATTCACGCTCACAAAACTGCTAAAGTTGTAAACTGTGCCTTACGTTATAAAGAGGGCTGTCCACTACTAGATGGATGGCTCATGTTGAGTCACTTTTATAATAAAGAAAAATGTTTAAGATCTATGTATGGTTATGAAAAGAACCGAATCCCTTTGTAATATAAGTATTTGAGGACGTAAAGTTCCTCAATATAAATTATGTCGTATCTTTAGGATTTAAATTGTAATAAAACCTTCATGATGATGGTCCCGTTTTTTCCTTTTGAGGTACGGAACCCTAAAAATCGTGATCATCCGACTTAACCCTCTGCTCGACATTTTTTTTAGTGTTCGGGTGGTGCTTGCTAGGTAAATGTGGCAGTCCGAAGGTAAAATGGCTCTAATTGGGGACAGTCTGTACTCCAGCAGTGGGTGAAATCAGGCTGTGGATGATGATGTTGATGAGGTAGTGCTGTGAAATGACCACTAGGGTCGCACGTTACGTTTATGCGGCTCATAAATTGACGAGTGGCGGCACTGTGTCCACTGGATAGGGTTGTCACATAAAACTAATTGCATCTACCTCTACATATACAAAGAAATACAGAAACACAACAAAAATAAGTATACAATATATCATAATAAAGATACAGTTTAAAAAATAAACCTATTAAATTGTAACATTATAAATGGTTGAATTTATTCCATCACCATCAGAAGAAAGTAAGTATAAAAGGTTTACAAAGTATAGTTCGATGTTACAATGAAAGATGTTCATGGTATAGTTAATCTAGAATTTATTGTACAATTTAACGACCTCCTTACAACCACGGGGGCAGCAGGGCACTAAAAACGTCAGGAAATAATAAAACAAGGTAATTACGCGATAAAGTCCCGTTAAAAAGTTTAAAATTATGTCTATTGATCGCGAAAGTTCACTAAGTACAACAAATTAACTTTTTCGAATTTTGCAAAACATACCTAGAAACTTACATACCTTGAAACGGATTAGCACGTTGAAGTGACAATGGGCAGGCCATGTAGCTCGCAGAACAGATGGCCGATGGGGCCGAAAAGTTCTCGAGTGGAGGCCACGGACCGGCAAGCGCAGCGTAGGACGTCCACCAACAAGATGGGATGATGACCTGGTGAAGACCGCAGGTCGACGGTGTGGATGCAGATCGCTTCCAACCGCAATAACTGGATATCCATGAGGGAGGCCTATGTCCAGCAGTGGACGTCCTACGGCTGAAATGATGATGATGATGACCTAGAAACTGAACACAAGCCATACAAAAAACACACAAGAACTCTACATGTGGTTCTTATTTCTACGATGCTATATGAACTCGCTGTAGGTAAGGTCTTAAATCCAAAACTAACACTGTTTTGTTGGGTTCGTTTCCCGCCCCAGGACAAATGCTTGTAATGTTCTGCAGATATTTGTCCCGGGTCTATATTTTTTTATGTACGACTAGCCGCACCCCGCAGTTTCACCCGCGTAGTTCCCATTCCCGTGGGAATTTCGAAAAATCCCTTCTTAGTGCACCTCTACGATACTCAAGGTATATAATGTGCCAAATTTCAAGTTAGGTCCAGTGGTTTAGGCTGTGCGTTGTCTGTCAGTCACTCAGTCAGTAACGGAAGAGTTTTATATATACCTATTGATAAGAATTTATTAACAAAAATATATGTTTTGAAATATTCTAGCAATCATCTGGTTTCCATAGTACAAGTTTTCGTTAATTTGGGACTAGATGGTGTGCGTGTAGCGCCCAGCGTTATTTATTTACTATTTATTTAAATAAATATTAAAATAACAAGTTACGGCATGACAAATATACACAAAAAACCCTCTGCTACGTTTGGCAAATGTAAAACATCGAAAATTTTGTAGGTACTAAAGGAATCGACATTAATAGAGAAATCAATAAATAATTATCAACTCAAGGAAATTAAAACAAACTATAACAATGTTCAGTAACATTATATTACTAAACTAGTTTCTGCACGCGGCTTCATCATCATCATGATAATTTTTTGCGCGGAACACTTATTATTTTACTTAAATTATAGTAACCTAAGTTACTCCATATAGAAACAGCCAGTGAAAGTCCCGTCAAAATCGGTTCACCCGTTTCGAAGAGAGTAAGAGGAAGAGGAAATATTTGTATTTTGTATGTTTGTAACGAATAAACTCAAAGACTACTGGACCGATTTCAAAATTCTCTCACCATTAGAATGCAGACTATATTTTATTCCCGTATTTCCACGAGAACGGTAACTACGCGGGTGAAACCGCGGAGTGCGGCTAGTACATAATATATTGACAGCCCTATGTTCAAAATTGGCGCACCTGCGCGGCCGTATCTCACCGGCTAGGCTACATTGTACGAACGTGCTAGACTTAACGAATGTAGTGGGTTTGCACCTTTACCGATCTACTCTGCAAGTAAGTAATTTTGATGTAAAACGTCTTTTAGGGTTTATCTCAATTTGACTAAATCATCATTCATCATTTCAGCCATAAAACGTCCACTGATGAACACAGGAGGTTTTAACTAAACTGGTTTTTGAGAACTTATGCAAAAATTTATACCCATAAAAAAGTTAATTGTGGAAGACGTAGGACCAGGTACAATTTTTACTTATATTATATATAGGTTAGTTTATTAGGTATCATCATTCATCATTTCAGCCATAAAACGTCCACTGATGAACACAGGCCTCCCTCATGGATCGCCATGAGGGGTAGTTGCCATACTCACCACGCTTGGCAGGCGGGTTGGTTGAGCGCAGTATGGGATGTTGATACACGGATAGACGCTGCTGCCCATCTTCCAGAGGTATCCATTAGCAGGCTCTTACTGTATCCATGGGCATAAGAGGAGGGGTATCATTCTACTGCCGGCACCCCACGGCGGATTTGACTGAATGTTTCTTCGTAAATCCATTTTTTAATTTTTTTTTTGTATGTATTTTACGCGATTACATACCGCGTTGTTGACATATTTGCCTCGGTTGGCAGGCGGGTTAGCGAGCGCAGTACGGGATGTTGATACACGGAATGACGCTGCTGCCCATCTTCTGTAGATATCCCTTTGCAGATTCTTACTGCATCCACGGGCAAGAGAAAAGTGGCAAGATTCTATCTATCGCCGGCACCCTACGGCAAGGCATAACACCCTATATCTTCTCAAAATAGATTAGCCAAGATCTTTCTATATTATTATATTAAATATATAGGTACTTATGATGTTTGTGAAGATAGCTTCAGTGATATAATAAGTTGATTTCCTAAACGGATATACATATCTTTAGCCATCTGACCGAAGTAAAGATTTGATTGATGATCTGTTGAGCTCGTTATAAATAAACATTTGTACGCTTCATTTGAAACTCATTTCGTATCTCGTTGGTTTGGGGCTTTCATTAAACAGTCTGATGCACGATAAAACAGGTAAAGTGTAATCCACAGAAACACGGTAAAATACACAATACACAAGGGAAACAGGTTAAAACAATAATTATCAGGGCGGTATATCCTGCCAGTAGTCTTTTCGGTAGCAATTAACCGTCGGGTCGAAAATCTTGACTGCCTTTATCGGTTTCGAACCGAGAGGCGACATCTAGCAGAAATCCTTATCCTTCTTGCCCACTCTCCGACAACAAGTAGTATAAATGATACCTTAGTGTGGGTTTACACTTTAAATACAAAAAATAGCCTATAAAATTAACTAAAGCGAAATCTCTTCACTGCTACTGACTACTTTATATGTCCTTTCGGGTTAGTACATATGTTATATAATATATATAATTAAAATATATATTATAATACACCCTGCATATTAAATAACTTTCAGTTTTGCTTCTACACCATTTCCTTTCATTCGATACCAAACTTGGGTATATTGGAACAACATTTGAAAATTCATCCCCACTTTCACCCCCCATTTCTTATAAACGTTTTAACTGGTTTCAATAAATTTATAAAATATTTTGTTTAAATATATAAAAAAAAAAAAAAATTCTTAAGAACCACCGCTAGAAAACCTGCTTTTAACTAAAAACAAACTGCATACAAATCGGTTCACTCTAAAGGCTCGAGCAGACCGGATGCGTATGCGTAGACGTGCACGTACCACTGAGTTGTAATGTATGGAACTGACATATGACGCGCACGTATACGTTACGCAAGCGGTGTGTCCTGTCTCATACAGTTCCATACATTACAACTCAGTGGTACGTGCACGTCTACGCTTACGTCTACGCATACGCATCCGGTCTGCTCGAGCCTTTAACAGCTACCGTGCCACAGACGAAACACAGAAATACACAGACACACATAGTGGTTAAACTTATGTCACCCCTCTTTTTGCGTGGGGGGTTCACAAGTAACATCAAGGTGAACTTTAACTGCTTTAACTATGTGCCAAGACAAACCTCGTACGGTTTTTATGGCACTGATTTTAATGACCATGTATTTAAGTTTTTGAGTATAAATAAATAAATAAAAAAAAAAAACTTTATAAGGAATAACTTTTATCAATAACGCTTTGGAGGCTTGTCAATGGGCACAAAATCCTCATAGGAGCCGTGGAGACGCGCCTTAATTTCCGGAACAGCAATGACTTAAGTTGGGGTGATTTTCATCGGCATGTCAAATGCGGAACCCTAAAAGTAATCTCATCAAGCTTTAGGAAGGTACGGTGACACTTTTTATTTCCGAGTTATCGTAATCATCTCAAGCTAGGACCGCGGGGAATTTCTGAAAAGGAAACCCGTAGTCCTAGAATGCAAAGGGGCAACTGAAGGACACAGGTGTGGTTTTAGTCAGTAAAAGTATGACACGAAGCGGGAGAAGTCATTAGATGATTTCCACACCTAAAAAAAAACCGTAGGACGTCCACTACTGGACGTAGCCTCGCTCATGAATCTCCAAGTAGGTTCTGATCATGAGGGGGCTGTTGCCATACTCACCACGCTTGGCAGGCGGGTTGGGGAGCGCAGTATGTTGATAATGGTACACGGGAAGACGCTGCTGCTTATCTTCCGGAGGTATCGCGTGGCCGATTCTTACTGTATGCATCATGTAAGAGAGTGGTTCCAGTAGCGAGATCGATTAATAATTAAAAGTAAATATCCAGTTTATTAGAAAACTAAGTCCCCAATCGCTCTTCATTGTAACAAGTACTAATATTTCTATAGGTATTAGATATTAAAATATTTAATGATATCCAGTTTAGGACACCGCTTTACTTATTTGAGCGACTATTTATCCAAAACTGAAAAAGATAGCTCAATCCTTATAGTTTTCCTCGAAAGTTCATGGTTAACACTACATGCATCATTTTGGAGAAGTTTATAACTTTAATATTTCGCAAACGGAACCCTAAATCGAAAAATTGTCTTTGTCCCATCGTATAGGAGTCTATACGATGGGAAAATCAAGAAAAAAAAGTTAATCTCCACCTTACGTGTATGTGTTATTAATTAATTACTTTTTCACCATTTTTTTGTAGCATTTTCTCGGCTTATTTTATAAATCCATACAAAATTACAGCTTTCTAGGACAGACAGACTGACGAAGCGACTCTATAAGGGTTTCTTATTTAACTTCATATACCATTTAACACACGTGCTTTAACAATGAAGGAAAACATCGTGAAACCTGTTCTCTCTGACTAATCAGCTATTAGTTAGAGAAAAGAACAAGTTTCAATTTGTTTAATTTTGTATGGATTTATAAAATAAGCCGAGAAAATGCTACAAAAAAATCATGAAAAAGTAATTAATTAATAACACATACACGTAAGGTGAAGATTAACTTTTTTTTTCTTGATTTTCTCCTTAGCTGAGAGGATGGTATATTTGCTGGGATCAAATAACTATTCATCTAACTCTGGAGCGTCTCATACAGCATGAATACCAGATACTGACGCTGTATAAATCATCTATAATAGATGCAAAGACCTTACTTTTCAAACTTATATAAATGGGTGTACTAACAGGAGAGTGGTTCTGATTTCAAAATCAACATGAACTCGTATTTTAGTAATGTATTATGTATTTATCCAATACAATAAATAAACGCTATCGCTGCAAACACAACGGAAGCGGAAGTGACGTCACATGTTCATATGCAGCGGCGCACATTACAAATATTGACGCTCACTTCCTGTCGGTTTTATAATTTTGATAAATATGATTATTTATCAGATATTTAATAATTTCAAACGACATTATGTAAGTGTTGTCATTATTAATTTTATTTTTTTAAATTTATTTATTCAGGGCATCAAACAATTACACTCAAGTATTACTAAACACATAAATAGTACTTAGGTAGTAGCTATATCATTTCAGCCATAAAACGTCCACTGATGAACACAGGCCTCCCTCATGGATCTCCATGAGGGGTAGTTGCCATTCTCACCACGCTTGGCAGGCGGGTTGGTGAGCGCAGTATGGGATGTTGATACACGGATAGACGCTGCTGCCCATCTTCCGGAGGTGTCCCTTAGCAGGCTCTTACTGCATCCACGGGTAGGAGAGGAGGGGTAACATTCTACTGCCGGCACCCCACGGCAGTAGCTATATAAGCGCAATCAATCCCGTTGTTCATGGATAAGTATGTAAATAGATACATATTTTAGTTTTGTGCGTAAAAAGATCAATAAAGATTAACCGCAGTTAGTAATAAGAATGGCTCTGATAAGTTGTCATATTTGAGAACCTTTGAAAAATAAAACGAAATTTTGGCAGACATTTTTATTATAAACAGCTAGATACCCTTTGTGCTGTGGGATGCCAGCAGTAGAGTGTTACTTCTCCATGATCGATATAGTACTTAAATTATTTTTTTGTTGCTCATACATCACCATCATCATCCTCCTTCATGAATCTCCAAGTGCTGAGTATAAGGGGTTGTTGCCACACTCGCCACGCTTGGCAGGCGGATTGGCGAGGGCAGTAGTACTAGTGAGGTGGCAGCAGCGTCTTTAAAAACTAGGCGCGAACATAGAAAAATTAGAGGAAAAATATCATACATGGCGCGAGGAAAACAGAGATACAACTCATCATCATCATAATTTTAGCCGTAAAACGTCCACTACTGAACACAGGCCTTCTCCATGTTGCCCACTATCCCTTTTGCCATACTCACCACGCTTGGCAGGCGGGTTGGCGAGCGCAGTACGGGATGAAGATACACGGAAAGGCTGTATCCCTTAGGTATCCCTTAGCAGGCTCTTGCTGCATCCGCGGGCATGAAAGGAGGGGTAAAATTCTACTGCCGGCACCCCACGGCACTTTGGGGATTGTAGACATATAATAAACCCTGTATTTTGTTATCTTTTAATATAAACGTGTTACATGCTTACACCTTGCTTTACTCTACCTCATATAAAAGTAACACCGATATACAGGTATGTTACACGGGATAGGACGTTGGTATACAGGGTTGTATTTCCCCAGTGGCCTACTCGATTCGGTACAGCAATCGCGGTACCGTGTTATGTAATACGATATTTGTTTCGTCGATTTATTGATGGTTTTCGAAGGAACGCCTGGGGATGCTGAAATAAATAAATGGAGGTAATTGAAGTTGATTTCACCAGTACTGTGTTTTAAGGGATTTTCTTGCTCTTATATAAATAAATAAATATAAATTATCCTGGACAATTCACAGAGCATCATCTAGCCCTAAGCTAAGCAGAGGTTGTATTATGATATACATACACTATTAACATACATATGTATATATATTTTATTATATATAGAAAAAACATTCAGAACACTCTGAACAAATATCTGCAGATCGTACAGACATTTGTCTCGAGGCGGGAATCGAACCGCAATATCTTGCGTCACAGGCAGACCTTTGCCCTCTGCGCCACAGAGGTCGCTTTTATGAAAAAGCTGTGTTGGCAGATTGTTCTGTCCTCCAACTTTCATAATCCGAAGGTCTTGGGTTCGATACCGGCCGAGCACCAATAGCTTTTCATGAAAAGTTTATGTGTCAACCCATGGCTCATTACCATCATCATCATCCACACACTGCTGGGTGCTGCAGGCCTCCCTAAGTTTGAGCCATCCGCGACGATCTGCGCCAGGGATCCAACCCGTGTCTCAGTCAGCTTCAAACGTATTGACAAGTTCTATAATAGATTTTGTTAATATACATACATGACGTATTAACAATTAAAATTTAGTCATATAGCCTATTTGCGGTTACTCGTAACTGTCGATTCTATTATCTTAGCTACACAGTAAGTAAGGCCTTTGCATCTAATAAAGATGACTTATACAGCGTCAGCGACTGGTAACCATGCTGTACGGGACGCTGCTGTGCCTGGGATATTGTTAGATGGATTAGGCTTGCCCAGCACCTATACCATCCTCTCAGCTTAGACAGCTATTATTCAGAGGAAAGAACAGGTCAATACGTCTGAAGCTAACTAAGCCGCGGGTTTCCTCACGATGTCTCCTTCACCGTTAAAGCTCGTGTTATGTGTGCACATACATTTTTCGAGAAAGAAAAATCCATTGGTGCACTGCCGGTATCGAATTTATTAAAGTAAAGGTGTTAGTTATACAGGGTGTATTATAATATGTGTACTAAACTGAAAAGTATTTCGGGAAATGAAATCGGGAATTCGTATGTTTATTTTTGTAAAATATTTTTATTTACAATTTTACTAGTTGGTGTTTTATAAAAATGATCCGAAGATCAAAATTGGATATTTTTTTTAAGTAGGTAGGTTAGGTGATAGGTATTTTTATTTGTACCTGTACGGCAACTCTTCGCGGAGTTCAATGACCCTGACAAGGATCAGCTGGCGTTAAGGTTGTCATTATCGTATAATCAGCTGTTGAAGTTAAAACTTTCGTGGTCTTTTCTTGAATGAAAAATCGCTGAATCCTGAAAAGTCGTAGAACAAAAGTTGTTTCTTGGGATGGACAGAATCACCCCATTTCGGCTTAGTACGCATGTTATATTACACCCTGTATATCGACTATGTTGTAACTACCTTACACGTAATCAGAACTACTAATGTACGACCTGAAAATTAAATTACAGGGTTGCCACGACCTTTCTTAACTTTTACTTTTTGTAACTGACCAACACTGTACATTGGCTGCAAGAAAAGAAGCAAGTAAGGCCTTTATATTATAGATGATCATTCGTCAATCATCATGTACGCTGCAGTGCCTGGGACATTGTTAGATGGATTAGGCTTGCCTAGCACCTATACTATGCCCCTAGCTTATTTGTATATCTGTGAAAAGAATGAACAGGTCTATACATCTGAAGCTGATATATTACGTTGGGTTTCCTTAGATGTTTTCCTGACAACTGTACATGTTCATAGACACTAAACCGCCAATTTTTACCGATTTCCGGTAATTTCCGCCGACACCTCCTTCCTTCTCATCCTTTCAAAGACAAGGAAGACTGGTTGACAGCCCTATTAAAGCCTGTTTGGCCTCCTCGGTTGACACGGTCTTACACAAATAAACCGGACGGTAGGTAAGGCGATCCATCACCCCATTTCCTCTAGATTAAGTATTGTTGTAGAGTCACGCAACTCCTACTCGGTACAATGTTTAAATCCACAGTCTTATTCGAAACAGTTTATAATCTCATTATGGTATCTTACGGCCAATTATGGAATAACATTTTATGGAGATGTAGTGTATAATGTGATACTATATATACTATACGCATACATACGCTGTCTCGTGTGGCCTGGGTATTGACGGGTATTGATAGCGAACTGTCACTGTCACAATGGGAACTGTCATGTGAGCCGTAAGAGCGGGAGGACAGTAGCTTTTCATGTGTGTAAGATAGGTTAGTGCTGAGTGAGTTAAAACGGAAAATACCAGGGCATTGTCGAGCCAGTATGTGATATAGATCTTTACAACCCCTACAGGAGTCAATACTAAATTTAAGACTGTCAAAAGCAAGAAACTACATAAACATTACATAATAACAAATTAAAGAAAATATTAATTAATGAGCCTCGTAGATCGGTATCTACGGGCTGCGGACGAGGTTCAGTGCTGTGCTAATCCAGGAATTAACTGGCAAACTTCGTAGAACCATGTGCCAAAGGACAACCACGACTTCTAAAAATTCAAAATTCATTCAATCCTAATTTGTATTTATATCGTTTGTATATCTTACATTAACAGGAAAACATTGCCTACCACATTTTTATATGAAAGTTTTATTTTTAATCTTAAAGAAGGGCTTTGTCGCTTATGCGATTATGACATCCATATAAAAAGTTGTGTGTTCTAATAGAGTTAGTTTCTTAGTTGAATAGGAGTTAGAGCAAATTTTATTCCAAACATTTTTGTCTTTTAAATAATTAGATATTATTAGATATAATAGTAAGTTTTATTGTGAAACACATTTATTGCACATTTGATTGCTGCATTCCTTTAGATATTGTATTGTAGTAGCGTGTACACTGCTCTCTGAAAAATGCATCGACCTTACGTAGCCTATTAGTAGGCAAAGCGAGTTTATTTTGATTTCTAGTATTTACATTATCTAAACCTATATTCCTTTGAGTTTATCTGCATTTCTAAGTTTGCTACACCGGCCGTCACCTTGGCTAGCCAAGTCCAGCCCAATCCCATTTGTGATTCGTAACCCTTTATTTATATTAATAACTTGTGTAGTACTACCCTGCCGGGACTTGATCTTCTTATGTTTGCTGATGATACAGTGCTCCTCATTCACGAGAAGACTGCTCTAAGGCAAACTTACTTGCCGAAAAAACCTTGCAAATGTTACTCATTGGCTGGAAAAAAGTTTGCTTACCTTAAATACTAGCAAAACGAAGTATTTATGCATTAGCAAGACGGCAGCGATGATGACTTTCTTAAACTTTCACGTTTACGAGTGAACCCTACACTCGTGAACCTGAGTGATTCATACAGGTTCACGAGTGATTGTCAAAAAAAGTAGATATTCGGGTACTTTTAAGTAGAGCAAGTATAGTCATACCGCTTTGGGAACTTGCTCTGTGTTCCGAGCCGAGGTGCCTTCTACCACAGATAATATAATACACTCTTCTACCCAGTTGTACAATTTACGAGTTCACTTCAAAGTAAATGATATAAGTGAGATAAGTAGGTAATGTTGAAGTTGGGACCTATTATATACCATCAGGGTCGAGAAGTTGGCTTCTCGAAAAAACGTTAACTTCGGTTTCTTTATGGTGCGAGTTCCAACTCATTCTCACTCGATCTATATAAGACAAGAATACTGGCCGGTCGGACTAAAATTTCGACGGTTCATCGGACTGTTCAAAATTTTACGTCACACCGCGCAAACGTGAACTTAGTATATAATTATTACTTTTGTTAGTCTGTGAAGTATATATCATATGGGCCTGAGATTAGGCGTTTTAGTTTCACATCTTGTTGCTTATCTATAGCTGCCTGAATAATCGACTTTGACATTCCAAGAAACTCGGAGGTATCGTGTGAGTTATTGAGTGAACCTCAGAAATTTAAAGGTCAAGAGTGGGCACGAATACCTTTGACGATATATGAAACTGTTCCATTATATGAAACTGTTCCATTATATGAAACTGTTCCATTTAAGTCTTCTAATTATAATGATTTTTATGGTATTTACCTACAATAAGTAAATGTAAGTCCCACTAGTCTGAAACACAGGTTTTATCCTAGTTCAGACACGGATATTTTAGTACATTTAAATAACTACGGCTTTTGTAATTTATTGTGAATTTATATTGATTTTTGAATAAATTATCTTATCTATCTATCTTATCTTTGAGGTGTGGAGGCGAGCACTTAAGGGGCTGTTTTTGAAAATTCGCACCTCAAATACAAATTATCTATAACATCTTTCATCCGGGCCAATATTACGGTACCAGTCTCCAGCCGAAATCGAACCTTCAGATCAGTACTTTAAAATTATAGTTTCTTGTGAGTTACTATTATTTTAGGAACAAATATATTAAATAGGGAATTGCAAATTAGTGACAAATCTAAACTTTGATAAAATAGTAGTAGTGGGAGTATCTAGTTTTAGTTGCCTAAAATTATTTCAAAAATTCAAAATTATTTATTCTTTCTTACTTATACAATAATACACCATAATACACATACATTGAAAAGACTCTCTTTTAAGTAAAATTTACTTGTGCTAGAGAGACCCGCTACTTAACAACATTTCACCTTTCGTATTCGTGTATGTCATGTCTACGCCGTAGCAGTTGCTACGTCGTAGACAAAAAAGCTGCTACGCGACGTAGCTTTAGTTAGAATGGCTGGACACGCTGCCGCGTGTCTAGATAGCTTAATAGCTATCACAAAAACGGCGTATCTTTAAGAATTGCAAACACTGTCCTATAAATTGTAAATAAACAACATTGTACCACGTTTTGGTTTAAATGTATTAGGTACTATTCAAATTAAGCACTGTTTTAAAACTCAATAACAATTGCTGTTACAACTTTGTTACGGTTTTCATAGCGTAATATGTTCTCATCTACATTTATAAACCAGTCTCCCAGTAATAGACTAATTAACCAGTTCGGTAATGTACCAATCTTCACCTAATTAGCACACGCTGTCATCGGGTAATTATTCGGACCAACAAGCCGTGATAATTCCGAGATTAATTACGTACGCCATGATTATCTTGAGATTCGGTAAGCCAGATGTGCTAACGGTGTTGGAAATAAATAAGTTGACTCCGTGTCAATTACGGGTGCCGACCGTAGAATTTTATCTCTCCTTTCTTGCCCGTGGATGCATTGAGAATTTGGCACGGGATACTTACGGACGATGGGCCGCAACGCCTTTCCGTGTTTCAACATCCCGTACTGCACTAGCCAACTCGCCTGCCAAACGCGGCCAGTATGGCACGTAGTAATATACTAGGCCCTAATACTTTTTAAGCACTAATCTAAACTAAACGGCACTTTATCGCGTAATTACCTTATTTTATGATTTCCTGAGATTTCAAGTGAGCTACACGACTCTAAAGTGCTTTTCAGTGACCACCTCTACTACGAACGGATGGTCTGGGAGGCGACTGAAATCAAGAAAAACCGGAATTTTAATCGTAAGGGTGGTCTTCGTCTCTCGGCCTCGTGGAATCCCTTTATTAGTAAATGAAAGACGCGAGGCATTCCGGTATTGCTGCACGAAGATACTGTCAGTGTTGTGTGTCGTCGACTGTGCATTTCTGATTGTGATGGCGAATTGGGAATAATATTGGATATTCTCGACTCGCGACGTTAGCTCCTGTACATAAGTCTATCAGCGACCACGAGGGCTTCAAGGCACTTGAAACGTCGGAAAATTATAAAATTAGGGAAATACGCAACAGAGTCCCGTTAATCAGTTTCAAAATATGTCTACAGATCCCGAAAGTTTAAAAGGTAATAAAATTTTCAGTCTTTTGTCATTCCCACTGCTACGCAAATACCTCTGTTCCTTCTTTCTACATTCTCCGACCAGTCAGCACACTACATATCCAGCTCAACCCGTCATCTGCGCCTGGGCAGGATGCGATGTCACTATACCCACTCGATGCCAGTCGCGCTGTCACCTTAACGTACTCGTGTGACTATCTCTGTGCACACTTGCCATGAGGGGTAGTTGCCATTCTCACCACGCTTGGCAGGCGGGTTGGTGAGCGCAATATGGGATGTTGATACACGGATAGACGCTGCTGCCCATCTTCCGGAGGTAACCCTTAGCAGGCTCTTACTGCATCCATGGGCATGAGAGGAGGGGTATCATTCTACTACCGGCACCCCACAGTCCCTCTTTAGTTGGGCTGACTGAATCATGGACGAGTTCGCCGATTACTTGGAAAGAATATGTACTCTTAACACTTTAGAGCGCACTGGAAAAACCTCGTTACTACCGAGTTCTAAATTTTAATTTATAAGGAACTTACTCGTAGTATGGCGGGGTTTACATCAAAAATAAAACCAAAAAACATTCAATGATGAATTTTATTCTAATTTAGTTTAAGTGGAAACATGAATCTTATAACATGAGTCTAAAGAAGAAAACACTATTATATTCTTAATTATGAAATACTTATCAAATAAACAATGTCTTTCATTATGTCATCGTATAAATTCAAACAAAGTTTCGCAATAGCCGTTTATGGCACGACAAAATCATAACTCTCCATAACCCTCCACGTTTGGGTAAACTATACAATGCGAACGCTATTAGTACAAAAATACGCAAACAAATTAAAAACTTCGCGAAGTGCCGAGAACGAGCTTGCAAGTAGAGAATGCAAAAGAATAAGGCTTTACACAGCATTATAACATACCATTATCTTGACCAGATGTTATATAATATTCCATTATCTTGACCAGTTGTTATAAAACGTTTCATTATCTTGATATTTTTATAGGGCGTTATTAGTTCAATATTTTTCTATAACTTGTATTAACTTACTATATAACCATGACTTTGATCAGTTTGTATATGACTTATTAATATCTCCAAGGTACTTACATAAAAAAAGTTTTTCTTAACATGTTTCTTTTTGCATTCTCTAATAACACCAACAATACAGAAGCTCGATAGTGCCCAATGTAACCTACTTACGTTAAAACGCGTAACAATGTAACTGTTAAAACATACTTTTACAAATTTATCTTTATTTACCATTATTTTGAGAAGGCACATGAAAATTTACTTACAAATAAATGAATAAATCGATAGTTGTGACAAAAAATGTCTGTATTCATTAAAAAGCGAACTGATCCTTAAAAACTGTACAAAAAAGAGTCATTGCCAGTGTAGACTGATTACAGAAAGTTAGATGTATGAAAAGTTCATACATTTCAGTAAGACTTAGCTATTGTATCACCAGCCTTCGTCCAAGCTCAATCAGTCGATACGTTTACGCACATAAGTGTAACAAAATGTATGAACAGCATGGCTATTTGGTAACTTGGCGAGAACTTACATTAGGCGCTCACGATAATGATCAAATTGATTAACATCAAATAAGACTTCATAACGATAGATTAAGTTGTTTGGTGAAAACATTTAATAATTAGTTATGTTTGTAATTGACGTTTCGACACCGCTTTTTCAGCCTCAAAAGATACAGTGATTTTTGACTTTGAATGCTCACCCAATTACAAAATTGCCCTGCAGAACCCTTTTCCCGAATCGACTATCGTTTACCATACTGATAAAACTGTTGATTATTGTATTATCACGTGAGCATTCCTCTATACTGTTGGCAACGTTTTCGTATCGTAACTGATACGAAAACATTGCCAACAGTACGTTCTTGATAGGGGGTAGCCTTACGCACTATATAAAATACTACAATTCTTGGAAGCGTTCGACACGCTTAACAGATGGTACCTAGGTGATATGCCACAGATTTGGTAATATGCAAAAACGCTGTATAAAACTCTACCAAGATATTCATATGTTATATTATAATCAAGTGTTATTAAAAAACGTAAACATTTTGGTCAAAACGGAATTTTGATTTTAAATTAGTTTTCTACAGCATTTCTACACGATTCCCGCAATTTCTTATTTGTAAAAGCTTATTATAATTTACAAACATCTACGTATTCAACAAAATCAAATGTACTACGGAACTAAAAGTGTTTTTATTTATTTTATTCTGTATCCATAGTTATTTTTATTCCCGATTATATTAATTTAATTTGATCCCAAAACAGGTGATGAGCAGCCAGAATGATGTTAATTTTGATTGTGATGAAACAAAGAAAGCATGACATCGAGGTTATCTATAAAGCAATATTTACAGCCGACAGCGACAGGGGCATACTAACCAATATAAAGTCATTTAAATAACTCATATTATATGACAATTATTGATAACATGTATTTCTCATAACGTAGAAGACCCCGTAACAAAAAAAACACTGCCAACTACATCTACGCTAGAAGTAATAAAAATATACATATTAATTAACGTTATATTTATATAAAAAGCTCGTGAAATATTTTAGTGTCACAAAAACTTGTCTTTTACATTTATTAATTCTACATTAGGTATACATACGTTCTACATGATAAGAGTTGGACTAACTATCCCCCAAAAGTAGTATTTTCTTCTCGCTTTAGTAATTGATGTTTCTGTGTGCAGAAAAAGAATACAATACACCTGTAACGGATCAAGAAGTCCAACACAATAAGAAAACGAACCAGAGCGTGTTTTAAAACAATCCATTGCCAAACAAAAAAAACATGAGCTTATCACTAAAACACTCAAAACTTATGAATAGACAAGAATAGTTTAACACGTGTCTTTACTAATGCTGCTAACCCGAGATAGATAACTTTTTAAAGTTTATAAACAGTATTCATACTGGAATGACGCGTTCTCATAAAAAATATAACATCGATTATAGCCTAATAGATGGAGTTAGTGTTCTTTTACTGTTAGTAAGCACAGTAATGACAGGACTTACATTACTTCATTAAAATATAATAACAAAAACACGGGAATTTATCGCGTAATACCTTTGATTATTTCCGATATTTCGACTATGTTTCTCCGGGTTGAATAATCAAAGGTATTACGCGATACATTCCCGCGTTTTTGTTATTATATTACATTACTTCGCCGTATAGATGGCGCTAGTCCAGCTTTTAGAACCGCGCCATCTATTAGGTTCAGTAGTGACTTTTAGTGACAGACTTTTTTATTTTTTTTATTGAAAACGCTCATTAGTTCGCGTTCGTCATTGTTTTATAAAAAGTTATCATAACTATTTCATGCAATTGCTTTGGTTATTAATGTGAATTGTCTTTTTGAATTAAGAAAACAATTAAATGCGCGTCCTAATGACCTCTTTAGTAATATATAACAAAAGAATACATATAAAACTGTTTCAAAGGTGAAACAACATTTTCGCTCATTACTTTCTATTACGTTATCTCGAAGATACCTTTACATATTAATTCTACGGTATGTATGTAAAGTACAAAATTTCATGAATATATATTATCTTTAATTGTCTACGTCAAAACTATGGAAGCCAAAAAGTGACGTTGCAATACGTCAACGAGCATGCGATAACATTATCAAAACGTATTACTTCAGTTACCTATGCGTCTATATTATAAGAGATAGCTTTTCTTTTACTGGTCCTATTAATCAGACAGTAAGGAAACATTATTAATACTGGTCCAAGTTTGACGAAACATTTATTTACAAACATAAGCCCAACAACAATTTTTGAAAGAGCAACAATAGAATTTTGAATTATTCAAGAAGAGATATCCCGTTGAGATTTATATTTAAAACGATTATTTTTTATATTCATACTCATTATGATTCTGGTATAGACCCTGCCTCGTTTAAGCGATATACAACTCTATTGATAACCACTATAACGTACAAATTTATTCTAAAACACTACTAAAAGCTTGACAAAATCTTTCTAGGCCGATAGGAACTTAAAATGGAACTTATTTCAATGAGTTGTTACAAAATGATCACAAATCGTTTTCACAGAGCATTTTTAGTAATCAAAAACAAATAAAAAGTGCTCTACCAATCACAAAAACAGATAGTTACTAGGCTACCTGTAACACCTTCTACACCGCAAATTAATTATAAGCAAAACAAATTATGCCAACGTTAGTTTGACAGTTCTATAAAATGGCTGCCCGCAAGGTGATATAACAGGCACATAATCAAATTCTCACTTATTCCTTAGCTACATAACATCGGCAATTTGCCGGAGATGGGGCGCCACTGCGGATAATTATAATTTAATTACAATAATTTACTCTAGAACAAAGCAGCAAAATTTTGTCAGTTTATCCGCCAACTGTTGACCCGATGACGTTTGTCAAAATATGATCCTTCGCTCAAATGCATCAAAAGTCAAGCGATAAGAAAAAAAACTATGATCGAACTGAAGATATTTAAAATATCAAATTATCACATAAAAACATCTTACGCTAGAACAGATGCATCGATATACAGTAATGCATCGGTAAGATATTCGATTTACAAATTTTCAAACATCGAACCTTAAGTTCCGCGCGTGACGCCCCCGTGCGCCTCCTTTGTCCGCTAATGTCACTGTCAGCTGTCATTCTGCGCTGTCAGTGACGCGAAGGCGGGCGAGGCGCGAGTTTAGAGTCGACGACTATGAGGACTCCTGCTCCAGCCAGTCGACGCCCGCCCATTGGGGCAGTTCCGTCTCGTACTCCCAGCCGGGGCCCTGGAGAACAACAGATAAGTAGGTATAGATACTTGTATTTACTTTTTTTTTGTCACTGGTTCTATAAAATGAAGGGAAAATGTAAGATATACATATCTGAAAAGTGACATAAACGGCCACCAAATGCTATGGGTACGTCAGGTTTGTGTGGTCGGGGTAACTAAACGTCCGTGTCACTAAAATAAGTGCAGTGAAACTAGATACAGCATCGTGCCATGGGGTGCCGGCAGAAGAATGTTGTCCCTCTCTTGCCCGTGGATGCAGTAAGAATCTGCTAAGGGAAATCTCCGAAAGATTTGCAGCAGCGTCTTTCCGTGTACAGCGCGCAACCCATACAGCGCTCGCCAACCCGCCTGCCAAGCGTGGCGAGTATGGCAACCTCACGATCAGTACTTGGCTTTGAAGAAGGCCTCTGTCCAATAGACGACATGCTACGGCTGATGGTCAGAACTTTTTGTGATGAGTTCTCAGGGCAGGTACTACCACCTATTTCTGCCGCCAAGCAGTAATGTCTGCATTGTTGTGTTTCGGTTAGGGTAAGGGGGCCGGTGAAATTACGGGCACATGAGACCTTACAAACCTATGTCTCAGGGTTATAGACGCAATACAATGCAGCGTTGGTCACGTGCTCAGTGACCAACGCGGCATTGCAATTGTAATAGGTAGAGGTTACCGCTTTACACCACGTGGGCCTTCGGCTTGTTTCGTCATTTAGTCGTATAAGGAAATTTAGTATTGCAGTGCAGTGTGAATAGAGTATCGGGACAGTGCGGACGTGTTTTGTTTTCGACGACACATCACTGACACACACAACACAAGTTGGATTCGCTTGCCATACTGCCGACAAGCAAGAGCAGCGCTTCCAACGCTTTCACCAAGGCTCTCCCGACACCTATTGCAACTACAAAGAACGGACCTAAGGGACACTAACGGGCCACTGCACCCTTAACCAAAACCTCTTCAACATCGCAGCCACAGACAGCCCCATCTGCAGAGGATGTCTGAAGGAGGTCGAATCAGCTACCCACGTAGTCCGACAAAAAATCCTCAAATAACCGAAGTCACTCCGTGAAGACCCCAGGAAGGTTCTGCGCTTCTGGTCGGAGTAGAGCTGGCTATGCTAGCCAGACACTGACAATTTTTTTTTTTCGAATTGACAATATTATGTTGTTCACCGCAGATGGCCATGACAACGTTACCAGACTATGGCGAGCGCAGAAGGCGCCCAAGACACTGACAATGGACGACCTTGGAGTCTAAATGCAGAAAAGGAGTCACATACATACATACAGCACATATACACCGTGTAACCAGACTAATACCGAAAACTGGGGGGTTGCAATCAGACCATGATACTGAAAATATTTAGCGAAAAAAAACCGAAAAATTAAAATAAACAATCCAGCAATGTATTGCACGCACATCCTGCATAAAACAATACGGACAGCTGTAGGTCTACCATAAGTTTTCACAGTGTAAAATCGCTAGCGACTGTTGTTAAAAAAATGTATGAAAACTTGTACAGCGCCTCTAGCGGATAGTTTGGTACTAAAATACGCAATAAACTATACTACAGGGACTGCAGTTTGGGCTGAATTTGCTTAGAATTTGGTACCATGAGTTACAAATCTGACAGATGTCATAGTAACGTACTATTACTATTGCAGTAACGGCAGGCGATCTAACAGTGACAACTTATGGTAGACACTCTGATCTCGCCGCGTAGGGTCATCGCACTAGCAAGGTGTACATTGCGGGCCGTAAAAAGTAACAAAAACATCCAAACATCTTAAAAAAAAACTCTGGCGACAATTTTTTTTTTGTTTTTTGTCTTTGTTTTGGGGTGTTGCACCACCCCTTTTCGTTTTCGGTAGTCGTCTTTTTACATCCGATATAACCGTGCATCAGTTACCTTGTACTTCCACGCGTGCAGATACATGACGAGGTCGCGCGGGCGCGGGTCGCGGTACCGCACGCGGCACTCGTAGCAGTGCGGGTCGGTGGCGAGCGCGTCGCATCAGTTACCTTGTACTTCCACGCGTGCAGATACATGACGAGGTCGCGCGGGCGCGGGTCGCGGTACCGCACGCGGCACTCGTAGCAGTGCGGGTCGGTGGCGAGCGCGTCGCATCAGTTACCTTGTACTTCCACGCGTGCAGATACATGACGAGGTCGCGCGGGCGCGGGTCGCGGTACCGCACGCGGCACTCGTAGCAGTGCGGGTCGGTGGCGAGCGCGTCGCATCAGTTACCTTGTACTTCCACGCGTGCAGATACATGACGAGGTCGCGCGGGCGCGGGTCGCGGTACCGCACGCGGCACTCGTAGCAGTGCGGGTCGGTGGCGAGCGCGTCGCATCAGTTACCTTGTACTTCCACGCGTGCAGATACATGACGAGGTCGCGCGGGCGCGGGTCGCGGTACCGCACGCGGCACTCGTAGCAGTGCGGGTCGGTGGCGAGCGCGTCGCATCAGTTACCTTGTACTTCCACGCGTGCAGATACATGACGAGGTCGCGCGGGCGCGGGTCGCGGTACCGCACGCGGCACTCGTAGCAGTGCGGGTCGGTGGCGAGCGCGTCGCATCAGTTACCTTGTACTTCCACGCGTGCAGATACATGACGAGGTCGCGCGGGCGCGGGTCGCGGTACCGCACGCGGCACTCGTAGCAGTGCGGGTCGGTGGCGAGCGCGTCGCATCAGTTACCTTGTACTTCCACGCGTGCAGATACATGACGAGGTCGCGCGGGCGCGGGTCGCGGTACCGCACGCGGCACTCGTAGCAGTGCGGGTCGGTGGCGAGCGCGTCGCCCGTGGTCGCCACCGCGGCCGAGCCGGTCGCGGCGGGCGAGCAGCCGGTCTGCGTGGCCACTGTCACCATGTCCGACTGCGGGGGAATAAGACCGTTAATTTCTATTACATGCAATATTAACGGGATATTTACCATGGTTTTGTTGGCATGTTGGCTTTTTTCAATGGATTTTTCTTTCTTAAAAAATGTATGCGCACACATAACACGTACTTTAACGGTGAAGGAAACATCGTGAGGAAACCCGCGGCTCAGTTAACTTCAGACGTATTGACCTGTTCCTCTGAATAATAGCGAAGCTGAGAGTATGGTATAGGTGCTGGGAGAGCCTAATCCATCAAACAATGTCCCAGGCACTGCAGCGTCCCGTACAGCATGATTACCAGTCAAACCATGGTAAATGGTTTGATTCTTTTTGAGTTTCTCGATATTTCGGCGCAGTTCCACACGCCATGATCACGGATAAACTCTTTTGCCAGTGAATAGTAATTGGCAGACAAAACGATCTACCCTCTTTCTAAGTCTCTGACTGCGAATGATGGCCCTACTACCGGTTTCACTTTCGAACGCAACTAGTTATACTATTATTTATTTATATGTTTATATATTATATATACATTATTTATATATAAATAAAAAAGAATCGCCGAAATGTATGTATGCGAATAACTTTCTAAATACTGCACCAAATTGGATGATTATTTCTTTTTTTGTGTTTGTTATTTTTTAGGACAAGGTTTTAATATACTTATAAAATAAAATAAGCTTGTAAGCTTACAGGAGTACGTAAAACGATCTCAACTGCAAGGGCGACAAACGATGAATGACGGACGAATCACAGCACAGATGAAAAGACGCTAATAAACAAAATGGCGTCGCTTCGCGTTTCGTTCAGAGCAGTGTAAACACTACTTTGTTATTTTGTGTGAAATCATGTTAATGTAAATTGATAATATGACAACAATTATTGTGCATGAAACGTAATATTGCGTATTTATTAAACACCTAAATTAATATGTGAAAATACAAATATATTTAAGTAAAAAACTGACCTAAAATAGAATAAAATACAACTCGACAGTTAACGAAATGTAAAGTGTCAACTTTGACGTCTGACATGACAAATGGTTGTCAAATTGAATTGGTAATCCTTTTTATGAGTACTATCGACAAAAAAATATGGACTTTGAAATCGACGGTCCATAAAGGAAATTTTAGACCGGGCAAGTACTACTACCTATTTCTGCCGCCAAGCAGTATGTCTACACTGTGTTTCAGTTTGAACGGTAAGGGGGCCGGTGAAATTACGCGCACATGATACCTAAGAACTCTATGTCTCAGGGTGATAGGCGCAATGCAATGCAGCGTTAATTGATCACGTGCTCAGAGATCAACGCGCTATTGAAATTGTAATAGGTATAGGTTACCGATTTACATCATATCGGCCTTTGGATTGTCTTGTCATTTAGTTGTATAAAAAAACTGTTTTTCAGTGCATTGCGCGTTTTGTATTCTTTTTGCCATGGATAACAGATACCTCATAGAAATGTACATATGTCTGTCGATGTCTGGCACGGCGCCCTTCTGGCACGTTAGATGTAAATAAACGGTGTCTATCGGTATCGATAGTGGTATCCCTTTTAATAAAGATAATAATAAGCAAGGTTTCTGTCGATGACTGAAGAAAAAAATATTCAAGTGCGTTTAATATTTATAGTAAGTACTGTTGAAAATTTTTCAATTGAGGAAGATGTAGCACAAAGCGTGCGTGGCCTGTGGCCTCGTACCCAATGGTAACTTATATTTAGACGTTGACAACTGGACTGACTACATGCCATGATTGATTAGGCAGTTACACCAATGACGCTGTTACTATGCCGGGTGCGACACGCCACTGTTATTTTTAATTTACTCACTGAAAATTTAATATAATTCAATTACCTTGGCATCATTAGAGTCGTCGTTGAGGGAAGGCGACGCGACCGGCGATGGTTGCGTCGCAGACGTCGCCGTGGGCGATTCTGACGCCTCCATTGGCGCTTCAGCCCCGCTCGACGGGCTCGGCAGGGTGGCTGATCAGGAGAATAAGGATATTAGAATAGAAAAACATTTAATAACACAATGAGATATAGTAACATTAAAATAAAAGAAAACAAAACTTAAACGTAATTATGAAGCGACGTGAATCAAGAGGTCCCCGTCTCAGCTTCGAGCTACTCCACATGAGCAGAGCAGCGCAGGTATAACGACGAAATCTATTTCGACTTCACGACCAGCCACCGATAAACAATACCATAAGTCATACCAATAAGTGTTTATTCAATAGAGCAAAAAGCTACATAGAATAGTTAGTTTAAGAAATAAAACACATTTATATTAAATAAAGCACACAATTGCAGCTAGGTCACAGTAAAATAAAGGTTAATTTGCATTCGACCGAGAGGCAAGATAATTTAGCTACGCGAATGTGTATTAAAGGTAAAGGATTACTTACGAGTCATGACGGACGAGGGCGTAAGGCCCGGCGCTGGAGACTCCAATCTCGGCGAGGACTCGCGCGAAGCTGGCCCCGTGTCGCAGTCGTATTCACCCACTGCAAGTAATCAAGGAATCAGAACAAAGCTTAAACCTTTTTGATGTAAAACATTTTAGGGGGATAAATCCGATCGGACGACCAGTTCTCTGCGTTGTGTAACTTTAAGCCAGCTCTTGACTAGTTGCTCATCTGTCTTGCCGTGGGTTAGTTTAGGAGCTGGACAAGCCTTGTCTATTTAACAATGACGGGTGTCCATAATGTCCCTCAGGGTGATTACGTATCTCGCGACAGGTTTTGCAACAGACAATTGACAGCAATATTGCTGTCAAATGTCAATTTTGTATTAAAGAACAGCAAGGAATTGACATTTGACAGCGATATTGCTGTCAATTGCCTGTTGCAAAACCTGTCGCAAGATACGTAATCACCTTGCCGGTCACTATGTCTCGTCAGCTTAGGTAGCAGTTACTGACGCTGAAAAATCATCTCATTGGAGGGGAAGTTTTGCCGATCTTCAGACGCCGGTTTGGAGAACAGTATATCATCTCAGCCGCATCCACCCTGACCCAGTTCTCTTTTATGTGACTTTACGCCTGCTATAGATTTGTTGCTCCTTTGTCTTTCTGTAGGTTATTATACTAGTAGTATATAGTAGTTAACAGAGTTAAGGAGAGGTCTTACCCTTGTCTTCAGACGCCGGCTTGGAGAACAGCATGTCATCATCGGCCGCGTCCACACCGAGCCAGTTCTCTGCGTTGTGTATCGCGATGAGGTCCCTCACTAGCTGCTCGTCCGTCTTGCCCCCCGTGTCGCCCCCTTTGCCTCGCAGGGGCCCGAAGACGGGGTGGTTGTAGAGCGGGTCGTTCACTACTGGGTAGCCTGGAAGATGTCACGGTGATGTTACGATTGAGTAATAGTGTTGTTATTCTGCGTCCCCAGTAGGCAGGTAGTAGGTAAATGTTTTTTGTTTATATCCAACTCGTGGACAATGGGGTTCGATTACACTGAGAGTTAATAGTTTTTAAGCTTGGAGAGATTGGAGAGATTTAAGATTGTTTTAGATTCATGTGAGTGTAATTGTTTGCCGTCCCAAATCAATAAATAAACATAAAAGGAAATGTTAGCGGCCGACTGAGTTAGCGGCGTATCGGTTTAGTACACCCTTCCATATTTGAAATGGAGTGTCCGCAGTTTGCTAGTTTTGAGCTCACTCTACACAGTTTGCAGCGTTACGTGCGCCGACTGTCTCAGTGAGCGGCCGACTCATAGCAAAACCGGATATGGTTATAGAAATGAAAAATGCAATCAAAATTTTGTCTCCGACGGGACTCGAACCCGTAACGTTCAGACGAACACCTTCAACGCAGGCTGCCTTAACCGTTTCGGCCACGGAGCAATTAACCGTCGGGTCGAAAATCTTGACTGCCTTTATCGGTTTCAAACCGAGTGGCGACATCTAGCTGAAATTCTTAGAGATATTTCTAGCCCACTGTCCGACAACCAGTAGTCAGTAGCAGTGAAGAGATGTCGCTTTAGTTAATTTTATAAGCGATTTTAGGTGTTCGTCTGAACGTTACGGGTTCGAGTCCCGTCGGAGACAAAATTTTGATTGCATTTTTCATTTCTATAATGATACCTTAGTGTGGGTTTACACTTTAAATAAAAAATCCCGGATATGGTTGTTTATTGCTAGTTTGTAGCTGTGGGATGCAGCGTTGGCCACGTGCTTACTGAACGTTTTCACCGCGGTATTGCAGTTATAATAGGTGGAGGTTACCGCTTAACATAAAGTGGGCATTTGGTTTGTCTCGTCATTCAGTCGTATAAAAAAACAAAAACAAGAATCCTAAAGCTGGCATCAGGCAGATGGTTGGTCATAAACACAACATGCTAGCCTCCTTAAAGTCCGTTTAAACATATAAAATGCAGACAAAGGTCTTTATAAATTGTGTCTGTCGGCGTCTGTGCGGTCATGTTACGATAGAAAACGATTTATAGAATAATATTATTTTGCTTGCCACTGCACGTGTCTGGCACGCTCGATGTCTGTTGATATAAACGGACCTTAAATAAGTATGAACCATTCGTTCCGTTAACGGAACAAAACAACAGTAACAGTACTGCGCTCGCTAACCCGACCATTCGTTCCGTTAACGGAACAAAAGTAACCCGCCTGTTAAACGTGGTGAGTATGGCAACAACCTCCTCATGATCCTGGAAATATCTATGGGAGGCCTTTGCCCAGCAGTACCTAGACGTGGACAGCAGTCCTATGGCTGACATGTGTGCTAATCTATATGGTCTTATTTCTATGTTCGTGACGTTATTGGTTCAAGCCGAGCAAACTCCAAACCATACATGTATGTTTGGCCTACGAGTAGGCTGTACACGAAGTTTGCTATTCCCAGTCGTGATGTTTGTTCTCGCATGCTGTTTGAACGTGAACATCCACATGAACCTCTTTGTATACTAGAACAAGGATGAGCAATACTCTAGCTATTATACGGGTTCGGAATAAATAGTAAATAAAGCTGGTCAGTTCACACAACACCATCTAGTGTAAAATTACGCAGAGTCTGTGTTATGGGTACCAGATGGCTGATAGAATACATTATGATAACAAAAACACCGAAATTCGACTAGGCCATTCAATCACGGATTTTTCTTCGGGTGTGCACACGTTTGAAGTTAGAAAAATAATGAATTTGCGGCAAAGCCTGTTGAAAAAGAAATGTTTAAAGAACATCTCTGCACTATTAAGAGAAGAGTTGATTGATATAATTAAAAAAAAAAGTAAAACGACTGGATAAGAAAATGGTTAAGCGGTAGACCTATAACTGGAGCTTCTGCTTTGTTGCTGAAACATCTAAGATTAGAAGATCCTACTGAGTACAGGTTGGCAGTTGGTTGGTTGGTACTGCACCTATTCTCTTCGTTGAATTTTCTCGGCATTTTGAAATTCCAAACAAAAACAAAGACACACACTCTCTACGGACATTCGCCAGTGACTGGCGTGATGCGTCTGCACGTGTCCGCAACACGCGGGGTAACGCTGACGTCCTACGTATGATGAGATAGAAATCTTACCTACTAATCTTACAAGTACTGCAGATGCACACTGATCTGGTGCATCCGTCCAGTCTTCCGCTTGCAATCAGTACTTGAAGATCCATTAGGGAGGCCTATGTCCAGCAGTGGAAGCACGTCTGAGATGATGATAGGATAGAAATCTTACCCAAGTACTGCAGACGCACCCTGATCTGGTGTATCCGTCCAGTCTTCCGCTTGCAATCAGTACTTGGAGATCCATTAGGGAGGCCTATGTCCAGCAGTGGAAGCACGTCTAAGATGATGATAGGATAGAAATCTTACCCAAGTACTGCAGGTGCACCCTGATCTGGTGCACCCGACCAGTCTTCCGCTTGCAATCAGTACTTGGAGATCCACTAGGGAGGCCTATGTCCAGCAGTGGAAGCACGTCTAAGATGATGATAGGATAGAAATCTTACCCAAATACTGCAGGTGCACCCTGAGCTGGTGCATCCGACCAGTCTTCCGCTTGCAATCAGTACTTGGAGATCCATTAGGGAGGCCTATGTCCAGCAGTGGAAGGAGGTCTGAGATGATGATATGATATAAATCTTACCCAAATACTGCAGGTGCACCCTGATCTGGTGCATCCGACCAGTCTTCCGCTTGCAATCAGTACTCGGAGATCCATTAGGGACGCCTATGTCCAGCAGTGGAAGCACGTCTGAGATGATGATAGGAAAGAAATCTTACCCAAATACTGCAGGTGCACCCTGATCTGGTGCATCCGTCCAGTCTTCCGCTTGCAATCAGTACTCGGAGATCCATTAGGGACGCCTATGTCCAGCAGTGGAAGGACGTCTGAGATGATGATAGGATAGAAATCTTACCCAAGTACTGCAGACGCACCCTGATCTGGTGCATCCGACCAGTCTTCCGCTTGCAATCAGTACTTGAAGATCCATTAGGGAGGCCTATGTCCAGCAGTGGAAGCACGTCTGAGATGATGATAGGATAGTAATCTTACCCAAATACTGCAGGTGCACCCTGATCTGGTGCATCCGACCAGTCTTCGGCTTGCAATCAGTACTTGAAGATCCATTAGGGAGGCCTATGTCCAGCAGTGGAAGCACGTCTGAGATGATGATAGGATAGTAATCTTACCCAAATACTGCAGGTGCACCCTGATCTGGTGCACCCGTCCAGTCTTCCGCTTCAGTACTTGGAGATCCATTAGGGAGGCCTATGTCCAGCAGTGGAAGCACGTCTGAGATGATGATAGGATAGAAATCTTACCCAAATACTGCAGGTGCACCCTGATCTGGTGCACCCGTCCAGTCTTCCGCTTCAGTACTTGGAGATCCATTAGGGAGGCCTATGTCCAGCAGTGGAAGGACGTCTGAGATGATGATAGGATAGAAATCTTACCCAAATACTGCAGGTGCACCCTGATCTGGTGCATCCGACCAGTCTTCGGCTTGCAAAGCACCACGCTGGTGTTACTCGCCGCGTTGTATCCCAGCCTCTTGAACACCGTCGAGCAGTCCTTGCCTTTGGGAGACACTTTGCAGACGCCGATCTTGTAGCTGACCACTTCGATAGGTTCGAGGCACTCGATCTCATCGCTGTTGTAGGACGTTTTAGATTAGCATAGTACATTTTGTCACACACTTTGGGAAGCATGACGGAGCGTTTTTTTAAGCCGTAAGGTTTAAAGGAAAACTAACAACTGTTTATTAATGTGCAAATGAAGACCTTTCATATGATACCCTGCATGACTTAGTTAACTTCACTTTCTTATTAGGAGGCGAAGCACCTTGTTATGCATAGCGCTGTATGTCTGTCTGTCTGTGCATGACACGATTAGAACCGAACGCGTTGACCGATTTACATGAAACTTTTTTTGCTAGCACTTTCACAAATTTAGTTATTTTGTTTTTTCGGAAACCTTCGCCCCCTTTTCTGGTGCCCCCGTACCAATGCTTGTAAGTAAATAAGCGTTATCTAATACCATTGCAATTTTGAAGTCGATAGCACTAATAATTTTAAGATACCTATCTGTGTCAGACAGACAGACAAAGACTTACCATAAGTTCTTTTTTTCCCTAAAAATAACAAAAGATTTGCAAAGAAAAAATGCAAAAAAGCTTGACTTGTTACCACTTCCCCCCTTTAAATCAATAAATGAACAGCCCTTTAACAGTATTTAACTAAATACAAATAAACAAAATAAATCGTAGAATTATATTTTACTACACAAACAAATAATATCATCTATCTATTAATTTATAGAAAATATTACGCCATTTTGGATTATCAAGTAGAAGCACATTTGTACGCGACTCTAGCTTAGGGATTAAGCAGAACGATTTATATTTATTAAGTCTAAATTCTGCCACATTTTTTGATGAGTTCCAATAAAATGTGGGCGAGAACAAATCGACATCCCACGCGATCAGAGAACAGTATTAAATCCAGTGCATCTGTTTGTGTCTGTTTCTTTGAAATTTGTAAATAGAATAAACCATTGAGATAATAATCGTCATCATCATTTCAGCCCTAAAACGTCTACTGAACTTAGGCCTCCCTCATGGATCTCCATAAGGTGCAGTTGCCATACTCACCACGCTTGGCAGGCGGGTTGGCGAGCGCAGTTCGGGATGTTGATATACGGAAAGACGCTGCTGCCGATCTTCAGGAGGTATCCCTTAGCGGGCTTTTAATTCATCCACGGGTATGAGAGGAGGGGAAACATTCTACTGCCGGCACCCCACGGCTTTTGAGATATTTTATAGAAATAAGCTGCCGACGTTTCGTCTGGATTGCACCCGTCATGGTCCCGGGAAGACTTAGTTACATGTATATTAAAAATGTGTTGTGATGGCGAAAGTTTAAAAAAAAACTATAAGAAATAAGAAAATTTTATTGGTAAATTGTGTAGGTACATATACATGAACGTCTTAAATAAATTTAGGTATCAACAATTTTATCATATCTATGACATACAATAATAAATTTGCAATTTAATTCTATATTGCACAAAATTATACACAAAGTTGGATTACAACATTTATGTAGGCATATACTTCTGAATACCAAATTAGAACAAAAATCAACCTACATGACTAATTATCAAAAAATTCCGTTAGGTTATAATGAACTCTATTTACAAGCCACTTTTTTAATTCAATCTTAATCTTGTATAATACCAATACTTCACCCAAGTTCGATGTAGAATGTTTGTAAGCAAGCTGTCAGTTCTTAAGTAACCTCAATTGAAGGGAGTGGTCACAATTCTACAATAATTGAAAAATATTATACAAAACCAACATAAGGATTCCAATAGAAGAATTTCTTTGTGACTACTCCCTTTAATACAAATTACTCCCAACAAACCCAACCCTTAGAGAGCAAAACTTTGTAAACTTTCGCGATCAATATACATAATTTTAAATTGTTTAACGAGACTTTATCGCTCAATTACCTAGTTTTATTATTTCCCAACGTTTCGAGTGCCCTGCTGCCCTCCAATACAATAGTCCACCTGCGACCACGAGGTCTATTGATCGCGAAAGTTGCTAATTATGCGATAAAGTTCTATTTTACAATGAACGTTGGCTAACAAACATTCTACACCGAATATGGTTCAAGTATACTGCAAGGCTTTACTATTTTATTATTGTCCAACTACGGTCTTATTATGTGGCACCTATAACTTCACCCTAAGTCACCATTAAGTGCATTTGCCGAGTCAATATTTGCTCTTTAAATTGCGTGCTATTGTTGACTTTCACACGGCTGTAGGGGTGCCGGCAGTAGAATATTACCCCTCCTCTCATGCCCGTGGATGCAGTAAAAGCCTGCTAAAGGATACCTCCGGAAGATGGGCAGCGGCGTCTTTCCGTGTATCAACATCCCGTACTGCGCTCGCCAATCCGCCTGCCAAGCGTGGTGAGTATGGCAACTACCCTTCATGGAGATCCATGAGGAAGGCCTGTGTTCAGTAGTGGACATTTATGTGTGAAATGATTGATGAAAATTTACACTCGCTCTCTTAATTGGTTTATTACGTCTCCATTCCGGAAATCCAACACCTGAGTCCAATTAAATGAAACAGTAGTAAAATTAAACAAATTTACGACATCTTTTGGCAGCGTTCAAGATCACGGGATGACGAAAAACCGTCGCCGGAAAATAATACGAAAAGACGTGAAAGCCTAAAAAAAACTGTGAAAAATTGTCTTATTTTAAACTTTCGCTATTACAACAAATTAATACCATATTAAGTTATCGGGAATTTATCGCGTAATTACATTAAATTTTTATACTGCAGTAACGTCGATGTATAATAATAATTTATTTTTAAGAAATACTGTTACTCTTACTTTGGTACAAATAAACGATTTCTTTACTTCTACAATAAACTTTCGTCTCTCAGCAGGACAGAAAAGACTTACTGGTGCCCTGCCCGACTACCTTTACTTTCATTACTGTGTTTTGTCTGTGCAGTTTTGTTGCCGAATAAATGTCTATCTATTATTTATTTCACAAAACTAAAAAAAACACGCTTTTAAGCAGGTCGAGCCTAAAGGTTTAAAATAACTTCAACAACTGAGGAGTTATGCAACAATGATAGAGGCAATGCCCTCGATAAAAGAGAGATATTCCTTTCAGGACTTATTTTTTTAGAGATTTGATTGTTAATTAAATTGCGCCATAAATACCGGATAATCCAAATACTAAATACTGTAAACAAATTTACTTACTCGGGGAATACTCCGTCAACCCTGCATACATATTCTTTCAGCACCTGCCGATTCCTGATCTGATGTTCCATCTGCCTCGCCTTCTTGGGACTCCGGCCGAACAATAGCAGACCTGATTGCGACAAACATGGAGGGTAAACATACTTGAACTACCGTGAAGCTGTTTACATTGTTGAGATCGGGGATGAGCAGATTTTATGGACAGCATTTGTAGACGTCAAGGTTTTATTCGCGATCTATTTCAGAGATAGTTTTATTGCTAAAAATGTAAACAATATTTATCAAGTACCCGTTTGAGACCCGGTTTAGAAGAAATAAGTGTTTTCTAAAAAAGCAAGGAAGCAAGTTTGTGATTAATCACAATTGCTGTCATTGTCAAATTGTGTTTCTACCAGTAACAAGAAAACTAACGCCATCTCTGTGTGATTCTATAAAATAAGTTTCGAGGGAACTATTTTTGATGTTTTTACTTTTCAATGAAAACGTCTCATTCAAAATTGCGTGCTTAATACCTAGGCACTGAAATTTTGACAGAATTGATTACATTTTACATTGATGGGAGTGGTCAACAATCAACAATGTATAATGATCCTGTATAAAAAATTGGCAACATAATAATATGCCCATATAAAGAATTGTTCAAGCGTAGCCTTTTGAGGGCGATCTCTCTTGTAAATTTTTGAGGTACCGAATCCCATTCTTTTTTAACATAAGGCATTTATGCATTATTGAACAGTCTTATCATTATATTTTTTACAATTTATTATTGTTTGGTAAAAGATCCTTGTCAAAAGCTTAATAAACATACCAACAGTAGAATTCAAGAAGATACCTTTGCAAATAACTTTGCACGGTCTTTTCAATTGAAATTCCCTTTATTATAAAGGCGAGCTTCGCAACGTCCACAAAATTACTATCATTTTCTCGCATTTTATTATTTTTATTAAAATAATTTCATTGTTCTTTGAAGTTCATCTTTCGTTTCTTAACACAGACATATAATCACCATAGCCTCGAGAATTTGATGCTTTGACGACTGGGTAAAGTCCAACCATGCTCTATGAGTATTGCAGTATAAAAGTAATTACACATTATTATGATGAAGAGGGGTTTCTCTGACATTAAAGACAACCTATTCTTACCTGACGTTAACCTGTCTAGCCTGTGGATTGTCCTCAAATTCTTCAAGTTGTACTCCTTTGCGAGTATAAACACAACCGTATTGTGCCTGTATCTACCACATGGGTGAACCTGCGAAGATTAAGTTGTCTTATTAGAACAATTCAATTGGAGTTTGTCAGGGGAATTTACTAGGACGTTTACTGTTTTGTTTGTATATGAACAACGAAATTAAATAAACGTCTATTCATAAAGTAGATTTTGAATGTAAACACTGTTGATTGAAAGTAATAAAACATAAGTAGTTATAAATGTAGGTTTAAAGCAAATAACAGTTGCAAAATGACACACGTTAAAGCAGTGATGAGATGCAAGCAAATACAGAAAACTTCGCAAAGCAAGAAAATAAAATAGTTAAATACTACTTTTATATTAAAATTAAAACACAGAGGTAGCAGTTGTTTATTTCAGGCACATTTTCATCAAAACTGATAAAAATAACGCATGCGATGGTCGACAGCATGCAATGTAAATCAAAGTTATTATTTCATAATAAGATAACTTAGTCACAATTGTTTGAGGGGTTTACTAAGTAAGCGAAATCTTGAGAGCTCCTCGTAAAATATTTATATCGATTGATCTGAAACTGATTCTAAATCAGTCACTTAACTTGCATGTTTCTAGCTTTTTACACCCAAATTACTTATCTATGGAAATCTGGATAATAAAGCTTTCTAGTCTCCCCGGTTCTCAAGAATGCTGCAGCGTATTTTGTAAACTGTCCTGCCTGTAGTTCCTTAAAATTTTGCGCCTTTTCTATTCTTCTTAAGTAAATCATTTTGTGCTAACTTCGCACTTGGAAAGCTGATTTGTATAAGAAGCTGAGCGCTGTTGCGCGAAAAGCTCATCATTAGCTGAAACTTTGAAAATTCAATTCATTATGTATTCAACTTTTTGTATTAACGGAGCGATAAATCAGAGTGACTTGCTGTTGCTTGTTTATAGATGCGAAATATTTGAGTTCAGTTTCAAAGTTCTGAAAGACGTGAACTTTACAGATTCTGACGTCAAAAACTCAACACATAAGCGATTCATACAGACTACTCGTAATTGGCAAATTTTACTAATTGGCTTTCCTCTTTAAATAATTTCGAGTTGTTACTTCATTAAGATATGTAAAACTTTGTTGGCAAAATGTTAACATGTAACATTTAATATTAAAAAATGCTTGCTGACAAAGTAAACCCTCTATTAACAGTATATAGACAGGAGGAAATAAAGAGAGATAGATAAAAATAAAGAAAAAGAGCTCGCATTTCAAGTGTACCACTTGCAAGTGGCATTTCGAGACCGAATCATTTAAACTCTGAAATGTTTAAACAGTTCCAAACTTAGTGCAAATCACAATCGATGTCGGACTCTGATGGCGAACTCATGGACGTAGACGTATTTAGGACGAGGTTAATGAGGGGTGCCGAATATAATTATAAAATTTTACAATTCTAATAATTATGGATATTAGAAATGTAACCAGAATTCTCTGTGATACTTAAAAATATCCTTAAGTCTTCGGTGCTCGGCAAGCCATTAGCATGCAATCTGACCTACTACATATGTAATCTTATCTATCTAATCAGCCCGTTGGATGCCACTGCTGGGATAAGGCATATAATACTACATATAATTTACTTTATTGTTCTCGATAGACTTTTTTTCAACTTAAGACCTGACCCATCAAGATAATCCTCTACTTCAGATTTACCCACATCCTTACATCTACCCTGTAGCCCCAGAATACAAGAAAAAGTTTCATTTAACACGACGGCTGCCACCGCTTTATCTTCGAGTTCAATGTTGTAACTTTCTTTTCTCATTGGAGTTTCCACATCCTCGGAGACTCGCTGTAATTCAGATAAAATTGTGGACACAGAATTGTGATTCAAAAAGTTGTACAAGTGAAATATTGCCCGGAATTTATGCTATAAATTTAGATTAGAATCGTCATGGTAGATTTGACGAGGTGACACTTTACCGTGGTATTTTACAAACGGGATTAGCTCTGGTTTGTTTTCGATTTTTCTTTTTTAAACAACTGAAGCTAAGCTTGGCTGAGTCACTCACGTTTTATAGCAATGAGGTCAGAGTACTAAAACTTTACTACGGGTCTCCTTACGAGCTACCTTTTGTAGATAAGTGGTTTACCAAAAGCATGAGAGACAGCTGGCAACGTAACTAATTACGTCAAAGAAATGTTTTCATAGAAGGCACTTCAGTATGCATCTAAAGTTGGAGCAAGTTCCCGTTTTGTTATCAAACTGAGTTAATTTCTACATACAAGAACTTTTCCTCGGAATGCTTTCGGGACTTCTATTGGTACCAATCGTAGCGCACAAAACAATTTCAATCCTATATCCTTATGTATAAGGTCCTTCGACTAGGGCTGAATAGCCGAGGGGGTTTCATCCGATAACTAAACAATACGTCTTCATGGTCTTTCTTGTTGAGACCGCGGTGAATTACGTCTTTTGCTACCAATATCATCTGCACAAATAGTACATGCATATTCATGATGAAATCATACTTCGGTCCTTAATAAAGTACTTTGGGAGGCTTAGAGTTCATCTGCCTCTGATGGTCTAGTATTGACTAGACCTCACAATTCAGTTAATGAAAAACGGATTTTATGTTGTCTAGACGGTGCATTATAGATTTGAAAGAAAATGCTGACAACAATCTGTCAACGCGTTGGTGAAAGCGGCATCGCCTTTTAACTCCTAGCAATAAGGTTTAAAGTCTTACAATAAATCATACTTGTATAAATGATTCTTGCTCTATTGAAGGTTGGGTGTTGGAGGTTAAAACGAACCCTCATAAAACCATCACATTGGTCCTTAAACAGGTCAATCAGTTTCATCCAATCAGAGTCCATTGATCTTTCAGTTATAAGTTTCAGCCAATCAGAGTCCAACAGTGGTAAAAGGTCATCGCACTCACCGGCAGCGAGCAAGGCTTGTCTAGCACTAGCAGATCTTCGTCCACATGTATCACGCGCAAGGGACTAGCGAGCACTGGAGTCTCGTGCCTGGCCCACCACGGACAACAACATCAATACGGATACTACGCTTTTCGCTGATGTTGTAACTGACTTTGCGGCATGTTTTGGGTGACTTTGCGCCACGGTTTTAGTAACTTTGCGTTACGTTTGGATGATTGTGTCATGGTTTGGATGAATGTGTCATGGTTTGGATGACTATGTCATGGTTTGGGTGACTTTGCGTCATCGTTTGGGTGACTGCGTCATGGTGTTGATGACTAGATGGTTTATAACTAAATATAATGGTTTTGAATTTGCGTCGTGGATTTAATAAACATAGGTTATGGTTATGATTTTGTGTCATGGTTTACCTTTAAGGTTTAGAGTTACTTTGTATAATGTACTTAATTGTTTTTGTGCCTCTTCATAATTCAATTGGAAAATGCAATAAATAAATTGTGCAAATACACAATAGGCAATTAGCATTCATTTATAATACCACTGGTAAGTACAATTTTGTACATTTTAGTAGTCACGTAAACCTATGTGAAAGTTAAGTATTTATGAATGGCAACAACGATATGTACATATGTAGCTTAAAATATCGAAAAGTTTTCTCTAGTGTCTGTGGAATGTGGAAGGAAAGAATATAAAAATTTCTCAACATGACCGAAAATCGATCCTAGATCATATCAAGATCTACCTTTAGCTTAATTAAAACTAACAATATGCAACAAAGTGAATTACAACATCATAGACAGTAGATACACAGAGAATGCACAGCGACCGAACAGAATTTCGCTCTACATCGCCGTGGAGTTATTTACGAGAGCGAGTATCAAATCCCAACTGCTCTGTGGGGGATACACAGGGCCGTAGTAAGGGCTCTCAAAAGGGGCTCAACGCTTTAAGGTCCCCCTTTCAACCAATGGTGCTCAATGAATTCAGCTAAGCATTATAAAAACAATATAAAAATAAAAGTAAAATAAGGATAATTCATGTTTCCTGCGTTTATATGAGGGCCGATAGATAATTGATCAAGCAAAAAGTAAACTACGGTTTGCAAAAATATATTAGAAAAATATACGAAAGTCATTGAAAATCGACCTTGTACAATGTATATCCTTATGGACTAAATTTTGCATTTCTCAGTAGGAAATATTGTAGATAACTTTAAAGTAAGAATGCCCAAATATCTGGTCCTGTCTACGACCCTGTCGAAGTGTCTAATACATGAACTATTGTGTACTATGCTTTGTTCAGATCTTAGGTTCTGTGTAAGAGATAAGAAAATCAATTATGTACGTTAAGTCAAGGCGGACAAAGTAGTTTGTTGAATGAAAGCTCGAGTTAGTTCCTAGATAATTCACATTTAATGTGAAGTTACACAGATTAATTTACATGTTAATAAAAAAATACTAGTTCTTGTAAAATAAAATGATGCTGAAGTTTGTAACTTTTAAATAACACATTACGTTCTAATAAAAAAGAATATGTAGTTTTCTGATAAAAAATAATATTTTGGTGCTTCAAATATGTCAGACAATGTAAATCTTCTCTGTAACCGAGGGTACAAGTAAAATCTCTTCCTTCAGTTACAAGTACTAGAGACGAATACCAAAGATTTATATATAACACACAGGGCACTTACGGTTGCTAACAAATGCTACTGCGGCGAACACACACGACAATCGTATGCCAACCACTTACAACTGTAAAATTAGTGTCTTTAACATCAGTTATATATGATTTTAACAGCGTCAGCAACTGTTATTCACGACGTATGCACCGCTGGTGTGCCTGGGTCATTCTTAGATGGCTTCAGATGTCCCGAACCTATACCAATCCTCCCAGCTTAGCCGCCAACAGTCAGACGAAAGAACAGGTCATACTTAAGCTAAGTATAACTGTCAGCGCTATAAGAAAAACAATTAAAGAGGGCCAGTATAAAATACGTAACCCTGGTTCTGGTCAAAAAATATACCTAGAACTATGTATATTTTAAATCCACACCGGGAATCAAACACTTGTCACAGACGAAACTGATGAAAAGTTAAAGTGTAAACACCCTTACACTTTTCATAATTACCGACATTCATATAGTTGTCAAGTACAAGCCGGTTTTAAAAAAGGTAATATAACAACGAATGACAGCTAAATGTGGCAGGTGATCTTGTGTCTCCATTAAGCGATTAGTCTCCGCCATAAAACTTCAAGATCATACTTGACTAGATGGATAAAACTAAACTCTATAATATTCAGAAACTAAAAAACATAAACAATGATTACAGAAATAACGATATTATTATTGTTTTTTCGCTACAAAATAGTAACTAAATTATACACAAGATAAAGACTGAGATAATCATATATAAATATACGTATGTTCTCTTCTATATGCTTTTATGTGACCGAATTGGATTATTAAGACTGTTATTCAAATAAAACAAGTACCTACATGAGGAAAATAGTCTAAGTATTCGTAAATCAGTAAAAAAAATTAGGTTACTAATTAATGTGATGGAACCTAAATCTTCGATGAATTATCTAGGAAATACACCAAGCATACGTGTTCAAATTATTCACGTGTTAAACCATTTGTGGAAGTGTAACAGGGAGAAATTATAAAAGATAAGAAAAGACAAGATAGAGACAAAAATGTGTAAGCTGTTGATGAGGTGACCTTATCATAATATGGAAATATTCAATGAAAATTGGACATTAGTCAGGTAAATTAGTATGAATATGAAAAAGAACAGTCAACACACATTACAAAAGTGCGACGATTAAAGATTAGAATTAAACAACATCATATTTGGTGCTAAAGATAATCACGTCATTTTAGTTACGAATTATAGTTATCGGTAACAATATTCAGGGTATGAAATCTAAATCTTAATCCTATTAATAAACGCGAATGTAAGTTTGATTGTTTGTTACGCTTTCACGCCTAAACCACTTAGCCGATTTTAAACAAGCATTGGTACGGGGGTACCAGAAAAGGGGGCGAAGGCCTCAAAAGGTCACCAAAGGTCAAAAATGGCATTTTTGGGTTTTTGGACGTTCTCGGCCATTTAAAGACTTTTATTTTTTGGTGATCTTTTGAGGTCATAATAACTCCGGTCCCTGTGACCCTAGGTCACCAAAATCAATAAGTACCCTTCTTTCATTAAGACGGTGCTTATAAAAAAGGTTTCATGTAAATCTGTCAACGCGTTCGCTTGTAATCGTCTCAAGCACAAACACAGACAGACATACAGACAGACAGACAGCGCTATGTGCATATTAGGGGGCAAAGCCTAGCTTTAAAAAAGACTAAGCGTAGTGAGTTTGGCAACATTTCCTCATAATCATACTTTGCGAGACACCTATAAGAGGAGATGCCCAGCAGTGTTCGTCCTACGGCTGAGATGATGATGAAAATAGAAAATCTAAACGGGAACATACAACATCAAGAAAAGAACTATAATTACAACCAGACGCTCCCAGCCCCGTAATAGATCAAAGCCAGGTGCAAATCGTCCCGAGTAGTGATTTACAAGGAGGTTGTTTTTCTAGGATGAATGGTGGCGATCATTTACTTGCGCGCAAACACTCGGGACTTGCATTTATCACTCTGAGTGGGGGCGGTCACTCATTCGTGCATCGTTTTGAATGTAAATGTCTTCATTTCTGGTTTCCAGGTTTATGAATACCGGCTTCTAGCCTGTGGCTAGCATCATCATCATCTCCCTGCCTGCTAGCTATGTAAGGTAAAGATGACTGATTCTTATGAAGTGAAAGTAAAGTCAATCAGGATGGAGCTGTCCAAATGTCGATCATTAATTATTTAAATTGGAATCTAATTGAAAATAGAACTCTAACTTAGTCTTATAGAACCAACATACTAACTAAGAATTTCAGAGCCTTGAGACTTCTGGACAAAAATTGTACACTTGTTGCTATAATTTCTAAAAGCTCTGAGGTCATACTGAGGTGGAACTTTGATTTCTGAAAGGCATCATCTGCTCGCAGACCTTGATGTTTGGTTTTTCTATTTGAATATGAATTTTCTATTTAGTTGATACCTTCAACCGTTTCGGAGAAAAATGGTCTTGACAGACAGACAAACGAGTGATTCTATGAGGATTCCAGTTTTTTCCTCTTCAGGTTCGAACCCCAAAAACTAAATTCCATTTTAAAATCTAGCACTCATCTGAGTTTTTAATATAGTCAAAAGCTATTTAGCTAAAGTTCATAAAACACGTAACATTTAATCCAACTAAAACTCGACGTATGTAAGTTCGACACGAGCGAACAGCTAAATGCAAAAACCATACCAAGTTAAGCTATGGCAACACTTCATTTATAACCTTGGAACAGCACATAACGCTGGCATTTAACTTTTGAATTATGCTGGACATTAGACACTGCACTATCTAGCCACAAGTTTGGGTGAGACCTTTGCTCAGCAGTTCGTCGAAATAAGCTAAGCGCTACCCGAAAAAGGACAGTGATCCAATGAATAACATGATTTGCTCATAAAATACGTCCTAAAATCACATTATTTAGGATTTTATTGCTAGAAAGCAAGCCGATAGGTGACATCATACACAAATATTTGGGTATTAGTATGCAACTACAATAAAATTCATAATCAGGAAGTATTTTTCAGTGGAAGAAAATCAATTCTCGTTGAGCCGTGCTAGCAAATGTATATCGACCCCTAAAGTCCACTTTGCATGCAAATACTGATACCTACATTCTTACACAAGTTACAACATTCTCGTTTCAATTAGACCTCAATATTGGATCTGGTATCGTAACTACAACTCATATGGTTCTTCTAAATGGATATGGTAGTTCAAGAGGAGTAGGAATGGATATCGTTTAATATGTCAGTCTTTTGAATAATATACATAAACTTCTCTGTTTTACAATAAGAAGTATTTTTTATTAGATTTTTGTTTAGATCACTCGCGTTCTAAGTTATTCAGAAAGTTTCAAAAATACTATTGTCTCAGTTTCACCTCCTCTTCCTTTATGCGGATTAAATAATGTTTGATTCTCAATCAAATGCTATCAAACACCCTCAACTTTAAATTCGCAGTCAAATTTCTCGAATTCCCCACTGACCGCCCCACGCATAGTAATTTGAAGCCATCTTTCTGCAGCGGTTGAGAGCCCTATATCATGGGGGATTTATACAGGGACCGTGAAGCGAATGAAATCAGTACAGGCTGATTACTTATCTCGCGACAGGTTTGCAACAGGCGTAAATCTCGCAATCAACGCTGTAAAACGTCAATTTTTTGCTTTTATATATGTAAATATATAAATTGGCCATGACAACGATGATTGCGAGATTTATGTCTGTTGCAACGCTAGTGACGCTTAAGTGACGAAACATGAAGTTTTAATTTTTTTTAGCACAATGCTTATCAAAAAACAAAAAAAGCTACGAAGGAGGTCCTTACGTTGACAAATACTTTTTTTATTTTACAGTAGTCACTAACCCATCTGACAAAAAACCCTTTTGATGTACTTAAAAAAAACTATATTTTACTGGTTGTTGGTAAGCACCTTAGATATTTAATCGTATGTTTTACTACCGACTAGTCTAGAAAGCTCTTTAAGTATATGAATTGCTTATATAAATTGGGCTTACGAATAAAATATTATGTTATTAAATATGGCTAAGTGAATGAAGTCTATAAAATGCACATGAAATGGTTAATAGGGTCGGGTGGATACAAAGAAGATCGGTCTTTCCCCCATGTAAGCACGGAAAAATCTATAACTCTGAGCTTCCAAGTGGTCTTTATAGATATGTCAAAATTCTATTTAGACCGGCAGTTATATAATACAACAATATTAGATACTCGTTTTTTGTTTTTTTTTTAATTAATCATACAATGGTGTCGGTTGTATTTTACACTTCCTAAACCAATTATAATTAGAGATCTGACGTTTCTAAATCTAGAGCTGTGATCGCAAAATTGGGTAATTTTGTTCCGTTTTAGTTTTAGAACGGTACTAACCGAATAGCTCATTATGTCATTTTAGTCCGTTATACGTCAATTTAATTAGTTTTAGCTAGTTAGTGCAACAACAGAATCGCCACCAGTACTTACTAAAAGCACATTGAAGGTTATAAATAATAATAAAATCGCCGTGTTTTCGTTTAATTGTCTCTAGTTATACCAATACAATACAAGGGAGGAGGGGCAACATTCTACGGCCGGTACCACGCGGCAATAATTGCCGTTATTGTGAAATAAAGCACTCATACAATAAAGTTGTACGTTGTTACCCTATTTATAGAAATTACATAAAAAAACATTAGTGCTAAACGAACACTTGTGGGTGTTTCTTTCTAAACTTTCCCGCAATATACCTAAAAATACAAAAAAAAAAATACATGTCGCTCGGCGGGGAAATGACCGAATTTCGTGTTCGTAGATTGTACTTTTATGTTTGTGAACTGAAAGTTAGTAGCTAAACATAGCATGCAGACATTACAGTTTACACAGAGATGCGACCACATTTGTAGCACTCCGAGGCACCATGAAAAATGTTTCATGGTTATGTAAAAAAAAATAGTAATAAAAAAATAAAAATAAATAAATAAAAAATAGTAATAATAGTAAAAAATAGTTATTTAATAACCTAGATATAACATCGCCTTAGGGCTTAATAAAAAAACCTGTAATGATGTTATATTCTCAATAAATAAATAAATAAATGTTACAAGTAAAGTTTGTGAAAACAGTAAACATCAAGCATCTATTTATGAACTAGACAAAAGCAGGCTAGCGTATCTAATCTATATTCAATTTAACTTTATAGATATATATTTTGCCAAAATTTAATAAAAATAAAGCATTTTTTATTTATGTCAGTAATAATATATGGAATATAGATTTGCTTTTATTCAGAAGAACATTAACTTTCTTCAGCACTTAAAAAGTGACATGTACAGTCGCGCTTGCAGTAAAATAGTAAAGGATACCAATAAGGTAAGGCAGTAATGGTATCCTTTACTTTAGCGCGCCTGTAAAATGATTTGAACTTAAAGCAGGTACTTCCTGACTTCTGCATGAGCAATCACTGTAGAAGAATTGACGTTTTTCTTTACCCTGCAGGTGCTTACTGGATAGAAGGTATTAAAAAAGTGTGGTTCTAATTTTACTTAATTCCTGACATGCCCGCGAAAGCTAGTTAGTAACAGTCATGCGATACGTTGACGTACTACACATGTGGTCGCACCATTTACAGCATATATAAAGCGTATGTGCAGCAGATATTCAACATGAACCAAGCATAGACTAACACGACCGCTAATGAAAAACAGTTTTTTTTCTGGAAATAAGACTTTTTTATATTAATATAAATAAACTTTTTTTACAACATTTTGTATGAACGTTGACACTAAAAATTTAAAGCACATAAAAATGACGTACTACAGATTGAGCTAAGGCAAGGGAATGCTTCCTACGAGACTGGAGCATGCCGTGAATGGTAATCATAATATATTACGAAATCCTGCAGGGTATTTCAGAACGGTCTCGGAATGGAACTTAGAAAATATAATTTGTACTTTGTGCTTGTAACTATGGGTTCTTACCACCTCTTGGTGTTAAAAATAACCATAAATCGAGAAGGGTATGTGTTTGTCAACAAAGATAGGTACATGTAATGTTATTAACACATATTTAACCGGGTAATTATCGCGTTTCACCTTTATTATTGCCAGACGCTTCCATTGCACCCATCGTGGTCCCGGGAAGACTCACGATAAATACCCGGTTAAAATGTGTTAATAAATTGTCGTGATAGCGAAAGTTTAAAAAAGACACAATGCAATTAGCCCATCATTGCTATTGTGCATTGGTTGAAACTTCAAGTCAACGAGTCAGTTCTAGAATAATTTTAAGGAATATATAGACACTTTGTATGAGTATGGTATACCATACCTTGGCAAAAGACGCATTGCACAGATTCAATTCCAAAACCATTCTGCATTCCCTTGAAGACCATCATCGCGATTACTCGTTGGACATATTATGTTTGAAAATGCCTCCGAAGAGAATTCAACTTGGATCATTAAACGCAAGTTCAAGTCACTTCGGAACCTAATCACTAGTCTACTACAAAGCTATTTTTTGTTTAGTAACATTATGTGACACGAAAACATGAGGTTTTCTAAAATCTTTTATTGTTTACGCGTTAATCAAAATAGGGTTAAAAGCACGTATCGTCTCCAGCGGCAGTAAGCAAAGCACAGTAAAGTAAGAAGCGTACATAACATGGCTGTCTCAATTGCCACTTACGGGGATTGAAGCCGGTTTGTTGACAACCACAATCTCCTCGTCCATATGTACGAGGGCGATCGGTTGGCTGGTGACAGGTACCTCGTGCCTGCAACGATAATGACGTCAGGATCCAGCCCTGAGACCTATAGTGACGTCAGGATCCAGTCCCGAGGCTTACGAGGTCAGATTCTGTGCAATACTGCCAGGGTAGCCTCTGTGCGGTGCCACAAGGGTAAGTGACGGTTCGGAGTCCTATCGACAACACACGTGACGAGTAAGGTAACAGAGTTCCGTGGACCAACGAGTCAATGAGGATAACCTCACGGGAGACTTGATTGTATCAATCAAGTCTGTATGATTCAAACTAATCTGATAATTATAACAAACGCCTATCGTGCGGTTATCACAGATCTAGCAAGTGCATAAATTCAATGGTAAAATATAGTCCGGTGTACACAAACCAATCTATCAAATTAATATAAAACGCCTGTAATATACGTTTACTAAGAATCCAAGCAAGTGGTTAACCGCACACAAAGATTCAATAAACGCTTGTCTGCGGTGAGATCTCTGAAGCCGAGAGTTAAGTCTTACGGACACTAAATCGTATTAACCACAAATTTGTTACTTTGGTTATTTTACCGTGTGATTTCAAAGCGACAGTTGCCATGTGGTATCAAATGGTTAACATTAGAATGGTTACCATGTAATGGTGTTTCAGGCACTGGGTTAATTTCACACTAAAACCTACTTCGCAGAACGAGTAGATACCATCGATCTGTTGAAAAGATTGATTCTATCGAAAATATATGCACGGCATAGGGCGACATACACACACATTCGAAACGTCACGTTCTTACCGAATTTAACCTCAAGTAGGTAGTCTTACCCTAATCTAAGGTTGTCACGACTAAGCACTGAGAGCTACAGGCATCATTGCTCAGCATCCGTTCCAGGGACTGGTGGATTCAGACGAGTACAATGCAGAACGAAAGAGCATGCGAGTCAAACTAACAAGTGAAAACACCGATAAAACCGAATAGGTTATAAAACAATAAGGACTTATTCGCATGGTGTTCCTTTTACAATGGCAAAGAGTCGCATGCTGATTCGATGATCCGTTAATAAACCGTGTTTTAGTGGACTAAATACATCCTGAAATACAAACAAGCTCGCTTTTTTCAGTAAATAGTACGCTAGAATCTGTATTCCGTTCCAAAACAGTGTTCAGTTAGCAAACAACTGCGACAAAGAATAGGCACATATTCGGGTCGGATGGTCGGATGCGGGTTTTGCTAACAAAGTTCGAAGAGGCGTTATGTTTGAAGCAAACTCGCGACTGATCGGGTGTCGATTGTAACCAGAATATGTGTAGAGTTAACCGTAAATGTCAATAATGTTTCGGAGCAGAATACCGAATTCAGAGTACCTCGTTTTGGCATCGTGAAACATGTGTAACTTAGTAAATACACAGTAGAAAGGCGAGAAAGAAGAATTTGTTAATATTTACATTGTTTGTGTCGTTTGTATAGTGTTTATGTTCATGATTCGTATTTGTCTGTGTGATTGAATTTGGTGCCTTATTTATACTTCTAAACTTCTATTATACATTTTGACGCTTAAATAAAACATGATATAAGAATCACTCTAATTTACCGTTAGAAAACAAACTGCATGAATAATTTACCGTGCGGCATTTAAGCGCACATATATGACTTTTTACACCATTTTAATTTTCGTATCAATATTATAAATGCAACAAGTCATACGGTTAGTGCGGAATATTGTCGTATAACTACCGAATCAAACTGAACTTCACCAAAAATACCGATTACCGAACGGAATTTAGCTAACCACATGTTTAATATCGCAACAATATCCCGCAACGGACCGTATAACCGCACGGAAAATCTATGCGGTCATTTAAATGCGGTTTGTTTAGTGATCCTTAAAGTTGCATCCACACCGAAGTTGATTTTTTTGACATTACACTCCACGATAACAAGTTGATATAGACAAAGTAAGGCACTGTAGTCTTTCTGAAATTCTCTTTTAACCCTTAACATATTATATGTATTTCAAATTAACTATCATCATGAAAGTTTCAGAACTACTTTAGGAACAATACCTACCTCACTTATAAACATTGATGTTACTTAAGCAGCACCGATGTTTCGACGTACATATTTTGATTTAAACCTGTCAAAAAATCGTTACTTAGGTTCTGGTTACATTTAAGTAACCTTTTCAAGTAGAATTTCACTATGAATGTGATTATTTTAGTGTTTCATTGAACGTGTTAAGTCTGTAGGCCTAAAAAGGTAACTGTTACCATGTCGCATAAGTCTACAAAAAACAACTTCGGCGGATAAACCGCACAAAACTCCCAACACACTGGTCCCCTCTTACCTATGAACCACGTTCGCCAGCAGATCGTTATGCTTCAGCCTATAGTCGGGGTCCACTCTGTCGTAGTTGACTGTGAGCGTGCCCGCCCTGATGCACCTCTCGTACTCAGCCGCGGGGTGCGCGCGGAACTCACGCGCAAACACGTCCAGGATCTTTTCGCCCACCCACCGGCCTTTGGTGAACGTTGTGAATGTGAAGTAGTAGGGGTATACTTTTCTGAGGCCTGGAAGGAAAGTCGCTTTTAGGGTTTGATACAAGTTTATTATCGACATTATATTTGTTGGACATATGTATGACATAACAAAGTAAACCAAATAAAAATGTTTTATTTATGACACGTACATATACATACCTATATCTAAGCCTGCTAAGGGATACTTCCGGGTTGATACACGGAAAAACGCTGCTGCCCATTTTGGCAGTAGCGTTTTTCTGTGCATCAACATCCCGTACTGCGCTCACCAACCCGCCTGCCAAGCGTGGTGAGTATGGCAACTACCCCTCATGGAGATCCACGAGGGAAGCCTGTGTTCAGTAGTGGCCGTTTTACGGCTGAAATGATGATAATGATGACGTATAAATCAAAGCTTAATATTAAGCTTAGCAAAATTATTAAACTTAAGTTTCAGCGTTAGTTGTATGGTAGTTGTAGGACAGTAGTAGTAAAGTAGTTGTGGGGTAGTTGTAGGGTAGTTGTAGGGTAGTTGTCGGGTAAGTTGTAGGTAGTGATTGTAGTAGGTGCGATATGAAGTGCGCCGGGATATCTAGTAAATAAATATGTACGTAAATACGTTAAGAATAATTCTTATTTTATGATTAGGCCCTACACGAACGAGATTCTTTATTGTACCACAATGTTCTTTTACTATCCACTGAACCTCTCTGGACCGATCGAAACCTATTTAAGACGCAGGAGGTTGCCCCTATGCGAAATGATACACAAAAAAGCTTCAACTTCCTATTAATACAAGGCTCAGTTTCATTTAAACAAAAGCGTACGCAAAGTCCACCTCACATCACTAACTCAAATACAGCTATACAAACACAATACATCTAATTTGATCCTCATAACAGCACCTTAACAGATTTGGTACGTGTTAATTTACTACCCTATCCATTACCTCTGTCAGCCGTAAATGATTAACAGAGGGTACCCTATGTACCTCTAAATATATCAAACTGTAGGGTCTATAGGTGCGAGAAGTCGTAGTGCGAACTAAAGCCCGTATTACACTACACGGTATTCAGGGCCCGGTAGTTAAGGCGCCCTAATCGCCCTAACTACCAAGCAAGGCTTGCCGGGTCCGACCGGTCGCCCTAGTTAGGGTCCCTTGCGCTCTAACTCTTATTACACCACTCTTAGTTATAGGGTAAGGGTCCCTGAATACCGTGTAATGTAATTCAGGCTTAAATGGACACAGAAGGGTTTCTACTCTACCTACTCTACCTTCGAAGGTACTAATGGTATTAGGATTTACGTATTTGAATAGATTTATCATATTGATACTAATAGCGTGAAGATAATACTACTATTGAACTTTAACGAGAGGAAACCTGCCGCTTTTTGAAGGGTTCCCATCATGTACAGACGCGCACATAGTAAATGATACAACTAAGACTTAGTCGTACCCTAGTATACCCTTACCTTAGTGGTAGTCTGTAAGGTGAAGTTTTATGATCTTTTTAAGGTATTTTTGTATGTACGCGCAGTTTAAGTGACCTTACCTAATACAGTTTTTTAACTAGCACGGGAGGTAAGATTTTGATAATTGCGCTAAGTATGTAATATTTTGTTAAGGTTTATATTTATGAATAAATGATTATTGTTAGTGGTATCCTTTACTATGAGGGCGTCTATACCACTAAAATATTGTAACACTGTTTTGTTCTAATACGAAATATGAGTGATTCCCATTTAAAAAAAAAAAAATCCTCTTACTTTTATTTTACAGGATTGACCTAATGCAATGGAATAGCCACTTGCATATAAATGATTTATGCATTTAGCTATCCCTCTTCTACTATTTGAACGGAACCAACTTAAGTTTCAGTAATCTGTGACTGAACTAAGAATACTTTACAGGTATGTAAGTACGCTACTTGCACATTACATTTGTGATTCCAAACTGCCAAAAGGTGATAACAATATAGTCCTAAATCAACAAGAATAATCTGAGTTTTGATTTTGGGTAATTATTACCGAATTATTAAATAACGAGAGGGCCCATAATTCACGGAATGTGTAGTTATCTAAAATAATCGCTTTTTAAGTTTGAGGTTTTAAGTTCCAAACTTTCAAAGGGGTGGTTGCCAGTTTTTGTCATTTACCCTACACTAAAATAAAGCGCCTCCCCAACGGTCATCATAATTATAACTAATAATAAATATACTATATATACATATAATAAGCCGTAGGACGTCAACTGCTGGACTGCAACGCTTGGCAGGCGGGTTGGCGAGCGCAGTACGCAACACTGAAAGACGCTGCTGCCCATCTTTCGGAAGTATCGCAGTGTCTTACTACATCTACGGGCAAGAGAGGAGAGGCAACATTCTACTCCCCACTGATTATTTATACAGCATACATCCCTATAACTGTATAAGGCAATACACTTACATATATTTAGCACAAGGTGTTTCATTATGATCAAAATAGGCTTAGTCATGCACCGCATTGCCGCGCGCCCATTTAGGGGTAGTGGAGCTATGCGGGTAGCGGTAACGACTTATAAATTGCTTATGTTTGTATAGCTCCTTCTGAGAAAGCGGTGCCGTTATATGACAGAACAGTCGAGAGCCGAAACCTCGCAAGCACACCTTAGCTCTTAAGGTATCTAATTCTAATTCTAGGGGGGTCACCAGATCTGCACTGACGTCCCGCATCGGGGTGTATTGTGCATTGTCCCCCGAGGTACCGCTCCGACCCTAACCTAACCAGCCCAACTCTTTGAATGTGGAGAAGGACTCGGGGTCGCCGGCAGCATTCCAGAAGGAAGAAGAAGGGCACGCTCTTAAGGTATGTAGAAACAACACCTCATATTTTAAGACGACTCATTGACGTTTTTGGAATTAGGGATCTCTACTTTTTCAGTAGCTACAAAACATGCGGAATCATCGATACGGTATTTAATGTTTTGAATTTTTCATGATACTTCAAATTGGTTGTTGGTTTGCACAAATAGTTAACTATAACTGTTGTTCTGTTGAACAACAACGACAAAACTGCTCTATAAAAACATAGATTTTCCCTTTACAGGTGAACGAAATCGATTTATGTCACAAAATTTTCTGGACATATTATGTCTACAGACTCTTTTCATAATGGTGCTCGAAATTTACAAAGTCACTAATAGTTTTTAAATAGTGTTTCAAAGAAGAATCAACGTTTCGGCGCTTACGCCTTTTAATTTCAAGCTAGTTTTTCGTGTATTACCGATGTAATTTAAACAACTACTTATAAATAATTGTTATTCAATGCGTCGCCTCAGTACGCCCTTCAGAAATTGCCGCGTCTATAACGAAATTAAAAAAAAATAGTGACTTATTAGACTTTTTCAGTACTACTTACCTAAATTTAAAAATACTATACAAGATATTCTAAACGAACAATGACTAGTTTACATCTAAATAAAGTTATTTTTGTTTGTAGGTTTTGAAATGATTTAATAATTAATAATGCTTGACAATTCACATAGCATCATCTAGCCCCAAGACAAGCAGAGCTTGTGTTATGGGTACTAAGATGATCAATAAACTTAATAAATTATACTACATAGAGGGCTATTTTTTATTATATAAATATAGAAAAACATCCAAAACACCCTGAACAAATATCAGACATTTGTCCCGAGGCGGAAATCGAACCCGCAGCGTCTTGTAATACCATGAATACAAATTTTAAGCCGCTAAAATGGCGCGCGCAACCAGAAGCTAGTATGAATTATAACGGCGACCGCCTAACAGTAAACATTAGCTAAGCCATTTCGTAGTGCATTCAATTTCCGTAGACACTGGACCTGTACGAGTAGGCACGGAACGAGTATTTCATAACTTTGTTTCATTATTTAAGGAAGGCGTTACTCACCGCGACACAGTTTTTATACTTTTTGCGGTTAGCATCGTTACATAAGTTTTAGTTTTATGTTATTATGTATCTTTCTCAATAAATAAATAAATAAATAAATAAAAACTGAAGCGGGAGTTGAAACGATTCCATCGCGACAGTTACGCCAGGTGTTCGTTTACGGGACAAAGGTTTATAAGCGGGACATACTGGAAGAGAAAAAAATATTTACGAGGTTATAAGGCGTCGCGAACACTATAAATGCCTCAACATCATCATCGTAGCCAGGCTAAGGCCTTCATGGATTTCCAAGATCATGAAAGGATTAGTGCCATACTCGGCGAGCGCAGTACGGGATGTTGATACACGAAAAGACGCTACGGCCCAGCTTCGACTAGAGGTATGTTATTATGTTTAGTTTTAAGGTGTGCAATAAAGTATTTTCTATCTATCTATCTATCCCTTGGCAGATTGTTACTGCATCCACGTGTTAGATTTTCCTTTACCGAGGGCGTATTCAATGATAAGTCAGGTATTCATATTCAAATAGCTCCTTTAATACTTCAAGCCTCTTAAAAGTACTTACTAATATACTCACAATATCTCGTTTACCTTTAGCACTGATTAATCGCAAATCATTTAGTAATTTTCCGTTTCTTCGCTATTTTTACTCAATATCTCTCGATCTACTTTTTTAACAATCCGTCTCACTACCCTCACTCTGAACGCCTCTTTCTTTACAACTTCCACATTGACTTTGACATGTTTACCAGATTAGACAATGACATTTCAACAAAGATCTTTAACAATTTAAATAACCCAGAATATTATCGAAGTGCTAACACACGGGCGAGATGAGTTCCGTGACATCAGCAAATTAAGTTACGCACACTAGTTACGCCAATAAACCACACTGCTATTGTTTTTATTAGTATGCAATCGTATTGCACGAATTTTCGTGAGAAAAATAACACACACCATGTCCGACTAACACTGTGTTTAGATACCTCTAAACAAGTTACACTACACTGATTCCTAATGAGCGTGCTCACACATTTCGTGTGGAAACAAGACACCGCGTGGTCTCATTACGGTAAGGACATATCTAACGATTTCAATCTTTGGGTAAATCATTATTTTGTAAAGGTTAGAGCCACTCACCATTTTCCATGTAGTATGATGTCTCGTTGTACCTATCGTCCGTGAAGCCTGGCCTTTTCGCCTTTAGTGCCTTTGTTTCCAATTTAGCCTGAAACAAAACAAATATCAATGTAAAAAAATAAAAATGGTTGTTCGCTTTAACTTTTTTTTTCAGCTCAGTGTTAATTTTCACACTAATGTAACAACAATAACAGGTAGAACCGTAAATAAACCGATGCCTTAAGGCAGGAAAATTTTGTTAAGAGTGTGGCCACAGATAACATATATGTTTTGCACGAAAATGACAGGCACTGGTCTGTTGCATTCTGCCAAATGCAGTAGTATCAAAATCATATTTCCACCACAAATTTTAAATGTAAAAGTAAATAAAATTATAAGCATAAAATATAGATCCGTTGAAGGAGGGAAGACCTCCGTTTTTGCTCGGCAGTGGGCCTGAATTTCGCTTAAACATAATTATTGGATGGATTTGATGCCTTAGCACTGCTGTGGGATGACATAGGTTGATCAAAAAAATCTGTTGACTTATATTTATTATTATGCTTTCAATCAGCTTCTGAGCAAACAGAACTTAAATGTATAGGAAGGGAACTATATAACACTCATAAACATTTTAGGGACACCATGTGCCTAGTAGTATAGTTCCTAACTATTAAAACCATAAAACTACTAAAATTACTTATGCGTTAAGTTAACTCGTTTTGTTTTTATAAAACGAATTTCCAACCGTCGCTGGGACATTATGTTATGGATTAATTACCCCACAGAGACCGATAACAGAAATAAAGTGTAATATCTCCTATTTCAGGTCATGGGCAGCAGTAAGCGAGTTCAGTTAAAGCCATGTTGTTGTGTTTCGCAGGTATAGTGTTATAAAATTCACATTTTCGTTTATAACCTTCTGCTGGGAAATTAACGTTTGATAAACAAATAAGTTTTTATAAGAAACTAGCTATCCCGGCGAACTTTGTACCACCCATAATAAACTACCTACTACCACATCTTCTAACTACTACTCTACTTCTATCCTACTTCTACCCTACTACTACCTCTACTACTACTACTCTCCTTCTACCCTACTACTACGCTACAACTACTCAGAAACTACACTACTACTACTACTACCTAAGAGAGTCAAAGATATAATCAGTTCAAGTTTAGTCACTTATTAACTTTAAGAACGCAATTATAAATATTTGGCAACCAAGTGACACCGTGATAATACGCTACGCTAAGGTTACATTAGAAATAATTTAAAATAATTTATTTATTTTTAATTTCTATGTATGAAATAATGTAACAACTGTTGGTTAACCATAATAAATAAATAAATAAAATGGTGGTTAACTATTCTTAAATTTACTAATTTTTTGCGCATTTTTTTCTTTCATAAGAACCTTCCCCTGTCAATAACAAACACAACAAAAAAATAATTAGTGAAATCGGTCCAGCCGTTCACGCGTGATGCCGTGACCAAGGGAAATAGAGATTAATTTGTATATATGTACATATATAGATTTTATCCTTATACATATAAACATTCAGACATTATAAAGTAAAAAAAAACACCCAACTGCAAGGTCCACACACACTTGGCTGATTTAAAGCAAAAAAAAAAACATTTTGATGCGTTGAACACAAATTTATTCGAATGATTAAATTAAAATGACTGTAATAATTTCTGATTTAATTGAATACATGAAACAATGTACATATATCTTTGTAATATATTTTAAATTTTCTTTATTTTGATAACTCACTCAATAGGCTTGCTTAAAAAAAAATAACTATTTACAACTTGGCGCCACAAATCCGCCATTTTGTATTTCTAAGGACACTTGGGTTTTTGAGACTGTGAATCTAGCGATAACTTAATTGTCGAAATCCAAACAGCCGTTTGGAAGATACGTGGGAATAAAGAAATTTACAAACAAACATAGATACGCGCGTATACTTGGCAGTCAGGTAAAAAAATCCATGAAGATCCACTTAGTCAGAGCAGGGATACAGTTTGTAAAATTGTTACAGGCATACAAAATCGACTAAAAAGTTATTATGTAGAACACCCATTCGGTTGACGATTCATCGCTTAACTTTCGTTCAAAAACCCGAGCACTGGCAACACACGCCACAGATACCCAACAGTTATAACGGTGCAGCTGTAAAATGAGAAAACTTTTTAAACGAATAAATACACTGGATTTTACACGGTCTCACGTCATATATAACTAATGATCCAGATTATTAGTCAGTTTTGAATATTTAAAAACTTTTTTTAACGAGGTTTGTTGTGTGGTTGTTAGCGATTTTATTTAGCTAGGCGTTAGTGGTCCGTTCATGTCAAATAACGAACGAAAATGAACGCAAGCTGGCTTCAAAAAGTCGTAAAAAATTTTACTAGGCACCTTTTGTAGCCTAGAACGCTTTGTTATCGAGCTTGTTGCAAGAATTTTCATTTTCACGGCACGGGCATCAAAAACGTTTCAGAATGGTCGATTTAGTTTTGTTTCTATTGAACTTCTCTAATATCGCTGGACCCTTAGAACCTTGGTTATTGTTAAGGTGGCGGTGATTACCACAACCTGAATAATCGTCAAGGTGTAGATTTATTTAATTGCTGTAAATGCAATACCACGTAGGATTCTCGGCTTGTTAATAATCCATCATACCATTAACTACAAGGGTTACCGGATCAGTCATTGTAAATCCTTGTAGGTAGTAATTTAATAATACGTGCACTCCCATGCTGTCAGAAGCCTACAATTATTTACGTTACAGGCAACATCGATACACATGTGGGTCCAGTCGACCGACAACGTGTAAATAATGTAGTAGTAGAACTCTTTGTGAAGAGTTCATCCGAGTAGTACCAGTAGTACTACCATACTATTTCTGCCGCCAAGCATTATTATTAATATTATTTTTAAATGCAGCGTTGGTCACGTGCTTAGTGAACGTGATCACTACGGTATTGCAGTTGTAATAGGTAGTTACCGCTTAACATCAGGTGGGCCTTCTTGTCTCGTCATTGAGGCGTCGAAAAGAAAACTATTTGATCCCTGAGAATCTTCGTATGCCTGTAATTCCTCAATATCCCTAGTTTTACATTCATCCAATCAAATTACAGCTACGTCAATTCAATAACAGGTTTAAAAGTAATATTAATCTGCAGAGAGCCGGCCAAATCCACTGAAGCGAAACACGAATTCCCCGAAAATGCGAGATATATAAATGAAATATCGGAGTGACTGAAATGGCAACACTGTGATTAAAATCTCGCTCAGCCGTTGGCAGAATGGCGGTCGAGTCGTGGCGTAAATTAAAAAGGGGATTAAAAGTACATCTTTGTTCACGTGTCAATGACGGATTTACGAGCATTTTGTGTACCTACAACCGGATTCCTTGAAATCCAAATAAATGCTTAACTTCAAATTATTTTTCAGATAATACAATAGTATTATTTCTTATGTATTTTGGGGAAAATACTCGTTGGAGGGACAAAATATATTTTAAACTTCGAATACCTGTACCAATAAATCTTGTTTGCACACTTTGAAAAGGGAACTCTAATAACTCACGCCATAAAAAGTAGCCTCGAGCAGCACTGTCACAGACTAAACCTTAACTACCCGCTTGTTTGGTTTTGGTCAGTATACATACCAAGATTTTTTAGCCGTTGTTTGGTTTTGGTAAGTAAACTGACCAGTGATTTAGCGTTCCACTAAAACAATTATTATTGGTAAACTATAGTATTTATCGACTTTTTGTTTGTTTAGGTGCCTTCTGAGTGAATTGTCTTTTTTAAACTTTCGCGATCACAACACTTTATTAACATACATATAACCGGGTGTTTATCGCGTAAATTACCTTTATTATTTCAGTCTTTCAGTCTTTTAGTCTTCCCGGGACCATGCTTGGTGCAATCCAAGCGAAACGTCGGGAAATAATAAAGGTAATTTTCGCGATAAATACCCAGTTATATGTATGTTAACTTCTGAGTGAAGTTGAAAATGACAAATAATTAATAATTTACGTGGTAAATTATTAATTATTTAATATCGCTAAAGAAAAAAAAATATTCGATTAAATTAAAATTAAAAAAAAATATGCATAAAAAATGCATTTTAGGATTACGGTTAGAATAATATTTTGTTGGAAGACACCTACTTATTTTTATAAACAGCAGAAAATGTAGAAAGATGATAATAAATTTTGAACTAAAAATAAAATCTCATTATCAGCTGAAGTAATTTTTACTCTGTATATCCCGAAAACAGACTAAATTATGAATTAAAGTACTGACAAGCTTCATTCAAACCCTTTCCATAGAGCATAAATACCACAATACGTTCCATTGTAAAAACCGAGCCAGTATCCACTTAGCGCCGACGCGGAGCGCACGCCGTATTTCGCGCTAAAACGCGAACCATATGCGGTGCCTAATCGGCGCGCGGCAAAACCAAATTAGCGGCTACTTAATATAATCATCATTTATTTATTTAAAAGACCAACAGTTTTACATAGAGTTAAAAGTAAGCAAATAATACATATAAAATAGTATTGCCCAATTACAGGTCTTTCTAGTTAAACTGTAAATTACATATACATTATTATACATTGAATTTAATTGTAAATGTACTTAAATTAAACAGGACATAATGGAAATCTCAAAAAGCTATGATTTAACATAAAACAAATACATAGACAATAATTCTGAAAGTAAATCTAAGTAATCATCTCAGCTGTAGGACGTCCACTGCTGGGCAAAGGATACTACATACTGATCATGAGGGTTTTTGCCATACCACGCTTGACAGGCGGCTTGGCAAGCGCAGTACGGGTTGATACACGAAAGGATACTGCTGCCCATCGTCTGGAGGTATCCCTTGGCAGTTCTTACTGCATCCACGGGCAAGAGAAGAGGGGCAACGTTCTACTGCCGGCACCCCACGGCTTAATATTAGACTACTAAATAAAAAATAGTGAGTACATACGATCTCCCTTGGGCTATAGAGCAGGCTTGTTCATAAGTAATGTATATATACGGAACCTAGTTATTTCGTTTTTAATATCAATACGGAAAGCCTCTTGACTGTGGGTCGGCCATTTTCATTATTTCTGGACTTGTAAATAATAAATGCGAGAGTTACGTTGATAATATTGTGTGCCGGCAGTAGAATGTTGCCTTTCCTCTTGCCCGCGGATGCAGTAAGAATCTGTCAATGGATGCCTCCGGAAGATGGGCAGCAGCGTCTATCATCCAACATCCGTGCTCTCGCCTAACCGCCTGCAGCGTGGCAAGTATGGCTATAATGCCATCATGATCTTGGATATATGTACGTAAGGGGGTTTATGTCCAGCAGTAGACGTCCCACGACTGAGAGGACGATGACAAGTGACAGGTGATCTGTGAACGGCCACCGGTACATATAAAAGCTTGTCGCGAGATTTACCTGTGTATATATGTAAATAAGTAAATTATATAACTTGATCTAATTGATTTAAATTTTTTGTTCAAACAAAGTAAATAAGTAAATGCCGTGTGGTGCCGGCAGTAGAATGTTACCCCTCCTCTCCTACCCGTGGATGCAGTAAGAGCCTGCTAAGGGACACCTCCGGAAGATGGGCAGCAGCGTCTATCCGTGTATCAACATACCATACTGCGCTCACCAACCCGCCTGCCAGGCGTGGTGAGAATGGCAACTACCCCTCATGGAGATCCATGAGGGAGGCCTGTGTTCATCAGGAGGCCTGTGTTCATCAGTGGACGTTTTATGGCTGAAATGATGAAAGTAAATACGAGTACCCGCTCAAATCTCGCGACAAGCTATGATAGTAATATAAATTGTGTAAAGACGTTTTAGGTTGACATTAAACTTTTATGGAAATTGTTGATTTTATTTTTTTTAGTACGTTTAAATAAAAGCTTATATGTTATAAAGTTTTTTACATTTAATTTATTCTATGTATGATAAAGTATGTATTTCAAAAAAAAATTGTATTGTAATAATCATCTGGTACCCATAACACAAGCTCTGCTTACTTTGGGGCCAGGTTAGTGTGAAATGTCCAGAATTATTTATTTACTACGAGGGTCTTCATATATTTTTCCTACTCGGTTGCAGGAAGCGGAATCCAGCTAGCGAGTACAGAGTCGGTATTACAGGTGAGTTGTGACAGCGCCCCAGTTCCGGCTATCGCAGAGGCGAATATTTACGGGCACTGGAGACCCTCGACCGTAATTTAAATACATTACTTGTCTTGGAGGGCCACTCGTCGGTAATTATATAGCGGCAGTAAATTTCAGACGGACCTACGTGATCGTACAAGAAATGTTAGGAATGGTTATAAAGTATTAGAGGTCCTTAAAATAAAATAAATAAATAAATAATGCTGGACAAATCACACAGCACCATCTAGCTCCAAGCTAAGCAGAGCTTGTGTTATGGGTACTAGATGACTGATATACTTAATACATTATACTACATAGATAGATCTTTTTATTATATATAGAAAAACACCCAGAACACCCTGAACAAATATCTGCAGATCGTACAGACATTTGTTCCGAGGCGGGAATCGAACCCGCAGCCCCTTGCGTCGCAGGCGGACCTTCGCCCACTGCGCCACAGAGCTCGTCAAAGGACCGCCTTGTGAAGAAGATATGGAATATTGTTGTCTAGTGTAGAGTCCTTTTTTTTATTCATAAAGTCGTATATGTTTGTCGCTTATGCGATTATGACGCCCTGGTTATTACACAAACTTAATTTACTTACACTTACTTAATTTACTTACACTTACTTAATTTACTTACACTTACTTAATTATTACTACTTAATCTCTACTACGAGGTTCACATCAGCAGACTCGAAAGACTTCAGAAGACATTGCTCTACCATCTTACATACGCTAATAATCTCAGTCGAAGTCTTAACTCGTATCAATCTAGGCTCATGCATAAGCGCATGGGCACACTCGAACACAGAAGATTCCTTGCGGACATTGCGTGTCTGCACAAAATTATACATGGTCAAATTGACAGCTCAACCATTCTAGCTAAGGTAAACTTTTTAATTCCTCGGACTTAAAGCCGACTGGCAAGCTGAAAAACATTCCAAATACCATAAAGTCGTACCAACTACAGTCAAAACTCACCACCAATTAGAATGTGTTCTTTTTATAACAGTACATATATGTAACGATGTTGACATTTTTGTACTTCAGTCTCCTCTCTTAAGAGTCCTAAGTCTGAATCGGAGTGAACCATTTAATTTTGAATTTTTTTGTATATCTTTCAATGTAAATTTATATAGAGTTATCTTAATTGTTATCGTAAGTATTTTATCACAAGCATGTTGTGTTCTCATCAAGAAGGGCTTTTAGTAAATTATGTCTATAAATCAGTATGTTAAATAAGTTGATTTAATGTAAGAAGTCCAGTTTTGAAAACCATTTTTATTTTGCTGTAAACAAAGTATTTTTGCTTACTTGGAGAATTTTTGTCATGGCATTTTTATCATAGTGCAACTTAAATTGGTTTTTATAACACACGCTTTCCTTAATAAGGGACTAGATGGCGCTGTACAGAAAAGTTTATGTACTATTTTGCTGCAAACAAAATATTTTTGCTTACTTGGGTAATTTTGTCATAACTTTTTTATCTGGTGGTATTATATGTACCTCTATATATATGGTATTATATGGTGCAACATAAATTGGTTTCTTTAAAACACGCTTTTCTTAAGATTTTATCATGGTGCAACATAAATTGGTTTCTATAAAACACGCTTTTCTTAAGACGGTGCTCACAAAAAAGGTTTCATGTAAATCGGTCAACGCGTTCGGTTGTAATCGTCTCATACACAGACAGACAGACAGACAGCGCTATGCATATTAGGGGGCTTCGCCCCCTTATAAAATGTAAACTTTTGTAAACCGCGCCATGTAGTCCCTAAGTAAGGAAAGCGTGTGGTATAGAGACCAATTAAGGTTGCACCACGATTAAGAAGTTGTGACAGCAATTCTCAAAAGTAAGCAAAATTACTTTATTTACAGCAAAATAATATTTAAACGTTTGTATACAGCGCCATTTAGTCCCTTATTAAGGAAAGCGTGGTTTATAGAAACCAAATTATGTTGCACTTGTATTGATAAACAAAAATTCCCCAAATAAGCAAGAATACTTTGTTTACAGCAAAATAATATATAAACTTTTGTATACAGCGCCATCTAGTCCCTTATTAATGAGAGAAGGGTACTGATTGATTTAAGTGACCCTAGGGTCACAGGAACCGGAATTATTGTGACCTCAAAAGGTCACCAAAAAAAATAAAAGTCTTCAAATGGCCGTAAACGTCCAAAAACCCAGAAATGCCATTTTTGACCTTTGGTGACCTTTTGAGGCCGTCGCCCCCTTTTCTGGTACCCCCGTACCAATGTTTTGCTGTAAATAAAGTAATTTTGCTAACTTGGTAAATTTTGTCATACTTTTTAATCATGATGCCACTTTAATTGGTTTTTATAACACACGCTTTCCTTACTTACGAACAAGATGGCGCTGTCTACAGAAGTTTATTATTTTGCAGTAAACAAGGTATTATTTTTTTCAGCATTTTCTAGTAGCGTTATCTCGGCCCATAATTTTATATGGCCATGCAAAATTACAGCTTTCTAGGACTAATAGTCTCTTCGCAAAGCCGCAGATAGACGGTCAGACAGAAAAAGCGAAACTTTAAGGTTCCTTGTTGTACTACAACAAATTTGACGCCGGCGGCGCCGCGACGAAAATTCGAAAACACACATTAATTACCACCCCTCATCAATCTCTTATGCATTTCCATCCATCTACTCAATTAACATAATCATTCACATATGAACATCACAATTATTGCAACGAGCTCGAAGACACGTTGGAAGGCGGCCAAGTAATCTATCTGTCAGTCGTAGTTGATTGGTCAGCTGCGTTTTGAAGAACTTGGAATACTGACTGGTAGACTGTCTCCTGAAGGAAGTGAATCCTTTATAGTAATTTATTCATAATTGGATGACTCATAATTCATCAGTGATGATGGACCAAGGCCAGGCGTCCATCACACGCTCAAGGCCACGCGTTAAATGCCTACCGCTTGGTGTAACGTCGGTGTTACGCCGGCAGTAGGCTGCCACACGCCCACTTGAGCGCACGCACGTTAAATGTGTTCCTTTCGATGCCGAAACCGCGTAACTATTGTGCAGTGGATGGATGCCAAAGTCAGCACTATTTTAGATTTTATCACTTCCGAGGTGATCCCATTGGAACCAAGTCAGGATCTGATTGTGGAATCCGGGGAAATCGAGGGAAACCCTCAAACTTCAAAGGCACGTGTTTTTGTTGTTTTTGACAATGTTTTTTATCATTTTAAGTCGGATTTAGTTTTTTGAAAACATAATTATAACATTATTATTTGTTATTAAGAAAGTTTACCTTTTTCAAGTCCTTATTGACATCTGGGTCGTCAGCCTTCCTTTTCTCGCAGGCCAGTATACAGTTCTTACTGTTGTCCTTTTCACTCTGGAACAATTAGAATGAGACAAATTAGACATTACGATAACACTATTAACTCCCTTATTTGAAATGTTAAGTGTAATTATCATGATCTCAGCCTTAGGACGTGCACAGGACATAGGCCTTCCTCATTGTCTCTCAATCAAGTTATTGCCATACTCACCACGCTTGCCAGGCGTAGTACGGGATGTTGATACACGGAAAGACGCTGCCGATTTTCCGGAGGTATCTCTTGGCAGGTTCGTACTGCGTCAGAGAGAGGTGGAAAAAATTCCACTGCCGGCACCCCAAGGCTAGCTTCGTTAGTGAGTTAATTACGGATCGTTTGCTTAGCAACGATCGATGGACACACGCCACTAGGACCAAAGATTCAAATCGTTAGATACGCCCTTATTTATTTATTTTATACTTTGTGCACAAAAAATGTACAGAGAAGGACTTAATGCTATCCGTAATGAGAGACCGCCGTTTTGCTTCCACGCGGAATGAGTGAGCGCGCTCATTTGAAATCAGTGCACCTCTAAACACAGCCGGACGTGGTGTGTGTTATTTTTTGTATGAAAGTTCGTGCAATATGATAACAGTAACAGTTTGGTTTATTGGCAAAACCAGTGTGCGTGCTTAGGCATTATTGTGAACACACCATGCACAAAGACAATTGCTTTTTGGTGTCAGGGCACATCTAACAATTTATAAGTTTTACTAGGACCCTACGTGGCATATTAACACGATAGCATAGCTGTGTTTCTGCTTAAATTACATACATATTTTAGCTATTAAACGATCCTATTTACGTCTTTAATTAATGAAGTAAAGCTGACATACGACCATTCTTACAGCTTAAAACTCATGTAGAAATGTATGAAAAATGTCATACATTTCTACTTAACATCTATATTATTGCGCATTTTCTCATCATCCCCATCAACGATACAACATTTATAAAATTCACCTTAAAATATCTTAATTCTGTTAATTTTATCTCGTCCTAATCTCATGATATCGCAGTTCATCCCCAAAACATTCTGAAGGCGCCATCAATTTGTCCAAAGTTTTAATTGAAGGAGAACGAAACTGTGATGGAATGCCGATAGGGCAGAATTATCCTCTATTATTGACAGATCGGTCAAAATTGTTTAACCGACAAAAAACTTTAGCGTTGAACTTGGTGCTTAACTTACTTAACTTCCAATGTTTCGAACTCAAACTCAAACAGAATAATACTTTATTCAGTGCGGTCGCCTGGACCTTATTGACGCGTCACATTATTAAAAAATAAAACAACGAAAATTAATAGAATACTTAAAGCACATAATTGAATCTGTTACACACACGCGAGTTAGGAAGAGAAGCGAACAGAAGATCCTAACTCGGTCGTTATAGTCATCATTTAACAATTTTCGTTTGTCTTATGTTAGGTTTGACGGAGTTGGAGCAGATTCCGTCCCAAGTGGTTTTGTCCTCTAGGCAATCTGATACTTTTAAATAGGCTTTATTGCAAAGATTGCGACTTGACTTGGACAATGATTCAAACGTTGCAGGTTAAACAGATGCTTGTAACAAGTGTCATCATCATCATCATCGCAGCCGTAGGACGTCCACTGCTGGGCGTAGGCCTCCCTAGGTCTCCAAGTACTGATCATGCGGGGGTTGTTGCCATACTCACCACGCTTGCAGGCTTGGCGAGCGCAAAACGGGATGTTGATGCACATCTTCTAGATTTTTACTGCTTCCATGGGCAAGAGGGGAGCAGCAACATTATACAGCCGGCACCGTACGGCACGACATTTCAGACATATTGATAAATTCTATTCATGGTAACCAAGCAGGAAGTATGATGTAAGTCCTCCCGCGACCAAGAACGCTGAAAATTGTTCGAAACGTCGGGAAAATAATAAAAAAGGTACGCGATAAAATCCTGTAATTTTAAAACTAAAAATATGTTAACAAATCGCGAAAGTTTAACAAGGAAGTATGAAATCTATGCCTGTGTATCTTACGCCGTATCTCGACACTAGCTTTAGTTTCAGACCACACGTTAACTCTCTGGCTTTTAGGAAACTCGTTCAGTGCTTTGTGGTCGTCCTCTTTGAATACAATGAAGAACGTTTTGTGAATTCATTCAAAGTCCTCACTTAAGCAATGCTTTGATTTAAGCAGCGTTTATAAGTAATTGATGACCTAACTAAGTGCATTTAGATGCATTTATTCTATAATTTTTTCATAAGGTCATTTCAGCCGTAAAACGTCCACTACTGAACACAGGCCTCCTTCAAGGATCTCCACAAGGGGCAGTTGCCATACTCACCACGCTTGGCAGGCGGCGCAGTACGGGATGTTGATACACGGAAAGACGCTGCTGCCCGTCTTGCGGAGGTATCCCTTAGCAGGCTCTTACTGCATCCACGGGCATGAGAGGAGGGGTATCATTCTACTGCCGGCACCCCACGGCTATTATGTATGTATTTTAAGTATTAGTATTATGTTTACGTATCTACGATCTTGTGATGTATTTGTATATGTGCACATAGTTGGATAGACCTTACCTGGCCGTAACACAGTTTTTAACTAGCACGGGGGGTAAAGTCTTGAAAGTTGCGGCAAATTTGTAATAATTATAAAGGTTTTAATATATAAACGATTTGATTTTGATTTGATTTTTGAAAATTGGGATAGGAAAACCTCCATTTGCGCTCTTTCAATTAAGCTTAAGATATTTATGTTAATAATATTGTAAACGCTGAACATAAAGAAAACTTACTGATACTCGCCATATATGTAAAAATAAGTAGATAATGCTAGACAATTCACACAGCATCATCTAGCCCCAAGCTAACCAGAACTTGTATTATGACTGATTACTTAGTACATTATACATATTATGTACTTTAAAGTTATATCTATATTTTAATAGATAGAGAAAAAACATCCAGAACACCCAGAACAAATACCTGCAGATCGTGCAGACATTTGTCCCGAGACGGGAATCAAACCAGCAACAACTTGCGTGGCAGGCGGACCATCAACTCCGCCACAAAGGTCGTTTAGAAATAGAATAATGCTTATTTATTAGGGCGCAACACGTTCAAAACCAGGAAATAAATTAACAGCTTAATAAAACACAAAAAAGTAGTGTCTTTATGAATATTAAAGTAGAGTATTTATATCAGCTTTTATAGGTACAATAACGCCGAAATCATTTAGACGCAAATGTCAACCACTTTGATAAGATTGACACCACTAATTAATAAACTCTAAAAAAAAGACAGTGATTTTAATGTCACCGAGTCTGGTTTTGACGTATCTCATCATCAACAACAGTTGGTAACACTACGCTGGAAAATTTGCCTTTTCCTACATCGAAAGGTCGCATTATACCAGAGACTAATTTACTAGTCCTTACTAATATACAGAAGCGAAATGGTGTATGTTTGTATGGTACGTTTTCACTTCAGAACGGCTGAAACGATTTTAGCATAAAATTAGACCTTGGTGTCGGACATAGTCTAATTTACCTTGCAAAAATGAATCTTGAAGGGTTGAAATAGGAGATGTAATTTACTAAAAACTGATGTTTAATGGAGCGTTTAGAAAGGAAATTTGGAAATTCCACATCCTGAACCAAATTTTGGGGTCCTTGCGGACGAAGTAGTGGGTTCCAGCTAAGACATGTTAAATTGAATCTCTCATCTCTCCATATTATAATGAGAAAAGATTTGTATGTTGTATTTTGTATGTTTGTAACGAATAAACTCAAAACTACTGGACCAATTTTCTAAATTATTTCACCATAAGAATGCTACATTATCTCTGAGTAACTTAGGCTATTATCCCCGTAATCCCACGGGAACGCGAACTACGCGGGTGAAACCGCGGAGTGTGGCTAGTTACACTATGAAAGGATACACTATGATCGACTGTGATTGCTATTAAGTATGTTAATACTTAAATCGTGTTAGTTCTTGACCTATACCTGAACCTAACATTACGCACTGTGAATATTATGTATTATATTATATATATTACCGTGGGGTGCCGGCAGTAGAATGTTACCCCTCCTCTCATGCCCGTGGATGCAGTAAGAGCCTGCTAAGGGATACCTCCGGAAGATGGGCAGCAGCGTCTTTACGTGTATCAACATCCCGTACTGCGCTCGCCAACCCGCCTGCCAAGTGTGGTGAGTATGGCAACTACACCTCATGGAGATCCATGAGGGAGGCCTGTGTTCAGTAGTGGACGTATTACGGCCGAAATGATGATGATGATATAATACGTAATACTAGTTGACCCCGCGCGGTTTCTCTCGCGAACAGTTTAAGTGAATAACAACGATTCTCCATACAAACTTTCAACCCCTATCACCCTTACCAATTTATTTATTGCAACTAAATCAGCCTACACCCTATGTGCAGTCATGTTGCACGAGCATTCGTGAAAAAATAACACACACCGTCCGGCTACCACTGTGTTTAGAGATACACTGATTCCAAATGAGTGAGCTCACTCGTTTCGTGTGGAAACAAATCGGTGCGCTGTCATTACGGTAAGAGCGTAACTAACGATTTAATTATATGCCTGATCTAAGCAAAATGACTGTACGTTAGTAAATTACCCCGTGGTTTAAAGTACTGCTTTATACAATCACTAGCTTATGCCCGCAGCTTCGCATCCATTGTACCCGGATCAAAAGTAGCCTTGTGTAAATCCTGGTCACTATCAAGCGTATGCAAAGTTTCAGTGCAATCCATAGGCTATTTTTGGCGTGAAGACGTAACGAACATCCATACATGTATGCAAACAAACTTTCGGCTTTATGAGTGAGATGAAATATTTGCACAAAGTTATTATTGGATTTCCGATGAATTCGGCCTTATTTCTATCTATCTAACATAAGACCAAAGAAAACGGAGTAAAAATAAATTGAGTCAAAAAATGACCTTCGAACCTTCGTATTATACCATATATATATATTATTTTTAGTATTATATGTACATATATGTATATATATACGAGTATACATATATGTATATATTATGCTAGCTGACCCAGTGCCCACTTAGTTGGGCGGTAATTTAAAGCCTAGTAAAAGAATTTCGAAAATCGGTTCTGTAGATCCAGAGATTACCCCCTACAACCTCACAATTTCACAAACTCACAAACTTTACCTCTTTATAATATTAGTATAGATCAGCTATTGGATGCCCGTGTTGGCCGAGTGGTATGTACCCCCGACTTTCCCCGGTTCGACATCAATGGATTTTTCTTTCTTGAAAATTGTATGTGCACACTTAACACGTGCTGTAACGGTGAATAAAACCCGCGGCTTAGTTAGATTCAGACGTATTGACCTGTTCTTTCCTGTGAATAATAGTTGACTAAGCTGAGAGGATGGTATAGGTGCAGGGCAAGCCAGGGTAATCCATCTTACTATGTACCCAGGCACTACAGCGTCCCGTACAGAATGGTTACCAGTTGCTGACGCTTTATAATTCATCTATAATAGATGCAAAGGTCTTACTATTATATATTATTATCCGATTACTTACTATTATATATTATTATTCAAATTTATATCAGCACTAAACCGTATGCAATCACCACACGTTGCGTATATGTTTATCTGTTCGCACGAATCGTATTGATCTTGGTGTTATTTTACGATTGTATCACAAAAAGTTATTTATGTTGTCATGGAAAACGTGACCCATATTCCTGACTAGCTCCGGTCCGCGGATTAGCACGCGATGTATGGATTAACGGAACCTATTATTATTATTATTTATTTATTTCAGATCATATACCGTGGGGTGTCTAGTAGAATGTTACCCCTCCTCTCATGCCCGTGGATGCAGTAAGAGCCTGCTAAGGGATACCTCCGGAAAATGGGTAGCAGCGTTTTTCCGTGATCAACATCTCGTTCTGCGCTCGCCAACCCGCCTGCCAAGCATGGTGAGTATGGCAACTAACTACCCATCATGGAGATCCATGAGGGAGGCCTGTGTTCAGTAGTGGACTATTTACGGCTGAAATCAATTTCAGATCATAAAACATAAATACACATACTAAAAACTAGCCTAGTATCAATCAAAATTATTATTATTATCGGGAAATTTGTTTTTCTCAGTCCTCGGACTGGTATAAACTGCATTACGGGTTACGAGAACCAAGGAAATGCAGCGTGTAGTGTATTTGGGTATTTTAATTTGTTAGTGTGGATGATGGGTCTATCTCCATGAATTTTCTTACTATCCTACACGTATTGAGAAAGGCTGCTTTTTGTAGTGGGATGGGGTGCTGGCATCACCGTGGTGTGCCGGCACTAGAATGTTACCCCTCCTTTCTAGCCCGTGGCTGCAGTAAGGATCTGCTAACCTCCGGAAGATGGGCAGCAGCGTCTTCCGCGCCTTGAACAACCTATACTGCGCTCGCCAACCCGCCTGCTACGCGTGGCGAACATGGCAACAACTCCTCAATGTGAGGGAGGCCTATGTCCAGCAGTGGCCGTTCATCGTCAGACTATGATGAACACTATTGACAAAAATGACAACTACTCAGCATGTGCTATGGCAGACCGGGTACCACAGAGCTGGTCTTACGTATTAAACAATTTGAACAATGAACTACCTCAAAAATTTCTTCAAACTACTTCAAGCCCTATGAAGACCCTGTGCATGTTCCAGAACTGTTCTAAGACATCTCATCACAGAATCGCGTGATAAGGCACCCTAGATTGGCAGTATCACTAACTTAGCGAGCGGTGCAAGAGTAAGGCGAAAGCGGTTTTACGTAAACGCGAAAACAAAAAGGAGGTTAACTCTATGTATAAATAAAGATTTATATCATATTTTTATATTGATTATTTTTTTTCTATCATACCAGCTAATAACATATTGTTGAGAATAGAATAGACGTATTTTTTATAAATAATGCTGGACAATTCACACAGCATCATCTAGCCCCAAGTTAAGTCGAGCTTGTGTTATGGGTACTAGATGTCTGATATAATTAATACATTATACTACATACATAGATATTTTTGTTATATAGAAAAACATCTTAGTCAAACCACATTATGAACATTTGAACCACATTGAAGTAGTGAGTTCTCGCGTCTTTATACAAGTGTAAAAACTTAGAGTGAGGACATAACCTCTTTGACTACACAAGGTTCTCGACCTCGATTACGTTTATCATAAAGAGAAAAATATTCGAAATAGTGAGTTAAATCTTTCCAAGAGTTTTTTCACATCTTTATTTATACTGTTGTACACTACTTTTGTAGACCATAGTTTATTTTACATCACATCTATGAATACGATAATTTCAGCGTTTAAAATTACATTTCAATCGCGTATTCTTTTATCTTTCCCCGAACGCCAGGCAACCGTGACCGGGTCTCATTAAAAACGAAAACAGTCTATTTCAACATCCAATACGAGAAATTTGGGCGTCCGATCAATTCAACTTCGCCTCATAGAAATAGAGCTATCCACAGTTTATGGGAAAGCACACGAAAAGCTTAACTCTACTCGTATAATCCATACCAATATATTATCAAGAGGAAAGATTTGTATTTTATAATGTTTTATTGTATGTTTGTAACGAATAAACTCAAAAGTACTGAACCGATTTTCAAAATTCTTTCACCATTAGAATGCCACATTATCACCTAGTCACCTTCTGCAGCCCAGCCGGCTATTAAACCAACAGCGCCACGGAGTTCATTACATCAACATACACATAAAATGAATTAAATAAAAATGATTTATTAGACACACACAAGAAAAAGCAGCTATTCAAAGGCCCAAAGCTCAACATCCTTGCCGCTGAATCCCATACGTTCCCGTCTGGCTAACTCCCCAGGTATGCAGCTATGCAGCGGAACATATCTGCTGTCCCGTTTGATGCATCGGTCCGCGGTGGAACTCTACGGCCCGTGAGCCACGTGTCCCACTTACAAAGAAATGTCAGGTGGAAACGTCGTTTGATAGCATAAACCTAGTGATCTAGACATCTCAGATTCAGTGCATAACTTCAAAAAACAACTATCAAAGATCATGGAGGTATAAATGATACTATAAACATTTAAATTTACTTATTTTTTAAATATTTACGTACCAACTCGAGTATATTGTCATTGTGTTTCTTTCTTTACTATTAATTTTAATTCAAATGTTTTCTTTTCTAACCTACTAACTTCAATGATTGATCTTAATGAACCTAAAGTTTATGTTACAATTTTTCTTATATGCTTTATATACTGTTTAAAAAATAACACTTTTTGTCAGTTGTCGCTCTAACTTTGTACGTGCTGTGACGTCCTGTAATTACGGGAGCACCAGGCTATTAACATTTAGACCAGGGTTTCTCAGACTTTCGGCTCCACGTACCCCTGTTAAAGTTTCCAGGTGACAGCGAACCCCTTAACTAACTAATTAAACCCCCCCCCCCTCCTAACCCCCCTAAAGAAAACAATAAAATTGACTGTTGAAGAAAATAGGGTTTTTATTTCAATAAAAGGTAACAAATAAAGTGCCAAAAGAAATATATTTTGATCAATATTAATGTGATGGGTGTGCTTGTTTCTTGTCACAAATGGAGTCAATTTTAGGAGTAATTTTGGACAATTTTAACCTTAATTCTGACTTAGAATCAAGTTGATTTCTGAATTTAGTTTTTATCATGACCAAGTGTGAATCGTGTCGCGAACCCTCTGCCGTCGAGTGGCGAACCCCGCGTACCCCACTTTGCGAAACCCTGATTTAGACCTTAGAATTGTGCATTATGTGTAACTCTGTGTTGGATATCCTATTTAATTGTCTTATGTATTTCCGCAAAGAAACGTCTGATTCTATTAATTATATCCTATTTAAATAAATAAATAAATAGCTCATTTTTTATACGACTAAATGCCAACAAGCCGAAATCCCACAGGATGTTAAGGACTCTTCTTCTTACAACTGCAATACCGCGGTGATCACTCCCGTCACTCTGAGACATAGAGTTGTAAGCTCTCATGCCCGTAATTTTACCGGCCCCCTTACCCTTCAAACCCGAAGACAGACATTACTCGGCGGCAGAAATAGGTATGGTGGTAGAACTTCTACGGAGAGCTACTCTTCACATAAATTCTATTACCTCTTGCACATACAACCTCTTTGTGAGTTAAATGTAAAAACATCATTGGAAACTATCAGAAAAACAGACCTCGAAAGAAAACACTTCTAACGAGTTAACGAAGATTCTACATAATTAAGCTATCTACGTCTTAAGAAGTATTATTTGAAACAATGGTGTCTAGACGCACTAACGACCTAGTCGCCCACCTGACGACCTATCGGATTGGACCTAAGCCAATGCATTTATAGTTTTACATTTCATTTAACTCAAGGTACGTACCTGCGCGAACCTGTTATGAGTAAATCGGGGAAGAATGCGGAAAAGCATCATTGCAAATGATGCCATGGCTGTCGGGTAATGTTGCCCCTCCTCTCTAACCCGTGGATTCAGTAAGAATCTGCCAAGTGCTCCGGAAGATGGGCAGCAGCGTCTCTCCGTGTATCAATATCTGTCAGGCTGATTACGTATCTCTCGACAGGTTTGCTAAAGGCGTATATCTCGAGATCATCGCTGTGAAACGTAATTTTTTTCTTTTATATACCAACTACAAAATTGACCATTCACAGCGATGATCGCGAGATATACGTCTGTTGCAAATCTGTCGCGAGATACGTAATCACAATCACCCTACTGTTCTGCGTTTGCCAACCCGCCGCATGTAAATAATGGACCATAGTTGCAGAAAACCGCCAAGGAAGGAGTAGAGGGAAGGGAGGTCTTTGCCCAGCACAGGGACACTACAGGTTCTTCATAATAGTTTATAAATATACTGATTTCTGTTATATAAATCTCTCAAGTATAAACGCGGCCTACTGCGGAACCAATAGCAAATAGATTCAACTTGGTTGTTTGGTAAAAGTTTTGGCAAAGGCCGCAGCTGACGATGGATTAGTGATTTGTCGTTACGTATTCTTACAGTCGGGTATTCGATTGACGCTATAATTAAATTAATCAGTCTACCGGCTATGACTAATACTATTATTATTTTTCAGCTATTAGTGTCCCACTTCAGAGAAGGGAAAGGAGAAGGGAAGGCCTTCCTTCCCTTCTTACAACTCTTCGCGATTTAACGCGGTAACAGGACAAGACCATAATAGCTCATCACGCCATCTTCTCTGGACCTTCCACGATTGTAGAATTATGATCTCAGCCGTAAAAATGCTGTCCTACTTCTTTTTTTTTTCGAAATGACAATATATTTTGTTGACCGCAGATGGCCATGACAACGTTACCGGACTATGGCGAGCGCAGAAGGCGCCCAACCGCAAAAGTTAGGTTGGAGCAACAAGCTCAAGGGCACCACTTAGGTTCGAACCACGGCTTGGACAGTTGCCAGATTTTTGAATGTACTGATGGTTAACGTCTAGGTGAAAAACTGCACCTTAAGACGGAAGAGTGTATTCTTCGGCCCCGCCGGCGGGACCGGTTATTGAAAGTGTGCCTAGCAGCTAATGTGGGACGGGTTGACGTCACCTCCGGGTAAGCGGCGGTGAGCTCGTCAACGGGCAAGCCGAGAACGTGTCTCGGTCGACGGAGGAAAGGCTGTCCTACGTAATCATAAGGGGGTGGTTGCCATACTCCCCACGCTCGGCAGGTGGGCTTGCGAGCGCAGTACGCGATGTTGATACACGGAAAGACGGTGCTGCCCATCTTCCGAAGGTATCCCTAGGCGCACTCTTACTGAATCCACGGGTCAGAGGTAACAGGCAACATTCTACTGCCGGCACCCTAAGGCAATGACATGACTATAAACTGTTTAGAAGATTTACCCAACTTAACTTCGGTACCCGCACTAGTGACTTTTGTTAACTCTTTTATTTCCTTGTTACTTATTGATTTTGAAATCTTTTAAAGACCAAAAGGATCTAAATCGTCTAGAATATAACCTTCACACGTTTAAGGTGTCCAAGGAGTTAATAAAAATGCTACTTAACAGACACAAAAGATTCTTCATTGTATTCAAAGAGAACACTAGACACTGAACGAGCTATGCATAAGCCCAGAGAGTTAACGTGTGGTCTAAAACTGAAGCTTCTTAATAAGTGTCGAGATACGGCGTAAGTGATAGGCTTAGATTTCAGACCTCCTGCTCGGTTACCATGAATAGGATATATCTATCTACTCACATTAGCCCAATGGTGGGTATAGGTATATTCTTAGTAGCTTACAACTGTTTGAAATGTTTGTATGACTGTCCGGGTCAAAGCTTGCAAGAAAAATTTATCCGAATACCTGAAATCCGATAGAGCTGATTGACGTGGTCATTTGTTATTGGCCTCATGAATGAATAAGCTCAGAGTCGCTCAACGAGCTGTGAAGAGAGCTGTGCTTGGGGTTTCTTCATGAGATCGGATCAGACATGAGCAGATACGTAAGAACTCGGGTCACCGACACAGTCAGACGGATTAGCATGTTGAAGTGGCAATGCGCAGGGCCCCTGAGATGATGATGATGATGTCGGCTTTCACGTACCTTTATTAACAATAACTAGAATATAATTATAATATGAGGTTTAATGACGACAGGTGGACGAAAACGCTGACTGAATGGTGGCCGAAAAAAGGGCACAGAAAAAGGGGTCGTCCACCATCCCGATGGGTTGACGATGTTCGGAAGACCGTGGGTTGCACCTGGCTAAGAATAGCTTATGACAGAGGCGAATAGCAAAATCAAAGGGAGGCCTATGCCCAGCAGTGGGTCGATAAAGGCTGATGATGATAATGATGATGAGATTTAATAATGTTAAGACGTTGCCCTAAATATTTATATTTTAACCCTATTAACAGAAAGCGCACTACAATTTCAACTTTACTTCAACTCCTTAAGTTCGTTAGAAGTTGAAGAAGCTTGGTTAAGTGGTTAATTAATTGTATAGTAGAAACAGGTATTGCCAGATGGCGCTGTATGAAATTTCCAACATCATTACAAAATTGAATTGAATTACATTTTATAAAATAAATGTACCTACCATAGTCTATTGAACCAAATTAATTAACGCTATATGAAACAAAAAAAAAAAATACGAATGCTAATGAATTTTACAAATTCTTTCAACAAAGCCCTTGTAAAATATTTAAATTAAAAACCTACACCTCAGAAGAACTATAAAAGTTTACTATCGAAATTATCACCAATTTACTCGGTACCTTGAGTGTCTTCAAGCATTTCGCAAAGATTAATGCGTATCTTGAACTTGTGAACTGGGCCATATTGTGAGATATTTTTACAACTTGACGGAGACGGGAACGGGATGGAATGGGGACCGCTTTATTTTATAGTGTAAATCCAGATTTAGGTATCATTTAGCACTTTGCGGTCACAAAGTCAGCGGCGCAAAGGACGACGCGTTTCAATGCATATGTAGCTGGTCCACGAAAGCAGCGCCGCGGAGGTGTACGAGCGCGGCTGTCAAGCGTTGGCCGCACGTCTGCATTGACATAGTGTTGCATTGCTTTATTCTTTTGACCGAGTCCGCGAATTTCCAAAATGTTTAGACATTTCGTTCACGAACAAGGACACTCACCTCTCATAAACACAACACCGCCGCCGCGCCGCTCTCTGCGACGCTGACGTCGTGACCGCAGCCAGTACTCATTTCTATTAGGTATAGACATGAGAAACGATGCTATAAAACCGATAAGGCATTCAAGATTTTCGACCTGACGTTCAAGTGTATCTGTAGTCAAACGATGAAGGCAGCTTGCGTCTAAGTTGTGTACGTTGCGGGTTCGATTTCCGTCGGAGACCAAAACTTTAATTGTATTTTTCATTACTTTAGAGTTTGTTAGAATTTTTCTATTTAACTTTTTCGTCCCTTCGAGTTGTTGTATTTGTAATGATATATTGCTCTGAACAAGCTGAGTGTTGATATCGTTGTTTTAAATGTAGAATTAAAATATATATGTATATGTATATACATATGTATGTATTTTTGAAAGGCATACATATAACTATATGAGGGAGGCCTGTCTTCAGTAGTGGACGTTTTACGGCTGAAATGATGATGATGATGATACATATAACTATATTCCGTTCCCGCACCGGTGTAAGTCAGACTTTTAACAATCCATTTAAAGAACAATGTGATATTAAACGAGAATGATTACTGTTTTAACACCGTGGTTTACTGTCTGACACTAGGGCAATATAATTTAACCTTTCGCCCATTTTACTACTATGGTTACTCGTTTTCAACTCGAAGTTATGTCATTTTAAACATTTCGTGGTATACGTTCGATGGAGATACCGTAACTTTTTATAAAAAAAAGTTAAATTTTCTACCCAACACAGATTATTTTGTTTCTTCTACTCACTTGAGAAAAAGAGTATTTTAAAACGAACGAATTAAATTGTGTGGTTTATTCAATTTAAATGTGTCTTGTGTTCAAATTCAAATGCATGAACACTTTTTGACATTGTCTTTGAACAGAGGTAATGAAAGATCAACGACAGTAAGTACCTTTAGGAGAATAAGGGTGTGTGTTCTACAGCACACTCTGTTCTTAATATTATTTATTAGCTTGATAAGTGCGCTAGTTAGATAACGTTTTTTAGGGTTCCGTACCTCGAAAGGAAAAAAAACATAACCCTTATAGGATCACTTTGTTGTCCGTCTGTCTGTCTCTCAAGACCCTTTTTCTCAGGAACACGTAGAGGTATCAAGCTGGAATTTACATCAAATACTTAAGTCTACTGTCCCTTAGAGCTGTAAAAAAATCAATTTTCTAAGCCAACGCAATCAAAAGATACAGCCGTTTATGCCGCTTTCCGCAAATTTTCGACACTCACGAGGGAATCTAAACCTACAGGTTTCCGTGACTTCAGAATTTTTGAAATTTGGTACGAAGCAACGTCTTATAGGACAGATAAAGGAGAATTGCGAAAACCGTAACTTTTTAGTTACATCATATAATAAAAATATTTTTAATAATTTTAAACTTACTACCCCTTTCCTCGTGAACGCGTAGAGGTATTAAATTGAAATTCACATCAAATACTCAGGTATTATATACATACAGGTTTGTACGGAACCCTCGGTGCGCGAGTCCGACTGGCACTTGGCCAGTTTATTAATTTAAAACTAAATGATTATTTTATATCATAAATAGAGAAGTTTAAAAACTGAACTGTCCTTAATAAACATTTGGGTACACGTCACGCTTAAGATCGCAGCGGAAGATAAATTACAACCTTTTTTAATAACCACATTAAAAACCACACACACAACCAGGCGGCCACGAAGAAGAAGGGCTCCTAAATGGTCTACGACAGCAAATATAAATTAATAATAACTAATATAAATTAGGTAGGTACTTACCTACCTACGGTAAAGGCCGTAATGTTACCGGCCGGAACCCTTCGTTTCCTTCGTTAATATTATTGGCCGTAATATACGGTCAAAGAATCAAGAATCAAAAAATGCTTTATTCAATGCGGCCGCATGGACCTTATTGACGGGTCACAAAATACAAAATAAAATAACACAAATTAATATAATAAAGCACATAATTGAATCTGTTCACTTCAGATGACTCGCGAGTTAGGAAAAGAAGCGAACAGAAGAACCTAACTCGGTCGCTGAAGATGATGATGAGTTAATTGAATGTTTTTGCATGAAGCTAGGCTCAGGACTTTTATTACCCAGCCCTGAATTGCCTATAACCAACCTCATGACAAAACATTCAACAAAACAAATTTAACGCACTCCGTCTGAAGCGCTTAAGCAGAAGTAATTTTAGAACAAAAGAAATGTATAAATTGAATGAGTTTTTGTGGTACCGCATTTGGTAAAACAAAAGGTGATAACTTAAGAATCTGCTGTTTACTTCAAAGAAACACGTTGTAAAGCGAAATATTTAATAATTGTGGTAAACTAGTTGGCTGTGTTTACTGGTGAAGGGGCGAGATGCGAGGTATTTTTAATTATTTTCGGTCTAAATTAAAATTAAGTACGTAACCAAACTTCGTAGTTTAGTTGTTGTGATTAAACATTATTAGTTTATTTTGCTATTACTAAAACTTTCAGATTTAGCCATCCACGTTCACTCGAAAATAAATTAAGCAAGATCATCCTCTAGTTCTCGTGTTTAAAACTTCCTTATTTTAGTAATAACAATATTGAAATTGAAAACTGAAATTAAGATAAGTCGATATCTATCGATATAGCTAGATCATCATTTACTATTATCGGAGTCATGAAGATGATCTCATGCTGCATTAGTGGTCAAAGCAAAGATAATAATGATCACTAAACAATTATTTTAATGATGCGACGGCGATGTGGAATGCATTCCTTTAATGGTTTTGATAAGCCATTAGACAAATATTCAAACGATTACTTAGGGGGGCTCAAGGTAAAAATGATAGTAACAAATCACAATTAATGTTCCTATTTATTTATTTACTTGCTACGTGCATATTATTACAACAACATTTAGACGTTGGGTGGACATTGCCACCTGAGTTGTTTTTAATTTTGTGTTTAAATGTTTTGTTTTTTCATTTTTCATATCATAATTTTGCTATTTTTATTCTGTTTTTATGTTTAATTTTAAGAAAAATATGGATCAAGTATCTGCAATAAAGATTTATTATTATTATTATATAGACACTGTATGTTCATGTGTCTGTCTTAGGGGGTTATATATATTTTTTTAATCTTATAAACTTGTAAAATCATATCTAAAGATCGCGACAGTTTACCAACTACAATCACAGCAGTTCCGCAATCCGAAACTGCAAACCTCCGTGACCTGCAAGCATGGAACACCATAACATACAAACAATGGCGCTCCCTAAGCAACCTCACGTGGTGGCCCTATTAAATTCCAGCATCGGAACTTGCCGTTTTATGGGCCATAAAAACCTTCGGCGAAATTCGGGACAAAGAAAAGCAACTAAAAAAATTGCGAGCAAAACACACGTCGATATTTCAACGACAAGAAACCAGACGAACGACTCTTTGTCGTTCGTCTGTATATACAGAGTCAGCAGAGTAACCGTATAAAATCGGCCAAGTGCGAGTCAATCTCGCGCACGAAGGGTTCCGTTCCATTAGTCTGTGAAAATTTCAAGCGTCTACCGGTTGCCGTTATTAATATCAAGCAAAAAACGGCAAAAAAAATCAAGTTCGTTGTATGGGAGCTCCCCTTAAATATTTATTTTATTCTGTTTTTTATTTGTAACGACAACAGAAATACAACATTTATGAAAATTTCAAATGCCTAGCTATCACGGTTCATGAGATACATACTGGTGACAGACAAACAGACGGACAGCGGAGTCTTAGTAATCCTCCTGTCCCGTTTTTACCATTCGGAACCCTAAAAGTGATGCAGGTTATTTTTTGAGCGGAAATAATTATGTTAGTAAAAACAAGTACAAGAAAAAACAAAATAAAATATGATGATGATGAAGTTAGAACCTGCCTACTTCTTTATCTGAGGCGGTAGTTACTTAGATTATGTCCTTTGCACACCTAGCCGTTTTCGGCTGCAGTGAAAAAATGACTTTATGTAAGTTGTAAGTGTCTACGATTCAGGGAAATAATTCTCGTGAAGATGATACAATATCATAATAGATAAATATCGCAATAACCGTCAAATGGACGTCGTATAGCATTAGGCCTCTGAGATTTGGATGTTTAGCTTTGATATTGCTAATGTTCCGATTATAGCGCTAAACGTATGGTGAGGTATACGTCGGTGTTATATTCATCATCATCATCTCAGCGGTAGGCCTACTGCTGGGCATAGGCCTCCCTCATGGATCTCCAAGTATGGATTTAAACTCAGTCTAAACCATACTCGCCTGGCCGTAGGGTACCGGGAGTAGAATGTTGCCCCTCCTCACTTGCCCGTGGATGCAGTAAATAATCTGCCAAGGTATACCTCCGGAAGATGGGCAGCAGCGTCATTCCGTGTATCAACATCCCGTACTGCGCTCGCCAACCTGCCTGCCAAGCGTGGTGACTATGGTAACTACCCCTCTTGGAGCTCCACGAGGGAGGCCTGTGTTCAGTAGTGGACGTTTCACGGCTGAAATGATGATAAATGATTCAAGACGAATATGTATGTCTAAATAACAAAGTACAATTAAAACCCAGTCTAAAATATAGTCAAGTTACCTTATTTAAACTTGTGCTCAGAAGCTAAAACCCTCCTTTCAAAAACCATTTATCAAATTAACATAATTGCCTAATTCTAATACTTTCCTAACTCATCAGGTCGCGCTGCGACGAGAGGAATTAAAACAATGCTGATCCGAATGCCAAACACAAAGGGACGCCGAAACACACTTCTGAGAATCCGAGGATGGTTGAGTTCTATTGATCAGCGTTTTCCGAAATTTTGTTTTTTAGTCGGCTTTATACTGTGTGGCTGTTTATAGTAAGTACAGGGGTATCTCTCTTTATAGTAAGTACAGGGGTATCTAGGATAGCGCTGTCACTTCTACAGCTTTTTAAAGAAAGGAGGAAAAAAAATAAATTTATTTCTGACACATACGACACATAAAAATATTTAGAAATAAAAACAAAGCGGGCAGCATAAGAGTAAACGTTCTTACCTAACAAGAAAGGGGTGCATCTCAGATAGACTAAAGACGACACAATTAAGTAGATAACTAAGCGTGTTGCATGGGTTCGAAGAATAGACCCTCAGTATTACTGCAACAAATACGAAGAATACGTGGCGTATGTTATTCTAAAATACTATATCAAACTGAAAACTTACTCATTTCTGTTCCAACATAGCAATTTTCAGTATGTAACTGAATTATTTGAGTTCTTGGTATACATTTCGCTAGGGAAGAGTTATAGAGAAATGTTTAAATAGTTAATTAATACATTTTAACACCAGGCCAGTATTTTTTCATAATCAAGAAAGCGTAATATTAATAGTTTTTTTGAAACTTTCGCGATCACAACACATTATTAACAAACTAACCCGGGAAGATTAGAAATAATAAAGGTAATTTACGCGACAAATATCCTGTTTTATCTATAGTCATAATGTAATATTATTTATTTACTTTAGCCCGAGTTGTCACACTGAAGAGTTACAACTCGGGGGGTAGGGCCTGCCTCCCCTTTTCAGTCGTCTCCCGTTGTATCGGCCCAATCAGGCTGAGCTCCATTTAAATAAATAAATAAATAAATAAATAAATAATGCTGGACAAATCACACAGCATCATCTAGCCCCATGCTAAGCAGAGCTTGTGTTATGGGTACTAGATGACTGATATACTTAATACATTATACTACATAGATAGATATTTTTATTATATATAGAAAAACACCCAGAACACCCTGAACAAATATCTGCAGATCGTACAGACATTTGTCCCGAGGCGGGAATCGAACCCGCAACCCCTTGCGTCGCAGGCGAACCTTCGCCCGCTGCGCCACAGAGCTGCGCCCATTTATATCAAAACATGTTGAAAAGAAGAAATAGAACAAAAAAAATGCAATATAACATAGCAAAATTTTTCGTGTACAAGCAAAGATTTTACCTGTTCATATGTCTGATCTAACCCACACTTAGGCCTGTGGTGAAGTAGGTTACTTGAGCTAAAGAGCTTGTTGCGTTGAAGCCTTTCGGTCTTGAGCATTTGATGTTAACAATTATGAGTTATGTGATAAACATTACTTTTAAGGCTTACACCACTTTTATATACTTTCTGCAAGTATTTCTGCAATTATTTAACAATAACAATCGACACCATTATCTACATCAAAAGAGTGGAAGAAGGGAAGGGAGGCTTTTGCCAGCTGATTTCTTCATTCCTATAATAGCCGATGAAGCTAGGAGGATGGTATAGGTGCTGGGCATGCCTAATCCATCTGTCAATGGCCCAGGCTCTGCAGTGCGACCCGTACAGCATAAATAGTTGCAGACGCTGCATAATTCAACTATGATAGATTTAAAAGACCTTACATTCATATTCACACCCAGCTGCATCATTGTAATCTAGATATATTTTTAGTGGGAGTGTGTGTGTGTGTGTGTAAGTGTGTGCGAATGTCTGTGCGCGTGTGGGTAAGTGAATGTTATAATAAAAATAACATGTAAATAATGCTGTGATTTACATGCTTTTAATTTTACTAAGTAATTCCCAGCGTGCGCATATGGAAACGAGAATTGTTTTTTTTCTTTTATTTACATATGAACTTCTTTCTTAACAAGATATATTGTCCAAAATATATACATACGTTCGAATTGAGAAACCTCCTCCTTTTTTTTCGTCGGTTAAAAAGAAAAAAAACCAATACATATTTGGGAATGACTAAGTTAATTCTTGTTACCCTGGGATGATACTTTATACTAATAAGGTTTGACAAAAAATTCGGATTCGTCGTTTCAGGAGATACCTACTTTCCCCAATTATCCAATAAACTTTGCCGAACTTGGTGAAGTGTCCCAAGTTATCTATCCCGTAGGCAGCACGTATATTTTTGGCGGCCACGGTCTACGTGGCGTTAACGGCCGTGAACCCGTTTCACGGGTATTTACCTCACGTAGGGTGTACTGAGATATCCGGAAATGTTCAAAAATAAGGACGTAAGTGCTACTTTACGTCCTAACTTTGGCGTAATAAGGTAAATTAATAACAATACCTTTTCGTATACGAGTTATGGTGGCGAGTATGGCAACATACCCCTCATGACCTTGGAAATCCATGATCGATGCCTAGGTCCAACAGTGGACGTGGACAGCTGTCATAAGGCTAAAATGATAATGATGATACGAATTATTATGTAGAAATGGAAGAAACAATCAAAATTATCGATTCTGACGGGATTTGAACCCGCACGTATACTATAATTTTTTTATATCATTGATACCTTAGTGTGGGTTTACACTGAAAATAAAAATAGCTCATAAATTATTTATTATTAGGCAGAACAAAAATAAATAAATAATGCAGAACTTTCCACATATCAGCGTATGTTTCTTGGAAATCACAGCACCGATAACCGACAATATTTTTGGAAATTATTTTCTTAGGATTTCGACAATATTACTTCGAGCCTAAAGTCTTATCTGGACTTTTGCTGCCCACTATACTTACGTCATTCTGCTCGCACTTCTAGCTCGCAATAGTTGCTATAACGAATGTTCTTATAGCAACTGCTTTATTTTACGTGACCCGTTGATCCTTCGGAAAGAACTTGGGCAATTATTCTCTAATTGGAGGCCCATTTCCCGAAAATAAATTAGGGGTGACGTTTCGTCGCAGGGCTATTAATGTTCTCGAGAGGTTATTAATTTTGAGCGAATGTTTCTAAATTGTACTAAGAAACCTTTTAAAACAGAAATACGATAATCAACATGAGTACTCCTCAAGTAAGAAACTAAGCGTAGGATAATGATATATTTAAAAAAAAAAAAATCAAGCAAATAAGGGTACGGACGTCATTATGTCTGTAGTTGTTAAATTAAAAACTAATAAAAAAAATCATAATGAAATTTCTGATGACAAATCTTCCCAAGGAGATTAATAAAAGGCATTATATAGTTAATAGTCCGTTGAAGGACATGGGCGAAATCATGTCGATAATAAATACATATTTGCTTCAAAAATATATGTGCCACCATAACATAACCAGATAATAATAAATATACATAAATAATAACCCATAAACGCTACTATTAACATATTTTTCTTTCTCTATGTATAAATATTTGTTTTGTTAACATACATATAACCGGGTATTTATTGCGTAAATTACCTGTACTATTTCCCTTAATTTACGCGATAAATACCCGGTTATATAATGTTAATAAGTGTTGTGATCGCGAAAGTTTAAAAAAGACAAGTATTAGTTTGTGTGCGTAAATTATCCTCTTGTATAGACTTAATCATGTTTTCTAAGTACCGGGGAAGAGCGAAATATCCTGGCACAAGTATGTATATACAAGGTATCTGCAATGTAAAATTTAAGATTTATCATCATCTCATCATCATCCACCCACTGTTGGGCATAAACCTCCTTCCCAAACGCCAAACAGTTATTATCTGGCGCTTTTCCTTCCAGGTTTTACCTTGTAGGTAGGTACGGCAACTATATCGTCCGTCCATCTGTCAGGCGGTCTAACGAGAGGTCCATCCCACAGGGATTCACTAGACCTCTCAGTCAAGGCCTTACCCCAACTGCGTGTGCTACTGCGTCGAAATATGGGGAAACTCAAAATAACTAAATAAAACTCTCTATTATTGCAATTACCAGACTAACAACTAATAACTGAAAGTATTTCTTAGACCGTGCCGTGAGGTGCCGGCAATAAAATGTTGCCTCTCCTCTCTTACCCGTGGATGCTGTAAAAATCTGCCAATGAATACCTTTCGGGCAATAACCCTTTTATGATCTTGAAGATCCATGACGGCCTTTGTCCAGCAGTGGACTTGGATAGCAGAGCTATGACTGAGATGATGATGATTCCACAAACTGCATTATTTTAACTTAATATGCATGTGTTCAGATTGATAGCTACGTCCATAATTAACTAGTAATTAATAACCCACTGATATGGGCGGTGTTAACCAACGCTGGCGACGGTTTCATTAAAGTTTAAATTAGTTTGTTTAACTAAAACAGGGTTTTCACGATAAAAGTAATTGTTTGCATGTAACATTACTGCGCAAATGTAACTTATGGAATTGAAAGACTGTTGCGCAATTATGCACTTTAATGTGATATACGCAAAACCTAGTTTAGTTTTTTTAAAACATTGACCCGGCGGCTGGAAAAAAGGTATATTCTACGATATCAAGTACAATGCAATGTGTTTACTACTGATTAGAAATTACACGCAGTGATATGAAAATCTATGATTGGTTTGTAAGCCAGTGTATATTTTCAGTTATCGAACCAATTAAAACTCGAAAACAAGAGGCTATTAGTTCTAATGAGAAGTAGATGAATTAATGAATGAAAATACTTTATTGTACACCAAATAACGAAAAAGAAACAAATTAAAAATAACATAATTACAACATAAGGTACAACGGGTGGTCTTATAGCTTAGAAGCTATCTCTTCCAGACGTTGTACTTCTCATAACAGTTCATTGATAACTAGTATTATATATGTAATTATGCCGCATCTTTAACATACCAACTTAAACGGTCTAAGGCTACTCTCATAAACTATCTTCCGGCGATCTGCTATAACGTAATTTTTCGTTACATTACATGTAGACTTTCAGAAGAAATCGCTAACATAATGCTTTTGCTTAATTTGTGATTTCACTTTACCCTAAACTAGAACCCACGCTTTAATTTCTAATAGTACGTCATCATCATCACTGTCAGCTTGTAGTGACCCACTGCTAGGCATAAGCCTTCTTCCCTAATCGCCAATTAGCTCTACTCTGGGCTTTTTGCATCTCTACTACTTACTAATTACAATAAACTATTTACTTAAAACTAAACATCTGTAGCAGTAGTCGCCTCAGCGGCGTAGGCTTTCAATAAAACCCTCTATATGTCCTTTTCTCACGCCTTCGTCATCTATACTGTCCACCTTATTCAACAAAAATATCTCTCCATCTCTTTCTCTGCCTTGATTGCTTTCTCCTTACTTATAGCGGGATCCATTCTGTCACTCTTTTGTCCATCCATCATTGTTAAACCTGCAGACATATCCCGCCCAATTCCACTATAACCACATGGTTTTTCCTCGTATGTCTTTGTTGCTTATTTAATGCTGCCAAAAACCGAATACCATAATCTAAATTAATTGTACCACGAGTTATTATAATTTGAACAAGCGAAGAACCCATCCATTAGCGTTCCTACGCCATCGATACGACATCACAAAAAGGTAAATCAATTTTCGACGGCATTCAAGTTCCGAGAGAACAAATTAATCGAATTAATTAATTTAATTGATCGATAATTGGGGCTGGTTGCTTTTCAGATGGTGTTTTTAGGATTTCGCCGAAATTGTTATGTGTACTCGTTTATAATTTGCTAATTAACATTAGCGTTTAATCCCTGTTTAATAAGTCTTGTATGGTTTGTATCGTATTCTAAATTATAAGTTTGTATTTGTTAGTAACAGTAGAACTTTTTGCGAAAAGTTCACCCGGGGAAGTACTACCACCACACATATTTTTGCCAAGCAGTAATGTCTGAATTGTTGTGTTCCGGTTTAAAGGGTGAGGGGGCCGGTGAAATAACGGGCACATGAGTCCTTACAACTCTATTGCTTAGAGTGACGGGCGCAATGCAATGCAGCGTTAGTCACGTGCTTTGTAAATCTGAATACCACGGTATTGCAGTCATTATTGGTAGAGATAGATAGATAGATAGATAAACTCTTTATTGTGTAAATCATACAGAAAATAAAAACAAAAATAACTAAAATTAACTTAAACTACAAAAACAACAGAAATACACAATGGGCGGTCTTATCGCTTAGAGAGATTTCTTCCAGACAACCTTTGGATGGAGAGGATTTGTAGAGGTTACCGCTATACATCAGACGGGCATTCGGCTTGATCTCAGAATCTGATCAGATCTCTCAAAATCTCTGGGCAGAATGCCCCAGCTAAGAACTTGAGGGCTTCTTTCTCACGTCCGTCCGTAGGTGTTAACCCTAAGAGAATCTACACGTGTCCTTTGGGCGGTGGCAATGGTAGCTTTGAAGCTTCTGCTATGGCTCCCACCACCATCCCGACTGTGACATTCCGTGAAGCGACCTCGTCTTGTTTCGGAATGTGGTGTGGGGGGCTAACCCTTGAACGCAAACTGCGATGAATCGAAATCGTAATCAAGCCAAACTAACCCTTATGGCTATTACGTAAAGTTTGCCATTCTAATTATAATATCGTTATCGTTTTCTAGAGTAGGCGCCCTGGTCCGTAGTAAAAATCGCAGAGCGGACAGGCAGGACAGGTCACACCTATTATCCAGTCTAATACGAGTAAATAGGTATCTTAGACTTAGTGATCTATTATCGGCCAGATCGTAGCTTTCCATGAGAAATTCAGAAATTCAGTAATTCATTCGTTATTTTCATAGTTTACAATTACAAAACATAGACACGTCAACTTACAAAAATAAAAATAAATCATTTTTTTTTTATTTTTGTAAGTTGACGTACGTAGTTGACAGAAAGATTTTGGCTACACTAAACTAAACTATCTATACTATATATACTAATATTATACATATAAAGGAAATATTTGTATTTTGTATGTTTGTTACGAATAAACTCAAAAACTACTGCACCTATTTTCAAAATTCTTTTACCATTAGAATGCTACATTATCCCTAAGTAACAAAGGCTATATTTACCCGTATTCCCACGGGAACGGGAACAACGCGGGTGAAACTGCGGAGTGCGGCTAGTGTGTTATAAAAAAGCCCTTTTAAGACCACGCATTGGCAATATGCCGTGGGGTGCCGGCAGTAGAATGTTACCCCTCCTCTCATACCTATGGATGCAGTAAGAGCTTGCTAAGGGATACCTCCGGAAGATGGGCAGCAGTGTCTTTCCGTATATCAACATCCCGTACTGCGCTCGCCAACCCGCCTGCCAAGCGTGGGGAGTATGGCAACTACCCCTCATGGAAATCCATGAGGGAGGCCTTTGTTCTGTAGTGGACGTTTTACGGCTGAAATGATGATGATGATGAATGCGTCGCCTTAACGCTTCATAACCTTAAAGCTAAACTCAATTTAGATACTCTGAATATTCCCGAGAAGGTGGCCACAAAAAGATGACGCTGATTACAAAGAAATTCGCTGTCCTCGCGCGTTTTGTCGAAATTAGAAAAGGAGAAAAAACTAAGGGCGAATCGGTTGACCCTTTAAAAACGACTCGCGGTCGTGACACCGACGTTGATTTTTAATATTTTTTTGGTTAAGTTTCACTTTGGAACAGCTGGTACACTACAAACTAAACAATACTTGTACAGAAAGTAAGGCATTTCAAAGTTATCATTACATGGTTGCAGCGCAGGCCCGGATGAAGGGATCTAGGGCCCCTAGGCACATCCATATCCCCCCCTAGGGCCCTTAGGCCCATAAGGTCCGCCGGGCCTAGGGGCATCCAAGCATAGGGGCCTAATCCGGGCCTGTTGCAGCGCGCAGCGTCGGAAATTGTTACGCCTGTTGTATGGACGCTGCGGTGCTTGTGGCATTGATAGATGGATAAGCCTTGCCCAGCACCTACCTTAACCTTAACCTAATCCTTGAGCACAGGCGTCGGGTTGCCAGGTAGGTGGCGTCGGGTTGCCAGGTAGGTGGCGTCGGGTTGCCAGGTAGGTGGCGTCGGGTTGCCAGGTAGGTGGCGTCGGGTTTCCAGGTAGGTGGCGTCGGGTTGCCAGGTAGGTGGCGTCAGGTTGCCAGGTAGGTGGCGTCAGGTAGTTGGTGTACATGACCAAATCCCTCCCTCCCCCTTCCTCTACCGTGTTGTTCGAAGCTGATAACGTTGCGGTATTCTGTTGGATTGTTTCCTTCCCCGTTTAAGCACGTGTTAAATGTGCACGTACCTACATGTTTTCACAAAAAATCACCTGCTTACGTGGATAAAGCCTTGATTATTAGATCACTTTTTAGGGTTCCGCACCCAAAGGGTAAAAACGAGACCCTATTACTAAGACTTCACTGCCCGTCTGTATGTCTGTCACCAGGCTGTATATCATAAACCGTGGTAGCTAGACAGTTGAAATTTTCTATATATGACTCTATAAAATACTAAAAACAGAATAAAATTAATATTTAAGGGGGCTCCCATACAACAAACGAGATTTTTTTGCCGTTTTGTGTTCGATATTTATAACGGCAACAGGTAGACGCTTGAAATATTCTCAGAATATTTACACACAATGGTACGGAACTCTCCGTGCGCGAGTCCGACTCGCACTTAGCCGATTTTTTAGTTCTTCCAACGGTCAAAAGCTTACTATAAATGTAATTAGTTTATGATTATACGAATATAATTTTTTTTCTGCCGATATTTCTGACTGACTGAGCGATCACCTCCCTAAGCTGCGGCTAAGGTATTGTGGATACATTCAAGGTCAGATGTGGAGATTTATTCTTTGTTGTCTGGCTGAAGAAAAATCTTGTATATCTAATTTGGAAATTTCACAGCGGGATATGCAGTGCATAAATGTATGAACTTGATGAATACCAAATCCATACATTCAGTATTTACGAGGCGGAGCTGAAGCAATAAATATCACCAGTGGGGAATAAAATTTATCACTGTTAGTTCGGCTTAAAAGGCGCTTTAAAATAATAATATAAGCAGGCGTTTTAGAACACTTTAACGAGTTTAACGGTTTCACTTTCAAAATTAACGTGAGATATACTATTCATTTTGTAAAAAACGGGAATTACTCACGTAGTATTGTAACGTCGAAGATTATTCCGACACGTTTCGATTTTTCAAGAAAATCATCATCATTGGATTGAATGCCCGCCCGCGCGCGGGGCCGACACGACACGGACTTTAAACGGTGTTTGGCACAGAGATTGAATTTGAAATCAGACACGGGCCCATAAACGTATACTATATAGGTACCTGATGAGGACATCATCTCATCCGTAGGACGTCCACTGCTGGACATAGTGAATCTTCTAGATCATGAGGGGGTCGTAGCAATACTCGTCACGCCTGGCAAGCGGGTCGGCGAGCGCAGTACGGAATGTTGATACACGGAAAGACACAGCTACCCATCTTACGGGGGTATTCGTGGGAAGATTCTTACTGCATTCACGGACAAGAGAGGAAAGGCAACATTCTGCTGCCGGCACCCATGGAAAACTATTGCCGTGGGGTGCTTAGTTAATGATTATTTGGCATATGAGGTGTTTCCCCTTAAAAATAGGTCCTATAAGAGTATAAGCCATTGATATAAAAGCATAGATGAGCCCTCACCTCAAAAACTCTGGCATTGTGTTTACAATACTGCCGACGAATGCGCAACACGCCACGCGTACCGAAAAAATAGTGTTATCTCTTTCTCCCACATTATTTGCAAATACTACTTTCTCTTTCTTGCATAAGTGAGCTCACTCTCATCGTTTGGAAACACAACGGCGCGGTCTCAGTACGGTGAGGGCTCATCTATGCTTTTATATCAATGGTATCAGCATGTGTCACAGACGATAAAACGAGAGTCCTGGGACGAACTTGCGTGAGGCTAGCACATGTGAGGAGTGGCACAAAAAGGCGGAGGCCTATACCCAAAGTGGGCAAAGTCAGGCTGCGTATGATGAAGTCATCAATTCAGCCTTAAAACGGCAACTACTGAACACAGGCCTCTCTCATGGATCTCCATGATGGGTAGTTGGACCACCACGCTGGGTTTGCAAGTGCAGTACGGGATATTGATACACGGAAAGATACTGCTACCCATCGTCCGGAGGCTTCCCTTAGCATGGCTTTTACTGCATCCACGGGCATGAGAGGAGGGGTAATATTCTACTGCCGGCACCCCACTGCGATCTACATTGTAAATTCTATACAGCTTGAAATGTGAAAAGTGGTCTCAAACAATTTTAATAAAGCCTCACCTCAGGCAGATTGGATGATCAAAGGGCTCTTCTACGACGAAGGCTGTTCAATAACCACTCTGCTCGTTAGGAGGTTACATTTTCGCAAAGAAGCGGTCACCAGCGAGTCTTGCTCGCACCGTAGATTTTCAGGAATGAACAAAAAGTATTTTTACTGTTTCATTCCGTGTCAAAAAGTGTTTATTCATTCGGAACCGAAGTATTCCACTAAGCGCACCAAGACGAACCGCACCAAAGTACTGCCACGTAGTGCGTCAGCCTTGGTGGGCTTCATTTAATAGACAAACTAAAGCCACATAGAAATATCGGAAGAAAAACAAAACACACGAATTAAATCGAATAAAGCACAAGATTGAATGGATACACGGAGATACATACGTAGAAGAACTCGGGCATAGCCAAACGGATTGGCACGTTGAAGTGGCAATGGGCAGGCCACGTATGTAGCTCGCAGAACAGATGGCCGATGGGGCCGAAAAGTTCTCGAGTGGAGACCACGGACCGGCAAGCGCAGCGTAGGACGTCCACCAACAAGATTGCACCGAGTTATTTATCTAATGATATTTATATTTGCCGTGGGGTGCCGGCAGTAGAATGTTACCCCTCCTCTCATGCCCGTGGATGCAGTAAATGAAATGAAATGAAATGAAAATGCGTTTATTGGTACACCACACCTTAAACATAATTAATAATCTAACTTATGAAGGTTACAGATTTTCATAAAAGTGTGGTGTGCCAAAAGGTTCTGTCTCAGCAATAGTTGCACCTAAGATAAAAGATGCAACGCTGGTATTCTGACAGAACCTTTTGAGTACCGCAACAGAACACATAAAAAATACGAATAAACAGAAATGTCAATGCAGGCATCACTTGAAAAATAATTTTACGTAGCCCAACAAGGAGACCAGCCGGAGCCATGGTTCGGACTATTGGTCGGAAACTAGCAGCTTCTGACAAACCGAAAATTACAAAAAGACACAAAAAACCATTATAGAAGGAGAAGAAGAAAAAGAGCTGTCATGGCTGCTTATTTCGTAAATACAATGGGAAATTCTAGAAATTTTAATTATTTACTCAATAATCCACGTTATCAAACCTCTGCGTTACCCAGTGAGAGGGCGTGAGGACTAAATGCGTACTGGGATAGCCATACTTACTCCGAGCACTGCGTGCATACAAAAGGGGTGAGTTGCATTCGAGTATGTTTATCCAAACGTGTTTGCATGTAGCATTTGTAATTTGAATAGCTCTTTTTTTACATGAAATCTAAAGGTGCTAACTGTAGCAGTAAGAGCCTGCTAAGGGCCACCTCCGGAAGATGGGCAGCAGCGTCTCTCTGTGTATCAACATCCCGTACTGCGCTCGCCAACCCGCTTGCCAAGCGTGTTGAGTATGGCAACTACCCATCATGGAGATCTAAGAGAGAGGCCTGTTCAGTAGTGGGCTTTTTACGGCTGGAATGATGATGATGAATATTTATTACAATACCAAATTTTAGATTCAGCCTATATTTATAATTGCGCTAAATATATTTTAAATGTTGTATAAATGTAAATGTTACGTGCTATTTACAAAATGAAATCACGCGATTCACTTAGGGAACGATTTAAGAAAATTAACATGTAAAATGTTAATTTTCTTCTGTATTATCGCAATATATTTATGAAAACTTACTGTATGCACACAAAAATAGAAATAATTGTATCAAGAGATGTGATTTGCATTGCATAAATACAAGAAATAAAAAAGAAATTGCACATATAATTCCTAAATTTAGACTCCTGAAAGTAAATAAATATTTTTCTGGGAAACTGTGTGCGCTTCTATAATAAGCTTCCATCTGAGGCGACTGAACTATCAATTCATAGGTTTAAGCTTTTTATAAAACAAAACTCATAGAAAAAGCTTATTATTCCATAGATGATTATTTTAATGATATTGACCTTTGGCCGAGTGTTGCTCGGTTCGACCACGATAAGAAATAATGTCATCTTGAAATATCCAAAGTATTCAGTATTCTTGCGAATATAAAATTAAGCATAAGACAGAAATAGTAACAATGTATAGAAGTGAAAGAGTGAGGTTTCTTGTTCGTTACTTTCCCTCACTTGGAAAAAAGTTATCTGAAGCGAACAAATTCAATTTTGTGCTTTATTAAATTTAAATGTGTCTTGTTCTTCTTATGTAAATTGACTATTCTAAGTAGCGTTTTACTCTATTGAATAAACACTTATTGACTTTGACTTTGTTAAGGTTTCATCATCATCATTTAAACAGTAACACGTCCACTACTGAACACAGGCCTCCCTTATGGATCTCCATAAGGGTTTTTGCCATACTCACTACGCTTGGCAGGTGGGTTGACGAGCGCAGTACCTCCGGTATATGAGCAGCAGTTACTTTCCGTGTATCAATATCCCATACACGAAGACGCTGTTGCTCATATTCAGGAAATATCCCTTAGCAGGCTCATACTGCACCCACAGGCATGAGAGGAGGGGTAACATTCTACTGCCGGCACTGGTAAGATTCATATTTGTTGAAATGAAATGAAAAATGGAAATGAAATTTACCTAACCTAAATAAACACGAATCAGCACAAAAACCTTTACATTATCGCATGTACCGATAGCTATCTCGATTACTCCAAAACAAATATCGATTATAGAATCGTTACGACATTGATTCTCACGTAATTCAACACGTTTAAGCGACTGTGCGTGTCGAATTTTAAATAGCATTGTGTGATGTTTTTAAATCAGCTTTTTGATATGACTCATGGATATTAAAGGACGTAAACAATTTAGGGTAAGTATTCAATTCAGATCTTTAGAAGATTTTTTATCTGTAAGTTAGCTGTCATTGTGACTATTATGCCGGCAGTAAAATGTTAACCCTCCACACATGCCCGTGGAAGCAGTTAGAGCCTGCTAAGGGATACCTCCGGAAAATGGGCTAGCAGCGTCTTTCGATGTATCAACATCTAGTACTGCGCTCGCCAACCCGCGTGCCAAGCGTAGTGAGTATGGCAACTACCCCTCACGGAGATCCATGAGGGAGGCCTGTGTTTAGTAGTGGACGTTTTACGGCTGAGATGATGATAATGATGACCATTATATCGTTGGTAAAAGGTACATCTGGCCCATTATGGATCTAGAATTAAGAGATTTCATAAGTCCTAACATACGTTTTATGTCTCTTTATAATAACGACGTAGTTATTTATTTAAATGCAAACACATATTATCAAAAGATAAGGACCATGTCACGAAACGTAACGCACGACCAGATGTATTCCAATCCAAATCCTTATTCTCGTTAAAACGATCGAGATCTTGACACTCGCTCCTAACAAAAACCACTCGACATCGGTGTCATGCAACAGATTCCTCTCAGAATAGCCCTTCTATTACTCTGTGGCCTGGCATTGACCCACAAAACAAACTGACGCTTCACAGTATCAAAATAAGGTTTAGTTTCCAACGTTTTTTTCAGATAGATGCAAAATTGTTCAATCAATACAAATCACAGAAAGCATTCGAGTCGTGTGCTCGGAAAGCAATTTCCTTAGCCTTTCATATTGTAATGTAAGTGGCGCCCTCTCTGATCGACCGGCTGTATTTACGATGTACAAAGTTTATCTAGCTGGAGCTTTTTAAGTTTGCTGTGATTGGTAGGGGTTGTTTTTCCTTGAATGTAGTTTTACGTGGAGTACTAAGAGCAGGCTGTAGGGATATTATGGTGGTTTTGATGATGCTGTGCACTGTGTTGAGTGAGGTCAAATATTTTCGGGATCTGCAACGTGTATTATTTAACATGTAACACCGATCGGACGAGAGGTGACACGTGACGTTTGGAGATTAGGCAAATAGGAGACGTACTAGGGCGACTGCCATTCGTCCATCGTGCCTAACGTGTTGACTGTTGCGACTGTGGTGACTATGGCAACTGTGGCGACTGTTGCGACTATGGCACTGTGGTGGAAATGTTTTACATGTTCCAGGCGTCCCGTGACGGCTCAATTTTTTTAATATCATGTCTTATTTTTATTTTGACCTAATGAATAAAAAAGCTGGTTGTCGAAGTTACGATGATCTTCCTCACATCAACTATAAAAAAAAAAATATTCTTGATTATTATTCCCAGAGACATGATTCTCAATGTAAGCTTGGTTTTGCTAGAAATAATGTTTAATTTAATCTCAACCTTATCGACCTTTCTTTGATCACCTACAATAGCAAAACTCTTCTTGTCTAAAATATGAACAAATTAAGTGGTTCGCACCTAATAAGTACAACAACTTGTAAGTTATTTTTACTCCGTGGCTTTTTAGGAACGATATTTCAGGAAACTTGGACTTCTGCTGGGGTCAGGTCCGTAATTGATTTCCAGGTAAAAGAGACCCGAAATGTACTTATAATTTACTGAGTTTGTGAGTTCCATAGCAAATACCCTGTAATCAGAAACTTCCTTATAACTTGTTGTTCAAAATAGTTTACTATATAAATAGTTTGGAAAACAGAAAATTATATTTGCTTAGATTTTTTTTAGAAAAAGTGAAAGTTATACTTTTTGATATTTTTTCTGAAAGTTCTAAATACACCTTGTTTAATTCAATAACTTATATATACCTCTATAATAACTACCGAAGGCGAGTCGTATCTTGCTTTCGCGGGACTCCGGGCAGATGTAAAACGAAACTATTTTGGACCTACAGAAAAAAAGGCTGCCCTGCTTAGGGAGTTGAGAGATGGTGTAAGCTGCCCTGAAGAGAAAAAAAACAAATTAAGATCAGTTGAACCGACAATAGTGAAACTCTAAAATTGGGAGAAGTATATAGTTTGTAATTTTTATAGTGTTTAACCAAACTTAGGTAAAACATTTCAAAGAAGTTAATAACCTTATCAAAAACTTTTGATAAGGAAATGTTGAAGAACTCTAGTTACCCGTAGATGGCGCTCTAATCGGGGCTCAAACCAATGTCACCTTATCAAGAATTTCAGCGGTACCCGACATGGGTTCTGTAGCTTAGTGGTCAAAGCACTTTTGGCTTTAGGAAGCGTCAAGTTTCCAGACGACAGAGTCAATTTGACAGACGTGGGTTCGAATCCCACAAGAAGTATATAGTACAATTAATAATCAAAACTAAGACGGTGTACATGTAAGTATAGCCTTTAAATTATTTAAATGTCAGAAACTCATTGAATGTCAAAAAGATTTCTTTAAATTACGTAAACAGTTTAATTAAATACAATCATAAAATTAAAAATTGTAAACTAACATGAATACTCCTCAATTAAGGAGCTAAACGTAGGATAATGATGAATTTATAATTTAAAAAATTAGGTAAAAAAATATTTTTTTTTACATTTACATGTACTTCGACAAGTCAGCAAAACAATATAATATTCAAAAGCATACGAGATACAGGGAAATTCTGTGATCTTTATCTGTATATAAAACCCAAGTAAAAAACTTTAGGCTTCAAGGCCGGTTGCGCACACAAAACCCACATTTATAGGACAAGTCGTACCGGTCGAGACAGCTGGCCACAGGACTGGAGGCAGTGAAGCGACGCTCGACACGCGACTCTTGCGCAAATAGTTGGATGTTACAAACAACGCGACTGTTCAAAAAATTGCCGTCACGGGACACCTGGCAGATGTAGAACATTTTCACCACAGTCGCTGAAGTAGACCCAGTAGCTACAGTCGCCCCAGTCGCCACAGTCAACATGATGGGCGAAGGACAGCCGCCGTAGTACTAACTCGCACATCTCCAAGCGTCACGCGTCACCTCTCGTCCGATCGGTTTTACCCCCCAGAAAAGATGTTTCACATCAAAAATATGTTATTCAAATCGATTTGGGACCCAAGATATCGTGGTAATTATCATCATCATCATATGGCTGGTAAGACGTCTACTGTTGGACATAGGCTGTACCCATGGATCTCTAATGGTCGCGAGATATACGCCTGTTGCAAACCTGTCGCGAGATACGTAATCAGCCTGCCGGTATCCTCTAACACAAGCTTATAAACAAGACCACGCGTGCACTCTGCATACAGATTAAGCATGCATTTCAATTACCTTGTTCCGATGGGAAAAAGGTTAAAAAAACATATTAACCCTTATCCAGCCGCGCGCGGTCTTACTGACCGCCCTGAAGTTCAGGGCGGTCAGTAAGGCCGTTCAGGGCCTGAACTCACTTGGATCGACTTATACTTAGAGTTAATTAACTTGTTCGAATAACGAAACCTACGTTTTGCATTACATTTATAATTATACGACTTTTTTAATTTTTATAGGCTATATCTAAATTTTAGGCATGGTTTTTAAGATTTATTTAACTATACATGCACAGAAAACGTAATACCTACGCATTACAATTGCCCCGTTTCGGTGGTGAAAAAAGGTAAAAAGTATATATTAGGCCCTTATCCAGCCGCGCGCGGTCTTTTGAACCCCTTTATATTAATCGCATCAACTTAGAATACACTAAAATTGTATTAAATGTATGCAATTTAAAATTTGTAGTATTGAATTATATCCTTTGTTTTTTCAAATAGGTACTCGTATCTTATAAATAATAAATGGATAATTTTGTTTATTGTACTATTAAAAAAAATATAGCAATATGGTGCTAAAGCACCATTAGCTTATTGGTTGTAAACAACCAATAAGCATACAATATTTTAGATCTAGCGTTCAGTGGCTCTGTAGCCGAAACGGTAAAGGAACCCTTACATTAAGAAGTTCGTATAAACATTGTAGGCCTGGGGAAGTCCCGTCAGAATCAAAAGTTTTGATTGCATTTTTCACATCTATAGCCAAAGTATTTTCACGTTTCTATTACTCTCTGATTCAATTATTATTTTTTATTTGTTCTATGTTTGTAATCTGAGTCTTAAGTACTGTAAATAAACAAAATTTAATTTATTTTATGAGGCAAAGGCCGCTGTCTGCACAAGGCTTTAATTCTAGTTGCACGGTCTTTTGGACCGCCTTGAATTAATTGGATCGACTTCGAAATTTGGTCGTTAATGTTGGATAAGAAACTCACGACTCCAATCTCCGTGAATGTATCGTCAGATCAACAAGTATTCTAGGCACTATATCTGTGAATGTAGATAGGACAGACCACACGTTTTAGTCGGATGAGACTTTAATTAATCTAATTACGTGTGCAATTTCTAAGATCCATTTAAATATATTTTTGCCATGAAGCACAATATCGTTTTGAGTTTCGAAAAATTTGTATTATGGTTTAGTTTGCATAATAAAGACTCTTTATCTATCTATCTTACTCTTCGTTATTCTATAATTCTTACTGTTACTGCCAGCCCGAATCATCCCATTGTTGGGCAAAAGCCTCCTTCCACTTCTTTTTTTTTTAATTTATTTAAGGGGTTTCAGCCACAAATTGTCTATATCACCCCATAAGTCTATTTACAAAGATAACTACTACAACTAAAATATTACTTACCGGTAGCAAAAAAACTATATGATATCTTCTAAGAAACAGAAATATAAATGCATAAGCTTCTTAGCGCCATCTGATAAGGGTGACGATAAGAAGCTAATATACATACATACCTACAAGGCTCCACTTCTTCCAGAGCACAATTTCTTAATATCATAAATAATATCTTACTGCATGTTGTTTATTATTAGTAAAACATAAATACGAGTATAAAAAGTATATAAAGCATTACAGTACAGTTCCGGGTCAAGGCTTAAGAAAAGTTGTGAGCATCTATTTTTAACTAGAAAGTGGTGGGAAAAAGGTTTTCCTTATATTTCATTTCGCAAGCAAGAAATCCGTAATCCGCATTTTACCTACGATTAAATAAATAATGCCTGAGCCACTCGGACCTAAGATATTAATATTAAACATGTATGATGCACTTAATCATATAAAAAACGAACATTAACATAAGAACGGTTTACAAGACGTTCTCACAGTGTCAAGTCTCGTCGAGTTTTGTCTTCTTTACCGATTTTCTATTTACAACTCTGTGTGGTGAGCTCACGTGTCATATTGGTATGCCGGCATGAGGTACGGCTTGGTTCTTGGCATAGATGATAATAGGCGAGTGGAGTTTACATACAGAATCCGTAAGTATACAGTATACACTTTGTAGCAACGGGTTATAAGCAAGATCATGTGCGGATCTAAGAATCGGCATGTTTCTAGCAGGTACATTATTTATGTTTTTTTTACTAGCCTATACTGTCCCACTGCTGGGCAAACGCCTCCCCGTCTCTCTCCATTTTTCTCTGTCCAGCGCGATGTCTCGATGACACCAGTGTCAGGCGGCCCACGCGTGGTCGGGTGTTCAATCCCATGATGATGATTTTGTTTAAAAATCGAAACATGTCGGTAGAACCTTGCGCGTTATATATAACACTGCGTGAGTAATCCCCGTATTTAAGCAATTGTATTATGAATAAATTAAAAGTAAAAAAAAACTTTTTAACAAACAAGATAAATATCCGGTTAAATATTGTGTTTAACAACGTGCCGTGCTCGCGAAAGTTTCAGTAAGACTAAAGAATGAAAATTCAGCATTTTATAAAGCATTCTATAAAAACCTGCAAACCTAACTAATGTCAGCGCAATCGAGCTCCGCCAGCAACAAAACGCAGGCACTAATTCGCCTGAGCTTGCGCTAATGACCATGGGGGGGGGGGGATTTGGGCTTTTACAATATGATTTATGATTAAAGCTGTGCTATTGTCGCTGTAACGTGTTAATATCGAGGGGGTTAGTCGTGATCGGCGTGAGTGGGCGATATGGAAGAAAGGGAAGTTGACAAGTCGATTGTAACAAGTACTAGAGTCGATAGTAGTACAATAATAGTCATCATTTCAGCCGTAGGACGTCCACTGCTGGACAAAGGCCTCCCTCATTGATCTCCAAGTACTGCGGTTGGAAGCCGTCTGCATCCACCGCCGACCAGCAGTTCTCACCAAGTCGTCTGCCCATCTTGTAGGTGGACGTCCTACGCTGCGCTTGCCGATCCGTGGCCTCCATTCGAGAACTTTGCTGCCCCATCGGCCATCTGTTCTGCGCGCTATATGGCCTGCCCATTGCCACTTCAACGTGCTAATCCGTTTGGCTATGTCGGTGACCCGAGTTCTTCTACGTATCTCCTCATTTCTGATTCGATCCCGTAGAGAAACCCCGAGCATAGCCCTCTCCATAGCTCGTTGAGCGACTCTGAGCTTGTTTCTGAAGTTCTTCTTTCTTTTAGGAATGTTCACTGTCAGTATAGCTCCCATGGGATAGAGGGTTAGAAATAAAGGTATATGCTATATATATCCGATATTACATTACAAGGTATATGCTATATATATCCGATAATACATTACAAGGTGTATTATACATGTGTACTAACACGAAAGGGGGCGATTCTGACAACCCCAAGGAACAACTTTTATTCTACGACTTGCCAGGGTTCGGTGTTTTTCATTCAAGAAAAGGCCCGGAAAGTTTTAACTTTCACCGCCGATTATACGATATTGATAACCTAAACTCCAGCTTATTCTTTAAATCAGCAAATGTAGTTAAGGACGCGTTTGCGTTGGCCACAAGCCGAAGACAGGGTGAAATGATGATGATGATGTAAATTTAAGGTGGCCTTTTATAATAGCTTTTAACGAAGGTAAAAAACCGTGTTGGCCGATTGGTATGTACCCACGACATTCAATCCGAAGGTCGTGGGTTCGATACCAGCCGTGAATCAATGGATTTTTCTTTCTTGAAAAGTCTAAGTTCACTTTCAAAATTAACGTGAGATATACTATTCATTTTGTAATTTGGATTACTCACGTTGTATTGTAACGTCGAAGATTATTCCGAAACGTTTCGATTTTTCTTGAAAATGAATAGTCTAAGTTCACATTTAACACGTGCTTGACGGTGAAGGAATCATCGTGAGGAAACCCGCGGCTTAGTTAGCTTCAGACGTATTGACCTGTTCTTTCCTCTGACTAACAGCTGGCTAAGCTGAGAGGATGGTAAAGGTGCTGGGCAATCCTAATCCATCAAACAATGTCCCAGGCACTGCAGCGTCCCGTACCTACAGCATGATTATCAGTTGCTGACGCTGCATAAATCATCTATAATAGATGCAAAGGCTTTACTTTTTAACGAAGGTATGCAATTTATTTAAAAATATAACGATATTTTGATTAAAAACTGTAACAATTAATGAAATTGTTCAACCATTTTTCAACGAATAACGCTTCGTTAACAAATTGCACGCAATATTTCGTCACGAGAGTTTCCACAGGGTAAAATTAATGGTGGTAAAACCTGTAGATTACCCAACACGTAGGGTAACTGCGACAATTCGGGTAACACTCTCACACGGAGCTTGCGCATACAATGTAGAGCAAGCGAGTTAATCCGATGACATAGCCGAGACTCAACCCATTACTTAAGCTTGGCCTAAGGTATGAGCAGTGAGAGCCTAGAACATGAGACGCTGAAATTTATGAAGTGTTACAATTTCAATGTATACTAAGATAATTTTAGCGTTTGCCGTGGGGTGACGGCAGCAGAATGTTGTCTCTCCTCTCTTGCCCGTGGATGCAGTAAGAATCTGCTAAGAGATACCTCGTGAGGGTGGGCAGCAGCGTCTTTCCGTGTGCCGCACTTCGTGTGATACCGCACTGTGCTCGCCAACCCGCCTGCCAAGCGTGGTGAGTATGGCAAAAACCCTTCATGCTCAGTACTTGCAAAGTTACTAGTGCAACTCTCAGCAAGCCCTTTTATTTGATTATCCATATTGAAGGAGTGCATTAAAATTACAAAGATTATACACGTCACTTGTAATTAAAATTACAAATTACAAGTGCCGTCACATAGCTGATCATGTCATTCAAACAAAACGTGCATAAAAAGATTCAGCTCAATTGGTTGAAGATATCTGCTTCAAAATTGAGTTGCAAGATTCCACCCGAAACATACATATGTACATACATGGAAAGCAATAATAGCTTGTAAAATGAATACCTTGCATAGTAAGCCCGCTTATCGCCAGTAAATTAAGCCAAACTAGTGCCAGTACTAGACAAACTGGTCGCTAGATACTCCAATAATAGTAGTGAACTAGACACTGGTACAAAAAAGAGACCGCAACATAAGTAACGAGAAAACGGTGCATACTCATTTTTAATTTACACGGTAAGGAGGTAGTAGGTAGGCAGTTAGTTCAAGATCTTAGTAGATTAGTGTGAGGGGCAGATATAGAATGACGTGGTAAATAATGTATTACTTTTTACGGTTCCGTACCCAAAGGGTAAAAACGGGACCCTATTACTAAGACTCCGCTGTCCGTCTGTCAGCAGGCTGTATCTCATGAACCGTGATAGCTAGACAGTTGAAATTTTACATTTTAGAACGTCAGTCCGACTCCACTTGGCCGTTTTTTTTATAAGTCACAACTTGGTTTTGGTCAAGATGTAAGTACTATAAAATACAACCTCCGTGGCTGGGTTGGTTTTTTAGCCGTCGAATCACAAGAGGTTACAGTCCCGCCGAGTGACAAATGTTTGCTTTTCTACAGATTTTTTTCTCGGATCTGTGTGTTTCCGCATAATATTTACAAAAAAAACGATGTACAGAAGTATTCTATCAAACATCTGGGACCCATAACACAACCTCTATGATGCTTTGGGGCTGTGTGCTGTGTGAGATGTACAACATATTTTATTTTATTGTTTTGTTCCTAGTTCTAAGTGAGTTTATGCATAGTTTTTTTTAAACTTTCGCGATCGCTACACATTATTACTTTATTTGATTATAGGGTATTTATCGCGTTATTACCATTTATATGGTTTGATTAATTTATGATTACAATAAAGGTAATCACGCGATAAATACCTGATAATTCAATATAGTTTATGCATAGCCACATACCATTACATAGTCATAACATAAACATTGATAAACGATAAACGGAAAACGAAAACGACAAGTGCAAGTAGTCTATTCGAATTTACATAACATGTGTGCTGTACATATCCGAGAAGTGGCTCTAAACGGCAAGAATTTTACATAATCTTGGTTTGCATATTTATTAAATTCTCCTCACTCACGCTTTTCTGCATAGTTCTGTAAACACTTGAATGAAAGCTATCAAAAATAGTTTACCTTGTTTTAACGCACTTGACATTGCGGGAAATATCCTGGGATGCTGGATAGTTTTACTATTAACTTTATTTATACGTACATATCTATTTACGAACGTTTAAATCGTTAGATGGGCCCTGATAAAAAAGTGGCATTGTCTTTAAATGTGTGTTTAAAATAATGCCGACACACGCAAATTGGTTTTACCAATAAACCAAACTATTATTGTTACCATTGTGCAATCATATTGCACGAACTTTCGTTGAAAAAATGCAATAATCAATGTGTTTCTCTGAACACAGTTATAGCCGAATATGGTGTGTTTTTTTGTATGCAAACAAGATATGCACAGGATATGGAAATCAAAATCCTATTTACTGTCTATCAGTTGGGTAATAGAAAAACAATAAACAAGTTTCTATTGCTTTTTCATATTAATTAAATAATAAAGCATCCATCATACGGTACGTAATAGACGAGACAATAATAGGCTTCGTAATCCCAACCGCAAAACAGCACATTTACGAAATAGTATAGTCTGTATGGCACCAAATATTTATAGTAAAGTACCAAAGTCCTATAAAAATCAAAATGACTAGATATTTAAACCTAAATTAAGACAATAATAATTATTAAAGGAAATGTAATTATTATATTCATTCGTTTTTAGATGACAAGTTGGAATTATGACTAAATATTTCATATGAATTGAATGTATTGACATTTTTATTTTATTAAATTATATTTAAACTTTTTAAATTATATGAATAAATTTGCATGCTAATTAAGGTAGAACATAATTGGAACTACATTAATTTTAAGACCTTTATAACATTATATTCAAGCAAATAAATAATCTTTATCTTTACCTTTATCTATAAGATGAAGCGCACAAGTTAATTTTAAAAGTTTGATGTATATTTATCGTGGCGTATTTTTTTTTGTATCAGGGCAATAGAAAAACATTTTAAAACTTACAAATATACCGGCTAGATTCATGGCGTATTTACATATGTAACCATATTTCACTTAAAACTTGGCCCAGATAGAGATATACCAGTAATATTTACAACTATAATAGAGATAGAGGTATACCAGTAATATTTACAATTGGAGTTCCATCTGACTCGTGTCACAGACGAAAAAACAAAAAAATAACAAGTCCTTACCTTCTAAAAGTCAAAATGAGTATGCTACTCGTAACCTTAGGTTAAGGTTACGACCTTCAGTGAATCCTTCAAAATACGATAAAATATTTAAAGACAATAAACATTTTCTAGGCGCGATAAAATAACACCTACCTTTAATTCCACCACTGAAACAATTCGACATTTACCAAAGGTTTCTAGGGCAGTCATCTCAATAGAACACAGTGTAACCTAACCTCATAATATTGCCCCGCTCATAATCATACACATGCTATAACTTAACACACATAAAAACTGCAAAACACCACTATGCACTTCTTTGAACAACTTGCCTTGTATATTGATTTAATTACCGGATCGATATTTTGATAAGTCAATAAGTGTTTATTCCATAGAGCAAAACGCTACATACAATATTCAATTTACAAAAGAAGGACAAGGCACATTTGAATTGAATAAGCACATAGTTGAATAACCACATAATTGAAATCGTTCGCTGCAGATAACTTTTTTCCAAGTGGTGGAAAGAATCAAACAAGAAACCTCACTCTAAACCAGGGTAGATACAAGATCAGGTTAGTGCAAAAGCTTGATTTTGTCACTTCAAAATCACACTTCTGCACTGCCCGTTTTTTAAAAACCTATTTTGTGCACTTGTGGGCAAAGGTCCACCATAGTCCGCCTACTGTCCTGGTTCTTCGCTACTGTCTGTCGAACGAGACGAGATCGTCTTGTAAAGAAAAAATATTGGAATATTTATAAAAAAAACATTAAAATAAACAAAAGGTTACTTTGGTCATATAAACCAAGCTTGGTCATCTAATGCATATTACAAGAAAATATAAATAATTCCTGATTGTTTGTCTTTTTTTATTAGAGAAGTTATACATTTTCTGCCTACTCATCATTGCTTCCGTATTAAATAGTATACCTATCCATCTACATTAAACTTATCTGTTAAGTTTAAACTAAACATTAATGCTTACAAGTTTTATTTATTATAAATTTTTTTTGGTAAAGATAAAATTGAAACCCTAACTTTATTAATTCAACGTTCAACAATCATTCACGTTATTTCCTTTATTTGTAATTAACTACACAACTCGGACAGTAGAACTTTTTATGATTTATTCAGCCTTATAAGTTGCAGCACTGTTTGGTGTTTTTACACTGTTACCAAAATGACCGTAAACCTGAATGATATCGTACAAATGAGTGGGACCAAAGCTTTCTTATAGCCCCATCTCTCCCCCTAATAGATAGGGGAGCCCTGTCCCTGCGCCTTCTATTACATCATTTATTATGGCAGCTGGGTGAAGTTGACCGACATAGAAGTTGTATGAAGACAAATACAGGTGTATAGATGGGGGCCGTGATTTTGCGTGATAATTTATTTCATCTCAATTCTCAGTGTTTACTCCGAAATTGTCACGTCACTCTAAATGTCTGCTATAATCACTTTACCAGGCCGTTCGGTTTGCAATAGATATTGTGTGTCGTGCGATGACGAGAATGCAGAAAGTTCGTTTTAAAAGATATTTTGACAGTTTTTGTGGAATTTATCGATTTTGAGCGTTTATCACATGAATCACCATCCACGAGAAGTACCTCCCTCAGAGGTTTTTCTGCGAGATTCTTTACCTAATCTATGTTTTGGAATAAATAGTCGGGTTTCTTTCTTCCTTCGATTCCATTTTCCTTATTTAGTATCATTTTATCAATTGCGCTTTCTCTCTTTTGCGTCACAAATCTTAAAAAATCTAATAAACCTAGAAATAAATTGATTCAGGCGTGGCTTTTTGGAAATCCATTATAATACGTGTCCAATTATTTTTGAGTGTTTTTCAAGCGCTCTTTATATATAGGTAAGCGGATTTGTTACTAAATATTTGTTCATTTAGATACTTATAAACCTAGCAAGTTTTTGCCTTCTAAAAGTCTTAACAATGCGCTTTTTCACCGACTCAAGTCACATCTTGGTATACTTAAAATAAATAAGTAATAATGCTGGACAATTTACACAGCCCCAAGCTAAGCAGAGCTTGTATTATGGGTACTAGATGACTGATATACTTACGACATAGATAGATATATTTTTTATTATACATAGAAAAACATCCAGAACACCCTGAACAATTTTTTGCAGATCGAACAAACATTTGCCCCGAGGTGGGAATCGAACCCGCAACCTCTTGCGTCGCAGACGGACCTTCGCCCGCTGCGCCACAGAGGTCGTCCAGTATAATAACAAACCGATCAAGTATCGATCTTCTTGAATTTCGAAATGGGTATACTACTCGTAACCCAGCAAGGACTTGTAATGCAGTATGTGAGGTGGATGGATCTCCTGGAAGCAATCGGGCGATGAATGATTTCGCTGATAAAGCAGGTCCTCACCTTCCGTCCAGGGTGCGGCATCGGCGGCGGCGCGATCAGCCGCATCTGAGGCGGCTGAGGCATCGCGGCCAGCATCTGAGGCACTAGCGGCATCACCCCGCCCATGGGCAATGCCACTGCAAACTTCTGCATGCCCATGCCCCCCATAGTCCAGGGCACGAACCATCCCCCCCCAGCCTGCATCGCCCCCCCGCCGTACCACGCCAGATTGATCAACTCTGCCACATCAACACTTGAACACTGAGGCGCGTACGCATGGAGTTGTAACTAGCACTTTGCACATGTACCTGTGGACAAGGAGACAGGTAGACATTAGGACATTAGAACCGGTATAAGGTCTCTTATGACATTAAGTTTTGATAAGGTCTTTAACTGGCAAATACTTAGTGATCAATGAGGGAGGCCTTTGTCCAGGAGTGGATACCCTTCGGCTTGAAAAGAGAGAAATGAACGCGATAAATACCGGTTGTAACCGGTTACGTACATATATCGGGCCAAAATACTAAGCTGCAATGCGTAATTGAAGACGTTAGGCCATTTGAACCTTTTTTGAATTTGAGATTGTCATTTGAACATTGCTTTTATCGGTTTTAAAATTAAATAAGTACTATATAATATATAAAGAAAGAAAGAAAAAAAATAAAAAAATATTTATTTATGTCCCGTACGGAAAACAAATAAAATTACACAGTTAACAGCAGTAAAAAGACGTAAATAGGTCGCCAACTCAGCGTACGCTGTGATAGACACAGCACTGGTTTTCAGTGGCGCCTTAGATGATTCTTGCGCGGAACGCACACCCAATTCAGTGCAATATTTACATTAATTCTATAGAAAACACTAAACATTACATAACAATCCACTTAAAATGAAATTACAGATATGAAAAAACAAACTTTAAAGATTACAAACTACAATATACTATTGATACTATGCTGTCCCGCTAGTAAAATAATCACATAAAACTATCAGAACAAAGCAAAACACCAACCAACACCAATATTTTCTATTAACAAAACGCCACCAGACGCTCCTTGAATAGATCAAAGCGATCGACGCGCGCGCATTATTGGAGCGGAAAATGTAAAGAAAACACACTAGATAACGTGGCCGTTGGCGAACTGTGACCGAGTTGATTGACTACTCTAACTTGGCCGCTACTCTGCTCACCAACATCGTATAATCCACTCTTATTACGTAGCACTAAGGTTTAATTTAGTTAAACTAAACTAAACAGTGACAGTCAAGGGTATTACGAGACGTGATAATTATTGTAGTAAGGAACTGTATGTAGGTATATGATGTCACGACTGTATGAGTATTCTGTAGCTGCCGTCAGAGACCGTGAAATTGTATGGGGGTCCTAATTAATTGATGCTTATTCCAAGAATTAGTTAAATTATGCGCGGTTTAATTTAGAACTGATTTGACGCTAAAACAAAGGTTGAAGTCGCTTATTTGCTGCTTGAGAAATTTAATGAGTGAGTAATGCTGGGAGTGTTGATAATTTATTTAAACTCCAGGAAATCACGGTTACAGAAGATAGTTAAGAAAACAAAATATTGAATGAATTAATGTCGGAATGAAAATCACTTTATTGTACACCAAAATCAAGAGAGTTACAGGAAAAAAGGAGTTATTAAAAAACATAGGTGCAATTTCCTACTCTTTTTTATTTCCTTTCTCAATAATCTTTTTTCTTTTTCCTCAAGTGCACATTGAAGTCGGTATTTTTAGATGAAAAAATGAAGAATTATTCTGAGGTATTTTGATAAGTGCATAAAGCGTTTGATCTTAACAAAAAAATTAAAAATCGGTTAAATTCGAGTCACGCACGAAGGGTTCCGTACCCGTACACTAGTCTGTGAAAATTTCAAGCGCCGTTATTAAGATCGAGCAAAATACGGCATATATTTATTTTGTTCTGTTTTTAGTATTTGTTGTTATAGCGGCAAGCAAAAAACGGCAAATATCACGGTTGTTGTATGGGAGCCCCCTTAAATATTTATTTTATTCTGTTTTTAGTATTTGTTGTTACAGCGGCAACAGAAATACATCATCTGTGAAAATTTCAACTGTCTAGCTCTCACGGTTCATGAGACACATGGCCTGGTGACAGACAGACAGACGGACAGTGGAGTCTTAGTAATAGAGTACCGTTTTTACCCTTTGGGTACAGAACCCTAAAAAAAGTTGTGTCAGCCTTGCTCTTGTTCTGTCTTTGCAAAAAATGTGCGCACCTCGTTAATTTTTGGGTGTTAGTGAAAAGTGTCAAAATGAATAATTTCCCTGTCAGTTGCTTTGTATAACACATACGTTAAAATGGCGTACGCATGACTTGTTTAATATGTCTTGCGACTTTAATGGTTTTTATAGAAAATATACATTTTTATTTATGATGGATAATTCACTTCACATTTATGCCGTCATCCAATTTATTGTGTCAAAAGATCTGGATAAATATACAATACAAAATATACAGGGTGTATTATAATATGCGTTAGTACGAAACTCCTTTCGGGTTAGTTTCAGCCCGTGGAAACAAGTAGGAAGAGAGAAAAAATCGGATATTAGTTTTTTTTATTAATTTTATTTACAAATCTACTAGTAAGTGTACTGTGAAGATGATATAGGTCACAATTGGATTTAAAATTTTACTTTTATATATAATAAAAAACCCTTTGTGTGGATATAGGTTTTTTTATTTATTACCAGTAGGGCCACTCTTTGCGGAGGTCAATAACCCTGTCAGAAACAGCTGGCGTTAAGGTTGTCATTATCGTGTAATGAGCTGTTGAAGCTAAAACTTTCGTGGTCTTTTCTTAAAATCACCGAATCCTGACAGTCGTAGAACTAAAGTTGTTACTTGGGGTAGGCAGAATCACCCCCTTTCGGTTTAGTACACATATTATAATACACATTTGTTATACAGAATCTCTGTACAACTAACTTCCAAACATTTATATAATGAGTTACAACACCAGTCTTTGATCGTGATGTTCATCATAATAAAAGTCATGTCAAAATATTTATAGCTCCCACAAACACTGCTTGACTCCTCTTTATGTACATATACAGTTAACTAAATAAACTGGTCTGTTGCATAACAATATAATTGTTAAAATAACATTATATAACCTAAATATAAAGGCAATTAAGTCGTGCCGTTTTACCGTGGGGTGGCAGTAGAATGTTCCTCCTCTCATGCCCATGTATGCAGTAAGAGCCTGCTAAAGGATACCTCCGGATGATGGGCAGCAGCGTCTTTTCGTGTATATATCAATATCCGTACTGCGCTGGCCAATCCGCCTGCCAAGCGTGGTGAGTATGGCAATGGTGACGGCTTCAATAAACAACATAATACTTCTGTGGATTTGTTTGACTGTAGCGTGGCAAGGATGAGGCGCTTATTGAGTTCTGATTTCTTTGACTGAATTTAACTAACTTTATTTAATCAGTTTTGTTAATCTAAATCACCTTCGTTTGTTAAAAGCTTGTATTTACTTTCGTGCTCCATTTCTATAATATTTCTAATAGTGAAGACTTGTTATTAGCCGTTTGATTCTAGATTACTTATATAAATATAGAGGTATTATGTTTGATTTGTGCTGTTAGTCTTCCTAAAATAAATAAATAAAATAAAACTACCCCTCATGGATCTCCAGAGGCCTTGTTCAATAGTGGACGTTTTACGGCTGAAATGAGTGAATGTGTTGTGTATGTCAAAAATAAATGTATTTTATTTAATATTACAGTCCCGTTTACACAACTACGTATTCTGTGCCCCGACAAACCAAAACATCCGAAACGGTATCATAATACGCCTAATGAAGCCCGAATTAACAATGGTCACTCGACAAAAGATTTGAAAAATGTATCGGGCCATTAGAGGTTAAGCCTTAATTATTTTATAAGCGTAGCGACAAGCAATCAGTCTAGCGATACAAGTGTTCAAATGAAGGCATTTAACTCTCTCACATTGTTTTTAGTTCAGAAATTATGAGAAAAGTTGAAAGATCAATTTAAGATGATAATTGAATGAATATTCCACAACATAATTAAAGAGGTTTTTGTTCTGAGTATACATTATATATTTCATCATATGTTCGCAGACTCAGTTTGGGTTCCAATAATTTCAGTAGAAAGTAGTGCAAAATACACTGATCCTCGGTGTATTTTGTACCTACTGACGTAAACACAAAATAATGTCGTCGAATAGAAATTAGCTATAGTTTTAATTTATTTTTAACGCTTAATATCACCTTTGTCATAACCGGTGACAAAATGGTAAACTTGACATAGTAAACACTGAAAACAGTAATCAGTATTCCGAATAAGTGTTACGAATCCCCGTTACGAATCAATGGACAAGCTCACTTAGCGTATCGCCCAGCTCATAAACACAATCACAGGGTTAGGACATAGAAGCCCGCAGGGCCATAGTCCAGCGCCTAATCGATGGACTAGATCGCTCAACTCGCAAACACAGTCAGTGTTGTGTATGCCAAAGAAGCCCGCAGCGGCAATGGTTCAGCACTCAATCCATGGACAAAAACGCTAAGCGTATCGCTCAGCTTATAAACACAAATACAGTGTTAGGACATAGAAGCCCGCAGTGACCATAGTGCAGCGCCTAATCGATAGACAAGCTCGCTCAGCGTATCGCTCAGCTCATAAACACAATCTCAGTGTTATGACAAAGAAGCCCGCAGCGGCTATAGTTCAGCGCCCAATCGATGGACAATTAGCGTGACAATGGAAGGTTTATTCGGTCCATGGACATATGTCATGGCAGTCCTATATAGGATGGACTATAGGGATGGGTTTTGTTATGATTTTGTTGAATGCTCTGGTTTGTTATGCAAATGACTTTGTTAACTGGTATTGTCCCGTTTGTATTCGACCACCAGAGGCCAATTCTTGCAATATAAATCTATAATATGTATTCTATCAGCCATCTCGTTTGCACAATAAATGAGTACTCTCAAATATTTGACCTACTTGTTAATTAATTAAATGAATACTGGCGTGAATGAAATGTTAATTTTTATTTGATTTCAAATACATGTTATTCATTAATGGTGAGTTATGCACGTAATAATTACTAATAAGACGAAAAGTTCTCGAATGGAGGCCACGAACCGGCAAGCGCAGCGTAGGATGTCTACCTACAAGATGGGCAGACGACTTGGTAAAAACTGCAGGTCGGCGTTGGATGCAGGTCGCTTCCAACCGCATTACTTGGAGATCAACGAAGGAGGCTTTTATCCAGCAGTGGACGTCATACAGCTGATATGCTGATGATGATGAATTGCCAACAGAAATAACCGGATGCGGCAATAACCCTAGAGATAATGTTAAATGTCAATTTTGTACTAGCTAACAGTAAGGAATTGACATTTGACAGCAATGACTGCGAGATTTACGCCTGTTGCAAACCTCTCGCGAGATACGTAATCAGCCTGCCTATGTCCGGCATTGGACGTCCTATGGCTGAGATGATAATGAGGTAAGTGCTAAAAATGTAAGGTAAATCCATGATAATCCTAAAATTTTACTTGTAAAATTACTCGGTATAAAACAATTTTACAACAAAGATCATAAAAAAAACATAAAACTGAATGTCGTTGGTTGTAAAACAATTTCTCTATTGGCATATTTTTAAGACGTAAAATCTATACTCTATACTAATATGTAAAGCTGAAGAGTTTGTTTGTTTTTTTGTTTGTTTGCTTGAACGCGCTAATCTCAGAAACTACTAGTTCGATATGAAAAATTCTTTTAGTGTTAGATAGCCCATTTATAAAGGAAGGCTATATAACATCACGCTACGACCTACGGGAGCGGAGCAGTAACCAAAGATGCGGGTGAAACCGCGGGCGACTTCTAGTATTTTATACACAACATTATATATTATTACAATCTCCAAACTAAAGATAATGAATGATAAACCATTAATCCTAAATATTAAATAATAAAAAGCATTATCTGACCTAATACATCGACAATAAGATACAATTTCTGAATGATACATTTAAAGTTGTATAGACACTGCACGTTATGTTCACGAGGTAAATAGAAAATGTGCTATTAATTTTACACGCGAATAAGCTAGTTATTAAATGCGGATATCTAAAATAAATATCAGCCGGGGCGGTGCCGCCAGTAGAATGTTACCCCTCCTCTCATGCCCGTGGATGAAGTAAGAGCCTGTTAAGGGATATCTCCGGAAGATGGGCAGCAGCGTCTTTCCGTTTATCAACATCCCATACTGCGCTCACCAACCCGCCTGCCAAGCGTGGTGAGTATGGCAACTACCCCTCATGGAGATCCACGAGGGAGGCCTGTGTTCAGTAGTGGAATTTTACGGCTGCAATGATGATGATGATTAAATGCAGATGTTACTTTGTTATACTTCCACGCCTAAACCACTAAACCGGTTTGAAACATTCGTCCACCATTATTGGAAAGCTACATTATCAGCGAACAGAGCGATACATTTTATCCCCAAATTCCCACGGCAACAGGAACTACACGGGGCTACGTAAGTTCCATATAAATAAAAATGGTCGAACCTCGCTCATTTTAATAATTACATTATCAATCAAACATCACAATAAATTAAGCAACACGATTTATTCGGATCGAAAAATCCGATGACGCGATTCCTCTAAGCCGAATGAATATGTTTGAAATGATGCGATGTTTTGAATGCAATCCTATTAGCAATATACATTTTGAAACTGTCATGGTTGTGAATATTAGCAATATTCCATAGTGTATTCATCGACTCGGAAATATAGTCCATTAAACTCAGGGTGACAGCAGGAGAGAATATATACCAGTGATGACTTACGGAACCGAGACGTGGTCTTTCACCATTTGCTAGCCTCATGAATAAGCTCAGAGTCGTTCAACGAGCTACGGAGAGAACTATGCTCGGGGTTTCTCTACGCGATCGAATCAGAAATGAGGAGATATGTAGAAGAACTCGGGTCGCCAACATAGCAAAACGGTTTAACACGTTGAAGTGGCAATGAGCAGGCCATGTAGCTCGAGGAACAGATGGCCGATGGGGCCGAAAGGTTGTCGAATGGAGGCTACGGACCGGTAAGCGCAGCGTAGGAAGTCCACCAACTAGGATGACCGGACGGGCGGACGACCTGGAAAGGTCTGCAAGTCGGCGGCGGATGCAGGCAGCTCCCAGCCAGGTGGTACCTGGAGGTCCATGAGGGAGGCCTTTGTACTATTTCACTTTACTCTCCAATACATTTATCACGAAACTCACTATCAAACAGGTATATTTCCAAAATGAGAACCACTAAACTAACACTCAAACGAAAATTCCCTATAACAACTAAACAACCCAATAAAAGTACAATCGGCACAAGTCGTTACCAATCGATACAAACGTCCCAACAAATACCGGTGATTATCCATGCGTACTTTATTACGGACCAACCCAGTGGATACAATAGGGGCATAAAGCGATCTTTGAAATTAAAATTCGTGGGAACACATCCTATTAGTTTGTTCCGTTTATGGGTCACTGACGAAATCTCGGATGGGCTGTGTAATCGAAACGGACATAGTTATTATTTTCCAAGCTATATTAACTCGCATTATGTCAATAGTATGTATTTTTTATCATCCTGAGTAAGAACATATTTTTGCTCTTTTTAAACCATATAGTTTGAAGCATTAGCTTACGAGATCTATAGAAAAATTAACTCTCGCACGACAAAATAATTCAGACAGCATTCTACTACCGGCAACACACGGCTATATTATTAAGTTCAAATAAATTAAATACCGTTTTCTCCACTTACGACTCTTTTGCGTGAGCGTAAACTTTTCACTCGCTGTATTTGCAAAACATCTAAATCAAAATATTCTCTTTAATTTACCCCTTAGAAAAACAATAAATCAAATACAAGAACATATATTCTTCACAACCGAATTCTTTTTGATCTTTTTCACATAGCTTATTCTTGTTTTAAATAAGTCTCTAAAAATGGCTGGCATTTGGCTAAAGAGGTCTTTACAATAGCGAAACGAATCGCCGACAATGCGTTATAAGAATGCCTTTATTTTTTTAACATAAACACGGACATTTTTGTATTTTAAGTGTAAACCCACACTTAGGCATCATATATTGAAAATGAAAATTGCAATCAAAAACTACGGTTAATTGCTCCGTAGCCAAACGGTAAAGGCAGCCTGCGTTAAAAGTGTTCGTCTGAACGTTACGGGTTCAAGTCCCGTCGGAGACAAAATTTAGATAGCATTTTTCATTTTCTATAAACACGGACTTCAATTACCCTGATGACGATGGTAGGAAGGTGTGACGGTGATTGGATTATGGTAGGAAAACAATAACTTAGGAAGGAGTTTAGTTCTTTAGAAGTCTACCTGATGACATAAAGAATATAGCAACGTTTGGTGAGTTTAAATCTTAACTAGAACGGCACTTTTCTGAGGATATAACATTTTTAGAGTAAGTAGACGAAAAAAAATATTTATGCATGGCTTTAGTTTCACCTTAAAAATTACTAGTAAATTACTCATGTCGTATAATTAGAAATAAATATCTTCGAACTGATATCGTCACCCGTGGAATTTAGAATTTAATAAACGGTAATAATTATCCATTTGCAAAACGCAAAACCGACTGCAGGGCGCCGCGCCTCACCGGTCTAAAAGGCACCTTACAATGGTTTTACAACGGATTTTTTTTACGTAAATTTCTCGAAACGCCTACAAATATTTTCACAATTACACAAATAGCTTATAAACAAGCCCGCCTCAATACGCATAAAACAAAGTCGTTTAATTAAATTTATCGATTAATTAACATTCCGTAGCCGCTATTATAGTTTTGCACCTGTCCCATCTCGCTTTAATTAGCAGTCAAGTGCGCGTAAACAGAAAATAAAATTCGCAAGAGATATACATAGGAACGATTAAAAATACTCGTTTGAAATCGATATCAACAAGCCGGGGATATTGATATGGGTACGCTTAGAAAATAATTGAACGCATCGATAATTGCACCAGTTTTCTGCTTCTTATACGGGTGAAACTGGTAGAGATCGCTCTTTGGCGATAAGGCTGCCAATTGTCACTTTGTTTCTCAGTGTTTGTTGTTTAGTTTTAAGGTGTGCAATAAAGTATTTTCTGGTAGTTAAGACACAGTCATCATTATCATTACAGCCGTAAAACGTCCAATACTGAACACAGACCTCCCTCATGGATCTACATGCAGGGTGGTTGCCATACTCACCACGCTTGGCAGGCGGCTATCGGCTTATTTCGGCTTCATAGAGCGTTATCTATGTTGCACGAAATCCTAACAGCCCGATATCTATTAGGAGCTGTTAAAACAATTCTAATTTGCTTCTTTTAATATTTTTATACTTTAAAATACACCAAGTGTAAACGTCCGTCGGTGTATAATGTTTATCAACGGGTAGTGTACGTACCTACTTTTAGTTCTTAAGACGTGATCGATCATATACAACAAAAATATCTTACAAAATAACTTCTCCATAATCCATTCGTCAATCCATTCCCAAGCCAATACAATTTGATCTGTTTTTGTATAAACATTTCTATTAAATCATTCAGAAATCACCGAGGTCCGTGATTGCGTTAACCCAATCGGAGAGGTACTTTACAAACGTAAACATCCGGATATACAAAATAAATAATATCTTGTACAGTCGCCTGCATAAAATGTTAACTGAAGGCATCGCCAAATAGAACGCGTACTTATAGCTCAAAATTATATTTAGTCTGTCAGTTAGATGGAAGTAATAAATAAATAAAATATTTGTATTTTTTGGTTTTTCAAATAACTGTATGTTTTAGGTATCGTCTCTCCATACGGATTTCTAACTGCGAAAATACATAAATCTACCGACTAACTTGGTCGAAATACCTTTATTAATAAGTATTTTTTAATATGTAATGAAACTTATATTATATTTCATATTTTAAACTTTTTAATTTAAATGTTTTTATTTTTATTTTCGATAATAAAAACCTCCAGGCGGCTCAGTTGTACATATATCTTAAACGTTACATCTTATAGCAGCTGACATTACCGACAGAATTAATGAAATTCCAATTCGATAAACATAAATTCGGGACCGGCTGATGGGAACACGATTGTAGGTATCGTATACAGGGTGTCCCTTATGTTGTTGCAGGATACAATCGTCGAATTTCGGGCTTCGGTTACGCAAACAGGAAATTGAATTTAAAATTTGTCATCGTGTGAATTTCAGAAAAATCTGTGCTCAATTTCGTTTTCACAAATCTGAAATACAATATAGCTGTATATTTTTTTGGTTATTGGCAAAGTTGTCAATCTTTCGTTAAACATTATAATAAAATGATATAATCGAAGGAACTAGCATTATGCTGGGTTGGATATCTTTTATCTAACAACGTTTTTTGTATTTGTTTGATAGATTTTAAATATGTTTGTACATATTGTTGCAAACTGAATATTATTCTATTATTTATACAAATTAGCTGGTATGTATCTTCAAAAAATATTTTGTTCAATATAATTTGGGCAGATGGAGGGACGAACTGGACGCATACTTTGAGGAGTGGCCTCAACTTGCTATCGACAGGGAGAAATGTAAGATGGGAAGGGAGGCCTTTGCCCTGCAGTAGGACAATAAAGGCTTCAAATAAAATGATTGATAAATAATTTGTTCAGAGTCGTTGTCTACACTACCAACACTAGCTATTATAGCTTCAGCCAAACCTGCGCCTTAGCAACGCGGGATGCGAGACGCGAAGTGGGAGCGTCAGCCGCACGGCAATCGCTACCCATCATATCTTAAGGCACCATGTATACGCGGCCACAACGAGGGACGACCGCGTCGGCGTAGTGGGAAGTACAAGCAAGTAGTTTTGGAAGGAAAAAATTGGGAATTCGATGATGATAATGATTAGATAGATGATTTATACAGGGTCTGCAACTGGTTCTTATGCTATACGGGATGCTTACCCAGCACCTATATGTATATACCATCCCAAAAAACCCATCGTCGAACACCGTTGAAGCATTGTTAAATTTGCAAAATTAGTTTTAAGAATTGAAAATCCATTGTTGCACGAGAAGTCATGTGACATCACGCCTTGGTACAGAGTTAATGGCTGATTATGTTGTCACGACGCTCAATCCTAAATTTGACTTTTATTACTAGGTTCTTAAATGTTAACAATAAATAGCTCCAGAAACTCAAAAAGAGATTTGGAAATATAAAAGACTGGCGAAACCCCCTAATATTATAAATCCGAAAGGTTGTTTGTATAGATATTTGTTACTTCTTCACGCAAAAACTACCCTACGGATTGAGCTAAAACTTCGCATATAGATGTTGACCACGAAATGACCGGGTACAACACAAGCGAAGCGGGGGGCAGAAGCTAGTTTACAATAAATTGAAACTCTCAGCACCTGGCATCCATGATATATAGCAACCACAGCATTTGTCTCGTTTTAAAAATACTTACATCGTACAGCCAGACACTCTTATACCTATAAAGGCCTTATCCAATGAAGAGTCATTATTATTCTGACAAAATACCGAATGCCGCTATCTTGCGAAACTTTGTATGTTAACCACCCTGTATAAGACACCTAATGAAGGTCTTATGGACCTCACAAATTTTGCATGTCATCTGCATTGCGATGAATTATTGCTATTTGCCGCACCGCTGTGGTTTAAAACCTCAAATTCAAACACCAATATTTTGTTTCATAATTATGTATTTATAACTAGCGGCAAGTGCGAGTCAGACTTTTACATCATGATTGGTTCTGTACTGCGATACTATTTTTAAACCCCGACAAAAAAAAGGGGAGTTATAAGTTTGACCGCTATGTGTGTGTGTGCTGTGTGTCTGCTGTGTAGGCACACACACACACAGACAGACAGACGTCTGTCTGTCTGTCTGTGGCACCGTAGCTCTTAAACGAGTGGACCGATTTGCATGCAGTTTTTTTATTTGAAAGCAGGTTTCCCGGTGGTGGTTCTTAAACATTATTATTATTATTATTACTAGCCATTTTCGTCCCACTGCAGGGCAAAGGCCTCCCTATCCCCCTTCCATTTATCCCGATCCTGTGCTACGGTGGACCAACCTTGTAAAAACAAGTCAAGTTCGTCGCGCCATCTCAGTCTGGGTCTGCCGCGTTGCCCCTCCCAGCGTTGGGGACCCACTCTGTTGTTATGAAAGTCCATAGGTCATTCGGCATACGACAGACGTGGCCAGCCCAGTCTTACTTTAGCCTGGCAGCCTTCTGAGTGACATAAGTTATTTGAGTTTTGGCGCGTTCTTAAACATGTTTTTACAAAATCGGTTAGGAAGTTTACTAGATGTGGGGGTGAAAGAGGGGATGAATAATCTAATGTTTCCAAACATACCCGACTTTGGTATTAAATGAATGGAAATGATGTGTAGAATGCAAAACTAAGGGAACACATTGTAAAATAAATTAAAACCTCCGAGACTAGGTAAAGTGTCGGAGGTTACTTAAAATTTTCAATTTGATAAACTTGTTTATTTTCAGCCTTTACTGTGTCTGCTGGGCAAAATTTCATTTTTTACGCTTCATTCCCTCCGGCCGGCTGAGACGCAGAAGGTTTTTCTGCAGATTCTTTGTCTACGTATTATTATATAGATATTATGTTTTTACAAAAAAATATCTAAGTATTCTATCACCCATAACACAACTCTGCTTCCTGTGGGGCTATGCTCTATTTGTTTGGGGTGGTGCTTTGTCAAATGTCCAGAATTATTTATATTTCTTCATACTTTGATCTTCTTTATTACCGACAAAAATAAAAAAAGTATAAATACTACCCATTTTTTATGTTCTTACAGTATGTGTGTTATCGTCAGCAAATTTTGAAATTGAAAAACATTTATTTAGTTCACAAAGAACATTTCTACTTTAACACACAAACTGTAAGAACATACAAAATAATTAAAAAATGGGTAGGTATTTTAAGATAATTTATTTGTATATATAAAAACCAACACAGGCAACGTTACGGGCACCCATCCGTTTATTTATTTTACTTTAACTAGAACGATACATGTACCAATCACACTAATTAAATACATAAATACATTTCCTTACCCATAAAAGTTAAAAAAAAAAACCACAAAACTCTACGTATCGGAATTTTGCATTTCAATAAGCGAATTAACACCGCTTATCGCGGAACGCAGAGTTGATCTTGTTTGTGAAATAATTAATGAACCGGTCATAATGTCGGAGCGCCGCCGCGGATTGTGCTAGCTAGCGTTTGTGCCGGACTTTGTTCTCGAAAGGAAAAACAGTTCAATTAGAAAAAAAATATAATCGTTATCATTTCAGCCGTAAAACGTCCACAACTGAACACAGGCCTCCAATCTTGGCAGGCGGGTTGGCGTTCGCGGTACGGGATGTTGATACACGGAAATACACTGCTGCCCATATTCCAGAGCGATCCCTTAGCTGGCTCTTACTGGATCTACGGGCATGAGAGGAAGGGTAACATTCTGCTGCCGGCACTCCACGGCAATTATTAATAGCCGTAGGTATTAAATGTATAAAACTATCCGTATCTGAACTAGGATGAAACCTGTGTTTTGAATGGAATGTCCGTGAACACGGCGTGGCATGTACACTATTTATTAAGCTGTGTAGCTTAAAAAATAGTTGCCCGACATACTCGTAGCATGTATATGCATTGTATATAATATACTATATCGTTGCCTGAGTAAAATTTTAGCGACTAGTATATATAATTTCCACTTAATCGTAGTTAGTTTTATAATGGGATCTAATTATAAGTGTATAATAATACGCGGACACAAAAATATATCCCCAAATCATTTCACAAACGAGGAGCTCTAAGCTAAACGTAAAAAATACAGACGACTTGGGAACCTCCTACTTTTTCTGAAGTCGGTTAAAATAAACGAAAGTGATCCTACTTTATTAGCTTACATTAACATAAATAAATGTGTATTATTAACACATGCATTATAGAATTTTCTTGTTATTTTTATTGCGCCAATAACATGAATCCGATCCGAAACGATACAGCATAGGGAAAACAAACAAAGCTGGCTCTTGAATTATGACGCAATTATAGTGACAAATACAACGGCGACAACAGTCACAGCTTAGGCAGGGCTGGCTGGTTCAAATTCATGCTGATATAGCGATACGTGATGCCTCGGGGTGCCGGCAGCAGATTGTTACCCTCTCATGTCCGTGGATGCCGAAAGAGCCTGCTAAGGGCAACCTTTGGATGGAGAGAAATAGGAAAGCAAGGTAAAAGGTTAATTGCAACTAAAAAACTAATACACATAAGGGTTAAATAAATTAATGATGGCAATTATACTTTCTGTCACCAATCTTTGGATTATTCACTTATACCGGGTGTTAGTGTAAACAGTCTTATTCTTGAAACCACAGACTAGGTATCAGGAACAGAGTCCAAAACCGATGAAAAAATAATAATTTATTTTTACATAATTTTTGCAAAGAAAATCCTCATAGATCATGAATGCGTTTCACCCTACACACACTACGATTTCTGAGGCTACGAAACACGTGCGTAGGTGCAATGCGCCTTCTCTTTCTCTCAAACAAGCCGCCCGCCGCCTTTCGGCAACTCGCCGTTTCTTTGAAGCGCCGACAAAAACACCCGCCAAGGTCCCGCGGCCAGACCCACGCGAGCGCCCGCGCCGCCACTTCGCCAGTCGCGTGCAATCTCGTGAGGTCGATACATCGCGACCCTTATGTGTGCCGATTCGCGGTAAAATGTAAACTGTGTAACTTATCTGTGCTGTGACAATGTCGTACACAAGCGAACAGTGGACTGAAAAGGTGCGGCTTTATGCCATAGCTGGTGGGTGACCTTGGCACGTAGGATGTACACAGAGCGGTTTCCAGGACATCGTGTGCCAAGCCGGGAAACTATCCTAGCGGCTACACAAAGGCTACGTATATAAGACTTGTTTGTTAATGAACTTTTTGGTTGGGCGGGCGACGTACGACTGTAATTAGGGTGTCCAAAAAATCACGTTCCTTAGATTAGAAATGAATTATCAAAATGTAACGAAACTAATTGACTATTATTTTTAATTATTACTTATATCAATTCATTTTAGGGTTATACATTCGTGGTTTAAGTGATAAGTGTGTTCACACTAACACACTGTATGTAAATAATAATACCCTATTTAATAAATCAGTTGATCTGTCGCCAAAGTTGAATCACCAAAACTAGATAGCCTCCTCACAAAAAAACTAGGTTCTCACAAAAAACTAGGTTCTCACAAAAAACTAGGTTAGATTCTGTTTGTGTTGCAACATAAACTGGTTGTGGCCAACCGTGTTGGCCGAGTGGTATGTACCCCCCGACTTTCAATCCGAAGGTCGTGGGTTCGATACCGGCCGTGCACCAATGGATTTTTCTTTCTTGAAAAATGTATGTGCATACTTAACACGTGCTTTAACGGTGAAGGAAACATCGTGAGGAAACCCGTAGTATAGTTAGCTTCAGAAGTGTTCTTTCCTCTGACTAATAGGTGACTAAGCTGAGAGGATGGTATAGGTGCTGGGCAAGCCTACTCCATCTAACAAAGTCCCAGGCACAGCAGCGTCCCGTGCAGCATGATTACCAGTTTCTGACTCTGTATAAATCATCTATAATAGAGCAAAGGCCTTACTTTGCAACAACAACGTACAACGAACCAAATTCTATGAAATTTTGGTGACAGATCTTCTATTTTAAGAACGATTATATTCAAAAGGTTATTGATAATTTAGTTGACATGTCCACTATTTTAGGTACGAATATGTTTATTAAGATGTGGTCAAACGCAATCCTATATACAGTAATACCTTAATAAAAAAAATATATTTTATCAGATTGAAGGAATAATTATAATTTTTTTTTTTGGCAATTACAAACTGACTTATACATAGAAAGACTCAGTCAGACTCAGACTAATACCTGCAAAACAAATACAAACATCGAGCATGTCCCGTGGCGAGAAAAAGCCCGTTGCCACCTGCGTATCAACGAGCGCTGTTCAACTATGTTGGTATTTTTCAACTAGACCAGCTATTTACAAACAGCTGTACCGTTTTATTGTTCGTAAAGTGAACAGCATATACAAAGCTATCATGCACTGTAGATGGCATGGAATTATTACTAACCTAGTGCTGGATCGAGAGCCGGCTGCTTTAATGAGGACAATTACATTACTGCGGTCAGGCATATTATATATAGAGGTAAGCTGTCAGGCAGATACGAAAATGAAGGTAGAACGTTCAATTAAAGTTACTGTAAGTAATTTTATAAGTGTCGTGGGGTGACGGCAGAAGAATGTTACCTCTCCTCTCTTGCCCGTGGATGCAGATTATTGCTTTCCGTGTATCACGCTGAAGTAGCAATGGGCAGGCCATGTAGCTCGAAGAACAGATGGCTGATGGGGCCGAAAAGTTCTCGAGTTGAGGCCACGGACCGGCAAGCGCAGTGTCCACCAACAAGATGGGGGCGTTGGATGCGGCCGCTTCCAGTCGCAATACTTGGAAGTCCACGGCCTGTGTCCAATAGTGGACGTCCTATGACTGAAATGTTTTTACATGAAGCCAAATTCTTCGATTCGTCGCTATCAGAAGCGATGTCCCACCAGACTCATCTTAAGTATTAATTTATTAGCAAGGTACTCGTAATATGCATGACTACTAGAGCATGCAGTTAAAACGCCGCACACGAATCCATGTGTTATTTCTACAAGATTGTGTACATCATAATTTTGCAATCAGTCGTGTGTTCTAATGGAGCTGTGTCACGGTACGTCCAAGCATCGTAAACACATAATGACAGTTTGTCGAGGATTCGGGCCTAATTTTCGATAAGGACTGAAACACACTATTGTGTCGTTTTGTATCGTGTCGCGGTAAGGAATTATATCTTTTATAATCATCAACAGCTCTATGAGCGCTATAAGGCGCTACGCCTGTTCAATTACTAACCGTTTTTATATTATGTTTTTATTAGAAGTACTTTTGTGGTGATGAATAAAGAGTTGTCTATCTATCATTTCAGCCGTAGGACGTCCACTGCTGAACGTACGAAAAGCCCTCCCTTATGGACTTCCAAGCACTGCGACTGGAAGCCACCGCCGACCTGTAGACCTTACCAGGTCGTCCGCACATCTAGTTGGTAGACAGCCTACGTTGTGCATTTTTTTTTTTTTTTTTTTTTTTTATGTTAGATAGGTTAGCTCTTGATTTCATCCTTGCTATCGCAAGAATGAAATGCCGTCCGTGGTCTTCATTCGAGTACTTTTCGGGATCCCATTGCAACTTAAACGTGCTAATTCGTTTGGCTATATCTGTGACCCTACCCCTACCCTATCCCTTTATAGGTATACAAAATGTAGTAGGTGTTTCTAACCAAGTCAAATGTGTGAAACAGATGCTTCTGAAGCAACACGACACGATAGTATGTTTCTAGCTTAACTGTGTTATTATGACATAAAATTTACTGGATATGTAATATCGATAAATTCTAGAACTGAATGTTACATAATCTTTGTATTTTAAACTAGGTTAAGTAGAGTAATTTTGACGAAGTCGAGTGTCATCAAAATACTTAGAAATTTGTTTTTGACTGTAATGTCAGCAATTCGTAAAACTACTCGTGTGTATCGTATCATTTTAGAGTTGCGTAAAACGGAACCCTTACACTTATCACTTTGTTGCCCGTCTGTCTGTCCGTCTGTCTGTCTGTAAAGACCATTTATCTAGAAAACGTGTAAATGTATCGAGTTGATATTAAAACCCATATACTTAGTCAAGTCTACAGCCTATTTAAGCTGTGAAAAAAATCAATATTCTAAGTTTACCTGAAAAACAGATACAACTGTTTATGCCGCAAAAACGCATGTTCAAAAATGAATCAAAATTCATAATAGGGTACTTAATACAATACAGATTTATTCTGTATTCTATGGGGTCCTGTTAAACTAGAACCACCTAGAACCACGAAATTCGGCAAGGTATTTCGTCTTATACTGTAGATACAGGAAGCTCCAAAAACTTTACATTCAGAATGTAATCATAAAAAAATTCTTTAGAAAACGTACGTAATCAATCAACGAGGTTAAACAACCCTACGCGCGGTCATCGGGGTATGGGATATTGATACACGGAAAGACACTGCTGCCTGTCCGGAGGCATCCCTGATTCTCACTTCACCCACGGGTAAGAGAGGTAAGGCAACATTCTACAGCGGGCACCCCACGGCATTTTAACCGTAGGCTCTAACAACTATGGTTTGTGAAATACCATGGCAGAGATAGTGATGTCATGGTTCGTTACTGCATTGAAATAACCGTGATTAAACTAACATGACAGTGCAAGAGTTAGGCTGCGCTCGTACTGTTAAGCGCCAATCATCATCATCTCAGAGGGACTGTACCACGTCCACTGCTGGACATAGTCCTCCCTCATAGATCCCTAAGATCATAAGTGGGTTCGCGAGCGCAGTAGAGGATGTTGATACACGGAAAGACGTTGCGGCCCACATTTCAGGGTTATTCCTTTGGCAGATTCTTGCAGCAGTGGATGCTGTTATGGATGGACAAGAGAGGAAAATCAATATTCTACAATCGTTACCCCGGCAATGGGTAATCTTTCGTGTTTTTTAGTTTTAAAACTATCATTTATTCATTTGTTCATAAGCAGAGTAAAATGTCCAGGAATTATTTATTTATTCGTTTCTTGTAACTAGGTTATGTTTATACCATTGCGACCACGGCCTAATGCCTAAGAGGATCCTGCAGTCACGGTGTATAGGCAACATAAGGAAATATATGCTAATTGTAAACAGTAGCATCACTACCTAGAAGAGGGATTATGTACAATATACCAATAACTTACTCGCATCGCATCTGTCGATGAGCTAATCGTACCTACGAGTACGTAGCTGAAATATATACACCGAGTATGTTTTATTTATAGACTTCAAGATGACTGATTTCCAAATAGAGTTTTTTTATACGACTAAATGACGAGAGAAGCCGAAGGCCCACCGAATGATAAGCTGTATCCTCTACCCATTACAATTGCAATACAGCGGTGATCACGTTCACGAAGCACGTGACCAACACTGCATTACATTGCGCCCGTCACCCTGAGACCGAGAGTTGTAAGGTCTCATGTGCCCGTAATTTCCCATTATTTATTTTATCCTGACACCTTTGGTGCGTTATTGAAAATGCAAGTCCTTTTCTTTACAATAATTTATTTATTTGTAAAAATGTTTGTTAGTCTTGGAAATAAACCATTTTCTGTACTTTTTAAGCTTTCGCAAATTGTTAACGTCATCATTTTCATCTTTTCAGCCGTAAAACGTCCACTACTGAACACAAGCTCTGGATCTACCTTCTGGATCCAGAGTTGTTTCAGTGTGAATCCCTCATGGATCTCTAGGAGGGAGTCTGCGGAAGAAGGGCAGCAGCGTCATTCCGAGTAACGTCCCATACGGCGCTCGCCTACCCGCCTGCCAATATAATATAAGCGTGGTGAGTATGGCAACAACCCCTATGATCGGTACACAGATCCACGAGGGCCTATGTCCATTCGTGGACGTCCTACGTACAGCTGAGATGATGATGATGATGATAACACCGATGATGTCCTTTTTTTAATTCAATTTCTTATTACAAAATATCAAAGTAGTATTTATCCCAGAATCACATTTTTGTCTTATTTTGCTGTGCGTGGGAGAGTTGATTGAACATGTATTTGTAACACGAGTGAAGTAAAGCAATCAAAAATGTTATAATAGGCACAAAATAGCCGTTAAAGTGCTAATCTAATTTAAGAACAGCATTCATTATAAGATTAGACACTTCATAATTAAGTTTAGCCGCAAAATGCAGTTTCCATGAGCAAGCCAGCCTAATAGTTAAAATCACAGTTATGCCTTCCTTATGCCTAGCAATTTTACCACAGGCAATTACAATTACTTTTATAGATGACAAATTAGATATGTTAAAAGAAAATGTTATGTACGGGAAACGTTTATAGGGCATGTTCTGTATGATCTGTTTTTTATTTATCAACGGTAAAATTTATGTTTCATATTACATATTGGCCTTTGCCCTGCAGTGGGAAGAATCAGGCTCATAAATAAATAAATAATTACATATTATCAGTTTATTTCTATGGACTGCCGACTGATACGCAGAAGGGTTCGATTCCCGCTGCGGGACAAGTTTTTAGCGGGATAAGTTACTTCAGATATTTGTCTCGGCTCTGGGTATTTTTCATAACACTAGCTCTACTTTATATGGTAATAGATGTTGTGTGATGTGTTCAGAATTATTAATTTATTTAATAAACTGACTATTGACAAACTGACAACCGACACCTCAGCCAAAAACGTGGATTGCCCTGCCTGTGTGCATGCAATAAAAATCTGCCAAGGGATACCTCCGGAATGTGAGCAGCAGCGTTTTTCCATGTATGAAACATCCCGTACTGCGCTTGCTAACCCGCCTGCCAAGCGTAGTAAGTATGGCAACACTGCCCTCATGGTCTTGGATATGTATGAGGCCTATGTCCAACAGTGGATATACACACCACCTACAGCTGTAATGATGATGAAAAAAAAATGGTTACAATAACAGTTTTTATTGGAATTACCAGTCTGCGTGCATCAGCATTATTATTAAAACCCATTTCAAGACAATGCCACAGTTTTTGGTGTCAGGGCACATTTAACGATTAATATCTTTGCCATTAACGATATAATCGTGGTTATATCTTTATTGCTTTACGGCTCAAGGCGATAGCACTTAGCGTTCAGCTCATAATCGGAGTATAATGAGTCGAACAAACTGAAGACGATGACACATAATAAATACATAGTACTAGTACATACTGTCATTCACTGCTTGCCTAGTAAATAAGCTTAGAGTCGCTGAACGAACATGGAGAGGGCTATGCTCGGGAATGCAGAAATGAGGAGATACGTAGAATAACTCGAGGCCGACATACCCAAACGGATTAGCACGTTAGAGTGGCAACGGGCAGGCCATTTAGCTCGGAGAACAGATGGCCAATGGGGCAGAAAAGTTCTCGAGTAGAAGCCACGGACCGGTAAGCGCAGCGTAGGACGTCCACCTATAAGATGGGCAGATAACTTTTTGAAGACCGCAGGTCAACGGTGGATGCAGGCCGCTTCCAACCGCAATACCTGGAAATCCATAAGGGAGACCCATGTCCAGCAGTGGACGTTCTACGAATGAAATGATTATGAAAATGATGACTACTACATACCCAGTACTGACTACTGACAGATAGCGGTGCCACCACGACTATTATTTTATAGTTGTTTGTCTTACCTGCAAAAGAAGATAGGTAGTTTTAGTATAGTATAGTAAATTACAGAAATTAATAACTCGAAGACAGTCGGGTTAGTTACACGACTCGAGAACGGCTGGACCGATTTCATTGATCTTAGATTTTGTTGATTAGATGATGATAATTTTCTGATTGAATATTTATAGGTGCGTTCAGTTCAACTTTATTTTGTGACTAGACTCAAGCGTTTTATATTTTTGGCTTAATGAGGTAGCAGTAGAGTAGTACTGTTTACTTCTATAACTACTACTAAGTAGTTATAGATGTAGACAGTTGATTCTTAGGTGGTACGAATTTCGCCGGGACAGCTAGTACAAAATAAATGCTGAACACTTCACACAGCACCTATGAAAGCTGCAGATAAACAAATATTTGTTCTTCGACGATAATCGAACCCGAAACCTTCTGCGTCTGATCCGGCTATTAGAGCAACTGCACCACAAATCATCAGGTTCTATACTTTGTAAAAATCACGGATATAGTAAAAAGTTATGTTACACATACATTTTAATCAGTGATAAAAATATATACGCAACTTCAGAACCTATCAATCTCATCGGTAAAAAATATATACACGCTCGTATAACAACATCATATAGGAAAGCAAGATAATTGATACGAAGTAATACATAACAATAAGTACCAATGATACGCGACTTCATATCCTATTATTCTCATCGGTAAAAATATATACACATGCTGGTATAACAATATCATAGGAACGAATACAATAAAAATAAAAGTTGCTTGACAATTCACACCCAGCCCCAAGCTAAACAGAGCTTGTGTACTTAATACATTATACTACATACATAGATATTTTTATTATACAAAGAAAAACATATAACAATACCAGAGCCATAATAATACCAAGGTCGCTAACACAAGCAACAGCTTTTAGTTATATCTACTAAGCTCGTTAAAACGCTTTATAGATCAATAGGAAATAAAAACTCTGATTGTACTAAGCAAAAAATACAATACGATTAAAATCAAAAAAAGCGTTTTACTTATAAAATCCTCACAAAAAGGATTTAATCACACCACAGTGTAAGCAAATGAAGTATCACCACATCGGGTCGGATCGAATTATCGCGTTTTTTTTTGCTGTGCCATTGTTAGCCGTGATATGATGCTAATTATATTATTGGTGTTGGGTAATAGGGTTGTCCGAAAGCGTGAGTTGAAGTATACTTCGCTTTTATTTAAATAAATGAACAACAAAATATATAGTAACAAATCCGCTTATCTTTGTATTATGGTTATTGTCTGTAGCCGTGCTGGCCGAGTGATGTGTCTGTGTGACCCCGGACTTTCAATCCGAAGGTCGTGCGTTCGATACCGGCCGAGCACCAATAGATTTTTCTTTCTTGAAAAATGTATGTGCATACTTAACACGTGCTGAGCCTAATCAACTCTCAAACAACCAATCAAATGAAAGTACCTACCGATACAAAGTACAATGTAGGATTTCCAGAGTTTGTAAACTGACGAAAATGTATACGTTAAATTTTAAACTTTTCGCTTGTGTAAAATTTATCGACAATTAACAATCTGACTGGTTAGTAAACTGACGTTTCGTACAATCTTACGGTGACATAATGCCATAGAACGATTTATTTAATTGAATTTAAAAATTATACCGGTCACAATTTAAAATTTATTCCGGCAACCCTAGCGCCAACTCGACGGAACACGTCGAAAACAAATAAAAACAAATTATATCGTACGTGCGCTTTGTTACATCACTACTGAACCATAGAATAAAAGCAGTAAACTAGAATGATTTCATTTGAACTGTACGGAATGATTACACGTAAAATTCCATCAATTTGATTTTGTTTTCAATTCAATCTCTTTATTATTTTCACATGTAGCATTACAGATAATTTTAATCCAATGCGTTACATATTAAAATTAAACTCCCTCATCATCAAACGCAAATAAAGCTGAGTTACGATCGATTTGGTTCTGATTTCATCACTTAGCCGTAGGACGTCAGACATAGCCTAGGTCTCTCATGGATCTGAAGATCATGAAGCGTAGTTTCCATACTCAACACGATTGGCAAGCGGGTTAGCGAGCACAGTACACAGAACGACGCTACTGCCCATCTTCCAGAGACACCCTTAGCAGATTCTTATTTTTTTCGACCCCCTCATAATCTGTGAGATACATAAAAGAGGCCTTTGTCCAGCGGAGGTCTTAGGGCTCTGAGATGATGATAGTCTATAGCGTTAAGTCGCAAGGAGTAGACGGAGGATAGGCACCCTTTGCCCAGCAGTGGGACAGTAATAAATATAATAGCTAAAAATAATAATATTAACCTATATTCTAATCTACCCGTTCTGCGTTTTCCTTTGCTACAACACTGGCCACATTTTCGCTATTTTCAACGGCTTAGATAATTTCTGTGTTAAATAAAAAAAGTGATTTATTAAACTAAAAAAAAATATTTGTACTTACAATAAAGTCTTTATGCACAAAAGTTCATATTGGATACTTAATAGCTACCAAACTGTAATGATCTGTACAACAGGTCCAAAATATCCCAACTAATAATACATAAATGCGAAAGTGTGTCTGTACGACTATCATGCGCATGTTCCGTTTTCACGCTAAAACGACAAGACCAATTTTAATGAATTATGGCAAAATAATAGATTACACCTTGGAGACGGACATAGGCTACTTTTCGTTGCGAAAATTAAACTTGAAAGGGTCGTAATAGGGGTTGTAAGTTTGTATGGAAAAATTGCTGTGTTTCACTTGAACTATTCGCGGGTGAAACCGCGCCTGTCAGCTAGTAAAATTTTATTTTTTTTCAAAAAGTTAACTGGTGTGCAAAAAGTCGCTAGGAATTACTTTAAAGCCGCTATATTTAAAACGCGGTTTTACTTTTCGCGCCTTCATTCCTGTCAAAATAATTCGCACAATTTAATCAAAATAGATCCCTATTAGCCGGAAAGTCGAAGTCCCAATACAATTGGATCATCAAGACTTGCCATAAATGGATGAAGGAGTTGCCACTGCTAAAAAAAGATAAATATAATTATTAGAGTTTACCTGATAATTTATAGAGAAAAGGAGCTAATGCTTTTATTTATTGTGACAATAATTTACCAGCCAACGAAAATAATAGTCATCTATTCGCAGAAGGTAATGAAGACAAGTGTCAAGCTGGACTGTCGCAGTGCTATAGAACACAGTAGGTGAAATAAATAGGAGCATGGTAGCATTATCCGTTTCAACTTCTAATAAAATTTAAAACAGACTTCATTAGTACTACATTGGATTGGATCGGGTATTTATCGCATTTTTACAAGCTTTCATTTAGCTTGCCCTGTGTGTATGTATGTAACTATGTTTGTTCGCGGAATCTTGCAATTAAATTTTGAAGCAGATATCTTCAACCAATTGAGCTGAAATTTTGTATACCTACATGTTTCATTACGATGACAATGCATGGTCAGCTATGTGACGTCACTCTGAATCAAATATGGCGGAACACCCAAGATGGCCGACTACTTATATTTAATGTACTCCTATAATATGGGTATGAAATGAAAGGGCTTGCTGAGAATAACTCAAAAAATTAAATGACGTCACTCTGAATCCAACATGGCGGAAGACTAAAGATGGCGGACTACTTATTTTTTATGTACTCCTATAATATGGGTATCAAATGAAAGGGCTTGCTGAGAATAACTCGAAAAATGAAATTACGTCACTGAATTCAACATAGCGGAACACCCAAGATGGCGGACTAGTTATTTTTAATGGACTCCTACAATATGGGTATACCCCGTTCTTCGCTTACCGCTGGCCTTCTGGTGGATTCGTGTAGCGGACCGTCCTACGGTCCCGACATGTTGAAGTGATGTCAGGCTGTGGACTATGAGTTGCCCTACTATAACGGCTACACTGTGCCTATCCAGACATCAACATTTACGTCTTTCGACTGCAAAGGAATTTAATGGGCCCGGATCAATAATCTCTTTAAGATTTTATTGATTCGGTTAAATAAACATACGAGTGCGGGCTCTCGTAGTTAAAATAGTATATAAATAATTAACCTTAAGTTGCGGTGAATTTTCGTGTTTTATTACAATGTTTATGTAGGATTTGGTAGTGAACGTTTTTAAATGAGATTAGAAAGTCTGTAATCGTAATGGCTTGAATAAAAAATAAGTCTTAGCTAGTGACTATATGAATGTATGACATGTTTTTATTTGCTATGTCTGTCCATATCTAGACATCATAAGTTCTAGTATTTTAATGTGTTTGGAAATATTTGACGTGTGATTTAACCTATTATGATAAATTATTTCACTGTGAAGAGCGTAGGTAAAGGAGCGTATGGATTTTTCAATATTATTTATTTCACAATTTATAATTATATTGCACTTTGCAACGTCAATTACAACACAGCTAATAATATTATTTACCTATACGGTAATTCTTATATTAAACATGCTTTTAAAATATAGCAATCTAAAAAGTAATAAATATCAATTGAATATAAGTCCTTCATAGAAAATCCTAACATCATAACCACCAAGTAAAACTCACATTTTTTTTACCTGTGATGACGTACCACGAAAGTAATAAATAGAACCTCGAGCTAGAAAACTGTAGCCGCAACTACCTAGGCACATCAAGAACTCACCTCTTTCCATCTCTAAAAATAAACATTCAACTACCATGATACCTCGAAGACCTTGAATCATAAAATCAAACGTATAACGTTTTTATTACTATCAGGTCATCTCGGATTTGCACTGTGCTACCTATTATACTTACCTCTTGAAGACAATACAATAGATGTGAACCGAGAAGCCTTGGATCCACTCATCAGGATTAGATTGGTATCGCAAGTACTGTCGGGGCAAATAACAACATGACTGTGCGAGTTCGATGGTGGACTTTGCCACAACTTCTGATCTTAAATTATAGTAACAAGTTAACTTGTATCATAATTTAAGATCAAAAATAGTGAAAAACCAATGCTCAGTAAGCAAGCGAATTTTAAGTATTGCGTTTTGTTTAAATTTTGAAGAATAGCTGGTTGGTCTCCGTCTTAGGTTTTCTTTAGAACTGATTAACGAAAAATAGTTGTACTAAATAATGTACATATTAAGGAATTTGATTTTTTTTACGTCAAATAATAGACGAGAGAAAGAAAACATTTTTTTATCTGTACAAGAAGAAAGCCATTATCATAAAGTGTTTATTCATTCGGACCCAAAGGCCACAATTTACAAAAGAAAACAATACACATTTAAATTTAATAAAGCATATAATTTTATTCGTTCGCCTCAGACTTTTCTAAGCGAGGGCATAAAGCGAAAAAGAAACCTGTATTTATTATTTCATTTGTCTTGAACGTAAAAACTTCATCCTTTTTTTCTAGTCACGCAAAAATTGTGTACTTTTCGATAACTCCCCGATAGTACAGCGTAATTGTGATCATCGATGCATGCGCCAGATCAACAAAAACTGAGTACACGTTTATTAAACGTATATTTGTAATTGTAATCTGACCGACCCATTGTTCGTCTTCGAAATAAATTCACTTTTTATTTTGTAAGATTCGGAGCAGATTGAAGTAGAAGATGTATTATTAAAAGCTTTCTTGTTTTACTAAAAACTCGATAGTTCTATTCATTTCTTAGATCGCAGATCGCTTTATCTTCCCGTTTATTATTCATGCGAAAGGCTTGTGTAGTCTACTTTGGACCTAAGCATGGTTAACGTATATATTTTTTGTAATAAGACCAGATACTCAGATTACTCATGTATGTATAAATATATTTTTTACTGATTTTTATAACTCCAAGAATTCCCGTGTGATGTTATCCATCCATCATGCACCTAAACGATCCAGCATTTACGATTAAGTATGTCGCGACATGTTTGCAACAGGCGTAATTCACGCGATCATGGCTGTTAAAGGTAACTTTTGTATTTGTTAACATGCAAAGAACTGACGTTTGACCGCGTTGATCGTGATATTTGCAAACCTGTCGCAAGATACGTGATCAGCCTGCGGATTTCTTCGATGAAAATAAGTCCCATAATTTGAAAAAATAACGAGAGTAATAACAAAAATCAACATCCATTTACAGTATCATACATGCATATATGTACGTTTAATTTACAGAAATTGACCCCAGCATAACCGAGATTAGTTTATTGTACGCTCGGCGGACAATTTGAATCTACTGTGATAATATACTGAATGGTTAGATAGAGATATGGTCGGACGACAATTTGAATCCACTGTGATACTATATACTAAGTGGTAGATTTAGGAATATGACTAGAGTGCATTGGACGACCTCTGTGGCACAGCGGGCGTAGGTCCGCGTCCGCCTGCGACGCAAAGTTGCGGGTCCGATTTCCTCGGGACAAATTTCTGTACGATCTGCAGATATCTGTTCAGGGTGTTCTGAATGTCTCTACGTAGTATATGTGTTATGCATATCAGTCATGTAGTACCCATAAAACAGCTTGGGGCTAGGTAATGGTGTGTGAATTGTCCAGCATTATTTATTTACAAAGGACTGAAAGGTTCAGTAAATTTGGCTTTCCCATCTATTTATTAGAGCGATTGTTGACGGATTAAGCTTATCTAGCACCTATAATATCCCCAAACTTCAAAGATGGATTGGTCTTAATGTGACAGACCATATCTCCTACACACCCAAAGGCTAATGACGAATATGACACACTAAAACTATCATGCATTTAAAAGTTTCCGTCTTAAAACTTCATTATTAGCAGCATCACAGCTGTAAGACTGCTGTTCACGTCCGTTGCTAGACATAGGCCATCGCGGATCTCCAAGTTCACGAGAGGATTGTGGCCATATTTGCCACGCTGGGCAGGCGGTGTGGCAAACGCAGTACATGATGTTGATATACACGGAAAGACACTGCTGCCCATCTTCCGAAGCTATCCCTTGGTAGATTCTTACTGCATCACGGCCAAGAGAGGAGAGGCAGCATTCTGACGTCGGCACCCGACGTCTTAAAACTTGAATACAGTTGTAGTGTATTATTAGTTAAGACTCGACGGTTAAGACACATCTAAACCACGCTTATTAAATTAGCTTAACACTGCACTAACATTATTCAAAATTAAATGCGGTACTAAATATTGCCTCATTAATCTTCCAACAAATTTGCCGTGGGTTGCCGGCAGTAGAATTTTACCCCTTCTCTCATGCCCGTGGATGCAGTAAGAGCCTGCTAAGGGATACCTCCGGAAGTTGGGCAGCGGCGTCTTTCCGTGTATCAACATCCTGTACTGCGCTCGCCAACCCGCCTGCTAAGCGTGGTATCCCAGGGCTAACCATAAAGTGTGACTGCGCAAAAAATGCAAGAAGCTTCGGCGGAGTTGATTAACGCTTCTGCACCGCGATATTTAGTGGTCGCTGTTCTTTACAACGTTTTGACACGCCACCGCAAACACATTTACATTGTAAATATTTCAAATAATATTGACGACCTCTGGGGCGCAATTGGTATAATAGCCGGCTGGGACGCAGGTTCGATTCCCGCCGGCGACACAATGTTTACTTTATCTCGAGGTATTTGACTCGGGCTAGGTGTTTTTCTTTTGTATGTTAAATATTTTGTTGCACTTTCACTGCTGGACGAAGATCTCACCTCTCTCTCTCCATGCATCACGATCGATTGCTACTTCCGGACACAACGTTTCGAATACATCCAGGTCCAGTATTTATTTAAAAAAAAAAATTAATATCAGTAAAAATAAAAAAAAAGTGTATACTACTAAACCTATCAGATGGAGCTGGCAAACGGAGAAAGCAAGTTTGTTGTTGATCCATAATTCTGTCATTGTCAAATTGTGTTATGTTATTATTTTGAGTTCCTAAAGGTAAAAGAAAAGTAACGCCAACTATAAGGTTCAAGTGAATTATTTTGAAGTTTATACTTTTAAAAACGCCTTTTTGAGTATTATATCCATCATGTGGTATCCATGACACAAGCTCTGCTTACTTTGTTAACTCCTTAGTAGAGACAAGCGTGCAATTATAAGCATGTTGTGGCCGCCTATAGTTGGGGGCGCACTAGCCCTAAATACATATTGTTTTATACTAAGTTGAATTAAAGTGTATTTCTAGTTGGTGGCCCAAAATAAATAAATAAATAAAAACGCGTACCTGAAATATATGTAACTCAAATGTGGAAAAAAATGTTAGATACGCCCTTTGTTTCTATCGGGGGCAGAGAGCTCGTCTTTCTTTACAACATTTCGACACGCAAACAAAAATTTACATTGCAAACATTGCGATTAATAAGCGTGCAGTCTAACAAGCACGGGCAATACGTTAACCTTACAACCCAAAGGTGCAACGACATCGGAAAAAAATGAAGATAAACAACCTATACACAGGATGTGCCCGTCGCAACGATAGCGATTGTTATTAACATGTATTTGCCATTAATTATTCAAATGCTCAGCATCGCCTTGTCACTGGTAGATAGTGCCTTTAGGTTAAATATACTCGGTGATAAGTCAGGCTTTAGATATGTGAGTGCTATTAATAGTGGAGCTTGGGTGCGTTCTATTTTAGAACTTCTATCTAATAACTTCTATAATATAGCCTCCCCGGAGGGCACTCTGTAAATTCTTTTTTAAACCCTTTATATAGGCATCAGGCAATCTTCATAAGTGTGGAAGTATTTCATAAGAGATTTGGTGAGACTTTGGTGAAATATGTAAAACCATCCCTAAATTTAACCATATATACATATATGTAACCATATTTCTTGCAATAAATGATTTATAACTTTTTTTATGATTTATGATTTTATGATATTAAAATTAATGCTTAGGTCAATAGGAATGGGTAGAGTTGGCTGAAGATCGGGATAGATGGAACATATTAAAACCTTTGCCCAGCAATCGGATGGTTCAGGTAATAACAAATAAAAAGGTCAAATGAAAGCCGAATATCAACTGATCTAGTGGAAGTCAGTGAAGAAAAACATCGTGAGGAAACCGGCGCCGGAGGTTAAGTCAACTTCGGATGAATTGACATGTTATTTCCTCTGAAATTAGCCGGCTTTGCTGAGAGGATGGTATTGGGTGCTAGGCAAGCCTGATACGAGTACATCTAACATGTCCCAGGCACTGCAGCGTCCCGTACAGCATGAATACTAGTTGCTAGATGCTGTATAAATCATAAAACACATGTGAAAGGCCATTTTTCCTGAATATTTCATTGATAATTTAATTTTATACAGGTTCGCTTTCATAATTATTATTCTCGGATTATCAAAAGTTGACTTCATAGTAACGCGATACCTAACTGTTATTAATATCTAATCGGTTATTTGACAAAATTTAACATTTGATGGTTCCAAAATCTTTTCTAAAAACCTTGACTTGATCAATTTTTGACAATCTATTTTTACCGGCAGTAGAATGTTACCCTTCCTTACGCACCCGTGGATGCGGTAAGAGCCTGCTAAGGGATACCTCCGGAAGATGAGCAGCAGCGTCTTTCCGTGTCTCAACATTCCGTACTGCGCTCACCAACCCGCCTGCCAAGCGTGGTGAGTATGGCAGCTACCCGTCTTGGAAATACATGAGGGAGGTCTATGTTCAGTAGTGGACGTTTTACGGCTGAAATGATGAATCAATTTTAGCAAGCTCATCATTTGTACGTCTCAGTTCGCCAGGACATTTTACTTTACTGACTGCATGATCTCTTTGCAAGGTCCTGATTGAGCTATTTCCTCGGGGTCACGCGCACTGACCTCGGGTAGCTCCCGCTAGCAATTTAGCATCATTACATTGGTTTTATTGCCACTGGTTTGGTTGATTTATCTCCAACAGTACGCGTTTGATGTGTTTTATGTCTGACGTTTTTGTTTTTGTATTTTGTCGGTTGTTTCTTTGTGGATTTTGATTCGTAGATTTAGACGAATCTTCGTGTTTTGTATCTTTTTTTAGTTGTTGTGTTTATTTTGTTCTAGTTTTCTCTAGCACAACAGGAAATCTCGTTGCACAGTTTGAATTCCAATCCACTCAATATTTGGTAGAAAAGTCGGAATCTCCAATCAAAAATCTAGGTTTGCAATTTTCCACGTGTAGCAATAGCGTTTTACCAGTATTTGATAAAATCTCCAAACAAAATGGTAGCTTGGTTTATCAAGGCAAGCCTATGTCGATTTATTCGGCCAATTTATCGGAGCCCTCTGTTATCGGGTAATCTTTATGTGCTTTCATTCAATATTCACGGAAATCATTGGTTTGATCAATCTTCGCTTATCTCGGCGTTTTCCTAAATGTTTCATTATTCTATAAGCTTGTCGTTATCTCTTTACTTTTTTGTAGCTCACAAAAGTATCTGGAACAGTTTATGTTACGATAAGCTATAAATTATTCAGTGTCAAAATTTTTTAACCTCCTATAATAATATGGTCGCCTGGTACTTTTAAATACGAATTGCTTATAGACTGTACTTAGCTACATTGCGTGGAGGCGGTGAGCATTATTTTTTAGATGCCGTGGTAAAAAGCCCTCTTTTAATAATTATTGAATTATGATATTTTGCTATGTTTTAATTTACAACAAGCAACGTGGGTTCGAACTCCACACGAATCCAAAACGTGCTTATCCGTTTGCCTATGTCGGTTGCAGTTGGCCGAGTTATTCTACGTATCTCCTCATTTGTGATTCGATTCCGTAGAGAAACCACAGCATAGCCCTGTTCATAGCTCGCTGTACGACTATGAGATAAAAAAATCATCATCATCATCATCTTAGCCGTAGGACGTCTACTGCTGGATAAAGGCCTGCCTCATGGATCTCCAAGTAACATTGATGAGGGAGTTTTTGCCATACAAGGCTCGGCAGGCGGGCTGGTGAGCGCAGTGCGTGATTTTTAATAGACGGAAAGACTGCTGTTCATCTTCCGGAGATTCTTACTGCATACTCGGACCAGAGAGGAGGGGTAGGATTCTACTGCCAGCATCACAGCATAAAAAATTAACTCCAGAATGTTCCGGTACCCGTCAAATCGATCACTATCAACCTATCAATCGTATTGGACCGTCAATTTCGCTCGCATTATTGATATGAGGGTTTTGAATCGCTTTTATTGAAACCGCTAACGATTTGTTGTACGGGGTGATCGACGAGCGCGCCCCAAACCAAGATACGTGGGGAGACTTTGAACGAGATCCCTCGATGCCTTTCGGGTTTAATATCGGGCATAAATCGACTGTTTGTTGAGGAGTGCGTTTTCCGGTAAAGTGGTAGTTATTTATTTTCTTTGGCTTTTGCTTTTATCAACACATTATGGATTAGTAAAGTATGTTTATTGTATACTGCGTGTATGCACGTTACCAGCCAAATTATTAATTACCTATATAAAACATCGTCTCAGGGCTTAATAAAAAAAACCTGTAATGAGGTTATATTTCCAATAAATAAATAAAAATACATAACGTTATGTTCGTTTTGTGATTAAGCTTGGTCTAATTTTGGACCTCCATGGTATAGTTGGGTTGTTAAGCAAGAGATTGCAGGTTCGATTCCCGCGGCACACAAATGCTTGCTTCGCAGATATTTGTCCCGGGTCTGGTTTGCGGGGTTCAAACCCGCGACCTCCTGCGTTTCCCAATTGGCGTGCCAAACTTTGATGGGGTAAATTATTTCCGTACTCTTACAAGCCTATATGACGTGCACGCTCCTGTTAGAGCTGTGAAGATGCGCCATGCTCCAGCTCCCTGGCTTACAGATAATATCAGGGCAGAGCTTCGTAAGAAACTTGCTGCCAAGGCAAGGTTCAAGCGTACCCCCACTTCCGAAAACAAAGAACTGTTCAACAAGGCTCGTAATCATTGCAACATGGTGTGTAGGGACGCACAACGCCGATTTATTCATAAATCTATAGAAAATAGTGATCCTGCTAAGGTGTGGAAATTTCTAAAATCATTAGGAGTTGGTAAATCGCGTAATGATCCCCCCAATGACTTGGACCTTAACTGTCTCAATCAGCATTTCTCCTCTTCTTCTAAGTTTGATGGAACTATTAAAGTCCAGACATTGCACTCCCTTTCATTGATACCAACTCCTGATTTTCCTTCCTTCTCTTTTCGCGAATTTACTGATTGTGATGTTAAGAAAAGCGTAGCCTCCATTTCATCGAATGCTGTCGGAACCGATAGTATTAGTAAAAAAATGATAGTGCCCATTCTGGAAGACATTGTACCTGTCATCACCTATCTGCTGAACTTTTCTACATCAAGTGGTACTTTTCCTAGTGCGTGGAAGGAAGCGAAAGTAACCCCACTACCTAAAAATTCCAAGCCCTCTTCCTACTCCGATTTTCGACCAATATCCATCCTTCCTTTCCTTTCCAAAGTCCTTGAACGTCTCATTCACCAACAACTTAGTCATTTCCTAAATAGTCACAACCTCCTCACTCCTTTTCAGTCCGGCTTTCGCCCAGGCCATAGCACTACTTCTGCCCTCATCAAAATTACCGATGACGTAAGGCATGGCATAGAGAATGGCCTTGTTACTGTCCTTTCTCTTTTGGACTTCAGCAATGCCTTCAATAACGTTGATTTTGACATACTGTTAAGTATCCTCCGCTCTCTTAACATATCTCCAACAGTAATTCGCTGGTTTCATAATTACCTGTTCGGTCGCCGGCAACGTATTACTATTGATGACCGCAGCTCTTCTTGGTGTCAACTGAGTGCCGGCGTACCTCAGGGCGGCGTTTTATCTCCATTTCTTTTTGCCATTTTTATTAACTCTATCTCCAAACTAATTTCTTCTTCCTACCACCTGTATGCTGATGACTTACAACTTTATACCCAGGCGCCTGTTGAACAGCTAGACCAGGCTATTTATAGGACGAACAGTGACTTGGACACTATTCTGGGTTGGAGCATTTCTCATGGACTGCAGGTAAACCCTGTCAAAACGCAGATCATTTTCATTGGCAGCTCTAGAATGGTGTCCAAAATCTCCAATTTTCACATTCCTCAAGTAATTTTTATTCCAATCAGTACAACTGTTAAAAATCTTGGGGTACTTATAGATAGGCAGTTATCGTGGGGACCACAATTGGCAGAAGTTAGCCGAAAAACCTTTGCATCAGCAGCCTCTCTTAAACGTCTGCGTAACTTTCTGCCCACTTCTACCAAAATTGCGCTAGCACAATCCCTACTGCTCCCTATCCTCGATTACGCCGACGCCAGCTATCCCGATCTGACCCAAGCACAGCTTGATAAGCTTGAGCGGCTCCAAAACTTTAGCATACGCTTCATCTTCGGTCTGCGTAAGTATGACCACGACACTGAGTACCGCAATAAGCTTAAATGGTTGCCTATCCGCCTTCGCCGGGATGCACACGTTCTCTCCCTTCTTTATACTATCCTTTTCAGTCCTACTACTCCTGAGTATCTCAAAGTAAGATTCGAATTCTTACACGAATCCCACTCTCGATCCTTACGCTCTCCAGTTAAAAAGTCCTATCCATACTTCTCATTCCTACAGCCTTTCCTTTACCGTACGTGCTACTAAGCTATGGAATGCACTGCCTTCAAAAATTAGACAAGCTAAGTCACATTCTATTTTTAAAAACATGGTATATCACCACTTTCTCTCCTCAGTATCTTCTAGTCTGTAACATTTCCTTTCGCACATAGTCTATTATTTGTATATAAGTATGTATTATAAAATATGTAGTATTTATTTATCTAAGTAGGCATATATATGTATGTGTATATAATGTAAGTATATTTAATTATTTATTTATTGCTCGTTGTACTTGTGCTTCTAAGTACGCCACCGTCTTCTCATATTCAACTTTTCGTGTCCATCCAAAGGTTGCCTGGCAGAGATCGCTTTTAGCGATAAGGCCGCCCATTGTACCACTTTTTGTTAATTGTGTTTATTTCTGTATTTTTTTTCCTGTTTGTTATGGTGTACAATAAAGTATATTCTATTCTATATTCTATTATTTCAGAATAAAATATGTCAAGGTCTTTAGAAAAATGGAATTGTCGGATGTTCAATTTCGCTAAAAAGCCAGATGAAAATGTTGTTAAAAAAATTGGCTTTGTGTAGCTACCGGCCAAGCGTAGTGAGTATGGCAACAATCAAAACATCATGATCAGTACTTGGATCTCCATGAGGGAGGCCTATGCCCAGCAGTGGATGTCTTACGGCCATGATGATGAAGACAACGCTCGTTATATCGTCTCAAGGACCATCATCATTTACATCAGTTCCAGCCGATTTAGGTAATGCAGGCACTTTTCACACAGCTGTTTTGGGTACATCATCATTAAGTGACCATACCAATTATCTCCAAGTCTTTTTTGACAAGACAACGATAAGAACATCATTTTGTACTTAAGAGCGAGCGGAAGTTCACATTAAACAGCATATAAGGCCTAACATGCAATCTGTAAGCCCAAATAATTAGGAGGCTAAAACATGACGCAATGTTGGTTGTTGAGATACAGACTAACCAATTTAATAAATATAATACGGTGTCACCACGTACCTGACTTATTGTCATCTGCCGATGTTTCAAGACCATTTACAGGCCCTTCTTCTGACGAAGTCAGCAAGATAAAGTGAGTTAGGTACGTGGTGGACGCCGTATTATATTTATTAAATGCTGTTAAGCGACGATAATTTCAATTCAGCGACTAACCGATATTAACATAATTTGAGACTTTAATGAATGGATACTTCCTAATTTAAAGTCAGTTAGTTTTCAAGATGCATAAATAGGGCATCTTCTTGTAAACAACGAATCAGGTCCTATCGAAGTTGTACTAAAACGAATAAGTAATCGATGAATGGATTGTGTGAAACACAAAATTATTAGGATACAGGGCGGACGGGTAACGAGGTTAAGTTATCATTCATTTTAGGTCTTGATGATGATGATGTTTCCCAGCCGGTTTCGGCCATGGCGACTGAGCATTCAGATAAAAAGTCTCATACGAGGGTGTTGGTTTTCTACCCTTTCATGTTCTCTAAGGCGACTTGTGTACCCAATCTTATAAGATCTTTTAGGTCATACTAAGCATGTTGACAGGGTAAGAAAAACACAATTCTATTTTGTCCGTCAGTTAGATAATACAGAAATAATAGATATGTACTTTGTGCTGGCGTGGAGGCGCGTAACGTCATGCAACTGTACCGAAACACGACGGCGCTTGAAGTCACGCTACATTTTGAGAAAATGTTTCGCCTTTGTTTTTGGATAAAGTTAAAAAAGAAAAAATAGTACAACCAAAATTTTTTTACCTCCTATTATAATATGGTCGCCTGGTACTTTTAAATACTAATTTGCTTATAGACTGTACTTAGCCACATTGCGTGGAGGCGGTGATCATTAATTTTTGTAAGCCGTGGTAAAAAGCCCTCTTTTATTAATTATTGAATCTACATGAAAAACTTAAAAAAAAATTGGTCTGCTTGACTAAATTATAATTTTTTAGCCTATTGTTCCATTGCAATCTCCTTCCATTTCTCCCTGGTAATTTGGAGGCCACTCCTCCGAATGGTAAAATGGTGATGATATATTGGAATGTCCGTAAAACATCTATCATTACTGTTTCGGCAAGGTTGTATTCGTTAATGATGCAGCCAGTAATTACTGTGCACTTAGCAGACGAAGGCCCATCATCAAGGGGTTTGAGGGTCAAGATTTGGTGCGAATCGACCTTGAATTTAACAATGGCCGGTTTGCATGCAATTTGCTTTAAATCCGGCCAAACGTTTAGAACCTTATCATCATTATCAATCAGCTTCAGATATTTCTTAACTCCAATTATAATGGTATTACTTAAGTTTAAGAGCCATGTTGGCCGAGTGGTATGTACCCTCGACTTTCAATCCGAAGGTCGTTGATACCCGCCGTGCACCAATGGATTTTTCTTTCATGAAAGATTTAAGTGCACTTTAACGGTGAAGGAAAACATCGTGACCCGCAGCCTAGGTAGCTTCACACGTATTTGACCAGTTCTTTCCTCTAATTTATTTTATTTTTATTTATTTATTTATATTAGGAAGACCATCGGCATAATAATGCTTAAATAGTAACAAGGTAAAACAGTTTATGAAGCCATTTAAAGGACTCCACAGCTAGAAACGGTTAAGACATAGAATTATAATATTACTTGCTAACAAACTAAAGCGAAATATAAAACAAAAAACAGATTAGTTCAACAGCACTCACGATCACCACTATCCATTCATAAATAATGTTACAATGTATTTAAGTTGCCAAATAAAATTGTCTATAAAAGTAGGTTGGGGTAAAATGGGTTATGGGGAAAAGTTAAATTAAATTAGTTATTTTAATCTTACAATTAATAACATATTGTACTGTGTGTGATATCAATATTTATTAAAAAAGTTATTATTTAGCTTATTTTTAAGAGATTGGTTACTAATGAGAAAAACGTCAAGGTCACTTTCGTCGCTTAGCAAACTTAACTGCTTACTCGAACGGTAGATAAAAGAATTTTGACGATAGTTAGTCGAAACAGACGCTAATGGCTGACTAAGCTAAGAAAAGGTAAGCAAGCCTTTAACAATGTTTTAACAATGTTCCAGGCACTGCAGCGTCCCGTGCAGCATGCATACCAGTTGCGCTGACGCTGTATAAATCATCAACAATAGATGCAAATGCCTTTGTTACTCAAGTTTAGCTTCGACATCAACTTTTGAATACTTTAATGTTTAGGTATTTGGAAATTTTCCTTTTCTTTGGAAATTTTCTTGTGGAGGAATAAATTGGTTACGTGCTAAATATAAAGCCAATGCAAGAGGTAGTAAGACTCAAATTTAAATGTGCTCCAGTAGTCTATTAATTCTAATGGGACATATTATTTGCTTGGACATATTTTAACGCTAAGAGATATGATCATATTTATAAAATAATATCTGCTTCCCAGCCTAGAGGCACGATTCATACAGTCCTCAAATTAATCCTGAGAAGCCTTCAGGCTGGAAACCATAAAACCCTCAGAGTATACCGTCTTTACCAATTTCGCGTATAAATAGCGTTTTAAAGGTAGTATTTTAGCGGTAATTTTCGTACATATGCCAGTGAATTGAGGGTTATTAAGCCGTTTGCCGCCAAGGTTAACGCATAGCCTGTGGTGTGGAGCTTGTCTTGTTAGTATCGCTTCGTCTTCATTCAGTACCTCTTTTTTACTGAGTGTTGTTATAATTATCATCTCAGCCTACTGCTGTCCACGGCCACTGCTGGACATAGGACTAATTTATTATCATTATGACTAGAAAATTTGGATGTTCTGGTTTGTTAAGTCTGCAAGTTCAATTGTGTTTTATTAAAGAAATAAATAGGCCTCTTTCATGGGTCTCCAAGACCATGAGGTTTGTTGCCGTACTTGTCACGCTTGGCATGGCGAACGCAATCTTTCTGTGTATCAACATCCGGTAATCTTGATACACAGAAAGACGCTGCAGTATCTTCAGAAGGCAAATTCTAACTGCATCCGCGGGTAAGAGAAGAGGAATGTTCAGGAGGTATCCCTCGGAAGGTTCTTACTGCATCCACGGGTAGAGGAGGGGTAACGTTCTACTACCGATACCCCAAGGCATTTACGGTTGTCTTACTAAAATGTTTTCTCGTTTCTAACTATATATCAGCCAATTTTAAGCCACTGCTACAGCATATACTGCGAGGCCTTGTCTTCTTTGTAACGCCATTCTTCGCGGTTCTGCGTCAAATGCACCCATTAGATATAGTTTTTAGATATGGCTGGTGAGTTTGTTTGTTTAGTGCTAGCAATAGCCGATTTTCTGCTCATGCCAACATGTCGTCTGTCCACCTGGCTTGTACTATGGAAACCAGATGATCGATAGAATACTCAAATACATTATTTTTTTGAAATCCATACTTACATACATAAACCAGTTACAATCATTTGTCCCGTGGCGGGATGAAACCCGCTACCTCCTGCGTATCAGTCGGCTATTAGACCAACGGAGTCACGGAGCCAGTCATATCTACTTACAATATTCATTCATGGTGTACGTACAATAAAGAGTTGATCTATGTCTACATAGTAATTTTACTGCACCAGCTGTTTCCCTGAGCTGTATTCAAACCCCGACCGTGTCATTCATAGGTAATTTCTGTCCCACCATTTCGAGATATCCGTTCGAAACAAAAGGCTGTTACGACAACTGTCAAGCAATATTTAATTATTGTCGGGACGCAGGTTTGAGTATCCGTTGGCTTCGAAGGTTCGTTAAGGAGGGATCAACTTGCAATTGGGTTTAAAAAGGTCTCTCTTTTCTTATTTTTTAAACTTTTGCGATCACAACACATTATTAACATACATATAACCGGGTATTTATCGCGTAAATTACCTTTATTATTTCCCGACGTTTCGCTTGGATTGCACCAAGCATGGTCCCGGGAAGACTCAACTTCCCTTCTTCAGTCTTCCCGGGACCATGCTTGGTGCAATCCATTTCTTAAATGCAACAAAATTATACTTATTACATTTTAAAAACGGGGTATTATATGGGTTTTCAAGAAACATTTTCTGGTGGTAACGTTCATCTATTAGGTTTTTGAAACAAATACATACGATTGCGCATAGTGTCAAGTTGCGAATAAATATTTTGAATTAAAATTTTAACAACGTAACTCTTTGTACTGGCGGCTGTAAAAAGTATTACACGGCGGACGTTCAAGTGACATCGATTTTAATTAATTCTCGCGTAGAGGAAAACCAATATTCAGATTCGCTGCAAGTGGTCCCTTACCACGATATAATATCAAGAACATTGGAAGCTTTGATAGAGGTCTGATGGAAGAGACTATATTAGAATTGTAAATCAGAAGATACCGCCTTCGAGAGGGCGCCATGTTTATAGCACCAGCTTAATAGGATCCAGTGTAGACTCCTCAGTAAACACAGCACAGCATGTATGATATAGTACCGAACCCGGGTTTGCCCGTAATTTAAAAACCTTTCAGTAGGTTATTATTATTAAGAAAGTTTCAATGGATGTTTGTTACCTAAGCAAACACTACCAGCAAATACTACTAGCAGATCAAGATGAAACTTTGCAAATATCAGGCAAAATTTTGGCTCCATACGGGATATTTTGTTCTTAGGGAGTTTTTTATTAATAATTGAATTTTAAGGTTTTAAAAAAAAAGTAAATATGCCCATAAAATATATTTGTCGAAAAAGGCAAGTTGATATCAATCGACGCTATTTACCACCAAAAACTTTTATCCCAGAGAATGTAAATGTCCTGGTTTAAGAATTTCAATTACCCACTTCATAAAAAAATTGAAAAACTTCACGACCGAACTTTTACATATACCAACTTCTGACAATGACATCATTGTCTTTTCAAGACAACGATGTCTTTCAGATTCAAGATATTTTTTTTTAAATAAAACACCAGTCGAAATCAAAAGATGCAACATCGACCTTCAACGAAACTCGGACCATTCCGGGTATGTTGACCCCAAAACAATTAGAACCAATCAGTCATACCGAAAAAATATTTTACGATCCGTTTTTTGTTGCGTTGCATAACACTGATGAACCGGCTGGGCGGCCGGTAAAAAAACGTACATTTAATTTGATTTTATGCGTGTTTCAGATCCAATATAAATGTCCGATTCGATTTCAGTACGCAAATTGGAACGTAAATTTATATTACCTATGGTTAAAAACATTGTTAGCTTCTACCGGCGAGTATGCGTAGGATATTAATTTCCTTTTCATTATTTGTTATGCAAAATGTTAATTTAGCGCCATTTATTTTGTGCATGAAAAAATGTTTTGACATTTTAAAGTAGAGTAAAAACTTATTTATTTGAAAACAAGAAACATTTCTGCTTATTATAAATCATTACGAACTATGTTAATATTTGTACAACCATTCTAAGTTAACCTTAATAAACAGTAAAATGGTTAGTATCCGCACTAGGATTCCCTGTTTTGAAGGGCTAGCCTCTTCTGGGGGAGGCTCTCACTTACATAATTTAGTAGACTAATTAAATGTGGGGTAATAGATACACAGATCGACGGTTTGGAAACACACGTGGTTTTGCAGACCGGCCCTAATATTTACTTTGAACAGATTTCTCTTCTACCTCGTCCTAGGACCGCACGCAGTAGTTGCAACACAGCCGAAACGTCGGGATTTAAATAGGAAACAAGCGAAAATTCCCAGAAAAAAAATTTGCTAACGCAAAACTGTAGGAAATTCTATAAGAGACTTATAATTGATAGGCTAAGGTATCATCATCATCACAGCCGTAAAACGTCCACTACTGAACACAGGCCTCCCCCCGGATCTCCATGAGGGGTAGTTGCCATACTCACCACGCTTGTACGCCATACAAGCGTGGTGAGTATGGCAACCTGCGCCTGCCAACCAGCCTGCCAAGCGTCGTGAGTATGGCAATAGCCCCCTCATAACTAGTACTTGTAGATTCATAAGGTAGGCTCATGTCCAGCAGTGGACGTCCAACGATGATGATGATGATGAAGGTATACGGATTATATGTTGCCTAAGGCCATTCCCTACGAACTCCAATAACAGCTACAATGTATCTATACTATTGCGAACTGTGAAACTATTCCTAGAGGCCACAAATCCGATCTGTCCTCCTATATCTAACAGTGAATAGTTGTTCCCATACAATTCCTAACAAAGTTGCTGCCGGGCCATATATCAATCGATTATGTCAACAATGCATATAAATCGGGATAAAGCAGTACTTGGCAAACGCCGTATTTAAATAGTGTTTACTAAGTATTTACTAAGTCTGCAATGATTGACTCGTGTTTATTTCAGGACGTATTGCGAGTCGGTAGTTTGCTTGCATTCAACTAATGTGTATGCTCGATGTGCCGGCAACGGAATGATGCCTCTGCTTTCTTGTCCGATGCAGTAAGAATTCGGGATACCTCCGGAAGATGGGCGGCAGCGTCTTTCCGTGTATCAGCATCTCGTACTGCGCACGCCGACCTGTCTGCCAAGCGTGGTGAGTATGGCGTCAACCCGTCATGATCAGCACGCAGTGATCCATGAAGGAGGGCTATGCTCATCACTGCGGTATTGCAGTTGTTACAAGTAGAGTTAACAGGTGGGCCTTCGTCTTGTCTCGTCATTTAGTCATATAAAAAAATTTATCTGATTTGTATAAGGCACGTTACCTGTTAAGCACACGCGCGCTTCTGATTTAATGAGGGCTAAGGCGAGACACAACGGCTCTTAAGAAATAATAGTAGATACATCGTCGATCATGTTATTATATAACAAGCATTGGTACGGGGGTACCAGTAAAGGGGGCGAAGGCCTCAAAAGGTCACCAAAGGTCAAAAATGGCATTTTTGGGTTTTTGGTCGTTTTCGGCCATTTAAAGACTTTCATTTTTGGTGACCTTTTGAGGTCACAATAACTCCGGTCCCTGTGACCCCAGGGTCACCAAAATCAGTCAGAACCCTTCGCTCATTAAGACGGTGCTAACAAAAAAGGTTTCATGCAAATCGGTCAACGCGTTCGGTTGTAATCGTCTCATGCGCAGACAGACAGACAGATAGCGCTATGCATATTAGGGGGCTTCGCACCTAAAATACAGTTTAGGTCCATATTTTAAAATTGCATGTCAACAATGAAAAACAATGCAATTTTATTTTAATTGCATTGTTTCTAATCGTAGTTAAATAGATAAAATAATGATTATGTGACCAGTCCCCGTATTTTTTATTGCTTATTTACAGCACATATACATAAAACGGAGACGATCTAGGCGCAATCTCGTCTTAATAGCTAAATATAATTCCACTTTTAAAAACATCTAAACTTACCTTGAACGGAAGCATTACGCAACTTATCTCGGAAACCGGATATATATATTTTTATTTAACCATTTCATTCCGCAAAAAGTTCTATTACCTTACGCGTAAAAGAATAACACAGGAATTAATTTGCGTGGATTAAGAACAGCCATCTGCCGACTGGTTCTTGGAGCTGGTTCAACTTACCTGAAACAAGAAAAAAATGCTTGATAAACATAACTATGGAATAAAACGTTGATGGTGATATCACCGCGGCAAAGTAAGGGCCGTTTTAAAATGCGTGGTTCCCTCGAAGATTTTTTATGGTATAAAAATAGATAAATAATGCTGGACAATTCACACAGCATCATCTAGACCCAAGCTAAGCAGAGCTTGTGTTATGGGTACTAGATATTAAATAGATATTTTTTATATTATATAGAAAAACATATTATATACACTTATACAGTCTCCCCGCGACCACGACCAGGTGCAATCCGGCCGAAACGTCGGGAATAAAAATAAAGGTAATGACGCGATAAATACCCGATAATCCAATATAGTAATAATGTGTTGTGATCGCGAAAGTTTAAAAAAGACTAGACCTAAAATAAAATAATAAAAACCTAAATTAAGGGACTCGACACCAGCAGTGGTGAAAGTCTGGTGATGATGATAAAAACTTAAGACCAATGTTGAATATCGATTGGTACTCATAATGCTCACATTATGTCTATTTCTATATTTACTAACGAAACGATGCCATGGGGTGCCGGCAGTAGAATGTTACCCCACCTCTCATGCCCGTGGATGCAGTAAGAGCCTGCCAAGGGATACCTTCGGAAGATGGGCAGCAGCGTCTTTCCGTGTATCAACTTCCCGTAGGTACTGCGCTCGCCAACCCGCCTGTCAAGCGTGGTGATTATGGCAACTACCGCTCATGGAGATCCATGAGGGAGGCCTGCGTTCAGTAGTGGACGTTTTGATATTATTTAATAACTAAAAACTTTGACAACACAAGTAAAACAAAACTTGTACTCAATAAAGCAACGCATAATCTTGGCGAGGAACTCTAAATAATCTGCAAACTATATCCAGATTGCAAATTGTCGACTAGCATGGAATATGATTTATAGCACACGTCGCTACTAAGCCACACGTTACTTAGCTTCTAGAATGAATGAATGAATCACTTTATTGTACACCAAAATCAAGAGAGTTACAGGAATAGTTTGTTTCTTTAGAATCTACAGTACCTAGTTCCCAGGCTATCGAAAAGTGGAAAGTTTGTTAAGTTCAAATCAAATAAAACTATTTTCTGATGTAAGACATCTTTTGCGGGGGGTAAAAACGAACGGACGAGAGGTGACGCGTGACGCGTGACGCTTGGAGATGTGCGAGTTAGTACTAGGGCGACTGCACTTCGTCACTAATCAGATCTATTAGAATTTTAGTGCATGTGATTCAATTTATTTGCTTGTGACCTAGTTTTTGCCTGAAAAACAGGATCACCTAGTCACACGCTTAGTTCGTTAGGTTTCTTTGATTATATTAGATATAAGTAATATGTACCGTACTTAGCTGTTATTATTTGAATGAAAATTATAGTATTGCATTGCATTTTTATATCTATATAATATACCTGACTGTGTAGTGTGTAGTGAGTCCTGACTGACTCACTGACTGACTGACTGACATATCAACGCACAGCCTAAACCACTGGACCTAAAGACTTGAAATTATGCGCACATATACCTTAAGTATCCTAGAGGTGCACTAAGAAGGGATTTTTCAAAATTCCCAGGGGATAGGGAATAAATGGGATTTATATTTTCGAATTAAAGTGGCTCTGCGTGAAAACGGGGATTTTACGTTGTATGACTTCCACGCGGACGAAGTCGCGGGCAAAAGCTAGTACATTATAATACCACTTCGGCCGACATATAGAGATATTTTTATTATCTAAATAAAAACATCCAGAGCACTCTGAACAAATACATATCTGCAGATCAAACAGACGTTTGTCCCAAGGCGGGAATCGCCCGCAGCCTCTTGCGCCCGCTGCGCCACAGAGGTCGTCAAAAGCTCATAATAACCAATCAACATTTATAATTAATTCCTTAAACTATGCATCAAGATGAAATACTTAATTAATACAGTAAAGAGGCGTGCGATATACATAACCTACCCTTCGACGGGCAAAAACAAGACGCCGAAGGAATCGTAAAAAACAGACATTCTGTAAGTGAAATGAGATCGTGTCAGTTCAATTTTATTGCAAACACTATTTTCCCGTTCTTCGGAAGTTTATACTCCAACTTTATGTTCTGGAGGTTACGTGTTTTAAATTCCTTGATACTCTATTAATGTTCCGTATATGGACACTTGGGTCCCAAACCGAGACGGAGGAATAAATAATTAAAATGTAACATTCTAAATAATTTGCCGTGGGGCGCCGGCAGTAGAATGTTGCTCCTCCTCTCATGCCCGTGGATGCAGTAAAAGCCTGCTAAGGGATACCTCAGAAAGATGGTCAGCAGTATCTTTACATAAATCAACATCCCTTACTGCGCTCGCCAACCCGCCTGCCAAGCGTGGTGAGTATGGCAACTACCCCTCATGGACACCCATGAGGGAGGCCTTTGTTCATTAGTGGACGTTTTATGGCTGAAATGATGATGATGATGATTCTAAATTCTCGTCGTGGGGTGCCGGCAGAAGAATGTTGCCTCTGCTCTCTTGCCCGTAGATGCAGTAAGAATCTGCGAAGGGATACCTCGGGAAGATGGGACAGTGTCTGTATCAATATTCTGTACTGCGCTCGCTAACCCGCCTGGCGAGCGTGGAGTGTCTGGCAACAACCCCCTTATGATGTTGGAGATCCATGAGGGATCCATGAGGGATGACCTTCGGCTGAGGTGATGACTGATGATGAATCTAACATTAAACTAAGCAAAGTTTTGCTCTACTGGTATGATACTAAAATACCTATGATTATTTAAGCAGGTACTCGTATTTACATTGTTTGAAAAAAATTAAATCAATTAGATCAACTTACAGGTACACGCCTAGCCGTGAGTGCCGGCAGTAGAATGTTACCCCTCCTCTCCTACCCGTGGATGCAGTAAGAGCCTGCTAAGGGACACCTCCGGAAGATGGGCAGCAGCGTCTTTCCGTATATCAACATCCCGTACTGCGCTCACCAACCCGCCTGCCAAGCGTGGTGCAACTACCCCTCACGGAGATCCATGAGGGAGGCCTTAGTTCAGTAGTGGACGTTTTACGGCTGAAATGATGATGATGACAGGTACACAGGCTAACCTCGCGACAAACTTTTTTATCGACGAGCTCTGTGGCGCAGCGGGCGAAGGTCCGCCTGCGACGCAAGGGGTTGCGGGTTCGATTCCCGCCTCGGGACAAATGTCTGTACGATCTGCAGATATTTGTTCAGGGTGTTCTGGGTGTTTTTCTATATATAATAAAAATATCTATATATGTATGTAGTATAATGTATTAAGTATATCAGTCATCTAGTACCCATAACACAAGCTCTGCTTAGCTTGGGGCTAGATGATGCTGTGTGATTTGTCCAGCATTATTTATTTATTTATTTATTTAATAGGTATTTATGATAAATATTTTCCATTAAAGTTTCATGTCAACTTAAAACGACGACAAACTTTTTTATCACAAAAATTGTGTAAAGACAATTTTTGTGATAAAAAAGTTTGTCGTTTTAAGTTGACATGAAACTTTAATGGAAAATATTTATTTCATTATTTTTGGTACGTTTAAAAATAAGCTTGTTTGTTAAAAAGTTATTTTTACTTTTAATTTATTTATACTTTTGCAAGTGACTCACATAGTCTCGGTACCTCGCTACAAATGTCGTTTTATCTTATAACATGCACATAACACGCTACTTATACTTAAGCGGTGGTTCCCAGGGCGCTTAAATTACAAAGATATCTATGTAGATGAGTATGCTAATTCTAGCGGTGGTATTAAATTCTCTATAAAAGGCTTGTAGAATGGAAATATTTGCAGTGTTAGAGGTTAATTCTTTCTTTGCATTCTTCGTTCGGTATTCATCATTTCAGCCGTATAAGGTACACTATTGAACACAGGCCTCCCTCATGGATATCCTTGCACGGCATCTTGATACACGGAAAGACGCTGCTGCCCATCTTCCGAGTACAGTACAGACGTTGATAAACGTAGAGTCGCTGCTGCACTTTTTCCGGCGGTATCCCTTAGCAGGCTATTACTGCATCCAAGGGTATAAGAGCAGGGGTAGCATTCTATTGCCGGCACCACACGGCTATTTGTAGTACTAGAGGATAATTCTGTCTTTGCATTCTATGTTCGGTATTAGTAAGAATTTATTACGATTTAAAACGCAGGTTTCCCGTGGTGTTCAGTAGAATGTTGCCTCTCCTCCCTTGTCCGCGGATGCAGTAAGAATCTGCCAAGGTATACCGCCGGAAAAAGTGCAGCAGCGACATTACGTGTATCAACAACCCGTACTGTACTCGCCAACTCGCCTGCGTGCTTATTATGGCAACAACCCCTCGTGATAAGTGTGTCTACCATGTGTTGTCACTGTTAGAGCTCTTACACACGAGCGGCATGTTACCAACGGCATAGGTAACTGCAGCCGTCGATACGCGTCGGCAGTAGTCAATACGTCGCTATAGTTCGACTGCTGCCGTCGACGCGTCGACGGCTGCCGCCGGCGCGTCGACGGCTGCAGTTACCTATGCCGTTGGCAACATGCCGCTCGTGTGTAAGAGCTCTTAGATCGCCTGCCGTTACTACATACATACAGTAGTAATAGTACGTTACTATGACATCTGTCAGGTTTGTAACTCATGGTACCAAATTCTAAGCAAATGAAGCCCAAACTACAGTCGCTGTAATGTCACAGCGAAAAAAAAAATACGCAGTAAACTATACAGTTTACTGCGTATTTTAGTACCTAACTATCCGCTGGAGGCGTTGTACAAGTTTTCATTATTTTTTTATCCTACAGTCGCTAGCGAGTATAGATTGTGAATGCTCATGGTAGACCTGTACTTAGTGGTCAATGAGGGAGGCCTTCGTCCAGCAGTGGACGTCCTAAGACTGGAAGACGTTCTACTCTGACACCGAAATCGCTCCATATGTCTATAGAAATAGACGCAAAACTATGTAAACACCGATAATGCGTCGGCCTCATTCTACCGGTTCCACAAGATCATTTATTGGCGGATAAGAAGCGAAGATGCGCATGCGTCGTTATAAGCGTCGGTAATATCTACTCTGGGCAAATATTAGTTTACGTTCCACACTTACATACCTTTATAGTTTGTATGTATACCTATTGACCTTTAATTTTAGCTACATGACAAGTTACATTAACTTTTTGAAAAGATAACTCTTTTCGTCTGCATATGTAGCCGTAGGGTGCCGGCAGTAGAATGCTTCCCTCCTTTCATGATTAAGGGATTAGCAGGCTCTTACTGCATCCAACGGCATCTTCCGGAGATATCCCTACCTCCAGAAGATGGGCAGTAGCGTCTTTCCGTGTATCATAATCCCGTACTTCGCTCGCCAACCCGCATGCCAAGCGTGGTGAGTATGGCAACTGCCCCTCATGGAGATCCATAAGGAAAGCCTGTATTACATATGTACGTCCACTGATGAACCCAAGCTTTCCTCACAACACATTTAAATTGAAGAAAGCACATAATTAAAAAAATATTTCAAATAACAATATAATTGATTTTTTAAATAGTTTTTGCCACGTGTCGCTCGGGCAAACTTAATCATTGTTATTATCACAGCACGCGAGTACGGAGACTCGTAAAATATCAGCTGCACTTAAAAGTGAAACGATCTCTTAGAATTAAATAGGCAAAGTAATTTTCACCACTCGCAATGAGGCAGGTAAAAAGGCGGCATTTCTTAGGGCCTTTAATGCTAATGCTGCTAGCAAAATGGAACGAATAAGACAAACGCTAAGAAAACAATTAAAATAATTACCCACCGAGCCGGGGGAATGACGCAAAACGGTCTGAAGAATTCGTAACAGTTTAGCAAAGAATCATCACAATCATTTTTCAAACTTTCGCGATCACGACACATTCATCATTTCAGCCATAAAACGTCCACTGATGAACACAGGCCTACCTCATGGATCTCCATGAGGGGTAGTTGCCATTCTCACCACGCTTGGCAGGCGGGTTGGTGAGCGCAGTATGGGATGTTGATACACGGATAGACGCTGCTGCCCATCTTCCGGAGGTATCCCTTAGCAGGCTCTTACTGCATCCATGGGCAGGAGAGGAGGGGTATCATTCTACTGCCGGCACCCCACGGCGGCATGACACATTATCAACACATATTTAACCGCGTATTTATCTTTATTTTGAAACATTGTGAGGAAACCCGCGGCTTAGTTAGCTTCAGACGTATTGACCTGTTCTTTCCTCTGAATAATAGCTGACTAAGCTGAGAGGATGGTATAGGTGCTGGGCAAGCCTAATCCATCTAACAATGTCCCAGGCACTGCAGCGTCCCGTACAGCATGATTACCAATTGCTGACGCTGTATAAATCATCTGTAATAGATGCGAAGGCCTTACTTTTTTATCTTTATTAACAGTCTTCCCGGGAGCACGATGTGTGCAATCCTGTCGAAACGTCGGACAGTAATAAAGGTAAATAACGCGATAAATACCCGGTTAAGTATATGTTAGTAACATCATCATCATTTCAGCCGTAGGACGTCCTCTGCTGTACATAGGCATCTCATGGATTTCCAGTTATTGCGGTAGGAAGCGATCTGCATCCACCGTCGACCTGCGGTCTTCACAGCAAAGAATATCACTAATTATTAAAAAGCCAAAAGTGATGTTTGTCACCTCTTCGCCTAAAAACTAGGCGCGGTCTTCATAGCAAAGAATATCTCACTAATATTATAAAGCCATAAGTTTGTTAGTATAGATGTACGGATGTTTAAAACTAGGCTACAGACTGAGCTCAAATTTTGCACCTATAGACGTTAAACAGGATTAACACACAGGCTACTGTTTATCCGGGTACAACGCATGCGAAGCGGCGGGCACATACTAGTAAATGAATAAATTTTAGAATGAAGTTACAATGTTGATTGGGGTACTTGAATTCACCGATTTATTGAACCGTGAGGTGCCTGCAGTGGAACGTTACTCTCATGCCCGTGGATGCAGTAAGATCCTGCAAAGAGATACCTCCGGAAGATGGGCAGCAACGTCTTTCCGTATATCAACATCCCGTACAGCGATCGATTCCTAAGATTAGCATGGACTGGATACCTAGTAAAAGACTTTGTACTTCTATTATTGCTTCAATAGCCCTGACCTGATAGTTAGCTCCCTGAATTACGTTGTGGCATCGCGTCTAAGAGTCGTTAATCAAAGTCACTTGTTCAAACGAAAGGCCGCGATAATAATGCTTGAAATAAACGCAAAAGCTTTGTCTACTATTCCAAAGTCTCGAAATTTACATGATATGAGGATAAATGTGTACGTAGAGAAGTTATACTGAACACATACTAGTATTTATTGCGTTATTTCATGTGTTCTGATCGGGAAAGTTTAAAAAACCAATACTGGGGCATTTTACAAAGAATCTTTCAATACGAAACTAAGTGAAGCTTCTATCATGGTTATACAACCAGATACATAATCATCTGAGGCGAGGGTATATTGTCCACGTCCACTACTGGATAGGCATGGATCACCAATTTGACGGGACAGCCGTGAAACGTCCACTACTGAACACAGGCCTCACAGGATCGCCATGAGGGGTAGTTGCTATACCAGCCACACGCTTGGCAGTCAGATTGGCGAGCGCAGTACGGGATGTTGATACACGAAACGACGCTGCCTCCCTTCCGGAGGTATCCCTCAGCAGACTCTTACTGCATCTACGGGCAAGAGATGATGACGATAAAATAATGTCTGTCCCAGAAAATCCCGCAGGCAGATTATGTACCTAGCAACAGGTTTGCAACAGGCGTTATCTCGCGATGATCGCTGTCAGACGTATTATTTTTGCTTTTATGTATACCTCTATAACACAGTTGATTGGTGATCGCGATATTTACGCCTGTTGTAAACCTAATACACCTGTTGTCTACCCGGAACCACGACTGTTGAAACACAGTCGAAACGTCTGGAATAATCTAAGTAAAATAAGAAAGTGAAATGTGGACGCGACATACAGTGAATTTATTTTCAAGAAAGTATTGTTCTCATGTAAGTGGCATTTGCCTTTGTCTACACCTCAAATCTTATAATTAACTAGCCGCACCCCGCAGTTTCACCCGCGTTGTTCCCGTTGCCGCGGGAATTTCGAAAAATCCCTCCTTAGTGCACCTCCAAAAACCAAAACCAACAAAAAATCTAAATTTGGAGAAACGAATTCAGTATAAAATTTATTTCTCCAAATTTTTTGTTTGGATAGAAACCTAGATATAGTGCACAAGATACCTATTAGATCAAAAGTTTCATAGAGAGATCTATTACGACGCCACACGTACGAGCGGTTGTATGAAAAGTAAGTTGGATTGGCCCCTCTTAAACACATCACACGGTATCCGCGCGGCAGGTGTCCCGCACGAGTGTCCATACATCGCGCGGCTAACGCCGGGCTGGTCATACGGCTCAGGGTTACGACCGCGGCGGATTCATTTGGGACATTTACGACCAATGCGGAAATGGTATTGCTCTATCTTATCAAGATCTACGCGGAGCCGCTGGCTCTGTTCTGGAGGTTTATAACTGGATTGATTAAAATGAGCTATCCTATCATCATCATCTCTGACCACTGCTGGACACAGGCCTCCCTCATGGATCTCCATCAGGGGTAGATGCCGTACTCGCCACGCTTGGCAGGCGGGTTGGCGAGCGCAGTACGGGATTTTGATAACAGAAAGCGGCTTCCTATCTTCCGGAGGTATCCCTTAGCAGGCTCTTACTGCATCCGCGGGCTGAGAGGAGGGGTAACATTCAACTGCCGGCACCCCACGGCAATTAGCAACGTTTATAACTGGACTGATTCAAATAAGCTAGTCTATCATCATCATCTCAGCCGGACTACTGACCACTGCTGGACATTGGCCTCCCTCACGGCTCTCTAAGATTATGAGGAGCTGTTGCCATACTCGCCACGCTTGGCGGGTTGGCGAGCGCAGTACGATGTTGATACACGGAAAAACACTGCTGCCCATCTTCCGGAGGTATCTTTTGGTTGATTCCTACTGCATCAACGGTCAAGAGAGGAGGGGCAACATTCTTGTGCCGGCACCTCACGGCAAATTGTTATTTATGCCCAAATAAAATAAAACACAGCAGCCATTATCTGGAATAGCAATCAACTGTAAAACTCAGTAATTAAGTAATAAAATAAATCAATCTCATATTAATTTAATGCCTAGATATAAGAGAATGCATGAAGAGAAAATATATTTTATAAGAATAGTAATTACGAAGCGAAATTAGTTGATATTAACGGCCACTGTGCATTGTGTTGCATGTTGATGGAATGATTGTTATGAATAAAAACAATGCCGTGGGGTGCCGGCAGTAGAATGTTACCTCGCCTCTCATGCCCGTGGCGTGGATGCAGTAAGAGCCTGCTAAGAGATACCTCCGGAAGATGGGCAGCAGCGTCTTTCCGTGTATCAACATCCCCGTCCTGATCTTGGAGGTCCATGATGGAGGGCCTCGTATAACATCTTAAAACAACCGCTAGAAAACGTTATTTTAATTTATCAGTAGTTAGTAATGTATAATGTTAGTACATTTTAAACAAAATCTAAACCAAATACATACTTTGAGATCTGGCATGAAATCAGCTTTAACACAGTGTCTCATAAGAAAATAATGTTGTCTAGTGTATTTCGTTGATTTCTCCTGAAAGTACCTTGTAGAAGCGAGACACGTGTCGAACTCTTTGAGTGTATTTTCAAATGCTCATCAGATATAGTTTAGCGGATTTGTTACTAAATTGTCTTTTTTAATCTTTCGGTATCACAACACATTATTAAAACACATTTATCCGGGTTTTTATCGCGTACATACGCTTCGGAAACGTCGGGAAATAATAAAGGTAATCTTTATTATTTCCCGACGTTTCGCTTGTACTGCACCAAGCATGGTCCCGGGAAGACACTACTAGAGTTGTTACTAAATATTTGCCGTTCATTTACTCGTAGGTAGAACATATGTTGTTGTTGTATTATCTTGTTTTTTCAATAACTTACAGCTCTAACAAGATATTTCTATTTAAATCGAAAAACGCGAACGGGACTTGCTTTTTCTAAAAGATGTCTTAAAGTAGTTTTTTAAAATATTTATCGTCCAACCGCAGCTGCCACACATTTGAAATGCTACCTTTTGTAGAAATCATTTTTTTAAAATCATTTACGACCGCCCGACACGACATTACGTTCTGACACACCTTTGGCTATGAGAGCCGTTCGATTATTGTTAATTTGCAAATGTATGAATCTAAGCAACTTAAGAGTATAACAACTTTATTACTAAGTTATCTATTAATAAACTATGTGAAACTAAGTATTTCATCATCTTTTTTCGCAACATCGCAAGCTCTTTTCGTCCAACATACCTTAGTGCCTGAAGACGAAAGTCGTCAATCAGTGTGTGTTACCAGTGATGACATATGGAACCGAGATGTGGTCCTTCACCATTGGCCTTATGAATAAGCTTAGTGTCGCTCAACGGGCTATGGAGAGGGCTATGCTCGGGGTTTCTCTATGGAATTGAATCAGAAATGAGGAGTTACGTAGAAGAACTCGCGTCATCGACATAGCCAGACGGATTAGCACGTTGATGTGGCAATGGGCATGTCATATAAGAACGGATGGCCGATGGGGCCGTAAGACGTCCCCCTGGGCAGCCGACTTGGTAAGAACCGCAGGTCAGCGGTGGAGGCAGGCCGCAGTGCTTGGAGATTAATGAGGGAGACCTTTGTCCAGCAGTGTTCGATTAAAAACTATATAATATTAATACATAGTTTTAGATTACATAACCTAAGTTTTAGTATATACTTTTTGTTTGGGGTTGGCCTTTTTTGTCCGTCTTTCAAATTTCTCAATATTTTATATAGATTTCATTTTTATTTATTTATTTTTGTATATCCAATGATTACTGTGCTATATTCACTTGTAACAGAGCTACAATAATGTTATCTTCACAAGTCAAAGTCAATAAGTGTTTATTCAATAGAGCAAAAAGCTACATAGAATAGGCAATTTACAAAAGGAGAACATATTTAAATTGAATAAAGATCATTATTAAATTCGTTCTCTTCAAGTTTATTTCCAAGTGAGCGAAGGAAGCAAAGAAGGAACATAACTCTTTCATTTCTATTTCTTGTTATTGTTGTTTTGTTGTTGTTGTCCTGGATTTTTCTTTCTTGAAAAATGTATGCTCACTCTTAACACGTGCTTTAACGGTGAAGGAAACATCGTGACGAAACCCTAGGCTTAGTTAGCTTCAGACGTATTGACATGTTCTTTCCTCTAATAGCTGATTAAGCTGAGAGGATGGTATCGGTGCTAGGCAAGCCTCAACCATCTCACAATGTCCCATGCACTACAGCGTCCCGTACATCATGATTACCAGTTGCTGACGCGGTATAAATCATTTATAATAGATGCCAAGGCCTTACTACAGTGACTAGTTTTGAAATGTTTCTTGTTTCCAAATAAGGATTTGTGTTTAAACTGTAAGCTGGTACACGATTGAATACACTCGATATTCTCAGAAAAGTTCTAAAGTAGTGTACGTTCATAGCATTTCTATGTCTATGATTTATGAAGCTAAGGAACTTTTCACCCGTTTAGATCTCAAGTCTTTTGCGTCGGAGATTAGAGAACTTAGTCCCTCCGTTTCCACATAAAGTTTTCTTGGAGCATAGAGAGTACTTTATTTAACTTCAGCAGTATTTTGGGGGAGTTATCTTGAATACAAATTTTAATTTCCGACAAAATGCTCTCAAATGCTCTCTCAAAATGCCTACCCGGGTTCGGTACGTTTTCTCCCAGTCCCGTATTAACTCGGTCCGTTCTCTACAGATGACAAGGGTCTGTCAACTTTTGTCATAATTAATACATAATTAATTAAGATTATATCCAGTTCTTATATATATATTTAAACACTGTTCAAAAATAATTGAAGCGCTATCTTCGAACAAACATTTTTGCTATACCGGCAAGCTGATTACGACATCGTACATTGACAGGCTTGCAACAGTCGTTTCGCGATCATGTCCAACGTCAATTTTGTATTAAATAATAGCAAGGAACTTACGTTTCATAGCAATGAACGCGAGACCTACGCCTGTTGCAAGCCTGCCAGAGATACGTATTCAGCCAGCCGTTCGTTTTTCAAAATAAAATCCTTTCTGAATTCAAATTCGGATTATTTAGCCAGCTTAGGAAACATTTTTGTCGCTATCTTCGATTATTTTCGGACATTGAGATACATATGTATGAACTCTTTGGACATAATCTCCCGTTCGTTTTTCAAAATTTCCTTACTGAATTCAAATTCGGAAGAATTTGTTTCCAAAACTGCTTTCTGGCTTGTAATTTTTATAGTGTTTAACCACACTTAGATGGAACATTAATTTCCTTGAAATATTTTCTGGCTTCTTCAACTACCTACCGTGTTGTCGATATCGCATCGTACATTAAAAAAGTTCACCTTACATTTAGAAACGTTTTTAAAATTCACTCCACGCTCCCGAGACAGTATAATAAGACGAGGTGATAGATGTGACACGATCCGATCATTCTGATTGGCTCCTTTATCTTAGCACTAGTCGCGATGCGCGCTTCAGCGGATCTATTTTAAGAATTGCATTGATGCTGGTTACGATTTGAAGAAATCGGTGAACGATTTAAATAGGAGTTATATCACGCACTCGGTCAAGCCGGTAGTATAATAAAATTAATTAATTAATTTATCAACCTTACACCTATTTTGACAGGGTTATTCTAGTACAATAGTGCAGTAATCTAACTTAAAATTAAATTATAATACACAATTTCACAAATTTAAATATCCGAAAATACTAGTTATCTGAGAGATTGTTATGTGTATAACAAACTCGATATCGAACTAAGTAGGCATTGGTGTCAATTCTGTTAGCATACTTCATAATTGAAGTTAACTAAAATTGCGTAAAATGGACTAACATGATATAAAGTTATTCGGTTAGTGGCGTTCATCAAGCACATATCCAATAGAGGGGAAATAAGGTCATAAGAATTCCGAAACACATCAGTGCTTTGCACTAATGCAATGACAACTGTCTCTCGCCTTCGACAGTACAGCGTCAACAGCCGACCTGTGTACTTTTCCGTACAATTATGAAATATTTTTGGCGGAATTGTTGTTTAGACAAAATAAATTACATTTCCTCTCTATTGGGTATGTCCTCGATGGTGCGTTTTAAAAGTAAAACGGAATAATTTCAACTAGTTTTACATTGAAAGATCAAAACTAAGAAACGTCATATCTCTAATTAGATTTAGCTCAAAGTGCGAAAACAGAATCGGCACAATTTTGGAGATAATAAATCCTCTTTATTATGGAGTAAATATTATTTAATCGGGGCCCATGCTGTAGTATGCCATGATAATAATAATAAAATCGTCCGGAAATAAAAAAAATACCTGATATTGTGATATATATTATCTTTTTTTTATATGACTAAACGACGAGACACGCCAAAGGCCAATCTGTACCTCTACCTGTTACATTACATTACAGCGGTGACCACGAAGCACGTGACCAACGCTGCATAGCTTTCCAGGCGTTCTGTTACTCCATTTATAGGACCTAAAATCGGAGTAACAAAATCTGTATTTTGACAGGTTCTGCATTCGAATCAATACTGGCAGGCATGCCGTGTTTTTCTGCAATATTGACTCAACAACGCAACCGAGGCCAGTTTGAACAGAATCATAATATTTGCAAGATTCAAATAAACTGTTGGTCAGGTCTTACTTCGTGACAAGTGGCTTGTACAATACTTATGTACATTTTCGAATTCGTAGAATCAAAATATATCTACAGATCGTCCTTCATCATCATCACCTCAGCCGCAGGACGTCCACTGCTGGACAAAGGCCTCCCTCAGTAATCGCCAAGTACTGATTATGAGTTGTCACCAAACTCATCACGCTTGGCAGGCGGGTTGTCTAGCGCAGTTCGGGATGTTGATACACAGAAAGACGGAGACAACCCTTAGCAGATTCCTACTGCATCCACGGGCAAGAGAGGAGAGGCAACATTACTAGCGGCACCCCACGGCATATTGCATAAAAAGGCCTTGCCTTAATTTCTACAAATAGTATCCACCATACCATTAGTATCCACGTACCATTCTGAACCAGTACAGTAAAGCATAGAATCCATTCAACACTTTCACGCGAAGCGATGTAACACAGATTCTCGCGTACGTAATAGGATCTCACGCGACATAACCGCGCGTTAGCCGAGGTCGCGCCACATTTGGGTCACGGCGTCTTATAAAAGGACTTTTTCGTAGAACTGTAAGGTATAGAAGGGAATTCCTTTTGTTCCTTTCCCCGTAATGCCCTAAGCCGTGGGGTGCCAGCAGTAGAATGTTACCCCTCCTCTCACGCGCGTGTATGCAGTAAGTGCCTGCTACTGGATACCTCCGGAAGATGTGCAGCGGCGTCTTTCCGTGTATCAACATCCCGTACTGCGCTCGCCAACCCGCCCTCCAAGCGTGGTGAGTATGGCAACTACTCCTCATGCGTCTTCGCCCGTCCTCAGGCACCCACTGTGAGACGATCCGGGTCTACATGCGACTCACATGCCCCGCCGAATACACTTTTTATTATATTTCAAGTGATGCCTGCATTGACATTTCTGTTTATTCGCATTTATTTTTATGTGTTCTTGTTGCGGTAGGTACTCAAAAGGTTCTGTCAGAATATCATCGTTGCATCTTTTATCTTAGGTGCAACTATTGCTGAGACAGCACCTTTTGGCACACCACACTTTTATGGAAACTGTAACCTTCATAAATTAGCTTGTAATTACATATGTATGTTTAAGGTGTGGTGTATCGATAAACTCATTTTCATTTCATTTTATTTCACCTGAGCCTAGCAGTTTCTAGTTATCTTATAAAACTTTTATCGTCAATATCATCCATCTATGCTTTATACAATAAAGCTGCAGATTACAACCTCTCATCTCGGTACATTGCTGCAATAGCACTTCACTCTCGCCAATGTCACTGTAAACCTGTTTAAATTTAAAAATAACCTTTATACTGGTGGTTTTGAGATCAACACGAGTTGCTATGTAATCTTGACATAGTTTACTTGGTTAAAATGTGCTTTAGCGGTGAAGGAAAACATCAAGAGAGACATCTTAGTAAGCATAAAAGCCCTTGAGACGGTGGCGCGATGAACTGGACCAGTTCCATAACATAGGGAGGAATTAGCTGGCGATCGAAGTGACTGGAAGAAGTGGGAGGCCTTTGCCCAGCAATGGGATGATTCGGGCTGACATTAACAGTAAGAGTGGAAGAGTGAGGTTTCTACTTCGCTTCTTTCCCTCGCTTGGGAAAAAGTTTTCCGAAGCGAACGAATTCAATTATGAGCTTTCATCATCGTCATCATCTCAGCGGTAGCACGTCCACAGCTGGACAAAGGCCTCCCTCATGGCCAAGTACTGATCATGAGGGGTGGTTGCCATACTCACCACGCTTGGCAGGCCGGTTGGCGAGCGCAGTACGGTATGATGATACACGGAAAGACGCTGCCCATCTTCCGGAGGTATATAGATAGATAGAAAATACTTTATTGCACACCTTAAAACTAAACATAATAACAAGAGAAACTTGAGAACATAGTGATAATTGGCGGCCTTATCGCTAAAGAGCGATCTCTACCAGGCAACCTTGGGATGGATTGGATTGTAAAAATACGACAAGGGGTTATTATGGTGCTCGTTGAGTTAAAAGTAATTACAAAATATACCATACATAAACTATATTGAAATACTACATACATAATATAATATATTACATATATAACTTATAAAATATATGCTTACATATCACTAATAAATATTAGTTATCCCTTGACAGATTCTTAATGCATCCACGGGCACGAGAGGATAGGCAACATTCTTCTAACGGCACCCCACGGCGGTGTTTTATTGAATTTTAATGTGTTTTGTTTTTATTTTGTATACTGACTATTTATTCTAAGTAGCTTTTTGCTCTACTTTGACAGTTAAGTAAAAGTATCGATATCGATTTAATTACTTCTAACTAGACTTCTTTTACTTATAGAGGTACAAGCTTTTTTTTGTATAACTTTAATCCGTTACGTTGTTCGACGTTTACGTATAACAAACAACTTTACAAACTTTCACATTAACTTCAGCTTGCAATGTATTTTACTAAGCGTTTAAAGTGAAACTTCCCTTTACAACTTCGTACAATCTGTGGCAAGGTTCACGATCTCCGGACAAAGTGTAAAGTTAAAAATCTTCACCGCTCCGCTTCAATTAGAGGACATGACCCGACCTTTCCCTCTTAAGGGTTTACACTCTGCAATCTTTTTTACTTCAGATAATAAATTTACTTACTTATTTATAGGGTGCTAGCCGTGGTGCGCCGGCAGTAGAATGTTGCCCCGCCTCTTATCCGTGGATGCAGTAAGATGAAAGTGTTACCTTCGGAAGATGGGCAGCATCGTCATTCATATCAACATCCCATACTGCGCTCGCCAACCCGCCTGCCAAGCGTGGTGAGTAAGGCAACTACCCCTTATGTAGATCCATGAGGGAGACCGATGTTCAGTATACGTTTTACGGCTGAAATGATAATGATGAATTAACAGTGTTAGAACTTGATAAATAAATACTAGAAATACATAAGCCACCTTCGAATAGAGGTCGACGCCCTAAAGCTATTACTTTAAGCTGCTCAAAGAAGGTTGTACGTAGGCATTATGACTGCTTTAATGAGTGAATATAATGAAGGTCATAAAACAAAATTGAAAAAGACTGAGGTTTATAGTTAGCTTGGAATTAAAAGACAATGTAGACTGACTTGCGTACAGATTCGTAAGCGCATTTAGCGGCTATACACAAATACGTAGATTTATAAAAAAGGTGCTGGCAGTAGAATTTGACCCCTTCTTTCATGCCCGTGGATGCAGTAAGAGCTAAGAGATACCTCCGCAAGATGGTCAGCAGCGTCTTTTCGTGTATCAACATCGCGTACGGCGCTCGTACCAACCCTCTTTCCAAGCGTGGGGAGTAGGGAAACCCCTCATGGAGATCCTTGAGGGAGGCCTGTGTTCAGTAGTGGACGTTTTACGGCTGAAATTATGATGATTAAAAAATGAGAGGATGGTATAGGTACTGGGCAAGCGTAATCTATCTAACAATGTCTCAGGTATCACAATGCGCTTTAATGACGCCCTATCCCACCCATCCCACTAAAGTATTTTATCCAAAACTAGCTTTTGCCCGCGACTTCGTCCGCGTGGAAGTCATAAAACGTAAAATCCCCTTTTTCACGCAGAGCCACTTTGATTCGAAAATATAAATCCCATTTATTCCCTATCCTGTGGGAATTTCGAAAAATCCCTTTTTAGTGCACCTCTAGGATACTCAAGGTATGTGTGCCAAATTTTCAAGTCTTAAAGTTTAGTGGTTTAGGCTGTGCGTTGATCGGACTCCGCGTGTCGTCACATTTTGTCGCGTCGTAATATTAAGTTCCGTGCATGTTAATTGTTTACCCACTATTGTCTTACACCAATACACACGTATCTAAACTAAATGAGTGTTATAGTCATTGACAAAACCACCCTACCTACATCTTATATCAATCAGTCAGTCAGTGAGTCAGTCAGGACTTTGAATTTTATATAGATGTAGCCAATAGTCTTTTTTAAACTTTCGCGATCACAACACATTATTAAAATATGGGATTATCGGGTATTTATCGTGGTATTATCACCTGGTCGGGAATAAAATAAAGGTAATTACACGATAAATACCCGATAATCCCATATTTTAATAAGATGTAGCCAAGACAAACTATTATGGCACGCACTGTCAAAAAGTCATCAATTCTCACGTAGAGCCAAGCTCTTACTCTACAAGCACTCACTTTACAAACTTTAAGCCTTAGTCAAAATATGTCGCTTACTACAAGATGTATGAAATATCTTAGTAGCAGTAGAACATTTTGTGAAGAGTTCACCCGCGGAAGTACTACCACCATACTTATATCTGCTGCCCAGCAGTCTGCACTGCTGTGTTCCGGTTCGAAGGTTATTTTATTTTATTTATTTATTGTCATGGATTTCCGCAAGGTAACGCCTGATTCCATTAATTGTATTTGAATGTAAGATTTGGGTATTTTTTTAAATAAAACAATAAAAAGTCGATTTAAAAAAAATCCACAGGGCATGTGAAGTGTTTAGAGGTCTGAAAGGATAGTAGATGACCCCCCCAGTCGACCATTTCACTTTGGCACACGATGCATCAAACAACCTGTAAGTATAATTAATAGAATCAGGCGTTACTTTGCGGAAATCCATATTATTATGACAAACAATGAAAATATCTAGTTTTAATTCCGCTAATGCTGAGATGCATATGCACCGCCCTCCCGTGGACGTGTCGTCGTGTGGGTTTGGGTATGCATGTTGCACTAACAGCCTGGTTCCCCCTGCATGTGCATAATTAGCGGGAGGGCGGTGCACATGCATCTCAGCATTAGAGGAATTAAAACTAGATATTTTCATTGTTTGTCATAATAACCTGTAAGTATATAAAACCAACTCGGGTTAGATACAATACACCATTTATGACTCGAGAACGGCTGGACCGATTACAATGTTCTAAGATTTTTGGGTTTGTCTAGGCCCGGCTATTTAAACGTTGTAAAAGTTTAAAAAAAAAATATTATAACATAAATTAATTTTGTCATACACTTGAAACGGGTGAGCGGGCATGGGAAATTAAGGGCACCAGAGACCTTATAACTCTGTCTCAGGGTGGCGGGTGAATGCAAGGCAGCTATGGTCACGTGCTTCGTGAACGTGGTCACGGCGGTATTGCAGTTGTAATAGGTTACCGCTTAACATCGGGTGGGCCTTCGGCTTGTCTCGTCATTTAGTGGTATTAAAAACAGATGCCAGGGGCACTACCGTGCTCCCGTCATGCAAGAGAATTTACCCAAATTGCCGTATAATATCTGGCAAACTAGACTAACACAACAGCGAGCTCCTTGCTTAGACTTGCACTGATTACGCATCTCGCGACAGGTTTGCAACAGGCGTAAATCTCGCGATCACCGCTGTCAAAATTGTGTACTAAATAACAGCGAGGAATCGACGTTTCACAGCGATGATTGCGAGATTTACGCCTGTTGCAAACCTGTCGCGAGATGCGTAATCAGCCTGCGGATGACCAGTGCAAGTCTAAGCAAGGAGCTCGCTGCAAGCAAACCGACAGATGTTCGTGATGCAAACCTGATCACATTCGACTCGGTAATTGACGGGGAGCTGAGTTACAGGAGCGAGCTATACACTTTGGTTTGAATGGTGATCTTTTTGGTCACTTTGACTTAGTTCTAAGAATAATTTTATATTTTTTTTAATTCTTCGTAATTAGTGACAAAATAAATATATTCTTATTCATCCTTGTCTTTTATCTTTATCTATATTATATAAAATTCAAAGTCCTGACTGACTGACTGATATATCAACGCACAGCCTAAACCACTGGACCTAAAGACTTGAAATTTGGCACAATTTTCGAATCAAAGTGACTGCGTGAAAAAGAGGATTTTACGTTTTATGACTTCCACGCGGACGAAGTCGCGGGCAAAAGCTAGTTTGGTTATAAACAAAACCAAAATTCAGATGTTATCGTGAGCTTGCTCGTGGCTTCGCATTACAGCCGCATAAAAGGTACCTTAATCCTGTAAGTTCACATCTCATCATCATCATCTCAGGCCGCCCGTTGAATTGCCCAAAATTGTTTTATTATATTTCTGTTTGTTTTTATACCTCGGTATATTTTTTTGTTACATGTGGTGATCAATAAGGTGTTATCTATCTATCTATCTATCTCAGCAGGACGTCCACTGCTGGATGAAGGCCACCCTCAAGGATCTCCAACTTCGATCATGAGAGGGTTGTTGCCATATTTTCAACGCTTGGCAGGCGGGCTGGCGAGCGCAGTACGAGACGTTAATAAACGGCTGCTGCCCGTACTTCCGGAAGTATACCTTGATTTTTACTGCATCTATGGGCAAGAACAAGGCAACATTATACTGCTGCACCCCACGGTAAAAATAGAATTGTGTTTTTAGGGTTCCGTACTTAAAGGAAAAAACGGAATCCTATTACTAAGACTCCGCTGTCCGTCTGTCTGTCTGTTACCAGGCTGTATCTCATGAACCGTGATAGACAGTTGAAATACTAAAAACAGAATAAAATTAATATTTAAGGGGGGCTCCCATACAACAAACGTGATTTTCATTGAATCCAACGGAACCCTTCGTGCGTGAGTCCGACTCGCATTTGGCCGAATATTTCATGTTTTGGTTACTTTTTGGTACAATCGCTGTATCCTATAACTTAGGCCAGTTACCTGCCCTGGTCTCACGCCACCGCCGCCGCCCAGTATTTTGTAAAATTAAAAATGGCATAATGCTGTTTCGTGTTGATATATAAATAAGTACGTCTGCATTAACCGGATCGATAGCTTTTACGGTGGACGCGTTTTTTTGCGTTAACAGTTAATTGAATTCTAGTTCGACTTGTTTGGACTGTTCTGTTTAAAAGTACTTTATTTACTGGGCTCAGCGTGGGTGCCGGCAGTATAATGTTGAATGTAGATGGGCAGCAGCGTCTGTCCGTGTATCAACATGACAATAACCCCTCATGGCCATATATAGAAAATCATCCAGAACACCTTGAACACATATCTGTAGATCGTACGGACATTTGTTCTGAAGCGGGATTCGAACCCGCAAACTCTTGCGTCGCAGGGAGACCGTCACTCACTGTGCCTCAGAGGTCGTTACAATATATTTATTAATGTACTGTGAAATTATAAAAGTCTTTCTTTTTGATGATGATAAAAGATACGAATCAAGGCTACAACAAAAAATATATAGTCACGGTAGAATTAGATACATAAAGTTTCAATTTGTTTGACACATTATAAATCATACAACACCATGGACACAAATTAAATATACGCAAGTATGGAGAATAACGAGAGACAGAGAGAGATAATAAAATACTATGAAAATATTTAGTTTTAATTCCGCTTATGCTGAGATGCAGGAGCACCGCCCTCCCGCCCGCTAATTATGCACAGGTTGTCAGTGCAGCATGCATGCCCAAACCTATCCTCCTCTCAGCGTCTCACCTGATGATGCCTAGCGGAGAGGCGAAACACGTGTCGTCGTATAGGTTTGGGTATGCATGCTGCACTGACAACCTAGTTCTGCCTGCATGTGCATAATTAGCGGGCGGGAGGGCGGTGCTCCTGCATCTCAACATATTATGCTAAATATTTTCATTGCATTTTATTGTCATGGATTTCTGCAAAGTAAAGCCTAATTCCATTAATATAGAGAGAGATAATACACCTTGTATAGTTGACAAAAAATAAAATCATTTTATTTCAACAATTGTGGGTTGCATAGAGCTGATATTATATTTAGTAAGCAAAAACTAAAACACAATAAGAAAACGTAATAAAATGTTGAGGAACCTCCTCCTTTTATTTCTACGGTTAAAAATATGTAATAATCAACGCATCATCATAATACCAATAATACAAGCGAGAAGCGAGAAAGACACCGTTTGACACATTTCACTTGACCTCGTGCCTCGTTCTGTAGGCCACTTGCCCGGCCAGTTCGCTGACTCGCAGATACAGCTGCTGGAAGCGGCGTAAGGTCACGCGAGTTTTCAAGTTCGCTTCCATGTTTTTTTTATACGAACACATACGGAATTGACATTAAAAGTAATGCGTCTGTTATATTAATTTAACGGAATACGCGTTGAGCAGTGGGTCGAGGCAGTCTATATAAAAATAAAACCGGACAAGTGCGAGCTGGACTCGCCTACCGAGGGTTCCATAGGTATTGTAGAAACATAATAATTGTTATGAATTAGCTGATCTAATTTACTAAAAGTTTTAAAAATTTATAAAAAGATTCAGTCACCCATCCAATTTATGACCAGAGTAGGGTTGCTTAACCTCGACGATTGATTTCGTACTTTTTTTATGGACAATTTTTAGGGTTCCGGACCAAAATGGTAAAAAGGAACCCTTATAGAATCACTCTGTCTGTCTGTCTGTCTGTCTGTCTGTCTGTCACAGATGGATATCTCGAGAACTACTGATGCTATCGACTTGCAATTTAAAATGGTAAAAGACAACAGTTTTTTACTTATATAGCATATATAAAAATTTTAAAAAAAATTCTGATTTTGATTGCAGGGGGGCGGATAGGGGATCTCAAAAATTTTATGTGAAGTTACTAGGCCGTGTGGGGTATCATATGAAAGGTATTCATTTGTACATTAATAAACAGTTTTTAGTTTTCCTTTAAACCGTATTGTTTTTGAGTTATTTACAAAAATGTTGAAAAAACGACCGTTCCCCCCCCCTTATCTCCGAAGTTTGCAGAGATAAACCCGTGATACTTTTATAGCTAATAGAAGTGTATGTAAACTTTATAGGAAAATTATAGCAAACTCTCTAATTTGCATAGTTTTTTAGACAAGAGGGGTGGAAGGGGGGTTTTCAAAAATTTTGTGAAGTTAATAGGTGATGTGGGGTATCATATGAAAGGTATTCATTTGCACATTAATAAACAGTTTTTAGTTTTTCTTTAAGCCGTATTGTTTTTGAATTATTTACAAAAATGTCGAAAAACCGACCGTTCCCCCCCCCCTTATCTCCGAAGTTTGCAGAGATAAACCCGTGATACTTTTATAGCTCATAGAAGTGTATGTAAACTTAATAGGAAAATTGTAGCATACTCTCTAATATGCATAGTTTTTTAGATAAGGGGGGTTGAAGGGGGGTTTTCAAAAATTTTGTAAAGTAAATAGGTTATGTGGGATATCATATGAAAGGTATTCATTTGCACATTAATAAACAGTTTTTAGTTTTCCTTTAAGCCGTATTGTTTTTGAGTTATTTACAAAAATGTTGAAAAAACGACCGTTCCCCCCCCCTTATCTCCGAAGTTTGCAGAGATAAACCCGTGATACTTTTATAGCTTATAGAAGTGTATGTAAACTTCATAGGAAAATTATAGCGAACTCTCTAATTTGCATAGTTTTTTTAGACAATGGGGGTAGAAGGGGTGTTTTCAAAATTTTTGGAAAGTTACTAGGTTATGTGGGGTATCATATGAAAGGTATTCTTTAGCATATTAATAAACAATTTTTAGTTTTCCTTTAAGTCGTATAGTTTTTGAGTTATTTACAAAAATGTTGAAAAAAATAGCGTTCCCCCCCCCTTATCTCCGAAGTTTGCGGAGATAAACCTTTGAAACTTTTATTACTATTAGAAAAGTATGTAAAGATTAGAGGAAATTTATTGCAATCTCTCTACATAGCATACTTTTTTAGAAATCATCGAAAGTCTAAAAAGTCTACATAAGTTTCGCTATCAGACAAGAGATGGCGCTGTCAAGATTCTCCAACAAATATAAAACCGCCTTTGTCATAAATTATATTGTATGATGGCACGGAACCCTCGGTGCGCGAGTCCGACTCGCTCTTGCCCGGTTTTATTTTATGATTCCATTGCAAATATATATAGTTTTTGGATTTATCTATGTATCTATAGAATAAGACGATATAGCTTGCTAAATTTCATAGTTCTAGGTCAACGGGAAGTACCCTATAAATTCTGATGCGTTTAAGAATGGCGTTTTTTTTGCGGCGTAAGGTAATGACGGTTATTTAACAGCGACTTTTATTTTATTTAGATCAATGACTAAAGCTTTAACTATATTTTTTCCCATGTCTGTTACTGTTGGTTTTCCTTTCCAACGTGCAAACAAAAGTAGCTGTCATGCCACTTCCAGCGAACTTGTAAACAAGCTTTGCATAAGAGCTAGCGAAAGTGACCGAGAGAAATGCTCATCGACTCACGCGCACGTAACATCGCGTAACCGACGACATTGCACGAGTAACCGGGTTGCTTGCCATTTCAAAATAATGTAATTTTTCAAAACACGTATTATAAAAGACACTATGGATACAAGATATGGAGTAGAAGCCGGCTGTAGAACATTGTTCCCTCTCTTGCCCGTAGATGCAGTGAGAATCTGCCAAGGGATGCCTCTGGAAGATGGGCAGCAGCGTCTTTTCGTGTACCTATCATTAGAGAAAAGCGAACAGAATAATTAATGTGCCTTATTTCCTGTTAACTTACGATTAAATATGTTATTTTTTCGTAAACTTTCGCGATCACAATTCATTATAATATAATAACATAAACACGGGAATTTATCGCGTAATACCTTTTGATTATTCCCGACGTTGTGTCGTGGTTCCGGGTTGAGTCAACCCGGGACCACGATTGTTGAAACACAGTCGAAACGTCGGGAATAATCAAAAGGTATTACGCGATAAATTCCCGTGTTTATGTTATTATATTATAATGTTATTTTTTATATTGTAAGTGGACGTGTCTATGTTTCGTGACTTCAAAGTATGGAAATAAATGAACGAGTTTCTGCGACTTTTTTACAACAAATTAAAATTCACATTTTACATTTTTGCAGTGTTCATTATAAAAATAAACAGGGCTAAGTATGACGACTCCGCGGCGAGTGAACACTACAAAAATAGAAATGAAAACACTGAAACAACAAAATCGCACACAAAACAACAACAAAGACATAACACAAACGATGCATGTAAAAAATAAAGCAAGAAATCACAGAAACGCGCAAGAATGCGCGTCGAGCTGCGCCCGCGCATGTTGTAACACCGCATAACCGATGACATTGAACGAGTAACCTGGTTGCGTTACGAATGATGCACTGTTACGATTGTGCGATCATTACGGACATTCAGAAAACTTGATTTGCAATTTTTAAGTCCAAAAATAGGTACAATAAGTTTGCCGTGGGGTGCCGGCAGTAGAATGTTACCCTTCCATCCACGGGGATGCAGTATGAGCCTGCTAAGGGATACCTCCGGAAGATGGGCAGCAGCGTCTTTCCGTATATCAAGATCCAAACTGCGCTCGCCAATCCGCCTGCCAAGCGTGGTGATTACGGCAACTACCCCCCCATGGAGATCCGAGTGGGGGCCTGTGTTCAGTAGTGGACGTATTACGGCTGACATGATGATGATGATGATGAAGTTTTAAGAAATAACATAAAAGCATAACATTCCCGTAACTTGTGTTTTAGTTGTTCCAAAGTGGGGATCTATTCCATAAAATAATATTTTGGATTTGTTCGCGTTTCGTACTATTAAATATGGCAACAACTTCTTCATGATTAGCAGTTGTAGATTAATAAGGGAGGCCTAAGTTCAAAGACATTTTAAAGTTGACATTAAGCTTAAATGGAATATATTTATTATATTATATATAGTAGGTACGTTTAAATAAAAGCTTGTTTGTTATTTTTTTTTACATTTAATTTATTTTTTACTTTTTAGTTATCACTGGACAGTTGGTTTCTTGTCTCTTCATATCATGCCCGCCATGTTGGATTTAGTGAAGTCATATAATTATCCGAGTAACTCTCAAAAAGACCTTTCATTTGATACCCATATTGTAAGAGTGCATTGAGAATAACTAGTCCGCCATCTTGAGTATGTATACCGCCATGTTGGATTTAGAGTGATGTCATTTAATTTTTCGAGTAACTCTCAGTAAGGCTTTTCATTTGATACCCACATTATAGGAGTGCATTAAGAATAACTATTCCGCCATCTTGGATGTTCCGCCATGTTGGATTCAGAGTATCGTCATTTCATTTTCGAATTATTCTTAGCAAGCCCTTTCATTTGATACCCATATCGTAGGAGTCAATTAAAAATAACTAGTCCGCCATCTTGGGTGTTCCGCCATGTAAGAGTGACGTGATTTTATTTTTTGAGTTATTCTCAGCAAGCCCTTTCATTTGATACCCATATTATAGGAGTACATTAAAAATAAGTAGTTCGCCATTTTGGGTGTTCCGCCATGTTGTATTCAGAGTGACGTCACATACATAGCTGACCATGCATTGTCATCCAAAAAAAACATGCTTCAAAATTGAGTAGCAAGATTCCGCGAACAAACATAGTTACATACATATGTACATACATACAAACAGTGCAAGCTAAATAAAAGCTTGTAAAAACCTAAATCCGAGAATCACGTGAGTCGAAAATCGGGTCATGTTACGAATACATGATTTACTGTTAAGATGATTATGTGATAATTTTTAAATGTCAGGTGGTGATCTTTCAAATGTTTTATTTGGCATTTCATGAATTGTAATTAACATGATGATGAAACTAGAACTAAATTATGCATTTGATAATCTAGTTTTAGTTCATACTTGACTTTATATAGATCTCCTAAACTATTTAGAAAAAAAATCTTAAGAATATTGTAATTATACATATTAGCACAAAGCGAAACTTTAAATTAAATAAAAATACTATTCTACTATAACTATTAAAAATATATCAATAAGTTCCCAACTTGCTATTTTTATCTAGCTAACCTGCTTCATCCTACGAGTATGTCCCCTTCAAAGTTTTCAACCAAATGCTGTTTACTTATTTATAAATGACACCAAAAAAATCAAATTAGTCATTTAAATAGTATACAATGTACAGAGTCAATAACACTGAAATAGGACACGTAATTGGGACACGCATTAGGAGACTGCGGGTGGTAATTCTTGGAACATTTACGGACGGCATGATAGGAAATTTCAAATGACAACACCCATCCTAGTCTACCCAGTTACAGATGATTTATACAGCGTCAGCAACTCGTTATAATGCAGTTCAGGGCCCTGCAGTGCCTGGGGCATTGTCAGGTGGATTTGTCTTGCCCTGCACCTATACCATCCTCCCAGCTTAGTCGACTATTAGCCAGAGGAAAGAACAGGTCAATACGTCTGAAGCTGACTATGCCGCGGGTTTCCTCACGATGTTAACCTTCACCGTTAAGCACGTGTTAAATGTGGACATACAAGAAAGAAAAATCCATTGGCTCACGGCCGGTATCGAACTAACGGGTCTACCCAAATTAATAATAACCACGCTCGGGCTGGACACTCGGCTAGACGATGTGACGGCAGGTGGAGCCAAACTTTGACCGAATGGTGGCCGAGGACTGGCCAGAGAAGTCATGGTCGTCCGATGACATTCGCCAGGTCGCAGGAAATTCCCGGCTTAGCACAGCACTGGACCGGCTTATGTGGCGCTCGCAAAGGGACCCTCTGCGTACGCCACATACCCAGCAGTGGGTACCTACGGACTGTGGATGATGATGATGATGACCTTACCTAAATTATTTAGGACGCCGAAAGAGAAGAAGTAATTTTCGGATACGCTCGCTTTAGGCCTATAACATTCTATAACCTTACTTTATAGGTTATAGAAAAACAAGGCGCTAACTGCAACAAATCCGCTTTAATACCGAACAAATCAATAGTTGTGATCGATATTCTTATTTATTTATCTAAGACGGGCCACCAAAACACAGGGTATTCGAGAGTCCCTATACATTTCAATCAAAACTTAAAAATATACTATTGGAAGACTCATTTTTCTCAGTGGAGGAATTTTTAAAATACGGAAAAAAGTTAAAGTAGCTGCCTCTTATTTATTGCTGAATGCATGGGTTTATTAATTAAGTTGGGTCTATTAATTAAGTAGTATTAAGACTTTATTTTTATGTAATGAAATTCAAATAAAATTGTAGTTTTTTTTATGAACAAATGATATGATATGTTACTCAAATTACTTAATTGCATCTGCAATCACAAACCGCGGGATATTTTCCTTTGCAGTTAAAAAATGGACGAAAGCAGTAAGTTATAGCTACGAGTATTAACTGAAACGTATTCTAGTCTCATAAAACATGCCGAAAATACGCGTAGTACACCCAAGGCGAACCTCGGACATGGCAGAGCTAATACAAAAAGTAGGTAATCATTCATTGCCCAAGGATGAATTGATTTGATTGTTCTGATTGAAGATTGTTAGAGTTATTAGTAGCACGCACGCTTACAGTATTGTATTACTTTAATGATTAGATGGTGACGATGATGGTAATGATGAATATTATAAAGCCGAAAGTTTGTTTGTATGGAGGTTTGTTACCTCTTCACGCAAAAATTAGCGTACGTATTGAGCTGAAATTTTGCAAACGTATAGATGTTGACTAGGATTAACACACGGGCTACTTTTTATCCGGGTACAACGCATGCGAAGCGGCGGGCACAAGCTAGTTACTTTATTAAAACTATAAATTTAAGTCGAGAGTAAAATATTCATATTCATCATCGAAGCACGTTCACAGCCGGACATGGACCTCCCTTATGGATCTCCAAGTTCTGATCTCTCTCTCTTTCAGCCGTAGGACGTCAGGCAGGCGGATTGGCGAGCGCAGTACGGGTTGTTGATACACGAAAAGACGCTGCTGCCCATCTTCGTTCGATAAGGTATCCCTTAGCAGGCTCTTACTGCATCCACGGGCATGAAAGGAGGGGTAACATTCTTCTGCCAGCACCCCAAGTCTTGGGCCACGGCCGAATAAATACTTCGTTTTAACCAACCTTATTTTATTGCCAGAATAGAATTAGAATTTAACCTAAATGGCTTCTTTTAAAATGGATCAATAAATTTCCCTTTGAAGATTTAAAAGCCTCGGACGGCAGAACAATTAGGATTCTCAAAGCATTTACTGGCGTAGATATTGTTTAGAAGTAAAGAACTGAAATTCTATACCCAGCAGTGGGTGAAGTTGGGTTGATGATGATAACTGAACTGGTTAGACTAACGCAGTTCTAGATGTTTCGAGAGATTAACATAAGAGACATATCATACGAGTTAAGTCACGTGTGAGTTGACTCACGCAATGGTTCCGTAGTAAATTAAGAGTTGTTTTAGTTACAGATTATGTAGAAATTTTGAAAGAACAAAGAAAGAAAATTGTATTTCTAAGATACTAAAATCCTCAAGCACATATTTGATAATAATAATATGAAACATCGGAAAAAATAGTTTATCAGAATTAACCTGACTCAGCATTGCTGCGTGAAAAACTAACTATCAGGCAATTTAATCTCATATACTCTGAACATTACCGTTAAAATTATATGCTCATAATAATCGATATTCCCTTCGAGTGTAATAAATAAATATGCAATTATTTTCTGAGATAGAATACAAATATTTTTGGGTAACAATTCGAGCGAATTTAATTTAACCCTGAGGCAGGAAAAAATATTATATTTTTGCGAGTAACATTGCCATTTGGAGGATAAAAAAATAATTTTATGAGACGCGAATCAGCTTTGTCGGTCCCAGCGGAGCGGTAAGGAATATTTTACAAAATATATGTGATTTTATTGTCTCTACTGTATAATGTAATAGAAATTTGTTTTTAGTAGATTCTTCGCGAGAAAACACTAAGATTTTACTGCTGAGACGATACGAATAAAACTGCTATCGAGTACAAGGATTTTCACGTTTTACAACAGATAAGTAGGTTTTGTAAAAACGCAATTATGATTGAAATGAAGATAATGCTACTAGATGAAAGTCGATTTACATTTTGCGTTTTTATGCTATTGTAAATTAATTACTACGTATCTACATAGAATCTAAATTGAAAAATATGAGATTGGGTATGAATGTAGTCATCGGAGCGTGAAAAGAAATCCCAGTAAATCTGTATCTAGAAAGAATATTCAAATATCGATAGTTTAGGAGGCGAAGCCCCCTAATATGCATAACGCTGTGTGTCTGTCTGTCTATCCGTCTGTCCGTCCGTCTGTGTATTTGACGATTACAGAACGCGTTGATCGATTTACATGAAACCTTTTTTGTTAGCACTGTCTTAATAAGATAAGGTGACTGATTGATTTTGGTCACCCTAGGGTCATAGGGATCGGAGTTATTGTGACTTCAAAAGGTCACCAAAAAAACTTCAAATGGCCGACAACGTCCAAAACCCCAAAAATGCCATTTTTGACCTTTGGTGACCTTATGAGGCCTTCGCCCCCTTTTCTGGTACCCCCGTACTAATGCTTGTCGATAGATACTCGCAGACAAAATATTTATTATAAAGATGATATATCATACAGCGATAACAACTGGTATTTGTGCTACACGGGACCCTAGAAGACCTGAAAGAGTGAGGTTTCTTGTTCGCTTCTTTCCATGACTTGGAAAAAAACCTAAAGCGAACGAATTCAGTTATGTGCTTTATTCAATTTAAATGTGTCTTGCTCTTCTCATTTCAATTGACTATACTATGTAGCGTTTTGCTCTATTTAATAAACTCTTATTGACTTTGACTTACAATGCTTAGGACTTTTAACTAAATCGGCTATATACCAATTTGTGTGGTATTCACATTGTATTTTCTATGTATCGCTTGTTGAAGATTACAAAATCACAAATCACAGCATGAAAATAAAAATTACTTAAACAGAGGTACAATGAGTGGCTGTAAAAACCATGAATGATTAAGAACAGAGTCTATTAAAGCGGTAAAAACAAAAATGACAATAATTTATACACATGTTGTGTTTAAATTATTGTCATTTTTGTATGTTTCCATAAAATCATAAAAGGTTTTTTTAAAGGAATCGACGGTGCATTTAGAACACTTGACATGCGTTGAACATGTGAGACTGAAATTCTGGTTAAACCAGTGACACCAATAGAAAGGCGTAGTTCTTCCGTTGTTTTGTTCCACTAAAAGAAATGGGACATACAATAACGTAACGAAAGTGTACCAACTTCTCCATTAAAAAACACGGGTATAAAAAATCATAAAAGCCTCAGTCCTATTTTATTTTACTATACGAGCGTACCACGAAAAAGGACTATGGGTTTCTTCTTTCTTTAGTGACTCTCCAATAATGGAGGTTAGCTGTCATCTTGCAATTTTTTTTCTTATCTAGGGCCAGCCTAAACAGATCTTCTGCTTTCTTAACTTCGGTCCAATCCTTTATATTGCAAAACCATGATGTTCCTCGTCGTCCAACCCCTTTACCAGGTATTTTGCCCATGATGATCAGCCGGAGCAGTTTGTAACGTTCGTGTTGTGATATATGTCCCAAACATGATACCCTTCTCGGCGTATTTTAGAGGCAGCTTCAGGTATTCTGCTTCAAAGTGCTGGAACAATATTCCTCCGCCTATTCGTGATTCAAATTCCATCTATGGTCTCAGGCGCAAGCTTAAATTGTATTTGATCGACCATTACAAGGCCTTAGGTTACCTTCGAACCGAATTATCTATTTTGTAAGTGTAGATATAATCCATAAAACAAAATTGTTTGTTTAATTATATAATCCTAAAAATTACGTTTATCGGGTTTATCGGTTTAAGTGTTCACCGGGTGGTATGTACCTCCAACTTTCAACCCGCTAAAACATGTAAACTTCGAAACGCCTCAGTGTCCAGCGCACCTAACACTCAAAAAACAAAAGTTAAGCTCACGGCTCCAGCAAAAAGCGACTCATAGACGTACTCACAAGTAATAGGCCCATCGCGTGTTCCACAAAGGAAATGTTCAACAAAACGCGACGACGAACCCGTCCCGAACAATCGGTGGGAATATAATTTATTACGATCAACTAGCCGATAGTGTTTTGATAAAGTCACCGTCCGGTGAGAATCAACATCACACAAAGGCTAAATAATCTTTACATAGGCTAATCAGTGGTTATGAATGAGTGAGGCAAAGTACAAGACGGAACCAGCTAATGGCCTTTATCGTCACCATCATCATCATCTCAGCCGTCGGACGTCCACTGAGGGACATAGGCCACCGTCATGGTTATTTAAGTAGTGATCATTCATCATCAGCAACAAAGCCCTTTTTTGTTGTGTGTAAATAAAAAAAAGCACTTATCATGAGGCCATACTCGCCACGCTTGCGAGGCGGGTTGGCGAGCGCAATGCGGTTGATAGACGGGAGGACGCTATTGCCCATCTTCCGGAGGTATCTCTCGGCAGATTCTTACTGCATCCATGGGCAAGAGAGGAGGGGCAACATTCTACTAACCTAAACCCTAAAAAAGAAAACTACCGTAGGTCTACCATGAATTTCCACAACCTAGAGGTATACTCGCTAGCGACTGTAATTAAAAAAAATTATGAAAACTTGTACAGCGCCTCAAGCGGATAGTTTGGTACTAAATACGCAGTAAACTATAAATACTACCTGTGATACTACAGCGACTGTAGTTTAGGTTTTATTTGCTTAGAATTTGGTACCATGAGTTACAAATCTTACATATGTCATAGTAAAGTACTACAGTAGTAACTGCATGCGATCTAACAGTGACAACTCATGGTAGACACACTGATGTCATTATTATTTATCAAAAGCAGTCGCTAGAAAATAATTATTTTCTCATCAAACTTCCTTCAAATCCCGTTAAAAATTCGCTGTGAATAATCCCGAAAGCAATGTTTGCCCGGCCGGAATGAAAGTTTGTTGTTTATTAACATTAATTCTCGTCGGGGGATGAACATTGAACAACTCAAATGAAACCAGACCGATGTTTTTAATTAAAATCCCCCCGAAATAGGGGTTAAAAGCGTTTAAGGGGTATAATAAGCGACCTACGATCAGTTAACGTAGCGATTAAACAATGTACTTCTATGTTGTTTGGGTGCCATAATGGCTGGTGTCAAACCGACCTGTCAAGTTGGAGTGCTATTATATCAGGGGTCAAAGGAGTCCTGCATGGAGCACAAGTATGAGCAGACGCTTCAACAACCAAAAACAGATCACTTCTGCGAAGACAGCAGAGAATATTTATTTATTCCGCTCAAAGGAGACCCGCTGTGTTGCGAAGCAAGGAGAATCACTCGGGACGAATTGAACGGTCTACTCCAATATGTTCAACTATTTGTTCAACCAGTTGAACATATTGGATGCATTTCCTCCAATTTCAACTTTAAAAAGTAGATGTCGCTACACGGTACGAAACCGATAAAGGCAGTCAAGATTTTGGACCCGACGGTTAATTGCTCCGTGGCCGAACGGTAAAGGCAGCCTGCGTTAAAGATCTGAACGTTACGCGTTCGAGTCCCATCGGAGACAAAATTTTGATTGCATTTTTCATTTTCTATAAATGATACCTTAGTGTGGGTGTACACTTTAAAATACAAAAAGCTTAAAAAAGTAGTTGAACCACTTGGACTGAAAATTGCAATTTGTAATCAATCACAGTATTGTTATTAATAAGGCAGAGTTAAATAAAAAACTATTCCTACCGTTAATTTTAAAACAGGCAAAGTCTAAAAACGATAGTAAATAACAGAAATTGACAGTAAATTACATTAAATGTCAAACTAAATGTCGTTAATATTTTAGGACATCTCTCGCCTCAGAGGCTACCCTGTCGGTGGCCATCATAAACGGATCCTTCCTGAGCGGAACGTTCTTGGTAGCAGTGGTGAGTCCAACATTACGCTGAGACCTTTTCGTGACTCAAGCATGGCTCTATTATATTTTATTTTATTATGTAAAAGGTTTATATCTATTTATCAACATACCCTTTTGGTTCCCCTGAGGCTGAAGGGGATAAGTTTAACCCATTTTCCCATCACAAAAAAACAGGAGGTCAAACGTTTCAAGAGCATTCAAGAGAACACAAACAAATGCCTCATTAAAACATAACTTGGTGTTTAAACAAAATGAAAATTAAATAATACACTCAACTGTTACTAATTTTATTGCGATTCTACTGTTATATCCAATAAAGATTATTTTGTATCAAAGGATGTTTATATACTACAGAGATATAAGCTGTGAGCATATTATTTTAAATTATCATGGGTATTATAAGAAATTCGCATTTCAAACATCTGTGCCAACAGTTCATTGTTATAATTCAATGAAACTGATTTATATGACACGATACATATATGTATACCTTCCGCTGCTATTTCAGCTGGAGAACTAAAGGCACTCACCCATCGCGGCACACGGTTTTTACGTGCCATTAGCACGAAAATGGTTTCAGCAAAGGATTAAATCGTTAGATAAGCCCTCACACCAAAAACTGTTGCATCGTCTTTATGTATGTAACAACAATGCCGCCGCACTCACACTGTTAACATACATATAACCGGGTATTTATCGCGTAAACCCCGGTACATGTAATACCCGGTTATATTGTATGTTAATAATGTGTTGTGATCGCGAAAGTTTAAAAAAGACAAAGGCACTCACACTGGTTTTGCCAATAAACCAAACTGTTATTCATTTTGTAAAAACGGGAATTACTCACGTAGTATTGTAACGTCGAAGATTATTCCGACATGTTTCGATTTTTCAAGAAAATCATCATCATGGGATTGAATGCCCGTCCGCGCGTGGGGCCAACACGACAGTGTTGTGTCGGAATAATCTTCGACGTTACAATACTACGTGAGTAATTCCCGTTTTTACAAAATAAATAGTATATCTCACGTTAATTTTGAAAGCAAACTGTTATTGTTACCATTGAGACGTTGAGTTGTGAAATAGACAAACGTGTGAAGGAATGCAGGTAGATAAATAAATGACATGATTGCGAAGATCAGTACCTTTTGTTTTAGTTATCACTGAGTACTTTGTTCTGGTACTTTGATTTCTCTGGTTTTGTTTTGTATGTACATTACATTAAAATTAAATTACTTAAGGTTAGCAGGTAGCGCACTAATGCGTAGACTTTTACATGTTAAAAAACATTAAATGTTCTCAAGCAAGTGAATATTATTGTTCTTATTGAGAAATAAAGATTCTTTAAACCGATTTATTGTGCAATCATGTTGCACTAACATTCGTGAAAAAAAACCAACACACTCCACGTCTGGATAACACTGTGTTTAGAAGTACACTGATTTCAAATGAGTAAGCTCACTCATTTCGTGGGGAAACAAAACGGTGCGGTCTCATTACGGGGAGGGCATATCTAACGATTTAAATCTTTGGTTTCTGCACGTTTCAGTTCAAAGCGAGGCTCAGCTCAGGGGATTACAGACAAACATGTATACGTTGCCATGCATTGATATTAGTGATTTGTCTGACGTATGTTAAAATAACCTGTATTTTACCACGACCGTAAGTGATTTGATGCCGTAAAGTGCGGGGCGTGGAATGTTGCCTCTCTTTCTCTTGCTTGTGGATGCAGTATGGTTCTGCCGACGGATAACTCCAGAAGATAGGGGTAGCAGCGTCTTTCCGTTTACCTTCATCCCGTATTGCGTTTTCCAAGCGTGGCGTGAATGGCAACAACCCCTCATCACACGGAAAAAGACGCTGCTTCCCATCTTCTGCAGGTATCCCTTCAGCGAATTCTTACCGCCACGGGCAAGACAGCAGTGGCAACATTCTACTGCCGGCACCTTACAGCATCTCTCTAGCGCTCAATATAAATTTCCTAAGACCAATACATCCGCGGCGCCCGCTTGACGTATACAGAAATAACACCACTAGAAGAACCGCCCAAAATAGTGGGTACCGATTGTATTTTTACAGCTCTTATTTTAGAACACGCGCCTGTATCTATGTCAAGTGGTCCTGTTTTACAACTACCGTACAGTCACACACGAGCACTAATCCCTTAACTAATATTCCAATCGCTTTTGTTATAGAAAATCTTTCATTTCGATGTAAAACATAATATTTTGAATGAAAAAGAAACACATTTTTTGACACACATACAAATAGCAATGAAGGGAATACATTGCAGACAGACTAACAACTAAGGACGACACTAATACGTAGCTAAGCGTGTTGCATGGGGTCAAAAAATAGACACTGCCTCAGTATTACCTGTGGTATTACCGCCACCTTATAGCAAGGTCGCGGCGCTGATTTTCAGGCAAGTTTGGCAGGAGGTTAGACCGACAGCATGAGATATGACGCGGGAAAATGACGTGCGAGTTAGTAGTTTTCACTCTTATATACACTAGCCTTCTATACATATACATACATATAATTTTTTTATAAAGCCAATGATCGGCAGTTCGACGCTTTAAGATCATTTTTTTTCTGATATCTGTGGGTAAGATAGTTGACTGGAGTTTATTATAATCAACACGGAAATGTTTCACGCGTTTAGGCTGTGACAGTTGCGGTTACCAACTACATATTAAACTGTATACTGGGTACTAGCCGCACTTCGCGGTTTCACCCGCGTAGTTCCCGTTGCCGTGGGAATACGCGGATAAAATATAGCCTATCTTACTCAGGGATAATGTAGCATTTCAATGGTGAAAGAATTTTGAAAATCGGTCGAGTAGTTTTTGAGTTTATTCGTTACAAACGTACAAAATACAAATCTTTCCTCTTTATCATATTAGTATAGACATATATTTATTTATTTAATTAATTAGAACGGCACAATCTACCAATTACACTAATTAATTAACACAATTACATTTATACGCAAATTAAACAAACTGAAAAACTATAACACAAACAAAAGACCTAAGCAAAATTAGATCAAGGTTGTAAAGAAAAATAAAATAAAAATGTCAAGAGGTAAATTACTAAACAATGTCAAATACTTGTGAATTGTAAAGTAAATATAAGTCAATAATTTTTTCACAGCAGTGCAGACAAGTCGACATGAGATCCCAATCCCATCAATCCCATCAATATCAATTCGTCCGCAAATATGTCACAGTCAGGTAATGCCTTAAGTAACCCGTGGAGGGCGTCGAGAGCGTAAGGCAGGGCGACTGATGGCGCCCCGCCGTGCGGCGAGGTGGTAGAGCGATTTATGCCATATTCGTCCCACGGAAGTTCGGCCCACATCAACAAATCTGCTTTCGTCTCACATTGTATGCCGCATTCGGCCCATAATATATTTTATTTATAAAAATCTTAACTCGTCCCACTTTTCACCTCCACATTCGGCCCAAGTTTTTTGTATAGGCAAATTATAATCACTTTAGTACAGTTGAAGCAATAAGTCTTCACTTGACTTTTATATTTTTATGATTATGAACAAGGCCAGGTAGGTAAACTCAATTTAAAGCGCACGTTTTTCGGTAGTCGATGCAAAAGACAGCTGCGGCAAATCATACGCTATTGATACCTACTAATTTCAACAACAACAACAATGCGTAGGTACTGATAACGCACTAAACAAAGGTGCGCGTAGGAGCTTGTGTTGTCTACCGCGAATATAATTGTTAAGACACATATAGCAGAGTAACTCGTTTAGAACTTTCACCCGGGCTTTCAATAATATTCCTTAATATTTTAAGGATAGTAGACATTTGATCACGCGCTCGACTGGTTTTGAGCCCGGTTAAACATGAAGGTATATACAGGTAAAAGTAAATACGTGATAATCCAATATATTCCTCATTATCTCTTCAAAAGATCTTTAGATACTCGTAGCAATAAATTATAGGCATTTACTATGTATTATATAAAATGCACGATCACATCACATCACAGTCATTTGTTTGAATTGTGTCTTCGTGACATTTATATTACCGTAAAATATTGAGTTACATTATCTACTAACTGTAAATTCATCATCATTATCATCATCATTGGCCTTTACGTCTATTTCAGATGATTCAAGTAAGGCCTGCCTTTGTTTATCCTGTGTTATGTTATATTAGTATGCCGAAAAAGTATACTTCATAATTGTTCGTATTCATGATATTAGACGGTTTTATAAATTACTTAATGTCGGTAGGTCATAATTATTTTTGAAATCATATCGACAGCGACATACCAATAATGGACATGATCCACTGACGTGCTGGAAGCTTATCATGATTTAAGATTATGATTGACTTCGATTGATTGATTTTTTGATGATTGTCTTCAACATTCTAACCTTCGCAAATCGTAATCTTTCTATTTATTTATTTACTTTTACTTTTGTTTTTTTTTTCTCGTTGATCATTATTTCTACCTAAATAGGTATCACACGGTACAACAATGTGTTTATAATTGCTATATGGATCTACATGAGGGCTAGTTGCCATACTCAGCACGCTTGGCAGGCAGGTCGGCGAGCGCAGTACGGGATGTTGATACACGGAAAGACGCTGCTGCCCATCTTTCGGAGGTAGCCCTTGGCAGATTCTTACCGCATCCACGGGCGAGAGAGGGGGGCAACACTCTACTGCCGGCACCCTACGGCACTAGTTACTTTGGATAAATAAATAAATAAAGATGTATATAAAACTACACATAATGTGTTCAATAAGCGGCAACCGCGATCAGACACAGTCTGACATAACAACGTTCCGTAAACTCAACTGTAGGAAATCATTTATTTCCTACAGTTGTTAAGCTGCAAATCGCTGGCGTCTCCGGTCCATTGCGTGCGCCCGCGCAGCTGTCAAAGCGCCTAGAACACGCAGTTGAATCAGAACAAAGCTCCCGAAATAACTGATGAATGACAGACCTGAATAATCCAGTGAGACACAGTGAGCGTTTACTCGAGTTCTATTTCGACTCCATAGGGCTATTTTTCATCTTTCTGTGCATCAATATCCCGTACTGAGCGCGCCAACCCGCCTGCCAAGCGTGGTGATTATGGCAACAGCCCATCATGATCACATGGAGATCCATGAGGGAAGCCTACGTCCAGCAGTGGATACCCCACGGCTGATCATCATAATGATGATGAACTTAGGGATCGCCTTATAAGTCACGATACTAAGGTTAACGCGCATATAAAAAAGGTTGTAACTGCCAGTCATTAAATCCTATAGAAATGACTATGATTGAAATGAGTTTCGTGCTCATTCTCCTTTTATAATTGATTACTAGGTCAACTAAGTATATTTTAAATGATATATTGTTATGTTTTGAATATCTGAGTCGTAGTTAAGGAGTCCATGACATCAACACCGGCATTAGCGGAAGACCAGCGCTGCGGCGGACATGGCGACATGCAGATAATCCACATAATTTTGTAACAGTGTAATTCAAAATTTTAAGTAGATATATGTAATTTACATAAGTTAATTCGTCATTTAGAGCGTCCAGTTCCGTGATTATTTGGAAGGTAAGGCCAAATTAGCCTCTCAAAAACGAGACGAACTCGACGCATACTTGGAAGACTGGACCACAGTAGCTCAAGACCGAGAAAGGTGGAAGGAAGGAAGGGAGGCCTTTGCCCTGCAGTGGGACAGTACAGGCTCTTAATAATAATAATAATAAGCCCCTCAAAGCCCAACCACACGTCCGCGCTGACCACCTAATCCACGTGAGGGGCGGACACCTGCAATAAAATAACCTAGCAGGTGACCAAAAGGGTCCTGGCAAACCCATCAATATGGAGAATCGTAAAGATAATATAAGTATAGGGTCGCTTCCCGGGGGCGATCGCCGGGGCGCGTTTGGAGCCGATGCTGAGCGCTACAGCATACGAACCATCGGTGGCGAGGGTAATGGGCGGCCCTCTGCCGGGTATCCCGAACAATGCGAGCCCACAAGAAGGTACGACCTACGGCCTCTAACTAGAAGCCGGAGCAGATCTCAAGCCGGCAACGTTCTCTCAAGCAGGGACAACGACGACGTGGGAGTTACACGGCTTGCTCCTATTGAGGAAAGGAGCCTGACAAGCCTGTATGACAGGGCTGAAGGAGAACAAGAAGCCCTGTCAACTATATCCTCACCTACTTCTCTTTTCCCCTCTCTTCCTTCTTCTCCACCTTCTTACTTAAATACATCTGAAACATCTTCCCTTACTTCTTCACCGAAATCTCCGGTTTCCACAAGACGATCATCAAGGCTACGGGTTCAACCTGTAGTCATACAAACATTAAACAGAGAAGTTACTCCGGTTGAGGATGTTTCGCAGGAGGCTCCGGCCGCTCAACCTGCGACCACCAAAGCTGGTAAACCAAGAGTGCGTATGAAATGGGATGACGAAACAAATACTTTCATCATGCGCACATATTTTTACATAACTAATTTAGAAACCGACAAAACAATGTACTGCAAGAAACTTTTTGACCAGTTTAAAGTAAAATATCCAAGTCTTGATGTTTCATCCCAAAGAATCGCTGATCAAAGACGGGTTATCCTCCGAAACAAATTACTTTCAGACGACCAAATCATTAAAATTAAACTAGAAGTATCGGAACAATTAAATCGAGAACAGGAAATTAATGAGATTGCTAGACCACCAGACACGCACACACAGCCAGGAGACAATGCTATAAACACAATTACACCGTCGCCTATGCCTCAATCGTTTAGCACAAATAATACACATGATCATACACCTTCTACCCAACTATTATCAATCGACTCTGACCAGGAATTAATCTCAGGTCGAACAATAACATCCATAGACTCACCCCACACACACAACACAAGTGTCGAACCAAGCTCTACAAGACCTGATAGATCAGTTTAAAACTACTTTGGAAATATACACAAACAGTGACCCAACAACAAGGCCTAGATTACCTGTTTTACGAGAAAACAAGAAGTTATATGAGATGGTTCACGCATTTAACCATGAGATTTTAGGCAGATTCTGTAACGAGGATACCGACCTAACACAAATTCACACTTTTATATATTGTAGTGCCCTAGTCATTTCAACGAGTTTAGGGTATAAAATATCATCCATACAAAATAATCAGCCTCGCAGAAAAAACAATCATAAAGCCCCATGGCAAATAAGATTAGAAAACGATATTAAGCAGCTCCGGGCTGATATCGGCAGAATTACACAGTATATAAATAACAATAGGCACCCGAATTTGATGAAGAAAGTAAATTCCATTTTTGATAAAAATAAAGTCCATACTATCCACGAGAAAAATAATACTAGGCCGGAGGAATTTCTAGACACACTCAAACAAAAATTAACATTAAAATCACAAAGGTTAGCTCGATACATAAAATCTTTACAAAGAAAAACTGATAATAAACTATTTAATACAAATGAAAAGCTATTTTACAGAAAGTTAAAAGAAAATACAGAAATAAATATAAACAAGGAAATACCAACAGAACAAAACTTAAAAGACTTCTGGGCCGGTATTTGGAAAAAGGATAGAGAACACAACGATAAAGCCTATTGGATTAAAATAGAGGAAGAAAATGCAGCTAATATCCAAGAAATGGATTTTACGGAGGTATCAAAATTAGAAATAGAAGCGGTTACCAGAAGGATGAAAAACTGGAAGGCTGCTGGAGTTGATGGAATACATAATTTCTGGTATAAAAAATTCACTGTGCTCCATGAATCTCTAGCAAAAATTATAACGAATGTTGTAAAAGGAAACCAAGATCTGCCGCCGTTTGTAACTAAAGGAATTACCTTTATGTTAGCAAAGAGCAACGATACAACAAATCCTTCCCAATATCGCCCAATCACATGTTTACCCACCATATACAAATTAATAACATCTTGCATTACTAGTAAAATTAATAACCATTTATCCATATACAACGTACTTACTGAAGAACAAAAGGGGTGCAGACAAAACCATAAGGGATGTAAAGAACAATTAATAATAGACTCTACCATACTTAAACATGCTACCACTAATAGCCGTAATTTACATTTAACATACATCGATTATCAAAAAGCTTTTGATAGTGTACCACACTCTTGGCTGATCCGCGTATTGCAGATTTATAAGATAAATCCAGACATTATTACTTTCTTAGAAAATACTATGAGTACCTGGCGAACAACACTATCACTCAGAAATAACGATAACTTGGTCACCACAGACGAAATTTACATTGAAAATGGTATCTTCCAGGGAGATTCATTGAGTCCCTTGTGGTTCTGTCTGGCATTAAATCCACTATCAAATATGCTAAATAAATCAAAATTTGGATACAAACTTACTACAGACACCACCATTTCTCATCTCATGTATATGGATGACATAAAATTATTTGCTAAAAATTGTAGAGAGATGAATAAATTAATAAGTTTGACGTCAGAGTTTAGTACAGATATAAATATGAAATTCGGATTAGATAAATGCAAAACTCTAAAATTACAAAGAGGCAAAGTATCGACTAGGGATCATAATAATGACGATGAAAATATATTTGTAGTATTAGAAGAGAATGAAACGTATAAATATTTAGGACTTCACCAAGGTAGGATAATTGATCACGTCAGTATTAAAACAGAAATTAGAAAAGAATTCATCCATAGACTAAATCTTATATGTAAAAAACCTTTCAACTCTAAAAATCTTATAAAAGCTATCAATACTTATGCGGTTCCTGTACTAACCTATTCGTTTGGCATTGTTAAATGGTCAGCCACAGACATAAAAAAGCTACAAGTAAAAACTAGAACAACATTCACTAAACATAACTATTTACACCCTAAGTCTGGGATTGAAAGAATTTCATTAAGTAGAATAAAAGGTGGAAGGGGACTTATTGATTTGAAAAACTTATGGGTAGGCCAGATTCAAAACCTGCGAAAGTTTTTCTACGAGAAATCAAGCACCAGTAAAATACACTTGGCAACTACAGAATTAGATAAAAACTTTACGCCATTAAATCTTTATAATCAAGACTTGCAGTTTAAAAATTCCACAGATAATGAAAAAGAAAAACTTGATAGATGGCGAAGTAAGGAACTCCATGGTCGTCATATAAAGGACTTAGAGCAGCCACACATAGACCTACAAGCCTCGAACAACTGGCTCAGATTTGGCTCCCTATTACAAAATGTATTATGATAGAGCTATTCTTACAGACAGAACTGTACATAACAATAGACCAGATATCACATTACTAGATAAAGTCAACAAATATACATATTTAATAGATATCGCAATACCAAATACACATAACATTCAAAAAACAGTGACGGGAAAAATACACAAATACACAGAGTTAAAAGAAGAGATACTGAGAATGTGGAAAATGAACAAGGTTTACATCGTTCCACTTGTGCTCTCTTGTACCGGCGTTGTCCCTACGAATCTTATGCATTACCTAAAAGTGTTAGGTCTTCAGGAAAGCCTACACGTGACTATGCAGAAAGCTGCTATATTAAATACCTGTAGAACGGTCCGAAAGTTCTTGCAGGACGATTCCACTACTACTCAACACTCCAGTGATACGCACTTGGCTTAGGCCCGTGAGTTTCACTTATACCGAAATATCTAAGATATTTTGAGAAAAAAAACCTTTTAAAAATAATAATAATGTTAGACTGCCGTGGGGTGCCGGCAGTAGAATGTTACCCCTCCCGTCATGCCCGTGGATGCAGTAAGAGTCTGCTAAGGGATACCTCCGGAAGTGGGCAGCAGCGTCTTTCCGAGTATCAACATCCCGTACTGCGCTCGCCAACCCGCCTGCCAAGCGTGGTGAGTATGGCAACTACCACTCATGAAGATCCATGAGGGAGGCCTGTGTTCAGTAGTGGACGTTTTGTGGCTGAAATGATGATGAATGATGATGTTAGTCTATAAGTTATATATTTATATGGGCCGTAGTTTAAGTGTTATAACATCTTGTACTAAAATAAGTTTGTAGCATGAAATAAAGTTTATTTGGTTTAATTTAATTAAAAAAAGTAAAGAGTGCCAAGACTATAAACGTATGAGTCAGTTTCCGTAATTAATTACAACTGTATTATGAGGAAGAACTAAAGATAATCTTTCTGTTTACCGTCAAAATAAACGCATAAAAGTATTTAACTCTTAACACAAGCGGTTTAAAACCTTGCGTAGATTTCAATTAAGCCGTTTTTACTTTGCTTCTTCTATAATTGTGATTAATTTGAAAATAATGTCTATATACGTCGAAGAAGCAATAAGGAAAATTATTATATCGTCACTTCATTCTTCAGATATATTATTAACAAAGTAGTACCGATTTATCCTACTTGGCAAAGCATTTTATATCTTCGAATGTAGTGACTCCATATAATAGCGATCGAACTTCACTTAGTAAGTTCGTTTGATCATCTATAAGCACAATGACATGTGGGTGAATTATAAATAACTGAGGTACTTAAGCCCTTGGCTATAAGAAAAGATAAGAAAATTCTTTATTGCACAAAAACATGTACATAGGCGAACTTAATGCTATTTAGCATTTTCTTCCAGCTAACCTTTGTGTAGTGCAGAGTTTTGTGGTGGTGCGAGAAATAAATATGATTTTGAGTTGGTAATTTACAAATAAAAATTAACATAAAGATACATACATAATAAGATAAACAGCATAATAAAAGAAATATCCAAATAATAATACATGCAATAAGTATATCTACAAATAAATAAATAAACATAAATTGCTCAATTTTGTTGACCATTCTGAAGGGATATAAAATATAAATACAGTTTGGATTTGAAGATTCCGATAGACGAGGCCCTACGAATTTCCACTGGCAAGGAGTTCCACAGTCGGATCGCAGTTACTGTGAAGGAGTCAGTGTAAAAGGAGGTATTATGCTTCGGAGTCTTAATACGTAGATGTAAGGAGGAGCGTGTGACACGATCAGGAGGGAAAAGAGGAAGAAAACGTTCTTGGAGATAGTTAGGAGTGAGTGGGTTATTGAGGATGTTATAGAGAAGGCAGAGTGTGTGCGTATCCCGACGGTACCGGATATTAAGCCACTTTAACTGGGAGCGGAAGTGGGAGATGTGATCGTACTTACGTAGACCGTAAACATATCGTATGCAAAGATTCAACAACCGCTCCAGTTTGTTAAGCTGTTCCTCAGTAGCATCAGGATAACATACATCAGCATAATCAAGAATTGGAAGTAAAATAGAGTTAACGAGAGTGAGTTTAGCGGAAAAAGGAAGAAAGTTTTGCATTCGTTTCAGAGCGTGCATAGAACCATACATCTTCCTGCTGACTTCGGCGATATGCCGCTCCCAGGACAAGTTTTTTGTGATGATAAGGCCAAGATTCTTTACCTCGGCGCAAAAACCCAATGGGATATCATTATATTTGACTGAAGGGAGAGAGTTAAGGTCTAGCCTCGAGATAAAGCCTCGGCTGCCAATAATCATCACTTGTGTTTTACTTGTATTGATTTGGAGACCAAATTTCTGTGTCCAGGAAGAGACAGCACGTAAATCCTCGGTCAGCAGGTGTATTGCATTGTCTAAGTCGTCTGGTCTGAAGGAAATGTATAGTTGCACGTCATCGGCATATAAATGAAAGGAGGAGAAGCGGAGTTCAGAGACAAGGGTATTGATAAAGACAGAAAATAAAAGAGGAGAGAGGACTCCACCCTGTGGAACGCCAGCAACAACGTCACACCAATCCGAGCGAGTCTCATCAATTTTTACACATTGTTGGCGTCCACAGAGGTAAGAGCGAAACCAATCACAGGCTATTAGTGAAATATTTAAAGAGCGCAATATAGCTAGAAGAATGGAGTGATCGACACAGTTGAAAGCGTTGCTGAAATCAAGAAGTGTAAGAAGGGTAAGCTGTTTGTCGTCCATAGCAAATCGAATATCGTCAGTTATTTTAATAAGAGCTGTGCTAGTGCTATGCGCCGAGCGAAAACCTGACTGGAAAGGATTTAATAGAGAATGTGATTGTAGGAAGTAAGATAGTTGACGGTAGACGACTCGCTCCAGAACCTTAGACAGAAAGGGAAGAATAGAGATAGGACGAAAGTCTTTGGGTTCAGAGGTGGCAGATTTTTTAGGGATAGGGATGATGTGTGCTTTCTTCCACACGGAGGGGAAACATCCAGAGCCAAGAGAGAAATTAATAATGTGTGAGATGCAAGGAAGGAGAGGATTGAGGATAGGGATTATTAGGTCACGGCCAAGACCGTCCTGCCCCACCGCTTTGCTGGTTAGACTCGTGATAATACGTTGTATCTCGTCTTCACCTACAGAGCAGAAAGAGAATGGTGTGAAGCTATGCTGTGTACAATGAAGTAGATAAACGCCAACTTCATACCTTTTCTGGTACCGCAGGCTGATTAACGTACCTGCGAAAGGTTTGCAACAGGTGTAAATATCGCGACCATCGCCGTCAATTTTGTATTAGATAATAGCAAGGTTTGCCTGCGATGATCGCGAGATTTACGCCTGTTGCTAACCTGTTGCTAACCTGTCGCGGGATACGTAGTCAGGCTGCCGGTGTCGTAAATGGTAAGTATGTTTTATTGCATTCTTTTGTTATTATATTTGTGCACGTCATCATCATCATTATAATCTCAGCCGTAGGACTGCTGTCCATGTCTACAGGTTTCCCTCTTGGATCTCCAAGACCACGAGGCTGTTGTGGCCACACTCGCCACGCTTGACAGGCGGGTTGGCAAACGCAGAAGAGAATGTTGCTATACGTAAAAATGCTGCCTATCTTCCCGAGGTATCCGTTAGCAGATCTTTACTGCATCCACGGCAAAGAAGGGAGCAACATTTTACAGCCTATAGCTAGTACACTTGGAAAATGTATTAGTAATAAACTAGACCAATTTAATCTATCAGGATTAAACGCAGAAGACTAGCAGCTACAGCTCAAATAAAACTTCCCGAGGCAGATATAACCAGTATCATCGATGGCATGGCGAATAAATCAAAGATCAAAGTCTCGAGTGTCGATGCTCGTGTAATTGCTTCTACAGTATGACGTGTGATGCCGTAAGTGATGACGTCAACGGGCACGCATCTTACACGTTCGGCGATTGTCTGCGACCTTGAGCTTTTCTCTTTAACGCATTCTTGGGAGAGTTGACTGGACTGTTGGCTATTTTCTGGCACTACAGTTTCCCGGTCTGTGGATTATTATGTCTAGCTTTTTTTTAAGAATTAGAAAAATAATAAATAATGGATAATTCACACAGCATCATCTGTCGTCATGCTTGGCTTGTGTTATGAGCACCAACTGATTGATTGAATACTTAAATACATATTTTTAAAGCAACGGCGAATTTCATGATCGAATCGACGCATATGACATACACATAGACATTCGTTATACATTATTACTTAAAAGGGGATCAAATGCATTTATTTATTATGTATAGATTAAGTTAAAGAAATAAATAAATTTGTATTTGTATGTATATGAGAGTTTATACAGTATCTATTACAAATAAAGCGGACAAGTGCGAGCGAGACCCTAAGGTTTCCGAATATAAAAGATTATAATATTTGATGAAATATTTATGCTAGGCACTGCCTAGTTGTACGATAAGTAGTACATTCAGACGGTTGTGCCATTTGGTATATCTATTTTGTGTGTTCTTCATTTTGAAAATGCGAAATTAAATAAAGCAAGTCCAACTTCGCGTACAAACCAGTCCGCGAGTTCTCGTACAACTCCGAAACATAAAACTTTTCAACAACTCTCAACTGCCAAAAATAAAACGGTGACGAGCGAATTCCCTATTGTTGGCAGGAATTAAAAAATAAATCTTTTTAGAGTTCCGCAGGCAAATAATATATATTTTAAGCTTTGTGTTGTCTCACTACAGATAGGATAAGGTTCAATTAGAAATAATAATAATAGGGACGGTTGGAGTAGTTTGAGGGAGACCTTTGCCCAGCAGTGGGACAGAATAGGTTAAAAAAATCTAATTGAACCTTAGGAATAATATTATTGTTTATTATTAGCCATTTGGGTCCCACTGCTGGGCAAAAGCCTTCCCCAATTCCCTCCATATATCCCGACCCTGAGCTGCTTCCCTCCAGTCAACGAATAAGTAATAATATTATTAATTATATAATAATTGTCAAGGAATAATATGTACAAGACAAGACACACAGGTCTATCAAACCTAAGGTAAGCAGAGCATGTGTTAAGGGTAGTATATGATAGATCCCAGACGCGGGACAAATATCTGTAAAAATAAGTTATTTCAGTATATTTAAAAAACAAGCTATACAAACATAAAGTTGTAGGTACTAAAAGTGGTAGCCAAGACAAAACAAATGGGTCCAAGTCCATGGCCACCTTCTGACTCCATCATCAGACCAGCTCCATGGTACCATACTATTGTATTGTCTCTGAAGATATGCAAGTATGCCAAATTTGTCCCCAATCGAACGTCAGAAAGTGGTTGTAATTTAGCTTCCAACATTCGACCCATTGCCATTAGGTGCCGGCAGTAGATGGTGACCCTTCTCTCTTGCCCGTAGACGCAGTAAGAATCTGCCAAGGGATACTTCCAGAAGATGGGCAACAGCGTCTTTTCGTGTATCAACATCCTGTACTGCGCTCGCCAACCCGCCGGCCAAGCAGTAACTGTCACAACAAGAATGGTAATGTAAGATAAGATAAGATATAAGATAATTTATATATTTGTTAAAAGTAACAAGCATTCACATACAAATGAACAATTTATAACAAAAATAAGAAAAGTAGGTGACATGCTTGTGTTACAAAAAGCATAATATCAGCATGTCTTACTTATAAATCAATGTGGTAGAGTCTACGACTGGAAGAGCAGAAAGATTCTACCCACACTAACATACAGGACAAGATAAATAAAAGCTTGTAAAAAAAAGTTTACATACAAATAGGTCGTCGGTACACGATCTATCGAACACATGCGATGTCTCCGATATTGGCAGAGATCGATGACAAAACCCAGCCGGCTAGGCACGACTCGCCCTTGGCCGGTACATTTACATTTATCTAGTCGCCGCGCGGACAGACAGACAAATAAATCGAAAACTGCCGAGGATTTAGGCACGCCATAAATATTCGTCGCGTTCGACGTTGTTGAACAACACATCCACTCTACTTTATTTATTGTTCAGGTAATTTGATTTTAGGCCAAAACGGATTAAGGTCGAACGGCCAATAGGCGGTAACTTTCGCGTAATGATGATTAAATTAAACAGTGGATGAGCAAGACAGTTGCGACCTTGTCCATTTGGCTCAAGGTGGATCAGTTACGACAAAATAGTACTTTTAATTGACATGCCTTAAGGCTTGTGTTCGATAGCGGTTCCGTACGGGCTGTTAATTAATTACCTCATTTGTTATTAGATATAATGGAGATAAGAGAGAAGAGACATGAGGGAGGCCTTTGCACAACAGTGGACGTCCTACTGGTGAGGTAATTAACTATGACGATTATCCTCTTATTCGTCACCCCACCTCGGCACCCCACGGCGGCACCCCCTCGGGTGCCGCCGTGGGGTGCCGGCAGTAGAATGGTACCCCTCTTCTCATGCCCATGGATGCAGTAAGAGCCTGCTAAGGGACACCTCCGTAAGATGGGCAGCAGCGTCTATCCGTGTATCAACATCCCATACTGCGCTCACCTACCCGCCTGCCAAGCGTGGTGAGAATGGCAACTACCCCTCATGGAGATCCATGAGGGAAGCGTGTGTTCATCAGTGGACGTTTTATGGCTGAAATGATGATGATGAATATGAGGGGGTTGTTGCCATACTCACCACGCTTGGCAGGCAGGTTAGCGAGCGCAGTAGGTATTGTTTATACAAGGAAAGTCGTTGCTGCCCATCTTCCGGAGGTATCTCTTGGCAGATTTCATACTTCATCCCCTCACGACCCTACGAATTATGCACATACTCGTAAGAAGAATTATTGTTTATAGTATTCACTAAATTTAAATTGATTTAATGACAATTTCTGTGACTTAGCGGGTCTCACATCTGGCCGGGACGCGAGAGGTTGCGGTTCTAAGGCTTTGTTTGCTCACCTATGTTCAAGAATGTTCTCTTACCTGTAACAAAATAAGAAAAAAACATATTAATATGATGGGTATCTAAAAACATTTAAAAGCAGTGTTGGCCAAGTGGTGTACACCATCGACTTTCAATCCGAATGTCGCGGGTTTTTTCTTCTTTTCTTCTCTACGGTCCACACTAACTTATTAACTACAGCAGATGTAGATGATGTATAAACTGGTATTTGTTGCTGACGCTGTATAAATCATCTAAAACAGATGTAAATGCCTTACTATTAAAAAATTGTCAGTGTTTTATGTGTGAATTTGTTCAGCACTATTTACTTATTTATTCTGAACAAAAAATAAAGTGAAATTCTCTCCAGTCTCAAAGTCTCAACGAAGGATCAATGAATTCCCTTGGTCCCACCACGTAACTAGTTACGAAATTGGAATCATTGCTGTTGATGGTAACCAAGTTACGAAGCGGGAAGTTTTTCTTTCTCTCTACGAAACTACCGTTTCTCTGTCCGTAACAATTTTTTTTACGACGTTATGACGAGACAAGCCGATGGCCCACCTGATGTAAAGAGGTAACCTCTACCTATAACAACTGCAATACAGCGGTGATCACGGTCACGAAGCATGTGACTATGTGACCAGCGCATTGCATTGCACCCGTCACCCTGAGACGGAGTTGTAAGGTCTCATGTGCCAGTTTCAAGTTTCAAATTCAAGTTTTATTGTACACATGTTGTTATATAAAGGTCTTATAAATACAAATCAAAAAGTTCAACATGAACCCTGTAAGGGCACAGCAAAAGCAGGTTAGCCTAAAATTAAAGCCTAATAATTCTAATAAAAGAAACATCGTGTATTGCTACTACACTACCAACTACTACTGGTGACTACCTACAGACTACCAGTGTGTCTACCATGAGTTGCCACGGTTAGATCGCCTGCCATTACTACAGTAGTAATAGTACGTTACTACGACATCTGTCAGATTTGTGACTCATGGTACCAAATTCTAAATTCAAACTACAGTCGCTGTATTTTAAGAATTTAGTTTTTGTTTACTGCGTATTTTATTAACAAATTATCCGCTAGAAGCGCTGTACAAGTTGTCATACATTTTTGTAACTACAGTCGCTAGCGAGTATAGAGGTAGATTGTGAATAAACTCATGGCAGAATAAATGAATGATAATAACTTTATTACACAGCAACTTAAAAATAACACAAATACAGGAAAAATAATAACAAATTAATCTACAATGGGCGGTAGGCCTACTTATCTAAAGTTATATATCTCTTTAGTTACGAAATGTCAATTGTTTTTTGCTGTTGGAATTCTGGCACACGGGATACATCAGCGTTCATTAATCGATCGAATGGTCGACCTCTGTGGCGCAGCGGGCGAAGGTCCGCCTGCGACGCAAGAGGTTGCGGGTTCGATTCCCGCCTCGGAACAAATGTCTGTATGATCTGCAGATATTTGTTCAGGGTGTTCTGGGTGTTTTTCTATATATAATAAAAATATCTATCTATGTAGTATAATCTATTACGTATGTCAGTCATCTAGTACCCATAACACAAGCTCTGCTTAGCTTGGGGCTAGATGATGTTGTGTGAATTGTCCATCATTATTTATTTATTTATCTCTTTAGTTACGAAATGTTAATTATTTTTTGCTGTTGGAATTCTGGCACACGGGATACATCAGCGTTCATTAATTATCCGTGTTCATTGCAACCGTGATTGTACTCCTCTATTTACCGAACTGCAGCAAACCGAACATGCAGAGGAATATCTTTAATTACCAATTCGCGACTTGATGGGCTTGCCACCACTTTTTCCAATACACACCGTCATCGTCATCATTACAGCCGTAAGACATCCACTGCTGGACATAGGCCTCCCTCATTGACTTAGAGATCCAAGTGCATGAGGGGTTGTTGCCATACTCACCACGCTTGGCAGGCGAATTGGTGTTGTTCTTACACGGAAAGACGCTGCTGCCCATCTTCCGGAGATATCCCTTAGCAGATTCTTACTGCATCTACGGGCAGGAGAGGAGGGGTGACATTCTACTGCCGGCACCCCACGGCATACACATACACACCGTAATTTAGTTAATTTCATATCAAAGAAAAAGCCGTTTTGGCCGAGTGGTGTGTACATCCGATTTTTGATCACAAGATTGAGGGTTCGATAATGGCAGTGCTCCAATGTATTTCTCTTTATTAAAAAAATATACCTACACACACTTAAACGTGGCGAAGGAAAACATCGTGAGGAAACTCATGATTTGGAGATCCATGAGGGAGGCCTACGTCCAACAGACAGTCGACGATAACTGTGTATGTCTTGTTGGTGTCACAAAAAAAAAATCCTAACAGGGCTCGTATGTTCAAACATGATGTAGCCCCCTTAAGACGGATCTTGTGATACGAAAGTCGATAAAATGAATGTGATACACGCTCAATACTGCCCGACTGATTTAGCTACGGTGTGTTAATTGATTAATAATGATTATGGCAGTTAAATTTACTAACGATTATTTGAACATCAGAGATACTTTTGTAAAATACGCGGATTACTCACGTTGTATACGTGTACCGTGAGGTGCCGGCATTAGAATGCTGCCTCTCTTCTCTTGCCCGTGAATGCAGTATGAATCTGCTAAGAGTCTGCTCTACTCCTATCAACATCCCGTACTGCGCTCGCCAATCCGCCTGCCAAGCGCGACGTGTATGACAACAATCCCCATTATGATCTTAGAGATGTATGAGGGGAGGCCTATTGACAGCAGTGGACGTTGACAGCAGTCCTACGGTGTGATGATGATGATTATAACGTAGAAGCTTAGTCCGCGTATTCCGATATGTTTAGATTTTCAAGAAAACCATCTTCAAGGAACTGGGGTGCTGCGGCATCCCTACGCGCGGCAGGTGCAGCTCATTCAATCGAAGATGGTTTTCACTAGGTTGCCTGAAAGAGATTGCTTTCAGCGATAAGGCCGCCTGTTCAATTACCAACAGTTTTTATGTTATGCTTTTATTATAAGTACTTTTGTGGAGATGAGGGATGTCTATCTATCTATCTATTTACTTGAAAAATCCAAACTTTTTGAAATAAGCGGAATAAGCTTCAACTTTGTAATAATACTACGTGAGTAATCCCCGTATTTAAAAATGAATAGAACAGCACAGATGGCAACATTCTACTGCCGGCACCTAACGGCAAACTCACAATTTGTTACAGATACAGATTCGATAGAGGTTGTATGCCCTTAACACAAAACATACTATAACATAGACAGAAAATTAAAAAAGTAAAAGTAATAGGCTCCCTTATTACTCTTAGCGATCTCTTCCAGGCAACTTTAGGATGGGCTAAACCATCAATTATCAAAAAAGCACGAAATCGTAATGATAATTACTAAAAATATTATACTAATATATAAAGCTGAAGAGTTTGTTTGTTTGTTTGTTTGCTTGAATGCGCTAATCTCAGGAACTACTGGTCTGATATGAAAAATTATTTCAGTGTTAGATAGCCTATTTATCGAGGAAGGCTATAGGCTATATAACATCACGCTACGACCTACGGAAGCGGAGCAGTAACCAAAGATGCGGGTGAAACCGCGGGCGACTTCTAGTCAAAATATATGTCCATCATTATAATATTAATGTAAATGTTAATTATATCCCTCGGGAACGAATATAAAAAGCCATATAAAAGTTGATTAAAATCGCCAATATAATTACTCAATGATATACGAACACATTAAGGGACTGTTCTGATTATGCAAATTGTACTATTGCAACCGGTTACACGCTTCTGTAAAGGAGACCGATACGGGACTGTTTAAACTGAGACAGTCGTTCGTTCCAGTGGTCAAACGCAGCGCTGGAACGAAACCGTGAAGAAAATATTATTCTAAAATGTATTGATTCCGGCGGGATTCGATACAGCATTGGTCGGATCGATGCCGTCTCTTGCCCGTCATTTACCGACGTTTCGACGGGATTGCACCCATAGTGGTCCCGGGAAGACTCAGTTTATAGTAATTTACGCGATAAATACTCGGTTACATGTTATATTAATAATTAGTATAAATGTGACATAATTACCTATTAAATATATTATCGTCACTTATTTATAATTAATTTATTATTCGAAGCGTTTTTACCCGACTGCCATCAGAAAAGAGGGTCATGGTACTTCTAACAAAATATAATTTACTATAGAATATTTTTTCTAAAGTACTCAAGAAATAAAGCACAATGCGGCTTAGGTTCCAAGATTTAGTTGTCAATGCACAATTTCGCTATCAACTAAAACACTGGACCGCCTAAACAGGGCTTACTGGATGATATCATAATGTTTTTATGTGATGTTTTTTTAATGAGAATTCTATTTACCAAACCCAGTCAAACTCATTTGCATTTTAACTATAAAAGCGCACTTTAGAAGCTGACTTGCTCATATTATTAAAGCGAAAGAGACTGATTTCTTGTTTGTTTGATGAGCTGTACGTACTTGATGATGCTGATGATGATGGCGGACATATTTGTATATTTCAAAAATCATGTTGACGCCACGCTTGGCAGGCGGTTTGGCGAGCGCAGTACGAGATATTAAAAATAAAATAGAAATAATGCTGGACAAATCACACAGCATCATCTAGCCCCAAGCTAAGCAGAGCTTGTGTTATGGGTACTAGATGACTGATATACTTAATACATTATACTACATAGATAGATATTTTTATTATACCTCTATATAGAAAAACACCCAGAACGCCCTGAACAAATATCTGCAGATCGTACAGACATTTGTCCCGAGGCGGGAATCGAACCCGCAACCCTTTGCGTCGCAGACGGACCTTCGCCCGCTGCGCCACAGAGCTCGTCAATAATGATACAAGGAAACACGCTGTTGCCCATCTATCTGGAGGTATCCCATCATCCTGCATCCACGGGCAAGAGAGGATGGACATCATTCAACTGGTAGCACCCAGCACCACACAGTCATTACTTATCGAAATTGTTCAGTAATTGTTCTAGAACTAGGCCTGACGCAATACTCATGCCAACGTATAAATTGAACTATTAATTACGAGTATAATGATGCTTTAATATAAAACAACGTAGGCCTGCTGCCAATTATACTTTTCGTAAACAAGGCCTTAGAAAAAACTTTTTAAAAACAAGTTTTTATTCATTACTTGATAATTAAAAGAACTAAGTAGGTAGTTAAAAATCTCCATCTCCTGTTTACCATCTAGCACTAAAGTACCTACTCGTCCAGACGGATCAAAGGAGTTCAAACTCGATGGGGTAGCGTCGTTTATCTAACGAGTTCCTTTGGCCACCTCCCGGTTCCATCATCAGATCAGCTTCATGTCATAATAATGTTGCACTGTCATTCGATTTAAACATGCATGAAAAAATTCAGCTCAATCGGTAACCGGAAAGTGGATCAAACTTAACTTGCAAGATTTGATCACAGACAGTCGTTGGGACAGGTGAAACTAAATAAAAGCTTGTAAAAATACCCAACACAATAAAAGTGGAAGACATTAAACGGGATTTCATAACTTTTTACGACACATATCACATTCATGACGAAAAAAACTCTTATTATAAGCGCTACGAAACCTAAACTTTTCAGTGACTCAGTTAGAGTACATTTTATTAGCTGTAGCCAAAGATTTCAATCTTTAGATACACCCTAACCGTAATGAGACTGCGCCGTTCCGTTTCCATGCGATATGAGTGAGCACGCTAATTTTGAATCAGTGCATTTCTAAACACAGTGTTAGTCGGACGTGGTGTGTTATTTTACAAGCTTTTATTTAGCTAGCCATGTGTGTATGTACCTATGTATGAAACTATGTTTGTTCAAGTGGAATCTTGCAACTCAATTTTGAAGCAGATATCTTCAACCAAATGAGTTGAAATTTTGTACACGTTATACACATTTTATTTGGATGACAATGCATGGGCAGCTATGTGACGTCACTTTGAATCCAACATGGCGGAACACCCAAGATGGCGGACTAGTTATTTTTAATGCGCTCCTACAATATGGGTATCAAATTAAAGGCCTTGCTGAGAATCATTCGAAAAATTCAATAACGTTTAATAAAATAAAATTATTATTATTAATTTTTATTAATTATAATTTAATAAAAATTAAATAATAATTATTACTCTAAATCCAATATGGCAGAATACCCAAGATGGCGGACTAGTTATTTTTTTATGCACTCCTACAATATGGATGTCAAATAAAAGGACTTGCTGAGAATTACTCGAAAAATTAAATGACGTCACTCTAAATCCAACATGGCAGTATACTTAAGATGGCGGACTAGTTAAGAAGTATGCTGCCAGTTATATTATGTTGGGTTTGTAACAGTACACAAAATGCAGGGTAGTACTGTCGATCATGCCGTTGTATACTTGGGCTCGAAGCTCTTCGATGATGATCAAGCACAAGCATACGTGGTCTTAAGTAGGGTAACATTATTAGAAGGTCTACTTATAGAAGAGCTTGTTCCAAATTAACCGGCAAACGACCTTGCAATAATGATCCGTTGAATGAGATGAACAGACTGAGAAACCTGTCCAGTGATAAGTAAAAAGTAAAAATAAATTAACAGTAAAAATCTTTTTAACAAACAAGTTTTTATTTAAGCGTACTAAAAATAATAAAAAAATTAAATAACTTGATCTAATTGATTTTAATCATTTTTCAAACAAAGTAGATACAAGTACCTGCTTAAATCTTAAGACAAGACATAAATTGTGTAAAGACGTTATAAGTCGACATTAAACTTTTATGGAAAATATTTATTTTATTATTTTTAGTACGTTTAAATAAAATTAATAAATTAATTATTTAAATAATTTTATAGGAAGTATGGAGAGAGGGAAGGGAGGCCTTTGCCCAACAGTGGGATCCTACAGGCTGATTAGATTTAGATAAATTTAAATAAAAGCTTGATTGTTAAAAAGTTTTTTTTACTTTTAATTTATTTATCACGAAAGTTCGTGCAATATGATTTCACAATGAATGGTAGCAATAATATTTTGGTTTATTGGCAAAATCAGTGTGCGTGCGTAGGCATTTGTTAACACACATAATATAAAGATAATGCCACAGTTTTATTTATTTATTTATTAAGACACTCCTACGACATCAGTTTTTGGTGTCAGGGCACACCCAACGATTTAAATCTTTGGCTGTAAGTACATAAAAAAAAGGAGTCACATCATAATCCATCCCGCGTAGGCTACTTTTTAACGGACTTCAATAAATCAAGGTGGTTCAAAAATTGTGTGGATTTTTTTAATTTTTGATTAAGCTTTATTACTTCCGTTGTTGTGACTTTTTTGCACCTGTTTGTAAAATTACTTTTAGGGTTCCGGACCAAAATGGTAAAAAGGAACAGTTATGGTGTAACTTTGTGTGTATGTCTGTCTGTCTGTCACAATGGATATCTTGAGAACTACTGATGCTTTTTCACCAATATGGAATAAAAATGTTGAAAAGTATTCTTCTTATGACTCTTCTTATGATTATGGCAAGGGGGGCGGAAAAGTGGTCTCAAAAATTTAAAAATTTTAGGCCGTATCGTTTTCGAGTTATTTACAAAAATGTTGAAAAAATACTGTCCTGTTTGTTTACAGCTCATAGAAGTGTATGTAAAGATTACAGGAAAATTATAGCGAACTCTCTTATTTGTATAGTTTTTTAGACAAAGGGGGCGGAAAGGGGTCTTAAAATGTTTTGTGAAGTTACTAGGTCATGTGGGGTATCATAAGAAAGTGCTTCATTTGCACATTAATGAACAAATTTAGGTTTCTCGTATAATTTCGACTTATTTACAAAAACGTTGAAAAAAATACCATTCCCCACCCTTTATAATAATAATAAATAATAATAATAATGACCCTTTATATCCGAAGTTTGAGGAGATAAACCACTGAAACTTTTATAGCTATTAGAAGTGTATGTAAAGATTACAGGAAAATTATAACGAACTCTCTAATTTGCATAGTTTTCTAGAAATCATCGAAAGTGTTCCGCTATCAGACAAGAGATGGCGCTGTCTGCTTCCCGGTTGAGAACCAGAGGGGGGTTTTTGCACAGAACTTCTAAAAATTCCCTTCGAGGAGTTCATCGCAGGTGATATCTGGAATAAGCCCGTTTTTATTATAGTCCAAAAATCATAGGCTAAACAATATTACTCTTCACGCAAATAGGTTTAACACAAAACTTGATTCATTGCGAGATATGGCAGTCCTTCTAACATGCTGCAGACCGAAAACTAATTAAACGCACACCTTTAATGCTCGAGATAAAATATCTCCAGAGCCGACGCGGGCGAGATTAGAATACTTTACACTTCTTCATTTTTAGAAAACAGTTCTAATATATACTTTACTTGTGCTTTTAGACTAATGCCGTGGGGTGCCGGCAGTAGAATGTTACCCCTCCTCTCATGCCCGTGGATGCAGTAAGAGCCTGCTAAGGGATGAGCAGAATGGGCAGACAACCTCCAGAAGATGGGCAGCAGCGATTTTCCGTGTATCAGCATCCCGTACTGCGCTCGCCAACCCGCCTGCCAAGCGTGGTGGCTTATTTGGCACTAGAAGATGCTGTGTGTAGTCTCCAGTATTATTTTTTTATTCAATCAATTTGAGACCTGAACCTTTAATAAAACAATGCGTTAACGGACTAAAGCCTTATATCTACGAACATTCTAACTAGGCTGTGTGAATATGTCGTTATCGCGTTTGAACAGCGAAAGCGCCTAGGATTCTTTCCTACAAAACACTAATTCAAATAAAGTCGTACTGCTACTTTTTTCCCACATTCTAAAGCCTTTTTGAGACGTGTTCCTTCGTTTCCAGTAAATTCTTGCCATAGGGGACTTGGACTTTTTTTTAAATTTACATCTTTCGAAACAAATTCAATACGTTATTGTTTGCATACTTTTACACCAGTATTCGTGTATGTATATGCTCTTACTGGCTTCTGTCCGTGGTTAGACTTGTAGTTTAGAAAAAATATTTTAAGGTTCCCAGTAATTTAAATGATATTAAAATTAATCACCATCATTCTCGCAGCCGTAAGACATCCAATATTGAATTAATGCCATAATTTTGTTTGGCGGCGATAATCGTACCAACTATGCGCCATATATAAATTAATATATAGGATTATAAAACATTTAATATGTATGAATGTAATTATAATATTTTAGAGATTTGTATATATACAAGTATATTTATATATAGTATATACATAAATACTTACTTACCCATAATTGTTTTAACATTTTATTTACTGAGTAGGTAAGTAAACTAGCATTGTAGTTTGTAATTTTTAGTGTTTTTTTAATTTCTTTAACTTGCATTTTAAGTGGATTGTTGTGTTATGTTAAGTGTTTTCTATATAATTAATGTAAATATTGTACTAAGTAAGGTGTGCGTTCCGCGCAAGAATCATCTAAGGCGCCACTGAAAACCAGTGCTGTGTCTATCACAGCGTACGCTGAGTTGGCGACCGATTTATGTCTTTTTATTGCTTGTTTTAACTGTGTAATTTTATTTGTTTTCTTTGTGAGACATAAATTTTCAATCTTTATATAAACGATCTGGTCGCTGGGCTCAGCAGTGAGGGAATCGGATGTTCGATTGGTAATATTTTTATAAACAACATCAGCTACGCAGATGACATGGTGCTGCTGTGCCCATCGATCAACGCTCTCAGAAGTCTGCTGAGGAGTACGCTCATAAATATGGCTTGCTCTATAACTGTAAAAAAAAGTAAGTACATGGTCTTTAGGGGCTCCGGTAAAGTACCTGATTCTGTGCCAATTATTAGGCTTGACGGAGCGGAGCTTAGTCGCGTGTACAAGTTTAAATACTTAGGGCATTACATTACCGATGGCCTTGATGACCAGGAGGACATAGAGAGGGAACGCAGAGCATTGGCGGTCAGATGTTGCTGGCATGCAGGTTTGCTCGTTATATCGTCGTATAGATGCGGACCAGGAATAACATATAGGTTACTTCTTATCCGGGTACAACGCATGCAAAGCGGCGGGCACAAACTAGACATCTATAATAGATGCAAAGCTGAAAGGGGATTCTGTACACCCCAAAGAATGACTTTAGAAAGTAGTAGTAGATGATATAATTCCCCTTCAAAACTACTTTGCATTAGCATTGGCTGAAACCCCCCTTTCGGGTTAGTACTCATATTATAAAACACCTTTAAAAATCACTCATATAATAGTGTGCCAAATACCACACCGAACTACCGAGGACCCAACTAAATCAATTTATTAACGATTATCTTTAATATCTTTTCGCTACGTTTCACGTGTTAGTGTAGCGTAATATTCACAATTGCCCGCAGTTAAAGGATCTTGTACACGACTGCGGTACGCCGTTAAGTTTAACGGCGGTTTATTTTGTTTAATGTCACCAAAAATAACTCGGTAAAGGTTTGTGTGACGTTGTGGAAAGCCCTAATATTTTAAGAATAAAGAAAATACTTTATGGGCAGACGATATCACAAGCGTCGTAGGGGTGACCTGGACCAGATTGGCACAGGATCGTGAGTTATGGCACAAACATAGGGAGGCCTATACCCAGCCGTGGGTGAAGTCGGGCTGTAGATGATGATGAAAAAAAATACTTAAATAATTCAATGTAGTTTTGAAGAAAAAGCCGATATACACACATACAACCGATGCCTCTACATGATATAAGTATAGTTACGCATTCCGATTGTCAACAGAAATACTTGAAGTACTTGTCTTACTAACTTGTCAATGAAGAGCCTTGAAGTTATAATAAAAAAAGTCAAGGACAGAATATTGTTATGAAGATAATCCGGCTATACAAACAATGCCTCTTTATGTAATAAGTAAAGTCACTCGCAATATTGAGCCATAAACCGCACTAAACTACCGAAATGTACACTAAATCAATTCGTTAACGACAATCTTTACTATCTATTTGTTACTGTCGCGTAACATTCACAATTGCTTGCAGTTATAGGATCGTGTACACGACTGCGGCATGCCGTAAAAGTTAATGACACCAGAAATATCTAGATAAAAAGCTGTCTCTATTAAACTGTGAGTTTTATACGATAACAAATATATAGAATGAAGGCATTAAATGATATGTATATAACTGTTCATTATTATTACTAACTGACAGTGAGATTCAATACTGTTATAATAAAAACACGACACTCAAGTTTACGTCGTTAAATATTCATCTTTAGTTGAATACTAACTCTTTATAGAGTTTAATAGTAGCCTGTGTCTATATTCTCCTTTAATGGGAAATGAAACAGTTGATTTTGCTATGATGCCCCTGTATAAAAAAAGGAAACTTCACTGGTTTTTGTACTATTTTTATCATTCAATTTTACTGTAATACTGTACTGTTTGTTTCCCAAATAAAATAAAATGAAAAATAAAATAAATATAAAGTTAAAATATATACTCTCCAGACTTGTACGACCCATGTATATGTTACCGAGCAAACCCGATTTCAGGACAAAGTAGTTTTGCCTAGGCTAAACTAGTTATTTACCTAACAACCTACTGTCTCTCCATCTCGGTTCTGCCACAGGCAGTGTTTTTGGATGGTTATGAAAAAAAACCTAATAACCTACTGTCTCTCCATCTCGGTTCTGTCACAGGCAGTGTTTTTATTTTATACATTTCCTAAATAGCTTCAGAATTGTATATAGGAATAACTAGTTTAACCTAGGCAAAACTAGTTGTTCCTGAAATCGGGTTTGGCCGGTAACATATATAAGAATAACTATTAATTTAAGTATATTTATATAATACCAGCCAACTGGTTTCTTTGCCGAAGTGATAATCATCATCTCAGCCGTAGGACATCCACAGCATCACGAGGGGGTTATTGCCATACTCACGACGCTTAACAGGCGGGTTGGTGAGTACAGTACGGGATATTGATACAAGAAAAGACACTGCTTCTCAACCTCCTGAGGTATCTTTTGGCAGGTTCTTACTGTATCCTCAGGCCCTCCATCTCTCTCCTTGGAAAGGCAAAATTATACTGCCGGCACTGGATGTGCGCATAATCAAGCGTTTTATATTTTCACTTTATTGTTAACCATGCCCCGTCACTTGGTTACATCATGTGGAACATTGCAACGTCAAGATCACTGCAAGGTCGCCACATCAACTGTTTACTCATACACACATTGTTGTCTGCTTAGGATTTACCGGGTTTTTGTGTGCTGATTATTAGAAGCGACTTACCTACACAAATCGCTACTTTTGAGCATAATTAAGGAAACTGTTTTTATTACTTTGGTATTGACTTTGAAACGTCGTCGTTAAGTATAGTTTTATGCCAATTAAGCTGCCAAGAATTTTCTTACAAATGCATAATACAGGTTCCTAATTGCATATGTATTTAGCCTTCAGAGCTACCTTGCGTCCAAAATACAAGTACTTTATATAGGTACAGAGGCGTCCACTCCTTGAATATTTATTAATACGAATGTTTGTGGGGTCTCTATTTCTAGTTTTTTCTTCCACTCTGCTCAAACTGCTATAACTCTGCTGTAACAGCGGAAAAAGACGCTCATTTTGGCCTGTTACTGCGGTCTAACAATGTCCCATTGAGGCTACTTTACTGTGGCTGTAAACATAATCTATAATAGATGTAAAACTAATTTTACTGTTACTGCGTTCAGTGTCGGATTAGAAGAAGTAAAGGGTGACTTTGACACGGTAGCGGGTTATGCCGCTACTGAAACAAATACTAAGAATATAATTCTAACTACAAATGATAATAAAACCACAAATATGAAAAGAACAAAGGCAAAACAACGGGTGTCAGTCCTATACGGCATGTTATGACTGACACCCGTCATGCGCAAGAGTTTTACAAATTAAATTCATCAACAAACATCCCCGACCCACTTTAGTTAATAGCTGTAATGAATCGAAGATTTGGTAAACTAATGTCTGCTTGTTTTAATACACAAGCACACCGAATCGTTGTTAACGCAGTTTATAGCTAGCAGAGAATAGACGTCTTCCTCTTGGCGCTCTAGATGACTGAACAAAAACAGCCGCTTCCCGCTGCAGGCCAATGTTTGCACGATTCACAACACTTGATGGGCATTTCATTCATCATTTCAGCCGTAAAACGTCCACTCCTGAACACAGGCCTCCCTCATGGATCTCCATGAGGGGTACTTGCCATACTCACCACGCTTGGCAGCCGGGTTAGCGAGCGCAGTACGGGATGTTGATACACGGAATGACGTTGCTGCCTATCTTCCGGAGGTATTCCTTTGCAGGCTCTTACTGCATCCATTGGTATGACAGGACGAATAACATTCTACTGCCGGCACCCTACAGCAAATCTTTGGTCATTACTTAATTAAATTATTACTTTAAAAATTTAATTACTTTATATTGTCCACCACTATTGGAATAGAAACCTAGGATGGAATTTGGAAGAGATGACATGAGTAAGACAAGAGGTACTTTAGTACTTTGCGCAAGTGCGAAAGTCGATAGCGAAGACTATAGCGATCGAGGTTCAAAGTATCGAGGTTTAAAGTATCGATTTTAAGGTATCGATATAATAAAGCATCGAACTAACAAGTCATCGCTTACAAAGTAAAGCGTTTCGAACTAACGTAACAAAATCAGGTTGAACAAATGAACTATTCGATGTAATGAAAATCGCATTATCGACAATCGCAGTATCAAGAGGAAACTAAGAAAAGAAAATGTGAAAGGTAAAAGGAGAATGGAGGATGTGACAACAGCTGAAAGGTGATGAGATAAATTTATGCCAAAGTAAAACTCAATATATGGCACTTTTCAATCCGTGCGCCAATGTAGAACGTGCAATTGCTAGGTTAAATAACACTATAAAGAACAAATAACCCGCAAGAATAAAGGACATAAAACCTGTAAGTTCAACAAACAAAGCCGGCTGGTGTGTTTATAAAATAAGCTGTCTAGCTTATTTGATAAACACACAATCGTAGATGAACATCGGTAAGGCAGTTAACGTTGCTATGTTATAGATTGATCGTGTAAACATTGCTTTGTTTATAGACTTAGAACCGGTAGCGGCGGTGGGTTACCTACGTCATCGAATACACCTAACCACGACTTTCAGAAGTATTGATTGATTGGGTACGGCCGCGGCCAACTGAGCTGATAGGATATAGCTGACTAAGCTGGTATAGGTGGAAAATATAAGACAAATTCAACAAAGTGCCAGACACTACAGCGCGCAGCGTCTCGAATAGTATAGATAAACAAATGCGGAAACTGTATCAATCGTCTTGAAATATATATAATAAGCTCTACCTCTATATTCTATTATGTTCTGCCAGAAACTTTACTCGTATTATTATTACCGGTAAAGAGTAGCCTGTGTGATTTTGAGTGAAAAGTAAAAACTCTCTAAACGTAAGATATTAAGGATTTTTATCTGGGTACGTGAGTGAAATAACATTTCAACCACAATTTGAGAAAGTTTTAAAAGCGAGGTTGTCGGTCATGTCCATCAATTTGTTGTTTCATTCTTAGCAAATTAATTTATAAAGATGAATATCTTGTTATTTAATTTATATAACATATAGCAAAGGTGAGGTACTTATGTAACTTATGTTATGTATGAAATCACATTTATATATCACCTTATACTCGTAATTGAGAGAAGATGATTATTGATATAATTACTAATAATAAACACTATAAACAACCAATAAGAATAACATTGAGAAATGAATCATCTATCATAGTTAGTTATTAGCTGTAGCATTGTAAATAAAGTTATTTTTCCAAAAGGCGATCTATCCGCGTTCGATAGCAACACCAGCCAAAGCAAACTATAACATAACGTACAATACCTTACAGTTGCTTTGTTTCTATACTGTTTACCGATATGAGCGCTATGAAAACAACCAAGCCGTATTTCACATAGTACATAAAACATTTAATATCCCAAATTCGCGTACGTACAATGCTTTGTAAATATTGAGGGAATTTTAATGATAAGTAAAATGATAATTATATTTTGTGGATTAAAGGGAATGTTTTAATGTGTCAATAAAACAACAGTATTGCCCTTACTGAGTTAGATTACACTATTGAAAACAGAAATAAAGACATCCCAAAATAATAAATTATTGTTAGGTCGGTGTTACTGAGCTTCTCACATTGTACATTTTTACAGTTTTAAATGAATATAAGGTAAAAATCGTAAAAGTAGTCTTTTGTAAAATCAACCAGAGTTTTCATGTGGCAACAAATGACTTATTCGTCATCTCGCGGATTTTAAACAACATTTTTTTATTTTTTTGCCAACAGCCGGCTGACAACTAGATTCACAGCCAGTTGTCAAAAAAAAATATAAATCGCAACCCAACTACGTAGTCACATTCTGAATTCAAAACTAATCTTAAAGCTGATTTCAGTCCACGACCTTCAAATTAAAAGTGAGAGACCTCTGGTATCAACATGACTAAAGAATTTGATCAATCTTCTTGTATTCAGGACACGAAACACGCCGTAAACACTTTGCGTCTTGTCATTCAAATGTCACATCTCTGCCACTTCAAACACGGTCTATTTTCTGCTTTTGGACACGTGTGTTCAATGGAAACTCATTAAACTAATTGTATATGACTTCAGCGTTTATGCGTTTTGACGTTTGTATTGACAGTAAATAACGCGATATTATTTTATAACAAACGCTTCTGTGCAGTGTTACACTTTTTGATCGGCGTCTAAGTCTATTATCTCTCTTAAACTTCCGCGTTTCGTTGACAATTCATAGATATTCTAAAGGAATAGTGATATAGACTTTTTCAGAAGTTCATTCTCGAGCATTCATCTTGTGATGAATGTTATTGATGTAAAACACCTTTGGGGGGGGGGGGAGGGGGCTGGGAGGGGGGGGGGGGTTAAACCGATCGAACGAGAAGTGACGCGTGACGCTTGGAGATGTGCGAGTTAGTACCTACTAGCGCGGCTAGTCCATCGTGCCTATCGTTTTGAATGTGGCGACTGTGGCGACTAAGCGACTGGGGCGACTATGGCGACCGTTGTAACTATGGCGACGCTTACCCAATTTATATTTATCGCAAAATTAATAATATTTTACAGCTGCCAGGCGTCCCGTGACGGCTCAAATTTTTCATATCATTTCAACTACGTACGTACGTTCAATACGTAGTCGCGAAAAGGTAGTGTCTGTTTTCGTAAATACCAGGGAAAAAATATGCAAAGTCGTCATCTCTATCCCACTAATATTATAAAGCCGAAAGTTTGTTTGGAGGTTTGTTATAAGTGAAAAAAAGATTGCGAAGGTCGTGGGTTCGATACCGGCCGTGCACCAATGCATTTTTCTTTCTTGAAAAGTTTTATGCACATTTAACGCGTGCTTTAACGGTGGCAAAAAATGAGGAAATCCGCGGCTTAGTTAGCTCCAGACGTATTGACCTGTTCTTTCCTCTGATTACCAGCCGACTAAGCTAGTGGGATGGTAGAGTTGCTGGGCAAGCTAAATCCACTGCAGCGCCCCGTACAACATGATAACCAGACGCTCACAAGACAATTAACAAAGGCAGTCATCGGGTTACCATAGTGCAAGCTTTGCTTATTTTGGGACTAGACGGTGCTTTTTGTAGTGTCCAGCATAATTAATGATTATTTATAGAGTGAATCGAGAACCAACTTTTTCACGTATGTGGACGCAGACTGTCCATTGTACTTCAAATATGGCTAAACAATTACTAGCAACAGGTATGTGCGCTTTTATTATCGTGTACTAACGGTGAAAGAATCATTGCATTGAAATCATTAGTCCTAATTATAGAAGAGTAATCAATAATTTCATCATCATCATCTCAGACGTTGGCCTACTGTCCACGTCCACTGCTGGGCATAGGCCTCCCTCATGGATTTAAAAGATAAAGATACGCTTATTTTGTCACACAAATTACAATGCAATAATAAGATTTAATAAATAAAAAATCGTGACAAAAATTGTCATCACTCAGCATATGCTGTAGCAGAACGGGTCCGTACCACAGCGCTGGTCTTCCTTAGTGACCAAAGTGTGCGGTTGGTAGCTACCGCGATACACAAATGCAATACGCTAAGTAATTAAAATATAATAATAAAGTACCGGTTAATATCAAAAAATAGCTGATATGATAATGATTTTGCATAAGAACAAAGCGAATACACTTGTCCCACTATTCCCGATATTGTGATTGTTAAAATCAAGCGGCAATTCTCACATACCTGTAGACGAACGAGCTTCCCAAAATATCCCATTGTCTTCCCGAGAGACCAATATATTATTATGAGAGCGTAATATACAGGGTGTATCAAAACAACGGTATCTCGAGATTCTGTGATTTTATACGGTGATAAAAACCTTCCTGACATCCCACGGGGGTGACGAGGAAAAGCACAAATTGAGTCTATGAATGAAACATTTGTCTTAATCATTTTGGCGAAACTGCTGATGTAAATTAGATTTTGAACTTTGGGACAAACCAGCTGTCATTAACAGATGATGTGATATACGACTACGTGTTCTATGAAGATAGCCATTACGTTCAGAGTTCGTTTACCGATTTAACTTTGCGCATTAACATAAAAAGGTGTTTACGCTGATCAGTACTTAACCTTTAGTTTTACTACTTTGTTTTAGTACGTACTTTGTTTTCTTTGATTTGGTGTGTTTAATTTAATTAATTAAGGTAAGCCGTAAAGTTAAAATAATAGTACCTAGAGTAAAAAATATTTTATGGGCTTAAATAATATGATACAATAGAAGTCCGCTGCTGCTGCTTTCCCTCATGGATATCCAAGATCATGAGGGGGTTGCCAAGCTTGGCAGGTTGGCGAGCGCGGTACGGGATGTTGATAGACGGAAACACTGCTGACCATATTCCGGAGATATCATCACGCACAAGACATCACGCATTCACGGGTAAGAGGAGAAGATTGCCGGCACCCCACGGCACAAAATTAAAAATATCACAATACTTTGAAAATAATTATAGTCAGTTTTTAGAAAAATAGGTTCTTTAAACGGAAAAAGAAAATTTTCCGCTTGCCAGAACTAGTTTCAATAACCCGGTTCACCCTGTAGCTGTAACAGCACACACTGAACAATAATTAACATGCTCTTAACTACCCAATGAGCGATAGAGAAATCTCATTCCGCGATAATGCGCAGCTGTTGTACCTAACGCAAATCTTCTAATCTACGTACAGTTTCATCATCATCATATCAGCCATACAGTTCGGTTTGTCTGTATTGTTTGACATAGATATTCTCGTACAACTGATGAACGTCACGCAGATATTGGTTGTATGGATGGACCATCCATCTGAATCGCCTGGGCTAAATCATCTAGTTGAATAAGGGTAGTAATTAAAAGAGTAGACTTAAATCACTTGACATTTTTGATATGAATATATAAAAATAACAAATACAGGAAAAAAAACAAATAAATATACAAAGTTCGGCCTTATCGAGCGATCTCTTCCAGGCAAACTTTGGATAGCGAGCACAATACTGGGATGTTGATACACGGAATGAAGCTGATGTCCGTCTGTCGGAGGTATGCCTATCGAAGATTCTTACTGCATCCACGTGCAAGAGGAGGGGCAACATTCTACTACCAAAGTCTCGCGGCACATTTTTAAAAATAATAAAAAAAATAACGATGGATATGGCACATAAGCACCATCTTGTCCCAAAGTAAGCGAAACTTGAACTAAATATTTCTTTATAGCCGCTTTTCATTTCTAGCCGCGCTCCGCAGTTTCACCGGCGTAGTTCCCGTTCCCGCGGGAATATGAGGACAAAATATAACCTATCTTACTCAGAGATAATGTAGCATTCTAATGGTGAAATAATTTTGTAAATCGGTTAAGTAGTTTTTGAGTTAATTCGTTACAAACATACAACAAGCATTGGTACGGGGGTACCAGAAAAGGGCGCGAGAGCCTCAAAAGGTCACCAAAGGTCAAAAATGGCATTTTTGGATTTTTGGACGTTTTCGGCCATTTGGAGACTTTTATTTTTTGGTGACCTTTTGAGGTCACAATAACTCCGGTCCCTGTGACCCTAGATTCACTAAAATGAATCAGTCACCTTCTATCATTAAGACGGTGCTAATAAAAAAGATTTCATGTAAATCGGTCAACGCGTTCGGTTGTAATCGTCAAATACACAGACAGACAGCGCTATGCATATTAGGGGGCTTCGTCCCCTAAAATACAAAGTTTTCTTCTTTATACCTCTAATATTAGTATAGATATAGACTTGACTGAAGTGCATGAACTTTTTCGCAAGAATACTCGGATTTTACGGGTGTGGTTATTTTTCTACTACATTTACTGCTAAAAGTGGCCAAAGTTGCCATTCAGCTTGTACCGTGGCAGAGTAAGCCGTACCATAGCGCTTGTCTCCCATGGTCAATTTGCGATAGGTGGTGTTGAAATAAAAAAAATAGGTAGATAGCATCAGTAGTTCTCAAGATATCCATCTGCGACAGGCAGACTAGCTAGGCAGACAACTAGACAGGCGTTAAGTCACACAACAATCATTTTACCATATTGGTCCGGAACCCTAAATACCCACAGGGAACACGTTTAACGTAGTTCAAGCTTATAATTTGCAATTTTCTTTAATATATGTATGTATATAAATAACGGCCTAGAAAGCGTTGACGTGATTCGAACGCGACTGGTGGGACCATGTAAAAACCAGGGATAACTGGAAGGGTTTGGGCAGGTTTTTGCCCAGCAGTGGGACGAAATAGGCTAAGTAAAAAAAAATGCCGTAAGATGCCGGCAGTAGAATGTCACCCCTGTTCTGCTGCCCGTGGATGCAGTAAAAAACTGCTAAGGGATATCTCCGGAAGATGGGCAGGAGCGTCTTTCCGTGTAAGAACATCCCGAACTGCACTCACCAACCCGCCTGCCAAGAGTGGTGAGTATGGCCACAACCCCTCATGCACTTGGATCTCTAAGTCAATGAGGGAATGTCCAGCAGTTAATGTCTTACAGCTATAATGATGATTATGAAAAAAATATAAACAAAATAAAACGAACTAGTGTTGTAGTTTCAACAGGCACGTTCCGAGCACGCGTGACCTACAAAGATGATGATGATAAACACCGGCAGAATTGCACAAAACAAGCAGCCGTCTCAAAAACATAAACTCCTAATGAACTTTAAAAAAAAACGTTTATTTTAAGTGTTGCTCGCCTGCTATAGAATAAGTTCCAATCTTCTAGCAATGTTAATTGAAAACGACGTAATTAAAATTAACGAGATGCAATTTTAAATACAGCGAAAGACGTGCAACAGTTAGGTTTCATGGTCGAGTCGAGAGTACTGCCTCCGTGGTACAGTTGGTATAATAGCCGACTGATAGAAGAAGAAGAAATCATTCATTATACGTCAGGTATTCATAAACAAGTAAAATTTCGACGACAGGTGCTCCAGCCATGGATGCAGTAAGAGCATGCTAAGAGATACTTCCGGAAGATGGGCAGCAACGTCTTTCCGTGTATCAACATCCCGTACTGCGCTCGCCAACCCGCCTGCCAAGCGTGGTGAGTATGGCAACTACCCCTCTGAACACAGGCCTCCCTCATGGATCTCCATGAGGGAGACCTGTGTTCAGAGGCCCTCAGAATCCTTAGATATAAGGATTAAGAATGGTTTTCCGGTAGGACCTTTGGTGAGTATCGCACATAAAATAAAATAAAAGCAAAAAAAAAAAAATTTTAACAAACAAGCTTTTATGTAAACGTACCCACTAAAAATAATAAAATAAACATTTTCCATTAAAGTTTAATGTCAACTTAAAACGTCTTTTTACAATATATGTATGTAATAAGAAAGCTTGTCGCGCTCTGTTGCTGTTATAATGCAACATATTCTACCTCTATTCTTCCCGGGTTTGCGTATTTGATACGTGTAAGTACGATATAACTTTTAAAACTATCATAATATAGTTTAATATGCGAAATTTCCGGGATATTTACCATGAATTGAGTCTTTTTGAGTTATCTGATATTTCGACCCCGTTTCACAGCCATAATCACAGATAAACTAACTTAATTTTGCGGGTAGTCACTGGCAAACGAAGTAGTCTATCTACCGTCTTGCTAAGTCTCTGATAACAAATGATGGCCCTACCGGAAAACTCAAAAAGCCTCATCATTCATCATCATTTCAACCGTAGGACGTCCACTGCTGGACATAGGCCAGCTATCATGGATTTCCAGTTATTGCGATTGGAAGCGATCTGCATCATGTCGCACTGCAAACAGGTTTAGTGACCGAATCGTAGAGCTGTCCATAGAACCTTTCGACTTCCCTTAACACTTCTGCTTTACTTGACGCTATACTGCCATCTTTCCTCTTCAGCTTCGTCATCTGGCATTGCCCAATAGTCATATCTCTCGCGAACACTTTGGAGCCTTTGTTCCGCTCTATCGTATATTTAATACGAGCTGTATTAAAGGTACGAATATCGTGCCGCAATTTTCAAACTTGTGTATTGAGCTGCCTCTGTGACTTAGCATCATCGGGAGACTGCAGTCGTAATGAGCGTCGTTCCAAAAAGACTCAAATCTTCGTAATTACCCCGAAAATATTGCGTGTAAGTGTGTATTAAAAAAATGTATAGGTAGGTTGTCTTATGGTTACAGTCATCTGGTAACCAAAAGACAAGCTCTGCTTACTTTGTGGCTGTGCTGTGTAAAGTGTCAATAATTATTTGTTATTTTTTTCCGCAAAACGCACCTAGTCTATATATAGGTATATATATGTATATCTTGAACAATATCGAACTACTTGGACACGCAGTTACTCTACACTTCAACAATTCCAAACTATCACTTGGCAACATCAGTAATTTTTACACGCACCCGAATTGTGAAACAGTAACAAAAGATTTGGATTGTATATTTTTTTACGACAATAAATAGACGGAAAGGCCGGCCGGTGGCCAACTATCTGTCGCGAGAGGATCAAAATAGAATTCTAGTTCGACTTTACTAGTCAAACCGACAATTGCTATGTTCTGTTCCCTGCGGCCTTTTTGTCTTATTGCTTCTATTTTGGTATTCTGTGAGCTTCTGATTTCCTGGTACGGATTTCTGAATTGTGACGCTCTAACAGCAATTGAAATTAAAGCAGTGAGTTAAAAAAATCATAGATAGCTTTGCCGTAAAAACTCAAAGGGCGTATATGAATAGTTTTTCTTAAATTTTCACGATCAGAACAGATATAGAGGTACATGTAACCTTGTCACACCGACAATCGCTATGTTTTATTCCAAGCGTCCTTTATGTCTAACTGCTTCTATTTTGGTATCCTGCAAGTTACTGATTTCCTAATACGGATTTCTGAGCAAAAGCAAGACGCCTCTAACGTCTTGATTAAATTGAAATTAAAGCATTGCTTAGTTTTACCTGTTAAATCCTAGATAGTTTTACCAGCCGAAAGTATCATAACATTGATGTACACTGGCGGAATTGTGACCGTTACTCACAGAAGCCAGAAGAGAGTAGAGTACGCTGGAGTAGTAGAACTTTTTGTTAAGAGTTCACTAACCGCTCAATGAAAGCGGGAGTTCATAAAATACTAGATGACTTTCTAATAATATAAAACTCAAAGGGCTTTTGTGCAACATTTGTTGGTGAGGTTAACATATGTCAAGGTCAACGACTTACAAAATTAGTGCCTTTTATTCTGAGCGTACCAAGACGAAGGTCGTGGGTTCGATACAGGCCGTGAATGAATGGATTTTTCTTTCTTGAAAAGTGTATGTTCACATATAACACGTGCTTAAAGGTGAAGGAAACATCGTGAGGAAACCCGCAGCTTAGTTAACTTCAGACGTATTGACCTGTTCTTTATTCTGACTAACTGCTGACCAAGCTGAGAGGATGGGATAGGTGCTGGGCAAGCCTAATCCATCTAACAACGTTCCAGGCACTGCAGCGTCCCGTACAGCATGCTTACCGGTTGCTGACGCTTTATAAATCATCTATAATAGATTCAAAGGCCTATAAATGTATAAAAGTTTATTTATGTGTAGATTAAAAAAAATGTCTACAGACATTATATGTATTTTTTTATATATATATTTGCTTACGTGTAGCATTTACAAATCATATTAGCCTCAATTTAATGACTTTCCCTGACTACGAATCCTTATAACTTCAAGGCATGAATATGCTAAATCTTTTATGTACTTGTACTACTCAGTTTAACCAAAAGTGGGTTAAAATATCTAACATCAACCCAGTTAAAAGCTTTTGTCATAGCTTACGATTTTGTTTATATTTTAAAAAATGTTAACCGTTTTTTTATACCTAAATTGAATTTTGAATTTTTTTTTGTTAATATTGCCGTATTGAGAAACAAGCATTGTTACGGGGGTACCAGAAAAGCAGGGAGACGGTTTCCGAAAAAAAAATTCAATTTCAAAATTTCAAAAACATTGAGGTCACAATAACTCCGGTCCCTGTGACCCCTAGGGTCACCAAAATCAATCAGTACCTCACTAAGACGGTGCTAACAAAAAAGGTTTCATGTAAATCGGTCAACGCGTTCGGTTGTAATCGTGTCATCCACAGACAGACAGACAGCGCTATGCATATTAGGGGCTTTGCCCCCTAATAAACGCAAAAAATACTTATAGATAATTAATCATTATCATGTCAGCCGTCGGACATCCCTCATAGATTTTATTTTATTTTATTTTACGAAAACTGCTGACCATCCTCCGGAGGTATCCCTTGGCATTTTCCAGATTCATACTGCATCTACCGGCTAGAGTGGAGGCTCAACATTCTACAGCAGGTAACACACGGCAATAGAATAAATTATTAATAACTGTCATTACAAACAGCACCATCGTCTCAAACCAAGCAAAGAGGAAATCAGACCTTTCACTAAAATCGTTTGAAATAAACTTGAAGAACTAACAAAACAAGGAATTGCCACGGAACCCGTACACCGCTGTTCCGCTAATAAATAACATTATCTAGGCTAGTGTGCCACATACCGCATTCACACAAAGAGACCTTCCCGCGGAACATTCTCTCCTTCCTGTAGGACGTCCCTTAAACGACCGTAAACCACAACTTAGGGCACTGGATCACCGAGCCTTTGAGGGATTTTCATCATGCTTAATAAGGTTTAAAAAATTAAATCCTGCACGCTAAGCAAGTGTAGTTTGTTTGTTCTGTTGTTTTGAGAATATAAATTAATGTTAGGGTCAGTTAGGATAATAAAATTAGCCGTGGGCTGGCGCGACAGTAGAATATTGCCCGTACTCCTATCCCCGTGGACGCAGTAAGAATCTGCCAAAGGATACATTCGGAAGATGGGCAGCAGCGTCTTTCCTTGTATCAATATCCCGTACTGCGGTCGCGTGAGTATGCGTGGTGAGTATGGCAACAACCTCCTAATGATCAGTACTTGGAAATTGATGAGGGAGGCCTATGTCTAGTATTGGGCGTCCTGCGGTTGAGATGATGAAGATAATATGATCACAAATTTTGACTATGTACAAAATCTTTGCATCAAATTTATTTTCCCCCACTTTTCTGTGATCGTGAGGGACATCCTAATCCAGAGTTAACGTTAAGCTATAATAAGCTTTGTTACCAGTTGGGTAAATATAAGTATATCCATGCCTGGTGCCATCCAGTCGAAACGTCGGGAAATAATAAAGGTAATTTACGCGATAAATACCCGGTTAATGTATATTAATAAGGTAGGTAAATATTAATCAGAAACATAGGTTAATACTCTTTGCATCTATCTGGCAAATAAAACCATTACAATTTAAATTAGAAAAATTATAACATTTCTGTTAAACACTAAAAGGCTTAAAGGACCAAAAAATCCCCAAAATATTTCGCAGAAGGCAATACGAAATCGACAGAGTGCCTATCAAATTCAGTGGACCGTAAAATATTGTTGTGCTCATTTAATTTGCACTCTGAGAAATATAGGTTCGGTTTTATTGCCCCTTTTAGAAATATTGAACGCTTTCGTAATTATGTAATTTCGCACAGTAAACAGTTAAAGTTAGGGCAGACGGGTTTACGTTGTCTAGCAACAATTATACCCAAGGTTGGTATAACTGCAAAGTGCCTATAGCTCGCAGTCGCCACATTCTGTTATTAACTGATACTCCTACTTTTATTTTATTTTTTTATAAGTTCGTTAGACCCTAATGGAGTAGTTACCGGTCTTAGAGTCATTTTTATAAGCACTAGTTGCTTGAGCACGCCGCTTCGCATGCGTTGTACCCGGATAAAAAGTAGCCTATTTGTTAATCCTGGTCAACATCTATACGTGTGCAAATATTTAGCACACATCCATACATGTATACATAAACTTTCGGTTTTATAATATTAGTGAAATCAAGTCAAATATTTAGCATGATTTGAATTAAATTTGAGAAAAGTTTATGCGTGATCATGGCGTGTGCTACCGCGTCGAAGTATCGGAAAACTCAAAAATTCTCAAATCAAGGTAAATATTGCTTATGATGTAACCATGACAGTTTCAAATGTCATTATTTTGTTCTTTGCAATCAATATTCGTCTCATTAGTAGGTTTATTTTGTTTTCTAATTTTAATTGAATATTATTGTATTTGTAAAGCAGGCTCACCTTTCTAAAGTAATTATCTATAATTAGGCTTAACGATCTTTAATACAAAACTATCATCATCAGGTCGAACATTACTTTTTATGACTTAAACAAAGAAATAAATAAATACATTTTCAGCAAAATAGAAATTTTGGATACTAAACACATTGCTTCTGGAAATTTACACAGCGAAGCTGATTCTGAAGGTTAATTTATATAACAGAAGCATAAATTTCTTTAAGAATCTACGATATTTTTAAGAAAATTAATTTCTCTATACAACAGTTATTTTATTCTGCAGTTCGAAACGACAATGAAAATTCCAGAGGCTTTAAAACTGTTATAGCGCTGAGCGATGCTGCCAGATGCAGATGACCCATGAATAAGAGAATGCTTATGTGTTTCAGTCTATTTTTGATAGCACTTGGCCATTGGATATTAAATTAAACAATGTAAAACAACGTACGCATATTTAAAATCACGTCTGCCAAATAAACTGTACTAATGTTCTTTACGTTCGTTCTCTTTTGCTCGAATTTGTGACTCCAGACTCATGGTTAAACGGTTTGACACACCAGTGTATCTATGAGTAATTTCTAATACTCGTGGCCACACTGTATTGCAAAGGTTCGCACTTGATGGCATCAATTATTTTAGCGATGTCCTAATTATTAATTAGGACATCGCTAAAACCCTAATTATTGTAATAAGTAATTAGAATCTGTACTTTAGGTGCAGTAGGTACTAGTCAAAGGATGCGATATAAATAGTAGACTGTCAAACGTAGATAAATTAAGTTTATGAACGAGACAAAATCAAATCACTGAATTGAAATTATCGTGGCTAGACATCATTTAATAAATATAATACGGCTTACACCACGTACCTAACTTATTATCAACTTGCTGACGTTTCGTAGACCGTTTAGGCCGACTCCGAGGGCCGCGAGACGAGAACTGTTCTCGTCTCGCGGCCCTCGGAGTCGGCCACGAACGGTGCTCATGAAGAAGGGCCTCTAAACGGTCTACGAAACGTCAGCAAGTTGATAATAAGTTAGGTACGTGGTGTAAGCCGTATTATATTTATTAAACAAAATCAAATCATTTATGTATTTACTCCCTTACTCATAAACGGAGTTTAAACTAAACAACATTTAATCAGAGGTTTTTTGACATATTTTCATACAAAACTGTCATATAATCCGTCAGCTAAGTGCCGATTAGTTTAATGAGCGTTTATTAGTAAGGGGGTTAAATCGTAACAACTATTTAGTTGGAATAAGGTGAACACAGGACAGGTTCCGGACCAATATGATAAAAAGGAACCCTGTTGGTGGTATGGTGTGACTTTGTCTGTCTGTCTATCTGTCTGTCACAGATGGATATCTTGAGAACTAAATATTGATGCTATCGACTTGAAATTTTAAATGGCTTTAGATAACGGTTTTTATCTAATAATAATAATATAGTATATAAAATATACTGTATAAAATGTTGAAAATGATTTTATGTTATGAATGCAAAGGGGGCGGAAAGGGGGTCTCAAAATTTTTTAAATCATGTGGGGTATCATAATGAAAGGGCTTTATTTTTTATAATTAATTTGTTTTTTTTTGCACTTTCAATTGTCTTAAATAAAATTATTTTATTTCAGACATTTTTATTTTATTGATTTATTTATTCTCTGTGGATTGCTTTGCCCAACAATGGAATGATTCAGGCCGACTGTAGCAGGAAACACATTATATATTATTAGAGTTCTATTATGTGCACGCTTAACACGTGCTTTAACGGTGAAGGAAAAATCGTGAGGAAATCCGCAGCTTAGTCAGCTTCAGACGAATTGACCTGTTCTTTCCTCTATTAGTTGACTAAGCTAAGCTGAGAGGATGGTATAGGTGCTGGGCAAGCCTAATCCATCTCACAATGTCCCAGGCACTGCAGCGTCCCGTATAGCATGATTACCAGTTGCTGTCGCTGTATAAATCATCTATAAAAGATGAAATTGATTTATAAACGATTATTTATAAAGCTACATTGTAATAATTATGTCTATAAATATTTAGGGTGAGAGGGCTCTATAAGGATTCTCTTAATTTTAGTAGTATTGAATTCAATACGAAAATGCGTTCAGAACAAATTAATGATTTTTTTTATCCATAACAAAACACAAGCTCTGTTAAATTTCGGCTAGATGGTTCTGTAAAAAATGTCCCGCACATCTTTCTTTTATTAAACTTAACGTAGGTATCGATTAAAGTATTTTTTAAACTTTCGCGACCACAACATTATTACTAAAATAGACTAATGGGTATTTATCGCGAAACTACCTTTATTTATTATCCCGACGTTTAGAATTGGAACGGGTTGCACCTGGTGGTAGTCGCGGGAAGACAGTTGAATAAATATTCATCTAAGCGATAAATTGTGAATTTATTAACAGGAAAAAAAATATATATAAATTTAGTCTTATGGTCATAAATTTATATAAAATGCAAATTTTGGTCTTCCCGCGACCACGACCAGGTGCAATCCGGTCGAAATTTCTGGGTAATAATAAAGGTAATTAATCCAATAGGATTAACGGGTATTAATCGCGTATTTGAATCGCGTACATCATTACTATATTCGTAATAATGTGTTGATTATATATAAATCAGCAACTATAACAAGCTTAATAAGATCCAATTGAATACCTCTAAGGGATCAAACTTTTTACCGAAAGCGTCCACTTTCAAAAGAAGTAAAAATACAATTTCCACAGCTGTATGTTGTTTTATCTTGTAAAAACATTTTAATCAACTTTGACCCAAAACTTTTCCGTCCTTCACATCGTTTCGAGAAACAAATTTTATTCCGTCCCGGGGGTCCGAGGCCTAAATATTTTATGGAAACAACTTTGGGGTCCATTGATAAATATTCTATACACAATCTCTACGTTGTACCCGCTGAGTATTGAAATAATGTTGTTTTTGGCCGCACGTTTTAATATCTCGGAATATATTAATCACATTTTTTTAGCATGGAATAAAATTATTCGCAGAAAAGAACACAAGCAAAAAGCCGTAAAAACTCACCGTATAACTTCATAAACCGTCGGAAAAAATAAACAAAATCCGAGACACAAGCTCTTCCGGTTTCAAATCACAACCAATCAGCACGAGTTAAAAACTAACATACGTCACTTATCAACATAAAAGTATTGCAACGTAATTAATCCAAAGGAAAATTCTGTACGTAAATTTTCGCGGTAAAAGCAGCGGGCACCGAACGTCACACCCACGCGACGGTTGGAACACGACTGAGGGTTCTGCGAGTCAAGTCACCTGCAATGCGTGAGCTCCTCGCTCGCGGCAGACAGAGATAACAGCCGACTTCAACACGGCACAGCAGAGGGAGACAGCTGCAAACACACGTGCTCAACCAAACCAGCGACCCACCTCGGGGGTAAAGCAGTTTTCAGGGAAAGGGGTGCGTTATTACAAAGCTGGGAATGAATAGGCGTGCTATGTATTTTGCATTATGAAGACTGGGACAATACAGGGAGTTATGCCTTTTGTTGGCGAGGAGTGAAGCAGTGTCATTTTCTCGCGCCATCTTATAATAAAATATGAAGCGTTAAGATAATATTTCGGTTGAATGAAAGGAAAATGCGCAGAAAAATGTCCTTATCCGGGAAATTAGTCTGTATTCAACAAACCCGTCCAGTCGTTTCGGAATCTGAACCGAACATCCATCACACGACGACCTTCGTGACGCAGTGAGTTTAATAGCCGGCTGAGACGCAGGAGATTGAAAGTTTGATTCTTGTCACGAGACAAATATTTGTAAGTTTTCTGTAGTTGTCTTGAATCTAAGTTTAACGATCGGAGGAGAGGTGACGCGTCCGCTTGGAGATTGCTAGTTGGTACTAGGGTGCGTGTCCTTCGTCTGCCCTTCGTCCATTGTGCCCATCGTGTTGACTGTGGTGACTGGGGCGACTGTGGCGACTGTAGCGGCTGTGGCGACTGTAGCGGCTGTGGCGACTGTAGCGGCTGTGATGACTATGGCGACTGTGGTGAAAATGTTTTACATCTGCAAGGCGTCCCGTGACGGCAATTTTACTATATACTATATAGAATTTTAACTTTTAATTTATTTAGGTTATTTTTGTTTTGGATAGATAAACCGAAGGTCCGCCTGATGTTAAGCGATAACCTCTGCATTGCATTGCGCCCGTCACCCTGAGACATGTAGTTGACCTTGTACATGATAGTTGTAAGGTCTCATTGCCCGTAATATCACAGGCCCTCTTACCCTTCAGATCACCCCACTAACTAAGTTCTTTTGTGTTTCGTCTGTGGAATGCACTTCCCGTAGACATCAGATGTGCTAAATCACGCATCAGCCATCTTCAAAAAACTGCTTCATCTATATTATTTAACACTGTAATTAATTATATGTATTTATCAAAATGAAATGAAAAAAAAATATTTGAAAACAACGGGTTACATGGTTGGTAAATAATTTTGTGTTCCAGCTAATATGGTATGCAATTTTTTTTAATTGAATTTAATAAGATTATATATGAGAAAATTTTAATTATAGGTATTATAAGAATGTCATGCAACTTATTAAAACTTATTTATTTATTTATTTATTTATTTAAAATTAAAAATTGATCCATAACATTTATTTATCGAATTTGAAATTATAAAAAAAACTAGCTTCTACCCACCGCTTCGCGTGCGTTGTAACCAGATAAAAAGTAGCCTATGTATTAATCCTGGTCAACATCAATACATGTGCAAAGTTTCAGCTCAATCCGTAGGCTAGTTTATGCGTGAAGAGGTAACAAACCTTCATACAAACAAACTTTCGGCTTTATAATATTGTAGGTGGTATTAGTTAATCACTAAAATCATAAATTCATATTATTCGAATATATCAAACATAAATTCATTCATATAAAAGTACCACTTTTGCGAAAGTAGCTTAAATAATTGTATGTACGGAAGTCTATTTTCGTTTTATGTATGTTTGTTTATTTACCTAGTACAGTATGTATGCGATATATGACTATATTTATATTCATTTGATATCCATATTCTTTTACATTTACACCGATGTTTATATCATTCTATATTTCCTGTCCATACCGAGGTTGCCTTGAAAAGATCGCTCATAACGATAAGGCCGCCCTTTGTGCACCTGTGTGATTTTGTATTTATGGTTCTTCAATTGTTTGTATATTTTCTGTACAATAAAGAGTTATCTATCTACATACCTGTGTATCATGTTAAATCGATAAATTACGAACAAAAGCTTATTCAAATTCTGAAATATATCGCTAGTTCTAGGCTAGGATTAACTATTCTCGACCACTCGCAGACGTCCTTCATGGGGATTGTCTGGATTTGGCAGAAACTAAGACTAGTCTCGTGATCTATGGATCAGTCTGATACCTTAAGCGCTTTTTAATCATATGCCATATATGTAATTACATCGGGGGATATAAGCATACCCAGGTGCGGTCGTACCTTCACCAACAAACTTGGCTATGCAAGCCACAGCGCACTTAAGGGTGGAGCAACACACACTCATACACCCTCATATCCCTCAAATAAGTCCTCATAGTTAAATATGCCTGTCCAGTAAAAATCAGTAGCTTTGGTCGAAATCGGCCAAGAAAGACTTTGAGGCTTGACGCAAACTTTTATACAAGCAAGAGAGGAGCGGCAACATTCTACTGGCGGCACCCCACGGCAAATCTTCGATACTTCGTAGAAAAGCGAAACACGTGTCGAATTCTGTTTGCGTGTTTTAAGCTCTGGTTCGATATAGATTAGTGGATTTGTCACTATAATACTCTATTATAAAACTCGTCTACTCATAGTGTAAGAACAGACTTTTTGTACGACGATATGTACAAACGTGTGCAAAAAAAACGTCTGTGACAAAAGAATGCTAGAATTGAGAACATTATGTTAAATTTGAACCATTATTTGTTAATTGTATGACTATTGGTGGTTTGCCAACGCGGACCACAGACGATCGCATAGTTACTGGGAGATTCCGTCATCATCGTATTGCCTCTAGGAAGGAAGCTATAGTTGGATTTTACGCTATTTCTAGTATATACTAGTTCAATCCATGAAATTAGCAAAGCTATAGGAACCCGAGTAGTAGAACTTTTGTGGAGAGTTCATCCAGGGAAGTATTACCACAGATTACAGAAACTAACAGATACATCAATTCAATACAAAAGCGAAAATAGCCTACAGAATCGTATTAATAATACCAGCAGTTCACAGCGCGAAAGAGTGTACCTTATGCAAGTATAGAGTTGAGATTGCTTTGCTCACCCGCCTCACCTACTTGCAAGTAATCTGTGACGCGGCATCGAATGAGTGGCTAGGGTTGCTTCTACGATGATTTTTATAATAAAACGAATATGGATAAAAAACAGTTATTTTTATTGGTTGCTCTTATTTACGTTATTTTCCTTGTCTAAAATCACGGTTACTAAATTTTAACGTTGAAAATATTCTAAATCGCGTAAATAATTATGATAGGTACTCATGAGGAAAACAGGAGCAAAGCGGAGGAAAATCAGAGAGTAGGTAGGTACTTACCTTTATTATTATCCTGACGTTTCAACAGGACTGCAGTCTTCCCGCGACCACGACCAGGTCCGGTCGAAACGTCAGGATAATATAAAGGAAACTACGCGATAAATACCCGTTAATCCAATATAGTTATAATCAGTACATATACAGTCAGAGTTCTCAAAAGATTGAAAATATCTTTCACTTTACCTTTTTTCGTCTCTTGGCAAAGAAAAAAATGTCAATTTTTCATTACATCTTTGACTTTGGCATCCATCCACTGGACAATAGTTACGACGCGCTTTCGACATCTAAATGAACGCATTTAATGTGCGTGCGTTCAAGCGGGTAGCTTACTGCCTTGCAACACCGGTGTTGTACCAAGCGGTAGGCATTTAACGCGTGGCCTTAAGCGAGTGACGGACGCCTGGTACTACCACCATACCTATTTCTGCCGCAAGCAGTAATGCCTGCATTGCTGTGTTCCGGTTTGAAGAGTAAGGGGCCGGTAAAATTACAGGCACATGAGACCTTATAAGAAAGACGCTGCTGCTCATCATCCGGAGGTATCCCTTGGCAGATTTTTACTGCATCTATGATGCCTATGCTCAGGAGTGGGTGTCAACGGGCTGATATTATGATGATAATATACCTCGCCGTGGGATGCCGGCAGTAGAATGTTCCCCCTTCTCTCTTGCCCGTGGATGCAGTAAGAATCTGCCAAGAGATACCTCCGGAAGATGGGCAGCAGCGTATTTCCGTGTAACAAACAACATTCTGCGCTCGCCAAGCATTCGCATTGCATTCGCCTGCCAAGCGTAGTGAGTGTGGCAACGTCCGTGGACATCCCTCGGCTGAGGTGATGATGATGATGAATTAATCGTCGTAAATATGAACAACAAACTTTCAAAGCTTCGCGCTTCCTACAAAATCCTGAAACCAATAGGTATTCAGAACTCTCGATAACCAGTAATTGGAAGCCCGCAACCAGTTCACTAATCCGGTGCTGTCGTCAAAATTGAAATGGTAAATGCAAGAGGCGAACACCAAGCCGCAATGCTTTCATTCTTAATCTCGGTTCTTTGTTGGGGAACTAAATCTGAGCGATACAACACTGTGACCCTAATATTAGACATGGCCGCTGGTCCCGCAGCTCAACAGACTAATCGGGAACAAATGTTGCTTTATCTGCAGGTATTTGTCCCGGGCCTTGGTATTTTCTATTTTTTTATTTTTATTATATTCGGAATATTTTATTCTATGTATGATAAGTTATATATATAAGTTATGTACATATATAAGCGTTCCATGCTCGGAATCAAGCTCGAGTTGGAAACACTGAGATCCGACGTCGTACAAAAATGTACGATGTCGGAGACAGAGTTATAAACCTTAAATGGAGTTGGGCAGGACACCTGGCCAGACGTGGTGATGGCCGCTGGACTAAGCCTGTAACGGAGTGGTGGCCAAGATCCGGCCAGAGAGGTCGTGGTCGTCCAAAAGCGCGATGGGTCGACGACATTATCGCAGTCGCTGGGCACACCTGGATGCAAAATGCACAGGACAGAGGAGGCTGGCAAAAACTCAGGAAGGCCTATACCCAGAAGTGGGTGATTCTGGGCTGAGAAGTAGAAGAAGAAGAATGATAAGTATTTTGTATTAAATTTATTGGAGACATATTTCTCAAAACTAGAGATAGAGTTGAGCTAATACAAATGCATTTTTATATTTTTTTGTTAATTAATTTGTATGCTATGTTTTGTTTTTTATGTTGGTGTTAAATCAATTGACATTTTCCTATTTGGACTTAAATTATATTATAATTGTATTTTCTTTATTAATTTAATTGTATATGATTATTATTCTTGACTGATTATTTTTATTGTTATTGTTTTATTTAAATATAATTGTAATTAAAAATTTGCACGCTAGGTAATATACATATTTTATGTTCTGCAATTAAAATGTACACCTTATTATGACATGTATTTAAGCAATAAATGAACTTTGAACTGAACAAAAACTAGCAAAGTTTTCACAATTAGATTGAACAGTTACAGCAGGTGAACAGTAAAAAAATAAGAAAAATACAATTTACAACGATACAATCTAAGTTTTGAGTCATCGACGAGCTCTGTGGCGCAGCGGGCGAGGGTCCGCCTGCGACGCAAGGGGTTGCGGGTTCGATTCCCGCCTCGGGACAAATGTCTGTACGATCTACAGATATTTGTTCAGGGTGTTCTGGGTGTTTTTCTATATATAATAAAAATATCTATCTATGTAGTATAATGTATTAAGTATATCAGTCATCTAGTACCCATAACACAAGCTCTGCTTAGCTTGGGGCTAGATGATGCTGTGTGATTTGTCCAGCATTATTATTATTATCTCATCATGTAGATTTAAGTGAAAACTAAAAGAAAAAACACAGATTAACAATACAAAGAAATGAAATTAGGCTACATTTTGGCAAAGCTCCCTTAGAACTTCTCTTTTGAAAGATGGTCCAAATAAGAGTATCTAATAAGATTTCCAAACAATAAGTGGACAAGCTGAAGGCTCATCTGATGCTAAACGGTAATTTTTACCTGTTACTGAAATACTGCGTTGATCACGTTCATTAAGCACGAGACCAACGCAGCATTGCATTGATCACATAAAAAATCCACTTAAATAACTAACAAATTGTCAAAAATTTCAAAGTGCATTTCACCGAGCTTCGTTTTTACGTGAGTCATAATTGTTTGTTATGTTCAGTAACGATGTACATACATGTATGTAGTTTTTCAATTCTCAACAAATTATTATGTACGTAGCGTATTTTTACTACAAACTCTGCATTTCTTACATAGCTCCAAGGTGCGAAATGCATGTGATATTCGAGGCCTCATTTTTCCATTAGATTATTTTACAAATTCTACTTTTTATGTTTTTATTTTAAAAATTCTACTATTTTTTGTTTTTATAAGTGCCGGTGCCGGATGTAGAATGTTGCCCCTGCTGTGTTGCCCGTGGATGCATTAAAAATCTGCCAAGGGACACTTCCGGAGGATGGGCAGTAGCGACTTTCCGCGTATCAACATCCTGTACTGCGCTCGCCAGCCCGCTTGCGAAGCGTGGCGAGTATGGCAACAACTCCGCATGATCTTGAAAATCCATGGGGGAGGCCTACGTCCAGCAGTGGACGCTGACAGCAGTCCTAGGGCACCATAACATTTTATATAGGTATGTACATATAGCTTTAGAGCAAAAGGGAGACGAAAAAGACTTACTTAGCCGCGCACTTGGGAAAGAACAATGTTTTGTTATAGAAATGAGAAATGCAATCAAAATTCAACTGCCGGCACCCCACGGCTATGGTGCCCTACTAACTATATGCTATGGTGCTATAATCCCTCGCAAATGTCAAAACGACGTTTTCCCACTGAATTCATACGCTACTAATTCTAGTAAGGCTGCGGCATTGCCCTATATAGAGCTCAGCGGATCGATTCGCACCATACAACACCCCAGCCCTCATTTTGTCAAACTTCGTGCTATATTAATAATAACACGTTAGTAACAGGTCAAGGGTGAACGTGACTCCCTGAGTAGCTGAGCGAAAAGCGAAGAGTTCTAAGGGGTACCTTCTATGAAAACATGTCGTGTTTACCACGCGCACAAAACATGTAACTATGTTTGTTTGCTATTTAAAGTCTCTTAATTTTACACCACTGTCTTTAATGTTATCTATTTCCTGTCCATCCCGAGGTTGCCTGGAATAGCAATAACGCCGTCCTTTGAATAATGTTTATTATTTAATTCCTTTTATTTTCATGTTTTTTTTTATGTGGTGTGCAATGAAAGAGTTTTTTAATCTATATCTATATGTATATAAAATTCAAAGTCCTGACTGACTCACTGGTTGACTGATATATCAACGCACAGCCTAAACCACTAGACCTAAAGACTTGAAATTTGGCACACATATATATACCTTGAGTATCCTAGAGGTGCACTAAGAAGGGATTTTTCGAAATTCCCACGGGATACGGAATAAATGGGATCTATATTTTCTCTGCGTGAAAAAGGGGATTTTACGTTTTATGACTTCCACGCGGACGAAGTCGCGGGCAAAAGCTAGTCTAATCTAAAACAATACAAATAAAATATTTTAGATTTATAAGTCTGATGTAACCCACTGCAGGGCAAGGCCTTTCCTCTTTCCACTTATCTTGTTGAAGCCATCTTTTATAAAGGAGACAAGCTCATCCCGCAATCTATTTTGTCTACCACGTGGTCTTTGTTGGGGAAACGGTTTACCAAAATATAACAATAGAAAATTTGAGCCGTTACGGACGCCTGGTTGTTGTTAAACATTTTTAAAATCACTGAGATTAATTTATCGTAGCTTGACATCATTTAATAAATACGGCGTTCACCACCTAACTAACTTATTTATATCTTGCTGACGTGTCGTAGACCATTTAAAGGCCCTTCTTCATGAGCACCGTTCGTGGCCGCCTCCGAGAACCGCGAGACGAGAACTAGTTCTAGTTCAAGATGATAATAAGGGTGAACGCCGTATCATATTTTTTAAACATTTTTAAAATTGTAAGAACTCCTAAATTTTATTTAAGCAGGTACTTGTATTTACTTTATTTGAACAAAAAAAATAAAACAAATTAGATAAAGTTATTTAATTTACTTATTTATGTACACAGGTAAATCTCGCGACAAGCTTTTATATCACATTCATTGTGTAAAGACGTTTTAAGTTGACATTAAACTTTTATGGAAAAATAACTTATGCCCGCCGCTTCGCATGCGTTGTACCATAACATCTATGCTTGTGCAAAATTTCAGCTTAATCAGTGGGCTAGTTTTTGCGCGAAATAGTAACAAACATCCATACGTATGGATGTTTTGTTCTCTTTATAACCTATTAGTTTCTGTAATCTGTGCTATTATCTTGTGCCCGCCGCTTCGCATGCGTTCCCGGATAAAAAGTAGCCTGTGTGTTAATCCTGGTCAACATTTTATACGTTTGCAAAGTTACAGCTTGATTCGTACGCTAGTTTTTGCGTAAAGAGGTAACAAACCTCCATACAAACAAACTTTCGGCTTTATAATAATAAGCGAGATGTTTATTTTATTCTTTTACCTTTTACTTACCTTAATTTAACACTTAATAAATTTATTAAGTTTTTTTGTAAGCAACCTTAACTCATTCTTTGCATGCCGTTCTCACCTATAATTATAATGGCGCTAGATTAGTTATAAATACTTATTATATATATTTTTGTTGTTGCTAAGGCCCTGTCAAACAGAGAGCGTAATTAGCGCGCGTCAAGGCGCTAAAGCGTCCTGGCCTTAACGTCGTAAACTTTGTGTGTGACAGCTTCGACGCTTTTCAGTCATTTTCACTAATAATTTACGAAGAATACACCCGGCGCTAACTAATATTCTGTAATAAAATACAACGCGACGTCATGACGCGGCGCTAGAGCGTCGCGTACTGGTAGCACGCTAGCGCTGTTTGACAGGTTGTAGCCTGTTCAGTACAGCACAACGCGACGCTATAACGCGGCGCTAGGCCAGGACGCTTAAGCGCCTTGACGCGCGCTAATTACGCTCTCTGTTTGACAGGGCCTTTAATGTGCATTGTGTGATCAAATAAACAAATGACCTAAATGATTAGAATTTACAGATTGCAGGTGTAATTTACGTCCTATGGCTGAGACAATAATAATAATAATTTAATTAATGGAAGATGCGATTCTTCAGTACAGATTAGTAGAAGTCAAGCCACGTCTTCCTCGCTTGCCGACCCATAGACGAAATTTAGCGTTAATGGGGGCCTTGGACTCTCTGCTAGCTCCTTATTTGTTGACTAGCAGAAATCTTATTGATACACACTCTATCCTTTATTGTGGGGCTATCGCAGCTTGCCGCGTTGCACGTGTCAAGCTACCGGACACTGACCGTGCACCGCGTCGGGGGAGTGATACCCCTGCTTGGCAGTTAAGGATAGAGCGGCGTATTAATACGTTCAGGACTCTCATTGCAAAGCTAATTTGCTTTAGAGAGGGCAATCGTCGTCCTAGGGTTATGCGTTTTGTGACTCAGGCTTTCTCTGGAACAGACATTAATCCACGAGATTATTTAGCCTGTGTCACAGAACGCATAGATTATCTAAAGCAAAAAGTCTATGCGTGGGCAAGTCGAATAAGACGCTATAGGAAACGTATTGACAGGTACTGGCAGAATCGCAACTTTCAAAGTGATCAAAGGAAGGTTTACAGAAATTGGGAGAAACCAGATCAAAGTGCTCTGAATGGTCACGTACCAGATGCTGAAACCGGCAATAATTTTTGGCGTAGCATCTGGTCTGTCCCTATTCACCACACAGAAGCTGACTGGATGAATGTAGTGAGTGCAGAGTGTGAGCAAATCGAAACCATGGAGAATATTACCATCTGTCCAATGGATGTTACTAGCGCAATCCGTTCGGCCCAGAACTGGAAAAGTCCTGGACCGGATGGATTGCATAACTTTTGGGTAAAATGGTTTCGTTGCTCACACTCCGTTCTGGCTACACAATTCCAAGAAGCTATTGAACTCGGGTCTCTTCCAATTTTCATGACAACTGGTGTAACCTTCTTGCTCCATAAGTCCGGTAGTACCGCGGAACCCAAGAATTACAGACCAATTACATGCTTACCCACCATCTATAAGCTTCTCACATCCATTCTAACAGTAAAAATTAACACACACATTGTTGCGAACAATATTTTGGCACCTGTTCAGAATGGATGTAGAGTTGGGTCTCGCGGTACTAAGGAGCTCCTCCTCATTGACATGGCCATTAGCGAAAAGGTCAAGCGTAGCAAGGAAAACCTCTCTGCTGCTTGGATTGACTATAAGAAGGCATATGATTCAGTGCCACATACATGGCTTGAGAGGGTCTTAGAGTTGTACAAAGTAGATACTACTCTAAGATCATTCTTAGGTGCGTGTATGAGGCAGTGGACCACAGTACTTCGTCATCCAGGAAGTAGATGGGATTCTCTTGCTACGCAAGACCTGATAAGGATTGAGAGGGGTATATTCCAGGGTGATAGTCTGAGTCCTTTGTGGTTTTGCCTAGCACTGAACCCTCTTAGTACTTTACTAATGGATTCAGGGCTAGGTTATCGCCTTCGCAGAGGTGGTGAGAGCATATCTCACTTGTTGTATATGGACGATCTCAAACTTTTCGCGCCGAAAAAATCAGAGTTGATAGCTCTGCTTAATATTACACAGATATTTAGCAGCGCTATTAACATGGAGTTTGGTGTTGAAAAGTGTGCAATCATACATATTCAACATGGAAAAGTTGTAAATTCAACAAATTTACAGCTTTCCCAAAATATGTCTCTCAGGTGTCTCTCCGAAGGCGAAACATACAAGTACCTTGGTATGTCTGAATCGTTGGGTATAGTGGATAAGGACATAAAACAGGCAGTGAAGGAACGTTTCTTTTGTCGCCTCACAAAAGTTCTAAATAGTCTTTTGTCAGGCGGTAACAAGGTGCGCGCTTACAATGGCTGGGTTATGCCCCTACTCATTTACACGTTCGGCATACTAAGGTGGTCTCAGACAGAATTGGATGCCCTGGATTGTAAAGTTCGTCAAATGCTAACTGCTCACCGCATGAGACACCCTCGTTCGTCGGTTATGAGAATGTACATCCCGCGGAAGTGTGGAGGCCGGGGCTTTCTTAACGCGAAAACCCTCCACAACCGCGAGGTGTGCAATCTCAGGAGTTACTTTCTCCAAGCAGAGTGCGAGGTGCATCGTGATGTGGTTGCAGTTGACAAAAACTTTACTCCTCTCTCCTTAGCTAAAGAGAACTGGCGCCAACCACTGGTGATGAGCATTCAGGATCGTAGGGCAATATGGGAGAGCAAGGAGCTACATGGGAGATTCTATAAGACCCTTATGGGGCCTGATGTAGATCTCCTAGCTTCAGTGAATTGGCTACGTTTCGGTGATCTCTTCGGAGAAACTGAAGGGTTTGTCTGTGCAATTATGGATGAGGTAATCAAGACGAACAATTACCGAAAGTACATCATGAAAGATGGGACAATTGACATATGTCGGGCATGTCACCACCCTGGGGAGTCCCTCAGGCATGTACTTTCGGGTTGTTCGCATCTTGCTAATTCTGAATATTTGCACAGACATAATCAAGTAGCCAAGATCATTCACCAGCAACTTGCTCTTCGATATGGCCTTACGGGCCCTGAAGTTCCGTATTATAAATACGCACCAGAGCCGGTTCTTGAAAATGGCCTTGCCACGCTCTATTGGGACCGATCTATAATTACGGACAGGACTATTCTTGCGAATAAGCCTGATATCGTTCTGATAGATCGGTTGGAGCGGAAGGCAATACTCGTTGATGTCACCATTCCACATGATGCCAATCTCGTCAAAGCCGAGAAAGATAAGCTCAGCAAATATCTTGATTTAGCCCACGAGATTGCCACCATGTGGGATGTTGACTCAGCGACTATTGTTCCGATAGTCGTTTCCGTTAACGGACTCATAGCGAAGAGTCTCGATCAACATCTCGAGAGACTTTTGCTAGGCAGTTGGATCAAGAGCCAGATCCAAAAGGCAGTACTCCTGGACTCGGCACGTATAGTAAGGAGATTCCTCTCCCTGCAGCCCTAGTCATCGACCGCTTGAGCCTTGCTTCGCGGCCGGTGATTCACCGTTTTGATATATTTTTTACTGTAGAGTATTTGTTTTTGTATTTCTTTATAGTAAAAAATGTATTTTTATGAGTTTACAAATAAATGATGTGGAATAATAATTTAATTCATTTATTCAGACAACAGGGTCCATGTGGTTAGTATCAGACTTAAATTAGGTTAGTACTTAATAACTAAAACAGATTTGGTTCTCTGAGTGAGCTCCCACATCAAAGGACAATTAATTTTTTCTGAAATAACGTTCAGGATACTGTTGGAGCTCCCGCGTACTGTGCGTAGAAGGGAAGCTGTATGCTATATTTAGGGAAAATTACCTGGCACAAAATTATGTGGTAGAGCTACGGAACTGTTACGATGCTATTTCCCACCAAATGCAAAATAATGAAAGTGCATCGCAAGCATTCCAGATACTTGCGATGCACGAGTTGCACACCTGTGGGAAGTAACGCGATCTGTTAGTCAGTTCGGGATTGGTCTTTGTCGAAGTCACACTGTTTCACTGTTTTTGCCATTTTCCAATAAATTCTATTTCTAGCCGTAAATAAATCTTTTTTTAAAAACTATCTCCTGACCCACCCCGTAACAGTGGTGTCAGAAGTGGGATTTTTGGCTATAAACGTCAAGCTGAATATCCCATACGGGTCAAACAAGTCTGTGAAAGGTCAAATAGTGACGTTATCCTGAGTTTTTGTGTTCCTGGACGGAACTACTGTGTCTCTGATCCGGCCCGCCTAGCTGCTGGCTTTGCTGAGAGAAGTATCGCCCGATACTTACCACCGATTCCGAGCTCCGCCGCCATTCCTGAGAGCCTGATAAGGCCACCGCCGACCCTGCATTTCCTGATAAGGACGCCTCCGCTGCACTCCCGTGCGCCTCTCCCGTCGCACATACCGTGCGTCACCCGGTGTATACTACGATTTGCAACATCCTTCGTTGAAGAAAGTGAAAAGTGTATGTGCACTGTTTTTGGATTCACCATGATCCTCTTTCGAGTTGCAGTTTTACTGTGAGTAGAACATTATATTACCTGTTATTGTCACTGTTTCCTCTGTTTCGTAATTCAATTTCGTGTTTCCTTACTATATTTTAAGCTAGTTATTTTAACTTTATGTATTATTAGAGACTGTAACTGTAGATATTATAAGTATTCAATATGTCTATAAAGTCAGATAAGTCCACCGACCCTGGTCCATCAGAACAATTTCCAATTAAAGTATTGTGTGATTTTATAAAAACATATAAGGGAGAAAGGGACACTTTGACCGCTTTTCTAACAAACTGCCAAAACGCGTTAGGCCTTGCGTCCCGAAATCAAAAAGACCTTTTATTGAAATTTATAATTTCTAAACTAGAAGGCAAGGCGCAAACTGCATGTTCAAACAGAGTTTATGACACTTTTGAGGAGCTTAAAGAATTTTTAAAACAGAATTTTGGTGAAAGGAAACATTACAACCACCTTTTATTAGATCTGCAGTCATGTAGGCAGCAAGCAAACGAGACCGTCTCACAGTTTGCACTCAAAATAGAGAGCTGTGTCGCAGCTCTTTTATCTGAAATCCACTCATCAGATACCCTAAAAAGGGACCTACCAGGTAGAGTTGCGATGACAGAGGATCTAGCTCTACACACATTTGTCATAGGGCTCCACCCGCGACTGGGCTCATTGGTCCGGTCAAGGGAAATTAAAACCCTAAATGCCGCAATCAATATCGCCTTAAGCGAAGAGAAAATTAATAACTTTATTGCGAAGCCGGAAACTAAAATAAACCGTCCACCTTGCAGACGTTGTGGAAAACAAGGGCATTCAGAAGGTCAGTGTTACTCGTATGCTAGGGCAACCAGCCGAACACCAACGCAGTCCACATCACAACACCAAACGGCAGAGGATCGGCCACAACAATCTGGCCAACCTGTCGTCTGCAGGTACTGCAAAAATATAGGACATGACATAAGCCAGTGTATAAAAAGACGCATAAACAATTCCCGTAAGGGAGTACATTTTACTGAACCGCAGGTCGAGTCACCGCCTCGTTCCCCTGTACCCCGGCCATTAACTAACGGCGAGGATCAGGAAGATTTAAACTAAAAAATCGGATCACGACTTCGTGCCAACGTGTATCCGATAGGGACGTCATAGGCACAAAAAATAAATCTTTTTCCAATCCTAATAGTCATAAGTCCTCTGAGTCGTGTTTTAAGTCTAGTTGTAAGCCCTCTGAGTCGTATTCCAAGTCGATTTCCAAGTCCTCTGAGTCGTGTTCTAAGTCTAGTTGTAAGCCCTCTGAGTCGTATTCCAAGTCGAGTTCCAAGTCCTCTGAGTCGTGTTCTAAGTCTAGTTGTAAGCCCTCTGAGTCGTATTCCAAGTCGAGTTCCAAGTCCTCTAAGTCATGTTCTAAACCTCGTATACGCAGCTCCGCAGTTTCCCTGGTTGCCGGTAAAACCAACGCGTCTTATAACTCTGCTGTCCATCCTCATATCACTGCATCTGAAAATATAAAAAACACTGTGAAAAACAATAAAAATACAAGTCCTTATGAAGAAACAATAATATATGATATTTGCGATGAAAAAGTATCTTTACCTTATATAAAGGTTTCTACATCACATTCAAAAACTCCGCTTCGTCTTTTGATAGATTCTGGTAGTTCTATCTGCTTGATAAAGGAATCGAGCCTCTCGCCTAAGCCAGAACTAGAAAACCATATTATTAAATTCAAGGGAATTAACGACGTCGATTCCTATGCCAAAACAAAAGGAAAATTTATATTATCAATTAATATCAAAGAAAATGATACCTTACCATTCTATTTCCACGTCGTAGGAAAAGATATTAATCTTCCCTATGATGGTATAATCGGCACTAGCTTTATGAAAGCGTACAAAGTCAATGTACTTTATTCTAAATCAAAATTAGAAATATCAGACGATCCAAATAGATTTTTTGACATGATTATGACCAGGCCTTCATACACTGTCCCTGCTCGGAGTGAAATGTTTATTGAATGTTTTGTTACAAATCCTGAAATAAAAGAAGGATTAGTTCTTAGCAATACCCTGCCACAGTATCCTGATATTTATTTTGCGAAATGCCTCGTACGCGTCAATTCCAATAACAGAGTTTTAACCTCTGTTCTCAATACCTCTGAGAAGGAGGTCCAAATAAATAACCTGGCATTAACCATTGAGCCAGCTTTACAAATCCTCGAAACCAAACCCGATCCGGGGTTGGATAATGAAAATCTTTCTTCCGATCCTTCTGAAATCCCATGTGTTATGAGCACCATAGAGTCAGATCGTGATTCCACACTCAAAAAAGCAATAAGATGCTCCCATATGAATCAGGAAGAAAAAACACTGTTACAAAACTTGTGTTCTAGATATTCTGACATATTTTTCCTCGATGGTGATCGGTTGACGTGTACTAACTCGATCCGTCATGAAATCCGTACTAAAACGGACACTCCCATTAACGTAAAAAGTTACCGTTTCCCTGAATGCCATAAAGACGAAGTAAACCGACAAATTCAAGATATGCTAAATCAAAAAATTATACGTCCTTCAATTTCTCCTTGGTCCGCACCAATATGGGTCGTTCCCAAGAAACCAGACGCTTCAGGTAAAGTTAAGTGGAGAATCGTAATAGATTATCGAAAGTTAAATGAGATAACGATTGGTGACGCTTATCCTATTCCAAATATAAACGAAATTCTAGATCAATTAGGTCATAGTAAATATTTTACTACGTTAGACCTCGCTTCCAGTTTCCATCAGGTGTGTGTTAAAGATAGTGAGAAGACTGCTTTTTCAGTACCTTCTGGGCACTGGGAATTTTGCAGAATGCCATTTGGTCTACGCAATGCACCTTCCACATTCCAGAGGTTGATGAACATAGTACTTACAGGTTTGCAAGGCCTTCACTGTTATACTTACATGGATGACATCATAATACACAGCTCTCAATTAAATCAACATCTAGAGAGCCTTGAACTTGTCTTTAAAAGGCTGCGCGAGCATAATCTCAAATTACAGCCCGATAAGAGTGAGTTCCTAAGAAAAGAAGTACAATATCTAGGCCACATAATCTCAGGCGCAGGGGTCAAACCCGATCCATCTAAGATATCGTGTGTATCAAAATTCCCAACTCCAAGAACCCCTAAAGACATCAAATCCTTCCTTGGGTTAGTCGGCTATTATCGTCGATTTATTGAGAATTTTTCACATATTTCTAAACCCTTAACTAGCCTTCTTAAAAAGGATGTAACGTTTGTATGGACCCCGGAACAACAAAAATCGTTCGATCTCTTAAAAGAAAAGATAACCACAGCTCCTATACTACAATTCCCTGATTTCAGTAAGCCATTTTTGCTTACCACTGACGCTTCGAATTATGCTATATCAGCCATTCTATCTCAAGGGGAAGTTGGGAAAGACTTACCTATCTCGTTCGCTTCTCGAACTCTAAATAAAGCCGAAGGTAACTATTCTACCACCGAAAAAGAGTGTTTAGCTATTATATTTGGTACCAAAGTATTTCGTCCCTATCTTTTTGGACATAAATTCCTTATTCTTTCGGATCATAAGCCTCTTCAATGGTTATTTAACTGTAAGGATCCGGGTTCTAAGTTAGTTCGTTGGCGCCTTAAGCTGGAAGAATTCGATTATGAAATTAAACATAAAGTAGGTAAAATGAACAGTAACGCTGATTCTCTCTCTCGAAATCCAATTTTAGCAATCGACGATGATCTTCAAAATCCTTTACAATCTCACGATGCAACACAGAATCCGTCTTCACCGCCAGATTTTCCATTTTCACCAATGAATATACCATCTCCGCCGATAAACCCTCCGTTTACTCCACTGGGTCTTCCGTCTTCGCCGCTCAGCTTTCCATCACTGCCGCCATCACCACCGCATCCTCAAAGATCTCCACAGAACTCTTCACCACAGATGATAAACCCCCAATCACCCTCTTGCTCTGAAACATACGAAAGGTATCTACAGCTTAGCCGTAGTTCCCCTCGTTCCTATAACGCTGTTATTGAAGAACACAATGACTCATTATTAAAGGCAAAGTGTAAGTTGATAGCTTATCCCTCATCAATCGATCTAGATGACGCCACTCCGTATTGCTCAGAAATTGTAGAATCGTCAACGGATAAACCATGCATTCGAGATAAAGAGCGTGAACTTGGCACTGTGATAAATACATCTAACGATAAGCATATATTTTCACACTTGTTTATCACAGTGCATCATTACGATGAAATATCATACAAAGACATTTTTTCTATGCTTCGCGATTATAGAGACATGGTAAAATTCTGGTACCCTGAGGAGAAAGAGGTTGCAATTTCCGACTTTTCTAATCCGTTTAACAAATTAAACTTTACTAAGATCTATAACATAATTACCTTTCTATTTCATGACTCAAACATAAAAGTGCATATATATCATAATAACATCTATTTTCCAACACCAGACGAAGTGAAACAGATACTGAAAGACAATCATGACTCACCTTCAGCTGGTCATCCTGGTATCGCTAGAATGTTAGAAAGAATAAAAACACAGTACTGGTGGAAAAACATGCGCTCTGATATAGAAAGCTACGTAAAAAGTTGCAAGTCCTGCCAAATCAATAAGCCTCTAAGGGGGACGAATAAAGCCCCGATGATAATCACTTCTACTGCTACTCGACCCATGGAAAAAGTTTATCTTGACATAGTGGGGCCTCTTCCCGAAACGAGAGTCAATCAAGACAAATTTATTCTAACTCTACAAGATGATCTCACGAAGTATTCTCAAGCCTATCCCATGCAGTCTTGTTCAGCTCAAGAAACTGCACAACGACTCGTTCATTTCATTTCTCATGTAGGCATTCCTCGTATGATAGTCACCGACCAAGGTACAAACTTCTGTTCAGATATGTTCAAACAATTAGCAAAACTTTTTGGCATCAAACACATATTCGCATCTCCCTACCATCCCCAAACGTGCGGTGCCTTAGAAAGAAGCCATTCGACGCTTAAAGAATACCTTAGGTCATTTATATCAGAGAACCAAAATACATGGGATCTATATATAAACACAGCCATGCTGTCGTACAACACTAATGTCCATTCAACCACAGGTTTTACTCCTTTCGAACTCTTATTCGGTTTTAAACCTTACATTCCTAAATCGATCGATGTCCTAGAAAGTGGTACTTATACTGACTACATAAGAGCCCTTAATCATCGTCTCTATTATAGTAGGCAAAAAGCTTCACAGAACATCCAGGCCTCTAAAGAACGGTCTAAAAACTATTATGATCGCCATACTAAACCTATAACTTATAATGTTGGAGATATGGTGTATGTTCGGTACCACCACAAACAAAACAAAGCCCTGTCCCCAGTATGGAAAGGTCCTTATAAGATAATTAAAATGCAAGGTAATCACACAGTAACGGTGTTAATCAACCGACGTCACGTACGTCATCATTACGACGAAATCAAGCCGGCCGCCAATCGCTCCTCATCGTAATTCTCTATCGTTTCAGGAAAATCATAATCCCGGTCGCTTCGAGCCAATCCTTCACGACGACCATAGTTCAAAGTCCTGGACTTTATTTTGACCAGCTTCTAGATGTTAAGTTTAATAATGACTATTGGGATGTAATAACCTATGTCGATGTTCATAAGGTCCAACCTCATATTACTTATGTAGAAGATCTCATAATAAAACTTATGTCGCTGTGTCAAAGTTCAATTTCGTCTAAAATACAATCTGATTGTTCAAACTCCATATTGTCTTTACAAAATCAACACGCTAATAATATTAAAAAGTTCTCTGCTATATCCTATTTATTAGAAGAAAATCAACATAAAAGGACAAAACGTGGACTTATCGACGCTGGTGGATCTTTACTTAAAACAATTTTTGGTACTTTAGATAATGATGATGCTATTAAATACTCTGAAGCAATCGAACAAGTACAGTCGGACGAAAAAAGGTTAGCCCATCTTATGAGAGATAATATTCATGTCATAAAGTCTACTATATCTACTTTTAATACTTCTATTTTAAAATTGAATGAAAATGAAAGGCGTCTTAACCAGAATTTAGAAATAATAAATAAAGCATTTGACCAACTGGCAAATAGTAATGATAAGTTAGAAATTAAGTCTCAGTTAAGTTTAATACTAAGTTCATTAAATACTATTATCGTCTCATTGTCATTCGATATAGAAGACATTAATAATGCAATTCTATTTAGCAAGTTAAGTGTTTTGCACCCGAGTGTACTAAGTCCTCAACAGTTATATACTGAGCTTGATCAACATAAAAATAACATGCCTAAGCATAGTGAGTTTCCTATAGCTTTATCACTTCACAGTGTTCATATGTTGATCGATATTTCGAAGTTGTTTTGTTATTATTATAAAGATAAGATTATTATTGTAGTAAGAATCCCGCTTGTGTTATCGCAGACGTATCACCTGTTCCACGTCTTGCCGCTCCCTGTTCCTTATGATATTACGAAACCTGATACATATGCATTAATCGTACCTAATAAATCGTATGTGACAATAACAGCTGATCGCATGTTCTATTCGCTATTAGACTCTATCCATAACTGCAAACTTATAGAAGATAAGTGTTACGTATGTGAAATCAGTGGTGTAAGCATTCTCTCGGTCATAGCAAACTCTGTTTGTGAAACTACTCTGCTAACCGAGGTAGTTACGAAACTACCAAAATCGTGCGACGTAAAACTGTTCAAAGGTGATGTGGACGTTATTCAGAAGATCAGTGGAAATCGTTGGGTGTATGTGCAATCGGAACCCGGACAATGCCATATTACATGTGATAATGATCCAGTGAGCTATAACGAAGTACTGTTTGGCACGGGTTTCCTATCTTTACCAAGACAATGTAAGGCGTTTTACAAAACTATACAATTTACTCCTACGCAGATTGTGATGACGAACATTTCTACAAATATTTCTAATTTTAACCTTGTTCAAGATGATTGTTGTGAAAAGGTTGTTAAAAATAAGACTCTATCTAGTTTACGTTTATCTCAACTAAGTAATGTTAATAATTTAGATTCTCTGATTCATGCTAGTGTTTATTTGGACTCATTTGAAAAAGAACTCAATGAGATTGAAAGCCCTTCGCACTTTCATAAATACGGAGTACAGTATTTATCTGGTGGCTATGTTTTTATGTTATTTGTTTTAATGTTCTTATTGTTTAAAAATCGTAAACGGTTGTGTAAGAGCAACCCTTCAGGTTGTTGTATTAGTATATACAACCAATGTAATACTAAGAATGTCGACTCTCGTCAAAAGACATCTGTATATGTTCGCGATTCAGATAGCGACATTGAACCTCCCAGGTCGAAGAAAAATCTTGTAATTTCTAGTTCTTTTATAGATAAAATCAATACCGTATAAGATAGTTAAGAATAATTAGTTTAGTTAAAAGAAAATGTGTTAGATCATAAGTTGTTCTAATGTTCTAATTCATTGTACTAAGTCGTTGTTATACTATATCTGTTTTAGACCAAAAACAAAGACTCAATCCAGCTGTACCTATTATACCATTGCTGTCTTCTATTTCTCATCACCTCCTCTGTGATGATAAATCTTAAGGGGGGGGATGTTACGATGCTATTTCCCACCAAATGCAAAATAATGAAAGTGCATCGCAAGCATTCCAGATACTTGCGATGCACGAGTTGCACACCTGTGGGAAGTAACGCGATCTGTTAGTCAGTTCGGGATTGGTCTTTGTCGAAGTCACACTGTTTCACTGTTTTTGCCATTTTCCAATAAATTCTATTTCTAGCCGTAAATAAATCTTTTTTTAAAAACTATCTCCTGACCCACCCCGTAACAGAACCCTAGTTTATCTAAGTATGAATTAGAATTTACCATTTGCGACTTATTTGATAATTGGCTTATTCCGAAAATCCCCTTCGACGACACCCTGCGAAGGGTATTATTGGACTTTTTGCCCAGAAATCTCCTTCCGGCTCTCGAAGGGGACGCAAAGGGGATTTATGGACAAAAATTTCACAAATCCCCTTAACCATTATAATTATATATTCTTTTGTATTCTGATATGACCCATGACTATGGCCAATAATTATCAGTCAGTTTATAGATGATGACAGCTTCGCACAGCCCTGATTTGCCCACCTGAAAACCAGCGTTGATCTTTATTTCTAAGGATCAACATGCTGAGGTAGGACCTTTTGGTTCAAGAACCTAGAAATACTTGTTTTTGTTTTGCCTATACATGCACTTACTGTCTGTGGACTAATACATGTTTTTTAGGGTTCCGTACCCAAAGGGTAAAAACGGGATCCTATTACTAAGACTCCGCTGTCCTTCTGTCCGTCCGTCTGTCTGTCTGTCTGTCTGCTGGCTGTATATCATGAGCCGTGATAGCTAGACAGTTGAAATTTTCACAGATGATGTATTTCTGTTGCCGCTATAACAAATACAAATAACAGAATAAAATAAATATTTAAGGCCCATACAGCAAACGTGATTTTTTTGCCGTTTTTTGCTCGATCTTAATAACGGCAACCAGTAGAAGCTTAAAATTTTCAGACTAATGGTACGAAACCCTTCTTGCGCGAGTCCGACTCGCAGTAAGCCGATTTTTTTTCTCTTTTCTTTCTTTCTTCCATAAGCCTCTTAAGAAATAAACTAGCAACTAAAACCTCATTCAATCACAGCCTACAACGTACAAGCCACAAGCTGCGTGCTTAAAAAACTTGGCATAGATTAATGGGGGCATTATGGTAATCCCCTCCCCCCACCCCGCTGACCTTATGGGCCGATGCCGCGGAAGTGTTTTGGTTAACCAAAAAGCCGTGTTGGCCGGGTGGTGCGCCCCCGACTTTCGCTCGAAGGTCCGTGTCCAAGTTTTGTGATAACTAGGAAAGTTTTTGATAACTATTTTCCTCGCTTAATCATATGTGCCTAGTAATTAGAAGTTTGTTAACCTGTTTTTTGGAAATAAACATACTTGCATTGTATTGTATTGCTTTGAAAAATGAAATTCTGGAGGGAAAGAATTCAATTATTCAACTTATTTTTTTTTATACTACTAAATGACGAGACAAGCCGAAGGCCCACCTGATGATAAGCGGTAACCTCTACCTATAACAACTGCAATGCCGCGGTGATCACGTTCACTAAGCACGTGACCAACGCTGCATTGCATTGCGCCCGTCACCCTGAGACAGAGTTGTAAGGTCTCATGTGCCCGTAAATTCACTGGCCCCCTTGCCCTTCAAACCACAATACAGCAATGAAGACATTACTGCTTGGCGGCAGAAATACATAGGTATGGTGGTAGTACTTCCCCGGATGAACCTTTCACAAAAAGTTCTACTACTACTAAAATTAGTCGTGGGACGTCCACTGCTGGACATAGGCCCCCCTTATGGATCTCCATGAGGGGTAGTTACTCGCCACGCTTGGCAGGCGCGTTGCGGAGCGCATTAAGACGCTGCTGTCTATCTTCCGGAGGTGTCCCTTGGTATATTTTTACTGCATCCACGGGCATTAGGGACTACATTCTACTGCCGGCATCCCACGGCAATTTGTTTTGTTATTATTTAGTAAATTGAAATTTAACTAGTGGCCTTTGTGACCAAATGAATAAACATTATTGACTTTAAAAGAAAATGATGAATTCGAATTTGCTACCGGCCGTGCGCTAATGGATTTTTCTTCCTTGATAAATTATACACATTTGTGCTTCAACTGTTAAGGAAAAAATTAAGAGAAAATCCTGAGTCAGCTTCAGACGTACTGTACCTGTTCTTTCCTCTGCCGACTAAGTTGGCAGGATGGTATCGGTGCTGGGCAAGCCTCATCCATCTAAATGTCCCCCGCACTGCAGCGTCAAATGAAATCAAGATCGTTTATATGCCAGAATACAATTTTACAACACGGTCTTATATCTGGTGGTAGTAGTCCTATATTCAACTTGCGTACAATCCTACAAATTATTATTTAAAAATGTTATATATTGGCGGTATTAAATTATTAAACAATTCAGATAGTAATTTAAACCATAGTTCAGTTTTACAGTAACCATAGATTTAGTTTCTTCTCAAACAATACTTTTCTGGCCTTCAATTCTTCATGGAGCTCATTATAAATGATTATACACATATCAGCATTTCTCTTATATGTCTTTATGGCAGATGGGTTTTCATAAAAGATTTTGAAAGTCCTTTTTTGATGAATAACCACTTCACTGCGATATTTAAAATATTTTGGATACGTTTTGACAAAAATATAAATATCATGTACAGTCGCGCTCATAATAAAGGATACCATTAAGCCTTAACGTTACCTTAATAAATTCTTACCTCAGTGGTAGCCATTACTATGAGCGCGACTGTACATACTAGGAAGCGGAAGGCCTACACCATGAGTAAAAGTTGCAGCTGCTGTATAAATCATCTAGATGTGGCTTTAAATAAGTTAATACCCGCACCCTCCTCCCCACTGACCTGGGTATATACCGGGAAAGTGTTTTGGTGAACCGTGGAATAAAGAATGGAGGGTTATTCGACCGCGATCGGGGTTTACTTTTTGGGATTTTGTAGATTCTGATCTCTTGGGGCGAGATATCGAAACGGAGTAAAAACAAAATTAATGATAGCATTCATTCCATGTAGCTTTTCATCTGATTCGAACCTTGTACTTGTACTGTTAAATAAAATGTGTTTTTAAGCTCCGACACAAAAAGAGGGGTGTTATAAGTTTGACCGCTATGCGTCTCTCTGTGTCGATGTGTCTGTTTATGGCACCGTAGCTCTAACAAATGAAACTAGTGGATCGATTTGAATGCAGTTTTTTATACATACAATGTTTGTATTTTTATTATAAATTAACCTAGCTTAATTCAACAAACAAAAACATTTTTTTAAACACTATAGGCGATGACAAGACTATTGTCACCTAGCTTACTCTGCGCGCCAGCTCCATCTTTTAGGTTTAGTAGTAAACTTTTGTCATTTTTACTGAAAACGGCTTATTAGCTGAAGAGATTGGGAATGTGCGAACTCACACGGCGTAAAGCGGAGTCGTGGGGTCGTCTGCAGAAGAATGTTAACTCTCCTATCTTGACCGTGGATGCAGAAAGAATCTGCCGGGTATCCACCGCGCCAACCCGCCTGCCAAGCGTGGTGAGTATGGCAACAACCCCTCACGATCAGCTGAAGATTAATGAGGGAGATCTATGTCCAGCAGTGGTCGTCCCACGGCTGAGATGATAATGACGATGAAATGAAAAATTGAAAAAAAAAACGATGAAGGACGATCGTGCCAAGCGATAGGTCGCTGGGCTCAGAAATTAGAATGCGCCCTCTGTCAGCGTTCGTCGTTGTATGGCACTGTGGGCTCGTGCACTAAAACATGGACGCACAGTCTGGAACATCATTCCATGTGTGACTGCCTCTAAAACATGGATGCACAGTCCAGAGCATCATTCCATGTGCGACTCCCTCTAAAATATGGACGCACAGTCCGGAGCATCATTCCATGTGCGACTACCTCTAAAACATGGACGCACAGTCCGGAGCATCATTCCATGTGCGACTCCCTCTAAAACAGGGACGCACAGTCCGGAGCATCATTCCATGTGCAACTCCCTCTAAAACATGGACGCACAGTCCGGAGCATCATTCCATGTGCGATTTTCTCTAAAACATGGACGCACAGTCCAGAGCATCATTCCATGTGCGACTCCCTCTAAAACATGGACGCACAGTCCGTAGCATCATTCCATGTACGAATCCCACTAAAACATTGACGCACAGTCCGGAGCATTATTCCATGTGTGACTCCCACTAAAACATGGACGCACAATCCGGAGCATAATTCCATGTTTGACTCCCACTAAAACATGGACGCACAGTCCGGAGCATCATTACATATGTGACTCCCACTAAAACATGGACGCACAGTCCAGAGCATCATTACATATGTGACTCCCACTAAAACATGGACGCACAGTCCGAAGCATCATTCCATGTGCGACTCCCTCTAAAACATGGACGCACAGTCCGGAGCATCATTCCATGTGCGACTCCCTCTAAAACATGGACGCACAGTCCGGAGCATCATTCCATGTGTGACTCTCGTATTTTCTGTGCATGTATATGAAGCTAATCCTTTAAAAATAGCGTGTTTCATGACAAATTACATCATTAGTTATTAACGAATTATTTACGAACTCTACACATTTATAAGGGCACCGCGGGCCATGATAAAACTGTCAGATTAACATACTTAGCAGTAAAATAAATTACTTGCTGTTCCGCTTTACGTCAGTTTTGCTGTTGTTTTACTCGACTGTGGAGAAGGAAGGTTTTTTTGGGATGTTTTAAAGGTGTGAGTATCATATCAATGTTGTTGGTACACATAATAACTCTAGATAGATCGTGTTTCTTTTCTATAAACATATAAGGGCTTTATCGATAAGGGACCACATCGGTCTGAAAAGGCTACACAAAAATCATCATAAATATAAAAAATATAACAACCAACTTACTTAGGTCTTATCTGGGAAGGTACTGTTACCATTTTTCACTAATTGCCTGAAAACCAGCGCCGCAACCTCATAGCTTGCTATGTGATTGTGGTAATACTGAGGCAGTGTCCATTTTTTGACCCCACGCAGCATTTGCTGTAATGTAATATGTTATTTACTTTTCTTTCACCATGAATTTCAATTCCTTCATGGTGAACTCTCACCATGAAGCACTAACCAATGTTAATGTTTATATTTTCTATGTTTAACTTGCAACCCTTGTAAAACTTTAACATTATTTAATGTGTGTGTCAAGTGCGCAGTGCGCTCTATACTACGGCGCCACAGAAAACCAGCGCAGTAATAGCTTGCTGAGCAATCTTATTCCTGCTTATGCTGAGTGGTGACCGATTTGTGCCAATGTAAACTTAAGATGATTATAATTTTATGTGTATAATATTGTTATTATGACTTTGGTGCAAATAAACGGTTTCTTTCTTTCTTTTTTTCTTTCTTTAACCTAACGCCTCGCTACTTCATGGACGCTGGTTTTCGGCCGAAAGGTGTTCAGAAAGTTTATGGGACGACCTACACTGGACACCGCGCACACGCCATAACATTAAAGATGTGTCTAATCTGATGTCCTACCTAAATGTACTTAGGTGTTATTGTATTATATATTATGTATCTATTTTATTTATTAGTAGTACGTATTTATGTACAGTAGTATGTATCTACGATCTTGTGGGTGTATTTTTATTTGTGCACGTAGTTTGATTAACTAAAGTTTGTTTGCTATTTATATTCTCTTAATTTTACACCACTGTCTATATCGTTCTCTATTTCCTGTCCATACCAAGGTTGCCTGGAAGAGATCGCTCATAGCGATAAGGCCGCCCCTTGTACTCATATATTGTATTATTTAATTCCTTTATTTTAATGTTCTATTTTTTATGTGGTGTGCAATAAAGAGTTTTCTATTATATTCTATTCTAAACAATTTTGGGCAATTCAACGGGCGGCCTTGTCCCTGTAAGCAATCTCTAGACCTTAACTTCCCATAACACAGTTTTTAACTAGCATCGGAGGTAAGATCTTGATGATTGCGGTAAATAAATAAAATGTTACAAATGTTTTATTAAATAAATCATTTGAATTCGTCTAGTCATCGTGGATGTAGTGTATCCGACGACCTCTGTGGCGCAGCGGGCGAAGGTCCGCCTGCGAAGCAAGGGGTTGCGGGTTCGATTCCCGCCTCGGGACAAATGTCTGTACGATCTGCAGATATTTGTTCAGGGTGTTCTGGGTGTTTTTCTATATATAATAAAAATATCTATCTATGTAGTATAATGTATTAAGTATATCAGTCATCTAGTACCCATAACACAAGCTCTGCTTAGCTTGGGGCTAGATTATGTTGTGTGATTTGTCCAGCATTATTTATTTATTTATTTATTTAATAAACAATTTTTATTTATTTATAATTCTAGCAACTCAATTAACATTTTTGATTCTGTGTAAAATGTACAGCGTTATGTATTTATTTTGTATTTTATTGCTTACCCAAGGATTAATTGCCAGTCTCATCCTTATCCGCCAGACTATAAAGATAAGAAGCAAAACGGATACGAGTTTCGATCCAATGTACATACCTGAAACAATATAACATATTTTGTTAAATGCGAACTATTACAATCAAGAAATCGATACAAAAAAATCTCAACAAATGGGACTGATAGTTTTAAAACCGCTAAAAATCTATAAAGTTTTGGTAACCACAATTTGCCACAACTAGGATACGAATACATTTAATCTGTACACAAATAGTTTAATCCGTACACACGGTCTGTCACACTTAATGACACACATAAGTCACCGTCCTGTTTAAAAAGGCGTTCATTCAGTTTCACCAAGATGCAAAGGTCCCTGAGTCATTTTACAAAAAAAAGTCAACATTTTATAGAATGAAGTACATCATTTGGGGAGACCTTTGCCCAGCAGGAAAAGAAACTAACAGAAGCTATCCGGCCATATAGTCATCATTTAGCAAATTTTATATTTGTCTTAGATTACGTTTGACGGAGTTGGAGAAGATTCCGTCCCATTTATGATAGAACTTCTTTATAGTCAAATTGTAAAGTCGTACGTAAAGGTATGCTTACAAGGCCGTGAAAAATACGCATCCACATAACATTTCACCAACGGTTCCATATTTTTAATAATTGCGCGAAACCCCGCATCTACTGATGCGGTGAATGAAACAAGTTTTAACGAAAAGCATAAATTTTCACGATGCCACGGCCGAGTTTTAAACAATAAACCGAACAATTAGTGTAATTACGGAGATAAGGAGTAATTATAACAATAATGGCTGCATCATTGCCAGATCCAGATCGAACAATGCAAGGTCGCGAGGTGATGGACGATGGACAAGATTATCGTAAACTACAAGGCACGTGAACGCAGTTCAAAAGATTACTGATTATTTAGAGTTCATTATAAAAACCTATCTGGTTTGTTGATGTCAAGATTAACAACAGTTTCTTTTAAACTTTCTTGATTACGAAATAGTAGATTATTAACCGGGGGTCGAAAGAATCAATTCCCGAGGTATTTAGACACCCTCGCTGCGCTCGGGCGGCTATAGTCCGAGTAGGAATTGATTCTTTTACCCGTGTTAAACACTCTACTTTTCATTTCGAATATGAGAAAAATAAAACTAGTTGTTTATCTAAAGTATTTATTAATAATATTAGTAGTACTTACCTATTTAAAATTAATTGTTAAACGCTTTTAAGTGTATTTAATGATATCTTCTGCAACCCACTTTGAAGTTTGTTGTAATGTATTAGTAGTAAGGATTCGCCGGTTCTAGATAAATCTAGAACCGGCGAATCCTTACTCGTTCTCCGGTTCTAGATGAAGCGGTTCTGCGGTCGTCCAGTGGCAGGATCGCCGCCTAAAAAAAAAAAAAAAAAAAAAAAAAAAAAAAAAGTTTGGTATCAAATTGGGGGTTTTGGCATACGCCCGATCGATTGCACTTGTCCATTTTAACGTATCTTAACTCATTCCAAAGTTACAGAAAACGATTAATAAAACTGATTATCACCTTCAAAACTAATTACTAATAGCACTTCGCCACTTTCATTGTGACTAATTAGTTTACTCGCTTAAACATTACCTTAATTACCTCGGTGATTAGGATGTTGCACATAAACATTTTTGATTTTATTCCATATTTTTATTTACATTAAAACATGTATTAAATAACTTAGACAGAAATATATCGTTTTTCAGCTTACTGCTACCAAATAATTTTACAAAATCCATCATACTATTCCCGTTATACTTGTAATATAAATATGTTAGACAATACTCTCCACAAACTGAAGTCAAATCATGCTGTAGCCTGTACCTATTGAAATCCCACTGTCTTGTGGTTCGATTCAAGAAACTTCTATGATTCCCCGTAGGTGGTCGTCCATAAGAATCAAAATACTGGCCAACTCCATTTCTCTCTATGTGAATGGCTATCCAATGAGAGCCTGGTTCACTATCGGGGTCCAAATTACTTATTATGCATGTTGGAGTGTTAATTTGTAAAGGTAACCTGTTTGCTGCATAAACATGTTTTTGTAACGTAGGATGTATGAAATGCAAATATTTTTGAATTTCAATTGTGTTCATCATACAGTTGTGATACATTCAATTTTCAAACCAAGAATGTAAATCTTGGTAGGCTGAACTTCTTTATAAAGTATGGAAGGAAATAAAAGGATTGGAATATGTTTTGATGTTTTTTATTTCGTATTTATAACTAGGTTTATACAATGTGAACTTAACTACTATAATCTACGGTTACATTACGGTTCATATCTATTTCAATAACATTATCAAATTCTGCATAAACAATACAGTTAATTGTCTGAGTAAGTGCAGATTCAAATCGAACTTCCAACCTAACACTACCATGTTTTATAAGGTTCCAATGGGTATTTGAATTGGAACTGAGATCTGCTGTTAGATCAAAGGCTAACAAACAGTATCCTTTCGCATATTGTTCCCTAGATATCCCATTACCTTCATTGAGAAAATGTATTCCTGTCCCCGAAAAAAGTGTGTGATAGGCTGCAGTAAAAATATTACTCTCAAACGATGTTTGCAAAGCTTTTGAAGGTATTTGATGACCATCAATGTATAAACAAAATGTATTCAAATCAAAGTTTTCAAAATTAAATGGGTTTTTAGTCAAACTCCCATTAAATGCTGCATTGTTTACAAATCCAATAATATATCTTTTAGGGACTTGTCCTAGAAAAATATTATCGAGAGTTTTGCCCTGAATACCTGAAGGAATGGTTAACACTTTGACTTCTGCTCGAGTAATAGGATATTTAGCAGTTGTTGAGGCTAACACTTTTTGATGAGCTAGTAATACAGTTGGATTGATTCGTGCTCTACGAACAATAAGAGTCGCATCTGTAATGCATACCTTAAATTTTAAATCTGCTGAAGAAGCCATAAGATTAAATGTATCTCTAGAGCGAACTAATTTAACCATCATTTCAACACCGTTAATTAAAAACTTTTCTTGGTTAAATATATCACCATGAAGATGACCAATCATTTCTATTTCTTTACTATCACATGTTAGCTGTTGTCTTTGAATAAACCCCTCATTTTTTTCATCGGTTGAGTTCATTTTTCCAGCTGTATCTTGATACCAAAGTGCACAAGTCAAGTGAGAATCTTTTGCTGCAGGGGCATAGTTTAACAAAGTTTCTATGTAAGCACGATAGGCATATGTATTGTTTGGAGGTGATACAAGCTTTTGATTTAAATAAACATCTAGTTGACTGAAGAGCGAATGAAGCCAATTATTAACAGGGGCTACAGTGGTTGATGCTAATATATTTGTTGAGTCTTGATTGGATATTTTGGCTTTTATGTGTAACAATGTGTGGGATAAATCCATATAGTCATCCCCTGTCCCCGATACTTGAAACTCTATGGGACCATCGTCAGCAAGAGATGAAATGGGTTTGTAGTGTATCCATAATCCACTTTCTATGCTGGTTTGCGTAGATGGTAAAGCGAATAAATCCAACTCTGATTTTATACACTCACAAGAATGACTATGTAAAAACGACATTTTTATTTAATTTTATGTAAATATATCTTTCAAATTGTCAGCTCTTGATTTTTTAGTAGCTTTCACTTTGACATCTGGTAGTAGACTGCGTGAAGATAACTGTTTCCTTTTTCTTTTATATCCAGAGCCAGACATATTTAATCTATCTATTTTATTATCTGCTTTTCTTTTCAGGTTTGAACTTGCTTCTTTAAGTCGAGATCTTATTGAATCCTCCATGGGACGAGCGCTTACCATATCTGATAGTAGACCAACACCAGCGTTTAAAGCCTCTTTGACTATAACTCTAGCTCCACTAGAAAGTAATGGTAGAACAGATCTAAACGTATTTTTATGAGTGAAATAACGCCACATTCTCATCTTGAGTGTTCTTTGAAATCTTTCAACAATGCTAGCTTTGATATCGGGGTTATTTGTTGTATAGTAATTAACATTTTTTAATTTGAAGAATCTTTGAACATCTTTTGATACAAACTCAGTTCCTTTGTCTGATTGTATATGAGTTGGTGTTGTTTTACTCTCATTAAAAATGCTTTCAAAACATGCTTTAATAGTTTCTGAATTTTTACTTTTCATAGGTCGAGCATATGCATATTTGGTAAACACATCAATAACACAAAGAATGTAATTATAACCATTATTATATTTTGAATAAGTTCTCATATCACTTAAGTCAGCCTGCCAAAGTTCATTAAGATTAGATAAGATATACTTGTTTCGTGGAAAGTTTCTGTGAACCGTTTTATGTAGTGTATAGGTTTCTTGTGATTGTAACCATCTTTTAACATCTTCTCTATTCATTTTGCCTTTCATAGCTCTAGCTAGTTTATCAATACTAGCATACCCAGCAGGGTGTGACGGGTTATAGTAGATATTGTTTATTTCTAATAAGGACTCCATTTTTCCCAATCTATCTTCTGTTTGACTCTTCTAGCAACTGGTGTTGAAAACACTTCCTTCTCCTCTTCCTTGTGTGGTGTGAATTCTTTAAATTCGTTTACCTGAAGCTGATTCATATAATGGAGTCTTTTTGGATTTCCAATGTATATAAGTGGTATTTTAATATCTTTCAATGCTTGCATGAATTTTTCCCATCCTATTGGATCATTTCTTTTGAGTGGTCTCAAAGAATCATTTACTAAGTCAACAATATTACTTCCAGGAATTGTTTCATTGTCTACAGTGATTGTACCGTCATCACCCCAATGAATTTTGTTTTTATTTGAAGATAGCAAATACAATAATCTCTCACCCTTCCTTAAATATGTTTTAGGTATCAAGCTGAGTATATGTTTAGGAGAGTAAATCGATTTTCTACTTAAGCCAGAACTTTCCCCCTGTTCCTCTTCTTCGTTTGATGTCTGATCGGCAACTACTTCTTTGACATCAAAATTTTTGTTTTTACTATCCATCATACCATCATCTGATACTTGACCCCCTCTTTCTACTCGTGGAATATTTGAAACTATGGGAATTTCCAGAGGTTGGCGTCTTTCTTCCGAAAAATGTAAGTATCTTTGCAAAATTTGTAAATATGATATCCATTTTTGTCTATCTTCCATATCACTTTTTAAAATGTTTTTCATTTCAGTGTCTAACCTTGATATAGGGTTATCAACAGAATCATGTTGGTTCATTTTTTCAATAACACTTGGATCAATTAATAACATTTTTTTAGCGTGTTCCATATTTTTAAACAATAGAGCCAACTAATCCACTCAAAATTGACCCCAATATAAGAGGTAAAAAAGATCCTCCGGTTTGAACTATCAAACGTTTGCGAACTTGATTAGTACTTTTTCGCACTAGTTTTCGAAGTAAACCTTTATATTTCTTTAACTTTTTCTTTACCTTTTCTTCAAGAGGTACTTTACCCTGTAAAATGTTATGAATGCATTCACAAATGCAATTAATTTCTTTTTCATTACATGATTTTAGAAGCGCTTTCTGATATTTTGGTTTAAGTGTATGCAAAGCACTAAGTAAATCTTTATGCGTCTTTAGGCTTTGATACATTATTTATGAATGACAGAAATTTGATGATTCTTCGCATATTTATAAAGTTTCGTTGGAACATAAACAGTGCAATATCTATCTGAAGGAAATATTTTAGTTTTAAAACGACAAATATCACTTGTGTCTTGTTTTAAATCTATCATCAAATATCCGTGAGCGTCCTTAGTTGCATCCTTGTATGAATCTTCCATAAACTTTGTATTTTCTGGTGATACTTGTCGTGCTAAATATCTAATTTGAGTTTTATCACGAGGATTTTTAAAATAGATGATATAACCAGAGTTCAAAGATATATCCCTCTGACCTTTACCTTGATGAAATAAGTTTTGTGTTATATAAAAGACACTTAAGTTTCTATGATGACTACCTTTTGTAAATATATCAACAATGCGTCCATCGGATTCTCTCATGAGATCATCAATGATTACTAGTTGAGCATCCTTTCCATCAAACATACTGAGATCTGGTATACCTTGGCAATAGTTTATATTTTTGAGGTTATACAGCGGTTGCATTTCATCAAAACACCAAGTAATTTGAATAAATTCAGTGCTACAAATTTCTTTTGCATACTTTACAAAATTTGTTACGAATTTAGATTTTCCACACCCACTTGGACCTGCCACTATTGCTGTGAATGGATGAATAAAATGAAACATTTTTAATATTATATGTTAACTGTGTGAGGTTTATGAAAATAATGAGACAAATATGCAAATATCAATTATTTATATTTCATTAATAAGGTATACAAAACTAACTAATCTAGTTCTTAAGTTTACATGACAACATCACAAAAAATATAGGTAGGTACTTTTTACAGTAATATCTTATTAGTTACTAATACTAAACGATTTTACAAATTTATATTTCATTAATAAGTGGTATACAAAAATAACTAATCTAGTTCTTAAGTTTACATGATAACATCACAAAGATTATAGGTACTATTTACAGTAATATCTTCTTACTTATTAATACTTACTAAACAATATTACAAATTATACTATATTCAAATTTATTCCTTAAATTATTAGTTTAAACTTAATGTCTAAAATACATTAGATATCTTATCGTAATTTATAATGGCCCCAAGCTAATGTGCCAACATTATTTGGTAAAATAAATCTCTTGCTATCATTATAAGATAAACATATTTTGTTTACTTGCTGAGTAAATATCTTATGTTTAAGTGATTTGAACAGAGACATGGTACCATATTGAATATTTTTATCAAATAGACATGTTTTATAATTCTCTATTTTCATATTTTTTGTAACACATTTTTTTACACCTTTTGCTTTTGAAATCAATTTACTTTCAACATCTAACGCATACATTTTAGATCTTAATCCAACAAATTCCCGAAATATTTTACCATTGTTTTCATCTTTAAAAAAACCTAACTTCTTTTTGTTTATTTTTGGATAACCAAATATGTTGTCATCTGGGTAATCAGATGTGTCAAACTTTGAAGAGAGATCTGGTTTAAGATCTTCATACAAATTATTTGTGAATACATGATATATTAAACTGTCAGTATCAGTGTAAAGTAATTTAATGCTATTGTTAAACTTCTTAAGCATAAAGTTATAGTGAAAGTCATACATCAAAGTCTTTGAAATATCCAAGATGCAAAAACCTAAGTAAATGGGTTTGTTGTGAAGCAATTTAATTTTTCTTAACTGAATTGCAACTAAATTCTCTCCAAATATGGCTAAACTATGAAATTCAGGTTTCGCTACTAGATCCTGCGCACCAAGAACTTTACCTCTATTTTCCCAGTGTGTTAACAGTTTAACGTTTACCCTCTTTTCAATATTTTCCATCGTCTTTCCAAATACAGAATTATTCATTAATTTGTAAAAATCTTTTTCAAAATCAGATTTAGCAGATGTTCGTAAAATTGTGTTTAAATCTATGTAACGTCTTAACCAAGGATGTTGTTTGAATTTCAAAATCCTATGAACTTTTGTTAATTTCATACCCATTTCAATGCACTGTTTCAAATTTCTATAGTGGATTTTATATTTTGTTTTATTATTCAGGTTTGGAACTAATTTTGTATCTTTGGAATTTCCAATTTTAATGTTTTCAGGGCACAAAGGCAAATCTGAATGCAAATCATGAAGCTCGTCAGGGTACTCTAAATCTACTTCTAAAATGAAACCGTATTCTGCATTTTCAGATACATCGAAGTTTGTGTCAACATTTACCCATTCAAAACCACCAACTGGGAGATATTGAGACATAGCCCAACCGTAAAGATTATTCGCATCAAAATAGGTTAAGTATGATTTCAACTTACCTTTATCATAATCTTCCATGAACTCATTATTAGCTTTTGCATGGCGATTACTGCACTGAGATACACCTCCCCGTATACCAGCCTTAATAAAAGCAACCATTTCATAATCAGTTAATAGCTCTAACTCTATTTTAGTGTACTTTAACATAGCATCCCAACTTAGCCCAGGTGCTGTATAGTAATGAGCTGGATCCAAACCATATGTTTTTAAACATAAAGTTCTAAAGCTCTCAAAAACATCTGTTAACAATAAAACATCAGTTTTGAGATATAGATTAGAATAATCTAGCATAGTGCAACAGCAAAAGTGCTGCCAAATATCTTTGGCATGATTGTAATCATCATCTGATACATGAGAATCGGATAGTGAGCTATAAAACTGATCTTGGGTAGGGAGTGTTGTTTTTCTCAAGCTGTCTTCAGATGACATAAATTCATATGGGTATATACCTTTCTTTCGAAGACGTTTAGAATCTTCATTGTTCGGAAAATTCTGTTTTAAAGTCTTAAATTGCTCATTGCATAAGTTTTTTGCTAGTTGATCGAGACTACATGGTAAAAATTTTAAAGAATCTACAAATCTCAAGCTAATTTTTTGATTATTTACATTGATAGTTTTTGAAAATGAAATATATTTTTCTTTGGTTTGAGGGATAACATCAATTTTACCTTCAACAAAATTTAAGGCGTGAACAATGAAATGAGCGTCATAATTGCTTAGGTTATGAAAGAAAACTGGAATATGACGTGGTGACCGAAACTTTGTTGCGCATACTTGATGTGCAATTCCTCTAAAGCGACCAGTTTGCCAATCATAATCGATAGTATTCTCACCATCTAAATGACTTTCACAAATATGACATACTGTCGCATTTAAAATATCATTCTCCTCTTTAACCGTCAGTGGCTTAGGAGAAACTTGAAAACTGATTTTCCTACATATTTTTTTTAAATCTTCATGTAAACGATTCATAAATTCTTGCGCGCAATTTTTTCCACTATAAGTCTCATATTTTGATAAGGTATCATCATATGAACATTTGATATAGTAACCAAAGCTATATGGCTCGTGTTCGTGAGTATTGCTTGTATATGGTTTTGATGGATTGTTACAACATGATTTAATCGGTTTTAGAAAAGCTTCAAAATCAGCATATATAACAAACGGTATTTTTAACTTCTTATTGTATTTATCAAACTTCAATTTATCATTAGATGTTGGTAGACCATACCAATCCTTTGACGTTTTGCAACTATTTGGTAATTCTGTTGCAATGTGAGCACAGTCATGCTGTTGATGATCAATTAACCCTTGTTTTGTAGGAAAGTGTAGTAAACATCCATCACAAATATGAACTGCGTGGTCATGATTAGAAATTTGTTTACTTACAAGGCGCGACATGTTTTTAATGTAACAATAATGATTGTTTGACCCGTTTGAAATGAGTAATAAATTAACGTGAACGTCTTTGCGAGATTTTGTTAAAAATAATGGTCCGACTACATTATTACACTTTTTTTCTTTTTTAAACTCTAAACCAAACACGTTGATGCTAATACTGTTTAGTTTTTCAACTTTTGGTATATCAGATAACTTTACAGGAAAAGGTACTCCGTCAAATTTTAATTTATTAGAATTCTTAGTGTACGATGATACTTGATTCACATTTTCGTTTACCGGGTACAAAGCAGAAAGCAATGCCCACTTAAAACATAAGTTATCAGCATTTTTAACGTTAACTACAGCTTTTTTTGTTCTAATATCCTTTGGCAACTCAATGTATGAAGTACCACGTAGCGGATTAAATTTATTTACATTCATATCAATTGCTCTTATTTCTTTAAGACTCCAACCACTGTCTTTTTTTTCAAAAGAACTGATTTTACATGCCATAGTGTCACACAAAGATGAAAACAATATATCCAGATCATCCCCCCGAAAAACTATGTAATTATACGTTTGAAAATCAAATGTTTGAAATGAATCTTCTTTAGTTTGTTGAATGAAATCTGCGTGCAAAACAAAGTTAACTTTAAATATAGTATGCTGTTGAATCGATTCTTCAATTAATAACAAAATCTCTTCTTTTATGGAATTCAAAAATAATTCTGGTGTTACAACGTTTTTTGTAGTTATTTAATTTTTACTATGAATCTTATAAGAAATTATTCTTTGACCAAAAGCTGATTCAATGACAGATACATTTTTTAAAGAGTTGTGAACTTTTTTAAGTTTATTTTTATGGAGATTACTTTTCAAATGATTTGCTAAATACCTTTTTTTAACTAAAACATGACATGTGCTACATGTCACCATAACAGCATCACCTCCATTGTCGTTGATAGATTCAGTTGTTGATTCACCGTTTACACTGCTAGATCCTGCTGTATTAGTAGATGATTCAACTTCATATCGTGCTCGTTTTACAATGATGTCATCATTTTCAGTGTTATGCACTCTCTTTAGAGCTCCTCCATCTTGTTGTCTACAACAATGAAAAAACGTTATAAGACACAATCCTGGTTTTAAATCAAAAAATTATAAAAGCGTTGGTATAGTTATGGATATTACTTACATTATATTTTCCTCAACAACGGCGCAAATATTGTATAGTTCCTCATCGTATTCATCTTCAAACGCCATACAAGTATCTAGTTTTTCACATAACTCTTCTTCAATTTTAGAATCAGTATTGAAAAAGACACTAACACAGTTCACATTCGCCATTTTCTTCAAGATATAATAATCAGAGATACTTCACAGTTATAGATTTTAAATTCAACTGATGCTACCAATATGTCTGTGCGTACTATTTATATGACAAACATGTAAACTTTAATAAGTACCCCAAGTGATTACTTTATGAGGGATCATTGTTTCAAGTAAATAAGTAATGAGTACCTTATCTACAACTAAAAATTTGTTGATTACTTGGAAGCAAATATAACATAAAGTAAGTTTTAAAAAAATTATATCATAAAAATGAAAAAGATTTAAATTATTATCTACCTATTAATTTTTAAAATGATATTTTTTACATGTTGGAGCTGCAGCGATTTCTTTAGTGACATTAAACATTAATTTTTTTACACTTTCATAATTTTGATTGGTTTCAGTAGTAAAATATTTAAGTCTATAATTTGCATGCTTCCATTGTTCATTTGAAGCCACTTTCCTAATCTTTTGCATGTCGTAAACCTCAATTTTAATCATAAAATTAGAGTTGGGACCATCGTCCTCATTGGTAGATATAAACACATTCCCGCCATCCCGGTGGGCATGAGAAACTGTTGATGATAACTTTTTCTTCTTTGATTTTGTGATATCAAAGAGTGTGTCCAAGCTTTCTGATGATTTTCTTTTTATCAAATTCTGTAATGGCCAATCTTTTGCAATTTTCAACTCCTGTGTAGCATCATCATCATCATCTGAACAAGTGTAATAGTACTGTTTGAATGTGTTTTCTTCAGTCAGATTGAATGAGTTCTGCAAAATCAAAGTTATAAAAATTAAAGCTTTTGAAACCATAACTATGATTTATTTTTTTAACATACAGTTTAAATACATAGAGAATAACTTACCTCCATTGTTTTCTGTAGATCACTTTTAACACACAACACAATTCACTAAATATAATCTGATGATTCACAATGCACTAGCAATAATATGAACATTTGAAGAAATGCGTGACTTATATACCAAGTATTTCAACGATATCAAGATCATTAGTACCTAATTACTCCTAATGTGATTACAAAGCAAAGTTCAAATGTGATTGCTTGAGTACACATTCCTTGCATATCTTTATAACCAGTCTTTCACCACTATCAATGTATAAACCTAGTTATAAATACGAAATAAAAAACATCAAAACATATTCCAATCCTTTTATTTCCTTCCATACTTTATAAAGAAGTTCAGCCTACCAAGATTTACATTCTTGGTTTGAAAATTGAATGTATCACAACTGTATGATGAACACAATTGAAATTCAAAAATATTTGCATTTCATACATCCTACGTTACAAAAACATGTTTATGCAGCAAACAGGTTACCTTTACAAATAAACACTCCAACATGCATAATAAGTAATTTGGACCCCGATAGTGAACCAGGCTCTCATTGGATAGCCATTCACATAGAGAGAAATGGAGTTGGCCAGTATTTTGATTCTTATGGACGACCACCTACGGGGAATCATAGAAGTTTCTTGAATCGAACCATAAGACAGTGGGATTTCAATAGGTACAGGCTACAGCATGATTTGACTTCAGTTTGTGGAGAGTATTGTCTAACATATTTATATTACAAGTATAACGGGAATAGTATGATGGATTTTGTAAAATTATTTGGTAGCAGTAAGCTGAAAAACGATATATTTCTGTCTAAGTTATTTAATACATGTTTTAATGTAAATAAAAATATGGAATAAAATCAAAAATGTTTATGTGCAACATCCTAATCACCGAGGTAATTAAGGTAATGTTTAAGCGAGTAAACTAATTAGTCACAATGAAAGTGGCGAAGTGCTATTAGTAATTAGTTTTGAAGGTGATAATCAGTTTTATTAATCGTTTTCTGTAACTTTGGAATGAGTTAAGATACGTTAAAATGGACAAGTGCAATCGATCGGGCGTATGCCAAAACCCCCAATTTGATACCAAACTTTTTTTTTTTTTTTTTTTTTTTAGGCGGCGATCCTGCCACTGGACGACCGCAGAACCGCTTCATCTAGAACCGGAGAACGAGTAAGGATTCGCCGGTTCTAGATTTATCTAGAACCGGCGAATCCTTACTACTTGTATTTGACAGATCTTAAAATTGTCAAAAACTACAGAGTATTAAGCCATGCAATCATGTTCCAGGAACTATGGCTTTTTTTACAGTGTAAGTAAGCAGATGTAAAGTCCTTAGACACCTTCAGAACTCATAAGTTCTATAAGATCGGGAAGATTGCAAGTTACAGAACACAAGTTAGTTTCTTGCGTATACGCTTGCTTAGTTTACAACGTTTGACACGGGCATCCTTGGATCTTAATCTTGTTTAGAGTTTTGTACCCAACATGACAACCTCTGGGTTGTCATGGCCATCTCCTGTCAACAACATATATGGTAATTTCGAAAGAAAAAATAGGTGTAAAATTGCACCTTAAGACGGAAGAGTGCATTCTTCGACCCCACCGGCGACATCGACAATCTAGCTGCCTCGAGGCTGTCTCGCTGCCACTCTGTAACTGGCAACCGCTTTCGATCGTCGTTATAGTTCAGATAATGTGGAGAAAATGGATTCTGACCAGAACGGATATGATGTTTTCGAAATACCTTACATACTAAAACTATAAACAGCGAAGCTAGCAATTCCATAATCCGAACCGACCTAATAGTTCCGGAACTATGACGTCACAGGAATAAAATCAACATAGGATTAGCATTAATTGTACATCCCTGGGAATTTCCGGGATTTAGGGCAAGCTTTGCAGGAATTGTGATTTCCCGCTTTTATCTTCTTTTTGCATGTGACTTGTGGCTTTACCAGTGAATTGTGGTTTGCTGTGGGAATTTAGATTTAGTCAATTCTTTTTACAAGATTTAATTCAAATTACAATGGTTTTTTCGGGTCGGATCATCTGAATTTTAAAGCAGCTATACTCGACTGCTTGCGCGCTCGTACGCGAAAACTTTGCTTAATTTTGCGAAAAAAAGTTTATAACAGTAATTAATTATCTTATGTTTAATATATATAAAATATGTTTTCCTTTGTCCAGAAGTGAGACAGTACAGGCTAATAATAATAAAAAATAATATGTTTCCCATGAATGAGAAAGAAGATATAAAAAATGACTGCTTAAAGGCGTCATTTTGCCAATATGGCGGCGCAAGCGGCAAATTCGAAATTCGGGCACATCAAAACTATAAAATTTACCATATTCAAAACTCCGGGAAAACTTTTCAGGTACTCAAACTACCAAATGACGGTACTTATAGAACACAAGCCATTTCTGTCGGCATTGACAGTTGTTTACGTAAGATATTTATTATCCAAACGGATTAAGTTTTATTAGATATTTACACCATAATACACTTTATCAAAATTGACGTAGGATTTTATAGCTCAATTTATGCTCTTGGTAGATAAGTTTTTATGCTTTGATAACATTTAGTAGCACGTTCTGTAACTATAATTATTGTAAATATTTTTATTGCAAAACATAAAATTGCTACGTGACTGCAGTATACGGTCCAAAACTATCAACTTCGATGCGATCTCTCATCTCAGCCATAGGACGTCCACTGCTGGGCATAATGGACGCTCATGGATCTACAAGGAGTGATTATGAGGTTGTTGCCATACTCACCACAATTCGCAGGCGGGCTGGCGAGCGCAGTACGAGATGTTGACACACAAAAAGACGCTGCTGCACATCTTCCGAAGATGTTGATATGCAGACTCTTGCTGCTTCCACGGGCAAGAGACAAGTGGCGATATTCTGCTGCCGGCCCTCCACTGTCATCATCATATATTTTTTTTACTTTAAGTAGAAAGGAGGTCATCTTATTCTTGGCGTCCGTCATATTTTTAACGTCGTCCCAGCCCTAATCGAGTAACTTGGCATCTGTCGCAGCGATCAAGCTAAGTATTACGAACTATAGTTTTTTATATCATATCCGGACATTTCCTCATCATCATCATCACCCAGGGCCCCAACTGATAACCAGCGTAGCATCTGAGCCTGGCCAGGTGCTACACAATGCTGAGTTAGGGACCCGCGCCACATCCTTTACTTACAATGCGGACAGGAAAATCTCCGCATTGTAATGTTTTTTGTACCTATTTTTGTTTTCTTGTTTATATTTCTCATTATAATTTTTATTTTCTTTGTGGTTTGGTATTGTATTGTGATTTGAGCGTGTGGTAAACAAATGTTTTTCTTCTTCTCCTTCTTCATAATTTAAGACCCCACGTAATATTTGATAAGGTCAGGGGACCTTATCAAATATTACGTGGGGTCGGCACGACATATTCCCTTTTTAATTCTTCTCTCATCATCATTCCAGCCGTAAAACGTCCACTACTGAACACAGGCCTCCCTCATGGATCTCCATGAGGGGTAGTTGCCATAATCACCACGCTTGGCAGGCGGGTTGGCGAGCGCAGTTTGCGATGTTGATACACGGGAAGACGCTGCTGCCCATCTGCCGAAAGTATCCCTTAGCAGGCTCCTACAGCATCCACGGGCATGAGAGGAGGGGTAACATTCTATTGCCGGCACCCCATGGCTAATAATTATCCGAAAACACTGCCTATGACAGAACCGAGGTGGAGAGACAGTAGGTTATTAGGTTTGCGGCCGCCAACAAAATATTATGGAACATGAAAATTATTAATATAAATAATTATGAGAATAATGTTGAGTTAATAATGTTATAGATTTATTTACTTATTGCGAATCACTTTATGGATTTTAATCGTTATGGATACCGATATTAGTGGAAACTATATTAGTTATCCTTATATTATAGATTTTGATAATTCAGGCAATCGATCATTATGAAAATAAATTTTATGGATATTATGAGAATAAAATTTCAGAGACAAAATAGAGAACCGCTAATTACCTATAAAAAAAAACAAATGTGTAATATACGTACTCGGTAATAAACTAAACTTGATAAATTAGGTGTTATCGCATTTTATTGCATTTGGTTCAGGTCTCGGCTCTGCGTATCCGAATTTTAATGAGGTGATTGTCTCGACCGTGACGATAAAACTATTAGCCGCTGATAAACATCATGTTACTGCATCCACGGGCGAAATAGGAGAGGTAACATTCTACTGCCGGCACTCCAGGGATACCGCCGGAATATAGAAAGCAGCGTCTATCCGTGTATCAACATCTCGCCTGTGTATTGATCTATTCCTTTCTGACTAGAACGACTAAGCTGGGAGGATGGTATAGGTGCTGGGCAAGGCTAATTCTTTATCGACGTCCCAGGCACTGCAGCGTTCCGACCAGCATGAATACCAGTAGCTGACGCTGCATAAATTATCTACGATAGATGTTATAGACCTTACATTTTTTGATGTAATACATCTTTTGCGGGGGTAAAACCGATCGGACGAGAGGTGACGCGTGACGCTTGGAGATGTGCGAGTTAGTACTAGGGCCCTTCGACCATCGTGCCCATCGTGTTGACTGTGGCGACTGTGGTGACTATGGTAACTGGGGCTACTGTAGCGACTATGGTGACTGTGGTGAAAACGTTTTACATCTGCCAGGCGTCCCGTAACGGCTCAATTTTAACGTAACGGCTAGTAAAAGCGAAGCAATTAGATACCCAAGAGGTCGAAAACGTTTCGCAAATCGCAAACAATCAGTTCCCAATCGTACCTCTAATTTGGCTTCAGTAATGAACGTAAACAACAAGGGAATATAAACGTTCAGATGTAACGAATAAAGACGGCAATCGGTTACCGCGTGAACGGCATCTGTGATATGAAAGAAACTCTTGAGGGTTGAAAATATACATTGCGAATCTTGAGACTTTTTTGAGCTTGCGAAATGTCAGGAAGGCCATTTAAATCGTTCTTGTGATACAATTCAAACTCTTACTAAAACTCAAAAGGTTTTATGCAGTGGGTCCTATTAAAAGCTATCGCAAGAGCTTCTTAGGTAAGTCAACAAAATCATCATCACTCAGTCCTATGATTGCTCTCCACGTCCACTGCTTAGGCCTTCCTCATGTATCTCCAAGATCATAAGGGGGTTGTAGTACTCGCCAAGCCTGGCAGGCGAGTCACCGTGCGCAGTATGGGATGTTGATACACGGAAAAAAGCTGATACCTATCTCTATTGAATCACCACTTATCAACTCTTAACAACTATACTTTTTTGTAAATACATACTTATCATAAAATTAATCTAGGGACAAAATAAAATATATGTAGAAAAATAACACACATAAAATAACGGGTATTAAACAATTGCGCTACGGAGATATTTGAATTAATCGACTGCAAGAAGGCATTCGAAACGACTTTGAGCTGACTGTCCAAAAGAAAACACAAAAAACTACAGTTTAACTTAAAAATATCACGTCTTAGAATGAGTTAAACCGAGCAGATTGATTTAATTAATAATGCAATAAAATATATAATTATAAAACAATTGCGCCACAGAGATATTCGAATAATTCGATTGAGAGAAGCCATTTGTAATAACTTTCGACATTTTAGCTGCTGTCTGTCCAAAAGAAAACAAGAAACCTAAGTTTAACTTGAAAATATCACGTCGACGTCGATCGAGGAGGAATTTAATTGGTGTTCGAATTCCAATAGGATATCAACTTACTCGCGCAGAGACGCTGCTGGTCCAAGATGTGAAATTTAGACTATTTTCTGATAGCAGATGATTTTTTTTAAGTCAAAACTTTTGGGCTTTTATAACAGCAGGGTGGTGCCCCCAACCCTGGAAGACGGCACAGCGGCAGACCTAGATTGAGATGGCGAGACGAACTTGACTCGTTTTTAAAAGGTTGGTCCTCCGTAGCACATGATCGGTAAAGAAGGAATAGGGATAGGGAGGCGTTTGCCCCGCAGTGGGACGAACACGGCTAGTTATCAAAACAATCATACTCGTAGTATAAAACAAAGTCGCTTCCCGCTGTCTGTCTGTCCTATGTATGCTTAGATTTTAAAACTAAGCAACGGATTTTGATGCGGTTTTTTAATAGATAGAGTGATTCAAGAGGAAGGTTTATATGTTTAGTATATGCATAATATAGTAGAAAAACACGATAATTTTAGAATCACATTAGAAACCTAATGTGATGTCGTAAATAAACACATTTGTTTGCGCTTACATTGCAAACGCTGGCTGAACCCTACGAGATATATCAAAATAATGTACTACAGTATTGTACACCTTAAAAAGGTCTACAAAAAGTCCGAGATGGTATATGTCTATCTCATAGGGATCACCCATAATAACCATTTTTTATCCTTTACTTCATACGATAAATAATGGCTTATTTACGAAGCGATTTTAAGCAATACAGCATTAATCCTTATCTAATTAAGTTCCTTAAATACATTGTGCTTTAATATAGATCAATATGACCGTAACAGATTTATTCATGTGCCTTATTTCCTGTTAACATAAGATTATATATTATGTTTTTTTATGGTATTGACGTGTCTGTGTTTTGTAATTGCAAGCTATGGAAATAAATGAATGAGTTTCTGAGTTTCCTTTACAGCATGTAATTTAAATGAATATTTTCCAGCCAGGATAGGAATAGTCATACATATAGAATACAGAGACTTAAACGCCTACAATTTCAGGTAAATATATCTTTTGCAATGACCATTAATAAATCGCAGGGTCAAACTTTCAACGTTGCAGGCTTAGATTTCAGCGCTGAGTGTTTTACACATGGCCAATTAATTATATGTCGCTCTATCAAGAGTAACCTCTTAAGAAAACATGTTTGTATTGTCTAATGACAAAAAAGCTGTGAAAGTTGTATATAAGGACATTCTGTTGTATATGTAGTATCAGCATTGAACCCGTGCGAAGCCGGGGCGGGTCGCAAATTTACTTACTACTGTCGGTGTTTTTTTTTTCCCAAAAACCTACAACTTGGGTCTGTATAAGTCAAGAGTGAATAGGTCTTGTGTTCCTTCGTCGACTTTCGTCGTCGAAAGTGCTAAAAATATAATTACCTGCACATGCACAACTGCAGTTATGGTTACAAAGCGAAATAAGTCGATAATTCATTCACCATTGATTCAGGTTGTTAATGCAGATTGAACGAAGAAAATAATTTCTCTTAACCCTGTTGAAAACATACTGATTATAAAACAAATGAATCTACAAGAAGCGCCTTTATTTTAACTTAGATTGATGTAGAGGTACATTGTAAGATCCTAGACCGTAGAGACCTTCAATTGAAATCAGTGCACAGTAAATCCCGCAATGTAGAAGTATTATAGAAAATCCAATCATCTTCATACTGGTAACAAAATCTCCTGGATACGTACAAACTAAACGTCCAAACAGCCTCTACCTTAAGCCACTGTCACTAATTATTAAAGAAGTTCCCGTATGGACCCCAAGGTAGCTCAATTCAATTAAAAGTTCGCCCGAGACGCCTCGGGTACTGTTTGATTTTACTTCCTTAATCGTTAATTTGCTTTTTGTTTAGGTGAATGTCATAGACTGAAGGAATTTATTAAATTAAAAATGGCGACAAAACTGAAGAATGGTTTTTTATCATCATTATTCATATCATCATGGTGTTTTATGTTTGGCAAAAAATATTTGATGTTGTTTTTGTAATGGAGGATCTTAACTTAGATTGACGAGTACCCTAAGTAAGGGGGTATAAATACAAATTAACATTATGATGTTTATTATCTATAAATGTATATGTGTGCCTATACATAACTAAAACATAGCAAAAGAACTATAAAACCAGGTTTCTTGGTTAATTCAATTATTATTGCTGACCGATCGGTTATTTTATTTGACAAGTCAGTCCATTTAGAGGGTACAGAAAACTTTAGTTTTTATACCTATCAATCGAATACCTATTTACCCAATAATGGAAATTCATTCATTGAACTCCTCATCACCTCATTTTTCACGAATTTTCATGAGCCGCGACATCGATGACGGGTGACCGTGTGACGTCATGAATAATGATCTTTTAAATGACGCTACACGAGTATACAAAATGGCTGCCATTTGTTTTTGTAATGGAGTGTCATGTATGTAAGATTGATAAAAATAGTTTTTTGATATTTGTTCCGCAATAACGGAATTTAATTCATCATTTCAGCCATAAAACGTCCACTGATGACAACAGGCCTCCCTCATGGATCTCCATGAGGGGTAGTTTGCCATACTCACCACGCTTGGCAGGCGGGTTGGTGAGCGCAGTATGGGATGTTGATACACGGATAGACGCTGCTGCTCATCTTCCGGGGCTATGCCTTGACAGATTCTTACTGCATCCGTGGGCAAGAGAGGACGCTCAACTGTCGGCACCCCACAGTTGACTAGCCTAGATCAAATAGCCAGCCTAACTCCTCAAAATACCGGATAACTATATCCATAGTTCAAAAAAGTCAAAACCATCGCCATAACAACAATACAAACGACATGATAGCGGAACACTTATCATCAAAGCACCAGCACGTTAGGGCGAGACGAAAGCTAGGCAATCCCTGAAGCGTGAAGGAGACGGCTATTATATTATCCTAGGATACGGTGTATAAAAATGAGGGCGATTTGTAAAAGTCTGCACACCTTTTTATGTGAAGTCGCGGTCGAGAATAAGAGGGATTCCACGGTACAAAATACAAACAAAATTTTAATACATATTTTATATTATCTTGTCTTTTTATTTCATGGCTTTTTGTGTTTGGTTTTACACAATTTCGCCAGTGTCAAGTTAATTCATAAATTCTTATGTTATTTGCCTGGCTATGTACTATTGGTCCACTACACTTCCAGATCGATGTCGTTTTTTCGTTCTGATGATAGGATCCATGAAGAATCGGGGTGACTCCTCAAATATTTTAGTCATACACATCGAGTTGTTTAGTATTTTCTGCACAAAGTCTAGAATTCAGAAAGTATGATTTGGTGAACCGAAGCTGATAAATAACCGAATGTATCATCAACAAATACGTACATATAAGTTATATATAAACAATAATAATTAAAAGGTGTACAGCCAGACGAACAACTGCCGAGGGATGCCGGCAGTTGAATGTTGCCTATCCTGTCTTACCCAAGGATGCAGTAAGAATCTGCCAAAGGACACCTCAGGAAGATGAGCAGCAGCATCTTTCCGCGTATCACCATCTGCGCTTGCCAACCCGCCTGCCAAGCGTGGCAACCTTACTAGAGTTAGTAGCGTCGTTTTGACATTTAAGAGGGATTATGGCACCATAATGCCGTGGGGTGCCGGCAGTAGAATTTTGCCCCTCCTATCTTGCCCGTGGATGCAGTAAGAGCCTGCTAAGAGCTACCTCCGGAAGATGGGCAGCAGCATCTTTCCGCGTATCAATATCCTGTACTGCACTCGCCAACCCGCTTGCTGAGCGTGGCGAGTATGGCAACATGATTTTCGAGACCCATGAAGGAGGCCTTTGTCCAGCAGTGGACGTGAACAGCCTCGTTAAGATGAATTGGCTGAGATGATGATGCAACGAACAACGAAAGGTACGCAGGTTTGGTTCTTTTCATCTGAATGGGACAGCGGGGTCCTTATTTTACTTATTCGTGTGATCTTGAAGGCTGTAGGAACTGTGTAGCGACGGCGCCGCTCTCGCTATGAATAAAATTAAATCATACGAATATTTAAGTTGGAACCGTAAATTAAAATATTTTAATAATTTATAAAATCCGAAGTTATTTGAATTATTGAATGTATACTAAATAGATAACTAAAATAATTATTGAATTATTAAGTTATTTTCATGTACCTGATCTTTGAGAGTCTATACGAGTATAAAAAAGTTATTTTAATACACGTTCAACAAATAATATATGATAGGATTGAGTATTATTAATTTATTATTTACATTTGACGTCCTCTGCGCAGCGGGCGAAGGTCCGCCTAAGACACAAGGGGTTGCGCGTTCAGTTCCCGCCTCGGAACAAATGTCTGTGAGGTCTGCAGATACTAGTTCAGTGTGTTTTGGATGTTTTTCTATATACAATAAAAAATATCTATCTATGTATAATCTATTAGGTAAGTATAACAGTCATATAGTAACTAATAACACAAGCTCTGCTTAGCTTGGGGCTGGATGATGCTGTGTATATTTGTCCAGAATTTTTGTTTATTTAGGTCCTATTTTTTAGGTAACAGTTGCGTAAATAATAATAACAGATTTTGATTTGAAGACATGTTTAAGAACCAGCACCGGAAAACCTGCTTTTAAATAAAATAAAGTGCATGCAAATCGGTCAACTCGTTTAAGAGCTAAAGTGCCACAGACAGACACACACAAATAGCGATCTAACTTATAACAACTCTCTTTGTTTTCGGGGGTAAAAAAATGTATCGAGATCCATGCGGGAAGGACTATATTCATCAGTGGACGTCTTACGACGCGAGAGGTTGCGGGTTTGATCCCCGCCGGGGCATTCCCCGGCGGGGATCAAACCCGCAACCTCAAAACCGCAAAGGAAACATTTTTCCTTTATCTGCAAATATTTGTCTCTGGTCTGGATGCTAATATGTACGATTAAGTATTTACAATAAAATATATTTTAACAAACAAGCATCAGGTACCATACCCCAAGTTGTGCTTTCTTTGCGGCTAGATGGTGCTGTGTGAAATCTTATCTAAACTAATATGCCTGTAGGATCCCACAGGTGGGAAAGGCCTCCCTTCCCTCTCGCTGTGTGAAATGTCAAGATTATTTATTTATCTTTTTTAAACTTTCGCGATCACAACACATTATTAACATACAAATAACCGGGTATTTATCGCGTAAATAACGATAAATACCCGGTTATACATATGTATGTTAATAAATATTTATTTTTTATCTACGAGTACCATCAAAGATGCAAGTGATGTAACCGACCCGGTATATTATTGTTCAGTTTGCTGTAAGAGACAAGTTGATTTATGCAACCTGTCATACCTCGCGAGAAAACTGTAAGTTATGTCTGTTTGTCACTCGCAGGTTTCAGGTGTTTCAAAAACTTTATCTTCTTTTAACCGCTTGAGTTACCCGGCCCCCGCGCCCCGCGTGCGGCAAAAACAACACTAGTTGACCGTTATTTTTTCGGCCGCCGCGCGATTCGACATCTGACACTATAAAGCTATTTACGACTCAACTCATTAGAATTCGACCCTACTTGTTCTAATGTTTTTTGTTGAGACTGAGTTGGCGCTTTGAATGACACATAATTTGTAGGAATGTGAAGGCATATTACGAAATAAAATAGATCAGAACATACAATTTAAAAAAAAATGTGCCATTATTTAGAGAATGATTTATAGTTTAAAAATGAAGGGATAAATGATGTTTTAGATGTTTTATATGAATACATAGATTCAATTTGAAGAAGAAAAAAACAAAACAAAACATTCTACTATACAAAAATATTTATTTACAAGCCTTTAAAACCAATACAAAATTTGTTCGTATCGCGGTATTTTCGCACTGATGATATAAATACAAATTCAACATGGAGAGTTAAAATATGGGTATTTTCTGAAAGCTTATTTCAGCCCTGAAGCAAAAATGTAATTGTGATTATCTAAAAATAAACGAATACATCAAAATAAAGGGAAAGTAAACACCAAGGTACCATAATGCTGGCAGTTAACCTTACGGTTCCTAAGATATTTTGTTCAGCAAAATCTGTTTTACTAAACTTGTATTACGTACCAATTAATCCACATAAAAACAGCTTTCTAATGATACCACACAAAGTTATTTCCATTGTAATTGAAAAAAGTTACAAGCCTTTCAAGAAGACCACTTACAAAATGTTTGACGAAAGGTGCAATACAGGGCGTATTTACACCGAACTTTATCCGGACCAAATGGTGACTGGCGAAATAATCGGAAAAGAAGTATTTATCTACCTATGATATTAAAGGTAGGTTACCTACAATTTATAAACCACTATGTAACATTCACTATTATTTAGAGTACATATTTTTTTATTATTCTACATTAAAATTACGATACATCGTTTACATCGTTATTAGGTACATTGTTTTTTTTTACTTATACCGTATGTTAGTTTAAACGAGGGACATATCACAATAGTGTATGCTAACATGATACTAATAAAAATATGAACAAAAAAAAACACTGATAAATAACAGACAGAACCGTACCAACATTTTCGCAAAAGTATCGCATTTAATAATAGGTATCGAGAGAACATGTGCGCGGGTGAATGACCTTTAGTTTGAACACATTTTCCCTTCATACTTTAAACCTGGCTTAGGACAGGCAAATATATCTAGGTACTAAACAACATTAAAATCTTCAATGCAAATGTGAATATTGTGATCTAATTTAAGACAACGATAATTATGATGAGACAAAGTTAGGTAATAAATTATGTACTTAGTATTTTTGGCGTATATAAAAACTGGAATCACACACACCTATTTACAACGATTAACTTGATTGGCTATTTACACATTTTTACACGCGATACGCGGAAGCTCAATATTAGAGAATATTACTTAAAGAAACACAATACAGAATTAAACATACAGATTAAACAGACAAAAACGTTTGGAATAAATCAATACAACGGAATAAAATAAAATCTTAACTTAAAATAAAATGGCACAAAGTCATGTCACATTGACTTCGTAATATGGGCTTGTAGACTTTATCAGACAAGACCGTTCTAGGTTAACGTTATGAACGAATTCCTGAAGGCAACGGCAAACAGGCAGGGTTTGGATGTAGACTTTATCACACAAGACCGTTATAGATTAAAGCACCTTAAGGTACTTGTAGACTTTATCAGACAAGACGGTTCTAGGTTAACGTTACGAACGAACTCCTATACACAGGCAGGATTTGGATGTAGAGTAGACTTTATCAGAGAAGACCGTTATAGATTAACGCACCTAAAGGTACAGTGGCGTTCATTATTAGCTTTACCCTGTTACGTTTGAAGTAAATTCCTATGAATACAGATATATTTATATCTAAAAACTTTTAGTAAAGAGAAGATAGCAAGCAGCATTATTTAAATCAACAAATTTAATATTATTAAACCAAAACTGATGTAATTACGAGACTTGGAACCTGCCAGGGGGGGTCAGCTAAAGATGAACGCCACTGAACCTATTTAAAAGAGCGATGATTACATTATTTATATAATCTTTACTCCCTTAAATGGTACTCTTTAAAGCATCCGACAATGCACAAGTTAATATTGCAAGTGTCGCACTTGTAGGCGGTGCGCGTCTGAACCTTTTTAATGGAGCACATTTTGCACCGGGCCCGGTTTGTGTCGGCTTTAGTGGGGAAGTGGCTGGAGCGTCTTAATTCTGTATTCGGATTGGGTTTTTCACCTTGGACCTTGTCCAAGATCATCTTCGCCAACGTCACCCTAAATTGCCTCTGGCGGCCGTTCCTGTTGTGGTTAAATATAACGAAAGCGTTATATATTGACACATTCAGTAGCCGGCGGAAAAGTTTCTTATACCAGACCAGGTTGCGCACTCTTTCCACGGGGAACGCCTGCAACATCTGATCTTTCTTATCGACGCCCCCCATGGTCATATTGTAATCAAGCACAACCTGCGGTTTGTACCTGTAGGTACCGTATTTTTCCTTTCCGCCAACTACTGAGCTGTGATACGTAGACAGCATGGCCACTATATTGGCATCATGCCAAACAGAGATAGTCAGGTCTTCTGTTTGGCTGTATACCACCTCACCCTGCCTGGTATTTGATTTCGTTATGTTCCTCACGGCTTCTGGGACAAATTCTCTTTTAAGGCGGAGAGTTCCCATCGTGTCGGTTTTTTTTGCTTTTAATGTGCGTGAGAGCAACGGCGAATTATAAAAATTGTCCATAACCAGAGTATGGCCTTTGTTGAGCAAAGGCCGTACCAGGTTATGGACAATTTTCGACGTTGTCCCCTCAGGCTCATCGTAGCTCCCAGTTTCGTGGATAGGTTGCGCTTTGTCGCCTTTACCTGTATAAATTAGCATTTTCCACAAATAGCCCGTCCGGGACTCGCACAACTCGTAGCTTTTTACACCTACCCGAGCAGCTTTTGTCGCAATTAATTGGACGAAAGACAGTCGGCCCTTCCAAAGAAGAAGGGACTCGTCGATAGCAATGTACTGCTCGGGTAGGTATAACGAACTAAATTTTTTGTTCAAATGCTCGATGATGGGCCATATTTTTTGGAGCTTTCGCTCTTCGCCAGTAGCCCTCAGGAAGTCGTTATCTACGAAATGTAGACATTTTTTTATTTTTAAGAACATCTTAAAAGACATGATATTCTGGAAATTCCCGACCTTGAGGAGCGCCAGGCACGGATACCAATACTCCCGCTCGACCGGGAGTATTAATATGCTCTGCAGCATTATCAAGGCCAGGAATGTCCAGATATCATGTGCGGTTATTTCTGTCCACAGTTTGTTGGCAGTAGTGTAAATTTGGCGCCCATACCGGTTCGACTCGCGCACAATGGTGTTAATTATGTCATCGTCCCAGATCCGCTCGAAAATATCCAGCGGCGACAACCCGTCCGTGCTAAACGTTGGTCCACTGTCCCCAGAGAAAACCTCCTGCTGACCGACAAATTTCTCTGGGTCACTGGACCAATCGAAATTTAGCATGTCCGGGTTCGACGACGCTGCCTCCCTTAGAGCGGAATCATCCCTGGTACCCATCTCGTCGAGTAGATGGGCCAGGTCTACTGGGATTTCTTCCTCGTTTATCAACGAGCTCCGCTGACTTACGGTCCTGGCCATCGAGTTACCGTCATTGGCTTCCGGCTCCTCGACGACGTCACTTCCAGGATCGCAAGAGTACTCTTCGTGCCCAAGGAAACCATCATCTAAAATAAAACAACAGAACATGTTAGGTAAATATTGGATGCTGATAAGAATCACGATTAGTTTTGGTATCTTTGAAACTATGTAACAAACGCACATCTTCACACACTTTCAAACAAAAAAAATGTTATAGACTGCTGGTGCGGCTCACCGTCAAAAATATTTGGGTCCAGCCATTCAGGAGACGGAGTGGCAAGTTCCCGACACGGGTCATCAGTGCTGGTTCCTGAAAATTAATTTGTGATTTAAAAACTATTTTAACATTATGGAATGGATGAAAAGGATGGAAGTGGCTCAGAATTTCTATTCTTGGCGTCAGATGTGGGAAGTATAATATACTTCCCACATCTGACGCCAAGAACTGAACACTGCTGAACATATTATGTTCGGCAGTGGACGAATACAGGTTGATATAACTCAATTCATTTGTTCTTACCAGCATAACATTTCATGAATCACTTGGTCATGATGATGATGATGATATTATGTATAATTTAAACTCGAACCCTCCCTCAGCGATTTGTACATCGGGTTGTACATGTATCCCAGTGGATGGGGAAATTAGCATAGTGCTGGCTAAGAAGAGAAGAGGCTCCCGTAAGAAACCAAATAAAATAAAAAAATACAAAATTTATCAATTGTTGCATACCAGGTAGGCTCTTCTCCCAGGCTTGCGCTTTCCTTGGGGGTGGAGTCTCAGGTGTACCCGGAACTAGAGGACAGGGCACCCGTGTTGGAGATGGTTTTCTAAATGAATTGAACATAGTGTAAAAATAATATAACAGCAAAAATAACAGCCTCAATGAGACTACATAAAAAGAGAAACCTTCGAACCTGTTTCGTTTTTTGGGCGGAGGAGCATCGGGCAGCAAGTATCGAGCGGACTGTTTGGTCGCTCTTTTTTCCGCTAAAGCTGCCCGCTGCTGCGCCGAAAGGACAGTTAGGTTTTTTTTATCAGCCACCTTCGCCGTGCGCACTTTCTTTAGCTGCTCAGCCAGCGATTGCCTAAAATAAGTAACATATAAAAAATTAATAAAATAAAAAAGAATAATTTTTAAAATATATCAATAAAAAGTAAAATAAAAAGTGTACTTACTTGGGCTGAGAGCTCGATCCCAAAGGTGCAGGGGAAGGTGACCTTGCAGGCGAAGGCAACGTTGGTTGAATCCCAGAAGGCCCTGCTTGCCTAAAACACATTAAACCATTAAGTTTCATTATATCTTTCGAGAAATTCAACTTCATACAGAACTATGCTAAATATATTAAATATACAAAAAAAATATACAAAAAAAAACAAGTCAGAACTATGCCAAGCGAAAATATTTATCTCTAATAATAAGTCTCTTTTTTAGTTAAGTATACTAATTGTGCTGTATTTCAAAGTTAAATAAAGTTATTCTATTCTACAATAAAAAAATATTACATACAATCCATGGAATAAAAAGTATACAAAGAATACCAACGTAAAATCAAGCAAACGAGCCCTTTGGCCTCTACCACGAACTCGTCCACCACTTGCGCTGCCTCCGCGTGCACGAGCGCGACCGCGGCCACGTCCACGATTTGCTTCCATTATGCTAATAAAAAAATAAAAATATCCTTAAAATCAAGCAAACCACATCAAATACGTTGATGAATCAGGTTCCCGAGATAATTAGATATACAAATATACCACTTTTATCGTACGCGGCAACTATTTACTGCAGATAATTTATTGTGTTTCCCGAAATTGTTTTCTTTACATTCAAATATCTCGGAAACGTGACACTTTAAGGGTACTATAATATAAACATATTTTATTTGTATACGTGTCCTGTATCTAAATATAACATTTACATCGTGCACGAAAACTTCAAAAAAAATACAATATCGCCGGACAAGGCCAGTCCGGTAATTGATAAATTTCTTTCGGTGTGACTCGGGTCTCACTGTACCGAGCACCGACGGAGCAAACATGGCCGCCGACTTGAATAGATTTTGTAAAATATAACAAAATATTACCGTAAATTATGATTTATGGAAAGCAAATCGGCACACACTTGTTTTAAAATGATTGTTTAACAATATTTAGGTATGATTATGGCATTTAACCTAATAAATACATTATCATTTGTCGTTCAAATACAGACTTACGAAGTTCAACGGACCATGCTGGGTTTTTATCCAATTTGAACGAATTCTAATCACTGTCAACTCAAAACTATATCGTAAATAGATACTTACTGAGTAATACACACGATAAACACACAACACACCACACAAATTTAACATAAATCGCGAAAAACACAGTGTTTAACTTCAGTAACGTCACTCACACGGGCACTCACACAGACTGAAACAATGGACAGTTTGTTTATTTTTTTCCGTGATGCTTACGTAACGTTTAATAAGTTGGCACTACTAAAGATGCAGTTCAATTCAGTGCGAATGGGATGGAACTCTTTTGCTACAGCTATTCCAACTAGAGAAAGCAGGATAGATAGATTTATGCCAAGTGGCGGTGATATTCAAAATTGGGTAGTATATTACCCACGGTGTTTTTGAGCACTTTTTCGATTTGGGTATTATATTACCCAGATTGTTTCAAGCGGTTAAAATAACTTAGTAGTTTGAAACAAAAAGTTAGCTTTGATAAATGTAACTACTTTTAAAATGATTTAAGCAGCATCTGCATCATTTACGCCGTATCTGCATTTATCCGTGTTGGATTTGTTATGGTGCTCATAGATACGTGATTCGATAGACAATTATCATCATCATCATCATATCAGCCGTAAAGCGTCTAATAATGAACACAGCTAGCCGTCGGGTTAGCGAGCGTAGTACGGGATGTTGATACACGGAAAGACGCTACTGCCCATCTTCCAGAGGTATCCCTTAGTGGGTTCTTACTGCATCTACGAGCATGAAAGGAGGGGTATCATTCTACTGCCGGAATTCTATAACTGTATATTCTAACCCCACCGCACGATAGACAATGCTTATGACAAGCATTGTCTATCGTACCTCAACCATTTTCTCGGCCCCGTCGGCTGTCATCCCTAAAATCATCACTTATGATGAGATCATGTATTCTAATTAGGTTGTAAGATAATTAGGTATCGAATTTAGGTAACTAATTCAAATAAAAGCTGACTAAGCCGCGGGATTCCTCGAAATGCATTTCTGCTAAAAGCACGATCATTTTTGCTTGTATGTGTGTGGGGAGATTTATGGAACGGAGTAAATGGAGTAAAGGGAGATTAAAAATAATTTTCAACTCGATTGAGCTCGATTTTCGTAGAACGCGCTACGAATGAAGACGAAAACCGTAGCAGTGCTACGCCATACTACTACGATCTACTTAGGACCAACATTATGAGTAGAACATTATAAGAATTATTGGATTAATCCGTCAGCTCTATCAAGATCTTTGCATTACGGTAAAATAGTTGATCGATGTATGATTTTCTCAAGTAAACTTAAGGTATTTATAATAATGTGGTAACTTCTATCTTATCGGACTGTTAATATATTTACTTTCCTGATAATTTGACATGAAGCATAGAAACGCAATTTAGATAAATTAACCGGAAGCCATAGAAATAAGACTAGAAACAGAAACTTACGCGAATTTTAAAATATAAATTTGAAATCCTTTATATACATATGTATCTGTGTATTGTTTTTTTAGGTTTACAAGCACACTAATAATCTAAATGAGACACCTCGAAAATTGGTGTAAAAATCTGTAAAAGATTAAAGAATCACGTTCATTTGGGCGCGCTACCTATTAGGGGTTTTATACGTAAGTCATGGTCACACAAATTCTAAAAAAAACTGTTTCACTTTCTATAAGATTAATAAGATAGACAACTATGACAGACGGACAGACAGGCTTAATAAACGAGCCACTGGCACCATTTGGCCCAAAAATACATTGGAGGCGAAATAGCCCGGTACTTTCGACCCTTATATCCTAACGAACAAACGAAGGTCATTAGTCTACTCCTGGCTTCAATCCTGAACTCCGGACGTGGTTTGACAGTTGATGTCACTGACACACATACCATACGAGTATGCTGCGGAGTTTTATACGTATTTTAGTTTCAACCAATAAAACCGGAAAAAAAAAGAAAAGATCTTTACTTACTACATTGGATTATCACTAACTTCAGTACGCCAGTATCCCCGTGACCACGACCAGGTGTTGGTCGAAACGTCGTGATTAAAATAAAGGTTATTACGAGATAAATACCCGATAATCAAATACTATGTTGCATTAAAATAGCACAAATAAACCACTAAGGTTTGTATTATGAGCTACGTCGGAGTTAATACATTTCCAGATTGGTCAAAACTTGGTTCCGAAGATCTGATCTATAAGGAAATTGATAAATTGTATTAGTGTCTGCTGGAGCGCCTCGATGGCTAAATGCTTGCCATGAATACGGTTCTAGATATCAAGCTGTTAAACTCTTTAACTCACTGCCTGCAGAATTAAAAGTTATCGAGAGTCCCCATACATTTCAATCAGAACTTAAAAACAAATTATTGGAAGAAACATTTTACTCAGTAGAGGATTTTTTAAAAAACGGAAAGAACTCAAAGTAGCTGTCTCTTATTTTTTAATTAATGCATGGATTTTTTTAATTTAGTAGTATTAAGACTTTATTTTTATGTAATTTAATTCAAATACGATTGTAAAATTGTTTTATGAATAAATGATATGATATGAATAAAAACTGCAGTTGGGTTGTTTTGTTTAATAATGTTTGTTTGTTTCAAAACTGTTCAAAACCTAAATCATCAGAATTGGATTTCTGAGATTTCTTATGAAAAATCTAGGGAATTGCTTAAATCGAGATAACTACTCGAAAGTTTTATCTGAAATTTAAGAAGGCTACAGCTAATGGATTTTTTTAGCAGTGAGGTAGTTGTCACAGCTTAGATTTGTTTTAGAGTTCCATCAGAAATCACCAGATTTCAGATAGAATAGTTCTCCTGATACGCCAATAACCATATTGGTTTGGGCTATAAATATGAAACAGTCTTCTGTTGCAACTCCTTTATGGTTTAAGACAAATATAACATTATACAATTGCAAGGCGTTTTGATGACAGGTGGAGCTAGCCACACCTGAATTGTGGAAGAATGAGTCGTAGACGACCCCTGTGGCGCAGCGGACGAAGATCCGCCTGCGACGCAAGAGGTTGCGGGTTAGATTCGGGACAAATGTCTGTTCGATCTACAGATATTTGGTTAGGGTGTTCTGGATGTTTTTCTATGGTATATAAGAAAATATATATTTGTGTAGAATAATTTAGTATATCAGTCATCTAGTACACATAACACCAGCTCTGCTTAGCTTGTAGCTAGATGATGCTGTTTGAATTGTCCAGCATTATTTATTTATTTATAGAAATGGATGGCGGGACGAACTGGATGCGCATTGCACAGATTGGCGGACAGAAGCCCTAGACCGGGATAAGTTGAAGAGGAGAAGGGAGGCTTTTGCCCAGCAGTGGGATCCAGCAGGCTGTTTAGATTAATATTAGATTAGAAATGTCGGGCGACCGAGGCGGGAATGATATAGCACACTTCGCGGGGCGTCGATGTATGCCAATGGCACAGGAACGTGGTGAAAGTCACAAAATTAGGGAGGCCCACCAACCCAATAGGTGGGTGAAATGGCGCTGTGAAATATAATTATGTAAATGGAAATGCCATGGAAATTAAATCAACCATTTCCGGAATCACAAAAGGTGAATTTGTATTTAATGATGATATAATTGGAGCTAACTGATTTATCGAATTGTCAAACTGAAAGCGTTCTGATTATTTCGTAATTAAGGCTGTTACTTAGCGGGTCATAATTACTTTTAATTCTATCTTCTAACTATTAGGATGAGGAATATTCATCATCATCATCATCATCTCAGCCGTAGGACGTCCACTGCTAGACACAGGCCCCCCCTCATCCATCACGTACTGATCATGAAGTAATGTTGCCATACTCACAACGCGAGGCAGGTGGTGACATGGTTTATCCGTGATCATGACGTGTGAAACTGCGTCGCAACATCGGAAGACTCAAAAAACATTTTAAATATCCCGTAAAAATTGCATTTATACGCAATTTTATTATTTAATATGTAAAAGGTCATGCTTTCCAATACTTACGATATTTGAAGCTCTATCTATTTCTTGCTTTATCTAAACTAATAAAACAATAATATTTTTTTATCACAATAACCTAATTCTAGAGGAATCTCAGCTAAAACAAATACTAGCCTGAATGCCATCGATAAAACGCGTCTAGTCCCCACTACGTCATCAGACGTACATACGTTCACGTGATGCCACGATTTGCGCGCATGATAGCAGGTGTTTGGAATGAAAGCAGGTTTCATACGTTGATCATCATCATCATCATATCCGAAGTCGTACACTGCTAGACATAGGCCTCCCGCATGGATCTGCAAGTACTGATCATGAGGGGTTATTGCCATACTCGCCACGCTTGGCGGGCGGGTTGGCGAGCGCAGTGCAGTATGATTGTGAACGGAAAGATGCTGCTGCCCATCTTCCGGAGGTTCTTGGCAGATTCTTACTGCATTTACGGGCACGAGACGAGAGGCATTCTTCAGCCGGCACAATACGGCATATCAAATATCCAACATTATTAATTTATTTCACAATATCTAGGACATCCGATACATACTTACAGTTTTCTGTGTAAATGCGTCCATACGCTACAATTTGATCGCGATCCAAATTCATCGCAAAAATCTTTTTAAAATAACATAAATCATGGCGGTCGTTGGTTTGTGACGTCACCACTCCATTGAGATGAGAGATTACCACCGGTCCTCGATTCTGTATAACTGTTTGCGTTTTAGTCACTATTTTCTTCTCTCTATTATCTCATAAATAACGACCTAAATAACGGCTACAAATATTAGCGTTTTTAGATACATATGTGTTTGGATTTTTAAATTTGAAAAAAAAAAAACTATTTGATAATAAGTATTTTATTTGTAAGGAAACTATTTGTGGAAGTCAATAAACCTGTCAAGAATCAGCTGGTGTTTATTTATTTATTAAGACACTCCTACGACATTATAGAATTATACATTACGTTTAGGATGTCATTATCGTATAATCAGCTGTTGATGTTAATCGGCTTAAAAATCATCGGCTGTAAAATACTGCCTCTGCTATATTCTCATTCTCAAGCAGTAAGAATCTGCCAAGGGATACTTTCGGAAGATAGGCAGCAGCGTCTTTTGATGTATCAACATCCTATACGGCGCTCGACCGCCTACCGAGCGTGACAAGTATGGCAACAATATCCTTATGAGCTAGGAGATTTATGAGGGGTCATCGCTATGGTCGAGTGATGGGATGACGTCTGTGAAAGGAGAGTGGATGAGGAAATCATGTTGTACCGACCACACCTAGCATGGGATGATGATATTGATGATATATAAAAATATCTAATCTAATCAGCCCGTTGGATCCCACCGCTGGGCAAAGGCCTCCCTTTCCTCTTTCCACACTTTCCGGTCGTTAGTTGACCAGTCAGCACAGAAAACGTCCAGTTCATCCCGCCATCTGCGCCTGGGCCGGCCGCGCTGCCGCTTATAAATACTATAATATAAAATAAAAACATAAATACTATATTTAAAAATAAAAATATAAATACTATATATAAAAATATAAATACTATGTATAAAACCGCAATCGACAACTTGTAGTAAAAACAAATGGAATCAACCACTCGATGCTAAATACGTTAAGATATAAAAACATGTTTTACTACTCTCATCTGGGCATCGTACATTAAACCAATATTTGTCGGTTATTAGTAAAATTGTTCATAAACAAAAACGTTCTTCAAACTTCTGTAATGGTAGTAAATAAAATCACATTTTCCTTCTCGTATTTGAACGATGTGTTTTGACTTGTAAATTAAATTCAGATATCTTTAGCGTGTAGTAAAATTAAGAAAATGTCAGAGGTTAGTGGACGGTATCCAAGCGTGTAGTTGAATAGCTGTAAATCTCGAAATCGAAAGAATGAAAGAAAGAAGAAAGAAAATAATATTTATTTATGTCTCATTTACAAATATACAAACGGAACTGTACAGTTAAAATAAAATATTAATAGACATAAATCGGTCGCCAACTCAGCATACGCTGTGTTAGACACAGCACTGGTTTTCAGTGGCGCCGTGGGAGAACACACCCGAAATCGGAGCAAGATGTTCAGTTATATTTTGCGATACTGCAAAAATCACTGATAAGAACTGTGCCGAATAAACGAGGTGAAAACATGTTAACCTTGACAAACTGTCAACCTTGTCAGCTAATTGTGCGAAAACAGTGGTTGTCGTATAGAGCGAAACCAACTAATTTATTTTTCATACACATACATACAGTCACAATACACAAATGTGTATTTAAATCAACTTTAAAGCATAATTGAAAAACCTACAACGATCTGTCGCCCCAAAGCTTAAATCCAGGATTACTGGTTTAAAAAGGGGTCAGATGAACTGACAGGTAGAGTTGTGACGTCATCGTGCATATAGAGATCAAATACAGCCTTGATGGTTTTGCACGATATTTTTGAACAATCCGTAAAATGAATGAGCTAAATTTTTTACAGTGGTTTTTGGTGGACAAAGGCCTAAATTTATGCTTTATTTATGTTTATAAATACAGTGATCAGTCACCCAACCAGGAGCAGTCTTAAAATCAGCGTTGCCCTGTACTTGGTGTGGGGCAACAAGGAGCCTCTGTCGACGAGTTTGTGACAACTATTGTTAATCTGTTATTTATTTTTGTCTGTTATTTATATTATTTTTTGTAAATTGTCTATATAAACATCTGTTTTTATTTTTATCTACATATATTTTTTTTGTTTTTTCTTTGTACCTAGCTAAAATGTTTTATTTTTTTTCTTAATTCCTCTGTGTCGCTTAGTTGTCCTATGTTTTAACTTTAATTTTTGAGTGTGTCTGTTTTCTGTGCTGTGTGTGAACCAAATAAATGTTCTAAAAAATGTTCAATAACCAACTATCTTAAAGGGAATTAGAACCAATTTGGTGGCCATAAGCTTAAAGGGCACAACTCGCAGGCGAACATCGATGGAATATCAGCCAGCCGCCTTTTTTGCCTTAACAGTAAAAGTTGTAAATTTGAAAAGATAAAAATTATAGACTTTAGGAGGTTCAAACAAACCCTTTTAAATTACTATATTACACTTTGGGTTACAATTGTATTATCATCTAGAATTTACATAATATCCACATTCACCTAGCTATTTGTGTCTGTGATATGGGTCTTTTACTTATGCTGTAATAACACAAGCACATGTATAAAACATATTTAAACTTAAAATAGCGACTAGAAAAGTCAGGGAAAAAAGTATAATTATAGCTGTGATAATAAATTGTTGCCTTTTTCTCTTGCCTGTAGATGCAGTAAGGATGCCTGCGGAAGATGAGAAGCAGCGATATTCCGTGTATCAACATCCCGTACTGCGCTCGCCAACCAAGCCTTGGTGCTTAGCCTTGGACGCTTGGCAGGCGAGTTGGCGAGCGCAGTACGGGATGTTGTACACGAAAAGACGCTGCTGCTCATCTTCCGGAGGTATCCCTCAGCAGGCTCTTACTGAATCCATGGATAGGAGAGGAGGGGTAACATTCTACTGCCGACACCTCACCGCAACATTCTATTAATTCTTCAAAACCAGTGTGACATCACGACAGACCTTTTAAGATATTAAATCCCGTTTCCCTCAGGACCCTTATCAAACAAACAAACCCTTGTTCCATTCTTTCGAATCTTCGATAAACCTACCTGACGAAAATGGTATTGAACGGCTACTAGCGTTCCTAAAATAAATAAGAAAACCCTGAATTCAGTACTTTTATAATTATTTAATTTGTCAGCAAAAAAACCGACTTTAAATGGGAAATCTCAACTGTTGCTGAAAATACCCAAACAGTAATGGTATACGAATATTTGATTGATTAAAAAAAATCGGGCAACAGTTACGAGTCCGTAAATAACATAATTTAATAATACATAAATTAAAAGTAAAAAAAACTTATTAACAAACAAGCCTTTATTTAAACGTACTAAAATAATAAAATAAACATATTCCATTAAAGTTTAATGTCACCTTAAAACGTCTTGACAAAAACGTGTGACAAAAAAGCTTGTCGCGAGATTAACCTGTGTCTCCTCTCATAACCGTGGATGCAGTAAGGGCCTGCTAAGGGATACACCCGAAAGATGGGCAGCAGCGTCTTTCCGTATATCAACATTCCAACCGCTCGCCAACCTGCCTGCCAAGCATAGTGAGTATAGCAACTACCCCTCATGGAGATGCATGAGGGAGGCCTGTGTTCAGTAGTGGACGTTTTACGGCTGAAATGATGAAGAGTTGAGCTAAATATGCCGAAATCGCTAATATGTTTCCCTAAAATATTTGGCAGTTTTAAATAGATATCTTATAGATAGCCTTATCTATCTAAAACTGCCCCAATTATTATAATTATTATTATAAGTGTTGGGCCAGCCCAACACCTATGTATAATATCTTCTCAAGTTATTCTGCTATTAGGCAGAGGAATTAGATATTGCCGTGCGGTGCGGCTGTAGAATGTTGCCCCTCCTCTCTTGTCCGCAGATGCAGTAAGAATCTGCCGAGGGATACCTTCGGAAGGTGGGCAGCAGCATATTTCCGTGTATCAACATCGCGTACTTCGCTCACGAATCCGTCAGCCAAGCTATAGCCGCTCATGGCCTTATGAGGAAGGCTTTTGTCCAGCAGTGGACGTACTACGGCTGAGGTGATGATGATGATTACAGAGCGGCGTCACACAAGTGTATTTCACAACGATGTACATAGTTCTAAAGGTGTATATCAACGTACGTATGCTAGTTTTTGCGTGAAGAGGTAACCAATTGTCACTATGTTTTCAAGTTTCTCTTGTTATTATGTTTAGTTTTAAGGTGTGCAATAAAGTATTTTCTATCTATCTATCTTTATCTCATTGCAAGTGACTGTTCGCCGTGGTTTGTGAGATTATCCAACCGCAAACACATCTTAAGCAGCATATGACGTAGTTACACAGCTGTGTTCTCCCACTGTAACTCAATCCAATGATATAGTATTTTCTTTGATGTACTACAGAGCGTGAAATACTGTTTACTGCTCCAAGGAATCGGTTTTCGGGTTTATTTTGGAATCTCAATATTGACGATTTCAGTTTGGTTAATAGTTCAATGGGTTTTCACAATACATATTTCTTATATTAACTATTATATAGGAGATTATCGTGGAGTACCGGAGTAAGGAATTTCGCCTCTCTTAACCATGATGCGGTTAGAATCTGCCAAAGGCAACCTCTAATAGATGTTTGCAGCGTGTTTGCGTGTATCAACTTCTTGTACTGTGCTCGTCAACCCGCCTGCCAGGCATGGCATCGCCACGCTTGCACGCAACAACCCCCTCCAGTATTGGGATCCCTGGGGAAGGCCTGAGTCCAGTAGTGGCTAAAAAATCTAATGGCTAACATGATGATAAGAGATTAATCCATATGTAATCATTGTGTCCTTCTCGGTACATCGTTTTTGTGCACAAAGTATTAAATAAATAAATAAACTGTGGAGGTGATCGCAGGTGCGAAGCTTTGACCGAAGTTGGAGTCCGAGGACTGGCGACCGAAGTTGGAGTCCGAGGGCTGGCGACAGAAATCATGGTCGTCCGATGGCGCGATGGGTTAAGGGAAGGAAAGTTACGGGGCATTCCTGGCTTAGCACAGTATAGGACCCGCTTAAACGTACACAAAGTCAGGCCTACCTACACCTAGCACTGGCTTCCTACGGGCTGTAGATGATGTTGATGCTGAAACCGAGGAGTGGGTAGGTAAAGGCTCTAGATATGACAATTGTCATATCTAGTCAGACAAACTGATTCGATTCTTCGATTCAGATTTCAAAAACAAAAACCCACAGTCCCTATTATTACACCCGCAAAAATGAATCTCTTAGAATACATTTATAATTTATGTTAACAGGACTTACTGCCACGCATGAGATTTTACAAACACCATCACTGATGATGATGAAACCCAACATTGGGTGAAAATAGGCTCCAAATCATTCCTCGCTGCCAAACGTAAAATTTCGGCTGCAGTTTTATCATATACTAGCTTGTGCCCGCCGCTTCGCTTGCGTTGTACCCGGATAAAAAGTAGCCTATGTGTTTATCCTAGTCAACATCTATACGTTTGCAAAATTTCAGCTCGATATGTACGCTAGTTTTTGCGTGAAGAGGTAACAAACCTCTATACAAACAAACTTTCGGCTTTATAATATTAGTGAGATTTCTATGCTGTTTCTATCACTAAAATCTGGTGTTGCACAGGGTGGAGTCCTCTCTCCTCTTTTGTTTTCTGTACTTATCAATACCCTTGTCTCTGAACTCCGCTTCTCCTCCTTTCATTTATATGCCGATGACGTGCAACTATACATTTCCTTCAGACCAGACGACTTAGACAATGCAATACACCTGCTGACCGAGGATCTATGTGCTGTCTCTTTCTGGACACAGAAATTTGGTCTCCAAATCGATACGAGTAAAACACAAGTGATGATTACTGGCAGCCGAGTCTTTATCTCGAGGCTGGACCTAAACTCTCTCCCTTCAGTTAAATATAATGATATCTCATTGGGATTTTGCGCTGAGGTAAAGAATTTTGGCCTTATCATCACAAAAAATTTATCCTGGGAGCGGCATATCACCGAAGTCAGCAGGAAAATGTATAGTTCTATGCACGCTTTGAAACGAATACAAAACTTTCTCCCTTTTTCCGCTAAAATCACTCTCGTTAACTCTATTTTACTTCCAATTCTTGATTATGCTGATGTGTGTTATCCTGATGCTACTGAGGAACAGCTTAACAAACTGGAGCGGTTATTGAATCTTTGCATTCGATATGTTTACGATCTGCGTAAGTACGATCACATCTCCCACTTCCACTCCCAGTTAATGTGGCTTAATATCAGGTACCGTCAGGATACACACACACACACACACACACACTCTGCCTTCTCTATAACATCCTCAATAACCCACTTACACCTATCTCCAAGAACGTTTTCTTCCTCTTTTCCCTCCTGATCGTGTCACACGCTCCTCCTTACAGATGTAAGACGTATCAAGACTCCGGAGCATTATACCACTTCTTATACTGACTCCTTCACAGTAACTGCGATCCGACTGTGGAACTCCTTGCCAGTGGAAATTCGTAGGGCTTCGTCTATCGGAATCTTCAAATCCAAACTGTATCTATATTTTATATTATCCCTTCAGAATGGTCAACAAAATTGAGCCATTTATGTTTATTTATTTATTTAAATGTATTTTATACTTACATTAAGTATAAAATATATGTATTATTTGGATATATTTATTATATTATGCTGTTTTATTTATTTGATTATCTATGTATCTATAAATTAATTTTTATTTGTAAATTAACTTCTCAAAATCATATTTATTTTTCGCTCCACTACAAAACTCTGCACTACACAAAGGTTAGCTGGAAGAAAATGCTAAATAGCATTAAGTTCGCCTATGTACATGTTTTTGTGCAATAAAGAATTTTCTTATCTTATCTTCTCTTATAATCGAATTTAGCTAGGTGAAAATTAAAATAGTACTGCAATCACGAAATTTGGTTTAATTATATTTATGAACCCCTTGGCATATCCAAGTTCAAATAACATCCAACTCACAATTGTTAAAAACCACAAACAAAACAACAACACAACACCAGACAAACTGATTTGATTCTTCGATTCAGATTTAAAAAACAAAAACCCACAGTCCATATTTTTACACCCGCAAAAATGAAGCTCGAATTTCGGCAAATCCCTTTGAAATACGTCGACGTGGGTTTCTGACCGCCGCGACAGGTACAATCGTGAGCTGGCCCGCTGAATGCGGAATCTTTTAAAACAAATTTATAATTAACGTTGACAGCTCTAACTGGCACACACGAAATTTTACAAGCACAATCACCTCGGATTTCATGAAACGGTAATCTGTTGTTGACGTTAGCAATAGCAAAAAATAATAATCATAACTATAATTCATAAAGACATGGAAATGTATCTGGCCTGTGTATTGTATGTACATACCTATGATAAGTATGTATTTACAAAATGTATTCAAGTTGTATATCAACCACCTCGATACCCATTAGTGAGGTTTCTTCATCACTTCTTTCCCTCACTAAGAAAAACTTTTTCTGAAGCTAACGAATTCAATTATGTGCTCTATTTAATGTGTTTTGTTTTTATTTGGTTAACAAACTATTCTATTGAGCTTTTTGCTCTATTCACTTCATAATTTCAGCCGTTGGACGTCCACTGCTGGACATAGGCCTCCCTCATAGATTTCCAGTTATTGCGGTTGGATCTGCATCCACCGTCGACCTGCGGTCTTCACCAGGTTATCAGCCCATCTTGTTGGTGGACGTCCTACGCTGCGCTTGCCGGTCCGTGGCCTCCACTCGAGAACTTTTCGGCCCAATCGGCTATCTGTTCTGCGTGCTACATGGCCTGCCCATTGCCACTTCAACGTGCTAATCCGCTTGGCTATGTCGGTGACCCGAGTTCTTCTAAGTATCTCCTCATTTCTGATTCGATCCCGTAAAGAAACCCCGAGCATAGCCCTCTCCATAGCTCGTTGAGCGACTCTGAGATCGTGAATGACCACGTCTCGGTTCCATATGTTATCACTGGTAGCACACACTGATTGTAGACTTTCGTCTTAAGGCACTGAGGAATTTTAGACGAAAAGACGTTGCGTAGTTTCCCAAAAGCTGCCCATCCGAGTTGGATTCGTCGATTTACCTCTTTCTCGAAGTTGGACCTACCTAATTGGACAGTTTGTCCTAGGTATACATACGCGTCGACAAATTCGAGGGCCTACCCGTTGGGAGACTCGATTGAGGTCTTTGAGCATCGTGCCGAATAAATACTTATTGATTTTGACAACTTCGAGAGCCGAGTTCTCAACCATAACTGGGACAGGCACAACAATGAAATTCGACATAACTTTCGTCTTGTCCAAGTGTATTTTAAGGCCTACCCGTTGGGACACTCGATTGAGGCCTTCGAGCATCGTGCCGAATAAACACTTATTGACTTTGATTTTATTACACAAACTCTGCTTTGGGGCTAGATGCTGCTGTGTGAAAGAGTCTAGCATAATTTATTTTATTATTGGTCTGATTCATCATCACACCCGTGCAGCTGCTATTCTTGTCCACTGCTGGACATAGGCCCTCCCTCATGGATCTCTAAGTACTGATCATAAAGGTGTAGTTGCCATACTCGCCACGCTTGGCAGGCAGGTTAGCGATAGCAGTACGGGATGGCAGATTTTTACTGCATCCTATATATGTAAGAGAGGAGGGGCAACATTCGATTACTAGCACCCCACGTCAAAACAAACAAACGACAATTACCAAAGCTATAATTTAAAAAAAAAACAACTATTCTCATGTAAGTAACTGTGTCTTTTTAAGAATAAATATCTTTGAACCTAAACCTTTACAACGGATCACAAACCAAAAGCGCTAATGAGACATCACAGACGAAAGAATTTCCTTTGTTATTTGAACTAGAAAAATCACTTTAAAATTCCAGATTCTCTCTGTACCGTACAACATAAAAAGCGATATCGATAGTGTACGTATTTAAAAGAGAAGTAGGTACAGAGTACAACGGGTATTTATTACAGCGCGGTCGCACGGCTGGTTGGCCACAATAGCAAACCTGTTGCTAACATGTTGTAGATTTAAGAAAGCGGTATCGAAAATAGAACTCTTATCCGGAGGGTATTCCATAAAGTAAAATGGGAAATGGGGTTCGTACCCGGTATTTCGTATACCTAAACGGTCTTTGTGGAATATTGTTTCTTGTATGAGACTAACGTCAATTTGAATTTTCATTTGTTACTTCATAAGTTGCCGTGGGGTGCAGACAGTAGAATGTCCTCCTCTCATACCCATGGATGCAGTAAGAGCCTGCTAAGGGATACCTCCGGAAGATGGACATCAGCAACTTTCCGTGTACTGGCATCCCGTACTGCGCTCCAACCCGCCTGCCAAGCGTGTGGTACCTATAGCAAATAACTCTCATGGAGATCCATGAGGGATACCTGTATTCAGTAGTGGATGTTTTGCGGCTAAAATGATGATGATGATGACTTCATAAGTTACCCATTAAGGAGGATGTTGAAAGAATTAGTACCTGATGCTCTCCTTATTTATTCAAAATTTTAAAAGATACAATGAACATTGAAGTTACTTTACACTTGATTTAGTTATCCCCCCATCCATTTCATCCTAAAAATCACGAAAATAATAAAATAATTTTGATTTTTCAAGCAATACTATGCCTGTTGCGTTATAATATGCAATACCACACAACTGTTTTAAAACATACCACTTTTGAGATTTTTCCTAAAAATGTTAGATCATTTTCAAAGGGTTATTGTAACTGCTGTAAGTCACAGCATAATGATGATGTCTTCCAGACCGATTTCGGCCACGGCGACTTAACTTCTGCTTAAGGATTATACGAAAGAGCTTCGTTCGTGTGTTCTGTTGTAGCTAATGTATGCCCTATTGTAAACCCTATTATGACTTTGAAAGTGCGTTTACAGCTATTACACGTAAGGGTATTATAATCTCAGTGATAAAAGATGCTAGAAGGCGGCCTGCTTTTAATCGGACGTCACTTTTATTTTCTGAGTCACGCCTTCTCAAACGTCCTTATGTTGTGATACACCAGTCTCCTCCAATGCGTTTTACCCCTAAAGATACCCAACGAGAGGGCTCAATGTTATAATAATCATGGAATTATTAGAGCGATACCTCAAGTCATTATACGTCTGCCGGCCTCAAAGAGATTTTATGGCTCATTTAGCGGTGGGATACTCACTGTGAATGATTTATTTTCGTTCAAAACCACTCTAACGCGGTACAGGTGTATTACAGTAGTGTAACAACTTGACCTTGTATACCTACGCCAGCATCCAGGATAATTGAAAAAGAAGAAGGATAATATTAACTAAACACTCACTATTATAAGATTGAATTACTCGATGTGAAGTTTATGGTTTGGTCGCCATTTTTGGCAAAAAGATGGCATCCCTTATTAGCCGAAAGCGGCACAGTCCGAACAGAATCGTAAGAGCTACCAACACATAGATTTTCTTCGCCGGATTGTGCGAGAAGTTATTTATTATATTGATTGACATCTATACCCAACTACTTTTAAATTTTAATTGTGTGCTACTAACTAAATTTGATAATACATCGTTTCATCACGTCAGTCGTAAAACGTCCACTGCTGAACACAGGCCTCCTAGGTAGTTGCCACACTTGGCAGGCGGGTTGGCGAGTGTAGTACGGGATGTTGATACACGGAAAGACGCTGCTGCCTATCTTCCGGAGGTTTCCCTCAGCAGACTCTTACTGCATCCATGGTTATGAGAGGAGGGGTAACATTCTACTGCACTACTTGTCTATTCTATCTTATTGTACTCTATGTACAAATAAAACCGGGCAAGAGCGAGTCGGACTCGCGCACCGAGGGTTCCGTGCCATCATACAATATAATATATGACAAAATCGGTTTGATATTTGTTGGAGACCCTTGACAGCGCCATCTCTTGTCTGATAGGGGAACTTATGTAGATTTTTTATGCTTTCGATGATTTCTAAAAAAGTATGTTATGTAGAGAGATTGTAATAAATTTCCTCTAATCTTTACATACACTTCTAAAAGCTGTAAAAGTATTACGGGTTTATCTCTGCAAACTTCTGAGATAAGGGGGGGAACGGTCGTTTTTTCAAGATTTTTATAAATAACTCAAAAACTATACGGTTTTAAGGAAAACTAAAAACTGTTTATTCATGTGCAAATAAATACCTTTCATATGATACCCCACATCACCTAGTAACTTTCCAAAATTTTTGAAAACCCCCCTTCCACCCCCCTTGTCTAAAAAACTATGCAAATTAGAGAGTTCGCTATAATTTTCCTATAAAGTTTACATACACTTCTATTAGCTATAAAAGTATCACGGGTTTATCTCTGCAATCTTCGGAGATAAGGGGGGGGGACGGTCGTTTTTTCAACATTTTTGTAAATAACTCAGAAACGGTTCGGGTTAAAGAATAAATAAAAACTGTTTATTAATGTGCAAATGAATACCTTTCATATGATACCCCACACGGCCTAGTAACTTCACTTAAAATTTTTGAGATCCCCTATCCGCCCCCCTGCAATCAAAATAAGAATATTTTTTAACATTTTTATATATGCTTTATTAGTAAAAAAAGTGTTGTCTTTTACTATTTCAAATTTCAAGTCGATAGCATCAGTAGTTCTCGAGATATCCATTTGTGACAGACAGACAGACAGAAAGAGTGATTCTATAAGGGTTCCTTTTTTACGATTTTGGTTCGGAACCCTAATAAGGGATATTTAAATAGAAAAAAACCCTTTAAATAAACGAATTAAAAATATACATTAATTCATTCAATAAGTAAGGAGCTTACATACTGTTAAGCTGTTAGACCGTGCTCCAGCCGTTCAAAAAGCGGATATGATGCATACATCTGTTTTGATGGAAACTGGAAATATTACGCAATAGTTTTATTTCCATTGTATATTTCAAGAATGAAGTTAATTGCGTAGCAACGCAAACAGATGTGCTTTTATAAAGTGAGCTGTGTACCTAACCTCGATAAATTACAAGCTTAAGTGTGGTGTGAGACAGGGGGGGGGGGGGGGGGGGGGAACTTCCCCAAAGCTCTTTAATTTGTATCTCAACGCTCTGATAAAAGATCTCAGCAGCTTACCAATTGGTTGTTATGTTGATGGTGTATGTGTTAATAATATAAGTTATGCTGATGACATGGTGCTGCTGGCACCTTCTATCAAGGCCCTCAGGAAACTTCTAAGAGTATGCAGCCAGTCATGGGCTAAAATATAATGTACAAAAGAGCGCATTTATGGTGTTGAACAGTAAAAGAAACGTCTTAGACTTAGTTAAAAGTAACGTATTCTCCCTATTATGTAATTAATGGAATCAGGCGTTACTTTGCGGAAATCCATGACAATAAAATGCAATGAAAATATCTGGTTTCAATTCCGCTAATGCTGAGATGCATATGCACCGCCCTCTCGCCCGCTAATTATGTACATGCAGGGAGAACTGGGTTGTTAGTGCAACATGCATGCCCAAACCCATACGTGTCGCGCGGTGCATATGCATCTCAGCATTAGCGGAATTAAAACTAGATATTTTCATTGCATTTTTACTCCCTATTATGCTAAATAGCACACCGATTAAGAGGGTACACCAGTTTAAATACTTGGGTCATATTGACACTGAATCCTTGAAAGATGAAGATATTGAGAGGAAAGAAGGGCATTGTCGGTAAGGTCGAATATGTTGACTCGCAGGTTTGCTCGTTGATCAGATGAAGCTAAAATAACTATCAGTCCTTCTACAAGCAGCCTGTGGTTCACATATATGTACGCAGAAATCCATCAACGCCCTTAGGGTGCAATATAATAACGCATTCAGAATGCTGCTGGGTCTTCTGCGATTCTGTAGCTCCTCCGGAATGTTTGCGGAAGCCCGTACGGACGTGTTCGCTGCATGCATGAGGAAACGGGTAGCTTCATTCTTGAGCAGAATTCGCGGAAGTACCAGCCGAATTCTGAAGCTAACAAGTATGAGGCTTCGTTTTAGAAGCACTATACAGCGTGTCCCGTAATTGGGGTACTAAGCCGAAAGGGGGGTTTTATACCCCCCCTGGCAAACAACGTTTGTTCTACGACTTTCTTGACTTTCAAGTTTTTCAGTGATAAGATAACGTTCAAAGTTTATACCAATTTCATAAGAGTGACAACCCTGCTCTCAACTGTTACGGGCAATGACCTATTGACCGCCGGGGATTCCCGCGGTAAAAGCGCAACGCCGCAACCGCAACCCGCAACGCACCGCATCGCGCTTGTGCGTATATTGAGTGTGGGTATGTATAGGTGCGTGGTGTGCGTAGGCGCGTAGGTATGTATTACGGACACACGTCTGTTATACATTAGGGTTGACAGCGACTTGGAAAACTTTAATTTTGTATGGAAACCTGATAATACGTTTTTCTGAAATCTTTCTTCGCCTTTGCATTCCTTTGGTGGGGGGTAATTTGCAGCTCCTGGCTTCATACACCAGTTACGGGACACCTTGTATAAAAGTGCTAATAAAATAATTACTGTATTTTAGTTTAATTTTATTTAAATATACTTTAAGTAATTCTTATGCCTAAGTCTACTAACAAATATGGATCTGTGTCTGAAAATAAATGATTATTATTATCGGAAAATTTGTTTTTCTCAGTCCTCTGACTGGTATAAACTCCATTACGGGTTACAAAAACCAAGAAAATGCAGCGTATATTTGGGTATTTCAACTTATTGGTGTGGATGATGGGTCTATCTCCATGAATTTTCTTACTATTTTACACGTATTGAGATTGGCTGATTTTTGTAGAGTTGTGTATATGAATGCGTTTAATCCTATATTGTGTCAGAAATAAATGATTTTTTCTTTCTTTCTTTCTTTTCTTACCGAATCCTGAAATGTCGTAGAACTAAAGTTATCCTTTGTGATGGTCAGAACCACCCCCTTTCGGCTTAGTACACATTATATAATACAACCTGTAGAAAATAACCAGGCCCCAAACGAAATAATATATAGAATAATTATCATCGTCATAATCATCCACAAACTTCACCCACTCTTAAGGAACTTTCTAGGAAATGAATTATGTACCTTACCAAAAATTTACGATTCCGGTAGGTTGCGAACCCACGTCCGTCAAATCGATCCTTGACGCTTTCTAAAGCTAGACCCATGTCGGTTTACGTCGAAATTCTTGATGAAGTGGGATGTGCACCGATTAGAGCACTGAATTGAATTGACAGTTCTCGTCTCGCGGTCCTCGGAAGTGGCCACTAACGGTGCTCATGATGAAGGGCCTTCGAAACATCAGCAAGATGATAATAAGTGAGGTACGTGTTGAAAGCCGCATAATATTTATTAATAGATAAGAGCAGTTATAATATTCTACCTTAGTCTGGTTTAACACTAAAAAATTAGAAACTAATCTCCTTGTATCCGTCACCCGCCGGGATTGAACCAAGAGTTAAATCCACATCGCTTACAGCTGAACTTGCCGACAATTCGGCCGATGTTCGATACACTCATGTTTTATTCAGTTCTAAACAAGGCCAATGCCCACGCGGGATGCCCACTCACACATACGCCCACTATTTTATACAGGGTGTGCTGATCCAACAAGTGTGTACAGCCCTAGCGTCAAGCTCCTATAACTATAAAGACCATGTGATGGAAGCCTTCGCTTTGCTGCGGTTAACTCCAACACGCTTGTCTTCCCTTGACCACGACAGCGGCGGTAACAATGCGGTCCTGTCGAATCGTCGGACAATAACGGCCTTGAGCAGTTACGTATGTATACGGTATTATACATATATTCACAACAAATCTGTATTTGCATAAATATATGTAGGTTTACTTATTTATTGCAGGTACAGTACACCCCCTGCCTTTCTTACTGCCATATTTCTCTCCATACAAAAGTTGTCTGGAAGAAATCGCTTCTAAGCGATAAGACCGCCCATTGTACCAGTTGTAGTAATATAAGGAGCCGACAGCCGGTGGACCAAGGCGGTAACAGAGTGGTTTCCGATGGAAACGAGACGGCCTCAAGGCAGACCACCTGCCAGATCCCACTGCTGGGCAAAGGCCTCCCTTCCCTCTCTCCATACTTCCCGGTCCAAGGCGTTGGTCGACCAGTCAGCACAGTACATGTCCAGCTCATCCCGCCATCTGAGCCTAAACCGGCCGCGAAGATTAATAAAAATAATATTTATAGAGGTAAATTGCTCTACGTAAAAAAGTCAGTTATAATTCTCATGTACTATATATACTGTTTAGGGCAGCAGCGTCTTTCCGTGTATCGACACCCGTACTGCACTCGCCAACCCGCCTGCCAAGCGTGGTGAGTATGGCAACTACCCCTCATGGAGATCCATGAGAGAGGCCTGAGTTCAGTAGTGGACGTTTTTCGGCCGAAATGATACTATTTAGATAATTAAAGCGTTGTCTTATATGTAACTATAATACTCTCACAAGATTAACTACGCAAAGTACGTAAACAACAGAGTTATCTTAACCTGATAACATTTTTATTTATGAGTTGAAGCTATCGGTCACTAATCAACTTTACCTACGTACGTGACTTTTTATAAATAGGTTATTAATAACATTTAAAAAATTAAAAAAAAGATTCATAATGAAGTTTATTTTACACACAGTATTATTTATTTTATTATAAAACACAACGTTTATCTATTTAACACGCTTTTATTAGCTTCACCTAAATATCTAACGGAATCTTCAAACACTGTTCAGAAATCAAAATTAGCTTTACACACATCAGATTTAATTGAAAACTTGCAATCTTATGAAGGACCGATACAATAGTTTGGTGTGTTATTCAGTTTAGTATTTTAGTATTTCGACTGTAACTATTCTATTTTTTCAACCTATTTCGTCCCACTGCTGGCAAAAGGTATCCCTCAAACTCTTCGAACTATCTTTATACCTCGCAAGCAACGATCACACTGTTCGATTATTGGACCAAATTTCTGACGTGACGCAGCAGTAAAAAATAATCTAATCCGTACAAAGTACTTTCCGTACAAAGTAAATACAAAACGATATTACAGAAGCATCGTATCGTACGATCTTTTACAACCGCCCATACCGACACTAATGTGCAATTACGCCGCAAGCAATATCAATCTTTATTCGTATCCAACATAAAGACCCCAATCGAATCTCCGCAGCCAATGGCAGACGCTTTCAATATTTGATAGACATTCATTACTAACGTAATTGTTTCCCGTCGGTTCCGATAATAGGAAGTTTGTTCTTTTACCTGAGTTAATCTATTTCCTTTTTTCTTGGGAATTTTTCTTAAGTAACGCGGAATTGGTGAAGTCGTTGCTGTTAAAGTCGGTTTTATTTGTAAGACTTTCGCGAGACTTCGGGGTTACTTAAAATTTTTAATACTTGTATTACCACTCAGCTTACAGGCTAACTGTAAAGACAAGTTATAATAGCACGTAAACTCATACAACATAATTTGTTATAATAAGACCGCGTGGTTGCTGGTTTAATAGAAATACGTGTAGACTCAGTACTTAACATTTTTATTGTTTTTCTAGGACGATGGTAGTACAGAGTTCGGTCCTAATGGACCCTGGTGAACACAATAGTGGGATCAGAAAGGATAATACCTTGAGTAGGTATACCAGCAGCTTAAGGGCCGGCGCAGACCGACGTCGCGGCACGGCACGCCACAGCAAAGGAATGAATAAATGAATGTTAATAACTTTATTTCTCACCAAATTAAAATTAACACAAATACAGGAAAAAAAAACAAATTAATGTGTAATGGGCGGCCTTGTCGCTAAGAGCGATCTCTTCCAGGCAACTCTTGGATGGGCAGAATATGAAAAAGTATAGTATATAACGGTGGTGTACTAATAAGATAGAATAGTAAATAGGAAACATAATATTATAGTATACATACCTACATACTCATAAAATACATATATATTTCTAAAAATAAACTGATACTAATATTACATAATTAAGAAAGCTTATCAAGGGAATCCAGGTAAAACTGATAAACCGAATTTTTAAAGATTAAAGATGGACGGGATTTGTTTTATCGGATGGGAACAGGAAGTGTGTTCCAGAGTCCTGTTGAAGGAATCGCCATAAAACTGGGAAGTATGGAGAGAAGTTTTATACTGACGGCACTGAGGAATCTATTTCCGTCAAGTTCCTTTTATCATTATTTCAATGTGATTAAAATACATATTTATTTATTTCGATGCAGTTATGCCGGCAGTAGAATGTTGCCTCTTCTGTCTTGCCCGTGGATGCAGTAAGAATCTCCCAACGGAAGTATCCCACCTCTGGAAGATGGGCAGCAGCGTCTTTCTGTCTATCAACGTTGCAGGCGTATTGACGGGCGCAGTACGGTTACTGCCCCCGCCAATCTGCCTGCCAAGCGTCGCGAGTATGGCAACAACCCGCTCTGATCTTGTAGATCCATGAAGGACGCCTATAATGATGATACCATGACACCTCGTGACATGCCGCATGGCTCATCACATGGCCGCACGCCGTGCCGTGCCGCGACGCCAGTCAGCGCCGGTCCTAATAGTAGCCAACGTCAATATTATTATCAGCTTCAGAAAAATTCCAATTTCCCTCGCAATATTTTCCATCAGCTCCACAAACAATCTCCAAGTATCACGAATGACACAGCGAAGACTGCTTGCATTATCCCGCAATACAATAAACCATGAGTAGAGCTGACCGGACAATATATCAGTGGAATATTGGAAAAGTAGGAATGCTCCATCTGTTAAAATACACTACTGGTTCTAGAAGCGTTTCGCTTTCCGAAAATGAATCTTACGGTTTTGAGTCTTGGTTAAAAACGCAATGTATGGCATCCTATAGTTCTGATTAGGAAGCTATATTATAATAACGTTTTCGTTTTATAACTTGTTTTTAGCCGTGAAGGCCATTTATTAGCTTCTCTGTTGCCTAGACATAAGTTCACTATCATATATTGTTATTATAAAAGCTGTAGGCCTTCCTTATGTAAATAAATAAATAACAAAAACTCGGGAATTTATCGCGTAATAATATTGATTATTCCCTACGTTTCGACTGTGTTTCAACAATCGTGGTCCCGGGTTGACTCTCCGGTCGGGAATAATCAATGGTATTACGCGATAAATTCCCGCGTTTTTGTTATTATATTATAATGAATTGTGATCGCGAAAGTTTACGAAAAACTATAGGAAGCTATACCTCTATTTTATAGGAAGGTATAACATAAGATAGTAAGGAAACGGGTTGTGATAAATATAGGTAATCATACATTTATAGGAAGAAATAAGGAAATCAATGTGGATATTAAAAGGAAATTGGCCTTTCGCGTGTATTATAGATGATTTATGCAGCCTCAGCTGGTTTTTATGATGTACGGGACGTTGCTGCGCCTGAGATTTCGCCAGATAAATTAGGCTAGCCCAGCACCTATACCATCAGACTGACAGACGGACAGACAGGCAAAGAGAAACTATAAGGGTTTCTTGTTGTACTATGGAAACCTAAAAAGGGCATATACGTGGATAACGTACTTGTCAAGTTAGCAACTATAGTTAAAACCCAAATCGTAGGTCAGTGAACAAGCGACGCGACGCATCACTTATTTGAGCGACAATTTCTTTGATGATTTTATTCAGATTTGTAAAGCTAGGACTATTATATTTCAGAGCGGGGGAACGCTAAAAAAACTTGAATATTTTGCAAATGGTTGGAAAGTAATGAGAAGTTAAAGACAACCAGGTTTTCTTTATTTTTAGAATTTGATAAATTATTATTTTCAGCATTTTTTTGTGCCGTTATTTCAGCGTCTTTATTTTAATAGGTCCATGCATATACAGCTTTCTAAAACTAAAAGTCTCTTCGTAAAGCCGCAGACAGACAGACAGACAAAGCAAAATTATATGGGTCTCTTGTTGTACAGTCCCGTTCATAGTAAAGGACAGCACTTAGCTTTAAAACGCTAGTCTGCCAGTCACAAGTTAATATCACAAGAAAAATATCAAATTCAACTAAATTTAATATATTCCGGGGTTCTAGTACGTCATAAAACAAAAAACTCAAACAGTTTGAAGTCATAATATATTGAGTTGATGTCGTTGGCCATAGCCAATCGCGATCAGAGATGACTTTTCTACGGAACCATAGAAAGCCAGTTGTTCGAACTCCATAACAAAATCCATAGAGATGGAATTTCAAAAGCTTATATATCATAATTTCAGTCGTATAACGTCCACAACTGAACCCTGGCCTCCCTCATCATGGGTCTCCATAAGGGGTAGTTGCTATACTCACCACGCTTGGCAGGCGGATTGGCGGGCGCAGTACGGGGTGTTGATATACGGAAAGACGCTGCTGCCCATCCACGGGCTTGAGAGGAGGGGTAACATTCTACCGCCAGCACTCCACGGCAAATATGTGTGTATTTGCGTACGCAATATATACTACAGGGTTATTTTCGGTACAATACAAGATATTCTGACCCGACACCCCCGAGATCTAAAAGCGCCACAGTAACGCGCGCGGCGCACGTCCGGTAATTGAATACAATGTGATTTATGATATGGACAACGATTCCTCTTCGTTACGTCCAAGCCATTTTTCGGTATGCTGGCCCGTTTTCCACAAGATTGATGGACTCGGAACCATCATGTTGCTTCAAATTGGACACGAGAGCAATGTTGAAACGATACGTCGAGTTTTCGTGTAAAATTTCCATATTAACGAAGTTCTAAATGTGCTTATCGGTTCATAACAGTCCACTGCTGGACGTATAAGTGAGGCCTTTCTACTATAAATGATATATACAGCGTCAGCAACTGGTATACATGATGTACGGGACGCTGCAGTGCCTGGGACATTGTTAGATAGATTAGGCTTACCCAGCACCAATACCATCCTCTCAGCTTAGTCAGCTGAAAGAACAGGTCAATACGTCTGAAGCTAATTAAGTCGCGGTTTTGCTTACGATGCTTTTCTACACCGTTAAAGCACGCGTTGAACGTGCTGACTTAATCTTCCATTTAGAAAGTAACATTTGCTGAAGTGGAACTGTTGAAGAAGAACAAATGCCCATCAAAACTCTGAATATCATAAAATCGGCCAAGTGCGAGTCAGACTCGCGCACGAAGGGTTCCGTTCCAATATAGACATAGACATTGTTTTTATTCACACAGCGACATAGAAAATACATAAGTACTTGCAACAAAGGTTAAAATAAAAACACGAAACACATACTAATTAAGAAACATACACAAAGTAAAGTACCTAAACTGAAAAAAAGCATGTGCAGTGCCCGCCATGTGCTGTGTGAAAAGCCACGAGCTCAGCTTAATGCTGCGGTAAATCCACAGCGCTGATTTTCAGCTCAAGGCTTTGTTGACGAAGGAACCGGAAACTGATGCACCACATTCTAAATTGTCAAATAATAGAAAATATTTGGCAAAAAAAACTTTTTGGTAGCACCACCCACTGTTGGTTGTGATTTTTAGTTATCTAATCACATTTTGACGAGCTCTGTGGCGCAGCGGGCGAAGGTCCGCCTGCGACGCAAGGGGTTGCGGGTCCGATTCCCGCCTCGGGACAAATGTCTGTACGATCTGCAGATATTTGTTCAGGGTGTTCTGGGTGTTTTTCTGTATATAATAAAAATATCTATCTATGTAGTATAATGTATCAAGTATATACTGATATACTTAATACATTATACTACATAGATAGATATTTTTATTATATATAGAAAAACACCAGCATTTTATTTCATTTTACGTGTGATTTGTCCAGCATTATTTATTTATTTATTTATTTATTTATTTCATACGGCTATAATATTCAAACGGCATTAAAATTACGTTGTATGGGCCCTTAAATATGTATTTTATTTTATTTTAATTTAATTATTTGTTTTTAAAATGAATTTATAACTTAATAATCTGTGAATATTTCAAGCGTCTATGTGTTACCGTTATTAATATCGAACAAAAAACGGCAAAAAATCACGTTTAAAGTATGAGAGCCCCACTTAAATATTTATTTATGTAATTCTGTGTATTTGTTGTTATAGCGGCAACGGAAATACATCATCTGTGAAAATGTTATCTGTCTAGCTAACACGGTTTATGAAATACAGCCTGGTGACAGAGAGGCAGACAGACAGACGGACAGACAGACGGACAGCGGAGTCTTAGTAATAGGGACCCGTTTTGTCCCTTTGAGTACGGAACCCCTGAAAACAGAAAAGCTGTACTTTCTAACTCGACGAGCATCGACATCAAACCTTCCAGTATTTATTCGTAAGCTTGGAGCAGTTAATAATTTTATATCAACGATTAAAGAAAATAACACTGTTCTAATTATTCATTGAATAAATAAAACTAACAAGCATTCCTCGGTTTTTTCTCAAAGATTAAAACCTTGTTAATTAAACTAAACTGAATTCTATGTCGAAAGAAACTAAGGAGTTTTTAAATGAAAACAGTTAATTGGATTTGTCGTTCCTGTTGAATTAGCAAGTTTGTAGGACCTTTATTTTTGTTGAAGAGATCGGTCGCTGTTGATGAGACGGTTTTAATTTAAAATTATTTGTTGGTTTCTAGGGTTTCGTTGTAAAACGAGAAACCCTTGTGGTCCTCGCTTTGTCTGTCTGTCTGTCCGTCTGTCACCGGCTTTGCGAAGAGACTATTAGCCCTGCTAGGAATGCTGTAATTTTTCATGGACATATAAAACAACAGCTACGAGATAACGCTACCAAAAAATTCTAAAAAATAATGAATTTGGGTAATTTTCCCTTCGTGTAGGGTATCGTTATTTTAAAACCATTTAGGGGTTGCGAAGGCAATTTTTCGATTTAGGGTTCCGTTTGCAAAATATAAAAGTTTGTCACTATCAAGAGACTCGTGAGTTACACTATTAATTGTTATGTTAAACGGGGTTATGCTGTGGGGTGCCGGCAGTAAAATGTTACTCCTCCTCTCATACCCATGGATGCAGTAAGAGCCTGCTAAGGGATACCTCCGGAAGATGGGCAGCAGCGTCTTTCCGTGTATCAACATCCTATACTGCGCTCTCCAACCCGCCTGCCAAGCGTGGTGAGTATGGCAACTACCCCACATGGAGATCTATGACGGAGGCCTGTGTTCAGTAGTGGACGTTTTACGGCTGAACTGATGAATTATGGGTTATAGGTGCAACGCGAACGTGTGAGAGGGGAGGAGACGGTGCCGCGTAAAAGCTCCATTCCCTGAAGAAAGTTCCCCTAGCAGGAATTGAACACGAGAAAACCCAACATAACAATAAAAGATTTTAACTTTTTTCCAGCGTGACCTCTAAAATCTGAACTGTTAGAACTGTTAGACAAACCTGGAAAAAACATGAATGTGAAAAACATGAGTTTTAACCGTGAACTTGCTAGAATCAGGGGAAAAGGGCGCACCTCTTGTCACCTATCATCACTTTAGCCGTCGGACGTTCACTGCCTGACATAGGAGTCATTTACCTACAAGTATTGCGGCTAGAAGTAGCCTGCTACCACACCCGACCTGCAGACCTTAAGGTGGTCCGCGCATCCCCCTGCAATATTATGTGACTCAGCTCTGGAAAAAAATGTGGGATACACCCTTTTTATGATCGGGAGCGGAGTTGTCACATCAACATTTCCCCACAGGCTAAGTCAATAACACCTAAATAACACGCCATCGGCAAGCCGGGCACGATCCAACAAATATATTAGCGCTAATATACGTATGTTTATAGCGAAAATCGGTGATGGAGCCGAATTTGTATGCGGCGTACACTTTGTTTACCTTATCGTTTAATATAGGGGCTTGTATAACGAGTATGTTACGTATGCTGTTTCTGTTTGTTTTTGGTCTTTGGTTACAATTTTTGGACAGAAATTTAAATTGATCATCGTGATCTTATCGAACGTTTGACCGTTGACTGCTGGGTCACAGATGTGCTATTGATACTACAGTATTCTGGATAATGGCCAACCCGCCTCACAAGCGTGGCGAGTATGGCAACAACCCCTCATGACCAGTACCTACTTGTAGATTCATGAGGGAGGCCAAGAGCAGCGTCTTTCTGGGTATCAACACCCTGTACTGCACTTGCCAAGCCGCATGCCAAGCGTGGCGAGTATGGCCACAACCTCCTCATGATCTTCAAGCGACCTATGTCCAGCAGTAGACGTGGACATAAGTCCTACGGCTGATATGATGATGAAACCATGACGCAAAACCAAATAACTTCTTGTGAAATTGTAAGCAGTTGATAAGGCAACTACAGTAAATCCCGAGTATTTCGAACTGAATTCCGTGCTTTAAGTTTTACAAGCTCCGCTGTGAGCGATAATATCCAGTATTTGCGATCTTGTTCCGCTTCCTAGCGTCCGCATTTGTGCAGAAAGCGGGTTCATCGTCATCATCTCAGCGGTAGGAAGCCAGCTGCTGGACGAAGTCCTCCCTCATGGCATCTCCAAGTAAGCAAGCGGGTTGGCGAGCAGCGGAATGTTGATACATGGATACACGCTGCTGCCCACTTTCCGAAGGTATCCCTTGGCAGATTCTTACTGCCTCCACGGGCAGAAGAGGAGGGGCAATGTGAATAATTGATCTCAACTTTAAATAAAACTTATTGTAATCTTTATGTGTCCCTGCTGGGAAAAGGTCGCCCCATGTCCTTGAGTCCCAAATGTGATTATGAATCCCATCATCAGAAACAAGTTTTGAAAAAAGCGACCAAGTGCGAGTCGGAAAACAGACGACTCGAGAACCTCGTCCTTTTTACAAGCGTTTATTTAGTTTCACTTGTACCGATGTCTGTCTGTAATCAAATCTTGTTAATCTCAAGTTAAATTTGATCCACTTCCCGGTTACAGATTGAGCTGAAATTTCGCATGCATGTGTGTTAATCGGATAAAAATGCATAATTATTACGACATGGAACTGATCTGTTGATGGAACCGGATGGTGGCCATTAGGAATTCGGTAGTTAAACGACACAACCCCAGCGAGTTTCGACTCGTTTGATCCGTCTTGACGAGTGCTTTGGTGCTAGATGGTAACCAGGGGCTCATGATAGAGCTGGAAGGTGGCCAGCATCGGAACTCAGTAATTAAGCGATTTTAACTTTTTTTATCTTTTTATTAACAAGGAAAAGCATTTTTTTACGTTTTTTTTAAACTCAACTTGTTATTAAAACACATTTATTAATAGTCGGTTAAAAACCGACTTCGCCGGCTATCTGCGTAGAGTCGGTCTCTCCCGTTCCGGCAAGGACTGACAATAACTCGCTGAAAAGTGGAGCGGACTACACCAGACACGCCGCAGAGATGTTGAGAACTATCTGGGATTGCGCAGAGGACTGCATTTAATTATGAACATCGGAAATTTTGGTTTTAACTGATTTGCATAAGGTTTTTAGAGTTATTTGTTTAAATTTTCTACAACTTCTGAAATGGTTAAATCTATATGAGTAACTCCAAAAGGGGTAAAAACTTGTCCTTTCGAGTGTCTAAAATCAATGTAAAAAAAAGGTAAATCTGATAAATTGTTCCTTGTAGGTTCCTGTCGAGTTATATTGATGTATGTTACTGTGAAGTAGAACATACTTATGTTATATTTACACCTAAATATTTAAAGACATTTTCTTGAATTCACTCAATCTCGTAGCATGCCATCTAAGTTCGTTTTATCTTTCGTTATGGAAAATGATTAATTCTGGACATTATGTAAAAATCAATGTTTAACGATTTGATTCCTTCTGATTGATACAAATAATGATTCACCTACTTATATTCACCATTACATGATAAGACCCAGATTTTAAACTTTCGCGATCACAACACATTATTAAAATATGGGATTATCGGGTATTTATCGCGTAATTACCTTTATTTTATTCCCGACGTTTCGACCGGATTGCACCTGGTCGTGGTCGCGGGGAGACTGGCGTGCTGAAGTTAGGTTTGCCTAAGGTACATAAACCCGACGTGCCTATACGGCCGATAGTAAGTCAAATAGACTCGCCGACTACCACCTGGCAAAGCACGTTGCTGGTATACTGCAACCATTAACGGGAAAGGGGTCATCTTTCGTAAAGGATTCCCGCCATTTTATCAGCATCATCAAGGGCATGAAGTTGGAACCTGGAGACATTGGTTAGCTTTGACGTCGAGTCTCTTTTCACCAATTTCCCTCAAAGATAGCTTTGATGTTGTAAGGCAGAGACTTAGCGATTATGAACTTCCAGACCAATACGCTATTCTCTTTCAGAACTGTCTCGATGGAAATTTCTTTTTGTACCAAGGGCAACATTACCTCCAGATTGACGGTGTAGCTATGGGAAGTCCTGTGGCCCCCGTACTTGCCAATATCTGGATGGAGCACTTTGAAACTTCGATAGATCTGGCAGCCTGCGGTATAAAACTATGGAAGAGATACGTTGACGATGTTTTCTGCGTGATTAGCGGAGACAGCGGGGTAGTCAATCAGCTGACTGATCATCTAAACTCCATACACCCTAAGATAAGGTTCACCTATGAGATGGAGAAGCATAGATCTCTAGCCTTCCTTGATATTAAAGTAATCGTGAATTTGGATGGGTCCTTATCGCATACCGTGTACAGAAAGCCGACACACACCGACCGATACCTGAATGCTGCGTCACACCATCATCCGTCGCATCTGGATTCTGTAGTTAAGTCACTAATGAACAGAGCTTATGACCTCTGTGACCCTGAACATCTACCAGGAGAGCTAGATCATGTTCAGGAGGTTCTTAAACGGAATGGCTACAGGACCAATAGATGGCATCCCACTCGTAAGCGCAAATAAAAACACCCTGAAGTTTCAAGACAAACAGCTTTCTTGCCGTACGTGAAAGGTGTTACTGACAAAATTGGAAACTTGCTTAAGAAGTTTTCAATAAAGACAGTCTACAGTCCACACACAAAAGTGGCTAAGCGTCTACGATCACCAAAGGATGTAGTACCCTTGCAAGTACCTGGAGTTTACAAAGTCGATTGCAGCTGTGGTCGTTCTTACATAGGCCAAACGAAGCGCACAGTCGCCGAACGTGTTAAGGAACATATCGCAGCGGTCAAAAATCGACAAGTAAACAAGTCAGCTATAGCGGAGCATGTAGTGGACTCAGGACCCAATCACTGGATCGAACTCCACAATCCCAAGATTATTTCCAACGAGAGGCACTACTACAAGAGAATGGTTCGGGAAGCGATTGAAATTAAGAAATATCCTAATTTTAATCGTGAAGACGGCTTCAGACTCTCTGCCTCATGGATGAATTAAATAAAGATAATTACGCGATAAATACCCGATAATACCATATTTTAATAATACCCAGATTATGATACTAAATTATTTTTTTATGACGAGACAAGCCGAAGGTACACCTGATGTAAAGCGGTAACCTCCACCTATAACAACTGCAATATCGCGGTGATCACGATCATGTGCCCTAGTGACTAACGCTGCATTACATTGCACCCGTCACCCTGAAACAGAGTTGTAAGGTCTTATGAACCTATCATTTCACCAGCCCCCTTACCCTTTAAACCGGAACACAGCAATGCAGTACTTGGCGGCAGAAATATGTATGTATGGTGGTAGTACTTCGCCGAATGAACTCTACACAAAAACTTCTACTCCTACTCTACTTTCCAAGCCTTGTTATACCATTTACTGCAAAATAACTAACAAGCAAATTAAAATATTTCGCAGGCTAAAATTACAACAGTACCGTGCCAAACACCGAGCCAACCATGGGTAAGAACCATGCATTGAGCATTTTTAGTTTCCAAATATTTCAACTCAGCGCCGAATACCATCTGGCAGCACGTATTCGAAACATTAAATGTATTGTTAAGCAGCATAATTATTAGCGCCTGCAGCGTGCCAAAACCCCCAAGCAACTGTCAGTAATGCTACCCGTATGTTCGCTACGTGCCAACTATACACTGCGCACTTTGTGATTGCTCTAGTACGTTATATACTTGTTGCTGCAGCAATGTAGCAAGCAAAAAAGCCTGCGACATTAAAAATAAATCAGTGGCTGAAGCAAAACTAATTATCAATAGATGGCTTGAATCCCTAAATTATGATAAGACAGAAGAGTTGCTTGTAACCGTAAGATAAAAAATCACGTATCCAATCATCAATTAGGTACCTACATCAACATTTTTTGCATTTTCAATATTATATTCTTACATTTAAATTTACATAATAATTTTTAATTTTTTAAACTAATATCTCTCAACTATAATAATAACAGTTAGATTTATAAGATTGTCCCGTTTTTTTTGTATTCAATTTTCATTGTAATTTCTGTCAGCTGAGCATTTAATTACTCGTTGTCTAGCTAATTCGTCAGCCGGCTCCCTCGATACAGGCTCAGCCTAGTGAGGGAGTCACCAATAACACAGAACAATTAATTCCTCAGCAAAAAAGGAAACAATGTTTAAACAGTTAAGATGTTAATTTTTTAAGTTTTAGCATAAGTTTCGCTGTATTTTATACTTTTTCTTTTTGCTGTAATAAATGCTTTTTCATTTTCATTTTCATTTCATGTAACTAGATAATTTATGCCGCGTCATTTATTCCCGTGATTGTACTAGGGAATTAAGTAAACTAGCATCTATTAACTCTCTCTCTCAGATATGTACGCTAGCCTAGTATCTATACTTAGCTTACTCGGCTGTATAGGCTGTATTCAGAGGAAATAGCACGCTAATGCGTCTGGAGCCGCGGGATTCCTCATGATGTTTTCTTTTTCTTTTCTTTTTTTATTTTTGATCTCAAAACTGGACGTTACACCTTTACACACTTAAACAAAAGAGGTATAGCGATGATCACGAGATTTGCGCCTGTTGCAAAGCTGTCGCTAGATACGTAATCAGCCTGCCGAGGTGATGTCATAAACAAAAGAATAAGCAGTTGGAATGATGATGCTGATGGCCTCTCTGCCGATGGAATTCACCCAGTGACATAAATTGAAATATGAACGGAATTCTCAGCATGTTCGGGAAACCCTTAAGGATTGGGTTGCATTAGGTTTCAAAGGCAATATGGTTAGTTGAAACATCTAGGTCACTACAAGAAATGATCCTTAAAGTTGTAAGCTAATCTATCAATCAATCATCAATCATTTCAATCAATCAATCATTTATTTATTTAAAATCTTTACAAAGTATTACATATTAAGCGCAATTTTCAAGCCCTCACCTCCCGTGCTAGTTAAAAACTGTGTTACGGCAAGGTAAAGTCTATCCAATCACGCACACATAAAAATACCTTACGAAGATTTAATACATACCTTACAGACTAACATATATTATGTAATAATAAAATATAAGCACTGTTACGGCTGCATTTTTCAAGGTCAAGAAATAACTACAAAGAGACGAACATCTATAACGATAGTAGGTACCTAGTAAATCTAAAATCTGTAAACTTATTGTAATAATGCTAAGTATAAATTAATGTGAACTGACTATTTAACAAAGGTACTAATCTAGAACATACATACATACGTACATAACATTTAATATAATCAAACAGTGTATTTAATAATAGAATAGGTAGGTAATTTTGGAGCGAAATCTTTTTCAATGCTATAACCGCAATGTGTGAACTCATGAGTTGTAGAAAAAAGTAGGACGGTGGCAAAGTTGCTGATGGTGTTACTTTCAACATTTACTGAAATTAAGTGCATCAAGGTCGTTTTTAGTCACTAGGCAGTACAATAAAATTATTAGGATTTAAAGTTTATAATATCGCTCTTAAGTGGCCCCATAATCTATCGAGTTGATGTATCTTTTTTCCGCAATCATCTTTGCCGGACATTCAGCAGAACCTGTTATGTGTTTGCAAGGCTTTTTGTAGTGAAGGCATGTAGCACACTGAGGATCTTCGGCCTTTTTTGTGCAGTCCTTAAACGAATGTCCTTGAAGTCCACAGTGGCTGCAGGTGGTGGTGGTCTCTCGACAGGTCTTGGCGGCGTGTCCGTATTGCTGGCACTTGAAGCAGCGTGTGACAAAAGTGAAGTCTTTTACAGGGCAGGATGACCAGTTCACGTATATTCTTTCTTTCGATATAAGGGCCTTGCGAATTATTGCAGAAACTTCTATTATAAAGTTACAAGTTTCAGCGTCCTTTTTACCTGATTTGTGACTTAATTTAATGAGGCCCAGGAATTTCTCCAAAGAAAGGTCTTGAAGAGTTTCAGCCAGGTTTTGGTGGTAGATGCAGGTGAAAACTTCCTTCTCTTGCATATTCGAAGGCACTCCTACTACAACGACTCTGGGTTTCCGTTTGAGTTGCTCATCAATTATCAGGGCTGAGTTGGAAATTTCCATAGACTGCTTGAGCTTTTCTATGTCACCCCTCGTTTCAGTGCTGATGATAACTCCTCCGTTTCTTGTTTTACGAAGGCCTCTAACTTGTAGCTTCATTTCCTCTGGGCAAATAATTTTTTTAACCAAGTTTTTGGTTTCTTCGCTCGTTTTTAGCTTGTCTAAAGGATAGATGGCCAAAGAGCTTGTGTTCTGGGGCTTGATGAAGCTGCTCCCTCTTTTCACCATGTCAGCAAAGGAATTCCCGGCGGGAGGTGCGGAGGCAATGCTTTGCTTTAGGTCTTGTAGCTGTTGCGAGATATCCAGTTGCTCTCGGAGGGCTTGAACAGCGGAATAGGAGCGAATAGCTTTCGCCTTGAGGCCTTGGTAGTGCATCGCCATCTGCGATGTCCCACTCGATACTTTTCTGCACAGAGTACTAATTCGAAGTTTTTGTTCCGTATTCATCTTGCTCTCCGCTGCGATAGTGCTCATTTCATTAAGAAACTGATCTATGGTCGTCATCCAGCCTTGTAACTCCGATGTAGAGACACATTCCATGGTTTCGCCTACTTGCTGAGGGTCCAGGGCGCGCGGCGCCGGCGCGGAGGGCGTGGGCGGCGGACTGCGCACCGTCCTCCCGCTCCGGCTAAAGGGACTTATGTCCATGTAGAATTAGCTAGTTTCTAATAGTCCATTTCTTTATTCACTTTATATCACAAATACCTATACAACTTTCTGTAAATACTGTGACACAGATTATGTTAGTCGCGGGAATGAGGTCACGATGCAGCAAAAATATTATTTGTGCATTTTAATCTAAGCGCACGTCCGTTCTTTACAACGTCTAAAAGAATGCTCCCATAATATATATGTATATATAATTCAAAGTCCTGACTGACTCACTGACTGACTGATATATCAACGCATAGCCTAAACCACTGGGACCTTGAAATTTGGCACACATATACCTTGAGTATCCTAGAGGTGCACTAAGAAGGGATTTTTCGAAATTCGCACGGATAGGGAATAAGTGGGATTTATATTTTCGAATCAAAGTGGCTCTGCGTGAAAAAGGGGATTTCCACGCGGACGAAGTCGCGGGCAAAAGCTAGTAACAATATATGGAGATTTAGAACGAACAATATATGGAGGCGTTTAGGAGATGACGTGGTTTTACCCGACTGCCAAGGAAGGGTATTGTTTTTCGCGCGTATCGTGTATGTTTGTTCCTTTGTTTTCTTGTTTTTTGTAAATTTCTTTAGTCACACGTATCTTCCAAACGGCTGGATGGATTTCGATTAAGGTATCGTTAGATTCGTCTCAGAAACCCAACAGTCCTTAGATATGAACTTAAAATAAAACAAAGAGGCGGATTCTTGGCGCCATGTGAAAGAAGTAAATTTTTTTAAAAATTAAACATGTCGTATAGGGTGTCAAAATAATGGGAATTATCTTAAGCCATAGCAAGTGTCCCTCGTATATGATTACAAGTGTAACTTAGTTAGAGCGTCAATATTTAAGGACTAAACATAATGTTAACCTTTGTATGTAATACCTTTTTAGGACCACTTTTATTTACTAAAAAATAATGTTTTGTCCATCGAGTGAGCTAGCTTTCATCTCATTTCCGCTAAGCACAAGGGGTCCCCGAATAGAGAAATAAACAAGGGTTTTGGTGGGAAATAGAAGCCTTTCAGGATCGGGTTAAATATTCGAAGGGATTCAATAATGTAACGAGCAGTCTTGAAAAGCTCATGAATAAAGGGAAAGTGTTGGAAGCTTAAGATATCGAATTTTAATACTGAATGAGAATACTTGGCTTTAAGTTGGCGAGTATTATTCAATAATTCATGAAGTTAATTTTCATAGTGTCATAGTGAGTTATGAAATTGTATTATAAGGAATTTTGCGACGAAAGATTCTGAATAATTCAAATAAACACTTATGTTTCTTTAAAATAATTCACTTCTTTTTAATTTCAAGCCACTTAGCTATTTTTTTAATTAATCAAATCGAGGGAAGAATATAACAGAAGAAAAAATACCATTTACAAATTTATTGTTAATTGATATATTTTGTTAACGAAATATTGCTGAAAGTAAAAATGTCTCATCTTGTAGAACATTCTTTAAATAATGTTCTTAATTCTAAAATAGTTTAAACTGGACCTATTACTGTTCTATATTCTAAAAAAAATTAAACGGGACATTTTGGTTTTTCGTACGTTAAAATGAAATTTGTCAAACATTTAACCCTACCATTTCCAAAACATTGTGTTTTGGAAATGTTAGTCAACTCTTTCAAGAGCCGTGTTGGCGGAGTGGTATGTACCGCCGACTTCAATCCGAAGGTCGTTGGTTCGATACCGGCCGTGCAACAATAGATTTTTCTTTTTTTAAAAATGTATGTGCATACGGTGAACCCGCGGCTTAGCTGCAGACGTATTGACCTGTTCTTTCCTCTGACTAATAGATGACTAAGCTGAGAGGATGGTATAGGTGCTGGGCAAGCCTAATCCATCTAACAATGTCCCAGGCACTGCAGCGTCCCGTACAGCATGATTACCATGTTGCTGACGCTGTATAAATCATCTATAAAACATGCAAAAGCCTTACTTTTAGTCAACTCTTTGCAGATAAAAACCTCCATAACCGTCAAAGGTTAATTCACTAATAGCGTCTGGTAATAAAAGGATAATACAAGTTGAACTAGAACATTATACATTTTGAAAAATTCGTCGTTCATATTCAATGATGTTTTACACCTGATCCGCGAGTGGTTTCGGATTCGAATTTCGAAAAGACAATTTTTTGCGTTTCTGATGATATTTTTCTTGGGTCTGGGTATGTTCTCATGTATGAATTACATATGTGTTCACCAAAAATACGTATTTACGTATTCCATCAACCATCTGGGACTCATAACACAAGCTTTGTCTACTTCGAGGCCAGATATTTCTGTGCGAAATGTCCAGCATTGTTTTTTGACATTTTTATTAAATTAGGTCGTTACATTGAAATTGGCATTTTGTATGAGAGGAACAAAAAGTCGAATTTTGTTTATATAAAATATTTAATAAATCAAAGTAGCGAGTATCTATGCACTTTTGCCATCTCATAGGTTCTCATTAATCCCTTTACTAAAAAAACCATTCGGACGGGAATCAATAAAATCTTTGAAGGCGGTTTGGACTGCCCCATCGGAGATGATTTTTTTTCCCTTGCAAGAAGTTATCCAAATTTCTAAAAAAATGGTAATCTGTCGGAGCAAGGTCCGGAGAGTACGGTGGATGTTTTAGAAATTCCAATTGAAGCTCCTCTAATTTGGTACCTACGAATCTACCGACTTAATAATCAGTTATCATATTTGTCACAATATTTGTCAAATCAGTTATCATACATATATAAGGACATTGGACACAGAAATTTATCGCGTTATTTACATTTTATATCCCCACGTTTCGACTCAAGTTGCAGCAGTCGTGGTCACTAGACTAATTAAGCAACAGTTTTATGCAATTAAACCGTTACTTCATAATTACACCACGTCCACCGCTGGACGTAGGGCTTTCCCTCATGGGTTTTCAAGACCACGAGGGGATTGTTGCCATACTAACCACGCTTGGCAGGCGGGTTGACGAGCGCAGGTACGGGATTTTGATACACGGATTAAGAAGCTGCTGCCTATTTTAGGGTGATATCCCTTGCCAGAATTTTGCTGCATCCACGGGCAAGAGGGGAAGGGCAATATTATGTAATTCTACTGCCGGCACCCCACGGCAAATGTTACCTAACTAATGCTTATCTATGCGCAGCGCTTACACGTTTTTACACTTTTTGCTGTAATACTAGTTCACCCTGTACCTATTTGACATCGTGTCCCGTTATTCGGGATTAAGTGCCTTCCACTTTCATAAAAACGTTACGAGAATAATACTCCTGAGTACTTTCAGTACACTTTGCAAATTGTTATTTAATTGGGAAACGGCTACGTACACAAACTGTACTATTATATATCTTTGAACTTATGTTTGTTAATTAACTTACTAGGAAACCCATGAAAAAGGCTAAGAAAAAAAGCATTTTTTATGGGTTTCCTAGTAAGTTCGCGGCCTTTCAACATCTAAAGAAAAGATGTAATGTTTTGTTGAAAATACTATGAAGAATGTATAACAATATTTAAAAAATGTAACGATAGGTACCTAAATTGTCGAAATCCATCCCGCCGTTTGAAAGAACGTGCCAATAAAGAAATTTACAAACAAACATATAAGATACGACGAGATTGCCGTCGGGTGCCGGCAGTAGAATGTTACCCCTCCTTTCATGCAGTAAGAGCCTGCTAAGGGATACCTCCGATGAGGATGAAGATGGGCAGAAGCGTCTTTCTGTGTATCAACATCCCGCACTGCGCTCGCCAACGCGCCTGCCAAGCGTGGTGAGTATGGCAACAACCCCTCATGGATGTCCTCTGGCTTGTGTTGCAACCGTCTATTTCTAACTTGCAATGATGATGATTATCCACAGCCCAACTTCGCCCACTGGGTATACCCAGCAGTGGTGAAGTAGGGCTGTGGGCCTATAGGCCTCTTAGTTTGTACCATCCTCAAAGATCCAGCTTCTTAACCACATTTACTGATACCAGGGTTGGACATTATTGTTTGGCACGCGGAGTGTTTTGTTACTTCGTCTTTTCATCTTCATTATATTAACCGTAAGACGTCCACTGCTAGACATAGGCCTCCCTCATGAATCTCCCTTCGCCAGTCCGATCCACCTTTTTCCCGCGACTTCATGAATACCGTCTGCACATCTTGCTGTGACAAACATTTCTAAATCCTTGTGTCTCGGCTATCAGTCAGTTATAGCTTCACTCCACCTGCCATCGCCACGCCTCACAATGTGCCCCGCCCAGCATTAAACAAATTAGTGTACTCGTAATTAAATTTTGTCTCCGTGAGAACTTTGATAGTAAGTCTACCGTCATAAACCTACTCAATTTTACCGACTTCAAAAGGGAGGCTCTCAATTCGATTATTTTTATTGGGTAGGTCATGTTTCAGAGGTAGTTCCATTTTTTTCAACACACGATTCTGATGATGGGATCCATAAGGAATTAAATAATAGTTAGAGACACTGGAGTCCCTCAAGGTATAGTTTCATGCCCGAAATTTAACTTAGCGGTTGTGGTTTGCGTTTCACTCTATAATGATTGCTTGTTCATACACTCAATTATAATGATGGGATCCATGATAAATCAAAGGAAATACTCAAATGTATTCAGATTTAGGCGTACATATTGCGAACTGGGTATTTTCAGCAGCAAGTCAAGAATTTTCTCTTTATTATTTTTAAACATTTCCACAAAACTTTAGAACCCGACACGCGCTATTTTAGTAAATCACGAACAGATTTGATTATACGAGTAACATCCACATGTGTTAGGCATATTATTATAGTCTGGGCGTGTTTAGTGCTCAGCATAAATTCGTACTTCAAGGCGCGTAACTAGCCCCGCTGCTACTCTAAGCAATAGAACAGCTCAATAGGTCATGTCTGGGTAATTGCAAAATATTCGTTACTAACAATAGACGATCTTTCGCGTCTTTTCGTGTAACAACATCACACACTGTCTTGAAGAGGAAGAAACCGTGGAGCACGAGCTAATGCACTGTGGTGCCACAAGACAGACTAGAATAGAGACAGGACTGCAGGAGCTCATGGAGTCATGCCCTTCTTCTTCCACAACATCTGCATACCCTTCGGGGATGCTCATGGAATGCTGCCGGCGACCCCGAGTCCTTCTCCGGTATTTCAAGGAGTTGGGCTGGTTAGGTTAGGGTCGAGGCAGCACCTCGGGGGTCAATGCACAATACACCCCAATGCGGGACGTCAGTGCAGATCTGGTAACCCCCCCTAGAATTAGAATTAGAACATCACACACTGCGCTCGCCAGCATGCCTGGCAAGCGATTATGGCAACACTCCTATCATGATCTTGGAGATGCATAAGGGAGGCCTGTATCCAGCAGTGGATGTGGACAGTAGTCCCACAGCTGTGATGATGAACTGGTTGCGTCAGGGTGATTACGTATCTCGCGACAGGTTTTGCAACAAGCAATTGACAGCAATGTTGCTGTCAAATATCAATTCCTTGCTGTTCTCTAATACAAAATTGATATTTGACAGCAATATTGCTGTCAATTGCCTGTTGCAAAACCTGTCGCGAGATACGTAATCACCCTGCGTATTCCTTATTTTATATTCAGTCCTGTAACAAGTGTAGTTATAAAATCATCATCTCAGCCGTAGGACGTCCACTGCTGGACAAAGGCCTCTCTCATGACCATGTACTGAGCATGAGGGGGTTGTTTCTATACTTACCAAGTCACCACGCTTGGTAGGCGTGCCAGCGTAATACGGGATGTTGATACACGGAAAGACGCTGCTCCCCATCTTTCGGATGTATCACTTGGTAGATTCTTACTGCATCCATGGGCAAGAGAGGAGAAGCGATATTCTACTGTACTATAAGACATTTTTTTATCGAAATCAAAAAAATAATGGCGCTACATTGAGTTGAAATGTCGCGTGACGTCACGGCTTGGCGTGTCTTTTTTCAAGGCACGTTATGACTTCTAGAGCCCCAACCCCTAAACTTAAAAGCGCTAAGTAATTACTCAATTTGGTAAGTCAAAATATGTACGTGTCTACTCTTTTTACAAGCTTTTATTTAGCTTGCCCTGTATGTATGTATGTTTGCTCGCGGAATTTTGCAACTCAATTTTGAATCAGATATCTTCAACCAATTCAGCTGAAATTTTGTATACATGTTTTTTTTTTGGATGATTGTCATCAATGTGACGTCACTCTGAATCCGACATGGCGGAATACCCAAGATGGCGGACTACTTATTTTTAATGTACTCCTATAATATGGGTATCAAATGAAAGGGCTTGCTGAGAATAACTCAAAACAATGAAATGACTTCACTGAATCCAACATGGCGGAACACCCGAAATGGCGGACTACTTATTTTTTATGAACTCCTATAATATAGGTATCAAATGAAAGGGCTTGCTGAGAATAACTCAAAAAATTAAATAACGTCACTCTGAATCCAACACGATGTAACACCCAAGATGGCGGATTAGTTATTTTTAATGGACTCCTACAATATGGGTATAAAATGAAAGGTCTTGCTGAGAATAATTCGAAAAAGAAATGACGAAACTCTGAATCTAACATGGCGGATCTAACAGAGCTGATAATGATGTAAAACACAAGTGAACTATCTGTTACATCACGTTCGCTGTGACTGTGTTTCGTCTAGTAGAGCACAGGAAACGCGAGCCTGGACCCAGTTTCACTGAGACTTGTGCGTCTTGCTTTTGAAGTTTACAACTTGGAGTTTCAAAACGGAGCGCTTTTCCTGCAGATGGTGCGCGGATATAACAATAAGAATCTTAATAGCAACAATTAAATTGCAAACATCAAATATAATTACAATAAGAGCTTCTTAATAGTATAAATAAATTCGCCAACATCATAATCGAGCTAGGAAATGAGAGATAGTTTCCTTTCAAAGATTGTGAGTTACGACATGTCTGGAATGAACGAGAAATGGGCTATGAGTACGCCTAAAATTAAGAAATAACTATTAACCACCTTCAACGTAGTAAACTATGGCTTACTATGCTGAAGGTGAGCGTACAATTACGAGCACTTGAGGAAGACAAGTTCGTGGGTTGAGAGAACGAAACGGCAAGCGTGGTGTGGGACTCACACCAGCCAGTTGGATCTTACTATCTATTCACCAGAATCTGTATAACACATAATATTATACTCAAATAACGTAGGTACACAAACACATGGATTGCGTGTCGTTCTACTTGCACCCTATGACTGAAAATCAGCGTTTGCTTCTTGAGCATATTTCACGCTGAGACATGGCCTTTTGACGTGCTGCAGCACACACATAACAATTTGTTTGTTTATTATATTCATTTGATAGTGATTGGTTACATACTTCAAAGGATAGAGATGACTGCAAGAGTTTGGGGGAGACCTTTGCCCAGCAGCGTGACATAAAAGGTTAACGAAAAAGCAAAAATATTTTCTTAAATGCGTTTATTTGGTGTATTGTAATGTTGCACTTTGTTAATGTTATCTCTGTTGTAATGTATGTAATTCAGCTTTCGATTCTTTGTATGTGTCTGCGGTCGTAAATAAAAGTTTATCTATCTAGATAGAGTGAAGATTTGCAAATGTTCGCTAGTAGATGCTGGATGCGGCAAGCCAAAGGCAAGGGAAAATGGCGGAGAAACTAACACGTTGAAATCTTATTTTCAACGTACAATTAACGTAAGTACTTAACGTAAAAACATTACGATGAATAGTGTAACTTACGTGTGCTTTTAAAGTGAAAGATTTCCATTGCTTTTGTCAGCTGTCTCTAGAAACCAAAGGAGTGGCCTATCTGTACACTGTGTAACTAACGTGAAGCCCGTATAGCTTTACAATGAATAGTGTAACTCATATCATAATATGTACCTATGTGTTTTGAAAGTAAGAGATTTCCATTGAAGTTAGAGTTCGTAACTCTGAAGTTGTAAACCTCTCAGATTCAGATTCATTTATTTATCTTTCCACATTTACATGTACTTAGATAAGTCAACAAAACAATATAATATTAAAGCTAACAATGTATACGAGATACAAGAAAAAATCTTAAAACTAGCTTAAGTATACAGCACCTCATCACAAAATAAGTTTTTGTCAGCCAAAGCTTCGTCAACAGTATAGTAACTCTTATTCAACAAATAATTTTTAATAAATATAAATAATTCCATGTCAGGTTTTTTTCTTAATTCAAGAGGTACTTTATTATAAAATTGGATCGATAAGCACTTAAAACTTTTAAAACTTTTTTTAATTTTAGCTAGTCTCGTATATGGAGTTACGATCGATTCCTTGTTCCTAGTGTCGTGATCATGAATTTCTGAATGTTCAATAACATTATTAAGATTTTCTCTCATGTAAATAATCATTTGATGAATTTGCTCGCAGGCCATTGTCATTATTTTTAAATCTCTAAAAATATCTCTACAAGAATCTCTGGACTTTAAACCTGCTATGTATCTGATAGATCGTTTTTGCAAGATAAATATTCTGTGCGATTCCGCTGCATTACCCCAAAACATGATACCATAACTCATTATTGAATGAAAGTATGCAAAGTATACTTGTCTTGCAGCTTCTATACCCCCCAGTTCTTTAATTTTCTTAATTGCGTAAGTAGCTGAGCTAAGTATTTTACTTAATTGTTCTATATGATTGGCTCTAAAACATGCTTACAAACTAACAGTCCGCGTACAACTAAACACTCCTTAGGTTTCCAGAGACAGTTGACAAACATGTCTAAGGAGTGAACTATCTGTAGGTACTGTCTATCTAGCATTCTCGTATATCTAGTCATAGCAGGAGCTTACGTCTCTGTAGTTTCGTTCAAAGACTGTTAGTTTGTACGCGTGCTTTAGAGGTTTACAACTTCAGAGTATTGTCACTCTAACTGTGCGCTAACTTTGTATTCCTGTAGTTAAGTAAGCGAAGACTGTGGTTCAAACGCTGCTATAGGATATTCTCTAAATGATTTGCAGCTGCTGGGTTCCAATATATTTCTTATGTATTTAGATAGATAGATAGATAACACTTTATTGATCACCACATGTAACAAAAAATATACCGAGGTATAAAAACAAGCAAAAATATAATACAATTTTGGGCAATTCAACGGGCGGCCTTGTCGCTGGGAGCAATCTCTTCCAGGCAACCAATTGTATTTCTATATAATATCTAACCAGCGACGCCGTGGGGTGCCTCTTGCCCGTGGATTCAGTAAGAATTTGCCAAGGGGTACCTCGCAGAAGGTGGGCAGCAGCATCCTTACGTGTATCAACATCACGTGCTGGGCTCGCAAACCCGTCCACTAAGCGTAATGAGTAATGCAAAGACCCCTCATGATCAGTACACTGCCATGAGAGAGTCCTACGGCTCTGATGATGATGATGATGACATCAAAAGAGACCATTTTGTGACACTAATTAGTTGTTTCTTAGACTGAGTATTCAGATTACCTAAGGATTCACTGTATAAGTTAATATGTGTTGCTTAAATTATTTTTCTTAATTTACTTTTAATAAATGGCGTGCATTGGGTGGCATCCAACCCTGGTGCTCTTTACCCACAAATTGTCGTCTGACATGCGGCAGACGTGTCCAGCCCAGTTCCACTTCAGGCTAGCCTCTAAATGAAATTTCGTTTACCTGAACTAAATGAAAGACAATGACTGATGACAGGTGGAGCAAAGCCACGACTGAATGTTGGCCGAGGATGGGAAAGAGAAGGGTCATTCGTCATCTCGCGGATTTGAAACTCGCTAGAATCCGCGAGTTGGCACCTTCTGATTTTACCTATTTTTATTGTCGTCAACTCGCGTGATCGTAAATATCCGACGTATTCATGGACAGTCATCTACAAAAAAGTTACCTACCTTGAATGTACCTATAGAATACAATATTATTAGAGTTGAAAATAAAAGATAGTATAGTTTTTGAGATACTTATGTATAATATTAATTAACATGACAATATAAAACTGCTAATTTTCATAATAATTATCAACAATATCACAATGACTCAAGAATTTGTTTTTTTTTATGTAAATTGTCTTGTCTAAAACCACACAAAAACTAAGCAAATTAAACAAATAAAAATCAACTCTTTACTTTTGTAACAAGCTTTACTATTTAAAACTATCACAAGATTACTACATTATGTTTTTGACACATAATGTCGGGCGAACGGTGGCGAGGTGAGTCGACGACATAGTTTACGTCGCGGGGCACAGTGCATGCGACTGGCACAGAACCGTGATGAATGGAACCAACTAAAGGAGGCCTATACCCAGCAGTGGGTAAAGTCAGGCTGTGGATGATGGATGATGAACTAAATAACATGAGCACACTAATTTAAAATTATAAGCCGATACAAATCACTCCGATTCCATTTATAACCTCAAATTGCCCGATTACTCACATTTATTCTCGAAATGATTCTCGATTCCTGCAAGACGTTAATATATTACAGCTTTTAATATAATCTTCGGGCGTCATTAAACGTAAAACCAACAGTTCACTTCCAAAGATAACATGCTCAGGTTATTACCAATGTATATTTAGCTAGCTGCTAACCGCGGCTTTGCCCACGTTTTAATCTCTAGGCTTGTCTTGTCATTAGGTCGTACGAGTACACAAAAATAAGGTTTTTGGTGTATATTTTTGCGCAGAACCATAAAATGTTTCTTAGCGTGGGTTGGCAGTTGAATGTTGCCCCTCCTCTCTTGCCCGTGGATGGAGTAAAATTACAAACATATACTTCAATTTTGTTTATTTGTATAGATATAAGTTCGTTGACTAGACATGATCCAACTGGGAATCGGGAATATGATATAATTTGTTATTTTAATTATACTGAAAATAAACGCGAATGTCTGCCACCTCTCCTAGAATTGTCTATCTAATCTATCTATCTAACTCTGCGGCGCAGTGAGGTCGTCTAAAGGCTCGAGCAGACCGGATGCGTATGCGTAGACGTGCACGTACCACTGAGTTGTAATGTATGGAACTGGCGTATGACGCGCACGTCTACGTTACACAAGCGGTGTGTCCTGTCTCATACAGTTCCATACATTACAACTCAGTGGTACGTGCACGTCTACGCTTACGTCTACGCATACGCATCCGGTCTGCTCGAGCCTTATGACACGGTTCTATAACCAAATAGTACTTTCACCGTAGGGTGCCGCCAGTAGAAAGTTACCCCTCCTCTCATGCCTATGGATGCAGTAAGAGACTGCTAAGGGATACCTCCGGATGATGGACAGCAGCGTCTTTCCGTGTATCAACATCCCATACTGCGCTCACCAAGTATATTTTCTTGCCCTAATTTCAACCTTTTGGGTTTTTTGTTTCACTTTATAATGTTTGCTTTTACAGCCAGTTAACGATAAATCGAGAGAAATACTTAAACATAATAGGCGTACGTACATACATATAGCGGTTTGGTTGTTTTCAGCAACAAGTCAAAAATATCGTCATTCGTTTTCTTTTATAATTAAATAATTTTATTTCGGATACAACGCGTGCGAAACCGAGAGGAGAAACCAGTCATCTAATAAAACATGCAACAGGAAAATTACTCACAAAAATTTCGCAAGAAACCGCAAGCAAACGCTACTCAAAATATAAACCCTAACTCCCCACCGTGTCTTGAGCAAACAAATTAAACAACTTTGCAACTTTTCGCTGCACTTCCGTTTTTCAAAAAAGATTCTTCAGTTAACGAGTTAAGGTTCATAATGGAAAGTTTGCACTTGCCGCAATAAAAGCTGTTTTCGAGTTAACAAACTAGGCTGCTTTTTAAAGATCATTTAATATTGGAAAAGGGTTGTTATGATTTGGAATTTCAATAATGGCGTAGAATATTAGATAGACAAAATCGTTGTTGACTTTGGTAACCTATTACTGGAGACCTTTAAAAAGCCGTGTTGGCTTAGTGGTTTGACTTTTGACCCGAAGGTCGTGGGTTAAATATAGCCCCTTCAGCAAACAATTAAAACCACAAATCGGTGAATGAATAAACATTTCAGTATCATCATATCAGCCCTAAGACGCTGGACATAGGCCTCCCTCATGGATCGCCAAGAACTGACCATGTGATGTTGCCATACTCACCACGCTTGCCAGAGGGATTGGCGAGTGCACTACGGGATGTTCGTACGCGGAAGGACTGCCTATCTTCCGGAGGTATAGGCCCTTTGCAGATTCCCACAGCACTCACAAGCAAAAGAGGTGGAGCAACATGCACATCACATACACATCTACCTGCCTACACCCCACGGAACCATCATAAAATATCACCATCATCATTTTAGCAGTAGGACAACCTCTGCTGGACATAGGCCTCCTTCATAGTTTTTCAGTTATTGCGATTGGAAGCGACTTGCATCCACCGTTGATGCGCCCGTGCGGTCTTTACCAGGTCGTCAGCCCATCTAGTTGGTGTACGTCCTACGCTGCGCTTGCCGGTCCGTGGCCTCCACTCGAGAACTTTTCGGGCCTATCGGCCAACTGTTCTATGAGCTACATGTCCTGTCCATTGCCACTTCAACGTGCGTTTGGCTATGTCGCTGACCCGAGTTCTTCTACGTATCTCCTCTTTTCCTATACGATCCCTTTAAGAAACCCCGAGCACAGCCCTCCCCATAGATCGTTGAGCGACTCTGAGCTTATTCCTGAGGCCAATAGTGAATTACCACGTATCGGTTTCGGTTTATAAAATATTATTCGAAAATATTTTCCGGATTTTGTAAATTCCTGACGAAATATGAAACAAAGGAAATAAATTGGACCACAAACAGTATTTTTCAGTAATATCCTCGTAAATTCGCTTTAAGTGAATTTCATTCGTTGTTATGTAAATCAGCAAAGCTAAAGAATACAGACTTGATTGATTGTATATTCAAATTTATTTTAATAATTAATCGACAAACCTTATTGAGAGGGGACAAAACTCTTTTATACGACTAATGACGAGGCAAGCCGTAGGCCCACCTGATGGTGAGCGGTAACCTCTACCTATTACAACCGCAATACTATGGCAACAAATGCCGTTGGGTGCCAGCAGTAGAATGTTGCTCCTCCTCTTTTGCCAGTGAATGCTGTAAAAATCTGCCAAGGGCTACCTCCTGGAGATATGGGCAGCTGCGTTATTCCGTGTATCTACACCCCGTACTGCGCTTACTAACGCGCCTGCCAAGCGTTGTGATTATGGCAACAACGATCATGATCACTTGGAGATCGTCCAGCAGTGGACATCCTTCGGCTGAGATGATAATGATAACGCCTTCTTACGCCATTACAATTACAATTTAAGAAGAATTAAATAATTTATTTTACTTATAAAACAAGTAACAAGTTATCAAATTCACAATTACTATTAGCCAAGAGTGTTCCACTGATGGGCAAAGACTTCCTCTCCATCTCTCCATGCATCCCGATCCACCGCATCGACACATGCGCTGTTATGTTGGTAACTAATAATAACTCGTCTAACTCTTCACGCCATCGCCTCTTCGGTCACCCTGTTAAGGCTCCACTGAGTCATAGCCATAAACTATTAAATTAACAATTTCTTGTGTTGAATTCCCTTATCTCCTAAAGGCCCTATAACCCTTACGTTACGTGGGAAAAGTTTGCTAAGATCCTACTTACACTTGCCACAAGTAAGCCGGAGTTGTCAGAGTTAAACCTCCGACGTGTCACAAACTCATTCGACCCAAACATTACAAACTGACTATCCTGTACCGCATTCAGAAGGTTCACTCATTTTGGCGTAGTCCCATTTGTTCCATTATTTTATTCCATAATGGAAGGAATGGTACTACTATATCCCATTTGTTCCATTAATGGAAGATATGGGATATAGTGTGTATCATTTGTTGCATTATGCATATTAGTCATACTACTTTATATGTTTATGCAAATTAGCAGCATTCTAGGACTAATATATCTACGCAAAGCCGGTGACAGACAGACAAAGCGAAATAGTTTCTTGTTTTACTACGAAACTCTGAAAACCGGACGACATTACCAATCATACTTTGTGAATGCAAATGTTTGACCTTTAGCTAAATATGCCATAAGCGTATATGTTTCCCTACAATATTTGAAGAGTTCCCTCGATTCCTCATGGATCCCATCATCAGAACTGAATGTCACAATCGAAAAATCTAAATTTATCCAGTCAGTGTCAAGCGTTATTTCCTTGCTGACAATCAAATACAAAATTGACGTTTGACAGCGATCTTCGCGAGATTTACCCCTGTTGCAAACCCGTCGCGAGACACGTAATCAGCCCGGTTGTAAACCGATCAATCGCCTCGGATTCCGAATCTACGTCAAACTTGTGACGTCACGGAAGTTTCACTGCCCAGCTCCGCAAGTAGTTCGGTATTAATATAACATTGTTCGCTGGGAGGCAATACTTGCGACCACGGCATTACTTGTGCACTAGCTTAAATTGGGCTTAAAGTATGGTACATGAATTATAGGTTTGAGACGATGCGTTTATTGGATAGAATGAAGGATATTGCGGGTTCGATTCTTGAATAGACTAATAAATAAACAATGCTGGATATCTCACACCACACAGCACCATTTAGCGACAAAGTAGGCAGAGCCTGTGCGTTGAGTAGACGCTTGGCAGGCGGGATTCATATTGCTGCCCATCTCCCGGAGGCATTCCTTGGAAGATTCTTACTGCATCCACGGGCAAGAGAGGAGAGGTAACCTACTGCTGGCTCAATAAACAAGCATGAAAAGCAAAAATCCCGCATCACTGCTTTGTATCAACGGCCAGAACGTAAAACGTGATTAAAATACGTGCCCGTTAAAACGTATTTTTACGGGTTTCCCTAAATTGATTTGATTGTGAGTGAATTAGACTTTTATCTTCACAGGCTTCTCGAGTTCACTTCAAAGGAACGTGTTAAGGTGATAAGTATATATTGATATCAATTGATGAGTGTTTAACACACAATCTGATGGTGTGTTTGTTGAGTCGCGAATTCACCAGGTCCTTTGAACTTCGCTGAGTGATGTGTTTTATTTGTCCCATATGTTCGGTACGTGTTATATATAAATTGCCGTAGGGTGCCGACAGTAGAATGTTGCCACTCCTCTTTTGCCGGTGGATGTAGAAAGAAACTGCCAAGAGAGTATCCAGAAGATGGGCAGCAGCGTCTTTCCCTGTATCAACAACCTGCAATGCGCTCGCCAACCCGCCTGCCAAGCGTGGTGAGTATGGCAACAGCCCCTAATCAGTACTTAGTGATCACTGAGGGAGGCCTTTGTCCAGTGGTGGACATCCTACGGCTGAAAGAGTATATATATATAAAGGTTGATACCTCAGTGGTACAGTGGGTGAACTGGCCGAGGCTGACAAGGTTTGATTCGGCAAGCTAAATGTTTAAAGTATAATAAATCAATCATCATTTCAGCCGTAAAACATCCACTACTGAACACAAGCCTCCCTCATGGATCTCCATGAGGGGTAGTTGCCATACTCACCACGCTTGGCGAGCGCAGTACGGGATGTTGATACACGGAAAGATGCTGCTGCCCATTTTCCGGAGGTATCCCTCAGCAGGCTATTATTGCATCCACGGATATGAGGGCTAACATTCTACTGCCGTCTACTCTACCCTTAAATAAATAAGTGACGAATTTTATGTATTATAGCAATAAAGACTTTGACACAAAAGAAGCTCTTTATTCTAAGTTAACGATTGGATACAAAGGCCCCACTCCACTAGGTACGTGCCAATACCCGTTAGCTACCGGTACGTTTTCCGCTCGTCACCCTAAAATGTCTGCACGAAATCCTCCAATTTTTGCAGGGGGACTGACGTGAATACCAAGCATTTCTGACACGTTGCCGTCTTAACGTAGCAAAAAGTTTTTACGTTATTGAAGAGAGTCACATTTTGCAGGCACCTTAGAAAATTCATTTGTTTTATTTTTTGTTTGTTTTCATTTTGTTTGGCGCATTTTCTTTGATCCCTTTAAGGTCTCGTCTAAGATAAATCGCATTTAAAAATAATTCATCATCATCACAGCCGTAAGACATCCACTGCTGGACATAGGCCTCCCTCATGGACTAAGAGATCCAAGTACTGATCATGAGGGACTGCTGTCATACTCACCACGTTAGGCAGGCAGGTTGATACCCAGAAAGACGCTGCTGCCCATCTTCCGGAGATATCCCTGAGCAGATTCTTAGTGCATCCACGGGATGACATTCCACTGCCGGCACCCCACGGCAAAAATAATGAAATGGTAAAACGAGGTATGAGGGGAATCGCCTGCATACAAACTGACGCGAAAAGCTACCTTCAAATTAAAAGTAAACAAAAACAGTCTCGTCTAAAATATAAAAAAGCGTGTGCGTCTGACGGGACGCACAACAGAAGTGATAACTTAAACTAATCTAAGAACCACAGATTAGAGAAACAAAGTTGAACTATTTAATGACTTCGCTGCGGGTTAGAGTGAGAGAGGAGCCTGCCTACCGCTGCCGTATGCGTGAGAGGAAGGGAAGCCAGACAGACTGGCGCCGTAACGCGTTACGTAACGAAGCGGTTTACCCTCCCATAAGAAGTTATCACTTCAAAAACTGTAGATAGTTATATGAAATCCAACCACTATTTTGGAAAGGGTGTATTTACATACATTTAGAGGCATAAAACTGTATCGCCAATGCGTCGTCCTAAATTTTGGCTCACATATTGCAAGCGAATCATGCCTTTTTTGCCACTTTGCTCTCTTGCCGTAGCAAGGGGTATTTCTGACATCAAGGAAATTCATATTTAAAAAAAATCATTAGATTCACTTCATTAGATTCACTCATCTTGACAGTACGAAAAACAAATAAAAATCACACATTTTCTTAATTTGAATTTGGAATTATATTCTTTAAAATTTAAACTTTTAATGATACCAAAACCAGCCAGATACAAATAGTATATAGCCAAAGAGATTTTATTACAAGTCCATACATGCAATAATGCTAAAAGACTTTTTCCCCAACCTAATATTTAAGATACAGTCATAAACATTTTGTTAATTTTGTCCCTTACAATCAAGTGTTTTGTTTATATTTTTTATAATATTTAATTTTTTATTTGAATTATATTTATATTTACTTTACAAGGTAGGTATGTATTTCGACGAAATGGAAAACCTTATCAAAGATTAACGATTCCGGTGGGGTCCGAACCCGCGTCCGTCAAATCGATAAACGGAAATGCATTACTTACAGCTACGATATCAAGTCGATGACATCAGTAGCTCGCATGCTCAGAAATAACGTAATAGAAACCTGGCTAAAATAGCAACCAAAATCAATCATTCTGAGCTCTTTTAACTTATGACATTTTAAAGGAGCTAGAAAGAGGTGCATATACAGTTGTATCTTCGTAATTTACAAGGTTGGCGTAAATGAACTGTCAAATGGTTATAAATTTGGTCGAATTATGACGTATAAAGCTAGTAAATTAAAATGACGTGTCTGACACGATCATGATTATGTCAAGTAAGATCAACATAACATGGTCGCGTTTTGTTTGGTTCGTAATTTGTGGTGTGTTGTTGGTAAATTCTATTTATTTTGTGAGAAAATTTACAAAAAAGCGTGTGAAAAGGAATTATAAGAATCTTTACACACTCTTGCGATATGTGCTAAATATGGCGTGTGTAGTAAAAGACTGCAAATCACATTCATCACGAAAAGAAAATACGGACAAGTTGGTAACTTTCATCGGTGAGTTTTTGTGTAAAATTTGCATGAATTGTATTAATATGATCGGAAAATTGTTGTATATCTTCTAAAATCGAAGTTCTAGATACATTTGAACCATTTTATTCCCTTTTCTTCCGTTTTTTCCAAACTTTTTTGGTTATCGTAGTGCTGTAAAATTAATCATTATAAGTATCGATATTATTGAGACACCGCTCCTTGTTTTAGATTCCCTAAAGATTACAAAATAGGAGATATGTGGCTACAACGGATATCCAGAAGTAATTGTATACCGAAAAATCATAGTGACATTTGTTCCAAACATTTTTGGGAAAATTAATTTACACTAACAGACAAAATAAAATATCGGCGTCTTACGGAAGATGCCATTCCATCAATAAATTTACCTGAGAACACTAACATTACGGGGCCAAGTGGGTCAATTTCTCACTTTCAAGCACCTCATTTGAACTTGAAGGTAAAATATCTTTTGACTGTTTAATGAAGAATTTATCATCATATTACCGTGCCGTGTCATCATCGACATTAAACCGTGCCGTGGGGTGTTGACAGTAGAATGTTGCCTCTCTTATCTTGCCCGGGGATGCAGTAAGAATAATTCCATCTTACAAAGATATCAAACAGCGTCTTTTCGCTAGCCAGCTCGCCTGCCAAGCGTGGTGAGCATGGCAACAATCCGTCATAATCAGTAAATTCATAATGTAGGTCTATACGCAGCAGTGGATGTCCTACGGCTCAGATAATGATGATGAAATGTGGCTTGTGTGTGTAAAATGGCTTTACGTACTTATCATGTCGAATGTGGTTAAAGTGTAATAATTTATTTTTAAAAATATTTCAGAGGCCATTATTGGATTCTCAGGAAAACACACCATTGACTGACAATAAACAAGCAAAAGTAACCCCTGATGTTGAATCAAAAAGAGATTCACAGTTGGAGATATATGATTTATACAAAAAAAATTGTGAACTGCGAGACAGACATCTATAAAAATAAAATTGCAAAATTGGAAAATGAATTACAAAGTGTTAAGAAAGTCAGTGAACAACGTCACCAGAAAATAGACATATTGAAAAAGAAATTTTCGGAGCTGTAAGAAGAATTCCGATCTCTGGGACATTTTGGTTGAAAAGTTACAACAGGAAAACATTGAACCTGATCATTTAGCACTTTTGGGTTCTTTTAATAAAAATGACGTGGTGAAAAGATTTTTGCAAAAACAGGAAGGAGAAACCTTAAGCAGGGAGTACAGCTTGGGGCTGAAAACAATTGCAGTTACTCTAAATTATTTATCACCAAAGGCAGACGTTTATACGGGAGCTATTCTAAAATGTATTGCCACATCAAAAAACAATATCCGCGTGGTATAAAGGATTGAATTGTAACCCCGGCTTTACAACCGAAGCATTGGATGCCATCAAGTTGAGAGTGCAGCAAAATCCTGAAAAAACCCTATTTTGTGCCTTAGCTATTGACGAAATGGCGATTCGAAAACTTTTAGGGTGGGATAGCCATTATTTAAGTTATTATGGCTATGTTAATCCTGGACAATGCAAATGTATAGTATTTGGATTTTACAGTATAAGACGATATACCTTGCCAAATTTCATAGTTCTAGGTCAACAGGAAGTACCCTATGAATTTTAATTCCTTTGAGAATGTCAAAACATGCGTTAGCGACACAAACGGTTGTATCTATTTTTTTAGGTAAACTTAGAATATTATATTTTTCACAGCTTATGTAGGTACCTAGATAAATATTACTTATCCTTTGATTTCAAGATTTTTAGTTGATTATGATTAACATTGTACCTGCTAAAACTATGATTTAATAACAGTATTTTAAACTATATGTTCTGATAACTAACTAGTGATAAGAATAAAAGAAATGAAGACTGCAATTTGTGGACGGTTGCTTTTTATTTTCATTAAAATAAAGTTTATAATACCAATTTATTTAACTTTAATTTTCTCAACCCTTTTTGCTCTTATCTAATAATAGCGAAAATAAATTATAGCTTTTTTTAGCTTTATTTAATTTGTTTTCTTTTGTATTAAGGCCTCAATAATATTTTGATAATTATTTGCTTCATACAATTTGATTCTCTGTGTTTATAACTGGTAAAGTCATTTGGTCAAAATTTAATTTATATAAAAATGTATGATAACGTTTTCAATTACTGACCACAGATTCGTAACTTTCTTCCTGTAAAAAAATTAAATACTTTAAGGTAAGCACAAGTAAATACGCTTTCCAAGTGGGTTTAAATAGAATAAGGTAGATATTCTATTCTGTGAGAAATAATTTTCAGCTATATCTGAAAGTAAGAAATTGTAAGCAATACTTACTATTATTTAAAATTAAAATCTCTGTTTATTATGGCTAACGAAATATTAGTTTTATCGATTTTATTCTCGACACAGTTACATCACTAGCAATAATAATTTGACAGTTATTCTACGCCAACCTTGTAAATTAGCTAAGATACAACTGTATATGCACCTCTTTCCAGCTCCTTTAAAATGTCATAAGTAAAAAGAGTACAGAATGATAGATTTTGGTTGCTATTTTAGCCAGGTTTCTATTACGTTATTATTCTGAGCTCGCATGATATCCATCTGACAGACAGAAAAAGTCACAATTAACCCTTTAATTGTGGCTTTTTCCATTTACCATTGGGTCCGGAACCCTAAAAACAACGAAACAAGATTCAAAGCAGGGAAAATACTTTTGAAAATCGATGAATACAATTTTCCTATTAAATATAATGATCAAAGACAAAGTGGCCGTGGGGTGCCGGCAGTAGAATGTTACCCCTCCTCTCATGCCCCTGCATGCAGTAAGAGCCTGCTAAGGGATACCTCTACCAGTGTATCAAAGTCCCGTACTGCGCTCACCAACACGCCTGCCAAGCGTGGTGAGTATGGCAACTACCCCTCATGGAGATCCATGAGGGAGGCCTGTGTTCAGCAGTAGACGTTTTACGGCTGAAATGATGATGATGATGAAAGACAAAGTACGTTAACAATAAACTTATATATCTTATTCTGGCTGTTCTATTTCATCTAGCTGTCTAGTTGGCTCTAGCTCGCTGTTCTAGTTCTGTTCTATTTCATCTTTATAGATAATTTTCCATTGTATTTTCATAAGGACCTTAAGCTCTTACGGTATGGTATAAAAGTTTGTAAGCGCTTCAGGCTGTTCACGCTAAGAACCATTTCTTTTGAAGCATTTATAGTTTTCAACAAGTTTCTACAATATCTGAGAGAAAACTTGCATTGTACTGAGCTGTTCTGTTTATAAACGGTAATAGTAAGGTTTCGCGAAGAGACAGGCTTGGCGGTACCAGAACCATCCTTGACTATTAAAAAATAAATAAATGATAATTCTACGCCGTGGGGTGCCGGCAGTAGGTAAGCCTCTCATGCCCGTGGATGCAGTAAGAGCCTGCTAAGGGATTCCTCCGAAAGATGGGCAGCAGCGTCTTCCTATATATCAACATCCAGAACTGCGCTCGCCAACCCGCCTGCCAAGCGTGGTGAGTATGGCAACTACCCCTCATGAAGATCCAAGAGGGAGGCCTGTGTTCAGTAGTGGACGTTTAACGGCAGAAATGATGATGATGACGATAATGATACTAAATTAGGACTAAATTAGGATAACGGTTTATAATTAATTACTATTACATTTAGAATAGAATAGAATTTTGAAATTGAAATTTTTTTGAAATTAAAGTCGGTTAAAACTATAGAATGAGATATAGCGACCATTCTCGTTATTGCGACTGAAGGCAACTTCAAGGAATACGCAAGAGAACTCTTAAGTTACCTACCTATGTAGTTGTCTGTAGATGGCGCTTAATCAGTGCTTAATAATTGATCTTATCAATTTAGAGCCGATAGGGTTTCGTAGCTTTAATTTTAAATCACATTCGGCTTTAGGAAGATGGAAGTATCGATTTAACCCTTGTGGGTTTGAATCCCGTCGCTATCGAAATATTTGATAAGAATTGCTATTTTCATCATATGTGTGCATAGGTGTTGTTAATTAATTTTATTTGGATACATTCAAAAGTGAATGGATAATTGGACAAAATATTGTAAACGAAAGCCCGAAAAAAAGAAAAAATTGGAACATTGTAGCCATCAGTAAGTAGCACATATTATTAAGTCATACACCTAAATGTGCTTACAATTCAAGCAACTAGTTCTTTGGTAGAGATCGTTAAACAAAATGTAAAATCAAGCAATACAATACTGTTTATAAATAAGACGAGAAAACCAAGGACTTCTCCAACAAGTCTGCGGCAGAACTTCTCAGACGAGGCGCGGGTACACCTACTTCGCTAAGAAGTGGCAAGTCTATTGGAACCGAGAAAGATTTGCTGAGAGACTGCGGAGATCTGAGGACGCTGGATGTGGCATTGCACGGGTTAACTAGCCGCTTCTTCGTGGGCATGGGTATTTTTTTAATTTAACATTTTTGATAATAAGTATAAGTGTTTTTGTATTTGTATTCATTTATTGTATGTATATTGTTGTAGTAAAAAAACTATATTAGTGGTTTTATAGTAAGCAAAATATTATGAATTGTTATCAATTTTACCAGCAATGTAAAGGAAAAAGCGTCATTTAATACCACTGCAAATTTCAAGTTTATAGTATAAGTAGTTTCTGAAATATTCAGCTATGACAGGCATACAGACGAAATCATTTTGGTCGTCAAGAGCTCCTTTCATTTAAGTTAAAACCCCTGAAAGGCTTTTTGTAAAAATGGCCCATATGTTAAGCAAATCAAGTCATACATTTAGAAGCGGGGCCAACAGATGCGTGTTTTTGACGTCACGATTATGAAAATCGATCAGCAGTCGAAAATATTATCTCTTCAAGGAAACGAAAAAAATCGGAGCGGTTAACAAATTCTTGATAAGGCCAGTTTAGGAAGCGAGGATCGCATCGACGGACGAAGGTTCGAAACCCACCGGAATCGTACATTTTTGATAGTGTTTTTCAGTTCTTTAAAATGTTCTACCTAAGGTGTAACACTATACAAATCTGTTGTTTCATGTACTACTTTTACTTGCTTACTTCATATCCTATCCAGGCGTTTTATATCCTTCTCTTATCAGCCATTCGGGCGATGGAGTGCAGTGGAACTTGTAATGGAAATGTTCTTACCTGAAACAATGACAAAGTTATTAGCATTAAACAAGTATACTACCTGTTCTTACAGTTTTATAAGTGTTCTATATCTTAAACGGGCTGTATCTGTATGTTAAGATGACGACCACTACTGGACAAAGGTATATGTACATGGAAAGGCGATGCTGCCCATCTTTCAGAGGTATCCCTAGGCAGATTCGTACTGCATCCACGGAGGAGGGGCAACAATCGCCGTGGGGTACCGGCAGTAGAATGTTGCCTGTTCTCTCTTCCCCGTGGATGCTGTGAGACTCTGCCAAGGGATAAGGCTACTGTCCACGCCTACTACTGGACATGGGCCTCATATCCATGAGTATCATATCTTCTCAGTATGGCAGTTGGGTTGGCGAGTGCAGTAGAAGTATGTTGATACACGTAAAACGCTGCTGCCCATCTTCAGGAGGTATCATTTTGCAGAATCTTACTGCAAGAGAGCCGTCGGGTGCCGGCAGTAAAATGTTACCCCCTCCTGCCCATGGATGCAGTAAGAGCCTACTAAGGGATACCTACGGAAGATGAGCATCAGCGTCTTTCCGTGTATCAACATCCCATACTTCGCTCGCCAGCGCGCCTGCCAAGAGTGGTGATAATGGCAACTACCCTCGTGAAGGTCCATGAGGGAGGCCTGTATTCATCAGTGTTTAAGGCTGAAATGAATGATGACTGCAAGAGAAGAGGCAGCATTACGCTGCCGGTATCCCACGACAAAACAGTGTACTGTGTAATAGCGCAGTTGGAACTCTTTTAACCCTGGGTGTGATAAACTTATCCAAGCTCCTAACTCATGCATACAAGCCTTCCCTAGGGTACACAAGCTCCCGTACCTTATACGTGAAGACTTGTTGCAACATCTCCCTGAGGCCCCGAAGACGAGGCATGAATATTAGGTTTGAACAACACGAAACATGCATATTTAGGTAACGGGTCAGGTAATCGTAGAAGCCATGCATACAAGTGCTCCTTTGAGGGTTAAAAGCGGGGTTAGTTGTGACGTGACAACTTAGTTAACATAAAAATTTTAGTTGAATTTTATATGCTTCAATAATTAACTAAAAATAATGGTAGATTTAGATTTATTTATTTAACAAAGAGATTACATTATAATCTGGTTAGTAGCATCCTTAAGCCTATATTAGGTTTATCTGGACACTAGGTTCTCATAAATTAGAATTCAAGTAGGAAGGAACACATCAATTAATAATTACGCTTATCTAAAACAAGTTTGAAGTAGTTCGCAGTTATACAGAGACAATACGGTAGAGTTTAGAAAGATAGAAAATACCTGTATTTACTTTACTCGCACAGTTAATAAAAATAAAATAAATATAACCTGCATTCAATATGCAGTATTTCGGATATATTTTTTCTATTTCTTGTAAATCATCTCAGCCGAAGAACTGCTGCCTACGTCAAAGTCAAAGTCAATAAGTGTTTATCGAATACAGCGGAACGCTACATAGAATAGTCAGTTCACAAAATAAATACAAAACACATTTAAATTGAATAAAGCACATAATTGAATTCGTTCGCTTCGGAAAACTTTTTTTCCAAGTGAGGGAAAGAAGCGAACAGAAACCTTACTCTTTCACTTATATTCATTGTTACAATATTTGTCTACTTCTGGTCCAATTTTTTGAAAGTATCCCTAGCCAGATTCTTACTACATCCACAAACAAGAGAGGAGGGGCAATATTCTACTACCGGCACCCCACCGCAGTAAAAAGCTGTGGTAAATGATGGCACGTACCTAATCGCTGGGAGTCGCGGGACTGGGGGGATTTTTTTATTATTTTTCAGCCATTTGTGTCCCAATGCATGGCAAAGGCCTTATGGGGATACTTTCTTTTAATATTGTTCAGCTAAGATAGTCATAACAGAGACTTTCGACTCAGTCCGTCAAGGGTTCCATAGCTTAGTAGGTGAAAGTACTTCCGACTTTAGAAAGGGTCAAGTGTCGATTGCCGTGAGGTGCCGACGGTTGAATTTTCCCTCTACTCTCTTGCCCGTGGATGCAGTAAAAATCTGTCAAGGAATACCTCCGGAAGATAGGCAGCAGCGTCTTTCCGTGTGTATACCGTACAGCGCTCACCAACCCACACCTCTAATGGAGATCCATGAGGGCCTGTGTTCATTAGTGGACGTTTTACGGTTGAAATGAACTGGGCTATAAAAATTTGGCACTAAATTATCATTCGTATGTGTTTGCAAGCCCCAAAGCGAGCGAGTGTTAGCAAACAGTTGTATATTTTGGACCTTAACAACTGGATCAAGGAAACTGGATGCCCTGGGGTGCCGGCAGTAGAATGTTGCCTCTACTCTCTTGCCGGTGGATTGCTGTCTACGTTCACTGTTGGACATTGGCCTCCCTCATGGATCTCCAAGATCCTGAGGCTATTGTTGCCATACTCGCCACGCTTGGCAGGCGGGTTGACGAGCGCAGTACTGGATGTTGATACACGGAAAGACGCTTTTGCTCATCTTTCGGAGGTATCCCTTAGCAGGCTCTTACTGCATCTGCGGGCATGCGGCCATGAGGAGGGTAACATTCTACTGACGTAATCGGTCAAATTCTTGATCTTTTCTACAGCCGGTTTTTAAGCAACGGAACCTTTGACGGGCTGAGTCAAAAATTACAAACTACTGAACTGACTCTGATTAAACTTGCACTATTCTCTAAGTCAGTTGAAGAAAATGTAAGCCAATAGAAAAATAATGTTTAAAAATGTATGTTCGTGTTCAGCCCAGGTTGGCTTCTGACGGAAGATAAGCGTTGTGATAATCTTAGATTTACACAACATTTATGCTGAGTCGGACATCAATTTGAAGCATCTTGTTTTATTTTATTTTTATTTTTTTGTCTTATTCACTATTGTAACTTTCAGTTTGTCATATCAACGTCTAGTTCTAAGTTTGTAAAAAATGTTGATGCTCCAAATAAAATTAATAAAATCAGACGTTACTTTGCATTACATTTTATAGCTCCAAATAAAGTATCTTATTCTTAAGCATTCGCGATCACTATAAATTATAATAAATATCAAAATTACGCAATAAATTCCCGTCTTTTTGATATTTATCTTAAAAAGAATGGTCATTTTCCCTCCTACAAGTTTTCGTAATAACTACAAACCTATGTATTGCTCGTGCAACGTGTAATTGAAAACTCCAAATCAAGCAGCGGGTGAGCGTGAGCGAGTAGTTGTTTGCAGCTTGCTATGTGCACCGAGCTTAATATCCTGATAAAGCCATTTAAGTTAGCATCAGCCGCGACTTAGAGTCGCGTAAAGAAGAATAAAAAATATATAAAGAGAGCTTCACTTTCCATTACAAAAATCTTTAAAAAATCTTTCCCTGTTCTTTCCATTGCTCAAACTCTTCCCAGCATTTTTTTCGTTATAGACCAAATCTGACAGGTCAGGCATGACGTCAGGCAGATATTCATGGCCTTCGTGATAAGTTCTATTGGGAGGTTCCTTTAAAAATGTCTCTTAATATCCAGTATTTATTCCAAGTTATATTTTTAGGGTTCCGGACCAAAATGGTAAAAAGAAACCCTTATGGTATCACTTTGTCTGTCTGTCTGTCACAAATGGATATCTCAAGAACTACTGATGCTATCGACTTAAAATTTGAAATGCGTAAAGATAACTCTTTTTTACTAATATAGCATTATATGAAAATATTATGATTGCAGGGGGGCGGATAGGGGATCTTAAAATTTTAAAGTGAAGTTACTAGGTCGTGTGGGGTATCATATGAAAGTTATTAATTTTCACTTTAATAAACAGTTTTTATTTTTCCTTTAAGCCGTATCGTTTCCGAGTTATTTACATAAATGTTGAAAAAACGACCGTTCACCTCCTTATCTTCGAAGTTTGCAGAGATAAACCCGTGAAATTTTTATAGCTAATAGAAGTGTATTGTAAAGTTTATAGGAAAATTATAGCGAACTCTCTAATTTGCATAGTTTTTTAAACAAGGAGGTTTTAATTTTTTTTTGTGAAAACACTAGATCATGTAGGGTATTATAAGAAAGGTTTTCATTTGCACATGAATAAACAGTTTTTAGTTTTGATTTTAGCCGTAAACTTTTATTGCTAATAAGAGTGTATGTAAAGATTACAGAAAATTTAGAACAAACCCTCTAATTTGCATAGATTTTTAGAAATCATCTAAGGTGTAAAAAATCTACATAAGTTCCGCTATCAGACAAGAGATGGCGCTGTCAAGGTTCTCCAACAAATATGAACCGCCTTTATCATATATTATATTGCATGATGGCACGGAACCCTCTGTGCGCGAGTAGTCTCGCTCTTGCCCGGTTTTATTTCTAATTATTTCCTTTCTTTTCCACGATTGAAATGAGATAATTATGACCTGAATAGACATATTCCAATACGCTTGTGTTCTCATAAATCGCGTCTTTAATTGCCTTTGTTTTCAGTTAGAAATATTAAAGATATAAAACTGTTTTAATACTAAGCTTTATGCGGGCAGACTGCTTGTGTGTATTGATGATTATATAGTATCCAAATCGCAAGTCGCGGACGACATTCGACATTTTAAAATGTACAATGAATTTCAAAATTCAATAGAAACGCCAAACACAGTCGGCCCAATTACGCTGGTTGCAATTAAAAAGGATTCAATTGTATGAGCAGTCGATTTTGTACTATTGTTCGAATGCTTTTTTGTGCAATATACGTAGGTTCATCCCAACTTTTTCTCCTCGTACCTTGTAAGCGGCTCAACATTCTATGATTTCTATGAACCCCTCTTGTTACAACCGGCCACATTGCATAGAACCAAGCAATTTACGAGGGCGGTTTGGTAATTCAGTGACTTTTGGATTAAAATATATTTTTTCGCCAAAAAAAGTATTTTGTTTCTGAAAATAATCGATGTTACAGAGTCAAAAACCCTTTCAATTGCCACATTTTACAAGGCTATACCAAAATGTATTTTTTTTTACCCGTGTGTTATCGAAACTACCCTCAATATCATTTTTTTATTTTTGTGAAGCTCGTTACGAACATTTTAAGCGGCCTATACATGTTGGGCCAACGTTGCCGAGTGAACGCCAACCCCAACGTGTAGACGGCATGTTTGCCTTGCCTTGCCATCGCTCGGTGTCGCTCGCCTAGCTGGCCGAGTTATTACAAGCGCCAACGTGTATAGAGCACATTTGCAGTGACTTGTCACCGCTCGCGATCGCTTGCGCTGACTCGCCTCACTTCGGAGCCGTGTCGGTTTTTCTGCACAAATCAAAGGCGCTTGCTTGCGTTTGGCCAACCGTGTCCACATGTTTGTCTGCCTGCCATTACGCGCTTGGCGTTGGTCACCGTCGCACGTATCTGTATGTGGTAATGTCGTTCGATACAAATGATGATATTATCAAGTTTTTAGAGTATTACCAGAACGAACCGGTAATTTGGAACCCAAAAAACGTAAAGCATAAAGGTAAAAAGAAAGTATGTTTTACAGGACTTCGACTTCGTAGACTGAATAAACAAAATTGCTAGGTAGTTACCTACCTACCTACTATTATTTATATACATATGTATGTATGTAGTTTATAAATATTCGATTATTTATTTGTTTATTATTATTAAATATGTAATTATACTAGCTAAGTATATATTTATAGCTATTACATAGGTACTCTAGTTTAATTATACTATGACGAAACCGTGTCCATCCAAAGGTTGCCTGTAAGAGATCGCTTATAGTGATTGATAAGGCCGCCCATTGTGCTTCTGCTTTAAGTTAATCATACTTTATTTCCTTTATTATATTGTTTGTGTTAGAATTAAGCTGGGTACAATAAATAGTTATCTATCTACTAACACTGACGTAATAATTATACGTGCTCATCAAATAAATAGCAGCAGCTGCAACAACTTCTACGTCCATATTGTTCAAATCATAAGACGAGCTCTGTGGCGCAGCGGGCGAAGGTCCGCCTGCGACGCAAGGGGTTGCGGGTTTGATTCCCGCCTCGGGACAAATGTCTGTACGATCTGCAGATATTTGTTCTGGGTGTTTTTCTATATATAATAAAAATATCTATCTATGTAGTATAATGTATTAAGTATATCAGTCATCTAAGTATATCAGAAGTACCCATAACACAAGCTCTGCTTAGCTTGGGGCTAGATGATGCTGTGTGATTTGTCCAGCATTATTATATTATATTAAATCAAATAACCACGACCACGTAGTTCGAATGCACAACAAGAACTGACAGCGTCCAACGTGTGGGCAGCTTCACACAAAACTCGTCTACATTGGCCGCTTGCAATAGTTTGCGTAGACTTGCCAAACGTCTAGACGGTAGCACTTGCCTTGTAACGATTTGCTTACGCTCGCGTTGGTCTTAGCTCGCCCAACATGTATAGCCCGCTTTAGATAGGCTAATTCTAGTTAGTTTTTTTCATAAGTGATTTGTAATCTTTTGAGAAATAATAAAGATCATTAACCATTTGTATAATCTCCTTTTAACTCGATTACGTTCAGCGTTTTCCAGTATTGTATTCCTTCCAAATAATGGTTTTACTGCATGATGTACGTTTCACAATGAAGGAAACAAACGAAAACTGCTTCACAAATATTAACTCCCAAATGACGGATAAATACATAAAATTATCGGAATGCAATGATTAAAATCATAAATGAAATACCCAGTGTAATTTTTTTGGAGTAAAACAACTTGCAATCGCAGCAAATACTGAAATTATATTTTTATTTAACATTTTGTGCGTAGCGTAGGCTGCGATGGGCAGGAGAAAATGACAAGATCAGCAACGAACATTATAAGAGGAAGCTCCAAGTTTCAGAAATAGTATAAACAGTAAAAGAATCTAGGCTGCATTGTTATGGTTATGTACTACGAAGAACAGATACAATAATTTATTGGCTCATCTACAAAGATCAATTTTCATATAAAACATAGCTGCTTCGATTTAAGAATGTATTATCTGAGTGAATGACATAGGTGTCCAAACTAAGATGATCTAGGTGATGGCGCATCTATAACCTCCGCTGGAAGTAAAATTTTATGACCACTTCGCTGACCAATGTTTGCAACAACACAATGACATGGTGATCTGTTCTTAATGACTTTTCTTTCTTCCTTTCCATGGCTAAGAAAAGTTGAAGAAGAAGGTCAAGTGGACCTTAGTCAACATACGTCCAAAAGGACATAAGACGTGGCCTGACGGAAGATAAAGAACAAAAGCGAAGCAAATGGCACCACTTATTTTGGAAAGCCGACCGTAACGGGATAATGAAAGGCCAAAGAAGACTGCTTCACGAATATTGACACCCAAACGACGAATAAATACAACAAGCAAAATCACAAGTGAAATTCCCAGTGTAAATGTTATGCAGTACAGCAACTTCCACCAAAATTAAAATAGATTTATTTAATCACTCCTTTTGTGTAATAACTTCTGCTAATACACCGCTGCCACGCCATTTACTGCTGTATACGGTGTAAAGTAAGATTTAATATGCAATCTAGCGGTGACATTGCCGGCCGTAAGTCATTGGGTAAATGTTTACGTGGTTCTGCGAATTCTTGCTATTTGAACGTAAGGCTGTCTTGACGTGTAATAATGAGGAGTTAAGGCCTTATACACACATACATTATGTTCAAAGGATGAATGTGCACAATGTGAATCAACTGAATGTATTATGGTGTATTAACATGCAAAGGAAAATTAACCAGATTAAATTGCAACAAAAGGCATTTCGTGCGCCATCATAGTGTTGGATGTGTTGCGCCATCATGGAGTTATTACTCACGTTGTCATAATTTATTTACTGCTTAGTAATGCTTATATCTAAAAAATAATATCTACTTAATTTTAATGTAATTTAACAAGATAGAACTTCGTCTACTTATGCGTTACACTCTTGACAGAGCGGTCGTGGTTGTCTTTGTCGGATGTCGCAGCTCGCCTAACATTCTGCATCAGTCATATCTGACGAGGATTTTCTGGTGAATTCGTGTAGAGTATGGTCTAGTATTGATTTAACTTGGTGTGTACACCTTAATGTAGACCTTCATCTCAGCCGTAGGACTTCTACTGCTGGTCACCCTTATGCACCAAACACCGGTGATAGGGTGCCATACCGGCCGGGGGTTCTCGCCATACTCACCACGCTTGGCAGGCGGATTGAGCGCAGTATGGGATGTTGGTACACGGAAAGACGCTGCTGCCCATCTTCCGAGAGAACCCCTGGTGGATTCTTACTGCATCCACGGGCTAGAGGAGAGGGGCAACATTGCACAACACGACAAACTCGACTTTTCCCCAAAATAGATAAACTATTTAATGCATAAAAAAATTAAGAAGTGGTCTATACTTCCGGAAGCGAAATAGTCCAATTCCTTCGCTGATACATTTTATCTGCGTAATATTTTTATGAGAAAAACTATGAAATTTCCACGACCAGCATTGAATAAGTTTTGGAATCCAAAATTAAATTAGCGTCAAAACGAAATTCAAAAATTAATTAATAAATAAAAAAAAATTATACCGACTTAAAATGATAAAATCCTTGACTTGTTGTTGAAAACACTCAAACCGCTATATGCAAGCCTATGTATGATATTTAAGTATTCCCCTCTATTTACACAGAGACATGAAACTTTACCTCGAGGGACCCAGTGTCTACTATTGCAATTATTTAATTCTTTATAGAACCCATCATCAGAACTGAGTTTTAAAATGGAACCAACTCTGAAACATGACCTACCTTTTAAAAAAATAATCATCAAAATCGATTAAGTAATAATTGGCGAAGTTATCGCGTAACAAACATAAGTCGAATTGAGAACCATTATTTTTGAAGTCGTTTTACAAATCAGTGATGGTCAGAACATTTGCTAGGCAGAACGACACGGCTGATGGACCCTGGCAGTGACCGAGTGGATGGCCAGGAGACAGACCACCTACCAGATGGGTATACGACATCGTCATGGTTGCCGGACGACAGTGGATGAGACTGGCAGAAGGAGGCCCACACCCAGCAGTGGGTTTCAACGGGCTGAGATTATGATGATGATGATGATTCAGCCAAAACGGCTGTTGACTAACTACACCTTAAATTTTATACAGAAAAATAGCTAGAGATGTGTTTTAAACGATGACGAAATTCATACAAAGCGAGGCACATCACACTCAACCAAAACCTTAAAACCTCCAGAAACACAAATAAAAGCTAGAATTGCTCATTTTCTAAATTTCACAACACAGTCTCGGGCATAAAAGGCTTTACGGCGTCGTTTAGGCATCTGACAGCCCTAATCTACAAACGTATAAGTACAGTCGGAAAAAAGATGTCTTTACGTATGAAAATATCACTATAGCCAGATACGAATTCAAATTCATACTAGACCGATAAATACATACTATACTGACATCAACCAGCAATCTTGTTCTTGAAATCCCGGCTCACAGAACATCTTTCTGTGATAGGTCTTTTTCAATCGCAGCTGTTAGACTCTGGAATTCCCTTCCGTATTATATAAGGAAAGTTGACTTCAAGGATTGTTTTAAAAAGCTCACTCACCGGCACTTTTTTAAAACTCTATAAACTTTTTCTTATTTATTTTTTTTTTCTTTTTATCTAGCAATTAATGATGTAGTTCCTACCTTAATCTATTTATGACATTATAATATTATACTTATCTATATATTTACTAGCTTTTATGTATTTATTTATATTTATTATGGTATATAGTTATTATTTAAAGTGTGTTTTTAGTTTAAAAAGTTTTATATTTTTTCTTTTGTGTATGTTAGCACGCCTGTCTTTCTGTCTTCGACCTTTTTGGTTGGCAGGTAGATAATGCCTTCGGCATTATGCCCACCATTTGTATACTGTATTTTTGTAAATTGTGTGCAATAAAGAATTAAATAATAATAATTTAGAGTGTATTTAAATTGTAAATTTGTATCTTGACATTTATTCTCTGATTTTTTTATAAATATGTATTTAAAAAAAATTATCATATTAATAAATTAAGTACTAAGAAATTAGTGACCTTAATGTGGACGAGCGAAAATGTCTAATACGAGTGTTATCTATGATATTTAAAAGGAATTTTCAACCCTGAACTAAATTCTTTTACATTCTTTGTTGATGATGAATAAAAAAAAATATTATTAAATTTATTATTTATTATAACCCGGTTGGTTTCTCGCGTACTAGTACTGTCGAGTGTTTGTTATATATAACTTTTTGGTCCATTATTATGCGTACATAATACACTTATTTACATATAACAGACCCGTCCCTTTTGGTCGCGCTACGGCACGTCAGCTATTAAGCAATAGCTTAAAAAAAATAAAAGTAAATAAAGAAAAATAAATAAAATAAACAATAACAATAGTTATTGTTTATAGGTTGATCATTTCGTTATATATCATGTCGTTCTTTTATTTTTTTTTAGCTATTGCTTAATAGCTGACGTGCCGTAGCGCGACCAAAAGAGACGGGTCTGTTATATGTAAATAAGTGTATTATGTACAATAACTATTGTTATTGTTTATTGTTATTTTTCTTTATTTACTTTTATTTTTTTGTCCTTGTATTATGTGCCGTGTTATGAACCAAATAAATCACATTCATTCATTCATTTACCATTACCTAAAATTCGTATAAAAGTAAAGCAATTTTTTTTTCTCTGCTTGCATTTTTACCCGACTACGCCGATAACCTAAAGCGATGTCGAGCCTGCATTTTCATCGCACAACGCTTTTAGAAACATAGTCGTTTTTTAAGCACATTATTATTATCTAAGATTTATTTGTAAGACCATTGTACAACATGAACGCAATAAAACTTTTGAACTTATTTTTTATGTTTTTTTAATCAGCCGGTATTATCCCAGCTGGGCAAAGGCCTCCCTCAAACTCTTCGCAATCTTCGGAGTTACGTATTAGGATGTCTAGATTATTCCGCCAACGCCTTCGCATTATTTATTGTGTACTGAGTTTATTTTTTTATTTTTCTCCCATTTATAGATTACTAGCTGACCCGGTGCCCACTTCGTTGGGCGGCAATTTATAGCATATGACACTCACAAATACTGTGGTTTTCTATTAGTAAAATAATTTTGAAAATCGGTTAGGTCAATCCAGTGATTACCCCCTATATCCTCACAAACTTTACCTCTTTATAATATTAGTATAGATTCGAGTACCTAAATGTATTCGGAAACTTCTTGCCAAATCATTGTTCCCGACTACGTAAGCCGACGTGACGTCTAGCCTACATCCCCTTCGCACCACGCTTTTAGCGGCGTACCTACTCGTATGTAATGTCGTTTCGTAATTTCGCGATGGGGGTGTTTTATTTTGCCCTCACAAGGCAAGGCTGACATAATTTTCCGGAAAGGAAAGCGGCACTCTCAATTTTGTACGAAATGCGAATTTGTTGTTTTTTCACACTGTTGGCTTTTTCATCAGTCTCCTGGTAACTGAAACGGTTGTATGTAATATTTTTCTATATAAAAACGACGTTATTGCAAGTGATTTACAAATGTAAAACTTAGTGATAGGTTCAATGCACTTCACGTATGGCCGACTAAGCTGAGACCCAGGCACAGCAGCGCGTACCGAAAAAAAAAATACTGGACATTTTACACAGCATCCTTTTGCCTACATAGGGTCCATACAGTCGTGTTGCTGTGGTACCCTAACATTCTTTGCATATTTAACAGGCACTATAAAGGTGCCGTGGGGTGCTGACAGTAGAATGTTACTCCTCGTATCATGCCCGTGGATGCAGTAAGGGCCTGCTAAGGGATACCCCCGAAAGATGGGCAGCAGCGTCTTTCCGTATATCAACATCCCAACCGCTCGCCAACCTGCCTGCCAAGCGTAGTAAGTATAGCAACTACCCCTCATGCAGATGCATGAGGGAGGCCTGTGTTCAGTAGTGGACGTTTTACGGCTGAAATGATAAAGGTGCAGGACAGCATCTTGAGAAAACTTGCGGCTTAGTGAACTTCAGACGCATTGACCTGTTCTTTCCTCTGGATATGGCCGACTACGAGAGGATGGTATACCTATACCATCCTCTTGTAGTCGGCATTATTCAGAGAAAGCACCTGCTGGACAAGCTTTTTATGTTAGGGGAATCCTTTATGGATATCACCTTTTCAATGGGAGAAGGGATGATTATACTGGACTTTTACCGGCTAAAACGAACCAACATGTTTCCAAAACGTGCAGTCTGGCCGAGACTACTGTTACGTGTGCTCAAAGTTCCGCAGTATCGGCGGCACTAATGTCAGCCCCATTGTTTTTGTCGTGTTTGGTCTCTCTTTGGTATCTCTGCGCACATGGATAAAATCACGCGCGCCGCCTCTGGTGTACTGGCCCTGGTGTAAATCACGCGCGCCGCCTCTGGTGTACTGGCCCTGGTGTAAATCACGCGCGCCGCCTCTGGTGTACTGGCCCTGGTGTAAATCACGCGCGCCGCCTCTGGTGTACTGGCCCTGGTGTAAATCACGCGCGCCGCCTCTGGTGTACTGGCCCTGGTGTAAATCACGCGCGCCGCCTCTGGTGTACTGGCCCTGGTGTAAATCACGCGCGCCGCCTCTGGTGTACTGGCCCTGGTGTAAATCACGCGCGCCGCCTCTGGTGTACTGGCCCTGGTGTAAATCACGCGCGCCGCCTCTGGTGTACTGGCCCTGGTGTAAATCACGCGCGCCGCCTCTGGTGTACTGGCCCTGGTGTAAATCACGCGCGCCGCCTCTGGTGTACTGGCCCTGGTGTAAATCACGCGCGCCGCCTCTGGTGTACTGGCCCTGGTGTAAATCACGCGCGCCGCCTCTGGTATACTGGCCCTTGTGTACAACCCTAATCCACCTACCACCAAAGCGCTCCGAAAAGCATAAATAAACAGTACTAAGATTTTATGTATGTATTACGGTACACCACCGTCTTTTGATAATGTATATCCTGCCTATCCAAAGGTTGTCTGTAAGAGATCACTGTTAGCGATAAGACCGCCTATTGTATGTTGTTATTTTTGTTTTTATTTTCTGAATGATTTACACAATAAAGAGTTTATCTATCTATCTATCTATGAGTTAGGTACGTGGTGAAAGCCGTATTATAATAATTAAATGATGCCAAGCCACGATAATTTCAATTCAGTAACTGACGGCGCATAAATCATCAATATAGATATGCAAGGCCAATTTATTTATCATAATATTTATACGCGAAGCAGACGGGTACTTGAGTGGAGACCAGGAAAAAGTGTAGGGTAAGTAAGTGATGACAACCTGAGAAAGACGTCCATCATCAGCAAGGAAGTGAATTTATTTTATACTATGACTAGACGCACCCCGCAGTTTCACCCGCGTAGTTCCCGTTCCCGTGGGAATTTCGAAAAATCCCTCCTTAGTACACCTCTAGGATACTCAAGGTATATGTGTGCCAAATTTCGAGTCTCTAGGTCCAGTGGTTTAGGCTGTGCGTTGTCTGTCAGTCACTCAGTCAGTAACGGAAGAGTTTTATATATATATTGATAAGCAAAGGGAAAGCTACGAAGCTACGTTATCCCACTTATAATAATATTATAAACGCAAAAGTGTGTGAGTATGTATGGATGTTTGTTACTATTTCACGCAAAAACTAGCCTGCGGATTGAGCTGAAATTTTGCACACGTATACGTGACGAGATGGATGTGCATCAACCGGATTGGACCGGAAATAAAATAAAATAAATAATATAGATGTTGACCAGAATTAACACATAGGTTACATTTTATCCGGGTACAACGCATGCGAACACCTATAAGCTGTAACCTATATATAATACATATACATAATGTTTTTATTATGAAACCGCGAGAACGCCCCACGGCTATACCGCGTAAGGTAATTTGTTCTGCCCTTAATGGAGCCCTTAAATCTGACCTGCGACCCAAATAACGTTGGTAATGACATATTATGTTAAGCATTAGGAATCTCCGCGTTTGTGTAAACGGATCTCATTGTGATTATTTGAACCTCGTGTGTTTGTTGAATCATCATCATCATTGCGTCTATTCTAGACGATTCAGGTATTGCCTGTGTTTTGGGTACTGCATTTTTCTAAATGACTAATCGCTCGCCAACCCGCCCGCCAAGCGTGGTGAGTATGGCAACAACCCCTCATAATACTTAACACTCGATGGTGTATCGACCCCATGATCGATTTCGGTTCAAACAGGGTGTATCATACAGGGGTTTACATGTATTAACTAACCTACATGAACTAACTACATGAATGCAATAAAGCTTTTGAACTTTGAACCCCAAAAGGGAGGATTTGAGCGCATGGAACCAAGTCATTATGGAGGAAAAAATCGGAAAATGTATTTTTTTATTTACATTTTTACTAGTAGATGTAGTCACACCACACATAATCCTGAATTCACAATTGGAATCTATTAATAGGTTTATTTTTATTACATTTTGAAAAAAATACATTTCTACAGTGTTGTTACTTCTACGGCAACTCTTCGCAGAGCTCAATAAAGTGTCATAAATCGAAGGTATTCAGGTTGTCATTATCGTATTATTAGCTGTTAAAATTTACCTTTCCGCATTTCTCTTGAATGAAAGTCACTGAATCGTTGAACGTCATAAAACTATAGTTATTCCTATTCATTAAATCATTAGTCTCTTTAAATGAAAATAAAAAAACTAGCTTGAACCTTATACATTTCCTAGGAATTTCACGGTTAAAACTATATTCATGATTTTTTTTTAGATTTTTAAAGCTAGCAGTTTAGATTTTAGAGGACGCTCAAAAAAAGTTCAGAACTTTAATCTTTCGCAAACGGGAACCTAAATCGATAAAATGTCTTTGTAACCTCCAATGCTTTTAAAATACCTATTCAACGATACCCCACACTATCGGAAAATCAAAAAAAAAAGATAATTAATGTAACCCTAATTTATGTATTTTTCCTAAGAATTAATCATTCTTCAAATTAATAGAATAAAGCACTTTCAAAGAAATGACCACCTTATCAAAAAATGTACGGTTCCGGTGGGATTCGAACCCACGTCCGTCAAATCAATTCCAGGTTACACATACAGATGTTTACAGGTACACATATTATTAATACACATATTGTAAACACTGCTGGCCGAAAACACGACTTTGGAGAATACCAATACCAAAATAGCATCAATAAAGTCTGAAACCTACTCGTACTTTCAGTCCACCGGACAGGGCAGTATAAACGCACAAAATATTCCCAAAACAAAATGCCTAGAACTATTAGCCTAATGGACAATAAAACAGTCCACTCTATTATTAGTTCGATAGGCTGAAACATTTCCCCGATGATTTACAACCAGAACAGCGGTTTATGTCCCGCCGAAGCCACAGAGGACCGAACAGTTACTATTTCAGAGATTTATAATTAGTTGTTCAACAAAAGCGTCACTAATTTATCAACTAATGTTACGAGCGGTGTTTAATTACAGAACACCACTCAGATTTAGGTAACACTAGAGAGCAGATGCCGTGTGTTGCCGACGGTAGAATGTCGCCGCTCCTCTCTTTCCCGTTCTTTACTGCATAGTAAGAACCTGCAATGGGATACCTCCGGGTGGGCAGTAGTGTCAACATCCTGTACTGCTCTCGCTAACCCGCCTGTCAAGCGAGGTCAGTATGGCATTAACCCCTCATAATAAGTAAGCCGTGGGTTGCCGGCAGTAGAATGATACCCCTCCTCTCATGCCCATGGATGCAGTAAGAGCCTGCTAAGGGATACCTCCGGAAGATGGGCAGCAGCGTCTATCCGTGTATCAACATCCCATACTGCGCTCACCAACCCGCCTGCCAAGCGTGGTGAGAATGGCAACTACCCCTCACGGAGATCCATGAGGGAGGCCTTAGTTCACGTAGTGGACGTTTTACGGCTGAAATGATGATGATGGGCACACCTGGATGCGAAATGCACAGGACAGAGGAGGCTGGCAGAAGCTTAGGGAGGCCTATTCCCAGCAGTGGGTGATTCCCGGCTGAGAAGAAGAAGAAGAAACTTGTAAGTCAAATTAAAACAGCTTTAGCGAGCGATCAGCAGAATCGAGTGAAACAAAACTAAACCAATTCTAATTATACTGAGTGGTACGAGCCCGACAAACGCTAAAGTTACATTTCCATGGAACTATATAACCTACAATGTTGGAAACTGTTGAACTTCCCGCATCGAGTGTTAAATATATGAGCATTTATCTGGGAACTTGGGTCTTTCGTGTTAACTGGATGGAAAAGGCGCGGGATGCCGGCAGTGGAATGTTGCCAGTGGATGCAGTAAGAACCGTAAGATGGGCAGCAGCGTTTTCCCGTGTATCAGCATCTGGTACTGCGCTCGCCCACCCGCCTGCCAAGCGTGGCGACTATTGCAATGATCTCCTCATGATTTTGGAGATCCATGAGCGAGGCCCATGTCCAGTAGTGAACGTGGACAGCAGTCCTAGGGCTGAGATAATAATGATAAGAGAGCCGAGTTGCTCGTTAATCCGAGGGTCGTGGTTTTGATACACGCGATGCACCAATGGATTTTTCCTACTTGAAAAATATATGTGCACATACGTGCGTGTATGTGCGTGCATATATGTACATACGTTACAAGAAAACACCGTGAGGAAATCTGCGGCTGAGTTAGTTTGAGACGTATTAACCTGTTCTTTCCTCTGACTAATAGCTGACTTTGCTGACAGAATGGTATTAGGAGCTGGGCAAGCTTAATCCATCGTGCTATGTCCGAAATCATAAACAGTGATTCAAATTCCAAAGAGTTTGCAACACGAAAAATTACGGATATTCTTATTGATTGTACAGAACTCTGTGTGCTTGCTTACACTTGTCCGATTTTTTACGTGGCAATCGTAAGGTGATATTGCACTACAATTTGAACTTTATCTTAACAATTGCAAGGAAATGCCAACCTTGGGAGAAGTTAGGCTTTGAATGGTGATGGTAAAAACATTATCAAAAATGTTCCCTTTCCGCGGGATTCAGACGCGCGTTGGTCGAAATACTGATACTCTATACTGACCTGTACTTGACCTGTACTTCGCCTAAGGGCCAGAAGACGAGTTAATTTCAACAAGTTTAATACAAAGTTTTAGGGAACTTACTAATTTGGCGTCTTCGCCTTAAGCGCTGTACCAACAGAAGCATTTGGAACGTGCTGATGTAGCCGCGACTTCTCACACACTGGCTAAGATAATATCTACGACAATTTACACTCCTCTCTTGCCCGTTGGTGCAGTAAGAATCTTCCAATGGATATCTCTGGAAGATGGGCAGCAGCGTCTTCCATGTGTTATAAACAACAACCCGCACTGCGCTCGCTAACCCGTCTGCGTGGTGAGTATGACAACGACCCACTTATGATAATGATGACAAAGGCTTGTTGAGTTTCCCGACATATCGACCCTGTTGCATGCCTCATGATCATACAATGCAAGTGATCATATTAACGATGACAGTTTCATAAAAATTTAGTAGCTAAAAAGTTTTTTTTTCAATGGAAAATAATTAAAAATTTCATGGGCGTGAGCTGTCAAAATGATCATCCTAATTTTGAAATTATTTTTGTAAAACGTCTACTACTGAACACAGGCCTGCCTCATAGATCTCCATAAAGGTAGTTGCCATACTCACCACGCTTGGCAGGCGGACTGGCGAGCGCAATACAGGATGTTGATACACGGAAAGAGGCTGCTGCCCATCGGGAGTTACCCCTTAGCAGGCTCTTAATGAATCAACGGCATGAGAGGAGAGGTAAAATTCTACAGCCGGCACCCCACAGCACCATAAAAACAAGCATTGGTACGGGGGTACCAGAAAACGGGGCGAAGACCTCAAAAGGTCACCAAAGGTCAAAAATGGCATTTTTGGGTTGTTGGACGTTTTCGGCCAATTGAATACTTTTATTTTTTGGTGACCTTTTGAGGTCACAATAACTCCGGTCCCTGTGACCCTAGGATCACCAAAATCAATCAGTACCCTTCTCTCATCAAGAAGGTGCTAACAAAAAAGGTTTTATGTAAATCGGTTAACGCGTCGGTTGTAATCGTCTCACGCACAGACAGACAAACAGACAGACAGACAGATTAGACAGCGCTATGCATATTACGGGGATTCACCCCCTAGTTTCTAAAGCAGGTTTAATACTATTAAAACAGATTAGTCAATGATGAAACAGTTGAAACCACATTTCGTTAACCCTTGAACCAAACCACTTACCAAAATACACGCGGAATTAAATCAAGAACAAACTTTTCGCGGTGGCGACGGTTTAATTTTTGAAGCATTCCCTCATAATCTCGTCCCTTTGACCCGCTGTATGTTTTGGTTTATATTTTATGTGGCCCTTTGTAAACAGGCGCTGGCCTTTTTGCATAAGCTTCTAGATAGAGTTTGATGACTCAACGTAATGTTAACTCTTCTTCCTTCATCATCATCATCTCAACCGTAAAACGTTTACTACTGAACAATGTGTCAAAGTCAAAGTCTAAGTTAATAAGTATTTACATAGAATTTACATTCAATTTACATAAGAAGAACAAGACACATTTACATTGAATAAAGCACATAATTGAATTCCTTCGCTTCAGATAACTTTTACTAGGGGTAGTAGAAACCGTGGAGCACGTGCTACTGCACTGTGGTGCCACAAGACAGACTAGAATAGAGACAGGACTGCAGGAGCTCATGGAGTCATGCCCTTCTTCTTCCACAACATTTGCATACCCTTCGGGGATGCTCATGGAATGCTGCCGGCGACCCCGAGTCCTTCTCCGGTATTTCAAGGAGTTGGGCTGGTTAGGTTAGGGGCGAGGCAGCACCTCGGGGGACAATGCACAATACACCCCAATGCGGGACGTCAGTGCAGATCTGGTAACCCCCCCTTAAAATTAGAATTAGAATTAGGGGTAGTTGCCATACTCGCCACGCATGGCAAGTCAATTGGCGAGCGCAGTACGGGATATTGATACACGGAGAACTTGATGAAGGAGGCCGTGGGATGCCGGCAGTAGAATGTTATCCCTCCTCTCATGCACATGGATGCATCAAGAGCCTGCTAAGGGATACCTCCGGAAGATGGGCAGCAGCGTCTTTCCGTGTATCAACATCTTGTACTGCCAACTCGGTTCGTTGCTCGACGCCGACGTCTACGCCCCCAGTCAGTTTATCTTAATTCGAAGACATTTTTATCAAAATTACCGGCAGGCAAGACATGGTTTATATAACTAATAAATATTACCTATATCGAGTTTGGCTAGTAATAGTAAAATAAAATCATAAGCTCCGAAATTATGTGTTGCGAGTACATTTTGAAGTAGTTCGAATTAGCGGGGGGTTGTAATCTCTCCCCTTTATCTCGTTTTGAGATGCTCTAGGAACGAGACACTTTGTACAGAGCAAATTAATTAACACTTTAACTGCTCTACACAGAACGCTAAGTAATTCAGTGCAGAGAACGAACAACGAATAAAATAATTCTGGACAGTGGACGGACACAGAAAAAACTTTTATTCCGATTGTATTCTTACATTTTATTTGTAACATTATTTACATTGAATTGAAATTATCGTGGCTGGAAATCATTCAATAAATACAATACGGCTTTCAACACGTCCATAACCTATTATCATCTTGCTAACGTTTCGTAGACCAATTACAGGACATTCTTCATGAGCACCGGTCTTTTTCAAAAGGTATCAACGGATATTAAGGCAAGTATTATCCGTTGATAGGTCTTGCCGTGGGGTGCCGGCATTAGCATGTTCCTCTCCCCTCTTGCCAGTGGATGCAGTAAAAATCTGCCAAGGGAAACCTGGGCAGCGGCGTCTTAACGTGTCTGGCAGGAGGGTTGGCGAGCGCAGTGCGGGATGTTGATACACGGAAATACGCTGCTGCTCATCTTCCTTAGCAGGCTCTTACTGCATCCACGGGCATGAGAGGAGAGGAACATGCCACTGCCGGCACGGCTGATGATATGAACCATCAAATTGGCGCAAACGACAAATTATAATGCTTATTTTATTTATTTCTCTTTTCTAGACCGCTTCTTGATTTATGCTTAACTAGGTGTCCCGGCGAACTTCGTATCGCACCTACTACAACCACTACTTACAACTTACCCTACAACTACCCTACTAATACCCGACTACTACCCTACAACTAACGCTGAAACATGTGTTTAATAATTTTCGTATCTTCTTATATTATTAATTATTTTAAATTTTACAAATGAAAAATATCGATATTTCCGTACAAACTTAACCCTTTCTGATTTAATTTACGCAACGAAAAGTAGCCTATGTCCGTCTCCATGGTCTAATCTACTCCTATACTAAAATTCATCCAAATCGGTTCAGCGGTTTTGACGTTAAAAAGGAACATACATAGATACATAAAATCTTACTTTCACTTTTATATATTATTAGTAGGATAGGATTTATTTCATTCTTTTTTAACGATTTTGGATTTATTAAAAGAAAACATCTCGCGTTAATTCAGACTAATGTGACAGGATACATTTGTAACATGTTATCGTCTAACATACGATTTTATTTATTGAACGACCGATAACACATAAAGCTATCGCAGTCACATTAAATCGCTTCGCAGACCAGTTTTATACTTGCGACTTTATCTATACTAATATTATGAAAATGAAAGATTTGTAACGAATAAACTCAAAACGAACTGGACCGATTTTCAAAATTATCTCACTATTAAAATGCTATATTATCCCTTATTAACCCAGGTTACATTTTATCGCTGTATTCCCACGGGAACGGGAACTACGCGGGTGGAACCACTGAGTGCAGCTAGTATCAAATACTTTCAGATGTTAGCATGAAACTGCTAAGGGATACGGAAGATGGGCAGCAGCATCTTTCCGTGTATCAACATCTCGTACTGCGCTCGCCAACCCACCTGCCAAACATGGTGAGTATGGTAACCCCTAATGATTAGCACATGGAGATCCCTAAGGACGTCCTACAGCTGTGATGATGATGATGATGATGTTAGAAATGATGGAGGGTGTGTGAAACATAGTCCATAGATGAAAGGATTGTATAATAAGGCTATGAAAAAGAAGGGAGTCAGTGACGAGATGAGAGTGGAAGTGGATAGCATGTTGTGCCGACTCCACTTAGCGTGGGACTTATCCCATGCTATGTGGGGTCGGCACAACAGGAACATGATGATGATGAAACGTTAAACGTGCTTTTTATTCACTTTCATTGCACGTTGTTGTGGCCAAACAAAGGTCAAAATTAGGTATAAATCCGACACGGATAAGAGCGAGCGAGACGTGCCCTAAGGGTTTAAGACAGACAGACAGACAAAGTTGCGTACCTATAAGGGTTCCGGTTTTCCTCTTGAGGTTCAGAACCCTTAAACGGACTTACGACGTTACACGAACGTTGAAATTAACATTACAATTAATAGTGTAAATAACCAGTATTTTCAAAGTAAAGCATAAATAAATTTAAAGAAAAAAAAAACTTTTTAACAAACAAGCTTTTATTTAAACGTAACCACTAAAAATAATAAAATAAACATTTTCCATTAAAGTTTAATGTCAACTTAAAATTATTATTTATTTATATTAATTATTATTAATTAATTACTAAATTATTGAGTTGCAAGATTCCGCGAACAAACATAGTTACATACATACATACATGCATACATACATATGTACATACAGGGCAAGCTAAATAAAAGCTTGTAAAAATACTTGCTGGTGATTTAGCGACAAAAAAGCTTTTGTCCTTCTCTTGACAAGCTTTGCTGTCCAGCATTATTTCTATACGAGCAACATCGAGAAGGTTCCGCGTACCCTACTCAAGTCCACTCAAACTCACGCTCCGCTGCGTGTAGTTAACGAGAGGTTTCGTTTCACCATTCACAATACTCGGTACCGCTTTTATATCTATACTTTAAGGTCTAAAATATATTTTCATTCAACAAAAAAATATCGGCGTAATCCCATTTGTTCCATTATCCGACTTCTATGATAAAATCCTTGACTTGTTGCTGAAAATAGCCAAACCGGCTATCACCTCAGCCGTAAGACTGCAGTCAACATCTACCGTTGGACATAGGCCTCCCTCATGGATTTCCAGGATCGTGAGGGGGTTGTTGCCGTGGGGTGCCGGCAGTAGAATGTTACCCCTCCTCTCCTACCCGTGGATGCAGTAAGAGCCTGCTAAGGGACACCTCCGGAAGATGGGCAGCAGCGTCTTTCCGTATATCAACATCCCATACTGCGCTCACCAACCCGCCTGCCAAGCGTGGTGAGTATGGCAACTACCCCTCATGGAGATCCATGAGGGAGGCCTTAGTTTAGTAGTGGACGTTTTACGGCTGAAATGATGAGGGGGTTGTTGCCATACTCGTCACACTTGGCAGGCAGAATGGCGAGCGCAGTACAGGATTGTGGTGATTGTAGTTACACGGAAAGTCGTAGCTGCCCATCTTCCGGGGTGTTCTACGTGTATTCTTACGACACAATACTTCTAGTACCTCACGGCACTTAATAGGTCTAATAAAGTCGGCCAAGTGCGTGTCCGACTCGTGTACGAATTTCGTACCGTATCCGTTTAAGCAAAATCATGTTTGTTGTATGGGAGCCCCCTTAAATATTTATTACAAGCTTTTATTTAGCTTGCCCTGTATGTATGTATGTATGTTTTACATACATATATTGTGTAAAGACAAATCACACACATTGTTGATTGTTAAAAGGAGTTTCATATAACTGATTCTGAACGGCTCGAGTTGATACGTGTGCTACGACCTTGTTGCGACTGTACAATGAAGTGTTAATCTAACTATCTTATACGATTGCGTATAAGATAGTTAGATTAACACTTTACTACTGCGTACTGCAATTTTCTGCAATGTGAAGCATAACCGTGAATGTAGTCAGATTTCATTCATTCATTCATTCATACTTCTGTGTTATTTTGGTTGTGTTAAGTATGTAAGTTAAGTATTAAAAAATCTCACATGCTATTTATTTATTGCCTGCATTCTACTGCCGGCAGTAGAATGTTACCCCTCCTCTCATGCCCGTGGATGCAGTAAGAGCCTGCTAAGGGATACCTCCGAAAGATGGGCAGCAGCGTCTTTCCGTGTATCAACATCCCGTACTGCGCTCGCCAACCCTCGCGTGGTGAGTATGGCAACTACGCCTCATGGAGATCCGCGGGGGAGGCCTGTGTTCAGTAGTGGACGCTTTACGGCTGTGATGATTATGATATTTTCTAGCTCTCCTGTCTAAATTACGACTTGGGAGCACTCGTCTAGGCGCACTAATGCTAGGAGCAGTTTATAGTAAAAGCAGGTTGCCCTTGCAACGCATGTACTGGTAAACGTAAAAGTATCAAAAACTGCTGCTGAATGCAATTTCAGACAGTGGAAGGGGTTGTCTTGTAGTTAAATTTCCAGTAGATGGCGCTAAATCGGTGCTCCAATATGATCTTATTAAGAATTTCGACTCAGTCCACCAGGGGTTCCGTATACTCATACCCGGCTTTAGGAAGGGACAAGGGTCGATTCGACCTACGTGGTTTAGAATCCGACGGTAATAAATAAAAGATTTTTCATTCCATGTTTGATATGTAACTAGCTTTTGCCCGCGACTTCGTCCACGTGGAAGTCATAAAACGTAAAATCCCCTTTTTCACGCAGATCCACTTTGATTCGAAATTATAAATCCCATTTATTCCCTATCCCGTGGGAATTTCGAAAAATCACTTCTTAGTGCACCTCTAGGATACTCGAGGTATATGTGTGCCAAATTGCAAGTCTTTAGGTCCAGTGGTTTAGGCTGTGCATTGATATATCAGTCAGTCAGTCAGTCAGGACTTTGAATTTTATATATATAGGTCCTGTCGTACCTGTCGTAGGCATTACGATAATTATAATCTTGTCTATCAGAGGTTCTTTAAACAGAATAAAATAATCGTGACGCGACGCCTGGTGGTTGTGAAACATCAAAATTATTTATTACTAGCTGTCCCGACGAACTTTGTACCGCCCAGAATCAACTACCTACTACCACATCTTCTAACTACTACTCTACTACTACTACTCCACTATTACTACTACTCCACCGCTACTCTACTACTACTCTACTATTACTACTACTCCACCACTACTCTACTAATACTCTACTATTACTCTAGTTCTACCCTACTTGTACCCTACTACTCTACAACTACTCTACTTCTACCCTACTACTACTCTACTAATACCCCACTACTACTCTACTACTACGCCACAACTACTCAACTACTACCCTACAACTACTCAATTACTATACTACTACTACTACCTAAGACAGTCAAAAAACAAGCATTGGTGCGGGGGTTCTAGAAAAGGGCGCGAAGGCCTCAAAAGGTCACCAAAGGTAAAAAATTTCATTTTTGGGTTTTTGGACGTTTTCGGCCATTTGAAGACTTTTATTTTTTTGGTGACCTTTTGAGGTCACAATAACTCCGGTCCCTGTGACCCTAGGGTCACCAAAATCAATCAGTTCCCTTCTCTCAATAAGACGGACAGACAGACAGACGGACGGACAGACAGACAGCTCTATGCCTATAAGGGGGCAATATAATAGGCTTAAGTCACACAATAAACTTTTTAAACGCACCTAGAAATATTTGACAACCAAGTGCTACCGTGATAATACCCTACGCTACCTAAAACTATTAATTATATATTTATTTACTGCCTTCCTCTATGGCATAATATTCTTCTAACTAGATTTAAGTTTTACTTACTAATTTCATTTGCACTGTCTAATCACTGTCTGATTCTTCTGCAATGGTCGCCTCTACGGCGTAGGCCTTCCCTAAATCCTTCCATTTCTCCCGTTCCCGCGCCTGTCTCACCCAATACGAACCACACCTTTGATTGAATATGTATCTCCCTTCCATTTGAACTAAAAATGTTTTCTTTCTAAATGCATTCCGAATGTTTTGTTTGCTTGGAAAAAAACCGAGCGGCTGAAATGGCGCAACTGTGCTCATTAACCCCAAGAGCCGCCCCTTCAATGGAGGCGAAATACTCCGCTAACCAACCCGCCGCATTGTCTGCTCTTTGAGTGTTTGTGCTTTAGCGTTGACTTTCATTAAATCTTGCCTTGCAGTTTTGTTGAATCGCGAGTTTTACAGAGAAAGACAGCTGGATGACACACACCTGCGCTATGCTATCAGCCGTGTTAGCCAAGTGGTATGTACCCCACTGTCAATCCGAATGTGGTGGGATCAATATCGACCGATATCGTGTACCAAAATTTTTCTTTCTTTAAAAATGTATTTGCATTCTAAAACATTTAGACCATAGTACAACATGAACCCAATAAAACTTTGAACTTTGAACACGTGCTTTAACGGTAAAAGAAACATCGTGAGGAAACCCGCGGCTTAGTTAGCTTCAGACGTATTGACCTTTTCCTCTGACTAATAGTTGACTAAGTTGAGAGGATAGTATTGGTGCTGGGCAAGCCTAATCCATCTTACAATGCCCCAGGCACTGCAGCGTCCCGTACAGCATATCAGTTAGAATATCAGTTGCTGACGCTGTATAAATCATCAATAATAGATGCAAAGACCTTACTTATTGAAGTAAGTAAGTAAATTATAGTCGCAGGTAAATGATGGATCAAACTGACACATGATCGTGGTGGATGGCATAAACTAAAGAAGATCCAGCAGTGGGTGAAGTTGGGCTGTGGATAATGATTTTTTTCAATATCTCAGCCGTAGGACCTCCTGCTGGTCAAAGACCTCACTCATGGATCACTACGTACAGATCATGAGGGGTTGTTGACATACTCGCTACGCTTGACAGGCGGGTTGGCGAGTTGTAGATGCCCATCTTCCGGAGGTATCCCTTAGCAGATTCTTTCTGCACCCACGTGCAAGACAGGAGAGGCAACATTTTACTGTCTGCTCTTTGAGTGTGTGTGCTTTAGCGTCGACTTTCATTAAATCTTGCCTTTCGTAAAACGAAAAGTTTCGGTGAATCGTGAGTTTTACAGAGAAAGCCAGCTGGGTGACACACCTGCGCTACTGAAAACCACAGCGCTATTGAAAGTCGCGGGCAACCGATGAATGGCTACATTTAATTTTCACTAGGTTTTTGGAGTAGAGTGCCGGTAGAATGTTGCCTCTTCTCAAGTCAAGGGATACCTCCGGAAGATAGGCAGCGCCATTCCGTGTATCAACATCACGTTCTGCGCTCGCAAACCCTCCTTCCAAGCGTGGCGAGTATGGCAACAACCGCCTCATGATCTTGGAGGTTCACGAGGGAGGTCTATGTCCAGCAGTGGCCACTGACAGTAGTACTACGGCTGAGATGATTTGTAAGTATTTGTTTTTTTTACTAATTGTATCTTTTATGCGACTTAAATATTTTTTCTTTGTTTGTTAAAAGTGAGCGTTGCCGAAACGACTTTGCCGTGGACATTGGTAGGATGAAATTATTTGGGGACCGTATACATACGTTGAGTAACAAGCTTTCAAACAAAAAACCGCACTCCTACATCGTTTAGGAACTACGCTGCCATAGACAGGCACGTCACACGTACTACACCTTTTTTGTGTAGGCGGATTGAAAACGGAAAAAAGTTGGTAATCGTATTTTGGGACTCAAATGGAGCTGGGCTGGAAACATGGCGAGGCGTGGTGATGGCAGGTGGAGAAAAGATATATATGTATAAACGAGACAAGGATTAGGTATGGATGTGGCAAAGTACCAGAGGCAGAAAACCGGCGTTAGTTTGAAAGTCGAAAAGTTGGAGTCTCGCCGTAATCTAAATTTCGGTTCATTTATGGTGAGAGTGCCGACGGATCAACTCTCAACAGTGTCGACGACACGATAATTAGGAATATTTTATGTATGTTAGACTCTAAAGAGTTTATTACATGGTCCTCAGATGAGTTACTCTTTGTATGCTTTCTTTGTAGACTGAAAAATAAATATTTATTATGATTATTATAAGAGATTTGGTCGTTGGCAAGATGGGCAGACGACATTGATAAAGTCCCGGGCAAACGATTGATCGGACTGGCGTAGTATTGTGGCAGATGGCACAAACTAAGGGACTGCTATAGCAGATCACATAGTAGAGTCAGGACCAAATCACTGGATTGAATTACACTACCAAAAAATCCTAGCCAACGAGAATATGGTTCGGGAAGCGATTAGGGTTAAGAAGCGTCGTAATTTCAATCGTGAAAACGATTTAAGACTCTGCCTCATGGAATCCAGTGATAGCAAAGTGGATTCGGCGTGAAAAATAAACTCAGTGTGCTTGTCCGAGTAAGAACCGGCCCTAATATTTTTTATGATGATCAAGTGAGGGTAGTTCAACAAACGCCTTCACTTTGCTGTGGTATTTCCAACACGTGAGTTTTCCCGGGGCCACGCCCTAAGGCCCTGCAAAGGCTAAACGTCGGGACATAATAAAGGTAATTTACGCGATAAATACCCGGTTATATGTATATATAAAGCTAAGGGAGGCTATACCCAGCAGTAAGTGAAGTCAGGGTGTGGATGATGCCATCAGAAAATAGGAGTATGAAAGTCTAAAAATCAAAGCGGCAGGCTCCAAGGAGTGTGAATGGTGAAATGGAATCGCTCGTTAACTGCACGCAGCGAAGCGCGCGTCTAAGTGGACTTGAGTAGTAGGGTGCGGGGAACTTTCTGGATGTTTCTGGTCCAACATTACACAACAAGTACAAAATATAATTCAATCCTAAACAAAGCAGATGATTGAAAGAATACTAAATTTACATAAATAAAGACCTAGACCCGAGATAAATAATGGCAGATAGTCGTAATGCAAAAGTTTCGTCCCATTAATTACTATAACTTCATTAATTTACTACAAAATTCAAATAACATAATTTCATCATAAAAACGTCCACTACTGAATACAGGCGGCCTCCCTCATGGATCTCCAAGAGGGAGCCATACTCACCACGCTTGGCAGGCGGGTTGGCGAGCGCAGTTCTGCATGTTGATACACGGAAAGACGCCGCAGCCCATCTTCCGAAGGTATACCTTAGCGGGCTCTTACTGCATCCACGGGCATGAGAGGAGGGGTAATATTCTACTGCCGGCACCCCACGGCATCACATATCACATCAAATCACATAATATTACAAAACCTACAACGCATCTACCGTATCAATTAACTATTGAAATGGTCTTCTGTACAGCACAAATGATGGCTAGATTTTTATTATTTATTTATTATCTGCCTATCTTCCGTAGGAATTCTCTTGGCAGATTCTTACAGCAGCTTTGCAAGAGTGGGCAAACATCTCTTCACATACCATAATAATACAAGCAAGCAACGATATAAAGAATCTACGCCTTTGTATTTCGGTGTATCTATAAAGTTTTGTAATTTTATAAAGACTGTTAGAGTCAGCGCAGACAGAACGGAGCGCAGCGGACAGGATTTTATTAACGCACTTAAAAAAAATAAACTTTAAAATTATTACAATAAAGTGCATAAATGCTTGAACCTGACAAAAAATGCTCGCGCGTCCTCGAAGATACGCGGGAATCCTCGCGCGGCGTTTTGCACTTTATTGTAATAATTTTAAAGTTTATTTTCAAGTGCGTCAATAAAATCCTCTCCGTTGAACTCCGTTCTGTCTGCGCTGACCCTTAAGATCTCAAAGGAGTTCTCAACTGGAAAATACTCGTATACGGTTCCCGTCTTGCTTGTGAATGCTAGTAGTTATTTCTTATGGTACTTAGTAAGTTTAACTTCACAATTAAACAAAGTGAAATTAAACAAAATGTGTACTAACCTGAAAGGGGGTGATTTTTGACCATCCTTAGGAAAAACTTCAGTGTTATGACTTTCCGAAATTCGGTGATTTTCATTTAAGAAAAGACAGCGACAGTTTTAGCTTCAACAGCTGAATATACGATACACCTAAACGCCAGCTGATTCTTGACAGGGTCGTTGACCTTCGCAAAGAGTAGGTATATAAAAATACCTCCAACCACAGAGGTATTTTTTTTAAATGTCATAAAAAATCTAACTATTTTCACACCACATCAACTAGTAAAAATGAAACTGTAAAATATTTAAAAAATAAATTCAACAAAAAATAAATTAAATTCATATACGAATTCCCGCTTTCCTTCCTTACAAAACGTTTTGTTTTTATAGGCTCAACAAGTTGCTACATAACAAAAACTGGACTGAACCCAAATATTATTACAAGCCAAAAGTTATACTTCAACAACAGCTGGTTTCCAAAATCCTAAATCTGCCCCTATTCACAATAGTTCGACAACTATCAAATAGTTTATCTTGTTTTGACGCGTGATAATTTACATTTATTCGCCAATAATATACGCGTTATAACAAACATTATCTTCTCCAAAATTGATAAAATCGGAAGGAAAAGGCAGAAAACAATGCACAAAAGTGATTATCACCCTTTTTAGGAAAAACCCTAAAATGGTCGCCTAATTCCATAATACAATTACATCATTTTCCTTAAATAACTTTTAGGGAAAGAAGGAAACGATTCTAATAATATATTATGCTGTCTCAACTTCGGTCTCGCCTTATTTAGAGTTTTTAAACATAAGGCTTCTTAGCCGTGGGGTGCCGGCAGTAGAATGTTACCCCTCCTCTCCTACCCGTGGATGCAGTAAGAGCCTGCTGAGGGACACCTCCGGAAGATGGGCAGCAAAGGCGAAAAGAAGACACCGCAGTAAGAAGCTAGCGCCCGAAACTACCTCCCCACGCGGACTTCGTCCGCGTGAGATGAAAACTAGCCGAAGGACCAAAGGTCGGCGGTGGATGCAGGCCGCTTCCAACCACAGTATTTTTAGATCAATAATTAGGGAGGCCTATGTCCAGCATTGGACGTCTTACGGCTTATATCGTGATGATCATTTACAGAAATTCCAGACATCCATTATAATATCTAAATGAACAACAAATATTTAGAAACAAATCTGGCTAATCTTAGCACCGAAGGTAAGCGAATTTGTTACTTTCTAAATATTTGTTGTAAATTTAGATATGATGATTTTCAGCTTATTCGGCCAAACCCTAACGAAAGTAAACGTCACAACTAGAGTAAGTATTTGCCTAACTGTTAAAAACTTGCTTCTGAATTGAGACTGAAAAGCAAATCTTACAGGATTTGTCGAGTTATACTAAAGCTAATTTATTGAAATTTGAACAGTTCCGGACGGAAAGTTCCCCAGCGTTTTTGGAGTCAAGATAACTTTGAAGGAAATTAAGTTAACTAGGTACACCTGAATTTTGGGAGTTATCATCGTAATGTAATGACGTCCATTTATTGTCTCTCAAAATGGCCTGAATATATTTCATCATAATGATCTAAGCCGTATGACTGCTGTCCACGGGCTTCACATAGACTTAACGGCAAATATTAAAATTAATTTAAATTTTCCTTCGTGGATTTCCAAGATCATGAGGAGGTAGTTAGAGAACCTGCTTTCTTACGTAACTTTCAGTTTTGTATTCTACACACGATTTTCTTTCATTTGATACCAAACTTGGGTATATTTAAAATGGGTTGGATTATACGTACCCACTTTCACCACCCCATATCATGTAAATGTTTTAATCCATTTTTTCATAAAATATATTTAAGAACCGCTAGGAAATCTGCTTGACTGCCTCCGTGATACGCAGAATGTAGCGGGTCCGATTCCCGCCACGGGACTAATGTTAGTATATTTATTGTTATATTTGTCCGGTGTCTGGGAATTTTTAAGTATGCTAAGCACACACATAGCCGTCGAACTCATAAAACCCCTCTTTTGGTGTGGTAATTCATTAAAAGGCAGTGGTTAATTCGTAAAAAGGATCAAGGCAAGCTTTTTCTTATATGAATTCAATTCAACGAAATCTTTCGATAAATTTAATGCGGAGCGGTACCCAGGTGCGACCAGGTCAAACGTCCTTGTTAAATCTAGGCTTTTTAGTTCGAGACACTTTAAAAATCCCAAACCACGTAAAAGTAAAAGTAAAATGTAGTTATTAGAAACAAGAAACATTTTCCTTCTTACCTTAAGAAAAATTAATCAACACTAATTTTAAGAGTAAATACACTAGGTTAAGTTTAAGGAAAATACAATTTTACTGCAATTTGTAAATATAAATATAACGTTGGTAGGTTGTACCTACCAACGTTAGAGTTGGTTGTAGATATTCTTCTGGAACATGGCTGAGATGACTGTAAAGTATCTAACAAAAGTAGAAAAATACAAGAAACAAAAACAAGTTGCACATCCCTAGAATACTCCAAAAAGTAAATAAATAATTTATAGGAAACTGTCTGTGTGCGCTTCTATAGAAAGCTTCCTCTGAGGCGCACGACATATCGATTCATAGGTTTAAGCTATTTAAAAAACAAAACCTTGTTACTCCCAGAATGATATTGACTGTTTGCCAGGTGTTGCTCGGTTCATCCGCGATAAGAAATCATGTCTTGCAATATCCAAACATAAATATTTTTGAACAGAATTCAATTGCTACCGGAAATCTTTTCTCGAGTCTGAGTCGTAGCGGTTTCTAGGTACGACAAGTCAATGTCCTTGTTAAATCTAGACGAGTTGAGCTGCAGAACCCTTGAAACATTTATAAAATCCCGAACCAATTTTGTAAAAACAAACTAGTGTTGTAGCTATTTTTCTAAAACATGTCCGGAGATTAGTCCCTCTAGCTAAAGTATAATTGTGTGTCTACCATGAGTTGTCACTGCTAGATCGAATGCCGTTACTACAGTAGTAATAAATAAGATAAGATAGATAAGATAATTTATACAAAAATCAATATAAATTCACAATAAATTACAAAAGCCGTAGCTATTTCAATGTACTAAAATATCCGTGTCTGAACTAGGATAAAACCTGTGTTTCAGACTAGTGGGACTTACATTTACTTATTGTAGGTAAATAACATAACAATCATTTTAATTAGAAGACTTAAATGGAACAGTTTCATATAGATTTTATAAACTAAAACTAAGCTAAATTTTTACACCTATGTTAGTACAAGTATAAATAGACATGACATGACCTTCCTGAATAATTACCGTAAAGGTACAAACAAAAATACCAGCAAACTCAACCAGAAAAAAAACGATCTAAAGTAAAACGTCCAAGCGAAACGTCGGGAAATAATAAAGGTAATTTACGCGATAAATACCCGGTTATATGTACGTTAATAATGCGATCTGAAGTACTGATCATAAGGGTGTTGTTGCCATACTCACCACCCTTGGCAAGCGGGTTGGCAAGCGCAGTACTTACGGGATGTTGATACACGGAAAGAATGCTGCTGCCCATCTTCCTGAGATATCCTTAAGAGGATTTTTCCTGCATCTACGGGCAAGTGAGGAGGGGCAACATACTACTGCCAGCACCACGGCTTCAGGTTGCTTCACATATTTTAATACACCCTGTATAACGTATTTTTACCTACATTAGTATGAAATGAAGAGGAATGGGGGCTCATTCAATAACTCATTGAAATTGCGTTTTATGCAACATTGCGATCGGAAGGGGCTTATCAGCTTGCATATTCGCTTTTGAAGGCTTATTCGGATGTTTTGAATAATTTTCAATGTACCGAAAGCATAAGCATAATTTTATTTCAGCGCGTTGCTTTGAAACATTTTGTACGTGGCTTTGGAACGTAGAAATGGAATTATGGATTCTTTTCACGTGTTATTGAAAGGGTGCAGGGGAATGTTAAAAGGAGCAAACTTCCTTTGAAGCTTGTTTGGAACGATCCACTTTTAACGAATCAAGTTTTTATGCATGGTAATTAATTAAATTGGTAGATTGTGGTCTTGTATTTAATTATTATTATTATTATTACTAGCCATTTTCGTCCCACTGCAGGGCAAAGGCCTCCCTATCCCCCTTCCATTTATCCCGATCCTGTGCTATGGAGGACCAACCTTGTAAAAACAAGTATTAAACAAGTATTTAATTAATAAATAAATTATTAATACTGTCATACTTTCCTTTTGTAAAAAAGCAGATTCATCATCTTAGCCTCAGGACTCCTGTATATGTCCACTGCTGGACAGAGGCTTTCCTTAAGGATCTCCAAGAACATGAGAGGCTTGTTTCCGTACTCACCACGCTCGGAAGGCGGTTGGCGAGCGCAGTACTGAACGGTACTTTGTATAGTTATCCTATCATTATTATTGTTATTAAATAAATGCCTTATGTGCTACAAATAAATGCAAATAATATTTATTGATATCTTAGAGGTTACAAGTCAATAAAATTACAATCAAAATAATATTAGCATAAACAAAATAATGGTATTAACAAATAAATGAAATCAAAGAATTAATAACAAATAACATACAATAATAAGTAAAATTAACACCACAAATTGATTTAATAAAAATAATGAAGAATATTAAGTAATAAAATTATTAAATAGGGTAGTAATTATTGAGAATAAGCTATAGAACAAGATTCTGAGGCTGTGTCCATTTTTTGACTCCATGTCGAAGCATGTACCTTAGAAACACGCTTAGGCATTTTATATTTGTCTATGTCTGAAATGTGTCCCTTATATTTTTTTATTTAATGTGTATCTTAAGTAAATGGTTTTTCTTCTTTTCATTTTTTCTTCTTAGATAAGTAATCTGTGGCTGTTCCCCCAGCAATCTGCGAGTCCATGTTTTCCTCCCTATTAATAACGAATTGTTTACAGACTCCGCTCTCATTAGCTCGCTGATTTCACAAAGATGCCTCCACCGCTGTATCTGTTGGTGTAGGTACGTCGTAGTAAACATTCCCTTTCAAAGTCGGGTAAATAGACGCAAGATGCTTATAAAGATGTTCCGTAATTAATTTGAGAGTTGACATTTAACGTCAAATAAGACGGCATGATTTTGACTGTGGATCGTTCCGTAACAAAATATCTTTAGAAGATGTTTGTGTGAAATGCTCTTTTACGAGTATTTTATTTTCGGCTTTAAATATAATGTAGGTACTAAGGTATAAAAGGAGGTATTATCATTATCTCAGCTGTAAGTCTTCCAAAGCTGGACGTGAGGGAGGCCCCCTCATGGATCTCCAAGTGATTATGAGGTGGTTGTCGTCACAGTGCGGTTCAACCAGAGTTGCTTAGTTTAAGGATGGCACTGTGTAAAATGCCGTAGGGTGCCGACAGTAGAATTTTGCACATTTCACTCGTGTATGCAGTAAGAATCTGCGTAAGATACCTCCGGAAGATGGGCAGCTGCGACTTATCGTGTCCGTCCGACACTGTGCTCGCCAACCAGTCTGCCAAGCGTGGCGAGTATGGCAACAACCCTTTCATGTTCTTGGAGATCCATGAGGAAGGCCTTTATGCAGCAGTGGACGTGGAAAGCAGTCCTACGACTGAGAAGAAATGTCAACACAAATGCCTAAAATTCCTTGGATTAATAATCACCGTCAAACTTTACCCTCATGCATTAATCTAAAGCATCTAGCTCCAAAATCAAAGCAAAACAGTACTTAAAAACAAGTATTATATCACGAACTTCGCAAGTCCCAACTTTGCAGGAACATTGAAAGGTACTCCGCAAAAAGCTAGCTCAATCATGTTTCTACTTGCTGCGTGAAAGTTGCCGTCACGTCAAAGAGCTCGCTTCGCATTCAAAACGGATCCCAAGTTAAATTGAGATGTTACATGCATGTGCTGGATTAATTCTAGTCATAAGCTTGGCTAGGTAAAATATACTGGAGCTTGTTCAGTTTAGTTACACTTGAAACGACCGTCGGAGAGCGATAAAAAGGTAGGTACGCGATAAAATCCTTTATTTTGGACCTAATTAATGTGCAGGCCGTGCGGTGCCGGCAGTAGAGTGTCACCTCTCCTCTCCTGCCCGTGGATGCAGTAAGAATCTGCTAAGGGATATCTCCGGAAGATGGGCAACAGCGTCTTTCCGTGTAAGAACATCTCGAACTGCGCTCACCAACCCGCCTGCCAAGCGTGGTGAGTACGGCAACAACCCCTCATGCACTTGGATCTCTAAGTCAATGAGGGAGGCATATGTCCAGCAGTGGATGCCTTACGGCTGTAATGATGAATGATGAATGTGGTAACAAATGAAATACTAACAAGTTCAGTAGCTTGCGTATTAACTGAAGGGGACAAGTTACATTAGTGTGCTCTATTCAATAGTTTTATGCTGTTTTTGTTGAAAGAGATGTCTTTAATCGGCTGTTTCAAATGAATGAAAATATTTTTAATGGTATATATTTGTTGTCACCTAAGTTTCGAAAAGTAACTTATCTGCAATTCCTTATTCGTTCATTTCATTCATCTGCAATTCCTTAGTCATCAAGTAAGATTAAGCCTATCACAAAATCCTTATACCTCTAATATTGGTGACAGATCTACTATTTTGGGAACAAATATACATCATTGATAATATCATACCTTTCCTTTTCGAATTATTGAGTGCTGGCCAAAAATAATTTACGGATAAAGTTAGAAAAGATGATGTTGAACCGAAAAATGTCGGATTGGAAACACGGCGGACTTCTGAGGGATCGCTTTGATTCGATTTGATCAAATCGAATTCTTGTCTAGCACCAAGAAAGCAAAGTGTTGCGTTAATATGCACCCTTGTTTTTTTATGAGTAAAAACCATACAGCGAGATGGACCGACGACCTAGCACAAACGACTGAAAACGATTGGATGCGCAAAACAAATGACCGCAGTCTGGAGAGCTATAGATAAGAGTCTCAAGTCTCTCTAGTCATTTGTTAGGCCTAGTCTCAACTAGGCCTATCTGAAAATCAGCGCCACATTTTTGCCCCACACAATACTTCCTTATTTGTTTTTATTTCCTTGCGGTTTACTTTTTTATATATGTTTTTCAAGTCCTGTTCTTTTTTGTTCGTATGTTTTATGTTGCGCCCATGGGGAGGAAATGCAATATGTCAGCGAGTACCTTTACTTGAGCCCAACAGTCTCCTTCCAGTGCAGACAAAAGAAAGAAATTGCCAGACGCACGGATAATGCCTGGAGGAGCTATTGGTCCATGAAAGATCTTATGAAGGGTACCCTTCCAATGTCCTTAAAAAGAAGCTTATGGACATGTGTATCCTTCCCATACTCACTTACGACACGCAGACTTGGTCACTCATGAACACACAAAGGTCCAAACTCGAGGTTTGCCAACGGGCAATGGAGCGCATATACTCGGAGTAAAACGCATAGACCGTATTCGTAATACAGCACTGCGCTCCAAAACTCAAATTATCAACGTAGCTCAAAAAGTTGCAAAACTTAAATGGAGCTGGGGTGGTCATGTTTGCCGAATGCCCGAAGACCTGTAGGCAAAAATCACCACTCAGCTGAGCCCCAACACGGTGAGGCGCCGCGGCAGACCGAAGAAGCCATGGCATGACGAGTAAGACCAACATAACAGCGCATGGGTCGAATTGACGGCAGATCGGGATGCATGGATAGTTGGAGTGAAGGCCTTTGCCCAGCAGTGGGACACTAATTGTAATTGTAATGTTTTATGTCGTATAATAAGTTCTCAGTCCAATCCCTAATCATATCCAATAAAATCGAAACATACCACATTTTCTTCGCCTACTAACCTAATCATTGAACGAAACGCCCTTGTGTTTTTTTAAGTATTTTATTTCTAAGTAAGTGTCCTAGCTGTAATCAGAGCGACTGTAGCATAAGCCGCACTATGCAGGAGTTTGCAATTAGCTACCAGCTGTTTATATAGTATGCTATTAGCGTGATAATATTTAAATGTAAACAAATTAGACTTTCAGTGTCGTGTAACGTGTTTTTGGCTAAATTACTTGGAAAGTTAGAAGTAATTTACTTTGTACGCAAACGCAGTCACGTTGAAAGCTAAAGCTATTTATTATGTTTCACTTTGCTACCATTTGAATTTACTTTGGAAAACAGAAAAGTGTTGTTATGAAAATAGAAGTTTGAATTTTCACGAGGTCAAATTTAATGACTTGCTTCTGTCCGCAGCTTTGCACGCATAGTATTCGGATAAAACGTAGCCTACACGCATAATGTTAATGCTAGTTCTAAATCTGTATAATTATGTGGGAAGTTTCAACTTAATCTGGTCGGAAGTTTTTGCTAGAAACAGTACGAATTTCCAATATTAAAAACTTGTTTATAACATGTTTATAATATTAATGGAATAGTTATTAATCTCATTTAAAAGTATTTATTTATTTGTCACTTTAACAACACATAAAATGAGCTTAAAAGTTATTTGAACATAGAATAAACATCGGATAGGAAAATGCAATAATACACACACCAGGAAAAGTGCAATCGTATATAGCTTCATTATATAAGTACATATATATATAAGAACATTATATATAAATAAATCCAAGATATGATTTAGAGAGGAACAGCTACTACATCTTAAAACAGAAAAAGTCCCACACACTTACTCGGACGCGAACCTTAACCCTCAGATCAGGGAACAAGGTACAAACCGACTTAGCCACCGGGCTCCTTGTTCAACATCCCGAAATTCATGGCAATATTGCAGAGATGACAGTGTGGTTATTCTCATCTCTTCAATATGCCAGTGTGTTCGTATTTCGAAAGCTGGTGCATTAATAGTTAACAGACAAAGTTAGATTGGGATAGGGGGAGCGCAATCTCTAGTGGTAATACCGTTTACTTGGCAGGTAGTCATGTGTTAAAGTGAAGTTGAGGTACATATTTCCTAGTGTCTATATTGCTTCTGAAACAACGTGGGTTTGAACACTATTAGCAAGTTTATCGTGATATTATCGAGTCTTAGTGCTTAAAGCCCTGCCGGCTTTAGAAAGCCGAAAGAAAAACAATAAGACTAAGAACCGTTTTGAGCAAGCACTTTTATCTGCCCAAAGCTAATATAATATCAAAAAATAAGAATACGAATAATTTATTCAGCATAACTTACAAAACAGTTTAGCTGTGTAGGTAACATAAAAACAAAATGAAAAGACTTAATATTTAGCTTATTCTAACAATACAACTTTTAAGTTAAGTCTTACTTTCATCAGCGCAAAAATTACGGTACCTAAACAGTTGAGGTGTCATTACTTTCCATACTCGTCAAAAGACTGTGTTACGGCAAAGTAGTGATTCCCGCCCAATAGAAATACAGATCATAATAGCGGCGCAAAAAACGAAGATAATAAAGAAGAAGATGATTTATTAACAAATCGCAACACGATAAATTACAGCCCATCTCATGCAATAAGTTTATAATCCTCTTCTATAACCAATTTATCTAACGGCACGCGAAAAATGAAAAATGCGGGTTTAACAACATAAATCGCGAAAGAATCAAAATATTTAAGCGAATATCAAAACTGGATACAGCTCAATTATTCATTTTGAATGCAGTGTACACGATAAACCGTGCGAATTGTCAGCGAAGTCATAGCGTCAATAGGGTCAAAAAGAAAGGTCCGGTTATATAACAGATTCAATTATGTGCTTTATTCTATTTATTTGTGTTGTTTTATTTTGTAATTTGTGACGCGTCAATAAGATCCATACGGCCGCACTGAATAAAGTATTTTTTGATTCTTTGATTCTTATTTGATTCTATCTTAAAATTTGTATCTATTTGGTTTGACTTGCGCATAAAATTTATTGCTTAATTTGACTTGACATAAAATATAATATTGTATCTAACTTTTTTTTTTACTTTCACTGATTTGGTTGACATAATATAATTTTTATAATTGAAAGAAAAGAAAGAAAGAAAGAAAGAAACCGCTAAAAATTGTAAATTAATTAATTCTAAATTGCTATTGTTGTGAGCTAAAAGTAGTTAATAATTGAATTAGAAATGATTGACCTGTAATGACTGTTGTTACCAATAAATTGATTATTCTGATTATCTACAGACACCAAGCGCGTCATACATGTGCCGTGGAAGACAAAATATTTATATTATAGAACTCCAAAAGGGGAAGTTTCAGCCCATGAAAACAAGTAGCATTGAAGTGGAAAAAAATCGAAAAATTGTAATAATTATACTTTTTTATTAAAATAAACCTCTGGGTGGTTTTTATATAACTTAGTGGTTTATTTTTATTTGTAGTTGTATGGAAATTCTCTGCAGGATCAATGACTGAAGAATCAGCTGGCGTTTAGGTTATAGTATAATCCAGCTGTTTAATTTATTTTATAACTTTCGTGGTATTTCCTTGAATTAACAAAAGTCGTACAACTAAAGTTGTTCTAGCCAGTAAATAAAAAAAAAACATGTAACGTTTTACAATAAATAACTTTTTATTATTTACTGGCTAGAAAACAGCGGTAGGTGAGAAGTACCTACGGGCTAGACAAAAGAGGCAACATTCTACTGCTGCCACTACACGGCAGCTTCACCGCCATGCCATGTGGAAAGTCAAATACGCGGAACATTTCGATTGTACGTACGAGTACGTACAATATTTATTACGCCAGTTCGCGGATAGGATTGAACATTTGTCAAGTGGTTCTGAATAGGTTATTGCAATCGCGTTTCCTCCAATCAACGCAGACTTTTCGGTGAATTTTTTAAATTGTTATAACAAAACCTCAGCTAATATTGTAGCGTAGCTTTTCAGAACTTTATCGGTATGGGTGTGAAAATCGATCCCATTGCATAGAACTGATGATGTAAACCTATACTATACTAATATAGCTGTGACGTCCACTGTTAGATGTATCTCCAAGTACTAATCATGAGGGGATTGTTACCGTATTCATCACTTGGCAGGCAGGTTGGCGAGCGCAGTACGGGATGTTAATACACGGAAAACGCTGCTGCCTATCTTCCGGGGGTATCCCTCAGATTCTTACTGCATCCACTGGCAAGAGAGGAGCAACAATCTACTGCCGGCACCACACGGCAACTTTCTTCTTCTTCGACTTAGCGTAATGGGGCACGATGATCAAATTTTTAGTCGTTATCAACTTTGTTGCCGAGAGTAGGCGTAACATTCTACGGCCGTGGGGTGCCGGAAGTAGAATGTTACCCCTACTCTCATGCGCGTGGATGCAGTAAGAGCCTGCTAAGGGATGCCTCCGGAAAATGGGCAGCAGCGTTTTCCCGTGTATTAACATCCCGTGCTGCGCTCGCCAACCGGCCTGCCAAGCGTGGTGAGTATGGCAACTATCTTTTTTACTTACTGAACACAGGCCTTCCTTCAGGCTCCAGGCTCCCCTCGGATATCCATCAGGGAGGCCTGTGTTCAGACACACATTTCAAACTGCTTAATCCGCATGCAGATTATGAATTCAAAACGCGCAAAAAGCATACAATTTTGTACAGCTTTAATATTCAGAAATTTTCCAGTCCTGACTTTTTCAAAACGATCTGTCATGAACATATTAGTACAACAATTGTAAAGAGTTCTGAGAAAGTTTGAATTCCGAATATACAATACCTACAGAAATAAAAAATGTGTAACGCTGGCCAAAGAAACTAAAACAATCAGTCGATCAATATGCACCAAGGGAACATATTTCAATCGCTAAAACCATCGTCCCTCAAAAGCACTAACCCGGAGCACTCAAAATTTTTCATCTCTAAATGGAAGCAAAATCCCTCGTTCGAAATTCAAAAATTTGAACTCGGAATTTTAGAACTATCCTTTGATCCGTCCTCCTTTCCCTAATCCTGCCTCCCCGCCTGTCCCCCATTCATGGCCGTTAAGCGCCATAGACTCTATACTCTATGGGGCTTTTTTCTCTATCGTCTGTACTGCAGACCATTGTTTCCCGGAGCGGTATTTACTCAAACATCCTCGACTCAGTTCGACGATCGTTCGAAGCGTTTTTGCTTCCCCCTGTTGGCGTTACGCTTCATTGTAGAACTCCATAGGGTTGTCAGGTGTCGGAACTGACATGTGTCAGGCGCATAAATTGTTTCGAGGGCTTTTGGAACTGTCTCTTGTTCGGAATTTAAGTTCTTGCTTGATTACACTGTATTAACCTATCTCATGCCAAGGAAGATGATTTATGAGAGAAAGGAAATTAATTAGGGGTTTTCAGTCATGCTAGAAATGTACAGTAGTAGAGTCAGAAAAATATAAACCCATCAATTATCCCATTTCCTTTTTTTCTTATTCTCACAAACATCGAACGATTCTAGAAAATTCAGATAGGTATGTAGTTATTTCGTTGGTTTTCGTTATACGCATACCGCCAATGATTCACCGAAAACCGATGAGAAACTATCGTTTTCAGTCAAGTCTTCTTCAAAGTTCAGTAATCAATACATTAATATATAGTATAAAACAAAGTCGCTTCCCGCTGTCTGTCTGTTCCTATGTTAGCTTATATCTTTAATACTACGCATTGGATTTTGATGCGGTTTTTTTAATAGATAAAGTGATTCAAGAGGAAGGTTTATGTGTATAAAACATCCATAATATAGGAGAGAAACACTGACAATTTAAGAAGTTTCTAAAGTGAGGTCGTAAATAAACACATTTCTTTGCGCTTAAATTGCAAATGCTGGCTGAACCCTACGAGATCGATCAAAATAATGTTCTACAGTATTGTACACCTTAAAAAGGTCTGCAAAAAAGTCCGCAATGGTATATTCTGTAGTATATTTAGTATTAGCATTGCACCCGTGCGAAGCCGGGGCGGGTCGCTAGTCTTTAAATAAATATATATAACATAGCGAAGAGTTAGAATTTCAAACCAGGTTATATATAGTCAGCTGAAAGTCGTAAAATCCAAACTAAATTGGCTTCCTTTTACACTCGAATTCAGAAGCACTAATTAGGCCCAGTCATGGATGTAGCAATCGCGGACAGGTATTTAATGCGTAGTACTACTGAATACCAAATTATTACGTTAGTATTCAGAGAAGCACGATTCCGTTTATCCAACAGGATCCAGGCAACCCTACCGCCGTGTTGAATACGATATTAGAGTTTTTTGTCGCCATAAAACGGCGTACTTGTTGATTTGGAATTGCAATGAAATCTGGATTCCAGTGCCCTGTTTGCTGATCAACGTTTTTGACGTTGCGAGGATTTGGTGAACAGAGTTTGTAGGTAGCTCTCTTGCACGTCAGCCCTGAATGCGATTTGTTTGTGGATGGTTGGCCAAAAAATGTTTCGCAGGTCTAGAGTTTTTGTGACCGTGATGTATATATGTATAATTTCATTTATTTCATTTTCATCATCCACAACCTGACTTCACCCACTGCTTTATTTTTCAGTCATAATGTTCTTCTATTAATTTAATCGGTTATTTGTAACCGTCTACTGCCAGCAACATTCTACTGCCGGCATCCCACGGCAGTTGAGGTGATAGTAGACTTTAATACTGATGTGACAAGTTCGCGCGTAATGAACGTGATCAGCGCAGTATTGCAGTTGTAACAGGTAGAGGCACCGCTAACCGTATAATACGGTGGGCCTTGGTCTTGTCTCGTCATTTTGTCATATAAAAAAAAGATGCTGAGAAGTGAGATGAGACGAAATATCACGATTCTCGAGAATTGGCCCCCTGGACGCTTTACCACATATAACGACGTCGTTAAAATGTGGTCACGATGAAATTGCTGGGTTTCGCACGATATATTAACTGTGCTGTACGTAATATTTTAGGTTGCAGCAAATTATGACGTCAATCGCATACCACTTTCGGCTAGTAGGTGATTTTTTTAATTTATCTTACAGAAAGCTCGACTTTACAACGATCTTGAACTTCAAGAACTCAATTTTCGTGACCGCTTCTTCATCAGGGTGAGTAATGGTCGCGCTGGGTTGAAATTACTGAGTATGATATTCTTATATATATATTATGAACTTCTTTTTGTTTGTGCGCTCTAACTACTCTGGTATCTGGTATCTCGGGGCTACTATTACTGTAAAATAAACCTTGCTGCCATGATATTTGAGTACGTTTCGAAATAACTCGTCAGTCTTAGCGGCTATTGTCCCAAGAACAATGCAAGTGTTCGATAGATTTTGGCGCGGATTTTCACGAAAGAGTTTTGATAGAACGAGGTTGATTGGACTTTGTTTACAGAGGGAAGCAAGTTTAAAGCTTGACAGCAAAGAGTTGAAGGGGTCTTTTAGAACAATGCTCAGGCGTTGATGTAAGCTCGGTAGATGTTTTTTTGTCAATCTCACTATCGCACTAATATTAAAAAGCGGAAAGTTTGTTTCTATAGATGAATGGATGTTTGTTACATCTTCCAGACCCGGACTCGACGGGTCTGGGCGCCACTGGGTGACTAGGTATCTTTGAGCACAGCTCTCCTGGCATACGGCATACGTGTCCAACCAATACCATTTCAGCCTCGCGGCTTTACAAGCTACGTCTTTGTTTCTTAATTCTTGCAAACATTATCCTTTGATGAATCACACGGCCATGGTGCTTCCACAAACATAGCTAATGTGAACTCGGCTCAGGCATGTGTACGTTACTCAAACTTCGGCTTTTTGGAGCCGAGCTGATAAGAATCAAACACATTGCTGTGGGATGCCGGCAGTATAATGTTACCCGTCCTCTCATACCCATGGATGCAGTAAGAGCCTGCTAAGGAATTTTTCCGGAAGATGGGCAGCAGCGTTTTTCCGTGTACCAACATCCTGTACTGCGCTCGCCAAACCGCCTGCCAGGCGTGGTGAGTATGGCAACTACTCCTCATGGAGCTCCATGAGGGAGGCCTGTGTTCAGTAGTGGTCGTTTTACGGCTGATATGATGATGATGATGAGAATCTATACCCAAAATAATAATAATGTGGCCTTGGCGACGAGCTCTGTGGCGCAGCGGGCGAAGGTCCGCCTGCGACGCAAGGGGTTGCGGGTTCGATTCCCGCCACGGGACAAATGTCTGTACGATCTGCAGATATTTGTTCAGCGTGTTCTGGGTGTTTTTCTATATATAATAAAAATATGTATCTATGTAGTATAATATATTACGTATATCAATCATCTAGTACCCATAACACAAGCTCTGCTCAGCTTGGGGCTAGATGATGCTGTGTGATTTGTCCAGCATTATTTATTTATTATTTATTTATTTGCGTCCGCATGAGCGGTTTTCTAGTGAACCTCGGATAAAATAGAGGTCCTATTAACTAACGTGATACTAAGATACATGTATCTATGAGTGTTTTAATTGTGCACAAAATAGAGATAGAGAACAGAACAGCTAGTGCGTTTAATAAACCATAATTAATGTAGTCTCGAAAATGGTTACCGCGTGGCGTTCAGCCAAGACAGTGTTCTTGAAACACGCGTTTGATTGTCTGTTCTATATAAAACTCGTACATAGAAATGTATTAGATGATCATCGATTTTTCTTTTCTTATTGCTCTCCATACTGCGCGCCAAAATTCACATAACTGATGTCACTCAGAAGGCTGCCAGGCTAAAGTGGGACTGGGCTGGCCACGTCTGTCGTATGCCGAATGACCTATGGGCTTTCATAACAACAGAGTGGGTCCCCAACGCTGGAAGGAGGCAACGCGGCAGACCCAGACTGAGATGGCGCGACGAACTTGACTTGTTTTTATAAGGTTGGTCCTCCATAGCACAGGATCGGGATAAATGGAAGGGGGATAGGGAGGCCTTTGCCCTGCAGTGGGACGAAAATGACTAGTAATAATAATAATAATCATAATTGCTCTCCCGTCGCGGAGAGTGAAAGAAGGGAAGGGAAGCCTTTGCCCTGCAGTGAGACAAGGGAAGCTACATGAATATATTGATCTATCATAAGAACCAAATAGGTATTTTAGGCGATTACAAAATCAATAGTTTTTGGTGTCGGACCAAAAACTATTGATTTTGTAATCGCTAACTACGAAAGATCTAAAGATTTATTTAATAATTTGTTACAATCATAGGATATACTCGTAGTATATCTATGATTGTGTTTGAGTCAGCAACGTTAAACGAAAAAAAAAACAATACAATATTCGATGAAAAAGAAGCTCAAAGCTTATTTGATAATATGCTTCTTATGTTATCAAATAACATAAGAATTTGATAACATGCTTCTTATGTTATCAAATAAGCATATTTTTTAAATTTTAAACTGAATAACGGGACTTTATCGCGTAATCACCTTATTTTATTATTTCCCGACGTTTCGAGTGCCCTGCTGCCCTCGTGGTCACGGGTGGACGTCGGGAAATAATAAAATAAGATAATTATGCGATAAAGTCCCGTTAATCTGTTTAAAATTATGTCTACAAATCGCGAGTTTACAAAGTACTACTTTTTTTTAGTTTTATTTTTATTGTATCGTCATCTTTTCATTGAATCGTTTTGAAGCTCCGCGCAATCGTTTGAAGTTTCGACTATTTTTTAAATATTTTTGACATCATGCTTGTGCTCGGGCCCAGTTGACCACCAAGTGGCTTAAATATGTGTATAACGAAATAAAAAGAAAAGGACCAAGGTGGGAACCCTGCGGAACGCCAGAGGAACAGGAATAAATGAAGAGCAGAAACCTTTGACAGTTACTGTCTTACTCCGATTCCTTAAATACGAATCAAGCCAGCGTAAATCTATACCGATACCGAAAAGCTTCTGCACTAAAATATCATGACATATTTTATCAAAAGCCTTTGAGAAATAAGGCCTTCGGATAAGGGGGCTTAAGGGCTACGAAAACAAATGAAATTTCAAAAAACAATTCTATCTATTACACCTCATTTGACCTAGGACCAAACCTACACTCAGATCTCAATGAACAAGAAGCCAAGTGTCTTTTTTAAACTTTCGCGATCACAACACATTATTAACATACAGTCAGTGTAGTGTGCTGTCCCAGTGGGAACCGGCCCTAATATTTTTTTATAAAGATCATGTAAATGTAGTTCAACAAACACCTTCGCTTTGCTACGGTACCTCCAACACGCCAGTCTTCCCAAGACCATGCTTGGTGCAATCCAAGCAAAACGTCGGTAAATAATAAAGGTAATTTACGCGATAAATACCCGGTTATATTAATAAGAAGCCAATGGACCAGTTTCCGCGTTATTCAAAGCCGTTTCAGTTTAACTACTTTCCTATCAGTGAATTCCGTAAATTGCAAGTTAAAATAACTCTGGGGATTATCTTGAGCGCGCGCTGCATTACAAATTTCCACATGATCTGATTCTGTGAGTCTAAAATCCGGATTCGTGAGAGCTAGGCGGATTATTCGTTTCTGCCCAAGCATTCCGACTTCCGATAGTCATAGCATGGAAAAAATGAGCTGCCACGGGACACATGGAAGATGTAAAACATTGTTACCGCAGTCACTATATTCGCTACAAACACCACCTTCGCCACAGTCTTCACAACGGGCACGATGGACGAAGGGCAGTCGCCCTAGTACTATCTCGCACATCTCCAAGCGTCACGCGTCACCTCTCGTACGATCGGATTTACCCCCCGCAAAAGATGTTTTACATAAAAATTCGCATAATTGACAAGTGCTTTGTCGGTGCGCACATACATTTTTCAAGGAAGAAAATTTGGTATCAAACCTCACGACCTTCAGATTGGAAGTAGGGTTTACATACCACTCGGCTTACAGGGCTTTTACCTAGGGTACTACTCCGATATTTTACCTATAAATGATCTATACCTACAAACTATTCAATCTACGGGTACCTATAGGGATTTGTTTCCATTTCTTAACTTTCTACTTGGCGAACCGCCAAATGATCGAAACGCTGGCGGTTCGCCAGGCCATCTGCGGATCAAAGAAAAAAGTAAAATGACATTTACGCGTTACACGTAATTATGCATTCTTCGTTAGCGTAAGTAATGATTAGCTCAATTTAGTAGGCTTGGGTTTATCTTATGTGAAGGTATCACGTGAAATACAACTAGGAGTCAAGTTTAAAAGGTGTATTCTAGATCTGTATTCTAGACTTTAAGTAGTAGTAGAACTTTTTGTGAAGAGTTGATCCGGGGAAGTACTACCACCAAACCTATTTCTAATCTAATTAATACTATTAGCTATTGTCAGCCGTAACTAGGAGCGCAGCGTCTTAGCTGTAAAACGAATCGAAAGGACTCGAGATACCTGGCTGCGCTTAAAAACTGGCATCGCTGATGTGGAGTTGAGAGTCAGCCAAACTTGAACGGGACTTGGTGGGTCATTTTACCCGGATGCATCCCGAAGGATGATCTAAAGATTGACACAAATCGGACTCCAGCTGGACGAGACAGGCCAAGGAAGCGCTAGCGCGATGACCTAGACGTGTTCCATGCTTGCACCACGCTTCGCAGGCGGGTTGGCGCGCGCAGTTCGGGATGATATTACACGGAAAGATGCTGCTACCCATCTTTGGGAGGTATCCCTGAGCAGGCTCTTACTGCATGCACAGCATGAGAACAGGAGTAATTCTACTGCTTGGAACCTCACGGCAAACAAAGACTCTAATTTCCTCATAAACACAACACTACGCCGCTCCCCGCGCCGCCATCTTCGTAATCACAGCCTAAAATGGGCAAGTCAATAATCACATCTTACGTACAGGATAGCTCGCCGTGGAGTGCCGGCTGTGGAATGTTACCCCGCCTCTCATTCGGTAAGAATCTGCTAAGCGTTTTCTCCGGTAGTTGGGCAGCAGCGTCTTTCTGTGTATCAACATTCCTTACTGCTCTCGCCAACTCGCCTGCCAAGCATGGGGAGTATGACAACAACCCCTCCAGATAAGTACTCAGAGATCCATGAGGGAGGCCTTTGTCCAGCAGTGGCCGTCTTATGGCTGAGATGGACGTATAGCATACTTCACAGTATAGTTTAAAGTTTCGGACACCATAAATCATCTAGAGTAGATGTTTAAGCCCAAGAATTTCCTTCCCACGTGTTTAAAGTTCGCGCGAATTGATAAATACGTTCTCTTGAGTAATAAGACTTGAGCGAAAGCTCCCTTATTGCCGTTGACTTTGAATAATGAGCTCTTTTACAACACCGTTACAATTTCTTTTAAAGGACCAGTGGCTTTGTTTCAAAAAAAGTATTCCATAAATCATAAGGTACCCATAGAACAAGCTTTGCTTTCTTTAAAGCAAGCATGCTGGACCATTTTACTCAGCATCTGGCCCCAACGTAACACAAGCTCTCTTATAGAAATGAAAAATACAATCAAAATTTTGACTTCAACGGGACTCGAACCCGCAATGTTCAGACGAACGCCTTAAACGCAGGCTTCCTTAACCATTTCGGCCACGAAGTCACTAGCTGTCGGGTCGAAAATCTTACTTGCCTTTCATTGGTTTTGTAGACCCGTGTAGCGACATCTAGCAGAAATCTTCGATTTTGTTTTTTTATGTGTAAACCCACACTAAGGTATCATTTATAGAAATGATAAATGCAATCAAAATTTTGACTTCGACGGGGCTCGAACCAAATTAAAAGAAAAAAACGAGCTCTCTTAGTCTGAAGCAAGCATGTTGGACAGTTCACACAGCATCATTTAGCCCCCCAGATAAGCAGAGCTTGCGTTATGGGCACAAGATGTTTGATTTGAAAGTAGTAATATTAATTAGTTGTAGTAGTAGAGTAGTAGTAATAGTTTGTAGTTGTATGGCGGTACAAAGTTCGCCGAGACAGCTTCTAATTATATATTTTTTGTTTAATTTCATAACAGTACTTTATCTCATAAATAAGTTTTATTATTTCCCGGCGTTTCGGGCGGAAATAATAAAACGAGGTAATTACGCGATAAAGTCCCGTTAATCAGTTTTAAATTATGTCTACAGTTCGCGAAAGCTTACTAAGTACTTACACATCCGGAAAAGGGGCAGCAGCGTCTTGGCTTGTATCAATATCCCGTTCTGCGCTCTGCGGGCAAGCGAGAAGGGGCAATATTCTGCTGCCGGCACCCCAAGACAGTGTCCCAATTTCATCATCATCATAATTTCAGCCGTAGTACGTTCACTGCTGAACATAGGCCACAATGTCCCAGTTTATGTGTCCTTAATAAGGGTATGGTAACTAGTTATTAGCCGTGGGGTGCCGGCAGTAGAATGTTACCCCTCCTCTCCTACCCGTGGATGCAGTATGAGCCTGCTAAGGGACACCTCCGGAAGATGGGCAGCAGCGTCTTTCCGTATATCAACATCCCATACTGCGCTCACCAACCCGCCTGCCGAGCGTGGTGAGTATGGCAACTACCTCTCATGGAGATCCATGAGGGAGGCCTTAGTTCAGTAGTGGACGTTTTACGGCTGAAATGATGATGATGAATAAGGGTATTATAGTGTAAGGGTTTTTGCTGTAAAGCATGAATTGAATACCCCTCTATCAACGGGGACTCTATGGCTACCAATAGAGTCCCATGGCAACTAGAAACTCACATCTGCCGTACCCCATTCGTTTTTTGTCCCCGAGTGATAGCACGTGTGCGATTGTGATCTATCTATTTTGATACCAATTGTAATAATATAATTAATCTGCCCGCTGTGCGTGTAACTGTTTGTTCTGGAGACTAGCAGGTAGTAACATTACAATTACAACTATTCTTGTAATAATACCTCAGTGACTGCCTTGGGGTGCCGGCAGTAGAAGGTTGCCTCTTCTCTCTTGCCCGTGAATGCAGTAACCTCCAAGGGATACCTCCGGAAGATGGGCAGCAGCATCTTTCCGTGTATTACCGTACTGCGCCAACCCGCCTACCAACCACCTTATGATCTCGGTGATCCATGAGGGAGCCCTATGTCCAGCAGTGGGCGTGCACAGCAGTCCTACGGCTGAGGTTATAAGTCTTACCCACTTAAGCATTATTTTACTCTCGACTTTTCTTGCTCACCCATGTTCAAGACTCTCTTACCTGAAACAAAAATAAAATAAACACATTTAATATATTAATAACAATGTATAAATTTAGATTGAGTTTTTTTGTGAACACGGCTAAATGACGAGACAAGCCGAAGGCCCACCTGATGTTAAGCGGTAACCTCTACTCATTACAATTGCAATACCGCGGTGATCACGATAATGATGATTGCCTTTAATTGGGGGAGCACAAGGCCCTTAGTCCCTAAGTTTTAAATTGTGTTGAATCTGTGTACCTACATATCTCTTGTTGGTGGTCCTAATAAATAAATAAATAAATCAATAAATAAATCACGTTCACTGACCAACGCTGCATTGCATTTTGCCCGTCACCCTGAGTCTAATCGCACCTGAGTCGGTAATCGACCTAAAACTCTGGAATCTCAATTATAAAAGTACTGATGACACAGAAAACCAATCAAACTATGCTACGCTTTGAAATCGAGACAGGTGCAATAACTGTAAATTAGTTAGCTTTGTTTCGTCTATTTCAATGCGATGACTCAAGTGATCGACGAACGTTTTAACTAGATCTGACTATCTGGCACTCTACTTAGTATCTATTTTCAAGCTATTATTATTTTAATCTAGCATAGTCGTCCTCAGTTTCGATGACGGCGACCCTAAGACTGCGGACACGAAGGCAGCGGGCGTGAAGGCGGGGCACAGAAGCGGCGCTAAAAAATGTACCACTTGTGTGACTGGCTACATTATAAAAACTATATATATAAAATTCAAAGTCCTGACTGACTCACTGACTGACTGACTGATATATCAACGCACAGCCTAAACCACTGGACCTAAAGACTTGAAATTTGGCACACATACATATACATACCTTGAGTATCCTAGAGGTGCACTAAGAAGGGACTTTTCTAAATTCCCACGGGATAGGGAATAAATGGCATTTATATTTTCGAATCAAAGTGGCTCTGCGTAAAAAAGGGGATTTTACGTTTTATGACTTCCACGCGGACGAAGTCGCCGGCAAAAGCTAGTTTCTCATAAACAAAACACTACGCCGCTCTAGCGCCACGCGATCTTTCCGCTGGCTTCGAGACCCGCAGGGTGATTACGTATCTCGCGACAGGTTTGCAACAGGCGTAAATCTCGCGTTCATCGCTGCCAATGGCCAATTTTGTTGCATACAGTGTACTAAGCTGAAAGGGGGTTATTCTGACCATCCCAAGGAAAAACTTTTGTTCTTCGACTTTTCAGGATTCAGTGATTTTTATTCAAGAAAAGACCACGAAAGTTTTAACTTCAACAGTTGAGTATACGGTAATGACAACCTAAATGCCCGCTGATTATTGTCAGGGTCATTGAACTCCGCGAAGAGCTGCTGTAACAGATGTAAAGGCCTTACTTCTTCTTGCGCCAAGCGAAAGACCAACCACGACTTTATAAAGATTTGACAATGATAATTTTGTTCACAAAATTATCATTGTCAAATGATATTACGCACGTAAAATATAAAATTACATCAACGTTCAGACGTATCACGTGAGTAATTTCAGTATTTTGAAAAATTTCGTTCATTTTAAAAGAGAAATTTGACAAAGTGTTTTTATTGCTATGTTTCAGAAAAAAATCTTTGGGAAATCCTGGAAATATTTCATAGCGTCGAAGTTAACAGGGGGTGCCACGAGTCAGGAAGGTTGTCTCGGGCACGGATAGATGTTATTGCCTTCTATCTATCCTTGTCCAAACATATCTTTGTCAAATACAGTGTTATGTCCCACGCACATTTTCTTAACGGCCCTCCCAATTTCTGCGTCCTTTCTCTGTAAGCGCTATTAGAACAGCCATTTGGTCAAGCGGGTCGTTTCACAAAGAACGCGCGACGTAACGCTGATCGCCTCCTAACGTCCGTCCGTTCAATACTGTACAAGTTATAGCGGTCAGATGCGTCTGACCCACATTCGGAGGCGATAAAGTGAATGTCTGTTTGTTTAGGAGGCGTAAAGTGCCTTGGAGAGCATTATTCGAGAGGGTAAGTGTAATCTAAAGTAAAGTTACTCGGAGCCTGAGCCTTTTCAAATTACCTCGTGCTGCTCTCGTATGTATTGCTACGGCAGTTTATATTTCACTTCATTATCATCCTGGCCAACAGTGTGAGGGTTTTCGCTCACTTCGCAGTCGTGTGAATACGACAGAATGTGTTAAGGGTCATAACAGGTTCCGTCTGAATGCCAGCACTGCTCCCCTAATGTGGAGCACCAAAAATATACGACGGTACAATTTAACGCACACCGCTTTGCGATGTCTGTTACGTATTTTTTTTATATTTGAATGGGTAGATATGATTTAAGAGCTGGATGCGGAAATAATTAGGAAATTTCTTTGCAATTTAGGCCGATGGTTCTCTTAGTATTCTTTTATTAAATATGGCGATGACAAAAGCTTGCGGTTCATAGTTTAGAAGGAAAGAGGTAGTTACTCAGAAAAAAGTTGGTACTTTATACATAGATAAAGATAAATACAGAGAAAAAACCTTTTAAAGAAACCCAAATGACGCCCAATTTACATCTACGCCATAATGAAAAATGCACGATACTTAAATTCCACTAGAAAATTCGTGTTAAATGTCTACAGGTCTAGACATTGTATGCGGTGGTTAAACGACATTTATTACAACCTGAATATCACTGGTTACGGCACTGTGATACAAAGCAAGGCAGGCCAACCTAGTTTCAAACTGAGCCCAATTATAATATACAGTGTTTCCAAGCGATCGATTTCTGCCTTGACTTCGTTATGAATTAGTTCTCCTTGGTATAAGGCGACGCGTTGATGAACAATTATTTGACTGTAATTGTATAAATTACAACGGTAAAATAGCTATTTGTTATACAAGAGTGCAAAATTGCTTTTTAACCGCGTGCTTAATTTTGTTGACCGAGCAAGCTAAGGAATCAAAAGAGCACGAGGTGAAAAATCTTTGCACTCGAGTGCAAAACGTAACATTTCAGCCCACCTCAGCGAGGAAATGACTAAATGCAAAAAAAAAACATTTACAATCACAAGATGCTTTTATTTCAGTTTAGGTATTAACTACTACATTATGATAGGTAAGTATTAGAGAATAATCTTTATATTATAACAAATAATACTTAGGTATAATTAAGAAAAATTTTAAGTAACGTTGCTACAGTTACTTAAGGTTTTGGCTCCTTTAGCTAGTCAACACGTGTTAAACATATCGTCCTGTTTCAAATACTTCTCGCGTGATTATTGAGGGAGAAAGCTCATTTGCGCATTAATAAGTTTCAGTTAATTTCTGTTGGCGTCAAATAAACTGCATCGTCGCTAGAACCACTCATTTTAGATTTTTCATTTGTAGTTTCTTGTTTTTAACCTAAGGTTTTAACAATATGACGTGAAAAGAAAATGGCGCGCTCAAAGCATATTAAAAAAAAGTATACGAAGAAGGTTCAGAGTCTGAGTTTTTAACAAATTAAATAACTCGTGTGTATAAATTCGGCACCATGGAGGGAGAAGTAAATAGGTTTAATGATGTTTTGAATTAACAAACTTAGTGCAGACAATGTTCTAAATTCAATTTACTTTATCCTCAAGCGGATAAAAAAGGCTTTTGCACTCAGATGTCGAAGAGTAAAATTACTATTTCCCAGATGTTTGTTGGTCTGTTCACAGATGGATTTGTTACTTGCGGAGTACATGATGTTGATACACGGAAAGTCGCTGCCATCTTCTGGAGGTATGCCTTGGCAGATTCTTACTGCAACCACGGGCAAGAGAGGAGGGGAAACATTCTACTACCAAAACCACGTCAGTTTATTTATTTCCAAGGCCGGTTTACATTTTTATGACAACCGAATCGACGGTCGACGAAGGACAGAAATAAATAAAATTTATTAACCAAGCGCAAAAACCAATGCAGATTTATAAATCAACGAATTTACTGAGAAATTATTTCATTGGGAAATTTCAAAGTTTTTTACTTCTACCATAATTTTACTTTCTTAGGTTTCTTCTTATCGAGAAGCTCAAAGCGAATACCGAGCAAACAAATGCTAACTCAAACAATAAAATGAGTCATGAAAATACTACTTACTAATAATTGAATCTCTAGCTACAATTTCGGACTAGTAAAAAATTAAAAGCCTGAAGCTAGCTTCAGGCGGCGACTTTTCCTAACACAAAAGCTGGACGGATTTTTTTCATGATTATTTATTTATTTACTTTATTTGGAAAAACAAACATAACAATATAACTTATAGATAAAACATAACATATAATTTTTAATCCAATTAAGTTATAATATAAACATCATGTATGTTACAATATGATGTACATATGTTACATAATATTATATGTTAAACCTCTTTTGCGGGGGTAAAACCGATCGGTGACGCGTGACTCTTGGAGATGTGCGAGTTAGTACTAAGGCGACTGCCCTTCGCCCATCGTGCCCACCGTGTTGATTGTGGCGACTGGGGCAACTGTGACGACTGGGGCGACTGTGGCGACTATTGCGACTGTGATGAAAATGATTTACCTACATCTGCCAGGCGTCCCGTGACGACTTAATTTTTTTTATACATCTAAATGACGAGACAAGCCCAAGGCCCATCTGATGTTAGCCGGTAACCTCTACCTATTACAACTGCAATACCGTGGTAATCACGTACATTAAGCACGTGACCAACACTGTACTGCATTGGGCCCGTCACCCTGAGACGTAGAAAACGTTTCGTCCAGGTTTACGGAATGTTAGAATAAAGCTAATAATTAGATGTCTCAAACCAGGTAAAAAAACACCGTCATCTTCATTTCAGCCGTAGGACGGATGTCCACGCCTACTGCGGGACAAAGACCTCCCTCATGGATCTCCGTGGTGAGTATGGGTTGTTGCCATACTCACCACGCTTGGCAGGCGGGTTAGCAACCGCAGTATATTGATACAGGGAAAGACGCTGCTGCCCATCTTCCGAAGGTATCCATTGGCAGATTTTTACTGCATCCACGTGCATAAGAGGAGGGCCAGCATTCTACTACGGCACCCCACGGCACAAAAACATGTAAGCTATTATTTTCATATCGAAGATTATCTAGCAAACATTCAAACAGACTACCGCCTTCAAATAAGTGAGAATCTGTTGAACAGCTGAGAGCAATATATCTCTAAAACAATGCGAACAGTCATCAATGTCTAGAACCAATTAATTTGGGATCGTATGAGACGAACTTTCTAGACGAGATCAATAAAAATGCCTCTAAAATTTACTTGATCGTCGTCTCTTTTGTTATGAAAAGCATTAATCAAATTATTCAGTTACCAAAATAGTTAATATAACTATTGTTACTACGAACAATAACTAATAATAATAATACTAACAATGTCCCAGGCACTGCAGCGTCCCGTACAGCATGATTACCAGTTGCTGACGTTGTATAAATCATCTATAATAGATGCAAAGGCCTTACTTACAACTTTAAAAATCACGTAATATAAAAATAATATTCTACTATAACTAATAAAAATATATTAATAAGTTCCCAACTTGCTATTTTTACAAGCTTTTATTTAGCTTGCCCTGTATGTATGTATGTAACTATGTTTGTTCGCGGAATCTTGCAAATCAATTTTGAAGCAGATATTTTCAACCGATTGAGCTAAAATTTTGTATACATGTTTACTTTGGATGACATGACAATGCATGGTCAGGCTATGTGACGTCACTTTGAATCCAACATGGCGGAACACTCCAACAATATGGGTATCAAATGAAAGGCCTTGCTGAGAATAACTCAAAAAATGAAATGACATCAATCTGAATCCAACATGGCGTAACACCCAGGACTGGACTGGACTGGACTCGATTCGCCTCGCCTGGCCTGGACTGCACTGGACTGGACTGCACTGGACTGGACTGGCCTGGACTGCACTGCACTGGACTGGATTGAACTGGACTGGACTGGAGTGAACTGGACTGGACTGTACTGTCATGTACTATTCTGTACTGTCCTGGCGAACTACTTATTTTTTAATGTACTCCTATAATATGGGTATCAAATGAAAGAGCTTGCTGAGAATAATGCAAAAAATTATATGGCTTCACTCTGAATCAAACATGGCGGAACACCCAAGATGGCGGACAAGTTATTTTTAATGGACTTCTACAATATGGGTATCAAATGAAAGGGTTTGCTGAAAATAGTTCGAAAATGAAGTGACAATACTCTGAATTCAATATGGCGGAACATTCAAGATGGCCGACTAGTTATTCTTAATGCACTCCTATAATATGGGTATCAAATGAAAGGCCTTGTTGAGAGTCCTACGGTTAAAATGATCGTGATCCTAAACAATAGAATAAACCAGAAAAAAATCCCCATCTTACGGATATGGGAGGTACCCCAAATTATTATTTTTTTGCATCCGTTATCTCGGCGTGATTATTTAATGTTCATGCAAAATTACGGCTTTCTACTGCAGTCTCTTCGCAAAGACACAGACAGACGGAGAGACAGACAGACAAAGCGAAACTATAAGGGTTCCTTGTTGCACTACGTAACTCTTAAAACAAACGGCTTGAGATTCTCCTCCTTTATTTAAAGTTTGTTAAAAAGTTGAAAAGTACGCGGGTCAGCTATAACAAAAACAATACGTCAAAATATACCAAAATAATATTCTTTCAAATGTCAAACAAAGCTACCTCCCCATTCATAACACTCATTAGCAGAGATGACAGTACTAAAGCAATTTCCTCATTGCAACTTGTCATAACCATAATATACGATTTAATTCAAAAAATGACCATTTAATAACCCAAAACCATAACTCATTCTCCGGTTAGCAAATGACGGGCGCGCGGGAGCGATTAGTTGAATGCGCGAGCGCCGCCTGTGATCTACGGGTATATGATCTGCTTTTATTGTTACTTGTGTTCTAATCGTGTTGATTTTAATTAAGTTTGACTTTTCGTAAATGAATATAATAATAATAATAATAATCATTTATTTCAGACCACAGATCCATAATTTTATTAGTAGTAATTACTTATGACTAGTGTTAGTAAGGCTTATAAATCTAAACAAACTACATCTACTGTGACACCTGACACGAGATTGGCTTCAACACAGCCATCCAGTGCCTCATGAGGTTTGAACAGATATTTTGTGCAATAGCGGTCAGCATGCTGCTGGCGCTGCGGCGCGTGCGTTGTACCAGGGATGCAGTTCTTTTTCTTATAATCGCGTAGAAGCCGTCAGTGCGCGCGTCCGCAAACATCCCTGAAGCACTACAAAAGCGCGGCAACCCCAGCAGCATTCTGAAGCCGTTATTGTATTGAACACGAAGGGCGTTGTAGGCCTTCTGCGTATACCTGACCCATAGACTGCAAGTGTAGAAGGTAGTGCAGTAAGCCTTGAATAAAGTTATTTTCACTTGCGCTGTGCAACGCGCAAATCTACGAGCAAGCATATTGCATCTGACCGACAACGCCCTCCGTTCCCTCTCAATATCCATATCGTCCGATAGGTCATCAGTAACCCAATGGCCCAGGTACTTAAACTGTTTAACCCAATTAAGAGGAGTACCATATAGCGTAACCGGCAAAGCAGAGTAGCTTTTGCTACCTGCCTTGAACAGCATTAACTCACTCTTTTTGGTATTGTACCTGAGACCATGGGACTCTGCGTACGTCTCACAAATTCCAAGCAGGTGAGTAAGAGCATTGATCGAGGGACTTAACAGAACCATGTCATCTGCGTAACTGATGTTGTTCACAATCTGTCCATTAAAGGAGCATCCCACATTGGTCCTGCTAAGTTCCACGATCAAACTGTTAATATACAGGTTGAAAAGCTTGGGAGAGCTTATACCCCCCTGCCGCACTCCACACTCCAACCTGTATACATCAGAGTTCTTCCCTGCCCACCTCACAGTGTTTATCTGATTTTCATACCAGAACCTAAATAAATTCACTATGTCATAAGGAACACTAGTTTCACATAAAAGTTTATTCCATAGTATATCATACGAAACAAGATCAAATGCTTTAGACAAGTCCAGAAAGCAGGCATAGATTGGTGTTTTCTTGCTGGTGTAATACTGGACAGTGTGCTTGAGACACAGGACAGCACTTTCAGTCGATAAATTAGGCCGAAACCCAAACTGGGCTTCATGCAGACTTAAATGCTGTCCCAAGTGTTTATCAAGCAAACTATCCAGTATTTTAGCAACCACCGTGGCTAAAGATATAAACTAAAGATATAAAGATATAAACTGAGATAAATCTTTTATCTCAGTTTGAAAGGTATCGCAACATGGGGCCTGTGTTGTGGGAAGCTGATTGGTGCCCTCTTTGCCCGTGGATGCAGTCATAATTTCAGCCGCAAAACTACTGAACACAGACCTCCCTCATGGATCTCCATGAAGGGCAGTTGCCTTACCCACCACGCTTGGCAGGCGGGTTGGCGAGCGCAGTACGGGATGTTGATACACGGAAAGACGCTTGCTTCTGCCCAACTTCCGGAGATATCCCTTAGCAGGCTCCTACTGCATCCACGGGTATGAGAGGAGGGGTAACGTTCTTCTGCCGATACCCCCGTGGATGCAGTAAGAATCTGGAATCGAAACACAGCAATGCAGATATTACTGCTTGGCAGTAGAAATAGGTGGTAGTACTTCCCTAGATTAACCCTTCACAAAAAGTTTTACTTTACTAAAGCCGATCAAGTATCAATGTTGTCCAAAGTAAAAGCTTTGCTTAGTTTGGGGCGAGATGGTGCTTTGTCCGGCTTCGTTATCTTAATCGATTATCCATTTAACCTCATCAAAGGCCTCTCTAGTCTCAATATGGAATCTTACTGCATTTATCAGAACATTGCACCGTCGGAAGCTACCGCAACAGGTGTCCTGGACTAACGCCAGCAATCAGTGCACCAGGTCGATAGGGCAGCTGCACTTCTGGCAAACCATAGACAAGGGACTTCAGCCGTTGGAGAATAGGGTAATAAACTTTGTTCCTTTCTATCATATATTATATATACGGACTCTAATGTGTAATGTACACTTTTGTTATCTTTTGAAACTATCATGGTTGTGAACACTATTCAATATTTATAGGAATATTTACCGTGCCGTGATCGAGTTGCGTTTGAAAGTGAAACCCTACCGGTTAGGTTAGGTAGGAGCGTTGTTCGCAGTCAGAGACTAAAAAAGAGGGCGTTCCGGTGGTCAATGACTCCCACTCGCAAATGACAAATTAAATATCGGGAACTTAAAAGACTCATACCAAGGTCAATAAATATTGCATATACATTTCTTATAACCATAGGTATACTGCATTTTATTTGGCTCAGGTTTGCTAAAATAAAACTCTATATGGTTAAGCTGGCTTTCTACATGTCTGTGTGTACTGTGCACAACCTTTTTGTACATGTTTTTTTTGTGTTCAATATAGGAATATAACTAAAGAAGAGCTCAAGATTTTAACTTTTGCGGTCAGAAGGATATCTTTAAACACATTGGCCGAAAAAATCAAACTCTGTATTTATTGATAATGACGATGATAAGTATGCATTGACAAGATAAAAATTTACATACACAATCAATCATGTGATAACCATAACACAAGCTCTGCTTACTTTAGGGCAAGATGGTGCTGGGTGAAATGTCCAGTCTTATCGAAACTTTAGATATCAGTTCGTCTTCCTGATGTCAGGAGATAACGCAACAGGTGACATGGACTGCTGCCAACTAATAGGGCTCCAGGTGAAAGAACGGCCGCATGCCAGATTCTGGGAGACCTTGGTCAAGACTCTTTGGGCTGAAACCGACAGGGTAACAAACTTTGCTCTTTGCGAAGGTTTACATGCCGAGTACCGGCAGTAGGATGTTACTCCTCCTTTCATGGCACGTAGATGCAGTAAGGGTCAGCCAAAGGAATACCTCCGGAAGATGGGCAGAAGCATCATTCCGTTTATCCTCCGTGTATTCCGTACTGCGCTCGCCAACCCGCCTGCCAGGCGTAGTGAGTGTTGGATCTTTGCTCAACTTTAGAGGGTAGATAATTTATGTTTTGCTACCTGCTTTAGCGCCTACAGTCGTTTTGAATTGTGGGCCGATGTATCGCGCTCTCTCTACAAGTGAGTGTCGAATAGTTGACTTTCGTGAACTGACGATTCCGGTCGCGACTTATTATTGAGAGTTATCCCGGGGATATTCGAAGTCTAGCTCATTTTCAACGCTGCCGTGCAGTGTCTATTGTGAGACGTTCTTGCAAGTGTGCTGTGTCGATTTTCATGGTGTTTTTGGAACGCTCAGTGCTATCGCTCGCCTCCGCCGCCGCATATCAGGACCACGTGCCCTCGTGTACGTGTGGAAGCTTGAGGCAGGTAGTAGACTTAATTATCTACCCATTTGCAAGTAAAGAACCACTGTCCAACTTGGTTGTTACAGCTGCATATATTTTAATTCATTTATTAATCAATGGTCCTTCAAAAACAATTCCTTACCAGCCTAAAACAGTCATACTTAACTGTGTGTATGGCAACCAGCCCTTATGAATCTCGATAAGAGAGGCCTGTGTTCAGCACTAGACGTTTTTCTGCTGAAATGATAATGATGATGATGACATCTTACATTAGAGTTCAGAAGTGAAGTGTTTAAGAAGACATATTTTGAATCATTGCTTTAGTTTTATTCTTCAACATTAGAGCACGTCTTAAAATCACTCTCACCAGGGCCATCAAAGGCTCTTTACTTTACTGACCATGGCAATAATTACAGCCGTAAAACATCTACTACTGAACGCAGGCCTCCCTCATCGATCTCCATAAGGGGTAGTTGCCATAATCACCAAGCTTGGCAAGCGGGTTGGCGAGCGCATAACGGGATGTTGATACACGTAAAGACGCTGTCTTCCGGAGGTATCCCTTAGCAGGCTCTTACTGCATCTACGTGCATAAGAGGAGGGGTTACATTCTACTGCTGGCACCCCACGACAATGCCAATAACAATGTAAAATACTTAATTTTTCAGGTATCTGCCCTTGACTTTTTCACCGTTTGAGCAATATGTTAACTTAGAAATCTCACCTGATGAGCCATAAAATGTTCTACCTGAGACGAAAGAAATGCCAGTTCTCATGTATTAGGTAGTAGGTCAGGTATTTGTCCCCGAATTATTAACCGTTCGAGCGCGTGTCAAATGCATTATCTGCAAGGTCATTAAGAGCACTCAGAGGAAAGATACTTCAGACGGAATGACAATATATCTTCAGATATGATCCCAGCAGACTTGCCACTGGCAGCCTGCCAGTTCTGGCAAAATGTCTGTCGTCTTAGGGCGTGTATAGGCGGCATTGTTAGACCAATCAACGTCGGGTCGCGAAAGTACCTGCGTGGGCGCAGCGAATTGTAATGGGAGTGGTATTGTATGGCGGTGCAAATAATTGAATGGACCTTCTCGTATATCAATTTTATTGCTTAAAGATAGTTTAGTAACCAGTCTTCCAGAAGCGCGAATGATTGACGATTAAATACTATACTTTATACCAAGTCTTAATCATGTTAGGTTAATACATGTAACTTGTACCGCATTCAGCATAATATCTACCTTTATTTGTAGTTTAGTAGTAGTGAAACTTTTGTGAATAGTTTATCCGGGGAAGTACTACCACCATACCTATAACAGTCGCCGAGCAGAAATTACGGGCACATTGAGAACTTACAACTCAGCCTCAAAGTGAGAAGCGCAATGCAATGCAGCGTTGTTCACGTGCTTATTTAACGTGATCACAGCGGTATTGCAGTTCTAATAGGCTGAGGTTACCACTTAACATTAGGTCGGCATTCGGCTTGTTTCGTTCATTATGTAGTAAAATAGAAGTAAAATAATTGCGATTGAAATTTATCTAGGCTACTACCAAACAGCAATAAAGTTGTGGCCTTGTTTCAATGATCCGTGATGCAAACAATTAATTCCACCATGTAATCACTATACTGAAGACCCAAAAATAGACAACGTAATGAGATCCAGCTTGTGACGTCCGCAAAGTTTTGCAAAACGATTGGCAAATAGCAACTAACTCCGAACTTTTCTGTCTACAGATTTACTCTGGGCGAAGTTCAGGGCTCTGTTTGTAAGTAAGTAAGTAAGTAAGTAAGGCCTTTGCATCTATTATAGATGATTTATACAGCGTCAGCAACTGGTAATCATGCTGTACGGGACGCTGCAGTGCCTGGGACATTGTTAGATGGATTAGGCTTGCCCAGCACCTATACCATCCTCTCAGCTTAGTCAGCTATTATTCAGAGGAAAGAACAGGTCAATACGTCTGAAGCTAACTAAGCCGCGGGTTTCCTCACGATGTTTCCTTCACCGTTAAAGCACATAAGCAATGTTTTTTATTTAATGTGTAAACCCACACTAAGGTATCATTATAGAAATGAAAAATGCAATCAAAATTTTGTCTCCGACGGGACTCGAACCCGTAACGTTCAGACGAACACCTTCAACGCAGGCTGCCTTTAACCGTTTCGGCTACGGAGCAATTAACCGCCGGGTCGAAAATCTTGACTGCCTTTATCGGTTTCAAACCGAGTGGCGACATCTAGCTGAAATTCTTAGAATTAATTCTAGCCCACTGTCCGACAACCAGTAGTCAGTAGCAGTGAAGAGATGTCGCTTTAGTTAATTTTATAAGCAATGTTTTTTATTTAAAGTGTAAACCCACACTAAGGTATCATTATAGAAATGAAAAATGCAATCAAAATTTTGTCTCCGACGGGACTCGAACCCGTAACGTTCAGACGAACACCTTCAACGCAGGCTGCCTTTAACCGTTTCGGCTACGGAGCAATTAACCGCCGGGTCGAAAATCTTGACTGCCTTTATCGGTTTCAAACCGAGTGGCGACATCTAGCTGAAATTCTTAGAATTAATTCTAGCCCACTGTCCGACAACCAGTAGTCAGTAGCAGTGAAGAGATGTCGCTTTAGTTAATTTTATAAGCAATGTTTTTTATTTAAAGTGTAAACCCACACTAAGGTATCATTATAGAAATGAAAAATGCAATCAAAATTTTGTCTCCGACGGGACTCGAACCCGTAACGTTCAGACGAACACCTTCAACGCAGGCTGCCTTTAACCGTTTCGGCTACGGAGCAATTAACCGCCGGGTCGAAAATCTTGACTGCCTTTATCGGTTTCAAACCGAGTGGCGACATCTAGCTGAAATTCTTAGAATTAATTCTAGCCCACTGTCCGACAACCAGTAGTCAGTAGCAGTGAAGAGATGTCGCTTTAGTTAATTTTATAAGCAATGTTTTTTATTTAAAGTGTAAACCCACACTAAGGTATCATTATAGAAATGAAAAATGCAATCAAAATTTTGTCTCCGACGGGACTCGAACCCGTAACGTTCAGACGAATACCTTCAACGCAGGCTGCCTTTAACCGTTTCGGCTACGGAGCAATTAACCGCCGGGTCGAAAATCTTGACTGCCTTTATCGGTTTCAAACCGAGTGGCGACATCTAGCTGAAATTCTTAGAATTAATTCTAGCCCACTGTCCGACAACCAGTAGTCAGTAGCAGTGAAGAGATGTCGCTTTAGTTAATTTTATAAGCAATGTTTTTTATTTAAAGTGTAAACCCACACTAAGGTATCATTATAGAAATGAAAAATGCAATCAAAATTTTTGTCTCCGACGGGACTCGAACCCGTAACGTTCAGACGAACACCTTCAACGCAGGCTGCCTTTAACCGTTTCGGCTACGGAGCAATTTAAAAAAAAATTTGATTGCATTTTTCGTTAAAGCACATGTTAAGTGTGCACATACATTTTTCAAGAAAGAAAAATCCATTGGTGCACTGCCGGTATCGAACCCACGACCTTCGGATTGAAAGTCAGGGGTACATACCACTCGGCCAACACGGCAGGGCTCTGTTTGTAAGGAGCTATCAATTAGGTAGATTGGGGAATCAGCAATTCAAATCTTGTTATTTGCGTGGTTAGCTTGCACGTGACGAAATTATGACTAAGGATGGTTTCATCATCGTCTCACACGTCCACGGCTGGACTCCCTCATGGATCTCCAAGTACGGATGAGGGGGTTGTTGCCATATTCGCCACTCTGCAGGCGGGTTGGTGAGTGCAGTACGGGGTGTTGATACACGGAATGACGCTGCTGCCCATCTTCCGGACGTATCCCTTGCCAGATTCTTAATGAAGTGTAAAAGAGAAGGGGCAACATTCTACTGCCGGCACCCAACCGCTTATGGATACGGCGTCCTACGGTTTAGTCAGCCAATAAGTTTTGTAATCCAACCACCACCAGACATATCGACCAGTTATATCATCTGGACACTCATACGGCAGACTAAGCCGAGATTACGAGAATTAATCATACTTTGGCAATGCTTCGTGCGGTTAATTCAATATCTGTTCTCAAGATTCATAAGACGTGCATTAGGCTGTCGATATTTTTAGCCTTGGAAGCTGCGATTCCTTTTTCCGAATTTATACTCGGGTGGTTAAACTCCGGAGGATGGGCAGCAGCGTCTTTCCGTGCATACAACATCCCGCACTGCGCTCGCCAACCCGCCTGCCAAGCGTGGTGAAAACCCTCCATGATCAGTACTTGCAGATCCATGAGGGGGGCCATGTCCAGTAGTGGACGTTTTCTAGCTGAGATGATGGTGGTTAAAGGTAACAAATACAAATAAATACAAACTTGTTTATTTTTCTAATTATTAAAATATGGGATTATCGGGCATTTATCGCGTAATTACCTTTAATTTATTCCCGACGTTTCGACCGGATTGCACTTGGTCGTGGTCGCGGGGAGACTGAAAGACTATTTTTCTAATATCCTAATGTAAATACATTTGGAATCCCCTTTTAAGTAAAACTATACCTGTATTAGGGAAACTCGCTCTTCCCTAATTACATATTCAAATAAGTTACAAATCACTTTAGCTTACCTTAATAATGGTGTATAAATAAAAATATTTAATAAGAAGAATTCTAACAAGAATTCACACAGTGAATTGACGTTATAGCAGCGAAGCTTTTTAATCCTCGATGCATAGCAAACCCTCCAGGCTTTTATCAAGTAGTAGGTAAAGACGCATGGATGATAATACTCAGACGCCACAGTAAAGCAAATTAAGTCAGCCCATGCATCCACAACGCACGTAATCCACGCCGGCAACGGTTGCATTGTTTCGAACTCGAGTAAAAGTTTCAATGTAAGATCCCTGGCGGAATAACAGAAACTTTAGTCCGGACGCATCGGCTCGCGAGATAAACAATAGAGTATATCTTGTGGGAGTTTGCTGTGAAATCTCATGCTTTGTTTATGAATCAAAGCCTTTTGTTAAAGGCTCGAGGAGACAGGATGCGTATGCGTAGACGTAAGCGTAGACGTGCACGTACCACTGAGTTGTAATGTATGGAACTGTATGAGACAGGGGTGCCGGCAGTAGAATTTTACCCCTCCTCTCTTGCCCGTGGATGCAGTAAGAGCCTGCTAAGGGATACTTCGGGAAGATGGGCAGCAGCGTCTTTTCGTGTAATAACATCCCGTACTGCGCTCGCCAACCCGCCTGCCAAGCGTGGTGAGTATGGCAACTTCCCCTCATGGAGAACATGAGGGAGGCCTGTGTTCAGTAGTGGCCGTTTTACGGCCGAAATGATGTATGAGACAGGACACACCGCTTGCGTAACGTAGACGTGCGCGTCATATGTCAGTTCCATACATTACAACTCAGTGGTACGTGCTCGTCTACGCATACGCATCCGGTCTGCTCGAGCCTTTAATAGAACGTTAAACTCGTAAAAATGGAATGAAATGAAACAGTATTTTCTAGACACACAACCGGTACTGCGCTCGCCCACCCAGTATGGTGCCAACCCCTTCTCGATCTAGGAGATCCATGCCAGTGGACGTGGATAGCGGTCCTACACCCGAGAGGATGATGAATGAATTATAAAAATCCCGATAGTTCAAATACTGATTTCATTGTCATTTATATTGTCCGGAAGAATCGCCTACAGCATAAGTCCTTTAGGACTTAATGGGAGCTTGTATATCTCCGTTAGATTTCTCCCAAGCCTTACCGCATTGTTATTTTTTTAATTGTTCTTTTTGTAATTTTCTCAATGTAAGCAATACTTTTTGTCTATGCATGTCATGTATACTCTATCTCTCAATATTATAAGGAGGAAAGATTTGTATGTTGTATTTTGTATGTTTGTAACGAATAAACTTAAAAACTACTAGACCGATTTTCAAAATTCTCTCATCATCCCACTAATATCATAAAGCCGAATGTTTGTTTGGAGGTTTGTTACCTCACGCAAAAACTAGCCAACTGATTGATGTGAAATTTTGCACACGTATAGATGTGGACCAGGATTTTTATCCGGGTACAACGCATGCGAAGCGGCGGATACAAGCTAGTTAGTTCATAGTTTATTTATTGATGACAAAAAATAACATATCTGGTTGTTTACAAGCATACTTAACATAAATTGTATTATTTGAAAACAATGTATGACATAAGTAAGAAAAAAAAATAAACAATTCTTATAACAAAAATATGAGGCATATGAGGTATGAAAAATACATTAATGAAAAATATTCAATATAATTTTACGTCACGAATTCTTCAAAGCTATAGAAAGTTGGGTCGATCAGCCAGCGTTTTATTCAAGCTTTAAATATATTGACGGTGGCAGCTTCCGTAATAGGCATTGATAATCTGTTGTTTACCTGCGGGCCGATAAAATGAGTCAATTTCGACGACTTGGTAAGCGTCCGCGTGTTAGCGATAATATTCTGGGTTATTTAAATTGATAAAGATCTTTGTTGAAATGTCATTGTCTAATTTAATCTGGTAAACATGTCAAAGTCAATGTAGGAGTCGTAAAGAAATAGGCATTCAGAGTGAGGGTAGTGAGGCGGATTGTTAAAAAAAGTAGATCGAGAGATATTGAGTAAAAATAGCGAAGAAACGGAAAATTAACTAAATGATATGAGATTAATTAGTGATGAGGTTAAACGAGATATTGTGAGTATATTAGCATTATATTAGTATATTAGTTTCTGTAATCTGTGATATTACTTTTAGGAGGCTTGAAGTATTAAAGGAGCTATTTTAATATGAATACCGGACTTATCATTAAATAAGCTCTTGGAAAAGGAAAATCTAACACGCGGTAGTACGCTACTTTATGCTGATTACGCGTACAGTATGCAAAAAGTCCGTGACTCGCGTAATCGCCCAGGCTATTTCGCACATACATCGCTACTTGATATATGACAAAGCAAGGCAATGTGAGGATACCGGAGCTTTTAAAGTGCGCCCGCGTAGATACATCGCTTTTTATTCGCAACGCGCGTATTGCTTGTTTTTGCATACGGAATGCATTAGAAAGCTTTATTATCCCTGAGTAACATAGGTTATATTTTATCCCCGTATTCCCAAGGGAACGGAAACCACGCGGGTGACATCGCGGAGTGCGGCTATTATAATATAAACTAAATTTTACATTTATATGTGCTTTATGATATATAAATTAATTATTAATTACGGTTTTCAATCCATCTGGAATCCGCCTGGAATGGAATCGAAAATACCCACTTGATGCACCAGAACAAACAGTTCAAGCAACCATTTATTTCAGTCTGCTCGTTTAATATTGCAAGCATGTTACCTTTTCAGCCTGAATGAGGCCGTAGCAACCGGGTTTGTTATGAATACTAAGCATGCCTTGCGGTGCCGGCAGTAGAATGTTACCTTTCCTGTTTCCCGTGGATGCAGTGAGAATCTGCCAACGGATACCTCCGGAGGATGGGCAAGATGGATCATCATGGACTCCACGCTAGCAGGCGGGTTGGCGAGCGCAGTACCGGATGTTGACAGACGAAAAGACGCTGCTGCATATCTTCCGGAGGTATTGGAGGTACCTTGGCAGATTGTTACTGCAACCATGCGCAAGATAGTAGAGGCAACATTCAAGTGCCGGCACCCCACGGCGGCTCGAAAGTTCACGCGAGGTAAATACACAGAAAAATCGTACATCACGTTGAAAATGACAAAGTACACAAAAGGGCCATAAAACACATATATATTGTGAAAGCGTAGGCCGTCATCTCCCGTGACAATGGAAAGGCGCGTGTAAGTTTCCTTCCTGTCAGTTGTCCTACTAATCATATAGAGATAGCTAACGCGAAGCGAAGCGATATGATGACGTATTAAGAATGACTCACGCTAGACCGTGTCGTGTCCGAGCCAAGTGTCAGCCGTAGCAAGTGTCCCGTGCCTCAAATTACGAAGACTGACGTATTAAGCATGACTCACGCTAGACCGTGTCGTGTCCGAGCCAAGTGTCAACCGTAGCAAGTGTCCCGTGCCTCAAATTACGAAGACTGACGTATTAAGCATGACTCACGCTAGACCGTGTCGTGTCCGAGCCAAGTGTCAACCGTAGCAAGTGTCCCGTGCCTCAAATTACGAAGACGGACCTCAACCGGGCAAAGTATTGGCCCCGCTACTCGCTAGCTAACGCGCGCGCACTGAACTTTTATGGAGGTGTTGGATGGCAGCACTGCAGATCGAGCACGACGTCCTGCTAGCGATCCGGCAGGGGACGAGCCCGTTCCCGCTGATCCTCAGCGGTAGAGTGACGCTCGTACAGCTGCAGCTGCGCTACGAGGGACCTGAAGAGGCCTCCAACATCATCCACGCCCGTGTGAGCAAGCTCGAACAACAGGCTCAACCGAGGACTTCAGTCATCATTTAGTTGCAGTTCGTTCGCTGTCATTTTGGTGTAGGTAACTAAGTTGCAGTCCGTGCGTTCGTGCAACACGGTGAAAATAATACCCAAATTTGGTCGCATTTGGTGCGTCGTGTATGTAAGAATAGCGTGAACAAACAATACAATAGATAGACATAGACATAATTGGCAAAGGCCTCTGTGGCGCAGCGGGCGAAGGTCCGTTTGCGACGCAAAAGGTTGCGGGTTCGTATCACTACACGACTAATGTCTGTACCTACGATCTGCAGATATTTGCAACAAATGTTGATTCAGGGTGTTCTGGATGTTTTTCCATATATATTAAAAAATATCTTTTTTATTATAGTATAATTTAAGTATATCAGTCATCTAGTACCCATAATACACGATCTGCTTAGCTTGCGGCTGGATGACGGTGTGTGAATTGTCCAGCATTATTCTTATAAAATTATATTTTTAAATGATAAAGCAAAGAAACCCGTATTTAGAATATTTATAACTCGAGAACGGCAAGACTGATTTTAATGATCTTAGATTTTTTAGATTTGTCTACGCCCGGAAATCCATATAAAAAAGGCTTACACAATAATCGCTTCGCTCCCCATCGCTTCTAGGGCACGGGTGCCATAAAAATGTTTGCTTAGAGTGCAAATAAAATCAGAATGGCGTGAGACTGGTCACGCGCGGGAAAATCACCGGAGACAACAATTGAAATCCCTTCCCTTGGGAACAGCTTTAGCTGGGGCGATGTCTTAAGGATAAAAAGGATATTTATTTAATTCATTTCTAGCTACTGTCAACATCATCATAATTTCAGCCGTAGAACGTCCACTACTGAAGGCGTAGGCTCCATGAGGGTAGTTGCTATACTCACCACGCTTGGCAGGCGGGTTAACGAACGCAGTACGGGATGTTGACACAGAAAGACGCTGCTGCCCATCTTTCGGAGGTAACCCTCAGCAGGCTCTTACTGCATCCACGTGCATGAAAGGAGTAACATTCCACTGCCGGCACCCCATGGCATGGGGATGATGCAATACCACAGAATAATTGCACACCCAATCCCGCAAACATGGTCACAGCACACGGAGCGAGCACGTCCGATCCATCTCATTAGCTTTGTGCTGATCCGCTTGTTTCGTCTGGCACTGTAATCTTGCGCGTAAACAAATCGAGACTAACATGTAATTCGAGTGACATCAGCCTTTCGCATTATACGATCCGAGAGTAGAACCTTGTGACGTTAACTTGATACGTCAGAATCCACGAGAAATCATGTCAAAATGATCAGCCCTTTCAACCCACTAATGGGCATAGGCTTTTGCCATTCTTCTCTGTCGTATGCTATTCCTGGCCTTTTTATTTTATTCTAATGACCTTATGGAACCAACGGTCTTATGAATGCCGTCAACCAATTGGGATAGTTCACGACCCCTATTTCAATTCAATCACCACGTCAAAATCTTTATAAATAATTTTTTACTTTTCTCTTTTCATTGCAGGGCAAAAACAGCAACTTGAGACAAGTGTAGTTTTACAGGAATTGTAGGTATCATAAAGTCACAGAATCTCAGTAGGCGCCTTAAGAGTCATTTTTAATGTTAAAATTATCTACGAAACGTTTTGCCTTCAGCACGTCCGTCTATGTCTTATGTGTTACCATAAACCTATAGGTATAGGTAATGAAAAAAATATAACATTTTCAAACAGCTGATTGATAAAACATTTCTAAAACCCAGCGCAAAAAACCAGCTTACAAATAAAAAATCGCATTCAAATCGGTGCAACAGACATACATATTTGTCGAACTTATTAAACACCTCTGCTTACGTCGGGTGTTAATAATACCATGAATGTCACTCTTTGTTTAGAGCTGTAAGTAACTTTATAAACCAAAACGCAATATCTAGTCTATCGGCAATATCTCGGTCTAGCTTCCTTCAACGATTTTATAATTAGCGCGTCTATCAACGGGAAACGTCCGCCGTGACGAGTAATGTGAAACGGCTTTAATCTCGTGAGTAAACAGTTTGAGAGTCGCATGACGTCAAACGTGAATCTACGAATGTGGTTCTTTGATCTTACTAATAATAATACACTTAGTCTGCTTTCGTATTTGTGATTACATACTTTATCGGCAATGATGTAGAATTGTACTTAGCAATTCTTTATCATCATAATCAGCTCAGGCGTAGAACGTCCACTGGACAAAGGCCTACTCTCTTATGGATAACCACGTCCGCTGATATTACTTCGTATTCTTTTATGGCTTTAAGTGTTTGATTTTACACAATTCTTCCAGTTTAAAAAAGTGGTGGCCGAGTGGCCGAAAAATAAATGTATTTCTTCGTCGTACTTGTTAAGTTAGTGGAGGCACCAACTGTTTCGACCCTTATTGAGGGCCTTCTTCAGGGTGATGACGGTTCGCGACGATTTCCCTCCGCGTTCTGTCGTGCATTTTGTGTATTTCTTCATCTTCTTTTACTTATCTAATTAGAAGCAGCCTTTGTTTACAGTTCGAAGAATAATGTAAACAATTTATATTCCCAGACTTCTTAATAATGGTACCACTGCATTTTGTAATGTTTCGGAAATATGTGTCCAGCAGTGGGACGATATAAGTTAGTAAAAAAAAATGTATCCACAATTATGCCGTCAAACATGAATCTACGATTGTGGCTCTTTGATCTTAACAACACAGTCTGCCTTCTTTGTATTTGCGATTATATATTTTTTTGAAGCTTCCAAAAATATAATAAAATAGAAAAAGAATAGAATAGAAAATGTTTATTTATGTCTCAAACGTACAAACATGAAAAATAACACATTAAGGTACAGAAACATAAATCGGTCGCCAACTCAGCACACGCCGTGAGAACAGACACTGACTTTCAGTGGTGCCGTATTTAGGTTTAAAGAACTTTATTCTCATAAGAACACAAAATGTTTCACTTAAAATGAGATAGTTAAATGAAATTGCTTAATCTAAGTTTTAAAACTATTCCTTACAAAACCTCTGGTGCCTGGTGTTATTTATAATCGTTTTTAATTATAATTATAATTATTTGTCCCACGGAACGCAACACCGACCAAAACAAAACATGAAAGATTAATAATAGTATTGAATTTAACAATAAATCAACTAGATAAGATATTTTTAACATTAATATCTATAATACTACCTATTATTAATGTTTAAGATTAATTATATAAAATTCAGAATTTTTAAAATTAAGATTATCAATATATTTAATAACAATAATCTTAATTTTAAAACTTAATTTACAGTAAATACAATTATTATCGCGCAATAAGAATTGTATTCTCGGAAGGTTCTCTCAAGACTCTCTCTTCATATGACTTCTTAAGACTCTCATCTCTCCCAATCTTCCGGAGGTATCCCTTGGTAGTTTCTTACTGCATCCACGTGCCCATTGTCTTGCATACAACAAACATACTTAAGCCGCACCGGTAGTGAAAGAATGTAAGAGAAACACATGATCTGCCGACACTACCTTGGCGGAATAGCCAAGAGAAAGAAGCAGGAATTCAAGTCTTCTGACTATTGAAACTACCATGGTATTTTTGTTCGCGTACTTCTCAGTATATATCATCCGGCTTCCTCCGCAATGTTGTACAAAAAATGTAATTATTAAAATATTTTAGCCGCATCAAATTCCGTTGTGAAGATCAAAAGATAAAAGGAACAGCGGATATATCGATTTAAACCTAAGCTTTTCCTTCTTCTACTTTAAGAGTTTTCATAATCATCATCATCATCATCATCTCAGCCGTAGAACGTCCACTGCTGGACAAAGGCTAGGGGGTTGTTGCCATACTGACCACGCTTTACAGGCGAGTTGGCGAGCGCAGTACTGGATGTTAATAGATGGAAAGACACGCTGTCCATCTTCCTAGTATCCCTTAGCAGATTCTTATTGCTGCCACGGGCAAGAATGGAGAAGTGTTTTACTCTTACCGATCCAATACTCCAATAGATCCAAGACTTATAATTTGTTGCGGTAAAATGCAATCTATCAATACATCACCCACCAATACAGCAAAGAATGGGGCGATTTTTAATGCGACCTTTTAATGCGTTCAGCACAAAAACAATTATACTACACCTTGCATCCTTCGAGATTTATAATAAGATTGGTAGATATTATTATAACTTCGTAGTCCATTCTTCAATTGACTGGGCACATAGCACAAATTTCAGAGAAACAATTAAAACTGTTTACTAGCACTACTTCCGCTCACGGTGCGTCGCCGCCGCGCCGCGTCGATGGTGCTGTCAGTCGTTCTTTTTGTGCGGGCACCACAGCATCGAAATACTTACTATTTCGCTTAAAAACAAGTGCAAGTGTTTAAATTGTGTTTAATCTCACGCATTTAAACCCACTATCATCATCATCATGTCAGCCGTAAAACATCCACTACTGAACTCAAGCCTCCCTCATAGATCTCCATGAGGGGATGTTGCCATACTCACCACGCTTGGCAGGCGGGTTGGCGAGCGCAGTATGAGATGTTGATACACGGAAAGACGCTGCTGCCCATCTTCCGGAGGTATCTCTTAGCAGGCTCTTACTGCATCCACGAGCATGAGAGAAGGGGTAACATTCTTCTGCCGGCACCCCACGGCTAAACCCACTATGGGTTAAACCCACTATGGGTAAAAGAAAACATAAAATACAATTATAAATTAAGCCGCCAGGTGCGTGTCGGACCACGCGCTATGTAGAGTTCCGTAGCTAGCCGTAGACCTGTTGTTAGAAGTTTGTGTATGTTTTTTAACGTTTACCAAAACATATTAACAGGTATTAATTACAGTTTTCGATTTAAAGTATTCCGTTATGTTTGGTAAACCGTATCACTTATTTGAGGGACAATTTTTCCATAGCAAAAAAGCTTACTTAATCTTTATAGTTTTCCTAAGAAATTCCATGCACATTAATTATTTATTTTCAGGCGCTGAAAATTAAGTGTCTTCGAACTTTGAAATAGTTTTAAAATACCTATTCAACGATATCCCACACGATGGGAAAATCAAGAAAAAAAGTTCATCTTAAAGTTATTCAAGAAACTATACGGGTTCCTTCTTGTACTACGGAACACTGAAACTAGGATACCTTCATACGATTTTGTTTATAGGCGCAAAATGCATTTAAGAATCCCTACGAAAGTTGGCCCTGGTATACGCACTTCTGATTAAATGGGCACTAAGATCGTCGCGAAATAAAATAACAAAAGTCAAGGGATTCTAGCATTTAGTAGCATAATATATTATTCTGAACAAAGAGAATTCCCAAAAACGCCCGCCCATAAAGCAATCAGAGTCGAATCCTAATAGCCTCAGCCGCAGACCGCAACTCGGCCGTCCTCGGAAATTTGTAATACATCCAAATGAGCCTTAATCGCATCATCTTTAAGGGCTTGGCCACACGGTGATGCGGGTCTATAATATTGCTGCGATATATCATGTTGCCGTGGGGTGCCGGCATTAGTTATCTCTCCTCTCATGCCCGTGGATGTATTAAGAGCCTGCTAAGGGATATCTCCGGTAGATGAGCAGCAGCGTCTCTACGTGTATCAATATCCTGTACTACGCTCGCCAAACCGCCTGCTAAGCGTGTTAAGTATGGCAACTGCCCCTCATAGAGATCCATGAGAGAGGCATGTGCTCAGTAGTGGACGTTTTAGGGCTGAAATGATTATATCGTGTGAGCCGTGTTCGCTGAGTGTTCTCCTGACTTTCAATCCAAAGGTCGTGGTTTCGAATACAGGCCGTGAACTATTTCCTTTCTTGAAAAATGTTTGTTGACATTTAACTCGTGCTTTAACGGTCAAGGATAACATTGTGAAAAAACTCGCACCGTAGTCAGCTTCAGACGCATTGACTTGTTCTTTCTTCTGACTAGTATCTGACTAAGCTGAGAGGATGGTATAGGTGCTGGACAAGCCTAATCCATCTAACAATGTCCCAGGCACTGCAGCGTCATTTAGAACTGACAAATCATCTATAATAGACTAGCTTTTGCCCGCGACTTCGTCCTCGTGGAGATCCCCTTTTTCACGCGGAGCCACTTTGATTCGAAAATATAAATCCCATTTATTCCCTATCCCGAGGGATTTTCGAAAAATTCCTTCTTAATGCACCTCTAGGATACTCAAGGTATATGTGTGCCACAAGTCTTTAGGTCCAGTGGTTTAGGCTGTGCGTTGATATATCAGTCAGTTAGTCAGTCAGTCACTGAGTCAGTCAGGACTTTGAATTTTATATAGATAGATGTATGTATATACTTCACATTATTTGGGTTCCGGAGTGCAATAGGAAACCCTTATAGTTTCGCTTTGTCTGTCAATCTATCTGTCTGCGGCTTTGTGAAGAGATTAGGGTCCTAGAGTAACTAGAGTAGAGTGTGTAGCTCGTGTGTCCTAGCTGTAATTTTGCATGAACATATATGTACATACCTAAAATAATGACGCTGAAATAACGCTACAAACAGGATTTTTTTTAAATAAAATGGCAGTAATTTTGTATCATAGTATTGCTTTTTAAGGAAGGTGCCTTTAAGAAAACTGCCTTTACACAATATAATAACGCTTGATGTCATCTTGATTCTGAAATCTATATATATAAAAATCAAAGTCCTGACTGACTCACTGACTGACTGACTGACTGATAATATCAACGCACAGCCTAAACCACTGGACCTAAAGACTTGAAATTTGGCACTCATATACCTTGAGTATCCTAAAGGTGCACTAGAGAAGGGATTTTTCGAAATTCCTACGGGATAGGGAATAAATGGGATTTATATTTTCGAATCAAAGTGGCTCTGCGTGAAAAACGGGATTTTACGTTTTATGACTTCCACGCGGACGAAGTCGCGGGCAAAAGCTAGTAAAACATAAACCTCGTTAACATTAACGCTAGACGATGAATAATGAATAAATATCCAGCGTCCTTTCACATTATACTCACTCTACTTATCTCTGCCATCAAACGTCCCAGTTCCACGCAATCACCTCCCACGCCAACCCCATGTTGTTGCTTAGGAAAATCTCATTATTCCAAACAATTTAAAAAAAATGAAGGCGTCACGGGACCCCTTGCAGATGTTAAACATTTTATAACCCCGCCATAGTTGCCACAGCGGCTACAGTCACCACAACCGCCCCAGTCACCACAGTCGCCACAGTCAACACGATGGGCACGATGGACGAAGAGCAATCGCCCTAGTACTAACTCGCACATCTCCAAGCGTCGTGCGTCACCTCTGGTCCGATCGGTTAAAATCTATAATATTAGTAAGAAGTAATCATTAGTAATAATATTAGTACCGCACAGATCCAGCCAAAGGTATGTAAATTTTACGAATTACATAAAAGCCTAAAAATATTGCGCAAACAATTTTAGTGTATCTATAAACAGTACTTATTACTTCCGCTCTATTTTAACAATATTCTATTTCTTATACTTCCTCTACCAATAATAACTGCAATACCGCGATGATCACGTTCACAAAGCACGTGACCAACGCAAACCAACGCAAATGCATTGTGTTGCGCACCCGTCACCCTAAGACAGAGTTGTAAGGTCTCATGTGCCCGTAATTTCAACCTTTAAATGCCCTTCAGAACCCTTCAACACGACACAGTAAAGTAGACGTTACTGATTGGTGACAGAAAAAGGTATGGTGGTAGAACTCCCGCAGCGGAACTCTTAACAAAAAGTTCAACTACTAAAGCTAGCGACAAAAAGTGCTCGCATTCGTCGAAAAAGCTAGCAAAAAATAGATACCATATTACCCAACGTCGTGTCGGGCAAACCGAATACGAGAGTTGCCGTAATCCACCCTTCCCGCTCACCCCTGCAGTCACCACCGACGCTCTCTTCAATTTTTCTCCCATACCTATACCGACGGGAGGTCCAAAATTACAACCTCCCAGCGCAAGCAATCCTGAATCTTACCTCCATCGCATATGGTTGTTTTTCTATGATTGCACCTGAATGTTTAGCGCTTTCAATTCTTTGAGGTGAAACATAATCAAGTTAATGAGATGACGTCATTAGGGTTTCTTACGTTCAGCAACGAGGGTTACGCGTACATAATTTATTTGTTATGAGAATGTTGAGGAAGATTAATTTCAACAGGACGTTGAACATCTTTTCTTAGCCGACTTCCAAAAAAAGGAGATTCTCAAGTCGTCTGTGTTTCGTTTATGAACAGATTTGGAAAAATATGTTTGGTTCGATTAGATGCACTTTCATGAGGAATCAAGGGAACTCCTCAAATATTGTAGGTGTCGTAGTATGATTTGATGTGAACTTCACAATTGTCTAATTATCCGTGTTTTCGCAAAATCTCTAGAATTTTCGCGATAATACGTATTATCAAATCATCCTACGACATAGACAAACCTAAAGGAATTTTGGTATCAACATCATTTCAGCCGTAAAACTTCCACTACTGAACGCAGGCCTCCCTCATGGATCTCCATGAGGGGTAGTTGCCATACTCACCACGCTTGTCAGGCGGGTTGGCAAGCGAACTCAGAAATGTTGATACACGAAAGGGCGCTGCTGCCCATCTTCCGGTGGTATACCTTAGCAGGCTCTTACTGCATCCACGGGCATGAGAGGATGGGTAACGTTCTACTGCCGACACCCCACGGCCAGTAAGTTGGTAACACATTAAAACAATTAGGAGTAACAATTGACCTTTTGTCGAGTGCGTGACTCGAGCCAAGGTCTCCGCGCGTTTACGCGTTACATTTTTTACTACGTTCTGGCTTGCCTAAATTAATTAGTGTTCTAATTAGACACATCTGTATGTCGACACGCGGAATGAAAGCCGTGGGGGAATGCGTAGTGCGCATCATCATCATTTCCTTGTACGGTCACGCTCACAGGAAGGGATACCACTAAGGTAAGGACTACACTAAGGTACCACTAGGGCTTCATCATCGTCATCTTTAGTCTTTTTTAAACTTTCGCGATCACAACACATTATTAAAATGTGGGATTATCGGGTATTTATCGCGTAATTACCTTTATTTTATTCCCGACGTTTCGACCGGATTGCACCTGGTCGTGGTCGCGGGGAGACTGAAGGTATAAATAAAGGTAATTACGCGATAAATACCCGATAATCTCATATTTTAATAATCGTCATCTTTTTTTCATTACAGCCGTAAAACGTCCACTAATGAACACAGGCCATGGATAACCATGAAGAATAAAATAAAGGTAATTACGCGATAAATACCCGATAATCCCATATTTTAATAATCGTCATCTTTTTTTCATTACAGCCGTAAAACGTCCACTAATGAACACAGGCCATGGATAACCATAAGCAGTAGTTGCCATACTCACCACGCCTGCGCTCGCCAACCCGCCTGCCAAGCGTGGTGAGTATGGCAACTGCCCCTCATGATCTCGGAGATGTATGAGGGAGGCCTGTGTCCAGCAGTGGACGTGGACAGCTACGGCTGTGGTGATGATGATGACCCCCTTACTTATAAACGTTGCTAGTCGTGTTGGCCGAGTATGTATTCCGACTTTCAATCCGAAGGTCGTGGGTGACGGACGTGGACATTGAAAATCTATGTGCATATTTAACAGGTGCTTTAACGGTCAAGCAAAACATCCCCTTCTTTGTTGTCTGTCTGTCTTGCAGCCGTATAGGACATCCACAAAGACCTCCCTCATTGAGCACTGTGGTGGTGATCACTGATTATGGGGTGTTGTTGCCATACTTACCACGCTTCACAGGCGGGTTGGTGAGCGCCTTTGCCTTCAGATAGCAATAATAAATGCTAAGGGGACGAGAGAGAGGCTGGCACATTACCTCTAAAACAAATCTAGCGTTATTAATTAATTTTGTTTGCCATTTATGATCCACAGCTGGGAAAACGCCAGCATCATTTATTTATTAACAATGTAAAACAGCAATTTTAATTTTCATTGTCCCACGAGGTCTATTTCGTTTATTATTAACGAGCAGACTAGGGGTCGGTACAGACGGTTAGGTTTTGGCAGATTTAAATCGTTAGATACGTTTTAACCGCACCCGCACCGCGCAATGAGACCGCATCGTTTTGTTTCCACACGAAATTAGTGAGCTCACTCAATAAATTAAATGGTTTAGGCTGACCCAGCACCATACGAGAGGAAAGCCTCTGTCAGCTATTAGTCGGAGGAAAGAACAGGTCAATACGTGTGAAGCTAACATAGCCGCGGGTTTCCTCACAGTGTTTTTCTTTGCCGTTAAAGCACGTGTTACGAGTATGTACAAAGATTTTTCGTTTAAGAAATACCTTACGATCTTAAGGATTGAAAGTCGGGAGTACATACCACTCGACCAACACGGCTTTTTCCTATATAAATACCACGAAAATGTAACACATATTTGACCGAGTATTTATGGCGTTATTTACATTTAGACTCAACCGCATCGTCTTCCCGGGACCACGATGGGTGCAATCGGGCAATCATCATTTCAGCCGTAAAACGTCCAGTACAAACGGAGACCGCGCCATGCGTAGCAATAAGAATAATAAATGATGATAATAAATAATAATAACACATGATGGGCCCACCAACCCGCCTGCCAGGCGTGTATGGCAAAGACTCCCTCATGATCTTGGAGATGTATGAGCGGGGCCTATGTCCATTCGTGGACGTGGACAGCAGTCCTAACGGCTGAGACGATAATGATGATGATAAACTATGAGACACACAATATTAAGACTTAAAGAAGAACGACACAATAATGCCAGTTTTTAATACAAACTAGTAAGAATTTCTCCACAATATCCACCAAAAGCATTTCAAGTTTGTACTGTAGTTTGTACCGCAGACGATTGCTTGCTGTAAACTTGCATTAAACAATTAATTAAAATATCTTTCTGAAAGTTAGAAAATACAGATTTAAATTCCAGACTCCGAAAGTATTCATTAAGTATTTAAAAAACCTCACATACCAAGGAGCTCAGCTTTACAATAAACTTCCAAATCATGTCAAAAACACTAAAAGTTTTCTCTCATTTAAAAGCAAATTAAAACAACATATTTTAAGCCAGTTCACACAATTTTGAGCAATATATAGAATAAATCAGTCAGAAATAATACGTATAATCATCAATTTGTTACTGATAATTCATAATTCATGATCTTTAATAATTATAATAATTCATACACATTTATAATCCATAATCATTAAGAATTAATTTGCCAAATTGTATGTACAATATTTATGATTTTATTTTTATTTTTATTATCTAATGCTAGCTTTTAATTTATTTCAAGAAATTATAAATTAAATTCTTTTAATATATTGTTTAATATAATAAGTAAACTAGCTAGACAATTAAATTTAAGGTTACCTGTATTTCTCTTGTAAGTGAATTTTATTCTTTTAGAGAAATAAATGTCTTAAACCATATTCATAATTTCAGCCGTAAAACGTCCACTAGAAACTGGATCTCCATAAGGGGTACTTGCCATACTCACCAAGCTTAGCAGGTGGGTTGGCGAGCGCAGTACGGGATGTTGATACACGGAAAGACGGTGCTGCTCATCTTACGGAGGTATCCCTTAGCAGGCTCTTACTACTGCATCCATGGGTTCCGCCGGCACCCCACGGCAATTCTTTATAAAGTCCGTTCAATGAAATGCCAGCATACTTCGAATGTCCCGCTGAAAATATTATTCCCCTCTGCATGGAAATGAAAAATATCATGCGTCGCTCGAGCAGATACGGCTAAATTGAAAAACTTCCCGTAGCACGCCACTCAGCGCGAATAGATTCTGATACAGACCTTGCATTTACAGAGTGAGAATGGAGTACTAGTTGGTGGAAAGGAGAAAGAAGAAAAGTCATAATTTATTGATCCATTTTAATGATAGCAACATAAATTTGGGGGTTTTCCTATCCATGGATTCTTTGGTAAAACGCTTTTTGATGGACTGTATTCTTGTTTATTGAAGTTACTACACGATTATCTTAACGTCATGTTGAAAATGACAATATATGTTGTTGACCGCAGATGGCCATGACAACGTTACCGGACTATGGTGAGCGCAGAGGGCGCCCAGCCGCAAAAGTTAGGTTGGGGCAACAAGCTCAAGGGCACCACTTAGGTTCGAACCACGGCTTGGACTGTTGCCAGATTTTTATATGTAATGATGGTTAACGTCCAGGTGCAAAACTGCACCTTAAGACGGAAGAGTGTATTCTTCGGCGTCGCCGGCGAGACCGGTTATCAAATTTGTGCCTAGCAGCTAGTGTAGGACGGGTTGACGTCATCTCCGGGTTAGCGGCGGTGAGCTCGTCAACGTGCAAGCCGAGAACGTGTCTCGGCCGACGGAGGAAAAACGACAAATTTGTCACAAAATCTCACTACTATTACTATTTTTCACTGCGCAGTTAGTAAGTGGTTAAACGAGCGCCGTACTTGAACATTCAAAAAATTCTCAGTTAAGTTAGAGAGCACCACGCTCGGTAGTCAGGTTGGCGAGCGCAGTACGCGATGCTGATACACGGAAAGACGCTGCTGCCCATCTTCCTGAAGTATCCCTTGACAGATTTTATTGCCTCCACGGGCAAGATAGGAGTGTAAAAATTCTACCGCCAGCACGCCACGGCAACGGTTTAGCTTCTTACACCTCCTAAACCACGCAAAGCACTAACTGAAAGCTACAATATCAACGAGTAACATAGGCAAAATTTTATTCCCGTATTCCCTCGGGAACGGGCACTACGCGAGTGATTCCGCGGAGCGCTGCTAGCAATCAATAAATCATATACCGTTTTATTGCTTGCTATTGTTAATGTTAATATTCACATTCGTGCAACTTCCAACGAAACACCACATCGAAACAAACAGTCACTCGAAATGGCGGATCACTCTCAGTTGATCCAGTCAACAGATCCAGCCTGGATCCAGTTTTTAGAACAGCAATAAATTATGGATCTAGTGAGAGTTTTTACCTATTTGTACTCTTAGTAGATCCAGATGAGAGACAGATGTAAATCTTACCGAGCGTACACGCTGTGACGATCATCACGAGAAGACATAGAGGTTAGGAACGAACGATATCCAATTTATCTTACCACGGGGATAGTTCTAGATTTAGACTAGACTACCAAATGAGCGGGATTGCTCGCACGGCTGTGTTGGTCAGTTTATTTTTGATAGCTTCGTAAGTTTGTGTTGTAAATAAATTGAGGTAAAATAAATAAATAAACCGTGGCGTGGTTTGCCAGCATAAGAATGTTGCCCCTCCTCTCTAGTCCGTGGATGCAGTAAGAATCTGCCAAGGGACACCTCCGGAAGATGACGCAGTGGACGTGGACAGCTTTCTAGCTCCGAAGAAAGAGCATTATACTATTACATTTCTTTCGTAAATACATTTTAAGTTAATTTGCTTATTGTCTTCTAGTTTGTTTTCCACGAAGTCAAGCTATTATATAATACAGTAACAACATATATTTTTTACGTAAAAACACAAAAATAAATCTTGCTTTAATGTTTCATTACAAGGCATTTTCCCGGTAATTTTTCACGTTTACTCAATTAAGTAGGTAAACTTTATTACGCGTTAACACATAATAATTTGAGACAAAGTTAAACACGCAGCTAATTTAATATTTTAACATCTGATTAACAAGCCTACGAACTTTAATCACGAAAACAACACCTCATTATAATATTATTAAATTAAATGATAGAGTAACCGTGCGTAACTACCGTGTAGTAGAATAGAATAGAACAGAATATATACATATTTAGTAGAGTAAGTCTTTGGTTACTCTAGGCATGGTTGTGTTCATAGTTGAATTGAGATGCGTAATGTTCTATATTTACAGTTTAGTATAGTTATTAATGTATAAGATAAATAGTTATTTTAGCGTCGTTATTGTACAATCATCTCAGCTGTAGGACGTCCACTGATGGACGTAGGCCGTCCGCGTGGATGTCAAAGTACTGATCATGACGGGTTGTTGCCATACTAACTACGCTTGGCGCGCCAATACGGAATGTTGGCAAAGCGACATTTGGGAGACATTATTTTGGGAGACTTTATCCCAAATGTCACTTTTTAATATTAATAATTTCAATACTGACATTTCGGACTCTAATCATAAACGCTGTCTTGTACAGTCAGATAATTATTAAATCTTAACTGCTAAGACAAATCCAATGTTACCTTATACATAATATAAATTATTAGCCGTTTAGATGACACGAGGTAATGACAAAATTTTAAAGTTTTAACTGGTAGTCATACTGTAATAGAAACTAGCTTTTTCCTTCCCCTGTATGTAATTCTAGGCTGAGTAGTTATCGAGTTATGGCCATTTGAAGTTTGACAGCTGTCATCGAAAGAGTAGGTATCATCAATGCCTTTCATTTGAGCCCTAAACGAAAAGTCTAGGCTGAGTAGTTTTCGAGTTATGGCTATTTGAAGTTTGACAGCCATCGTAATTATTTTTAAAGTCTGTTACTTTTGACTTCTGTAATTTTTGACAAATTCTGTAATTTTTGACATGTGTCATTTTTGACATCTATAATTTTTGGCATTTATTTTTCCTACAGGAGGTGAAACGAAGTGCCAGTATGACTATCTATCCTCAAATACTTAATTTTGGTAACGCTCTCTTTCTTAGTATGACTGTACAAAACTTTTAAATATTCATACTAAATACATTAATTAAAATTGAAAATGACATTTCGGTTAAATTGTCCCAAAATAAAGTCTCCCAGCCGTGGAGTGCCGGCAGTAGAATGATACCCCTCCTCTCATGCCCATAGTTGCAGTAAGAGCCTGCTAAGGGATACCTCCGGAAGATGGGCAGCAGCGTCTATCCGTGTGTCAACATCCCATACTGCGCTTACCAACCCAAGCCAAGCGTCAGGTTAGGTTAGGTCAACTGCCAAGCGTGGTGAGTATGACAACTACCCCTCATGGAGATCCATGAGGGAGGCCTGTGTTCATCATTGGACGTTTTATGGCTGAAATGATGATGAAAGTCTCCCAAATGTCGCTTTGCCGGAATGTTGATACACGGAAAGACGCTGCTGCCCATATTCCGGAGGTATCACTTTGCAGATTCTTACTGCATACACGGGCAAGAGAGAAAGCGGATATTCTACTGCCGGCGTCTCACGTCGAATATTTTTGGTTAATAATGTACAATATTTACCGAAAAGAGATAGAGAAATTGCCGTGTAGTTGTGGAATATACATACAGCGGATAATTAATGTAATTCTAAGGCTACTTACCTATTCACAAAATGATATTTTCCGCAAAATTCCGCTGATAAACACCACAAAATGTACCTGAAATATAAATAAAGTAGTATCAGTTTTAATACAAAGAAATTTCATTGAACAATCGATGTTACCTCTATAATTATATTTTCTTGATTTAATTTAAATAAATGTATTTACAATTATTATTAGAGATTACAAAAAATATACATGTCATGGCATATGTATGTATATCTTTTGTAATCTCCTAATTCTTTTTATTTTGGTACCTTACACAATAGGCTTGGTTAAAAAATAAAACCGGTAAAAAAAATAAAAAGTGCGAACTAGACTCGTCCACCGAGGGTTCTGTAGGTATGTAGGAACATAATAAATACTAGTAAAAGTTTTTAAATGCACAAAGAGATTCGGTCACCCATCCAATGTATGACCCCGCGAAGGGTTGATCAACCTCTATAGGTAATTGATTTCGTACTTTTTAAGGACGATTTTGTTTTATAATACCATTGCAAATGTATAGTTTTTGGATTTTTCTCTGTATCTACAGTATAAAACAATATACCTTGCTAAATTTCATAATTCTAGGTCTACGGGAAGTACCCTATGAATTTTGATTCCTTTGAGAATGTCGAAACATGCGTTTTTTGTGGCATAAACGGCCGTATCGTTTTTTCATGTTAAATTAGAATATATTTTTTTTTACAGCTTAAAGAAGCTGTACATTTGAGTGTATGGTTTTAATTTCAACTGGATACCTCTACACGTTCTCGAGGTAAAGGGTCTTGACTTACCGACATACGGACAGACAGACGGACAACAAAGTGATGCTATAAGGCTTCCGTTTTTTCCTTTTGAGGTACGGAACTCTAAAAATTAAACAACTTACAATATGGCACCAAAATTCCGCCATTAATACCTATGTAGGGACACTTGGGTTTTTCTATCTATTGTAAGGATACGTTAATTGCCGAAATCCATCCAGCCGTTTGGAAGTTACGCAGCAAAAAAGAAATTTACAAAAATACAAGATCTTCCTTGGTCAGTCGGGTAAAAAGAGAAGTTATTAACTTATATTCGTTTCGTAAATGTTTTTTTGCAAAGCAATAAAGTTTAGGTAGGTAGGTAAAGTTAAGGTAACTTACGTTCGTGAAGAGTTAAGCCTCTCGGGTACAGGATTTGTGGCAGAAAAACTTGGTCCATTAAGAAGGACAGTAGTTTCAAACACGCCTATTATGTTTAGTTACTCGTAGCCGTGGGGTGACGGCAGTAGAATGTAGCCCCACTCCTCTTGCTCGTAGATGCAGTAAGAATCCGCAAAGGGATACCTCCGGAATATGGGCAGCAGCGTCTCTCACGGAAAGCAGTGAATTGTCATCCCGTACTGCGCTCGCCAACGCGCATGCCAAGCGTGGCGTGTACGGCAACAACCCCTCATGATCAGTACTAAGATCCATGATCCATGAGGGCGGCCTATCATCATCTCAACTGACAATGTGAATAATGTAATCTCTAAAGTTGTCCATTGGTTCAGTTCCAATAATCTATTACTTAATGAAAACAAAACAAAATGTATCAAGTTTTCACTTCCTAATGTAAAACATACTAAGAGATTCAAATAAAAAGTGAAAACCTAGAAGTTGTAGCCAACACTGTCTTTTTAATGGGTATATATATATATATATTCCACATAGATATGCTATAGAACAGGCTCAGGCTCTTATGGTATTGTGTTGTGGGGGTGTGCTGGAGCTAAACATATAAACACTGTATTTGTGCTGCAGAAGAGGACTGCAATCCACAATATGGGCCCCAGAGAATAGCTACATGATAAATTTAAAGAAATTAATATAATGACAGTTCCCTGTCAATGTATTTACGAAATTCTGCTGACCTACAAAAATATTAATAGTTTTCCTAAGGAAAGTGATTTGCACAATGCAAATACTAGAAATAAAGATAATCTCGCGTTGCCCACTATTAGGCTACGTATCTATCAGAGCGCAGTGTACGCGCTTCTACAATAAAATTCCTATAGAAATGGAGCAATTTTCTCTCAATAAGATTAAAAATAAAATGTAATCTTCACAATAAAGCTTACCAAAAATATTTGATTATCTAGCTAGAAGATGCTTGAAATGAAATTTGCTCCAACTCCGAAACAACTAAATAAACTAACTATTAAAAAGAACTGTGTTTTCTAATAGCTTCTTATCACAGTGCTAAAAACAGGGAAGCAAAAAACAAATCAACAAATAATACAAATGTATACAACTTTTTTGATCCGGAAGAGAAGCAAAATAATACATTGCATGACAAAAATAGACGTTATATCGCTTACTTCGGCATATTTTTCGTTGTAAATCAGCATTCTGTCACATCAAAGATTCGTATTTTGCCGAAATTGTAAACACTCGAATAATATCAACGAAATAAGCCCTAGTAAATTTCTGTTCATGAATTAATTTCGTCTTTCCCTCCCGAGATTAATCCACAATTCCAATATTAAACCGTACATTATCCCGTCTAATCCTTTAAAATAAACCTCCATCTTGAAATTTAACATTCCCGTTAATCATTCCTAAATACTGCCATTTGTAGGTCCGTAAACCAGTTGAATATATTAAATTGTGAATTAAGGAAGAACTTAGGACCGTTCGAATTTCATAAGATATTGATTTAAGTTAAATGAATCAATATCTTATGAAGGTCCATGAGGGAGACATTTACCCAGCACTGGACGTCCTACGGCTATGATGATGATGATGAAAGCTCAAGTAATAATAAAGAACAAATCGATCCGTTGCAAAAACCGGTGAAAGTAGACGGTTGAAATGTCAGCGCGCGGACAGGTGTGCCCGTGTACATGTTTCTTTGTTGGAACTTTCTTTGTCCTCCGCGGATATTGACACGGCCACTTAGTGTAATAAGCATATTTATGTCTTGCTGACATTTCACTTTTGAGTGAATTGGCTATTGAAATAACTTAGACGGATTAAGTTATGTACTACATTCTATTAGTTTGTGTTGTTTTATTTTGTAATTTGTGACGCGTCAATAAGGTCCATGCGGCCGCAAAGAATAAAGTATTTTTTGATGCTAGATTCTTCTTGATTCAATATAAATGCGTTTTGTGTGTAAGCGACATCAAAAAGGGGGATGTTCTATGTTTGACTGTATATTTTTAGGGTTCCGTACCCATAAGGTAAAAACTGGACTCTATTACTAAGACGCCGCTGTCCGTCTGTCTGTCTGTCCGCCTGTGACAGCTACACAGTTGAAATTTTCAGTAACACCACAAAAAAAAATGAGGCATAAAAATAATATTTATCAACATTTTTATGTACGCAATGTTATTTGAGAATAAGCGTAATCTAATACCATTTCAATTTGAAGTCGATAGCATCAGTAGCTCTCAAGATATTCATCTGTGACAGACAGATAAAGTCACACCATAAGGGTTCCCTGTTGCCATTTTGGTCCGTAACCCCAAAAACGCCTAAAGAACTTTCCGACACAAACAACCAAAGAAAATAATACAACCACTCAAAAAGTAGCAAGCGGCGACCGTACCCTGTATTTATCTGCGCATAAGTAGTAGACTAGTTAGCAAACACACTGACAAACAAACCCCTGGAATGATTAAGTAGGGTAACCTGATTCGCTGTATTGTAGCCTATTGAAATACTTGAAGTTGGGAAGACCTGTTGGCCTTTTTAGGGTTCCGTAATAGAACAAGGAACGCTATAGTTTGGCTTTGTCTGTCATTCTGTCTGTCTGTCTGCCTGTCTGTCCGTCTGTCCGTCTTTCTGTCTGTCTGCGGTTTTACGAAGAAACTATTAGTCCATTCAGCCTAGTCAGCTATTATAGAGGAAATAGCAGGTCAATACAGGAATTTATACTACAACTAGAGGGTAGGTTGTGCGCGAGTTACTTCGCAGCTCGTGAGGTTTTTTTGGTTCGGGGGATGAAAAAAAAGCGGGTGAAAAAGGGGTAGTTTTAACAATTTTTCTCGTACTCACCCCCACACCCTCTACACAACCCCGTTTTCAGATTCCCGATATTCCAAGTGGAAGTGGCAGAACAATGATGTCAGTCAGTCAGTGGTAGCCTAGCTTTATTATTTATATTATACTAGAATACGCGGGTTTCCCCGCGATGTTTTTGTATTCATTTTATAAATTGACTATTCCAAGAAGTTCCTAACTCTAATTAATAGAAAATAGCAAATAATGCACTGCATATGCGCACTGCCTGGAGTGTCGTTAAGAGAAGAGGCATTTACCCAGCAGTTGTTACTGCGGTGATTAGAAAAAACTTAGAAATCATTGAGAATTTTATGGTTGCACACTGTCTTATAATTCATATAGGTAGTTACCCAGTGAGATCAGGACTATACCATAGATATGATACCTATAACCAAGATCAAGGGTTTAACATTAAAAGAGATAGTCGGAATGAAATGAAACAAAGTACTAAACTTTCAGCGACGTAGAACGCACCTTTGATCAAACATGACAGATAATAGCATGTAATATTACATAATACGTCTGTACGATAAACCCTTTCAATCATCCCTCGGGGTGACTGAGGGTGGAAACCAAAGGGATACAATTTTAAAAAGAGGTCGACGACCTAGTATACATCGTGGGACAATGGATGCGACTGGCACAGGATCGCGGTGGATCGAAACTTAGGGAGGCCTTTAAGCCCAGCAGTAGGTGCACTGTGGATGATGATGATTACGATGAAATAGATGTTCAAAATGTGCGAGGGAGAAGAAATATCTTACGGCGTATAGCAAGATAGAAAAGGAAGCGAATCTATTGCCACGGCACTACTTTTGGTTGGCATTGCACTGTTCATTAGACGTGAAATTTAGTAGTTCTTTTTGAGTTCCAATAGGTCTCGATAATATGAATGGAGAATCAAATAATTGTAAGCAGCTGCCTCGAGGCAGACCACCTGCTCGCTGGTCGGATGATATAGTTTAGGCAGTAGGAAAACAGTGGATCCATCTGGCACAAGACCGCCAGCCAGGCGAGGCGTATAAGAGGCCTTTACTGAGCAGTGGGTGTTACCGGTTGATTAGATAGATAGATAGAAGCAGTCAGATAACTATGCCTTGAGGGACTCCAGTAAACACTGTTTTTTTTTTAATTTAGGTTGGGTTTTTTGTTTCACTTAGTAGGCAATGTTTGCTTGTTTTTACACCCATTTCTAATGCTGGTATCCACGATAAATGAAATAGGCGTACATTATAGCGGTTTTGGTATTTTTAGCAACAAATCGAGTATTTATCATTAAGGTAGCTTTTTTGTTGAAAAATTACATAATATTATTAGGGAGAAGGTTACAAAAAATGTAAGTTCAAAATTTCCGGTCAATCAGTAGCACTGCAATTCTACATATATTTTACAAAAAGAGGTACGATTTGTATTTGTTACAAACATACATTTAAATGTTTGTAACGAATAAACTCAATAACTACTGGACTTGTTTTCGAAATTCTTTCACCATTCGAAAGCTAAATTATCCCTGAGTAACATAGGCTATATTTTATCCCCGTATTTCAACAGGAACGGGAACTATGAGGGTGAAACTGCGACGTGCGACTAGTTCTACATAATATCAACACATATTTTACATCCGATTTACTCCGAATCAGTGTTGGTCGTTCTGGATTTACAGCTGATTTGGGACAACTGTCGTTATCCTGTCACAGGATAATGGACTCCCCCAGCAAGACTTTATGGCCGTTTTACTTTGGCAATAAATAAGTCTTCAAGGCTTTGTAATGAAGATTAGAAAGGAGTCCTCGTAACTTTTGGAATAGAGTTTATTCTGTAGGGGTTCAGCCTCATTATTTACTTGATTACATTTCAAATTGTTCATTTTTAGGGTTCCGCACCACAAAAAGAAAAAATGGAACCCTTATATGTACTTTGTTGACCGCTGTCTGTATGTCTGCCTGTCAAACCCCTTTATTTTGGGAAAGCGTGGAGGTATCGCGTTGAAATTAAAACCATATGGCTTTAATTCAACGCAATACCTCCACGTCATATACTTAGGTTCACAGTCCCATGAAAGTAGGTACGTATATTTCGACACTGTCAAGGAAATCAGAATTTACTTTCCGACGATTCTAGAACTATAAAATTTGGCAAGTAGGTAATATCGTTCTATACAACAAGTGCAAGAACAATCTGAATACTACGAGTATCCATTTATGTATTAAATCAATTGAATCATAAAACATTTATAGTCCTTATTTAAATAACGTAATCAATCATCAAGATCAATGTGCGGTTGTATGTTTGTGCTTGTAAATAAAAACAATAAAAAATAATAACTTAAACAGCCAAAAATGTTGACTTCAAAAGACGCTAGACCTTAATTTTTTTTCATAAATGTATCTAAAATACATGTATAAAATATCCAAAGGACATGTCAATCGATAAAGTAGTTTGGCTAGTAAAAATTACAAACTGATTTTTATTTTTTTTAATAATTTTGCTTATCTTAAGTATTTAAGGCTTAATATTCAGCAAAATTATATCCTATAATAAAACAAATAAACTTGCATAACAATATTTCTAATTTAGCCAGGGGCGATTTTACTACTGCGACCCGGCCAGGCCCTTTGTACGGTACCCTCGGCGCTGGACTCCGACTCGCACTTGTCCAGTTATTTTTACTGGTAGGGTTAGTATGTATGTAAACGAGCCAAATGAAACCGTGAGCTTCAAACTGACCCTAAGTTATCAGCAATATTCTTCGACCAAATTTTTATTAAATAAAATCAGTTACAGTACATGTAATTTTGAACGTTGTTGAATTATAGGCTAAATGTAGTAAAATGGGATTTGTTTAGATTACAAACATAAAGACACTTATAATTAATAGTAAAATAAAAAAATAAAACATATATATATATAGTTTACAACAACTGCTTTAGTTACGTAACCTTTCTTTCTTTTATCATGTTAAAATATAATTGTTAAAACATAAGCTAAAATAAGTTGCTCACTATTATAGAGGTATTATATTATTTAGTATTAAATACATTGTCTAACAAAGTTATAAAACTAGTAGGCATATGGACGGGACTGGGGTGAGTCACTGTGACCCCGCAACACAGGCTCTTTGAGACCTAGTGCGGGGAACAGAGCTTATTCGGGTACAACTGCTACTTGTCTTACTAATGTTAAAATAGTTAATGTACAGTATTGTAACTGTAGTAAGTACCAAGACATGTATTACTATAAAAATAAATAATTTGTATTTGTATTTAATTTGTATTTGTATAGACAACCACGACATTCTAAATATTGAACTTGGCTCCCATTTTCACATTTATGTGTTTGATAGGATTATATATGCAAAATATGTGCGGAAGCTTGGACACTAAGACTCAAGGATGAGAACCAGCTGCTAGCAGCGGAGAGGAGAGTTCTCCGGAAAATCCTGGGCCCTGTAAAGCGTAAATATGGTAGCTGGAGAGTCAAAAAGAGAAAAAAAAAAAAAACGCAGAAATTGATGACCTTGTGGCTGAGCCAAACGTAGTAGGAGAGTGCAAATTACACAAACTTCGATAGGTATCTCGGACATCTACTGCAAATGAGTGATGATCGAAGCGTCAAGAGAGCATACCTGCGCCGACCGATCAGCCGACGACCTATCTCATCACATATGGCCATCTTGAGCATCGCTGGTGTCGCTGCTGTGTATGTATATATATAGTCCTCCTCATCGGCTTGGTGACGGTGCTGTGATGGGACGGAAGCTGACTGGTGCGACCTCTAGCCGGCAACTGGCAAGAGACAGGGAATGAGCAGAAGAACGTGGCAAGTTCTCGTATCGGAGGAGAACACTCACTTTGGTTCGCTGAACCAACGTATCATGTCAAAATATGCGACGAGGTAGGTCGAAGATATAGTACACGTCGCGGGGCGTCAGTGGAAGCCACTGGCATAGGACCGTGGTGGATAGCACAAACTCAGGGAGGTCTGGTACTCCAGTCGTGAGTAAAATTGAGCTGTAGATGATGATGATGTCTGTTCGATCTTTGCTGTTGAATTGAGAGTAGATTGGTAAATCACCACTGAACTCGACTCGACGGCTGGCCGCACGTATGGCGGCAGGTAGCCATTGCGCGTTGAGCTGGAAGGACGTTCTCTCCTCTCAATTTTGACCGTGTCATAACCTCATCTTTAGACCTTCTGTCATCTGTACTGTGTGTGTGGACTCACTGCCGTGTAGTGTGCGCCTTCCAAGACCTATTGAATCTAGGTCAGCCGTGCTAACTCTAAAACCTACCTGGACTCTCTGTGGCGTGCCGTGTACGCCTGGAGCCGAGCTTCGCCCTCCTGGTCAAATAGAGGTAGGTGGTGTTCAATCACCTTTTTGGAGACAGCAGGAACGAACGTTTTCCACCCTCATACACAGTACATACATGTATCCCAAATTAACAAAAACCTGCCAGTAAAATTTATCTTTATAAGTTTGTGAAAACTGCACAATGTCCGAATAGGCCAAACCAATAAACTAAAGTGTATATATAACAATACAAACCTGTATATATCAGAAACGTCTAGACACCGACTAAACTAAAGAAAAAATTCAATTTACCGCGCAGTCCAAACCAATCTTTCTAAAATTACTCGAACAAAGAAAATCCATTTATTTTGTACCTTCACAGACCTGTGTCACACCAAATCAGCTTTTGGTAATTTACTGTCTGAAGAGTGTCAAATTGCTTCGTTTATTTACGTTTTTAAAACCTTAAAGTATTAAGTTCTTAAGTCGAAACGTATTTTTTGCATTAAAAGATAATTTAGTCTCCCCTGTCCTTCTGCGACCATGAACTTGAAATTATGACTCTGTTCGGCAGTCGAAGAGGCAACATCTCCGCAGCATTGGTGTTTCTAGGACATTCCGTAACGAATGGGGAGCTGATTTCTCCTGTAGGTGCGAATTATTTTTGATTGTCTTTTAGAGTAGTAGAACTTTTTGTGAAGAGTTCATCCGGGGAAGAACTACCATAATACCTATTTTAGCCAAGCAGTAATGTCTGCATTGCTGTGTTCCGGTTTGCTGGGTAAGGGGGCTGGTGAAATTACGGGCACATGAGACCTTACAACTCTATGTCTCAGGGTGACGGGCGCTATGCAGTACAGCGTTGGTTACGTGCTTAGTGAACGTGATTACTGCGGTTTGGCACCCCGCGCATTCCTCTGTCAAAATACAATATCTATATTTAAATAAATTAATTTTCTTATCGAAATACTACATAATAAAATATACTCTAAGACAAGCCTAATCTTGGTACTGTTCGAACAAGAAACCTTTTTATTATTTAGAGAGAAAAAAACGGAGCTGGCACGCGATATAACGCCACAAAAACCGTGACTGCAGCGCAAAACTCACCCCAAACTTTGTTTCCCTCCTTCGGACATGTCCGACATTAACATTAATAACATAAAATACGACTCAAAAACTCGCAACAATACAATAAAGAGAAAAGTAGGAACGTTCAAGTGAAATAATTTCTTATAAACAACAATTAAAACGCCCGAGAGCCAATTTATGATACTGAAACTTTGCCTTGCTATTTGTTGTGTCACGCGATTATTATGAGTACAGATATACAAAGACGTTGAAATATCTATAGATTACTCAATCTATATCGGTTTGTTAAATCCCCCAGAAACCCAGATTTAAACTTTTGACTGCTCATTAATCATCAAATTATCCTGTGATTACTCATCAAAGTTATAAGGGGCTGTACGAGTAAGCAAGGTATCATTTAATACAGCATCGGCATTCATGATGCACGCTACAGGGCCTGGGACATTGATAGATGAAGTTTATCAAAAAATTGACCCTCAAGTACTTAACAACGCTTTTTGCAGGTTTTATCTGCGTACGAGCACTAAAGGCGGTTATCACACTGCCACACACCACGCTGCATAATGCGTGTCGACGCACCTACGCGCGTACTTACGGGAGTGCAGATCTGCATCATCGTGCGGGTTTTTTACGCACTCACGCGCATTGTTGCGTTTTGTGGATTCACGGCGGCTCTGACTCATTTCATTCAAAGCTGTTCGCTAGACTGCGGGACTCGGTGTGCCATACCTTGCGTCTCGCCCCGCACCTACGCGCGGGGATGCATGTTTCTCCGCGCTTGAGCGCGTGATCTGCATGAACGCGCGTAGATACATTGTCAGTGTGTTGGCCTGTGCGTGTTTTCTATACAAACGGAGATCCTTACAAGCGTTAGAAGACGCATTCACGCAATATGCAGCGTGGTGCGTGGCAGTGTGTGAACCGCCTTAAAGTTTTTAATTTACAACACTTCTTTTGAAAACATAACTTAAGTTAAATTATATCATCGTGATGATGCTATAATTATCCACAGCCCGACTTCCCCCACTGCTGGGTATAGGCCTTCCTTAGCTTGTGGCACTCGCCACGATCCAGCGCCAGTCCTATCCATCGTTTACCCGCGACTTTATTAATGTCGCCTACCCAATATCGCAATTATGAACTGATTTCACTCTCATTGAAACATTCACATTTCACAAATCACATATATTTGTTTGGCTGACTGTTGAAAATTGTCTCAGACTAATTCGCCGTGAGGTGTCGGCAGTAGAATGTTGCCTCTCCTCTCCTGCCCGTGGACGCAGTAAGAATCTGCTAAGGGAAAGATGGGCAGTAGCGTCTTTCCATGTAACCAAATTCCATACTGCACTCGCCAAACACGCCTGCCAAGCATGGCGAGTATGAGAACACTCCTCTCATGATTTATTTATTTAGTAAGACACTCCTACGACATCTTCACATTACATTCACAAAGTAAATTGACATAATACTGGTCCCGTGTGAGACACCTTTACAGGAGTGTACAGCGCTCGATACAAAAACTAGAAACAATATTGCTCATAACCTTACAAAACTAAAATGATAAGTAAATAAATAAATAAATGATCTTGGAGATGCAAGAGGGAGGCATTTATCCAGCAGTGGACGTGGACAGGTAGTCCTACCGCTGTGATGATCATGAAACGTCAAAATCCGTCTGCCTTTGTTCCGCACACAATCTTTGCAAATACCCAGCATGTTTCTGAATGATATATGAATATAGACACCAAACTATTTTCAAGTTACTTTCGGCACTATTGTTCTATGCAGATTCAAGAAGTTTAACAAAACATAAAACCCCACACTATTAGCATTTACGACGGGAAATTCCCCACAATATCATTTCCATAACTTCTATTCCACATTTCACTGTCGCGGATAAAATATCACAAGTAACATGGAATACGTCATTTTTACGTTCCATTTGTGGCAAGGCAAATCGCATGATTTGCGTCGTGTTGAAACGTTCACGGAATGCATGAATGGCTCAATATTACATCGGCGTGGCGCTGAAATGAGTGTTTTTGGAATTTCATTTAAATTGATGACGTGCAACTGAAACTATACTCCTGTGTTTACTTTAAATAAATTGTGTCAATTTTAAATCCTAATAGCTGTTAGCATAGCTATAAAACCCGAAGAAAGTAAGGCAAGTGTTCAATTCAGAATGTTAAGATCACTGCCTGGCAGAGATATAGTTATAGGTAAATATAACAAGCATTGGTACGGGGGGTAACAGAAAAGGGGGTGAAGGCCTCAAAAGGTCATCAAAGGTTAAAAGTGGCATTTTTGGACGTTTTCGGCCATTTGAAGACTTCTATTTTTTGGTGACCTTTTGAGGTCCTCACAATAACTACCTCACAATAATAACAGGGACCGGCCCTGTGACCCTAGGGTCACCAAAATCAATCAGTCAACTTCTTTCATTAAGACGGTGCTGACAAAAAAGGTTTCATATAAATCGGTCAATGCGTTCGGTTGTAATCGTCAAATACAGAGAATACACAATACATATAGACAGACAGACAGACAGCGCTAAACATATTAAACAAAATATCTCTTTAGCGATTAAGACTACAACTATCAGTATTTCTCTTGTATGTTCAGTGTTTCTCTTGTATAGAGTTCTAAGGGGTTCCCATTTTGTCTCTGAAAATCGCAATCGGCTGTCCGTAAATCACAATCAATAACATGTGTCTCCGAAACATCACCATCCATAATATTATGGTCCCATAATGTTATAAACATATGTGTCATAAATAATCATAATAATAACGAATCATAAAACTTATTCTTCCGAAAATTTTCGAACGATTATAAAACCTTCCAGTGGCAGAACCGAGACGGAAGGACAGAAGGTTATTGGGTTTTTTTGTATATGCATCCGTACACTACCTGTGACAGAACCAAGATGGAGAGACAGTAGGTTATTAGGTTTTTTATGACTATCCGAAAACTCTGCCTGTGATAGAATCGAGATGGAGAGACAGTAGGTTATTAGGATTTTTTATAACTATCCGAAAACACTGCCTGTGACAAAACCGAGATGGAGAGATAGTAGGTTATTAGATTTTTTTTTAACCATCCACACATAAATAAATATTAATAAATATGAATATAAGGAAAATAATGTTTATGAGTTAATAATGTTACGGATTTAATTTTTTTTTTATTACTTATGCATGTTAATCATTATGGAGACCGATATCAGTGGTAACTATATTATGGATCCTTATGTTACAGATCCTGTTTATTCGGGCAAACGATGATTACGAAAATAAATTTTATCGAGTACTTTATTAGGGATATAAAATTTCGGAGACGAAATAGAGAACCAGTTCTAAGGTGTGAAATAAAGTATTTTCTATCTATTTGCAGGCGGCTTTTACAATATATTTTTATAGCATCATAGACTTCGGAATTCGGGGAAGACATTTGCCCAGCAGTAGGACGACATAGGTTAGCTAAAAAAATTCACTATTGTTCGTTCGACCACAATCTTAACCAATCTTAAGAATTATGACAAGTAATTCATTATTCTTACCACCAGGTGAGATGCAGGCACCTTCCTCCTAGTTACGTGTTTCTTGAAACCTTGTACCTATTCAGTACTGTATGAATTCCACAACAAGAGCGAGGTTTCGAAAGCTATTAACGTCAATGTCCCCGGAGACAATGCTTGGCAACATTCGCTTGTACGAGTACACACTAATCAACGTAGAGAAAAGCACAAGCAAAATATCTCGCGACAAGTAGAAATTTCGTCCAATGTGGTATGTTACACTACCTTACGCGTGTTGTTGCGCGTCATCACTGCATATTATATAACACAGTTCTCTGCAGCGTCTGTCTGTCTGTTCACGATAAACTCAAAATCTACTAAACAGATTTTCATGCGGTTTTCACCAACCGATAGTGTTTTAAGGGAAAGGTTTTAAATTGAAAAATCATTCAAGGTTTAGCGTAAGTTGGCTGAACTATGACGATGAGAGTGATGATTTCGGAAAAAAAACATGGCGACTGGGAGCTGTACTGACGTGCGCCGCGTAAATCATTAAAGTTATATGCAAGTGTAAAAGAGAAGAATTGTTTTGATAACTCATAGTAATCATTTTAATTTTTACAATTTCATAAAAAGTAAGCATTATTTTCGAAGCCATTTTAACGCGGCGCAGTGATTATGTGGCCAGTAAAGATCCAAAAGGTGCGAATCCCGCTACAGGACATATTATTTTTGTAACGGCATAAAGAATGTATTCTCGTAAGAACAAAAAAATACAGTTTGTAAAATTGTATTAACTGCACATAAAACAAAATTGTGATTAAATTTCCAATTTGTGTCTTATTTTATTGTTTTTTTTTTATTAAGTATAATGATGTGTACATTGTTAAAATAAGGTGCAAATATATACATTCTATTATATTCTACATAATTGCTAGAGGTTTAGGATTTGTCTATGTAATTGCATAACAAGTTATTCTTATGAAAAATAAATGAAAATTCTTAAGAGACATAAATGTTAGAAGCCTGGACCTGAACTCTAGTTTCATTATTGTTTCACAAGCCCTCGGGAAAATGTTAGCGACGGAAACACGAACACACCAGAGCTTTCCACTCACGGCAGAGCACCGTCATATTTAGAACATAAACTCAGGCTATAGGACAGCGAGGTTTGGCGCAAGCTGCCTTACGAGAGTGTGTCGCCGAGAAATTATTAATAGTACAGCCAACGTACGGCCTTTTCATAGAGAAACTAAATCGATATTGCTATGCAGATAGTATGGAACTTGTCTCTTATTATTGCGTGTTTTTAACCCCCGGCATAAAAAGAGGGTTGTAATAAGTTTGACCCTTAGCCCTTACAGGATGGTTTAGGTGCTGGGCAAGCCTAATCCATCTGACAATGCGCCCCGTAAAGCATGATTAGCAGTTGCTGACGCTGTATATAATATATGATAGATGCAAAGGCCTCGCTTACTTAGCTCTTAAGCGAGTGGACAGATTTGAATGCAGTTTTTTGATTTAAAAGCAGGTTTTCTAGCGGTAGTATTTGAAAACATGTTTTTTTTTAATCAAGTTAAGATGTTTACAAGATAGGGGGCGAAAGTGGAAATGTATAATCGAATATTTCCAAAAGATTGTTATCAAATAAAATTCCTTTTATGGTGTGTAGAATGCCTAACTGAAAGTTATAAAAATATCGGTCGAGCGAATAACAAGATAGGTGGTGTGAAAGTGGCGATGAACAATCGAATGTTTTTACCATACCATAATATATTATGCCGCCGTGGGGCGCCGGCAGTAGAATTTTGCCCCTCCTCTCATGCCTGTGGATGAAGTAAGAGCCTGCTAAGGGTACCTCCGGAAGATGGGCGGCAGCGTCTTTCCGTATTCCGTACTGCGTACTGCGCTCGCGCCAACCCGCCTGCCAAGCGTGGTGAGTATGGCAACTACCCCTCATAAGGACTAGTTGAGAGACCCATGAAGGAAGTCTTTGTTCATTAGTGAACATTTTATGACTGAAATGAATGAACTAATGAATATATGATAATACACATAGATGTGGTATCAACTGAAAGGACATAATTATGACGATTATTTGTAGATTGTGAAACTAAGGGTACAAATTACAAATAAAACATTAGGTAACCTCCGAGACCAGGTTATATGTTATTAGGTAACATATTATTTTAATTTAATGAACTTGTTCGCTTTGTTTTTTCAAGTCGGTTAAAAATATGGGTCTGGATAAATAACGTAAGTTAACTTACGCGTACGTAAATTAATTCCATTCAGTTTTACCTTAAACGGAATATTGAAAGATGATAAGACAAACCTCGCCAATCTCTGAGAATGATTAATGAAGCGTATTATGCAAGAAAATCTTGAAGTTCACAGCTTGAACTCAAGACAAGTCAACAGTCAGGGTTTTAAGTCGGTTCCAAGAAACTTTAAATCTAGGCTAATTCTATTATATAATTCATCATCGTCATCATCATCATCCAGAGCGCATAGGTACTCACTGCTGGGCGTAAGCCACCTTTGCGTACGCCATATAAGCCGGTCCTGTGCTGCGCTAAGCCAAGAATTTCCGCGACTTCGCGATTGTCGTCGACCCTACGCGCCATCGGACGACGCGACTTTGCCCTGTCCTCGACCGCCATTTGGTCAAAGCCCTGCTCCGCCTACCGTCACCTCAGCTAGCCGATTTAATTATGTTCTTGTATGTATTAAAAAGTAAGGCGGGACTTTTTCGCACAACGCTTTTTTATTTAGCCTCAAAGTAAGCAAAGATTGAGTTATCGCTGTTAGATAGCTGATAAAATACATGTATTAGAGTGTAAAATATATAGTCTCATAAAAAAGCTTATTACTCCACAGATCAACAACGCAGTAGAAGTGGACAGGGCTTTTAAAATACAAAAAATATGTGTACAAGCAATAAATGGCTCATGGTTCCTAGACAGCTGTAGGCCTCTTTTTAAAAAAATGCAAAATCCTTCCACTTCCTAGTATGTACATTAAAGACATTTGTGTTTTTGTCAAAAACTATCCACATTATTTTAAATATCGCAAATTATTTTAAATAGTCATCGCTTAGTTACCTTAATAAGGTAATTACGCGATAAAGCCCCGTTAATCAGTTTTAAAATTATGTCTACAGATCGCAAATGTTTACGAAGTACTAGCAAAGGTACAAGTCGCTTTATAGAATGTAAACTATTTAGTATTATGCTATTCAAGGACATAGGTACTGTGAGTATCTGCGTAGACCTTTGCCAAGGTGTATTTTGAAAAGTTTGCAATAATATAAATTCAACAAAAAAAAGGTATTACTTATCATCATCATCTTAGCCGAGGACTTAGTCCACGTCCACTGCTGGACAGGATCTTCAAGATCTTGAGGGGGTTGTTGCCATACTCGCTACGCAGGCGGGTTGGCGAGCGCAGTACTGGCTGTTCATACACGGAAAGACGCTGCTGCCCGGTGGGCAGCCGAAAGTACCGAAGTAGCCCTTGGCAGATTCTTACTGCAATAACGGGCAAGAGAGGAGAGGCAAAATTCCACAGACGGACCCCACAGCAAACATTATTTATAATTCATTCAAATCATATCTTAAAGTTTGGGCAGCGCATACAATTCTTCTATCATCATATCTGCCATCTAGCATTCTAGCATCAAACAAATAAGTCTCGTTGTTAAATATCACAGTGAGCACTGGTAATGTTTAACATAGTTAACATTCATTATTCTGAAACCAAGGGAGCAGCGATATTTGACGTTCCGAAGCAAAACTATTCCATTCAGCTGGCATCCCCCATCTTACAGATTATTCAAACGGCTTTTAAACGTGGCTACGAACCTGTCGAGTCATTTCGACTGAGGTGGTAGAACCTGCGTAGAAGACTAAGCAGAGCCGATACAAAAGCAGGTTGCATTTTGATCGAGAAAACATTATTTTTAAAAAAAGTTGACGTAATTTACCTAAATGAGTAACTTTTAGTATTGATTACGGTAATTTACACTATAAATTCTCGATTAGAAATACCGAATATTTCGATTCACCACGTTGCGAATGTATGTAATTGTTCTGCACATACTCGTATTTGTCTCGGATCCGGGTGTTTTCTATGTATCATCATCATTTCAGCCGTAAAAGGTCAACTAATGAACATAGGCCTCCTTTATGGATCTCTATGAGGGAGAGTTGGCGTACTCACCACGCTTGGCAGGCGGGTTGGCGAGCGCAGTACGGGATGGTGATACACGGAATAACGCTGCTGCACATCTTCCGGAGGTATAGCTTAGCAGGCGCTTACTGCCTCCATGGGCATGAGCGGAGGTGTAACTTTCTAGTGCCGGCACCCCCCGGCGTTTATGTTTAACTAGCTTTTGCCCGTGACTTCGTCCGCATGTAAGTCATACAACGTAAAATCCCCTTTTTCATGCAGAGTCATTTTGATTCGAAAATATAAATCCCATTTATTGTCTATCCCGTGGGAATTTCGAAAAATCCCTTCTTAGTGCACCTCTAGGATACTCAAGGTATATGTTAGCCAAATTTCTTCTAAAAAGTCTTTAGGTCCAGTGGTTTAGGCTGTGCGTTGATATATCAGTCAGTCAGACAGTGAGTCAGTCAGGACTTTGAATTTTTTTTATGTCTAATGAGTAGTAGTTTATATCCTCCCCTCCTCACCCTCCTCCCTGAGGCCTACCTGTCGTACCAGATGATTTGACCTACAGTGGGACAGTGGAGGCTAAATAATAATAACTATAAGACGAGATCTGCGTGAAGTCCAAATGTTCAGCGATATTTGAACTATTTATAATTGATGGTGTTTTAGATGCAACTTACAAGCCCAAAGCAAGATGGCAATTGCAACCAACATGGAAGGCATAAAAAAACATTCCTCCAAATTGTCGTAACTAAAGGTCATCATCATCATCTGAGCCGTAGTACATCCACTGCTGAGATTAGGCCTCCCTCATGGATCCAAGTCCTTGATCATGAAGGTTCTTGCCATACTCCCTCACTTGGCAGGCGGGCCGAGCCCATTACGTATGTAAATACACGGATGATAGAGATTCTTAAAGCCACCACAGGTTAGAGGAAAGGGTAAACATTCTACTGCTAGTACCCCCCACGGCCGTCCCATAAATGAGTACACTAGAAAAACCACTCAGAGAGAAAGATGGTGAGAAATCGTGAGGCGAATCGCATCAGCCCCAAATGGACAATAATTTAATCTACCATGATGACCAGACCACTCTGAAAGGAGTGTAACGTCATAACGAGGAACTCTGTGGCGCAGCAGGCGAATGTCCGCCTGCGACGCAAGAGGTTACGGGTTCGATTCCCGCCTCGGGATAAATGTTTGTACAATCTCCACATATTTGTTCGGGATAATCTGGATGTTTTTCCAAATATACATAGTATAAAATATGTATCTATGTAGTATAATGTATTATTTTATCAGTCATAACACAAGGTCTGCTTAGCTTTGTGCTAGATGATGCTATGTGAATTGTCCAGCATTATTTATATATTGCCGTGGGGTGCCAGCAGCAGAATGTTACCCCTCTTCTCATGCCCGTGGATGAAGTAAGAGCCTGCTAAGGGATCCGTAAGATGGGCAGCAGCGTCTTTCCGTGTATCAACATCGAAACTGCGCTCGCCAACCCCCCTGCCAAGCTTGGTGAGTATGGCAACTACCTCTCATGGTGAACCACAACGGAGGCCTGTGTTCAGCAGTGGACGTTTTACGGCCAAAATGATGAAAGTTGATTTATTTATTTATTATATAAGGAGACCCCACGGCCAGTACTAAGGGTGTAAAAGTTAAATGGCCGTCAGCATTGTAACAAGCCAACTAGCCGGTTAGCAGACATCTGTATTCCGCGCTTCGGCATCAGCATTCATAGTAGTCTAAATATTCAAACGCCATTATAAGTTCGATTATAATTGAATGCTAAAGTTTGTGATCTTCAAACTTCTGTCAGTCTCATCATCATCCCCCCGCGGGATGTATGCCTCATGATCACCAAGTGATGATCACTTGGAGATCATAGGGTTCATAGGGTTGTACTCACCAATCTTCGCAAGTGGTTTGGCGAGCGCAGTACGGGAGGTTGATACACAGTAAGGCACTGCTGCTCAGTGCCCATCTTCTGAAGGTATCCCTTTGAAGATTTTTACTGCATTGTTACAGCCAAGAGAGGAGAGGCAACATTCTACTGCCGGCACCATCGAACCTTTTTAATGCATATATGCATATATATATTCTCTATTAGTGTTAATGGCTATTCAACTGCTGTGTTAAGTTAAGAAAATGTATCATCAGCTAATACAAAGAATCCAATCATCATCATCATCTCAGCCGTAGGACACCCACTACTGAACAAAGGCCTCCCTCATGGATCACTTACTGATTACGAGGGGTGTTGCCACTCGCCACACTTGGCAGGCGGGTCGGCGAGCGCAGTAAGGGTTATAGATACACGGAATGACGCTGCTGCCCATGTTCCGGAGGTAACCCTTTGCATATTCTTACTGCATCCACAAGCAAGAAAGGAGGCGCAACATTCTACCGCCGGCACCCCACGGCGAATCCAATATTACCTTTTTATCTTAGGCAACAATCTTAAAATTCCATCTCAAATATTTAAAGAAATTGCCCCCGTGTCAAGATTAACCCAAACCTAGTTTATGTATACAGCTGAGGGCTCTAATATTTCCGAGAAATCCTAATTTGGTTCGATTCTGGGTCAATCGGCCGTTGGGCTTAATTGGACTGTAACTGGTGGAGGTCAGACTTATGATGAAGTTCAACATTTAATGTTTGTCTCACAGGGTCAACTGAATCCATATTTTCGGAACAAATATATTTTAAGCAATAGGTAATAAATATTCTATCTTTTGGCAAATAACATCAGCCAAAAGACATCAAAAAGAATACAACTTGGATGGCCAGCTTTTGGGAAGTTAGATGACATACCCCTCTGCAGCTGAGGTGAAAATAATGTTAACATTCTACTGATGCAACCAATGCGCACCAATCGAGGAAGGTACTGAGCGAGACAGAACTATATCACGCCATATCGCAAGATGGCAACCACATATCGGTTTGGCGGTGTCCAAGAGACACCATGTCAGTTGCAGAGGGTTAAGTCGAGCAAGATCTACATATGTCTGATAATCCGCTTGTTTCATCAGTGCGTTCTGCCCACCATGACGTACGGAGAGCATAGAGAGCCATGGAGCGCGCTGTGCTCGGTATCAAACTAATCGACCGAGTTCCGAATATCGATATCCGACGAAGGACAAAAGTCCAAGAAGTTGGAACCAGGATAATGGAACTAAAGTGGAGTTGGGCTGGACACCTTGCAAGGCGTGGTGATGACAGGTGGTGCTGAAGGCAACAACAGAATAGTGGCCGAGGATGGGGCATAGAAGTGTGGGGCGACTGGTGGCGAGGTGGGTCGACGACCTGGTACACATCGCAGGGCGTCAATGGATGCGACTGGCACAGAATCGTGGTGGATGGCACAAACTTAAGGAGGCCTATACCTAGCAGTGGGTGAAATCGGACTATGGATGATGATGATGATGAGGTAATAAATAGGCTAGATGATTATTTTTTATTGCAAGTTCTTAATGTGGATTAACATAATCTATTGGACGTGCATTTTTTATGTTCTAACGTAATAAAAGAAATAACTGCGATACATTATCGAAATGCCTCGACGTGCCTCGATACAGTGTTATGACGTCATGAGCTCCATTCCTTAACTCGCTTACCCAAGTATTGTTTCATTAAGTAAGGTAAGCAAGTAAGGTCACCAAAGGTCAAAATGTAATTTTTGGGTTTTTAGACGTTTTCGGCCATTTGAAGACTTTTTTTCAAACCTCAAAAGGTCACAATAACTTCGTTCCCTGTGACGTGTGGGTCACCAAAATCAATCAGTCCCCTTCTCTCAATAAGACGGTGCTAACAAAAAAGGTTTCATGTAAATCGGTCAACGCGTTCGGTTGTAATCGTTAAATACACAGACGGACAGACAGACGGACGGACAGCTATGCATATTAGGGGGCTTTGTCCCCTTATATTACTTGCGAATGTTTTGTAACTGCTGAAAGAAAACTAATACCCCTGACGGCGACATCGCCAATGCGTCGTCTTAATAATTAATTTAACAGCAAACAATTACGAACGTCGCCATTAAAGTGTATTAATTATTATTTAGTACCCGCGGCGTCCATTGCAGATTTCGCAAGGCCCTTTCTTCCGGCCCCTTTGTGTCAAAAGGTATTTTCATTTAACAAAAACATTGGATCATATTGGATAAGGCTATCTAAAAGTAAAGCCCATCAATTACAGACGACTAGCCGCACTCCGCGGTTTCACCCGCGTAGTTCCCGTTACTACGGTAACACTGGAATAAAATATAGCCAATGTTACTCAGGTACAATGTAGCATTCTAATGATGAAACAGTTTTTCTCATTTGCACAGTAGTTTCGAAGCCAATTCAATATTCAATAAGTGGACAGCACTCCTACAGCTGAGATGATAACCGATAGTTATATCCACCAACGACTGAAATAAAACTGAAGTGCTAAAAGTATTTGCTTTGAAAGGTTGACAATTTGTCAAGGAAAAAATGGTTTCAGCTTTTTAGCACCACTGCAATTTTATGCCTTTGATCCTTAAGACAAATTAGAACTGGAATATACCTCAGTGTCTTATGTACTAGAATTATAAGCAATATCTGATAGAGAAAAACATGTTGTGTTTCTAAGTATATACTTCTTGAAACTGAATATTAAATTTAAAGTCCAATAGTTCAATCCAATACTTTGTGAACTTTGGCAACCTATAGACATAAATTTAAAACTTATTACCGGGACTTTAACGCCGTGGGGTCCCGGCAGTAGAATGTTGCCTCTCCTCTCTTGCCCGTGGATGCAGTAAGAGTCTGCCAAGGGATACCTCCGGAGGATGGGCACTAGCGCCTTATTAATTATGCGAAAATGTTTATTTTATTATTTTTAGTACATATAAATAAAAGCTTGTTTTTAAAAAGTTTTTTACTTTTAATTTATTTCTCTTGCACCCGTCTCAGTTGTCATCTCATCCTTAATTATTATCTATCTCATCACCTTATTTACCTAATCCATCTATAGGTGTTTGCGTCTACCCCTCTATTTCTACCTTCATAGATTTAAATAAAATTAAATTCATTCATCATCATCAATTCAGCCATAAAACGTCCACTAATGAACAAAGGCCTCCCTCATGGGTCTCCATGAGGGGGCCATACTCACCACGCTTGGCAGGCGGGTTGGCGAGTGCAGTACGGAATGTTGAAACACAGAAAGACGCTGCTGCCCATCTTCCGGAGGTATCCCTTAGCAGGCTATGAAAGGCCTCCCTCATGGGTCTCCATGAGGGGGCCATACTCACCACGCTTGGCAGGCGGGTTGGCGAGTGCAGTACGGAATGTTGAAACACAGAAAGACGCTGCTGCCCATCTTCCGGAGGTATCCCTTAGCAGGCTCTTACTGCATCCACGGGCATGAGTGGAGGGGCAACATTCTACTGCCGGCGCCCCACGGCGGAAAAAGTTGATTATAATTACTTAATTAAAAACATCTACATGGTAAAATCTTTGACTAGTTGCTGAAAATAACCAAACCGTTAGATTGTACCGTATTTGAGAACCGCCCTCGATTTGTCGTGGATCCCATCATCAGAAATAGGTGTAAAAACAAGCAAACACTATAAAGTGAAACAAAAAACTTAACCGCAAGTTTTTTTATTTCCTCCGTCGACCGAGACATGTTCTCGGCTTGCCCGAGCTCACCGCCGCTAACCCGAAGGTCACGTTAACCCGTCCCACATTAGCTGCTAGGCACACATTCAATAACCGGTCCCGCCGGCGGGGCCGAAGAATACACTCTTCCATCTTAAGGTGCAGTTTTGCACCTGGACGTTAACTATCATTACACACAAAAATCTGGCAACAATCCAAGCCGTGGTTCGAACCTAAACCGCAAGTTTAAATGTTGGGCATGAAACAATGCCTTGAGGTACTCCAGCGTCTATCAATTGCGTATTTCAATTGTTTATTTTCTCGTAAATCCCATTATCAGAAGCGAGTTTCGAAAAAATATGACTACCTCCAAAACACTACGAGTACATTATAAAAAAAAATATGAGCCGTCACGGGACGCCTGGCAGATGTGAAACATCGACATTATTTTGTAAAAGTAATATGCAGAAAAGAACAGATTACGAAAGGAACTAAATTTATGACATAATGATAACATATTAAATTAAGATTTTTTTACATATACATTGATGATCTGATATTTTTAAATATAAACTGTATATATACCATCATATAGCGTGGCGAAGGCATGCGTCGCCACGCCAGAAATCGGTTTTACGTGCGGCTAAAGATGTTTTACATCAATAATCATCAAAATCCATTCATTATTGGCGGAGTAATCGCGTAACAAACATATAAAAAAATACAGTCGAATTGAAAACCTCCTCCCCCGAGGGAAGTACTCTAGTAAAGTAAAGTCGGTTTAAAACTAGTCGCCAAGCTACGTTGGGGTAGCTTTTGATGCAACATGAGTACACAACTTATTCACAGCATTTTGTAAAAACGGGAATTTCTCACGTAGTATTGTAATGTCGAAGATTATTCCGACGTCAGTGTCGTCTCGGCCCTACGCACGGACGAGCATTCAATCCCATGATGATGATTTTCTTGAAAAATCGAAACGTGTCGGAATAATGTTCGGCGTTACAAATACTACTTGAGTAATTCCCGTTTTTACAAAATGAATAGTAGTTTTTCAAAGTGAAATTATTCACAGCACATTTATAAATCATTGAAACATAATTAACTTAGTGTAATGACTATAACTTTAACATCCAATTTCACAATAATTGTTTACCACGCATACATTCAGACATGTCACTATTCTAGATACCGATGAATCATGCTTGATTGTAAAGTATACGTACCACCCTGATCACGTACTATTCATGTACATATGTATATCTATACCAATATAATATCACCAGCCGCACTACGCGGTTTCACCCATGTAGTTCCCGTTCCCGTGGGAATACGTGGATAAAATATAGCCTATGTAATTCTAGGATAATTTAGTTTTCTAATAGCAAAAGAATTTTGAAAATTGGTCTAGTAGTTTTTGAGTTTATTCGTTACAAACATACAATCTTACAAGAAAATCAAACAAATGTTTCCTCTTTATAATATTGAGAGATGAGAGAAGAGAAGATGAGAAATAAAGAGGAAAAATATTATTATTTCCTATGTTGTATTTTGTATGTGTGTAACGAATAAACTGAAAACTACTTAACTGGTTTTCAAAGTTCTTTCACCATTAGAATGCTACATTATCCCTGAGTAATATAGCCTATATTTTATCTCGGTACTCCCACGGGAACGGGAACTACGCGGGTGAAACCGCGGAGTGCGGCTAGTCTATAATGATGCTTTAAGGATAAAAGATTTGTATTTTGTATGTTTGTTAAACTCAAAAATTTTTGAACCGATTTAAAAAACTATTTCACCGTTGTAATGGTACATTATCTCTTACTAACATCGGTTATACATACTATCATTTAAAATAAGGATCCCTGCTAAAACTTCTATATTGTAACCCTAAAAAAAATCACGCCTAAACCACTAAACCGATTTTAAAACTTCTTCACCAAAGCTACATTATCAGCGAGTAACATAAGCTATATTTTATCTCCGTATTCCCACTGGAACGGGAACTACGAGAAACCGCGAAGGCTTATAGTCTAGACACATACAGTAATACACTCAGTATGGATAATAAAATGCCGCCGCCGCTACAGATGTTTATGCCTCCATAAACTTGTATATCATGCACGTACATAGGAAGCCTCATGCTTTTCCAAACTAACGATCACAATTTCAATGTTTGCGAACTAAATTTTACGCTACGAAATCTTTGTTGATGCAATACGCTTCCAGACGCCGTCGATTTCGCTATTTATTTACAATTCGCAACTTCCTTTAATGTAAACGCTCATATTTAAGACGGAGCGTTTAACTAAGGTATATTACACCGTTTTAATAAACCGGCGTAAATATGCCCACCGGCTTGCCCCAAGTCGTAAATTTAAATCTTAGAATTACCTTGATTAAACCGTTCAATTTTGCCAGGACAGCTGTGTTTAGCAATAACGTTTGACTTACCGTGTTTTGAAACACGAAGGAACACAACAACATACACATCAACGAACACGCGGTCGATACAGACTGGGCGGGCGGCACGGGCGACCGGCGCGGCTGACTGGCAGGCACTAGGGCGGGCGGCTAGGGCGGGATTCGATTGGGGAAGATTTACAGGAGGTTTCGATGGGAATGCGGGGTCGTTGCGTTGTAAGTTCAACTTTCCCCGTGGAATAATTATGTTGCAATGGTGTGATTTTTTATTCTGTTGAGTTTAATTTGCAGAGGGTTTTGTAGAGGTAAATATAATCATGCATCACGCATATCATTGTACAGATCTTTTATTTATACATATACTGACCATCATCGTCATCAATACCCAATGCTTGGTTTATTCCATGTTAGTAGACAACATGGTGCCATGTAAGAACTACAATTTCTACTACACTAATTATTCTTAATTTGTCAAGAAATAAACTGATTTCAATGAAAATGTTGCTGAAAATATACAAACCGCTGTATGTATGCTTATTGAATAAATAGAGTTAAGTAAATAATATATTTATTTGCAACAACGACAGACAGAATATAATAATAGAGGTAGTAAAATAAGGTTGTTACAAAAGGGCCCTAACTCAGCATACTACTGGTTATGGATATATAGCCACCGCTGGTCTTCCGTTATATCCATAATTTGAATATATGTATACCTTGATTTATCATGGATCCCATCATCAGAACTGGGTTTAAAAGCAAGCAAACATTATTAAGCGAAACAAAAAACCCAACCGCAAGTTTAAGGCATAACACTATACCTTCAGGGAGTCCAGTACACACTATTCCATTATTTCATATTCCATTAAATTATACCATGATGATGATGATGATTATGATGTGGGGAAGTATCATGATAAGTGGATGGGAATGTAACATCATAGCCATCTTTCCGTGAACTTTGTAATATTTAAAAGTTTTGATAACCATCTGTGATCTTCTTCATCAGTTCCACCACATCAAATTATACTTTCTAAATACAAAGGCTTAACCTTGAGCTAAAATTGACAAAATCACTACATATTGAGGGAGTTCCCTCTATTAATAATAATAATAATAAACCTGTAGAACGGTCCGAAAGTTCTTGCAGGACGACTCCACTACAACTCGACACTCCAGTGATACGCACTTGGCTTAGATCCGTGAGTTTCACTTATACCGAAATATCTAAAAGATATTTTGAGAAAAAAAACCCTTAAAAAATAATAATAATGTATTTATAATAATGTATTATAAAAAAAGGTTTAAGTACAAGGTACAGTTATAAGGTACTTAATCTAATTACAGTGTAAAATATTTAAGAAAAGTACAATTTGATAAACCTTTTACTATTACTTAGGGATTATCATAATGATTCATTTAAGTCAAAAAAAAAACAAAAAAATCAAAAAATCAAAAATTATTTATTTTGGAACAATAAACGTAATAGTTACAATAAACAATTTGATAAACGATGATGACTGCAATAGTTATAAACTGTGACGCAGTCACCAACGCCCACCTCCTGGTACAACAGGAAAGTATACATGTTCCAGCTTAGGTACTACAAATTAATATCTACTTCTGAAGGAAGATTTTTACTAAAAATAAGGGTGAAGCTAAAGTAAGAATATAATTATATTCTGTGTATGTTAGTGTATAATATATGTGTATGAATTAGTGTATGTTTAATTGTAGAGTTTATTACTTAATTACTTTTAATAGGTCTTCTGTGTCGTTATATGATAGATTCTGCAACACACGGTCCATAAAAGAGAAAATAAAATAAAGACGACTTTGAAGTCGATTAAAGATGCCTCATTCCAGAAATTTTGGAAATAATCAATAACAAAATCTTCTCCTCGGTTCGCTGCCCATAGGAACGCGAAATTCATCAATTATCTTCGCACCGCATTATAATTATCATATTATCTAATAATGGAAGCATAAATCTCTAAAGGCGGTTAAAATAGTTCCCAGGTTGGCGACGGGCGAGCCTGCGATATTGTGTTCATTCATCAATTTTTATAGCTATCTCGCGTGTGTACTATCTGGAGGCTTCTTAAATTCACAGGTTCGTGGAAAAAGGTCGGTAGCTTCATAATAATAAGAATAAAAAAGGAGTTATAGCGAAGAGTCTCGATCAACATTTCGAGAGACTTTCGCTAGGCAGTTCGATCCAGAGCCAGATCCAAAAGGCAGTACTCCTGGACTCGGCACGTATAGTAAGGAGATTCCTCTCCCTGCAGCCGCAGTCACCGACCGCTTGAGCCTTGCTTCGCGGCCGGTGATTCACCGTTTTGATATATTTTTTACTGTGGAGTATTTGTTTTTATATTTCTTTATAGTAAAAAAATATTTTTATGAGTTTACGAATAAATGATGTGAAAGAATAAAAATAAAGTATATTGTTTAAGAAACACAATTACAACATTAATATATTAATGGTCCCCAAACTAGGTAAAACCTGTAACTTGGAAAACTCCTCCCTTTTGATACAAAACAAAATTACAATTATAACAAATGTTGTTTCATACGTTATAACAAAATAAGTAAATAAATGAAACTGTTACTTGATGGCCGTGGGGCGCCGGCAGTAGAATATCACCTCTCATTTCATGCCCGTAGAAAGAGTAAGAGCCTGCTAAGACATAGCTTCGAAGCCCAGCCACCAACCCGCCAACCCGCCTGCCAAGCGAGGTGAGTATGGGAACTACCCCTCATGGAGATCCATGAGGGAGCTGTGTGGTCAGTAGTGAACGTTTTACGGCTGAAATGATGATTCATGCTCTACGTGACGCTGGCTTGGACATTGTTAGATGGATTAGGCTCATAGAATCCCGCCAACTTTGTCGGCCATTAGTCAGAGGAAAGAACAGGTCATTACGTCTAAAGCTGACTAAGCCGCGGGTTTCCTCATGATGTTATTTTTACTTTTAAAGCACTTGTTAAATGTAGCGAACGATAACTCGGAGGAAACTGTTATTAGTAGGCTAATTAGTAGACGAGCGATTCAAACATCTTTACAGCCGTAGGACTGCTGACCACGTCCACTGCTGGACATAGGCCTCCACTATACATCTCCAAGATCATGAGGGGAGGGTCGCCATACCAGCTACGCTTGGCAGGCGGGTCGGCGAGCGCAGAACGGGATGTTGATATACGGAAAGACGATGCTTCCCCTCTTCTGGATGGCAGTTCCTATTTGCATCCACGGGCAAGAGAGAAGGGGCAACATTCTTCACCCGCACCCCACGGCAAAGCGTTATAGTAACGGCGCACAACCCTTCCCAATAGCTAAGTGGTGACCGTTTTTTGTTGCCAGTAATCTTGTTGCAGTACGGGCTGCACGTGCCAACCCGCCTGCCAACCGTGGTAAGCATGTCAACAAGCCTCTTGTGATCAAAGCTTGGAGATCAATGAGGGAGCCGTATGCCCAGCAGTGGACGTCCTACGGCTGAGATGATGATGATGATGACTGTAACGCTCGTCAACCGTGACGCCAGCGTCCGCAAAGCAACATCTGTGACATGTTAAGTATTATATACCTATACAAAACAACAATAGCAAAATTATACAATGATAAGAAAACAAAGAAACAAAAACCAGAATTTTATTAAAACCACAATATATTCTAGACATACCAGAAATATAAATGTTTCCGTAAAAATATCTCAAATATTGGAACTGTCATGTTTACTCACATTTTTAGCATAACGGGAGATTTATTTACACGGTTTTGAATATTTTCGAGGTCCTAGCAATTTATTTACTAAGCTTAGTTTGAGCTATGCTCACGGAAAATATCGGAAAGTTCAAAGCTTAATAAACATATAAAAAGTCGGCTAAGTTACACCATTTATAACGAAAAGGACTGGACATTGAAATCGTTCAATGATCTTAGAAATGAAAATTGTAAAATAATCAAAGATGTGTTTGGAAAGTTTATTTTGTGACTAAACTTAAACTTGATTGACGTACAGTAACATACAAAAATATTGTTATTTAGCTTTTATAGTGCTATAGTGTTAAATGTAAAGAATTTACTCAAAAAATGGAAATTATATACATATTAGGTAAAATAATTTTATACGTAGGGAGCATGAGGGAGGACAAATGATTTTGCAAATGATATTATTATGGATGGTGATATTTCGGAGACACTTGTTTTTTGTTGTGATTTTCGGACAATCGTTTTTCGGAGATAAAATGGGCACAATGGGTGGTAGTAGCCACCATACCTATTTTTATCGTCAAGCAGTCATGTCAGCAATGCTGTGTTTCGGTTTAAAGGGTAAGTAAGGAAGAAGATGAAAAGCGGACACATGAGACCTCACAACTCTGTCTCAGGGTGACGGGCGCAATGCATTGCAACGTTGGTCACGTGCCAAATGAACGTGACCAACGCGGTATTGCAGTTGTAAAAGGTAGCATGAGGTGGGCATTCAGCTTGTCACGTCAATTAGTCTTAAAAAAAATTATATGTTTTTAATGAAGACACTTAACCCCAAGGAAAATACCCGCAAAGAAGCGAACAGGCGTACCCCGCCAAAAGGAGTGACTGCTCCCACATCTCCTGCGTCTCTGCCAGCTGTTAAGTCCAACTCCGCCATCGCCGTCAAACCATAGCAAATGCGAAGCTACTGTGAGGTCAGATCGGAGGGGGAATGAGTTTAGTTTGGAAATGACCCGTCCAATTCCAATAAGGCACCTGCACATTACAGCGCGCCCCGCGGAGCCGTAAGCCCGAGATCTCGATTACCTCCTCCACATTACAGCGCGTCTCGGGGAGCCGTAAGCCCGAGATCTAGATTACCTCCTCCACAATACAGCGCCTCCCGGGGAGCCGTAAGCCCGAGATCTAGATTACATCCTCCACAATACAGCGCGTCCCGGGGAGCCGTAAGCCCGAGATCTAGATTACCCCCGCTAAGGCAACTCCCGATAGGTTCGCACCAAATCACTATCCGGGGATTTACTAGCTTATTATGTTGGATGATGATGGTGGAGAAGAAAATGAGAAAGTACAGAGTTGTTATTAAATATTTATTATTTTTAAATATAACTTTTTGTAAAGAGTTAATCCGGGAAAGTACTACTAGCATACCTATTTCTGCCGCCAAGCAGTAGTGTCTGTGTTGCTATGTTCCGGTTTGAAGGGTAAGTAAATAAGCCGGTGAAATTACGGGCATATAAGATCCTACAAGTCTATGTCTCAGGGCGTAGTGACGCGGGATTGCAGTTGTAATAGGTATTTTGGCTTGTCTCGTCACTTTGTTGTTGTGCTTCTCATTTAGTCGTATAAAAAGTTTGTTGGCAAATCTTGGCAAACCCGCAGCTGCTCCCGGCTGTTAAACCAACTACGCCACGGCGGTCGTCAAACCATAGCAAATGCGAAGTTACTGTAAGTTCAGATCGGAGGGGAATGGGTTTAGTTTGGAAATAAGTTGCTAATTCCAATAAGGCACCTGCACATTACAGCGCGCCCCGGGGAGCCGTAAGCCCGAGATCTAGATTACCTCCGCTAAGGCAACTCCCGATAGGTTCACACCAAATCACTATCCGGGGATTTTCTAGCTTACATGTTTACAATGTTATTGGTTGGAATGTAGTTTTGATTTAAGATAAGACTCTGCTTTATTAAATCAGAATGGAAACTTTTGGAGAGAATGGAGATGCGACGAAGAATACATGAACAGAAATACTTTCTCTAACTATGTAACTACATTATGATTGGAGTGTCTGTAATTTCAAAATAACTGAAATCTACAAAATGCATAATAACATAACTGAACTTTACAAAATGCTTAAAAATTCTATACAATACCGTCTTTGGTTTGTATAACATAAGTAGACAAACTATTTTTACAGTTTTTGTTTATCTAATTGTTTGTTGCGGTAATTCTCCTAAACGGCTGTATTAATTTTGACGGAACTTTCACTTGGAGATTGCTAATATTATGAAGAGTTTATCTCAGAAATATAGCTAAGACTCCGCGCAGAAGAATAAAATCCCTTGATTATGGGTAAAAAAAACCCATGTAATTCTGAACAAAATTAGATTCGAATTTCACAACGCGGGTAATATGCGTACAAAGTCGAGGGCAGCAGCTAGTTTAAATATAGGTATTTCGTCGAAAACAGGCACCCCTCCTCAGTTTAATATAGGCCAGTTACAAAAGCTGTACGTAATCAGTCCCGGTTCAGGCAGACAAACAGAATTTATTGCTCTCCAAGATTGTGTTTGTAACCTGGTGCTACACTTACTGAAGCAAGGTCTTAGGAACGAAATGAGACTGTTTTTAACCGACTTGAAAAAAAGTCTGTCAATTCGACTATACGCTTTTTTTGTATGTTTGTTACGCGATTCATCATCATCATTCCAGTCGTAAAAAGTCCCCTACTGAACAGGCCTCCCTTATGGATCTCCATGTGGGGTAGTTGCCATACTCACCACGCTTGGCAGGCGGGTTGGCGAGCGCAGTACGGGATGTTTATACACGGAAAGACGCTGCTGCCCATCTTCCGGAGGTATCCCTTAGCAGGCTGTTACGCGATTACTCCGCCAACAATATTAGCTAATAGCTGACTTTGTTGAGAGGATGGTATGGGTGCTGGGCAAGCCTAATCCATATAACACTGGGGGGGCACTGCAGCGTCCCATACAGCAAGAATACCAGTTGCTGACGATCTATAAAACATCTATAGTAAATGTAAGGGCCTTATTTTTTACACGCCAATTATGAATGGATTTTGATGGGTCTTTTCTTATAAGGTAGTTCATGTTTCAGAGGTGGTGCCATTTTTCTCAACCCGATTCTGATGATATCCCATCCCATCATTGTAATGGTAGACACTGGAGTCCCTCAAGGTTTGGTTGCATGCCTAAATTTAAATGGGTTTTTTGTTTCTCTTAATTTTTGGTTGTTTTTTATTATACCCAGTTCTGATGATGGGATCCATGATGAATCCAGGGAAATACTCAAATATTACATTAGAGTATTTCCATTTGAGGCGTTCATATAGCGGTTTGGGATTTTTTCAGCAACAAGTCAAGGATTTTGCCATGTACTTGTTTTTTATAATTAAAGAATTTATTTTATGATGAATTTATTTGCTGTGTGGTGCCGGCACTACAATATTACCCCTCTTCTCATGCCCGTGGATGCAGTAAGAGCCCACTAACCCCTGCCTTGATACCCCCGGCAAATGAGCAGCAACGCCTTCCCGTGTATCAACATCCCGTACTGCGCTCGCCAACCCGCCTGCCAAGCGTGGTGTTTTTTTTTAAGCTGCTAAATGACGAGACAAGCCGAAGGCCCACCTGATGTTAAGCGGTTACCTCTATCTATAACAATTGCAATGCCGCGGTGATCACGTTCACTAAGCACGTGACCAACGCTGCATTGCATTGCGCCCGTCACTCTGAGACAGAGTTGTAAGGTCTCATGTGCTCGTAATTTCACCGGCCCCCTTGCCCTTGACACCGCAATACAGCAATAAAGACATTACTGCTTGGCGGCAGAAATAGGTATGGTGGTAGTACTTCCCCGGATGAACCTTTCACAAAACGTTCTACTACTACAAAAAAATAATGATAAAAAGTATGAGAATTACCCCTCATGAAGATCCATGAGGGAGGCCTGTGTTCAGTAGTGGACGTTTTACGGCTGTTATTAGAGGTATGATGATGTATCATTTATGTGAGAAATTCGGCATTTCGTTGTATCTATTGCAAGATTTTGCAGTGAGTAATATCTTGTCAGTTAAACAAATATTTTTTCAAGTTTTATCCAACCTACTACAGATGATCACTGTTTCATCCATCCTACTACAGATGATTACTGTTTTACCCATCCTACTAGATGATGACTGTTGAGGACTTTCTTTCTCAACTACTTCAGTATGAGTTTGAACGAGCGCAAAAAAGCCCATCGTTTCTTTTTAAAGATTCTTTTCAAGTGCCGAAGAGTTCTCTCTAACTAAAAAATAAGTCGTGAAGATGGAGTTGCACTTTAACAAAACGAATCCTGGTAATTTATTTATTAAATGCTTGGTATATATTATAACATACTTGTAACAGGATATAACTAACACGTTAAAATGTATTTAAAGGAGAGAAAAAACATTAATATAAAGGACATTTAAAAAATATATACAAAAAATACAGCATTATGTCGTATATTGCTGTATTTATTTATATATATATATATTTTAAATAAAATTTTAAAATGTATTTAAGGGAGAGAAAAAACATTAATATAAAGGACATTTAAAAAATATATAAAAAAAATACAGCAATATGTCGTATATTGCTGTATTTAAATACATTTTAACGTGTTAGTTATATCCTGTTACAAGTATGTTATAATACCAAGCATTTAATAAATTAATTAACAGGATTCGTTTTGTTAACCATGCCATGACATTTATGTAAGAGAGTATTTTGTCCAGCAGTCGGATCCACAGGGGTTTAAAATCTTATCATAAATGATAAATTTCATAATTACAGCCGTTTTCGTCCACTACTAAACACAGGCATATCTCATGTATCTCCATGAGGTAACCTGGAGGAACCTCTCATGGAAATCTGTAAATTTTAGAGTTTTATAAGCTTAACGACCGTTAAGCTTATAATCGTCTTCCGAATAATAGATTTGCTTTTGCCCAGCAGTGGAACCCAATTGGCTCATAATCATCGTCATAATCATCTCAGCCATAGGACTGCTGTCCAGGTTTACTGCTGAACATAGGCCTCATGGATCTCCAAAATCATGAGGGGGTGGTTGCCATACTCGCCACGCTTGGCAGGCGGGTTAGCAAGCGGGTTGGCAAGCTCAGTACGGGATGTTTGTACACAAAGAAAAACTGCCCATCTTCCGTAGGTCACTTAGCAGATTCTTACTGCATCCACGGGAAAGAGAGGAGAGGAAACATTCTACTGCCGGCAACCCACGGCTCATAATAATATTAATAATAATAATGTCTTACGGGCCCTGAAGTTCCGTATCATAAATACGCACCGGAGCCGGTTCTTGAAAATGGCCTTGCCACGCTCTATTGGGACCGATCTATAATTACGGACAGGACTATTCTTGCGAATAAGCCTGATATCGTTCTGATAGATCGGTTGGAGCGGAAGGCAATACTCGTTGATGTCACAATTCCACATGATGCCAATCTCGTTAATGCCGAGAAAGATAAGCTCAGCAAATATCTTGATTTAGCCCACGAGATTGCCACCATGTGGGATGTTGACTCAGCGACTATTGTTCCGATAGTCGTTTCCGTTAACGGACTCATAGCGAAGAGTCTCGATCAACATCTCGAGAGACTTTCGCTAGGCAGTTGGATCAAGAGCCAGAACCAAAGGTAGTACTCCTGGACTCGGCACGTATAGTAAGGAGATTCCTCTCCCTGCAGCCTTTAGTCACCGACCGCTTGAGCCTTGCTTCGCAGCCGGTGATTCACCGTTTTGATATATTTTTTTTACTGTAGAGTATTTGTTTTTATATTTCTTTACAGTAAAAAATGTATTTTTATGAGTTTACAAATAAATGATGCGGATTAATAATAAAATAGATTTCAGTTCCGCACCATCAAGCATCAAGCGGTACCCTGAAATATCGAAACATTGAATCGCGAAAGTTGAAGATTGTTCGAGTGCTTATAGGCTGTTGCAAAATTAAATTTGCTTTAGATTTTGTTTATAGACTTTCAAAGAAGCGAAGGCGCACCTGTCGAAGTTAATATTATTTGATGATTTTTAGAGAGGTCCTATAAAGCCGAGGGGTGCCGGCAGAATAATGTTGCTCCTCCTCTCTCTGCCAAGGGATGCCATCCGGAAGATGGGCAGCAGCGTCTTTCCATATATTAACATCCCGTACTGCACTCGCCAACCTGCGTGGTGAGTATGGCAATATCCCCTCATGATCGGTACTCGGCCATGAGGGAGGCCTTTGTCCAGCAGTGGACTTCCTACGGCTGAGATGATGATGATGGGAGACGACTTATAGGATAATATGAGCGGGTTGATCCTCGACGCGTGATAAAAAGATTTCTGCAGCTATTTGGTATTTGAGTACTCTTATCAACCATTTGGTTCTCATAGTAGCACACGCTTTGCTTGGTTTGGGTCTAGGTGGTGTTGTGTGTAGTGTCTAGCATTTTTAATTTTTATATTAATTTTGAAACTGGTACCCATAACACATGCTTTGTTTATTTTGGGACTAGATGGTGCTGTGTCCCCCTAATATGCATAGCGTTGTCTGTCTGTCTGTACATGAGACGATTACAACGGAACGCGTTGACCGATTTACATAAAACTTTTTTGCTAGCACCGTCTTTATGAGAGAAGGGTACTGATTGATTCTGGTGCTAGGGTCACCAAAATCAATCAGTACCCTACTGTCACGGTCACAGGGACCGGAGTAATTGTGACCTAAAAAGGTCACAAAAAGATAAAAGTCTTCAAATGGCCGAAAACGTGCAAAAAACTCAAAAATTTTATTAGTGACGTTTGGTGACCTTTTGAGGCCTTCGGCCCCTTTTCTGCTTCCCCCGTTCGAATTCTTGTTTTATACTAGCTGTTCCGCGCAACTTCATATGCGTCACATAATAATAAAACAAAGTAATTACGCGATAAAGTCCCGTTGAACAGTTTAAAGTTATGGTTATAGGTTATAGCGGGTCAACCTAAACCTAGAATTAAGAAGCTTCATCTTGTGTTTTTTTTAAAGCGGATCTAATTATAGATTAAATAGCATGTGAATATGTTAAGTTAACATGCTATCATATAAAACAGAACATATGATCAGATCAAGAGCAAAAACTACCTGATGATTCAATATATTATTTTGTTACTTTCTTTCATACGAATACATAGAAATATCCTCAGATCTAAGACAAACATTTGTCACATTTGAACTTACAACTCCTTGCGTTGTCAGTTATTGGACCGAGTGCTCCACGAAGGTAGTCAATATATCAAATCGTATTTATTAAATATTTCACAAAGACGTGCTTACGCAGACGCTTAACCGCGGGTGAAAATGCTTATAAATCATCTGAAGCTATTTATAACGAAGAATGCGTTCAATGCGACAATCAAATCCCTCGTAGAGGCACTACGCCGTAGAGATCCTACGCCGTAGAGATCCTACGCCGTAGAGACCATACGCCGTAGTACGGTTCTTAGCCTGCTAAAAATGTATGCAAGTGAAGTTCTGAATAAATTATTTAATTTTACCGAACAAGTTAATTAAATACAACAATGAAAAATATTGCATGTTTTATGAATTAATATATAGTTTAACAAACTAGTAACGCTTTTGTTTTGTCTGAAAATTTGCAGTAAATATTTAAAAAATTAAAAAGTTTTTTAGAATTTCGAAGTTCAAACTTTTAATTAAATATTTACCAATGTTTTACAAATGCTTCGGCACTAGTGAACTGAACCTCACAAATATACTAACGATACTCAACTGTGAATTTAGCGCAATATGTTAGAAAACATTGTTTCATAAGACGAGAGTTTGAGGATTTGAAATAGTAGTCAAATCTAATACGTCTTATGAACCGTTGTTTTCTAACATTTTTACTTTTTAATCAAATAGTACGATTAAGATAATACATAAACTAGTGAAGTTTTTACCATAAAACTGTTTCCATGATACAAGCATTGTGAACAAGTTTAGGGCCTACACGATACGCTATGTAAGTTGCACTCACTAAATATTGATTTGCAAAAAATAAACTGATACATCCATAATGTTAGATTTGTTTTCTAGCCTATACTGACCCACAGCTGGGCAAAGCTCTCCCTCAAGTCCTTCCAGGATTTGCGCTCGATAATGTAAGAAATTCTAGTCAAAGTGATACAGTTGTATAAAAGTTAAACTTTATAATAAGTTCTATATTGTCACAATAAGGTATGTATTTGTTCGTCACTGGCAGTAAACGATAACCACTACCAATAAAACACTCGTAAGCACTTCATTCAAAGACACTTTTACCCACATTTCCATTATTTCAAGCGTTGAGGGGCCCCTCGCGTTAAAGTGCGCCCATTTCGAAATGAATGATGCTTGTAGGTCAGGAAAAGGTCGAGTTTTTATGCTTTTTGTCGATTAACTTCCTAAATCCAGTGGCGAGTTTAGATTATGGCCGAATTAAAATATTGGATTCCTGGTTCTGAGAGGATCTGCTTTTTGTAAGTAATTCAGAATGTGAATATGGAATAAACAGATAGAATAAAACTCTAGAAATATTTTTTTGAATCGTGTTAAACCACACTTTAGGTAATCATTTCAAGGAAATGAAAGCTAAGCTAATTTATAAGCTCTGATACTTTCAAAAAAAAAAAAATAGTAGCTTCCTGCTGTCTGTCTGACCCTATATGTCCTTAGATCTTTAAAACTACGTATCAGTTTTTTCAATAGATCGAGTGATTCAAGAGGAAGGTTTATAATGTATCATATCATCATTTCAGCCATAAAACGTCCACTGATGAACACAGGCCTCCCTCATGGATCTCCATGAGGGGTAGTTGCCATACTCACCACGCTTGGCAGGCGGGTTGGTGAGCGCAGTATGAGATGTTGATACACGGATAGACGCTGCTGCCCATCTTCCGGAGGTGTCCCTTAGCAGGCTCTTACTGCATCCACGGGTAGGAGAGGAGGGGTAACATTCTTCTGCCGGCACCCCACGGCATTATATGTATAATACATGCATAATATAGTAAAGAAACTTTGATAATTTTGGAGGTTTCTAATGTGAGGTCGTAAATAAACACATTTTTTGCGCTCACATTGCAAACGGTGGCTGAACCCTACGATATAGATCTAAATAATGTACTACAGTATTGAACACATTAAATTTGTCTACATAAAAATCCGTGATGGTATATTCTGTAGTATATTTAGTATCAGCCTTGCACCCGTGCGAAGCCGGGGCGGGTCGCTAGTTTCTTTATAAATTGTATTTTATTTTACCTGTAATATTATTGTGTATTTTACAATATCGCTCTTTCTGTGCTCAACCGATATGACCTTATCGAATGAACATAATTTCGTCGTAACCTGTTTTGAGGTTCCAACGCATAGTGATCAAGGACTTCCGGCTTTAGGAAGCGTCAAGAATCGATTTGATGGACATGAGTTCGAACTCCACCGGAATTATCTTTTCATCATATTTACGATCACCTTTTTAGAGAACTTTTTAAATCATCGAAATGGTTATGAGGCTGTAGCAGCACTTTCATAAGGTTTTCCCAAACAAAGACATCACGTTGCGTGTCATTGAAATTCTAAAACAAAAGTCAGATAAAACCTGCCTTACATTCAAATAGATGCAAATAAAACAACTTGGAAATACCACAGCGACCAGTAAATAGCAAGCTATGGAACGTGATCAACGCGTCCTAACGTCAGCAGAGGCTTCCGATTGTGTAGCAAACGTGACGACTAAATGACGAGTCTTATAAAATAAAGAAATAGCAAGCTATGGAACGCATTCCTTTAATGACGACCTCCGTGGCGCAGTTGATTTAACAGCGGGCCGAGTCGCAGGAGATTGCGGGTTTGGTCCCCGCCGAGGCAAAATGTTTGCTTTATCTACATAATTGAGTATTTTACTAACCATCATCTGGTACCCATAACACAGGCTCTGTTGTTTTTTTGGGTTGGATGGTGTTGTAGAGATGACCAACATTTTTTATTTAAATAAAAAATATTTATACGAGTATTATTCCTTCTTGTCGATTTCAATTTAATTCGATTTGTTTTGATGACGGTAACCCTACAATTATTTATTTTAATATGAGCCTTAATACGGTCGCCATTGTCATTCACAGTCATTCGTATTCGTACAAAAAAAGCATGTACAGTACTACACTATTCTGAATAATGCGTTTTGTCGACCTATATATGTTTTGACGCAGCGGGCGAAGGTCCGCCTGCGACGCAAGAGGTTGCGGGTTTGATTCCCGCCCGAACAAATATCTGCAGATATTTGTTCAAGGGGTTCTGGGTGTTTTTCTATATAAAAATGTAATAAAAAAACATGTATGATATTAAGTATGTCAGTCATCTAGTACTCATACATAACACAAGCTCTGCTTAGCTTGGGGCAAGATGATGCTGTGTGTGTTGTCCAGCATTATAATATTTTTTTTATATATAAGTCTATTCTACATCCGAGTCAACACCCCTCTCTAATCGTTTTCCAGTAAAAACACAATGGCAGCGGTTCTCGGAACCGCTACCCCTAACAAGTTCACAATATCCCGTTATCGCTCTGAGACAAGACATCAAATGAAATTTAAATGGCCGCTCATTTATCACGACGGATATTGGCTTTCCATTGTTGTTTTCAGACTGTCAAAGATACATAATCTGGTTGAGATTCAAAATGAATATTATTTTAGCGCACGTAATAAATATAATAAATAAAAGCTTTATCGTTATATATCTGTATCCAACTACCTTTATTAATATACGAGTAAATCTGTATTTCATTGTTGTAAATAAATGCATACTTTTATTTACATTACGTGCGCTAATGGGCGGGACATCTACAAAGAGTATCGGACGATTAATTAAAAATAAGCGGTTATAAATAAAAAAAATTGCAGCTTGTTTATATATAACAACTTAAGTCTGATTATTTTAAATAAATTCAATTTTCGTCAATGCAAGGGTCGCTGTCCGCGACAAAAGCTTCCTCCAGCAGTACTCCAAGGTTTACCTGCTACTTTGGCGATGTCGTCGCTCCATCTTTTTTGTGGTCTACCTGGTCTACGTTTTTTGTCTGTCGATTGGGTAGCAGTTTGTTGTAGTTTTTGACCACCTATCGTCCGACACTCTATGTGAGTGTCCATTAGCGCACTTAACGTAAAGTATGAATTTATTTGCAACAACGAAAGACATATATATTATAATAAAGGTACTAAAATAGGGTTGGTACTAAAGGGCCCTTACTCAGTATACTACTGGCTATGGATAAACAGCCAGTGCTGGTCTTCCGTTAGGGACCGTCTCAACGAGCGAGAGAATCGCGGCGTTGTTATCGTCCTGCCACGTATGTCTATACATTCCCTTAGCATGTGTCTCCACACGGCGATGACATCGCGGCGATGCGACGAGTGGTTGAGAGCGCGTGAAACGTCATTACATCGGCGAGCCGTGGAAGGTGGCGCTCTCGCATTAATAGCACAACGCGTCGTCAATGAAACGTGGCGATTCCGTTACGAGTCGTTGCGGACACGCGGTGATTCCGCTACGAGTCGCGACGATACGCTGGCGGAATAATCGCTCGTTCGTGGAGATTACCCGACGATAAAAGCGGGGACTCGTTGCGATTCTCTCGCCCGTGGAGACGGCCCCTTAGAGGCAGTAAGTGAGATAACCCACAAACCCACATGCAAACATGAGTGTCTAAATATTTTTATTTAAAATATATAATTTTAGGGAAACAAAGCAGTATTCAATGTTTAAACCACGAAATACAAGCCAGGTGTAATTAAATAAAGTTCGATAAGATGAAAACTCTGACGCAAAACTTACCAAGCAGCGGATTAATTTCACCATCTAAGAAACGATACTTTCTAATTGATTATCAACAAAAATTGATTAGGCGCTCTGAGTTTCCAATTTTCGATCAGAAAATAGCTTGGGGCTAAGCCAGAAGCGCCGTGGGATGGCGGCAGTAGAATGTTGCCTCTCTTGCCTTTGAATGCAGTAAGAAACTGCCGAGGGTTACCTCCTGAAGATGAAGCAGCGTCTTTCCGTGCATCAACATCCCGTACTGCGCTCGCCAAACCGCCTGATAAGCGTAGCGAGTATGGCAGCTATCTGTCATGGAGATCTATGAAGGAGGCCTGGTTCAGTAGCGGACGTTTTACATCTGAAATGATGCTGAACACACAGATACAGCTGAAACGCAAATATCATTTGCGGTAGAGTAACCCTTTTTGGTTTACGTACAAGACAGTGTCGAATCCACGGCTCACTTATTATAGAAAATCGAGCTTTTTTCCCTGTCTGAGGGTTCTGTTAAACCTTAAATGTCACGGAAAGAATGCCAAAGACGTTTATGTAAATTGGTTGGTCCCTATCACGAACGAATCTCGGGTCCTTTCGGATAGAATATAATGACTGGAATAACAGTGTTTCATGGATTCCACGCTAGTAGTTCCAAATCCTTCGGCAATTTGAATACAGTAGGTCTACCAAAAGTTTTCACAAACTATACTCGCCAGCGACTGTAGTTAAAAATGTATGAAAACTTGTACAGCGCCTGTAGCGGATAGTTTGGTACTAAAATACGCAGTAAACTATACTACAGCGACTGTAGTTTGGGCTTAATTTTCTTATAATTTAGTACCACGAGTTACTAATCTGACAAATGTCATAGTAACGTACCATTACTACTGTAGTTACGGCAGGCGATCTAACAGTGTATCGACATCCCGTACTGCGCCGGCCAAGCCTGGTGTGTATGGTAACAAACCTTCATGATCAGTATTTAGGGTCCATGAGGGAGGCATGTGCCCATCAGTGGACGTCTTACGGCTGAGATAATGACTATAGTCCATTTCACGTAGAATGAGTTCAGTGACAGCAGAATATACCTGTTTAGTTATCAGAAGACTTAAGAAGTGCTAAAGAGACTAAGCAGTAGCCCCTTTTTGACTGACTTCATAAAAAGAAGGAGGTTCTCATGTCGTCTGCATTTTTATAAGCTTTTATTTAGCTTGCCCTGTATGTATGTATGTAACTATGTTTGTTCGCGGAATCTTGCAACTCAATTTTGAAGCAGATATCTTCAACCGATTGAGCTGAAATTTGGTATACACGTTTTGTTTGGATGAGAAGTTAAAATATTATATAAATTGTGTAAAAACGTTATAAGTTGACATTAAATATTTATTGAAAATGTTTATTTTATTATTTTTAGCACATATAAATATAAGCTTGTTTTTAAAAAGTTTTTTTTTTTAATTATTTCTCTTGCACCCCTTTTGGTTGTCATCTCATCTTTAATTTTTATCTGTCTCATCTGACACTTGTCTTATGTATCTGATGATAATAGTAATGTATTTTTTTTGTAATACCTACGATGTAAGTTTACTTTAAATAATTAAAAATAAAAAAAAAATATGCCCTTGTGTTTTTCTTTCTTCGTAAGAGATTCCCTCGTAGTTTTTTATACTACAAAATGACGAGACATGCCGATGTTAAGCTGTAACCTCTACCTATTACAGCTGTAATACACGTTCACTGAGCACGTGACCAACGCTGCATTGCATTGCGCCCGTCACCCTGAGACATAGAGTTGTAAGGATATTGTGCCCGTAATTCGAGCTATTACCCTTCAAACCGGAACACAGTAATGCAGACTTGCAAAGGAATGGTGGTAGTACTTCCCGGATGAACTCCTTACAAGAATTTTTACTACTACTACAATGTTACTTTAACTGATGCATCTTTTTCCATTTATACTATATGTCGTAGGATTCGAGATTGTCGAGAAAATTCTAGAGATTTCGCGAAAACATCTAATTATTAGACAATTGTGATTACATATAAACCTAATAACCTACTGTCTGTCCATCTCGGTTTTGTCACAGGCAGTATCTTCGGATGGTTTTAAAAAAAAAAACCTAATAACCTACTGTCTGTCCATCTCGGTTCTGTCACAGGCAGTGTTTTCGGATGATTACGTAATCACAATTGTCTAATTATCCGTGTTTGCACAACATCTCTTGAATTTTCGCGACAATTAAAATTATCAAATTATCCTACGACATCTAGGGCAGGCACCTATACATCTAGGGCAGCATTTTAACCTACTTGTACTACATACCATCAACCTGTTCTTTTCCAGAGAAAGTTGAATTCTACATATATACCTCAGATAAAGACGTTCAACCTCCATTCGCAGACAACGAAAAGCTAAGGAAGCCTGCGCCCAGTTGTCTTCGTCGGTATTCTGATGGATGTTTGTGTAACTTCCATTGTTCCATACCTGAAAGAAAAAAAATACTCATATAGAATCACTGCGTTAACATCTTAATGTCTGTCTGTCGGGCAAAATTGGGGTATTAATCCCAAAAAAATATATAAATTAAATACATAAATACCCTAAGTAATTTATAATATTTTATTCTCCACGAAAAATAGATGGTATAGTATGTTTAATGTATCTAAATCTGTGTATATGGTGTACAATAAAGCATACTCTATCTATCTAAATGTTTATGGTGTACAGTTGTATTATCAACTTATCTATCTCAAGTTTGCTAGAAGAACATTTTAGGGTTATGCTCGCGAATGTTATGTAAATGGTGTACATGCCTTATTACCAACTCCCTGTCCCAGCGAACATCATACTGCCTCAGAATCACATACTTACTACTACAATTACCTGTCTACTACTACTACTCTATTACTACTACCTACTGCTCAAACACTACCATAGTACAATGGTAGTAAAAGATTCGCAGCTAATTAGCTGCGAATCTTTGCCCAAAAGGGGACAGATGGCACGCCGAGATACCAGCTAGGTTATCCCAATGAATGAATAATACAACCCCTGAAAGGTCCTAGTTAGGCGTGTGTAGAGTATGAACACACTGATAGGGGGGACGATAACGGAATTAAATGTGATACTTAGTAACTCAAAGAAATCAATATATATACATATATATATAATTATAACTCTTCCGTTACTGACTGAGTGACTGACAGACAACGCACAGCCTAAACCACTGGACCTAGAGACTTGAAATTAGGCACACATATACCTTGAGTATCCTAGAAGTGCACGCGGGTAAAACTGCGGGATGAGGCTAGTGTATTATATTTATGTATAAATCATCTTTCATCATTTCAGCCGTAAAACGTCCACTACTGAACACAGGCCTCCCTCATTGATCTCTATGAGGGGTAGTTGGTTATGTTGATACACGGAAAGACGCTGTAGCCCATCTTCCGGAGGGATCCCTTAGCAGGCTCTTACTGCATTCACGGGCATGAATGGAGGGGTAACATTCTGCAGCCTAGTGATTATCAATCTTACAATGTTTATCGCTCCACTTTCTATTGATATATTTTATTGTTTCTGAGCTGTCCTCCCGTTTCAAACTAGGTATTTTTAACCGACGAAAAAGAAGGTTTCTCAATGTATGTATAATGTATTTTTTTTTGTTTTCTTTCTTACAAAGTGTATTATAATATGTGTACTAAGCCGAAAGGAGGTGACTTTGGCAACCCCTAGGAACAACTTTAGTTCTACAACTTTTCAGTGTTCGGAGACTTTCGTTCAAGAAAAGACCACGAAAGTTCTAACTTCAAGCTGTTGAAGTTAGAACTTTCATGGTCTTTTCAATCTTGTAAGATTATACGAGAGTATAATCTTTTAGCAAGGTCATTGACCTATGCAGAGTTGCCGTGCAGGTACAAATAAAAATACCTAAAACCACACAGACGTTTTTTTTTTAATTTAAATGTAAATAAAAAATATATAAATCCGATTATGACCTTAGATTTTTTACATAACACAAATTAGTACATTAATTTGTTATTATTTTTCCTGTATTTGTGTTATTTTTAAGTTGGTGTGCAATAAAGTTATTATAAATTATCATTCATTCATTAGAAAAATTAAAAAAAAAATACGAATGCGCGATTTTTTTCCCTCCAAAACTACGTTTTAATGACCTGAAACCCCCTCTTTCGGGCTAGTAAACATATTTTAATACACCCTGTATTATTAATATTATTAAGCTATTTGTGTAACAATTCTTTTTTGACCGTCTAGGTACACATTTAAATATAAACAAATATAGATATTGCTGGACAATTCACTCAGCATCACCTAGCTCCAAGCTAAGCAGAGCTTGTGTTATGGGTACTAGATGACTGATATACTTATTACATTATACTACATAGATAGATAATTTTATTTTATATAGAAAAAACACCCCGAACGCCCTGAACAAATATCTGCAGATCGTATAGACATTTGTCCCGAGGCGGGAATCGAACCCGCAACCTCTTGCGTGGCAGGCGGACCTTCGCGCGCTGCGACACAGAGGTCGTATTTGACTCAAAATCACATTGTCCTTTAGCTATTGTCTATTGTAGTACATCCATATGTACATCCATACATCCGTATCAACAAGTTTGTAAAATTACAAATTAGGTAACCGTTTTTAGGGTTCCGTCCCCAAAGGATAAAAACAAGACCCTATTAGGTACTAAGACTCTGCTGTCCGTATGTCTGTCTGTCTCCAGGATAGCTAGACAGTTGAAATTTTCACAGATTATGTAGTTCTGTTGCCGCTATGACAACAAATATTAAAAACAGAATAAAATAAATATTTAAGGGGGGCTTTCATACAAAAAACGTGTATGGAATCTTGTAAAAGGTTAAACTAGTTTCTAAATACTTTCAGTTTTGCAACCTACACATAATTTCCTGTCATTTGATACCAATTTTGGGTATGAGGCAATAATGTTATACGTGCAAACGTACACAACACACTGATAGAGATCCATCCAATTTGCAAACTTTACGATCGGGCTTCATTTGTACTATCACCCTTTTAATTAAACTTAGCCTAAAACTAAACTTTTGACAAGCCCCAATATTATGCTATCCAAACCCTTCATGCATGTTCTAAGTAAGTTTTGTTTTAGGATGACTAATGAATAATACATTTCGGTCGAGTTGAGAATAATATTTAATTTTTCTGCTTTCTTTCCAAATGGGTCACGGATATTTCGGTTTCTGTGCAAATCTATAGCCAATTACAACAAACGGCAAGCATTCCCACGCTTTGATCGTAGATTAACCACACTTCCTCATTCTATTAGCGTAGCATTGGCACACTCTGCTCTCAGCTATAGTTTACTGTACAAAGTAAACATTCTTAAATTGTTTTTTAATAACTGCGGTCAAATTTTTATTTAAAGTCACCAACCAGCCAGAGCAAGTAATCTAACTCGTCGAATGTAGAAAAAAAACATTCTGTTTTTTTCTTTAAGCCGATCGATGGGCTTCATCGAGTGGAAATAATCTCTTATGTATGGCTTATTTCTCGATGTATTTTTTGCTTTTTCAAAATAATAAAACAATACTTAGAGCGAGTTGAAGTTGAGGAGTGGAGCCAAGGCACGATGGCGCGTACCAGCGTGTGTCTTCACGTGGCATTTTGATATACAGCGTACCAAGGATTACGTCAAAAAATAAATCTCCATGACGTAATTTAACAAATAAATTAAGTCTTTCAAAAAAATCGTGAGTTGTACTATTCAAAACTGTTAAATGGGTTTTCTACTCACGTTAATTATTCGTTGAAAGCAGGTTTCCAACGTGTTTAGTTCCTCCCAGAGGAGCTTTCGTCAGGGAATGGAGCTTTTACGCGGCACTGCTCCTTCCCCCTTTTCAACGAAAAATTAATGTGAGTAGAAAACCCGTTTAACCGCTCCTTCCCTCTTTTCAACGAAAATTTTACGTGAGTAGAAAACTCGTTTAACATAACAATAACATTTTGTCATCTAGCCTATTACAACAAACAACAAGACGACCCGCGCTTTGATGGTGTATTATCCAGTCTTCCTCATTCTATTCGCGTTACATTGGCACACTCGGCTCCCAGCTATAATTTACTACAGACCAAATTAATTGTCGGCGATCGGAACGCAAGACAATTAATACTACAGACCAGGCAGTGTACTCGCGTTGACGGATCGTCACATTCATTCTCGAATATAGCGTAGGACAAGTTTCTAGAATGATAAATAATCAATTCTGGACATTTCACGAGTTATAATATTAAACGGGCTTACGTTAAATATATATCGAAAAAAGGTTTCCAACGTGTTCAGTTCCTCCCAGGGGAACTTTCATCAGGGAATGTGGAGTCTTACGAGGCACCTTCTCCATCCCTCTCGCGCTCTCGCGCTGCACTGACGTATATTTATAGTGAGTAGAAAGCCTGTATAATATTACAATGAATAGTGTAACTCACGAGTGTTTCGAAGATTTCAGGAGTTAAACAAAATAAAGATGAATATGGAAACGCAGAAGACCTCGGGTCACCGACATAGGCAATGGGCAGGCCATATAGAGCGCAGAACAGATGACAGATAGGGCAGAAAAGTTTGCTGTTTTCCGCTTTTCTGCTTTTTTCCGGCAAGCGCAGCATAGGACGTCACCAACAAGATGGACAGAGGAATTGCTAAGCACCGCAGGCCGCTATAAACCGCAGCACCTTGACCAAGAGGCTTACCTTTTCCAGCAGTGGACGTCCTACGGCTGATGGAACCTGGGTTTGGTTACTGGTGACCTAAGCTTCTACTTTTGAAATTCCACTGCCAATTATAACAAACGACAAGAAGACCTGCGCTTTGATAGTAGATTATTTTATGCGGACCAAATTAATTTTCGGTGATCGGAACGCAAGATAATTAATATATTTAACTTTTCATTAGTTTTTAAGTATGATTTTATATTTTTGTGTTCTGATGCAGATTGTTTCTTTTCTTTTTTCTTGTGTTAGTTTAGAACTTTTAGTATTTATGATGTTTTGTAATCCTAGATAGTAAGCATTTTGGTTGTTACTGTATAGCTACTATCAAACTATGTATAAATAAATAAATAAATAAAATAAATACTGGCCAGGCAGTGTATTGCGCTGACGGATCGTCACATTAATTTTCGAGTACAGCGTAGGACAAGTTTCTAACGTGATTAATAATTAATGCTGGACACTTCACAAGCTAAACAAAGGAAAGCTTGCGCTTTGAAAACCAGATAGTTAATAAATAAATAATGCTGGACACAACACCATCTAGAATCAATCTAAGCAAAGCTAAATGTAAATAATTGCAGCAGATGTGTTAGACCTACTCGTATTTTGATTTTAGATTTCTTTTGTACTAGCTCTCTACTACTACTATACAAATACTCTTCTACTACTCCACTACCTCCTATCCTACTCGACTACTACTATCCTACTCTACTACTACAACTCTACTTTTAACTATTAACAAAATTACCCAAGAATATAGCTTGAGTTTAACTAAAGTATAAGTGTTACTCTGTATAGATTACAGAGTAACACTTTTTGAACGCACCTTTGAATATTTGACAACTAAAAATTGACATCATATAAAATGTATGAGAAAATTAATTTACGTTATACCCGTAGTTACTTTTTCTGTGAAGTTTTACGATGCTTATGTTAACCTGGGCTCAGATAAATCCAAAACATCTAACATCATTGAAATCGGTCCAGCCGTTCTCGATTATGTTGTAACTGTAACTAACCCGACTTTTCCATTCAATTATTTCAGACATTCGCATAATAAACATTAATTAAATTTATTATACGTGTTATGTGACGTATATTTTTTAGCAAAATTCAAATATGCACAGCCAGGAGACCATTATATGTATAGATTTTTGACATCCTGTTTACTACCACATTTTACGCAATTAATTTTATTTCAATGCACTCTCGCTCATCATGATCTTAATGAACATCTTCTTCTTCTTCTTCTTCTCAGCCCGGAATCACCCACTGCTGGGTATAGGCCTCCCTAAGTTTTTGCCAGCCTCCTCTGTCCTGTGCATTTCGCATCCATGTGTGCCCAGCGACTGCGATAATGTCGTTGACCCATCGCGCTTTTGGACGACCTCGACCTCTCTGGCCGGATCTTGGCCACCACTCCGTTACAGCCTTAGTCCAGCGGCCATCACCACGTCTGGCCAGGTGTCCTGCCCAACTCCATTTAAGGTTTATAACCCTGTCTCCGACATCGTACACTTTTGTACGACGTCGGATCTCATACATACATAATGAACATACCGGCAATAAATACCTATGGTTCTATAAGCAAATGCAGTTATTTGAAACACATTCGAATAACGCTTCGAATGCCATTTGCACATGGAGAAGCTAATTTCTGCTACTGATCATTAACAGAAGTCTCGGTTCGGCAGCGTCATTCGACCCTATTGAATAGAGATAAGAAGAACGTGTCATTTTCAATTATTTTAAATTTGTATAAACAATTTTACTATAAATATTTATTGCAATTATTGTAGTATTTTTATATTTTGGCATGAACTGCCCGGAATTCGTAAAGAACCTTTTCTAGCAACCACGATTTCAGTCGAATTTTAAACGCTGCGGTGGAAGCAGCATTTCTGATTTCGATCGGTATTCTGTTGTATACTGCGGGGCCCAGGATGTACGCGGATCTTGAGATCTGCGAAGATTGTGCTTCGGGGTGACGAGTCTGTGCTGGTACTGGAAGAGGTGGGCACTTGGTAATGAAGAGCCGTGGTGTGCCAGCAGTAGAATGTTACCTCTCCCCCAATGCCTGTGGATGATGTAAGAGCCTGCTAAGGTTTACCTCTGGAAGATACCGTGTATCAACATCTCGTACTGCGTTCGCCAACCCACCTGCCAAGCGTGGTGAGTATGCAACTACCCCTCATGGAGATCCATGAGGTAGGCCTGTGTTCATAGTGGACGTTTTACGGCTTTTAAAATGGTGAAGAAGAAAAGAAGAGACATAGATTTCGATTTGTGCTAAATAATAGATAGAATAGTTCGATCCCGCCGAAATCGATATTTTTTGACAAGTTTTTTATTGGCATATTTAAAAAAATCTCCATATTAATATATTAAAAATTGTAAATAAAACAATCATAAAAATTTTAATTTCCTCGCGAGTTAGTTTTATTTATATTTGCAAAACATATCTGTATTTGATTGTAACTTTAGATCTACACCACAGACTGATTAAAGGCCCATTGAAACAGACAGACGGACAACGACGTAACCATACAGGGAATCTGATTTTGTTTGAGTTAAGTCACCCCAACTTAACTCAAACAAAATCAGATTCCCTGTATGGTTACGTTCAGATTCCCTGCTAGAGATGGCGCGCGCTAGTGAGTTTTGCTAACGTGATAAAAAAGCCGTCACACACAGTGACGGAAACTATTTTATCACAAGTGTTAAATCGTTACTCCTCGCGCCATCTATATGTTAAGACAGTAACTAATTTTCGAATAACGTTTTGATGTTAGGGATTGTCAGTCCTGTATTTATTTGGTCCATGCTATTACTACTGTAGTAACGGCAGACGATCTAACAGTGACAACTCATGGTAGACACATTGATTGTCACGTAAAAATAAGCTTGCGACTCGAAAGCCATTCGCACATGGAGCACCTAATTTCTGCAACTGATCATTTACGATAATCTCTGTTCGGCAGCGTCATTCGACCCATTTTAATATAGATTTCGATTCGCGCTACGTATCACAACAAAGGTTAGTATAATTAGATCTTGGCAAGGAGCAGCGATCCTATCCAATTTATTATCGAACCGGCCGAATATGTCGGTCGTGTTTCGCATTAGCGTCGATGCATTCGGTGTCTTTGAGTCGTAAAGTTTCTAGTATATATGAATGTAGATTACGTTATTTTGTCACCGCATAATTTTAAGAATCGTTATTTAAATAAATAAACTAGTCAAATTGTAAGCTGCCTATAAATTGTCACCAGTCAAAACTATACAACTTTAAATAGCAGTTAGTAGGTATTTTATATATAAGTATAATTTGCATAAATCGTGACATAAGTTTAATAAGAAAGTAATTGGTGTCATATTTTGTTACTTTTAATGCTTTTACCTGAACATTTTTGTATAGACTTTTAAATCAAGTGCAAATAAGTGATTTCAATTCCTATTTTTAATTGGAATTACGAATTACATACGTGTGTTCTGCTGAGACGTTAAAAACCCTTTAATAAATGTTTGTCAACACCAAAAAAGATGACGTTTCTCAGTTGTACATTTCTGTACAAAATTCAACGCAGTAAACTATAGAGATTGAAAATCCAGTAAACAACAGACAATGGAGTACATAATTAAGATTACAATGACTCATTAATTTTACAGACGACAAAAAAAAACAGAATAGCTTACCTGGCACAAACCTATTCAATTTAAAGAAGCCCGCGGCCTGACGTCCTTAACATGAGATGGTAAATGTTAAACGCTATAAATCACAGAACAAAAACACCCAAGTGGGCTCCTCTTCGCTAACTTCATGTTAATACCAAGGCTTTCGAAAATCAAAACACATAAAACCTTGAACAATAGTCTCATTCTAGTTTGAAATATTTATTAATGGAAAAAGCGCACTACTATTAACGATTTTTTCACAAATCCTACTATGGGTTTAAAGAGCATTTATTTCTCATAAAGAACATGGTTCACTTAAATGAGTTAGGTAGGTACATAAAACTTATAACTAACTAAACTAACTTATATCTAGCTTAGTAGTAAAAGTATCGGTATTGATAAGTGGTTATCGGGACGGAGGCTTTTCAAAAATGTGACGTTTAAGCCGTTTTTTAAAAGTGTGCATATGCAAACAGTTTTTGATACTATCAGGCAAGTTATTATACAGCTGAGCACCTTCGTATAATATGCTTCTCTTTCCGTATCCAGTCCTTGGTGTTCGTAGTGCAAGCTTATTCTTATTCCTAAGATTGTGTGTATAGGTCCTTTTAGTTAGTGTGAGTTGTGGGTGGATTTTACCAGTCAGAATTTTTTTAACAATTATGCAGGTTAAGTATGTGTAAAGTTGCCTGATGGTAAACATTTTTGTTTCTTCATAGACTATGTTAGTGCTAGCCTATTATTATTAAATATTTTTTAAATTATTGATAGAACTTTTTTTATTCGTTTACATTGACAACTCAAACTGATATTTAATTTTAATATTCACTTATTATTAATATATCATCATCATCATCTCAGACATAGGACTTCCACTGCTGGACAAAGACCTCCCTCTTGGAGCACCAAGTACTGATCGGGGATTTTCGCCATACTCTCCACGCTTGGCAGACGGATGGCGAGCGCAGTAAGGGATGTTGATACACGGAAAGACGTTGCTGCCCATCTTCCTGGCTATCTCTTAGCAGATTCTTACTGCATACACGGGCAAGAGAGGAGAGGCAACATTCTACTGCCAGTACCCCACAGCAATAATATATAAAACAGTTATATTCTTAAAGTTACATTCCGATTTATATTGATTTCATTTTATACCAAATTGATTGATTGAAAACACTGATAAATGCTGTTTTAGTAATAAAACTCTATGGTTGTAGTAAGCTGGTAGTCTTTAAAAATGTACGTGATAAAACATGGTAATTTTTAGTGTTTCAAGTGGAAGTGTATAATGAGTAATTAAGGAGGTGTGATTCATAAAGTTACTTTGTTTTATTGTCAAAAAAAATAGTTTTATTAAAACTGAGCCACTTATAAGTATCATAACTAAATATTGAAAAAAACCTTAGGTGAAAATCCCGGTGCGTGGGACCGGGAGTCACAAATGATGTAAGTCAAACTGACGTCACAAATGGCGGGTTAATATGCACAAACAATAAATTATAAATTGATTATAAATCATAGCTCGGACGATTATACGAGCGAAACTGTCAACCGTAACGCGAGTTACAGCAGATTATTCCCGGCTATTTAGAACCTTAATAGCTCCGCGTTATGATCTGGGCGATTGTACATAGGTGTTTTGATTTATGCTCTACACGATTTGCACTGTATATTTACCACTGGAGCGTTGTCTGTCGGTGGCTATGGCCTGTTTATCACGTCGTATTGTGTTATTGGATAATTTTAACACTCGAAAGGAAGCGATGAAAATTTATTTTACAACTAACAGTGCCTCGCGTTTTGACTAGCACAGTTCCCGGACCCGTGGTAATACGGGGAAAAATTTTACATATGTTACTCGCTGATAATGCAGCTTTTCAATGGCAAAATAATTTTGTTGATGTATTTAATTGGAAGAGTACTATCACTATGTACATATTTACAAATAATTACTTTATAACTTGATTGATAACAATAGAAAAGCTAACGTGCCAAACATGCTTATGTTTATCATCATTGATGATGATGATAAACATAAGCACGTTCTCAGCCGTAGGACGTCCTCTGCTGGACAAAGGACTCCCTCAAGAATCTTCAACTACTGAGCATAAAGGGTTGTTGCTATACTCACTACCCATGGCAGGCCGGTTGGCGAGCGCAGAACAGGGTGTTGAGACGCGGAGAGACGCTGCTGACCAATTCCGGAGGTGTCCCTCAGCAGGCTCTTACTGTATCCTCGGGCATTAGAGGTTGAACATTCTTCTGCCGGCACCGCACGGCTAGGTTATATTATAATAGGTTAAGGTAGGATTATAATAGGTTCCTGGTACAAACTAAAACCAAACAGATAAAAGATAAGATAAAGAGGTTATTTATTTTTAAATAAGTAAAAACGGTACAAAATAAATTACAAGGTAACCTACCCTTAAAATAAGTGTAACAATCATTTCTTAAATGGATTGGAAAGGCTATTATACAAACTATTACGAAGCAGTACCCTTTGTAGCTTTGTTCCCCATACTAGGACATAAAGCCTGTATAATGGGGTCACAATGTCTTGCATCGGGCTCCCCTTACATATTTAGATATAATTATATAATATTTTAATATTTTTAAACAACCATAAATTCGCCTTGTGTTCCGCAGCGGACGCGATCGGGGGCATTAGTAAGCAGGGCCCTTTCGTGCTCTAAGCTTTCCAGTTAATAAAATGGTATTAAGTTGCTTTTATAGCCAAAAAATTATTTATTTACAAGCTGACTCGGCGAACTTCGAACCGCACCCATGGTTGCAGCGCCACCTTCCGGGTCCAAAAATATAGCCTATGTTACTCCCTAATCTATACATATATTACAATATATATACATATATATATCTACAGTCAGGACTTTGAATTATATATATATTTATATATAATTCAAAGTCCTGACTGACTCACTGACTGACTGACTGATATATCAACGCACAGCTTAAACCACTGGACCTAAAAACTTGAAATTTGGCACACATATACCTTGAGTATTTCGAAAATTCGAGTATTCCTCTTCCTAGAGGTGCACTAAGAAGGGATTTTTCGAAATTCCCACGGGATAGGGAATAAATGGGATTTATATTTTCGAATCAAAGTGGCTCTGCGTAAAAAAGGGAATTTTACGTTTTATGACTTCCACGCGGACGAAATCGCGGGCAAAAGCTAGTTATGTATAATTTTATTGATGAAAGATTTTTATTACGGTCCAGTAGTTTCTAAGGTTATATCAAAAAATACAAATCATGTATATTTATAGGTATTATAAGTATACATTACATACACAAAACATTTAAAATAGGCCAAGAGCGTATCAGATTTGTGCACGAAGGGTTCCGTACCATCGAGAAAAAACTAAATATGCTGTGATTATTTCAAGCGTCTACCTGTTGCAGTTATTAAAATTGAGTAAAAAGCGGAAAAAATATCACGTTTTTCGAATGTACCCCCTTAATTTATATTTTATTCTGTTTTTAGTTATAGCGGCAACAGTAATACATCATCTGTGAAAATTTTAACAGAACAGTAAGAGAATCCCGCGGCGAGAATCTAACCCGCAACTTATTAAACTGCGTCAAATTATAAAGGGAACCCCTTTATAATGCTCCTTTGAGTGACGTAACCCTCCGCTATTACCCCTCCGGTTCATTACAACTTGTTATTTATTGATATCAAAATGTATCCTAACGCCATCTAGTGGTCACTTAATGTAATCTTATATCTAGTATCTATGATTTGTCTATGATTTTTGTTTCCTTTGTCTATGCTAATAAAGTTATATCTGTCAGTTGTCAACCTGAAATCCCACGTTTTATTAGGTTATGGGCCCAGCCCCTTATTTTTCGGTAAAAAAGTCAGTTAATTGTTAGTATTTTCATTGAAAATGAGTTCTAATTTTCTCGCGAACGTGCCAAAGCTCAAAGGTCGCGAAAATTACGACGATTGGGCATTCGCTGTGGAAAACTTGCTGATTCTTGAAGGCGCCGACAAGTACTTGAAGCAAGACACGTCTACCCCTGGAGCAGCAGACGCGGCAGATGTAAAGGCGCGTGCGAAGTTGGTTTTGACGATTGATGCATCGTTATTTGTGCACATAAAGCATGCAAAGACTACGAGGGAATTGTGGACAACGCTGAAGACCCTGTTCGACGATTCCGGTTTCTCGCGGAGAATTACTTTGCTTCGTCATTTGATATCGATCAGACTGGAAAGCAGTGAAAACATGACGAATTATGTGACTCAAATAGTGGAAACCTCGCAGCGGTTAACTGGTACAGGATTCGAGATAAATGATGAATGGGTTGGTTCATTGATGCTAGCTGGATTACCAGAACGATTTATGCCTATGATCATGGCTATTGAACACTCAGGGATCAAGATTTCAACGGATTCAATTAAAACTAAACTATTGGACATGGAATCTGTGGACGTGAGTGAAACGGAACGTAATTCAGCATTGGTTGCAAAGAGTTGGATAAAAAAGAAATACAATTCTGGCAGCACTAGCAAGCATGGACAGACTCCCCAGATGTCAACGTCAAACTCAAATGTAAACAAAACTAAGAAAACAATTACATGTTACAAATGCAAGGAAACGGGCCATTATCGGAACCAATGTCCACTTTTACAAGAAAAAGCAGATAAGAGGAAACAGTCTAACGCTTTTAGCGTTGTTTTTCTTAGCGGAAACTTTACTAAGAGCGATTGGTACGTGGATTCCGGAGCCAGTATGCATATGACTGCCAACAAACATTGGATAAAAAATCCGTGTTTTTCACAAAATTTACCGGAAATTGTTATTGCGAATCAGACAAAAGTTCCTGTTGTGTGTTCAGGAGATGTCGAGCTTATCACAAGTCACAATTATGAAATTAAAGTGAAGAGTGTTTTGTGTGTGCCAAGTCTTACAACTAACCTCTTATCAGTCAGTGAATTGATCAAAAACGGAAACAATGTCACCTTTGAGTCAAACAAATGCCTGATAACAAATAAATTAGGCAATTTAGTTGCAGAGGCTGTACTGATTGATGGAGTCTACAAGATGTGTATTAAAACAACTGAAAGCTGTCTACTTACTCAGTCAGCTGTTGATGGTGACACATGGCACAGGCGACTAGGACATATCAATAACAGTGACATGAATAAAATGAGAAGTGGATTGGTTGAAGGGATGGATTATTCAGACACATTTGTGACAAGTAAGTTGAATTGTGAGATTTGTTGTGAAGGAAAACAGGCAAGGTTACCTTTTTCCACAGGTACACGAGCCACAGAGATTCAACTTATTCATTCAGACATTTGTGGTCCCATGGAATGCAACTCAATTGGCGGTGCTAGATATTTCCTACTGTTCATTGATGATTTTTGCCGAATGACATTCATTTATTTCTTGAAGGCAAAGAGTGAAGCATTGAATTATTTCAAAGAATTCAAGTCGATGGTAGAAAATAGGCAGAATAAGAAAATCAAAATCTTTAGAACTGACAATGGACTCGAATACTGCAGTAAAGATTTTGAAGATTTTTTAAAGAAAGAGGGCATACTCCACCAGAAGACTAACCCTTACACACCAGAGCTAAATGGTCTGAGTGAGAGGTCTAACCGAACCATTGTCGAAAGGGCTAGATGTCTACTTTTTGAAGCTGATATGGAAAAGAAGTTTTGGGCAGAGGCGGCCAATACTGCCGTTTACTTAAAAAACAGATCAGCAGCTTCGGGCATTGATAAGACTCCATATGAGATGTGGACTGGAAGAAAACCAAACTTAGAGCACATAAGAATATTCGGTAGTCCTGTTATGGTACATGTGCCGAAAGAAAAAAGAACTAAGTGGGACAGAAAGTCCAAGAAACACTTACTTGTAGGTTTTTCTGAGGAGGTTAAAGGTTACAGAATATATGATCCAATAAAGAGACTAGTAACAACCAGTAGAGATGTAGTCATTCTAGAAAAGAAAAAGAATCAAAACTCTGTCACCTTCTCTGTTGAAAACACAGATTCAGTAGGGGAGTTAATGGAAGAATCTGTATTTAAATTAGAACCTTGTAACAAGTCAATCTCTGGCGAGTCAGACTACCTAGATGTTGAAGATGAGGATGTGCATACTGAAGCAGGAGAAGAGCAGCAACATTCAGAGTCATTCACTTCCCCATCTATGGAAGTCAATGAAGGCAGGCCAATACGAAAAAGGAAACAACCTGAGAGATATGGATGCTACACCAATACATGCACCAGCTACATAGGAGAAGATGGATTGTCTTATGCAGAAGCTATCAGTGGTCCTGAGAAACAGCAGTGGTTGCAGGCGATGGCAGAGGAGCTGCAATCATTTAAAGACAATGATGCTTGGGAAATTGTTCAAACTCCAGTTAATGTGAATATAGTGCAGTGTAAGTGGGTGCTAAAAAAGAAATTTGATTGTGACAATACAGTGAGATATCGTGCGCGACTAGTAGCTAAAGGTTATACGCAGAGAGCTGGTGTGGACTATCAAGAAACCTTTTCTCCAGTAATCAGACATTCAACCTTGCGGTTATTATTAGCTTTGAGTGTACAGTTAGATATGGATATCATACATTTAGACGTCACAACAGCTTTTCTTAATGGTCATCTTAAAGAGAACATTTTTATGCATTTACCAGAAGGTTTTCCCTTTGAAAATTCAAACAAAGTTTTGAAATTAAAAAAAGCTGTTTATGGCTTAAAACAGTCATCATTTGCTTGGTATCAGAAAGTAGAGGAAACTTTGTGTACTTTAGGATTTTGTAAAAGTAAGCTAGAACCTTGTGTTTTTATTAAGAATCATAGCAAAGATAATAAAACCATTGTAGGTATATATGTTGATGATTTTTTGATATTCTCAAATTGTAAATCTGAAAGTGACAGTCTAATAGAAGCTCTGGGTCAAAGATTTAAAATAAAGAATCTTGGTCAAGTCAAAAAATATTTAGGAATGCGAATTAGTATAGAAAGTAATTCAAATGTTATTACGATAGATCAGGAGCATTATATCGAGCAATTATTAAATAAATTTGATATGAATGAATGCAATACAGCTGAAACTCCTATTGAATTTAAATTAAATATAGAAAAGTCAAACATTTGTGAAGAGAATTTGCCGTATCAAAAATTAATTGGTAGCTTAATGTATTTGGCTGTAATGACTCGACCAGATATAGCTTATTCTGTCAGCTATTTAAGTCAGTTTAACAATTCTTATTCACACATTCACTGGAATTATGCAAAAAGAATTTTAAAGTATTTGTTAAAGACTAAAGACTATTGTTTAAAATATTCCAAAGGAAAAGCAGAATTACATGGTTTTGTAGATGCCGATTGGGCAAGTGATGCTATTGACAGAAGGTCATACACAGGATTTTGTTTCATGAAATCTGGATCTGCTGTTTCTTGGGAAAGCAAAAAGCAACGTACAGTAGCATTAAGCAGTTGTGAAGCAGAATACATGGCTATGTCAGAAGCTTGCCGTGAAGGCATTTATTTACAGAACTTAGAGTTAGAATTAACAGGATTTTGTAATAAGATTATACTCTATAATGATAGTCAGAGTGCATTGAAGCTGGCAAATAATAATCAGTCTCACAAACGATCTAAACACATTGATGTGCGTTACAATTTTATTAGAGACACAATTATTAATGGTATTGTTGAAACGAAATATTTGCCAACTGTTGACATGCCCGCTGATTTATTGACCAAGGGATTGTCTGGGGTCAAACATTACAAGTTTATGAAAAAACTTGGTATAGTTAGAAAGTAGGTAATATATTATGTGTAGATGGAAAATTTGTTATTTTGATATAGTAGGGGTGTTATTTATTGATATCAAAATGTATCCTAACGCCATCTAGTGGTCACTTAATGTAATCTTATATCTAGTATCTATGATTTGTCTATGATTTTTGTTTCCTTTGTCTATGCTAATAAAGTTATATCTGTCAGTTGTCAACCTGAAATCCCACGTTTTATTACAACTGAATCTCAAAATGCCCGATATCAGTACCACACAATCTCACAATGACTGAAACCATTAAAACTTAATTTCATAATGATGTTATCCCGTAATGCCTGAAATTCTAAATGTGTTGATCCCAGAATTACTAAATCATTTGAGATCCCAAAATCACTGAATTACACGGTCACAGCATAATAAAGTTTCTAAGTAGGGAAATCGAACCTCCTTATTTAATTTAATTTAATTTAATTTTATTGAAAAAACCAACAGCTACAAAGATAAACTAGTTTGTCTTAAATTAATACGATAGGAACAGCCAATTATAGGTTTCTCTATAGTTTACAAAAACAAAATAATAATCCTACAAAACAAACGTTATAACATTTCTATGCAAAACATAATAATTATTGATTTTATAAGTGCTCATTTGTGTGTGCGTGTAAAATCCCATATACATATATAGAAATATATGATGTTATAATAATTATATAAACATATATATATAATATATATTTATTAGGTGTATGTTATCCCGTTAATAATATGTCCAATGTAAATTTTTTGAATTGGTTTTTACTACAGTTGAATATGTCTATACCCGAAAAACGCTTATTATATTGAGAACATATTCTGTGTATTGGTGCGTTTGCAGCATAATTCGTACTTATATGAGGGAGCGAAAGGAGTGGGGTGTGACGCGTTCGCTTAGTAGGTACACAGAATTTGACGAAGGCAAGTAAAGCTGGAGAGTCCAAGTCATTATTTATTATATTATACAATAACATATTATCCAAAAGCGTTCGTCTATCCTCCAGCGACATAAGTGAATGAGATATGCAATTATCTTTATAATTACTACAAAATACACGCCTACGATAGTTAAGGTGTTTTGTAATTTTTTTCTGGATCCTTTCAATTTTATATTTATGAATGATGTAATGAGGAGACCAGATGCTGCTGGCGTATTCTAACACGCTGCGGACGTAGGCGTAATAAACTGTCTTAATGCAAGAAAGGTCCGAAAAGGGTTTACAGGTTCGCATTACGAATCCGAGGTTTTTGTAGGCTTTGTCTGCAATATAATCTACATGCTCGATCATTGAAAGTTTACAATCTAGAATGACTCCGAGATCTTTTATAAAGTTAACCTTTTCGATTGGCATATTATTAAGAGTATAAGTAAATTTGAAAGGCTTTGTTTTGCGAGTGAATGATATTTGTTGACATTTGTGTACGTTTACAGTTATTTTATTTAAGGAATAATAGTTAGACAAGGTATTTAAGGTATTTTGAAGGCTAATAGAGTCATGAGAATTATTTATTTTACAAAAAATCTTTTTATCATCTGCGTATAATAGATGGCTGCTAGATGTAAAGCATTTATAAATGTCGAATATATATGCATTGTATAAAAGCGGACCTAAATGAGATCCTTGTGGAATCCCTGAAGGGATTTTCACAAAATTCGACTTGAAACCACCAACCACTACGGCCTGTGCCCGATTTGTAAGGTATGATTTTACCCATCGTAAAAGGTCTCCATGGATGCCTAGTTGTTCGAGCTTCGCGAGAAGGATGATGTGATCTACACGATCAAATGCTTTTTCAAAGTCAGTGTAGATCACATCTACCTGTCCTCCACCATCCATACTTACTTACTTTATACACTTGACAATGCACCTAATTTATTAAGATAAAAACAAGTGTCATTTAATTTTGTCAAGTATTGTCTTTTTCAAATCGTTTCAAATGTGGAAATACTATTTATAACACAATACATACACAAATCACGATGTTCATATGTCGTCACGTTCGATTTGACGCATAACTGAGCGTCAGTCGGCTTTGATCGGTCATTCCTATCTGCTGAGCCGGCACAAAATGGTGGATGGATGTAGTTCTACACGAGGATCAATAACAAGTCAACAGTTCAGTTACATATACCGTATCTCAAGGAAGAGCTTACTGACAGGCTGTTATTGTATAAATTGATCAGTTTTGCCGTGGGGTGCCAGCAGTAGAATGTCAACCCTCCTCTCCTGCCCGTGGATGCAGTAAGAAGTCTGCTAAGGGATATCTCCGGAAGATGGGCAGCAGCGTCTTTCCGTGTAAGAACATCCCGAACTGCGCTCACCAACCCGCCTGCTAAGCGTGGTGAGTATGGCAACAAGTTTATGTTACAATTTTTCTTATATGCTCTAAATACTGTTTAAAAAATAACACTTTATCAGTTGTCGCGTTGTGTTTAATTTTCGGACTATTTTGTGTGCCTCAACTGCATCTGGGAAAAAGAGTTTTGTTATGCCAGCCGTTTTGCCATCTTTGTATCTTTTGCCCCATTCCTGGAGATTATCCAAACAAATTTGTCGTTTCAGGACTGAGGCAACAATGATAGGTTGGTTTATCGGCAAAATCATCGTGCGTGCGTCGGTATAATATTTAATGCGTAGGTATATAAAACAGTTTTTGGTATCAGGGCCCATCTAACAATTATCTATATTAAATCTTCGATTTGAGCTATGTTTATTGGTCGCTCTATAATAATTAACTTATCGAAACTATAAAGCCGTTCGTTATGAAAATGGGAAATTACAGTAAGGTTGTCGAATTGCTGTGGAATGCCGGCAGTAGAATGTTGTCCCTCCTCTCTTGCCCGTGGATGCAGTAAGAATCTGCTAAGGGATACCTCCGGAAGATGGGTAGCAGCGTCTTCCGTGTATTAACATCCCATAATGCGCTCGCCAACCCACCTGCCAACGTGGTGAGTATGACAACAACCCCTTATGATCAGTACTTGGATCTCCAAGTTCATGAGGGAGAAGTTTTTGTCCAGCAGTGGGTGTCCTACGGCTGTGATGATGATGATGTAGGTGGCTTATGGCTAGCAGCGGGAGCCATAGAGTTGTAAGGTCTTATGTGCCCAAAATTTCACCGAGCCATTACCTTTCAAACCGGAACACAGCAATGCAGAGGAATTAGCGGACATTACTGCTTGGCAGGAGAAATACTCGTAGGTATGGTTGTATTACTTTTCCGGATGACTTTGATGATGATGATGATGATTTTTTTTTAACAATTCATAAAAAAAATCTAATAATACTCGGTAGTTAAGACGAAAACAAGATACATTTAAATATGTATACCAATCAATTTCCTAAATACAAGCGCAACGAAGACAAAATGCTGGCAGTTTATATTAAAAGTCTGAGTTTTGAAACGAAAGTACACGTGTTTTCTTAATAGCCTCCTTACTTAAGTACTAAGAGAATCCGGATGTTTCTAATAAACTAAACAAAACAACAAATGCTTTGTTACAGGAGCAAAACAATGCGACAATTACCTGAACAAAAGCGGAACTCAAACAGTAGGCAGGTAAGTAGAGTACAATCACTATCAAAAGCGGCTGATTTAAAGATGATTTGTGAGGCGTCCGTCAGTAAGGTTATAAAAAATATATAAATATGATCATCATAGTCATTTAAGCCCAATATACACCTAGTGCTGGCCTCCTTTTAGTTTTGGTTAAGGTAAATACTTAAGGTCTATCGATTACACTTACAGAATAGTCCCATTTTTTCAAAATTCAGTTCTGATGAAAAATGTTATCGGTATGCATATAGCGTTTTTGATATTTCCTACAACAACTCAAGTAATTGCATTCAGTATAACCCATTAACGCCCAAATTGCCCAAGTTATAATACCTCTATGTATATAAAAACACCTCAGTTAACACATTGACGAAAGAAAACAAAAAAAAATATTAGAAGTTGTGTTTTTAGATGCGTACTGAGTTTAGTCGCTCAGGAATACTTCTACAACTGTACAGTTGAGAAAGCATCCTCTATCCAGGCATAACGTTTTTAGGCACTTACAACAAGCGGTTCTGACTCGATTGGAACACACAGCATTCAAAGTTGGTTCGGTATGTTTTCAGGGTTGTGAGCATTATTTTATCGATCTTCTCCGTCGATGATTGCACTATGCCTGTTAGTAACAACTTCTATATTACCAGGAACATGTTGACGTAATTCTTTATCATAGAAGTCACCGTCTCCACCTTTCTTTCGTAAGTGATTATGTCTGGAATGGAAGGTGACATAATCACATTGTAAGAAACATCATTATAATGTCATGTATGACCTCTAGTAAAATGTACGTCGGTTCGCAATTTTATATTTTTTTATGGATGTTGACTGTTAATTGTTTGATGAACGTGAATAAACGGTTATTTATTGTAAAAATAATAGCTAAAAACCCCATCACACACATAAATTATGGTTTCAATATGATTTTTATTTTAGGAGTCAAGCGCCCATTGTACTAAACTTAGTACAGCAGCACTTTATGTATCATATACACCATTATACAAACATAACATGTTCATGTATTTTATAACAAAACAGTATGTTAGAAAGTAAGAAAAACATTTTTAACCATTTTATAACATAAATCTTGTAAAATAAAATAAATAAGCACCCACCGAATGTCATGAAAAAATCACCAGCACAAAAATAGGCCTACCCTCATATTATTTCACAATTACGATTTAGTTCAGCATACGCTTATTGCTTGGACTTTTGGTAGTAGGTTAAAATAATTACTAGAATTAAAAAATCAATAAGGTGATTTTTATCTTATCTTAAAGTAGTGTACTGTACAGCGGGCGTTAATGGGATAATTTGGGTAACTAGAACTGATGAACAAGCTCACAGAGAGGCATTCATGGAATCAATGTATAAAAATTCTTGTGGTAGAAAGTAGATAGGATTACATAATTTATGTAACCTACATAAATTTTGTGAAACCTACCAATTTATCGCCTTTATCGTAGTACCTACTCATAATTATCAAGTACTATTAAAAAATACTCGTACATACCACTTTTGTCGGTGACTGTAGCGCACCTACCCCAAATCCAGTAATCTCTTGTTTGCGGCCGTTTCAGAAATAATTCACAGAGAGCCGTGACCATGGCGTACAACGCGATTATGTATATTTAGAGGATAAATATAGACATGTTTTACTTTGTTTGTTGGCTGCGTGTACCCACGACCAAAGGTTGTGGGTTCGATACCGGCGGCACATCAAAGGATTTGCCTTTCTTCAAAATCTATGTGTACTTTTAACACGTGCTATAACGGTGAAGTAAAACATTGTGAGTAAACTCGCAGCTATTTACCGTGAGTACCCTACCCTAACTTTGGGTCGGTATCAAATAAAACTACAACCCATATAAAATATATACCTTACAATCTAACATACATAATAAAATAACATTATCTACTAGCACGTAATGTCTGTGACGTGTGACACGGTATGTGCTGAGACTGGCAGTCGTCCGCGAAAACGCCGGAACAGCACATTCATCGACCAGAATTCTTGCTTTGTGAAGGTCGAAAGAATATCTGTTGGAACACGCACTACAAAAGATTTAAAATCCCTGTGACGTGACTCCAACAGCTTGACCCGCACCAAGCAGTTGCTCTTCATCTTCATATATTCCACGATCTCCTCTACCTTCGTGGTATAGTGAAGCCTGGACACGAACAGCAGCGTCGTAGGCACGGCCAGGCGCAAGAAGTAGTTTGATCCGGTCGATGCGGCGCCACACTTGTTTCGGCTGCAAGGCTTCTTTCTGCGAACCACCTCAGTGAATCCTTCAGCATCACATGGCTTTCTCTGACGAGCAGCCTGTACGGGTTCAGTGCAGCGAACAGGTTCGCAGCGCTGTTTCTTTGTCCCCTTCTTATATTGAGCTGTCGTTGCGGGCGGCGCGGGGGCAGCGGGCTGGCAGCTTTTGGCGGCAGCGGTAGCGTAAGTGCGCGCGGGGGAGGAGGCGCTGGCACACGTGTCGGTGCCACGAGCGGCGACACGGGGGACGGGCGGGGAGAGCACGGTGTACTGACGGTGTCGCTGTCAGCTTCCAATAACGCTGACGCGGACGTTGTCGCCGATGCGTTTAATTGGCCTCCACGGCGAATGTTGACCTTTGATATCTCGGGCGACTTGCCCACTGAAGCAGCGCTACTCTTACGTAATAACGCTACTTCAGACTCAAGCTCGCTAATGGTGTTCTGCAAGACCTCTAACTTGAACAGGACATCAGCCAAGCTTTCCTTCAATGAAGTGACGTCTTTTAGCAGCCTGGTCACGTCGACGTGGTCGAACGTCACGGGGGGCAGCTTATGCAGCTCCTTCACGATGAAGTCGGGTATTTCGTCGGGATCCGTTTCCTTAAGGATGGTTATCGCATCCTGGATACTTTTCTCGCCTCCGTCTCTTCGACGTGACGGCATTCGGTCGGTCTTTCCAAGTGTCCGGAACAAGAGAGCCTTACCTTTGATTTGGATGATGCTCACCTCATCCATTGTGTCGATGGCGTAAGCAACAAACGCCAGAAACTCGTTTTGGCCAAACGCGGTTGCAAGCCCATAGCTACAGTGGACGGTGGCCTTTAGCCACGCGCACGTGAATTATTGAAATTCCACTGCACAGTGTGATACGGCTGTTATCAAGTGTGCATCACACCGGACTGATTTATGTCTCATAAGCTTGTTCAGATATTTAATTACTAATTTGCCTATTGTACCTTTGAGACGTAACGAAATAATTTCATTCATTTCGGCTGTAAAACGTCCACTACTGAACACAGGCCTCTCATGGATCTCCGTGAGGGGTAGTTGCCATACCCACCACGCTTGGCAGGCGGGTCGGCGAGCGCAGTACGGGATGTTGATACATAGAAAGACGCTGCTGCCCATCTTCCGGAGGTATCCCTTAGCAGGCTTTTACTGCATCCACGGGCATGAGAGGAGGGGGTAACATTCTACTGGATTTCTTTCTAATTCTATGTGCCGCCCTGCAACTCATCAACGGAATTTTGTTTGAGTAAGTGCTATTTCCCCGAAGAAAGATACCGTATTGCAGCCATGCATGAGCATAGGCATAATAGGCACCTGTGGCAGTCTGTAGGGCTCAGGTAAATCTGGAAAGTTTGCCAGCTTTCATGTAATCAGTCAATAAGTCGTAATAAGTTTATTTCCTCAATTTTTGTTAACGAAGGCGTACAATTTGAATTTGAATTGGGAACTGTTATAAAAACATCGAACCCATTGAAATGAAAAGTGACGCTCGAGCAATCCTTTGTCTAAGATTTAATTAAACAAATTCCGCAACAAAATGGAAAATAATTCAAATAACAGATGATGGATGTTGTTGAATAATGTAATATTGAGTGAAATTAATATTAATATATACAATTTGGTAACGGAACAACTAATTAGGGCATACATCAATTTATTTCAAGATCTCTTAAAAGGCAAAATCCTAATTGGACTACTCATTCGTTTGTTTGTATAACACGGAGGAAACTTCGCTGGTTCATAATCACGTATTGTTTATTTCCCAAATAAATACGTATTAAGAGTGTTAAACTTGAGAAGCGAAATCAAAGTTGTTGGTTACCTTTTTTTAAACTAGTAAAACTAAAATTCGAAATGTTTTCTTAAACTCCTTCACGACATGCTATTCAAAAAGACCCCTTTGTTATAGGATTTCTAGAATAAGTCGTCATTTTTGTCTAAGGTAATTGAATCTTAATCACCATATAAACTCTTTGTTTAATATAACTTATTATTAGATTTCATATAAAAAAAAAAAACGCGCTCGAAAACACAAATAGCCGACGTAGCTCACAAAGCAGGCCAGCTCAAGTGGGACTGGGCAGGACACGTTAGCCGTATGCCCCAACAACTATGGGCAAAAATCACCACCGATTGGGTTCCCCAACAAAGACGACCACGTGGTAGACCCAGGCGACGATGGCGAGATGAGCTTGACTCCTTTAGTATAGACTGGCTTCAACAAGCTCAAGACAGGGATAAGTGGAAGGAGGGAAGGGAGGCCTTTGCCCTGCAGTGGGAAACATCAGGCTTATAAATAAATAAATAAATAATAAATATAAAAAAAAAACAATGCACAGCCTTGCAGAGGGCTCGCTACGACCATATTAGTAGAATAGGGAAAAAACTTGCTTCGTACCCATCGGGTAGTAAGGCGTTTTGGTCCCTAGCTAAATCGGTCGAGGCGAACTTCTGCCGCCACTCAATGCCTCCAATGCAGACCTGACTGACAGCCTGATGAGACACTTGCTAGCACCGCCGATGAGAAGGCAAACTTGTTTGCATCTCTGTTTGCGGAGTCCTCACACCTGGATACTCCTCCGACCTTAACGAAAAGCGACATAGTCATGTGGGACATACACATTCACCAAACGGAGCTCCGTAAGGGTCAGCGCAGACAGAACGGAGCTCAACGGAGAGGATTTTATTGATGCACTTGAAAATAAACTTTAAAATTATTAAAATAAAGTACAAAACGCCGCGCGAGGATTCCCGCGTATCTTCGAGGACGTGCGAGCATTTTTTTGTCAGGTTCAAGCATTTATGCACTTTATTGTAATAATTTTAAAGTTTATTTTCAAGTGCGTTAATAAAATCCTCTCCGCTGCGCTCCGTTCTGTCTGCGCTGAGCCTCAAACGCTTAAAGCTCTTGTCGTGAATAAGGCTAGTGGCCCCGATGGTATCTCTGCTATCGTCTTAAAGACCTGTGCGCCTGAATTGTCCCCATTACTAACGCGTCTTTTTCGCCTCTCTCTTAAAACGGGTCAAGTGCCCAAATCGTGGAAGCTAGCTAACGAGCAGCCCGTGCCCGAAAAGGGTAGTCGTGCTGACCCTGCCAACTACCTGCCAATCTCGGTCACGTCCATACTCTGTAAGACTATGGAACGTGTCCTCAACCACAGGCTCCTTGTGTACCTTGAAGCAAATGACCCCCTCAGTGACCGCCAATTCGGCTTCTGCCAAAAACGTTCCACTGGGGATCTTCTAGTGTACGCTAAGCACATCTGGAGTGAGGCCATCGAGAAATACGGAGAGGCGGTCGCCGTTTCCCTTGACATCTCGAAGGCCTTTGACAGGGTTTGGCATGACAGTCTTATTAGCAAGCTTCCTTCATTCGGCCTGCCTACTGGACTTTGTGTTTGGATTTCGGACTTTCTGCGGGATCACTTTTATTTTATTCAGTTACTTATACATTATATTCAGACCTAGAGGGCAGGGAATCAGGGCTGTTATGATGATGATACGTAAGATAAATCATGAATTTACCGACATTACCCAGCTAAATTCTGTACCATTTCGTGCCAGATTCAACCCAGATTGCAGTTTCCAGTCAACGCATTCTCCTAATTTAAGTGGCGCGTTGCTAATAAAGGACGCAGCATTTTCAGGGTGGTCTATCTAGCCCACGCGATTTGCAGGCTTTTGTGAACAACGAAGAATTCCTTTTTACGTTATATGCAATATTAACGGCCTTAAACTCCCCTTTCCCGTTAGTCTAGTTCTTTAGTTACGTACTCTAGTTTCCCCTTTATCCGAGACGCAGTTTGACATGTCATGACATGTGAAACTGCGTCGAAATATCGGGAAACTCAGACTCAAATCATGGTAAGTATCCCGTAAATATTGCATTATAATGTTCAAAAGTTCTTGTTACGTTTAGTTTGTAACTTAGTTTCAGGAGATACTTTCTGCCTTCTCTACAACTGTGGCGTCCGTTTTGCGCGAGTTGCCGCGTCTGTGGAGCGTTGTTACACAGACGAGCCTTTTGGACAACGCGTTCCTGAAGTTTATTCTGTAGAACAAGGGATACTAGCTTTTGTCAGCGGCTTTGCACAATCGTACATGGATATTATTATCTCAGCCATATGACTACGGTCAACGTCCACTGCTAGACATAGGCCTCCTTCATGAATCTCCAAGACCATTGGGGGGTTGCCATACTCACCACGCTTGGCAGGCGGGTTGGCGAGCGCAGTACGGGATGTCGATACACGGAAAGACACTGCTGCCCATCCGGAGGTGTCACTTGGCGGATTCTTACTGCCAAGGGACACCTCCGGGGGCAAGAGAGAAGGAGCAACATTCTACTGCTAGCACCCCACGGCGAGACCCTCAGATCGATATTATTGAAGCTTATTTCCTGAGAATTCGCTGCTTGAAATGTTAGTCTCCGGTGGAGAATTATAGCTCAAAAACCTACACACAAATCCCTAATCGGTTTATGTTTCAAGCCGTACTCTCGAACAATGCATAAACCTTTCAAGAACTTCAAACGGGGGATGCCAAAAGCCAAATTCCTGTACCACAAAGAGGCGGAAAGATATATGCAATGGGATTCCATTCCGGGAGCCAGATGGCTGAGCATTAATTAATCAAACATGTCTGCACGGTATCAATGTAGCATGTAACAGAACATAACGTCTGAAATTCATAACTAAAGTCAAAAATACTATTTAAGCATTTGTATAATCATTTCAGCCGTAAAACGTTCACTACTGAACACGGATCTCCATGAGGGATAGTTGCCATGCTTGGCAGGCGGGATGGCGAGCGCAGTACGGGATGTTGATACACAGAAAGACGCTGCTGCCCAAATTCCGGAGGTATCCCTTAGCAGGCTCTTACTGCATTCAAGGGCATGAGAGGAGGAGTAATATTATATTGCCGGCACCCCACGGCAAGTGTAAAGGAGGTATCCCTTAGCAGGCTCTTACTGCATTCAAGGGCATGAGAGGAGGAGTAATATTCTATTGCCGGCACCCCACGGCAAGTGTAAAGGAACATACTATACCAACTACGCCCTTATGATCACTACTTGTAGATCCATAAGGGAGGCATATGTCCAGCAGATTATTAGGTGTTTTCTATGAATTTTACGAGTATATATTTACATAAGTTTATAAAATGAAAAATGATAATGTTACCCCCGACACTTTTGTTAGTCTCGGAGGTAAACGAATTATTCTTTGTAATGTTCACCCTCAGTTTTGCAATATACTAATTTCTGCAGACCGTGCAGACATTTGGCCCGAGTGCGTCCTCGTCCGTCCAGAGAATCTCTTGCGTCGCAGGCGGACCTTCGCCCGCTGCGCCACAGAAGTCGTCATCATATATAAATTTACGTACAGCGCTTTGGGTACTATCAGCACCATTTGAGATTTGAAATTTTCGAAAAATTAAAGATATACATATGCATGTAGCGTGTCTACTGCAATATCACATAATCCTACTGTGCCACTGAAATTGGTAAGGCTTTGATGTGCATCTGTCGTAAGTCTAGGCAGAGTCGGATCGATCCATCTAATTGTTTTTGATTTAGGACGATCTGCGGAGCAAACGCGATCCAATGAAATGAGATTGCACTTCGAATGTGAGGGGTTGATTGCTGGAAAGGTTCTATTTGAGTTTGAGAGTTAGTTTAGCATAGCATTTTTGTGTTCGAAACAATTTGAATCAAGTTATTTTCTTAACTAGATTCTGATTATGAGATCCATGAGCAATTAAATACACTGGCCTGCAAAAGAAGGTATAACAGTTTTTAAATTCAATTTTCTCCTAAACTTTTCTCCTAGACTTGAAATAAAAACAACATTTAGAACAGTTAAAAAAGATTTTTTTAATATAAGTTTATTTTACTTAACTTAATGTTTTTAACATAAATGAAACATAAAAACATCATCATCATCATTTCAGCCAAAAAAACGTCCACTAATGAACAAAGGCCTCCCTCATGGGTCTCCATGAGGGGTAGTTGCCATACTCAACACGCTTGGCAGGCGGGTTGGCGAGCGCAGTACGGGATGTTGATATATGGAAAGACGCTGCTGCTCATCTTTCGGAGGTATCCCTTCGCAGGCTCTTACTGCATCCACGGGCATGAGAGGAGGGGCAACATTCTACTGCCGGCGCCCCACGGCTAAAACATAAAGTAGGCATTTTTACTTAATGGCAAAATTTTAAAAGACCCTGGAAAAGGTGATGATTACATAATCATCCCTCATCAGGAGAAGCTGCTGTTGGACCTGAACTGCATTGAAGTGACGGCTTCTCAAAATAGTTCTGGCAATATATCGGTCTTTTCTAGCTGTAGTGCATCTGTACGACGTACGACGCATACTGATGCCTAGTTCCAGATGTGCCATAATTCCTGCACATTCTTCGTGAAAGAGGCATAATAATTATTGTTTACGTGCTGAAGACACCTTGGCTTTTGAATGAAATGTAAATGATCAACAAACAAATGCGAAAACAAAAGCAGAAAGCTAAAAGTAAAAAAATTGCAGCATTTGAATAGGGAGCGTTTTTCTTTTTTGTTTATTTTTTCAGCCATCTTTTAAAAGGAGGTTGTCAAACTAAATTTTCTACATAATGCTTTTTATTTCAAGTTTCTAATTTAAATAGTACAATATCGTCACGTTTATGAGTGTTATACCTTCTTTTGCAGGACAGTGTAATTGTTAAAGCGTAAACTGGAGTCCCTCAAGGCATACTGAGTTAAAGAGTTGTCTTAGCATAGTGTACAAAAAAATATTTTTGTTTTCGAATAGATACACTTTAAAATAAGTCGTCATTATTTCAGATGCTATAAATTTAAACTTGGGTTCCATGATTCGTTTCAAGCATTGAGACAAATGTCCGCAGACAGCAACTTGCGTCTCAGCCAGACTTTAATGATAAGTACCTTAATAGGTAATACAACGTTAATTATGTTTGGACGTTTATCAACTGTAATCTGTGAGTGTAATGTACCTGTCCAGAATGATGTGATACCGAACTTGTATATATCAAAACATTCGATTGTTCATTTCTTCTTTCACCCCTCATATCTTGTAAACAGCTAAACAGATTTCTATGAAACTTTCAGTCTACATCAGCCCTCATCAGTTCCTTTCATAAAAAACCAAATTTGGGTTTATTTGGAAACATTCGATTATTCAAACGAACTTCCACCCTCCTCCTCCCGCCCGATATCTTGTAATCGATTTTGTTAAACACGTTTAAGAACCACCGCTAGAAACTAGCTGTTATATATGAAAACTGCATTCAAATCGGTGCACTCATTTAAGATCTGATGCCACAGACACACACATATAGCGGTCAAACTTATAACAACCTTTTTGTTAGGGATTACAAACAAACGTACCGAGACAAAGTTCGCACTATGGCAACTGCAAGACTAAAACAAGTCACGGAGCGATAAATCTCGCTTACCTCACCGGAATAGCCGGTGATTTAAATATACTGCCTGAACTGTTTCAAGCCGGGTTCGGCTGTTACTAGGGTGTGTGTGATGGCTGGAAGAATTCACACTAATCTCCATACTTTTAATGATACCGATATTATGTTTTGTCTATTTTTGCGGCCGGCCCAGGCCCAGATGGCGGGATGTACTAGACGTTTTCTGTGCTGAATGGTCGACTAACCCCTTAGACCAGAAACTGTGGAAAGAGAGAAGGGAGGCCTTTACCCAGCAGTGGGATCCAACGGTCTGATTAGATTAGATTAGATACCTACCTGTAAGTAGTATAACTCAGGATGTCAATTCCATCCAGCATTTATACGTTTTGGTTTCGATAGACTGATAGACAATCTATCTGATAGACAATTATATTTTTTACACATGTCAAACCGAGACATGAATTTAACAATACGATTTCATTGTGGCATCAAAGGAGCTTACTCGCGCCTCTAAAAATCCCAGATGCGCTACAGCCCAATTCTAAACCAAAGAACTTTCTAAAGATGTAATAAATAATAATGAATGTTGTTTCCTAGCCGATTTCGGCTATGGCGACTGGTCATTCAGATAAGAAGCCTCAGGTTTTGGTTTTTTAAAAAATAATAATAAAGATGTATAATGTATTTTGCCGTGGGGTGCCGGCAGTAGAATGTTGCCCCTCCTCTCTTGCCCGTGGATCCAGCAAAAGCCTGCTAAGAGCTACCTCCGGAAGATGGGCAACAGCGTCATTCCGTGTATCAACATCCCATACTGCGCTCGCCAACACGCCTGCCAAGCGTGGTGAGTATGGCAACTGCCCCTTATGGACATCCATGAGGGAGGCCTGTGTTCAGTAGTGGACGTTTAACGGCTGAAATGAATGATGAATAAAGATGTAAGCAACTTTGATGTCTCCAATCGCATTTTTGGTGAACGTGTTAAATGACTGACAAAACGTCATAAACGACAAAGCGTCCCTTTCACATCCTGTGATGGGCGAGCAAATTTCGATGTCACTTTATGACCAAGGTACTTCTACCAAATGCTCTTCTTTCGGAAGCTCTGCACGATTTCAATGCTGTCCATTGATATACACACTTGGCGTCTTCTTGGTGTTATAAGATAAGATAATGCATTCATTTCAAAAAAGGTATGCAAGGTACAGTTATAAGGTACTCAAGCTATTTACAGTGTAAATTATCTAAGATAAGTACAATAGATTAATAAGCGGTCTTTTACGTTCGCATATGCCTACTAAATTTGCCCATCTTTTAATAGAGAAGCTGAGCAACACCATATCATCAGCGTTATTTTTGTTACTAATTATTGACATGTCTGTCATCTAATCGAAATAGATTATGGTGGGAGTACTTCCCCGATGAACTCTTCACATAAAGTTTTACTACTACGCCTAGACCCCTCTACGGCGTAGAAGCTAGCTCTGAAGAAATTGTTACGACCTACGCAGCGTTACAAAGCTTAGGGTAGGTAATAAAAAGCAACTAACAACTCAGCTAGAAGAAAACAGGAGACAATTTTATTAATGAAAATAGTGTTTTGGCCATGGGGTGCCAGTAGAAGTGGGTGGTAGTAGAATGTTGCCGCTACTCTATCGCATGTAGATGCCGAAAGAATCTGCCACGGGTTACCTCTGGAAGACGTTTTCCCGTGTGTCAACATCCTGCACTGCGCTCGCCAACCCGCCTGCAAAGCGTGATGAGTATGCAATAACTCCCTCCAGTCTTCGGTTGGACCGACTGTCTTCTGGGGGATCCATCAGAAAGGCCTACGTTCAGCAGTGGACAACCTACAGCCGAGATTATGAGATGATCACCATTCCAGCATAATCGGCTATTAGTCAGAGAAAAGGTCAAAATATCTGTAGCTGAAAAAGCTGCCGTTTGCTTCACGATTTTTCCCTACAATCATTTTACAAGTAAAATCCAATGATGCACAGCCGTTACCGATCGTACGACCTTTAGATTGAAAGTACGTATCACTCGACCAAGACGGCTGAATCCAACCCTAGCCGAAAATACTGGTCACAGTACACAAACATCAGGGCGTAATACCATATTCAATGACATGTGAAAAGTTTATGATTTACGAGGCAACTCTGCGGCGCGGCAGTATCACAACTGAATTGCATAGTGAAATAATGGTTTAATGTCACAAAAATGTACTTTACACAATGGTACAGCATTAATACTATTAGTATTTCATAAAAACAACCTAAAAGTTATAAGATACTCAGTAATTGTGCGTAAACGAACATCGCGCCAGGCACTGCGCGCGGGGTGCAGGCAGTAGAATGTTACCTCTTCTCACGCCCGTAGATGCAGTAAGAACCTGCTAAGGGATACCTCCGGAAGATGGGCAGCAGCGTCTTTCTGTGTATCAACATCCGTACTACGCTCGCCAACCCGCCTGCCAAGCGTGGTGAGTATGGCAACTACCTCTCATGGAGATCCGGGCTTAAATGATGATGATGAAATATCGTGCATCGTGGGGGGAATGCTTGCTAGAAATCATTTATTTTACTAGTACATCATCCATACTAGCATATCATAATCCTCCAAGGGTTAATCGTATAAATGTGAAAGGAAAACCTCGTTCTTTAGAACTTGTAGGTCTCAGTGCAAAGAGCAAAACCACACAAAACTCCTTCCAAGCGCATAACCGTATACCGAATCACACGCGGTATCGAAACTATAATATAATATTTCATACAACGCCAAAGAAATCGAAAGCTCCATTAAGGACTCGACGGGGGATTTAAACCAGCCAACATTAAAAGACCCGTGATTCCAAAACTGTTGCAACAGAACCGAGCTTTTTGCGCCTGGTCGCGGTGTAAGAACTTGGCAAAGTCGAGTAATAGTGGTGTGCACTTAATATTTTTGTATAGTCGTTATGGCATTCGCCATTTATTTTGCTGGTGGGAGTTCGAGTGATGTTAGGAGAAAGAGTTCATGCGTTTTCTGAGTGGTCAGTCATTATAATATTTGGTTTAATTGGCTTTTTCCACAGCATTATGTTTTATGGCATACAACGGTGGGGATTTTTTTTGAAGTTTTTGCAAACTGATGTTACCATTGACGCACCACAGTCTTCTAACCATGGTGCATCTAGAAACACAGCTAATGCGCACTTGGCTTAGGTCCGTGCGTTTTAGATTAATTCCGGCCCTATTAGTGCCGAGCTGATGAAAATCTAAATCCATAATAATAATAATGATCCTTAGCTAAAGAGAACTGGCGCCTACCAACGGTGATGAGCATTCAGGATCGTAGGGAGAGCAAGGAGGGGGTATGGTTGAGCAAGGAGCTACATGGGAGATTCTATAAGACCCTTATGGGGCCTGATGTTCTGATGGATCTCCTAGCGTCAGTGAGTTGGCTACGTTTCGGTGATCTCTTCGGAGAAACTGAAGGGTTTGCTAACTCTAAGTATTTGCACAGACATAATTAAGTAGTCAAGATCATTCACCAGCAACTTGCTCTTCGATATGACCTTACGGGCCCTGAAGTTCCGTATTATAAATACGCACCGGAGCCGGTTCTTGAAAATGGCCTTGCCAGCTCTATTGAGACCGATCTATAATTACGGAAAGGATTATTCTTGCGAATAAGCCTGATATCGTTCTGATAGATCACTCGGAACGGAAGGCAATACTCGTTGATGTCACCATTCCACATGATGCCAATCTCATTAAAGCCGAGAAAGATAAGCTCAGCAAATATCTTGAGTTAGCCCACGAGATTGCCACCATGTGGGATGTTGACTCAGCGACTATTGTTCCGATAGTCGTTTCCGTTAACGGACTCATAGCAAAGAGTCTCGATCACCATCTGGAGACTTTCGCTAGGCAGTTGGATCAAGAGCCAGATCCAAAGGCAGTACTCCTGGACTCGGCACGTATAGTAAGGAGATTCCTCTCCCTGCAGCCGTAGTCACCGACCGCTTGAGCCTTGCTTCGCGGCCGGTGATTCACCGTTTTGATATTTTTTTTAATGTAGAGTATTTCTTTATAGTAAAAAATGTATTTTTATGAGTTTACAAATAAATGATGTAGAATAATAATGAAAAAAATATTAATATTATTACTAGCCATTTTCGTCCCACTGCAGGGCAAAGGCCTCCCTATCCCCCTTCCATTTATCCCGATCCTGTGCTATGGAAGACAAAAAATGAAAAACTTACATTAAAAGATATTTCAATAATACACACAATCTCCTAGGTTGGTCTTTCTTACAAACAGTATTCTACATATTTATTTTTAATACAATAGTATGTAGAATACTTTATGATGAATAATTATTGGAGAATTTTAATTCAAGCCACTCGTATTCTTTCTAAAAATAAAACTAAATATCAATTTCCATGAAAACAAAACAATATACGTTGTCTATTGTGTTTTTTTAAAAACAAGATTTTACTTAATCGCATTAAGATCTGCGAGAAAAAAGAAAAAATAAAGACAACCAAAGGAAAGTACCAAGATTGCTATCACAAGTATTTAGCAATTTGTTTAATTTAAATTCAACCCTCGAACTTTAGGGATCAAGACTGAGGCTAATCAATTTACTTCCGGTTAAAGGAAATTCATGGCTATAACTGATTCATCTTTTGGAACCCTATATCTAAAGGTCATCGTTAGAGGACGCCGATGGTTCACAGCCGAACGGAAATCACGGATATCCGGTCAATCTAGTCACTTTGCAGAGTCAGAAGCTTATTTTATCTTGAAAGTCGTCTTTGTCTGGTCTTGTCTTTTTACAAGCTTTTATTTAGCTTGCCCTGTATTTAAGTATGTATGTAACTATGTATGTTACGAGATTATTGCAACTCAATTTTGAAGCAGATATCTTCAACCAATTGAGCTGAAATTTTGTATAATTACACGTTTTCTTGGGATGACAATGCATGGTTAGCTATGTAACGTCACTCTGAATCTAATAAAGGTGTCAAATTAAAGAGCTTGCTGATAATAACTTAAAAAATGAAATGACGTCACTCTGAATCCAACATGGCGGAACACCCAAGATGGCGGACTACTTATTTTTAATGTACTCCTATAATATGGGTATCAAATAAAAGGGCTTGCTGGGAATAACTCAAAAAATGAAATTACGTCACTCTGAATCCAACATGGCGGAACACCCAAGATGGCGGACTACTTATTTTTAATGTACTTACTGTTATCATATGGGTATCAAATGAAAGGGCTTGCTGCGAATAACTCAAAAAATGAAATAAATCACTCTGAATCCAACATGGCGGAACACCCAACATGGCGGAGTAGTTATTTTGAATGGACTAATACAATATGGATATCAAATGAAAGGGCTTGCTGAAAATAGTTCGAAAATTAAATGACGAAAATACGACGGTGTATTGGAATGGCCAAAACTGCTATGACCCAGCTTGCATATGGGAGGACCGCAACATTCGCAAAAAAAACAAAAGTCCACGTGGTTCGCACGCTTGTCTTCTCCATATTTTTGTACGGCTCCAAGTCCTGGACGCTCAAGGCCGCTGATAGACAGAGAATTGACGTCTTTGAAATGTGGTGCTGGCGCCGTCTACTCAGGATTCCCAAGACCGCACATCGCACAAACGTTTCCGTACTTAGAGAGCTACGCCTGGACAATCACAAACATCTGTCCTCAATCTGTTTATTCCGTATACTACAATACTTTGGGCACATCGTACGCAGAAGCACTGACAACATCGAGAAGCTGATAGTCACGGGGAAAATACAGGGCAAACGACCAAGACGACCGAAGTCCAAAAAGATGGTGTGACCAAGTGTCAGAGAATCTGGAGATGCCGATGAACGTCGCACTCCACCAAGCCGAAGACAGAGGGAGCTGGAGGAAAACGATAGCAAGAGTACTTGCAGACACGATCCTCAGCAGTAAGGGACCGACGGAGGAGGAGGAAGCACGTGACCAACACTGCATTGCATTGCGCTAATCACCCTGAGACAGAGTTGTAAGGGTGTGTGAGAGTAATTTATCCGGCCCCCTTACTCTTCAAACCGGAACACAGTAATGCAGACATTACAGCTTGGCGGCAGGAATAGGTATGGTGGTAGCTGGTAGTACTTTCCCGGATGAAGTCTTAAAAAAAAGTTTAACTGCTCTTGTTTGCGACCTGTAAATTTGCAACAATATACATTAACCCGCTTTTATTAGCTTCACCTGTATTTATGTTACTGAAACGAAATCTTTAAACGTTAAAACAACGTTCATTGATTCTGTTACAGTAACGGTAACCCACTGTAAGACTTGTTTAATAACAAGTTTTTTTGACAAGTTTAATAAAAAAATTGCATAATCATTTTTTTTTTTATTATTTATTTAAGGACTTAGTCGCCAAGCGACTACATCGCCTAATAAAGATAACAAAAGGAAAGCAAAATACACTACAACAAAAAACAACTTAAATTAATCCTTAACTAAGCCTAGCTTGTACAATTCAATCAAATTGGTAAATTTGTCACTAGTAGGGTCAGCTAATATACTATTAACAACACCTATTTGTGCTAAACATTTTTTATCAAAACATAATGATCTAAATGATGCGTTGCGGACACACTCCAGCAAAATATGATGTACATCTTCAATGACGTCACAATCAATCATTAAGAAACAAAACAATAATTTAGCGTGGTTTTTAATTTATAAACAACTGAATTAAGATTATCGTGGCTTGACATCATTTAATTATAAATATAATACGGCATACACCACTTACCTAACTTATTATCATCTTGCTGACGTTTCGTAGACCATTTAGAGAAAAGTCCATTTTGGAACGTCAGCAAGATGATAATAAGCTAGGTACGTGGTGTAAGCCGTATAATATTTCTTAAATTATAAGCAACTATTAGTATATTATATTAAACGTGCGAAAATTTCCAAACCAATTAAAGATAGCCCTGTTTCCGTATCGACATCATGCGCGGGGATGGTTTGAAGAATTCCATTTTAAAATCAACTATTCTTTCTCGCACGCCTATAAATTGCATAACAGGAGGCAATATCGGCACAGGTGCAGTATCGGTGATGAACACATTTAAATTGAATAAAAACATAACAGAATTCGCTTGCGTCAGATTTTTTTTTGCTACTCAGCAAAAAATATATCTGACGCAAGCGAATTCGGAAGGAAAAAAAGCGAAGAAAAACCCCGCTCTTTCACAACTATTAATTGTAACAATTTCTGTCATACGTAATGCTTATTTTAATATCCTCAAGAATATTGGATAGTTTTGATACGATTGCAAGATGACATCATTTCTCATCGCGGCTGAACCATAAACGGTTCTGTTTCTCCGCCAGCATCATCATCGTTGTTTGTGGTCCATCTGCGTTTGCATCCACTGCATTCCGGCAATCTTGACTACATCGTCCGTTCATTTGGCAGGTGTGGTTTGAAACTGCCTGTTAGATTGTAAATTGGAATGTCCTTAACAGCATTATATATCGGTGTAGGCAGGTAAAGATACTAGGATCTACACTCGGAACAAATATCTGCAGTTGATCATCTTCGTCTTAGCAAATCTATTACCTTATTAAGTTCCTTAATGTTTGTTTCCAATTGCAAAATAACACTTTAAACAAACGTAACATATTAAGATAAAATTAGGGATTCCGTATACTATCAGCGAAACACAAGAGCGTTCCCGTTACCCACATTACATGGTATTAGCGAAGCAATATTGTTGTTAATTGTTAATAATAAAAGCCTCGTATTGTCTTACCCCGGGGTTAGAGTACCGCGGGGTAACGATGGTTAAAGAGGGGCAACGGGATAATGGAATGGGGACTTCGGATGACTTTGGAATCGCACTGTAATGGTCTGAGTGTTGTAGTAGGAAGAATTCCGTAGGTATTTGTTGCCTTTATGTAATCGTTATCTTTAGGGACCGTTTTGGTGGGTTTCGCGTTGGAAATGATGCAGATTTCAAAAGCTGTAATTTATGCATGGTTCCACAATTCGGAAGCTGGAAGAGGGTATTATGTAATATATTTTACTACCAGAATAATTTTAGAACACAAGGGTTTTCGCGTTTTTTCGTGAGCCGTGGTGTGCCGACAGTTGAATGTTGCTCTCTTGCGAGTGGATGCAGTAAGAATCTGCCAAGGGATACCTTCGAAAGATGGTCAGCAGCGTCTTTCCGTGTATCGACATCCCGCATTGCGCTCGCAAACCCGACTGCCTAGCGTGGCGGGTATGGCAAGAACCCCATCATTATCTTGGTGATCCATGAGGGAGGCCTATGTCCAGCAGTTGACAGTAGCCCTACGAATGAGATGAGAGTTTTCGTGTTGCCTTTTCGTGGTGGGGTTCCGTTTCAGTTTTTTTCACCGTTGCTGGCTGTGTGGGGCAAATGCGCGTTTCTCTTCCGTTTCCTTTCGACTTGGCATTGGACTTTTTGTCTGTGACTTGGCATTTTCCTTGGCATTGGATGTTACTACAATGTAACGCTTTTTTACTAAAGTGTTACACTGTAGTAACATGACATCAAAACTGGTTTATAGGCCGCAGGGAGAAACGAGCTACTTAAATCTTTATACCTTAAACTATACATTTATATTGCAAAGGGAGTGGAATAACATCGACGATCTCTGTGGCGCAGCGGGCGAAGGTCCGCCTGCGACGCAAGAGGTTGCGGGTTCGATTCCCGCCTCGGGACAAACTTCGGTACGATCTGCAGATATTTGTTCAGGGTGTTCTGGGTATTTTTTCTATATATAATAAAAAATATATTTCTATGTAGTATATGGTATGTAGTGTATGGTATTACGTATATCAGTTGTCTAGTACCCATAACACAAGCTCTGCCGTGTCTCTCAGCCATAGGAATCCTGTCCACGACCACAGCTGGACTTATGGATCTCCATAATATTGAGGGGGTTGTTGCCATACAGCAGGTGAGCGGAATACGGGATATTGATACATGAAAAGACGCTGCTGCTTATCTTGCTAGGTGCCCCTAGGAAGTTTCTTACTGCATCCACGGGCAAGAGAGGAGAGGCAACATATAACTGGCGGCGCCCCACGGCATATGTATTAATACTCAAAAGATATTTATTACCAGTGTTTTTTTTATTTTGGGCCACCAACAAGAATAAAATGAAATAACACATAAATGCAACTTAATATAAAAACAATATGTAGTTATGGCTAGTGCGCCCCCAACTATAGGCGGCCACAACATGCTTATAGTATGCAAACTCAACTAAAAAGTTAATCTGGTAGGTACTGGGGTACCTAAGATAAACAGTAATACAAAATATACAAACATAATTATGTGATATAACGCGGAACGAATTAGAATGAAACATCGAACATTCATACACCATATTTTGCTACTTGCAACCCAGATATCCTACTAATAAACTAATAAATCCATGAGCTTAAAACATTGCAAACATTATACAAGGTGCATTATACCTCTAATAATAATGTACTACCTTTGTAAGTTGAATTAGATTCACCAAAGTATAAAATTAAGTGCTTGGTACTTACTATACCAATTTTGCTGTGCCCTAACAGGGCGCATGTTTGATACTCCTATATTATTTTAAGACCTTGTAACTCAACATGCTTGCTATAAATGAATATGACTATGACTATGACTAATATGTAACCAAGTAACAACTTAAGTTTTACGATTTTCCAGGATCCAATTATGAGAATCATGGTAACAACACATCAACTATTAATAATATTAATAAAATAAAAAAATATATAATTTCCGATTTTTTCCCTCCAAAACGACTTGGTTTCATGGGCTCAAACCTACCCTTTTTGGGTTAATACACATATTATAATACAATGTAGACGAGGATACATATAAGCACCTTTTTTAGGATGGTACAACGCGTGCGAAACTGCGGACAGAGGTTAGTATCACATAAACTACGTAATAATACATATAAAATATTAATGAGTTACCAAAACATGAATTAATCGCATAGTCTATATTAATTACGTAATTAAGGTGAACAAATCATGTGTCAACCAGACACGTTCCCCAGACAATGCTTGTATTAATTAAAGTTTACATTTGCAATATGGCGCCACATAGCTTTGTTTAAAGCATGCTCATTAATTTTAAACAGAGTACTAAAATTGTATGCATGATATATAGGTTAGGGCGGTAATTTAAAACAATATACATAAGTATGGCCTTAACATCTATTCTGGATGATTTATAAAGCTCCAGCAACTGGTATTCGTGCTGTATGGGACGCTGCAGTGCCTGGGACAATGTTAGATTAGTTGGACTTGCTCAGCACTTATACCATCCACCCAGCCTAGTCAGCTATTAGTCAGAGGAAGGAACAGATAAATACGTCTGGAGCTGACTAAGCCGTGGGGTGCCGGCAGTAGAATGTCACCCCTCCTCTCCTGCCCGTGGATGCAGTAAGAATCTGCTAAGGGATATCTCCAAAGGATGGGCAGCAGCGTCTTTCCGTGTAAGAACATCCGAACTGCACTCTCCAACCCGCCTGCCAAGCGTGGTGAGTATGGCAACAACCCCTCATGCACTTAGATCTCTAAGTTAATGAGGGAGGCCTATGTCCGGCAGTGGATATTTTACGGCTGTAATGATGATGATGACTAAGCCGCATGTTTCATCAAGATGTTTTTTTCTTGCTGTTAAATGTGAACATACTCGTACATTTTTCAAGAAAGAAAAATCCATTGGTTCACGGCCGGTATCGAACCTTTAGATTAAAATTCGTGGGTACATAACACACGGCGGCTTAGTCAGCTTTAGATGGTCCTGTTCTTTCCTATACTAATAGCAGACTATGCTGCGAGGATGGTAGGTGCTGGGCAAGCCTGATCCATCTAACATTGTCCCACGCACTGCACAGTCCTGTACAGCATTATTACCAGTTGCTGACGCTGTATAAAACATAATACATGTAAAGGGTAAAAGTCTTACGGATGAGTGGTAGAAAATGCTTATTTAATTAGATTCTCTGCAATCATTGTATTTTTGTGCAATAAAGAATTAAATAAACTCCATCGTAAATTTCCACAAAAAACGCAGACCGCGCTCGAAGCGCCAACAAAAAAAAACTGATTCCTATTTCCGCTCATGAGCACCCCAATTCCACACTTATCAATAGCGGAAAATTGAAAAAAGCCAGCTACAGAAGAATCATAATAAAGTCACGTGGCTTCCCCCGCGGGAGTTCCGTATAAATCACCGATAACGACCACTTACCTGAACCCCCGACTGAATTACTCCAGGTAGCTCCAGTTATGGGGATTGGTGGATTGCGCTGTGTTGATGAGCTTAGATATTCATCATTTATTTTCTATTTATTCACAAAAACTCACAGCTCCATTTTATATTTCACAGCTTTATTTGAGCTTTTCATATGGGCATATGGAAAGATAGCAGTTCTCGAGATATCGATGTTTGAAGCTGTCATCGAAAAAACCTGTACCAGAGAGGAGATAGCTTCAAATATTTTTCAAATAAAAATATTCAAATATTTTTGAAAAGTAAGTTCTGATCTGGGGACCCACAAATTCAGAGACCACGCGGACGGCCCAAGCGCAAGTGGCGGGATGAACTTGACGCCTATTGCCCAGAATGGCGAACTATCGCTCTAGAGCGAGACAAATGGAGAAAGGGAAGGGAGGCCTTTGCCAGCAGTGGGATCCGATGGGCTATTTCGATTAGATTAGAAGTTCTGATATCTCCTCTGCCTAGGGGAGATATCTGGAAAAACTCATTCACTCCATCCAACATGGCTGACTCAACAGACTGCCCCACCTCTATATTTTAATTAACTACATCTTAATTTTTACCCTATCACTAGCCCCTCTTGTCATTGGTGCGCTAAGTGGAATATAAACTTAATATTTTTGCCTACTAAATGTTCAGCACCAAGGCTGGTGCGATACGTGACAGTCTTGGTGCGGTACATCTTGGTGCGCTAAGTGGCATGCCTCTTAATTATAGAGGTATAACTAATATATTGGTAACACTGACAGGCAATAGGGATTTGAAAGGTTTACATAAGGACGTGCCGTGGGGTGCCGGCAGTAGAATGTCACCCCTTCTCTCCTGCCCGTAGATGCAGTAAGAATCTGCTAAGGGATATCTCCGGAAGATGGGCATCTTTCCGTGTAAGAACATCCCGAACTGCGCTCACCAACCCGCTTGCCAAGCGTGGTGAGTATGGCAACAACCCCCCATGCACTTGGATCTCTAAGTCAATGAGGGAGGCCTATGTCCAGCAGTGGATATCTTACGGCTGTAATGATGATGATGATGATTATGTAATGACCTTATACGACAGTCACTAAATAACAGGAAACATACATACATGCATCTTATCCTAGAGATGTCCATAACTAAATTATTATACTATGTTGTACGTTGCGAGTTATGAATATTATTATTTTAAAACGTTATGTTTACTATACCTGTAAAATAACTATACACAAACGATATATGATAAAACTTACTTTCAGAGATTGATTGAGTGATTTGACGCTTTCCTTACCACTAAAGAAAATGTCTGGAATATCAAATCTTTTATTAAAATATCGATGAAGTCTGGTTAGCAGTGACTTTCGTGCTAACCAGACTATAGTTGGTTCCCGTGTGTTTAATGGCAAAAAGATTCGTATGCCTAGTTCTAGTGCGTGGTGCACACAAGCATACCACTTTAGGGAACAAGTCCTGAGACATCATCATCTTCTCAGCCGTAGGACGTCCACTGCTTGCCATAGTCTCCCTCGTGGATCTTAGAGCTCTACGAAATGTCCTTCCGTAGTATTTTATTAATTGAGTATTTCTATATAATTTTCGTAAAACTACCCGAAAGCTTAACTTAAGTAAAGTCAATTCAATCCCGGTTTTACAACTGATTCCTTGAACAATATGATGAAACTGAATGCAAGCCGCAAGTAAGCCTATCCAAAAGTTTCACGGAATCTTCACATCCCAGTACTACAACTGATTCCTTCAACAATAGATTTATAGAACTCTTAAAATGCAGCAGAACTCCGTTGGCCAACAATAGACGGATTTACATGGCAGCCGACAACAGCTTCCAACCACAATAAAAGTACGAAATGCAAAACCCGAACTTTGACTGACGCGACGCTTCTACCATTTGTTTTGTTAATTATTTTTCAAAACGAGTGAGCGTAGAACACTTTTAGAAGAGAGTTTCGTTTATTTCCTTTTGAGCTATGGAACCCTAAAAATAATAGTTACTATGTAATATCAAGTTACCATTTTGAAAAGGGTGTATACTTATACTCGTATGTGCAGAAAATGAACATTTACAGGCGTACATAGGTGTAGTTCATCTGTAAAGTAAGATTTTTTTGATTTTTTTAATATTCTTCCGAACCAGTTTGGGCTACGGCGACCTGAGCTCCTAGCGTGGACTCTCAGCTGACTTTAAAAGTGGAACCCGTAGTAGGGGACAACCAGGGGCAAGTTAAAGCTCGCAATGGAGTTTAATTTCGAGGACTGAACGAGGGAGTCTATCTCTTAGCGACTGATTAAAACATCGACGTTCTCGATCTCGTTTACCTTACAACACAGTTCTGGCATCGCCGTGGGGTGCCGGCAGTAGAATTTTACCCCTCCTCTCATACCCGTGGATGCAGTAAGAGCCTGCTAAAGGATACCTCCGGAAGATGGGCAGCAGCGTCTTTCCGTGTATCAACACCCCATACTGCGCTCACCAACCTGTTTTCCAAGCGCGGTGTGTATGGCAACTACCCCTCATGGAGATCCAGGCTTGTGTTGAGTAGTAAATGTTTTACAGCTGAAATGATCTTGATGGCAGTTCTAGCAAAACTACAACATTATCAGGGATTTTAGCAGGAACAAGAGCCTACGTTGTATCTGAAATACTGGTATGCCGTGGTGTGCCAATAGTAGAATATTCCCTCTCGTCTCATACTCCCGGATGCAGTAAAAATCTGCGAAGGGATACCTCCGACAACAGCGTCTTTCCGTGTATCAACATCCCGGACTGCGTTTCACAAGCGTGGTGAGCATGGCAGCTACGCCTTCATGGTCTTGGAGATCCATGAGGCTAATGTCCAGCTGTTGATGTGGACAGCAGACCTACGGCTGAGATAAAATAATGAATGACTGAGATAAAATAATGAATGACTGAGATAAAATAATAAAATATTTCAACTTCATATTATTCTAGAGAATTAATGAATTAAAATTGTATCATCATCATTTCAGCCATAAAACGTCCACTGATGAACACAGGCCTCCCTCAAGGATCTCCATGAGGAGTAGTTGCCATACTCACCACGCTTGGCAGGCGGGTTGGTGAGCGCAGTATGGGATGTTGATACACGGATAGACGCTGCTGCCCACCTTCCGGAGGTATCCCTTAGCAGGCTCTTACTGCATCCATGGGCATGAGAGGAGGGGTATCATTCTACTGCCGGCACCCAACGGCGGGTAAAATTGTATATACACAACGAAAAATACAGGTTTTCCAAAACGATAATATTAATCAGGAATTTCAGCTAGAGGAAGAAAATACACTCATACACCTGATATACTAAGATAAATATACACGCCTATCTGCGGAAACTTTTAATTAGCCGTCGGAATATTAACGTGATGAATCCATGTTATATTGTCAACCTTCAGCATATCTAGTAAGTTTTCTTAAAATTGTTAAAATGAACAATAATTCAATAAATATTTTTACACTTCACAATATCCTTTCGAGTGAATTAATTAACACTTTATACTAGAACTAGCCGCACTCCGCGGTTTCACCCGTGTAGTTCCCGTTCCCGTGGGAGTAAGGGAATTAAATATAGCCTTTGTTACTCACGGATAATGTAGCGTTGTAACGGTGAAAGAATTTTTCAAATCGGTCCAGTAGGTTCGGAACCTATTCAATGCATACAAGCATACAACCAAATCATTCCTCTGTATTGCTAGTATATAACTTTATGACATAAATGTTGAAGACGTACAACAGGCGGTGTATATACAGTATTTTTTTTAAGCAACCTTATAAAGAATAAACAAGTCAATGATTTCGTTTCTCGTTTAGATAAATCCAAACACGGACAATGTGATTTCTTTAAATGAAATGCTGTTCGTTGGTAACTTGAGAACGGTCTGGACAGATTTGATTCTTTGATTACATGGAACGGTGAGCATGGCGTTATAAAGATGATCCCAGAAGTGGGTGAACGTAGAATTATCAATGGAAATTTTGACGAGATCACATCGTTTAATAAATAACTCCATTTACCAAAAAAACTCCATTAGCTAATAAAATTTTTCAACAAAAAAACCAACTTTAATGTATTAAGTATATCAGTCATCTAGTACCCATAACACAAGCTCTGCTTAGCTTGGGGCTAGATGATGCTGTGTGATTTGTCCAGAATTATTTATTTATTTTTATTTATTTATAACTTCGATGATAAAATCTAAAATGTTGCTGAAAATACCCAAACCGCTAAATGAATGCTTATTACATTTAAGTATTTCCCTCGATTTATCATGGATATGTCGTGGGGTGCCGGCAGTAGAATTATACCCCTCCTTTCATGCCCATGGATGCAGCTTACTGCTAAGGGATACCTCCGGAAGATGGGCAGCAACGTCTATCCGTGTATCAACATCCCATACTGCGCTCACCAACCCGCCTGCCAAGCGTGGTAAGCATGGCAACTACCCCTCATGGAGATCCATGAGGGAGGCCTGTGTTCGTCAGTGGACGTTTTATGGCTGAAATGATGATCATGGATCATCAGAACTGGGTGCAAAAACAAGCAAACATTATTAAGTGAAACAAAAAACCCAACATACAGCATAACACTCTCAGGGACAGGGTACACAATATTACATTATTTGATTCCATTAAATTTTATTTGAATGACCCTGATGCCTAAGATGACGATGTGTACTCGTAAGTATGTGATTAGTGGCTAGGGATATTATCTCAGCCATCTCCCGATGTCGTCACCCGTAATTTTTGTAATATTGAAGAATTTTGACAACCATCAGTACAAGGTGAAGTGTCACCAAATCATATTTTCTAAATTCACTGTAAAAATCTCAATACAGACCACCAACACAAACCATCCACCCCAAAAGAAACAAATAGCACGTCCAATCTTGTGATTCCGTATCTCGAGCCACGTTCGAGGGTCGATGGCTTCCTCTATTTCCCACGCATCAACTATTCATACCTGCTGAGACATGTTTTGTGCATTTCTCAAATGCCGGATTTATTTTGTTGAGCTGATTGGATCTGACGGCAATCTTCGTGCAGTGCGAAAAGTGCCGACTGAGACGCCAGAAGTTGCAAGTTCCATTCTCGACGTGGTACAATATGGACTGCAGATATTTCGAGAGGATCTGGGTGTTTTCCATCTTTTCTATGTTAAAAAAAATTGTTCTCATCAATGTTGACTTTAGAAATTACAGAATTTGACGGCTTTATATTTGATACTAGTTCATATGTATCACTTTTATTAATTGTGTTACTTTCCGTGACGTCATTTAACGGCTCTGTCGGAAGACCAGTGTTGGATAGCATAACCAACTTTTGCTGAGACAGAGACCTTTTTGTGACTCAAGCATGGCCCCATTAAAAAAAAAGGTTTTTCTTTATAGAAATGCTTGTTGTTACAAATGAATAAATTATTCATCTATCGTCATATGCCCTACTAGGAATTTCAGATATGACGAAAATTTACCAGTATTTAGAACATCTTGACATTATTATATATTAGAGATTAACTTTTTTTCACTATGATTGGCGCAGCCACTGAGATCTCCCCATTACCTTTTCTTCAATAAACAACTATTATGATTTTGAACCAAATTAAAACATCAGAGTGGTTATTTTTAACCCTAACCACAAAATACCTTTTTGGCTCAATACACCAGCTATAATAAAGAATGCACCGTTTTAAACAATGTTAAAGTTAGCGCTCACCGCAGGTAGCTATATCTTGCGGTTCAGTGCAGAGGCACTAAAACCTTCGAAAAACATGAAATATTTTCGCCCCTAGAATTAGCGGTTACATTGCCAGCTGTAGGCGATAAAAAAACAAACAATTTCGCAGCTAGGCTAAAGTCACCAGTGCCTGAAACAACAGTGCAACCCATCATTTGACAGATACAAGCATTTTAATTACCGCCAAAGCTACAGTACTGTGTAAACTAGGTGGCGGTGTTACACAGAGGTATAACGGTTGCTGGAAGCGCAGTTTAGTTTAACAGAAATTTTAAATTTATGTAGTCTTTGTTATTCCAGTGCCTGTTTGATACTTAACCTTGCCTAAGTATCAAACAGGCTAAAACAAGATTTTAACTAGGTCTTTCAAGATTGACCAAACAGTAGAATATAAATTTGGTACATAGCCATAATTTTCTCATTTCATGGGTTTTTGTAAGTTACATAAACAGTTTATTCGTGATGATGGCGCGATGAGCGACGTACTAACAAAGTGAGCATATCTCTAATTTACTCGTATATAGAAGAACAGTTCTAAAAATACTTATGTCTATGCGATCCTGCCCACGCTATCTCGCTGGCACACACCCTTGTCATTAAACGGAGCGCGACCCGCCGTATCAACAAGTTGACCATCGCTGCAACTTATATCAGAAATGTATACATGGTATACACTATAAATATGTGACTCATAAGGAGTTTCAGCCCATAGAAACAAGTAGTTTTGGATGGAAAAAAATTGGGAATCCATATTTTTCTAAATACTTGTATTTAAAATTTAACTAGTCCATGTAAAGTGAAGATGATCCTAAGTTCATAATTGGATTTTTAATTCTTTTTTTACGTTTTTATAAAAAATACCTAAGTGGTTATTAATACCTTTATTTGTACCTGTACGGCAACACTTTTTTGAGGTCAATAACCCTGTCAAAATCAGCTGGCGTTTAGGTTCCGATTAACGTATGCTGTCGAAGCGTATGTTTTAAAGCTGTCGAAGTTAAAACTTTCGTTGTCATGAATGAAACTCACCGAATTCTGATAAGTCGTAGAACATAAGTAGTTCCTTAGTCAGAATCACGCCCTTTAGGCTTAGTACAGTAGACATATTATACCTCTAATACACCCTGTATTAAATGGCATCGTGTATAAACTCGCGGCATAGTAAACTTCAGACGCGTTGACCCGTGTTTACTCCCGTAAAGATAAATAGTGATATTTACAATTGTCAAGGCTAGTACAACGTTAATATTATAATTTTGATCAGAACAAATCTAAAACCGCCTTATTAACAAGGCGACCGCTGCAATTTATATAATTATTTATCTTTACTCTATCTCTGCACAACGGTAAAAGTTTTTGGTCAGAAAAAATCAGAATCGCTTTAATCAGTGGAGCACTTCTATAGCACCTAGGTCCATACCACCCATCGATGCATGCTCGCTATCTCGCACACCGCCCTGGATGACACAACGGAGTGCAACCCACCGCCGTATTAACAAGGTGACCGCTGCAATTTATAACACTATTTATCTTTACTCTATCTTTGTACAACGTGAAGTTTTTGTTCAGAATAAATCAGAAGCGTTAAAATCAGACGAGCACTTCTATAGCACTTAGGTCCATGGCATCCACCGATGCGTGCTCGCTATCTCGCAGCGCACACCGCCCTGGATGACAAAACGGAGCGCGACCCGCCGCCGTATTAACAAGGCGACCGCTGCAATTTGGGGAAATTAAAATGTACTTTATTAGTGGACCGGAAAGATAAATAGATGCGTTCGCAATAATTTTGGCTAACACAACGTTACATTGTTGTGAGGAAAAACAATGATAGAGTGACAAAATTAAAACAAAATATATATTCTGTTGGGTGCCCGCAATGGATACAATAAAAATCTGCCTAGAAGATACCTCCGGAAGATGGGCAGCGGCGCCTTTCCGTATATTCAAAATCCCTAACTGCGCTCGCCAAGGCTCACCTGCCTGCTAAGCGTGGCGAGTATGGCAACAACCTCGTAGTGCTCATGAAGATCCATGAGGGAGGCCTATGTCCAGCAGTGGGAATGAACAGCAGTCCTACGGCTGAGATAATTATGATGAACAGTCGTGTTATAAGCCAGTAGGCTTCTACAACTAAAGACACGTTTTAATAGTCCGTAAAACTTAGCTTGACACAGCTGCTGGAAGATGGGCAGCAGCGTCTTTACGTATATCATCATCCCGTACTGCGCTCGCCAACCCGCCTTTCAAGCGCATGACAACTGTATGGCAACTACCACTCATGGAGATCCATGAAGGAGACCTGTTTTCAGTAGTGGACGTTTTACGGATGAAATTATATCAAATCAAATCATTTATTTATTAAAACCCAACATATTACATATTTACCGCAACTTTCAAGACCTTACCTCTTTCTTTTATTTCTAGTTTTCTAGTTCAATCTTCTTCTCCTCATTCGTTTACACAGAACTGCTTCGTAATTAGTAAATGGCTGTGTACACATATTTTAGGATACAATCTAGATCATTATTGTGCTTTATTTATTTGTTTCTCTTTGATTGTGTTCTGTTTTGTGTGCCTTAATAAATAAATGGAGTGCCGGCAGTAGAATGATACCCCTCCTCTCATGCCCATAGATGCAGTAAGAGCCTGCTAAGGGATACCTCCGGAAGATGGGCAGCAGCGTCTATCCGTGTATCGACATCCCATACTGCGCTCACCAAACCGCCTGCCAAGCGTGGTGAGAATGGCAACTACCCCTCATGGAGATCCATGTGATCATGAGGGGTTGTTGCCATACTCACCACGCTTAGCAGGCGGGTTGGCGAGCGCAGTACGGGATAGTGATACACGGAAAGACGCTGCTGCCCATCTTCCGGAGGTAGCTCTTAGCAGGCTCTTACAGCATCCACGGGCAAGAGAGGAGGGGCAACATTCTACTGCCGGCACCCCACGGCAACTCTACCCATAAATGGCTCGACCGATTTCTGTATTACTTTTAGTTTTGCATTCTACACATCATCTCCGTTTGTGTGATACCAAGCTCGGGTATATTTGTAAAAAAAACGATTAGGCATCCCCTTTTTCACCTGCTATATCTTGTAAACTTCTGAACCGATTTTGATAAAACATGTTTAAGAACCACCGCCGAATAAACACTTAGTTAGGTCATCAAATCAGACACGTCGCCGATGTGATGACTTGTGCGCAGTGTCTATTGTCAGGCGTCCAATGAACTATACGAGGATGAACCTTCCAAGTCATTCATCCAGCAGATTGTATACCAATGTAAACATCGCCATGCCAACTTAGAGCAGCTTACACATTACGCCAATTATTCAGCGAAATGACGTGAAAACTCCGAAAAGGCTCTATTATTCTCGAGGAACGGTGCATTTTTCTATGTCCGGCACGGGTTCAGTGTAGCCCGCTTGCTCCCACGTCAACGGGTAGGACTTATTGCCACGTAATAAAGATTTATAGCTCGACTATTATTGTGCTGCATACTTTAAAAGTGCATACTTCAGAGTGGCACTGCAAAGAAAGAAGGATACTGATGGAGACTTAAGTATGGCAAAGTAATAAAATAATAATAATAATAGCGTATAGCGTCAATCAACGTTTGCGGTGAAATCGAATAAGTAAACACACATTGGCGAATGCTACACGCTCGATATGTCGCGATATTTGGATCGTAATCCAGGATCACGATATTTATCGAGTGTGTAGCGAGTGTATAGCGTATCACGTATCGTGATAAGGATCGCTGGATTTCGAGAAATACAAAAATCCACGATCTGTATCTAGTATCGTCGATAAATTTCGAGCGTCTAGTCTCTAATCGATATTTATCGCGTCAGTATTCATTCTTTTCTCTCACAGTAATAGCACAGATTACAGAAACTATATAGCCTTTCTCATTAATGTATCTTTTTTAATCAAGTATGGTGTAATCAACTCCAGCAGATGTTCAAAGCGAGCATCGGACATACGAAAATAATTTTCATAGTCATCCATTTCTTGGTATTCCCGAATCTGAGTAGGAAATTCAGATGTGTATATTTTTCTCTATCTGAAACCAATTTTTCGCCTATTTTTTCGCTTTATACGTCTTTCTAATACTATCGCAAATATAATAGCAACGCAAGCTTTATTTATATTGTCACTCATAGCTTTATTTATTGTAACACGAAACGTACGAGTGTACTCAATGAAATTTACCGTCGTACTCACGCGATTCGTATCGTATGTGTAGTATACCAAAATATTACTAGATAAATATCGCGATACATATCAAGCGTGTAGCATTCGCCATTGACTATTCTATCTAGCTTTTTGCTATTGAATAAAGACATCATTGCCTTTCTCAATCGGATATGTCGATTGACAAACGATTCAAGTTACAGAATAAGAATCCTTATACCTTTTCCAGCCGTAGGACATCTCCGCCCGTGGATTCAGTAATAAGACATACGCCTCCCTCATGGAACTCCAAGATCACAAACGGATTGCCATACTCGCCACGCTTGGGGGTTGGCGAGCTCAGAACAGGATGTCTATATAAACTGAAAGAAGCTGCTGCCCATCTTACCTTGGATGCAGTAATAACTTGCCAAGTGGGTATTCCTTAAGGGTATCCCTTGGCAAGCTTTCACTGCATCCAAGGGCAAGAGAGGCAACATTCTACTGCCGACACCCCACGGCGAGTTACACGGCGCAAACATACATTGTCTCACTGCCGGGTCTACGTGTTTCCACCATTTAATAAACCACTCATATTCCATATCAGGGGTACATCGGCGCCGCTTTCAGGCCGGGTCAAACGGAGGCCGCTGAGCTGTAATTCTGTCGTTAAAATTTACATGACTATACTAATTCGTGGAATTGACTGTGGAAGGTCAGCGAAAATGGTTGGCTCCATCACGAACGTAAGCATTAGCCGTGGGCTGCCGGCTGTAGAAAAATGCCCCTCCTCTCTTGCCCGTGGACGCAGTGACTTGCCAAGGGATACCTCAGGCATGGGCATCAGTGTCTTTCTGTGTATCAATATCCCGCGCTGCGCTCGCCAAACCGCCTGACAAGCGTGGTGAGTGTGGCAAGAACCCCTCATGGCCTGCCCATTGCCAATTCAGTTAAAATAAGGCAGAAGTAGAATCAAGTTGTAAATTAGTAAGTCGTAAGTAGTAAGAGCAACATTAAATAGAAGCCGTAGACAAACTAGTAGTTGTAAAGAGTCTCAAGAACACATGTTTCGATTAATCGAACCAACTGGAAAAAAAAGTTTACGTACGGAGTATTGATCGAACCATGCGGTCGAACCAAGTGGCCAGAAGCAATAGTGGTAGTAATAAAATGCGTAAAAAATTACAATAGTAGAAGTTGTAGCATAATATTCTCTAGTTGTTATGCAAATGTTTCTCTACTATATTATGCATATAAACCTTCCTCTTGAATCACTCTATCTATTGAAAAAAACCGCATCAAAATTCGTTGGGTAGTTTTAAAGATCTAAGCACATAGGGACCGACAGACAGCGGGAAGCGATTTTGTTTTATATTATGTATTGATTAAGTAAATTAGTCACAAAACAAGCTCTGCATGGCTTGAAGCTAGACGATGCTCGTTTATTGTCCTGCATTATTTATTTATTTTATATATTTATAGTTTGTTTATATCAAGGGGATCTTCGGATCCATCAAATAAATGAAAGAACTTGTTAAACATTTGCGATTCGTTAACATATTATTAGTTTTCAAAATACAGGATTTTCGACCGGATTGCACCTGGTCATGGTCGCGGGAGGACTGATCCTCCCAGGACCGGTCCTCCTCAAAACGTCGGGAAAATAATTAAAAAAGGAACGCAATAAAATCCTGTATTTTGAACACTAATAATATATTATGAAAGAACTTTATCGGCCGCGGTAATTTATCATCGCACAAAGTATATCCGAAACAAAAGTAGCCGCTACTTTTTACGATGTAAAGAACTTCGCCTGTCTTCACCATCTGCTGCGTAAAAAGTTGTTGTGTAAAAGTCATGTTGCATTACTTCATCATCATAATTTCAGCCGTAAAACGTCCATTACCGAACAGAGGCCTCCCTCGTGGATCTCCATTAGGGGTAGCTGCCATACTCGCCACGCTTGGCAGGCGGGTTGGCGAGCGCAGTACGGGATGTTGGTACACGGAAAGACGCTGCTGCCCATCTTCCGGAGGTATCCCTTAGCAGGCTCTTACCTGCATCCAAGGGTATGAGAGAAGGGGTAACATTCTACTGCCGGCACCCCACGACGTGCAGTCTAGATTATTGGGAGTAGATAATTCTTAAAACAAGCGGCACGGGACCTCGTTTACAAGAACATGTCAAGGCTCAAAAACCCCCAGAACAAGTTAACCGCATCGAAGCCCGAGCATGATTTCGACGGAACACTGGTTCCACCTCCATTAGCGAAACCACTTGCTCAACCTCCGGCTAAAGCACTCCGGAAGTGGAGTTAAAAATAATCTAACTTCTGCACTTGATCGGCCCGATCGCTCGGTATTTGAGCATTTTAATACGGGCATTACCGGATAGCTTCCGCGTTATGCTTTTTAATATGGGTTTTTTTTTAAACTGCACAATATATAGTAAAAATTGTATTTATAGCAAAATAATTACGCGATAAAGTTCAATTCTACAGTTTAATATGTCTTTTGATCGCGAAAGTTGTGTTTCTGTTTGGCTTTCTTCTTATCCTAAACCACGCAACGAATTTTGATGCGATTTTCACCAATGGATAGAGTGTTTCAAGAAGAAGTTTTAACAGTTTAATTTATTGATGTAGATTGTTGAAGTTGTCGGAAAATTTGATATAGGTGCCTTAAGTTAAACGTTTAAATAAAAGCTTGTTTGTTAACAAGTTTTTTTACTTATAATTTACTTTTTAGTTATCTCTGGACAGTTGGCTTCTTGCCTGTTCATCTCATGCCCGCATGTTGTATTTAGAGTGATGTCATATAATTTTTCAAGTAACTCTCAGCAAGCCCTTTTATTTGAATACCTTAGTGTAAAAGTGCATTAATAAATTAACTAGTTCGCCATCTTGGGTATTCTACCATATTGGATTTAGAGTGACGTTATTTAATTTTTCGAATTAGTCCGCCATCTTGAGTATACCGCCATGTTGGATTTAAAGTGATGTCATTTAATATTTCGAGTAACTCTCAGCAAGGCCTTTCATTTGATACCCATATTACCCATATTACAATAAAAATAAGTAGTCCGCCATCTTGGGTGTTCCACCATGTTGGATTCAGAGTGACGTCACATAGCTAACCATGCATTGTCTTCCAAAGAAAACATGTGTTTAAAATTTCAGCTCAATTGGTTGATGATATCTGCTTCAAAATTGAGTTGCAAGATTCCGCGAACAAACATAGTTACTGACATACATACATACATACAGGGCAAGCTTAATAAAAGCTTGTGAAAGCTTCTGTTTAAACAGGGCTGTTCACAGCTGTTGGTGGTGGTGATGAACACGGGTGAATTATGGGGTAATAGTGTAGATTTTGAGCAATTATTCATTATGCAGAAGAAATGCATCAGAATACTTTTTAATATTAAACAACAAGATAGTTGTAGACCACTTTTTATAAAAAATAAAATTTTAACGCTTCCCTCAATATATTTACTACAGGCCGCAACATTTGTAAAAAAAAATAAAAACCTTTTTGACTCATATTCCGACATTATTAGCATAACATTATAATAGGCGAAACAAAAATAAACTCATTCTACCTGTGACAAAACTTAAACTAGTTAGTAATAGCCCAAACAATAGATTGGTAAAAATTTATAATAAACTACCTGAAAGCATAAAAAATGAAGAACAAACATCACTATTCTATAAACATGTAAAATTATTATTATTAAGTAAATGTTATTATTCTGTTGACGATTTTTTCTCTGACAAGCAATTGTAATTTCTGACATTTCTAACAATAGTTTATCGTTTGTTGACATTAAAAGTTGACTGTGGATTATTATTTACTTGACATAATGTTATTGACTTTTTATTTAATTGACAGCCATTTTGTAAATATTTTTTGTGGATTTATTCCATTGACATGGCATGTATGACACCTTTATTCATAATTGTATGTTGGAATGATAATTGTAAATCTTTGTATTTTTTTTTAACTGATCATTTTAAAAATATCTGTGTATTTTATAGGCCCAAACCAAATTTGCAGTGCCCTTGCAGGGTGCATGTACTTTCCTTAGGCTAATTATAAGATCTAAGCTGTTTAATATGTGTACATGTAAGCAAAATAAATGAAATATGAAATATGAATTTAATTTAATCGGAAACTGAGACATAATAAAATATATTAAATTTATTAGAAACTGAAACATAATTTAAGTATCACATTCCACTCAACTTCATAAAGGGCGCCGAGGTTTTTATTCCGTCTGTAAATTAACGGTATTATAACGCGATAAAAAATGCGATTTCCAATGAACCAGCTATTCAGGTTGCGTTGCCGTGTAATTGACAAAATCGTGTTGTTCGCCGGTTTTATACAGGGTACATTAAAACGTGTGCACTAAGCGGAAAGGGGGTGACGAGCTCTGTGGCGCAGCGGGCGAAGGTCCGCCTGCGACGCAAGGGGTTGCGGGTTCGATTCCCGCCTCGGGACAAATGTCTGTACGATCTGCAGATATTTGTTCAGGGTGTTCTGGGTGTTTTTCTACCTCTATATATAATAGAAATATCTATCTATGAAGTATAATGTATTAAGTATATCAGTCATCTAGTGCCCATAACACAAGCTCTGCTTAGCTTGGGGCTAGATGATGCTGTGTGATTTGTCCAGTATTATTTATTTTATTTATTTATTTATTTATTCTGACCATTCTTTTTTTTTTTTTTTTTTTTTTTATCTTTATTAATTAGAAAGGAGTTTTGTCACACAGTGACTATGTTACTCCCATTTAAATCTATACATTAAATAAACAACAAAAAAAAAATAAAGTCTCAACAAAATAAAGATACCTGCCTACTTATTTAAATTACTGATGTGGCTAAGTAGTTACCTACCCACCCACACAACAAACAAGAGCGTAGTACAGTGAGCCCAGGCGCCTCCAAGAGGAGTACGGACACACCGACTACCTACTAACTACATTACGAACTACCTGCATTACATTACATAACTTGTAAATAAAGCTTGACAAGCATATTGGCTTCCTCGGAGTGCGGGGAAGACAAAATGCTATTGCAAATACCTACATTAACACTAAAATCAAATAAAAATCTCATTTGTTGTCGTTGTGCTTCGTTGCGAACACCCTCCATCAAAACATGCTGGACATCTTCTATCACATCACATTCTGGACAGTTTGGGGAATCTGAAATTCCCATCAAATACTTAAACTTATTTGACGGAATGTGTCCGGAGCGAAGCCTCATAATTGTCACAATATTTTTTCTTAACATATCCTGCTCATCAAACCATGGGCAACGAGAGGGCTGACATTGAATCGATTTGTACCATATTCCCTTTATAAGTGACCGCTTATCAAAGTACTCGTGCCACAATTGTCTGCATAATATCTTAACATCACTCAACAACTCGCTATGAATAGGTAGACAAGTATAATCAACACCGTCGCTTATCGCTTGCCTAGCTGCGCGGTCAGCCTCCTCGTTACCCATAATACCTACATGAGACGGTATCCATTGTACAATTACCTCTTTATTTGTGTCGCTCAGCTGACGGATGGAATTAAGTATATTATAAGCTATCGGTAAGCCTCGAATACTCGAGGTTAACCGAGCCAAATGTAAAAGCGCACTCTTGGAATCCGACAAAATAATAAACTTATTATACTCCAAGGATGCAATATATGACAATGCTTCCGAAATTGCGATTAATTCGCAATGCATTATTGAGATATCTGCACATATATTAAATTTCGCATAAAAATCCAGCTGAGGATCAACAAAAGCCGATCCACATCTCGATTCATACCTAGATCCATCCGTATAAAGCTGATAGTAAGAACTATATTCATTGTCTATGTAATCGTAGCATATATTACGCAAATTTACAACACCTACGCGACGTTTTGCACAACTTAGACCATCAATTGTAGTCTTAATATTCCTAGATATGTCCATTCCGCTTATCCACTCATTAAATGAATATATCAATAATTTGGGCTCAGAGTGTACAGGAACGATGCAATACCTCCTATGAGTTTCAACCAACAATGGTATTTTTTTTCTTTGCCAGTATTCTCCTCGGCATTCATGGTCCAATGATTCCAAAATCTTAATAGTTGCATTGTCCCTGATTGAGTTAGACCTAAGCCAAAATTTCGCTGCTAGGTATATTCTACGAATGAACAGTGTTTGGAGGCACAGCTCACTCTCCATAACATGGATAGGAGTAGACCTTATAAAACCACCAGTAATTCTCATTGCCCGATTTTGTACTTTATCCAGCCCACACAGACGACTTTTCACACTGTTACCGTACAAAAAACAACCGTAATCTAATCTACTTCTAATAATTGAAATATAAAGACGTCTTAAATGTTTTGGATGAATACCCCATTTTGACCCGGCAAGAACTTTAAATACATTTAAAAACCTACTAACTTTGTCTACTGTTTCTTTTATATGTCTTCCCCATGATAAACTTCTGTCCAGCCACATACCTAAATATTTAATACTGTTAACTTGTTGAATGCATGCATTGTTTATAAATAAGTCTACTTTAAATCTATCTAAATTCCTAGTGTATGGTCTTGTAAACACACAAACTTTGGTTTTCCTGTGTGAAATACTTAATCCTAGCTCTGAAATATTATAATCAAAAGTGTGTAAAGAATTTTGTATTAAAGATACTGCATCGGATACGTTTGTTAGACTCGTATAAAGCACAAAATCGTCCGCGTATTGAGTTATAGATACTCGATCCTGGTTTTTACAAATACCTGCTGTTGCCGCATTAAATAACAAAGGAGACATTGGGTCTCCTTGTGCTATGCCAGTTCCTGTGATTCTGCTCAACTGGTCATTAGGTAGTTCTATAAACAAATTCCTTGAGCGCAAAAACTCCCAAAGGTAACTACACAGTAATGTACCCACTCCGAGGTTATCCAGCACACTCAAGAGACTGCATACATTCACGTTATTATATGCACTATCAATATCAACAAAGCATGCAACAGTTGCTAGTCCCTTGCTAAATCCTGTTTGTATCTTTGAGACCAACCTTGTCAAATTGTCCATGCAAGACCTCGATCTCCTGAAACCTACCGTATCTTCTGAGAAGCAATCACTTTTCTCCAAGTACCACTCGAGTCTACGTGTAATAATTGTGTGAAGTATTTTGCATGGACAAGATAACAGGGCAATGGGTCTAAAATTTGTCATAACGGGGTTAATATTAGCGCCAGGTTTCGGTATAGGAACTATTTTAACCATTTTCCATTGCTTTGGTACAAAACTATTAGAAATGAATCTATTATATAAAGATACTAATATAATTTTAGCCTCATTTGGAAGATGCTTAATCATGGTATATGAAACATTGTCGAAACCTGGTGCTGTGTCAGAATGTTTTATCGTGTTCGCAAGTTCCTGTGTAGAAATCGGTGAAGACAGATGTAAGTTCACACTGGTGAACACAGGTGCAGCAGGATCCACATAATCAGGTGCCAAATTGCTCAGTAAAGATTCAGCCACCTCACGAGTAATATTAGTTTTCGGCGTTTTATGTCCCTTGAGCCACCTCATTTTAGTCCACATCTCGTTCGAAGTCGTCACATTATCAATTTCATCACAAAAGGTATGCCACGATTTATTTTTACCACATCGTATCACTCGTTGTGCCGCACTAATCTTAGTTTGTAAATTTCTCAAATTATCCGGTGTTGGGTTACTTCTAAAAGAAGCAAGAGCACGGCGTCTTTCAGCTACAGCTTTAGAAATGTCTTGGTTCCAGTACGGTTTTGGAGTAAACTTCTGTAGTTGGAGCGGGTTTTCACAAATTTTAACTGATGGAATAGACTCATCTGCTGCTTTATTGATCAATGCTATGAAATTATCGTAAGCTTCTTGGTTATTATTTGGAAGTATAAAATTCACAAGTTCCCTTTCCACTGCTGTTTTATATTTCAACCAGTCAGCTTTTTTGAAGTTACGTTTTCTTTGGAATCTATTAGTGGTGCTAATACTACCCTCAATCTTGATCATTAGGTGATCACTTCCCAAGTTCTCGTTTAAAACTCTCCAACCAAAATTTAAGGCAATATCAACAGATGCTAGTGACAAGTCAGGTGTAGTTTTTTGCGCAGTGCCATTTGCTAGTGTAATTCTAGTGTGCGTGCCATCGTTAAGGCATGTATAATTATTGTCTAAGATAGAGTCTGCTATGTGGTTACCTCTTGTGTCTGTTTTACTGGACCAAATGCTGTGATGACCGTTGAAATCTCCAATAACCAGAGTCTTTTGTGTAGATAAGCTTAACACTTGATCCCAGTCCCTTTGATTCGTTCTAACAGACGGTGGACAGTAAACCGAATAAATATATTCTAGATTCTGACAGTTTAACAGCCTTACACGGAGGATCTCAATCTGGGAATTCGAAAGGGTGACTTCACATTGTTGCGCTTTAATAGAAAAATGGACTAAGATGGCCACACCTCCATGTTCGTCATCTCGATCTATTCTAAACACATTGTATCCTCTCACATGAAAGTAGCAATTTGTGTCTAACCACGTTTCGCATAAAACAGCAATGTGTATCTTCTCCTGACTAAGTAAGGCCTCAAACTCATCTTTCTTAGGGCGAATGCTTCTTGCATTCCATTGTAGCACGTTTACTATATGTCGTGAGTTGTTGTATTCCATAGCTGTTTAATGAAATTACAACAAGGCTGATCTGCTATGAATTGCATGACGAATGATATGAGCGCTTCCAAAAGTATACTGCCACAACCCTTAATCCTATCTTCCCACGAACCTTTTCCATCAAGTATTACGGATTTCAATTTTGTAAATAAAAGGTTCCATGATATTTTACCTTTAGATGCCGCATTGTCATTTTTCGAATGGCCATCTGCTGCGGTTTCATTTTCACTCGTATCTGATTCACACTCAAGTATTTCTTCATCTATTTCATTGTAAAGCTTCTTTTTGTTCTTTCGTTTTGCGGGCTTAGACTCTATTTTCTTTGATTTTATTGGGTTATCTTTGGTTATTTGAGCATAGGTAGTCATGCTGCTGGTACTTAGCTGATCTTGATACTTGAAACCTTTGGAAGAATCTGCTTCCATCGTGTTTAATAAAGGTGGATACTCCGGCATGAAATTCCTCTCTAATGGTTTAGGCGACGGCGGTACATATATGGTAAGGGCTTTTTTGTAGGAACAATTAAAATCGGCCATTAATTCCCTAACGCGTCTTTCCTTTAAATAGACTGGGCATATTTTGGCCATGGCCATATGCCGTCCTGTACAGTTATTGCATTTAAAATGTGTCACCTCACAGTTAGAATGGGCCTTCGTACATTTAGGGCAAACTATCTTCAATGATGGACACATTTTAATCGTGTGTCCAAATCGCCAACACCGTGAGCATTGCGTGACTGGGTAAGTGTAGCTACTTACTTTTACTCTCGTATCGTAGATGTATACGTATGGGGGTAAAGATGATCCATCGAAACATAATCTTACGGACTCACTCAATTCCCAGTGCCCATCGTATGTGTTCTTTCGTTTTAGCCTCTTTACAGACAGAATGGTCGTTTGGCTACTTATTTCTTCTTTAATCTCGTCATCACCCAGGTCTAAATCTATATTATGAATGACGCCATATGAACGACTTATTTCTAATGTTCGTTGACATCTTAAACCGTCTTCGTTAAAAGCCTTGCAGTTTATTAAGGAATCAGCATTTTCTTCGTCAGCAAAATGAATGAATACTTTGAAGGAATTTATATATTTAACTTTTAGCACATTCTTAATATTTTCTGCCTTTAACATTTTGGCCAGTCGAAACTGTCTCGGGAGTGTTTCGGTGCTGCTTATAGAAACTTCAATATTATTTACAGTACTTTTCGTAGCATTACCATCTCCTATACGGCCACTAGCAATTTTTTTAGATATACGCCTCGCCTCTTTCCATTCGTCGTCGTCCTGATCTTCTTCCAAATTTTCTCTGTTCCTCTTTGCAGGTCTTCCTTCCTGTTTTTTCTCCGAACTATGTAACGTCTCCAGAGTTATATTTTCTGTGCTTCTAGTCATCTCACTTTCACTCAATTCATTTATAATCATATCCTCTTCCCTCATCATATCACTCTCGTCTTGCAAATCGGTATTTAAAATCTCAAACCTATTCATCGTCAGTTAAGCGCTGTAATAACTAATGTTTATCAATAAGTTGCACGTACGATTGTGCTTAGCACAGCACGCCTGGCGGCCGAGCCGCTCACACCGGTTAGGGGTCAAACAATAACCAAACGCGTATTGCGACACCAAGCGCCCGCGCGCGACTGTCTGACCATTCTAAGAACAACTTTTTTTCTACGACTTTTTAGGAATCAGTTTAACTTAGCTTGGGGCTAGATGATGCTGTGTGAATTGTACAGCATAATTTATTTATTTATTTAATATAGGAGCTCGTTTGAGATCCTCTAATTAAGTATTTATAAACATAGGTTTGAGTTAATCATCAAACTCACATATTTAAAAATAAGGTATTGTGAGTTATTTTCATTTAAGAAGACTACGGAAGTTTTAACAGCTGATTAAACTATAATGACAACCTGAACGTCAGCTGATTCTTGTCAGGATCTTTGAACTCCGCGGGGAGTTGCCATGCAGGTGCAAATAAATTTACCAATAATAAACTACAAACAGGTTTAATTTTATTAAAATTTAAAAATAAAAACAAAATTCCACTTTTGACTCTAGGGTCATTTGCACATAACACCAACTAGTAAAATTTATTTTTTCCTTTCCAAAACTACTTGTTTTGATGGACTGAAACCCCCCCCCCTTTCGGGTTAGTACACATGTTATAATACACCATGTATACACGATAACAAAGTATTTTAATAAAACTCAAAGGTTCGCACAAATTCGCCTAAAAACCAACCATTTACCAAAAGCCGCGGCGACCTAATAAGTAAAACCTTATAATACCGCATATTTAACGCGTCCCCAGTGGTCAAATTACAGTCTGCTTATTGCGGGTAGTCGTGTATTCAATAAACTGTGCTGCTATTTTAAAATTAAACTATTTTTAGCGAAAAGTGTGCGCGGATATCCTTCTACATTTTATGAGAATTCTTTAGCTGCCTGTTAGAGACATCATCATCATCATCATTTCAGCCATAAAACGTCCACTGATGAACACAGGCCTCCCTCATGGATCTCCATGAGGGGTAGTTGACATACTCACTCTGAAACCTCGTCCTTTCCCTTCTATATTAGATTTAATAAAGCAAAACAATAAAATCCTGTTTTCCAATACGCAAGCAAGCATTGGATTGTCATTTCCGTGGGATCTCAGTGATCCGGGGCTTTGGCTGCAATTTTTATGGAGCTTTTCCAATAGACGTCATGCGGAGCTACTGCTGCATTTCTAAGGTTACTGTTTTCATGCATTCAGGTTGAGATAGGAATACTTTGTAGGATGATAAGAGATAAAACATTGAATTGATTTGCTGTTGGCTGAACCATCATCTCAGACGGAGGATTGCTGTGCACGTCCATTGCTGGACTAAGTCCTACCTCATGGATCCCCATGATCGTTGTTGCCATTCTCACCTCGCTTGGCAGGCGGGTTGGTGAGCGCATTACGGGATGTTGATACACGGATAGATGCTGCTGCCCATCTTCCGGGTATAACTTAGCAGGTTGTTACTGCATACGGGTATGAGAGGTAACATTCTACTGTCGGCACCCCACGGCAACGTACGTTATGCCGATGAAAATTATAATAATATGTGTTTGTAATTCGGTCTCGCCGCACGACATTATCTCAGTTGTAGGACGTCCACTGCTGTACAAAGACCTCTCTCATGAAACTTCATGTTCAGGAGGGGTTCTCAGTTTCAACTTAAATTAAATAGGTTATTAACTAACGCCCTAAGACTTAACAGGTTTGCAACAGTCGCAAATCTCGCGACTATTGCTGTCAAACGTCGATAAATAGGAAAAAATATGGGCCAACTTTTGAGTTTGCATATGGAACATTCAGTTTTAAATAATTGCTTACCAAACTGTAGTTTGCATGATATAATGCAAAAAATTTCTAAAAACTCATCTAATGAGAATACTAATTTAATAATTTGTCTTGGAAATAGGGGTAATGTTAACAAGTCTGATTTGATAAAATATATTGATAAACTTTGTTCATTGAAATTTAAAGAAATTGTAATGTATACATTCCCCTATAGTAATAGTTTGCCACAGTCAGAAAATAATACTAGATTTAAGCTAAATATGCTTTTGCATACAATATCGTGCAATAATCCTATTCATGTGATTGACACTAACTCTATTGTTAGTAAAAAATATTATTTGACTAAAGGTAATTATTACCTTTCCAATTATTACAAACGACAGATAGCTATGTCGCTATCATATTATTTTTGCATGACAGCCAAAAATTTGGCTAAACAGAATGCTTCTTTTGAGCATTGTCAAATAATTAGAACTCTGGAAGTTATTCCAAGTCATTTAAATTAGATCATAAGACAACAGAGGAAATCTCTAGCCAGAACCAGTCAAATAATATAATGTGTCAAAATAAAGAAATAACTAAAACATGTAAAATAAATACAAAGGTTACCAACTTGGTGCACCAAAACATTCAAGGAATAAATAGTAAATTGTTAGAGTTGGAACTGTACATAAACTTATATAATATTGACATTTTATGTATTACTGAACATTGGTTGAAAAGTCATGAGGTTATGTTCAGTTTCAACAACCATCTTGTTGGTAGCTCCTTTTGTAGATCGCATGCTATTCGTGGAGGTTCTTTAGTGCTACTAAACAAATATCTTAAGTTTAAAGAACGGAAAGACATTGTCTGTCTGTCTGTTGAGAGCCAAATTGAAATAGCATGTGTAGAGTTGGAGCAAGTTATTATCATAAGCGTATACAGCCCACCGTCAGCTTCATTTGAGACGTTTGAAAAAGTCATGGATGAAATATTATTCAAAACATCAAAGTCAAGTAAAAACATCATTACATGTGGAGATTTCAATGTTAATCTCTTAGAAAATTACTCTTTAAGTACTAGATTAACATGCCTTTTTAATTCATATAATCTAAAACCATTGTTTATGGAGCCTACTAGAATAACTGAAACATCCGCTAAATGTATTGACAATATCTTTGTAAATTCTAATATAAAAATTATCCATAAGGGCTTGATTAGTAATATAAAGTCAGACCATTTAGGTCAGCACATTCAAATTAAACAGCAACAAAAACAAAATGTAAAAAGAAAAATTACTTTTATACCTGTGACCATGCATCGATCTGAACAACTGAAATGTAAATTGAATACAAAATTTCCACCTCACTACTCAAATAACAACCCTAATGAGTCATATTGCAATTTTTTCAATGCATTTAGCAATATGTTCAATTCAATATTTACATCAAAGTCGATAATGGTCACAGATAATCTTAACTTTAATGAGTGGGCAACAGTGGGTATACATAGAAGTAGACAAAAATTATATGATCTTTATAGTGAAAAACATTATAATTTTAGTGAAGAATTTAAAGAAAAGGTTAAAAATTACTCAAAATTTTTTAGAAAAGTCTGCCATATTGCTAAGTCTAATTATATAAGTTCAAAAATTAAAAATAGTGATAATAAAATTAAAGCTACTTGGAAAATAATAAACAAAGAAACTGGAAATGTGAGTAACTTTAACAACCAATTTAAAATAAATTATAATAATACAACCTACAAAAGTGATGAAGATGTAGCCCAAGCATTTGAAACTTTTTTTACTGACATTCCAGTTTCTACCACAAAGTCTTTAAACTCTTCTCACCTGATCGCCGAGTCCTTACTTAGCAAAAATGTACCTAAATGTGATAGTAATTTTAATTTCCAATATGTGGACAGCAGCGATATAGTTAAAGCCTTTAAAATGTTAAATGTTAAGAAAACTGCAGATCTCTGGGGTATTTCTGTAAACATTGTAAAACCATTGGTAGACACAATCGCACCTGAGCTGGCTCTTATATATAATGAATGCATTGACTGTGGCGTATTTCCTGATCTAATGAAACACAGTAAAATAATACCTTTATTTAAATCAGGTTCTAAGTCGGACCCCACTAACTTTAGGCCGATATCAGTACTGCCGACATTTAGTAAAATTTTTGAAAAGCTTATTTTAAATCAGCTATCTAAGCACTTTGCCGACAACAAATTGCTTCACTGCAAGCAATTTGGCTTTACCCGCGGCCGTTCCACTACTGATGCTGGTATAGAGTTAGTCTCGCATATCTATGATGCTTGGGAGAGGTCGCAAGACGCTTTAGGTGTTTTTTGCGACCTTTCAAAAGCATTTGACTGTGTACACCATGAAACATTAATCGGAAAATTGCGCCACTATGGTGTTAGAGATATCTCTTTGGATCTACTTATTTCTTATCTCAGTAACAGGATACAAAGAGTTGATGTTAATGGAAAACGTTCTTCGGGATCTGTAGTCACAATGGGTGTACCGCAGGGATCAATTCTTGGGCCTTTTCTATTTTTAATTTACATTAATGATCTACCTCATCTTGTCAAAAACAATCATGAGATTGTATTGTTTGCTGATGACACTTCACTTTTGTTCAAAATGAAACGACGTACCACCGATTTTGACGAGGTGAATAATGCAATCTCAGAGGTTGTTAATTGGTTTAATGTCAATAACTTATTACTTAATGAAAATAAAACAAAATGCATTAGATTTACTCTTCCTAATGTAAAACAGGCTGATGCCAAGATTAAATTAAAAGGTGAAAGTTTAAACCTTGTAGAAAAAACTGTATTTTTAGGCATAACTTTAGACAATAAGCTTCAATGGGGCCCACACATAGAACAACTATCGGGTAGGCTTAGTTCTGCAGCATATGCAGTCAAAAAAATCCGCCTTCTTACAGACGTTGATACCGCTAGACTTGTTTACTTCAGCTATTTCCACAGCATTATGTCTTATGGCTTACTACTGTGGGGATGTGCTGCAGATATAGACACCGTATTTGTGCTGCAGAAGAGGGCTATTCGTTCTATCTACAATATGGGTCCCAGAGAATCACTTCGCACTAAATTTAAAGAAATAAATATAATGACAGTAGCTTGTCAATATATTTATGAGAACCTGTTGTACACCCATAAAAATATTGCTTCGTTTAAGAAAAACAGCGACAATCACAATGTAAATACAAGAAATAAGAATAAACTCGCTGTGCCCACTACTAGGCTCCATAAGGTGAAAATATCTTTTAAAGGGCAATGTATACGCTTCTACAACAAAATCCCAAGTGAGTTGCAGAAGTTATCATTGAATAAATTCAAAAACATTATTAAACGCAATCTGTGCAATAAAGCTTATTATAAAATATCAGATTACCTAGAGGACAAAACCACTTGGGACGGAATCTGCTCCAACTCCGTCAAACGTAACATAAGACAAAATAAAATTGTTAAATGATGACTATAACGACCGAGTTAGGTTCTTCTGTTCACTTCTTTTCCTAACTCGCGTGTCATCTGAAGTGAACAGATTCAATTATGTGCTTTATTCTATTTATTTGTGTTGTTTTATTTTGTAATTTGTGACGCGTCAATAAGGTCCATGCGGCCGCACTGAATATAGTATTTTTTGATTCTTGATTCTTGATTCGTAATTTGTGACGAAAATACAACAACACCCGATAACTAAATCAAGATTGACGCTTGATAGCCATGATTACGAGATCCGCGTCTGTTGCAAACCTGTCGCTAGATATGTTATACGAGGGCGGGACACCCAAAGTGTGGAGAGCCTTTGCTTAGCAGTAGGAACCAGCGGGCTGATTAGATTAAATTATACAGGGTGTATTATAATATGTATACAAACCTGAAAGCGGCAGCCCATGAAAACAAAAGTTTCAGAATGGAAAAAATCAGGAATTTGTATTTTATTTTTCTAAAAATCTCTTTTACGATAGAAATCTTTTTTTTTAAATTCGTCAATGACTTTGTCAAGAATCCGCTAATAATTAGGTTGTCATTATCGTATCACCTGTTGAAGTCGAAACTTTCGTTGACTTTTATGAATGAAAATCACCGAATGCTAGAAAAGTCGTAGACGAAGAAGTGGTCACGATCCCCCTCTTAGTATTTGGCATGTAACAACGACTGATAAAACTTCTAAAGTCGTTAAAATATAAAACTTGAATAGAAAATTTAAAATAATGTTTGAATATTAAAATAATGATCCCCTTCGTGAGTTACAGCTGTGAAAGAAACTATCGCACCAATTAATTGCATTGCTGAGTTCTACTTCCAACATTCTCCATTTTTAAGCCATACGTCCACAGAAGCGGATTATCATGATTTGTTTATAATATCATCATCATCTCAGCCGTAGGACGTCCACGCACGACAAAGGCCTCCCTCATGGATACGTACTGATCATGAGGGGTTGTTGCCATACTCGCCACGCTTGGCAGGCGGCTTGGCGAGCGCAGTACGGGCTGTTGATACAAGAAAAGACACTGCTGCCCATATTCTAAATGCTTGAACATCATTATTTATCATTATTAGCCTGTACTGCCCTTAGCATATTCTTATAGCATTAACGGACAAGAGAGGAGGGGCAACATTCTACTTCCACCTAACTTCCGGCTAACGATGGCTACCCACTATAACTAAAACGTAATAACTGAAATAATATAGCCAAGTGCGTGTCGGACCACGCGCTGTGAGGGGTTCCATAGTTACCATCTATTGTTGGTAGTTCGCGTGTGTTTGTTACGTTTACCAAAACATATTAAGAGATATTCTATGTGATTCATATTGTTCACTTGTTTGAGAGACGATTTCTTCGGAACTAAAATCATGGTTAAAACTACATCGACGATTTGTAAAGCTAGCAGTTTAGATATTAGAGGAGGGGGGCGCCCTAAACAACATTAATAACTTTAATATTTCGCAATTTTTTCAATTTAAGGGTCCAAATCTTGAAAAATTGTCTTCGCAACCCCTCAACATTTTTTTTTACTTTATCTCAGCGTGATTACTTTATGTCCTTGCAAAATAACACCTTAGTAGGATTATTAGGTCTCTTTATAAAGCCACAGACAGACAGAAATAGCGATCTATAAGAGTTCCTTGCTTAGTCGAAGGTTGTTCGTTGTACAAATGAATAAATAATAAATTTCTAAACGTTCCGAAACGGGCAGAACGTGTAGCTCAGCTCAAAACAAGCTTTACTTTGTGGAATATCTTCTTGTTCTGCTTGATCTTCCGGTATAAAAATAACTAACGGATAACTGTTTTCCCGTTTTGCCATCATTGCAATGCTACAGATTCTGTAATACGAAACCACACAGCGAGCTCTCATATCTCACGAGGTAATTCCCCACTATGACTCATCCTAGCCTAGATTCTATCTAGCCCAGTGCAATCTACTTGAGTTTGGAACGACCTGCAATCGTGACACGCGACGTGGCTATCTTCTGTGGCCATGTTGCCTGCGTCTTATTGGATAGCGAATTTGTTTCGGAACAGCAACTGAGACATTTAATGTTGGTATCAAAAACCTAGATACATACATACATATATTTGGAAGTTTTACACAAATATGGTGGAAAAATAAAGCATGTTTCGGTGCCAGCTTGTGGATCACCAGTCCGACCTAACAGTACGAGTAAATTACCCTTTCACATATATTAACAAGCATTGGTACGGGGGTACCAGAAAAGGGGGCGAAGGTTTCCGAAAAATGCCATTTTTGACAATTGGAGACCTTTTGAGGTCATTATATGTTATTTTTCAGGTCACAATAACTCCGGTCCCTGTGACCCTAGGGTCACCAAAATCAATTAGTACCCTTCTCTCATTAAGACAGTGCTAACAAAAAAGGTTTCATGTAAATCGATCAACGCGTTCGGTTGTAATCGTGTCATGCACAGACAGACAGACAGCGCTATGCATAATAGGGGGCTTTGCCCCCTAATTATTTTATTATGTTTATACTTACACAGGATCGGGATCAGTAGAGGAAGGGGAGGGAGGCCTTTGCCCTGCAGTGGGAAGAATCAGGCTTATAAATAAATAATACTTATACACTTCTGTCCCCCCGCGGTCAAAAATGCTAAAAGTGTTCGAAACGTCTGGAAAATAAAAAAAAGGTACGCGATAAAATTCTGTATTTAAAAACTAATATGTTACCAAAAAGCGAGAGTTTAACCGTTTAGATTTGTACAGGAACATTGTCAAATGGATCAGTCATTCCAAGCACCTATAATACTATCCTCTCAATAAAGTCGCTTTTACACGTCCGACCTAACAGATTAGCCTTTCACATGTATTATTGTATGATTTATACAGCGACTGGTATTCATGCTGTACGGGACGCTGCAGTGCCTGGGACATTCTTCGATGGATTAGGGTTGCCCAACATCTATACCATCCTCTCAATAAAGTCGCTTTTATACGTCCGACCTACACGAACAGTAAATTGGCCTTTCAGATGTATTATTATTATATTTATTAGGCATCGTTTTTTTTTCTTTTCAGCTGATAACGGACGGCTCATTGTATAGCGAAGTTTTACTTGACGCTCATCCTCACGGGACCTGTCAACCAGCATGATGTGGCATTATGCTGAGACACGGTCCTTTTTTTTGGCCTCACGCAACACAATTTTACTGTCTGTTTGTTGTTTAGTTTAAAAATAAATGTATTTCTTCTTCTTCTTATATTATTACATGATTTACACAACGTCAGTATCTAGTATTCAAGCTGTGCGGCCTGAAAGAGGCATATCATCGTTTATCTATTGGATACCGCTATATTGCGAGCGGAAAGCGGAAATTGTGTTTGCTTTTCGGAAGCGCTTTTACGGTTTACATTCTAGCCATGTTCATGGATCAGCAAACATCGGCTGTGTATAGGTCTCATAAAATATTGTATAGAATATCAATGGATCATCCTTTAAGACATACGATACTTTATGGCATATTAACTATTTTACATGGAACGTAATATGAAACAAATTGATTGGGTGCGAGGAAGGTAAATTGATGATGTTTTAGGTGAAAAAGACAAAGGTAATAAATGGATTGACAATTTGAAAAGTAGATAGATAGATAGTTATCTATCTATCTATCTACTTTTCATTCTCTTTTCTAATACTCTTTATTGTACTTAACTTAATACTAACACAAAAATTAAAATAGAAAGAAACTTACAAAACTAAAAGTCGAAGTACAATGGGCGGCCTTATCACTATAAGCGATCTCTTCCAGGCAACCTTAGGATGTAGTAAAGAAGCGATAGATGGATTAAGTAGAAGAAGATACGAGAAAGAAAGGAATAAGTGATGAGATGGCAACTGAGAGAGTCTCTTCTCTCAGTTGCCATCTCAAAGAAGAGAACAAGTGTGCAGACCCATGGGATAGGTACAGGGATAGATAAATAGAAATAAATTAGGTGCCTGACAAGCCACGCGCTATGTAGGGTTCCGTAGTTAACCGTAAACGTGGTTATAAGAAGTTGGTGTATGTTTTTAAGTATTCCTTTATTTTTAGGAAACCTCATTACTTTAAAGCCTTATAGATTTTTAGTAAGGTAGCAGTTCAGATTTCAGAGGGGGTCGAAAATAAGTTTAAAACTTTAATATTTTGCAAACGGAACCCCAGAACGAAAAACTGTCTTTGCAACTTCAAACAGACAGACGAAGCGTAACTTTAAAGGTTTCTTGTTTTACTACGAAAACCCTAAAAACGAAGGGGGACATTTCTAAACTCACGTTCCTTCGCATTCGTACATACCACTGATAAACAAATTAAGACCAAGTAAATAACACGATATCGTCGAGGTCACTCGGCTCTTAGTCTCTTTGTACATTTGCATAATCCCCTTGTCAGTGTTTTCTAGCGGTAAGTAAACACGTATCCGCAGGAAGTCGCGTGCTGTGCGTACATTGCGCGCCGCTGACCATCGGACGCCCCCCTTTATCCACCATCCGATTTATAACAAGCATTAGCATACAGATTGGAAAGTTAGCGATCAAGCCACCTTCCTTGGTTCGAACGAGAAACCATAACCACTTTAATGCCGACGTCTCCTGATTGCTAATGGAAATTCTTCAATGCTGAAATTCCGTTTGTTTGACGTTGGAATTCGGACTTTCGACAGCCAGTGTGACTTTGGATGAAGGTCTGTGAGTGAATTGTGAATAATCTATTGGTTTTCTGAACCAGATTAGGTATGAGGGGTTAAAAGGGGCACCGTTATTTTATGCCCATTATAAAACTATATTATATAACGGTCAATTGTTTTTTTATTCATTTCTCATTCCTGTAAATCATGCCTTAGCGTGGGTTACTAACGGTTTGAAAAAAAAGCTTAATATAGTTGATATACAACATTTTGGCTCAATGTTTAACACTTCTCTCAGTCACTTACCTACAACGAAATACTTAAAATGTATAATGTTAAAACAATTTTATAATATAATCTATATTCGGCATTTTTATCGTCAATCTTTTTATGAGACTTACGATAGTTTTAGAAAATATTTATATTTAAAGATAAAAGTAAATATACTAAAGAAAATAAAAAAAATACTTTACTTGTAGCATCAACAACGCTCATCTAATCTTAAAAGATTTGAATTAGACTTACATTACACAGTAATTAATGTAATTAATTTGCAACATAAACTTACAATATATAATATATTTAAAGACTTAAACCTACCATACCTTACTTTTAAACGCCGATTTAATAAATCTAACAGTTAATCAACAGTTTTTTGACATATTTTCTTATAAAACTGCTAAAACTTCGTCAGATTAGTTAAATCAGCGCTCATAAGTAAGGCTCATTGTTTTGTTAAAGTTCCAAAGTTTTCTCTTACAGCTCGCCGCTATCTAAGAGCAGCAGGGTTTATGTCGAGCGCCGTGTTCCATTACAGCAGCACCGATCTATTCATTACTAAACAATGTCCTACCCTTCCGAGTAGGTATCCGCCCCCACTTGCCTCTAAAACAATTAGTGACTCGTTAGGACCCTTCGGAATCTTTGATGACGTTCGGCTACTCGCTAGGCTTTCAAAGATTTCAGCTCCATTCAATATTAATGCAAAAAACCTTGAATTGTTAATGCTGTTAATGCTGAGCTTTTGTTGATGGTTAATTGATTTGATAAATCTATACACATTTTGTAAAGCTGAAGAGTTGTAGGTTCGAATTGAAGAATTATTTTGGTGTGTGATAGCCCAATTATCGAGGAAGACTATGAAACAATAAATAATAGGCTATGAAACATCACGCTACGATCTATAGAAGCGGAGCGCGATTGAAAAATGTTGCATTGACGGGACAAAATCATTCCAGTCTTCCCGGGACCACGATGGGTGCAATCCTGTCGAAACGTCGGGCAATAATAAAGGTAAATGGCGCGATAAATACCCGTTTAAATATGTGTTAATAATAAAATCATGATTGGATGATGGAAGATGGGATGATGGAAGATGGGATGATGACCTGGTGAAGACCGCAGGTCGACGGTGGATGCAGATCGCTTCCAACCGCAATAACTGGATATCCATGAGGGAGGCCTATGTCCAGCAGTGGACGTCCTACGGCTGAAATGATGATGATGATGAATAAAATCATTCCATGTGGAAGCTTTCGTTGCGTGCGCTGCCTAAACGGTTTGACACGTTCTCTGGCAGAACGACATTTCAAGTCCTTTCGGTGAATAAGTGAGGTACTACGTCATCATATCAAATCATATCAAAATATCAAGCGTCTACTGTTACACGGGACAGTTCAAATATAAGTCTAAGCATAGAGTTGAAAATAGCTTGGCTAAGGGCTGCTCCCGCCTATAAACGAGACGGCATAACACGTTCTGTCGTGCAAAAGTATAATTTCATAAAAAATAACAACAGAACGTGTATTAGAAGTCGTACACTTGGTATAGGCAAATTGTATTTCAATCTGAGCAGTTCGAGAAAATCTCCCGCTCGCGCGTACGTGTTAAGTTACGTAGCCATCATTTATGTCTAAATATTTCCCTAAAAAAATCTGCGACATAATAATGCAATATTTTAAATTGCATTATCATGTCCTACATTTTTAAAGGTAGTTTTTATTTATTGGTTTATTTTAATGCATTGATTACAAAATTATTCGAATAATTGAAATAAAATGGTTCCTATCATTCCTGATTAAATTTAAACATGTATATTTTTGTAATCTCCTTTTAATTTCCTTTATTTTGAGACCCTACTCAATAGGTTTGGTGAAAAAAATGCCCTTTCTTCAGTCGGGTGAAAAGAGGTTGTAATTAAAATAGTTTCTTACTATCTGACGTTTGTTAAGATTTATTTAAAAATGGCAAAGATATGTGATGCCATGGCCTCTTTTAAATATTACAGTCAGTAACATTTCTAAAATAAGCGCGAAACATCAGAATATTTATTCACAGACCTGGTCTTTGTCATCTCTTCAGCAGTTTGACTGCTCTGGGTCTGCCAAAGCGCGATGCAGCGAAGTATTCTAGGTGTAATTGGTTCATAATAGATAGAGTTCTGGGGCAATAAAAATTTTGAAAAACTACAGACAACTTGAAAACATTCACCTTTTTATTGAAGTCGGTTAAAAAAAACCAATGCGAAATAATTCTTCCTTAAAAGCACCACAGATTTCATCTCATGTACCTGAAACAAAATAAAAGCATTTATAACCTTGAGTTTGATTAACGAGTATCCCTCCGTTAAGAGTGAACTATTATTCAACTTTAGTTGCAGATTCTTACTGTATCCACGTGCAAAAGACGAGTTCTACAGCGCTCTACTGCCGGCACACCACGGCAGTCGCTGGCTACAGTTTGTATTTTTTTAGTGTACTTTTACTTAGGAAGAAAATTTCAATCTGTGCTCAACCAGCAACACGATTTTATCAATAATAAAACTTCGAATCGGTCAAGGTTTTGTAGCTTCAGGCTTAGTGTTAAGTTTTAGATTTGTATTTTTTTTAGTCTGCAAAGGATCGGGATGGTTGGAAGACTTTAGGGGAGACCTTTGCCCAGCAGTGGGAAAACATAGGTTAAATAAAAAAAAAAAATAACTTTCGCGATCAAAACACATTTTTAACATTCATGTAACCAGGTATCTAACGGGTGAACCTTTATTATTACATGTAACATGTAACCTGTAAATCTTTCGAATATATTACCTGGTATGTATTGGAAAAATATTTGTAATATACATGCAACCTGGCATCTATCGGGTAATTCACCTTTATTATACATTTCACCCGGTATCTATTGGGTAAATTACCTTTATTATGTCCCTAGACGAACAAAATGAAAGCATTTATAAATAATAAGTGCAATAACGAGTCCACTTCAGCTGAGAGTGAACTATTAAACTATACTTCGTTTAACAAACAATAAAGTACCTCGGAAAGAGCTAGGAAAATGCACGTCCTTTATTCACCGAGAACTTTCGTAGAATATTTTCTGCCATTTTACCGCCGGGTAATGGTTCTGAGCAAGCACAGGGTTGTTGCTGCAAACGTTGTAACAGTTATACACAAATGACGATTTGAAAATGAAAACGAAAAATATTTAGAGACACGACAGACATTGCCGAGGGCAAGTATAATGTTGCGCCGCTTCTTTTACCCGTTGATGCAGTATGAATCTGCCAAGGGTTCTCCGAAGATGGGCAGCAGCACCTTTTCGTGTATCAACATCCCGTACTGCACTCGCCATCCCGCCTGCCAAGAGGTGGTGAGTATATACTACCCCCTAATAATCTTGGCGATCCATGATCCGGATGGATCGTGACGGAGGATGTGGACAGCAGTCTTATGGCTGTGATGGTACAACATAGGTAATATTACAACTATAACATTATTTTTAGTTAGCTAAGACTGAAATAATTATCCAACGACATTGGTATCCAAACTGGGATTCCCTGAGTTATGGCGTACCGAAGCCCTCTTCCATTACTGCTAACAGAACTATAATTAAATAAATAATGCTGGACAAATCACACAGCATCATCTAGCCCCAAGCTAAATATATAAGGAGTAGGTATAATAGTAGTAAGTAATGCAATATTAATAAAGCTTTGATTATTAAAGCTTGATTTCCAGCATCCAACTCTATCTCTCAGCAGTAGGAAGTCTACTGCTGCTTCAATAGAATTTAAGATGAGTGATGTTATCACTTATCTTAATTCATTGTCACATTTAATCTTCATAGCTTCCCCGGCACCCCATGGTGCCGGCAGTAGAAAGTTACCACTTTTCTCATGCCCGTGGCTGTGGAGCCTGCTAAGGGATACCTCCGGAAATGGGCAGCAGCGTCTTTCCGTATATCAACATCGCGTACCGCGCTCGCCAATCCGCCTGCCAAACGTGGTTAGTACGGCAACCACCCCTCATGGAGATGCATGTGGGAGGCCTGTGTTCAGTAGTGGACGTTTTACGGCTGAAACGATGTTATCAAGGTCAATCATTGGGAAGTCCTCGAAACTTGTAACAAGTAGATCGGCTTATTGGATAAAGGTCGCGTCCAAATAATAGTTAATGAATTAACTACTTGATTGGTTAGTAGAATAGAAACTGATTTGAATTCTTGAAACGATGTTAATGATAAATTAATATAACACGCTTGGGGTGCCGGCAGTAGAGTGTTACCCTTCCTCTCATACCCATGGATCCAGTAAGAGCCTGCTAAGGTATATCTCCGGAAGATAGGCAGCAGGGTCTTTCCGTGTATCAACATCCCGTACTGTGCCACCAACCCGCCTGCCAAGCGTGGTGAGTTTGGCGAATACCTATCACTAGATTAAACTATTCACAAATATTTGGAGCTTGATTATTATATGGCTTGCTATTAGCCCACTGCTTAACAGCGTTTTTACACATTTTTTTGTATAAAACTTTTACATTAACCGTGAAATGATTATTTTATTCGTCATTTATTGTTAAGGGTAGGACGTCAAACTTTGAGATAGAACAAATAAAGATCCAAGTTGGAGGGACTTTGAAGAAGAAAAAGGTTTTTTTTTTATTTGAGAAATCCCTATTTAATTTTCCGTCGATAACATTTTACAAAGAGCTTAACAAATTCAAAATGAATATTAGCCCGCATTTTACTTTCTGTTACAGATTATCGCAAGAATCAGTTCAAGCTTGAGCGGGCTCTTAATTTACGGCGCACCCAGATCTGATATAGCTCATTGCTTCGCATTAAAACCAATTAAGGACCACACAAATGCAAACAAAAAGTTTATATATATATACATATATGTATAATTGCGTATATCAGAATAGCAGAATCTATATTGGCCGACATCGGGACGATGGCGATGCGGCGTTCTTCTATGCAACATGCTTTGCGTGTTACACGCTACGCCATAACACGCGAAACAAAACCATATAACTCACTCAACCATCCAAGCAATTATAGCTCTGAATTCCAGAAAGCTAGAGTCCAGTTTCGGAAGCATAGGAATGGTTGATACGTCGTTGGGAGTGCAGCTGAAAAGGTCTTATCAAGTTACTTGTACAATTCGCGAAGTTGAATTAAAACTCAAAGGTGAGTCACCAGATATCGAAACCATTCCATTTTCTATTTGTATAGGCTTATTTATTATTCTTGCCATGATAGGCAATCAACTTATATCACAAAATTACCTAGTAAACTCTATTTTCTAAATAAATTAGACCAGGTGCCCGCCGGAGCGCGCGCTGTAGTTCCCTAGTTAGCTTGTTGTACATGTTGTTATAAGTTGGTGTATGTTTTTTACGTGTTCCAAAACATACAAATAGGTATTCATTGAGTTTTTGGTTTGAAGTATTACAGTATGTTTGGTAAACCGTATCACTTAACAACGATAATTATCTTTGAAACTAAGAGAAGCTAGCTTAAACGTTATAGTTTTCTTAGAAAGTGCGTGGTTTAAACTACACTTATGATTTTTATTTTCAAATTTAATAATAAGGAGTTTCGAATTTAGAGGTGGGGACGCTCGAATAAGTGTAAAACTTTAATATTCAACGATATACACGATAGGAAAAAAAAACATCCATTTACATTTTTTACTTGTTATTTTTTATTAATTATTTTTTAGCATTTTTATATCGTTATCTCGGCGTCATTATTTTGTATCATCATCATCTCAGCCGAAGAACGTCCACAGCTGGACACATACCTCCCTACGGATCTCCATGAGGGGTTGCTGCCATACTCGCCACGCTTGGGGGGCGGGTTGGCAAGCGCAGTATGGGATGTTGATACACGGAGACGCTGCAGCCCATCTTCCGGAGGCAGATTCTCACGGACAAGAGAGGAGGACAAATATTCTAATGCCGGCACCTCATAATTCTGACGTTCTGAAAATACATATGAGAGAGATGCTACATAGAGCTCTCTCAATGGAAGGTAAAAGCAGCGCAGCGGCCAGAGTGCCCACGTCTCATTCACGAGCAGGTTAACTCGTTTGAAACCGAGCGTCGCGAGCAGCTCGATAAAAAAGCGAGACGAGCTCAAGGCCCGACCACCAGTGGCCATATCTTGTAACTACATCGGCGGGGTATAGACATATGCAAAGTGCTCGTACCTTAACCAACAAACTTGGGTAGGCAAGCCACCAGAGAGCGCACCAAAGGGTGGAACAAGTCCAACAAGTCCTCTGAGTTAAGGACGCATTTACGAAACGCGTCAAAATATTAAGAAAATAGGACTAGTTCCGGTTCATTTTCTGGTTTATCCGTCGAAGTTTCACATATTTTAAGCATACCAAATGAACCAGAAAACCAGTGTCTATAGAATATGGTTTTTTTTTCTTCAAAATAATAAACTTTTAATTCAAAAAATATAGTTTTCCGTAGCTTCTTCTCGCAAAAACTATGAAAATAGGCCCACTTTCGCATAGATCTCACTAACTCGAAGATTTAGAATAATAAAAAATATACCACGTTATAAAAAAAAACACTAAACATTAATTCATGGGAAAAAAATACAAAAATATTCACATAAACCACAAAAATAAATCATCAATATTCGACCATAATTCTAAAATTTTGCTAATTCACGTAAAGCGTATTGTCTAAGAAATAAGGTTGACTATCTTTTGTCTTTGTTGATGTTTGGTGTATAAAGTAACAATCATTTTGAATGAATAGTCAGTATGCAATTCAAGCGCGTCAAATTGTAAATGCGTCCTTAATTATGCCTGTCCATTACAAATCAGTCGCTGTCGTCGAAATCTGCCAAGACATTAGAAGAACTATATTATGTGTCCATTCAAATAGAAAGCTTTCTAGAACTAATAGTCTCTTCGTAAAGCCGAACACAGACACAGCGTAACTATAAGAGTTCCTGGTTGTACTACTGAACCTTAAAAGAGTACTCAGTAACGCCTTGGTATGACAAAATAATTTCTTTCGATATCGTAATGAAGTTCTCAGCATTCTGGAAGTTGTAACGAAAAATAAAAAATATCATATCTGCAGTTGGCAAGTGCTAGAATTTTAACAAAAAGTTTAAATTAGAATTGTTTCTCATGCAATCCTTGACGGTTACGCTTTAGTGAACGTTGCAGTGTATATTTTTCAAGTTGGAAAACTTCAACAATAGTTAGTAGAGGTGGGAGGATGAACGAGAAATGGGATTGCGTCATTTTGTCGCAACAATGCTACTTCTATGCCGTGGGGTGCCTGCAGTAGAATGTTGCCTTTCCTTTATTGCCCGTGGATGCAGTAAGAGCCTGCTAAGGGACACCTCCGGAAGATGGCAGCAGCTCGCCAACCCGCCTGACAAGTGTGGTGAGAATGTCAACTACCCCTCAGGGATATCCATGAGGGAGGCCTGTGTTCAGTAGTGGACGTTTTATGACTGAAATTATAAACTATACGAGTATATTGTTTTAATTATTCTTTTTAATTCTTAATAAAGTTTTTTTAAACAATCGACACAAAAAAATTTAAAAATAAATTAAGATGTGAATTATTAATTTAGAATAAATACTACGTAAACTTAAGTTACACTGAAATTAAGGTTATGCCATTTAAATTGTCAAAGTTAAACACTTTTAAATAGTGAATGAATTGATCAGAACTTAAACATCGATTTTTTTTGTAATCTATATTATAATACAATGGTAATAATAGTAGTAGTAGAGTTGCTGTTTAGTAGTTGTTTATTTAATTAAGGAGATAACAAACTACTACATCATAATAATATATTTAAGTTTCTTATGAATAGGTAAAACTTAAAGCCACGAAGTAATAATTGTTGAGCAGTTGCTGAGTAGTTGTAGAGAAGTTGTAGAGTAGTTGTAGGGTAGTTATAGAGTAGTTGTAAAGTAATTTTAGAGTAGTTGTAGTAGTAGGTGCGATAAAAGGTTCGCCGGGACATCTAGTTTTTCATAAAACAATAAAAACTCCATCAATTAAGTGTTTATTTTTAATCAACGCTCGAATGTGTTCTACCAAACTAACCTCAGTATTTAAACGTCATTCAAAACGTCACATTACAATGTAGACGCTTGAATAACACAGTAATACATCAGTGAGACTGATCGAATCTCGGCTTGAGCTCTATAAACAATTCACAAATCAATTACTGGATTCCTCTCGCGTGACACGCCAGTAATGTCATTGAATGATGACACAGCTGAGCCGGGCAAAGCTGTGTGTTTCACGACAAGTTTATCATCATCGACGAGCTCTGTGGCGCAGCGGGCGAAGGTCCGCCTGCGACGCAAGGGGTTGCGGGTTCGATTCCCGCCTCGGGACAAATGTCTGTACGATCTGCAGATATTTGTTCAGGGTGTTCTGGGTATTTTTCTATATATAATAAAAATATCTATCTATGTAGTATAATATATTAAGTATATCAGTCATCTAGTACCCATAACACAAGCTCTGCTTAGCTTGGGGCTAGATGATGCTGTGTGATTTGTCCCGCATCATTTATTTATTATTTATCAGTTATTATGCGCAGCGTGTTCATTTTGTTCGTGTTGCAGCCTGTTCTACCCTAATTTTAATACTTTAAAATATGTAAGAATATTCCTTTTTTCTGAAGTCGTATCGTAATTATCTCAACAATTTCTGTTGACAAATTTATTTATATGCTAGTCACCACGTTGATATCACTTCTCCCTACACTTATCTAGCGTTAAATGTAATTGCTCGTTTTGAAGCTTGCATAAAATAAAAATATTTTTTTTAATATCTAGTGCTTACCGTAACTTGTACCTATATAGCATCAACTAGCCTAATTTTACCTATTGTTTAAAAGTTTTGAAAGGTCGTTGGCCTAAAAACGTTGTATGTTGTTTTATGTTTGTATAGATCTAGGATAAAATTCACACTGGAAATGTACTTAGTAATTTTTTTTTACATCAATAAAGACCCTTAAAAATTGAAAAATTTAAATAATCATCATCAACATATCATCATCATCTCAGCCGAAGGATGTTCACTGCTGGATGTAGGTCATGGATCTCCAATCATAAGGTGGTAGGCGGGTTGGCCAGCTCTGTACGGAAAGACACTGCCGCCTATCTTCCGGAGGTATCCCTTGGCATATTCTTACTGCATCCACGGGCAAGAGAGGAGAGCCAGCGTTCTACCCCCGGCACCCCACGGTAAGGATATGTAGCATTATACTACATATCGTCCTTTGTCATGAATGAACAAATAAACAAACTGAGGCAGGACCTTAGCAATTACTTAATCAATTTATTTATGTGGAAACGATCACAGGTTATCAGGTTACAGATAATAGTTATCCCGATAAACATATCGAACCCACACCTTACGTCTCAGCCGGCTATAAGGTAACAACTGAGCCGCTCACCTACAGGCGTCGTCTTTATAACGTCCTGCAAAACGTCAAATTGACGAAAGACTTTACTATTATTGCAAACTTCAAATGAAAAGTTCCGAGACTTTGGTATCATCATCATTATCATCTCAGCCGCAAGACATCCGCAGCTGGACACTATGCCCCTCTAATGGATAGCTAAGTATCCAAAAGGAGTTTGTTACCATACTCGCCACGCTTGGCAGACGGATTTGCGAGCGCAGAAAATAATCTTGATACATGGAGAGGCCGCCGCACATCTATCGGAGGCGACCCTGGGCAGAGGCTTACTGCATCCACGGGCGAGGAGAGGCAACATCCTACTGCCGGCACTAGAATGTTACCTCTCCTCTCATGCCCGTAGATGCAGTAAGAGCCTAATAAGGGATACCTCCGGAAGATGGGCATCAACGTCTTTCCGTGTATCAACATCCCGTACTGCGTTCGCCAATCCGCCTGCCAAGCGTGGTGAGTATGGCAACTTTGGTACAGCCACAGATAACGTAATACTATATTATAGTAGTTTAGCGACGGTCTGTCCTAACTAAACACCGTATTGTATATACACCTAAAATAATAACCTAGAGATAAGACGAGGTTAAGCCTCGGGCTTTCCTTAGCTTTGTGCTAATTAATTATCACAAAATGAGCCTATTTATTAAGTTAATAGGGATTATTTTAGACAAAACAAATGGCCAAATTAGTAAATGCCCTGAAAAAGAGAACCAGTTCGGGCTTGGAGATAAATTGAAAGAAAGGGACCTCGAGGGAGCATATCGTAAAGAATATATTTCTCTTGCTTTCATTCATATTTTTTTTTCATTTCAGCCGTAAAACGTCCACTACTGAACACAGGCCTCCCTCGTGGATCTCCATAAGGGGAAGTTGCCATACTCACCACGCTTGGCAGGCGGGTCGGCGAGCGCAGTGCAGGATGTTGATACACGGAAAGATGTTGCTGATCATCTCCCGGAGGTATCCCTTAGCAGGCTCTAACTGCATCCACGGGCATGAGAGGAGGGGTAACATTCTACTGCCGGCACGCCACGACCTGATGTCAAGTAAGGATAATTCAAATTCAGTCATAAATAAACGGATTCTTAATACCCAGCCAAACGAATTATCAATGGTTAATCTGATTTACGATTCGCGCTCAATATTTCAATGCTCTTCACAGATTTTCTAAGCAGTCTGATTGTATAATTTTCTGAAAATTCAACGGTGTGTAACCCAATAACGCTTTATATACATACATCTATATATTTTTGAAATTGCCGTCTTTGTAAACAGTAATAATACAACATTCTTAAAGCTCTCCGACCTTACTGAAGTAAACAAACGCAGCAAAGACAATTTTTGCCAAATAAAGCACAATTATGCCCTTATGCACAAAAGCATCTTCTGCATGGTTTCAAAGGTTTGACCACAGATTACAGAAACGTTTGACTTTAAATGGTCGGGTGAGTAATCCTCAAATTAATGATTAATTTGTTTTACTTGCGTCAGTTTTTAAAATGAAAGTCGACAAGTTTAGATTTTTCGAAACTTAGAAATACTATTTTATATCTAACTAGCTTTTGCCCGCCGCTTCGCATGCGTTGTACCCGGATAAAAAGTAGCCTATGTGTTAATCCATGTTAACATCTAAACTTGTGCAAAGTTTCAGCTCAATCCGTAGGATAGTTTTCCGTGATGAGGTAACAAACATCCATACATCTATACACACAAACTTTCGGCTTTATAATATTAGTGAGATTGGAAAATTTATAAACTTATCAATTTATGTTTTTCTTTCATTTCAATGAAAAATATCGAAACCTATTTTGAAAAGTTTTGCAATCTTTAAGAGTTAAGCCGCTGGGAACTGTTAAGAAGTTTAACGTCTCGATAGTTGCGAGAGTCAGCCTCAAATTAGATCGTGTTCGGGTTTTTAAGTGCGAAAATAAAAATGCTTTTCCAGTAGATTTTATGCCAGTATTAATAGCATTTAACGTAACAAGGTTAAGAGCTAAATTGGTTTATCAAGTTAGCGGGCTTGCGAGTTAGAAGACTTATAAAGAATCTGTGTATATGTACAGTGAGCTCTAAAATAAAGTTTTGGTGCAATTTTTAATTGTGTATAGGTTTTAACACCCGATTCAAAAAGATGGGTGTTATACCACTATGCATGTATGAATGAGTATGGAACCGTAACTCTTGAATGGGTGAACCGATTTACTTTTTACTTCAATTGAAAGCTAGTTCTAAAACATGGTTTATCAAATGTTAATCCGCTTGGAAATTATTGAATGTAAAATGTAAAGAAAGTAATTTTTCAGAATAATATAATTTCTCACAAACTTTAAAAACAAAACGGATATCAAACACATTTCCAAAAGCGCTGTTGATAGATTTTCACTTTTAAAACGAAATCCAGAGGTAAGTACCAAATCCTTCATTATCGAACTGAAAAGAAAAGCCAATGAAGAGGTATAAAGTCCTCGATAAAACGGGCTCTAGTTTACTTTAAGTATCACTAAACCCTTTTTTACGGGATCGAATCAGAAATGAGGAAATACGTAGAAGAACTCGGGTCAACGACATAGCCAAGCGGATTAGCACGTTGAAGTAGCAATGGATAGGCCATGTAGCTCGCAGAACAAATGGCCGATGGGGCCGAAAAGTTCTGGAATGGAGGCCACGGACCGGCAAGCGCAGTGTCAACGTCCACCAACAAGATGGGCTGACGATCTGGTGAAGACCGAAAGTCGACGGTGAATACGGTCGCTTCCAACCGCAATAACTGGAAATCCATGAGGGCCTGTGTCCAGCAGTGGACGTCCTACGGCTGAAATGATGGTGATGAAGAAACCCTCTTATTGTATCTGTATTGACAATTGACATAACCTTTTACAAGGTGAAGACTCAATTTCGTATGTGACTGGTAGTAGTAGGTGCGAGGCAAGTTTATCAATCCTATGTAAGACCTGGGTCTTACAAAGGATTGATAAACTGAGGTTGCCCTGCACGCTGCCTGCAACGCTTGCCTGGGCAAGAAAATTCTGTCTCATCTATCTCATCATCATTTCAGCGAGCAACGTCCACACATGCCTCTCATATGGATCTCCATGATACTCCATACTCACCACGCTGGGCAGGCGGGTTGACGAGCGCAGTACGGGATAATGTACTTTAAATCTAAAACACAATTACTTCCTGTTTTGGTAACATATAACAACTAATAAATAAATAAATAAATAATAAATAAATAATGCTGGACAAATCACACAGCATCATCTAGCCCCAAGCTAAGCAGAACTTGTGTTATGGGTACTAGATGACTGATATACTTAATACATTATACTACATAGATAGATATTTTTCTTATATATAGAAAAACACCCAGAACACCCTGAACAAATATCTGCAGATCGTACAGACATTTGTCCCGAGGCGGGAATCGAACCCGCAACCCCTTGCGTCGCAGTCGGACCTTCGCCCGCTGCGCCACAGAGCTCGTCAATAACATACAGAAACTCAAAGAGACTCAAATCTTGGTAAATACCTCGTAAATATTGCATACAATGTTAACAACCATCAAAAGTTATATAACATACACGTACAATAACTTCTAATAGCAGGTCTACAGCTAACTACGGAACCCTACATATCACGTGGCCCGACACGCACCTGACCTAATTTATTATTTATATAAATAGATAGATTGGCGTTGGGTACCAGCAGTAGAATGTTATCCCTCCTCTCATGTCCTACAATACCTCCAGAAGATGGGCAGCAGCGTCTTTCCGTGATGATGATAACTTAGCAATAGACCTAGGATATGGATATAGGCTATTTTTCGTTGCAAAAATGTTACTTGAATAGGTTGAAATAGGGGATGCAATTTACTACGAGAAAGATGTATTGCAATAAATTTAAGGAATACTTCTAGCAGTAATATATGCTTGCATTTCAATATATTGCGACAAGTTTTATTTACTCTGAACCAACTTGAATCCTCGCGGGTGAAGTCTCGACTACCTGCATCATACAACAGGGTGTATTATAATACGTGTACTCACCAGAAAAGGGGTAATTCTGAACACCCCAAAAAAATAACTTTAGCTTTACGACTTTCCAGGATTCGGTTATTTTCGTTTAAGAAAAGACCACGAAAGTTTTAACTTTAACAGCTGATTATACGATACAACCAAACGACTAATGGTTCTTGACAGGGTCATTGACATCCGAGAAGAAACAAAAAAATATTATTTTTTTCAATGTATAATTAATGGAATCAGGCGTTACTTTGCGGAAATCCATGACAATAAAATGCAATGAAAATATCTAGTTTTAACGACATTTTGTCGTGTGGGTTTGGGTATGCATGCTGCACTAACAACCTAGTTCTCCCTGCATGTGCTTAATTAGCAGGCGGGAGGGTGGTGCATATGCATCTCAGCATTAGCGGAATTAAAACTAGATATTTTCATTGCATTTTATTGTCATGGATTTCCGCAAAGTAACGCCTGATTCCATTAATTATACATTGAAAAAATAATATTTTTTTGTTTCTTCTCGGATGTCAATGACCCTGTCAAGAACCATTAGTCGTTTGGCTTGTCAGTATCGTAAAATAATTATATCCCCAATTTTTTCCCATCCAAAACGACTTGTATTCATGGGCTCAAACCCGGGTTAGTGCACATGTTTAATACACACTGTGTAAAACCTACACCATTTTAAAATTGCGAAACGAATGCAACCCATCGACCTGGTGGTTTTATTAGTCAGTAGGAAAGCACTTAGAACCTTTCACCTCGTTCACGTAATTCTCAAGATTAATGGCCTCATAAACTCACTATGAATCGAAATAAACGGAGCAATAAGGTAAGATATACTGTGCCAATTGAAAAGCATGTTAAATGCTAAATTCTTTGGAGGCTGATTTTTTTCCCGATTTTAAGCTTACTTTTTTGTCTTTTTTTCTTAGCTATTTTTTTTTGTTATTTAACTTCCTGTCTTCATAATTGTTGTCTTCCAGTAACATATTTACTTGTAATTAGTCGCCTGCTACATGTGGAAATTTGTGATTAGCCCTCAGTAACCATAATTCTTTGTCTATTAGTTCATAAGCTAGCTGTTATTTCCCAAACATTGTAAAAATAAAATATTTATCCTGGGACAAAAAACGATTAAACAACTATACCTCAAAAACTTATCCATAGATCAAAATTCCTCCGCGACAATCGGTTTGTGTTCATGTAATCTACTATAATTATATTATTTTATCAAAATCTGATCATCCCTTCAAGAGTTATCGCCAGACAGAAAAAAACATTAAATCCCATATCTCAAAAACTATCGCATAAATCGAAATTCCCCCACGCCAATCGATTTGCATTAATGTTTTCTCTCCACTAATTACTCCAGATTGATCCATTCATGTTGCCGAACAATTATCGCTCCCGTGTAAGCGCACCCTTAGGCATGGCGAGAAACGTAAGGCTGAAGTATTAATATGTGCCACTGGTAAAAAAATCTGCCTTATGTGACTGAGCTTTAAGGTCCTCGAATAACCAAATGGAAGTACAGCAAGTTTTATTGCATTCGTATTTAAATAATGTATCAACTTTTTTCATAAGATTTTATATAATGAGGAACCTTAATGCTAGGAGGCAATTTCTAAAGGCATTTATTCGATTTAAAACTTCAACATTTTTTGTGATTCACCGCAAACTCAGCGGACTAGGACCCCCGGTGCATGAATTGACCAAGCCCAGCGCTAGAAAGGTAAAAAACTCGTGAGGACCAGCTATCTAATTTGTCAATTTATGCACCGCTAGTAGTAAGGATTCGCCGGTTCTAGATAAATCTAGAACCGGCGAATCCTTACTCGTTCTCCGGTTCTAGATGAAGCGGTTCTGCGGTCGTCCAGTGGCAGGATCGCCGCCTAAAAAAAAAAAAAATAAAAAAAAAAAAAAAAAAAAAGTTTGGTATCAAATTGGGGGTTTTGGCATACGCCCGATCGATTGCACTTGTCCATTTTAACGTATCTTAACTCATTCCAAAGTTACAGAAAACGATTAATAAAACTGATTATCACCTTCAAAACTAATTACTAATAGCACTTCGCCACTTTCATTGTGACTAATTAGTTTACTCGCTTAAACATTACCTTAATTACCTCGGTGATTAGGATGTTGCACATAAACATTTTTGATTTTATTCCATATTTTTATTTACATTAAAACATGTATTAAATAACTTAGACAGAAATATATCGTTTTTCAGCTTACTGCTACCAAATAATTTTACAAAATCCATCATACTATTCCCGTTATACTTGTAATATAAATATGTTAGACAATACTCTCCACAAACTGAAGTCAAATCATGCTGTAGCCTGTACCTATTGAAATCCCACTGTCTTGTGGTTCGATTCAAGAAACTTCTATGATTCCCCGTAGGTGGTCGTCCATAAGAATCAAAATACTGGCCAACTCCATTTCTCTCTATGTGAATGGCTATCCAATGAGAGCCTGGTTCACTATCGGGGTCTAAATTACTTATTATGCATGTTGGAGTGTTAATTTGTAAAGGTAACCTGTTTGCTGCATAAACATGTTTTTGTAACGTAGGATGTATGAAATGCAAATATTTTTGAATTTCAATTGTGTTCATCATACAGTTGTGACACATTCAATTTTCAAACCAAGAATGTAAATCTTGGTAGGCTGAACTTCTTTATAAAGTATGGAAGGAAATAAAAGGATTGGAATATGTTTTGATGTTTTTTATTTCGTATTTATAACTAGGTTTATACATTGATAGTGGTGAAAGACTGGTTATAAAGATATGCAAGGAATGTGTACTCAAGCAATCACATTTGAACTTTGCTTTGTAATCACATTAGGAGTAATTAGGTACTAATGATCTTGATATCGTTGAAATACTTGGTATATAAGTCACGCATTTCTTCAAATGTTCATATTATTGCTAGTGCATTGTGAATCATCAGATTATATTTAGTGAATTGTGTTGTGTGTTAAAAGTGATCTACAGAAAACAATGGAGGTAAGTTATTCTCTATGTATTTAAACTGTATGTTAAAAAAATAAATCATAGTTATGGTTTCAAAAGCTTTAATTTTTATAACTTTGATTTTGCAGAACTCATTCAATCTGACTGAAGAAAACACATTCAAACAGTACTATTACACTTGTTCAGATGATGATGATGATGCTACACAGGAGTTGAAAATTACAAAAGATTGGCCATTACAGAATTTGATAAAAAGAAAATCATCAGAAAGCTTGGACACACTCTTTGATATCACAAAATCAAAGAAGAAAAAGTTATCATCAACAGTTTCTCATGCCCACCGGGATGGCGGGAATGTGTTTATATCTACCAATGAGGACGATGGTCCCAACTCTAATTTTATGATTAAAATTGAGGTTTACGACATGCAAAAGATTAGGAAAGTGGCTTCAAATGAACAATGGAAGCATGCAAATTATAGACTTAAATATTTTACTACTGAAACCAATCAAAATTATGAAAGTGTAAAAAAATTAATGTTTAATGTCACTAAAGAAATCGCTGCAGCTCCAACATGTAAAAAATATCATTTTAAAAATTAATAGGTAGATAATAATTTAAATCTTTTTCATTTTTATGATATAATTTTATTTAAAACTTACTTTATGTTATATTTGCTTCCAAGTAATCAACAAATTTTTAGTTGTAGATAAGGTACTCATTACTTATTTACTTGAAACAATGATCCCTCATAAAGTAATCACTTGGGGTACTTATTAAAGTTTACATGTTTGTCATATAAATAGTACACACAGACATATTGGTAGCATCAGTTGAATTTAAAATCTATAACTGTGAAGTATCTCTGATTATTATATCTTGAAGAAAATGGCGAATGTGAACTGTGTTAGTGTCTTTTTCAATACTGATTCTAAAATTGAAGAAGAGTTATGTGAAAAACTAGATACTTGTATGGCGTTTGAAGATGAATACGATGAGGAACTATACAATATTTGCGCCGTTGTTGAGGAAAATATAATGTAAGTAATATCCATAACTATACCAACGCTTTTATAATTTTTTGATTTAAAACCAGGATTGTGTCTTATAACGTTTTTTCATTGTTGTAGACAACAAGATGGAGGAGCTCTAAAGAGAGTGCATAACACTGAAAATGATGACATCATTGTAAAACGAGCACGATATGAAGTTGAATCATCTACTAATGCAGCAGGATCTAGCAGTGTAAACGGTGAATCAACAACTGAATCTATCAACGACAATGGAGGTGATGCTGTTATGGTGACATGTAGCACATGTCATGTTTTAGTTAAAAAAAGGTATTTAGCAAATCATTTGAAAAGTAATCTCCATAAAAATAAACTTAAAAAAGTTCACAACTCTTTAAAAAATGTATCTGTCATTGAATCAGCTTTTGGTCAAAGAATAATTTCTTATAAGATTCATAGTAAAAATGAAATAACTACAAAAAACGTTGTAACACCAGAATTATTTTTGAATTCCATAAAAGAAGAGATTTTGTTATTAATTGAAGAATCGATTCAACAGCATACTATATTTAAAGTTAACTTTGTTTTGCATGCAGATTTCATTCAACAAACTAAAGAAGATTCATTTCAAACATTTGATTTTCAAACGTATAATTACATAGTTTTTCGGGGGGATGATCTGGATATATTGTTTTCATCTTTGTGTGACACTATGGCATGTAAAATCAGTTCTTTTGAAAAAAAAGACAGTGGTTGGAGTCTTAAAGAAATAAGAGCAATTGATATGAATGTAAATAAATTTAATCCGCTACGTGGTACTTCATACATTGAGTTGCCAAAGGATATTAGAACAAAAAAAGCTGTAGTTAACGTTAAAAATGCTGATAACTTATGTTTTAAGTGGGCATTGCTTTCTGCTTTGTACCCGGTAAACGAAAATGTGAATCAAGTATCATCGTACACTAAGAATTCTAATAAATTAAAATTTGACGGAGTACCTTTTCCTGTAAAGTTATCTGATATACCAAAAGTTGAAAAACTAAACAGTATTAGCATCAACGTGTTTGGTTTAGAGTTTAAAAAAGAAAAAAAGTGTAATAATGTAGTCGGACCATTATATTTAACAAAATCTCGCAAAGACGTTCACGTTAATTTATTACTCATTTCAAACGGGTCAAACAATCATTATTGTTACATTAAAAACATGTCGCGCCTTGTAAGTAAACAAATTTCTAATCATGACCACGCAGTTCATATTTGTGATGGATGTTTACTACACTTTCCTACAAAACAAGGGTTAATTGATCATCAACAGCATGACTGTGCTCACATTGCAACAGAATTACCAAATAGTTGCAAAACGTCAAAGGATTGGTATGGTCTACCAACATCTAATGATAAATTGAAGTTTGATAAATACAATAAGAAGTTAAAAATACCGTTTGTTATATATGCTGATTTTGAAGCTTTTCTAAAACCGATTAAATCATGTTGTAACAATCCATCAAAACCATATACAAGCAATACTCACGAACACGAGCCATATAGCTTTGGTTACTATATCAAATGTTCATATGATGATACCTTATCAAAATATGAGACTTATAGTGGAAAAAATTGCGCGCAAGAATTTATGAATCGTTTACATGAAGATTTAAAAAAAATATGTAGGAAAATCAGTTTTCAAGTTTCTCCTAAGCCACTGACGGTTAAAGAGGAGAATGATATTTTAAATGCGACAGTATGTCATATTTGTGAAAGTCATTTAGATGGTGAGAATACTATCGATTATGATTGGCAAACTGGTCGCTTTAGAGGAATTGCACATCAAGTATGCGCAACAAAGTTTCGGTCACCACGTCATATTCCAGTTTTCTTTCATAACCTAAGCAATTATGACGCTCATTTCATTGTTCACGCCTTAAATTTTGTTGAAGGTAAAATTGATGTTATCCCTCAAACCAAAGAAAAATATATTTCATTTTCAAAAACTATCAATGTAAATAATCAAAAAATTAGCTTGAGATTTGTAGATTCTTTAAAATTTTTACCATGTAGTCTCGATCAACTAGCAAAAAACTTATGCAATGAGCAATTTAAGACTTTAAAACAGAACTTTCCGAACAATGAAGATTTTAAACGTCTTCGAAAGAAAGGTATATACCCATATGAATTTATGTCATCTGAAGACAGCTTGAGAAAAACAACACTCCCTACCCAAGATCAGTTTTATAGCTCACTATCCGATTCTCATGTATCAGATGATGATTACAATCATGCCAAAGATATTTGGCAGCACTTTTGCTGTTGCACTATGCTAGATTATTCTAATCTATATCTCAAAACTGATGTTTTATTGTTAACAGATGTTTTTGAGAGCTTTAGAACTTTATGTTTAAAAACATATGGTTTGGATCCAGCTCATTACTATACAGCACCTGGGCTAAGTTGGGATGCTATGTTAAAGTACACTAAAATAGAGTTAGAGCTATTAACTGATTATGAAATGGTTGCTTTTATTAAGGCTGGTATACGGGGAGGTGTATCTCAGTGCAGTAATCGCCATGCAAAAGCTAATAATGAGTTCATGGAAGATTATGATAAAGGTAAGTTGAAATCATACTTAACCTATTTTGATGCGAATAATCTTTACGGTTGGGCTATGTCTCAATATCTCCCAGTTGGTGGTTTTGAATGGGTAAATGTTGACACAAACTTCGATGTATCTGAAAATGCAGAATACGGTTTCATTTTAGAAGTAGATTTAGAGTACCCTGACGAGCTTCATGATTTGCATTCAGATTTGCCTTTGTGCCCTGAAAACATTAAAATTGGAAATTCTAAAGATACAAAATTAGTTCCAAACCTGAATAATAAAACAAAATATAAAATCCACTATAGAAATTTGAAACAGTGCATTGAAATGGGTATTAAATTAACAAAAGTTCATAGGATTTTGAAATTCAAACAACATCCTTGGTTAAGACGTTACATAGATTTAAACACAATTTTACGAACATCTGCTAAATCTGATTTTGAAAAAGATTTTTACAAATTAATGAATAATTCTGTATTTGGAAAGACGATGGAAAATATTGAAAAGAGGGTAAACGTTAAACTGTTAACACACTGGGAAAATAGAGGTAAAGTTCTTGGTGCGCAGGATCTAGTAGCGAAACCTGAATTTCATAGTTTAGCCATATTTGGAGAGAATTTAGTTGCAATTCAGTTAAGAAAAATTAAATTGCTTCACAACAAACCCATTTACTTAGGTTTTTGCATCTTGGATATTTCAAAGACTTTGATGTATGACTTTCACTATAACTTTATGCTTAAGAAGTTTAACAATAGCATTAAATTACTTTACACTGATACTGACAGTTTAATATATCATGTATTCACAAATAATTTGTATGAAGATCTTAAACCAGATCTCTCTTCAAAGTTTGACACATCTGATTACCCAGATGACAACATATTTGGTTATCCAAAAATAAACAAAAAGAAGTTAGGTTTTTTTAAAGATGAAAACAATGGTAAAATATTTCGGGAATTTGTTGGATTAAGATCTAAAATGTATGCGTTAGATGTTGAAAGTAAATTGATTTCAAAAGCAAAAGGTGTAAAAAAATGTGTTACAAAAAATATGAAAATAGAGAATTATAAAACATGTCTATTTGATAAAAATATTCAATATGGTACCATGTCTCTGTTCAAATCACTTAAACATAAGATATTTACTCAGCAAGTAAACAAAATATGTTTATCTTATAATGATAGCAAGAGATTTATTTTACCAAATAATGTTGGCACATTAGCTTGGGGCCATTATAAATTACGATAAGATATCTAATGTATTTTAGACATTAAGTTTAAACTAATAATTTAAGGAATAAATTTGAATATAGTATAATTTGTAATATTGTTTAGTAAGTATTAATAAGTAAGAAGATATTACTGTAAATAGTACCTATAATCTTTGTGATGTTATCATGTAAACTTAAGAACTAGATTAGTTATTTTTGTATACCACTTATTAATGAAATATAAATTTGTAAAATCGTTTAGTAAGTATTAGTAACTAATAAGATATTACTGTAAAAAGTACCTACCTATATTTTTTGTGATGTTGTCATGTAAACTTAAGAACTAGATTAGTTAGTTTTGTATACCTTATTAATGAAATATAAATAATTGATATTTGCATATTTGTCTCATTATTTTCATAAACCTCACACAGTTAACATATAATATTAAAAATGTTTCATTTTATTCATCCATTCACAGCAATAGTGGCAGGTCCAAGTGGGTGTGGAAAATCTAAATTCGTAACAAATTTTGTAAAGTATGCAAAAGAAATTTGTAGCACTGAATTTATTCAAATTACTTGGTGTTTTGATGAAATGCAACCGCTGTATAACCTCAAAAATATAAACTATTGCCAAGGAATACCAGATCTCAGTATGTTTGATGGAAAGGATGCTCAACTAGTAATCATTGATGATCTCATGAGAGAATCCGATGGACGCATTGTTGATATATTTACAAAAGGTAGTCATCATAGAAACTTAAGTGTCTTTTATATAACACAAAACTTATTTCATCAAGGTAAAGGTCAGAGGGATATATCTTTGAACTCTGGTTATATCATCTATTTTAAAAATCCTCGTGATAAAACTCAAATTAGATATTTAGCACGACAAGTATCACCAGAAAATACAAAGTTTATGGAAGATTCATACAAGGATGCAACTAAGGACGCTCACGGATATTTGATGATAGATTTAAAACAAGACACAAGTGATATTTGTCGTTTTAAAACTAAAATATTTCCTTCAGATAGATATTGCACTGTTTATGTTCCAACGAAACTTTATAAATATGCGAAGAATCATCAAATTTCTGTCATTCATAAATAATGTATCAAAGCCTAAAGACGCATAAAGATTTACTTAGTGCTTTGCATACACTTAAACCAAAATATCAGAAAGCGCTTCTAAAATCATGTAATGAAAAAGAAATTAATTGCATTTGTGAATGCATTCATAACATTTTACAGGGTAAAGTACCTCTTGAAGAAAAGGTAAAGAAAAAGTTAAAGAAATATAAAGGTTTACTTCGAAAACTAGTGCGAAAAAGTACTAATCAAGTTCGCAAACGTTTGATAGTTCAAACCGGAGGATCTTTTTTACCTCTTATATTGGGGTCAATTTTGAGTGGATTAGTTGGCTCTATTGTTTAAAAATATGGAACACGCTAAAAAAATGTTATTAATTGATCCAAGTGTTATTGAAAAAATGAACCAACATGATTCTGTTGATAACCCTATATCAAGGTTAGACACTGAAATGAAAAACATTTTAAAAAGTGATATGGAAGATAGACAAAAATGGATATCATATTTACAAATTTTGCAAAGATACTTACATTTTTCGGAAGAAAGACGCCAACCTCTGGAAATTCCCATAGTTTCAAATATTCCACGAGTAGAAAGAGGGGGTCAAGTATCAGATGATGGTATGATGGATAGTAAAAACAAAAATTTTGATGTCAAAGAAGTAGTTGCCGATCAGACATCAAACGAAGAAGAGGAACAGGGGGAAAGTTCTGGCTTAAGTAGAAAATCGATTTACTCTCCTAAACATATACTCAGCTTGATACCTAAAACATATTTAAGGAAGGGTGAGAGATTATTGTATTTGCTATCTTCAAATAAAAACAAAATTCATTGGGGTGATGACGGTACAATCACTGTAGACAATGAAACAATTCCTGGAAGTAATATTGTTGACTTAGTAAATGATTCTTTGAGACCACTCAAAAGAAATGATCCAATAGGATGGGAAAAATTCATGCAAGCATTGAAAGATATTAAAATACCACTTATATACATTGGAAATCCAAAAAGACTCCATTATATGAATCAGCTTCAGGTAAACGAATTTAAAGAATTCACACCACACAAGGAAGAGGAGAAGGAAGTGTTTTCAACACCAGTTGCTAGAAGAGTCAAACAGAAGATAGATTGGGAAAAATGGAGTCCTTATTAGAAATAAACAATATCTACTATAACCCGTCACACCCTGCTGGGTATGCTAGTATTGATAAACTAGCTAGAGCTATGAAAGGTAAAATGAATAGAGAAGATGTTAAAAGATGGTTACAATCACAAGAAACCTATACACTACATAAAACGGTTCACAGAAACTTTCCACGAAACAAGTATATCTTATCTAATCTTAATGAACTTTGGCAGGCTGACTTAAGTGATATGAGAACTTATTCAAAATATAATAATGGTTATAATTACATTCTTTGTGTTATTGATGTGTTTACCAAATATGCATATGCTCGACCTATGAAAAGTAAAAATTCAGAAACTATTAAAGCATGTTTTGAAAGCATTTTTAATGAGAGTAAAACAACACCAACTCATATACAATCAGACAAAGGAACTGAGTTTGTATCAAAAGATGTTCAAAGATTCTTCAAATTAAAAAATGTTAATTACTATACAACAAATAACCCCGATATCAAAGCTAGCATTGTTGAAAGATTTCAAAGAACACTCAAGATGAGAATGTGGCGTTATTTCACTCATAAAAATACGTTTAAATACATTGATATTTTACAAGACTTATTATATGCATATAACCATAGCTATCATTCAAGTATTAAGATGTGTCCATGTGATGTAAATACAAATAATATAATGACTGTATGGAATAACTTATATGATAGAAAAAAAGTTCAAAGTTTTACAAGTACAGCTTTACCAAAACTTCGCATTGGAGACTATGTAAGAATAACGAAGTATAAGCATATATTTCAGAAAGGTTATGAATCCAACTGGAGCGATGAAATATTTATGATAACTTCAATAACAGAACGATCTCCATTTGTTGTGTACACCTTAGAAGATTTAAAACAAGAAGCTATAGTTGGAACGTTTTATGAAAAGGAATTACAAAAAGTAATATATGACCCCACCACGCAGTATAAAATAGATAAAATAATTAGTTCACGCTATTCTGGTAGCAGAAAGCAGGTGTTAGTGAAGTGGAAAGGTTATCCAGATAAATTTAACAGTTGGATTTACGTTTCTGAGTTGAAAACAATATGATGACAAAAAGTTTTTATTTAACATTACTTAGTAATAGTTCCATGGAATATTTTCCAGATAATATGACAACACGATTTTCAACAAAATTACCAAAATCTATAAAACTTGAGGGAGAATGGTCAGTTGGAGTTGTTGAATTTCAATATCCTTGTACGATGTATACTGTACAAGACCATGAAAATGTAATTTATATATCAAAAGTAAAGTTGATGCCAAACGAAGAAAAACCTTCATTGGTGTATTATAAAACACATATTCCAGCAACAAATTATGATAATATTAATCATATATTAACAGCGATAAATAATATAAAGGAGAAAATTAAATTTCGATATGATGAAATATCAAAGTTTGTGTCTGTCTCTGTTATGGATGAATCTATTAAATCGTTGACACTATCACAGAAGTTAGGTTTACAACTAGGCTTTGAACCGAACAGAAATCTTGTGGGTAATGGTTTAGGTAAATGTCCTGCAAATTTACATTTAGGGTTACCATATCAATTATTTGTTTACTGTGATATTATTGAATCTCAGATAGTAGGAGATGTTATGACACCTTTATTGAGAATTATACCGTTGGATCCTGCAAAGTATATTTATGGAGCAAATAAAATGCATGTTTTCTCACCTCCTCACTACTTACCTGTTATGCGTAGAGAGTTTGATACCATTGATGTAGATATAAGATCGAGCACAGGTCAAAAAATCCCATTCCAGTTTGGGACAGTATGTGTTAAGCTACATTTCAGAAAAATATAATGTATCCTCGCGATAATATAACTTGTCCCTATGAACATTATTACTCACATCAAGCTGGTTCTGGGATTGGGGTGATTTATAAAGGAGCACCCTACCAGCGTGGTCATGGCATCGGTAGTTTTTTAGGTGGGCTGTTTAGATCTGTTCTACCATTACTTTCTAGTGGAGCTAGAGTTATAGGCAAAGAGGCTTTAAACGCTGGTGTTGGTCTACTATCAGATATGGTAAGCGCTCGTCCCATGGAGGATTCAATAAGATCTCGACTTAAAGAAGCAAGTTCAAACCTGAAAAGAAAAGCAGATAATAAAATAGATAGATTAAATATGTCTGGCTCTGGATATAAAAGAAAAAGGAAACAGTTATCTTCGCGCAGTCTACTACCAGATGTCAAAGTGAAAGCTACTAAAAAATCAAGAGCTGACAATTTGAAAGATATATTTACATAAAATTAAATAAAAATGTCGTTTTTACATAGTCATTCTTGTGAGTGTATAAAATCAGAGTTGGATTTATTCGCTTTACCATCTACGCAAACCAGCATAGAAAGTGGATTATGGATACACTACAAACCCATTTCATCTCTTGCTGACGATGGTCCCATAGAGTTTCAAGTATCGGGGACAGGGGATGACTATATGGATTTATCCCACACATTGTTACACATAAAAGCCAAAATATCCAATCAAGACTCAACAAATATATTAGCATCAACCACTGTAGCCCCTGTTAATAATTGGCTTCATTCGCTCTTCAGTCAACTAGATGTTTATTTAAATCAAAAGCTTGTATCACCTCCAAACAATACATATGCCTATCGTGCTTACATAGAAACTTTGTTAAACTATGCCCCTGCAGCAAAAGATTCTCACTTGACTTGTGCACTTTGGTATCAAGATACAGCTGGAAAAATGAACTCAACCGATGAAAAAAATGAGGGGTTTATTCAAAGACAACAGCTAACATGTGATAGTAAAGAAATAGAAATGATTGGTCATCTTCATGGTGATATATTTAACCAAGAAAAGTTTTTAATTAACGGTGTTGAAATGATGGTTAAATTAGTTCGCTCTAGAGATACATTTAATCTTATGGCTTCTTCAGCAGATTTAAAATTTAAGGTGTGCATTACAGATGCGACTCTTATTGTTCGTAGAGCACGAATCAATCCAACTGTATTACTAGCTCATCAAAAAGTGTTAGCCTCAACAACTGCTAAATATCCTATTACTCGAGCAGAAGTCAAAGTGTTAACCATTCCTTCAGGTATTCAGGGCAAAACTCTCGATAATATTTTTCTAGGACAAGTCCCTAAAAGATGTATTATTGGATTTGTAAACAATGCAGCATTTAATGGGAGTTTGACTAAAAACCCATTTAATTTTGAAAACTTTGATTTGAATACATTTTGTTTATACATTGATGGTCATCAAATACCTTCAAAAGCTTTGCAAACATCGTTTGAGAGTAATATTTTTACTGCAGCCTATCACACACTTTTTTCGGGGACAGGAATACATTTTCTCAATGAAGGTAATGGGATATCTAGGGAACAATATGCGAAAGGATACTGTTTGTTAGCCTTTGATCTAACAGCAGATCTCAGTTCCAATTCAAATACCCATTGGAACCTTATAAAACATGGTAGTGTTAGGTTGGAAGTTCGATTTGAATCTGCACTTACTCAGACAATTAACTGTATTGTTTATGCAGAATTTGATAATGTTATTGAAATAGATATGAACCGTAATGTAACCGTAGATTATAGTAGTTAAGTTCACATTGTATAAACCTAGTTATAAATACGAAATAAAAAACATCAAAACATATTCCAATCCTTTTATTTCCTTCCATACTTTATAAAGAAGTTCAGCCTACCAAGATTTACATTCTTGGTTTGAAAATTGAATGTGTCACAACTGTATGATGAACACAATTGAAATTCAAAAATATTTGCATTTCATACATCCTACGTTACAAAAACATGTTTATGCAGCAAACAGGTTACCTTTACAAATTAACACTCCAACATGCATAATAAGTAATTTAGACCCCGATAGTGAACCAGGCTCTCATTGGATAGCCATTCACATAGAGAGAAATGGAGTTGGCCAGTATTTTGATTCTTATGGACGACCACCTACGGGGAATCATAGAAGTTTCTTGAATCGAACCACAAGACAGTGGGATTTCAATAGGTACAGGCTACAGCATGATTTGACTTCAGTTTGTGGAGAGTATTGTCTAACATATTTATATTACAAGTATAACGGGAATAGTATGATGGATTTTGTAAAATTATTTGGTAGCAGTAAGCTGAAAAACGATATATTTCTGTCTAAGTTATTTAATACATGTTTTAATGTAAATAAAAATATGGAATAAAATCAAAAATGTTTATGTGCAACATCCTAATCACCGAGGTAATTAAGGTAATGTTTAAGCGAGTAAACTAATTAGTCACAATGAAAGTGGCGAAGTGCTATTAGTAATTAGTTTTGAAGGTGATAATCAGTTTTATTAATCGTTTTCTGTAACTTTGGAATGAGTTAAGATACGTTAAAATGGACAAGTGCAATCGATCGGGCGTATGCCAAAACCCCCAATTTGATACCAAACTTTTTTTTTTTTTTTTTTTTTAGGCGGCGATCCTGCCACTGGACGACCGCAGAACCGCTTCATCTAGAACCGGAGAACGAGTAAGGATTCGCCGGTTCTAGATTTATCTAGAACCGGCGAATCCTTACTACTACCGCTTAGCCAGCCGACTTTCAATTCAAAAGTTCTGAGCACGATACCGGCCGTGCACCAATAGATTTTCTTCCTTTAAAAATGTAACTGTTACGTGTACACTTACATTTTTAAAGGAAGAAAATCCACACGTGCTTTAACGGTGAAGGAAAACATCGTGAGGAAACCTGCGACCTAGCTTCAGACGTATTGACCTGTTCTTTCCTTTGACTAATGGCTGGCTATGCTGGGAGGATGTTATAAGTGCTGGGCAAGCCTAATCCATCTAACAATGTCCCAGGCACTGCATGAAGGGAGGGGCAACATTCTACATTCAAATCCTTTTATATCGAACTATTCAATTCAAGACACTCACCTCAAGAAGCATATCATTGAAAGCATGGCGTTCAGAATAGTGAATATAAAACGTCGTAAAATAGTTTTATACCACTTCTACAGTCTACAGTCTTAGTAGAGATGTAAAACTCGATCGAGTCCCCATTCTGAACAGTGCGTGTATGATCATCATAATCATTTCAGCCATAGAACGTCCACTACTGAACACAGGCCTCCCTCATGGATCTCCATGAGCTATAGTTGCCATACTCACCACGCTTGACAGACGGGTCGGCGAGCGCAGTACAGGACGTTGATACAAAGATACTGCTGCCCATCTTCCGGAGGTATCCATTTGCAGACTCTTACTTCATCCTCGGGCACGGTCCCTTGCGATTCTTGTCCACTAACTCCCAACAGAAATGGTTTTATTTATGGTTGGTTGGTTTAATGGTTTTTTATTTTAACTTTGTAGCTACTCGTATGTTAGATCTCTTTGACAACTACATTATACGCCAAGGTAGCAAAATCTATTGTTTCTGCCAACATTTTACGCTCAAACATTGTTTCGTTTACGGCTGTTTAACGTTTTATTTGATGAAAAACTTTCATGCTTCGCGTCGTAAAATAGAAAATTGTATCATCGACCCTTTTATGGATGGGCCATCCCTTACTCTGTAAAATATTAAGGTACTTTTACCCGTACATAAATATTGCCATGATTCACTAGTTCGTTGAAATCATGAGGGTATTTATTAGGCCGTGGAGCAACGGCACTAGAATATTGCCTCTCCTTTCTTGTCCGTGGATGCAGTCAAAGTCAATAAGTGTTTATTCAATACAGCAAAAAAGCTACATAGAATAATCAGTTTACAAAATTAACCGAAACAATTTCGAATTCGTTCGCTTCGGAAAACTTTTTCTCCAAGTGAAGTAAGAATCTGCCAAGGGATAGCGCCGAAAGATGGGCAGCAGCGTCTCTCCGTGTACAACATCCAGTACTGCGCTCGCCAACCCGCCTGCCAATCGTGGTGAGTATGGCAACAACCTCTCATGATCAGTTCTTGGTCCTTGAAGAGTGCAGTGGACGTCGCACGGCTGAGATGATGATGAGGATGAAAACACTAATCAAGTGGTTGGCTTAAGTAAATTGAATTGTACGCACGAAAAGTGTTGGGTGTTATTTATCTAAGAAAAAACTAGGCTTCACGACCTCTTTGGCGCAGTTGGTTTGATAACCAGTTGATACGGGTGCGGGTTAGGTTCCCGTCGGTAACAAATGCTTGCTTTTTTGCAGATGTTTATTTCGGGTCCGGGTTTTTTTTTCTATGACACGTATGTTTTTACAAACAGAAACCTTTAAACTGTAAATATGGCATTTTTACACGAACTTTGGACAGGATCAATCCGCTACATATAAAATAAAACCTCGAAATAAAGTTCCAAAAGAGTAACATATATAAATAGTGAACAAAATGCAGTAAAGTGAGTTGTCCAGACTCGAGTACAAAGCACAGAGGCGCTCGACATACGCTTTTCTTATTTTATTCATTAGTGCATGTAACTGAAAGCATCACGACTGGAAGCTACACCCGCTGTGGTCACTTCTGCCAGGGTTGACACTTGTAAGCAATATTGCTTGAAACGGAACCTCCTTTTCTTACAATTTCAAATCGATAGCTTCAGTAGTTCTCAAGATACCCATCTATGACAGACAGTATGATAGACAAAGTCAAGTAAAATGCCTTATGGCTTCTTACCATTTTGGTCCGAAATCATAAACAGAAGAGATTTAAACTAATAATTATTTAGTCGGTTTTAAAATACAGGATTTTATCCAACGTTTCAGGGTTCTCGGCGACCATAAACCTTTTTCGAAGTCCGTTAAAAAATTACTTCCCAGATTGTGCCACTGTTACACAGTGGGAATTATTAAACAAAAATATTCCCACCTTGTCAGCCCCAAACGAAACACTAAGAATTATTTTTGAGCTTCCTTACTTTGGCCAGCAATACCTTCAAAAATGATAATTGGAGGAAAAAAAGTCATATTTAGTCCGCAGTCAAGCTGCCTAGTGCACGCCTGGCCGTAGGCTAGTGCATCTAATCACGGCGGTCATTAGGATTGTCATCATCCCAGTAATATTATAAAGCCGAAAGTTTGTTCGTATGGAGGTTTGTTACCTCTTCACGCAAAAACTACCCTACGGATTGAGCTGAAACTTTGCACACGTATAGATGTGGGTCTGGATTAACACATAGACTTCTTTTTATCCGGGTACAACGCGTGCGAAGTGGCTGGCAGAAGCTAGTTGTACAAGAATGTAGGTTGGGTATGTGAGGCAAAAGTTATAAACAGAGCCAACCCTAGAAAAGTTCAACGACACTTCGCACTAGACCGCGACTGGCCGTGCGCGGAATCCGTAATATCTCCTCTAATTCAGAAGACAGGGCACAGCATCAGTGTCTTACGAGCTTTACTGCCCGGAGACTGCGGGGCGTCGGTCGTCAAATCTTTGAATTCTTCACGGAGAAGTAAATAATTCTTGACATCCCACACAGCATTATCTGGCACCAATGTAGCAGTGTTTGTTTTGGACAAAACCGGATGATAAATAAAATTACCTATTTAGACTTTTGATGTAAAACATCTTTCGCTGGGGGTAAAATCTTTCGGACGAGAGGTGACGCGTGACGCTTGGAATTGTGCGAGTTAGTACTAGGGCGACTGAGTAACTACCCTACGTCCATCGTGCCCATCGTGTAGACTGTGGCGAATGAGGCGACTGTGGCGACAGCAGCCACTGCGGCTACTGTAGCGACTGTGGCGACGGTGGCGACTAAGGCGACTGTGGTGAAAATGTGCTACATCTGCCAGGTGTACTGTGACGGCTAATTATTTTTCTATCGTTCTTTAAATGTCTGCAGTTAATACAAACATAAGTCTCGAACATAACCGTGGCAGCCGTGGGGTGCCGGCAGTAGAATATTACCACTCCTCCCTACCTCGTGGATGCAGTAAGATCCTGTAGAAAGCCACAGTATTTGTGAGTGGCTAAATTACCGCCCAACAAAGTGGGCACCGGGTCAGCTAGTAGGTTATATTTGTATCCCTGTATTCCCACGAGAACGGGAACTACGTGGATGAAACTGCGGAGTGCAGCTAGTTAGAAATAAACCAGTATGGTTTATTGGTATTCGGATACAAGGTGTCCAGTCGATATCTCAGAAGAAGGTCTGCCAGGACCGCATATCTTACTTATATGGGCTCGGAGCAGCGCTATCTAGGGGCGGTTGTTCAAATTATGTTAGAAAATTCTAATCAGATTGATACAATTAGGTAATATCATATCGGAAACTAAGATGTATGAAATGCAGTGCAGCCGTTGAGACATAGATGGCGCTGTGTTCAACACTAGCTAGGCAGATCTAAAGAAAATCTTCTTTAAAATTAAACTACAAAGTGCACGCGAAGACGGAGAAAGAGCTAGTTCATAAGTTGCTAGAGTTCATCGCTCGATAATTCATATTATCCGTGAGCTTGCACCAAATTGACTTTGAACTTTCGAGACTGAAAATGAACGCTAAATTATTGAAATTGGATGGTATATTGGAAGGGGAGATTTATGAAGTGTAAACTTGTTAACTTGAGAAGGTATTAGATCTATAAAGAGATAGATACGACTCCAAAAATAATCGGCCAAGTGCAAGTCAGACTCGCGTACTAAGGGTTCCGTACCTACCATTATTTGGCAAAACAACTTAAATATTCTGTGAATATGTCAAGCGTCTACCTGTTGCCGTTATTAGAGGTATAAGTAGGTACTCGAATTTACATTGTTTGAAAAAAAAATTAAATCATTCAGATCAAGTTACAGGCACACAGCTTAATCTCGCGATAAGCTTTTTTATTACATATAATTGTGTAAAGACGTTTTAAGTTGATATTAAACTTTAATGGAAAATGTTTATTTTATTATTTTTAGTGGGTACGTTTAAATAAAAGCTTGTTTGACAAGAAAAAAAGTTTTTTTTACTTTAAATTTATTCTTTCTCCACTTGTCCTGAAAATTACAAATAAATAATTCCCAATGTGAATCAACATCCCGCACTGCGCTTGCCAAATAAAAGTGAAAGAGATAGATGTAGGTTAGGGCTTTGCCCCCTAATATGCATAGCGCTGTCTGTCTGTCTGTATGTCTTTGTATGAGACGATAACAACCGAACGCGTTGACTGATTTACATGAATTATTTTTTGTTAACACCGTCTTAATGAGAGAAGGGTACTGATTGATTTTGGTGACCCTAGGGTCACAGGGACCACCGGAGTTATAGTGACCTCAAAAGATCACAAAAAAAAAGTCTTTAAATGGCCGAAAACGTCCAAAAACCCAAAAATGCCATTTTTGATCTTTGGTGACCTTTTGAGGCCTTAGCCCCCTTTTCTGGTACCCCCGTTCCAATGCTTGTATTTATTAAATGATGTAACGCCCCGATAATTTTCAATTCAATCATAAAAAAACGGTTTCTTAATTAATACCCAGCCAAGAGAATTATCAATGGTTATTCTTATTTACGATTCACGCGTAATATTTCAATGCTCTCCACGGATTTTCTTAGCAGTCTGAATATATAATTTTCTGAAAATTCAACGGTGTGTAACCCAATAACCTCGATTATTCGGAATAATAAACCGACGCGTGGTGGATTATTGCGAACGCGGATTAGGACGCGTGCACACTACTCGAGTAGGCCGCAATGTTTTAAACATAACATGTTTGGAATTGGTGGAGTTTCTTATCACACATACGGTGAAGTTTAAGAGATTTTGGTTTTATTAATGAAACACGGGCGCAGGCTTCGCGTATAGGATTAGGCGGTACAAATTTCCATCTAAACTTAAAAGCTTAATAACTTTTGATTCTGTGAGTTGATGAAATAAACACTAAATGTTACACAAAATAATGCTTGACATTTTTGAGTAGTTTATATTGAATCAAATTGGTGGTTTTTGCGTGATGCGTGTGTTATAGATTTATACTAATAAAAAAAAGATAATTATTCATTATAATCATTTATTATACTTTCTTCTATTACTTAACCCATAATTTACACACTAAGAGATTAGCATCATACAGTCCAACAAACTGGATAAATAACAACCCGAAAAATAGCATCGTCATCATCATCGTCATCATCATCATCCTCATCATCACTATTAAGTTACAATTACATTGCATAACAATATCATCAGATATAACAACCTAGGAGAAACAACAATAAGAAACAATGTACTTAACTTGCTTGTCGCCACGTGATCGGAACAGAACTGACTGAGCAAGCCACTCGCAACTGCTTTTATAATAAAACGTTATTTACAACTCATAAAACAGCCGACGATAGCCGCCAGTACAACGTGGACCAATCACAGCCCTTTCTGGTCGAATAACAATACATTTTATATACAACTCATTATTTTATAGGGTAACTATATACGTAATTAACTTAATATTATAGTTATGATTATTCATGATTATCACATTAGTAAAGAACAAAGTAAACACAAAGAACATTAATAAATCAGACGGAAAGACGTCACAGCCGTCCTTCTTTGACAAACATTTAACAATTTCAACAATAAAATAGTAATGTTATGTTATTAAATATGTATCAAATATAACTGTAAGAATTACTTACTAATAAAAGTTCAATTATTACATACTTCCAATTCCAAGTATTTCAATTGGTTGTTTCATAATCGTAAAGTGACGTCGCTGTAGCGGCAAGCTCAAATACCTAACTAGTTTTGAAACAATATCGAATTGTGAGCGTGTTTTACAGTGATTTAAGTTTAGTTAAATCTTAATTTCCCGACACGTGCACAAACAAACGACGAACAGACATAAAATTTCAAAAATAGTTTTTTCACGTTCTATTTTTCACCATTTCCTTATCAATCCCACTTAAGGTCGTAGCACATGTATCATGTTTTTTTTTTTTTTTACTCGGAAAAGGGTCTTAACCGTATCGGCTTTTGCGTCGCCGTCAAACAGTCGTCAACCTAACGTAAGCACGAAACCAAAGCGGATCAGAAGCTCCGATACGTCGACTCGGCTAAGGCTAGGCGACGCCGCGCTTAAGGTTTGCCAACCGCTGGTGGACGGCTAGTTCAATCATTTTGAAGCCGAACGTTGTGTGGACGAAGAGGCGTAAACAAGGGTACGGAGAGCCGTAAGCTCCCTAGCTTACGGCTCTCCGTACAGAGAACCGTAAGCGCGGGAACGGCAAGTCGACCACGCACCGCACCGCGGTTCGTGAGCTTGTCCCGAGGCGAGGCGATTACGTTACGATTCCGATTAGTGTGCGTTGCAGTAGGGAGTTTCATATAACTAATACTGAACGGCTCGAGTTGATACGGTGACGATCCCTTTCCGAGTTCGTACGTGTGCTACCTTTATTTATTTGCAAAAATATTTAATGTATAAACGCGGAACGGTTTACGATTTTATTTTTCATTCAATTCACACAGCATCATCTAGCCCCAAGCGAAACTTTACTAGGTCGTAAAGTTTTCACCTACCGAGTATACATTACTATGCTACGAAAGTCAAATCCTTGATAACAAAGTCTAAAGTGCAGGGTTCAAAATTCGCCATTTCGGCAAGGCCTGATCACCTAATCGACTTCGCGGAACACCCAAACCAAATCACCCTTGGAATGTGATTTCCACGGCACACTATTTGGTTATTTTATCGACGCGACAGCGCAAGCGGGTACTGTGACTGCGCGATCTTACAATTTAGATTTAGATTAGGCTTCAACACAACGTTGCCGATGGAAGCGGGATAGCATCGAGGCAGACCACCTGCCAGATGGGCGGACGATATGGTCAAGGTCTTGGTGACCTCTGTGGTGCAGCGGGCAAAGGTGCGCCTGCGAAGCAAGAGGTTGCGGGTCCAATTCCCGCCTCGGGATAAAAATCTGTATGATCTGCAGATATTTTCTTAGGATGTTCTGGGTGTTTTTTCAATATTCATCATCTTTTTCGTCGTCATTACAGGCGTAAAAACGTCCACTACTGAACAAAGACCTTCCTGATGAACCACCATGAGGGGTGGCTGCCATACTCACCACGCTTGGCATGCGGGTTCGGAAGCGCAGTACGGGATGTTGATACACAGAAAGACGTGGCTGCCCATCTTCCGGAGGTAGGTGTCCCTTAGCAGGCCCTTACTGCATCCACGGGTATAAAAGGAGAGGGCCTCTCCTCTCATACCCGTGGATGGTAACATTCTTCTAGCGGCATCCACGGCTTTCTATATTATATAATAATAAAATGACTATCTATGTAGTATAATGTATTAAGTATTTCATATCCGTGGGGTGCCGGCAGTAGAATGTTACCCCTCCTCTCCTACCCGTGGATGCAGTAAGAGCCTGCTAAGGGACACCTCCGGATGGGCAGCAGCGCCTTTGCGTATATCAACATCCCGTACTGCGCTCACCAACCCGCCTGCCAAGCGTGGTGAGTATGGCAACTACCCCTCATGGAGGGAGATCCATGAGGAAGGCCTTAGTTCAGTAGTGGACGTTTTACCGCTGAAATGATGATTTCATATCCATATGCACATCATCATCTAGCCCCAAGCTAGAGTGAATGCAATAGCATGTTGTGTGAATTTTCCAGCGCTATTATCTATTTAAGGTTGCCGACACCAGCAGTTGAGACTGGTACAGGTCTGTTAAGTTGGGAAGCCTTTAGTTAAGTTAAGCCCAAGAGTAGGTGTCAACAGGTTACATAATGATGACGGTGATGATTGTTGAGGCCAAATAACCCCAACAAAAACATGACATAAGGCGGCGTGTCCATCTTCTGTTTCGAACTATACCTTGTTTTTTTTATCTGTCATGCATATACAATAAAATATACATTTAATTTAGAGTTAACGATTGTCCTTTCAAAACGATATGTACGATGTGATAAATAGCTACTGAGTATAGCAGAATAATAATCAGAATAATCAATTTATTGGTAACAAAAATATTATAGGCCGAAAATTTCAAATCCAAATAATAATAATTATGATAATATAAATATTATAGAAAATCTACGTAGAACATGCCAGACGTGTTAGAATTTCTAAATTATGTTATGAAAACATAAAAGTGTTCTTAAAAAATATATATAAGTTAGAAATGTCAGCTTGTCCGTACAGCCGCTAAAGCCCCGAGGCGCGATGCAGGCACATACTCGAATTTACGAGGATTTTACTGCTAGCCGAAACTCTGCCTATGCCCGGCCTTACACGCCGTAATAGAATTGTAGACTTTAAATTTGCATGAGCTTTAAGGTAAATTTAAAAAAAAAGTCACAATTCTGGTTGAAGAGACTTGAGATTGAGAATATTCTTTAGAACTGTCGCGATGTAATCTTACATCATTATCATTGTCATCGGCTATACATATATGTACAGGGTGAATATAAGTTAACATTTAAAAACTGTATAGACGACTTATTAAAAATAATATATATTATCGTCTAAAAGACTGCCAACCCGGATGCGGCACTCCTCTATACGAGCACGTAAACTTTCTATCACATTTCGACCTTAAGACACGTAGACTGCTTTTTAGGGTTCCGGACCAAAATGGTAAAAGGAACGCATATGGTATCACTTTGTCTGTCTGTCTGTCACAAATGTATATCTCAAAAACTACTGATGCTATCGACTGGAAATTTGAAATAGTTAAATATAACACATTTTTACTGATATAGCATATAAGAAAATGTTAAAAAATATTCTTTTTATGCTTGCAGGGGGACGGATAGGGGATCTCAAAATTTTTAGGTGAATTTACTAGATCGTGTGTGGTATATGAAAGGTATTCAATTCAGTTTTTATTTTACCTTTAAGCCGTATCGTTTCCAAGTTAATTAATGGAATCAGGCGTTACTTTGCGGAAATCCATATGACAATAAAATGCAATGAAAATACTGCGTTGTGGCTTCACTTTCGTTCCAGCCGCCGACCAGTCAACATCTCGGCGTTTCACCTGAAGATGCCTCGCGGAGAGGCGAAACACGTGTCGTCGTGTGGGTTTGGGTATGCATCTTGCATTAACAGCCTGGTTCTCCCTGCATGTGCATAATTAGCGGGCGGGAGGGCCGTATTGCGTATTGCCCGTATGAGTATTAAGTAGGTATACCAAAACGCTGCCGTGGGGTGCCGGCAGTAGAATGTTACCTCTCCTCTCATACCCGTGAATGCAGTAAGAGCCTGCTGAGGGATACCTCCGGAGATAAGCAGCAGCGTCATTCCGTGTACATTGCGTACTGCGCTCGCTAACCCGCTTGCCAAGCGTGGTGAGTATGGCAACTACCCCCCATGGAGATCATGAGGGAGGCCTGTCTTCGGTAGTGGATGGTTTACGGCTGAAATGAATGACGATGTCGCAAAAATCGTAGAAAATCACATGAACAACACCCTCATGGTATGAGGACCATGAAGAACTCTAATCCGAGGAGGCAGGGTGGAATTAAAACACTTAGGTTTTTTGTACTTAACAATTCGTATATTCAAAATAAATTTTAATATATATACTGCTGCTACGAGTTCTTGCTAGCGCGATCTAGAAGTTGACTAAAAAACACAGCGACATCTAGTTGACATTTAAGAACAAATGTGCATTTTGATTTGTATTAAACAGGTATCAAGTAGGTATACCAAACCAACCGTAGGTAATACGCCTTAGTAGTCACGAAAATAATATCCGCCATAATTAAAATACGTCATCAAACACTCCCGTTTTTACATCCGAATAATTCGTAACGTTTTCATGAGACGCTGATAAAATCGTAATTTGCACGTTAAGGCATATTTCATAGCAATTTGATGTTGCTCGTAAAATTAATACAGTTGATGGCCGTTGGTTCGTTACAGCGCGCTGTGACGAACTAACCGAGGCGGGCGAGATAAGAAAAAACTTTATAAATTGACGACCTTCGTGGCGATTTGTAGATGGTTTAATAGCCGGCTGAGACGCAGGAGGTTGCGGGTTTGATCCCCGCCGGGAGACAAAATTTGTCCCGGGTAGTATTTTTCTATTGGCTAAGATAGCCACAGAATGGGATCCACAAATTCGGAGACCACGCGGGGTGAACTTGATGTCTATTCCCCAGAATGACGGAATATCGCTCTGGACCGAGACGAATGGAAAATGGGAAGGGAGGCCAGCAGTGGGATCCGATGGGCTATTTAGATAGATAGATTAGTATCATTCTATGTATGATAGGCATACCTAGGCGATGGCGAGATAAGCTTGATTTCTTTAGAAAAGTTTTGCTTCAACAAGCTCAAAATAGGGATGTGGAAAGAGAGAAGGGAGGCCTTTGCCCTCCAGTGGGAAACATCCCGCTTATAAATAAATATTAAAATAAGCATGTATTTACAAAAAAAATGTATTCCATCAATCATCGGATACACATAACACAAGCTCTGCTTAATTTGGTCCTAGAGGGTTAAAAAAACATCTTCATTTTCGCTACTTTCCGTCACTTAGAAAAAAGTTTTGTGAAGCGAACGAATTCAGCGTAGGTACATAATTTGTTTTGTTTTTCTTTTGTTTATTGACACTTTTTTAATTTGACTCTGACCTTTGTCCAGCAGGTGGATGTCCTGCGACTGAAAGAGAAGAAGGGTCAAGTAATATCGGTAACAATACGTGCCAGACCAGCAGCAGTTTATTGCACACAATATCAATTTCCCGGAATTAAACGTAACAGTTACTCACAATCACCATTTCCGGCGTAAATGAATGTAGTGCCGCTATAATTGTTATAGTTACCTCTGTTTTGTGGCAATATAAAGTTAACCGGATAAGCACTGAGTTATAGAAAGAACAATTTTACATAATAAGCAGTGACATTAATAAATAAATTATTTTATCATTGAATTGTTTTTTTATTAAAATAAACATGTTGTTGTTGTTGTTGTTTTAACAAGCTTTTATTTAGCTTGCCCTGTATGTATATAACTATGTATGTTTGTTGGTGGAATCTTGCAACTTAATTTTGAAGCTGTTACTTATATTGAACCAATTGAGCTGAAATTTTGTACACGTGTTTTCTTTGTATGACAATGCATGGTCAGCTATGTGACGTCTATAGCTATGTCACTCTGAATCCAACATGGCGGAACACCCAAGATGGCAGACTACTTGTTTTTAATGTACTCCTATAATATGGGTATCCAATGAAATGGCTTGCTGAGAATTGTTGTAGTATAGAAATTACACCTTCTATATAGTCTGTGCTAATATGCAGCTTATCTGTGGATATTTTTGTATCTATAATAGTTTTGATATACTCTTTACTCTATGCGCATCGCTAACCGGAAAGTATTGCTAATCAAATGTTCTGCTATAAAATAAAGTTTTTCTCTAATAAGTTAAACCAGTTATTTTCATTTAATAACAGGTTATGGGCCCAGTAAGCCCGATTTGTAAAATCAGTGAATACTATAAAGACTCAGTGCTAAAAACAGTGACGAACAAAAGAAAATTAAAAGACATAATCTGCACACGCAACGTGCTCAGTTTCTGAACAATATTTCAAGTAAATCCGTAATAATCCACAACCAAAAGATGTCATCAACAAGTTCAATGGCATTAATTGAAAGGTTAACGGGCCGTGATAACTATGCCACATGGCGTTTTGCTGTCAAAACATATTTACAGCACGAAGAGTTGTGGGACTGCGTTGAAAATTCAGATTCAATTGACCAAAAACGCGACACGAAAGCCAGATCTAAGCTTATCCTTCTCGTCGATCCGATAAATTATATTCATATACAAGAATCAAGCACTGCAAAAGAAGTTTGGAATAATTTGGCACGCGCTTTTGATGACTCCGGGCTAACACGCCGAGTTGGTCTACTGCGAGATTTATGCAATACTACATTAGCTGGATGCTTAAACGTAGAAAAATACGTGAGTAAAATCATTACAACAGCACATAAGTTGAGAAACATTGGCTTCCATGTAGATGATGAATGGCTTGGCACACTCCTGTTGTCCGGCCTGCCTGAAACTTACAAGCCAATGATAATTGCCATAGAGAGCTCAGGTATGAAGATAAGCTCTGACTCAGTGAAGTCTAAGATCCTACAGGATGTCAAAGCTGAAAGTGATACATCAGCTTTTGCTTCAAGTCAAAGACAAAATAAAAACAAGAAAAATTCAAAAGCCCCCCGCTGTTATACATGCAATAAATATGGACATAAAAGTCCTGAATGCAGATCAAACAACAAGGATCATAAGAATAATGCAAATCTAAAAAATAACAGTTCTTATGCAGCTGTATTCATGGCATCTTCCAAATGCTCTGATGTCTGGTATGTTGATTCTGGAGCATCTGTTCATATGACCAAACACAAGAATCTTATGAGTGAAGAAACAACATCACACATTTCAAGCATCAAAGTTGCAAATAATAAAACAATGCATGTGCAAAGCTCTGGAAAAATAAGTTTATCTGTTTACAACGAAAGAGGCCAACAAAATGAAATTTTGTTTACAAATGTTTTATATGTGCCTGAACTAGCTACAAACTTGCTGTCTGTGAGTCAGATCATACAGAATGGTGGCCAAGTGAAGTTTAATAAGAATGGCTGTGTTATACTGAACAAAAATAATGTTATTGTAGCAACAGCAAGCTTAATAAATAATATGTACCGGTTGAATATGCCTGGCGGCTATGCATGCATATCAGATGTTATTGAGCAAGACACTTACCTGTGGCACCAGAGGATGGGTCACCTGAATTTTCAAAGCATGAAAAAGCTGACCGAAAATACTGCCGATTTGAAGCTTAGCCAAATAAAAGAGAATGTAAAATGTATAACGTGTCAGGAAGGAAAACAAACACGTCTACCATTTAAGAGTCAAGGGTCACAGAGCAAAGACCTGCTTGAACTCATCCATTCCGATGTCTGTGGACCAATGGATACTCAGTCTCTAGGCAAAGCCAGATATTTTGTAACATTCCTAGATGATTACTCAAAGAAGATATTTGTTTACACAATGTATAACAAATCAGAAGTCCTAGAAAAATTCAAGGAATTTAAAAACCAAGTTGAGAATCAGTTAAGTAGAAACATTAAAATTCTCAGATCAGACAACGGACTTGAATATTTAAATGGAAACTTTTCAAAACTTCTCAAAGGTGCAGGAATAATTCATCAGACTACCACACCTTACACACCAGAACAAAATGGTACTGCTGAACGTATGAACAGGACATTGATAGAGCGAGCAAGATGTATGATGTTAAATGCCAATTTACCTAAAATGTACTGGGCTGAAGCCATTCATACTGCTGCTTACATAGTCAACCGCACTCCAACAACATCTCTGTCTTACAAAACACCTGAAGAGATGTGGACCGGTCAGAAACCCAATGTCGGCCATATGCGTACATTTGGATGTGAGGCAATGGTCCACCTTCCGAAAGAGAAGAGAAACAAAATAGATCCAAAATCACAAAAGGTAATTTTTATTGGATATTGTGAAAATACAAAAGGTTATAGATTTTTATTACCAAACTCGAGAACTGCAATTAAAAGTAGAGATGCAATATTTTTAGAGTCTACAGTCAAAAGAAACTATGTTCCTGTTGAGTTAAACACAAGTGAATGCAGTATAAAAACCAAAGATGTTGAAGAAATCTCAACAGATGACTCATTTGACACTGTTACAGACGGAAGATCACAATCAGACAGTGAGTACATCCCTGATAACAGTATAGATTCTTCGCCTGAAAAGAATATAACTGTAAGAACTAGAAAACAATTAAAAAATACTCTGAACCAAGAACTAAGTACTTACCTCTGCTGTGATGAAAAATTATTAAACAATGAAGCTCCTGAAGACTATCAACAGGCAATAAAGTCTATGGAAGCTCCAAAATGGATAAAATCAATAGAAGAAGAACTTCAAGCTCATCAACAAAACAATACATGGACATTAATTGAAAGAACTCCTCATATGAGAGTAATTGGATGCAAATGGGTGTTTCGCATTAAAGAAGAACCATCTGGTCTACGATACAAGTCTCGGCTCTGTGCAAAAGGGTATGCTCAAAGCAAAGGCATTGATTACCAGGAAACATTTGCGCCAACTGTCAGCATCCCAGTTGATCCACATGTAAAATTGGAAAAAGAAGAAGGAGAAAATGAAAAGAATATTCCATACCGTGAGGCAGTTGGATCCTTGATGCACCTAGCTACACAGTGACATGGACCTGCCAGAAACAGCAGACAGTTGCCCTCTCAACCACTGAAGCAGAGTACATGGCTGCCTGTGCTGCCACTAAAGAAGCGTTGTGGGTCAAACAATTATTGTGTGACATTGGTGAATTTAATCAAAAATCTGTATGCTTGAACATAGACAATCAAAGTGCTATAAGTGTTATTAAAAATATTAATTTTCACAAACGATGTAAACATATAGACATAAAGTTTCATTTCATTAAAGAAAAATATGAGGATAAAATTATTGAATTAAAATATGTGTGTAGTGAGGAACAATTAGAAGATATATTTACTAAACCTTTGTGTAAGCTTAAATTTTGTTATATAAGAGATAAAATAGGAATGAAATCTTGCCATATAGTTAGAAAATCTTGAAATATTGTTTGTATTGTTAAATAAATTAATAAGAAGGCTTTAATTTAGGAGTGTTGTAGTATAGAAATTACACCTTCTATATAGTCTGTGCTAATATGCAGCTTATCTGTGGATATTTTTGTATCTATAATAGTTTTGATATACTCTTTACTCTATGCGCATCGCTAACCGGAAAGTATTGCTAATCAAATGTTCTGCTATAAAATAAAGTTTTTCTCTAATAAGTTGAACCAGTTATTTTCATTTAATAACAAGAATATCTCAAAAAATGAAATGACGTCATTCTAAATCCAACTTGGCGGAACACCCAAGATGGCGGACTACTTATTTTTAATGTACTCCTATAATCATCATCATCATCATCATTTCAGCCGTAGGACGTCCACTGCTGGACAAAGGCCTCCCTCATTGATCTCCAAGTACTGCGGTTGGAAGCCGTCTGCATCCACCGCCGACCAGCAGTTCTCACCAAGTCGTCTGCCCATCTTGTAGGTGGACGTCCTACGCTGCGCTTGCCGATCCGTGGCCTCCATTCGAGAACTTTGCTGCCCCATCGGCCGTCAGTTCTGCGCGCTATATGGCCTGCCCATTGCCACTTCAACGTGCTAATCCGTTTGGCTATGTCGGTGACCCGAGTTCTCCTACGTATCTCCTCATTTCTGATTCGATCCCGTAGTGAAACCCCGAGCATAGCCCTCTCCATAGCTCGTTGAGCGACTCTGAGCTTGTTCATAAGGCCAATAGTGAAGGACCACGTCTCGGTTCCATATGTCATCACTGGTAACACACACTGGTTGTAGACTTTCGTCTTAAGGCACTGAGGTATGTTGGACGAAAAGACGTTGCGAAGTTTCCCAAACGCTGCCCATCCGAGTTGGATTCGACGATTGACCTCTTTCTCGAAGTTGGACCTACCTAATTGGACTGTTTGTCCTAGGTATACGTACGCGTCGACAACTTCAAGAGCCGAGTTCTCAACCATAACTGGGGCAGGCACGACATGGACATTTGACATGATTTTCGTCTTGTCCATGTTCATTTTAAGGCCTACCCGCTGGGAGACTCGATTGAGGCCTTCGAGCATCGTGCTGAGCTCTTCCATCGACTTTGCCATGACCACAATATCGTCGGCAAATCGAAGGTGAGTGATGTATTCGCCGTTAATATTGATGCCCAGCCCTTTCCATTCCAGGAGCTTGAAGGCATCTTCCAAAGCGGTCGTAAACAGTTTCGGAGAGATTACGTCTCCCTGTCTTACGCCTCTTTTTAAGGGAATCGCCTTCGAGCTCTGTTCTTGTACTCGGACTGACATAGTGGCGTTTGTATACAAACACTTCAACACTTCGATGTACCGATAGTCAATTCGGCATCGTTGGAGAGACTCAAGCACCGCCCATGTTTCGATCGAATCGAAGGCTTTCTCATAGTCCACAAACGCAAGACATAGCGGCAAGTTATACTCTTCGGTCTTCTGTATGACTTGCCGCAGCGTATGTATGTGGTCTATGGTACTGTAGCCTTTTCGGAACCCGGCTTGTTCGGGAGGCTGGAAGTCATCAAACCTGCGTTCGAGACGGTTCGCGATGACCCTTGAAAACAGCTTATAAACATGGCTCAACAGCGAGATGGGTCTGTAATTCTTAAGTAAGGTTTTGTCACCTTTCTTGAAGAACAGAACCACCACGCCCTTGTTCCATGCTTTTGGCGTCGTACCTTCAAGCAAGGCGGAATTAAATAGCTTCTGAAGGACTTTAAGTACCGGTGATCCACCCGCTTTCAGAAGCTCTGAAGTGATTCCGTCCTCACCCGGCGCCTTGTCGTTCTTAAGCTGTTTCAAGGCCATCCTGATCTCGTACAGGCTGATGTCCGGGATATCCTCGGTATAATGTCGGGTCAGTTTAGCTCTTGGGTCGTTGGCCGCACTGCAAACAGGTTTAGTGACCGAATCGTAGAGCCGTCCATAGAACCTTTCGACTCTTATAATATGGGTATCAAATGAAAGGGCTTGCTGAGAATAACTCAATAAATGAAATGACGTCACTCTGAATCCAACATGGCGGAACACCCAAGATGGCAGACTAGTTATTTTTAATGGACAATATGGGTATCAAATGAAAGGGCTTGCTGAGAATAATTAGAAAATGAAATGACGATACTCTGAATCCAATATGGCGGAACATCCCAAGATGACGGACTAGTTATTCTCCTATAATATGGGTATCAAACGAAAGACCTTGCTGAGAGTTACTCGAAAAATTAAGTGACATCACTCTAAATCCAACATGGCGGTATACTCAAGATGGCTGACTAGTTATTCTTAATGCAGTCTACAATATGGGTATCAAATGAAAGGCCTTGCTGAGAGTTACTCGAAAAATTAAATGACATCACTCTAAATCTAACACGGCGGGCATGAGATGTACAGACAAGAAACCAACTGTCTAGTGATAACTAAAAAGTAAAAAATAAATTAAAAGTAAAAGAAACTTTTTAACAAACAAGCTTTTATTTAAACGTACCTTCTAAAAATCATAAAATAAACATTTTCAATTAAAGTTTAATTTCAACTTAAAACGTCTTTACACAATTTATGTGATAAAAATAAAAATTAGATCAATTTACAGTACACAGGTTAATCTCGCGACAAGCTTTTTTAACACATAAATTGTGTAAAGACGTTTTTAGTTGACATTAAATTTTAATAGAAAATGTTTATTTTAGTATTTTTAGTAGGTACGTTTAAATAAAAGCTTGTTTGTAAAAAGTTTTTTTACTTTTAATTTATTTTTAAAAACGTTCAAACGTAATCTTGTCAAGATCTGGATGCGGTAAGAATTTGCCAAAGGATACTGCAGAAGATGGTCTTTATTCATACTATACTTACGTAGGCTAGTATTGTACCGAACATGTAGCATTATTTATTTAGAACTTCTTAAACTAGGATTGTTCCACTTGAAAATAAGGTTGCGAAATTTGTCTCTTGGCAATGCGACATACCGTGAGTATTTGCGTTCTGTAAAATACCAACCGGAAAACCCCATTTCAAGCTACGAATGTCGTAGGCCTTCCGTAGCAGGGCTACGAAGGCTTCGTAGGTGCTACGAGAGTACAAATACAGCAAGAATAATTCGAGTACAACGTAGCATAGTGAAGCTTATCTATGCTTATGTATTTCGGCCAGTATTTATAACATGCTTCGAGCCGAAAATTCGCTAAAATTTCGATTAGCTTTCGCGCAAAATGGGCCTCACAGATTAAGTTAAGTTTTAAATAATTGTGTATATTTTTTTGACGTGAATAAAAACTGCAAGCTTAAAACAAGACTGTTGTCCATCAAGGTGTTAACGTCTAGGCAAAAATGGTTGACCCATATTTAACCAGTATATCTACGTTCGTTATTTTCCGATGTTTCGACAGGATTGCATACATCAAGGTCGCTGAAAGAATTATCAATAGATAATAGAGTGAATAAGTTATATATGTGTCGTAATCACGAAAGTTTAGAAAACACAAAATATTTTCATCTTTTATTTCCAAAATAATGTTATTACAAGTAGGTTTTTCAACACAAACAAAAGACCAACATGGAAACACATAGCACCATTATCCACAACTTTCTTACAAAACAAGCACTAAACCTTGAAAAATCTTGGAAAATTTGGCAAGAAAGTTTAAAACCCTATACAAATCGGTTACAAACTCGGCTCGACAAACTTTATCGTGATATTCACCGATCGTGTCGAGGTTTATCGCCGATGACGTAATCGTATAAAAACCCTCACTTAATGGTTTAACAACCATTACGTAAAATTGCTCTTTCCGTATCCATTCGTATGAAAAACTTTAGTATTAAATACGAATTTCGAAATATAATGTTTTAGTTTTTATTTTATTTATTTATTTATATTATATAAATTCTTTATTGCACAAAATTTTAACAAAGATGCACAAAAGGCGAACATAATGCCGTAGGCATTTTCTACCTGTCAACCAATTATTGTAGGAATATCAACTTGGCGTGCATAAAGAAACAGATAACAATTAACTTATTGCCAATTAATCTAAATTTAGCATCTACAAGACTTATGTATCTAAAACAAATACAAATAATGTAATATATACAAAAATTATACACATCTATAATATTAATATTATATACATACATATATATAAAAATACATATATATTTTTATATATACATACATACAAATACATATATAAATGGAGCTAGTATATAACGAAAAGCCCAACAATAATAATAATAACTGCCAGAGAAATAAAGAAAAATAAATTTATCAGTAGCTATAAGTTGAACCAACATCAAAAAAAAGATGAGATTCTCAGGTAACCTCTATTTTTAGTAGCTTTTTTGATCTCAATACCAAAAAGGTACGTAGGTATCCCGACTTTTAACCGAAGGTCGTGTGTTTGTTATCGGCCGTGCACCAATGATTGTGCACGTGATTTCATATTCTTGAAAAAAATATGTGATAGACACATTTAACACGAACTTCAACGGTGAAGGAAAACGTCGAGAGGAAACCCGCGGCTTAGTCGGTTTAAAGCTGAGAGGATACCTATCCTCCAGCACCTGCTGGGCAAGCCTTATACATCTTACAATGTCCCCAGGCACTGCAGCGTCCCGTACAGCATAATCCCCAGCTATAATATACAGCCATCTATAATAGATGTAAAGGCCTTACCACCCCCCGGGCTAGTCGATGGCTTCCTCTTATTCCCTACAAACATCTCGATGACAATTGTGTAATAAAAATAAATAAATAATGATGGACAATTCACACAGCATCATCTAGCCCCAAGCTAAGCAGAGCTTGCGTTATGAGTACTAGATGACTGATATACTTAATACATGAATACATAGATAGATATTTTTATTGTATAAAGAAAAACATCCAGAACACCCTGAGCAAATATCTGCAGATCGTTCTGACATTTGTTCCGAGGCGGGATCGAACCCGCAACCTCCTGCGTCGCAGGCGGACCTTCGCCCGCTGCGCCACAGAGGTCGTCAATATTTATCTATTACAACTTGAAGTTTTCCATTAAAATATTTTTTTAACGTAAAGCCTACTTCTAAACATACGTATATTGCAAAAAAAATTGTATGATCACGAAAAAGTGGCAATTAGTAACGAAAATTGCAAACTGAAAACCGTATCGCGTGCTCTTGTTAATAATCGACTTGCCAGCAAAAAGTATCATCTTAATTTAATTCAAAGAAGTCTTTAGCGTTTTAATTTAAGTTTTAAGTTGCATGTTACACAAATAAAAAGAACTTAGTAACTACTACTACTGTTCCAGTGGGTTCCAGAACCGACGAGAGAGGCGACGCGGGATACCCAAGCAGAAATGGCGAGACGAATTGGAAAAAGTCGGCTAGTTGGAAGAAGCGACGGATTGTGATATCTGGAGGGAGTGGGGGACGCCTGTGCCCAGCAGTGGGATGAAAATGGCGACTTAATGGCATTCAATTCATCTGCGTATTCATCGCGACGGATCATGGGGCGTTTTTAAATGATGAAGTTTTTAATTAATACGATTGACCAATTGCACAAGATTATTTATTTATGCAACCGAATGCAGATTTAATGCGACTGTCTCTCAACATTAAAAACTAAGGTTGGTTTAGTTTATCGACTTAACAGTTTGGACAACAACAGGTACAATGGCAAATTAACTAAGTTAGTGTTGACAGGGTACAAGCACGATCGAAAGTTGTACGTTACTTCAAGCCAATATGTGAGTAGTCGACACTGTCACAGGAGATTGCGTTCAATTTCTATTACGGTGGCGTTTGTGATTTGGAAAACAGCGTAGCATCTGAGCTTTGGCAGGTACTCAGTTGAGTTGAGGACCCCATCACCCGTTCCTCTGTTCTTTATTATACTAGTAGTTCGCCCCGAACTTAGACCGAGCCAGATGATCTTTTTTCAATGTAGGTATCATCGCATTTGAGCTTTTTTCAATGTATCACTTCTACTCTTTGTTCCGGACAGATACCTTCGGGGTAGAAAGCACAACATCTTTGCTCCACCCAGGTGTCGCACCGTTGCGCGTGCGGCCTCTCCCATAGCAAGAGCTCTCAACTCTCCCAAGAAACTCCTCCAAGCTAACCCAGAATTCGATGTGTTTGCTTGACGAGTTCTATGCCATAATGTCACAATGCCTTAGACAGTGTGAGAGAGACGATAGCTAGAAATAATGTGTTCAGCTTTGTTTTTATTCAAATAATTTTATTTAAATTTATTTAATGTTACCTGACCATTTCTTATTGACTTTAAATTTTATTGACATGTTTATTTTCTATTATTGATTTTAGTTTGTAGGGCTATTTTTTGCCTATTTAATTACTAATTGCTAATTTAATGGTCAACCATTGTATATTATTTTTTGGTAATATTAATTGATTGGTGAAAGTAGTGTAAGCCGTTCTAATCAAACGTATAAATAAAAAATAAAAAAAATACGTCTGAAGCTAACTAGGCCGCGGGTTTCCTCACGATGTTTCCTTTACTGTTAAAGCACGTGTTAAGTATGCACACACATTTTTCAAGAAAGAAAATGCTTATAAAGGTGGTGGAGTTATCAAGTGCAATACCCGTAGATATACATAAGCTATAAAAATGTATAGCTATAAGATCTCTTTTCGATTACAGGTACATATGTGTGTATGTCATTTATCAATGCTAGGAGACAACATTCTATACACCATTTAATTATGTCACTCAGTCTTACAGGTTTTGCTATGGGACAAGATTATTTACTAATTCAACCAAATACATAGTTTAAGCGGCAAGATGCATAAAAGAGTCAAGTTTATTCATAGACTCAAAATTTTGGAAAACCACAGGTACGATGTACTAAGTTCGGGTTGACAGAGTACAATCACGATCGAAAGTTGTACGTTACTTCGACCCAGTGTGACTGTGTTACAGGAAATTGCGTTTTCTATTGTGGTGGCGATTGTGATCTGGTTTTAAGATCTCAGTTTTAAAAATAGTTAAAATAGAGGTACGAATGTGAACGTACCATGAACGCTGCAACGTGTGCGAACCTTTGGGATGATAATAAAAAAGGTTACGCTAATAAATCCTGTATTTAACACTAATTATTAAGAAACATACACATAAATTGCCATGGCACCCCGCCAGCAGTATGATGTTTCCCCTTATCTCTTGCCCGTCGATGCAGTAAGAATCAAATGCCAAGGGATACCTCCTGAAGATGGGCAGCAGCGTCTCGTCATCAACTTCCCGTACTGCGCACGCCAACCCGCGTGCCAAGCGTGATGACTACGTCAACACTCCCTAATGATCAGTACTTGCAGATCCATGAGGGAGGCATATGTCCAGCATTGGATGTCTAACGGCTGGGATGATGACACAATCCTTTTAAACACAATACCTAATGATTTTGCTCATAACTGTACTACAGTTAGTTCGAGACCGCAAATTTTATTAAGGCACGAAATGGACATGGGGCAAAACTGTCAAAGTTTTAAGATTCGCTCGGAATATGTAATGGTCCTTCATGTCTTTGTCTTAGTGAAAGTTACTTCGTTTTAGTTTTCGTAGTTCAAGTAACGTTAAGGTTTTCGTAGTTCTTAAGTAGGATTACAATAACTTGACAGGCAGTAAGAAGTATTATGTAGAAGAAAACAAATGCTAAATTGCTGCAGTCAGTATTTTAAAGTGTTGTTATTTAGAGTTTATAACATGGTGCTACTCGTAAGCTGGAAGAGGAAGATATGTTAATCGACTTCATGTTATGTGAGATAAAATAAAGTGTACAGATCCCTAAGCTTATTAGATGTCATTGTAGAAATTAAAACAGATGGTTTCTTGGCGCACCCTGTCTATAGGAAACCCACGCACACGGACATATATACATAAAGATTGCATCACACAACCATCTTCGTTTTTTTTATACGACAAAATGACGAGACAAGCCGTGGTCCATCTGATGCAAGCGTTTCCTTTTCCTATTTCAACTGCGATACCGCGGTGATCACGTTTACGAAGCGCGTGACAAACTTTGCATTGTATTGTATTACCGTCACCCTGAGACATAGAGATGTAAGGTCACATGTGCCCGTAATTTTAAACTACAAACTGCATTTTCTAAAAGTGGCCTATTTACTCGTAACACGTTAAAAAATGTCATACCATTGCAGATGCCTGGAGTCTATAAATTGGCTGCAGTTGCGGCCGTTCATATATTGGACAAACCAAACGGAAAATATCTGAGAGAACATATTCCGGCGGTAAAAAATCGGCAGGTGCACAGGTCAGCGCAATTGCACTGAATGTATACATATGTTACCGGCCGAACCCGATTTCAGGAAAAACTAGTTTTGCCTAGGCTAAACTAGTGCTTCCTATATACAATTCCGAAGCTATTTAGGAAATGTATAAAATAAAAACACTGCCTGTGACAGAACCGAGATGGAGAGACAGTAGGTTATTAGGTTTTTTTTTATAACCATCCAAAAACACTTCCTGTGGCAGAACCGAGATGGAAAGACAGTAGGTTATTAGGAAAAGAACTAGTTTAGCCTAGCCAAAACTAGTTTGTCCTGAAATCGGGTTTGGCCGGTAACATATGTATGTATACACCGATTAACCTAGTCACGAGAACTTAAGCTTAACATTCATCCATAAAAATCAGACCTTATGTCATCATCATCTCAGCCGTAGGACGTCCACTGCTGGGCAAAGGCCTCCCTCATGGCCGAGTACTGATTATGAGAGGTTATTGCCATACTCACCACGCTTGACAGGCGGGTTCGCTAGCGGAGTACGGGAAAGACACTGCTGCCCATCTACCGGAAGTATCCCTTAGCAGGTTCTTAATGCATCTACGGGCATGATAGGTCAGCCGTTCGCCTCTTCGACAAGCGTGGTTTCGTTTGAAGTCGTGGTCACCAATGTGGGGTGGTGTGGCGAGCACATCCCTAGTGATGTTTGCAAAAGACTGAGTGAAAAGGTCACATCACCAGGCACGCCATTACGAACGGTTTTTCTCACAGGATTGTTTGCTCAATTTGTATTTGATATAATATAATAAAATCCCTTGTGAATAATTAAACAACTCCTTTAGTACATCCAAACAACTTGTTTGATTTATAAGTTGGGAGATTAGATAATCCCACAAGGGGTAACATTCTATTGCCGGCAACCCACGGCAGAGACCTTATTTATATTCCAAGTTTCAAGTATTAGATAACGCCCAGCAGCGTGACGAAATGTTGCAATTAAATGAAAGAGCCATCATCCTAACTTAACCTTTCTTGATAGTCTCCAATACGAGAAGCTATAAAAGTTAGTCACGTTAGTGATAAAGCTGGTACTTTAGCCTCGTGACGGGTAAATGTGATGTTTAGAAGTTTCTACGCCGCATTTTGATGCTAACCTTCGAACTTTTGCTGAACCTTGATGGTAACTTGTTTTGTTGCCGTGGGGTGCGGGCATTAGAATGTTGCCCCTTATCTCTTGTTCGTGGATGCAGTATGAATCACCTACGGAAGATGGGCTGCAGCGTTTATCAGCATGCCGTACTGCGCTCGCCAAGCGTGGCGAGTATGGCAACAGCCCCCTCATGGTCTTGGAGGTCCGTGAGGGAGGCCTAAGTCCAGCAGTGGACATGGACAGCAGCCCTACGGCTGAGATAATAATAACAATATTTTTAGGCAAGGTTTATCCGTGATTATTGCGGGAATGCCATGGGGTGCCGGCAGTAGAATGATACCCCTCCTCTCATGCCCATGGATGCAGTAAGAGCCTGCTAAGGGATACCTCCGAAAGATGGGCAGCAGCGTCTATCCGTGTATCAACATCCCATACTGCGCTCACCAACCCGCCTGCCAAGCGTGGTGAGAATGGCAACTACCCCTCATGGAGATCCATGAGGGAGGCCTGTGTTCATCAGTGGACGTTTTATGGCTGAAATTATGATTGCGGGAATGTATGTGAATATGCATCGTGATATCGGGGTACTCAAAGAGATGGCCATGGCACAAACGCGTGTCCCCTCTATATTGGTATTCACAATTAGGGTAGTTTTACAAATGTCGTTCAAACTGTTCTCCAACTTTATGAATGATCAGCATCATCTCAGTCGCAGGACGTCCATTGGTGGACATAGGTCTCCTATATGAATACCTTGGCAGATTCTTACTGCATCCACGGGCAAGAGAGGTTGAGAAGATTTTAATACGTGGTCAATACGTCGTAGATAATGTTCGAAGAGTTGTAGTTGAGTATCGACATAGCCGATGCCGTCGGGTGCCGGCTGCAGAATGTTACTCCTCCTCTCATGCCCGTGGATGCAGTAAGAGCCTGCTAAGGGATCCCTCCGGAAGATGGGCAGCATTGTCTTTCCATGTATCAATCCAGTACTGCGCTTGCCATACCGCCTGCCAAGCGTGATGAGTATGGCAACTACCCATAAAGGTTCATGAGGGAGGCCTGTGTTCCGTAGTGGACGTTTTACGGCTGAAATTATGATCGACATACATAGCTCACATTGACATTTAATAGAATCTTAAGTAAGCTTTTTCACGAATACCTCTGCAAATTGGAATACTGCCTCATCAAAGGGTTTGGGCTATTCAACGAGGTATATGATTTAAAACAAGAAACTCTCTACTAAGAAAAACTAGGCCGGTTTTGACCTCGTCCATCCCTGTTCACTATAATTTTTGTGGACACTCCAGCTGACACCAAATACAAAAGTTTTTTCAAAACTGTCCTCAAAGAGAATTTAAAATCGTGCGTCGCACGTGAAACAGCCGCAGGCTCGGACGATGCTATAAATTTTCTAATAGACGGAGACACTATAATAGTTGAGGAGACCATTTCAGTAATGTTACTTTATCAAACAATTTATTTGATTCAACCACACTTAGGTAGAACATTTTCAGGTTCCAAAACCTTTGAACAAATATATTCTGGTGGGGTTGACACCTATGTTCGTGGTCGAATCGATACCCTTCTTAAAGCCGAAAGAGCTTTAACTAGGCTACGGAACCCTGGCGGGCTAAGTCGAAATTCTTGATAAGACCATATCGGTTGCATCGGTTAACAATATGATGATTAATAAGAGATCTCCTCTATAAATGTTATTCCTTTATCTTTTTCAAATTTGGCGAGCGCAGTACAGGATCTTGATACACGGAAAGACTAGACTCTTCCTTTGGCATACTCTTACTGCATCCACGGGCGAGAGAGCAGGGACAACATTCTACTGCCGGCACCCCACTTAAATTAAATTATTATCTAGTAGCAAATCCATCTTACTCATGCTGAGTAGTGGCCTTTTTTGTCACCATATTCTAGCTAAACTTAAATTATTTTAAGAACAAAGTAATGTTATTTCTGTGACACATTTTATATGTGAAACATCTTATGCTTGTAAAAACTTGGTAAAACCGATCGGACGATAGGTGATGCGTGACGCTTGGATATGTGCGAGTTAGTACTAGGGCGACTGCCCTTCGTCCACCGTATTGACTGTGGCGACTATAGCGACTGAGGTGATGTTTTACATTTGTAATTCTTTATCTTTATCTAATTTCGTAATTTTTTGCTCCGTTTATTGGGAAAGTTAGGGTCATGTAGCCTCGCTCTAGTCTATATTTCCCAGACTATCGAGACAGTATGCTCTAGCACGCTCTCTTAACGGGCTCCCAACTTTCATAATAAGAGTTTATGATACTGCCATGAGAGGTTAATGACTTAAATACCCAACGCGTCTGAAATATTGGAAAACGGTAAAGGGGAATTGCCGCGGGGCCGGCAGTACAATGTTGCCCGTCCCCTCTTACCCGTGGATGCAGTAAGAATCTGCTAAGGGACACCTCCGGAAGATGGGCAGCAGCTTCCTTTCGTGTCTCCAATACCTTATACTGCGCTCGCCAACCCGCCTGCCAAGCGTGGCGAGTATGGCAACAACCCCCTTATGATAACCTCGGCGGTGGATGCGGACGGCTTCCAACCGCAGTAGTTAGAGATCAAGTGGGAGGCCTTTGTCCAGCAGTGGACGTCCTATGGCTGATATGATGAAGGGGGAATTACTTTTGATATTGTAGAACGTTTACTTGTGACAACCTGAGAAGAAACAGTGTTTTTCATGGAAAGACGCTGCTGCCCATTTTTCGGAGGTAATCTATGCAGATTCTTACTGCATCCACGGGTAAGGGCGTATAGGCAACATTCTACTAATACCATAAGGCATAATAATGCAAATACCTAACACAAGACATAGATACATATATGGCACACCTAAGCTGAGTTGACGATCACACCCGACGTGCAAAATGTCTTTGCACCCGACCTAGTTGCTACGAGTAGTTCCGGAAACACAAGATCCAAAGACATTTCAGTAGTTGACGAGTTCAGTACGTGACGTAGATACACGGAGTTCGTAATCAAAATAATCTTGGCAGATCCCTACTGCATCCACGGCAAGATAGGAGAGGCAACCTTCTACTGGCACCTTATGCCATAATTATGCGACATAATAATGCAAATACCTAACACGAGACATAGACGGCACCTAAACTGAGTACGACCCCACCCGACATTTTATAGCTGCTTGTCACGGAATCACGAGATCTTCAGGCATTTCAGAAATACTGCGGGAGTGCGATTGAACAATACTTTGATAGTTTTACGAGTTGAACGTCGGAATAAAGCCATTATCGCGAGAATCGACCTTGGCCCTGGCTTAAGTTTCATGTTTCAATTTAACTTGTTAAACTTTCGCGATTTGTTAACATATTTTTAGTTTTAAAATCCTGTAATTTTAAAACTAAAAATATGTTTCAATTTATATCAAAACGTTGATAATTTAAAGTTATGCATCTACAATTGCAATAATATGAGTTTAAAAACTAAACACGCGCCGAATTATTGTATTGTCATCGGTTTAAATTAAATCTGATTACTTAAAGTAGCTATGATAAAATGGGGTCTTGTAACTTAATGTCCGTAAATCTTACATAAGTTACGTTACATATAGTTAGTTACATATAGTTAGTAACGTAAAGTTACAGTTAGATAGAAGCTAACACACTTCTTTAGTCATAAACCCAAAAAAGTCAAAATTTATGCTTATAGGTACAAGGCAAAGGATACAGATACTTAGAGGCAAACCTATAAACATATTAGTTGACAATGTGAATGTTCAACAAGTCACTGAAGCCAGAAATCTTGGAGTAGTCATGGATTGTCATTTGCATTTTGAAAAACACATTGCTGAGTGCGTTCGCAACTGCTTTTACCGACTTAAACTCTTATACAAGATTCGTCCTTACTTAAGTGAAGCAGTTCGTGTTGGGCTATGTGAATCTCTGGTGCTTTCAAAGTTGAATTATTGTGATGTAGTCTATGGACCTTGCCTCTTGAAAAGAACCGAGAACCTAGTACAACGTGTGCAAAACGCCTGTGGCCGCTATTGTTTTTCCATCCCACCAAGAGCTCATGTCACCCCGTATTTGAATGCATCAAATCTTCTGAAAATGGCAGCACGGCGTAGATTACATCTTGCTGTGCTTCTCTTTGGAGTTATAAATAAACAATATCCAAAATACCTCTCAGACAAATTAGTTAGGGCTGCAAACCAGTTTAAATATCCCAGTAGAGCATGTACATATGTCTTCTCCACACCGAAGCATCATTCAACAGCTTTCCGTGGATCATTCAAATTTGCTGCTTCGCGATGTTGGAATTCGACCCCGCCTCCGCTGCGTACTCTAAAAACAAAGTCTACCTTTATACGACGTTTTAAAATGTATCTTCTGAATGAGCAAAAATGCCTACCGGGATAAGGTAGGTACTGGGCAAGCTAGGAAAGCATTACTAACCTGCAAGGTATGTGCAAAAAGCATAGTAAAATGTTGGGCCGTTCACCACTGCGTGTCACACTGAAAATGGCACTGGTTTTATTATAGTTTTTATTGTAATTTAAATTTTAAAATCTTATATATAATAAGTTTGATGTCGTATTATTATTTCTTGTTTTAAATTTTGTGATTGGTATTAGAATTTGTCAATGTCTTTATATGTTCTATTTAATTTTATTGATTGTATTGCCTTCTGTGACGTCACCAAACGGCTCAGTCGGAAGACCAGCGTTGGTTAACATGCCAACATTAAGCTGAGACTGAGACCTTTTTGTGACTCAAGCATGGCTTCATTATTTTTGTCTTTTTATTTGTATGTACCTAAGCAATGTTTTCTATGCTTGTTGTCACAAATAAAGAAATTATCTATCTATCTATCTATCTAATAAAATCCTGTTAAAAATAACATCAATTACGTATTATCATAATTTCAGCAATATGACAAGACATCTCACCGTAAGGTAACCCCCAAGAAAACCCTAAGGTTTGCTTGTAAATTGGCCTTTCACGTCTAATACATAACTTATTTTTACAGATTTTTCTGATGCATTGAAAAAATCCACAAGTCTAAGTAAGTAAGGATATGTTTCCACTTTTTACCATTCTAACCCATCGATGATCAGATAATCAGTTTCTTATCCCTATTCTACTCTCATCCATGGATTAGATATTGTTAAATGTTATGGCTTGGCCAGCACATATACTATCCTCTCAGCATAGTCAACTATTAGCCAGAGGAGAACATGTCATGTCGTCCAAAGCTCACTAAGCCGCGGGTTCCCTCACGATGTTTTACCTTCACCGATAAAGCATATAACACACTCATAAAAACACGACACAATAATGCAAACACCTAACGCAAGACATGGCACACCTAAACTGAGTTTACGACCCCACCCGACATTTTGTAGTTGCTAGTCACGGACATTTTAGGGTTCGTAATCTTCACACATTTCAGTACAGTAATACTATGGGAGAGCGATTGAACAATACTTTGATATTTTATGAGTTGCAAATCGGAATAATGACATTACCGGCAGGATCGACCTTTCGCGCTGGGTTTATATCCGACGGAAACGCAGGCTTAGATCTCCACCAAAAAAAAATTCAAAGATCTTTTCAGGTCAGATTGTTCCAACTGGTGATTCCCGTCGATTTAATACTCATAGCTGGCGATACGCAAGAGGTTTTGTGCATTAGGTTTAATAGCTGGCTGATACGCAAGTAATTTCGGGCAGTTGGTTTAATAGCTGGCTGATACGCAAGTAATTTCGGGCAGTTGGTTTAATAGCTGGCTGATACGCAAGTAATTTCGGGCAGTTGGTTTAATAGCTGGCTGATACACAAGTAATTTCGGGCAGTTGGTTTAATAGCTGGCTGATACGCAAGTAATTTCGGGCAGTTGGTTTAATAGTTGGCTGATACGCAAGAGGTTTCGGGCAGTAGGTTTACAAGCTGGCTGCAAGAGGTTTCGTTCGATTCTCATCTGGAACAGATATTTCTCTCCGGTATTTGTAGTTTTGACCTAAACTGAGCTTTACGATCTGACATTGTATAATTGCTAGCCATTGAAACACGAAATCCTCACAAATCAGTACAAGCAGTAGTACCATGGGAGTACGATTAAACATTGATTGAACCTTTGATGGTTTAAGAAAGAACAAAATATACAATGGTGCGGACAGGAAGAAGAGCATGTGGCGCGGGTAAACAGAAACGGGGTTCGGATCCCCCACTACAAATGTTGACGACCTCCGGGTCGCAGTTGGTATAATACCCGGCTGAGACGGTAGACGATTCGAACCCCGCCGGAGACAAATGTTTACAATCATGCAGATCATGTGATGCAAGTGCCGTGGGGTGCAGACAGTAGAATTTAGTCTCTTCTCTCTCTTACTCGTAGATACAGATCAGTCCACTCGTTTAAGAGCTGCGGTGCCATAGACACACATAGCGGCCAAAATAATAACTTCTCCCTTCTTTCAGTGGCGGGGGTTAAATATGCAAGATTTGTAACAGAAGCCACTACAACTACAACATGTCTTAAACAAATGTTGCTCTTATTTAAAATATTTCATCATTCTGTAAACTTAACGAGTCCAAACAGATCTTACAATACTTGAGACTGTCTGAACAAAAGGACCTAGAGAAACTAGTCATAGAATACGAAATGTGCACCAACCAGTGTATTTAGAACCGGGCCGGCCGAGTTTGCAAGGCTCTTTGTTACGATCTAAAACTGAAGAGACAAAACTGGGTACTTTTGAATGCCGCATACTTTTGTACTTTGAATGGAAAGGTCAAATGATCAGAAAGTAAATAAACTTAATATATAGAAAACTAGCTTGTGCCCGCCGCTTCGCATGCGTTGTACCTAGACAAAAAGTAGCCTATGTGTTAATCCTAGTCAACATCTATACGTTTGCAAAATTTCATACGTACGCTACTTTTTGCGTGAAGAGGTAACAAACCTCCATACAAACAAAATTTCGGCTTTATAATATTAGTGAGGTTCTTACTAAATTTGACGCAGTGAAGGACAGTGAACAGAAAGACGCTGCTGCCTATCTTCACGAGGTATCTCTTGGCAGCCACGGCCGAGATAGGAGGGGCAACATTCTAATGCCTAATTCTAATGTAATAAATGAAATTTAATGTAAAAAATAGCAATTAATAATGCAACTGATTATTGGACTTGGAAATAAAGGCTTTTAACGAGTATAGAGGTATAATAAACATTCTAAGTTGTTATAAATATTCCAATTACGGGTACCATTTTGGGATTAGTAAACGGTTTCTATTTTATATTACACATTTATAGAAGAGGCTGTGGGTGCCGGCAGTAGCATGTTGCCCCTCCTCTCTTGCCCGTGTAGTGAATCAGACAACGGATACATGTGTATGTGCAGCAGCGTCTTTCCGTGTATCAACAACTCATTCCGCGTTCGACAACCTGCCCGCTAAATGTGGTGAGTATGGCATGAACCCCTCCTAATCTTGGAGAGTGGTGAGTAAATGTGATGTGGCATGAACCCCTCCTGAACTTGGAGATCCATAAAGAAAACCTATCTCCAGCAGTGGACGTGGAAAGCACCCACGGCTGTGATGATGTCGATGATTTACAGCACCCGCAGGGTGATTACGTATTTCGCGACAGGTTTGCAACAGGCGTCTACCTCGCGATCAACGCTGCAACAGGCGTAAATATCGCGGTCATCGCTGTCAATGGTCAATTGTGTAGTTATACACTATAAAATCAAATAATCTACGTTTGACAGCGATATACCCCTGTTGCTAACCTGTCGCAAAATACGTAATCACCATGCCGAACTCATCAAATTCTGACATCTCAAAATTCTTCCGTCATGAAGTTTCAAACACACGTTCCGCCCCAAATACTTCTGCATTTAGAAAGGCGTACACAGTGGTGTCATTTACAATGGAACCTGTCAATCTGTACGTCCGTTTGTTGCCAAGAAACGGTGTATATTTAGAAAATTCAATTTACAGATGGGAGTTATGGGGTATTTTTGAAAACGGTTATTAGTTAGATATTTTGTTCAGATAACGTTCGCAACTGGTACCCAATAACGTTAGAATACCATTCATAAATATTTGGGCATTATACTTAACTAAGTATTGGTTATCTGGTTTACTCGCAAGAGAATCCAACTGGTACCCAATGACGTTAGAATACCATTCATAAATATTTGCGCATTATACTTAACTAAGTATTGGTTATCTGGTTTACTCGCAAGAGAATCCAACTGGTACCCAATGACGTTAGAATACAATTCATAAATATTTGCGCATTATACTTAACTAAGTATTGGTTATCTCGTTTACTCGCAAGAGAATCTAACTGGTACCTACCCAATAACGTTAGAATACAGTTAATTAATTATACATTATACTTATGTAACTAAGTTTTGGTTATCTTGTTTACTCGCAAGAAAATCCTTGTGTAAGACAGGGATGCCAACAAGTATTGGTCTATTCAAATCAACTGGATGGACGGTAGCAAGCGTCCTTAGATTAGGTGATAGTTATTGAAGGGTTGTGAAACCGTGGGGTGCCGGCAGTAGAATGTTACCCCTACTCTAATGCCCGTGGATGCAGTAAGAGCCACATCTTCCGGAGGTATCCCTTAGCGATACCTCCGGAAGATGTGCAGCAGCGTCTATCCGTGTATCAACATCCCGTACTGCGCTCGCCAACCCGCCTGCCAAGCGTGGTAAGTATGGCAACTACTCCTGACATGGAGATCCACGAGGGAGGCCTGTGTTCAGTAGTGGACGTTTTACGGTTGAAATGATGAACAAAAATTATTAAAGGGTTGCGTAGTTATGATTATTATGATAAGTTGATGGTTGATCCGCAGGGTGACTACGTATCTCGCGACATTTGACAGCATGCTGTCAAATGCCTGTTGCAAAACCTGCGGTTGTGGGCGATACGCGTTTTACACAGATATTCCCTAGCGGTAAACTTACAATAACGTTAGATATTTTTGAACCAAGCTAACGGTTATTTAGTTAGTTATGGTATACCGGACTCATATCTAATTCAATTAGACCGCAGCGTTCAAAGTGTTGGATTACCTGTTAAACTTGTAGGACACATTAGCGTGAAATGAAGTCCGACGAAATGTTCGTATTATATTAATCTGCCATATATACCTTCGGAAGATGGGCAGCAGCGTCTTCCCGTGTATCAAAATCCCGAACTGCGCTCGCCAACTTGTTTGCCAAGCGTGGTGAGTATGGCAATTACCCGTCATGGAGATCTATGTGGGAGGCCTGTGTTCATTAGTGGACGTTTTGCCGAATGAAGTGTTCGAATGCCCGTGTCTGGATGAAATGAGTGGTAATTAAATGGACATGGATTATATGGATAGATTTATCAAGTAGCAACATCTATAGTTCGTAAGCCGTGAGGTGCTGGCAGAAAAAGGTTGCCTCTCCTCTCTTGCCCGTGGGTGCAGTAAGAATCTGCCAAAGGAATACCTCCGGATGATGGTCACCAGCGTCTTTCCGTGTATCAAATGTAGTTTTTGGAGGTATCCCTTGGCGATGTCCTTTTTTCTCGGTATCTACGGTATAACACGATATATCTTGCAAAATTTCATAGTTCTAGGTCTACAGGAAGTACCCTATGAATTTTGATTCCTCTGACAATTTGGAAACAAGCGTTTTTGCGGTATATTTTCTTCAGGTCATCATTACAGCCCTAAAACGTCCACTACTGAACACAGGCCTCCCTCATGGATCTCCATGAGAGGTAGTTGCCATACTCACCACGCTTGGCAGGCGGGTTGGCGAGCGCAGTACGGGATGTTGTTACACGGAAAGACGCTGCTGCCCATCTTCCAGAGGTATCCCTTAGCAGGCTCTTACTGCATCCACGGGTATAAGAGGAGGGGTAACATGCTACTGCCGGCACCCCACGGCAAACTTAGAACATTGATTTTTTTACAGCTTAAAGAGGATGTAGATTTGAGTATATGGTTTTAATGTCAACTCGTTACGTGTAGAGACACGTTCTCGAGATAAAGGGTCTTGACAGACCGACAGACAGACGTACAACAAAGTGATCATTAAGGGTTCCGTTTTCCATTTGATGCACGGAACACTAAAAAGTACTTGGAATGCAAGAAGAATTAGAACTAAGCTTACAAACATCTGAAATTTCGCGTGATTCGCCGATCACGTGAAATTTTAGGCCTTTTAAAACGCACCTGGCGCAGGGTGCAAATATACATAAGTCATCGCAGGCGTTCGGTATCGTCTCAGAAGATTTCTTAACCAGCCCGCGAGTGAAAACGTAACCCACGCCAACCCAGGATTTTCGACTATTTTATTCATTCCTCTCACGACTTACCCCCACTATTAAAGCTCTGCTTTCCTGTACATGTTTGATTAGCACTATGCATTTGCACGCGATAGTGCACGCTGTGTTTTTATTCGCCGTAAGTTCGGCTATTCATGTTTATATTTAAAACGACTTCAAAATGAGGAGGAGTTTTTCAAGTCATCTATTTTTTAAATCTCTGTTTCTCTCTCAGACGTCCGCTGTTTATGTACCGACTTGGAAAATTCTTTTAGGGTTCGAAATGATACACTCTCCATTAGGTCCCTACAAAACTCAATATTGATGATGAATTCTTAATCGCCGTGGGGTGCCGGCAGTAAAATGTTGCCTCTCCTCTCTTACAGTTAGTCTGCCAAGGTTATCTTGTTACCCCCGAGAGATGGCCAGCAGCGTCTTTCCGTAGGTCAACATTCCGTTCTGTCCAGGAGTGAATATCAGTCTTACGGCTACACAAAATTTTTAGCATCCTCACGAGCATATCCGGGCAGTATATTCATAGAGCAAACGTTCCACTTTCGCACCGCTCAAAAGGAACCCAAAAGAACCATACCAAGTCAACAACGCCGTTAATTATTCCCGGCTCACAATCTCGCAATTAGTCTCACGCAGCCGCAGACTTACTAACAAAAAGCTCATTCATTCATCACTACCGTTCGAGAAGAAATAGTAGCGGTAAGCGGCTGATGGACAGTTTACATTTATAAAGTTGCGTCCTGACTGAAAACCAGCATTTATCACCTACCAGCGACACGCCCCTGCTTCGCACAGGTGTAAGGATGGACCAATCATCGGTCATCTTGTATCATCATTTCAGCCATAAAACGTCCACTGATGAACACAGGCCTCCCTCATGGATCTCCATGAGGGGTAGTTGCCATTCTCACCACGCTTGGCAGGCGGGTTGGTGAGCGCAGTATGGGATGTTGATACACGGATAGACGCTGCTGCCCATCTTCCGAAGGTGTCTCTTAGCAGGCTCTTACTGCATCCACGGTTAAGAGAGAAGGGGTAACATTCTACTGCCGGCACCCCACGGCAATCATCTTGTATGAAGAGATAAAATTATTATTTTTTTTATGAAAAAAAAAAACGACCAATAACCGTTGGGGTGCCGGCAGTAGAATGTTGCCCCTCCTCTCCTGCCCATAGATGCAGTAAGAATCTGCCAAGGGATATCCGGAAGATGGGCAGCAGCGGCTTTCCGTGTATCATGCTTTTCCACCAGTGGACGTCCTACGGCTGTAAGAAGAAACCAAGCCGATAACGCTGGCCTGTTATCAGCAGCGCAGCGTTCGAAAACAAATGATAAGGGTTAACAGCTGATGGATTGTGTAAATATATATAACTTACCCTGTGCAGCTTTGTAAGTCAGGTGCTTGAGACTTTCGAATTTAATGGCATAAACAAATCTATAAATCTTGGGACCTGGATGGACTAAGAAGTCTAGAATGAAGGCAGGAAAACAAGTTTTTCTGGCAGTATGCATAAATAATGCTGGAAATTGCTAACATCCACGTCTAGCGCCAATTTTTAGGCTATTCTTAATATATATGAGGACTACGTTCGACTCCTTATGGATCCCATCATTAGAACTGAGCTTTGAAAAATGGAACCAATCTGGAAGCGAAGAGAATTTTCCAAATCGGTTCATAAACGGCGAAGTACTGAGGTAAAAAATAAAAAATATTAAAAACAATAATATACAGGAGCACATCCTCCTGTTTTGAAGTCAGTTAAAAATACTGCGTATCGAAGAGCACGAAATTCCAAAAATGTTTGAAGTGCGCAGACTAAAATTATTTAATAAAATTTACCGTAACGTATTACAATTACAATATTTATTAAGTAACGTATTCGTAATAAAAGCAGGTGCATAAAAATTATTGTTTTTTTTTATAAAACGAGGATTTATCTCACATAATAAATAAATAAATTAAGCCCAAATTGGGCTGTGTCTACATTTTACATAGCAACGTCTATTACAGAGCCGGTGTTATGTATGAGCAACAAAGGAATATTTTTTGATGTTAAACATCTGCGAGTGCGAGTTAGTACTTACTAGGGCGGATGCCTTAGTAACTAAGTACTAGGGCGCCTGCCTTAGTAACTGAGTACTAGGGCGCCTGCCCTTCGTCCATCGTGCCCATCGTGTTGACTGTGACGACTGGAGCAACTGTCTGGGGCGACTGTAGCAACTGGGGCTACTGTGGTAACTGTAGCGACTGTGGTGACTATAGCAAATGGGGCTAGTGTAGCTACTGTGTCAACGGTGGTGACTGTGGCGACTATGGAAACTGTGGTGAAAATGTTTTACACCTGCCAGGTGTCCCGTGACACGTTCCGTCTTTTTTAGTTCGTTTGGCAATTTGTTGTACAATTGAACACCCTCAAATAGTATAGTTTCCTTGCCGTAATTGGTTCGTGACCTTGTAATTTGGTTATTAATTATTTAGGCTATTATTAATTATTTCGAGTACAAGGACTTGATTCCCGATTTCTGACCGGTAGGAGTCGTAAAAACGAATCGTATAAGCAGGGTGTATATATATATATAATATGTGTACCAAGCCGTAAAGGGGTGACTCTGACTATCACAAGGAACAACTTTTGTTCTACGACTTTTCAGGATTCAGTGATTTTCATTCAAGAAAACATTACGTAAGTTTTAACATTAACAGTTGATTATGCGATAATGACAACCTAAACACCAGCTGATTCTTGTCGGGGTCATTGAACTCCGCGAAGAGTTGCCGTACAAATAAAAATACTTTTAACCACAAAAAGTTTTTTTAAGATTAAAAAAAAAAAAAAATGCAATTTTTACTCTAGGATCATTTTCACATAACACTAACTGTTAAAATTTTACATAAAACCATTGAAATCTAAGCTATCGACAATTATTATGACAATTGTTTTGATTCTTGTAACTGACATTGCCTATATTACCAGACTTATGTGTGAAACAATAAATAGATTATACACCTACCTAATAAAATAATAATCTTTAGACTAATTGCTGCGCCCTTACAGGGTATGCAATAAATAAATCTGAATCTGAAAAACATACGAATTGCAAATTTTTTTCCCTTCTAAAAATGCTTGTTTTCATGGGCTGAAACCCCCCATTTAGGGTTAGTGCACATAATACATCCTGTATATACGAAAAAAACTCCCAACTTTTTTACGTACGTACGGTTTAGGAGAGTAAGGGAGGTACGGTTTTGATAATTGCGCTATATAAGCAAATACTGAGTTAAGTTTTATTTTAAATAACAAATTAATATGATGATGATTATACTTACAACTTCAGCAAAGGTACAACAGAGTTAATGTTCACTTCTAAGAGCAACTTTAACTTACAAATTCCCTCATTTTAATATTTTCTTTGCATTTTCTTTCAAACGTTAACCCAAACACGGATGCACTCTAAAAATTAACGAAGTCTATTAAATAAAACGGGGTCTGCTAGTTTGAAAAACTGCCGGCGCTGTGTTTCCCTCCAGAAGAATGCAAACATAATTAAAATTCCACCAGCTAGGCAGTTTGTTCCTTAAAAAAAGTGAAATGTTAGCGTTTAAAATTATGTTTCTTTAAATTAAACTGCTAGCGGCGAATGTTCCGGTAAATAGTGTATTTGTCTTTTTTAGGGTTCCGTACCCAAAGGGTCAAAAAGGGACCCTATTACTAAGAGTCCGCTATCCGTCTGTCTATCTGTCACCAGGCTGTATCTCATGAAACGTAATAGTTGAAATGGTTACAGATGATGTATTTATGTTGCCCTTATAACAACAAGCATTGGTACGGGGGTAGCAGAAAAGGGGGCGAAGGCCTCGAAAGGTCACCAAAGGTCAAAAATTGCATTTTTGGGTTTTTGGACGTTTCCGGCCAGCCATTTGAAGTTTTTTATATTTTTTTGGTGACCTTTTGAGGTCACAATAACTCCGGTCCCTGTGACCCTAGGATCACCAAAATCAGTCACCTTCTCTCCGTTAAGACGGTGCTAACAAAAAAAGTTTCATGTAAATCGGTCAACGCGTTCAGTTGTAATCGTCTCATGCACAGACAGACAACTGTCTGTTTGTCTGTTTATGCATAACTCGTTCTGTGTCGAGGCAGACAATATCTCACAATCTTCTAATTAAAGCGTGGCATTATTGGAAACGCTTTAATTGAAGTAAACTAGGATGCTAAGTACCCTATAGATGTATCATGTATCTTGGTGTGACGTAGTTACGCATAATAATAGTTACCAAAATAATTGGTAGTTATTGAAATTGCGTATGGATTAATATGATTGGATTACCAGTAACTACTATCATATAATGTAGTATCATAAAATAAGAGGTATTGGTATTATCTCATCGACATAATTATGGAAATGTTCCCAAGTGGAGGCTACCGGCAAGCGCAAGGTAGGACGTCCACCTACAAGATGCACAGACGACTCGGTTAGAATCGCTGGGCGGCGGTGGATGCAGACGGCGTCCAACCGCAGTCATCATCATTATAGCCGTAAGATATCCACTGCTGGACATAGGCCTCCCTCATTGACTTAAAGATCCAAGTGCATGAGGGGTTGTTGCTATACTCACCACGCTTGGCAGGCGGGTTGGTGAGCGCCGTTCAGGATGTTCTTACACGGAAAGACGCTGCTGCCCATCATCCGGAGATATCCCTTAACATATTCTTACAGCATCCACGGGCAGGAGATGAGGTGGGGTGGCATTCTACTGCCGGCACCCCACGGCTATCCAACCGCAGTACCTACTTGGAGATAAATTAGGGAGGCTTTTGTCCAGCAGTGGACGTCCTATGGCTGATGATGATATGGTACAAGAAGGTTTCACTATTACGCCACTTTATCCGGTCTTGTGCTATTCTTGTTCACACTTAATTAGAATTAAATTAACAATGTAAGATAATAGTATCCTACAATCGAACGTGTGACGTAACTGCATCAAGCTTGAACGCGGTTTAACATATTAGTTTTTTTAAATACAGGATTTTATCGCGTTCCTTTTCCTATTTCCAACTTTCCCGACGTTATAAAAATGGTACGCGATGAAATCCTGTATTGAACGCGGCTGTTAGAACGAGTTTGCTGGAACCAGAGCTCGCGTCGAACAGGTGTGGCAATTCAACAAGATTTTTATAACAGACAGTCTTTAATAAAGGATTTAAGACTTACTACCGACAAAGAGATAGGAGAATAATGTTGTTAAAGTAGCTGGCCCAACATGGACGAGTACAGCAAGATCAGGTAATTCGGAAGACAACTTGTTGGCGACTTTAATTCTATTTCGTGTTTATTCTGAAACACAAACTCTTAACAATATAGTATTTTCCCGCCGCAGGAGTTATGTTCGTAAGTTATCTGCAGATATTTGTACCGGGTCTGGGATTTTTTCAATGAATCATTATGCATGTATTAAAAAAGAAGAGTTGTATATTTTTTCAACCATCTGGTACCCATAACTATAGATGGTGCTGTGTGGATTGTTTGAATGTAGAAAATAAATAGTTTTCACTAATTGCACATTTTAATGGCCATATTTAAAATAAGTGTATTTAATCAACGTGGCAGTAACGGACCTCATTACCGACGCACTTCATTTGAGTTGTTGTGGGCTGTGAAATTATGTTTCAACGCTGTACATTTTGTGGTGGGGCCCGAGTGAAAAACTGTGTCGGGAACGCGTCACGCGCTATAAAATTACCTCTTATAACTTACTAGTCACCCGCTCAGGTTTCGCATGGAGCCATTGCCCACGAGTTCTTTCCTCCGTCAACCGAGACACGTTCTCGGCTTGCCCGTTGACGAGCTCACCGCCGCTAACCCGGAGGTGACGTCAACCCGTCCCACATTAGCTGCTAGGCATACATTCAATAACCGGTCCCGCCGGCGGGGCCGAAGAATACACTCTTCCGTCTTAAGGTGCAGTTTTGCACCTGGACGTTAACCATCACTACATACAAAAATCTGGCAACTGTCCAAGCCGTGGTTCGAACCTAAGTGGTGCCCTTGAGATTATTGCCCCACCCTAACTTATGCGGCTGGGCGCCTTCTGCGCTCGCCATAGTTCGGTAACGTTGTCATGGCCATCTGCGGTCAACGACATAATATTGTCATTTCGAAAAAAAAACAGGTTTCGCACGGGTGTAACGCTTATACTAAATATACTACAGAATATACCAACGCAGACTTTTTTGCAGACCTTTTTAAGAATCAAAAGAAGAATCAGAAGAATCAAAAAATACTTTATTCAGTGCGGCCGCATGGACCATATTGACGCGTCACAAATTACAAAATAAAACAACACAAATAAATAGAATAAAGCACATAATTGAATCTGTTCAGGGTAAGGTGTACAATACTGTAATACTTACATTATTTTGATCTATCTCGTAGGTGTGGTATTTGGGATGCAGAGTAAAACACGGTATAAACGAGACTGACATTTATTGCTAGTGACGGTATACATTTAAAAACATATTTGCGCTTACCCGCATTAATATACTACAATTTTCCCCTCTTGGATTAGGTATAAAGATCCAACACCAACTAAAGTAGATAATATTCTAATTACAAACTAAATTATGAACCCTACACATATACATATCACGTACACGTGGGTGCTTACTAACTAACTTATAAATTATACGTAATGCCTATTTAGGTAAACCATATTGCATACCGAAAGTAACTTTTTGAAACTTATTATATTTTATAATTGGGTTTTTTGTTGCGAGGGCGGAGATAACCAGCTGGGACATTGTTAGTGCGTATGTCTTCCTCATGGTCAGCCTGGAGGGGCTGGGGAGTACTTGGCCGCGGATGTGCGAGAGCGGCCGCGACCGCCGGTGAGAGAGACGACTCCGCATCATGAAATGCCGAATCGGCTATCTCTGTATATGAATTAGACTTACCGATGCCTCGGAGCAGATTAGACCCGCTGGCATCGTCTGTAGAATCGGTTCGAACACTCCTGGCCAGTGAAAGTCGATTACCTTTGTGTGCTGGTATTATCTGGTCTATGTGTTTGGTTTTCTCCTCGTCCTCAGTGCGTACCTTGTACGTCACCGTACCGGTGCGTTTAGCGATAACGCCCGGCTTCCATTTAACTATATTGTTGGGACGTAGTTCTTTAATAAGAACATGATCGCCCTCATTTACCTCGCGGTACACACCCCCCGCGTTACGGACCTGCGCCTCCTGCGCGGCCTCCACGCAGTCGGCGGTGCGCGCGCGCAGCATGTCGAGCCGCGAGCGCAGCCGGCGCCCCAGCATCGCCGTGGCCGGTGAGCGCTTCGTGCTGGCATGCTCCGTGTTGCGGTACTGGAAAAGAAACTTACTAATCGCTCGGTCTATATTTTCTCCTTCTAGCGAGGCCTTTTTCATAGCCTTTTTGACCGTTTTTACGGCGTTTTCAGCGGCCCCGTTGCTGGACGGATGATACGCCGCGGACAGGATGTGCTTGACTCCATTGCACCGGAGAAATTTTTCAAATTCCTCCGATGTGAAAGGCGGGCCGTTGTCCGTAACCAGCTGTTTGGGAAGACCAAATCTTGCGAAGCACTCTCTCAGCACGGTGACGACCCTCGACGCTGTCGTGCCCGCTGGCATGTAGAAAACCTCTATCCATTTTGAATGGGAATCGATCACTAAGAAATAGGTCTTACCTTTAAAGTGAAGAAAATCAGCATGTAACCTTGACCAGGGATCAGCGGGCCATGTGTAAGGCACGGGTGGCGCGTGCGGTGGCGCATCGCGCACGGCGGCGCAAGCGGCGCAGGCGCGCGCTCGGCCCTCGATGTCGGCGTCCAGCGCGGGCCACCACACGTAGCCGCGTGCCACTTGCTTCATGCGCACGACGCCCGGGTGCCCGGAGTGAATCTCGTCGAGAATTCGCGGCCGCAGCGACGCTGGTACCACAACCCTGTAGCCCCAGACTATACACTCGTGGTCTACATGGAGATTATCTTTTCTGTAGAAATACGGCTTTTCGTTTTTTATTTCCGTAACCGCCGGCCACCCACTCATTAAGTAGCCGTAGATTTTACGTAGGACTAAATCATTTTTAGTCTCCTTAGCCACGTCTCTGTGACTAATAGGGAAGCTATCTTCCACAAAATGTAGATATGCAGCGTCCTCACGTTCGGACTCACCTTTACATTGTTGCTGCGGCAGACGCGACAGTGCGTCCGCGTTACCGTTTCGTTCCGTCGGCACGAACTTGATGTCATAATCATAGGCGGCCAACCTGACTGCGTACCTTTGAAGCCGGCTGGCGGCGGTCTGCGGGATGCCCTTTTTAGGTCCAAAAATATAGCTGAGAGCCATGTGGTCGGTCTTCAAAACAAACTTACGGCCGTACAGATACTGGTGATGGCGGGTCACTCCGTACACGATGGCGAGGGCCTCCTTGTCCACCTGACTGTACCTCCGCTCGGTGTCAGAGAGCGTGCGCGAGGCGCAGCTCACGACGCGCTCGGAGCCGTCCGGGTAGGCGTGCGACAGCACGGCGCCCAGCCCGTACGCGCTGCTGTCCACGGCCAGCACCAGCGGCAGGGCCGCGTCGTAGTGCGCCAGCACCGGCGAGCGCGTCAGCACCTCCTTCACACCGCGGAATGCCGCCTCGCACTCCATAGACCACTGCCAATTTGTTCCCTTTTTAAGGAGACCATACAGAGGCTGTAACAGAGTACTCATGTTTGGAATAAATCGAGCGTAATAATTAATAAGCCCCAACGCCGCCCTCAGTTGTGAGACATTCTCGGGATTCGGAGCCTTGGAGATCGCGTCCACTTTACTACTATCGGTATGCAAGCCGTGTTTGTTGATCCTATAGCCGAGGTAACATACTTAATTTTTAAAGAATTCACACTTCTCAAACTTAACCCTTAGTCCTGCCTCCTGTAACCGCGACAAAACAGCCCTTAAATTTGCCAAGTGCACCTCTTTGGTGGCGCCGGTTACACAGATATCATCAAGGAAAGCCACACAGTTTAGACCGTTAAGGGTTTCTTCTATTAGCTTTTGGAACATCTCTGGTAAACACTTTAAACCAAAAGGCGCTCTTCTATACACAAAAGTACCTATATGTGTGGTTATAGCCGTAAGTGGTTGCGAACATTCCTCTAGGATACACTGTAAGTAGGCGTGTTTAAGGTCTATTTTACTATAATGCTCCCCTCCGCTCAACGCCGCGAACAGCTGTTCGATTCGAGGCAGTGGATAGTGAAAGTCTTTTAAAACCTTATTTAAGGTTATTTTATAATCTCCGCATAATCGGATGGACCCATCGCGTTTGATAACGGGAACAATAGGTGTTCCATAGTCGCTACGATCTACCTTGAATATCACCTGTTCGCGCTGTAAGCGTTCTAGCTCCCGTTCAACGGGATCGCGTAAGGCGAGGGGCAGCGGTCGAGCTTTACAGAAAATTGGCGTGTCATCTTTCAAAAACAACTTTAGTTTAGTTTTACAGCTGCCTAAACCAGATTTAAAAACATTAGGAAAATCAGTCTTTAATTTTTCTATCTTAGGATCGTTTTCCGTCGAAATATTATACAAGCTGATTGAGTTTAATCCTAACTTACGTAACCAACGCCGGCCTAGTAGCGGAGGGCCCCCGTTGTTTATGATAAAAAGCGGCAATGATACCGTTTCACCCCCACAGTGTACGTTTACCAACACGCGCCCGAGCGGAACGATCGCTTCTCCCGTGTATGAATGGAATTTATTATCATCCGAAGTTATAGGTAGGTGCGACAGATGTTTATCATAGAATGACTTACTGACCGCCGATATCCTGCTACCTGTATCTATTTCAAATAACACTTTTACATTTTCAATTGAGAGTTTATAGTGATATGGACCGTCCTTGGAATCCTTTTTAACCGCAACTACTTGATACAATCCATCACTCGAATCTGAACTTGAACTTGAGCCATTGTGGATAAAGTTTTGGTACCTGGATTTCGGCGCCTCCTTCTTATTTTTGTTGCACATAACGGATAGATGACCTTTGACCTTGCACTTGTCACATACATACGACTTATATCTACACTTATTGGGCGCGTGACGAGTCTTGCCACAGCGCCAGCAAGCGCCCCTCGGCTCGCGCGCTGCTGGTGGCCCCTGCGCCACCCGATGCAGCCCGGCCTCGGCGGCGCCCTGCCCGAGTCCCGTCCCGCCGGCGGTCGCCGACAGCGCGGCGCCGGCCACGGCCTCCGCCGCGTGCCGTTCCGCCGCCTCCAGCGCGAGCGCCAACTCCACAGCTTTCTTATAGTCGAGCGACGACTCGGCGAAAAGACGCGAACGCATGTCTTCGCTTCGCAACCCTGAGACGAACTGGTCTCGGAGGTTTTCTTCTAGCGTTGATCCGAAGTTACAATGAGTCGCTAGGTGCTTTATTTTCTGTAGAAAAATGGCGACAGATTCGCCGTCCGCCTGACGTCGCTGACGAAAAGTGTGCCTTTCTGCTATCTCCGATCGCTTGGGTTCTAGGTGGCCAGTTATGAGCTCGACGAGCTGCTCGAAGGTTTTGTCTTCCGGATGACTTGGAGCGCACAGGTCGCACATCAACTGATAAGTCCGCGCGCCCACATGCGTAACCAGTGTAGCCACGCGTAGTCCAGGTTTTATTTCGTTCAGCAAAATGAATTGTTTCACTAAACGAACGTATGCAGACCAATTCCTGCCTTCTTCCAGCTCAAACTCAGGTAATTTACCAAAAGGCATGGTTAAATCCCAATAATCGTCGTCAATGTGGTATTTGGGATGCAGAGTAAAACACGGTATAAACGAGACTGACATTTATTGCTAGTGACGGTATACATTTAAAAACATATTTGCGCTTACCCGCATTAATATACTACAGTAGGGTTCAGCCAGCGTTTGCAATGTAAGCGTAAAGAAATTAGTTTATTCTATATTATGCATGTATTCTACATTGAAACCTTCCTCTTGAATCACTCTATCTATATATGTAAAATTCAAAGTCCTGACTGACTGACTGATATATCAACGCACAGCCTAAACCACTGGACCTAATAAAACTGCAATGTTAGGCAAAAGTGTTTTATGCATGGCTCCAATTATTTACTATAAAATTCCTAATATATTTAAGGAACTTAATGATAGCATATTTAAAATTAAATTTAAAAAACTATTGACCTCAAGATGCTATTATACCATTGACGAATTTTTAAATGACAAATTATAATATTATGTTAATTCATGTGATTATTTACAGTGACATCATAATTGTAGTTAATTAATATATTTATTTTTATGGACTTGTTTTGTAGCATGCCACACTTTAATTTGGTACGCCTGCGAAGGTAAAACATGATGTTACAAATAACTTATTTTGTCATCCTAGCTTACACATGTTTATGCAAATAAATGATCTTTATCTTATCTTAAAGACTTGAAATTTGGCACACATATACCTTGAGTATCCTAGAGGTGCACTAAGAAGGGATTTTTCGAAATTCCCACGGGATAGGGAATACATGGGATTTATATTTTGGAATCAAAGTGGCTCTGCGTGAAAAAGAGGATTATACGTTTCATGACTTCCACGCGGACGAAGTCGCAAAAGCTAGTCTATTATAAAAAACCGCATCAAAATCAGTTGCGTAGTTTTAAAGATCTAAGCAAACATAGGGACGGACAGACAGCGGGAAACGACTTTGTTTTATAGTATGTATTGATTATTGTATACAATTAAAATAAGCCATAACTGTCTTAGTGAACAGAATAGAATACGCTTTATTGAAACAACATAAAAACAAAGATACAAACAGTAATTAACTAAAAATTTAGCTACTAGTCAGAGGAAAGAACAAGTCAATACTTCTGAAGCTAAATAAGCCGCGGCTTTTCTCACGGTGTTTTCCTTCACCTTTAAAGCAATTAGAAGGGCACATACATTTTACATAAAAATCTTTTATTGGTGCACGACCGGTATCGAAACTACGACCTTCGGATTGAACGTCGGGGGTACAAACACTCGGCCAACACAGCTTTTTCGTAACACTTAAATACACACTTCTTTATAAATACATACATATCATACATAGAAAGCACCCCGACCGTATACAAATATGTGCAGAAAAGCAGACATGCCCTTCGGCAGGAATCGAACCCGCGATCACTTGCGTCTCAAGCGGCTATCCAACTGAGCCACAGAGTTATTAATAATAATCCATGCGTATAACCTTGAATGCCGTGGGATGCCGGCAGTAGAATGTTACCCCTCCTCTCCTACCCGTGGATGCAGTAAGAGCCTGCTAAGGGACAGCTCCGGAATATGGGCAGCAGCGTCTATCCGTGTATCAACATCCCATACTGCGCTCACCAACCCGCCTGCCAAGCGTGGTGAGAATGGCAACTACCCCTCATGGAGATCCATGAGGGAGGCCTGTGTTCATCAGTGGACGTTTTATGGCTGAAATGATGATGATGATAACCTTGAATCGCATAAAATTTGCAAGTCAGACATCTTCATCTCAACAGCCATCCATAAATAAGATCTATAAATATCATCCAAATTTATCAGATCCCTCCACTTCACCTCCTTTTACCTTAATGTATAAATCTGGCTTACCATGCTAATTCTGAAGTTGCTTTGATCAGCAGAGACCCTTGAGATTAAAGGCACATACCTGAAACAATGTTGAGTAATTTTATATTAATCTCCGATTATGTATTAAGAGGTTACGAATATGCTTATAAGACATTACGGGCAGATGAGACCTGACAACTGTTAGGATAGCTTATGATACTCACAAATAATGTACCTAGCTTTCTATTAGTAAAATAATTTTTAAAATCCGCTCGGTAAGATCCAGAGTTTACCCTACAACCTCACAAATTCACAATCGCGCAAACTTACCTCTTTATAATTTTAGTATAGATAGTTTTTTTCAATTATTATATAAAATAGAAAAACATCCGGAACACCCTGAACAAATATCTGCAGATCACATAGACATATATCCCGAGGCGGGAATCAAAACCGCAAACTCTTGCGTCGCAGGCGGACCTTAACCCGATGTACAACAGAGGTCGTCAAATGGATAGGTATTTATGACCTTCACAACACAATAATTACCTATGAAATGCATCGAATGTTACACGCGAAACCGTCATGTGCATTTTTTTTTGTTTACATTTTAAATCTTATATAATTCTAAACCACCTTTACATCGGTGGTTAACTTTAGTACTCAGCTTGAAGGCACTCCGTGTTTCACCTTATACTAAGCTTATTATAGGTAAGCAATTCAAAGGCATCTCTAATATATAATCATCTATCTGTATTAGGGTTTAAATTCATCATCAAGTTATGAGCCTTTATTGAAAGGCTAAACAGATAGGAATACCACGGCCACCCATCACACGGGTTGTAAAAACGTCTCATTACCCTCATTACGCATGCCTATCTCTTTACAAGCCGTGGGGCGCCGGCAGTAGAATGTTGCCCCTCCTCTCATGCCCGTGGATGCAGTAAGAGCCTGCTAAGGGATACTTCCGAAAGATGGGCAGCAGCGTCTTTCCATAAATCAACATCCCATACTGCGCTCGCCAACCCGCCTGCCAAGCGTGGCGAGTATGGCAACTACCCCTCATTGTTCATTAGTGGACGTTTTATGGCTGAAATGATGATGATGATTTCTTTACAACTTCCAGATTGATTTTTACATGCATTTTACATACATATGTTCGTGCCCGATACATCATGGGAGTTTTACGATTTTCACACGCATGTAAAAATTTTGCACATAAATAAAACCTAGCATAAAAGTGGATGGAGTTGATACAACAGGGAACAATCCGTTATAAATGGAAAACCTGCGTAATTCATCGTATTCTGAGGAATAAAACGAGTATAAACAATTTTAAGTGTTTCACGAAATAAATTCACAATTTCCTTATAGTATGTCTATACTTTTTTTGTATACCGCGATCAGTTAAAGTGGACGTAAAGTCTTTAAAATTTTTCCCCTAAAATTTTAGGGGATTAAATATTTTTGATTGATGAAGTTCTGGGGTTTTTTAAAAATAATTGCGATCTACAAAGGCTCCTTACAGTTTGATCAAGTAATAACGAACTAAAACTCAAACAGAATTACAACTTAATTAAACAACTTACTCAATTAGGCAGAGTTCAGCAACTATTATTTATTGACATAGTACCTACTCGTACCATCTTGCCTTTCATAATGGGTATAAAGCGAATAGTACTATTCGCTCCACAAATGCATTCATAGTTTTAACACAAAACTGGTTGATGTGGCCGCAGTTCATAAGACATTTTAGATTCAAAGAATCAGGTTATAATATTATTGTATACTAACGTATATTCAAGATTAATGGATTTTTGTTTATAATGAATAAATAAACTCAAAAAACTACTAAACCGTGTTAAGTGGAAAAGAAAAAGGAATGCCTAGCAGTGATGGGATCCAGCAGGCTGATTAGATTAAATTATTACGAATCTTGCCGCAGAAAAGAACAAAAAAAACAATAAATCTTGAATCATCGAAGGCTAAAGTTTTGATAATACCCTACTGGGTACTTGGTGCCTACTACAAATTGAACTACGATAATCATGAAGCTGTGACTGCGGATTTGACGCCTACTGTACATTTCCCAGCACAATCAGTATTCAAGGGGAGCGGGGCGGCCCAATCAAACTAAAACGATTCCAATCAATAGATCAATCGCCAAGCACAGCCCAATTTAAAATTAAATCGCTACAAATTGATAGAATCGCTTCATCATTTCAGCCGTAAAACGTTCGAGATGTACATACAGTACGGATGTTCATACACGGAAAGACGATGCTGGACATCTTCCGAAGGTATCCATTAGCAGTTTCTTACTGCATCCACGGGCATGAGAGGTGGGGTAGCATTCTACTGCCGGCACCCCACGGCATATATATGTATATATATTAACTTTATTTATATGTCTTACTTATTTAGGATTTGTGACCTCTCTCTCTTCATTATGAATTACTATCAACTAGGTCAAATAGAGCAACCCTTGGAAAGTATTTGTATTGTAGCAAAGAATAGAAGTGAAAATGTGAGGTTTCTTCTTCGCTTCTTTCCCTCAGTTGGAAAAAAGATTACCGGAGCGAACGAATTCAATTATGTGCTTTTTTAAATTAAAATTTTGTTAGGGTTCCGGATCAAAATGGTAAAAAGGAACCCTTATGGTATCACTTTCTGTCTGTCTGTCACAAATGGATATCTCGAGAATTAATGACTTGAAATTTGAAATGGTTAAAGATAATACTTTTTTCCTAATATAGCACACATGTAGATGTCAAAAAACATTCTTATTATGATTGCAGGGGGTCAGACAGGGGATCTCAAAATTTTTAAGTGAATTTAATAGGTCGTGTGGGGCTAGATGAAAGGTATTCATATGCACATTAACAAGCATTGGGACGGGGGTACCAGAAAAGAGGACGAAGGTTTAAAAAAACGCGTTCGGTTGTAATCGTGTCATGCACAGACATACAGACAGACAGACAGTCAGCGCTATGCATAAAAGAGGGCTTCGCCCCCTAATAAACAGTTTCTATTTTTCCTTTATGTCGTATTGTTTCCGAATTATTTACAAAAATGTTGAATAAACGAACGTTCCCAGTGTATTTAAAGTTTATAGAAAATTAGTCTTCTTTACACAATTTATGTGATAAAAAAGCTTGTCGCGAGATTAACCTGTGTACCTGTAACTTGATCTAATTGATTTAATATTTTTTTAAAACAATGTAAATACGAGTACTTACCTGCTTAAATCACGCGACAAGCTTTTTTATTACATAAATTGTGTAAAGACGTTTTAAGTTGACATTAAACATTTTTTTTTACTTTTAATTATTTTGGATACTAACTATTATTTTATGTAGCGTTTTGCTCTATTCAATCAATAAGTGTTGAATTTGAATACAACTTCAAGTGTGACAGTTTGTTTACAAAAATTCAACATCGAGTTTGGTTGAAGTCAAGAAGGCTTATTAGAATAATAACTTGAACAGTTGTTGACACGAAATAACAAGAATTACAGCCTGTAAAGCGCCACGTTAATATTTTTCAAGATATTCAGTTTTACGGCTGGCTATATTTACTGAAGGCGGCTTACAGAACACGATAAGCTTAGTTACTAAGCTCGTCCTGGAGGTTTTGATGACTGGACACGAATATAAGCGTAGCGCGGTACTAGGGCACTAAAGTCTATATATAATACTATACTATACTCTGCTTAGCTTGGGGCTAGATGATGCTGTGTGATTTGTCCAGCATTATTTATTTATTTATTTATTTAATACTATAAATCTATAAAATAAAAAAATATGCGATATTTACGGGGTATTTACCATGATTTGATTCTTTTTGCGTTTCCCGATACACGCCATGAACATTGTTATAGATATTTTTAAAGATGTCAAAAGTGACAGAATTGTGCAGACATGACCTACATTTTAACCAGCTACGTGACTGCGTATTATGATAAGTATCTATTTATTTATAAAAATAATGCATTTAAGTACTCTATTAATCATCTGGTTTCCATAGCTTTGCTTCGTTTTGGAAGAGGTTAGATGGTATTGTTTGTTCTTATTGACAATAAATCTAAGGACTAGATGGTATTGTCAAATGGTGGCCAAACGCCACTTGGAAACATGTAAAGATGTAGCCTAAGATGGAGCAGCTTATCTCAAAAGAACTCTGCCCTTGAAGACTCCAAGGTATACCGATCTGGGAAAACAGACGCAGCGAGTTCCACTCTTTACCAGTGCCAATGATAAATGAGGATGTGCGTCGCTTGGTACTACAAAATAGGATATCTACTATAAATTGATGATTTCCGTGCGTCTGTTCCTGCAGTAGAGGAAGAGGGAGGGTCGTGCACACCTTGTACAGAGTTGTGTGTAGTCATCATTCCAGCCGTAAAAAGTCCACTACTGAACAGGCCTCCCTCATGGACTTCCATGAGGGTAGTTGCCATACTCACCACGCTTGGCAGGCGGGTTGGCGAGCGCAGTACGGGATGTTGTTACACGGAAAGACGCTGCTGCCCATCTTCCGGAGGTATCCCTTAGCAGGCTTCTATTCTTACTGCATCCACGGGCATGAGAGGAGGGGTAACATTCTACTGCCGGCACCCCACGGCATATGATGTGTGTACTGTAGTGTCCAGCATTATTTACATTTACTTTTCGAGTCTAGTGCTAGCTACGCTCTTGGCAATAAGCAAACGTGCTCACACAGCTGTTAGACTTACAGAGAATCGACGAGAAAGTTTGACGTGTTCGTGTTTACCGGCAGCTTGATAAAATCGACGCATGTTTGCATTGAAAGAAACTTCCTTTATATTTATAATCTTATTTATTATTAGGTATTAAGAATCCGTTGAAGTGTTGGTGGAGGGGTTTTCTCGAGTTTCGATTGTGTTACGGCTGTGTGCATCAATGAAAAAAATAAAGTTTTCTAAAGCAAACGAATTCTGTATATGTTAGCGCACCCCCAAAACTCAAACATAAAAAAACTTTATTCAGTGCGGCCGCATGGACCTTATTGACACTTCACAAATTACAAAATATAAATAACACAAATTAATAAAGCACATAATTGAATCTGTTTACGTTACGTTTTGTGTTAGGAAAAGAAGCGAACAGAAAAACCGGTCGTTATAGTCAACATTTAACAATTTTCTTTTGTGATTATGTTGTTAGACAGAGTTGGAGCAAATTCCATCCCAAGTGGTTTTGTATGGAAGGCAATCTGATATTTAACAATAAGCTTTATTGCAAAGATTGCGTTTCACAACGTTTTAGAAATGTTCAATGATAACTTCTGCAACTCACTTTGGAGTTTGTTGTAACACTATACTATACATACTATTTTGACTAAATACCATGGAAATAGCTCAAGTAAACCTGTCTAGACATGCAGAACTTAGCATTTTCGCATAGCTTATCTATGAGGTTATTATGTAGGTTCTTTTGGTGACCCTAGGGTAACAGGGACCGAAGTTATTATGACCTCAAAAGGTCACCAAAAAAGTAAAACTTCAAATGGCCGAAAACGTCAAAAAATGCTATTTTTGACCTTTGGTGACCTTTTAAGGCCTTCGCTGCCTTTACTGGTACCCCCGTACTAATGCTTGTTTAAATGTCTGCTTAAGGTGAAATATAATTACAAGCAATGAGAGTAATGATCTAAAATGGAAAGAAAATCTACATTTTAGAAGCTTCTAAATCTCTTTTATAAGTTACAAAGTCTCCCGCTAACTGTATTTGCTTACAAGTCAGTAATACTCTGGGCATTATTTAAAGTAGTGAATGCATAATTAATTGAACAAGGCATTTTTATTTTCATGCTGTTCAGAATAACTAAATACTACGAATGTTTACGAAGGAGGCCTGCTTGAGAGGCAAATTAATTTAAAAATAGTTAGCGGCGAAAATATTAAGCGTTTGGTGGAGTAAGGGTGGCGTAAATAATAATGTCAGTACCATAATAACAAGAAAATAAATTGGGCCAGGTGCGTGTCTGGCCTTGCGCTATGTACGGTTCCGTAGTTAACCGTAGACCTGTTGTAGAAGCTGGTGTATGTTTTTTTTTACGTTCACCAAAACATTATTAACATGAATTAAATGAGTTTTCGGTTTAAAGGATTTCGGTATGTTTGGTTAACCGTATCACTTATTTGAGCGACAATGTCTCCGAAACTTTACAAGACCATGTAAAATTACACCTTTATAGGTCTGAACTAAGGCCTCCCATGGATCTCCATGAGGGGTAGTTGCCATACTCACCACGCTTGGCAGGCGGGTTGGTGAGCGCAGTATGGGATGTTGATATACGGAAAGACGCTGCTGCCCATCTTCCGGAGGTGTCCCTTAGCAGGCTCTTACTACATCCACGGGTAGGAGAGGAGGGGTAACATTCTACTGCCGGCACCCCACGGCTGCCGTTCTAGGTCTTATAGATAGACAAAGCGACACTATAAGGGTGCTTTGTTGTAATACGGAACCCTAAAAAGTCGCCAGTGTCAGGTCGGCCCCACGAAAGGACGGGTATTCAATCCCATGATGATGATTTTCTTGAAAAATCAAAACGTGTCCGGAGAAACTTCGACGTTATAATACCTCTACTACTAGAGTAATTCCCGCCTTAACAAAATGAAGAAAAATAGATATAGAAACACTTTTTTTTGGCTTCAGATCGATACGATGATACATTTGATTTCGATTTTTTTATTGATACACAACAAGTAGAGTACCTCAGCTTATCATGTGCGCAGGTTAATGTCTTGTTATAAGTGTGTACTCCAATCACTGGAATGAGCTTGACGACTCGATAATATCAAGTCAAAGCGAATAAGAGTTTAATTATTCCGACCTTATAGAAATGTCAATTTATAAAAGAAAACAAAAAATACTTAAATAAAATAAAGCACCTTCAAATGGTTACAATTAATTAATAATTGTACAATTACATATATTTAATACATCTTATTGTAGGACATTATTTCAACTACTTGTACTAACATGAATTGAATTAATTCACTTCAGAAAACTTTTTCTTTTGAGTAAGGGAAAGAAGCAAAAATTTTTATTTTCGTTTTGTTTTTACTGTCATTTTATTAAATTTAATTTGCCAAAGGAGTATTTTGTCTAGCCTCAGAGAATCACCAATTTCTTTTTTTTGATCTTGTTCAAGAAGCCCAGGTGTTGAAAGTACTAAACCTTCATTAACACCTTAACGCTCACGCGGGTCTATCAGACCAGAAACGCGAAACAGAAAGCTATTAAATCGAAAAAACAATGTCAAACAGATGAACAAATCTTATCAAGGCAGTAGAACGAAACAAATTAAAAGTCGGAATACTAAACAAGACACCCCACGCCATAAAACACGGAGAACCAATAGGCGCACCCTATAAAGAACCAAGAACAGATGCAACAGCGCGACAGTGGTAGCACGATATGAGTTTGATACAGTAGTAGTAGTATAACAATAAATAATTCATTAATTTTTCAACAAAAAACCTGACCTTAATGATAAAAATACCCATACCGCTATATGCATGCTTATTGCATGCATTGTGTAGTGATTTCATATTCGGTTTATCATGAATCCCATCATCAGAACTGCGCTAAATAGCAAGTTCTAAGGTCTGCAATAAAGTATCTATCTATTTATCTAAACATTATGAAGTAAAACAAAAAACCCAAACGCATGTTTAAATTCAGGGCATAAAACTATACTTTGAGAGTCTCCAGTTTACACTTATGTCGTTGATAACCATGATAATTATTTGTAGGTAAGTATGATGATTCTTGGATAGAGATATTATTATATAAGAAATCTTTCGATGTCGGCACCCGTGAACTACATATTACTTAATATTAAGAGTTACGGTAACCATCTGTGGTCTTCATCGGTTTCACTTCACCAAATCATACTTTCTGTATGCAAATGCTTGAGCTTTAGCTAAATATGCCAGAACCGCTTTATTATGTTTACCTACAATATTTCATGGACCTCGATTTTTCATGGACCACATTATCATTAAAAGTTTAGATAAAAATGGGGAATTGTAAAAGTGTATCTTTAAGAATTTAAAACATATCTAAAGCGGTGAAAAAAATACCAAGGACAAGCGACGAACAAAGACGGGGCATTAAGGTTAAATAACTGAGGTAAGAAAGTTTTAAAAAAACAGACGACATGAGAACAAGCAGTAACCATTTAGTACAGTTATTTAAAAATGTGCTTCTATACAAACCCAGCGCATTTGTCACACAAGTGTACTTCAAAGCGACATTGGTTTGGGTTATAATAACATTTTATTGCAGGCGATTGTACCTTCTGTATCATTATAGCATTGTGAATAATCTTGGCGCAGCACCAAACACCATCTAAGGTGAAACCTAGCTAAATTATCCAGTGCAAATTGAAAAGCCGATACATACGTTAGCAGGCAGAACTACTGATGCAAGAAGGTTAGTAGTAAATAGATTAGTAGTGATTAGTATAAAGGTTTTTATTGCTTTAAATTTGACAACCAACCGTCATCAAACCACCTAGCACAGGACAGTGGTGCATGGGTATACCCAAATGCGGTTGAAATGAGGGCAGTGGATGAAGACGATTATATTGACAAAAGTAAACAGGGCAATACAAATTAGCAAATAACAAAATATATAAAAAATGTGTTAACAAATCGCGCAAGTTTAACAAGTTTTAAGGGTTATACACCTACAACAAGGCATTAAGGGTCATACAGTTCCTAACCATGACGTAATTAATACTTTGGCCTGTGGCTAGTTTTGAAAGCACGACCTTCAGAATACAATTGAGGTTGGGGTCGGCAATATATGTATATACTAGCTAAAAGTACTATATGACCATGTATATTGTTAAAAATATAAAGATATTACTGCTAGTCTGTATATTCCCGTTGTTGGGCAAACGCCTCCCTCCATTCACTTTTCACGATTTTGCACCACCATTTGCCAGTCATTCTTGGCTGCGTTCAGCTCCTCCCGCGGAGGTGGATATTGGAGATCTATATACGAGAATCCATATGGCGTGGGGTGCCGGCAGTATGTTGCCCCTCCTCTCCTGCCCGTGGATGCAGTAAGAATCTGCCCAGGGATACCTCCGGAAGATGGGCAGCAGTGTCTTTCCGTATATCAACATCCTGCATTGCGCTCGCCAATGCGCTCGCCATGCTGCCATGGCAACAACCCCTTCATGACCTGTACTTGGCGATTCATGAGAGAGACATATGTCCAGCAGTGGACGTTCTACGGCTGAGATGATAATTATGTCCTATTAACTCTGCCAACACTATTGACTTTTAGTCCGAAGGTCGTCAATATATTATCATAATAATCTCTGTCGCATACCTAAAGAATTGGAAAAAAACATTCTTGATATAATATTGACGACCATCGGACTAAAAATCAGGTTATTGTTGACAGCGTTAGTATACTAGCTGTGGACACTATCTATGGCCAGGCGACATAATATTGTCTGAAAATGCACAAAACCTGCAGAAGCGAAAACAATAGACTCGCCAGCATTATTACGAGCGCAATTAATTCCACCTCTCGAGCGTTTTCGACGCGAATCCCAGCAGGAGCATTACGCTTTGCTATTCAATTTGTTACCTTGTGTGAGCTGTCATATTACTGACACAGCTTATTAAGAATGGCTAGGACTTAGTATTTTTAAGTTTCAGGGGGAAATTCAAGAGAAATTAAAATTAAATCAAATACTGAATAGACTGCATATTAGAAGACGAACGCCGGCGCTAACTAGATGAGAAACGAGATCATCTTAAGAACAAACCGCTTGCAAACATCCGACAGCAACTTTGTTAATTAAGCCGAAATTGGCTACATAAGTCACCCAAGAGTTCATCCACACTCATAAGCAGAAATATGGTCGCCGTAGCCGAAAACGGATACGGCGTGTTAGCCTATTGTGTCCCACTGCTGGGCAAAGGCCTCCCGAATTTTTCTATTCGGCCCTGTCGGAAACGGTGTCCCACCAATCTTTTCGAAAGGTGTCTAAATCGTCCCGCCAACGCCGTCGTGGACGGCCACGGTCACGATTTAGAACTTTTATGTAGAATATGTTACAAGTGTTGTTATTTATTCGCAGGAGAAGCTTTAGCAAGTGCAGAATCTGGCGTAGCTAGTTTATGGTTGCACACATAACATACGAAGTCCACATGGATTTTGCATTCTGTTGAAAGACGCTTACGAAAGAATATTGACTCTTCTTGTTACAAGTACAGTGTTAGAGGCTTGATACATGACAGACCGGTATAGGCAGATGTAAACGAAATCGGTGATGATGTTGGTGATCTGTGGGATCACAGCTCACAGGGATATCGGGCTCTTAGAAGGGGTTTCCACTTGGAAGATCTTGCGCGGCAACCTCAAGCTCCGACCAGCCAGTTGATGCTCCCTCCTTCCATTGTGCGCCTCCAGGTCGTGCGAGGATGACTTAGTTTACGTTTTCGGGGAGCTTGCCAAGTAAAGGACCCGGTTTATATAATAGGGGCTTGTCTGGTCTTCGCAACACATGGTCTATCCAGCGCCATTTCCTTATGAGTTTTGGTCGGTCACGATCGGTCTACTTCCAGAGCCTTGCAATAGAGATGATCCGGGGCCAGTATATTCCTAGAATACGCCTCAGGCTTTTTAATGAACACGTGGTGTTCACTGGTGATGTAATTTTTGACGGGCTTTGTCTCACATCCATATGGGAAGACCGACTTGACGTTGGAGTAGAAACCCCTAATAAAACCAGCATTTCTAAATTTGTACCGTGGAATTCCAAGTACGTTTTTGCGCTCTTACTGAATAAATACTTTTGAACAAGCTATTCTTTTAAGGCTGTGTATCGCGTACTGAGCTCAATAAAATTAGTCTTTGAAACGTAACATATTAATGTGGAGCCAGTGACGGCCATTGTGGCTAACTGCGTTAGCAACACAGGGGAAATTCTATTGCAAGCTGTAATAGTTTTTGCAGATGGCCTGAATGAATTACGGTTGGGGCGGTCAACATAACTAATTGTTTGTTTACGGACTGAAAATAGGCTGTGTTTCTGCAATGGGTGTCTCTTCGTATCAGCATACTGTCCACGTGCACTGCTGGACATAGGCCACCCTCATGGATCTCATTGATCATAAGGGGGTTGTTGCCATACTCGCCACGCTTGGCAGGCAGATTCGCGAACGCAGTACGGGATGTTGATACAGAGAGACGCCGCTGTCTATCTTCCGGAGGTATCCCTCGACAGAGTCTTACTGCATCCACGGGCAAGAAAAGTGGGGCAACATTTGACTGCCAGCACCCTACGGTAATTTATTTGTTCGATTAGTACACGCGTATATATAAATAAATAAATAAATAAATAAAATAAAATTAATAGAATCAGGCGTTACTTTGCGGAAATCCATATTATTATGATAAATAAATAAATAAATAATGCTGGACAAATCACACAGCATCATCTAGCCCCAAGCTAAGCAGAGCTTGTGTTATGGGTACTAGATGACTGATATACTTAATACATTATACTACATGGATAGATATTTTTATTATATATAGAAAAACATCCAGAACACCCTGAACAAATATCTGCAGATCGTACAGACATTTGTCCCGAGGCGGGAATCGAACCCGCAACCTCTTGCGTCGCAGGCGGACCTTTGCCCGCTGCGCCACAGAGCTCGTCATTTGAAAAATTATTTCAGTGTTAGCCCATTTATCGAGGAAGGCTATGGGTAGTTGTAAGCAGTGATTGTAATAGGTGCGATACGAAGTTCGCTGGGACACCTAGCGTAATATAATTTAATCTTTAGAAATATTGTTATTATGACTTTGGTGCAAATAAACGGTTTCTTATCTTACCTTGAATTATGTTGCTAAGGTTTAGTAACAGGTGAAAAGGCAGATTCAGGCCTTAACCTCAACTTCGTCGGTAATAACAACTTTCAAGAGCTCTGATCGAAGATTTCATAATATTTCCGAGGCAGATGATAAATTGGGTACACCTACAAACAAGATTGAACAAATTGGAGTAACCGGGATAAATCGATACACTTTTGACTTTAGTAACGCATTGGATAGAGAACCAACTAAGACGGCGTTTGATGATTACATTCCCTCTGCGGCACAAGATGCATGCATCTGCAGCTATTCTATTTCGTGTTTAATCTGAAACACAAACTGTTAACAAAGTAGTATTTTCCGTTCACGGCTCGTTTACGTCGCGCTTTAGAGTATAAAAAAAAAAAAAAAAAAAAAAAAAAAAATTTAGTGCATTTTTGGTTTTGTATGTGGCATCCCTAGCCCCTTCATCACTTTTTTCTTCGCGCTCCGCGCGTCGTAATCATTTTTACAAAATTATAACAATTTTAAAAAGATTAGAGTATATATTGTGTTAAATAACAATATCAAAAGGCGTATTATCATGCCTAGCAGTAAGAAAATACAGCGGAAGAATAAAAAAATATGGAAAATCCGGGACTTATGGACTTATCCGGCTACAAGAAAAACGTAGCCGACAACGTGCTCGGTCAAGAAGCACATCTCCTGCAGAAGCAGGAGCCTATTGGATGTTTCTTTGGACCTTCCAGGTAATAATCCAAAAGTTAAACGCACACTATGTGCTTCCTTATCAATTTTTCTTTCAAAAATAACCTCAAATCTGAACACAACCACTGGCTGCTACCAAATAAATTGGTACATAGTGGCTTAATCAAACTTGAGACGCGATCTCACAGCTTTGATCTGGAACGCGATTCCAAAAATGCACGTACGAGATACGACGCATAATAATTTACCTACAAATCAGAGCACGCGATGCCCTCGTAGACTAAATTATTCCTACCGCAAAGGTTGTCAAGCCCAAAATATGCACGTACGAGATACGAACGCATAATTTAGTCTACAAATTGGAGCACGAGATGCTCTAGTAGACTAAATCAACCCAATCTGAGGATATGGTTGTTAACTTCAAACATGGATGTAGACGTGGAAATACCTATGCCAACAACCCAAGGCGTTCTGGAAAATAATGAACTGGAAGGAGGGAATAATTCAATATGAAATGCCAAGCGTTGGAATGGTCAATGGACTTACCAAAGAGGAAATGGTGAGCACCCTTGGTAAATACAAAATAACCGTGAAGCATAGTAAGCTATAAATGAGCCCTCTAAAATTAGGGACTGATCGCTGGCAGCTGTACAACACCAACTAGGTTTGGCCACTTCTATCATAAGGCAAATGATGATAGACCTTCTTGAAAACAAGGAAAATGACAACGTGACTCTGGTATCAAAACTAGCTGATGTCACCAAGCCCCATCAACAATATCCACTTCCAGAAAACCAAAACTAGGAAAATTTTGATTTCCACACTACTTCACAAAAATCAGCTTGGTTGGAAATGTTAAAAGAGATGAACATCTTTATGGAATAGACCTTGGATTCAGAATTAGAATAAGTCAAAATATTCAAAATCATCATAATCATCTATAAGAACTTAATGCCCAAGGCTTCACTTGGATACCATTATGGTCCATCTCCAACAGCAATCCAGAGCAACTGTACCATGAGACAGACCAAAGGAACAAGTGCCAGTCCACCCCGTCGAGTAGACCACAACTATGCGTGCCCCGAGAGGGCATCCAACCGGGGATCACACAACAGGCGATAGAAACACAGGTACGCTGGTCATATAACACAATTTTATCCCCAATGGGGAAATAATTGCTTACGACCCCATACTACTATAGTAAGTCTAAAGGCTATCACATACCTCTGATCAAGAAGCCTACTCAAAACACTTCCTCAGAATAATCTCCCTCAATCAGAGATACCCAACAAGCTATCAATAACTTATTTGAACTAGGAGCAGTACAGACATGCAATCAAAATAAATTCTAACTTATGTCTATTAAGTTATTCTCAGAACCAAAACCCAACGGGAAGTTTCGCTTTATTCTTAATCTCATTTTAACAAATATATTCAAGCAGAACATTTTAAGATGAAGGAAATATTGATTTAATAGAATCTTAATTATTTTTATTAGCAGTAGCACCAGAACATATGAAAACAACCCGGGTTAAAATTTTGAAATGTCTTGTATGAATTTACTTACATACATAGTCTTTGTTCAGCTCTTAGTGTCTTTACTAAGCTTTTGGAGGTGTCATCAGTACCTTGAGAAAACATCTATCAATATCCACATTGTATGTAAACGAGGAATGTACCTAGCACTCAAACCCATTAGGGTTTACAGTGTTCATTTTAGTAAATTGTATTTTGTTCTTTTTTGTAATAATAAAGTACTTAATAATAATAATAATTAATAATCATCTATTAAGATGATTTTTTATTGATAGGCCATACTAATCATGAATGCATCTCTAAGACAGACGAAACCCTGCACAGATTCAGAAAACTAGGCCAGTGTGAACTATGACAAAAGCACTCTTCCCAGCACATCTTGTATGGATCTTGAATTAGATAAATGTAACAATACCAAATTACTAATCCAAAAAGTTATAAAGCTTAAACATACCAAAATAAGAGATTTGCTAAAATGCTTGGCACTCTAGTTGCAGCATGCCCTGCCCATAGCATATAGTCTTCATCATCATCATCATCATTACAGCTGTAAGATATCCACTGCTGGACATAGGCTTCCCTTATTGACTTAGAGATCCAAGTGCATGAGGGGTTGTTTGCATATAGTCTTGCATACACAAAATAATTTAAAGGCAAAAATACAATGCTTTATTGCTTAACCACAATAATTATGAAGCAAAAATTAAATTACAAGCAGCATATTGCTTTGCCTTAGCTTTGCTACTACAAATATAATGTTATTGACAGTTCAAATAAGAAATATCCCATGATGCTTTGACTTGCTGGGGGGCACTGTAATGGTGAGTATCAAGGGCTTATGGTCACAGCATGATCAAAACTAGAGGTACATATCAACCAATATTAGCTGTTTTCTTTGGACTTGAAAGCTTTGGAAATGGTACAATCATTGTGACTGTGCATTGACAACACTACAACCATAGCCTAACAAAATGAGCAGTGTTCAATTCCCACATTTAAATAATATCACCAAAGATATATGGAACTGGTGTGAGTAACAAAATATTATCATATCTGCTTCTTGTATTAAATAATGATACTTTTGGGTCACCTTGTATTGACCTCTTTGTTTCAAGAATCAACAAAAAATGTGACATAAAGATCTTCTAGAAAAGAGCTTTATTCTTTTTATATTAATGCAATGACAGTAAACTGGCAACAATATTTTTTCTTCTGTTTTCCCACCATTTTCCTTATAAACAAAATGTTTGCTAAAAGTTAGAATAATAAAGTCAAAGGTTTTCTGGTTTATCTGGTTTGGGAATCTCAACCCTGGTACCCGCTTGCAACACAGGTAATGGTTTAGTAAACCAATATCTTTTGCACCCAGCACTGACTTGTTGATATTATTTTTTAGGACTTTACTCTGAGCAGTGACCTTTTCCTAGCAGCGAGCATCTTGTACGGGAAACATTCTGACACCGCAGCCTGCCGGGAAGCTCACTAAATATCATGCTAGCTTTCATCTCACCAGGTACAATTAGACAGTACAACATTACAGTAAATATAAAAGTTGGTGGAAATTCTGTATCAAAAATAAACAAGAATCGTTTGACTTCTATCCCATTTATTGTAAAATTCTTCACTGAATTATTTTAAAATGGAGCCAGCTATAACACCTTGAACCCTTACAAATCTGCATTATCACTTCTCATAGGCAAGAGAGTTGGCGCAGACGACAGACTATATAGCGACTCTTGAAAGAAGTGTTCAGATTAAAACCGGCTAATGTTGTACTGAATCAATTAGCCAATTTAACCAAAAACTCAGCCCTAAGCCTGGAGTTACTTACCAAAAAATCTTATTAGCTTTAGCAACCGCCCCAGAGGGTTCAAATATGTACAAGAAATAATAACACCTTGGGCCGTTCTTGATAGATCCTAATATGGATCCTGGCGGGACATGTTCAGCCAGTACTCCTCAAGACTACATCCGAATCAAGGACACTATCAGAGGCACTAAAACAATATTTTTTCATTACATTCAAAAAGCCTTAGCCTTACCTTAATACAAGTGAACAATCCATTAGCAGATGGATTAATTAAGGGGATAATTAGACCAAGCCGGATTAAATGTACACTACTAGGAAGTGGAATAGACACAAATTAATTTACTTTACACAGTAGGTAACTGACACTGCCACCTCTGCATCAAACAAATCTGAGGTGAATTAGAAGAAATTAGATTAATTAGATTTGATGTAATTAGAAAGACAGCTGGTTAAAAATAATATTCTTTCTCATAATTACCTTAATGTAATTATCAAAAATTATTAATAATGTTAAGTCTAAATAATAACAAAAAGTCTCTCAATCCAAGGAAAGGAATTAAGGTTTCCTTACTGTGTTTATTAGGATTGATATGCTTTATAATTTACTTAAGTTAATGTTAATTAATTATGCATACTGAAACCATGGACCAAATTTGGTCCATGCGGAAACTAAGATAACTGATAAGATCTCATCTAGTGCATAGACTGAAGGATAATCTTAGTCTGTTTAAAAACTAATAAGTTTTATTCTAATTAAAACTGAAATATATACTAAGTATATAAGTTGTAATATGCTGTTATAAACAGTTATCTAACAGATAAACTAAATTAAGAAACCTTCTTAGTCCATAAAGTTCCTATTATTATTTTATAATTAGGATTTAATATAACTCTTAATACAAAGAAAGACTAAGTACCTATCTCTATAGGTGTAGAGAGTTAACTTGCACTGAAATATTTTTATTGTCTTAGTAAACGCAATATAAATTTTATATGCTTTATTATTATTAAAGAAAAGCCAATACAGGAAGATATGCAACAACTGAAGAATTATAGTTACCTAGGTATTCAGGTTCTACACATTCTAACCCATTATGGAGTTTACTCTAAACATCTACTTTGTTAACAGTTTGTGTTTCAGATTAAACACGAAATAGAATTGAAAATTGGACTAACTTACCTAAGTGACGTCCAATTATAATTCTGTGAGTGGTTAATCTGAAACACAAAACACCCACCCAACCCTGAAGGAGCTACCCCTATCATAATGGGTATTGCACAGTTGTTGGGATCAGCTCAGCTCTAAACTTAGTGATGAAGGGGCTAGGGATGCCACATACAAAACCAAAAATGCACTAAATTTTTTTTTTTTTTTTTTTTTTTTTTTTTTATACTCTAAAGCGCGACGTAAACGAGCCGTGAACGGAAAATACTACTTTGTTAACAGTTTGTGTTTCAGATTAACCACTCACAGAATTATAATTGGACGTCACTTAGGTAAGTTAGTCCAATTTTCAATTTGTCCAGGGTCTGGGTGTTGTGAACAGATGGAGGTTCTGAATTCGAATCAACTTGAAATTTGAAATGTTTAAAGATAACACTTTTTTTACTAATATAGCATACATGAAAAGGTTTAAAAATATTCTTATTATGATTTGCAGGGCGGATAGGGGATCTCGAAATTTTTAAGTGAAGTTAATGGGTCGTGTAGGGTATAATATGAAAGGCATTTGCCATTAATAAAAAGTTTTTTTCGTTTTTTTCGTTTAAGCCGTATCGTTTCCGAGTTTTTTTTTACAAAAATGTTAAAAAACCGATTGAAAGGTATTCTTTGCACATTAATAAATAGTTTTTAGTTTTGCTTTATACCGTATAGTTTTCGACTTATTTACAAAAGCGTTGAATAAAACAGCGTTCCCCCCCCCCTTATCTCCGAAGCTTACAGAGATAAACCCCTGAAACTTTTATTGCTAATAGGAGAGTATGTAAAGATTACAGGAAAATTATAACGAACCCTCTAATATGCATAGTTTTTTAGAAATCATCTAAAGTGTAAAAAAATCTACATAAGTTCCGCTATCAGACAAGAGATGGCGCTGTCAAGGTCCTCCAAAAAATATAAACCGCTTTTATCATATATTATATTGTATGATGGCAAGGAACCCTCGATGCGCGAGTCCGTCTCGCTCTTGCCCGGCTTTATTTTTATGTATGTAATATTTTTACCCATATACAGTGCTTCAAAGCAGTTCAAAGATTAGATTTAAGGCGCATTAATAAACAATTAATTAATGTCATTGTTTAAATTACGGTAAAACAACGGACTGATAGGCCGCCTGCATAAAACCTGACGCGAAAAGCTAGCTTGAAATAAAAAGTCGTAAGCGCCAAAACAGTTCGTTTTAAATATAATATAATAACCATTTAAAAAGGGTGTATAGACTTAAGAGCACAGAAGTTTCGTTCCCCTGTAAAGTTACAATCTATGTTTTTATGGAGCAATTTTTGAATTACTTTTATTTTAGTATTTTTTTATTGTTAACCAATCGTGGAAGCCAATTACAAATTTGAAGTCAAAACCATGAAAAATCCAAAACATAAATAATTAATTCCGAATGATTTTTAACTGCTGAAACAAAAAATCCTTGATATCGTCAATGCGTCGTCATAAAAGCGTGTAAACATCGAAGCAGTTCAATATATCTATGTATTTAGAATAAATTTGGCCAGGTGCGTGTCTGGCCACGCGCTATGTATAGTTTCGTAGCTAACCGTAGACCTGTTGTTAGTAGTTGGTGTATGTTTTTTACGTTTACCAAAACATATATATTTTTTTTATAAGCCTGATTCTTCCCACTGCAGGGCAAAGGCCTCCGTTCCCTCTCTCCACTGGTCCGTATCATGTGCTTCCTGGTGCCAATTTTCGCTGTAGGAGTCTAGCTCGTCCCTCCATAGCCGCCTAGGCCTTAATCATATTAACAGGCAATAATTGCGTTTTCGGTTAAAAGTATTCCGGTATGTTTGGGAACCCGCATCACTTATTTGAACGACTATTTATTTATCCGAAACTAGTTTAACCCTGAGAGTTTTCCTAAAAAGCTCATGGTTAAAACTACATCCATGATTATTATTGCAACAACCCTTCGTGATCAGCACACGGAGATTCATGATGGAAGCCTATTCAAATTTGTATGGTACATTACAATGTATGGTACATTGTAATGTACCAACCTAGTTACTGATTGTGTTTCAGGAGCCAGTGACTCTCCATAATCAATACATAGTATAAATCGAAGTAAAAAAAAACATGCAAGATACGCGCGAAAAACAATACCCTTCCTTGGCAGTCGGGTAAAAACCAATATATTAAATCAAAAATTTAGAGTAAGTTATCTATATATATAAAATTCAAAGTCCTGACTGAATCACTTGACAGACTGACTGACTGATATATCAACGCACAGCCTAAGCCACTGGACCTAAAGACTTGAAATTTGGCACACATATACCTTGAGTATCCTAGAGGTGCACTAAGAAGGGATTTTTGAAAATTCCTACGGGATAGGGAATAAATGGGATTTATATTTTCGAATCAAAGTGGCTCTGCGCGAAAAAGGGGATTTTACGTTTTATGACTTCCACGCGGACGAAGTCGCGGGCATAAGCTAGTCTCAGATAATTCTGTCGGTAGATACATCGTTTGTGCTCCAAGATTTTTCTCTCCGTTACCGTGGCAGTTACTCGCTATCGATACTGAGAAATGAGAAACGGTTCTGCTAACAAGAAATTAATTGTTTCACCTATACAAAACGGAATTTCCCAAGTTACAATTTCTTAGCCTTTGGGAAGCAAACGAATTTCTTTTGTCAAAGCTTTTGAAATTGGGCTATTGAGTTCTCAAGGTGAGCAAATGTAGGTAGGTAGGTACGCTTTGTCGAGTTCTAGCAAAGCCGTAAAATTTTAATGGATGTTATTCTAAAATAGTATAATATAATGGCGGTAAAGTTTCTATGGCATAAATACCACTTCAGCTAAAAAAATAATCATGTTTATACCTACTTGTAAGATTCTGCTTCACTGCAATGTTACTTTTATTTAACACTGTATTTTGTATTTAAAAACTTAACAGATCTACTTGGTACACGTAAGCTTTTGATTATAAATTTTTGCTCGTGACCTCGTTTTGCCTGAAATCAGAATTAATTACCTAGTTCGGGAACACAACTAATACGTTAGATTTTTTGTTATTATTAGATATAAGTATCGTGAGTTCTTAGCCGTAATAGTTATTTTAATAAATTTATTTTATTATTTCATTTATTTTTGATACTGTGTAGGTGCCGTGGAGTGCAGTAGTATTTTACCTCTCCTCTCTTGCCTGGATGCAGTAAGAATACGCTAAGGGAAATCTACCTCCGCAAAATGGGCGGGCAGCAGCGTTTTTACGTATAACAACACCTTTTATGCGCTTGCCTACCCGTCTGCCTAGCGAGGCGAGGGTATGGCAATAACCGTCTCATGGTCAGTACTTGATCCATGGGGGAGGCCAATGTCCAATAAAAGTCCTACGGATGAGATGATGAAGGCAACAATATTAAGAGGGAAATTATTTCAAGGGTGCTATTGCATGGACGCGTCAGCCTAGTTACCTGGCTACTTCATAACACTCGGTATATGTCAAATTTAAGTCACCAACAAAGAACGAATATATAAAATAAAACCAAAAAAATCAGCCAAATGCGAGTCAGACTCGCGCACAGAGGGTTCCGTGCCATCGTGTGTTAATATTCTGTAAATATTTTAAGCATCTACCTGTTGTCGTTATTAATATCGAGCAAGAACGGCATTTACATCACGTTTGTATGGGAGCCCCCCTTAAATATAATTTTTTAAAATTAATATACAACTTAACTGCCGTGAGGTGCCGGCAGTAGACCCCTCCTCTCATACCCGTGGATGCAGTAAGAGCCTGCTAAGGGTTACCTCCGGAAGATGGGCAGCAGCGTCTTTCCGTGTATCAACATCCCGTACTGCGCTCGCCAACCCGCCTCATCATCTCTGTCTTCCGGACCCCTTTGGGGGTCTCCGGGTGGGGCCTCGAGGTTAGACCTCCTTACCCCGGCTTCTACTCCAGGGGCTACTACCCCTGGGTCAATCGATAATCGCCTTTCAGGCTGATTGCATTTTTTTTTTTTTTTTTATTCATCTCCCTGTGTGAGGAGGTCCCGTGGCTGTTGGAGCCACTGTCCTTTGTGGTCCGGGGGTCTGGCATGCAGCGGGGCGAGGCCGTTGAGGTGGGCGTGCGGTCCGTTGTCGGCGCGGTCGAACATGCGACGCGCCGTGTGGATCACGAAGTCCTCGATGGTTTGGATCTGCACGTCGCGGGCGATGACGTCATTCCTGACGTAGCGGCCCGCGCCCGTGCAGATCCGCAGCGTGATGTTTTGCTGAGCCTGGATGCGCTTCCGGTTGGTGGTGGAGGTCAGCGCGTACCACGCTGGTGCAGCATAGGTCAGTCGTGACCGGATGTACGTCTTGTACATCCGCAGCTTGGTCCTGAGCGGGAGATGGGAGTCTAAGACAGGTCGGAGGAGCCCCCGAGCAGCGCGAGCTTGGTTAAGCGCGCGGTCTACCTGGGGCTGCATACTCAACGACCGGTCTATCTCCACTCCAAGGTACCTAGTGTGCGGAACCCATGTGACATCCTGGCCACGAAGTTGCAGAGGGGGAAGAGTTTTTCGGCGTCGAGTGATGAGGAGCGCCGCCGTTTTTCCCACATTAACGGCGATGCGCCACTTGTCTAGCCACAACGGCAGGAGGCTGAGGAGCCGCTGCATCCTCTTGGCTGCGAAGGCGGGGCTGGTAGATGACGCGAAGTACGCGCTGTCGTCCGCGAACAGTCCGAGCGTGACGTCCTTCCCCCTGCCCGGCTGTATAACTCCCGCTAGGGTGGGGATGTCGTCCGTGTAGAGGGCGTACAACGCGGGCGAGAGGCAACTGCCCTGCGGTACGCCCGCTTCGATGAGGCGAGTGGAAGACGTGGCTTCCTCAACCGTGACTGAGAACCGTCTGTTGGCGAGGAATGAAGCCACAATCTTGATGAGAGCTGGTGGCGTGCTAGTCTGCAGGAGTTTGAACACCAGGCCCGGGTGCCACACACGATCGAAGGCTTTCTCAATGTCGAGGAAGACCCCCACCGTGGAGCGCCGGGCGTTGTGTTCCTCCGCCAGATGATGGAGCACGCGCGTCAGCTGGAGCGTCGTCGAGTGGCCGCTTCTAAACCCAAACTGTTCAGGGCGGGGCTGGATGGTAGGGTGCAGGCGGCGGAGAAGGAGGCGTTCGAACAGCTTAGCTACCGTCGATAGCAGGGTAATTGGACGGTAGCTAGCCGGATACCTTTTATCCTTCCCAGCTTTAGGCAGTACGATGACACGCCCGTTCTTCCAGAGGTCCGGGAAGTGGGTCGTCCGGAGGATCCCGTTGAAGAGACGGGCGAGGGTTGTTATTCCCCGTCTGGGGAGGTGCACAAGAGCCGCGTTCGGGATTCCATCGAACCCCGGCGCCTTCCGCTTGTGAAGGCGGAGGACTGCCTTCCGCACCTCGGCAGGGGAGATGAAAAAGTCCCCACCGAGCGGCGGCACCGGGGCACGCAGGAACTCCAGGGCAGCTTCTTCGACGGTGGCGTGATGTATTGCCACTTCCGGAGGAGCATCTGTTTGGACGGGGTGAGGGGTGAACTGGCCCTCCAGATGGGCCGCTAGGATCTCGGCCCTATCTGCAGGTGCGAATCGGCGCACTCCTTCGGCGTCGAGTAGAGGGTAGGCCGGTGGTCTCTGTTTCATGAGCGCTCGGTTAAGGGCGTACAGGTCGGTGTCGCGTTCGGAGGCCCGGTCGATTGTATTCTCCCAGGTCTCTCCGCGCCAAGCCTGTACCGCGGCCGAGAGCTCAGCAGTGACCTTGTTCAAGGTCGTCTTGATCAGCGGGCATCGAGAGCGCGCCCACTCGCGGCGCAGGTTGCGTTTCCGCTTGAGATCCCGCTTAAGGTGACTCGGGAGCTCGTTGCGCCTGCGGGGGCGGTTGGTGATCGGCGTGGTTGCTGCCGCCTTGGCTTCAACGATCTTGGAGGCTAAGGCTGTGGCCTCCAATTCTACCTCTTCCGGCGTTGAGATGGGACCGATGTCAATCGACTCCAACGCTTTCGAGTACGCTTCCCAGTCGGTCCTCGTGCCCAGGGGCCGCGGCGCAGTGAAGTCCGCGGCCAGGTCGAGCGTAATGAGGATAGGGAGGTGCTGAGTGTCCAGGTCATACAGCACCTCAACCTGGACCGGGCAGCGTATATGATGGTGGAGCACGATGTCCAAGACATCGGCAGCATGCTGTGGGTTTGAGGGAATGTGCGTTGGCGAGTCAGGACCCAGGACTGCGAAGCCTTGGTTCTCGCTGTCGCGTTGGAGTTCGCTACCCGCGGTGTTGGTGACTCTGGAGCCCCACCCTGGATGCTTGGCGTTGATATCGCCTGCTAGCAGGGTGGGAGTGCGGGTAGCGAAGATGGCGGCAGTGTCGGTTGGGCTGTAGCGTGGCGACGGCGGGCGCTATCCCGAGTAGATTTTCATCTCTTCGCCCGCCGCGTTGATCAGCACTCCAGTGGTACGCAGTTCTTGGAATGGGAGGTGCTCCAGCTCCTCGTGGACTATGTCACGCCTTACTAGGACTGCCGTACCTCTATAGGCCGTCCCTGTGGGCGACACCTCGTCCCGTCTGTAGCTGTGGTAGTTGGGCACGGTCAAGGAGTCGATAGGTCGAAGCTTGGTCTCGCCCAGCAGGATTATATGAATATCCTGTGACTGGGCGAGTAGGCGGAGAGGTTGCATCTGGCTCCGAACCCCTCCGGGATTCCAGTATACGATGCGCAGAGCGGGGGGCCTATCCATAATTGAGGGTCTGGATGGCAGACAGTCCCCGCATCGCCGCTTCTCGGATGTCCGCACCCGCGACGATGGCGACCAGAAGTTCGGTCAGGATACCCATGAGTGCGAACATGGGGTTCCCGGCCGATCCGGTCTGCGTCATCCCAGCCGCGGGAGCAGACGGTGCACCAGCAGAAGGGAAGGATTCAATGGGCGCGGGGCGGGTAGCCCTGCGGTGTGGGGGCGCGGCGGCGCCAGTGGGCGCCTGCGGCTGCCGGGGGCAAGGTTCCATGGGCCCCGGTAACGTGTAGGTCGGGACTGGAGCTAGGCGGGTTAGTGGTGGCACGGGGGCGCCTGTAGGGGGCGCCGGCAAAAGCTGTAACGTTGAAGAAGCCACTGGTCTCTGGCCTCTATTGCGGGCCCTCCGCTTCCTCTTCTTTGAGGGGAGAGTTCCCCCCCTCTGGGTGGGGCCGTTGGCTTCCGTCCTTGGCTCCTCGAGGGTGTTGACGGCCTGGCTCCCACCCACTTCCCCCCTGGGAAGTGGGTAACCGGTCGGTTGAGGGGCGGTGCGTAGGCGGTAGCTCACGGGTTGGCTGCGGGGCTCTGGAGCGGTCGGGCGTCTCAATGGGGCTGCTGGCCTGCCCCCTTGGTTTGGGGGCGGCGACACGTGTCTGGCCTGCTGGGTTGTTGGGAGGGGCGGTGGGATCACTACCCCCCTTTTGCGGGCTTCTCTCCTGAGGACCGGACACCTCCTGTTGTTTGCAGTATGGTCCCGGCCACAGTTGGCACAGGTGGGCTTCTCTTCTATCGGGCGAGGGCAGTCTGCGGCCGCGTGTTGTGCCCCGCATCGCACACATCGTAGTGGGCGGTGGCAATGTGCCGAGGCATGCCCGAATGCCTGGCAGCGGTGACACTGTGCCACACGGTTAGCCGCGCCTTGCCAGTGTTCAATGATGATGCCCGGCATGAAGAGGAGCTCTGTTACGGCATAAAGTCGTAACAGTTCCTCCTCGGGCAGACGGTCCAGTTGGGCGTGGAACAGGCAGCCGGCGCGGCCCTGTTTTGGTCTGATGTTTTTGACATACCTTACCGAGAATCCCCGGTCGGCAAGGGCAGCAATTATGTCTTCGGGTGATGTATCCCCGGGGAGGCCTCTGATGGCCACCTTGGTTGGGAGTTCGGCGGCTACGCTGTAGCTGAACCAGCTAATTGCTGGATTCTCCGCCGATGCCTCCACAAGGTGGCGCTGCACTAGCCGGTATTCTTCCGGAGAGCGTGGGGTGAAGCGTACCCCCTTTCCTAGGGGGCGAGCGTTGGGCGCATGCCCGAGCTTGTCTCGTAGGGCGGCAAAGTGCCCTACCCAGTTGGGCAGGCACTCCACCACGATGGGAGGGTAGGATTTGGCGATCTTCTGGGTCGAGGGGTCCACCTGGGGGACCGGCGTGGCTGGGGCAGCTTGAGCTGTACTGGGTGGGCGGGCGGCGGAGCATTCCACAGGCTGGGCTGCTGCCAGGTCCGCCATGGACAGGTTGAGGTTACTGCTTGGCTGGTGGCCCACATCGGGCAGCGGGCCTGCGGGGTCCTCACGGGGCAGTTGTTTAGCGGGGCCCGAGCTGGGCAGTGGTGCGGCCTGGCCTACGCTAGGTGGGCTGGCTGGGGTGGCTATTGTGGGTGGGGGTGTGAGCCCCATGTTGGATGGCTGAGCTGAAGGGTTCATGGCTGGCAGCAGTGGTGGGGCGACTTGGCCCGCGCTGGACAGGGCGGGGTCGCGGCCCGCCGGGAGGATAGCATAGCCCGAGCCCGATACCGCAATGCGGAACTTCGGGATGAGCTCTTGCCGTGTTGACGGTGGCGGCGGAGACGCAACCGCCCTCGCGTACGAGGTCGACGGTTGCGGAGTTGCCGACGCGATAGTAGGCATCGGTAGTGTAGCGTAGGACGAGTCGTCTGAGTCCGAAAGCATAATAGCGGCGTCAAACGCCGCGTCGCGAGGCGGAGAAGGTGAGGTTGCGTTGCGGGGCTGCGTGGTGGGGGATCGCCTAGGTCGTGAGACCGGCGTCACCTGGATGGGCGGTGAGGGCGAGGCGGCGGAGGAAGAGGAGGTCAGCAGCCGCTGCCTCTTGTCCTCCTGGCCTTCCTCGCTCTGTGCGTCGTCGTCCTCTTCGCGGCGACGCGTAGCGGCCCTTTGTCCCGTTTCTCTGGCGGGGGGGCGGGACGGAAGCTCAGTTCCGTCAGCGCCCAAGTCCCTAGCTGAGTCTGCGGGGGGCGGGGGGGCGTCCGTGGACGCTGGCAATCTTATTGCTCGATACCGGGGATGATGCTCCGGTGGTTTCCGCTTTTTCTCCCCTTCCGACATGATGTCTTCAGGGCGAGTGCGGGGAGGGGTGCGGTTTGGGGGGGGGGGATGGATGCGCCTTGGACCGGAACAGTTATTTACGATAGGGCGGAAGACCAAGCCGGGTGAGATCCCAGAGGGAAGGCCCAGCTTAGGAAACCCAGCGACACGTATCGTATCTAACTGTGCCGGCGACAGCAAGGTGCAAAGAAAAAAATGTGTCACTGCACTGGTAGTTTTCAATAAAACTCCAGGCAGTGGCCACAACACAGAGAGGAAACTAGAAGTTTTCGCAATGCGCGTGAGACGCACAAGAAAAGGTTTACCGGATCGGTAGGTCAATTCAATATGGCGTCTTGGGGTACGCACACACAACACAATCCACAAATACAAGTGTCACTATCACAAAGCGTTGAACACACAATGCACAACACACAAATATCTCGAACCCACGCGAGCCACTCCTGCGGACCTCAACAACTGACCGGGCGGCCGGACAGTCGGAGTTCCCAGGGGCTACGAACGGGGGTGAGGGAGGGGTCGACTTCGCGGAACGCGGGACGGATCACTGATACGTGTGGTCGCGGCGGCGCGGAGACGGCGAATGGATGCAGTAAGAGCCTGCTAAGGGATCCCTCCGGAAGATGGGCAGCAGCGTTTTTCCGTGTATCAACATCCAGTACTGCGCTCGCCAACCCGCCTGCCAAGCGTGGTGAGTATGGCAACTACCTCTCATGGAGATCCATGAGGGAAGCCTGTGTTCAGTAGTGGACGTTTTACGGCTGAAATGATACAACTTAATATTCCGTGAATATTTCAAGCGTCTAACTGTTTCCGTTATTAATATCGAGCAAAAAACATAAAAGTTTTAACGTTTCTAGATACCCTACAACCGCCATTCATCCAAATGATAAATCCCCTGCATTACATAGATCCATCATTCGTCCACATAGTAAATTCCCTGCATTACATACACCGGGCAGTTACTCGCTTAAACAAATTGTTAGCGCGTGAGCCACATACATACATATATAATCACCCGACCCGCCTCGCCGAGAGCTTAATCTTGGGGTTCGGAAAGTAATGGCGAGTGAAATTTGGAGAATTACGTTTCCTGGGAAATCCTTGTGGTCGGCCATTTTGTTGTGGCCATTCGAACCGGCGCGGTAGATGAAACAAAGGGATGGTATTAATATTTTAGCTGGGTCACGATTTGTATGGGTCTTTGGCAAGATCTGGCTTTGGATTTTTCTTTCTTGAAAAACGTATGTGCACACTTAACACGTGCTTTAGCGGTGAAGGAAACATCGAGAGGAAACCCGCGGCTTAGTTAGCTTCAGACGTATTGACCTGTCCTTTCCTCTGACTAATAGATGACTAAGCAGAGTGGATGATATAGGTTCTGGGCAAGCCTGTACTTACTTTGGCAAGATCAAACGAAATTTGGTTAAAAGCAGTTTTGTTAAAGCCTTTTTGGTTTAAAGCAGTTTGGATCGTGATAGTCGTACATACTACTGAATTTTAATTATGACTATAATGTTGCTGCAAAATTTTACCATATTAATTCCCTCTATTCCACTCTGATCCATTGAACAAATCCACAAGTGGATCAGTTTCTACTCTTTATTCTACTCTACCCCAGCGATAGACCATTTTCTATTTTTTGTTCTACTATTAATCCATCGATGAATCAGTTTCTCGTCATCAATCATACATCTTCAAAATACCTAGCCTTGAATACTTTAGAAATAAGCCTCAAGTCTGCCATAGGGTACCGGCAGTAGAATGTACCCCTCATCTAATGCCCTTGGATACGTACAGTAACAGCCTGTTGAGGGATACCTCCGGAAGTTGGGCAGCAGCGTCATTCCATGTATCACCATCCCGTAATGCGCTTGCCAACCCGCCTGCCAAGCGTGGTGAGTATGGCAACTACCCCCTATGGACATCCATGAGGGAGGCATGTGTTCAGTAGTGGAAGTTTTACGGCTGAAATGATGATGAAGCCTCAAGACGTTTCAAAAATTGCACCAATAGTTTAGGGATTCGAATGACGGGAAGACAGTATTTTCTTTGTTACCTCAGAACTCCGTCGTTTATGAACCGAACAGATACACTTTCAGATAAGTCCTAATTTTTCAAAACTCAGTTCTGATGATGGAATCAATGAGGAATCGAGGTAATTCCTCAAATATTGTAGGTGAAACATATAACTGCAAAGCAGAAAGTATGATTTGATGAAGTGAAACTGATGAAGAAGACCACAGGTGGTTACCGACTCTTCAATATTACAAAATTGACAGGTAATAATAGATAATAATATAACCCTATCCACTTATCATCATCATCACCATCTGTCCCATTTAAATTGAAATAATGAAATAGTGTAAACTGGAGTCCCTCTAGGTACAGTTAATATGTTTTAAATTAAAATTTCGTCACCAGTTTTGACGTACATAATTATTATGTTATCATCTCGTACATAAGTGAACTGTAGTTTTAAAAAAAATCTAAACCGAAAGAGAACCTCCATTCCGGAACAAAAGAGCATGTACGCGCTCGAATTAAAATTCAAAATGTCCATCATGCTCGTTTTAAAACGCCTTCAGCATTTATAATTGCACATAGCCCGTGCCGATTCAAAAGAGATTTTTCATCATCGCATTTCTCACAAGTTCTCGACGAGGTATAAAAAGGCGGCAAAGTTCACCATGAAAATAATTCCGCTCTCCCATAAGGCGACTATGGTCTGCTGCACGCGGCAATTTGCGAAAATCCACGCAGCTTTTAAAAAATACTAGACAACTACAAAGGTCCCTTGCGAACCTACGATTCGTCTAATGGGTGGTTTTTGAGTTGGCGTTTAACAGTTGTCTTGTGCGAAACCGTGCTGTGGGGAAGTAGAATGTTGCCTCTCCTCTCTTGCCCGTGGATGCAGTAAGAGTTTGCCAAGGGAAACCTTCGGAAGAGGGTCGGCAACGTCATTTCAAACTGCGCTCAGCAATCCGCCTGCCAAGCGTGGTATGTATGACAACAATCCCCCTCATAATCCGAACTTGGAGATCCATGAGGTCGCACAATGTTCAGCAGTGGACTTCCTACGAGAGATGATGACAGATTTTTTATATTTCTTTTAGAAAATGCAATGCAAGTATAACTAAATAAATTTCGTAGCACAAGGCACTTCAGGAACTTGAAGATGATTCGATATACATACCTATACATAGTAGGTTTACTATCACCCGTACAGATTATTTGGAGGAAGAAGTTATTTTCAATTTTACAACTTTTTGCAATACCAAATTTAGACATGAAGATGATTTCATGAGATGAGGGCTAACATGATTTGCTACATTAATCTTCAACATCTCTGGCGTGGGGCGTTTACAGCACATAGGGCCCCCTCTTGAAAGTCCAGGTCATGTTCATTCAGGATTTAGTTTGTCATGTTATCAGTTGCAGTGCCATTTTCAACCCCAGACACGAAAGAGGGGTTTTCTAAGCGTGACCGCTATGTGAGTGTTTGTCTGACTATGGCACCATAGTCTTAAAGACTAGAGTGGTCCTATTTTAACGCATTTTTTTAACGCATTAATTTTAAAGCACGGTTTCTAGCGGATTAAGACGTTTGCAAGATACTTATGTTTTTTTTTATCGAAATGTCAATATGTTGTTGACCGCAGATGGCCATGACAACGTTATCGGACTATTTGCAAGATATGGGGGTTGAAAGTGGGGATAAATAATAGAGTGTTCCCAAATGGTTGAGCTATTTACAAGATGTAGTGTCCGGCGTGACTTAACATTTAAAATTTACGTAAACTTATTACTATATAATTAAATATCATTCTGGATTTAATCTCTTTCGACGAACCAACGAAGGATATTGTCTTGTCGAGAAAATACGTCATTCAAACTTCGATCCGATAAGAATCCCAGAGCAGAACGTGAGCTAAATTCGATGCAGACTGTTTTTACAAAAACTAACCACAATCTAAAGTCAAGATTAACATCTAAAGTGAAGTGTTTGTTACTATAATAATGCCTGGGCGTTTAAAGTTAAGCAGCAGCATAAGTTACAGGGGCATGTATAGCGGAATTGTTCCACTTAAAATGTTCTAAAATAAGTAGGCGATAGCATATATCTTTTTACGGTTAGATATATATATAGATAATTTCTTAATTAACAAAAGAAGCGTGACTTGTTGAAGAGTCAGTGGAGAACGGCCCGCCATTTTATTATGCTTTTTGCGCATACCTTGCAAGTAAGTAATGACTTCCTAGCTTGCCCAGAACCTACCTTATCCCGGTAGATATTTTTGCTCATTTAGAAGATATATTTTAAAACGTCGTATAAAGGTAGATTTTGTTTTTAGAACACGCAGCGGAGGCGGGGTCGAATTCCAACAACGCGAAGCAGCGAATTTGAATGATCCACGGAAAGCTGTTGTGTGATGCTTCGGTGTGGAGAAGACATAAGTACCTGCTCTACTGGGATATTTAAACTGGTTTGCAGCCCTAAATTTGTCAGAGAAGTATTTATGATACCTATTGTTTGTTTATAACTCCAAAGAGAAGCACAGCAAGGTGTAATCTACGCCGTGCTGCCATTCTCAGAAGATTTAATGCATTCAAATACATTCAGGTGATGGGTGACATGAGTTCTTGGTGGGATGGAAAAACAGGTTGACTGACTATAACCATTTTTTTAGTTATAAAAATTGTTTTAATGCATTGCAATGCAATTGTAATAATGCATTATTTGCGAAGGTGTTTATATAAACATGTTATCAATTATTATCCAAATAATTACCTACCTTATTTTTTATTACCTATCTACGTTATTCAAAATATTGAACAGAATTGCCTTTACACCATTTGGTTTCCAGGAATATCTTAAAAGATATCACAGTTTTAGCGCGCGCGCATTTCAATTTAAGGTGCCTATCCACTCTCGTTCTCGCTTATGTAAAGCAGACGAAGTTGCGCGAGACAACTAGTACGGTATAAGGAGGTTCAAAAAAATAAATTCTTAAATTTCAGAACTTTTTCTCCAGTTGTGCCACAATAGCTCCTAGCCGAAAGGTGCTCAAATGGAGGCTACGGAATCTTGAATGCAAATCGCGATGAATCAAAATCGTATTCAAGCCAAACTTATTCAGATTGCCATTCTGATGATAATATATCGTTATCATCATTCCTGTCCTCCGGACCCCGTCAGGGTCTCCGGGTGGGGCCTCGAGGTTATACCTCCTTACCCCGGCTTCAACTCCAGGGGTTACCCCTGGGTCCTTCGATTAGTGCCTTTCAGGCTGGTTTCTTTGTTGCTGGCTGGTTTCACTATGGATGTTGTCCTTCTTCTCCCTGCACCAGTAGGTCCCGTGGTTGAGGTCGCCACTGACCTTTGTGCTCTGGGGGTCGGGCATGCAGTGGGGCAAGGCCGTTCAAGTGGACATGTGGCCCGTTGTCGGCGCGGTCGAACATACGACGCGCCGTGTGGACCACAAAGGCCTAGATGGTTAGAATCTGCACGTCGTCGTATCGTTATCATATCGCACCTTTAGTAGAAAAGTGACCTAAATCAAAAATGTTGACGAACGGATTTGAATCTTAGCATGACATTTTACGATTCAAACAATTTTTTATGAGTTTCGAATTAGGTCACTTTTCTAGTAAAGGTGCGATATATCGTTTTCTAGAGTAGGCTCCCTGGTAAGGTCTGCAGGTTGGCGGTGGATCCGCTTCCAGCCGCGAATGAACAGAGATAGAATCTATGGGCACACCACACTTTTTTGCTTGAAAATCGTAAACATGTAACCTCAAAATACGCATTATTTATGTGCACTCAATTAGCTAATTAATTGTGTTTAACGTGTGGTGTATCCATAAACGCATTTCATTTCACGCCTTAGGACATAGGAAGGCCTATGTCCAGCAGTGGATATCCTACGGCTGAAATGAAAAGAATAGGTCCCAGCATTCCCAATTTCAGAGTAGTGAGACTTTTAGAAGTGCCCTAGAGGTTTTCCATTTTCATTAAAACAAATTACATTGGATGCTCTTTAAAAATCAAGGTTCTACCACAGGGTTTTCAGACGTATCATCTGTCTGCAGACCTTCTTTATGTTTGATATAAATTTCAAGTTATGTTTTCTCTTAGCCGTTTCGGAGAAAAAAGGTCTAGACAGACTAACAAACGAGTGATCCTATAAGGGTTTCGGGTTTTTCGTAGGTCCGGAAGGCTTAAAGGAACTGGTCTAAAGCAGAACTGTATACTTCAGCTCAACTAGCAATGAAAACCATACGAAAACCCACATCAAAGCATTCACACAGCCCATCCATCAAATTTCAACACGGCTATACACTCCCAGAACTAATTCAATCGACCATGTAGCAAGCATACGAGTGGCTGGAATTCAGATCACTCATCAATATCAATTTCAACCTTATTTGTAGCGACAACAAAACTGAAAGTTCAGTGACTGATACGAACAGGTAGACAACGTATGCATCAAGGCAAATATGAACAAGGGAATTCTGGAACGCAGTGTGTTGACCTTTTATTGCTCTCTAATGAACTTTAGAGTCTGTCTCTAAAGTTCAATTGCAGTCCAGGGAAACTGTAGTTAACTACAAGGTTATTGATGGTTTTATAAAACAAGGGTTTTATTAATTCAGGTTGGTTAGATTCTTCATGGTATCTACATATATAAAATTCAAAGTCCTGACTGACTCACTGACTGACTGATATATCAACGCACAGCCTAAACCACTAGACCTAAAGACTTGAAATTTCATATACCTTGAGTATCCTAAAGGTGCACTAAGAAGGGATTTTTCGGAATTCCCACGGGATAGGGAATAAATGGGATTTATATTTTCGAATTAAAGTGACTCTGCGTGAAAAAGGGGATTTTATGTTTTATGACTTCCACGCGGACGAAGTCGCGGGCAAAAGCTAGTCTATGATATGACGAAAAGGGAGATTTTGCGCCGAGAAATATGGATGTGTTTCACGTTGGTTTCACGTCATATCATAGGTTGGACTAGAATTATGATTAAAAAATCCTGATACAATTTACTAAAGACTTGATTTTCACCGTATACATCGATAAATATGTTCTGAAGTTATGGCGTGACCAAGAGAAATATCTCTTGTACATGCAACTACATGAGGAAGCATTTGTCCAGCATTGGACGTCCTATGACTGAAATGATGTTTATAGATTAATTACGCTACCGCCACACTCACGGCTTCGATACCCAACAACACCATGCTAAGTCAACATAGCTACTACCTATCTTCGCATTTCACTTCACACAATGTCTTGTCTGCACTTTCGTCCGTTTCGAATATCCGCTTACCTATTAGCGCGTAATGAATGAAGATTTAACGGAATTATTTCCTCATAACCAGAACCAGTATAACTGAACCTGAAGTGGAGTTGCGAAGGCCCCTTGTAAGACGTGATGATAGGTGGAGAAAGGCCAGAACTGAATGGTGGCCGGGGATGCAAAGCATAAAAGTGTAGTGCGATGGTGGATGCGACTGGCACAGGGCTGTGTTGGATGGCACAAACTTAGAGGCATAAACTATTAAACCAAAACTTTGCTACCGAGGCAGCAGACAACTGAAGAGGGAATTACCCGGGTTGATTTTATTTAGACCATTATAAGATTTAGGGCCTGTTTTATTACTTACCAATTTCATGTCGTTTTTGAGCAGACAAATCGCCACATAAAGTCACTAGTAACAAAAAATACTAACCGTACAGGCGTCGTCGCTACTCAGCGAAAGTGAAAAAAACCATCAAAATCCATTCATAATTGGAGAAATAATCGCGTAATAAACATACAAAAAGATCAAACAATCGAATTGAAGACCTCCTTCTTGTGAAGTCGTTTAAAAATGTAATTGCTCACATTCTCATCAACAGCTTAGCCCGGTCATTAACAGCACACAAAAGGACAAACGTTTATCGTGAAGACTCAGCAATCTCAACAAAGTAGGTAGGTAGCTAACGTTCTTTGAATCGCAACGGTTTTGTATTCACATTCTGCAAATAGGATTTTGGAGTTGATCCTCTCCCACAATGGGCTGCTTAGCTGAATTCATGCGTACTTAGATAATAATACTTGGTTCTTGGGTTTTAATGTTTTTGGCTTTGAAACGTCTTCGAATGAGGGTTAACTGAAGTGTGTTCAGTCTTATTGCCAACAATAAGAAACGCATTGATGATGTTGGCGTCAGAGATTTAAACTTTTCTCAGCAGTTACAAAACATTCGGAATGTATATTTAAAAAATGTTCAAACCATTACATATAAATTCTACATGTTTCTTACTTCAAATTGGTAGTTGGTTTACACGATTGGTTATTACTACAACAGAAAAAAAAACAGGCAAAATTTCAGCTCATTCGCATCTTAGGCTTGTTAAATATTCGTAAATATTCGTAGTGTTTGAATAAAATAAATCAATCAACTAAATACCTTATATTGATTGATGTTATGTTTTATTTCATACACTAAGACTTCTATATTTTGTATCCAAATTAATTCGTTTTACATATTATATATAATAAGAATGTCTGTAAGCATTGTATGGTTGACGGCATTGGTACACCATAACACAGGGAATCCTAGTTTGGTGTTGTTCTACATTTCAGTCATAGCTCTAAAAATAATGTAATAGTTTTTCTGTCATGTCTGTTGTGTCAATACATATTTTTTCATTTTCAAATAAGACATCTCACGTTCTGTGGTCAAATCTTCATCTGAAGATCACTGGATTATATTCGTGCAAGTGTGGACAGCTTGCCTCTAACGTGTTCTATTAGTGGCCTGATGGACCACACCGATTCTCAAAATTAGACAAACAGGCGTAAAATCTACAACCATGTTATTTATTACCTTTATTTTTATTCCGATGTTTCGAACGGTTTGTGGCCATCTAATATTTATAGTGACTTGTGATCACGAAAATTTAAAAAGACGACTGCAATAAATTAATTGATTCAGGCGTGGCTTTGCGGAAATCCATTATACTATGAACATGAATATGAACTAAATAATGTTATAGACTACATTATTGTTCATGTATTTCTTCTAACCCTAGCAATATAAAAACGATTGGTGTCGTTTTAATTATTTTTCCTAGTTCAATGAGCGTTTTATTAATTCGTATCAGTGAATGCTGACGAATTTAATAACGTAAAATATTAAGTGCTATATTCATTGGCGTTGGCCCAAGCTTAATAGAAACCGGCTTCTCGTTTTAAGAATTAGGTAGATATAGTTTGATGAATATTAAAATTTTGATCTGAGAGAAAGCTGCCACATGAAAATACTGCAAACTCCACATAAGAAATGCCTAAAAGTTGTAATATCATAATTTTTGGGACCACAATGAAAAAAGTACTGGGAACGCACTGACAGAGACATATGGAAAAGTATGGAGGACTTCACGGTTTATTATATGATGAATGTTTATACGCCGATCACGAATTTAAACAATCAATAAAAGATAGAAAATACTTTATTGCACAGCTTAACATTTGGTGGTTAGTTTTTACTGGTAGGTGGTTGTCTTGCAGAAATTGCTTTGAGCATAAAGCTGCCAATTTTTACATATTTTTTTTTTTGTAATTTGTGTTTTTTCATGCAATACAGTGTTCATTCATCCATTAAAATTATACATAATACACGAGAAACACTCAAAACAAAGTGATAATTGTCGTATCGCTAAAGGCTAAATCTCTACCGATCAAGACCTTAGTGGGAGTCAAGGCAACGATAGACGGAATAACGTTACAAGCAAACATTATAAAATGAAACAAAAAACTCAACTGCAAACTCGCACTTGGCCGATTTAAAGCCAAAATACGACCATTTCATTGCATTGATTACAAATTTATTCGAATGATTGAATAAAAATGGTTGTAACAATTCCTGATTAAATTTAAACACATGTCATAATTTTTGTGTAAAAGATAGGTTTGGTTAAAAAAATGTTGCTACTTACAATTTGGCGCAAAAAATCCACCATTTTTTTAATATATGTATATCTAAGGACACTTGAGTTTTTGAGACGAATCTAACGATTACTTAACTATCGAAATCCATCCAGCCGTTGGGAAGATACGTGGCAATACATTTACAAACAAATACAAGATACGCGCGAAAAACAATACCCTTCCTTGGCAGTCGGGTAAAAAGCGTTACTCACTGTAGGCGAGAATTCCAAATTTCCCTCAAACTAAAACAAACGTAAAAACACGAAACGTTTATTAGAGCTACAAATACAAATCCCTTACAAAACCGTCGACACTTAAACATTTTCACATTATTTCAATAGGGCCTTGTATTTTTCAATATTTATTTAGTTTAACTCTATGGTGAAGCGGATTAAGTCGATAAAACGAGTTTTCCAAAGCAGAGATCAATCCCATTTTTACGTTTGCATTTTGATTTCAACTCTGCTAAATCACTCGGTTCATTGGGTTTCGCAGTATTTTAGCCTTTGACGTCACAGCTCAGGAAAAATTAGGCTATCTTTGGACGTACTTTTGATGTTATCTGGAATGTTTTCATTTCGGTCATGGTTTGGGTTACCGCTATTTATAGTTTTAGATATTTGGTTGACGTAGCTGAAATGGAACTAGAGTAAGTTTATGAATATATTTTCTTTGATAACATGTCCTTAAACTTATAAACTGTTAAAATTGTCCGATGAAATTTAAAAACACCGTCGCAAAAGTTACGCGATAATCATATAAAAAGAACATCTCGGCGATATTAATTTCCAGTTTAAAATCCAAATTGTTCATTACCTCCAGATTCACTCAATTTTCATCTCGGGCAGGGCGTGTTCACAGTATATAATTTTAGAGTACCGTTGGCAAATAATATAATATTCATTCATTATTTCGGCCGTAAAACATCCACTACTGAACACAGGCCTCCCTCATGATCTCTCCATGAGGTGTAGTTGCCATAATCACCACACTCGCCAACCCGCCTTTGGTGGTAAGGTAATAAGCCAAGCTTATTAAGTATGGCATCTTCCCCTCAAGCTCAGTACTTGGAGAATAATATCCATGAGTGAGGCTTATGTCCAGCAGAGGATGTTCCATGGCTGAGATGAATAATGACGACCTCTGTGGCGCAGCGGGCGAAGGTCCGCCTGCGACGCAAGAGGTTGCGGGTTCGATTCCCGCCTCGGGACAAATTTCTGTACGATCTGCAGATATTTGTTCTGGGTGTTTTTCAATATATAATAAAAATATATATCTATGTAGTACCTCTATAATGTTATTAAGTATATCAGTCATCTAGTACCCATAACACAAGCTCTGCTTAGCTTGGGGCTAGATGATGCTGTGTGATTTGTCGAGCATTATTTATTATTATTATATTTGTCAGTGCCACTTCTGATTTGGTCTTCTTCGTCAGGGCCTCGATATGTCAGTCTCATTTCCCTTTCGTCACCTTTTGACATTGTCCGTTTAAATTTGTTTTTGTTTAAAAATCGCTTCTGAAGGCCCCAACGTAAGACCAGCAATATCTCGTATCTTCGTCTTCTGCTATCTGCTGTTTCTGAGTTGCAAATCAACATTTTGATTTGACTTGTTCAGAATTTGAACTCCAAAAACTCCAAAGTTAATAAAATTCAAACAACGCAGAACCCAGTCTTACCCAGACTCTCACTTACAATTTGATGTGATTACCTCGGCCGTGACGTGAACGTAATTATTTACGTACGTTACGCGGAGGCTAGATTAAAATGTGTTAGCGATGAAAATACGCTTTTGTTCTGCGTAAATGTTTTGAAAAATTATTCCCTCTTGGGTTGGAGCGACGTCGCATTTCCTTTAGGGAATATCAGGGTACAAAGATACTTTCTTCCCGCGAAAATGAGTGTATCTATTCGTTTTGCTGGCATTTGATACGTTCAAATTGTGTGAAAGTAATTGGTTTGGCAGGTTACCTCCGGAAGATGCGTTTTTCCGTGTATCAACATCTCGCACTACGCTCGCCAACCCTCCTGCCAAGCGTGGCGAGTATGGCAACAACCCTCTCAGTCTACCCAGGATCACACAGTCGAAACGTCGGGAATAATCCCCGTAATAAATTCCCATGTTTTTGTTATTCTAACCCCATCTTGATCTTAGAGATCCATGAGGGAGGCCTCAGTCCAGCAGTGGTCATGGACACTAGTCCTACGGCTGAGATAATTGTGAAGGTTATCTGCATGAAAATAAACCGGATAAATAAATCAGTCTAAATTAAAAATCAGCCTAGTTAATTCGGCGAACCTCTCCCTCGGATTGGGAAGATATTTTTTGAGGGGTAAAGGGGCTGGTGAAATTACGGGTATATAATACCTAACAACTCTATGTCTGAGGGTGATGAGCGCAATGCAATGTAGCGTTGTTCACGTGCTTAGTGAATGTGATCACTGCGGTATTGCAGTTGTATGTATATAGGTAAACGTTACCGCTTAACATCAGATGGGCCTTCGGCTAGTCTTGTCATTCAGTCGTATATAAAAAAAGGAAAAGACGATACAAAATAAAAATAGGTTAGTACATTTTTAAAGAGTAAAGAAAGAAAGAAGAAAGAAAAAACATTTATTTCTGACACAATACAAAAAGTACGATACATTACAATACAATACAACGAGTACGCAACACCTTGATGTTTTGACCGTTATTTTCCCATAAAAAAGTCTATATTTCAAAATTTAAATAACCCTGCGCCCCCGACACATAAACGAAGTTCAAAATTATAGTTGAATCAGAACCGTTTCTGTTCATCCTATTTTTGCCATCATTAAAGTACCCTACCGGAAGTATATATATTGTTCTAACCTAATTTTCTAGCTCTATTTTATTTATTTTTATATTATATAGAGGTATATTTTGTTCTAAGTATGATATGGCCCTGGATCCTCTCAAATACAGTACCTATTCAGAGCTGATTATCTTGAAAACTGCTAGTCCGATTCCATACATCATCATCGTCATCCGCAGCCCGACTTCACTCACTGCTGGCCGCCATATGTTTGTGCCATATTTCACGGTCCTGTGCCAAACAGATCTTCATAATAATAAAAGCGAAATTCTCATCTGTCCGTTTGGAAGCTATGATGCCACGAAACACACACACACTTCAAACTTACTCATAACACTCCTTTTTTTGGTAGGGGATTAAAAAACCAACGGTTGACTAAACTTATACTGTGCTTATACGCCCAAGTTGCAAGGCAATTTTCATCGAAAATACATTGTATTTCCAGGAGGATTTCACCACTAGCGTGCCTGTTTATGGAAAGAGATTGAGTATGGCAGCTTTTTAATCAAAAACATAAACCCAAGTAGACACCTACATAGGGCCGTTTTGAATACGAGCTTAATAAAAGCAGTGAATCGCTCCACTGGGGGCCTATTCTCGTGCATCGTTATCCAAGTGTTAAAAATAATAGATAATTTTCACAAAAACTGTCTAAATTCTCTACGAAAAAGAAGTTTATGCACTCTCGTAATCACACGATTTACAAATGTGTACCTATTGCAAACCGATCGGGATGCATCTCCTAAAAAGTGAATATCCAGATGATAAAATACTTTTAGATGTGACATTCAACCCACCTGCCAAGCGTGGTGAGTATGGCAACAACCCCTCAAGATCAGTACTTAGCTATCAATGGAGGCCTTTGTCCAGCAGTGGACGTTCTATGGCTAGAAGAGATGTTCGGAGTAGATACTGAGAAGTGAGATGGGACGAAGTAACACGCAAAATCACGATTCACCAGAATTGGACCCTAGGTTTTCACGTCAAATGCACGACTCTTAAAAATGGTGATAAGTTTCCATTGTCTGCTCGAAGCGGAGGGAAATATGATTTTAGATATGATGTGTTTGCGATTGTAGGTGCGGATGTTATAATGAGAGACTCTGACTGACTGACATCACCATCACCATCATTAACATCTTTTCAGCCGTAGGACGTCCACTGCTGCTGGTAATTAGCCCCTCCCTCATGGATCTCTAAGTATTGCGACTAGAAGCGGCCTGCATTCACCGCCGACCGGTAGACCTTACCAGGTCGTCCACCCATCAGGTTGGTAGACGTCCTACGCTGCACTTGCAGGTCCGATTCCTCCATTCAAGGACTTTTCAGCCCCATCGGCCATCTTTTCTAAATAATTGCGAAGTTTGTTACTTATCCGTATGTTTGCTTCCGTATATCCATGCGTTTGGAACTATTCTACATTTTCGGGCACTAAACGATAAGACGAACAATTAGTGGGACTACATGGGAATACATCTGCACATTATTTAGGGGGCGAAGCCCCCTAATATGCATAGCGCTGTCTGTCTGTCTGTCTGTGTATTTGACGATTATAACCGAACGCGTTGACCGTTTTACATAAAACCTTTTCTTTACTGTCTTTACCACTGTCTTTAATGAGAGAAGGTAACTGATTGATTTTGGTGACCTAGGGTCACAGGGACCGGAGTTATTGTGACCACAAAAGGTTACCAAAAAAATAAGTCTTCAAATGGTTTAAAACGTCCAAAAACCCAAAAATTGCATTTTTGACCTTTAGTGACCTTTTGAGGCCTTCGCCCCCTTTTCTGGTACCCCCGTACCAATTGCTTGTTAGAATTATGATACATAAAACATTACAAAAAATTACTTATATCCTGGCAGGCGGGTTGGCGAGCGCAGTACGGGATGTTGATACACGGATAGACCTGCCTGCCTCAGGCCATTCATGACCTTATTCTTACCGCATTTATACGATATTCAAATACATCGTCACTGAAAAACTTCACTCGGCCGAAAATAGACACGTACCAGCCGACTATTTCCCTACCCGCATACGGACTATATGTTTTCCCGCGAACCCAGCTACAGAACCGAAGGGTCTATTATCCGGCTCTTGGGATTACGTCGCGCCGAACAAGATATTAATTTCTCGGAAATGCACATACGAAGGAATAAGGCGGATACCCATTTAGGGCGGATACACATTTAGAGCGTAAAAAAATTTCCTTTAGAATTTGTTAGCCGCTTTGCACGCTTTTATTCTAAATTAGGTACAGGATTATTAAGACATATGTACATATACGGGTATCTATCGGGTGTGACGAGCTCTGTGGCGCAGCGGACGAAGGTCCGCCTGCGACGCAAGGGGTTGCGGGTTCGATTCCCGCCTCGGGACAAATGTCTGTACGATCTGCAGATATTTGTTCAGGGTGTTCTGGGTGTTTGTCTATGTATATATAATAAAAATATCTATCTATGTAGTATAATGTATTAAGTATATCAGTCATCTAGTACCCATAACACAAGCTCTGCTTAGCTTGGGGCTAGATGATGCTGTGTGATTTGTCCAACATTATTTATTTATTTATTTATTTACCATTATTATTGGCCGACGTTTCGACAGGATTGTATTTTGTATCTTGAGTCTTCGGGATCACGATGGGTGAATGTTTATCGAATCTTGTCCTGTATGACTGTGTATTTTCTAAGAGTTAAAGTTAATCATCGTTTATTTAATAGAGCAATAAGCTACATAGAATAGTCTGTTTACAAAATAAAAAAAAAACACATTTCAATTATTTATTAATTAAGTACTCTATTATTGTATGTAATGTTATTACTGTATAAATGGTATTTATTTATTTTGTACGCCTGCGCCTTGCACTGGCAGACGAGGCGGTCACACGGACCTGCCTGAAAATCAGCGCCGCAACCGCGTAGCTTGCTACGTGATTGCGGTAATACTGAGGCAGAGTCCATTTTTTGACATCACGCAGCATTGGCAGCAGAAGAAAATCATTTATTTTTGACACACACAACATATACAAATTATAAAGAAAACCTATGGAATCGATAGATCTCGATATCTATAACAGCAAGAGTTGTAAAAAATTTAGGGATCTATAACCAGCAGTGAGCAATGATTATAATCACTTTGGTAGTGGATGATTTCGGCTGAGATGAATCCCATTAATAATAAAAATCCGAGAATTTGGATGGATGTTTGTTACCTCTTCAAATAAAAGAACCGATCAAGCTGTAACTCTGTATACATGTAGACTTATAATATACAGTCCTCCTCATCAATTTCGATGACAGCGACCCCTTTCTGAAGTCTTTGTATTTTATTTCTAATATGAGCCCGGAGGCAGACCACGTGCCAGATGTGCGGAAGATCTAGCCAGGGTTGCCGGGCGACAGTGGATGAGACTTGCACAGGACCACTTTTACGTTAGCGTGCTGAAGAGGAGGCCTCTACCCAGCAGTGGGTGTCAACGGACAGATATGATGATGATAAAGGTTAGGATAGGATGATAATAAAGGATAATGAGCCCTGATGTAGCTCATGTAGTCTAGGATTAACACAGACTATTTTTAAACCATGTATGTAGCACCTAGCACACGCGGTGAGAGGCTTGCATGCAAGTGCTGCAAGATTTCCTTGAAAATAGGTTTAGTAAATTTCCAATATGTACAAAATGTTAGGCACCCCTATTTCCAGGTTTTTCCATAAACTTATTCATCGTTATCATTTCGGCCATAGGACTCATGGATCTGATAATGAGGGGGTTGTTGCAATAGTCACACAATAGTCACGCTTGGCAGGCGGGTTGGCGAGCGCAGTACGGGATGTTGATCCCTCGGGAGATTTTTACTGCGTCTACAGGCAAGAGAGGGGCGGCATGCGAGTGCCGGCATTCCACGGCAGAAAACTGGTTTAGTAAATTTCAATAACGCTTACACAAAATTTTACCCGTGTTTCGAGTTTTTCAATAAACTAAGTTAAGCGCTACACGCTACTAAGTCAGTAAAGTACCTACATGCATGCTCGAGGTAGTAGGCTCGCAAAAATTCTTGCCAAGAGTGTGAACGAGCGTAGAGAAGGATCACACGTGCCCCATTCGCCATTATGCGACAATTTATTATAAATACCTACGCGTCGGCATTTGCAGAAATGAAAAGCTACGGATCCCTCAGCTACGAGTAAGTTGTTTATGAAAATGCCCGTCAGCGCGCATTTTTACCTACCCTGTTATTTTTATGATTGCATCGTTGGGGCTACTAACCGTTAATGATTTAGTCTTAAACTGGGACTTGATGAAATCGGCTGGTTCTTGACAGGGTATGCAAATTAGAATGCTATCAAGATACGGGATTTGATTACTATAAGTATTGTGAGTTATTACATTCATACTAAATATCAGGAATGTACTTGTTAAGTTAGTGGAGGCACCAACTGTTTCGACCGTTATCGAGGGCCTTCTTCAGGGTGCTGACGGTTCGCGCCCCCTTCAAAGAAGGCTCTCAATAAGGGCCAAACAGGTGCTTCCACCAGCTTAACAATTACTTGAACATTGCCGATATTTAATATGAAAGATACGGGATTTTGATACACAGAAAGACGCTCCTGCCCATCTTCCGGAGGTATCTCTCGGAACCCCACGGCATACGCCATTTAAGCTTGTACATTATTATTGCGGAATTTCAGAAAGCCAAACATACAATCTATTTCCTCCATAAAGGGAAATTCAAAATTATTCATGCCGAAAACCGCCCAGCCGCCAAAAAAGCATCTACGATTCGGCACTAATGATCAAATACATTAGCAGAACCCCACCTCAGAATTCATTTATCTAGCGCAATAGGGGTTGCCAGATAAAATTTTTGAAAGAACCGGAAAACGTGCAACGGGATTTTTATTTCGTCTATAAAATTAATGAATATTCATTATTGTGCAATATAAACACAACAAAGTACTAAATTTACAATGGACGCTCTCATCGCTAAGCAGCCTTTGGATGGAGAACATTTTTGTAGGAATGATGTTCAAGAACATTTGCCTCACTTTGTCATCCTCTCGGCTTATTTGGTTGTATTGAGGAAGAAGCTCCATACGTTATAGAGCTAACGTCACGAATGGACTTGAACCCCTTACCCGTGGATGCAGTAGGAAACTGCAAAGGGATACCTGCGGATGATGGGCAGCAGTGCCTTTCCGTGTATTAAAATCCCGTACTGCGCACGCCAACCCGCCTGCCAAGGGAGTATGGTAACATCGTGGATGCAGTAATAATCTGCCAGTGTCTTTCCGTGTATCAAAATCTCGTACTGCGCTCGCCAACCCGCCTGCCAAGCGAGTATGGTAACATCGTGGATGCAGTAATAATCTGCCAGTGTCTTTCCGTGTATCAAAATCCCGTACTGCGCTCGCTAACCCGCCTGCCAAGAGAGTATGGTAACACCCCCTCATGGTAATGGCGATCTAAGATGACCTTTGTGCAACAGTGTCCGTCCTACGGCTGAGGTGATGGCATACAAATTCAAATAATACTTTATTCAGTGCGGCCGCATGGACCATACTGACGCGTCACAAATTACAAAATAAAACAACAAAATTAACAGAATAAGGCAAATAATTGAACCTTTTCAATCAGATGGATGGATACGCACATGCAATGTCCGTGCTACATGGATGACCTGTATTCTGCACCAGCAAAGTTTGACATTTAGCCGGATATAGCTATAAAATTCTAGTATCCCCACAACACTACTAATAAAATATAACGAAAAAAGTTCCAGCGGCATTTGAGTAGGCACAAAACAAGTGTTTCCAACAAAAAGGTAAGCTCTTAAGTATTTTCGTAAAAGTTAGCCGAATTAACAAAATAAAAAAGCATCATAAAATTAAAATACAATGTTTACGATTCCTTTGAATTTGTGTGCTATAGCCGAAACAATGGGCTTAATGAGTTTAAGTTAAGTAAATCTTATTTATCTGTTGATTTATGACTAGGTTTTTGACTCAGAGTTAAAACTATCACTAGATCCTGACTGGATCTGTAGTGAGGGTAATCCGCTAATAATTCAAGGAGATAGATATGCTCTTTTTTGTATGTACACCATATAAAGTAAAAAACATTGTATACAAACAACAATAAAATACAATGGGCGGTTTTATCGCTAAAAGCGATCTCATCCAGCCTCCCTTTGGATGGAAAGGATAGAAGAGAAGAAGTTATTAGTTTCACTTGTTCACTATTTTTTTCAGCCTGTATCGTCCTCAGGGCAATCCCCAAATATTTGATCTACCAATGTTTTGGAAGGTGTTTAGATTATAATATTAGATCTACCTCTTAATATTTAGGGGGCGAAGCCCCCTAATATGCAGAGCGCTGTCTGTCTGTCTGTGTATGAGAAGATTACAACCGAACGCGTTGACCGATTTACATAAAACGTTTTTTATTAGCACCGTCTTAATGAGAGAAGGGTACCTACTGATTGATTTTGGTGTGAGTCTTCAAATGGCCGAAAACGTCCAAAAACCCAAAAATGCCATTTTTGACCTTTGGTGACCTTTTGAAGAAGAAGAAGAAGAAATATATTTATTAGACACACACACTAAACTTAAAAATAACTATGGTAAAAAAACTGCCTTATTTCTAATTTTAATATAGGAGTACCTACCCAGTTAAATATTCTGCGACATAGTGACAAATACATAGATTGTAAGCAGCTCACTCAGCGGGTCAAAGCAGAATGAATACTATTTCAATTAATGTGAAGTAATGAGTTCACAAAGTTGTGTGAGTCCAAAGGGGCCTGACTCAGCATTATGATCCCACACATAAGGAATGCTAGGAAGCGCTGGTTTTCAGTCAGACCCTATATAATATCTATCTCGGTATAAAACAAACATCATGTACCAAAAGAAATAAACAAATATACATAATTATTAGTGCATAATTAAATAAATGAATAAATAGTGCGTTGCAACCAATGCTTGTTATAATAATAATAATATTTTATTTGGTACGCATTAACATAAATACATTTTAAAGGAAATATTATGAAGAGATGGTGTCTTGTCTGACTAACTCATCAACGAACAGCCGAAACTTCTGAAGATACAAACTTGAAATTTAAATATATATAACAAACCTACCCTAGGTTTGTTTTATATAGACAAGCAATATAAGCATTATGGAAAATTAGGGGATATTATAATGGGAGTAAATCAGGAGATCAAAGTTTTTATATGAAACCGTTGTTGTAGCAGAATTCTGAATACATATTGCCAACAAGTATGTATAAGGCATCGTTTTATAAGCACTGTATCTTATAAAATACTTCTTGAATTTTTGTATTGTTTATTATACCAAATATGGATTTGAGTCTGAAAAGAAATATTTATTATTTATAAAAAATATATATTAATGATAGTGAATTATAAAAAAATATCAAGATCCGGCCAGAGAGGTCGAGGTCGTCCAAAAGCGCGATGGGTCGACGACATTATCGCAGTCGCTGGGCACACCTGGATGCGAAATGCACAGGACAGAGGAGGCTGGCAAAAACTTAAGGAGGCCTATACCCAGCAGTGGGTGATTCCGGGCTGAGAAGAAGAAGAAGAAGATATATTAATGAAAAATAAAACTTATTCAACACGTGTTTCAGAGTTTCTCAAATATCATGGCCTTATGTGAAAACATTATATGACTATGAAATTGTATGGGAAATCTTTTTTGATTTTGATTTGTTTTTTGCATACGTCCCCTCATAACCATGGAGACCCATGAGGGAAGCCTATGTCCAGCAGTGGACGTGGACAGCGGTCCTACGGCTGCGATTCAGGAGATTATTTTTGAGATGTTTATGGTTGTGTAATATCAGACATTCTACTCTTTCTAAACCCCCACACACACATACTTTCACACACACACACACACACAAACACATGAGCGTACAGATCAATTTTTTTTTTCGGTTGCCTGGAAGAAATTGCTGTCAGCAATAAGGCCGCCTATTTGTACGTGTTTACCTATTAATATTTTAAGTTTATCTGTGTACAATAAAGTGTTAATTCATTCATTCATTCATTCATCAATTTTTATAAAAAATATAAAGAAATATGGTCAATGTAACTTATTTCTTTTGTAATGGTTAAATTTTTGTCTTTTCTATAACTAGACAAACCTAACTAAATATAACTCAGTTTTAATAATACCACCCTAAAATTAATTAAAATAGCTTAGTCTACTTAATGTTAATGTTTGTATTATTTACTTAAAAGGGAATCTCAAACTATGTTATTGATAAATGAATTAAGTTGATGAATAAATATTTATGTTTTTTTTTGTATTTTTTTGTATGTAATGGTTTTGTAATGGTTGATTTTTATAAAAAATATAAAGAAATAAGGTCAATGTAACTTATTTCTTTTGTAATGGTTAAATTTTTGTCTTTTCTATAACTAGACAAACCTAACTAAATATAACTCAGTTTTAATAATACCACCCTAAAATTAATTAAAATAGCTTAGTCTACTTAATGTTATTGTTTGTATTATTTACTTAAAAGGGAATCTCAAACTATGTTATTGATAAATGAATTAAGTTGATGAATAAATATTTATGTTTTTTTTTGTATTTTTTTGTATGTAATGGTTTATATCAAAGTGTGAGCGTCCTTATCTTCGTGATACACCCTCAGAACCTCAAAAACTTGTGACAGGCTTTCACGTGAGGTAAGTAGGTGCAACTTGTTTGACATTCGCCACTCAGTGAAAGGTTACGAACTCCGGGCACACAAAGGATCGAGGGCTAGAATTTTAAGCTTTCACAGTTGATATTTGACGAAAATCTGACGCTTTAGTAATGTGTTTTCGATTACAATAATGGCGCGGCATTTTTTTTGCTAGGACAGACATATTGAAACAAGAATTTCAAAGTCAAAGTCAAAAAGTATTTATTCAGTAGAGCACAAAGCTACATAAAATAGTCAATTTACAAAAAAAGAACACAAGACATTTAAATTGAATAAAGCACATAATTGAATTCGTTCGATTCAGAAAACTTTTTTGCCAAGTGAAGAAGATTTGCAAGGAAAACCCATTACAAAGCTATTCGAAATACAGTATACTGACGAAATACTTTGTTCCGGTTATTTGTTAAAAAAATGTAAGCATAAAGCAGTGCAGACCCCCGTGAATAACGATTGACTTTGACATGAAACTTGAGAAAAAGCAGGTTTTGATTTTCTCTATTACCATTACCGATTAACAAGCATTGGTACAGGCGGGGGTACCAGAAAAGGGGGCGAAGGCATCAAAAGGTCACCAAAGGTCAAAAATGGCATTATTGGGTTTTTGGACGTTTTCGGCTATTTGAAGACTAATTTTTTTGGTGACCTTTTGAGGTCACAATAACTTCGGTCCCTGTGACCACCAAAATCAGTCACCTTCTCTCGTTAAGACGGTGCTGACAAAAAAGGTTTCATGTAAATCGGTCAATGCGTTCGGTTGTAATCGTCAAATACACAGACAGACAGACAGCGCCATGCATATTAGGGGGCTTCGCCCCCTAAAATACTCGCAGTAAGATGTATTGTAAAGTCTACTATTATTGCTTGCGCTATACAAATACCCAAAATTTTTTTCCACATTTAACCTTTAACCAGGTCACCAGGTCACAGCGACCAGTTATTAACCCCACAAATGCGACCAGAAGTTAGCAATACACTGAAAATCGACCGACCGACACCAAATCCATTTGTAAGACAATTACAGCAACAATCAGCCTTAATGGAGCTTCATTGTATCCCCGGTGACACCTCGTGCCTGAGCACAATACGGCTATGTCACAGGGCAGGAGACACGCTTTATGTGCGGTAAATAGAAGCTTTCGAAAGGCGGATAACTCCGCTACGGAATATGCATGGTGATAGGATTTGAAAATGAAAATTCTAGTCCGTTAGATTTTATGCATGGTATCTAGGAAGTATGGTTGATGTTTTTTATACATATAAATATATGTTTGTTATCATCATTTCAGTCATAAAGCCTCCACTGATGAACACAGGCCTCCCTCATGGATCTCCATGAGGGGTAGTTGCCATTCTCACCACGCTTGGCAGGCGGGTTGGTGAGCGCAGTATGGGACGTTGATACACGGATAGACGCTGCTGCCCATCTTCCGGAGGTATCCCTTAGCAGGCTCTTACTGCATCCATGGGCATGAGAGGAGGAGTATCATTCTACTGCCGGAACCCCACGGCGGTTTTGTTTGTTATGATATTTTTTTTTTATAATTCAATGAGCAATATCAGTTTTTAATAAAATTGTAGTCATAAAAGTCAGTAGGTTCCATGTAAATCGGTCAACGCGTTCGGTTGTACTCGTATTACATTTACAATTCGTTATGTTCACGAGAGCCAAGAGACAAACTGTTGCACAGTTTGGCAGACTTTATTAAATGAAATGCACATGAATAAATTAAATAATTAGTTGTTAAAATTAAATGAAGCACATATTGAATTCGTTAGTTTCGGGAAATCTTTTCATACTAAGTGAGCAAAACGAAGTCTAAGAAAAGAAATCTCACTCTTTCACTTCTATTAATTATTAAAAAAAATGTCCACATATTTTGCGCAACTATTGTAAAATCTACTGCATTTAACTGTAACCGGCGTTTTAAGTTTCGCTTTGTCTGTCTGTTTGTCCATCACCGGCTTTGCGAAGAGACTATTAGTCCTAGAAAGCTGTTTATGCTAAATAGTCGCTCAAAGTGATGCGGAAACATATCGGAATACTTTAAACCGAAAACTCAAATAATTCCTGTTAATATGTTTTGTTAAAAATGCATCAAATTCAAACAACAGGTTTAGGGTTATCTACGGAACATAGCGCGTGGGCCAACACGCACCTGCCCTATTTGATATATTAACTTGGCCTAACTCGACCCTGTTGAGCAAACCTACTAGGCCTCCCCCAAAATTTCCAATAATTTTTTGATGACTGACAAAAATACGTGTACAATATTTTTGATTAATCTACATAACTACTGACAAAACAAAAAAATATAGTAAACTAGGCTTAGTTTATTGTGCACTGACTGTGTCTTTAAGTTACAGATCAGGAACGCCATAAATCAAAATAATAAAATTTTATTCAAAGTTTGTAAAAATAAAACTTACGACACATCAGCACAGCAGAAAATAGCTGAAATGACCACTAACCAAACCAAACATAAGTACCAAATGAAATTCAATTAGCCGTGGGGTGCCGGCAGTAGAATGTTACCCCTCCTCTCCTACCCGTGGATGCAGTAAGAGCCTGCTAAGGGACACCTCCGGAAGATGGGCAGCAGCGTCTTTCCGTATATCAACATCACCATCACCAACCCGCCTGCCAAGCGTGGTGAGTATGGCAACTAGCCCTCATGGAGATCCATGAGGGAGGCCTTAGTTCAGTAGTGGACGTTTTACGGCTGAAATGATGATGATGAAATGAAATTCACGATGAAAACATGAATGCAGTAATACCCATTCCGGAGACCACACTGGCTATAAACAAAGCTTAACTACATCAATCAACTTCAAAGCTAAAATTATACAACATACCTTCACGTACTACCTCATCCCAGCTAAAAAGGCAATACATTTTGTTCAAAAGGTTTTATGATAAACCGTTTGAATTCAGTGGCGTGAATTGATCGTGCCTAGGTTCGGCTCATTGCATATTTATTGATGCGCCTAATTCAAGCGCTGTCGGGGGAAGACCTTGTATTGATTGTGTAATTCAATTTACGGTTACCCTCAATGAGGTCATACATTTAAATCTGCTCTTGCAGGGTTAACAGGTTCTGGGTGAAGCTATTGCGGATATTAGGGTTCAACAGAGGTCGGGGAGTCAAAACTTTAAAATGTCACGAGCGGAAACAGGTAACGATAACATGTTTTCGTATTATTAACGAAACTGAAGAATCCAAAAGAAGAAACCTCAAACTGCAGAAAGTTCACTCGTGAAGATATGTTTTACATTTCTTTGAAACGGGTCGATTGTTTTGTTAAACATTTGTACGTTTGTGATTGAGGGCAGGTGAAAAGAAAACTTCCATCCATACCGAAACTGAATGCCGAACTTCAACACAAAGCAATTTAAGCCATCTAAACAAAACTAGCGAATCGCAGGAAATAGCATTCAGGTGCAGGGACGAGGCGGCAATGGCAAACAAGATAAATTGAAACCAATACATAGGTACTGTGGGCTGCAGATCTGCAGCAAACGCTTAAGGATGAACGAGTGGTAATCTTATGTACCATGATAGCTAGACAGTAAATTTTCACAGATGATGTGTTTCTGTTACCGCTATAACAACAAATACTAAAAACAGAATAACATAAATACTCATACTCATACTCATTTATTTCACCATAGGAACATATAGTACACTTGGCTATGTCACAGAATCTAAAATAAATGCCACTTCTACTCAAATAGTTAAGAAACGTGATTTTTTTGCTCGATATTAAATAATAAAGGCAACAGGTAGACGCTTGTAATGTTCACAGAATATTTACACACGTACGGAACCATTCGTTCGCGAGTCCGACTCGCAATTGGCATATTTTTTTACTTTTGTTATTGCCATTTGGATTTTGGACCAAAATAGTAAAAAGCTACCATCGGAATCAGAATCAGACAGCTGAGCTATCGATTAGCATTTATGCAACTCATAGTACTTAGAACTCATGCGGTGTAGCTAGCACGGCGCGTTGTTTTAGAAGAGAAAATGAAATCCGTTTCGTTCACGGTCGAACTGTGCAAGATGATATGGAACTATCTGCCCGCGCGTGTTTTATTCAGATAAAAGGTGGCCATGTACTTTTAGGCAAAGATTTAAATTTTTTGGTAGGAACTTACTCGTCATCATTAACTTTCTGAGCCGTAGGACTGGCTGTCCACTAGCCTCACATAGGCCTCCCTCGTGGATCACCGTAATCATGAGGGGTCATTGCCATACTCGCTACGCTTGGCAGGCGGGTTGGCGAGCGAATTACGGGATGTTGATAAGCGAAATGACGAGAGAAGGTATTCTTTGGCAGATTCTTACCGCATCCACGGGCAAGAGAGGAGGCAACATTACTCTGCCGGCACCTCACGGCTGCTTACTTATACACTACAAATTAATCTTCGACCCTTATAATTTTTAGGGTTCCGTACCTCAAAAGAAAAAAACGGAACTTTTAATTTGGCAAGGTGTGTCTTATACTGTAGATACAAAGAAAAATCCAAAAACTATTATATACATTTGCAATGGAATCATAAAGAAATCGTCTCTAAAAAAAATACTAAATCAATCAACGACGTTAAGCCATCCTACGCGCGGTCATAAACAGGATGGGTGACCGAATCTTTTTGTGCATTTTTAAAACCTTTACGATCAGCTTATTTATAATGATTATTAATTATGTTCCTACATACCTACTGCCGTGGGGGGCCGGCAGTAGAATGATACCCCTCCTCTCATGCCCATGGATGCAGTAAGAGCCTGCTAAGGGATACCTCCGATAGATGGGCAGCAGCGTCTATCCGTGTATCAACATCCCATACTGCGCTTACCAACCCGCCTGCCAAGCGTGGTGAGTACGGCAACTACCCCTCATGGAGATCCATGAGGGAGGCCTGTGTTCATCAGTGGACGTTTTATGGCTGAAATGATGATACCTACGGAACCTCGGTGAGCTAGTCCAGCTCGCATTTGTCCGATTTTATTTAGTGGATCATTACAAGCTTAGGATATTATAACGCAAAGAATCGCATAAGAGGTGGCTTGTTTAACCTTGGCAAATATTTAACCTTTCAAACTGCAAACACAATTGTTGATGGATTGCTATCGGTATGCTAAATGTTATTCCTATTGCTATAAGAATTATTCATCATTTCAGCCGTAAGACGTCCTCTACTGAACACAGGCCTCCCTCATGGATCTCCATGAGGGGTAGTTGCCATACTCACCACGCTTGGCAGGCGGGTTGGTGAGCGCTGTGCGGTATGTTGATACACGGCAGGACGCTGCTGCCCATCTTCCGGAGGTATCCCTTAGCAGGCTCTTACTGCATCCACGGGCATGAGAGGAGGGGTAACATTCTACTGCCGGCACCCCACGGCCATGAATTATTCGCTTTAACGCAATACATTTTACCTCAATTCTCATATCCACCCACATTAATGATATACGTTTCTCATAAAACCATCCCACTTTCGTTTATTTATTAATCCTTTTCTGTTCCGAGAACACAGTTTCTCTTTTAACTGGTAAAATGTCACGTATCCAAACAAGACAAGCTCTATCAGATGAATATGTTTCCCGTGAGCTCAAATCATCCCATTTTATTTATTTATTTATTGTTAAGGAAGACCGACAGCTTATCTAACTCAATATTACACTTATAATATAGATAAAATGAAAAGCCAATTATTGGTCCTCACGACTAATAGACGACTTTGAGCAAAGGCTGTGTAATTAAAGGTTATGCAAATAGAAAATTAACCCCTCATGTTCTTAGAGATCCATGAGAGAGGCCTATGTCCAGCAGTGGACGTGGACTACTGTCCTAAGGCTGAGATGATTATGATGATGATGAAATAGAAAAAATATTTTTTGCAGCAATAATAACGTAGGTATACCAAGTAGAGAACGCTTAGGATATAACATGGATACAGTTTAAGGATACAAAAAATGTGATGCTATCAAATGGATACGGAAACTACCGTTCTATTCGAATATGGACAAAGCCGGTGGTAGACACTTAGTGCCGAAGGGTGCCCGCAGTAGAATATTTCCCCTCCCTTGCCCGTGTATGCAGTAAGAATCCGCCAAATGATACCTCCGGAAGATGGGTGGCAGCTTCTTTCCGTGTATCAACATCCTGCACTTTGCTCGCCAACCCGCCTGCCAAGCGTGGTGAGTATGGCAACAACCCTTCATGATCAGTAATTAGTGATAAATGAGGGAGGCATTTGTCCAGCAGGGGACGTCTTACGATTGGAAGTGAAGAGAAAGATAGAAGACACACAGGAAGACATCATGACAAATAAACAACCTTCTAATCTTGGTGAGAATGTACGTAGAGGTGGTTCAAATTAACATTCTTAGTACGAATCGTAAAATCACTTTACCCGATAACACGAAAAAGCGCCCCCTCATGTTAAAAATATAAACAGAATTACAAATAAACTCCTGTCCACGGCGAAAACTCGCACCGTTCCAAAATTCCCCGCAAGATACACTGTATAAATCCCCCGATGCACTCAAACAAATTTCGTTATGTCGTCAAACCAGCCCTCATTTAAAGAGGCTTTGTTCCCTTCATAATTAGAAGCGAAGGTCGAAAGAAGCGGTCTCCTCATTAGCAGACGTCCCAAATTCCAACACACGACCGTTGATAATTGCTAGAGATATTGTTTCAGGTTGTGTTTTTTGTTACTTTTTCGGGATAAACGTACCGCTTCGATGAAACCTTCAGTAATGAGGTGTAATTCAATACAGTTCAACATGTGTACCTATCTAATAAGAGTCCACCTTCATTTAATAAATATAATACGGCTTACACCACGTACCTAACTTATTATCATCTTGCTGACGTTTCGTAGACCATTTAGAGGCCCTTCTTCATGAGCACCGTTCGCGGCCGACTCCGAGGGCCGCGAGACGAGAACAGTTCTCGTCTCGCGGCCCTCGGAGTCGTGGTGTAAGCCGTATTATATTTATTAAATGATGTCTAGCCACGATAATTTCAATTCAGTCCACCTTCAGTGAATGCTCAGCCAAATACTAGTAAAGTTTTGCATGTCTAAAAACTTTTTCTAATATTATTTATTTATTTATTCATCTTAGGGAAACTATCAGCGCAAGATACACATAGTTAAAGTATAATAATAAGTGGCTATTAATAAGTTTCCACTTATAGATACACAGTAGTGCTTTACAAAGGACAAATTAAAATAAATTAACAATAGTAGGCTAGTAATTCACACATACCCGAATAGATCCACATAATTCCACATTGTCTTATAAAGTTATAAATCTTATAAATCTTTAATCTATTTCTACATATTAGCGAATTCATAATTATCAAACTAGTTAACCCCAGATTACTCAGAATATGACGATTTATTTCATATTAATGTAGGTATAGGCCCAAACACAAAATTGCAGTGCCCTTGCAGGGTGCATGTATTTACCTAAGGCTAGTTATAAGATCCAAGCTGCATAAAATGTGTACATGTAAGCAATAAATGAAATATGAAAATAAAATATGAAATAAATGATTATATGTATATATAATTAGGCATTCGCATCTGAAGAATTGAATCATGCATTCAATCTTTAGAAGGCACGTGGCAGATCAAACTGATGAACATAAAAATTATATCATCATCTCAGCCTTAGGACGTCCACTGCTGGACATAGGCCTCCCTCATGGATCTGCAAGTACTGATCATGAGGGTTTTTTCCATGCGCACCTTACGTGGAAGGCGGGTTGGCAAGCGCAGTGCGGTATGTTGAAACACGGAATGACGCTGCTGCCCATCCTCCGGAGGTATCACTTGGCAGATTCTTGATGCTGCCACGGGCAAGAGAGGAGATGCAATATTCTACTGCCACTCCACGGCTAATTTATGTTAGAATGATTAAGTCTGTAAGAAACGTTAAGTCTTCTAAATTAGACTAGAATTATTAAGTCTTAATAAACGTTAAATCTTCATAAACCTAAGACTTAAAGCAAAACAGAAATTAATAGCAAAACGATAATAAGGTTATTAACAAGTAATCAAGACGTATGACCACTAAAACGTAAAAGTGTCATCAAAAACTTTAGTACGTACCTATCCTACATAAGATTACTATCCTACACACGTACTACCTACATAAGAAATTATTGTAATTATGTCTTTAATTAGTGTAATTGGTACATGTATCGCTCTAGTTAAAGTAAAATAAATAAATATAATATATATATATATAATATAAAATATAAAAGCAGGCGTAAACTATTTTCGCGGGTCAGACTGCGACGAACATAAAATACAAATGATACAGTCACAGAAAGATCTTTATTGCGATCAGTATAAACACTTGCTGTAAGATTTTTTTAGCAGACTTAAAAATAAAACCGAGCAAAAGCGAATCGGACTCGCGCACCGAGGGTTCCGTGCCATCATACAATGTAATTATATATAAAGGCGGTTTATATTTGTTGGAGAACCTTGACAGCGCCATCTCTTGTCCGAAAGCGGAACTTATGTAGATTTTATTCACTTTCGATGATTTCTAAAAAACTATGCAAATAAGGGGGTTCATTATTACCTACATTTAGGTAGGTAGGTATAGCCTAGCCTGTATACCTACATGCAGTTTAATATCTAATTTTATTTTATTTTCTATTTTAAATTTAGTTTGTAATACTGATATGGACCTTGTCTGAAATAAAGATATATTATTATTATTGTTTTCAGATGCTTTATCTGCTCGACTTTAAATATCGGGCAAGCACTGGTGCGCACGGGCCTAAGCCAAGTGTGCATCAGTTGAGCTGATATAATGAGCCGTTTTCAGTAAAAAAAGAAAAAGAGTTTTCTACTAAACCTAACAGATGGAGCTGGCAAGCGGAGTAAGCAAGTTTGTGATTAATCCTGTCATTGTCGAATTGTGCCTACCAGTAAAAGAAAACTAACGCCATCTATATGGTTCGAGGTAACTATTTTTGAAGTTTTTACTTCTTAATGAAAACGCCCCATTTCAGGGCCTAGGGATCTATCTGCGCCTGATTATAAGTACAGTTATTATCGGTTTGCAGGAATTTTCTGACAATCCGGCAAGTGTTCAGAATTACAGCTTTTTGTAAATGTGTATATGTATGTTTGCTTAGGCAAGTCTAGGGAGGCTAATGATGTAAATAGCTGTTTCGGGATGACTATTATTATTATAATTTTCCTATAAACTTTACATACACTTTTATTAGCTATCAGAGTTTCACGGGTTTACCTCTGCAAACTCCGGAGATAAGGGGTCGTTTTTCAAAATTTTTTGCAAAAACTATACGGTTTAATGGAAAAATAAAAACTGTTTAATGATGTGCAAATGAATACCTTTCTTAAGATACTTAAAAATTTTAAGATACAAGTAAAGGATTTAATCAATTAAAGTAGATTTTTTTAAAATTAAAGAGTTATCTTTCTTAGCCTTTATAGGCAAGGAATAGCTATAAACTCGCAACACCCAAACCACTTACATTACCTGAATTGTCTTAAATAGACGCAAAGGCCAGTGATGAGGTGATGATTTTGGCAAAAGGCACTGGCCTTTGCGTCTATTTTAGACAATTCATCTAGGGCTAATATTATGCAGAGGTAGGAACTTTTCGTCCAAAATTTGGTATACGTACTCGTAATTTCTCTATTTTATATTTTTTAATAGACTGTGGATATGTTTTTATTCTTCTTCAACGCTTTGACCGCACGTTAAAGACTCAGTGGAGATCTCTCGGTCCCAAAAGATAGTGAATCTGACTGATGAGATAAAACTTAACGAATGTCCAAATTACCTCTCGTGCTTGAACACAATATCGACTGTAGTAGAAATATATTCGCATTAGTTAGATTTGTGAGTAAATTGATTTATTAAGTCGTGTGTGTTGACCAGAACTGCACCAAACTTCGCATGAGCCTCGTCGAGGAAGGCTGGTAATATTTAATTTACATGCATGACCTTCTTGCTTTGTACTACAAACGCAGGGGGGGCAATTCATTATTGCCCGCCACATGGTCTCGTTTAGAAGGAAATAGATCGCAGAGAGGATCCTCTCGTGCCTGTAGATGCAGTAAGTTGCTTAGAGATACCTCCGGAAGATGGGCAGCAGCATCTTTACGTGTATTAACATCCCGTACCGCGCTCGTCAACCCGCCTGCCAAGCGCGGAGAGTATGGCAACTACATGGAGATCATGAGGCCTGTGTTCAGTAGTGAACGTTTTACAGCTGAAAAGATGATGATATGATTGAAGACACAAATCCTGATGACTAGGTTTACTATCTATTTTTAAATGTTAGCTATCATAACTTCTTCAGTCACTTTTGACATTTACAGTAGTTTTTTTTTTTAATTTGCTAACTTGCTTTATTGAATTACTAGCCGCACCCCGCAGTTTCACCCGCGTAGTTCCCTTTCCCGTGGAAATTTCGAAAAATCCCTTCTTAGTGCACCTCTAGGATAGGTACTCAAGGTATATGTGTGCCAAATTTCAAGTCTCTAGGTCCAGTGGTTTAGGCTGTGCGTTGTCTGCCAGTCAGTCAGTCAGTCACTCACTCAGTCAGTAACGGAAGAGTTATACATTGATTGGGTATGTATTAAACGCGTTACCTTTATTTTCATGCCGACGCGACGTTTCGACAAAAAAATAAAATAACCGGCCAAGAGCGAGTCAGTCTCGCGCACAGGCGGTTTATATTTATTGGAGAACCTTGACAGCGCCATCTTATCTGATAGCGGTACCAACTGTTCGATGACTTTTTGATTTTTCTACTACCCCAACGTGATATTTCACTAATATTATAAAGCTGAAAGTTTGTTTGTATAGATGTATGGATATCTGTTACCTCTTCGCGTGAAAACTAGTCTACGGATTGGGCTGAAACTTTGCACGCGTAGGTATAGACGTTGACCAGGATTAACACATAGGCTCCTTTTTATCCGGGTACAACGCATGCGAAGCAGCGAGCACAAGATAGAAATAAATAGATCAGTAAAACAAAGTGGTTACAGCATTCATACTGCTATTAAAAGTTCTATTCTGTGGTACACAGTCGTAAAGTCGCTTACGCGTTATGGGAGCACTGTAGATGGACGTTGAATATTAATTTTATGTGCCGTATAAATGTATATTTTGTTTGCAATGACCTTTGCCCCATTTCTTGGATAATTTTCATGTCAGCTTAGTTTGTAAAAATACGAGTATCAACTGAGCCTTTCATGTTTAATTTCTTGAATTTCATCGTCCACCTTGAACAAGGGTTTACACACGTTGCGGACACTTAAGTTGTTGAAATCAAACATCAAATGCTAAAAGTTACAAGAATATTGATGATCCATGGAAGTATCAACCCGTGGATTATCTCTATACTTGCCGTTCAAAAAGGTCAAGTCAATCAATTTCCTGCTCATTGTAAGCTCCGCTGTAACCTTTTGAAATGTTCGCATACAACAGAAAGCCACTCAGAATTCATTGTGTAATGGAGACAAGGGGATGCAACAGGCCAAAGGGCACTCTCGTGTGCGACTCCAGACAAAGTGATAAGTGACGTGTAAGCGGAAGGGCAAATCCTTTTAAAGAGTTCTTAAACTGGTCTCACGTTGCTACTTCAAGATTAAGCGATGATGACATTCAACTTTCACAGCTTTGCCTGATCTGATTTCTAGGAGGATTCTATTTTGTTTTCAATTGTTTTTACTATCAGGAAATAGGTGATAATATTGTGCCGATCGCACCTTGCGTGGGACAAAAAGGGCAAGGAGATGGGCTAGGGCATAAAATTATATAATTGTAATTAGGTCATGAAATTATTAGCTTTGTGTTTTAAAATTTGCTTTCGTACTTTTAAGAACTACGGTTTTTCGATCCGCGTAACTCTTGACGAAACCTTCAACGATTCGCTAGCATAACAAAAACGACGTTACTTAATTGCTCGCTAAATTCGATAATAGCCCTTCAACTTTAACTGTTGAAACCATCTGCCGCAGTAGCGGGGCACTTACAGCTTTAATGCATTCTTTTATGTTGATTGATGGTGTCCCCGACTGTCCGGCGTAAATCGAGTTCTCCGATTTACCATTTGTCTTTGTCGGATAATATAGATAGAGCGTTGAAAGTTCACGCTAAAAAAAGCAAGTCCTGCCTTTGGATTGGTTTCAGTGAGTCTTATTTTACGGCACAACGGGAAAAGCTTCCCGAATCTTGATGTCGCTATCATAAAATTAGCTATACATATGCGCACTTCATCTCACCTATCTCGACTCCGATGGTGTCATAAAATAAATATTTAAGGCAGTCATTGCAGATAAAAAGCAAGAAATAAGAAGGTTCAGCAACTAAACTTCGTCGTTAAGGAAACTGAAAACGAAAATTACAAACCCGAAAGGATTGTTGGCTGACCTTATCTTCAATTTATGATAATATTCTATTCCGAAGTTCATATTTTATTTTTCGCTATTGCGAAGTCAAGACCATTTCGTATAATTTACTTAAGGATCGACCTTCGCTTGACAAAGTTTCCTTTGAGGAGTTTTAATTATTTATGATGCTACGAAGTCGAGTAGATCTATCAATGTCAGGGTATCAATGCGGTACATCGTTCGGGACCTTTAATTACGTCTAGCAAGTCACGCTAATAAAATGTAATATTAACTTTGAAAGAGTTTGAGCGGTTGAGCAACTTGTGCTTTGTGAAGAATTCTTAAACAGAATTTACCAGTTGAATGTTTAGGAAAGTTTGTAACTGTAACAACAAAATTAACTTTGATGTTGTGGTAACATTAACGTACCATGACAAAGTATTTTAATTACTTACATAACCTTTTTCAAGATTTTTATCTGCAAAAACGTTAAAATACTTATTCCCTTAAGCTTAAAATCGTTTAATTTCGAAAGGCATTAATTTACCCTTACCCAAATTGGTATTTAGGAAACCGCTTAACGAGTCCATTTAAATTACAAACGGAACTCCGGAGTTATCTTGAGTTTTTCTATCTTTGCGCCACCTCGCCCTTGGGAATCCGACGTCATGTTCCGGTCCATGTAACAGCATTAATATAACGCAGAAACTTTGTGAGTGATATAACTTCGAACGACGTATTACAGTTCCCAAATGAATTAGATTTGGTGTATATTAGGATAGTTAGAATAAAACAGAGTACGTGGATGCGCAATTTTGTTACGTGAAAATGATAGCTATAGGATCGTATCTACAGGCAACGACTGAGATTTGAGCCTAAAATAGATTTTGCTTCGAGTTCTAATTGAATGTGGGTGTTGGGAGCGTAACCAATTTCAGAATATTGCGCCTTGGGGGCTGAATTTTCAAGAGCAAAACTTACAACAGCCTGATGGTTGTAAAACTTAGGCAACCAGTTTCGTTTTTTGTTTAATGCTTTTCTTTCAAAATGCTGTAACTTTCTCCTTCACCTGGTTCATATAATCAATCCTTCTTTCTTAAGACTTTTAGAATTTGAATACGTAAACTGATGTCCATCGTACACTGTCATTTCTTACATGGTATCCGTACATTGCTATCGGTATGGTATCGTATATTGTACATACTACCTTATATTTTATCGTATCCGCATAAATGTTATAACTTAATAGAATAATTATGACAGCAAAAACAACGGAGCTAAGTGGATCTCATAATGGCAACGAATTACTTGATTTATGTATGTTTTTTTTTACTAATGGCTATTATAGGTCTAGTTAATAGACTAGGTCTTATATATTTTCGACTTCCAATGCTCAGACTTGCCAACGACTAATTGAGTACCATGCCTATTCAAAATAACGTAGAAACAATTTAGCTTTTTTACAATTTAAGCTCCAATTTCGAAATCAAACAAACCATCTTCCTGTGCTAAAATGCACACCCCTATAAATCAAGTCTGGAACTACCAACAAAACAAAACTATAACGGGACAAGATCGGCGGTAACTCGCAGATTGCCGACAGGTGACAGGTATTGGCTGGATGATTGATACTGAAATTGCCAGGCGATCGGCTCTTATTCATAGCATATACCGCTGCGGTATTGTATAAGAGTGCTCTAGGGAGTGTTTGTCGGTTTGTTTTCCCGTTTGCTGAAGTTTTAAAAGAGAATGAACAAGCGATCGTTTTTGGCGCAGGCAGGGGGATTACACTTACTATTATGGCAGTCTGTTGAAAATTATTTGTTATACTTAAATTATACTAAATGTTTTTATGGAACAAAATAGAATTTATGATTGGATCTCGTATACGATATGATAGTTTCATTGACACATAATAGAAGGAAAAGTTAGAGAAAAAAAGAAAAGGATGACCAAGGATCAGTCATATGAACCAGGTGTAGCAGAAATTTGCTGTTATGTCAAGGAGTTTAGATTGTTTTATACAGGATAAAACTATCTTAAACTCCTGTCATAAAAGCTTTTTTATTTATTATGAAATAAAATCACACACTTGTAACAACCGTGGATTGACAACATTCGATCCGGCATTGAGGTTTTTGTTTTACACAGAATACTCAATGTAGTTATGGTCGAGCCCTTGCGATAATCAACACTGAATAGCAGCTATTTCTATTGAAATTTCCATTATATGGTTTGCGGTTTGGAACGAGGCCTTTCAAGACTAAGACCGCAAAATTTACGTGTGTGAGACGCAGAGAAATGGCGAATAAAATGTTAGGTGACGATATGACACACTCAAATTGCGAATCTAGACCCTTTCTTGAAGGGGTCAGCGATAAGTTATTGTAATTTGTTTTTTTTTTCTGTATTGGTGATATGGTGAACCAAGGTATTTCATTCATTTATTCTTCTCTGCCGGCTTTTGCAGCTCGTTAAATTACCTATGCTCTGGCATGATAGGACTACATACGCTTGCCGATTGCGATAATGTTATTAAAGATAAAAGATAATAATACCACAAACATGTAAGTAAAAACTAGGTATTTTTCATTTCACCCTGTATAATGGTGTGTGTGAAGATTTGTGGGAAACATTTAAGAAAGGGGTCGTGAATGTTGCTATTGAGGTATGCGGGGTAGCAAAAAGGAAACGAAGAAAGAACTATAATGTGTGGATGGATAAAGATGTACAAAGGGCTGTGCAAGAAAAGAAGAAAGCGTGGTTGGATTGGTTAGCAACAAAAGCTAACCAAAAAGTTCAAAAGGCAACAGATGACGAGATAAAGGAAGCAAGAACGAAGCATAAAAGATTGAAATCAGCAGCGAAAGAAGTTGTGTCTAGAAAGAAAGAAGAACAAAAGGATGATTTTGATAGGAGGCTCACTAAAGATTTCCAGTCAAACATCAAGTTTTTCTGGAAATCCATCAAAACAGCAAGAGGAAAAACTTCTACCTCGGAGCTGAGTACCATCAGGAGTCAAGATGGGAGCATTATAAAAGGAGAAAAAAGTGTGTTAAAGAGATGGAAAGAGTATTTTGAAAGTTTGTTTGAAAGAGAGGAAGTGCAGGTACAACATCCGGCACCTTCCATGGAAACTGATATAAATGTTGATGAAAGTGAGATAAGCATGGATGAAATAGTGAAAGCGTTGAAAAGTATGAGATTAGGTAAGGCTGCAGGGTATGACAGGATTACCGTCGAGATGCTGAGGGCTGGACAGGGCATAGTGGCTAGCCAGCTGTACCGCCTTTTCAATTTGTGCTGGCGAAATGGGCAAGTACCGGAAGACTGGTGCAAAGCCGTAATCGTGCCATTGTATAAGGGAAAAGGGTCACAGCAGGACTGCATAAATTACCGTGGTATAAGCCTTCTCAGCGTCGTCGGTAAATTGTATGCAAAAGTATTGATTGAAAGAGTTGTGAATGAAACAGACGAAAAAGTATGGGATGCACAAGCGGGATTTAGAAAGGGAATGGGATGTACGGATCAGGTATTTTCCTTGCGGTGCATAGCCGAAAAGTGTTTGGCTAAAAACAAGAAGGTCTATTGCGCGTTCGTGGATCTAGAAAAGGCCTATGATAGAGTGGTGAGAAATGAATTGTGGTCAGCATTGTCCGTGAACGGTGTGAGCAGTGTCCTTATACGAGCATTGCAATCCCTTTATAGGGATTCTAGTGCTTGTGTAAGGATAAACGGGGCATTCACTGAATGGTTTAATATCGAAAAAGGTGTTAGACAGGGATGTGTAGCGTCACCGTGGCTGTTTAATCTGTTCATGAACAATTGCTTGACAGATTTAAAAGAGAATGAAAGTGGGTTGAGAATGAATGAGTTACTCGTCAAATGTTTTCTCTATGCTGATGACCAAGTATTACTTGCGTCTTCGGCCGAGGAGTTGCAGGAGATGGTAACTGCTATGAGTGGAGCTTTCGTTAGAAAAGGAATGAAGATGAATGTAAAGAAGACGAAAGTGATGGTGTTTGAAAGAGATGAGGCAGTGACAGACTGCAATATCGTGATTGGAGGTGAACAAATTGAACAGGTGAATGAGTTTGTGTATCTGGGTTTAAAGTTTACAAGAGATGGAAAGTGTGAGAGTGATATTAATAATAATAATAAATAATAATAAAAATGTTTATTTACAGTAATAAAGGTTTACAGTATGGTAATGGTAAATACATTTGCACAAATATTTGCCTAGTATAAACCTTCTATGGTCAAAGAAAAATGTCTCCTCGCTCTAACTAAGTAAAAATTACTTGTAATGAGACACGAGGGCTCCTTTCTCCGGCTACAAATAAGTTCACTAGTCAAAAAAAAAGTAAAAAAAAAATAAGAAATAAAATAATGTTAATAAGAATGATAATAAGAAGCTGAAAAACACCAACCACACACCATCCGCAATGTAGCCCGAAACTAAGATTGCACCTCCAACAAGTGCTCCACCTGTGCGTAATCAAGGTCTTGCAAGTACCGTGTGACGAGAAGTTTAAAGTCGAGGCTCGTTTTATGTTGTAAGTCATTAGTTTTATTTAGGTTATTATAGATGTATGGCCCCAAGAACCGTGCGTGGCGATGTGCAAACGATGTTTTGCATTGCTTTGAGGTGAACACTTTATATTTACGGCGCTTATGGGAAACGTTTAATTGAGGTGAAACTTTATGTTGGTTTATGATGAGTTGCTGTATAAATACTTTCCTAACTGATAGCACTTGTAGTTCTTTATAGAGTTCAGTAGTGGGAAATTTATAAGGTTTGTTAAAAGCCACCTTTAGTACCGCTCTTTGCGCTCTTTCCAATGGCAGAAGGTGTGATTTTGCAGCACCACCCCATGACCTAATACAGTAGAGTATAAGCGATTGACATAATGCAAAGAAAGTGGATTTCAGTTGGCTTTTATTTGCCGCGTGTCTTATAAGCTTAAAAACAGCGATCATCTTACGAACTCTAGCAGTGATGGTCCTTATGTGATGTTCATATGACAAGTGTTGGTCGATACTAACTCCAAGATATTGAAAGAAGAGTGAATGCAGGAAACATGGTTAATGGAGCTTTGCACTCCTTTATGAACAGTCGGAAGGTGTCTAACAAGGCTCGTTTGGCTGTGCATGAGGGAGTGTTGGTTCCGACACTCATGTACGGAAGTGAAAGTTGGGCATGGCAGAAGAAACATGAAAGCAGAATAAATGCAGTTGAGATGAGAGCGTTAAGAAGTATGATAGGAGTTCAACTGAGTGATAGGATAAGAAATAGTGAGATAAGGAAATGTTGTGGTCTGAAAGAAGATGTAGTGACAAAAATTGAGAAAGGTATGCTGAGATGGTTTGGACATGTCGAGAGAATGAATGAAGAACGATTGACGAAAAAAGTGTATAAGGCGAGTGTGAATGAAAGTGTTGGAAGGGGTAGACCTAGGCGGACGTTTCAAGACCAAATCAGGGACGTCTTGAAAAAAGGCCAGGTCAAGAGTACCCTAAACCGAAGAGCATGTATGAAGGGAATAATGAAAGTGGACGAAGCGAAACAAGTATGTAAGGATCGTAGCAAGTGGAAAGAAGTGGTCTCTGCCTACCCCTACGGGAAAAAGGCGTGATTATATGTATGTATGTATGTATAATGGCGTGGCGGCCTACTTCCACAGGAATGTGAAAATGCGTTTTGAATAGAGTAGGTTTTTTACTTATAATAGACCATAATATACAAAAAGACGTAATACAATATGAATAAATCAGACAATTAAATTAGTTATTTTGGGATGTCTACCCTGTGGCTGTAATCGTCAAGTAGGCACGCCATAACACCCCTTTATAGAGGCTGTTCACGGCACTTTTGACCAGTTTCGACCCAAAAACTACAGACCGATTTTCAAAATTCTTTCACCATTAGAATGCTACATTATGCCTGAGTAACATAGGCTATATTTTATCCTCGTATTCCCACATGAACGGGAACTACGTGGATGAAACCGCTAAGTGCGGGTAGAATATGTTTTTATTCATCTTCACCGCTTTTGATCGCACGTTGAAAACTTTATGCGTACATCTCTCAGAAATCCTATCTGTGTAGGTCTCAAAAGATTGTGAATCTGACTGATGTGATAAAACTTAATCAGACCTGAATGTCCAAACCTCATTACCTCATTACCTCTCGTGCTCATACAATATCGAATGTAGAGGAAATATGTTCAAATTAGTTAGATTTGTAAGTAAATTGATTTATTAAGTGGTGTTAAACCGCGAAGTGCGGCTAGTGTAAAATAAAATGTGACTTTATAGAACCCCGCAGCGAAGCCGCCGGAGTCTGCCAGTGCTATGAAGAGTTGATCTGATATTGACGCAGCAAATCGTTGACAGGCCACGCCAGCCAGGTGCAAAGTCATCCCCGCCCAGTTTTTGCGATTCCATTTTTATCTGCGCTCTTTCATTTCAGTTGAACATTTTGCATTTTCAATTCATAACAGATTCACGGAAAGGCGTACTTCGGAAACTAATAGATTCGAAGAATCAGCTTTTGATAAAGCACCTTCGATGAATTGAAATTATCGTGGCTTGACATTATGCGGTGTATTAAAATATGTATATGATTATACGATAACACAACCTAAACGCCAACTGATACTTGGCAGGGTCATTGACCTCCGCGAAGAGTTGCTGTAGCGGTACAAATAAGACCACATAAAGCTATAGAGAAGTTTATATCCTCAAAATGTATTAAAAATTTAAAAATATCATTTTATGAACGCAATTTACGTTAACATAAACTGCACTAGTAAAAATGTAAATAAAAATAAGTATTTATAAAAATAAATGAAAAAAACATACGAATACCCGAGAAAAAAATCCCCTGCAAAACGACCACTTTTCATGGGCTCAAACACCTCCTTTTGGGTGAGGCTTTTCCTTACACGTATCTAATTTATTATCATGTTACTTTTTGTAGACCTTTTATAGACTTCTTCATGAGCACCGTTCCTGAACGCATCCGAAGACGAGAACTATAGGTTAGGTTCGTGGTGAGAGATGTAATAGATATATTTATTCTACTACTGACTACTAATGTAGTCTAATGTACTAATGTTCTGTAGATCTAAGTAGATCTTTTTGTGAAGAGTTCATCGGGGGAAGTACTACCACCGTACCTATTTCTGCCGCTAAGCAGTACACATTATGTGTTCCGGTTTGAAGGGTAAGGGGGCCGGTGAAATTACGGGCACATGAGACCTTACAACTCTATGTCTCAGGGTGACGGGCGCAATGGAGTACAGCGTTGGTCACATGCTTAATGAACGTGATTACCGTGGTATTGCAGTTGTAATAGGCAGAGGTTACCGCTTAACATCAGGTGGGCCTTGGGTTCGTCTTGTCGTATCTAGTCGTATAAAAAAATGTTCAAGCATTTTCGATCTTGGCAAAGCGGAAACCTATCAAAGATTATGTGTTTCATATTCGAGATCTGCGTAGTAATATCAATTTACCTACATACGAGTACATCCAAAAAAGTTGATGAAACATTCATTTATGTTGAAACGTTAGCACCGAATGCGTAGTAAAAATAAATTGAAAAAGTCTTAGTTGCGAATCCGTGCTCATTGAACCGGGCAGAAAAAAGGGGTAATCTTTATTATGAGTACCTACAAAAAAGTTTATCGTTTGAAAATAGTAATGGAGTTATGCAGAAGAAATTGTAAATAAAAGTTACCTTTTTGATTGAGCTAGAGCACTGGTAATAAAGTTATTTAGTAAAATGACGAAATAGACGAGCTCTGTGGCGCAGCGGGCGAAGGTCCGCCTGCGACGCAAGGGGTTGCGGGTTCGATTCCCGCCTCGGGACAAATGTCTGTACGATCTGCAGATATTTGTTCAGGGTGTTCTGGGTGTTTTTCTATATATAATAAATATATCTATCTATGTAGTATAATATATTAAGTATATCAGTCATCTAGTACCCATAACACAAGCTCTGCTTAGCTTGGGGCTAGATGATGCTGTGTGATTTGTCCCGCATTATTTATTATTATTTATTTATTTTTTATTTTTATTTAAATAACGGTTAAAGTTATCGTTTTTATTCAAATATAATTAATTCATAATATTGCTGGAAATTATACCTCTACACATCACCATCTAGCCCTATCATAGGCTGAGCTTGTGTTGAGCTGGACATACCAGATTGTTGATAAAATATTTAAATACTTTTTTTTCTATAAACTACGGGCTTCGCCTTCGTTGCAGATGCAGATGTCCATGGGCGACAGTGATCGCTTCCCATTAGGCGGCCCGTCCACTCGTCTCCCTGCTATAACATTAAAAAATACTAATCATACGAGGTATTGCCGTGGGGTGCCGGAAGTAGAATTTAGCTTCTCCTCTCCTGCCCATAGATGCAGTACTGGATGTCGATATACGTCTTTCCATGTATCGACATTCAGTACTGCGCTCGCCAACCCGCCTGCCAAGCGTGGCGAGTATGGCAATAACCCTCTCATTATTTTGACATTATATGACGGAAACATACGTCCAGCAGAGAACTTGGACAGCAGTCCTACGGCTGAGTTAATGATAAATCAAACAAAGAGAAATATCTAGACCCGAGAAAGATATCTACAGACATTAAAAATTCGTTTATGCAGATTTTCCGGCAGGTTTGAACCCAAGATCCTGCATTTCAGCCAGCTGTAACTAACTGAGCCACTGAGGTCCCTGGTTCCTGATCTTGAAATGGCATCGGAAACATGACTGAAATAGAAATACCGCGTAAATGGTGATCGGACGTCAAAGAACGGGGTAAAACAATTAGTTCCTGCTTTAAGGGAAAGAAAGGTGACTTTCCGAGAAAGGGTATTAGAAATGGGAAAAGGGCAGGCGGACAGTCAGAGAAAATTTTAGATAAAACTTGATTCCTTCTGTAGAAATCTGAGAACAAAACTTGTCATCTGCAGTCGTACTGATGTGTTATTTCCTCTTGATCATCACTATCATCCCTCGTTCCTCTGGATATGTCTTACTGAGTTGAGATGATGGTATAGATCCTGGTCGAACCTTATTATTAATTTAAGCACTGCAGCGTGAATGGGCTACTTGACTACATTTAATTTTTAAAAAATTTTAATTAATTTTATTAGTCATATGTTATGACGAAACCAGCCCAAACTTAATCTAAGTATTGTTTCATTAATTTGCAAAAGCAAACGTGTATATTCTTTCTATATTATCTTACTGACGGAGTAAATTCATTTTGGATTATCTTACCCTGTCAAGTAGCAACAGTTGCTGACGCTGCATAAATAACTTTTATAATTGTGAAAAATAAATGTAGACGTGACGTTTTCAACAAGCATAAGCTTGTTATGGTAACGAAGACTTTAAATCTATTTAACAGTCACTGAGATAAAAGCAACGCAATAGGTAGTAACGAACCTTCTAGACTAAAGCCCACAGACACGTAACGCTTCGTTAAATTCTGCGTTCCTCTCACCCTTTCAGAGGTTCGCTTTGCTTTGTTCTAACGCACTGCCTCTTTGACTGTAGACTCCTGTGTATTGTCGAATTTGCACATTTTCATGTTTAATACACTGATACGTTAAACTAACGTTAATTTAACGAAGCGTTACGTGACCCACACAGTACCGTATCACTTTGTTAAAACCCTTTCAGAGCATTAGATATTTGCTTTGTTCTAACGCACAACCTCTTTGGCTGTAGTTAAAGGCGCATGTATTGTCGCTTTGAGCTAACAAACATTCATGTTAAATACACATTGATAAGCATTTGCTTAGTTATAAAGTTTATAACGCACTAGCTCTTTGAATGTAGTTGTTCAGAGGATGGTACTTATAGCCCTTCTGGTGCAAGGTAAGCCTAATCCACCTCACAATTCTCAGCCACTACAAGGTCGTATAAATAAATTTTGAGTGTGAAATGCCGATTTTACTAGTTTAAAGAAAGTTTTGCTAATAAGACGTGAAATCTATTTACTTGTCTTTTAGATGAAAGCAACGCAATAGGTATTTAGTAACGTACCTTCTAGGCTTACGCTCACAGACACGTAACGCTTCGTTAAATTTAGCATTACTCTCACCCTTTCAGAGCATTAGGCCTTTGCTTTGTAGGTGCCCGTGTATTGTAGTAGGAGGTGCCCGTGTATATTGTAGCTTCGAGCTTCCACATTTTCATATTAAATACAGTTATGTTTTCATGTTAAATATGCTGACACGTTAAAGGAATGCGTAAGTGATACGTGATTGAGAGTCTCGTAACGCTTCGTAAAATTAAGCGTTTCTCTCACCCTTTCTGAGTATTTAGACCTATGCTTTGTTCTAACACACTACCTCTTTGACTGTAGTAATGGATGCGGATTCTTATGCTTTCAAAGCATTAATCATCATCATCATTATCATCATCCACAGGCTGACTTCACCCAATGTTATAGGCCTCCTTTAGTTTGTGCCATCCACCACGATCCTGAGCTAGTCCGATCCATCGTTTTCCTACGACTATCTATGTCGTTTGTCTCTGGCCATGTGTTCTGCCCAGCTCCATTTGTGTTCCAAAATTCAAAGCGTCAGGGCCTTTGCTCTGTTCTAACGTACTAACACTGACTAAAGTAATAGGTGCGCGTATACTGTCTCTGAGCTGCTACAAGTGCTACAACATGTCAATTCATGTTTAATACAGTTATGTTCGTAATGACAGTTTGTATTAAAGTAATACGCATAAAACGCCGCAGGTGGTAAAATTCTATTATGATTTTGAAAGCTTGTCATATTCAATCAATTCAATGAACAAGCTTTGGCATAGAAAGCAAGTATTTGTTTTATGAAGATGCCTATTTTATGGGATATAAGTAGTCAATGTATGTCACGCTCTTTATGCACTGGGTTCACTCAAAGTTGCTGCAAAGTTGGACAGTTTGTCAAAATTCTGGCTTTCCTTTGAATTTTATTACAGTTTAGCAAATCAAACGATAAAATCCAATTAAATACTAAAAGCGTCAGTAATCTCCGTAAACAGAAGTCGTATGGCCAAAATTTTATAAAGATTTTCCTTGTAATTTTCTGCTTACCCATATATCTAGCAAAATAAATGGGATTGGAGTTTGGGGAGACAATCTACCTTACATATTTCATGCACGTTATGGTCAGTATCGAACATTTCTGATAAAAGATGGGGTGAAGTGATATGGGACATCTTGTGAAAATATGGATGATTAAAAATGGACCCACGAAAAAAGGAAAAAAGTCACCAGCCTTTCTAGAAAAAAGCTTGCGTAAAATCAAATGGATGAACATAGTACGGGCGATGTGCCGGAAAATAAATAGCATACAAAACAGAAGGGTCTGGAGCCCAGCAATATTGGTTATCGTTATCAAGTAGAACAGTTCGTAAGGGTCCAAATCCGGCTTAACATGTCCATAATAGATGGACGTTGCGAACCCTTAAATGCCAAATTAATGTGGATTAACTTTAGCTCATATTTCGGGGAAGATGACCGCACGGACTGAAAGCTATAAAATTGGGGCAAACGTGTAAAATTTTATATGCAAGTCGATATTAAAATGAAACTTTGGCTTGACAAGTTGTGTATAAGGCAAACTAGGAGAACTCCGAGGCGCAGTTGGTCCAATTAAAAAAGAGCTGGCTGAGAGACACAAATATTTGGAAATTTTCTACAGATATTTGGTGGATATTTGTCTCGAGCCTGTGTATCGAAAGTAGGGTTTTACAAAAAAAATATACTAAGCATCTGGTACTTTATATTCATAACACAACCTCTGCTTACTTAAGGACTCGAGGGTGCTGTGTGAATTGTCCAACATTATTATATGATTAGGTTAAATAGAAACTCAGCGCCTGGTTTTATAATGGACATGGATTTTTATTACAATAATTCATGATTTGTCAATTTCGCGTTTGATATTTTGGATGCATTGAATGACGAGCCTATATTAGGAATATCTATTTTTATTAAAAAACATAATGTACAGCTTTACAGTTAGACAGACAAAGTTAGGCTGTGACTTGTCTGTCGACTTGACATTAAGTGACATTTTTACCAATTCCACCCTAAATTGAGATTTCGCAGAGAATTGGATTTAGTTCAGCAATAAATGACAGAATTCCCAGACCTAACGGAGTATTCCGCGAAACGGGGCACAATGCCGACATTTCAAGTCTTCAAGCGGGTACGCATCAATTGTCTTCTGAAAGCGGTTCGACCGTTTATAAAACATCTGCGGGATCATTTCATTTCAATTCCTGTGAAAGTCTGAAATGGCGGAATAACTAGGGATGTTAAGTTCTAAAACAGAATTTCTGCACTTTTAAGTTTGCACATCAATCTTTTGTTTTGCATTACCTGTTTTTAAGTTCTAAAACAGAATTTCTATTAGTTTATAAATGAGTTATAAACTAAGTTTTTAGGTACTAAAACAGAATTTCTGCACTTTTAAGTTTTCACATCAAACTTTTGTTCTTAAACATTTATCCCACAGAAAAGAGCAGAAGATCCATTGACATAGATTGGTTTCTGAGGCAAACAAAGGCCTCCAGAGGACTCCATGAGGGGTAGTTGCCATACTCACCACGCTTGGCAGGCGGGTTGGCGAGTGCAGTACGGGATGTTGATACACGGAAAGACGCTGCTGCCCATCTTCCGCAGTTATCCCTTCATCATCATCATCATTTCAGCCGTAGGACGCCCACTGCTGGACATAGGCCTCCCCCATGGATTTCCAGGTATTGCGGTTAGAAGCGGCCTGCATCCACCGTCGACCTGCGGTCTTCACCAAGTCATCTGCCCATCTTGTAGGTGGACGTCCTACACTGCGATTACCGGTCCGTGGCCTCCACTCGAGAACCTTTCGGCCCCATCGGCCATCTGTTCTGCGAGCTACATGGCCTGCCCATTGCCACTTCAACGTGCTAATCCGCTTGGCTATGTCGGTGACACGAGTTCTTCTACGTATCTCCTCATTTCTGATTCGATCACGAAGAGAGACCCCGAGCATAGCCCTCTCCATAGCTCGTTGAGCGACTCTGAGCTTATTTATCATGCCAGCAGTGAAGGACCACGTTTCGGTTCCATATGTCATCACTGGTAACACACACTGATTGAAGACTTTCGTCTTAAGGCACTGAGGTACGAGTATATTGGACGAAAAGACGTTGCGAAGTTTCCCAAACGCTGCCCATCCGAGCTGGATTCGGCGATTGACCTCTTTCTCGAAGTTGGACCTACCTAATTGGACTGTTTGTCCTAAGTATACATACGCGTCGACAACTTCAAGAGTCGTGTTCTCAACCATAACAGGGGTAGGTACAACATGGACATTCGACATAACCTTCGTCTTGTCCATGTTCATTTTAAGGCCTACCCGTTGGGAGACTCGATTGAGGCCTTCGAGCATCATGCTTAGTTCTTCCATCGACTTTGCCATGACCACGATATCGTCGGCGAACCGAAGGTGAGTCATGTATTCGCCGTTAATATTGATGCCCAGTCCTTTCCATTCCAAGAGTTTGAAGGCATCTTCCAAAGCGGTCGTAAACAGTTTCGGAGAAATAACGTCTCCCTGTCTTACGCCTCTTTTTAAGGGAATCGCCTTCGAACTCTGTTCCTGTACTCGAACTGACATAGTGGCGTTTCTATACAAAGACTTCAACACTTCGATATACCGATGGTCAATACGGCATCGTTGGAGAGACTCAAGCACCGCCCATGTCTCGACCGAATCGAAGGCTTTCTCATAGTCCACAAACGCAAGACAAAGTGGCAAGTTATACTCTTCGGTCTTCTGTATGACTTGCCGCAGCGTATGAATGTGATATGGTACTATAGCCTTTTCGGAACCCGGCTTGTTCGGGAGGCTGGAAGTCATCAAACCTGCGATCGAGACGATTCGTGATGATCCTTGAAAACAGCTTGTAAACATGGCTCAAAAGCGAGATCGGTCTGTAGTTCTTAAGCAAGGTGTTATCACCTTTCTTAAAGAACAGTACCACCACGCTTTCGTTATCCCTTAGCAGGCTCTTACTGCATCCACGGGCATCAGATGAGGGGCAACATTCTACTGCCGGCGCCCCACTTGACTGTCAGATGGTCAGATACAGAAAGTCAACTGAGTTCCTGTTCAGTGTTCAGCAAGTCACTATATCAGCCAAGGTAGGTTTACTGCTGGACATAGGGCTCCCTCATGTAGGTACTGATCATGAAATGGCTGTTTCCATACTCACCACGCTTGGGGCGGTTGGCGAGCACAGTACGGGATATTGATACACGGAAAGACGCTGCTGCTTCATCTTCCAGAGGTCCAGAGGACAGGAGAGGCAATATTCTACTGCCGGTACCCCAGAGCGTTCGGTAGATGGACCGTTCTTTTGAACCCCAGAGCTAAAAGGGAACCATTTTATCTTGAGAATGCTCATACTGAGTTTTTTTTTTATACGGCTTAATGACGAGACAAGCCGAAGGCCCTCCTGATGTTGAGCAGTAACTTCTACCTATAACAATTTCAATACCGCGGTTACCGATGGCTAAAGCTGCATTGCATTGCGCCCGTCACCCTGAGACAGAGTTGTAAGGTCCCATGTGCCCGTAATTTTATATATTTTTGTTTCCAGGTTAGTTTTGCAAGGTTCGAGAGCTGCAGAGGAGGGCCTCACAATTTTGTGTAGCACTCTCAAAAGAAGGGTCTTTTGAGAGTGCGACACAAAATTGTTCCCTTAAAACGCCTTTATAACCCAGGAACCCTACAATAGAGCTACACCTACAATAGCTCGTTAGGGGCACTGAGATTTCCAAAGCGGCGTCAGCTCGTGTTGCAGGCTTGTTAGCGAACAGTTTCCATGATGTCCGCTTATTTCCCGCTGCTAAAGGTTCTTAATTATGTAAAACAGGGGAGAAGTCAGAGTTCAGAGTCCGCGCACAGAAAGAGAACTAATTTATTTATAATATTTAATAAATTGCATTGAGGGGATTCCATTCACAAGAACTGAGACTAAAAAAATATGGGACATAATATAAATTGTATCAAAATTTTCCAAATCGGTTTATAAACGAAAGTTTCCATACATCATGGATCCGATTATTTCCTACTGTTAAAGGTTTTTATCGTGCCGAAAAGTTCTCGAGTGGAGCCCACGGACCGGCAAGCGCAGCGTAGGACGTCCACCAACAAGATGGGCTGACGACCTGGTGAAGACCGAAAGTCGACGGTGGATACGGTCGCTTCCAACCGCAATAACTGGAAATCCATGAGGAAATGTTAATAATTTTTAGTAGGTACGTTTAAATAAAAGCTTGTTTATTAAAGTTTTTTTCAGCTTTTAATTTATTTTATTCTGGTTTTAGTTATTAGGGTTCCGGAACAAAATGGTAAAAAGGGTGATAGAGGGTTTGACAGAATGTTATTACATTCACCAAATTCATATATGTCTGTATTATACGATGTCCGATCGTAATAATAATTATATTCCGGACACACTCCATTAAAATATGATAGACATCTTCCAATACGCCACGCTCTTCACAATTAGGTGAGTTAACTTTACCCATAAGAAAACCAAATTTATTGAGTGGAATGTGCCCGGACGGAAGTCGCAAAGCAATCACAATTTCAGACCTAGATAGTAAGACCTTAGTAGATCCAGCAAACTACGGCGATCGCGTCAATGTCTGTTGTATAGTGCGGTACCAAATGCCCTTAGTCAGTGACCTCTCGTCAAAGTACTCGTTCCACATTTCTGTACACTTGTATCTGACCAAGTGCAAATTATCCGTGAACTTCTTAATTGCCGGGTATGCCGATGTGAGATGGGACCCATTGTATTTTTACGATTTTATTAGTTTCAGATACTTATAATAACAGTGATTAAAAAAAATTATATTTTGAGAACTACTGATGAAATTTGAAACTATCGACATGAAATTTGAAAAGGTATAAGTTAAAGCTTTTTCACTAATATGGAATATAAAAATAAAAAAAATTCTTATTATGATTGCAAGGCGGTAAGGCGGTCTCAATAATTTTAAGTGAAGTAACTAGATCAAGTAGGGTATTTATATGAAAGGTATTAATTTGCACATTAATAAACAGTTTTTTACGTTTTCGAGTTATTTACAAAAAGTTTGCGGAGATAAATCTCTGAAACCTTTGTTGCTAATAGAGTAAATGTGTATGTAAAGGTTACAGAAAACTTTTGGGTACGGAACCCTAAAAATAACAATACGGGTAAAGCTGCGAGCTGCAGCTGGTTGAATTTTTATAGATAGATATTTCTCATGGATCACCATGAGGGGTAGTTGCCATGCTCACCACGCTTGGCAGGCAGGTTGGCGAGCGCAGTACGGGATGTTGATACACGGAAAGACGCTGCTGCTCATTTTTCAGAGGTATCCCCCCAGAAATTTTACATATGCCTTACAAATTATCAGTAGGTCCCTATTAATAATATTAGCTCTCTTGCCGTATTCGAAGAGGCTCTTGTCAATAGTGGACTGTCACAGGCATTCTGCTTTACAACGATGGGTTGGCACTACATGTCCATCTCAATTAAGCATCATGTTGTTGGAAGAATCATACAAGTACTTCATTTATTAAAGAATCACTTGGTAACTGTGCTAAAATTGCCTTTAATTCAAAAACTGTGCTCCCTGAGCAGAGACAAACTTCGACTTTGCCAACGAAAATTACTCATTGGTAGCTCAGTCGCCTGTCAACGGTTTAGTACCATGTCGAACTAAAAGAGCTCACTGACAGATTGAACGCGGTCGTCGAAAAAGCCGACTTTAGAGCGACGTGGTTCTAAAATGTTTACATTTTGTTTCACCCGAACAATAGGGGGTAGGTCCAGGGGCCAATTCTCGTAAATCGTTATTTTGCGTGTTACCTCGTATCATCTCACTTTTCAGTGTCTACCTCGAACATGTCAGATCAATCAATAATAATCCACCTAGCCGTTATCGGCTGCAGTGACTTGGCTATACTTGGGTGTTTAGCACTTAAGGTCCAACTAGTCGCGGAGGCAAAGTCGTCAGTGAGCGCGGCCTAAATGTATGCTATCTCACCTGACATAGTGTGTTTATTTATTTATTTATTGAGACACTCCTACGACATATTCACATGTTTACCCGTGCGCTAGAATGAAATGCACACTGATTTATTCCTAAACCGACTGCGCAAAAATATGTGAATAGACTTTTAGCACAAGGGTTATTATAGAAAAACTTGAGTATAATCTTTTCAAAATAACATTTATTTCAACTTTTGAGTAATTAAACTATGTCGGAACGGTATTTATATTTGAGTTTTATTTCTCCTTATATTATTTAATTTCGTCCAAAGTTGGGCTAAAATCAGTGTTGAAATACGAAAGTTTAGAAGCTTGTAACTTTGAAATAAACACTTTTTTTACGGTTTGGGGTGTATACAAACGTAGATGATGACAAGATAACGGTTTAATACATTTTTTCTCAAAAGAATTTTACAAAACTCAAAAAGATAAATTGATATAAACCTTAGTGTTGGATGGTTAACGTCAAACAGTGGAGTAGTTCCACGTTTGTATGGAATGATGAGCGACTCGTTCATCCTTAAATTACTTATGTACTTGATCTTCGCTCTAAACGTACGGAAGCAAACATCGCAAGTTAGGTTAGCATTAACGGTACAGTACTTAAAGTCTTCTATCATCTCGATAGCGGCTCTTTACTAATGGATCACATAGACATAGTCTATCGAGACGAGAGTTTACGAGAACGCACAATGTTCTTTTCAATAAAGATTTTTTCAGTTGCTGTGATGTTTATCGATCTTGGTCGTTTTATCACTTGGATCGCGATGCACGAGAATTGGACCCCTGTAGTTATTTCAGACACCATAATTTAAAGGGTAAATTGCTAAGGCGCCGGCGAAAATAATATGACATGACAAAGGTGAAATTCTTTGGTATACTTAGGTTGGGAATTTTGCGAAATGACGAGCGACATTATCTGCATACTACCTTACGTTGACGCCGCGTAGAGGGGACACTGACTTAAACTTTCTTTGGAATTCTTTTAGTACTGCCTGCCATTTTTGTTTTAGCATCGTCATAGTTTCCATGAGCATCTCATCATAACCATAGGACGTCCAATGCCTCATTGATCGCGCCAGGTACTGCGGTTGGAAGCGGCCTGCATCCAACGCCGACCTGCGGTTCTTGCCAAGTCATCTGCCCATCTTGTAGGTGGACGTACTACGCTGCGCCTGCCGGTTCGTGGCCTCCATTCGAGAACTTTGCGGACCCATCGGCCATCCGTTCTGCGCGCTATATGGCCTGCCCATTGCCACTTCAACACGATTTATATCAATGACTTTAATGTGCTAATCCGTCTGGCTATGTCGGTGACCCGAGTTCTTCTAAATCTCCTCATTTCTGTTTCGATCCCGTAGAGGATTTCCGAGAATTTAATTTTCATTATTTTAGAGCTGAAGTATGAATGAATGAATGAATTACTTTATTGTACACCAAAATCAAGAGAGTTACAGGAAAACGAAGAGTTAATAAAAATAAACATAGGTGCAATGGGCGGCCTTATCGCTAACAGCGATCTATTCCAGGCAACGAAGAGTTTGTTTTTTGTTTGCTTGAACTCGCTTACCTCAGGAAGTACTGGTTCGATTTGTTTATATATTTTGTTGTTGGATGGCCCAATTATCGAGGAGGGCAATAGGCTATAAAACATCTTGATACGACCAAAAGGTGCTATGATGCCATTCTATCATTGAAAAATGTTGCATTATCATCATTATCATTTTAGCCGTAAAACGTCGACTACTGAACACAAGCCTCCCTCATATCTCCATGAGGGGTAGTTGCCATACTCACCACGCTTGGCAGGCGGGCGCAGTACGAAATGTTGATTCACGGAAAGACGCTGCTGCCCATCTTCCGGAGGTATCCCTTAGCAGGCTCTAACTGCATCCACAGGCATGAGAGGAGGGGTAACATTCTACTGCCGGCAACCCACGGCAATGAAAAATATTGTATACACGGAGAAAATGTATTCCTTTTACGCGGCCTGATCGAACAATATCTTTACCTGTAATATGTGCAAACAATTCAGTATTTCAGAACAAATTTTATTACAATAAAATGCAATGAAAATGGAATTAAAACTAGATATTGTCATTGCATTTTATTGTCATGGATTTCCGCAAAGTAACGCCTGATTCCATTAATATAATTTTATTACCATAAAAAAAGGTTTTATTTAAGGGGTCAACCTTAAAAGACAAACAATAATGCTACGCAGATTTTACCCCTTTAAAAACTTTGTAAGGGGAACAATTCCGCCTTGATGTCTGAGTAACATTAACCGTACCCACATCGCACGAAAGGTTTTATTTAGTGTGTCAACCTTAAAAGACAAACAATAATGCTACGCAGATTTTACCCCTTTAAAAACTTTGTAAGGGGAACAATTCCGCTTTGATGTCTGAGTAACATTAACCGTACCCGCATCGCACGAAAGGTTTTATTTAGTGGGTCAACCTTAAAAGACAAACAATAATGCTACGCAGATTTTACCCCTTTAAAAACTTTGTAAGGGGAACAATTCCGCCTTGATGTCTAAGTAACATTAACCGTTCCCGCATCGCACGAAACGGATGTTCTCAAAAGGAATAAATGTTCCCCGTTCATGCAACATTTTTGAATGATGCCCTGCTCGTATTGGTCATAGTTATGTTATTAGCCTTCCACGATAATTGGGCTAGGTAGCCAAGACTGAAATTATTTTTCAATTCAGACCAATTTTTCAATTTTAGCGAGTTGAACTAAACAAACAAAAAAGTCTTCAACTTCGATTATTAGTAACAATCAAAGACTACTCTTCTCAAGTATAGATACAACGTGTCGTGAGAAAGAAATACAATGAAAATGTAAGGGTATCTATATATTTTTTTTTATTGCGGACAAAACAAAAACCTATGTAAATTGACACCAATAACGTCAGGAAGAGAAAGCTTCTTAGCGATAAGACCGCCCATTGTGCATTTTTAATGTAAATTTTATTTTTGTAAGTTGTTCTGCTTAAAGGTGTACAATAAAGAAATGTCGTTCATCCTTATTTCCTTATAGCATTTTTAAAAACCATGACCACTATTTTTCAAATATTTCTTATTATTTTTGTTTACATTAGTACGAATACAGATTTGTACGAATAAGGTAGCGAATTACCACAAAAATATATAATTACCAGACTAATAAAACCTGTGTATGGTTATACAAACCTTAAAAGTATCTTCAATATTTTTGTTTACTTTGTGAGGAATAGACGTGGAAGTGGTTACTTGATTTTCTGCAGTGTGCAAGTTTATTTTCTGTGTGTCTGCCATGAGTTTTCACTGTTAGGGACTGTCTCTACGAGCGAGGGAATCGCGACGAGTCCGCGCTATAGAATCGCCGCGATTCCCTCGCTGGTGGAGACGGTCCCTTAGATCGCCTGCCGTTACTACAGTAGTAATAGTACGTTACTATGACATCTGTCAGATTAGTAGCTCATGGTAAGTACCAAATTCTAAGCAAATGAAACCCAAACCACAGTCGCTGTAGTATAGTTTACTGCGTATTTTAGTACCAAACGATCAATTAAAGGCGCTGTACAAGTTTTCAGTCATTTTTTTAACTACAGTCGCTAGCGAGTATAAATTGTGAAAACTCATGGTAAACCTACTGAAACTTATGAAAACTTCACAGAATACTGAAGGAAACTTGCTGAAGTTTGCATGCATTAATTTTGTAAATTTTGATTTTACTGCTGCCATCTCTTCGATATTTCGAAAACTAATTCTTGAAAAGCAACATTCGTGAACCACTGTATTCGCTACTTGCCTGTAACATAGTTCAAAGTTGACATAACAGATGGCGCTGTAAAAAATAAAATAAAAGGTATCCATTCATTTCTTATACTGGTACATAGAGATAGTTTTGTACTTTTTTTCCATTTGAATCCTTATAATTTTCTGTAAAAGTTTAATGTTAGAGACCAGAATTAAATAAAACTGACCTGTATATCATCGATGTTCATCAAACTCGCCTCCCAAAAGTCCTCGATGTTCTCCGGAAAGTCACTGTCCTTTGTTGGATCAGGACTTAAGCAGTCCTTCCTAGTTTTGAACACCAGGATAAGGCCTCCATCTTCCTCATCAGGCCTCCAAGCCCCGCACATGGTAGCAACAGTTCTTGTTTTCACATTCACCACATCACTATCAAATTTATTTTTTTTCACCGGTAGGTGTTTCAGGTCTAGATCACTTTTGCTTTTCACACACTTTCCAGCCATGGCTAGTATGTTTTTGATGTAAAATCTACTAGAATTTGATCTATTGAATAAGTAATATTTAGGTGTTTTAATAAGATTTAGAAAGAACTTCAGCATTTAACTGTAACAGAATAATTCATTATTATGCATTAAAATCAATTAACGGTACTAGATTTACACAAACTAAGCCTATTAAAAACAAATACAGAAGCAAACAGACACAACACCTTAAACACGTGTTACGGTGAATTTATGGTATTGTTTGCAGGATTTTTTTTATAAAGAAGTTACGAACATGAATCTAAACGCTAACTACTAGTTAAAGCACACACTTTCACTGAGAAAACACAAGAAAATACGATTTTCTTATTAAGACGCCGATACACATAACCAGGTTATGTTTATGTTCCGAAACCGACGAAACAATGTGATTGAAACTTCAAATTCAAAAATCAGCTGGCTGTCAATTTTGACATTAAGTAGTAACAGACTATTTATACGCCATCTATAAAATTTTGTTGGTACTAGTTTGTTAGATAAGGAACCCAAATTTTGCAAGAAGTTACTCATAGGTGGCGCTCTATGTAAAAAATCCAAAAGTATTTAAACGCCATATTTTATGATACTTTATTGCATTTTAAAGAGAACTCAAATGTCTCTAAACTAATAGGCAGCGCTTTACGAACAAACTACAAAAACATTTTAACGCTGAGGATTCTGTACCTAATGGAACCAGTTTGTGAATGAAAGTGCAAACCTAATGCCGCTTAAAGGCACTCATAGGTGGCGCTTTAAGTAAATACTCAAATAGCTCCCTCAGCGTTTTCAACAACTCATACCCGAGCTTTTAAGGGTTCCGTAGTACAACAATCCTTATAGTTCCTTATAGTTTCACCTTAGAACCCTTATAGTTTTGCTTTGTCTGTCTGTTTGACTGGCTGTCCGTCCGTCTGCGGCATTGTAGAATTAAAGAATTAATTGCAAAATGATTTTTTGTTAGTCCTCGAAAGCTGTAATTTTGTATAAACATTTAAAATAATGACGCCCAGATAACGCTCCAAAAAATGCTAAAAAAATAATTAATTTGGATACTTCCCATGTACGTAATGTAGGGATGTTTTTTTTCTTGATTTTCCCATTGATTGGGGGGTATCGTTGTATACTTAGGTAAATATTGTAATTCATATTTTAAAACCATTTCGCGGTTGCAAAGACAATATTTCGCGTTCCGTTTTCGAAATTTAAAAGTTTAACCCTTTTTTCTGAGCGCACGAAAGAGAGTGAGAGAGAGATGTGCCTCTAAAATCTAAACTGCTAGCTTTACAAATCTGAAAAAAACATGTGATTTTAACCATGAACCTTCTATGTAAACTATAACGCTTAAACTAGCTTTTTTTAGTTTCGGAGAATTTTCTGCTAAATATAATACATATGTTTTGATACACGTAAAAAACACAGGTACCTACACCAACTTTTAACGAATGGTCAACGGTTAACTACGAAACACTAGGTAGGTACATATCGCATGTAAGTTAGTTTCTGTAATCTGTGGTGTAAGTGCAAGCATACAAGGATGCATCATTTAGACCGAAAGGAGTCATCATCATTAGCCGTAAGACGTCCGGACAAAGCAAGTACTGATCTTGAGGGGTTTCTGCCATACACACCACGCTTGGCAGGCGTGTTGGTGAGCGCAGTGCGGTATGTGCGTGTAATACACGGAAAGACGCTGCTACCCATCCTCCTGATGTATCCCTTAGCAGATTCTTATTGCATCCACGGGCAAGAGAGGAGAGGCAACATTCTACTACCCCATGGCATGACCGAAGAGCAAAAAGAGAGAAAATCACAAATTAGAAGCGGTTAGAAGAAATTGATTATGTATTTTACGTTCTTAAAAGCAATCATGGCAACACATTTGTTATAAGCTTGTATTTACTTTCGTGCTCCATTTCTATAAAAGTGAAGACTTGTTATTAGCCGTTTGATTCTAGATTACTTATATATATTATGTTTGATTTGTGCTGTTAGTCTTCCTAAAATAAATAAATAAATAAATAAACACTCCCTTCATGATTGTTACTTGGAGATAGATTATAATGGCCTATGTCAAAGCTGAGACTGTTCCTTTTTGGTTCGCAGTAGAGGAGACAGTGGTACCTACTAGTAGTACAGACACAGGTAATACAATACACTAGTAGCACAGATTACAGAAACTAGTAGCACATCATGCATGGTAGGTAGGTTTTAAAAGTTGTTTGGCTGTTAACTTTTTAATTGTGTTTAATGTGTTTTTCCTGTAATTGTACCCACCTTTTTCTTCTTTTTTTTTAAATTTATTTAAGACTTTGTCGCTTAGCGACCACATCGTCAGTACAAGAAAAAGAAATGAAACAAAATCACAAAAAATAACAGAATTGATGCTTAACTGAACCTAAATCTAATAACCTAATCAAAAGATTGTTTATTTGTGTATATTGTGATTGTGTCAGAAATAAATGTTTCTTCTTCTTTCTTTCAAAAAAAAGCTCCACCTCTTCACAACAGGGTTGGATAAAATGCTATTTACAATACCTATATCTAGTTGACGGATCTTATTTACACAAGTGGTTAGTTTAGTTTTCTTCTTCTTTTATGTTCTGAACGTGCCGTGGGGTGCCAGCAGTAGAATGTTACCCCTCCTCTCATGCCCGTGGATGCAGTAAGAGCCTGCTAAGGGATACCTCCGGAAGATGGACAGCAGCGTTTCCCTGTATCAACATCCCGTACTGTGCTCGCCAACCCGCCTGCTAAGCGTGGTGAGTATGGTCACTACCCCTCATGGAGATCCATGAGGGAGGCCTGTGTTCTGTAGTGGACGATTTACGGCTGAAACGAACGAACGATGTGTTCTGAATGTATCAAAAATGTGTATAAGTATGGTTTTCTGTCTGTGCTGTTTTTTGTGAAGCAAATAAATGTATATACATTCATTCATTCATGTCCAGCAGTGGACGTCCTACGGCTGAGATTATGAAGGATAACCTGCGCTGCTGTATCACAAAACAAAAGCAGCCGATATGTCCCATAATGCTTGCCCCAGGAACAATGTCCCAACTAATCTCCTAAATGTCCGGTAAGTATGTACATCTGTAAACTATCATCCAAATGATCTGACGACAGATGACAAATGGAGCTACCTAAAGGGAGGGTAAGATGCTGCGGTGTGGCTATGACTTTCACGATTTCATTTACTCAAAATATTTAGGCAACTACATTATATTACATTGTATATTTTTTAAAAAGCCGTGTTGTCCGAGTGGTTTGTACCCCCGACTTTCAATCCGAAGGTCGTGGGTTCGATACCGGCAGTGCACCAATGAATTTTTCTTTCTTGAAAAATGTATGTGCACACTTAACACGTGCTTTAACGGTGTAGGAAACATCGTGAGGAAACCCGCGGCTTAGTTAGCTTCAGACGTATTGACCTGTTCTTTCCTCTGAATAATAGCTGACTAAGCTGAGAGGATGGTATAGGTGTTGGGCACGCCTAATCCATCTAACAATGTCCCAGGCACTGCAGCGTCCCGTACAGCATGATTACCAGTTGCTGACGCTGTATAAATCATCTATAAAAGATGCGAAGGCCTTACTTTTATTTTAAGACAGCCAAACGGATAAGCACGTTGAATTGGCAATGGGCAGGCCATGTAGCTCGAAGAACAGATGTCCGATGGGGCCGAAAGGTTCTCGAGTGGAGACCACGGACCGGTAAGCGCAGCGTAGGACGTCCACCTACAAGATGTGCAGATGACTTGGTGAAGACCGCAGGTCGACGGTGGATTCAGGCCGCTTCCCGCAATAACCGCAGTGGGCGTCCTACGGCTTCATCATCATCATTCCAGCCGTAAAAAGTCCACTGTGGGGTAGTTGCCATACTCACCACGCTTGGCAGGCGGGTTGGCGAGTGCAGTACGGGATAATGATACACGGAAAGTCGCTGCTGCCCATCTTCCGGTGGTATCCCTTAGCGGGCTCTTACTGCATCCACGGGCATGAGAGGAGGGGTAACATGCTACTGCCGGAACCCCCTACGGCAATAAACAATATCGCTAAATCCATGGCCCCATCTCGCAAGATACTAAAAGCGTTGAAGATAGTAAATGTGGCTGTTGATATGTATTATTTGTCTTGGTCAATTTTTGTTTGTGGGACACTATGCAGGCTTTAATACAGGCCCTATGACCCTAAACTTGGGAAAAAGGATGACTTATAGTGTTTTTTATGCCCACTGCTGGGCAAGGCCTCCCTTACTTCCTTCCTTTACAATTAAATGCAAAGGCTATTTTACTTCTGATGATGATGGTGACTTGTAAATACAGGTTTTTTAAACCTATCACCGTCTCTAGATAAAGATAAAGATCATTTATTTGCATAAACATAGGTAAGCTAGGATGACAAAATAAGTAATTTGTAACAACATGTTTTACCTTCGCAGGCGTACAAAATGCATGGCATGCTACAAAACAAGTCCATAAAAATAAAAATATTAATTAATTACAATTATGACGTCACTGTAAATAATCACATGAATTAACATAATATTATAATTTGTCATATGAAAATTCGTCAATGGTATAATAGCATCTTGAGGTCAACAGTTTTTTAGTCCCTCACAAAACAGGTTACAGATCTGTGCGTTAATTAAAGTGCCTACAATTTACTTCTCAAAGAAGACTATAAAGTAGCCAACCACCATATGCTTTCAAGTAAGCGTCATCTTTACTTCTCCCTCAACCAAGTCAGTAAACATACATCACCCAAAAAAACATTGTCAGAGGCCCGGAAAACAAATTTTCCTTATGGTTTTAATTAAGTAGACCGGTCGGTGCCTTCCGCTCCCATGCCGCTCGTGCAGATTGATTAAAAGTCTATGGCCCATGCTTTATAGCCTGTTTCCATAGACAAAATGCAACGTACGAGGCGTGGCGAGCTAGCTGCATATCACAAAATAGATATCACAATGCAAAACTAAACAAATATCTGCAGTTGTCTTTTTTAAACTTTCGCGATCTGTTGTGGTCGCGAAAGTTTAAAAAAGACATCTGCATTATTAACATACACATACAATAAATAATAAATAATGCTGGACAATTCATACAGCATCATCTAGCCCCAAGCTAAGCAGAGCTTGTGTCATGGGTATATACTAGGTGACTGATATACTTAATACATTTCACTACATAGACATATTTTTATTACTCCTGGATGATGATAAAGTTATGTAAGAATAGGAATAAGAAATTATTTATATGCTACTCATAGGTACACAGGTAAATTAAAATTACATAATTTAAACAGAATAAATATCTTATGAGACATAAATTGGTCACCAACTCAGCACACGCCGTGAGAACAGGGCACTGATTTTCAGTGGTGCCATATTTGCCCCACAGAGCGCAACACCGCCCACAGCAAAGATATACTAGGTACCTGAGGATACCTAGGTATTAAACAATTTCACCAATTAGTCAATAAAGTATTTTGATTATTCTACTAACACACAAAAACAAAAAGTAACATAATCTTAACATAAGTATTATACCTATGTACATATATTTTAATAAAGTTTCAAATACAAGCCTAAAAACGACCATTTGTGTAATGGATCTTTGAGAATTTAACAAAACCATATTAAAAAGTGTTTTTTAATGTGGTTATAAAAGAAATCAAACTAATAATGTCGTAGCGTAATGTCGTAGCGTTCGTCGTAGCTAGTGTTACGAATGATCTACGATAATGATATTTCTAGAAAGCGAAACTAATTAATCGAATCGGCAGAAAATTTATTTTTTTGTTTTCAGCATCGGCAGCCCTTCATCCTGTGAAGTGCCGGCAGTAGAATGTTGCCCCTCTTCTCTTGCCTGTGGATGCAGTAAAAATCCGCAAAGGGATACCTCCGGAAGAAGCAGCATATTTCCGTTTATCAACATCGCGTACTGCGCTCGCAAACCCGCCTGGGTTGGCGAGTTGATAAAAAGCTTGGTAGGCGCCAAGCGTGGTGAGTATTCCAACTACCCCTCATGGAGATGCATCAGGGAGGCTTGTGTTCAGCAGTGGACGTATTACGGCTGAAATGATGAATGAATGATCTGGTGACAATTGAAAATGTAATACTTGTTGGTATTGCATTTTGTCTGATAATCTACAGGTATTTTTGCCAATCTCAAATAGCTTCCATTAACGTATCTTTAAATTGCTACCAAAAAAATATCGTGACGTACAACAACGCGCACGAGCCAGGCCTGTGTAAGTACTCACGGTTCTAATTTACGGTCGCGGTGCGCGCCGGTGCGATAGTTACGGACTACCCGCAATTCGGACAGAACCCGGTTATGCTTTCTTCTGATGAGAAGGGTTGCCAGCCATATTGGGATGACGATTTTTGCAGCAACTAGTTTATTTATTTAGACACATTATTAACACCCGCCGGCAGTAGAATGATCTCATGCCCATGGATGCAGTAAGAGCCTGCTAAGGAATACCTCCGGAAGGAGCAGCGTCTATCCGTGTATCAACATCCCATACTGCGCTCACGAACCCGTCTGTCAAGCGTGGTGAGAATGGCAACTACCCCTCATGGAGATCCATGAGAGAGGCCTGTGTTCATCAGTAGACGTTTTATGGCTGAAATGATGATTATTAACATACATATAACCGGGTATTTATCACGTAAATTACCTTTATTATTTTCCGACGTTCCGCTTGGATTGCACTAAGTGTATTTATTTAGACACTCCAACGACATTTTCATTACATCCACAACGGTAATCTATATGTACTAATATTAAAAAGAGCTAAGTTTGTGAGTTTGTGATGTCGAAGGGGGAATTTTCAAAATCGGTTCAGTGGATCCAGAAGTTATCTGTATCTCCTAAACCGAATATATAAAAATATTTTACTAATAAAACGCCTTATTCATTGTGTGTGTCATAAGCTATATATTACACCGAAACTGAGAAGACTTTTCGTGGTAGTCAAATTTGTTACCGCCCAAGGAAGAAGGCACGGATCAGCCAGTCTTACATAAAACAAGTCCCATGTGAGACATCTTTACAGGAATTTACAGCACTCAATAGTTACGTTAACGACCTCTGTGGCGTAGTTATTTATATATCCGGCTGAGATGCAGGAGGTTGCGGGTTCGACTTTCGGCGCGGGACAAATGTTTGTATTCTGCAGACATTCGTCTTTATTTTATGTTGTAAGCTAGAAGACGAGCAGACGGACCTCCTGATAGTATGTGGCCACCGTCGCCCATGGACATCTGCATCACCATAGGCAGAAAGGAAAATCTCTGTATATTCTGGATGTTATTCTATGTTTGACTAGCTTTTGCCCGCGACTTCGTCCGCATGGAAGTCATAAAACGTAAAATCACATTTTTCACGCAGAGCCACTTTGATTCGAATATATAAATCCCATTTATTCCCTATTTTATTTCTGAAAATCCCTTCTTAGTGCACCTCTAGGATACTTAAGGTATATGTATGTGTGCCAAATTTGAAGTCTAGGTCCAGTGGTTTAAGGCTGTGCGTTGATATATCAGTCAGTCAGTCAGTGAGTGAGTCAGGACTTTGAATTTTATATATATAGATAAGTATGCACTTACAATGTATTCTAGTATTCTATTGATGTTCTGGCATCTGTTAAAAGTTCAGTATTATTTATGTACTAGTTATTTTAGTTTATCCGTGAACATGCGCGTGTAACTGCGTCGAAATTTCTGGAAACCACTACTTTTTAACTTTCTTAATCAGTCTGATGGACAGCCAAACGCTGGAGTTGCAATAGTCAGGCCATGTAGTTGCAGAGCAGTTTGCCGATGGGGCCGAAAAGTTGTCGATTGGAAGGCTGGCAAGCACAGCGTAGGATGTCCATCAACGAGATAGGCGACCTGGTAGAGAGTAGAGACCGCAAGTCAGTGGTGGATGCAGTCCGCTTCTGACCGCGATACTTAGAACCATGAGGGAAGCCTTCTCGTTAGTCCAACAGGGGACGTCCAACTCCATATATAAGTAACTACAACACGGATTACTAAGCGATAAATTCCAGAGTTTTTAAAATGAATTGTTATAGCAAAAGTTCACAAAAAAAATATTAAATGCTGTCCTTACCAGAAAAGGTCCAGTGAAACCAAAATGGCGTCGCAAAAGTAATCTCACAGGTTTTCCATACAACAATATGGCAGATTACTCCCCGTATAAAATTACCATAAAAACCGTTTTCCGCTAACAGCTACCTAAACACTTGCGATTTGTTGCGAAGATTAAACTAGAGCCATTATATTTACATACATTTCGAGCCTGTGGGATTGCTTTCTCATTCATACATACAAACAGAATTTACAGGGTGGATCGGCAAATGAAACTGGCTCTTTTAAAGGTTGATCATCATCATTTCGGTCGTAAGATGTCCACAGCTGGACGTAAATCTTCCTTATGGATCTCTAGGTGATCATGAGGGGTTGTTACTATACTCACGCTTGGCAAGCGGGTTGACGAGCGCAGTACGGGAAGTTGATGCACGGAAAGACGCTGCTGCCCATCTTCCGGAGTTTTCCTCTGGCAGATTTTTAGTGCATTCACGGGCGGTAGGGGAGTGGCAGCATTCTACTGCCGGCACCCCACGTCCAGCATTATCCTTACATCTTATAAAACAAAGTCCTCCGCCGCATCTGCCAGTCTGTTCTCGCAAAACTCAGAAACTACTGAACGGATTTTCAGGATTGGTCTTCACTAAGAGCTATAGTAATTCAGAAGGAAGTTTTTAAGCTTAAATTAATAAAGATTATTACACGGTGCGGGCGCACTCCTCCTAAACAGCTGGACCGACACAATTTAACCCGGTAGACGGCGCTGCTGTCAGTATGTCTCCAAATCAGCGGGCAGTACGTCTTCCGGGTCCCTAGTTGCTTATCAGTAACCATTCCTTTTAAATGAGATCTATGTATATCAATACTGTTTGTTGTAGGACCTTCAAGACTAAAGCTGGCTATTTACTGCGAGATTTGTTTTATTGTATTCTGAGAACAAACTGTTTTACATACTTTATATATCAGGTATAAACTTACATAATAACTCGTAACCATTAATGTGTCCTCGTGTGTAGAGATGCCTCATTATTGACTTGCTTGAGACGCTCCCGCATCCTGCGTCGCTTTCGCGCAGGTTTGGCTGAAACTCTGCTCTTTTAAAGACAACTAAACTACCAACACAACAAATTTAAAGCTTCAATTACTGTTCATTTTCCAAACTTTAAGAGCACGTAAGAGTTAAAATATCTATAAAACGGCATGGGCATGGAAGCACGGAAATAATTGGAAACGCGAGCTTTGTTCCTGCCACTTTCGTATTCCGTTGTAGGAGGCAGATTGACTGGCTAATACATAAAGATGATGTTTCAAAGGGTATCAAAATTGAGTATTGCGTATAAAAAGGGGTTTGGTCCAAGTCGCAAGATTATAGCAGACTAGCTGGCCCGTGCCGACTTCGTTCGGTGGTAAACATTTTTACTTGTTATGATTGTCTTTCAGGAGTTCCAATCCGAGATATAAGTCGATATATAGGTAACTGCCCATGGGATAAACACTGCTTTCTAAAGTATCCAACAGAGATAATTTACGATCCTGGAACTTATTAATCGTGAGGGCAAAAGAGATCTTGACAGGATACTGTAGCCTTAAGTAAAAGATTGACGTGTTTTTTAAGAAAAAAGCTATCTCATAGAAATTTCAGTCAGATTACGACATGGTCGCGCTACTTAACCTATGTCTTATTATATCTTTAACTATTTTTCCAAATTATATGCAATAAAAGGGAAAAGTCTTTTGTATTAAACGCCCTCACAATTAATAAGTCCCAGTATCAAGCCCTATGGGACTAATTAATAGTCATTAATAGTGAGGGAAAAAGAGATCTTGACAGGATAGGTACTGTAGCCTTAAGTAAAAGATTGACGTGTTGTTTAAGAAATAAAACCAGGCAAGAGCAAGTCGGACTCGCGCACCGAGGGTTCCGTGCCATCATACAATATAATATAATGATAAAGGCGGTTTATATGTATTTGATGGAGAAACTTGACAGCGTCATCTCTTCTCTGATAGCGGAACTTATGTAGTATTTTTACACTTTAGATCATTTATAAAAAAACTATGCAGATAAGAGAGTTCGTTATAATTTTTCTGTAATCTTTACATACATTATTAACAATAAAATTTTCAGAGTTTTATCTCTGCAAACTTTAGAGATTACAGAGATAAACCTCTCGCTATTTTTTTCAGTTTTTTGAAATAAGTCGCAAACTACATATATGGCTTAAAGCAAAATTAAAAACTGTTTATTTATGTGCAAATATGATATTTTTTTTATTTATTTATTAAGACACTCCTACGACATCTTCACATTACATTCACAAAGTACATTAACAATACTGGTCCCGTGTGAGACACCTTTACAGGAGTGTACAGCACTTGATATGATATCCTTTCATATGATATATCCCACACGACCTAGTAACTTCACTTAAAAAAATTGTGATACCCTATCATTAACATTTTAATATATGCTATATTAGTAAAAAAGCGTAATCTTTAACCATTTCAAATTTCAATTCGATGGCATCAGTAGTTCTCAAGATATTAAGTAGGAACCTAATTTTTGGTTTTTATCTGATAAAGCACCCTGTTGTTAAGTGTCGATTTTATTTCTATTTACTCTTGAAAGAAATTCCTAAAATATATTTTGTAGGGAGTTGTATTTAATTTCGATTGTTAATCGCGTCACAATTATTCGTATGCATGTACCACTGTTTTGGGAATCATCACTGATTACCTATTCTTTATCATACTTGTCAAGCCGCACCAGGTGTAAAAATTCCCCTAACGTTTGCCATAGGTATCTACACTGGCACTACTACATCACTGGCAATCAACGGAAATTTCATGTTTTTAAATATTTAAAAATCTAATCGCCCTTTAATCTTGTCACTTGCACCACACCTAGAAACCTGAAGCGCTGCGAAACTTAAATTTGAAATCTTTGAGATTCAAATCGCCGTAAATGATGTTAACGTCAGCAGACTGTAGGATTTCAATGGAGCATCTTTGTGGAAATCGTAATGTTGCCAACCTTACATACATGGGTATAATATAATGTATGTTTATTCGTTTGTAAACCCGTAGCTTCAGGCTTATTGACCTGTTCTTTCTCTGGAAAACTAAGCTGAGAGGGCGGTATATGTGCTGGGAAGCCCAATCCATCTTACAATTACTGAATTAGGTTACAACGCATGCGAAGCGGCGGGCACAAGCTAGTAGTAAATAAATCAAATTTTTGAGTTTTCTCACTCCTTATATTATTTAGTTTCGTCCAAAGTTGGGCTAAAATCAGTGTTGAAATACAAAAGTTTAGAAGCTTGTATTTTTGAAATAAATATGTACTTTTTTTACGGTTTAGGGTAGATTATGACGAGATAAATTGATATAATCCTTAGTGTTGGATGGTTAACGTCAAACAGTGTTACCCTTCCACGTTTGTATGGAAAGATGGGCGACTCGTTCATCCTTAAGTGACGATTTTATTTCAATTTACTCTTGAAAGAAATTTCCAATATATATTTTGTAGAGAGTTGTTTTTAATTTTGATTATCCGTTCTTATGTGGGCACATAAGAACGTTCCTGACTCGCGTGTCACCTGAAGCAAACAAGTTTAATTATGTGCTTCATTCAATAAAAATGTATATTACAGCCTAAAAGCCCTTTATGATACAATATACAACAACCAATGTACTTGTTAAGCAATGTGTTGTGTCCAGCATTATTTATTTGTAAACTATTATTATTGTTATATTTCATACTAGGTGACCCGTGCCCACTTCGTTGTAAAATTAAATAAATGAATAAATAATGCTGGACAAATCACACAGCATCATCTAGCCCCAAGCTAAGCAGAGCTTGTGTTATGGGTACTAGATAGATTTAGATTTAATAGATTTATTTGGTCACATAGTACAGAGTGATTACAATCATAAAGGAATTAGATAATGCCTGCAGTAGTATTTTTTAAAACTGTGTTGCAGAGATTATCGCCCTCCTCGGAAAACATAAAATTACTGTGATCAATTTAATAACTATATACATACCTTAGCTTATTACTGATGACTGATATACTTAATACATTATACTACATAGATAGATATTTTTATTATTATATAGAAAAATACCCAGAACACCCTGAACAAATATCTGCAGATCGTACAGACATTTGTCCCGAGGCGGGAATCGAACCCGCAACCCCTTGCGTCGCAGGCGGACCTTCGCCCGCTGCGCCACAGAGCTCGTCAAAAAAAACGAAAATTGATGCAGTAAAAATGAAAAGTCTTTTGTTTATAACACTTGAGACGATGAATCTACTTATTCTGATAAGAATTTATAATTGTCGATAATTTGACCATCAAAACATCTCATAACGATTTAAATTAAAATTAAATATAAAAACTACTTTTTGTAACTTTAACAGAAAAGTTAGACATAGGCTGTCGCTGACTTTTTTGTAGGCATTATCAGGTTCTAAAACTTTTCTCTAGAACTCAATCTAATATCTGTCATCATTAAGGCAGCGTTCGTAAGGAACAATTTCGTACGACCGCTTTTTCTCCGACTTACTTTGCAAACCAGACTAACACAAAAAGGTATTTTTATTTTTAGGGTTAATTTAGAGCCTTTGACACTCATAAATATTGTAGCTTTCTATTAGTAAAATAATTTTTAAAATCAGTTTGGTAGATCCAGAGATTACCCCCTCCAACCTCACAAACTCACGTCACAAACTTTACCTCTTTATAATATTATTAGTATAGACATAGATAGATTATTTCCGTATGTGTACTTATAAATAATTAATTTCTTTACTTTCTCAAAAATTACAAGCAACACAGCATAATATACATATCTCTAGAGACTTTACCGAGTTACAGCGATGTTTTGAGAAATCGTTATTACAAATCTAGCGTGTTTTATAGAATGCACACCCCCGGGCTTATTAATAAACAATGCATTGCGTGTGCTCACATTTCATAAGAATAAACAGGTGTACAAGCAAATGGCTCGGCTTTGCTTGCTTTGGCCAGATGTGCGGTGAACCTGATCGACCTAGTAAGGCATTTTAATAAAACTGCATAATTTTTAGCCCCCGACAACAAAATGGGTTGTTATAAGTTTTACTGCAATATCTGTCTATGGCAACGTAGCTCTTAAACGAGTGGACCCATTTTAGTGCAGTTTTTAGGGTTCCGTACCTCAAAAGGTAAAAAAGATGGGATCACTTTGTTGCCCGTCAGTCTTTCTGTCCGTATGTCGGTCTGTCAAGACCCTTTGTCTCGAGAACGTGTAAAGGTATCGAGTTGAAATTAAAACCATACACTTAAATCTACAGCCTGTTAAGGCTATGAAAAAATCAATATTATAAGTTTACTTGAAAAAAAAAGATACAGCCTTTTACGCAAAAAACGCATTATTTGACATTCTAAAAGGAATCAAAATTTATAGGGTACTTCCCGTAGACGTATAACTATGAAATTTGGCAAGGTATATCGTCTTATACTGTAAATACAGAGAGCAAAAACTATACATTTGCAATGGAACCATAAAAAAATCGTCCTTAAAAAAGTCCGAAATCAATCACCGAGGTTAATTTTTTTTTTTTTTCGAAATGACAAAAATGTTGTTGACCGCAGATGGCCATGACAACGTTACCGGACTATGGCGAGCGCAGAGAAGGCGCCCAGCCGCAAAAGTTAGGTTGGGACAACAAGCTCAAGGGCACCACTTAGGTTCGAACCACGGCTTGGACTGTTGCCAGATTTTTGAATCTACTGAAGGTTAGCGTCTAGGTGCAAAACTGCACCTTAAGACGGAAGAATGTATTCTTCGGCCCCGCCGGCGGGACCGGTTATTGAATATGTGTCTAGGAGCTAAAGAGGGACGGGTTGACGTCACCTCCGGGCTAGCGGCGGTGAGCTCGTCAACGGGCAGGCCGAGAACATGTCTCGGTCGACGGAGGAAAGTCACCGAGGTTAAGACGCTACGCGCGGTCGTAAATTGCATGGGAGACCGAATCTTTTTGTGCATTTTAAAATCTTTTACTAATGTTTATTATGTTCCTGCATACCTACGGAACCCTCGGTGGGCGAGTCCAGCTCGCTATTGTCCTGTTTATTTTTTATTTAAAACCAGTTTTTCTAGCGGAGGTTCTTATATATGCAGTGTTGTCGGATAAGTATTTTGTCTGTATTCTATTCTAATAAATACTCGTATTACCAATAAATTACTTATTGTGTATCTTTATGACTTATTTACTGGCTCGGGGCAACGACCCAAAGTAGATCTTGGCCCCCGACACCAGAGAATTCCAACTATCTCTCTCTGGTATCTTTATTCAATTTCATCTAATCTTATCCAGGTGCCAGAGCAGTAGAATGTTACCCCTCATCTCATGGCCGTGGATGCAGTAAGAGCCTGCTAAGGGATACCTCCGGAAGATGGGCTTCTTTCCGTGTATCCCGTACTGCGCTTGCCAACCCGCATGCTAAGCGTGGTCCATGAGGGAGGCCTGTGTTCAGTAGTGCACGTTTTTCGGCTGAAATTATATTATACTAGCCACACCCTGCAGTTTCACCCGCGTAGTTCCCGTTCCCGCGGGAATTTCGAAAAATCCCTTATTAGGGCACCTCTAGGATACTCAAGGTATATGTATGTGTGCCAAATTTCAAGTCTCTACGTCCAGTGGTTTAGGCTGTGCGTTGTCTGTCAGTCACTCAGTCACTCAGTCAGAAGTAACGGAAGAGTTTTAAATATATTGATTATCAAGTTTGAAGTCACTAAATCAACACAAACATCACATAAGCAAAATAGATGAAGGAAAGCGCCATTGTTTTCTTCCACTGTGTTCCACTCAAACCTTTATGTGAAAAAGTAAAACGAGCCCAGAACGACACACAAGGGAGAGCGAATCGGTTATCTGCCCGTGGATTGTTTTGAATACGGCCCAACGTGGATTGTTTTGAATACGGCCCAACGTGGATTGTTTTGAATACGGCCCAACGTGGGATATGCGGAATGCGGAGCGGAATGGATTGGACATGACATGTGTTGATTGGAATATTTTTTACTATTTTTTAAGTCCGCTTCGGCTCTGTGTGTCTACCATGAGTTGTCACTGTTAGATCGCCGCGTTATTATAGTAATTGTATGTTACTATGACATCTGTCAGATTTGTAACTCATTGTACCAAATTCCAAGCAAATGAAGTCCAAACATCGAGGACATACCCAAGAGAGGAAATGTTATTTATTTTGTCTAAACAACAATTCAGACAGAAATATTTCATAATTGTACGGAAAAGTACACAGGTCGGCTGTTGGCAGCGTACTCTGTCAAAGGCGAGATACAGTTGTCATTGCATTAGTGCAAAGCACTAATGTGTTTCGGAATTCTTATGACCTTATTTCCCCTGTACTGGATATGTGCTCGATGAATCCATACTACGTCGCTGTAGTATTACAGTTAACTGCGTATGTTGTATGTTGGTGAAACAAATAAATGCTTTATCTATCTATCTATCTATTTTAGTACCAAACTATCCGCTAGAGGCGCTGTACAAGTTTTCATACATTTTTTCAACTACAGTCGCTAGCGAGTATAGATTGTGAAAACTCATGGTAGACCTACTGGAAATAGGAATGGATGGCAGAAAAGCATCATTACGTTTTGACAATAGTTGTGAACTGAAATTATCGTGGCTTGCTTTGAATAATTTCTAATTGTTTTCACAAAGATAACCGACCGCTATGTTACTCGTAATATCTCTACGAGCTGAGGTTTCGGGATTAAATAATGTAGTCCGATTAGACCAAAATTAACACTTTAATAACAGATCACACCAATCTCACAGCAGATTCTCAAATCAAATCAAATCAAATGTTTTTTATTTGCAACCAAGAAAACAATAATATACAGTACACACATTTTAAAAGGCATTCTCACTAGATTACTTCTTCACAGAACACTGAACACCACTATAACACTTGTTCACACTTTACTCAACACTATAGTACTTACATATATTCACTTTGAAGTCACTCTGATATATCGCACTGTGCAACAATATCCTTGACTTTTCTGAAGATACCCAAAACCACAAATGACGCCTGTAAAATTTGAGTATTTCCCTCGATTCATCATGGATATCTTCAACACAACTGGGTGGTTGTCTTCTCATGCTGACGAAGTCCGCGTGAGGCGGAGGTTTCGGGCGTTGACCCCTTACTGCGGTTCTTCTGGTTTACCTTTAGTTACAACTAAGGGGTCATAGGGTGGGCCAATGAAAATGAAAATGAAATGAAAATGTGGGCCCTGTGGGCCTATCTGGGCCCTGTGTCAGTGCCCGAGTATCTCGGGCTCGGATTCGGTGTCCGTGGTGTCGCTGTTGTCGTCATCGGTTGACAGCAGCTCCCGGGCGTATAGTCTGCTGTTTGGTAAGCTCTCGTACCTTGGCGCTAGGTCTTGTAAGTGGCTATAGGATGAGGCGTCGCTTCGCCGGAACATGTTCTCCGTTAGGCGGGTGATGAAGGTGTCCAGGGTCTCTATCTTAAGATCACGCTGTATGGTGGCGTTCCGAACGAAGCGAGGCTAGCTAGAAATGCCTGCATATTGGCGGAAGCAGCGAGGATAGCGCTGCGACCTACCATGACCGCTTTACAGATTCCTCTACGGATGAGGCTTGCCCTGTACCGGATAACTGAGTGTAAAACAAGCAAACATTATAAAGTGAAACAAAAAACCCAACCACAAGTTTAAAAGTAGGGCATGCATGTACCTATGTCTTGAAGGACTCCAGTAGACACTGTGGAATTCGCCACAATAAGAATAGAGTTTTAGATAATAGGAACTAAATAAATAATTATGCTAATGTTTTTGTACATTCAATCATATTAATCGTTTAAACTAGCCCACGAACTGTTCTTTATATGCATTCATATTAGTTTTTTCCTCCTATCCAAAGTTTTCTACATCAGCAACAAACGCAATCCAGTTCTTGCGGCATATTTAATTCAAGTCCAGGGCACGCACTAACCTTGCTTACATACGGCGTGCGTTCTGACCCTGCTTTCCTTTGTTTGCATGATAACGTCTCATAGGCTGCGGTCACGAAGTCTGCGGGGCGGGGAGCGCGCAACGCAAATCCGCTTGCCTATGTATCTCGCGACAGATTTGCAACAGGCGTAAATCCCGATCGTCGCTGTCAAAGCTGAATTTTGTATTTGACAACAGCAAGGAATTGACGTTTGACAGATTAACGCCTGTTGCAAACCTGTCGCGAGATGTGTAATGAGAAACTAGTGTCTTTGTTCGTAAGGCCCCATAAGGATTTCCAAGTACCTAGGGATTACGAGGGGTAGTTGCTATACTCACTATGCTTGGCAGGCTGGTTGGCGAACGCAGTAAGGTTTTTATATGACCAACCAATGTACCTAAATCGTCCCCCCAACCATCTCTAAATTCTAAACTGCTAGGTTTACAAATCAATATACCATAATATTCTTAAACATATACCAAATTCTTATTATTTTAACTCTTCTATTCTGCATCTCGCTCCCGCACTCGTTGTGTGAGCGAGATGGCCGACGCTGCTTTGACGCGACTACGGTGTCTTGCATTGTACTTAATTCTAGTGTGGGTGTGCTCGGTTTGTACGCAAAGACATTGGCGAATGCTACACGCTCGATATGTATCGCGATATTTGGATCGTAATCGATAAAAGTGTACACACTCGATAAATATCGTGATCCTGGATTACGATCCAAATATCGCGATTGTACACTCGATAAATATCGTGATCCTGGATTACGATCCAAATATCGCGATACATATCGAGCGTGTAGCATTCGTCATTGTTATGTTATTGATCATAATATTTTTAACCGGCTAGAATTACGACGAATTATGTGAGTACCTAGTCAAACCTATAAAGGTTTATAGAACTATAAAACTTTGTAAGTTATGTTATCAAATAAATAAAAAAACAACACGTATACGCTTAACTACCGAACCCTACAAAGCGCGGGGCCCAACACGCACCTGGCTAAATTTATTTAATTTTTATCTTTACAGTAAGTAAGACTCAGCACCTACGCTACAAGTTTCATTCATCATCATTTTAGCCGTAAAACGTCCACTACTGAACACAAGCCTCCCTCGTGGATCTCCATGAGGGGTAGATGCCATACTCACCACGCTTGGCAGGCGGATTGACGAGCGCAGTATAGGATGTTGATACACGCAAAAACGCTGCTGCCCATCTTCCGGAGGTATCCCTTAGCAGGCTCTTACTGCATCCACGGGCATGAGAGGAGGGGTAACATTCTACTGCCGGCACCCCACGGCACGGATCGTGAATGAGCGATGCAATTACAAGTACAGTCGATGTATAATTGTCCTCGAACCGCGTCCTGATTACCGCTTCCCGGGGATTTGTTATGATCAGGCTAATTGTGGCATCCCGTTCCTTCCTCATTAATGGCATGACGTCAGCTGATGCAATAAGCTCAGTTTGAGGATCATTGAAATGTTGCATGCTAATGATTTTATCATCTCTTAGTCGTAGGATTTCCACTGCTGGACATAGGCCTCCCTCATGGATCTCCAAGTACTGTACATGGGTGGGCGGTTGCCAACCTGCCACGCTTGGCAGGCTGGTTGGCGAGCGCAGTACGGAATGTTTAAACTCTTTTATGACAATATGCAAGCGTTTGGCCACCATCTAACTTGGGGACATGTATAGATGTGGTTTAAGATGGAGCACGGAAAGACGCTGCTTCCCATCTTTCGGGGGTGCCCCTTGGCGGAATTTTACTGCATCAAGCGAAGTGGGGCCATATTCCACTGCCGGTACCCCACGGCCAGTTTAAGATTCTTTATCGTACAGTTATTAGGTAGTTGTACCTGGTAAGCTTTTCTGGAATTTTGAAAATGGGTCATTCAATATGTTTTTTTCCGAATTATTCAAATCCTTACCGCGCTGTTATTTTTGAAAAATGGCACCTAAAACCATTTTTTTGATAGTGTCTCCTTTTTGATTTGAGTGCCTTGAACTGTCAGCTTGCCTTGCACCTCTACCATCCCATCAGAAGAAAGAATAGGTCAAGACCGTCACCTATTTTGTTTATTTATGTTTTTTTGTTGTTTGTCTTGTATTTTTTATTTTAATATTTTCCTGACTCTAATTAATTATATTACGCTCTAAATATGTTCAAAGTTCGATTCAATAAACTTTTGCTGTAGAGTCCGAGAAGAGACCCATCGTGACCTCGCAACACAGCCTCCTACCAGAGATCTAGTGTGGAGCTCGTCAAGGTGCACTCGCCATTAAAAATATATGTTTATTCAATGTACTTATAAAAATGTAACTATTTGTACCAGTGTTTTTCGCTTTTGTTATAAGTGTAATAAATATAATAAACATTATTGTAATAAACTTTATTTTATTCATTAATTCATTCATTTCAGCCGTAAAACGTCTACCTATGAGGGGCAGTCATTTGCCATACTCATCACGCTTGGCAGGCAAGTTGGCGAGCGTACTACCGTATGTTGATACACAAAGACGCTGCCATCTTCCGGAGGTATCCCTTAGCAGGCTCTTACTGCATCCATGGGTATTCATGGGAGGGTTAACATTCTGCTAATTTTACTATTTTAATTTTATTTATTTTTATAATTTTATTTCCAGGAATAAATGCTAATTCCAAGCCCTTCTACACCCTTCCACATATGGCAGGCAAGGCACTAAGAAATTGCTTCCCGTTGATCCAGTTTATCGCAATCATTGATTAGTGCAAATCACGAGGTAACTGCGAGAGCACCTGTGGCACCCAATTCTGTTAAAAATGTAAGATAGGGTTGGCACAAGGCTTTCCAACCAGCCAGCAAGTTTTACCTATACGTGTATTATATAATAAGTGCCTATACCTACCGCACTGTCGATATTGTCGTTATTTTAATTTGTTTCTTAATGTGAGTTTTTCTAAAGCTGGTTTTTGTTTTCAGAGCCTTAATCGGAGGTTGGAGCACATTCCAACAGCGTGATGCTACGAACCTAAACGAACCAAGGAAAGCCATTGGTTTAGGGGTGACTAACACATAAGGGCACACTCTTCTTTGGTCTTTGGTAACAGGATTTCTCTTTGGCTCAACTTAGCTTTTGAAAGAGATAGGGAGGAGAGTGATCATTTATTTAAGGCAAAAGTAAGAGAAGATAGATGCCTCTTCTTTCTTTAATTTTAAGTAAATTATTTGAATTTAAGCACGGAGTAATATTTGTACACGGAAAAATACGGAAACAATAATTTAATTCTCATAGGATAAGAGATTCACATAGTGCGATATGAACTTCCTCACTCAGGTCTTATTTTGTATAACAGTTTGAGTCTGTAAAAAAGTCTGCCACATGGTTCTCAATGTGTAGTGACACACGCTACAGGAGGGATCCTGTAGAGGATGAGATTCATTTTTAATAGAATTCATTAGTTTTATAGAATTAATTCGCAGTGCTTTCGACAACCCTGCTCCATACGTGCTCTTACGATTTTGTAAGCCAATCTCTCGGATTCACAGGACATCTGAGCTTGCTGACTGATGGTGATGAGATGTACTCTTATGAATTGAAAACCTTTTCGTTTCATCAGGAGGAGTGATTCGATGAAAATCTATGAGAGAAGCTTTTCAGCGTCTGTGAATATTGTACACTGTTTTATCGGAACGAGGTTTCTGATATTCGATATTATACACTTGGAAAAAAGTTATCTGAAGCGAACGAATTCAATTACTTATGTGCTATAATCAATTTAAATTTGTCTTGTTCTTCTTTTGTTGTAACACTTATTCACATTGACTTTGACTTCGCGTTTAAGTATTTTATTAAGGTAGGTATCAAAAATGAATGCTACATAAACCACTATGGACATAAATAAATGAATAAAATGTACTAAGAGCCAGTTCTTACACAAATTATAGGAGAAAAAGAAACAAGACATTTGTTAGACATACTCATACACAAAACTTAAAAACAACTATAATAAAAGGCTGGACTTATTTCTAATTCTATTCTTAGAGTACACAGTTAAAGATTAAAAGCTCACTCTTTTTTGTGAATATTTACGGGATATATACCATGGTTTGAGGCTTTTTGAATTTCCCAATATTTCGACGCAGTTCGCCAAGTCATGATCACGGATGACGTGTGAAACTGCATCGAAATATAGGGAAACGAAAAACCACTTGAATGATGCTAAATATCCCGTAAACACTGCATATCTACTGCATCTATTACAAACTTCATCTAAATTCGGTGACGTCAACGTTTTGCTGCCTTTTAAACTTGAATTAAATTTAAACTTAATTTTTTTTAAATTTAAACTTTTTTCTGTCAAATATGAAGTAATAATTGCAGGTAATATTTGACGAGGTCTCGTCCATAAAGAGCCTAAACTAAAAAAAAATAACTAAGAGAGTGTGGCTCGCTTTTATGTATTTTTGTAATCAAGGGTGTACGGAAACATTACTATTGGGCATATCCTATTCCATATATTACAAACTTCATCTAAATACCGAGACGTCAACGTTTTGCAGTAACCTTTTCTGTCAAAACTAAAGTAATAATTGCAGGTAATATTTGTCAAGGTCTCGTCCAAACTAGGTTGATTATAAACCTTCAGTTGCAGTAAAATGCGCATTAGCTCGTCAAAAACTGGAATTAACCGGATTATACTTCGAAGCTCGGCTAACTAGACTGGAATGAGACTACCCGAGTCGCTGTTACAACAAATAAGCGTTTTACCCCTAAATTGAATTACATTCAGAGTGTGGGAACTCACGGGAGATGTTTTGAGTAAGCAGACATACAGGGTGTACTAATGTACAAACCTAAAAGGCGGGGATTCTGACCATTCCACAAAGCAACTTCAATGATTTGGAGACTTTCATTTAAGAAAAAATATTTCCTTGAAAAGTCTTATATAACACGCTTTGAATAGCTTCTTATATAGGTACCTTTGTTATAAAGGAATCTTCAAACGTTGTTTTACAAGTGCGTTAAAATAACGTGCAAAGGTTCCGTTATATTTACATCATCAGATTTAAATGTAACTGTGCATACTTACCAAGCACCGATGACAATACAATAATTCGGCATGTTTTTAACCTATCATTATTATTTTTTACCTGCTAAGGGATACCTCCGGAAGGTGATTAGCGTCTTTCTGTGTATTAGCATCCCGTACTGCGCTCGCCAACACGCCTACCAAGCGTGGTGAGTATGACAACTACCCTGTGTGACAATACCATGGACATCCATGAGGCAGGCCTTGTTCAGTAGTGGACGTATTATGGCTGAAATGATGATGATGATTATAATTATTTTACTGCAAATTCGTTTGTAATACCTTCCCCTATGTTTCCACCACACGGAACAAAAACACCGTGTGGCCAGTTTTAAAATTAAGTCCAATTTAGTGGAAACTGTGGCTACACTGCGCAGTGCAAGATGAGCGTGGTTTTTTGGTTGCATTTGGGGATCGGTGCTTCAATTAGAAAAAAGTACGTAGCTACAATGTTTCCATAGGAGATAGATTGTAAAAGTTGGAGCAGGTGGACTTCTCAGTCTGACGCATTGATCAGATGGCATTCGTGGATACATACTGGTTCACTTGCCGAGTACAGACAGTGAAATGGAGGCAACACTTACATTTAAGATAGGATACAAATATATTTGGAACATTAATAACAACGTTTCACAGTACACATCGATGATACCTGCTGAAGTAATAAACTTTTACAGGTAGCAACGCCGTCTTTCAAAATAAAAATCCAATGAACTAAGAGCACAGGAAGTTAAGGATAGATACCTTCTAAAACTGGAAATTCATGAGGGAGGTCTATATCCAGCAGTGGACGTCCTATGCCCAGTGTGCGGCACAAATGTTTAAATATCATTTTGATGTTTTCACCTAATAATAAGGTTTCAAAAGACTTTCAAACACTGGTGCCGCACAGTGCTGGTGAAATCTACGGCTGAAATGATGACGATGACCTAACTACACATATTTAATTTAAAATATATTCACATACAAACTGGATGTGTTTGACTGAATTCGAGGATGTGTTTTGAATTGTTGTGGTCGTGCGTGCGTTTATGAGTGTGTATGTGCTTAAGTATGCATGTTTGTAAGCGTGTAAACACCACGATCAAACCTGGATTGTCTCAGTAGCCGACAAAAGAGCGAGAAGGCATCGGCAGGTAGATACATCCAGTCCACCAACTGCAACGGATACCCACGTCTCCAAAAACAGCGGTTGCACGGTGAGGTCAAGGATAGGACTGTCATTTGAAAACATGCAACACACAAACGTGTTACATTTTTTAAATGACATTACCTGTCTGAATAGACGCAAAGGCATGATGATTGGTGGATAAGTACTCGCTAAAAGCCACACTAAAATACATATAACTACATTATTCATTTCTATTTTTCGTGTGATCTTACGACCTAAGAGATTTAAGGCAAAATAACGCTCTGTAGTTCTGTGAATTCATCTTAGTTGTGGGACTGCTATCTATGTATGTCTGCTGGACATAGGTCGCCATGGAGCTCCAAGATCATGAAGGGTGTTGTCACCACGCTTGGCAGGCGGGTTGGCGAGCGCAGTACGTTGTAATAAGTGGTATTTACCGCTCATTACATTGTATTTCGTTTCATTTATACCTTTGTACTACTTTTTATTACTAAGATAACTATAGAGCGACAATCTGGGCTATAGAGAAAGGCAATAAATCGCGCCTAAAATCACCTTTGTCTAGTCTAAAAGGCTGACTGTAAGACTTCTTTCCTAAGTGTTCGCCTTTGTTCATGTATTGTTCCTTTTATTGTGTATATTATAACTGTGAACAATAATACATTTTTTTTTAAATATAACCGACTTCAAATGATATATTATCAAAATCTGACTATTCTGTTAAGTTATGCGTGGTTATACATTACGATCAGTGAAGGAACAATCAATCATCTCCTGTTTTCCTGCCCTTAGGGTTAGTTTTTTTTGGGACCAACGACCAAATTTATATGGGACCAACGTTGGTGAATACCTGTTCTAATAAAAAAATAATGATGAAAATCGGACTACTCTATAAAAGTTATTCATGATCATATCATAAAAAATATACCTACGCGTCGACTTGTACTTGTGTGTGTTTTGTCAGTTGAAAAAGAACCATAATTGAAGCCGTAAAACGTCCACTACTGAACACAGGCCTCCCCTCATGGATCTCCATCAGGGTAGTTACCATACTCACCACGCTTGGCAGGCGGGTTGGTGAGCGCTGTTTGAGATGTTGATACACGGAAAGACGCTGCTGCCCATCTTCCGGAGGTATCCCTTAGCAGGCTCTTACTGCATCCACGGGCATGAGAGGAGGGGTAACACTCTACTGCCGGCACCAGACGGCTAAATTCCGATTATTCTTCTTTATTCTAAAAAAGAATAATCGGAAGAAAACGGGGAAACTTTTGACACAGACTGTTTTTGAACTATTGATCATTAAATACCCGTTGTAAAGTTTTTAGGCCATCTGCACACAAACTTTCGTATCGATTTACCGTCACAAATCAACAGTCCCTACTGTAAACAGTAATTCACTAACAACATTATAAAACTGGGTAATCATTGCCTTCCATTGAGTAATTTGTATCACAATTTAATAACACGTCTTTTCTGTCAAACTTTTGACAACTCCCTATTTTCGTTTTACGGTTAGTCCTGCTAACGACAATGGACGTTAAGACCCTAACATATTAAGAATAGGGTTGAAATTTCAATACAGGTTTAGTAAGGGATGGTTTCTTTGCAAGTTTGTTTTAAAAACGTGTTAGCTAACGACGTCATTGAGTGATGCTCAAGGGACACTTTGGAAATTAAGGTGAAGCTACAGTGTAAGCACGCTTTTTTCGCTACTCGCGTGGCTTTTGACATTTATGATCATTTTCTACTGAACTAGCTTCTGACTGCTTACTGTGCAAGTTACTGGTATTCTGACCAGCGTGAATACCAGTAACTTGATTTGTTAAAAAGGAGTAGGTTGCCTATTTTGTTTAGTAACTGGGTATAAGTTAAATATATATAATTATAATAAAATGCAATAAAAAATATCTAGTTTTAATTCCGCTTATGCTGAGATGCAGGAGCACCGCCCTCCCGCCCGCTAATTATGCACATGCAGGGAGAACTAGCTTGTCAGTGCAGCATGCATACCCAAACCTATACGGGTATGCATGCTGCACTGACAAGCTAGTTCTCCCTGCATGTGCATAATTAGGGAGAACTAGCTTGTCAGTGCAGCATGCATACCCAAACCTATACGGGTATGCATGCTGCACTGACAAGCTAGTTCTCCCTGCATGTGCATAATTAGCGGGCGGGAGGGCGGTGCTCCTGCATCTCAGCATAAGCGGAATTAAAACTAGATATTTTTTATTGCATTTTATTGTCATGGATTTCCGCAAAGTAACGCCTGATTCCATTAATTATATATAATTATAACTTAAATATAAAAAGGCATTTTTTTATATTTTAAGCAGGAAGACTAGCAGACGGGCCACCTGATGGGAAGTGGTCACCGTCGCCCATGACATCTGCAACATCAGAGGCGAAGCTGATGCGTTGCCGACTTTTTATGAGAGATAATACCCGCTTTTTAAAGGAATGGGGTCCTTCGTAGCTCCGTTTAACATTACAAACGCATAACTATTCAATTCTACCGTGCTACCTCTGTAGTCCCACCTTAAAATGATAGAGCGCGCTATCGAATATGGAAATCTTCCAATTTATTATACGATACGTCATTATTCTATTAGGTAAACAAAACTTAGGGTTAATAGGGGGTATGATATAGACATCAGGGGTGGGTTTATTAGGGCAGTTTATGAGTGGTTGTTTACGGTGTTGATAACTGATTAAGATATTTTCTACGGTATCTTGGGCTGTTGCTACTTCGGGATTTAATTTGTAACTGTCATTCTTTACGTATGTAATAAAACTACAAAAATATGTGTCTCCAAGGAATTCGTAAATTGCATTTTTCTATTAAATATGTGTTTTACGGAATCGTATCATTGTAATGTAATTTATTTTATATACATACATTATGGTGTTTAATTGATTACTGAATTTAAATTTAATTTAATATATCTCAGTAGCTCTATAGTTGTTGAATTGAATACTGTAAAATTAATTATTTTTGTATCTCATTTTAAGCTGTGCTCTTAAGAGGAATAAAGTTCTTAAACCTTACTAATCGCGTTTTTACTTAATTTTGAGGTTTAAGAACTTGTATTTCTCAGAACACAATAGTTTGCTTAAAATGAGATATAAATAATATTAAATTTTACAGTATTCAATTATTTAATTTAAATTCAAAATCAATTTAGCACTTCATTTTAAATCCCGAACGTTTCGCTTTATTAATATTATTATTAAGAGCCTGTACTGTCCCACTGCAGGGTAAAGGCCTCCCTTCCTTCCTTCCACCTTTCTCTGTATTGAGCTACTGTGGTCCAGTCTTCCAAGAATGCGTCGAGTTCGTCTCTCCATCGACGTCTCGGTCTGCCGAGAGGTCGTTTCCTGTCTTGTGGGATCCATTCGGTAGTGGATTTAGCCCAATCCCACTTCAAATGGCCCGATTTTTCGCTTACGAAACGAAAATTTAACATAGAATGCTCGCTTTCATCTCCCCAAAAAACTATATCCATTCCGAGAAAACACATAGTTTTGAACAGAACCAACCCTTCAAAACACGCCAGTGAATATCATAAAACGACTTTTTACAACGCAACAAAGCTCAATTTATTTGCTATAAAATCGTTTAAAAACTTTTACACACAAAAAAGCATGAATCAACCTTAATAAAGAGACTGTAAAATTAATTATCTAATTTTGAGGAGGAAATTAAAACTAAAACCCGTGGCAATTGGTCAGAAAACAATAAAATCGTGCGCTGGGTGTCGTTGATTGTGAAAGATGTGTTCCTGTGAGAAGCATTTTACGCCAGATTAAAGGGGACTTTTAGACCTTGCTACTTCATTTGTGACCAATATAGTAAAATTTTTACGTCTAATCATTATCATCTCAGTCGTAGAATGTCCACCATCATGAGGCGGTTGTCGCCATACCCACCACGCTTGGCAGGCGCGTTGGCAAGCGCAGTACGGGAATATGATAAACGGAACAAAGCTGCTGCCCATCTTCCGGAGGTATCCCTTGATAGATTCTTACTTAAGTATTTCCATGTAACACCCGCAGGGCGATTACGTATTCTCGCGACAGGTTTTGCAACGGGCAATTAATTGACTGTAATATTGCTGTCAAATGTCAATTTTGTGTCAGATAGTAGCAAGGAAATGACATTTGACAGCAATATTGCTGTCAGTTGCTTGTTGCAAAACCTGTCGCAAGATATGTAATCATGCTGCCGTACTGCGCTCGCTAACCCGCCTGACAAGGAAGGTCTATGACTTCCTACGGCAAGATGTGATCTAGCGTTCACAAGCGTCGTATCCTCTAAAACTCCCGATACTGAGTCACTAATTAGTGGCAAGCTGTGCTTTAATCACTGGAATAACGGACAATTAGTCCGTGGAGTCTGTCCCGCGGCGACCCTTTGACTAGTTGACCGGATGAGAGCCAGGATCTGTTGATTCATACTAGCTCTCAGGGCAGTCTTTGTTATAAATAGAAAAGGTAATTAACGCGAGAAATACTCATATGTACATATATGTATATATATATATTTAATACGACTAAAGGACGAGACAAGCTGAAGGCTAACCTCTACCTAATAAAACTGCAATAACTCAGTGATCACGTGCATTAAGCACGCGAGAAACACCGCATTGCATTGGGCCTGTCACCCTTAGAGAGCTGCAAGCGTGGTGAGTATGGCAATAACCCGTCTAGCAACTAACTAACGTTTACGTCTAGCAGTGGAGATCTTACGGCTGAGATGATAAAGAGGTCTTTAATTAAAGCGCGGACTCCACGGACTAAAGGAAGGTTCCTTTAGTCCGCGCCGCGGTGACCCTTTGACTAGTTGACCGGATGGGAGCCAGGATCTGTTGATTCATACTCTCAGGGCAGTCTTTGTTATAAGTAGAGAAGGTAATTAACGCGAGTAATGTATTTTTTTTGTACGACGTATCGAAAAGCCGAAGACCCAGCTTATGTTAAACATTAACCACTATTACTACTGCAATACCGCAGTGATCACGTTTACTAAACACTTGACCAACGCTGCATTTCATTGCGCCCGTCACCCTGAGACATATATTTGTAAGGTCTCATGTGCCCGTAATTTCATATGTGACATACACATGTTTATTATATTAGTCGGATAGCAGTTTCGGAAAAAGTAACTGGCAGCTATAAATACACATTTATAGCTGCCAGTTACTTTTTCCGAAAAAAATCTAACCTCTCCTCTCTTGCCCGTGGATGCAGTAAGAATCTGCCAAGAGATACCTCCGGAAGATGCGCAGTAGCGCCGCTCGTCCGAAAATACTTCACAAAGGTCTACATACAAATGTACATAGTATTACAATAAACAAATTGGAATAAACAGACTAATATATATTTTTAGGGATAAAAGTTTTAAAGAGATTTTCTAGTCAATATACAATTCAACCTGCCACGCTACAAAACACGGGTAAATTACCCCATATTTTGATATACTGCCAGTAACTGCCCACTTCACAGTTAAAAATCGGGCGACTGTGTTTGCTCAAAGGGAAATTTGCCGTTTCCGTTCTGTGAACGCTACCGATGGTACTCGAATGGTGTTCACGATTTTTGTAGAATCTGAATCAAAAACTTTAGAGGTGTTAATAAAAACTTACGACTTAAGTAAATTCATACGGCTGTTCATATCATAATGTTATTGGGTTCTTGTATCTTGTTAATCAATTTGCATGCGAATCTCACAAATAGATAGAGTGCTTCAAGAGGAAGGTCTATAATAATTTAATTAAGGCTAGGTATAAGTTGGCTGAACTATGACGATGATTGTTGGAGATGTCGGAAAAAACATGCCGGTTGAAAGCTGGTTGTAACCTGTGCTGCGTACACCATTGAAGTTATGTGCAAGTGATGTAAATGAGAATTATTTCCCATAGATAGATATCGAAAAAAGTGTGCGACAGTCTATGTCTATCTTTTATGGATAACTCATAGCAAAGTAATTTTCTCGCGCGATAAAATAATAACAGTGGTGCTGGTACAATTAAACCCGGAACGTGGTGCTGCTGTCGGTATGTTACCAAATCGGCACCCTGGATGACGTCTGCCGGGCCTGCTAGATAAATAAATAAATTATAGATGAATACCATTGCTTCTGCCAGCAGCTTTGCACGGGTTCTAACCGGATAAAAAGTATCCGTTTGTACATTGCTGTTGTTGATTTACTTCCGGGGCTTGAAACTTGTTATGGAAAAATCTGTAGTGGTTATGAACAAAAAAATATTATAAATAATTTGTGCATTAGTATTGTTAGCATTCGGAAAAATGCAGCAATACTAAGTTTTGGTAAAAAGAAGATGAAGAGGCCTTGTGACAGGTACATGCATGTGAAGCAGGCTCACGGAGAGGCACGGCTCGGAGTGGGTTCAATTTGGGAAGCCTACTAGTGGACCATATTACGAAAATATGTCAGAATCTAGGAAAGCTTTTAAGAGAAAATAAAAATGATCAGAAATGCAGCCAGAACTATCAGCAGTAAATTAATATGGACATATTAGCGACGCACCATACCTCAAAGAATTTTCGTAGTTTCTGAAAAGAGACAAAAAACTAAGCCCAGTGAATATTCTACCCGTAAGCATGAATGGCGTCTGTGATCTACAAAATATAGCCAATGCTTTTGGGGAACAATTTCAGGTGGATCCCTTACCAACTAAGCCTGTGCTGGCATCCGTCATCTCGAAGATCATGAAAGTTTCGGTTCCGAAGATGTTGCAAGAATAATAAAAATGAAAATAGGAAAATAGGAAAATTACCCGGGCATGACGGATTCAGTACAGAGCAACTGCACTCATCTCCAGCGTGTTACCTGCCTAGAGTGTTGCTATGTTATAAGGGGGCGAAGCCCCCTTTTATGCATAGCGCTGTCTTTCTGTCTGTCTGTCTGTGCATGACACGATTACAACCGAACGCGTTGACCGATTTACATTAAACCTTTTTTTTTTTTGTAAAACCCGTTAACAGAACAATGAATAGTGTAACTCACGAATCATTTGAAAGTGAAATAAACCTTTTTTGTTAACACTGTCTTAATAAGAGAAGGGTACTGATTGATTGAGTGACCCTAGGGTCAAAGGGACCGGAATTATTGTGACTTCAAAAGGTCACCAAAGGACAAAAATGGCATTTTTCGGAAACTCGCCCTTTTTCTGGTACCCCCGTACCAATGCTTGTTTAACCTCTGCATCGGTCACGTGTATTTACCTGACGAACTAATGAGAGCGCTAGGTAGTGCCAATTATTAAGAATAGGACGGACGATGCCTCTGACAATTCCAACTAAGGCCTATTTCCGGTGGTTGCGAAAGTGTTGGACAGTTTGTTTGATGGGCACCTGTGCAAGCACTTAGGGGTCCAGGCGCAGTTCGGGTTGAAACTTGAGAGATTTATTATATTAGTCGGATAGCAGTTTCAATAAGGCTGTAAATTTCACACAGCATCACCTAGTCCCAAGCTAAGCAAAGCTTGTTTTATGGGTACTAGATGACTGATAAACTTACTACATAGATAGATATTTTTATTATATATAGAAAAACATTCAGAACACCCTGAACCTCTGCAGATCATACAGACATTTGTCCCGAGGCGGGAATTGAACCCGCAACATCTTGTTTCGCAGGTTGACTTTCTGTCTTTCCGCTGCGACACAGAGGTCGTCTAGATGAAACGAAAGTAGTGGTAATTGAATTTTTGAGCGACAATAACCATGGGCAGTGGTATAAATAATTGGAAAACGATTGTTTGGTCAGTCGCACGCGGCCGCTTTATAGCTTCCGTGCCAGCTATAATGTTTGTTAGTTTGTTTGCGGTACTAAAGCATTCCCGATAAGCAATAGCGAGTCGAGCTGGTCATGTCTTGAAATTTCTATTAAATTGTCATTTACAAGGAAATTCATGCTCGAATTTTCTCGATTTCTTGTGAACAATACAGTTCGCAAAACTATTCGCGGAGTTCAATGACCCAGACAAATATCAGCTAATATTCTCTAGAAAAAATGGCTGTCAACATGGCTAGCCAAATAACTTACGAATTTATAAATTAACTTGACACTGGCGGAATTGTGTTAAACCAAACACAAAAGTACCTTCACACCTTTACAAAAGTCCCTTGATTTCTCATGGATCCCATTATCAGAACTGAGTTTTGAAAAAAATGCGTCCCAATTCAAAGTAAAAATAAAATCCCAAACGACGGAGTTCTGAGATAAAAAAGATTTTAAAAAATACAAATGACTTGAGAACACCTCCTTTTTAATAGTCGGTTAAAAAAGGGTTGCAGAGTTTGTGATGGACGCCATGATGCATAAGTACTGACATATACCGTGCTTTATAATATGATACACAATTGGTTTTATGTTGACAGATGGGCTCCGACTTCTTATTCTTACACGCTCATATTTTCAGCTATTTAGAGTTGTTTAATTAGAAAATTTTGATTGTATCATCAAGGGCCCTTAATAAGCAATCTGACGCGTCACAATAATTAACGTGATAATCAGTTTTAAGTGATAATAATGACATGCGGGCGTCTGTCTGTCAGTTGGGCAATGTTTGTTTTTTGTTGGCGACCGTTCACCCTTTGTTCTTGCTAAGTTTGTAATTAATCTGACGATGTTTGATGATCTGAGTGGGGAATAGGCTGATCAGATAACAAGAATAATTATGAATAGGTGCTTATGAAAGCGGGAGATCACCGAACTAATCATTCCAGCCCAACGTCCACCACTATTGAACACAGGCCTCCCTCATGGATCTCCATGAGCGGTAGTTGCCATACTCACCACGCTTGGCAGGCGGGTTGGCGAGCGCAGTTTGCGATGTTGATACACGGAAATACGCTGCTTCCCATCTTCCGAAAGTATGCCTTAGCAGGCTCTTTCTGCATCCACGGGCATGAGAGGAGGGGTAGCGTTCTACTGCCGGCACCCCACGGCTAATGGCAGAGGGTATTATTGGTGAAACAAAATCACACATGCGACCCTGCTTCAGCCATGTCCTACGTAAAGAAGGATTGGGCAGGGAGATGTATAAGGACGTTAAAACCTACGCTTTGTTTATATCATCATTTCAGCCATAAAACGTCCACTGATGAACACAGGCCTCCCTCATGGATCTCCATGAGGGGTAGTTGCCATTCTCACCACGCATGGCAGGCGGGTTGGTGAGCGCAGTAAGGGATGTTGATACACGGATAGACGCTGCTGCCCATCTTCCGGAGGTATCCTTTAGCAGGCTCGTACTGCATCCATGGGCATGAGAGGAGGGGTATCATCATACTGCCGGCACCCCACGGCGGTTGTTTGTATAAGGTCTATTTTTTACAATAAAAATAAATAATGTTGCACACATCACACAGAGTTTGTATATCAACAACCCCATTATGACCATTACTTAAAGATTCATGAGGGAAGGCCTATGTCCAGCAGTAAGGGTCATACATAGAGATGATGATGATGACACAGAACCATCAACTGATCCACTGAGGCTGTCAGTATTTATTTTTATGTTATATGAACATTGCGTTTTATATGAGCAATTTATCCGACTTCAAAACTCATAAAAAAAAATCCTAATCATAGACAGACATCGCAATATGTACACGTGCCCGCCCATGCTGCCCATCACTCATCAAATACATAAGTCACACAATAAGTAATACATAGCCATATACCATCATAAGATAACCCATGTCACCATGAGGCAGTAAGGCCTTTGTATCTATTGTAGATGATTTATACAGCGTCAGTAACTGTTATTTATGCTGACGCTGCAGTGCCTGGGACATTCTGATGGATTAGGCTTGCCCAGAATCTATACCATCGTCGCGGCTAAGTTAGCTAATTAGTCAGAGGAAAGAACAGGTAAATACGTCTGAAGCTAACTAGACCGCGGGTTTCCTCACGATGTTGTCCTTCTCCGTTAAAGCACGTGTTTAACGTGCACATTTATGAGACAACGCTGTTAATAATACTTTAATTTTTCAACAAAACAAACCGACGTAAATCCTAAATTCCTTGACTTGTTGCTGAAAATCCCAAACCTATTAGTTTGCCTATATTATCATAATCATAATCATTTATTTATTTAACATATAATATTACAATTGTATTGTTGATTCCTTAGGATCTTGAACTAGCCTAGGCTGTGTTTCGAGATCCAAGATAAATATTTGAATATTTTCCTCGATTTATCATGGGTCCAATCATCAGATCTTTAAATTTATGGTTTTTAACTATGCCTTCAGGGAACTCCTGTAGACACTATTATTTAATTCCTCATGAATACCATCATCAGAATCGAGTTTTGAATGGGACCTAAATAAAAGTGCATATGAAAGAGATCTATGACGTAGGCCTGCGTCCAGCATGTGGATGTGAACACAACAGTCAGGTTGAGATGATCATTTAACTACAAAACGTGCAAATTTGAACAAAAGCTTGATAAGTACTTAGCTTCATAAAAACGCCCCTAATCACAGACAGACATCGCAATGTGTCCTTCCTTACACGTGCCCACACTGCCCATCACTCACCAAAACCATAAGTCATAGCCACCTTCGATAAATCTAAAGATAGCCACCATGGGACAACGATGTTAACGATTCGATAATTACAATTGGTTTGGATGAGCATCCGGTGTCATAGAGTAGTAAGTACAGATGTGACTTTTGTCTGTCATAATGTTGACTTTTGTTTTGGGACACGCTTATATTAGCATCACATGTGTCTATGTCACGTGACGTATGTAAATGTACGGAATCTTCGAACGGTGTTTTAACCCACTTTAAGACAGGAGATTTAATTGCAACTTTGCATATTTATCAGTGACCAATGACAACAATAATTCGGCCTTTTTTATTATTTTTAAAACTATTATTATTTATTATTTTATTAAGACTAGACAGACGCTTTTACGTTAAAAATCGATTTATATACACATATTTTTTTAAAATATGTGCACATTTAACACGCGTTTTTTAACAAGTTAGTTCAGACGAATTGACTTGTTACAGATGCTGGGCAAGCCTCATTATCTAACTATGTCTCAGGCACTGCAGCGTGCCGTACAGCATAAATACTAGTTACTAATTCTGTATATAGCATCTAAATAACATTATTATATAATATAACAATCAAATATGTGTAGAATGTGACTGTGATTTTATCTTTAGCCCCTTCTGTTCCTACACTCAATGCCCCGTCATACGCGAACTTGCGTGCGCGCACATGCGGGTGCGCCTTATCAGCGATCTGGACAATTGGTAAAAAATACCCCAACGGCAGTAAATTGCTAAAACGGAGAGTCTGATTCCATTTTACGATTTCAGTTGAAGATTGCTCTTTTCAATGCGGGTCAGAGTATTATTGTTTACTAGTTTTTTTTATTAATTAACTTTAATGGTCTTGGTACATGTGGCATGGGCTTAATTTTTAATAGTATCAAGCGTTTTATGAGTTTTTAACGGTTACGACACGTTTATGTCGAAAAATCACATGACATGACTGTGTTGAAAATTAAACTTGGTAGAGTTACAATATACTTGGCACTTAAATGTGTTGTCGGCTTTATGGATAAGTTTTAAATGTGCATATAAAATAAGCTTAATATATTTATAAGATTTAATATCAAGGACTGGTAAAATTATATAGGCCTTTTACATTACAGATGGATTAGGCTTGCCCATCACCTAAACCATTTTCCCAGCTTACTCAACTTTTAGTCAGAGGAAAGAACGGGTCAATCAGTCTGAAGCTGACTAAGCCGCGATTTATCTCACGATATTTTCCAATTGTATAAATTGTACAAATAAATAATAATAAAAAAACCCACAACGCAGTCAGCAAGCACTTAACTTACGAGTTTTTTTAGCATAATATAGCAGACTAAACTGAAAGAGCAGTTTTATTATTGGTTACTTGGCAAGCTAACTTTCAAATGTTTTAAGGGTTTTACTAGGAACTTAATAAAAATAATACGGTTAAGACATAAGTAATAAAAGGACATTCCAAGCAAATCCTATTATTGCCGCCAAGCAATTTTTTTTTTTCGAAATGACAATATAATATGTGTTGTTGACCGCAGATAGCCATGACAACGTTATCGGACTATGGCGAGAGACAGAAGAGTATATTCTTCGGCCCCGCTGGCGGGACCGGTTATTGAATATGTGCCTAGCAGCTAATATGAGACGGGTTGACGTCACCTCCGGGTTAGCGGCGGTGAGCTCGTCAACGGGCAAGCCGAGAACGTGTCTCGGTCGACGGAGAAAAGACCGCCATGCAGTAATCTCTGCATTGCTGTGTTCCGGTTTGAAAGTGGAGGGGGTCGGCGACGTCCACTGCGGGACATAGGCCTCCCTCATGGATTTCCAGGTATTGCGGTTGGAAGCGGCCTGCATCCGCAGACCCGCGGTCTTGATCAAGTCATGTGCCCATCTTGTAGGTGGACTCGAGAACTTTTCGGCCCCATGGGCCATCTGTTATTAGAGCTACATGGCCTGCCCATTGCCACTTTAACGTGCTAATCGTATACGTCGGTGATAAATAAATAAAATGTGTGAATTAGGCAACTAGCATGAACCAGCGCGTGAAACCACTGTATCTAGATTATTAAGCACTAATGACCCGTTTATGTTATTCACACCGTTTTGAATTAATTAATAAGTATTTTTAACTAGATAGTAACCGCGACTTCGCCCGCGTGGGTTCATGGAATTAGGTTTGTAGTGTTAAACTTCCTAACTTCATTTGTTGTTACAGCAAATGCTGAGTGGCGACCGATTTGTGTCTTATTTTATTGTTTTTTTATTAATTATAATTATGTGTACATTGTTAAAATAAGGTGCAAATAAATATTTTCTATTTTCTATTTTTTTCTATTTTTTAAATTCCTTTCTTAGTGCTCATTAATGTGTCAAATCCGTACTCATTCAAATATCAAAACCACCAAATATAAAAAGAACATATTTTTTTTTTAAATAATTAGTTCCCCTTAATAAATTACATCCCCAATTTCAAACCCTTCAAGTTTAATTTCCGCAACGTTAAGTAACCTATGTACATCCGAGGACTAATCTATGCCTATTGGCTAAAACTCATCAAAATCGGTTCTACCGTTTTGACGTGAAAACTGACAGTTATTTGTAAACTTTTGCGGTCTGTAAACATAATAAACTGTTCTGTGTGACTTACCTTATTTAAAACATACTTAAGCATGTGTGTAAGACCTTTTATTTGTGGTATATATATCATACAGCGTCAGCAACTGGTGCTCATGCTGTACGGGACGCTGCAGTGCCTGGGACATTGTTAGATGGATTAGGCTTGGCCCAGCACCATCCTCACAGCTTTGTCAGCTATTAGTCAGAGGAAAGAACACATTAATACGCCTGGAGCTGACTAAGCCGCTTTCAAGATGGCTAGACATAGGTGCTGAGCAAGCCTAATCCATCTTGTATCATCCTCACATCTCTTCTTATAGTATGCTTCGTGCTGTTATGTGATATATATGAATAAGTGTACCTACAAATAGTCAGAGGAACGAACAGGTCAATAGCCGCTAACAACAAACATACATACATACACTTTCGCTTGTTATATATATTTTAGGAATTAAGTCCTAGGCTGTCACATGTGGTGGGCTGCACATGCTAGATACTAGTGCTTGTGTATCGTTACAACTGATGTATTACACGGAAACCACTAATGCGATGGCAGATGTATGGACTTTTTATGGGTTTATACTGACATCTGAGTATTTTGTTTTTATGCGCAACTTAAAGTGTGAAAGTCAAATAACTAAATCAAAAAAATAAAATACAAAATAAAAATTTATTTATTGGGAACAAACGTAAAATACAACAAAAAATACTATAAACGATGATAATCGCAGAAGTAAATATTACTGTGTCGCGATAACCAACGCCCTCCTCTATGCAAGTACAGGCGTAGTTCCCTTTTTAGATATAAATTTATATAATACAAACTAAGATAGTGATAAAATATAATATTAAAATATATATGAATATATGGAAATATATATAATATTTATATTAAAATATAAGCCGTCTAAAAAAGAAAGAATATCATAAGTTATCTACCAAAATAACAGTGCCTAATAAGCAAAATTAAATGAAATTAAAAGAATAATTGCCGTGAGGTGCTGGTAGTAGAAAGTGACCTCTTGCTAAGGGATATATACCTCCGTAAGATGGGCAGCAGCGTCTTTCCGTGTGTCAACATCCCGTCTGCGCTCGCCAACCCGCTTGCGTGTGTGTATGGCAACAACCCCCTCATGGTCTTGGAGGTCCACGAGGTGGACAGAAGTCCTACGGCTGTGATGATGATGATGATGAAAAGAATATAGTGATCCAAATTAATTTTGAACATTTTAAAAACCGGCTTCAAACTAGATACGTTTTTCTAGATTTAGATCTTCTTCCATCGTATATATGTATGTCATACATTAACAAAGTCTATCTATAGAATTTATTTTTGTATGTATGTATCACTACTTTTATGTACAATGATGATATTGGTGACATCCGTTTAGATCAAAAATCAAAAGCAAAATCAATAAGTATTTATTCAATAGAGCAAAACGCTACTTAGAATAGTCAGTTTACAAAATAATAACAAAACATAAAAAAATCAATAAAGCACATAGTTGAATTCGTTCGCTTCGGAAAACTTTTTTTTCCAAGTGAGGGATAGAAGCGAAGAAGTTACCTCACTATTTTACTTCTATTCATTGTTACAATATTTGTCTTAATATTATGCTTAATTTAATGGCCGCAAGGATATTGGATGATTAGGATATTGCAAGATGCCATCATTTCTTGTCGCGGTTGAACTGAGCAACACTAGGCCAAGGGTCAATATCATTCAAATAAGCATCTATGTAGTAATAAGCTTTTTCTATGAGATTTTGTTTTATAAAAAGCTTAAACCTATGAATCGATAGTTCGGTCGCCTCAGATACTAAGTGTACTTTTCTTTTCCACTTTCTGGGTTTATTGATAACTCTTTCTGTTGAACTGGTTTATTATTAAATACGTCGCTACTGTACAACCCTCTTTACTCAGGTTTCAGATGAAAATCAGCGTTGGGCTGTATCAACGCACCAAACATTTATGCTGAGCTGAACGCCCTTTTAGCACTAAAATAAATTTGTTTTTGTACTTGATTAATTATTTCTTGATTAGGTATCTGTGTAGCGCCTGAGTTGTTGAAATTTTGTGTTAAATAAATGCATTCTTTATCTTTATCTTCATACCAAAACACAAGCTAGGTATTTTTAGGGCTACCCAACCCCAAAGTTGCTACGTGTGAAATATCCAGTATTATTTATTTAATTAAACATAAAATGAACGTAATATTCGGATTATCTCAACATAAAAAGGCAAACTTATATACTTTTATTTCCTTTTCTTATCTGAAAACGTTACAATCACCATCCAAACATCCTTACCAGCATTACAAAAGTATTATCTCCACTTACGTAATCACTCGCGAACCGTCAACAGAGGGCGCTGGCAACCCTACCGCCCTCGGCGTGAACGACCCCTATTTTAAACCAAGGGAGTACTTTTATTGCAAAAAATACTCGGCAATTTCGAGCGGGTACAAACGACCCCGGTGTCCCAGAGGTAGTTTAGAATCGGCACGATTATGTTTAGGGTTAAGCGTCATTGATATTGCCGATCGGTGGCCGCAGGAGGGTTATTCAATTTTTTCCGTCTCTAATTTGTATGGCCCGTGGGTCTAAAGGACCGGATAGATGCTATCGGGTTAACTCTGTTTGGATAGTGATCGACGTTTACCATTTAGAAATAGTGGTTTGTTTGTTTGATAATAAATGACGCTGGATATTTTACACAGCTCCGTTTGCCCTGAAAGTAAGCAGAACTTGATTTTAGGATACCGGATGGTTGTGACTTAAATCTTTTTCTTTTTTAAATACATACGTAGAAATTCTAAGGCCTCTGCCTCGAATCTTACATGCAGCGGGGCGGCAAATGGACCGGCCATTTGATTTTAAGCATAAGATCCTGCCGCTCCCGCGCGGCCGCCACCGCCGCCCCGCTGCCCGCAAGATTCGAGGCAGAGGCCTAAGACCCGGAACAAATATCTGCAGCAAGCTAACATATATTTTCCTCGCGGCGAGAATCGAACCTGCAATCCATTGCGTCTTAGACTACTTACTTTGGGGCTAGATTTCTTTTATATTACTTTATGACGAGACAAGCCAAAGGCTCACCTGATGTTAAGCGGTAACCTCTACCTATACCAAGATGCTATATGAATTTCTAAATTCCATTCCCTTCAAAGCATAATTTATTTTATTACAATTTAAATTCTGGCTGAATCTTTAAATGCTTTATTCAAATATCACTCTAAAAGTATTTGATGTAGGTACGATTGAAAATAACCTATCATTCCGGTAATCCCAAGTGCTCCCAGTTATCAAAACAAAGCATAAAACTCATCCTCCAAAGGCAACATCTTCAAAGCGTGCAAACCAGTTAACCCTTCGGTGGTAGGTATATTTTCCGGCGGTTGCTCCCGCGTGTCACCAAACGACCCCATAATTGATAAGTAAAGGAAAAGAAGAACCTCATACATATTTATGAGTGCCCGAAATTGCTACGGGACCCTGCGAACGGGAGCACTTGCGCTATCGACTCATTATGCTTTTAGGGTTCCTTTGTTATTGCCTCTTTGATGTTGCGAATCGACGGATTTTCTTTAGTTTTACATGATTTGAGGGTTTAATGTTTCAATTTGAATAGTTTAGTTGCATTTGAATTTAAATAACATTGAATGAGGCCATCCCACTAACATTATAAAGTTTAAAGTTTGTATAGATGTATAGATGTTTGTTGCATCTTCACGCAAAAACTACCGCATGGATTGTGCTGAAACTTTGCACAGGTACAGATTTTCAAAATTCTTTCACAATTAGAATACTACACTATCCCTGAGTAACAAAGGCTATATTTTATAGTCGTATTGCCACGGGAACGGGAACTACGCGGTTGAAACTGCGGAGTGCGACTAGTCTCTCTCTATTATAAAGAGGAAAGATTTATAATGTTTAAAATAGAAATAAATAAATAATGCTGGACAAATCACACAGCATCATCTAGCCCCAAGCTAAGCAGAGCTTGTGTTATGGGTACTATAGATGACTGATAAATTTAATACAATATACTACATAGATACATATTTTTATTATATATAGAAGGAGAAAAGGAATACCTTAACAAAAACCGATGTACTCTCAAAATACTTTTCTCTTACAACTCATCATAATTTCAGAAGACAGACTAAGCCCTGCGTACAAGTTTACAACGCAATGTTGCGTTAAACACCATAAAATAACACAGGAGCACAAAAGAAACACAATAAACACAAGTTTTACGAGAAAACTCAGACATTACAACTCTCCTTACGACAATAATCCATTTTTGAATGTTTCGAGAATTTTTCGCGGTTCTTATAATGGCTGCGGTGTTGTGAATTAAGTTGGCGGGAACAATTTTAGGGGGAAATTATATATTTTCGCAAAGAATGTGTCATGGCGACAACGAAGTGTTTTCGAAAATATTAACCATAAACTTACAAAAGCTGCTGTAATATTATTTAATGTTTTGTTCTGAAATCCATACCGATTTTCATCTTAATATTCACCAACTGTTGATTTTGCATTGCTAAAATGAAAAGTTGTGTGCTATTTTATAAATTGTTAAGGTCAAAATGACGTTTGTGCCTACTGCGATTCTATGCCGCATATTTAAGGTAGGTATATACATTTTTAACCGACTTCAAAAAAGGAGGAAGTTCTCAAGTAGTTTGTCGTTGTTTTTTATCTATGTTAACTCGTCGTTTTTAAACCGATTTGGAAAATTCTTGTCGGTTTTTCAAAATTCGATTCTGATTATAGGATTCATGAGAAATAAAATAATTATAATTGTATCTCAAAGACGAGTATACCAATAATTTATTCTTCCTGTCGTCACTTATGGGGCTGAAACCTGGAACCTGGGCCTCTAAATGGTCTACGAAACGTCAGCAAGATGATAATAAGTTAGGTACGTGGTGTAAGCCGTATTATATTTATTAAATTAATGAGTGGCGACCAAGAACCGGCGAAAGAATAGTAGGGCGGCCGCCAATGCGCTGGACAGAGAATGGAAGACGCATAAAGAAGGCCTCTTATACCTAACAATGGGTGAAACTGGGCTGAAGGAGAAGAAAAAAAGAAGAACAATAGTGTCACTGAAGTCTCTCAGGGCATGGTTTCATGGTTCAATTTAAACTGGCGGTTGGGTTTAGGTTTGCACCATCCCATATTCACTGTACAATGTTTTCTTGTTTTTACAGCCAGCTTTAATTTGGGACCCATCATAAATCGAGAAAAATACTTAAAAGTAATAGACGTACATAATGAGAGGATTGGATATTTTCAGCAACAAGTCAAGGAATATATTGTTGAAGACGGTTTTTTTTTGTTAAAAAATTTAAGAATTTTGAACTTACCGTCGTCCGTCCCCAGAGTCCGGCGACTTCGTTTGCGTTTGTAAAGTATAACACTTTACAAACGCAAACGAAGTCGCCGGAACATACTATTTTTTATACGAGTAAATAACGAGAAAAACCTAAGGCCCACCTGACGTTAAGCGGTAACCTCTACCAAATACAACTGCAATACCGCGTTGATCACATCTAAGCAAGTGACCAACGCTGCATTAAATTGCGCCCGTCACCCTGAGACAGAGTTGTAAGGCCTCATGTGCCCGTAATTTCACCGGTCCCCTTACCCTTCAATCCGGAACACAGCAATGGAGACAATTACTACTTGGCGGTAGAAATAGGTAGGGTGGTAGAACGTCTCTAGGTGAACTCTTCACAAAAAGTTCTACTATTACAGTTATGGGATACATTCATCGTCATCATTTCAGCCGTAAAACGTCTATTACTAAACACAGTTCTCCCTCATGGATCTCCATATCCTATAAGGGGTAGTTGCCATACTCACTTCACTTGGCAGACGGGTTGGCGTGCGCAGTCGCTGATATAATTAACATTTTGGGATGTTGATACATGGAAAGACGCTGCTAACCATCTTGCGGAGGTATCCCTTAGCAGGCTCTTACTGCATCCACGGGCATGAGAGGAGGGGCATCATTCTACTGCCGTCAGCCCACGGCATGGGATATATTACCTCCTAGTAAGTCCAGTCCTCACATAAACCATTCGGGCAATTATCCTGATCTATAATTAAACCGTTGATTACGAGCGTTAATGAATGAAATCATTTCACACAGACAACAACTACAGTACCACCAAATTAACTGTTCACAGCATCGCTGAGTAACACAAAAAGTAAGCTGTTAATTAACTTATTGACATATGAATAATATAAATAAATATAAAATACAGATGTTGAGGTTACATTTTTACAAATTCCAAAGCATAAAATTGTGATTTGTCAAAAGGTTATTGTAGTAGAAATGGTTCCCTTGCCTAAATACTTCAGCCATTTCACTAAAAATATGTGCATTGATTATTTATTATGCATTGATTCTTTGACAGAATTGATAACAGTTTGATGAAAATAATAAGTAAATTATTTACATATATGTAAAGTTTAGTACTGACAGTATGTTTTCATTTGTACACATTTATTAATGAAAAAAATATAATAATGCTGGTAAATTCACACAGCATCATCTAGCCCCAAGCTAAGCAAAGCTTGTGTTGTAGGTACTAGATGACTGATATACTTAATACATAATACTACATAGATAGATTTTTTTTTATTACATATGCCCGTGGATGCAGTAAGAGCCTGCTAAGGGATACTTCCGAAAGGCGGGCAGCAGCGTCTTTCCATATTATTATATCAACATTCCATACTGCGCTCGCCAACCCGCCTGCCAAGCGTGGTGAGTATGGCAACTTCCCCTCATGCAGACCCATGAGGGAGGCCTTTGGTCATTAGTGGACGTTTTATGGCTGATGATAGAAAAATATCCAGAACACCCTTAACAAATATCTGCAGATTTTACAGACATTTCTCCCAAGGCGGGAATTAAACCAAATTAAATTAAATTAAATCTGTCCAGCATTATTTATTTATTATTTATTTATTTTAAGTTAGTCTGTGATGCTAAAATAGTGTGTGAATTAACATAAATTGTTTAAAAAACTTTCAAATAATAAACAAACTTTCAAACCCCCAACCTCTTGCGTCGCAGGACCTTCGCCCGCTGCGCCACTGCGGTTAGTAGGTAACTGTCTGTGTCTGTCTGTGTTGGTGGATAGTTAGTTTATGACACAATCATTCGCTTCCGTTCAGTTACAACAACACTCATGATTTGTGGTCTCAATTCGCATGTGGTAGGTACGAAATAAAAATAGAGGAGTAGGAATCAGACATCATCTTTTTGCCCATGTGTTGGCTATAGCCGCAGAATAAGTCTACGTGTAGTTTGCACATGTCGCTGGAATAATTACAGAATTATGTACGATTTGCGGACGGTAGCGAAACCTGGATGCGGCTAGCCGAAGACAAGCCGAAGGCTTTACCGAAAGTTGCTTATTTATTACACTTAAAGTTTCCTGAAGCATGTGCTTTATTTAATTTAAATGTGTTTTGTTTATTTTTTGTAAAAAAAATATTGTTATTAATTATTAAATATGTAATTATTGATAGAAGTTCCATAATCAAATGTAAAATTTTGTATTTTGAACGACTAAACACTTATTGACTTTGACTTTGATTAAGGGATAATAAACAACTGTGGTGCTCCGCCGTGTGGTGCCGGCAGTAGAATGATACCCCTCCTCTCATGCCCATGGATGCAGTAAGAGCCTGCTAAGGGATACCTCCGGAAGATGGGCAGCAGCGTCTATCCGTGTATCAACATCCCATACTGCGCTCACCAACCCGCCTGCCAAGCGTGGTGAGAATGGCAACTACCCCTCATGGAGATCCATGAGGGAGGCATGTGTTCATCAGTGGACGTTTTACAGCTGAAATGATGAAACAACTGTATTATTATAATGTATAAGTTAATTGTATATTGTATGTGTACATATTATATTGCCGTGGGGCGCCGGCAGTAGAATGTTACCCCTCCTTTCATGCCCTCGGATGCAGTATAAGCCTGCTAAGGGATACCTCCGGAAGATGGGCAGCAGCGTCGTTCCGTGTATCAACATCCCGTATTGCGCTCGCCAACCCGTCTGCCAAGCTTGGCAACTACCCCTCACAGAGATCCATGGGGGACGCCTGTTTTCAGTAGTAGACGTTTAACGGGTGAAATGATAATGAATGATATTATAATGTATGAGTTAATTGTGTATAGGTACAACTTCACTTAAGAAGCCTTGAATTATTAATAATGTTACTTATTTGCGCGGTACTAAACTAGAATACTAGAATAATAGTATTGTAGTTTTACACATAAAACGGAAGAAGAGAATCATGAAACTAGAGGGTTGATTTTTACTTTAAAATAAATAAATAATGCTGGACAAATCACACAGCATCATCTAGCCCCAAGCTAAGCAGAGCTTGTGTTATGGGTACTAGATGACTGATATACTTAATACATTATACTACATAGAAAGATATTTTTATTATAATATAGAAAAACACCCAGAACACCCTGAACAAATATACTTTATGCAATAGTCGCATAAGACAAAAAAATATACGCATGATGTGAGAGCAAACACGAATGAAAATAAAGAAATTGAGAGTGGCTTGTGGCTATGGCCGCCTGCCAAGCGTGGTGAGTGTGACATAAACTCCTCATGACGAAATACTTAGAGATCCATGAGAGAGGCGTATGTGGACGTCATACGGCTGAGATGATGATGATGAACCATAGTTTCAGTATACAAACGTTTTTGAAGTTACTTAAATAAATATAATAAATACAATAAAATGAGAACCTTATCTTCATAAGCATAATGACTACTCTTTACTGCCTGAGAGCTCACAATTAAAATAAAACAAAACGTCGTTTGAAGGTACATTCAGCGCCCATCAGTCTGACTCTACCAACACATGTTAGCTTCTTGTTTACTAGATTCTGCACGCGGCTTCGTACGGTGTTTTGACCAATAAAAATAGCATAGTTGTAAACCCCAGGTATGTCCTGGGGTGGATGTACTTGGATGGGAGGAGTTTATGTCACGCTTGGCAGGCGACCTGGCCACAAGTCACTCTCATTTGTTTTTTTTATTTTCATTCGTCATGCGTATATTTTTTTGTCTTATGCGACTATTGTATAAAATAAAAATGGCCTCACTCATGGATTTCCAGTTATTGCGGTTGGAAGTGACCTGCGTCCACCGTCGACCTGCGGTCTTCACAAGGTCGTCAGTCCATTTTGTTGGTGGACGTCCGTGGCGTCTACTTGACAACTCTTCAGTTCCATCTGCCATCTGCTCTGTAAGCTTCATGGTGAGGAACCGTACACAGCCGGTAACAAACGCACGACCTTCGGATCGAAAGCCGGGGTACATACCACTCGGGTAACACGGATTCATTTAAACTTCAGACGTAATCATATACTTTATTTCGTGTCAATAAGTTTATATAATGTTTTTTTTTATTGTAAGTGAACGTGTCTATGTTATGTAAACTATGGAAAGGCAAACTATGGTAATAAATATTTTTTTTTAAATTTTGAATTGACACGTGCTTTCATCTGGGATATAGCCGACTAAGCTATAGTTCGTAAAACTTGATCGTTGCGACAGATGCCAAGTGACACGATTGGAGCTTAAGGACGATGTTGATATGACGGTGTACATATATATAGGTTGCAATGACTTATCGGCATCGCACATCGCTATTCGTGCAATCCCACCTATATAGTACGACGCTGCCACAGGTCATGTAAACCGTTACCAAATTCAGAACTTGATGGGCGGGATTGCGAAGACAGCTGTCGCCACGATCACGCTATATTTTCAATCCTGATCCATGGATGTAGCAAATATATGTATTTATGTTAATTTTGACCTCTTGAGATTTTAATTTTTCTGGGGATATAAAACCGCGGGAAGGAACTAGTGAAAGATAAGTCATAATTTAATCATCCAAATTTTTGCTGCATAACATCATGCGACAATATCACATAACAGCCTGATGTTAAATTACAATGATGGATGCGTTGAGAACTAAACATGGACTAAGGACCTAAAAATTCTAGAGTTTTTTATATTGATAAAACAAAAACAATTTCTGCAGGCTACCGGCAGTAGAATGTTGCCCCTCCTCTCTTGCCCCGCCAGCTTGTAGCCACCTACAAGCTTGTCTTCAAGCTTGGCTACAAGCTGCTCTTGCCGGTGGCCAACCCGCCCGCCAAGCGTGGTGAGTATGGCAACTACCCGCTCATGGAGATCCATGAGAAAGACCTGCGTTCAGTAGTAGACGCTTTACGGTTGAAATGATGATGATGATAACATCTACTTGCGAAGGTCTCAACATCTTCATATCGCGTTATTTACCCGACGTTTCGACAGGATTGCACCAATCGTAGTCCCGGGAAGACATGGTGAATGTCTCAATATCTGCCCAGACTTTCGACATTATAATATAAGATAGTTTCGCCTGAGATCTAGCAGCTAACTCTCACGCACCGAGATTGCCATTAAAAATAATTTGCACATGTCATTTAAATGAGAATGTGGCAGGAAGTCTGGTCATGTGGTGCGGCCGTTGACCCCGGCTAGGGCTTGCAATTGACGTGGTCACGAATAGATGTTTGTTAAGTAAGTCATGTGACGAGCTTCGTTTGTCGAGTGGTATGCACCCACGACTTTCAATCCGAAGGTCGGTTGGTTCGATATCGGCCGCGCACCTATGGATTTAGCTGTCTTGGAAAATTGATCTACAGACTTAACACGTGCTTTGACGGTGAAGGAGACATCGTGAGGAAACCCGCGGTTTTGTTAGCTTCAGATGTATTGACATGTTCTTTCCTCTGACTAATAGTTGACTAAGTTAAGAGGATGGTATAGGTATTGGGCAAGCATAATCCCTTTAACAATGTCCTAGGCACTGCAGCGTCCTGTAAAGCAAAATTATCAGTAGCTGTAATAATATGCTGTATAAATCATCTATAGTAGATGCAAAAGCCTTACTTATAACCACGGCATCCAAATCCATTGTTGTATGTCTGGATCACAGGTTGCCGAGACTCTCAAGAGACTGGTGTTCTCAGGGTACCCAAACTCACTAAACATTTTGAAAGAAAAATGGCATAAATCTTTAAGTGATTTTTTTTGGAAACTAGACTAAGTTAGATCGTAAGATAGACTAGAAGTAGGTTTGTGGTAGATATTTCTGTTCAAGCAATACCTATATCAAATAATTTTGTAATGTCTGTTTTAGAAAAGCGAGACCTTCTAACACAAGTTTTGTACTGAAATCAAGGTCTCAACAAACTGTTAAAAATCAAATGTACAACTGATACAGAAAAGACTAAATTTTTATTAATTAATGCTCTAGTAAAATAAAACTCCATACATTGGATTCTCAACCGCATACACAAGTTTTTGAATTTATTATTTTAACTACCAAGGAATCAATGAGTTCTAAGGTACAGTCAATCGGATGCGTAAGGTGATTTTAATATCTACGAGTACATAGCGCCCCCATTTCCTAACCCATTTTGCGTAGATATAAATTTAATATAAAAATTGATAGTGATCATAAAATATTGTTTTGAAATGATATTAAATAAATGCGCGGAGGCGGTGATCATAAAGTATTGTTTAAAAATTATATTCAATAAATGCTTGGAGGCGATGATCATTAATTAACTATTATGTATTTGTATGTATGTACGTTGGTCTGTTTTGGTTTTAGTTTTACGTATGTTTGTTTATTTCTCTATTAAAGTATTTATGTGATTTATGACTATATTTATATTTATTTGATATCCCTATTATTTTATATTTACGCCACTGTCTATATCATTTTATATTTCCTGTCCATCCCAAGGTTGCCTGGAAGAGATCGCTCATAGCGATAAGGCCGCCCTTTGTACATTTTCAATGTGTTTGTATATTTTCAATGTGGTGTACAATAAAGAGATATCTATCTATCTATTAATTTTCGGATTCCGTGGTAATAAGCCGATGAATTGTAATGTTAGACGGTATAGACGGACTTGAAAGATAGCAAAGTGTACTCGGCGTGTGAATAAACCAAAGTGTGCTGATACATTTAGAGTAGCGTGCTGTCCCAGTGTGAACCGGCCATAAGTCTCTTTCTAAGTATGAAGAGCAAGTACCTAAAGACGCCTTTGCTTTGCAGCGGTTAACTTCAGCACGCCAGTCTTCCCACGACCTTAACCATTTGCAATCCGGTCGAAAAAATAAAGATAAAGATAAAGATTTATTTACTTAACACACACGCACATCCAGAAAGGCAAAAAGAAAACACACAGAACAGGTATAAAATACACAACATTACAAAACATTGGTCTTTCCCAAGTGCGCGGCTAAGTAGGTTCAGCCTCAGCCAAATGTCGCTACTGCACCGAGGGCGATACCGACGCTGATTTTCAGTCTGAACCTCAAAACATTACCGAAAACGAACCAGGTTTATGAATAAATGATAATTATTAAAGTCCAGAATCTATAACAAAATAAAAAATAAAATATTAAAAACATTATAAGGCGTATCGAGTTAATAATTAGACAAATTAGGAAGATCAATAAATATATTTTATATATATGTAAGTAGTTTATGTGTATATAATTATAAATTGTGTTTTTGACATGCAATAAAGTAATAAAATAGAAGGCAACAAAATTATCTAAATTCCTGTATTTTACATTTATATTCTACATCTAAAAAACCAAATAGTAAAGAAAGAAATAAATAAATTACATGTTATTGTATGAAATTGGATGTATCTTGAGAAAGGCTTTTCTTAGGTACTTTTTTGTTTAAATAATAATATTTTCTTAAGTTTAAATTTAAAAGCATTTGAACATTTAAGAGCACGTAATGGGGGTGGGAGATTGTTCCAGCAGTGAGTGGCTGCATAACGAAAAGATCCTCGGAAAGCTACTGTTCTGTGCATCTGTGTCAGAAAGACAAGCTTCGAACAAGACCTGCTAGGATACCCAGAATTATCGTCAGCCGCCAATTTAAGCTTATTGAAGAGGTAGGGGGGTGATTTAGATTTTAAGACTCCGAACAGAAGATTTGCTAAGTGCAAATCCCGACGAGCCTTCATCTTCAACAGATCTGAAGAGTTCAAAAATGGCGTAACATGTGATCGAGGCGGAATGTAGAAGCAAAAACGAGCACATGCATTCTGGACTCGTTGCACTAGCTTATCAGTCCGGCCAAGAAGACATGGCCCAAATACTACATCGCAGTAATTAAGCTTTGACAAGACAAGAGATTCACATAGAGTAATTCTGATCGCTTCACTCAGGTATGGACGAATTTTGTAAAGGGTTTTCAACCTGTAAAAGCAGTTACGCACACTTTCTGCTACTTGACTTTCAAACCTAAGTTGAGCGTCAATTATCAGTCCCAGACTCTTTGCCTCAGAAACATACTTCACTTGTTCTCCACCCACTACAACTTTTAATTTGTCCTTATCTATTTTAAGTAGATTAAATCTGGATCCTGTTAAAATAAATTGTGACTTTTTGGGGTTCAATACAAGTGAATTAGAGAGGGACCATTGATAAATATGCTCTAAATCGAAGTTAATTTCCTTGACCGCACACAGAAAGCTAGATGGAGGGAAAGAGTGGTAGAGCTGAAGGTCATCAGCATATAGGTGGTATTTGCAGTGTGAAATGTTACCAATTATATCAGCGCTGTACAAGATAAAAAGCAAAGGGCCAAGGATTGATCCCTGGGGAACTCCTCTAGGCACTGACTGAAGGGATGATCGTAGAGTTTTTCCATCCGAAATTTTCAACTCAACACATTGCTTTCTATCGCTGAGGTAGCTATCAAACCACTTGACTGTGCTAGCATCAAAGCCGTAGAATGCAAGCTTCGATAAGAGCAGCGGTATATTTATAGAGTCGAAAGCCCGTGAAAAATCCAGCAGAACAAGTATGCTGCACATGCCACGATCTTGAGCAGACAACAAATTATCGACCACATCAAGAAGGGCAGTTGCAGTGCTGTGGCCCTTTCGAAAACCTGACTGGTACTGCGGCAGGATATTATGCTCTTCTAAATATTTGACAAGCTGCAAACTGACCACTTTCTCCAAAACCTTAGATAAGCAAGGAAGTAAACTAATAGGCCTTAGGTCAGTGACTGACGCGGGGATACCTTTCTTTGGTATAGGTTTGATGACCGCCACTTTCCAACTCTCTGGGAAAGTACCACTTATAATAGAGCAATTGATGATTGCAGTAATAGCTTCTAAGGATTGTGGTAGAGTTAGTAAAAGCATATCTAAACTGATGCCATCAATACCCTGAGCATTCGATTTGAGGCTTTTTATTATCTTTAAAACCATATCTTGGCTGACCGGGCTCAAGGCGAAAGTCACTGATTCCGTGCAAAATCTATGGTGTTCAAAGAAAGTCAATTGCGAAATACTGACAGAACCATTTCCTGGTATATCCAGAAAATGATCGTTTATACTATCTGGATTATCAAACTGGGAAGGAAGCTCATCAGCCTCTTTTTTATTAGGTAAAATATTAGTTTTTAAGTTTTTCCATAACCTTTTTGAATCATTAATATTACTATTGATTTGATGAGAAAAATAAGCTTTTTTTTCACTCTGTATAGCCGAGATTACAACATGTTTTAAATCCAAGTAGCATTTTTTCAGGATTTCACATTTATTTAATTTATACTTATCATAATATTCATTTCTAATTGCCATCATATCCTTGACCGTATCCGTTATCCACGGATGCGGTGAGCCTTTAAATTGTCTAGTTTTAAGCGGCGCATGTAAGTCATATAATATATTTATGATGCCAGTAAAGTCAATAATTAATTTATTAATCCCCAACGGACGCTGAAAATAGGTCCAGTCCACCCCGTTTAAGTCATTTCTGAAAAGATCCACTAATATATTTTTCAAAGGCCTATAAGTGACAAACCGAGAACTAGGCCTATCTTTTTTTATTTTGAAATGTACTAGAAGCATCGCATGAGCGCCTAGTTCCGGGGTATGCTTCACCATTACATCAGTCACTCTAGCGTCAGAGCAAACCAAGTCGATTAAAGTTTGACTATGAGACGTGAAGTGTGTGGGCTGCGTAATTAATTGTTTAAGATGTATACCATCTAGAAATTGCTGCATCAACTTAGTTTTATTATCATTTACCTCTAACATATTAATATTAAAATCTCCGAGTAGAATAACATTATCACAATTAAGAAAAGAAGAAATAGATTCAGCAATAGCATCTAGAAGTGTGTCAACCTGTAACCATTGCGGCCTGTATGCTGTGCCAATAATTATTATTTTACCACAGACGTTCAACCTCAACCACATCTGCTCTACAGTAGAGGCCGAGGGATAGTGAAGTAATTGAACTCGCATGCCCTTTTTAACGTAAAACGCTACCCCACCGCCTCTACCTTGCCTTATATGATCAGGCCTAGGACATAGGAACAATCGATACCCCGAGAGTTTAGGCGCACAGTCTTCTTGGCCTGGCCTCAACCAAGACTCATTAATAGCCATTATGTCAGGTTTTGTATGATCCACGGCTACTATGAATTCGTCGTGACCGGTATTCAAAGACCCAGCGTTGAAGAAACCAACTTTAAGATTTAATTTAGGAGATCTTATTTAAAAATAATTTAATTTTAATATTTTGCAGCCATCGTACGAAATAATGATTACATGTGAATTGGAAAAAAAAGTTTAAAACCAATCTTAACATTGCAAGAGGGCTTACACATACTTTAGCTCTGAATTGTAAAAGGTAAAACAAAAAACCAAAAGCCACAAAGTTATCAATATCATACCACCAGCCATTTAAAAATAAAAACAGTATATTTAAATTTATTACAAGATAGCAATAGCAATCAGAAACATAATTTACTGGTTTTACTTGTGGATTCATGTAACAGTCTTTTAATAAATATATATAATAGAGTAGTACGTTTGTATTGTTTGTACATGCAGAATCATACAGTAGCATACAAATAAATAGTTTATATGTGAAATTTATAATTACACTAAATACGTTAAAAATTAAAAGTAGCCCTCTTATGCATGTATTTATCAAACTACAACGCATGGAAAGACCAATATTTCCTACTAACCTAATAAAACCTAGTAAGTAGTTTAATAAAATATTGTTAAGAATACAACGCATTTTAAAAGCTAATGACAGATTGTTACACAATTTAAGAAACACATTAGACAAAATCTTATAGGCAAAGGAACATACAACTAATGCCATAAAACTGATAATTTTAATATTATTTAACTTTAATAAACCGGTGACATAACTAGCAAACTGTATTATATACCAAAAACCCGAGACAGGTCAGCCTCCGTTCGAATGGGATACGCCTGTTTACCGTCCGCCTGTCTGATGTATACGCGTCCCCGCTTGGTCCAGACAAATCGCCATTGAGCCTTCTTGCATTCCTCCCGGTAAAATAAATGACGATTATATCGCGAGAGTCGCTCGTTGATAAAAATGCGAGGCAAGGCGCTACCAGCTCTACCAGCATCCGCTGCACTCAGTGTGCGTCGAGTACGCGCACCCTGCAGAAATTGATCGCGAAGACCACGGCGTACGAAGCGCACCACAATACGCCGGGGGCGAGGCAGAGTACCCGGTCCTGTACCCTGCGCCACCGCTCCCACACGCTCAGCGAAAACAATGTCCCGTTCTTCTATCGCTACGCCAAGCTTCGTCGCCAGAACGGTTACGGTATGAAACACATTTTCCCCCCTTTCCTCTGGTAGCTGACCGATTTCAAGATCAGATAGCAGGGCATCTTGATCGCGTTCGTTCAGCTCCTGTTGTAATGCCAAGACCTGGGTCTGCAGATTGGCAAGCTCAACGTGGGGTCCATCATGTTTTTTCTCGATGACATCCAATCTATTCTCAATAGAGTCCATACGAGTGGTTAGACCTCGCAAAGAAGCCCTGAGTTCAACCATCTCTTTTCGGAACTCCCTCATCTCCACCATCCAATCAGAGAACTCATTTCGCATCATGTCCAAGCCAGGCACCATAGTCGTCGAGGCAGTTGGCAAAGGGCCCTGTAAGTTTTCCTGGGCATCTCGTGCGGCAGCCGGTCTCACCGGGGTATTATCTCCCTTAGGCGTTCGCGACCTACACTCCGGGCAAACCCATCCTTGTCCAACCGGAGGCACCTCTGGTAATGATACACAGGCCTTATGATACAGGCCCGAACATTTGCTGCAGATGCAGGTAATTATGCGATAAATATCCGTTAATCAAATATAGTAATAATGTGTTGTGATCGCGAAAGTTTAAAAAATACTAATATTAGACGGGTTTTCTAATTATCATTTTCAGCCGTAGGACGTCCGCTGCTGGAAATAGGCCACCCTCATGGATTTCCAAGTACTGCACAACCAAGAACCCGCTTAAAAGGCAGGTTGGCGAGCGCAGTAAGTTGTGTGAGCAGTACAGGGTCTTGGGACATGGAAAGATGATACTACCCATCTTCCGTAGGTATTCCTTGGCAGGCTCGTACTGCATGATAGGAGTAGTACTATTCTGCTGCTGGCACCCCACGACAACCACGGGTATTCTACTCACGGTAATTGTACTGAATTGTTCTTGAAAAATAGGATTCCAACGTGTTCAGTTCCTCCCAGAGGAACTTTGATCAGGGGATGGAGAAGCGCCGCCGTCTCGTTCGTTGTATTTTGTTGTTCATTTAGATATTATTATTAGTGATCTAGTTAATTTAAAAATATCAATAATAATAATCAGAAGGTGTGTCTTAACGCACAAAACATAAACTGAAAATACTGATTCTGTAATTTTCATAATATATTCATACCAAGAGATTCAGCCCAATAAACCCACAGAACAATATAAAGTAATGACCGCCCAAGCAATCCCTTGTTTTAATTTAACTACCTTCAAATTTCTGGAATTTTGAATATCAGGGCATTTACACGCAAACTGTTTGTAGTGCTTACTTTCAAGGGAGCGAGTTGGTTTATTTAGCTAGGTGTATAAGCATCTGCTATTTGTCAGCTAGCATTTAATAAGGCCCAAAGTAAAGCGGGCTTAATAACTTTAAATGTAACTAACCTGTTGTATCATTATCATCTCAGCTGTAGGACGTCCACTACTGGACATAGGTATCTCTCATGGTTCATGTTCTTGGTCATGGTAGGACATTCTAGCTCCAAATTGCATAAAGCTGATATGAAAAGCAGGCTATGACTAAATTGGTTCAATGTTTTTTTGTAAATGTATACTAGGTAAGTACGTCTGTCAACTGCGATATGCTCATTTAGGCATCGCCTGCAGTAGACCGCTCGCTTCAGAACTCCTAGATACTGAATAAATTTTGAAAAATTAATCATGCTTCATTTTTTTAGGGAATTGAATACCAACGCAATCTCCACCTCAGTCGGTCATAGCACCACTGCGGCACGTAGGTCGCCATAATATAATCATACGGTTAGCCTTAATTACAATGCCTTTTATTTGACAGAGCATGTGACAATGTAACTGAAACAAAACAATGTCTTCATCAAAAAACGACTGGAACGGACGGGCACTGCGCACTTTCATTATACAGAGTTAATTAATACAAAACATTACGTGTGTGGCCATGAAAGAGGCGTTTAATAAGGCCTTATTAATATATACATATAAAACTCTTCCGTTACTGACTGAGTTACTGACAGACAACGCACAGCCTAAACCACTGAACCTAGATACTTGAAATTTAGCACACATATACCTTGAGTATCCTAGAGGTGCACAAAGGAGGCATTTTACGAAATTTCGGGAACGGGAACTACGCGGGTGAAACTGCGGGGTGCGGCTGGTTAATATAATAAATGTAAAGGATTTTTATCGTCATCATATCAGCCGTGGGGTGTCCACTGCTGAACAGGCCTCCTTCATGTCACTTCATCTCCCACATATGCTTCTCCGAGAAATAACTATAAGGGGTTGCTGCCATACTCATCACGCTTGGCACAAATCACCCAAAGTGGAACGTCAGGGCAGATCTGCTTCAGCAGAATTTGAACTAGGCAACCTCCTCTTCATCAGTATTATGAGGAGGTTGGTGCCATACTCACCATGCGAGCGCAGTACGGGATGTTGATACATAGAATATGGATCTCCATACACCTCCGGAAAGTGGCAGTAGCGTCTTTCCGTGTATCAACATCCCATACTGCGCTTGCCAATCCGTCTGCCAAGCGTAGTGAGTATGGCAGCAATCCCCTTGAAGGTTCGTAAGGGAGGTCTTGTCCAGCAGTGGACGCCCCACGGATGAGATGATGACTCCATTTTCATAGCCCCACGTTCCCAAAAGCTTACAAGCAGGTAGTTCGCTCCAAAAATCATTTTCCCTTTGCCTACAAACTGTATTACCTTACTAATGTTTACTTTTAATCCGCACTTGCAATTTTATATCTAATGACTTTGCGCCATTTTGTTTTAAGCGGGTACAGCGCTTGATGTAAAATCATTTAAGAGGAGTAGGTTTTTAAGGCCATGGTCTTTTTAAACTTTCGCGAACACATTATTAAGACATTAAACCGGGGAGCCGTGTGGTGCCATAGAATATTGCTCTTCCTCTTCTCTTGCCCGTGGATGCAGTAAGAATCTGCCAAAGGGATACCACTTCTATACGGTTATATAATATGTTTAAAATTTATCAAGGCAATTCATGATTATATTTCCTTAAAATGTGGTTAAGTGGCCTAGGTGTGCTTTAAAGACTTAACAAATAAAAAAACAATTTAAGTAAATATATTCATGAATTTTAACTAAGTCTCTAAGCATAGCCCAGTCATTATGCTATCCTAAAGTACAGATGACTTTGTCATAATCTTGTATATTTTTTTTAACCTTTCACTATTTTTTTGACATTACCAAGGTCGTCAATACAGCCCACTTAATTATTTTTTTGCAATGAAAACGCCTAACAAAGTTTTGTTTCTAAAATTGGGATTCGCGCCCGCAACACACCTTCTAGACGTTTTTTATCGAAATCCTACTATAATAATATAAACGCGAATGTTTGTGAGAGTGTTTGGTTGTTTGTTACTCTTTTACGCAAAAACTAGCCAACGGATTGTAATAAAATTTTGCACACGATTAAATGATGACCAGGATTTTACATTTAATCCTGGTAGAACGCACACGAAGCGGCGGGCATATGCTAGTTTTAAATATCCATGAATTATCATGACATTAGTCTGACGGTACTTTATAAGCTATCATCATCATCTTCAGAACACGGGCCTCCCTCACGGATCTCCATGAAGGGTAGTTGCTATACTTACCACGCTTGGCAGACGGGTTGGCGAGCGCAGTACGGGATGTTGATACACGGAAAGACGCTGCTGCCTGCTCCCCCTTAACAAGCTCTTACTGCATCCACGGGCATGAGAGGAGGGGTACATTCTACTGCCGGAACCCCACGGCAAGCTTTAGCACTAGTAAAAATATCTGATTACGATATAGAGATGAAAAATAGAACAAAAAACGCTTACAACTTGTGCTAATATAAATTTGCTACCAGTTTGTACTTTGTACTTTAACTTGCTACTAACTTCATTCCGCTCAACTTTTTCTTTGACAACTAAAAACGACGAATTATTTTTAAGTTTTACTTTTGTGCTACAATGGACCTAATTTGAAGGAAAAAAGACGCATGTAACATTATATTTTAAAAACTAGTTTAATACATTTCAGATACATAATTTTTTTTGTTGATTCCTATTTTGTATTAACTCACTCTTGAAGAAAAAAAAGTCAAATTATTTTTAAATTTTAACTTTTGTGCTACAATGGACCTAATTTTAAGAAAAAAAGACGCATGTAACATTATATTTCAAAAACTTTAATACATTTCAGATACATAATTTTTTCGTTGATTCCTATTTCGTATTAACTCACTCTTGAAGAAAAAAATATGCGTCGTTTTGCTTTATGGTGGCAGTGAAACGTGGACACCAACCTTAAGGGGGTAAAAGCGCTTTCCAACCCTTGCGGTATTTACCGGGGTAAATTAGAGTTTAGATAAATACCCGGGCCGAAATAATTTGCATCCAGATGTGACATTAGAGGCAGGCAATTTTATCTTTTTACAGCGTTCGCATTAAGTTTAGTATTGGCCTTATGAACTTAGAAATAGAGCTTAAATTTAGGCTTTATTGCTGCGCAAATTAAAACAGAGGTCAAACCTCTTTTGGGGTTGGGAATTGTTACTGAATTTATAAAGTGTGTGGGTATGTAAAGTTGATGGCATTATATTTGATACTCGTCATCTTTACCTCCGTGGGATGTCTACCTGCTGGACATAGGCCGATCAGCATGTAGAGGTACCATGTATCCATGCTGTCTACATGGATCTCCAAGTACTCATCATGAAGGGGTTGTTAAACTTGCTGCGCTTGGCTGGTGGGTTGGTGAATGCAGCAGGGGATGTTGATACAAGAAAAGACACTGCCCTGCTTCCGGAGCTTTTTGTCCGGAGGAAGATTCGACATTAAATAAATATAATGCACTGCACGAGTGTGTGCGCGGCGCGGCGGCTGCTGTGCGGTTTTTTGAATGAAATTAGTTTATCTCCAGCTAGGTAAATAGATACGTTAAGTATTTATTAAGTTAATGTATTTTGCTATGGTAATAACTTAATAGAACAATTACGTATTAATAATTATATGAGTAGGTAATATTTTTACCATAGCAACTATTGCCTTTTTATAAGCAATTTTTTTTATTTAAAGTGTAAACCCACACTAAGGTATCAGGTATGAAGGTGTTCGTCTGAACGTTACGGGTTCGAGTCCCGTCGGAGACAAAATTTTGATTGCATTTTTCATTTCTATAACTATTGCCTTATTTAGGTTTCTTTATGTTTTCTATTTTTTGTTTATGATATTTTTTATGTTATCATCTCAACCCCTTAAATAGTAATTAGTCGTGAGGACCAAAAATTGACTTTTTCCTATTATCTATATATAAGTGTAATATTGTGTTAGATAAAAGCTGTCGGTCTTCCGTCACTGGACCAAAACGCATGAGTTGTCCTGCAACTCGCAGCGCTGCGCTAAATAAGTTGTAGGTTTAATTTTAATTATTTTTTATTGATATCGATTTAAATTAATTTTTTTATTATTATTTGAAATGTAATTGTGTAGAATTGATGCTAATTTAATTTATTTTTATTTTAACTAATATTTATTGATTGTTTTTTATTACCTATAAACATTTAAAATTATGGACTTCAGTCTGAAATAAATAAATTATTATTATTATTTAACAATAAATAAATAAATAATTCGTTATTTTTTTAATGTTAACCACATTTAGGTAGAATAATTCGAAGAAATGAAAGCCTTATTAAAACTTTTCGTTTCTGGCAAGTTCGAACCAACCTTGGTCAAATCTGGCTGATATGAATAGCTGAGTTGATATTCTTGATAAGGTAATTGCGATTTCGCACTAATTAAACGCCATCAACACATAACTACAATAGTTCTCATGTTCATTGCCTGAAGTTACATTCAGTAGCAATGACTAGAGATGTCGTTATTATCATCATCTCACCTGGACATGGTTTTGAAAGACATAATAACCAGTTTATCCGTGACTCGTGTAGCTGCGTCAGAATATCTCGAATATCAATATCTCGTAGGCTATGTTCATAGATATTCCACGAACAATAGATACACAAAGGTATGAGGAGTGATAATAACTCCCCGACCGGCCCGGATTTGACCGTAAAGTAAGCGCGGCCTGAATTTATTACGGAGGCTTCAGATTCCGATTTAGACCTACCCGGGGTAAGATTTTTATGTTACGTAAGCTGCTGGTTTGATTTTATCTAAAAGGTAAACGAGTATTGTTTGGTAAGGACGTAACTTAAACTTTCAAGGAAGCACCACAATCATTTAATTAATGGAATCAGGCGTTACTTTGCGGAAATCCATGACAATAAAATGCAATGGAAATATCTAGTTTTAATTCCGCTAATGCTGAGATGCATATTATGCACCGCCCTCCCGCCCGCTAGTTATTTAGTGCTTTATATATATTAAGTCAGCAGGTATAGCTGAGCAGGCAAACCAAAGACTTATATACATATAAGGATTGGCCGCTGCGTTGTGGCTGGCTTCACTTTCGTTCCAGCCGCCGACCAGTCAAGACCTCGGCGTCCACCTAAAGATGCCTCGCGGAGAGGCGAAACACGTGTCGTCGTGTGGGTTTGGGTATGTATGTATGTTGCACTAACAACCTAGTTTTCCCTGCATGTGCATAATTAGCGGGCGGGAGGGCGGTGCATATGCATCTCAGTATTAGCGGAATTAAAACTAGATATTTTCATTGCATTTTATTACCACAATCATTTATTTTACTTTTATAAAGTACTTCGACGTCCTACTTATAGATTACGGAACCTGTAGGTCTACCATGAGTTTTCACAATTTATACTGCTAGCGACTATCGTTAAAAATGTATGAATACTTGTACAGCGCCTCTAGCGGATAGTTTGGTACTAAAATACACAGTAAACTTATACTACAGCGACTGTAGTTTGGGCTTCATTTGCTTAGAATTTGGTCCATGAGTTACAAATCTGACATATTATGTCATAGTAACGTACTATTACTACTGTAGTTACGGCAAGCGATCTAACAGTGACAACTTATGGTAGACACACTGGTCTTAGATATATACATATACCTACTGCGTACGCATTGACACATAATACTAAACTTAGGGAATTGCGCAAGAACAAGTGTTTACATGTGTTTCACATAAAGATTCAGTTATTTCATATTAAATATCGGGAATCTTCATATACTTGTTAAATTGGTGGAGGCACCAAGTGAGTGTGCACGACAGGACGCGGAGGTAAAGGCTCGCGGCCTGTCATCACCCTGAAGAAGTCCCTCGTTAAGGATCGAAACAATTGGTGCCTCCACCAATTTAGTACGTGAACATTCCCGATATTTAATATGAATACGATAAATCAAAATAGTTATTATAATTCAGTTATTTATTATTATATGTATTGGTTGGGTGCTCGTTTCGTCTCAGAAAATCACCATCAAAAACAATTGTCTACGAAACATCACCATCCATAATATTATGGTCCTATAAATATCATTTATAATAAGATATCGTTTATTAACATACAAATATCCGGGTATATAACGCGTAAATTACCTTTATTATTTCCCGACGTTTCGCTTGGATTGCACCAAGCATGGTCCTGGGAAGACTGACGTGTTGGAGGTACCGCAGCAAAGCGAAGGCGTTTGTTGAACTACCCTCACTTGATCTTCATAAAAATTATTAGAGCCGGTTCCCACTGGGACAACACACTGCACTGACTGTATCCACATACTGAGTTGATTTTCCACGCCGAGTACACTTTGCTATCACTGGATTCCACGAGGCAGAGAGTCTGAAACCGTCTTCACGATTGAAATTAGGATGTTTCTTAATCTCAATCGCTTCCCGAACTATTCTCATATTGCCTCTCGTTCGCTAGGATTTTATGGTTGTGTAATTCAGTCCAGTGATTAGGTCCTGAGTCTACTATATGCTCTGCTATAGCAGACTTGTTTATTTGTCGATTTTTCACCGCAGCTATGTGCTCCTTATACGTTCGGCGACAGTGCGCTTCGTTTGGCCTATGTAGGAGCGCCCACAGCTGCAATTGATCTTATAAACACCAGGAACCTGCAAAAATACTACATCCTTTGGCGTACGCAGATGCTTAGCCACTTTTGCGAGTGGAGTACAAATAGACTTTATCGAAAACTTCTTAAGCAGGTTCCCAACCCCTTTCACATAAGGCATGAACGCTGGCTGTCTTGCTACATCTGTTTGTTTCCGTTTGCGCCTACGATTAGGATGCCATCCATTAGTCCTGTATCCGTTTCGTTTTAGACCCGAAGAGCTGGAACATGTTCAGGAGGTTATGTATGTTGTTAATGTGTTGTGATGGCGAAAGTTTAAAAAAGACAAAAGATATCGTTTATCCTAATGCTCTTTATTCATAAAGTTGTTACCAATGCAGTCCATATTATCCTTTGCAATTGAGTGGATGATGATCAGAATGATAGGGTTCACGGCGGTGGTATGAATAATGGGATGCCTGGATTTTTTAACACGGAAGTGTATTAAAATTTTACATACAGTTGGATTGACTCCCTCAGACGCCGGACCTAGGGTGAAATGGTCTAGTTTTGGGGATGCCTCAGCCGGATAATAGACCAACTGGCCCACGGAGGTCGACAAATGACGATCTTAAACTCCACTCATCAACTCAGAACCTGCCGTTCCATTTATACATATTTTGCAGTCAACATTATCCTTTGCAATTGAGGGGATGATCAGAATAATGGGATTTACCGGGCGCGATTATGTCTGGATTATTTTACACTGAAAGTGTAGTAAAAATTTTCCGCAATACAGCTGGTTTACTGCCCTCAGCCAAATTTGAACCTAACAGCCTTGGAACTAGGGGAGGGATTGGCGTGCGGGGTTTGAGTAGGGAATTTCATTTTGTCCCGAATAAAAATATCCCATACGCCGGCTTTGCTTTATCATTGTGGAGCGGAGGTGTAATTAGTTTTCGCAAAAGTCTGATACGGGCTTATTCTGTTTTCTTTTTTGGAGTTCCGCGCAGGAATTTGATTTTGCCTTTATAACTTTTCGAACTATCATGGTTTTGAACACTATAATGCAATATTTTCTGGATATTTGCCATGATTTGAGTCTTGTTGAGTTTCCCGATGTTTCGGCAGAGTTCCACACGCCATGATCATGGACAAATTATTGATCAAAAAGACCTTAATCATGGTTCACATCCTGTAAATACTGCATATAGTGATTTTGCCTATGTTTTTTTCTATAAAAATGTTATACATCAGATATAAGTACCTTAATATTTCTTGCAATATTATTCTGAATATTAATGTTCCTACGCACTCAAAGGGTAAATAAAGGAAAAGGACATATTGAGTCCACGTATACAACGGATGCAACGCATATTATATAATCCAAACTATTCAATATCCTTGCGGAGTTTTAAATAAATTAAGCATAATACTTAATAGGGCAAAAATCGTACAATGAATAAAAGTGAAAGAGCGAGGTTTCTTTTTCGCTTTCACTGAAAAAAAGATTTCTGAAGCGAACGAAACAAATTATGTGCTTTATTCAATATAAACGTGTTTTGTTTTCTTTTGTGAATTGACTATTTTGTTCTTTACCTTAATGAATAAACACTTATTGTCCTTATCTTTGATTTCTGGGAGAGCTGCACATAGCATGTATACGTAGGCGCAGTATTAATTTATTTAATGTACGTATCTATAGCTTCCTAGACCTAAGCTAATCAATTTGCATAGTGCTTTAAATAAATGAATATGAATATGTTACATTGTCTTAGGGTGTTTACCACAACTATAAAAGCTATCGTTTTGTTATTAGAGCTTTATTTTAGCTTCATATCAAGTAGAAATTGCAAGAAAAAGCGCTCAAGAAGTTTTTTGCATTAAACCTTTGAAAAAAGGTAGGTAATTTATTTGCTTTGATACGTCGCTGCGGCGTAGCACCTAAGAATTGTAGCTAAAACAAATATTTTTTTGGGTAGCATATATTTATAGTTTTAATATGCTTGTATAACAAGTTTCGATCAATAAGATCGAAAGTGAACTCTGCCAATAACATGAGAAATAACAAGGAAACCGAATATAGTTAGTTGTGAATACGAGTATGTTGGGATTTTCAAATACTAATTGGTAGAAATTTACCATAAAAATATCTTAAACTGATTTCTTAGATGATGAATCGGTCTTCTTGTTTAGGAACCCAAATCTTCAATAAAATCGTTGATGTTTCCAATGTATGCTGTACATTGTATTTATAAAAAAAATAAGTTCTATAGAACAAGCTTCACCTAGTTGGGACTAGATGTTGCTGTGTGTATTTATTTTTACTTATTTAATATTTTATTGCTCAATTTCAAAAAGTGGGCTTAAGCTAAATCATTCTCTACCAGCCAGACCTGTAATCTAGAGTGTGGTTTGCGTGCTATAATGGTACCTACTTAAAAACTAAATAAACGTAAAAGAACATTTAATACATTCACAACTAATTTGTTTTTTTTTTAACTAATTTGTTTGTTTTGTGAATTCTCAATAGAATAGCCGAGGTCCATGCCAGAGAAGATGATGATGTAGTTTATTATTATGGTATTTTTTTTATTTAATTTATCCCACTAATATAATAAAATAATAAAATAAAAATAAAATAAAATAAAATCACTTTATTTCAGGCAAAGACCCATATCACAAAATACAAAAGCAAAATGTGTCAATAAAAACGTAATACAAACATTATAAAGAATTGAATGCTTAAAAATAATATAAGATATAAATATCTTTACCTATTTTTTATTTGGATTTGTGTGAACACAAATCCAGTGCTTGTATATTGGATTCATTAAATATTCAGAAACAGCCGCCAGTACAGTATTTTTGGAGCGACTTAGCCGATTCCAGAAAGCTGCTATTCGTGTCCGTCTTATTGCAAAAAAGTCAGGAACTCCCGCCTCAGAAAACATAGTCGACGCACTGCAGTATCGTGGCAGCCTCATAAGGGCCCGGTATACATTATTATACTGGACCCGTATGGTGCTGAAGGATTTCTGAGTGAAGTTGTACCACAGTTGGCAGGTGTACATACCCAGACAATATGCTTTGAATAGGGTATTCTTCACGTCAGTGCTGCAGTTGGCGAATCGGCGTGCGAGCATGTTGCCTCTGACGGCGAGAGCTCTCCTTTCCCGCTCTATATCTGCATCATCCTTTGATGACTCTGTCAGCAGGTGGCCAAGGTACTTAAACTGCTTGACTAGATTTATTGGCGTGTTTCCCATGCGCACCTCTGGCACCCGCTCTGGACCTTTACCAGACCTGAACACCATCATTTCGGTTTTAATGACATTGTACTTTAATCCATGAGCAATACCATATTGTTCACAGATTAAAATAAGCTTTTTCAAACCCTTGATCGAGGGACTGAGAAGCACCATATCGTCAGCATAACTCAGATTGTTTATACAGACATTGCCGACATGACATCCGATCCTAGTGCTCCTCAGCTCCCCGATCAGATCGTTAATGTACAGGTTAAACAGGTCTGGAGAAGTCAACCCGCCTTGGCGAACCCCGCAGTCTAGCCTATAGTCGCTAGAGGTCGTGTCGCCCCACTTTACATTGTTGATTTGGTTTCCGTACCAATATCTCAACAAATTGACAACATGACTTGGTACTTGCGCGTTTACTAGTTTTGACCAGAGAATTTCATAATTCACAAGGTCAAAAGCACGACTTAGGTCTAAAAAGCAAGCGTAGACAGATGTACCTTGTGACGTGTAATAATTGACCGTAGTCTTTAAACTCATTATGGCCGAATCCGTTGAGAGACCGGGGCGGAAACCAAACTGCGCGTCATCAATATTCAGGTTATTTAGCAGATCTGGATGAATAAGCCGCTCCAAAACTTTACCTATCACCGTACCTAATGAAATCGGGCGGTAATTTGTAGAGGAAGTAAGGTCGCCAGTCTTATTTTTAGTAATAGGTACTACTATAGTCCTCATGAGATTTAATGGCAAATAACTATATCTTATACATAAACAATAGAACAAACTAAGGTGATCAAATAGGTTGTCACTAGCCCAAAGAATGTGTTCAATGCCGAGACCATCGTGGCCTGGTGATTTGCCGCGCTTCATACTTTTGACCGCTCTTCTCACGTCATTAGCCGTGATCTGAGGATGGTAGTCACACGGTATGGCTTCGGCAGATGGCACACTCCTTGCAGGCTGCGGCATGATTTTAAAACGTTTAGCAAACATTTCAGCTATTGATAGAGGTTCCTGCAGGCCTTCCACTGAAACCGGTAAGCTTTGTTTATAATTTAGTTTTTTAGTCGCGTTCCAAATAAAGCTGAAAGTTTGTTTGTATAGAAGTTTGTTACCTCTTCACGCATAAACTAGCCTACGGATTGAGCTGAAACTTTGCACATATATTGATGTTGACCAGGATTAAAACATAAGCTACTTTTTATCCAGGTACAACGCATGCGAAGCGGCGGGCAGAAGCTAGTTTACAATAAGACGTATTTATTGTATATCAAACTGATCCCATGCTAATAGTTTCTGATACAAACCAATGATTAAACAATTAAATAAACTGTAAGTTTATTGACAGTCGGCCAGAATAGGCCCCCTGCAGTTGGATTACCGCCGGCGCCACCGACTGTGAAGAATTGAAGCGCTCATTGTTTCAAATGCCGGGTATCGCGAGTCGCGGGTTTAATTCCCTGCGTCACTCACGTAATTGTATCAGCTTTCGACGAGTTTTTTGGTGTTGCCAACTTGATTGGTTTTAGTTGTTGATTGGAATGCTTTTGTTGTGTCGGTTATTATTTTTATTTTGTTGATGTATTAAAAAATATATACTTCAATGTCATAATTTGAATTTTGATATACAGGGTGTAAAAGGACGACTACCGAAAACTTCGGGGGGTCAATGTACTCATCAATATGAACAACTTTTACTAAGGAACTTTCGCTGTAAAAAAATGTGAAGAAACAGCTGTTCCATACAAAAGTACAATACCTACTTTACTAAAATATATGGAACAGCTGATTCTTTACATTTTTTTACAGCAAAAGTTCCTTAGTAAAAGTTGTTAATATTGACAAGTACTTACATTGACCTCTCGAAGTTTTCGGTAGTTGTCCTTTCAGTTCGAATGTTAGTAGGTACTTAAAAGAAGCAACTGTAACTATCTTTTTTAATGTCTTTATTTTGTTATGAAGAAGAATAAATGAAGTGTTTATTACCCACACAAAGATAAACAAAACAGATATAGGAAAAAATATTATATAGTTACGAAATTAATATATAAACATAAAAAATACCCTATAGGCACATAGGGTATTTTTTATATTTATATATTGTAGCAGTGTGGGTCAAAAGGTGACGTCAGCTACACCGCTATGACTCTTATATCGAATAAAATGTTTTTACCCACTAAAAACTGATCATAGAAATCTAAATGTAAGAAACAAAAAAAATATTAGATAAACTATTACTTAATAGTTCATAATAATTCACAAAACTCTCAGACTTTTAACCCAAATCTATCCGTCAAGAAAACATTATCATTTCCCATTTTTCCAGTAAAATACCTCACAAATGCATCGGTAGAATAAAATCCATCAAGAATCATATTATTGTGTTACCTATACAAAGTGATTGTCACTATGGCACATGGCGGCGAGGAGGGGGCGTTGCTTCCTACGCCACGCCCACTGCCATACCCCAGCCGACCGATAAGGTCGAAATCTCCATGGAGAATCTAGAGATTTTCGGCTTTATAGAACAGAAAGGCACACCACGCGGCCGCGTGTGTGTTAAAACATTGTCGGTCGCCGAACGGGACGCACGTCAGTCGTGTTAAGTTGAAGTGTTATGTTTCGGACTTTGTTTTGAGATGGAGATCAGTGCAATGCCTCCGATGCCCCTGGACTTCTCCATGGTGAGGAGTGGGAGCGGCTCCCCGGGTCCGCTGAGGGAGTCGCCGCGAGTCGGCTCGAATAGCGCGTTCAGGGTTGTTACACCTAAAGGTAAGCGCCTTTTTCAGGAAAGGATTTTTCACAAAAAATAATTGTGATTTCGGGACTGACGTCCAATTTGTTCATGGATACTAATTTTAGCCAAGTAAGCAAATGTCATCTAAATCCATTCACTTGAATCACCTGGGCTAACTCACCTGGGTGAGTCAAGGACAAAAAAAGAGTGGCAACAAAATTAAATTGAGTACCATAAATTCGTTCAGTTGTTTCGGCGTTCAGTGGCAACAAATAATATATACCATAAATACTTATATTTACATATTTTTATCTTCCAAAAATTATACTCAGTTGTGACATGTTTGTAACCATGTTGGAAGTGGCCTAGTTATTTCCAGCATTTCTGTTAGAGGTTGTTTTAACCCTTTCAGTAGTTTTGGCGTTCAGTGGTAACAAAAAAGTTCATACTCTCACAAATGTTCTCCAAAGTAAATTTTCTGTGAGTAGGATCTTTAAGAACAAAAACTAAATAACATATAGGAGTACACAAATTAACACACAAACGAAAAACACTACAATTTACTTAAAAATTATACATACCTGTTACAACAGATTTTACAGCAAGAAAACCAAGTAAAAACTAATATTTTCAAATGTTTCGATAGCCTGTATAAAAAAAATATTTAAAAGGAATAATTTGAAATGCGTATTGTTTGTATTTATATAGGAAATGAAATGAAATGAAATTCCTTTATTGAAAAAGGACAGCGTATTAACAGTGTTGTTAGTAATTAAACGAAACAAGGTTAATCCTGATCAGTTTCTCGTCACAAAATAATACAAGTATATAGGTATAAAGAGGCAGGTAATAGTTATATATGTCACATGAAAATTTATCAATAGCAAAATAATTTCCCCCTCGTCAAGCAACACTTAAAAAATATTAAAAAAAAGTTAAAGTGTAAAGTGTAGAACGAAGTTGCTAGGGAGCAACATTATTCTGTACTTTGTTATTTCTCTTAGGGATTGTTATAAATAGAGTAGAGTTTTTACATGTGTGTATATAAAGTAACAGTAGAAAATGTTTTATTGACATAAATGTTGTGATACTATTAGTTATGAATGCTTCCAAACTAGTTATAACAAGTTAATAACTAAGTATTTAGGGAGCCTCTATAACTGAAAAAAACCGTGTTGGCCGAGAGGTATGTACCCCCGACTTTCAATCCGAAGGTCTTGGGTTCGCTACCGGCCGTGCACCAATGGATGTTTATTTATTGAAAAATATATGTGCACACTTAACACGTGCTTTAACGGTGTAGGAAACATCGTGAGGAAACCCGCGGCTTAGTTAGCTTCAAACGTATTGACCTGTTCTTTCCCCTGACTAATAGTTGACTAAGCTGAGAGGATAGAATAGGTGCTGGGCAAGCCTTATCCTCATATTAATCACAATCAAGACATTGTTAGATCAATGTCCCAGGCACTGCAGCGTCCCGTACAGCGTGATAACCAGTTCCTGGCGCTGTATTAATCATCTATAATAGATGCAAAGGCCTTACTTTTTATAGCTAAGAAAAACTATTATGCCTAACCTTAACAAAAAAAAATAAGTATAAACCAAACAAGTAATATTCATTTATGTTTTATATAAATGCAGTGGGGTGCCGGCAGTAAAATGTCACCCCTCCTCTCCTGCCCGTGGATGCAGTAAGAATTTGCTAAGGAATAGCTCCAGAAGATGGGCAGCAGCGTCTTTCCGTGTAAGAACATCCAGAACTGCGCTCACCAACCCGCCTGCCAAGCGTGGTGAGTATGGCAACAACCCCTCATGCACTTGGATCTCTAAGTCAATGAGGGAGGCCTATGTGCAGCAGTGGATATCTTACGGCTGTAATGATGATGTTTTATATAAAATATGGTTGATATGATCAAGTGAAATAATTGATTAATTCCACCTGGATCAATCATTTATTTTCCTTGAATCAAATAAGCTATGTCAAATTATAACATTATTGGAAATTATATTTTACAAATCATACTGAAACGATCTCTTTTAAATTTGTCACTATTTTGAAATATATATCAAGATATTTCGTCAAATTGACGGGAAAAGTAAATTAAATTCAAACACATTTTTCGATTACATAAGTTAGCAAATATTTTTTTATATAGTTTGTAAATACAAATTGTTACACGAAAAGAGACACCCCTACTCACAGGTTTAAAATTTAACGTTTTACATATATTCAACAAAAGGCAATCCAGCCTATTATTATAAAACTATATTGGTCATTGCTTGTGGTCGCCTTATTTATAAGTTAACAAATAATAAATACAAGGATAAACAAAAACATTTCATATGGCTCCTTTCCCAATCACATCCGACAGCATTTATCGAATAACAAAATGAATTACCCCTTACATAGCCAAATTGTTTTAGTTGACTGTATTCCATAAGCAAGGCTTCTGGGTTTGATTTTTTTCTATCCTTACGACGATGTTCAAGTTGCGAGTCTAAAATAATGCTTGGCTCTACCACAATATCAAATGTCATTGTAACACATCTGAATTTCAATCATATACGTTTCTTTGAAGATTGAATTATTTTTTATGATTACCTAGCCTAAAATCTCACCCTTCCTGTACAAAATTGTCTTCGCTATAAGATCCTAACAAATATCATATTTATTTATTTCTTACATCTTTGCAATCTAGCGTGTTTTGCACATAATTGCATACTTGAAATTAGCTTAATTACCTAAGTATTTATAAACAAAAAAAAAATTGCCTGTTATTATATTATATTCTCCTGAATCATTATCATCATCATCATAATCTCAGCCGTAGGACGTCCACTGCTGGACAGAGGTCTCCCTCATGGATCTCCAAGTAATGATCGTGAGAGGGTTGTTGCCATACTCAAACAAAAGGTGTGAGGCTTACGCGGTAGTTCGTGTAGGTTCCATTCCGCCCTAATGACGATTTTCTTGAAAACCGAAGCATGTCGTCATGATATCCGACTTAAAAAGTATAACGTGAGTAATTACCCTATTTTACAGTAAACTTACGTCAGTTTTGAAAATAATTAGAACGTATAAAACATTTTGTGACCTCCGTAACGTAAGAGGTTGTATGCAATAATCCATTAATATTTCAACTGCTGAAAACATCATAACCGCTATATGTACCAAAACCGGTATATCCGTTGATTTATCATGGATCCCATAAAATACATATGTGAAACAAAAAACCCAGTCGCAAGTTTAAAAGGCACTAGTAGGTACAATTAATTAATTCCTCATGGATCCCATTATAGGTATCGAGTTTGGAAACGGAAAAATAATTTCCAAATCGGTTTATAAAAGACGGAGTTCTAAACTGACAGTGATTTAAAAAAGTAGACAAGTACAGACGACTTGAGAACCTCCTCATTTGGAAGAAGTCTGTTAAAAAACTATTTGTCGGGGGTGGGAATCGAATCCGCATCCTCCTCTCAGTCGAGTAATAAACAAATTAAGCCACCGCGCGTAACATAAATAAATTGAGTTTTCTGTATTAGACTTTGATGGTTTATTTACAAATAAAATTATAAGTAGTTTTTTAATGGGTAATGGTAATATTTCTATTTTCTTCAGTAAGTAATCAAAATATAAGTTTAGTGAAGTTGTAAATAATGTTGTGATAATTCTTTAACTTTTGAAAATAATTTGATTTTGTAGTAGTTTTCAATTAGGTTTTGATTCGGTCACTTTTATTTGGACTTTAAAATTAATTTTATTGTGTTGATAACTTCACAAAAACAACACAGGAACAATCTGACACAAAGAAAAATGGAAATAAATAATTATTTAAAAAAACTGTTGTTTATACTAAACGAAAAAGTTTAGATATGGCTTGCCGTGCTTTGATTTTGCAATTAAAATAATAAATATTTTACATTAAGTCAAGTTGTAGAAATAGCTACTTATGAAATATCATTAACAATTTATATCAGACGATTTTTGATTTTTTATCACTTAACTGTTTAATTTTGAAATTTTTAGTTCCGCTGAATTGAAACTATCGTTGACATCATTTAATATATATAATACGGCTTACACCACGTATCTAACTTATTATCATCTTGCTGACGTTTCGTAGTTCTAGTTCCACACACAAAGATAGCTATTTATTTTTTTAAACTATTTATCAACCTTTCAAGGACATAATATAATAAATATAATACGGCTTACACCACGTACCTAACTTATTATCATCTTGCTGACGTTTCATAGACCATTTCAAGGACATCTATGAAAGTGACTTAACTATTCCACGATTCAACAGCTCGTTTGTCAAGGGCCTGCGACAATTAAGTCCAGTTTGACAGCCATATTGATTACTGGATCACGTGGGGGACTAATTGGAAAATGGCATGATTTGAATAATTTAGTAGCTGCAGTGAAGATATTGTTGTTTGTATTTATTGGGTGTAAGTTTTATTTAGTGCCGTGAGGTGCCGGTAGTAGAATTTTGCCTCTCCTCTCTTGCCCGTACCATAATCTACCAAGGGAATATCCAGAAGATGAGCAGCAGCGTCTTTCCGTGCAAAATCCCGTACTGCGCTCGCCAACCCGCCTGCCAAGCGTGGTGAGAATGGCAACAACCCTTTCATTATCTTGAAGATTTATAAGGGAGGCTTATGTCCAGCAGTGGACGTGAACGGCAGTCCTTCGGCTGTGTTTGTTTTGGCACTGAACATAAAACTCAAACTGATTTGATATTTGGCTTACCTATTTAGGTAGTAGAAGTAGTAGTTAGTAGTAGTAGAGTATGAATAGTTAGTAGTAAGGCGGTACGAAGTTCGCCAGCTAGTTATGCATTAAATATGTCGACTAGTCTGCCGACTAAGCTGCAAGGAATGTATGGGTTCTACCATCTCCATGTCCATTACAGTGTCCCGAGGTAGCCGAGAGGATTATACACTACACCACGAGTAAACATACGCTAAGCCAGTATTATTATTTCCAGATATATTTATAAAGTCTACTACAATGCATAAAGATGTAACTTTTAGGTCATATAACAAAGAGGGTTAACCTAGAGGGTTAGTAATATTATAGTACATTACTATTACTGTGTACGCCTGTAAGCAGCATGGGTTAAAGATAAAAAAAAATCGTTTATTTTGTCACCACAAACAATATAAAAAGATGTTACATATAAACTGAGAATAATGGTAAACAAAAAAGGCCACTCAGCGTATGCCGTGACATAATGAATTAAGCCACAGCGCTGGTCTTCCGTGGTAGCACTTACACTAGCGCAAAGCGGCTGCTATTTGCGGAACAAAAATTTTAATAGAAAAATCTTAAAAAACACAACAAACTATACAACTTAAAAGCAAAATAAAAATAAACAACACTACTATAAAACATATTTTTTAAAAGAGGAACCAATATAAAGAAATGTACGCAATTTCATACACTAATTACTAAATGAGACCTAGAACGGCTGCCAGTTTGGTCGGTTAAATTTAATTGATATTGTAATAGATTTTTTTTTGAAAGATTTTTTGAATGAATGTACAGAAATAATACACTGTTATACACGTAAGATAACATTATGCAAAGACAGTATAAATTATTTATACATAGATGTAAAAACCCAACCTAGAATGCATAAAGGTGTAACAATTTGGTCATATTACAATGAGGATTAACCTATTACATTGAAAGACTCCCAATAAAAGACTTCGGTCGACTTTTCCCAGCATGGCTCTAATTCTGATTGGTCAAAGGCGACTGGCCGATACGTACAAAGGAAGTATGAAATATTAATTTTCAATTTCCGACGGCCCCTGATGAGTGAATGCTCTTTTTTCTGATACACCCCTCTTCTTTGAAGCCGGATTAAAGTGCTAAAAAGAAAAATTACGCCAGATTTGGGTGGGATGCTTCAAAAAGCTTTGCCATGGGATGCCGGTATTAGAATGTATCCACTCCTTTCTTGCCCATGGGTGCAGTAAAAATCTGCCAAGGGATAAACATTCCGTAAATTTTGCATATAAGGACCATTGAACGCCAAAAAGCAGATACAGCGTTCTGTTTCTGCTTTTTGCATCACTATACGTTATAGTGATGACACTTATACAAATATTTTGGACTAGCTACTTCTACAACTACAATACAACTACTCTACTACTATACTTCTACTGCTACAATACTAGAAAATAATAGTTGTAGAGTATACAACTATTATTTTCTAGTATACAACTACTCTTCTACGACTACTAGGTACCTTAAAAAGTCAAAAATATAAACAGCATAAGTTTAAATTTAGTCATAAAACAAAATTTCTGAACGCTCAATACAATAAATATTTGACAGCAAAAAACTTACGTCATCTAATATCTTATATATGAGACATTGACGTTTTATATTTTTTTCTGTGAACTTTAGTGATTTTTCGATAGTTTACAACAAACAACAAATCTAAAATCATTGAAATTGGGCCAGCCGTTCGCAAAACACATTAGCTTTTTATTCGTGTAGAAGAGGAGTAGTGAAAAGCAGAATATTTTTAGGGTTCCGTACACAAACGGTAAAAACGGGACCCTATTTCTAAGACCATGCTGTCCGTCTATCTGTCTGTCTCCAGGGAGTATCTCATGAACCGTGATAGCTAAACAGTTGAAATTTTCACAGATGATGTACTTCTGTTGCCGCTATAACAATAAATACAAAATAAAATAAATATTTAATGGGGGCTCCCATACAACAAACGTGATTTTTGCCCTAATTTTTGCCGTTTTTGCTCAATATTAATAACGTCAACAGCTAGACGCTTGAAATATTCACAGAATATATTGTTCATTAAAAAAAACTAAAAATAATTGAATGTGGTTTCTTTGCCGTTTTATATTTTTATTGCTCGATAGTACGGAACCCTTCATGTGCGAGTCCAACTCGCACTTGACCGATTTTAATTTAAATAATTATTTTCAAACTGGTTTTATTAAAACAAACTTTCATTATAACGCTATACCTACAACTAGTTGCTTAAAATAACGTTATGAAATACTAGTTTTACCCGGTACCGGTACAGAGTTAAATCTAACAGATTACAGAAAACAATAAAATTAATATCAAAGAGGATAATACTACCCGGTAATTTCCGAGAGACATCTGATCCCGGCATAATCGGATTCCCCTGATCGAACACCGCCCATTATTGAGTTTTCCATTATTTTCCTACGCCACGCAAGTAGACATTGATTTTAATGAGATTGGCTACTTTTGTGATTGTACAGAGAATAATGCTCGATAAAAAAAACAACCTGCTCTCAGAAAATCAGGATTTCTAAAATGCTTTTATAAAGCTTTACCTGTAACTTCGAACGTTGTTTTAAACCACTTTAACACCATCAAATGGTAACTTTGCATGGTATTTAAAGGACCGATGACAATACAACAATTCAGCGTGTTTTTCGTTTTTAAACTATTATCTCTCAATATTATAAAGAGGAAAATTTGTATGTTGTATTTTGCATGTTTTTAACGAATAAACACAAAAACTAATGGACTATATGTATATTCAAAATTCTTTCACCATTAGAAAGCTACATTATCCCTGAGTAACAAAGATTATATCGTCAGTGAAGTTAATAGTGCGGAAGTCAGAATGCAATGGCATTAAAATCTCAAGACTGTCAAAGTTGACTTCCGTACTGTTAGAACTTACATACATACATACATACATATAATCACGCCTTTTTCCCGTAGGGGTAGGCAGAGACCACTTCGTTCCACTTGCTACGATCCTTACATACTTGTTTCGCTTCGTCCACTTTCATTATTCCCTTCATACATGCTCTTCGGTTTAGGGTACTCTTGACCTGGCCTTTTTTCAAGACGTCCCTGATTTGGTCTTGAAACGTCCGCCTAGGTCTACCCCTTCCAACACTTTCATTCACACTCGCCTTATACACTTTTTTCGTCAATCGTTCTTCATTCATTCTCTCGACATGGCCAAACCATCTCAGCATACCTTTCTCAATTTTCGTCACTACATCTTCTTTCAGACCACAACGTTTCCTTATCTCACTATTTCTTATCCTGTCACTCAGTTTAACTCCTATCATACTTCTTAACGCTCTCATCTCAACTGCATTTATTCTGCTTTCATGTTTCTTCTGCCATGCCCAACTTTCACTTCCGTACATGAGTGTCGGAACCAACACTCCCTCATGCACAGCCAAACGAGCCTTGTTAGACACCTTCCGACTGTTCATAAAGGAGTGCAAAGCTCCATTAACCATGTTTCCTGCATTCACTCTTCTTTCAATATCACTCTCACACTTTCCATCTCTTGTAAACTTTGAACCCAGATACACAAACTCATTCACCTGTTCAATTTGTTCACCTCCAATCACGATATTGCAGTCTGTCACTGCCTCATCTCTTTCAAACACCATCACTTTCGTCTTCTTTACATTCATCTTCATTCCCTTTCTAACAAAAGATCCACTCATAGCAGTTACCATCTCCTGCAACTCCTCGGCCGAAGACGCAAGTAATACTTGGTCATCAGCATAGAGAAAACATTTGACGAGTAACTCATTCATTCTCAACCCACTTTCATTCTCTTTTAAATCTGTCAAGCAATTGTTCATGAACAGATTAAACAGCCACGGTGACGCTACACATCCCTGTCTAACACCTTTTTCGATATTAAACCATTCAGTGAATGCCCCGTTTATCCTTACACAAGCCCTAGAATCCCTATAAAGGGATTGCAATGCTCGTATAAGGACACTGCTCACACCGTTGTTAGAACTTCATTATTTTATATCCTTATTGCTATTTAATATAAGTGTACCTAAATAATCTGTTATGTCATAATTTTTCTCTCAGTTTTAGTCTATAAGTGATGATTTTAGTTTTAGATGGTTAAAATTCATCTTTACTTAATTTGTTTATTTTGTTTTGTAAGTATTATCTTCATTTATTTTGTTTTGTAAGTAGCTGCAACACTTCGCTTTTCTAGTAATATTAATTTGTAATTCCTCGGTCCCATAGGCCCCAGCAGAAAACCAGCGCAGGTTTTTAACACCTGCATATGCTGAGTTGGGACCATTTTGTAACTAAAACTGAGTTTAACAGTATTATAAGTATATCGTATGTGTCATTTTGTATTATTTTTTAGTAAAATATATAAATGTATAAATATGTAAAGGTTTATCTATTTAATTAATGTTTTAGTTGCAAATAAACGTTTTTGATTTGATTTTGATTTGATTTGATATTCCCACGAAAACGGGAACGACGCGGGTGAATTCGCGGAGTGCGGCAAGTTATTTATTTATATATAAATATCATTACTAAGATTAGCCGTGGGGCGCCGGCAGTAGAATGTTGCCCCTCCTCTAATGCCCGTGGATGCAGTAAGAGCCTGCTAAGGGATACCTCCGAAAGATGGGCAACAGCATCTTTCCATATACATATCAAAATCCCATACTGCGCTCGCGAACCCGCCTGCCAAGCGTGGTGAGTATGGCAACTACCCCTCATGGAGACCCAAGAGGGAGGCCTTTGTTCATTAGTGGAATAGTGCCGTTGCACTAGGTACACCTTATCACTAGATTCCTAGATGACGAAAGCCTAAACCTATCTTCATGATTAAATTCGGTTTTTTTTATTTCGAGAACTAAATCGGTTTCAAGCAAGATCATACTCGTAATAAAGAGAAGTAATAAACAGCTCTCATTCACTGCCAAGATCACCAGCCGTGTCTTATTACACAATAAGTACAAAAGCTGCGCGCACGCAGCATGTGCGACAAACCGTCCTTGGCTACATCCGACATCCGATTCTCACACTCGCGACGTCTTGGTTCATCAAATCATTTAAGGAATCATAATTTTATGGTCATTTCAGATAAAAGGCCTGTTTACGGGGCATTAAAATCAAAATTCCATTTAGTACGTTAGTTAGATAATACATAAATAATAGACGCGTGTATTTTTTGCTTTTTTCAAATTATTGTAACTTAACTTAGCCTCTCAAACGTCCTTGGATACTTGAGGTATCCAAAATAAAATCTACGGCCGCACGGCCCGGACGTTCAACGTAATTTTACGCGCGACGGCTGGACGTTCAAGCGGTTAAATAAATAATATATAATAAAAATAATAAATTCTTCATTTTGAGACACAGAATCCATTCAAATTAATTACAACAAGCAAGGTATACGTGGGTACCAGAAAAGGGGGCGAAGGTTTCTGAAAAATGACATTTTCAACCTTTAGTGGTTTTGAGGTCACAATAATTCCGGTCCCTGTGACCCTACGGTCACCAAAATCAATCAGCACCCTTCCCTCATTAAGACAGTGCTAACAAAAATGGTCTCATGTAAATCGGTCGACGCGTTCGGTTGTAATCGTGTCAAGCACAGACAGACAGCGCTATGCGTAATAGGGGGCTTAATAAACATATTATAAACAAAAATAATTGTATACAAAATTGTTTAGAAAAACCGTGTCATGTACAGTCAATGGTAGGTACAATAATACCTAAAATAAAGTGAGTTGAAGCTTAAATGGAGTGGTTCGTGAGGCCATAATACGTACCCAGGCACGTCGGCGTCCAGCGTGTGACTTCATGCGACATTTCGATATAACGTATCGTGGTTGTTTTTGGATGACGTTAAATAAAAAAATACGTGTCCAATAGATTTTGTTAATATGACGGACTAACAATAAAAATTTAGAATCAACATTATGCTAATGTGGGAACTTTTGGTCCACAAACTTAGTTATAAATTCTTTATTTCTTGTTCATAATGTTCTGTGGATTAATAAATTGTTTTCTCCATATTCTTCGTTGTCTTCTTCTTTCATAATTTTCTGCGGAATAAAGATGTATTTACAAAGAAATTGGATCCTAAAATCGTGAATGCAACAACCCTTGGAGATTTAAGAGGGCCGCCTTTGCCCAGCAGTGGACGAGTCAGTCCTACGGCTGAGACATTCTGAAGTAACATTGAAATAGTTTGGGTAACAATTAGTTCAGCTTAATTTGTAATTACCGTTTGAATATTATTCCGAATAGTTAACAGTTAAATAGAGCAATGAAATAATATAAATAAACAAATAAACCCTTTATTCCAAATGACTTAAAATTAAAATATATACAATTATCAATAGAATAAATTATTTGCTCAACAACTATCAATAAGTTTTATCACTTTGGTTTTACACAAAAATATTATACAATTCAATTAAAAGGTTGCAAAAAAGATGAAAAATATTATAATTTAAATTTGTTACTAAGGGCCGATTTCACCGTTGCAACTGAACGCGATCAATTCAAGCTAAACTCAGTTTAAGCGTTTGACTGCGTTCAGCGCTCCAGTTTGCATTTCACGAGCTTAAATTGAACCGAGTTTAAGCTGAACCAAGTTTAATTTCTGAACGCCCGATTTTGGACGTTTAGCACAATAAACGCGTTCAAGGGCTGTCACTTTCACGTCATTCAACAATCATTCAACTCGTGGGTGGAAAATTGTTAGGGTTCCGGACCAAAATGGTAAAAAGGAACCCTTATAGAATCACTCTGTCTGTCTGTTTGTCACAAGTGGATATCTCGAGAACTAATGATGCTAACGACTTGAAATTTGAAATGATTAAAGATAAAACTTTTTTACTAATATAGCATATATGAAATAAATGAAATGAAAATCTCTAATTTGCATAGTTTTTTAGACAAGGGGGGTGGAAGGGGGTTTTAAAAAAAATTGTGGAATTACTATGTGATGTGGGGTAACATATGAATGATATTTATTTGCACTATTGCAGATAAAATAGAGTTTCCTACAGACATGGCGTTAAATTCGTCCGCGAATCAACGCCACTCCTCGGATTTGATTCTTATCCTGACAGCATCTGTGTTTTTCGACTCCAAAATATGGAAATCCTTTTCCAACAAATCAATCAATGCCATTTATTCACTGGCAGCAAAGGTTGGGTCTCTTTTTCTTTTGGACATAGATAGCAAAATAAAATCACACGTGAAAATATCAAGTCCGTTGAGCAAAGCCGAAGTATCGTGTAGGAAAGAATCATCAAGAAAAGTTGTGGTAGTTGAGGGAATCACAATGTCCAGCAGGGTCGGTTATAAAAATTAATAACACAAAACTGAAAAACTACACACCGCAAACAATGCATATAATCTACATAATCTATCTATGCAAAATGATATATGTATATGATATAATCTATGCAAAACCCATGTTTAAGTAACGACATTTACGTTCTAGGGCATCGGAACTTGGTTTACGTGAACGCGATCAAAATACTGTTGGTGAAATCGGTTCGACGTTAAACGAGATCAAAACTGACACTTGAACTCGTTTAGGCTAAACTTAGTTTAATTAAACTCGTTTTGATATGCAAACGGTGAAATCCGCTCTTAGTAGGCTTGCAGCCGAGTCATTTGGGTACCCATAGTTGAGTGTAGGCCTCCTCCATGCGACTTCATACACGGCGGTTTTTAGCCAAACGGGTCCAAGTTGGTCCTGCCATCTCTACCACGTCATGGCAACGAAATAGCTACTCCAAATTACCTAAAGATTCGATCAATTTCAGCCTAACCACAACCAGTTCAACCCAGCAAAGTCACAGTCTTCTCCCATTGCAAAGGTTCATCTTCCCTTCTCTTTCACTGAGCCGTTTTCACTAAAAAAATTAAAAATATTTTCTACTAAACCTAACAGATGGAGCTGGCAAGCAGAGAAAGTAAGTTTGTTTGACAATCGCTGTCATTATCTGTTGTACTGTTTGTTTTCCCGAATAAAACAAAATAAAAAAAATTAAATAAAAAATAGTTTACGGCGTATTTTAGTACCAAACTATCCACTAGAGGCGCTGTACAAGTTTTCATACATTTTTAACTACAGTCGCTAGTGAGTATAGATTGTGAAAACTCATGGTAGACCTACAGTATAAGAAAACTAATGCCATCTATAAGGTTCGAGGGAACTATTTTTCAAGTTTTTACTTAATAATAAAAATGCCTCATTGTCAACGAAATCAAGATTCAAAAGCGTCACATAAGGCGAAAGATTCCAGGGTCCCCATTAGTCTAATGGGGTGCACGTGGCATTTGCAAATCCTTTAGTCGTGTGAGACGATTTGCGGGCCAAGTTCATAATTAATGACCCTTTTGGGCCAACAAGGAGATGATTAGTTGATTGCTCTGGATTTTTGGGTGACAAAGGCCCTTTTGAGTAAGGATGGCTAGCTTTTAAATGTACGTTGATTTTTACGGATTTATTTGGCACTAATGAGTTTACTTTATCCCGTAATTACGGGAGAGAAAAGATTTTTTTATGTGATAAGCTGGAAGACGAGCCGACGGACCTCCTGATTAGAATTGGTCACCCATGGATATTTGCATCACCAGAGGCAAGGCTGGTGCACTGACAGATTTATTTATTAAATATGAACGCAAGTTCCAGTTTCAGAATTAACTTGTGATATATGATATTATTGGGCATTGACAAAGGGCCATGAAGCGTTCCATGCTCGGAATCAAGCTCTTAGATCGAGTTTGAAACTCTGAGATCCGACGTCGAAAGTGTACGATGTCGGAGACGGAGTTATAAATCTTAAATGGAGTTGGACAGGACACCTGGCCAGACGTGGAGATGGCCGCTAGACTAAGGCTGTAACAGAGTGGTGGCCAAGATTCGGCCAGAGAGGTCCTGGTCATCCAAAAGCGCGATGGGTCGATGACATTATCGCAGACGTTGGGCACACCTGGATGCGCAATGCACAGGACAGAGGAGGCTGGCAAAAACTTAGGGAGGCCTACACCAAGCAGTGGGTGATTCCAGGCTAAGAAAAAGACGAAGAATAATGATATTCTTGAAAAATAGAAACTGGTCGGAATAAGCTTTGACGATAAATACTATATCAGTAACCCCCGTATTTTGCTTGGATTACTGACGTAGTATTATGAGGTCGAAGCTTATTCAAACCAGTTTAGATTTTTCAAGAATATCATCTTTATGGGATTGAATAAGCAGTCGCATACGTCCTACCGCTGAGATGATGATGACGATTATGCAGAAGTTATGATGCTGCGTCACCTGTACCAAGCTCTCAGCTCAGTCGGAATATATCCAGAGGAATTGACATGGCAATACTGCAATATGAAGCTGATTAGGTTATAAAAGCTCCACATTTATTGATTGTGAAATTTAGCTTGATCGCTGCGACGTATGCCAAATGACACGAATAGGGCTGGGACTGTGTTGAAAGTATAACGGTATTTGTTGGTTACGATGACTCATCGGCATCCCACATCCCTATTCGTGCAGTCCCACCTATAAAGTAGAATGTGGCCAAAAGTCATATATACCTACCGTTACAAAATTCGGAACTCGATGGGCGGGATTTTGATAACAGCTGTCGCAGCAAAGTTTTACGACATGTAAATACTTGATGATGATGATGTCTTATACATTTAGTTTTGATTGTGTGTATGTTTTGTTCTAAAACTGATTTTGGTATGCAAATAAATCTTTTTGTATCGTATTGTATTGTATTGATGTCTTCCAGGCCGATTTCGGCGACGGCTACTTAACTTTTGTTTCCGGTTTATACGAAAGAGCTTCGTTCGTGTGTTCTGCCCTATTTTGGCTTTGAAAGTGCGTTATGTACTTAAAAAACTTAAATGAATAATTTCCTATGTTGAAGGTAGTTAAAAACCTACGTAACAATTCGGAGGAAAAGCCATTGCGCCTTGATTGACGGTAACCTCAAATCCTAACCCTATTAGATCTTCCTGTTGCGAAAGGCGTCTTCAAAGGCGGCTAGATCAGACCAATAGACCGTGAATCATGAGTTGATTATTGTTCATTTGCCGACTGAGAGATTTTTAGTTGGTTTTAGGAACGTCGTGGTGCCCACTACGGCATTTCTAATGTTGCCTCTCTCATTCCCGTGGATGCAGTAAGAATACGCCAAGAGATACCTCCAACAGATAGGCAGCAGCGTCTTTCACGCCTTAAACATCCTATACTGCGCTCGACAACCCGCCTGTAAAGTGTGGTGAGTATGGCAACCCCTAATGTAAGGGAGTATGTATGTCCAGTGTGCTACGTACGTCTAGCAGTGGACGCCGAACGGCTAAAATGATGATGATGAAGATTAAGTGTAAGTAAATTTTTAAAATAACAATAGTGTCGAATCTGTTTTACAGTTCCTAAAACTAATTATAATTACAGACATTGGGTACATACACTGGTTACAGTCAAATTGGGTACATTTTGTTCCGTTTTAATTTTAGAATGGCACTGACCGATAATATATGTGTGTTTCACGTCAATTTTTTATCTTTAGCTAGTTAGTGCAATAACAGAATCGCCACCATTGTTGTCTGTCTTTTTTAATGAAATTTCAATTAAAAAGCCAATAATCTAATTTTAACGCCATATTTCAATTGGTTGCTGTCTGCGAGCTTTTTGTTTTTTGACCAGCAAAACCAAAGGGCCTCCTTTGGTTTTGCTGGTCAAAATGTCAAAACATGGCTTTAAAATTAGATTATTAAATTAATTAGCTTACAAGATTTAGTCTTAATTTTTTTTTTAAATAATAATGGACCTCAAGTTGTCTAAATAAATGAAATTTCAATTACAAAAACGAATTATCATTATTATTTCAGCCGTGAAACGTCCTCTAGGTACTGTACACAGGCCTCCCTCATGGATCTCCATGAAGCGTAGTTGCCATACTCACCACGCTTGGCAGCCGGGTTGGCGAGCGCAGTACGGGATGTTGATACACGGAAGGACGCTGCTGCCCATTTTCCGGAGGTATCCCTCAGCAGGCTCTTACTGCACCCACGGGTATGAGAGGAGGATTAACATTATACTGCCGGCACCCCACGGCGGCAAAAAAACGAATAATCAATTAATTTTAACGCCATATTTCGACATTTTGACCATCAAAACCAAAGGGCCCCAGCAAAAAGCTCGCAGACAATTGCAACCAATTGAGATTCCTCCCCGAGACAACATTCAATCCCGTACAATTAACACCTCTTAACCCGTCCCATGTTCGCACGACAATCAGCCGATCCTATTACGTTGTACAATTTAATCGTAAACAAACTGTTTGTTTAGTTGTCTTCTGAAAACAATCAAAGAACGTAATACATATTATATGTGTATAAACATCTCGTACTGCGCTCGCTAACCCGCCTGCCAAGCGTGGTGAGTATGGCAACTACCCCTCATGGAGGTCCATGAGGGAGGCCTGTGTTCAGTAGTGGACGTTTTACGGCTGAAGGATGATGAAAACTTGAAAAAATTATGAGCTTTATTTATTTTAAATGTATCTTATCCCTCTTTCTAAATTGACTACTTTATGTAGCTTTTTGCTCTATTAAATAAACACTTATTGACCTTAAAAAATACAGCGACTGGTAATCATGCTTTACGGGACGCTGCAGTGCCACATTGTGAGATCGATTAAGCTTGTCCAAAACCCATACCATCCTCTCTTTCATATGAACAAAGCCGCGGGTTTGCGGGTTTGTAAATTTATTATATTTATTTCCATATTTTATAATTATAAAACACAGACACGTCCACGAAGGAAAACCTAATAGGATATACTAGCCTATGTCCATCTCGTATGAGCCTTATTAATAATAAAAAAGGTTTATTAAGAAAATATAAAAGGCGCTTTTAATAACCATAACAACCGCATTTATGAATGGAGCATCCCAGAAGGTCATATTCATCGCGAAATATTCACACAGCATCATGATTTACTAGATCTTGCGACCAATTAAATGACAGATGTCATGACTAAGAAACCCATGCGTAGGAGACGTGCTTAGTGTGGGAACCAGAGACAGGAACCTGTTAGACATAGGCCAGACAAGCCCGAATATGAATGAGATATTAATAAAATAATAATGTTTGAAAAATAAATAACACGCCGAATTATTGTATTGTAAGCTATCCTTGATAAGTATGCAGTTTCAGTAAAGAGATGTCTTAGAGAGGGTTAAAACCACGTTTGAAAATTCCGTTACAGCAACATATGTAGACAGCTGTTACATATATATAGGTGAAGCTAATAAAAGCATGTTCAAAACATGAAAAGAAGAAAATGAGTCAACGTCCGTGTTAATATCTAATTTTTCATTAATCCATATATTTATTTTTAATTTATCTTACTTAAATAATCAGACCATTCATAATCACCTCACATAAATTTCATGACTTTTTGACCTCCCTCCTTCTTGCTGGTCACATATAAGAGACTCGTCTTTTTCAAGTGTAAAAAACCCATAGGAGCCGTGACTGTGGGAGTGTGGGAACCAGTGATCGTAAGACATTGGCCAGACGAGCCCAAATATGAATGGGTGATTAAGAACAAGAAAGTGGGTCATGGTCCGTCACAGTTTCGTCGTGTGTAAATAAACAGTTTTTTGTCATTCAAAAGTCTTGAAGCCTGATGATTTATGCCGACTTTTGACATATTTTTGTTGTACTATAGAAGCATCAAATCCTACCAAGTGTAAAACCACGTTAGTAGAGTACATACTCATTTAAACACGTACTCGCACTAGCACAGTGATTAAGTATTTACGAAATGATTCGTGCAACATCAGGTGAACTATTTTTTGAGTGGAGACTGCGACTCTCTGGCAGACACTGGATGCGGAAAGTCGAAACAGGGTCAGATGGTGCAAATTGTGGGAAGCCTATGTCGAGCAGTGGCGATAATAATGATGAAGTTTACGGGAAAAAAGGTTTAAGTTTTAGCCGTGTTGGCCGAGTGGTATGTACCCCCGACTTTCAATCCGAAGGTCGTGGGTTAGATACAGGCCGTGCACCAATGGATTTTTCTTTCTTGAATAATGTATCTACTTAACACGAGCTTTAACGGTGAAGGAAACATCGTGAGGAAACCCGCGGCTTAGTTAGCTTCAGACGTATTGACCTGTTCTTACCTCTGAATAGCGGACTAAGCTGAGAGGATGGTATAGGTGCTGCGCAAGCCTAATCCATCTAACAATGTCCCAGGCACTGCAGCGTCCCGTACAGCATGGTTATCAGTTGCTGACGCTGTATAAATCATTTATAATAGATGCAAAGGCCTTCCTTTTTTTTTACGGGAAAAATATCAATATTATATATGTCTCAGAAAGCTAAAAATCTTTCGTGCTCATGAAACAAGCATCAATTTCCAACTCAGCTCGAAGGAAACTCTGGTATTAGTCACAGTTGAACTGGCAGTGGGCGGGACGTGGGAACGGTCTAGTTTAAGATTTGATGCGACTTGTTACAAACAATGAGTCAAGTCTTGTGTCTTTATTCTAGAATTCAGACATAGGCATAACTTAGCAAATCTATAGTAATATCTGCTGTAAAGTTTGGTTGAACTTTTGCGCTAATCTCAGGAACTACTTGGTTAATTTAAAAAAATATTTTTGTGTTGAATAGCCTATTTATTGAGCATGGCTTTAGGCTATATAGCAACGCTTTAACCAATTAGTCGATGCATCAATGAAGAATGTTGCAATAAAGATGAAAATTTGTTCCTTTTGAGAGCTTTCGTTACGTGAGCTGTGTAAACGGTTAAAGTTCCCAACCATATTTAACGGAGATGTGCATCTTATAAAGTTCTAAAATAAAGTCTGCAATGGCATATGTCTATCTTTTAAGGATGACCTTTTAAGTGTAATAATGCTTGTTCCAAAATAATGCATTATTTACGTAGGTTTTTAAATACACAGACAATATACATATATTAATCTTTATCCAACCAATTTCGCAAGCCAATTTTCGTTATCTATGTACATACATACATATGTACATATATCTATACTAATATTATAAAGAGGTGAAGTTTGTGAGTTTGTGAGGTAGCGGGTAATCTCTGGATCTACTGAACTGATTTTCAAAATTCTTTTACTAATAGAAAGCCACAGTATTTGTGAGTGTCATAGGCTATAAATTACCGCCCAACGAAGTGGGCACCGAATCAGCTAGTTTGATTATAAATATGATTATTTTATAAAAAACCTAGATTCTGAAATAAACGTTTCTACTATGCGTTATTTCCATTCATTTGCTACGAATTTTAGGTCAATACATCTTGCAAGTATATCGCGTTAAATAATTGGGAAAACTTATTGCGTGTTATTTTGTATATAAATAGTGGCTCAAACCTTACCATTAGTTATGTTTTGAAATAGTTTCATTATATTCCTGACCTAATCTTGTGAAACAAATAATTCTCATATAAAAACATTGATACGAAAACCTTCAAAATACTTATCAAATTCGACCACCTCCGATTTTGTCGCTAACTAATTAGCGCAAAGCTAATCAACAGTTTCCTTTCCGAGAATAATGATTACTATGTTATCGGGAGAATTCCTATAATCCTGTGGGCAGGAAGAAGTGGCCTCTAGTGACCTGAGTAGTCATTAAAAATGAAGGAATCTTTGTATTGCCCCAATGAAACGGGCCTGTGTTTCTGATATCGTCGTAGACTGCATGTCACCAGATAAACATGAACAGTTCTTTTGTACTACAATGGTAACAAAGTACCTAAATCGGAACGATGCAGCTTCGCTCTTGCGATCTGTATTTTTTTTTGTAAAGTATGTACGGTGATTATTCAACGCTGAAGACACGGTTGAATTTTTCAAGAAAATCATCATCAAGGCGAAGAAGGCGAAGCACCCTCCACGCGGGAAATACCCACGGATCTCATCTCAGCCGTAGGACGTCCACTGCTGGACATAGGCCTGCCTCATGGGTCTCCAGTAGTGACCATGTGGGGCAGATAGCACACTACGGGTTGATAAACTGAAAGACCATATCTCCGGAAGAAGAAGTTGCCCATCTTCCGGAGGTATGAGAGGAGGGGTAACATTCTACTACCGGTACCCCACGGCGATAAAATATATCGAAATTATACTCATCATTTAAAATCACTCTACCCAGAGCTACAAACATGCGGACAGAGTCACGATTTATAATCGGTTTCCGTTCGGTATTCTAGATTGCTGAGAGGCTGGTTGTGTCCAATAATGACCACTGTATGTGGCCACCCGCAACGCGTAATGAGACACCGATCAGGCGGATGATGATGGGATCTTCAATTTCGTAGCGATCAATCTTACGCAATAGATTGTTGCCAGAACTAAGTCATGGCAGTCGTTTGCTTTTCCAGGATACAGAAAGTTAATCTTAGACTTTTCAGGCTGCCAAATCACAACCTGCCCTGTCGTCGTACGCTGTTAGTCAGAGCCGGCCCTTAGAGTATTTTTGAAAACCAGACTTTATAACATAACATACATAACCAAATCAAAAATAAATATTACAACTTCAACTGCGTAAAGTCAAGTAAAAGAGAACGCAGTTCAAAACTAAACGTAATTTACAGATGAAACTAGTGTTAGTTGGGCTTAAAGCATTCATTCACTTTGTGGCTATCGTAGTGTCGAACTGCCTGTCGTGCAAACGTCGCACTAATAGTGATGTCGAGCTTCCGTTTGTCGCTCAAGAGTGTATTCAAAGTATGGTCAGTCGCATTATAATTTTGTCGCACAATGTTCATCACACGTCCAATCGTCGACCTTCTGTTGTACACATTCAAGACTACATTCCTCTTCACACTTCTACGTCTGTCCATTCACGAATCGATTTGAAGCTAATTATAACGAATGAATGAGCTCGGAAACCATTGATCGTCAATGAGGCATCATTGTCTTAAGTAACTGTTGTTTAATACGGCGGCGTCCTTTCTACTGATAATGTAATCGTTGGTGGTCAAAGATATACTGCGGAGGTCGTGGGTTACAATCTCGGTGATGCACTAATAGATTTTTTCAAATGGATATAAGGAATTCCGTAATAGAACATCATCCACACTAATAATAGAAAGCCGAAAGTTTGTATAGATGTATGGATGTTTGTTACCTCTTAACGCAAAAACTAACGTACGAATTGAGCTGAAACTTTGCACACGTAAAGATGTTGAACAGAAGCCAGTACATCATATTTTTCACCTGTCGTTATGTTTTATTAGACGAGCTCTGTGGCGCAGCGGGCGAAGGTCCGCCTGCGACGCAAGGGGTTGCGGGTTCGATTCCCGCCTCGGGACAAATGTCTGTACGATCTGCAGATATTTGTTCAGGGTGTTCTGGATGTTTTTCTATATATAATAAAAATATCTATCTATTTAGTATAATGTATTAAGTATATCAGTCATCTAGTACCCATAATACAAGCTCTGCTTAGCTTGGGGCTAGATGATGCTGTGTGATCTGTCCAGCATTATTTATTTATTTATTTTACTTTTTATTCATAGGGTAATTACTATCGTGTCTTTTGAACATATGTAGGTACCTGTCGGTTATGAATGATTAATAAATTTTTAACTTTAGTTTGATAATATATAAAAGTATTCAGGTTGTTCAAGGGCTGAAACCCGGGCTAGCTTCGCCTTAGTATACATAATAATACATCCTGTATTTTGCAATCCGGTCGAAACAAATACTTTTCAAAGTCAAAGTCAATAAGTGTTTCATCATCATCATCATCATTTCAGCCGTAAAACGTCCACTATTGAACTAAGGCATCCCTCATGGATCTCCATGAGGGGTAGTTGCCATACTCACCACGCTTGGCAGGCGGGTTGGTGAGCGCAGTACGGGGTGTTGATATACGGAAAGACGCTTCTGCCCATCTTCCGGAGGTGTCCCTTAGCAGGCTCTTACTGCATCCACGGGTAGGAGAGTAGGGGTAACATTCTACTGCCGGCACCCCACGGCTAATAAGTGTTTATTCAATTTAAATTTTAATCTATTATATATCAAAACGCTACACATATAATAGTCAATTTACATAGAAGAACAAAACACATTTAAATTAAATAAAGCACATAATTGGAATCGTTCGCTTCAGATAACTTTTTTCCAAGTGAGGGAAAGAAGCGAACAAGAAACCTCACTCTTTCACTTCTATTTATAGTTACAATTTCTATTAAGCTTAATTTTTCGAAATCTTTCACAACAGTTCTGCCTCCTTCGTCCGAAGTGTCTTGAAAGGGGTAAAATTAGATCTTCTTACTTCTTATTGGAAATCCCTATTCAATCTTCATAGGAGCGTAATAAAAGTAAGCGTCGAGTTACGCTCAATAGTTGGGTGCAGCGTAGGGGGACATAATTGGTGGCGCCGCCGGCCGCTATGTCGTAGGTGTTTATTAGTCATATCGCCTAGGCTATTACTCACAAGCTTCTGCCGTGGGGTGCCGGCAGTAGAATGTTAACCGTCCTCTCATGCCCGCGGATGAAGTAAGAACCTGCTAAGGGATACCTCCGGAAGATGGGCAGCAGCGTCCTTCCGTGTATCTACATCCTATACTGGGCTCGCCAATCCGCCTGCTAAGCGTGGTGAGTATGGCAACTACCCTTTATGGAGATCCTTGAGGGAGGCCTGTGTTCAGTAGTGGACGTTTTACGGCTGAAATGATGATGATGATGACTAGCCAGTTACTTCGCATGCATTGTTTAAAAGTTTCAATTAAGTATGTGCTTTATTCAATTTAAATGTGTTTTGTTCTTATTTTGTAAACTGACTACTCTAAGTAACGTTTTGCTCTATTGATTAAACACTTATTGATTTTGAGTTTCAGCTCAATCCGCCTAGTAATTTTTGCGAGAAGAGCTAACAAACAAAACTCTTCAATTACATTCTACTGCCGACACCTCACGGGATAGTAACTAGTGAAAGTGACCCGTTGTAAACAGTCCTTTAGAAATGTCCAATTGAAAATTAGCCATTTAAGGTGTTGAATATGTCTTGATTTGCTACAATCACTTTCACGACGCGTGTATCACGACGCCACTCTCAATAAAACCTTATACATAACGTCATAAGATTCAAAATCCTATTCACAAACAATCCGGGCGATGCTAATCCTTTTCGAGGGATATAAAAATGGTTCGATTCTTCAGAAACTACAGAACAAACAATTCTGAACTCTATTCCTACGAAGATGTTACCGTAATCAATACGTTCGTGGTTCGGTGATATCAAACAGAAATTGTGAAGGGATTATCGATAAACAGTTATCAAAACACATGTATTTGGGTAATCACGGCTGTTGCGCTACAAGTGATAATCTTAGATACAGAACCAAGTACATGGTCGAGATATGAATGGTTACAGCTTTTTTTTTTATTTTATTACCAAATATACATAAGAATGAATTACAAATTAATTAAGGATAAAGGGTTTATCTTGTGCTATCGTAAGCCACTTCTTATTAACGTTTCATAATTTCAGCCGTTAAACGTCAACTACTGAACACAGGCCTTCCTCATGGACTCCATGAGGGGTGGTTGCCATACTCACCACAATTGGCTGGCGGGTTGGCGAGCGCAGTACGGGATGTTGATACACGGAAAGACGCCGCTGCCCATCTTTCGTAGATATCCCTTAGAAAACTCTTACTGCATCCACGGGCATGAGAGGAGGGGCAACATTCTACTGCCGGCACCCCACGGCAAATTATTATTATTATTAATTAACTATTTATTATTTATTTTAAATCTATTGCAACACCTACAAAACTCGAACAAAATAAAACATAAGGGCGTGTCTAGATCTAACAAACGCTCCGCTTGCGAGCTATGAGAGCCGCGCGCGCGCAGCGTAAATGTATTATAGTTCGCTCAACGCTCCTGAGCCGAACGGAACGAAACGGCGCTCTATAGATGCGCGCAGACTGCCTCCGTGGCTCATAGCCGACGTGGGTCTAATAGCCGACTGATACGCAGGAGGTAGCGGGTTCGATTCCCGCCACGAGACAAATGTTTGTAATGGTTCTGCCGATATTTGTCCCGGGTCTGAGTATTTTTCTAATGATAAGTATGTATTTACAAAAATAACTGTAATTGTTTAAGTTTTCTATCAATCAACTGGTTTCCCTAGTACAAGCTTTGCTTAGTTTAGGACTAGATGGTGCTGTGTGTAGTGTCAAGCATTATTTATTTATCTCGCTAACAACGGCGCGTTCTTCAGGTCTAGGCACGCCCTAACACAAACCCAAACAATGGGTGTTTTTGCGTTTTTTAATTCATAAATATACTTTATAGCCACTCTAATGGTTAAATTACACGGTTAAGTTATAAATCCCGGTTAAATTTTGACATGGAGAAATCAGCACGTGACACTCACAATTTGTCTATGGTCCAAGTGAAAAAGTTATTCTCATTCGGAATTCAAATGCCGCATAGAAATGTCATTTTATAAATTAAAAAACATTCAAATTTAATAAAGCACATAATTGAATTTGTTGGCTTCAGAATTTTTTTCCCAAAGAGTGAAAGCGAGAAAAGAAAATGGGTCGACGAGTCATGAAAAAGAAAATTAGACTTTCACATCTATAGATGTTTATACAGCGTCAGCAACTGGTAATAATGCTGTGAGATCGAATTCATGTACGAAATGGTCGACAAAATGAAACGTGAAAGTTTTAATAATTTCGATCGCTTTTTGTTTGAATTGAATTTCAGTGGGTTTGACATTCACATTGACAAAGCACATAGGATTGCCAAGTTGAAGCGGTAGTAAGCTGGCCATATCTATCAGAGAACCGATAACCGATGGGGGAAACGAATTCTTCAGTAGAGACCGCCAGGCTGATTACGTATCTCGTGACAGGTTTGCAACAGGCGTAAATCTCGCAATCATCGCTGTCGAAGCGTGGTTGCTGAATAACGACTCACTGGACGTATCCCAACTACCTAACACATCTATTTTATGAGTCTACTGTGAATGCGGAAGAATTCGTGAACGCAGAAATACAGGAAACCATGCAACAATACGGGGAGATTGTATGTGGCGTACGACCAACGACATCTGGTCAACTGCAGAGTAGCCCGGTGCCTCCGGCGCAGCTGGCTTGCCCTTCTGCAGGCAGTAAAAGTGTAAGAAGCTTGTGTTACCCCGAGACATACATGCCAAATGCAAGTAAACAACATAACATATCTATGAAACAGCTGGATCATGTTCATTTCGGAGGCGCTGCTGCTAGCACACAAGATGGGTTAAAAATTACTAAACCACCACAAAAACAACCTCAAATGAAGCCCACCGATGCCGCTGATGATGATGGCTTTCAAATTGTATGTAGACGCAAAAAACGCATGAAATATAGATACCTCGGCAAATCTGGAATGGTACGCGACATGGAGTGTACTTTCATAGCGGCAGATAAAAATGTGCCTATATTTATAACGAATGTTCATATTAAGACGGTCCAGGAAGACATAGTCAAATATATAAAAACGAAAACAGGTGACATTGTGTCCCTACAGAAAATAAATTCAACGAGACAAAAAGGGTATATTGCCTATAAGTTCTTCGTCTCTGAAACTAAGATAGCTATGTACTTGGATGAGCAATTTTAACCAGAAGGAATAATATTTAGGCGGTTTGTTAACTTCAAAGACCAGCCATCATCGAACAAAACTACCTCTGTAAGCGACCAAGAAAACCTTAAAAATGGAAAAGCCCTAATCAATGGATGAGCTGTTTAAAATTTACTACATGTAACTGTAAGAATGTTAAGCGATCTGTAAATAGAATAAGTGAGCTGTGTCAAACCTGTGATTCAATTGCTTTGCAAGAGACATGGCTGTTACCGGAGGAATTACCATTTCTAAGTACGATTAGCGCTGATTTTAGATACACTGGGACGTCGGCGGTGGATACTTCGGCGGAAATTCTTCGCGGGAGGCAGTACGGCAGTGTCGTGCTACTGTGGAAAAGAAGCGTCTTCCAAAAAGTTACAGTGATAAAGTGCGATAGTAGTCGGGTCTGTGCGGTAAAAATCTTGACAAGTGATCGAAATATTATTGCGATGAGCGTCTACAAACTACAAACGTGACTGTGAACTTACCCGAGTTTACTGTCGACTGTCGACTGTTTCGGTACGGTAAGCGCGATCATAGACCAATACGGCGTCGAATCTGTTTTCATATTGGGTGATTTCAATGCGAACCCGTGTGAACTATTCTATAACGAACTCATTAGTTTTTGTGACGATCAGCGATGGTCATGTATTGATGTCGACATGTTAGGCCCACAATCTGATACCTACACTTTTGTCAGTGATGTTTATGGGTAGTGGTATGTAGTTGGCTGGATCATTTTCTAGTGCCACAGTCAGCTAAGCGATGGGTGGGTGCGGTGTATGTTGAATTATGATATTGGATAGTCTGACCATTTTCCACTTGTCATAGTATGCAATTATAGTTTGTTGACTCCGAGCTTTCCAGAAGTAGTGGTAGCAGATAAAAATGTCCTTTGGGGAAATAGAACAAATGATGAAATTGCATTGTATGAAAAGAAATGTCATACGAGATTATGAGATGTTAAGTTTCCATCAGCACTCGTAAAATATGCTGATCATTTATGTAATGATTCTGGCCACAGACGTATTCTTGATGGGATGTACTCTGAAATTGTGACCGCTCTTCGTGACGCAGCTAAATACTGTAAAATAAAGGTAACAGTAAAGGAAGCATTGGTAAGAAAGGTAAACCAAGGTTGCATAGAATGGGGTGGAACGCGTATGTGAAAAAGGCACATTAGAATCTAGGTCAAGTTTCAGGGAGTGGATTCTTTCTGGTAGGCTGACGACTGGTGATGTTTAATAGCAAAATAAAACCTTAATCTAAATCACACCTGCGCTCGCCGACATGTCACGGCGCGGGGGAAGCTGTGACAGACAGCCGCCGGTGAACGGGAGTTTGAACCGCCGGAACTTCACCCTTTTCGGCCAAAACTCAGGGCTCATGATGGTCGCCAGATGCTCTGTAGGAACTCTCACCATAAAAGCCGGTGAAAATTAAATCGCTATCTCCCATGTCTTGACCTCGTCACAGGAAGCGATGTCACAATTGGCGTCGTCGTCAATTCAATGATGCGCCCGCGGCCGGACGACGGTCATTGATTCCTGCGCCGGCGCCGGACGGCTTGCCTTTTGTTTTACTGACGGTACATACTGGGTGCTTTAGCGATAATGTTTGGCTATTTAATTTTAATAAAAATACAGGGTACCTAAGTTTTGAAGGACGTTTACTAAATCTGAAAATACAGGGCTTAATATTGAAAATAGGACATTATACAAAAAGAAGGAAGGAAATTTGAATAATAATCACCTGTCTGAATCGGGAATCGAACCTGCAAAATGGCAAAAAAGAAACAACCGTAATTTTGCGATAAAGCTACGATACATAATTTATTCCCGAATAACATAAGATCCTAAATAAAAATAAAATATAAATAAAAAATCAAGCCAGAAATCAAAACAGATGATTTTTAATAAAAGTGCGCACAAGTTAGTACTTGTGCGCACACCACAAATCCTATATAAGGATCCAAATATAAGGATTTGTGGTGAACCTTACATTGTTTATTTTATACAAACTTTCGGCTTTATAATATTAGTTAGTTAAATTTACATAAAATATATACCAACTCATATTTATCTAGATATATGTATATTAGTAGTTGAAAATAATATTACATATATACTATTTGTGACCTATCGAACCTTACTTTATTTTATATAAAATAAATAAATAATGTAAGGCTCACCACAGATGTTATAAAAAAACTTTGTATTTTCACTTCTTCATACATTTACACAGATAGGATTCTAAGGACAGGTCCTGTGGCATTGATGTAGATGTATCTAATCTGTACGCGGTTTTGACTCACTGATCCAATAGATTCGTAGACTTCTGGTTTAGGAATTTACGGTTTTGCTATTTTAGGCCGTTTTAATTGGGGCAATAATTGTGGCGATCGTTTATCCTATTTTAAGAGGTGTTTTATGCCATTTGTTGTTGTAAATGCCGTGGGGTGCCAGCAGTAGAATATCACCCCTCCTCAAAAATAATCAAAAAAAGAAATAATCTGCCAAGGAATACCTGCGTAAGATGGGCAGCAGCGTCTATCTCGTTATCTCGATAGAAGTCTATCAACATCCCGCTCGCCAACCCGCATGCCAAGCGTGGCAACAAGCGTGGAATTTGGCATTAACCCCTCATGATCAGTATTTGAACATCCACGAGGGTATGGATGTTTGTTACCTCTTCACACAAAAACTAGTCCGTGGATTGAGCTGAAACTTTGCACACATAAACCAGTTGACGAGTTGTTATAACGTACGTATAGGCTACTTTTTAACAGGGTACAACGCATGCGAAGCCGCGGACAGAAGCTAGTTTGTTTATATTTTGATCAAACGAAAATGAAGACCAGATATTTGAGCAAATGGTCGCGGCCTCGAGGTTTTGATAATCACGGAACATTTATAAAGTACCAGGCAATCATAACTTTAAAGGAATTACGCTACTATCAAGGTCTTCGGAAGAATGAGAAGGCGAAAATATCCTCTGAGCCCTAAAAGACGAGATATTTAAGCAAATAGTTGCGTGCGTATTGATAACTACGGAACTTTTAGAAAGTACCATGTAATCACAACTTTGAAAGAGCTACTGACAAATCTGACTGTAAGTAATATTTTCGCCTCATTCTTCCGATAAACCACATCCTCTGAGCCTTCCTTCCTATCATCAAACGCCATCCTGACGTCACCGGGTCGCTCTCATGGTAAATCAGTGGCGAAACATTGAGAAAGTATCAAGCAATCATAACTTTGAAGGAGCTACTAACAAATCTGACTGAAAGTAATACTTTCGCCTCCTCATTCTTCCGATGAACCACATCCTCTGAGCCCTCCATCCTATCATCAAACGCCATCCTGGCGCCACCGAGTCGCTCTCATTTTCATAAATCGGTGGCGAAACATTGAGAAAGTATCAAGCAATCATAACTTTGGAGGAGCTACTAACAAATCTGACTGTAAGTAATATTTTCGCCTCATTCTTCCGATAAACCACATCCTCTGAGCCTTCCTTCCTATCATCAGACGCCATCCTGGCGCCACCGAGTCGCTCTCTTTTTCACAAATCGGTGGCGAAACATTGAGAAAGTATCAAGCAATCATAACTTTGAAGGAGCTACTAACAAATCTGACTGTAAGTAATATTTTCGCCTTCTCATTCTTTCGATAAACCACATCCTCTGAGCCTTCCTTCCTATCATCAGACGCCATCCTGGAGCCACCGAGTCGTTCTCTTTTTCACAAATCGGTGGCGAAACATTGAGAAAGTATCAAGCAATCATAACTTTGAAGGAGCTACTAACAAATCTGACTGAAAGTAATATTTTCGCCTTCTCATCCTTCCGATGAACCACATCCTCTGAGCCCTCCATCCTATCATCAGACGCCGTCCTGGCGCCACCGAATCGCTCGCTTCCTCAGTATAATCGGCGGCACAGATTGTCCTTGCTTGTTTGGTCCATCCTGTTCGCGTCCGCTTGACCCGCTGGATTTGTTGGGGCAATGTCTTTGGATTATGTTTTCGCGAATATTTAAGCTCTGATTCTTTCCCTATATTTTAGTATATTGATTATTTTATTTACGGCGTGTCCGCTAGTTTTTCTACATTCATACATACATAAATAAACAAACCCCAAGTATTGTTTTTAATTTTTTCGCAAATTCTGATGAAAATATTTTCAGCACCCATCCTTCGTCTCAACAATCACATAGGCCGAAAGTTAATAAGTGAAAGTGACATGTGCTCGTGGCTACCATGACTCATTAATTGACGCCACTACAATGAGGAAGTGACTTACTAACGTTTCATTCATTTACGTACGGAATCTACGAGTCCAATGAGTTGTGTAAAAAAAAATGATTTTTAATAAGAAGGGGAATGGATAAGGAGCATACTTCTTTTTCTACATTCCTCTTCTACTACATATCATAATTTAGATTTTGATGCCTTATCATATAGCTTTTCTTACCAATAAATAGCGAAAAATAAAACAATATATTTGACATTATACGTCACATCAGAAAAACCGAAAGAAGTGACTAAATTCTAAATGAACCCTTTGCATATTTTCCATACTAGCTACTACTATTAATTACCACTCTACTTCTACTAACTACTAGTCTTCTACTTTCATTTATATTTACATAGATAAACAGTACTATAAAATGTTGTTTTAAGTAGACAAAGTATTATCTAGCCGCACCCCGCAGTTTCACCCGCGTAGTTCCCATTCCCGTGGGAATTTCTAAAAATCCCTTCTTAGTGCACCTCTAGGATACTCAAGGTATATGTGTGCCAAATTGCAAGTCTCTAGGTCCAGTGGATTAGGATGTGCGTTGTCTGTCAGTCAGTCAGTCACTCAGTCAGTAACGGCAGAGTTTTATATATATTAATGACCTTCTTAAAATAAAGAGGTGACATGTGCAACGAGCTGATCAAACGGAATTTTAAACATTCTCATCATGTGGTAACAACTAGTAGATGTTTATTCCTGTTTATTGTTCTAGGTCTGTCCGCTAGCGAAGCCCTACGCAGCGGGCTCTGTCAATCCCTCTGGGGAGCCCCAAGCAGGCCAGAGGTTCGACTGTCTCCTCCACCAGTGCACAACTCGGATGTGTATCCTATAAGAGGTAAGGGTTAAAGATGCAACATACATATATCCTAATTCACGCGGTCGATAGGTCAAAGAAATTCAAAGATAAGCATGATTTTACAATGTTTTTAATTCATTATCTACCTGTAACAATTCATATAATTCATAATGTGCCATTGGGTGCCGGCAGTAGAATGTTGCCCATTCTTGCCACGCTTGGCATGCGGGTTGGCGAGCGGGATGTTGATAGACTTATAGACGCTGCTGCCCATCTTACGCAGGTATTCCTTGGCAGATTATGCTCTTGTGGACGTGTATCAACAACCCGTACTGCGCTAGCCAACCCGTCTGCCAAGCGTGGCGAGTATGGCCAGAAACCCCCCATGATGGATTGGAGAATGGAGGCCTATGTCCAGCTGTAAACGTGGACAGCAGTCCTAAGGCTGATATGATATACCTGCAAAGTTATGTACTTTTTGTTAATTAATGTATGTTATTAACAAATAAACAACTAAGAATTGTTATTACCATCTTCCTAACAAAAATATCTTTGTGTAATAGTGGCGCAAAATCGTGAAGAGTGGAGGTAAAATTGGATGATAGATACAGGTAAAGTAACAGTATCTTGTTTTAACTAAAAAACTTAAACTAAACCAAAGCAGTGTGTCGAATGTATACATAGTTCAAACACGCGTTATCGTGTAAGTTGTGTTTGTACGCGACGGTACACATGTCCAAATCGGATTTACAATACCCGGGAAGAGGTTCGAGGGACAGATAACAAAAAATGTTTTGCTTAAAAAAATATCTACAAACACTTTTTCGACGTATAACAAAGTTGATTTTCAGGTATTACTGTCGTATTCCATATTTTTTTTCAATATTGTTTGGTGATATTTAAATAGTTTGACCACGATAAGTTACTTTACTCCATACTAATGATCGTTTGTCAAATTTGACAGGTGTCATCGCATATTACCTGTCATATTTCGCGGTTTGTCAGAACATTTCCTATTGTTAAATATTTTGATTTATTGCGCACATAATGCATAATGATCTTGCTGATATATTTTCGTTGTAATCGTTTATATGTATGTATAACCGTGCAAAAATGATTTTACCAAAGTTAAATGTTCGGAGAATGTTTTAGAAAAAAAATCCAATATAAGTCTCCCAAATTCAGCCAAAACAATTTATATGCCAACTGTACCTTATCGCATCGAAATTCGTGTTCGACACGAAAAATTACAACCATCATAACGTCGATACATTATCAATCTTATCACCGTATCAGCACCTTTGTGGTACCGCCGTGGGCTTAGCCCACTGCGATAGCTCTTCAAGGTAAAATGGGCTGTATTGCATTGAATTAAGAGTAGGTTCTGGATGAGGCTCGCACAGGATCTTGACGTATGGTACAGAACCGCTTAGGTAAAATAAATAAATCACCATCTAGCCTCAAAGTAAGAGAACCTGATTTTATTTAAAGACAACTTATAACACAAAAATATCTGCAGACAAAACTGTGACGTATGGTATAAGAATAAGGAGGCGGCTATACCTAGTAGTGACTGAAATGGGCAAAATTATGAAATTTTCAAATCATAAGTGTCATCGCGTAAATACAAAGGCAGCGAAACAAGCTTGTCGCCCACCATCGTGGACTAATTTGTAGAGGAAATACAAAGTAAGAACTACTACTCCTTCCTATCTTAGCCGTAAGACGTCCACTGGTGCCTCCCTAATGGATCTCCATATCATATGATGAGATATTCACCACGCTTGGCAAACAGGTTCGCTAGCGCAGTACGGGATGATACACGGAGAGACGGTGCTGCATCTTCCGGGACTATCAAAGTAAGAACGTTATAAGAAAATGGGTGGATCTGCAATGATTTTTAAAACGTCAACTTATACCTAAACTGTAAGGCACTGCATAGATCTGGAAAGTACTGAACCTGGGCCTTTAACTTCCGCTTTTACAAACTGGATGACAAGCAAAGCATCGACTAAATAAAGCCTGTTTCTGACACACAGAAGTAAGCATGGTTTGCCACCGTCAGTTTCTTGAAGTTGTAAGCGAGCTTCCTCGCAAAGCGTCCCTGAATCCCATGTGAAATAACCCAAACTTCCAACTAATCCAGCTCTATGGCACTCTCAAATCAGAGTTATAAAATAAACGTAATTTCGCCCCCGATATGCGCCAGCGCAAGATAAGATAATGTCACGCCAAAATCTGAAGTCGTGGGATTTGGTTCTGTGTTATTGGAATTTAGCTGTCGAATATTAAATAGGTTTATTGTTGCCGGTGCGTTTTATGTTAGCTGGATGTGGCTTAGTGACGTAGGCTGATAAGCCGTGACTGCGATATGACGGTGATCGGTTCACTTTTTGGGTTTGGCGAAGGCCAACGTTCGCGTGCAAACTGTTGTCGTGAAAATCTACTCGTTAGCCTTTCTGAAGATGCTGCTGTGGCTTCTATTCAACCGGTTTGTCGTATTGGGTTTGTAATGAGTGAGGCGTTTGAGGCGGTCGCAAGATCGAAGTGTTGTACTCTAACACTATTAAACTAAGGGGTCTATTCATAATCATCCTATAGTACTGTTACAGGTGTGCTGGAATATAATGCACTGAATCGCAATAGGCGCAAACTTGGTGAAGCCGTTTTAACATTAACAAATTGTATTTTTAGTATGTCAGTGCATACTCGTAGCTATCGTTGGTGTATCGGGTTCAAATATCACAACAACAAAAGATAAAATATAAATAGAGAGTGTCATTGTCAATCTCAAGTTTATATTTTATACAAGGGATTCGAAAAATAGACCCTCAAATTACTGTTGCTTATTTTTTAAACTTTTAATGTGAAATCGCGTGTCAATGAAACAAAGCGTAATACCATGAACAAGTCCTTTCGTTCCTAGGGACCGTGTCAATCAAGGGCCGGCGGTCACACTGTCAATATTTGCAAGTTGGCCTCACGACATCTACATGTTGGGGGTAGGGATGTGGCAAGGATTTAACTTAGATTCGATAGGTAGTTAAAAATGACCGCGGGAAGTTTTGGTGCCAGCGCGGGGCGGAGGCAAATTATTCCAGCATGTGAGTTGAACATGACTTTCACAAATTTTGTTGTTAAGTCAACCATAGACGAGTGTAAATCACCGGGCTACAAAACCCTATTGAAAGGAACGTATATGTATGTGCTGGTTAAGTCGAATCCATCCTGCAACGTCTTGCACCGTCCCGTAAATCAGTTGCTGACGCTATTATAGCGTATAATATAAATCATTACATACATTGTAAATGATTTATGCCTTACTAAACCCCGAAAAACGTGTTACGATTTAAACGTGAAAGTGTCGGGCAAAAGTATTTATTTGTAACTTACTACATAACCATGAAATGCGCCTCAAGATTTTAAGATTTTAAAATTAAATATCGTAATTAAAAATCTCTCCTTGAGCATGTTGTTTTCGAATATAATAATTATTAGGTCTTTTTCAGCCGAATGGTCTCAAGTTGAAAAATGCCATTCGTCAAGGGCCAACACTAGTGTTTACCTTATTATTCACCAGTGTTTGCCCAGTCGATCCAACTACGGCTAGTCATCCGATCCTTCGCGTGACTTTCGGCCGTAACAATTGAATTTAGACCGAATTCGTAAAGTCTACTGACGAGGGGCCGTTAAGTACTGTCAACTCTAGTTCGAATGGAATAAAAAATTAAGACCTCATAGCATTATAGCTAGTGTAGTAGGTATAGAAAGGTTGCAAGGCGCGGGTTTTTTTCTTAGTCCGGATTTGTAGATAAGCACAAGAAACACATTCAGTAACAGTTTAGGAAACCGTATACTTCAAGAAGCGTAGACTGAAGCAAGAAGAACGATAGTTGACGGCCGGTTAAAAAACGCTGCCTAGTCGTGAACTGATGAGTCTGATGGACTTGAGAACTTCCCCCATTTTTCATCATCATCATTTCAGCCGTAAAACGTCCACTACTGAACACAGGCCTCATGGATCTCCACGAGGGGTAGTTGCCGTACTCACCACGCTGGGCAGGAAGGTTGGCGAGCGCATTACGGGAATGATACACAGAAGGACGCTGCTGCCCATCTTCCAGAGGGATCCCTTAGCAGCTCTTACTGCATTCACGGGCATGAGAGGAGGGGTTGTTACCCCTGTTCTGCAGCCGGCACCCAACGGCCTCCATTTTTAAGTCAGTTTAAAATAGTATATTTGACGATGACACTGTAGTTATTTAGTCTCCAACAAGGCTAAGCAAACGACATAAAAGTCAAAACGGACCAGCCCGCCCTCAATTACACAGAAAACAAAGAATAAAACCTCGTTAATTACAAATCTAAGTTTGTTGACTGGCAATTATCAAGTTTAATCTCAAAGACGCCGCGATACAACGGATTTTGAGTCTTATTGACTTTTAAATAGAGGTGGGTATGTGTGTTGGCGACATAAACATAGTATGCTATTGTTTCAACAAATATTTCGTGGAAATTGTCGCATTGAGAGAAATCGGAACACATTGAGAAGCCAGATAGAGGGTCATGTGTGATAACCTGTTCTGAGCTACCTTTCCGGTACATTGTAGATTAGATTTGTATTACTTAGAAATTAGAGTCACGTGGACGTGGGGTGCCGGCAGTTGAATGTTGCCCTTTCTCTCTTGCCCGTTAATGCAGTAAGAATCAGCTAACGATTATCTCCGGGTGATCAGCAGCGTCTTTCCGTGTATCAACAACCGGTACTGCGCTCGAACAACCCGTACTGCGCTCGCCAACCCGCCTGCCAAGCATGGCGAGTATGATAACATCCGCCAAATATTCTTGGAGATCCATGAGGGAGGCCTAATTCCAGCCGTGGACGTGGACAGCTGTCCTATGGGCGAGGTGATGATGATGATGAAGGCCTGGCAGGCGGGTTGGTAAGCTCAATACGGAATGTTGAAAGACGCTGCTGCCCACCGCATGATGAATCCCTCGATTCCTACTGCATTCTCGGGCAAGAAAGGAGGGGCAAAATTCTACTGCCGGCACCCCACGGCAAACTTATTGGCTTATTACAATATCATAATTTAGCTAACAGGACTACACTTAGTTAGTTTTATGTATCCCTTTGAACTAGACCTACGGAACTTGATATTGTTTATGGTTAGGTAGTAGCAGTATCTACTGATTGGCTAATCTTTCACCATAGATAAGTTGGAACAGCATTAAAACATATTACTTGTAACATTATTTACAACCTGGTCGAAAGACACACAGTTTGCATACCTAGGTACCTGCGCACACCCACGAATGTGATAGTAATGTCTACAAAATTACATGTAAAGTTATTTATTATTTTTACATTTGTTATAATATCACCTCTCACAAAGAACTTTTAAAAAAATATTGTTTTATATCGGATCAGTTAGATTTTTGTTGTTTGATGTTATATTTTACTGCATTCAACACTTTACTATCGATGGCTGTTTCTACTCATTAGATTTGCATAATGAAAAAATCTAATGGTGAATAGATAGATCGTGGCCCTGCAAAGGTTTATAATCACCAGGCAGTCCATCAGCTAGGTACCCGGAAACCGATGGGTACAGTCGGCGCAGGGCCGGAAAGAAATGCGTGAAGAAGAGCCCTTACCCAACAGTGACTGTTGACTGATAGAATAAAAGTCAATAAAAGCGGAAAAAACTATAAAAAACACCAGGTAATAAACAATGAAAAACACTCTTGGGTATTTTACGCTATCAATCATAATCAGCGGAATGGAAACTATCATCCCATCAGAGATATCTAGCAAAATATCGTTTACACCTATCTGTACGTCACAATCTCGCGATGCACTGACGAACCAATAGAGATTCTTATCTGTCATATGACATAAACTGAAAACGAAAAGCGTTCATTCATTTGGGCAAATGCCACATAGATAAAAAATGGATATGCACAATATTTATTTTATTTATTTATTTATGTACAAAAGACTCTTATATAACATAATTTAAGCGTCTAAGAAACCGATTTAGTTTGTCTTAGACGATAATGAAGAACATTCCTCAAATAATAAAGGTAGATCACCATCTAGTCCTAAACTAAGACATTCCTCCGTCGACCGAGACACGTTCTCAGCTTGCCCGTTGACGAGCTCACCGCCGCTAACCCGGAGGTGACGTCAACCCGTCCTACACTAGCTGCTAGGCACACATTTAATAACCGGTCTCGCCGGCGAGGCCGAAGAATACACTCTTCCGTCTTAAGGTGCAGTTTTGCACCTGGACGTTAACCATCATTACATATAAAAATCTGGCTACAGTCCAAGCCGTGGTTCGAACCTAAGTGGTGCCCTTGAGCTTCTTGCCCCAACCTTACTTTTGCGGCTGGGCGCCCTCTGTGTTCGCCATGGTCCGGTAACGTTGTCATAGCTGACTGCGGTCAACAAAATTATATTGTCATTTCGAAAAAAATCCTAAACTAAGCAAAACTTGTACTGTTGAACCCAGATTATTGATATAATAAATCATTGAAAATAATGTGTTATGAAAAGATTTAAATCGCATTGATACAACCCTCCGTTATGAGACCGCGCCGTTTTGTTTCCACACGAAATGTGATAGCTCGCTCATTTGGAATCAGTGTACCGAGACAGACACAGTGTTATTTTTTACGGGGACCTATCTCTGACTGCTGGCACACCAGCGCCATCTTCTTCACATTTTGCACTAAGAAGGTTCAATTGCATGCAAACCTTTTTAAGTTGCTTCCATTCTACACTTTTTTCATTATAGTGTAGTATTTTGGGAATGCTGTGATAATGTGATAATGAAGAATTTATAAATGTGACTAACTTTGTCAATTCTCGAACGAAACTCGCAATTCAGGCTTATCAGTTTTGCGCTCTCTCTGATCTTTGATATCACTCGAAACTTTTCCAAATAGACCAGATTTATCATTATTATCGGAATACTGACATGCCTTATGTCGATGTCAAAATGTAGGATTTAACTGGGAAATAACTTCACTACAATAACAGATTTTTATAATTGATACATTCTGTTTACATTTTTGTACTATTTAAAAAAACGTGCTTGAATATCTTTGTTTATTACATTTATTATCTTTTTTTGATTCCCAATAAAGATTAAAATTCACGTATAATGTTTCTATAATACGTTATTTTATTTAATAATCGCACCTCTATAACTAAACTAACCTGTATTCTGACTTCTATTAAAGGAACCCTCTGTAAATGAGACAGATATTTATTCATACCTGGATATCTGAGACACTGGGTAAGTGGAATACCTCTATGTACCTAAGACAAATTTTCAGATCCTTTGATATCTCACTTAACCAGGTTTCACTGTATATCACTATGTATGGTTTGATTGTTATTCTGTTAATTAATCGGAGACCACTGTATCTGACAAAAGTAAACCAATTAAGTAAGTGGTTTATGTATTTTTTTAATTACTACCTTGGATAGATAGTTTTATAGATAGATAATCATTTATTTGCAACTACAAAAGAAACATTACATACAGGTTTCATAAAGTTATGATATAGGTTTGTCGCTGCAGAAGGGTCCTCTCGCAGCATATTGCGGGCTGCAGGGCCAGTCGGCGCTGGTCTTCCGTAAGGACCGTTTCGAAAACGCGGACATCGACATTAACAAAAAAACACAGTAAAAATATATTATTCGAAATTAATAACATTAAAACAAATATAATAACCATGAAATTGAAACCAGAAACATAAAACAAAATAGAATAAAATGAATAAACAATCAAATTAAAGCATGCAAATTAGAATAGTATTAAATTACGTTTAGTTTTTAGTTTAATGATAACAAACTCGTGATAATAGATAAACAAATTAATTCATTTAACATTTGATTGATTTAAAAAAGAAAATAATCAATTAAACACTTAGGATATTTAGCTAGAGTGATTTATATGGAGCAATCCATGATTAATGATTTTTGATGGCACAAAAACGAATTCCTTATTTTTTGTGACACACATTGAGGCATAGTGGAGGCTGGTAAAGATTAAGGGTGGCCTATACATAATCCAGCAGTGGGTGATCACCTAGGTGATTTAGGTGGAACAATCCATCATGATTTTTGATGGCACAACAACTAATTTGTGTTTTTTTATTAAAAACTGACACATATTATTGAGGTACAGTACACAGACTGGTAAAGATTGGGAGTAGCAAATAACCCGCAGTGGGTGATTCCGGACTGAGAAGAAGAAGGTGATAAATTTTCTATACAGCTTAACTTCCTATTTACGTACCTATAACCAATAAAATTGTACTTAATGATAAAAAACAACGTAACTCGGAAAACCTTCAAAACAACTTTGATTAACATAATCCACGTTGAAGATTACCGCATAATAAATTCATTTACGATTACTAAGGAGTTTAGATTATAATTCTTTAATTTTCAACAAAAAAAAACAGACTTCAAACTTCAATGACCTGGTCGAATGATGAACGAATACATCATAGCTATCTTTCGTTATCGCCACCCGTGATTTTTTCAAAATTAAAGAGTTTTGATGCCCATCTGTCTTCATAAGCAGTTTCAGTTTTGAAGATTTTTTTTTTGGAAAAATTTAATGATTACTTTTTTAATACCGAGCAAAAAACGGCAAAAAAATAATTTAAAGTTTCAACTGTCAAGCTATTAAGGTTCATGAGATAGATCCTGGTGACAGACAAACAGACGGACGGACAGACGGACAGCGGAGTCTTAGTAATAGGGTTCCGTTTTTACCCTTTGGGTGAGGAACCTTAAAACCGACAAGATTAAAATCCAGATAAGTTCGGATGGTAGATTTTCATATACAATCGTAGATTTAGCTAGCTACCTAATCTGTTCAGATAATTGGGATTAAAATCGTATTATTACTATTGATAAACAGCTTTGTGTGTATTACTTTTGATTTAAGTAACGTATTTTTTGATAAGCTCGTGATGTTTTTGTTAGATAAATATTGTAAAGCGATGTTGACGGAATGCTAACAGGTATTTAACGTTACCATTTTTCTTGCCGTAGGGTGCCGGCAGTAGAATGTCACTCCTCTTGAATGACTGTCCTCTCTTGCCCGTGGATGCAGTAAGAACCTGCTAAGGGATATCTCCGGATGAAGGGCAGCAGCGTCTTTCCGTGCATCAACATCCCGTACTGCGCTCGCCAACCCGCCTGGCAAGCGTGGTGAGTATGGCAACTAACCCTCATGATCCATGAGGGAGGCCTGTGTTCAGTAGTGGACGTTTTACGGCTGAAATGATGAATTATGATTTTTTTTATATTTTCTTTAGTTTGTTAACACTTAAGTTTGTGTTGTCCACCAAACTGTAATGGTATTGATAATTAAAAAAAAAATTGTTTTACCAATTATTTTAGAAACGAGTTAAAAAAAAATTGAGCCGTCACGGGACCCCTGGCAATATTATAACATTTTCACCACAGTCGCTAGAGTAGCACCCGTTGCAATAGTCACCACAGTCACCACTGTCACCCCAGTCGCCACGGTCAACACGATGGGCACGATGGACAAAGGCAGTCATCATTTCAGCCATAAAATGTCTACTTATAAACAAAGACCTCCCTCATGGGTCTGAGGGGTAGTTGCCATACTCACCACGCTTGGCAGGCGTGTTGGCGAGCGCAGTACGGGATGTTGATACACGGAAAGACGCTGCCGCCCATCTTGCGGAGGTAACCCTTAGCAGGCTCTTACTGCATCCACGGGCATGAGAGGAGGGGCAACATTCTACTGCCGGCGCCCCACGGCAAAAGCAGTCGCCCTGTAGGTACTAACTCGCACATCTCCACGCTTCACCTCTCGTCCGAGCGGTTTAACCCCCCGCAAAAGATGACTCTACGTCAAAAACGATTCATTTCACAAACTATTCTGCTATTATATATATTTCCTTTTGCTACACTATATAATATGTACATATGTATGTGTTAAGTATGTATTTATTATGTATTTATTTTGTTTAGGTAAATATAATATAGATATATATAATACGTTATATTATTAAACTAGAATGTTATAATTTTTTTTAAGAGTTTGCTCCGTCTCTCTCTAATTTAGTACACCTCCGACCATTCTTCCTATCAACTGTATCTTCTCCATCCAAAGGTTGTCTGGAAGAGATCGCGGTCATACGGTAATGTCGGGGTTGCTTTATGTCGTTTGTGAAATTAAAACATACAAGTTTATTTTGCGTATTTCAAATTTTTTTACGGAGAAATGCTACGTCAGTGTCTTATTATATGCGCGCGCATAGTACCTGTATTATCTATACTAATATACCAAGTTGTATAATAAGCTGCCTAAAGCAATTAAAGATGCAGATTCGATGACTATTTACAAAACCAACATTGAAACCTATGTTCTAGAAAATTATTTATAAAATCATTTAACTTCACCTTCATTATCCAACTGCTTTGTTCTCTTGATTTGATATTTTTGTACTTTAATCCGACTCAGTACTTCATTTCATTTTAAGACCTACCCTCTTTAATAATCTATTGCACTTGCGAACATGTTACGCTTTTGTTAACTGATAAGTATTTAGCTTACGTTAGATAATACCTTATTATTTCTAGAGCATGCTAACTGCTCGTAATTAATTTAGTACATTAATTTAAGTTTTGTCATAAGCGAAATTTTGTAATTTCCTGGCAAATAAACATTCTTTAAACCGAATATTATAAACAGGTAAAGTTTGTGAGTTTGTGAGGTTGTAGGGGGTAATCTCTGGATCTACTGAACTGATTTTCAAAATTATTTTACTAATAGAAAGCCACAATATTTGTGAGTGTCATTGGCTCTAAATTACCGCCCAACGAAGTGGGCACCGGGTCAGCTAGTTAAAAATAAATGGTAAGATTTTGAAAACGAAACATCGTAGTGTGCACTTTGACTTGCACCCTTTTATATACCCAAAAGTGAACCCCCTTATGCCACCACTGGGTCAATAATACCCCAGTGTATTGAAAGTGGATATTTTTAGTCACGCCTCCCGTATAGGTTTGATTGAAAATTTTATTACAAATTTCTTAAATCCAAATTAATGTTCTGACTGTGACTTTGCAATTTTACAACTTTTGTTTAGTTATTTATTTAGTTTAACTTACTCGTGGTAGTTAGTTTTATCGACTCACCAACGATGTAAGATTTCTAATTTTTTATATTAGTATTTATTTATTAATAAAATTTATTATGCAGGTGCAATCCTCCACATAAATATCTAAGTAATAAACGAATATAGTAATAATTATTAGAGCCGTGAGGTGCCGGCGGTAGAATGACTCCTCCTCTCTTGCCCGTGGATGCAGTAAGAATCTGCTAAGAGATACTTCCGGAAGATAGGCAGCAGCGTCTTTCCGTGTATCAACAACCCGTACTGCGCTCGCCAACCTGCCTGCCAAGTGTGGCGAGTATGGCAACAACACCTCATGATAAGCCGAGTGATCCTAGAGAGGGCTTGTCCGTGTGAGATAAATTATAATTTATAATAATAAGAATAAGAAAATATTTATTTACGACTCATAAGTACACAGGTAAATTAAAATTACATAATTTAAACAGAATAAAAATCTTATGAGACATAAACTGGTCAAACTAAAAAAAAAAATTAAATAGATAAAAATTAAATTATTAAATTATTCATAAATTAGTCAATCCTCCAAATTCTAAATAATTGCTATAGGAGTGTACTTGTGCTTATGACATTCCTGAATTTTAATATTTTATTTTTAAAATATCTATATGTACCTAATTAAATCTGACTTGTAACTGAGGAGTTATTAATAAAGAATTTGTATTTGTATGTTTCACCAATTCCTATTATTACAATAGGAATTGGTGAAACAAATACAACTCAAATAAAACTTTTGTTTTATAATAAAATGTAGGTACTGCACAATGATAAAAAATGCGCATTCGCTTTATAGATTAATAATTATCGACGATTGCGGAGACATGTTTTATTGAATGTAATGACATCAATATTTAGCGTTAAGTTTAGTTGGTATTATTAAACAGCGATGGAATATTACCATATCTGATACATCAACTTTTGTATTTGGTCTGTAATATAAGCACATACACTCTCGTTGTGTTAAACCTTTATATACCAAGATACGATTTTAGTACCACAGCTTAGTCTTGTGCATCAAATTTAAAAAATCCTTTCTCAATTGACAGAAAACATGGTTTTAAATAGGTACCTACTGTCCGCCTAAAGATTCAACAGTTATATTACAATCTGTTACTTAAGTAAATGTATGTGCTCATAAAACAGTTTTACAAACAAACATTTACGATACCGGTGGGATCCGTAAATTATTGATATGGTTTTTCATTTCCTTGAAATGTTCTACCTATATGTGGTTAAATACATTTATATAACAATACATTACAACCAGTTTATTTACTTTGAAAATTAGACGTGAATCATATTTGAGTGAAATAAAAATTATTATAAAATTTGTATACCATATATATAATAATATAATATATATAATATATTGTATATAATTATATGTACATTATGACTAATTTTCTATTTTATATTATTGTAGCTTTTAACTGACATTTAAATTTGCATGAAAAACCTACCTTCGTATAATATATTTTTAAAAAGTAGGCCTTTGCATCTATTGTAGATGATTTATACAGCGTCAGCAACTGGTAATCATGCTGTACGGGACGCTGCAGTGCCTGGGGCATTGTTAGATGGATTAGGCTTGCCCACTACACCATCCTCTCAGCTTAGTCAGCTGTTAGTCAGAGGAAAGAACAAGTCAATACGTCTGAAGCTAACTAAGCCGCGGGTTTCCTCACGATGTTTCCTTCGCCGTTAAAGTACGTGTTAATATTTAAATTTCAGTGAAAAGCAATAAACAACTGAATACTGGAAAAATATTTTAAAACATGAAAGCTCAAAAGGAATTTCCCACTGAGTTTCTGCATTCGCACATTTGTGTCCACTGTACTTTTTAATTTGTTAAAAGCCCAGAAAAACAACAATCCATGCATCGGGCACTTTGCGGCGCACCTTATAATTAAAATTGCATTAGGCTGCAAGTTAATGGCGCTAATGCAACGTTTGGATAAGAAAAATACGGTGTTCAGACCGGCTGTGTATCGTGTAATCCAATTTGCTGAAAAACGCAGTAATTTGATCGGAAACTGAGGAGTCTGATTAGGTAATTTGGGAGTGGCTCGCGTTGTCTTTTTAAGCTCAAGTTGGGTGCATACCTTTTTATGTATACTGTGAAGTGCGATTTTTGCTAACCATTGTTGTATTGTTGTAACCATGTGGCCTTTAGGTCCAAATGAACAAACATTAATTGACTTTGACTTGACTTTAACTCAGAAAAATGTTTTACGCTTGTATTTTTTGTATGTTTTTCATATAAACAATGAAAGGTTATTTGATTTACTATTGGTACTAACCAATGTTTAAGTAAGAACGGACACACGGACTGATTACGGCCCTTAAAATCCACGATAGTGTCAATAACTATAATTTCTCCAAACACTACACAATTCAAAATCAAAATCATCTAATTAAAATAGGAGCTCAATAAAACCCCCTTTGTCCCTATTCAATATTTCGCACTGCCATAAATTCGAGCATACTGTCTGAACGGAACAATGAATCTAAATAACCATTAATATGTAATAAATACTATGGGGTAATAAAACCGTGTCGAGGGGACAAACAAACAAGTGTACCGGAGTAACCCTTAAACGTTGCCCATTGTAGAACGGGCGTGAAATGTGCGTACACTGAAGGGACTCAAATGTCACATTAAAAAACGTTAATAGCAAAATGAACTCTATGCAGTTGTAATAAATGCTATGCACTCTGGGGAACTTCAGATGAACGAGGATCGCGAAAGACTGTCACATGAAATTGAGCTATGGCTGGTCTGTTTTAGGGTCGGCTTTCGGTCGCAAGGGAGTGATTTGCTCAGAGCTAGTGTTGGATATTCTATGTCGATGTCATTGGCGAACTCTGGCGAGAACAGCCGATTGGTTCCGATCAGTTCCGCTCCAAATGCCGCCAGCTGCTGCTTTTCAGAGCAGGGGTCGCTCTTCATTAGTGGAACTTGTCTGGAGGAGATCGATGTTTGTTTTGGGACATGAGTTTCAGCTGATGGATCCTTGATGATGTATGGAAGGGGGGAAGGATTGGCAGTATCATCTTGTTGTCATTATTGCTTTAGATGAGGTGTTATTGTCCTATTTACTTTGGCCAAATTCGATGTGTACAATATCTGAATAAACTTCAACTCCTAATTTGCTTTCGGGTGATGATGATGACAGTTTATTTGACAGAATTGATTACATTTTACATTGATGGGAGTGAACTCAGTCCACAATTGATGAAAGTTCATAAATCAACAAGAATAAAGCTATTTTTTGGTTAAGTACTTAGAGTTTGTTTACCTAAAAACTAAAGCGAACATATAATTTATTTAATTTTTGTATTATTTTCTTAATTTACTTGACGGCTGTTACAGCTGAACGAAGGTTTTTGCTTAATTTCTGGATCTCAATAAACTCAAGTAATAGTTTAGGATAAATGGATAGTGTAAGTAAACATTATAATTAAAAAAAATGAGTAGACATTTTTTATGTTGAACTAAATATGAACATACTATTATACCATTACATTTTCCTAAAACAACAGATACTGTAAGTAGATGTAGTAAGCTAAGAATATTTAAAATAAAAATAGTGAAGACAAATTTGTATGTGCTTAACATTAATTGGATTATACCTTAAAAATTTCCTAACAATATTTGTAATCTACGTACTTTGGTAGCTAGTTTGTTTTATAAAGATATTAAATGGACATGGAATAAAAATCAAATCAACAAAAGTAACAATGAAATTCATCACGCGGCAAACTAAACAAAACTGAACAACTGGCTTTAGTTGCGTTTAGTCGCGCCCGCGGATTACAGAATTGTAAAAAGATTGGGGGTCGTTTCGACCCGACGTGTTAATTACGAGGGTTGGCCCGCGAGGGTTGAGATGAAAGTCAATTTGCTGCAGCGACATGATACGGCCCATTTCATGCAGAGCGACAAGTGCGGCACCTGTGCTCTGCCTACCCTTTGTGTGTGGATTGAGGCCATGGGGTCTATTGTGGCAGTTTTGGGCAGCACAATAGATTCAGTAAATGTTTGAATAACTTTGAGGGGAGGTTTGTTGATGATGTTATTCAAATATTGGCGATATTCCAAATTGAGCATTGACAAAAGAAAGTAATTTATTTGAGGTCACCCATGGAAAGTTTATTTTATACATAAGTTTGGTACTTTGATAAATATTAAATCAAGAATGTTCTTTTCAGATGAAATCAAATTCGGCATCAACCGCCTAGTCGGAGATAAGACAGACGAGGAAGAAGAAGACCATCATGAAACCAGAGCAGAAAGAATTTCTCCAGCCTCACGCTGCGGAAGTCCGTGCTGGAATCCATCACCACATTCTCCAAGATCAGTTCGATCCAGTTCCCCTGAGCTCGAAGTTGATTCCCCTCCATCATCCCCCAGAAGACCACCAGATTCAACCTCACCTCCGAAGCGATCTGAAGCGTTTTCAGTCAGCGCCTTACTCCGACCTGATGCGCCAAGAATCCAGCCGCCAAGACCTTTCTTATATCCTCCACTTCCGTTCGCAGAGTTCTTGCGTGAAACTGGTGGTTTAGGATTACCAGGTTGGGGTGGATACAGTAATCTGTACCTGCATGCGGTCCAAGCCGCTGGGCCAGAGTTAATGCGGTTGCGGGCAGCTGTCCTCGGTGCCCCTGGACCACTATCCAGACCCTTACCTATTGGAGATGTGTATTCTTGTGTGAAGTGTGAGAAAATGTTTAGCACCCCTCATGGATTGGAAGTGCATGCGAGAAGGTCTCATAATGGCAAGAGGCCGTTTGCGTGTGAACTGTGCAGCAAGACTTTTGGACATGAGATCAGCCTTAGTCAACATAGGTGAGCTAGCATTTAATACGATAGTAATAGTTTCTAGACTTACCTTAACAATTTAAGAATATCAATAAAGGGAACAAATCATATAACTTAAATCTAAACTAACTAAATTTAAACACAGAAAACAGCAGTGTTAAATCTACAGCCAAACATAAACAAATAATAGAAGCTTATGTATCAAGATATAATGAGAGTAAAAACTCTCAGTAGCTTATTACTGGATTTAGTGATCATTATCTGAAATCAGTATGGGGAAGATTGTGAAACTATTGATAAAATTCCTTCACCATTCGATTAAACAGGCAGTTAAAGCTTTAACTTGCGCATAATAATCTCATAACCACCCCTGCCCCCAGGGCCGTGCACAGCGTGGAGAAAGTATTCGAGTGCAAGCAATGCGGAAAGACATTCAAACGCTCCAGCACACTTTCCACCCACCTACTGATTCACTCGGACACCAGGCCATATCCTTGCCAGTACTGCGGCAAGCGGTTCCATCAGAAATCTGATATGAAGAAGCACACCTATATTCATACTGGTAAGTGTTTAGCATAAGTTTTGATCTACTAGACGTTCCTTGTGTTAGTAACATACATATAACCGGGTATTTATCGCGTAAATTACCTTTATTATTTCCCGACGTTTCGCTTGGATTGCACCAAGCATGGTCCCGGGAAGACTCTTGGTGCAATCCAAGCGAAACGTCGGAAATAATAAAGGTAATTTACGCGATAAATACCCGGTTATATGTATGTTAATAATGTGTTGTGATCGCGAAAGTTTAAAAAAGACAGTCCCTTGTGTTATTTTTGTTAGATTGTCGACTGGTACCCGTTTGTGAGGCTTAATATTATTTAGGGTCTATTTAGGGTCGTCTTAATTTATTTCTAGATATCTTTGAATATTGTCTCTTGGTGGCCTCAAGAGGTTCCATTTAGTGGTCAAAGTTTGAAGCTGCTGTAAACAAGATATCACAATTTATAAATCCTATTGCGACCTAGGTTCAAGAACCTAAATTTGAGAAATGCGGAATATATTCTTATTTTTTAATCCCCAACAAAAAAGAGGGGAGTTATAAGTTTCACCACTATGTGTGTGTGTGTCTGTGTATCTGTGTGTCTGTCTGTGGCACCGTAGCTCTTAAACGAGTGGACCGATTTGCATGCAGTTTTTTTTATTTAAAAGCGGGTTTTTCTGCGGTGGTTCTTAAACAAAATATGTTAAGGTTTTATCAAAATATGTTAAGAAGTTTACAAGATAATGGGGTCGAAAGTAGGGATGGACAATCGAATGTTTTCAAATATACCCAAGTGTGGTATCAAATGAAAGGACATGATGTGTAGATTGCAAAATTGAGATTACATTGATAATACACATTAAAAATAATAGGTAACCTCAAAGTCTAGATGAAGTTACATAAAATTTTTAATTTTATGAACTTGTTTAAATATCGCAAGAAAATGATTAGGTATCTCTTAACCTCAAAACTTTCCCTAATAACGGAATGAATAAAACACCTCGTTCTAATGTCATATTCCGCCAAGTTCCAAAGTGTCTCTATTATCTCCTCAAATTGCCGCCTTAACTTCAGTCTGGAAACTTCCAAGTCCATTTACTTTCCATAACTCAAATAACAATGTCAAAACATCTTGGAGGCCCCCATAATTAATGTATAACACCTTGGTTTTCTGATGGTGGCATAATAGGGTGTTCGCGGTTGTTTGGGGTATTGCGTTACACATTGCTTTAACAAGTGTTAATTTAGTCAGAATATTTTCAAGTTTATTATGGCTGGAGGAAGGTTCTAAGAAGGTTGTATTTTATTAATGTGAAGACTGATCCGTATTTTAAGCGAGTAGGTCGAGGTCGCCGCAAATGAAAGTTTGTATACAGTAATTTTTTGGGGGTTCCGGACCAAAATGGGAAAAAAGGAATGGTATGATTTTGTCTGTCTGTCTGTCACAGATTGAGAACTACTGGTGTTATCGACTTGAAATTTGAAATGGTATTAGACAAGGCTTGTCCACTGATATTGCATATATAAAAATGTTGAAAATTATTCTTATTATGATTGCAAAGGGGGCGGAAAGGGGGTTTCAAAAATTTTAAGAGTAGTAACTCGATTGTATTATATGAAAGGGCTCAATTTGCACTTTTAATTTGTTTTTCTTTAAGCTATTGTCCAACTGACCATTTCCATTACCAGCCGTTTATGTTTAATATCAAAGCGCTCACTTTCCTGCCCGTATGTCAGGCATCTTCAGGCCTCTCATGAATATAAGATGCTGCGGTTTGCGTGTTGTCTCTCTGACTAACACTTTGTTTCAACCGCTACGCCACACTATCGCTGTTTCAAACGTTTTGTTGTCTTTACAATGGAAAGGTGACTCTTTTACTTAGCCTTTTAGAATTTTCTTCAACGTTTACTTTAGTTTTGTCTGGGGTTGGATAACCTTTTGTTTCGGACTTTTGAGTCATTTCAGATGAAAAAATATATAACGCTGATATGAAGTAAAATCTATCTATATCTCACTAATAATAAAAAGCCGAAAGTTTGTTTGTATAGATGTATGGATGTTTGTTACCAACGGTTTGAGCTGAAATTTTGCACAAATGTATATGTTGGCCGGGATTGACACATAGGCTACTTTTTATACGGATATAACGCACGCGAAGCCGCGGGCAGAAGCTATTATTATAATGAATAAATAAATATTTTTTTCCTTTGGATTAGGTTCGCTAATTCCTTTTTGGTGATTTTGTTATTGTAAGGATCTTATGAAAAAAAATCGAGAAAGTTGCGCGAAACATTAGAAAATTTAAGAAAACTTAAAGATCATTATGATCTTTTATCTGATAATTAAAATAATTTTCTGTATGATTTGCAGATATTTGTTCAGGATGTTCTGGGTGTTTTTCCATATATATAATAAAAAATATCTATCTATGTAGTATAATGTATTAAGTATGTCAGTCATCTAGTACCCATAACACAAGCTCTGCTTAGCTTGGGGCTAGATGATGCTATGTGAATTGTCCAGCATTATTTATTATTATTTATTTTATTATTAACCTAGTACCTACCTAGTTGATTCCGCGGCGGTACGAAATTCGCTGGGTCAGCTAGTATAAATATAGTGTATAAGTATGTACCTATATAACTACCTGTCCCGCACAACTTCTTGCGCGTCACATAAGAGAGTGGGTCGTAGATACCTATAATTAAAATGCTCGTGCGGTAAAACTGTGATATCTTCTAAAATATTCCTTGAATTCTGACTGGTTGTAAGGCAATTCTGTTTAAAATTTAAAACTAATGATGAATAACGTAATCATTTAGATAAGAATTGATACTATGTATAAAAAGCACCTTCGCAAATAAAAATCATTTTAGAACAAATTTAATTTTAACCAAAATAAATTTATAGTGGGTCAACCTTAAAATATAGACATGCACAGACAGGCAGATTCTTTTTTGAACTTTTACAAGGAAACAATGCCGCCATACATGAAGGCTGCGTAACTTTAACCCTTTAAGCGCACGCAACGATAATTCTCAAAAGGAACATTGTTACCGTTTATGGAACATTTTTGCTTCTAGGATGTTATACCGCTATAGCCTCCTCGACAATTGTGCTATCCCACACTGAAATCAATTCCTGAGATTAGCGCGTTCAACTAAACAAACAAACAAACTCTTCAAGTTTATAATATTAGTATAGATTAGTATAGATAATTTAAACACAGTACAAAACAATAATTAAAACTGGCAGCGAATAACAAAAGGTATCAAGCATAAATAAAAAGACTTCAGGATGACCTTGCTCAGAGCGTAATTTTAGCAAAGGAAAAATGTTGGATGTATTGCCCATGGCTTATGTGTTTCCTGATTTTTGACCTATTTTGGCTGAGAGCATAATGAGTTAAAATATATTCGATTGCGCACACCAGCAGGAAAAAGATTCAAGATCAGAATCAATATCCTTTTTCCTATATGATTTGTTTTCAGTTTGATTTCACTGTATTGCATTATTATGTTTTGCCAATCAGTATCAACATAATTGCGTTCAGAAGCAGCTAGTAGTAGTAGATTGATTTACCATTTTCTTGTTATTATTTTATATTTTACAATTCAAATTTAACTAACCGAATTATAACAAACGTCTTCCCAAATTAAATCCAAGCCAATGGTATGAATACTGTTGGCGCACTTCCTAACTAAAGTTGCGTAAAATGAACTTAACTGATATTTAGTTATTCGTTTAGTGCCATTCTAAAATTAAAACGGAACAATTTTACCACATTTTACGTTGACTGCTCTGAATTAAGGAACGTCATAACCCTATTTTATTAAGATTTAGGAACTGAAACAACAGAATCGACAGCAATGCAACCTTAAAATCAGGAAATACTATTTTCCTTAAACCTTTCAACAAAGATTTCTGTGAAAAGAACAACATACCTCTTCTATATAAGACGTATCAACACCCTTACTATCCGTACACCTACGTAGTACCTACTCGCTCCCCAGTTCATTTAAGATAAGGGTGGGGGCTCCATCGTCTGTGATTCAGGCGCATAGATTCGTCGTTTTCATTGCTTTGACAGTGAGTGCGAGAGGGACAGTACGTGATTTTGCAATGAGTGTAAAAGAGAACGGACTTGGTTAGTTATAGAGCACATGTTTTCCGCTACTAGGGTGGTTTGTAGGTGATGAATAAATTTTCACCGAAATTGCGGGGGTGATTTCAAATTTCTGTGTTCTTTAATATTGAAATGGAAGAACAGTGTGTGTGGATTATCCACAGTTTTCAGCTTTGCAGATAACGTTAAAAAATCGGCTATGCAATTGTCTGTGTTTAAAGCACGATGATCTTTTTTTGATAGCTTTTGTAACCAACCAATATGATTTAATTAGATACCTTTATCAACAATCTAAACTTATTCTGCTATATTTGGTCACGATACATATTACCTAAGCCCTATGTCCCTACATATCACTTACCTAACACAAAACCGATTATACAGTTACATCCTGACACAAATAAATTAGATAACCGCACACCTGATCCACCCCAATCCAACCCTACGTGTAAATTATTAACGATATCAACTCGACGAATAGTTGTGCGAACGGCATTTTAATCAGTGTCCCAACTTCTTGATTAATGTACCCTACACAATTTATCGTCTAAATTTTATTTATAATTACGCCGGCTAAATTAAACGGTGCGATTAGTCAACGTCAAGACGTGGGACCGCGGTATCGCGATTTGTCACCTCTGAAACCGGTTTAATTCGCTAATTGAGCCCGGAAGTTGAACACCCCTGAACTTCTCTACCTGTTGTTGGCACAGTAATTTTCGACTTAGTAGTTACAGCTAACTAGTCGAGTAATTAACGGAAGTTGGCAATTTGCATTATTCATATACGTTTGTTAGCATTTGGGTTCTGTATACATATAAAAGGTTCAGAACATGCCCTGAAAACGACTATAGTGGAACACTTTCAGATAAAGAACGCAATCGGTAACAATTTCAAAAGCAAGAAGGCTTTACTACTTACCGAAATTAAAAAAAGTCGGGAAATAAAAAAGAAAATAGAAATGCAATTACGCAGACGCTCTTCATCTCCTCCCATGAATGTTTGATTCATTCAAATGCGTCAGTTTGTACCATTTTTTAAAACTCTTCCTTCTCTTAATTAGTCAGGGAATAAACAAGTGGCACATTAGCTCTCAGAATAATTACAACGGGCTGTATTTCGGTTTCTTTTTTGTTTGCTTCCATCGCGGTTCGCAGTGAAGAATTTTAAAAGCATTTGGAAAATTAGTTTGCATTGAGATAGCAATTAAACCATCACAGAGAAAGCTTAAGCTTGATTGTAAGTAGATTGTGACATAAATAGGCAGAAGAGACTTAACTTTGTAGACTTCGTTTTCAATGAAACGCCTACAGAGACTTCATTATCACGTCAATTCCCCGATAATTAAAAGTAAACGATCCTAAAAAGATTCTACTGAAGCAAGAACGAAATTAAAAAGTATAAAACACTTTAGAATTGCTTTCCCAGCGCCAAATGTTTTTAACTTTCTTTTCACAGACCCTCTGATTACTTTTTAAAGCCTTTTCTGCTTAAAATAGCAAAGAGACATCTCGAGAGTTGTTCAAAGGCCACAATTACAAAGTCAACAGATTTTTTAACTAACATTTTCTTTACAATTGGCGTGGCTTTTCGTTTAACTATAGACTTAATAGCGTCTTAAATAATCCTCAAAAACTATTCAAGGTATTTATTAGCCTTGTTTTATATGTTCATAGTTTATAGCATTGTCGTAAGAAAATTTTCTCATGACCTATTTGTAGGCACCGACAAACCAGTTTACATTATAAATTCAAGGAAGCTTGCCAAGCTTGCTGGATATTGTATAATTGGATCTAGAAGACGCCATTCCAGGGAAAATTGCAGCAAAATGCAAATTAGGAGAAAATCTTGGATTTCTTTTTGGCTTGAGCACTTTATAATTTGCTTGGGGATCAGCCAAAGTGTAGGGATTACGATATTTGATACTGAAGCGTTTGAAGTGGTTGTTATCCAAATTGCTACAATAATGTTCTACTAACGACACAAAAATGGAAATAGGTACTCTTAGGTATTTATTTAACCACTTCCGTGATATTTTACTCCACAACAAATAGAACAACGGTCAAAAACCTTTCAATTCTCAGATAAAAATACGTAACCTTACCCAACAAAAACACCAGCTATAAAACTAACTGTCCAATCTCTCGAAACCAATTCTTCGTACAAGATTCCAGACTTGGCGTATTCCGTCCACATAACCTAAAGGGGGTGGAAATCTAAGCGGTCCATAAGGAAGGGGTGGAACGGGTGCAAAGGACAGTGGAGGGGGTTCGGCCTCTCCCTCGGGACTGAATCAAGGAGTTCTACGTGCCTCGAGTTTAATTAAGGACTCTGGAGAGCTTGGAATTCTTCGATTTTAGTGGCGCTTTCTTCAGCGTTATGTATAGTTTATTAAAGTTATGTGGGATTGAATGTTACGTTTGATTTGCTTTGTTTATTGTTAAAAAAAAAAAAATTGTAATGCCGATTAATTTGTAATGGTGCAGTTAAAAAGTATAAATTTTTCCTACGTTGTGAATCGTTTATTTATCTTGATCACTTATTTAGCCTTTGACTACCAATATAGATTTTATATTACTTATTCTATTAATACTTATTATTACGTTTGATTCTAGATTACTTATATATATTATTGTTTGATTTGTGCTGTTAGTCTTCCTAAAATAAATAAATAAATAAATAGTCGTTTAGATTAAATGACTTTTAGTGTCACGTTCTCACATTCATGTTTATATTATGACTATGTCAACTAATTATTGATGGTAATAACCTTTATGTGTAGCAAGACCTTATCTGATAATGCGATCCTCTATCACAACAAACAATTTAATTGTGAGAGGATTAGTTCATACTTACCTACCTATCTTAAAATTTCCTCCACGTATTACGTAAAACCTAAACAGAAACGTCAAGCAGCATCACAATCCAGATTTATGTTATTTTTATCCACGCAACCTGATCTCTTCTGGGGATACCCGAGGAAAAATCAGATATGAGATTTTTTTCTCACGCGAAAAAATGACAGTTGATTTCGTATGCCGCACAGTTGTCTGTTTCACTCCCATACAATATTAGACTGTCCCAAGAGAGAGGGATAATTAAATTAATGTCCACAGCCCTCTTTGGCCCCACGTTTCGTTGCCTGTAATTCGACACCTGCATTGTTTGCTCCGTAGTTTTATTTCTGTTGAGTTTCCTTGATGTTACTATTTTAGCTTTGTTACTTTTCAGATTTTCTTAAGAAATTGTGTTACATTCAGGAATTATTTTTATCTTATTTCATTTTTAGAACTGTATGCTCAGAACTATTGACTTTTAATCGTTTAAAAATGTAGCCTTCTGCTTGATTACCTAATGTCCTGTTCGAATTAAAATACTTCTTTTATTTTTTATTAGCTAGCCGGTCCAAATAAATAATATACATACTTATGTTGTTGAAATAAAATTAAATGTTTGTCTCGTTCTTGTTGTCACGTTTATGAAATTAAATACTGTGTTTTACTATTGGCATATTTTGTCTTATTGACGCTGGATACATCAAAATACAATATGACACCCCATATCTCACCAAAAACAAACTAAAAAATCTCAAATTCCAATATCCTAATGGAATTAAAACCACACACCACTAAAAAATCAGTGATGATCCATCTATCACCCTCATAACGAGTCTACCTACTCCGAAGTGGCTGACGCGTGGCAGTCGCATGCGCCTCCTAATTCAATAAACACATTATCATGATTACCCGGGACCCCCCGAGGGCGACCGAATGGCCCCGAATAGGCCCGATGAACGCCGAGTGCTCCCGAGCGGCTGAAAGCCCTAGGGACCAGTGATTTCGTCAGCTGATTCGCTGATATTCATCATGACGTTTATGCAAATTGGCCGGGGTCAGAATGACCGGTTTCATTTCTATTTGGAGGTGCTTTTGCATATTTCTCTTTAGAAGGCTATCTAGAGTGTTCTCAATAGTTGGTACCTAAAGATTCCTGAAATATTAAGATGTTGACAGCACCTGTTCCCGAGTGCCCGAAAGCCCTAGGGACCAGTGATTGCGTCAGCTGTTTCGCTGATACGTGACGGTTATGCAAATTGGCCGGGGTCGGAATGACCGGTCTCATTAGAAGAGTTAATGGTTGGTGTTTAAAACTATACACTAAATATGTTATCTAGGGTACCTAGAGTGTTGCCAATACCTACTGGTTCAGATTTAGATTTTGACAGTTTAAAACCTCTTCGACAGTACAAAATCACTATTGAATTTACTCAACGGTCGCTTCGTTGAGAAAAGTCGTTCCATAAGTCGGTTGAAAACACTCGAAGGGCCGAGTTGAGGAATCGTATAAATATGGCCAACGCGACTTGATGTAATTTTTAGGAACTTCATCTCATTGCAAGCTACTGCAACTTTTATAAGGACTTTTTTACCATCAAACAAGGTTAGCGTCCGTACTAATGTTCCTTGTTACGAGGACCTACGTACTCGACGTGTTGATCTACGTAGGTACAGATTTATTTAAAGATTCTCACACTAAATTTCTCACCTCTATTAATTCTGACGTAAAACGACATAAACTGAATAAACATAATAATCATATCGCTTCCTTATCGCCCGCAGCAAACTTCCTCTACCCGTAAATTAATTTAAAATATTATAAAATACGTAACATATTGACTAATCTCATTATAATTAACTAGGTACCGGCATATTCGAAACCACTCATCGGAAACCAACTGCTACTAAAAAAACTCATTCGTCAAGTATCTGGGTGCATCCCTAAATGCCTGACAACCATTTTTATTATGAACTCTATCTGGAAGAATTTAAGGATCATAACTGAACGGTATAATATTGACTGGGTGGCCTGCGTAGGGTGACCTACAATTTTTAATAATACGGATTATATTAGGGGTCTTTGTGAATTGGCTGGTGGCACGTGCCAAGCGCGCGCGCATCAACAGGATGTCATTATTTAAACAATAAATTTAATTGTAAATTGTCTGATGCGAGTGTGGCTTTAAATTTTACGCTGAAAAAGAATTCATCAATTGCAGAATGAATTCAAGTTTTAACACGATGATTTTATCCCTTGATTCTTAAAACGTTGTGACGCGAGCTTAGGCGCCTAATATACATTTTTATTTTAGAGTGAATTTAACATAGCCTTATTCATTAAATTTGCAAAACCTTTTAATTAGTACAAGTATTATTGCATAGGTACCTACATATGCCGAATGACGACAAATTTTGTGGTCAACATTTATAATTTGTGTGTTTGTTAACTAACGTATGACACAAAATAAACTCTTTTTCAGTGGTAATTTTTTTTAATGCATTCTGTGAGAAGCTGGAATTCGTTGGCGGGGTCTGATTCCCCGATATTTACAATTTGGGTACCTTCCTAGGCAAGTGTGACATCAGACAAAATGTAGTCAAACGCAAGCCAATATGATATATAAAAAAACTTTATAAAATATATATTTTCTTTTATTTTGTATTCATTCATCTAAAGCTCAGAGCCGCAAATTAGAAGGTTAAAAATAACAATGAAATGGTACCTTTATTTGTCCTAAGGATAGTGCAATTGGTTTGTCTGGGGGATGGTATAGGGTGCGGTGTTGCATGACGTCATAAACAAAATATGAAACCATTAAAACAGCTCTATATTACCGTGAGAATCGAAATGCATAGGTGATTTTATAATTTGAAGTGACTATGAGTTATGTTTTCAAAATTCGTGTGATGCTTCTTAACGATAGTCGATACTGAATACACTGAAGCCGGTTTAAGTAAAAATCTGTACAAGCAGTTATTTTATAATAATGTATTGTTTACCTAGTTTCACTATTCGGGCAAAAACAATTATGATTTTAAAGATACAATAATAATCGAAATTTATTTTTGCAGACCCATACGATCAAGTTACCCGCTCATAATGAGTAGAACATACAGCGTTTTCCAAACGCACGCCCGTTCCATTTTCAAAACAAACCGCATATTCCATAATCAAATTACACTGTTTTGATTGCCCACCGTTCGTTTCGCGCGTTACTGGAGTGTTTTGATTCGTCGGTGCGACTCTAGCGCCAACTGTCCAAGTGTTTTAGCAAACTTAGCACTTCAAGTACCCCGTTCTTAAAGTAATCCTAATCTCATATGTTCTAAGGTTGAAAGTTCTTTGTATTTACAGTAGTAACTATGACGTTGTGTATAAGCTAACCGGTGCAGTTGGAGTGCAAAAATAATAGTTACCAATGTGAGTGCATTTCGAAGAATAACATTGAATCGGTTGGCGTCAGTTCTTTTCTTTTTATTTCTTTTTAGAAGCCAAATGGTGATAATTAGATACCTTCTGTTACGTTTTCGAAAAATCTTAGGAGGATTTAAAAATAATGGTGACTTAAATTTACAAATAGGCAATTTAATGTATTCATTTTCACATAAAACACTTTTAAGTATAAGACTTATATATAAGTAATATAACACTAATACATAATTTGAGAAATACTGAAGAGAAGATGGAAATATAACCCTGTGGAGTCAAAGAGAGCTCGCCCTAACTTAGTTAAACACTAAAAGGTACTAGATGCGAGGACACTAAAGCTTTTGGCATAATTTTGGAACCAATGTTTTGTAGGGTAGAATTACAATTATAATATCTTCAATATATGCAAAGCTACTAAAAGATCATCAAACCACGTCTCCACCCTCTCGTATTGTCATATTAGATTTATGTCATCGTATAACGATTATGATCCTATTAGTGGATCTATTTGCAAGTTGCGACACGATTCCCATACGATTTATTGCATCTTTAGCTTCGTAATACCTCCATAATAGGCCGCCAATTATCACTGTGTGCTTAGTCATCATTCCAGCCGTAAAAAGTTCACTACTGAACAGGCCTCCCTCATGGATCACTCACCACGCTTGGCAGGCGGGTTGGTGAGCGCAGTACGGGATGTTGATACATGGAAAGACGTTGCTGCCTATCTTCCGGAGGTATCCCTTAGTAGGCTCTTACTGCATCCACGGGTGCTTGATATTGATTGTTGTAATTATATCTTTAGTAGTTATTTGTAAACGTAGAGTTCGTATAGAAATATGATAAAAAGCACCCCACACTTTTTTACAATTAAATTTATTTTCTTTTCATATCTTTATTTTTTTTTTCAGAATTTTTGAAAATTATTGAAATATATTGAGTTAGTATACTTTTTATAACAGTTGAATAAAATATAAATTAAAAGTTATTTTCTGATTTTTAGTTCGATTTGCTATTAAAGCGTGTCATTTTTGTTTTTTTTAACTATATTTTATTTTTTATTTTTTTGTTCAATTTGCTATAAAACCGTCTTCTGTACTGTACTAAGTACAGTAAAGTACACTACAACAGTATAGTAAAGTATAGTACAGTACAGTACTACAATATTTAGACCATCACATAGCGTGGCAACGCGTCGCCACGGCATGCGTCGCCAGAAAACGGCATGGGTTGCCACGCCAGAAATTGGTTTCACGTGCGGCTATAGATGTTTCACATCAATAAAATCACTAATCCTGGCGATCCTAATCAGAATAATGAGATAAGCTTATCAAAATATTGTATTGTCGGCGGTCGTTGATAAGTCTACAACGTTTAAAGTAAAAGTCTGATCGCTTAAAGTGGGGCAAAATCGAGCCCCAACGAGTCACTTACAAACAACCAAACATACAGGTGAAACTAACAAAAGCGTGTTAAAAATAAGCTTTATTGTACTAGGTATTGTCTCTCTTACTGCATCCATGGGCATGAGAGGAGGGGTAATATTCTACTGCCGGCACCCCACGGCCAGTGACGCAGTCGTGATCTGTAAATACCTTGTCAATAATCCTAGGCGGTGCCCAACCCTTGCTTTATTGTGTCTTGTATTGTCTCTTGCCAATTTATTTGTCGCATCCACTTTATATTGGCCGATGTAATATGGATTATGGGGTGTCATATTTGTAATATCTATTGTGGATCATATGGCCGTTTTGGTGGCACGAGTTTGGTTTTAACTTCTTGATTTATGGGTTGAGGAATATTGGATGGAAATTGGTCATTATCATCATTTCAGCCATAACGTCCACTACTGAACACAGGCCTCCCTCATGGATCTCCATAATGGGCAGTTGCCATACTCACCGCGCTTGCGGCAGGCGGGCGCAGTATGGGATGTTGATACACGGAATGAGGCTGCTGCCCATCTTCCGGAGGTAGCTCTTAGCAGGCTCTTACTGCATCCACGAGCCAGAGAGCAGGGGCAACATTCTACTGCCGGCACCCCACGGCATATTGAAATTGGTATTTGAGATTTATTACAATTGAAATTGCTGTTCTCTTGCATCACTTTAAGTAACAACGCGCCATTTTATTTGGAAGGTTCTTAACATGGTCCTTCGTGCCGGATTTACCTACTAGCTCCACCCGGAGCGGGAAACGTATGTTGGACACGTGCGTTGGATTGTTGGTGAAGTTTCCACCTTCTGCAGTGGCGTCTACTTAATGTTGTTGTATAAGTGAGTGAGTGATATTTTTTAGAACATTGATGTGTAATATTGTATTCTTGAAGTTGGATTTGTGTAAGACAACATTTAGTTAACATAAGCAGAAGAAGAATATGAACTGTTTTTTCCGTGTAATGTTAGTATTTGAATGTATAGTCTGTCGAATCCAAGAGCTACATAATTAAAAAAATGTATAATTTTTCATTATTGCACAAACAAACATTACGTTACAGTTTAAAGATGAACGTAGTTATGGCCATATTGTATGACCACTAGTAGCCGAGTGTGTTGTATAAACATTAATCTACAATAAGTACGTCTGAAGCATTGTTGGATTTCAAGAGCTCTCAATCTAAGTGGTACTACTGACACTCATACAAGTGGTATTACTGATACTTGATGAAGAGAATTTTCAATTGCACTTTATTATGGCATTTATTTGAAACCTGGTTTACTTAAGCAGATCTAAGTCTAAACTTAGGTCTGAGATCCCAGTTTAAACTTAATACTTTGTAAGTATCTTTTGAAACTATCATGGTTGTGAAAATTACATGCATTATTTAAAATATCGGGAAACTCAAAAAGACTCAATTAATGGTAAATATCCCGTATTTGTGGATGTAATTATTAATTTATTGTTATTTCGCTGACTCCTTAGAGGTGACCGAATTGAATAGTATCTTTTTAGCCATTACAATTTTTAATGTTATTTTCTGTCTGTTATTCATGAGTATTTCGAGTCACCTAAAAATATTTGACTTTGACCTATCAGTCGTCTTTTCAACTACATAACATATTCAATGGCTATTGCAATCTAGGACATTTTTTTATTTTATATGATATTTGTAATTTAATATTTGTATGCCTTCGCTGGTAAGAATGCTATGAAACTTCACAATTATAAATGACATTGTAAACCTTCATTCTGACAAATAAATGAAATGAAATTAATTGGAACTTCCACCCACGAATCATACAGAACTGGAAGTGAATCAGTATGTCCCCATTCAGATTCAAACAAAGGCCCGGTCCCAAATGCCGGCACATCATCCTTCCAATAAGAACAGTGACTGCCGAATTCCTCCGCCTAACTGCTTTGCGGGTGTGTAGGGTGTCTATTCTGATTTCACTAAAGCAAAAACATGTTACGTTGTTTAGAATTTTAGTATTAAGGAACTATTCTTTAATTTTTATTGCAGACAGACCTTTGTTTGACCGCAATCTCACTTAATGGTAAGCGACTATGTGGCCGATGATGGATCACAAAAGTCTAGAAGACTTGAAAGAAACCCAGGTTGTAGTTTTCGGGGAAAACAGAAGCCGGCAGCGAGTTCGAGACCTTAGCGGTGCAGATGATGAAAGTGGAGGAGAACCGCTTAGTACGAGTGGGTGGAATGTCCAATAGATAAGGATGGTACTGCGTTGTTCGTCTGCTTGCCCTGCAGTGGAATGGAGATGGTGGTATCAGGTCGCAGGTCGTGGAGTTCCTGAGAACACTCTCCAAAATGTATTCTGTAAAAAATCGCGAGGCAAGCGACCTTGCGGCGGTGGTCGAGACTTTGGCTCTTAGTCTCCGCAAGATACTGCTCACCGATGACTCTGAAGGCTCTGCGTTCAATCTAGTCTAGGGCAGCCAGCTGATACTCGGCTGAGCCATCCCAAACATGGCAGCAATACTGCATACCAGACCGGACTTGAGCTTGGTAAAGGGATAGAAGCTATCCCGGTGTGAAGCATCGCTTCACCTTGTTCAGGATCCCTAGCTTCATGGCCGCAGTTTTAGCTTTGGACTAGATAAAGGTGCCAAAGTTTAGTGTCGGTGTTAAAGTGGCACCAAGAAGCTCCAGCTGATCTTTTATAGGTACCGGTACATCTCTGAACTCAGGAACCTGGAGAAACGGACTCTTTTTGGTAGAGAAGAGACATGCTTGTGTTTTAGAAGCAATGAAATCAACTCGATTGGCTTCTCCCCAATCTGAGACTGCCTTCAGAGTCAAGTTCAAGCGCTGCACCATCTCTTGTCTATGCGCCTGTATCTCTGCTCAACTGCTTGTGGCTTTGGTCAGGTACCTATCTATCACTGTGCTGTTGTCTGTGTACCCAATGATACTGGGAACCAGCAGATCGTTAATGTGTAGCAAGAACAGTGTGGCAGATAGTACGGACCCCTGAGGTACCCCGGCATAGACTGCCATTTGATCAGACGAGCAGCCATCAATAAGTACTCGAATTGATCTTTCAGAAAGTCGTTAAGCCAGTTACAGAGGAGTTCTGGATGTCCGTATGCCGAAAGCTTGCCGATAAGACTATCATGCCAAACCCTGTCGAAGGCCTTCGAGACTTCTCCATATTTCTCGATGGCCTCGCTCCAAATGTGAGTGGCACACACAAGAAGATCACCAGTAGACCGTTTTTGACCGTTTTTCGGCGAAAGCCGTATTGACTGTCACTAAGGAGGTCGTTGTCTTCAAGGTATTCTTTAGCAAGATCTTTAAATTGACTTTGAAAAGACGTATGTAAAAGGTAAAAAATAAAGAGGTTTATAAAGCTTGACCACGATGTTAATAGTTTTGCATTTTAATTTAAAGTATTACGTGAAATGTGAATGATAACCTTTATAAGACTACTGACCGGGAGTCTTGGGGGCTATACTGAAAAGCAAAACAATCTTTTTACCGATGATTTGTAATTATAATTATGACTTTCTAAGTTTATTAGGAACTGTTTATAAGGTTCTTAATAAAGGCCGAAGAAAAAACAAAAAAGAGGAAGGAATGAAAAAATGAAAAAAAATCTTAAAGAAACGGTGTTGGCCAAGTGGTATGTACCCCCGACTTTTAATCGAAGGTCGTGGGTTCGATACCGGCCGTGAAACAATGGATTTTTCTTTCTTGAAAAGTGTAAGTTCACATTTAATACGTGCTTAACGGTGAAGGAAACATCGTGAGGAAACCCGCGGCTTAGTTAGCTTCAGACGTATTGACCTGTTCTTTCCTTTGACTAACAGCTGACTAACAGCCTAATCCATCAAACAATGTCCCAGGCACTGCAGCGTCCCGTCCAGCCTAATTTCCAGTTGCTGACGCTTCATAAATCATCTATAATGGATGCAAAGGCCTTTATAAAGGCTATTTGAAAATGAACAATAATAACTTACCTAGTGAGCTTAGGTTTTTTTAAAGCATTGGTTCAGTTAATCCTTTTATATGAGATACGAGCGGGCTTATAGGGAAATACCTACATATGGTACAGTATAGTTGACCTTTTCAATTAAACCACGTGTAACATCAAAACGTCAAGGGCACTCGAGCACTAGGAAGGTCTCCAATTAGGTGAACGGACCAAGTTACAGCTATACTAGACGGTCCCCTGCACGAACTCACCAGAAAAGCCTCCATGACTGGCGCAGAATCGTTAGGCGAGCTGCGACACCGACATGACAACAACGGCCACTCAAGAGTGTAACGCAAAAGAAGAAGAACATCAAAACATTGAAAGCTTAAACGGCCTGCAATAAAACAGGACAGTGCAGAGATCGTCACATTCCGGATGGACACAGCAATAAGTGAAGTGACTCGACATTCCTCTCGCGATCCAGCAATCTGCAACATTCTTGACCGCTCCTTGCAGAGGGGAGAGACAGTTGCGATGTCTTAGGGTACTTAAGCCAAGTTTCTTTATCGTGAACGCATTTAGATTAGCATGAGGACATTTATATTTTGACATATTTGTTGTTTCATGTTGGTCGTCATGTTTCTGTTTATAATTTGGTTTATCTGTACGCATAGCTATTTATTACACAATTTGATAAATAATGATTTCGTTTTCATGTAAAAATAATAAGAATGTAACATTATCTATGAGGCACATGCATGTTCTATAGGAAAAATGCCAAGATAAAATATTTCGTGCGAAGAAATTGTTTTTAAACGTAATACAGTGTAGATTGGGATCACTCTCAGTAGATCCAATCAACAGATCTAGTCTGGATCTAGTGAGTGTACACTTCAACTGTATCGAATACCAATGTGACTGTTTTTTTTAACTGAAATGACGCTCTTGTCACATGATGTCCACATAAGTAGAATTACACCAACAACGTTCAAGCGCAGGTTATATCAACATCCCATACTGCGCTCGCCAACCCGCCTGCCAAGCGTGGTGGTGGCAACAATCCCTCATGGAGATCCGTGAGGAGGCCTTTGTTCAGTAATGTACATTTTTTTACGTCTGAAATCATGATATACACTGTATTATACCGTAGAAAACGCTGTACCAATATCGGATTGTTCTATTTAGTCTAGGGATAAAGTGTAATACGTTAACAAACCAGTGTATTATATATATAACTAGAAGCGGCTTAAATATATTAGAGAAAGGTGTCTTGGTGTTCAAAATGTTTTTCCAGGATAGTATAATAACAAAATCACGGGAATTTATCACACCTTTTGATTTTGAGTCAACCCGGGACCACGATTGTTGAAAAACAGTCGAAACGTCGGGAAATAATAATAATAATCAAAGGTATTACGCGATAAGCTCCCGTGTTTTTGTTATTATAATGAATTGTGATCGCGAAAGTTTACGAAAAACTAATGTTTTTCCAGGAATTTTCGTATACTGTAAATTTTAGCAGCATTCATGCCAGCCAGTACCATTTGGTGACGCAATATCTAACGCAGTTTTTGATGGCATTGTTAGAGTTTGCGGCCAACACATTCCAGCTGCATTTTTGGCTCCAACATGCAAAACAAATGCTCTCATTCAACTGACAAAACGACTGGTCTAGTTTAAACATTCAAACGAACTTCAAACTGAACGACGCTTCAATTAAAGCTGCAGTCCTAAAATCGTTCTTGGATTTTTTACGTTAGATAGCAATAATAATAATAATAATGCTGGACAAATCACACAGCATCATCTAGCCCCAAGGTAAGCAGAGCTTGTGTTATGGGTACTAGATGACTGATACCTATACTTAATACATTATACTACATAGATAGACATTTTTATTATATATAGAAAAACACCCAGAACACCCTGAATGTACGATCTGCAGATCGTACAGACATTGGTCCCGAGGCGGGAATCGAACCCGCAACCCCTTGCGTCGCAGGCGGACCTTCGCCCGCTGCGCCACAGAGCTCGTCAAATATAAATCGTTATAAAAGTATATTCTTAGCATTTAATTCTAATTCTGGTAGAGGAAACGAAACCTACAATGACGTCCCCGCATTAAGGAGTATTGTGCATTGTCCTCCATAATACTAACTCTTTTGGCCAAGCAGTCGCTTTATCCATTCACAAAATAATTTTCCTTAAATTAAAGATGTTTTACTATTGTACTAACGCATGTGTTAGGTAGGTATGGTCTACAAGTTTATAAAGTCCGTCCGCATTTGGACATACAATAGAAAGACATAAAAATAATAATGAAATATAAAAAGGCTTAGCGAAATTAGCAACATAAAATAATAAATTAGTTTATTGAAATAGTTCGGTACTATAGTTTCTTTAATTTCAAGGACATACAAATCCTTAACAAAAATCAACAGCACCGGAATCGTTATTTTTATAAGGTTTTTGACTCTAAATGATTTCATAATTTCAGCCGTAAAACATCCACTACTGAACACAACCCTCATGGATCTCCATGAGGGGTAGTTGCTATACTCACCACGCTTGGCAAGCGGGTTGGCAAGCGCAGTAGGATGTTGATACACGGAAAGACGCTGCTGCCCATCTTCCGGAGGTATCCCTTAGCAGGCTTACGTCTAAATAGTAATTATGTCTAAATAGTAACGAACTGTAGTAGTTACTATTTCGAGTGTTAGTAAAACCAAACACCTCTTCAGATACGCGTAGCAAAGACCAAAATCTCATAAAACTTTATCATCAATCCTGCGCGCAAACTCCTGCCAAAAGCATTCCTTTATTTTCTCATGTGGGGGCAGGCGTCCAAGGGTGGGATTAACGAATTTGTCAACTGTCAGTGGAAGGACCTTATTAGTTTTTCTGAGGACCGATGATTTTCAGTGGCATGTCAATTACCGCGACGGGTTTTATTAGCCGCAGTGATAAATTACTTGGGGATTCATTTTGGGATGTTTGAAGATGTTCTTGTGGAAGTAACTAGCAAAATTTAAAGAAGGCCGTTTTAATTGTTGTACTTCTCATTTCTTGCTGTTTTTAAAAAATTTAAAACAGTTTGCCGGATTGATTCGTCTCCGACTCAAAAGCTTTCCGAAAAAGTGGACGCAATCTTACTGCACTACATCAATTTAGCCGTAAAACGTCCACTAACTGAACACAGGCCTCCCTCCCATGAGGGTTATTTGCCGTACTCACCACGCTTGGCAGGCGGGTTGGCGAGCGCAGTACGGGATGTTGATTCACGGAAAGACGCTGCTGCCGATCTTTCGGAGATAGCCCTTAGCAGACTATTACTGCATCCATGGGTATGAGAGGAGAGGTAACATTCTACTGCCCGCACCCCACGGCAAATATTTAAGTGCTAATACTTACCGATAAGTCTGTCGAATGTTATTTCTTTAAACATCTTATAATCCAAAATATAGTACCTACCGTACTATATTTTGGATTATAAGATGTTTAAGAGCCAAAAAGTAGCTGCCTTCAAGGTTCAAGTTCAAGTACTTATATAGTTACCACCGAAAACAATCACATAATGCCCAGTGGTACCAACATAAACTAAAAATATTGCTTTGCAAGCCGCAAAATGCTTAAAACGTACAGTCAGTGCTGTAAATCTACATGTAAGTGGCGTTTACACAGCACATACGTTATCCTGACGCAAATCGTAAACGTCCAGCGTGGCTGAGTTAGGGCGCATTTACACAGGGATCAGGCAGAAGGACACTAGGGAATACTAACACGCTATCGACATTATCAGTCTTGCTGGAATTAGGCCTCTACGCACAGCACTTAGCTCGTTCTTGTAGGAAGGCACCTTACGGGCTGCTAATTCATAAAAAAATTGTTATTATTATGAGACTGGCTTAGGATTCATGTGGATTCCTTCTTTCTGAGGAGACCATTAATTCGATGGAATTTTTGGACAGTTATGTTTTTGTGAGTTTAAGATCTAAGAATTAAAGAAGTTAGCTATGAGAGACTGATACCTCGTCATACAAATGTTCAATACCTAAAAGAAGATCATGAATCCTGTTAAGAAAGTAAAACATGGTTCCCTGGATCCTGTAATTCATTGACGCGTTTTCATTGTATTCCAGAGACGCTTGCGTATTAATCGGACCTACTAGGTCAAGAGGCACCCAAGAAGAATTTATGCTAGTTATTAAAGCATCAATCGCGATATTCCTTTTAATATTTAACCTTACTTGTCTTTGCATATCAATAACATTTTCTGAAAATGTATCCCTTCGAATGTTAACGCCTTGGTTGGTCATTAAAATTGTAGTTTTTACCCTAACATCTAAAAGTATATAAGCAGGTAAAACAAGCGCTGGTAACCTTCTTTCTGTGTAAGTAGAAGAGCTTGTGACCGGCCTTATGCGTCTTTGTTTACGTTGGGTCGAGGGTGGTAAGATTTGCACTTATGTATGTAGGCAGCTTGTACATATATACGGTTTCTTGTGCTTACATATACGAAGGGTCGTTGTGATAGGTTTGGGTTTCAGTAGAGATTCACGACATGTAAATCTTTAAGGTACCTAATGGTAAAAAACTAAAGTTAACTAACTCGTTAGAATTCCGTATTCCTAATATCAGTTATAACTTGTACATTAAAACTATTTTCTTAAAAAAAAATTTTACCTTAATATCTGCCTTCGACATCAAAGATACTATTTATCTATCATATTAATTGATCTGTAGATGTTCATAAATCTACGCTCGTTTTGCCATCAGACATATTTTCTATGCAAGCTAAAGTTAAATGAAACAAAAACAATTTCAAATCTATCCACAGAAAGGATAATGAGAAGCTTAACAAACATCTATAAACACCAAAAACAAAAGACAATCATTATCCGAACTGCCAGAACATTTCGTCAACTCACGACACGCAGCAGTTTCCGTACAAAAAGTGAAAATTAAGTTTTGTTTTCCCAAGATGGCGGTGTTTGCCATCCTCTCTGCGAGATTCCAATTCTCCATTATAGAGGATAGAGTGTTTTGCCAGCGTCGGCGCGAGATTGGAAGCGTGTTTTCCTTTGGGTTTGTTTGCTCAATCAAAATTGAGCTTCTGCCGGATTTGCGGTTAATTTACAAATTCTGGTTCTGGAATGTGTTCAGTTGCTGAAGGAATTAAGCTCATGTTTGCTGGTGATTTACTGAAAAGAGCATATGTCGTAGACTGACTCAATCCAAAATTCATGTTTTTTGGGAAATGAAGAAAGCGTCCTTGACAGTTTTTGATAAATCACACTATAACTTTATGAAACAGAGTGCTATTACAGTTTATTTATTACAGTTCCTGATTTACTAGGCGATAGAGCGCACTTTTTTGAGTCATTCTGTATGCTTAACTTAATTCACCCAAATTTTTAATTGAGTCAGTCTACGACTGGAGGTGCGATATGAATTATTATTCAACCACTGCTGGGTGTAGGCTTCACCTTACGCTGGCGGACCACCTGCTAGATGGGTGGATAACATCGTTAAGGTCGCCAATAAGACCTGGAAGCGATCAGCACAACACCAGAAGAACTGGTAATAAATGGAGGAGGCCTACACCCAGCAGTGGGTTGAAATGATGACGATGATGATTAAACTTGTAGCTTTTTCGGAATTATGTTTATTTTAGGATCTTAGAGCTTAAGACCTAAGTCATCGTCATCATCACCGGCCTATATTAGTCCACTGCTCGACATAGGCCGCCTCGAATCGGCGCCTTTTCGCCCTCTCTTCAGTTAGTCGTTTCCAGCATTTGCCAGCGACCGTTCGCAAATCATCACAAATGACAAAAAATATTAAACCTAGCTGGTGGGTTACCTACGTTATACGCTTGGCGAGTCGAGTTCTGTTAACTCATTTACCACATCGGTTAGAGGTTCTTCGATAGATATGGCCAAGGCGTTTAAAGTTTAAGTTCATAGTTTATATAAAAAATCATCTTGATATTTGCTGATACTTTAATTGATTAATTGATGATTATTAATTGAAGTTAAGCCAAACAATGTACAAGCTTTGTTTCTCCAGGAGTAGGTAGAATATGTGTCTTCTACCTAGACTTGATGATCTATCATCGCTTAACATTAGGAGAGGTAAAAAAACTTAACCCTAGCATTGCATCCGAACACTTGAACTATGAATTACGTTACTGTGAATAAATCCCTTGTCCTTTTCTTTTAGTCTGTAAACAAAATAACGTGAAATCCGGGATATACAATGCATTTTTCTTTCCAACCTTACGTAAAACCAAGCTGAAATCTTTCCATACCTACAGCTACAGATGGTCATCCCTCCCCTTCTTGGGGGTGAGGTGGGGAGGTTGGCATGTGGATCGTAAACCGGTATTCTCAGGAAAATCCGCACTTCACTAGTGGTAATCACGTTTCTACTCTAGGATTTGTTGAAATGTCGGGATATGTTATTTTGCTAAAGGCACGACGAGAAAAATGTTGAGAAAATGTTTTTGTTAGGTTTACGTTTGAATATATTTATTCACAAAAAACATGCATACACTCACATGAAAGAGATGAAGATGAGAAGGTATTAATGTCATATACCCGTACTCATAATAATATTCATATATATATACATATGTACATATATTACTTTAGTAGCAAGTGAGTCAAAGAAATTCGAACTCTAAAAACTGAATTCGAATCTGCAGAAAAACTACAAACATTTGTCCTGCGGCGGGAACCGAACCCGAACCTCCTTAGGTGGCTATAAACCAACTGCGGCACAGACATCAAAACAGTTTTGCTATAACGCTGTTTTTTGTTATGATCCCAATGTAAAAACTTACTACGAAAACCTAACCGAAAAAATCTCGCAGGCCCACCCCAAAAACCATAACAATAATTTAGCCGGCTTAATAATTCAATGCTTATAAAAAACGCTCCCGCAAATTGGGGGCCGGCAGTCTCATGAATTCTGTGCATTTACATGCTCATTGAATATGCAAGGCCTGCAGGCGACACCACGTGATTGTACCTAGGTGCACATACTGTGCGGGCTGGTTACCGTACGCTATTTATTGCTGGATGACTCGTTGAAGGAAAAGAATCTGTCTGAAGACTTGGCTTGTTGACTTGTTTATTCGATGTGACTGTACTGCTGAACTGACTATACTGAACTACTATTCCGTACAAAATTCCCTTTATTTATACAATGCTAAAGCTATCCTGTTTGGCTTTTAAAGTTATGGTGAAATGGTGAAAAATAGTAGAGACGAGAATAAAGTCAAAGCCATTATGTGTTTATTCATAAGGGCCCAAAGACGTGAATTATGACGAGCGCGCACAGAAGGTGCTTTTAAAAGGATGCGTTTTCTTATAAAGGAATTTAATTATAAAAGAATTACATAAAGTTTATAACTAATTAATCTAAGTATGGTCGATGCGAGAACCAAGAATGGAATGGCAGAGCTGAAGGCGTCGTTGGGCGTCCAGCGGGCGAAGTCACGTGTGCTGAGTCCGAAACTCGTGGCTAGCTGTTTTCCGAAAGGTGTTGCAATGGCGTTATTGTAACTCAGCAATTCCTATGTAGAGCGAGTGTGTAATACGTGTCAATTTACGGATGAAAAACAAAACACATTTGAATTTAATGACGCATATAATTGAATTCATTTACAACTTTTTAGGTACCTGTACCCTGTATAAACACCTCATGTCAAAATGCCGATCATAAGAGGTTGTTGCCATACTTGGCAGGCGTGTTAGCGAGCGATGTTGATGTACGGTAAGACGCTGTTGCCCATCCTCCGGAGGTATCCCATGGCAGATTCTTATTGCATCCGCGAGCAAGAGAGAAAGGGCGACATTCCATAGCCGGCACCCCACGGCGGTTTTATCAACTATTATTTTTTACTTAGAACGTAGTATGAAGAAATCCGCAAACAGTTTTGAAATGAGGAAAAGCTACATAATGATGATTAATAATTAGTTATATACTTTAATTCAAACATTCACATGCCTGTCGACAGGCAAGGTGTGTTGTTCTTTATATAACTTTCCACCAATGTACGAAACCATGTCTTGACTGAAGAAATGATCTTTATTTTTTATCTTCATCTTTATCAAAATAAAAGTGATAGAACCTTAGTGCCTGGCAAAGTTACACGTTTTCTTCACTTCAATAATTCACCGGGAACATCCGAAATCGTCAAGGCAGAGTGTACACGGTAGTGTCTGCACTTAGGCGGGAGCAGGTGCAAGATTAAAAGTGCACGCTAACTTCAGCCGGTAAGTGCTGACTCGTCCTAGTTCGGAACAATCTAGACTTGGCAGTTTGTGGACGGGAAGAGATAAAGTTATCGTGGAGATTCTTAAAAAATAACCAATATACATATACAAAGGCTTAGGGTAGAAGTGAAAATCAGTCATATGGCGGTAATCATATAGTTTCCATAGTAGAAGCTTTGCTTGGTTTGATAGATGGTGTTGTAGTGACCAGAATTATTTATTTATTTACTATTCTAAAAAGGTAGCCATTACGTATCTAAATAAATAATGCTGAACATAACACACTGCGGCATCTAGTCCCAATGTAAGCAGAGCTTGTGTTATGGGTACTACATGTTTGTTTTTTATGTAAATACATACTTACCATACATAGAAAAATCACTATATCCGGGACAAATATCCGCAGGAAACTTAAAAACAGCTCATACCAACCAGCTTTTTATTTTCTAGATTCTTCTATAAAGGTACCTTGATACTCCATTGCTTTTGATTTTAATTTTTGAAAACTGTCAAAATCCCCATTGGTAGAACAGCTTCGTGAGGATTATGACAATAAACCAATGAATAAGGTAGAATAACTCTTTTTATTGTAAAAATAATATACCATGTAATATAACATATCTTTCAACCGAACCTTGATGTGCCATGACCTTTCTCATTTTTCACCAACACCACAAAATCCACAACAAAATCAGGCGCTTCTCCATCTACAAAACAGCCATCCAATATTTCTCAAAATCTTGCCAGCGGAGCACTTTAAGTTGGAAGCATCGTATATTTAATTCAGCACCACCTAAAGTACGTCCCCATAAAAATCCCAAGCAGTGTGATACTGAACAGATGAGCACACCAGGGCCGGATTCTAACTTGATTATATTAATGTCTGTTTTATTGCGAATCTGTTTTAGTGCTTGATAATGGGCGGGAATGATTTCCCTGTAATCTGTTTCGGTGACATTTGTTTCTCGTTCAAGGTCGCTAAGAATCGATATTACTGTCGTTGTGCGTTAGGGGAACTTAGTCCGTAAACTTAGCTTGATAATTTCGACAGCTGTCATCAAAATTCCGCACGTGAAGTTCTGAATTTCGTAACGGTAGGTGTAAATGAAACCTAAATGACCTGAAGCTGTCGCAAAGTCGTACTTAATGGATTTGACTGTACGAATAGTGATGTGCAATGCCGATAAGCAAACGTAACCTCGATATAGCGTGAAATTTTCAACATCGCTCCAGCCCATTTCGTGTCACTTGGCATATGTCGCAGCTATCAAATTAAGCAATCAAACAGACTTAATCAACCGATCAAAAAAATATACTAGCTGACATATATTTTTGGGCACAGCCTTATGGTAAGCGACGGTGTGGTCGATGATAGATCACTTAGGATATGATATGGCACACCGGACCACATTCTGAAATACGACAATGTCGCTTCATAGATGGGCACAGTCAGGAGGGTGGTGACAAGCCACGGCCGAAGCCTACCGTTTGAGCTAGCAGATAAACTATAGCCACCACCCAGGGGCGTGTGTCTCTTAAGCCGCCCAAAAAATTAACGAAGGATTTCAAGTCAAGCTAATACCCCAAAATAGACCAATCGATGCCTAAAATTATCTTTTCAACAAATCTACACCTTCATTTTGTAAGATACGGGAATTACTCACGTAGTATTTTATCGTCGAAGATTATTCCGACATGTTTCGATTTTTCAAGAAAATCATCATCATGGGATTGAATGCCCGTCCGCGCGTGGTTACAATACTTACTACGTGAGTAATTCCCGTTTTTTTACAAAATTAATATTTCACGTTAATTTTGAAAGGAAAAATCTACACCTTTTTACAAAAATCTTTTAAAATAATATCAAAAACTACTTGTATCGTTCCTAAAAAAGTCATGTCTGTGTCATTATCATATCATACACAGGCCCTAAGAGTGCTCATTAGGCAAATTTGTATGTTCGTAATCGTTATTTATCTCAGAATCTGTGAAAGGTACCAACTTCATATTTAGGGAAATTATACTTTAAGCTTTTATCTTGGATTACGTGTTTTAAAAACGCAATTGGTGAATTTTTCTCAATAAAATATTTTAAAAAATTCATGTTTTGCGCACATTTTGCTATTTATCTCAGGAATAGCAAGCACACTTTGTTAAGTTTTTGTTTTGTCAAGAAACCTAGAATTATTTCTTTAGTTTTGTCTTGTAATTTTTTGATTGGTTATTTATCTAACTTGTTATAAGGTAATAAAACGTTTTAGCGCTTACGTCGTTATTCACGAGAAAACCATATCTTCTGATTTCGCTCGACGCTCTGTTGTCAGTTGGCTACGGCATTGTGAGAGAGACGGACCTGTGCTTGACTTCGATACATTTTCTATTGCAGAGATACTTACTAGGTTTCGTATTATACTGGTTTAATTAAATGGTAAAACCTAAAAATAAAATGGGACGTACGAAAAATGTTTGAAGGAAAAACGCAGGAAATTAGGAAAAAAAACTAGTAACATTAGCAAAGCGAGCGCGACTCGAACTCTCGCATTCGGCCGCATTGGCGGCGGTGTTGCCTATTTTGATAGAAATGTGAAGGGAAGTAGGACACAAAATCCATCTCAAGCAGCGCTTTTACACGCTCTTAACTTGTATCACCCGACCCTGTATATCCTGGCATATCCGCACTCCGAAATACACAAATCCATGCCTAAGATGATCTTTCAACAAAATCTACACCTACAACCTCCATACAAATATCTATTACTTGTATCTCTCATTCATATCTGTCTTTATCGTCTCACACACAGACCTTCACCCGTATCATCCGACCCTGTATATCCGGGTATATCCGTACTCCGGGATATATCCCGGATTTACGATTATCGGTTATCCGTACGATTTCAATCACAACCGGGAAACTTAATACTTAACGCGTCCACCGTGCTTGAGTTTTGAATGGGATGTTTAAGGCTGCTATAACGTAGTAGAAGTGTGCTTCTGCATCCGGGGGTTTGAATCCAGTCCGTGCATCAATGGGTTTGGCATCTTGACTGTGTATAAATAGCAAAAATGGATCTGTGCGCAGAAAACCGATTTGCTGCAATGAATTAATGTACCTCTAGACTATAGGTATACGATTTCTTTCCTTGTTCAGTATTTACCTACATTATGTTTCGTCCCAAATTCCGTCTACATTCCTCTTGGATTCATTAAGGATACAGCTGGATTTAAGCAGAGGTGGTATAGGTGCTATATTTAGTTAAGGCATAAGTCCATCAAACAGTATTTCGGGCACTACACACTTACACAGCGTTCGCGTTCCATACATCACTGACTACCAGATACCGTCTGCATCTGGTAGTCAGTGATGTATGATATTAAAAAAATAAAAGCGGTCAAGTACGAGCTGAACTCGCCCACTGAGGGTTCCGTAGATATGTAGAAACATAATAATTATTATAAATTTGCTGATCTGATTCAGTAAAACTTTTGGTCAAAAAAACAAAAAAATTGGAAGATTCCGTCACCCATCTAACTTATGACCGCGCGTGGTGCTTAACCATGCTTAAACTCGATCATTGATTTCGTACATTTTTCGAGACGATTTTTTTATGATTCCATTCTAAATGTATAGTTTTTGGATTTTTCTCTGTATCTACAGTATAAGACGATATACCTTGCCAAATTTCATAGTTCTAGGTCTACGGGAAGTACCCTATGAATTTTGATTCCATTGAAATTGTCGAAACATGAGTTTTTTGTGGCATAAACGGTCGTAACTTTTTTTCGGGTTAACTTAGAATATTGATATTTTCACAGCTTAAAGGGGCTATAGATTTTAGTATATAATTTTAATTTTAACTCGATATCTTTACACGTTCTCGAGATAAAGAGTTTTGACAGACCGACAGACAGACAGACGGACAACAAACTAATCCTATAAGGGTTCCGTTTCTTTGAGGTACGGAACCCTAAAAACAACTTTTCTCCGCCAACGTATTAACATTCCCGCCGATAACGCTTTTTTATACAAAATCGTTGTGAGATAAAGCCTTCTAATCTCCAGTTACAGCCTCCGACCCTCGTTATGGATTATAAACTAAGTCGTTATGCTCCTAACGGCTTGCGCAGAATTCTTCACAGATTTATATTGAGTCGTAACTTTGATGGTATCTTGGGCGTTTCGAGGCATAAACCTCATACGTAGAGTGATTATTAACGAAAATAATATGGGTGTCTTAAGTTTCATACGATATATTTCAGGAAATACGATCTAAGGAAAGGGCTTAAGGCTTATGCGGAAATCAGTAGGGTTGCAGTACTACCACAGTACTACACGGAAGATTCAAAAAGGCTTTCATGCTCTACATTTCTTACAATCATTAATACTAATCCTTAACGAAAATTATCGAATATAGTGGACAATGTATACACATATACAAATAATATAGTCTTCCAGGGTGGGTATCCATCGCTGGAAGACTGCACCACGGCAGATCTAGATTAAAAAAGGAGTTTGACGACTTTGGACGAAAATGAAAAATGACAAGATTTAATAATGTCCACTTGTATAAAAATGTCAATGTGTAAAAATGCCAACAATAAATTTTGTCAAAGTAGAAAAATGCAAAAGTATATTTTGGATTTGTGTAAAAATATCGATTGTCGACGAACTTGACTCGTTTTAAAAAGGTTGGTCCTCCATAGCATAGGATCGGGTAAAACAGAAGGCGAATTAGATAGATAGAAAGATAGATAGAAAATACTTTATTGCACACCTTAAAACTAAACATAATAACAAGAGAAACTTGAGAACATAGTGACAATTGGCGGCCTTATCGCTAAAGAGCGATCTCTACCAGGCAACCTTGAGCGATCTTTGAATTAGGGAGGCCTTCGACCTACAATGGGACGAAAATGACTGTTAGATAATAATCTTAATGGTTAGCAAATGAATTACCTAGCTCTCAAATGTCACCCCGTCACCAAAAACCAATAAATAAATGCTGGACATTTCACACAGCACCATCTAGTTCCAACGTAAGCTGAGCTGGTGGATACCAAATTACTTGTAAAATACGTAAATTTTTTGTAAAACATCTTTTGTGGTAAAAACGATCGGATGAGAGGTGACGCCCGTGACGCGTGTGGCTTAGAGATGTGGGAGTTAGTACTAGGGCGCCTGCCCTTCGTTAATCGTGCCCATCGTGTTGACTGTGGCGACTTGGACAACTGTACCGACTGTGGTGACTATGGCAACTCAGGCTACTGTAGCGACTGTTGCGACTTTGGCAACTATGGCGACTATGGTAAAAATGGCATTTGCCAGGTGACCCGTGACGGCTCATTTTTTTCAGAACATGTCACATTAATTGTAGTTACAAGATAACTTTCTATACATCCCTCAGAGTCACCCCATGAGCAGAGATCAATAATTCAAAGATCTTTCAATTGAAGCACCCTAGCAATTAAGCCGCCCTGCGTAGTACGTAATTACAGCGTTAACTCGCGTAGATTTGACGCACTTACTTTTACGCGGGCTGTAACATAGCGGGTCTGTAGTGTGTGATTTATCTTCTATTTAGTAGCTAATGAGGCCTACCGCTTAAGCGATGGGGGGCTTCGAGCTATGGCCTCCCTAATGGGAAGGGAGGCCTTTGCCCTGCTGTGGGACACTAATGGCTGAAAAATGGTTTGATGATGATGGTTTAGTAGCAGTGGTTTTATTAATATTTGATTTTTAAAAGTGTTGATTTTTAATGGTCTTCGACGATCCAATTTTTTTAAATAAATACAGTTAAAACTAAATCAGCTTAGAATGGTCAAACATAACAAAAAGGTTGTCTGGAAGAAATCGCTTTTAGCGATAAGACCGCCCATTGTATGTTATATTTGTCTGTGTTTCTCTTTGTGAAATTTATGTTAAATGGTGAATGTACAATAAAGAGTTTATCTATCTATCTATCTATAACAGTACCAATTGATTCACCTATTTTGTGGTGACAAAATAAACGTAGCTATGTTTATCTTTAACTTTTTTTTTAAGTTTTATAAAATAAAGACCCATTGATGTTGCTTAAAAATCAATTTATATCCGCGAAGCTTCCCTTGATTTTTAACATATCCTTTGAAGTTATCCCAAAGTACAAGTCACGCTGAAAAGAGCCGTCAGCGGGAAACGCCGGCGAAACGAAAACATCACAATTCGCGAACCCCATTTGCTCCAAACATCTTTCTCTACGTAAGGCAGTAAAAATCTGTAGCCCGAAGTATTGCAAAGATGGAGTCTCCTAACGAGCGCACCCGCTCTGATTTCCAATTCAAAGGAAAATTGCGATCCATAAAGTGGGATGGGAGGGGGGGTGGGTTCCCCCACCGTTGCTACGCGACGAGGGGGGAGGGGCCGCAATCACTGCCCAATAGCGCGACGGATATAAATTGCTCTCGCGTCGCGACACCGGTGTTAGACAGAGAGATGACAGCGAGAGTTGTGCCTTCTCGCTCCGGCTAATGAAGTCGCCAGTCTGCGAGGCCTTGATTGACGGACTCCACGGCCCTTTTTCGAAATGCGAGAGTGTATCGTGCTGTGATTTGTCCGTAATTACTGACGCGGTATTGGCTGAGCGTTGCTTGATGATGGAACTAAACTGAACTTTATGACAGCTCATACTCAGGTGCATCTTAAATGAGTAGTATCTACCAAAAAATATTCGGAGCATCGTGTATATTGATCCATTGATTTATAAACTCTACTGCTTAAACAATACAATACAAAAATATTTATTCGATGCAAAAACACTTGGTTACAAACCTACCTACATACCTATAGGAAAACGTTGACTGCTGCAAAAGTTACAAAAAAAAATGAGTAGCAAAGTCCGCCCACCTCCTAAATAAGGATGTTCCTACTAAAGAACAGTATAATATTAAAATACAAAATAAAAGTTTAAATAAAAACCAAAATTAAGAGAAATACACAATGGGCGGTCTTAACGCGATTTCATCCACCTTTGGACCTATTGACGTCGCTGTTACCTAAAAGCTTGTTTAAAATAATGTAGGAGCGTCAAATAAGCAGTTAACAAACGTATAATCAATCTTTCAATCAACAAGCAACTATAATTGAGATACATAGGTACTATAGACGATGCAAGACTTGTACCCCGTTATCCTTTATCTAAAGAAGTTTTGCTTAATTGTACTTTAGTTAAGAACGTGCAAACAATACTATAAACAGTGCAGTACCTATAAACCCAACAGAAGCACTAAGGCCATCAATACACAACCGAATAAAAGCGAGGATCAACAAAGGCGATATTAAATTCCTCCGCGTCGATACAGGAATCACGATACCGTTTATGTGTCCAGGGTTTTATAGGATTATGTTGGAGGATTTTAGACTCTCATAACGAGTGGGTAAGAGTGTGAGTTCTTGATTCTTGTTTCTACATCATTTTTTGTAATCTTCTTCAGAAAAAAACCTAATAGAAATCTACCTAGGTCTCAACTATTAGGGTATCTCAACTGCAGCGTCCGCATATGTTAGCAGTTGTCAACGCATAAATCTCTGAATACATAGATGTTAAAGGTTTAATTACTTGTTTAGTTTTAGGGTAGCCGAAGAGTTAAGGTGTTACCCGTGTTAGGTTAGCCCGTGGTTTTGCCCGCATTTTTATTTTTTATGCGGACCACTAATTATTTTTATAGTGTTAAACTACGCTTCAGGGAAATTAAAAAGCTTATCAAAAATTACGATTCCGGTGGAAATGAAGATATTGCCTTATTAAAAAATCGAAATCAAATTTGATATTAGACCAAATTAGTACCGGGTTCGATTCATGCTACTGAAAAAATGTTTGTAATAGTTCTGCAGATATTTGTTCCGGGTCTGGTTTTTTCTGTGTATGTTATGTATGTATTTCCAAAAAAAAATGTATTTAAGTATTCTATCAAACACCGAGTTTCCATAATACAGGTTTTGCTCAGTTTGGAACTGACAGATGGTGATGTACACTCGCAAAAGACTTCAGTTTATCCGTGATCATGACGTGTGAAACTGCGTCGAAATATCGGGAAACTCAAGGAGACTCAAATGTTACCATTTGAGTCTCCTTGAGTTTCCCGATTTGCACAACTCTTTACACCAATGATCGAACATTCTGACACGGAACCTAGCTGACCTAGGACATGTAGGTGTAGGTTACCTAGCAGAGATTCCATCATAGTCCGGTCCGCTCGCGGCCCGCATCCGTAATGCGGGCCGCAGAGATTACGTACGTGTATTAATATACGCGGCTACGTGTCTAGGACATTACTCGTGGCTAGATGTTAGGGTTGACACCTTTAATATGAAAATCGTTATTAAAAATTATTGAAATGTAACGACCTCTGTGGCGCAGCGAAGAACAAGAAGCCTGCGACGCTTGCTTGGCGGGAATGGGTTCGATTCCCGTCTCAGAACAAATTTTTGTACAATGTGTAGATATTTGTTCAGGGTGCTGTGGATGCTTTTTCTATATTCAATAAAATAGATATATCTATGTTGTTTATTATATTAAGTAATAGTCATCTAGTATTCTAGTATCCAAGCTCGGCTTAAGTTGGGGCTAGATGATGTTGTGGGAATTGTCCAGTATTATTTATATATTTACTCGATATTGGTTGAATTAAAGAACCATTTTTCGACTCTAAATGCAATATTTACGGGATACCTATTTAACATAATTTGAGTAGTTTCTCTATGTTACAACGCAGTTCCATACGTCATGATCACAGATAAACTGAAGTCTTTTACACGTGGTTTTGGCAGACAAAACAATGCTAAATAGTAATATTATAAGTAGGTTCGTCTCTGCGACGAGGCGACAGCCCTGACATAGCTGTGTCCATACCTTACCGATCGATACGATCTTCCGGATACGGAAGCGGGTAGACGACCGCGGTATTTCCAGCTTATCGACTGCACTGACCTACAGACTAGTCTAGACAGATCGACGGAATTGTTTTTATATTCCCATTCCAGGTTCCCATTACCAATGACTACGTCTTGGTTTGTGCTTTAATTTGCAGAAGATGTTTATCGGGTTGCTATTTTTAAAAGTCTAGGGGCCTGTGCGATAGAAGTACACAGTAAGCTTGACATTAATAACAATAATGTCCAACAAACTCTTATTTTTTTACTAAGCATGCAATATAAGTGTAATATTGTTTAAAATTATTAGGTCGTCTTAAGTGTCGAATATAATTACGGTTACACCAAACTGAGGTAAATAATCTAGTATATGTGGGTACTTTACGACAGCATATTATTGTCTATAATTGAATAGAACCCGCAACCCCTTGCGTCGCAGGCGGATCTGCGACAGCTGCGCCCACAGAGAACATCAGATAGACATTAACTCTATTTCCAATAGTCTCTTGTCTTCCTTATTTCTAAAATAACTTCGATTTTAAGAATGTTTATTTGCCAAGAAATTACAAAATGTCACCTATGACAAACTTAAATTGATGTAGTAAATTTATTTTATAAATTATAGTATTTAGTGCCGTGGGGTACCGGCAATAGAATGTTGCCCCTCCTCTCTTACCCGTGGATGCAGTAAGAGCCTGCTAAGAGCTACCTACCTCTGGAAGATGGGCAGAAGCGTCATTCCGTGTATCAACGTTCCATACTGCGCTCGCCAACCCGCCTGCCAAGCGTGGTGAGTATGGCAACTGCCCCTTATGGAGATCCATGAGGGAGGCCTGTGTTCAGTGGTGGACGTTTTACGGCTGAAATGATGATGATGATTATTTATTAGGCATTTTTATTTATTCTATATAAATATTTTTTGTAGGATTACCTATGTATTTATTGTATGTACAATACACTCCCCTGCCTATCTTGCTTCCATATTTCTCTCCATCCAAAGGTTGTCTGGAAGAAATCGCTTCTAAGCGATAAGACCGCACATGCAAAGGCAATGCATATTGGCACGCGCAATAAAGTGTATTGTATTGTAAATTACGAGTAGTGATCATGCTCTAGAAACGTATGATAATCTAACTTCTCTATCCACAGGCGAGAAACCCCACAAATGCCAAGTCTGCGGCAAAGCCTTCAGCCAGAGCTCGAACCTGATCACTCACTCCCGGAAGCACACCGGATTCAAGCCGTTCGCGTGCGACCTCTGCGGACGCGCGTTCCAGAGGAAAGTGGACCTGAGGCGGCATCGCGAGACGCAGCACGCGGACCTACGCGCGCAGCACATGCCGCATGCCGACGTGCATATGCACCCGGACATGCATGTGCCGGATCACCGGATAGGTAAGACTTTTTCCGTGACGTAAGCTTGATGTTCATTAAGCGATTGCCGTGGCGCCGGCAGATGTAAGTTTCTCTTCTCCTGTCCTTGGATGCAGTATCCTGCCAAGGGATACCTCTGAAAGCTGAGCAGAAGTGTCTTTCTGTGTATCAACAGCTTGCACTGCGCTCACCAACTCGCTCCCAATCGTGATGAGTATGGCAACAACCCCCAAATAATCCTCTTTTGTATTGACATTTATACAAATGTCGTGTTGGTATTTGTAGTATCAGAACTAATAGTTTAGTTCTGAAATGTAGGTAGTCTCTTAACGATTCGGCTAAATGCTTAAAAGTTAAGTCATCAAGTAAACATTTTAACCGATTTCAAAAAGGAAGAGGTTCAATGTACGACTATATATTTTTTTCTATGTATGTTCACCGATTTCTCTGTCAGTTGTAAACCGATTTCGAAAATTATTTATGTTTGAAATATTGTTTATATGACTATTATGTTTGACTATTGTATTATTTTATATTTGAAAGTGTGCACTTCCGAGGTGGTCCAAGAACCAAATCATTGAAGTCGGGTTTTTTTGGTGAAAAGTTAAAGAGTTTTTCTTTGTCCACAGAGCTCCGCACGCCACACCAGCCGCCACATGACCTGCGCCCCCCGCACGACCTGCGCCCTCACGACATGCGCCCCCCGCACGAGTTCCGCCCTCACCTGACGCCGGTGCCGCCGCTACAGCCACTTCCCTCCTGAGCGCCACCTGCCTTCGCGCTTTGGCGTTAAGGCAGCCCTAGATTAGAGTTCAAAAGTGTAGGTGAAATTGTGATGCTTGTGTTTACAAGTGAAAGAAAAGTCACTGCGATAGCTATTGTGACGTAAATGTCAATAGTCACTTACTACGTCGAAGTTGGACTACATTATTTTTGAAAATGGAATGCGAGGGCTGGCTGGCAATCTGTTCTGAATTAATTCTATTTTTAAAATGTGTATTTTATCATCATAGGATGTTGATCTTTGAAAATGGAATGTGGACAGCTGGCTGGTTTTCTGTTCAGAATTTATTCACTTTTTGAAACAGGTGTTATTGTGTGTTACGGTATACGGGGTGCCCTAAATAAACATTTATTTCGCAAAAGATGTCGCAATGGAAATGGTTTGTAGATAGACAAATTAGTTAAAAATATGTAAATTTCGAATCGACACCTAAGAGGTACGTTACCAATAAATTATGAAGTTTAAGATTATAAATACATAGATGTTGTATGTAAATGTGAGTTTTTGATCTCAAGTACTTATAAAATATTTCATAATAATTATAGAAAATTTTTAGATTATTCCAAATTTAAAACTGTTTTTGATTTTATGTATTTTTAACGGAACAGTAAATGCAATAAAAATATGTTCATTATTCCAACTTGAAACAAAATATGTAGTAAAAAATGCTATTTTATCGTTAGAAAGAAACTACAATGGACTGATAGAATCATTCCAAAACTTAAAGAAAATATTACCAAAACCAACGCAACTATTATTCCATTTAGCATTCCTAGTATGTAGATTGTATGTTTTCGAATAACATAATAAGCAACAAAAAGTGCATATAAGTTTACTCACATATCAATGTATAAATCCAAGCTAGTATAAGAAAAATTGTAAAATATGTAAGTATTTAGTAAAAGTCTCTGCAAATTGTACGATGTATTTTCATATAGTCGTTATGTAATGCCGAAATATTCCAATCTTAATATAAGTACCAAAGAACGTTTTATTAAATAATCTTTATTTTATAAAGATATGATAACATTTTATTTAAAAAAAACGTGAGTTTTTAACGAAAAGTTTGTCAAGAAACTAGGAAATGTGAAATCCAGTATTCCAAAGTTAGTAAAAAAAATGTAGGAATTATAACACAGGTAAAATAGATAATGCTAAAACACCAAACTGTAATAGAAATAAAGACATAAAATACATTTTCAAAACACACAATGACAAAAATAAAAATGAAAAGAGATTAAATTTACATACCTACGTATTCCTAGTTATTTTTGTCATTATGTGTTTTGTTTTAAATTGTATTTTAATAAATGTTGTCTCAGATATTTTTATAACTAACCGCAGCGTAGTCCAAACATTTATTTATATAAAACAATTCAGCTATGTAGTGATAGTACACATAAAAAATATATAAATACCAAAAAATCATAATTTGTTATGAATTAACTAAATTAATATTTTGCTGTTATTATAATTGTAAACGTGCTGTATATATATTAATTAGGTTGTAAATGAGCCCAAAGATAATGTGCAATCAAATATCTTAATTATACAATCACTTCAATAAAATTATAACTATGAATTCAGTGTGTTTTCTTTTTTTATCAAATCCCAAGGTATATACATACATAAATTTAAGGGATCCTTATTCTTAGAAATCTTACATCCTAGATTACCATAATCAATTATCTATCTATCTAGTCAAGCGTTGTTACTCGCTGTAACAACCACTGCTGAGTGAAGGCCTCTTCTACTATACGGTCTTCAGCCAGCCGGATCCACAGTTTACTGCCTGTGGACTTAACAATATCATCCGACCAGCGAGCAGGTTGTCTGCCGCATATCTTTTGGCCTCCAATCGGTGACTGCATAGGTCCATATGTGTCTCTTCTCTTCCAGTCCAACCGTAGGGCGTCCACTGCTGTGTATGTATGTATGTATGTATGTATGTATGTATGTGACCCCCTTTTCCGCATTTGGACGAAAAGTTGGTCCATTATGCGTGAGGTGTCTGGCTATAAGTTGATCTCTGGAACAGAGTTCGGTGATTAGTAGTGTTTGTGCGTACTTGGGAACGACAATGCAAGTTTTAGGATTGCTAACAGTTAATGTTCAGAAGTAGGCAGCTACCAGGTGTTTTGAGACCACTGCTGAACAAAGGCCTCCCTCATTGATCACTAAGTACTGATCAAAATAGGTTATTGCCATGCTCACCACGCTTGGCATGCGGGTTGGCGAGCGCAGTATGGGACGTTGATACACGGAAGGACGCTGCTGCCCATCTTCAGGAGGTATCCCTTGGCAGAATCTTACTGCATTCACGGGCAAGACAGAAGCGTCAACATTTTACTGCCAGCCCCACAGCAATCCTTAAGTGTCCTTTCATAAAGGTACAATCAATCATCAACTTACTTCAAGTCTCACCGATTCTAAGTTCGTATTCTGTATATTATGAAACAACCTGAAAAAATGATGTAAGTTCTGAATACACATACAAATTGACAGACACAGATTGAAACTCAGGTTTTGGATTCCTTGGGCTAAGGCCCCATTTATTGATTTTGTAAATTCAGGGATTCATCATCATTTTAGCTGTAGTACTGCTGTACACGTCTACAGCTGGATATAGGCCTCCCTTATGGATCTCCAAAATCATATTGTTGTTGCCAAACTTGCCACGTTTGGCAGGCGGGTTGGCAAGCGTAGTGCGAGATGGAAAGACGCGCTGAAAATATACTTGTACCCCATTCATTGCTTAAAACGGAACTGACTACGATTCTGTTCGCCACATTATTTTCTAATATTAACAGTATCAACATCGATAATGTGGGTGTAACGTAATAAAAAATATACCCATTTTTCGCTAAACTTATTGTACCATTATTAACATACATATAACCGGGTATTTATAGCGTAAATTACCTTTATTATTTCCCGACGTTTCGCTTGGATTGCACCAAGCATGGTCCCGGGAAGACTCTTTATTGTGCCATCACACGAATGCGAATCCTAATACATAATATTCAAATATACAAATCCATAACATATTTTTGCAGCAATTTTTAGGAAAACTGTAACTAAACATTTTAACAAATGCTCATCAATTTCAATCAGGCGCTTACTAACGGCAGTAAAGCACAGGCTCTTGACCAAAGCGTGCAGGTACCGTAAAGATTCCGTGTCTATACATAAAGTAAATCCAAAATCGGGTATTTTGTCATGATCCCAACCGAGCAGGCCCCACCAGTAGGGATTATAAATAAATAAATAAAAATATTTTATTTCAGATTAACAGATCCATAATTTTGTTAGTATAATACATACAATCATGGTCTTATTACTAGGGTTAGTTATATCTAACAGGTACTAACAATTATTACTAAAATTAGACTGTAGTGGTACCTAAATTAAATCACTCTCTCCATGAAACAAGGGAGAGGTGATTCTACCTGCTATGGTTTTTATTATCATCATTTCAGCCATAAAACGTCCACTGATGAACACAGGCCTCCCTCATGGATCTCCATGAGGGGTAGTTGCCATACTCACCACGCTTGGCAGGCGGGTTGGTGAGCGCAGTATGGGATGTTGATACACGTATAGACGCTGCTGCCCATCTTCCGGAGGTATCCCTTAGCAGGCTCTTACTGCATCCATGGGCATGAGAGGAGGGGTATCATTCTACTGCCGGCACCCCACGGCGGTTTTTATTATGACAATATAAAAAAAGTTTTGGCAACTACTAATACTTTTAATCCTAGCTGGTGGGGATTCTAATAATAAAAACATTTTTAGCTGTAATTTTAATTCTATCTAGGCAATTTTATAAATATGTCATAATAGGTAAAATTGTTGGCTTTTATCGGTAGGTACAGTGCCGTGGGGTGTCGGTAGTATAATGTTTCCCATCCTCTCATGCCCGTGGATGCAGTGAAAGCCTGCTAAGAGATACCTCCGGAAGATGGGCAGCAGCGTCTTTCTGTGTATCAACATCCCCAAATGTATTCGCCAACCCGCCTGCCAAGCGTCGTGAGTATGGGAACTACCCCTAATGGAGATCCATGAGGCCTGTGTTCAGTATTGGACGTTTAACGGCTGAAATGATGATGATTGACTTACCGAAGGATTTTGGGGTGTAAAATGTAAGTGGGGAAAACGCAAAACCTTTTTTTTAAATTGTTATATTCCCTACGAGATGTTGATACACGGAAAGACGCTGCTGCCCATCTTCCGAATGTATCCCTTAGCAGGCTCTTACTGCATCCACGGGCAGGAAAACAGGAGTTAATTCTACTGCCGGCACCCCACGGCGGTCAATATCAACAATACAAGGCAAATCAATACCAACGATCAACATCCGTGCCGAAACACCAACCCCGGTTCCAACCCCTCCAAACAGTAATTATGCAAATAAATGCAGAAGTGTAACCGAGATCATCATTTAATTTCGCCATTATCGCTAGGCGGCGATTTAATAACTGCAGCGGCTTGGGAGACGGTAAGCAGATGCTAATTCTGACAAAGCTTTTAAGATAAATCGAAGGTATCATGTTTTGGTAAGATATTATGTAGATGCGAATTCATCATCATCATCATATCAGCCGTAGGACGTCCACTGCTGGACAAAGACCTCCCTCATTCACCAAGTACTGTGGTTGGTAACATCCAACGCCGACCTGCGGTTCTTACCAAGTCGTTTGCCCATCTTTATTTATTTATTTTATTTATTATAATAGGATACCCAACACAGGTTTACACATAATATAATAAGAAAACATTCAACAGAATATCAAGCATTGTGCTCCCGTACATAAAGGGTACTACAGCATGCAAGAAAAAAAAACAAGGCAACAGACAACTTAAGAGTTGTGATTAAAATCTAATCGTAAAACATAGAAAAGCGCATTCATAATACAATAGTAATAGTATTATAGTAATCTAATTAGATCATTAAGTAACAAACTATACTAAAAATAATATAAAATATTACAAAGTATATCAATTTAACTTAAACCATTATACTCTTTTTGTTCAAAATTATATTTTATAATAATGTACATAAATAATACCCAAATATTATACAGACCTACAGTTATAAAGAAGTCTTGAAGAAAATTATCTATATAAAATTCAAAGTCCTGATTGACTCACTGACTGACTGATATTAATCAACGCACAGCCTAAACCACTGGACCTAAAGACTTGAAATTTGGCACACATATACCTTGAGTATCCTAGAGGTGCACTAAGAAGGGATTTTTCGAGATTCCCACGGGATAGGGAATAAATGGGATTTATATTTTCGAATAAAAGTGGCTCTGCGTGAAAAAGGGGATTTTACGTTTTATGACTTCCAAGCGGACGAAGTCGCGGGCAAAAGCTAGTTACAAATATTATAAAGTCTTTTAATTGCTTTTTGAATTTTGGCAGAGTATTAGAAATATCAAACAATGGGCTTGATTTTGATGATCCATTATATTGCTTACAAAGCCTTGGTATGACGGCGTGCTGACCGAGGTTTGTTCTAGAGTAAGGCTTATAGGTGGACGTCTTACGCTGCGCTTGCCGGTCCGTGACCTCCATTCGAGAACTTTTCGGCCCCATCGGCCATCAGTTCTGCGCGCTACATGGCCTGCCCATTGCCACTTCAACGTGTTAATCCGCTTGGCTATGTCGGTGACCCGAGTTCTACATTCCTCATTTCTGATTCGATCCCGTAAAGAAACCCCGATCCTAGCCCTCTCCATAGCTCGCAATTTGACAACATCTCAAATTAATCCAATTATCAGTACCTGATTCGTCTGTTTGCAGTAGTGTTTGCGGAGTTATGATCGATTGATCATTAACCTAATGGGTAAATGGTTTGTTTCATTACCGGCGATGGGCGATTGCAGCGATCAATCTTTTAAATTGACATGGGAAAGGAAAGTACTTTGTTCGATGTTTTAGGACCTAGATATAATAGTAGCAGAAAGGCCTTTTAGGCGTCAGCAACTGGTATCAATTGGTATCAACAAAATTGCCGTGGGGTGCCGGCAGTAGAATGTTACCCCTCCTCTCCTACCCATGGATGCAGTAAGAGCCTGCTAAGGGACACCTCCGGAAGATGGGCAGCAGCGTCTTTCCGTATATCAACATCCCGTACTGCGCTCACCAACCCGCCTGCCAAGCGTGGTGAGTATGGCAACTACCCCTCATGGAAATACATGAGGGAAGCCTTAGTTCAGTAGTGGACGTTTTACAGCTGAAATGAATGAATTAATGAACTGGTATCAATGCTGTAAAGGACGCTGCAGTGACTGAGACACTGATAGATGGATTAGGCTTTCCCGGAACGGTTTATTGTCATAATACCTACCAATCAGGATATTTTTTTTGTTAACAAGCCATACGCGCTTACGAGTTTATAAAATACTAGCCACACCCCGCAGTTTCACTTGCGTAGTTCCCGTTCCCGTGGGAATTTCGAAAAATCCCTCCTTAGTGCACCTGTAGGATACATAAGGGATATATGTGTGCCAAATTTAAAGTCTATATGTCCAGTGGTTTAGGCTGTGCGTTGTCTGTCAGTCACTCAGTCAGTAACAAAGAATTTTATATATTTTGATTTTTTTTAATTCCGACACGACACTTTACCAAGTCTCCGAGGTTACATATTTTTTTTTTAATTTGTGTACCCTTAGTTTTTCAATCTACACATCATGTCTTTCATTTGATACCACACTTAGGTATATTTGAAAACATTCGGTTGATCAGCCCTACTTTCAACCTCCATATCTTATAAATAGCTCGACCAATTTCTATATAACTTGCAGTTTGGTACCAAATGATACCAAACTCACGTATATTTAGACACATTCGATTATTCATCTCTTTCACCCCATAAATCTTATAAACTTTTGATAAAACATGTTTAGAACCACTGCCGGAAAACCCGCTTTTAAATAAAAAAACAAAACTTCATGCAAATCGGTCCACTTGTTTAAGAGCTACAGTGCCACAGACAGACACACAGATACACAGACACACACACATAGCAGTCAAACTTATAACACCCCTCTTTTTTGTCGGGGGTTAATTAGAAAATACATACTTTCTCCTCAAATGTCAAATGCACACCCGGGTGTGCAGGAATCGTACTAATATGGCGGAGGTGGGATACGCGACGGATTAAAACCTAGGCGTCCTTCACTCGCTCAAGGGCACGCGTTAAATGCCTACCGCTTTACGAGGAGTCCGCGATACGCCAGTAGTTAAGGCTGCCACACGCCCGCTTGAGCGCGCACACGCACGTTAAATGTTAAAACGTTTCTTTAGATGCCGAGACCGCGTAACTATTGTGCAGTGGATGGATGCCAAAGTAAAAAAACTAATGAAAAATTGTAATTTTTTTCTTTATTATCAAAGATATTTTCAATCTTAAGTTATTAGAATCATTTTTTCTCTTTCCTCTAAAAATGGTCAGAACGTAGGAAGGTACTATGTAAATATTCGTAAATAAAGGAGTTCAGCTATTAACAGTATTGTTTGTATAAAAAATAGCTACCTATCACACACAAAATATGCCTGTAAAACTGTGGCTTTAAAAACAACAGTCCTAAAATCAAGCCAAAAAGTAGTAGGTACCCACCGGAGAACAAAGATTCAAATCTTTGCTGGCGAAGTATTTGAATACCTAGGTTATAGATAAAGTGTGGTGTTATGCCCTAGTTCGTTATGTCAAAGAATATAACTACTACCATAGTACACCTATTACTATACTGCGTACGGAGAGTAGGTAGGTCCTTACCTCTCTATACAAAGGTCGCTGCTTTTCTTAACCGACTTAAAAAAAGAGGAGGTTGTAAAAATAGCTGTTTTTTTCACCACATTCGTTTTATTATAAAAATTATCGTAGAAGCAACCCTAGGCGACTCATTCGATGCCGCGTCACAGATTACTTGCAAGTAAGTGAGGCGGGTACACTCTTTCGCTCTGTGAACTGCTGGTATTATTAATACAATTTTGTAGGCTATTATAGCGTAGGTATTTTAGCTTTTGTATTGAAGTGATGTATCTGTTAAAACTACGGCCCTTATTAAATTTATACCTTATAGTCCAATACATATAAAAAAATACTTCATCTACTCACACGTGCTTGTACATATGTTTTCTCTTGTTTTTTTTTCTATTATGTGTGTGTTCTTTGTGCATTAATAAAGTGTTAATTCATTCATTCATTCATTCATTCATACGTGCTCTCTGTGACGTGCGATTCACGGTATGTGCTGAGATCGACAGTCGTCCGCGAAAACGCCGGAACAGCACATTATTCGGCCAAAGTTATTCCTATATACATATACTAGCGACACGCCCCGGCTTCGCACGGTTGCAATGCTGATACTACAGAATATACCATCGCGGACTTTTTCGTAGACCTTTTTAAGGTGTACAATACTGTAGGAAATTATTTTGATCTATCTTGTAGGGTTCAGCCAGCGTTTGCAATGTAAGTGCAAAAAATGTGTTTATTTACGACCTCACAATAGATACCTCTGAAATTATCAGTGCTTCTTTACTACATTATGCATTATTATACATATAAACGTTCCTCTTGAATCACTCCATAAAAAAATCCGCATCAAAATCCGTTGTGTAGTTTTAAAGATCTAAGCAAACATAGGGACGGACAGACAGCGGGAAGCAACTTTGTTTTATACTATGTATCTATACATATACATATGTATATATAAACCATTCATATGTACCTTATACCGAATACACAATCATATACAGTTTCTCATTTAAGAGCCAACCAATTACGAGTCTCAACCATTTAAGAGTTGCGAAGACAATTTTTCGATTTAGGGTTCCGTTTGCGAAATATTAAAGTTTTAAACTTTTTTTTTTTCGAGCGTCCCTCCTAATCTCAAATCTAATCTGCTAGCTTTACAAATGTGAAAAAAATCATGAATGTAGTTTTAACCATGAACTTCTTAGGAAAACTATAAGGCTTAAGCTTTTTTAGTTTCGGAGAAATAGTCGCTCAAATAGGTGATGTGGTTTCCGAGACATACCAGAATACTTTAAGCCGAAACTCAATTAATTCCTGTTTATATGTATGTTTTGGTAAACGTAAAAAAACATACACCAAACTCTAACATGTCAACGGTTGACAACGGAACCCTATATAGCGCGTGGCCCGACACGCAGCTGACCTAATTTATTTGTACTTAAACCAACTGAGCCACGGATTAAATGTTTTTTTTAAACTTGTTTATACAAAAATGCAAATATAGAGAAAATAATATAGAGTGACATCAAGAGATCGATAGTGATTTAGTGCCCACTGAAACATATGTACATCGGACCTTACGTCATAGTAGGCATGGCGAAAAAATTCTGAAGATATAAAATGGCGCTCCATTTCTTCCACAAGAGTTTTGTAAGAATTGTCTTTGTCCAAGAGCTCAACATCGGCGCTATAAAAATGCGACTACAGAAAACAGACTGAAATAAACCTAAGCTAGTTTATTTGATTGCAGACAGAGCCCTACATAAAGAATGGGCTGGTAAGTTGGATTTGTAAGTAAAGGGACAGGGCCTCCCGGGACCCCAGTGGACGCTAAACGCCTGTTAGCACGCAGTCCAGACGCATTGTTGTGGGCAGGAGCGGATTAGAAGAGAAAGAATGAATAGTCTTTTTTAAACTTTCGCGATCACGACACATTATTAACACATATTTAACCGGGTATTTATCGCGCTATTTACCTTTATTATTGCTCGACGTTTCGACAGGATTGCACCCATCGTGGTCCCGGGAAGACTTAGTCTTAGACGATGGGTGCAATAATAAAGGTAAAAAGCGCGATAAATACCCGGTTAAATTATGTGATAAGAAAGAATGAAGAATTTTTTTTTGTTACTCCACTTCCAACTTTACTTCTAAGTAGTCTCCTCTTTTTACCTAGATATCTCAAAGTTTGTGTCATTAATAACTATTTATTAAAGGAAACAAGTGAAGTATGCAAACTTTCTCAAGGGCAAGTATAAACCACAATGAATATATAGTGTGGTGTATTTATACTTGTTCGTTTATTTGATTGCAGGTAGGTACAGCCCTACATAAGCATGGACTGGATAAGTTGGGTTTGTAAGTAGAGGGACAGAGGCATCCTGGGACCCCAGTTCATTCATTCATTCATTTATTTTTAACCATAGGATCCTAAGAACACTTAGCTACGTCAAATATGTTTACAATGTAAATAAATTCATTCTGCAGCTGTACAGGGGCTTTGTCAGTAACAAATTCAAAATTCAAATTCAAAAAATACTTTATTCAGTGCGGCCGCATGGACCTTATTGACACGTCACAATTTTTTTATAAGTAAACATAAACTAGGATACAATAAAAATATGTTTTTAGTTATACAAGTCATACATTATCATAAAAGCGGCTGTATAGGGGCCTTGTCAGATTTATATTCTGTGTTAGTGTCATGTGCAGAGTTCAGTGGAAGCCAAACGTCTGTTAGCACGCAGTCCAGACGCATTGTTGTGGGGTAGGAGCGGGATTTACAAGCATTTCGACCTCTGGGCAAAGCCCTTTAAACATCCCATAGTTTAAAAAACTACCCTTAAAAAACTATTTCTTAATGCAAACTTAAAATTAACGATTCGCTAAATTTACTAAAGGTATAATATAAAACAAGACAAGGTTGGTAAGAGAACGCAAACTGCGTTACTCAAAGTGGTACTGAAAAGTAATTACAACAAAACTAGATTACGTTACTGATCTATTAACCTTATTCCACATGATAATTATCTATATATATATATATATATATATATTTAGGTTATTCTGGTACGTTTCCTGTTTTATATGCAACAGTTTTTAAAATTATGCAAATATAATATTTAACTCTAAGTTTCTCGATTATCTACAATATGCATTATAATATTACGTACTCCTACATTTCCAATACAGAAACCTAATAAAAAAAATCGTCAGTCCTTAGTCCACCCCCTGCTGGGTCAAAATCGCCGCGCATTTATTATTCAACATCATCCACGTGCGTCTCGGACGCAATCAGTATTGTGAATAATTGATGACGGCCCGCGATGATTGCGCGCTCGCGAGATTGTGAAGATTTGCCCCCCTGAATGCGGCCCTGAAGGATTTCCGTTATTGGATGGAATTATTGTTTTTTTTTGTGAAGTTGGATTTCGTTTGTGTGGATTGAAAATGTATTTATTTTTTCAAAAACCTTATCTATGTTTTTGACCTCTGTGGCGCAGCGGGCGAAGGTCCGCCTGCTACGCAAGAGGTTGCGGGTTCGAATCCCGCCTCGGAACAAATGTCTGTATGACCTGCAGATATTTGTTCAGGGTGTTCTGGATGTTTTCTATATATAATAAAAAATATCTATCTATGTAGTATATTGTATTAAGTATATCAGTCATCTAGTACCCATAACACAAGCTCTGCTTAGCTTGGGGCTAGGTGATGCTGTGTGAATTGTCCAGCATTATTTATTATTTATTTTATTTTATTTATGTACACTGACACCCTGTATCCTGGAAAATCAAACGCTGTGCCCAGAAAACAGGGCTCTTCCTTATGGTCTAATTTACACGTAAATTTATAATGACATGGCCATTTTTAGGGTTTCGTACTCAAGGGGTAAAAAACGAGACCCTAAGACTCCGCTGTCCGTCTGTCTGTCTGTCACCAGACCTCTGTATGTACCGTGATAGATAGACAGTTGAAATTTTCACAGATGCTGTAAGTATTTCTCCGGCAACAGAAATACAAACAAAATAAAATAAATATTTAAGAGGGGCTCCCATACATAAATGATGATGATGATGATGATGATTCACTTTATAAATAAATACGTAAATTAAAATAACGCGAATATTTGAGGAGAGATTAGTACTTCATCATCATCATCATCTCAGCCGTAGGATATCCACTGCTGGCCATAGGCCTCCTTCATGTATCTCCGAGTACTGATCACGAGAGGTTATTGCCATACTCACCACGTAAGCGGGTTGGTACTCGCCAACCCGCTTACGTGGTGTACTTGTAAGTACTATTTTCCTTAGTATGTATGTATTTGTTTATTTTTCAGCCGCTATTTTCCCACTGCAAGGCAATTGCCTCCCTTCCCTTCTTCCACTTTTAAAATTATATTTTTTAATATTGTTGTCGTGGTGTACCGGCTTTAGAATGTTACCCCTCCATTCATGTCCGTGGATGCAGTAAGAGTCTGCTAAGGGATAGTTCCGGAAGATGGGCAGCAGCGTCTTTCCGTGTATCAACATCTTGTACTGCGCTCGCCAACCCGCCTGCCAAGCCTCGTGATCACCCCTCATGGATATCCATGAGGGAGGCCTGTGTTCAGTAGTGGACGTTTTACGGCTGAAATGAATGATTATGAATATTGTATTTATAATACGGGACATCTCGTCTCCTTCGATAGAAATTGGTGGGAGACTGCGAGGGATAGGGATTGGAGTAGTTTGAGGGAGACCTATGCCCAACAGTGGTACAAAATAGGTTAAAAAAATCGGCCAAGTGCGAGTCTGACTCAAGCACTACGGGTTCCATACCATTATTTGGCAAAATAACTGGTTTTTAGGGTTCCGGACCAAAATGGTAAAAATGAACCCTTATGGTATCACCTTGACTGTCGGTCTGTCACAAATGGATATCTTGAGAACTACTGATGCTGTCGACTTGAAAGTTGAAATAGTATAAGGTAACGCTTTTTCACTACTATGGAAAATATAAAAATGTTGAAAAATATTCTTATTATGATTACAAGGCGGGCGGAAAGGGGATCTCAAAAATTTTAATTGAAGTTACTAGATCATGTTTAATTATAGCGAACTCTCTAATTTGCAAAGTTTTGAAAAAATCCCAAACAACATTAAATTACTGAATAACATTTTATTTAAAAAAAATTGTCAAATGGATAAGTAAACATAATTTTTATGACGTAAATGAATTAAGCCTTAGTATGTACCTATTAAATTGCAAGCTAGTTAATATTGAAACATGAGGACAATATTTATTAATAATGCCAGAAATAAATATGCCCTATTTGAAGCAATAAACGTCTTTGAATCTATAAATCTTTGGAAAATATAGAAAGCGCATATTTAAAATCGTTCGCTTCGAAAAATTTAGGTAGAGCACTTTCATTGTGGTTGTATTGATCTAATCTAATCTAATCAGCCTGTAGGATCCCACTGCTGGGCAAAGGCCTCCCTTCCCTCTCTCCATACTTCCCGGTCCAAGGCGTTGGTCGACCAGTCAGCACAGTACATGTCCAGCTTGTATTGACAACAAATAAAAAAACACTTGTTACCACCATAAAAAGTAGGTGCGTAGGTATTAAATAAACCCAAAGAACACATTTGACTACATATGTATATAGCAAATGAGGTCATACACGACTAGGGTCATGTCTATAAGATCGTTCAAGCCATTACCGACCTTATTGTCTATAAATAGTCTTTATGATAAAGTCTTTGATAAAGAATGTTAACACAAAGTAATACAGACACGTTCTTCCTGACGTCATCATTATAGTGAAAGGTATTTTGACCGTCTTTGATATATTTCCGCCTTGTACGTCTAGTAATGTTATTTCGACACCTCGTTCAACGGTTCCATGGTGTAATGGTTAGCACTCTGGACTTTGAATCCAGCGATCCGAGTTCAAATCTCGGTGGAACCTACTTTTTGGGATTTTAATTATATTATTTACGATATCGCTTTGTTACCAATTATTATCTGCTAGCTATCAGTTTTAAAATGTTTTTCATAATTTAAGTTACATTATCTTTCAGCATTGTCAGGCTGAAAAAATGAATGTTGGTTCTGTTTCAATTGAAATATCTTAAAGTAAGAGAAATATTTGTGAATTGTTGTAATTATGGATGATTATATTGACGTAAAATACCACGAATTGTACTTTTTATATTTTTTTTAAATTAATTTGATGAAATGATTGATTTCTTCAATTAGATATTGGTCTAACTCTACGTCTTGCAGATATAGTAAGTACGAACTACCAAATAATGTCTAAATAAATAGTTTTCCTATAAATAAAGCAGCAACAAATATGTTAAATGGCAGACAGTGCATTTTTACATACCGACTCTTCATTACCTATATGAAATGTCAATTCAAATTTACATAGGTAATATGTTTTTCGCTTATACAAACATGTTATCGTAGTCCAACCAAAACTTACATAAAAAGCGTTCAAATTTGATATTTCTTCTATACTTTTTTAGCAATATTTCTTACGTTTACGTCATACATGCTTTATCTACCCTACTTAACCGAACCTAACCTCTATTGTTATAAAAACACCATCCATCCATCGAATCCAATCGAATGCTTGATAATCCAGAACCAATTTCATCACGAATATCACTATCCAATACCGACACGTTCTAAATTCAAATTGTTCTCTGTAGCCGCTGTCACACCTGGTTTACGCGTTGCTAGGCTATAATAAACCTTATTTTGTAAAGTTAGAGTTGGTTGTACAATGGTAGAGTAGTTCCCAATTCTGAACATTCAACTACCAATATGATAAATAGAAGGGAAACTTTGTCTGTCGATTGATTCTGATGGATTGATTATTTTAGTTTGGACTTTGCTTGGTCCCTCGGTAGAAAATTACGATTGGATAGAATTTGACGCTACAATTTCTGATAATGAGATAATGATTTTGTTCTTTAATTGAGATTCAGTTTTAGTCTTGTGCGTTTAAGTAAGCCAATAGAAATAGACAGGGCTTTGAAGTTTATTTCAGATGATTTTAACAACATTAATCAGCAAACTGTAATAATCCATTCCATACATTATTTTATGGGAAAGAGGTATACCTACGCTATCTTATATATGTTTGTTTTGACGACTAGAAACCGTTTCATATTAGTTTAGTTAATCAATACTTCAGCAAAATTCCATGCAAACAATATTTAACACTTAATTTTACTTGCTTAGGTACTGAGCATTTTTATTTGCAATGCAAAAAATTATGTATTACATCAACAATAAAGTGATTTAAAGGTGAAGTACTAGTCGTTGTCCGTTGGCTGGGCAGCAAAGCCAGGGTAAAGTAGAATGTGGCCACGACAGGCAACAACTCCCTCATGATCTTCATGAGATCCACAAGGAAGGCCTATTTCCAGCAGTGGACGTGGACAGCAGGCCTGCGGCTGTGTCGGCTGGTCATCAATCATGACGTGTGTAACTGCTTCGATATATCAGGAAACTTTCGCAGAGACTACAGTAGATATGGAGTTCTTCAAAAAGAGCGTTTTGATATATTCAAAGGGTCGGCAGCGCGAGTGTGTCCAAAGCGTCTATAGGCTAACCGCTTACCTTCAGGTGGGCCGTATGCTGGTCTACTACCTTCATCATCATCATTTTAGCCGTTCACTACTGAACACAGGTCTCTCTCGTGGATATCCATGAGGGGTAGTTGCCATACTCACCACGCTTGGCAGGCGGGTTGGCGAGCGCAGTATGGGATGTTGATACACGGAAAGACGCTGCTGCCCATCTTCCGGAGGTATCCCTTAGCAGGCTCTTACTGCATCCACGGGCATGAGAGGAGGGGTAACATTAAAGTAGTATAAAAATAAGAAAAAAAAGCTATACTGGTCTTTTGTTTAAATTCTGTGAACATCTAATCTGGCTAAAGTAGGTACAGATACCGCAAGCGGGACCGCGCGCGAGATCTAGTAGCAATATATGGATGGAAATTCTTATTCCACTCAAAATAACATCCGTTCCTCCTTAGCAGAGGTTCGCTTGCGCCAAAATTGCACTTGGAAAAATCTACCTTACCTCTAACAGAATAAGTGCAGAAATAGTTTAAGGTACATACCGCGAAGGCAAATGGAAAAGTCTCGAATGTTCTCGAATGTCAGCAACACTTTGGTATCAATTCTGGAAGTAGGTTCAGGTTCTGCCTGTTGTCTATGCATTGCCGACTTTTAAATTGCAACGATGAAGTGTGAATAGGTTTACATAAGGAAATAACGTTTTCGTAGTTTTGTTCTCAGAATATACGGCAAAGAGCGTTAGCTGTCTGTAACACATTTACTAAGGAAATGTTGTATAAAAGATAACAAAATACACTGGATTGCATTCACTAAGCAATAACTTTCCAATCGAGCAACATAATCACATTGTGACTAAGCTCATGGACTAAATAATAACTATATATTTGGTCCATGTTAAACTCTTTAAACATAGAGAAAAAAACAAATTAATCCTCCAAAAAGTTATTAATACCTATAAATCACAACGTAAAGAGAAGTTGGTCTGTCTTACCTTCTTACCGTTAACTTCTTACTCTTTTTGCCCACAAACTTCCTTTTATTTTAATTTATACCTAATGTACCTTTGTAATAAATGTTTTTTCTTTTCTTACTCTTTTTTATCCGCTTCTAAGTTCGCGCCTAAAAAAACGGTATAAAAATAAAAAACATTAAAAAGTTTAATTTGTAACAAAAACGTAATTATAAAAACAAAAAAAGCACTTATTAAAGAAATAAATACAGACAACAGACTAAACTGAGTTTAGTTCTTGATAAATGTATGTAAACTTTTAAAAAATGCTCTAACGGTACATAAAAACATCGTGAGGAAACCCGTGGCTTGGTCAGCTTCAGACGTATTGACCTGTTGTTTCCTCTCATCAATAGCCGACTAAGCTGGACACGGTAAGGTTAAGTTCTTAAGTAAATAAATCTACACTTTAAAGAGGAACAATTTGTTTGTTTGTTTGTTTATTGTACCAATGCATTGAATAGGCTTCGAAACTACAAGACCGATTAGAAAAATTCTTTCACCATTAGAATTCTACATTATCCCTGTGTAACATAGGGCATATTTTATCCCTGTATTCCTACGGGAACGGGAACTACCTGGGTGAATTTGGGAAGTGGGGCTAGTCAATAATAATTCCCCAGTGCCTGTGCTTGGCCGTGGGGTCCCATCAGTAGAATCTCTCCTCTTGCCGTGGGTGCATTAAGAAACTGCTACAGGAGATGGGCAGCAGTATCTTTCTGTGTATCAACATTCCACACTGAACCCGCCAACCCGCTTACCGTGGCGAGTATGGCAACAAACCCCTCATGATCTTCGAGTAAAATGAGGGAGTGGTAGTGGACAGCAGTCCTACGGCTGAGATGGTGATAATAATTCCCCTATTCCCCCACAACCTAGGAAAGCATATCCACAGTATCATGGCAACACCCTACAAGACGACAAATCAACTTACAGATCCTAACATTTAAAAAACGCGTCACGCCACCAATGAACTCCTCAACCAATAGAAACTTCAACTCTCAATGGCGCCACTGTCTTTGCGAAACTCCAGAAAACGTATGGAAATTTTAGTTCCGTTTTTTACCGTCGGTATTGATAAGTTGGCGATTAAATTTACATAAGGATGGCTTTCGAGTTCGTATTGGAATCGAGTTAGGGTGGGCGGTACTTTAAAACTGTCGCTTAGTTGAGACGTCGAATCGGTTTACAGTTTTCGGAAGTTTGTGGGTAGGGATGGGAAAAGTCGATTGTCGATGAATGGATCATATAACACATAGGCCTCTCTCATGGATCTCTTCCAAGATCACGGGTTGTTGTCATACTCGCTTGGCAAGCGGGTTGACGAGGGCAGTACGAGATGTTGATGCACAGAAAACGCTGCTGCTCTTCTTCCGGAGGTATCTCTTGGCAGTTTCTTACTCCACTGCTACTGGGCAAGGATACCTCAAGGCTTGTTTATAACATGACTGGAGTTTGTTAAAACGAGGTTTTATGGCATGTTTAGGACTTAGAATGAGAATTTTATGTAGGTACTTAGTAATAAAAATTAACCCAGTAATGCCCAGCGTGCGCATATGGACACGAGAAAATGGGTAAATTCAAATGCCTGTTATGGCAACTTTTACTCGTTCTCTTTCTAAAAAACTGATCAAACTGCAATGTCAAAACTTCAAACTTTTAGAAAATGTCAGTGTCACGTCAATATTTTAGGTTGTTTTTGAAATATATGCGGTTTTACATCAATAATTTTCATAATCGTGAAAAAATGGATCCCAGGAGAGAGTAAGTTACATTTTATCGAAACAAATGCACGTAGCTACCTTATTTTCGTTTCATAATACTCAAAAAACATTCAGCTAAGACTTGGTTATAGTAAAATACTGATCAACTTTCATTTAGCTTGTTTATTTAGCTCTAAACTTGCTGTGTCCATATGCGCACGCTAAGCACTTGCCATAGCTTTATTGTGGGTGTGGTTTTTCTTTCAGACGCTTTGATTGCGATCAGTTTATGGGAAGCTGCAACGTGAATGACGTCCTTGATATTTTATGTGAGGATGAAGATGATGTAGGTCCAATACCGGAATCAATTTTCATTGCCCCGCCGGATCCAGGTGTTTTGACGGATGAAGACTCTGGAGACGAAGATGGTGGAGGAAGGGCAGAAAATTTGAATGCTCGACAGCTGCTTGCCGATGCAGAGGTACGTTTTCCGAACCAGGCGCCTGACGGAATACGTCGTTTTGATGACCTCAATGGTAAAACAGCAAGGACATGGATTGATGGGGAGCTGGAGCCATTTTTGGAATCATTTCCAGAAACTATGTCTGACGACATTGGAACTAAATCTGCCACCGAGGTATTCGAACTGTTTATTGATGATGAAATAATACAAATGTTTGTGCAGCAGTCGAATCGTTATGCTTTATGGAAAAACTGCCCAAATCCTCATATCACTACCGCTGAAATGCGCTGCTTTTTCGGTATATTGATTTTGAGTGGCTATTCACCTGCTGCAAACCGACGCCTTTATTGGAGTTCGGAGTTGGATACGCGAAATGAGCTGATATGCAATGCCATGCGACGCAATAGGTTTGAAGAAATAATGAGATTCATGCATTGTGTTGACAACGATAGCCTTGACACCAGAGATAAAATGTGGAAGCTGCGCCCGTTCATGGACAAAATAAAAAATAACTTTATGAAATATTTCATACCTGAGCAGAACCTATCGTTTGACGAATCGATGGTGAAATATTATGGGCAACATTCTTGCAAGCAATTTATCAGAGGAAAGCCCATAAGGTTTGGCTATAAACTATGGAGCTTATGTACTCCCGAAGGCTATTTGATAAACTTTGATGTTTACCAGGGCAAAGCTCAAAATGCCAATCCAGAATATGAACATCACTTCGGTAAATGCGCCGCCCCTCTTCTTACGCTCATCGACGAGTTTGCTGCAGAAAAAAAGAAATTGCCATATCATTTCTTTTTCGATAACCTATTTACCAGCTTGAATCTGCTGAACTACTTTCGCCAAGCAGGATATGGAGCGACTGGCACAGTGCGTGAGAACCGTCTACAGAAGTGTCAGAAGTTGACATCCAATACATTGATGAAAAAGAAGCCAAGGGGCTATTACGAATCTGCGATTAGCAAAGAAGATGGTGTCATCGTAGTAAAATGGATGGATAATTCAATCGTTTCCATAGCATCCAACAATCTGGGCGTGCAACCAATATCGTCGGTGAAACGATTCTCACAAAGAGAAAAAGCAACAATTCATGTGCCCAGACCATTCCTTCTTGGTGAATACAATCGCTTTATGGGAGGAGTAGACCGCATGGACGAAAATGTGAACATGTATAGGATACATATCAGAGGGAAAAAGTGGTACTGGTCTCTTTTGACATGGATGCTGGATGCATGCGTTCACAATGCTTGGCAACTAGTGAAAAAAAGGGACAAGATTCCTCAGCTCGACTTTCGCAGAGAGATCGTCCTAGGCTACCTAAGGAAATATGGAACACTGCCAAAAACAGTAGGAAGACCAAGAACCAGCTCGTCTCTTGCAAGTGTATCGCGGTATGATAGGACGGATCACTTCGTGCAGAAGTGTAACAGGAGACGATGCGCAGGCCCCTACTGCACAATGAAGAAATCGGCTGGGAGAACTGAATGCGCAAAATGTAACGTCGGTTTGTGCGTCTCCTGTTTTTCGCAGTACCATCAAGGACCCCAAAACTAAACGTACTTTCATCAGCATAATGTAGTCCACTGCTGGGCATAGGCTAAATACATAAACAAGTGCAATTCTTATATATCAGAACCTGACAGATTTAGCTACTGTAAGTGCCTAGCGTGCGCATTTGGACACGGGTTTTTTTTCATACTTCTAATAAAGCTGAAATTGTATTTTTTGTTTCATTTACATAGGAACTCATCTCTTAACAAGTTTTAATGACAAAAAGAACATAAATCGATAAAAAATTAATTTGGGCATTACTGGGTTAAGCTAATTTGGGTCGTTGGTTGAATGATTTTTGATTACCTTACTACTACGAAAGGGACATACTTGGCAAAGAGACATACTTGAATTTAGTAAATTATGGCCTAAACTTTTAAACAGTCTAAAAAATTATTTAAGTTAGCAAGGTATGAAGTCCATATAAAATAAATAATATTATAATATTCTTTATATAAGCTTCATTAATTTCAATTTAATAAGGGCATTTTTGTAAAATACTTAGCTTGTTTAGTAATTTTGACAAAATTTATAAAAAAAATATATAAAAAACATCGATATCCCATTTGAACCAGCACTACCCAACCCATCGGGGGCGTCCAAGTTGCGTATTGAGTTACCCAGGTCCAATCGGATCATGTCTCAGACATTGTAATATTCAGACAGACTGACGACAGTAATCTTGCTATTTCCATAATGCTTCTTGGGTTGCGGCTAAAGGAGAGATACTTGAGAATAATTTGGCACTTTTGAGTCAGAATTGCTTTTGAAATGTTTTGGGACGAATTTTTTTTAGCCTTGCTTCCAAATCTACTTTAAGGTTATTGAAACGTTTCCTTATCTTGCTGTACGTACATAATAAGGTAACAAAATTTTCAAATTTACTACCCGGGTCTTGGCCTCCGATAGAAGAAGAAGCTTCTGTCTTAAACTAGGATGCGTCTGTAACTGATACCTGTTTGTTGAGTTTTTATAGGGCTCTCTTTACCACATCCCTCCAGCAAAACCGGCAGGATGATTACGTATCTCGCAACAGGTTTGGCAACAGGCAATCATTGTTGTCAAACGTCAAGTCCTTGCTGTTCTCTAATACAAAATTCCAGCAGCAACGATTGCCTGTCGCAAAACCTGTCGCAAGATACGTAATCACCCTGCGGGGATGTCCACCGGAGCCAGCAAAAGTAAGTATTCGAATCCTTTCATACCCGTGGATGGAGTAAAAGCCTGCTAAGGGACTCCTCCGGAAGATGAGCAGCAGCGTTTTTCCGTGTATCAATGTCCCGTACTACCCAGCGCGGTGAGTATGGCAACTACCCCTCAGGAAGGTCCATGAGGGAGGTCTGTGTTCAGTAGTGGACGTTTTACGGCTGAAATTATGATGATGTTTTATATTATTCAGAAATATATAAAAAAAGTCAGTCTCATAATATACGGTACAATCATTTTGTTAAAAGCCGATATTCACCCGATCTCAGAGCCACCAAAAAGACATTAGAAAAAACGAAATAGATAAAAAAAAAAAAATATCCGTACCTCTCCCCAATCCACCACAACATCTTACTCCTCCTCGATTTGATTTACGAGTACCGAGTTATATCAATTTAATCTCAATTGAAATTCAAAGGCAATACGACGAATCAATTACCGGGGGCATTCAAATAACCCCTACCTCCCCTTGATAGAATTGTTCTAAAGAATTCGCGTGTGATAAAATGCGAGCCAATATAGGACGTGCCGTGTCTTACGCATAGGGAAATTGGTACAGTCGACGTCGTTACTGTTTCCGCCTCAAAAATAGTAAAATGGAAAAATCTAAAATATGTATGTGTTTCCAAATTTTCATGTTTTACAAACCGAGAACATGAAAATTTGGAAACACATGGTATTAATAACAAATAAGTTATTATTACCATAAATTAAGGCAGTTGGATGGTTTGTAACCATTGACTGCAGTAGCGAGTACTAACAACCAAATGCATTAAGGTAGGAATTTTATAAAGAAACGTTTTTTTTCTGTATCCTGCAGAAGCAAACGCTGTGGTCATGGAAACAGAACTTCGTAAATAAGTATGTTTCAAGATTACTTATTTAATGAATATAACATATACGGCTAGTTGTTACATGAAAACATGTAGTAAAACGCGTATGAAACCATAACTTAAATTAGATTTAAAAATAAACTAGTTTGAATATTTTGATTTCTTTAACATAATGTAATTATATCACAAAATATATGGCTATAAATATAGACTATGTTTATCTATATAGATATAAACTATGTTTATCCCTTTAATAATGAATATAGTAATGTCATTAAATCAAAAAAATATTTGGAACAATAACAATTTAACAAGTAACATGAACAACGATGATAGGTAATGTTACAGATGAGTGCCTGCCTCAAATTGCGAAAAAATATAAACTTTAATAACTATAAGTACCATAAGTCCTAAAAACCCTACAAGATTACCCACAGATAGTCATAATTCAATATGATATTACAACGATCACTCCAATACCTATCAAAATATTTTATGCGTCGTAAATACGACAAAGTAAACCTTGGAATAAATTATTATAGCAATACGATACTAAGTGATAGAGCGATAAAATTTATTTCACCTCCCGTGGCCCGTTATATTAATGTACCAATCCAGAGATAGGTAAATGGGACCATATTTCTTGTTATGACTGTACTTCTAGATTGAATTGGAGTGTCTAAGCTGAAATACCGCTTTTGGAAGTGGTTTTACGATATCTGTTTCTGAATAAAAAACTGAATTAAATAAATAAAATTGGAAATGTCATTTGTTTATTTAAAAGATATGGATTACTTTAAAAATATTTAATTACAAAAAAAGTCGTATCTTTACTAGCATATAAATATTTAATCAAAAATGGTTTTTGTATTACTTCTAAAGTACAAATATGTTCAGAATTTCGGTCTGCAAAACAATTGTATGTTTTTTGTGCCTTTGGATTTTCAGTGGACCAAATAATATGTTCTGTGGTTATTTCTTTCATCTTTTCTTTTCATATAATAATTACAAATGTATACAAATTTCAGTTACGTGTAATTTGCCGATAACATTTTTCGGTTATTATGTACAAAAATAATCCATTTGGCTTATATGTACATACAATAATAATAACTGGAGTTATTCCACACCAACTGTTTAAATCTTTGGAATGTCTGGATTTGCCAAAGTACACCTACACACTATTGCAAAAAGCGGTTATTTTAAACACATGTAGAATCGTTAGAAAGTTTCTCCAAACTGAACTTCCTAATGAAGTCAACTCCACTGAGGCGCACTTGGCTTAGGCCCGTGCGTTTTATTAACCCCGGTTTTCAGAAAACCGAGAATATAACTTCTTGAACAAATAATAATAAATAAATAATGCTGGACAAATCACACAGCATCATCTAGCCCCAAGCTAAGCAGAGCTTGTGTTATGGGTACTAGATGACTGATATACTTAATACATTATACTACATAGATAGATATTTTTAAAACACCCAGAACACCCTGAACAAATATCTGCAGATCGTACAGACATTTGTCCCGAGGCGGGAATCGAACCCGCAACCCCTTGCGTCGCAGGCGGACCTTCGCCCGCTGCGCCACAGAGCTCGTCAAATAAAATTCAAAGTTCGTTCAATACAAAGACAAGTAGGCATATTAGTGGTAAAAGGATAATGGCATAGGTAAAATTGGTCAGAGATTAGCCCCGCGTTTGGCATAAAATATATAGGAATAGAAGAATAATGGCGGCGAGGTGCTTCATATAATATTCTATTTATTTGTAAATACCTTAATAAACATGGAAAACACCCCAATCCGAAACAAATTAATAGAATAAAGCACATAATTGAATGTGTTCATTTTCATTTCAGATTTCACGCGAGTTAGAAAGAGAAGTGAACGGAAGAACCGAACTCGATTGTTATAGTCATCAAAAACTTTTTTTTTGTCTTACATTTGACGGAGTTGGAGCAGATTCCGTTCAAGTGGTTTTTCCCTCTAGGTAATAGGCCTTCATTTAGATTTATCAAAGATTTGTCCCCTTGCGAGACCAACCGAGGCGCAGAGGTCGTCCCAATTACAATATTTTAATATATAAAGCCTTCTTCTTCTTCTTCTCAGCCCGGAATCACTCACTGCTGGGTATAGGCCTCCCTAAGTTTTTGCCAGCCTCCTCTGTCCTGTGCATTTCGCATCCAGGTGTGCCCAGCGACTGCGATAATGTCGTCGACCCATCGCGCTTTTGGACGACCTCGACCTCTCTGGCCGGATCTTGGCCACCACTCCGTTATAGCCTTAGTCCAGCGGCCATCACCACGTCTGGCCAGGTGTCCTGCCCAACTCCATATATAAAGCCATAAATAAATAATATCTATCGAATAACATATCTTTTAATACATTACCGCGGAGGATTCACCCATCAAAACACACTCAAGAGAATCATGGAACCAGAAAATTATGCAAAAAGCTTGAATGGTCACCAAAAAGGTTTTAGGGTTCCCTTTTACGATATGCAATGCCACCTCAATATTTTATGTGACACATCAGTTGGGCGGTACAAAATCAATCATTCTATACCTACTTTATATTCGGATGTTGTATTTTTATCATCGAGCCTTATGCGAAGAGCGATTCTGGGATCGAATGGCGAATGTGGCAAATATTTTGGGACAATTTTGGGGTTAGGTTTAGAAACCTTTAAGAAGGAGGGTGTGTAATCATAACAGGTGGAAAACCTAATCAATATAATACAAAACTCTTCCGTTACTGACTGAGTGACTGACAGACAAAGCACAGCCTAAACCACGGGACCAAGAGACTTGAAATTTGGCACACATACATATGTATATCTTGAGTATCCTAGAGGTGCACTAAGAAAGGATTTTTCGAAATTCCTACGGGAACGGGAACTACGCGGGTGAAACTGCGGGGTGCGGCTAGTATAATATAAATATATGGTTTTGCTATCCATTTTATAAAGTTTATGGGATTATGCCTTTTTGACAACTAAATCATAATATATCTTCATATAATCCGCTAACCAGAATGGCGCGTCAATATAATGATCTACACAAAACCCATATTGAACTCGACATATTTGTTAAATTTAGTAAATAATAGGTCTTTACCTATGAAATTGCCGTTCTTCAGTACTGGTAATTTCAAATAAAAAAAAATTTGACATGGCTTGGTATTTCAAATTCAAATTAATTTTGTTATAAAAACATGACATTCTTTTTACAAACTCAGTCTTTTTTTTATTGATTAGCGTTGTATTTTCATTACATTTGAACATTTTTCGTCATAATGGGTACCTTAAAAAATCGTGTAATTATGGAATATGAGTTCCGTCGTGGCACCAACGTGACACAAACGGAACGTAACATCAAAAACGTTTATGGAGAGAACTGTACAAACGAACGCACAACCCGTTACTGGTTTTCCCGGTTCCGTTCTGGAAATTTTGACTTGAAAAATTAAGCTCGTGGCCGTCTGAAGACTATTGTCAACAATGATGAATTAAAGGCGATTGTGGAAGCTGACGAAACTTAATCTACAGCTGAGCTAGCAGCAGCTTTTGATGTTAGCATCAAAACAATATTGATCCATTTGCGACAAATTGGCAAGGTAAAAAAGCTTGATAGATAGGTACCCCACGAACTTAGCGCTGGCGAGCGCAACGTACGCGTTGAGACCTGTCTCGCGCTGCTCAACAGACAAAGAAATGAAGGAATTTTGAACCGAATTGTTACGTGCGATAAAAAATGGATTCTGTTCGACAATCGAAAGCGCTTAACAAGTTGGTTAGATCCTGGTTCAGCACCAAAGCAATGCCTTAAACCAAAAATGACCCCTAGAAAGTGATGGTCACTGTTTGGTGGTCTAGTGCGGGTGTGATTCACCACAGTTTTTTTATAAAACGGCATGAGCATTACTGCAGGATGTGTACTTTAAAGAACTGGAGACAATGATAGAGAAGCTTGCACATCTGCAACCAGCTTTGGTCAATCAGTCGTCCCCACTGCTCCTTCACGACAACGCGCAACCCCATACTGCACAACAGACCAGTTTCCAAGCTGCAAGAGCTGGGGTTGGAAGCTCTCCCTCATCCGCCATACTCACCAGACCTTGCACCTACCGACTATTACTTTTTTCAAAATTTAGACAACTTTTTAGTAGGTAAAAAATTCAATTCCCGTGGGGCAGTACAAAATGCCTTTGAAGAGTTTGTTGCCTCCCGTGCAGCTGATTTTTACAAGAAGGGCATCAATAAACTGCTAATGCGTTGGCAAAGATGCGTCGATTGCATGGGGTGTTACTTTGAGTAATAGAAATAAAAAAGTTAGGAAAAAAAGTACTTTCATTTATTCCATACAAAACGGCAATTTCATAGGTAAAGACCTAATATATTTCAACCTCAAAAGAGATCCTCCAATTTAATATCCCATCTAGACATAAGGATAGTTTTAAGTAATTTAATTACCTACTTATAGACATAGCTGCTAGTTTCATAATTCGTATTCTAAATTTGCCTGTGTTTATTCTTTGTGTGTTGTGTTTGTATTTATACCTCGATATTTATATCATATTATAGCTGTGCGTACAAATGTTTATTTTACAATCAAGATCTAGTTTATAAATTTTATTTTACTTTATTTTGTATATGGTTGTAAAGTGTATTGTACGATAAATAAATAAATAAATAAAATAAATAAACTACTCGTATATTCTGTCACAAAATTATTAACACATTTAACCGGGTATTTATCGCGTTATTTACCTTTATTATTACCCCCAAGTATGGCAAGAATCCCCTCATAATTTTGGAGTTGTATGAGGGAGGCAGTGGACGTGGACAGTACTCATACGGCTGTAATGATGATGATGAATGTTACTTGTGATAAATAAAGAAATTTAAATTGAATTGAAATTGGTTGTGTTGCGATAGCAACGCGCGATGCGAGCGAGCATAGCGAGCGTGCCGGTGAAGTGCCAGATACTTTCTACTTGCTAGAATTCTACATGGTGATTAAATGGTACAAAATCTACTATTTCAGGAATTAATATTTTTCCCGCAAATTATGGTGTCGCCTTAAAAGGCTTCTCACTGGTCACGGCCAATGCAACTATTGTCGGCAGAAGTGGGTCTGGACAGACTCGGCGCTCTGCGAATGCGGTGAAGGGGACCAGACGATGGAGCACATCATCTCACGCTGCCCTATCCACTCGTACCCAGGACCCTGGTCTGACCTAATAGACCTACCTCCTGAAGCAGTACCCTGGCTGGGGAACCTAAACATTGACTTATGAATTAGATTAAGTATTAGTGTAGTTATTATTTTTTAGTTTAAGAAGATTTTTTATTTAGAATTTTTTTATATTTTGTTAGCTACGCCCTTTTAAACATGTCATACGATTAATAATAAATCTTTTTATCAACACATATTTAATCGGGTATTTATCGCGTTATTTACCTTTATTATTGCCCGACGTATCGACAGGATTGCATCGTCATCCCGGGACCACGACCCAATAATAGAGGTAAATAACGCGATAAATACCCGGTTAAATATGTGTAATATATTTATCAGGTAATTAATAATAGCGGTGAAAGATCTACAATTTTAGGAACAAATATATTTATCAGGTGATTGATATATCATAGTTTTTTTACTAAAAGCCAACAAGCGTGTCCCGAGCCAGCCTGAAGCCATTTAAAGTCAGATTTTACTATAAGATTATAAATTGTATGCGTGCTTTCATATTTGGTTTTCGCTATCAAGCTTTTGAACTCCTACCAAGCTTTGGTACTTAATGTTTTTAATCACCGATTTGCCAGCGTAAATCAACATCGCATGGTGAAGCGCCATGTCGCCTCCCAAGGGGAAAGAGCGTACTTTACCGCTCCAATTCAGCTCCAGCGGTACTCGTAACTTTCAATTTGCACCTAATAATTACTGTGGTGGAATTAAACTTGCAAGGTTATTGGTTCGGAGAAGCTATAGCCTGTATTACATTGCACGGTATTCAGGGACCCTTGCCCTAACTAAGAGTGGTGTAATCAGAGTTAGAGCGTAAGGGACCCTAACTAGCGCGACCGCGGCAAGCCTTGCTCCCTAATCGCCCTAACTACCGGGCCCTGAATATCGTGTAGTATAATACAGGCTTTAAGAGAATCCGTGGGCGGCAGTAGAATGTTTCCTATCCTCTCTGGCCCGTGGATACAGTAGGAATCTGCATCATCATCATTTTAGTCGTAAAACGTCCACTACTGAACACAGGCCTCCTTTATGGATCTCCGTGATGGGTAGTTGCCATACTCACCACGCTTGGCAGGCGGGTTGGTGAGCGCAGTATGGGATGTTGATACACGGATAGACGCTGCTGCCCATCTTCCAGAGGTATCCCTTAGCAGGCTCTTACTGCATCCACGGGTATGAGAGGAGGGGTAACATTCTACTGCCGGCACCCCACGGCAAAATCTGCATCATATATAACCTGCATTATCAATAACCCGATAAATAGAAATTTACCTATAATAATAGACCTGCCACTAAAATTGAATCACCAAGTAGAACGTTAAAGAACCTACACCAACTATAGAAGTTGGTGTATGTTTTTTTACGTTAACAATAGGTCTACGGTTAACTACGGAACTCTACATAGCGCGTGGCCTGACACGCACCTGGCCTAATTTAAATTTTTGAATCATCATTAAATGGACAATCCAACACTAGTTTTTAAGCTACAGACGTGTTTTCCTCTGACTAATAGCTGACTTAGCTGAGAGGATGGTAAAGGAGTTTGTCAAGCCTAATCCATCTAACAATGTACTATCTAACTAATAATAGAATCTTATTTTTGATTTCATTATTTTATGTCCTCTGATTATTATTTTTTTTGTTTTATTGAAATGTACTTACCTAACTAATTTAATTACTTTCTATTCAGTACATTAACCTGCAATGATACGCTTGGGAAGATACTCACTACCAAGATACAAGTTTTCTTTAACTAAGTTTGGTAGGGAGAGCTTATAACAATATGTTTTGTACTTAATTGAAATAAATGATTTTAATTTTAATAATTTTTAATAATGTTCCAGGCACTGCAGCGTCCCGTACAGCATATATACCAGTTGCTGACGCTGTATAAATCAACTATAATAGATGCAGAAGGCCTTACTACATTATTTAACAACATCTACGGATAATTTCAATGGGTAAGGCAGAGATCGCGTGCCGAGAGCCATCTAGCGCTAACTAAGACAAACGAATGCAGGGAGATTTTGCCTTTACATTGATTTGTGGTAGACTTCTAGCTTTTTATTGCCAATTAAATTGCCATTACTTTGGAAGTTATGTCTGCTTCGGTAATAATGGTACGTACAAATGTGTTTATAGGGTTCCGTACCTATCCAAAGGGTAAAAACGGGACCCTATTACTAAGACCCCGCTCTGTCCGTCTGTATGTGCGTCTGTCTGTATGTATGTCTGTCTGTCTGTCACCAGGCTATATCTGATGAACCGTGATAGCTAGACAGTTGAAATTTTCACAGATTATGTATTTCTGTTGCCGCTATAACAACAAATAATAAAAACAGAATAAAATAATAAGTACTGTATGGTTTGGTATGGTACTGTGTTGGTTTTATACAGCACATGTCCATTGCTTACAGCGATAAGGCCGCCCGTTGAATTGCCCAAAATTGTTTTATTATATTTCTGTTTGTTTTTATACCTCGGTATATTTTTTTGTTACATGTGGTGATCAATAAAGTGTTATCTATCTATCTATCTATGTCCAATAAATTCATATAAATAGCTATTATCTGCTGCCTTGGGGTGCCGGCAGTAGAATGTTGCCTCTCCTCTCTTGCCCGTGCAGTAAGAATCTGCTACGGGTTATCCGGACGATGAGCCGCAGCGTCTTTCCGCGTATCAACATCTCGCACTGCGCTCGCTAACACGCCTGCCCAGCATGGCGAGTATGGCAACAACCTATTACCCGGGAGGCCTATGTCCAGGCGTGGACATGGACAACACAGGCCTACGTCTGAGATGATGATGAACATATTTTTAAGTTGTTTACTTCATGTTATAAAACAGCAGATGCGAATCTATACACCTAACCTCTAAATAAAAGTATGCGTATAATGGGTAAGTGTTTATTTTTATTTATTATTTTTTTCCCACTACAGGGCAAAGGCCTCCCTTCCCTCCTTCCACTTATCCCTGTCTTGAGCTTGTTGAAGCCAGTCTATGCTAAAGGAGTCAAGCTCATCACGCCATCGTCGCCTGGGTCTACCACGTGGTCGTCTTTGTTGGGGAACCCAATCGGTGGTGGTTTTTGCCCATAGTTGTTGGGGCATACGGCTCACGTGTCCTGCCCAGTCCCACTTGAGCTGGCCTGCTTTCTTAGCTACGTCGGCTAGTTGTGTTTTCGAGCGTAAGTGTTTAGCTGACAAAAACTAACAGGTTTCAAAATATTTACAGAAGCAATACGTTCAAATATCAACATTAGCTAAACCAACCTTCCGCGCCATTTGACAAACAATTTCAAATAAACCCCCAATATTTGAACAAAACTGCCCCCGAGCTTGCAAAATAATAATCTCGTTATTAGCTAACAATGAAAATAAAAACTCACTCAAAAAGGTCCATGCACATTGAGTAAAATTACACAATTCATCACAAAACGACACAACTCCAAAATCAGAACGCCCGAAACCAACTCTATTACTGTACTCTAGGTTTCACTTTCAACTGCATTTTAAGTAAGAGATTTGCAAAATGAGCAGTTACTGCAAAATCACCGACCATCAAAACGGAGCGCAAATAATACCAGACCTTATAACTGAGAGCGTAGATTTTAGACTCCCATGGTGTCGGACTAGAGTTGGGGCGCGAATAGCCGTAGGCCTATTTGCGTCGGTTTCACACTTACAACAATAGTGTCATGATTCGTGATCCCGGGATTATTTAGTACAATCCCGGGATTATGTTTAACAATCCTGTATTAGGTCGCGTTGCGGCGCGAAAACAAGTGTTCCACGGTGCTAATGATCCTCGAATTACAATGTTCTTTGTCGTCATTGTTTGAGTAGGTACGATGATGTTTTGGTTCAATAGATTTTAAAAGTTGCATCTTCTGACATATTAAAAATGTGCAAAAATACACGTCAAAAATCCCCATGCGGCGGCCGCACTGAATCTTCTCTCTCATCCTTTGAGTTGAGTATGGGTTACACACATGTATAGAAAATGCTGTAGAGCAAACCGTAAAACATACAAATTCAACATCATAAAAAAATATTGAACATAAAGTGACAATAAACATACAATTACTAGCTAATAGTTTGTAATGTTATAACTGGATCGGTGCTCTTTTACCTTTTAAAAATAATGCATAATACTTTCTTGACCATGTATGCCGTAAGATGCATGTTTGCAAATGTTTTTGATGACTCTGGTGATAAAGGTAAATCTCTTTTATGGAATCGCTTGAGGCTTTCATAGATGAACAGCTTACAGCGAACAGTGTCGATAGGGCAAGTAGAGGAGTACCTTTAGAACCGCACGTTGAGCACGTTCAGCTACAATAAGGTGACTTTTTCAAGCAGAGCCCCAAGCGCTAATGCAATATCTACAGATACAATCACAAAGAGCTCTATCACCATTTCAGCCGTAAAACGTCCACTACTGAGCACAGGCCTCCCTCATGGATCTCCATGAGGGGTAGTTGCCATACTCACCACGCTTGGCAGGCGGGTTCGCGAGCGCAGTATGGGATGTTGATACACGGAAAGACGCTGCTGCCCATCTTCCGAAGGTATCCCTTAGCAGGCTCTTACTGCATCCACAGGCTTAAGAGGTGGGGTAACATTCTACTGCCGACACCTCATGACTAGTTACTACAAATTACTTATACTCTTCCTTCCTAATCCCAAGAAAGTAAATTGAACTCAAAGTCCCAACATATGTATACGTCATCGCCTTTATAGTTATAAAACCTGCAATAAAAAGCAATCATGTTACTAAACTAACAGAATTATAACCACCTAGATTGAACCTGTCACCAACAAACTAAGTGCCTACTTCATTTGTAATCGTTATCCCGTTTAAAGCAGGTGCAAGCCTTATGATCCTATTGTCGTGTCACGAGCTATTTAGTCTGATTAATTAGTGTTGTACTGTACGTTGTCACCGACCATTTTACTGTGAGCTGCCACACCTGCTGATGCAAAGAGACTTTGCTCAGGGGTTTAAAAGAACGTAATCTATATTATGTTATTATAAAGAGGAAATATTTGTATGTTGTATGTTTGCAACGAATAAACTCAAAAACTACTAGACCGATTTAAATGACCAGATTAAAATTCTTTCACTATTAGAATGCTACATTATCTCTGAGTAACATAAGCTACATTTTATCTCCATATTACTTATAGTAACTGTAATATTACCACGAGAACGGGAACTACGCAGGTGAAACTTTGAAGTGCGGCTAGTTACATATAAGACGTAATTTACTAATTTAAAGGGTATTCGTGTATAAATTTTAAATCTGATAATAACCACATAAAAGATTATATATACCTAAAAATTTTACATTTTAATTTTAAAACCCTTTTAAACATGCAAATTGATTAGTTTCCGTAGTCCACCAGGTGTCTACTGGATCTGCGTCAGTATCCGTAGTTCACCCAGGTGTACCATGTATCATAACAAGTGTCTGTAGTCCACCCAAGTGTACCATGGATCATAACAAGTTTCCGTAGTCCACCCAGGTGAACTTGTGAGGTGGACCGCGGGTAAGAAACCATTTTAACACGCTTTTATAAGCTTCGCTTGTAGTTATGTAACGGAAGCTTCGCACGTTGTTTTTAATTTAGATTTAATTTAAACTTTGCAAACATATTAATATTTAACATAATTACCATAATATTTAGCATAATTATTAGGACCGATGACAATCGACTCTGCTGTTCACCTTCCGAAGGTTGGCAGATTCTTACTGCATCCACAGAATTGAGATAGGGGGCAGCAATAAACTGCCAGCAAACGGGTAAAAAGTAGTCAATGGCTATTCAAGGAGATAAGTTTAAAAGAAGCTTTCAAACGGAAATACTCAATTCAACCGACAAAACTTTATGACGCAAAAGTCGCATTTCTAAGTAACTACAATTTCATTGGTCGTTCGAGTTATATCGAATAGCAATAAAACTAGTCATGAACCAGCAACGTTACGTTATGCAAACCACCACTACACCATACGGGACATTAACGTTTACGGTTACGGCCTATGGCTTTTACAGGCCTCTGGGTGACGTTTTTGATATATTGTTTATTGTGAAACCTCTGTGGCGCAGCGGGCGAAAGTCCACCAGCGACGCAAGAGGTGGCGGGTTCCATTCCCGCCTTGGGATAAATGTCTGTACGATCTGCAGCTATTTAGCAGCTGTTCAGGGTGTTCTGGATGTTATTCCATGTATAATAAAAAATATCTATCTATGTAGTATAGATGTATTAAGTATATCAGTCATCTAGTACCCACAATACTAGCTCTGCTTAGCTTGGGGCTAGATAATGCTCTGTGAATTGTCGAGCAATATTTATTTTATATAAGTTCGTATAGAATGGCCTTTATAGTGTACATGTAGTCTTTAAGTCTTTAAAGATTCAAACTCCTCTGTAATGTCAAGATTAAATTAAGATAATTAATCACGATCATATCATTGTATAAAAATATGTCAAATAAAATCTTTCGTTAAACAGTAGTGACATCAATTAAATGGTTTTAAAATGCAAGATCCATGAAATCCATAAAAACCAAGGAAACGCAAAACCCCAAAAACTAAATTATATTCCCGGGAATAAAAATCCCGGCATATTTCCACAAAAATGTACAACAATCGTATCGTGCCACAAATCGTGTCACAACTGTAAACAATAATCGTGCCGTAGCTCTAAAACCCCCCGATATCCCCCAATAATTACAGTCAATACGATGTTTGAAGGCACCTCGGGGAGTAATAAAAACGATACGACTTCTGTAAAATGTTTTACATTTAACAACACTTTTCCCTTAGAGGTATTCCTTTCGATTTACTTACAAAGTTGTAAATGCTTCCAGAGGTTTTATTTATATATATTTATATATATAGAGGTAATCGAGTTTTATTACAACAGGTTTTATAAATAGACATTATTTACGAAATAATTAATGGAATCAGGCGTTACTTTGCGGAAATCCATGACAATAAAATGCAATGAAAATAGAGGGAGGGAGGTACTCATGCATCTCAGCATTAGCGAAATTAAAACTAGATATTTTCATTGCATTTTATTATTTACGAAACAAAAACAATTATAGTTTGACATTTACCCCAATTTAAACTTTTAGACGCCGTGGGGTGCCGGCAGTAGAATGATACCCCTCCTCTCATGCTTAGGATGCAGTAAGAGCCTGCTAAGGGATACCTCCGGAAGATAGGCAGCAGCGTCTATCCGTGTATCAACATCCCATACTGCGCTCACCAACCCGCCCGCCAAGCGTGGTGAGAATGGCAACTACCCCTCATGGAGATCCATGAGGGAGGCCTGTGTTCATCAGTGGACGTTTTATGGCTGAAATGATGATGATGAAACTTTTAGAGTCTTCATCATTTCATAATTTCAGCCGTAAAACGTCCACTACTGTACACAGGCCTCCCTCATGAGTCTCCATGAGCGGTAGATGTTATACTCACCACGCTTGGCAGGCGGGTTGGCGAGCGCAGTACTGGATGATGATACGCGGAAAGACCCATCTTCTGGAGGTATGCCTTAGCAGGCTCTTACTGCATTCACGTCATGAAAGGAGGGGTAACATTCTACTGCCGGCACCCCACGGCAGAATTAGAATCTTACCTCCTGAAAAAGAGCTTGGCCACCTCTCATTTTATCGTAATTTGAATTATTCAATGTTCGAAGGTGGCACTAGCAGCAGATCAGATTAACATTGGCTATTGAAGAAGTAACAAAATAAATATATTATCAGATGTGAACACAAGTCTTCTTCAAAGTCAACCCCTTGCCAACCCGGCAAACCCCCTCCAAGCGCGGTGAGTATGGCAACAACCTTATGATCTTGATGATACACTTGGTGATTCAAGAGGGGGCCTATGCCCAGCAGTGGACGTCCTACGTCTAAGATGATGATGATTATGACCCCTCATCATCATCCTTACATTCTTGTGTACCCCCGTACACAAGAATGTGACGGCTTTGTTCTCAATATAAACCAAACTTAACTATTTAAAAATCCACAGCTTCAAAGCGATCTCGTTTATCCTAGAAACCCGTAAAACTAAAGTTGTTTCTCAGGGTTGTGAGAATCACCAGCTGGGTTTGAAACCATATTAAAATTTACCCTGTTTAAGCAGAAAGGGCTTTTTAAAATCTGGATGCAAACCAAGGGAACCGAAGCATCCTTTCCCTAATTTTAACAAATTAACAGACCTTGGTTCACCTTACGTTTAGCCCAAAACAAATCCGGACTTATTTTAACGTATAACTCACATCTGATTTTCATTACGGGCTGTCTGTTGTAACCATTAACGATTCTCCCTTCCTCTTCTAACCAGTGGATTTTCAAATCGGGCTATCTCTTTTGCACCGTAGTGTGGAATCTGAGAAATTAAATCACTGTTTATAACATAGTAGGTTGGAAAATATTAAAATTTACGAGGATTCAAATTTAGAAGGTGTTTCGTTATTTTCGAATACGGATTTGAATACCATCAGCTCTGAAAATTTGTTGTTACTATTTATATTTTCTACAATATAGAAAATCTACAAATCAGACAAATTAAATCCAGCCTCAAATTATTATAAAGATAAAAGATAAAGATACATTTATTCACACACAATCGTTAACAATTTACATAATATGTAACAATTTACATAATATGTAAATTGTTAACGTTTGTTGTGAATAAATGTATCTTTATCTTTTATATAATAATAATTTGAGGCTGGATTTAATTTGTCTGATTTGTAGATTTTCTATCTTGTAGAAAATATAAAGTCTTAAATAATAATCTGTCACTGATCTATGGGAAGGCATAGGTATCCAAACTAGGTTAGAAACTGTGCGATGGCATACCTAGAACTTCCGCCGGAATTTAGTCTCAAATAACTAAGATTATAAAGTCAATTTAGAGGAAAAAAAACTTATAATAATAACTAAATATATAATATATGTATGAAGTTAACATATAAAAATATAAGATTATATATACATATATACCGAGATATGATACCGAGGTGGGGTCTCTCTCTTACTCTTAAGAGTCACAGGGTTTGCATAAGACACCAGTCTCTTAAGTGGCTGGGCAACTTACTTGCATAATGAGGTACTACAAACATTTAAAAATTATAATTATGATAAAATGGTTATTAGGCTTTCTATTGAGTCATAACATAACTCTGATCTAGCAACCAGTCATTTACGGTTGTTTTACATTTACGTGGTCATAACATAAAATTTAAGCACGTTATTTAACTTGTTATAAATGTATGACTGGACAAAGTAGGTTTGGCGTCGTGCAAAAGAAGTAGGTATTGTATCTAACTGTTTCACAAACTCTTATGCTACCTCTGGTTCTTTGGAGTAACTGGTTACCAAGGTTAAATTTCGTCTTTTTGTATTGACATAGAGTGATTTGTAGAATGAACAGTTTTCTAGGTGATAGAATTTTACATTCAGTGTGATAGAGTTTTACAATAGTGATTCGGTTGGGTAGCGAAAGGGCTTTGAGTACATGACCTTTAATATGGATCGTTGTGCTCTCTCCACTTTAATAAGTTTGGTTTTGCATGCACTTCCCCAAATTGACAGACAATAGCCCAGTATGGATTGTCCCAGCGAAAAGTACACTGTCCTGGAAAATTCGGTAGTGGTACTTTGACGAGCTCTGTGGCGCAGCGGGCGAAGGTCCGCCTGCGACGCAAGGGGTTGCGGGTTCGATTCCCGCCTCGGGACAAATGTCTGTACGATCTGCAGATATTTGTTCAGGGCGTTCTGGGTGTTTTTCTATATATAATAAAAATATCTATCTATGTAGTATAATGTATTAAGTATATCAGTCATCTAGTACCCATAACACAAGCTCTGCTTAGCTTGGGGCTAGATGGTGCTGTGTGATTTGTCCAACATTATTTATTTATTTTTTATTTATTTACTATTGCGCAAGTTTTTAAATACCCAGATCAGTTTTCTTAGTCGCGCTGAAACTGTGACCATGTTAAATGACTATCAAGGGATACTCCTAGGTACTTAATTGAGGAAACTTGGTCGTGAATTGTGCATGAACAGTTTGATTCGCTAGGGTAATTGCAAATATATAGCACGATGAGTTTTAAATTCATGAGCATTTGAATTTAAAAAAGTGGTCTGGCCCAAACTTTTCTAATTTTTATATGATTCGTTTTATTTTAAATTTAGATTTTTATTTTATACAAAAATCTAGATTTCAGAGAGATGAAATCCCGCCTCAGAATAACCGATAGGGTGAAAATTACACAAAATCTAGGGTAACTATTTGAATTTGATATGCATATCGTGTAAGATCTCATTTAAAATTAGAATATTATTATAATACTTTCTTCAAGAGAGAGTTCAATGAAAATTTCTTGTTGAAAAATAATAATAATAATATTTTCAAAACAGTTAATTTTGATAATGCAATAGTAGTTAGGTAGATACATCCGTTGTCATGGCGCGTGCGTATATTAGGCAAATAATTGGGAAACTATTCAATTTAGCAGTCATAGCGTCCTATGTAGTCGACTTTTCAGTACTTTTCAAAGACAATTTATCGCAATAAAAATAACCAAGCTGGATAAGGTTTTACATCAAAATCGTGGTATAACGTTTCCCCAATACCTAACAATTTTTTATGCCAAAAATCGAAATAGCAAATTAATCACTAGCAACCCTGAAACGTAACATAGAACACTGCCCAGCCCAACAGCCCAAACCACATCAGGCAATCCGTATTTGAATTGCGAACATTCGAAATTCAAATTCAGTCCGGTGGATTTGGGGCGTGCATACCAAAGCGACGCGACGTCTACTCCCGGTTATATTATCCCTGTGATTTATTGCACTGAATTCTCTTCGGTAATTAGTGCGTGCCTTGTAGGCCGGTTACACCAATTCGATTAATTTCGTGCTTTTGGAAGGGTTGATAAAAATGAGAGAGTGATAAGGTTGATTTTTATAGATCGTCAAGACTGTTTGTGTCTAGTGGCTTAGAGAGAGACAGGTTTTATAGATTGTTAAGACAATGAGGCGTTTTTATTGAAAATAAAAAACGTAAAAAAACCCACACAACCCAATAGATGGCATTATGATTATCGTCTCAGCCGGAGCACGTCTACTAATAGACATAGCCCTCCCTCATGGATTTCCATGAAGGGTTCTTGTCACTCACCACGCTTGGCAGGCAGGTTGGCGAGTATGTGATGTTGACACATGGAATGTTGGCATTAGTATTCGTTTATTGTTGGTAAACACATTAACAATGATAGGAATTTTGTTAACTACCTTTTTAACTCCGCTCGTTAGCTCCATCTATTAGGTTCAGTAGGGAATATTTCTTATTTTTTACCTGAAAACGGCTCATGTTGCATACAACTATGTGTCTCATTGTTAGTTTCCTTTAAAGGCATAAGATAAAGATAATAAACAATGATAAATAATAAACTTTTATTACCTTGCTAACTCCGCTTGCTAGCTCCATGTATTAGGTTCAGTAGGGAATACTATTAATTTTTTACCAGAAAACAGCTAAAGATATGAGATAAAAAACGCTTATTTTGTCACACACATTTGTACAAATAAAATACATAAATTCGGTTCTAAAACCAGCGTGTGTTGTGGCAGAACGGGAGAACCATAGCGTTGCTCTTCCGTAGTAACCAAAGTCTGTGGTTTCTTGAAGTGCAATCTCTCACCAGAGGTCAGCTATTATACATAGTCATAAACTGGAAAATATAATAAGTAAACTAGTTATTTCGGAGGTAGGCGCTGACTCTGCAACATAGTTTTCTTAACTATCGCAGTATTTTATGTAACAATATGTGAATTGTGGCAAAAAAAAATAATTAAGTGAGTAGTATTATTATTAGAATTTTTTGATTTTGGCTTCACCACGGAACAGCTCGTGTGCTCTTGATTGAACCAGCAAGGGATATATGTGGTGACGCTTCAATGGTAAATAGCAACTTTCATAAATACATTTTTTAGTTATTAAGTACTGTTTGTCTTCCAACAATATAAAAATAAAATAAATATTTTTTAAGCTATGAGGTATGTCTTCTTCCGGGTGGTTTCTTTCCCTGAAACCTTCCTGAAATGAGCAACTGTAAGTTCTTCCCAAAACACTAACATTTGATTCAAGTTTAAAGCGAGGAGACATCTACTCCCGGTTATATTATCCCTGTGATTTATTGCGTCGGATTCTTTTCGGTAATTAGTGCGTGCCTTGTAGGCCGGTTACACCAACTCGATTAATTTGGAAGGGTTAATCAAAATGTAAATTGATATAGTTGGTTTGAAAGGTTGTCTAGGCAAACTTTAATGTCAGTTTCTTCATCGTCATCTACATAAACATAAACAGCAATTGGTGAAGACCGCAGGTCGACGGTGGATGCAGGCCGCTTCTAACCGCAATACCTGGAAATCCTGGGCGTTCTACGGCTGAAATGATGATGACAGCGTGACTTAACCTACTGCTGGGTATTATAGGACTCACTTAGTATGTCTTGTTTCGAAGAAAATATAAGACGTTATAATTTTTAACAGACTTCATGAAAAATTAGGAGGTTCTCAAGTCAAGTCGTATTTTTTTAAATCTTTGTTACTAATCGTCATACTGACCTACATATCACTATCAGCATCAGAGCCATTGGAAATGAAATAATGTATTAGTGTGTACTGGAGTCCCTCAAGGTATACTTTTGTGACCTAAATTTAAACTTGCGGTTGGGTTTTCAACTGACTTGAATAATAATTTTTATATATTTTTTTTTAGTTTTGACAAAACTTTAAACTACTCGTTGTCTACAAATAATTCTTAAGTCTCAGTACAAAGGTCGGTGCAAGCGGCCCCGCGACGCGGATTACCGGAGATTGAGTTTAATCGGACGCCGGGAGCCATTAATAACAGCGCTCCGTTAATTGAACTTCGCAGCGCCAGCGGCCATATTTCAAACAATACCTAGGACCGCGGAGGGATAGGAAAAACGTTAGCCCCAGGCACTATACAAAAATATATACCTACTTATACAAATTTATGTTAAAAGGTAGAGTTTAATCGTACGCCGCCGGAGCGCCTTTAATAAACCGAGGTCGAAGTCGAAGTGGATAGCGAAGTCAAGATGGTTAACGAAGCGTTTTACATCTGAAGGGCATCCCGTGACAGCAAATTTTTAAGCGTTTAATTTTACAGAACAACTGTTGTTAAATATTATTATAATAACATCATCTCAGCCGTAGAATTGTTGTCCATCATCCATTGCCCAGTGCACGTGGACAAGTCATATAATAACAGATCATAGGCCTCGCCTAATAAATCTCCAAGATCAAGGGTTGTAACCATACTCGCCACGCTTGACAGGCGGATTAGCGAGCGCAGTACGGGATGTTTATAGACGGAAAGACGCTGTCGGAGGTATTTAATTCGCAGATTCTTACTGCAATTGGTAGGTTACCTACGACATATACATACATATGTATGTAGTGCCTTCCATTCAGCCTCACAAAGAATCGTTAAAAAGATCAGATAAGAAGATAAAATAAATTAATGAGTATTTTAATGATGTAGTTAGAGTTTTGTATACTATTGAAGTTGAATTCATTTTTAGAAATTGCTTGAATTATACAATACCATACTCTTTATTGCACACCAAACAAATAATAAAAAAAACATTACAAATATGAGGCACAATGGGTTGCCTTATCGTTAAAATCGATCTTTTCCAGGCAACCTTTGGATCGACCTTTGGAATTATCGAGTTTGAATATCGAATTTAACTCAGAAAACTTTGCTCCTTGAATTATTTGTTTAATCATAAAAAAGGGTTATTTCTAAAATATAATTAATTAAATAATATTATAAAGCCGAAAGTTTGTTTGTATGGAGGTTTGTTACCTCTTCACTTCACGCAAAAACTAGCGTATCGAGCTGAAATTTTGAAACGTATATGTATATACCTCTCTATGTTGACTAGGATTAACACATAGGCTACTTTTTATCCGGGTATAACGCATGCGAAGTGGGGGGCACAAGCTAGTTATTATTATATGTCGCTAATACGATAATGGCGCCGTGAAATTTTGCTCACGAGCGTACCTCGCAGGCTCTGCGTTGCATTACTACTCTGCAGACTATTTTACGCACTCGATAAACTGCCGTTAAACTCGAGTGTCGCGATTAATCGTTGATTACTGTGATGTTGCAAACGGCCGCTGATGGTTATTGATTTTGATGGTATTCGCTTTAATTGTAAACTGATTTATTGCTTCTGTTCATTAATTGTGGTGTCTATCAAATGGTTGGGTCTTGGAATTGTGCTATGTTTATAATTAATGATCTATCAAGGCGTGTTGGTCAAGTGTTATGTACCCCCGACTTTCAATCCGATGGTCGTGGGTTCAATACCGCAGGGTGATTACGTATCTCGCGACAGGTTTTGCAACAGGCAATTGACAGCAATATTGCTGTCAAATGTCAATTCCTTGCCGTTCTCTAATACAAAGTTGACATTTGACAGCAATATTACTGTCAATTGCCTGTTACAAAACCTGTCGCGAGATACGTAATCACCCTGCCGGTCGTGCAATATAATCTTCTTTATAAAAAACTTACGTGCAGTAAAAATGAATCACTAAATTTTAATTTGTCTTATGTTCGTTAAATAATTTACTCAGTAGGTACACTCGAAACTAACTTTTTGTTAATTACAAGCTTTTATTTAGAATTATAACCGACTAAGCTGATGGGATAGTATAGTGCTTGGGCAAGCCTAATCCTGCCCACAATGTCCCAGGCACTGCAGCGTCCCGTACAGCATGGATACCAGTTGCTTACAATATATAAATTATCTATATCTATAGGGCCTTAGTTTTTAGGGTTCCACAGGAACCATTATAGTTACGCTTTGACTGTCCGTCAAAGTTGCGGCTGGCTGCGACTTTACGAAGGGATTATGTCCTAGAAATCTGTAATCTTTTTGAAGTCGGTTAAAAATAAATTAATTTAGAACTTACAGTACTTACGCTATCATCATTTCAGCCGTAAAACGTCCACTACTGAACACATGCCTCCCTCAGGGATCTCTATGAGGGGTAGTTGCCATACTCACCACGCTTGGCAGGCGGGTTGGCGAGCGCAATACAGGATATTGATACACGGAAAGACCCTGCTGCCCATCTGAGGTATCCCTAAGCAGGCTCTTACTTATTATCCACGGGCATGAAAGGAGGGGTATTATTCTACTGGCGGCATCACACGGCAACTTACGCTATACAAAGTGTATTTTAACAGGTTACACGAGCACCGCGAGATGTAACTGAAACGTGGCCCATTTAATTTGTATATTGCAGTTTTTGTAAATCCTTATACCTACAGAAGGTAATGTGATTGCGAACAGGTGCGCGTTGAGTGTATTGCACATAGTCTGGAGCTTAAAATGGCGCTGAACCTGACTTTGGCTCAAACTTTCCTCCGTCGACCGAGACACGTTGAATATGTCTTTTTTTTAAGGTGAAATTTTTAAGGTGTGCAATAAAGTATTTTCTATTGTATTCTATTGTATAGTTATTTTAATTTGAATGAATGAATGATTATAACTTTATTGTACACCATAAAATAAAAGAAAAAACAGTAGAGGATAAGATACTTAACTAAATGCACAATGGGCGGCCTTATCGCTATTATATCTTTTAATATGATTTTTGTATGATTACTTAACTTGTTTGTAGACAAAATCATCATCATTTGAGCCAAAGGACGTCTATTATTAGATATAGGCCTCCCTCATGAACCTACGCTTCGCTTGCCGGTCCGTGGCCTCCACTCGTGAAATTTTTAGCCCCATTGACTATCTGTTCTTCGAGCTACATGACCTGGCTATTGCCACCTCAGCGTGCTAATCCGTTTGGCTACGTCGATGACCAGAGTTCTTCTACGTTTCTCCAAATTTCTTGATTGATCCCATAGACAAAATCACTTTATAGGAAAGCAAGGGCTTATTACCCCGGCGTCCACAAACTAGTGATCACCGCCTCCACGCAAAATAGATGTAGGTACAGGCAAATTCTTATTTTAAAGTACCAGGAGACCATAACATTATAGGGGCTTCAAAATTTTCTTTAATGAAAACGCAACAATGAACATTTTCGTGACAGGTCCACGGTTGTTGAAAATAAAAGTGGCATTTTAGCGGCCCTGATCACGGTGGCTGGTGTATAAATCATCTGGTGTCGCCCGGTATTGGATTAAGATTTTCCATCCGTCGTGCATGGATGTATTAGTACTATGGGAGGATGGGAAATTTCCCGGGAGATACATTGTAGTTTTATACTAAGCGGCTGCCGTGGGGTGCCGGCATTAGAATTTTACCCCTCCTGTCATTCCCGCGGATATAATAAGAGCCTGCTAACGATACCTCCGGAAGATGGGCAGCAGCGTCTTTCTGGGTAACAACAGCCCGAACTGCGCTCGCCAACCCGCCTGTCAAGCGTGGTGAGTATGGCATTTACCCTCCATGGAGATCCATGAGGTAGAACTGTGTTCAGTAGTGGACGATTTACGGTTGAAATTATGATGATGACTAAGCGTATATTTGTTGGTTGAAAATACTACTTCGATAAAGTGCTCCCAATAATATTAATAAAATCGGGCAAGAGCGAGTCAGACTCGCGCACCGAGTATTCCGTGCCATCGTACAATATAATTTTTTTTCATCATTTCAGCCGTAAAACGTCCACTACTGAACACAGGCCTCCCTCATGGATCTCCATAAGGGTTATTTGCCATACTTACCACGCTTGGCAGGCGGGTTGGCGAGCGCAGTACGGGTTGTTGATACACGGAGAGACGCTGCTGCCCATCTTCCCCCCGGGGGTATCCCTTAGCAGGCTCTTACTGCATCCACGGGCATGAGAGGAGGAGTAACATTATACTGCCGGCACCCCACAAGGCGGTTTATATTTGTTGGAGAACCTTGACAGCGCCATATCTTGTCTGATAGCGGAACTTATTTACCTACACTTTCGATGATTTCTAAGAAAGTATACAAATTAGAGGGTTTGTTATAATTTTCCTGTAATCTTTACATACACTTCTATGAGCAATACAAGTTTCAGTGGTTCACCTCTGCTAACTTCGGAGATAAGGGGGAACGCTATTTTAATCAACATTTTTGTAAATAACTCGGAAAAAAATATCTAGGTACCTACGTAGTATAATTTATTATATATATCATATAACATAATTTAATGATATATAAAAGCGGCCGGCGGTCGTCAGCAGTGGAAGGAGATGGGGGAGACCTTTGCCCAGCAGTGGGACACAGTATATGTTATATAAAATAATTTTATATATAAAATCATATAACACAAGTTCTGATTAGCTTGGAGCTAGACGATGCTGTGTGAATTGTCCAGTATTATTTATTTATGGACGATGTTTGTTACCTCGTCACGCAAAAACTACTGGACCGTCAAAATGTTGTAGATGTGGACCATAATTAACATATAGGTTGATTTTTATTCATGTACGCGTGCGAAACTGCGGGCAAAATTGGTGTTTAGATACAAGTTTCTAAAATTAAAAATTGTAACTAGGTAACCCCTCGACCCTTTTTCTAGTCTCGGAGGTTACTTAATTTTTTTGTAAAATGTGTACTCAGTTTTGCAATCTACATATTATGCCTTTTCCTGGGGTATATTTGAAAACATTCGTTTGTTCATCCCGACTTTCAACCCCCATATCTCATGAATGGCTCGACCAATTTTGATATTATTTTCAGTTTTGCATTTGACTCGAAGTAACTCGAGTATATTTGGAAACATTCGATTATTCATCCTATCTTTTACCCCTTCTTTTAGGGGGGGTTAAGCATGATAATTAATTAATTACTGACGAAGATTTTGAAGTAATCTTGGAGTTTTGAAAACATCAGATAGGTACAGCCTCGGTTTTTTCTTGAACTTTCGCGATTACAACACCGTATTACTACATTATATAATCGGGATATTTCGTCGTTTAATATTGGCAGGCTAACTACGTATCTCGCGATAGGTTTGTAACAGGGGTAAATTTCTCGATTATCGCTATCAAACGTCAATTTTGAATTAGATAACTTTTCTTTTCTTCTTAAACTCTAGACACAACTGAGACAGGTCGTGGTATTTAAGAAAATAAGTGGCTCAATACTTACCTATTGCAACAGGAATTTGTAACGTTTTTAATCTTAACTCGCAAAAGATCGTTTGTTCCATTCAAATCAGTCAAGGGGTTGGTTCTAGATGCCACTCACAAACAACTACAGTGCTACAGTATTAGCTGTACTTCTCGTAGATAAACTTAAACTTCTGAAGTAAAAAAATAATATGGGCAATTCCTAAAACAACATTTACAAAATGTGAGATTTATTTTAAGGTGTGAGCTTTTAATCGGAAATCATAACTATAACCTAGATATAGACCTCATAAATATTTTATGAAAATAATATAGAAAAATGTTTCAAATATTTTTTTAATAAACATAATATTTTATATAACTAATTGGCTTAAAGTACGTGTATCATAGGTACATTAATATTTTTAAATGGCTAAAACACGGAAAAGATAAGCGATTGTAACCCAAGACACTAATTAATGCAAGAAGCTACTGAAAGTGTCAAGTAGTTTCCTCGAAACAGAACTAGATGTCGCGGCAAAATTTGTTAAATATGACAAACGCGCTTGCAAAAGTTCATTCAAATCAAGGAGTTATTCAAGCACCGTGCTTGAATAACTTATTGATTTGAAATAGGTAGAGGTAGCCTGGCTAAGACCGAAACAGAAAGTGAAGAACTTTAGCCACCAAAGTAAAGAATAAACCGAAGTGCACCGCACATTTGCGGTACTGTAAAAGCGGAGAATGAAAAAAGTTTCAACTACCCGCTTTTTCATTTGAAACGTAATCTACGGCGGCGACAAATGCGGTTCGAACATGACTGTTTCTCCGCCTCAATTTTTTACGTCCATATTTTTTTGTCGGTAGCTTCACTTTTCCCAAGATTTTCTATTTCTTGTGATAATGTGCTGCTATAGGGAAGCCAATAGGAAGAAATCTCCCTAATTTACTTTGTAGTATAAATATATGTAGGTATATGTTTGTTTATAAAGTTTTATTTATGGACTTTTTTAATGTATTTTGATATGTGCGCGTGGTTATCTTTACGTAACATAGTTTTCTAACTAACACAAGTGTTAAGGTTATAACTGCTCTAAATATGTAGTTACTTTGTTTAGGTTTTATACAGAGTATTTTTTTTACTGGGGCAGTAGGGCAGCACCCAACCAGCGAAGCTACAAATGCAGTTTCTTTTAAAACGTCAGCTCCTTTTCGTTGAAAAATATTTTGGCATTAAACTTTTGGTCAAGCGTGAGTAGCGCCTTAAAATGAATCAAGTTGGAAATTTTTTTTTGATGCCAATTGACTCAGATTTATTGTATCGATTGAAAAAATTGGAGCAGCGGAAGTTAGTCAAATTTAAGAAAATATTTTCACATACGATTTCTTAGTAGTTTGGTACAAAACGGTACTAAAACTATCACAACAGATGTTCGATATGGCCCCCATGTTGCTCTATGTAGGTACGGGCACGTTTTAAAACACTTTTAGTGGCCTTAGACAACCATGAGTGGAGAGTCTTGTTTAAGTGAACTGCACCGTACGACATATTGCACTTAATATAAAAAAATAAGAACAATAACTAACTAGCTCAAGAATCGAACCGCAACCCCCAAACCTTCCAACCACCGCACCCCTCACCTCGGCGACGTTTGCTGGAACGATTTGTTCCGCCGCCACCCACGATATTGCGCCGAAGAGCAATGGCCCTGTCGCCTTTTAATAAAATATTTACCGCCGGCTTGCGTATCACAACTTCGCGTCTCGGAGGGCACAACTATTGTGGGGGGACTGTATCATAGTTGACGTTTGACAGATGTACGGAGACATTTTAAATCTGTTGGATAGGCCGTGTCACAAAAAAAGTATAATAATTTTATATACGAATTTTAAAATACGCTTTTTCGATGAAATATTGAGTTTGACGACTGAACATATAGAAGATGACTGGAAGATTTTGTATTACTGTTTTACCTTATTCTCTCATAACATTCATCGAATCAATTAATCATTTTGTATAATACGCTTCAGTCGACGTATGTCCCATCCCTAAATGCTCACTTGACATTACTCGTTGTCACCAAAACTAGGCGCGCTCGGTTTTATAGATTTTGACAAGTTTATGTACTCTCTCTAGTTATTATACAGCTCTGTGACTGAGGGCTTATCTTCTTATTTTTTTTGCTTCGGTGACTTAGCAATCACAATTCTGCCACCTACAATGATACTTTTACTAATCACGCGGAGAATCAAATAAGAAACGATTGAGGTCTAAAATGCACACTGACGAAGTATAGCTAATAATGCAAAAAATTCTAAAACGACTTGTTTTCATGGGCTGAAACCTCTCTTTAGGGTTAGTACACGTAGACACTATGTATAATGTCAACACGGAAGACTGACAATGTAAAAACATGTATACAGCACCTGAAATAAGACAGAGTGTGCATAAAGCTCATAAAGACTATAATTGTGACAGTTGAGTAATTATAAGATCAAATAACATTGCTATGAAGCTCAAAGAATCTATACTAAAATAACGCTTGAAAAACGTCACTTTCACAATAATAAAAGAAAAAATATGGAAATGTAGAGTTTGTTCATCTATTTATCTTTTTATCGTCTTCCGGAGGTATCTCTCGGCACATTCTTTATGCAACCACGAGAAAGACAGGACATCATTTTACTGCCGGCTTCCCCACAGCAATATATACCTACTAGTAAGGACGTATTTACAATTCCACAAAACTAGATAAATTGTAACTTATCTAGCCTAAACACATGAGTGAACTGAACATGAGAGAACTGTAGGTTTTGTGGCTGTGTTCGCCGAGTGGTGTACGCCCGACTTTCAATCTGAAGGACGTGAGTTCGATACTGGGGGTGCACCAATTTTTTTTAATGAAGAAATGATGTGCACATTTAATATGTGTTTTAAAGGTAAAGGAAAACATCGTGAGGAAACCCGCGGCTTAGTTAGCCCCAGACGTATTGACTGTTCTATCCTCTGACTAAAAGCTAACTAAGCTGAGATGCTGATAAAGTGCTGGGCAAGCCTAATCCATCTAACAATGTCCCAGGCACTATACAGCTTGAATACCAGTTGCTGACGCTGTACAAATCATCTATAATAGTTGCAAAGGCCTTACTTATCGTCATCATCATCACAGTCATAGGACTGCTATCCACGTCCACAGCTGGATATATGTATGCCTCCCTCATACATCTCCAAGATCATGAGGTGACTGTTGCCATACTCGCCACGCCTGGCAGGCGGGTTGGCGAGCGCAGTGTGGGATGTTTATACACGGAATGACGCTGCTGCCCATCTTCCAGAGCAGCGCAGATTCTTACTGCAACCACGGGCAATAGAGAAGAGGCAACATTCTAATGCCGGCACCTCACTTATAGATACAAATTTTTTTCCTAATCCGAATTAGAGCTCTATAATATTAACCTACCCACATTTCCACAGAACGAGATAAATAAAGGCAGATCCAATGACCGCGCGCAAAGTGGCGAGCGCTCCCCCGACGCGATACGCTCATTGTAACCCTATAACATATTTATTGGCGGGAAACGGGAGGAATTCTTCTAGTCGCCATAAGCGCACGTCCGCCATTCTACATTTTTATTGTGTCAATATTTAATGCGGGGCTGTGCATGAGATAAGTTTCTAGGTGTTACCTCGAGGATAAGGTATATCATCATTATCATCATCATTCCAGCCGTAAAGAGTCCACTACTGAACAGGCCTCCCTCAAGGATCTCCATGAGGGGTAGTTGCCATACTCACCACGCTTGGCAGGCGAGTTGGCGAGCGCAGTACGGGATGTTGATACACGGATAGACGCTGCTGCCCATCTTCCGGAGGTATCCCTTAGCAGGCTCTTATTGCATCCACGGGCATGAGAGGAGGGGTAACATTCTACTGCCGGCGTCCCACGGCAAATAATGGATAAGGTATATAATTAGATCATTTTAAAATATATATAAATTTAACTCTATCAATCATTAAAATATTATAAATTAATTATTTTTACAGCTAATGGTTACACTTTCAGTTGTTAGTGTATTATAAGTATTATTATTTGTTCAGGGTGTTCTGGGTGTTTTCTATATATAATAAAAATATATATCTATGTAGTATAAAGTATTAAGTATATCAGTCATCTAGTACCCATAACACAAGCTCTGCTTAGCTTAGGGCTAGATGATGCTGTGTGATTTGTCCAGCATTATTTATTTATTTATTTATTACTACCCCTCATGGAGATCCATGAGGCCTTAGTTCAGTAGTGGACGTTTTACGGCTGAAATGATGATGATGATGATGATTTATTTATTAAACCATAGCTCAAAGACGACGCCGCGATGTTCTATAAAAACTTACAATTACCAGTTCCCGAAAAGCAGGTCTGCTCAAGGGGAATGAGGCGATCATCATCATCCCCCCAGCCTTGCCACGTCCACTGCTGGACATAGCCTACCCTAATGAATCTCCAAGTACTGCGGTTAGAAGCGGCCTGCATCCACCACCGAACTGCGGTCTTTACCAGTTAGTCTGCCTATCTTGTTGGTGGACGAACTACGCTGCGCTTGACAGTCTGTCGCCTCCACTCAAGAACTTGTCGACCCCACCGACCATCTGCTCTACGCGCTACATGACCTGCCCATTGCCACTACGTGCTAATCCGTTTGTCTATGTCGGTGACCCGCGTTCTTCTACTTATCTATCTTCTAAGAAAAAGAGTTTGCGACCTCGATGTTGGATTAAGATAAAATTTAAATGCAAAAGTTTAAGATTTTGATCTGTTCGATCATTAAAATCTTACGTGATCTGAGTTCAAACCGGTGTAAGCAAGGTTGGTTTCTATCTTTTAATAAAAAAAATATTTTGGTACGAAAGGATCTATTATTTGAATTAAATTTATAAATAAGAATTGAGTTAACCCTGTAGAGAAACCTCGAGCTCTCTCCATAGCTGGTTAAATGATCATTGTCTTCATAATGCTGGCAGTGAAGGACCACATCGGTTCCATCTCACCACGCTTGGCAGGCGGACATTACGGGATGTTGATACATGGAAAGACGCTTCTGCACTTCCGGTGGTATCCTAAGGCAGATTCTTACTATATCTACGGGCAAAAGATGAGATGCAATATTCTACTATCCCCACGGTAACAAAAGTTACTTGAACGATATCTCCAGACACATCTCGAGCTGCGCATCTCGCGTGTCCCGCCCAGCGCAGAGCGTCCACAAGCATACATTTGGAGGCGCTTAGCGACCGACGTAAAATATTGTTTTTTGCCAATATCTGAACGGGCGCGGTTACAGGTCGAGTGCAAGAGACAGATACTGAAACATTCATCATTATCATTTCAGCTGCTAAACGTCCACTACTGGACACAGGCCTCCCTCATGGATCTCCATGAGGGGTAGTTGCCATACTAACCACGCTTTGCAGGCGGGTTGGCGAGCGCAGTACGGGATGTAGATACACGGAAAGACGCTGCTACCCATCTTCCGGAGGTATCTCTCAGCAGGCTCTTACTGCATCCACAGGTGTGAGAGGAGGGGTAACATTCTACTGCCGGCACCCCACGGCAACTGAAATATTACCTGAACTATATTTTGCCTCGCATAAAAATTTACACCTTCTTTCACACCTGTTGCCTGTTATAGATGATTTATACAGCGTCAGCTAGTGGTGCTCTGCCTACGCTGCAGTTCCTAAGACATTATTAGATGGATTAGGCTTGCATCAAACAAAAAAGTTAAGTATAATAACATAATAGGTAGTTTAAAAAAAAAAGAATAATTTTAATGAGAAGGGAAGGGAGGCCTTTGCCCAGCAGTGGGATCCTACAGGATGATTAGATAGATTATATATCATATATATAGACATATATAAATAAATATAAAATGTATTTGACGAGCTCTGTGGCGCAGCGGGCGAAGGTCCACCTGCGACGCAAGGGGTTGCGGGTTCGATTCCCGGCTCGGGACAAATGTCTGCACGATCTGCAGATATTTGTTCAGGGTGTTCTGGGTGTTTTTCTATATAAAATAAATATCTATCTATGTAGTATAATGTATTAAGTATATCAGTCATCTAGTACCCATAACACAAGCTCTGTTTTCTTTAGGGGTGTAGTGTCCACCATTATTATAATAATAATCTCATGTTAACAATATGTCATATGACCCGAGTTGGCAGAGGGGGTGAATCCGAAGGCTATTTACTTATATATAACTATTATTATACCATTCACCTTTGCCGTGAGGTGCCATCAGTAGAATGTTACCCCTCCTTTCCTACCCGTGGATGCAGTAAGAGCCTGCTAAGGAACACCTCCGGAAGATGGGCAGCAGCGTCTTTCCGTATATCAACATCCCGTACTGCGCTCACCAACCCGCCTGCCAAGCGTGGTGAGTATGGCAACTACCCCTCAATGAGATCCATGAGGGAGGCCTTAGTTCAGTAGTGGACGTTTTACGGCTGAAATGATGATGATGATGATACCATTTTAGCCGTGCACCAAAGGGTTTTCTTAATGGCAAATAGGTGCTAGGTTGTTTAATTAAGGCTAGATGGATGCGGTGTGTCCAGCATTATTTATTACTTTCCCACCAGCTCTCAGACTACAACCAGGTGGCAATATGAAATATGAAAAGCCACACCGCCATACCAGTCACATATTGATTGATTCTGTGAATATTTCATACACTAACTCTTGTAGCCCGAATCGAATGAGAAGGGTGCTTTGGCAGTTTGAAAGTCCGACATAAATAAGAAAGGTTAATGTTTGAGAAGCAGTCAGAAAAACTGAATAAATACGACGAACTCAGTTATTATATAAATGAATCATCGTCAGCATCTCAGCTGTTGGATATATAAATAAATAAATAATGCTGGACAATTCACACAGCATCATCTATCAATAGATGACTGATATACTAAATAAATGATAATACATAGATAAATATTCCTAATTATACATGTATTAGAAAATCATCCAAAGCACCCTAAACAAATATCTGCAGATCGTACAGACATTTGTCCCGAGGCGGAATCCGAACCCGCAACCTCTTGCGTCGCAGGCGGACCTTCACCCGCTGCGCCACAGGGGTCGTCAAATATGCCTCCCTCATGGATCTCCAAGCAATCATGAGGGGGTTGTTACCATACTCATCACGCTTGGCAGGCGGGTTGGCGAGCACAGGATGGTGATACACGGAAAAACGCTGCTGCCCATCTTCCGGAAGTATCCCTTAGCAGATTCTTACTACATCCACGGACAAGGGAAGAGAAGCAACATTCTACTGCCGTCACCCCAAGGCTTAATACAATCATAATATGGATTTTTGTATTTATAACACTAGATTTTGAAAAAATGTGGTGTATAAATTAATTTTACGATCTGAATATTATGCCATGATTCCAACCGGTCACTCAATTTTAGTCTTTTGTAACTTCTTTATTGATATTGTAATAAATTATTGACCTACTGTTATCAAATCCATTCGGATTAAATTATCTGTTGACGCATTTGTATTTTATATTAGTAAGCACTTCATTTATATTCAATCATTAACATTATTTATTATTAACACTCATATGATGCTTACGTTGACGAGCATACGTAGGTAGCTCTATTTTTGACCGACTCTACAAAAGTGAAAGTTGATATTGGTCTGTTCAAAAACCAGTTATTCAATTTCGACAGGTCTCTCATCGGTTCCATGGTGTAACGGTTAGCACTCAGGACTCTGAATCCTGCGATCCGAGTTCAAATCTCGGTGGAACCTGACTTTTTGTGATAATTAGCTAATTATTTTGCTGTTTGGCTTGTACTGGAAGTGCTACAGACGAAATTAGCCTTACCATTGCATCATAAGCGGAACGAATGCTTAATAGCGAATGGATTGACAGAATTTAAACTCCGACGACCACTTTTGGTTCATCATTTCAGCCATAAAATGTCCACTGATGAACACAGGCCTCCCTCATGGATCTCCATGAGGGTTAGTTGCCATTCTCACCACGCTTGGCAGGCGGGTTGGTGAGCGCAGTATGGGATGTTGATACACGGATAGACGCTGCTGCCCATCTTCCGGAGGTATCCCTTAGCAGGCTCTTACTGCATCCATGGGCATGAGAGGAGGGGTATCAGGGGTATCATATCACCCGTGGGGTGCCGGCAGTAGAAACTGCCGGCACCCCACGGCAGTAGAAAACTTTTGGTTCAATCCACACAATCTAATAATAAAATTATTTTTATAATAACCTTAGTCATCTGTGTTTCCTGTAACTTAAGTTTAGATTAATGTAACGCAGCATTCTCGGGTTTAAACGAGTCGACCGAGTTCGTAACACCATGCTGCGTTCCATTACTGGCATCACAGATGTCGGTAAGAAGACTGCAACGCTACGTACGAACGTAGGAAACTCAGGATCTCTTCTTTTCTCAATTCTAAATGATCCCTTTACAGTTATTCACCTATGCGGTTGACAGGTAGATGCCTTCGGCATTATGTCCACCAATTGTACCCTTAATTAAGCTTGTGTGCAATAAAGTATTAAAATAAATAAACGCTGAGGTGGGACTGGGTGGTCCACGTGAGCCAGATGCCACTTGAGATCTAGGCTCAGTGTTCACATTGGCTATAACGGAAGGCGGTGTCAGGGTCGACCAAGGAAGCATTGGCGGGATGAACTTGTTACCTTTGACAGAGGATGGTGGGAGTCAGCAAAGAATTGGGATGGAAGACTTTAGGGGAGATCTTTGCCCAGCAGCGGGATAACATAGGTTTAAATAAAAAAAAGTTTAGATTTGTCACTAATCTGCAATACCCTATACATTATACTTCTTCCTAAATTAGTAAATCTCTCACCAAAATTGAAACACCAAGTAGAATTTGGTACTGGAACTTCGCCGGCCCATTGCTATAAAGGTATACCGAGCACTTATAAACGAGCACATACATTTTTAAGAAAAATCGATCTAGTCCACCATTATATGTGCCTTCGCATCGGAAGTCAGGGTTCCATACCACTCAAAAACACGGCTTTTCACGGGACTACCACAGAAGACCCATAGTTCCCATAAACCAATGATTAACGTACGACAGCTACCGATAAAAACCATTACGGCGCGCCTTAATTAACTAGATTAATTAAAAGTAACTCTTTCGCTGGGGACCAGGCGTGGATTTAATCTATGTCTGGGTGTGCATGTCTGCCAGTGTTTCTGTATAATTAGTATTCATTTTAGGCTTTGTATGACATGACATGAGGCGTTTTTATGAGCCTTTAGTGTCCCAGAAGTGTATCTTTTCGAAGAATGTTCCTAATCGGTTTATAAGCGACGGAGTTCTGAGGTAACAAAGATAAAAAAATATATAGGTTTGGGAAACCTCAACATGCGACTATTTCTCCGAAACTATAAAAGCCAACATAACCCTTATAGCTTTCCTAGAAAGTTCATGGTTAAAAATATATTCATGATTTTTTTTCAGATTTGTAAATCCAGTTTAGGTTTTAGAGAGGGACACCCGAAAAAACGTTTAGTTTGTTTAATTTTTCACAAACGGAACTCTAAAACGAAAAATTGTCCTGGCAACCCCAAAACGGTTTTAAAATATTTATTTATTTATAAAAAGGAACGCCGGCAGTATATATATAGAGGTATATATAAACACATTCAACAATAAAATGACAAGGATCAATTCTTATATAATATGCCAATTATAGGCGAATACAACACTCCTTAAATTTATACTAAAAGTAACTAAATATATCTATATCATATTTATGGTAACTAAACTATAATGAGATCATCATTCAAACAAAAGACAATAAAATACTTAAACAAAATAAAATTTAGGTAGAAAAAAACGTTAAAATATTAAATAAGTACCTAACAAATGTTAAGATAACAACAGGTTCTTAAGTAAGAAGATCCTATAGTGAGGTCAAGAATTAATTTCTGAATTAAGATGCTGGAAATATTCCAGCGTATATACATATATTTATTAAAGTTATCACAAATCAAAAAAAATTAAAATATCAAAGTTAGGCATTTGTTTGTTTATCAAGTTGTACTGATTACAGAGCTGGACTACAGGAGCCCTCAGTCCTATGTTAGTGTAGCAGAAGGGGATGTTAACAATCTGTTTAATAGGTACCTTCCGTTAAGAATCCATCTTGGGCTTCATTGCATGGTGTTATATGAAAAGTTTCATTTGATTTTGACACAGATGCAGGTGGCGCAGGTAGTGGTTTCTGTGCTTTAACAACACTGATCACCGGAGTGACGCTGCTGGGGCCGTCGACGATGTTAGTCTTAAGGTACAAGTTGGAAGCGGGCGACATGAGGCAGCAGCGGACGACGTGTCGCAGCGACACTACTGGTTTCTATGTATTTCTATGAAATTAGTCGCTAGCTTCGTGTCGCTAACTACGGAAGTAATTTCATAGAAATACATAGAAACCAGTAGTGTCGCTGCGTCACGTCGTCCGCTGCTGCCTCATGTCGTCCGCTTCCAACTTGTACCTTTACGGTCTTTAACTAAGCTTACAGACTGCTTTGGTGTTTTGTTTTGGCTCTGCAGCTCACTTGCAAGGCATCCATCGGGGCACTTCCAAGCGTTTTTCCTCTCCATATATCTGTGTTTTAGAAGTGAGCTGCCGAGATTTTTGCACATGCTATGTCAAAAAAATGCGCACAGAGACAACATTTTACTTTATCTAATGTGCACTTGGAGTAAATATTAGGTATTTCTTCACTAGAACACACATGTAGAGTTATAAAATATCTATTCAGTACCAATACGGTACCCCACACGATGGGAAAATCAAGAAAAAAAAGTTCTTCCCTACCGTGTATTAATTATATTGGGAGGTACCACAAATTGTATATTAATATATTATATATTAATTGAATATTAATTCTTCTTCTTTTTTCTCTTCTTTTTCTTTTAACGCACATAATTGAGTAAGCTATGTACACTTCAATTATCGTCTGTATCAGATTAATACCTATATGCATGTGTTTTTTTTTTATAATTTGTAAATACTTTCGATGTCAGTGTACTTTTAATAAATAAATAAATTATTATTTCAGCATTTTTTGTAGCGTTATCTCGGCGTTGTTATTATGTAATGTCCATGCAAAATAACAGCTTTCTAGGACCAATAGTATCTTCACAAAGCCGGTGGGTGCCGGATGGGCATACAGATAGACAGACAGACAAAGGTATTCTTTTCAACGTACAATGAAAAAAATACCGACCCCCCTTATCTCTGAAGTTTGCCGAGATAAACCCCTAAAACTTTTATTGCTAAAAGAAGTGTACCTATGTAAAAACGATTACAGGAAAATTATAATCTAATTTGCATAGTTTTATAGAAATCATCGAAGGTGTAAAAAAATCCGCTATAAGGGATGGCGCAGTCAAGGTTCTCCAACAAATATATCATATTATTTTGTATGATATGATAAAATACTGTTTGATGGCACGGAACTGTGTGCGTGAGTCCACTCGCTCTTGGCTGATTTTATTTTTAACAATTACAAAACATTCGATATTGGTACTTTAGGTTCTGAATGTTATATGTTGAGGTGTTTGTCTTCTGACAATAGCCCGCCATACAAGCACTGAATGTCCGCTAACAATGCCTGATAGAACTAACATAGCAATCTTTGTTTTCAGATCTAATTTCTATAAGGCGCTTAGAAGAAGTAGTCACATTCAAATTATACAACCACGTTGTAGATAAGAAGAGATATAAAACAAAATATATATAAATATATATAAATACATAATACATGCTAGTGATGTGACAAAGTGATAAAGAAGTTTACATAGCTTATAGTACGAGTAGCTACCTAGCACCCAAAATAAATTAACATCATGAAATAAAAAAATACTGATAAATCACTATTAGTGCACTAGATAGAAAATAAGGATTCAGATTCATTCAATTAAAATATATAAAATGATTAACTGCTACCCGCCGCTTCGGATGGATTGTACTCAGATAAAAAGTAGCCTTTGTTTTAATCCTGGTCGACATTATATAATACTTGTGCAAAAATTTAACTCAATCCAGTTTTTGTGTGAAGAACAAAAAACAAACAAAAACAAACATCCATAAGTATATCTATAGAAACAAACTTTCGGCTTTATAGTATTAATGAGATAATGTTTTTTTTGCCATTTATTTTATTATAGATACCTCATTTGTCAGTTACCTAAATAATAAAATATCCAACAGTGGGTGAAGTCGGGCTGTGGATGATGATAATGTAAACTGGGCACTTGAGCAAACAAAAAACGTAAATTAAGATTACTTTATGTTAACAAGCCAAAGCTACTATCCCTTTAACCGTTTCGTGCCGATCTTATCTACCACTAAACCCCTCAAGACCCACCCCCACGATACAACGCACCTTACTCCCCACTAATAAAGTGACTAATCGCGTGTCCGCTGCAAAAAGACCAGACATTACCTGTGAATTATTATTTTTGATTAATAAATTGTGCGTCTCAAGAGGAAAGGAGTGAAATGCTGTCACGCTCCCATCAATTATGGAATTTGATGGTTTTTCATTAAAGGCGACGATGCCCCTGAGACGGGTGAAAAACGTTATAGATATGAAACTCGAACACACTGTTTTTTTATTATAATAAATAGTGATCGCGAAAGTTTACGAAAAACCACACTATTTAAGTTTTTATTCAAGATTAAGAATATGGCTTCTCGATCGATCCTTCTTCATTGTATCTTGTGGACATTCCACCTCCTCGTACCAATTGGTTTTCCTGGTTTGGAACTTGCTGCCCTTGAGCTTGCTTCTGTTTTCCCTGAACACTACAACCTAGGTGTTTTCATAATAAGAGTGTAAGTCTTTTGCTAGTTCATTATGACTAATATGTATTTATAGACGCAAATTGCAGCCTGAATTATTCAAGTCAAATCACTTATTTATTTGAAATATTGTCTAAAATCATTATTTATTTTAACCACCTACTTATATATACGTATCTTATTTGTCTTTTAAGTCTTGATTAAGAATAGATCCCGTGTCTTACTGAATAATATATATACTATTGTTAGTTGTGTTTTATCGTTGGCCAAACCAAATTTCCTACGTTTGAGTTCACATAAATAGTTATTCAAATATACCTAGTGCCTAAAAATAACCTTTGTTTTTGTAATTTTACTTGTATCCAAATTTCAATCTTACTCCCGAGAGTTGGCGATAATTATCAAAAAATCTACATTTATTTAAATAAGGTCTGCTAATTGCGTATCAAAATAATGACATAAGTTTATATTTACATACTATTGCTATTTGAAAATCAGCGCAGCACTTAAGCATCATGCTTAAGGCTACATAAGTTGAAATAAGTCTTTTTACCATTCGTAAACATGCGTTATATATTTATTATTTAATATATGAAGTATTTTTATTTTTGGTAAAATTGTTAGTTTTGTTAGTTTGCAAAAAAATGTTGTAATATTTTTTATTGTAATATCTGCGTGTATTTTTGGGTGAAATAAATGAATGCAAATAAAGTCTGTTTTTGCTGTTTCACTTCTATCCAAAGTTCAACCTTACCCCGGTGGGCGGTACTGGGTTACTGGGCGTGCTTTGACTGATATATTTAATGAGGTTTTTTGTGACAGAAAATCAATTTTTAATTTGATCGGGAGTGTCGTTTGATAGGTGTGTAGGATTTCCTATGGGGCCCACCAGTTACCTGCGCGGGGAAGTTCAAGTGGGTCAGGTCACCGGACCATGGTTGAAATAATGCTTGGTTTATAACGTAAAAAAATTGTGTGTAAATACAGCTTCGGATATGTTTAACCTTATCGAGACATCATCATGTCAGTCGCAGGACGTCCACTGCTGGACATAGGCCTCCCTCATGTATCGAAAGATCATAAGGGGTTGTTGCCATACTCACGCTTGGCAAGCGGGTTGGCGAGCGCAGTACAGGTTTGTGATACACGGAAAGACAGCAGCGTCATTCCTCCTATCTTCCTTTAGCAGATTTTTACTGCATCCACGCTCAAGAGAGGAGGAACAACATTCTACTGCCGGCACCACACGCCAACAACACGGTAAAAGGACATAGTATGTCTTAATATTTGACTGCTTCAGTTGGTCTATTAGCCGACTGATGATGGGTTCGAATCTCGCCATGCGACAAACATTTGTAATTGTTCTGCAGAATTTGTCCCTACTCTGGATGTTTTTCTTTGTGTGATAAGTATGTATTTAGATGCCGTGGGGTGCCGGCAGTAGAATGTTACTACCCCTCCTCTCATGCCCGTGGATGCAGAAGAGTCAAATCTTTGGTCCTAATAAATAAATCATCACTTTATACAGGGTGTAATATAACATGAGTACTAAGCCGAACAGGGGGTGATTGAGGGCTTTTTTTTATTAAAATAAAAAAAAACAATTTTGACTTTAGAATCATTTTCACATAACACCCAACTAGTAGAATTGTAAATAAATATTCCCAATTTTTTTCCCCTTCCAAGACTACTTGTTTTCATGGGCATATAGTCAATAACTTCACTTATATGTCCTTAACCACACTATCAGGTATTCAAAGAAAGGTCGTACAATTAGTTCAAGTGCAAACTAGTTTTATTTTCCTCAAACAACTCATTAGTAAAAGGATTCCCCTGCCAATACTTCCTTCCATCATTCGTCATAACGAATATATACACTGTCCTTGCAACTATGGTTCAAAGAACAGTGAATGGAATACCTATGATCATAGAAATATATATCGTACCTAAGTAGCATACCTTTCTATACAAATAAATAAAAGGACAAAATTATTTTTCCTTCATTTCAGCCGTAAAACGTCCACTACTGAACACAGGCCTCCCCTTATGGATCTCCATGAGGGGTAGTTGCCGTACTCACCACGCTTGGCAGGCGGGTTTGTGAGCGCAATATTGGATGATGATACGCGGAAAGACACTGCTGCCCATCTTCCGGAGGTATCCCTTAGCAGGCTCTTATTGCATCCACGGGCATGAGAGGACCTTGGCGAGGTGGGCCTTCGGCTTGTCTCGTCATTTAGTCGTATTATCAGGCCAGGCCAAGCAAAGCAGATATTTGTCTCCGGTTTTTTGATACTACTAAATGACTTGAAGAAATGAAGTGGACTGGCCACATGATCCGCAGTACAGAGAGAAATGGAGCAAAGTCTTAACAAAATAGTATCGGAAGAGACGGGAAGAGAAACCGTGGTAGACAACAGAAAAGGTGGGAAGATGACATCAAACTCACTGCTGGCCCATACTGGAGAAGAATTGCTAGTGACAGGAATCAATGGAAGGCATTGGAGGAGGCCTTTGTCAATCGGCAAACTGAATTAAGGGACTTTATCTAAGAATTCTGCCGTGGGCTGCCGGCAGTAGAATGTGGGTAACATTCCCGTGGATGTCTAAATCTGCAAATCGGCAAGGAAATAGTAAGTGATCTACAATTTTGAAGCCATAACATTTTCAGACTTGAGTCCCTGGAATGCTTACATGTTATTGAATAAGACAGTACATTAAACAACAATAGTGTTTGTTTACAGTAATTATTGTGATGTCACCATACACGTGCGATTAGCCGCAACAGCTGATTAAATACATCGTGTAATTAACACGTGTTTTGATCAAACACCTTTTTGGTATGTTTTAGGGTTATAACCTTAAATAGGATAAACCGCCGTGGGGTTCCGGTGGTAGAATGTTGCCCCTCCGCTCTTGCCCTTGGATCTGCTGAGGTATATCTCCAAAAGATGGGAGCAGCATCTTTCCGTGTATCAACATCCCGTACTGCGCTCGCGCACCCTCCTGCCAAGCGTGTTGCGTATGATAAAAGCCCCCTCTCATAATCAGTACTTGGAGACTTCTATTATTTGCATGCTCATTAGTCTAAATATAAATTGTATATTTATTATCATGTACCTTGCAACATTTGTATGCCTAACTACGGCGAAACATAGCCGAACATATTATAATTTAAGACCACATTGTATACATATGTTTCGTGCAAATAAAGTTCTAGTATCTTGTATCTTGAGATTCATTTAAGCCTTTGGCCAGCAGTTAACGTAGCACGCCTGAGATGATGATCATCATGATGGGATACACATAAAGCGCTACTAAAGCCCTACGTAGATTTAACTGGGAATGGAGAAACACGTAGAGGTGCTACGAAATGCTACATGTTCTAAAGGACATCAACGCGCAACAAAGCGTTAAGAAGTAAAGTAATTTTTCATTTCTCATACTCGGAAAGTAGTGTTGTTTTGATCTGATTATTGGGTGGAAAATGCTGCTTCCCTCCATAGAGAGGGAAAAACTCATACATATTACTTCCCACCCAAGGGCCGGAATAAACTTTAAAAATAGAACTGCTGTCAGCTATGAAGAGTTTTATGTAAAAAAAAAATGCTGCGGCCATGTGACTTTCTAAACAGCCAGTGTGAACTTAGCGCAAAATTCTTTGAGCGGAATAAGCCGCAACAATTACGCGGTGAGTTCCATATTTAAAATTTAAAAAGTCGACATAAATTGGCGGGATAGTAATCTGTTATGTATCTGTGACGGAATTCAAAAATATAGGTCCTAATTTGACAATTAATTTTAAATAGCTAAGTACTACTAATATTATTATATATTATCAATAAATAGTTTAGTTATACAACTAGTTTTATTTTCCTCATATACGAAATGAAAAGTAGAGTGTTTAACACGGGTAAAAGAATCAACTCCTACTCGGATTATAATAGCCGTCTAAATACCTCGGGAATTGATTCTTTCAACCCTCGGTTAACAATCTTCTATTGTTCTTTCCCATTCTGTATTTCTAGAGCCAAGGAATACCTCCGAGAGAAGGGCAGTTTTTTCTGCTATTTACCTTAGTCTAGGTTTAGCCATGGCAAACTTATGGCAAACTATCTTGGGGATGTTGTCGACCAATCGTGCCGTTGGACGTATTACCACAGATACATCACTTCAATACAAAAGCGAAAATACCTACGCTATAATAGCCTACAAAATTGTATTAATAATACCAGCAGTTCACAGAGCGAAAGAGTGTACCCGCCGCACTTACTTGCAAGTAATCTGTGACGCGGCATCGAATGAGTCGCTAGGGTTGCTTCTACGATATTTTTTATAATAAAACGAATGTGGTGAAAAAAACAGTTATTTTTACAACCTCCTCTTTTTTTAAGTCGGTTAAGAAAAGCAGCGACCTTTGTATAGGGAGGTAAGGACCTACCTACTCTCCGTACGCAGTATAGTAATAGGTGTACTATGGTAGTAGTTATATTCTTTGACATAACGAACTAGGACATAACGAACTAGGACATAACACCACACTTTATCTATAACTTAGGTATTCAAATACTTCGCCAGCAAAGATGCTATCTACCTCTATATCTTTGTTCTCCGGTGGGTACCTACTACTTTTTGGCTTGATTTTAGGACTGTTGTTTTTAAAGCCACAGTTTTACAGGCATATTTTGTGTGTGATAGGTAGCTATTTTTTATACAAATAATACTGTTTTAATAGCTGAACTCCTTTATTTACGAATATTTACATAGTACCTTCCTACGTTCTGACCATTTTTATAGGAAAGAGAAAAAATGATTCTAAAAACTTAAGATTTAAAATATCTTTGTTAATAAAGAAAAAAATTACAATTTTTCATTCGTTTTTTACTTTGGCATCCATCCACTGCACAATAGTTACGCGGTCTCGGCATCTAAAGAAACGTTTTAACATTTAACGTGCGTGCGCTCAAGCGGGCGTGTGGCAGCCTTAACTACTGGCGTATCGCGGACTCCTCGCAAAGCGGTAGGCATTTAACGCGTGTCCTTGAGCGAGTGACGGACGCCTGGTATTACGGTGTTCTTGACTTGTTACCAACATTATTACTTCATCATCATCATCCACAGCCCGAATTTAACTACTGCTGATTATAGGCCTCCCCTCGCTTGTACATTCCGCCACGATCCTGGGGGCGCTATAATCTATCCATATATCTAAGCTATCGCGATAAATCGAAATCGTAATCAAGCCAAACTAACTCTTATGACCATATTACGTAAAGATTGCCATTCTGTTGAATCGTAATCGTTTTCTAGAGTAGGCGCCCTGTGCCGTTTAGATCCATCGTTTGCCCTCCACATTATGAATATCGAATGCTTATCATTATTATTAAATGCCGTGGGGTGCCTGCAGAAGAATGTTGCCCTTCCTCTCTTGCCCGGGGATGCAGTAATAATCTGCCAAGGGCTACCTCCAGAAGATGGGCAGCAGCGTCTTTCCGCGTATCAATATCACGTACTGGGCTCGCCAACCCGCCTGCCAAGCGTGATGAGTGTGGATGGATACAACTCCTCATGATCCCCCGGAGATCCATGAGGGAAGCCTAAGTCCAGCAGTGGATACCCTACGGCTGAGATAATGATGATGATGACAGTTTAAATATTCTAACCAACAACAGCGCCATCATCAAAAGGGTTATAAAAGGCGCAATACCAGCAAGACGCACGAGAAACTTTCGATGACACGAATTTGTTCGCCTCTATAATGGCAATAACAAATAGCAAATTTCGGCCGGCAGTACATCGGTTCCATGGTGTAACGGTTAGCACTCAGGACTCTGAATCCTGCGATCCGAGTTCAAATCTCGGTGGAACCTGACTTTTTGCTTTTAAGAAAGAACATTGGCAATCGAATAACGTAATGTTACAATGATAACTTCGAATTTCTAACAATAAAACTGTCCGATAAAACTGTTTTATTTCGAACCGACATTACAAAAGGAGGAGAATCTCAAGTCGTCTGTATTTTTTTAGAGTTCCGGACCGAAATGGTAAAAAGGAACCCTTATGGTGTGACTTTCTCTGTCTGTCTGTCAAAGATCTTGAAAACTACTAAAGATGCTATCGACTTAAAATTTGGAATAGTATTAGATAACGCTTATTCACTAATATAGCATAATAATATTATAAATACGAGTATAATTACGAGAATATTATACGTCGTATGAAAAGTTGGAAAATATTACTATTATAATAAAATTACAAAGGGGGCGGAAAAAGGGTCTCAAATTTTTTAAGTTGAGCTATTACATGTGAGATATTATATGAAAGGGCTACATTAGCAAAATAATAAACAGTTTTTAGATGCTAAAAAAATAACGTCTCCAAAAATTTGTTAATCGAAGTAAATGTAAAGATTACTGAAAAATTATAACGGACGTCGAACTCTGTAATTAGGATAGTTTTTTAGAAATTATCGTAAGTTTAATAAATCTGCATAAGATCCTCTATCAGACAAGGGATGGCGCTGTCAAAGGTTCTCCAACAAACCGCCTTTAACACACATATTATATTGTATGATGGCACGGAACACTCGGTGCGCGAGTCCAACTCGCTCTTGACCGGTTTTATTTTTATCTTTGTTACCTCAGAACTCCGTCGTATATGAACCGATTTGAAAAAAATATTTTTGGGTTCAAATAGATACCTAAACCACAGATACACTACACTACACAACTAATACACTAGTATTAGTTGTGTAGTGTATTCCAAAAAATATTAACGACAGAAAATTTATGATTGTGGAAAATATTTGGTCTCTTCTTAAATTTCCAGAGACCTGATTTCGAAATAGCATTTTTAAGGGAATTAAATCGTTTTGTAAGGGAATGCATACCTACACTTAAAATAGGTCACATTTTGAAAAAGCTCTCGTCTGATGATTGTTTACAATGAATTAAATAAATAGTGTCTACTCAAGGCATAGTTGGACTTTTTGTTTCACTCAATAATGCTTGCTTGGTTTTACACCCAGTACTGATGATTATAGTAATCCATACATATATCCATAATAAATCTTGGGAAATACTCAAAACCTATAGGCGTACCTATAGCAGATTGGGTATCTACTTATTTTCAGCAACAAGTCAAGGAGTATTATTATAAAAGTCGAAATTTTTTGTTGAAAAATAAAAAATATAATTCATGAGTACTTTGAGAACATTTCATACGCGTGACCCAATTTTATCAAACTCCACTTAAATCTCGATAATTTATTATATATACTCGTATGCAAACGAAACGCTTGACATGGTTTCATTCTGAAAAGTCTGCTCTAGATCCGGAATTGCAGAACCGACTGACGCAAAAGTAGCGAGGTGACCAATTTTACAGCCAAAAACTTACCTCAGTGTGCACAGACCACAATACCTACCCGGATGCTGTTATAACGTACATCTGTTTGCTTAGATTACCACAGGTTTACATGGATCTAGCAATAAAAATAATAATGCAATTGAACTGTTCTAACCTTTTAAGATAACATTAGTGAAAGTGATAGATTAAGTTTTATAAGATTAATTTTATACTATAGTATAAAATTAGTGCAGGTATAAGGAAATAAAGCATTTTTATTTTTATTTTTTTATTTTATTTTTAACCTATTTAGTGTTTACCAAGAAGAGGCAATAGGCTAGATGACTAAATTTTAATTGTTAGTCCATCATTTAGGTTAACAGAAACTATTGGACACGTATATTTGCCGGCAGTCTGTATGAGTCTTCGTCTATCAATGTCTCTTGGGTCAATGTATATAATAATATCACTATTCCACTTATAAACTATTATTATTAGTTAAACCTTAGTGGTTTTAGATGCTGTATAATAAAATTGTAACTTCTTGTAACTATAAATAAATTTAAAAAAAAAAACTACGCTAATTAATAAAAACTGGTAAGAACTCTGTAAGTCTCGTGCTTTGTGCAATCCACGCGAAACGTCGGGAAATAATAAAGGTAATTTACGCGATAAATACCCGGTTATATGTATGTTAATAACTCTGTAAGAAGTTATGAGTATATTTATTATATTTATATTTTAATCCATTATTAATAATCAAACCGGTCAAGTTTGTGTCGGAATCGCGCATTAAGGGTTTCGTGACTAGACTTTCTAGAGAAATGGTTTTATTTTTCCTGCAATCTTACGTATACGTTAGGTTAAATCAGGCTACATTGCTGTGTTCCGGTTTGAAGGGTAAGGGGGCCGGTGAAACTACGGGCACATGAGACCTTACAACTTTATGTCTCAGGGTGACAGTAATGGGTAGGGCATAAAAAAATCACAGAAAACATATTTCATCCGTGTTGATATTAAATTCTCAGTAAAACACCCGTAATCTAACAAAAACACTGATAACATGTGCTACTGTTTACTGAGAAACGATTTGGCTATCTTCCAATATCGAAATAGGTGTGTATAACACACAGTTCGTAGAATAATACTAAATAATTTTGTTTAAGAATGTCAAAAAAAAATCACTAATAGATTGCTTTTCCCTTTGGCACTTTTTTTTTATACGACAAAATGATGAGACAAGCCGAAGGCCCACCTGATGTTAAGCGGTAACGTCTGTCTACCTATTTTAACTAAAATACCGCATTGATCGTTAACGTCAGAACCCCTGGACCAAGTGCGATATTTTATGTTTTGAAACTATCAAATTTTAATACCTTTTTGGTACTATTTGATACCTAAATTAAAATATTTAGTACCTCGATGAACAGTGAAAAAACAAGAAAAGAAATTGGTCAGACATTCTGACGTCAGGTTGTCTGGACCACATTTTTTTCACATAGCTAGAGACATTAAAACTTAAATATTTCTTTGTCAATATTTAATACCTTTTTGATACCTTAACATACCTTTTTTTTAAATTTTTATAGCGTCGCAGTAAAAAGTTACGGGTGAATTAAACTTTATAGGAAGCAAAACTTTTTTACGGATATTTAATTTGCCGCATACATCACACTAATATTATAAAAGCGAAAAACCAGTCATATATACATATATGGGCAGCAGCTAGTAATATACATATATATATATATATATATTACTAGCTGCTGCCCGCGGTTTTGCATGAGCTTTTCAAGTAGCCTATGTCCGTCACCGGGATATTGTTTACCTCCCTGCCAAATTTAGTTAAGATCCCTTTAGTCGTTTAGGTGTGAAAAGGCAACAGCTATTTAGACAGACAGAGTTACTTTCGAATTTATAATATTAGTACCTATGCATGTGTATGTATGATCGGATGAAGATGGCTCGGGATGGGGCTCGTTGGCGAGTTTTGGGGAAGCCCTATATCTAGCAGTGAACTGATATAAGCTGATGATAACGATGATGATATATTATGTGGTTTTAAATATATATATGTATTGTGGATTAGAAATAAATACACTCTAGGTACAATAACTTTAATAATTAGAATTATACTATACATGATATTATTGATATGAAAATAATTAGTCTTTTTTGGCGTACATTAAACAATGAGCAGCCATCTTTTTATAACTTACAGTTACTCTATTTGACATATCGTCTTAACATTGCCATTTTGACCCACGTCGACAATGTGATTTGTAATGTCCTACACCTTCGGGAGTCGCAGGTGGCACAAATTCGATAACAGACAACAGATGGTACTCAATGCCGTTTAAAGATATATTATGTTGTGGTAAATAATTTTATGAATTATATAAAGATGCCTTTAAGCTCTTGGAATGGAAAGGACTAGGCATCAACATTAACGGCGAATACATGACTCACCTTCGGTTTGCCGACGATATTGTGGTCATGGCAAAGTCGATGGAGGAACTCGGCACGATGCTCGAAGGCCTCAACCGAGTCTCCCAACGGGTAGGTCTTAAAATGAACATGGACAAGACGAAGATTATGTCGAATGTCCATGTTGCGCCTGCCCCAGTTATGGTTGAGAACTCGGCTCTCGAAGTTGTTGACGCGTATGTATACCTAGGACAAACAGTCCAATTAGGTAGGTCCAACTTCGAGAAAGAGGTCAATCGACGAATCCAACTCGGATGGGCAGCGTTTGGGAAACTACGCAACGTCTTTTCGTCCAAAATTCCTCAGTGCCTTAAGACGAAAGTCTACAATCAGTGTGTGTTACCAGTGATGACATATGGAACCGAGACGTGGTCATTCACGATTGGCCTCATGAATAAGCTCAGAGTCGCTCAACGAGCTATGGAGAGAGCTATGCTCGGGGTTTCTTTACGCGATCGAATCAGAAATCAGGAGATACGTAGAAGAACTCGGGTCACCGACAAAGCCAAACGGATTAGCACGTTGAAGTGGCAATGGGCAGGCCATGTAGCTCGCAGAACAGATGGCCGATGGGGCCGAAAAGTTCTCGAGTGGAGGCCACGGACCGGCAAGCGCAGCGTAGGACGTCCACCAACAAGATGGGATGATGACCTGGTGAAGACCGCAGGTCGACGGTGGAGGCAGATCGCTTTCAACCGCAATAACTGGATATCCATGAGGGAGGCCCATGTCCAGCAGTGGACGTCCTACGGCTGAAATGATGATGAAATGATGAAATCATTACTTAATGCAAATTTTTACTTCGGGATTGGGCTCAAAAACAGCAATATTTTTCAAATTATAAGTTTTGTTTCAAATAAATAAAGTTTTGTTGAAATAAATAATATTATTTTTACCAGCAAAAGTTGTTAAGGACCCATTTCTGAGTAAAGTTATCTTGTTTATTATTTCTTTTTTTTTCTGCCAATAGCCAAACCCCTCAAATTTTTTAACATCTTAATCTAAGGCGTATCTGAAAAAAAAATACTCATTGTTTATGCCAATTGTGTTTTTTTCGTATTTTTTTATTATTTAGTTTTTTTTTTCTTTTGGCGTTTTTTTCTTTCTATCTCGTTTTAATTAACAGCTAGATATTTTCAGTTGTCCCAAAATAGATTTAAAGTGTTTTACAATAAATTCATCTATAAGATATCTCTCCGATTTAGTGTTTATGAGGCATAAATACCTATTCAACATTTTAAAGTAAACTTCGACATTAGACGAAGTTGGGGCTGATGTTTCTGATTGAAAAGTTCTTTTCATAACATTCGACCATATTGGAAGTTGTCCCATTAGTAATGCAAATTTGTACAATGTTGAATAGGTATTTATGCCTCATAATCAGAGAGATATCTTATAGACGAATTTATTGTAAAACACTTTAAATCTATTTTGGGACAACTGAAAATATCTAGCTGTTAATTAAAACGAGATAGAAAGAAAAAAACGACAAAAGAAAAGAAAAAGCTAAATAATAAAAACGATACGAAAAAAAAACACAATTGGCATAAACAATGAGTAATTTTTTTCAGATACGCCTTCTATGTTAGAAAATTTGAGGGGTTTGGCTATTGGCAGAAAAGAAAAGAAAAAAAAAGAAATAATAAACAAGATAACTTTACTCAGAAATGGGTCCTTAACAACTTTTGCTGATAAAAATAATATTATTTATTTCAACAAAACTTTATTTATTTGAAACAAAACTTATAATTTGAAAAATATTGCTGTTTTTGAGCCCAATCCCGAAGTAAAAATTTGCATTAATGATTTACCACAACATAATATATGTATCTTTAAACGGCATTGAGTACCATCTGTTGTCTGTTATTGAATTTGTGTCACCTGCGACTCCCGAAGGTATAGGACATTACAAATCACATTGTCGACGTGGGTCAAAATGGCAATGTTACGACGATATGTCAAATAGAGTAACTGTAAGTTATAAAAAGATGGCTGCTCATTGTTTAATATACGCCAAAAAAGACTAATATTTTCATATCAATAATATCATGTATAGTATAATTCTAATTATTAAAGTTATTCTTTATAATACTTACCTAGAGTGTATTTATTTCTAATCCACAATGCATATATATATATATGTATATATTTAAAACTACATAATATATCATCATCGTTATCATCAGCTTATATCAGTTCACTGCTAGATACATATAGGGCTTCCCCAAAACTCGCCAACGAGCCCCATCCCAAGCAATCTTCATCCGATCATACATACACATGCATAGGTACTACCTCTAATATTATAAATTCGAAAGTAACTCTGTCTGTCTGTCTAAATAGCTGTTACCTTTTCACACCTAAACGACTAAAGGGATCTTAACTAAATTTGGCAGGGAGGTAAACAATATCCCAGTGACGGACATAGGCTACTTGAAAAGCTCATGCAAAACCGCGGGCAGCAGCTAGTAATATATATATATATATATCATATATATATAGCAGCTAGTAATATATATATATATATTATATATTTTTCGCTTTTATAATATTAGTGTGATGTATGCGGCAAATTAAATATCCGTAAAAAAGTTTTGCTTCCTATAAAGTTTAATTCACCCGTAACTTTTTACTGCGACGCTATAAAAATTTAAAAAAAAGGTATGTTAAGGTATCAAAAAGGTATTAAATATTGACAAAGAAATATTTAAGTTTTAATGTCTCTAGCTATGTGAAAAAAATGTGGTCCAGACAACTTGACGTCAGAATGTCTGACCAATTTCTTTTCTTGTTTTTTCACTGTTCATCGAGGTACTAAATAATTTAATTTAGGTATCAAATAGTACCAAAAAGGTATTAAAATTTGATAGTTTCCAAACATAAAATATCGCACTTGGTCCAGGGGTTCTGACGTTAACCATTGATCACCAACGCTGCATTGCATTGCGCCCGTCACCCTGAGACATAAAGTTGTAAGGTCTCATGTGCCCGTAATTTCACCGGCCCCCTTCAAACTAGCTAGAGCTATGTTGGTGTTCTAAATAAATAAAAAAATAAAAAAAACCGGAACACAGCATTGTAGATATTACTGCTTGGCGGCAGAAATGGTATGGTGGTATACTTCCCCGGATGAAGTCTTCACAAAAGTTCTACTACTACAGATGTTGCCATACTCGCCACGCTCGACAGGGGGTCGGCGAGCGCAGTAGATATTGATAAACGTGAAGACGCTGCTGCCCATCTTCCGGAGGTATTCCTCCCTCGCAGATTCTTAGTCCATTCACAGGAAAGAGAGGAGAGGCAACATTCTTCTGCCGGCACCCCACGGCATTTTTTTATGTTATGTAAAACCGTATGCTTAATGCCGATTTATATCAATAAAATATACACAAATTAAGAAATGGCCAATTTAGACAGGAATTTGAAAGCGGACAGTCGCTAACAAACTGAGTTTGCGGGTCTTGTAGCTGTAGTAGTTTTTTAAATAATCTATCCATGGCTATTTGGATAAAAAAAACTATAAATGTTTGTCCCCATCCCACATATATAAATATATATATATATTTGTATCTTTCTTACCTCATTTCAATAATTGATCCCAGAGGAATCCTACAGATATTTTATTATTTTAAAATAACATAAGATAAAGTACGATAATTATATTTCGTAAAAACAAACGTCACAAATAAGTTTTCCAGTTACATCAACATCATCATCATTCCAGCCGTAAAAAGTCCACTACTGAACAGGCCTCCCTCATGGATCTTCATGAGGGGTAGTTGCCATACTCACCACGCTTGGCGGGCGTGTTGGCGAGCGCAGTACGGCATGTTGATACACGGAAAGACGCTGCTGCCCATCTTCCGGAGGTATCCCTTAGCAGGCTCTTACTGCATCCACGGACATGAGAGGAGGGGTAACATTCTACTGCCCGCACCCCACGGCTCCAGTTACATAATAAGACTTAATTAATGATGATTACATGCTGCATGTTGGAAATACAAGGTAGGTTTCATCTGTATTTTGATATTCTTGTATGCTTATCGGTAGTATTGTATAGCTTTTGTTTAATTTTGCACTATGGGCTTTCACGGGTATGTCACAACAAATATCGACCTGCCTAACTACTAGCGAGCAAATAATATTTTAAAAATCGAATCGTCTATTTTAATTTATGTTATGATATGATAGACACTTTTGTTGACAACATTACCATATCGTATCAAATTGTTTCAAGATCCATTTGATAGGCTGTGACATCAAGTATAGGGTGTACGACGGAACCCATTTACCTAATAACGTTATAACTACAACAAGTGGTGTAGAATGACCACACTTTTATAAACACGCCTAAAAATCTCGAATATAACTTTAAATCTTTAAACTTAAATGTTCAGAACATTTTACATTTTTTTAAGTTTTATCAATACAAATAATAAAGACTAAGACATTAATTGAAATAGACCTGAAAAGGGGCAGATCGGTTATTTCAGTAACCCGTTGTAACTCTGTCCCGGATAAGTTACTCATGGGGATACATTTATAAAACATAATTACCGGAAATAAGCTATGAAATTTCTTAAATGTATATAATGTAATTTATTTATTTATTTAGTGACCTTACTATATTTTTTACATAATGATGCATAAATTAGTCTCCTTTATGAGAAATGGAAAAAAATCACTGAGCCGTAACTCATTCGCTTTTACCCGGACACGATGCCTGTGAAGGCCTACAGAAGTGAAATATTTTAAATCCAACATAGCAATAGAGTTACCTACAATAAATTGTATAAAAAATCGCTATATCATCACCATTTGATACAACAAAAGCTTGGACTTTGTCCGAATAAATCAGACTCACTATTTCGTAATCAAAACCGCTAATCGACCAGCATTACATGAAATGGGCACACGGGGGATTCACCGGGTGAAAGAAAAGGTAGATACGAACGTGGCTTACGAGTGAAAGAGAAGATCAATAGAAAGATCTAGGTGAAAGGTATAAAAGTCGGTCAAATTGAGAGGAGTCTTTAGCAAGTTGCACAAGTCATAAAGTTTATTTTCGTTTCTTTATTGTAATGGCAGAAAGGTAGATCAAAATACTCAATTGCAAAACAAAACGTACCTATACAATACCTAACTAAATAAGAAAATTCTTAGATTTTTGGAGAAAAAAAATACAGACGGTTTGAAAACCTCCTCCTTATTTTAAGTCGGATAAAAATACCATTGGATATAATATGACATAAATGTTGCCTCTCCTCTCTTGCCCGGGGATACATTAAGAATCTGCCAAGGGATACCTCCGGAAGATGGGCAGATACCAATACAATTGCAATACCGCGGTGATCACGTTCACGAAACACGTGACCAACGCTGTATTGCTTTGCGCCCACCACCCTGACACAGAGTTCAGGTCTCATGTGCCCGTAATTTCACTGGCCCCGTTACCCTTCAAACCGGACAGCAATACAGACATTACTGCTTGGCGACGAAAGAATGTATGGTGGTAGTACTTCCCCGGATGAACCCTTCACACAAAGTTTTACTACTACAAGGTTGGCATGGTATAGGAGGGATCAATCGAAAATAAGAAGAAGGAATTAATGTGAATGGAGATGGGGCGAGAGGCAGGCCAAAGAAGCAAAACATCGATTGGGCAAAAGAAGATATATAATATTAGGGGCAAAGCCCCCTAATATGCATGGCGCTGTCTGTCTGTCTGTGTATGAGACGATTACAACCGAACGCGTTGACCGATTTACATGAAACCTTTTTTGTTAGCACCGTCTTAATGAGAGAAGGGTACTGATTGATTTTGGTGACACAATAACTCCGGTCCCAGTGACCATAGCACAGGGACCGGACTTATAGTGACCTCAAAAGGTCACCAAAAAAATAAGTCTTCAAATGGCCGAAACGTCCAAAAACGCAAAAATGCAATTTTTGACCTCTGGTGACTTTTTGAGGTTGTTCAACATATAGATATTTAATAATAATATAATAATAATAATGTATTTATTTCAAAAAAAGGTTTAAGTACAAGGTACAGTTATAAGGTACTTAAGCTAATTACAGTGTAAAATATTTAAGAAAAGTACAATTGATAAACCTTTTAGGGTCAAACATAATTGACTCCTCACTCTTACTAAGTTTTCACTTGTATTAAGATGTGAGGGCTCTCTACATCGACTTCTAGTCTATTCTTTACTTTAGTCTATTTTACTTTAGTCTATTTAATGGCAGCATATAAGTGTCATGTTCAATTCTTTTAGTTTATTTTGGTTTAAGTTTAATATAGTAAGCGTTTTGATGTAAACTGTGAGCTTTCTATTATAACTGTAATAAATACCTAAATAAAATAAATGCGAAAGAAAGGAGTGAGGAAGATATAGAGGATGAGGAAAGTGGAATAGTAAAACATGTTGTGCCGACCCCATAAGACTGGGATACAGGCAAGAAGATGATGGTGATGGTTAAATGTACAGATCGACGACCTATGGCCTTGATCTGAGTATAGTTAGTTTTAAATTTGAATAAAACTATGAAAACATCCGTCTGTGTCGCGAGTTTCCTATCTCAGTCTCAAACGAAGGAGATAAGATTAATATCTATAAATAAGGGAGATAACTATTCATCATCATCATCATCATCTCAGCCGTAGGACCTCCACTGTTGGAAAAAGGCCACCCTCATGAATGACCACATACTGATTTAGAGGGGTTGTTGCTATACTCGCCACGCTTGGCAAGCGGGTTGGCGAGCGTAGTACGGATTGTTGATACACAGAAAAACGCTGCCGCAAATCTTCTGGAGGTATCCCTAAGCAGATTCTTACTGCATCCACGGACAAGAGGGGCAAAAAAAAAAGTTTAACAAAATTAATCAAACACATGAAAATAAAATGAATACATACACAAATTAAAGTTTAGCAACCATTCAACAAAATTTCAACATCATTTAATAATTACATAATACGGCTTACACCACGTACCTAACTTATTATCATCTTGCTGACGTTTCGTAGACCATTTAGAGGCTCTTCTTCATGAGAAACGTCAGCAAGATGATAATAAGTTAGGTACGTGGTGTAAGCCGCATTATATTTATTTAAAAAAAAAATAGTTTGGACCCTGTTGCAGGACTGCGTGATGGGCGAGGCAAGCTTGCTGCTGAAAACCAGTAGGATGATATTTATTTATTTATTTATGTATTTATATATTTATTTGTTTATTTATTATTTACTTATTTATTGATAAGGAAGACCGACAGCTTATATCTAACACAATATTACACTTATATATAGATAAAATAAAAAGCCAATTATTGGTCCTCACGACTAATTATAATTGTATTGTTACTTCTCCATGTGCATGCAATGAGGGAGGCCTATGCATCGCAGTGGACGTCCTGCGGCTAAAATGATGATTATGATGATGATGGAAAAAAATACTAATTTCCGTTCGTTAGTACCAAGATAGTGATGCTGACTGTACAATCTCATAGGCAGAGCGGTGTCAAGGTCTATCCTATTGAAACAGTATTCGTCATACCAACGGCAGACGGGAATTTCGACACTGATTTCAATTTATTTGGAGAAACAGACGCTGTTTGGAAAAACCCACATGCTGATGGTTCCAAGCTTCAACTACCTAATATCACTCATATGGATATTATGGATACAGTTTATCTTATTACTGAGTTTAACATAGCTGTTGTTTGGGTACCACTTCCAATCCGAAGGTCGTGGGTTCGATACCGGCCGTGCACCAATGGATTTTACTTTCTTGAAAAAATTATGTGCACACTTAACACGAGCTTTAACGGTGAAGGAAACATCGTGAGGAAACCCGCGGCTTAGTTAGCTTCAGACGTATTGACCTGTTCTTTCCTCTGAATAATAGCTGACTAAGCTGAGAGGATGTTATAGGTGCTGGGCAAGCCTAATCCATCTAACAATGACCCAGGCACTGCAGCGTCACGTACAGCATGATTACCAGTTGCTGACGCTGTATAAATCATCTATAATAGATGCAAAGGCCTTACTTTTTGTTTGGGTACTTAAAAAATAATGCCTCGTCTTTTTTTATATAGTACTAAATAAAGAGACAAGCCGAAGGCTCACCTGATGTTAAGCGGTAACCTGTGCCTATAACAACTGCAATACGTTATCTATCACGTTCACTAAGCACGTGACCAACGTAACTGCATTGCATTGCGCCCACCACCCTGAGACATAAGAGTTGTAAGGTCTCATGTGCCCGTAATTTCACCGGCATCCTAGCCCTTCAAACCAAAACACAGCAATGCAGACATTTCTGCTTGGCGGCAGAAATAGGTGTGGTGGTAGTACTTCCCAGGACAAACTCGTCTAGAGAATAATATCTATACGTTCGGTCTAATCGACCCTTAACCCCTCTTAAAGCCGGAAGTGCATAGAGAGAAAGTGTATAGAGTTTGCGAGATGAACTAAATAGAATAGAATAGAATACATATACATTTATTTGATTCACAAAAAACAGCAAAGACAGAAAACCGTAACACATTTTGGAACATTCAGAAATCAAAAGAAGAAGAAAAAATAGGTAGGTACAATTACAGGAAAAATATAATAAAAAATTAACAGCTAAACTACATTTAAAACCTACCTACGATTATGTGCTACCAGTACCACTGTCTGCTCTGCTACGAACCAAAAAGGAACAGTCAAAAATAAATGGCACATCAGACTAAATTATTCTAAAAACTTCTTAACTAAACATCTGTTTAATTGCGTTCAAGAATATGACGTCTCCTTTACGAACCCGTGTAGACAAGACACACCATTTTGAGCTGTTATGACGTCAAAGCCAGACTTTGGCGTCAATTCACCATAAACGCCGAAAAACTACATGTTGATTAGATAATCGAGTAACGCAAATATGTAATTGTAAGGTTTGTATGACTCAACTTTTAAACCAGAGACTAGTAGGTTGAATTTAGATTTATGACATGAATGGTCTACTTAGCCAGAATCTTACTTCAGCCATTACAAAACATTCCGAATTGATATTGTTATGTTTTAATGATTTTTACTTGAAATTGGTAGTTGGTTTAGTCGATTGGTTAGCTGTTACAACGAAAAAAATAATCCCAAAAACTACTCTATAAAAACGATTTTTACTTTACAGGTGAACGAAACCTATTTATGCTCCTAAATTTTCTGTACATACTTCGTTACACCATTTTCAAAATGGCGGTTGAATTAGTTTTTATTTTAAACGAGAATAACTCTTTTGGCGCTTACGACTTTTCATTTCAAGCTAGCTTTTCGCGTCAGTTTGTATGCAAAAATTAATTATACTTGTTTTGTAATTTCAAATAATGAGGCGTTTTCATTAAAAAGTAAAAACTTCAAAAATAGTTACCTCGAACCTTATAGATGGCGTTAATTTTCTTTTACTGGTAGGCACAATTTGACAATGACAGGCAAACTTGCTTACTCCGCTTGCCAGCTCCATCTGTTAGGTTTAGTAGAAAACTCCTTTTGTTTTGTTACTGAAAACGGCTCATTGTTTGTTAATTTGTCGTTACTGTTGGATCTAAGTCAAACCATGGACTCAACTTAAAACTACTTGGTGACTTCTAAAAAGTATATTAATAGTTTGAAAATACAGGATTTTATCGCATAAGTACCTACCTTTTTTAAAAACTAATAGTATGTTAACAAATCGAAAGTTTAACAAGTTCTGAAAAGTAGTGGTTTAATGAAGCATATTATGTCATATGAATATTTTATTGTCAAGTTTGTACGAAATAATAATAATTTAATGTTTACATTAAATAGATTGTACATAAAATACTCGTAATTTAATCTTAATAATAACCAATAAGTACCAAATTTGCATGCTGCAAAGTAGATCGTGGCTGTGCTTTGTTATTTAAAAGATCAATATTTTTACCCATGTATCGCAAAATAAATGCTTTGTCTTTGAAATTAGGTTGACGTAAATGGTCGAATTTGTCAGTCATCTTCATTCTTAAATAGAACCTAACGCCGGCGCCCCGCTGTGGACATAAACGTCTTCTAGGAGCCAAACCATGGCTTAGGTTACTATGTGGTTGCTCAAACAATGTTGAATCTCAAGGCGTCTCCTGTCGTTACCATGAACGGAAGATATGACTTTTAAAACCTTTCCTTCTTCAGTTGCTAAAAAACTATTCTTATGCCAATCTGATTGGGGCCGGCATAACATTACATTTTTGGTCTCTGCTTATCTATCTTGGCTCGTGAAATAAGATAAGCAAATAAAGTACTTATGTGTTAATTACATGCTTCCTTTGTTAATCACGTTTCTACATAGATAATAGGAAACTCTTTATTCTTAAACCACATAGAGAACAGAACCATTAAAAGTAATAGGGTAAACAAAGAAAGAGTACATAGGGCGGCCTTATGAGCGATCTCTTTCAGATCTCTCTCCTATAGATAGGAAAATGAAGGACGCTTCATTTCAGCCGTAAAACGTCCTACTGGACGTGTTCAGTAGTCTGAACACAGGCCATACTCTACACGCTTGGTAGGCGGATTGGCTAACGCAGTACAGGATGTTGATACACGGAAAGATACTGCTGCCCATCTTCCGGAGGTATTCCTACGCAGACTCTTACTGCATCCACGGGCATGAGAGGAGGGGTAACATTATATCATTCATTCGGCTGAGATGATTATGATAGGTATTTATTTATTTTATAATGCATCTGGGCGGGCCACGTGAGCCAGATGCCACCGGAGAAGAAGGCTCACATTATAACACCATGGCTTCCTCATGACGGAAGGCAGCGTCGGGGTCGGCCGAGAAAACGGTGGCGAGATGATCTCGTCACCTTCGATAGAGGATAGTGGGAGTCTGCGAAGGACCGGGATGGTAGGAGGACATTGAAGGAGACCTTTGCCCAGCGGTGGGACGACATAACCACTCGTTTGGTTTCGCGCCGCGCCGATGGCGCGAAATACGGCGTGCGCTCCGCGTCGGCGCTAAGTGGATACTGGCTAGGTTTTTATAATGGAAGGTATTGTGGTATTTATACTTTATGGATAGGGTTTAAATGAAGCTTGTCAGTACGTTAATTCATAATTTAGTCTGTGTTCGGGATATACAGAGTAAAAATTTCTTCAGCTGATAATGAGATTTTATTTTTAGTTCAAAATATTTTTGTTTGTAATTCAAAATGTATTATCATATATCTACATTTTCTGCTGTTTATAAATAATTTGTAGTATAACCTCACTAAAAAATGAGTAGGTGTCTTCAAACAAAATATTATTCTAATCGTAATTCTAAAATGCATTTTTTACCCAAATTTTTTATTTTTATTCAATCGAATTAAATTATTTTTTCTTGGACGACGTAAATTTTATTTCTTATTGTCATTGCCAACTTCACTCAGAAGGCTTCAAAATAAACAAAAAGTCGATAAACACTATAGTTTACCAATAATATTTTTTTTAGTGGAACCCTAAATCACTGGTCGCGAGCGAAGCCAGAACCAAACATGCGGGTAGGTTAGTTTAAAATAAATACATCGAGAACATTTTCCTGCTTTTCCAAAAAGTCCCGGCCACAATGAAAGTGCTGTCACAATACGTTACGTGCAATTACGGCGATGTGTTAACTCGAGAGGCTAAATTGTACCTGGTCACGTGATGCCTTCATTCGATAGTATTACATTCAGTTTACTAGCTATCGGCGGTGATATTGATACCTGGCTTGTGTTCATTAACTTACGCTTTATTTATTTAAGCCTTTTTTTGTTTTAATCATAAAAAATGGCTGTCGCTTATGCGATTATTATTTAAGCCTTTATTACAGATACATGATTTTACCTTAATTTAATTATTTTACATTACGACATCAACACTAATATCTGGTTGCCCGTTTTTGGCAATGCCCTCCTCCAACCTCTTCCAATCCTCTCTGTCTCTCGCGCTCCTTATCCAAGTTTTGCTTGCCTCCTTTAGCTAGTCTTCCCATCTTTTGAACTGTCTCTCCTTCTTTTGTTTATTGTATTTCGGGAACCTATTCATCACCGTTTCGCCCCATTTCTCTTTCCCTCTTACTGTATGTAAGTGTACAAAACACTTTATTGTACAACAAATACAGAAAATTAAAAAATCTATATATAATGTACATACAATTCAAAGTCCTGACTGACTCACTGACTGACTGACTGATAATCAACGCACATCCTAAACCACTGGACCTAAAGACTTGAAATTTGGCACACATATACCTTGAATATCCTAGAGGTGCACTAAGAAGGGATTTTTCTAAACTCCCACGGGATAGGGAATAAATGGGATTTATATTTTCGAATCAAAGTGGCTCTGCGTGAAAAAGCGGATTTTACGTTTTATGACTTCCACGCGGACGAAGTCGCGGGCAAAAGCTAGTAAAAAATAAAAACAAATGTTGAAATACCTGACGCCAACATCCTCGTTGCAGAGGTTTTTGACAATCCGATTTAGGATCTAGTAAGAGTGATCCATTTTATGAATTGACTACCCGCACTCTGCGGTTCCACCCGCGTAGTTCCCGTTCCCGTGGGTTTACGGGAATAAAATATAGCCCATGTGTCTCAGGATAATGTAGCATTCTAATGGTGAAAGAATTTTTTAAATCGGTCCAGTAGTTTCCGGGCCTATTCAATGCAAACAAACAATCAAATCTTTCCTCCTTATAATATTAGTGTAGATGTAGATGCTGGAATTAGGCATAATCTTGAGCCACATCCACTGTCTTCTGTCAATCCCCTTTGTAACCCGCTGGAAATCGATGTAAATACCTAGCCATCATCTTCATACAACTGAAGACTCTCAAGAGCGAGGAGTCAATTGTGTTTGACCCTAAAAGGTTCGTCAAATTGTACATATCTTGATAATTTACATTGTAAATAGCTTAAGTACCTTATAACTGTACCTCGTAAACCTTTTTTGAAATAAACATTATCTTAATCTTAAAAAACTAAACCGGACAAGTGCGAGCTGGACTCGTCAAACGAGGGTTCCGTAGGTATGTAGGACCATAATAATTATTAAAATTAGGCGATCTAGTAGATCTAGATTTAGTAAAAGCCCTTCGGCCACTTACGAAACCAAAATTCTAAACCAGTTCTTAAATAAGAATTATTTTTCTTCTTTCGAAATTGGTTTCGGTAAAAGAATAATATAGTTATACACAAAAAGATTCGGTCACCCATCCAATTTATGAACGCGCGTAGGGTTGCTTAACCTCGATAATTGAATTCGTACTTTATCAAAGGACGATTTTTTAAAGATTTCATTGCAAATGTATAGTTTTTGGATTTTTCTCTGTATTTACAGTATAAGACGATATACCTTGCAAAATTTCATAGTTCTAGGTCTACGGGAAGTACCCTATGAATTTTGATTCCTTTGAGTGTAAAACATACGTTTTTTGCGGCGTAAATGCTCGTATCTTTTTTTAGGTTAACTTAGAATATTGTTTTCACAGCTTAAAGAGGCCATAGATTTGAGTATATGGTTTCAATTTCAACTCGATACCTCTACACGTTCTCGAGAATAAAGGGTCTTGACAGACCGACAGATGGACAAAAAGTGATCCTATATGGGTTCCGTTTTTTCCTTTTGAGGTACGGAATCCTAAAAAAACAAAAAAAAACTTGATTATTGTGTGTTATGCAGGTGGTCAGTCTCGAGGTCACCACGCCTCCTTTGGCCACAACAGGTATTTATTTATATTTACATCCAACATAAACCGTGCCGTGGGGTGCCGACAGTAGAATGTTGCCCCTCTCTTGCCCGTGGATTCAGCAAGAATCTGCCAAGGAATACCTTCGGAAGATAGGTAGCAGCGTCTTTCCGCATTTTTAACATCCGCCAACCCGCCTGCCTAGCGTGGAGAGTCTGGCGACAACCCCCTCATGATCTTCGAGATTCATGAGGGAGGCCTATTTCCAGCAGTGGAGGACAGAGTTTACTGGTATATTCAATGTTTTTATATTTTTTGCATTCCCGACCCTTTTCCCTTTGTCCGAGTATAACTTTCAGGTTGGTATCTTATGTAGTTCCTGAGATACACGAAAAATAAAAATTAAAACTTTCACCGCGTTTTACTAGAAAAGTGTTAAAACTTAATTAAATGCGCTTATCATAAGCGCGGCGGAGCGGTCCGGCGGCTGCGAACATGAAAGATTAACCCAACGAATCCATACCTATCACATTTTCATTCATAAGTTGTTTATTTGGTTAGTTTTGTCACGTTTGCTTGACATGTGCCGTTCATCCTCAATTACACAAATATTCGTCATCTTAGTCATCGCGTTATCTATATTATCAATTTTTGGTTCCGTTTTGACGTTTGATAAGGTAGATAAGGTTTGTTACGCTGTAATTCGATACTTCTGAGACATAGCCAGTTATGTATGACTGTATTAGTGCATTCCATAATAATTATTTAATTTTTCAACGAAAACACCGACTTTTTTTGTTTTTGTTCGTTGAAAAATTAAATAATTACTGATATCAGGATGACTAAGATGACGAATCCTTGTCTTGTTGCTGAAAATAACCAAACTGCTCAAATTCAATAAGTGTTTATTCAATAGAGCAGAAAACTACATATTTATAGAACAATATGATTGCTTTCGTGAAAAAAATAACACACAGCGTCCGGCTAATACCACAGATTACAGAAACTAACTAATACTGTGTTTAGAGAGGTACACTGATTCCAAATGAGCGAGGTATCTCATTTCGCGTGGAAACAAAACGCATTATTTTATACGCATATCATTACGGTAGAAATAGTAGATTGTTAACCGAGGGTCGAAAGAATCAATTCCCAAGGTATTTAGGCTACAGTCCGAGTTGGAATTAATTCTTTTGCCCGTGTTAAACACTCTACTTTTCATTTCGTATATGAGGAAAATAAAACTAGTTGTTTATCTAAACTATTTATTGATAACATAATAATAATATTAGTAGTACTTATCTATTTAAAATTAATTGTCAAATAAGGACCTATTTTTTTGAATTCCGTCACAGATACATAACAGATTACTATCCCGCCAATTTATGTCGACTTTTTAAATTTTAAATATGGAACTCACCGGCTTATTCCGCTCAAAGTTTGCGCTAAGTTCACACTGGCTGTTTAGAAAGTCACATGGCCGCAGCATTTTTTTTTTACATAAAACTCTTCATAGCTGACAGCAGTTCTATTTTTAAAGTTTATTCCGGCCCTTGGGTGGGAAGTAATTTGTATGAGTTTTTCCCTCTCTATGGAGGGAAGCAGAATTTTCCACCCAATAATCAGATCAAAACAACACTACTTTCCGAGTATGAGAAATGAAAAGTCAATTTACAAAACCAGAACAAGATACATTTAAATTGAATACACCACATAATTAAATTCGTACGCCTTAAATAACTTTATTCCAAGTGGGGGAAAGAAGCGAACAAGACAGGTAGGTAGGGGACCTATTACGAGTACACGAGTACGTCATGAATACCTATCGAATTGATCAACTTACATTTTTGAAGTCGGTAAATGATAATGATATATTTTTGCCAGAGAATCAATGGTCACCATCACTATTTTGTGTATAAATTAAGAAATAAACAAGAGGCACAGACTCTACAACGGCTTAAGGTTGAATAACCGCTAACCGGTATTTTTAAATATTAACCGACATTATTGACCTCACTAGTAAGTTCATCATCATCATCTCAGCAGTAGGACACTACTAGATATAGGTCTTGGTCATGGATCTCCTATAAAATATCATCAAGAATCATTAAAATCCATTAATTATTGGCGTAGAAATCGCTTTACAAACATACCAAAAAAACACAGTCGAATTGAGAACCTCTTTTTTGAAATCAGTTAAATACTAGCCTTCATCATCATCATTTCAGCCGTAAAACGACCGGAAAACTAAACACATGCCGCCCTCATGGACCTCCATGAGGGGTAATTGCCATTCTCACCACGCTTGGCAGGCGGCTTGGCGAGCGCAGTACGGGATGTTGATACATGGAAAGACGCTGCTGCCCATCTTCCGGAGGTATCCCTTAGCAGGCTCTTACTGCATACACGTGCATGAAAGGACCACATTCTTATGCTGGCACCCCACGGCTCTACAACTCTAAAAACTAGACTTTATTATCATTATTTGAAGTCTAGACAGCGGAATAAAATTATATTTCCATCAATCATTTTGTGTACAATTGACCACTTATGTTGGGGGAATAATATCACGGGCCGTTTTTTGTTCATATACCAACTTATCTACAGGTATTGCCAGAGGCGGCTCTAGCCCTTGTGGCGCCAGTGTGCCACCAGTACCCTGGCGCCCCCTAGTAGGAGCGGGGTCAAAATGGAATACTTACAGTTATATTTTCATACGAAAATTCGGGTGCAAATAGTGCAATTTTAAATGATGTCAAGAAGCTTTTTAGGAAGGAAGGGGTTACCCTGCTCTTCCATCGAGTATTTGAGAGTGGTTTTAGACTTAAAGTTGGCGCTTCTTTAGCAAGTATTTGCCAACAGAACATAAATAAGTAACATATAACATAAATTTCTTGCAAAATTGAAAATAAATTTACTATTTCTAATGAACCTTTAGCAGCGTATTCACTACCAAATTTAGGCTGTGTGTCGCACATGGTACATAAAATGCGCGCGGGTTTACCTATATCTGAAATTCGTTTATAAAGACCTATATTTTTCCCTTTCATGTTTGCACCATTATCGTAACCTTGACCACGCATATCTTGTATGTCAATTTCGTTTGAGATTAAAAAATCTAACAAAAGTTGAGTTAAACCCTGGCCAGCAGTGTCTGTTATAGGAAAAAACCCAGAAAGTGTTATTTTGCCTTGTTGTTGCTTGCATTTAAAAGAACGTACCGTACGACAAGAGATATTTGTTCTTCGTGTGCAATATCTGGAGTGCAATCTAAAATAATTGAAAAATATTTGGATTGTGTCAATTGCAAAACAATAGCTTTTTTTAATTTTTCTCCTAATAATTGTATTATTTCATTCTGAATATTATGGCCAAGATAATGAGTTTTGAATAAGGGCAATGTGTTCCGCAAGCACATTATCAAAATTAGAGGTATATTCAACCAGCTTTAAAAAGTTACCATTACCAGAATCGTATTTTTTTCAGATCTTCCTCGAAAAGCCAGACATTGCCTAGCTGAAAAAATAATAATGTTAATTATTCGTTCGAGTACTGCAACCCAACGTTTTTTTTCCCGTTCATCCGGCACGCGCCTTTGGTAGTGGTGCGACACTACGCCAATATAATCATTAACCTATAATCTGTTGTGTCGCATTAGAGGGCGCTCGGCGCCCCCTTAGACCCGGCGCCCGTGTGCGCCGCACACCCTGCACTATAGGTAAAGCCGCCTCTGGGTATTGCATACCTATAGGTAGAATTTATTAGAACACACAAAACTTAAAAACAACTAAAATAAAAAACTGGACTTATTTCTAATTTTAATCTAAGAGTAGGTGCCTACCCAGTTAAATATTCTAAAACATAGTGGCAAAAAGATGGTAGGCAGCTCACTCTGTGGGCCAAAGCAGAATAATACTATTTTAAATAATGACAACCCCGGTACCAGTTCATAAAGTTGTGTGAGTCCAAAGGTGCCCGACTTAGCATTATGCTCCCATACTTATGGGATGCTAGGGAACGCTGGTTTTCAGTCAGTCCCTTATCATACTTTTGGCGTGGTATAGAAAATATGGGCATTTATTAGATAAGATGTAATTGTATAGAATAAAGATTATTACTTTATTTGTAACAACAAGCATTTCTATAGGTACAGATAAACCTTTGATGGATAAAGTAGAGCCAGGCTTGAGTCACAAAAAGGTCTCCGTCTCAGCATAAAGTTGTTACATAATTAACCAACGCAGGTCTTCCGACACAGAGTCATTTGGTGACATTAGCTATTATAAAATTTGTAACACTTTAGCGTGATAATAACTTATGTTGATATTTTACAGTTTTTCAAAAAGCTATAAGGTTGTCTTGTCTGAAAAAAAATAATTATATAGTCTTATCTAACTGTGACAGCTACTATTGTTATAGGAAAACTCAGCTCTACATTTAGGAAGAGAGTTTCAACGTATCTTCATGTTAATATCAATGGTTTGAAATCTATGATTGTAAAGTACTAGGATTATTTTCACTAAGGTTCTTACTTACTTAATCTATGTTTTTTTTTCAATCCTGACTTTCCTTATAAAGTTTTTGCTCTCATAAGCGGGTCATCTAAAGCGCAAAACATCAAAGTAGCAGTACCAATAGCTACCTACCATAATACTTATACAGTATACTTTAGGTTCGTAACAAAAAAATTAAAAACAGGTTTCAAGAACACCAAGCGATATATTTAGCCACAAAAATACAAACAGGTAGACCGTGCAACTTTGCATTTTCGGACACAGAGTTCAAACGAACTTCTTTAGGACGTGAATACTTTCTGCTAGGAAACTTTTCACTATTCCGGAACTTTTCACTGCATTTTAAAGTCCAAAACTTAGAGATTCACTTCACCGCATCACAAACGAGAAGATTGATTCGATAACGTCATCAAGATCCTTGCTGAAAGGCGAGAGCTGTGCCTGAGCCTCGAAGGATTGCGATGTCTTCTTCCCAGCTACAGCCATGTAGTTCGAAGGCCCCATCATGTGAACTTTGTCTCCTTTCCACCGCTTTCCGATGTTCACAAATCCATTTGCGCCAACTAGATTGACAGTCCCGTAATTGTCTGTCACTTCAACTTTGCAGTCGTTGCCGATTATTTCGATGTGGCCTTGGTTGGTTGCCACCCTTACGATGCAGTTGTTGCCCACGACCTTTAGCTTCGTAGGGTTAGACTCCATGGTCACTTTCTTCTTGTTTCCGACGACTGAATACATCTTCATTTTGAATTTCGATTGAACTTAGCTTGGAACGTGACGGTAAAAGTTTGATTAAACTTGACTGTTGACCAAGGAGTTGTGCTGATAAAATTCGAACTTTTGTATTTCGAATGTAGAATTAAAACTTCGTTTCGAAGATGTTTTCAGTATAGCGTATAGCGTACGAATGAATCGGACCGCTTCGCGGCTCATTTTATAACGACGTCGCACGCGCCATGCCCGCCACAGGTTACTTATCAGCTAGTACGTATAAACGCCCGCCGAAGGGAGTTCCCGCGTACAAACTCCGTTTTAATCTACGTAATGCGTCATTCATTGAAAAAACGTGGTGTGGTATTGAACTTGCCGTGTTCGGAAGATCGTTAGAATTAGTACAGTCAGCTGCTTCAAGCATATATACCTATAGTATATCAAGGAAAATACATTACAATTTTTCGTTATAATTGCAATGTTGAAGAAAAATACAATGGGAAGTGTACTAACATAGAGAGGTAGATATGATTGCGATTAGTGGTTGGTACATTTCCATGGACTTATCGATTGAATTTCCCATAAACTTACCTAATATTATCATGTATTTAGTGGGTTTCTTAGGATATAGGAACGTCAGGCGTCCAAAAAAGCGAGATAGGCAGACAAAACTACAAGCGTTGCAGGGCTGACCTGGATAAGATTGGCACAGGACCGTGAAATATGGCACAAACATATGGACGCCTATACACAGCAGTGAGTGAAGCGAGCTGCGGATGAGATGACGTTTCTTACTTTCTTTCAACAAATATTATAGAGTTAGAAACAAATAGTTTAATCATTTGTCTGATCTGAATCATGTTGTCTTCCAGCGTCCTTGTATCGCTATCTGTAAGTAACTGTATATTTGTTATCTAGTCATTTACCATCTTAATAATAACAATAATGGGTCAGTAATCTTTTGTTATATTATCAAGTGTAACCTATCTAGGCAGATACATCTGTATCTGCCTGTAATTGGGAGAACGCTAGCCCGTGCTTTTTATTGTTTTACTTTTGTAATTTTTATTTGTGTATCTTCTGTTGGTGGCTCAAATAAATAAATAAGTCAGTGATTTTTTACATACTCGCCACGCTTGACAGGCGGGTTAGCGAGCGCAGTACGGTATGTTGATACACGGAAAGACGCTGCTGCCCATCTTACGGAGGTACTTATCCCTTGACAGACCATCATTTTTAGGGTTCCGTACCTCAAAAGTAAAAAAAACGAAACCCATAAGTGTTCCGTTTTTTCCACGACGGATAACAGAGTGATCCTTTAAAGGATCACTCTGTTGTCCGTCTGTCTGTCGGTCTGTCAAGACCCTTTATCTCGAGAACGTGTAGAGGAATCGAGTTAAAATTAAAACCATATATCCAAATCTACAGCCTCTTTAGGCTGTGAAAAAATCAATATTCTAAGTTAACCTGAAAAAAGATACGACCGTTTATGCCGCAAAAGACGTAAGTTTCGACATTCTCAAAGGAATCAAAATTCATAGGGTACTTCCCGTAGACCTAGAACTATGAAATTTAGCAAGGTATATGTTCTTTTACTGTGGATCCAGGGAAAAATCGAAAAACTTATACATTTGCAATTAAATCATAAAAAAATCGTCATTAAAAAAAGAACGAAATCAATCATCGAGGTAAAGCAACCCTACGCGTGGTCATAATTTGGATGGGTGACCGAATCTTTTTGTGAATTTTCTAAAACCTTTGCTAATATTTATTATGTTTCTACATACCTGCGGAACCCTTGGTGGGCGGGTCCAGCTCGCACTTATCCGGTTTTTGAAGTTGCATTTAGTAAGCGAAAACTAGAGAGATGTCGCTTTAACATTTTCTAATATTTTTTAACATCGGAATCGCAAAAATAGATAATTCTTTCCTTGTTTGTTGCCATCACCAGCATAATTACGTTAACTGGTAAAAAAGGTCAAAGTCTATCCTCACTCGTCTAGTAAATCCCCTGCAACGGATGAAATTGCAACTTCCGGTTTTATCACGGTCATTTCATTATGTAAGGCAAATGAACAACACGACATTAAAATACATTGATTTGCGCACAATTTTACGTGATTAAAATAACTCAACATTTTAAATGTAAGTTTTGATATCTCCTCTGTCTATGTGATGGGAGAGATCAGAATATCTCGCCAAGGGGATCCATCAAGGCAGACAACAGACCTTGATCAACTAACTCTTGGGCCTTCGGCTTGTCGCGTCATTTATTCACATAAAAAATATATCACACCTATATAGGAATACTAGCCGCACCCCGAAGTTTCACCCGCGTAGTTCCCGTTCCCGTGGGAATTTCGAAAAATCCCTCCTTAGTGCCTTAGTGATATTTGGCACACATAAGTATACCTTGAGTATCCTCTAGAATACTCAAGGTATATGTGTGCCAAATTTCAAGTCACAACACTAGGTCCAGTGGTTTAGGCTGTGCGTTGTCTGTCAGTCACTCAGTCAGTAAGAGAGTTTTATATATATTGATGATTTATACAGCATCAGCATCTGTTCAATTTATTTCATCAGTACAGTGCCACCCACATTGTTATATGGGTATAGTATATAGTAGCTCAAGTTAGTCGGTAGAGGAAAGAACAGATCAAGCATCTAAATATTTTCATATATCATATTTACAAAATGACGATGAAGTGATTGCGATGTTGTACAGCCAAAGTTCCCATACCGATACGTCATAAACACTTAAATCCAGCCTAAGTTTATCTATTACTAGTCGCACTCCACCGTTTCACCCGCGTAGTTCCCGTTCCCGTAGGAATATGAGGATAAAATATAGCCTTTATTATGCAGGGATAATGTAGCATTCTAATGGTGAAATATTTTGAAAATCTGTCCAATAGTTTTTGAGTTTATTCGTTACAAACATACAAAATACAAATCTTTCCTGTTTATGATAATAAGCATAGATGTATGATTCAGACACATCCAGATTAGAAAAACGTGTGAATTTTATCGAGTACTGAAAAGTGGGATCACTCTCACTTAGATCAAGTCGACAGATCCAGTATTTAAAAGGATCTGTTGACTTGATCTAGTTAGAGTGATCCGAAAAGTGTCGGCCAAACTATGGGAGGCATGTATAAAATGTAAGTCCTGTATTGGCCTTAAGTCTTAAAATTAAGTATTTTTTAATTGTTACTGTTGTGGCTGTTGGATTTTGTCAAACAAATAAAATAAAACAGTGGGTGAAGTCGGGCTATGGATGATAATGATGACTGAAAAGTACCTCGCGCATTTGTTTTGGTACGATTGAATTACTGTACCTATATGATAACCTTTTTATCGGAATCTAGGTAATTTATATTAATCTATAAGTATTTATATTACCTGCCTGGCCATTAGGGTATTTTTACTTTTATCAGAGGTACTTTTTCCTCTGATAAAAAGTATCACTTAAGTCAAGGTTATTTTGAACATATTTTACGCCACGTTTCGTCATTACTCTTATACTTTCACACACAAAACATTATTGGTATTTATCGCGTAAATTACCTTTATTATTGCCGTGGGGTGCCGGCAGTAGAATTTTACCCCTCCTTTCATGCCCGTGGATGCAGTAAGAGCCTGCTAAGGGATACTTCCGGAAGATGGGCAGCAGCGTCTTTCCGTGTACCAATATCCCGTACTGCGCTCGCCAACCCGCTTGCCAAGCGTGGTGAGTATGGCAACTACCCCCCATGGAAATCCATGAGGGAGGCCGGTGTTCAGTAGTGGACGTTTTACGGCTGAAATGATGATGATGATTTCCCGACGCTTCGACTGGATTTCAGAAGGCATGGTCCCGGAAAGACTGACTGTTCAGTCTCCCCGGAACCTTGCCTCGAGGAATAAAGGTATTCCTTGGCAGATTCTTACTGCATGAGCAAGAGAGGACAGGCAACATTCTACTACTAGTATCTCACGGCAAGCCGTCTAGAGCCGAATAAGCAGCGGATTTTGTATTGACAAAACCCGTAGAACCTACATATTTATGTAGGTTCGTTTTCCGAGGTACGGTACGGTGGCCCAAAAAAGTGGTCTACCAGTTTTGACAAAAGTTTCTGCGAGATCTGATTATCGCTAAGGTTGACTTTTCTAACTAAGTGTAAGAGATGCAATGGAAAATCGACCTTGTTGTTCATGACGTTCAAATGCATCTCAGCCGTAGGGTGGTAGACCACATTTTTTGCCGTCTGTACTCGTATCTAAAATAAAACTTGACATACATGATGCAAGTGGTTCCCAAAAAACAGGTTTTAAGATAATTTTGGCCGTGAGAATCATCGTTACGCGCTTGCGCATTTGCGAAAGCGTTTTTAGGTAAAAGGTTGAATTGTTCTTTCTTGAAAAATGTGTGTTCACATTAAAAACATGAACTTAAACGGTATAAATGAAAACATAGTGAAGAAACCCGCGGCTTACTCAGCTTCAGATGTATTGACCTGTTCTTTCCTCTGACTAATAGCAGACTAAGCTGGGAGGATGGTATAGGTGATGGGCAAGCCTAATCCATCTAAGTACCAGGGACTGCAGCGTCCATCATAACTACTAGTTGCTGACGCTGTGGTAAGAATATTTCATAACTGCTAAATTATCATTCGTGGAACTGATTTAATCCTACTGATTTAGATTTTTTAGTATGATTATAAAAACATAATAGAATAAACAATCAAATATAAAATAAATTATGTGTTCCACTAATATTATACATGCAAAAGTTTGGAAGGATCTAGCTGAAAATTTGCACATTTGCTTAGATGTAGATTAGGATTAACACACTGGCTTCGTTTTATCCGGTACGCATGCGAACTGATTACTAAAGTTTTGTTTTGATCTAGGCATGAAATAGTTTTTGCATAATATCCTAAGAAAGTAACTGTTTATAGCGCCGCCGCCATAAAACATTAAAGATACTAGAACATATATTATATCTTGCTTGGTTGTTTCATGTAATGCTGGCTACATACATGTTTGATAGTCCTATATTGTTTTAAGACCTTGTAACTCAACATGCTTGCAATAAATGAATATGACTATAACTACAAGAACCAGCATACATAGGCAAGTTCATTCAAAAACCGATAATAAAATAAGGAAAAACTTAATAAATCAATTGGTAACATGTAACGCCGTAAAAACGACTACTTCCTTCCTCTTTCCTTTCCCAAAGTACCGGTGATATTTGACGAAAATTCCAATGAAATTCAAATCGATTTCTCTGTACTATCGTAAACGCACTATCGCAAAATCGTCATGTGATTCTACATCATATTTGCAAGTAATTGAATCATGTCGTTGCATGACTCATGGAGTCATCGCATCGCTCAGGTTAGCCCAAACAATGTAAGAATCAGCATTAAGAACAGCTGATAAACTTAAGAGACTTGTTATATAAGTTTGTACCAGCGGAAACTGACAGAAGATTTTGTTTTAATACCCCCTTTTGATTAGCCCTTGTCTTATTATAAATATCGTGAAGTAAATAATAAACTAACATAATTTCAAGTCAAAATTACTAACCATTCGTATGGATTATAAGATATCTAAAATAAATTACATTCTTATTCTTCTTATTCTTAATACAATAGTCAGGAAGTTAAAGTTGGCAAACAAACTTTAATATCCCTTTGTAATGAAAATTTAGCTCTATCTTATTAGAGCTATTTTAAACAAAGCTCGTTTTTTAATTAATTTGTGTTGTTACCCTCCTAGTGTTTACTCGTCTACTTTAGTTCTGCTGTTTCGAGCTGCTCCAAGTTAAAGCATAGTCCTCTGCGTTTATAAAGAAGCTCTACAACCTCCTATGTACAGAAATTATAATAATAAAACATTTATTTTTCCACTCACAACATAAGTTAATAAAAGGTAAGTACTTAAAAATAACTAATAACATAGATCTTAACCTGTTTTGTGAGGGACTGGTGCCTGTGATAAGCTTATACAAACCTGTATTACAAGCCACCAGTGCCCCACTCCGCGAAAAAAAGAACTACGAACTAAGAACATGATTTTACATTAACATGAAAATAATACGATTCATAATGAAGTACTTACAGAAAAATAGAACACATACAAATCAACACAAACGCACAATTAAAATTTGTTTTAAGAACATATAAATTATAAAGAACTAACGAAAGAATTAAATGAATTTAAAAATATAATACAAAATTAATATAAAAAAATCGATAGATAAACGTAATAGATATCTGATAGATACTCATAGTTATAAACATATCGATAAGAAAAAAAAACTTATAAAAGAAATTGTAAAGTAATGAGAATAAGCGAGCAAGTAAACTGGAAGAGAGAAATTAAAGTTATAAAGCATTTAAGCACTCGCATGTACAGCGTACCCGCTGTCTGCCTCTTAGCTGCGTGAGTCACTGGAGTAAGGTATGCCGACCAGGGAACCCGTTTTGCAGACTACCGGCGTGGGAACCCTAATAAGGTACCTGTCTCTGTGGACTTGTTGCACCAAATATTTAACCGAATTCACTGTTTTCTGCCATCGATTTCAATAATTCTATATTCATTTTGAAAGAAAGTATGATTTGAAGAAGTAAAGCTGATGAAGACTTCAGATGACCATCGAAACTATTCAATGTAATAATTCTGAAGATAGTTAAGATACGACATGATCAAGGTCATTATAATATTAATAATAGTCAAATAATAACTATGTACATGCTGTGACGTCCTGTAATTACGGGAGCACCAGGCTATTAACATTTAGTCCTTAGTATTATGTATATTATGTGTAACCCTGTGTTGGATGTCCTATTAAATAAATAAATTAAAGCCAGTTTTTTTTGGTTTATTTTTTTAAATTATGGTAGACTTTTATTCATTTGAAAAATAAATATCTACATGCTTTTAGAAACGGACTGATTTAATATTTATACCTAATAAAGCCGTGTTGGCCGAGTGGTATTACCCCCGACTTTCAATCCGAAGGTCGTGGGTTCGATACCGGCTGTGCACCAATGGATTTTTCTTTATTGAAAAATGTATGTGCACACTTAACACGTGCTTTTAACGGTGAAGGAAACATCGTGAGGAAACCCGCGGCTTAGTTAGCTTCAGACGTATTGACCTGTTCTTTCCTCTGAATAATAGCTGACTAAGCTGAGAGGATGGTATAGGTGCTGAGCAAGCCTAATTCATCTAACAATGTCCCAGCCACTGCAGCGTCTCGTACAGCATGATTACCAGTTGCTGACGCTGTATAAATCATCTATAATAGATGCAAAGGCCTAACCTAATAAAATTAAATGTATAAACTTGTAAGTGCTCACAGGACACACCCTATACCACTTACAAATTTCACCATCATCTCAACCTTAGTACTGCTATGCACGTCCACTGCTGGACATAGCCCTCATGGATTTCCAAGATCATGAGGGGGTTGGTGCCGGACTCGCCACGCTTCGCAGGCGGGTTAGCGAGCGCAGTTCGGGACGTTGATACACGAAAAAACGCTGCTGGCCCATCTCCCGGAGATTTCCCTTAGCTGATTCTCACTGCATCCACAAGAGGAGGAGCAACATTCTACTGGCGGCAATTTTGAAGCGTTGCAAAACAAACACAAACATGTGTAATGTATGTTAGTCATCATTATTACGTTGACAATATGTAATCAAGTTTTCATTCTAGCATTCTAGCATTTTGACGATTCGTAGAAATATAATTGCGTAGGTATGATACCTACTGTTAAGAGGGGCCAATCCAACTTACTTTTCATACAACCGCTCGTACGTGGGTGTGGCGTCATACATAATAGATATTTCTATGAATTTTTTGATCTAAAAGAAAAAATCAAAATTTGAAGAAACAAATTCAGTATAAAATTTGTTTCTCCAAATTTAGATTTTTTGTTTGGATAGAAACCTAGATATAGTGCACAAGATACCTATTAGATCAAAAGTTTCATAGAAAGATCTATTACGACGCCACACCCACGTACGAGCGGTTGTATGAAAAGTAAGTTGGATTGGCCCCTCTTAAGCAGTCGAAACTAAAAGTACTTTTTAGGGAGTGACTTTGTCTGTCTGTAAACTTTCGCGATCTATACAGGCTGTATTAATGTGTGATTCTGACCACCTCAAGTCACAACTTCAGTTCTATGACTTTTCAGGATTCGATGATTTCCATTTAAGAAAAGACCACGATAGTTTTAACTCTGACAGCTGGTTATACAATAAAGGCAACTTAATGCCAGCTGATTCTTGACAGGGTCATTAACCTCCGAGTTGCCGTGCAGGTGGTACAGGTACAAATAAAAATATCTAAAAACACACAGAGATTTTTTTTACGATTATTACCTCAGGATAACACCAACTAGTAAAATTATAAATAGAAATAACTCAAAAACAATAAAAAAAATATTCCAGATTTTTTTACCATTGAAAATTACTTGTTTTCATGGGCTGAAGCCCCCTTACGGGTAACTTTACAGTTTAACGTGACCAAGAGGACTGCAAGGCACGCGAAAAGTCGGGAAATAATCATCATTTCAGCCATAAAACGTCCACTGAAGAACACAGGCCTCTCTCATGGTCCATGAGGGTTAGTCGGAAAATAATAAAACAGGGTAATTACGCGACAAAGTCCCGTTAAACGGTTTAAAATTTGTCAGTCTGTCACAGACTGATATCTTGAGAACCATCATGCTATCGACTTGAAATTTTAAATGGTATTAGATAACGTCGACTTTCGATACACCTACGGGTCTCGGGTTATACTGGCCGTGCGTGTTTTTCTTTCTTGTTTGAATAATCTTATGATATTTCTTCATGTATTTTGCTTTGTAATAATCAGGTTACAATACAAAGCGGCAAGCAGAAGAAAATTACAAATGCTGTGCGCGCGTGCCAAATTTGTAACCGCCTGTGACTCATTGTTGGTATATTTTGAAATTACATTTAGGTTCATGTATACATAATTGGTTTATTCGATAAGCCACGAACATAGGTGCTTGTTATTCTTACTTAAGTATGACTCAATTAAATATTTAATTGAATGCTTTTTGGTGCCGGCAGTAGAATGTTACCCTCATGCCCGTGGATGCAGTAAGAGCCTGCTAAGAGATGAAAGATGGGCAGCCTCCGGAAGATGGGCAGCAGCTTCTTTCCGTGTATCAACATCCCGTACTGCGCTCGCCAACCCGCCTGCCAAGCGTGGTGAGTATGGCAACTACCCCTCATGGAGATCCATGAGGGAGGCCTGTCAGTAGTGGACTTTTTACGGCTGGAATGATGATGATTATTATTTATAGACCTACCCATTGATAAGACCCACTATAAGATTCTTCTTAAATGTTTGTGAAAACTCAGTTTCTATCTTTAATTTAACTAGCTGACCCGGTGCCCACTTCGTTGGGCGGTAATTTATAGCCTATGACACTCACAAATACTGTGGCTTTCTATTAGTGAAAGAATTTTGAAAATCGGTTCAGTAGATCCAGAGATTACCCCCTACAACCCCACAAACTCGCAAACTTTACCTCTTTATAATATTAGAATTAACAACATTTCCAACATAATTATATTAGATTTAATTTTGTAAAATAAAAGTTATATATTTTTTTATTTAATCTTCTTATTATGTGATTTTTCATGAGGCAAAAGCGAAACCGCTTAACACAGTTATCTTTATACTTAAAAGGGTGTTTCCAAAGCATTTAAAGATTCATATAGATTAAGATTAAGAAATAAACAACATTATTATTATTTATTATAATCAATATATACGACCTCCGTGGCACAATTAGTTTAATAATAGACTGAGATAGAGAGGTTGCTGGTTCCATTCCCGCTGACAAATGTTAATGTATTCTATCACCGATGAATTACCAATACACAAGCTCCAAGAAGTCTCTTACTCATCCCACAACTAATAAAAGAGAGTCACAAAGCCGTAGACAAAACACACACGCGCGTCAAGCCAGTACAAATCCCGGATCCCGGATTTAATTCAGGAGACGCCGGCGCCGGTCCTCATATCAGTCATAGTTAGTCATCGCCACGTAACTGCTAATTTCTACCAAGAATGTTTTAAACTTTCGCAATCACAACACATTATTACCATATTGGATTAACGGGTATTCCACCTGGTAGTCTTTCTCCACCTGGTCGTGGTAGTCTTTCTCCACCTGCAGGGCTAGCATGGCCGGAGATATTTTATCCACGGGGAGAAGACAAAATACTATTCCCCTTTGTCAATTTTGTCCACCCTCCGAGCATGGCGACATGGGTGGATAAACATGCTATAGCCGGGGGGTAAGTATCCACGTCTAATGTCAAAAAGTGATATAATTCTCTTTCCCCCTGTTGCCGTGCTTTGGCAGGTGGATAAAATAATTTTATCCCTTGTCAGTGGAAATAACCGGTGGACAAAAGTTTTATCCCCAGCCCATGCTAGCCCAGCTGGTCGTGGTAGTCTTTCTCCACCTGGTCGTGGTAGTCTTTCCGCGACCACGACCAGGTGCAATCCGGTCGAAACGTCGCGATAGTAATAAAGGTAATTACGCGATAAATACCCGTTAATCTAATACAGTAATAATGCTAATTTCTATCTTCCTGTAAGTGTAACTTTCACTGAGTACTGGCCGGTTTTTAGGGTCACGTACCAAAACATAATATTTTTCAAGAAAAAAAACCGACTTCGATGTTAGTTTCCATCAATTCTCTGGGATTGCACCATCAAACCCTTAATTAGTTCCATCTCGGAACACACTTTCGAATCGCTTAACGATATGGAGAAATCGGTGAAAAAAATATATACAGTATAATCAATAAGTTGGTTAAAAACCCGCCTGCCAAGCGTGTCGAGCATGGAGTGGCGAGTATGGCAACTACCCTTAATGGGGATCCGTGAGGGAGGCCTATATGTCCAGCATTGGACGTCCTACGGCTGACATGATGATGATGATCCCCTAAGTGCCACAATCGTCATAATCGCATGAACTTGTCGTTGCCTTGTCTGTCGTAGCCCTTCCTTTTTTTTAAGTGCCCTACAAGTACGATTTGTAAATTTGATATCCGAAACACGCAACTTGTAACAAGCGAAATCGAATCCCGGATTTGGTTCAGGAGCTCGGGACGGGCGCCACTCGTCATCGTTAGTCATCACCACGTAACCACTTATTTACATCATCTTGTTTCACTTTTACTAGACTAGTCGCACTCCGGGGTTTCACCCGCGTAGTTCCCGTTCCCGTCGGAATACGAGTAGCATTCTAATGGTACATTTTGAAAATCGCCCCAGTTGTTTTTGAGTTTATTCGTTACAAATATACTAAATAGATTAAAGATTAGATTAAAAATTATTTAATTCACACCAAAAAACACAAACATATTTTACAAGAGAAAAAAACAAACAAAATCCTTACAAACTAACTAAGCTAAACAAAATAATAATTAAGTCTAATAAAATAATAATAAATGAATAAAAATGCCTAGTGTTTAATGGTAGGAAAAAAAAAATAAAACATACAAATCTTTCCTCTTTATAACATTACTAGACTAGAGATTATAGACCCACTGATTTGTATTTGTTTTTTTTTCCGACTTCAATTTATTTATTTATACTGTCTGTGTGTCTGTATATCACACGTTAATTTTGAAAGTGTTATAAATTGTCTGTATGTATAATTTCATTCTGCATGTTTTCCACAGAAATTCAAAAAGTTTTTCACCAACATAATATAAGATAAGCACCAACATTTCCTTGAAAATCTGAGAGCAGATAAACGAATTCCTCGTAACATCGCGAAAATGATTACGGAATTAAATTCGCAAGAAAAATTATTTTGGCAACGTGTCAAATGTTTAGTTCGAATCGACCACTTGACATAATATATCATTAAATCAAGTCTATTTATGTCTTTGATGTAGCTATCACTTATTAATTATTATTGTATGCTTGGATTAGATATGTATGTAGTATGCCGGCAGTAGAATGTTACCCCTCCTCTCATGCCCGTGGATGCAGAAAGAGCCTGCTAAGGACCTCCAGAAGTTGAGCAGCAGCGTCTTTCTGTGTATCAACATCCCGTACTGCGCTCGCCAACCCGCCTGCCAAGCGTGGTATGGCAACTACCCCTCAAGGAGATCCATGAGGGAAGCCTGGGTTCAGTAGTGGACGTTTTACGGCAGAAATGATGAAAAAATTATGTAGTATAAATACATAATTAATTTTTAATTTAGGGTCTGGGTGATTATCATGTAAAGTGAACGTACAGATTAAAATGAATGTATTGTATATGCAATATTAACGAGATATTTAACATGATTTGATTATTTTTGAGTTCCGTTTTGTCTGCCAATGACTACCCACTCGCAAAAGACTTCAGTTTACCCATTATCATGACGTGTGGACAACTATGATAGTTTCAAGTGTGTCCGGCATTATTCACTTATTTATTTATTTATAAAGCAAATAAATAGGTACATTTGCTTTTTAATAAAACCGCAAAAATGTTGTCTCCTAAGCGATGGGGATTTTTTTTATCTTTCAACTACAGTTTAATCTGATATCAATTTAGGTACATAGGTAGGTACCTATAATCAAATCATTAGGTTGTAGCTATGAAGAGGAAGCAGATAATAATTGTTTATCCACTCACCTAACGCTTCCCTACGATGCAAATATAGGCCCAAACAAACACAAAGTTATACGTTCGCTTTCGGCCGAAACTGAGACCATAACCGAAGGTTCGCTTTCGGTTTCGGCTGAAAACCTTGTGTTGGTCGGACACTAGTTATTATAGATATTCATTAGGCAAATACTCAGTCTGTCAATATTATTTATTTGTAAAGAATTTTCGGTTTGTTAAATTTGAAATGTCAAAAAGTGCCGCTTTTGTTTTGAATGTCTTTATACAAGGTGGCTCAAAACACCTGTCACCATCAGGTTTGATGGTGTCTCCAAATATATTATGTACCTAAGACCATACACTATATCTTATTGTCTTATTAATATATAAAAAACATTGATTTCTTTGTAACCTTCTTTACACACACAATTTTATGATTTTTTTGCCCTAAAACGGCTGAAGAATTTTTAGCTTTCGATCGAGATTATTTCTATTAATGATTTAAAATATATTTTTATACGTAAATAAATATTTATAACTACCTACTTACACCTATTACGGTATAAGTTTACTAACAAAAAATACACTTGTTATCTGATAATAGAAACAAATAATTATAACTAATTATTATTATTCATTTACTGCAAGCTAACGATAATAACAAATTTCCCTCGGACCCATCGATGACTCATAATCAGAACGTGTACACATACCTTAACTTTTTATTTCTACTCGATCCGATCACGCCTCTTCCGTTTAAAGTCGTGCATTCCTTGCCTTACAATAAGGCAAAAACCTGTTGACAAGGTGCTCTACAAATCAGTAGAATAAAGGAATTTATATTCTATCAATAATTTAGTTTTCATATGCTTTATTTACTTTGGGGATATGTGGTGCGTTGTGAAATGTCCAGCACTGAATTGTTTGCGATATCTACCTACATAAGAAGATGACTTTTGGTGGAGAGAGACGTCTTCCCGCGAGCAAGTATACAGCAATTGAGTCGAAACGTGAGTAGAGGTAAAAAATGCGATAAACACCCGGTTTAACATGTGTTTAGAAAGTCTCGTGATCGCGAAAGTTTAAAAAAGACTACTGCCGTATATCACAGAAAAATTACATTACACCATGTAGTATGTATGCATCTATTAGAGTATTTTAGATGATAATCTTTATTTATTGTATCGATCAATGACACATAAAGATCAATGTCATTCTGGGTGTGTTGAACCTAATACTTAACTGTTTTTCCAATTTTTTATAAGAATATGTATAAACTTTAAAAGTTACACGTCTTCGGGGACACCCTATACTTAACTCTATAAGGCCGAGTTCGTTAGCCGACGATGAGTAATCATTGTTTTGGTCTCCATACGAGTTTTTACAGGTTTTTTCAAGGACAACGAACGAATACAAGCTCTGAAGATAATTTAAATAATACTGGACATCAAGAAATTCTAAACAACATCCTAAGTAAGCATAGAAAAGGACAGAAATGACAGAAAATCAATATTCTATTTAGGCCGTCATGTATTTATTACTAGCGACCCGCCCCGGCTTCGCACGGGTGCAATGCTGATACTAAATATACTACAGAGTATACCATCGCGGACTTTTTTGTAGACCTTTTTAAGGTGTACAATACTATACAAGGTGGCTCAAAACACCTGTCACCATCAGGTTTGATGGTGTCTCCAAATATATTATGTACCTAAGCCCATACATTATGTCTTATTGTCTGATGTAGTACATTATTTTGATCTCGTAGGGTAGGGATGTAAGCGCAAAAAAGTGTGTTTATTTACGACCTCACATTAGAAACCTCTTAAATTATCAGTGTGTCTCTACTAAGTATATTATGCATGTATTACCTATACATATAAACCTTCAACTTGAACCACTCCATCTATTAAAAAAAACCACATCAAAATCCGTTGCGTAGTTTTAATGATCTAAGCAAACATAGGGACAGACAGACAGCAGGAAGCGACTTAGTTTTATGTATTGATTCGGGTAGTTACATTGTCTAATACCAGCTAATACCCTACTCTGTGTAAGGGCAGAAAAGTTATGAGTGATTATTATTTATTTGCATTTTTTGCATTGGAAACACATTTATTCTTCCACTCAGAATATTGGTACCTAAAAAAGGGAACTTGCCGTGGTGCCGGCAGTAGAATGTTACCCCTCCTCTCATACCCATGGATGCAGTAACTGCGTCTTCTCGTGTATCGACATCCCGTACTGCGCTCGCCACCCCGCCTGCTAAGCGTGGCTAGTATGGCAACAACCCTCCATGATCTTAGAGATCCAAGAGGGAGGCCTATGCCCAGCAGTGGACGTGAACGCAGCAGTCTGCGGCCGAGATGATGACCTGAATCTATAAATAAAAAACTACAAAAATAGATTTACGAAATGTATATTGGTTCATTGATTTACACTAGAATTACCTAAAGTAATTACATTGCAATAGCAGATGATTAGTTTGAACTTAAGAGTAAATCACAATGGTATCTATAACTAACCTTGTTACTTATAAACGCTATTTAAATTTTACCAACACCTTATTGACTGCTGCTGGTTAATTTAATTAGGGTTTATAAGTAAGATACTATTTATAAACAGATTCAAGAATATGGCCATCGTTTTGATAGTTTGATAGATTCGATAGGATAAATACATTTAGTAAAAATACATTTTGAAAAGCACTTAAAAAATATTTTTTCAGTTTTAAAAGACTAGTAGAATAGTTGAGTATTTAAAACGTGAGGATGGTCTAAATACCGTATAGCTTAAATGTTTTTTAAAAACATAAATTTAAATAATAATAGTGTTAAAATTTTAAAAAGTTTACTGGGTAACATGAATATATGTATATGTACATAATTGTTGTCTGAATAAACAAATTTATTATTTTTTATTATTATTTTATATAGCTTGAATAAATGTTTTCATTTTACTGATGGTTGAAAATGGGTGTTTGGAAAATAACATAACACACATTAAGTTTATTCATAGATACACGAAATAAATTTAAATTATTTTTTTTATAATTTGCACTACTTAAAATTATTATACAGGCTTATTATAATATGTGTACAAAGACGAAAGAGAAAAAAAAATACGTTTAATGGCGGTGATCACGAGATTTGCGCCTGTTGCAAACCTGTCGTACGTAAGCAGCCTGCGTGTTTACTTTATACATTTACTTTAAAAAAACTCGCAATATTTTATGCTAAAAATATGATGGTGGGTAATAAAAATCATCATCACGGGACACCATCCCCATAAACAAGGATACAGCTTATTGAGCTGTGGTATTTTAAGCTATTTGTACTCTTTTCAAAAATCTAATAATAACATTTTTTTAACTAACTAAGACAACGGCGGCGATTCTGGTGGTTCACTAACTAGCTATAGCTTATTAACTTATGTAAAATGGACTAAAATGACATATGTAGCTTTGCGGTTATTGCCGTTCTAAAATGAAATCGGAACAAGTAGACCCAATGTTACGCTGACAGCTCTGAATGTAGAACCGCCATATTTCTAGTTATAATTAGTTTTAGGAAGTGTAAAACAAAATCTACGCCGTTACACATTCTAAGGACAAAACCTTCTAACTGTAAGGAAAAGGTTGCTTGAAGGAGCTAAAATATTGCCCTACCCCATATAGATAGATAAACGTAAATCGTACAGAAAATAAAACAAAAATAACTAAAATTAACTCAAACTACCAAAACAACAGAAACACACAATGGGCTGTCTTATCGCTTTAAGCGATTTCCTCCAGACAACCTTTGGATGGAGAGGATTGGAATGGAAGGATGGGGTGTAGTGTTATTATCCTAATATATAAATCCAAACATTTAAATAAATGGAAATAAATAAATAGACCATACAAAATAGATTAAACTTTTCTGGCTACAGAAGTAATCAATAATTAATATTTTTATAATAAAATATGGCGAAGGATTTAATTTCATTAAAACGTATGTTTCATTTACAAAAATGCTTTGCTTGTTTGTACAAAATAACTGCAACGCTACAAGATTTCCTCCTCTTCAATACTTATTGTTATAAAGATAATTACAATTAAAAATTGAACTCGATTCAGATCACTAACAAATAAATACATACATAACTCAAACGCCATCTATGAGGCAAGTCACGTAACTTTTTGAACATGGAGCAAAAACGCTGCCACAATATAACTTAAAACACATACCGCCATCTAGTAGCAAAGGAACGCAACTTTTTCAACGAACTCTTTTAACTTGAGCCGTCAAATAAGCACAGTATAAAATTAATAAGGCGATGACTCTAATTTCCCTTCGTCTTTATAAAAGGTAAATTCTTTGTGTTGATATTCTATCTTTGACGAGAGATTCTTTTTGGTACGTTTTCTCATCTGTCGGTTCTTTCTAGTTTTTGCGCTTCGCTCTACATCTCTCTACAGTGGGTATAGGTAATCGTGTAATATACTGACATTTATGTGCCTTTTCATTTTGCACTGTGGAATAACAAATGTGTTCAATCTTTCTTTCTCGCTAGGTGTATACTCTTTTGCATATATAATCCACATAAGGTACCTAACAGGTAATCGCCTATTAGACTCAGCGCAGACAGAACGGAGCGCAGCGGAGAGGATTTTAGGAGAGGATTAACGCACTTGAAAATAAACTTTAAAATTATTACAATAAAGTGCATAAATGCTTGAACCTGACAAAAAATGCTCGCGCGTCCTCGAAGATACGCGGGAATCGCCGCGCGGCGTTTTGCACTTTATTTTAATAATTCTAACGTTTATTTTCAAGTGCGTCAATAAAATCCTCTCCGTTGCGCTCCGTTCTGTCTGCGCTGACCCTTATTATTATTATTATGAGCCATTTGGGTCCCACTGCTGGGCAAAGGCCTCCCCCAATTCCCTCCATACATCCCGATCCTGAGCTGCTTCCCTCCAGTCAACGATGTATTGATCGAGTTCGTCCCTTATACACACTTTTATATGCCAGTTATGGTTAAAGTAACGACAGTAAGAAACAATAGTGTGTTTCAATATTTACCCATACAGATTTATTATCCCCTTCATTTCCTGAAGTTTTGAAGGTAAATTCTCTATTTTGATATCTCCTTGGCACGTTATTCTCATCTGACCTGTGGAAGCTACTCATTTCGCTCTATCTAACTCATGTTCTAAACTAAATAAGGTAACAGGTAATCGCCTAATAAACGCACATTCATCACACTGACGTACTCTTTGGCGCAGCGGGCGAAGGTCCGCCTGCGACGCAAGAGGTTGCGGGTTCGATTCCCGCCTCGGGACAAATGTCTGTACGATCTGCAGATATTTGTTTAGGGTGTTCTGGATGTTTTTCTATAAATATAAAAAATATCTATCTAATGTTGTATAATGTATTAAGTGTATCAGTCGTCTAGTACCCATAACACAAGCTCTGCTTTGCTTGGGGCTAGATGATGCTGTGTGAATTGTCCAACATTATTTATTTATTTATTCATTCATGTGCCAGTCGAAGTGGTTTACCCCAGGGACCATTTGGACGTCTCTCTTAAGGCATCATTTGTTTTGTTTGTGGAGTCTGCCGAAGCAGAGGAGGAAAAAGAGAAATACGGCTGCAGATCATCAGCATATAGATGATGTTTGCAGCGTGTTACACCATTGATGATATGTGCATTGTACAAAACGAAAACAATTGGACCTAGGATAGAGCCCTGCGCCACTCCACGAGGTACAGCCTCTTTCTTTCTCTCTAATGAACATACTCCTTACCTTGTATTGTTCTCTACTGATGATGGTTCCTTTTCAGTTGTTTCAACTCTATCTATGTCTATGTACAGAGGTATATTCTAATCTAAATAAGGTAACAGGTAGTCGTCTACTATACTAACATTCATGTGCCAGTTAAAGTGGTTCACCCCGGGGACAGTCAGGACATGCAACCTGCCCGAGTCGTCCAATGACTTCAGTCCGATCCGGTCTTCTGTGTAGATATCTTGGCCCTTCATTTCTATCACCGTAGCGTTGTCGTTGAAGTAGCCGAATTGACTGGAGTAGAGGAAATAGGATCGTTAGTATCATCGTCGTCATCAACTCTGCCGTAGGACGTCCACTGCTGGACATAGTCTGTACATAAATAAAATAAAGTTTATTTAACAAAAGCGAAAAACACTGGTACAAGTTGTAATATTTTTATACATCGAATGAGCAGATATTTTCTGTGACGAGTGTACCTTGATGAGCGCTGTTCCCCGCACTAGATCTCTGGAAGGAGTCTCTTCTCGTTTTTACATCTTTTTAAGGTATCTTTATGTGTGCGTGATTGGAGAGATTGCCGTAATACAGTTTTTAACTAGCGCGGGAGGTAAGGTCTTGAAAATTGCGCTTACCTGATAATATGTAATATTTACTTTGTTAAGATTTTAAAATAAAGGCTTATTGGCGCAGGGGATCCTCGAAGGGGATTTTTGGACTTTTTGTCCAGAAATGCCCTTCCGGCTCTCGAAGGGGTCGCAAATTTATGGACACAATTTCCACAAATCCCCTTAACCAATAATTATATATTCTTTTGTATTCTTATATGAGGAGTGGAAGAAGGGAAGGGAGGCCTTTGCCCTGCAGTGGGATAATAACGGCTGAAAAATAAATAAATAAATAATTCTCATATGGCCCATGACTATGGCGAATCCATATGTTTTAAAAAATAAAAATGACGGATCATGGTTGTGGCCATACTCGCCACGCTTGGCAGGCGGGTTGAGAGCGCAGACGGATAGACGCTGCTGCCCATCTTCCGGAGGTATCCCTTGGCAGATGCTTACTGCATCCACGAGCAAGAGAGGTAGGGCATCATTCTACTGCCGGCACCCCACGGAATTTTTAGTATAGAATCTTTAAAATATTATACTGCAATAAGCATCGTTTGCCTTTTTAAATAAATTACTTCGATAAAGCTCAAGGAGATGGATTGATAATTTACATACCTCTATTACATAATAATTGGTCATTTACCTGCTTTGCCATGGAGTAATAACGTTATCATCTGGACCACCAATAAGAACCAATCTTTTTAACCGCAGAAAGTTTGCCTTGAAATCTTCTGACCGCGCTGACCTGGAAATCAGATGCATTAATGTAAAATGTGTATGCTAATAAAGGCCAGTGTCATTTAATGTTGATGGCCTTCTAACAAAAACCCACTTGATAATCAATGACTGACGTCAAAACCATGTTATCATCTGTCATACATTATCTATCAGTATAGGTAAATATACAAAATAGCATTACTTATATTATATTTTATATTTACTAAACAAAACCGGACGCGAAAATAAATTAAAAAGCAAAAAGTCAGGTTCCACCGAGATTTGAACTCGGATCGCAGGATTCAGAGTCCTGAGTGCTAACCGTTACACCATGGAACCGATGACAACCCGCTCGAATTTACATACCACACCCTAAGTTTAGTATCATCTCTTGAAATAAATCACATTGCGACTTCACTCGTTATTCGATTCGAGTCACAATTTCTCATACTCACGGCATATGATTGTTGATATAAGGCAGGTACACGCTGAACTCCTCGTAAAGTTCTTGATGGAAGGGGTCGTTCCAGTAATTACCAACGGATGTGTGCTGGCCTACTTTTGAGTAGAACAACTGCCATACAGTATCAGTGACCAGGCCAGGGAAGACCAGATGCAGGAAACCAGCTGGAAACGAAGTTAGAGATTAAAAAAAAAATTGATAAGAAATTAATTAATTCAGGCGTGACTGCAGAAATCCGTTATAATTATCACAGCTCCGGAAGATGGGCAGCAGCGTCTTTCCGCGTATCGACATCGCATACTGCGCTCCCCAATATTCGAGTATGGCAAAAATCCCCTCATGATCTTGGACATACAAGGGGGAGGCCTCTGCCCAGCAGTGGACGTGAACAGCACTCCCACGGCTGTGAAGATGATGATTGGCGGATTGAGCCAAGTATAGGTCTGGGGTGCCGGCAGTAGGATGTTACCCCTCCTCTCATGCCCGTGGATGCAGTAAGAGCCTGCTAAGGGATACCTCCGGAAGATGGGCAGCAGCGTCTTTCCGTGTATCAACATCCCGTACTGCGCTCGCCAACCCGCCTGCTAAGCGTGGAGAGTATGGCAACTACCCCTCATGTGGATCTATGAGGGAGTGAGAGGTGTTCAGTAGTGCGGAGAAGCATGCAGCCACGCGCGTAGGTGCCGGCCGAGACGCAAGGTATGGCACACCGAGTCCCGCAGTCCAGCGAACAGCTTTGAATGAAACGAGTCAGAGCCGCCGTGAATCCACAAAACGCAACTACGCACGTTAGTGCGTGAAAACCCCGCACGATGATGCAGATCTGCACTCCCGCAAGTAAGCGCGTGGTGCGTCGACATGCAACATGCAGTGTGATAACCGCCTAGTGTGGCATAACCATGGCAGTTTTCTAAATATTGCTAACAAAATGATTCATTATTTTATTTACCTCCGTACTGGCCAGCTTGTGGTGAGCTCAGCGATATAAATGTACTAACTGACACATTCGGGAATGTCTGCACTATCCCTCGGGCCACCAGGCCCCCTTGGGAGTAGCCTGGAAAAGGACAATCAACATAATATAAAACTCTTCCGTTACTGACTGAGTGACGGACAGACAACGCACAGTCTAAACCACTGGACTGACTGAAATTTGGCACACATATGTACATATATGTATACCTTGAGTATCCTAGAGGTGCACTAAGAAGGGATTTTTAGAAATTCCCACGGGAACGGGAACTACGCGGATGAAGCCCACGGGTACTGCGGGGTGCGGCTAGTAAATTATAACAATGTATACTTCTATAGATTCTAAAACGGAATGATTTGTTTTTATGTATTTCTGTATGTTTGTCTATCTATATCTAAACTAATATTATAAAGAAGAAAGATTTGTATGTTTGTACCGAATAAACTCAAAAACTACTGGACCGAATTTTCAAAATTCTTTCACCATTAGAATGCTACATTATCCCTGAGTAACATAGGCTATATTTTATAATCGTATTTCCAAGGGAACGAGAACTACGCGGGTGAAACTGCGGAGTGCTAACTACTATACGTAACTACTATACTACTAGTAGTAGTAGTAATAGTGAGTAACTTCTCTTCTTCTCTGCACACCCGCCCCCCTCACTCCGCACATCACCAAATAGACCTTAGAATTGAATACTGCGCATACCCCTTCTACTTTTGCCGAGCGATCTTTAACTATCGCGCGACCTGTAAATCAAAATTGACGCCTGATAGCGAGCGGTGATCTCGAGATCCACGCCTCTTGCAAACCTGTCGCTAGATACGTAATACGGGGGCCGGTTACTTAGTATGTATTAACATGCCTAATTCTCCTAAGGCATACCAATAATATTGATCCCTTCAGGATGGTGTGCTGATATGTTGGCCACATCCATCCCAATCTCCAAAACTTGGTGCCACATCGTCTCCAAGCTCGACCAGCTCTCGAACCGGTCCACATTGTAGATGATAGTGCCGGGATGTTTCTGAAAAGAGATGCAAATGACATAATTAAAAATTTTAAGGAGATAACAGTTAAGCAAAATCGTTATTCAAAACTAATAATAAAAATACATGTTACAAGATACATATAACCGGGTATTTATCGGGTAAATTACCTTTATTACTTCCCGACGTTTTGCTTGGATTGCACCAAGGTCCCGGGAAGACTGAACAAGACTGACCTGTCAGTCTTCCCGGGACCATGCTTGGTGAAATCCAACCGAAACGTCCGGAAATAATAAAGGTAATTTACACGATACATACCCGGTTATATATACATTTATGTTAATAATGTTACAAGAGAATGAAGAGACTGGAAAAGGTAATAACTGAGGAGCAGTCTCAACATCAACATCATCATCAAGTTCTCAAACTCTAACAACTAATTGTAGAAGTTTGTATTCGCATCTTATTCATCGAACGGAATCGAAAAACATGTCTAGTATGTATATCTTTTAAAGGTTGGCAGCTTTATTGCAGGTTGTCATTACGTTCAGATTATAGATAGATAGATAAGATAGATGAGAATAATAATAATATAATGTTACGTTTTTGTTCCATAAAAACATATTTTTTTTTTATTTTTATTATTATTTATTGTTTTATAGGTGTTTATTGTAGGAAGGTGCGATGTGTTTTGTTCTAGATGTACAATCTTATGATAATATTACACTGCTATGTCATTAGAAGAATGTGCTGATGTTGCGCTCGCACTACTTAACATTGTAATGTTATATGCCCTAAGGTAGGTGTTATATGTAGATAATATAGTGTTCTAGATATTATAGATATCATATAATATTATAGTAAAAGACATAAAAGCTTTTGGTGTTGAATGTTTTAAGAACTTAAAGTTTTTGTTTGTCTGTGTATTCTTTGTTTTTGTAAAACAGTTTTTCTTTTGTATACCGATACATTAGTGGTTCTAGGTGTACAAACCCGAAAGGGGGTTATTCTGACCACCCCAAGGATCTTTAGTTCTACAACTTTTCAGGATGGTTATCTTCATATCTTAAGACCACAAAAGTTTTTACTTCAACCGCTTATTATAAGTTAATGATGACCTAAACGCCGGCTGAATTTTATCAGGGCCATTGTCCTCCGCAGAGTTGCCACACAGGTGCAAATAAAAATACCTATAAACACACAAGGGTTTGATAAACCCCAGTTGTGTATGAACAATACAATACAAAATACTTTATTGCACACCTTGAAAAATTATAGGAAAAATACTTATATGGAGAGAAATATGGAAGTAAGAAAGGCAGGGGGTGTACTGTACCTACAATAGTATGTATTTTAACCCCTCAGGTGAGCCAACTTTTTTATTTTTTATTACTTATATTTTTTTATTTTATAAAAATGATTTTTACGGAAGCAACACATAATAATATGTTATAATTTTTTTTTTTTTTTTAATCTTTATTTATTTTAAAGGAGTTTAGTCACACAGTGACTATGCCACTCCCGTTAAACTAAACACATGTAAAACACAAGAATATAAAAAAATACACTTAAATAACAAAAAGATAAAGATTGATTAGCATTTTAGCCTCCTCGGATAATGGTGATGCCAGTACACAGTTGCACACACCTATGTTGCTACTAAACGTAAAAGACATATTTTGCCGCAAGGCCTCATTCCGAACACATTCCATCAATACATGATGAACATTTTCTTCTCTGTCACACTCCACGCAGTTAGGTGTATCTGATAGTCCCATTAAAAATTTAAACTTGTTTGACGGAATGTGTCCAGATCGAAGTCTTAACAATGTAACAACATCTTTTCTAATAAAATATAATATAATAATAATATATATATATATTTATATATAATATATATATATATGTCGGAGTGTCAGGATTTCGGTCCATTTTTCTTCCAACCTATCTGCTATGTGCGTGTCCAGGGTAGTTAAAGCAAACAAGGTGTTGCTGAGAATCACCATGTATTTTGCAATAATTAATAGGGTAGGTAAGGTACACTATTTTAACACGGACGGGGTGACAGTTCCGTGTTTGTCTCCACCGAGCGCCGGGTACAGAATAACCGTCCGCGCTCTCTAGCGACCGCTCGTCAACTAGTTCTGTGATGGATGACACGACTCTGTCAGGCGCGCGCGCTGTGAAGTTAGCTGTCGCAACGCCTCCGTTCGTGTTGGATGCGACACGGCCATCCTTGCGCTGACACACGTCCTCGTGTGTTAATCTAGAACAAGAGAGCAACCAGCACAATTTCCGTTCGGCCAACCCTGTGTACCAGGGCTTTATTTTACAACAGCGTCTTTTGAATAAAGAAACTATTTTACCAAAGTGATTTTTATTCAAACATACTTTAGATTAACTCAACATTAAGGCAAAATAAATCAAAACTATGCTATGTGAACTAAACTACTAAAATGATAGAAGAATCCTGAGGTCGAGCACCATTGACAAATAGTAAACACCAACAAAACATAATCATTACAGATTTTAGTTTTAATTTCCATCAATCAGCTCACAGGTATCAATTTCATGGTCTCCGACTAAACCTTAGTCTCAGCAAATAGTTTTGCTCCTTAAAGTCGAGTTGTCCCATAACTCTATGGTCTTCGCTACAAGACAAGACCCGACTGCACCACCCAGAGCTACCGCTTACTGCTTACTCACGGACTACCCGGGGGTAGACGCCGATTTCTAACGAGCTACAGCTACGATACTCTGGTACAGTCTCCGACCCATTCAATTTGAACCTGTTTACACAACTGATTATTACTCAACGTCTGAGTCACTCAAAATCTTGTCTATGTCAATAGGTACTTGATCCTTAGGCATCTTCCCTACACGATCATGAGCATACTTATAGGTACGCTTGCTAGTTAATGATTTCAACAAATAACGGTTCCCCTCTAATACATCAACAATCTGAAATGGTCCTTTAAACTTAGCGTCTAATTTAGTTTGATTGCGTTCTTCATTTTCAATAAGAACGAATTCCCCGATTGAAAATTTAGAAACGTTTGCTTTTGTTTTATCAAAACGCTCTTTATCATAACGTGCAGATGTCTCTATACCGCCAGTCGCCAATTATGTAACCGCCTCGAGAGATAAGGGTTCGTCGTTGTCATCAGGTACCAATTTCAAGGGACGCGCGACTTTGCCTGTCGGGAGCTCTAACGGACTGGCTTTCGTAACTCGATTGACTGTACAATTCAACGCAAGTTGTACCTCACCTAGTGAATCTAGCCACGACCTTTCTTTGTCAGACTCTACTGCGGTTAACATTGACTTTAACACGCTAATTATCCTTTCCATCTGCCCATTAGCACGACATTACCTTGTAGCCATAAGGTGAAGCCGAATGGTTTTACTATCGCAAAAGTCCTTAAACTCTTTCTGTGCCAAGGAATTCGTACCTTTGGTATTGGGTGAAGTTCTACCGGTACTCTACCTGAGTGTGGTTTACTAATTTTGCAGGTGACACAGCTCTCCACAAACTTCCATAATCCTAACTATATTGGGAGAGACAATAAAATGTCATCAACATAAACTATGACGTAATCATTAGCTTGATCGGCTAGAGGCTTCATAATGGCTCTTTGATAGATGGAAACAGCATTTTTCAACCCAAAAGGCTAAATAAAAATTCATCGACTCACAAGATTTCTGGAAGCAGTTCCGCCAGTTATCATCTGCCCCTTCTGTTCGCTATACAGCATTCGGGCATTCAGCAGACGGGGTCTCACAGATACGCTGACAGCTCACACGCTTACGCTGGAATTGAAAAACAGCAGGACAGCAAAATGTTCGGTAGCATAATTATCAAAGCTAGAGCACACAGTCTTTAGAAATAAGTGACAAGATTTAGTTTACAGTGCAAAAAAAACTGAATGTTAACTTCTTACTTATCCTGGAAATCGTCATTTCTATTGTAATTGAAATAATTCACATTATTGTCTTTGGAACAGTTCTCTAACAGCCTTTATTTATCGAGCTAAATTTATTCAAACAAAGTACAATAATTTAACAAAAATCTATAAAGACTTGTGCATACTGCACGTGTGAAATTGCCTTAACCAGTGACTTATTTTAGGAAACGAACTCACCAAATTGTTGCTGTACTTTTTGCGTCTCGCTCCTGTCAGTTTACTGCAAATAATCATACTCGGGAAACACACCGCAGGATCAGGCAGCTTTGACTCACGCGCAAGTAAAACATTCATACGCGATTCACAATACTGATTATGTGTATTGGACTATACCATAGGTCACATGGTCGTCCACACCGTGTCCTTTGTTTGTCCATCTTTATCCATACTGCAATACTTGTCTTGGCGTCGGTCAGTCGTAATAAATTTACTCGAACATTCATAATTTTTCTCCATTATTAGATACCTATTCATTTCAAAACGCGACGACTTGCACATTTTGCATCTTGGATCTTCTAGATCAGAACATTTTCATTTGTATCTCAACTTTGTAGGTATTTCTTTACTTCGGCGTATTGTTCTTTGTTTGCATCTTTTTACGAGTCCATTAAGCTTACGATATTTACGAGCACTAAGCTTTCGTTTCAAGTACGTGAAGGCTTGAAGCACTTGTTGCAGCTGCTGACGTGTGGTAACCTCCGTTATAAAAACTAGACGTTGTAGTCGAGTGTCGATTTGAGACAAGTGTGCCATTACCGTCTATTTGGTTATTTGCTCCACGCTTATATCTTTCCATTTGTTCAACAATGACGTAACAGTACGGCTGGCATACGCGGCATACGACTCGTTTTCTTTTGGCTTGTCACTATTGAGGTTTATGAGGGTTGCAGCAGAAGTTTCCACACAGACAAATCGAGCCATAAATAATTGTTTAAATTCTATCCACGTCATACCTGGATAGGTTATTTGCGATAACCACGTCGTAGCTGATCCTCTTAATGCCTTACTAATCGTCATAATGAGTTGACTTCCTTCGACATTTCTTCCTTCGAAGCATAAATTGTTACTTTTGTCCCCGGTCTCCCGTACTACACCAAGATTGAGCGTCCGCATCGCACTTATCTGGGTTGAATTCCGGCAAAATGACGTCATGTTTTTTTGTAGGCTTGTTGAGTGCTTGAATAAGGGCTTGGATTTGTTGATTTTGCATCTCGAAAAGTACTCGGCATTGTGACTCGTTCCCGCTGCCAGTGCACGTAGACTTCGATCCCACATCTGATGTCGGAGTGTCAGGATTTTGGTCCATTTTTCTTCCAACCTATCTGCTATGTGCGTGTCCAGGGTAGTTAAAGCAAACAAGGTGTTGCTGAGAATCACCATGTATTTTGCAATAATTAATAGGGTAGGTAAGGTACACTATTTTAACACGGACGGGGTGACAGTTCCGTGTTTGTCTCCACCGAGCGCCGGGTACAGAATAACCGTCCGCGCTCTCTAGCGACCGCTCGTCAACTAGTTCTGTGATGGATGACACGACTCTGTCAGGCGCGCGCGCTGTGAAGTTAGCTGTCGCAACGCCTCCGTTCGTGTTGGATGCGACATATATATAATATTTCAATATGTTATAATATAAATCATAGGTACACCATTGGATTCATATTGAAATTTTCTACATGTTTATGTATTCTACAAAACATAAAATAACTAGACATTTAACTTATGTACACCCGTTAGTTCATTAAGCGCGCGGAGCGTTCAAACCTTATGGAGATCCATCGCTCCATAACGATCATTGGGGGTTAAGTTATAGATTTTATTGTGCAGCAATTTGATTTGTTCTTATTTCATTACTATTTGTGGATCAGGTTCAAATAGACTTTCTGTAATGTAATCTTTACATATTTCTACATAAATTGGTTTATCATAAATCAGACTGTCTGTATATGGAACTGTAGGCGATCCTTTCTAAGAATTCTGACTGCCTCCGTGGCTCAATTGGTCTAATAGCCAACTGATATGCAGGAGGTAGCGGATTTGATTCCTGCCATAGGACAAATGTTTGTAATTGTTCGGCAGATATTTGTTCCAGGTCTGGGTATTTTCCAATGTATTAGAATCGCGCAGATGGCAGGACAAACTCGATCAGTACATTGTTGACTGGAGGGAAGCAGCTCAGGATCGGGATGTATGGAGGGAATTGGGGGAGGCCTTTGCCCAGCAGTGGGACCCAAATGGTTCATAATAATAATAATAATTAGAATAGAAGTATGTATTTACAAAAAAAATTGTTACAATGAAATGTACCTATTCTATCAATCATCTGGTTTCCATAGTACAAGCTTTGCTTAGTTTGGGACTGTGTTGTGTGTAGGGTCAGGCATTATTTATCAATACTAACACATCAAAGTTTATTCAAATTCAAATAATCAATGTAACATTACAGATTAACCAAAGTGTTACACGTTAAATCTTAAACTCATAATATACACACATATTAAATGAGTATTATTAAAACAACACACACAAAAGAAATACAAAACATAAAATAAAACAAATTATAGAGGCTGAGTATAGAGGTAAAGTTTGTGAGGTTGTAGGGAATAATCTCTGGATCTACTCAATAGATTCTGAATATTCTTTTACTAATAGAAAACCACATTACTTATTTGTGTGATTAAACAGTTGGATGTTTGAATTAAAAACAGTTCGTAGCACGATGTAAACAGTACTATAAGACAGAAGGAACAATATAAGGAAGGAATAGAAAGAGCACAACGAGAAAACATTAATGTCTCAGCGCGCGTATAAATAAAATAATTACCTCTTCAATGCGATGCTTTATCATCTCCATACTCCCGCTCCCTGTCATGATCCCATGGACTAGCACCACGGGCTTATACGCCAAACAATGGCTTAGGGCCATTGATAACGTAAAAGCCAACATTAACATGTTTTATTCTAAGAGAACAAAGAACTGATAAAGTTGTAGTTAACAATGCCAGTTACTACTGTAGTGATTGTATTATGATTATTATGAACTTTAGTTTGCTATAAGATGGTCATTAAGCTAAGAAGTAGGAAGAAATATATAAATTAATCATTTTGCGCAATCGAAATTATTGCAAACACAAAACACAACACGAGAAGACAACGACGGATATTTGACGAATGAATGAGCTGAACTGACTGTCTTAGTCTGATTGAATGAATGAAATATTGACATTTACAGCTGTTTTAGTTTTGGCCAATCAGAGAAAGGGGATATTAGTGTTCTGTGGTGTCGAGTTGACGAAAGAACATTGGTTCGGGATAAAATCTATTATTAAAATTAAATTATGATATAATTTTTTTTACCTTAGTTAGCTAACCTTACATACCCCGTAAAGGCGTTTTTCATGAAATATTTCTATTTTTGATCTTTATGTTTTATAGTTTTTCGTAAACTTTCGCGATCACAATTCTTTATAATATAATAACATAAACACTGGAATTTATATTATTATATATATAATATTAATTCATTTGCGTAAAAGTAGACTACCTACCTCAATCTAACGTTTCTCCTGACGAGCGAAGAGCATTAAAAAACTTGAGGTCTAACAAAGACATTTTAGTGCTCAATGCTGATAAAGGTAATGCCACTGTTGTAATGAAGACCACTAACTATGCTGATAAAATACGGATTTTGTTAAGTGACAAAAAGGTGTACAAGCCGGTATCTTACAACCCAACGGCTAGAGTAACAAACCGGGTAAGGTCACTGATACAGGAACTCAGAGACTCATTCGCAGATGATGTCTTCGAACGTCTCCATTAGCCTGCGAAGGTACATAAAACTGATGTACCCCTGCGACCGATAGTGAATTAAATTGACTCACCAACGTACAAGCTGGCTAAGCATGTTGCCGCGGTACTACAGCCGTTCGTGGGAAAGACATCATCCTTTGTGAAAGATTTTCGCTATTTCACATCATCAAGAGCGTAACATTGGAACCTGATGACAAACTGGTGATATTTGATGTGCAGTCCCTATTTACCAATGTTCCAGTAGCGGAGTGCCTTGAAGTCGTCAAAGAGAAACTGGGTGACCTTAAACTTCCACATCAATATGTTGTTTTGCTTCGGACCTGTTTAGAAGGCAACTACTTCATACATCAGGGACAATTTTACCTCCAGTTTTGGCTAATATCTGGATGGAGCATTTTGAAATTCTCTAAGACCTATCGTCCTACGGGGTAAGGATGTGGAAACGGTACGTTGATGATGTTTTCTGTGTATTGAAGGGTGAATACATGTAACTGAAATATTTAAATCTTACTTAAACTCAGTCCACCCTAAAGTCCAATTTACACATGAAACGGAAGAAGAAAGAAGTTTTTCTGGACGTGAAGGTAACGGTGAAGGCAGATGGTTCCTTAGCGCACACCGTCTATAGGAAACCGACACACACAAACAGGTCTATATACTCCATCACACCACCATACTCGCCATTTGCAGTCTGTTGTTTCATCCTTAACCAACCGAGCATAATGATCTTTGTGACCCTGACCATCTAGATGGAGAACTGGCGTACAGGAGGTACTAACAAGAAATGGTTATAAAGGTTTGAAAAGGCAACAGCACATACGAGCAAAAGAAAAGCTACGTGATGTCCGCCGTCGGCAGACGTATCTGCCATAATGTCAAAGGAATAACTGATAAAATTGGGAATATTTTGAAAAAGTTTTCGGTCAAGACCGAGGACCGGACCAAGACGTCACACTTCTGGAAGTACCTGGTGTGTATAAAGTTGACTGTAGTTGTTATTGTAGTTGTTATGGCCGTTCGTATATTGGGCAAACCAAGCGTACAATAGCCGAACGCATAAAGGAACACATCGCTACAGTTAAAAACAACCACCAGGTAAATAAATCAGCGATAGCAGAACACCTAGTGGATTCAGGACCAGCATTAGATTGAGCGTCACGATCCTAAAATTCTTGCCGATGAACAGTCAATATTACCGGAGAATAATGCGTAAGGCAATCGAAATCTAAAAACACCCGAATTTCAACCGTGAAGATGGATTTAGGCTCCCGATATCTTGGAATCCAGTGATAAGTAGGTGTAGTGCGCGTCGTAATGTAACATTGCATGAAGATTATGTTAGTGTTGTGTGCCGCAATGTAAACGCAGCCTTGCCGAGTTCTGAAGACAAAGTGATGGTAGTTGCAAAACCACCATCGCTTCTTGATGGACACTAATGAAATCTCCAGTCAACCCAGTACCACGATCGTTGAAACACAGTCGAAACGTCGGGAATAATCAAATGTATGTACATATATAGGTAATATGTTTTATATTTATCGGGATAGTTAGAAGACTTTAGGGGAGACCTTTGCCCAGCAAAGGGACAACATAGAAAAAATTATATATTTTTAAAAACATGGTTTTGGTTAAGTTTTCATGTCGACGGGAATCATGCATACCTACGTTTCTAAATTATAAAGATTAACTATAATAGGTCTGCTAAAGTTACTCCTCACTAATTAGAAATGTGTGCAGTACAGAGTGCACACCCTGCCTCTCACAACCCTCGAATTCTTCAAAGTAAAACAAACCTTTTGTTTGGGGTGCTTTTGGGTTTGTTGCTTGTTTTTAAAAATGTATAGTATACTACCTAAACATAATCTAATAACCGGTCGCAGGCACATCGGCCGACTACTTCAATTATTTAAATAAACCTTAACAGAAGTCAAAGCATTCAAAAACAGTTTGTAGACTCATTTTAGTGTTCCCCTCCACGGAAATCTTTAGTAAAAGGCGAAAGATTTATACGCTTTGAAGGGAAACCAGAGTAACGATTGTTAGATGAATTGAATCAAGTGATCCCATGCTCTGCATTTTCGTTAGCGCGATCTACGATTTGGACAAAATTAGCAGCGACCTCTAGTTGTGATTAAGGAACTACACGCCATAGATTATCAACAAGTTGTTGTGTATTAAATATACTTGTCGAATAACTAGGAGTGAGTGTGAATGTATGTACCTATGTAGTTATACTTCGTTTTCACGTCAAATCAGCTGAACCGATTTTGATGAATTTTAGTATAGAAATAGATTAGACCATGAAAACGGACATAGGATGCTTTTCGTTGCGTAAATTGAACCAGAAGGGATTAAAAAAGAGTATGCAAGTTTTTAATGGAAATATCGTGATTTTTTACTGAAAGTACTTAAAATAAAATAAAAAAGAACATTTTACTATTGTAACTTTCGTGACTTATTTACGACATTCATATTAAATAGCGGGAATGTTCCCGTACTTGTTATTGTTGGTGGAGGCACCAACTGTTTCGAGTTCACCCTGACGAAGGCCCTCGATAAGGGTCGAAACAGTTGGTGCCTCCACCAACAATAGCAAGTACGTGAACATTCCCGCTATTTAATATGAAAAAAAAAACATTATTTCAAAAAAATTATGTTTCCCACACAAAGTTTCATCCCCTATATTTTCACCCAAGGCATGTCCCTTTAGTGATTAGTATATGTATTTTCACCCAAGAGACGTGTCTTTAGAGGGTAAATAGGGAATGAGGAGTTGAATATAATATAGGGGATTAAACTTTGTATCGAAAACTTTATTTTTTACTCAAGATTCTTGAAAATTGGTAGGTACTAACATTATCAAACAAAAAAAATTAAACTTAAATCTAAATCATCCCCTGCTGTGGAGTGCCGGCAGTAGAATAAAAGTTGCCTCTCCTTTCTTGCCTGTTGATGCGTCTTGGTGCGTTGAAGTCTGCTAAATGATACCTCCGGAAGATGCCCATCTTCTTTGCAACGTCTTTCCGTATATCAACATCCCGTTCTGTGATCGCCAACGCGCTTGCCAAGCGTGGCGAGTATGGCAACAACCCCCTTCATGATATTGGAGATCAATGTGGGATAGAGGCCTATGCCCAGCAATGGACGTGTACAGCAGTCTTTCGACGATGATTGTGTACGAACGTTGGGAAATATAAAAATTAAATACGTGCTGCAGCATATCTCAAAAGCCATTACTTAATTTGAAATATATACCTAGGAGATGAAATGACTTTGGTTTAAATGTAGCCTAGACATATTAACGAATTTATTAACACCATATTCATTAAAATCGGTAACCGTTTAAAAACCACACATAGACGGCTATAACTATGACCCTTCCCAATTAACGATGTCTTAACGCAGGTGAAACCACGCGAGTCAGTCAGCTACCTTATAAATTCATGATAAGTGACGAAGGGTCAAAGCTAGTGTTTTTAGAAACATAATAACTAGTTTTGACGTTACAGTTGATCGAATTTGATGTTGCGCTAAGTTTAGAGTCATTAATATAAAGCCGTGCTGTAAAATTATGTTTAAGTAACCACTATTAGTTGCCTAGATTAATTATTTTTTTCTCAAGTGACGATTTATCTACTCTACGTGGAACCCTATTAACCCTAAGCCCAGGTCGAGACGAGAACAAAATGAATGAACTTTGGTTGTCAATGGCAATGTTGAATGCTCATTCTGTCATTCATTCATTTCACTCCCATGTGTGACATGTGTTTCTGTTTACCACGAAAATGTGATGTGATGTGATATGAATTTTGAATGAAATTACTATCAAATACAGTTTTATTATAAAAAATAGGCTAAAGTTCACTTTTGTCTCTAAGGTAAGTACATCTATTATGGTATAAATTTATCCAATTTAAGGCTTGTAAGAATTTAGGTTAGGAATATCCTTCCAAACCGGTGCAAATAAGTGTAACCTAAAACATTTAAACGTGTTTTACAGCCATGGCAACCTCGTTAGCGGCCCAGCTGCAAAAGCTATCCGTCCCCCAAGCTACTATCTATAAGGATGATAGCAAAACGGTGTCTCTGCTCTTCGATCCCAAAGATGCAGCGCATAAAGACAGGCAAGTCTTCTACGAAATCGGTCTGAGCGGCCTTCACGAGCTCATAGCCCTCAATGAAGCCTTCATAGTTTACGAAGACACACTTTTCAGTATGTCCTCTAAGGAGTTTGAGCGAGCCATGGAAAACAAAGAGGTGAATGAGAGACTTGATTCAACAATAGAGAGATTTTTACTCCAATTGTCCCCATACATTCTACTACAGTCTGCTCACAAAGCCTTAGAATGGCTAATAAACAGATACCACATACATCAATACAACCAGGACTCAATCATGGCACTTATACTGCCATATCATAGTACAAACATATTTGTCAGAATCGTCCAGTTGATGGATATCAAAGGTAGTTCAAACAGGTGGGTCTGGCTACGCCCAGTACAGAAGAACGGATCAGCACTGCCTAACCAGAGCCTGTTCAACCAATGTGCGCAGAATCAAGCGACAATGTCATTCATTGCGAAAAATACTCTGAAATATGTAGAGCAATATGGTGAGAAAGCGAACCAGCTTAACACAATCTATGCATTCTTCTGTCAGACTTCAATAGGAATGATTAACACAGTACAGAAGATTAAGGAATCCCACATCAATTCCTTGCTGCCTACAGTAATCGCTGCAATAGATTCACCCATCGCAGACTTCAGAGCATCTGCATACATTATACTGGGTTATTTGTTCACAAAATCGAAATTCAAAGTTAGAACCCTGAATGATATAGTAGACAAACTATTAGTATCTCCGTTTGACTTGTCCTATGATGTTACATTGCTCATAATCATTTTGTATGAGAATCAGAGGAACTTGGTTAACATGTCGGAGGTTATTCTGAATGATATGTCGATTGGTATAATGAACACCTTATGTGGACACCTTAAGCTTCTGAGTGAGAAGAAAATCAACATTCTTCCGTTTGTGTTGGCATTCCTGTCCAGTGTTCTGCCGCACATGCAGAAAGATAGTGAGGAGTTCATGCGATTCTCGAAGCTGCCGGAAATATTGATTGATGAGGTTGACTTGAAGAACCAAAGCCCGGAAAAAGTTATTCAGTAAGTACTGTTTTGTTTTATCAAAATTTATGTCAATCATAATGATTTAGTATTATATAGTTATTTTTACTATAGAGATAGACAGGTTTTCTAGGATGTGGGGGATGCTTTTTTATAAAGCTAGTATAAGCAAATTAAAAAAAATATAGTCTATTTCCTTTATACTTTCTTGTGGTGGTGGGATCTTCCAAAAACCAGGGATAACCAGTAATAAGCCTATCTTTAGCACCAGTCTTTCATTAAACATTACATAGATGTGCATAAATAAATAAATTTATTCTTACTTATTTTTTTTTAAGGGTTTTAGGAGGCCTTTTCTCAGCTGTTAGACAAGATAGGAGTGGTATGAAACTGATAAATGTAAATAAGTAGGTACTGTATGGTAATGATATGCACATAAAATGTCATGATGCACTAACTATAACTGCTGTTACTAGAGGACAGTGGATGAGGCTAGCAAAGGACCGTTTATGTATATAGCAGGCCTATACCCAGTAGTGGGAGTCAATGGGCTGATATGAAGATGGATGATGATGATCTTGATGTTCCAGTACTGGACCAACAGCTGGATTAAATACATTTTCTGTATTTTCAGATGTGTTCTAAACTTCTACCTACCACATAAGATTTTTAAAGGCAAAGGCACCGAAAATGACGGCAACGAAAGTGACCTGGAGATCATCGAAGAAGAAGACGAATTCAGCGAAAAGATCTTCAACTGGTATGCCGTATTCCTGAAGACCTTCGAAAGGCAATACCCTGATGCGTTTGACAAAGTAATTAAGTCCATAATGAGCTCGGAAAGTAAACTAAAGAGAGATAGGAAAGATCAGCTGTCGAAACTACTTGGATTCAAGCCGTCTATCGCACACAAAGTAGGTGGAACATACCTGTTTGAAAACCTTAACCATGTCAACTCAGACTTACGAATCGAAGGCATAAAGTATATTCAAAAAGACATTGACGCTATCATGAATGATGACCCCGACTTTGTTAAAGATTCCATCGTTAACCGCCTAGGTGACACCCATCCACAAGTAGTCAATGCTACTTTGGACATACCAACTGATAAGTTGGAAGAGCTACTGAATGAGGTTGAATTGACCAACGCTTTGGTTAAGATCTGTAACAAGCAAACCAATGCTTGGAAACCTGTGATCAAAAAAGCCATCGAAAAATTCTGTTCTACAAACCTTCTACCAATCAATCAAGAAGTCATAATAGCTTTAGTGCCATATCTTTTTGCATATGATAAAGACTCCGCTAAAGTCTCCTGGGAAATCTTATCATCCGAGTGGGCCAAAAAGCTCAAAATCACTCACAAATCTATAGGACTCAAAGTACCCCATAAAGACAATCCACTGGTTATCAATCACCTGGTGTTCAAAGCCATTTTTGTCGATAAAATCGTAGAGTTTGAGGACATCCTAGATGAGAATTTGCTGAACAAAGAGAACACTACAGATATTTGCTGTTACATGCTGTTAAAGTCATGTTCTTTCGATAAAGCATCTGTTGAGGAAGTGTCACTAATACTCAACTTGCTCTTAGAGTCTGTCGAAAGCCGGTCTATTGTCATGGCGACAGACGGCAAAGTATTCTCAAGCGAAATCGTCCCGGAATTTGTCAAAGAATCAAGGAAAGATAACATACTCTTTGAAGTTATAGAGTACTTGTTCACTCGCGTGATTGAAGACGTTAATATCAGAGATATCCCAAAACCCTGGTGCAATGTCTGCAAGACCTCAGACATGATACTAATCAGACGTTTGTACGAGATCTGCATAATTGGCTGTGGTATACCAAGCTATGGTGAACACTATGTAAAACTACTGCAGAAGCTCTTAAATAAATTCTTCAAAGACCCAAAGGAGAAATTCGAGTTTATAGCAAACTTTGCTTGCGGACATATCCTTTACGCAGCTGACCCCAAGGATGTGATAGGACCAGAACTACAATTGAGAAGCATAAAACTCCTAACCAACTTCATTGCTATACAGAAAAATAAAAAATGGCTCTATGAATCTGATGTTCTTGTCCTTATGATTCTCTTCGATCTAAACAACCCGGTCACGGCTATCCGCCAAAGTGCTAAAGACATTATTGTCCAGATATTGCAAGGGAAGCCTGATAATAAGCTGGTATACATTCGCTTATTCGAACAGCTTATGATCCACGATCAAGCATTGTTGTTAGACCATCAGCAGATAATTCAAGTTCTGATTACAATTCTCAGCCAAAAAGACCCGCTAACGAAACTATTCCGTCGCAATTGTCTTCTGAAGCTGATGGGAGTGCTGAACTCTGAAGCGACCCCTACTCATATAAAGAGTAGTTTCCTTCAAATCCTTGCAAGTTTCGACGTACCAATCGCGTTTCCACACATCATACCTGTACTAAAGCCTATAGAAAAAACCCTGAGCAAAGACAAAGGTTCGCGATTGGCGTTGGACATCTACGAATCAAATCTCCTGAAAAGCGTCTATCGCCTTATAAACGAATCGACCATAACTACCTTAGAAAAAGATGAAGTGTGGGCGTCTATTGAGTTCGGGCTGAAAGAGTACAGGGAATGCATTTTACAAGATGACCAATCCTACACAAGTCCAGCTGTTCTCATAATGAAACAGATTGACACACATGAAGACACATTCAAGAAACTTCCAGAAAACAAACGCACCGACTTCGTCCGCTTGGTTGGCTTAGCTGGTGCCATCAGTAATAATCCTACCATATCTAGTGTTGCTGCCAGGCTCATGAAGAAAATACACCTTGCCTTCAATGATTTTAAGCCCATTTTCCAACGAATGATCAGCGCTGTTGACCCTGCTCTTGACTCTTCAAAATCCAAGCGGAGTATCTCAACCTCGTCTCTATCCTACGAACTGACGGAGACGAATGATTGGAGACTAGGCATCACGATCCTCGAATACGTACAAAACAAGAAGAAAATGGACCTTGACAAAACATTCGTTCCTATTTTATTCGAACTACTAGACAAATGTCTCAGGTTTGAAGAACAGTCTTACGTGGAGTACACCAAACAGCTAATTTTGTCTTCCATGTGGTACTATTGCAAGAAGTTTATTAAAGAAACCGACCGGGAGTTAGTCAAGGCATTGACAACTGGTTTCAAAGTGGAGCTGATCGTTCAGTGCATAAGAGGTACTCAGAATCCGCAGACGCATCATCACGCGTTGATACTTCTGTCGCACGCAGCACACATGCTGCCCGAACAAGTCCTTCACCACATCATGGAAATATTCACGTTCATGGGATCCTCAGTACTGCGACACGATGATGCGTACAGCTTCCACATCATTACTAGGATCATTGAGACTCTTATACCGATTTTGGTGAAGCTAGACGCAAGTAAGAAAGTTGACGAGCTATCTCCGAAGGAACTAGAACAGTTGCAAAAACGTACGGTGCCAATTCTGCGTATATTCGCTGACGTAGTCTTACACGTTCCTGAACATAGAAGACTTCCACTCTATAAGAAGCTGATAGAAACTATCGGAGCTGATAATTTCCTCTGGGTGTTTGTTGCTTTGTTATTAGAAGCGCATGTATCCCACTTTGGTGAAACTAAGAAGAAGGATGATGATCCTCCGACAAGGACCTTAGCAGACCAAGAGGCCCCGATTAACAGACTCGACTTCGGCCAAAACATCCTGTTGGAATTTCCACCAGAAACATGGCTCAGTACCTTCATCAAATTAATGCTTCACATCAAATCTTTACCGCATCTGAAGGATGAAAACTCTATGGACACTGACGTAGATCCGAGTGAGATTTTCAGCGTAAATGGACATTCTCCTAACCAAGTTCGTCACTACAAATACATCGTAATTACCTTCACGAGCAACTGTTTATCATCTTCAAGATTCATCCAACACAACAGCGAAGCTACAGAGTCTCAAGTCATGGGACACAATTACAAAACTCTCATTATAAACATTCTGACGTACATCCAATCTATTTCGAAAATTACTGACGAGAAGACCGTGAAATACTGGCGTGTAATGTTGCACCACAGTTACGATTTACTTGACCACACCAACAACTTACTATCAGCTCCCATGTTCCTCTCTGTTGTACGTGGACTGCTGAAACATACGCTACAGACAGTCAGAAGGAAATCTATGGAGTTATTGAACTCAAAAATTCAGCACCAGCCTGAGTTTTTGGCGAATGTTGATAAAGAGACAATGCTGTCGCTGCTTGATCCGCTTCTCGATATCATCAAGACGATTGATACCAAAGACCAGAACCTGAACGAAATCGCGGCGCAGGAACTAGAACTAAATCAGCAAACTGCTCTACTTTCGCTGAAACTATTGACCAGAACGCTGGCTTCGGAGAATCCTGAGCCGTTCAAACCAGTTCTAGATACGGTTACGGAGTACACATGCAACTCTGAGATATCTGGCAACGTCATGGCGTCTATTGTGCTCTGTCTGGCAGAGCTATGCAGCAACCTGAAAGCGCACGCTTTAGCTAGTTTAAGGAAATTCATGCCAGCGATCATCAAAGTGCTGAAAGCGCAACGTAAAGCTGAAACTTCAGAACTGGTCCTACTCAGCACAGTGACAGCGATCTCTAAAATAGTTGAAAGCTTGTCTCTTTTCCTAAGTCCGTACGTCCAGAAAATTCTGTACGAATATTCGATTTTACTCGCGAAATGGCAGAATTCCAGCCAGGACGTCTCTGTTGTTGTTGCGAAATTAGCGAACATCAAGAAGAAGATAGCTGGCGCAATCCCGCCTAGGGTGTTGATCCCCGCCGTGAGTGAGACTCACCAGTTGCTGCTGAGGAAAGGGAAGTTCGACGCTATTGGTCCAGTAATGTCGGTGCTTGCTGACAGCTTCACTAACGTAACAACTGCGGACTTCACTGCATTGCAACAGGATCTAACAGCTTTCTTCCTAGCCGCATTACAATTACGAAGTGACGCGGCGGACACAGGTATAAATCTAACAATCATAGACAGAGCCGAAGACGAGGTCGTGAAAGCACTCGTGAATCTAGTTCTGAAACTGTCCGAAACCAGCTTCAGACCGTTCTATTTCAAGATCTATGACTGGGCGATAAGGAGCAATGTTGATGGGCAGAAGGATCGTGTTATTACTTTCTACAGGTAAGCTCTTGTTTTATTTCGCATGCTTGCTTATTTTAACCCTTTTCAGGGTCTCTCCGTTTGTCCCAGATGAATTTCTTGAGAACTACCGATGCTACCGATTTGAAATAGATTTTTTTAACTAATATTGCAAATATTAAAATGTCATATCTATTGCATATTTTTTCTTAACCTACAACGCGTGTCACCAAATATTATTTTTGAAACAGCTTATTTTTATTTCAGGCTGAGCAGCGCGATCGCCGAACAACTAAAGGGTCTCTTCGTGCTATTCGCAAGTCACTTCATAAAGAATGCTGCTGACTTACTAGACTCTTGCAATAACAGCAAAACGGAAGAATACTTCTTTGACTCCGAAGACAAATGCCTTACGCTCATAAAATACATCATCAAGACTCTGAACATAGTATTCTTATACGACAGTCAAAGCTTCTTGAACAAGGATCGGTTCGAAACGCTCATGCAACCAGTGGTGGACCAGCTTGAGAACACGATGGGTGGGATTCCCGGCCTTAAGTCGAGGGCGGAAGAGTACATTATCCCGTGTGTCGCGCAGTTCGCGGTCGCAACTGCCGATGATTCGTTGTGGAAACTTCTCAATTACCAGATTCTGTTGAAGACGAGACATAATGATGCGGAGATAAGGTTAGTTTGTCAATGTTTTACTATACTTATGTACCAATTACTTGTGGCAAAAATTATATAAACATCGAAAACAGAATAAATTAATTCGTTTTTATGTAAATAATGGATATAAAACACTCTTTCCAATTCCTTCTAAGTTAATTGTCTATATCTAGTCCGAAATTTTACAAATTTTTATTTCTTATGATTTTCTCGGCCGACTCTGTGACAATTTTTTATTTAAAAACTGACAAAGAACCACCAGTTAAGTGGTGCATGCTAGCCCTAAGAGTAAGGGGGGTTACAGTTCAAAGATTCCCTTCTTCCACTCACAGACCCTTGCTGGTTTCAGTAAAAAAGAAAACAGTTTTTTTTGTTAGCCTATAGTGTCTTACTGCTGGGCAAAGCCCCCCCAAAATTTTCCATTCGTCCCTGTCGCAAGCGGTGTCCCACCAAAAGTATTTTTACGACGAATAAATAAAGTTATAACAGAACAATTTTAAACCTTTTTTCCTTTTTTTATGGAAACGACTCATTCATTCATAAGTAAGCTTTTTATTTTCTGACAAGAAAGGTTTCCAAAACTCCCAATCTTATTCGATAAAGTTTTATATGAACCAATTTATTTCATCCACAGGTTAACGGCACTAGACTGTTTGGTTGCCATGGCGACGCAGCTCGGTACCAGCTGGCTGCCTCTCCTGGCTGAGAGCGTGCCGTTCCTCGCTGAACTCCTGGAAGACGGAGACGCGAGGATCGAGGCCTCCACCAAGGACGCGGTCAGGAAACTCGAGACTATACTCGGGGAGCCGCTCGAGAAATACTTTTAAGACTTTGATTAATAACACCAGTACATCGAGGACATACCCAATAGAGAGGAAATGTCATTTATTTTGTATAAACAACAATTTCGCTAAAAATATTTCATAACTGTACGGAAAAGTACACAGGTCGTCTTGTCTTCTCTTTTTATTTTATGGCTTTTTGTGTTTGGTTTTACACAATTCCGCCAGTGTTAAGTTATTTAAAATCATTTTAAAATCCAGAAAGGTCGGCTGTTGGCGCTGTGTTGTTGTCAAAGGCGAGAGACAGTTGTCATTGCATTAGTGCAAAGCACTAATGTGTTTGGGAGGCAACTTCCCCTCATCCAAAAATCGAAATCCATGAGGGAGGCATGTGTTCAGTAGTGGACGTTTTACGGCTGAAATGATTTAAAAAAAAAAAATTATGCTACTAAATGACGAGACAAGCCGAAGGGCCACCTAATGTTAAGCGGTAACCTCTACCTCTTATTCTTATTCTAGTGGGGGTAACTAGATTTGCACTGACGTCCCGCATAGGGGTGTATTGTGCATTGTCCCCCGTGATGCTAGCCCGACCCTAGCCAGCCCGACTCCTTAAAGTACCGGAGAAGGACTCTGGGCCGCCGGCAGCATTCCCTGAGCATTCCCGAAGGATATGCAGATGTTGTAGAAGAAGAAGGGCATGACTCTATGAGCTCCTGCAGTCCCGCCTCTACCTATAACAATTGCAATGCCGCGGTGATCACGTTCACTAAGCACGTGACCAACGCTGCATTGCATTGCACCCGTCACCCTGAGACAGAGAGACACCAACGATGATGACTCATATGTTTCGGAATTCTTATGACCTTATTTCCCTTATTGATATGTGCTCGATGCCTATAAATATGATATGATAAATAATACGAGTATAAATCATATTATTACCTAAGTATGATAAATATATGTTTTGAGAACTAGTCCTGTCTTTTTTTTGTGTCTGCAAAAACTGTCGTCGAAGGGTGGAATACAAGTGGAAAACTTTGGAGAAGACCAAACTTTGTAATATATTCGTAAAATAAACTGAGAGGCGGGGAAAAGAATCAAAGATGGATAACCTTTACTGTTGATTTATTTATTCTTGTATGAGCAAAAATCAATCTTAGGCGGAATGTTATTTCATTTGTTAAAACTTAAATGCGCGCCATCTATCAGTACTGTGTGAAAACTGTGCTAGGCTGCAGACGCATAACCTTCTTAGTGGGTTGGCTAAAGTAAATGATGTACTTGTGTTTGAAAAGCCATCCGAGTCGTTTCTCTTATCCCATAATCCCATAATTTCCTATATTTACTAATAGGAACAATATTAATTTGTTTTGCTCGACCAGTGAAATCGTGTTTTATTAAGATATTGGATTAACGGGTATAAGTATATCGCAAAATTACCTTTATTAATATCTCGAAATTTCAATAAAGATAATTACGCGATAAATACCCGTTAATCCAATATCGTAATAACGTGTTGTAATTGTGAAAGTTTAAAAAAAACCTTGTTCTATTACGAATTTTCAATAATTCAGTTGAAATAGAACTGCTTGGTTGCCATGGCGCCGCAGCTATTTTACGTCCGATGGCTTTCTATTTTCAAATAACTCTACCAATTTTCGTTCGTCATTCGAAATAAACTAACTGGCTTTAGACCGTTATTCTAAGCTTTAGACAGTTTGGTCACACGAGTAAATCATTTACTAATGTGGTAATGAAGGAGGCCTGTGTTCAGTAGTGGACGTTTTACGGCTGAAATAATGATGATGATCATGGTTTGAACCAAGACAAGGAAGAAAAGAAAATTGAACACCCCTCCCTCACTCTCACCACAGGATGTTGCTAAAACTTCTTCAACGCAAGAAAATAAAAAGAAGGTACTGTTGCCACCTCCTATTATAGTCGACGGGGTAAAAGACTACCAAAACTTCTACGACTTCGTGTCAAAAAAACAACCATGCGCCACCTTCACAGTAAAGATGATGAGCGGTGATTGTGTCAAAATTAACTCCTGTAACGATGAAGCCTACAGATGTATAACAAAGATATTGTCAGACAATAACTGTCTCTGGCATTCTTACGAAAATAAGCAAGAAAGACCAATACGAGTGATGGTTAAGAAATTGCCTGCCACTTGTAAACCTGATAGGATCATACAAGACCTGAAAAACCAGGGATATAAGATTGAGGACGCTGTAAACAAACTGAGCTGGAAATCAAAGGAACCACTCAATATGTTTATGCTAACTTTTAACAACCAAGAAGACATTAGTAAAGTATATGCTGTAAAATATATACTGGGGTGTGCGGTCGAAATACAACCACTTCGATCAACCAAACTAATTCCTCAGTGCAAAAGATGCCAAGCGTATGGACATACACACAAGTATTGCGCCAAAGAACCTAGATGTGTTAAATGCACAGGTAAACACCTAACCATAGAATGCAAAAAACCAGCGGGAGAAAAACCAAAGTGCGTCCATTGCGGAGAGGCACACCCGGCTAACTACAGAGGTTGTATGGTGGCCAAGGAAATCCATAGATTTCGGAATAAGGCTGTCAAAAAGCCAGTAGTCGGTCGACAACAACAGGCATCCGGAATACCGGTAAGCGATATATTACCAAAAATCAGCCAGCCCAATATCCATACAAAACCATCAGGTACTACTAACAATGTTATGTCCTACGCTCATGTTGCTGGAAAGCACATTTTAAGTAATCAAAATAAATCTAGCTACTTGGCACCTGCGTCTTCTAGCGGCAACAAATTAGACGAGATCTTGAAATTAATGATAACATTTGATGAACGTTTAAAGAAGATAGAATATAGCGCTACAAATGCTATCCTTAAGAATAAAAAATGACTTGCACAATTAAAATTATGGCGTGGAATTGTAACGGGCTTCATAATCACCAGAATGAACTGCAAGTAGTCCTCAACATGGAAAATATTGATGTGTGTTTAATATCTGAAACACACTTCACAAAACAATCACATATCAAATTCAAAGGTTACAAAGTTTATCACGCACTTCATCCTGCCAATAAAGGCAGAGGTGGCAGTGCTATCATTGTAAAGGAACACATTAAACATCACGAAAAAAGCAAATACGAGACCCCGGACATTCAATCTATCTCAATTTGTATCGAGACTAAGCAGTATCCTCTTACAGTAGCTGCCATATACTGCCCACCACGATATACAATAAGAAAAGACATATATACAAGTTTCCTAAAGGAATTAGGTGAGAAGTTTATCTTAGGAGGTGACTTCAATGCCAAGAATACGTACTGGGGCTCCAGACTAACAAACACAAAAGGAAAAGAACTCCTGGGAGCCATAAAAGCAATACACTCTGACGTTGCTTCTACAAGATCACCAACCTATTGGCCAACTGATCCACTAAAAATACCTGACCTTATAGACTTTTTTATATACAAAAATATATCCTCTAACTACTTTAAAATAGATCAGAGCTACGATATGAACTCTGATCATTCTGCAATATTTTTAGAAATAAGTGATAAAGTACTCCTTATGGATAGCATGCCGACCCTGGTAAATAAACATACAGACTGGGATAGTTTCAAATATGAACTCGATTTGAATATTGATCTTAAAGTTCCATTGAAAACTCCAGGGCAACTAAATAATGAAGTACAGAAATTTATTCACCTCGTACAGCAGATTGCTTGGAATAACACACCGGAAACAAAAACAAGAATAGCTAGTAATAATTATCCTAACGAGATAAAATTACTTATAAGACAAAAAAGAAGCCAACGAAAGCGATGGCAACTATCAAGGTGTCCACAGGATAAAACCAAGTTAAACAACATGACAAAACAACTTAAAAAGCAAATACAATCCTACAATGACAGCAAGACCGCTACTTACCTACAAAAACTCTCCAATAATCGTACGGGTAATTACTCACTCTGGAAAGCTACGAAAAACATGAAACGACCAATGACTCAAATTCCGCCGCTTAAAGAAGAAAATGGGAAATGGGCAGTCAGTAATGAACAAAAAACTAAAATGTTCGCCGAGTACCTGGAACATATATTCAAACCGAATGATGGTCAAACCAACATACCAGAAACCACATATTATGACACAGAAGAAGATTTAGACATACCATTGGTTTCCCCGAGAGAAGTTCGAGGCGAAATACGTAAAAATATAAATCCAAAAAAATCTCCTGGATTTGACCTTATCTCGGGAGAAATATTACATAAACTACCTAAAAAGGCCGTAGTAAAAATAACGAACATCATTAATGCTACTCTTAGGTTAAGGTATGTGCCCGACCTATGGAAAGTAGCAGAAGTCATAATGATAGCGAAACCGGGAAAACCACCTCGTGACGTAAAATCTTACCGACCAATCTCCTTACTTCCTATTATGTCTAAACTATTTGAAAAAATATTACTTAAAAGACTGAAACCTATCATACAAGCCAAGAACCTTATCCCAGATCACCAATTTGGGTTCAGGGAAAAACACTCAACCATAGACCAGGTCCATAGAATTACAAATTTAATAGAGCACACCCTAGAAAACAAAAACGTTTGCTCCACTATATTTCTAGATGTAGCCCAGGCTTTTGACAAAGTTTGGCACGAAGGACTTATATTCAAGTTAAGGAAAACACTACCCAAAGCATATGTAGACATCTTAGAATCTTACATAACAGACAGAGTATTTAGAATACGGCACCAAGATGCCTACTCAGAAATTAAAGAAATAAAAGCTGGGGTACCACAAGGAAGTGTCTTAGGTCCGGTCCTGTACCTATTATATACTAGTGACATTCCAGAATTAAAGAATACTATTATAGCAACATTTGCAGATGACACTGCCATAATGGCTGTTGGTAAAACTCACGCAGAAGCGACAGAAAAAGTTCAAGAGGCCGTCAACAAGGTATATGACTGGACAAAAAAATGGAGGATCAACTTAAATGAAACAAAGTCGATTCACATAAACTTCACGAATAAAAAAGAAGAGTATCACCCAATATTCATAAATCACAAACAAGTGCCTTATGAAAATACAGCCAAGTACCTAGGTATGACGCTTGATGCAAAGCTTCGCTGGAAAGCTCACGTCAAGAAGAAAAAAGATGAGTTGGAGCTTCGCTACAAACAGATGTACTGGCTGCTTGGAAGACAAGCAGCTTTATCGGTACATAATAAGATAACTCTATATAAACAAGTCCTTATGCCAGTATGGACCTATGGTATACAGCTATGGGGCTGTACCAAAAAAAGTAACATTGACATCATCCAAAGATTCCAAAACAAAGTACTCAGGGATATTGTAAATGCACCATGGTACGTAAGAAACGAAGATCTTCACCGGGACCTCAATATAGACTTCGTTGCTACAGTTATACAAAAATACGCAGAAGCTCACGAAAAAAGACTTCATCATCATGTAAACGTTGAGGCAATCCAGCTCCTCGACAATACAGATCAAGTAAGAAGACTTAAAAGAACTAAACCTTTTGAGTTAGTGTAGTGAAAAGTGATAGTGTAAAAATATTAATAAAGAACACAAGAACATATTAGTGTCTTCCCCTTAAATAGAGACAGTAAGAAAAGTGCCATTGGACACATTCTTAGATATAATTTATTTTATAAAACTATGTCAAATTGAAATTGCTCATTAGCCTTCTTGGCTAGATTGTAATACTATTAGGGTACAATTATGTTTATTATTGTAAACTAATCAATAAAAAAAAAAAAAAAAAAAAATTTAAAATCCAGAAAGGTCGGCTGTTGGCGCTGTGTTGTTGTCAAAGGCGAGAGACAGTTGTCATTGCATTAGTGCAAAGCACTAATGTGTTTGGGAGGCAACTTCCCCTCATCCAAAAATCGAAATCCATGAGGGAGGCATGTGTTCAGTAGTGGACGTTTTACGGCTGAAATGATTTAAAAAAAAAAAATTATGCTACTAAATGACGAGACAAGCCGAAGGGCCACCTAATGTTAAGCGGTAACCTCTACCTCTTATTCTTATTCTAGTGGGGGTAACTAGATTTGCACTGACGTCCCGCATAGGGGTGTATTGTGCATTGTCCCCCGTGATGCTAGCCCGACCCTAGCCAGCCCGACTCCTTAAAGTACCGGAGAAGGACTCTGGGCCGCCGGCAGCATTCCCTGAGCATTCCCGAAGGATATGCAGATGTTGTAGAAGAAGAAGGGCATGACTCTATGAGCTCCTGCAGTCCCGCCTCTACCTATAACAATTGCAATGCCGCGGTGATCACGTTCACTAAGCACGTGACCAACGCTGCATTGCATTGCACCCGTCACCCTGAGACAGAGAGACACCAACGATGATGACTCATATGTTTCGGAATTCTTATGACCTTATTTCCCTTATTGATATGTGCTCGATGCCTATAAATATGATATGATAAATAATACGAGTATAAATCATATTATTACCTAAGTATGATAAATATATGTTTTGAGAACTAGTCCTGTCTTTTTTTTGTGTCTGCAAAAACTGTCGTCGAAGGGTGGAATACAAGTGGAAAACTTTGGAGAAGACCAAACTTTGTAATATATTCGTAAAATAAACTGAGAGGCGGGGAAAAGAATCAAAGATGGATAACCTTTACTGTTGATTTATTTATTCTTGTATGAGCAAAAATCAATCTTAGGCGGAATGTTATTTCATTTGTTAAAACTTAAATGCGCGCCATCTATCAGTACTGTGTGAAAACTGTGCTAGGCTGCAGACGCATAACCTTCTTAGTGGGTTGGCTAAAGTAAATGATGTACTTGTGTTTGAAAAGCCATCCGAGTCGTTTCTCTTATCCCATAATCCCATAATTTCCTATATTTACTAATAGGAACAATATTAATTTGTTTTGCTCGACCAGTGAAATCGTGTTTTATTAAGATATTGGATTAACGGGTATAAGTATATCGCAAAATTACCTTTATTAATATCTCGAAATTTCAATAAAGATAATTACGCGATAAATACCCGTTAATCCAATATCGTAATAACGTGTTGTAATTGTGAAAGTTTAAAAAAAACCTTGTTCTATTACGAATTTTCAATAATTCAGTTGAAATAGAACTGCTTGGTTGCCATGGCGCCGCAGCTATTTTACGTCCGATGGCTTTCTATTTTCAAATAACTCTACCAATTTTCGTTCGTCATTCGAAATAAACTAACTGGCTTTAGACCGTTATTCTAAGCTTTAGACAGTTTGGTCACACGAGTAAATCATTTACTAATGTGGTAATGAAGGAGGCCTGTGTTCAGTAGTGGACGTTTTACGGCTGAAATAATGATGATGATCATGGTTTGTAATGGCGTCGCAACTAATAACAGTACCTACCTAATAAAATGGTAATAGTCACGAGTGTTTCAAAAGTGAAATTGGTAATAGCACAGATAATATAATACACTAGTAGTAATAGCATGGTAAGTAATAGTGACAGCATAGACCAAGTAAATACTGGTCCATGGTAACAATACAAATGACTTCATTAAGATATCTTCACAAATCAGTGACATCTGTATAAAGGTTTTCGAACTATTTACTAACCCTTGAACTTGAGAAGTTAGAACACAACTTTCCAACCGAGTTACTGTAAAGCTTCCTAGATGGCGCTTATCTTAAAAATCTTTACGTGTCTAAATATTTATTAAGGTATGCAAACTTGAATAACAACCGCTTACATTTTAACGTATTTATGTGTATCTAGCGGAGTTGTAAGACAGCCTAACGTTTCCACCCACGTAACTAACCGTCGGAAAAGGCGAATTGCGTGCCTACAACTTTTCCTGGCACATGTCACAGTAATTAAGGAACTTGTGCCGAAAATCGGGAGCCGAAACATAATTATTGGAATAGGTGCCTTTGGTTTTCCGCTACAGTTCAGTCTATACTAATATATTAACATTGTTATAGAGAGGAAAGTTTTGTATGTTTGTAACGAATAAACTCAAAAACTACTGGACTGATTTTTTTTCACCAATAGAATGCTACATTATCCCTGATTAATATAGGCTTTATTTTGTCCCCGTATTCCCACGGGAACGTGAACTACTCTGGTAGTATTTATTGCTCTACAGGTAAAACCGCGGAGTGCGGGTAGTTACTAATATATTTATTGCTCTCTCGGGAAAATTTCGCGCTAGGTGTGGTACCTACCTACAACATATTATTATTATAATTTATTTTTTATTTATTCAGACAACATAGTCCAATTTTTGTTAGTAGAAGTTATACCTGGGTGTTAGTACTTATAATTTAATACAGATTTGGTCCTCTGAATTAGTTTGAATATCAGAGGACAATCAAATGTATTTGCTATTGCAGCTAGGATGGTGTTGCCGCTGGCACGGGTTCTGCTAAGCAGTGAGGCTGTCTTTTTCCGCCAGATAGCGTCGAAAGTTGCGACACGTGCATGTGTAAACATGCCCGAGGCACTGCAATATCTGGGCAGCCGCAACAGCAACCTAAATGCGTTATTATACTGCACCCGCAGAGCATTGTAGACTCGCTGAGTAGAATGAAGTACAGTATGCTTTGAATAAGGTAACCTTCACCGCATCTGTACATCGTGCGAATCTGCGAGCCAACATATTGGCCCTGACTGACAATGCTCTGCGTTCCCTCTCCTGAAATCGGGAAGTTTTACAAAATCTACTGGTAGAGCCCCTACTCTTACTAAACAACAAGAAAAAGATTTAGCTAAACGAATAATCAGACTTGCTCAAGTAGGCTTGCCGTTGACACCCAAACTCGTCCGAAAGCAAGCTTATGTTTTTTGTGAAACAAATAAAATACCGAATCGTTTCAATGACAAAAAAAATATTGCTGGTAAAAAGTGGTTGAACAATTTTATCAAACGGAATCCAGAGGTATCTCTTCGTAAAGCTCAATTCATGAATCCTGCAAGAGCACAGAAATTAAATAAGCCCATCGTTCAAAACCATTTCGAAGCGATCAAAAAAATATATAATTGGATATCTCCAATCACCCAGAGCGTCTATACAATATGGTTGAGAAGGGGTGCAGGCTGGCTCCTTCATTATCAACAACGGGTTACAAATGCAGAGAACGTTACAATTGCAATGTGTGTGAATGCAACAGGAAATACCATACCCTCAATGATTTTAATAAAAGCTTAAGAACAGAATTCAGTGCCAATTTACCCGCTGGTAGTTTAGTGAAGATGGCTCCTAAAGGCAGTATGATTACCGAACTGTTTGTTGATTTCATCAATCACTTCGTAGCGTTCAAGTCTCCAGGAAAATGTACAAATTACAAAAAAAAATACAAAATATGTTTATTTCCAAAAACAGGTTAACAAACTTCTAATTACTAGGCACATATGATTAAGGAATATATTTGTAAACTTAAAATGTAAATAGAAGATGGAAAAATAACCCTGTGGAGTCAAAGAGGCTGATACCTCGCTCTAACTAAGTTTAACACTTGTACAGAAGGTTAAAGGATGATGTTGCTAATAAGAGAAAAAATTATTTGAGTGTAATATGTAAAAATTTTAAGGAAATGAACATTTAAATGGCTCATGACATTTAAATCCATTTTAATATTCCCATATATATATAAAAGTACCTACATATAAATACAATGTTTACTATTCTTTGACGGAGCTTCATCTCATTTGGATACCACGATCGTGGATGCAGCAGATGAACACGACATCGTTTTGTACTGCCTGCCATCCAACACTACCCATGAATTACAACCATCAGACAAATCCGTCAATAAATCTTATGAGCACTATTGGGACGAGGAAGTCTTACTATACCTACGCGTACCTATCCGGCGAATGGGGCCGTGGTCCCAATACCTAGCGGTCCCAATCGACGGAAGCCTCTCATATCAACATCTAAAAAATATTAAGTATTAACTTTTCAGTTCATTTTATTAACAAGTAATAACAGCTTGTTTTTAAACTCAACTTGTTTCCGTTTTGGTCCGGAACCCTAATAGCTAACAATTTATCGCTGACTACTTTGTTCTTCACTTGGAAATAGTGTCGGCATTCATTATCATTATCGCGCAGTATTATACTTGTACGTAGCCTAAATACGACCGGATGTGCCCAGTGGCTGTTTGTGTACCTAATGGATAAAGCACAGAATAGATAAGAGGTAGGTAAAGAATACGTTTATTTTGTCACACGTATTACAAAGTTTGCCGTGGGGTGCCGGCAATAGAATGTTGTCTCTCCTCTCTTGCCCCTGGATGCATTAAGACTAAGAACCTCCGAGGGATGAACCTCCGGCAGATAGCATCTCCGTGTTTACCGTTCGCGCTCGCCAACCCGCCTGGCGAGTATGGCGACAACCCCCTCATGATTTTGGAGATCCATGAGGTAGGCCCATATCCAGCAGTAGACGTGGATAGCAGTCCCACGGCTGAGATGATGATGATGATTTCAAGTTTTCAAATACGATAGATATTGTGAGTTCGATTCCCCTATGCCGTGATGTGCCGGCAGAAGAATGTTGCCCCTCTTCTCTTGCAGTAAGAATCTGCCAACTACTTGCTACTTCCGGAAGACGTTCTGCGCTCGCCGAGCCGTCTGCCAAGCGTGGTGAGTATGGCAACACCTCCGTCACGTCCTTTTGATTGAAATGATTTGATTGAATGATTATTCCCCTACGTAGCTCAAGTAATCAAGTAAGTAAGATATGTAGGTAGGCATACCAGACCCTCAGAGCGTAGAGGCAAAAGCGAACACTCAAATTTATGCGCTTACTTTAATATTTAGCCAACATGCAATGATTTAATTTAAATTAAATCCTACAAAACTCGACGCCAGAACGTTGCAAACCTTCACAGGATAATAACTTTCCACCCCGGATACGGTTCTTTAATTTAATATATACAGGGTGTATTATAATATGTGTACTAAATCGAAATCCTGAAACCCGGGTTTTAGCCCATGATAAGTCGTTTTGGAAGGGAAAAAATGGGGAATTCGTAATTTTTGTTCTTTTATTTACATATTACTATGTTTGGTTATAGCTGTTTTTATTTGTACCTGAATGGCAACTTTTTGCTGAGGTCTGAGCCGCTTAAGCTTAAAATTTTTGTTAATTAATATTAATGAGCCACGTTTGAAACTACTTATATTCAACAATAAATATGTATATTCTGCATTAAGTATTCTTGTTAATATCTTCACTTACTACAACGTGGTTGCAATAAATGTTTTGACTTTAGTCAGGATCACCCCCTTTCGGCATAGTACACATAATACAACCTGTATACACGGCAATAGGTCCCTACTCGTACATACAGCACTTATCAAATATCTTTATGTGTTTTACCCCTCGTACAGGTGAGTGCAATCTCAGAGTCAATATCAAGCCCATTAAAGCTATCTCGAGTCCCGGTAACCCATTCAAATTTATGGTTAACACAACGTAAAAGCATGGTAAAATCCAATTTTCGTAATGCACGACCTTTACAAATATGTTCTGTGGAGATGTGAAAACGTTGATGGAAGAAGAAGAAGAAGAAATACATTTATTAGACACACACTAAACTTAAAAATAAGTATAGTAAACACATATTATAATACAACCTGTATACACGGCAATAGGTCCCTACTCGTACATACAGCACTATTAATTAGCGATATTATTGTCAACAGCAATAATTACAGCGCCATTTGGATGATAAAATTAAATGAGATTCGATTATTAGAGTGAAGAATTTCTAGTATTGACATTAGCAGTCTAGGATTTATTTGGTCTATCTATGCTTTTAGTGGCATCCTTTGCAACTATTTAAATAGGTATCAAAAACACGATAATGTATCGCGTAATACCTTTGTATTAGAAATTAGTCCTAAATGAACAAACAATTACACGTTTTACAAACTTTGCTTTTCAAGAGATGATTTTAATAAACGACTAAAAAAAATGCAATGAAAATATTTAGTTTTAATTCCGCTAATGCTGTGATGCAGGAGCACCGCCCTCCCGCCCGCTAATTATGCACATGCAGGGAGAACCAGGCTGTCAGTGCAGCATGCATATCGAAACCTATACGACGACACGTATTTCGTCTCTCCGCGTAACTGGTCGGCCGCTGGAACTCAACACCTCAGCGTCTCACCTGATGATGCCTCGCGGCACGAGCGGCGAGCTTGCGGCGAGGCATCATCAGACATCATCAGGCGGGCTATATTGGTTTACAAGCTTTTCCTGCTTGGATTGCCAGATAGACTCGTACTCATCTTACGAGACTACTTGTCGAACCGCTGCTTTCGCTACCGAATGGAAGGCACGCTCTCAGACCCCAAACCCGTCCTAGTCGGAGTTACTCAAGGCTCAGTTCTTGCTTCCCTTCTCTTCACGCTGTACACCAGCGACATTCCCCGACACCCGCAAGTCGAACTTGCCCTCTTCGCCGATGACACGGCTTTGTATTGTACGCATCCGATAAGAACAAGAGTCGCGTACGCATAAGGCTGCAGGCTGCACTAGACACCCTAGGTGCCTGGTTCAGAAAGTGGCGCATAGAGGTGAACCCGACGAAAAGTGCAGCAGTGTACTTCACTCGGAGTCCCCTCATGCCCCAGCCTCTCCTCCTCTTCGACAAACCCATCCCTTGGGTTAGGTCAGATCGCTACCTAGGAGTAATCCTAGATAGACGTCTCACCGTCTATCCCCACATAAGGTATGACACTTATCGCGCCAAGTTCGTGCTTAGCCGGTTAAACAGCCTTCTCAACTCGAAAAGTAAAATGTCCTTTACAAATAAAGTGACACTTTACAAAACAGTTGTACGGCCAATAATGACATATTCCTCTGTCGTCTTTGGCCAGTCCCGTCATGTTAGATGCCTTCAGGTAGTCCAAAATAACTTCTTGCGCAGGGCCACGGGTTGCCCATGGCACATGCGCAATGAAGACCTCCACCGAGATCTCAATCTCGAGTCCATCGAACACTTTATTAAAACTGCTTCAAAGCGTTTTTATGAAGTGGCGGCGGAACACCCCAATCCGTTAATCTCGGGACTACCCTCCGACTACCCGATAGAGCCATTGCCCACGAGTTCTTTCCTCCGTCGACCGAGACACGTTCTCGGCTTGCCCGTTGACGAGCTCACCGCCGCTAACCCGGAGGTAACGTCAACCCGTCCCACATTAGCTGCTAGGCACACATTCAATAACCGATGCCGCCGGCGGGGCCGAAGAAAACACTCTTCGTCTTAAGGTGCAGTTTTGCACCTGGACGTTAACCATCATTAGATATAAAAATCTGGCAACAGTCCAAGCCGTGGTTCGAACCTAAGTGGTGCCCTTGAGCTTGTTGCCCCAACCTAACTTTTGCGGCTGGGCGCCTTCTGCGCTCGCCATAGTCCGGTAACGTTGTCATGGCCATCTGCGGTCAACAACATATATTGTAATTTAAAAAAAAAAAAAGGGAGACCAGTCCCCGCCCGCTGTGGCAAAGGTGTGAAGGCGAGCGCAGGTGCCGCGTTTTGCTACGCTAGGGCTAGGGCGGAGGGACTGGTCATCCCGCAGCGCCGGAGCTGCCACAGAAGCTCCAGCTGCGCCCCCCCCCACTTCCCCGCTAAACCCCCTCATTTCCCTTCTACAAAAAACATAAAAACTACACGACAGCTGCAGCGGCCGCCAACAAAATATTATGGAACATGAAAATTATTGAAATAAATAATAGAAATATGAGAATAATGTTATGAGTATAAAATGTTATGGATTTCTTTACTTATTGCAAAGTACTTTAGGGATTGTAATCGTTTTGGATTACGATATTAGTGGAAACTAGTATATTAGGGATCGTTATATTAAAGATTGTGATTATTCGGGCAATCGATGATTATGAAAATAAATTTTATGAATTATGTATTATATTAGGGAAATAAAATTTTGGAGACAAAATAGAGAACCGACAAAGTGATACCATAAGGGTTCCTTTTTACCATTCTAGTCCGGAACCCTAATAGGTGCATACGACACTCTAAGTGACGCAGACGAAGATGAGCGGGATAGCTAGTTTTATATAATATTCTGGCACACGAATATACCTAAACTAAATGATAAGGAGAAAGGATGGTTATGCTTATGCGGACTCCTACTAACCTAAGCACTATGTATCACGCGCAAAGATTGAAATTAGATGTGCCCCGAGACCGAAAACTGGGGCATTGTCTTTTAAAGGTAGGGTTGCCAGGTGAGTCGCGAAAAAATACCGGACAACCCCAATTTTGTAAGCTAGGTCGAACAAAATACGGGTTTTTTATACTAATAGTTTTTATTTATTAATCTACATCACATACCTAAATCAACTAAATAGTAACAATCTTTATTATACAATGGTATGAATAGTATAATCTACTACATACTTACTTAAAAAATATAGGTAGGAACTTACTATTTAATACATCTATTGCGTTTGAGGGATTTCATATGCCTACTTTTGTAGGCGCCTGTGACCAGTAGTACCGACTTTCCTCAACATACCGGACATTGTTCTGTTCGGTATGACCATTTATTTTTTACCGAACAGGCCTAGAAAATTCCAGACTGTACGCTTAAATACCGGACATCTGGCAACCCTATTTAAAGAAGGTTATAGAAGAGCTAATTTCCAATTGATTTTGTTGTAGGTTATATTAATTTAAACGGTAATAATATTTTTTTAAATTATCTCTAACTTTGTTTTTTTATGGAGATCACCCGATTTTGAGCTTGAGGTCGGGCCCCGGACACAGTAGCGATCGGTATCTGGCTTATTTGTGTTAATTATAAAGCCGGCGCGCGGGGCACGCACTGCTTTTGCCGATAAACCAAACTATTATTACCTTTTATTCATCATCATCGTTTCGGCCGTAAGACGTCCACTACTGAACACAGGCCTCCCTCATTGATCTCTAAGAGGGGTAGTTGCCATACTCACCACGCTTGGCAGGCGTGTTGGCGAGCGCAGTACGGTACGTTGATACACGGAAAGACGCTGCTGCTCATCTTCCGGAGGTACCCCTTAGAAAGCTCTTACTGCATCCAGGGGTATGAGAGGAAGGGTAACATTCTTCTGCCGGCACCCTACGGCTGCCTTTATTGAGCAATCATAATTCACACACTTTCGTGAAGATAACACACAACACGTCCGGCTAACACTGAACTTACATGTACACTGATTCCAAATGAGCGACCTATCTCATTTCGTGTGGAAACAAAACGGCGCGGTCTCATTACGGTAAGGGCGTATCTAACGATTTAAGTCTTTGTATACGCGCAGTCTTGCCAACAGTACGGGCGGTTAGGCATTCTTCTCTTATCTACTTAGATAAGGCTGGTGTACATCAACAATTAAACAGTAGGTAGCTGTAACGGCATGCTGCGGGGTGCCGGCAGTAGAATGTTACCCCTCCTCTCATCGGATGCAGTAAGAGCCTGCTAAGGTATACATCCGGCAGATGGGGTAAGTAGGAATCTACCAAGGCTAGCTGCGGAAGACGGGCTGCAGCGTCTTTCCGAGTATCAACATCTCGTACTGCGCTCGCCAACCAAACCACGCGTGGTGAATATGGCAACTACCCCTCATGGAGCCAATGAGGAAGGCCGTTCAGTAGTGGACGTTTCACGGCTGAAAGTTTGATTCACTTCGTATCGCACCTACTATTACAACACTCAACAACTCTTAGGTACTACCACAGATAATATAAGGTACTACTACTACTCTACCTCTACAGTTACTAAAACTACAGTACAAACACTTTGAGTTTAAGTTGAATCACGATAGAAACTTTCAGAACGAACGTCAACCAAAAAATAAAACCGGGCAAGAGCGAGTCGGACTCGCGCACCGAGGGTTCCGTGCCATCGTACAATATAATATAATGACAAAGGCGGTTTTATATTTGTTGGAGAACCTTGCTTGCCATCTCTTGTCTGATAGCGGAACTTATGTAGATTTTTAACACTTTCGATGATTTCTAAAAGAGTACCTATGCTAAGTAGAGAGTTTGTAATAAATTTCCTGTAATCTTTACATACACTTCTAATAGCAATAAAAGTTTCAGAGGTTTATCTCCGCAAACTTCGGAGATAAGGGGGAACGCTATTTTTTTCAACATTTTTGTAAATAACTTATAAACGATATGACTTAAAAAAAAACTAAAAGCTGTTTATTAATGTGCAAAATAATACCTTTCATATGATAACCCACGTTACTTAGTAACTTTCCAAAAAAAATTGAAAACCCCCTTTCCACCCCCATTGTCTCAAAAACTATGCAAATTAGAGAGTTCGCTATAATTTTCCTATAAAGTTTACATACACTTCTATTAGCGATAAAAGTTTCACGGGTTTATCTCTGCAAACTTCGGAGATAAGGCGGGAACGGTCGTTTTTCAACATTTTTTTAAATAACTCAAAAACGATACGGCTTAAAGAAAAAGTAAAAACTGTTTATTATTGTGCAAATGAATATCTTTCATATGATACCCACAGGTCCTAGTAACTTCACATAAAAATTTTGAGATCCCCTATCCGCCCCCCTGCAAACAAAAAAGAATATTTTTTAACATTTTCATATTTGCTATATTTGTAAGAAAGTGTTGTCTTTTACCATTTCAAATTTCAAGTCTTAGCATCAGGTAGTTCTCGAGATATCCATTTGTGACAGACAGACAAGTGATTCTTTAAGGGTTCCTTTTTACCATTTTGGTCCGGAACCCTAATATCATCACATTATCCGTATAAAATTTATGGGAAAATTAATTTACGACTTAATGATATTTTTTATGATTTTTTACGCTGTTCAAATAGCCTATGTTCTTAGAATAATAAATAACACTATAATATTCTTAGCCTATGTACGATGTTCATATAACTCGGGCTCAGATAAATCCAGAACATCTAAAATACTTAATTGAAAACAAAGGTCTATCTGCAATAAAAAAAAAATCAGTCCAGCCATTCTCGAGTTATAATATTAAAAGTGGTGTAACTAACATGTTGCCATGTTGGCCGAGTGGTATGCACCCCCGGCTTTCAATCCAAAGATCGCGGGTTGGATACCGGCCGTGCACCAATGGATATTTCTTTCTTGAAAAATGTATGTGTGCACTTTAGACACGTGCTTTAACGGTGCAGGAAACATCGTGAGGAAACCCGCGGCTAGTAAGACGTATTGACTTGTTCTTTCCTCGAACTAATAGATGACTAAGCTGAGAGGATGGTGTAGGCGCTGGGCAAGCCTAATCCATCTAACAATGTCCCAGGCACTGCAGCGTCCCGTACAGCATGATTACCAGTTGCTGACGCTGTATAAATAATAAAATAGATACAAAGGCCCTTTTAACTAATATAACTTAGTTTAATAAATATACATTATCGTGGTTGGTTGGAGTACCTATACCTATGACGGTTCATTATCTTGTTGAAAGGACACTATTGTTTTAATTGGTTAACAATTTGATAAAGTAGCTGTACTTTGTTTGAATCTGCTGCAGCTCGGTGCCTTCTAAGGATAACTGGGTCATCATCATCATCTCAGTCCTAGGACTATACATGGCCACTGTTGGACACAGGCCTCCCTCATGGAACTCCAAGATCATGAGAGGGTTGTTGCCATACTCACCACGCTCGGCAGGCGGGCTGGCGAGCGCAGTACCTATGCTGTCTATGGAAAGACGCTGCTGCCCATCTTCCGGTGAGTATCCCTTAGCAGGCTCTTACTGCATCCACGGGCATGAAAGGAGGGGTAACATTCCACTGCCGGGTGCCCCCAGAGATTGTAAAATATCCACCATAAATTTTAACGTCTGCTACGCCGGCGCCGTTTATAAATATTCGTGAACTTTGACCTAGGAAGATAGAAAACCATTAGGTATTTAGAGTTATTTGTTGTCCTCTATCAAAGACATCTTTGTCCTCTATAGATAACAATTACCTACTCCGTTGTTATGTTAATCGCCGTGGGGTGCCGGCAGTAGAACGTTGCCACTCCTCTCTTGCCACTAATGCAGTGTTACTGCCAAGGGATACCTCCGGAAGATGGGCACCAGCGTTTCCGTGTATCAACATCCCCTACTGCGCTCGCCAACCCGTCTGCCAAGGGTGGCATGGTGAAAGCCCCTCATGTTGGTGATCCATGGCCTATGTCCAGTAGTGGACATAGACATGAGGGATAGCTGCCATACTCACCACGGCAGGCGGGTTGGCGAGAGCAGTACGAGATGTTGGCACACGTCACGGTGCCGTGGGGTGCCGGCAGTAGAATGTTACCCCTCCTCTAATGCCCGTGGATGCAGTAAGAGATAACTCAGGAAGATGGACAGCAGCGTCTTTCCGTGTATCAACATCCCGTACTGCGCTCGCCAACCCGTCTGCCAATCGTGGTGTGTATGGCAACCCCCTATATCCCTCATAGACATCCATGAGGGAGGCCCGTGTTCAGTCGTGGACGTTTTACGTCTAAAATGAACACATTGTAATTAAATAAAGCACATAATTGAATTCGTTATATTCGTTAAGACTATAGTAGATGGAAAAGCCGTGTTGGCCGAGTGGTATGTACCCCCGACTTTCGATCCGAAGGTCGTGGGTTCGATACCGGCCGTGCATCAATGGATTTTTCTATCTTGAAAAATTTATGTGCACTCTTAACACGAGCTTTAACGGTGAAGGAAATATCGTGAGGAAACCCGCGGCTTAGTTAGCTTCAGACGTATTGACCTGTTCTTTCCTCTGAATAATAGCTAAGCTGAGAGGATGGTATAGGTGCTGGGCAAGCCTAATCCATCTTACAATGTCCCAGACACTGCAGCGTCCCGTACAGCATGATTACCAGTTGCTGACGCTGTATAAATCATCTATAATAGATGCAAATGCCTTACTTTTTTATAGTAGATGGACCTACATTTTTTGGCCTACAATATTACCACCATAACAGAAACCAAATGAACAAATCAACTCCTAAGTAAAGGAAAGGAATAGAATCTTTGTGGAGTTCAGTTAATTGAGACATGGCGCTCAAACGAATCAACTCTTAATTTAATTAAATAAATGCCATTGTTATTGATTTAATTAATTTTCTGCATGGGCATTGATTAAATTCTTTACTCTCTTGACTAAATGGGTTTATAGTTGCCTACATATTGTACCTACCTACCTATAATAAGCAGCCCCAGAGGCATAATTTAGTTTTAAGTAAATAGCATTATGTAAGCACATTTCGTACCTATCTCATTATAAGTGAATAATCCTTTTTAAGCTAATAAATTGTCTTTAAAACCAGCTAGATTACTTTATATACTTATGTAAAAAGGTAAGTACCTAATTAATAAAACACTAATGAGTTTGCAAGCCTTTAATGAGTAAACACACTTAATTAATATAATGGAGATAAAGAGAAACATGTCCTACGTCCAAGATAGGAGAGATGTTATAAAAATTATGACGTTAATCCATATTATTTTAATCCTACTCATAAAATACATGTGATTAACATTCCAACTTTGAGTCTGAGTTCAGACAAGTGAATGACAGAAAATAAGTCCCATCATGATAAAAATTAGCACCAGACAATACAGGGTGTATTATAATATGAGTACTAACCCGAAAGGGTTCAGCCCATGAAAACAAGTAGTTTTGGAAAATAATAAATCGGTCATATTTTTCTTTTCAAAAAATTACCTACCACAACTTTTTTGTGGTTATATTTATCTTTATGAAAGTGTGAAAAGAGTGAAGAGAGAGGGAGACCTATGCCCAGCTGTGGGATCCAACGGGCTGATTAGATTAGCTTTTATTGGTTTATTAGTCCTTGCGGAGTTCAATGACCCTGTCAAAAATCAGCTAGCCTTTGTAATTTTCGTACGATCGTCGTTAAAACTTTCGTGGTCATTTCTTTAATGAAAATCACTGAATCCTGAAAAGTCGCCGAAAAAAGTTGTTCCTTTGGATGGTCAGAATCACACCCTTTGGGCTAACTACACATAAAAATACACCCTGTATTGATGTAGGTCCGCTCAAGCGAAGGGATATTGCTCGAAAAGCTTCTTCGTTTCCATCAGAAGTTTGGCTTTCTCATTTTTCTCAATCTTCTTGGCCCAGTGCGCGTTCCTAACGAACGAGTTATCGAAGCCTATCTTCAAGTCGACGAGACATGCCAAGATCATGCAGGTGTCCAGATTCTGCTGCGCGGACAGGTCCACGTGGAAGGACCCGTCCAGCGCGCGGCAGAACGGAAACCACTCTACGGTCGCCGGGACCTCCGTAGTCGTCTTCTCGTACTGCAGGTAATAATCCTTCGACAGATTATACAGCGACCTGTGAGTCTTCCCCAAACCACACAAAGCATCCCACAACTTTGCCTCGTTTATACCGTAGAGGCGAACTACCTTGAAAAACAAACAGGGCAATTGAAGGCCGGTCCACTCCATGTACTGAACGCAGGATTGCAGAACTTTCTTGGTTTTCACATCATTTCCACTCAAATATGCGTGTATCGCTAAAATTGCGGCCGGTTTCAACAACCTAACTTGTATGTTGTTGTTGAAAACTTCGGATATTTTCGGCAGTTCACCGCTGAGCGGGTTCGGGCACAATTTTGAGTACTCCTCGTGGGCACGCTTGAATGATTCCGAGAATTGATTCGCGCTTCCGACGAACCTCTTCAGGATCAGTAGGGTCAGGTACGTCACATTGACGTTCAGGATCTGGTACTTCCTGTTGTCGTACTTGAGGTTTAATTGCTCGATCAGAATTTTTATTTTGGTCATGTAGAAGCAATCAGGTAGCGGTTTGTGAGCGTCCCGGAACCTTATAGTGAAGGATCCGCGGGTTTCGAGTTGAAAAACATTTTTTGATGGATCGTCAAAAGATCGGGCGTGAGTAAGGACGTAGGTAAGAGCTTCGTATACCGTATCGGTCGGTTTTATCACTCCGGAATACGTAAGGAAGATCACCTTAGCACAACACACGTAAAGCTTGAAGTCAAAGTTCTGATTTTCGCGTAGGATTTGTTTAACGCTGTTGTTTGCAATGGCATCCGTCCAGTGCAGCGAATGGAACGGTTTCGAGACTGTTGGCGTCTTCTTAACAGCAAAACAGTTCTTGACAAATTTTTCCTCGCGCTCATTTGTGGGATAAGGTTCTCCTTTGCCAATTGCGCATAGAAACTTTCGTTTTTGGATCGCAAGTTCTCTGGGTACTATCATTTTGAGTGTTTTTTTTTCTATCCTATGTTTGTTTAATGTTTCTATTAGATTGTCCATTGTTTTCACTTTACTGCGTCTTTTAACGGTAGGTTCCGCTACTTCCACAACACTGACGTTTTATGTTGGCACATGCGCCTTTTCGTTGGGATATCGCTGGCGACTGAGCTTTGAACTGAACGAACCCCTATCGGGAACTGCCCTCGATAATTAGTTGCAGTACCTAATGAATGAATGACTGTTTTGTAAACAATGCCAACGCTTAGGTAAGTACCTTGTTTGACCGGCTGCTTGTGTTTCTCATAAAGAGTGCTTAATAAAAGCACATGCAAAGTATGATTTAAGTAATTTAAGTGTTATATCATAATAATAGGTGTTGTGTGTTAAGTTATGTATGACTTATGGTCTGTTATTGCATTCCTAACTAAATAATAGATATAAGAACTAAGACTGGAATTTAAGAAGAAAAATGTTGCCGTGGGGTGCCGGCAGTAGAATGTTGCCTCTCCTCTCTAGCCCGCGGATGCAGTAAGAATCTGCTACCTCCGGGAGATGGCCAGCAGCGTCGTAGCTTTGTCCAACAGCTGAGATGATGATGGTGATGATGAGATCTAAGATCATAACTTAAATCTATACTAATATTATATAAATAAGTTTGTTAACTTCTTGTCACGGGTGGATGTATGTATATAATGTAGTAATTTTGTTTTTTTGCTATATAATGTACCTAAGTACCTACTTTAATTATTAATTTCATGTAGGTACTTTAACCATTACTTTCTATGTACACCTCTAAACACAAAAGAGGTCTTATTCAATGACTATTATCTAAGCTTCACCAATAATACTGGAATTTTCGAACAATATATTATAAACAATCAACTAGGAATAACTAAAACATTCATGCAAAAGCAGAGGGTTTTTGCATATTTTAGTGATTCGTTAAAGTGCGTAAATTGTGGGGGGTTACTTAATTTTTTTTATTTTATGGACTTTTTATAGTAGTCCTTATTTTTTAATATCCAGCAGTGCACGTGGACATTCCTACGGCTGAGATAATGATGATGATTATTATTTACTAGTGTAAAGCGCAATAGGTGGCAATTGTAACATCGACTTTCCAACTGCGCCGTTATGACAACATTTTGAGATTCACTGAACTGTGGGAAGCCCCGAATAAAATAATATTGGGCTAGGAGAACACTACATACGATTTTTACGAGACAATTTTATTAGATATTCTTTTTAGGGTTACGGATCAAAATTATAAAAAGGAACTCTTACAGTGTGACTTTGTCTGTCTGTCACAGATTCATATGCTATATTAGTAAAAAAGTGTTATCTTTGACCATTTCAAATTTCAAGTCGATAGCATCAGTAGGTAGTTCTCGAGATATCCATTTGTGACAGACAGACAGACAAAGTGATACCATAAGGGTTCCTTTTTACAAGCTTTTATTTAGCTCGCCATGTGTGTATGTAAGTATGTTTTGTTTGGTTGAATATTGCAATTTTGAAGCAGATATCTTCAACCAAATGAGCTGAAATGTATAGGTACACACGTTTTGTTTGGATGACAATGCATGGTCAGCTATGTGATGTCACTCTGAATCCAACATGGCGGACTAGTTATTTTTAATTCACTCCTACAATATGGGTATCAAATGAAAGGGCTTGCTGAGAATAATTCGAAAATGAAATGACGTCACTTTGAATTCAACATGGCGGAATACCCAAGATAGCAGACTAGTTATTTTAAATGCACTTCTTTATTATGGGTATCAAATGAAAGGGCTTGCTGAGAAAAATTCGAAAATGAAATGACGTCACTCTGAATCCAACATGGCGGAACACCCAAGATGGCGTAGGTACTAGTTATTCTTAATGCACTTCTACAGGGTATCAAATGAAAGGCCTTGCTGAGAATCAGCCGCCGACCAGTCAACACCTCAGCGTCTCACCTGATGATGCCTCGCGGAGAGGCGAAACACGTGTCGTCGTATAGGTTTGGGTATGCATGCTGCACTGACAACCTGGTTCTCCCTGCATGTGCATAATTAGCGGGCGGGAGGGCGGTGCTCCTTCATCTCAGCATAAGCGGAATTAAAACTAAATATTTTTATTGCATTTTATTAAATATTGTGATATAATTTCAACACAAAAATATGGTCCCTCTAGTCTAGAGAATCAAGAATCAATAAACATTGGATGTCAACTGCTGACCACAGAAAATATAATATTCCTTCCTACCGCGCCACTAAGGAGTTTATAAACTTTAATTTCAATTACATTTTTTAGTCATTTAAATCAAGCAATTAAATAAATTACAACGAATAAAAATATTAACAATTATGGATTCCTTTGCTTTATAAATTAAACTTTTCATACTTTGTAAGAAATTTGCATTTTTAGGGTTCCGAACAAAAATAGTAAAAAGGAACCCTATGGTATCACTTTGTCTGTCTGTTTGTCACAAATGGATATAACGAGAACTACTGACGCTATCGACTTGAAATATGAAATGGTAAGAAATTTTTAATAATATAGCATAATGAAAATGTTAAAACGCTATCGACTTGAAATATGAAATGGTAAGAAATTTTTAATAATATAGCATAATGAAAATGTTAAAAAATATTCTTATTATGATTGCAGGGGGGCGGATAGGCAATCTCAAAACATTTAAGTGAAGTTACTAGGTCATGTGGGGTAACATATGAAAGGCATTCATTTGCACATGAATAAAAAGTTTTTAGTTTTGCTTTAAGCCGTATGGTTTTCGACTTATTTACAAAAACGTTGAAAAAAAAGCGTCCCCCTTATCTCCGAAGTTTGCAGAGATAAACCCCTGAAACTTTTATTGCTAATAGGAGTGTATGTGTAAAGACTACAGGAAAATTATAACGAACCCTCTTATTTACATAGTTTTTTAGGAATCATCGAAAGTGTAAAAAAACTACATAAGTTCCGCTATCAGACAAGAGCACAGTAAAGTTCTCCAACAAATATAAGCGCCTTTATCATATTTATATTATATTGTATGATGGCACGGAACCCTCGGTGCGCGAGTCCGACTCGCTCTTGCCCGGTTTTATTTTAATGTATTAAAAGTTTTCTGACGCGAACGAATTATATGCTGCATTTTATTCAGTTAAAATGTGTTTCATTTTACTCCCAATATTATAAGGAGGAAAGATTTGCTTATTGTATTTCTTATGTTAGTTACGAATAAACTCAAAGAAATACTAGACCGATTTTCAAAATTCTCTCACGGGATCGGGAACTACGCGGGTCATCATCATCATCATTTCAGCCATAAAACGTCCACTGATGAACACAGGCCTCCCTCATGGGACAGGATCCCACTCACCCACAGGATCTCCATGAGGGGTAGTTGCCATACTCACCACGCTTGGCAGGCGGGTTGGTGAGCGCAGTATGGGATGTTGATACACGGAAAGACGCTGCTGCCCATCTTCCGGAGGTATCCCTTAGCAGACTCTTACTGCATCCATGGGCATGAGAGGAGGGGTAACATTCCTATTGCCGGCACCCCACGGCAACTACGCGGGTGAAATGAATGCGGCTAGTATTTTATAAATTGACTATTTCTACCTCTATAGCTTTTTGCTCTTTTTAATAAACACTTATTGACTTTAGACTTTAACAATCTCTATTCTGTACACACCATGGCCCAAAATCGGCATTGTCTTTTGGTGCGGAACCCTGAAAGCGGTTGTTTATACACCAAGCCTTCTACGAATTCCAACAAAGCGATAGTACGAGTATAAAACTAAACAAACAGACTTTGTAACCCGCGACTTAAATTACCTAGGTACTTGAACACGTGCTTTAGCGTTAAAAGAAAACAATAACATTATAATGTACTTAATAATGTTTATTTACCATTATGACCTTCATTTTTTGTTGACATGCATTTTCAATATTAAAGACATGTGCGACATGTGTGTTATTAATTTGTCATGTTGGTAACCACGTAAAAAACAATTTGTGACATAAAATACTTATTATCTATAAATTAATATTATGACTATTAAAAAAAGGCTGGACATTTCATCATCATCATCATTTCAGCCGTAAAACGTCCACTACTGTATACAGGCCTCAGTATGGCAAATACCCCTCATGGAGATCCACAAGGGGTAGTTGCCATACTCACCACGCAGGCGGGTTGTTGATACACGGTAAGATGCTGCTGCCCAACCTCCAGAAGTCCCTATCCCTTTCCAGATTCTTTTTCCATCCACGAGTAAAAGAGGGGCATCATTCTACTGCCGGCACCCCACGGCAACGGTATACCCGTAACGGCAAACCCGTACTGCGCTCGCCAACCCGCTTGCCAAGCGTGGTGAGTGTGGCAGCCACTCCTCATGGAGACCCATGAGGGAGGAAAGTGGTCAGCAGTGGACGTCTTACGGCTGAAATGATGGTACGACTTCCAAGTGAAGCAAATGCCTCTCTGCCCTCCCATGGGCAAGCTTTTGTGCCGTGGCTTGATACAAAGAACTAAATTGTTAGATACGCCCTTACCGTGTTAGCCGGCTAACACTATGTTAAGAGGACGTGGTGCGTTTTTTCATGAAGGTTTGTGCAATATGATTTCACAATAATGGTAACAGTAACAGTTTCGTTTAGTGGCAAAACCAGAGTGAGTGCGTCTGTACTTTTGAAGCTATTGTAAAGCTACTTGGAATTTTGTCAGTTCAATTTGACAAGACACAGCTTTTCGGGTCATCATATTGTAAAACTGAAACTAAAGAACAAAGCCTTATCTATTCTTGGCAGTGTATGTGCGTCACTGCTCACACCGCACTACAAAGATTTTTGCCTTCATTGTTTTGTTGCATTTGTAAGTAGTTTAGATAGTTATAAGTTAATTAGGTACTTTATAAGTTAATTAGGTAGTTTTGAAAATTACATCGAGAACCTAGTATTTATTAGATAAACCTAACATAGGATTTAAAACACTATTAACAAACATGTAATATTCCTAAATTATAATAAATAAATAAATAATAAAAAAAACCATTTTGTGTTCGAGAAAGAACAAAGTGCCAATGTCCAGGGATTATTTGCAAATTGTTTGTGTACTCACGTGCCTTTGGTGGTAATTGCTTAGTAGATATTCAAAGGAATAGTGTTCCTAAGTGTTGAAAGTCACTGGTTATCACAAAACCTAGCACGAAAACTTTTTTTTTTTTTTGATAAATAATGCTGGACAATTCATACAGCATCATCTAGCCCCAAGCTAAGCAGAGCTTGTGTTATGGGTACTAGATGACTGACATACTTAATACATTATACTACATAGATAGATATTTTTTATTATATATAGAAAAACACCCAGAACCATTGAAGTATTATTACCTACTAGCGTATAGAATTGACACCCGCGAACAACAAGTTTGCGCCATGAGTTGTTGCCGGCCGGCAACAACTCATTTAGTCGTTCGTCTACGCTCATCGCGACCGCATGCGAATAAACCCAAATTAAAAATGCCGTCTTGCGTGTTAAAAAACGTGTAAAAATTAATCAACTGCGAAGAAAAAATATAGTGGCATGACTTATCATCGGAAAGTAAACAGAATATCAACTAAAATTAATTTTTGTATATTATTTTCTATTGTACTGACATTTTGTTTGAAAATCATAGATTGTGAAAAGTGATTCGTACAGATGGGATGTGTAGGTACCTACTAAGGGTTGGCGACAAAGGTTTAACTGATTATTTTTAACTCATATTACTCGCCATATGCCGTCTGTCTGATCAGTAACAGTAGGTACCTACTGTAGGTATCTTTTGCAATCGTCATTACTTATAAACTGAAGCTGTATTATACCTATATTGTTGTCTGAACAAATTCTTAAGGTTTATAAATTTGTAATAGATCGATTGACGACCTCTGTGGCGTGGTGGGCGAAGGTTCGCCTGCGACGCAGGAGGTGGGTTCGATTCCCGCTTTGGGACAAATGTTTAGTGATCGCTGCATATATTTGTTCTGGGTGTTCAGGTCATTTTCTACGTATAATAATAAATAAATAGGTATTTATGTATTGTATTTATTATATCAGTTATCTAGTAGCCATAACAAGAGCTCTGCTTAGTTTTGGGCTAGATAATCATCATCATTTCAGCCAAAAAACGTCCACTAATGAACAAAGGCCTCCCTCATGGTCTCCATGAGGGGTAGTTACCATACTCACCACGCTTGGCAGGCGGTTTGGCGAGCGAAGTACGGGATGTTGGTATATGGAAAGACGCTGCTGCCCATCTTTCGGAGATATCCCTTAGCAGGCTCTTACTGCATCCACGGGCATGAGAGGAGGGGCAGAGTGAAATAAAGTGTGGGGTCTAGTTAGTGTAAGTACCTACCTATGTACGTATGTACTTGTTGGATAAAATACCAATTTATTTAAAAAAAATACTTTAAACGCTTAACGATTCGTTTTAATTTAATGTAAATATTTTTACGTTTTGAAATATAATATTCATAGGTACCTACTGCATTAACATTACTGCATTAATAGCTGTCTGAAGTGTCCCTTCTGCGGTGAAAAAAATCTATTAGAGCGACATGTTGTTACACTATGTTGAACGAAACGTGTAAGCGCCACGAAATTCACGGCGCTTACAACGTTTTGGTCGCTAGAAAACTATACTCTATTAGCGATCTAGCGCTGCATGTATTGATGGTATGGATAGACGACATTCTAATCGTGTAGCGCTGCAGCGAATACTTGTGAGCGGGGGCGAGCGCGCCCCGCGCAGGCACCCCCGCTGTCATCAAGTTGCGACACATTTTTTGTTTGGTATAGCTACTCTAACTATTTACAACTCACTGCCCAGAACACCCTGAACAAATATCTGCAGATCATACAGACATTTGTTCCGAGGCGGGAATCGAACCCGCAACCTTTTGCGTCGCAGGCGGACCTTCGCCCGCTGCGCCACAGAGGTCATCAATTACTACGTCAATTACTTTAAAATAGATAACCTATAATTTCACCGATTTTTAAATGGCCTTTAAGCAAAAGTACAGTGTGTCTACATACCATGAGTTGTCACTGTTAGATCGCCTGACGTTACTACAGTAGTAATAGTACGTTACTTTGACATCTGTCAGATTTGTAACTCAAGGTACCAAATTCTAAGCAAATGAAGCCCAAAACTACAGTCGCTGTAGAGTGCCCGCAAGTTAACTCTGCGCGCGGCCGAAATCGGAACTAATCGTACGCCGCCATGTTGATGTTTATGGGAGGTGTCAAAAGTTGTTGTTGTGTTCCGTGTTTTTATTCGTTTTCAAAGTAAATAATCGCCATCGCTATGCCGAAAGTGATTAAAAGTGCTGGCAGGGATATTATCCTGAAGGTCAAACGTGCTTGTGAAGAAGAACGAGACAATAACGGGCCTACAGTACCGTTTTTCAAAGTTAGAGCCCGCGTTGCGTATTTGACAGGTAATTTTAGGGTTGCCTGCCATAACAATAAAACTCCCCGCGTTTTCTAGATTAGTTTGTAGTTTTCGTCGTGTCATTAATAATAATTATCATGTACTTAATTATTGTATGAGTATTAAGCATTGCTGTTATTTTGTTTTAGGGGTTTCCGAACGCACTGTCACCCAAATTTCTCAAGAGGGTAATGTAGCATCAGCTTCATCTTAAAAAATTGTGACTCCGGGAAAAACCAGGAATCGGAAGAAAAAAATTGATGAATTAGACGATTTTGATAAGTGCGCTATAAGGCATACAATTCAATCGTTTTACGTCGTGAAGAAGGAGATTCCTACCATAAATAAACTTTGGTTGGCATTGAAAGCAGATATTGATTTTAAATATGGCAGAACATCTTTGAGGACTATTCTAAAAACTATGGGCTACAAATACAAAAAGTGCCAGTCTAAAAGAAAAGTATTAATAGAACGCAGCGATATTGCTGCTTGGAGAGCGAGGTATATTCAGAGGCTGCGCAAGAATCGTCGGGAGGAAAATCGACCCCTAATTTATCTTGACGAAACATTATACATGCTTCGTACCACCTCCAAAAATGTTGGCAATCGGAGGAACAGCCTGGTATTCTTGCTTCTGATAGCGTCGGTGCAAGATGGATTATATATACATATATAGCCCATGCTGGAGGTAAAACTGGGTTTGTTGAAAACGGACTGCTACTATTCAAGTCCAAATCCAAGTCAAGTGACTATCATGACGATATGAATTCTGCGAACTTCATGCGGTGGATGAATGAAAAAATTGTGCCGAATCTACCATCAAATAGCATTGTAGTGATGGATAATGCGTCATACCACTGCACACAGGTAAATAAAGCGCCTACAATTGGTAATAGAAAAGCAGAGCTTCAAGAGTGGCTTACGAAAAATGGTATTGAATTCGACGATTGTTGGACAAAAGCGCAATTACACGTTTTAATCAAAAGACACAAGGGGGTCCCCCTTGTGTCTTTTGATTAAATAGAATCAGTATGAAATAGAACAGATGTTAAATGAATATGGACATGAGGTTTTGCGCTTACCGCCTTACCACTGTGATTTAAATCCGATCGAAAAGATTTGGGCAATTGTAAAGAGGCGCATTGCTGAGAAAAATGTCGCTCAAACTCCTAGCGAAATATCTGCAATTACTGAGGCGGCGTTTAGAACTGTGACTGCAGAAGAATGGCTGAATGTTTGTATTCATGTTGAAAAAATAGAAGACAAATATTTCGAATCAGACAGGCTAATGGATATGGAAATGGAAAGGTTCATAATTAATGTTGCAGGTGACACATCATCAGACTCTTCTGATGAAGATTCTATAATTGATTCGGATGAAGATGTTCAAATGGAAGGCATAAACCCTCTACAGGACCATTCATATACAAAATTTACCAATACAACTAGGTATTCAATAAAAGATTTGCAAGGTTCCCATGGGCTTTTAATTTCCTTTTTCATTTTATCTAATACTTATTATAAAATAAAATATTATTTGAATAAAAATATTAAATATTATCTGCATGAGGCCGCAAAGTTCTCGAATGGAGGCCACGGATTGGCAAACACAGCGTAGGACGTCCACCTACAAGATGGGCAGACGACTTGGTGAGAACTGCTGGTCGGCGGTGGATGCAGACGGCTTCCAACCGCAGTACTTGGAGATCAATGAGGGAGGCCTTTATCCAGCAGTGAACGTCCTACGGCTGATATGATGATGATTAAATATTATCTAATATTATAAAATAAAATATTATTTTATAACATTAGATAAAATGCCATCGGTAATAAATTAGTAAGAACATGAACCTAGCCAGAATACTTCAATTATGAATCAAATTTGAGTATGTATATCGTAAGTTTATTTTTGATTAAAATAAGGAAAACAAAAAATAGTTTAGCTGGCAACATTAAGTACGCCATCAGTCGCGCGCAGAGTTATCTTGCGGGCACTCTAGTATAGTTTGCTGCGTATTTTAGTACCAAACTATCCGCTAGAGGCGCTGTACAAGTTTTCATACATTTTGTTAACTACAGTCGCTAGCGAATATAGATTGTGAAAACTCATGGTAGACCTAGTAACTAGAAACGTATTACTACTGTAGTAACGGCAGGCAATCTAACAGTGGCAACGACTCTCTTTACAGAAGCAGCTCTATAATAGACAGAGAGTGTCTGTCTGTCAGTGTTTTGTTCATGTTTAAAGCCAAAGCCTTCAATCGTTAGACTCCAAAAACTGTGTCATTGAGCTTATACATGTGTCAACAAATAATAAATTAACATTTTTTTGGGGGTTGGCAACCCTACGCGTAACAGCTGTTGTGTTTACACCATTTACTTCCATTTATATTAAAGAAAGAAAGAAATAAATAATGCTGGACAAATCACACAGCATCATCTAGCCCCAAGCTAAGCAGAGCTTGTGTTATGGGTACTAGATGACTGATATATTTAATACATTATACTACATAGATAGATATTTTTATTATAGTATACAGAAAAGCACCCAGAACATCCTGAACAAATATCTGCAGATCGTACAGACATTTGTCCCGAGGCGGGAATGGAACCCGCAACCCCAGTAAATAGATCTTCGTGAAACTTTCGTAAAAAAACGCACCACGTCCGGCTAACACTGTGTTTAGAGGTTCACTGATTCCAAATGAGCGTGCTCACTCATTACGTGTGAGAAAAAAACGGCGCGGGTCATTACGGTATCAAATTAAATCTTTTTATCAAGCCACGGCACAAAAGCTTACACCATGAGTTGTCACTGTTAGATCGCCTGCCGTTACTACAGTAGTAATAGTGGTAATAGTACGTTACTATGAAATCTGCCAGATTTGTAACTGCTACGGTATGTAACACTGGTAGCAAATTTTAATCAAATGAAGCCCAAACCCAAACTATCCGCTAGAGGCACTGTACAAGTTTACATAATTTTTCTTAACTGCAGTCGCTAGCGACTATAGAATGTGAAAACTAACGGTAGACCACTGAATAGACTGTTGGATGTGGCGTCTAAAACAAAGACTGCATCCATGCGTAAACAGGCCCCCTTTGTCTTCACTTGCCTTTGAGACTAATGAGAAACGGCTTGAAATCTTCGCAATATTCGGCATTTCTAACCTTCTTTAATTTTTCAACAAAAAAACCAACTTCAATGATAAATTCTAAAAAGTTGCTGAAAATACCCAAATTTTTCTCTTTTTACATTTGTGTATTTCCTTCGATTTATTATCGACTTCTCTCATGCCCGTGGATGCAGTAAGAGTTAATGTGCAAATGAATACCTTTCATATGATACCCCACATCACCTAGTTACTTTCCAAAAAATTTAAAAAACCCCCTTTGTTAACACACTTAATAACGACACTATTACGGTTTTGGGTGCTGGGGCACATCTAACGATCTAAATCTTTAGATGAAGGTATTAGGAATAGTATTTTATCAAACCACAAGTTATTAGATTAAGGTTCAGATAAGCTGTTAATTTGTTATTTTTTGTGATTTCTATACATTTGTTTTTGCTACACGGACGATAGGGTTGTATATAGGACAAAGTCGTAAGTAAATAAAGTAGGCCAGATGCGTGTCAGCTGTCAGGCCACGCGCTATGTAGGGCTCTGTAGTACATGGCAGGCGGGTTGGCGAGCGCAGTACGGGATTTTGATACACGGATAGAGGCTGCTGCCCATCTTCCGGAGGTATCCCTTAGCAGGCTCTTACTGCATCCGCGGGCATGAGAGGAGGGGTAACATTCTACTGCCGGCACCCCACGGAAACATGTACCGTAGACCTGTTGTTAGAAGTTAGTGTACCAACGTTTTTTTACGTTTGCTAATTAAAAAAACATATTAACAGGAATAAATTGAGTTTCCGGTTTAAGGAATTCCGGTATGTGTGGTAAACCGTATCACTTATTTTAAGCGACAATTTCCTCGAAACTTATAAAAGCTAGCTTAACCCTTATAGTTTTCCTAGAAAGTTCATGATTTAAACTACATTCATGATTCTTTTCAGATTTTTAAAGCTAGCAGTTCAGATTTTAGAGGCTATACAAAAGTTTAAAACTTTAGTATTTCGCAAACGGTAAACCCTAAATTGAAAAATTGTCTTCGCAACCTTTAAATGATTTTAAAATAGGTACCTATTCAAGGATACCCCACACCATGCGAAAATAAAGAAAAAAAAAGTTCATCCCCACTTTACGTGTATGGGAGGTACTTGGAGGCAAAACTTAGAGGCAACAAGGAGGAGCCGTGGAGCCTTGATGTCCGTAAGGATTGAGAAGCCACATCAGATATTTAAAATCTGATCTCACCATTATTTAGCAGCAATGTAGCTGATTTTGCAGCACGAATTCTAGATTTAGCAGCAAAATATATCACTAGTTATATTTAATGCAAAGTGGCTGCTCAATCTAAACGTCTGAATTGAGTTCCAGGTGGCTCCTCAATTCAGACGCATAGATCGAGGAGCCACCTGGAACTCGTTAAGTAATAGATGAATGTTTTTGAAAATTTTGTGTCATTTAGCAGCAATGTAGCTGATTTAGCATCACGAATTCTAGATTTAGCAGCAAAATATATCACTAGTTATTTTTAATGCAAAAGTGGCTCCTAAAATTTGATGCTTAAAGGTTTTATTTAATTCATATTAAAGTCAATCTGAGATTAACACTAGAAATGCTTTATTTAAATAACAAGGTATTACTTACAAAAGTTGTTTAACTTAAATATTCATGTAACCTACATTAAAGTATTACTTGTAGAGTACCTTATTGGTCTTAGTTAAGAAGTTATTATTATTCCTTGGTTTAAGTATATGGAAACTAGATAGTAGCACAGTGTATACATTACTATTCTGTGATAGTAGTGATCAATTTATTATGTTAATATTACATTTGTACTCTTTTATCAGCAGATAACAAACAGGTCTTCAAATTAAATGCTGTTTTGGAAACACAATAATAATACCGTTTTGCTTAAAAACAAAACGGTGTGTGGAAAAAAACACAGCATTTAAGCAAGATGCTTGCTGGCGGTTTATGAGACTTTAATTAGAAATTGGCATTTGACATTGACATAAAATCACATAACAGTCAATCTAGCAGTGAAAGATATAGATATATTAAAATACAAAACCCCAAATTAATGGCAATTTTGCACATGTTTTCTTCAAATTGAACGCTGTGTTTTTCCACACACATAATAACGTTTTGTTTTTATGCAAAACGGTATTATTATTATCCCGACGTTTCGAACGGATTGCACCTGCTCGTGGTCGCGGGAAGTCTTCCCATATTGTAATATCTATATCAAGATTTGTAATTTGTCTGTTTTATGCCGTTTGTAACGATAAAACTCCCAAAACCGTTTTAAAAAAAAAATATCATTAGAATGCTTCATTATCCCTGAGTAACATAGGTTACCTATATTTTATCGCTGTATTCCCATGGGAACGGGAAAAAGCGAGTGAAACAGCGGAGTTAAAAAAATATATTTTAAATCATGTTATAATAAAATAAAAATAATTAATAAAATCAGAAATCACCAAAATGTTTTATGAAGTTGTCTCAATATCCTCATTTTGATAAAATTATTGATCATTATTACTAGCCTTCACCTTGAACTAACGTCATAGCCAATTATGTAGTAGGTACTTTAGATAATTAAGTTATAAAATTGCTAAAATATAATAAAATATTTCGAACAAAATCAAACCAATAACTATTATTTGGGAACCTCAGTTGGGAACATAAAATAATGCAATATAACAATATACGGGTTTGACGACTTTGGTCCAAAATGAAAAATGACAAGGTATAATAATGCCAACAATCACAAAATAAAAATGTCAACATGAAATAATGACAAAGTATAAAAATGTCAAAATGAAAAAATGACAGTAGAAAAATGTCCACATTAAAAAATGACCAAGTATAATAATGACAAGGTATAAAAATGTCAAAGATAATGTTTGCTAAGAAATAAAAATAGAAATATCATATTTTTTTGACATCTGTCAAATGTGACAGATAATGACAGCAAATGTCAAAAATTACCTAATATCATCTTAGGAAGCCAAGGAAAGAGTAACTTTTTCAATGACAGCTGTCAAACTCAAACGGTGATATCTCGAGAACTTACTAGCAAGTAATATAAAAGGTCAGTTGGGTAAAACATCAAATAATATTTACTGTAATTTGTTAGACTCTGATCCTTGATAGGTATTACAGTTACACTCTTTAGGTTCTACAAAATCAGATAGGTACTGAAAGTTATGCAAAAGGATGCTCCATGGATATTTTTTTAGCAACTTCCAAAATATCGTCTTTCCAAAACGTCGGAATTTTCTTTGTCCAATGCGAATTTCTAACATACGACTTATCGAAACCTAGCTTCAAATCGACAAGATACGCCAAGAACATACAAGTTTTCTTATTATTTGGCGCAGAGAGGTCCCCGTGGTAGTTCCCGTCCAGCGCGCGGCAGAACGGGAACCACGCCGCGGTCTCCGAGACCTCCGCCGTAGCCTTCTCGTACTGCAGGTAATAATCCTTCGAAAGATTGTACAGAGAATGTTTCCATTGTTCGGAACGCTCCAACGTGTCCCAAAGCTCAGCTTCCTCGATCTTGTATAGTTGAACAACTTTGAAAAATAAATATGGCAACTGAAGCCCGGTCCATTCGATGTACTGAACGCATGTCACTTTCAGTATTTTCTTCGTTAACTCATCTCTTCCACTCAAATATGCATGGATAGCCAGCCAAAGTGGTTTTTTTATCAGACGCTCGTTCACATAGCTGTTGAAGTATTCGCCTACTATAGGTAGTCTGTTGTTAAGAGGATGGGGGCACAGTTTTACGTAATCGCTGTGCGTTTTAGCTTGTTTCATCAAATCCATAAACTGTGTGGCATTCCTCGCAGATCTACGCAGTATCAGCAGAGTCAGGTAAGTAACGTTCACGTTCAAAATCCTGAAATTCGTCTCATCGAAACTTATGCGCAAATCTTCGATCAGGTTTGTGACTTTTCTCATGTAAACGCTATCTGCGAGTGGCGAGGATAGGTCACCATACTTACTATTATCGGACTGGGTTTCGGAGGACCCACTTTTTCAAATTCGAACATGTTCTTTGTAAAATCACCGAATGACCTCGCATGCGTTAGAACGTAGGTGAGTGCGTCGTAGACGAATGAATCTTGCCGAAGTTTTCCTGAGTACACTAGGAAGATTAGCTTGGCGCAGTCCAAATAGTGTGCAATGTCAAAATGTTGGTGTTCCTTGAGAATGTTTTTGACATAATCATCAGCGCATTTGTCGGTCCAGTGAAATGAACTTTGTTTAAGAGGCCAAGAAAAGGAATAGCTTTTAAAGCATTTATCCACTATTTTCTCATCTTCTTCTGTGAACTTCTGCTTGGTCTTGCTAAGTGCAGCCAGGAATTTGCGTTTTTGTATCGCAAGTGCCTCTGGAATCATCTTTTTTCGTGCTTCCTCTTCATCAAAAATGACTTTAAATTCTTCAGGCAACTCCATCAACATATCGTCCACCATATTGTCTTCAAGCTATTCCTGCTGGGTTCACCGTTGTGCGTCTTCAACACTATTACGATATATCGAAAATATACGAACTTGAGAGTTCAGATGGCTGTAGGCAACTAAACTAATAAAGATAATATATCACTCCGTTAGGTAGGTACTCCGTTTAGTGACTAAACTAGTATTGTTTGTTTGTAAGTCTCGCTCGCCCGCTTTCCGGATAGCGATAATAGTGTTGGGACATCGTTGAATCGAATCAATCGATTTTCAACCGATCGCATCGGCTAAATAAATATATACCTAGTATAGATAATATATCTATACTAATATTTTAAAGCTAACGAGATTGTTTGTTTCTTTGTTTGGTTGAACGCGATAATCTTAGGAACTACTGACTCGAATCGCAATAATATTTTAGTGTAGGTACCAGAGAAACAAACTCTTTATAATATTTTATGAAGGGGCCTGTAGCAGCCAAGGACCTTGGTGATTTGGGCGGAGTCAAATATTTCCACCGCGCCAACCGACCGCATCCAGCCCCGAGACATTTTTAAGTTTGCTTGTAGGTTATTGGTTGAACGCGATAATCTTAGGAAGTACTGACTCGAATCGCAAAAATATTTTAGTGTACCAGAGAAACAAAATCTTCTGCTTTATAATAAGCTTCACGTTCACTAGTTGTGAATATAAAAAAACTTAAGCACCATAATACAGTTTTTTTGGTTCAAAAATATTATAATTTTTATGCACCATTATTTTATTAGCTGTCCACTCCACTTCACTCCGCTCTCTCTATCAGAGAGAGAGAGGGAGAGAGTGGGTTATAGGCACCTTGGACCACAATGGAGCTAAAACTATTTCTAGCTCGCGGTATGGCGTGTCGAGTAACAAATTATTGTTGAAATTTTGTAGTATTCAAAATCATTCGGACATTATTAGTATAACTGTGTGATGATGTTTTTTGGAAATTTTAAAATTCATGACAGCCTGCGCACATCATTCTGCATAGTAAATAAATTATAAGTAAAAAAAAAACTTTTTAACAAACAAGTTTAAATAAAGGCTTGTTTGTTCAAAAGTTTTTTTTAACTTACTAAAAATAATAAAATAAACATTTTCCATTATACTTTAATGTCAACATAAAACGTCTTTACACAATATATGTAATAAAAAAGCTTGTCGCGAGATTAACCTGTGTGCCTGTAACTTAATCTAATTGTTTTATTTCAAACAATGTTAATACGAGTACCTGCTTAAATCTCGCGACAAGCTTTTTATTACATATATTTTTGAAGGACAAAGATTGTCTGTATATCAGCCGCCCTTCCCCAGAGCAGAATACCATATGACATCACACTATGGAAGTAGTTGAAATAAACCAGCCTAGCTGTAGCTTCACCAGTAATAGTTCTTATTGTTCTAACTGCATAAGCTGCTGAACTAAGCCGACCTGCAAGTGCATCAATTTGCAGTTTCCATTGAAGTGAAGAATCTATGTGTATAATATAATTAATGGAATCAGGCGTTACTGTGCGGAAATCCATGACAATAAAAGGCAATTAAAATATCTAGTTTTAATTCCGCTAATGCTGAGATGCATATGCACCACCCTCCCGCCCGCTAATTATGTACATGCAGGGAGAACTAGGTTGTTAGTGCAACATGCATACCCAAACCCACATGACGACACGTGTTTCACCTATTCGCGAGGCATCTTCAGGTGAGACGCCGAGGTGTTGACTGGTCGGCGGCTGGAACGAAAGTTTCGTTCCAGCCGCCGACCAGTATAATTAGCCTAATAGCATAATTAGCGGGTGGGAGGGTGGTGCATATGCATCTCAGCATTAGCGGAATTAAAACTAGATATTTTCATTGCATTTTATTCTATGTGTATAGCCTAAAAATACTGTAGAATTGGATTGGATATGGATTGATTATAAAAACACCGCCACAAATGCATATTTTTATAACAAATTTGATTACCATAAAAAGGGTAAAGTGAGTCAACCTTAAAAGATAGACATGTGTTATAACGAACTTTTATACAATTTTATAAAGGGAACAATTCCGTTATACATTACATGGTTGCGTAACTTTAACCGCTAACGTAGCGCATGCAGCGGGAACTCTTAAAAGGAATACATTTTCCCCGTTCATGCAACAGTTTTCAACGTTGCCGCTCTATTAGACGACCTCTGTGGCACAGTGGGCAAAGGTTGACGCGGGACGTAGCGGGTTCAAGTCCCGCCTCGTGACATATAAACAAACAAAATCTTCAGCTTTATAATAAGTTAAGAAAAGAAAATAACAATAAATACCAACACTTATTTATTCAGTTAGGTTTACCAAGCCGATTCCTTATATCTAATTTATCATTTCAGCCCTAAAACGTCCAATACAGGCTATGGATCTCCATGAGGGGTAGTTGCCATACTCACCACGCTTGGCAGGCGGGTTGGTGAGCGCAGTTCGGGATGTTGATACACGGAAAGACGCTGCTGCCCATCTTCCGGAGGTATCCCTTAACAGGCTCTTACTACATTCACGGGTATGAGAGTACGGGCACCCCACGTCTTATATCTAATAACAGGACGTAAATAAGCTTCTTAACGTTAACTATTTACTTTGAACTAAAAAGCGAGTTTCGTGTTTTTGTCTCCATACGATCAATCGATCGATTTAATCGAAAAGTATCGCTAGCCCGAATAACGAGAACGGCACTAGCGCTTCTCCGTGTTTAAAACACCAGTGTTTCTCAAAGAGAGGGCTAATTTTCACCAGGATTTAATATGTAGGTTGGAGCGAAGGGGTACAGGGGCAAAATTTCAAGCAAATAGAGTACCTATATTATATATGTATTTATATATAATATTTAGTAAGCAATAACTATATCATGTATTTAAATGATTGTTTAAATTTCGCAAAAAACAGCAAGTGAATATAATCTATTAACTAAGACTACGGGCACATTATAACACTCTTATCTCCTTGCTAATTGTGTTCACAATAAAAAAAATATACGAGGAACTTGGTTGTCATGATTGAACTGCACGTAGGTACTATGGCAGTCTAACTTATAAACTGGAGCTTATAAAAACCCTCAATTAAGAGCTGATTAAAGGTAATCAGTGTTTATCAGTTGTGCCTGAATAAAACAATGAAAAATAATCCTGACTTTACTAAATCATCTTGACTTGGGTAATTTCCCTTATTGCGCGCTTCATCGTTGAAGATTGAGAGCCGCAGTAATGGGGGGTTCCCCGAATTGTATCGATAATGAAAGCATAAACACATTACAAACACAGAATAGTAATGTATACAGTATTTTAACTCGGCCGTATTTTTGAAATAAATACCTACAGCCGCGCGGTACGTAAACATGCGATAGGGCTGCCCACCTCCAGCATTTTAATTAAATTTGCCTACTTTGTGTTTCCATAATAGTTTTGTGATTGTAAATATACTTTTTTTATATAAACAAATATAATACTCTGTGAATTGAATAGATAAATTGAAAATATAGTGTACGCAGAAGTACTATAAAATAACATAGTTATGAATTTATTAGAATAACCTACAATCTAAATGATATAAGAATAATAAGACAGTACTTTTACCTAACGTTTTAAAGTTCCACTCTTACTGATGAAAGCGTGATGTAGGTACCTACCTAAAATTACGCTTAACGTAGGTATTATTTAAAAATATTTTCACCTTCTACGTAAACGAAGTCGTGGGTAAAAGTTAGCGTTAGCCCAAAGAAACTATTCCACGCGGACGAAGTCGCGAGGAGAAGCTAGTTAATAATAAATAAAATACCACGTCTTTACTTTGAATTATACAAACTAACAAAACGAAACACCCCCGCCCCGAGGCTTTTACACAAGCGTACCTACCGTATCATGATTCATGAACCGCCTATAACTACCTATTTCACTCGTGTCAATCACTTTCCTTTACTTTATCCACTTTATTTAAGAATCCAGACATTTTTTTTTCGGGAGATAAAAGGAAATACTTGTCCATTAAAAAGACACACATTATGTACCTACTAGGTAGTTAAATTATTTTATAGTCTAGTAAGTAAAATTATTTTATAGTCTTACTGTAAATGAGGGTGCAGGGTTGATGGAAGAAAAGAAAATACCAGTATATAAAATGTAAAAAGACGTCTATTCAAAAGAACAATTCAGCGCACACTAATTAAGGATTCAAAAAGTCCAGCAAATATTCTCCCGCGTGCCTACGCCAAACCGCGCCCCCAAGCCACTTTACGACCAATCACGAGGTACGATCGTTGCGCGTTACCTTATAAGGACATTTGCTGGACGTTTACAAAAATAGGTAGGTACGGTTAGTTGTGCTTCCTTCGTAACACCACCCCCCAGTTAGAGGGTTCAGCCGATAAATGATCCGTCGGTAGGTAGCACAACTATCCGTGTAACGGGACGGCGCAGCGTCCCGGTAGAGGTATGTATATCTACTACACGCACGATACCTCCGCTCCCCTGATACACTTTAACCACTCTGCCCCGGGGCCACACATTACGCGGTTGGTTAGTGTCAGATATTAGCACACAATCATTCACTTTAACTGAGTCCGACATATCCATCCACTTCTGGCGCCTTTGCAGCGTAGGCAGGTATTCTCTCCTCCAACGGCGCCAGAAAGCCTCGGCCAGCGCGTTCGTCCTTCTCCACTGCCGGCGAGCGTCCATGTCTCTGGGATCTACAGGCGCGTAGGGCGCGTCGCCCGCCGCCGTCCCCAGCAGCAGGTGGTTGGGCGTGAGCACGGCGGGCGCGCCGGGGTCGGCCGCCACGTACGCCAGCGGCCGGCTGTTCACCACCAGCTCGGCCTCCAGCAGCAGCGTGTGCAGCACCTCCTCCCGCGGCGCGCGCGCTCGTAGTGTGGCGCGGAGCGCGCTCTTCACGGAGCGTACCAGGCGCTCCCAGCAGCCTCCCATGTGCGGCGCGGCGGGCGGGTTGAAGCGCCACTCGATGCCCTCGGACAGCGCGCCGGCGCCGAGCGCGTCTCGGTCGAGCGCGCGCAGGGCGGCGCGCAGCTCGTTGTTGGCGCCGACGAAGTTTGTACCACAGTCGCTGAGGATGAGCGCAGGGCGCCCGCGGCGCGCTACCAGGCGCCGCAGAGCGAGTATCGCCGAGTCAGTGCCGAGCGAGGCGGCCAGCTCGAGGTGGACCGCGCGCGTGCTCAAGCACGTGAACAGCACGCCCCACCTTTTCTCCCGGCGCCGTCCAATGGTGACTTCCATGGGGCCGAAGTAATCGACCCCACAGTTAACGAATGCTCGCCTGGTTGTGGCCAGCCTGGCGAGCGGTAGATCGCCCATCTTCGGCGGAGACGGCCGCGCGCGCTGCACGCGACAGTACTGGCAGCGCACGACGACCGTTTTCACGATGGCTCGAATGTGCGTAACCCAATAACGCTCGCGCATGCAGTTGATGACAGTTTCATGGTTCGCATGCAGGGCACGTACGTGGTAGTGAAGAATTAACAGCCGTGTAGTTGGACACTTTCCATCAAGGATTATAGGATGTTTTTCCTCAAATGACAATTCAGTGGATGCGCTCAATCGCCCCCTCACACGCAGGAAGCCATCTTCATATAGCATCGGGTCGAGCGGTAGCAAGCGGCTTAAATTAGGTAGCGCGCGGCCGGCGCGCAACGCGTCAAGCTCGTCTCGGAAAGCGCGGGCCTGCGCTTCCCTCAGCAAGAAGGCCTCGGCCTCCCGCAGTTTGTCGGCCGTCAGCGCCGTCCGCTGCTTGGCGCGGCAGGCTCCCACAAATGCCAGCACATGCGCCGCCACCCGGACGGCGCGCGACCAAGTAGATAGGCGCGTCACGTCTACAAGCGGCGGGGTCTCCGGGGATGCCACCAGCGCTCGCTCTAAGCGCTCCGGGTCATCCAGCGACGACGCCTGCTCTCCGTCGCAGCTCGGCCACGCTACCTGAGGATCACAGAGAAACGGGGGCCCCGAAAGCCACATGCCTTTGTCATCAGGCCAGTCCATTCTGGTGGCCTCGTCCGCAGGGTTAGAATCTGAGGAAACCCAGCGCCAGTCGCTTCGCTTAGTTTTTCTATCGATTTCTGCCAATCTATATGAAACATATTTTTGATAGTCCCGCGCGTCAGAGTTTATCCATCTGAGTACGGTTTTGGAATCCGTCCACATAAATACGTTATTTATTGCTATATCAATTTCAGCCTTAACTGTAACTGCCAACCTAGATGCCAACACTGCGGCCTGCAGCTCAAGTCTGGGTATAGATACTACTTTGACTGGGGCTACCCGTGCTTTTCCCATGACCATAGTACAAACGCTGTTGCCGTATCCGTCCGTACCTACCAAGTACGCGACCGCCGCATAGGCTTTTTCGCTAGCATCCCCGAATACATGTAGGTCCATGCTTGATTGATCGAGTCCATACCACCTAGGCACAGCTACATTTCGTAAAACTTTTAGTTTATCTAACCACTGAAACCATGTAGCTGCCTCTGCATCTTTGATACAGTCGTCCCACGATATGCCCGACTGCCAGACACGTTGCATCAATACCCGAGACTGTATCACACATGGATACACAAAACCTAGAGGATCAAAAATACTCATTATAAATTTAAGAAAATCGCGCTTGGTAGGCGTGACCCGACCTTCTACTAACTCGAGAGGCAATCGTTTAAAAGACAAGTCAAACTTCATACAATCGGTCGTCGGGCACCAGATCATACCTAGTGTACGTTCACTATCTGACCGATCCAACTTGACGCGACCCGGTACCACCGATGGCAACATGGCACGTAGCTCGGCCGAACTCGTCACCCACCCCCTGATATCGAATCCGCCGGCGCGGTGTATGTGGGTGACGTCACTGATCAACTGTTGTGCCGCTTCGACCGAGTCCGCGCTATCTAAATAATCATCAACATAATGTTTACGTTTTATAGCGTCCACCGCCGCTGGATGTGTGTTTACGAATTCTTCAGCATTTTTATTTAAAATGTATATAGCCGACGTAGGTGAAGAAGTCGCACCGAAAATCATAACATTCATAGCGTATATGCCGGGGTCATCGACCCGGCCGCGAGCGCGCGGACGCCGCGGATCGCGCCACAAGAACAGCTGAGCACCGTGGTCAGCCTCACGAATCCTCACACGCATAAACATGTCCGCAATGTCAGCAGTGAACGCTACTTTTCCCATTCTAAATTTAATTAATACACCCATCAACGAGTTTAATAAATCGGGCCCACTAAGTAAATTATCATTGAGCGATGTGCCTTGGTATGTAGCAGCGGCGTCAAAGACGAGACGCAACTTACCTGGTTTATTCGGATTTGTCACACCGAAGTGTGGCAGGTACCATACTGGATTTGCCCTAATACCGCTATCCAATTTTCGCGCATAATTTTCCGATATTAACCTATCCACCTGCTTCGTATAAGCGATCGCGAACTCGGGACTACGCTCCATTTTCCGTTCGATTCCCGCCAAGCGCTTGCACGCATACTCGTAGTTATCAGGCATCTGGATGTTATCAGAATTCCAAAGTAAGCCTACCTCCCAGCCGTCCGTCACACGCCGGCTGGTGCTATGCAAAATACCTAAAGCTCTTTCAGACATATCGTTTTTACGCGGTTCTTCGCTTATACCTATTGCCTCTAGTTCGAACTGTGCTTTTACTAAGTCGTGCAAATCAGGCCGCAATGTGGACATACAGTTGGCAGTTTCGGCAAAAAAGTTAGCAGTACTACCACTCGCGCCCTCGTTACCTTTATATCTGAGTGAATCTAGCGGGCCGTGAACGACCCATCCCAACAGAGTAAGCGAAGCGACTGGTCGACCAGATTTACCTTGTCTTATTTCCCTGCCGACGACTAGTTTCCAGTTGTCCTGTCCCAACAACAACATGGGCTTCGCCTCCCACATCTCACTGCAATCCAGGTCGCGCAGGTGCCTGTTGTCCTCGAGCACACTCGCCGGTAAGGTCTGCGCCGGCAGGTCCACGTTGCGCATGGTTCGCACACCAATATCGTGACTCACTCCGTTCGGTCCACGTACTATGATTCGCACACTACGGGATTTATTGTCACATACACTTTGTCCGCGGGCTGTCAATAATCTAAGCGGCACTATGGGTCCGTTCCACTCACTCGCGATACTATCGTCTAATAGTGACACTGATGCTCCATCATCTAATAGCGCGAAAGTAGATCGTTCCTCGCCGCTATCAGTCACTATAGTAACCGGAACTACTTTTAGCAAAGCTCGCGCGCGAAACTGACCGACGTTAGTAACCGTTTCAAAGTTTATAGGCATCGGCGGCATATCGTAAGGAGCCGACATCGAAGGCGCGCGCGGTAGCGTATGCGACGGCGGCGTGGGCGGCGGCGGTGCGGGTGGCGGCGGTGCGACTGCTAGCGGTGAATGACTATTGGCCTGCGTGTGCAACAGCTCGTGGTGTGATGACTGGCATAGCCTACAACGCCTGGCGCGACAAAACCGACTTGGATGTGTTTTCAGTATGCACTTGAAGCATAGTTTGTTTTGCTTCACAAACTCCCATCTTTGTTCAATATCCAGTTCCTTGAAATTATCGCACTCACTTAATTTATGGTTTAACGAACACATTGTACACGAAACGATGTTCACAGAGTCAACAGATTCAATTTGCGTGTGCACGCGGTGCGATGTTGTCGCCTTCACTGCGGCCACACCCTTATCTCGCCTATCTATTGCGACTGACTGTGGCGGTTTCATGACGTCATCAAGCGTGTTATAGTAAGACGATACTCGCGTTATTTGCGTTAAAAATTCTATGACTATGTGTAGGCTCGGCGAAATGCTTAGGTCAATAATACCGCTGTCTTTTTCTTTGCGCATTACCAATTCTCCGTACTGGACACGTTGAAACGGCGTTAACTTCGCTAGGACTTCGTGCACTATCTGTGGATTATTTATGTAGCCGTCGGCGCTCACACTACTTAGCACGGACAAGCAATTCCGCACAACGTTCGTGAACGATCTTAGTTCGTAACCACTCTCGGACACTTTAGGTAGTTGGCTTATCTTCCGTAGCGCGCACTCAAGGAGTCGTGATGGATGTCCGAACTCTTCCGCTAGGGACTGGATTACTACCTCTGGGTCGGAGGCCGTTCTCAATAAGTTATCGACCGCTATCCTTGCTTCACCGACAAGGGACACTCGGAGTCGCGACATGTTTTCGAATAATGTAAAGTTGTACATGGTCGTCGTTATTCTGTAGGCATTTTTAAATCCTAGCCAGTCCGCAGGGTTGCCGTCGAAAGTAGGTAGGTCGTACACTTGTCGCGGCACCGGGGGTCTCCGGTCTCGGGCTAATTCCGCGATCGCCATTGCCAGGTGCTCGATGTCCGAGGCGGGCTGGCGCGGCGGCGCGGACGCGGGCGCGGGGGACAGGGGCGCGGGCGGCGCGGCGTGGCCCGGCGGCGCGGTCCCGGCTGCGTGCAGCCACTGATCCACGCGGCCCGGGGGCCCACACGCCACGCTTCGCAGCTCGTCTTGCTCCTCCGCTTCTTCTTCCGCGGCCAGCTCCGCCATCTCGAGGGCAAGCTTCTTTCTGAGCACCACCTCCCTCATCTTCGTCAGCTCCACTTCAGTCTCGTACTCGGCGCGCATTCGCCGAGCGTCTCGCCCTGCGCGGCTGACCCGAGACATGTCGCTACACGTGCTGCGCGGCACGCGCACCGTGCTCGCTGTGCCGGGCGCGCTGGCTGGCTCCACGAATCCGAGGGCGACCGCCCCCAAGCCGCCAACACGCGTCGTCACTGGTGTCACTGACTGATCGAGGGTTCTGTTATGCTCCGAGTCAGTGAGCTGATGTTCGGCACTCGCGTCACATTTTACCGACTTTATTGCACTACGCGTAAGGTATTTCCCTTCTTCCATACTGCATCCGGCTCGATAAGGACCAGTTTGTAAATGAGGGTGCAGGGTTGATGGAAGAAAAGAAAATACCAGTATATAAAATGTAAAAAGACGTCTATTCAAAAGAACAATTCAGCGCACACTAATTAAGGATTCAAAAAGTCCAGCAAATATTCTCCCGCGTGCCTACGCCAAACCGCGCCCCCAAGCCACTTTACGACCAATCACGAGGTACGATCGTTGCGCGTTACCTTATAAGGACATTTGCTGGACGTTTACAAAAATAGGTAGGTACGGTTAGTTGTGCTTCCTTCGTAACACTTACCTTTCAGAGTTTCCAGGTAATCTAAAAAAAGTTATCTCTGGATGCATTCTTGAAGATTTCATGCAACCAAAAACAGCACAATACATCCTTGAAAAAATCACGCAGTTATTGTTAAAAAATAACACACCTCCGTTCGTCACTGCGGCACAGTCGCGACTGTTTAGATGCCGAGCGAGAGCCGAGATCGAGGCGCGTAGGCGCGAGGCGCTTCGTCCGTTTGTATGAAGTCGGAACACTGTATACATTACTATTCTGTGTTACAAAGTAGCATTTTTATAGCAAGGAGGTTTCATAATATTACAGGTATTTGTAAACACCCTTTTTAGGGTTTCGTAGTCAAACAAGAAACCCTTAAAGTTGCACTTTGTCTGTCTGTGCGTCCGCGCGTCCGTCACCGGTTTTGCGAAGAAACTATTAGTGCTGTTAGTCCTAAAAAGTTGTAATTTTGCATGGACATATGTATAATATAACAGTGCCGAGATTAACGCTACAGAAAAATGCTTAAAAAAGTAATTTGGGGTAGGTACCTCCTCCAAGGCTCCACGGCTCCTCCTTGTTGCCTCCAAGTAGCTCCTATAGGTACCTACACGTAAAGTGGGATGAACTTTTTTCTTTATTTTCGCATGATGTAATTCGCATGCTTATACCTCATCAAAGTTCGCATAAACGTACTGTTACGGGGTGGGTCAGGAGATAGTTTTTAAAAAAAGATTTATTTACGGCTAGAAATAGAATTTATTGGAAAATGGCAAAAACAGTGAAACAGTGTGACTTCGACAAAGACCAATCCCGAACTGACTAACAGATCGCGTTACTTCCCACAGGTGTGCAACTCGTGCATCGCAAGTATCTGGAATGCTTGCGATGCACTTTCATTATTTTGCATTTGGTGGGAAATAACATCGTAACATCCCCCCCCTTAAGATTTATCATCACAGAGGAGGTGATGAGAAATAGAAGACAGCAATGGTATAATAGGTACAGCTGGATTGAGTCTTTGTTTTTGGTCTAAAACAGATATAGTATAACAACGACTTAGTACAATGAATTAGAACAAGGATTTACAAGACTTATGATTTAACACATTTTCTTTTACTAAACTAATTATTCTTAACTATCTTAAACGGAATTGATTTTATCTATAAAAGACCTAGAAATTACAAGATTTTTCTTCGACCTGGGAAGTTCAATGTCGCTATCTGAATCGCGAACGTATACAGATGTCTTTTGACGAGAGTCGACATTCTTAGTATTACATTGGTTGTATATATTAATACAACAACCTGAAGGGTTGCTTTTACACAACCGTTTACGATTCTTAAACAATAAGAACATTAAAACAAATAACATAAAAACATAGCCACCAGATAAATACTGTACTCCGTATTTATGAAAGTGCGAAGGGCTTTCAATCTCATTGAGTTCTTTTTCAAATGAGTCCAAATAAACACTAGCATGAATCAGAGAATCTAAATTATTAACATTACTTAGTTGAGATAAACGTAAACTAGATAGAGTCTTATTTTTAACAACCTTTTCACAACAATCATCTTGAACAAGGTTAAAATTAGAAATATTTGTAGAAATGTTCGTCATCACAATCTGCGTAGGAGTAAATTGTAAAGTTTTGTAAAACGCCTTACATTGTCTTGGTAAAGATAGGAAACCCGTGCCAAACAGTACTTCGTTATAGCTCACTGGATCATTGTCACATGTAATATGGCATTGTCCGGGTTCCGATTGCACATACACCCAACGATTTCCACTGATCTTATGAATAACGTCCACATCACCTTTGAACACTTCTACGTCGCACGATTTTGGTAGTTTCGTAACTACCTCGGTTAGCAGAGTAGTTTCACAAACAGAGTTTGCTACGACCGAGAGAATGCTTACGCCACTGAGTTCACATACGTAACACTTATCTTCTATAAGTTTGCAGTTATGGATAGAGTCTAGTAGCGAATAGAACATGCGATCAGCTGTTATTGTCACATACGATTTATTAGGTACGATTAATGCATATGTATCAGGCTTCGTAATATCATAAGGAACAGGGAGCGGCAAGACGTGGAACAGGTGATAAGTCTGCGATAACACAAGCGGGATTCTTACTACAATAATAATCTTATCTTTATAATAATAACAAAACAACTTCGAAATATCGATCAACTTATGAACACTGTGAGGTGATAAAGCTATAGGAAACTCACTATGCTTAGGCATGTTATTTTTATGTTGATCAAGCTCAGCATATAACTGTTGAGGACTTAGTACACTCGGATGCAAAACACTTAACTTGCTAAATAGAATTGCATTATTAATGTCTTCTATATCGAATGACAATGAGACGATAATAGTATTTAATGAACTTAGTATTAAACTTAACTGAGACTTAATTTCTAACTTATCATTACTATTTGCCAGTTGGTCAAATGCCTTATTTATTATTTCTAAATTCTGGTTTAGACGTCTTTCATTTTCATTCAATTTTGAAATAGAAGTATTAAAAGTAGATATAGTAGACTTTATGACATGAATATTATCTCTCATAAGATGGGCTAACCTTTTTTCGTCCGACTGTACTTGTTCGATTGCTTCAGAATATTTAATAGCATCATCATTATCTAAAGTACCAAAAATTGTTTTAAGTAAAGATCCACCAGCGTCGATAAGTCCACGTTTTGTCCTTTTATGTTGATTTTCTTCTAATAAATAGGATATAGCAGAGAACTTTTTAATATTATTAGCGTGTTGATTTTGTAAAGACAATATGGAGTTTGAACAATCAGATTGTATTTTAGACGAAATTGAACTTTGACACAGCGACATAAGTTTTATTATGAGATCTTCTACATAAGTAAGGTGAGGTTGGACCTTATGAACATCGACATAAGTTATTACATCCCAATAGTCATTAGTGAACTTAACATCAAGAAGCTGGTCAAAATAAAGTCCAGGACTTTGAACTATGGTCGTCGTGAAGGATTGGCTCGAAGCGACCGGGATTATGATTTTCCTGAAACGATAGAGAATTACGATGAGGAGCGATTGGCGGCCGGCTTGATTTCGTCGTAATGATGACGTACGTGACGTCGGTTGATTAACACCGTTACTGTGTGATTACCTTGCATCTTAATTATCTTATAAGGACCTTTCCATACTGGGGACAGGGCTTTGTTTTGTTTGTGGTGGTACCGAACATACACCATATCTCCAACATTATAAGTTATAGGTTTAGTATGGCGATCATAGTAGTTTTTAGACCGTTCTTTAGAGGCCTGGATGTTCTGTGAAGCTTTTTGCCTACTATAATAGAGACGATGATTAAGTGCTCTTATGTAGTCGGTATAAGTACCACTTTCTAGGACATCGATCGATTTAGGAATGTAAGGTTTAAAACCGAATAAGAGTTCGAAAGGAGTAAAACCTGTGGTTGAATGGACATTAGTGTTATATGACAGCATGGCTGTGTTTATATATAGATCCCATGTATTTTGGTTCTCTGATATAAATGACCTAAGGTATTCTTTAAGTGTCGAATGGCTTCTTTCTAAGGCACCGCACGTTTGGGGATGGTAGGGAGATGCGAATATGTGTTTGATGCCAAAAAGTTTTGCTAATTGTTTGAACATATCTGAACAGAAGTTTGTACCTTGGTCGGTGACTATCATACGAGGAATGCCTACATGAGAAATGAAATGAACGAGTCGTTGTGCAGTTTCTTGAGCTGAACAAGACTGCATGGGATAGGCTTGAGAATACTTCGTGAGATCATCTTGTAGAGTTAGAATAAATTTGTCTTGATTGACTCTCGTTTCGGGAAGAGGCCCCACTATATCAAGATAAACCTTTTCCATAGGTCGAGTAGCAGTAGAAGTGATGATCATCGGGGCTTTATTCGTCCCCCTTAGAGGCTTATTGATTTGGCAGGACTTGCAACTTTTTACGTAACTTTCTATATCAGAGCGCATATTTTTCCACCAGTACTGTGTTTTTATTCTTTCTAACATTCTAGCGATACCAGGATGACCAGCTGAAGGTGAGTCATGATTGTCTTTCAGTATCTGTTTCATTTCGTCTGGTGTTGGAAAATAGATGTTATTATGATATATATGCACTTTTATGTTTGAGTCATGAAATAGAAAAGTAATTATGTTATAGATCTTAGTGAAGTTTAACTTGTTAAACGGATTAGAAAAGTCGGAAATTGCAACCTCTTTCTCCTCAGGGTACCAGAATTTTACCATGTCTCTATAATCGCGAAGCATAGAAAAAATGTCTTTATAAGATATTTCATCGTAATGATGCACTGTGATAAACAAGTGTGAAAATATATGCTTATCGTTAGATGTATTTAACACAGTGCCAAGTTCACGCTCTTTATCTCGAATGCATGGTTTATCCGTTGACGATTCTACAATTTCTGAGCAATACGGAGTGGCGTCATCTAGATCGATTGATGAGGGATAAGCTATTAACTAACACTTTGCCTTTAATAATGAGTCATTGTGTTCTTCAATAACAGCGTTATAGGAACGAGGGGAACTACGGCTAAGCTGTAGATACCTTTCGTATGTTTCAGAGCAAGAGGGTGATTGGGGGTTTATCATCTGTGGTGAAGAGTTCTGTGGAGATCTTTGAGGAAGCGGTGGTGATGGCGGCAGTGATGGAAAGCTGAGCGGCGAAGACGGAAGACCCAGTGGAGTAAACGGAGGGTTTATCGGCGGAGATGGTATATTCATTGGTGAAAATGGAAAATCTGGCGGTGAAGACGGATTCTGTGTTGCATCGTGAGATTGCAAAGGATTTTGAAGATCATCGTCGATTGCTAAAATTGGATTTCGAGAGAGAGAATCAGCGTTACTGTTCATTTTACCTACTTTATGTTTAATTTCATAATCGAATTCTTCCAGCTTAAGGCGCCAACGAACTAACTTAGAACCCGGATCCTTACAGTTAAATAACCATTGAAGAGGCTTATGATCCGAAAGAATAAGGAATTTATGTCCAAAAAGATAGGGACGAAATACTTTAGTACCAAATATAATAGCTAAACACTCTTTTTCGGTGGTAGAATAGTTACCTTCGGCTTTATTTAGAGTTCGAGAAGCGAACGAGATAGGTAAGTCTTTCCCAACTTCCCCTTGAGATAGAATGGCTGATATAGCATAATTCGAAGCGTCAGTGGTAAGCAAAAATGGCTTACTGAAATCTGGGAATTGTAGTATAGGAGCTGTGGTTATCTTTTCTTTTAAGAGATCGAACGATTTTTGTTGTTCCGGGGTCCATACAAACGTTACATCCTTTTTAAGAAGGCTAGTTAAGGGTTTAGAAATATGTGAAAAATTCTCAATAAATCGACGATAGTAGCCGACTAACCCAAGGAAGGATTTGATGTCTTTAGGGGTTCTTGGAGTTGGGAATTTTGATACACACGATATCTTAGATGGATCGGGTTTGACCCCTGCGCCTGAGATTATGTGGCCTAGATATTGTACTTCTTTTCTTAGGAACTCACTCTTATCGGGCTGTAATTTGAGATTATGCTCGCGCAGCCTTTTAAAGACAAGTTCAAGGCTCTCTAGATGTTGATTTAATTGAGAGCTGTGTATTATGATGTCATCCATGTAAGTATAACAGTGAAGGCCTTGCAAACCTGTAAGGACTATGTTCATCAACCTCTGGAATGTGGAAGGCGCATTGCGTAGACCAAATGGCATTCTGCAGAATTCCCAGTGCCCAGAAGGTACTGAAAAAGCAGTCTTCTCACTATCTTTAACACACACCTGATGGAAACTGGAAGCGAGGTCTAACGTAGTAAAATATTTACTATGACCTAATTGATCTAGAATTTCGTTTATATTTGGAATAGGATAAGCGTCACCAATCGTTATCTCATTTAACTTTCGATAATCTATTACGATTCTCCACTTAACTTTACCTGAAGCGTCTGGTTTTTTGGGAACGACCCATATTGGTGCGGACCAAGGAGAAATTGAAGGACGTATAATTTTTTGATTTAGCATATCTTGAATTTGTCGGTTTACTTCGTCTTTATGGCATTCAGGGAAACGGTAACTTTTTACGTTAATGGGAGTGTCCGTTTTAGTACGGATTTCATGACGGATCGAGTTAGTACACGTCAACCGATCACCATCGAGGAAAAATATGTCAGAATATCTAGAACACAAGTTTTGTAACAGTGTTTTTTCTTCCTGATTCATATGGGAGCATCTTATTGCTTTTTTGAGTGTGGAATCACGATCTGACTCTATTGTGCTCATAACACATGGGATTTCAGAAGGATCGGAAGAAAGATTTTCATTATCCAACCCCGGATCGGGTTTGGTTTCGAGGATTTGTAAAGCTGGCTCAATGGTTAATGCTAGGTTATTTATTTGGACCTCCTTCTCAGAGGTATTGAGAACAGAGGTTAAAACTCTGTTATTGGAATTGACGCGTACGAGGCATTTCGCAAAATAAATATCAGGATACTGTGGCAGGGTATTGCTAAGAACTAACCCTTCTTTTATTTCAGGATTTGTAACAAAACATTCAATAAACATTTCACTCCGAGCAGGGACAGTGTATGAAGGCCTGGTCATAATCATGTCAAAAAATCTATTTGGATCGTCTGATATTTCTAATTTTGATTTAGAATAAAGTACATTGACTTTGTACGCTTTCATAAAGCTAGTGCCAATTATACCATCATAGGGAAGATTAATATCTTTTCCTACGACGTGGAAATAGAATGGTAAGGTATCATTTTCTCTGATATTAATTGATAATATAAATTTTCCTTTTGTTTTGGCATAGGAATCGACGTCGTTAATTCCCTTGAATTTAATAATATGGTTTTCTAGTTCTGGCTTAGGCGAGAGGCTCGATTCCTTTATCAAGCAGATAGAACTACCAGAATCTATCAAAAGACGAAGCGGAGTTTTTGAATGTGACGTAGAAACCTTTATATAAGGTAAAGATACTTTTTCATCGCAAATATCATATATTATTGTTTCTTCATAAGGACTTGTATTTTTATTGTTTTTCACAGTGTTTTTTATATTTTCAGATGCAGTGATATGAGGATGGACAGCAGAGTTATAAGACGCGTTGGTTTTACCGGCAACCCGGGAAACTGCGGAGCTGCGTATACGAGGTTTAGAACATGACTCAGAGGACTTGGAACTCGACTTGGAATACGACTCAGAGGGCTTACAACTAGACTTAGGACACGACTCAGAGGACTTGGAACTCGACTTGGAATACGACTCAGAGGGCTTACAACTAGACTTAGAACACGACTCAGAGGACTTGGAAATCGACTTGGAATACGACTCAGAGGGCTTACAACTAGACTTAGAACACGACTCAGAGGACTTATGACTATTAGGATTGGAAAAATATTTTTTTTTTGTGCCTATGACGTCCCTATCGGATACACGTTGGCACGAAGTCGTGATCCGATTTTTTAGTTTAAATCTTCCTGATCCTCGCCGTTAGTTAATGGCCGGGGTACAGGGGAACGAGGCGGTGACTCGACCTGCGGTTCAGTAAAATGTACTCCTTTACGGGAATTGTTTATGCGTCTTTTTATACACTGGCTTATGTCATGTCCTATATTTTTGCAGTACCTGCAGACGACAGGTTGGCCAGATTGTTGTGGCCGATCCTCTGCCGTTTGATGTTGTGATGTGGACTGCGTTGGTGTTCGGCTGGTTGCCCTAGCATACGAGTAACACTGACCTTCTGAATGCCCTTGTTTTCCACAACGTCTGCAAGGCGGACGGTTTATTTTAGTTTCCGGCTTCGCAATAAAGTTATTAATTTTCTCTTCGCTTAAGGCGATATTGATGGCGGCATTTAGGGTTTTAATTTCTCTTGACCGGACCAATGAGCCCAGTCGCGGGTGGAGCCCTATGACAAATGTGTGTAGAGCTAGATCCTCTGTCATCGCAACTCTACCTGGTAAATCCCTTTTTAGGGTATCTGATGAGTGGATTTCAGATAAAAGAGCTGCGACACAGCTCTCTATTTTGAGTGCAAACTGTGAGACGGTCTCGTTTGCTTGCTGCCTACATGACTGCAGATCTAATAAAAGGTGGTTGTAATGTTTCCTTTCACCAAAATTCTGTTTTAAAAATTCTTTAAGCTCCTCAAATGTGTCATAAACTCTGTTTGAACATGCAGTTTGCGCCTTGCCTTCTAGTTTAGAAATTATAAATTTCAATAAGAGGTCTTTTTGATTTCGGGACGCAAGGCCTAACGCGTTTTGACAGTTTGTTAGAAAAGCGGTCAAAGTGTCCCTTTCTCCCTTATATGTTTTTATAAAATCACACAATACTTTAATTGGAAATTGTTCTGATGGACCGGGGTCGGTGGACTTATCTGGCTTTATAGACATATTGAATACTTATAATATCTACAGTTACAGTCTCTAATAATACATAAAGTTAAAATAACTAGCTTAAAATATAGTAAGGAAACACGAAATTGAATTACGAAACAGAGGAAACAGTGACAATAACAGGTAATATAATGTTCTACTCACAGTAAAACTGCAACTCGAACGAGGATCATGGTGAATCCAGAAACAGTGCACATACACTTTTCACTTTCTTCAACGAAGGATGTTGCAAATCGTAGTATACACCGGGTGACGCACGGTATGTGCGACGGGAGAGGCGCACGGGAGTGCAGCGGAGGCGTCCTTATCAGGAAATCCAGGGTCGGCGGTGGCCTTATCAGGCTCTCAGGAATGGCGGCGGAGCTCGGAATCGGTGATAAGTATCGGGCGATACTTCTCTCAGCAAAGCCAGCAGCTAGGCGGGCCGGATCGGAGACACAGTAGTTCCGTCCAGGAACACAAAAACTCAGGATAACGTCACCATTTGACCTTTCACAGACTTGTTTGACCCGTATGGAATATTCAGCTTGACGTTTATAGCCAAAAATCCCACTTCTGACACCACTGTTACGGGGTGGGTCAGGAGATAGTTTTTAAAAAAAGATTTATTTACGGCTAGAAATAGAATTTATTGGAAAATGGCAAAAACAGTGAAACAGTGTGACTTCGACAAAGACCAATCCCGAACTGACTAACAGATCGCGTTACTTCCCACAGGTGTGCAACTCGTGCATCGCAAGTATCTGGAATGCTTGCGATGCACTTTCATTATTTTGCATTTGGTGGGAAATAACATCGTAACACTACCTTCTAACAACGTGTCGGGCCACGCATCTGGCCTCTAGTAATAATACTTCAATGTCTGGCCTACTTTATTTATTTGCGACTTTGTCCCTTAATCAACCACATCGTCCGTGTAGCAAAAACAAAAATGTGGGTGATTCTCCGAAGCGAAAAATTCAGAATTTATAAAAATACCAAATAGAAGAGGAGATAGCACGCCCCGCCCTGTGGTCCACCAGCTTGCACATCACACCACGATAAATGATGAATCATCAATACGGATGCGTTGCCGGCGCCCAAACAGGTAACTACGAAACCAGTCAATCAATGTTGCAGATAGGTATGTTAAGAGAGCGAAGAATAGCTAACAGGATGTCGAAATCGACGTTATTGAATGCGCTACTAAAATCTAATAGCGAGAGGATGGTAACAAGTCCGTCTTCCATGCCAAGTCTTATGTCTTCTGTTATTTTGATAAGAGCGGAGACTGTGCTATGACCCGAACGGAAGCCGGACTGGATTCATGAGGTTATTGGACGTAAGGAAAGAATTTAATTGTTGGTGTACAAGTGGCTCTAAGACTTTCGAAAGGAATGTCAGTCACTTCCAACTGCATTTGACGAAATTGAAAAAATACTCTTCTTAACATCGCAATCAGTGAATTGACTAAAGGAGAAAGGAGCAAAGTCAGGAACTGGAAGGCAAGAGAGATTGTTTTCCAACTCCTAGCGATTGTAAAAACTTCATACTTTTGCACGGTCTTTATTAAAGGACAGAATTGTGAACGTATTGGCGTTGTGCGTCCATTCTTGGGAATTTTCAGCAACATTTTAGATTTTATCATTGAGGTCGGTTGTCTTGTTGAAAAATTAAAGAAGGTTAAAAATGCCGACTATTGCGAAGATTTCCAGCCGTTTCTCATTAGTTTCAAAGGCAAGTGAAGACAAAGGGGGCCTGTTTACGCATCGATGCAATCTTTGTTTTCGACGCCACATTCACCAGTGTATTCAGTGGGTCTACCATGAGTTTTCACAATCTATTGTCGCTAGCGACTGCAGTTAAAACAATGTATGTAAACTTGTACAGCGCGGATAGTTTGGTTGAAACGTTGTGGTTACGACGAGAGAGATAAACTTTAGCAAGGTCATTGGCTTATATCAAGCTCTTAAAGCTACAAGTAATGTACATATATGTCGTAGGATGATTTGATAATTTCAATTATCGCGAAACTTCTACAGATTTTCTGAAAACACGGATAATCGGACAATTGCGTTTATGAAACCATCCGAAAACACTACCAATTGTTTTCAAGTGTTAGTGACAGAGCCGAGATGGACAGGCTGTAGGTTATTAAGTTTTTTTTATAACCATCCGAAGACACTGCCTGTGACAGAACCGAGATAGACAGACAGTAGGTTATTAGGTTTAAATGTAATCATAATCACAATAATGTGGCGTAATTGATGATGTGCAGCACATTTTGATGGAATGTTCCCGGAACGAGACATTTAGAACAGCTCACTTTAGAAAGCATCAAGCAGTTTGTATTGGGCTTATAAATAGCATTTTAGCGACCCTTTGTCAAATGATGCTGAAGTACTATACCAATTAGCCACTATAGGTTTAAGTAGTAACTAAGTTGTTTTATTTTGTTTTGTTTCTTTTATAAATCGTGTTATTTTAGTTCGTATTGGAGTTATGTTTTTGTTATAAGATTTTATAGGACGATGTGGTCGCCCAGCGACAAAGTCCTTCAAATAAAAAAAAAAAAAATCATAATAATAATTGTTTAATAATCCGTGTTTTCGCAAAATCTCTAGAATTTTCGCGATAATTCGAATTATCAAATCATCCTACGACATACATACAATACATACAAAAAGAGTATATTTGTACTCGATCCCTAACAGAGAACATTATTCATCCTGGCTACAAATTAGTGGGTTATATTACATTTCCAATCAGAGTGACAGCATGTTGAACGTAACTGATCATAGCCTACCATGAGTTTTCACAATGTATACTCGCTAGCGACTGTAGTTAAAAAATGTATGAAAACTTGTACAGCGCCTCTAGCAGATAGTTTGGTACTGAATTACTTAGTAAACTATACTACAGCGACTGTAGCTTAGACTTCATTTGCTTAGAATTTGGTACCAAGGCGATCATGTCCGCTGTTCTGGCTGATACCCATATTGTAAGAGTACATTAAGAATAACTAGTCCGCCATCTTGTGTATACCGCCATGTTGGATTAAGAGTGATGTCATTTCATTTTTTGAGTTATTCTCAGCAAGCCCTTTCTTTTGATACCCATATTATAGGGGTAAATTAAAAATAACTAGTCCGCCATCTTGGGTGTTCCGCCATGTTAAATTCAGAGTTACGTCACATAGCTGACCATGCATTGTCATCTAAAATAAACATGTATACAAAATTTCAGCTCAATTGGTTCAAAATTGACCAAGATTCCGCGAACAAACATAGTTCATGCATACATACATACATGGTTTATAATATGTAATTTATTAATATGTAATATAATAATATGTAATATAATATAATAACATTATAAATAGTTTTAAATTAGTGGCATACTTTTGCAGAAAAAATATAGGTACAGAAAATACAGACGTATGTAAACTTTGCCTGGACTGGACAAATCTTGTGAACGCTAATGAATTCTTCATTAATTTGAGGGATTATTGTCGAAAGTCAGTGTTTTAGGCCTCAACTGCGTGATTGTAGGTGACTTTAATGTAAATTATCTTGATCAGTTTAGTAGTGACAGGAAACGGTTAGTAGATATACTTTCGGCTAGCGGCATGACAAATGTCGTTGATTTCCCAACTCGCGTAAAACAGTACTCGGCTACTTTCTTCGATCACTTGTATACAAACTTAATACCAGAGTCTTTCATAGTATCTCCGGTTACAACGAATCAAAGTGACCATTTAGCAGTACGTGCTTAGATCTACTGTTGTAAATCAGAGACCAGTAATGCTAAAAAACTTATAAGGGATTTATCACCTACTTACCAGGATACCTTTATCGCGTCACTGTGGAGTATAGACTGGTAAAGTATAAGGCACCGTAAATCAGTCAATAGAATTATTTACAATGTCTATCATAAATGTTATAAATAACTAGTTTGACATCAGTTTTCCAACAAGGAAAATTAACCATAAGACTTCCAGATCGTGGATAAATGACGATATAAATGATTTTAGAAGTACTTATTTTTGACATGAGTGACATTTGCAATATATTTCCTAAAAATGATTCTATACAATTTCTTTTAAATGACTTGAATAAAAAATATGACTTATAAATTTACTGTAGGAAAAATGAATATTACTCCAATAAACTATTCAATAGTAAGAACAAATCCAAGTCTATGTGGCGGGTTGTAAATGCTGAAAGGGGTAAATACAATGCTACAACATACATAGGTTTCACGGATATTCTAAATGATTAGGACGTAAAATTTCCGTCGAAGCAGCTGGCTGTGGATACTTTGAATGTGAGGTTTGTCGGAGCGGCTTCCGCGTGTGGAGCGCCGGCGGCTGACATGCTGAGTGTGCAGGCTGCCTTACGGTCGGCGCGCCCGCCGGCCGATCGCTCGATACGACTCACTCCCTTACCGCAGGTGAGGTATATAAAATTATTAAAAAGAAAAAACCCTCTAAGCCTTCTGAAGATGCGTATGGAATCTCGATGAGGCTGATGAGTACAGCCGCTGGTCCGTTGGCTGTAGTACTTGCCAAACTCTTTAACGAGTGCCTTCGCATCGGTGAATTTCCAGCGTGTCTTAAGCGTGGAAAAGTATCGCCTATATTCAAGGGAAAGGGAAGTAGGTCCAGCATGGATTCTTATAGACCAGTGACAAAAATCCCTGCCATTGCAAAAATTATAGAAAACGGGTTAAGGTATCGCCTGACAACATACCTAAACGAGACTCGTTCAGTGTCGGACAGGCAATACGCGTATCGTGTGGGCCGATCGACCACATGGTAGCGCGAGACATGCTAGAAAAGGTGCTGGAAGCAAAAGGAGGAAGTAGCAGGTAGCCTTTATCTGCTGTGACCTATCAAAAGCATTGGACGTAGCCGATCACGCGGTGCTTGCGGTCAAACTGGGACAATACGGAGTTCAAGGCGTAGCCCTGTCGTTACTATCTAGCATGCTGAGATCCCGGTCACAGATAGTGGCAGGGGATAATGGGACGGTCAGGTCCTGTCCGCTCACCACTACAATGGGGGTTACGCAGGGATCTGCCGTGTCCAACATACTTTTTTCTATGCTGTTTAATGACCTTCCAGAAACCGTAAGCACTGCGGAGGTATTTATGTATGCTGCCGATGTGGTTGCTGTTGTTGCCGGCCCAACACTTGATGCCCTAGAGCTGAAGCTGAACCTCACGGCCACCAAGCTTGCTGAATGGTTCAAGACAAACGGGCTTGTTTTAAACATCTCGAAGACGCACTTCTCCATATCTGCCTGTCCGGCCGCCCTTTAAGAAACCTAGTGGTTGTTGCTGATGGGACGCCGATCGAACAGGTAGCTAGGACCACATTTTTAGGACTTGAGCTTGACAGGTGCCTCACATGCGAATCCCACATCGACCGAGTGTGTGTGAAACTTGGTGGAGCACGTTACGCGCTCGGCCGCATAGCACGGGTCCTGTCATCTCACGTGGTTCGCTCCTGTTACCACGCAACGGTCCATTCGCTGTTGCAGTACGGAGCTGAGCTGTGGGGACGTGCCGCCGACTGGCAGCGCGCCTTCCGCATGCAGAAGAGAGCAGTACGTGCAATGGTGAAGATCTCACAAGATGTCTCTGCGAAGCCATATTTTAAGGAGCTGGAAATACTGACCTTTCTTTGTGTAGTCATATTTCAGGTAGCTGTCTATCTTAGAAGTAACATGAGATTGTTTTCTAGAAATAGTGACACTCTTGCATGCTGTATTGCTGTGGCAGAACGAGTCGTACCACAGCGCTGGTTTTCCGTAGTATTTAAATGTGTTTTTCTATTATTTTGCAAACTGACTAGGTATTCTATGTAGCGTTTTGCTCTATTAAATAAACACTTATGGACTTTGACTTTGACATCGATAGAGAACAATGGTAGAGACTATGACAGCTCCATTGGTATTCGTTATCAGACCTCGGGACTAAAATTGAACAGAATTCAATCAAAACGCGCGCTTCAGTTGAATTAATTATAAGCATATTGCGATACCGTGGGGTGCCGGCAGTAGAATATTACCCCTCCCTTGGATGCTTGGAGCTTGGAGTATGGCAACCACCCATCATGGAGATCCATGAGGGAGGCCTGTGTTCAGTAGTGGACGTTTTACGGTTGAAATGATGATATAACGATACGAATAGCTGTTGCGATGTGTTGTGCTACCCAATTAAGCTGTTCATCATCATCATTAACCTTAGGACTGCTGTCCACGTCCACATAGGCCTTCTTGGATCTCCAAGAACATGAGGGGTTCGTGGCCATGCACGCACGCCTCTCGGCGGGTTGGCGAGCGCAGTACCGGATGTGTTACACGGAAAGAAGCTGCTGTCCATCTTCCGAAAGTATCCCTTGGCTGATTTTTACTGCATCCACGGGCAAGAGAGGAGGGACATCATACTGCCGGCACCCCACGGCTGTTCATTGGCCATGTAATATTTATATGGTTACGAGTAGAATGAAAGGCAGACAAATCGTTTACTTTAACATAATATTTTTATCATTCTCTTTATCAATCAATATATATAAAACTCTTTCGTTACTGACTGAGTGACTGACAGGCAACGCACAGCCTAAACCACTGGACCTAGAGACTTGAACTTTGGCATACATATACCTTGAGTATCCTAGAGGTGCACTAAGGAGGGATTTCTCGAAATTCCCATGGGAACGGGAACTACGCGGGTAAAATTGCGGGTGCGGCTAGTTTAACAATAAAAAATAAGGTAAATATTTTTTGAAGTGATAACTTCTTATGGGAGGGTAAACCGCTTCGTTACGTAACGCGTTACGGCGCCAGTCTGTCTGGCTTCCCTTCCTCTTACTCTAACCCGCAGCACTAGCCTAAGTTATCACTTCTGTCGTGCGTCCCGAGACGCACACGCTTGTTTTTTATTTCGGAATGAAGTGAAATGCAATCAAAATGTTGTCTCCGATGAGACACGAATCCGCAACATTTAGAAGAAGACCTTAAACGCAGGCTGCTTTTGCCAAAAAAAAGGTTCATCATCATCATCATCACAGAGTAGTACGACTACTGTCCACATCCACTGCCTCCCTCACGCATCTCCAAGATCATGAGGGGAGTATTGCCATACTCGCCACGCTTGGCAGTGTGTGGGCGAGCGCAGTATGGGATGTTGTTAAACGGAAAGACGCTGCTGCCCATCTTTCGGAGCTATCCCTTAGCAGATTCTTACTGCATTTACGAGCAAGAGAGGAGAGGCAACTTCTACTGCCGGCATCCCACGGCACTGCCGGCACAAAAAAGGTTATCCTCAAAATATTAAACAATTACAAAATGTATTGAGCTTGTTATGTATGTATGTTACTTATGTATAGCGTCACTAGCTATCATGTTATTCATATATAATCATGATTATAGCTTATTATATATGCGGCACTAGCTTGTGCCCGCCGCTTCGCATGCGTTGTACCCGGACAAAAAGTAGACTTTGTGTTAATCCTAGTCAACATCTATACGTTTGAAAAATTTCAGCACGATACGTACGCTAGTTTTTGCGTGAAAAGGTAACAAACGACATTGGTAACATTTTTAGGTATTAAGTGTATTTAAACTGAAAATATCTTTGTTTAAACTTCATTTCCAGTTTGTTTGTTCTGTGTGCCAACATTTGGCCAACATTTGTAAACTGTTCTTGGTTTGTTATGAAATACGTCGCTGCTTTACTGGGCAGTACTCTTTACTAAAATTCACCCAAATCGGTTCAGCGGTTTTAACGTGAAATACATACAAACATACATTCTTATTTTCTTTTTTACATATTAAAGTAGGATGTTAGGTGTGGTAGAATCTGTATTTAATTCAAGAAATATCTTAATTTACATTTACCAAAACATATTAACAGGAGTTAATTGAGTTTTCGGAATAAGGTATCCGGTACGTTTGGTAAACCACATCTCTTATTTGAGCGACTATATCTCCAAAACTAAAACATCTAGCTCAACATAACATATAAATAAAGTTATAGTGTTCCTAGAAAGTTTATGGTTAAACCTCTATTCATGATTTTTTTCAGATTTGTAAAACTAGCAGTTTAGATAACAGAGGGGAAAACGCTCGAAAAATATTTCAAACTTTAATATTTTGCAAATGCAACCCTAAATCTAAAATTGTTTTCACAACCCCTAAATGATTTTAAAATACATATTCAACAATACCCAACACGATGGGAAAGTAAAGAAAAGTAAAGTCCATCTCGAAGAACTAAGTCAACAGTCCTACGGCCGAAATGATGAAGGCGCACAGGACTCTCAAATGACGGATTTGCTTCTCATGCAAGGTCATTCGAGATTACACACGACACGCTAACGTAGCTTCGTTCTTTATTACAGCCAGTTTAATATCGTAAAAAGTAATGTCGGGTTACCAAACGATAATGTCGTAAAAATATGCGTAAACGAATATAGGGAAAGAAATGCGTCGTTGTAATAAAAATGTAAAATGGTTCAAGTAATTTGCGCGAGGTGTAGCCGGAGATACATAATAAATATATCGGGTAGAAAGAACAACTAACAGAGCTACGTGGACGCTTAAATTGAAAAAGCTTATCTTTATATATAAAATTCAAAGTCTTGACTGACTGACTGACTGATATTTCAACGCACAGCCTAAACCACTGAACCTAAAGACTTGAAATTTGGCACACAATACCTTGAGTATCCTAGAGGGGCACTAAGAAGGGATTTTTCGAAATTCTTACTGGGTAGGGAATAAATGGGATTTATATTTAAAAAAATATATTTATGAATATGATTCGTGTTTATATTTTAAAGTGGCTCTGCGTGAAAAAGGGGATTTTACGTTTTATGACTTCTACGCGGACGAAGTCGCGGGCAAAAGCTAGTTACTTCCATAGATGCTTATTAGAATGATATTGACCCTTGATAAATAATAATTGATAAGAAATGATGTAATCTTGGAATATCCAAATCATCCAATATCCTTGCGGACATTAAATTAAGCATAAATACTAAGACAAACATGCATTGGTACGGGGGTACCAGAAAAGGGGGCGAAGGCCTCAAAAGGTCACCAAATGTCAAAAATTGCATTTTTGGGTTTTGGACGTTTTCGGCCATTTGAGGACTTTTATTTTTTGGTGACATTTTGAGGTCACAATAACTCCGGTCCTTGTGACCCTGGTCACCAAAATCAATCAGTCACCTTCTCTGATTAAGAGTGAGGTTTCTTGTCCGCTTCTTTCCACTTGAAAAAAAAAGTTTCCCGAACTTTTTCTTTAACGAATTCAATTATGTGCTGAGCCATGAGCCCCTCTTAAAATATTTATTATATTCTGTTTTTAATATTTGTTGTTAAAACGGCAACAGAAATACATATCTGTGAAAATAACTTGTCTAGCTATCATAATTCATGAGACACAGTCTGGAGGCAGCCATACAGACGGAGGACAACGACGGAGTCTTAGAAATAGGGTCCCGATTTTACCATTTGGGTACGGAACGCTAAAAACACCATCCGCCATCTTGTGGGAGTAGCCATTCTGAGAATTCGAGTAAGTATTTCATATTATCACAGGAACTAAATGTTTATGCAAAACTTCCACCACAATCCGATACGGTCAGAAAGCAACAATGCAACAATGTATACTTTTTCCAGAAATTTCTGTCATCCGAATGTAATGACTTGTTTAAACATGGCTCGAGTAAAATAATTAAAAAGCTTGTCATAAGAAGTGACGACAATCAACATTTTTGTACTAAAATTAAACAATACTGACTTGCCGTGGGGTGCCGGCAGTAGTATGTTGCTTCTCCTATCTTGCCTGTGGATGCAGTAAGAATCTGCCAAGGGTTACCTACGGAAAATGGGCAGCAACGCCCTTCCGTGTATCAAGATCCAGTATACTGCGCTCGCCAACTCGCCAAGCGTGGTGTCTACGACAATAACCCCTCATAATAAGTATTTGGCGATTCACGAGAGAGTTCTATGTTCAACAGTAGACGTCCTACGACTGAGATGATGATGATGATGATGAGGAATCCTAATTTATTAACGCATATTTAACCGGGTATTTATCGCGTTATTTACCTTTATTATTGCCTGACGTTGCCGTGAGGTGCCGGCAGTAGAATGTTACCCCTCCTCTCCTACCCGTGGATGCAGTAAGAGCCTGCTAAGGGACACCTCCGGAAGATGGGCAGCAGCGTCTATCCGTGTATCAACATCCCATACTGCGCTTACCAACCCGCCTGCCAAGCGTGGTGAGAATGGCAACTACCCCTCATGGAGATCCATGAGGGAGGCCTGAGTTCATCAGTGGACGTTTTATGGCTGAAATGATTGCCCGACGTTTCTACCAGGATTGCACCCATCGCGCATCGTGGTCCCGGGACTGACATGTTAGAGGTAACCGCAGCAAAGCGAAGGCGTCTTTTCAGACTACCCTCACTTGGTCTTCATAAATATAGTAACTTGAGACTTACTTTGGCTGTTTCACACTGGGACAGCACACTTCACTAACTGTATCAGCACACTTAGGTTAATACACTTGGCTATCACTGGATTCCATGAGGCAGAGAGTCTGAAGCCGTCTTCACGATTGAAATTAGGATACTTCTTAATTTCAATTGCTTCCCGAATCATTCTCTTGTAATAGTGCCTCTCGTTGGCTATAACTTTGGGATTGTGGAGTTCAATCCAGTGAAAAAAGTTAAATATGAGTTAATAATGTGTCGTGATCGCGAAAGTTTAAAAGAAAAACCTTATTTGGAGTAAAGTCTGTTCGCATTACTCCATTATCTGTGTAACCTCCGGCTAATACCACACTCATGTTTATTTCATGGGATTACTGAATAATGTTGGCATTACCTCGAAAATGTTGTAACATGACTCATTTGAGACCATTTGTTTTGTGTTTATTTCCACTTTGATGGAAGCAACACGAATGCTACACAAAACTTGAAATGCTTTTGAATATCGGGATCCTGTGTTTTCGTTAAGAACGTGCTGTTAAATGGATGTTGCATTACAAAGTTGGCTGATTAGGGAATTCTTGTCCAACAATTGGTCAAGAATGCCCACTGAATTTAAAGTCCTGTTAATCAGTTTAAAAATTATTTCTTACAGATCGCTATCAGTCATCGCGACAGTTAACCCTCACGTGCCGACATGTCCCATTTCAGGCCGAAGTGTGCCATTTCTGGCACAGAGTTCCAGCAGGTTGACATGTTTTACGTTATGTTGTTTATTATAGTTAGATCTCTTCTAGTTCCGCCTCCACGCGATTGGCAAACAACGGCAAACAGCGATCATTAAACAACAAACACGAACGTGCGGATAAGGTGTTTGCCTGTTTTTGTTTGGTATTCACTGTTTGTGCCAGTGATCGGCGTCGGTGTCGGTTCTGCACAAATCAAAGCAGAAACCAGCATTACTCCCCAGAGTTATAATAAAATTTAATAATCGCTATCACTCATCGCGCCAGTTAACCCTCACGTGCCGACATGTCCCATTTCAGGCCGAAGTGTGCCATTTCTGGCACAGCGTCAACAACGGTTAATTGGGGTCATTCGGTTTTTCAATTGGAAAATCTAATTTACACTCGGCTATTGTGTTGCGAAAGGTTCAGGTTACTCAGTCGCACTGCCAGTTTGACGTGGGGTGCCGGCAGTATAATGTTGCCTCTTCAATGCAGATACTGCTTGGCGGCAGAAATAAGTACGGTAGTAGTTCCCCGGATGAACTCTTCACAAAACTTTACTGTTGATAAAATACTTCAGATGTCACAAAAAACTAAGTTCTGGTTATGTTGAAAAAACAACGCGACCGGATGGAGCATAGCGAGCGTGCCGGCGAAGTGCCAGAACCTTGGTGATTCAAGTGCGGTGACAGATCTGCTATTCTAGGAAAATGATAATTTTGGTGTCAGATATACAATTAACCGCGTGGTGCCGGCAATAGAATGATGCTTATCTTGTCCGTAAATACAGAAATAATCTGCCAAGGGATACCTCCGGATGATGGGCAGCAGCGTCTTTCCGTGTATCAACACCCCGTATTGCGCTCGCCAACCCGCCTGCCAAGCGTGGTGAGTATAGCCTTTATGAGTCCTTAAGCTCCATGAGGGAGGCCTATGTCCAGCCGTGGACGTGAACAGCAGTCCTACGTCTGGGATGATGATTATGATAATATATTATTAGAACAAATATATTATTTAGGTAACTGCTAAAATCATACCCTTCTAATTCTAATTCTAGGGGGGGTTACCAGATCTGCACTGACGTCCCGCATTGGGGTGTATCGTGCATTGTCCCCCGAGGTGCTGCCTCGACCCTAACCTAACCAGCCCAACTCCTTGAAATACCGGAGAAGGACTCGGGGTCGCCGGCAGCATTCCATGAGCATCCCCGAAGGGTATGCAAATGTTGTGGAAGAAGAAGGGCATGACTCCATGAGCTCCTGCAGTCCTGTCTCTATTCTAGTCTGTCTTGTGGTGCCCACAGTGCAGTAGCACGTGCTCCACGGTTTCTTCCTCTTCAAGACACCCGCTACATAGTCCACTGTCTGTGGCACCCGTCTTGAGAAGATGGTGATTGAGATCACAGTGTCCCGTGATGACGCCCACCATCATCCGTAGGTCTTGTCTTGTCATCATACCCTTATAAAATTACCCATTGTTCAAGAGTCAAATGATCTTAATGGTTCATGGTCAATATCAACACATCCATCAGGTTATATATATGTACATATAAATATTATGTTTCAAAGTAATCTTTGAAACACTTTCAGCAAACTTAAGACCGAGATTTCAGTTAATAGACACTGAATTCATTAGCTTAACTCAAGAGATTCTAGAGATTATACTATGCTTTTGTGTGATATTTGTGATTAAATCAGTTGTGAATAGTTAGGTTAAGCTAAGTTAATCATGATGAGATTAAGGTATAATATAATGTACCTAAACTCTGGTAAAATGTATTTACTTTATTGTCGATTTCTAATTACCTATGAAATTTTTACGTAAATGCTACCAAGAATGGTAACGTTTTTAGGGGGCGAAGCCCCCTAATATGTATAGCGATGTCTGTCTGTCTGTGTGTCTGTGTATTTGACGATTGCAACCGAACGCGTTGACCGATTTACATGAAAACTTTTGAGCACTGTCTTAATTCTCATTAAGACAGTGCTCAAAAGTTTTCATCAAAAGATGAGGACTGATTGATTTTGATGACCCCAGGGTCACAGGAACTGGAGTTATTGTGACCTCAAAAGGTCACCAAAAAAATAAAAGTCTTCAAATGGCCGAAAACGTCCAAAAACCCAAAAATGCCATTTTTGACCTTTGGTGACCTTTTGTGCCTTCGCCCCCTTTGCTGGTACCCCCGTACCAATGCTTGTTCGATTTTATGTATACAGAAATATGCACTTACTTTAATTTATTTACTACTATTATTTAATTTAATTTAAAACAAACCAGTACATGGTATGCTTAAAAATACGAGTATTTGCATATTTCTATGGCCTTATTCCAGAAATCCCCTGTGATGATCCCCTTCTGGTTCTCAAAGGGGAAGCAAAGGGGATTTCTAAACAATAAAAAAGTTACCTATTATAATGACTGAAAACTTGCTGATTGTTCAATATTTTTCATCGTAGGTGATTTAGGTATATAAAATCCTCAAATTATGGAGTTTTGGAGTAAGCCATTTATATGTGCCGCATTACAGACTAAATAGCTCGATGTATGATATGATATGTGTGTTTCACATGATTAAATTATAGTTCCTCTCATCCTCTCTTGCCCGTGGATGCAGTAAGAATCTGCTTCTTCGACCTGCGGAAGACGGGAAGCAGCGTCTTTCCGTGTATCGACATGTACTGCGCTCGCCAACTCGCCTGCCAAGCGTGGCAAGTATGGCAACAACCCCGAAGCCTATGTCCACTAGTGGACGTGGACTGCAGTCCTATGGATGAGATTATGATGATGTTGATTTATTATTTTGAGCTTGTGAGAGCTATAATGTTACAATATTATAAAAGTAAAGGAACCTAAGTAGGTAGTTATGGCATCTGGGTCCGTCTTCAGAGTTCCATACTATCGTTCAAAGTATTGTTAACAACATGCGTCAGAGCATTCATAACAATGATTCTAAAAGTAAAAATACACAAATACTACTTGACTGCTATTTTTACATACTTAGTGAATACCTTGATTACTGTGATAAATTGAATAATGTCCAACTGTGCATCCTAACGTAATTTGAAAATTGACAGAATATTATTTTATGACTTAATTTTTAAACATGACTTTGAAATGTATAATCGCAGTTATGTTTCATTTTAAAATTAATTTGTAATTTATACTTAAAATTAAGTGTTTACATACCAAGTTTCAATTTAAGAAACATATTGATTTCTAGAATTTGTTCTTGAGACCCTATTTCATACACATGTTTTCTTTTCAAATAGAGTTTATGAATTGAATGTCCGGCGATGTTATTTACTCTTGACATTAGCCTCAGTCGTAATAAAAAAGCCATTGTCTTAGTATTAAAAATTATTAAAGTATTAAATTCAACATCAATTTGTAATTCGATTTTCTTTTTAAAAAGCTTTTCACGCCTTCGCCAAACGAGTCTAGGTGGGTTGTGTGTTTCCCTCGTTACAACGCCCTCCGACTTAGTTGGTTGATCCTTTATGTAGTTTTCGTCATTAGTTCAACCGAGAAAGTGAACGAGGAAATTCTAAGCTCCTTTTCGCCTTTCACTTTGAAACACATTTCCTTATGATTGCTCTAATCTAATTACTAAGGCAACCAAAGCTTAGGTTTAAGTCACAGGTTTAGATTACTTACGGAATTTTTCACATAATTAATTATAATATATGTATATTAACATTATTAATATGTTAAAAAATATATTAAAAAAAATCATGGTTCATCAATCATCGATCATACGTTAGCTAGAAAACTCATGTCAATCCGTTAAGCATGTGGCGGCATCCATTCGCTGAGACTGGCGACCGCAACACGCACCGGCGCGCAACTGGATGTTCGCCTCCGGGTTTTCTTCTCACGCGGACGAAGTCCGCGTGGGGAAGCAGTTTCGGGCGTGAGCCCCTGACTGCGGTGATCTTTTACGCCCTTGGTTACAACCAAGGGGTCCTCGGGACGGCTCACTGAGCCTATTGCTTGGGCCCGCGTTATACGGACGTGGGTTGGATTGGAGGCCATTTTTTCAGGTCCCCTGGCGCGGCTGCAGCTGAACGAGCGTCGCTATACCGCTGACGATATGCGGGATCGGGCTTATCCCCTGCCGGATCGCTAGCAACACGTCGTTCAGGATCTGTAGCGCTGCGTCTAGCAACTCCAGATGGGCCTGGTCGTGCTGGAATGATATCGGTGCTGTGGTGTTGGCTGCGGGGCGCAGTTGGTCCGGTGTGGGCTTCTGGGGCATCGGGTTTGTTGGCGGTGCTGCTGCTGTGGTAAGTTCCGGCTGGGCCATTGCTGGTGCCGGGGGCCGGGGCGTCTGCTTGGAACGGGAGGTCGTCCTGGTTTCGGTGTCTGAAGGCAAGACCAGGCTTACCTTCTTCTTCCTCCTCCGTCTTGGAAGGCGGTTCGACCGCGCAGTGGGGTCGTTGGCTGGGGCCATGAGGGAGCCGCCGTGCTCCGCCCGTGAGTGTTGAGCCACAGTACTGGGCTGTGGCTGTGGTGGTCTGGCTGGCGGCTTGTCATGGCCGCCCCGGGATGTGGTGTAGGCGGTCGTGCCCGCCTTCTTGTTGCGGGCCTCCCGCTTGAAGATTGGACAGCTGGTCTTGTTGGCCGTGTGGGGGCCACTGCAGTTGACGCAGTTAGGCGGGTCCTCCTTCTTCTTGGGGCAGTCGCCTGCGTAGTGTGGCCCTCCACAACGGACGCAGGCGAGGGGGCGATGACACTGGTGGCTGGAGTGGCGGAACCCTTGGCAACGGTGGCACTGCGCAGTGCCCCGCTTGCCTCTCCAGCTTTCCACTGTTATCCCCGGCATCAAGAGTACCTCCGTGACTGCGTAGATCGCGGGTAGGAGGTTCGGGGTCGGCTTGAAGATGCCGAGGAAAATGCAGCCAGGACGTCCTCTGCTAGCTCGTATGGGCTTGATGAGCTCCGCCGTGAAGCCCTTGGATTGGAGATCCTGCACAATCTCTTCGGGTGGTGTGTCGGCTGGGATGCCACGAATGGCAACCTTTACCTGGCGCTCCTCGGGATGGGAGTAGGAGAACCAGCTAAGTGGCTCATCCAACTCCGTGAGGTATTTCTGGATGGCGCGGTATTCGCCAGCCGACTCCGGGGTGAAGCGAACGCCCTTTCCATAAGGCCGGGCGTTGGGGGTGTGGCCTAGAATGCCTTTGATGGCCTTGAACTGCCGTGGCCAGTTAGGCATCCGTTCGACGACAATCGGCGGGTAGCGGGTCTTGGGTTGCGCACCTGTGCAGGATGGTCCTGGGCGCGCTGACTCGGAGGGGCGTTCCGTGTTGCCCTGTTGGGGCAGCTGTGGCGGGCGAGCGGGCGGCGTGGCCGCCAGGGACGCGTACGTCGTAGACCTCGTCGAGGAAGGCGACGGTGGTGGTGGAGTAGACTTCGCCTTTTCCTCGGCTCGGTCTTGACTCTGGTCGTGGTCGGGCGTTTGGCGGTCGATTGCCCGCTTCTTACGCTCTTCCGGGGACGGCTCTTCGCGTTTGCGACGATGGCCTGATGGCGGTGGCGACGGCGGGTGTTCCCTCTCCGTTTCCTGGGGGGGTGGCGGGGGAAGGGGCTCGGGCGCGGGCACGGGTGTGCCGCGCAGTAGCCTCTCCTTCTCCTGCAGGAAGCCTCTCAGGAGCTCGGCGACTTCCTCGCTCATCATTCCCTGTTCCATAAGCTGCGCAAAGACGGCGAGATTGACGTTGTGCGCAGACAATGGAGACAGCGAACGTGGGGGCGGGGGTTGCGGGGATGCGGCGGGGGGGGGGCATCGCCTCGGAAGGCGTCTGCGCCCGCGGGGTGGTCCTCCTGGACCTTGGGATGGACAGCGTCCGTTCGCCGTCCGAGCTGGTGGAGTCGATGCGGGACGATCTACCTTCACGGGAGATCAACCCCGACCGACTGTTGCGGTCAGACGCTGTGTGTCTCCGCTGGGCCTTCGGTGCTTCGGCGTGGTGCCGGGGGTCGTATGCCGACGCGCGATCTATTGGTGGACGGTCCGGGGGATCCCGTCGTCCACCAACGTCCTCCTGCTGCATGGCTGTCTGCTCGCCTCTCCGGCACTTCCGCGACGAAATTCGCGAATGCGATCGGCCGAGGGGCCGAACTCGACAGGCGTATTCGAAAATACGCTGCCGAGATCGAGGGGGGGGTATAGAAAAGATCCGTGCGCGCGCGTGTGCTCTCCGGTAAACGATAGCCACTCCGGATGTTCGCGCTCTGCAAGCCGCTATATTTATGTTGCGCTATCCCGTTCTTGCGCATCATGGCTATCTCGCTCTCGCGGCACGAAATTAAAGATTCAACGCGGCTAAATGCAGTGCTGGGATTGGTTTAAACTAACGTAGTCGCTACTCAAAAATATTGTTTGCTGGAAAACCAAATTTGTAATATAAGTAGACTATTTTGTTAATAAAATTTGTACAGTCGTAGAAGCCTCTTTTATTTTTACATTACAATTCAGTGAACCCTCTAGGACTAGCTAGGGACAGTAAATCAGTATTAGGCAGGAGAATAGGATCTCATATAACCACCATCGTATAACCACACTATATAGTAGGGCCTAGGTCAGAGGCGTATTCCACATACCACACCAGGATCCTACAATTGGTGACCCCGACGGAAACATGGAAACATTTAGGAATGCCGAAGAAAACAAATCGGATGCCGAGGCAGCTGGATCAAGCTTGGATGTTCCTTTCAATTTAGCGGCGGTCTCGGTGCAATCTAGATTATTACCATTCTGGCGAGAATACCCGAAACTGTGGTTTGTTCAGTTTGAAGCTCTGGTGGATCCTCTCAAGACAAGTGATGAGAACAAATACCGCTATGTACTTGGACAACTGCAACCTACAGACCTTCAACACATTTCAGACATTCTGCTGAAGCCACCTACTGTCGGAAAGTACGAGACTATCAAGCAACGCCTACTCTCGGCTTATGAGCAATCGGAGATAAAAAACTTCAGGCACCTTATAAGTGGACTGGAATTAGGTGATCAAAAGCCTACACAATTATTGAGGCGCATGCGAGAGCTTGGAGGAAGCATGATCACCGAAGACGGAATAAAAATAGAATGGCTGAACCAGTTGCCGCAACAAGTCCGAGTTATTCTATCGGTGAATACAGATTCGTCCCTAGATATGCTTGCTGCTATGGCCGATAAGATGTTAGAATATTCCGAAGCTGGAACGATTGCAACAGTGTCTAAAATAGAGCCAAGCGTCAGTGGTACCGGAGCAAACCAGCAAATGGTATCAACTCAACTCGACGTGTTGTCAAAGCAGCTAGAGAAGCTCACATTGGAAGTTGCTGAATTGCGACAGGAGCGAGGCAGATCGCAATACCGCCGCCCGTCATACTCGCGGCCTCGATCGCGTTCGGAGTCTGCAAGGAAGATAAGAGAAGGGACGTGGCTGTGTAAATATCACTTCAGATTTGGTAGCAGAGCAAGGCGCTGTGAATCTCCGTGTGCGAAGAGGGATTCCAAGTTGGGAAACTAAATGATACACCGACCGTGGCGGAGGTCGGTGTGGTTCCTGCTAGCAACCGCCTATGTGTCTACGATCGTAATACGGCACAGCGTTTCCTCGTCGACACAGGAGCAGATATATCGGTGCTAGCTCCCTCCACCGCCTTGCGAAATAAGCTGTTATCAAGCACCTACAAATTATATGCCGCAAACAGCACGCCGATCAATACATATGGAGAAAGAGAAATGCAACTGGACTTTGGGCTACGTCGCAACTTCCGTTGGACTTTCGTCGTGGCAGATGTGAAGACATCTATTTTGGGAGCGGATTTCCTGCGACATTATAAGCTGTTGGTAGATTTGCATCGTAAAAAGCTTATTGACAAAATCACCGATCTATCTATCGATGCCGTAGAAGTATTTTCAGATCAAGGATCAGTGCACGTCATAAGTGAGAGCCACACGTACCACGAGATTCTAAAACAGTATCCTGATGTACTAAGACCGATGTCATTGAAAACGCCGTCAAAACATGATGTGGTACATCATATCCAGACCACCGGTGCACCCCTCTACGCGCGGGCTCGTCCATTGCCGCCTGATAAATATAAATCTGCAAAGCAGGAATTTGAGCGCCTGATGGAAATGGGAATTTGTCAGCCTTCGAAGAGTCCATGGGCTAGTCCTCTGCATGTCGTTAAGAAAAAAGATGGCAGTTTACGTTGTTGTGGAGATTATAGAAGGCTTAACGCCGTTACTCTACCAGACAGATACCCAATACCGAGGATTCAAGATTTTACTTACCAGCTACACGGCAAGAAAATCTTTTCCAAACTGGATTTGAAGATGGCCTACTACTGGATACCTATATCGCAAGAGGACGTTCAGAAAAGTGCCATAATAACACCATTCGGTCTCTTCGAGTTTCGTTCCATGACGTTTGGGCTTCGTAACTCAAGCCAAACATTTCAGCGATTCATGCATGAAGTTCTACGCGGAATAAGCGATTGCTTCACATTTGTGGATGACGTTTTGTTATGCAGTGAAAACGAAGAAAAGCACAAGAAACTGGTTCATGAAGTTTTAGACCGCTTAAACAAGTATGGAGTTACTCTCAACGTAGAAAAATGCGAATTTGCCAAGACAAGAATAAATTTTTTGGGATATCAAGTAACTGCAGAAGGCATTACACCGACAGAAGAGCGAACAGAAGCTATCTCTACGTATCCACAGCCGAAGACGGTCTTAGAATTGCGACGTTTCTTGGGGATGGTAAATTTTTATAGAGACTGTCTACCAAGCCAGGCCGATGTTCAGCGTCATTTAAACAAGTACTTGCACAACAGGAATAAAAATGACAAGACACCAATAGAGTGGACGCCGGAAGCAGTTCAAGCATTTCAAAAGTGCCGGCAAAGCATTTTGAAAGCAACAACTCTTACGCACCCCGTCTTAAACGCCCCACTCGGCATTATGTCAGACGCATCCGAACATAGCATTGGCGCTGTTTTACAACAAAAGGTGGAAAAAACTTGGAAGCCCTTAGCATATTTTTCGAAGACTATGAGTGACACACAGAAGAGATACAGCACGTACGACCGCGAGCTCCTAGCGATGTATGCTGCAGTCAAACACTTTCGTCGTCTTATTGAGGGATGCATTGTTAGCATTTTCACGGATCACAAGCCACTTTCTTTTGCCCTAACGCGACAACCTAGCAGCAGCGACACACCGCGGCGAGAAAGGCAACTACATTTCATTAGCCAATTTTGTTCGAACATCGAATACGTGGAAGGCGAAAAAAATTCAGTTGCAGATGCCTTGTCGCGGATCGAAGACATAGAAATTTCGTCTTTCATCAATCTTGAAACGCTAGCGAAAGATCAGAAAAGCAACGAAGAACTAAAATATCTAAAGACACGAGCGAATTTGAAATTCGTTGACGTCACTCTACCAGGTTGCAACACGCCAATCACGTGCGAGCATTCCACCGCTACTCTACGACCATATCTACCGACCGCATATCGTAAAGTGGCATTTAAAGCGCAACACGAGCTATGTCATCCCGGTATTCGCACAACTAGAAGACAGGTCACTACAAAATTTTTCTGGCCCTCTATGAACAAGGATGTAGGAGATTGGGCCAAGAGTTGTATCGGCTGTCAAAAAGCTAAAATAAATCGGCACAGCGTTACACCATTACGAAGCTTTCCTGCATCTCAGCGGTTCGAGCATGTTCATATTGACATCGTTGGGCCACTTCAATTATCGCGAGATTATCGCTACTGTGTGACTATGATCGACCGTTACACTAAATGGCCAGAAGTCGTCCCAGTTCGAGAGATCACAGCGGAAGTCGTAGCAAAAGCATTGTGTGAAGGATGGATCTCCAGGTTTGGCTGTCCGCTTCGGATATCTACAGATCAGGGCAGGCAGTTCGAATCGTCACTATTTAATGCACTCATGAAAAGGCTGGGGATTACAAGAATTCGAACTACGGCATTTCATCCACAGTCAAACGGAAAAATTGAACGTTTTCACCGCACATTAAAAGCCGCATTAATGGCAAAAGGAGTAACTACACAGTGGAGCGAAGAGCTACCAATAATTCTGCTGGGACTACGGACAGCACTGCGCGAAGAAACTAATGTTAGTCCTGCACTGATGACCTACGGATCAACACTACGCATTCCTTCAGATTTTTTTATGCCGGCAAGCTTAAAGTTTGAAGAAGCGGAATTCGTCCGCCGCCTAGTTAATGCCATGTCCTCATTCGCTCCGGTTCAACGGCCAATCGCAACCAACGCTCGAGCATTTGTACACAAGAACCTCGCCACTTGTACACACGTTTTCATAAGGAACGATACAGTGCGTGCGCCACTCATACCGCCTTACGATGGACCTTACCCAGTTCTACAGAAAAATGAAAAGTACTTCAGAATACAGTTACCGAAGCGTACGACAGTGGTAACATTGGATAGACTAAAACCGGCGTATGTAAGCAACGAAGACGCAATTCCAGTTCCAGTAAGCGAGTCATCAAACGCCCCTGTAGTAACGGAGAAACCATACGTTACAAGATACGGGAGAAGAGTTAAACAAACCGTACGCTTCGCTTGAAGGGGGGTACTGTGGCGGCATCCATTCGCTGAGACTGGCGACCGCAACACGCACCGGCGCTGCCGCAACTGGATGTTCGCGTTTTGTAATTGTAGAACGGATGCTACGGGCGGAGTGTGATAAAAACAATCGGGTGTTTTTTGTATTTTTCGAAATGACAATATATGTTGTTGACCGCAGATGGCCATGACAACGTTACCGGACTATGGCGAGCGCAGAAGGCGCCCAGCCGCAAAAGTTAGGTTGGGGCAACAAGCTCAAGGGCACCACTTAGGTTCGAACCACGGCTTGGACTGTTGCCAGAATTTTTGAATCTACTGAAGGATAGCGTCTAGGTGCAAAACTGCACCTTTAGACGGAAAAATGTATTCTTCGGCCCCGCCGGCGGGACCGGTTTTTGAATATGTGTCTAACAGCTAGTGTGGGACGGGTTGACGTCACCTCCGGGTTAGCGGCGGTGAGCTCGTCAACGGGCAAGCCGAGAACGTGTCTCGGTCGACGGAGGAAAGAACTCGTGGGCAATGGCTCTATCAGGTAGTCGGAGGGTAATCCCGAGATTAGGGGATTGGAGTGTTCCGCCGCCACTTCATAAAAACGCTTTGAAGCAGTTTTAATAAAGTGTTCGATGGACTCGAGTTTGAGATCTCGGTGGAGGTCTACATTGCGCATGTACCATGGGCAACCCGTGGCCCTGCGCAAGAAGTTGTTTTGGACTACCTGAAGGCATCTAACATGACGGGACTGGCCAAAGACGACAGAGGAATATGTCATTATTGGCCGTACAACTGTCTTGTAAAGTGTCACTTTATTTCTAAAGGACATTTTACTTTTTGAGTTGAGAAGGCTGTTTAACCGGCTAAGCACGAACTTCGCGCGATTAGTGACAGACCTTATGTGGGGATAGAAGGTGAGACGTCTATCTAGGATTACTCCTAGGTAGCGAGCTGACCTAACCCAAGGGATGGGTTTATCGAAGAGGAGGAGAGGCTGGGGCAAGAAGGGACTCCGAGTGAAGTACACTGCTGCACTTTTCGTCGGGTTCACCTCTATGCGCCACTTTCTGAACCAGGCACCTAGGGTGTCTAGTGCAGCCTGCAGCCTTATGCGTACGCGATTCCTGTTCTTATCGGACGCGTACAAAGCCGTGTCATCGGCGAAGAGGGCAAGTTCGACTTGCGGGTGTCGGGGAATATCGCTGGTGTACAGCGTGAAAAGAAGGGGAGCAAGGACTGAGCCTTGAGGAACTCCAGCTCGGACGGGTTTGGGGTCTGAGAGCGTGCCTTCCACGCGGTAGCGAAAGCAGCGGTTCGACAAGTAGTCTCGTAAGATGAGTACGAGTCTGTCTGGCACTCCAAGCAGGAATAGCTTGTAAACCAAGCCGTTGTGCCAGACTTTGTCGAAGGCTTTAGCTACATCGAGGAAGACAGCGCCCGTATCTGCTGGCCAAGTGTGGTGCCACTTGGACAGGATGTGCTCCGTGATGCGGAGCACCTGCTGGGGACAGGAGTGATGGGCTCGGAAGCCAAACTGTTCGTCAGGCAAGAGACTATGCTCATTGACGTGACGCCAGAGTCGTCTCAGAAGGAGACGCTCGTAGATCTTCCCCAGGGAGCTGAGGAGACTGATGGGACGGTAGGAGGAAGGCTCGTTTGCCTTTTTGCCCGGTTTGTGGATGCCAATTACATTGGCTTCCTTCCAGACATCAGGGAAAGAGCAGTTAGCCATGGCAGCATTGAAGATGCTGACCAGGAGATGTATGAGGGCAACAGAGAACTTCTTGAGTACTCTGTTGCTGATGCCGTCCGAGCCAGGGGACTTCTTAGGTCGAAGATCTTTAATGATCTCGGCGACCTCTGCTGCTCTAATGAGGTCCAAAGGAGGAGCAGAGGGGGGAAGGGAAACTAGGCGGTCGACTTCACTGTTCACCATGTTAAGGTGATCAGGGTCGACGGGTTCAAGACTAGGAGAGCATTGGGATTCAAGACTCTCAGCTAGCGCGTCTGCTTTTTCCTTGTCATCAAACGCAGGCGTTTGGTGATTCGGGCGAAGCAGAGGGGGCAGGATTGAGATACAATCTGATTTCATAGATCTAGCCAGGCTCCAGTAAGCTAGATGCCCGGGTTCGATATTAGAAAGCAGATTATCCCAAGAAGTGTTACGATGCTCCTGAATGGCCCTCTTTACCTTGCGGCGAAGCGAGTTCATTCGGAAGCGATTTAGTTCGGAGGGCCAAGAACTAAAGCGACGAGTTGCTGCGTTCTTTTCCGTGATCAGTCGTCTTATCTCATCAGGCAGGACACAGTTACGATCAGGCGTAGCTGGAACCTGTCTAGACAAGTCGCGAACGGCGGACTGGACATGACTGGTCAGGGAGTCGACCGCAATAGCAATGTCGTCAGGGGACCTAATATCGTCGGGGATTTTATCCAAGTCGGGAGAATGGATAACCTTGAGGGCTTTCTCAAGTTTATACCATTGCACCACAGTCTTGGTCGGGGGAGTAGGGTCCGGCAGAGGGCCAAGTCTTAGTATGACGGGACGGTGGTCAGAGTCTAGTTCCTGCATCACTACTATGGAGCTCATCCGGAGGGATACGTTCCGCAGCAGTGCGAGGTCTAGAGTTTGGTTGGAAAAACCAATACGTGGGGAATATCGAGTGTGACACATGGGGGCAATAAGATCTAGATTTAAAGAATCTAGATAGCCTGAGAGGAGGGCACCGTTTCTATTACGTGTCGAGCAATTCCACATAGGGCTTTTGCTATTGAAGTCGCCAGCCAGAATGACTGAGCTTCCAAGACTGAGAAGGGATTCTAGGTCGCTTTTAAGAAGCTTCCTATTAGGGCTAAGATAGCAGGATGCAATAATAACCGGTTGATGACCGGTCATTGCAAGTCTGCAGACAGAGACTTCTAAGTCTGTTAAGGGCGGGGGATCGATGGGAATGCAGTGCAGCGACCTCTTGAAATAAATGGCAGTACCGCCTTTAGGGGCGTTCGTTCTGTCATTTCGTACCATCTGGTAGTTAGCGATCCTAGGATCACGATGGCACTGTTTCAAGAAGGTCTCCTGCACTAGCAGAATATCTATTTGGTGATTGACAAGGAATTGCTTCACGAGTTCTTTCTGAGGAGATAGGCCGTTAGCATTAAAAAATGCTAACGAGAGGGAGCGGGGTTTCAGTCTTTCTTTCTGCACTGCCATACTAGAAAGACTTGAAGGTGAGGGCGTCGAGAGACGCCATGACTTCCTGATGATTAGAGATAATCATCAGTTTCTCTATGGGGGATTTCGCAAGGCTAAGTTTGCGCAGGAGCGCATTAACCGATCCGAAATCGATGTTCGGCAGCCCCAAGCTAGGGTTCTCAGCAGCAGGAGCTGGCTGAGAGGGCCTAGTGGGGCGGGGGAGGGGTGCGGGGGCAGGGGCGGAGTGAAGCTCCTGGGAACGCGGGGGAGGGGATACACCAGTTGTTGCCTGAAGGGCGCGGCTGGTGTAGCCCAAAGGTCTCGCCCAAGCTGACACAGCAGGAGGGGCGGGGGGCAACAAGGACACCTTCGGAGATGTCCTCGCGTGTTGGGGTGGGGTGGGGTGGAAGCGCTCCGGAGCCCTAGCATGCGCTCTCCTAGCGCTTGCCTTTGGGGCTCTGGGGCAGCCGCGATAGTTCGCGGTGTGCCCCTCGGTCCCGCAGAGCACGCAACTAGGCGGCATGGGGTCATTGGGGACGCGCTTGCAGTCAGCGGTGCCATGGTCACCCAGACACTTGACGCAGCGGGGGCGGGCAAAACAGTTGCGCGCAGAGTGGCCATATAACTGGCACCTGTGGCACTGTCCGGGGGGGCCCTTCCTGAAGGGAGCCTCTACGTAGAGGCCGGAAAGGCGACACACGGTTTTGACGCCGAATATCGCCTTTCCTTCGGGCGAAAGGTCAAGGATGACTAGTACAAGATCGAACGGGGTCTTGTCCCGTCCGCTGTACATGCGGTGGACTTCCCTGACGGGGAAGCCCTGATCGCAGAGGTCGGTCTTTATGACCTCAGAATCGAATTCCGCGGGGAGGCCGCGGATGACTACGCGCAGAAGGCGCTCGCTCTCGAGAGCATAGGTATGAAAACCTATGTTCTCAGCGCGGAGGACAGACGTCAGACGTCGGTGATCGTCCGATGTCTGGACGTGGATCTTAATAGAGTCCTTGATGGACTGGGCCTTGGTGAAATTAACCTTTTTCAAGGTTAGAAGCCTCTCCACGCTGGCCCATTTGGCCTTTTCGTGGAGGAAAACAGGCGGGGGGGGTCTCTCTTTGCGGAGGGGGGCGGGTTCGGCGGGGGTCGCGGGGGGAGTAGGCGGGCGGGTAGCCGTAGCCTCTACGGGGACTGCGATCTTAGCCGGAGGGGCTAAGGCCGACTTATGGGACGCCTTCTTCCTGCGCCGTTTGCCGCCTTCGACGACAGTATAACTGTCGTCGGAGGACTGCTCCGACGAGGAAGAGTTGTCGCTCGGGGAGGGTTCGAGCTCCATCGCCGAAGCGTCGGAGTCCGAATCGGAGGAGGAGGACGGGGCGGGGGAGACCGGAGTCTCCGGGGTGGCCGGAAGGGCGGGGGAGACCGGAGTCTCCGGGGTGGCCTGAAGGGCGGGGGTGAGAGGGGCCGCGGTGGCCACCTTCATAGACTGGGACTTGGACTTTTTGTCCAACTTGTTCGCCTCTTGGTACGAAGCGAGCAACTTGGACAACAAGTCCCCGTGCTGCTGGGCTAACATCCTGAGTACCCCCAGGAGGGTCTCAGGATCAAGCCCACCCAGCAAGTCCGGGCTTGACATCGCGCGGGGGTGAGGGGAGGTCCCTATTCCCGGGGGGGACACCCGGGAAATAACTAAGTGTCCCTCCTTGTCGGGTATAGACAAGGAGGGGTGTGTGCCTATGTGTCCTACCTAAATGTGTGTGTCCCTTTCGCCTCTCTTATGGGGCAAAAGGGGTGTGTGCCTCACGCTATCTGGGGTCGGCGAGGGTTCCACCCCAAGGCCGGTGGTTCCAGACCCAGCCGGATTCTGTTTTGCCTTGAAGAGGCAAAACAGGCGCTCCGGGTCCACGCCCAGCTAAGTTGGTTGTCACCGTAGGGTATCCCTTAGCTGACCACTAAAGTCGTGGCTTTGGACAGTTTATTAGCCAAAGAAACTAGCTCGAGAAATCGTTCTGAAAAGAACGATTTTCTCTTGCACTAGAGCAATTCGAGTTAATCGCTCTGAAAAGAGCAAATAACTCGAAAAGAAACAGGATAGTAATCCAGTAGCGCACTAAAAAGTGCGAACTACCGGTATTCGCTCGCGCAAGTGATTATTCAGACTAGCAAGCTAGTAAGAATAACACCGCAACGAAGCGAAGCTAGCACTGGACGCTAGCGGGCGAAGGCAGGGGCCTGGTGCGGGGACCAAGGCGGCAGCGGGCGGCGGGCGTCTGGAACGACGTCCGAGCGGCGACTGAGCGAGCGCAGTGGAGGGGCCTGGTGCGGGGACCAGGCGAGCGGGCGGCTAGAGCGGCGTGCGTCTAGCACGACGTCCGAGCGGCGAGTGTTGATTAAAAAGATGTGGATGTTCGCGCTCTGCAAGCCGCTATATTTATGTTGCGCTATCCCGTTCTTGCGCATCATGGCTATCTCGCTCTCGCGGCACGAAATTAAAGATTCAACGCGGCTAAATGCAGTGCTGGGATTGGTTTAAACTAACGTAGTCGCTACTCAAAAATATTGTTTGCTGGAAAACCAAATTTGTAATATAAGTAGACTATTTTGTTAATAAAATTTGTACAGTCGTAGAAGCCTCTTTTATTTTTACATTACAATTCAGTGAACCCTCTAGGACTAGCTAGGGACAGTAAATCAGTATTAGGCAGGAGAATAGGATCTCATATAACCACCATCGTATAACCACACTATATAGTAGGGCCTAGGTCAGAGGCGTATTCCACATACCACACCAGGATCCTACAAGCATGTTGTTTTTGATGCAATAGATTACAGATCGTTTTCAAGAAACAAGATATAATTTTATTCAAGCAATTTGTATCTCTTTAATTTTCTCGTACCCATATATACTACTATATATACTACTAATACTTAATACGTACATATTTCAAAACAAAACACTTCATTTCAAATTATTTATGCAAAAATATTTACAACACTTGATAATCCCATACAGCAATGACGAGTGATCGCGAGAGTTTAAGTAAAAATACTATATTTGAGACAAACCGTGGGGTGCCGGCAGAAGAATGTTGCCCCTCCTCTCATGCCCGTGGATGCAGTAAGAGCCTGCTAAGTGATACCTCCGGAAGATGGGCAGCAGCCTCTTTCCGTGTACATCCTGTCCAGCGCTCGCCAACCCGCCTGCCAAGCGTGGCGAGTATGGCAACTACCCCTCATGGAGATCCATGAGAGAGGCCTGTGTTCAGTATTGGACGTTTTACGGCTGCTAATCCCATAATTGGTAAATGCCAACAGCATCTAAATCGACATTCAGTAAATTAATATTCCAGCTGCACGTGACACTACTGACACTCAATTAGAAAACTCATCCGACGGGAATGATTTTGCGTTTGCAAGTAAATTTTGCTGAATGTTCTAAATATTTCAGCATATTAAACAATATTTTGAATGAGCATTGAACGGCATAACTACTGAACTGATAGGTTTATTCGCGGTTTCACCCGCGTAGTTCCCGTTCCCGTGGGAATATGGAGATAAAATATAGGCCATGTTACTCAGGGATAGCTGGTGAAATATTTTTGATAAAATTCTTTTAATTTTCTTTGAAATCGGTCCAGTAGTTTTTGAGGGAAAAGACCAGAAGGCAGACCCTACCATCAGATAGGTCATTAGAGAGACAGATTCAGTAGTATTTGAGTTTATTCGTTACAAACTTTTTTAATTTGTGCACTATCTAAGTTAAATTTACCAACTTGTTTTTACTAGGTTGCCCGGAAGAAATTGCTTTGTACAATAAGGCCACCAGTGGTAAGATGTTTTTTTTCTATGATTTGTGTGTTTTTCTGTGCATTAATAAAGTGTTAATTCATTTATTAATTCAAACATACGAAATACAAAATAATCTTTCCTCTTGATAATATTAGTATACATGGGGCACACTAAAAGTTTTGCACTTCTAACTAATCGAAACTATTCGAATCTTGAATGTTATATTTTTTGAAACGTTGCAACCTTCTTAGTAATAAAAAAAATCAATTGGCGGGAAATCATTTGTCAATTGCTTTTTATCATCAAAGTTCTGCGTACGCAACGAAAATGGAATTAAGTCGAAAAGATTTTAGAGCGATGATTTTTTATGATTTTGAAAGTTCTCTCTCTCCGCAAGACTGTGCCGCTCGTCTTCAAAATGCTTTTGGGAGAGAAGCACCTTGTTTGAGCACCGTGAGACGATGGTTTGCTGAACTTGAGAGAGGTCGAGTTTCTTTACATGACGAATTTCGTGAAGGGCGGCCTTCAACTGCCGTCAACGAAAATAATGTGGCTACTGGCTACTGTTAACCGGCTACGTAGTAACAATGTGATCCTATACGGGTTCCGTTTTTTTCCTTTTGAGGTACGGAACCCTAAATATTGCAAAAATAATTAATTTAGTTAAAGGTAATGGCTGTATACACTTAAGGTAAGGATGACTTTTTTTACTCTCTTTCCCATCGTGTGGGGTATCGTTGAATAGGTATTTTAAAATCATTTAGGGGTTGCGAAGACCATTTTTAGGGATTCGTTTTTTTAAGCGTTCTTAAATCTTCTAAAATCTAAACTGCTTTCCAAATCTGAAAAAAATCATGAATGTAATTTTAACCATGAACATTCTATGAACACTATAAGGATTAAGCTAGCTTATTTATTTTCGGGGAAATAGTCGCTCAAATAAGTGATGCAGTTTCCCAAACATATCGGAATACATTAAACTGAAAACTCAATTAATTCCTGTTAATATATTTTGGTAAACGAAAAAAAAACATCACCCACTTCTAACAACTGGTCTACGGTTAACTACGGAACATAGAACGTGGCCCGACACGCACCTGGCCTAATTTATTGACTTTAGGATTTTAAAAGGGTCAAGGATCGATCTGAACAATGCGGGTCTGAATTCCGTCGGAATAAAATATCAAGGGTTTTTTCACGGTGTTTTGTAACAATTACCTATGCACATTTAAAAATTGCCTCTAGATTAAATCTACGTGGCCTTTTCTTGAATTAAAATCACCCGATCCTAAGAAGTCGTAAAACTAAAGTTGTTCTTTAGGGCGGTCAGAACCACCCCCTTTCGGGTAAGTACACATACATATATGTACATCCTGTAGACCTTAATCATATTAACAACAAACAGGCTACAAAACGGTCAGTAAGTCAGTCCGAAACTATTACACCAAAATAGCGACTGGCCATCTGAATTCACGTTCTCATGAACATCTAAGTTACTTGTAATAAAGTTCAAATAATCCCTTCCGCTTAGAATAATAACACTATAGAAACCTAGTCCGCCCGTCAATTTTGAAGCACTTTCATTGAAGCCATAAATGGCTCCAAACGCCAAGCCGCGCTTTTGTTCAATGTCAAATCACGCCGAACGTGTCTCGCGCAAAAAAAATTATTACGGTTTGTGCAATAAATTGTGTCACAACACATCTGAAAAACAAGAGAAGTGTAACAATATCACTTTTCACAGGTAAGCATGCAATATTTCATAGAATCTTCTAGTTATTTAGGTCAAAATAGACGCGTTTTGTTTTTGTTTTGTTTCAATGCTCGGTGTTGCCTTATTTGATGGAAATATTTCCCACTTTTTTGTTAATACTGATTGTTAATACCAAAAATAATTAATTTTAGACAACTGATTATGTTGTAAACTTATTTACCTTACTTGTTTTTAGAGTTCAACGTGAAAGAAGGTGTTTGTGAAACTTCAAATACAAATTTGGTTATTGAATGTTTATCGCAGCCTCCATATCATCTAAGTAAGTAATCACATAATTAGATTCCTTTACATTAAAATGTATAACTTATAATTATTCATGTGTCATCTTCAATATCACTCTCAAACCTTAATGTCTACTCCATCTGATGACGTAATACACAACCAGAATACCAGAGCGATAATGGGTTGGGACCTGGTTGACCTGTGTTGTTACTCTAACTTCTTACTTTATCCAGTCCATACTAATATTATAAATGCGAAAGTATCTTTGTCTGTTACGGTTTCACTGGTAAACCGCTAAACCAATTTTGATGAAATTTGGTATTAATGTAAATCAAGTGAAGTGAATATTGTGGCATGAACATATAAAAAAATTCCTTTTGCAGAGTACGTCACACGGAAAATTCAGGCGCCCATCAGAAAATGAATTCTTATATGAGTATATAATTTATATTGAGATTCAACTTTTTTAAAATTTACTACTGTATTTCCTTCGATTAAAAAATAATTGTTGAAAATTGTTGTTCCTTCTTACATATTGCGTCACAACATGGGGTGGTGCAGCAAAAACCCATTTATTGCAGCTAGAGAGGGCACAAAGGGCTGTGCTCAAGGTAGCTTATTCGAAACCATACAGGTACCCAACACTGCAACTTTATACAGATTGTAAGCTACTTACTGTAAGGCAGTTGTTTATACACCAAACTATTCTAAGACAACACCTTGAAATCCCTGTTAAAAACAAAATAGCACCTTGTAAGAGGCGAAAAGACAAGATTTACACGACCATACTCTGTAAATCCTCACTAGCACAAAAACATTTCTCTTTTCTAGCGCCCTTTATGTACAATAACCTCAGCAAACAAATGCCTCTAAGAGAATTAAATTATATGGAATGTAAAACTAAAGTGAAGTCCTTCTTATTGAATCTTGATTACGAAAAAACCGAACTTATACTTAAAACTGTTGGTTAATATTAGGGTACCTTTGTAAATGCCACCAAATACACATAATACATACATACATATACACACATACATACATACGCACACACACGCATATATACACACGCAAACATACATACAAACACACTCCTACACACATATGTACATACATGCATGTCGGCTGATTTTTTATTTATTATTTTTATTTTTTATTGAAGAACGCAAAACGAACAAACACTTGTATTCGAATTTCTTTATATTTCTTTTTTCTTTTTGTTGTTTTTATATTACTTTTTCCTTTTTAAGAAATGTAGTTAAACTAGTTAAGTTAAACTTAATGTAAACTGTGCCGAGGTAGAGATCCCTCGCGTCTTTATCACAAGTCTAGTACTTAGTAAGAGCGAGGTGTTGAAACTAAGACTGTTATACTAGGTTTTTCATATCTGTAAGACCTTTCTGGAAATAAACGTTTTTATTATTATTATTATTTATATAGACGTTCCCGCAATGTTACAAACTTAACATTACCATACCTATACTTTAACCACACTATTAGCTAATTACGTATTATTGCCAAAAACAAATGGTTATCAGCGGCGGAATCATTCCCTCGCTGTCGGGGAAATTGCATCTCCACTGGCAACATTAGACAAGTGTACGAGTATGTGTGCGTGTCGCCGAGCGTAAGCTAGTAATCGTCACAACTGCAACTGTGTGAATCCGTTTAGTGCTTCATTATTGACAGAGCGCTTGTATGAAGATTATCTTTCTATAGTGTTATTATTCTAAGCCCTACCAAAAGCTTGCGAAATGCGGTCGCATAACAAACAGAACTGACGTGAAGTTGTCTGCGGAACGAATATGGCGAAATTAAATTAAAGCAACTTCATATTTTGATGTTGGAATTGGAATGTGGAATGCATTTTGAGTGAAACATTCTAGTTTCAAATTTTATTTTGGAATGTGGAATGCATTTTGAATAAAACATTCTCGATTCAAATATTTAAGATTGTATTGGACTAAAAATGAAATGAATGTATTTATTAAAAGGGACTACGCTTACGGTCATCAAATTCTAAATTATATACCACCTACGTAGTTGCTATGAATTAGGTTTTTGGGGGAAAAATATATTAGAAAAGTAAGAAAAGGTAAAGCCTCATTCATGGACAAGAGAGGTGATGATTTTATAAAAGTAGGTATTCTATCAGTGGGGTGCTGGCAGTAGAATGTTGGCTCTTCTCTCTTACCCGTGGATGCAGTAAGAATCTGCCAATGGATACCCTGAAAGATGGACAGTCGCGTCTTTCCGTGTCTCAACATCCCGTACTGCGCTCGCCAACCCGCCCGCCAAGGATGGCGAGTATGTCAACAACCTCTTAATGATCCTGGAGATCCATGAGGGAGGCCTATGTCCAGCAGTGGACGTCCTGCGGCTGGAAGAGACAGGGTAAGAAAGAGAGTGGTGTATACTTTGTAACTATGGTATATGTAAGTTATCGGAGAAAGGTATAAGTATGCCAAAATTCATGTAAAACCTAGTTTGAGTACATTCTTTCCAAAGGCCACGCTAGAGGAGCGAGATATTCGCCCAATATAAATAATAATTACTTATACATTTATCACAAGCAGACTACCAGATCTGTATTATTTGTTAACCCAAATTGCATAATAATTTATCTAAATACAATAAAGACAACTATTGTAGTGAACCTAGTGAATCGTGAGGAAACCCGCGGCTTAGTTAGCTTCAGACGTATTGACCTGTTCTTTCCTCTGACTAATAGCTGACTAGGCTGAGAGGATGGTATAGGTGCTGGGCAAGCCTAATCCATCTAACAATGTCCCAGGCACTGCAGCGTCCCGTACAGCATGAATACCAGTTGCTGACGCTGTATAAATCATCTATAATAAGATGCAAAGGCCTTTGCAGTGAACCTGATTAATGATTATAGATCATGTTATCTAGTAATATTGTAAGAAAAGAATCCTGTTTCTTTGAATTTGTTTTTACTTACTCAAAAGTTTCGATCTCTAAACATCTACAGTGATGTTTTATATCTGAGCGTTTGGTTCGTGCTCTATTGTGCTCCGCTAAGGGTTAGCGCGGACAGAACGGAGCGCGACGGAGAGGATATTGACGCACTTGAAAATAAACTTTAAACTTATTATAATAAAGTGCAAAACGCCGCGCGGGCATTCCCGCGCATCTTCGAGGACGCGCGAGCATTTTTTTGTCAGGTTCAAGCATTTATGCACTTTATTGTAATAATTTGAAAGTTTATTTTCAAGTGCGTTAATAAAATCCTCTTCGCTGCGCTCCGTTCTGTCTGCGCTGACCCTAATAGGCACTCGAAGCGCGTTCGTTCGAGGCTATTAGTCGGTCCACACTACACGAATTCTTGCACGACTCGTGTTCGGCTCCTCTAGCGACCCTTATTTTGGTGACGAGGGGGAAATCTGCTGGCAGATACATGCTGCGTAAGGTGGTCCCAGCATGGTTATGGCACCGAGAACGAGAACATAGGGCCTCTAGCGTAGACCCACCTGAACACGTGGCATTAAATCATCAGGAATTCAGCCTTTTATGTTATTGGAAAACTATTTATAACATTTCCTTGAAATGTGCTACATAAGACTTATGTGGAATAACACTTAAAAAAACTATTTAATATGCTATAGCTATATAATGGTGGTGATTCTGTTATTGCAATAACTAGCTAAAGCTAATTGACGTAAAACGGACTAAAATGACATATACCTAGCTATTCGGTTAGTCACGTTCTACAATCCGGCAAGGTGACATTCAACTGTACTCGAGCGCAATGCAATTGTGAGTTAAGGGTTGCGCTGTTGTTTTCGTTAATCTAATTTCAAATTAATTTCAAACACTTTTGCGTGTGTCTATACAAATCATAAAATCTATCAGTGGGATCAGTTTCCGAATTCAAAATATGCTTAGGTCGAATGATCCCGTTGGGATAAGTTGGAGCGGCCTCAGTTTACTAAAGAGCCCTAAAAACAAAACGGAACAAATAGGAACACCCAATTTTACGCTGACAGCTTTAAATTTAGAAACGTCATACCTCTAATTACAGTTAGGTTTAGGTAGCCTAAAACATAATCGACACCAATAAGCTATTAACTATAGAATGAGCTGTAGCGACATCTTTAGTCATTGCTTACTGAATTGGTTGACTGTCGGTATCTAACCCACGACATACCGACATCATGAAGACAAATTACCATTTAGCATGTAAATAAGATGTCAGCTGAAGATAACAAACCACTGAGGAGCGAGCGCAATGGACGAGTGGTAAACATATTTGCGCTCACTTAAATAGGATGTACAGTATTTTTTTAAACTTATTTATTATAAATATTTTATATGTCAAGTTTACAAATTACCTAGTCAGATTATACACCGTCGATAAATTGTACACAAGCGTTTGTTTACAATTAATCGTAGCATTATCGTCCGTTTACAAACTCACGAATGTATATCTGACATATAGTACTTTCTCTCGGTCTTGCAATAAGCGAGCAATAAGTTATTGCTCGTTTGAGAGTTTACTAGGTTCGATTTGGGTGACATATCCACAACAAACTACCCCAACAAGAAGAGTTGATTAGGTTTGATTTGGGTGACAGATCTGACACAGAGCAGCCGGACTCCACGTGTTCTTGTGCGTGGCGCCCTAGAGTGTATTAACTAAGCCGGAGCCGCGAAGGGAATGCAGCCTCCGTCAGTACAAGGGCCAGGCAGTGCGCAGCTGAGGCGGACCAAAAAGCCGAGGCTGCGGAGACGAGCTGTGGAGCCAGACCCTTGTTACGCAATAACGAAGAGGCTGTATTTCCCGCGCCGGAGCCATTGCGATGCTTAGTGCATCCCTAGGAAAATAATTAAGAACGTATTTCCATGCTGAGACAATTAAAGTAAAAGTAAGGCCTTTGCATCTATTATAGATGATTTATACAGCGTCAGCAACTGGTAATCATGCTGTACGGGACGCTGCAGTGCCTGTGACATTGTTAGATGGATTAGGCTTACCCAGCACCTATACCATCCTCTCAGCTTAGTCAGCTATTATTCAGAGGAAAGAACAGGTCAATACGTCTGAAGCTAACTAAGCCGCGGGTTTCCTCACGATGTTTCCTTCACCGTTAAAGCTCGTGTTAAGTGTGCACATACATTTTTCAAGAAATAAAAATCCATTGGTGCACGCCCGGTATCGAATCCACGACCTTCGGATTAAAAGTCAGGGGTACATACCCCTCGGCCAACACGGCAATTAAACGTGTATAGTAATAATAATATAATCTTTATTTCAGTCTACGAAGAAAGCATACATAGAGTAACTTATCTAAGGACCATTAATAAATTACACCTTAGAGACTAACATACATAAAATATTCTAACTATTCTAACACGTCCCATCTTGATATTGAGGGCTCAGCAAGACCCGTATATGTTAGCGAATGCCTAACCCAGGCAGCAAAAACTCTATTGTACAAAGCTCGTCAATACGCCAGACAAAATAACTACGCCCACTGCTGGACCTCTAACGGGCGGGTATGCCTACGTAAGGAGGATGGTGCGAAGATGATTACCATAAGAAACGAAGAGCAGCTGCTTAGCCTGGAAAATACCGCATGACTACAATACTGTAAGACTGTTGAAATTTTCCATCGTCTAACTCCTAATTTAACTATTTTAAATAAGCTAAGTTTTTATATATCAGTAATGTCCCTTGATGTCCAATTTATTTCTGTATACGGCGTAAGCTATTTTCTGAATCCAGTTTTTCTCATAAAAAATAATACTACTCATGAACGAAACCAGTCGGTTTCGATGACACACACAAACGCTGTTAGATACAAGTACCGAACTCTCTGTATACTGATTCCTCCAGACCGACACCAGATATCTTACTATCCAATAATAACTTCACTGCGTATAGGGTACCCTGTACGCTGCACCCATATATTTCATTTAAATTTTCCCAACAACCATGAATAGCAACATACAGAACTTTTTATTCGATAGTATTGATGAAGTGTCTGTCTCGGAGGCATACGTGTGTAAACCAGAAAACTGCTCAACAATCCTAACAAAACTAAATTACCCTATAATCATACTTTGCCAGAACATAAGAAGTATATCTAAAAACTTAGACGAATTTATGTTATTGATCAAAAGATCAAAGACATGTCCTGACATTATTATACTGACAGAATGTTGGTTATCTAAAACTACAAATGCTCCTATAGTGGATGGTTATATAACAACGTCTACTACTTTTAACCCACTTCAAAACGATGGAGTTGTGGTTTACATAAAATCTAGCATAGTTTCCACTTCTTATGAACCCACATTCGTAAACGGAAATTGTCTTGTTACACTGATAAATAACGATATAGCCATTGTATCCATATACCGTTCTCCTTCCTATAGTAATACCGATAATTTCATAAAATCGTTAGACAATACTCTTACAAAATTATCGAATTACAGGAACATAATAGTCACTGGTGATGTCAATATAAATATTTTAGAAAATGAAGACTTAAGGAAAACATCTGAGTACTTAGACTTACTGGCTTACCATGGATTATTACCAAGCCATACCTTTCCTACAAGGGGCTCTAGCTGTCTTGACCATAGTTTCATTAAATCGGAAAAAGCTGCTATATCACTAGTCATTGAAAACAATGTAACGGATCACTTTACTGTTCTAGTGGGTTTACAAAACAATAGTAGGAAATCTCTAGCTCAGACCACCTCAAAAATAGACTACAAAGCTATCTCATTAGACATATCTAACACCTGTTTCTCTTCAGTGCTAACAGCTATAGACTGTAACGATGCTACAAATGAGTTCATTAGCATAATCTCTAAAATTATAACAAAAAATACACGTTTCGTAAATTTATCTCGCCGGAAAACTCCTCTCAAACCATGGATAACTCCGGGGCTGATTAGGTGCATGCGGCATCGAGACAAAATGCATGAGAAATGTCGCAATTTTCCCGATAATACTGTTCTGGTTGTATCTTTTAAAAGGTATAGGAATTTTTTCAATTCTCTACTAAGAAAACTAAAAACAGAGTATGAAAAAACATTATTTCAAGAAGCTGGTAGAGACATTAAAAAAACATGGAGAGTCATAAAGAATTTGACATGTTATAAGCCTCAAAAAACATTGCCAACAGAGTTCACCCAAGGATCAGACCCCTATGCTAAGCTTAATGCTCTAAATGAGTTCTTTGTCAATGTAGGTAAAGACTTGGCCAGTAAAATTCAGTGTAGTTATTCTATAAAACATAAAAACCCTAGTAACATTAATAAAAAATCTAATTCATTCGGCTTGTTGGACATAGACAAAGGAGAGGTGTTAAGTTTAATTAATTCTATGAAGACCGAATGTTCCATTGGCTGGGATAATATCTCTTCTCGTATTATTAAGGAAAATAGAGACTTTTTGGTGGCACCATTAACGCACATATGCCAATTAAGTTTTTCTACATTTACTTTCCCTACCGCATTTAAAAAGTCGCTAATATTACCAATCCACAAGGCGGGTGATAAGCATATAATGAGCAATTACAGACCAATATCCATATTGTCTGCTCTATCAAAAATTTTAGAGAAGGCGCTGAACAATAGATTGACTAAGTATTTGGAAGACTTCATTCTCATATCAGAAAACCAGTTTGGCTTTCGAAAGGGTCGCTCTACATCAGATGCTATATCGGAGGTAAACGACTATATAGTACAGGGTCTTGATACTAGAAACAAATGCTTGGGCATATTCCTAGACCTTGCTAAAGCATTCGACACGGTGTCCATACCGTTGCTCCTTGATAAGCTGGAAGGTCTAGGAATAAGAGGAAACCAACTTAAACTACTGAAAAGCTATTTGACTGATAGGAAGCAAAGCGTAAAAATAGGAGAACACACTAGCACCGAACTACCTATAACATATGGTATCCCACAGGGCTCTATAATTGGCCCGACTCTCTTTTTGGTCTACATAAATCAAATCTGTGAACTAGAAATGCAAAATTGTAGGCTGGTGGCCTTTGCAGATGACACAGTCCTTTTATTCCGGGAAGAGAGTTGGCCTAGAGTTTTTGAAAACGCTCAGAGGGCTTTTAACAATATGTCCAAACACCTCTACCAAAATAGTCTTACCTTAAACACGGCTAAAACGAAATACGTTACTTTTTCTCTCCGTAAAAAAAATCAACCAGACACAGGCTACACCTTACTTGCCCACTCTTACCAATGCATAGAAACCTCTGCGACGAATTGTGACTGCCCAAATATTGAAAGAGTGAGCGCAATAAAATACTTAGGTGTCTATCTAGACCAACATTTGAGTTACGCCCTTCATATAAAAACAACCACAAATAGAGTAAGAAAGCTAATAGCAATTTTCAAAAATATCAGACGTGCTGCCGATGTGTCCCAGTTGAAAACAACCTATTATGCCCTCTGTCAGTCAATTGTTAATTACTGCTCTACATCTTGGGGTGGAGTGGCGAAGACTCGCCTACTACCCCTGGAGAGAGCACAAAGAGCAATATTAAAGGTGGCTTTTTCAAAACCCTTTCGATATCCTACGACTGATCTCTACAAAGATACAAATGTACTTTCTGTGCGAAAACTGTTCATACAGCAAGTTGTCCTTAGACAACATAAGAAATCTCCACAAATAGACACAAAGCATAAGAGACGAAAACACAAAATTTTTGTGACTAAGTCATGTAAGACTTCCTTTTCTCATTACCATTCACTTTTCTTGGCAGAATTTCTATACAATAAAATTAATAATACTGTAACTCTACATAAAACAACCGCACACGAATGCAAGAAAATTCTTAAAACCTATTTACAGAGTTTGGATTACAACCAAACAGAAAAATTGCTTACTGTCGTATCGTAGTTAATAAATTGGACATTAATATAGGTATGTTTATAATATAATATGTTTTGTTTTTCTCTTCATAAATAGCTCTTAGATTAGATAAAACTTATTATTTGTACTTTCAGTGAACGTATATTGATTTTAAATAATACTTTGTCATCCATTCATGAGACTAAATTTTGTGTTTAAACCCCGGGAATAGAGAGCCCTTGCATCTTCTTACAAGTTTTAACTTAGTTAGAGCAAGGTGTCAATAATCCTAAAAGGTTTGTCTAAAGTTTTTTCAAAGAGTTTGACAATTATTATGATGCATAACCTTCTAGCATGTAAGTTAGAACATAACTAACTTTTACAACTTTCTGTGTACTTTATTTACAAACCAGTTTTTTTTTTCTGAATAAAGAAAAAAAAAAAGAAATTCTTAATTATCGTGTCGTCGCCACTGGGGCGATGACGTAGGCGCGGTGTCGAGACACACAGACACATTCTTTGTAGGGGATTAAAATACAATCATCACCATTTTAGCCGCAAAACGTCCACTACTGAACACAGGCCTCCTTCATAGATATCCATGAAGGGTAGTTGCCATACTCACCACGCTTGGCAGGCAGGTAGGCGAGCGCAGTACGGGATGCTGATACAAGGAAAGGCGCTGCCCATCTTCCGAAGGTATCCCTTAGCAGCCTCTTACTGCATCTATGGGCATGAGAGGAAGGGGTAACATTCTACTGCCGGCACCCCACGGCAAGCAAAAAATATAATAAACATTGCCTACCTCTAAATACAGCTCTGCTTCGCTCGAGACCTGCGAATGTGCCTCCCATGGAACATAAACACGCTTTATGATGATATCCGCGTCAGAGGTGACTGACGAGTGACTTGTCACGAAGGTTCCAGACTAAATGGACCTCATTAAATTTAGAAACGATTATCAGCAACCCAAAAAAGATTGGTTTGATCTTGATGTAACTTGTACACGTCTGAACTCGGTGTAATATAATAATTTGGATAAAATTATGAATAACCCAAAATAAATGTGTTCGATATATTGATATCGAAATTATGATGAATGTCACAGTGCCTGTCACACCAGTTTAATGTTGAAAAAACCTTATTTAATTTTAATATTGTGTGAAGTTTAAGAAATATAACTTTTTATTTTGGCACATTTTATGATAAATTAGATTGCATGTTACCTTTAAATGTTTTTTACCGACTTCAAAAAGGGGGAGGTTCTATGTTGTATATATTGTGTACTATGACTGTAAATTTTTTTTCTATATACGAATATGTTCACCGATTTCCAATTTTAATCCATTTGTGGACCTATAGAAACCAGTTCAGGATCTGACGTGCATTCTAGGGAAATTTCTTGAAAAATTATAGAATTACTTTACGAATATTTCGTCCAGTCACTGAACAGTTACCCTAAAAATAATGTATCTCGTAATAATTAAGGCGAAATAATAAACGGTGTTCAGCTTTCAGAGCTTTTGTGTTTTGTGAGTGGGTGCCATAACTTTTATTTCGCGGCAGTAATGTATGGAGTTATGTGCGATTTGTTGGCTTTATGACAGTTTTGTGAGACTGTTGTTGAAGGGTCTGAATTTTAGGCATGTAGGTATAGACTTGCCGAGGGGTGCCGGCGGTAGAATGTTGCCCCTCCTCACTTGCCCGTGGGAGCAGTAAAATCAGCCAAGGGAAGATGGGTAGCAGCTTCTTTCCGGGTAACAACATCCCGTATCACGCCAACCCATGATCAGAACTCATGGGGTTCATGTCTTGTCGTCCTTCGGCTGATATATTTGGTATTCATACTTATATTGGATATTGCAGGCTGGTGCACGGCTGGTGTCGAACCCACGACTACGGAATGAAAGTCGGTGGTACATACCACTCGGCCAACACTACACACAGTAATATCCTTGAAAATCCTTTTCTTACTTTAAAGAAACCCTTGTAAACCCCTAATTTAATAAACTGAATCGTCTTTAAAGTGCTTTTACTCGAAGTGATTTCGATCGTGACTGATTAACTTATACTTACAGATCCGATGTGGCTTTATAGGTAGAGAAAGGAATGCGATGTGATTAAAGTAAGAATAGGAATAATTTATTATACAAACTACAGTTAAAAAAAAGGTATAACAACCTCACTTATTATAAAACAAATTCCTCCGCCGTATCTGCCGTCTGTTCGCACAAAACTCACAAACTACTTAACGGATTTTCATACGATTTGCACTTATTGCTAGATAAGTTCAGGAGGAAGATAGATAGATAAACTCTTTAGTGTGTAAATCTACAGAAAATTAAACAAAAATAACTAAAATTAACTTAAACTACAAAAACAACAGAAATACACAATGAATGGTGTTATCGCTTAAAGCGATTTCTTCCAGACAACCTTCAGATGGAAAGGATTTAAATGGAAGAATGGGGTGTATTGTTCATATCCTAATATACAAATCCTAACATATACATATATATTGTTTATATATGTACATATATTTATACAAACAAGCATTGGTACGGGGGGGACTACGGAACACAGGCCTCCGTCATGGATCTCCATGAGGGGTAGTTGCCATACTCACCACGCTTGGCAGGCGGGTTGGCGAGCGCAGTAAGAGATGTTGATACACGGAAAGACGTTGCTCCTCATCTTATGGAGGCATCCCTTATCCGGCTCTTACTGCATCCACGGGCAGGTGGAGAGGTAATATTCTACTGCCGGCACCTCACGGCTTCACACAGATATTTTACTGCTATAGATATAGTAGTGGCTTCAATAGGTTTCACGTTGGTATTGGCTTTATTGGCAATGCCATACTTGGCAGGCAGATTTCAGCTGTGGTTATTCGCGGGCGTACACAATCGGCCATTAATTATTTATAACATAATTTGTGAACTTGTTAAGCCCATCGGTTATCGGTTTTTCGACAGATATGGCCGCCTATATGGCAGCCGCGGGGCGCCGGCAGTAGAATGTTACCCCTAGTCTCATATATAGATAGATAGATAGAAAATACTTTAGTGCACACCTTAAAACTAAACATAATAACAAGAAACAATGAAAAACAAAGTGACAATTGGCGGCCTTATCGCTAATGAGCGATCTCTACATGATCAATCAATGAATCAATCCGATACCCATGGATGCAGTAAGAGCCTGCTAAGGGATACCGGGAGATGGGCAGCAGCGTCTTTCCGTCTCTTGAAGAGAGATTTCACAAAAACTGACAAAATTTTATTGAAATGAACATTCTACATTCTCATGATCCTACGATACACATAATTATGTCTATTTCCCTCATAATCAGTATTTGGCGATTCATGAGGGAGTCCTTTGTCCAGCAGTGGACGTCTTACGGCTGAGATTATGATGATTATCTCTGCCCAGCTGTGGGACAATGTATTCAGAGAAAAAAACAAATATGGACGCGTACAAGAGTTATAATCATAAGAGCGACTCATAAACATTGTCCTAGTAATTTTAAACATCGTGGTTAATTATACCACAGATAATTACTTATAGTATATATACACTATACATATATACACTATATATATATACACTAGTACTTATACATAGTGAGATGAGGAGCAAAAATAATGAGACAAAACATACGCGTCGACTTTAAAACCTTTTGTTTTGACAAAAAAAGAGACCCGACCCCACAGAACACAGACAAAACGATACTCTACGTGTCTTATAAGTACAAGCCTCAAGCCACAGTTATTATATTAAAATACAGATGTCACACTTCATACATGCCGTGAGGTGCAGGCAGTAGCATGTTGCCCCTCCTCTAATACCTACCCACGAATGCATTAAGAGCCTGCTAAGGGATACCTCTGGAAGATGGGCAGCGTGTATCAACATCCCATACTGCGCTCGCCAACCCGCCTGCCAAGCGTGGTGAGTATGGCAGTTGCCATACTACTGCCCCTCATGGAAATCCATGAGGGAGGCCTGTGTTCAGTAGTGGACGTTTTACTGCTGAAATGATGATTTGGATTTATTGTTACATATATACTTAATCACAGCATGTTTGTTTAAACAACTTCGCATATAAATATACCTTGTTATCAGAATTGTATTTAGAAAAATGGTTATTATGTGTTAACCATTAAGGATAGACATATACTGTCGCTGACTTTTTGTATACCTTTTTAAGAGAAAAAATTATTCTATAATCTATACATCACTCGCACTTGCCTGAAATGGTTACGCGGCCCACGCCAAAACAACTCCCAGTCTGCAATTAAGTTTCCGACATGTTCAACAATCATCATCTTACTTTAGCGAACTTGCATCATATCTTTATCGTTCATTTCAGCAGTAAAACGTCCACTACTGAACACAGGCTCATTCTCGTGGATCTCCATGAAGGGGTAGTTGACATACTCACCACGCTTGGCAGGCGGGTTGGCGAGCGCAGTACGGGATGTTGATACACGGAAAAACGCTGCTGCCCATCTTCCGGAGGGAGCCCTTAGTACTGCATCCAGGGGCATGAAAGGACGGGTACCATTCTACAGCCGGCACCCCAAGGCTTTGTATTTCATAACTTTACAAATACCTTAAAACCCGCCTCCTTGTTGGTTCAGGTAATCCTGTAAACCTGTGAATAAACTATTTAACATTATTGAAGAACCCCAGTTCGTAACATGAATCTACATGCCAAACTAAAAATCTAAGCATCTAGCCTAATCTCTTGTATGGAGTGTGGCATCTGTATAGTATTATTTTAACTACGTCGATATTGAAAGTATATGCGTTGCAGCGCATGAACGGCGTTGTGTGAACACACGGCACTCGTCTGAGCCGGGATGATTGCTGGCTGAGTTCAAGCAAACAAAAGGGGCTACATTTACGTACCTTGCTCAATCTGCAATGTATAATGAATCTACATGGGCTAACATATCACCAGAAGCATTATGTCTCGGCAGAGTAAAAGTTTTGAAAAGCATTTCTACTACCTATGTAAAGAGTTTATCCGGGGAAGTACCTCCTACCACCATACCTATTCCTGCCACCAAGCAGTAATGCCTGCATTGCTGTGTTTTGGTTTAAAGGGTGATACCTTACAACTCTATGTCTCTGGGCGTTGGTCACGTGCATCTTGAAGGTGATAACCGCGGTATTGCAGTTGTTATATATATATATATGTATATATATACATATATATATATAGGAAGAGATTACAGCTTAACATCAGGTGGACCTTCGGCTTGTCTCGTAATTTTGTCGTAAAAAAAAGACATGTAACCTTCGAACTAAATCATCAGTAGGTATAATCACTGCTACGCATATCCCCCTTTTCGAACTGCTATACTCTGGGCCTTTTGGATCCAGGTCTCCCTGTAGGTACATTATTATAATTTAATTATTATTTGACAATTATTTATTTTACTATGTTATATGTATATATTAATATTACATATTTTCATTTTTATTATTATTATTATCTCTCCAAACATTAATTTATCAGTGTAGCTATAGGCAATTTGACTAATTTTAGAGAATGGTTTTAAATGATTATTTATTACATAATAAGCACATTACATCAATATTTCCGGGAGATTTACTGTATTATTAATAAAAATCAATGTAAGTTTAAATTTCCGAAACCGCGCCGTCGTTTCGTCGAAGGGGATTTTTGGAATAAGCCGTTAGTTTCACGTACATTACTAGTAGATACGACGCTTTGAGTTATACATAACAGTAAAGCCGTGTATGCACGAATCAACAAAAACATGGCGAACACTTTGTTCGCACGTGCGTACCACTAACAAACATCAAACATGTTCGTAGCGATCCAATTGTTCGTTTTCACCATGTTTTGTTCGTTCGTGCGTACACGGCTTAACTTTTCTTCTCTCTTTCAGCCGTAGGACGTCCACCCATTGATCACTAATATCATGGGGTTGTTGGCATACTCACCACGCTTGGCAGGCGCAGGGTTGGCGAGCGCAGTACAGGATGTTGATACTCGGGAAGACGCTGCGGCCCATCTTTCGGAGGTATTCGGATCTACCGAGAGTTAAAACATTCATTAGATCCAGACTGGATCTACCGAGAGTGATCCGATCTATCCGATAATGTATAGCTGTTCTAAAAACTGTCATCTACTGAGAGTGATCCAGATTTGACTGCATCCACGGGCAAGAGAGGAGGGGCAACATTCTTCTGCCGGCACCACACGGCTTAACGTCGTATAGTCTGATGTAATGTAATATTAATATTTACATTACATCAGAGCTCGAAGTACTAAAACCTTTTCTGTTTATTACAAGCATTATAATAGCATTTTACAACCTCGAGTGTAGTTACGCCGTAATTTCGCAAGTTTTATTTGTCAGAGAGTTGAGGATTACCTAACACGGTCTAGAGTGAGTAAGGTGACATTTCGGACACTTCATTAAAGACACTTTGTCCGAACATTTCAATTTTAATAATTTATTTAGTGAAATTTTGGACACTATTGATAAACGCCGTTTTGTACATTTAGATAATTAACCTTAACTGTCAAGATTTACGCGTATCTTGCCAGTCATGGACAAATCAAATAATACCTTGACATAATATAAGTTATTAGCGTTTGGATGAAGTAATGACACATTTATGATTTTACTGACACGTTAACTGACCGACTGATCTTTAAGATTTATGGTCAAGTCAATCAAAAAAGGAGGTGATTCTGACCATCCCAAGGAACCACTTTTGTTCTATGACTATTCAGGATTCAGTGATTTTCATTCAAGAAAGACATCGAATGTTTTAACTTCAACAGCAGATTATACGATAATGACAACCTAAAAGCCAGCTGATTCTTGACATGTCAGTGACCTCCGCAGAGTTGCCGTATAGGAATCCTGAAAAGTCGCAGAACAGAAGATGTTCCTTGGGATGGTCAGAATCACCCCCTTTCGGCTTGTTATAATACACCCTGTATAATAATCAGTTTTAACATAGACTTTTATATATGGTTAGCAGATGAATTGGTTGGAAAAAGGCATGGCTATAAAAGGACCAGGCCCCTTCTCTCTCTCGAGCTCTCGTGCCGTGCGGACGTTTCTCAGTGCTGTTAAATTCTTTGTTCGATAATTATTAAATTAGAGACTCAATTATTTAATCAGTTTAGAGAATTAATTTTGAATAAATAATTGTTTAGGTTGTTCGTGAATTTCTTTTTAAAAAAAATCTTATGCTTATGATTTCTAAAAATATATATAAAATAGTGAAAAGGTCCGATTATTACCTCAAGATCTAGTAAAATAAAAATAAACGCGAAATATGATTTTCTTTTCTTCTAAAACCACCTGTTTTTATGGGCTGAAACTCCTCATTTCGGGTTAGTTTCCAAGTTATATAATACACCCTTTATGTTATATTTAAAGAACCTGTGCTTCTTTATTTTTTGCAAATTAATTATGATGACTTATGAAATCAATGATTAATGCTAAGACAATGCTTTCGAGTATTATTTTACCATAATACTATTTATATAAATAGTATTTTTAAAAGCAATATTTAAAAGATGATGCTTTTTATGCTACATTACACATTTTGAATTATTTAGTTTTTTTCCACACCCTTATGAATATACAGTGATACGTCCATAAAATAGTAACAATGCCATAAAATAGCGCTATGTCTTATCCGCAAATAATTAACTTAGCTTAATTCTTCAATATTGAATATATAAGGTTGAAATACTTCAAACTTTATTCTCTCTCGGATCGAAGGCGTATTCTAGATGTCATGTTTTTGTACAGGATTGTGAATGGAGCTTTAGATGTCTCAGATTTGTTATCAATTTTAAACTTCACTTTACCATTAAAACTACCTAGAGCCTCTAGATTTATTCTAATCACCGTCATCTCATCAAAGTCCAATCTTGGACAAAATGCTCCTCTAAATAGACTTGCCAGAGAATTTAACACTATCTCCAAAAATTCGGAGGTCGATCTCTTCTCAGGCTCTATTCGCAAGTTTAAAAATAACTTTATCTCTGTGTTATATTAATTGTATTATTACTATAAATTAATCAATGTTTTATCATATTCAAAATTTCAATGATTTGTTTAGTTAGGTTTTATATTTATTACATTTTACTCGCACAATTATTTTATTTTTAATAGCATGTAGTCGTCACCTATAATTGAAATGACACTTACCTACCGTATAAATTTGTTTGTGTACTAAGTTTTATCTACTAGGTGTACATTATGTTGTGTGATCAATAAAATAAATAAATAAATATTCATAGAGCTTTTATACAGTGTCCGAAATGTCACTAAATAAATAAATTAAAATTGAAAATGACATTTCAGAAAAAGTGACCGAAAATATGGTGTCCGAAATATTGCTTTGCCCTAGCTTGAGTCATCCTTATGTGAATAATTACGTTAGAGGGTTATGTTTATTTTAGTAGGAATTGAGTCGTGTTGTTGAGTTGTGATCCTAACTTTGATTTCGTCGTAGTCAGAGTTCGATCTTACTCTGAACTACACTAACATACTGCCGTGGGGTATTTTACCACAATTACAAGCAACAATGAATCATCATTGTTGAAATGATGATCATTGATTGAAATGATCATGATTGTTGAAATCATTCTACTGCCGGCTACCCAGTTGAGTTGAGGGGTTGTTGTCATACCCGCCACTCTTGGCAGGCGGGTTGGCGCGCGCAGTATCGGGTGTTCAAGACGCGGAAATCGCAGTGCTGACCATCTTCCGGAGGTATCGCTAGGCAGATTCATACAGCATACTATATCCATATGTACACCTATACATCCATATGTACTAGAGGAGGGGAAATTGGAAAATGTCATTTATTATTTATTTATTTTAGAACATCCAACAAAAAAATCACATAAAAACTTAAAATAAGATAGTCTAAATTGTCTTAAAAGGCTGTGTGTTTTTTTAATTACAGTCATAGGTAATTGTCAAAGATTTCACTGTTGGCGCTCTCACTTTCTAGGTCTCGTTCTCGCACGATTTGTGTAAACGTTGTCACGGGAAACCCACGGATAGTTAACTCATCGGTAAAATAACTTAAAAAAAAATATTATTTGCTTTCAATTAATAAATAGCCAGTTAAGTTAGGACAGTTATCGTATGTCAATGCTAATCATTAGTTAGTTGTTCACGCAGCTAACACTATTCTGAGCCAGGTCTGATTTGTGATACCTGTATGTTACAATTTTGTGAATGTTTATTATGTATTCTTATAACCGTGGGGTGCCGGCAGTAGAATATTACCCATCCTCTCATTCCCGTGGATGCAGTAAGAGTCTGCTAAAGGATACTTCCAGAAGATGGGCAGCAGCGACTTTCCGTGTATTAACATCCCGTACTGCGCTCGCCAACCCGCCTGCCAAGCGCAGTAAGTATGGCAACTACCCCTCATGGATCTCCATGAGGGGTAGTTGCCACGCTTGTGTTCAGTTTTGGACGTTTTACGGCTGAAATGAAAAATGATTCTTAGTGAGATTCTGAGTGTTAACAAATTTTCATTTCATCCATTTTCATTTCATATCAAATCATTGAAAATTCGGCCTTAAGCTGAGAGAGAGGTCGGTAGAAGTGCTGGGCAAGCCTAATCCATCTAACATTGTCTCAGATACTACAGCATACGGTAAAGCTGTGTAGCAATCGCATCAAAGCCGCAATAAGTGGTGGCTTTCTGCTACTCAGGGGAGACCTGTGTGTCAGGTCTGAAGTTTTCCACTATGAAAATTACGAGGGTTCACCTTTGAGTATTGGCTGCCATAAAATTCCAAAATATGCAAAGGTACGTACCTCGGAATGCAAACTGCCAAAATTTCACCTTCCAAGAATCCTCTAGCTGGTGGGATGCACAAGATCACATGAGATTAACACGCGCGCGTGATGGATCAGGCTTTTAGCGGTAAGCCTTTCGCGATTTGATGGTCGCGCGTAATTCATCCGTCTGTTTGAGAAGTGTTGCTCCAAGCCCTGACGGATACGTTCCTTGCATCCGTCATCAAAACTGACGTCTTGATACTGATGGCGACCCATAGACAAAAGAATGGTGGACCTCGCTTGATAGATTGATTAGAACGAAACAAGCTGGAAGACCAATTCATTCATTTTCATTAATTTCAGCCGTAGGACGTCCACTGCTGGACATAGGCCTCCTTCATGGATTTCCAGTTGCGGTTGGAAGCGACCTGCATCCACCGTCGACCTGCGGTCTTCACCAGGTCGTTAGCCCATCTTTTTGGTGGACGTCCTACGCTGCGCTTGCCGCACCGAAGCGTCCACTCGAGAACTCTTCGGCCCCATCGGCCATTTGTTCTGCAAGCTACATACAACTGCCCATTGCCTCTTTAACGTGCAAATCCGCTTGGCTATGTTGGTGACCCGAGTTCTTATACGTATCTCCTCATTTCTGATTCGATCCTGTCAAGAAACCCTGGCCATAGCTCGTTGGGCGACTCTGAGCTTATTCATGAGGCCAATAGTGAATGACCACGTCTCGGTTCCAAATGTCATCATCACTGGTAACACACACTGACTGTAGACTTTCGTCTTAAGGCATTGAGGAAATTTGGACGTAAAGACGTTGTGTATACCACTTGCTGACGCTGAATAACTCCACTATGATAGATTTAAGACCCAATTTGCTTGAGCAGAGTAAATTGGGCAGTAAACATACATATAAAACATCAAACAAGTTTTTCAGCCAAATAAAATAACAGCCAGTTAACTCGGCAGTAAAATGAATACTTGATTGCAATCGAAATAAAACCGCTTAAGTGCGAGTCGGTCTCGCGAAACGAGGGTTCCGTGCCGTCATCATCATCTCATCCGTAGGATATCCACTGCTAGACGAAGGCCTCCCTCATGGATCTCCATGTGATCATGAGGGGTTGTTGCCATACTCACCACGCTTGACAGGCGAGTTGACGAGCGCAGTACGGGATATTGATACACGGAAAGACGCTGCTGCCCATCTTCCGGAGGTAGACCTTGGCAGAATCTTACTGCATCCACGGGCAAGAGAGGACGGGCAACATTCTACTGCCGGCACCACACGGCAACCCCCGTGCCGTCATACAATATAATTTGTGTTAAAGGCGCTATCTCTTGTAAAGCGGAACTTAATGTAAATTTTTAAACCTTTGATGATTCATAAAACTATGCCAATTAAAGAATTAAATTAAATTTTAAATTTGAGATCTCTTGTCCGCCCCTTTGCAATTATAATAAAAATATTTTTTAACATTTTTATGAATGCAATATTAGTTAATAAGCGTTATCCAATAACATTCCCAATTTCAAGTTGTAGCATCAGTAGTTCCCAAGATATCCATCTGTGACAGACAGACAGGCAGACAGGCAAAGTCACACCAAAAGGGTTCTTTTTTAGGGTTCCGTACCCAAAGGGTAAAAACGGGACCCTATTACTATTTCCATTTTGGTCCGGAACCCTAAAAAGTGATTGAATTTTAAATTGATTTTGGGTTTACGAACTGTGTATTTCGTACATGAGTACATCGTTGTTATTTAAGTTAAATACATTTGTCTGAATCGACTCTTTTAAAAAATACTGCAGTAATGTTTAATGAAATTATAAATGTTTTACAAAACCTAAGCTTTAACATGATAACATATTTTTAATCTGCTTAGTAGTTTTTAAATTAATTAAATTGATATGAAAAAGCATCAAAATAAAGTTAATGGAAGTAATGTTAGGGAAAGTTACAAATAAATCTAACAAAAAAAATATTAAAGAGATAAAGAAAACATGTGTTGTCACTACTAGCCGATATTATCGATAACGCTAGAAGAAGAGAGTACGATACATCTCGTAAGCGATGTATCGTACTCTCTTCTTCTAGCGAGTTAGCGAGTTTCCTTACTAAGTCTTGAGGAAGCCTTTTCCACTCCTCTTCTAACATTATCTTCAGCGCTGAAATGGTTGCAGGTGCCGGATTTCTGGCGCTAACTCTGCGTTTGTGCTCGTCTCTAATCCTGGGTAGTCTGTAGTCCAAATGCCAACATTGTTCGTAAATGATAAGTGATTCGCGCAGTTTGGATTGACGTGCTTTAAAAGGTGCCCATCCTCGTGCCTTCATAAAGCACCACATGGTCTAGATAAATGTCTTCAACATATGTATATGTAAGCTCAGCAGTCAGACCGCCTCCATGATCTTCACCAAGGACGAAAACGAGCTACTTTTTTCCCTTTTTTTTCACGTATTTCAATACACTCTTAGAGGCCGTCTCCACGAGCGAGAGATATCGATTCCCTCGCTCGTAGAGACTGTCTCTTAGAGACGATGAAACGGCTTAGAAGTACCTATGCCTGACTGCTTATGATCTCCTAGTGTAGAAACCAGACTCTTAAGCGTAAACTTTCTGTTAATTCTTGACACAGCATACTGGCTCAGGTTTAGTCGGCGAATTATTTTTTTCTGGCTAATAATTTGTTGCAGCATAGAGACGATTTGAGCGGCTACTTCCAGCGTGTTATCTACAGTGTTTGGAATTGGTGATCGAAACTAGTGTGGTGTGTCCAGGTCAACGTCTGAGATTCGACTGATTACATTATAATTGTATATATGTATGTATGTATACTGTTTTAATATTTGGAGCTATCACTTCTTAAACTGTGAGATAAAATTGATACTAAGTTATCAATAAAATTCTATTAAATAAGTTTCAGTGTGTCTACCATGAGTTGTCACTGTTACATCGCCTGCCGTTACTACAGTAGTAATAGTACGTTACTATGACATCTGTCAGATTTATAACTCATGGTACTAACTTCTAAGCAAATGAAGCCCAAACTACAGTCGCTGTAGTATAGTTTACTACGTATTTTAGTACCAAACTATCCGCTAGAGGCGCTGTACGAGGTTTCATACATTTTTTTAACTACAGTCGCTAGCGAGTATAGATTGTTAAAACTCATGGTAGACCTACAGGATTATCTGCAGAAATTGGCGTCATTTAGATCTCAAATCTTTTGTGGGCGAAGCCAACAACTATGACATTCTAGATATTAAACTTGCCTCCCATTTTTACATTTATGTTTTTGATAGGAGTTGCGGTTAGCGGATTTTTTACTATATATTGGTTGTTCTTTAAGATATTACTAGTTATCACATTTCCGGAAAAATCACGCCTAATTCAAATATTTGTTTTTAAACGAATAGAAACGAACGAATAGAACCTTCACTGCCATTAAAACTTCGTCAACAACTTGTCAACAATCACCGATAAACAATATTACCTATTACTTCCCAAACAAAAGCTTCCCAGAGTTATTATGTGTTCGAAAAGCAAAAGAACTCCCAATAGGCACTTAGCGCCGCCATTATGAAAGTTTGCTCGTTCCACGGCTAATTTGTTGTCGGAGAATGATTGACAACAATGAATCCTATCAAAGTTTTGTAAGTACGATCGAGATAATAAAATTCTTAAGGATTAAACTTTGATGGATGGTGATACTGGTTTGATGTAGGCCTTGATCTTTCTTAATTATTAATTGGGTGTTACGAGCTCCTAACAGAGAGTCACTTTCTATTTTCTGTTTGGCGGTCGAGGAGGCAACACGTCCGAGAGCTGTAGTGATGTTCGTTCGTTGTTAAGGATGAACGAGTCGCCCATCTTTCCATACAAACATGGAAGGGTAACTACTCCACTGTTTGACGTTAACCATCCAACACTAAGGATTATATCAATTTATCGCATCATAATCTATGTTTGTATACACCCCAAACCGTAAAAAAGTATTTATTAAAAAATACAAGCTTCTAAACTTTCGTATTTCAACACTGATTTTAGCCCAACTTTGGACGAAGCTAAATAATATACGGAGAAAGAAAACTCAAAAATAAACGCCATTCCGACAGAGTTTAATTATTCAAAAGGTGAAATAAATGTTATTTTGATAAGATTACACTCAAGTTTTTCTATAATAAATGCTTGTGCTAAAAGTCTATTCACATATTTTTGCGCGGTCGGTTTAGGAATGAATCATTGTGCATTTCATTCTAGCGCGCGGGTAAACACACTAAGTCAGGTGAGATAGCATACATTTTGGCCGCTCCCACTGACGACTTTGCCTCCGCGACTAGTTGGACCTTAAGCAACTACCTCTGTGTCTTCGTTGTTTCTAATGGATTCCGTGACGATCAGGGAGTCGATTTCTCCTAAAGTTGCCTTGTAGAGAGGCGAAACACGTGTCGAATTATTTTTAAGTGATTTTTCAAGCGGTCAATATAGGTTAGGGGATTTGTTACTAAATATTTGTCACTTTTAAGATATTGTAATGGATTTCCGCAAAGTCACGCCTGAATCAGTTAATTAATTTAAATCTACCTTATAAAGCCATGTTGGCCGAGTGGTTTGTAATTGTATCCCCGACTTTCAATACGAAAGTCGTGGGTCTGATACCAGCCGTGCACCAATGGATTTTTCTTTCTTGAAAAATGTATGTGCACCCATAACACGTGCTTGAACGGTGAAGGAAACATCGTGAGCAAACCCACGGCTTAGTTAGCTTCAGACGTATTGACCTGTTCTTTCCTATTACTAATATTTGACTAAGCTGAGAGGATGGTGTAGGTGCTGGGCAAGGCTGATCCATCTAACAATATCCCAGGCACCGCAGCGTCCCGTTCAGCATGATTACCAGTTGCAGACGCTTTATAATTCATATATAATAGATGCAAAGGTGTTGCGTGTTTATTTATTATTATTACTAGCTGACCCGCGAGCTTACCCTGCTTTTAAGTGTGTGGTTTCAGTAGTTTTGACTGTGCGTGGATTTGTCAGTCAGGACACGGTCTCTTTATAATGACAATGTAGATTTGGATTCTTTATTTAGTTATTATTTTCCTTTGTGTTTTAGAAAAGCAAATTCTCATATTATTTTCATTTCACTAATTTTTCATATTATTTTATTTTATTGATTTGACGCAAATGACTCAGTATTGTTGGTAAGGTAACGCTAAACCATGCCACTAATTCCTGGATAGTTTGGCTCGGATCGGCTTCCACCATCTCTTTCAATTCATTGTTATTCACGTGTCTTTCACGTGGTTCGTTCTTCAAATAAAAGTTTCCATCAAGAAAGCGTTTAAACCATCGCACGGTGCGTTCATTAGCAGCCCCTCTCCAAACGTAACATTGATATTGCGAGCTGTTTCTGCCGCGTTAGTTCCGCGTCGGAACTCGTATTCAAAAATCACTCGAATTTTCGAATTAGCCATCTTCTTGTCTAAGCTGAATAATAAAAACACCTGAAAGTCGATAATCGAATGTTGCAGATTTTTTAAAAGAAGAACATCATAGGTGCCATGTGAAAAAAGTTTCACTCAAAAATCTCAAACCACGAAGGTTCTATGTCAATTCGAAGTACTTATTACAATAAAACGGCAATTTCATACTTTAACCCCTATTATGTACTGTCGCGTTCATAGTAAAGGATACCACTAAGCCTTAAAACCAGCCGGCCAGTCACTTGTGAGTAGTATCCTTTACTATGAACGCGATTGTACCGACTTATTCTATCATATCTAATATTCATAAAGTTTAATTGGTAGGTACATTATTAAAATTAAACAATACCTATATATTTTTTTGTAATCTAGGAACATATAAAGAAAACAAATAAAAATGTATTAATACAAAAAAAAACAAAGAAATGATAATGGAATTTTAAGTTATACGTTTCTGTAATCTGTTGTTATACTGTATCCCTAATAATTGCTTTTTTTAGATTTTTTCAAAAGGTAAAAAAGTAGTGCTTTTTTATCTATTATAGATGATTTATACAGCGTTAGCAACTGGTAATAATGCTTTACAGGACGCTGCAGTGCCTGGGACATTGTTAGATGGATAAGGCTTGCCCAGCACCTATATTATCCTCTCGGCTAAAAACGTTAATGTTAAAAAAATATCAGGTTTTATAGACCAAAAAGCATAAAAGGAAAAAACATCTTAAATTATTTTCCATTGCCACATTTATAAAACTTTCATAACTTCAACTTTCATACAGGCAAGTTTATAATGGCCGCTGAAATCCCGAACTTCAGTAACACCTAACAATAATAATTACCGTAAATCCAATCTACAGCTCCCAGTTCCCAATAATCCGGAGCTTCGAAATAATCGAAGTGCATAATTCAGTTCATTCGATTAGTCAGTTATGACTTTGAATCGATTACGAACTATCGACTCGGACTATACGATAATTAATCGGCCAAGTGCGAGTCGGACTCGCTCACAAAGGGTTCCGTAGTACAATTATTCGGTTTAAAGAAATTTATTAATACTCATAAAGAATTAAATGAAGTAAAATTATTTGGCCAAACAACTTAAATATTCTGTGAATATTTCAAGAGTCTACCTGTTTGCCTTTATTAATATCGAGCAAATAATATCGAGGTAACATTTTAGGGTTCCGTACCCAAAGTTTTCGTGGGGTAAAACCAGATGCCCAGTGACATGACGTCCCGCGTTGCACAATACACGATATTGTGCATTGTCCTATTGAACACAGCGCCATCTCTGTCTAAACGGCTGCACTGCATTGCATATAAATACCTATTAGTTTCCGTTATTACATTACCTATTATGATCAATCTAGTTATATTCTTATTACGTAGTTCGGACAGCCGCCCCTAGATAGCGCTGCTCCGCTATATCAGTGAGAATTGCAGTCTCGGCAGACCCTTCTCTCTGCGATTGTCAACTAGACAACTTGTATACCAATAAACCAATTTTATTTTGGGTTATAGCTGGCTGTTTTCTCTTCTTGCATGTTACATGCCCCGGCACTAAGGATGGAGAACCTTATCCAGCTTAACTCCTTGAAATATCGGAGACTGGCTCTGAGCCGCTTAGCAAGAGCTCCACTGTCTACTCCGCTTCAAGACACTTGCGACATAGTCCGAAGAAGTTCATCATCATCATATCAGCCGTAGGACGTCCACTGCTGGACATAGGCCTTCCGCATTGATCTCTAAGTACTGCAGTTGGAAGCAGCGTGCATCCTCCGCCAACCTACGGTTCTTACCAAGTCGTCGGCCCATCTTGTTGGTGGACGTCCTACGCTGCGTTTGCCGGTCTATGGCCTCCATTCATGAACTTTGCGGCCTCATTGGCCATCTGTTCTGCGAGCTACATGGCCTTGCATTATGTAATTGACGACCTAAATATAATTTAGACTTTCATACTCTGTCATCATGCCTATTAGAAAATAAGCCAGCTGTATTGTTATCATATCGTTGGTAACCGGAGGTAATGCATAATGCAAGCAGCGAGATTGGATCCTGTTGAAGCAGATTTGAATGGCAAACAATAACATCTGCGTGTTATTACAGCCTGGTAATTGCAGTGGGGTGCCGGCAGTAGAATGATACCCCTCCTCTCATGCCTATGGATGCAGTAAGAGCCTGCTGAGGGATACCTCCGGAAGATGGGCAGCAGCGTCTATCCGTGTATCAACATCCCATACTGCGCTCACCAACCCGCTTGCCAAGCGTGGTGAGTATGGCAACTACTCCTCTTGGAGATCCATGAGGGAGGCCTGTGTTCATCAGTGGACGTTTTATGGCTGTAATGATGAATTGCAGTGGCTTGATTTGATTCTGTATGCAGTGATGATAATTAGGTCCTGAATATCAGCGTCAACTGATGGTTTAGCTCAGTCAATATCATGCTGAGCATGCACCTATTAAAAATAAAACCAGGCAAGAGCGAGTTGGACTCGCGCACCGAGGGTTCCGTGCCATCATACAATATAATATATGATATAGGCGGTTTATAATTGTTGGAGAACCTTGACAGCGCCATCTCTTGTCTGATAGCGGAACTTATGTAGATTTTTTCACGATTTTTTACACTTTCGATGATTTTTAAAAAGTATGCTAATTATTCGTTATAATTTTCCCGTAATCTTTACATACACTTCTAATAGCAATAAAAGTTTCAGAGGTTTATCTCCGCAAACTTAGGAGGTAAGGGGGGGAACGCTATTTTTTTCAACGTTTTTTTGAATTAGTCGAAAACTATACGGCTTAAAGCAAAACAAAAAACTGTTTAATAATGTGCAAAATATACTTTTCATATGATATCCCACATGACCTAGTAACTCCACAAAAAATCTGAAAACCCCCTGCCACCCCCCTCGTCTAAAAAACTATGCAAATTTGAGAGTTCGCTATAATTTTCATACTTTACATACACTTCCATCAGCTATAAAAGTTTCACGAGTTTATTTCCGCAAACTTCGGAGATAAGGGGGGGAACGGTCGTTTTTTCAACATTTGTGTAAATAACTCAGAAACGATATGGCTTATAGAAAAAATAAAAACTGTTTATTAATGTGCAAATCAATATCTTTCATATGACACCCAACACCACCTAGAAACTTCACAAACAATTTGAAAACCCCCTTCCACTCCCCTTTTCTAAAAAACTAAGCAAATTAGAGAGTTCGCTATATTTTCCTATAAAGTTTACATACACTTCTATAAGCTGTAAACGATATATAGTATGACACCCCACACGACCTAGTAACTTTACTTAAAAATTTTGAGATCCCCTATCCGCCCCCCTGCAATCATAATAATAATATTTTTTAGCATTTCCATATTATATGCTATATTAGTAAAAAACTGTTATCTTTAACCATTTCAAATTTCAAGTTGTTAGCATCAGTAGTTCTCGAGATATCGACTTGTGACAGACAGACAGACAGAGTGATTCTATAATATTAAGTCCAATAATAGGCTAATTAGTTATATTTACACAATAATGTTTTTTTCATGTAAGTAAATGTGCTATATTCTTTATGAAAATAAATATCTTAAACCATACGAATGCTTTACTGTAATCGATAAATATCATAACAACATTATATGTACCTATTAATACTATAAATACAATAACCTTTTGTTTAAAAACCTTCATTAGCGTGGTCGGTAAGGTGAGATAATAATTGGGTTGTACTTATGTTGTGCTGAAAGCCATATTGTTTGTCGGATGGTATGTGATGTTTTCTGTAGGTATTGTGTAGATAGATAGATAGATACACTCTCTGTACATTCACCATATAACATAAATTTCACAAAGAGAAACACAGACAAATATAACATACAATGGGCGATCTTATCGCTAAAAGCGATTTTTTGTGTATTTGGTTACTGACATGTTTTCAAATATTTTGTCGATGATTGGCAGGGATTAAGGGATTACTACCAGGTGCGTAGCAAGCATTTATTATCTATCAGGCACAACCGCTTCTAGAACATAATCTTTGCTCATTTTTGAGATGGATGTTACAGTGTGATATTCAAGTTTTAGAAATTTTTAGCCCGGTCTAACCTAAATAATAACATTGCTTGTTCTATCACCAAATTAACTCAAAAACATTATGTAAAACAAAATCCTGTAACAGCATAAAAAATAACCAAGCTATGATTACCCCACAAGATCACACTCCTCTTAATTAAGCTAGTTTGCGGGTTTAATTTACATAATCCCAACACACTGAAACCAACCTTATTTCATTATAACAAGGAATACATTACTTGAATCCCAAAAACAGGGCTTCGTAAGTCAACAAAATGGATGCTCTTGAAGAGACGCCCGCCATTTTCCATGAAAATTGCCGCAGGTATAAAGATTAGCGGATTTTTCGTAAGTGCTTGATGAAAATAACGTTTTACGTGTTACATGGCGTTTTCTTGGGTCAAGAACATGTTTTCATAAATAACACTTGAGCAACTCATAAATATATAAATAGCAACAGTGCTGTCACGGACTATATAGCCGGTTTGATTAAACGGAGTGTTATTAATATTAATTCTTCTAGAATCAAGAATCAAAAAATACTTTATTCAGTGCGGCCGCATGGACCATAATGACGCGTCACAAATTACAAAATAAAACAACACAAATAAATAGAATGAAGCACATAATTGAATCTGTTCACTTCAGATGACACGCGAGTTAGGAAAAGAAGCGAACAGAAGAACCTAACTCGGTCTTTATAGTCATCATTTAACAATTTTATTTTGTCTTATGTTACGTTTGACGGAGTTGGAATTCTAAATTAAATGGACTTCAGTTTAAAGATAAATATAAGATAAAGAAACATTTATTTTGTCACATTTTTACAATCAAATAAAAAAAATCATCAATTCGGTTTTAAAACTAGTGACAAAAATGGTCATTACTCAGCATGTGCTGTGGCAGAACGAGTCGTACCACAGCGCTAGTTTCCGTAGTAACCATGATGTGCGGTCAATGTCCTTGACGAGTAAATATATCTTAAATATATTTGTTAGATATTCTATGGGTTTGATCTTCTGGCGGCTGGGAGCCTCTCGCGGAGAGTCTCGGCCCAGTAGGCTCTTGTCGAGGGCATTAGGTAGTAGGTACTGTAGTCTCATTCTGACAGTCGAACTGAAGACTCCCACAACAATGGACGTTGAAACTGCTGCTGCTGTTTGCCTTAAAGGTGTTGATACACGTAAAACCGCTGCTGTCCATCTTCATGAGGAACCTTGGTATATTCATACTGCGTCCACAGGCGAGAGAGGAGAGTCGGCTTTCCGCTATCGGCATCCCATGGCCTCTAAACTATACATCATATTTTATTATATTTTCGTTTATTATTGGGCTGTTCCATACACTATCCTACATTCATGTTTTCGTAGATTTTATTGTCAAAGGAATCACGGATCTATTTTACAGGATTAAACATTGTTTTAAATGATGTTTAACTTACAGAGTTTGTTCTTGTTCTTAAGATACTTTCAAAGTTATCCGACTTGGTAATTTGTGGCCGGGCCACAGCGACGTAGAAAATAGTTAACTCAACCCTAATTAGTGAATACTGGTTTCTCCCACAGCTTCGCACACATCCGGGTACAAAACGTACGCGTATAAAAGTAGCTATCCTAGTTTATATGTAGCTCGATTATGTTCGGTATATTTTTATTTTTCTTGAAGAGGTGACAAACTTTGATCTGAAATTTCTGATGAATAATAATTTCAGCCGTAAAACGTCCACTACCGAACAAACGCCTCCCTCAAGCATGGCGGAGGGGTAGTTGCCATACTCACCACGCTTGACAGGCAGGTTGGCGAGTGCAGTACGGGATACACGGAAAGACGCTGCTGCCCATCTTTCGGAGGTATCTCTTAAAAGACTCTTACTGCATGCACGGGCATGAGAGGAGGGGTAACATTCTACTGCCGGCACCCCACGGCAATATAGCGGTAATACTAGTCATATCTTAATACCAGCCAAATACATTTTATTTTCATCGACTGATCAAGCTGTTCCATATCAGCCTTTCAACAGGTACATCGCCGATTGACCCCAGTGTTACAAACCAATCAAAGTTTTAATTTAACGCGGTAAGATTCATTTCCATCTTGTGTTATACTTTGTGTTTGAGACTATTATTCTCTTAACCCTTTGTAAGTAGAAGCTCTTGTATTAACGTAAAACTCGGTTGTTTACATCTACCTAGATTCAATATAACTACAACTAAATTATGTTGTGTTATTTATTAGTTTTTAAAATACAAAATTTTATCGCGAGTCCTCCCGCGACCATGAACAGGAGTAATCCGGTTGAAACGTCGAGAAAATAATAAAAAAGGTACGCGATAACATCCTGTATTTTATGAATTAATTAAATATATGTTAACAAATCGCGAATGTTTAACAAGTTCTAACTCATGTCGCACTAGAAACAGCAGCCCTAGCCAAATTACAAACGCTTTGTGTATAATATCTTTCTATAATTATTTTAATATTTTTTTTAAATGACAGTAACAGTACTACAACCTGTAAGTATTTAAAATCTGTGTACATTTACCCACAATGACCTGTAAATTATCCTTCCAAGTCGATAAGCCCTTACCGAGATAAAAAATTGAGCGCTCTTAAACGTCAAAACATTTCACAGTTCTACTACATTTGGAGTTTCTATTTCGTTAATTAAAGCTCAATACTCAATACTTTATTGTGTTCTTTAATGTAGGTACAGTGGTGTTAGGTATCATTACAGACTCTGTTTGTTGGGCACAACAAGCACGACGTCATTGTTAAGCTCTCAATGAAATGGTGATCTGATCTCTACGTAATAAAATATAGTTTGAGTTTGATTAAATAGGTTTGTGTTGTCTTTTTATTTTATGGCTTTTTGTTATATAGGTTTTAATAAAATATTTTTTTGACGGGCTATGCTATTACTTCGATCAAATTTAAGCTATTAAATGAGAAGTGACGTCACGAGCTTTGACACGAGCGATTTGTACCAAACATAATTATTTATACGCATCGATATTCTACGTCTAATAAATAGTTATCGCGAGTGAAGTTACGTATCCGCTACTTTATCCTTCGGGAATCAGTGTTGTGCTACTGTGGTGCAATAAAACAAGTGTATATTGTGTTAATTAACTCAATTTATCAACAAAAACCTAGCCCAGTTCGATTTCAAGACTTTTCATACCCACATTTGAAGAAACAAAAAAAAAAATAAACATCTAGTTTTGACTAATAACTTATAAATAACAAAGGCAGTGTACTCGTGAAGCGACTAAAGTGCGCCCTGTTAACTTAGTGCTAGTCTTATGTACCTACTGCACGTTCATTAACTATTAATTTAATTATATCACACCTGATTGTTACTACTACCAATACCATCTGTTAGCGACCAGCTGAAGCTATCTTCAACCACAGAAGCTATCATTAACCGTGATGTGAAGCGCTATCTTAAACTCTTCGTGGAGGATGCCATCTGTCGGAGATCATCTGTAGCGCTTTCTATCACAGATAATATAATACACTAGTACAGATGCCTCATCTAGAACAAAAATTTGAGCCTTCCTAACGGGCATTTATCTGCGGGCTATCCGACCTATAACGTGGATAAAATGCCTGTTTCTAAGGAAAAGCTAAGTGCTAAGTTTCTATACATCAATACAAAAGTGCCACCAGCTCAGTGCTTTGCGGTCGTCTTTGTATTCCTACAAAGACTGCACGCAGCTGCCCATCTTCTGGAGCTATCACTTAGCAGATTCTTACTGCTTTCACGGGCAAGAGAGGAGGGACAACATTCTACTGCCGGCATCCCACGGCTTATCATTAGAGTATAGTGATACGGTAAAAAGGTTCCATAAGATTCTAACCAGTCTTATTTAACAAAACAAGTTTCCCTGAAAGCCCTTTTAACTTTTTCAGATAAAAACTTAAGTTATAATTTAGTTAGAAAGAGTTATTTCATCAGAGATTTGTTTACGAAAAGTTAAATTAACAGGGCCGAAATACGGAATAAGGGATTTCTTAGATTGCTTTTGTTAAATTGTCTCTGTATATTTAGTCAGATCAAATGATGTGTTGATAAGGTAAGGGAACCAACACCATTCTAACCGATTCTCTATTCAGAAATTTCAGATGTTTTTTTTCAGAAATTCATTAAATTGTTTATAGTTTGAATAAATCTGTTCGCTGTCCTGTTTTAAGCACTGTGATAAGACGCGATTAGAAAACAGTTCTTTCTAATAGTTATTTTTTTTAGTTGTTTCGGAGTTGGAGCAAATTTCATTCCAAGCATTTTTGTCTTTTAGATATTCAGATATTTTTTCTTAGGCTGGATGTATATCCGATATAATTATATCCGGTATAATATCAAAAAATCGTATTTTTGATATTTATTATAAAATCGGATTTTTTCGAACCCTGAAAATCACTTAAGTTAAACATCAAAAACGACAGAATTACACAATGGACGGTCTTATCGCTTCAAGAGATTTCTTCCAGACAACCTTTGGATGGTGAGGATTTGAATGGAAGAATGGGCTGTAGTATTATCATCCCAATAAACCTATAATATATATTTATATTTACTAATATAATATATGAAAAAAATACATAAGTCTTAGCTAACCTACAGTAACATTAATATTTACGTATAACTATTACAATAACAAATCATCCCTTATGCCTGTATACCACAGACACTTTCTTAATGACGTTAGTAATCTAATAAATAATTATCACAGTACTGAAAAACTGTTACTTGTAGAAAAATGAGCTTGCCCTTTATCTATTATGTTAATATTCATAATTATATAATATCGATATCATAAATTATAATTATTGTACCGTATATTCCTATTCTTGTAATAACGTAACATAACATAGCAATTTAAATACCTATTTATTTATCGTTTTCTATATTTATATAATTTTATAATTGTTATTTCTCATTGCCATTTACAAAAATGGTTATGTAATCTGTGGTCTAGGGTAAATTTGTTACTTGGCTAGACACAAATTGCGCAGAAGCCAAAAAATAAGAAGGCACAAATATTGCTTATAAGCGAAGACGTACATATAATTGGTTCGTGTATATTTAATATGTTAACTTATATGCTTATAAAGCTGTTTGTCTTCCGAATAAAATTAAATAAAATTGTTATGTAATGTTATTAATGTTTTCTACTCTTTTTACGTGAGTGTACGTTTATAGTATTAAGTAATAAGGTAGAAGATAGAAGCCGTAACACAGGTGCAACCTAGCACGGCTGCTAAAGTACAATGTTTAGTTAAAGTTCTGTTATTTGTAAAATATGGTAAAAGAATGTATCTTTATTAAGCTATTTGGATCTAAATAAATACTTTAAATAGAATATAATATAAATTATTCCATTCTATTCTATACTTTAAATACCTTAAATACTTGAAATACTTGAAATACCTGAAATACCTGAAATACCTGAAATACTTGAAATACTTGAAATACTTGAAATACTTGAAATACTTGAAATACTTGAAATACTTGAAATACTTGAAATACTTGAAATACTTGAAATACTTGAAATACTTGAAATACTTGAAATACTTGAAATACTTAAAATACTTAAAATACTAGAAATACTTGAAATACTTGAAATACTTGATGAAATACTTGAAATACTTGAAATACTTGAAATACTTGAAATACTTGAAATACTTGAAATACTTAAAATACTTAAAAAACTTAAAATACTTAAAATACTTAAAATACTTAAAATACTTAAAATATACTTGAAATACTTGATGAAATACTTGAAATACTTGAAATACTTGATGAAATACTTGAAATACTTGAAGTACTTGAAATACTTGAAATATTTGAAATACTTGAAATACTTGAAATACTTGAAATACTTGAAATACTTGAAATACTTGAAATACTTGAAATACTTGAAATACTTGAAATACTTGAAATACTTGAAATACTTGAAATACTTGAAATACTTGAAATACTTGAAATACTTGAAATACTTGAAATACTTGAAATACTTGAAATACTTGAAATACTTGAAATACTTGAAATACTTGAAATACTTGAAATACTTGAAATACTTGAAATACTTGAAATACTTGAAATACTTAAAATACTTAAAATATTTAAAATATTTAAAAAACTTAAAATACTTAAAATATTTAAAATATTTAAAATACTTAAAATACTTGACATACTTGAAATACTTTAAAAACTTTAAATACTTAAAATGAAATACGCTGCGCCACACAGGTCGTTTAGCAGGATTCTATCAGGTTCCCATCAAACATTCACTTGGACGTCGCTAGATGGTTTTCAAGTTGCATTATTTATACGTTTTTTCAAACATGACCTTTTCGATGTCCGTACCCAAGCCCGGAACCTAATGCAAAATAGTCCCGCGGTGGGAATAGAACCCACTTTTTACTTACCGTAACCTTGTTCCGGATTAAAACCCCATACTATCCGTGACCGGCCATCAATCATGGGCAGCCTAAAAGTAATCCGGTTATAGACACAGAACACCCGGTAGACTAGGGGTATTTACCATTGGACGCTTATTTTTATTCTTCCCGTGGGGTGCCGGCAGTAGAATGTTGCCCTTCCTCTTTTGCGCGTTGATGCAGTAAGAGCTAGCCAAAGGGACCCTGGCTCTGCACTGCTCCGGCCGGGGTGGTTGCAGTGGCGTAACAATAGGGTGGCAGGGCTGGCAAAATGCCACGGGCCCCCGACCCAAGAGGGCCCCGGCCCAAGAAGCCGCGAGCTCAAAAATATTTTTAAGTACCTGTATTTTTATAAGTCCTGCTTAAAATCCAAAGTGAGACAACTAAAGACCATAGTACAATTTCAAGTTAATCGTTAAGCATTTCAACCAACCTAAACAAAAAGATGTTGATCCATTTTTAAAGATGTACACGTTACCCGCGACGAGTAATTTTACGTAGGTACTTATGACCGTCAAAAAACCGTCAATCAAAATACCGGTAATTGCACATCTCTGTACATTTTAGAACGCATCCATTGGTTTCTACATTGCTTTGTATCTTTGATTTCTCGTATTCGTTCTTTTATTGAATATGAAAAGGGTGGCAAAGTAAAGTTGATTGTGAAAGTTAGATATTAAAATGTCTAGTTCCAAAAAATATTTAAGTGAGAGCGAAAAACGAAAGAGAAAGAGGGAGACTGAAGAAAAAATAAAAAGCTACCTAAAATTAGACAGTACTTGAAAAATGATGGCTTAAATAATGAAAAGTCGAGTGAACAGTGCTCCGAAAGTGAAGAATTGGACCTTACTAAAAGTATACCAGAATTATCAGATGCAGCACCCAACACCAGTGAATATCCAGATCCAGAACAACCACAACAAAGTATAAGCAAAAATCATAGATAATTATATTTTAGCATGAACAATATAGTATCTTCGCCATATGTTACTGATAAGGGTAATTTTAAAGAGCTAACTGATCAAGTGAAAAGGTTCGTGATTGAAAACGGACATTGTAAACCTAAGGGCCCTTTCTTAAAAGATAAACCTAATGTAATTCTTAATTTATAGTGACAATAGATCTTTTCTAGAAAAACATTACTATATTGTTTTACTATATTGTTTCCAAGTCTGGCGTTAAACTTGAACGTACATGGCTATCCTGTTTTTTAATACTTCAGAAGGCGTATTGTGAACCGTGTTGGTTATTCGAAAATCGGGCATCTAAGAAAATACAAAATGTTTGGATTGAGGGCTATGACGACTGGAAACATATTGTAGATGCCATACAAAGACACGAGACATCAAAAATTCATCTGGATTCCTGTCTTACGTATCAACAGTGGCGGCTACATGGAACACTCGATGAAGAGCAAGAGTCTGTGATCAAAAAAGAAAAATATTTTTGGCGCCAAGTACTTTCTAGGCTCCTTGATGTTACTCTGACACTTTCAACGTGTAATTTAGTCTTTCGTGGCCACAGAGAAAACGCAGATAGCAGTGATCCAAGCTCCAAAGGAAACTTTTTGAGTATTGTTGAGTTATTAGGAAAATACGACCTGATTTTACAAGATTTGTTAAGTAAACCAAAGGGCCAGAACTTACTTGTACTTAAGTCCAAAAATACAAAATGAGCTAATTTCTGTCCTGGTTCTAAAAGTAAAAAATGCACTCATAAATAAAATAAATGCCGCTCCATTCTAACTCAAGATATTTCAAAAATTAATCAAATGTGTGAACTTTACCGTTATTGTATGATCGAAAAAGATGGTAATAGGATCCTAAAGGCACTTGTCATTAAAGAAACATTTTTAGGATTTCATGAAGTTAAGGATCAAACTGCCATAGTCATAGCCATACCAATGTCCAAGCAATTTATTAAATCCATAAATGACAAAAATATTCCGCTAAATAAGTGTCGAGGACAAGGATATGATGGTGCTCACACAATGAAAGGGACTTATGGTGGAGTTCAAAAACTCATAAAAGATGTCGAGCCAAATGCCGTTTATGTTCACTGTGCTGCTCATAATTTAAATCTAGTACTCAATGATGCAGTTAGAGAGGTTATTGATATGCAAAGTTTTTTTGAAACAGTTCATCTAATTTATAATTTTTTTGAAGGCGAGAGGGAATGGTCTGTAGTCCCTATGGCCATTAGTCGGACATATACAACGTGTAATTGAGTACGCTGAAAATCTCGAAGTTTATTAAAATTAAACTGAGTACAACGGGACGATTTTTACTGATAGGGCCCCATCAAAAGAATTTGCCACGGGCCCCAGGTGGTATAGTTACGCCACTGGGTGGTTGCCATACTAAGTGATTAGGTGTAATAACCAGGGCATAATAATCGCATAAGCCACAAAGCCCTTCTTTATGATTAAAAAAAAAACAAAAAAAAATATCACATTGCGGACACTAAGAGAGGATGTGGCGCGGGTAAATGGGTCCCCAACTCAGCATTGTGAAGCACCTGGCCAGGCTCAGATGCTAGGCTGATTTTCAATTGGGGCCCTAGTTGATTTGACGGGTGAAGAACACACAATGCACGCCCGCATAATGATTTCCATCAACGATAACGACAAAGTGATATTTTCCTTCTTTTCATGTCCAGTAGTTCAATGATCTCCGTTTTAGGTTATCGCTCTACTTAACTATACTTTTTACAGGGTAAGTTGAGGGTAGTAAACAAAATATGAAGTCGTTTTGGGGAGGATATTCATTTTTACTGTTATTGCTGTCTTCGGTAAATACTGAGTTATCGATACTGGCTCTTATCGGATCAATGAATTACTGAAATTGTTGGGATTTTTAGAAGAAAATGTTCCCGTTAAAGACTTGTAGGGATAACGCAGTAATAAAAGAAATCATCATCATTTTCTCATGCATGAAACGTCTACTTCTGGACATAGGCCTCACACATGGATCTCTTAGTACCTCAGCACAGATCATGACAGGGTTATTGCTATACCCACCACGTTTGGCGAGCGGAGTACAGAATCTTGATACACGGAAAAACGCTGCTGCTTATCTTCCGGAGGTATCCCTTGGCAGATTACAGCATCTACAGGCAGGAGAGGAGAGCAGCATTCTCCTGCCGTCAACCGACTAGCTTGTCAATAAAATAAAAGAATACCATTATATTTTTATAATTTTCACTTATTCACTAAAACGAATAAGTAACTCAAAGCTCGTTTGTACCTACGAGTATTATGTAATGTTAATCACAAAATCTTTTTTTTGTAAACCTAAATACCTAATTAAATACGCACTAGAAGTTCCAAATAAAATAGTAAGGTGTTTTTACAAACCTATTATTACATACATACCTACATATATAGGAGAAAATAATAAAACGCCACTAGAAGGTAAGCTTAACTGTTTTGGCATAGCACGGTTGTTTACCAAAGGCAAAATACTTGCTTTTACAACTGAAAATCTCTTTAGGATTTAAATTCGACGCATTTTCAACAGTTTACAAACGCTTGGTTCACAGACCCCATTAGTTCAAAATTTAACTTTTTGTAGCATTAAATCTCCTTACTATCGAACGGCAGAAAAATAAGATTAAACCTTATAAATATACCTGCACGAAACAGGTTCGTTAACTCCTTTCATGAGATAGTTCGAATGGTGAAAATTAGTAAAATCTCGACGAGTATACAAACGCTTGGTTCACGGAGCCGATAAATTCGAAATTTGAATATTTTGCAGCCCTAAATTCCTTTCGATTCAAAAATAATTTCGAACGGTAAAAAACAAATATCTTGCGCACACACGAAAGAGGTCGTTAACTCCTTTCTTAAGAGATTGTTCGAAAAGAATTCTCGACTTTAGTCGGCGAAAATATTGTTATTTTTCCCATAATTTTATATAAAAGCCTTTTGTGGTTCCCGCAGGGAAAATTATAATGTTTGCCTGTTGAAAAGTCAACTTGATTTATATTTTTAAGTGGAATCTGATGTTCAAGTAAACGTTTAAAGATTTAATTAACTTTTTATCGTTTTACTTTCCACTAACAACTTAGCGAATAGCGTTCGATATGGCTTGTTTTTTCTTTGTGTACCTTCTTGTACTAATATTATAAAGAGACAAGATTTTTGGCGAGAGTAAGAAGAGGCTGTTTCTAATAAATAAACTCAAAAACGAATGGACCGATTCAAAAAACAACCTTTCAATAACAAAATGCTACATTATCAAAGAGTAAGTTAAGCTATGTTTTGGACCCGGTAACCGGTAACGTTGTATTACGGGTGCGGTCCAGTACGAAGTTTGCTGAGTCAGCTAATAATTAATTCAATTGAATTAAAATCACTTACAATTCTTATTGGCTGCAAAGTTCTCGAATGTAGGCCACGGACCGGCAAGCGCAGCGTAGGACGTCCACCTACAACATGGGCAGACGACTTGGTAAGAACCGCCGGTCGGCGTTGGATGCAGGCCGCTTCCAACCGCAGTACTTGGAGATCAATCATACGGCTGATATAATGATTATGATGATAATTCTTATTTATATATTGATGTCAGTCAAAGATGAACCGACCACGCTTCTATAAATTAATCATCTTGGGCGTAGCACTGCTGTCAACGACCACTAGAGCACATTTCCAATAGAGGGGAAATAAGGTCATAAGAATTCCGAAACACATTAGTGCTTTGCACTAATGCAATGACAACCTGTCGCCTTTGACAGTACAGCGTCAACAGCCGACCTGTGTAACAATTTTGAAATATTTTTGGCGGAATTGTTGTTTATACAAAACTAGCTTTTGCCCGCGACTTCGTCCGCGTGGAAATCATAAAACGTAAAATCCCCTTTTCACGCAGAGCCACTTTGATTCGAAAATATACATCCTATTTATTCCCTATCACGTAGGAATTTCGAAAAATCCCTTCTTAGTGCACCTCTAGGATACTCAAGGTATATGTGTGCCAAATTCCAAGTCTCTAGGTCTAGTGGTTTAGGCTGTGCGTTGATATATCAGTAAGTCAGTCAGTCAGTGAGTCAGTCGGGACTTTAAATTTTATATATATAGATAAATGACATTTCCTCTCTATTGGGTATGTTGTTGCCTTACGCGCCACGCGTTGCGGGCGAGTTGGCGAGCGAGATGTCGATAATAAAACGAAAAGACGAAGGAAACTCATCTTTTGGATTCCCTTGGCAGATTCTTACTGCATCCACAGACAAGAGAGGAGAGGCAATATTCTTCTGCATTCCATGGCTAAATTTGATATCTCTATATATATATATAGATATAATTCAAAGTCCTGACTGACTGACTGATATATCAACGCACAGCCTAAACCACTGGACCTAAAGACTTGAAATTTGGCACACATATACCTTGAGTATCCTACAGGTGCACTAAGAAGGGATTTTGCGAAATTCCCACGGGATAGGGAATAAATGGGATTCGAATCAAAGTGGCTCTGCGTGAAACAGGGGATTTTACGTGGAAGTCACAAGACTTCCACGCGGACGAAGTCGCGGGCAAAAGCTAGTAAACTATAAATTAATAAATAATCATATTTATTTAATAATTCAAAAAACAAATCTTGTTTGTTGAACCTGAAGACTGAAGACAATCTTGTTTGTTTAATTTAAATAAATCTAATGAAAGCCTTAGTCAACAACTTTCTATTCAGAAAGCCAACTACTAAATTAGTTATGAGGCCCGAATAATCATCTGGGACGAAAAAGTAAATTATACAATTTACTTTTTCGTACCGCCAGTCAAAGATTTAAATCATAAGATACGACCTTACCGTAATGAGACCGCGCCGCGCCGTTTTGTTTCCACACGAAATGAGTAAGCACGCTCATTTGGAATCAGTGTACATACCTTTAAACACAGTGTTAGGCGGACGTGGTTTGTGTTATTCTTTCACGAAAGTTCGTGCAATATAGTTGCACATTAAATGGTACGTACAATAACAGTTTGGTTTATTGCCAAAACCAGTGTGCCGGCGCGTCGGCATTAATATTTTTTTTTATTCTCGATTTATTTACAGGACTTTTACCTTTGTCGGTATGTCAGTCCCATCATATCCTAAATATTATAACTTACATGCTAAGAATAATTTTAACAATAACAAAATTTTACGAAAGTTTACGGTAATGTACAGGTAAGCAAAAAGAGACTAATGCATAAAGATTTGAAATAAGGAAATAGCCGCCGCAGAAGTAGGCTCCGCTAAAATATTTATGTAGGTACTATTGTTAATACACTGTTTTAGAGACAATGCTGCAGTTCTTGGTGTCAGGAAGCATGTAACGATTTAAATCTTTGACGCCAGTAATGTTTTTATGTCGTTTGCAGTAGCTAATCGTATAAGCTGAGGGGCCGAATTAAATTGGGTTGGTTAGTCCTTGGGCATTAGTCATAATTTATTCATTCTTTGACGGAGTTTGAAAATTTGGATTCTATACATAGTTCAGTTGATACATAAAATAATAATATATAAGTATCGTATGCAATATTTACTGGATATTTACCATGATTTGAGTCTTTTTGAGTTTCCCGATATATCGTGTCAGTTTATCTAAGATCATAACATTTCACAGAAACTGCGTTTCAACGTTTTCGGCTCGTGACGTCATATCATTTTTATTGTTATAAACTGAAAAAATCCATGACGTCATGCGACCTTTTCACCGAATTGGACAAAATATATCGCCATTTTTAAGTGTTCATCATCATTTATGCCGTAAAACGTCCACTATTGAACACAGGCCTCCTTCATGGATCTCCATGAGGGGTAGTTGCCATACTCGCCACGCTTGGCAGACGGGTTGGCGAGCGCAGCTTAGGATGTTGATACTCGGAAAGATGGTGCTGCCCATCTTCCGGAGGTATCCCTTAGCAGGCTCTTACTGTATCCACGGGCATGAGTGGAGGGGTAACATTCTACCGCCGGCACCCAGGACTGTCCTAGGTCCGGAGGCAGTCCTCCCGCGAACATGACCACAATGTGTACGCGATAAAATCCTGTATTTTAAAAACTCGTATAAAATCATAAAATCCCTCATTTTCGTATAGGACCAAGAAGGTTGGTTAACTCAAGTTGACCTTGTGGTCAATCCACTTGGCTCGAGGGTATTCGAATAAATCATTCTTATTAGAATCCTATGATAAATCGGATTCATTATCGAATAAATCACAAATCGTTCCCAAAACATACTAAGTTTACGAAAGTATCTAGATTTATTGATTTATTTTTATATATTGCCGTGGCAGTAGAATGTTACCCCTCCTCTCATGCCCGTGGACGTAGTAAGAGCCTGCTAAGGTTAAGCTCCGGTACATGGGCAGCAGCGTCTTTATGTGTATCAACATTCCACACTGCGCCTGCTAAGCGTGGGGAGTATGGCAATTACCCTTCATTAAGATCCATGAGGGAGGCATGTGTCCAGTAGCGGACGTTTTACGGCTGAAATAAAAAAATGGTATAAAAAAATGATGATGATCTAGATTTGTACCTACGATTTATCGTCTGCCTCCGCCGGCTGACATTTTAAATTGAAAAGCATTGTTTATCATTGTAAAAGTTTTCCCCTTACTTAAAAACCCTGATCAAATTGGTTCATTCCAGAAATCCCCTGCGACGATCCCTCGCGAAAGGTATTATTGAACTTTTCGTCCAGAAGCCCACTTCCGGTTCACAAAGGGTTCAAAAAATTTCCACAAAACCCCTTAAACATTATATTCATAGTTAATTAGTGGTTTTTGAGTTAGTTTCTGAAGTTTTCTTTTCTATTATAATTTATTTTTTTGATTTTTCAGTTACTCTTAGAGAGTAACTGAAAAATCAATGAAGTGCTCCATTATTTAATCAGGTGTTCTTAGTATTGAGATTAATGATTTAATAACATTTTATCAGATACAAGCTTTTTAAGCCATTTCGTTGATACCCACGTTAAGGATTCAAATAATAAATCATCCGCCATCTTGAAGAGGCGGACATTTTGATTTTTGTAGTGTAGTGAACCAATTTACATGCATTTTTTTTAACAGCTGAATTTGGAATGTTCCAACGTCCGCCACTGATGGCCGTTTGGACAAAAAATAATGCACTGATCTAACGGCCGCCACTGGTGCCAGTTTTAGTGGTGGCCGTTGGGACTACCATTTTCCGGCGGTGGTTCTTAAACATGTTTTATCATAAATCTGTTAAGAAGTTTACAAGATTTGGGGGATGAAAGAGGAGATGAACAATCTAATGTTTCCCAATATACCCGAATTTGGTATCAAAAGAAAGGAAATAATGTGTAGAATGCTAAACTGAAGTTATATAGGAATCGGTCGAGCCATTCATGAGATATAGGGGTTGAAAGTAGGGGTGAACAATCGAATGTTTTTAAACATACCCAAGTGTGGTATCAAATGAAAGGGCATGATGTGTAGATTGCTAAACTGAGGATACATTTTACAAAAAAAATGAAGTAACCTCCGAGACTAAGATAAAGTATCAGGGGTTACTTAATTTTTTTAATTTTAATAAACTTGTACCATATCATACTAATATCTCAGCCGTAGGACATCCACTGCTGGAAAGAGGCCACCCTCATGTACTGTAGTATCAAGAGGGGGCCCGTCAGCAGAAGGTTGCCTCTTCTTGCCCGTGGACGCAGCAAGAATCTGCCAAGAGATACCTCCTGAAGATGAGCAGCAGTGTTAAGTATGGCAACAACCCCTCATGTACTTGGATATTCATGAGGGAGGCCTATGTCCAGTAGGTAGGTACTGAACGTTTTCCGGCTGAGACGATGATTATTAACATACATATAACCGGGTATTTATCGTGTAAATTACCTTTATTATTTCCCGATGTTTCGCTTGGATTGCACCAAGCATGGTCCCGGGAAGACTGTCTTTAATTTATGCGATAAATACCCGGTTATATGTATGTTAATAATGTGTTGTGATCGCGAAAGTTTTAAAAAAATGAGACGATGATGATGATGATGCCATAGCATCTTCTTACAAGATGTTTCTAATAAACGAATATTATAAACTTGAAAGACTAATTTCAAGCTGACTGGTCGCTCGTTATTTCAGGCATAATGCAATTTAATATATTTTGCCCCTAACCTCTACTTGGTTCGATTTATTGGCCGCCCAATCACAGCAGGGGTTGAAAGTATTACAATTATTGGAAAAACAAGGGCATTTTGCAGAAAATATTAAAACCACCGTGGGGTGCCGGCTGTAGAATGTAACACATCTCATGCTCGTAGATACAGTAAGAGCCTGCTAAGGGATACCTCCGGAAGATGGGCAGCAGCGTCTTTCCGTGTATCAACATCTTGTGCTGCGCTCGCCAGCCCGCCTGCCAAGCGTGGCGAGCATGGCACACCTCCGAATGATCAGTGCTTGGCGATCCATGAGGGAGGCCTATGACCAGTGGACGTCCTACGGCTGAGATGATGATGATGATGACTTAATCTTGCGCCCCGTAAATAAGGTGCGCGGGTAATTTTAACCCTTCTCCGCCAGGCCGCGGTCAGGGAGACCGTGAAACATTAGTCATTTAAGCGACTGTTCGTGACGAAACACGGGTTAAAATTAATTGCTCTAGTCTGTTCTTACTTTCAGTGATTTATTTTCTATCGTGCCTCCATTTGAAAAGCTAATTAGGTTTTGCGAAACTTTCTAAATGGGTGACTTTGATAGAGTTATTTAAAGTATTGCGAGTATCTGTTTACGTTGACATTCATCATCATCATCATCATTTCAGCCGTAGGACGTCCACTGCTGGACAAAGGCCTCCCTCATTGACATTGTGAGTGTTAAAATTCGACCTATCATGTTTCAACGTAAAATAAATTTCAGCAGGCTTGTCTAGGTGTATTAATATTTAACTAATTTGTAAAGTAGATTTATCATGATCTATAGTTATATTTTCCAGTCTGAGTTGTTTTATATCTATATCTGCTTTTAAGGATACAGGGAGTCAAAAAAATTGGGGACAAAAAAGCAGCACCATAGGTATAAAAATAACTGAAACGGCCTGAAATCTATAAATAAAAATATTTATTATAGGCAATCAGTAAAATTTGCGAAGCAGAAACAAGGCGTGCTCAAACCATCTCCGAAAAATATTGCTCAAACGAACTTTTCTAAACAAACTTACACGGAATTCTTTTGGATTTCTCTCCATAACTTTCTCTCATAAGCTCCCTTGTTAGAACCGACTACAAATCAGGGCGTTTGTCAAATATATCCCTGCTTCAGAACTTGCGTCGTTAGTACAATACGTCAAACTTGTGAAACTTGAGAAAGTGCGTGTTGGCTGGACGGAAGTAATAGATTTTCGCTAAATAATTTATATTTCATTGAAGTAACCCAGAGACAGAGTTGTAAGTTCTCATGTGCCCGTAATTTCACCAGCCCTCTTACCCTTCAAACCGGAACACAGCAATGCAGACATTAACTGCTTGACGGCAGTTATAAGTATGGTTATTATATTATTATATATAATCAAAAGTACTTACTCCCTTAACTTATGCTGTTCTAAAAACAGGATCTACTCAGAGTGATCCGTAGTGGCAGGCGAAATAGGTGCCTATACCAAACGTGATCGCGTGGGCATGTCTTTATAGAGGGCAGACTTTCTCACATGCCCCATGTCATCAAATTTCAAACCACTTTACAAATCGTTGATTTATCCCACAAATCCTCCTAAACATCCAACTTTATATGAACGGAGCTAAAGATACCTACTGAATAAATAAGGCTAGGTGCATGTCAGGCCACGGGCTATGTAGGGTTTCGTAGTTAACCTTAGACCTGTTGTTAGAAGTTAGTGTATGTTTTTTTACGTTTACTAGAGTTCGCGCAAAACTTCTTGAGCTCTGTGAACGTTGCGGCAAATAAAAAGTTGCGCATGTTGACATGTTCATTCAATATTGCCAACTAGGTTATAAATAATCTTGCCACATAGTCGAAATTTTGTATAAAAAAATTGGCTTCTTGCGATAATAAAGGTGAATTCGTTCTAGCATTTAAGTTTTTGTTAATCCTTAATTTAATATATTAATTGATTTTTAAATATGTTTGTTTTAATAATTGAAAAATAAATAAATGCATAGTAAAATGTGTGCTAAATAAAACGAAAATACACCAAAACTCGCGCTGGCAACCCTGATTTCACAGACTGAGCCCCTCTCGAACCCCTTTTATCATTCCTTCCCCTCAACGCCCTAAAAACTGTGTACTGCGCAGTCACTGAAGCTAACTTCACAGAGCTCAAGAAGTTTTGCGCGAACTTATAGTTTAAAGTATTTCGGCATGTTTGGTAAGTCGTATCACTTATTTGAGCGCCAATTTCTCTGAAACTACCTAAGCTGGCTTAACCGTTACAGTTTTCCTAAAAAGTTTATGGTTAAAACTTTCAGATTTGTAAAGCTAGTAGATTTAGATTTTAGCGTAGCGTACGCGCTCGAAAAATGTTTACAATTTTCTTGTTTAAATGAACTACTCGTACAAACACACATTAATTGTTGAGGTATTTTACATTGGTCTATAAAATATATATCCTATAGCGTGTATCTTGTAATGTGGCTAAGCCACATTATCAAATTCACGTAAGTATATTATTGACTCGACGATATCTACTGTCACTTAACTCGGTATCGATAGAAAAACAAAATAGAAATAAATAAAAGTTAAACTAGGTGGCTTTTAAAGGAAAATATCTAAAGCCAATATCGTCAATCATCATTCATCATCATTTCAGCCGTAAAACGTCCACTACTGAACATAGGCCTCCCTCATGGATCTCCATGAGGGGTAGTGCCATACTCACCACGCTTAGCAGGCGGGTTGGAAAGTGATTACGGGATGTTGACACACGGAAAGACACTGCTGCCCATCTTTCAAAGGTAACCCTAAGCAGGCTCTTACTGCATCCACGGGCATGAGAAGAGGGGTGACATTCCACTGCCGGCACTCATGGCCCCACGTCATATTTATAATATATAAACATAAATAAAAGAAAGTCTAAACTAGGTGGCTTTACTGGAAACTGGAAATGCCTGTAGCCAATATCGCAATGCTAATTGTCTTGATGAGCCACCATCCCGCAGTAGACAGCCTTAATGACAATGACGGTCCGACAGACCGTCCTATCACTATAAACCATCATGCTAATGATCCGGGTAATGTTTATCGCACAATCAACACGCTAATTGCCAATAAAACTGATTGCAGCCTGCTCATTACCTGATGTTAATCAGAACAGATCAACACTGTAGACTGTTTTAATTAACTATTAATTAACCGTGTGTACCTTCCAATTTGTCGTGTGGCAGTAGAATTTTACCCCTCCTCTCATGCCCGTGGATGCAGTAAGAGCCTGCTAAGGGATACATCCGGAAGATGGGCAGATCAAAACTGTAGACTCTAATCATTAACTACCTATTAATTAACCGTGTGTACCTTTCAATTAGTCGTGGGTTGGCAGCAGTAGAATGTTAGCCCTCCTCTCATGCCCGTGGATGCAGGAAGAAGCTGGTAAGGGAAACTTTTGGAAGATGGGCAGCAGCGTCTTTCCGTGTATCAACATCCCGTTCTGCGCTCGACCAACATAGAAAAAAGCATAAACATAGAATTTTACTTAAACAGTGTCAATGAAAAACGACGTACATGGATTGATAGAAGAATCTCGATGACATTGACATTGACAGATAAAAGTTCATTGACGTGACATTAGCTGTTTAATACATAATATTATTGTTCTTATTTTTTGGCTTCTGTGAAATACATAATATTGATTTGATTTAGCGGGACAACGCGTTCAGGGTCAAGCGTGAACCGTCATGGATCAAGATAAGCAAAAGATATTTCCTATGCGCTAGGACGCCGTTTGTCGTTGAAACCAACACGAGTCTATTCCCGTGTTATTCTCAGCAAGCCCTTTCATTTGATACCCATATTAAAGGAGTACATATAAAATAAGTAGTCCGCCATCTTGGGAGTTCCGCCAAGTTGGATTCAAAGTGACGTCACATAGCTGATGCATTTATCTATTACATTGTCATCCAAAGAAAACATGTATCCAAAATTTCAGCTCAATTGGTTGAAGATATATCTGCTTTAAAATTAAGTTGCAAGATTCCACCCGAACAAACATAGTTACATTACATACGTACAGGGCAAGCTAAATAAAAGCTTGTAAAATATGTATATAAAAACTTCTATCTACATTGATTACTTGTGTTAAACAGAGAACTAACCTTAAATGTAAAACCACCCTTACTCGTAAAAATATTACATTATTCATATGAAATCATAGATTTCAGAAGCATAGGTAAACATAATTGTATGATTTCTTTTATCAAAATTGTTATCACACGCAAGTTCGGAGACAACCTGCAAAAAACACGACGGGGAATTGGCGCAAGAAGTAGGTTGAAAAGTTAGTACGTCTACATTTTCTTAGCAGCATGCAATTATCTTTCTAAGTTCGCGGCCAACGCGGGTGCCAGTCGCTGAGCGCTATCACAGCGTCATCTTCTTCAAGTTTCGCACTAAGACAGTTCCATTTCATGTTATATCAAACACACGTAAAAGCAATATCTTCGGAGACTTTTCCAAACTTTACAGTTCCTTTGTTGCCTTCAGCACTACCTAATACGTTTCCTTCATTTACTGACGTCACAAGTACAGGGTGTAATTGAAATCCAGCAAGCAATTCAAGCAATTTATTGCTTCCTTTCGGGCAAATATGTCGCATTCACAGAATGGAGTCGACGCGTTGGAAAATATGTTGTAGAGACATTTTACTAAGCTGTTTTTATTTAGTTAATTTTAAACGGTAACAAAGGGTTGTATGTTTGTTCGTTCATTCAAAATTATCTTGTTATATGCCTATAATGTTGCAAAATTTGTATTCTTGCATGCTGTGACATCCTGTAAGTGGAGGAACACATTGTCATAAGTTAAATTAGTTATAAGTTTATATTTTATTGTGATTCTTTTGTTGGGTGTCCATAAATAAATAAATAAATAAATAAATTAATTCATTTTATAAACAAAAATATATTTTTGTTTAATCGTCTCACCCTCAGGACGTCAACAACTGGACATGGGCCACACTCATGGATCTTTGTACTGATCATGATGGGTTGTTGTAATACTCGCCATACTTGGCAGGCGGGTTGGCGAGCGCAGTACGGGATGTCGATACACGAATAGACGCTGCTGATCATCTTTCGGTGGTATCCCTTGGCAGATTCTTAGTGTATCCACAGGCAAAAAAGGAGGGGCAACCTTATAAGGCAACTTCCTGCGTCTTAATAAAGTAAAATAGGTTCGAATCCTGATCGTGCTATACATATATAAGAAGTCATAGACTTGCGACCGTTTACCATAAAAAATGTAGTTTCCAAAGTCCTTCTGTGTACAAAAATGGGCGATTAACATAGTAAAAAATAAATAAAACCATCCAAAAACAATGTTTTCATTTAAAATGAAAAATAGCAATCATTCTGCTAGACAAAGTGGCTAAAATTCACCCGCAGAGACAACATTGTACAAAATAACTGGGCAAGGCGCGGTAAGCCGTCCGGTTCGTAGGGTTCCGACTTGGAACTTCACCAAACATTTTTATTAAAAAACCTAATATCGTCGGTCGGATTCATTACTGGTGCATTTCCAAAATCACGTAATTTAAGTTGAGTACTTATGCACAGTAAGCCATTTTGCCCGAGTGGTTTGTACAACCGACTTTCAATCCGAAGGTCTTCAATATCGGCCGTGCAACAATGGAGTTTTCTTTCTTGAAAAAATTATGAGACACGTGCTTTAAAGGTGAAGGAAAACATCGTGAGGAAACCCGCGGCTAAGTTAACTTCAGGCGTATTGACCTGTTCTTTCCTCTGACTAATAGCTGACTAAGCTGAGAGGCTGGTATAGGTAGGTGCTGGGCAAGCCTAATCCATCTAACAATGACCCAGGCACTGCAGCGTTTACGACGACGTATAGAAACAATACAATAAAACAGAAAGCATTTTGAAAATAATCGGTTAAATTTATGTACAAGCAATATATTGGTATATAAATATATATATATATATACATATATACACACACACACACATACACATACACACACACATACACATACTCACACAAGCTCTGACTCACAAATACACACAGTTTTTGTTGGCTGAATTCATAAACAAGTAAGAATAGCTACTTTATATAATAGTAGATAAATGATAATGCTACTTTACACTGCATTACATGTTCATCGCAAACTTTATTTTTTCTTCATTTTTTTTTGTTACTTTTCTTTAAAATAGCTTAAGTAATAATATAAACCAAGATTAGGTATCATAAAATTAGATTAAGATTAGGATTACCAATGTTTATAACATGCAATTGTATACCTATTGAACTGTGCCGAGGTAGAGATCCCTTGCGTCTAAATCACAAGTCGAGAACTTAGTTAGAGCAAGGAGTTAAAACCAAGAATGGTTAAATAGGTTTTTCATTTCATGTTAAACCTTATTTTGGAAATAAACGTTTTTATTATTTTATTTTATTATTATAGGACATAATAAGACGACGCTGTATAATTAACTTATAATACATGCAAAGGCTACTTTTTGACGCATAATGTTAGAGAAATTTCTGATTATCTCTGAATCACTATCAGAAGTTTATTTCTACTGACGGGAAACAACTTGTTACAGTAAATAAATATAGATTTTACTGTGATGACGCCGACATAGAAAGGGAGCGTAGGGCACTGGCGGTCCGGGGAAATATGATCGCTAGAAGATTTGCAGTTACTCGAGTGAAGTAAAAATCACCCTTTTTAAGGCATTTTGTCAATCCTTCTACTCGAGTAGCTTGTGGATAAATCATACTGGCCAGGCTGCCAATACTTTACGAATTCAATACAAAAACATCTTTAGGATGTTGTTGCGGCTGCCTCGCTACTGAAGCGCGGGTTTTTTTTGACAAATGTCAATATATGTTGTTGACCGCAGATGGCCATGACAACGTTACCGGACTATGACAACGTTACCGGACGCGAACGGACGGCTTTCAAGCGATCATCCGCAAGAGAGCTACATCCCTACTCCAGCGTGCGAGAACCAGCCGCAACGGAATCTTGCAGATGTTTGTTGCAAGAACGGAGTGCCCTTTTCAAAACAAATGGGCTTTGGACATGTTATGACTATAAAATTCAATTAAAATGTTATCTCTATAATTATAATTATTTCAATTATTTTCATAATAATGTTCCGATATTGTTAATTTTATTGTGGTCAATATTTTTAAATGATTGTGTTTTGTATTTTTATAATTTTAAGATATGGATTTGTATTGGATCTAAAATAAATTACTAATAATAATAATAACTATGACTTTGAAAGCATTTTGTGGGTTTCAGCACACGAAAACAAGGCGTTTTGGAAAGAAAAGGATCGTATCTATTTTTTAATTTCTATTTTTATTTTAATTTTACAAGTTGAACGTGATCCTGTGTTCATAATAGTTTTTTTATTACATTTAAAAAAGTACCTTACCATGGTATTAGATATTTTTATTTGCCAAGTAACCTCAACGACAACTCTTCGCAGGTGTCAATGTCAAGTAATAACCCCCTTTGGGTTTAGTTCACATATAACAATACACCATTTATATCCTTATCTTTATATTTTCTGATTTGTTTTAGATTCTTCACTCGGGGACCCTGAAACGAGAAAACAAAGACTATTTGTTTCGGCTGTCTGTTTTAAAAAATGACATTTGTAAGGAAAGTTTCATTCAGGTGTAGTACTATCGGATATTCTGTGGTACGGGCTTTTATTCGCTTTTACAAGAAGGTATCCATACTTTCTAGGGTAGGTTTTTATAATTAAAATCATCCATCAAAATGACACCCTTAGAAATTTTACATATTTATTATGATAGATGTTGCGACAAATACTTTTGATTTGATCACTTCATCATTATCTCAGACCTAAGTCGTCCATCGCTGGACACATGCACAACTTGGATCTCAATGATTGTTGCCATACTCACCACAATTGGCGGGTTGGCGAGCGCAGTACGGATGTTGACACACTGAAAGACGCTGCTACCCATGATCCGGAGTATCCCTTGGCAGATAATTACTGCATCTATGAGCAAGAGAGGAGGGGCAACACTATAATGCTGGCATTCCATCCACGGCAAGTTGAAGAGTCATTAATAAGTCATCTCATCTCGCAGTTGACAGCCCGCTTTAGTCCTGAATTGTTGTCTTTTTCTTATGTTGAGTGCAGACTTTCGACAAACGACATTTCTCACGGAGCAAACACCAGATGTCGTATATTTATAACCTTTTTACTTGTGTTAGTATTCAAGCTCACTGAGCAAGATAAACTGAGCAAAACAACGCTATTCTGTTATACCTGTAGGTCTACCATGAGGTTTCACAACGTATTCTCGCTAGCGATTGTAGTTAAAAAAAATTATGAAAACTTGTACAGCGCCTCTAGCGGATAGTTTGGTACTAAAATACGCAGTAAACTGTACTACAGCGACTGTAGTTTGGGTTTCATTTGCTTAGAATTTGAGTAACAAAACTGACAGATGTCATAGTAACGTACTATTACCACTGTAGTATGAGCATCGAGTCTTTTTTCCCGTGGTTCGAAACGACCCATTTCAAAAGAATCTGGGGCGATTCGCACCGATGTAACCACTGCGGTGCGCATGACTGCCATTCAGAAATAGAATTTTGGTTTTTCGCACCGCGGTTCGAATCGCGTGTGGTGCGAAACGACTAAAGACCCGTAACGGCAGGCGATCTAACAGTGACAACTCATGGTAGACACAGTACTGTGCGATATCATGCTATGTGACTAAAATTATAGTTATCATCATCATCTCAGCCGTAAAATGCCCACTACTGAACACAGGCCTCCCTCATCTCCATGAGGGGTAGTTGCAATACCCACCACGCTTAGCAGGCGGGTTGGCGAGCGCAGTACTGGATGTTGATACACGGAAACACGCTGCTGCCCATCTTCCATAGGTATCTCTTACTGCATCCTGCATTATGGATAGACTTGCACGAAGGTATGGCGGGTTGGCAAAGCAATCTCAAGTCTGCGTGCGTTCACTCTTTCTCGCTGCGAACTGCCGGTATTATTAAAAAGATTTTGTAGACTATTATATCGTAGGTATTTGCGATTTTGTATTGGAGTGATGTATCTGTTAGGTTCTGTAATCTGTAGTATAGATTTGCCGTGGGGTGCCGGCCGTAGAATGTTACCCCTCCTCTCATGCTCGTGGATGCAGTATGCCTGCTAAGCGATACCTCCGGGAAATTGGCAGCAGCGTCTTTCCGTGTATCAACACCCTGAACTGCGCTTGCCAACCCGCCTGCCAAGCGTGGTGAGTTTGACAACCACCCCTCATGGAGATCCATGAGGGAGGCCTGTGCTCAGCAGTGGAAGTTTTACGTCTAAATGGATGACGATGATGATAGCTTTGCAGGTGAAACCAACGAATACCCTTTCATCATTGCCTTCTATACCTTTTCCAAACAGCTCCACTTTATTTTCATTCCATACAAAAGTCGTGCCTAAACACACATTTTACCCCAAAACGTTTTCCTAATACACACGAAATAAAAACATTAATGTCAACGTGTATGCGCTTGTGGTCCTGTTTGTACTTTGACGGCACGAACACAAACAAACAATATTTGTTTTGACTAGCTGCTGCCTGCGGCGTTGTCCGTTTTTTTTTGCGCGGAACCCATTATCATCACAATTACAATAAGGCTGTCCTCACTCTACGCAAAGGCCTCCCTTCCATCTCTATGTGTCTAAGTCGTCACGCCCCATCGCTTCTTCAGTCTGAATAATATTTATTAACAAGTTTATAAAATTAAAAACTTATGTAACCTTCGAATAATCGAATGTTTCCATATAAACCTACCCAAATATGGTATAAAAAATTAGGTAACCACGTTAAACTTTAAAAGTTTCGACTTGATGAAATCTACGCTCTGAACCACTCGCGCGCAGTGGAAAGAAAATTCGGTCAATGGAAGACGATGTTCGAAGGCCTCAATCGACTCTCCCAACGGGTAGGCCTTAAAATGAACATGGACAAGACGAAGGTTTTGTGGAAAGTCCATGTTGTACCCCAGTTTATAGTTGAGAGCTCGGCTTTTAAAGTTGTCGACGCGTACGTATACCTAGAAAAAACATTCCAGTTAGGTAAATCCAATTGATAAAAAATCGTCGAATCCCACTCGGATATCAAGCGCAGCGCTTGGAAAACTGCGCACGGGCAGCGTTTGGAAAACTTCGCAGCATATTCTCGCCCAAAATACCTCAGTGCCTGAAGACGAAAGTCTACAATCAGTATGTATCACTACCGGCATCATGAATAAGCTCGGAGTCGCTCAACAAACTATGGAGAGGACTATGCTGTGGGTTTTTCTGCGGGATCCAATCAGAAATGACGAGATACGTAGAAGAACTCGGGCCACCAACATAGGCAAACGGACTAGCTCGCTGAAGTGGCAGTGGGCAGACACAAATAGATGAAGAATATGAGACGTTGGCGTTCCTTAGAAGCACAATTGCTTAAGGCAATAAAAAAAATCATCGGCACTTATTTGAAACTAGCTAAAGTTGCATATGTGTTGTTTCTGGGTAAAACAATAAAGTATGTAATGAATCTATACGTACCTATGCAAAGTTTCAACACAATCCGTATGGCGGATTTTGCGTAAAGAGGTAACAAACATCCATACATCTATACAAACAATCTTTCGGATTTATAATATTAGTGAGGTGACAAACAGACGTATTTTTTTACATATAAAGGGCTGCGGACGCGGGATCAACGTGTTCCTCGAACGGGACAACTCGTTTACGTTTTGTGTGAAATACTTTGAATCCCCTTTGTCTGTGAAATAAGTAAAAAACCTAGGCGCTTCGCTTTGTGCCGGTGTTGGTGCGAGTTTTACAAAGGATTACCTGGTTTGCACTTTATCTGGCTGGGTTTTGTGATATAGAGAACGGAATTTGAATGAGGTTGATAGTAACTCCAGATATTGTTAGAATTAATAGAAAAAATAATATTTTAATAATCCTGGATTAGGCTACAAACCAGACCCTTACATAACACACGTTGGATAGGCTTGCCAGACTGCCGACAAGCAAGAGCAGCGCTTTCCAACACTATCACCAAGGCGCTCCCGACGCTTATTACAGTTTGTATAGTATGGTTTCCATTATAATATAATATTCTATTTTTGTAATACCTGTTACATTATTATGCTTGTGTGCTGCGGCAATCGCAAACGATGGTAACTACGGAAGACCTGCGCACCTGCTCTGCCACAGCACATGCTGAGTAGTGGTCTTTTTTGTCAGCGTATTCAAAGACAGTTGTGTGAAGCTGGTCTTTATTATCGCAGGCCATTACGATTGCCAGATTTACAGTCAGCGCGGGCGTCTTTAAAACAATTGTAATTTTAATTCAACTGAAGGTCACTGACCTGGACTTATGTTAACTGAATTGAATTTATCGTGGCTTGACATCATTTCATAAATACTTATAATACGGCTTTTATAAGGGCCTGTAAATTGTCTACGAAACGTCAGCAAGATGATAATAAGTTAGGTACATGGTGAAAGCCGTATTTTATTTAGTAAACTTGTGTTACAAAGTAACTAATGTTTATGCAAACCGTATGTGTACTATGGCACATTTACATTATACAAACCATATTCAATGCATTCAAAATCCAGCCACGATAGTTCTCATTATTGCCGACGGGCTCGTTATGAACCTGAATCTACGTGCTACATGCTTCCTACGAGGCAGTGGCGGACTAAGGAGTGGGGCGAGGGGTACTTTGCTCCAAGGCAATGCCGGATCAGTCCGGAAGGGTTCCTATCTTGTTGCACCAAAATCGTGGAACAATATAGTGTAAAAATTATTTCCTAACGTGTACCAATATTATTCGATGGAAATACATTTCTTAAATGTCTTCCCAACGTGCAACACCAAATACGAAATAGTATACCTAACAACTATTATTATGTTTTTACTTAGGTTGGCAATCACTACAAGTAAGGGATTACGGTCACAATAATAAATCAAATTAAGGTTTTCAATTAATTTCTTATCAAGGAGTTTGGTTGCAGTTGGACCCCGCGGACATTATGTAAAACGACTGTTGCCTATTCTTGTATTCTACGGCGTGATTTTGGCTGTGTCACGACGTTAAATATTACGTGTGTCATCATCATCATCTCAGCCGTATGACGTCCACTGCAGGACATAGGCCTCCCTCGTGAATCTTCAAATACTGATCATAAGGGATTTGCTGCCATACTCACCACGCTGGGCAGCCGCCAATGGGGTTGCGCCAAACGCTCATGATTTTTATCAGAGCTGACGAGCGCATAACGGGATGTTGATAACGATACACGTAGATACTGCTGCCATCTTCCGGAGGTATCCCTTAGCAGATTCTTACTGTATACTCGGCATGGTGCACTCCATGGCACGAATTACTTGTGCCATCCCCGTATTTTACAAAATAAAAGTGTATCTATAATTTGTAATTCATCTGAGCTAGTGTTTTTTTATACATTTTCTAGGGTAGCGCCACAGGAAACTTCATTTTATTTATTATTCTAGCCCTCAAAGGTTTGAATGTAATATTACAAGAAAACATTCAAACACTATTTTTAACATTACTATTCCCGGCAGATGGGCGGCAGCGTCTTTCCGTGTATCAATATCCCGCACTGCACTCGCCAACCGAACTGACAAGCCTGCTGAGTATGGCAACATGGTCATTACTTGGAGATCCATGAGGAGTTATATGTCCAGCGTTGGACGACCTACGGCTGAGATGGTGACAGTGTAGTACCTACACTACACACCACTTTAGTGAGATAGTGCCCTTAGTCCGCCCCTGCTGCAAGGTAATACATTTGCATTCAGAATAGACACCTCGTTATTTACAAACGCTCGCAAAATGGCTCGCTCTCTGAATAGCAATTGAATTTGATGTTATCTTACTGTCAACCTACAAAAAAATTGATATACGTATTTATCAGTTCACAGGTATTGACATAGATATATGATTAAATAAACGGGAAAATATTCAGGTAAGAGCTCTAACGGACGAACTTTTTAGGGGGCGAAGCCCCCTAATATGCATAGCGCTGTCTGTCAGTCTGTATGTCTGTGTATGGGACGATTACAACCGAACGCTTTGACCGATTTACATGAAACCTTTTTTGTTAGCACGTTATAATTGAGAGAAGGGTCCTGATTGATCCGATTACCGATTTTGGTGTCCCTAGGGTCACAGGCACCGGAGTTATTGTGACCTCAAAAGGTCACCAAAAAAATAAAAGTCTTCGAATGGCCGAAAACGTCCAAAAACCCAAAAATGCTATTTTTGACCTTTAGTGACCTTTTGAGGCCTTCGCCCCCTTTTCTGGTACCCCCGTACCAATGCTTGTTAACTTATGTGAGTGTGGATTTTTTGCTTTAAGGAGTCGAATTCCGACGGTACATCGGACGCATGGAAGCGGACACCGTGACGTCGCTATGAGACGGAGATGCGTCATACTATATCGCCGTCTTAAACGTGTTTAAGTTTTTTTTATACTACTAAATGACGAGATAAGCTGAAGGCCCACCTGATGTTAAGCGGCAACCTCTACAATTGCAATGCCGCGGTGATCACGTTCACTAAGCACTCTGACTAACTCACTAAGTACTTACCAACGCTGAATTGCAGTGCGCCCGTCACCTTAAGACAGAGTTGTCTCATGTGACTGCCTCAAGTGCTCGTAATTTCACCGGCCCCCTTACCCTTCAAACCGAAACACAGCAATACATTACTGCGTGGCGGCAGAAATATGTATAGTGGTATTACTTCCCCGGATGAACCCTTCACAAAAAGTTCTACTACTACTTATTAGCCTCTGGAACGCACTCCCATTTATTGTTATTTTATCTGTTTTAATATGTATCTTATTGGTACGCCACTGTTTTATCTAGTTCTCACACTCCTGTCCATCCAAAGGTTGCCTGGAAGAAATCGCTTTTAGCGATAAGGCCGCCCATTGTGCATTTAGTTAAGTATCTTATCCTCTACTGTTATTTCTTTTATTTTATGGTGTACAATAAGGTTATAATCATTCATTCATTCATTTATTCATACTTAAAGTATTTTAACGTTATATTATAATTATGTTAGTTTTTAAGGGCCGTAGATTAAGTTATTTAAGATGTTTTTTCTTTCTACGAGTATTGTTGCCCGATAGTAAATATTTTATATTTTTAAAGCTTTGAACAAGATTTTATCTTGCTATATATATATTTATGTAACTATGTTTGTTCGGGTGGAATCTTGCAACTCAATTTTGAAGCAGATAACTTCAACCAATTGAGCTGAAATTTTGTACGCAAGTTTTGTTTGGATGACAAGGCATTGTCAGCTATGTGACGTCACTCTGAATCCAACATGGCGGAACACTTGAGATTGCGGACTACTTCTTTTTAATGTACCCCTACAATTCCCTTCTGAGTGGGAGTTTTTACACTTAGACAAATGTACACGTGAAAATTTAAAGTCTCTATGGATCAGTGGTTTAGGTTAGTGATAGTTTATATTGTGATTAAACTAAGACTCAAGGTGTAAATTTTAACCGGATTAGGTTGTATTAGTAGTAGTAGTGTAATAGTAATAGAGTAGTAGTTGTAGAGTAGTCGAACTGTTGTAATAGTAGTAGAGTAGCAGTAGTAGTAGAGTTGCAGGTAGGAGTGTAGTAGTTAGTAGTTATAGGGCGGTACAAAGTGCGCCGTGCAGCTACACTAGAGTATAAATGTCATATAGGTACCTTTTATTTGGTATGTGCTCGCTGGACGTTCATACTCTAGACACCCTAGATACTCTAGACTATTACGCGACTCTCGGCTTAAGTTACAAGTGATTAAGGTTTTTACCCGATTCCCTTACACCAAACAAAAAATCTGTGAAAACCGACATTTGCAAACGAATAAAGCTGAAAATGATTGTTCCCCTTTCTTCACCCAAAATCCTATTGTACCGTGAATATAATCCAATAAAATTAAATGTTCATCTGCCGTTCCGTCCGCGTAAGCAGACACTGACGACACAAAAAAGGGATTCACATGAAAGGAATGGAAAAATATGATTTTCCTTGACATAATGTCGCCGAATTAGTAGCGTCTTAGTATCTCACGACTGTGTGCCGTGAGCAAGCTTCATGGTGATTTCCACAATCATATTGCAGTCTGTACTGTGTCAACTATAAATTGGTTGCCTGGAAGAGATTGCTTACAGCGATAAGGCCGCCCGTTGAATTGCCTAAAATTGTTTTATTATATTTCTGTTTGTTTTTATACCTCGGTATATTTTTTTTGTTACATGTGGTGATCAATAAAGTGTTATCTATCTATCTATCTATACATTTACCCCTTTACTTATAAACGCTGATCGAATGAATCAACAGTTAAGTTTATTTTTAGTATTATTTATTTATAATTAATTACGCATACTATTATTATAACAGACCTGTAAACATATATTTACCAAGACATTTATTATTAATCAGCAGTTTTTAACCGACTTCGAAAAGGAGAAGTTTCTATGTTAGTCTGTATTTTTTTGTTCTATGTATGTTCACCGTTTTCTCGGTCCATTGTAAGCCCATATTAAAAGTAATTTTTTATTCGAGTGTGCACTTCAAAAGTGGTTGAATAGGAACTAAGTCATTAATTTTTTTTTGTTTAGAAATTAAAGAATTATTTAAAATACTTTAAAGCTTTCAAGTCAAGTGTATACAAGGTTGGTAACATTTGTAATTCATTGTAATATGAAAAACCTAAAGTTTTATTCCCAGATCTATGTCTTGTCTTCAGAGAGCTTTTTCCTAATTAACATTCAAATTCAGGCAATATGAAGAAAAGTTCCTGTTTAAAAGTCATAAAATGATTGGAAAGACCTTATACAATTGTGAACCTGAAACCTTAGTTCATATAGAAAGTCGTTAGTCTAATGATTTTCTTACTTCTATAAGTCGACTCACGCGTCACCTGATCGCGGTAATTATTTTACGATTTTACAAATAAATTGGCACACTTAAAAGAAATCAAAGTCCGAAATGGCTTTGACAGTCGGAAAATGTTGCAGAGGTCCAAATTTAACGCGCCCAAGAGCATGAATGGATGCTGCCGGGATTTGAGAAAAAATCTTTTGGCACAAAATAAATAAGAACACTTCTAACTTGGCTTGGGGATGAAGAGGGTGTGTTTTGATTGGAATATTTCTGAGGTCAAAAAAATGTATTAAAACATTTTGATAAGAAATATTGCAATAACGTAAATTCTATGTCTTTGTCTAGTTCAAATGATATTAGGGAACAAACGCAAATAAAGCATTAATGTTTCCAATTTGCCAATTACCATTAACTAGCTACCATAAAGTTATCTAACTTCTAATAATCACCAGAATTTCAAGTGTCATATACAGAAAATGAATAAACAAATTTCCATATCTAGAGGTATTTTAATTTGATTTATACACATTATCCTCAGCTCTGTAAGTCTACCATAAGTTTTCACAATCTCTACTCGCTAGCGACTGTAGTTAAAATAAAACCGGACAAGTGCGAGCTGGATTCGCCCACAGAGGGTTCCGTAGGTATGTAGGAACATAAGAAATATTAGTAAAAGTTTTATAAATGCACAAAAAGATTCGCTCACCCATCCAATTTATGACCGTGCGTAGAGTTGCTTAACTTCGATGATTGATTTCGTACTTTTTTACAGACGATTTTTTTGTGATTCCATTCCAAATGTATAGTTTTTAGAATTTTCTCTGTATCTACAGTATAAGACAATATACCTTGCCAAATTTCATAGTTGTAGGTCTACGGGAAGTACCCTATGAACTTTGATTCCATTGGCATTATAGATAGATAGATAGATAGAAAAATGCTTTATTGCACACCTTAAACTAAACAAATTAACAAAAAAAAAAAGAGAAACACTAAATATAAAGTGACAATCGGCGGTCTTATCGCTAAAGAGCGATCTCTACCAGACAACCAACAACAACAATTATACTAGCTGAACGAATGTTTCTCACCTACCTTTTTATCTAAGCCTTACCACAGGGCAAGCAATAGTCTAGAAAGCCTTACCGAGTTTCTGAGGCGTAGCAGTAATATTGCTCTTTCATATCTACGCCGTAGCTCTCTACGAGTTTCGTAGACAACCTCCAATCACTTAGCAATAACACAACTCACCAAGTCACTTCGAATAAGTTATTTCGTAGAGTTTTAGAGGTTCATCATACTAAGCGTATAAGGCACAGAATAGCTGGAGGCGGAAGCGAGAAGCCATTTTAACCTTGTCAGTCTTTTAGGCGGCTGTGATAGCAGCTTCTATAAGTCTATGTTGGCTGTTGACGCGGCTGAATTGGTTAAGCGCAATGGCTTCAGGTGGAACTGTTTATCAATGTGGCTTCGAATCTTGTCGGAATCCTAGATTGTAATAAGTCGGATAAAAAAATAATATTAATAAATAATAATAATAAATAAATAATACATATGCGTGGTAAACAGCCGTGGGGTGCCGATAGTAGAATGTCACCCCTCCTCTCTTGCCGCAGCGTGGATCTTGCGTGGATGCAGTACGAATCTGCCAATCGGGATACCTCGGGAAGATGGGCTGCAACGTCTTCCATGTATAAAAATCCCAAACTGCGCTCGCTAACCCACCTTCCAAGCGTGGTGAGTATGGCAACAACCCCATTGATCAGTACTTGGATCTACAAGTCCATGAGGGAGGCCTTTGTCCAGCAGTGGATGTCCTACGGCTGTGATGATGATGATGGTGCCTGCAAAGCATGGCGAGCGTAGCTTTTAATATTCTGAACCTTAATTTTTATTTAAAAGCCTTGTTATAAAGTTTGAATACATTTCTGAACGCATCGCTTGGGCCCGATGATGAAATTGTGCCTTCTGAACTTTTCACTTCGCGATTTCCACTCTTATAAACTTTGGAGATACAAATTCTTCCGCTCGCTGTCATTAACGAGCCAATGGGTGCAAAAAGAACAGCCAACAATAATTTTGTTCATTGATATATGGATAATGCCTTGATTGGAGGCACTTTACATTTTTTATTGTTGGGTAGGAGTACTTTTAGGCCGGCAAATAATAATAATTATAATAATGCTGGACAATTCATATTATCAAGAATCAAAAAATACTTTATTCAGTGCGGCCGCATGGACCTTATTGACGCGTCACAAATTACAAAATAAAACAACGCAAATAAATAGAATAAAGCACATAATTGAATCTGTTCACTTCAGATGACACGCGAGTTAGGAAAAGAAGTGAACAGAAGAACCTAACTCGGTCGTTATAGTCATCATTTAACAATTTTATTTTGTCTTATGTTACGTTTGACGGAGTTGGAGCAGATTCCGTCCCAAGTGGTTTTGTCCTCTAGGTAATCTGATATTTTATAAGAAGCTTTATTGCACAGATTGCGTTTAATAATGTTTTTGAATTTATTCAATGATAACTTCTGCAACTCACTTGGGAGTTTGTTGTAGAAGCGTATACATTGCCCTTTAAAAGATATTTTCACCTTATGGAGCCTAGTAGTGGGCACAGCGAGTTTATTCTTATTTCTTGAGTTTATTCTTATTTTTATATTTATTCTTCGCTGTTTTTCTTAAACGAAGCAATATTTTTATAGGTGTACAACAGGTTCTCATAAATATATTGACAAGCTACTGTCATTATATTTATTTCTTTAAATTTAGTGCGAAGTGATTCTCTGGGACCCATATTGTAGATAGAACGAATAGCCCTCTTCTGCAGCACAAATACGGTGTCTATATCTGCAGCACATCCCCACAGTAGTAAGCCATAAGACATAATGCTGTGGAAATAGCTGAAGTAAACAAGTATAGCGGTATCAACGTCTGTAAGAAGGCGGATTTTTTTGACTGCATATGCTGCAGAACTAAGCCTACCCGATAGTTGTTTTATGTGTGGGCCCCATTGAAGCTTATTGTCTAAAGTTATGCCTAAAAATACAGTTTTTTCTACAAGGTTTAAACTTTCACCTATTAATTTAATCTTGGCATCAGCCTGTTTTACATTAGGGAGAGTAAGTCTAATGCATTTTGTTTTATTTTCATTAAGTAATAGGTTATTGACATTAAACCAATTAACAACCTCTGAGATTGCATTATTCACCTCGTCATAATCGGTGGTACGTCGTTTCATTTGAACAAAAGTGAAGTGTCATCAGCAAACAATACAATCTCATGATTGTTTTTGACAAGATGAGGTAGATCATTAATGTAAATTAAAAATAGAAAAGGCCCAAGAATTGATCCCTGCGGTACACCCATTGTAACTACAGATCCCGAAGAACGTTTTCCATTAACATCAACTCTTTGTATCCTGTTACTGAGATAAGAAATAAGTAGATCCAAAGAGATATCTCTTACACCATAGTGGCGCAATTTTCCGATTAATCGCTTCGATTTATCGCATCGTCAAACCCCAAGGAGAACCAGAATATATTATGAGTCATATACTCATACTGTAGAAGTCTAGATGACTGATATACTCAATATATTATTTATTATAAATTTTGTAAAAAAGGTAATTACCTTTTTTTTTTTTGTAGTATATCAATTTTGAGTAATTACTCACGCAGTATCGTGACGTTGAAGATTATTTCGACACGTTTCGATGTATTTATACTATTAACACATATTTAACCGGGTATTTATCGCGTTATTTACCTTTTCTTCTTCCCGGGACCACGATGGGTGCAATCCTGTTTAAACGTCGGGCAATAATAGAGGCAAATAACGCGATAAATACCCGGTTAAATATGTGTTAATAATGTGTCGTGATCGCGTAAGTTTAAAAAAGACTAGTATAAATATACTACATACACAGACAATTTTTTGAGGCGGGAATCGAATCCGCAACTTCTTGGGAATTGCCCGCTGCGCCACGGAGGTTGTCAAATAATATATATTTTTACTTAAATAGGTTGTTATATTATTATGTAATCAAAGGATCTCGCTTCTTACAGGTCATCTTGGCGTTCTACCATCTATAACAAAACAAGACATTTTAAGGTCCAACTAGTCGCGGAGGCAAAGTCGTCAGTGAGCGCGGCCTAAATGTATGCTATCTCACCTGACATAGTGTGTTTACGCACGCTAGTATGAAATGCAAAATGATTCATTCCTAAACCGACCGCGCAAAAATATGTGAATAGACTTTTAACACAAGGGTTATTATAGAAAAACTTGAGTGTAATCTTTTCAAAATAATATTTATTTTAACTTTTGAATAAGTAAACTATGTCGGAACGGCGTTTATTTTTGAGTTTTCCTTCTCCTTATATTATTTAGTTTCGTCCAAAGTTGTGCTAAAATCAGTGTTGAAATACGAAAGTTTAGAAGCTTGTATTTTTGAAATAAATACGTTTTTTACGGTTTGGTGTTTATACAAACATAGATTATGACGAGATAAATTGATATAATCCTTAGTGTTGGATGGTTCACGTCATACAGTGGAGTAGTTACCTCTCCACGTTTGTATTGAAAGATGAGCGACTCGTTTATCCTTAAGCCCTACAAACGCTAAACTGATATTCATGCTGTATGGGACGCTGCATATCGTCCTCTCAGCTAATTCAGCTATTAGTCAGAGGAAAGTGTAACAAATGTAGTACTATATACACCTCGCTGTGGACATCGCGGATATCGTTGTAAAATGGTAGGCACAGTTAATCCTATAGATCAGATATAGGTATAAGCGTACAAGGCCATTAATCAAAAAGTTCTGACCCCATTATACTTGCGCCTGCCAGACGGGTGTCTGTCGGTAGTCTATCAGACGCTTGGACTTATAAAACTCTACTTATAAGGCAGGCCCTTTTCTTGTTAGTTAAAGATTGATGAATGAATGTTGTTTCCTTATAGAAGGGTATAGCATCATCATCATATTAGCCGCAGGACGTCCACTGCTGGACGTAGGGAGGATCCATAAGGCCTCATGGATCTCCTAGGTTATAAGGGGTTGTTGCCATACCACGCATGGCAGGCGGTTTGGCGAACTTATATATTAAATAGAATTAATACCACTGGTCAACATGTTTCACAAATCGTATGCAGGGAACACAGCGAAATTCGCGATAATACAACCGAACCGGAAGGGCGGTGAATATTTAAGGGACCGGAAGTTGCGAAACCTTTTTTACGAGTAACATAAGCGTAGCTGCTCGGGAGTATGATGACGAGTAACTTTAACTTTTCAAAACATAACCTTTTGTTTGACGCAGTAAGGCCTTTTACATTTATTATAGATGGTGGTACGACACTGGTATTATCTCTCAATATTATAAAGAGGACCTCGCGGGTGCCGGCAGTAGAATGTTACCCCTCCTCTCATGCCCGTGGATGCAGTAACAGCCTGCTAAGGGATACCCCCGGAGGATGGGCAGCAGCGTCTATCCGTGTAACAACATCCCATACTGCGCTCGCCCACCAAGCCCGCTTGCCAATCGTGGTGAGTATGGCAACTACTCCTCATGGAGATCCATGAAGTAAGCCTGTGTTCAGTAGTGGACGTTTTACGGCTGAAATGATAATGATCAATCCATCTAGCTCGTAAGCTTCACTGTCTTCGCATCTGTCGTGGTCTCTTTTAACTAATATCGTCAAGCCCTCAAGACGACGCATTGGTGATATGGCTGGAATTTCAACTTTTACGCAACTATGTTTGTTCATTTGACATGTGCTTTAATGGTGAACGAAAACACCGTAAAGAAACACGCGGCATAATTAAAAATTATACGTTTTAGCAAAATGGCTAGCAGACGACTATATTTACAAAATTCTATTTTTTTAGAAATCTAAAGTTCCTCGCTGTGCATACAATTTCAAAGAAGAAGAAAAAAAGAAGAAATATCTTAATTCAAACCACCACCAAAATTAATTGACTTAAAATAACTACGAATCAAGTATTCAAAACATAACTATTATTAAAAATATACTCAAAAATTTAATTAATCACACAACGCAGATAAACAGAAAATTAAAAAATAAATTTAAGCATTACATTTAGAGAGCCTAATGACTTTTTTATAGGTACCCGTGTAAAAAAAAAAACAAGACAGTTTAAAAGTATATTGGTAGATAAAGCTTTTACCTCAGCCATGCCATTCTACTAAGTGTGGATTGAGCTGACACGAAAAAATGACAAGAAAAAGGCATCAACAGAAAGTTCTATTTTTTTTTAAATCCATAATATTGTTCCTCGCTATGAATACAATTTCCTTAAAGGCATCAAAGAGAAGGAAATTCATAAAGCATTGAAAAAGTAATTTATTCCAACAATAAATCGCTTATTATGCAGAGAATACAGCTAAATTCGCGATAATACAACCCGACCGGAAGGGCGGTGAATATTGACGGTACCGGAAGTTGCGAAACCTTTTTTACGAGTACAGTCAGCCAAAAAGTTGTCTACCACCCTAAAGTTGAGGTTAATTTGAACGTTGAAAATCGGTTCAGTGGATCCAAAGATTACCTCCTACAACCTCACAAACTCACAAACTTTACCTCTTTATAATATTAGTATAGGTTTATAGCCTCACATGTGGTTCCAATTGGACGAACCATATGCTACCCGCCGTGGGGTGCCGGCAGTAGAATGATACCCTTCCTCTTATGCCCATGGAACATACAGAGCCTGCTAAGGGATACCTCCGGAAGATGGGCAGCAGCGTCTATCCGTGTATCAACATCTCATACTGCGCTCACCAACCCGCCTGCCAAGCGTGTTGAGAATGGCGACTACCCCTCATGGAGATCCATGAGGGAGGCCTGTGTTCATCAGTGGACGTTTTATGGCTGAAATGATGATGATGATGATATGCTACTGAGTGCCACACCACAGCACGCGATAAAATTAATATACTCAAAGTAACTTTTCTAAAGAACGAATAATCTAACGCTATAGTACTGTTAAGGGCATTCAGATCGTGGTATCTAACTCTATTAGCAAATTTTCTTTGGGGATTTGTCAAGTAATTTGTCTACGTCATAAACCAGAGACGACTTGGAACACAACGTTCGACAATTTATATAAGTGAAATACGGCCGCAAAGTTTGTGAGAATTTGATACCCATTTCCGACACCTACGCGTGAGCCGCAGCGGACCACATGCCAAACAGTGCATATTAATGTGCATATAAATATATTTCCATTAAAGCTAGAATTAGAACATACCTCAGTGCCTGAAGACGAAAGTCTTCAATCAGTGTGCGTTACCGGTGATGACATATGGAACCGAGACGTGGTCCTTCACTATTGGCCTTATGAATAAGCTTAGAGTCGGTCAACGAGCTATAGAGAGGGCTATGCTCGGGGTTTCTCTGCGGGATCGAATTAGAAATGAGATACGTAGGAGAACTCGGGTCACCGACATAGCCGGACGGATTAGCACGTTTAAGTGGCAATGGGCAGGCCATATAGCGCGCAGAACAGATGGCCGATGGGGCCGTAAAGTTCTCGAATGGAGGCCACGGACCGGCAAGCGCAGCGTAGGACGTCCACCTACAAGATGGGCAGACGACTTGGTAAGAACCGCAGGTCGGCGTTGGATGCAGGCCGCTTCCAACCGCAGTTCCTGGAGATCAATGAGGGAGGCCTTTGTCCAGCAGTGGACGTCCTACGGCTAATATGATGATGATGAAAGCTAGAATTACAGGAATTATTTTATTTATTTTTTTATATATTTATTTGGGACAACAAACAATCACACTCACATAAATCTAAAACAATCTTAGCCTAAAAACTATGTTACTATAAGTGTAATCAACCCCGTTGTCCGCGAGTTGGATATAAACAAAAAACACTGGGGGAATATCAATACATTATTTTGTAATTAAGTTTTCACCATCATCTCAGCCGTAGGACTAGGTACTGTCCACGTCCACTACTAGACTACTGGATCTCCAGGATCATGAGACTGCTCCCATGCTCGCCACGCTTGGCTGGTGCATTGGCGAGCGCATTACGGGATGTGGATACATGGAAAGACGCTGCTGATCATCTCCCGGAGGCATCCCTAGGCAGATTCAACATCCGAACAGAGAGGCAACATCCTCTCCCAAGATTTTTGTGAATCTCTTAAAAACCTTTTATTAAGACTTTCATCCTAAATCATAAACAATCTCATACAAAATTAAACGCATAATTGCCCTAATTAAGATCTAACACAAGTTTCGGGTACCGCCTACTAAACAAGTGAAAAAGTCTGACAATTTTTTTTTAAAAGTCTATTTACTTCAACTTTTATGAAAAATCTTATTTAAAATCTGCGCTACGCCAACTAAACTAACTTAATATTCAATTAACGCTAAGTTAAAATTCTATCCAAGTTTCACGCCATAACAGTATGTTGTTGTAAACTTTTACATTCTTGCTACAATGTACAAAGAGCTATTCCGCTGCATTGTTAATAACCTCAAGTTTTTACATTAAACTTCGTACTTTGGATGGAAATTGTTTAGAATCGTTTTTGTGATTAAAACCGTAGTAACGAGTATATTGTTCCGTTTCGTTCTTCAAAACATAACTAATTAAACAAAAGAATATACAAATAGAAACTTAACCTCCTAGATGGTGAGCTTAACCTTGATATTTTCCATGGCAGCATTGGTAGTTTAAAAATCAAACTTAATTACTCTTTCTTCGAAAAGTTTAAAACAGATGTGAATGCCTAATTATATATATATAATCATATATTCGGGTATGTAAGAATTACTAGCCTACTATTGTTAATTTCTTTTAATTGGTTCTTTGTAAACCACTACAGTGTATCTTATGTGGGAACTTATTAATAGCCACATATTATTATACTTATAACTATGGTGTATCTTATTAACATACATATAACCGGGTATTTTTCGCGTAAATTACCTTTATTATTTCCCGACGTTTCGCTTGGATTGCACCAAGCATGGTCTCGGGAAGACTGATGTGATGGAGGTACCGCAGCAAAGCGTAGGCGTGGGACAGCACACTACACTGTTCCCAGTGGGAACCGGCCCTAATAATTTTTATGAAGATCAAGTGAGGGTAGTTCAACAAACGCCTTCGCTTTGCTGCGGTACCTCCATCACATCACCGTACCTCCATCACAGTACCGGGAAGACTCCCGGCACCATGCTTGGTGCAATCCAAGCGAAACGTCGGGAAATAATAAGGTTATATGTATGTTAATAATGTGTTGTGATCGCGAAAGTTTAAAAAAGACAATGGTGTATCTTGTGCTGATAGTTTCCCTAAGATGGATAAATAAATAAAAAAATAATTGAATCGTGAACCTACAATCACGTTTCAATTATATTTGTATATTCTTTTGTTATGTTTTGAACTTTTTTCTTTGGCTTGTGTACGTCGGTTTTAGGTTTCCGGACCAAAATGGTAAGAAGGAACCCTTAGGGTGTGACTTTGTCTGTCTGTCACAAATGGATATCTTGAGAACTACTGATGCTATCGACTTGAAATTTGGAAAGGTACAAGATAACGCTTTTTCACTAATATGGAATATACCAAAATGTTGAAAAATATTCTTATTTTGATTGCAAGGGGGCCGAAAAGGAGGTCTCAAAAATATAATTAATGGAATCAGGCGTTACTTTGCGGGAATCCATGACAAAAAAATGCAATGAAAATATTATTTATAATGCCGCCGACCAGACAACACCTCAGCGTCTCACCTGATGATGCCTCGCGGAGAGGCGAAACACGTGTCGTGTTTCAACCTAGTTCAATGCATGCTGCACTGAACGAGGTTGTCAGTGCAGCATGCATTTGGGTATGCATGCTGCACTGACAACCTAGTTCTCCCTGCATGTGCATAATTAGCGGGCGGGAGGGCGGTGCTCATGCATAAGCGGAGATAATTAAACTAAATATTTTCATTGCATTTTATTGGTCTCAAAAATGTCAAGAGAATGTCATGTCATATGAAAGGTATTCATTTGCACGTTATTTAGTTTTGCTTTAAGCCATATAGTTTTAGACTTATTTACAAAAACGTTGAATAAAAAGCTTTCCCCCTTATCTCCGAAGTTTGCAGAGATAAACCCCGGCAACTTTAATAGCTTATAGAAGTGTATGTAAAGATTACAGAAAAATTATAGCGAACTCTTTAATTTTCATAGTTTTTTAGAAATCATCGAAAGTGTAAAAATCTACATAAGTTCCGCTATCGTACATGGCGATGGAGATGGCGCTGTCAAGGTTCTCCATCAAATATAAACCGCCTTTATCATATATAATATTGTATGATGGCACGGAACCCTCGGTACGCGAGTTCGACTTGCTCTTGTTTTATTTAATAATAGTGTTTCAAAATAATAATATATTATGAATATGTTTTGAACTGTATCTAAGAGCTGTGATTTTGTTTTATAAAAAAAACACTATTTTTAAAGTAAAGTAGTTATTAACTTTGCCTGGTTTTGAACCGGAAATTTTCTGCGGATAATTGTACCCCGTCAAGAATCAAACCTTCAACCTCCTTTTGTGCAGTGATAACAAAGTATACAAACTATATTTAATTATAATGTAAGGCCGAGGGGTGCCGGCATAAGAATGCATGTTGCCTCTCCTATATTTCCCGTGGATGTAGTAAGAATCTGCCAAGGGATATGCAGCAGCGTCCTTTCGTATATCAACAACCCGTACTACGCTCGCCAACCCGCCTGCCAAGCATCGCCCCCGCATGATCTTGGAGACCTACGAGGGAGGCCTATGGCCAGCAGTACCTAGACATGGACAGCAGTCCTACGGTTTAGAAGAATAAGTTGTAAAGATGTGCTAATCAAATGAAATCAAGAAGGTAGTAATTGGAAATTACTTCAATTCGTATCAGCCATAAAACGTCCACTACTGAACACAGGCCTCGCTCATGGATCTCCATGAGGGGTAGTTGCCATACTCACCACGCTTGGCAGGTGGGTTGGCGAGCGCAGTACGGGATGTTGGTACACGGAAAGACGCTGCTGCCCATCTTCCGGAGGTATCCCTTAGCAGGCTCTTACTGCATCCATGGGTATGAGAGGAGGGGTAACATTTTACTGCCGGCACCCCATGGCAATTACTTATTACTAATTACTCACTTACTAAATATTTCAATGGATATGTAGGTATGAATGAAATCTAAATACGGCCATACAAACAACCGAAAAAGAAATCCAGCAATCAACTATCAAACAAAATATTCAACTCGAGCAAACACCTCTCAACAAACACTTCAATATTACGGAGTTCCGCACGCATCTAAGATTAACACAGTTTTGCTTCAAGCTGAATAAATGTTGCCCTACCTTTCCTCGTGGCAAATGGCAACTGACTTTCCAACACAGGATGTTGACTATTGGGGAAGGTGTTTCACGTCGAAATAGAGAAAAAAACATTCATTTCACGCGTACAAGAAGTCCAGGGGGGCAATTCTCGTAGATCGTGATCCAAGTAATAAACGAACAAAATCTATAAATTCCACAAAAACTCTCAAATTAAGGTATAAGACATTTATTTCTCTTAAGAATTATATGACAATTCACTTACAGAGAAACTTGAAACTAAGTTAATTCTAATACCGGAAAGCGTTAACAAAGTTAAGTAACCAAAAATATAAAACTTACACATTACAACAAATCAAAAATATGTTAACAAAAGTGGCGAACTAATATTATATAGAGGGTGGTTTGACAACAAACAGAAACAGTCTCAATAGAAAACAAATGACATAGTAGAGTATTAGTTCAGTATGTTAACTTATGACAATACAGTAATTAAGTTATTTTAAGCTTAAATTTATTTCTTAGTGTTATAATGCTTGTTTCATTCTAAAATACATTTTTTTTTAAATAGTACATTTATAATTTTTCTCGAAAAAAATCTCGACTGAAAAAAACTTTCTGCATTTCCGTAATCTCAGGTTAGCCAAATGTCTATTGAAAACTCATCGTGGTGCATCGACTGGTAAAGAGCGAGAGATCGAGATGATAGTAGACTTTACTACTGATGTGATAAGTTCGGAGTAGCCTGTCTCTCCCAGATCGGTATAACCTTGGTTTCATTATTAACACATATTTAACCGGGTATTTATCGCGCTATTTACCTTTATTATTGCCCGACGTTTTGACAGGATTGCACCCGGGAAGACTCTGATCACGATGGGACCAAGGGACCACGATGGGTGCAATCCTGTCGAAACGTCGGGCAATAATAAAGGTAAATAGCGCGATAAATACCCGGTTAAATATGTGTTAATAATGTGTCGTGATCGCGAAAGTTTAAAAAACACCTTGGTTTCTTCAAGGCCAGAGTGCATAGGTTGTTTTTAGACAACCATGCTCATCATAGGCCACATCTTTAGCTGTCTCCAAGTTAGATGGTCGCCGATTGTCAATACAAAATAAAACCGGGTAAGAGCGAGTCGTACTCGCGCATCGAGGGTTCCGATAGCGGAACTTAGATTTTTTACACTTTCGATGATTTCTAAAAAAACTATGCAAATTAGAGGGTTCGCTATAATTTTCCTGTAATCTTTACATACACTCCTATTAGCAATAAAAGTTTCAGGGTTTATCCCTGCAAACTTCGGAGATAAGGGGGGAACCCTATTTTTGACAACATTTTTAAAATAAGTCGAAAACTATTACAGCTTTTTACTAAAACTTTATTCATGTGCAAATGAATACCTTTCTTATGATACCCCATATGATCTAGTAACTTCACAAACATTTTAAAAACCCCCATGCCACCTTCCTTGTCTGAAAAACTATGCAAATTGGAGAGCTCGCTATAATTTTTCTATAAATTTTACATACACTTCTATTAGTTTTAAAAGTTTCACGGGTTTATCTCTGCAAACTTCGAAGATAAGGGGGGAAAGGTCGTTTTTTAATTATTTTTGTAAATAACTCAAAAACAACAAGGCTTAAAGGAAAACTAAAAACTGTTTATTAATGTGCAAATGAATACCTTTCATATGATACCCCACATGACCTAGTAACTTCACAAACATTTTGAAAACCCCACTTCCATCCCTTTTTTAAAAAACTATGCAAATTAGAGAGAAAAACTATACTTTTCCTATAAACTTTACATACACTTCTATTAGCTATAAAAGTTTCACGGGTTTATTTCTGCAAACTTCGGAGATAAGAAGGGGAACCGGTCATTTTTACAAAATTTTTGTAAATAACTCAAAAACGATACGGTTTAAAGGAAAACGAAAACGATACGGTCGTTTAAATTTTTTTTATTTATTTATTTTATTAATCACCAACATAGTGTACACTAAAACTAGCTTAGAGTTGCCTTAGTAAAATTCATGTCAAGTGCCAGTATAATAAAAGTGAAGACAACATGCATTAAATAATCATAGGCGAGTAACGTACTACGTGTGTTTTTTAAACTTTCGCGATCACAACACATTATTAAAATATGGGATTATCGGGTATTTATCGCGTAATTACCTTTATTTTATTCCCGACGTTTCGACCGGATTGCACCTGGTCGTGGTCGCGGGGAGACTGAGTCTCCCCGCGACAACGCGACGCGAAACGTCGGGAATAAAATAAAGGTAATTACGCGATAAATACCCGATAATCCCATATTTTAATAATGTACTACGTGTGGATAAAATGTTAACATAACACAATTCATTTCCATTTAAATAAAATCAAAATCCAATAAATAAATGCAGAAATGGTAAAAAAAAAATAAAAAAATAAATGAATCTAATAAAATTATGTACAATTAAATATTAAAATTAGCTATTAACATTTTGAGGAGCAAGAACTATCTTTATTTTTAAAATGGGTTTTGAGCCTAGACACATTGTCAGCAAATATGTCTACATTTTTAGATTTGCTGACCGCGTTATACTGCATTACGACTCTTGTTAGATTTTTAGATTTCATCATTTCAAACAAACAGACAAACAAAATACATTTATTTATAATGTTAATTTTACAATATGTAGCCGGTTAAATAGGGAGTTATCTCCCTGTACATTTTAGACTAAACTAAACACTAATAATAATTTCAGCCATAAAACATCCACTGATAAACACAGGCCTCCCTCATGGATCTCCATGAGGCGTAGTTGCCATTCACCACGCTTGGCAGGCGGTTTGGTGAGCGCAGTTTGCGATGTTGATACACGGATAGACGCTGCTGCCCATCTTCCGGAGGTATCCCTTAGCAGGCTCTTACTGCATCCATGGGCATTAGAGGAGGGGTATCATTCTACTGCCGGCACCCCACGACATTTTTAGATTTATTTACAATAAAAGAAACTACAATCAGACTTATAAGGACTTGTTAAGGGTGCGTGATGTCCAAGGTTGGATTTAAACCCATCCAGACGAAAAAGGTTGAACCTCGAAGCCCTGGGCAGTTTGTATGGCAGAGAGAACGACAATGAAGTCAGTAAATCAGGGGCTCCAAGGATACCGTTTACTAACTTATAGAGAAACACTGTATCGAGCATGAGTCTTCGGTCAGCTAATGTAGAGAGATCCCAAAAAGTGCTAGTCTGTCCTCGTAGCTCAACAGTGTTTTGCCCAGATTGCAGGAATAAGTCAAATGCCAAACTAGTATATATTATAATGTATCCATTATTATATATATTTAAGTCCTGTTATGGTCTTACTGTTTCTAGTTTAGTTTTTATGTAAATTGTGTTTCATAGCTGATGGCTTTCAGAAATAAAATAAATAAGATAAATAAAAACTGTTAAAATCTCTACAAAAAAGAACTTTCTGCATTCTCGTAATCTCACGATGGATTACGAGAAGTCTATTGCAATCCGATCTTTCCGAATCCACGCAAAACACGATTCACGAGAATTGGCCCCAGGACCTACCTACACCATTCTCTCGCCTTAGTCGGCTATATTTAGAACAAAGAACATGTCAATAGTTTGTTGACAAACATTCAACATCGAAACTGGCTGTATTATAGATGCTTTCCTTCACCAGCAAATACACTTTTACTTAAAGAATAGACAAACATTGATAACTATCAAGTTTTTTAAGGATTTATTTAAATAGACTGACTTGTATGGTAAAAGAAGACCATTAGCAGGATTTTCACCTTAGAAAAGGTCAGAGATGATTTTTATCGAGCCTTTTCAACCGAGTTCCTATTGAAGCGTTAAATTACAGGAATTAAATGTTTATGGCCGTGGGGAGCCGGCAGTAGAATGTTGCCTCTCCTGTCTTACTCCTTACTCCTACTGCATCCACGGGGGATGCAGTAGGAATCTGTTAAGAGTTATCTCCGGGAGATGGGCCGCCTCTTTCTGTGTATCAGCATGCCATACTGCGCCTGCTAAGCCGCCTGCCAAGAGTAACGACCGCCTTATGGTCTCGGAGATCCACGAGGTATACCTATGTCCAACAGTGGGCGTGGACAGCAGCCCTACGGCTGATACGATGGTGGTATTTTGTCTGTATTTTTGTATGAAATTACTGCAGATAAAAAAAACTCGTGAAAAAAGTTGATGAAGATGACAACAACATATCAATTAAAATCAATCAAACAAAATCATATTTATTTATCCACTCACAATAAGGTTATTTTAACTTAAATTGATACATATTTAAACTTTAAGAACTATTATTTAACCTGTTTTGTGAGGGATTGGTGCCTGAGATAGGTTTATAGAAACCTGTATTACATACAAGTCACCAGTGCCCCACTCCGCGGGTAAAGAACTATGCAGGGTGGGTATAAATCTTTGCTAGCATATACCATCACAATATTTATCAAAATATCACGTGCCTTGTTAGGGAAGTTGGTATGAGTGAAATGTAAATAAAAGAAAGAACAAAAACATTTTTACAAAGATTACAGCAAATGCATTAATTACTAGGTTTTAAAAAAACTTATACTAATTATGTGATAATAGTGAAGAGTTTGATAGGTACATAGTAATATATATATAGATAGACTATGTTATATATTAGAATAATAGTTAGTTGTAAATATATAGTTAGGAAGGAAAACAAAGTACAATAAACATATCATGTCAATAAACACATCAATAGATGAAAAATCCAACCAGAGGAAAATCGTTGAACTATCAATATGTCCTCGCCCTCGCCGAGAGAAAGATCAAGCGATCGACTAGGTAAACAATAACAAAATATATCCCGTCGCAAAATATCTTTTATCGTACGCTTGTACAAATAATCCCATATTTAATGGAGTTTTCGAGTATCAATATATAGTAAAGGTAACAGTGTCGAGCCCACATAAATTCTTCTATAATGAACTGTACGAAGTAATAAAAATAACATAAACATACACGATAAACGGACGTGTACAAAGAAAGGGTTTAATGGGGAATATAATACATTGTTATTGTAGAATGTAATAAGAAATATATATTTAATAAATATAAAACGGCTTACACCACGTACCTAACTTATTATCATCGGCCGCGAGACGAGAACCAGTTCTCGTCTCGCGGCCCTCGGAGTCGGCCACGAACGGTGCTCATGAAGAAGGGCCTCTAAATGGTCTACGAAACGTCAGCAAGATGATAATAAGTTAGGTATGTGGTGTAAGCCGTTTTATATTTATTAAATGATGTCTAGCCACGATAATTTCAATTCAAGAAATATATATATGTATGTATGTACATTATAGTATCATGATTATCTTAGACGTAAGACAACTGCTAGGAATATACCTCCCTAAATCCTAAATAAAGTACCCACTGAACATGAGGAAGTCGTTGCCATATTCACCACGCCTGTCAAGCGGGTTGGCGAGCGCAGTACGGGATGTTGATACACGGAGATGCTGCTGCCTATCTTCCGGAGGCTGACTTTGCAGATGCTTATCGCACGGGTAAGAGAGCAACATTATACTGCCGGCACTCTACGACAGCTTATTTTAACTCTCAAGTTAAAATATCATTGATTTTCATTTTTGAAATAGTTCATTGATAAGCTCTCTTGCTCATGGATGCAGTAAGAATCCGCTAAGGGAGGCCTCCGAAGGATGGGCAGCAGTGCCTTTTTGTGTATTGAAATACCACACTGCGCTCGCCAACCCGACTGCTGATCAGTACTTGCAGGTCCATGAAGGAGGCCTATGTCCATCAGTGGACGCCTTACGGCTGAGATGATGAAGTTACATTAGTGTGCATGAATAATCAGAATAATCAATTTTATTGGTAAATATATGTATACAGGTCTGTTTAATAATAAAATTCATAACACAATACAAAATAATAATAGTTAAAATCACTGAATAAAATAATATAAAAAATAAAATGTTTAATCATGAAAAAATTCAAATTCATTACAAATATCAATAAGGTCATAACAATCAAATAAAAATACATTCCATACACCAGTTACAACAGTAATGAAAGTTGATTTGTTTAGCAAATAAAATCGTCCACTTTTATAGAAAGCCTTTTCGACAAGCCAAGACTTCAACCTGCTCCTAAAGCTTGGAAGGCTGGGTGCAGCGACTACGGGCTCCGGAAGACGTTTGTGTCATCTGTCATGTGTCAGAGGACGCAATACATTATTTTAGATATCAAGAAGGTGTTAGTTATAAGTTAAATCCTTGTTTGTAGGGTTGCAACCCTTGTCCCACGGCCGCCATCTTGGAAAAAGAGTTGCAAAATGGTATTTGTCTCTAACTGTTGCAATTAAAATTCTCTACGATATTTGTCCAGATTTTAAGCTAAAAAATTTAATATTTTAATGTACTAAAGCAATAAGAATAAATTATGTCGGCTTATATTTTAGGGTTCCGTACGCAAATGGTAAAAACGGAACCCTATTACTAAGACTCCGCTGTCCGTCTGTCTGTCTCTCTGTTTTTTGCTTGATATTAATAATGGCAACGCTTGAAATATTCACAGAGTATTAAAGTTTTTTGCCAAACAATGGTACGGAACCTTTCGTGCGCGAGTCTGACTCACATTTTCATAGGTCGTTTTTCACGCGTTTGGCCTATTCTCCGGTCTAACGGTATTTTACATGAAAAGCCTAACACACCTAGCACTCTTAAAAACTACGTCTGTAGCACTGTATTCGCATGCGTTTGTGCAGTCATCCTCGTTACAAAGATATTTTCATCCGTAATACACTGACATAAAGTCACAAATAATACTGATATTTGCCATTGTTTTCAGCATTTATTAGGTCTACCAAGAGTCTTCACAATCTATACTCGCTAGCGACTAAAGTTAAAAAAATGTTTGAAAACTTGTACAGCGCCTTTAAGCTGTAAACTATACTACAGCGACGGTAGTTTGGGCTTAATTTGCTCAGAATTTGGTAGCATGAGTTTCAAATCTGACAGATGTACCATTACTACTGTAGTAACGGCAGGCGATCTAACAGTGACAACTCATGGTAGACACACTGAAGAGGTTCAGAACACCCAAGGGCATGAAGGTATAGAGTATTGTCTATTGCGCAATCTCAACGGAATACGCGGATGGAATTGCAATAAGGCTACCATTGTCAAACATGTCAATAAAATGATAGAGTTATTCCAATGCTTGCCGTCGGGTGCCGGCAGTAGAATGTTCCCCTCCTCTCTTGCCCGTAGATGCAGTAAGAATCTGCCAAGGGCTCCTTTTGGAAGATGGGCAGCGGCGTCTGTCCGTGTATCAATATCCCGTACTGAGTATGGCAACTACCCCTCATGGAGATCCATGAGGGAGGCCTGTTCAGTAGTGGACTTTTTACGGTTGGAAAGATGATGATGTGAATTTATTAAGAAAAATCTGCTAAGTGTGTGTCGGGCCAGGCGTTGAGTAGGCTTCCATAGTAACCTGTAGACCTGGTGGTTAATAATAAAATAATAATAAATAAATAATAAATAATGCTGGACAAATCACACAGCATCATCTAGCCCCAAGCTAAGCAGAGCTTGTGTTATGGGTACTAGATGACTGATATACTTAATACATTATACTACATAGATAGATATTTTTATTATATATAGAAAAACACCCAGAACACCCTAAACAAATATCTGCAGATCGTACAGACATTTGTCCCGAGGCGGGAATCGAACCCGCAATCCCTTGCGTCGCAGGCGGACCTTCGCCCGCTGCGCCACAGAGCTCGTCAGAAGTTGGTTAGAAGTTGGTGTCGGATTATTTAATATTGTTCTATAACAGAAACTATATTTTTCTAAAATTTAATAGCCTTAGTTACCCATTATAGCATTAGCTGTCTGCATTCGGTATCGAAACCACAACCTGCGGATTGAAAGTGACCCCTACCACTCGACCAATACGGCTTTTTGAAGAAGTAACGCCAAGTAACTTCGCTGTGCCCTGAAAGTCACTTACCTTACTAACTTCTATTATATCACCATCATTTCAGCCGTAAAACATCCACTACTGAACACAGGCACATTCCTCATGGATCTCCGTGCATAATCATTGGCAGGCGGGTTAGCGAGCCCAGAACGGGATGTTGATACACGGAAAGACGCTGCTCTTCCGGAGGTATCCCTCAGCAGGCTCTTACTGTATCCACGGGCATGACAGGAGAGGTAAATTTCTACTGCCGGCACCCCACGGCACTTTATTACATACTAGCTGCACGCCGCTTCGCATGCGTTGTACCCGAATAAAAAGTAGCCTATGTGTTAATCCTGGTCAACATCAATACGTGTGCAAAGTTTCAGCTCAATCCGTAGCCTAGTTTTGGCGTGAAGAGGTAACATTACAAACCTCCATACAAACAAACTTTCGGCCTTATAATATTAGTGGGATCTTGGGAGTAAATTAATCTTGGGAATGCAAACATAAACTAAAACTTAGTCGATTAAGGGTCTGATAGGATTGGGGCCAAGGGTCCTTCCGACGTTTTGTCCCTTTCGAGCTAGGCTTTCTTATTTCCTTGGTTAGAAGTAACACTAGAGTATAGTATATACAATAATTATAATAATATGTTATATTCAATAATTTCTTTGAGCAATAAGGCCGCCAGTTTGTACATATGTTTTCTTTTGTTTATTTCTATTATGTGTGTGTTCTTTGTGCATTAATAAAGTGTTAATTCATTCATTCATTCATTCATTCAATAGAGAAATCATTACACGTTATTATATCCGAATGAAATGTCTCATTTAATGAGGTGTTTTCAATAAAAAGTAAAAACTTCCAAAATAGTTCCCTCGAACCATATAGATGGCGTTAGTTTTATTTTACTGGTAGGAAACACAATTTGACAATGACAGCAATTGTGATTAATCACAAACTTGCTTTCCCCGCTTGCCAGCTCCATCTGTTAAGTTTAGTAGGAAACACTTTTTTGTTTTTTACTGAAAACGGCTCATTGTGATAGAAGCTTGTTGAATCTATACAACATCCAATTTTAAAGTTTTTTAAGTTATATTATATCGTTGGTAGCCAAAAGGGGATAAGCGAAATTTTTTGCGAAATCGACTTATATTATATATGGTTGGAATCGTAATTTTTTCTGCGTCTTTTGATCTGGGTATCATGGCTCAACGACAAATTCTTTGACGCTGACGCAGAAAAAAAAAACAAGTATCTTGAAATTAATTTTGGTAATTTTTTATTATGTTTATTACTTAGGTAGTTTGATGTAAGAAGTTTTTAGAAATTGAGACTTACGTAGGTAATTTGCGCTTTCTCGATTATTTTGTCAACTGGACGTTAAGATAAGTTTAAACTAAAATTGTTTTTGTGGAAGTACACACTTATCCTATGTTGCTGGTGTCAATAACAAAAAAATAGTGGTTTAAAACAATTTAGATAACATTCCCAAGACATTTTTGGCGCTTGACCTTATTTGCCCAACCTCCGCCAATAAAGTTAAATTTGATATCAAACAATTAAAAAAAAAATTATGTAAGATATCTCAAAATTTGTGGCATTTTAATTAAAGTAAAAACTGATTAGAAATAAAGAAAATATTTGGAAACATTCGATTATGTGATCCATCCTCTCTTTCACCCCCCATATCTTGTAAGCTTCCTAACCGATTTTGATAAAACAGAAAACTCACCGGAAAACCTGCTTTTAAATAAAAAAACCGCATGCTAATCAATCCACTTGTTTAAGAGCTGCGGTGCTACAGACAGACACACAGATACACACAAATGTCAAACTTCTCTTTTTTGTCGGGGGTAAAAAAAATTGCCATTTTTTTACATCACGTAATAAAATACAAATATATACATTGCAAACCTATTCACAGTCAGGTAAATAGAAGCATGATAAAAAGACCTGCTATTTCAATCTCAGTAAGTACACATGCAGGAAGAAAAGTGAACACGCGAGTCTTGGGAAAACTTAATTATTTAGTCGGTACCTAATAGCTTTAAGCCCTGGTACTTGTTTCCCAAGCGATAGAGTTTAAATTCCCTCGGGCTTTAATTTTTAGTTCATTTAAACCGATTCTGGCTTAAGACGGTCGTTTCCAATTCTATTTCTTGTGAGATACTGCAGGGAAGTTAGTGAGGAGAAAAGTTGTAAAGGGTATTTTGAAGTTGCTGTTAAGTTTCTTACGTGTCTGTTTTGTGATTTCAAACTAAGGAAATAAATGAATATATTTCTGAATTTCTGCATTTATATATTTAGACGGCTTTACATACGTGTAAGTATAACGAAACATTGATTATTGATGATTATTTTTCATTGCGACGAATTTGAAGCCCTGATCTGTAAGTACTCCTTATAAAGGAGCGTGGCCGAATATGCCGCTCGTAAGAGCGGCATATTCGATGATGCTAGATGTAAATCTAGCGTAATCCATAATCCATAATCCGTAAACCATAATCTAAGAAGCTCATCAAGATTTACATCTTCGCAAGATGTAAATGTGAATGTGTGCCGTGGGGTGCCGGCAGTAGAATGTTACCCCTCCTTTCATGCCCGTGGATGGAGTAAGAGCCTGCTAAGGGATACCTCCGGAAGATGGGCAGCAGCGTCTTTCCGTGTATCAACATCCGTACTGCGCTCGCCAACCCGCCTGCCAAGCGTGGTGAGTATGGCAACTACCCCTCATGGAGATCCATGAGGCCTGTGTTCAGTAGTGGACGTATTACGGCCGATATGATGAAGATGAAAATCTTGATGAGCTTCTTAGATTATGGAGAACTAATAGCTGGTGCCCGCGGTTTAGTTTGCAAATTTTGCGATAAAAAGTAGCCTATGTCCATTTTGACAAACGGTCCATAAGACACCTGCGCACTTAATATTTAAGTATAAATGAATAAATTAGTGTGTAGATATTATCTAACGATGGATATCAGGTATACCACTGGACGTCGAAACTACTCAATCAATAAAGGTGAGTGACGGGGGTGAGTGATCTACGTTTTTAAAAATGAATTAAAAATGAAATTAAGATAAAACCACAATGGAAAAGACAATGAAAAAATATGCAATAACACATCTTTCTTTTATATACGATACTGGGACTGGGTAGTCAACTTGACAAAATTGTCAACAGTTGGAATGCCCCAGTGTCAAAATGTACATAATTATAATCATGGTCACAATGTTGAGCGACAAATGGTACACATCTCAAAATGTAAGTACAACAAAAGGGTAGAATAATTTAGATATAAGATAGCCTTTGTGTCCGTCAAAGCCATGAGTAAAAATTCTTTAAAAAGTTTTTACCAGGGAAATAGGATACATGGATATATGCAATAGGAAATACAAGTCAGTCCGATCGAATGTCTCTCTTTCTCGTCGTCAGTACCTACCTCCCTATTGCGATCGGGATTAGTCCAGTAATTACTGAAGCTTTCCGCGCCACCATGCGAGTTTATTTACTTGGTGAAACTTATTCAGTTCGCTGGCCCACGTTGACTAATCCCCAGGCTTCTTCCTGACTACATCCCTGTTAAAGTTGGGATTAGGTAGTGTTGTAATTACTTCTTTTACTGGAGGACCGTTTACAAGTTGCTTTATTTACTTTAGCTTTAAAATGTTTAAACCAGCCATGTTTCCTTAAAATGTTCCATGTAGCCATGTAGCCGAAAAGGCGCTATCTAGCGCCTATTCGGCTACATGTGAATGATCATTGTCATAGTAGTTCCGCAGGGTGTGTTCTCTAGGATAAATGTTATCATTTTAGGTAGGACTAGCCGCACTCCGCGATTTCACCCGCGTAGTTCCCGTTCCCGTGGGAATACGGGAATAAAATATAGCTTAGTTACTAAGGGATAATCTAGCATTCTAATGGTGAAATAATTTTTACAAATCGGTCTAGTAGTTTTGGAGCCTATTCAATGCATACAAACAAACAATCCTATCTGACCTCTTTATTTTTAGTATAGATGTAGATGTAGATAGATGTAGATTTAAGTTTAACTATGTGATTTCGACTTAACTTAGCCTTCCTTATCTACAGGGTGTATTATAATGTGTTCTAAGCTGAAAGAGGATGATTCTGACCACCGTAAACACAACTTTAGTTCTACGACTTTTCAGATTTCGGTGATTTTCATTCAAGAAAAGACCACGAAAGTTCTAACTTCAACAGCTAACTTCTTGATAGGGTCATTGTTCTCCGCAATGAGTAATAGAAATTACTCCACACAGAATTTTAATTTAGTTAAAACTAAAAAATCGTTTATGACCTCAGGATCATCTACATATCACACGGTAATGTTAAAAATTAAAATATAATGAAAAAGAAATACGAACTACGGATTGTTTTCCCTTCCAAAACTACTTGTTTTCATAGGCCCTTCTTTTCGGGCTAGTACACATATTATAATTAAACCTGCTATTGTATCATGTGTGTGTGTATATCATATAGAGGTATAATTATTCTTTATGTTTATTTATCTTGGACTAAAAGTTGATTTAAGGTGCACATTAACTAGTCAGGGTGATTACGTATCTCGCGACAGGTTTTGCAACAGGCAATAATTCCTACGTATTAAAATCGATGTATCGGATTTTATTTTGCATTGTTATACCATTATATTAATAGAAAACAACGGTTGTTTTTCCAAAACTCAAACTTATATTAACATCAAAATAAAATATGGGAAACAAGTCGGACAACTAATTAGAAACAACAAAAAATCATAATTTAAATCATTATTAGATGGAACAAAACCCTTATAGTTAAAAATTCTAAAAATACTACTTCCTTAGGTAATTAGTTAGCCTCTGTTATCGATCATAGCTCTGTAGCGACGCGGCATTCAACCAATTTATTACAGGTTTCTACAGGAATACTTCTTCAAGCTTTTTCAAATGCACTGTAAAGTCCATGAATATTATAAACATATTTCTGCGACAGTTTGGTCTATAAAGTGTGCTACAAATTGTTTATGGGATTTAAATCCGGACTATTGGCAGGCCACTCTAACACTGTCACCGATTGTTCTGCGAGAAACGTTTTAACGCTGCGTGCTGTGTGCTTTGGGTCGTTGTCGTGCTGAAATATCCAAGTTACTGGCAAATTTTTCTCGGAATAAAGAATCATTGTCTCCTCTAAGATATTTTTGTACTGATATTGATCCATTTGCCATTCAATCTTTCTCACGGGACCAATCCTGTATCCTGAGAAACATCCCCACACAATAACATTTCCACCACCGTGCTTAATTGTCCTTTTAGTGTACTTGTTATTTAAAGCCTCGTTTATTGGTCGTCTTACATATTGTTGAAAGTAATTTTAGTTTCATCTGAAAACAAAACTTTTTTTCATTGATGAATAGTCCAACTGCCATATTTGCGAGCGAATGCTAGACGATTTTCTCTATGTTGCCTGGTAAGTAGTGGTACTTATCTAGCGATCCTTCCTAACAATTTTCCTTCAACTAACCGTCTACGAACTTGAGTTCCATGTAGATAATATTGTTAAAAAGCTTTTCGTATGATAGGTTTTGTTCTAAGAGTAACTAAAGAAAAATATTTTTTTTTTTACATAACTAACATACTTTAGAATTGAAAAATTACATTAAAGCCATCAATATAATTCCTTAAACAGGTTGAATAGGCTTTCTGAAACACATCAGTTAATTCATTCTTTAAATCTGTTTATACAAGTTCATAGAGTACCATTTATTTTAGTTATTGCTTCCTAAATTTATTATTTATGTAACCCAGCTTTCTTGATTATAACATCATTTTCTTTTGTAATCGTATGTCATGTGTAACGTGTGTCGCACCGCTACCTCACACACTCTAGCACCCGTATTTATAAACAAGTAAAAGTAATTACTTGAGTAAAAGTAATTACTCAAGTAATGATTTTTATTCTATAGTTTAGTAATTGCTTGAAGTTTGAACTGTCAAAAGTTAGAATTCTTAGCCAAGTAATAGTCACCATTTTCTTTACTTAAGCATTAGAACTGCACCATTTTGCGTTTGATTTTGCGGTTATACTTACTTAGCAATGGAAAGTATCGAAGCGACTTTTGGTGTTATAGATGATATCGATAACGATATACTACCGGAGATTAAAGTTGCTGAGCCCAGAAAACGCAAAGTTTACTTTCGTGATATGGATCTATTTTTTGATTATTCAGAAGATTGTTTGTTAAAAAGAGATTTCGCTTTTCCAAAAGTGTTGTGATGAATGTCATTTTACCGAGAATTACGGACTCTTTACAAGCGTCTATCCATGTATCAAGATCCCATACTGCGCTCACCAACCCGCCTGCCAAGCGTGGTGAGAATGGCAACTACCCCTCATGGAGATCCATGAGGGAGGCCTGTTGTCATCAGTGGACGTTTTATGGCTGAAATGAAAATGATGAAGTAATTACTTGTTTATAAATACGGGGGTAGGTGTCGCAGAAAACCAGCGCACGTAGCGCCATCGCTACTTACTGTGCGCATGCTGAGCGATTTCCTTTTTTGTTTCCATGTCTGTATATTTTTAATTTTGTTGTATTATTTGTAATGTGTGAAACAAAATAAACGTTTTTTATCTTTATCATTTACTTAAAGGAATAGATTTAAATCTCGCCCACGGGAATTATATTGATGGCTTTAATGGCCGGACAAGAGTTCTCGTGCTAAATGTGTTAGGAATAAATAATGACCTTAACATCTAAACGCAGTCACACCTACATGATCTTACAGTTCCTAGCTCTTGATCTCTTAAGGCATACAATTCGAAGAGACCACGAGCTGATATGTGACACCAGAGACGCACGACGCAGTAACAAATCATTTATTTATGAAAATGTACCATCCTTAGCTTGTGGATATTCCATCCACTCGTACTATTCTCCTCTATCTTCGTCATCCTCACGCACGGCGCAAAACCATCCTTATCTAGTAGATATTTCGTCCACTCGTACCAAGCGGTTCTCCTCCACCTTCATCATCTGCTAAAGTCTGGAAGCAGCGGTGTGCGAAAGCAGTCACTTTATATATAGGTACCTAACCACTTAACGTGGAAAGGTTCTGTAATCTGTGGTGGAAACAGCAAATAACGATGCCTAACAACGCGAGAGGGGTACGATTCCGGGGTATAATAGTTTGCCTACGGGAAGAAAAAATGTGGTTTAGTATTTTATCAATAATGTGGTACTGTTAATACAAGCTCTATTTTTTAGCCAGATGGTGGTGTTATATGTTACAAATGAAAAAATAGAAAAAGAAAAGAGAAATAACACCGGACAAGTGCGAGCTGAAGTCGCCCACAGAGGGTTCCGTAGGTATGTAGGAACATAATACATATTAGTAAAAGTTTTTAAAATGCACAAAAAGCTCCCATCCAACTTATGACCGCACGTAGAATTGCTGAACCTCGATGGTTTATTTCATACTTTTTTAACGACAATTTTTTTATGATTTTTTCCAAATGTATATATTTTTCAGTTTTTGGATTTTTCTCGTTATCTATAGTATAAGACGATATTACCTTGCCAAATTTCATAGTTCAAGTCTAGGTGTACAAGTGCGTTTTTTGCGGCGTAAGCGGTCGTTACTCTTTTTCAGGTTAACTTAGAATATGGATTTTTTGACAGCTTAAAGAAGCTGTAGATTTAAGTAAATGATCTTAATTTCGACTCGATACCTTTACACGTTCTCGAGATAAGGGTCTTGACAGACCGACAGACAGACGGACAACAAAGTGATCCTATAAGGGTTCCGTTTTTTTCCTTTTCAAATACGGAATCCTAAAAATACTTATATTAGTTTTTTACTTACTTACTTACTCTTCTGGCTCAGCAACCCAAAGTGGATCTTGGCCTCCGATAGGTACAAGACTTCTCCAGGCATCTCTGTTTTGTATTTTTAGATTATAATAATAATAAGTTCAGTTTGTTGTTAAGTAAGGTCATTGTAGATGGATTAAGTCCTTGCTGCATAAACCACGCATCAGATGGAAACACTTCCATTCACTATCATGAATGAATGTAGTTCGCTTCGATGCTATTTATTCACGAGGAGACCACTTCTGTTTTACTTGGATGAGAACATTCAGCCAGGCTATTTATTTAGAAACTACTCTCATATACTTCGATCTCGACCATACGAACCTAGTAAGAAGGCTAAAGAGGACAAAACCTTTTGAGCTAGCATAGTGCAATTTGTGTCAGTGCAAGTAGTTACTAAGTGATATTTTTAAATTTACAAAGAACACAAGAACAAAGTGTCTTCCCCTTAATAAAATTAGAGTCAATAAGAAAAGTGCTGATGGACACTATCTTACAGTTTATTTTTATAAAACTAGGTTAGCATAAAATTACTCATTAGCCGGTTTGGCTAGATTGTAATGTATTTTAGTGTAGGTCATGTTAACTTATACTAAATAAATAATAAAAAAAAATTACTTCGATCCAGGATTCGACACCGGTCGCACACTAACGGATTTTTTTATTTGGACTTAACACGTGCTATAACGGTAGTGTGCCGTGGAGTACCGGAGTAGAATGCTGCCCCTTCTCTCTTGCCCAGCACGAATGTTGCTCAACAACTCTTGAGCAACATTCTACTGTCGGCACCTCACGGCACAACAAATATAATTGAAGAATTAGACACATTTCAGGTGTGTCACTTTTCCAAGCCGCAAAGTAGTACTTAGGATTGTCTCTAACGCAAAACCTCATGTCACCAAGCTAATTATCGTAGACGACATACGTAAATAATAATGCCGCATTCAGGATAAAGTAAAGGAACGGGGAGACCTATTTTTTAATAGCACGTATGACAAAACCGCTCGAATTGCAATAATGTTCGACCTTCGAAATGGTGTTTAATTAGGTCGTTACATATATGAAATTGGCGTTTTGTCGTACTGGACGGTTTGACCTCAAATAACTCCTCTTTGGTTAAGAATTCCAAATTCAAATTTATACAGCTATTTACTCATGCATTTGTGTTTCAAAAACCATAATTCATTTGTTTGTGTTTTTTCTTTGCGTCACTCACTTTACAAAATGGAAAACTTGAAATATCGCGTTATTTACGAATACGAGTTCCACCGCGACACCAGTGCTGCAGAAACGGCTCGAAGGATTAATGATGTGTATGGGGAAGGTGTCGCAAAAGAAAACACAGTGCGTTTTTGGTTCCAACGTTTTAGTTCTGGAAATTTCTTCCTGCAGAACAAGCCCCGTGGACGGCCGGTGACCAAAGTTGATAATCAAGAATTGAAGGCTATTGTGGAAGCGAATCCATCGCAAACCACGTCCGAGTTAGCTGCAGGCTGCGGTGTTAGTGATAAAACTATTTAAATCCACTTGAAGTAAATTGGGAAGGTGAAAAATCTTGAAATGTACCTCACGAATTGAGTGAAGCAAATCGACAAACGCGCGTCGACTGCTGCGTTACATTACTCAACCGGCACAAAAATGAAGGGATTTTAAATTGAATCATTACCTGTAATGAAAAGTGGATCTTATACGATAATCGGAAGCACTCATCGCAATGGCTGAACCCTGGCGAACCAGCCAAATCATGCCCCAAGCGAAAACTGACTCAAAAAAGTTACTTGTGAGCGTTTGGTGGACCAGTGCCGGTGTCGTCCACTACAGCTTTCTTAAATCTGGCCAGACGATCACGGCAGTTGTCTATTATCAGCAACTGCAAACCATGATGGAAAAGCTAGCTGCTAAACAACCGAGGCTGGTCAATCGCTCTAGGCTGCTTCAGGACAACGCTAAACCACACACTGCTCAACAGACGGCTACCAAATTAGAGGAGCTTCAATTGGAATGTCTAAGACATCCACCGTACTCTCCGGACCTTGCTCTAACAGATTACATTTCTTTTTTAAATTTGGATAACTTCTTGCAAGGGAAAAAATTCAACTCCGATGGGGCAGTCCAAACCGCCTTCAAAGATTTCATTGATGCCCGACCGAATGGCTTTTTAGGAAAGGGATCAATGAACTACCTAGATGGCAAAAGTGCATAGATAGCAATGGTAAATAGTTTGATTAATTAAATATTTTATATAAAAAAATCGACTTTATGTTCTCATACAATAACGCCAATTTCATATGTACCTAATATTTATACGACAATTGTACGTAAAATTGTTTTACATCATCAAAGATAATTTGTACTGCGACTACTTACTTACCGTAAGGTGCTGGCAATAGAATATTGCGCCTCCTCTTGCTGATGCAGTAAGGATTTGCCAAGGGATACCTCCAGTAATTAGGCAGCAGCGTTTTTTCGTAAATCAACATCCCGTACTGCGCTCACCCACCAGCCAATACTCCAGAAGTGGACGTCTTACCAGTCTTACGGTTAAGATAATGATAATACAGCGAGAATTAAATTTGTTATTAGTGCCAGAGACGTATTAAGATGATATTACGCTTGCCCAGCATCATACCATTCTCTCAGGCAGGCCATGATCAGAGAATAAAATGTCAATACGTCTGAAGCTGACTAAGCCGCGGGTTTCCTCACTATGTTTTCCTTTCCTTAATAAATCATCAACCACCACCACACCACGTGTCGTGCGGCCTCTCTTTTGGATTTCCATGAAGTATATTATTATTATTACTAGCCATTTTCGTCCCACTGCAGGGCAAAGGCCTCCCTACCCCCCTTCCATTTATCCCGATCCTGTGCTATGGAGGACCAACCTTGTAAAAACAAGTCAAGTTCGTCGCGCCATCTCAGTCTGGGTCTGCCGCGTTGCCTCCTTCCAGCGTTGGGGACCCACTCTGTTGTTATAAAAGCCCATAGTTCATTCGGCATACGACAGACGTGGCCAGCCCAGTCCCACTTTAGCCTGGCAGCCTTCTGAGTGACATCAGTTATTTGAGTTTTGGCGCGCAGTATGGTGTTGCGAATTCGGTCAGTAAGTTTAATACCGAGAATACTGCGCTCCATAGCTCGTTGGCAAACCTCGAGTGTCGATCTTTGTTGAGCAGTCAAAGAACAAGTTTGAGCGCCGTAAGTGAGGATGGGGAGTATGCATACGTCCATGAGCTTACGTTTGAGTGATAGTGGTAAATCTCCCTTCATGAGTTCTTTCATAGCCCAATAGCTCCTCCAGGCGTTTTCGGTGCGTCGTGCAACTTCTTTTTCTTGTCTCGCCTGGAAAGAGACTATTTGACCAAGGTATATGTAGTCGTTAACGTATGCAATCTCCTCACCCCCTACAGTTATTTTGTGTTTTGAGCTGTTAGTCATTATTTTGGTCTTTGACATATTCAAACTCAGACCGATGTCGAGGCTTGCCTTGCTCAGGTCATCGAGCATTTTTGTTAACTCAGTAGCTGAATTGGAGAAGAGGACAATGTCATCAGCGAAGCGCAAATTAGTTAGTCTTCTTTCTCCGACGACGATTCCCCTCTAATTCCAGCTGGTTGGCAGTTTCCTAAAAACTTCCTCAAGCGTAGCGTTGAATAACTTGGGAGACAGCGGATCACCTTGCTTATGAAGTATATAGATATATGTATATATATTTAGGTGCCATACTCACCACACTTGGCAGGCGGGTTGGCGAGCGCAGTAGGGTGTTTTGATACACGGAAAAACGCTGCTGCCCATCTTCCGCAGCCTTTAGGCCTTTAGGAGACTCTTACTACATCCACAAGGATGACAGTAGGGGTAACATTCTACTGCACGGCAATAAATAAGCAATAAATATCATGATTATAATTTGCTGTAAGACTTCACTGGCGGCGTCGACCCTACACGAAAGTGAGTATTCACATACAGAAAGTCGAGCGATCCCAAAATAGGATCCCAGACGGTTAGTAACAGAGTACGTTGATAGACGGCAGACGGTTTCGTGGTTTCGATTTGGAAAAGGTTCGTCAGGCTGAGTGTGTGCGAACCCTTGGGTTTGTGTACTTTTGAAACTATCATGGTTCTTAACATTATATCTCATCTCTCAATAATTTATAGAAGAAAGATTTGTATGTTGTATTTTGTATGTTTGTAACGCTCAAAAAAAGAGGTAAATCGACGAATCCAACTCGGATGGGCAGCGTTTGGGAAACTACGCAACGTCTTTTCGTCCAAAATTCCTCAGTGCCTTAAGACGAAAGTCTACAATCAGTGTGTGTTACCAGTGATGACATATGGAACCGAGACGTGGTCATTCACGATTGGCCTCATGAATAAGCTCAGAGTCGCTCAACGAGCTATGGAGAGGGCTATGCTCGGGGTTTCTTTACGCGATCGAATCAGAAATGAGGAGATACGTAGAAAAACTCGGGTCACCGACATAGCCAAACGGATTAGCACGTTGAAGTGGCAATGGGCAGGCCATGTAGCTCGCAGAACAGATGGCCGATGGGGCCGAAAAGTTCTCGAGTGGAGGCCACGGACCGGCAAGCGCAGCGTAGGACGTCCACCAACAAGATGGGATGATGACCTGGTGAAGACCGCAGGTCGACGGTGGATGCAGATCGCTTCCAACCGCAATAACTGGATATCCATAAGGGAGGCCTATGTCCAGCAGTGGACGTCATACGGCTGAAATGATGAACGCTCAAAAACGACTGGACGGATTTTATCCCCGCATTCCCACGGGAACGGGAACTACGCGGGTGAGGCTAGTATGCAATATTTACGGGATATTTATCTGTTTATCCGTGATCATGACATGTGAAACTGTGTCGATATATCGGGAATCTCAAAAAGACTCAAATCATGGTAGACATCCCGTAAATATTGCATAGTCGGTTACAATGTTTATAAGTAAAGCTAGCCGCTACCCGCGGCTTTGCCTGCAATTATTTCGCGGATAACTAATCATTTTCTTAAATGTTAGCCTTATGAAGGTAATGTTACGAAGTACAGTATACTTTGAAAACAGACATGACAATTTACCACCATTGTTTCTTATCAATTCTGTCTTTATAAACAATTTATATAGTATACCTAATGTTTAGAGCTGTTTTTCATAGGACCTAAGGTTGCATATACAGGTTACATATCACACTTGGAAACTTGTCGTACGTGTGAACACCCGCCGCAGTAAATATTTAGTCACGCGAGAGTTTTGATTTCGCTGCAACGTAAGATGTTGATTTAAATGATATAGCAAATATGGCAAATATGTTCTATTCAAGATATTTAAAAAGCTTTTTTAGGATATTTATAATTATATTATATTAAACATCAAGCTTAGAGCAACAAGCTTAGAGCTATCATGGCAAAACTTTACATCATTAAATGCAAAGTACCCTTCTATGTTTTAATCACTATTTACAAATCTCTTGTAGATAGCATAGTAAACTACGGGCTTAGTAGCTATGGTCGCACGTATAAAACGTACCTAGATCAAATATATAGTATTCAATTAAGGTTATTAAAATTAATAATTCCCAAAAACATAAAAAATAAATACTTAGACGATCCTATAGGCTTATTTAGGTACTGCGGGGTTTTACCAATTCATAGAAGAGTAGAACTGAACTTACTTCTTGAGCAATACTTTCGCACCGATATCCAAGTCCCAAACAGTAATACTGGTAGTGTAGTCACTAGAAGTATCACTTCTAAAAGACTATGCAAACCTAAGTTCAATAACGAGTATGGTAAAAGAACATCGCAGTATTTAATTCCTCATCTAATAAATAATTTACCAGCAGAAGTCAAAAACAAAATTACAAAAAATAATATAAAATCCATATTAAAAAAATATTTTCTCTGAATTCGTTTACATACATATTTCAATAACATAAAAACGCATAAAATGGAACATCCTATGGAACATCAGTGCGCGCACACAGGTATAATGAGGGCTGTGCGTAGACGCAGCGCGCCGGCCAGCTTATTGTTATCGCTCGTACGCCTTGCACTCACACCAAGTGACAAATCAACTTAAGTATAATATTGCTTAGTTCTAGAACAGTGGCGGAATTGTTGTTTCTGTGTGTGCGCGCTGTAGGTACGCAAATTAGCATAAGTTGTATAAGTTAAATCTGTAACCTTCTGTTTATACTTTAAGTTGTTATTAAGTTGTGTTTCTTTTCTTCCTTGTGTATCTTTTATTATAATCTTGTAAGTCAACCGAGAACCTAGTGTCCTGGACAAACCTAATATAGGTTTTTTGGACACTAAAACCAAATAAAAATGTACCATTTATCCAATAATAAATAAATAAATAAATAAATAAATAAATCAATTATTTTATAATTGTAATAAACACCATGTTGGTTAAAACCGCAAATAATGAATGCTTTTTCATCAAAAAAACACATTAAAAAAATGGATACTTTGAGGTATCCATAAAAGATAGACAGATGCTGTCGACCTTTGTAAGAGAAACTATCCTTTATACCACGTGCACGTAACTTCAATGGTTTACGCACGAAAATAGTTCAGCGAACTTATAACAAACCTATATTTTTCTGCTAAACCTTTCTCTTGAAACAATCTATCCTGTCAAAATCCGTTACGTGGTTTAGGAGAAGAAGAAAACCAAACAGACCGACAGGCAGACGCGACTTCAATTTATACGATGTAGAGATAGAGAAGAGGTAGAGAAGAAATATCGGAAACCAGTAATAGAATATCGATAGCAGCAGTCAATTCCTCAGGGATTATCACTCTGAGTGTCCATCGCCGGGAGCTTTGTCCCCCACACAATCTTACCGTACAAGTGTTATGTAAGCTCAATAACACTTACTGAATAAGCCGCGGGTTTCCTCTCGATGTTTCCTTCCGTTAGAGCACTTGTTTAAGTGCGCACGTATATTTTTAAGAATGAAGGGGGTACAACTCGGCCAGCACAGCTTTCCCAGAACTCATAAATTTTAATAATTCTCCAAATAGACTCCTTGTCAAAACTTAACTCCAGACTCAACTTACAGCGAGAACTATGTTATTCAGAGTACATCCTACATCGCCCAACACATACGAATTTGTGCCAACAACGGTTCCAATTAAATACTACTTAGTTTGATGAAGTTTGTTAAGATTTATCCAGCAATTAGTAGTTCACGAGTTACAAAGTATCTTGTGGTTCTTTTATCAACTGTAATCAAGGTTCTAAGGGTGTGGGATCTTTGGCCCTCTTGTTTAGGAACTTCTTTATGGAGATGTAAATGTTTAAGGCCTTGTTGGGATTCGGGAGATTGAACAATCGTTGCAATGCCGCTTTTGATTAGAAACTACTTTATGGCGATGTGAATTGTTCATGCTACTGGTGCTGTTAGGGTTTTGTTATTGAAAAAATGTTGCCGCACTTGTTTAAGAACAACTATAAGGAGATATTAATGCATAATTCATTGTAGGGATCCAGGAGATTGAACAAATGTTTAAAGCCGCGCTTGTTTGGGAACAACTTTTTGGAGATGTGAATTTTTGATGCTACTGGCCTTGTAGGGATCCGGAAGATTGATCAAAAGTTGTAATGCATAAAGAAGTTTCTGATCAATAGGATCAGAAACTTCTTTATGGAGTGGTGATAGTTTGATGCCTATGGCCTTGCAGGGATTCGGGAGATTGAACAAATGTTTTAATGCCGCACTTGTTTGGGAACTACTAAATGGAGCTATTAGTCATACCTGCGATTGAAAATGTCGATCCCAGTCGTTTTAAACAGAAGGTGCGTCGATAGACGACAGACGGTTTCGATTTCGATCCGGAAAAGTTTATCAGACTGAGTGGCGCAAACTTCTCCTTTCAGTATCAATATTTTATGTTAAAATACTTTTGACTCTCTACATAAATATTGTACTAAGGCCTTTGCATCTATTATAGATGATTTATACAGCGTCAGCAACTGGTAATCATGCTGTACGGGACGCTGCAGTGCCTGGGACATTGTTAGATGGATTAGGCGTGCCCAGCACCTATACCACCCTCTTAGCTTAGTCAGCTATTATTCAGAGGAAACAACAGGTCAATACGTCTGAAGCTAACTAAGCCAAGGGTTTCCTCACGATGTTTCCTTCACCGTTAAAGCACGTGTTAGGTGTGCACATAAATTTTTCAAGAAAGAAAAATCCGTTGGTGCACTCCCGGTATCGAACCCACGAACTTCGGATTGAAAGTCGGGGGTACATACCACTCGGCCAAGACGGCTTTTAAATATAAATATTATACTACTACTATTCGTTTGATTTGCCGTGGGGTGCGGCAGTAGAATGTTACCCCTCCTCTCCTACCCGTGGATGCAGTAAGAACCTGCTAAGGGACACCTCCGGAAGATGGGCAGCAGCGTCTTACCGTATATCAACATCCCGTACTGCGCTCATCAACCCGCCTGCCAAGCGTAGTGAGTATGGCAATTACCCCTCATGGAGATCCATGAGGGAGGCCTTAGTTCAGTAGTGGACGTTTTACGGCTGAAATGATGATTCGTTTGATGAAGTTTCTTACTAGTAGTTCACGTGTTACTTTATATGTGGTTCTTTCATCAGCTGTAATCAACGTTCTGAGGGTACGTGGGGAAAATGACCACACATGCCAGCAATGTAAGCCTTGCTCCGCGCGCCTCTCGCGATAGAGCCTGTTTTAAAGAGTAAAATTAATTAAAATAAAAATAAAATAAAGTTTATTTCTGTAACAGTCGTACATTTAAATTTAAACAGTTTGTTGAGACCTTCATTTAAGTATAAAACTTGTGTTAGAAGATCTCGCTCTTCTATAACAGACATTACAAAAACTTTAAGGTATTACTCAAGCAGAAATTATAAGTAAACTATAAGTCTAATTCTAATCTTAACAACTAAATTAGTCTATGTTAGAATACTTGTAGTTTTTTAAAGAAATGTGCAAATTTTCGAACATAAATTTGAACGAGTCTTGGGTCCCCTGAGAACACCAGTCTCTTGAGAATCAAAAAAAAAAGAATCAAAGAAGAGTAAGTTATATTCAGCTACAAACTCTGCAAAGCAGGCAAGAGCTAGCAAAGAAGGCAATTAGATAATGTCTTTGTGTACAATTCCCACTCAGTAAGCGAAACAGGAGGACACAACAGAACTCAATAAAATTTAATATCGCCAGACGGTTGATCCAGTCTGAAGAGGGATTTCGAAGTATCATTGCAATATCTGAGGATGAAACTTTGCAAACGCCTGGCTATTTATAAATGAGGATTTTAAGATTTAACGTTAGTAACTTGGTGTATTTGTGATACCTTAAAAGTACTCGTCTCATCCAAGGAACCTAACCATGTCAAAATAAAAATAAAAAAATATTCATTTTTACATTAAAACATAAATATAATGAAGAACCCATGCCGTGGGGTGCCGGCAGTAGAATGTTACCCCTCCTCTCCTACCCGTGGATGCAGTAAGAGCCTGCTAAGGGACACCTCCGGAAGATGGGCAGCAGCGTCTATCCGTGTATCAACATCCCATACTGCGCTCACCAACCCGCCTGCCAAGCGTGGTGAGAATGGCAACTACCCCTCATGGATATCCATGAGGGAGGCCTGTGTTCATCAGTGGACGTTTTATGGCTGAAATGATGAAAATGATGATAATGAATAACAATTTCTGTTACTGTTGTTATTGTTATCTCTCATCTCTCAATATTATTATGAGCAAAGATTTGTATGTTGTATTTTGTATGTATGAAGGAATAAACACAAAAACTACTGAACCAATTCCTAAAATTCTTTCACCATAGAAAGCTACATTATCCCTGAATAATATAGGCAATTCTTAACCCCGTATTCCCATGGGAACGGGAACTACGCAAGTGAAACTCGTAGTGCGACTAGTTCTTTTATTAATTTTATACTGATGATTATTTTTATTCAACATCCCGTACTGCGCTCGCCAACCCGTCTGCCAAGCGTGGTGAGTATGGCAACAAACCCCTCATGTTCTTGGAGATCCTTGAATGAGGCCTATGTCCAGCAGTGGACGTGGACAGGTAGTCCTAAGGCTGAGATGATGATACTGATGATGTGATGACATGTTTTGGTTGTCAAATATTTAAAGGTTCGTTGATAAAGTTTATATTGTAATTAAACTTAAACTCGACTAGATGTTGGGTTGTTGTAGTCGTTTTTAGGTAGTTTTCGAGTAGTAGTAGAAGTATTAAGTAGTAGTAGTTTGGTAGTTATAGGGTAGTTGTAGAGTAGTAGTAGAGTAGTTGAAGAGTAGTAGTAGAGTAGTTGTAGAGTTGTTGTAGAGTATTGGTAGAAGTGTTAAGTAGTAGTAGTTTGGTAGTTATAGGGTAGTTATAGAATAGTTGTAGAGTAGTAGTAGAGTAGTAGTAGAGTAGTTGTAGAGTTTTAGTAGAGTATTGGTAGAAGTGTTAAGTAGTAGTAGTTTGGTAGTTGTAGGGTAGTTGTATAGTAGTAGTAGAGTAGTAGTAGAGTAGTAGTAGAGTAGTTGTAGAGTTGTTGTAGAGTAGTAGTAGAAGTGTTAAGTAGTAGTAGTTTGGTAGTTGTAGAGTAGTTGTAGAGCTGTTGTAGAGTAGTAGTAGAAGTGTTAAGTAGTATTAGGTGCGATACGAAGTTTACCGGGACAGCTAATTATATACATAAGTATTATACAATTCATAAATAAATAATGCTGGATACTACACACAAAACCACCTTGAACTTAACTAGCTATCAAGGTTATATTATTTTATGTTGTTTACTCTGAACAAAAAGCTCGCATCGAGCCATAAAAATATAATTTCGGTGGCGTGTTGCTCTGGATTTTCATAGAGATAACCTGTTTATAGGTTTCCTGGCCGTGGGGTGCCGGCAATAGAATGTTACCTCTCCTCTCATGCCCATGGATGCAGTAAGAGTCTGCTAAGGGATACCTCCGGAAGATGGGCAGCAGCGTCTTTCCGTGTATCAATATCCCATACTGCGCTCACCAACCCGCCTGCCAAGCGTGGTGAGTATGGCAACTACCCGTCATGGAGATCCTATGGGAGAGTGGGATCCTGTCCCATGCGGGAGGCCTGTGTTCATCAGTGAACGTTTTATGGCTGAAATGATGATGAAATGATGAGGTTTCCTTAATAGTCTGTATATTAGGTACATAGGACTTATACTATAGGTAGGCGATAGAGGTTAGACCTCACTTCCCCAATTTTGTGATTATTGACAGGTGCCCTGAGCCGTGGGGTGCCGGCAGTAGAATGTTGCTTCTCTCTTGCCCGTGAATGCAGGAAAAATCTGACATCTCCGGAAGATGGGCAGGAGCGTTCTGCATATCAACATCCCATACTGCGCTCGCCACCCCACCTGCCAAGCGTGGCGACTATGGCAACAGCCCCCTCATGACCCGCAGCAGTGGACGCCTTACAGGACCTTTCCTGCGATGCTACTGATGATGGTGGCAATTAAGCTGCAAAAAGTAAGCTCCAGATAGAGAGGATTGGAAAACCATTTGGCTTTTCAATAATACGAAAATTTCATTAATTTTCAGTAGGTATAAATACGATTATATGAGGCTCGGTGAATTAGAACAAAATCAAGTTTATAAATAACCGCTGGCGTATTTATCTTTTGAATAGGTTTCGGCTTAAGTTCAAAATCTTTTGTTTAAAATTTTGCCATTATACCTGAATAAAATACCTGCGTATTTGTTGTAGCTGGTAGGACGAGGGATTTAGAATCTCAGAGTAAAAAAATACGAAATTTCAAAAGTAACTTATTTTAGGGACATGAAGACGCGCTCTTCGTGTTATTAATAAATTTGAACTTTTGAAAAATGAAAAGGGTAGGTAATAAATAAACAAGCATTGGTACGGGGATACCAGAAAAGGGGGCGAAGGTATCCGAAAAAACATAAAAATTAAATTTCAAATACATTGAGGTCACAATAACTCCGGTCCCTGTTACCCTAAGGTCAACTAAATCAATCAGTACCTTTCATTAAGACAGTGCTAACAAAAAAGTTTCATGTAAATCGGTCAACGCGTTCGGTTGTAATCGTGTCATGCACAGACAGACAGGCAGACAGACAGCGCTATGCATAATAGGGGGCTTCGCCCCCTAATAATACCAGAAATTTAAAAAATGTCAAACAGCATCAGCCCCAAAGTAAGTAGAGCTCGTGTTATCGTTATGGGTAATATAAAACGTAGAAAAATTACAAAAAAAGAAAAAAAAACCCAGACTTGGTGCAAATATCAGCAGATAAATCTTACTTTATGCGTATAATTTAGATTAACTGAGCCACCAAGGCAGCCGTAGGGTGCCGGCAGTAGAATGTTACCCCTCCTCTCTTGCCCGTGGATGCAGTAAGAATCTGCCAAGGTATATCTCCGGAAGATGGGCATCAGCGTCTTTCCGTGTATCAACATCCCGTACTGCGCTCGCCAACCCGTCTGCGAAGCGTGGCGAGTATGGCAACAAACCTCTCATGTTCTTGGAGATCCATGAGGGAGGCCTATGTCCAGCTGTGGACGTGGACAGTAGTCCTAAGGCTGAGATGATGAGCCACCGAGGCAATCAAAGGATGATAGTAAGTTTTAACCGACTTCAAAACTAAAGGGCATGTATGTATGTATGTTTGTTTTGTATCTCCTATGTATAGTTTCTTATTAGTATGTAAGTTTGTTTGCTATTTATACTCTCTTAATTTTACACCACTGTCTATATCGTTCTCTATTTCCTGTCCATCCCAAGGTTGCCTGGAAGAGATCCCTCATAGCGATAAGGCTGCCCTTTGTACTCATACATTGTATTATTTAATTCCTTTATTTTAATGTTATATTTTTTATGTGGTGTGCAATAAAGAGTTTTCTATTCTATTCTATTCTATTCTATTCTAAAGGGCGTGTTTACTACACACTTGTAGGTGTATGTCTCTCTTTAAAAAAGAAAGAATGATGAGAGACATGGCAGCAAGCTGGTTTAACATTAAGCGCACTGACTGGGCATCACTGGCTGAGAACAGACTAGAATGGAGAAAAAACTTACACGAAGGTCTTAAACACCACGACCAAACCTGGTTTGTCTCAGTAGCCGAGAAACGAGCGAGACGGCATCGACAGGCTATTGGACATCCAATCCACCAACTGCAATGGACACCCACGACTGCCAAAACTGCGATCGCGCAGTGAGGTCAAAGATAGGACTGTTTAGTCATTTAAAAAAATGCAACATCCAAACCACAGGCATTACCTGAATCGTCTGTAATAGACGAAAAGGCCGATAATGATGATGAAGGTGTATGTTTTACTAGCCCAACGTGCCTACTCATATAGGTCCATGCTTCAGAACTAAGGTAACCTAGGTGCTTGCCTAATCAAAAACTGACTCGGATCACAAAATATGGTTTTTTCAACCTCTATGCAGACAGTGCAGGAGGAAGGAAGGGAGGTCTTTGCCCTGTAGTGGCTACAGGCTTTTACTGAATAAGAATTATGGCAAACATAATTAGTTAATATCCAAAAATTTTAATAAAATTAATCTGAAAAAATCACAAAAACCAATTAGAACCACATTTTAAAACATAACTCTTCTTCAGTGCAACACGAGCGCGTGAGAGGGAAGCAGAAGGTGCCACCTAACACTCTATTCCCCGATGAAAGTTTCTCTGGGAGGAGCTGAACACGATGATAACCTATTTTCAATGTTTAATATAACTTAGAAAACCCGTTTCGCATTACAATAACTATGAACACATACATAACCTCATAAGACTCTTCTGTCTTCCCCGGACCACGATGAGTGCAACCCTGTCGAAACGTCGGGAAATAATACAAGCAAATAACGCGATAACGATAAAGATAAAGATAATTTATTCACACAAGACATGGTTACATATATTGGTGGAACACAGTTATATAGAGAGCGACACATCTCGCCTTTCTACAGACATGTGAATATTAATATTTATAAATGTACTAGTAATTAGGAGTTTCATTTTGCTTACAATGTATCTACAATTTAACATATTTTTAAATGATTATTATTAAATAAATAGGTAATAGGTAATAACAGATAAACACCCGGTTATATATGTGCTCATAATGTGTCGTAATAGCGAAAGTTTAAAAAGAACTATTACAATAAGTCTTCTCTAACAAAAAATGACTTCAAATAGGTTTTGTAAATTTTATATTAGCTGGCGTGTAACTAGTGACAAATTAAACAATTTGATCCAACTGTACAAGTTAGCAAGTTAGGCTGAGGATTGATTTTTAGCGACTAAGTCTTTAAATTAATTAAAAAATAAAATAAACAAAAGTGACTTAAAAACATCATTCTTTCAAAAATACCTTTCTCCCTTAAAATGTAACTTCCTCCAGAATTACTGCAAATATCTGCAAATAACGTAGCACAGCGTCAATTGAATCTTTAATTTGAACTGGTCCCTTAGCCCTACGTGCGTTACTCACCTACGACCCTTGGCATTGTACAAGGGGAAACGTAAAGGGAGTATGCCCATACGAATTTCATTGCTAGACCGTTAGCTTGAATGACGCCGGGCAAAAATGCAAGTAAGCAGTGGAAATTACGAAAGAGTATGGCACCAAATTACCGTGTGGTGCCGGCAGCAGAATGTTACCTCCTCCTCTCATGCCCGTGGATGCAGTAAGAGCCTGCTAAGGGATCCTCCTGAAAATGGGCAAAAGCGTCTTTCCGTGATCCCGTGGTTTTCCATGATTTTTGTTTCTGGTCTGGGTATTTTATTTGTATGTTATATTTTTTTTTATTTATCTACAGATAGTTCAGGGTGTTCTGGGTGTTTTGCTATATATAATAAAAATATCTATCTATGTAGTATAATGTATTAAGTATATCAGTCATCTAGTACTCATAACACAAGCTCTGCTTAGCTTGGGGCTAGATAATGCTGTGTGATTTGTCCAGCATTATTTATTTATTTGTGTATAAAGCGAAAAAATCTATTTAAGTATTCAATCAATCGTCTGGTTTCCATATAATTCAAGCATTGCTTAAAATGGGACTATTAGATGGTGCGGTGTGTTCAGTATATTTTTTTTATTTACTAGTATTTTTCATAAAATCGGCTAAGGTGAGAAAATGATATAGGACTGCTGAGCTAGGCATTTTAGCTGACAAGTCTCAGACACTCTAGAGTTATATCATGAGTTATTAGTTATTACTTATTACAGGTTAAATGTGGGTACTGCGATATTATAAATCCTCTAGAAAATATAAGAGGCCCTTGAACCAATAACTCCTATAACTTTTCAACCATAGACTAACAGAAGCTCCTATCAGTGTGAGAATGGGTGTTAAAGTTCCTTTGAGCCTTCATTTCATTGCCGGCCTGGAGCCACTATATATTGCCCCTACACATATGTTCACTGCTATAATAACGAAATTATTTCATCAAAAACGGACAAGAGTTTAGGCGCTGCGGTTAATCATACTGTCAAATAACTGAATAACACTCATTTACAAATCACTGATCACCACTAGTGTTCATTTCATAGTGAATACCATTATGAAGTCTCTCGGATGTATCGCACTGTTCATATTCGAAGGCAATTAAAGACTGTCCTCTCGGCAAACATACCCACCTATTTATATCGCAGTTTTAGATGATTCTAGAACTAGAACCATCTAGTAATTTAAAATTAAAATTAACACAAAAACAACCTTTTTTACAAACACACTACTGTTTTGATTCTTTTTAGAAACTTCACCTATTTATGTTCTAAGAATACAAGTAAACAGCATAGTTATCTCTTTTTCTTGCTTGTTTATACTTAAGAGGGGCCAATCCAACTTACTTTTCATACAACCGCTCGTACGTGGGTGTGGCGTCGTGATAGATCTTTCTATGAAACTTTTGATCTAATAGTGTATCTTGTGCACTATATCTAGGTTTCTATCCAAACAAAAAATCAAAATTTGGAGAAAAAAAAACCGTATAAAATTTGTTTCTCCAAATTTTGATTTTTTGTAAGTTGGATTGGCCCCTCTTAATGACCGGTCGCTTGCGTATGGCCAAAACTGCTAGAATTTTATTCCATAAGCTTTGTCGTGGTCTACTAAAATGTCCTAAGTTGTAATACCGGACAGCATATACTGTGTCTTGAATGTCACATATTTCAGCCAAACTACATCTCCGTTAATTCCTCGGGGCATCTTATAAGGAGTTACCCCAGCCCTACTTCCTTAAATTAACATTAAACATGTATGTTGAAGGAATGAACGTTTGTAGGCTACTTGGGGAGACGAAAAGTTACGTAAAGATACCTGCCAAAGTGCCAATGCTTCCAATTACGACCTGCGTGTTTCAGTTTGTCTAATAGCAAGCTTCGATGATTGCCGTGGGGTGCCGGCAGTAGAATGTTACCCCTCCTCTCATGCCCGTGGACGCAGTAAGAGCCTGCTAAGGGATACCTCCGGAAGATGGGCAGCAGGGTCTTTCCGTGTTTCAACATCGCAAACTGCGCTCGCCAACCCGCCTGCCAAGCGTGGTGAGTATGGCAACTACCCCTCATGGAGATCCATGAGGGAGGCCTGTGTTCACTAATGGACGTTTTATGGCTGTGAGAGGAAGGGTAACATTCTACTGCCGCCACCCCACGGCACCCCACGGTTAACTGGATATTAGGATTTAAATTGATGCATTTCGTTTTGTTTACATTTTTAACAAGAAGATCTTAGGCATTTTGAGAATACACATATTGTGGACATCATCACAACATGTATTTATAAGACGATGATGATGATGATGACATTAAATTAACCGAACGTAACGTAACTTAGAGACAGGTTAACAGCTTTACGGCCCAATATTCCCAGAATTTTGTGATGTTTTCCTTTAATTTAGTTAATGCAAAGTCCATTATCTTGAAGGTGGAATAGGGTGCGGCCCGTATTTAACAATCAATATCAGTTTACTTTTGGGCCAAAAGTGCCTGAAAAGCTTTATGAAATTAGTAACATAGACCGCGGGTGCCGGCAGTAGAATGTTACCGCTCCTCTCTTGCCCGTAGATGCAGTATGAATCGGAAGATGGGCAGCAGCGTCTTTCCGTGCTTCAACACCCGTACAACGCGCTTGCTAAGCGTGGCGAGTATGGCAAGAACCCCCTTATGGTACTGATCATTGATATTGAATTAATGACATTGGAGATCCATGAGGGAGGCCTATGTCCAACAGTGGACGTCATGATAAAAGTAAATAAATACTTTACTCAGTGCGGCCGCATGGAGCTTGTTGATGCGACATAACATAAACTTCAAAATAAAACAACTTAAATGAATAGAGTAATTTTAAACGGTTCACTTCAGATGACACGCGAGTTAGGAAAAGAAGTGAAGTTATTTTACAGCTCTGTGAAGCGAACAGAAGAACCTAACTCGGTCGTTATAGTCATCATTTAACAATTTTCTTTTGCCTTATTCTTACAGTTGGAGCAGATTCCGTCCCAAGTGGTTTTGCCCTCTAGGTAATCCGATATTTTATAATAAGCTTTATTGCAAAGGTTGCGTTTGATAACGTTATTAAATAACAGACCACACCTGGCACAATATGACAGTACCTCCTAACTATGCATCATCATCATCATCATCATTAGGACAGCTGTCCACGTCCACTGGCGATTCATACATCTCCAAGATCATGAGGGGTTAGTTGCCATACTCGCCACGCTTAGCAGGCGGGTCGGCAAGCGCAGTATGTGATGTTCATACACGGAAAGAGGCTGCTGCCCATCTTCCGGAGCAGAGCAGACCCTCATGCTTTATAATGCATTTGTCCGTAGCAAACTAGAGTTTAGTGCGATAAGCTGGGATCCACGAGAGGCCAAATATGCACTACTCATCGAAAGACTCCAGCGTAAATTTGCAAGGTACATTTTATAAGCGTATGTACGGTTATTATCCATATCTTTTCCCATCCCTCTTTGTGTATGGTATGGTTGGATTGAACGCACTAGAGCTGAGGCGCAAACTACAATTGGCTATGCACTATTGCCTAATTTTGCGCAATAAAGTGAACAATCCAACCTTACTTAATATGGGTATATAGCGTGTCCCGTAATTGGGGTACTAAGCCGAAAGGGGGGTTTTCTACCCCCCCTGGCAAACAACGTTTGTTCTACGACTTTTTTGATTTTCAAGTTTTTCAGTGATAAGATAACGTTCAAAGTTTATACCAATTTCATAAGAGTGACAACCCTGCTCTCAGCTGTTACGGGCAATGACCTATTGACCGCCGGGGATTCCCGCGACGCGCCCGCAACGCGCTTGTGCGTATATTGAGTGTGGGTATAGGTGCGTGGTGTGCGTAGGCGCGTAGGTATGTATTACGGACACACGTCTGTTATACATTAGGGTTGACAGCGACTTGGAAAATTTTAATTTTGTATGGAAACCTGAAAATACGTTTTTTTGAAATCTTTCTTCGCCTTTGCATTCCTTTGGTGGGGGGTAATTTGCAGTTCCTGGCTTCATACACCAGTTACGGGACACCTTGTATATGTGCCGGACAACAATGTAAGAAGTGGTCGAAGACACCATAGGGTGTTTAGTTATTTTTCAGGGCGTACACAGCATGCCAACCACGCACCAACACTGCGGGCCCTCGCATTATTTAATAAGTTTCTGTCTGAGTTCCAGCATGTCGACATATTCGTTGATAGTTTTAATTCTATTTATTTAAATTTATTATTGTTTTTAAGTTCTGTGTAATTTGTGTAGATAGTGGGTAAGCGTTTTGATTTTATTTACTTTAAGCTTTATTTAAAATTGTTATTGATTTTAAGTTATGTGTAATGTGTGTAGATAGTACGTGTTTTGGTTTTATTACTGTAAGCTACTATCTTTCTTAATAAATAAATAAAAATGTCTAAATGTCTAAATTGTCTTAGCAGATTCTTACAGCATCCACGGGCAAGAGAGAAGCAACTTTCTAAAGCCGGCCCCTCACGGCGAACCCATGCATAAAAAACGGGAAATAAAGTTAAAGGCAAACGCACCCTATTTTCGATTCACGTGTACCTAAATTGCTTACCACCACATCATTTCCTTTCATGTAGGACTAAATCATTTACCCAAATCTGTAGCTGAGGGGCCGTTTAGATAACATCATTACCTGTGCCTGTTGTTTATTGGTGTATTTAGCGGTAATGTAACGGGTATACGCGGTACTTTATATCTGTACCCGTGCGAGTTTATGCAAGGTTTTATTTTGACGAGCCCTGTGGCGCAGCGAGCGAAGGTCCGCCTGCGACGCAAGGGGTTGCGGGTTCGATTCCCGCCTCGGGACAAATGTCTGTATGATCTGCAAATATTTGTTCAGGGTGTTCTGAATGTTTTTCTATATATAATAATAATATCTATCTATGTAGTATAATCTATTAAGTATATCAGTCATCTAGTATCCGTAACACAAGCTCTGCTTAGCTTGGGGCTAGATGATGCTGTGTGATTTGTCCAGCATTATTTATTTATTTATTTATTTATGGTGCCTTAGCTTTTATTAAGAGCAATATCAACGTGTGAACAAACGAATCTGTAAGGAAGAATTATAACATGACAAGCCGCACCCCGCAGTTTCACCCGCGCAGTTCCCGTTCCCGTGGGAATTTCGAAAAATCCCTCCTTAGTGCACCTCTAGGATACTCAAGTACATTGTGCCAAATTTCAAGTCTCTAGGTCCAGTGGTTTAGGCTGTGCGTTGTCTGTCAGTCACTCAGTCAGTAACGGAAGAGTTTTATATATATTGATTGAAAAAAAATTACCTAGTCTCGGAGGAAAGTTATTTTTTTGTAATGTGTACGCTCAATCTTTATATGATGCCATTTGATACCACTGGGGTATAATTGAAAACATTTGATTGTTTATTCCCACTTTTACCCCCATATCTTGTAAATAGCTCAACCGATTTCTACACACCTTTTCCTTTTATTTGATACCAAACGTTTCCAAACTGAGAGTAGGTACACATTACAAAAAAATTAAGGTAAACCTGCGAGACTAGGTAACATGTCGTAAGTTAATTTTTTTTTATAAATTTCTTTACATAGTTATCATGCTTTAAAAATACCCAGATCCGAGAAAAAATATCTGCATTTGATACAAACGTTTGTCCCGAAGCGGGACTCAAACCCGCAACCTCCGACCAACTAAAGACTTAAAAACTGCAACTCTGTCTTACACAAAATCAAATATCCCCTAAAACTCTATAGAGCTTTATAAGACGTCGACAAAGGTTCATCTGCCTCGCTGGAACGGCAAATTGCTATCATTTGCATCACAAGGGACGCGGGATCACTTCCCGTCCCCGGCTGCGTTTGCTCGGATGCATCCCTACGGGGGGAGTGTCTGGGTTCCAATGAAAGCCTTTGTAAGACTGTTTTAAAGGAACTGAAATCAATTTAGATTGTTGCGAGGGGTTGTATGAACGTGGCTTTTCACAAATGGCATCGGTGTTGAACTAGGTACAGTCAGATGCAAAGATTACTGTTCATTATCATCATCATTTCAGCCATACAATGTCCACTACTGATCGCAAGTTTCCCTCGTGGATCTACATTATAGTTGCCATACTCGCCACGCTTGGCACACAACAGGCACAGGTAAAGATGTTGGCGAGCGCAGTACAGGATGCTGATACACGGAAAGACGCTGCTGCCCATCTTCCGGAGATATCCCTTAGCAGACTTTTACTGCATCCACGGGCATAAGAGGAGGTGTAACATTCTAATGTTACTGTTACTGATTTCGGTAACTAAAGTATTATTTATTATATACTGTTACTATCAAAGATTTATATCGTTAGATACGCCCTTACCGCGATGTGACGCAAGCCACACCGTTTTGTTTCCACACGACAATATAATATACTAGTCTCTCACTCCGCGGTTTCACCGTAGTTCCCGTTCCCGTTGGGATACTGGGATAAAATATAGCCCATGTTACTCAGGTATAATGTAGCATTCTAATGGTGAAAGAATTTGAAAATCGGTTCAGTAGTTTATTCGTCACAAACATACAAAATAAAAATCTTTCATTTGTATAATATTGAGAGATTTTTGAATAGCTCGCTCATTTGGAATCAGTGCACCTCTAAACAGCGTTAGCCAGATGGTGTGTGTTGGTTCTCTCACGAAAGTTCGCGCAATATTCGCCTTCTTACAGACGTAGATACCGCTAGACTTGTTTACTTCAGCTATTTCCACAGCATTATGTCTTATGGCTTACTACTGTGGGGATGTGCTGCAGATATAGACACCGTATTTGTGCTGCAGAAGAGGGCTATTCGTTCTATCTACAATATGGGTCCCAGAGAATCACTTAGCACTAAATTTAAAGAAATAAATATAATGACAGTAGCTTGTCAATATATTTATGAGAACCTGTTGTACACCCATAAAAATATTGCTTCGTTTAAGAAAAACAGCGACAATCACAATGTAAATACAAGAAATAAGAATAAACTCGCTGTGCCCATTACTAGGCTTCATAAGGTGAAAATATATTTTAAAGGGCAATGTATAATACGCTTCTACAACAAACTCCCAAGTGAGTTGCAGAAGTTATCATTGAATAAATTTAAAAACATTATCAAACGCAATCTGTCCAATAAAGCTTATTATAAAATATCAGATTACCTAGAGGACAAAACCACTTGGGACGGAATCTGCTCCAACTCCGTCAAACGTAACATAAGACAAAATAAAATTGTTAAATGATGACTATAACGACCGAGTTAGGTTCTTCTGTTCACTTCTTTTCCTAACTCGCGAGTCATCTGAAGTGAACAGATTCAATTATGTGCTTTATTCTATTTATTTGTGTTGTTTTATTTTATAATTTGTGACGCGTCAATAAGGTCCATGCGGCCGCACTGAATAAAGTATTTTTTGATTCTTGATTCTATGACTGCACAATATATGTTAACAATAACAGTTTGATTTTGTACGGGCAAAACCAGTGTGCGGCATTATTGTTGACACACCATATAAAGCCATGCACAGTTTTTGGTGTAACACCACATCTAACGATTTAGATTTATTTATTTTTCATTAATGTTAATATATAAAACATACGTGTCTATTATTTTTGTATTAAATAACTGAGCGACTTAATAGAATTTTGATTTTCAATCTCTGTCAAGAAGCCTATTACCAACACACCTACGCGCCATCGATTTTATTAAGCTCGAGAGCTTTTTCATTTGAATTCGTAATCTTCCAGCATTTGGATTTCATTTCATCATCCTGCACGGATTTTAATGGAGTTCGGCTTTATACAAATTACACGGGGAATCCAATCAGGCATTAAGCTCTTCATTACGGCAGTCGTATGTTACTGTTACCTGTAGATGGGTATAGCCTGACAACATACGGAAGTAACTATGACAGCTTAAAGCGGGGCGTCCACTGCGAATGCGGGCTCGCGGGAAGGAAAGTGGGGCTCAAAATCCATCCCGAGCGGCGCTATTGCACGTTCTTAATGTCTCGCTCGAATGACATTGATGGCATTGATTGACAATGGCGTAGCTGGCATTCATTTTCAAAGTCAAAGTCAATTAGTGTTTATTCAATAGAGCAAAATCTAAATAAAATTGTCAATTTACAAAATACTAGCTGCACTCTGCGGTTTTACCCGCGTAGTTCCCGTTCCCGTGGGAACACGGAAATGAAATAAAGCCTATGTTACTCAGGGATAATGTTGCATTCTAATAGTGAAATAATTTTTCAAATAGGTCCAGTAGTTTAGGTGCCTATTCAATGCATACAAACAAACAAACAAATATTTCCAATTTATTATTAGTGTAGATGTAGATAAACAAAACACATTTAAATTGAATAAAGCACAGAATATTTTTTTCCAAGCGAGGATTGACAAAGAAATTGTTGGCATTGATTGAGAGTGGCATTGCTGACATTGACGTGATTGAAATACTTGAGACGTATGTTAATGACCCCGCCCTGCAGGTAGTAAGCAGCCCGATTTTTTACGAGTGTTTACTGCGAGTTGTGCAAAGGTCCTGTGTTTTCGAATGAATGCTAAAACTGTCATTGAATGCCAGCAATCGAGTAAAAATGTGTCATAATATATGGACCCCGCCCCATTAGCTCATATGGATGGCACAATATATAATATACACACACACACACACCTACCTTCACTTTATGGATCTACGATTTATTCGATTGAGATTTGGATATTTAGCTCTGATATGACTAATGTACCCAATTTTAGCGCTAAACGTAAGACTGCAAGCAGCGCACGTTATGGTGCCATTTAACAAAGTTGAATCTAATATTTGAAGGCGGTCTTGCTTTCAGATTACATAGATACATTTTTTATCTTTATTTAAAGAGCTTAGTCACAATGTGATTTTGTTATTCATCCTGTACATGTCATCTCCATTCGGGCCGTTTCTTAGCAAGGGATTGCTAACGAGAAGGTTCTATACATGACCCGATATAGAAAGAGGGTGTCACACATGTTTTGAATCAAAGCCACAGAATGAAGGCATGACTCTCGCAGTCTCTCATACTGTCATCTTTTCGTTTTTTTCGTTTAACAAAAGTCGGTACCTACCTACTTATTTATTTATTTAATCGTATGACATGTTTAAAAAGGCATAGGTAACAAAAAATAAAAACATTCAAAATTAAAAATCTTCTAATACTAAAAAATAATAACTACACTAATATAGTTGTTCGCCCCGAACTTATATTAGTGTAGTTATTTATATTTTCCGATTTATAATTTTCAATGAAGTCCCATTTGTACGAGTATTTGAACTTGACTTTGCGTATCTATTTGGACTGGATTGCTCGAATCCTCCGAACACTCATAACTTTAATGGGGCTCCTAACTTGTAATTTTTCATCAAAATAGAATCGTTACTTCAAAAGTTATCCTCGAACCAAAAAGTTAAAGCCATATCTAAAAAAATATCTCAGAAGCCAAAATTCCCCCATGACAATCGATTTATACAGATGCAATCACCTTTTGTTTAAAATTTCATTAAAATTCGATAATCCGTTAAAGAGTTATCCTCGGACACAAAATGCGGACATACTTGGACATAAACTCGAGAGCATAGAAATCGCACATAGGGGCATTTTCCTACATTTTCATTTTGACCCTTATTTTTTCTTTAAATTAAAGTGTGGTTGCTAATCCCTAAAAAAACATAATATCTAGCCTTGACCTTTGAAATCATAACAGTGGCAACGTAACAATACAATTGCCTAAATTAGCTCGTTTCAGGTAGCTCGGTTTGTGGGACTTTGACCAGGTATAAATGGATAAGGGATGATTGAAATGACATCATATCGAACCCGGGCATCTAGCTTACTGGAGCCTGGCTAGATCTATGAAATCAGATGGTATCTCAATCCTGCCCCCTCTGCTTCGCCCGAATCACCAAACGCCTGCGTTTGATGACAAGGAAAAAGCAGACGCACTAGCTGAGAGTCTTGAATCCCAATGCTCTCCTAGTCTTGAACCCGTCGACCCTGATCACCTTAACATGGTGAACAGTGAAGTCGACCGCCTAGTTTCCCTTCCCCCCTCTGCTCCTCCTTTGGACCTCATTAGAGCAGCAGAGGTCGCCCAGATCATTAAAGATCTTCGCCCTAAGAAGTCCCCTGGCTCGGACGGCATCAGCAACAGAGTACTCAAGAAGTTCTCTGTTGCCCTCATACATCTCCTGGTCAGCATATTCAATGCTGCCATGGCTAACTGCTCTTTCCCTGATGTCTGGAAGGAAGCCAATGTAATTGGCATCCACAAACCGGGCAAAAAGGCAAACGAGCCTTCCTCCTACCGTCCCATCAGTCTCCTCAGCTCCCTGGGGAAGATCTATGAGCGTCTCCTTCTGAGACGTCTCTGGCGTCACGTCAATGAGCATAGTCTCTTGCCTGACGAACAGTTTGGCTTCCGAGCCCATCACTCCTGTCCCCAGCAGGTGCTCCGCATCACGGAGCACATCCTGTCCAAGTGGCATCACACTTGGCCAGCAGATACGGGTGCTGTCTTCCTCGATGTAGCTAAAGCCTTCGACAAAGTCTGGCACAACGGCTTGGTTTACAAGCTTTTCCTGCTTGGAGTGCCAGACAGACTCGTACTCATCTTACGAGACTACTTGTCGAACCGCTGCTTTCGCTACCGCGTGGAAGGCACGCTCTCAGACCCCAAACCCGTCCGAGCTGGAGTTCCTCAAGGCTCAGTCCTTGCTCCCCTTCTTTTCACGCTGTACACCAGCGACATTCCCCGACACCCGCAAGTCGAACTTGCCCTCTTCGCCGATGACACGGCTTTGTACGCGTCCGATAAGAACAAGAGTCGCGTACGCATAAGGCTGCAGGCTGCTCTAGACACCCTAGGTGCCTGGTTCAGAAAGTGGCGCATAGAGGTGAACCCGACGAAAAGTGCAGCAGTGTACTTCTCTCGGAGTCCCGTCTTGCCCCAGCCTCTCCTCCTCTTCTACAAACCCATCCCTTGGGTTAGGTCAGCTCGCTACCTAGGAGTAATCCTAGATAGACGTCTTAGTAAGACGTCTATCTAGGATTACCTAGGCTGTTTAACCGGCTAAGCACGAACTTGGCGCGATTAGTGACAGACCTTATGTGGGGATAGAAGGTAAGACCGTCTTACCTGCTATCCCCACATAAGGTCTGTCACTAATCGCGCCAAGTTCGTGCTTAGCCGGTTAAACAGCCTTCTCAACTCGAAAAGCAAAATGTCCTTTAGAAATAAAGTGACACTTTACAAGACAGTTGTACGGCCAATAATGACATATTCCTCTGTCGTCTTTGGCCAGTCCCGTCATGTTAGATGCCTTCAGGTAGTCCAAAACAACTTCTTGCGCAGGGCCACGGGTTGCCCATGGTACATGCGCAATGTAGACCTCCACCGAGATCTCAAACTCGAGTCCATCGAACACTATTAAAACTGCTTCAAAGCGTTTTTATGAAGTGGCGGCGGAACACTCCAATCCCCTAATCTCGGGATTACCCTCCGACTACCCGATAGAGCCATTGCCCACGAGTTCTTTCCTCCGTCGACCGAGACACGTTCTCGGCTTGCCCGTTGACGAGATCACCGCCGCTAACCCGGAGGTGACGTCAACCAGTCCCACATTAGCTGCTAGACACATTTTCAAAAACCGGTCCCGCCGGCAGGGCCGAAGAATACATTCTTCCGTCTTAAGGTGCAGTTTTGCACCTAGACGCTAACCTTCAGTAGATTCAAAAATCTGGCCACAGTCCAAGCCGTGGTTCGAACCTAAGTGGTGCCCTTAAGCTTGTTGCCCCAACCTAACTTTTGCGGCTGGGCGCCTTCTGCGCTCGCCATAGTCCGGTAACGTTGTCATGGCCATCTGCGGTCAACAACATTTTTGTCATTTCGAAAAAAAAAAAAAAAAAAATGACATCATGTTCTTTCCTCCGTCGACCGAGACACGTTCTCGGCTTGCCCGTTCACGAGCTCACCGCCGCTAACCCGGAGGTGACGTCAACCCGTTATACTAGCTGCTAGGCACACATTTAATAACCGGTCTCGCCTGCGAGGCCGAAGAATACACTTTTCCGTCTTAAGGTGCAGTTTTTCACCTGGACGTTAACCATCATTACATATAAAAATCTGGCAACAGTCCAAGCCGTGGTTCGAACCTAAATGGTGCCCTTGAGCTTGTTGCCCCAACCTAGCTTTAGCAGCTGGGCGCCCTCTGCGCTCGCCATAGTCCGGTAACGTTGTCATGGTCATCTGCGGTCAACAACTTATATAATCATTTCGAAAAAAATATGACTTAATTTGCATACCAACTCCCAGTCAGAAAGGTCCTTTGACGAATACATCATCTCTCTAAACAAGAAAATGGATACCACACCAGAAGCAGCATCTCAAGTGGACCGTACTCTGGGCTCTGCTTGACATAAATTCGATACTAAAAATACTTAATATCTATTGGTATCTTAGATGATTGATATATGTAGGTACATAATGAATATTCAGCCGAAACGCCTAGTTGCCATTAAGAACTTCATTCGCTTCGCTCACTCGTACGATTATAAAGGACAAAAAGGGTGGCCTAATAATAATGCGCGCCAGTATAGTAATGTACTGAAGCCTTCCAACCTAAAACTTTAACAAAGGGGATGGCAGAGGAAGTGCCGAAACTGAATTACTTAAATAATTCCAGGTTCAACTAACTTGTTCTGTTAAATGGGCTCGTACAACTCAATTTACTAAATATAGAAGTAGCCAGCTTACTATTAACTTGTATAATGAATGGATTTTGTAAATTAATTAGCTGGTTGCGGCGAAAACGTAGAAGATTGAAAGTTCTTGATCATCATCATCATTATCATCTTTTCAGTCATTGAGACGTCTATTGCTATTGGACATAGACCTCCTAGTATTGCGGCTGGAAGCGGCCTAGATCCACCGTCGACCTACACAACTTACCAGGTCGTCATCATTGCTTCTATTGCCTAGCTTAGCATTGAAGTCCCCCATAACAACAGTGAAGTAACTGTAATTTTGTATGTACATCATTTCAGCCGTAGGACGTCCACTGCTGGACATAGGCCTGGATATCCAGTTATTGCGGTTGGAAGCAATCTGCATCCACCGTCGACCTGCGGTCTTCACTAGGTCATCATCCCATCTTGTTGGTGGACGTCCTACGCTGCGCTTGCCGGTCCGTGGCCTCCACTCGAGAACTTTTCGGCCCCATCAGCCATCTGTTCTGCGAGCTACATGGCCTGCCCATTGCCACTTCAACGTGCTAATCCGTTTGGCTATGTCGGTGACCCGAGTTCTTCTACGTATCTCCTCATTTCTGATTCGATCGCGTAAAGAAACCCCGAGCATAGCCCTCTCCATAGCTCGTTGAGTTTCATAGCTCGTCGTTTGTATGTACGGCTCTACTGATTTAACTGTACTCAAATTCATCATCCAGCCGTAGGACGTCCTATGCTGGACATAGATCTCCCTCATGGGATTCCGAGTATTGATAGAGGATAGCTACCCTTAAGAGGGTAGTTGACATATCTCGCCATGCTTGGCTGGCGGGTTGGCGAGCGCAGTACAGGATACGGCAAATTTGTACTCCAATTAACATTAAAATAATAATTATTATCAGAATTCATTCAATTCGCTGACTGCGAGTTCAGGTTTCATAATTAAGTTTATTCAGTTGAGTATTTTGAAGTAACCTCGGGTTTGGTTTCTTTGAAAATACTGTTTAACCGTGAAACAACACGACGATTCTTGTTTCTTTTGTAAATAGCTTTTAGGCAATCTTTGTGTAGCGTTAGAAAAAATAATAATATTCCTGGACATTTTACACAGCTCCATCTAGCTTCTAGCAAGTAAGCTGTACAAAATAGATGTATTGCTATTGGACAGGGTGTGAAAAACAAAATTCTTTTCAGTCCGTTAGGCAAATAATACAGAAAAAATTACGGTATATTTGTTTTTTTCAAATTATTGAAACAAAACGTAGATAAAGTGCAGTTTAGGGGGTTCGTTACGTTATATGTCGTTTGAACTACATATACCTAACACCGGAACATGTCGGCGCGTGACGTCACGCTACATTTCGATAAATGTATCGCCGTTATTTTTTGATTACGTTAAAAATAAAAAATAGGTACGTGTTCAATATTACTCTACATGTCGGACTAAAATATTCAATTTATTCAAGTGCCGTGGGGTGCCCGCAGTAGAATGTTACCCCTTCTCTCATACTTATGGATGCAGTAAGAGCCTGCTAGGGGACACCTCCGGAAGATGAGCAGCAGCGTCTTTCCGTGTATCAACATCCCGTACTGGGCTCGCCAACCTGCCTAGCAAGCGTGGTGAATATGGCATCTAGTACTATGCTATGTTTTCTTTCATTCTAGCATTTATTTTCCTACAGGAGGTGCAAAGTGTAGTGTGACTATCAGCCCATGTTGGTCCTGACCTTTATATTGATATGACAAAATAGTATGACAACTCGTACGTAGCGCAACTACCACGCATGGAGATCTGTGAGGGAGGCCTGTGTTCAGCAGTGGACGTTTTACGGCTGAAATGATGAAAATGATGATAAATCAAATAGCCTGCTAAGTAACCTAGTAGTATCTGGTAAGTACCCTTAACACAAGGCCGCGTACTTTTGGGCTAGATGGTGCTGACTATCTGCGGAAGATTGAGCAAGCGTATAGTAGTCTAGGCAAGACTGCACTACACGAAACATGGTTTAGCCGGTAAGAGTCCGGCATAATTGTCTTTCTCCTCTTAGAAAGGTGATATCCATGAAGGTTGCCCCACCAGAAAAAAAAGATGGTGCTGAGTGTAATGCCCATATTTATTTGAAAAAGTTTACATTGCGAACAAATTGCAAAAAATATTTCACTTTCAGTGCAACGCGAGCGCGTGAGAGGGAAGGAGACGGCGCCGCGTAAAAGCTCCATTCCCTGACGAAAGTTCCCCTGGGAGGAACTGAACACGTTGGAAACCTGTTTTAAACAAACAACCCGTTTAATATAACAAATTATAAAATACTTGTATTCAGAACCATTTTTTTTTTTACCCAAAACTAAGTCTTATAAAGATTTACTTTTCATGGGTATTTTTAAATAAGCATTCTTCTCTACTCATAGATCCGCTAGAGAATTTAAAATTCCCTTTACCCTTTGAGACAACTATTAGATTTACTGAGAAATTCAGCAATATGTCAATATTAATAATATAATATTACACACAGTGTACAGTACAGTCAGCGTCAAATTGATATGAGCGTCTAGAGTAGTCAAAATTATCTTAGTAAACAAAGCTCTCAAAGTTATCTGTGAATAATAACTTATACGAAATTAACCAATAATTATTTTAATATTCACGTTTTATTTGCAACCATGACACTAAAAATATCTGATTTATCAGATAATGGTTATATCTATGATATTTCAAGATTTTCAAGTATCTATGACATTTCAAGTATTCACTCAAAAGAGGTTGCATACTACCTTTGAGAGCTTTGTTTACTAAGATAATTTTGAACACCCTGACTGCTCATATAACAATGAGTAGTAAGATATTTTGAACACCTTAGATGCTTGCAACAATATGATGATTCGAACTGCGTATATCAAATTGCTTTTATGTTTTTCAGATCATTTTGACTACTCTAGAGGCTTATATCAATTTGACGCTGACTGTACAGTCAACGACTATAAAAAGTGAGTAAACTTCACCCAAATTAGGAAAATTACAACTTTTCACTTGTCACAATGTAACGATATTTCTGAAACTGTAAGTGCTGAATTAGGCTGGCATTTTGCATGTAGCTTCCTTCTAGGACCAGGTACCAGCTGAAAAGACGGCATTTGGTGTATTTAACATTTTGCTGTAAAATACTGTTGCGCCGTGCGCAAACGCAAACTAGTAAGTTAGTGAAGGATCCTGAAAGGACCAGTGTGCAAACAGCCGAAAGAATCCAAAGCTCACTCTCTATTGTTTTCAACACAAACAGTGAAGTGAAGTTTCTAGACAAACCGGTTTTTAAACAATAGTGCGGGATGTAAATAAAGTTGTAAAAAGTTATTTACTTGTCTATTGTTGTCCTGTTCCTATTGTCTCTAGGTACTTCGGCGACTAGAATCTTCTTTTTAAATACGTGAGCGTGTCTGCCGAGGCACAGTCTTTATTTGGCTACGGAAGTGAACAGTGCGATATATCCGAGTGACTTCAAGTGATCAGCGACTAGTGTACAAGTGTTCAGTGAATTGTGAACAAGTGTATAGTGTTATTCAGTGAAAAAGTGTTCTAGTGAGAATCTGCTGAGTGATTCTTATTGGTGTGATCTGTGATTAAAGTGTTAATTTTTAACTGGACTACATTATTTAATCCCGAACCCTCAGCTCGTAACAATACTATACAAGGCTGTTAAAATTTTGGGTATTTCTATAAGTACTCCAAATTTTAACACCTTTACGAATCAATAATGGGAGGTAAAAATAAAATGGAGTGTAATAACTCTTATAATATTTTTTTGCTAAACTCTAATTAAAGTTTGCTTAAATATTTATATGGGTAAGCAGACTGTTGCATGTAAACGAGGGTTCAAAGATGGTTTTCTCATTTGTTTATACAGTCATCATTTTTAATGTAGAGCCTTAATTGTTCACGTGAGGGAGTGTTTGTTATTGACTGTACTCTAGTAATAAGACGATCAAAAATAAAACAATATAAAAGATAAAGTGCTTTTATTACAATACAGAATTTATACATACTCCGCCAAATACAAAAACATCAACAACAAAGGAGGAATCAAATCAAAAACTACTCCTAACGCGATCTCCAATACATCAGAAGCCATTTTAATTGACAACACTACAGGCAGTGAAAATGTGCGGGGAATAAAATAACAGCTATATTCAACGAATTACGAAGAGTATTTTATCAATATCAGTCCATACTTAACACCTAACAGGATCACCTAGAAAGCCTAGAATGCTCTATGGTCACTATTGAGGTACCGAATAATAAATTAAACTTAGATCTACTAACGTCGCTATAGTTAAAGGACGACATTTTTTTTGTAGCAGCTAAGATATCTTAAATGTGGAACGTTTCCGGATTTTGTAGATTGAACAGCTACAACCGCACTTTGATTAAGTATACACTGTGTGTATTTATATCGACCTCATTCTAGAGTCGCATGGGTAAACTGGCTTAACTGATTTTCATCTTTTTCCTCTAACCTGTAACTGGAACATTGTAACTTTAGTACAGTAAGTAATTAATGGTCGTGTATTCACTTTGCTATGGTGTACCATAAAGTACCTTACACGAAATCGTGCACTTGTAAGCACATATAAAACATCTTAGCCTGAGATGCCTTCAAGATGACCGTTGTTTCCAAAGTTCAAACCAATTATGAAGATTACACACCGAAGCCGAACTTTTGCCTTGATAAACTATTAATGGAATAATAATAACCGATCGTGTTCCATCATTACTGTTTCTGTTCTAATTGATGTTTATCCATTTCAAATTGTTTATCTCTTTGTATTTGTAACATATTTGGTTTAATCTGACTCAATCATTGTTATTATAAAATCGACTTTTGATTTCATAGCTAATCAAAGTACGTGAAAACTCATTATTGGAATTCAAAGTTTACAAATAGCAATTCCATGTTCACTGGAGAGTAATTATTTTTGCCACTAGATAGTATTTCACATTATTCCGCACTGTTTCACTATATTTCACTTTTGGTTCTTCAAAGCCAGCCGGTGTGTATTCCACGTAGACGTGTACCCGTTCGGATACGGTGTACCCATATGGGTACACTGGCATGTACCCATTCGGGTACACTAGACGGCGTTGCCAGTGTGCACTCCGTTCACGCTGAGGGGGATCGTGTTGAATTCATCATCGAGGTCCTCGTGTTTCCTGGGGGAAATAAAAATTAATGGTAATTACTCGATGGCAGGGAATTTTGATCTCGCACGCGCTTGGTAATCTCGTAATACCCTGTGAATAAGTTAGGTTATTGTAGCCGTGCGGTGCTGGCAGTAGAATGTTACCTCTTCTCTCTTGCCCGTGGATGCGGTAAGGATCTGCCAAGGTATACATCTGGAAAATTAGCAGCAGCTACTTTCCGTGTATCAACATCCCGTACTTGGCTCGCCAACCCGCCTGCCAAGCGTGGCGAGTATGGAAATAACTTAGCACCTCATGATCAGTACTTTAAAGATCCATAATGGAGGCCTATGGACAGCAATAGATGTCCTACGGCTGAGATGATGAAGTTTGGTTATGGGAGAGCATTTCCTTGTCGGGAAATAAAGTATTATTGTAAAGTAATAAAGTGTACTCGGCGTGAAAAATCAACTCAGTATGTGGATACAGTCAGTGTAGTGTGCTGTCCCAGTGGGAACCGGCCCTAATAATTTTTATGAAGATCAAGTGAGGGTAGTTCAACAAACGCCTTCGCTTTGCTGCGGTACCTCCATCACGTCAGTCTTCCCGGGACCATGCTTGGTGCAATCCAAGCGAAACGTCGGGAAATAATAAAGGTAATTTACGCGATAAATACCCGGTTATATGTATGTTAATAATGTGTTGTGATCTCGAAAGTTTAAAAAAGACAAAAGTATTATCGTGTGTTGTTTTTGTGGTTATTAGTACTGGATATTATTTACGACCTTATAGCTCACATTCCTTCCTTATAATAATAGGGCTGTGACACACAGATGGATATACAGATAGACAGACGGGCCAGACGAAATTATTAGGTTTCTGTTTTTGCCAATTTTGGCTATGACAATAAAAGTAATGGAATATAGGTTTTCATATGTATGATGTAAGGTACAGACAGCGTCATAGATAAGTATCCCCCTTGTATAATAAGACACCCAGCTTCAAATCCCTACGGCCGCTGGGAGTATACTTAATTGTGATGCTTACTCTACCTTGAAAAATGAGAAACGATTTGAGAGTTGAAAATTGAAAACTGAATACTCGGTTGCATTAGACAATGTTTAGATTTTAGCAAGTTGACGAAATTTTGTCATCTTATTAACATGAGCCCTAACAAAAATACTTGTATATTAAAGTTTTAATTATCAAGTACAAGTATGTAGGAGATTTAAAAAAAATACCATTTTAAAAATATTTTGGATAAACTTTCTGAATAGACATAAGCTACTATTTATGGTAAGTACAACGAGTCGCAGGTGAATATTGTCTACGAGTACTTGGTTCAAGGAAACTTAATATTACCAAACAGGTACAAACATAGTATGTGTAGTCTACCACAAAATCACCTATCTACAAAAACCACAATTCGAATTTAGTTTCTCAATCACCGATCGATAGCTGTTACAAAATACTCGTTGCTTATACCTGCTACATAATAGCTTTTACTAAATACTTCCTGTCTCGTATTTTATGTACTTAGACGTGAAGATGTTCGTTTTTAGCATAAAGCTACCAGAGAAATAACTTTATGCTAAAAAACCACATAGTTCTTAATATTTTTGGTCGTATTAGAAACCTGGAAATTGATTTCACAAACCGGTTAATTAAAATTCAAGAATACTCTAAATAAAATCGAATAATTTCATCAACCAATTACTTACAGTAATGAAATGTAAATTACCTTTAACGTTTGTTATCCTAAATTAAACCCGTCCTAAGAAAAGGGTGGAAAGTTAGGAGAGTATCTGAGATTAATAAACAAAACATCCCTTTCAGGCTCGGCCCTTAGGATAAATCTGTATTTACAGCTTTTTGAATATATTGTAGGCCTCGACTGGGTAGGTTTTTACAAGCCCAATTTACTTGAGGATTTGCATCCCTACCTTTTTTCTTGTTTTATTTATGAGAAACTCTATAGGGTTAAATGATTTGACCTTAATATTTTTTAAGAAACAAAATTACATAATGGTTTCCAGTATAGAATCAATTATTTTATTTAAATCAAAATATCCACCTGCTTAAAGTTTTGAAGTTCTGCTAAGAGTTTTGAAGAGTTAGTTTGAACTCCTTGGTACATTTAATAACTTCAATTATTTACAAAAATGTATTGTACAGTTCTTGACTTTAAAAGATTAGTTTCGTTTTTCTTGCAGTGAAAAGTTCTATGAGCTTATGCATAAGTAATTTGTCTTTGATACCTACGAGTAGTTTCTTAAGTGTTAAGCTCATTGCACTTTCGTATAATATAAGGTGAAATCAAGTAAAACTCTTTCAATATTGTAGTCTCCTAGGTAAAATGCAGTGTTTCAGCCTTGGTATAACGTGGGTTTAATTACGGTTTGAAAAAAATTAAAAAGTGTTAAAATAGTTTGTAAATGATAGCAAAAATTAAAAAACAAATTTATGTTTCTCTAAAAAGTCTCACTATTCAACACTAGCACTGTTCCTCACAATCGAGTTTAAAGGCTAGTGCTAAAGCAGAGTCTATACGAAGCCAGTAATGCTGGCGCCAGTAAAAATAGACGGGTGCTCTATTCTCGCCAGCGTTGGCAGCCAGCGCTGGCTTGGCTTGAAAAACTGTATAAACAAGGCAAATAACAAGCCAGCGCTGGCCTCGTGAAAACAAGGTGTAAAAGCCTAATAATTATGACCAGTTGGTCATAAAGACGGCTCAGTTGAGCCACGTAGGTCGTCATGAGTCAAGTGTAATTCCGAAAGGTTCCAAAATGTCCAACAATGATGAAGCTAGAGTCGGCGCCACCACTGAAATCTTACGGCAAAAGCAGGAACTTAACACAAAAAAAGTAAAAACTCAACAAGAAACTCAAAAAGAAAGTACGGTCTGTTTTCTGTCTTTCATTACGTTAGCAGCGCCGCGTCAGTACTATGCTAATTAAATAAGTAAAAGAGCTAGGCTACCTTCTAAATACACATAACTAAAAAACTAAACCCAACTATTCATTTAAAAAAAACAGGGACTTCTTACGTTATAATTTTGAGTCCATTATCATGCCGACATGTTTCGATTTAAAAATAACTGTATTTGTAACTTCGCCAACGCGCCTCAAAATTATAGCGAGAGTAAGTGAATATTTTTCCCACGTATTTTTTTAAGTGAATTAAAGTGGACCAACTTTAGTAGTTTACAGTATTTTGGAGATCCAATGGCAGAGTCCTTTTTTGGTGGTTAATCCACAGTGAAGCCGGCGTTTCTATGTGAAAATAAAGATAAAGTTACTTTAAGTATCTTTAATTTTTCATGAGTTTCATGAAAAATTAAAGGATTTTTCATGATCCGTACTTGGAGATCCATGAGGCCTTTGTCCAGCAGTGGAATGTCCTACGGCTGACTTGATGGTTCCTTCATTTTAAAATCATAGTTACCTGGGCGATGAAGGAACTCATGAAGGGTAGCCTTCCTATTTGTCTCAAACGGAAACTTATGGATGGATGCATTCTTCCTGTCCTGACATATGGTGCAGAAACCTGGTCTTTGACAGCTCTCCAGCGGTCAAAGCTCGAAGTCAAAGAGCGATGGAGCGCAGTATTTTAGGTGTTAAATAAACAGTGGCGTATATTGTAAGGAATTATTAGCAGTCCGTAACACAGGCTCGGTTCAGTTTACGTAAGTTCATCCACATTTTTTGTTATTGTTATTAATAACCTACATTCTTAAATTAGCTTCGTTAAGGCTTAAGATTGTTATAAGTCTGATTGTAGTTTTTTATCGTAAATAAATCTATAAAAATGTATAAAACTCTATGATTATATTATTTATATATTTATCCCTCTGAATTGGTGAATACCAATTTCCAATGGCGTCGACTAGAATCAATTCGATATGTTACATGCGGGCACATTGAATGTTTTCAACGTGCGCGGTCGGAGTAACGTGAAACGTAACAGCGATGTACCAAATTGATTGCAGTCGTCGGTTTCAAAAGGTAAAAAATACTAGCTTCTGCCCGCAGCTTTGCATGTGCTGTACCCGGATCAAAAGTATCAAAAAACATCTTTAAACGAAGTTTAAATAGATCTATAAGTAATAATGAGATAAATTATGCAAAACCGTTGAAACGGAATTTGCTCAACTCTGTGTAATATACAGGGTGGAATTTTGTAATGTAAACCTGGAGGGAAAGTAATCTTGATACTGTAGATAGAAAATTTTACTCAAAGAAAACATTCCTTTATTTTTAAAACTACATTCAAATATTTTAGAAAATTCGCTTGCCACGCCCGTGAATCGAACCGACTAAAATCTGTAAAAATTAGACCCTGTACTTTTATTGCATCGAACGTTAGGGTCAATTATAACGATGAAATATATCTAACAAACTTGATACTTGAACTTGTTTCTTTAAGTAAAATTTTCTACCTACAGTATACCCCTACCCTCCAGGGAGTTACCCTCCAGGTGGCATTACAAAATTCCACCCTGTATAAGACAAAAATTATACCGTATACTTTGCACTAAAAAGCCCTTTCCTTCGTTTTAAAAATGTTGTCCCCTATTTTACGAATTTCTGATGGCGCAGATTAGAATCAATTCGACAGTAACATGCGGGCACACTAAATGTTTTCAACGTGCGCAGTCGGAGTAACGTGAAACGTAACAGCGATGTACCAAATTGATTGCAGTCGTCGCCGTCGACTTCAAAAGGTATTAAAATACTAGCTAGGATTAGAATCAATGTAATAGGCGTCGATTAGAGTCAATGCGGCATGTAACGTGCGCTCGCAATCGGAGTAAAGGGAAACGTAACTGCGACGTTTCGAATTGGAGTCAGTGATTACCAGTCGCGGGTTTGTATTTAGCGGCTTTGAACGGATAACATATTATGATAAAGAAAGCTCTTTAAAACAAGCTTTTCCAATCTTTTACTTTGAAACCTGTACAAAAATAAACCTATCCCTCCATCTTGTGTCGGCACCCATTTTGAAAGTATTAAGTGATAATGTCTTATTAATAAGTCAAAGAATAAAGAATCAAAAAATACTTTATTCAGTGCGGCCGCATGGATCTTATTGACGCGTCACAAATTACAAAATAAAACAACACAAATAAATAGAATAAAGCACATAATTGAATCTGTTCACTTCAGATGACACGCGAGTTAGGAAAAGAAGTGAACGGAAGAACCTAACTCGGTCGTTATAGTCATGATTTAACAATTTTATTTTGTCTTATGTTACGTTTGACGGAGTTGGAGCAGATTCCGTCCCAAGTGGTTTTGTCCTCTAGGTAATCTGATATTTTATAATAAGTAAATAAATAATGCTTATAATTCATCATGGCAGACGTCATAGATAAAATCGTGGGTAAACAATGGATTGGACTGGCACAGAATCGTGGCGGATGACACAAACTAAGGGAGGCCTATACCCAGGAATGGGTGAAATCGGTCTGTGGATGATGTAATTTATAGAAAACACCCAGATCCGAGACAAATACGAGTATCTGCAGAACAAACTTAATGAGCCCCGGCGGGGATCAACCCAAAGCTCCTGCGTCTCAGACGAACTGGGCCACGGAGGTTATAGAACAAGCTTTACATCATCATTTCAGCCATAAAACGACCACTACTGAACGCAGGCCTCCCTCATGGATCTCCATAAGGGGCAGTTGCCATACTCACCACGCTTGGCAGGCGGATTGGCGAGCGCAGTACGGGATGTTGATACATGGAATGACGCTGCTGCCCATCTTCCGGAGGTAGCTCTTAGCAGGCTCTTACTGCATCCACGGGCAATATAGGAGGGGCAACATTCTACTGCCGGCACCCCACGGCATACAGCTTTACATAGTTTGGGATTAAATGGCGCTGTTTTGTACTGTCCAGCGTTATTTATTTATAATAGTGTAGAACGAGAAGGTCTCGTATTTATTTATAGGTAGTGTAGAACGTCTAACAAATCTGGCTTAAGTACTGTTAAATGATCAATGCTGCATCTTAACTCGACTCGAGTTAACAAATCATCGCTAATGGACACATCCTGTACTTGCAGCAAACACACTGGAATATCATCTCACCGCCTTCAGCTTACAATTAACCCTTATTCCCATCTAGATAAGGTCCACAAACTGGTTCAAACACCCTTTGACATTAATTCAAACGGCAATAAAGACCCCGAGCCTGGAGGATGTGCATCTTCAGGTCATATTGCTTTGTGGTAAAATTGAAACTTGAAAAGCACATGGCACGTTATTACACATAGCTGGTTTAACCGCCGGTTTTTTTAAGTTTCTAAAAGGTTAGGTTACTATTAAGGACGACCAACATTTGGAGCACGGTTGATTTCCATCAATCGAAAAGGTAACTATCAAAGTTTCTGCTAGGTGTTATTATAAAAGGAAAGGGAGTGATTCTGACTCCCCCAAGGAACAAATTTGGTTAAATACTTTCTAGATACCGGTTAACAACTTCATAGTTTCAAGGCTTTCTGAGGTTCGTTGATTTTTATATTAGTTTCAGCAGTAAACGTCCACCACTGAACACAGGCCTCCCTTGTGGATCTCTATGGGGGTAGTTGCCATACTCACCACGCTTGGCAGGCGGGTTGGCGAGCGCAGTACGGGATGTTGATACACGGAAAGACGCTGCTCGACAACTCGCCTGCCAAACGTCGCCAGTATGCCAACTACTCCTCATAGAGATCCTGGGAGCATCATGGAAGACCTGTGTTCAGGAGTGGATGTTTTACGGCTGAAATGATGATGATAGTAGTGGTTGTAAGTAGTAGTGGAGGTATAAAGTAGTTGTAGAGAATGCAAAGTCAGACGGAGAAGTAGTAGTAGTAGAATTGTAGTAAAGTAGTTGTAATAGTAGTAGGTGTAATACAAAGTTCGCCGGGACAGCAGGTATAATGAAAATGATGAATGTCCATGCTCACAGTCGGCTTGAGTTAACAAATCATCGGTAATTAGGCACATCCTGTAACCTACCTCTTAGAATATCATCCTTCTGCCGTCAGCATACAATTAGCCCTTATTCCCATCTAGATAAGGTCCACAAACTAAGTCAAACACGCTTTGACGTTCATTGAAACGGCAGTCGAGTAAAGAGAACGAGCCTGAAGCTAGAACATACAACTTCCGTTCTTATTGCTTTGAGCTAAGATTGAAAATTGAAAAGCCTAGATGGAAGTTAATGCAGATAGCTCATTTTAACCGTTGGATTTTTTCCTGCTGAAAGGTAGGACCTTTTGAAGGCAACCAACATTTAGAGAAAGGTTAATAGAAATGCTTTTCTCGAAACGGCTTGTATTCAACTTCCTTACGGGTTTTGTTTGTTAATAGCAAAAATACCTTTATGGACCCCATTTCATCTGATAGCGACTGATGATAGATCACATAACCTGTTTATTTGAGTCCCCTGTCTAGGGCTTAATAAAATACGAGTATGTGTACTCGTAATTCTCAGACCTTAGTTTCACAATTCTCTAGATAAGCTATATTATAAATAAAATTATTAAAAACTAAATTTTAACTTCTCCAAGGAACAGCATGTTAGTATCACGGCTTGCCAAGATTCGTTATCTTCTTTAATGAAAAGACTGGGAAGCCTGTTTACTTGAATATCCGATTATTCGATAACGGCTGATTCCTTACTTAGCTAACATTGAAGAATGTTAATCATAAAATCGATAAACTTTACGTCGCGTCTTGTCATTGTTTTATTGGACGATAGAAGTGGGTGTTTCGAATTGTAAATATTTTAGAAATACCTACAACATGGTATCGATATACCGCAGGAAAACGGTTTATGATAGGGATTGGTATTACGTTATTTTTCCAACGGCAATTTACCGGCACTTTTGGTTGGTTTTACAATACGGGTGGTGGTTTGGTTAGTAAGTGTATTTAGACGCCCAAACGAATATATTTGGAAATAAAAAGGAAAATTGATCCAAGTTTTAGTCAACCTGTTCATCTATCAACCATTTTCGCTAACTGAAGAGAGCTGTTATAACGAGATAAACAGTTTCTAACCTAGTGATTCATGTACTGTCATCTATCATAAAACAAAATAACAATAAGTGTAAAATAACCCATTACTGGTAATAGCGTATTTATCAATGCCAAAACAACTCATCTCCTCATATCGTCGGTAAACCAAGTTATCCAACCAAACTAGAATATTTTGTAATTATAAACTATTATATATAATGTATATATATATGGAATGGAGGGGGTATATATATCATCAGCCATTTGCGTCCCCTTGCTTGAAGGGGCTCCCCCCTTCAAGCAAGGGGACGCCTTGCCATCATACTTCCATGGATAATAAATAGTTATGAAATTTGTATGGGTATGCAAACCAATAGGTACATGGTTATACTATGGAAAACCCGTACCGACCCACGACTAATTGACGATGCTAACGATGTTATCTACGCTGTGCGATCGACATCACAGTGGAACGCGCACAGCGAGGTTTATTAAAAGTAATTTTATTTCGACCACTAAGGCACCACCCTACCGCGGAGGTTTATAGGGATACTTGTTTGCTCAGTGTTAGAAAAATATTTATTTATGAAACTTTACGCCGCTACCACAGAAAAATAGTCCCCCACTTACCTGTCAAGCAAATAAAAAAAAGAAGAACAGATCAATGTCCAATTCCCAGGGTTAAAAGCAAATTCGCACAAAAACATTTCACCGTAGTGGCCCCACACCTCTACAACAAACTTAACAAAAAGCATAAGGTGGTGGGAAATAGTAATAGGGACATTAAATCTATAATTTTTGCGTGGTTGGGGGGTTTTGAGTACGATGATATTGAAAGGATGTTATGTGAGTTTTGTGGTGGTTAAGATTTTTTCGTTAAGTTGTAGTTTAGCACTCTACAATGATATCTTATATGTGTATTGTAATATGGTGTGTATGTGTATATATATATGTTTGTATCATAACATAATATTTCTTATATTCGTATTTATTTGTTTTTGCAAGTGGGAGACAATTTTTATTTTGTTATAAATATTAATATTTTTTTTAATACAATAGTTGTTGTTTTTGTGTTCATTCCTTAACATTTTTATTTTCTTTTCTTTTGTTAGTTGAAAGGTGTGTTTATTTTTAGCAATTTAATTTTTTTTTGTTTAGATTTACCTATGTTAGACATAATCATAATTATTATCACATATTGTTGGAGAAGCCACTGGCTCCTGAAACACAGTTATTAACTAGTTCGGGAGCCTATGGATTCATTAATAATTGTAACACCCTACTTATGTCAATAAAACATTTTTTACTTTACTTTACTTTATAGAAGCTGGATTTGACTGTGAAGCGACTAAGTAATTTTTGAGCTTGGTTTCCTCCTGTCGCAAATTATCACTGCTACAAGAATGGTGGCTAAAGATGGTGGGTGGGATATACAGCATAACAGAAATACGCGGTCGAGGACAGCAAAACAATAGAAGCGAATGTAAAAAAAACATGGAGAAAGCTTTGACCGCGAAAGGCGATACTTACCAGACAGATTAGTTAATACATAGTGTTAACATTAAGTACTTTGGTAAGGTTTTTAGTTTGAAATGAATTTTCGCAAACTTGCAATTTTACCACTGCGTTTGTACAGTGGGCCAAGAAAGTAGTCTAACAATTGTTAGGCCAACTTTGCTATCGATCTGTACAACAAAAGCAAATCACTCGACAGCATTCAGCTAACATTTATAAACTATACAAATCAATAAAATGAAAAGTCTGTTTGTAATGTCAAAATAACAGATTTTTACTAAATGCCGAAAAATGTTTTGACGAAACCTACAACAAAATATTTTTTTTCAGTTTTGTCTGTCTGTCTGTTTTTTTGGCTCTTATCTACATATGTAATGGATAAACTGATTTTAATGATAGAAGCTGATTTTATAAGCGGTAACTAAAATCTTGGAAAAAATATTATTTGTTTTAATTTTCTGAAATTTTAGTCGAAGACAAAACATAACAGCTAAACGGGGGCAAGGATGCGGGCAAAGCCGCGAGCAGTAGCTAGCTCTGTTTAAAACATTCTAGCTGTCGTAAACTTCGCTATCGATCGCTACAGGAACGAATCACTCAGGAACAGAAACAGCATTCACCTAGTTAGGAACAGTTCTGCCATTACACCCAAACTTTCATCAGCGGGACCCAGTTCTACCTCTATAGGCGAATGCTCAAAGAATTTGCATATCTGAATTCCAAATCGACTTGCATTCAACAATTTCAACAACCAGCGCCCGGCACAACGGATGCTTGTCACAATATTAACACAATGTCGGTATTCCAACAATAATTTGGCGGGGTCAGTGTTGTAGTTTCTGCTCTAAGTTAATAAGGGCAAAGCTGAGATTCGTCTACAGCATTGGTTAGTGCCTAGTATGTATTGTTTAAGTAGCTTTAAAAGATATATGATATCTGTACTGTATAGCTAGAGAGCATAGCTTTGTGGATCAGAATATATAATAACTAATAATAAGTGTAGATGCGCGGGGTCACAGCGGACCCAGTATTGTCATCTTAGCAGTGCCGGCGGAAGACGAAAGTTTAATCAGTTGTATTATTGATTACCCTATCTACCTGGCTACGTAGGACTATATAGTTCCTTGCATACAGAAAGCTTTATGCCAATCACGGTTGCTGAGGTTCCTTTGCTGAATGCAGCAAACCAATTATCAATGGCTAAGGAAACCCGGATAGTTATTTTAGATAACTGTGTACAGGTATTTCAGATAACTGTATACAGGTATTTCAGATAACTAAATACACATTATATAATGTGTACTAACTGCTGTATTGACGTGTTAACTTGCTGTCGCTGACCCGCGCAGTTTCTACGATTGATTTCACAAAATTATTAAGAAGTACTGAAACACAATGTAGAAAACTAAATCAAGTTTTATGGATCATCCACCAAACGTTCTGGAATTCGGAACAATATGTGCTGTGGTGTTCGGCAGTAAATAGCTATTCCACACACCGGTGTCGTGCAAGGCGCCTTGTTTTATTATTTGGAGGCTTGTCTTTGACCCCGTACACCAATATAGCAGCGGCATTCTGTTGTGTTATGTTACAACACCCAACCTGCCAAGATTTAGATATGCAATATCGAAGAGCTGGCATAAATGCAAAGCAAAATGTTTGTGTGAACTGCAGATATTGGTTTCCGGTCCGGCTTAATTTTCTTCGTTTCTACTAGATTGGAGGATGATCTTTTCCATAAGTCCGTACCCTGGGGCTTTAGATGAAAAAATATTGACACTACCTCCAGTATAGGACTATCTACCCGATTATGATGTCAATTCTGCTGGCGCACTTCCTAACTAAAGCTTACTGAAAAAAACATAAAATTAACTGTATTGACGTTTTATGTTTACCACTGGGTGTATCATCTATCATCAGTGGGTGACGATGTGAAAACATAGGCAAAACAGGGTCAAGTCAATGCTCTGCTATATCCATGTAAGGAAGACCAATTGAATATTCCTTGTGAGTTCGCTTCTGCGACAGCTCTTCCTGGACATACAATAGGGTACAAATGACGCCTGGCCTGGCCTAGGCTGTCTGTCCATTCAGACGAAGATGAATTGTGCTAACGTACACCGTTAGCACTTGTTGATTGCTAATCTAGAAAGAACAAACATTGTCGTATGTAGGTACAAATTGTGTTAAAATGATCAGAAAGATATTGTTTATTGGTATATTTTTTGCTTTTACTAGGTATATAAGGGGAGAGGCCATTGGTCTCCGAAATATAGTCGTTATGATTCGTTCGGAGCCATTGGAATCGAAAATTATATAATGGTAAACATTTCTGCCAAATAAATGATTTTGTATTTTTAATTTGTAAGAATTCATATCTCAACTTAAGGAATTCAAATAGTTTACTTTCGATGTAGTTGTCTCTATATCAGATCAATACATGTGTTTTTTTATAATTTGTAAATACTTTCGATGTCAGTGTACTTTTAATAAATAAATAACTTTTCATGAAAACATTCAGATTGTTATCAGGATCTTACAGGATCATCTTAATTTTTGTCATAATGGCGGTTAAATGCTAAAGTGATTTTAAATGTCGGTATTTTTGTTACAGCTTCATACTTCATACATTTGAAATCGCCATGAATTAAAATTTCGCCAAGATTCCAGAATTACAAAAAAGGGATGTATGGATCTCAAAAAATCCTACACTACAGTATGTGAAACCGCAATGTTGTTGCTTGTGCCTAGCAACAATAAAAAGAAAATCACCTAAAAATAGAAACTCATAAGAGTCTGCAAACAATATCTGAGACTTCCAACTCAACATCCTTTGTTAAAATGTCGAGATGAGATCACAGAGATGGCACAGTGTCAAATATCCATCGGCAAAGCTGTGTATTGTGCCCAGAGACGCTTATCCTGCGGGTTCGGTTCGCTGGCTTGATGGGATCAGTATCGATCACAGCAACGAAACAATAACCGGTAAACAAGGGACAAAAATGATATAGATACTGGTGTCGATTCTGTTTTACACTTCCTTTATCTAATCATAATTTGAGATATGACGTTTCTAAATTTAGAGCTGTCGTCAGCGTAGATTTGGGTCTATTTCTTCCGTTTTCATTTTAGAAGGGTACAAACCGGATAAGTCATTTTAGTTCGTTTTACGTCATTTAATTAGCTTTAGCTAGTTAGTGCAACAACAGAATCGCCACCACTGACAGGTTAAATGATCAAAAGATTGTAGACAGTAGGGAAAGTACTACTTAAACTGATAGCTAAGAGAAGACAAATGTTTTGTAATTGATACATTTGTCCCGTGTCTGGGTATTTTTCTATTTATGATAAGTATGTATTTACAAAAAAAGTATTTAAGTAGATGGTGTTGTGTGTGTAATTTAAAGTTCACAAATGATTCAGCAGATTCCGATGGATGATTTTTGTAGATTAGGATAGTGGGGTAAAGACTTATATGCAGTTGTTAGAGCAAAGCATTGAAGCTGAGAATTCACAGAATGTAAGTAAATAGCTTATCATGATAAACATTATGAGTACGGAGTTCACTTGCTTTGTAGCCGAAACGGTAAAGGCAGCCAGCATCATCCATAACATTAATGAAATTACAAGTTGCAAACCCTTTTTTATAAATGAAAACATTTTAACATTAGCATGTATATATATGTATATATTAGAAATATGTGTATTCGTAAAAAAGAATATACATTTCTTCAAAGCCTATAATCGACCACAGCTTTTGCGGCCTCGGGAGAGATTAGACATCCCGTTTCTAAGCTCTTCCATTCTGGTCCTCATGCTATAGCCATAAAAATATTCAATAAAATACCAACAGAGATTAAAATGGAAGATAAAATACTCAAATTTAAGAAAATACTAAAAATATATCTGTTACAACATAGTTTTTATTAATTACAAGAGTTTTTAGATCAATAATAATAATACCCACCTACTGTACTAAAGACTTTACGAGTTTGATTGTTATATTAGGTATATTACGTGTATGTATGTATGTGCTTTATAATTCAGATGGTGGCCGAGTAGGGATTTCATTTGTGTGCAAATTTTAATTTTGCTACCTTTTGACTTAAAATTGTATTTTTCAGTTACACATAAGAATAAAATTTTATGTTTTAGGTAGTTAGACTTAAGAACCTAGTGTATAAAATATGATGATTATTGATGATACTTCTAGATACTTATGAGCATCCTAAAATTGTTGTGCCCTAGCTGGGTCCATGTATGATACTTTTATGTTATAAGATCTTTATGTTACAACATGGTTACAATAAATATTTTGAACTTTGAAGGTATTCGCCTGAACGTTGGGGGTTCAAGACCAGTCAAATCGTTTTTATTTTGTTTTATAATTATCAGTTTAAGAGTTTTGGGAGAGGCGTGTCCTGCAGTCGACTAAACACAGGTCGATTCACTCTCATCATCTCAGCCGTAGGATGTCCACCGCTGGACACAGGCCTCCCTCATGAATCGCCAAGTCGGAATATGAAGGGTTGTTGCCACATACACCACGCAGGCGGTTTGGCGAGCGCAGTACTGAATGTTAATACACGGAAAGACGGGTCCCCTCCTACCCCTCATGGAGATCCATGAGGGAGGCCTGTGTTCAGTAGTGGACGTACTGAACGGACGTGGACGTACTTACGGCTGAAATGATAATGATGATTCCCGCGTTTTCGATAGTTAAAATAGTTATATTATTTATTAGTTATATTTCTATAGTTAAAATAGTTACATTATAAGTTAGACATACAATAGTGACGAGCAATGTTTAGGTTCTGTAATCTGTGGCAGTGGGTATAGAGGCCTCGTCAATAGGCTGTGGATGCAAAGATTTGAATCGTTAGACGTGCTCTGACACCAAAAACTGTGGCATTGTCTTTAAATGTGTGTTAACAATAATGCCGACGCACACACACTGGTTTTGCCCATAACACACACTGTTAATTGTGCACCCATGTTGCCGAACTTTCATGAGGAAGGGATGTAACGTTTTTTTAATACGTTAACATGTGTTTGAATAATATTATTAATTTATAATTTTGAGATATTAAATTTTTTGCTTGTTCCCACCTAGTACGTGTCAAATTTTCTTTCTATACGTGAAAACCTTTTATAAACCTAATGTTTTGTACGTCTATTTTTTTCTGTATGTATGTATGTGCTGCTGGTTTTCCTAATAAATAAATCATCATTTCAGCCGTAAAACGTCCACTACTGAACACAGGCCTTCCTTATGGTTCTCCATAAGGAGCAGTTGCCATACCCACGCTTGGCAGGCGGGTTGGCGAGCGCAGTATGGGATGTTGATACACGGAATGACGGTGCCGCCCATCTTCCGGAGGTAGCTCTTAGCAGGCTCTTACTGCATCCACGGGCAAGAGAGGAGGGGCAACATTATACTGCCGGCACCCCACGGCAATCTAAAAGTGGCAAATAAATAAATAAAAATAAACAAATGAAAAAATAACACACTCCACGTCAGGCTCTTACACTGATTGCAAATGAATGAGCTCGCTCATTTCGTGTGGAAACCAAACAGTGCGGACTCATTTCGGTAAGGGCGTATCAACGATTTAAATCTTTGATGATGATGAAAACTCACCGTTTCCTGTACTTGTAGATGATGAGCACGATGAACGCGTTGCCGATGAAGAGTGCGGCGATCAGCAGTGATGGAATCACGATATCTGGAACAAGGAGACGATTTGCCACTGTAATGTACATCGCTTAGGGGCCGTCTCCTCGAGCGAGGGAAGGCGGCATTATTGTCGTGCCACATATTTCTATAGCGCGGACTCGTCGCGATTCTCTCGCTCGTGGAGACGGCCTCTAAGGCGCGTCGCTCACTGGTAATTCGAGGCGAGGTCGCGGCGTTTTATTCCTTAAGGTGACGCATTGATAAACTATTGTTTCAAAAATCGAGTACCGCGCCCCTTCACTCGAAAAAATTTTACACGCAAATTAAATTTTACAGCACGCGTCAACTCGATTTGCCTAGAGCATTGATAATCATGGAGTCGCCTTGTTCTTATTCAACCATTTAAAAAAAGGCAAAAATTCTATTGAACTATTTAATGATTGTTTTTTTTTCATACAATACAGGCTTATTTCTAATCAATTAGCATCCTTTTAGGGGCTTATTCTGTGCATCAAAACTAAAAACTTTTGTTCTGCGACTTTTGTCAAAACTCAAAAAAATTTTTGTTGTTCCATAGAAAATATCGTTCACCCGCGACAAAATGTATGGAACAGCTGATTTTTAGGGTTCCGGACCAAAATGGTAAAAAGGAACCCTTATAGAATCACTCTGTCTGTCTGTCTGTCTGTCACAAATGGATATCTCGAGAACTACTGATGCTATCAACTTGAAATTTGAAATGGTAAAAGACAACACTTTTTTTACTTATATAGCATATATTATGAAAATGTTGAAAAACATTCTTATTTTGATTGCAGGGGGGCGGATAGGGGATTTCAAAAATTTTAAGTAAAGTTATTAGGCCGTGTGGGGTATCATATCAAAGGTATTTATTTGCACATTAATAAACAGTTTTTAGTTTTCCTTTAAGTCGTATAGTTTTTGAGTCATTTACAAAAATGTTAATAAAAATAGCGTTCCCCCCCCCTTATCTCCGAAGTTTGCGGAGATAAACCTCTGAAACTTTTATTGCTATTAGAAGTGTATGTAAAGATTAGAGGAAATTTATTACAATCTCTCTACATAGCATACTTTTTTAGAAATCATCGAAAGTGTAAAAAATCTACATAAGTTTCACTATCAGACAAGAGATGACGCTGTCAAGGTTCTCCAACAAATATAAAACCGCCTTTGTCATATATTATATTGTATGATGGCACGGAACCCTCGGTCCGACTCGCTCTTGCCCGGTTTTATTTTATTACTTTTGACAAAAGTCGCAGAACAAATGTTGTTAGTTTTGATGTACAAAATAAACCCCTAAAAGTATACAACCTTTTACTTTTTCTCCGGCTATTTTAATTTCCTCCCAGGCAGTGTCTTCCCAATCGACACAAACATCGTCCTGCATTTTATTGTAAGTGTGTTCAGATATAATGGGTAATCCTACTGCTGCGGAAAAATGCTTCAGTTGCGCGTGACCACAACCTGCTGCCATTATTTCTGCAACAGCATCTTTGTTTACATCAGCCAAAGATTTTATTTTGTTTTTATAATTACACATAGAGCAGGCAAATGTAAATTCCGATTGTAATCCTATTCGATGTTCAGAAACTAATTTAATTGAGGCTGATCCGCAGTCAAACAGAGATTCATGTTAAGAGAGTTGTATTAGTTGTGATGTAAAATGATTAACATCTATTACTCGATGCCCCAAGTCGGGTGTTTCTGTTTGAATCTGACATTTAAGCACATATTTTAGTATTTATTCAGTCAACGACATTTAAAAAATATAACCAAATCGACCACTTCTTCTTTTTTGAAGTCGGTAAAAAGACAAGACAATAATCGCTATAGTTTAAAAAGGTACTTAAGTTTACCGTTTCCCGAATCCTCAGATGTGGGCAACACATTTTGTAACTCTTCATTTTCAGGATTTGGTTTTTTTAACTGAAACAAAATTACTTACAGTACTATTAAAGGAAGTAGACATCTACCATATGACTAGAGTACAGTGGCGGAGGGATGGGTACTAAATACTTACTAAATACCTGGAAAATCTTTGTGATAAATCAGTGAGAGTAATTTTACTTTCGTTTATTTAAAAGAGGAAAAAATAATAACCCAATCGACAACTTCCTCTTTTTTGAAGTCGGTAAAAGGACAATAAAATAACCGTGATTATTTAAAAAAAGTGTTAAGTTTACCGTTTTTCTGAATCCTCAAATGTCGGCAACACATTGAGTAACTCTGCGTAAGTTGGTGATATTTCTGGGTGGCTACAAAATAAAATGATGTAATTATATCGCACCTTCACAAATATAGTGACCTAATCCAAAAATTCGGGATTTCGGGTTTTTTCCATAAATAGACCTTATAAATAAGGTCATAATTATATTATAATTATTAAAAAGTTAAAGCTAACACAATAACCGTCGGATTCGAATAATATTTATTAGGTGATAGAACATCACCTAAGTAATAAATATTATTATTTTAGATAGGTTTCTAAAATATCAAGAGACGACTCCATAGCTTTTTGTTCTGATATTTGTTTCCTACAGTATGGTTACTTTGTACAGACAAGTCTTAGTACCTACACACTTGAAAATAAAAAATAGACGGAGTATTATTATTAGATAGGTACTTTAAATTGATTGCTGAAATGATAAATAGGTATTAGGTACCTACTCAGTACTCACTCTCTATCTACTGGCTCTGTTGAGGATGTGGGTTGACCATCGTCAATAAAAATATTACCTAACTTACTACCAATAATGTTCTGAAGCTACAATATAATATAGTAGGTACACTAAAGTCTAAGTTATAATTTTGAAAATAATTCTGAAGTAAATCACTCGTTTGTCGTCGCACAGAGTACAAGACAATAACCAAAACAAACAGCACGCGTCTCGCGCCGCCGCCGTCCGTACGGTGCGGCGTTGCCAGCCCGACGGTGAGCGAACAGGCAATCGTGCGTTCGTCGGAGTCGCAACGTCGCCGTCGCACCGGTGCGCGCCGGCGCGCGGCGGCCCAGATAGCGCCTGGTCAAATTTTCTGAGCAAACATTGTTGGGTATAGTAAACTAGAGTAGGCGCAAATAGATTTGATTGAGTTTTTAATTAATTACTCATAATATACACATTACAAAAAAAAAATTCTCGGACTGTAAAATAGAAAAGTGATCTGGCTATTTTAATCGTAAAAAATAATGGGGTGTTGTCGCGGATAATTCTGAGCATTCGAATTATTAAACTTTTTTTTGGTGAGAAATTTGTAATTTTTTTTTTAGTAAAGCCGGTTACTTTTCAAAATTTTGTCCGGTTCATTAAATTTTTCAAGATTTTCCCTTATCTATGACATTTTTTAAATTTGAATCAATATCATTCATCCTCTCACATCGCGCATTTAAAAGTACTCGTTTTCGCCGTTTTCGTGTTTCTCGGCCCGATGCGTCATCTTAAGAAAACGTAAATGCGGCTCGACTTACCAGTGAGCGACGCGCCTAAGAGAGTGTATATAAATACGTGGCACTACGATAATATCGCCGCGATTCCCTCGGTCGTGGAGACGGCCCCTTAGGTGTTTTTGTAAGTGGAAATATTTTTTTTGTGTTTTTTTTCCTTACTTTTTAGGTCATTCATCATCATCATCATTTCAGCCGTAAGACCACAGGTAAGACGTCCACTACTGAGCACAGGCCTCCCTCATGGGTCTCCACGAGGGGTAGTTGCCATACTCACCACGCTGGGCAGGCGGGTTGGCGAGCGCAGTACGGGATGTTGATACACGGCAAGACGCTGCTGCCCATCTTCCGTAGGTATCCCTTAGCAGGCTCTTACTGCTTCCACGGGCATGAGAGGAGGGGTAACATTCTACTGCCGGTACCCTCCGGCCAACTTTTTAGGTATCCGGACCAAAATGGTAATAAGGAACCCTTACGGTATCACTTTGTCTGTCTGTCTGTCTGTCACAAATAGATATCTTGAGATCTACTGATGCTACTTGAAATTTGGAATGGTGAGATAACGCACGCTTTTTCACTAATATGGAATATATAAGAATGTTAAAAAGTATTCTAATTATGATTTCAAGGGGGCTTATGGGGGTCTCAAAAATTTTAAGTAATGTTACTACATATGCACATTAATAAATAGTTTTTAGTTTTGCATTAAGCCATATAATTTTCGACATTATTACAAAAACGTCGAAAAATATAGCGTTACTCCCCCTTTATCTCCGAAGTTTGCAGAGATAAACCTCTGAAACTTTTATTGCTAATAGAAGTGTATGTAAAAATTTCAGGAAAATTATAACAAACTCTCTAATTTGCATAGCTTTTTAGAAATCATCGAAAGTGTAAAAAAACTTAATAAGTTACTCTATCAGACAAGAGATGGCGCTGTCAAGGTTCTCCAACAAATACCATTACCATAATATATTATATTTTATGATGGCACGGAACCCTCGGTGCGCGAGTCCGACTCGCTCGTGGACGGTTTAATTTCAAGTTGATCCATCTTCACTTACTTTGAACTTACAAGACTTAACATAGGTTCAGGTCCTATAAAGATTAGTACTATAAGTGTATATAATATTTACGGGATATTTACCATGATTGGAGTCTTTTTAAGTTTCTCGATATTTCGACGCAGTATCACACGACATGATCACGGATAAACTGATCATGACGTGTGAAACTGCGTCGAATCAGGAAACTCAAAAAGACTCAAATCATGGTAAATATCCCGTAAATATTCCATATAAAGTAATAGTAGATGATGAAGAAGTATGCTATCAACCATCTGGTACCCATCCCACAAGCTCTGCAGTGTATTTATTATCTGTGGCTCTGCTTACCTTGGGGCTAGATGGTGCTGTGTGAATTTTCCAGCATTATTAATTTATAAATACTTCATACAACTAAAACACGAAGATATCATTAACTAGCGGACAATATTCGATCCTTACCCTAACGAGAACTTGCATTCGTGGAACATAGACTTTAGAATCAGTTGTAAGATGAAGTCATGAGGCTATCAAACCTATTTATGTAAGTGTCAAGGTTTGGCCGATAAGAGACGAAAATGAACCCACATGCGCAAATTTATCGATAACAATTACAAGTAATTAAAAATTAAAAAATGTACTCTCAGTTTTGCAATCTATTTGCTCACATGCTCTTTCATTTATATTTGAAAACATTTGATTGAATCGAATCTTCAACCCCATATCTCTTGAATGGCTCGACTGATTTCTATATAACTTTCAGTTTTGCATTCTACACATAATTTCCTTTCATTTGATACCTTCCATTTGAAACTTGAGTATACAACGTGTATATTGGGTTGGAAAAAATCGATTTTTCATCCCTTCTTTGACACCCATATCTTGTAAACTTCTTAACCGATTTTGATAAAACATGTTTAAGAACCATCGCCGGAAAACCAGCTTTAAATAAGAAAACTGCATGCAAATCGGTCCACTCGCTTATGAGCTATGGTGCCACAGACAGACCGACAGCGGTCAAACTTTATAACACCTCTTTTTTGCCGGGGGTTGAAAGTTAAAACTCTACGCGAAAAACTAATTATGGCGGCGCACGGCGTTATCGAGAGAGAGTTGAAAATAGAATGTTGTTGGTTAATCCATTATACACCAGTGCGAAGCCAGGGTGAGTCGCTAGTCTGTAGTTTATTAAACTTAGCTTGATTGCTGTGACAGTTGTAATCAAAATCCTGCCTATCAAGCTCTGAATTTTGTAACTGTTTGGATAACTTTTTAAACAAAGCAAAACCCATCTTTCTTGAAAAATGTATGTGCATAACACGTGAGGTGCCAGCAGTAGAATGTTACCCCTCCTCTCATGCCCGTGGATGCAGTAAGAGCCTGCTAAGGGATACCTCCGGAAGATGAGCAGCAGCGTCTATCCGTGTATCAACATCCCATACTGCGCTCACCAACCCGCCTGCCAAGCGTGGTGAGAATGGCAACTACCCCTCATGCAGATGATGATGAGATCCATGAGGGAGGCCTGTGTTCATCAGTGGATGTTTTATGGCTGAAATGAAGTGTGCTTATTCCCTCTTTACCAGGAGTACTTGTCCAAAAACGTCACATTTAACATTTTCCCTAGTTTAATTCACGAATTTCTTATGCCAATTGATTTCCCCGCCAAGTTTTAACGATGCGATTATTTGAGAGCCGGCTCTAGTGCAATTTACATTGGCAGCTTGGTGGCCCGGCGATTTGTCTTTGGCCGGAGTTCGGCGAAGTTTTGACTGGAAACGGAATTTGAAAGACATCGCTGAGACCACCGCATTAACAAATAAGTTTTATGAACTATGCCACGAGGGTCGTAAAATATCTGTAGTTAGGCAACACCACACGCTTGGATCGCCGAACGGAGAGTGAGCCGATGGACGGAGCGGCGCCCCCCACACATTTATTGCCCGCCAGCTCGGTCTAATTATGGCCTTTTATGGTATCGACAATGGTGTCACCCGTTGTAAAAATATGTTGTTATTCGTTCTCTATTTCAAGTGAAAAAGCCTAAAAAGGCTTAAAGTATTTAAAGCCTGGTTCATCAATTTTACCTAGAGTCCCTGGATAAGATTCGTAATATCGTAATCTAGTATGTATTAGTTTATCTATTTAAAATATTAATGTACTTATATCTGTATATATTTAAATATTATCTCTCCTATTTATCGACCTCAAAGTACGCCACCGTCTTTATATTGTTTAATCTTTCCTGTCCATGCAAAGGTTGCCTGGAAGAGATCGCTCTTAGCGATAAGGCCGCCCATTGTGCATTTGTGTTTATTTTAAGTTTTCGTACTGTATTTAATTTAAGTTTTGGTGTACAATAAAGTTATATTCATTTATTCAAGTGTATTGCACGTCTTTCAAGCGGCGATGCTGAATTTCTGTAAACAAGAGTTATTAAGCCAGCAATTATGGAGATGAAGATTATATAAAATAAAAATCCCAATCGACCTATAATGAATTTATGTTGTTAAATTGTACTTAATTTTTATCTTATTCTATTATGTAATGAATTTATGATGTAGAATTAATATTTATCTTATATAATGATTTTAATATTTTTCGTATAATTGTATTTTTAACCCCCGATAAAAAAGAGGGGTATTATAAGTTTGACCGCTATGCGTGTGTGCTGTGTGTCTGTCTGTGGCACCGTAGCTCTTAAACGAGTGGACCAATTTGCATGTAGTTTTTTTTTGTTTGAAAGAAGGTTTTACGGCAGTGGTTCTTAAATATTTATCAAAATCGGTAAAGAAATTAACAAGATATGGGGGGTGAAAGAGGGGATGGATAATCAAATGTTTCCAAGTATACCCGAGTTTGGTATCAAATGACAGGAAAAGATGAGTAAAATGCAAAACTGAAAGTTTTATAAAATATCGGTCGATGCATTCATGAGATATGGGGGTAGAAAGTAGGGGTGAACAATCGAACGTTTTCAAATATAAGTGTGGTTGGTATATTGTAAGAAAAGGGTATGAAGGTGTAGACTACAAAACTGAGAAAACACATAACAAAACAAAAATAGGTAACCTCTAGGCAAAGTGTGGGGGGGTTACTTAAATTTTTTATAAACTTTTCTTGTATGTTCTTATAATTTGTGACCTGTAACATATTGTTATTATTAAAATACTATGAATAATGCTGGACCTTTCACACATAACCATCTAGCATGTGATGTTGCCGTGGGTAGAATGTTGCCTCTCCTCTCTTGCTCCGGATGCAGGAAGAATCTGCCAAGAAATACCTTCGGATGATGGGCAGCAGCGTCTTTTCGTGTATCAACATCCCGTACTGCACTCGCCAACCCGCCTGACAAGCGTGGCGAGTATGGCAATAACCATCTCACGAGTGGCTTTGTCCAGCAGTGGAGGTGGACGGCACTCCTACGGCTGAGATGATGATAATGACCAGTAAGCATGATTCACGGAATATCCAAATATATTTTTTTTAAATACATACCTAACATACATAGAAAAGTACCCAGACCCGACACAAACATCAGCAGAACCATTACAAAAATTTGTACTGCGACGGGAATCGAACCCGCTACCTCCTGCGTATCAGTCAGCTATTAGACCGAATTCACATATTATAATTAATTTTCTCAAGAGCACGCTTCTCAAGGTATGATCAACCCTAATCAAATTATTGACACCCGACATCTTGACCGGTCGGAGTGATCTATACATTGATGATGAGCCATTCACTCTCTTTGAGAGGTTTTATTAGATAAATACGAGGGATTACTATCCCTATCCCGTGGGGTGCCGGCAGTAGAGTGTTACCCCCCTCTCTTGGCCGTGGATTCAGTAAAAAAAGGGATGCATCCGGAAGATGGGCAGCAGTAATTTTCTGTGTATCTCGTACTGCGCTCGGCACCCCGCCTGTTAAGCGTGGTGAGAAAGGCAACAAAAAAGGTCTACATGATACATGGTACATGAAGATTCTTAAGGAAGACGGAGACATTATTTCTAGCAGTGGACGTCCTATGGCTCTTTATTTCAACACTAGCGACCAGCCCCGGCTTCGCACGGGAGCAATGTTGATACTAAGTATACTACAGCACATAGGTACCATCGCGTACTTTTTTGTACGCCTTTTTAACAATATGTACTACAGTGTTCAATACTGTAGTACATTATTTTATGTTAGCGCAAAAAATGTGTTTATTCAAAATAATAAATAAATAATGCTGGACAATTCACACAGCATCATCTAGCCCCAAGCTAAGCAGAGCTTGTGTTATGGGTACTAGATGACTGACATACTTAATAACTTGACTTACTTATTTACGACCACACATTAGAAACTTCCAAAATTATCAGTGTTTCTCTACTATGTTATGCATGTATCATATAAGTATTATCGTAAGTATTTAAGCACATAGAGGAAAAGACAGACAGCGGGAAGCGACTTTGTTTTCTACTATGTATTGATAAGTGACTGTTTTATACTATTCATTGATAAGCGACTTAGTTTTATTGGTTTTATACTATGTATTGATAAATGATTTTGGAGGTATAAGCAGCAGCACGTTTTTAATTATTTTTATTTCTTAATGTTCGTAAATTCCAAGTTACAGGTAAATTAATAAATAAAATAATCTTTCCTGTACAAAGTCTCATCCCCTATATTTTACTTATGGGTTGCTTTTTGAGAAATGCTGAAACGCGCGGGCTTTTTAGTTTTGAATCCATCCAATCAGTTTTTGCAAAAAATTTAATAGTAAGAGTGAAAGAAAACGACTTTCCATTCAAACTTTCTAACCTATTATGACCCCTTCAAATTAAATTTTAGCAACGAAAAGTATCTATGTCTGTCTCCAAGGTCTAATCTATTTCTATGCCAAAATTAACCAAATCGGTCCGGCCGTTTTCGCGTGAAAACTGGACATACATTCATACACACTTTCGCTTTGAAAAGTAGGAATAACTAGGGCACACGTAACGTCACTGACGTATCATCATCATCATTTCAGCCGTAAAACGTCCACTACTGAACTAAGGCCTCCCTCATGGATCTCCATGAGGGGTAGTTGCCATACTCACCACGCTTGGCAGGCGGGTTGGTGAGCGCAGTACGGGATGTTGATATACGAAAAGACGCTGCTGCCCATCTTCCCGAGGCGTCCCTTAGCAGGCTCTTACTGCATCCACGGGTAGGAGAGGAGGGGTAACATTCTACTGCCGGCACCCCACGGCAACGACGTATATTAGTAGGGATTGTTCTATTTGACAGCAGTATAGATAACCTATTCTTGCTTGACATTTGATACAAGGGAACCCCTACGGGATTAGGGGTAACATTCGAAAACAAACCACTGATAAAGCCCTAAGGCCTTGTTACATCTAACTACAGATGATTTATACAGCGTCCACGGGCATGAGAGGAAGGGTAACATTCCACTGCCGGCAGCCCAAGGCCAATGAGTCGTCTTAACTTTATATAATTACTACACGAGACAGGGAGATAGGCGATTGGCAAGAAGTTCTCAATTTACACCTTTAAATTGAATCTAAAAAAAATACCTCCCTAATGTACAAAATAACTAATGGTTATGATGTCGTTCTTTGTTCTTTTAAATATTTATGGTTATGCCTTTCAATGTTATGGGGCATGCCAACTTATTGTATGGCATGGTTTTATATTGTTAGCTGTTGTTATTTTTTATTTTTATTAACCTAATTTTTTTATATAAGTTTGCCTAGTTGTCTTTTGCCTTGCTTCCTTTGTGTACTTAAGTAATGACTATCTGCTCTTTATAATCCATGCCAACTTAAGCAGAGCTTGTGTATGACTAGATTTTTTTTATTATATAAAGAAAAACATCCAGAACACCCGGAACAAATATCTGCAGACCATACAGACTATGTTCCGAGGCGGACTTTCGCCCGCTGCGCCACAGATGCCGCACAGAGGTATTAAAAAGGCGTTTTATCAGCGTTTTTAGGTACGGGGTAACTCACCAACAATCATATTGGGCTTGTCCTGCGTCATGTTGACGTTTGTCCCGTTGGCGGCGTCCTTGGCCGCCTCTTCTGAAAGCAAATGAGAGATTATAAGCCTTATTTCGCTCCTTAAAGTGATCACATTCCCGTGTGATATATGTATATTATATAACCCTGCCAAGGGATTCCTCTGGAATATTGGCATCAGCGTCTTTCCGTGTATCAGCATCCCTTACTGCACTCGCCAACCCGCCTGCCATGCGTGGCGAGTGTGGAAACAACTCGCTCATGATACTACTTGCAGATTCATGAGGAAGGCCTTTGGCTGAGATGATGTTAATGATAAATTACATCCCCGTGTGATATATTGACTGCCTCCTATTTACTGGCTCAGTTAGTGTAATAGCCGACTGATACGCGTGGCACGGAAAACATCAAACCTCACAAAATGACGGTAACATTCTCGTAATGTGACAGTAACTGGGTCGGAAACTAGACACGCGCCCCGTCAGCCGGCCGACGACAGTAATCCAATAATGAGTCTCGTCTAGCACGCCGCGTCATATTGTACGGGTTTCATATCTTATTTTATGATACGAGATTTATAAACGCAATAACGCTACTTTTACGGTCATTTATAGTAATCATTTTGAATTCAGATACCGATGAAAATTAAAATAATTAGTATGTTTTTGGGTTTGTGAAGCTTAAATGTATGTGTGTGCTGAAGTAGCAAATAAAGAATGTATCTATCTATCTAATGTAAAACATAAGCTTATTTTAGTTAGTATTATTCTATTAAATGATCAGAAATCTAGGAAACAGATGAGATTTTAAGCCATCACTCAAATATACGCTAAAAGTAGTAAAACAGCGCTAAGCAACATTCAAACCTTCAAAATTAAGATACCATGGCATCCGTAATATGACAGTAACTGGGTCAGAAACTAGAAACGCAATTTCAAGACTGTGAGAAACAATTAAATTTGTATAGTAACTTTTTAGTATTAAAAACAAACTATTTTTACTATGGAAAACATAAAATCTCCCAAAAATTAATTCCCGTAATATCACAGTGACTGGTTCGGAAACTAGACAAGCGCCCTGTCAGCCGGCCTAAATACAGATTTTCCTTAACTTCCGGCGTTCACAACTCATTATAAATTACAAAAACAGAGGATGTTATCGCGTAACACCTTTGATTATTCCCGACAGTACGCGATTCCTGTGTCTTTGTTATATTTTGTTTAAATGTAGTTTACTACAGATTTTTTTTTTGTTGCACACCAATAACTATAACATTCCTGTAATATGACAGAAAGTGGGTCGGAAAGTAGACACGCGCCCTGTCAGCCGGGCGACGACAGTAATCCAAAAATGAGTACTCGTCTATCACGCCGCGTCAGATTGTACCGAGTTCATATCTTATTCAACGATACGAGGATAATGCTAGAGTTCTACTTCGGAAACTTCTGTTGGATAAAGTCGACGATATAATTAAGAAAATATCGACCGAAAATGACGATAACATTGCCGTAATATGACAGTATAATCATCTCAGCCGTAGTACGTCCACCGCTGGACATAGGCCTCCTCATAACCTAACTGCTGATCATGAAGGGCTCGTTGCCATGCTCACCACGCTTGGCAGCCGGGCTGGCGAGCGCAGTACGGGATGTTGATACAAGGAAAGACACTGCTGCACACCTTCCGGAGGTATACCTTAGCAGATTTCTAACTACATCCACGGAAAAGAGAGGAGAGGCAACATTCTACTGCCGGTACCCCACGGCTAATATGTATAATAATATGACAGTAACTGGGCCGAAAACTAGGCCGAACGCATCGTGTCAGTCGGCCGACAACAGTAATCTAATAACATCAAGGACATACCCAACAGATAGGAAATGTCATTTAATAAATAAATAAATAATAATAAATAAATGCTGGACAAATCACACAGCATCATCTAGCCCCAAGCTAAGCAGAGCTTGTGTTATGGGTACTAGATGACTGATATACTTAATACATTATACTACATAGATAGATATTTTTATTATATATAGAAAAACACCCAGAACACCCTGAACAAATATCTGCAGATCGTACAGTCATTTGTCCCGAGGCGGGAATCGAACCCGCAACCCCTTGCGTCGCAGGCGGACCTTCGCCCGCTGCGCCACAGAGCTCGTCATTTATTTTGTCTAAACAACAATTGCGCCAAAAATATTTCATAATTATACGGAAAAGTACACAGGTCGCTGTTGGCGCTGTACTGTCAAAGGCGAGAGACAGTTGTCATTGCTAATGCAATAAATACATAGCACTAATGTGTTTTGGCTTTCTTAAGAACTTAGTTCCCCTCTAATGGAAATGTGCTCAATGTCTAATAATGACTACTCGCCTATCACGTCGCATCTCTTGAGCAGAGTTCATATTTTATTCAATGATACGAGGATTATGGAAGAACGCTACATCGGATACTTATGTTGGATAAATTCGACGATATAATTAAGATTAGACTTTGTTTCGAGACACTGAAAGACAATTCAAATTACAACAACATTCAGAAAACCATTTTCTTAAACAGAGGAAGAAAAGCTTATGTGCTTGTCCTGGTGGTCATACTGATATGACAAAATAGTTTATCCACGCGGAAATATCGAAAATATATGCATCATATTTTACGGTGTTCAATGTTCATAACTTATTCAATGATACGAGATTGTTATTGTAAGAACACTTTGGAAACTGCAGTCGGATTAAATCAACCAATTTATTTAGATTTCAATTTCGACCCTTATAAATCTTACTCGATTATTGTTCGGGAAGCCGAAACACAAATCAATAAAACTTTGCAACGTAATTTAAATAGCAAAATTAAAAAACTTTGTAATGTAATTTACGAGTAAAATATGGAAAACAAATGTCCCAGAACAGAATCAGCCCGCAGCCGGTCTCCATTTCAAATTATGCGATTCGATATAATTTCGATTACAGCTTGTTTTTTTACTCGATATAATTTATATTACATTAATATATATTAATAATAGAACAGGACATTTAAACGACTTCAAAAAAAGAAGGTTCGCCATTCGAATGTATGTTTTTTTTGTACGCGTTACTCCGCTAATTATCATTGTATTTTGATGATTCTTTTTTTATTAGGTAGCTCATGTTTCAAGACTCGATTCTGATGATGGGATCCATAAGGAATTAAATAATTGTTATAATTGACACTGGAGTCCCATAAGGGTTTCATACTCGAAATTTAACCTTGCGGTAAGGTTTAATGTTTCCCTTTATAACTTGTTTTTGCACCTAGTTCTGATGATGGGATCGATGATAAATCAAGGGATACATTCAAATGTAATAAGCATACATAATAGCCTTTTGGGTATTTTCAGCAACATTTTAGATTGTCTCCTTGATTATTAGACAATATAGTTTGTTATACAAATTAAAGAATTATTTATATACTTAAATAATACCCAACCCGACAGATACGAGCAGAAACAGTTGTCCCTCGGCAGGAGTCGAACCCTATTAGATTGCATCGCAGCTATTAGACGAACTGAGCTACGGAAATCGTGCAATCGCAATGTGGTTCGAGACGCCGAAAGACAAATCAATTGTCAATCAAAATATTAGAATGAGCCGTTTTCAGTAACAAAACAAAAAGAGTTTTCTACTAAACCTAACAGATGGAGCTGTCAAGCGGAGTAAGCAAGTTTGTGATTAATTCTGTCATTGTCAAATTGTGCCTACCAGTAAAAGAAAATTAACGCCATCTATAAGGTTCGAGGTAACTATTTTTGAAGTTTTTACTTTTTAATGAAAACGCCTCATTGTGCTAATTATGTAAATATATGGCATTTATTGCAGAATCATGGCACATATCGTACCCTAACTTGCGCTTTCGTTCGTTTAGCGCAAATATCGGGTACATATGACATTTAAGAATACCCAAGTCTATAAATTTGTTAAACAAGGCCAAGTCACTGCAGCCGTAAACGGCTAGATTATTATTATTATGGCCCATACCCAAAGAAAAAAAATATAATACAATAAAATATTTACACAGATTACAAAAAAAATATATAGACAAATGTAAACACAACTATTACTCTACATACCCAACTCAACCCCAACTCAAACATTTTAATGTAACGTCCACAGGGACTTTCGAAAGGTCAGATTTTAGAATTTACTTGCCCCTATTACGGCCATCCTCTTTTTTTATTTTTAGCAAATTGGTGCCTATTTTTTGGCGTAGCCCAATATTCGGTGACGTAGGTCGTCCCATCAATTTCCACGAGTGACGGTCAGGTTCAACATAATGTCACGACTTTTTAATATAGAAAAGACTGATCATTTTAAAATGTTTCATGTAACTATCGTCTCTTTTTCAACATCATTTCTTTCACATGAACATGCATTGAGGACCGCGTAATTATCGTGAAAATCGATGCAGCAACATTCAAAACCACCAACGAACTTGAGCATAAAATTATAAAAAGCTCACAAAATAATTACAAACCATCTTTCATGCACAAAAAAAATCTATCTTGCTCTCCTGCCTAGCAAAGATAAAAGGCGACAACACCGTTTCAAAGGAGCCGAAAATATCCAAAACGTCGTATCTCCATTCATAAATAATATCCTTGGACCAGAAACTTTACAGATAAAACTCCACGGAAATGTCGGGAAACTTGCGGAAAACCTTCCCCGCTTATCCACGAAGTTATGAAGTAATACCGGTTTAGTTTATGGGTTATGGAAAATCAAAGACAAATAAATTGAATTCTCCCGAGTATCGGGGAAACGACGGCAGAGTTTCGGGGCGATTTACTCGCAGACAGTTGGGTGCAACAGACAGATTGGATCCGTTCCAGTGGATTCAATCTGTATTGGATTGGCACGAGACCTGTGTGATCAATGAACGAGCAAGCAAAATGATTTAAAGTTGTTTCTTTTGTTACTATGTGTGTCACTGTGGGTCTCGAAATCTTGGTTTTTAATCTTGGCAAAGAAAAACTATTCCCATTTTTTCTACATATTTGGAATATTTGGAACTTAATTTAAACCACTGAGATTTATTTCATTACGATTCTAAAGACTTTGAATTTAGCTCTGTTCTTTATAGAGTTGATGAAATACTGACTTAACGAGAGGTCTTACCAGGTCTATGGCAGATTTCGACGTGACAGTCTGAAGACTTTGTGTGTAACAGCGACGGAAACTTTTTTATCACGGTAACAAAATTCAATAGTGTGCGCTCTCCCTTACTTATTTAGATTCAGATCAGATCAAGTTGTCGACAGTGGTGTCAACTGGGAATAGCCGATTTATTAGCAAGAATATAGGTCCTTATCTCTACCATCTCATTTTATGTCATCCATGTCACTTGTTCCACTCAACTAGCTTCTCGCAAACGACCCTTACTTAGACTACGAGCTGCCGATATTACTTTGTCAGTCTCAAGAAATAAATACAAACAAACAGTTTGTTTAAACTCGTATTCCCAAGGCGAATCTCGGTTATGCTCCCTGGGACATTGTCACAATATGGATACCCACGATATTGGACGTATTGAAAATCAATCGAAGGGTTACACAACCCTTTTGATAGTTCAAATAACATCCCTTTAATGATGTTTGGTCAAAGGAAACTCTATTGTTTTTAAAATATTACCTATATTTTTTTCGGCATCACTAAGTACGGTTTTGTTTCTGTCTGTATTTTTCTCCTACGTTGAGAGGCATTATTAATTATTATTGAGAATTCAATTTATTAATTGAATAGATCACAATGGATTTTGATTTGATTTTAATATAATTTATTTTTAATATTTATTTATAATTTATTTATATTCCTCTCATAATAGGTGACGTCACGTTAAAAAGAAAATCGGTTCGTTTAGGCGGAAGTTTATTTTTTGATACCTAATGGTTCTTCGCCATTTCAGTAAATATATTGCTATATACCCGCCGTGGGGTGCCGGCAGTAGAATGATACCCCTCCTCTCATGCCCATGGATGCAGTAAGAGCCTACTAAGGGATACCTCCGGAAGATGGGCAGCAGCGTCTATCCGTGTATCAACATCCCATACTGCGCTCACCAACCCGCCTGCCAAGCGTGGTGAGTATGGCAACTACCCCTCATGGAGATCCATAAGGGAGGCCTGTGTTCATCAGTGGATGTTTTATGGCTGAAATGATGATGATGATTGCTATGTACATGCACCTTTAAAAAAATATATTTAAATAAAAACGTTTGATAAAGTACGACCACGGTCGGCCGTTTTTGATGTCTTTGCGTGGTATTGAAAATATTTTACGCAAGGTCTTTGCATTCATTGCGAACAAACCTATGTGCTCGCTATAAAATCTATTGATACACGGTCAGGATAAAACCCACGAATAAGGTATTGGAAGTGTGTACGTTTCTCATCTTACACAGCGAGTGATGCTTACGTCAAGTAAAAAAAAACCACAAGCCGTTAAGATCTCGCTACAGTTCCGCCAGATTAATCACGTCCGACCATACTCTACCAGTCAAAATCTCTACTAGTCAGAGTTAATGAATATAGATCCTGGGTGTAAGACAAAGTCCCTCTTGAAAACCTAATATAAACGTTAAAAAAAATTGAAAACCGATCAAGGAGGTTTAGCGTTTCGATAATGATCGTACATATGTAATTAAGGTACTACGATGCGTAATCCATAAAAAACACTTATATAGACTGCTTAAATCATACATAACCGTTATTTTTGGTTTAGCCGTAATTGGGTATATAGTCAAGGGTCGAAACAACCATTAATTAACGCATTAAACTAGTAACGATACCTCCAGAATCTAGGTTCTATGGTATCATCGGATTATTCAAGCCCTCCGAACCGTAGACGGAATAGTTTTATAGATAGTGGTATAGCGCTAAAGGGCAAACATAAACTTTATCAAATTTTCTCGGCAATAAGCATAGCTTAAATAACAATAAACACATATTGAAAAACAACTTTTTTGAGAGTTTGACCCACAAATTCAGAGACCACGCGGCCGGCCCAAGCGCAGGTGGCAGGATGAACTAGACGCCCGTTGCCCAGAATGGCGGACTATAGCCCTGGACCGAGACGAATGGAGAAAGGGGAAGCATTGCCCAGCGCAGTGGGATGGGCTTTTTAGATTACATTTATTATTTTAACGTCATTCTGTATCGCTGACAAATAGAGCCTCATACCGACTTTCGAAAAGATCCTTAGTGCATTTATCGGCTAAGCACAATTACAAAGTGTCAAATCGCATTATAAACATTACCCTAACGCTAATTAAATTATTCAACATTTAATCAGCGGTTTTTTTGACATATTTTATATGAAACTGTCAAAACATTTGTCAGTGAAGTGCTGATTAGTTTAATCAAAGTTTATGAGTAGAAATAGGCTTTATTTTTAAATGATTAGCCGGTAAATACATTTAGTGCCTGTTGCGAAAGCTGATTTAATTGCTTTTACGGTTTACTGAGCCGTTTTCGGTAAAAAAGAAAAGGCGAATTTAATAAACGATTTTGAAGAAATATTTTTATGTCTATAGTAGAAGGAGTGCAAAAAACGAAAGAGGCCTACGCCCAGTAGTGGGTCGACACGGACTGAAAATGATGCTGATGATGTCTATAGTTTTCGTCGTTGAACCAACACTCATTAAATTAGCAAAGACAGCTCTAGTCCAGATTATTCCAAGCCAAACCGTAAGACGGAATAGTTTTATAGTTAGTGGCGTTGGCGTAACCCTAAAGGGTGACCGACCAGGGAGATAATTCAGGTCATGGAGCCGAATCAACGACGACGCCCCAGTAATGTGACGGATGGCCCTCCAGGGACGATAGGGTTGCCGCGAGGTAAATGATCGATACCTATACGGCTATTGTTTTTACGTATAATGATAATAGAAGGATATCGATGCCTTCCAGGAAGAGCGGAAAGCGGTATTCGTGAAAAGTATAAATAACTCAGATAGAAAAGAATATACTTTACATTCTGGTATAGTTTTAACGTTGATGGATAACAGAGGTATATGATACCGAAGCTTTCCATGAAAGTGGAAAGCGGTATTCGTGAAAAGAAATAGGAACTCGGAAGGTTTTGTAGTTTTCAGTCTGCCCAGCAGTGGACTTAAGTTTTTGTTTATTTTCATAAGTGGCATACTTATGAAAAAACCCACGTCTACTATGGTCAGGACAGAAACTCGTAAGAACATGGATGATAGTTTTGAAGTATGAACGTATAAAGTAAATTAATTTACACTTTACAACCACGTCTTGCCATCAAAGTCAAACCATTTCATACTCTTCAATACATGAACCTTTAAACAGGCGAAAATAAGCTTCCTAAAACAATTCATCAAGCCATACCCAGTCACATAAATCTGGCAGCCCTAACAGTTCCAACAAGTTGTAGTCGTAACGATTCCCTTCGTACACCCAGTTCGTAAAGGGGACGAACTGTCGAAGCTTAACAAGTTTAATTATCACAGGCAAGTTCCTAGAGGCCTTTGTCATCGAAACTGCGTGCGAGTTTCCTGTAATGAACGATTGGGTATCTATTCGTGACTTTCCTTTGAAAGACCCTTGATATATTTTCGAAAATAGAACTATAACACAAATACAATACAAAATGTTTTATTTGTTTCAATTTTTACAATAACAAACTTAGTTAAAACCTCCTTTTAAGTAAGTAGTTACTTGTAGTAGGAGATTTCGCTCTCCCTAATGGTTTATACAAATTAATTAAAGATATATAAAAAATATTTAATTATTAACAAAATTTAGATAAAACATTTCAGATAATAAGTAATTAATAAGAACATTTAAAATTAAGACAACAAACCTTTTAACACAAAAACCTGAGGGTAGGGTGAAAAATTTGTTGTCGTATAGTCCAATTAATAAAATAAATGCGATTTTACAAAGTTAACTCCAAAGTAATATTTCCGTTGTGTGTGTGTGTGTGTGTGTATGTGTATGTGTGAATGTATGTATATAAATAATTATATGTATATTTTTATATCTTTAGTTTAAAAACTTACTAAATAAAATTAAATAAAGAAATAAAGAACACAGAACATTTCTTTTGATTTTCGTATGTGAGCGACGCATAGACTCGTTGTATTTTTTTAAATAAGAACTAAAGTATTCGGTTCACTCTCACTACATTTCTTCAAAAAATTATTCCATATTTGAATAAATGAACAATTCCCGCTTTTAGACACTAAGGTGGCCTTATGTGTGAAGTTTCTTAAGCATTCACTAGGCATCGGATATCAATCACAATCTGCTATTAGAGATGAAGCAGAACTGGTACGTAAATTGTGGTTCTGTCAAAAATGAGGAATAGGTCTTTGTAATAATAAAACAGAGTTATGAAAATATTGAAAATAAATAAAACAAGTTATTAACTGCACATATTGAGCAATATTAATCATGTTCAACGAGGCTCCAAACACACCTGCGTAATACGTGATACCAACAAATAAATAAGCATGTTTTGTCTGAGCGCACGTTTTGAATGTTATTATGAAATACAATGCCGTGGGGTGCCGGCAGTAGAATGTTACCCCTCCTCTCCTACCCGTGGATGCAGTAAGAGCCTGCTAAGGGACACCTCCGGAAGATGGGCAGCAGCGTCTATCCGTGTATCAACATCCCATACTACGCTCACCAACCCGCCTGCCAAGCGTGGTGAGTATGGCAACTACCCCTCATGGAGATCCATGAGGGAGGCCTGTGTTCATCAGTGGACGTTTTATGGCTGAAATGATGATGAAATACAAATACCGAAGTACGAATAAGTAATCGAAAATTTGTAAAATTCCTATCGTGTTAATTTTACCTTTTTATTTTTATTTATAAGCTTGATTCTTCCCACTGCAGGGCAAAGGCCTCCCTTACCTCTCTCCACTGGTCCCTAACATGTGCTTTCTGGTGCCAATTTTCGCTGTAGGAGCTCGTCCCTCCATTGCCGCCTCTGCCTTCCACGGGGTCGTCGTTGTTGGGGAGCCCAATCAGTGGTTGTTTTCGCCCAGAGTTCTGGGGGCATACGACTCACGTGTCCAGCGCAGTCCCACTTGAGCTGGCCTGCTTTATACGCTACGTCAGGTATTTGCGTTTTTGAGCGCATTATCGTGTTTTTAACGCAGTCTGTGAGTTTGATACACAGGATACTGCGCTCCATAGCTCGCTGGCATACCCCGAGGCGAGACTTCTGGCATTTTGTAAGAGACTAAGTCTGGGCACCGTATGTGAGGATGGGGAGAATGCACATGTCCATTAGCTTCCTTTTTAAGGATAGCGGAAGAGGTCCTTTCATGATTTCCTTCATGGACCAATAGCTCCTCCAGGCGTTTTCAATAGGTCGTGTTATCTCTTGGTCTTGCCTCGCCTGGAAGGAACTATTTGGCCCAGATAGATGTATTCAAGGACATGTTCAATCTCTACACCCCCGACTTTTATTTTCCTCTGCGTGCTATTGGTCATCACTTTTGTTTTTGCCATATTCATTCTGAGTCCCACTTCGGCTTGCTGTGCTCAGTTGTTCGAACATGAACTGTTAACTATGAATATAATTTACTAGCCGCACTCCGCGGTTTCGCCCGCGAAGAATACGTTCCCGTTCCCGTGAGAATACGGAACTAAAATATAGCCTATGTTACTCATGGATTATGTAGCATTCTAATAGTGAAAGAATGTTCATACAAACAATAAAATCTTTCTTCTTTATTATTAGTGTAAATATGTATATTGGTATATTATATACATAATGTTGTAGCCCTATTATAGAAGAAGGTATGCCGTGATATGTCCGAGCATATCGTGAAAAGGAGCTATATCAATAAATTCCAGCTTGAATAGCCGAGATCCACCCAAAAGATTATCTCTGACAGTATCAAGCGCCTATCACGAAATACCCACATCATGATATGTCCATTATATGCTGGGGAAATCATTGGCTGTGCTTATCGCCATTTGATAAAGATGTCAAGGGAAAATAAACGGGACTGTATTTGTGATTCGTAGGAGGAAAGAACGCGCTATTGTTACAGGCACATCAGAATATGCCTAATCACACGAACGGGTGACAGGAAAAAGTATCAGGAAATAAAATACTGGTATCATTCAACACTGTATTGTGTAATGTAACATTGTTTGGCTCGCCCCATAGTAGTACTTATGTTATTTTGTGCTTCTCCAAATAATACACGCTATCAATAAACACGCAAATAACTCGTATTCTGGCTTTTGGTTAACTAATAGGTTGGTACGTACATTGTACATTAATTTACAATAATTTTGTAACGTCTAGATTTCTTTCTTTAACTATTAATTATGTGCTTTTAAAGTGTTTGTTATTTTTAATCAGTGTGTACCTGCCTGCCTAATTTGTATAAAATTACTTTAAAGTAGAACGAATGTATGTGCCAAGATAAAACTCTCGGTTTTTATGGCACTAACTATTTGAACTGTATTTATGTTTCCATGAATAAATATATAGAAAATGTAGAGTCATATCATAATAGATTTTGGAGTTAAAAGTATGCATAAAACCTTATTTGATGCCCAACCCAGTTTATCATGAGGTATAAAGATCTTTATCGACCTAACTAAGTATACCGTGATACACCTAAAACTTTATTTTTAACCCCGACACAAAAAGAGGGGTGTTATAAGTTTGACTGTGGCAGTGTAGGTCTTAAAACAGTGGACCGATTTGAATCTTGGAGCGGGAGGGCGTGTCAGACTTTTACTGACTAAAACCACACCTGTGTCCTTCAGTTGCCCCTTGCGTTCTAGGACTACGGGTTTCCTTTTCAGAAATTCCCCGCGGTCCTAGCTTGCGGGCATCGGCCCTGTTGGCCCCTACGGTTTGTAGCACCTCTTTGAGGAGCGCGTGGAACACTACGCGCTCTTGACGACTGGGCTTGGTCTGGTCGATTACCGGACAGCCGGACGGCGAGCTCGTTAAGACGTTCACAAGATATGGAGGGTGAAAGTGGGGATAAACACTCGAATGTTTTCAAACATAACCAAGTTTGATGTCAAATTGGATGACATTATACGTAGATTGTACGACTAAAAGTTACATAGAAATTAGTTGCTCTCATAGACATCTCTAGCTGTTACTTAGTGTAGTGGGTTACTTAAATTGTACAGTTAGCCAACTCAAAGTTGTTAAAAGTTCCACGATGTATGGCATAGTATATCCTATCAAAAACATAAATGTGAAAATGGCAGCCAAGTTCAATATTATGAGAGTCGTGTTTGTCGACTTCGCCCACAAAAGAATTGAGATCTAAATGTCGCCAAGTTCTATAGATAATCTTGAAATGTATTTAATAGAATATTGCTGATAATTGAATGAATAAATGAATGAATATACATTTGTTTGATTCACAAAAATCAGCACAGACAGAAAACCACACATTTTGGTACATTTAGAAAACAAAAGAAAAAGAAAAAAGTTAGGTACAATAACAGGAAAAACACAATAAAAAGTTAACAGCTAAACACAATTTAAAACCTACCTACCATTATATTGTGTTACTAGTGCCACTGTCTGCTCTGCTGCGAACCAAAAAGGAACAGTCTCAGCTTTGATGTTGCTCCACCGTAGGCGTAGGTTAATTGAGGATCAATTAGGGCTACTAGTCTAATGGAGCTTAATAAATAAACCAAATTTCATGTGTTTGTGTTTAATAGATTTTAAGGTTATGTAGGGACCAAAAGCGCCTCCAAATGTTTCGGGTAATATACACACTGCTGCGTCGACGCCCATTAGCTTTGCTTGAACTTGGGTGGACACGCCGCCGCGTGCCTAGATCTATATAGCGATATACGTAATACGACCCTATTTGTATAACTTTGATGAACCGACTCAGACAATATACAGTAACATCGACACAATACAGTCATATTCTTCAATTACTGAATCTATTATTCAAAAGTTACGAACGCTTGACGTCATTTAGTAGAAATTTCGTACAATCGCGTGCACGTAAAATAAATTTATTCCAACATCAAACTGAATACGATTATGATTTCAGATTCAGCTTTTCGGCAACGACGGCGAATCACGAACGTTTATGAAGATATAAAGCTTTGCTGAAATTTCAGTAGCGTAGCTTCATCATTTTGGTTAGGTACCTATTGGTCTTGGGAGGCAATGCTTTCGCATTTATGAAATAACGGATTTGTCTAGAAAAATAATAGAAAAATTTGTCAATTTTAATTTAATTTATTATCCTAGTAATATTATAAATCCGAAAGTTTGTTGGACCAACAACAGCAAGATCCACAGTATTTTGTCTCGGATTCCAACTTTATTACAATATAACGTAACTTTAGACTTGATTAACGGAGACATCATTAACGGAGAAGATTAACGAAGAAGTATGAATAAATGACCTGACCGGTGAAGCATATTCTTTTTTATTCCAATTGACTTACCACAAAAGTATCTATTTACAATTTGCCTGTTTCGCACATAGCACCTCAGATATCTTGAACAGAGACGAGTTTGTTGCTTAAAAACGCCGAGCAAGTTAATTGTATCCGTAAGCTTTTCGCTGATTTTACGACGGCCATGAAAACGGTAGCTGGCATCAATAAAAGGTATAAAAAAAAGTATTATTAGGACGTAAACCTTGGTTCACTTGCACAGCAAGGCTGAAAAAGAAGCCTATTTCTACGCTCAACGACTTAAGGATGACTCACGCTAGACCGTGTCGTGTCCGGCCGAGTGTCTGCCGTAGCACGGTCAACTACTAATATTACATATATTTTAGACGGCCGAGCAATGGACAACGCTCAGAAAAATTGCTCGGACCCGGACTTTGTTGCAAAGAAAATGCCCGTTTCAGGAATCTTTATCTATTGTATGTAAAACTTAGCTCGATCGCTGTGACAGTTGTCATTATATTCCGCCCAACAAGTTCTGAATTTTGAAAAAGATTAAATGACGCGTGGCTTCGTACTTTATGGGTGGGACTGCACAAATAGTGATGTGAAGGAGGTAGTTACCAAATGTCCAAAAGTAATACAAAAATACTGAGCACGTTGTTAACTCAAATAATACTGTAAGCCTTCTTAGCTTACAATATTATTTGTTAATTATTAATCTGCAAGACCGCTCTAGCGACTCTTGACTCCTTTTTTTTAGAATTTCCTTTTTTTCATCATTGAACTTAATTCGCAAACAATCGATAATTACAATAGTATATTTTCAACATCGTCCCAGACCTAATCGTGTCACTTGGCATCTGTCTCAGCGATCCAGCTAAGTTTTACGGTCTCTATAAGGTGATGCTAGAAAACGTTTAACGTGGTGGCTTATTTTATGTGTTTATTACAATTTGTCCTATAAATATACTTAGAGAAACTGCAATCACAGTTAAAGACAATATAATTGTCTAAGTATTTTTGCACATAATCACCCACTACTGAGTCTGGTCTTAATCATGCTATTCTTTCCTGCCTTGCGCCAACACTACCCATAATACATATCAATAAATAAGAATAAGAATCAGGAAATGCAGAATTTTGAAAATCCTCACCTTCACAAATCGATAGCTTTATCCACCAACAATTGACATTACTTTTGGTTGGAGAATAGAGCTATAGACTAATATATCAGTATGTTCTTAAAAAAACATTGGATGGCTGACCCTTAAAGCGCAATGAAAGGTTGACAATTTGTCAACGTTAAACTGGCTTTACAGCGTTCGCACGTACTGCGATTCTGCCCCTAACTGACCACTTTCTCCTCGCAAACACATCAATCAAACACTAAACACAGTTACAACAGAGGCGACAAATAATAAAGTTACTGTGACGAGGGTACCCACCTAAAATTATAAATATAATATATACCACCTAATATTATGTAGCAAAAACTATATAGTTATAAATATATATATATATATATATACAATATAATATACAAAATAAGCTAAGTAATACTACGGTTAATTGAATTATCAATTATGAATTAATATAATAAATATAATAAAATTATGAATTATAATTATTAATTAATGATCTTAGATAAAACTATAGGCACAATAGAATAATTATATAAGAAAAAATTTATAAATTTAGTTACACATTTAAAAACAATAATATATAAAATGAATAACAATTTTTAAGGTAACAGTAAGTATTTACTACAGTTATCACAGTTATAAAATATGTATTGAGGACTAATAATCAGATCAGGTTCAAGATGTTGGAAATATTCCAGCACTAAAAGTTTAAATTTATTGAAGTTATGACCAAAAATATCTAAATTAGGCACTTGTTTATTTATTAAGTTATACTGGTTACAGAGCTGGACCACAGGCGCAAAAATAAATAAATATTATTATCACTATATTATTAATTTATTTATTTTTTCAAAAGTTGGGTATAACTTGTTTAGGGTTAAAATATTGTGTCAATACTCGTACTACACGAGTTCCCGCAGTCGCACTATTCAAATATAGAGATCTAAGCCTCACAAGCGCTGAGCCAAATAGTATTAAATCACTACGTTCTCACTGAGCTGCACCCATCGAGCAAATACGCTATAGAGAGGAAATAACGTCTTTCAAATTACACACACATTAGTGATTTTGTCACTAATATATCGACATCTTATTCTGGTTGACTAGTGTTGTGGTGATATAATATAATTATGTAATACGGTAATCAGTATGTACTGGGGTAATGATATAATAAAAAACAAGCAAAAATAATAATTTGTACAAAATTGATTCATCTAATAAACCAGTAGGTAATCTACTAAGTACTGTGAAGCAAACGTTATAAAGCTTATTTTTACGATATTCAACGTCATTTGTCTTTGAACTGTTCCTGAATATCCTGCCCCATCCCATGATTGCCTGAAAGATATTGCTCATAGCGATAATAATGACGCCCTATCTACTCTCGCAATTCCTTTTATTGGTTAAGTATTTATTCCTATCTTATTATTACTTTGGCACACTTTTATACGATACGTATTTAATTTGTTTGTGCCAATCAAAACCCAGTGGTCGCTGCAGTGATTTGGCGGGAATACCGTTTTCTCAGCCGTAGGACTGCTGGACATAGGCCTCCCTTATCATCAAGGTTACTTCTACTATCTCTAAGTATCATAAAGAGTTATTGCCATACTCACCACGTTTGGTTGGCGGGTCGGTGAGCGCCGTACAGGATGTTGATACACGGAAAGACACTGATACCCATCTTCCTAAGGTATCCCTTGGCAGATTCTCACTGCATCCACGGGTAAGAGAGGAAAGGCAAGATTCGGCACCCCATGGCAAGATTACTGTTTAAATAAAATAAATTACATTTCCTCTCTATTGGGTATGTGCTCGATGGCTGCATCCAATCTAGAGAGCGAATTCCGAATTCAAACGCAGATAGTGCGGGGCAGTACTTATGACACCAGCAGAAGTCCGCAAACATTTTGCCTTTATTTCAGTAACGCGTATTATATCTGAGTAATTCCCTCGATTTATTATAAATCCCATCATCAGAATTGGGTGGAAAAAAAGGAAACATTATAAAGTGAAACCAAACCGCAAGGTTTAATTTAGGGAAATAAACTATACCTTGAGGGGACCCAGTTATTACAAATATTGAAGCTATTACTATTAATTGAATCCACTCTCACTACTCACGTAGTATTGTAACGTCGAAGATTATTCCGACACGTTTCGATTTTTCAAGAAAATCATCATCATGGGTTTGAATGCCCGTCCGCGCGTGGGGCCGACACACAAAATGAATAGTATATCTCACGTTTATTTTGAAAGTGAAAAAAAGGAGTAGGTACCTACTAAAATTAATAATTAATTAAAAGTAAAAATAACTTTTAACAAACAAGCTTATTTGAACGTACTAAAAATAATAATATATTAAAAGTAAAAACAACTTTTCAACAAAGAAGCTTTTATTTAAACGTACCTACTATAAATAATAAAATAAACATTTTCCATTAAAGTTTAATGTCAACTTAAAACGTCTTTAAACAATTTATGTGCCATATCCCAGGCATCAGCCTGTAATAATTGCCTAGTCTTCGAAAGGTGCCTGACTTGTAGCAATTGTTGGGATCAATTGTATAATACCAAAAGAAGGCTCATTCCATAAGTCCCCTGCGACGATCCCCTGCGAAGGGGATTACTGGACTTTAAGTCCGAATAATCGTTTAGGAAGGGTTTCTGTCTCGTCATTAAAAAGGACTTAACGACTCTTTTAAGCCGAGGCGCTAGTGTATTATATTATCTGTGGCCGAGGTGCGGAAAGAAAAGCGAACTGCTGCTCACTTGACACTTCATGTTACGCGAGAATATCATTATCTTCTAAAGTTTTAAAGTTTTTAAACAAAATACATAGTCTGGTTTTAGTTTAACCCCTAAGCTCGATAACTTATACATTCATACGCATTATTAGATACTACCGTTGACTCGACAACGTATGAATCTATACGCATACACCAACAAAACAAAAAGTGCATTCTAGTGTTTCTCTCCTGCTTTGCCCATTGAGGGTTTGTATATTTTAAAAAAAAAAACATTTATTGGATCAAGAACACGTTAGAATACAGAAAAATAATGAAAAACGATGATATCCGCAAAAGTTAAAAAACTGTGTCGCAGAGACCAACGCCCTCCTCCAGCTTATAGTAGGTACACAATAACAGACAAAAATAATAGTTCTGAATTATATGATTTTAAGGAATTAAACATTTATCGAAAATATAAGAATGGAGGTATATGTGCGTGAAGTGTTGGGGTGTATGGTGTGTGTTTGTGTATATGAAAGAAAGAGAGGTTAATATGCTCTTTAATTTGATGTACTATAGAGGTATGTGTGGTCTGCTGTCTTTGGTATCGAGCACTGCCATTTTGAAATCAGACGTTCGGTGCGATCGACAGTGCGCGAGCTTACGGGCGTAAGGCATGATAGGTGACAGTCGAGCCTAAGGGTTATTAACACTGCAAACACCGTTGTACCTGGTTCAAAGAACATTTTTTTCAATCTGTAAGAAATAAACCTTAGGTTCTCTTCTTTTTGAGACTTGTAACTAATATTCGGTCTGTGTTATTACTTATTAGCAAACACCGTCGTACCTGGTTCGAAGAACACTTTTTTTATTTTGTAAGAAATGTTAGGTTCTCTTCTTTTTGAGACCCGTAGCTCTTCGGTTTGTGTTATTAGAGAGAGCTTCCAAAAGCACTTAAAAAAGTTATTACTGGTGTCAATCCTGTTGGCAAAGTTCCTAACTAAAATCGCATAAAAAGCAAAGATTTAATCGTTATATGTCTAGAGACCGAAAACTGTGGCATTGTCTTTAAATGTATGTTAACAATAATGCCGACGCTAGCACATTAGTTCTGCCAACAAAGCAAACTGTTATTGTTACCATTTATTGTGCAAACATAATGCACGTACTTTCGTGAAAAAATAGCACACACCACGTCCGGTTAACACAGTGTTTACATGTACACTGATTTCAAATGAGTGAGGTATCTCATTTCGTGTGGAAACATAACGGCGCGGTCTCATTACGGTAAGGGCGTATCTAACGGTATAAATATTTATTTCAATGGTCTAAAGTGACATAATGCCGTTGGTGCCATTCTTAAAAAAAATCGGACCAATTGACTTTAAATTGAATTAAACGTAGACAGTTCTTAAATTTACTAGCGTTCTATCTCTAATTATAATAAGCTTAAGGATGTTTGTAATAGAATCAACACCATCACTTTTCGAAACGGTCCTTACGGAAGATCAGCGCGGACTGGCCCTGCAGCCCGCAATATGCTGAGTAAGGACCCTTTTGCAGCGACAAACCTATATCATAACTTTATTAAACCTGTATGTAATGTTTGTTTTGTAGTTGCAAATAAATGATTATCTATCTATCTATCTATCTATCATCATGTACCTACGTTGTATACATCAAAAGCTGAAAGCATCGTGAGGAAACCCGCGGCTTAGTCGGCTTCAGACGTATTGACCTGTTATTTCCTCTGACCAGTAGTCGATGAAGCTAATAAGCGGAGCTAGCAATTTAACAATAAATAGGTCTACCATGAGTTTTCACAATCGATACTCGCTAGCGACTGTAGTTAAAAAAATCACAGAACAGATAAAGAGGTCTGTTCTGTGAAAAAAATGTATGAAAACTTGTACACGGCGCCTTAGCGGATAGTGTGGTACTAAAATACGCAGTAAACTATACTAAAGCAACTGTAGTTTGGGCTTCTTGTTTTGTCTTTTTATTTTATGGCTTTTTGTGTTTGGTTTTACACAATTCCGCCAGTGTCAAGTTAACTGATAAATTCTTATGTTATTGTTATTTGGCTGGCCATGTTGGCGGCCAATCGAAAGAGAACCTACTCTTTTGAATATTATAATAGTCCACCATTTTACAGATGATGAGATCCATGCGGAACAGAGAGAACTCTACAAATATAAATAGGCATACTTATACGTTTTTGGTATAGCCAGCAAGTATGCAAATGAATTGTTTTTGAAGTTTCAAAAATGTTGTGTCCGACCGTAGATTCAGATCACTCTTCGTTTATGCTTGATTGGATAAATTGCTTAGAATTGGTACCATGAGTCACAAATCTGACAGATGTCACACTAACGTAGGTACTATTACTACTGTAATCGCTAGTGTGTATGAATTGTGCTGAATTGTGAGAACTCATCGTAGACCTACTGTCATTGTTAATTGACAATAATGTCAGTGTCAACAGTAAGCTAACGCTAACGCCACTAACGAGGTTCTATGTGACTATTTTTACATGTTTTTTCTTTCTACTGAAACATTCAATTAAATTTTCATTCAATTAAAATTTTTCAACTTCTTTAATTTTTTTCCGCCGTGTGGGGATACGGCTTTTGAATGTTGCCTCTCCTATCTTGCCTGTGGACGAAGTAAGAATCTGCCAAGGGATACTTCCGGAAGGTGAGCAGCAGCGTCTTTCCATCAACATTCTGTACCCGCCTGCCAACCGTGGCGAGTATGGCAACAACCCCCTCATGATCTTGGAGATACATGAAGGAGGCCTACTTACGTCCAGAGCAGTCCTACGGCTGAGATGATAAATAAATAATGCTGAACAAATCACACAGCATCATCTAGCCAAGCTAAGCTTGTGATATGGGTACTAGATGACTGATATACTTAATAAATTATACTACATAGATATATATTTTTATTATACATAGAAAAACACCCAGAACACCCTAAACAAATATCTACAGATCATACAGGCATCTGTCCCGAGGCGGGAATCGAACCCGCAACCTCTTGCGTCGCAGGCGAACCTTCGCCCGCTGCGCCACAGAGGTCGTCGAAATTACATTAAAACTGTTAAGTTTCTCAATTAAAACGGACTACTAGTAGTACTAATTTAAGAAATGTCATATCTCTAATTATAATTAGCTTTAAGACGTGCTACAATCTCCGCCAATAACAGTTTTGTAAGTTTAAAATATATTTATAAAACAATATTGTTACAAACTGGGGTTCGGGGTATAGTTCAATTAGACCAAAATGGACACTTTAATAATCAAAAAATCAAAATCAAATCAAAAATCTTTATTTGGAACAATAACAATTTGACAAATAATATGAAAAACGATGGTACTCGCAAAAGTAAATTACTGTGTCGCAATCACAGATATTGATCACACCAATAAAACTTATTTACCATGATCTGAGTCTTTTTAAAACTTATTTATTTTTATTTTATTTATTTTTTATCCGTTATTATACCACTGCAGGGCAAGATATATTTATAAAATTAAATGCGTAGAGCTTACTGAGACCAGAAATAGGGCAGACTTCTTGAGAAAATCCCTGCGTACTCCATCTAGTCAAAGTGGTTCCAGCGTTCTAGTATATCATGAATATTTCACAGCTCCGTGATCAAAAGTCATAAGAGCAACATCACAAATAGGGAAATCAACATTTCTTTGAGTGTATTCTGGAGCTGAGCCAAGTAGACGGGATCGTGCTCGCATATCCATAATTAACTACTTATTTAATATCTTTTCGTAGGAGCGACCACTTTGGATTTGTTTTTGGCTTCTTTATTTATCTCTCAAATCCATAAAGTTTACATTTTCTGGTAGCCGAAATGGCAATGCCGTGGCGTGCCGGCAGTAGAATTTTACCCCTCCTCTCATGCCCGTGGATGCAGTAAGAGCCTGCTAAGGGATACCTCCGGAAGACAGGCAGCAGCGTCTTTCCGACTTAAACTTATTTTTTTCAAGGAGCTGTGGGCAGTCTATTTTGTTTCTTAAGAGTTTGTGTAAAAATGTATATGTATTGATTACAAAATGTATTCGAATGATTGAATTAAAATGGTTTTTATTATTTCTGATAACATTTAAAAACATGATATACCTATATAATAATACTAGCCGCACCCCGCAGTTTCACCCGCGTAGATCCCGTTCCCGTGGGAATTTCGAAAAATCTCTGCATCTCTAGGATACTCAAGGTATATGTGTGCCAATTTCAAGTCTCTAGGTCCAGTGGTTTAGGCTGTGCTTTGTCTGTCAGTCACTCAGTCAGTAACGAAATAGTTTTATATATATTGATAAGTATATATTTTTGTAATCTCTTTTTAATTCCCTATGTGATACCCTATTCAATAGGTTTGGTGAAAAAAATGAACTTGTTACAATTTGGCGCCAAAAATCCGCCATTTTGTTTTTTTTTTTTCTTATCAAAACAAAAAGCAAACAATAATACATAATACGAAGTATTCCCGTTTGAGCACCTATTTTTTGAGCACCTATGCATTGAGCACCAAAGGTATTCCCATTTGAGCACCAATCAATATATTAACGTCGTGCTCAAATGGGAACAAGAAATAAAATTTATTTTTATTCCCCATTGAGCACCTACGGTGCGGTAGCTTCTAGTGAAGGACCCTTCCTTGGCAGTCGGGTAAAAAGCTTCAAGTTTGACGCAATCCAACTGAGACCATGAGTGACGCTCGCGTGGCCGACTGCGAGCTTGGCGACACACGCGCGGTAATTATGATTGCTAATGGCTATTTTCTACGTCTAATTACGTAGAAACGACCAAAGGACTGATTTTGTTTATTTATTTGTATTAAAGAGTTGTCTGTGTATTCTCATTAAAATTTCACATTCATTTATCAAGATTTAGCATGTACCTTGTCACGTTTACAATAGTTAAACCTACTTCGAATTTTAAATACTTAACTTTTATTTTTATAAAGGCCTTGTACAGATGGGAAACAAGACTAATTGGTCTGTAATTGTTGACGTCAGACTTATCACCCTTTTTTTTCATAACAGCGCATGGGTCGAATTGACGGCGGATCGGGATGCATGGAGAGTTGGAGGAGAGGCCTTTGCCCAGCTGTGGGACACTTAATTGTATATCACCCTTTTTTTTTCATAACAGGGCATGGGTCGAATTGACGGCGGATCGGGATGCATGGAGAGTTGGAGGGGAGGCCTTTGCCCAGCAGTCATGGGACACTTATAGCTAATTGTAATTGTAACTTTTATTTAGTATGGACGCACTCTAAATTTAAAATTGTCGTGAGAAGAGACAGTTCTTTTCACGTTTATGCGAAGCGAAGTTTTCTTTCGTCTGAATATGTATGGTTCGTAAAAAAAAGCTTCTTTGATGCAATCCAACTGAGACGATGAGTGACGATCGCGTGGCCGGCTGCGACCGTGACGACACACGCACGCCGTGGTAATTAAGATTGGTAATGGCTATTTTCTACATGTGATTACGTAGTAGCGTAGCAGCGACCACAGGACGTATTTGTGATTTTTGTTAATTTATTTGATTTATTTATTTATTTAGCCAGCGACTGGTAAAATTGTAGGAGGGAAGGGAGGCCTTTGCCTTGCAGTGGGACAATAAAGGCTTATAATATAATTTATTTGAGCCACCAACAGAAAAAAAGAGATACACAAAAAAATAACAAAAGTAAAAACAATAAAAAGCTTGGGCTAGTGTTCTCTTAATTACAGGAAGTTACATCTAGGTTGAAAACTATTTTACAATTGTTTTTATTTAAAGATTGAGTTGAGTGAGTTCTCAAAATGTTTAATAAATTCCTATTAAAGTATCTAATGTTCATTAAAAGTCCCTATTACTTACTTTTTTAAGTTTTCAAATATTGGCGAGCACCCATTATCTTGTTTATTTGGTAGACTTTGTATGTTATTTATTGTTCCTGTTATGTAAAGAATTTGTTAAATTAGGTCAGATATTTTTTATCTATTTATGTACCAACTGTAATAATCTTAGTTAGTTTCTACTTAGGAAGACACAGGAAGCTGATAATGTCTGACGATAAACAAATAATGGGACCATTACAACAAAATGATTCAACATTATAACAATGACAAGGTATTGTATTGAAACAAAAACAAGCGAAACGTAACATAAAATGAATAAATTCTTGACATTGTTCTACATAAAAAATGTTTTGTTTATTTTTGAATTCCGAAAAATATTTAGGTTAATGGATTTATTTACTATCCCTTCTCTCTAACTTTTTTCTAAGCTATCTATAAGCCCACATTCCCCACCGCTGGGTATAGACGTAAGACCCCAAATCAGACGATGTCATGTTATTGACTTTGTCTCTCCATGTTTGTTGGCTCCATGATAATAGACTTTGTCTAATAACATGGAGTAAATACACAAGAGTACAAAAGATTTTTTCATCATCATCGTCATTATAATCTCAGCCCTGCGACTGCTATCCACGTCTTCTACTGAACATAGGCCTCCCTCATGGATATCCAAGATCATGACGGCGTTATTGCTATACTCACCACGCTTGGCTGGCTCGTTGGTGAGCGCAGTACGCGATGTTCTCATTAAGAGCGTCTATTCGTGTATCAACACGAATAGACGCTGCTGTCCATCTTCTAGAGGTATCCCTCGGCAGATGCCGGCACCCCACGGCAAAAGACTTTTAGAGGCATTAATTATTTATTACAACCTTGATGTTTCCCTTGACGCTAAAGGAAACCAACGCCACCGACATGAACAATTTTCGAAGGTTTTACTCATAATAAACACGCCGCAAGAACGGAGAAATTGGTCAACATAATACAGAAAATAAATAATACAGGTAGGTACCTACAGTCGTACATAAAACCTCCTCCTTTTTGAAGTAGGTTAAAAATAGTGCAACTACGTAATATTGAGCTGATTAAAAGGGAAACGATAAAACATTTTTATCTGATTATGAGCGTTCTGTGACTATCGACAATTTTGATTATCCTCTGTTTTATATATCGAATCTCTACCGAAGGACAATAGCTGATTTTAATCACTTGACAGCTCACAAATTCAGAACATTTTTACCGTTTTAATTTGTTAGTAGTACTTACTGGTAAGATTATGAATATTATATTATTATAAGTATACCTATATATTTAAAATACCGGCATATTCCTGTTTAAAACTGCACAAGTACCTACTTGTGCAGTTTTGAACATTAAACAACACCATGAAATTAATTAGATAGGTACTCATACCGTACTCATAATACTCATAATCATTTGATTATGAGTACCTAATTCATTTCATGGTGTTGTTTAATTTTCATCGGTAGGTAGGTACCTATCTAAGTAATATTACTTATTAGCCAGAAATTTAGCTAGGTACATTTCCGGCTTCGATTTCATTTGGTTCTATTACTTGTACTTATCATATCAACAAGAGGTACTAAAAAACTTTGAAAAAAAATTTATGTGTTTTTGTATATGATATCATCACACAAACTAACCAGGATAATGTTGGGTATAGTGATACCCAACTGACTGTAGCAATTAAATCAGGACATTCATCCATGTGGTTAAAGCTATATCACAGTAATTGTAATTTATGAATTAGGTTGGTTCGAATCCTAGGTAGAATTATTAATTAATTCTACCTAGGATTCAAACCTCTAACTAGCACTAAAATTATTAAAAAAAACTCACGCTGCGACGGATACACGTGTTCCCGCGAACAACAATTCCGAATTTCGAACACGAGTTCCTCGAACCGAAGTCCGCACACGACACGACAGAACAGCGCTCCGTCTACTCTATTTAGCGACTGAAAGCGATGAATAATAGCAGCCCTTGTTGACTGTAAAAATATTCACACAAGTCCAACCAAATCGCACCTTATCATGTTTTATTAGAGTTCAAAGTCCGGATGACAGACGGTGTTGTTCGTAATATTTCACTCCGTTCCTAGCACACGTGTTGTTGTCACTTTCTTCGTACTAATATTTGTTGAGTGCAAGCGAGAGGGGTGAAGGGAATATGCGCATGTGCTCTGCTCCCCCATGTTATAACCTCAAAATACCAAAGTTTTTATGGGAAGCGTTTATTGTTATCGACAAGTTGTTAGCTATTCAGATCGCAGATTTTTTGTATTAAGGTTTACGGCATGGCAGAATAGAGCAGTTTTAGACGGAAAATATCGTAGCGCTTTATTATTTTATTACACTCGCTAAACATTTCGACAGACAGCAGACATTCAAATTCAAATAAAACGTGAAAACCTAGCTAACACTGCTTTTTAGGCATCACCCTAGATAACTTCAATGGGGTCCTCACATAGATAAACTATCGAACAGGCTCAGTTCTGCTGCATATGTAGTTAAAAAAGTTCGTTACCTCACAGACATAGCTACATCTTGACTTGTTTACTTTAGCTATTTCCATAGTAATTATGTCTTATGGCATAGTGTTGTGGGGGTGCGCTGGAGCTAAACATATATAAACACTGCAGGTATTTGTGCTGCAGAAGAGGGCTGTTCGTGTAAACTACAGTATGGGCCCCAGAGAATCGCTACGTGATTTTAAAGAAATGAATATAATGACAGTTCCCTGTCAATATATTAACGAAATTTCGCTGTATACCCACAAAGATAGTAATAGTTTTCCTAAGAAAAGTAATTTGCACAATGTAAATACTAGAAATAAAGATAATCTCGCGTTGCCCACTATTAGGCTACGTAAGGTCAATGTATCTTTCAGAGGGAACACGCTTGCGTACGGTACACGCTTCTACAATAAAATTCCTATAGAAATACGGCAATTTTCTAACAATAAGTTTAAAAAAATTGCAAACTATGGAAATATATGAATGAATTTCTGAATTTCTGATGGTACCCACCTATTTTACCCAAGCCGCTACCAAAAATAAGTACTTATTAAATAATAATAAATTATTAAAGATGGACATTTCATACAGCACTATCTAGTCCTAATAACAGTGTACTGCAAAGATCAATTGTAACCTTTGAAGTATTAACACAAAAGGAAGGGTTTGAGCCCAAAACAAGTCTTTTTGGAGGGGAAAAAATCTGAAATTCGTACTTTTTTTATTATTTTTAATCATACATCTACTAATTGATTAGTGCTGTAAACACGATTTTAAGTTTATGATTAAAATAATTGATTTTTTATAAAAAAAAATTAACCCGAATGGGGTTGATGCTTACCACCCCAAGGAACAACTTTAGTTTTACGACTTTCCAGGATTCAGTTATTTTTATTTTCAAAAAGACCTCGACAGTTTCAATTTCAACAGCTGATTACATATACGATCATGACTTGATCATATCAACCTATACGCCAGCTGATTCTTGACAGGGTCAGTTACCTCTCTTACCCGTGGATGCAGTAATAATCTGCTAAGAGACACCTCCGGAAGATGGTCAGCAGCACCTATCCGTGTATGAACATCCCGTACTGCGCTCGCCAACCCGCCTGCCAAGCGTGGTGAGTATGGTAACAACACTTCATGATCAGTATTCGAAGATCCATGAGGGAGGCCTATGTCCAACAATGGACGTCTTACGGCTGACATGATGATGATCATGATGAACGCCTTAAGTGACATCAGTTTTATCTCCGAACTGTTTATATCCTCTCTAAAACTTCAACGGAAAACTTTACTTGTATTTTATCTTATTGCATTTCAGGAGACACTCAACAGCAAAAGCGCTTAAAGTTTTTATGACGGAAACGTGAATTAGGATACCATACCTATCTACCTACGTACAGTCTGCAACGAAAATATTATCTAAACACGACTTGTTACCTATCTTATATACCTGAACGGCCTTACTCACTAAAAATAAGAGACAATAAATTGGTACCAAACGATCTGTAAATCTTAAATTACAAAATTCAGCTACTATATATACTAATATTGATTGATACTTACATTATTGAAAACGAACGTCGAAACATTTGTTTTTTGCGGCATAAAATCTTCTTTTTTTCAGGTTAACTTAGAATATTGTTTTTCACAGCTTAAAGAGGCTGTAGCTTTTAGTATATGGTTCTAATTTCAACTCGATACCTCTACATGTTCTTTAGACAGACCGACAGACGGACAGACAAACATACAGACAGACGGACAACAAAGTGGTCCTATAACGGTTCCGTTTTTTCCTTTTGTACGGAAACCTAAAAATGTAACTAAGAAAACGGTTCCCATTATTTTTTGAGATCTCTGGGCAAATTTAAAGCGTTTTCACTATTTCTTGTACCTTAGAACGTCAAAATTATTTTGGGCATAATTCTAGTCTGGACTTTCGGAAAGGATAATGTGTACGAAAGTGAACGAAAAATATACACCTACCTAAAGACTTGAAATTTGGCACACATATACATACCTTGAGTATTTCGAAAAATCCCTTCTTAGTGCACTAAGAAGGGATTTTTCAAGGTATATGTGTGCCAAATTTCAAGTCTTTAGGTCCAGTGGTTTAGGCTGTGCGTTTATATATCAGTCAGTCAATCAGTCAGTGAGTCATTCAGGACTTTGAATTTTATTTATATGTAAGGTTACGTTGTATTAGTTATTGTTTTAAGAAAAAAGAAGGCTTTAATATAATACGTATCCTGGCATCAACTTTACAATGAGAAGAAAACGGAAAGTAGAATACGAGTATATTATTATATAGAGTTGTAGAGTCGTGATAATAAAACCTCATAAATATATTTATTTTATACGACTTAATAACGAGACAAGCTCTAAACTCTACATAATACAATTGCAATACCGCGGTGATCACGTTCACTAAGCACATGACCAGACGAAACTGGGGACACTGCATTGCATTGCGCCCGTCACCCTGAGATAGAGTTGTAAGATCTCATGTGCCCGTAACTTCACCGGCCCCCTTACCCTTCAAACTGGAACACAGCAATGCAGACATTACTGCTTGGCGGCAGATATAGGTATGAATGGTGGTAGTACTACCACGGATGAACTCTTCACAAAAAGTTCTACTACTCATAGATTATTATTTTGTTTGTCTTTAATTTACGAGCACTGAGGCGCTGCGCGCGTGTTCGATTCCCGCCTCGGGACAAATGTCTGTACGATCTGCAGATATTTGTTCAGGATGTTCTTGATGTTTTTAAAATATTTTAAAATACTTTGGATCTCGAAACACAGCCTAGGCTAGTTCAAGATCCTAAGGAATCAACAATACTATTGTAATATTAGGTGTCAAATAAATAAATGATTATGATTATGATTATGATTTATCTATGTAGTAAGTCATCTAGTACACATAACACAAGCTCTGCTTAGCTGGGGGCTAGTTGATGCTGTGTGAATTGTCCAGCATTATTTATTTATTTTTATTAATAAACCTACAACAAGATAAATGTATACTAACATACGAAATGACTTACCAACACACAAAGGCACTGTATCATTCCACCTGTTATCGTCGTAGCACCATATCAGTCGCGCCCTCTCTTTGGTGTCTTCGAAAACAAAATTCACGTTGCACATGTAGTGAGCAACGTCTGCATTGCGGTACACGAGGTAGCCGCTAGATGGCGCTGGCAGCGTGACGCATCCCATACCTGTGGAGAGATGGCGCTGTTAAAAATATTTAAAAAACTGGTAAGCTTAAAAATCTTGATCATTACAAATACACAATTATAACACCTTCCCAAATACTCCGCTTTAACGAATGGCCGATTAAAATAATAGACTAATTAATAAAAGTTTTGAGGCGGAGCTTTACGGAGACATCATTTACAAACTTCACCTGAAAGTGACTAGATGGTGCTCAAAAGTTGCGCGCTGAAACTTATAGATGGCGCTAGCAATAGAGCAAGAGCTCTACGTAAAAGTTGAACAAAACTTTCCGCCAATTAAAATCCCTTCGGTTTACTAAGTAACTGAGTGTCGTAAACCGAAAACAAACAAATATTGTTTGGTTTGTTCTCAAAACCAGCTTTAAGGGTGTTTATTGTATGATTTTTATAATTTTGTAACTGGTTGCGAAACTTAGTGAACTTGTTTTCAGTAACAACATTTCCGTCTAGGATGGCACTTCATCTTACAGATAAAAAGACCCTCCATTATGGGTAGATGATTTAAACAGCGACAAGAACTAATGTTGTACGGGACGCTACAGTGCAGAATACCTACAGAATACAGAGGGTATATTTCAGTGCTGTGACAACACTCTTAGACCACAATGAAAAATTAACCCCCTTACATATAAATGCTGATTAAACTAATAATCACTTAATTGATGGATTTTTCAACAGTTTTGTGATGCTTTTTAAGATGACGCATTGACGATGTTGGTCTTAAACTTTTTTCACCAATCTTTCGAAATTTATATTTCATGTTTTGAATTTTTCATGTTGTATTTTACATGAATATATGACAAAAAACAGCTAATTAACTGTCGATTATTTTAATCAGCGTTTATAAGTAAGGGGATTAATGTTTTACGAATTGTAACATTAAGGAAAAATATTCCTAACATTGTAATCAGTTGTCTTTTTCCGTTGAAGTACTTACCATTTTTTTATGTTCTTAGTGTTCGTGTGATCTATATCTATAGTCTTAGAGGGTTATTAAGTATGTTCGTTTAATCAATGTGTGTTGTTTCTGTGTATAGAAAAAGTGTAAAGTAAAATAAATTTCATTAAATTTTCATGAAACAACGTCCCACGCACTGCAGCACCCTGTTGTCGTAAATTATTTATTACAGATGTAAATTTTCTTTAAGGTACCAAGTTACCTACGTAGTGATTCGAAGGGCTTCAAATTATAACCATCTCAACCGTAGGACGTCCATCGCTGGAAAAAATTCTCCCTCAGACCTCAGACCCTCATGGATATCCAAGTCCTGATCATGATGACCATACCACGCTCGGCAGGCGGGTTAGCAAGCGCAGTGCGGGGTGTTGACACGGAAACACGCTGTTGACACCGAAAGACGCTGACCCATCTTCCGAAAGTAAGCCTTACTCCATCCACGGGCAAGAGAAGAGAGGCAACATTCTACTGCCGGTACCCCACGACACATAAATTGTACTTACTCTTATAATGAAGCAAAACGCCTCTCTTTGGGTAAGCCCCTTCGGACTTCACCTCGACAGACACATCCAGGACATTGGTCCCTGATGTTAGTTTCAGGGGCAAGTCTAGTTGGTCGCACGATGAGAACAGTTGGTCGCCGTTCGATTCCTGCACGGAGACTCGGTCAGTGCAGTCTTTGTCGAACGGGCCTAGTCCTAAGGAAGACATTTTTAAAATTAGTATTCGTTTTGGATATTAATTTGTTGTTAGCTAAATGGCGGGTCATGTAATCCGAATGGCAATAGCATCATTGATCACAGGCTGGGCACCCTAAGAAGGTACGTCTCCTCCCTTACCTACGCGGCCGCTTGAGAAAACGCTGGTGCCATGATCTGGATCAGGGAAATGGTAGAGTTGGCTGAATACCCCGGTATTATTTCTAGTCGTAAGGTCTCCCCAAATGTCTTCCATTACTTTATTATTTGAAGACATTTGGGGAGACCTTTGCCCAACACAGTGGGACGGTACAGGTTAAAAGAAATCAATTTATTGGATTTTTTGTACAGATCGTCTGTATGATTCGTAGCAGCAGTATTAGCCTCCCTTTTCCAAGAACTAAATATGGTTCAAAAAATATCATGTATGAACATATATTTACTAATAAAATTAATTATTCTGATTACTCTGTGTTCAAAATAGTTAACTCGATATCAAAATACTTAATAGGTAACTCTTATTCCAAGTTGTATAATCAGCTGCCTAAACAAATAAAAGATGCAGATTCGATGACTATTTACAAAAACAATGTTGGAACCTATGTACTAGAACAGTATTTATAAAATCATTTATCTTCACTTTCATTATCGAACTGCTTTGTTCTCTTAAATTGGTATTTTTGTACTTACCTTAATCCGACTCTGCACTTCATTTAATTTTAAGACTCTCTTTAGTTATAATTTATTACACTTGAGAACATGTTACGCTTTTGTTAACTGATATTATTGTGCACTTTGGGATGTTAATTAGCTTACGTTAGATGATACCTTATCATATGTTTCTAGAGCAAGCTCACTGCTCGTAATTTAATTTACTACATTAAGTTTGTCATAAGTGAAATTTTGTAATTTCTTGGCAAATAAACATTCCTTAAATCGAATATAATTAGAAAATTTACTATTATAATTATCGATTGTTGAAACTATTTATCATCATCATCATCTCAGCCGTAAGACGTCGACTGCTGGACAAAGGACTCCCTCAAGGATCAAGAACTGATCATGTGAAGTTGTCGCCATACTTACCACGCTTGGCAGGCGGGTTGGCGAGCGCGGTACGAGTACCATTAGAAGAAGAAGAAGAAAAAGAAGAAAAATATTAATTTACCACACGCACAAATCACATAACAATACATCCACAAAAAAATATGATTAATAAACAAAAACCGGTGGAAAAAAAGAAGTAATAATAATAAATAACAAATTGCGGACAGGACGAAGCGGATGTGGCGCGGGTAAATGGGTCCACAGCTCAGCATTGTGTAGCACCTGGCCAGGCTCAGATGCTACGCTGGTTTTCAGTTAGGGCCCCGGGTGGCTTCACGACCACAAAAGAGAGAAGGAAACAGGAGAGAGAAAGAGTGAATAGAAGGACTATAAACCAAACAATCTTAAACAAACAATATAACAGTATACAGAATGAAAGCAAAACATTAAAAAATCATAACATTGAAAAAAAACATTATTTTATTTTTATTTTATGAATTTTAGGAAAACTTACAGCTATGATTTTACAATAAGGTCTTTACTTAAGGTAACATGCATGATACATGCATGATATGATACTGAAGGCTAATTACAAGTTTCCACATACATATAATACTTATACTGAAGAAAAAAGAACTTTAATGAAAGAAAAATCAATAGACGACGACATAAGGAAAGTATATGCTTATGCTACTTATACACATAAAAAGATAGATGCACAAATGTTAAATAAAATTTAGAAAAAGGTATATAAAATATAGATAATAGGCTAATTCCAAAATATAATCCTATGTATTATTTTAGTCTAGCCGCTTTCCGAAAAGAATCTCTCACTAAGTATATACGCTTTAATTTATCGTGTTAAAGATGTTTTGATTTTAATCATGTTAATTTTATCATATTTATGACGTACAATAATAAATTGACAATTTTAATATAAATTACCTACCAACTTTACAAAAATAGGTAATACCTAATTATCAAAACACTCTTTAAGATTATAATGTGGATTGATACTAGGTACATTGTTCATGCGAAATAATTTAAAATCTGTACTTAGATTGCGATCTGGACACATCCCTTCAAACAAATTTACTTTTCTCATGAATTTAGTTCCATCTCCAAACTGTAATGATTGTGGTGTGCTCGAAGATCTCCAGCATATTTTGTTGGAATGTGTCCGTAACGCAACATTTATATCCACTTGTGTAAATAAGATCCGTCAACTAGATGTAGGTATTGTAAATAGCATTTTATCCAACCCTAGTTGTGAAGAGGTAGAGCTCTTGATTAAGTTATTAGATTTAGGTTTAGTTAAGCATTAAGTTTTTATTTTTTGTGATTTTGTTTAATTTCTTTTTCTTATACGGACGATGTGGTCGCTAAGCGACAAAGTCTTAAATAAATAATAAAAAAAAAGATTATAATGTACGTAGGTACTCTATTGACAATCGATTTCCTTAATTGAATTTTGAACGGATTTCCAACTAAATTTGCTTAATATCTAATGGTAAATTGTTATAAACTTTAATAGCAGTGATATATGTACGTGCTTTTGTAAAACAAACATTTAATTATTTACTTGGGGTATACATAGATTATATTTACTTTATTTATATTTACTTCTCAAGTTATCTGATATAATTAATGGAATCAGGCGTTACTTTGCGGAAATCCATGACAATAAAATGCAATGAAAATATCTAGTTTTAATTTCGCTTATGCTGAGATGCAGGAGCACCGCCCTCCCGCCCGCTAATTATGCACATGCAGGGAGAACTAGGTTGTCAGTGCAGCATGCATACCCAAACCCATACGACGACACGTGTTTCGCCTCTCCGCGAGGCATCATCAGGTGAGACGCTGAGGTGTTGACTGGTCGGCAGCTGGAACGAAAACTTTACTTTCGTTCCAAACACGTGTCGTCGTATAGGTTCGAGTGTAGGATAATTGATATAGCAAAAAGAAGAGAGCCTAATAAGGACCCTTGCGGGACTCCTTAAGGGATATACATGAGTAATGAGGAATATCCGCATAGAACAACTGTCTGGCATCTATTAAAAACATAAGAAGTGAACCTTCTGAAGAGGTTACCTCTAATACCTATCTGTTAGAGCTTTCTCAATAGGACGACGTGATCAATACGATCAAAGAACTTGTAGTAGTCCGTGTTTATAATGTCAACCTGCGAAGTCTCGGCCATGTTCTTAGATAGGTATTCAGAACAGACGAGAAGATTTGATGTAGTAGACCTACCTCTCAAAAAACCATGTTGCTGCGGCATGAGGTCGTGTCTAAATGCGGAGTATACTTGGTTATGAACTACCTTTCCGACGACTTTAGCAGACAGGCATAGCCAAGACGACGAAGTATTCCCGTTTGAGCACCCATTTTTTGGGCACCTATGCATTGAGCACCAAAGGACCACTACTTACCTCTCAGGCTGACATCGAGCAGTGTCACCCGCACCCTCTGTTCGCGATGCGCCCGCAGCCGCCAGCGGCACTCGTCCCCCACGTAGTAGTGGGGGTACCCTGGGGTCCGGATGTACCCCTCGCTGTCTGAACCCTGCTCCGCGACGCGTACCTCGCGGTTGCAGTAGTGGACTGACAGCGTGTCTGAAAGATATTTTATTGTTAAATTGATTGCACGAAATATGACACGAGAAAATGATAAAGTTATGACGCGGGAAAATGACAAAGTTATGACGCGAGAAAATGACATGCCAGTTACTAGTAACCGGCCTTACTCCAAAAACTACCGGATGGATTTTTTCACGGTTTTCACCAATAGACAAAGTGGTTTAAGATAAAAGTTTTTGGGTATATTTTATGAAAGTTCGCTCCCAAAGTCGATATTCCTACAATAGTTGATATTCCTACAATAATTGGTTGACAGGTAGAAAATGCCTACGGCATTATGTTCGCCTTTTGTGCATCTTTGTAAAAATTTTGTGCAATAAAGAATTTATAAATAAAATAAATAAATAAAAGTCATCCAAAAACATTTTTCTAGTGTTGCATACTACACACAGCACTATCTAATCCCAAACTAGGCAAAGCTATATGCTATGGAAACCAGATGATTAGTAATATTTACATCTATTGTAGGTGATTTATACAGCGTCAGCAACCAGTATTCATGCCGTACAGGACGCTGCAGTGCCTGGGACATTGTTAGATGGATTAGGCTCCCAGCACCTATACCATCCTCTCAACTAAATCGGCTTTTACTTAGAGGAAAGAACGGGTCAATAAGTCTAAAGCTGAATAAGCTGGTATCGTGTATCCTCATGATGTTTTCCTTCACCGTTAGAGCACATGTTAAATACGAACATACATTTTCAAGAAAAAAAAATCTAACGTTGAAAGTCGGGGTTCTCCTCTCTGGAAACCAGATGATTGCTTGTATACTTATATACATATATTTTTTTAAAGAAAATACGTTGTAGTCTCTATATTACAACTAGACGCAGAAACCGATTGCAACATTTCATGATTACTTGGCCGCCGGAAAATGGTGTCTGGCGCCGCATAGCGATTGACACGATTTGTTTTGGCATTTACCCGTGAACTTCGACCTATCATGGCAGTATGACACTGCTTAGTGAAGATCTACTACGTCAGGCATCCTCGTTAATCCTTTGTGTTAGTATTTATATATTTTTAATATAACAGTAATTATTAAAGAAACACTATATAATTGAACACGTGTACCGAGTATACCGTACTATATATTTGAAAAAAACTTATAAATATCCATCGAAAAACATCATAAGAGGAGCCACATTCTTCTGCCATTCACCCCACGGCACGGCATTATTTTAATTATCATACATTTTCGTTTATGATAAATTAAATTATTAGCTAATAAAACTTTTACCCTTTGGTGAAAAGGTCATAACCATAACACAGTATATTTTAATGGTCTATACAATTTCCTCCACGTTCAAACACGGATTATTTCAACACAGCCCGCAAACTAACCTTGAGGTCGTATCTCAACAACGACATGCCGTTTTTGGAGCTTTGTTTCTGTAATCTGTGCTACAAGCTCGAATAAAAAAGAAATTGAGACCTAGACAACCTCTTTCGCTCACAATAATAAAACTTACTAAGGTCCAACACTTCCAAAGTTTGATTACGCGAACTCGTGAATCTACTGTTGCAAACAAGGAGTCCACTATAACGGAACGTAATAAAAAGTTCTATAAGTGGTCGAGACGGGAATAGAAAAAGTACTCGTACTTAATTTTCTTTTTATTCCTATTTCCTATGTGTTGTATTTTACGGGTCATGGTCCACTGTATGAATGAATTAATTAAAATTGTTTATTGACTTCACAAGGTACAGCACACAAACGAAAAAACAGAAAAATCAGTATTCTGTATTCAGTTGTTTATTGCTTTCCATTGTAAACATAGGACTTAAATATAATTAAATAGTACAGAATGGAACCCTGACGGGCACTGCAATATAAGAAGGTAGGTATCATGCAAGATAATGTCAGTTAAATATTATTGAATTAAGAAAATTAGTCATAAAAATGATTATAGCATTAATTTTACAATAAAAAATTTGTCATGAAAATAATGATGTACTTACGTCTTATTTACAAGGTATATGAATTGGAGTAAATTAAATTTAATTTAATTTCCTTTATAGATTGTTATAACAAAACTGTGCACTTGTCATATAACAATTGCACAGTAGGTAAATCTAACATATCGCCGTGGGGCAGTGTATGCCGGCAGTTGAATATTACCCTTCCTCTCATGCTCATGGATGCAGTAAGAGCCTGCTAAGGGATACCTCCGTATAATAGGCAGCAGCGTATTTCCGTGTATCAACATCCCGTACAGCGCACTCCAACCCGCCTGCCAAGCGTGGTGAGTATGGCAACTATGGGTATTGTTGAGTTATACAGGTTTGAAGGGTAAGGGGACCGGTGAAATTACGGGCACATGAGACCTTACAACTCTGTCTCAGGGTGACGGGCGCAATGCAATGCAGCGTTGGTCACGTGCTTAGTGAACGTGATCACCGCGGCATTGCAATTGTTATAGGTAGAGATTACCGCTTAACATCAGGTGGGCCTTCGGGTTGTCTCGTCATTTAGTAGTATAAAAAAAATACCCACATACTTAATGTAAGTTTTTTTATAGGAGCCGTGGGGTGCCGGCAGTAGAATGATGCCTCTCCTCTCTTTTCTATGATGCAGTTAAAATCTTCCTAGGGATACCTCCGGAAGAAGGCTAACAGCGTCTTTCCGTGTACCAACATCAATCACGCACTGCGCTCGCCAATCCGCCTGCCAAGCGTGGTGAGTCCACGTCCACTGCTGGACATAGGCCATGACGGACATACATCTCCAAGATCATGATGCGGTTGTTGCCATACTCGCCACGCTTAGCAGGCGGATTGGAGAGCGCTGTACGAAATGTTGATACCCTTGGCAGAGCCTTACTGCATCCACGGGCAAGAGAGGGAGGCAACATTCTACTGCCGATATCCTACGGCATTGAGGACATTAATAACATAAATTTTATCGAACAGGTCGGTCTAACTCTAGACCTTTCCAACCAGCAATTTTGCATCTTTGTTATAAGGCGTTCAAAGCCTCAAAATTAATGTTCTGAAACTTTCAAACCATCTATCAAACTTTACTTTTCTACAAATTTCCCTCCTTAGCAATAACTTGACCTTGAACTGAACACGACCCTAACCGACCTTAAGACCTTATTATAGGAGAACTAACTGTTGCGACTTCGTCCGCGTAGTGTTGTAAAATAAATTCACTAGTACTACTACCATTCTAGCTAAGTTACCAAAAATATAAACTCAAAGTCGGCAATGTTTTATTTATTACTTTTGAAACTATCATAATTTGACTAAAATCATGACTTCATGGAAAATATCCTGTAAATATTGCATATAATTTTTTCTCTTCTATATTATAATAAGTAATTCAAATTTTATTGAAATTCAAACGGTTAACACCATTTTTGACAGGTTCGAAAAATTCTACAACTTGTCATATTGTGTGGATAATACTTCACATGTCAGTGCTTATTTCGAATGAGGAGTCTACATTCCAAATGTCAAACGTCTACGATGCTTGGTGAACTGAAGAAAAAAAAAATGGCCGCCTACATGACTAGCCAAATAACTTACGAATTTTTATATTAACTTGACACTAGTGGAATTGTGCTAAACTAAACACAAAAAACCACAAAATAAAAAGACAAGACAAGACCATGCTTGGTTTTGGAGATATGGTACATCAGTAAAGACAACTTTGAGCCCCTTTTTGAATCCCTCAGAGTTCAAATTTCCAAAATCTCTTCTTAGTTGGCGCTCATACTCACCACGCTTGGCAGGCGGACTGGCGAGCGCAGTTCGGGATGTTGATACACGGAGGTATCCCTTAGCAGGCTCTTACTGCATCCACGGACATGAGAGGAGGGGTAACATTCTACAAAAATTACTCCTCCTCTCATGGTAATTTTTATAATAAATAGGTATAATAGGTATTTTTTAGCAAAAGAAAGGCTAGTTCCAAAATCATTTTTCCTAATCTGCTTTCTAACAAATCACGGCCCGCCCAGTGGGCCACAATCGGCACAGCTAGGCTTGTCCCATAAATCAACCGTGGTCTGAATGGCCCAGTGGCAATAAACTGTCAGGTATACAGGTTGGCCGGAATTAATTGACGAGTTTACGGCTACTGGGACTTGCGCGCAAGTTTGTCTGTCTCTATTAATGAAAATGTAGGGCTTGTTATCAAATAAGTGTCTGTTTGTAAATTCGAAATAACGGCTTTTTAGTTCTTCAGTAGCAATGGCGCTACGTGCGCTGGTTTTCTGCGACACCTAGAGTGTGTGAGGTAGCGGTGCGACAAACGTTACAGATGACATACGAGTACAAAAGAAAATTATGTTATAATCAAGTATGCTGGGTTACATAAATAATAAAATATTAATTGAATCTGTTGAAGCTTCCAATATCATCCCATAAACGTATTACAACGTATAACAAGGAGTTTATTTTAATTTTAAAGAGAAACACTTTAACAATGGTTTGAGTTTGATAACTTTTACAACTACAGAATCAGATTTATCTAGGCTTCACTTTTTATCCTCGGACGATTGAAATCAACCATTAAATAATGGTTAATAATGCTTTATAAACCAAAGCTTGATTTTGCAATGTAATTGTTTCCCATCATCATCACCATCTCAGCTGTAGCTGAACAAACGCCTCCATCATGTACCTCTAAGATATAATGCAGATTGTTGCCATACTCACCACGCAGGCGGGTTGGCGATCGCAGTACGGCATGTTAATACGCGAACAGACGCTGTTGTCTACCTTCCGCAGGTACCCTTGGCAGATTATTACTGCACGAGCAAGAGAAGGGGCAATATTTTACTGCCGGCACCCCTCGGCCTGTTTCCCATAACTCTTATTTTAATCCGTTTTGGTACAGAATAATCAAATACCAAAATGGGGTCAACTAGAGGGGACAAATGAAGGAGGCCAAATATTTGTTATTCTTTCCTTTTATACAGGGCGTCCCACAGCTATGCCACATAGGCCTTTGCATCTATTATAGATGATTTATACAGCGTCAGCTACTGGTAATCATGCTGCTGACGCTGCAGTGCCTGGGACATTGTTAGATGGATTAGGTTTGCCCAGCACCTATACCATCCTCTCAACTTAGTCAACAGTCACATAAGTGACTTAGTATTTACTGGTCTCTGGCCACATGGAAGGAACTTTCCCTTAATTATCTTCCACGCCATTTTTATTCAAAACAATTTTGACGGTATTCAAAGAATTTCAAATAGCCTTAGCCTGTCTTAATCGGGAAACGAACCTGCACAATGGTAAAAAAACAACGGTAATTTTACGATACCGATCAAAAAGCTCAAAAATTATATTATTTTATGTAACATAGCGTTATAAAGGTGTGCAATATAGTGTTTTATATTGTATAGCATCTTAAATAAAAGGAAGACCACAAAAATCAACATTTATTTTAAAAAATCCCTCCACGTGGACCTGGCTGTCGGACCCTGTATATTCGTTTTCTTGGTAGTACGAGTATGTATGTTGCCTTGCATCTACTTAGATGTTCATGACATAATTACATAATTAACTAAACCAAATGGTTAAGTTAATTATGTAAATATTAACCATGGACATTACAAACACAGCGTCTTGCACTATGAAACCAGATCGTTGATAGAATTCTCAAATATTTTTTGTATAGTTTCGCTATATCGTTTTTCTACAGCTTTACCAAGAGACTTAGTCTTAGAAAGTTGTAATTTAGCATGGATATATAAAATAATAGCCGTGGGGCGCCGGCAGTAGAATGTTGCCCCTCCTCTCCTGCTCATGGATGCAGTAGAAATCTGCTAAGGAATACCTCCGAAAGATGGTCAGCAGCGTCTTTTCGTGTTTCTGGCACTCTATACTGCGCTCGCCAACCCGCCTGCCAAGCGTGTCGAGTATGGCAACAACCCCCCTATGATAAAACAAACTAAAACCAGGCCCCGAGTCCCCGGCGGCCCCGCTTATCCTGGCTACGGTAGCAGTCACGGTAACAGCGGGGCTAGGGGTGCTAAGAATCCCCGGGAGAAGATCGGCTACCAACGCCTACGACGACCACTGGCCCTGGTAACACACAACATCCGCACTTTGAGGACAGACGAAAAGATCGTTGAGCTGGAAGAAGAAATTAGAAGATTGCACTGGGACATTTTGGGATTATCAGAAGTCCGTAGAGAGGGCGAGGACACGATATCCCTCAAGTCTTCTATACTACCGGGAGGGCGACCAACAGTCCCAAGGAGGAGTTGGGTTTCTAGTTGACAAGTCACTCATCAAAAACATTATCACCATCGTCAGTGTGTCGAGCAGGGTCGCGTACCTAACACTCAGAGTATCTGAGCGATATTCGCTGAAGGTAGTTCAGGTATATGCGCAGGCCTCGTCACACTCAGATGAAGAAGTAGAGTCTATGTATGAGGACATCAGCAGAGCCATACAAACGAACAACACTCACTTTAATGTTGTTATGGGGGCTTCAATGCAAAGCTAGGCATGAAAAGCGATGATGAGTAGAGAGTGGGACAATTTGGATATGGGCAACAGAACCCCAGGGGACAGAGGGTGGCTGATTTTCTGGAGAAAGAAGGACTCTTTATGATGAATTATTTTCTCCAGAAGCCGCCTTACAGGAAATGGACCTGGATGAGTCCCAACGGTTCCACGAGAAATGAGACTGATTTCTTCTTGACCAACAAGAAACGGATATTTAATGATGTCCCTCTGATTCACAGGGTGAAAACCAGTGATCGCCGATTGTTAGAGGCACATTGAATACGAACGTTAAACTTGAAACATCCCGTTTGATGAAGTCTACGCTCCGACCCACTCGCGCACATATCCAGAACCTCGAGAGCTTGCAACTCGAACTTGCAAATCGCTTTGACTGTATAGAAGTAGATGCATCAGTGGACGAGATCAATAACAGGTTCGTAGAAACTGTCCATAGGGGTGGGTTCCCAGTTCTTTAAGACCCCCCGTACCCAAAGACCTCAGAAAGTTACTTAAAAAATGTAAGTCCTTTATTGGCTGTAAGTTAATGCGTCAGTTTTGAACTGTATTTAATTAAGAGCTGTGGATTTTGTTAAATAAATAAAATAAAATAAAACTCTCTAATGACACTCTTAACCTCATAGCTGAACGACGTTCTTTGAGACTGCAGTCTCCCGATGATGCTCCGTCACATAGGCAGCTCAATAGAAAAATTTGGAAATCCTTGTGGCACCTGTGTGGCTTGTGGATATTCGTACCTTTAATGCAGCTCGTATTAAAGATACGATAAAGTGGAATTAGGTTCCAAAGTGTTTGCGAGAGATAATTCTATTGGGCAGAGCCAGATGACGAAGCTGAAGAAGAAGGCAGCATAACGTCAAGTAAAGCAGAAGTGTTAAGGGAAGTCGAAAGGTTCTATGGACGGCTCTACGATTCAGTCACTAAACCTGTTTGCAGTGCGGCCAACGACCCAAGAGCCAAACTAACCCGACATTATACCGAGGATATCCTGGACATCAGCCTTTACCAGATCAAGATGGCCTTGAAACAGCTTAAGAACGACAAGGCGCCGGGTGAGGATCACTTCGCTTCTGAAAGCGGGTGGATCACCTGTACTTAAAGTCATTTAGAAGCTCTTTAATTCCGCCTTGCTTGAAGGTACGACGCCAAAAACATGGAACGAGGGCGTGGTGGTTCTGTTCTTCAAGAAAGGTGACAACACCTTGCTTAAGAATTACAGACCCATCTCGCTTTTGGGCCAAGTTTAAGTTTATAAGCTGTTTTTAAGGACCATCACGAACCGTCTCGAACGCAGGTTTGATGACTTCCAGCCTCCCGAACAAGCCAGGTTCCGTAAAGGCTACAGTACCATAGACCATATACATACGCTGCGGCAATCGAAACGATCGATCGATATCGAAATGATCGATCGATATCGAAATGATCGAAACGAAACATGGGCGGTACTTGAGTCTATCCAACGATGCCGAATTGACTATCGGTACATCGAAGTGTTTGTATAAAAACGCCACTATGTCAATCCGAGTACAAGAACAGAGCTCGAGAGCGATTCTCTTAAAAAGAGGCGTAACACAGGGATATGTCATCTCTCCGAAACTGTTTACGACCGCTTTGGAAGATGCCTTCAAGCTCCTGGAATGGAAAGGGCTGGGCATCAATATTAACGGCGGCGAATACATCACTCCCCTTCGATTTGCCGTTAAGATATTGTGGTCATGGCAAAGTCGATGGAAGAGCTCAGCAAGATGCTCGAATGCCTCAATCGAGTCTCCCAACGGGTAGGCCTTAAAATGAACATGGACAAGACGAAAATCATGTCAATGTCTATGTCGTGCCTGCCCCATTTATGGTTGAGAACTCGGCTCTTGAAGTTGTCGACGCGTACGTATACCTAGGACAAACAGTCCAATTAGGTAGGTCCAACTTCGAGGAAGAGGTCAATCGTCGAACCCAACTCGGATGGGCAGCGTTTGGGAAACTTCGCAATGTCTTTTCGTCCAACATACCTCAGTGCTTTAAGACGAAAGTCTACAATCAGTGTGTGTACCACTGATGACATATGGAACCGAGACGTGGTCCTTCACTATATGCCTTATGAATAAGCTTAGAGTCGCTCCACGAGCTATGGAGAGGGCTATGCTCGGGGTTTCTCTACGGGATCGAATCAGAAATGAGGAGATACGTAGAAGAACTCGGGTCACCGACATAGCCAAACGGATTAGCACTATGAAGTGGCAATGGGCAGGCCATATAGCGCGCAGAACAGATGGCCGATGGGGCCGCAAAGTTCTCGAATGGAGGGCATGGATTGGCAAGCGCAGCGTGGGACGTCCACCTACAAGATGTGTAGATGACTTGGTGAGAACCGCTGGTCGGCGGTGGATGCAGACGGCTTCCAACCGCAGTACTTGGAGATCAATGAGGGAGGCCTTTGTTCAGCAGTGGACGTCGGCTGATATGATGATGATGATATAAAATAATGACGCCAAGATAATGATACAAAATAATGCTCAAAAAATAATTAATTTCGGGTGCCTACACGTAATAACTTTTTTTGGTTACATTTATAGGGGATCATCATTCATCATTTCAGCCGTAAAACGTCGACTACTAAACACAGGCCCACAAGGATCTCCATGAGGGGTAGTTGCCATACTCACCACGCTTGGCGGGCGGGTTGGCGAGCGCAGTACGGGATGTTGATAAACGGAAAGACGCTGCTGACCATCTTCCGGAGGTATCCCTTAGCAGGCTCTAACTGCATCCATGGGGATGAGAGGAGGGGTAACATTCTACTGCCGGCATCCTACAGCAATTCAAAGGGGATGAAACAGGCTAAATATTCGTTTCGGTGGTAACCAAGTCTCGTATCTAAATTTGAAGATTTAGAAGATCCTAATCTACTAATTCCAACTTTAATTTATTTTTGCCCTTCATAATGTATTTCTGCAATCATAATCTGGGTCCCGAATCCAATCGTAATATGAATCCCGACAATAGCATTTGTTCCGATCCCCCAAATCAAACGGCCACTGCCGATATCAGATCCATCTAACAGATATCGACCCGACAGTGGGGATTTGTAGACAATTTGCAGATAGTTTGACTCTTATACATACGATTTACATAGAAGCCCGATTTGTACATAGGTTTGTAACAAATAGGAACATTCTAGGTTTTAATCATAGTTATAAAGAAATAATCAGAAAAATAATTAAAAAATTCAATGGAACTCAGAAAGCAGAAACAAATAGATTGTTACATATTTTTGTCCAGTGACCCGCCCTGCTTCGCATAGGTTGCCCCAATCATCGGTCGTCCTCTATGAAGTGTTTAAAAACATACGACCTTCCAAAGTCCTAGAACAACAGATGTAGACGTAACAACAAATAATGCATACATTTTATTAGAATTTATATTATATTATATCCAAAAAAGCTGTCGCAGATTATGACCTTCTTTCTGTGTTGACATGCATTTTTAGTATTAGGTATTTTGATATGTGTGATATTAATTGGTAATTTGTGGTATTGGTAACCATGTGAAAAACCAATTGTGACTTATTATCAATTATACCAATTATAATACTTATTGTCAATAAATTACTGTTATGACTATTATTTTGTAGACCTGTTTAAAGAGGAATCATTCTTTAATACATTCTTTGCACATAACTTATACCACACCTCAATGAATTTACTACTTCTAAATCTTACTTTTGAAACACTATTCACTGGTGAAAACCGCATCGAAATCCGTTGCGTGAATGAGGAGGAGAATAAAGCCAATCAGACATGCAGACAGACAGACGCAAGAAGCGACTTCAATTTATACTATGTAGAACAATAGAGGTCTACGCCACTGAGACGTCTTCTATGTTTGAAATACTGCAGTGTAGGTACGTATAATCAGTAGATGTTATATGAAAGTTTTATTTTGATTGCAGTTAAGTGTTATGTGATGTTTTGACTCCGCTGTCCGTCTGTCTGTCAGTCTGTCTGATAGCACAGTTGAATCTCAATCAAACCTCTAAGACAAAATATTTTTGCAACATTGATAAACTTGAAAACATTGAACATAACACTCGAAAATACGAAACAAAAATGTTCGTTCTGAATCAAGAACTTCCAAGAAAATTGTCTCCATCAGTCTAGAATTCAAAGGAATCTTGAAACTACCGGGAAATTCCACCTGCCCGGCTCCGCTGAGATTAAATTAGTTTCTGCCATTTGTTACAGTTCTGACAAGATTTAGATAATACCCAGACGCCAAGACGGTAAGTTTTTCAAAGTTTGATCTTTAAAGATCTTGCAAAATGGGCGCCCATTTCGTTTGTAGACTCATTCGACGAAATAATTCGGCAGGCTGCTTTACATATCTCGCGACGTTGGTGACAGGCGCAAATCTCGGAATCATTGATGTCAAACGTCAATTTTGTTATAATTATATGTTAATTATAACAAAATTGACGTTTGAAAGGAATTGATGTTAGACTGCGATGATCGCAAAATGTACGCTGTCGCGGGATATTTAATCAGCCTGCCAAACTTATTCAGTCCGAACTGACAATAGGAAACTAGATGAACTATAATATAATTTAATTGATATATCTAATAATATTATGATTCTGAAAAAACACGTAGAACTGCGACTAATAACGACATTTAACGGATAAAGGTCTTAAGACGACAAAATGTCGATATTGGCGTCAGGGATTTCCACTTTTTTCAGCAACTACAAAACATTCGAATTTTATATTTTATGTTTTTTATTAATCATGTTTTTTACCTTAAATTGGTAGTTAGAAAATCCCAAAACTCCTTTAAAACATAAATTTTTAATAAGACGAAACGGATTTAAATCTATAAATTTACTCTACACACACTTTTTAAAATTACGGCTGGATAAACGTAATTTTTTTTAACCTGTCTTGTCTCACTTCTGGGCAAAGGTCTCCCCCAAGTCTCTCAAGTCATCTCTTTCTCTAGAGATCTTCCACCGATCTCCATCAAATGTGTCGAGGTCGTCCCGCCATCGCTTCCTCCATCGGTCTGCACCTATGACGCCTACTGTCTTCAGGCTGCCACTCAGTAGTTAAACCTACTTGCGTAATTAGTAATAGTTTTTATTTTGAACCTGTTTTGGCGCTCATGATTTTTTATTTAAATTTAGCTTTTCGCGTCGGTTTGTAGCCAGCGGCCCCCTTTACCCCGCGTTATCGTTTCTGCCGTAAAACGTCCACTACTGAACACAGGCCTCGCTCATGGATCTCCGTGAGGGGTAGTTGCCATACTCACCACGATTGGCAGGCGGGTTGGCGAGCGCAGTACGGGATGTTGATACACGGAAAGACGCTGCTGCCCATCTTCCCTTAGCAGGCTCTTACTGCATCCATGGGTATGAGAGGAGGGGTAACATTCTACTGCCGGCACCCCACGGCGCCGAATAACATACAAATATTAGTTTATCAATGCGTAGCTTTAAGTTTTGTTCCGAAATTATTTTAGGCTTATTCAATCCGACTTTTTACAACGACTTTTACAATGTCGTCAGAGCATTTCCAACGTTAAGAAATTAATCACTTGAGTAACCATTTCTGATACAATTTATCGAAATAAAAAATAATTGTTATTGTTAAGGATAACAAAAACAATATCAATTTGTTCGAGTGTCTGTTTAAAAATTTGAACACGTGCGCATAATGTAACGCAGTATTCGAGAGCTCGAAGCGTATAAAAAACAGGTCCAAATTGAACCTTATTACGATACAATAAGAGTAGCAAAAACGAAAGGTTCAAATTGGAACATGAAAAAAAGGACAATAGAGTTGTGCCGACGAGTTGTCTTTACTTTTTACGCTTCACATTTTGGATTTATTTGCAAAAAAAATGTGGGCAAAAAATAAAACGATTTCTTTTGTTACATCTGGCTTCTGCAGTTTCTGTTACTAACGAAATAGTTAGGACATAACTGCAGTTGGGGGCCAGTCGTAGCATATTGCTTCTCCTCTGTTGCCCGTGGATGCAGTAAGAATCTGCCAAGGGATACCTCGAAGACAGCGCAGACAGCAGTGTCTTTCCGTGTATCAGCATCCCGTACTACGCTTGCCAACCCGCCTGCCAAGCATGGCGAGTATGGCAACAACCCCTCGTTTTCCCTTTGAAATTTCTACTAGATCCAGTTTTTAGAACAGCAATAAATTATGGATCTAGTAAGAGTTTTTACTCTCAGTAGATCCAGTTTCGAAATTTAAAAAAAAACTTATCTATACATTTTATAAATGCATAGTCTTGAATCGTCAAGTTCCATATCAATATTTTATCACTTTGCAGAACCTCAGGCAGAAACCTCAATAGCAACGCTCAATAGCCAAAATATCCAATACGACACCATAACATACTCGTTTTGGTAATAGTAATTTAGTAGCCTATTTTTGGGTTCCTCAAGTCCACTCAGATTTATCAAACCATAGACATAGAAAAAACTATAATTGACTCGTTTCACACATGGGACAATGCCCTCTTGTATAATTTATGGGAATATTATGCACTGCCTCATAATATCCATTCCACATGGGACGAAAATGTGCAAAGAATAATAAAGGGGGAAAAATTCGCGAATGTATGGAATTATTAAAAATACGCGGTCCCATGAAGCAAAGATGCATTATTTGACGCCGAAAAACATGCAAAACATGTAATAAATTAAATAGCCGGTGTGTGTCTAACCACGCTCTTAGTAGGGCTCCTTAGTTACCCGTCGACCTATTGTTAAAAGTTGGTGTATGTTTTTTTACGTTTACCAAAACATATCTAACATCTATTCATTGTGTTTTCGTTTTAAATTATTCCGGTATGTTTGGTAAACAGTATCACTTTTTAGGGGTATTTATGTTTAAATCATTTTTTGTAGCGTTTTCTCGGCGTAATCAATATATATAAAACTCTTCCGTTACTGACTGAGTGACTGACTGACTGACAGACAACGCACAGCCTAAACCACTGGACCTAGAGTCTTGAAATTTGGCACACATATACCTTGTGTATCCTAGAGGTGCACTTAGGAGGGATTTTTCGAAATTCCCACGGGAACGTGAACTACGCGGGTGAAACTGCAGGGTGCGGCTAGTTATTGTATATAGATATCCTTGCAAATTTAGTTTTCTAGGACTAATAGTCTAGTAAAGCAGACAGGCAGATAGTCAGAAGGACAAAGCGAAAATATAAGGGTTCTTTGTTGTACTACGGAACTCTAAAAAGAGGGTTATGAGATATTTTGGAGGTTTTATAACGACGCTCAAGCGTATTTGAATCATACGTAAGTTATGATATTTTGTCACAATTTTAACAATAATATGTCAAAAATTCTCCACTTGAGTTTATAAAGCTTAGTTTTTTAGTACGGAACTAATAGTACATATTACAAATACCTAAAAGTATCTAAAGGTGCTTGCAAAATTCAGCTTGCAATTTTTTAATTGACCATATTAAACTAACAAACTGATCATAGCAAGTTTCGTAACAACTCCAAAATAAAAGCTTTGTTGCAATGATTATTTTTGTTGTATTATTTGTAATGTGTGAAACAAAATAAACGTTTTTTATCTTTATCTTTTTTATCTTATCAATGATGACTTGGACAAGTCAGCGTTTGAAACATCGAATCAGAACGTCGGTCAAGGGAACTACACACACAGCGATTTTATAACGCAATTGTTTATTTCCTTTACATTATTCAAATATTTAGTTTCCCATCAACAAACGGTTACATGCCCTTTACAAATAATTTAAAATCACACCAAAACACAAAAGCACGCAAGAGATTTCGTATATTCCTGCCACAGTTCCGATTTGTTGAACTTGACAATAGTTTCAAATTTTCAACAGAATCCTATAAATCTAACAATTAATTGCGAGCACGTGACGATTTAAATGTTTGTTGCCATACTACATTACCTTCCCCGTTTTTGGGGTAAACGTGTCAATGGCATGACAAACGTATCAACTGATTTAGATAGAGCTTCCTCGCTCCCTGCTCTTTATTTAAGCTGTAGAAACCCAGAGGCCCGTTAGTTAACTATTGGGGGTATTTCTATAATAGCTATTCTATACAATACGATAAGCGTGTGGGTTTCCCAGGGGGAGTAAAACCTACACAATGCGTTAAAACCAAAGCAGTAAATTGTATGGGATTTGCACGTTTATCATAACTGCACTTAATGCAGTAAGGAATAAAGTTTTTATTGCTCTGATTTCGTCTGGATTAAAGTTTCATGGTGGATTTCAAAGCACGTATTGGTAACTAAACGAAATGAGCAAAGAAGTTTCGTATTTTTGAGCTCCCATCATAAACATAAATGTGAAAATGGGAGCCAAATTCAATAGGTACATATATAGAATTGCGTGGTGAAAACAAAGATTTGAATCTTTGGATGAAAGACTGAATCTCACGATTTTTTTATTGGTTAAATTTAAATAAAACCGGGCAAGAGCGAGTCGGACTCGCGCACCGAGGGTGCCGTGCCATCATACAATATAATATATGACAAAGGCGGTTTTATATTTGTTGGAGAACCTTGACAGCGCCGTCTCTTGTCTGATAGCGGAACTTAAGTAGATTTTTTACACTTACGATTTCTATGATTTCTAAAAAAGTATGCTAAGTAGAGAGATTGTAATAAATTTCCTCTATTCTTTACATACAATTCTAATAGCAATAAAAGTTTCAGAGGTTTATCTCAGCAAACTTCAGAGATAAGGGGGGGAACGCAATTTTTTTCAACATTTTTGTTAATATTTCAAAAACGATACGACTTAAAGGAAAACTAAAAACTGTTTAATTATGTGCAAATGAATACCTTTCATATGATACCCCACAGCAACTAGTAACTTTCCAAAAAATTTGAAAACCCCCATTGTCTAAAAAACGATGCAAATTAGAGAGTTCGCTATAATTTTTCTATAAGGTTACATACACTTCTATTAGCTATAAAAGTATCACGGGTTTATATCTGCAAACTTCGGAGATAAGGGGGGGGAACGGTAGTTTTTTCAACATTTTTGTAAATAACTCAAAAACGATACGGCTTAAAGGAAAACTAAAAACTGTTTATTAACGTCCAAATGAATACCTTTCATATGATACCCCACATCACCTAGTAACTTCACAATTTTTTTGAAAACCCTCCTTCCACCCCCTTGTCTAAAAAACTATGCAAATTAGAGAGTTCGCTATAATTTTCTTATAAAGTTTACATACACTTCTACAAGCAATAAAAGTATCACAGGTTTATCGCTGTAAACTTCGGAGATAAGGGGGGGGGGGGGGAACGTTAGTTTTTTCAACATTTTTGTAAATTACTCAAAAACGATACGACTTAAGAAATAAATAAAAACTGTTTATGAATGTGCAAATGAATACCTTTTATATGATACCCCATACGGCCTTCTTTTAAAAATTTTGAGATCCCCTATCCGCCCCCCTGCAATCAAAATAAGAATATTTTTTAACATTTTCATATATGCTATATTAGTAAAAAGTGTTGTCTTTTACCATTTTAAATTTCAAGTCGATAGCATCAGTAGTTCTCGAGATATCCATATGTGACAGACAGACAGACAGACAGAGTGATTCTATAAGGGTTCCTTTTTACCATTTTGGTCCGGAACCCTAAAACTACAGACAAAATGTCATCCAGACACGCTGCCGCATATCTAGATACGATGAGTGTGTTATTAATTTTGGTTTGACACATTTTCGTGTTAAAGCTTACCTATATGCTTATTACCTTATTTATAATGTAGGTTCCTATATTTAAGTAGCTTCTTTTATTTGGGATTTCGGATTTCGGTTCTTTCATCGTATGAAAACACACTAATGAACTAGGTTAAAGTTTAGTAATCTGTGAGTAAGTGCTGTGATTAAAAGCATACGTGCGTTTTCACTGCTTTCTTTCAGACTCAGGTAACGCCATTTTTATGCAGCATTCTATATTCAAAACGTGTATTATTTAAAACTTGATAGTAGCTGGCTGGTTTCTGCAAATCCTTCTTTTAGTATTCTTGTTTCAAATTTGACAGCGAAGGCATCATGAAGGTTTTAATTTTAACTTGCTGTTCAAATCATGTTCAAAATGTGTGTGGTCTGTGCTTTGCATAGCGCGACGGCGCCACCGAAAACCAGCGCTGCGACAGCATTCGTGTTGTTACAGCAAATGCTGAGTGGCGACCGATTTGTGTCTTATTTAATTGATTTTTTTATTTTTTATATTTATGTGTACATTGTTAAAATAAGGTGCAAATAAATATTTTCTATTTCTATTTCATATCCACGATAAACAAAAATTACGTATAAAAATCAACAAGAAGCAAGTGATTTTTATGTTAAGTTCTGGCCGTTTTGCTCTTTAACCCGCCTGTGAAGCGTGGCGAGTATGGCAACAGCCCCTTTATGATCGTGGAGATCCATGACAAAGGCCTATGGCAGTGGACGTGAACAGCAGTTCTAAGGCTGAGATGATAACTTGCTGTTTGTTTACACATCTTACACATAAAATATGCCTGAAGTGTATGTAGGTACTAAAATATGTTTAAATTAATTCGATCGAGCCTTATCTCATTTTCTTGCATGCCGTCTTCACCTCTAATTATAATGGCACTAGATTAGTTTTAAGTACTTTTTATATGTTTTGTAGTTGTTAGTGTGCATTATGTTGGTGATCAAATAAATAAATAAATAAAATAAATTAATTCTTCTTCACCATCTCAGCCGTAGGACGTCCACTGCTGGACATAGACCTCCCTCCATTAATGTTTCTATACTCACCGTCCTTGGCAGGCGGGTTGGCGAGCGCAGTACTGGTTGTTGGTATACGGAAGATGCGACTAGCACAGGACCGTGGTGGAGGCCTATACCCAGCAGTGGGTGAAGTCAGGCTGTGGAAGATGATGATGACGCGATATAAACCCTATAATCCAATATAGTATTAATGGGTATGACTTTGTAACGTTCCTACCCTTATTTCAGTGACGTCAACGTGCTGCGTGAAATTGATTTCGTTATCAGATGCTGCAGATGTGCAATGTCACGGTTGTTATGGCGTCCCTATGGCCACAGGGGCATATGACGCTGTTTAATGAATTGGACTGGCACGTGGGGTGCCGGCAGTAGAATGTTGCCCTTCCCCTCTCGCCCATGGATGCAGTAAGAATCTTTAGTTTTCTTAAGAATATTTAAGGGATAAATAAATATATAAGTTATAATATTACTTACCCCATCCTGACATTGTTTTATTGTTTGTTAAATTATTATTGTTATGAACTATTATTTGCATGCCTCCGTTTTTTAAGTCAGTATGTCATATATCTAGTTTCAATATTTGTATGCCCATCAGCGGTGAGACATGGCTGAACTCATTTTTATTTAAGACCATTATTGTATCTGTTTCGTACAAATAAAGTTCTTGTAACTTGTATAAGATGGGCAGTAACGTCTTTTCGTGTATCTACCCCAAGCTGCCATACTCACCACACTTGGCCTGCCAAGTATGGCAACAACCCGATCGTAATCAGTACAAAGATCCATGAGGGCCTATGTCCAGCAGTGGACGTCGCGTATGGCTGAGATGATTAGTGTCTCGGGTCTGGGTGCTTACGAAGTTTGTTGAAGTTTTTTTTAGATCATTGTTTGACCACTATCTCATCTGATGGTAAGCGACGATGTGGCCGATAATGAATCACAAAGGTCCAAAATACCATGATTGATAAGTATGTACTTATTTACAAATAAATGTAACTATTTAAGTATTCTATCAATCATCTGGTAGATGGTTCTGTATGAATGCACCCCATTATTTTTTATTTATATTTTGACACTTGCTATGATCTTTTTATAAAGATATCATATCATAAAGAGCTTTTTTCAATAAAACTTTTATTTTTAGAGAATCAGACTTACTTGAAGTTAATTGAAGTTTCAATTAATTTGAAGAATACCGTGTTTCAAAAATTGGATAGAAACTGGCTGATTTTATGTAAACCTTTCTTTTGATATTCTTCTTTCAAATTTATAGAACCGTCTAACATCAATATATCTCTCTAGAGGTGATTTAAATGCGTCAGCCTCACCAGTTCTGTCAGCTCCGAGTATTCTTGTAGAGTGAACACTAATACATAAAGCGTATAGTGTAATAATACTGCGAAAGAACTGAAGAGGCTAAATACGTCATTTAAAACATCTCTAGATACATAGATATATTGATGTTACATAGTATTCGTCGAATCAATTGAACTTTGTTGTGTACGCGATACCATTGCATATTTACGCAGTCTCGTGTGTCCTATGTACTGACGGGTATTGGTTAGCGAACTGTCACTGTCACGATGAGTAACTGTCATGTGAGCCGAAAGGGCGGGAATGGCGAATGTTTCATGTGTGTAAGATCCGTTGAGATCGGGGTGAGTTAAAATATAAATGAGGGCATTGTCGAGCTAGTGTGTAATAATATAGATCTAACATCCCCTACAAAGTTGTAGGTTAAATCTCTGAAATTCTAAGATTATTAAAAAAGCGCACTTTTATACACCCAAACGAATATAATAAATCAAGCTGAATTTTATTTAAGACCACACTTTAGGTACCTTGGTAAAGTCAGCTTCAGGTCTTTAACTATTGACCTGTTATTTCTAAGCTGGATGGTATAGCTATCACTATCATCTCAGCCGCAGGGCTGCTGTTGACGTCCACTGCTAGATATAGGCCTCCCTCATGGATCTTAAAGATCATGGGGTGGTTGTTGTCATACTTGCCACGCTTGGCAGGCAGATTGGGGAGCGCAGTACAAGGTGTTGAAAGGTATAGGTAAGCAAAGCATACCTCTACATACTTTCAACACCTTGTACAAGCCATCCATCTAACAATGTACCAGGCACTGCAGCGTTCCGTAAGACATATCATCATTTCAACACTAAAACGTCCACTACTGAACACAGGCCTCCCTCATGGATCTTCATGAGGGGTAGATGCCATACTCACCACGCTTGGCAGGCGGGTTGGTGAGCGCAGTATGGGATGTTGATACACGGAAAGACGATGCTGCCCATCTACCGGAAGTATCCCTTAGCAGGCTCTTACTGCATCCACGGGCATGGGAGGAGGGGTAACATTCTACTGCCGGCACCCCACGGCATGTAGGGCATATCATCTCAAATCTCAAAGACGTGAAGAGGCATTCTATATTTTGTTTCCATAATCCTTCCTTACCTTCTAATGTTTCTAATGTCTTAAGAGGCTTGTATTTCGTTTACACTAAACCCTATCTTAGTTACCTGTGAAGCTTTCTCCAGATAGCAACGCGTTGCGGTGTTCCAAACTAAGCACTTTCGTTAGCTGGATTTGGCATCTCATTTCCATAAGTTTAGCCCCCAAAGCCTCAGTGTAATCTTAGCAACACCATCGAAGATAAAACGAAAATGAGTTAGCGCATAAATAATTGCGTGTAGACAGAACTCTAGAAATCCTTTTTAACCAGAGCTTACATTAATTGGTAAAACCAGGGTAAATATCTTTTGTAGAAATTTATGGAATTTCCAAGAGGCTGTTGATTACCAAATCTAGAACTTTATGGATAACTTGCTTACCAACTTCGCTCGCGTTATACCCACATAATAAGTAGCCTATGCGTTAATACTGATCGACATAATATATATTATGTCTATTTTTCTATATTTCAGCTGGATCTGCCAAGCAGTTTTTGCTTTTGGAGGTAACAAAAGTTCATACAAACCAACTTTTCTGTTTATTAGTGGGATAGTGGTATAGGATATTGGGATATTATCAGAGTCTTAGGAAAGTCTCGGGACCGATTTTAACTAAATTGCATCGTAACTTTTTCTTTGTGGGTAGGTATTATATAAAGCAAAAAACACGACTTGGTTATTACGTGTCCATTCAATAGTACCTATTGCTTTTGGCAGTTAGTTGTGTCCAGATGCAAACAAATTCAGGCCTTTGAGTCATTTCATCATTTCAGACATAAAACGTCCACTAATGAACACATGCCTCCCTAATAGATATCCATGAGTGCTAGTAGCCATACTCACCACGCTTGGCAGGTGAGCGCAGTATGGGAAGTTGATACACGGATAGACGCTGCTGCCCATCTTCCGGAGGTATCCTTTAGCAGGTTCTTACTGCATCCAAGGGTATGACAGGAGGGGTAACATACTACTGCAGGACGTAGTCCTTTGAATATTCCTTGCAATTCCTTGTAGATTCAGATTTGGTTATCTACATCTACGTTAAATACTAACTGAATAATATAATGATTCAAAAGTTATCCACTGACCATCAAAACAGGCGTACTTGATGAAGACCACTCCCGGAGACCATCGCACTGAGGGTGGGTAGTCCTCTGTCACAATAAAGTTGCAGTGGTTCACCCCTGTACATCTGTAACAAATGAATTATATAATTAAAAATACACAAACATAGCAGAGCTAAACTAAAATGTTAGAATTAGATGATCAATTAGTCTAATTCTTAGGCTAATTATTCATGCATATCATAGGTACCTATATAATTAATTATGCTCGAAGTAACAAAAGTCGTTAGGTATTTAAAATCGAATAAACTAAGTACGCAATAATAAAATACAATTTTTACTATGTGCAATATTTACGGGATATATACCATGATTTGATTCTTCATTCATTTCATCAAAAAGAATCAAATCATGGTAAATATTGCATAAAGCACAACCATGATAGCTTAAAAAGTTAAAATACAATTTATTTATTTATAATGGATTTCCGCAAAGTCACGCCTGTTTCAATTAGTTTCCTTATTAATTTGTTTGAATATTTATTAATATTGCATATTTTATACATATCTGGTTTTTAGAGTTCCCTAGCTAAAGGGTAAAAACGGAACCCTATTACTAAGACTCCGCTATCCGTCTGTATGTCACCAGGCTCATGAACCGTGATATCTAGAGAGTTGAAATTTTCACAGATTATGTATTTCTGTTGCCGCTATAACAACAAATACTAAAAACAGAATAAAATAGATATTTAAGGGGACAACAAACATGTTTTTTTTTTGTTGTGAGTTTTTTTGCTCGATATTAATAACGGCAACAGGTAGACGCTTGGAATATTCACAGAATATTTCGATTTTATCAATACTATCTGAAAAGTTTGTAGATAACTAAAAATCACAACCAAAAGTGGGTGCTGCTACCTCAAATCAAGTTGTTTTGCCAAATAATGATACGAAACCCTTCGTACGTGAGTCTGACTCGCAAACACAAACTTTATAGCTGAATATCAATGTGGGTTTTAAAGTCGCAAAATTATAACAAAATGCTAATTTAATAGCCGTGTTCAAACTCAAATAGCAATTAACTGTCGCTGCGAAAACTACAAATTGTCATGAAATTAACCTTTGCGAAATTTATTGCTATTATGTTTTACGAAATTGAAATACATTTTCGTAGCTAGATAAGCAAGGGCACAATGGATAACATAAATTTCAGAGGGACTTTGTAGCTTTTCTTCTTAATTATCATTTCAGCCGTAAAACGTCCGCTACTGAACACAGCCTCCCGTCATGGATCTCCGTGAGGCGTAGTTGCTATACTCGCTTGGCGCCTGTCAATATATTGCAGTACGGGATGTTAAAATGTATTGTGAATAAAAAAATAAGTATGAAAATTAAAAGATTTTTGTACAAAATCCAAGGTCAAGCTAAGCAGGGGCTGCTTTAAATGATGAAGCTTTTGATAAAAGTGTTTCCTTGGATTTTGTACAAACCTTTCATTTCCTGGCTTCCGCACGAACACTTTCGTCGAAAAGCGAATTACAAACATTACCAACTGATAACATCGTTTATTCCTACACCGCCCTTCCTGAGTAGAGCGGAACTAAGTGGCATGTACAGAATTGTACAATCATGGCCATCATCATTTCAGCCGTAAAACGTCCACTACACAAGCCTCTCCCTCATGGATCTCCACGAGGGGTAGTTGCCATACTCACCACGCTTGGCAGGCGGGTTGGCGAGCGCAGTACGGGATGTTGATAGACGGAAAGACGCTGCTGACCATTTTACGAAAGGTATAATGGTCATAACGAACGTATGTAGACTTCTGACTTTGATTGTACTCCTCAAACGCCGTTGAAAAGTTCACCTTGCCCCAACTCAACAGGGTGCAAATTAAAGTTACGATCCAGTGCATCCATCATTTCAAAGTGCAGGAAATGATGTGGTTAAACGATCGTGTGATTTATTATTAGTGAACGTATTGGTCAGGCGATTATCGTTATTATCTACCTCTATAAAAAGCATAAAGCACTTCCTATTAATATACATGAGGTGATTTAAGTAGCGCGATAGCCAGAAATGTACAAGGGTTTATGAACTAACTAGCTTCTGCTCACCACTCCGCATGCGTTGTACCCGGATAAAAAGTAGCCTATACATATGTTATTCCTAGTCTACATCCATGCGTTTGCAAAATTTCAGCTTAATCCGTAGGCTAGTTTTTGAGGCGAATGCGCCATGTTTGGTTGTTCCCAAACATCCTACGGTATATTTACAAACAAACTTTCGACTTTATAATATTAGTGAGATATTGGTAACGGAAAGTAAATATTTATGTGCGTGTAACGAAACAACATTACATACTTTTATAAAGAATTATTGAAAAAATGAATTTCTATAAGGAAATGTTATGTCGTATTTTAGATATGAGTAAGAAAGAGAGAGGTATGTTTTCAAAGGCGCGGGAACCAGAAATTTACTTTACCTTTGAAATTCTAGTAAAATGTGGAAATTTTGTTTGATTAAGGCACTAAACAAATTGACCCTTTACATCATAATGTGATATTGTGTCACATGTCATTACATGATTGATAGCAACTGCTATTAATTGCGGAAAGGCAGAAAGCTTTTAAATATCGTAATTCACTTCTGTGTATATCGCTCATAACCCGTGAACCAATATATTATCTTCATTATTCCTATAGGCGATGGAAACCACTTCACACATAACAGTTCTTTACCGATCGACAGACCTTCCAATACCGCAAATATTCACCACCAATCCGATTCTACAAACTGTCGCAAGTTCTGTCTTGTTATTATAGTGCTATGTTATGTTTTCTTTCATTTTAGCATTTGTTTTTCCTATAGGAGGTGCAAAGAAGTGTAGTCTCCCAGCCATCTAGCGAATATTCAATAGAGGGGAAATAAGGTCATAAGAATTCCGAAACATATTAGTGCTTTGCACTAACGCAATGACAACCTGTCTCTGGCCTTTGACAGTACAGCGCCAACAGCCGACTTGTGTACTTTTCCGTACAATTATGTAATATTTTTGGCGGAGTGGTTGCTTAGACAAAACAAATGACATTTCCTCTCTTTTGGATATGTCCTCGATACGGTAGTTTATGACAAAATAGTATGACAACTCGGAAGTAGCGAATAAACCAGGCAATTGTAATTATCTACAAAAGATACCGTTAATGTCAGTTGAAGCAGTGTCGAATATTATTAAAAGAACAAAAGCTCCAATGTTGATACAAATCGCCCTAATACCCAAAATCAATACCAATCGGCCATTACTAACGAAAATACCGTAAGCGATAAGATCTGTAACCGCACCCCTTAAAAACAATTAGAAAACACCTGGCATCCGAGTAATTCAATAACGCGCCCCATTGAACACTAATTCATGACATTTCGAGCATAAAACTTTAATTTTACAATGGCTGTAAATGGTAATTTTACGGGCACTATTAAGAGCAATATAAATAAGTAGAGCAACATATTTTAACTTTCGTAATTATAGGCCTACCAACTTCTGAACCGCCTGTGACTTTCTTCGTTTCAGCCGTAAAACGTCCACTACTGAACACAGGCCTTGCTCATGGATCTCCATGAGGGGTAGTTGCCATACTCACCACACTTGGCAGGCGGGTTGGCGAGTGCAGTACGGGATGTTGGTACACGGAAAGACGCTGCCGCCCATCTTCCGGAGGTATCCCTTAGCAAGCTCTTACTGCATCCATGGGTATGAGAGGAGGGGTAACATTCTACTGCCGGTTCACGTATTTCAAACAAACATACGAATCTATACATTCGTGCCGTGCCATGGGTAGTAGAATATTGCCCATCCTCTCTTGCCCGTGGATTTAGTAAGGATCTGCTAAGGGATACCTCTAGAAAATGGACAACAGCGTCTTTCCATGTATCAACAACCCTTACTCGCCAATCAAGCGTGGCCTGGCAACAACCCTCCATGATCAGTACGCTGTAATTCATGTGGTAGGCCCCTGTCCAGCAGTGGACGTCCTACGGCCGAGGTGATGATGATGATGACGACATATATTCATCGATTCCTTTGCCATTTATAATATTAGCCTGAATGTTAAATATACATTAAGTAAGGCATACCAATAGAAGCACGGGTTACTTAAACAGTGGCAAGTATTGACATTATGATGGTTTTCCCCAGAACAAGTACGCATATTGAAGAGCACATTAATGTCAGCAAATTCCACCAATATCAACGCAACAGCTTTGGCGTGAAAATTTAACATTAAAATCACATATACCTAACAACCGCCGTGGAGTGCCGGCAGTAGAATGATACCCCTCCTCTCATGCCCATGGATGCAGTAAGAGCCTGCTAAGGGATACCTCCGGAAGGTGGGCAGCAGCATCTATCCGTGTATCAACATCCCATACTACGCTCACCAACCCGCCTGCCAAGCGTGGTGAGTATGGCAACTACCCCTCATGGAGTTCCATGAGGGAGGCCTGTGTTCATCAGTGAACGTTTTATGGCTGAAATGATAAATGATGATACCTAACAAACTAAGCTATATATAATATAAGTAAAAATTGTACCTGGTCCTAGGTCTTCCACAACTTACTTTTTTATGGGTATAAATTTTTGCTTAAGTTCTCAAAAACCAGTTTAGTTAAAACCCTCAAAATCGATGGAAATGAACGGTGATTTGGTGATTACCGTGCGTTGAGTTTGACAGACATGTCATTACCGGCGATTATTATGCGCACACGCACGCCCCCCAACGGGACATGACGTTTCACAAACATGGCGCCATTTCCGGTCGATTGTCACGTCACGCTGCGCTTCCTGTTCGACTCCAGAATTTGGGTGAAAGAGAAAGTGGTACTTTAAAAGGTAGGGAACTATTTAAATCAAGATAATGACTCTTCGATCCCCTCCCCTATTTAAGAAGAGTTCGTCACAATGAGTAATGATGGCAGCAGAGACTGCCTTGTCGAGCCAGACAGAAGAGGGCACTTGATCGCTTGGAAGATCAGAAATGCGATGGATCGATAAAATTGTTATTACTATTTTACGGTTCGTACTATAGAAGAGTGGAAGTTACTTCCACTTCTAAAGCACATAATTGAATTCGTACGCTTTAGATAACTTTTTTCCAAGTGAGGGAAATAAGTGCAATTACTTGTTTCCCTCACTTGGAAACAATTGAAAGTTATCTGAAGCGAACGAATTCAATTATGTGCTTATTCGATTTAAATGTGTCTTGTTCTTCTTATGTAAATTGACTATTCTAAGTAGCGTTATGCTCTATTGAGTAAACACTTATTGATTTTGATTTGATTTTGATTTTGGTGCAAAAAAATGCTCATGAAGAACACTAAAAGAGAAAGACGAGTATCATTAGACGAATCAAATCAATCCAAATGTATAATTCTACCATGCTGAACAGAACCACTTTGCCAAGACTGTTACGACAGCAAAGAAGATTTAAGAAAAATGTCAACTTGGATTGATGTCACACAGGCAGCCGGTCAAAAACAGCCTGGTTGGTAAAGTCGGAAGAGGACATGTAGTGATGACCCCACGTAATGTAGTTGTGGGATAAGGGCGCGGGAATAAATAATGGTTTTCTTTCTATTACCCTAATAATGATGATGATGATTCGCTGATAAAAGCAAGTGAAGTAATGATTTCACTCTCCAATTCACTTAGGACTTTAAACGATTTAATTTGGAAAGATTTAATTTAAATTAAACATATAATCAAATTATGACTCTTAGGAGACTCGAACCCGCAACGTTCAGACCACCTTTAAGGCAGACTGCCTTTACAGTTTGGATACAGACTGAACGCAAGGTCGAAAATCATGAATGAGTGCTGGTCGGTTTTATAACACCGTTTATTTTATTGCATCATCATAACGAACGCCACAAATTTAGCTCAACTTCTTCACGTTGCCTGCCCACATAGGAGCAAAAGTTGCTCTTTAACTTTAAAAAGTTCTTATAAGAGCTGAAACATTCGATCATTTACCACCCTGAAAACTAAATCCATTAGGCTGTGGTCACGAAGTCAGCGCGCGGGAGCGGCGCGCCAACGCTGATCCGGTCTCGAAGTCAGCGGGCAGAACACGCGGCTCTAAAGCGGCGTACAGACAGACAGACAGACCGACAAACAGACAACGTACGGGTACGTGTGGGTACGCCCTAAGTCTAAAAACAAAGCAACACTGCAGACACGGCACCTCATGGCACGGAACATCGCTCCCGGCGCCGCTGCCTTCGAGACCAGTCCCATAATATGCATTGAAACGCGCCGCTACCGCTCCGCTTATTTCGTGACCGCAGCCTAAAAGATTACGTGACCTGTGACAGTCGTTTAACTACGTAATTTATAACTCGGGAATAATCCCCAAATCCTCTAGTTTCAGGACGGGATTAAAATGTTTGTAGCCGAATCTTCCACATTGTAACATTTACTACCTTTACCGTTTGGCGAAAGAGACACTGAACGTAAGGCCGAAAATCTAAAATGCCTGTCGGTTTTATTACACCGTTTATTTGTGAATTTAAATGATTGTGGCTTGACATCATTTCAGGAATATATTACGGCTTATACCTAACCTAACTTATAATCATCTTTCTGACGTTTTGTAGACCAAATGGTCTTCTAAATAGAAGCCCTTCTTCACGAGAGCCGCGAGACGAGAACAGTTTATTTGATTGCATTTTTCATTTCTATAAATTACACTTAGTTAACAATTATAAAAAAAAGTAAGACCTTTGCATCTATTAAGATGATTTATACAGCGTCAGCAACTGGTAATCATGCTGTACGGGACGCTGCAGTGCCTGGGACATTGCTAGATGGATTAGGCTTGCCCAGCACCTATGCCATCCTCTCAGCTTAGTCAGCTATTATTCAGAGGGAAGAACAGGTCAATACGTCTGAAGCTAACTAAGCCGCGGGTTTCCTCACGATGTTTCCTTCACCGTTAAAGCACGTGTTAAGTGTGCACATAAATTTTTCAAGAAAGAAAAATCCATTGGTGCACTGCCGGTATCGAACCCACGACCTTCGGATTGAAAGCCGGGGGTACATACCACTCGGCCAACACGGCTTAATTATAAAAAAATAGTTATTAATTATAAAAATTATAATTACTTAAATAAATAAAAATATACACTTAGTTATTAATTATAAAAATTATAATTAAAAAAATAAAAATATACTTTATGTTGTCTCGTAGCCAATGACGACTGACGTGTAAAATTCAATAAAAAATCTACACGAACTAATACGAACGTGATAAGTTGACCCAATCATTGCGTCAAAAATCCATAATAAATAAATGCAAAAAAAGCTTTCTGCCGAACGCCACAGAGTAGACCCAACTTCTTTACGTTGCCTGCCCCTTAACTTGAAAAACTTCTTTTAAGAACTGTAACATTCGATATTTTTTCTGAAAACTAAATCCATTAAAGGGTTACGTGATCTGTGTCAGCCGTTTAAACTACGTAATTTATAACTCGGGAATAATCCCAAAATCCCAATCCCAAAATCCTGTAGTTTCAGGACGGGATCAAAATGTCTTGTGACCCGAATCTTCTACATTTTTAAGATTGTAACGTTTATGTTGTGCCGTGGGGTGCTAACAGTAGAATGTTGCCCCTCCTCTTCTACCGTGGATGCAGTAAGAATCTGGCAAGGGAGTCTAGCAGTGGACGTCGTACGGCTGAGATGAAAAGCTTGGGTAGAGTTACAGCTTTTAAATATAGTTTAGGTATTTCTTTATCCTAAAATTGAGCCTTGTGAAATGCACTATGAATTTAAGTTAAAAGAAACGCTGATGTGGGGGGGTGGTACACAGACAAAAGTACTATTAATTTCAGCCATAAAACGTCCACTACTGAACACAGGCCTCCCTCATGGATCTCCATGAGTGGTTGTTGCCTACTCACCACGCTTGGCAGGCGGGTTGGCGAGCGCAGTACGGGATGCTGATACACGGAAAGATGCTGCTGATCATTTTCCGGACATATTCCTTAGCAGGCTCTTACTGCATCCACAGGCACAAGAGGGGGGGCAACATTCTACCGCCGGCACCCTACGGCAAAGTAGTATTAAAATTAATGATTTGGTGTCTAAATAATTTTAATTCAAGGGGTCGCGGGTACTGGGTTTGGCGGTTAAGTTGAATCTTTGTTATTTGGCTAGCCTGTATTAATAACGTTAAACATCCAGCTTGTTAAATTTATAAGTAACTGGAACAATTAATCGCTTTGAAATAGGATGACAATTTATGTTTCGTTGAATGAGATACAACATGGATACGTAGCTAAATTTTTGTTTTATATCTCCCTATTTTAAGAATTTATGGAGAAAAGAAATTCCTTGTATTGTTTGCAATGTCTGAATATTTAATAAAAATTGTCTTTTGATATTTGCAGGTTCTTTTTACCAAGTACGTACAACGAAGTAACGTGCCTGTGATCTATATAGGACAAAGCCGGGATAGTTACACCATTTTATAACTCGAAAACGGCTGGACCGATTTTAATAGTATTCGATTTTTTCATTTGTCTGCCTGCACCCGGGATAACATTCAGGCTATTGAAACATCGAAAAGTTCACAGAAAAAATAATAATAAGATGAGGACATTTATTTTGGTTGTTAAATATCTATTAAGTGCGTTCTGAAAATGTATTTTGAGTCTAAACCTAAACTCTGCTGTTTATATTTTAACAAGCAGTAGTAATAGAGTTGTACAAGGTAGTAGCAGTAATGTAGTTGTAGAGAAGGTAGTAGTAGAAACAATCTTTATTTCAAACAACTATAAAATAAATAAATAATAAAATAATGCTGGACAATTCACACAGCATCATCTAGCCCCAAGCTAAGCAGAGCTTGTGTTATGGGTACTAGAAGACTGACATACTTAATACATTATACTACATAGATAGATATTTTTATTATATATAGAAAAACACCCAGAACACCCTGAACAAATATCTGCAGATCATACAGACATTTGTTCCAAGGCGGGAATCGTACCCGCAACCTCTTGCGTCGTAGGCGGACCTTCGCCCGCTGCGCCACAGAGGTCGTCTATAGATAAATAACAGGTGTTAAACACTTAATCTGGGTGGTGGGCAAAAAGGCTTCCGCTTCTTCTTCACCTCTATGAAGCCCTCTGCATCGCAAAGCTCCTTCCGTGGAGCTTTCGTGGGCACAGCGCTGCCATGTGGTTCACAGCTCTGTTTTAGTAGTAATAGAGTAGTTGTGGAGTAGTATTAGAGTAGCGGTAGGGCGGTACGCAGTCCGCCGGGACAGCTAGCTATATATAAACAAAGGAAACAAACATCGAAGACAAACTTTTGCGCATTTGTAGTATGTTATTTAATCGTATGACATGTTTAAAAAGGCGTAGCTGACAAAATATAAAAAAAACGAAATTAAAAATCATCTAAAACTAAAAAATAATAACTACACTAATACTTAATCTAATTCATAAGTCAATGTTTAGGTTCCCCAGCCAGGATACTGCTTCAGGGTAGATCTATTAGGTCAGACCAGGGTCCTGGGTACAAGTGGATAGGGCAGCGTGAGATGATGTGCTCCATCGACTGGTCCTCTTCACCGCATTCGCAGAGCGCCGAGTCTGTCCAGCTCCACTTCTGCCGACAATAGTTGCATCGGCCGTGACAGTGAGAAGCCTGTTAAGGCGGCACCATAATTTAGTATGTTATATATTACCTATATCTTCACAATTTCGATTTGATTCCACAGCAGCGGCTGAAAACTAGGAGTATACCGAGAGGAATGCCAGGTTAAAAATGCATATATTTGTAGGATATCTAGGTGACCTAGCAACGTATTCAACGTTCATTTGAATTCTTTTGTAGTGTTCCCTTTGTGCAAGAACCGTGTCGAGGGTCTCGGAAAGCTATGAAAGTTCTGGTACTTGTTGTTTACCTACATAATTTATTTACACGGGGGGTATTCTTGTTTTGTTTCCATAATCTCGGCATTGGACATATACAAAGAATTACAGTTTGACCTATTTTGGGCGTAATGGATAAATGTTTTTCGTTCTTGGTAATCTGGGTACACTTGGCTTCAGATCGAATAGTACATGAATGTCATTGACAAATTAGCGCTTACTGGATAACTGTACTGTTTGTTATCAAACTTAAATAAAATACATTCGGCTAAGTAGTACCATTTGCGATTTGCTAGCCTGGTACGTCTATTACACGTATTATATGTATTATTTTTTTAAATAAATATACAACTAAATATTCTGTAAATATTTCAAGCGTCTACCTGCTTCCGTCATTAATATCGAGCAAAAAACGGCAAAAAATCACGTTCGATATATAGGAGCCCCCGTTAAATATTTATTTTATTCTGTGTTTAGTATTTGTTGTTATAGCGGCGACAGAAATACATCATATTATGTGAAAGTTTCAACTGTCTAGCTATCACGGTTCGTGAGATACAGCCTGGTGACAGACAGACGGACAGCGGAGTAGTAATAGGGTCCCGTTTATACCCTTTGTGTACGGATCCCTAAAAAATATAAAAACTAACCTAACCTAACAATCTAATAATAATCTATTTTTCAAGTTTCATTATTTCAGTTGGAGCTAATCAGATACCTTGACAGCACGTAGATCAAGTATTTTATGAAATTATTCTAGGGTTCTAATGTTCATTACAAGCTGCTGCATATAATAATACAAATGAGGCGAAAGTGAGCGGAGCATGTATTGACCAATCAAAACGTTCCAAAAGCACAAGCCTCGAGAGATAGAGCGTTGTGATTGGCTTCATAAGCGTACCTTAACATATGCCCATTTGTAGTTTCCTGCTTTAACAGTTAGGTATCCTATGAATTATTGTATTCTAATGCGATATGCACTATTACAAACCACATTAAAGTACCAATAACACTAGATCTAGCTGATAATGGTATAGCGTGCTAAAAGCTAACAAAATCCATCGCGTTTAAACCAGAAATATTGATATTTTATTTGTTGATATTATGCTTTGTTTGTATAAAATAATCAATTACGTATACGTTTCATCATGCTCGCCTCATCATCATCATCATCTAAGCCGTGGGACTGCTGTTCACGTCCACCGCTGGACATAGGCCTCCCTCCTGGATCTCCAAGATGATGAGGGGGTTGTTGCCATAATCACCACGCTTGGCAGGCGGGTAGGCGAGCGCATTACGGGAGGTTGATACACGGAAAGACGCTGCTGCCTATCTACCGGAGGTATCCCTTGGCAGATTCTTGGTGCATCCAAAGGCAAGAGAGGATAGGCAATATTCTACTGCCGGCACCCCACAGCATCGTGCTCGCCTCAAATACTCATAATTACTTTAAATTTACAGTAAGCAGTTAAATCGTAAGAGATTAAGTCATTAAAAAGAGATCAATTACTTTAATAACAGCCTCTAGTGAAATCGTATTATCTTCACGTTTCCTGTTGATATAAGCTACACTTAAACGCACTTAATAGGTAACTGTCAAAATTTCTATTAAATGAGTTTTTAAGGTAAGACTCATTTAAACCATGATTTGAGTCTTTTTGAGTTTCCTGATACCATATTTCGGATCACTCTCACTAGATTAAGTCAACAGATCCAGCCTCTGGATTTGGTGAGAGTTTTCATTTTAGAAAACTCTCACTAGATCCAGTATTTAAAGTTTTTCGAATTTTGTAGTTTAAGTGTTTTCGAAGCAGCGTTAGCATTTCAAAATTGCATTCCACAGAAAAATGCCAATGCCTGCAGGGGAATGTAATTATCGAAGAGAGACCCTTCTTTGTTACTTTGTAATATTCAGGCAATCATTCAGTCATACTCGTAATTCCATTATAAACTCGTAACTTTAAACCTTAACAATTTTTTTTATGACGAATTTTTTGACGATAAATTTTTTATGAGCTGTCACACTGCCGAATAAAGTCCTCCTTTTCTTCTTCACGATCCTGAGGTATTGTGATCCAGTGTTTACCATAGCAAATTAGTTTATGGTATTCATATCATATTTCATATGCCGTTTGGTGCCGGCAGTAGAATGTTGCCCCTCCTCTCCTACCCGTGGATGCATTAAGAGCCTGCTAAGGGACACCTCCGGAAGATGGGCAGTAGCGTCTTTCCGTATATGAACATCTCGTACTGCGCTCGCCAACCCGCCTGCCAAGCGTGGTGAGTATGGCAACTATGAACTACCCCTCATACCCATGAGGGAGGCCTTAGTTCAGTAGTGGACGTTTTACGGCTGAAATGATGATGATGATGATTACTTCATGTTAGTTTTATAGGTGAGAGTTAAGGAAGCCTAAAGAGCTGCGTATAGTAAATGAGAAAGGCATTGGAAAATTGGCTGATTGAGTAATAAAATCAAAACAATTAGGAAGATATCGTTTCGAATTGTAATAAAAAAGACAGATAAGGACATCGTATACTCTCATAAATAATAATGTATTAGATGTGTACCGAACATTACTTTTACTACCCCTCGAAGGGATCTCAAAGTAATGGCTCAAAGACTTCAATGTGAATCGGTCTGTCCGCTGCAAGATGCGCGGGCTCATTCATAACTCGCTTGAATAGCATTACTGGTGTTGTAATTTTTTGCAATGATTTAAGAATAGAATAAGAATAAGAAACGTTTGTGTCACAAAATATAAAACAATAACACACACAATAACAAAATTAGGAATACTGACAACAAAAATGGTCGCCACTCAGCTATTGTTACGGTGAGGCTGTGAGCCGTTACTGTAACGCTGGTATTCTGTGTCGCCAGCGTGCGCAGAGCAACATCTGAGACATACTAAGTATTATAAGAAAAAAACAACAATAGAGAGTTTCAAAGATCAATCATAAACCAGTAAATCACACTACCGTTCTCAACATAGCCGCATAATTTTTTCGCTTCGGAGAATCACTTTGATGCCAGCAATGTAAGGCTTGCGTAGAATAGTATTAAGGCCTTTGCATCTATTAAAGATGATTTATGCAGCGTCAGCAATTGGTAATCATGCTGTACGGGACGCTGTAGTGCCTGGGACATTGTTTGATGGATTAGGCTTGCCCAGCACCTATACCATCCTCTCAGCTTAGTCAGCTGTTAGTCAGAGGAAAGAACAGGTCAATACGTCTGAAGCTAACTAAGCCGCGGGTTTCCTCACGATGTTTCCTTCACCGTTAAGCACGTGTTAAATGTGAACTTACACTTTTCAAGAAAGAAAAATCCATTGGTTCACGGCCGGTATCGAACCCACGACATTTGGATTGAAAGTCGTGGGTACATACCATTCGGCCAACACGGCTTACATAGTCATAGAATAAGTTCCATATAAACATAGATCGTTTTATTTCAAGATTACATGATTTTGTTGGATATTTCATCATCATCATCATCTCAGCCGTAGGACGGCCACTGCTGCGCAAAAGCCAAGGACCTCAAGGAGCCCCGAGCACTGATCACGAGGGTTATTGCTATGCTATACTCACCACGCTTACACGCTCTAAAAATAATGGTATTATTTTTAGAGTTCCGTACCCAAAGGGTAAAAACGGGACCCTATAACTAAGACTCCGCAGTCCGTCTTGCTATCTAACTGTCTGCCTATCACCAGGCTGTATCTATGAGCCGTGATAGCTAGACAGTTGGAATTTTCACAGATGATTATATTTCTGTTCCTGGTATAACACCAAATACTAAAAACAGAAAAAATTAAATTTTTAAGAAGATTTATTTCATTCTTATTTCATCCCATACAACATACGTGATTATAATGCTGCTTTTTGCTCAATATTAATAACGGCAACAGGTAGGTGCTTGAAATATTCACAGAATATTTACACACGATATTTAATTCATCCTCTAGACGTGGGATTTGTCACCTTTATTTTGCAATTATTTTGACTACAGTTCGCTATGACAAATTACCTATGTTGAACTAAGTAGAACACTAAACACACACTGCACTTACAGCTGCACACGGAGCTAATAAAGATTAAACAAACTTTGCCGTGGGGTGCTGGCAGTAGAATGTTACCCCTCCTCTCATGCCCGTGGATGCAGTATGAGCCTGCAAAGGGACACCTCCGGAAAATGGTCAGCAGCGTCTCTCCGTGTATCAACATCCCGTACAGCGCTCGCCAACCCGCCTGCCAAGCGTGGTGAATATGGCAATTACCCCCCATTGACATCAATGAGTTCTTGTCTTCAGTAGTGGACGTTTTAAGGCTGAAATGATGATGAAACTTTGCAATCACAGAGGTGATATTCAGTCCTCGTTCAAGGGAACGGCTTCCAACGAGAACTGATTAAAGTTACTCAACATTTGGGTCACAGTTTGAAAGCCGGTACGCGGGTCACCTTATCCGGATGAGACCTGAAACTGGGTATGGACACGTGACCTGTGATCTGGACAGGGTTTGCTGCCGACCGACTTTTGAAATTACCTACAATAATCTAACTAAAAAATTAAAATTATTTATTCTTTCTTACTTATTCTAATACACATATATTGAAAGAGACTCTCTTTTAAGTAAAATTTAGTGTGTGCTAGAGAGACCCGCTACTTAACAACGCGGCTAGATAATAGAATTAAGTAAACGAATATAATTTTTAAGGAACTTTTAAGTCGGTACTTATAGAGAAAAAAAAAGAACAAAATGACAAAACTAGTCTTTTCTTTAGATCTTTTACATAAATCTTATACTAAACTTCTCTTAATCTTTGAGATATGTATATGAGGCAGGCCTATGTCCGGCAGAAGACGTAGGCAGCATTCCTACGGCAGAAATCGTGATGATGATGATGATGATGATACTTCTCTTGTCTCTCTTCCAGCCGTAGGACGTCCACTACTCGACAAAGACCTCCCCCACTCAGTACTGATCATGAGGGGTTGTTGCCATACTCACCACGCTTTATTTTAATTTTAAAATTACAGGATTTTATCGCCTACCTTTTTTATTATTTTCCCGACGATTCATTTAATTTAAAAGTTTAATTTTAAAACTAAAAAATATGTTAACAAATCGCGAAAGTTTAACAAGTTATCTCACCACGCTTGGCGGGCGGGTTGGCGTGCGCAGTACCAGGATGGTGATTTCCGGAAAGATGCTGCTGTCCCTTGGCAGATTCTTACTGCATTCGCAAGGAAGAGAAGAGGGGCAACATACTCTTACATTACATTTTACGCCACGATATAGCGTCCTTTATTTTCCTATCCATCCCAAGGTTGCCTGGAAGAGATCGCTCATAGCGATAAGGCCGCCCTTTGTACTCCTGTGTTATTTTACCTTATTTCTTAATTGTTTATGTTCTCTTAATGTGGTGTACAATAAAGTGTTTTCTATCTACATATCTACTACTGCCGAAACCCCACGGATTTTAATAAGCGATCTAAACTAAAATTTTACTTAATACCTTAATACCATTTTAAAGTTTCGACTCCGGCCTTCAAAGCAACTGGCATCCCTAGCGTGACGTCATACACGGTTACGTTTATCAGCTTGGCGTCACTCCAACCGGATAGAACCGGTCGAATTTACATTCATGGCCGACGTCCGGGTGTAATGTTCGGTTAGGACTCCTCGCTTGGAATATTACAAGCAAATTGCAATTTCAGAGTTGGTGCAAGATTGGTAATGGATTCGTTTTCATATCACCTCATCGCCATCTCAGCTGCAGATGTCAGCAATCATGTTTGCCGTGGGGTGACGACAGTACAGTTCCTCTCATGCCCGTGGAAAAAGTTATGTGAAGCGAACGAATTCAATTATGTGCTTTATCCAATTTAAATGTGTCTTGTTCTTCTTTTGTTAATGGACTAATTATTCTATGTAGTTTTTTGCTCTATTGAATAAACACTTATTGACTTTGGTGCAGTAAGTTGGCAGGCGCCAAGGGATACGGAAGATAGCCGGCAGGGTCTTTCCGTGTATCCGCTCGCCAACCCGCCTGCTAAGTGTGGCGAGTATGGCAACAACGCCTAATGTTCAGTTTAAAAATCATCTCGGCCGTAGGACGTCCACTGCTGGACATAGGCCTCCCTCATGGATCTCCAAGATCATGAGGTTGTTGCCATACTCGCCACGCTCGGCAGGCGGGTTGGCGAGCGCAGTACGGGATGTTAATATACGGAAAGACGCTGCTGTTCATCTTCCGTAGGTATCCCTTGGCATCCATGGGTAAGGGAGGATTGCCAACATTTTATATCAACACCCCACGGCAAATGAGTGCAGCTTGCTAAGAAGAAAAAATATGAATGAATGAATGAATGAATGAATGAATATATCTTTATTGTACACCAAAACTTAAATTAAATACATTATGAAAACTTAAAATAAACACAAATGCACAATGGGCGGCCTTATCGCTAAGAGCGATCTCTTCCAGGCAACCTTTGCATGAACAGGAAAGATTAAACAATATAAAGACGGTGGCGTACTTTGAGGTCGATAAATAGGAGAGAAATATAAGGGGAGATAATATTTAAATATATACAGATATAAGTACATAAATATTTTAAATAAATAAACTAATGCATACTAGTACTACGATATTACGAAAGCTTATCCAGGGACTCTAGGTAAGATTGATGAACCAGGCTTTTAAAGATAGGAAGGGATTTGGCATGACGAATGGAAACAGGAAGTGCGTTCCAGAGTCTAGCGGCTTGAATGGTAAAAGAATTACCATAGAACTCGGAAGTATGGATAGGAATTTTCAGTTCAAGTGTGTCAGAGGACCGAAGGGATTGAGGATGGGAACTATGAAGGAACTCAAAGCGATCTTTAAGGTAGGATGTTGTAAAAGGGAAGAAAAGGATAGTGTAAAGGAGGTTTAGGATATGAGCATTCCGGCGAAGTCGGATAGGTAACCATTTGAGCATGCTACGATACTCAGAGACAGAGACTTACGCAAGCCAAAAATGAATCTAATAGAATAGTTCTGAAGACGCTCAAGCTTGTCGAGTTGTTCTTCAGTCAAATCTGGGTAGCTGGCGTCAGCGTAGTCTAGAATAGGATGCAACAAGGACTGTGCTAGCGCAATTTTGGTGGATGTGGGAAGAAAATTACGAAGCCGCTTCAAAGAGGCACCCGCTCCAAAGGTTTTCCGGCTTAACGCTGTCATTTGTGGCACCCATGACATTTTTCTGTCCATGATAACTCCTAGATTTTTCACGGTTTCACTTATACCTATATTCACGCCGTCAAATATTACTGGTGGTCAATCAGGCCAGTTGATACGATCAGTCATTCTAGAGCTGCCCAGGACAATGACCTGGGTTTTTGAAAATATATTGTAGTTTTCTGATATTTCCGTAGCTAAATAAGATTTTTATTTTTACAAAGTTTGCGATGATTAGCCACGGAGTCGCCCTCTACGTCAAAACAGCAGATTGGTAGCTTACTGAACGAGTAAATATTTAATCCACGACGTGCATAAGCTTTAGGAAAACTAGCTTAGTCCTTGTGTTACTTAAATAGAACTTGCAACCCAGTCACGCTAACCACTCATTAAGTAAAAGTAGTAAGTAACTTATGCCATAAAACGCTATCGCCGGAATTTCTTAACTTTGGTTTACTTTCTTTTAATTTTCTTTTGAGATAAAATTAAAGTTTTTTCAGGTCAAGTTGGTTGGCTAGACCGTTAAATTTGACGTAAAACCACTAACATAAATATAAAAACTTTAATGTCTTTAAGTGTAAATGAACTTGTTCTAAAGGACAAATTAAAGTGTTTAAATTAATTTAAATCTACTATAGCCCAAAATTGCCTCATAAATTCATTTAATTCAACCTTTGCCTAAAAGTTCTACAAAAATGTAACATTTTACCAAAATAATTAGCAAAACCTGACAAAGTTGATAGTTTGATGTCTTCTTCACTAAACTACTGTCAGAACTGTCAGAGGTACGCTGCCACAGACAGACACACAGACTTACAGACACATAGCGGCGAAACTTATTTAAAACACCCTTCTAATTTTATAGGTAGTTAAAAATAAAGGTAAGCATGCGATAAATAGCCGTGGGGTGCCGGCAGTAGAATGTTAACCCTCCTCTCCTACCCGTGGATGCAGTATGAGCCTGCTAAGGGACACCTCCGGAAGATGGGCAGCAGCGTCTTTCCGTATATCAACATCCCATACTGCGCTCACCAACCCGCCTGCAAAGCATACTCACCATGTATGGCAACTACCCCTCATGGAGATCCATGAGGGAGGCCTTAGTTCAGTAGTGGACGTTTTACGGCTGTAATGATGATGATGATGATGCGATAAATACCCGATAATCCAATAAAGAAATAATGTCTTGTGATCGCAAAAGTTTATATAATAATAAAACTGTCAACAGACATAAAAGTCTGATGTAATTTTCAGGTTCCAATAACTCTCGACTATAAAATAACAAGTTCATAAACTAAAGATGGAAACTAACAATTTGAAAAAATAACACGCGACACAATGGCTTTTAGTAGCGACAATAAAATAGAAGGGGTTAATTTTAACAACAACTATAACGGTCGAGTAAATTTACACCATTAGAGATGTTAACGGACGGAACTGGAGTGAGACATAAAGTTATAGTCCAGTCAATACAAAAAGAGCTTGAATGGTGCCTAAAAGCTGTATTTAGATAAATTATTCTAACACATCTCTCGATAAAAAAGGTTTTGCCATTTTTACTCGATAGTTTTGGCGTACATTGATCTTAATTATTAAGCGTATATAAAGTTATATAGTAGCCTGCCAACATGCCCGGTTATGCAATTTCTTGCTGTTTTAATACAAAATTGACCTTTGACAGCGATGATCAAGGGATTTACGCCTGTTGCAAACCTGTCGCGAGATACGTAATCAACCTGCGGCAGGCTAATTAGTAAATTTTCATAGTAACCTGCATTGACGCTAAATCCCACCATCACCACAAACGTCAGTGTCATCATTAATTACAGAGAGTGGTCTTGGTCATCATGATGAGCAAAGAGCATAGTCAACTCTATTGGCCTCAAAATTAAGCTCAAATCTACTACAGTGTTTCCAAAACAAAACACGCTGTTTGGATTTGAAGCAATTAACCAATAGCGTTTTGGTTAACGGTGTCCTTTCAACGAACAAATCACTGCAAATGGACTGTGTATAGGGGCTCCGTTTAGGTTTATTTATGCGTCTGAAGCTGGTTTAGCCGGAGCTCTGAATATAGCTGACTTCGCTAAGAGGATGGTAGAGGTGCTGGGTAAGCCTAATCCATCTAACAACGCGTTGGGGGCTCGTTAGATGTTGTTGGGGATTTACACGACGCTGCAGTGCCCCAGGCACTAGGGTACACAGACACTTCATTGATCCGATTATAATATGATTTTTCAATTCATTCTGCTGGAATTAGAATTGAGGGGCACACAGTACGTCATTAATCCCATTATTTCGCCCCCTAATATGCATAGCGCTGTCTGTCTGTCTGTCTGTGTATGAGACGATTACAACCGAACGCGTTGACAGACATGAAACCTTTTTTGTTAGCACCGTCTTAATGAGAAAAGGGTACTGATTGATTTTGGTGATCCTAGGATCACAGGGACCGGAGTTATTGTGACCTCAAAAGATCACCAAAAAAATAAAAGTTTTCAAATGGCCGAAAACGTCCAAAAACCCAAAAACGCCATTTTAGGGTTCCGGACCAAAATGGTAAAAAGGAACCCTTATGGAATCACTCTGTCTGTCTGTCTGTCTGTCACAACTGGATATCTCGAGAACTACTAATGCTATCGACTTGAAATTTTAAATGGTAAAAGACAACACTTTTTTACTAATACAGCATATATAAAAATGTTAAAAAATATTCTTATTTTGATTGCAGGGGGGCGGATAGGGGATCTCAAAATTTTTAAGTGAAGTTACTAGGCCGTGTAGGGTATCATATGAAAGGTATTCATTTGCACATTATTAAACAGTTTTTATTTATTCTTTAAGCCGTATCGTTTTTGAGTAATTTACAAAAATGTTGAAAAAACGACCGTTCCCCCCCCCCCCCTTATCTTCAAAGTTTGCAGAGATAAACCCGTGATATTTTTATTGCTAATAGAAGTGTATGTAAACTTTATAGGAAAATTATAGCGAACTCTCTAATTTGCATAGTTTTTTAGACAAGGGAGTTGGAAGGGGGGTTTTCAAAAATTTTGTGAAGTTACTAGGTGATGTGGGATGTCTTATGAAAGGTATTCACTTGCACATTAATAAACAGTTTTTATTTTTCCTTTAAACCGTATCGTTTTTGAGATATTTACAAAAATGTTGAAAAAACGACTGTTACGACGAGAAGTGTATGTGAACTTTATAAGAAATTTATCACAAACTCTCTACTTAGCATACTTTTTTAGAAATCATCGAAAGTTTAAAAAATCTACAAAAGTTCCGCTATCAGACAAGAGATGGCGCCGTGAAGGTTCTCCAACAAATATAAAACCACCTTTGTCATATATTATATTGTATGATGGCACGGAACCCTCGGTGCGCGAGCCCGACTCGCTCTTGCCCGGTTTTATTTACCTTTGGTGACGTTTTGAGGCCTTTGCCCCCTTTTCTGGTATCCCCGTACCAATGCTTGTTTTTCAATAATTGTGTTTCGTCATTTCAATATAATGTTTTTAAAAACACACTTTTTGTTTTTTTCGTACTGCCGATGAATAAAAAAAAACCAGTTGTAAAGTGCCGACAAAGGTCAAATCATTGCCTTATTTCGCTTTTTATTAATAAAAAGATAAAATTTATAAAAAAACATAACAGTTACAAAATATACAGCAATAGTAAAAAAAATAGTAAGTAAAAAAAATATTAATTAATCAGTTCTTCTCAGTCGTAGGACTAACTCTATCTATCTATCTCGCCACGCTTGACAGGCGGCATGTATGGCGCAGTGCGGGATGTTGATACACGGAAAGACGCTGCTGCTCATCTTCCGGAGGTATCCTTCGGCAGATTCTTACTGCATCCACAGGCAAGAGAGGAACTTCTACTTATCAATTAAGTAATTATATTTACTGCTTTTCAACCAAAGGTTCAAACTATTTGACATTTCTAACAATGCGTTAAATTAAACTTAAATACCGATTGACAACGTATTTAATTTATAGAATTTAACCATATAAGACCCAATAACGTGACGAAATCAGTCGCACGTCGTTACTTTAACATACACACATAAATTTGTATCTGACATTTTGTTTATCTAACTCGGAAAACTTCCAAAACCTGTTTGTAAGCTTTGAAGCTTAATTATCTATATTTAATGATACACTAAAGTTGACTGATACTATTGATTCAATTATTTTTAAGTAAACTCTACCATCATCCACAGCCCGAATTCACCCACTGCTGGGTATAGGCCTCCCTTAGTTTGTGACAACCACCAAGATCCTGCGCCAAACTAGACTTGATATTTTTTTTTCGAAATGACAATATATGTTGTTGACCGCAGATGGCCATGACAACGTTACCGGACTATGGCGAGCGCAGAAGGCACCCAGCCGCAAAAGTTAGGTTGGGGCAACAAGCTCAAGGGCACCACTTAGGTTCGAACCACGGCTTGGACTGTTGCCAGATTTTTGTATGTAGTGATGGTTAACGACCAGGTGCAAAACTGCACCTTAAGACGGAAGAGTGTATTCTTCGGCCCCGCCGGCGGGATCGGTTATTGAAAGTGTGCCTAGCAGCTAATGCGGGACGGGTTGACGTCACCTCTGGGTTAGCGGCGGTGAGCTCGTCTACGGGCAAGCCGAGAACGTGTCTCGGTCGACGGAGGAAAGTGTCTCGGTTGACGGAGGAAAGTCGACTTGATAAAGTAATTTTATGTTTTTTTTAATGATAAGTAAAGACGCCACATAAGGAGTTTGGTAGGTACCCTATTTTGGATTACTCGCGTATGACTCACATTACGTTATCTCTCGAACTGTACTACTCTAAGTATGGATGAGAAAAGTATAAAAATATATAATTGGGCAAAAAGCAGTCAGAAATGTTAGTTTCTGTTCATAAAATAACTTTAGTCATTTCAAAAAGAGACCGGAATACATTATAGTTCATATGAAATTCCTTTATGCCCTATTGTACCCGAATAAGGTCTAATATTGCATGCACGTATATGAAGCAACAAGAAAAAAAAGAGACCCCTACTTATTGGATGATGGTGATGATTATGAAATGTGTTTGATTACTTGCATATCTGACGTCATTACCACAGAGAAATAATGGCATCCACAGCGTCCAGCGTTTTCGTCAAATTACGCTCGAAATTTAAAAATGTAAAATGTATACTTACGCATTTTGCTCTTAGAATTTTGCTCACTGTAATACAATTGGCATTCTTTCAGCTTGTATTAAGCCATAAAAGGTAATAAAACCGTCACAGTGTTTAAAGCAACTGCAGCCAACAAAGATAAGTAGCCTCCTAGCTGGTACTTATTGAGCCAAATGGAGTGAAGGCACTTAAGCTTAAGTTATGCGAGTTTAGAATGAGATCATGGTAAATATCAAACCATATATGAAAGTTCTAGTAAGCTCAGATCTAAGCTATTTGATTCGATTTAAAATTAAACGAAATTATAACTTTTGAAACTACTCGTATCGTAGTTATGAAAACTATATGCAATATTTTCGGGTTAGGTAGACTTTATTACGGGATGTTGATACACGGAAAGACGCTGCTGCCCATCTTCCGGAGGTATCCCGTTAGCAGGCTCTTACTGCATCTGCGGGCATGAGAGGAGGGGTAACATTCTACTGCCGGCACCCCACGGCGTACTGCGCTCACCAACCCGCCTGCCAAGCGTGGTGAGTATGGCAACTACCATGGAGATGAGGGGATGATCCATCATAAGGGAGGCCTGTGTTCAATAGTGGACGTTTTACTTTCTGTAATCTGTGGTTTTACCAGGTTTACGGATGAAATGATGATGATGAGACTTTATTTGTGATCATGGCGTGTGTAACAGCGCTGAAATATCGGGAAGCTCAAAATAAGTCCAATCAAGGTAAATATCCAGTAAATATTTCATACCGTAATGAATCAAAGAAAATAAGTATTTAGGTAAGAAACTTGTCAAAAATTATTTTGTTTTGTTATCACTGAAATTGATGTAAGTTAAGTACGTAGTGAAAGCCGTAATATATTTATAAAATTGTTTTGTTGTTTGAATAATCTTCAATTTTAATACCTACTTGGGTACGTACTTAATTACTTATTAATTTTTAACTCCAAATTAAGTATGAAATTATGTCTAATTCAATTTTTTGTTAAAATTGTATGTGTGTGCTGAAGTAGGAAAAAATAATTTATCGAACTATGTACTTAATGGAATTTAAGAATAATATGGGTACTTACATAATAACATTTTTGTAAGAGGAAGGTACAATTTGCTAGGATTTCTTTGTTGAATACCTAAGCAAGGCCGTGGGGTGCCGGCAGTAGAATGTTACCCCTCCTCTCCTAGCCGTGGATGCAGTAAGAGCCTGCTAAGGGACACCTCCGGAAGATGGGCAGCAGCGTCTTTCCGTATATCAACATCCCGTACTGCGCTCACCAACCCGCCTGCCAAGCGTGGTGAGTATGGCAACCACCCCTCATGGAGTTCCATGAGGGAGGCCTTAGTTCAGTAGTGGACGTTTTACGGCTGAAATGATGATGATGAAAGCAAGACCAGCTATATGAATTTGATTTCAATACCTTTCTTTGTTTAACAGTTACCGATTTTAAGTGGGCAAGTTTATAGTTCCTATAAAACCTAATTCCCTTTGTCAACTGTCATAAATCATTTCGGCGGCTCATACAAGTGTGAAGTCAGTAATGTCTTGTAAGTCCCACTAATTAGTGGTGTCTTTCATACATAAATAACGCACCTACAAAAGGATGACGTCTAATCCACGCCGTGGGATGTTCTGCTTTGTTATTTTTTGTCACGGTAAATAATTAAGTTAACCTCGTTTGAGATGTTCTTACGAAATGGGAGGGGCAAAGTTTATAATATAGAATGAATGAATGAATGAATCGCTTTATTGTACACCAAAATCAAGAGAGTTACAGGAAAAGGAAGAGTTATAAAAAATAAACATAGGTACAATGGGCGACCTTATCGCTAACAGCGATCTCTTCCAGGCAACCTTCATAGATTTCAGCTTTATAAAAGGTGTGTGAAATGGGCTGTTAGGTACTTTTGCTTCGTACTTATAAATATATGAGTTGGCTTTCGCTAGATAATCATCATCATTTCAGCCGTAAAACGTCCACTAAACAGGCCTCCCTCAGGGGCAGTTGCCATACTCACCACGCTTGGCAGGCGGGTTGGCGAGCGCAGTATGGGATGTTGATACACGGAATGACGCTGCTGCCCATCTTCCGAAGATAGCTCTTAGCAGGCTCTTACTGCATCCACGGGCAAGAGAGCAGGGGCAACATTCTACTGCCGGCACCCCACGGCTTATTTTATTAGATAATATTGAAATGTAATCCATAACATTAATTAGTTGGGATTGTGGATAATGATAAAGATATTTATTTATAAGCTATCGGTATGAATAAGATAATGAACAAGTTATAATTATAATAATCATTTGTAAGCTATCCATATGAGTAGGTAAGTATATTATTTAATGTTTATACCATATTTCAATGTCCAATTCGCAAGAAAACGTATCTTCTTTAGATAGATACCTATTAGTTTTTCATAAAATTATTCAATGCACAGACTGTTATGTTTTTATTACTATAAATAAATTCGAGTAGGTACCCATCCAACCATCAAAAGCTTTGATGCGAACGTAAACACCCATGAAATCGATATAAAATCGATAAAAATAGCCATTACATCGGGATCGTGACATTGAATCGAGATCATCGTTACTCAAAGTGATTAAGATCACGAGTTAAAAATATAACATCGATTGCGTTATACCAGAGAGATATTTTGCCCTGACTTTGCTCGCGTTACTTCTACACCATAATCGGAAGAGGTACCAAGATCGTTTTATAATTATTTTAACTCCAAATTAGTGGTTTAAACATCCAAAACTATAAATTGGTTGAAATTAAATAAATAAATAAATAATTCTGGACAAATCACACAGCACCTTCTAGCCCCAAGCTAAGCAGAGCTTGTGTTATTGGTACTAGATGACTGATATACTAATACATTATACTAAATAGATAGATATTTTTATTATATATAGAAAAACACCCAGAACACCCTGAACAAATATCTGCAGATCGTACAGACATTTGTCCCGAGGCGGGAATCGAACCCGCAACCCCTTGCAACGCAGGCGGACCTTCGCCCGCTGCGCCACAGAGCTCGTGAATTGAAACAGAATACTTTGTAATTTAGCCAAAACTAAACAATAAGTATACAAAGTTGAGCAGTTTTCTCTAAAAGCTTTTCGTAATAAATTGAAACATGAGGAATTGACGCTTTCAGTATGGTATCGGTTATCACGAACGGACAACTCCATTGTACTAGAAAAATCTATATATCACTGTCAATGCTTTCAGGGTTTCAGCTCTGCGTGTCCGATATCTTCAGACTTTGGTATTGAATTATAGTATTTTCGCGTAATGAAGATCCCCGAGACACTTGGAAGATTTGTTTCATTTCATCATCATTACAGCCGTAGGACTGCGGTCTACGTCCACTGCTGGACATAGACCTCCAAATCTCCAAGATCATGAGGGCACTGCTGCCATACTCGCCACGCTTGGCAGGCGGGTTATCGAGCGCAGTATGGGATGTTGATACACAAAAAGACGCTGCTCCCATCTTCCGGAGCAGAGCAGACCCTTAGCAGATTCTTACTGCATCCATGGGCAAGAGAGGAGAGGCAACATTCTTATGCCGCCACCTCACGGCAAATATCGAAAAAAGCCGTAAAAAGTCCACTACTGAACAGGCCTCCCTCATGGATCTCCATGAGGGGTAGTTGCCATGCTCACCACGCTTGGCAAGCGGGAGGTATCCCTTAGCAGGCTCTTACTGCATCCACGGGCATGAGAGGAGGGGTAACATTCTACTGCCGGCACCCCACGGCTGTGTCTTATTACCAAATGTGTATTTTCTTTATTTTTATGAAGTTGGAAAAATACGAGTCAGAAATGTATTAATAGCTTCGATTCCATTTAGTCCAATTTAGCCCCAAATTAATGAAATTGCGGTCGAAGGCTCGGCTCATTCAATTAGTAAACTGAATGAATTCGCTGGTAGGTTAGTGTATTGACTAAAAGCGGTGTATAGCGAAGAGCGCGGCTTTTGTTTCTAAATTATGAATCTTGTTTAAAACAAAATATGGTAACTTACGTGAATAACTAAATGAATTATACGTAACGGCATCTGTTAACTCATGCTGTACAGGAGGTTAGCCTGTTGGATACTCGTGGTGTACTACGACTACTACTCGAATTCTACTACTACTAATTCTCTACTACTATTACTACTATTCTGCTTTTACTACTACCTAAATTAAACTAAAATATAAACGGAGTTTAACTATAGTAACTTTCGTGACTTATAACATTCAATGTATTTTGTTTGCTGATGACATTTCTGTTGTAGTACCACTCAAAGGCGAAAACTATACACGTACGTTAGATGATGAAACAGAAAACGTATTAAAGTGGCTAGATAAAAACAACTTACACGCTAATATTTCTAAAACTAAAATAATACATTTTCATAACTACAATAATAAAAATAAATTGGATTTTAATTTGACATGCCGTAATCAGGAAATAAAAAAAGTAAATGACATAAAATTTTTAGGTTTAATGTTGGACGAAAACTGTAACTGGAAATGTCATATAGAGTATGTCTGTAATAAACTCAATCGTTTTGTTTATGCTCTTAAAAGGTTACGACAAATATCTAGCGAAAAGATAGCTCTAACTGCATATCACGGCTATGTCATGTCAGTTCTAAGGTATGGTCTTATATTATGGGGCAACTCAACTAATGTTTGCAGGGCTTTTATCGTCCAAAAAAATGCCTAAGAGCATTGTGCGGAGTGGGTCCTTTAGAATCATGCAGACCGCTATTCAAAAGACTGAAACTATTAACACTAGCAGGACTTTATATATTTCAAGTTTGCCTGTTTGCAAAAGAAAATCCCATCTTTATCCAATATAAAGATAATTTAAACTCTATCATAAAAAACCGAGACCCTTCAAAGCTTATATTACCAATATGTAAATCGACACTTAGAAGCAAGAGTTCATACATTATGACTATAAAAATATATAATAAGATACCTAAGGACATAAGAGAATTACCATTCAGACAATTTAAGACAAAGCTGTATAAGTTGCTAGTAGATAAATGTATTTATAAAGTAAATGATTATTTAAATAGTAAATTTTGACATTGTATAGATATGACAATTTGAAATTTGAATTGGATGTAAATCAATTAATATTAGAATCTCCGTTCATTCTTATGTAGGTACTTGTAACTACAGACATTATTTTGCACGCTGATCAATCAGTGAAGTATGTGAAGCTGACTTACTTATCCTAAAACCTTTGTACCATACTTCTGGCAAATAAACAATTTCATTTCATTTCATTTCATATTACAACTAGTTTCTGCACGCCGCTTCGCATGCGTTGTACCCGAATACAAAGCCTATGTGCTAATCCTGGTCAACATCAATACGTGTGCAAAGTTTCAGCTCAATCCATAGCCTAGTTTTTGCGTGAAGAGGTAACAAACTTTTCGGCTGTTGCTTTTTGTCGTTGATGGTGGAGGCACCAACTGTTTCGACCCCTATTGAGGGCCATCATCAGGGTGAACTCGGCTCGCGACCCGCCACCTCCTCCGAGTTCGCAGTTGGTGCCTCCACCAACAATTACAAGTACGTGAACATTCCCACTATTTAATATGAACAGAGTTTAAGTTTAGACGCAAAATAAACTTTGTAATTTTTTCTTTGCAATGTAATTTTTTGGTTGTCAAATATCTATAGACCTATAATAAAAAATTACATTCATATAAAATGTATGGAAAAATATTTTTGTTATAATGAAAATATATATTTCTAAAATTATCTTTTCTGTAAACTTTTACGATGTAATAGCCTATAATGCTACTACAAAGCGCAGACAAATCCAAAAATATCTTGGGATGAAATGTTTTATATCTACTGTGCAATAAATAAATTAGTTATATATATGTACATATATAGATATTTCCTTGACCTATCGTTTGCTTCCAGGAAAATCATTTGGGACAGTGAACTGACCTGAATTTGACTTTGACAGGTGATCTGTCATTCTCAGAGAAGCCATATTATGTGGCAGTTGGACCACATCCAAATGACGCTACCTATTGCTTTTCTTAAGATCTTGATCTTTTAAGTGTGTTATTATTGGATCAGTGAAAATCGAATGCTTTTTTTCCTTAATAAATGACGAGACAAAAAATCGAGCACCAATTACATTTTTCTTTCTTAAAAACTGTATAATACGTGATAACACGTGCTTTAACGGTAAAGGAAAACATTGTGAGGTAACCCGCGGCGTAATCAGCAGCCGACTCAGCTGGAAGGATGGTTTAGTTGCTGGGCAAGCCCAATCTGAATAAACTTGCCCAGCACCCATACCATCTTCTCAGCTTAGTCGGCCATATTCATGGAGAAGAACAGAACAATACGTCTGAAGCTAACTAAGCCGCTGGTTTCCGCACGTTATTTTCAAATCGATATCTCGCATATTAATCCGGCAAAAAAACATCTCGTCCCATTCATCCGTCCCAATTCACCCGCAATCCCAATACTGACCCGTGTTTGCTTAATTCTTCCCTTTCATGTAGCCCCTTTTACATTCAAACCCCAAATCTGGTATTTCTTACCCAACTTGCTTTCAACGCATTACGCAACCCAGCCACTTGCATTCAACATTCAATCGATCTTACCAAATACAGCTGCAAGTGGACTGTAATAACGCTCCTTCTGGCGCAGTCGGGTAAAAATAAACGCGCAGTAAGTGCACGTGGGCCATTGAAGACCCCATGCCCTACTTACAAACTCCTATGAATTAGGGGCTTTAGAAATATGACGTCTCTTCGGTAAAGCATTGATATAAAATATGATATGCAACAATGAAGACAACTTTTAACCGCTTTCAAAATAAGGATGTTGATACACGGAAAGACGCTGCTGCCCATCTTCCGGAGGTATCCCTTAGCAGGCTCTTACTGCATCCATGGGCAGGAGGGGTAACATTCTTCTGCCGGCACCCCACGGCAAGAAACAGTACATACAGAACTAATTCAAGTTGTTTCAAGCACTGTTGTGACTTCAATACTCATATTCGCTTATGTGTCATGTCATGATAGTTAGAACAAGTCGACGCTTATTGCTAACAGCTGGAGAAAGCAGCTGTAGCCAAGTTTCTCATACTAGCAGAGTTAAAATTGTATTCAACGTGCAACATTCAATGTTCCGAATCGTACTGTAACGATTCATATCGCACAAAATGCAAAACATTTAAATTGTCATGCATTCCTGAAATATTCTGTGCAATTTATTTCCCACATATCTAGTATCGAGAATGCATACGATATATTCTCGACCCTTGCTCGCACTATGTTAACGGCAGGAAGTTAAAAGGTCTCTGGAATTATTCATTTTCCAAACACAGTTAAATGCAATTCGGTAACATTGTCCCCGCTCCGTAAAACATCGGCGATATCACGTGTGCCCTAGTTATAAGTTATTTTATATCATCGTCATCATTACAGCCGTAAAACGTCCACTGCTGAACACAGGCCTCCATGGAATTTGCCATACTCACCACGCTTGGCAAGCGGGTTGGCGTGCGCAGTAAGGGATGATACACGGAAAGTACTATTTCTATGGGACTGGATGGATTGTGTGAAGGGATTGTGGAGTTGACTAATGGATAATGTGGTGAGCTGACACCACGTGACATGGGATAAGGTAGAGGAAAGGTAATACTTTTTTTGAACAAAACCGACTAAAAATGATAAAATTCTTGACTTGTTGTTGAAAAAACCCAAAACGCTATATGTACGCCTTTTATTTTTGAGTATTTCCCTCGATTTATTATAGATCCCATCTTCAGAACTACATGCAAAAACAAGAAAAAAACCTAACCAAGCTAGGTTAAATTAAAAATATAAAAAATAATTTATTTCTTTAACTTAGTCTAATACATAATAAATAAATGCAGTTCAAATCCCCTTATAAGTAATAAGATAGGTACCTGTATTAGTGGATCCCCTCATTACATTTTTAATTAAGTTTGAGAAATTCAAAAGGCTAGATATTTTCTCATAAGACATAGTTAAGAAAAGTCTTGTTTAAACCAGCTTTGAATTAAAAAATAAATCAAAACCGGTCGTTTGGAGAGCTACGCTGCCACAGACACAGACATTAAACTTAACACACTCTTCTTTGCGTCAAAATTACAATTATGTAAATCCTTGAGTACCTACTTGAACTCAGATAAAGCGACCTTATTTAACATGCTTTTAGATATCAGACCAATAACTCAAACACAAAGAATACAAACTATTATAGTATGTAATATCCTTAGTAATTTAAGGTAAAAGTGAGATAGAGAAGACAAAACCTTTTAAATAAAATACCGCTATAAGGCTTCATTAGATGCGTAATTTTTTAAGCTATCTGATGCTATAAAAATCACATTCACGGATTTCTTTGAGATACCGCTTTTGCGCTTAGTAAGTGGTTTCCATTACAAATACGAACCATGTTTTTTTTTTAACATAAAACACTAAACGCGTTTTTTAAATCATCTGTGTTTCAATAAAGCTCACTTAAGTTCTCAAGTTACAGTGTCTTAGATGTTATAATTAAGACAGCGGCAATTATGTCGTAGTAAATGACTCGAATGATTTCATAGTTCGGTTCTGTAGGTCTACCATGAGTTTTCATAATCTATACTCGCTAGCGACTGTAGTTAAAAATGTATAAAAAACTAGTACGGCGCCTCTAGCGGATAGTTTCGTACTAAAGTACGCAATAAACTATACTACAGCGACTGTAGTCTGGGCTTCATTTGCTTATAATTTGGTATCATGAGTTACAAATCTGACAGATATCATAGTAGTACCGGCAGGCGATCTGACAGTGACAACTCATGGTAGACACACTGAACAGAGCTGACGATGGATTGAAGCGGTTGTAAGATGATATTGATAGAAAGTGATTAAGGCTACACTGAATGATTGATAAAGATAATTAGTAAGTAATAGACGAAGTTGGTGTTGTGTTCTATATTGGCTTTAGTTACGAGTAATAAATTAATCGACCACCGTGGCGCGTGGTCTGATTCCCGCCGCGCTACAAATGTTTGTAAGTTTTCTGCAGATATTTTCCCGCGTCTGGGTGTTTTTCTAAAAATATATGTATTATTTTAACGGTGCCGTGCGGTGCCGGCTGTAGAATGTTGCGCCTCCTCTTTTGCCCGTGGATGCAGTAAGAATCTGCCTCAGAAAGATGGGCAGCAGTGTCTTTCGTATATTAACATAGCACTTCGACCGCCAAACCGCCTGCTAAGCGAGGTGAGTATTAGCACTTGATTCATGAGGGAGGCCTATGTCCAGCAGTGTCCTACGGCTTAGATGACGATGATGATGATAATGATTTACCTACAAACGTCTCCAAGTAGCAATTTATGTTAGCAATTAATTCACTGATAGCTTTTGCAATATTTCACGAAGACTTCAAGAGACGGATCAAAGTACAGGAAAAATGTTCTGGTTTCAGTTCTGATGCTGTTTTCATATCGTTTAAAGAAAATATAGGCATGCCGTGACTAAGGCTAAAAGTTTATAGAATCCACTTTATTAAATACTTGCCGCACTCCGCGATTCCACCCGCGTAGTTCCCGTTCCCGTGTAAATACATGGATAAAATATAGCCTATGTTACTCAGGGATAATGTAGCATTCAATGGTGAAAGAATTTTGAAAATCGGTATAGTAGTTTTTTTGTTTATTCGTTACAATCATGCAAATCATTTCTCTTTATAATATTAGTATAGATGGTATAGACATCAAGGATTATGGGAAACTTTCCTGTGTTAAAGAAAACTAGGCTCCGGTGGAAGACAAGATCTGTCTTTTAACACAAACATTTATCCAGATATAGGCCCAGCGTGGTGAGTATGGCAACTACCCCTCATAGAGATCTATCAAGGAGGAGGCGTGAGTTCAGCAGTGGAAGTCTTACAGCTGAGGTGATGAATTTGAAATAGATATGTACATATATCTGATATTATAATATATTAATATATTATACAGGCTATGCTATTGAAATAAAGTTGATGGTGAGTTTATTATGATTTTTTACCTATAATCATTCCGCGCGTGCAACTGCGTGGAAATATCGGGAAACTCAAAAAGTCCAAAATCATAGTAACTATCCAGTAGGTGACGTAGACAATGTCTTATATTCTAATCATCATTTCAGCTGTAAAACGTCCACTGATGAACACAGGCCTCCCTCATGGATCTCCATGAGGGGTAGTTGCCATACTCACCACGCCTGGCAGGCGGAACAGAGCTGACGATGGATTGGAGCGGTTGTAAGATGATATTGATAGAAAGTGATTAAGGCTACACTGAATGATTGATAAAGATAATTAGTATGTAATAGATGAAGTTGGTGTTGCGTTCTATGTTGGCTTTAGTTACGAGTAATAAATTAATCGACCACCGTGGCGCGTGGTCTGATTCCCGCCGCGAAACAAATGTTTGTAAGTTTTCTGCAGATATTTTCCCGCGTCTGGGTGTTTTTCTAAAAAAGTTATTAGTATTCTTTTAACGGTGCCGTGTGGTGCTGGCGGTAGAATGTTGCGCCTCCTCTTTTGCCCGTGGATGCAGTAAGAATCTGCCTCAGAAAGGCAGCAGTGTCTTTCCGTATATTAAAATAGCACTTCGACCGCCAAACCGCCTGCTAAGCGAGGTGAGTATTAGCACTTGATTCATGAGGGAGGCCTATGTCCAGCAGTGTCCTAGGGCTTAGATGAAGATGAAAGATGATAATGATTTACCTACTCATTCAAAACCTTTGAAACGTCTCCAAGTAGCAATTTAAATTAGCAATTAATTCACTGATGGCTTTTGCAATATTTCACGAAGACTTCAAGAGACGCGACGGATCAAAGAACAGGCAAAATGTTTTGGTTTCAGTTCTGATGCTGTTTTTATATCGTTTAAAGAAAATATAGGCTTGCCGTGACTAAGGCTAAAAGTTTATAAAATCCACTTTATTAAATACTTGCCGCACTCCGCGATTCCACCCGCGTAGTTCCCGTTCCCGTGTAAATACGGGGATAAAATATAGCCTATGTTACTCAGGGATAATGTAGCATTCTAATGGTGAAAGAATTTTGATCGGTCCAGTAGTTTTTTGTTTATTCGTTACAAACATACAAATCATTTCTCTTTATAATATTAGTATAGATAGTATAGACATCAAGGATTATGGGAAACTTTCCTGTGTTAAAGAAAACTAGGCTCCGGTGGAAGACAAGATCTGTCTTTTAACACAAACATTTATCCAGATATAGGCCCAGCGTGGTGAGTATGGCAACTACCCCTCATAGAGATCTATCAAGGAGGAGGCGTGAGTTCAGCAGTGGAAGTCTTACAGCTGAGGTGATGAATTTGAAATAGATATGTACATATATCTGATATTATAATATATTAATATATTATACAGGCTATGCTATTGAAATAAAGTTGATGGTGAGTTTATTATGATTTTTTACCTATAATCATTCCGCGCGTGCAACTGCGTGGAAATATCGGGAAACTCAAAAAGTCCAAAATCATAGTAACTATCCAGTAGCTGACGTAGACAATGTCTTATATTCTAATCATCATTTCAGCTGTAAAACGTCCACTGATGAACACAGGCCTCCCTCATGGATCTCCATGAGGGGTAGTTGCCATACTCACCACGCCTGGCAGGCGGGTTGGTGAGCGCAGTATGGGATGTTGATACACGGATAGACGCTGCTGCCCATCTTCCGGAGGTATCCTTTAGCAGGCTCTTACTGCATCCATGGGCATGAGAGGAGGGGTATCATTCTACTGCCGGCACCCCACGGCGATTATATTCTAATGTTAAATCGAAATACATAGAAGCATTGTTAAAGGTTGTTTGTTCATTAACTCGTGCGCTTTAGATTTAGATTAATACTACGTATATTAATCTGCCGTGGGGTGCCGCCAATAGAATGTTACCCCTCCTCTCATGCCCGTGGATGCAGTAAGAGCCTGCTAAGGGATACCTTTGGAAGATGGGCAGCAGCGTCTTTCTATGTATCAACATCCCGTAAGTACTGCGCTCACCAACCCGCCTGCCAAGTGTGGTGAGTATGGCAATAACCCCTCATGATCAGTACTCGGCTATGAGGGAGGCCTTTGTCCAGCAGTGGTCGTCCTGCGGCTGAGATGATGATGATATTAATCTAAACCTACTTTGTGAAAACAAAAAAAGAAAAAAAAAATTCAAAATTCAAAAAATATTTTATTCAGTGCGGCCGCATGGACCTTATTGACGCGTCACAACTTACAAAATAAAACAACACAAATAAATAGAATAAAGCACATAATTGAATCTGTTCACTTCAGATGACACGCGAGTTAGGAAAAGAAGCGAACAGAAGAACCTAACTCGGTCGTTATAGTCATCATTTAACAATTTGATTTTGGCTTTATGTTACGTTTGACGGAGTTGGAGCAGATTCCGTCCCAAGTGGTTTTGTCCTCTAGGTAATCTGATATTTTATAATAAGCTTTATTGCATAGATTGCGTTTAATAATGTTTTTGAATTTATTCAATGATAACTTCTGCAACTCACTTGGGAGTTTGTTGTAGAAGCGTATACATTGCCCTTTAAAAGATATTTTCACCTTATGGAGCCTAGTAGTGGGCACAGCGAGTTTATTCTTATTTCTTGTATTTACATTGTGATTGTCGCTGTTATTCTTAAACGAAGCAATATTTTTATGGGTGTACAACAGGTTCTCATAAATATATTGACAAGCTACTGTCATTATATTTATTTCTTTAAATTTAGTGCGAAGTGATTCTCTGGGACCCATATTGTAGATAGAACGAATAGCCCTCTTCTGCAGCACAAATACGGTGTCTATATCTGCAGCACATCCCCACAGTAGTAAGCCATAAGACATAATGCTGTGGAAATAGCTGAAGTAAACAAGTCTAGCGGTATCAACGTCTGTAAGAAGGCGGATTTTTTTGACTGCATATGCTGCAGAACTAAGCCTACCCGATAGTTGTTCTATGTGTGGGCCCCATTGAAGCTTATTGTCTAACGTTATGCCTAAAAATACAGTTTTTTCTACAAGGTTTAAACTTTCACCTTTTAATTTAATCTTGGCATCAGCCTGTTTTACATTCGGGAGAGTAAATCTAATGCATTTCGTTTTATTTCCATTAAGTAATAGGTTATTGACATTAAACCAATTAACAACTTTTGAGATTGCATTATTCACCTCGTCATAATCGGTGGTAAGTCGTTTCATTTTCAATAAAAGTGAAGTGTCATCAGCAAACAATACAATCTCATGATTGTTTTTGACAAGATGAGGTAGATCATTAATGTAAATTAAAAATAGAAAAGGCCCAAGAATCGATCCCTGCGGTACACCCATTGTAACTACATATTTTGAATTTTTAGTTTTAAAATTACAGGATTTTATCGCGTACCTTTTTTTATTATTTTCCCGACGTTTCGAACACATTTCAGCGTTCTTGGTCGCGGGAGGACTGTTCGAAACGTCGGGAAAATAATAAAAAAGGTACGCGATAAAATCCTGTAATTTTAAAACTAAAAATATGTTAACAAATCGCGAAAGTTTAACAAGTTATACATATTTTGAATTCGGTTAAGATCCGTTTTGTTAACAGCGTGGTACTCTTAGTTTTTTTCTGCTGAAGTTGGGACACGATCTTGAAACTTCTCTTCAACGTAACGTCGTCGGCAAACTTTACCGTGTACGCTCGCAAAATTGAAAACTTTGCCAACTAATCATGTTTTGTTTCATATTTAGAGACAAGAAATACCCTTACCGTTAAATGAAAACTTACGAAGAGGTCTCGAGTCGACATAATGTAATTATTATTCTTCTTCCTCTATTATAATAGTTTCACCCTTGTCGGTACAACTAATGCGTTCTTTTACATTTATTTATAATGAAGTCAAGCCATGATCAATCAATTCAGCCACAACATGGATCGTTTACCGACAAGAAACATTCTGGGGGCCTATTCTTGAATGGGAATCGCGATAAATCGAAATCATAATCAAGCGTAACTAACTCTTATGGCCATTGCGTAAAGATTGCCATTCTGACGTCATATCGAATGTCGTATATCTAGAGTAGGCGCCCAGAGTCGAGCGACAATCGTCGATGACCCGCAAAGTACAAACTTCTCTAACACGTTACGTCATGACTTAAACAAACATGGAAATCCCAAAAAAGAACATAAACAAGCACATAAATTCAATGTCAACAGGGAAAGTCAGTATTTCAGTTGTATTGGCAATGGTCCAAGTTTTACTTCAATAACAGACAAACACTTTTTTCGATTGCATACATTTTCCTCAACGGTATGGCGTGATATTTCCATAAAATATAGATTATGGAAAGCATTCTTCTTTACACTTGAACGAAATACCAATGAAGTTAGGGTCAATGCGCCAAATCCTTGTCTTGTCTTTTTATTTTATGGCTTTTTGAGTTTGGTTTAACACAATTCCGCCAGTGTCAAGTTAATTTATAAATTCGTAAGTTAGTTGGCTAGCCATGTTGGCGGCCATTAAATCTGGTAAAAATCCGGCGTCAAAATTATCACATGTCGTGATGTCAAATCATTTCAACTGAATTGCATCAACCATGGTCACAGGAAGACATAAGATAAATAACAGGTTACATTCGTTATGATATTGTAAAAAGACTATCACTTTTTGAACCCTCTGAGGTATATAGATACATCTACGCATTTCCATTTCCAAAACATTCAGGGTATCCAAAAATATCTTCTTCAATGCAATACACGGAAGCTTTGCACTCCATCTATCACCGTCGTTTCTCAAGTTAGCACTAAACAGCAGTAATGAGCACAATCTCCGTACTATCGCACGTAAAACATGAACACGGGATCTTATAAGTACTTGTGTCACGGCAACAAATGATACAGTTTACATGTACCAGTCTTAGTCACTCAGATCGTGATTAGAAGGGAAATGGAAACTATTGAACCCTGTAATATTTAAAACACAATTTTTGCATTTTACTAAAACTTTTATGCCCAAGAATATCTTCTTAGATGCAATTAACGGAAGCTTTGCTCTATATCTATCACCATCGTTTCTCAAGTTAGCACTAAACAGTATAAAGAGCACAATCTCCTAACTATCACACTTGACATGCCGACATATAATACAGACTCGTCTCTGTCAATCAGATCGTGATTAGATAGATAGATAAACTCTTTATTGTGTAAATCATACAGAAAATAAAAACAAAAATAACTAAAATTAACTTAAACTACAAAACCAACAGCAATACACAATGGGCGGTCTTATCGCTTAGAGCGATTTCTTCCAGACAACCGTTGGATGGAGAGGATTTGAATGGAATAATGGGGTGTAGTGTTAATATCCTAATATTTAAATCCTAACATATATATGAACTATATACATATACAAATATATATACATATACAAATATATATTTATATATAATAATTACACAAATACTAAATACAAGGTAAATGAACCATTGAACCTTCTAAACAATGACATGAGAGGAATAACTGATTACAAATGTTATAACTCGCGAAAAAAAAATTAAAACATGACCACTTTTTGAACCCTCTGAGGTATACAACACAGCCTTGTCCCAGGCACTGCAGCGCGCATGAATGCCAGTTAAATGTAAGTATAAAAGTATTTTATTTGAAAACATAAACTTATTAATGCCTTATATACTATAACACATGCTCGTCGTATTAAGACCTTAGGTCGTGACTGCCTATTTGGATTGCGTCCGAGGTGCTGCCACGAGGTCAATTCGACCACATTCTGCGGTTGAGCCCAATGCAATGTTTCTGTCAATGTGACACTAATGTGACAGAACCTGACCAAATGTTGTCAGTTACTGTACTTCCCTGAGAATAATACCAGGTCGTATACAGCGTGGAGAGAAATAGTAACTATTTTCTCCATCCTGTATGCGACCTGGCACTAGACTCGGACTTATTGCTCTAAAAGACCATGGGCGGAATCGTCCCCAACCATCTACAAAATGATAGATATTTTTAATACTAAGGGATCATTGTCTAAATGCATTGTAATATAATTACTTATTCATATTTTTACATGTTATATCCATAATGTTAAAATAACTTACATGATATAAAATTGAAATGTACGTTAATGAATAATTAAAAATAGTTTTTTTTTTATATAATCCAACTGGTTTATGTAAAAAGTAATTTTAATCAAATAGTGAATATATTAGATAAACATTACCATCAGTTCCATTTATAGGTGTGGACGAAGCCTATACATTTTGCCCATGTTCCTTTGGAGTACGACATAACGACGACCTGCGTGGCGTAGTTGGTTAATTAACCGGTTGAGACGCAGGGGGTTGCGGGTTCGACCATGCCGGGCGACAAAATGTTTGCTTTATCTCTGTATGTATTTACAAATACAGAATCGAAGCGATGCTTGTGTTTCCTTTTCAGCGTGATTAACTGGAATTCACTGAACCTAGATAAATAATACCTTGTCCAAAAGAGGATGAAAACGCCGAAATTCCTACATGTAAAATAAATCAATAAATATTTATAGCACTAGCTAAAAAGTATAGATAATATAGATATTTTGGTCGAATCGTCGGGAATAAAATAAAGGTAATTACGCGATATACCCGATAATCCAATATAGTAATAATGTGTTGTGATCGCGAAAGTTTAAAAAAGACTTAATTTGTAAAACTACTCATTCATGCATGTAGCAACGCCTTAGGTTAACGTGCTATTATGTTAAAATTGTTATAAAATGAATAAACAAATCTTTCAGCTAACCTGTGTGTATTGTTAACAAGATTAAAGGTAGTTCACAAAAGATAAATACTTTTCGATACATAACTGCGTATTTAAACATTACATACATACGTTAGTTTAACATTGAAAGACGAAAACAATAACAACAATTGAAAAGAAACACGCATAACAGTAGGCAGACTCACTTCGGAAATAAACCTAATCTATCATAATTGTTGATATTGGTAAAGAAACCTTGGAGCTTGTTACAAGTCAGTCGTATTACAAATGTCAGTCTGACCCCAACGATTTAATCCGTTAGATACGCCCTTACCGTGATGACGCCGCACCGTTTTGTTTCCGCACGAAATGAGATAGTTCGCCCATTCGGAATCAGTGTCCTTCTAAACACGATGTGTTAACGAAAGTTCGTGCAATATGATTGCACTATAAATGGTAGTCAGTAGAATGTTACCCCTCCCCTCATGCCCATGGATGCAGTAAGAGCCTGCTAAGGGATACATCCGGAAGATGGGCAACAGCGTCTTTCCGTGTATCAACATCCTATACTACGCTCACCAACCCGCTTGCCAAGCGTGGAGAGTATGGCAACTACCCCTCATGGAGATCCATGAGGGAGGCCTGTGTTCATCAGTGGACGTTTTATGGCTGAAATGATGATCTATGTAGTATAATGTATTAAGTATATCAGTCATCTAGTACCCATAACACAAGCTCTGCTTAGCTTGGCTTTTGTCCAGCATTATTTATTATTTATTAAACACGGTGTGTTATCAATTATCATTCTCACGAAAGTTCGTGCAATATGATTGCACTATAAATGGTAACAATAATGATTTTTGGTTATTAGAAAAACAGTGTGCGTGCGTCGGTGGTTATTGTTCAGACACATATAAAGACAATGCCACTGTTTTCGGTGTCAGGGCACATCTAACGTTTTAAGTCTTTGTTCTGACCCACATACGACTGAGGAAGCCGTATAAAGGCGTCTTATTGTTATTACTTTCTTGGAAGGTACGGGTTCGATTCTCATGTAATTCTTTCTCTTTACGTATTTAGCTCGGTATTGCATTGTATGAGTAATTGGATATGTGGTGTTTTATGTGAGAAATGATTGACTTGAAATGTAAATATAATGCATGTAGGGTATGGCTGGGACCCAACTGGTATGCAGGTAGGTACTGTACAGTGTACACTAGGTAAGAAGTACATGGCTTGTTTGGTACACTTTGGGTCACTACTGGATAAAAGTATGCCAACCAAAACATGAATCAAGAATCAAGAATCAAAAAATACTTTATTCAGTGCGGCCGCATGGACCTTATTGACGCGTCACAAATGACAAAATAAAACAACACAAATAAATAGAATAAAGCACATAATGGAATCTGTTCACTTGAATCTGTTATAACATGTTCTTTTCAACTACCTACTCCTAAATATCTTAAGACTAGAATAATTATTTTTGAGCGAAGGTAATTTTCTGCCTTTCTATAATTTAATATTATGATGAATATACCAATGATTTAAATCGTTAGGTATGCCCTGACACTAAATAACTGTAGCATTGTTTTTATATGAGTGATAACAATAATGCCGACGGACGCATTCATGTTGCACGAATTTTCGTAAAAAATAATAACACACACCACGTCCGGCGAACACTGTGTTTAATACACTGATTCCAAATGAGTGAACTCACTTATTTCGTATGGAAACCAAATAAATAAATAATAAATAATGCTGGACAAATCACACAGCATCATCTAGCCTCAAGCTAAGCAGAGCTTGTGTTATGGGTACTAGATGACTGATATACTTAATACATTATACTACATAGATAGATATTTTTATTATACATATATAGAAAAACACCCAGAACACCCTGAACAAATATCTGCTTAAGGATGCGGACTTATTACGGTAAGGGCGTAACTAACTATTTAAATCTTTGGAATATACAGGGTGTATTATAACATGTGTACTAACCCAATAGGGGGATGCAGTAATGACCTGCTAAGGGATACCTCCGGAACATGGGCAGCAGCGTCTTTCCATGTATCAAGATCCCGTACTGAGCTCGCCAACCCGCCTACCAAGCGTGGTGAGTATGGCAACTACCCCTCATGGAGATCCATGAGGGAGAGGCCTGTGTTTAGTAGTGGAAGTTTCACGGCTAAAATGATGATCAGTTAGATATTTATAAAAAAGGTATCTAAAAGAGCCGAAGGCATCATCATCATTTCAGCCATAAAAAGTCCACAGATGAACATAGGCCATATCCATGAGGGATCATGGATCTCCATGAGGGATAGTTGGCATTCTCACCACGTTTGGCAGGCGGGTTGGTGAGCGCAGTATGGGATGTCGATACACGGATAGACGCTGCGGCTTATCTTCCGGAGGTATCCCTTAGCAGGCTCTTACTGCATCCATGGGCATGAGAGGAGGGGTATCATTCTACTGCCGGCACCCCACGGCGGACTGCCGGCACCCCACCCCCACAAAGGCTATTATGCCCAACTAATGTTTTCTTTGCTAACAATATAAAAAGAAACAAGTTCAAATTACCCTGTGCCAGTAGTTACCTAATCACCGTAAGTCTGCACCATCTGTTGGCGTGTTAATTGCGAGACGCGCTCTTGTTAGACGTGCGATAGGAGATTGTGCCCATTACTGCTGTTTAGTGCTTGAGAAACGACGGTGATGGATGAAGCGCAAAGCTTCCGTGTGTTTCAGAACATATTCTAGGGAAGCGTAAAATAATATAAATAAATAAAAAAAATGCTGGACGCTTCACACAGGATCATGTAGTCCAAAACTAAGCAAAGCCTACATACTTAGAAAAATACCCAGAGCCGGGACAAATATCTGCAGTACAATTACGAACATTTGTCCCGTGGCGGGAATCGAAACCGTTAATGTTTTGGAAATGTCTACGCATTTTCATGTAAAAATGATTTTAATCAAAGGTAATACGACGAGTATGTGATATATACTCGTCGTAAGGCATTAATAAGTTCATGTTTTAAAATAAAATACTTTTTATACTTACATTTAACTGGCATTCATGCACGATGCAGTGCCTGGGACAAGTTTAGATGGTTAAGGCTTGCCCAGCACCAACTGTATCCCAGCTTAATCGGCTAATAGTCAGAGGAAAGAACAGGTCAATACTTCCAAAGCGAAAAGTCGTGGTATAATTAATGGAATCAGGCGTTACCTACTTTGCGGAAATCCATGACAATAAAATGCAATGAAAAGTCGTGGGTTTCCTCACGATGTTCTCTTTTTACAGCTGTAAAACGTCCACTACTGAACACAAGCCTCCCTCATGGATCTCCATGAGGGGTAGTTGCCATACTCGGCATGCTTGACAGGCGGGTTGGCGAGCGCAGTACGGAATGTTGATACACGGAAAGATGCTGCTGCCCATCTCCCGGAGGTATCCCTTAGCAGCCTCTTACTGCATCCATGGGCATGAGAGGAAGGGTAACATTCTACCGCCGGCACCCCACGGTACTCTCATAAAAATAAGTAATTCATCAAAGCAAGGGTCTAAGGTGCCGCTTTATACTCTTACCTTCATCATAAAACATCTGAAAATTTATGAAGATTGATTACTGAAGCTCAACTTTACGGCTATACACGTATATTCAGGCTAAAAGGCTTTGCCCATTAACAGGTACGATCTTAAGACTTTTAAGAGAGTTCAGAATTCTCTTATCTGTAATTTATCATATGTTTTGTTGTGTATAAAATGTGTTCTTTTTTTATATGTAGGATTGCAATTGTTTTTTGTCTTGTCTTGTCTTTTTATTTTATGGCTTTTTGTGTTTGGTTTAACACAATTCCGCCAGTGTCAAGTTAATTTATAAATTCGTAAGTTATTTGGCTAGCCATGTTGGTGGCCATTTTTTTTAGGCCTAGTAGATCTTTCTCGTGTTTTGTTTTGTGTACTAATTAGTTGTATCTGTTTTGTCAATGTCAGTAGTTGGTCGGGATGTCAGAAAGTTTCCGTCAGAATACCAGCGCTACACTACGCGCTTCTACGCAGGTGTAGCATAAAGCTGAGACGGGACCTTTTGACCCATACTGCTATAGTGAGCATAGGTTACATAGTTTTTTCTTTATTTCTTTATTTATTGGGTTACTCTTAAATATGTATGTTCTATTTCTTTGTATTGTAAACCTTTTTGTGCTGTATCTTTATGTGGTCAATAAATACTTCAATCATTCATTAAATTTATAAGTTATTAACCCTCTAAAGTTCGTCTAATGTTTAATCGTCAATTAAAGCACTTTATTTAATAGTTTTGAATGAAAAATGTAGTCTCGCGATTACAATATATTCTATATAATCCAAAACCAAGTGTCCTGTATGAGGGTCGAAAAACGACGAAGCTCTTCGAGAAAGGTAAGTAATGCCCTTGCGCTTCGCTTGACTCGTCTTGGACTTATTCTTTAGAGAAGTTATATGTATACAGTACTTAGCATTTGCAAAGTAAAAACACGTAAATTTCGTCTAGACACCCTTTATCTATAACCGTCTACAACCTAACTAGGTATCTACCACACGACAAAAACCTTCTGCTTTACAATATTGCAGAATATAAGTATTATTACATTCATTCCAGCCGTAAAAAGTCCACTACTGAACAGGCCTCCCTCATAGATCTCCATGAGGGGTAGCTGCCATACTCACCACACTTGGCGGGCGGGTTGGCGAGCGCAGTACGGGATGTTGATACACGGAAAGACGCTGCTGCTTATCTTCCGGAGGTATCCCTCAGCAGGCTCTTACTGCATCCACGGGCATGAGAGGAGGGGTAACATTCTACTGCCGGCACCCCACGGCAATTATTACATTACCAGTGTATTAATTTACCAGTTCAAAAGGTAACATTTCATGCAATGGTATAATTTTTACGACGGGCAACGTGCCATACCAAAGTAGGGCATATTTGCTTTGATATTACAAAACTGTGAGTAAGCTTAAACATGTAGAGCATTGAATACATTAAATTTTTCTCATGGCATTTTCACGCCATCAAGAAAAACGCCGAGCGAATCTCGGCCTTATTACAAAGGCATTCTCATCTCACAGACTGGATCAGCTTTTAAAGGTATTCCGAACTCTCTGCTGGAATCGTTATGGTTGATTTTTCTGGACAAGCGCATTGTCAGTTCATTCTACTAGTTGATATTACGAATTCTATTCTATACAGATAGTCTATTGTGTGAAGATAACATTTCTATAGCAATGGTATCAAATTATCAATTGATATGCTCTATAGTCCTGTGGCTTTGACGTTAGATAATCAAAGTTGTTTGGTAATAGATATTTGTGTTCCTTATAAATGTCGCTGAATGCCCGTTTCCGCCATCTGCCCCTAGAGAATCATCATCATCATCATCATCTCAGCCCTGGCACGTCCACTGCTGGACAAAGACCTCTCTCATGGATCACTAAATAATGATCATGAGGGGTTTTTGCCATACTCGCCTCGCTTGGTAGGCGGGTTGGCGAATTGGCTGTACGGATTCTAGATACACGGAAAGACGCTGCTGCCCATCGTCCGGAGGTATCCCTTAGCAGATTCTTACTGAATCCACGGGCAAGAGAGGAGGAGCACAGGAGCGGCGGCGGGGAATGTCTAGTCCAAAAACAAACAGATACAAATTAATTGAATTTATTTCCTTTGTTAGCAATTACAAAGCTTGGACTCGTAAAATACAACAAAAATAGATAAGGCCAGGACTCCATGCAAATTTACAGCTTTCCAGGACTAAATAGCCTCTTCGTAAAATCGAATATGGACAGACAGACAAACCTATAAGGGAGTTGTACACTCTTGAAATTGAATTCCTATAGGGGTTAGTTTTTCGACCGAGTTAATAATAAAGATAATAATAAATAATAATAACAGATAATAGGTAATTGGTGAGAGAGGTCATAAATCCTCAATATTTAAGATATTTAAATAAAAACCATCAGAAACAAAGTCATTTTTATTTTAAGAATTGACAGTTTCCAAACATTCTACATAGAATTTGGCTAAAGCATAAGTACGAAAAAAAATGTGTTCAACTTTAATAAAAAAAAAATACGGTTGAATTGGGAAACCGATAAACAGGATTTTTATCGTCGGTTAAAAAGAACGCAGTCTTCAAACGCTTCGGTAGACGACGCCTTAAATATTTTGTAACAGACATACATAAGGGTCACGGCAGAATACCAGCGTTTACTGCTAACACGGTAGACAAAATGCTGAGTCGGGACCCATTTGCTACGGTAGCACATGGATGATAAATATTTGTGGTCTTTGGTTTTTGTCGAAAAAGGTGTTTGTATTTGTTTTTATTTCTAGTATTTTATTTTTATTACCTAAGATTGTTTGTAATTAATTATATTGTTTGTGTGCTCTGTAGCAAATAAACGAATGTCTATGTCTGTGTCTACATATTTGACACTGTCAGATTTAATGAATGAGTGGGAGCGTGACCCGGTCACCCGGTCTCGACTTATCTGTTCTAAGGGGGCTGTTGCCATGCTCGCCACGCTTGGCCGGCGGGCAAACAAAAATATCACTCTGCGTGCACTTGATGAGTGAACTTCTATTCCTGTCCTTGCTTCTTACGAGAGTTTTATTCGTCCACTTGGTGGGTCTTTAAGGAGTCGGGTGATGACACGAGACAGTTCAGGAGTTAATCTGCTAATTAATCAGAAATTAAACTTTCGTAGAAGTACACTATGGAACTCTTTCAATTGAGGTTTTTTTTTCGTTTCTTTCAATCACTTAAAAAAACTTAAAACGAGCGCATGAATTAAATAATGTGTTTTATTCAATTTATATGTATTTTGTTTCTCTTTTGTAAATTGACTATTCTGAGCAGTCATTTCCTTTATTAAATAAACACTTATTAACTCTGACTTTAACAGAAACAAAGCATAGTACGAAACTAGTGCTGTGGTTCTACAAAAATCTTTCACAGTATAGGGTATACAGCCCGACGTTTTTCGGTAGGTACAGTTTCTGACTAAAATCTGACGTCACGAGCCCTAATCCAAGTATTGTTTCATTAATTTGAAAAAACAAAATATACGTGTCTAGCATTTTTGTATTATACACTAGCGACCTGCCTCGGCTTCGCACGGGTGCAATGCTGATACTAAATATACAACAGAATGTCTTTATATACAACGTTCATATACAACTTCTTTTTTGTCAGCTTATTTGTTCATTGATTCTTGATTCTTGAAAAGATATCTTTACCGGAAATTGTAGGTGTTTAAATTCGTACGGTAAATCCGATGGTATCAGAGGAATTCGGGGAATCAATACATCTTCTCCGATACCACATCCGGTGAGTATTGTGCACTCTATTATGAAAGTTTTTAGTCATTTTACCAGCAAACGCGTGCGAAAGTTTAGGTGGATTCAGGTTTCTTAATAAAATAACGGGACTACCTAATTTCAACACCATTTTATGAGGTAGGTCCAGACGGGTTCAAAGAACTAAGAAACTCCATAGGAAAATGAACAGCTTCTTCCAAATCGAGAACAGTATCGGTCGGGTTTTGACCGTCCTACCGGGCGGTACCGTCGAAACCGCTATGTCCCTGCATTTTAAATCTGTAATATCTTCGAAAATATTCTATTAAATTACATGATGTAAAAGGCCATATTGATCTATATTAAATGCTCAATGTAGTTAAGGTACTTGATTGGATAAGGATTAATGCTGTATTGCTAAAAATCGCTTCGTAAATAAGCCATTATTTCTCGTAAAAAGTAAAGGATAAAAAAATGGTTATTGTGGTATATCCCTAAGAGATGACATATACTAACCTAGACTTTTTTGTAGACCCTTTTAAGGTGTACAATACTGTAGTATATTATTTGGATCTATCTCGTAGGGTTCAGCCAGAGTTTGCAATGTAAGTGCAAAAAAATGTGTTTATTTACGACATTAGAAACCTATACAATTATCAGTGTATCTCTACTATATTATGCATGTATTATACATAAAAAACTTCCTCTTGAATCAACTAAATCTATTATCTATTAAAAAAACACATCAAAGTAGTTTTAAAGATTAAGCAAATATAGGGACAGACAGACAGCGGGGCGCGACCAAAAGAATAATCCGGGATCACGATCCAAATATCGCGATACATATTGAGCGTGTAGCATATGCCATTGACTCGTTCAAACCTTATGACATCGTATACATGATTTATGTATGACTGATCTTTGATTGACTGTGCGAGTTCACAGAAGGCGGTCGGTTGGCTATGCAATGCGTTTGACAGTTGTCATACCTTATCTGTTAGGATAACTAATGGTTAATTTTGTTACACAATTCGATCCACTAAGCAAAAGTCGGCAAGTTTATTGGTCACACTCACATTACAGTTTCCACTTTTACAAATGATCTAGAACAATGTCCTGCTATGACTTAAAATGTAATCCAAAACTTTGAGTTATCATCATCATCATTTCAGCCATAGGACGTTGGACATAGGCCGCCCTCATGGACTTCCAGGTATTGCGGCTGAAAACGGCCCGCATACTTACCAGGTCGTCCGCTCATCATGTTGGTGGACGTCCTACGCTGCGCTTGCCGGTCCGTAGCCTCCACTTGAGAACTTTTCGGCCCCATCGGCCATCAGTTCTTCGTATGTTTCATCATCATCATTTCAGCCATAAAACGTCCACTGATGAACACAGGCCTCCCTCATGGATCTCCATGAGGGGTAGTTGCCATTCTCAGCACGCTTGGCAGGCGGGTTGGTGAGCGCAGTATGGGATGTTGATACACGGATAGACGCTGCAGCCCATCTTCCGGAGGTATCCCTTAGCAGGCTCTTACTGCATCCATGGGCATGAGAGGAGGGGTATCATTCTACTGCCGGCACCCCACGGCTTCGTATGTTTATAAATTTAAAAAATATAATATCGCCAGGCAGACCTCCGGTTTGCCTGGTGATCTACTATTATTGTCGGAGCAGCGGGAAGCAGATTGATGCAGTAGGCGCAGGGCCGCTAAAAATGGCGTGATAAAAAGGAGACCTGCTGCTGCGGACCCAGCTTATCTATATCCTCTATGGCGCAGCGGGGGAAGGTCCGCCTGCGACTGCAAGAGGTTGCGTCGTTGCAAATGTCTGTACGATCTGCAGATAATTGTTCAGTGTGTTCTGGATGTTTTTCTCTTTATAATAAAAACTTCTAAGTATCTAAGTAGTTAATGTATTTAGTGTATATCAGTCATCTAGTACTGATAACTCTGCTTAGCTTGGGGCTACGTGATGCTGCGTGAATTGTCCAGCATTATTTAACTTTATTGTATTGATTTAAGTTAGCTTTTGTGCAATACTTTCAAGTTTGTGTCTTAAAGAACTCTATCTATATTGAGCCCTAAATATTTTCAGAGGAGTACCTCAACTCAACTCGTAAGTATTCTTTACCAAGAATTTCTCCCTATAAAGTTTAAAGTTCGCGACACATCGGGTAATAAATCATCTAAGTAGATTAGTCTTTATAGCTATCTGAATGATTTATTCACAGGCTTTGCGATGGTCAGACAATAGTTTTAAATGTAGAACAACTTATGCCGACAAGAGGTGACGCGTGACGCTTGGAGATGTGCGAGTCAGTACTAGGGTGACTGCCCTAATAATTAGTTACTATGGCGGTTGCCCTTTTTCCATCGTGCCCATCATGTTGCCTAAGGTGACTGGGGAGATTGTGGTGACTGGGGCTACTGTGGCGACTGCAGCGTCTATGGCGACTGTGGTGAAAATGTTTTACATCTGCCAGGCTTCCCGTGACGGGTAAATATTTTACTACCACTTTTAACTTTTTCCATCCATTTAACCACTCTGAACTTATCAATAATAAACGCATACAAATTTAAAACGCATCGTTAATCATCTCAGATTCAAACCATTCATAAATAACTAAAACCAGGTGCACACTGCACAATGCACATTAAAATATAACTTTATCGATGACCTTTGCCACAGATAGTGCGTGTATTATATGTATACAAACCTGAAAGGGGTTTTCAGCTCATGAAAACATGTAGTTTTATAAGGGAAAAACGGGATCTAATTTTTTTATATCAATTTTACTAGTAAATGTGTTGTAAACATGAAACTGAGATCATAGCCTTTTTTTGTATTAAGATTTTGATATTTGTACCTCTTAGGCAACTCTTCACGGAACTCAATGACCCTACCAAAAAATCAGGTAGCTTTTCAATTGTCATGATCGTATAATCAGCTCTTGAAGTCAACACTTTCATGGCGCTTTCTTGAATGAAAATAACCGAATCCTGGTATATCGTGAAACTGAAGTTGTCCCTTGGGGTGGTCAAATCACCCCTTTCGAGTTTATGTACATATTATAATTATTTATAATACACTAACTTTATTACAGTTCAATAGTAACCTTTACTAACGAACCGACCGATAAACCACATTTCAATAATATCACCATTAATCATAGCGTTTTACCAATACAACTTGATGTAAACAATCCATTGATGCCTCAACAAGGCGCACATTAATCGTCTCCACTTAAAAACGTCAATGGTCTTGACACAATTACTGACGTAACGCGTAATTAAATTGTGACGTAATTCGACACGCTTTACCCGTGAAATAGATCAAAACGCCTCTGAGTAAAATAAACCTTGTTCCAAGACTATAGGGTATAATTTTATACATAGCTTGAGAATTACGAAATAGGGACGTCAAATCTTTGATTATGGGAACGAGATGGTTTTAATTAATGAGAGAAGAGAAGATGTAGTAATTTAATTGTGTGGCGCGACTAAACAGAGGCTTTCTTGTTTTCGTTTGGATAAAGAGTAAATTGTGTTTAATTATTATTATTAACAAGTGTTTTAATTGCTGGCAATTAATAAGAACCGGCAGTAGAATGTTACCTGTCCTCTCTTGCCCATGCGTAAGAATCTGCCAAGGGTTATCTCCGGAAGATGGGCAGCAGCATCTTTCCTATATACATTCCGCGTTCGCCAACCCGCCTGCCAAGCGTGGTGAGTATGGCAGGCGTATATACTATGTTGTGATCCTTAAGGGTGGGGTTTGTCCAACATTGGACGTCCACAATAGAGATTATGATGTGTTTAATGTTTAAAAGGGTTGCTGCTACCAAAGCTTATATGATTAAGCCATCGGGAGCTAATAGCAACGGCACACCACAAGGCTTGTTATAAACTACGCTCCTGCGCCGCTGACTTCGTGACCGCAGCCTTAAAGGTTCATAGAGTTTAAATACAGTTAGTTTCATTGTATTTTATTGGATTATGCTCTGTCTTTAGTGGCACTCAAATACAAATTACTGATTTTGATAAACATTGCTCTAAGCTTGGCCTGAAATAAAAGCTTATTCATAAATCAGTGCGCAGACAGAAAAAGAATGGCGATCAGTTTATTGCTTGAAAACGTGCTCCAGAAACTACATAATAATCTCCACGATCATAAAAATGTTACAGAACTACACCAAAGACCATTTGAAACATGCCTGTACTTATGCAGAGGAAATGTATTTTATTTTATGAGGCTAGTGAATTTGTACTTTTATTGGCTATGGAAGTATAGAATTACACGACAGTAATCAAGCAAAGTTGATCCAAATGTTGATAGTTTCCTGACTATTATTTTGATTTATCTTTTAATTATTGCATCTGCCGCGGCAATCTTATATTGGAGACTTTTGCTATCTTACGTCGTCATGTTGTGGGGTGCTAGCAGTATAATGTCTCCTCTCTAGCCAGTGGATGCAGTAAAAATCTGCCAAGACATACCTCCGGAAGATGGGCAGCAGCGCCATTAACTGTATTAACATCCCATACTAAATAATAAATACTGCGCTAGCCAACCTGCCCGCCAAGTGTGTCGAATCCATATTCGACATCCATATTCGATTCGATTGGGTCGTTCATGAACGACCCCCTCATGCTCTTGGAGATCAATGATGCCTATGTCCAGCAGCAGGCCCGGATTAAGGGATCCAGGGCACCTCTCTCTCTCTCTCTCTCTTCAATCGGTCCCTCATTGCTGAGGATCGTGACTCCGTTTGATTCCGTCTACTAGCTGTCTCCATCGTTCCCGTTCTGTAGCTTGGTGGAGTGCAGGGCACCTAGGCACTTGGTATTTGAGGGCCCCTTTTCTCCTGACTTTAGGGGTATGAATGTTCTGCCATAAAGGCCCCTAGGCTTGGAGGGCCCCAAGGCCCGGACCTTGTGGGCCTAGGGGCTAATCCGGGCCTGTCCAGCAGTGACCAGCACTTATCATCCGCAGCCTGACTTCACTGCTGGGTATAGGCCCCCGCCTTCATGTGCAACTCCTCACGGTCCTAGCTAGCCTCCAAGTTCGTCCCACGACGCTCGTTATATCGTCTGCCCATCTTGCAGCCGGACGGCCGACACTCCTGTACCCAGTTCTTGAACGCCATACACTTCATTTCATTTAGACGCCTTACTCCACCTGTCGTCATGTCTTCGTGCTAGGTGTCCTGCCCAGCTCCATTTGGTTAGGGCTCATAATGTCCCACTCGCAAAATGTCCCACCACCAAAATTACGTCCCTTTCGCAAATGGTCCCTTACGCAAAATACCCCATTCCCATTATGTTTTTTAGTCAGCACTAACCCACGACAATTTCGAGTTAGTTATTTTTTTATTAGTAAGTAATTATTGATCCAACCAAACATGATGGCACCAGCATTTAATTATTTTTAGATTAACAAATGTTCTTGAGTCTCGTGCTTTCTTGAATCTCCAACAGTGGCTGTTACGGCAATGATGATGATGTATCCAATTGAGAGGCGGTTTTATGATAATTTGCTTTAATCTCCCATACCATGCAGAGTGAAATTGTTGAGAGTCCTCAGAGACGAAACAAGCTACGGAGGCGGTAAGTAATGAATATTAATCATGGCGACACATGCGGTAAGTAAGTAAACACATACATGAAACTCAGTTAAACAAAAATAACAAAATAAATATGAACAGGAAAATAAAAGCAAACCAATAGAATTATGTGGCCACATGTGACGAGTAAGCCAAATTTGGTTGTGCAAGGTGGGAAACGAACCGATTCAGTTAAGAAGAGTCCTTTAAGAAGATTCACCATTCCTGTCTGCAATTATCCCGAACTATTGTTCGTACAGAACAGTTTTTTTATTACCAGAAATTTTGATTAAAAATGTTTTCGAATTAAGTCAAACTGACCGGGGGTCTACCTCGCGTGAGTTAACTGTTAATATAATAATAAGATACTTAGATCTTATTATTATATTAAATAAAATCATCGTCATGGGATTGAATGCCCGTCCGCGCTTGGCGCCGACATCACGCTGAAGATAATGATGATTTTCTTGAAAAATCGAAACGTGTCAGAATACATTTCGGCAATTGTTTGGAGTATATTTAATTAGTGGAGTACTTGTTGCTATCATCATTTCAGCCGTAAAACGTCTACTACTAAACACAGGCCTCCCTCATGGATCTACATGAAGGGTAGTTGCTATACTCACCACGTTTGGCAGGCGGGTTGGCGAGCGCAGTACGGGATGTTGATACAAAGAAAGACGCTGCCTGATCTTCCGGAGGTATCCCTTAGCAGGCTCTTACTGCATCCACGTGAAAGAAAAGAGGGGTAACATTCTACTGCTCCACGGCTATAGCTTGTTGCTATAGCCAAGTGAATACGTTACTACTCTGTGATTTAAATATTATGTTTGCCGCTTTGTAATTAGACAATTTGGAAGTTATTGCTTGCAGGCATGGTGGGTCGCAATAAAAATGTTATAAGCAACAATCAACGGGTTGTTACCGCGGCGGTCGGTAGGGTCGTTAAATTATGTCCACTGCTAAAAGGCTTTTTCATCGACATCATCACCATCCTCATCACCATCTCAGGCGTTCACTGATGGACATAGGCCTCCCTCCCGGGTTAAATTGTGTCCACTGCTAAAAGGCTTTTTCATCATCATCGTCATCATCATCATCACCATCTCAGGTGTTCACTGCTAGACATAGGCCTCCCTCATGGATTTCCAACATCATGAGAGAGTTGTCGCCATACTTGCCACGCTTGCCAGGTTGCCGGGTGCAGTTCAGGATGTTAATACACGGAGAGACGCTGCTGCCCATCTTCTAGAAGTATCCCTTAGCAGATTCTTACTGCATCCACGGGCAAGAGGAGGGCAAAATTTTATTGCCGGTACCTACTCCACGGCAAAATTGTCCTTGATGTTGTGACGACTGCCAAAAGGCTTTCATTCATTTCAGCTGTTTAACGTCCACTACTGAACACAGGCCTCCGTCATGGAACTCCATTAGGGGTAGTTGCCATACTCAGTACGCTTGGCAGGCGGGTTGGTGAGCGCAGTACGGGATGTCGATACACGGAAGACGCTGCTGCCCATCTTCCAAAGATATCCCTTAGCAGGCCCTTGCTGCATCCACGGGCATGAAAGTAGGGGCAACATTCTACTGCTGGCACACCATGGCAAAAGGCTTTATAACCGGCTTAAAAAATAATAAGAGGTTCTCAAGTCGCCAGATCTTACTTCCTATGTAGCGAATGCTGAAAACTTACAATGGAATACAAAGAGTATGATTTATTTCTTGGTTCTCTAGTATCAGCTAAAAATAGATTAAAAAAATGTTTTTAAATACTCATTTTAACCTGATTTTTTTTGTGTAATTTTATTTTTTATTTATTTTCCTTCCAACTTTTAATTATTTTCGTAGTTTGTATTATCTTTTTTTTTAAGATTGTTCGTTACTTGTCTTTTTTAAACTTTCGCGATCACAACACATTATTTAGATACATATAACCGGGTATTTATCGCGTAAATTACCTTTATTATTTCCCGACGTTTCACTTGGATTGCACCAAGCATGGTCCCGGGAAGACTAACGTCGGGAAATAATAAAGGTAATTTACGCGATAAATACCCGGTTATATGTATCTAAATAATTGTTCGTTACATCACTGTAGTTAGAAATTACACTGACAATGTTATTACATATTATTATTTAGTGTGAGCTTTAGTGTATATTTCAAGTTATGAATCAAACAATAAAAAAAATCTTTCTTCTTTTTTGTCTTTTATGAAGTGGGTTCGACTAGACAATACACACTATCAGGTTAAATTTTTTTGAAGACTCCGTTCTAATGATGACAGCCATGAAGAATGGAGGGAACCCCTCAAATACCGAGGCAATCATACATTCTAATGACCTTATTAATTTCTTCATCTACATTCTGAAAATGAAGTAATTATTAAACAACTAACAAACGGTTTAATCATCAATAAATTCTTAGAAGTCCGACCTATTAAGATCAAATACTTAAGTTGTATAAAAAATTATTCCACTACAAAAATTCAAAGAATCTTCTGATAACTCACTATAATTAATGACCACATTTTAGTATATTGTTAAAGACTACCTGTCCCGGCGAACTTTGTACCGCGCAGAATTAACTACCTACTCTTCTACCACCACTACTACTACTCTACTAGTGGAAGTAGAGTAGTAGTACGGTAGTAGTAGAATATTATTAGAGCCATCATCATCATTTCAGCCGTAGGACGTCCACTGCTGGACATAGGCCTCCCTCATGGATTTCCAGTTATTGCGGTTGGAAGCGATCTGCATCCACCGTCGACCTGCGGTCTTTACCAGGTCACCAGCACATCTTGTTGGTGGACGTCCTACGCTGCGCTTGCCGGTCCGTGGCCTCCACCCGAGAACTTTTCGGCCCCATCGGCCATCTGTTCTGCGAGCTACATGGCCTGCCCATTGCCTACTTCTTCTAAGTATCTCCTCATTTCTAATTCAATCCCGTAGAGAAACTCCGAGCATAGCTCTCTCCATAGCTCGTTGAGCGACTCTGAGCTTATACATAATGCCAATAGTGAAAGACCACGTCTCGGTTCCATATGTCATCACTGGTAACACACACTGATTGTAGAGTAGTACAACGCTACAACTATTTTCTCACCGTTTAAACCTTTCCCGGACTACGTCAAACACATCAAAACCAAAATCAGCTGAATCGGCCCAGCCGCTCTCGAGTTTAAACAAGACAAACGTACAGCAATCGATTTTTAGGGTTCCGTACCTCAAAAGGAAAAACGCAACCCTTATCACTTGGATCACTTTGTTGTCCGTCTTTCTGTCGGTTACCTTTTATCTCGAGAACGTGTAAAGATATCGAGTTGGCCGATTTTGACGAGACATTCACTGGCATATAGCTGTATAAATATGGTGTACCTCAGGCCATTAACTTTATAGATTAATAATTAGGGTTCCGCGCAATAAAACGCGGGCAAAGCCGCAGGCAGCAGCTGGTACAGCAATGAAATTCTAACTGTAAAGTTACATGAGAAAATTCCACAACTTTACATCGACCTAGAATTAGCCCACTGAGAATTTTGAATTTGGAGCGCAGAATTTATTTAAAAACGTAATAGAACATTCCGTTCCTAAACTGTTGAATTTCGAATGTCATTATGTCAGCGTTTAACGAAACGATTGCCGCTTCCGTCAGTGAATGGCTCTAACACCATCTTTGACGCTTCAGAAATCCCGAAACAGCTTTGAGTTAGCTTTTGTCTTTAAAAATAGCCACCAAATTGCGAATCTGTCGTTAAAAACTTGTTTGTCAGACTGAACCACAGATAAGTGAAGGTGATAACGCTTCTGGAATGATAGGACACTGCGAATACATACATAATTATAAAGCTGATATTAGGTAAAGATGGATCGACTTAGAATGAAACAACAATATGTCGCAGCTGTTTATCGAATGGTTTGGATCGGGTAAACTTTGAGGAAGTGCTAAGCTTGAAAGTCGTAAGTGTAAGAATCGGTTTGACCGACGTGGGTTTGATAATTGTTGATAAGGTTCTTCATTCCCTCGAAATGTTATTATACCTAAGTGTGGTTAAACACATACAAATTTACAGATTTGGATGTCCCTCCCTACCTATGATAAATACATATGTATTTACAAAAAAAATAAGTATAAATAACCTGGTAGCACGAGCTGTGTTTACTTTGTGACTAGATGGTTTCGAGTGAAATGTCCAGCCTTCTAATTGTTTTGACCTGCCCGTAAGTATTTAGGGATCGCAACAAATCTAATGTTTCGCAAGCGCGATCTACAATTTGAACCTATTTAGCCGCGACACCTAGTTTTGAATTTAGGTACTAAATACAAATATTTCACGTGAAATTGATCTCAGACTAGTCGGCGCGGCTTGTCTCTTAATTCCTTATTCTAACTAAAAGCAAGAATCCTAACACTAATTATTATTTATTTATAAACTTGTTATAAACACGGTACCTTTTGTTAAGCATTCTCTCTGACTCAAATAGTTATTTATTGAAATTGTTTCCATGGGTTTGGAAATCCTATATCGTGAGTCGTGCTAATGAAGGTTATATTTGAGATTAGCTGAATATAGACATTTATCTTATAATGATACAAACGACCAACATATTTTCTTTTTCTAAACAGTTAGAAAAGGGAAAAAAACTTGCAATTATTTATATTATATCTACTACTATGTAGATATAATATAAATAATTGCAAGTAGTAAGTAAAGAAATAAGAAGTGGTAGATAGCATTTAGTAGCACTAGGGATGTAGTAAGTACATAGTTGATTCTGAGACGGTTGGTTTCTTAATTTTTTTATTGGCTGTACATCAATCCTGACGTCGTTCAACTTTTCGGACATAACAGTATTCAATCATTTTGGCTTTCAGGCATTTTGGGAAAAGGTTTCATTGGGATTCAGGTGCATCGAAAACCAGGTGTTTTGAAATTCAGTTCTAACGTCACGTAAGCGCCGGGACTGCTAGTAAATAATAAATATTACTGGAAATTTCACAAAGCACTTCCTGTCCTAAAAAAAAGTAAGTAGAGGTTGTAGGTTGTTTGGTCCCGGAGGATTGAAAGAAAAATATTTTTTGTACAAAGATACTTATTACAAATGGCACCTAAAATTATTATTTATTTTTATTTATTTATTAACAAAAGTATCAATACAAATCTTGTGATTTGAATTCTGAAGATAAAATTAGAGTTAAATTTGAAATCTATTCTAATATCTATAACATATTTGAAACAAAAGTTTGTACACAAAAGTGTTTAGTAGAACAATGGTCCAGTTTTATGCGCTATCAACAACGTGCACTTTAGGTTGCCGATAACCTACGGCTTTCTAATCATTCTATTCAATTGTGCATTTAAAGTCATTCGATGAATATTAAATATGAAAGATGACTGCTTGTGTTGCCAACCACACATTTTATTATCGAATTATTTATATGCACACAGCGTGGGTATTGCTTTATTCCGATCGAGTATAACAATTTATTATTTTTAACGAAAAAAAACCGACTTCAAGCAGCAAACTAATTTTTAGTTTTTGTTCCCCTAGATTTCATTGGGATGCCAGGGATGCCATCATCAGAGCCTCGTTTCCTTATCATGGGACCCCTTGGGATATCTCCTTTCAAACAAAAAAATAATCATCAAAATCTGTTCATAAACGCCGAAGTTATTTGGGAACACACATAAAAAATAAATACGGACGAATTGAGAAACCTTCTCCGTTTTTTGAAGTCGGTTAAAAATCAAAATTGTATCGCTGAACCGGAGCACAGCGACACTTGCAGTTCATGATAGATCAGGGCGCCTACTCTGGGATTGCGATATTATCGTTAGAATGGCTACTTTTACGTAATAGAGATAAGAGTTAGTTTGGCTTGATCGCGATTCGCATTCTAGGGGCCTATCCTGGGGCGCAATAAATTCTCCTGGTAGTGATCCAAGTGATAAGCGCACACAATTAATCATTTTTACACAAACCGATGAAATCCCTATAAAAACGAACTTTCTGCATTCTAGTGATCTCTAGACAAGTGTCTACTGCTAACCGATCGTGATGCATCGACTGGTGAATAGCGAGAGCAAGATGATAGACTTTTGTACTAATGTGATAAGGTTGTAAAAGACACTGAAAAGTGAGATGAGAAGAAGTATCACGCAAAATCACGACTCTCGAAAATTGGCCCCCAGAAAGATCAGAAGGAAGAAGGTTTCTGGTAGCTTCTATCCTTGATTAACAAGAGATTTTAAGTACAAGAAAACGAAGAAAAACCAAATATGCTTCTAACCGCTACCATAACTTATTTAAAGAATAAAGAATAAGAATAAAAAGAATAAAATCAACTTTATTTGGAGCATCAAAATTTTTTACAAACTTAGAACTAGACGTTAATATGACATATTTTTACTGACGGACTGTCGTCAGTCCTCCCGCGACCAAGAACGCTGAAATGTGTTCGAAACGTCGGGAAAATAATAAAAAAGGTACGCGATAAAATCCTGTAATTTTAAAACTAAAAATATGTTAACAAATCGCGAAAGTTTAACAAGTTAATATGACAAACTGAAAGTTACAATAATGAATAAGACAAAAAATAAAATAAACAAGATGCTTCAAATTGGTGTCCGACTCAGCATAAATGTTGTGTAAATCTAAGATTACCACAACGCTGATCTTCCGTCAGAAACCAACCTGGGCTGTTACGCACGAGATAAACAATTACTTAATAATAATAACTACACTACTTAAATACGGGTCTAAAACATAAATAACGACGTATACACTACTTTATTTGGCAAACACTGAGAATAATCCAAATTGAACTAAAATCATTAAACACGTAGATAAATACAAAAAAAGAAATAATAATAATAACACTGACGAGCACAAAGAATAAGATAAAATAGTAATGGCAAGAAGACAAATTGTAAGGTGCGGATAATAATAATTGAGCAAAAGAGGTAGAAAGGAACACAGAGTAAGAGAGATGGGATTCATAGTAGTGAGATCTCGTGAATGAAATCATTCATTTTCTTCTGACCTTCCAAGAGCATTTTCTTTAAATTTAACCTAAAACTTTGAATGCATTGAAGCTCTCTTATAGGCGGCGGAATATTATTCCAGCACTTAGCCGCAGCGTACCGGAAACTTCCTCTAAAAGCTGCGGAGTGATGGCGCTGGATCAATAGCTGCTTTGAGCATCTTCGTAAAGATCTGGTACTAGGTACGAGATTTGTTTGTGGCTAGGTGCATAATGATTTAATTGATTTCTAATGGCGCTTATTAAAATATGTCACGTGATAATGTCAAACCAGTATGATATAAAAAATAGTTTTTAAAATTAATATTGTAACATAAATAAAGTTAAATGTACTTACTGAGCACGAGCTTTTCTATTAACTGGTCCTTATTACTACGTCTATGCCGTCTGTCTGTCTATCCGTCCGTCAAATAGGTGGTAAAAGGGGTAAGGGGGCTAGCGTATGTGGTCTTATGGCCTCTATAATGCGAGCTGCCTACTGCGAGCGGGACGGGCTCATTAATAACTCGCAAGTCTTACATTGCACGCAGTTTTATACAAGCACGTGAATATATAATAAGTTTTTAAGGTTTTATTAAAAAAAATATTGATTGATTTATTTACAAAATCAATGCAAAAAATTCAATTAATGCCAGCAATACAATTTAAGCGAGTAATTGGTGAGTAAATACACCTCCTGGGCAGCAGCGTCTTTCAGTGTATCATCATCCCGTACTGCGCTCGCCAACCCCCTCATGATTTTGGAGATCCATGAGGGAGGCCTATGTCCAGCAGTGGACGTGGACATCAGTCCTACGGCTGAGATGATGATGATGATTGATGAGTCCGGCCCGCTTGCAAGTCCATAAGAAAATTTATTACATAACAAAAAATCATCAAGATATACCATACAGCAAACATTGCAAAAAAATTATTTAACGTGTGGCGGCACGGAAACCTCAGTAGGCGAGTCCATCTCGCACTTGGCAGCTTTATTTTATCAGCCTGTCAACATTAAAACCAAACATCACGATTGCGCCCAATGAGCCGATACCTTCCCGTGTGAAAACGCAGTGCTTTCACGTTGACTACGTTGACTACGTGCTGGAATAAAGCGGTACGTGCCTCAATTACTGATACGGATAGATGTTGACCACAGAAAAGAGAACCTTAATTCTGTGATGTTGACATATCTATAAAGCCGACAGTTCGCAAACTAATCTAAAGGATCATCGATGCATTTATGTTATATGGTGAATGAGAGAGAGTTTATCTATCTATCTATCGACATTTTTCTTTACTATATATTATACAAATAATAAAAAGAATTATCAAAAGAAACATATCATAATTGTTTTAATTGATACTTGTTAGTATTTCGCGACAGTTATATTTTTTTAAATATTTTTTCTATGGTTATAACGCTCTAGGAAGCCGAAACAAGATCGTCTCTTTCCAAAAGTCGATCTACAAAATTTACCAGACAATTTACCGGAAAAAAAATCAAAACTAAATAACTTAATATTATTAACCCCTAAGCTTGCTGTCATCGTTCTTTTTCCGGTAAACTGTCCATTAATTTGCGGAAAAGGATATACATTTTTCCGGTAAACTGTGCTACAGCTATTGTGGTAAGTACTTCATAGTTGGATACTGCCCCCTTAGTGTAGTGCCACGTCTTGAAAAAAAATATTAAACATAAAAGTTTGCATATAGGCAAATAAATTATTTATTTCTAAGAGAATAATCGATAATCGAAAAGATGAATTAACGATTTTATACTACATCGGGATGATGTAGCATGATAAATCGTTGTCATGTCATCGTTGCATGATAAATATTACTGTAAGCTGTCAAAATTATCATCCAAATTTTGACAAAGTTTACAGATTAAAGCGCATGCTTTCCACTGCAACGGAGTGGTGAACTTTTATTATAACATGTAGTTGTTAATATAAAAACATTAATCGCACTGATTTTGGCGCAAACGGAATGAAGCTATGTTTACCTTAATTGACTGTCAATATTTCAAACAAATCGTGCTTTCAATAATGCCAATCGTTGGTGGATAGAACTAGGGTCGGCGCCACAACTCAAGTCTTACGGCAAAAGCGGGAACTAAACTCTACAGTACAGTCTGTTGTCTGTATCTAGTTCTATGTAACCAGCGCCGCGTCTATCAGACTTGAGAGGTGGCGCGGACTCTATCTATGTATATTAATTATTCATAATTATATTCTATTTGATTGTTTCTATTTTTTTTTCAATTTGTTAATTTTAATAAGTTTTTATAATAATTTATTTGTAAAAAAAACTTGGTTTATAAGATTTCTGGTCATCTGTATTTGTAATATGAATTTTGTGTTGTAAAAATGAATTTAGTGTTTTGTTGTAGACTGTAAGCTAACTTCTGCTATTTGAAATAAATAAATGTCTAAACACACATACATGGCTTTAAAAAATAACAAAATATTTTATGACTCTTTCTGTCGTCAGCAGTGATAGAATCTTCTCTAATACTTTAGTTTCAAAGTTTCCTTTAAAATAATCAAACAAATAAACAAAGGAATCTACAAATAAAAAACCAAAATTATTGATATGAAATATCTCAGGTTATCCAAATACCCAAAGATTTAAAACGTAAGATACGCCCTTACCTTAATGAGACCGCGGCGTTTTTTTTCCATACGGAATGAGATAGCTCGCTCATTTGGAATCAGTGTACCATCTAAGCACAGTGTTAGCCGGAGGTGGTATGTGTTATTTTTTTCTTGTAATTCTTTATTGCACACAAAAAACATTTACAAAAAGGATACAGAAACAAACATGTACAAAGGCGAGCTTAACCCTAAAGAGTTTTCATATTGTTCTTGCAATATAATTGCACAATAAATGATAACAAAAACAGTTTTAGTACTTTGTAAACTTTCGCGATCTGTAGACATAATTTTAAACTAATTAAAGGGACTTTATCACGTAATTACCTTATTTTATTATTTCCCGACGTTTCGAGTGCCCTGCTGCCCTCGTGATCACGGGTGGACTGGACAGTCCAAATAGTAAATTAAGGTAATTACGCGATAAAGTCCCGTTAATCAGTTAAAAAAACAACAGTTTTGTTTATTTGCAAAACCAGTGTGCGTCCGTCGGCATTATTGTTAACACACATAATAAAGACAATGTCACATTTTTTGGTGTTAGGGCACATCTAACGATTGAAATCTTTGCCAATACCATACTTACATCAAAAATTCTAAAACAATTAATACTAATTTGCCAAATAATTGAAAGCCAACCGACCGTTTCACCACAAAAAGCCAAATGTAGGTTATAATAACATGTTATTACATTAAGATTTACTGTAAAATAATACGGTGTGGGAACCCAAATAATAATGGGGATCAAAATAATTATAGTTTAAAATTGAATCTGTTTTCGGTGTTCTAAACAAGATGATTTGTGGTGGCTACGGTTGAGATATGGCATTTTATAACAGTGGTCAAGTTTAGGTCAAGTCAAAAGTGAAAGAGGTTTTTAGAAAAGGTATGATAGCTATTGTCCAAACTTATTATATTATTTATCTGTATGTATGTGTATGTATATACACCGTGCCCCATAATAACCCGAAAGATTTAAATTACGTATTATTGACGACAATACGAGTAAGTAATATTATATCAACATGGGTCTAATTATTTGTCTTAATTAAATTACTATTTCAGTACAAATCATATTAATTGCCCGCTTCTTTTTGAACAAGTCTTTAGTTGAGAATCTCAAGTAGAGAAACAGAGAGGAGCGTGACACTTCACGAATCGCTCCGAAATCATACGACGAACGGCGAATGCCGTGACTTGTGTTCTTTCTGTCTGACAAGTAGTGTCAAGTTATGTCTAGCACGATGTTTGCTTTTAGAGTGTGTTAGACTGGAGATTTTTTAACTTGTGATTTGTTTTAAATAATTAATATCTCCTTAAGTATGGGTTTTTGGTCTATATGTTATATAATTTTATATACTCTAATTAGGCTCTAGAATCGTTGGCTTAAATCTTTCGGGTTATTAACGGGCACGGTGTATATAATTTTAGGAGTAAATTTTAATGTCATTCGTATTGCATCTATAGTTTCTATCTACGTTTTAAATTGTTATTTCTTTGTGTTTGAATATTCTCATCATTATTGTCTTTATTTAAGTTAGCACGCCAATCCATCTCACTACCGAGGAGATTGGCAGGTGGAAAATGCTTTTAGAATTAAGCCCACCTTTCGTACTTTATGATTGTAATGTGCAATACAGTTTTTAAATAAATAAAATAAATAAAGAGTTCCGTACAGCAATAAAAATAAAACATAGCATTTTTTCCTTTGTGCAGTTTACATTTGAAAGTAAAGTTTTTAAATTTAACAGAACAGTACTTACAGTTGCAAAGCCAGTTTTTATTATGTAGAAAAACATTCTTACAGTTGCAAAGCCAGTTTTTATTATGTAGAAAAACATTTAAACCATCAGTCGAAAGTAAAAAACTCACCGATAGCTTAGTGGCGCCCTCAAGTTCACAGAGGAGTTCCAAGACATCCCCTGCCGTCTCCTATCTCCCTCCCTCCAACTAGCATAACTCCTACTAAACTCATCCCCCCCACACTTCCCACTAACCGACTCACTCTCACTCAACACTGTGTCGTTCACGAACCAGAAACTGTCATTTATATATCTGTCACTGTCATTACTAGCTAACGTCAAATTTTCAAAGTTTTCAAACTTGGAATGATTTGTCGGTTCATAGATACCGTTGTGGCTTGGACTAGAGTACACATAGACGCGATTCAGTTCAGAATCGTTTTCAGTTTTTAGTTTTAGATGGGTGGTGGTTGGAGGCGGCTGGTATTCGTCGAGGGGCGTGTACCAGGCCTCCAGAACTGCGATGTGCGAGTCTAGGTCGCGACATGTCAATCTGAACTCTGTGTCGTGGCATCTTTGCTCCTCCACGATTTCTGGAACAAATAGAAATTGCATTTCATGTTGCGTAAAATAATTTTAGTACTTTAGAGTTTCTGCTCGCACCTTTCATTTTAAATCATAATATTCAAAATCATAAGATCATTTAAGTACTTTATTTCCATGGTATGTAAAAACAAAACTTAGACAAGAGTAAAATAAAAATTCAATAACCTTTATAGAGTAAAATTAAATAACTCGGTATTAAGTGTAGTTTATGGTTCCATAAAAAGATGTTGATTTTGAGACATTTACAATATTTCGTGTAGCATTTGCAGGTTTTGACCACAGCTTTCCTCGCTTTTAAATGTTATTTTATAAAAAAATAAACAAATTCGACTGACCGACATGTCGCCTTAACATAAATGCGCTATAAGACGCAAAGTTATTAGAAGATTTATAACTCTGTAATAGGTAAAGAAAGAAAAAGTATTTATCAATGTCTCTAAAGTAAAAGATAACAACCGCCAACTCAGCCTATTAACAAACAAATGTAGATATAGCTAAGATATATGTGTACGAACTTTCTAATAATTTATTGCCATCTACTATTACGTGTTAATAGTTATAAACAAGAAATAAGGTATATAAAATGGTGACCGGTCGTAGTACCGCTATGGGTGCGTATAAATTAAGTAAACGCCTGAGAAAGAAAAAGAAAAACCGTTTATTAATCCACAACAAAATACAAAAAAACATTACATAACTTGATATACATTACAAACATAGAATTTGTGGTCCCCTTTTAAGTAAAACATACCAGTACTAGAGGATCATGCTGTTCCGTAACGTGTTAAATACAATTAATGTAAATGAAGCTACAACAAAGGTACATCAGGTATAAATTAAGAAAGAAGGAAGTTTGTGGACCTTAAGGTCCTACCTCAGCATAAAAAATCCAAATAAGGATTAACGCTGGTTTTCAGGTAGGATGTGTAAATTATATTCTAATCTAATCAGCCTGTAGGATCCCACTGCTGGGCAAAGGCCTCCCTTCCCTCTCTCCATACTTCCCGGTCCAAGGCGTTGGTCGACCAGTCAGCACAGTACATGTACAGTGTGTAAATTAATTATTAATATTAGTTATATTGGTTAGGTGATAGTCGTTGTGTGTATTAATTTTTGCTTGTGTTTTTCATATTTATAAATGTATCTATGATGTAAGTCCACTAGTGGGAACATCCTTTATTTCGGAGGTGGGCGCTGACTCTGCTTCTTAGTTCTTTTTGTAACGTTTGCAGCAATCAACGTTTTCTCATATGTTTGTGATCTTTTGTTTTTGTTCCAAATAAAATATTTTGAATTTTTGTTTAAAAAATAAATTAAAAGTAGCATCATCATAAATTCTGCCCAGGCGCAGATGGCGGGATGAGCTGGACATGTACTGTGCTGACTGGTCGACCAACGCCTTGGACCGGGAAGTATGGAGAGAGGGAAGGGAGGCATTTGCCCAGCAGTGGGATCCTACAGGCTGATTAGATTAGATTAGATCATCATAAAAGTAACATAAAACAAACTAGTAAAAAAACTTATCCTAAACTTAAAACTTAGAAAGCCCATGCAACACAAGATCAGCTCAATATTACTCTGATATGGTTTCAACTCTACTAGAGCTCTACGATGAATTAAGGTGATGAAGGAGATAAACAATAACATAGCCGTGGGGTGTAAATGTTGCCTCTCCTCTCTTGCCCGTAGATGCAGGATCTCAAGGGATACCTCCGGAGGAAGGGCAGCAGCGTCTTTCCGTGTACCAACTTACCGGACTGCGGTCGCCAACTCGTCTCTCAAGCGTGGTAAGTAAAATATAGCTTATGTTACTCAGGGATAATGTAGCTTTCTAATGGTGAAAAAGTTTTTAAAATCGGTCCAGTAGTTTTGAGTTTATTCGTTACAAACATACAAATCTTTCCTCCATATAATATTGAGATAAACACTTTTTATTGCAAACCAGCTGGCAGAAAAAACTCAGCAATATTCCTTCTTTACGACCGTTTACCATAATAAAGCAAAACAAACCCACTGGGAGTTTCATCTATTTATATAAAATTCAAAGTCCTGACTGACTCACTGACTGACTGACTGATATAACAACGCACTCATATACCTTGAGTATCCTAGAGGTGCACTAAGAAGGGATTTTTCGAAATTCCATTCCATTTCGATTTTCCACGGGATAGGAAATAAATGGGATTTATATTTTCGAATCAAAGTGGCTCTGCGTGAAAAATGGGATTTTACGTGACTTCCACGCGGACGAAGTCGCGAGCAACAGCTAGTCGAAATGTATAAAGCCGTTTTACAAATCTTGATCCTTGCATAATTCAACGGACATACATTCCGGCACGACTCGGGTTATTGTTAATGCATACTTTTTCGGCCTTTCATAGTAAAGAGCTCTTTTGTGGACGTGGGTAATGAATTTTAATAGTAATGTAGTATAACGGAGCTATGCACTATGCAGTTGCTTCCTATTATGTTACGCCGTGGGGTGCCGGCAGTAGAATGTTACCCCTCCTCTCATGCACGTAGATGCAGTGAGAGCCTGCTAAAGGATGCCTCCGGAAGATGGGCAGTAGCGTCTTTCCTTGTATCGACATCCCGTACTGCGCTCGCCAACCCGCCTGCCAAGTGTGGTGAGTATGGCAATTACCCCTCCATGAGGGAGGCCTGTGTTCAATAGTGGACGTTTTACGGCAGTACAAAGTGTGAATAACATCGTCATCATCATCATTGATGTCGATGTTACTCACACTATATACTTCTAACACCATATATGTAGGTTTTACGTAATTAGTATGAATGTGTGTTTGTTGATAACTTTTGTGCCAGGTTTACTTTAAATAACTAGCAGCGACCAGCAGTTTCACCCGCGTAGTTCCCATTCCTGTGGGAAGACATTGATCAAATATAGCTTATGTTACTTCTCATAATTTATTTTTCCATTGGTGAATGATTTTTTTAAACACTAAATTTAATAGTTTAGCGGTTTTGGCGTGATGTTTTTTCACACTCTGTGTTACACTAATGAAGCTTAATATATTAGTTATATAATTAGTCAGGAATAATTACCATAGGACACTACCAGTCTAACGTTGTAAGAATTTTTGAAATCGGTTTATTTGTTACAAACATACAAAATACAAATCTTTCCTCTTTATAATACGTACTAGCCGCACCCCGCAGTTTCACCCGTGTAGTTCCCGTTCCCGTGGGAATTTCAAAAAATCCCTCCTTAGTGCACCCCTAGGATACTCAAGGTATATTGTGTGCCAATAAGTAATAGCTGCCTAAGCTGAGAGGATGGTATAGGTGCTGGGCAAGCCTAATCCATCTAACAATGTCCCAGGCACTGCAGCGTCCCGTACAGCATGATTACCAGTTGCTGACGCTGTATAAATCATCTATAATAGATGCAAAGACCTTACTTTTTTATGTGTGCCAAATTACAAGTCTCTAGGTCCAGTGGTTTAGGCTGTGCGTTGTCTGTCAGTCACTCAGTCAGTAACGGAAGAGTTTTATATATATTGATTAGTATGATTATTATTTATATGTAGAAAATGTTTAAAAAAGTGAAACCTGGACTACGGGCGTTAAGCATTAAAGGTCGTACCAACTAAACCACTTATAAAAAAATATTTGATTCTTAGTAAAAGATGGCCGTGGGGCGCCGGCAGTAGAATGTTGCCTCTCCTCTCTTACCCATGGATGCAGTAAGAATCTGCTAAGGGATACCTCCGGAAGATGGGCAGCAGCATCTTTCCGTGTTTTTTCACTACCCTATACTGCGCTCGCCAACCCGCCTGCCAAGCGTGGTGAGTATGGCATCAACCCCCTCATGACAATACAACAAAAAACCAGGCCCCGAGTCCCCGGCGGCCCCGCTTATCCTGGCTACGGTAGCAGTCACGGTAACGGCGGGGCTAGGGGTGCTAAGAATCCCCGGGAGACGATCGGCTACCAACCCCTACGACGACCACTGGCCCTGGTAACACACAACATCCGCACTTTGAGGACAGACGATAAGATTGTTGAGCTGGAAGAAGAAATTAGTAGATTACACTGGGACATTTTGGGGCTATCAGAAGTCCGTAGAGAGGGCGAGGACACGATATCCCTTAAGTCCGGTAACCTACTATACTACCGGGAGGGCGACCAACAGTCCCAAGGTGGTGTCGGGTTTCTCGTTCACAAGTCACTCATTAACAACATTGTCACCATCGACAGTGTGTCGAGCAGGGTCGCGTACCTAACACTCAGAATATCTAAGCGATATTTGCTGAAGGTCGTTCAGGTATATGCGCCGACCTCGTCACACCCAGATGAAGAAGTAGAGTCTATGTATGAGGACATCAGTAGAGCCATACATACGAACAACACTCACTTCACTGTTGTAATGGGGGACTTCAATGCAAAGCTAGGCATGAGAAGCGATGATGAGTTGAGAGTGGGGCAATTTGGGTATGGGCAACGGAACCCCAGGGGACAGAGGCTGGCCGATTTTCTGGAGAAAGAAGGACTCTTTATGATGAATTCTTTCTTCCAGAAGCCGCCTCACAGGAAATGGACCTGGATGAGTCCCAATGGTTCTACGAGAAATGAGATTGATTTCATCCTGACCAACAAGAAACGAATATTCAATGATGTCTCTGTGATTCACAGGGTGAAAACCGGCAGTGATCACCGAATTGTAAGGGGCACATTGAATATGAACGTTAAACTTGAAAGGTCCCGTTTGATGAAATCTACGCTCCGACCCACTCGCGCACATATCCAAAACCTCGAGAGCTTTCAACTCGAACTCGCAAATCGCTTTGACTGTCTACGAGTAGATGCATCGGTGGACGAGATCAATAACAGGTTCGTAGAAACCGTCCATACGGTGGGGTCCCAGTTTTTTAAGACCCCCCGTACTAATAGACCTCAGAAACTTTCTGATGACACCCTAAACCTCATGGCTGAACGACGTTCTTTGCGACTGCAGTCTCCCGATGATGCTCAGTCACACAGGCAGCTCAATAGACAAATTTGGAAATCCTTGCGGCACGATATTCGTACCTTTAATACAGCCAGTATTAAAGATACGATAGAGCGGAATAAAGGCTCCAAAGTGTTCGCGAGAGATAGTTCTATTGGGCAGAGCCAGATGACGAAGCTGAAGAGGGAAGATGGCAGCATAACGTCAAGTAAAGCAGAAGTGTTAAGGGAAGTCGAAAGGTTCTATGGACGGCTCTACGATTCGGTCACTAAACCTGTTTGCAGTGCGGCCAACGACCCAAGAGCTAAACTGACCCGACATTATACCGAGGATATCCCGGACATCAGCCTGTACGAGATCAGGATGGCCTTGAAACAGCTTAAGAACGACAAGGCGCCGGGTGAGGACGGAATCACTTCAGAGCTTCTGAAAGCGGGTGGATCACCGGTACTTAAAGTCCTTCAGAAGCTATTTAATTCCGCCTTGCTTGAAGGTACGACGCCAAAAGCATGGAACAAGGGCGTGGTGGTTCTGTTCTTCAAGAAAGGTGACAAAACCTTACTTAAGAATTACAGACCCATCTCGCTGTTGAGCCATGTTTATAAGCTGTTTTCAAGGGTCATCGCGAACCGTCTCGAACGCAGGTTTGATGACTTCCAGCCTCCCGAACAAGCCGGGTTCCGAAAAGGCTACAGTACCATAGACCACATACATACGCTGCGGCAAGTCATACAGAAGACCGAAGAGTATAACTTGCCGCTATGTCTTGCGTTTGTGGACTATGAGAAAGCCTTCGATTCGATCGAAACATGGGCGGTGCTTGAGTCTCTCCAACGATGCCGAATTGACTATCGGTACATCGAAGTGTTGAAGTGTTTGTATACAAACGCCACTATGTCAGTCCGAGTACAAGAACAGAGCTCGAAGGCGATTCCCTTAAAAAGAGGCGTAAGACAGGGAGACGTAATCTCTCCGAAACTGTTTACGACCGCTTTGGAAGATGCCTTCAAGCTCCTGGAATGGAAAGGGCTGGGCATCAATATTAACGGCGAATACATCACTCACCTTCGATTTGCCGACGATATTGTGGTCATGGCAAAGTCGATGGAAGAGCTCAGCACGATGCTCGAAGGCCTCAATCGAGTCTCCCAGCGGGTAGGCCTTAAAATGAACATGGACAAGACGAAAATCATGTCAAATGTCCATGTCGTGCCTGCCCCAGTTATGGTTGAGAACTCGGCTCTTGAAGTTGTCGACGCGTACGTATACCTAGGACAAACAGTCCAATTAGGTAGGTCCAACTTCGAGAAAGAGGTCAATCGTCGAATCCAACTCGGATGGGCAGCGTTTGGGAAACTTCGCAACGTCTTTTCGTCCAACATACCTCAGTGCCTTAAGACGAAAGTCTACAACCAGTGTGTGTTACCAGTGATGACATATGGAACCGAGACGTGGTCCTTCACTATTGGCCTTATGAACAAGCTCAGAGTCGCTCAACGAGCTATGGAGAGGGCTATGCTCGGGGTTTCACTACGGGATCGAATCAGAAATGAGGAGATACGTAGGAGAACTCGGGTCACCGACATAGCCAAACGGATTAGCACGTTGAAGTGGCAATGGGCAGGCCATATAGCGCGCAGAACTGACGGCCGATGGGGCAGCAAAGTTCTCGAATGGAGGCCACGGATCGGCAGGCGCAGCGTAGGACGTCCACCTACAAGATGGGCAGACGACTTGGTGAGAACTGCTGGTCGGCGGTGGATGCAGACGGCTTCCAACCGCAGTACTTGGAGATCAATGAGGGAGGCCTTTGTCCAGCAGTGGACGTCCTACGGCTGAAATGATGAAAATGATGATGAAAAGATGTAAAAACCACACTATATTTTTTAAGTCGGTGAAATGGATAACGAGTCGATTGACAACTTCTTATCGAAATCACATAAGCACTACAATACACATACGCCAGTACAAAAATACATACAGTAATAAATAATAACATAACGTTTCCTTCTGCCTTTGCTATCGAGTAAAAACTATGCTTTTGCCAAATAAACTCTCCTGTGTAGTTTTGTTGCCAACAAAATTTAGCCAAGCTACAGATTGGACGGCCAAAAGGCTTGCTAATGCAATTTAACCGTGTACGAACGAGTGCGCAGTGCATCATTGAACCCTCTCCTCTATCCCTTTCACACTCGCACATAATTCACAATTAGATCCAGCCCCCTCTCTTTCTAAAAAAGCACCCCTTCGGATAAGCGTTGCTATGGCAACCACCGAAAACAACGCTGTACCAACAATGCCCAACCAATATTGGCCTATATATCTTCTGATTTCGAAAACGCTCTTGAACTGGCTTGCATACGAATCAAAGGTCAAGCTATTTTGGTCGTTTGCAGGTCCGAAATGAAATTAACATGTTTGGCGGAAACTAAACGCTTTGCAGACGAATTAAAGTACAATATAGGTTAATTAAGGACTGACAACCTATTATCCCAAGGGTAGATCGTAGGGGCTCCCGAAATGCTACAAAATTGTGCTGAGGTGTCGTTTAGATGGCTACAAAGTCAGGACCCATGTTTTTTGTGGGATAATTGGACGTTTTTATTACAATCTATTGGTTAATTCAGGACTATTAATGGCAAATGAAAAAAAATCTAGGTAAGGTAACTATCTAGAACATAGAACGCAGATTGGTATTAACATTAAGATGTAAAAAAATATATTAAACAACCAAAAAATTATCAAGCTATTTTGTGGGTACACGTTGAACCCGCATAGAAAGTTCCTATTCCGAAAGTCCTTTTCAAATATTGGTACGATATTTTCGGATTAGATCAGAGCACTTTCGGAGATTTCCCCGACAAACGAACTTTACCTCGTTATAATAAAGATTAGTTCCGGTTTTCGTTACACAGAAAAATTCTAACGTCATTCGTATTTTTAACCCCCGACACAAAAAGAGAGGGGTGTTATAAGTTTAACGTGTCTGTCTGTGTATTTGTCTTTGGTATCGTAGCTCCCAAACGGATGAACCGATTTTCGTTTAGTTTTTTTTGTATCATCGATAACTTTATCCCGAGTGTTTTTAGTCATGTTTCATGAAAATCTGTTCAGCCGTTTGAAGATCATCAGCTCTTTTTTTTTTCAAATATACCAGTATCGTATCAAATGAAAGGGCATGATGGTGTAGATTGCAAAACTGAGTGTAAAAAATATGTTACCTCAGAGACTAGTTAAATTGTCGAGAGTTAAAAGAAAAGACAAGTCTAAGTAAAGACAAATGTATTTGTACTTATAATTAAATCATGTAAATTGTATACAAATGTATATTTTTAATCTATGTAACATTTATATCAAGACGAATTTGTATACTCTATCTCACTAATATTATAAAGCCAAAAGTTTGTTCGGAGGTTTGTTACCTCTTCACGCAAAAACTACCCAACGGATTGAGTTTTCAACCCTTTCAAATTAGCCACCTAGCTAAACTAGCTTTGAAATTTGAAACCCTTCCGAGTGAAAACCCAGGCAACCACACTCACAAAGTCTTCACCACACTCACCTGTCACCCCACCACTGCAGGCACTCACAAAACAATACACATCAGTGTAAGTGACTATTGTACAAATGCGAGAATTCGTGGGGAGGGTAAAAGAATCAATTCTACCAACAAAATACTGCTTAAGTAGTCGATGAGGGTTGTCTTCTTGGAGGGGTGGCTTCTGGACTATGAGATCGAGATACGTTTACAGAATTCAAATTGTTTGTCTCTAGTTATTGCTGCAAATTTTATTCTGCCAGTAAAGTAGTTGTTTTTAATGCATAATGTTATATCCCGTCCACATTTTAAAAAGCCTCATAACTTGAAATATAATTGTCCGTCATAAGTTTTGAAAAACCTTAATTGTTTATTTTTATTTTTTTTACTTTTGCTATCATAATTCATAATACATTATTAATATATGTACATGTAATCGCCTATTTAAAATCGTATCTAATCGTAAATACTCGAATTCCCGGTTACATGTGTGTTAGTAAAAAATCTTGTTTTCAATCAAGTAAGTATTATAATTAATAGAATCAGGCGTTACTTTGCGGAAATCCATGACAATAAAATGCAATGAAAATATCTAGTCATTTTGTTAATTAGTAGTGTTTTAATTCCGCTAATAATGCATTAGCGGAATTAAAACTAGATATTTTCACTGCGTTTTAAAATAAGTATTTTTATAGCCAATTTCTTAGCGACATTCCTCTAGCTTGGAACCATTCGAATAACCAATGATGTTAGACATGTTTGTTTATTTGAATCATAAAAAAAACTTACAAAAGTAAAAACAATGAAATAGCATAGACTAGTGTTCTCCCAATTACAGGCAACTACATACAGGTTACAAATTATAAGTTCTTATGTTGCCATAACAAAAATTAGTAAGTCTCAGAACCCCTGGACCAAAAGCGATATTTGACGTTTCGAAAATACCAAAGTTTAGTACCTTTTTTCTGCTATTTCATACCTAACTTCAATTATTTGGTACCTAGATTGACAACGAAAAACGTCGTCTAGAATGTGGCCCGACATTCAGTAGTCAGGTTCAAAAGTTAACAAGTTCGTTCGTGTAACCAATCATTTTTGGCATAGTATCCGCTTACTGAGAGTCGTCTTTAAATGCTTTAAGACTGGCCCCTTTGAGACAAGGGGTTTAGACAGGGTTTTGGGGTAGATTCGGGATCGAGAGTCGCGCCATGATTTATGAAAGAGGGATGTTATGTCTGTCGCGAACTCTGTTAGGCGGTTATCACACTGCACCACGCTGCATGTTGCGTGTCGACGCACTTACACGCGTACTTGCGGGAGTGCAGATCTGCATCAACGTGCGGGTTTTTCACGCAATCACGCGCGTAGTTGCGTTTTGTGGATTCACGGCGGCTCTGACTCATTTCATTCAAAGCTGTTCGGTAGACTGCGGGACTCGGTGTGCCATACCTTGCGTCTCGCCCCGCACCTACGCGCGTGGATGCATGTTTCACCGCGCTTGAGCGATCTGCATGAACGCGCGCAGATGCATTTTCAGTGTGTTGGACTGTGCGTGTTTTCTATACAAACGGAGATACTTACAAGCAACGTTAGAAGACGCATTCACGCAACATGCAGCGTGATGCGTGGCAGTGTGTGAACTCTGATAACATGTTCTGATCCTTAATCAACATCATCTTTGCATATCCGTCTGTCTCAGACGAATGTATTTTGTATGTTTGTAACGAATAAACTGGGTAGGTACTGCCTCTTAGATTAAAATTAGAAATAAGTCTAATGTTTTATTATACTTAGTTGTTTATAAGTTTTGTGTGTGTTTATTAAATGTATTTCTTCTGTGTATTTCTTGTTCTTGTACGGAACGCTGCTGTGCCTGGGACATTGTTAGATGGATTAGGCTTGCCCAGCACTAACACCATCCTCCTCCTTGATGATAATTGTACAATATAATCTGAATAGCGCCAAGAGGCGGGCGATGAGGCTTTACCTCAGTTTTTTAACATCTGTGGTCTTATCGTTCCTTAAGTAACCCATATATTGAATTGATCTGAATAAATTAATATTGATTTTAATGATTAATGATTATTGACCTCCGTTTTTGCGAGACCTGACCTTGTCGAGGGGCTAAAACATAGCGAATCATCTGATCATCTCAGCCATTGAACGCTAGATGTAGGATCAAGAACTGATCATGAAGTAGGTAGTTTCTATACACACCACTCTTGGCAGGCGGGTTGGCAAGCGCAGTACGGGATGTTGACACACGGAAAGACGCTGCTGCTCATGTTCCGGAAGTGTCCCTTGGCAGATTCTTACCGCATCCTCCGGGGAGAGAGCAAGGTTCTACTGCCGGCACCACGTCGTCTGATCGTCACGAGCGAGTTCAAACGCGCGTTAACAAGATACTGACTGTCTGCCCACGATACATCTCATCTACAAGCTATGGAAAACGCGCCCTTCTGGATTTACGTAGAACAATTTTATTGGCCGTGGGGTGCCGGCGGTAGAATGTTGCCCCTCCTCTCATGCCCGTGGATGCAATAAGAGCCTGCGAAGGGATACCTCCGGAAGATGGGCCGCAGCGTCTTTCCGTGTATCATCATCCGGAACTGCGCTCGCCAACCCGCCTGCCAAGCGTCACTACCCTGCAACTACCCCTCATGGAGATCCATGAGGGAGGCCTATGTTCAGTGGTGGACTTTTTACGGCTGAAATGAAGATGATGATGAATTGGCCCTGTTTTAGGATTCTGTGCTGCCATTAATTGTCGATTTATTTACATTTTGAACGAGAATATTTTTACCATCAAATATATCAAATTAATGAAATAAATGAAATGCAAAAAATGCATTTCATTTATTAATTCATTTGTCTAAACGTAGTCTCGTTCAAAGTGTAATGTGCCAATTGTTCTAAGTACTTAAATCCAGAAGGGTGCGTTTTCCATAGCCTGTAGATTTTCCGCAATTCAAAACTAAACTCAATAAATTCTACGTCATTATGAAATTGTTAAAAATCGACAATGATTGGCGTTTTCTACGCCAATCATGACGACTATTGACGAGCTCTGTGGCGCAGCGGGCGAAGGTCCGCCTGCGACGCAAGAGGTTGCGGGTTCGATTCCCGCCGCGGGATAAATTTCTGTACGATCTGCAGATATTTTTTCCGGGTGTTCTGGGTGTTTTCTATATATAAGAAAAATATCTATCTATGTAGTATATGTATGTATTAGCTATATCAGTAATCTATGTTATGGGTATAACACAAGCTCTGCTTAGCTTGGGGCTAGATGATGTGTGAATTGTCCAACCTTATTTTTGTTTACTACCTACTTAATATTTCTTTCAAAATTCAAAATTCGATAAATACTTTATTATTGCGGCCGCTTGGACCATATTGACGCGTCACAAATTACACAATAAAAACACAACAAATATATTTCAATGACAATTTGTCACAGTGATCAAGCTTTATGAATAAAAATAGAGCTAAAAAATGGCCGCCTACATGGCCAGCCAAATAACATACATAATAATTTATAAATTAACTTGACTCTGGCAGAATTGTGTAAAACCAAACACATAAAGCCATAAAATAAGAAGACAGGACAAAAGTAGAGCTGATCATTTGACATATTTTCGACCAAATTAAAACAATTTAATTTTAATTTTATTTATTATGGAACAACAAACAGCTACATTATATATTTTAAGTACATTCTTTGTAGGTACATTCATAGAATGTTAAAGTGGTTAATAATGTAGCCCACAGCGTTATTCACAGATTAAAACATTATTTTCAAACAGAGAGTCTAAAAGCAGTACAATTAGAAATAATTAGGTATAAATGAATGTTTTTTTTTAAAAGTCTTATAAATTGTAAAAAAAAGATATTGTTTCTGTGATGAACCATTATGTTTTTAGGAGATCAATGTCTGCCTTGAAAAGAATATAATTCACTAGATTTCTAAATTTATATAAAGAAGAGATAAAAATGTCTATATCTACGAATAAGATATTATAGGACTCAGTCATACGACGAATAGGGATACGACATCCCGAGTTAGTGCGGCAGGAAGTTAGCGCAAACAGCGTACAAACGCGAGTAGCTCTTGGAGTACAGGTTCTTGGAACGACGTAGCACAATTTTGCAACGAGGTCAGTACAGTCAAATTTATTATGTACAATACTGTATAAGGTAACAACATCGAGGTATTTGCGTCTAGATTCGAGGGTGAGGAGCTTATACTTGGAGAGTAAGAGAGAGTATGAGTAGTGTTGATGAAAACATTTGTTAGTCATTGAACGCAAGTACTTTCGCTGGACCCTCTCTAACGCCACAATGTATTTGTTGTAAAAGGGATTCCAAATCGGGACCGCATATTCAACCTGTGAGCGTACCAGTGTTTTATAAAGATATAGGAATGTCGATGGTCGCCTAAAATCTGCTGAGGATCTCATGATAAAGCCGTACATCTTAAAGGCTCTATTGATAATGCTTTCAATATGCAAGTCCAAGTGGAGTTTGCTGTCTAAAATAATTCCAAGGTCCCTTAATACTGTAACTCTGTGAAGGGGAGCGCCGCAAAGGCTATATGGGAAATTAATACAATTGTGATTTTTAGTAAAGCTAATAAAATTACATTTTGGTAAGCTGAGGTGAAGTTTGTTGGTGTTACAATATGTAGTAAGTCTATTGAGATCTTCCTGAAATAAGATGCAGTCGTCTAAAGTTTTAATGGGCATGTAGGCTTTGAGGTCATCAGCATATAACAAAAATTTTGAATTTTGAAAGCAGAGGTCGATATCGTTTATAAAAAGTATAAATAGAAGAGGTCCTAAGATTGAACCTTGGGGTACTCCAAAGGTAACGTGGATGCTATTGGATTGGAAACCATTGATTACAACTTTTTGGGTTCTATTAGTTATATAGGATGAGAACCAGCGAAGAAGATTACCTCTGATTCCGTTATATGCAATCTTCGACAACAGAATTTCATGATCCACCTTATCGAACGCCTTTCTGAAGTCTGTATACACAGTATCTACTTGTACGCGTCTGTCGAGATTTTCAAAGAGAGAGTTAGTAAAAATTAATAAGTTAGATAAGGTTGATCGCTGCTTTACAAAGCCGTGCTGTTCGGGTATGATTAAGTTGTGGAGAGAAGGGTAAATTTCGTTGTGTACTAGCCTTTCAAAAAGTTTAGCCAGACCAGACACAATGTCGTTAAAACAATGTCGTTAAAACACTTGAGCTTAGTTCTGAACTACGGACCTTTAGCGACAGAACATACCAAACTTCTATTTCCTCTCAAACGGCGCACCAGAAAGCCCCCCAGGTATAGCATTTTCATTAAATATTTATTCGACGACCCCGAGTCGAAAGGGTAGCCTGAATTGCTTTTACGTGTGAAATTAAAAAAGCATGTAATGTTATTAGAATTGAAAAACTTTGGGTTATGTTTCATTTGAATTAACTGCAGTGCTAAATTAAGAGTGGCTAGCCAATTAACCGTTAACTATTTGATAATTTTGTAAATTTAAATTATAAATTACATACAAATTTGCGCATTTAGTTTATGGTAATATTTTAAATTTAAGATTGTAAATGTATGATTATGAACCTATCAAACGCTTGCGTTCACTTTCTTAAAATTTTAAAGATCATAATTGTATGTTAACGTGATTAAGGCAGTAATCGTTTCTCAAATAGCGGGTTCGATGTATACAAATATTTTCATGATGTGTAGATGCCGTGTGGTGTCGGCTGTAGAATGTTGCCGCTTCTCTTATGCCCGTGGATGCAGTAAGAATCTCTGAAGGGATACCTTATAAGGGTTCCCACCCTGTACCAAGCAACTCCAAGTACTGATCATGAGCAACTTTCCGCTTTTCCATGCTTGGTGCGGTATTACTATCTATCAGGGTATGGGTTTTGCACCACCTATTTAAAAAAAATGTATCTGGTTCAAATCATCAAACTTTGCTCTGTTTACAGCCAGATGTACTCACATATGTGTAAAATAACCAGCATTTATACAAGTTTCGGCGTGGCGTGCCAGCAGTAGAATATTGCCCCTCCTTTCTTATCCGTGGCAGCAGTTCTGCTAAGGGATACCTCCGGAAGATGGGCAGCAGCGTATTTCCGTGTATCTACAACCCTTACTGCGATCGCCAACCCGCCTGCCAAGCTTGTATGGCAACACAACCTCATGGTAAGTTCGTAGTGATCCATGAGCGAAGCCTTTGTTCAGTAGTGTTGTCCTACGGTCAACCGTAGGACAACACTACTGAACACGATGACACGTTTATCATCATCATCATCTCAAGCCGTGGGTGGGGTGCCGGCAGTAGAATGTTACCCCTCCTCTCCTATCCGTGGATGCAGTAAAAGCCTGCTAAGGGACACCTCCGGAAGATGGGCAGCAGCGTCTATCCGTGTATCAACATCCCATACTGCGCTCACCAACCCGCCTGCCAAGCGTGGTGAAAATGGCAACTACCCCTCATGGAGATCCATGAGGGAGGCCTGTGTTCATCAGTGGACGTTTTTATGGCTGAAATGATCATCTCAAGATGATAAACATGTCATCGGAACGGAACGATCATAACCTGAACGTAGTCTTGTACGTTCAGGTTAAATTCGATCGCTCAGATTGCTGCAAATGGAACTTTTATGTCGCCACTTTTGAAAACTTTGGAAAATGCGAGAGATTTCTACGTGTTCCACTTAAATATTTATGTCTTAAAAGCATTTGGACGATTCTGAGGAACTCGGAAGACTGGGCTTTAACTGTATTTATAGAATAGACTAACAAAGGAGTTTGTAGGATAATAATCTTAAATTTGAGATGTTCTGACGATCTCCGTTAAGCTGACTGAGACACCCTACACGGAATCGATCCATATACGTAATCAGCTATTACCGATCGTATCAGAGAACACGGAAACATTCATCATTTCAGCCGAAAAACGTCCACTGATGAACACAGGCCTCCCTCATGGTTCTCCATGTGGGGTAGTTGCCATACTCACCACGCTTGGCAGGCGGGTTGGTGAGCGCAGTATGGGATGTTAATATACGGAAAGACGCTGCTGCCCATCTTCCGGAGTGCTTCATCTTTACTAATATTACTTGTATAAAGAGACAAGATTTGTAATTTTGAATGTTTGTACTGAATAAACTGAAAACTACTGGACCGAATTTGAAAATTATTTCACTCATAAAATGCTACATTATTAAAGAATAACTTATGCTATATTTTTAAGCCCGTGGCGTTGCAATAGAGGTGCAGTGTGGTATGAAGTTCGCCGAGTCAGCTAGTAATTAATAATGCAATATGTTCGCCCTTTGAAAGTAGTGTGTAAATAAACTTTTCCCATCCATTATATAAATTATTTATATATAGGGCCAGTCAGCAACTCATCAGGTAAGCCGTGGGATGTCGGCAATAGAAGATTGCCTCTCTTCTCTTCCCCATAGATGCAGCAAGAATCTGCCATGGGAAACCTCCAGAGGATGGCTGGTGTAACAACATACCGCACTGCGCTCGCCAACCCGCCAGCGTGGCGTGATGAGTATGATAAATGATCAGTATTGCAGATACATGAGGGATGTCTATGTCCAGCAGTGGACGTATTACGGCTGAGATGATGATGAGTCAGCAACTGGTATTCATGCTGTAAGGTGATGAGACCTGGTCCATTTCTGAAGTGCTGCAAATATTATTTCACTCCCATGTTTTTATTTGGCATGGCTCTACTACTTTTTTTTAGTTCCTATAGATAGAAGAAATAGCATATAGTAAGTACCTTAAGACAAAACGTGAGATCAATATTGTAAAAAAAATCGGGGAATTAAATATGTTCCCTAATAAAAGGTTAAGAAACCCTGGCCAATCACACTGCCAGCAGACAAAACCTTATTCGTACTGAATACAAAACCTTTTTAGCTCTATAATAGTTTAATAGCACGTTACAAATCACGTTGACCTACGGTTCCTAAGGTGATAAACTACTGCGTAAAATTAAGTGATGCTTAACATCAAACGGCGGTGTTCGTTCATCATCCCCAGAGAGGTATTAAGGTGATGTCGTTGTATGTCACGGCTCAACTAGGCATATAAATTGAGGCTATAAATTCATGTGAGCACTAGGCGATGTTATATATTGATGGAAAGCTTTATTACATGTATGGTTTTCGGGACAAAACGTGCAAGCTTCATTGAGACCACTTCCTAAAATTTCGCATACATTTCAGTGACAATACAATATGCAATACTTGCATAATGTTATTTGCACCATTGTCTAAAATTGTGATTGGGTTATGAGCCGGGGGACACATACACAGCTATAAAACTTTTGCAGTGCCAACTTTCATCATTATCTGTACCTATGTGTTTCTGTTCCTCAATAAATATCTTAAAACTTTGATGGCCGCTGCCACAAGATGGCGCTTGATGAATTTTGTTGATAAAATTGTATGGTTATCAAACGTTTCGTAGTATAACAAGAAACCCATATAGTTTCGCTTTGTCTGTCTGTCTGTACGCCGTCACCGGCTTTGCAAAGGAACTATTACTCCCAGAAAGCTGTTATTTTGCATGGACATATAAAATAACAACGCCGAGATAATGCTACAAAAAAATGCTGATAAATAATTAATTTGGGGTAATTTTTTTTCTTATTTTTCCTATCGTGTGAGGAAAACAATAAGGATTAAGCTAGCTTTTTCGGTTTCGGAGAAATAGTCGCTTAATTAGGCGGCGGACTCGTGGTCACACCGGTTTGATCCACCAGTGTGACTACGAGTAATTTCTCTTACTCGTGGTTACACTACTCTGAAAAAGGATCGCACTTGACTGAATAGTGTTGGTATGTAGTGAAGTGCCCGATAGATAAAATATTCGTAAAATATCTAATAACTTTGTAACTCCTCAAATAAGTGATTCGGTTTCCCAAACATACCGGAATAAGATAAACCGAAAACTCAATTAATACCCTGTAATGTTTTGATAAACCTAAAACAACATACACCAACTTCTAACAACAGGTTTACTGTTAACTACGGAACATACTACTGTACTGTTAACATACGTTACATAGCGCGTGCCCCGACACGCATGGCCTAATTTACTTAATAATATGCATTTAACCAAACCGAATGCTAGAAACAAATGACGAGTAACATTTATCTTTATATTTTAGTCGATTCAGAAACTGTACTACTGACTGAGTGAGCTGTTGACACCATGACTTGTTGATGACCTGTACGAACGTCCTATAAATAAATAGACAAACGTGTATAAATTCCTACACTATACTATTTGAGTTGCAGACGGCTTAGATACGTGGTCTGGGACATTTTATTATTTATTTAATACCCAACAGTTTAACACGTAATATAACATTGTGCTCCCTTACTTAAAGAGTACCTACCACAGCATGCAATAAAATAAAAGTATAATCACATATGAGTTTAAATTTTCACCAAAGGCTTTTGCACAGTGAACTGTCAAAGCTATAATCACGTTAAAGCTTTTGGGAGAGTTCTGAATCTTAATATCTTCATAATTTATGGCAGTGTCAACGAAGAATTACCTACCTAAATAATGGGTTGGGTAAGTATTTAAAGAAAATTAAACGAATTGTAATAATTATATGCGTGAGTTGATGGTGAATCTGAAGTGATACTGTTCATAAAATACTGTTCTGAAATGGATGTTGAGAAACACATTCACAAAAAGGTATGCGACCAAAGCACTATGCCATAATTCTCTGCACGTCCAACATTTGCCAGCTATTTTTATCATTATGGGAACAATCTGAAACGGGGTGCATCTGGATGCGGTAACAATAACTTTGATCTAAGCAAGGACGAGCTATTCTTGTCCTACATAAATCCACAGTCAGCTTAAGAAGTAAGTTGAAAGAAACAACAAGTGGCCGATCAAGCCAGTATCGATGGAGCAGATCTTAATTAACTCTGTAGAACTGTGATAAAATGTTCGATTTAAATTATTATTTTAAATCGAATATTTGATCACAGTTCTACAGGATTCCTATCATCATCATCATTTCAGCCATAAAACGTCGACTGATGAACATAGGCCTCACTCATGGATCTCCATGAGGGGTAGTTGCCATTCTCACCACGCTTGGCAGGCGAGTTGGTGAGCGCAGTATGGAATGTTGATACACGGATAGACGCTGCTGCCCATCTTCCGGAGGTATCCCTTAGCAGGCTCTTACTGCATCCATGGGCATGAGAGGAGGGGTATCATTCTACTGCCGGCACCCCACGGCGGTATTCCTATAAAACATTAAAAAACACAAACCATACGTCTTTTTTTCCCACTGCTTAGATTTCCATCTCTCATCTCTCAATATTATAAAGAGGAAAGATTTGTATGTTTGTAACGATTAAACTCAAAAACTACTGAACCGATTTTCAAAAAGGGACACTTTTGCCCAGCATTGGGATCCAACTAGCTGATTCGATTTGATTAGATAGTCATATATAAAATGTCGGATTTATAAATATATAATGCTGAACACTACACACAACACCATTTAGTCCCAAACTAAGCAAATCTTGTACTATGGAAACCGAAAGATTGATGGAATACTTATTTAATAATACTTACTTATTTCTTTGTGTAAATCTTATAATATATAGAAAAATATATGAACAATTACAAACATTTGTCCCGTGGCGGGAATCGAAACCGTTTCCTCCGGCGTATCGGTCAGCTATGCCAACTGAGCCACAGAGACAGTCTAATTTATTTAAAGAAAATGTTTCACTTCCATCGCTAAAAAGAATTCGTTATTTCGGTTAACTGGAATGATCGACTGACTGTACTTATCTTCTTTACGGATATAAGTTGGGAATTATCGATTGACGTATTTATGTGTTTCGACGGTTCACACAAAGCATAAACAGCAGACAAGAAGAAGAGCCAAACAACCAAAACAAAAAGTAGGTACTTACACTTAGTTTAATCAACATCATCATCAACTTACTATAAGTACAATAAATTAGACGTAGGGTGTATGTTTTTTAGGGTTCCGTACCCAAAGGGTAAAACGGGACTTAATTACCAAGACTCCGCTGTCCGTCTGTCTGTCTGTCACCGGGCTGTATCTCATGAACCGTGATAGCTAGACAGGTGAAATTTTCACAGATGATGTATTTCTGTTTTCGCTATAACAACTAATACTAAAACAACAAACGTGATTTTTTTGCCGTTTTTTGCTCGATATTAATAACGGCAATAGATAGACGCTTTGAGTATTCATAGATTATTTAGTTATAAATATAAAGTAAAGTAGTTGTTTTGCCAAATAATGGAACAGAACCCTTTGTGCGCCAGTCCGACTCGCACTTGGCTGATTTTTTTACGTTTACCATAACATATCAACAGGAATTAATTGACTTTTCGGTTAAAAGTATTCCGGTATGTTTGGGAAACCTCATCCCTTATTTGAGCGACTATTTCTCCGATACTAAAACTTAGCCCTTATAGTTTTCTTAGAAAGTTCATCATTTAACTAACATTTATGATTTTTTTCAGATTTTGAAAGCTAGCAGATTAGATTTTAGAGGGGGGAATCAGTTGAACCAGAGATATGTCAGAATGACACAAAAAGTAGGAGCAAAGCCAGGTAAGCTAGCATCGTAAGTAGTCTGGCATCTATTGTCGTGGTGAACAATAGGTTTGGGAACAACAATAGATTCGGCGGTATCGATTGGGTAATGCTAATGCTATTAGGGTTGTTTAGTTGTCAATTCGATAACACTTCTTTATCGATATCGATAGTGTTGAATCTTAGATTGGTAGGTACTTTAAAAGTGCAGCTCAAATTGTAACGCCTATTAAGTTAAATGATTACAACATTATTGAATAGCACAAACTCGCGGTAATCATTATCGGCGGCTGAGTCGCCAATGCGGCTCAGACTTTACCGACATTACCTTCTTAAGTTCTTAATTAGAGTCGGCGCTACCTCTGAAGTCTGATAGACGCGTTGCTGCTATCATTTCTGATGCTTTATCAACTAAATACAGACTACAGACTGTACTGTAGATATTAGTTCCCGCTTTTGTCGCAAGACTTCACTGGTGGCGCCGACTCCATTGAAAACTACTGTTACTTGATAGATTATCCTTCAAAAAAGTTTCATACTCGTATCCTTTATCTTTTATCTTTGTTTGAATGTAGTTTGGCAACGCATTGTACCTGTAGGATTGGCGTTTGCCACCTAGCAAAAATATGCCCTAGCGAGGTGCATGTTTGATGGCTGATATTATTATTCTATGTTTGCAATAAATAACTTTATGACTAACTAAGACTATGACTGTAGTCTATAGGTAGAGCATGATGTCTCTCTTCTAGGGTAGAATAGACAACAATGCGTGTACGTTGATTAGATAAGGATAATTTATAGAGTCAATAATAAAATATCTTTACAAAACTTTGACTTAGAATTTAGGTCTAGAGAGTAGAAGACACCGAGACTAGACTGACTGAAAAATTACATTTAGATGTAGGCAAATTAGCTTTCTACGAGTAAGAGAATAAACACCATGCTTGGCTCGAAGGTGGGGCATAGAAACTGCCTAGGGTTGACACGTGCCGCGACGCGTGTCAAATGGCTCGGCAAATACGAACTATCAAAAACTTTGTTAGTTCGATGGTGGCCCGTCTCACAGCGAAGTATCATTGGAACAAGGCGTGACTGAAGTGGATGCGCGTGGTTTTAAGACGACCCAAAGCAACCTTGGGCTATGGCCGTGCAAGGACAACTAATTAGTTCCGAAGATGTTCTTAATTTTAACATAACCGACTTAATAACTTTAAATTGAAACTGTGAATTAACTATTATATATTACTTAAGTATATAAGTTATTTCAATATAGATAAATAAATATCGATAACAAATCTGTGACCGGTGTCATACCATCCCTATTTTGATATAATATTATTGTCTATTAAAAAAAGACCCTCACGGATTAATAACCAACTGTCGTGAGAGTTGACGAATTTATCGTCTGTGGGATTTGAATACAACATTTAAGCAAAATCGATAAATTATGCTTAAAGTAAGTTTCATACGATTATTTCAAACAATTAACCATTACACAGTGAGAAGTCATTGTGTAATGGTTAATTTGATTTGATATGCGGCCAACGGTACCTATAAGTAAAAAGTGTTTGCTGCCTAGAAAAAATAAATATTGTATAGTGCCCTAGGAGAGTACATGTCTAAAAGTTGATTATTATTGACCATTGTATAATATGTTTGCATTGAAAGAAATAAATAAGAATCACTAAGGACCGTAGGTAAAATAGACAGAAATATATAAAAAAATACATTTATTATATTGTTAGGATAAAAAATACCAACATAAAAACTATCACTGGTGGAAAAATATTAATAAAAACTAGAAGAAGAAGAAATACATTTATTGGACACACACAGTAAACTTAGAAATAACTATAGTAAAAACACTGACTTATTTCTAATTTTAATCTAGGAGTACCTACCCAGTTAAATATTCTGCGACATAGGTAGTGACAAATAGATGGTAAGCAGCTCACTCAGCGGGTCATAGCAGTATGAATACTATTACTACCATCGAAGGAATTTTAACAGCTACTAATAGTAGCTAAACCGGCCACAACAAATTTATATCGATAGTAGGCTACTATAGCTGTGACCGATATCATCCCATCCCTATTTCGAATAACATATAATAACAATATATATTATTTTCTATTAAAAAATCACCCTCATAGATTAATGACCTACTGTCGAGAGTATTGAATGAAATTATCATCTGCGCGAATTTAATACAACATTTAAGAATAGGGTTGAAGGGATGAAGTTACCTATTAGTCAAACTGTCGACGCTCGGTGTTCACAAATCAATTTGATTTTATTTATTACTAGATTATGTTCAGTTGCGCACGCGTTGTTATTGCATCTAGTTTTTTTTTATGTATTACTAGTCGCGCTCCGCAGTTTCACTCGGTAGTTTCACATCTCAGCCGTAGTATGTCCACTGCTAGAGAAAGGCCTCCCTCTTGGATCACTACGTCGTGTACTGATCATGAGGGGCTGTTGCCATACTCGCCACGCTTGGCAGGCGGGTTGGCGAGCGCAGTACGTGTTGTTAATACACTGAAAGACGCTGCTGTCCATCTTCCGGAGGTATCCCTTAGCAGATTCTTACCACATCCACGGGCAAGAAAGGAAGGGCAACATTCTACTGCCGGCACCCCACGGCATACAACAAATAAATAAATTATCTTTTCTAGTTGACGGTAATTCGTTAAAATAATAACAACATCATTGGTTTCAGCAAATCCGACATACTTAATTTAAACTATATTTGAATTTACAATTTGATTTGAGAATCTTTCTTCAAGAGCTGCACGGTAAAAATAAATATTCTTTAAACCGAATACTTACATTTCACTTACACATGGGAAAACAAGTACCTAAACAATTGTTAGATTACAAAAAAAACAAGTTTCGCACCTCGATTGGGCGATAGATCGACAAAGCCTTTTATTAATTGAAATAAAAACACAAAAATAAAGTGACGCATTACTACTAGGGGGCGAAGCCCCCTAATATGCATAGCGCTGTCTGTCTGTCTGTCTGTGTATGAGACGATTACAACCGAACGCGTTGGCCGATTTACATGAAACCTTTTTTGTTAGCACCGTCTTAATGAGAGAAGGGTACTGATTGATTTTGGTGACCCACACAGGGACCGGAGTTAATGTGACCTCAAAAGGTCACCAAAAAAATAAAAGTCATCAAATGGCCGAAAACGTCCAAAAACACAAAAATTTCATTTTTGACCTTTGGTGACCTTTTGAGGCCTTCGCCCCCTTTTCTGGTACCCCCGTACCAATGCTTGCATAAACTCAGTTCTGATTCTGTCACAGATAACAAGTATAATCGCAACATTATTGCAATGAACCTAAGTAATTTGATTCCATTCGTGATCGTGTGGTAGGCTACCTTGGTCTTACTTATGCACGACCTAGCCCAATAAACAGTTTGATCTAGGCTTAAGCTGGGTTCCTAAGTTAAGTAAAGGAATCCTTTCTCAAAGGACTTGGTTGGATTTTGACACAATATATAATTTTAAACATTAATCCTATATACCTCCTATTATCTAGTATTAAAGTACCTACAGTTTTTTTTTATACTACTTAATGACGAGACAAGCCGAAGGCCCACCTGATGTTAAGCGGTCACCTCTACCTATAACAATTGCAATGCCGCGGTGATCACGTTCACTAAGCACATGACCAGCGCATTGCGCCCGTCACCCTGAGACAGAGTTGTAAGGTCTCATGTGCCCGTAATTTCACCGGGCCCTTGCCCTTCAAACCGGAACACAGCAATGGAGACATTACTGCTTGGCGGCAGAAATAGGTATGGTGGTAGTACTTCCCCGGATGAACCCTTCACAAAAAGTTCTACTACTACTAAAAGTTCTACTACTACTGATACACTATTATGTACCTAAAGATATTTTTCGACATCATCATCATCATTTTAATGTCCATATCCAACACTTTACATAGCCGTGGGGTGCCGACAGTAGAATGTTGCCTCTCCTCTCTTGCCCGTGGATGCAGTAAGAATCTGCCAAGGGAAGACGGGCAGCAGCGCAAAATATCAACAATCCGTACTGACCTCGCCAACCTGCCTGCCAAGCGGCATCTTAGCTGTAACACTGTTATCCATGTCCACTGCTAGACATAGGCTTTCAGGATCATGACGGGGTTGTTGCCATACTCGCCATGCTTGGCATAGGCGGGTTGGCGAGCGCAGTATGGGATGTTGATACACGGAAAGACGGAGGTATCCCTTGGCAGATTCTTCCATCCACGGGCAAGAGAGGAGAGGCAACCTTCTACTGCCGGCACCCCGTGGCATAATGTATGCAAATGTATGCAAAAGCAGTATATCGTTAGTGTTTTCAAACTTAACCCAATTATTAAAAATGGAGTGCCGCAAGTTATAATTACTGGTTATAATTTCAAAATGCAAAAACCACTTTATGTGATATAAAATATATGTATGGAGGGAACTGGGGGAGGCCTTTGCCCTGCAGTGGCACTTAAATGGCTCATAATAATAATAATAATAAGCCCCTCAAAGCCCAACCACACGTCCGCGCTGACCACCTAAGCCACGTGAGGGGCGGACACCTGCAATAAAATAACCTAGCAGGTGACCAAAAGGGTCCTGGCAAACCCATCAATATGGAGAATCGTAAAGATAATATAAGTATAGGGTCGCTTCCCGGGGGCGATCGCCGGGGCGCGCTTGGAGCCGATGCTGAGCGCTACAGCATACGAACCATCGGTGGCGAGGGTAATGGGCGGCCCTCTGCCGGGTATCCCGAACAATGCGAGCCCACAAGAAGGTACGACCTACGGCCTCTAACTAGAAGCCGGAGCAGATCTCAAGCCGGCAACGTCCTCTCAAGCAGGGACAACGACGACGTGGGAGTTACACGGCTTGCTCCTATTGAGGAAAGGAGCCTGACAAGCCTGTATGACAGGGCTGAAGGAGAACAAGAAGCCCTGTCAACTATATCCTCACCTACTTTTCTTTTCCCCTCTCTTCCTTCTTCTCCACCTTCTTACTTAAATACTTCTAAAACATCTTCCCTTACTTCTTCACCGAAATCTCCGGTTTCCACAAGACGATCATCAAGGCTACGGGTTCAACCCGTAGTCATACAAACATTAAACAGAGAAGTTACTCCGGTTGAGGATGTTTCGCAGGAGGCTCCGGCCGCTCAACCTGCGACCACCAAAGCTGGTAAACCAAGAGTGCGTATGAAATGGGATGACGAAATAAATACTTTCATCGTGCGCACATATTTTTACATAACTAATTTAGAAACCGACAAAACAATGTACTGCAAGAAACTTTTTGACCAGTTTAAAGTTAAATATCCAAGTCTTGATGTTTCATCCCAAAGAATCGCTGATCAAAGACGGGCTATCCTCCGAAACAAATTACTTTCAGACGACCAAATCATTAAAATTAAATTAGAAGTATCGGATCAATTAAATCGAGAACAGGAAATTAATGAGATTGCTAGACCACCAGACATGCACACACAGCCAGGAGACAATGTTATAAACACAATTACACCGTCTCCTATGCCTCAGTCGTTTAGCACCAATAATACACATGATCATATACCTTCTACCCAACTAATATCAATCTACTTTGACCAGGAATTAATCTCAGGTCGAACAATAACATCCATAGACTCACCCCACACAACACAAGTGGCGAACCAAGCTCTACAAGACCTAATAGATCAGTTTAAAACTACTTTGGAAATATACACAAATAGTGACCCAACAACTAGGCCTAGATTACCTGTTTTACGAGAAAACAAGAAGTTATATGAGATGGTTCACGCATTTAACCATGAGATTTTAGGCAAATTCTGTAACGAGGATACCGACCTTACACAAATTCACACTTTTATATATTGCAGTGCCCTAGTCATTTCAACGAGTTTAGGATATAAAATATCATCTATACAAAATAATCAGCCTCGCAGAAGAAACAATCTTAAACCCCCATGGCAAATAAGATTAGAAAACGATATTAAGCAGCTCCGGGCTGATATCGGCAGGATTACACAGTATATAAATAACAATAGGCACCCGAATTTGATAAAGAAAGTAAATTCCATTTTTGACAAAAATAAAGTCCATACTATCCACGAGAAAAATAATACTAGGCCGGAAGAATTTCTAGACACACTCAAACAAAAATTAACATTAAAATCACAAAGGTTAGCTCGATACATAAAATCTTTACAAAGAAAAACTGATAATAAACTATTTAATACAAATGAAAAGCTATTTTACAGAAAGTTAAAAGAAAATAAAGAAATAAATATAAACAAGGAAATACCAACAGAACAAAACTTAAGAGACTTCTGGGCCGGTATTTGGAAAAGGGATAGAGAACACAACGATAAAGCCCATTGGATTAAAACAGAGGAAGAAAATGCAGCTAATATCCAAGAAATGGATTTTACGGAGGTATCAAAATTTGAAATAGAAGCGGTTACCAGAAGGATGAAAAACTGGAAGGCTGCAGGAGTTGATGGAATACATAATTTCTGGTATAAAAAATTCACTGTGCTCCATGAATCTCTAGCAAAAATTATAACGAATGTTGTAAAAGGAAACCAAGATCTGCCGCCGTTTGTAACTAAAGGAATTACCTTTATGTTAGCAAAGAGCAACGATACAGCAAATCCTTCCCAATATCGCCCAATCACATGTTTACCCACCATATACAAATTAATAACATCTTGCATTACTAGTAAAATTAATAACCATTTATCCATATACAACGTACTTACTGAAGAACAAAAGGGGTGCAGACAAAACCATAAGGGATGTAAAGAACAATTAATAATAGATTCTACCACACTTAAACATGCTACCACTAATAGCCGTAATTTACATTTAACATACATCGATTATCAAAAAGCTTTTGATAGTGTACCACACTCTTGGCTGATCCGTGTATTGCAGATTTATAAGATAAATCCAGACATTATTACTTTCTTAGAAAATACTATGAGTACCTGGCGAACAACACTATCACTCAGAAATAACGATAACTTGGTCACCACAGACGAAATTTACATTGAAAATGGTATCTTCCAGGGAGATTCATTGAGTCCCTTGTGGTTCTGTCTGGCATTAAATCCACTATCAAATATGCTAAATAAATCAAAATTTGGATACAAACTTACTACAGACACCACCATTTCTCATCTCATGTATATGGATGACATAAAATTATTTGCTAAAAATTGTACAGAGATGAATAAATTAATAAGTTTAACGTCAGAGTTTAGTACAGATATAAATATGAAATTCGGATTAGATAAATGCAAAACTCTAAAATTACAAAGAGGCAAAGTATCGACTAGGGATCATAATAATGATGATGAAAATATATTTGTAGTATTAGAAGAGAATGAAACGTATAAATATTTAGGACTTCACCAAGGTAGGATAATTGATTATGTAAAAAACCTCTCAACTCTAAAAATCTTATAAAAGCTATCAATACTTATGCGGTTCCTGTACTAACCTATTCGTTTGGCATTGTTAAATGGTCAGCCACAGACATAAAAAAGCTACAAGTAAAAACTAGAACAACATTCACTAAACATAATTATTTACACCCTAAGTCTGGGATTGAAAGAATTTCATTAAGTAGAATAAAAGGTGGAAGGGGACTTATTGATTTGAAAAACTTATGGGTAGGCCAGATTCAAAACCTGCGAAAGTTTTTCTACGAGAAATCAAGCACCAGTAAAATACACTTAGCAACTACAGAATTAGATAAAAACTTTACACCATTAAATCTTTATAATCAAGACTTGCAGTTTAAAAATTCCACAGATAATGAAAAAGAAAAACTTGATAGATGGCGAAGTAAAGAACTCCATGGTCGTCATATAAAGGACTTAGAGCAGCCACACATTGACCTACAAGCCTCGAACAACTGGCTCAGATTTGGCTCCCTATTCCCTGAAACGGAGGGATTTATGATAGCGATACAAGATCAGGTTATAAACACAAGAAATTACAGAAAGTTCATATTAAAAAGCCCCAACAGTCAAAACGATAAATGTAGGAAATGCCACCGTCAATCTGAAACCATTCAACACATCACCAGCGCCTGTCCCAGCCTCACACAAACAGACTACACCCATAGACACAACCAAGTAGTTCATATTGTACATCAAAAACTCGCAATAAAGCACCATCTCGTTTCTGGAAAACTTTTACCTTATTACCAATACAGTCCTAAGCCGGTATTAGAGAGCAATAATTACAAAATGTATTATGATAGAGCTATTCTTACAGACAGAACTGTACATAACAATAGACCAGATATCACATTACTAGACAAAGTCAACAAACATACATATTTAATAGATATCGCAATACCAAATACACATAACACTCAAAAAACAGTGACGGAAAAAATACATAAATACACAGAGTTAAAAGAAGAGATACTGAGAATGTGGAAAATGAACAAGGTTTATATCGTTCCACTTGTGCTCTCTTGTACCGGCGTTGTGCCTACGAATCTCATGCATTACCTGAAAGTGTTAGGTCTTCAGGAAAGCCTACACGTGACTATGCAGAAAGCTGCCATATTAAATACCTGTAGAACGGTCCGAAAGTTCTTGCAGGACGATTCCACGACAACTCAACACTCCAGTGATACGCACTTGGCTTAGGCTCGTGAGTTTCGCTTATACCGAAATATCTAAAAGATATTTTGAGAAAAAAAAACCTTTCAAAATAATAATAATAAAATATAAATGAAAAACCTGCTTTCATGGCAAATATCGTTAAATCGTAACAAAAAATAAAAAAAATATTATTATTATCTTCAGATCGTACAGACATTTGTCCCGAGGCGGAAATCGAACCCGCAAACTCTTGCGTCGCAGGCGGACCTTCGCCCGCTGCGCCACAGAGCTCTTCAAAATAAGGCATAAACGATTATTAAGTGTCTGTGTTGGTCGTGTGGTGACGGCAGTAGAATTTTGTTCCTCCTTGCTTCTCCGTAGATGCAGTAAGAATCTGCCAAGGGATATCTCCGAAAGATGGCACGCCTGCCAAGCGTGGTGAGTATGGCAACAACCCCTCTTGGTCAGTACTTAGTGTTCAATGAGGGAGGCCTTTGTCTAAACGACTTACGGTAGGGAGAGAGAGAAGTGTCTGTGTTTTATACAGTTCTTAGTACTTAAAATAATTATGCATATTAATAGGTTCACATCACAGTTTACAGAACACTAGCTTTCGCCCGCGACTTCGTCCGCGTGGAAATCCCCTTTTTTACGCAGAGCCACTTTGATTCGAAAATATAAATCCCATTTATTCCGGTAGGAATTTCGAAAAATCCCTTCTTAGTGCACCTCTAGGATACTCAAGGTATGTTTATGTGTGCCAAATTTCAAGTGCTTAGGTCCAGTGGTTTAGACTGTGCGTCGATATATCAGTCAGTCAGTCAGTCAGTGAGTCAGTCAGGACTTTGAATTTTATATATGTATATAGATAATAACGAGGCCATTGAAATACGGATGTAGGTATACGCAAACAAAATTAAAATTTAGAACGATATCTGGCTATCTTACGTCATCAAACAGGGTGTTTCATTTATTATGTTCGAGTAGTTTACACTACTCGATTACGTTACGCAAAAAAATGAAAATTTAGAACGAAGTAAACGTTCTAAATTTTATTTTTTTTGTGTATCCTACGTCGTTTGGTACTTTTCCCAAATTAAATTGTCCCATAGTAGGGTTTATTTGGCATCTCTTCATCTCTTCAGCCCCAATAATTAACTATTTTTTTTCTGCAAAATACCAAAACTCTGCATTTATAATACACACAGAGCTTACGATTTATTAACCTAGAAGTTGTTTTTTATGTATTCTAGGTTTATAATATAAGATTACATCGTCATGACAAAATATTAAATTTGTGTTTGCTACATTACCCAACAATTTTTTTCACTTAATATCATCCTCTATTAAATCATGTTTATGCCGGTCGGGGTAGAAGTCTTGTTTATTAAAATAACCTAGAAGAGACACACTAAAATATAATGAAAAGACCAGCTCAGCTTACCTATAAGTCCATCCACAGCCACCGATCCCAGGAACCACAGCAATCCAAATTGCGTAAACACATCCCTCATGTTTCTAACTCACATCCTCAGAGCTCATTGTAAACCTTATTCTCACTGGGATTAGGCTTAAAATCTAATCGGATTATAGGTGAACGACATCGCGCGATTTATTTTTAGAGCGACGAGGTACACGTCCTCACGGTATGAGCTCTCGCGCGGTACTGAAGGAAAGAAAAGCGTAGCGTCGCGTAGCGAAGCACTTTCGTAGCGTTTCGTAGCTCGTAGCTTAGTAGTAACTGTTATAATGGTCTGTATTGGAAAAGCCCCGTAGAATTGATTGAATTTTCATTGTACTTTTGAACTCTTTTATTATCAGTAATTTTAACTCCACGACGCAAAAAGAGGTTTGTTATAAGTTGAAAGTGTAGATCTGTATGTCGTTTTCGTACTTTATTTAGGCAAGTTTTCGTAGCTTGGTGGTAACGGTTAACCGATTTTGAATTAGTTTTTATTGTTTATGGTGACTGAATCGTGTTTTTTTGTTCTAAGTAATCGAGAGTGATCTCGCATTAAGGTTAAAAATATCTGTTTAGTCGTTTGAAAGTTATTGATTAAAATTATTTAATTTTAAAATTATTAACCTTCAATAATTTAGGTTCAACGGAGATGTCAGGACGAGTCGGATATGCATCAGCCGGAATAAATTTTCAAGTAAATCATTAAAATATAAATCAAAGGTTGAATGGCCGTCCGCGCGTGGGGCCGACATGACACTCACTGTGGGCTACTTATGTAAGTAGCCCCCCGTATTTACTACTATATTTCACGTTAATTTTGGAAGTGAAGTCATCACACCTCTTTAATGCGCCATTTTTTGCTGTCCCTTGTGATTTATGTCTACGGCAGGCTGGCCTGCTGGTTTGCAACCGAACTAACAATGCCATTGGACCATCGGGCGGGTGGTCTGTCTCATGGCCGTACTGGGTCCCATGGCCACTATTCAGTAACGGCTTTCGTCCATCTTCCATCATCATCACCTCAGCCGTAGTACGTCCACAGCTGGACAAAGGTCTCCCTTATAGCCGAGTACTGATCCTGAGGTTATTGCTATACTTTAGTTAAGTTAGTTCGCTTCGCTCACTCGTTGAACTTTAATTTTTTAACACTGGTACAGGCTGGGAATTACAATAGATGACTTCCCAACGTGCACCACTTGTTCACGTGGTTCACGACGGTATAAAAATTATTCTTCAACTTTACAACAGCAATAACTGCAAAAGTGACTATGGTAATTTATAACCATTGCCATCTATAACTATATACAGGGTGTATAATAACATTGTACTAACCCGAAAGGGGGGGTTTCAGCCCATTAAAATGAGTAGTTTTTGAAGGAAAAAAATCGTATTTCTTTATGAATACTTTTATTTATAATTTGACAGCGTTGGTACAGGGGTACCAGAAAAGGGGGCGAAGGCCTTAAAAGGTTAAAAATGGCATTTTTGGGTTTTTGGTCGTTTTCGACCATTTGAACTTTTATTTTTTTGGTGACCTTATGAGGTCACAATATCTCCGGTCCCTAGGGTCACCAAAATCAATCAGGACCCTTCTTTCATTAAGACGGTGCTAACAAATGAGGTTTCATGTAAATTGGTTAAAGCGTTCGGTTGTAATCGTCTCATACACATACGACAGACAGACAGCGCTATGCATATTAGGGGGCTTCGCCCCCTAATTATCCTGAGTTCATAATCGGATTTTTTTTACTTTTTAAGTATAAAAAACCTGTTTGAGGTATTTTTATTTGTAGTTGTACAACTGTTCGCAGAGGTCAATGACCCTGTCAAGAATCAGCTGGCTTTTAGGTTGTATCGTATGATCAGCTGTTGAATTCAAAACTTTTGTGGTCTTTTCTTGAATGAAAAACACTGAATGCTGAAAAGTCGTAGAACCCTTTTGTTCTACGACTTTTCAGGATTCAAACTAAGACTGTTCCTTGAGATGGTCAGAATAACCCCCTTTCGGCATAGTACACATGTTATAATACACCCTGTATTATACATAATAGGTTTAATGTTTTAGAGGCATACCTAACACTCTTATGGTACCTGCTTACCTACTATAACATTAAACTGTGAAACCGGTTTGGTAATGAATGCTTTCCGGTTTTAAAATAATGCTATAAAGGAAATTGCAAAGGAAATTTAGCACATTCGAAAGATTTTAGGTCCGTTTATACGAATACAGTGCAGTGGGGTGTCGGCAGTTTTAGAGGCATACCTAACACTCTTATGGTACCTGCTTACCTACTATAACATTTAACTGTGAAACCGGTTTGGTAATGAATGCTTTCCGGTTTTAAAATAATGCTATAAAGGAAATTGCAAAGGAAATTTAGCACATTCGAAAGATTTTAGGTCCGTTTATACGAATACAGTGCAGTGGGGTGTCGGCAGTAGAATGTTATCCCTCCCCGTGGATGCAGTGAGAATGTGCCAAGGGATACCTCCTGAAGAGCAGCAGCGTCTTTATGAACATCCGGTACTGCGCTCGCCAACCCGCCTGCCAAGCGTAGCGAGTATGGCAACAACCTCCATGTTCTTGAAACCTTTGTCCAGCAGTGGACATGAACAGCAGTCCCACTGAGATGATGATGATGAATATAATACGAATACAAATACAATGCCTACCAATTGTTTTAAGCTCATTATAATAATACAAAACAAAGATCATGTTGCCCTTAAGACGTTCGAAATAGAGTTTAATTTTGATTAAATAAAGGGCCGTTAGAAGAAAGGACTCGGGCTGACTATTGTATTAAAATCACGTAGTGAAGGGAATGTGATGCATATATTATTAAACCCAATATCTACGTGCTGAGAACGCAGTCGAGTTCGAATCCCGCAGGTTTACTCTTGCACTAGATTTTCTTCTTATTTTATGGTTCTTTAGGGTTCCGGGACAAAATAGTAAAAAGCAACCGTTATTGTGTGATTCACAGATGGTTATCTTGAAACTTGAATTGGTATTGGAAAACGCTTATTTACTAATATTGCATGCATACATACAAATTTTCTTATTTTATCTCGTATCTATTATTTTCTTATTCTTATTGCAAAGGAGCGGAAAATGGGTTTCAAAAATGTTAAGTGGAGTTACTAGGTCACGTGGGGTATCTATCATAATTCAGCTAAATTCATCAAACAGGGCTTAATTATGTAAGATGTTTTTTTTATTTTTAACTGACTTGTCCAAGAACATGTAATTTGTCAAAGGATATGAATAAATGTAAGATTACAGGAAAATTATAACGAACTCTCTAATTAACATAGATTTTTAGAAATCATCGAAAGTGTAAAAATATACATAAGTTCCGTCGTCAGACAAGAGTTGGCGCTGTCAAGATTCTCCAACAAATATAAACCACCATTAACACAAACTATATTGTATGATGGCACGGAACCCTCGGTGCACGAGACCGACTCGCTCTTGGCCGGTTTTATTGTGTTTGGTGTAACACATTTCTGCCGCTGTCATTAGGTAGGTCAGTAGGGCCAATTTGATAGTTTTTCGCCATCGTCATGGGTTTGTCAACACCCTCACTATTTTAAGTTCTGTGTAATTTGTGTAGATAGTGTGTAAGCGTTTTGATTTTATTCACTTTAAGCTTTATTTAAATTTGTTATTAATTCTAAGTTATGTGTAATGTATGTAGATAGTAAGGGTTTTGATTTTACAGTAATACCCCGCTTTACGCGAGGGATACGTTCCGTAAAAAATCGCGTTAACTGAAATTCGCGTATATCGAGGAACCCTAACAATACGCGTAAGCCTTTAATTTAATCAATACATTACATAGATACACTTAATTTTTTGTATATTTCGAAATTGGATAAACTGAGATTTAAAAAATATTCATCTGACGATTCTATTGCATTAGTATGTCAACATACAGAAAAGTATTTGTATAAACAGGGGAAGGAAAAAGCTAGTTACAATTCAGTATGACTATCAGCCCATGTTTGTCCTAGCAGTCATTTTGATAGGACAAAATAGTATGACAGCTCGAAAGTGGCCCTTTTTTTAACTTACGTCTAGTGGTGCAACCTAGTGTAACCGGTAACTACGAATCAGTCGTAAAAAGATTGACCATACTAATTCCCCAACTTGTAAAGCTTCCCAAGGCATTCGTTGACCTAAAAACTTAACTTATTATACTTATTGGATACGAAACTTGATTCCTTTCTTTATTTTTTGGCTTCCTTAAAATATCGGCTTTAAATATTGGCTTTCAAATTACTACAATAATATAATTTCTGGAACGTTTAAATAACAATTTTTATCCATACCTGCAATGTAAAAATTTAATTATCCTTAAGTATGGCTGTGGGGTGGCGGCAGTAGAATGTCACCCCTCCTCTTATGCCCGTGGATGCAGTAAGAGATACCTCAGGAAGATAGCTAAGGGATACCTCACGAAGATGGGCAGCAGCGTCTTTCCGTGTCACAAGGCCGTGTATCTTCCCGTACTACGCTCACCAACCCGCCTGCCAAGCGTGGTGAGTATGGCAACTACACTTCATGGAGATCCATGAGGGAGGCCTGTGTTCAGCTGTTCGTTTTAGCTGGACGTTTTACGGCTGAAATGATAATGTAAATAAAAAAAATACTAAATTACCCTTATATCATTTATTTTGTTTTTAATGAAATAAAATTTTAGTCATAAATTAAAAACTAAATAAAACAATACTGGTGCCGATCTTGTGCAGTACCACGCGTTAATTACCTAAGTTACTACATTTTCTTAATAGATGTATGTACATAAAAAATATTATCGTCGCAGAAGAAATTAACGATAATAAATCGTTAAAGTTAAGAGTGCCAAAAATCAGTCAATCAAAAGGCAATTTCATATGACTGACTGATATTTCATGACATCGTAACATCTCCTGATTCGTATCAAGAATACTATGTACCTACTTACTCTATAAAAAGTCGATCTTAAAAAAAAATCTTACATTATAAAGACAACTTTATAACCGACTGTAATTTTTCGCAACAACATGAAGATAAAAGGCGAGAAACAGCCAATCAAAGGGAAATTTTACAAGACTGGACAATATTTCATGCCTTAATGATGAAACAGTAAACTATCTTGAGACACGTGTATGAATAAAGGTCTTCACAAAATCGGCACCATCATCAATTCGTGCATTTAATGTTGGCACCCGCAACTACTGGCGCTAAGATTGAGACCAAAAATAACTTACCACGACACAATTCAACTTAACCACGACTTGTCACACCGATAATAATACAAATATTTTATTACACAAAGTCAATGTTAACAAATTGAGTTGTACACCTCTTACTGTGTTAGACTGTTACACTGTGGTTCACAAAGTAAGTCATAAAAAATGTTGTTCAATGTGAGCTATCTCTCCTGATGTCGACGTTATGTTATGCCTGCAGTAAATAATATAATATTGATTTTTGATATTATGTGTGCAGTTCTAAAATTAAAACAGCCAAATTTTACATAATTTTACGTTGACAGCTAAAAAATTTTATGCTTTATAACGGTGTCGATTCTGTTTCACACTTCGTAAAACTAATTAAAATTAGATATATGACGTTTCTAAATTTAGAGCTGTCAGCGTTAAATTGGGTCGTTTTGTTCCATTTTAATTTTAGAACTACACTAACCAAATAGCTACCTATATGTCATTTTAGTTCGTCTTACGCCAATTTAATTAGCTTTAGCTAGTTAGTACAACAGAATCGCTACCAATGTGTTAACTTATTTAGGACTATTATTTTTCCAACATGCAAGTAAATTGAGTGTCGTGGTTTTGTTCAAAGCCTACTTCAGCCAAATTTGATGAAGAATGTTTGTAAGCAAACTGTTAATACTCAACCTAAAAATTACTTTTTTTCCGTAGGTTTTTATATTATATTTCTCAATCTTCTCAATTATTGAGGATTTGTGACCACTCCCTTCAATATAAATTGCTATTAACTCAATTAAAACACCAACCCTTAAGAGGGGCCAATCCAACTTACTTTTCATACAACCGCTCGTACGTGGGTGTAGCGTCGTAATAGATCTTTCTATGAAACTTTTGATCTAATAGGTATCTTGTGCACTATATCTAGGTTTCTATCCAAACAAAAAATCTAAATTTGGAGAAACAAATTCAATTTGTATAGAAAGATCTAATACGACACCACACCCACGTACGAGCGGTTGTATGAAAAGTAAGTTGGATTGGCCCCTCTTAAGAAGCCATACAATACAATAATTAAATGTGACAGTGTGTTTACAAAACATTCTACATGGAATTTAGCTGAAGTATTGTTTAACTCAGTGTACAGACAGCTAATGTAAAACTAACACAACTAACAAAATACACAGCTGTCCCGAAATTAATCACATTTATAATAAACTTGTTCTACTCCAACAGTATTACTTCTTTAAATAAAACTCACATCCAAACATACAAAACGTCAGTACAACTCCCATTCACACGCCTACAAACAGTAATCCTAAATTATTTTATCTTTGCATATTTGCTAAATACAGTAACAAAAAATATTTCTGATTAAGTGTAGGATTCTCTTAATCTTCTATATACCAACTAGTTGGTTAGTAAGTTCCTAACCGATAGTTGCCTCCTTGGCACAGATGGTTCAGAGCCGAATGATATGCCGGAGCTCGTAGGAGGGTTCTATACCCGCCACAGGACAAATGTCTCTAGATATTTCACAAATGTCACGGATTGGTTATTTTTCTATGTATGTATTTACGAAAAAAATAAGTATTCTATCAATCATCTGGTACCCTTAATACAAGTTCTGCTTACTTTTGGGTGAGATTGTGCTATGATGATGATAAGTTAATGCTGTAAAGTTCCCAGTGAAGACTTGTCACCTTCAAATCCCGCGTGATTAGAAAACATCATTTTAATCCTTTAGGGACAAAGTCTCGAAAAATGTAGTACTTAGGGCAGATTTTTCAATCCTCAGATAAACAGTCGGATATTGCCCTCTAACATTCATAAATACCGTATTGTGGTCTCACTCTCTCTCTATGCGTTGGACAAGTATTCGAACTTTTATCTGATGATTGAAAATCGACCCTTAGACGAATTTAGCTTTATGAGAATCCTACAGAGAATCACAACCTTGCACATACTCGTATTTTAGGTACAATATCAGTACAACAACTTACATTAATTGGACTGTTATTAAGGAACCGACAGTACATCTTTTGAACACCAAATTCAGAGGAACCAATATTTTGGTGCATTTGGTCCTCTTAATACATATTAGAAAATACACACATGGGCTAATTCTAGATCAAGGGTCTAACAAAATACAATAAAAAAATTATTATTAATTATTATTTTGCTAAGGTTATTAATTTTTTTGAAAATGTTCTACCTAAGTGTGGTTAAACACTATAGAAATAACAAAACTATAAAACACAACAAACAGAATGAACTATTTACGTATTCACTTGCAAAGCAGATGGTTAATGATTCAACAGCCGTGGGGTGCCGGCAGTAGAATGATACCCCTCTTCTCTTGCCCGTGGATGGAGTAGGAGTCTGCCTAGGGATACCTCCGGAAGATGGGCAGCAGCGTCATTCCTTGTATCAACATCCCGTACTGCGCTCGCCAACCCGCCTGCCAAGCGTGGTGTGGCAACCTCTCATAATCAGTATTTAGATCTCCAAGTCCATGAGGGAGGCCCTTGTCCAGCAGAGGACGTCCTACGGCTGTGATGATGATGATGATGATGAAAGAGAACTATGGTTCATCAGGGACAATACGGACCCATCCGTATATTTTTAATATGTTTACGTCACAAGTTAAGGAGTGGGAGGGAGTCGACAAAGTGTGACATTGTGACAATGGGTCGCAGAAGCCAAACAAAATCGTTACGTCACATTTGACAAAATATGGAAATGGAAACAACTTTTTTAATTTGAATTAACTATGTTAATAAGTTTGTTGAACAAAAATTAAGGAAATTAAAACGTTAAATTACACGTTTAAATATTCTTAATTTTTGTGTCATATTTTAATTTCTACCTAATTTCTCTTGTATTTTTGCCAACTTTATGACTATGAAATTACAGAAAACAATTAAATTCGTGACGTTATGTGGATGGAGTTAACTAAGTATGCTTGTGTGTAGTGTATATATATATATATATATATATATACACTGCCGGCCAAAAGTTTGAGACCACTTGTAAAAATCTTTGTAACCACCAAAATATTTCAAAAGTACACATGATAAAGAGCTAATTTGAACACCTGCGTATTCTATTGTTATCAAAGAATTTCTGAGAGTCATTTTTATTGTATATTTTTAAGTTATCATCCTTTAAAGGTTATTGTTTCAAAACATAAATGAGTACCGCGCGCTTACCAGGTGATAGAGTCATTGTTATATTTTTTATGGCCTGCTCATTTCTAATTATTTTGGTTTTGTTTTGCGGTAACCGTACTTCCGGATTATTTTAGCTTCCTTAAACATATTTTTTACCTGAGTTTTGATGGAGTAAATTTTTCATTATCTTAACTAGTCTGAGCTCGTCGTTGTTACAGTGAAGACTAAGTTGAAGAGATGCTAAGTTATTTGGTCGCGTCGCCGTTCGAAAACCACTACTAAGGCCACAAAACAAAAAGAAACGGATGCAGTGGGCCCTTACCCATCGAGACTGGACTGAAGAAGACTTTAAAGAAGTTCTTTGGACAGATGAATCCAAGTTTGAAATATTTGGTTCAAAACGACGAATTTTTGTTCGACGTACCGCCGAGGAAAAGATGATGCCAGATTGTGTGGTGCCAACAGTTAAGCATGGTGGTGGTTCCATTATGGTCTGGGGATGCTTCTCGGGCCATGGAACCGGAGATTTGGTACGAGTCGAAGGAATCATGAAAAAGGAGCATTACAAACGAATACTACAGCAAAATGCCGTTCCGTCTGGTTTAAGATTAATTGGAAATGGATTTTTTTTCCAACAAGATAATGATCCTAAACATAGTTCAAAATTATGCAGGGGTTATTTAGAACATAAAGAAACAGAAAGGGTGTTAAAAAACATGGTGTGGCCCCCTCAGAGCCCGGATCTCAACCCCATTGAGCTATTGTGGGAAGAGCTTGACAGAAATGTGCGCAGTTGTTGTCCCTCCTCACAAGAAGACATGTGGAAGGCTTTACAAGAAAGCTGGAACAATATCTCACAAGATACAATTGATAAATTGATTGCTCGTATGCCGAGACTAGTGAAAAAAGTTATAAAATGCAAGGGAGGCTTTTTTGACGAAAAATCCGTTTAATGATTTTATTAAATATGAACGTCATTTTTAACGTAAATGGTTGATATTACTTGATTTTTTTTTTCTTCTTGATGAATGTGTATTAGTAAATAAGCATTTTAATTAATATCTAAACCTCTTGATTTATATTTTGAGTTTTATTTCATTTTGCTACTTAGATGTAGGTGGTCTCAAACTTTTGGCCGGCAGTGTATATTTCTAATTTAGTTATTTCGTTAAACGGCTTTTTAACGATTTATTAACAATTTGATATTTTGTTTACCTACAATACAACCAACAAACAGTTTTTGCGTATAATACAGCTGCGTATATAGAAACAACAAACAGTTTTTGCGTATAATAGGAATCTATAAAATGTATGTACGTTACACTATATATAACATAAAACATTATTTTGCACTTTATTCCGAACCACAGACATGTATCTGTTTATTTCACGCATTGTGATTGGTGGAATCCATAGATATACCTTGTAAGAAAGAGCGAAAACGTAGCTTTTATCGCGTACTCGCCCACTTTTGATAAGCTCAAAGTGGATACCGCGAATCGTTCATTGGTCAGAATTCGACGATAAATACATTTGAAGAACTCTCAATGTTCCTTCAAGTATTTCATCAATGCTATCGAATTTTTTAGAAATGCAAATGAAAGCCACGTCTATTACAAATACACAATTCTTTAGTTTTGCCGCGACTCAGCCAATAGCCAGATGTAAAGCAAAGATTATCGAGATATGCCCGTTACAGTGTATTCTTAATGCAAGTTCCATCATACTTTGTGATACCATGATATAAAATGAATGAACCACTCTACAACCTAACCTAAACAGCCAAATAACACCACATCTCACGCATGTAGGATGATCTCTCCGTGGATGCAGTGAGAATTTGCCAAAGATACCTCCGGAAGTTGAGCAGCAGAATCTTGAACTTGGATATCGAGGGTCCTATGTCCAGTGATGAACATCCTACAGCGGTGATAATGATAATTTGTGGTATGGATCACATTTGCGGAAGGAATTCGATGGGCGTGGCGAACTTGAAATCTTCCGGGAACAGCTTGACTGCGAACGGGTACATGAGCTTGTACGACTGCCGGATCGTGACGTCCGCCACGCCGGCGATGTCGCCGATCTCCTTCTGGCTACGCTTGTCGTCTGAAGCCTGGAAGGAACAGCATTGATTAAATAACATTTAATAGTCTAACACCTTATTAATATTAAAATATATATTATCATCATTTCAGCCATAAAACGTCCACTGATGAACACAGGCCTCCCTCATGGATCAGAGATCCCATGAGGGTTAGTTGCCATACTCACCACGCTTGGCAGGCGGGTTGGTGAGCGCAGTATGGGATGTTGATACACGGATAGACGCTGCTGCCCATCTTCCGGAGTTATCCCTTAGCAGGCTCTTACTGCATCCATGGGCATGAGAGGAGGGGTATCACTCTACTGCCGGCACCCCACGGCGAAAGTAAATATACTTACAACTAAATATTCTGTGAATGTTTCAAGAGTCTACCTAGTATTTGATGTTAAAGCGGTAACAGAAATACATCATGTGTAAAAATTTCAACTGTCTAGCAATAGCTAGACAGTTGAAATTTTTATTATTATTATTATTTATAAATATTATTATTTATAAATATTATTATTTATAATATATATTATATTATTATTTATAAATATTTATTTTAACCGTAATAACGGTTCACGAGATACAGTCTGGCGACAGACAGACAGACGGACAGCGGAGTGTAATAGGGTCCCGTTATTACCCTTTAGGTATGGAACCCTAACAACTAATTAAAACATAAAAGAGGTCTTACCTGTGAAGCCATATAGATAGCCGCCGCTGCCACCGATATAGGCGACCTTCCCGACACAATATCCAACTCTCCCGCCTTCCGAGCAATATGCGTCGCCGCCCTCTGCACAGAATTAGGCAGGCCCAAGTTCGAGCAGAACCGAGACATGAAGTCGGCTGTGGTGATCAGGTCCACGGATGTCTCCAGTGCCTTGAGGATGAGTTTGAAGCATCTGCCTATCTCCTTCTTGGATATCTTGCTGACTGCGCATATTTCCTTGAAGGTACGCGGCACGCCCTCCTGCCGGCAAGCTATGTAGAGGCAAGCGGATGCTATGGCGTCGTTCGCTCGCCCCTTCAGGTTTTTGCCGTCGTGTACCTGAAATATACCATAGGAAACTTACAAAACTTAATTTATTCAGGCTTGACATTGCGGAAATCTGTTATAATATCTAAATGTATTTTAGTCTTTGTATTTTAAGTTGCAATGTTATTAAATTGGACACTAAGCAAGAGCCCTGTTTCCTGGGCCACAGCTTCTGCTTCTCCGGGATACAGGGAGACAATGTTACTATAGACATAAGGTTTTTTTAAAATAAATACATTTTTCATTTTTCAAATGAATAACAAATATTTTGTTACAAATCCGCTAACCTATATCTAATGAAAGCTTGAAAAAACACTTAAAAATAATTCAATATGTGTTTCGCCTCTACAAGGCACTTCTGTTGTCACGGAATCCATTAGAAACAACGAAGATGCAGAGATAGTTGCTCAATAACGAACAACACCGATCCTTAGACATGCTGCCTCTTCAACCACCAAACAGAAAGAAAGCTTATTCATTGCTATTCATGCATAGCCTTAGCTAATTCTAATTCTGGCCGGATACCAGATCTGCACTGACATCCCACATAGGGATGTAATGTCCCTCATGACACTACCCTGACCCTAACCCTATTTTTAGTATTTTTTTAATCATATAGGGCACTCTGGATTGTGTCACCCGAACCCACTCTGGTTTTGGCTGAAATGTACCCATAAACTTTGCAGAAAATATAATAAAGATTAGTGGTAAAAACCCAGCACAATTTATTATGTGATTCAGAATAAGCAACTGCAACTACTAGTACTGGGAAACCCTCCGGTGAGCATGACTACTGTCATGTTATAATCTATGGAAACTTTCTACCTTATAGTTTAGATCAAGTGGATTTATGTATGTAGATGATTCAATGTGAAACTACCCTCACTTTGCTATTCAGCTCCCTAGCTGCAATACACGTCTAAAATAGAACCGTTTTTCCCCCGAAGGGTAAAAAACGGATATTTAGGTTTCTGCCGAAGCTCGAACCACATTTGAGATCATGCCCTTGTACACTCAGTCGATTTCCGTTTAAAGTTGTCAAGAGCGCCATCTATCTCGGTAAAGTTGGAACTACTCAAAGCCTCGTGAACAGCGCGCGGCTGTTGTTTCTTCAGTACCTAAAGCCGGCAAGGCCTTCAGGTGTGGTTCGAGCTTCGGCAGAAACCTAAATATCCGTTTTTTACCCTTCGGGGGAAAAACGGTTCTATTTAGGTGTTCGTGCCTTCGCTCGAACCACATTTGAGACGTGTTTAACCTCTGCCGGCGCTGTTCCGGGCGTACTGTGATAGTTGCTTTGACTATGGATCATCGTGTAATAGTGAAACAACTAAAATGAATTAACGAAACTAGATTTAATATGGTAGATCCTTATAATATATAAATTTCCTCTTAGTTTTAATTTTTAATCAAAAATCATTTTAAGTACAGAAAATTATAAATAATTTTACAAAGTCTTATTCTCATTAAGTAATTATTGCCAACAAAATCAATTAGTTGATCGGCGAGAAGCAGCCACTTAAATTATTTCCTGTGGTAGTAGTAGATAATGTCGAATGTACTTCCCGAAAGTAATGATTGAAAAATGTTTGCTTAGACCTCCAGTTTCCTCGTTTTAAAATCTCATCGATGTCCATATTCATTTGTGACCAGTTATATGTCGCAACGCAACTACCTGCTTGATCCAGTGTATTACGTTCAGGCGTGATGAAGGATGATATTTAAGACACCATCCGGACTGTCTGAACAACGCGTTATCTGTTTTAGACCCGAATTTAGGCCAAAAAATTAACTCGTCATCATGTTCCTCAAATGATTCAGGTTTTAAGCTCAACAAAGTAAGGTCGTGGACTCTTCGCCCCGATGCTAGTAACAGAAGAATGCTGGTGTGACGAGACACAGCAAACAAGCTCTCCATGTCAAAATTATAAGTCTCCAGAAAATGTATCAGATCTTCGAGTTTCCAACATAGAGGTTTCTTAACTGGCGGTTTCTTGGAAAGTATTCCCTTGAGCACATGTGTAACTATTGGATGCGAGCTCATTGACGAACTTTTATTTGGGTTTGTAAATGTTGTCACCACTGATTTGTGAACCATTATAGTTTTTGGAGCCAATTTGACCACCTCATGTAAGTAACAGAGGTATCTTGCCAATTCGTTTGGCTGCGGGTTATCAATCCTTATATTTTTGTCCAAAGCCCAACTAACCCATCTTTTCCAAGCTGGACGGTAGGTCTTTAGAGTTGATGCTCTCCATGAAGCTTGCAAAAGCTCTACTTCTCTATTTTCCCAGCCTACTATTTCTTTGGCCCAGCCTGTACCAGCCAGACCTGCAAATTCAGATGTTCTACTTTCGCTGGAGCACGATTCGTCTGAAGGTCTATTAGGTTGGTTGACAGGTTGGGTATTTCCCACGCAGGTTGAGCCACTCGCTTCATCAGGTCTTGCATCCAAAATGCTTTGATCCAATTTGGCGCTACTAGGAGGTAATTTCCTGATGATACCTGTAGATGGTGAAGTACTCTTGGTAGAAGAGCGGGTGGGGGAAATATCCAGCCCAGTTTGTACCGCCATATCCTGCTGAATGCATCGGTGTATTGGCTCGATTGGTCGGAGGCGTCTTCGCTCACATATAGCGGAACCACAGCTGAGCGGCTCGATGCAAATAGGTCTATTTCTGGCGTGCCGAAGTGCTGAAAGATTTCTTTGGTTATTTGAGTTCTCAAGTGCCATTCTGGTAGACTTTTCGCTCTCGAAAGACTGTCTGCGAGTCCATTGTACGGACCCGGGATGTAGCGAGCCAACAAATGGCATTGGTGCTGATCGCATAGGAGCAGAATTGACTTTGTTGTTTCTAGAAGCCTCATAGATTTTGTTCCTCCCTGTTTTGTGACGTAAGCCGCTGCTGTCCGATTGTCTGTCTGCCAAATCACTGTTTTCCCTTTCAGTTTTAGTCCTAAAGACTTCAGAGTTTCGTAAAGAGCCCAGAGTTCTTTCTGGTTGCAATGCCAAATACTTTGGGAATTTGTCCATGTTCCCCCAATTTTTTTTTTTTGGCTGTTTGCTATCGCTCCCCATCCGGAATCTGCGGCATCCGTCGTTATAAACATTGTTGGATTGTTTTGATGAATTAATGTGCTTCGATGTACATTTCTCGACCACCAATTTAGTTGTTCTAGACTTACATCTGAGATTCGAAATTTCTTGTGTGGAGTTTGTTTTGGTAATTTGTTGGATTCTATTTGTAGTCTTCGGCAATGTAGTCTGCCCAGAGGTACAACAAAGTTTGCGAAATTTAATTTTCCTAATATGACCTTTGCTTCGTACCAACTCCAGTATTTTCTTTCCAAGTAGATTTGAACTAGTGTCACTAAATGGTTGACTTTGTTCTTTGACAACATCTTTATGTTCGTGTCGGTGTTCCAGGTTATTCCTAGATATTCCAGACATTGACAGGGTTCTATTATGGATTTTTCCATGTTGACTGTCCACCCCAGTTCTTTTAATTTGACGACAACGGAGTTCGTTTGTTGTCTTAAGGTGTCTGGGTCTTGATGAACGATTAAGAAGTCGTCTAAATAAACGACAACTTTTATGTCCAATGATTGCCTGAACCAATGGGCTAGCCAATTTGTCACTTTTGCAAAAGCAGATGGAGCGCTTGCAAGCCCGAATGGCAGGCATGTCATTTCGTAGGTTTTCCCCTCGTAAACTAGTGAGAGGAATCTGCGATGTGTCTCCACGACTGGCACATGGTAGTATGCTTGTGAGATATCTACTTTCGTCATGAATATTTTTGAGCTTAGAATTGTTGGAATGCGATAATGGTTTAGAAGTCTGAATTTTGGGGTGTGAACATATTGATTGAGGCTTTTTAAGTTGAAGATGGGCCTGTTCGTTCCATCCGATTTTTGCCTCAGAAACATTGTAGATAGGAATCCTGTTTGGTGGACGCTTAGCTGAAGAGCTCCCCATTGCAACATTTTTTGAATTTCGTTCGTCATGCTTTGTGAAGTTCGAGTTACAAAGCAATTCTTTCGATTGGCCAATTTTACTAACAATGGTTTTTTTCTGAAATGGAATTCTGTAGCCCGATACCACCTCCATGATTGATTGTGGTGCACCTATTTTTGACCATTCTTGCAGATGAAACATCAATTGGCCCGCTTTGAACGAGTCCAAGTCATGACCTCTTATTCTGCCCACCTTTCCACTTATTCTGTCCACCTTTTGTGCCTTTGTCCTGCTTATCATTGTTGGCTTGGGGTTTTTTGTTACCATAGGACTGATTATTATTCCTGCCTCCATATTTATGGGTTTCTCTTCTGTTGCCCCTTTTATCTCTGTAGTCAGGTTTGTTATCGGCTTTATATGACGGCTTCGGTGTTCGCGGAAAGGATTTTTTGGGGGGAAAAAACTTATGAACCCCTCCTTGATCCTTCACCACTTGGGTAAGATCAGGTTCTTTGAATAGGTGGCTCTCAGAAGGCGGTATACTGTGTATAATCTCATGTAGAGATTTGTTCTTAACTTTGAAGAGATCTCTTCTCTGCTGAAAAACCTCGGCCCTTCGACCACACACATATTGCAGGAGAGCGTCTGAACTTTTGCGAAACTTTGAGTCAGAGGCGAGAAACTCCTGACCCACCATATGCTTATAGTCTTTAGGCAATTTATTACAAAGATCTTCAAAAGATTGCCTTTGTTGTAGTAGACCATTTGTAATAGCGCCCAAGGTAAGGTCCATTTTTTCCATGAGGGCTACTGACGTCCAAGAAGGTGTAATGCCCGCAAAAAGGTTGTTCACCTTCAGCGCTGAAAAGGTTGGTGTAGCCTGAAATAGTTTTTGAACGTCAGAATAACGAACATTCTTCCAGTGGTCAGTTCCCAACCGCTGGCAGTCGATTCCTTGCTGAGCCATGATTGGATCAGCGTTGGAAAATTTCGGTTCGACCTCTGTCGTATGCGGCTTAAAGTCAAATGTTTTGTTTTTTGTGGCTCTAGACAATTGATAAGAATCTAAGCGTCGTTGAGCACAAGAAATCTCATTCTTTAGAGCCTGTTCAGCACCATCTGAGTCATCTTGTTCGGAATCCGCTACTCTGCATTCATAATCAATAAACGGTGAGCGACTACGGCCCAGTCTTCGGTCTTTCCTATCAGGACTAACCTGAGATGAGTTAAAGGAAGTATCCAAGTCCATTGCTTGACTTGATGTTACAGGTACTCTGCTTTGATTTTGAACTGACTGCATATCAATCATCTTCTGGAATAACTCCATTTGTTTTTCGAAAACTTTCGCAATGAGACTGTCATCCTCCTCTGCCTTCCGTCGTTTAGATGGAGGAGAGTCTACAGTAATTTATTCACTTCGTTTTTTGGATATAGACGAGGATGGAGATCGCTGTCCAGTCGATGACAAGTTAGCCGACCCCCTTTCATTTGAGGTACTTTTTCGTGGTGTACTACAGATTACCTGTCCACTTTCGTGTCTCAGAATTTTAGACGTCCGGTCACGATTTGTAAGTTTGCCCATGGCTTTTAATTCACGAATAGTATTCATGAACTCGTTATATGATTGCTCATGTACCTTTGATGCAACGTTATGTGGAGAGTATATCAGAGCTCTCCCAAGAGGCCAGCTGATAAGAATTTTCCGTAAGTGCCGAAAGGATCTTTCAGAAATGTCCTTTGCATGGGGATAAAAAGCACGGACTAGATCTGTAGTAGGTATCCCAAACCTCAGCTTGCTGTCTGTTGTAGGAGAAATTTCTTCACCAAATAAATCTTGGTAAGAAAGGTCCGTTAATTTCCAAGATTCCCAGCCTGCAGGGTAATATTCACGTATTAAGGACACAATGGCCCGAAAAGCATTAGCTTTGTCGTCGTCTGGCGGCACTAACAAGGCCAAGTTACCCATGGTGAATGCCGATGAGCCTGCCATTATCTGAAAAACATCGCCCTATTATTTGCGAAATGATAGAGTTATGAGGGTAGACAAATAAATAACGCTCGACGCCCACTCTTATGCGTATGCGGTGTCATTTTCTAAGACGACATTGAGTCGTGAGTAGACATAATGATTTCGAGACTACACGCCGAGGCCGGACGTGGTTTTGAGACGACGTGTCAGTAGGACGACGAGTCTTTTTGAGACGACGTGTCAGTAGGACGACGTGTCTTTTTTTGAGACGACAGACGACATTGTCTTAGAGACAAAAGTGTGACGACTGATGTCGCCTCATGAGGCGACTGCGTCTCGTCACTGGGCCAGGGGCGCCGAGCGGAATTATTTGTCGTCGAACAAGAAACTTTGTACACTTACCGATTTATTTGGTTTGGTATTCCAAATATTATTTGTAGTGCACTGTTCCTTGAGGTGTTTTCCGACTGAGTTACAAAAGCGTACTGAAGAAACAACAGCCGCGCGCTGTTCACGAGGCTTTGAGTAGTTCCAACTTTACCGAGATAGATGGCGCTCTTGACAACTTTAAACGGAAATCGACTGAGTGTACAAGGGCATGATCTCAAATGTGGTTCGAGCGAAGGCACGAACACCTAAATACAACAATGTGTTTTAATTGATAATATCTGGACATAATAACCACCAAACAGAGATGATTCTGACTGGAGGGTTCCTTTCTACTGATCTTGTGCTTGTGTGGATTAAATATGTCTATCACGATTTTAGTTAAAAATAAAATTAAATAAATAAATAATGCTCGACAAAACACACAGCATCATCTAGCCCCAAGCTAAGCAGAGCTTGTGTTATGGGTACTAGATGACTGATATACTTAATACATTATACTACATAGATAGATATTTTTATTATATATAGAAAAACACCCAGAACACCCTGAACAAATATCTGCAGATCGTACAGACATTTGTCCCGAGGCGGGAATCGAACCCGCAACCTCTAGCGTCGCAGGCGGACCTTCGCCCGCTGCGCCACAGAGGTCGTCACCTGTACCTATGGATTGAAATGAATTGACCTACAATTGTACCTATGGATCTCGCATCTAAAAATATAGTAACTTTTGAAACAGAGAAAAATACTGGAGAAGGTCTCTTGGTAGCTGACAGTGTTTCATGAGGACCTGAAGGAGATGCAGATGTTGTAGAAGAAGGGTCACCATCACCAACTCAGCTGTGGGGTGTCCACAGCTGGACATAGGCCTCCCTCATATTTCAGAAGTACCTACCGATCATGAGGGGTTGTTGCCATACTCGCCACACTTGGCAGGCGGGTTAGCGCAGTACTGAATATTGATACATGGAAAGGCAGTACTGCCCATCTTGCGGATGTATCTCTTGGCAGATTCTTACTGCATCCACGGGCAAGAGAGGAGTGGCAACATTCTACTGCCTAAGTTTTTTTCCTAATGCTTGTTGTATTAATCACTTCTGACCAGTTGAGAGTTTATAAAATATTATTCACCTGTTTAAACAAATTATTAGCCCTGTCAACAATTGTTTTTGGGAGATTTATCCTGTCAGCCATTGTGTTGATTTCTCTGAATGCATTTATGAGTGCTCTGTCTGTACTACTGATATTCCTCCTGTTTTGGTACTTGGAAACTCCAAAACTGTCAAATGATGCATCTCCTCGGCCCGGTCCTATTATGGTGGACAGATCTCCACCTGACAACAGCGGATTCTCTGGACCACCCACACGAGAAGGATCTACTCCAGATTTTTCATTGCTGAATGTACGCCATTCTGAACCGACATCAATCACCCTGTAATTAAGATGATATAAAATTAGTTGCAATAGAGTTTTTTGAAGAATGAGTGCAACAATGAAATTGGTTGCGACAATGATTAGATGATTTAAAGATAATTTGATAGTTGTTGACAAGGGTATAGCAATCTAAATATATAATCATGATGGAGATTTAATGTAACTGATATGAATATATTGGTCATTGACAGTAAAATACTAGGATATGAGCCACCACACCAAGGAGATGGTGGCAAAAATGCACCAAGTATGCTCACATTATTTACAGTAGATAACAATGAATTAAGTTGCACATAGTGACCTTGATTTAAGTGAATGCATTATGGGCTTTGACATAAGTTTTATTCAATAAAAAATTGCAATTAAGAGTAATTGTTTAGTAACCTTGGAACATAAACATAGAAATCCAATGCATCACGCGTCAGTTCGGCAACTTTGATTATTACAACACGTCGTCATGCCATGGAAAGCTCAGTATTTCGTAAAATGTTGCTAAACAATGCTTACCTGTCTCCGACCACCAGGCCGCATTCTGAGCAGATCATGTCGCCAGCACGGTAATCCTCGATGAGTGGTGCATCGGGGTGCGCATAGCACACCACTTTATTCGCCTCGGTTCTAAAACCACAAACGAAAGTAGGTTCAACATTCATCAACAAGTAGAAATCACACCAAGGGAAAAGTAATATGCTTCTTGCATCACATGGCCACTAGACACCTCTGAAAACTTACGCTGAATTGATTGCTCAAACATTTTTTCTATACATATAAAGAGAGGAAAGTCTAAAAACTAAACATATAATTATAAAGTTATGAAAACAGACCTCGACGTGCTTGCCATGATTTCGTCAAACAGAAACTAACCATAGACAACACAAAATGTTGTCTATTGAATGTCAGTCAAAGTAAAATGTCAAATTCAATACCATAGATAGACATAAATTTGTATGGCATTCTCGATAACGACAATTGATGGCATTCTCGTTATCTTTGATAATTAATTACAACATAGATGGGGCTGTGTATGCTACTAGCAAATAAACGGCATCCACGGTTAGACTCAAGTTAAATTTTCAGGAATGTTTTTCTCAAAATATTCTAAGTAACACCTACCTAGCTATTATTATCATCATTCCATCCGATATCTTGATTCATTCCGGTACCTCTACCCACTGGGTGGGTAGGTCGATAGGACCACAGTTAATATAATACACATAGTACCTACCACTATTATCTGTAAAAGCATCATTATAATCGATATCAATATTTGCATATGCACTGTTATTTATTTATTTATTTTTTTACTGTTATTGAAAGTACTACTTCCAACGTAAAGTCGATTTCGAGTTAATAGGTACCTTACCTACCCTACCTAATTACTTAACAAATAAAATTCGTGAAAACTAGCACAAACCTAGATACCGAATAGGGCCTATTGCTCAAATCCCTTCTACTTAAGGGCATGCGACCGACTCTATGTATCGTCCACTGGTTGCCCTTGTACTGGACAGGACAGCTTTTAGGCAACTAGGTACATACCTACCCACCAAACTGCCTTGCAAATAAAATGCAGTTTTGCAATCAGTCAGCCTATGGCAGGTTGCCAGTTCAGATTACATTTTTACCGATGCTACTGACAAACTAAAAAGAACCCTAGTTTTTTATAAATTTTGAAGTTCATCTTTGGCTTAGTGCGTGAAAAGCTGTGACTCAAATAACTAAGATGATGCATCGCAGATGCATCTCGTCCCTCACTCAACTAAAGTTTGCATCATCTGACTGAAGGGGTTATTCCGTGGCTTGAATTATTGCCACATTCATTTCCAGATTTAGCCCCCTGCGACTTCTAGTGACTTCTTCCTGTTTCCGTGAAACAAGGCTCGGTGGACAGAGATTCCGCATGGGACGGACATCGCTGCCCCAGAGGATATTTCACAGAGTTCGTAAAATCGATCTTCTCAGAAGAACTTACATGTTGGGGTAATGCTAAGCAAAGAATCGACTTAAGGAAATTAAAAAGAAGTATTTCCCCTTTTTACCGTGAGGTGCGGGCATTAGAATGTTGCCTCTCCTCTCTTGCCCGTGGATGTAGTAAGAATCTGCTAAGGGTCTGCTTTACTCCAAAAGATGGGCAGCAGAGTCTTTTCGTGTATCAACATCCAATACTGCGCTCACCAACCCGCCTGCCAAGCGTGGCGAGTATGGCAACAATCCCCTCATGATGGTTGGAGATGTATGAGGGAGGCCTATGTCCAGCAGTGGACGTGGACAGCAGAGTCCTACGGCTGTCATTATCATCATGAGATGATTATCCCCTTAAAGTAGTATTGGCGGCGCCGATGAAAATGATCCTGAACCCAGATGTAATTTGTTAGGGTAGGTACGTACATCAATCCGACCCTGGGGTCGGGTGCCACCAGTAGAATGTTTTCCCTCCTCTCTTACTCGTGGATTCAGTAAGAATCGGTCTGCCTCCAGGCAGTACCTAGGTACATCAAATTGGTCGCATCATCATTGTCAGCGGCGGAAAAGTCATAGGTTTATTATATTTATGACCTACAATAAGTTATTAGAATTAAATATTTAATGCATCATATTTCTTAAAATTGCTCACAGGTACTAAAACAATTCAACAATAGGAAAGAACCTTATAAAATAGTTATGATATGACTAATTCAAAAGAGCTTCTTAATTTTCCTAATTACCGTTGACTGACTTTGTGACTCAAAACATTATTACCTACTTCTTATCAGATCAGTCGGGAGGAGCATGTTTTGATGACTAATTTTATTGATATTTTGATACGTACCTACATATATATGATTCAAAGGTAGGTCCTGATTAGTACCAATCTACGTCACAAATAGTCATAACATAATGTTTGCTTGATGTGTATTTCCCTATTATCTTAGACGAACATCGTACTTGATCTGTGTATTTGAAACTGTCTACCATGAGTTGTCACTGTTAGATCGCCTGCCTTCACTACAATAGTAACAGTACGTTAGAAAAAAAAATACAAAATGAATTCAACATGGCTAGCCAAATAACTAACGAATTTATAAATTAACTTCACACTGGCGGAATTGTGTAAAACCAAACACAAAAAGCCATAAAATAAAAAGACAAGACAAGACAACAGTAGGTACGTTACTATGACATCTGTCAGATTTGTAACTCATGGTAGGGACCTCAGAATAATAACGTAAGCAGTGTTGGATTTTGTAGTATAATTATACTATTTGTACCATTATTTCATCATGTGTAGTATGTAGTATATTTAAGCCAGAATACTACGCGAAAATACCATAATTTTACCTTCAAGCCGATTGACAGCTTTTATTGGTTGAATCATTTTGCTTTTTATTATTTATCCTACAATTTCGGGAAGTTCTGTATCTATGTACTGTATGTATGGTAATATCGAATCAGCCAGCGATTAGTGGTGGCTAAAAGAACAAAGTATCCAAAGCCGAAAATAAGCGACAGCGACAAGCTTCGGAGAATCCCCGCGTAGTGTTGTACTTTAATCGGTCGTTCTAACAGATGGGTGTGATGGTCGGTGCTGAGATAAACATCTACTTGCCTCAATTTGATTGATTTGTACTAACTGTAATAAAGAAAATTTCACTTACATAAATGCATTTTAATATTGAAATCCACGAAAAACAAAACGTAGTATAATTTTCGACAAGTAGTATATTTTTAAATTCCAAAGACAATAATTTTTTGAGGGTCTGAATCCAACCCTGAACGTAAGTAGGGACTTACCAAATTCTAAGCAAATGAAGCCCAAACTTCAGTAGCTGTCTGTAGTGTTATAGTTTTATGCTTTAATTTTAGTAGGTACCAAACTATCCGTTAGAGGCGCTGTACAAGTTTTCTAGCGAGTATAGATTGTGAAAACTCATTGTAGACCTACTGCTATTTTAGAGATGTCATACATCATCATATTTTTCTTGTCGGGTAGTATTGGCACAACACGCCTTTCTCTTCCGATGAGGCGTTTCATTAAAAATTGGCTGAGTGCGGGTCAGACCCGCGCAAGAAGGGTTCCACCCATGTTCCACCCATGTTCCACCCATAGAAAAAAACCTGTTATTTTTGCTATGGTTCCATCAATAGACCGAACTTGTTAAAATCACGTTTGTTGTATGGGAGCCCCCATTCAAGCTCAGTCGAAAACGATACCCTATCTTTAGGTTTGACTTTTGCATCCGCTATCTTGGATTTTAAAAATAACATTATTTTCATAATAAGCACCCCCAAATTAGTCATCTAGTTAAATATTTATAAAAAAGGTACGCGCTACGCTATAAAATCCTTTAATTTTAAAACTAAATAATATAAAATTATAATCTTCGACGCTGAAACTCGTCTGGAGTTTCGGCGTCGATTCTTAAATACTTAATCACAGCCAACAAATTTAATATTATCGATGACTATTATTTATCGATACCTCGTCGAAAGCAGTCGCAACAAAGATCAAACAAAAGTAATCACAGCAAACCATCCTTCTGTTTCATTGATCGGGAATGCGAGCCCTGACTCACGCGTGAGTCCAAACAAAGAATTGGTGCATCGCTTGCGTGTGATTCACAAGGCTCATCCAAGGATAGATACTAAGGTATCTTAGCAGTAGGACTGCTGTCCACGTCACGGACATAGGCGTCCCTTATGGATTTCCAAGATCGTATGGGTGTTGTTGCCATAGTCACCACGCTTTGCAGGTGGGTTGGCGAGCGCAGTACAAATGTTGAAAGCTGTTGCTGCCCATCTGCCGGAGGTATCGTTACTGCATCCACGGGCAAGAGAAGGAGGGGTAACATTCTACTGCCGGCACTCCACGGCAAGGATAATTATTGGTATTTCTTCTATTGTTTCTCGTATGCTTATAATTTAACAAAATATTACCTAAGTAGGTACCTACTAATAACGAGAAAGAGCTGGGTGTAGGCTTAGACGAGATATTTTAACAGGACAAGGCACGCGCCTATTAATCAATAAAAAAAAATCTGCCATTTTTAGCGGGGGGAGAAGAAACACACGCATTGTAACCATAGCACACACATAAAAATTGTTTGTGTCTTTATAAAATTTCAAATTGTCAATATAAAATTTGGGAAAAATTCGCAACGCTACGCCCACAGTCATGAGTCATGACATGACTAACATATACTGCATGCAAAAAAAACTCAAAAGTGATACCAGCGTCATCATTATTCACCCTCATATTTTCTTATTTTGCTCAACCGATTTGGGCTTTGTTGTAGAATTACATAAGAAAAAACAATAAACCTATATTATCATATTATTATGTTGGCGTTTATTATAAAACAATTTTAAATCTTAAAAAGTCGTGATATTGCTACATATTTATTACAAAATGAATGCATTTTCGCGATATTTTATCAATAATATTGCGTAGGTATTCTTATTTGTCAATTCATCAGACTTGACGACCAAGAATAAGAAAAAGCATTTTATACTGAAGGTATTATTACGGATTACAAAGCTCTGAAAAAATAATAAGATGCAACCATTGAGCATTTCTTTCCCCAAAATTGTGTAAAAAGAGGGAATGAATTATACTGGTAACATTATTTCTCAAAATGACAGTAGTCATATAAATTGAAAGTATCGATAATCAAAGGTATTATTCGGATTCACAGATTAAATAATCGATTGTTATTTATTGTGACGAAATAAAATAACCAGAGTTTTTTACGAAAGATTTATAATTAATGACAGACACAGATGGAGACCAGTGTTCAGTAGTGGACGTTTTACGGCTGAAATGATGATTATCAAATTATTAACTTACCCAAATGCAGTAACAGGAAATACTGCTTGAATCATTCTTTCGCGCGATGGGTGAAAACAATATGAAAAACTTTTTTTTTAATATTAAGTTACTTTAGAACTCCGTCTTTTATCAACTTATTTAGAAAATGCTATTTGGGTTCGAATAGATACACTTCAACTATTAATCCCAATTTATAAAATCTCATGTCTGATGAGTTTTTAAAAATGGGAACCACGAGGATGGTAACTTTAGGGAACTTTCCAAATATTGTAGGTAAAATAATTTAGCATATTTTGCTAAATGTTATGCATTTGCATTTAGAAAATATGATTTGAAGTGGAACAGATGGCCATCGAAACATTTTTTCCGAGGCGGGAATCGAACTCGCAACCTCTTGCGTCGCAGGAAACCTTCGCTTGCTGCGCCACAGAGGTCGTCAAACAAAAGTCCTACAAAAGTTGTACAAAAAAATACTCATGGTCAAACGTCAAAATTATCGTGTTTTTTCATTTCTCTCGTAAACGGTAAATTCAATAAGAATAATATGTGTCACAAAATTGTGGCTCATGTAATATAAGGTACACAATATGTCAGAAATATCTATGTCAGAAATATTGCAATTCGAAATGTTGGAGAAAAATAATTCCACATAACAAGAACAAATGTGCTCACCACCTCTAAAGTTTTTATGTTTTTTTTTCGGCAAGTGGAATACGACTTCATCTATTTTTACCCGACTGCGCGACGCAAAGGAGTGGTAATGTGTTCATCAGTCTATGTATGTATGTTTGAACCTATGTGGCTCTCTAGAGCCCAAACGCGTGAGCCGATTTTGATGATAATTATTATTATTATTATTTTTGATATTATTTCTCTTAGCGGGAAAACCGTTTAGAACATTAATTATTTATTTATTTTCTAAGACTGGCAATTACATTATTGTATATTTTACATGAGCCACAATTTTGTATGGCTTTATTTCTCTGAAATAAATTATCGTTAAAGAGAGTATGCAAAAAACTGACATTAGACCTAGGCACACATGACTTTTGATTTTAACGTATTGGTGTTTCTACCCATCTGTACCAATTTACGCGATGAATACCCGATAATCCAATATAGACATAGTAATAATGTGTTGTGATCGCGAAAGATTAAAAAAGACTAACGTATAACAATTTTGTTACGTAATTTAATACGTAACAAAATTGTTTCATTGATATCGATAGAAAGCATTTCGAAGTGAATAAAGGAAAAATCTCATCCCTCAAACAAGTCTCGATTTTTTTACAATCGTATATTTTTATTCAATGTTCTCGATCTCAAATAACGAAAATCTTTTGTAAATCTCGAAATTGGTTACTATTTCAACAAAATTATACTCACAGATGAAATCTATTCCATATTTTTGTAGATTTTAAGTATTGGATTTGTTTTTTCATCCGCTAACAGCGCAAACAGGCATTTTCGCAAGAGATTATCACACTGCAAAAGCGATTCTGTGACTGGGATTTTTTTTTTTCGAATTGACAATATATGTTGTTGACCGCAGATGGCCATGACAACGTTACCGGACTATGGCGAGCGCAGAAGGTGCCCAGCCGCAAAAGTTAAGTTGGGGCAACAAGCTCAAGGGCACCACTTAGGTTCGAACCACGGCTTGGACTGTTGCCAGATTTTTGTATGTAGTGATGGTTAACGTCCAGGTGCAAAACTGCACCTTAAGACGGAAGAGTGTATTCTTCGGCCCCGCCGGCGGGACCGATTATTGAATGTGTGCCTAGCAGCTAATGTGGGACAGGTTGACGTCACCTCCGGGTTAGCGGCGGTGAGCTCGTCAACGGGCAAGCCGAGAACGTGTCTCGGTCGACGGAGGAAAGGTGACTGGGAAATCGATTATTGAATTAGTTTTTATAAACCCGTTAGGTTTTTGGCGAATAGGATTGACAGAGGGGAAGGTCCGTCGGTGGGTAGTCCATATATATCTCATCTAAGGTAAGGTAGAATATATAGATACACTTTGTATTCTGTATTCTATGGCACAAACCATAGAGTTGCAAGTTCTTAGGTTAGAAGGGACGGCAAAAATGCGGCAAATTTGTAAATTCACCGCTGGTTACCAGCGTTTATTATAGAGGAGTGTATAAACAATAAGTGGTGAATTTACCATACTCGCCACGCTTGGCAGGCTGATCGGCGAGCGCAGTCTGGGATGTTGATACACGGAAAGACGCTGATGCTCATCTTCCGGTGCAGAGCAGATCCTTATCAGATTCTTACTGCAACCACGGGCAAGAGAGGAAAGCCAACAATCTAATGCCGATGCCGGCACATGGCGGCATAATCCTCAGATATTATGAAGTTATTCATTCATCATCATCATTCCAGCCGTATAAAGTCCACTACTGAACAGGCCTCCCTCATGGATCTCCATGAGGGGTAGTTGCCATACTCACCACGCTTGGCAGGCGGGTTGGCGAGCGCAGTACGGGATGTTGATACACGGAAAGACGCTGCTGCCCATCTTCCGGAGGTATCCCTTAGCAGACTCTTACTGCATCCACGGGCATGAGAGGAGGGGTAACATTCTACTGCCGGCACCCCACGGCCACGGCAAGTTATTCATTAGATAAACAGAAAAGCTGGATAAATGTATTGTTGAAAATGTTCGTTGCGCTTTCTGTTCCATTTTCTGATTGCTCTTTCAATCACCTTCTTCTTGAACCAATAATATTTCGTATACTTAGCTTATCGTTTGCCTAACAACAATTAACAATGTTTAGTAAACTTATCAATGTATGTTTAAGTAGTTTTGTATTTGAGTCACAGGTCAAGGATCATCCAGGATAGCTGTAGGAGCCAATATCATTCCTAGCTTCTATTTGCATAACATTTACCTACATAAATTTATTTTATTTATAACCTACTTCAAATGAAGGATTCCCAAGTCGTCTGTATTTTTAGTGTTCCGTACCGAAAGGGTAAAAACGGGATCCTATTACTCAAGACTCCGCTGTCCGTCTGTCTGTCTTTCACAGGCTGTATCTCATGAACCGTGATAGCTAGACAGTTGAAATTTTCACAGATGATGTATTTATGTTGCCGCTATATATATTTTATATTTTCGTTATTGGTCGTAGGATAGATATGTAATTTATGATAATGTAGATTAAGGACTGTGGATTTTGTTTAAATAAATAAAATAAAAATAAATAAAATAAATTAACAACTAAAATACTAAAAATATAATAACATAAATAATGAAGGGGGCTCCCATACAACCGACGTGATTTTATTAATGCCGTGTTTTGCTCGATATTAATAACGGCAAAAGGTAGAAATATTTACAGGATATTTAGTTGTATATTTATAGTATATTACTAGTTATTTTTCTAAATAATGGTACTTAATCCTTCTTGTGCGAGTCTGACTCAAACTTGGCCGATTTTTTTTGACAATGTTAGGTATCATCATAACTCAAATGGAGCAAGCATATTATAAGCATACAGTACGTTTACGGTTTATGTATTTTCAGCAACTTATAAGATTTTATTAAAGTCGGTTTTTTCGTTGATATATTTATTACAACCACTGCTGGATACGGGCCTCCTCATGGATCTCCAGACCATGAGGGGTTGTTGCCAAACTCGCCACGCTTGGCAGGTGGGTTGGCGGCATAGTACTGGTTGTTGATACACGGAAAAACGCTGCTGTCCATCTTTCGGATCTATCTCTTGGCGTATTCTTACTTAGTGCATTACGTGCCGTGGATGCAGTAAGAATACGCCAAGATTGGCAACAACCCCTCATGGTCTGGAGATCCATGAGGAGGCCCGTATCCAGTGGACGTGGACAGCAGGCCTACGGTTGTGATGATGATGATGATTATGAGACACAGACAACTAAACTGAGGATGTGGTCAAAATATTTACAAAGGATTATCTTTGATGATTTACTATGTATGATACCTACGCATACGCGCGCTGACAGCTGACACACTAAATACATGGTGATTTAGGGGTCGTGGAGCAAGAAAGAAGCATTTAACTTACTTTCTCCTAAGGATCACGATAGGTTAGGACTAACAGTATTCCTGCGACTAATTTTAGTCAGTACAGCAAAAAATAAAAAAAACTGGGATGATTATCAAATCATCCCAGTTTGGTCAGGTGATCATGCTATCAAGCATGATCACCCTACTGTTGTTTTTTGACAGTTAGTTTTCTAAGAAGTTGTAATTAGAAAAGTAGGGTGACCACGCATTTTAAGTTACTAAACGTTTTTTCATTAAAATAAGTAAATAACGAACCATCTCTGTTTCAATTGAAATAGATACAGGTAAGATCGCAATCGCTTACTGAGTCAGAAAAATATGGTTGGGATCACGACCCCGATATCACCCTGTATACTTACAACACAAAAATATTTCTTATATCCCTACTAATACATAGAAGTGAAACTAAGAATGTATGTGTGTATGTATGTATGTTCCCTTTTCACGTCAAAACGATTAGTAAAAATTATTGCTATTAGTATAGAAGTACCTAGATTAGACCATGGAGACGGACATAGGCTACTTTTCGTTGATGCGTAAATTAGTAGTTGTAGATTAGTTGTAAGTAGTGGTTGTAGTAGGTGCGATGTGAAGTTCGCCGGGACACCTAGTATTTATATTAGTTAGCTTGGTTTTGTTTTTTGTAACAGTTGTTTTACATAAAATTTGGAAGGAACTGCCCTCCAACATTTAGCTAACGCTAGTTTGGGATTCAGGGCTTGCATCGAAATTGTTACCAGGTGGTACCATTTCAGCCATAAAACGTCCACTAATGAACAAAGGCCTCCCTCATGGGTCTCCATGAGGGGTAGTTGCCATACTCACCACGCTTGGCAGGCGGGTTGGCGGTTCGGGTATGGGATGTGGATATGTGGAATGACGCTGCTGCCCATCTTTCGGAGGTATCCCTTAGCAGGCTCTTACTGTATCCACGGGCATGAGAGGAGGGGCAACATTCTACTGCCGGCGCCCCACGGCCTTGTTGTTACAATAAAGATATTTGTATTTGATTTACACAATAAAGAGTTTATCTATCTTAAAAAGGATATCGTGGCCGCGCGTGATTCATTGATTATCTGTATTGGTTTTAAAAGTAGAGGGTTAAGGTAATGAGTTGTTAATAAATAGAGGCCGTTTCCTTCCTCTAATCTTAATAATTGTTAAACTCTGTGCAAACAATCACATCCTATGACTTGCGTGTTTTGGTGGAGTAGGTTGTGTTTTTACGGAATGAACGTGATCGTGTTAGGACCGCATATCTGTACTGTATTAGGCGGTTAACACACTGCCACGCACCACGCTGCATGTTGCATGTCGACGCACCTACGCGCGTTCTTGCGGGTATGCAGTTCTGCATCATCGTGCGGGTTTTTAATTTACTCACGCGCGTAGTTGCGTTTTATGGATTCACGGCGGCTCTGTCTCATTTCATTCAAGCTGTTCGCTAGACTGCGGGCACAGAATATATATAGATAAATTGTCTGTGCTGCGGGACTCGGTGTGCCATACCTTGCGTCTCGCCCCGCACCTACGCGCGTGGGTGCATGTTTCTCCGCGCTTGAGTGCGTGATCTACATGAACGCGCGTGGATGCATTTTCTGTGTGTGGGACTGTGCGTGTTTTCTATACAAACGGAGATTCTTACAAGCAACATTAGAAGACGCATTCACGCAACATGCAGCGTGGTTCGTGGCAGTGTGTGAACCGCCTTATAGAACTGAAAGAGCTAGTTTGTTTGATTGAACGCGCTAATCTCAGGAACTACTGGTACGATTTGAAAAATTATTCGTCAATATAAATTATTTTGGACAAATTATTAGGGCCGAGGGGTGCCGGCAATAGAATGTTGCCTCTCCTCCCTTCCCCGTGGACGCAGTGATAATCTGCTAAGGCAGAGGTCTCCAAACTACGGCCCGCGGGCCAAATCCGGCCCGCCACTGCCATCAATCCGGCCCGTTACGTGTCACAATACACAATCAATAGTAATTAAAATGCAATAAAAGCCTATGTTTGCTTAGGTGGGCAGAAAAGTTAAAATTGTTATGGCCCTTGCAACATACCGACAAAAATATTATGGCCCCAAGGCTTCAAAGTTTGAAGACATCTGTGCTAAGGGGTACCTACTTCCGGAAGATAGCAGCGTGATTTCGTGTATCAACATCCTGTACTGCGCTCGCCAACCCGCTATCCAAGGGTGGCGAGTATGGCAACTACCCCTCATGGAGACCCATGAGGCAGGCCTGTGTTCAGAATTGGACGTTTTACGTGTTTTCATCATCATTTCAGCCGTAAAACGTCCACTTCTGAACACAGGCCTCCCTCATGAGTCTCCATAAGGGGTAGTTGCCATATATAGATTTTCTTTTTTTTTCTTTTGTAAAATATGTTTGTGTTTTTTGGTATGAAATACATAAATTTTAATCTTTAATCTATCTTTATATAGCTTACTATACATATTACATCTTGCTACGACCAATATGAGCAGAGCATCAATGAAAAATGTTGCACGAATATTTGAATATTGCGGGAATATTTATTTCAGAAACAGTAATAAGTATTTCAGAACAGAAAAAGTTTAAAAACTTCCGTTCGTGCAAAGGTATTACGGAATTACTCCTCTTAAAAAAAGTCCGCGATATATCTATCTTTAAAGTTATCTCACTACAAGCATTGGTACGGGGTTACCAGAAAAGGGGGCGAAGGTTTCCGAAAAATGACATTTTTGACCTTTGGTGACTTTTTGAGGTCACAATAACTCCGGTCCCTGTGACCTTTGGTGACCCTACGTCACCAAAATCAATCAGTACCCTTCTCTCATTAAGACAGTGCTACCAAAAAAGGTTTCATGTAAACCAACGCGTTCGGTTGTAATCGTGTCATGCACAGACAGACAGCGCTATGCATAATAGGGGGCTTCGACCCCTAATAACCTTTTTAAGGAGTATTTTTTTTTACTAAAATAATGCATTATTAGCGAAGTTGTTTTTATACACATGGTATTCACCATTATCCAAATAAATATGTTATCAATCACAGGTATTTCATTTTTAACAATTGTTTGAACTTCATTTGATTCCAATAAATATCTTCGGAGATAAGTATCACAGTTTTAAAATAACTCCGCAGCAAAATGAAGTTCCTACCGCGCGCGCACTTTTATTATGCGGAATGATAAGATAAAGATATAAGATAAAAACCGTTTATTTTTTCCAACATAAAATTACATTAATGTATTGAATAAAATTAATAATAACCAAAAATGCCACAAATCGGTCACCACTCGGCATAAGAAGTAAATAGTTAGTTTCTGTAATCTGTGGTAAAATAAACTACTTATAAAGGCCGCTCTACATTCTCACGAGACATTCACGCGAGAATCTCCGGAGATTCTCGCGAGAACTTCTTTTGGGTACACACTCTCACAATGTTCTCAAATAGTTCTCACTACAGTTCTCGCGCTCGATGACGATGGACGCCGAAGTAGTTTTTTAGTTTATTTTTGTAGTCTTTTAAATTTGTATTCCATAGCACGGGTTCCGCTTGGAAATATTCTAAAAATTTCAACTCAAGTTCGTTTGTCCAAGTTACGCTCATATTGACGCCACGCGGTACACAACACACAACCGTTCAAGTCGGCGGCTCGCGCGCTACTGAGAAACATGCGAGTGTGGAGTCAATACACGTTCTCGCCTGTTCTCACGTTCTCGCGCTAGCGGCCTTTAAGGCCGCTCCACATTCTCAAGAGAATCTCGCGAGAACGCGAGAAACATGCGAGAAACGTGAATGTGGAAGCGATTCGCGTATTCTTCTCAAGTTCTCGCGTTGTTCTCCGGCTGTTCTCCACTTTTTGTCGGTTTTTTCCGCTCTACATTCTCACGAGAATCTCGCGAGAACGCGAGAAACATGCGAGAAACGTGAATGTGGAAGCGATGAGAAGAATACGCGAATCGCTTCCACATTCACGTTTCTCGCATGTTTCTCGCGTTCTCGCGAGATTCTCGTGAGAATGTAGAGCGGCCTTTTGGCGCGAGACAAAGGAGCGCGAGAACGTGAGAACAGGCGAGAACGTGTATTGACTCCACACTCGCATGTTTCTCAGTAGCGCGCGAGCCGCCGACTTGAACGGTTGTGTGTTGTGTACCGCGTGGCGTCAATATGAGCGTAACTTGGACAAACGAACTTGAGTTGAAATTTTCAGAATGTTTCCAAGCGGAACCCGTGCTATGGAATACAAATTTAAAAGACTACAAAAATAAACTAAAAAACTACTTCGGCGTCCATCGTCATCGAGCGCGAGAACTGTAGTGAGAACTATTTGAGAACATTGAGAGAGTGTGTACCCAAAAGAAGTTCTCGCTACAGTTCTCGCGAGAATCTCCGGAGATTCTCGCGTGAATGTCTCGTGAGAATGTGGAGCGGCCTTAACTACGCTGGTACACCTATCTTCTGTCTCTATCGTCGTGCATTATTTAAAAAGAGATGAAAGTATCCAATGTGAAGTTAGCATCGTTTTGTAATGAAGCCAACAAGGTGTAGTAGTAGTAGTAGTAACTATATCTTTAGTAGGTAGTATGCGCCAACACAACACAGCCCATGGTACCTACCACTAAAGAGGCTAACTATAACTACTATATCTGCGTTTTTACGTATCTACTGTAGTAACGTCAGGCGATCTTTCTGTGACAACTCATTTAAAGATGTACCTAATGACGTTTTATCGATAGATTGATGTTGTATCAGTTGTATCCTGTAATGTTATAATCTAATGTGAAATAAATAAATAAATGGTAGACACACTGTAGTGCCGCTGTGTAGCGCACACTGCGCACTTGACACATACTCGTAAAATTAGTTTAAACTTACTAGGTATATATTTTTGAGTAGGTACCTATATTTTGACATATTAGTTTAAATAAGATAAGACATAAGACAATACAGATTATTAGTATTAATTAACACACCCAAACACACACACAATTAGTACCAAGTTAAAGTATTTATGATTGTACAAAATAATATCGGTATTGAGACACAAAAATCGACCGTGTAAGTTATTTATACCTATACTTATTTACTATTCAAAATAATAGTTTATAAGATTAGTTTTTATGGAATAAAAAAAAAAAAAAGATTAGTTTTGCAAGAGTAGAAGAGAGAATCAGTAGTAGGGCCGTTTCATTATCCTGTACCCGTGACATTTCATACTATAGTTCTCCCTTCCCTAGTTTATGTAAGTTTAGTCCACATTACGCAATTTTACAAAATTATTTCGTTATACTTCAGGAAGTTAAAATAATGTTAAGAAAAACGTGATGCGCGACGTAGGTAGGACTTCGTCTCACGTCACTCTACTGAGATTATAATATTATTATGTAACTTGTGCGCACTTTGTGGCCGCCTCTGAATGGGGGAACACTAGCTCGATGTACTTATTGTTTTATTTAAATCTTATTATTGTGTATCTCTTGTTGGTGGTCCAAAATAAATAAATAAATAAATAAATGACGCAAAGTACTTCTCCGACCGAACACACCACTCAATGAATGATAAATAAAACTCCTACCTTACTATTGAACACATATGTACCTAGTTAGGTACATATAAAAATGCATAAATAAATAACACATTACATTTAGGTACCTACTCAACACAATCTAGCCCCGAAGTAAGCAGAGCTTGTGTTATGTGTACCGGGTGGTTGATATAACAGTACTTCTGAGAACAGTACATAATTATTCAACGTTTTACAAAATACCGTGTAAAAATATAATTAATTATTTAAGCCAAAAATATTGTCAGCCCTAGTAAGCTGTCATGTCAGGAAACCAGATTATTTAACAGAAAGGCCTACCTTACCTATTTTACCTAATAATAAAATTGTCTACCTAATTTAATAGTTTTTCTATTTTTCATTCATAAATTAAATTAATTAGTTACTTATTAATTGGATTACTTTGAGAACCAAAGAAACATGGTGTTTCAGCATGATGGAGCTCCGGCACTGGCCTGCTCGTTCTCCGGACCTCAAACCCTTGTGAAGTACAAGGGTTTTTGTGGGGTTATGTGAAGGACAGAGTGTATTTCTCCGATTGCCCAACGGTTGCCGAGATGGAACCGCGTGTTAGATCGGTTTTCGCGTCAATAACACCGACGATGGTGCGAAATGCCACACAAGCCATATCCCGACGAGCGAGGTTGTGTATTGAGCAAGGCGGAGCACACTTTGAGCCGTTTCTGTAAATTTGACGTTTATTATGAAAAAATAAGTGTTCGTTTAGGTGGTTTTGTTAGGTTAGGTCTTTTAAAATTTTTGTCGTTCCGCGAATTAGGTAGAAATTTAGGTACATTCTGCGTAGTTTACTCTTTAATTTTACTGAAATAGGGCTTGTACATCAGTGAAAATAATAATATTTTTTTGGGGTAGGTATGTTATACAGCGTTACTACGGTACTTATAATTGTGAATGGACTCGTTATAAGGCCCCATTTAACCTCCTTTCGGCTTTACGGGTAGTTTTGTAACACCCTGTATACGTATTAGGTACCGAGAGTATTTTTGTAAATAAAACTATTTTATTTCGAACAGTTGAGACCATATTACAGACCATGACACACAAATACCAATAAAATTGAAGAAGGCACAAAACATTAAAAATGTGAATGTATTTACGGCGACGATATTTCAAATTAGCTAATTTTCGATCCAATTTCAAATGACCAAATGAATACCCTTTGTTTTGATCGGAATAAAATATATGTTATCTATAAGTTGAAGACGTGGTACTTTTAACCGATTTCTTAGCAGTCCCCTCTATAAACGCAACATTGATATTGCGAGCTGTTTCTGCCGCGTTAGTTCCGCGTCGGAACTCTTATTCAAAAATCACTCGAATTTTCGAAGTATCCATCTTTCTTGTCTAAGCTAAATAAAAAAAACAACTGAAAGTCGATAATCGAATGTTGCACATTTTTTAAAAGAAGAACTTCATGTGAAAAAAGTTTCACTCAAAAATCTCAAACCATGAAGGTTCTATGTCAATTCGAAGAACCTATTAATATAATAAAACTTTTAGCTGAGAAAGAACGTATTCGAAAAAAAATTAACAAATATAAAAACCCTCTTGCATACCTGATGCGTACGAATATCATATTTTACGGAAACGATGTCACAAACTTTATGATATATGTTACAAAGAATATAAAAACACGATAGAATCTAGGATTTATCAAGACGCAAAAGCATTCTGGAGCTTTATAAAAGACAAAGGAGGAGGTCGACCATCTATGCCTCCTGAAATAAAACTAAATGATACAACTTCAACATCCAGCATTGAAACTTCGAATCTATTTGCCAGCCACTTTTCATCTTTATACACTTCAAGCGCCCCTTCATCGTATAACTTAACTTTATCAAATAATACCTATAATAATATTGACTCATTATGTAAAAAATTTTTTCATGAACGTGAAACTCTTAAAACTATAAAAAATATTGATGAAAAGAAAAGTGCAGGACCCGATAATATACCTCCCTTGTTTATCAAACGTTGTTGTCATGTTATTTAATTACCCCTCACTCTAATATTTAACAGATCTCTCAAAGAAGGTACCTTTCCAAATGAATGGAAAAGAGCTCGTATCATCCCTATTTTCAAAAAAGGCGATCTTAGTAATATTCAAAATTATCGCCCAATATCTATCCTCAGTAGCTTTTTAAAATTATTCGAATCTCTAATATGTCCTATTATAAATAAACACGTAGAAAGCTCTCTAACAGACAACCAACATGGTTTTAGGCGAGGACGATCCGAGGCGATAGATACTAATCTTGTACATTATGTATCGGAGTTAATGCAAGATGTTGACAAGGGTCTTGAAGTCGATGCTGTGTATTCGTGTTAGTGTTCCAAATAACACTTCTTCTCCTGATTAATTATTTAGTTCCTATTTTTTGGTTTTCCATTTTTATTTTATTTTTATTTCGATTTTTATTTTTCCGTTTTTATATTTTATTTTTATCATTATAATTATTTACTTACATTTATTTACTTAAGATCTTTTTTTATTAAGTACTTTTTATTCGATTTCAACAACCAGTGGAGTCGGGGGCTCTGGGGACTTGTACTACAGGTTTATTTGTAACCTATTTGAGGCACCAGTCCCTCACAAAACTAGGTTAAAATAAAATTACTTGTCATGTGTTTTTAGTTAATAAGAACCTATTTTTGTGAGTGATAAATAAATGTCTTTTTACTTTTACTTTTTATTATTAGTTTTGTTTCACTCTGTTTTTCATTTTACTTAACTGTCCTTAATTAAATGTCCAGCTACAGAATTATACCTTAAATTGAACACATGGCTAACCTTTGATATTAAACACTTTTTTCTATATATTTAATCTTTTATTTACAGCCATTTATAGCAAATTAATCGGAACAGATTATGCAAATAATAGATACTGTGAAATCTATAGGGTTTTATACAAATTTACATTATATATTTTATTTCTCGGATATTTTTTTCACTATCTTTAATGTCCATAATTAGTTGACAACGACTCTATCTAACGATTTAAATCTTTGCCTGTAAGCACAGATTACAGAAATAAGTGCGCAGCACATGGCAGCCACAGAATAGGTATATTCTGTGTGGCAGCACCACCAAAGTGTAGGTACCTACCTACCTAACTTATAGTAAATAAGTAGGTAGATATTGTTAGGTAAATTATATGTACCTATAATAAAAATAAAAATAATAATTAAATAATACCTAAGTAAGTACTTACCAATCTTAGACGACCTACAAAAATGTTAAGGTACATCTTAGGTCCCTGAACTAATATAATACGCTTTATGTAAATAATAAGTACCTACCTACTTAACATGTACATGTATAGGTACCTAGGTGCCAACAAAGATCGGGTGTCAAAGATTCAAAGACATTTTTGGTAGGTGCCTATTTACTTCCTTCTAAATCCAAAGGACGAACAAACACTGAAAGTTTTACTTACGGCTGTCTTTTTAATTTTTCCAAATTGATGTGTACCTTCAAAATGCCTCAAAAAGGAATGAGATTAATATTGTTCATATTGAGATTTGCACCATTTTGCACCTTTTGCTAATTTGTTTTTGCATTGCCAAACGTAAATGAATGGTCACAGTCCGTCTCGCTTTGCGGATCCGATTATTTTACAGCAGAGAGAGACAGCAATAGTTCCATCACTGCTACTTCACGTTTGTAGCGTACTACGCAAGTTGACGGTGTGTCGACATTGGACGTTGATTCGGTCGCGGGCCGAGGCTTCGCCGATCGTCGCCGTCAGTCGCGCAATGGCGTTGGTGCATTTCGGTCGCGTGTTCGTTTAGTTTCACAACATCCCGAGCGGACACCGGCCCAAAATATTGGCCTGTCTACTAGTGTTCGAATTACCAGGAGTATTCCAGTAATTCCTCACAGAAAATAGCGACGCACTCGTCACCACGGACAGTCAAATTTTGGAACGATATCCACTCGGCGAATCATTTCAAGGTCCGTACACGATTCGTAATTTCCCTTACAAAATCGTTTTGAAATATTTGTAAGACGGTTGCAATTCGCGAGATCGCGGTGTCTAATCGGTTGTTTTGTTGCAGATCATGTTCATATCTTCGTAGTTCCTCGTAGTGTTTTTGTGCTAGTGTATTTGTGAACTTGTGTTTCGTGTAAGTGTTAGTGATGGATCCAGGATCTCCGTCGGTGTTGTGGGGTATTCAGGGGAGGAAGCCAGTAGCGGGTGTGATGGGCGAGCCGAGTAAGGCTGACGAGCGGTCCCAGTCCCCGGGTCTGGCGGAGCGGCTGGCGGGGTCCCCGTCGACGCCTCCGGCGCCTCCGAGCCCCCAGCCCCAGCAGCATCAGTTCCAAGCTGCTCTGGTGGCGGAGAAGTACCTTCTCCTCGAACAAGTGGAAGGTTCCTCCCTCTGCCGGTGCGTGGACGTGCGCACACAAGAGGAATATGTTTGCAAAGTAAGTTATGCTTTATTATTTTCCCATAGGGTGTTATGGACACCGCAGGATGTTGATAATCAGACGTTTCCGTTTTACTACACCTGCCTTTTCTCTCGCGATCACCCTTTTTCGAATTTTGAATCTGTAGACTTGATAGTTGCACTTTTCGTTTTGCCTGTATGCACCAGTTAGACGGCCTACGTGAATAGGTCTAGGTAGGTCCATCTAGAGTGGTTAGGGCGAGTTATCAAAGCTTCATAGGCCATTGACTCCGTACGGGAATCATTCTGGAGTCGTTGTTTGCACTTTAGTTGATGCTTACCTCCCTAGATCTACTTTTCTACAAGTACCTACTACTAGGCTAGACACAGTAACTGCAGATTAAATACTGATTATTAACTATAATCTGCATAGTTAGGTATTGTTAAACATTCGTTACAAAAGTTACTACCTACGAGCTCAGTACCCCTATCTAATCTCTTTACTCTAATACCTTATTATGTTTTTTTTATTTATAATGACGTGTACCTACTAGTATTTAGACTGAAAACCTAGAACATAATCAACTTCAGACACGTAGACCTCATTATCACAATCTGCCCCATTTTCACAGACATTATTATGTCAGACAATGACAGACAACACAACTTAACACCTCCTTAGCGACCTCTTTACCCGATTCTCAAACATCCATTCAACACTGGCCACTCAAACAAAATAAAAAAAGTACTTAATGAATGTTTCATCTGTTTTAATACTGGCACAAAAGAAAAAACAATATTTAATCTGTTTAATTTAACTGACATGTGACAAAGGAAAATGAAATGATCAATCACGGCCGCGGAGGATACGTAACATGTGCCGTTTCGAAACTGTGCCGAGTTTCAACCATGTTTCAACAGCTTTGCTTTGTTTGATTGATACAGTGCGTAATCTCTTTAAGCAGAAACGGTAAAACTCTTGGTCCATCGCACAATGTTTTTGCTGCAAGTGTCAAATAAACGTCAAAGTCACATGCAAAAGGGTAGCGGTATCCCACGGGATCAGACCCCATGTAGTGAACGACGTCAATAAATATGCCCACATGCAGTGTCCCTTTTAATTTCCAAAATAGAATGAGTATTTTTCGCCGAATCTATTTCTATCTATTTCAATCTATTTCATAAATGGGGTAATAATTACAAAAGTTGCAGGAGTTTATAGTTCAAGTGACCATACTCATAACTTGTTGGTCTAGCTTGAATCATAGATGACGAATGAAGTTTACTTCGAAGACATTGTGTTTTCTGCCTAAGACGGTATGATACTAGCAATTTTATATGTCACGGTCTCTCGCGCTCGATCGCACTTGTAGGCCGCCATCGCAGTTTTTACAATGTCATGTGTAGACTTTCGCAATCAATATCTAACAATAACGGCCGTAAACGTTAATTAAAACGCACAAAGTATTAAAATTGTGATATGCGTTATCGTCATTAACAAGGCGTAGATTTTAGCAAAACTTCCCATATTGTCATACGTGATATCATTGCTTATCTATTGACACAAGTATTGGGCGAAAAACCCGAGAGGAACGATTCAAAGTTTTACGATTTTATATCATCCGTTATCCTCATCAGAGATAGGTAGTACGTAACTGACCATACGTGTCTTGCAACCAGTAATTCCAGCACTAGCCAACAAAGGACTATACTAGTATTGTCAAGGCACAGAATAGGCACTTCCCTCGTGAGAACTTGGCAAGGTTAAGTGTGGCAACATTATCGTTGCTAAACGGCCGGCGTATTTTACAACACCGCCTGCACCATATTGCCGACACTGCTACGTTTAAACTTAGGTACCTACATATTCAAGATCAACGTATTCACGGTAATCTCAGTATTGACTTTATTGGTGGCGTCACACGTGGTCGCGTCGGATCGCGCCGAAAATAGGCGTGACCTTCTCATTGACATTGTGAAATAGAAGAGTTGATAACGCGCCGATTGCCGAATGTCAAACCGAGGCTAGGGCCCCCTCTCCCCACCAGGCGCGTGCGCTTCACAACACGCGGTCACTGCGACGACGCACATTGCTGTCTTTACATAACAATTCAATGTCCAGCGCTTATAAAACCAGCAGTGAACTGACATTGAAGCTATGTGTAGGCTAGATGTACATACTCGTAGGAGTCGAAAGCCCACTGTAGTGGGCAACAATTGCACTAACTATCCGTACACATTTGTTTGTAACTTTATTACCTACTATTGTTTGCAGCAAGCACTAGCAAACACTGGAAATGTTATTGCATGTTATGTTATTCCTTACATGCGGGCTCATTTTGCAACAGATACTGCGGTTATACAAATATTGATAACTGTGAAGTAGGTTAGCTCCTGTACTCTTTTGATGCCAAATGTTATCAAGTGCTCCGTCAATACAACACGGTGCAAAATCTTATCAAATTCGTGTTGGCAAACTTTGTTTCAATTAGGTCGCATATTTTCGTATACGACAAAAATAGTGTAGCTAAATCAGCGACATCGCGTCTGTAATACCTCCAAAATAACATTCACTATTTTCGACCTGTGAGTCAAAAAAAACGTCCCGACTCACGCTCTGTGATTCATCATTTGTGGGGAAATCGGGCGGAATTCGCGTACACGATGTCGTTCACATTTCGTGCCCGTTCCGAAATGATGACGAGCCATCAATAAATAAGTAACTGTTGGGTTCGATTCTCCAATGCCCCGACACGTCTAGTGGTGCCATAGAAAGTTTCACCGTTGCATACATCGGCAACTCTTGCCTATTCACTATTGATGATTGCCGCAATGTCTGTCTTGTCCGTTTTAGATTTCTACTTCGCCGCCACCCCGAGCTCTATTTAAAGCCAGCCGAGCCGATATTTGCGAAGAGGGTCAGCTCTCCTCTATTCACTAAAATGTTTCAAGCTCGTTATTCACATTAGAGTTAAGTCCTTTTACGTTACGGCGGCTTTGAAATAGGACCCCTTTGAATATATTTAACGTTCTCGGCAACATGAGCCGTATCTTTGCTTCAATGTAACTTTGAGTTTAAATGGAAATTAAATTTCAACCGCTGCTTTACCAATCACCATGACTGAAACAATAGTGATTGTACTTGACAGACATGTCACGCAATCTGCCAGAAGTAGGTCAATACTGATAGGAAAATGTTGCTTATGACCCTAAAAGGCACTGTTTAACAATGCATGACGTATACCGGAAAATAATCGAAAAAAGGTCGATTCACTTATAGAATGTTGTTTTGTTGTCACCAGGTTGTGTCACGGGATTGCAGCAGCTTATTACAAGCGCACTACCGTTTAGACGGGCACCCGCACGTGAACCCCATCCACGAAGTTCTAGTCGGAGACAAGAGAGTGTACCTCATCTTCCCTCGGTCGCACTCAGACCTGCACTCCTACGTGCGGGCGAGGAAACGACTGAGGGAGCACGAGGCGAGGAGACTCTTCAGGCAAATGGCGGAGACTGTGGCCGCTTGCCACGAACAAGGCATCGTGCTGAGAGACCTCAAGCTCAGAAAGTTCGTGTTCGCTGATGCCCAAAGGTAAGTCGTTATTATAACCCGGTTTCTTTACTGTGCACTGAATATTTACTCCCGAAATTAGCCTCACGGTTTCTCGATCTGGGTCGTTCGATCACTTCCTGACGTTTTTTCCTGACGCTCAAAAGATCGAACGTGAGAAAAACATTATAACATACAAAGGAAGGGAAGCGGAAATGTAGTAAGTAGCGAGTCGTTTCCTTCGTGAATCAGCCTTTTCAAGTTCAATAAGGGCATTCTCATTTGATGCACGTATGTTAACTCGAAAATAGCTTCGTCACAGTTTTAAGATATTAAACTATCGATCGGTTTAATGTAGCCCTCGCCCTCACAACAAGATTACAAAACGTTAATTACAGGTAGGATAGGAGCCGACGGATTTTGGAACTTTTGAAACGTTATCTGGCCTCCATTGTTGCGAATATCTCCGGCAATGCTAGCGGCTCAAGGCGAGCGGTGTCATTGCTGTACAATACGCCGCAAGCGGGTCAAGGGTTCCACCGCGCACCGCAGAGCCTATCCAACCAGTTGCGTACACGCATAATCCTATAACCCTTATGCGGGTACCTGCTGCCCTTATCCGATCAGGTGATTGGATGTCTAACAAATATATATTAATTCACCCCTTATGTCTTGTAACGACAACATTCCGACGATCAAGAATTTCATTATTTACCTGCCCCGTGCCCGCATCTCAACCCTGACCCTTTATTTGTCAGTTTTAATAACATTCGATTGTATCCAGAGATTAAATCCGGGAAATCTTTTCATTCGTTAATAAGTACCGTTCAGGTATTCTCCTTCAGTCCAATCAAAGTTGAAAAGATCCTGATAGATGGACGTCAGTTCGGTAGTTCTCCCACGAACGGGGCAACAACCTCTTTATGTATCTGATTATCCTTTTCCCAAGTCCCAGTGGAGACAATCGGTATGCCACCCAATATCTTCGAATAACTTTAATGGTTCCTTTGACCTTTCGTCCCAAAGGTGACACGAGATGAATTAGCTTTCTGAACTTTTGCGGCGGCACTTCGAATTCTAACAAGATTGACATGATGATATGAACTTGCTATAAAGCCGACTATGTTTGCGCAAATTATTTATTCTCGAGTTTTGCTTAGAGATGACAGACGAGCCGAGGGAAGGTAAATTTTAATACCCCTTAAAACAGCATCAAAGCTTGCTAAAAGCGCTGGCGTACAGAGAGCACTGCTATGCCTCAAATGTTAAAACTTTTGCTTCCTTCCACCCTTTGCGTAATGGTGGAGTACGAGACTTGAGGAGCCTTTGCCGAAGTTGCGCTCAAAGCCTGAATGTTTTACATTTGAATACTCAAACTTTATACTCTTCAAACGCAAACTAAGCTTCAAAAGCGTTATTTAAACAGCTACAAAAACATGCAACATTTGAAGATATTTTGGGAAGTCTTGGCCTTTAATTGATTATACAGGATATTGCAGATGTATCCTTCGCCGGTGTCGAACGGAAATATCACTTTTTCTGTCAAAGATAACCTCGGTCAAGCAGGTAGCCAGCTGACAATCTGGGTTCAAATTAATGGTCCTATCCCAAAGGATATAGACTCCCTCAGGTGAAAAAACAATCAAGTTTAATATATTCGAGCAGCTGAGCTGCCCTAATGTATTCTAATGATTGCACATGTCGCGGTGGTCAGTTCAGCTGTTTTCGTGTGAAGTAAAGTAAGATAAGGTGCATGGTCAAGTGCGCCCTTCGACCTCAGTTCACACAGTCACCCTTTACGTAATGGGAGCCATCCGCCGGACCGGTCCCATCTCAAAGGTAAACAACGCCATTAATATTAAAAACTTGCTCTTTGACGCGTTCCAGCGGGATTTTCTTTGAAATTTTCTTTGCCTTTGATATGAAAATTGCGGATTGAAGTTAGCGTCCTTACTAGACACGCTCTGCATACTGGAGTTTCAAGTAACAAAGTTTGTGATAACTTTCGGGGCCGTATCTGGGCATCATCCACTTAATTCAAAGGGTTATTATACTTTCTCTACATCCTTTGATTAAGTGTATCAAATGGGAGATTCGTGTGGAAGTTATCAAGAGAGATCTATCCGTTGTATCCGGGCTTAGGCCTTGGGAGAGGAAACCGAGGCCGATCAGCAGGTAGCGTGCACACCCGAGATAATCACACACCCAGCGCAGGAAACGTCAACAAACACCAATGGTAGAAAGCCAAACGCTATCTCACAAATAATGCGATGACAATAAAGAAACATAAACTACAAGTTTGCATACACAAGTTTAGCGACGAAAGCAGGATGTTTGAATATAAACTACCTTTGTGCTTATAATTCGTTTTCTTACGACTTTGGTGACGCGATTTCCGATGCGGAAATTATGTTCAAGGCGAAATGTCCTTTTGTACACGCGCTGGTCTTAAAAAAAATAATTTGCCTCGCCGATTTGTAACAATTGAGAGTTTGGAACAAATCTTGTGACTTCAGACATTTCGGAGCCCACGCTTCAAAAAGGACGTTACTATAAGCCGAGCTTACGATACGAATCCTTTGTAAATAATCTCAGGTACAAATTTGTGTCCCTCGCGGCATAGTTTGGACCCATCCCGCCTCCTCCGCGCCAAAATAATAATAACCTGAATCTCAACAGGTAACAGGACCTCAGTTTTTGCGTAACAAGGTGTTCGGAAGCCGAGTCGATTTATACATAGAATGCTTACAACAAAAACTACGGGATGGCAATGGCATCCAATTACGTAAACGTTGTAAAAATAAAAAAAAATGTGGTTTTGTTTCTAAGTTAGCTCGGAACTCTGTGATATTTATAGGGGGGCTTCGCCCCCTAATATGTATAGCGCTGTCTGTCTTGTCAACCGAACGCGTTGACCGATTTACATGAAACCTTTTTTGTTAGCACCGTCTTAATGAGAGAAGGTGATTTTTGTGACCCTAGGGTTACTGCGCCCCCTTTTCTGGTACCTATGCTTGTTTACTTATAAACAAAGAAAAATCTTTTGTTATTTTTAAGTTCATGACTCGTCATCATGAGAAGATATTTACGGCGTGGACTGTGCAGTCGTTCGGTAGCGGATGTGCCAAATCGGTCCGCGTAGACTCGCCACCCGGCAGACGCCGCCGCGGCGCATACCGCACAGGCCACCGGCTGACGACTGCCATTTCACTCCAAATCCGTACCAATACCCCTGATTTATATTCGGGCTCGGCAGACACGCGACCGCCTGAGCTATTCCCGAAGCGGTTCGCAATAATGACAACATGAGAACGCTTCTAGTCGAATGTCGATTTCTCAGCAGCGACTCACACCCGCGCCTACACCGTGATTTCCAAAACCGTTTTGAAACCGAGTTGAGCCGAGTTGCTAAAGCTCCGTGGTGCAAGAACTACCACATTACAGCGATGTATTTGCATAATACCGAGCTCTCAGTAATAAAGCAGTATTGCGATTGTATAACTGTGGATGCACTCTGGATCCCCATCTGTTTGCATAATAGTCCTTAGGTGCAGTTATGATTTGCGTAGTTGGCAGATGCGGTAGATGAGCGGTGCGGGTGTGGCTTCACTAGATAGATAGTCGAGCTGGTATCGAGTGCTTATTTGTGCGGTGTGATTCAGGCGTGCCGGAATTCAAGCGCAGTCGCTAGCCGCTTGTTTTGGGGCGTTATGCGCGGCCTCGGTCGCGAGTAGCGTGCTGAGGTCGCGCACAACTGTGCCAATGTCGCGAGCGCCGCTGCCGCCGCCGTCGATGCCTCACCGCCCCTCGTGCGGAACCGACCTATGCCATCATAACACTAAACCTTACGATAGCGATTGATCGCTCGCGTCGATTCGTTCCACGCTTTAGCTGCGACTTTGACGCCGTTTACGCCTCCTTCATTCCGAAAATAAATGAATCGGCGAGGACTACGCAAGCATTCGTCACAACTATAAATAACGTGCGCTCACCTTTTTTGGGTGTGCAAAAAGACCGGATGGGGCTACCGGACGCGGACGGTAGTGCATTGCTCTCGCGGTTTTCGTCTATTAGTGAATGTCATAGAACGTTGCCGATATCTGAGAAGAATCACCGGACATGGATGTCATCGTAACAAAGTAAATCCGATAGCGACATTCAATGCATGATAATAGGTTTGTTAATATTGTGCATGTACGCTAAACGAATTGGGATAGCAGGTACAATAAGAAAGGAGATCCGGTCTTCCTTCCGCGTTATTGTCGCCTTGTCATATTTTTTCGCTTAGAATTTGTACTCGTACAATTACCCAATACGCGATTGGTTTATTTCGGTATCGGTGCCTGCAGAGCTGCACAGCTGAGAAAACGCACGACTAGCTATTAAATCGATCCGGTTGCGTAAAACAAAGGTCTGCGAAACCTTGTGCAAGCGGCGCGCCCGGCCTGCGCCGACATATCTGCGGATTTGCGTAACGGCGCACTTATCCGCCGATACCAGTGTGTTGTGACACGCCACGCACCGCCAGCCTAAACCCGACCTACCATTACAAATAATACTACTGACCTAAATCAATGCTCTTGAAGACTGCCTATCTCCAAGACCTATCGAGTACGACTCTGATTCCCTTTGTCCCAAGCATGACTAGACCCAAGCAAATGTCACCGCTCAATGTCAAGAGTGATGCAAATGTTATCGTTTTAGCACTGGCCGGAAAAGGCGCGCGCTCATGTATAAACAAACGCCTTGGACACGTCAACTGAAACTACTTTTAATTCCTACATTAAAACCTTCCTGGTTTTATAAGGAGACGGGCGTCGTGATCTCACCGAGTGAGTCATCGCATTCGTGACTGAAGACGTGAACGTAAGCTTTGAACTGAGTTGACCTTCTCACCGAGGTCTGGAGCATACGCCACGGATGCGAAAAAGTGCAAAAAGGTTCACAGTCGACGGGCGCACGCGACCCAAGGGTGCATTCCCCTAGTGGAAAGCAAAAAATATGCACGTGCCGGCAATTAAAGAGGGACCAGACACCTCAGCCCTAAGAAAGCGTTGCACATGACTGCTCAAACGGAACGCATCCCATCATTCCCAGCTACAATCCCTGCCCAACACGCTTCTGCATCCCATTTCACGGTGGCTAGTCGTTCCACTCCAGGCGATCTTGAGTTATCTTTCTGCTCGTACGTAGCATCAGTGCGGAGATTATTCCTGCTTTAAAAACCTGCTGCGGTGCGGTACATCGACGCGAGTTATCCTCCGGCGCATCCGTGTCGCGAAGGTCGCTGACCGACGAAAACCACCCGTCCGTAAACACTAACTACTACTTCAGCTTTGTTATGTAAGCGTTAGCACGCTAACACTTCTACTATCATTGTTCCTCTACTCAATAGTCTTCTACGCTGCTAGTAATTATTCTGTCTCAAATCGTCACCTTTATCGCTATCGGACGAAAATGGGTCCGTTGAACCGAATGACTCTAGTGGTAATTTAAATCGAATTACTTAAGAATGTCCTGGTATTATGTGAAGCGCACAAATAGAGTCCACATACGATTCGAATCAGTTCCTGCTTTGATTACATTTCTTCGAAGAAAAAACTCAGGACAATGAGATGGTAAAGGTGACTCACACTATGACAGGTTACTGATGAATTTCATCATAAAAGTGAGTGTGCACTAGCTGCATTTGATGACGTCACCAATGGGGCATTCAGCGGAGGGCACAACAATGGAGGGTTCGGGGATGAATCATAGGGATTTTCTACCGGGTCACCAACCTCGCACCCTAACTAGCTTATTTTACTCTACCCTAAATATTTTCCTGAAACGAAGCTCTAAATAACTGATATAAATATAGTCTACTAAACCCATAGCTTGTTAGAAAAACATTGGGGCTATTTCGGTATATAAATAGAGATAAGTGATGTAGTTAATTAAAGCCCTGGTACGATTAATGCATCCCGAGAGTGCATTTGCACTTGAAACAAGCAAAAAGGCTGGCCATTAAAACCACGCGAGCCGCGTAGCATATTAATGCATGCAAAGAAACGAGTCCCCAATAAAAACTCAGTCTCGGACGAGAGAAAGCGAATATCGAGTTTTCATGGAACTGGGTTTAAATATTTGACTCAAGTCCGAGCAAGTTTTATGTTACGGGGGAGTGACCAGACCGTAGCTACTGGACCATGTCGTAAATCTCTCAGACGCTCCGCTCGGCCCTGTCAGCGTTTTCCTGTTGCTAAGTTCAACAACTTTCGATAAAGCAAAGTCATTCGCGACAAAAAGACCACACATATTTAGCGGTCTAGACGAGTACGGAGCGGAGCAAATATGTGGGCGATTTGCGTGTTACATTCCCATTTTATGATCCACTCTCAACCTCAAATGTAAATAAATTAAAAGTAAAAAAAAAACTTTAACAAACAAGCTTTTATTTAAACGTACCCACTAAAAATAATAAAATAAATATTTTCCATTAAAGTTTAATGTCAACTTAAAACATCTTTACACAATATATGTACCTCTAATAAAAAAGTTTGTCGCGAGATTAACCTGTGTGCCTGTAACTTCATCTAATTGATTAAATTTTTTCTCAAACAATGTATGTATATACGAGTACTTGTAAATCTTACGACAAGCTTTTTTTATTACATATTGTGTAAAGACGTTTCAAGATTACATTAAACTTTAACGGAAAATGTTTATTTTATTATTTTTAGTGGTACGTTTAAATAAAAGCCTGTTTGTTAAAAGTTTTTTTACTTTTAATTTATTTTTAACTTTTTAGTTATCACTGGACAGTTGGTTTCTTGTCTGTTCATCTCATGACCGCCATATTGGATTTAGTGATGTCATATAATTTTTCAAGTAACTCTCAGCAAGGTCTTTCATTTGATTCTTACTGCATCCACGGCAAGAGAGGAGAGGCAAAATTCTACTGCCGGCACCCCACGACACCAAAGCATCGCGCTGCGTTTATTTAAGCCAAACGAAGGCGTAACAATTTCGTCTCCATTTCCGATCGGGTGAGAAAACCTACGCGTACAAACAACGCAATACAATATAATATACGTATAATATACGTAGGAGACTCAGCCGAACTGTTATGAACCCGTGGTTGTGTCCTTTGAAGCCTCGTCAAGGCTCCGACCTTCGTAAAAAGCCCTGCCCACGCATCCCAGAAACGCTTCAGGAGAATCGTGGGCGAAAACTTGGAAACCTTGGCAGTAGATATATCATATAAATGTATTTTTATTATCGTAAGCTTACTTCGCTATATCGCTTCGTATCAACAAACCGGTTGGGCGGTGCAGTGGCCAGGATAGCTATTAACCCTCAATTCGCGATGATGCGTGTGCCACAAATACTTGGTAGACGAAATCCACTTTTTGTGCGTTTTGTTTGTCGCGTAGCAACAACGAATATGTCTACAGTGGTGACACAGACACTGGACAATAGCTTTCTAATTAGTAAGCGGCTCGTGGACATACTTCCTGACGGCTTCCTGTTTTAATGCAATAGAACGAATTTCGGATTCATTGACCTCGACATTAAAGTCTTTTGTCATCGATTTATGACCAGTTTTTTTATTACAACTTAACTATAACTAACTTTTATTTACCAAAAAAACGTTGTTTAGTAGGCTTCCTGTTTTAATGCAATAGAACGAATTTCGGATTCATTGACCTCGACATTAAAGTTTTTGTCATCGATTTATGACCAGTTTTTTTTATTACAACTATAAGTAACTAACTTTTGTTTACCAAAAAAACGTTGTTTAGTAATAAAATCGAATTTAAAGTTACTTTAAAATTCCCCTTTACACTTATCAGGCACATTAGCATACCATGAATATTGATGTCAAGGAAGGCTTGGAAATTACTGTGGTAATTAGACTTCAGGTGATGTCATGTACAAAGTTCCCCTAAATAATGTTCTTGTTATCGCAGTCGTAGGTACTACCTGGGCATTGCGTTGTAGCAGCGACAAAACGACTTACATGGCTATAATTGGGAACGAATTACGCTGAATTTATAAAACAAACTGGCTTTATTCTTGAAGTATTAGGTAGGTACCTAGAACAAATAAACGTAACGTGATGATTTTGTAGGTATGAAATGGTTGAGCGCATCTCAATTTATTATTTCGGAAACATGAGCAGTGACGTTGACTTCACGGTCAGCAAGAGGAAATGACGCAAGCGTGGGCCCCGCGTTACAACACCTCCGATCACAGAACTCGCTAAAACTTCACATGATCATTGTACACGAGTACCAGTAAACCACAGCACAAACTCGAATTGACATTCGGTGTTGCAATATATTCTACGTCGCCATTGCGCTGTAATTAAACTTATTTGTACACGTCATACAACATTGTAGACAAGAGCGGTTAGCAACTCGCTAACGAGATTGCACTTGCGCTTGCACCACACTTGACATTGAACGCACATTTTTTCGTCAACATTTCAAAGGGTAAAAACGTAAGAATCAGTTTCGCGAATGGCATCGCTTCATTTTTCTGTATGTAAACAAAGACCTTATAACAATAGAATACGATTTCATTTGAATAATGCATGCAATATTAATATTCAGTCGGCGTGAATCGTACGATCCGAACCAATTGAACCGTGAGCTCAACCGTGAGCAGTTATCGAGACCGTTCACAATGACATTGAAATGAGTTGCGTTGCGTTGCGAAACGGTACTCTTTTCGTGTTTCTGGCCTCGCTATGCGTTCGAGATTCAAGAATACGTACAATAATATGAGAACGTATCCGACCTCAGTTCGCGGTCATTTGTTGTGTAATCATCATACGCGACAAACAATACCCTGTGAGTTTTTTTTGTTACGTAATTCTTTATTTGAATTCAATTCCAAGATACCAACCACAAATGTACATTTTCATTAACACGTTTTTATTCATGGTTGGGGCTTTTGAGATCATGATCGCATAAAAGGTTAAATTCAAGATCATAATAAATTATTAAACTAGATTTCGCAAATAGTATCTTACCTGCCAATCAGGTTCAGCAATTCGAAACCGCCCTGCTCGATAGTTTTGGCGAGGGATAAAATCTGGAAAAATGTAGAATGATCAATTAAAAAGCAATTGAGCTATGTTTTAAGTCAGTTCAATGCTGACGTTATTTAAATTAGCGTTTTATATCGATAGCGCATAATAAATTGTGCTTATCCAGCTGGGGTCGTCTCATTACCGTGATGATGGTCTATCTACCTATATGAAGTCATCGACGCATATATCAGGCGGCAATCGACATCGACAATAACAAGAGTGCCATTTGCAGACCTATTGTGCGTTCCATACAATCGATGTTTGTTCAGATTTCTGTACCTACATTTGCGCAGTACTTTCCAGCAACTGATGTAACACGGATGGTGTTGCGATCACTCCGCTCGTGACGCACACGATCACCCACAAGTTTCCCTCACAATAACAAACTTTTCTAAAATATCTGCAATACAAGTCGCGTAACAAAAGACCTATACACAAAACAAAATTTTCAAGTACAAACCTTTTTTAAAACGTGATAGCCTACGTGATGCCTTTAAATGACGCGTAGAAGAGATTCTACGCGCCATTTAAAGGTTAAAAAGGATTTCGGGTAGCATGTGACCTTCTCTGATGTCAAGCAAAAGCGGCCGGGAGATGTGACGTAGGCCTAATTCGCTATTGATTGTGATTGTGTGAGTCTTGTGACGCGAGGCGGAAGCTACTACGCCCGGTCGCGCTAGCCGGATCCGATGCTACGGCCAAGGACAGAACCTCTGCTTGCGACACCGATGCACCGTCCGATACCTACCTATTCATTCACTTCCACACTACGATCTACGACTATCCTAGAACAGGTTGAATCGAATTAGTTTGCCCTAAGTGATTAAATACTTTAACGCTATCGATATAAAACGATGATTTGAGTAACGTCAGAACTGACCTGACTTGCAAACAGTTCAATTGCTTTTTATTTGATCATTCAAAATTTTTGGTACCATAAGTATTGTATCAATCATTGGGGACTGCCTACTTTCAGGCTAGATGGCGCTGTGTGAAATGTGCAATATTATTTGAAAGACTACATTCTTCTTCTTTTTGGTGATCTTCATTGGGGTGCTGGGCTCGCCTTTAAGCCGCCTGGATAGTCATCTGCAGGGTTACCAGGAGCCAATCTGTCATACTACATTAGAGAAAAAATAAAACCTTTTATTTTCTATGAGAGGGAGGTTAAATTCTAAATAGCGTCTGAGGCTAATAAAAACAGATTAAATTGTTTCTCAGCCCGACATTTTCTTAAGTCGTTACGCTCATAAAACATCAGACCGCATTGTAGAATGTGCACAACGTGATTGACTTTGTTCACCTTCAAATGGTGAACGACACTAAGGTGACTTTGGTTCTGCACCCACTAGTTAATCTTCTGACGTACGTCTGATTTGCTACTGCTGAAATTTTCATACGAAATTACGCGAAGAGGAATTTACGCAGTTCGTATTGATTACGTGCTGACGTCAAAACATGACGTAGTTATAATACGGCTTCCTGTTCGTTGATATTTTTTATTCGTTAGGTTGATATTTTTGTTCTCACATCCTATCCTAAAAACCAGAAAGTGTTTTACGTGGGACTTAACGTGGTTTTCCTTTAACCTACGAATTTAAATTACGAAATACTAAGGATATTATAATCTGAATTTTGTTTTACGATTACGACTGGTAGAATAATCCGACATGTGGCCTTCAGCTTCAAAAGAGCTGTAGGTACTATAATCGAATCTGCGGTCCAATGTCAGTTGCGCAAGCGCCAGTCTTCCGCCTTCGTCGTACCTGTAACAGGAACCACATTCATTCTAAAAATTAAAACAATCATGTTGTTAGATAGCACTGGTTGGCTGACTTAATGTCAAATCAGTAATTAGCCGATCTAATTAATCATGAAATGCTGCTTCTTTTAAAACGCGAATAGATACACGACTCGTGGCTTGATTTCTAACATGGAAAAAATTAAGTGTATAAATCCAAAATGCAAATGAAGATACCTTATTCGGCTCACTCCGAGGTAGAGTACACCTAACATCGAAATCTTCGAAAGTAAGTGCCTAAATGAACATTTCGTACAAATACACATAACTATTTCCTATTTTGCAAAACGTGACCAGATCCCAGTATAAGAAAATGCCGTTTAATGCTGTGAACATCACGTTTTCCATACTAAGAAATGCGGAATCACAAAGATCCACAGTTCATCACGCGCGATCATGGACATGCTGATGATGATTTGATGATGCAAGCTTTTCGACGCGCGGAAATCAAAATGACGCAGAATTACTGGAAAATTAAGAAGATTGCGTCAGAATTTGCGTTATAGCTTTATTGTTTCCGGAAAATATAAAGGAAACGTTTGCAAAATACACCATGTTACAACGGATTAACTGATATAAATAATGTACATACATACATAGCTAAGTCATTAGCATGATATACAGTTTTTATCGTATCGGTTCCATTTGATAAGCTTCATTGACGTAAATTTTTCTCTGATTACACTCGAGTCTCGTATATTTGCGTGTTGAAATCATAAGTACCTAACTCTGAAATTTTTACATGTCTTCGAATTGGAACTAGATAGGGAAATTAAAAATAATTCCTAATTAAGTAATAACGTTTTTCTTAACTAGCACTTGTATGATAATAGAGCGTCCTACTATTAGTTTTTAAAATACAGGATTTTATCGCGTACCTTTTTAGGGTTCCGGACCAAAATGGTAAAAAGGAACCCTTATCAATCACTGTCTGTCACAAATTGATATCTCAAGAACTCTGATGCTATCGACTTGAAATTTTAAATGGTTGAAGATAACACTTTTTTACTGATATATGAAAATGTTAAAAAAATATTTTTATCATGATTGCAGGGGGCGGATAGGGGATCTTAAAATTTTTAAGTGAAGTTACTAGGTCGTGTGGGGTATCATATGAAAGCTATCCATTATTTGCACATTAATAAACAGTTTTTAGTTTTCCTTTAAGCCGTACCGTTTTCAGTTATTTACAAAAATGTTGAAAAAACGACTGTTCATGGTTTTTTAGAAAACATCGAAAGTGTACAAAGCCTACATAAGTTACGCTATCAGACAAGAGATAGCGCTGTTAAGGTTCTCCAACAAATATAAACCGCCTTTATCATAATATATTATTGTATGATGGCACGGAACCCTCGGTGCGCGATTTCGACTCGCTCTTGCCTGGTTTTATTTATTATTATGACAAGAACGCTGAAACGTGTTTTAAACGGCCTGAAAATAATAAAAATAGGTACGCTTTAAAATCCTGTATTTACAAACAAATAAATTGTAAAAAATCGCAAAAGTTATACAAGTTCTAATGGAGCGTCCATTTACAGAAAGCTATGTAACTCGAGTGCCCTCTGTTTGAAATTAAGTTAGTTCCATTGCCATAATTATGGAATCCCGCCCGGCCGCTAATAGCCGCTACAGTTTTCATACTTTTTTACTATTAAACTTTTTCTACCATCGACCATCTGCTGTAATTCTGCCATTTTATTCAAGTTAGTTTCCGGTCCCGTTACATCCGGCTTTAAAGTACTTGAGAATCATACCAGACGGTTCCCCTACAAAAACTCAAGTGCTATGGGAATGTACCGTTGTTAGTTCTTTATTGTAACTCCTCACACGGTCATTGGACTGCACTGCTATCATAACAAGAGTTATAATCAACATTAAAGGTCACAGCAATCTCTTATCGAGAAGATAAGGCCTTAAGGTCGCCTGTATGCCGCAACACGATCGGCCTAACCTAGCTCTACAAAATTCTAACTGACACTATTCATTCAAGAGAATTTCGGAAAAAAATTCAAGGTGTTCAAATTGTATTGTTGCAGTCCGTATCGGGTTAATCTTCCAACAATTACCTGAGCGAAGCGACAATAGTAGCGTTTTTGTGGCCTGAACTTGCCAACTGTGAGCCACCCTCGTCTATACCAGATGTTCCAGTAAACAAATACGCTATTGTGTCTCCTACGCATGATTTATCATTCCGCCGACTGTTTGCCGAATCGATGATGGGCCTCGAAGAAGCACCGACCATTGTGCAAAGATTCTGCATCAATCTTAAAGAATAACACACCTTTTGATCGCACAATAGATTGCACATGTAAGAACTTTACCTGCGAACGCACGTGTTCAATTCGCATTTCTATCGAACAATAATAAGTAGAAATCTATTTTATAAGAACTGTCAGTGCAAACTGCATTTAACAAAAGGAACTACAGAGTTTATATTCCTATGACCACTATTCATTCTGAGCAAGTTATGGACCTGGCAATGCATAAACATTTTATGGCCAAGAATTTCTGTAGTTATAGCGATGAGTCTATTTCAGTTCAATATTTTATCTTAAAGTAATAGCATCCGGTGTCCTGATCCCATGGCGCCTCAATGTTCTCGGATGAACTCAATGAACCAGTTATATATTTATACAGTTTACTTAAACGCTTAGCACTGGTTACTCCACTGCTACTTGCTACACCAATCCTGCTTATGAAAAATGAATCGTTTATTTCGAAACAGTCTCGAGAGACAATGGGTTGAGAAGTCTGTTTGGACACCTGATGACAACTCTATCGGGTGCAACGATACCCGATACGATGGAAGGTCAACAAAGCCATGTTACTATCGAGAAACGATGTTTATTCAAATGCACTCGCAGCTCGAAAATGTTTGGGTTTCAACATCAGCTGCCGCGAGGTCAATATTTGCTGGATTTCGAACGTTCTTTCATTTCAGTCCCCTCTTGCTCTTTTGCCTTAAACTTTTGTTTCAATCTCAAACAAGAGATGCCTTTGAAGGTCCGAGAACATTCGAAGTATTATTGGAGTTCACAACACGCAGGCCAGGATATTACGCGTAGAGTAATTGGTTTTGCTGTTATTAATTCTGATAACTGGGATTCGTTTCTCTCTTTTGTAACAAAGGGAAACCATCGTAATTAATTTAGTTGTACGCCACGAGAACAAAGTATTTTCGATTGGCTGGCGCTCAAATTTAATTTTAGTCGAAATGCCGCCGCGCAAATGGAATTGATTCTCGCACGGTTTTAATATTTTTTCCGAAGCGACATGTGCTCGGCCATCTGTTCGGTCAGATTAATTTTTTTTGAGTTTCGAGTAAAACGTATATCAATATGAAAAAATGACGCGTAGCACATGGCGTTTGATCCTCGTCTTCTCTTCTACCTGCCTTTGTTGCGGGACAAAGCGCGCGCGCACATCTGCCGTCCCGGATCACAATCCATTCCTCCTATTGTGGCCACCTTCTGCATACATACGTGAACGTCATCCATCATTTAGCGGTAAAAAATATCACCTATTCTGGTATTCACATCTGTGACTTGTAGATAGATAGAAAATACTTTATTGCACACCTTAAAACTAAACATAATAACAAGAAACACTTAAAAACAAAGTGACAATTGGCGGCCTTATCGCTAAAGAGCGATCTCTACCAGGCTACCAACTTGTACCTTGATAAGCCTAAGTTGTTTGTTACCGGTTCTAATCCCAGCGGATTAAAGCGAGGTCACACCTTACAAAGTCATTAAATACTCACGTTTATTGCAAAAATCGAAACTTGTCCAATATCAAGGTATTATTAAGTAATTTAATCATGTTTTCGTCAGTATAACGAGCACCACGACAAAGGCTATATAATGCTGTTCATGAGTTTGAAAGGCCTTTAAATTGGAGTAGCACTTATGTTACTAATAAAACAATAACAATTCTATTGAAATACTGGATAGGAACAATTAATCAGTTGGTCCGGACGCTGCGTTACAACAGAACGGCCATGCAGTTGCTAAACAGTTGTTGCTTTTGAAACCGTAATGCATCTGGATTTTGAAACTTATTAACCTGTTTGTTTGGCGACCCTTGAGTTTCAAAACCTTCAAAGGACATTCTCATTATACCGAGTTACGCTCTTAGTGTAGCACAAAGGTCCTCTTGTAGCGATCGAGTTACTTTTGTTTGCTGGCACTAATTAAACAAAAGATGTCCAGGCTCTTTGTTTCTATCTGAAACTTTGAGGAAAAACCTTTTATTCATCATCACGGCAGACACAGTGTCGCCGCTAATTGGGCGGACATTACCGAATTCAATGAGCTTTTTTCACAATTTTATACACCTTGAAATCGATTTCTGTATGATTCTGTATGAAAATCGATTCTGATGAAGTCACCATAAAAGCGACACATTTCTATTGATTCAAACTGTATTACACTCACCGGCACGAAAACTTGGCCACTTACAATTTATGCGAAATTTTTTGATTTTTAAATTTTACTCTTGTATAATTATGGTCAGAGGTTGAAAAAACACTTATGGTATTCTTTGTTGCTGTGAGAACTGTTTAATGCTTTCAGATAACAAATAAAGCATGCCATATCAGTACCACGAAAAATGAAACAAAAAATAAGGAATTTTAACAATTTTTTTAATTCAATTCAAAAAAGAAAGAAGAGTCTTTTTTGATTCCCTATATGCGAATTAATAGCGGGTGTTTCCTCCTCTAGCCCCGATGACTGCCTGCATCCGTTCAGGCATGCTCTGAATGAAATTTTGATGTCTTCTTGTGGTATCGCTTCCCAAGCGGTTACATGCTACCAGATGTGTTCTATTGGGTTCATGTCCGGGCCACGGGCGGCCACTGTAACTTCCGGATCCCAACCTCTTGAGATACTCCTCGACGCACCGAGCGACGTGGGGGCGTGCATTATCGTGCATCAACAAAAAATCGTCGTGCCCAATGAACCCCGAATAGGGTAAAACATGATCCTGGAGCATTTCTCCTATGTATCTAGTAGCGTTTAACCGGTTGTCGACGACTACTATAATAAGCTTCAGAACTTACTCCTCCCCAAACCACCTCACTGTTTGTGTAGTTGTAATGGGGAGGTATCTTTCTCCTCCTCTTCTCCACACCCTTTCACGACCGTCTGGTGATCTTAAAGAACTCTGGCCCATTGCTCGTGTGTCCAGTTAGCATGTTCTTGGGCGAAACGAAGACGAGCTACTCGGTGCTGCCTGAGGAGTTCTGGGCCACGCGCTGGTTTACGAGCTTTTAAATTTACTTCCTCCATTTGTCATCTCACCGTGCGCTCGTTTACATTTATACCTCTGACGTTTTGGAGCCGTGTCGTATCTCAAGTAATCTCAACGGTTGTAAGGTAGCGGTTTCTCAAAATTTTCAAGACAGTAAACCTGTCTACCACAACTACCTGGTCGCCGGGTGTAGTTCCCTGTCGCCTGATATCGTTTCAGGGCACACTGCATGGAGAAACGTGGTATGTTTAACACAATAGCCACTTCACGCTATGTCAGTCCCTGGTCGATATTAGTGTACTAACGCGACGGCTTGCGCGATCTGTTCTGCTGTTAGTGGCATTTTTTTGTGATACAGGGTGTTAAGACACCCAACAGCAACCACGAAACCAAAAAAAATGATAACTTTTAGTTAATGATTTTAAACACACAAAATTGAAAAATCGTCTAACTCGCTGAATTGACCTGTTTCGACTAAATCTCAAAAAGTGGTGTTAAATTCAACTCAAGGTTAACGAATAACCCTCATAAACGTATACTCATCGTAACATTCATCAGAAACATTTGAATTGTTTGTTATCGCAAGTTTCGAGCTTGGCCAAGATTCCGTGCCGCTGAGTGTATATCAAAGTAAATCTCCCAGAAAGGTTGTTTAGGACGAAGTGCAGCCGGTGCAGTCGGTTCACAGTAAGCAGCGCTCGGCGTTTTGGAGCGGAGACTTGCCGCAATAAATCCTTGATGGAACCTTAACCCACTTCGATGATTACGAGTGCTCGCGCCGGACGCCGCAAGCGCTGCAACCGCTTTATCGTGCCGCTATGGTATTGTGCCAATTTTTACTGCTTGTGCGGTCATGGGCCTTGAACACCTCATCTTTCACCTCATCTTCAAAGCAGCCGCAAATCGCAGTTTTATAAACAATATCGGATGTAGTTCATTTTTTTGCGCAAACGTTATTTATTAAGACTATCGGTGGGAACATCGCAAATTAGCATGTTAGTTATGGTCAGCGAGCAGGTGAAGCGACACCGAATACCAGTGTTGACCCTTTACTCCGCGCTTTATCAATATTCATGAAGGTATGTATATCGTGGGAGCTGCAACGGTTGCAGCGTCGGCGCGGGCGCAGGTGCGTTGCCGACCTTGCGCAATGGCACACACACCCCGCTAACATATCTAGCCGCTAACGAATGTGTATCAGCTTGCGAGATGTTTCGACATTGCTTCATATTTACTGCCCTAGTACTTGTAAAGATAAATCATCCTTCAATGAGCCTCACACGTGTCCAAACGGAACTGTGACATCACCCGATGAGGTAGCGCTAGATGAAGCTTTGGTCGTCTGCCTTTAAATATTTTTAATTGAAGGAAACTCGGCGACCGGTGCCAAGTAGGTTAGTGCGCCAATGTCGGAACCATAAAACTTGCTCCGTTGGTTAATTATAGTGAGCAATATCGCTGGAGTTATTGTGTGACGTGTCATCAATCGGAGCTTGTGGCTTGCAGCGGGGCGTGACAGCGGCGCGGGCGCAGCGTGGCAGTGAATACTGGGTCAAGTACAACGGTGCTTTGCCATTCATTGTCAACGAGCGCTGCCGTAGTGCCGGCGCGCATCGGCCTCGCGCCCACTGAACTTGACATATCGCCTTTAACATAATTCGGCCAGTTATGTATGTCACGCCATTCAATGCGGGTTACTTAAACCATCCGAACTATATTCAAAGATCAACAAATTCAAATATGAGTCACATCGCTTCTGAAGCTGTATAAGGTGCGGTTCCGATTTAATTAAATGATAGCATGTAGAGCCACTACGAAGTTCGTTTTATCGTATAGTTCGATACAACCTATATCTAGAATATGCAGAGCCTGTTCGCAACTGGTTCTAGGGTCCGGTTACAATGCATCTGCTGTACAGGTTTGAAAAAAAAATATTATGAGCTTGACTGGGAAAGCTTAGTAATTATTTCAGTTGCATTACGTCAATAGTAATTGCAGCGAACAAGTGTGACAACATTCGTTACCTAACTTGTTGCAGTCTCTGGTGCTTGATGTAACGCAGTGTTGCCATCCCGCACTTCGCCTATGTCTACCGGGCAGAGCCCAACATTCGCCAATATACTCCATATTGGCGAATGTTGGACTGTGCCCGGGGTCATCGTCCCGCGGACTTGATACAATGAGTACGTTCACTGCGTTAGAAAATCTACTTCAGTTCCGCACTTTCTTTATTGCATCACCGCAATGTGCCGTTTCGCCCGCACTCTCTTCCGTTGCGGTTGTGCAAGCGACCATCGACTCCCATTCATTTGAATTTCGAATCGAGGCCCAATTACAAAACTTTATTGTCTTTCTTTAATAGCACTAGCATGCGCTCGATCTGTCGACATTTGCCGAGCTTTCTTCTTACATCACGCGGTAGCTTTGTTCGGCCCCCCTCGGCTTTGACAGGTGAGTTTCGCAAGTTCAGTGACCTCTCCTCGCTCGCTGCATCCGCGAGATGCGAGCAATGATATAATAACTCACCGCGACATTTGTCTCTATTCCGGAATCGCCGTTTCCGCACTTTCCAACTTACATCATTTCGTTTACCAGAAGTCGCGGGGTGAATGTCCGAAAGCGGCCGATCCGACGATTATTGATCATTGGTGTGGTAGATCATTGATCCTTTAATGATCTCATCGTACGACAAAAAAGCACCATAAGAAATGGCGAGGCCCAAACAATTTTTTTTGCTGAGCATAAATATTTCCCAATGACATCATCGTCGGCGCGCTAGATAAGTAGTAAGTAGCGCACCTTAAACTTTCATCATGTTGGCAATGGCTGGCATTTCGCCGAACGGTACATGAGTATCGTGCTGGCATCGTGAAAGTACCGCTGCAAGCCACATTCACCTCAAGGTGGTTGTAAAAAGCAAGTACTCACGAATTGCAAGCACTCCATGTCTTGGAGAAAGCAGAGGCGTTGTCCGCAAATCTTAGCCAGTTTATTTATCAACACGATCGCCGTGAAATTATTCGATTCACGTTCTAGATTCACACATTCGGTATTTAGAATTCTTAACGGTAAAGGCCTATGAACCTATACCATTCGATTAAGAACACGCTCAATCTCTATAACTGGTGAATCCGGTGATAGGATTACTTTACGCGGTGCCCCGTAAAATCGTACTTTTTCCGTGAAATCGATAAGCGGAACTTGTTTTCGACTGGTCACTATCCGGTTGTGTGTTTTCAGCGAGATTTAACGGTAAAACACGTTTCCAACTCGCGTTTTTATCCTGGTTTGTTTATTTACAAACTGTGATTAAAGTTTACCTAAATATTGACTTGTTTTGCTTCCTCGTATTGTTTGCTTCGGTATTTAGATTTAAACAAAATGGACTCATATTAGACCCAATTGTACACGTTTTACTGCTCGATAGTAACGTAGTAAGTTTAATGTGGAACACTATAAAATCATTGTTTGCGGCTCATATTAATAAATCGCATTCATAAAATCAATCTACGTAGGGTCGCATTTTGTTTGGCAGTGATCGAGTAGGGGTTTGGAGGCTTATCAGCATTCATTGTGGTATACGTTCCTGAGCTATCGAGCCTTTTGTTCCTGCTTCGATATGAGTACTGATACACATCAGTGTTCAACACTCGATCTCAAGAGGTTACGCTCAGAATATAATGCTTACAAACATTTTGAACCTACAATATCCCTACTTAGGTCTTTACAAATATATTATCAAACCAGACGTTCTATTTGCGTATTGTGATTGCACCGAACCGAGTGCCAGCCAACTAATAAAACCTAAAGACAAATGCACATTGCATATGAAGTCCCTGATTTCCATAACAATAGCCACCATCTACGACAATAAACACACAAGCACCGTAATATGTTACATTTTCGCAACATGCACTCGATATTATACCCAATTGAGCAACAAATAGTTTGTCACTACAAATATTTGCCTATCGTATCGCCGATTCGATAAATAAACAGAGTTCAACTCTCCACGAGATAAGATAAAGTGAAATGCAAGATATCGCCTTGATAGCGAACACCTTGCCGTTCTACACGTAACTTTTGGGTAACTCGAATTATTCCCTCATGTTGTGGTAAAAAAACTGCTTCAAATGTTCAATCTATGTAACATAATAGTTACGATACCGACCGAAATTAATCCTATTTGTCGTCCCACGCGTCTTATTCTGCAATCACGAAGCAAATGTATTTCACAAGGCGAAATCGCAATCGCTTATTTCGCGTTTTCGAAACCATCCTGCGTCACTCCTGCCTTTGGTTTCTGTATTAATGTGTTTGAAATATCTCTTACTAACCCAATAGCTATACTATTAGCTAAGTATTGTAATTGCCTTCGATGTAGTAGTAATTTCGTCATTCGGTTAAATGCTCGGGTATCTGACAGGTCCAAAGAATTGTGCCTAGCGCAACTCGCTTAGCCCATAGTACTCGTAGTAATGCATTCGGCACCTCGCAGAGACAAACGCTTGCTTGTTTCAAGCGTTGTGCAAGCCATTATGAAATAGAGTATAAGGACTACGGGCTCTGTGCGGTGTCTACGCGTTCTGTAAAACCGACGAATGTTACAAAACGCAGGGATTACCAACACTAGAGGTCCGCGGCTTGGCACCCGCATATAAATCAACCGCCGAACAAAGCATCTCAATATATTTTTCCATACATTTGCGCCATAGGCTTGCGAGATCCAATACGGTTAACCTGCTGTTAACCAACTGTTTCAGTAATGCGGCTCGGAGTTGTAGCCTCGCCAGTTCGCAATAGTCCGCTCGCAAATATCGCAAGCTCTTGCGTCGCAACCAACATGCCTAGCTTTCATGATTGTAAAATATAAATGTCGATCTAAATTAGATCGACGCCTAATGCGGGCCTCACGATGCCTGCCTGGCGTTTCAATATCATGTCGCAAAACTATAACACATCGCGGTTATGATTGCACCTCTATGCCATTCTTCTCGCGTTTCGCACTTCCGATGTATGAATAAAGGAGAGGAAACGATTGCACAGCGAAACAATCGCGTATTCCGGCTGCGTAAGCGCAGCGACGGAAACTGCTGCCATATACGGATGTGGATTACTCTTTTATTTTCGGGCGATCTAGACCGCATCTGTCGGCGACAAACGTCACACAGCTGCCCTTACTGGTTATCGTTATACGGCAGCCTCCGACTGAGGCACGCGCACCTGGCGTCCGCCGCCCGTCAGGTGCCCTCCACCCGCCTCCATCGTTACATCTCCGCTCCAATACAATGCTGCTCTAATTCACTTTTTTACTAGGTTCGCTTGCGTGTCATCTACGCAAAAGCAACGCAACTAATCATTATCGCAGGGTACAATTAAAGCATTTTTTCACTATGCAGTTCAGTCGTAATAACGATGATTACTCGTCCGCGATGTGGGAGCTCCAGCTTTTTACCCCACAGTTTCCCAACACGTGGAAAAGTTGGTTCAAAACGTAACAACGAGTTATGAAAGTGAATACGCAAACGTGTCAGTGAGCCGGTTACCTGATGATTCTTCGTGTAATATCCTGCTTGAGAGAATTCCTAACTACAAATTAAAGCAGCGATTACGTGAAGAATTATGATAATTCAGTAGTGCGGCTGGGAAGAAAGTTTCGTCTCAGTGGAGTACCTTATTGCAGCGACTGGCCCTCGAGCGTGCCCCTTAACGACCCAGAAAGATGCACCCGATGATGGCGCGTCGACGACGGCGCCGGGTGAATTATGGCCATAGTGTCCTCCACACGTGTTCCGTGTCGATCGCGAGGGATTTCGAAATGGAAAACGCAGTTATATCGGGAAGGAGTCAATGAACGGAAGTGTTTCACGGGTGTGACACACTCGCGCGCTATCGCGACTTGCGCAACCGTGGGCACGCTTGCCCAACCGCGCACACCACTGCTGGCGCGCAGCGCTCGTGTCGCTGCGGTCGCAGGACTCCACAGGAATCTTGTTAACGCATCTGTCGCAAGCTGCTGGGAGCTGCGGTTTCGCCGATTGCAGCCTGCAAGTCCCCGCCGGCCGCAGGTCGATGTACGCTTTCTACCTCTTTCTCCATCGAGGGAGTAGCGTGCCGCGCGCGGCCGCTCGCGATTGCAAAACGCTGCTGAGGTCGCGCTTTCTTCGTTCGCGAGCCTCGGAGAAATTGTTGCGACAGACGCCGGGTACACCGACCTCGCGTTAGAAAGTCGACCGCTCACCGGATTTTACACGACGCCGCGTAACGGTGTAATTGCAATCGAGGCGGAATTCACCGACACTTCGGGTACTTTTTGCGCGTGCATTCTGGACGCTTTCTTTCTCTTGTTGCGCAATAGTCGCGTAATAGATCAGTGACTGAGGCGGGTCATCGAGCGCTACTGTTGTTTCGTAAATGTCGCCGTGTGCATAGATGCTCGGAGATGGTGTTCAATTGGCCAATTGCGTGCGGTAGTGTTGTTTGCGCAACGGGCTCTGGAGTGGCGCCCGTTCCGCAGTCCGCGCGCGCGTTGCAACATGGGATTATTTCGGCGGCGGCGCTTGGACCGCCGCCCGAACTTGCAACATGCCATATCGCAACGCGACTCATAATCCACGCCATTGTGACACCGGCCCAGCGTGTGGACGCCGCCCGCCTACCAAATACGGCCGCTGGCATTGCGCTACTCGATCTGCTTACACTAGTCCACCCTCGCCCCGAATGAGATGTCAGAGACGCGGTCGTGTTGGTCCCGATGCGCCTGAGTGCGCTCATGCCTGCGTGCTCGCTGCCATTGTCACTGCATTCGATTTAAAACTAAAACAATTTTGCAACCGATGTTCACATTAGCGTTTTCGCAAGCGGCCCAGTGCTCGGTTTCCAAACTGAGTTCGACTTGCGTTATCGCTACCCCGATAAAGTGAACTGTGTCGTTGCCTGTGTGGTTTTGAGACCTAAATTTTGAAGAGTATTGTGCGCAAGTTTAGCGCCGCTATAACCATAATTCATTCATGACTAATTACTTAGACTAGTAGCTATTATCCGCAAAAATGGAGAGAAACATTTATACCGTGGAGTGCGGTAGAATACGTAGTGTTATCAAGTTTACTAAACATCCGGCCAGCTTGCGCAATAAAAGCCGACATATAATTGGGCATGGTCGGGATGGTTTCCCAACCTATCCCGGCGGCATCTCGGTGTGGCAACTGGCAGCGCTTGCGACATGTCCCTACAATGCGTGTTACGAAAACCTATGACTAACCGTTACTACGGCACCATTAGCGTAAAGCTATCAATGTAAACTATGCAGTTCACAGTTATGACAATTGTCAAATAGGCGATTATAATCGGAACTTTCGCAATGTGCAGTGACACGTCGTAAAGCCGGTCAGTAGCGAGTAAACACAGTGCTCCTAGGCTCGGCTTGCGCAAGACGAGGCGGACGCGAACTCGAGCAGGAAGTGCATGCATGTGTGCTGCATCTGTGCTGATGCCATTGTTACGAAACTGTCAGGGTTGAGTTGAGCAATCGCATTGCGAAACTCGCATCCCGCTAATTGTATATGAGTCCCGAACCCACGCGATTACAGCTCCATCGCTTCGTAGGACAGCCGATTACAAACGACTCCCAAGCTTGACCAAGAGATATGAAGCTCTTACAAACCAAATATTTCGTTAACAGTTGCGAAGTGTAAACGTGAGTCAATTCAGTAATAGAGAGCGTGTTGGAGGCACGTCACGATGGAGCCTGCAGCATGAGGGTCTGTGGCAGTATGCGTGTGGCGGTTGCGTAAACTGGACGGCTCGGTTGTCCTTTCGCCCGCGCGGCGTCCAAGAGAATCCTTGGAGGCCACCGCTCGGAACACGCTCGGAAATCCGGCCAACCTTCCGACCGCGTTACGACACCGTATAACTTATTTACACGTTGCGAAATCAGAATCGATTGCAACTGCAGACATCGCACTTTAGCCTTGCCGTTGTAGGGATTTAATTAGGATCAGCGAAGTTGCGCAGCCGAGAGACCTAAACGGATACGAGGACGCCCTCCGACTCCGCTCACTGATGGATTACAAAAAAGGTTGGGAGTGCAAGCGGTTGCACTCGCCCAGTGACGTCACTCGTTTCGTCAACTAGTTTCCCACAGTGGATCTCGTGTTGCTACACACCGATTAGCGGCCGGACGGCGCACGTGCTTCTACCTACTCGCCGCTTTGTACTTCGATACGCTCATCCTCTTTACCCACTGCTAACTTTACTACAACTTTGCTGTAGACTACAACTATGACTTTCAAAAGGATTGTATCCTTTGAAAGTCAAGTCAAAGCGATTGCTAATTGAGTGTCGCAGTTGGCGCGTTGTAATTCATGTGATAACAGTTGCGACAGACTTAACAAGAGTAACCTTTAGCGGGAGCCAACCGCTCCATATTGTCACGACTTGATCATTCGCAATGCTTTTGATAAATCTCTATCGATTATCTCTAGCGGGTCAGCTGTAATGACAGCGGGCTTAGGTTCAGTATGGTTTATATCGTCGGATCCGTTATCTTCAATCCAGTGACGTAGGTATGCTCTAAAATCTGGACAACGTATTAAAACAGTTTAAACGCTATTAGATTTTGTAACAGCTTTGAGTAAACTTGATATTTATTACCTTCGACTTTCGAGTAATCGAAACTAACACGTTTCTTCACGTTTACGAAAGACTAGGTTACCAGACCTAGGTTAGTAGCAACAGCAACGTATAAATAGAACAGAAATAGGGGGCTTTATCGGGGGAACCGGTCTGCGTTTTTGTATCCCCTTACATTAAAACAGGCTAAAAATAAGTGCGAGTACGTACGCTTAATGCACTCTGTATAGTTCGTACCTCCCACCGGCCACCTGTCTTGCCTTCACCTCCATACTACAAGTTAATAAGCGAAATAAAGGTTACGGCATTGAAGTACCATTTCAGTTTAGCGTTTAAGGACGACACTCGCATGAAAATTTTAACGGATGACATTGTTACTGTTGTTGAAATTTTATGATCTTCAAAGTCTCCTTGCTTACTTAGTATTTGTCAATAGCTGTGCGCTTCACCAGGGAATTGTTATACATGAAGATCAATCCCCGGACTGTGAGAAGTCAATCGGAAACCGAACACACTATTACAATTCATTAGTAAATTGATGAATTCCCATGTAATCTGAGCTGCATCGTCCCGCTACGGGTCCAACTTTACAATTTACATTCAATCAGTGTACTATTTCGAATGTTGTGTGCATTTAATGCATTTCGAAACGATGCGGTTGCTCTGGCTGTAACCCGAGGTCGGGCATGGTGCGCCTAAAGTGATGAAACAAATCCTATTGCGTCACCAGCTTTATGGCTCGCTATGCTATTATTTACATGACAGTATTGTATGCGCAAACGCGGCTAGACTTGCAACATTCCCACAGAAAAGTCATTTCGATATTACAAAAATAATACACTAGCAACGTATAGCGGTATATAAATCTTCTAGAACGCCTTTGAGATTGGGTGCCATGATCAAATAAATTTTGCAATGAACTTGTAATGTTGTAACGCAGTTTTTTGATTAATAATATTACTTCATAATTCGTAGTAATTTGCATCTCGCGTATCCGAAACCTCGTTCCAGTGTTTTATATAAATAATTAGCAGTAAGTACTTATTCATGCATCGCTAATGCGTTCGGCTTTGAGCACAAAGGGATCCAATGATGAGGCTATATGCGTGATTATAGTACGTTAAACGGATTGCAATTTATTTAGGTCACCGGCCAGTCATATGCGAATGACCTCACCATTCGGGACTAAAAAAGCTGTGCCAAATAGACGGCATTTAGCTGTTGTTTTATTCATCAAAATAACTTGAACTTTTAGACTTCTTTGCTATCTTAGGAGTCCAGTTATTTTAGGAACAACAGATACTTTAACTTCGAGATCATTGACGTCCATAACCTTTAGTTTTAAGCTAAGAAACAAAAGAGACTTCTATCGCTCCAATCGAACACCTTCGGTCGAAAATAGCTTTAAAACAAAATTTCTATTACAGCAACATAAAGCTCCGAATATCCTAGTCTAAATTCCCTTTCCTTTGTTACAGGACGACGCTTAAGCTAGAATCGTTAGAAGACGCAGTGGTCCTCGACGATCCTGAAGAGGATCTCCTCCAGGACAAGAGAGGGTGTCCCGCATACGTTTCTCCTGAGATCCTTAGAGCCCACCGGACGTACTCAGGCCGAGCAGCTGATATGTGGTCGCTGGGAGTGATACTTTACACCATGCTTGTTGGAAGGTGTGTATTTGCTTAGATATACATATGTATATTTAACATATTTTACAGTATGTACAGTTTCACACTGTTGAGATGACGACTGAGAGAGTATTGGAATAATGTGCCGAACCCGATAGGATAAGGGCAGATGATTATAACAGTTACACACAATCAATTAAAATAAACAACTCGGTCGCCACCGCTGTGAGTGACACAGCGCTGACTTTCAGTTGTTGGAAAAAATCATGCGCTGTATTTGTTCAGAATCTACGGTACCCCAAAAACCGTCGAATGGATATTACCATGATAACAGGAAATTTGTAGTAACAAGTAATTCAAACGCTCCGGGATAATTAAAATACAAACTCGTAACAATTCTCCTTACTTACAGTAGCTATAAATAGACTACTGTTTATTCCAGGAAATATTGAAGAAAGCCAATTTCCTAACCGTTGTCATATTTTCCTTAACACCCACGCATCGTCCTTTCTAAATATATAAAGTGGGTTACAATAAGGGTAGTGTGAATGAGTGGTGGCGGGGGCGTCTTACCGTGGGACTTACCGTTTTTCGAGATCGCAAGAGGGTGGCGGACGACCGTTGGCGAGGGATGATCACCTGTCGGCCGTTACGCGCCAACGGCTTACAATTATATCACCCACATATAAGTGAAATCTTACGCACCTGCCCGGTCATGTGGCGGAGACGTTTGAATCCACCTGCCGTTCGCGATCCTTTGTTTCCTACCTGTAATTTATTTTTGGAAAGCTTGGATTTGGCCGCGCTCACCTGTCGGAAGGGTTAGGTACCTGCGCCCGTCTTTTTGTTTCGCATCTGCCCCCAAATGACAATCGCACAGTTAATTGGGACCGTGATACAAAAACTGGTAGACTATCCTAACGATAAACGACCCATCGCGATAAGTTTTTTTGCGATCATTATGTTGTCCTTGTCTTTAATTTATCTTTGTACCTTTGCAGGTATCCGTTCAACGACTCCGAGCATGCGTCCCTGTTCGCTAAGATATCTCGCGGGTACTTCGTGGTGCCCGAGTGTTTGTCGTCTCGCGGCAAGTGCCTGATCCGGTCGCTGCTGCGGCGGGAGGCGTGCGAGCGGCTCGCGGCGCGCGACGTGCTGCGGCACCCCTGGCTCGCGCGGGACCCTCGCAACGAGCTGCCGCCGCGCGCGCACGCGGACCACGACCGCCTCGTGCCCGACATCCTGCTCCAGCCGGACTGCCTCTAAGCACCTCTCAAATTGCCTGTCAAACCAAAGAAGCCGCTCAGTCATGATTATTTAATTTCTCTGCCTGGGTTACCGTAAATTATTTATTAGATCGTGCATTTACTCCGCTAGGCTAGTGGTGGTTTGACGGCGCGAGGCAGCTCACGCGCCGGTGCGGGCGCCGGCTCTTATTTATGAATTTAAGTTATTCCGGCCTAAGTTTCTCGCGGCAGGAGTCCGTTTTGTTCCGTTTAGTTGTAGGGAGGAGGCGGCTGGCCCGCGCTCCGTCGGCTAATTTATAAAGGCTCCCGGCCCGTACGAGCTGTGTGTAGTCGTAACGTTCAATGACAGAATAAGTGAGACTGATAGGCGTTCTTGTGATCTTACTGGACCCGGCCGGACCCGGCCCGCGTGGACGGCGTTCTGTTAACTACTACATTAAATTCCTGTTATCGTAATGTAATCATATCAATTTCACATCAATATAGATGGGTATATTGCATTGAAGTTGTTGTGTTGCTGTAGTGTTAGGTAAATTACCTATTGTATATTTTGTATTTATATGAATACCGTGTAATGTGATCTCCACCGATGTTATTTAGCGATTACTCGTATTGCCATTGTTGTAATAGACAGAAGTGATAATTTTTTTTTCTTTTGTTGCACAACGTTCAATTGCTTCCATCAAAGATGATATATTTTGATTTATTATTATTATTGGTTTATATTGAATTTGACAGATTTACAAAATCATTATGTTACATTATTCGAATCAAAATTTGTTTTTTCCAAATTATTTGCATCACCACGTACCGCAATGGTCGTAGAATTTGGTTTCGTGCCATTTATTTAATTTTAAATTAATTTATTGATTTTAATTAATATTGTGTGATGTCGGCACTTCTTCCTAAACACTAAATTATTGCCATCTGGTACTAGGTGTTGTTTTATTAAAGTTTGAGATCAATTCTAATGTTATTATTGTATTGAAATTGTTCGAAATGGATCATTGTTACCGAGTCGGATTTGTTATTGAATCATTTGTTTAATTTGAAGGTCATTTCGTGGGTTTGATGATCATTTTGAAGTAGTCAAGTCTTTCTAGATGAAAGTGTGTACAATAGTAGTGTACTTTGTAAAATAATATTACTTTAATTTATACAAACTGTAAATAGTGGTAAGGTATGAATAAGGATTATCAAAAAAGAAAGAAGAGGGAATAAAAATACTTTAAAAATTATAAATACTTTGATTTTACAATACCTTTACTAAGTTACTGTATTTTAATGACATATTGGTGTCGATTCTGTTTTACACTTCCTAAAACTAATTATACTTAACTAGAGATCTGACGTTTCTAAACTTTGAGCTGTCAGCGTAAAATTGGGTATATTTGTTCAGTTTTCACTTTAGAATGGGACTTATCTAATAGCTATATGTCATTTTAGTCTGTTTTACGTCAATTTAAATTAGCTTTAGCTAGTTTGTGCAACAACAGCATCGCCACCAATGTCGGTGTTGTAGGCAAGCACTAAATCAAGCACACCTATGTAAAGTAAGGCCTTTACATCTATTATAGATGATTTATACAGCGTCAGCAACTAATATTTTTGCTGTTGAGGACACGGCAGTGCCTGGGACATTGTTAGATGAATTAGGCTTGTTATACCCATATACAGGGTCTCTCAATCATGAATAATTATTATAGAGAAGAGAGGTAGGTAGTAAGGAGAATAAAAGTTTCAAGAATTATATTTTCTGAAGCAAACTTACAAATTCATGGACCCCTCATCAGAACTTTCCCTCTATTTATCATGAATCCCATCATGAGAACTGCGTGAAAAAACTGTTTATTCCATCCAGTCCTACTAGTAGACAACCAAACAAAAAAACCCATCATCATTTCAGCCATAAAACGTCCACTGATGAACACAGGCCTCCCTCATGGGTAGTTGCCATTCTCACCACGCTTGGCAGGCGGGTTGGCGAGCGCAGTATGGGATGTTGATATATGGAAAGACGCTGCTGCCTATCTTTCGGAGGTATTCCTTAGCAGGCTCTTACTGCATCCACGGGCATGAGATGAGGGTCAACATTCTACTGCCGGCGCCCCACGGCTTAAAAAAACCCAATAGCAAGGTTAAATTTAGGGCATGAGACCTTGAGGGACTCCAGTGTCTGCTAAAATGTAATGAAAAATAAATTGTTTTTTTATTTAACTGCATCCTTAACCGTACTTGTGAGTCGTTTTCATTCTCGGTAGTTCGGTTTGACGTGATAACCGAACTAATGGGAGCAAAAGTGTGGCAGTAGTTCGGCCCCGGACTAAGCAACCGAACTAGTGAAACTATAGGTTCCCAATAGTTCGGTTCTACGTCAGAACCGAACTAATGGGAAAAAAAATGTGGCAGTAGTTCGGCCCAGGACTAATCAACCAAACTACTGAAACTAGAGGGACCGCGCCTGGCAGGCGGGTTTGCACTGCGCTCGCCGCAGTATGTGATGTTGATACACGTAAAGACGCTGCTGCCCAACTCTCGGAGGTACCTATCCCTTAGCAGGCTCTTACTGCATCCACGGGCATGAAAGGAGGGGTAACATTCTACTGCCGGCACCCCACGGTAGTTGTCTGCTATTACAATTATTTAATTCCTCATGGGTTCCATCATCAGAATCGATTTTAAAAGTGGAACGAAACGTGACCTACCTAAACAAAAAATCGGCCAAGTGCGAGTCGGACCCGCGCACTCAAGGTTCCGTACCATTATTTAACAAAACAACTTAAATATTCTGTTAATATTTTAAGCGTATACCTGTTGCCGTTATTAATATCGAGCAAAAAAACGGCAAAAAATCACGTTTGCTGTATGGGAGCCCCCTCAAATATTTGTTTTATTTTAATTTAATTATTTATTTTTTAAGTGAATATATCTGTAAATATTTCAAGCGCCTGTTGCCGTTATTAATATCGAGCAAAAAACAGAAAAAAATCACGATTGTTGTATGGGAGCCCCACTTAAATATTAATTTTATTCTCTTTATGGTACTTGTTGTTATAGCAGCAACATAAATACATGATCTGTAATAATTTCAACTGTCTAGCTATCACGGTTCATAGATACAGCGATACAGCCTGGTGACAGTACAGTACAATATCCACTACACAACGTTATGCAATATTTGAGCTAATTGTGAAATATGCGAAAACTGTATTATAGGTAGGCACTCAGATACGTAGGCACTTTTTTCATATAGAAACTCATTATCACCATCATCTCAGCCGTAGGAAGTCCACTGCTGGACATAAGCCCACGCATGGATCTCCAGGTTACTATCATGAGGAGGTTGTTGATATGGGATGTTAATACACGGAAAGACGCTCCTGGTATACGCTAAGGTATCCCTTGGCAGATACATGGGAACCCGAGGCGATACTGGTACCCTGCGGCGAGGGGAACAGTCTGTAAATCTAAAAATAATGTATGTGCACAATAAACACGTGCTTAAAAGGTAAAGGAAAACATCGTGAGGAACTCGGGACATAACCATATAACTATATATTTTGTTTACATCTGGCATGTATATCATATGTACTACCAGTTGAACTTTTAACACAGTGGTCTATTGACAAAACCCGAGGGATATTCTTGTATTTTTATTAGTAGGTAGTACTAGTGACCTTACGGTGTATCATTTTGTACTACCAGTTGAACTTACGTGGTAGTACCTACCTACCACGGTCTTAGAGGGGAAACTCGCGGCTTAGTCAGATTCAGATGTACTTATTTGTTGCTCTGACTTTTGGTTGACTTCCGGGCACTCACATTCAGAGACTACTAGAGATACTAAAGTAAATAGTTTTTAAAGTACCTAAGTTTCGATATCTCCCCTTCCTAGACGTCAGGATTTTTATTTCCTCATATGTCCCTCAGGAGATCCATCAGGGTAGACAACAGAACATCAGGCGAAACATTATTACAGTGATGAAAAACTTACGAAAAACACATTAGTAGGGGTTGAAAACGGGACCCTATTACTAAGACTCCCTGTCCGTCTGTCTGATTGCCTGTCACTAGGCTGTCTCATGAACCGTATCAAATGAAAGGGCTTGCTGAGAATAATTCGAATATGAAATGATGATACCCTGAATCCAACATGGCGGAACATCCAAGATGGCGGATTAGTTATTCTTAATGCACTCTATAAATTATATAAAGGTAAAGATACGTTTATTTATATATTATATATGCGTATCAAATGAAAGGCCTTGCTAGACAGGTTGACATTTTCGCAGATGATGAGCGAGCTTTCGCTCTTTGTGTATTGATTGCCGGAGTCAAATATTAATTGCGTATTGGCAATTGGCGACACCCGTGTTGATGGAGTGGTAGGTATGTACTCTCAACTTTCAATCCGAAGGTCGTGGGTTTGATACCGGCCGTGCACCAATGGATTTTTCTTTCTTGAAAAATGTATGTGCACACTTAACACGTGCTTTAGCGGTGAAGGAAACCCGCGGCTTAGCTAACTTAGCTTCAGACGTATTGACCTGTACCCTTCTCTGACTAACAGCTAAGCTGAGAGGATGGTATAGGTGCTGGGCAAGCCTAATGCATCTAGCAATGTCCCAGGCACTGCAGCGTCCCATACAGCATGATTCCCAGTTGCTGACGCTGTATAAATCATCTATAATAGATGCAAAGGCCTTACTTTTTTACTATTGGCAATTAAGTAGGTACATCTTTTCAACTTTGAAAAAATCGAGTGTCTCATAAAAAAGGTATTGTAGTGACTAAATCGTAAACACTGAGTACCTATGTGACTGGGAAGTAGGTAGGTTAGGTACCCACCAAAACAATCGTTTTACGCAGTCGCATTATTAGAATAAATAAATAACTGTGAAGGTTACGAATTAATACCAGAACTTAAGTACAAGGGAAGGAAAACCTAATGTCTATTACAGTATGACTGGTATGACCACGAGCTCCTTGTTTGTCCTGGTGGTCATACTGATATGGCAAAATACTTACACTTATAACACACATAAAACATGATGCTTTAGGAGCCTTTATGTGTAATTCGCACTCTTCAAGTAACTAAGGAACGATACTAGTGCAAACGCACTTATAAAATGGTGCTTTAGGAGCCTATAAGTGTAATTCACACTTCAAGTAACTAAGGAACGATACTAGTGTAAACGCACTTATAAAATGGTGCTTTAGGAGCCTATAAGTGTAATTCACACTCTTCAAGTTACTAAGGAACGATACTAGTGCAAACGCACTTATAAAATGGTGCTTTAGGAGCCTATAAGTGTAATTCACACACTTCAAGTAACTAAGGAACGATACTAGTGTAAACGCACTTATAAAATGGTGCTTTAGGAGCCTATAAGTGTAATTCACACTCTTCAAGTTACTAAGGAACGATACTAGTGCAAACGCACTTATAAAATGGTCCTCTAGGAGCCTTATAAGTGTAATGGCACTCTTCCAGTGCATTAGAGGCACGTTACTAGTGCAACTCTCAGCAAGCCCTTTTATATGATATCTTTACGATTCAGAGTGACGTCACATAGCTGACCATGCATTGTCATCCAAACAAAACGTGTATACAATATTTCAGCTCAATCGGTTCTAAATTATATAATATAAAAATCTGCTTCAAAATTGAGTTGCAAGATTCCACCCCCGAACAAACATAGGTAGTTACATTCATATTTACATGGCAAGCTAAATAAAAGCTTGTAAAATACAAGTATTCATGAAGTGCCAATCTGCAGTCATAAAACATGTTAAGATTCATCACTTCATCGGCTATACTTCCATACTCATACTTTTTTTAACACGAAATAAAAAAATAATGAGATGTATTTTTCGTTTCCCGTAAAGTTTTTTTTGAGATCTTCTATATTGGTACTGCATCGTCGATGGGGAGACAACAGACCTACCTACATACATCCGCTAGGTACTTCCGAGTTGTCATACTGTTTTGTCCTATCAATATAACTACCAGGACAAACATGGGCATACTGTAATAGAAACTAGCTTTTTCCTTCCCCTGTATGAACAAATACTTTTCTGTATGTTGACATCTTAGAATAAAAACAGAGCCAATTTCGAAATTTATAAAAAAATTAAAGTGTATATGTTATGCGATTAAAACTTGAATCTTCAAGTTCCAAATCAAATTGTTTGAAAGGTATATGTCTATTACAGTATGACCACGAGCCCATGTTAGTCCCGGTGCTTATAATGATACTGCGACTAATAGTCTTTATAATAATATAACAAAATAGCTTTACCCGCATTTTATCATCATTTCAGCATCCAATACTGAACACAGACCTCCCTCATGGATCTCCATGAGGGATAGTTGCCATACTCATCACGGGCAGGCGGGTTGGCGAGCGCAGTACGGCATGTTGATGCACGGATAGACGCTGCTGCCCATCTTCCAGAGGTTTCCCTTAGCAGGCTCTTACTGCATCCACGGACATGAAAGGAGGGTTAACAATCTACTGCCGGCACCCCACGACTTACACTAGCCTTTTATATATTTAAAATAATGCCTACAGCAGCTTGCAGCGATAATTTATGCAGGGGCTGCATTGTATAATCTGCCGTGGGGTGCCGTAGAATGTTGCCTCTTCTCTCTTGTCCGTAGATGCAGTAAGAATCTGCCAAGGGATACCTTTGAAAGATGGCAGCATCTTTCCGTGCATTAACGTCCCGTACTGCGCTCGATAACCCGCAAGCTAGCGTGGTGAGTATGGCAACCACCCCCTCGTAATCTTGAAGATCGATGAGGGAGGCCTATGTCCAGCAGTGGACGTGGACGAGACGAGACGCAGTCCTACGTCTGAGATGATGATTGTATAATCGTCGCCATTGGAAAATAAAAAAAAATAGTTCTGTTTAGTTTAAATAGTATGGGTACCTATGTAAATAAAGTATTAACTATTATTTTATCATTATATGTATAGCTGTGCCATGTACCTTAACCAAAGTCAAAAGTTAAAATTATTTATTGCAACCACGTTATCGATAAAACTACATAGTTCCAAACATGGACCCGGCTTAAGCCTGTATTACATTACACGATATTCATGGACCCTTACCCAACTAAGAGTGGTGTATTATGAGTTAGAGCGACCGGTCGGACCCGGCAAGCCTTGCTTGGTAGTTAGGGCGATTAGGGCGTGTAGTGTAATACAGGCTTTAGGCACGACTATAATAGTAAACTAGTGGTTCGCCACGGACTTAGAACGAGCGTGCGACTTATTTCAATAAACTCCCATAGCATTAGAACTTGTTTTTTACGTAGCGATGTGACAAAATAGTTTCACCACGCGGAAGCTGCGGTAAAATACACCACAGCTCGGTCCTATTCGCTAAAATTAAAAGTTCTCAATAAAGTATTAAATAATAATTTCATCATAGAGTGGAAAAACTATATTGAATCATTATTATCGCCATATACATATATACGTATTTTGGAGGTAGTTCATTTCAGGTGCTGTGTAGTTATTGTTATTAATTATATATACCGAAATACATTGTGTCATTGGTTATAATTATAAGTTAGTGCATTTTTACGTTGAGATACTTAGACCGAACTGAAAAAGAAGAACAAAAAGTGAGCAAAGTTCTATAAGGCTGGCTCGACCTGTGAAGGCATATGCACGCGACAAAACTCGCCTTTCCTCAACCCACTAAACAAAGAAATAGGTTGTTCTGTGGCTCAATCTGTAGAAGTAAGAGACTAGTGCATTCTCTCTGCTTTGCTCGGTCCGTAGCATCTCGCGTATGCCTCCATGCGCCTCTCCATCTCGGGCCTGAAGTGGCGGATCAGGCCCTGCACCGGCCAGGCCGCGCCGTCGCCCAGCGCGCAGATGGTGTGCCCTGAAGATAACATGAATCATTTTAATACTAATATTAACTATAAACTAGCCGCACCCCGCAGTTTCACCCGCGTAGTTCCCTTTCCCGTGGGAATTTCGAAAAATCCCTTCTCAGTGCACCTCTAGGATACTCAAGGTATATGTGTGCCAAATTTCAAGTCTCTAGGTCCAGTGGTTTAGGCTGTGCGTTGTCTGTCAGTCACTCAGTCAGTAACGGAAGAGTTTTATATTATATTGATTGATAGAAAAGATTTGTACATTTTCTTGTACTCAATATTTTTCTTTGGGTATTTAACAAAAAACGGACTCAATGATAATAATCTAATGTTGCTGAAAATCCCCAAACCGCAGTATGCTTATTACATTTGAGTATTGCCCTCGATTTATCACGGATCCCATCATCCAGAATTGGGTTAAGAGCAAGCGAACTTTATTAAGTAACCCAACCGCAAGTTTAAATTTAGGGCATACAACATTATGTTTATATATTATGTTTGTCGACATACAGCGGGTTTGGGTATTTTCAGAAACATTTAAGATTTAATCAGAGATCGGTTTTTGGTTGAAAAATTACTATTACCAATGTAGACCGGCCTGTTGTGCGTACCTTCGATTTGCTTGGAGATTTCCCACAACATGTCAATTTCCTTGGTTGATGCGTTTCCCTCCACAAATCTGAAAGAAGATCCTTGTCCATCACTATGATAGCTGCCTGCCTGCCTCTCAGCCGTAGCACTGCAGGACAGGTCTCCCTCATGGATCTCCAAAACCATGAGGGGGTTGCTGCCACACTCGCCACGCTTGGCAGGCGGGTAGGCGAGCGCAGTACGGGATGTTCATACAGGGAAAGACGCTGCTGCCCATCTTTCAGAGGTATGGCAGGTTTTTACTGCATCCATAGGCAAGATAGGAGAGGCAATGTTCTACCAACGTTCATCCCACGACTATGATAGCACGGGAGCGTATTCTATGCTGTCCTCGAGCGGTACCTTCGCGTGGCGATAAATGTAGGAAGTTTACCCGCCAAGACAAAAACGGTTCCTAGTTTCTTTCGTGGTCATGATAGATGTGGTACTGGTTTCTTCCTCACATCATGGAGCGATTGTCTATAGTCAAAAATATAAACCTCTTCATCAGATAGATGTCACTACTGATCAAAAATAGTTTCCTTGAAAGACAGATTCCCCTACTGGTCAAAAAGTTTCCGTTGTTGAGCGATAGATGTCACTACTGGACAAAATAGTTTCCTCTCCCGGATGGTAGATGTCGGTTGATGAAAACACTGTTTTAGCTACTTGACCATCATCTTATACATCCAGCTCACGTCTGCAGTCTTATATTCTACTATGCTGTCCGTGGGCTGTTCAATCACTGGATGATAGATGTCACTACTGATGTAGGAAGTTTGGCCAGCCAAAGCAGACGCCAACTAATTCCTAGTTTCTTTGAAGCGTAGAGCCAGTTAATGCTGGTCGTATAGGTAACGATGTCATTTAAAGGTAAAGATGTATAGTCAAAAATATAATCCGCATCATCGGAGCCATAGATGTTTGTTTTTTTAATTTATTTATTTATTTATTTGAGCCACCAACAGAAGATACACAAAGAAAAAATTACAAAAGTAAAAGCAATAAAAATCATGAGCTAGTGTTCTCCCAATTACAGGCAGCTACATCTAGATTACATGGATCGATAGGTAGATAGATGCCCCTTCTGGTCACTACTAGTCAAATAGTTTCCGCGACTGCTCCCCGACAGATTCAGTTGTTAAGAACACTGTTTCAGCTACCTGACCATCATCTTATACATCCAGCTGACGCCCTCGCGGCACGGCGTGCACTGGCCGCACGACTCGTGCTGGTAGAAGTGCAGGAGGCGCGCGACCGCCTTCACAATGTCGGTGGACTTGTCCATCACTATGATAGCCGCCGTGCCGAAGGACGAGTTGACTTCGGTCAGGGCGTCGTAGTCCATGAGAACGGTTGAGCAGATGCTGAAAGAATAAACGAATATCTGCTTGGCTGAGCTGAGGAGAGACCCTCTACAGAACCCGTAGGTATATCGGAAATAATTGACTTTTTCAACAAGCTTTTGCAAGAGTTGAATACAAATCTAACCCTACTGTTAATGATAGCTATTATTAATATTAGGGTCCTCAAATTGAAATAGAAGTTAAAAGTTCAAGGCCTGCTCTCAACGGTACATAGTGGGTTCACATGCCTAGAAATGTTGTAGAGTTCCTTTCATTCCTGCCAGGGTTGCGGAGACTTCTAAAGCTAGACTATTAGTAGGTATTAAATAATGAAAACCCGTATCGTACTTCTTTGTAATGAAAGGCATCGATAATGATGGCGACGAGCCGCCCTTGATGTCCCCAGCGGAATTCTCACCTGCTCTTCAACAGCGCATGGAGTGTTTACATGCACGGAGATATTGTGGAGTTCGGATCTATAGATGCGCGGACAGCCGAAGCTAGACTAGTAGTACTAATACAACCCTTACTCTTTAGGAATGAGAGGCGTCGACGAGCCTCCAGGGATGATGGCCAGCAGGTTATCCCAGCCGCCCCTGACGCCCCCAGCGTGCCTCTCGATCAGCTCCTTCAAGGGAATGCTCATCTCTTCCTCGACGGTGCATGGAGTGTTCACATGACCGGAGATGTTGTAAAGCTTAGTGCCGCGGTTGCGCGGACGGCCGAAACTCGCGTGCCAGGCACCGCCGCGTCGCATAATCGTCTGTTAACCTTAAGCATATTAATATATCTTCTTCCACCGAGAAAACGGTGAACGGAGGTAGTCCTCCTGTGTAGTTTACTGTTGAGAGTTAAACGTAGCCAATGTGGAGCCTGATCCACTCACCGTGGGAGGTAACACTGCTTAACTGCTTAACAACAGTTCTGTTGTTGCACTTCCTAAAGCTAATTATAATTAGTGATACGACATTGAAATGTTGAATTGTTCTGTTTGGATTTTAAAACGGCACTGACCAGATAGCTACGAGTATAATTAGTTTTTATCCATTTTACGCAAATTGAATTGGATTTCTTTAGGAAGAGTGCCAACAGAATTGACACCACTACTTCAAACGGCATATAAAGTTTATTTAAAGGTCTAAGTCACATCTAGGAGATCCTTGAGGGAGGCCTATGCCCAGTAGTGGACGTGGGCAGGAGTCCGGTGACATCCATGATAGTTCCAAAGTTATATCAGTCACACAATACATAAACAACAAGTATTAATGATGATTACATTATCAGCCCGCGTCAATCCACTTCTGGACATAGGCCTCTCCCATGGCACGCCACTGAGCTCGATCTTCAGCTTTCCTCCTCCAATCCCTGCCCGCTGCCTTACGAATATCAACGCCCCACCTACCTAGATACAAATGATGAATATAAAGCGTACATTTCCACCACATGTCTTAATTTAACTCACAGGTCCCGAAGAAATGGTCTCCACATTATTGACAGTTGTGGGGCATCCGAAGAGTCCGATGTCAGCTGGGAATGGGGGCTTCAGGCGCGGCTTGCCCTGCTTGCCTTCAATGGACTCGATGAGGGCCGTCTCCTCCCCGCAGATGTAGGCGCCCGCGCCGCGGTGGACGAACACGTCGAAGTCATAGCCGGAGTTACAGGCGTTCTTGCCGATGAGGCCGGCTTGGTATGCCTGTAAAGTAAATAAATTAGGCTCGCAGTCGTCGGCGGCGGCGTCTGAGGTTACCAATAATGTCATAAGGACACGTTCAAACGCACGGGCTACGGGCGCGTTTGTCGCTACACACCTTATTATTTAGTTACATTTATGCTAAAAGTAAAATATAATAGCTATACATATGTTTACTTCATTAAGCCGGTATTTCTTCTATTTTAGGAGCGTTGAATTATTGATTACAACTAAATTAGCGACCATAGCTCAGCATTAAGATATGAAAAGGGAGGGCCAATGTAAATAGTAATTGCAATAAATAATTAAGTCACGTCACACTAAGATCCTCTATGTCTTTGTTATCATGGCAAGTTACGTAAACGTGCATACACTCTGAATATTTGTTTTATTTATAAGCCAGACGCTTCCTATCAATCAAAGTAAAGTCGGTACTTACTACTTTTATCAAGTTTTTACAATGGTTGATAAATTAAGAGAGCAATAGTGTTTGTCGAATGGTGCAATTCCATCAAACTTGTTTCAGCAGACTGTTTGTTTACAAACATTTTGTGCAAAACTTCTGCAGTGCGCTGCAGTTTGTGGTCTCTGTCGTCATACCAGAAGAAAACAGTGGAGTGTGCGTACATTTCGTTAAATTTGAATCGCGCGATCGCGTCTGCCAAAAGAAACATTTGTGCGGTAAACTGTACGGCTTATTGTCCCATTGTGCCGCAAACAGAGGGATTACTCCTTAACCTGTTCAAGGGCTCCAAAACTCACCTCAGCAATAGCAACTTGCAAGTTGCTAGCTTCGTTGTAGAACTCTCCTCTGATGTAAATGTAGGCTGCTTGAGCACCTATAGCGTATCCAGCTAACAATGCGCCTTCGATCGTCTTGTGGGGGTCATGTCTCATGATCTCACGGTCCTTGCACGTGCCTGGCTCGCCCTCATCAGCGTTAACTACCAGGTACCTCGGACGACCATCGTCTGGTTTCTTCATGAAGGACCACTTCATGCCAGTTGGGAAGCCGGCGCCTCCACGTCCTCTCATGCCAGAGGTCTTCATCTCATCTAGAAAATAAAGCCAACTGAGAATTATGACTCTTACTTTTCGTTGTCGATATAGTAGCTACAGTAAATATAGAGTAAAATTTAAGAAACAGTTAATTTTCAGCTAAAACTATGCACTTCTCATTTAATATTTGACGATGGCATGTCAAGATGTTTATTGTATTATTATTAAGGTAACTAGTGTCCAGGTTACATCGTTCTCGTACAAACCTGTGTAGGTACCTACCTGATGCAGATCAGCAAAGGAAAGATCTAAGACAACCTTCTGGCACTTACTGATCATCCAATCAGACCCTTTCTCCATGATATTCTTGGTATTGTACCAGTCTCCTCTAGTCAGAGCACCATTGAGTCTCCACTCGTGTCTTCCATACAAGTTGGTGTAGACTCTGTCCTGGTCTGCTAAGGGTCCGTAGTGGGACTTAGTCGGAGCCTCCGTGCTCTCGGTACGAGCTGGCACATTGTATATTCGTGCGAGAGACCGCCCTGGAAATAAACATGAGGTACAATTCCAACTAAGTCGTGTTCAGCACGACCATGTTTTAACCATTTTGTGCAGAACTATTTTTACTCGCTTGAGTCGACAATGAAAATACTGGTGGAGTTGCGCCTCTAAAATAAGAAACACACAATAATATCTATAGACTGTGAAAACAGAGAAATCTAGGACACAGGGTGGCAGTCAAACCACTTCGATTTCGTTTTATTCTGGCGCGCGAATTGCTTAGCTATGATCTGAACACTGTTTTAAAAACCAGTGACTAGCTAACTTCTAACTAAACTATCTCCATGGATTTTCGATTTCTAAAGGCATTAACGCTGGATGCTTCTTGTGGTTGAATATCTTTATTTATTACCTACCCAAACGTGGTTTAGTTTTATGAAATATTCTACACGCCATTTTTTACACGAACTCAATAAAATAAATGTTTTGAAAAAAAATGTCAAACATCAGTGGACATTCTAGACCAAAAAGTATTAAATCAATCATTAGTTGTCAAATAAAAAATGCCAAAAAAAAAAGTTTCAGGTATTCCCAAAAAGAATTTAGCACTCCGTTTAGGTCTTAGACGAGATAAAAGTTCAGGTAAGTATTCCTTTGAAAATCAAGGAGACAAGTGACAACTTTAAACGAGTTATCTTTGATTATTGACAGATAGATAATCAAAGCGAGTTATGATTCAAAAATCTTTGTCCGCATGTCAGATTTCGCTCACAAATATTGTCGCGTAGTTACGCTACCCGTAGTAAAGCTCGTGGTCTCGCCCTTTTCGAAAACAATAATTTGGCCGCGTCCTGTCGCTTCGCTGCAGCAGTGCAGTAGGCTTACCTACCTAATTCTTCCTCTGTGGTCTTACCTTCGAAGAAACTTAGGAACCGTAGCACTGTAGAGTAGGTACCAAATTTTTATTTTTAGATTTTAACACAGCATTGTAAATTAACCTTTAGTTTTTGATATCTGTTATTGTAAGTAATATGTTTATAAGCTCCCACTTTATAAGCAAAATGTATTATTCAATATAATATGTCAGTTAACATTATATGTACATATACATTTCAGAATACTTAGATTTTCTATAGCGTCACGCGTAGTCCGTAGCTGCCTAGACGAATTAAGTAGCTGCCATTAGGAACCGTTTCAGAAGCCATGTCGTCGCTCATTCCAGCAGTTACGAAGCTCTCCAGCAGCGTCATCAGGATCCTCGGGTGTAACCCTGGAACTGTTACTCTGCAAGGGACGAACACTTATTTGATTGGATCTGGGAAAGAGTAAGATCTTACACTTAAAAATCGAATTCTCGTCCTTTAAAATGTAAGGCCTTTCACATCTATTACACCTATAGATGATTTAACAGTGTCAGTAACTGGGTAGCAGCTGTAGCAGCAGAGGATGCTGGAGTGCCTAACACAGTGATAGATGGATACCTAAGGCTTACCCAGCACCTGCACCACTGCTGGGACCCAGCTTAGTCAGACAAAAGAACAGGATAGTAACAATAATGTCTGAAGGAGAAGAATATAATTGGTATTTATCACCTATGGCATTCTTCGAGACAAACAGGGTAGATTTACTACTATTCAATATTAACTAAATGGTATTCGAAGTCAACCTAAGCTTAGGAGCCACTACGAATAGCTAATTTAATTATTTTATCAGTTGCCTATGCGATACATACAAATCTATCATGATAAAACTCTCCAGTATGAAAGTAGGCACTGCCTTTTAAAAAAAAAACATAAGTAATCGTTTACCTGCTGTTTATCATCATCTCAGTTTTAGGACGTCCACTGGTGGACGTGGCCACCATCATGGATCTATGTAGTGTGCGTGGATTATTGCCATACTTACCACGCTTGGCAGGCGGGTTTTCGAGCGCAGTACCTGCTGTAACATTTTATAAACCTGATCGCCCTGATCAGGATTAAGGTCTGTAATCTGTGCCCTGATTGCGATCGACTAAAATCCGCAGCTGACACACTTTTGCACAAACAGTTCTACACAACATTTGAACTCCTCTTACTGTTTATCTATTAACTTCTTTCTTTTATTACTGTATATTTTTTTGCCTCGGAAGGCAGACTTAGGAGAAGCTGGCGTGTAGATCTGGACAATTTCAGGGTTGATTGGTGGGACTTGGCGAGCGAGCGCGAATCCTGGAACTTTGCCCAGCAGTGGGTCAGTATAAAAAATAGTCACTGACTTGTCAAACCGCCCTCGTATTTGTAACTGTACCTTAATATTTCCAGCCGCATTTTACTAGACGCTGGTGATAAAGACGTGGAAGCGTACCAGAAGAATCTGTCAGACGTGCTGCAGTCTGAGAAGGCCAATATTGAGCATATAGTGGTGTCTCACTGGCATCATGACCATATCGGAGGCGTGGAGAACTTGTATGGAACTATTGCTAGTAAGTATTTTTGATTGACGTGAGGTGCCGCCAGTAGAATGTTGCCTCTGCTCTCTAGCCCGTGGACGTGGACAGTAAGAATGTGCCAATGGATACCTCCGGAAGATGGGCAGCGGTGTCTTTCCGTGTATCAACATCGCGTACTGCGCTCGCCAACCCGCCTGCCAAGCGTGGTGAGTACGGCAACCCCCTTATGATCTTGGAGACCCATGAGGGAGGCCTATGTCCAGCTGTGGACTTGGACAGCAGGATGACTAGTACTTACGGATAACAATTGTAAAGAGCATTTTCATTTCATTTGACGCTCTACAAGGCTCTACTAACATTTTCAAATTTCAGAAAAACCGGCAATCTGGAAGCACAAAAGAAGTGCAGAAGATGCCCCAGACGACGAACTTCCCACAATAGTACCCAACAAATGGCTGACGGATGGTCAAGAGATATCCGTCGAAGGTGCTACAGTCAAGATCCACCACACACCAGGCCACAGCTCTGACCATGTGGTGCTGACTTTGGCTGAAGAGAATGTACTGTTCAGCGGAGACTGCGTTCTGGGGGAGGGTTCCGCAACTTTCGAAGAAGATTTACTTACTAGTATGAGGAGTTTGCAGAAGATTTTAGATATGAAACCGAGCGTTATTTACCCTGGACATGGAGATGTTGTCGATGTAAGTTACAGGCAAAGATTTAAAGCGTTAGATGTGCCCTGACAACAAAAACTGTGGCTTTGTCTTTGTGTGTTAACAATAATGCCGACGCACGCATACTGGTTTTGCCATTCATTATATATTTTATCTTTTGTATCTACGGATTTTATAATTTTTGTACTTGATGTGTTGATATTAATTTAATTCAATTGCGCGAACTTTCGTCAAAAAAAATAAACACACACCACGTCCTGCTATCAGTGTGTTTAGTCCTAGACGAGATAAATACGTCAAGTTAGAGGTTTTTATAGGTACACTGATTCCAAATGAACTAGCTACCTATCTCATTTCCTGTCGAAACACAACGGCGCGGTCCCATTACTGTAAGGGCGAATCTAACAATTTAAATCTTTGGTAACAGAACCTTAAATTGATAACAGAATCTACAGTTTTATTAGACGACTTCAAATGGGTTATATTGGGTAAATATCTTGTAAACATTGCATTATGTTATTGAAAATCGATTAGAAAAGCTATTGACTTCAATTATTGCTATATTAACACTTCAACTATTTTACACACACGAGATAGGTTTTTAATTGGTAATAATTATTTAATTCTACGATTTCAGAGACCAATAGAAACAATCCAATCCTACCTCGCGAACCGGTACCAACGAGAAAACGAAATACTAGAAGCACTGAAGAACAGTCCGGACAAGCCACTCAACGCCATGGACTTAGTGATGTTACTTTATAAAGACACGGACGAAGATTCGCGCTCAGCGGCTGCGTTCTATGTCGCCCAACACTTGACTAAACTAACTAAAGAGCATAAGATAACTAATATCAATGTTGACGATGAGGACAGATGGCAGTTTACTAGTAACTTAATGTAATTTCAAGTAGTCTTTGTTTTTGTTTTTTTTAATAGTTGGCGTACACCACGTCTTGACTTGATGTGGTCTATCGAGGATGGGACACGCTTGCCTAGAAGGTATCTCATACATTTTTGAGATAGATTTAAAGATAGAGGTCGCGCCAAACAGAGCTCTGTGAAGTCAACGTACTTTAGGTATCGCGTCCGTTGGCCGTACTATATTGATTGACGACTTCCGCAGTTGGTCTATTAGCCTGCTGTGAGACGCAGGAGTTGCGGGTACGATTCCCAGGGCGGGACAAATGTTTGCTTTCTGCAGATACAATCTTGCCTATTGATGTTTACATGTTACATACCTTTAGTGTTTACATGAAGTTATTGAATAAAGCTATTCTGACACAATAATTAGTATATCTTAATTTTTTTGTATAGGTACGATTAAATGACGAGACATCCCAAAAGCCCACCTGGTGTTAAGCGGTAACCTCTACCTACAACTGCAATACCGCGATGTTCACTAAGCACGTGACCAACGCTGCATTGCATTGCGCCCGTCACCCTGAGACATAAGAGTTGTGAGGTCTAATGTGCCCGTAATTTCCCCGGCCCCCTCACCCTTCAAACCGAAACACAGCAATGCAGACATTAGGTACTGCTTGGCGGCAGAAATAGGTATGGCGGTAGTACTTCCCGGGATGAACTCTTCAAAAAAAGTTCTACTACTCTAATAAATCAATCTATACATATAATAACGGAGAAGTCCACTCTCACTTACTGACTACTCATCACGAAATCTCTTAAACTACTGGGCCGAGAGGTCTAAAATTTGGCACAGCACTCTATGGGGTGCAGGCGCGTACTTAGAAAGGATTTTTTGAAATTCGCACCCATAGGGGGTTAAAAAGGGGTGTCAAAGTTTGTATGAAAGTCCTATGTTTTTAAAGTTGAGACATGAATGTAGGCCTGAATGTTCCTTTCGGCTTCTAGGTGCTCACTAAGAAAGCTTTTACGAAATTCCGCCCTAAGGGTGTTTAATGTTTGTATGAAAAAAGTTAAAGATCCAAATTGAATCATACGGCAAGGCGTTATTGGCTTCCGAATTCTTATTTCAATGTATGCAATAAGTTATTGCATACATTGAAATAAGAATACCGATAAAGATCCAAATTGAATTTTACGACAACGCGTTAATGCATATTTTACATTGAAATAAGAATTTGGAAGTTCCTTGCGGTTTATCTTCAAGTTTTATGCTAATTTCTAGATGGCCAGTATGTTTCAGTAATAAGCTGAAAGGTAATGAAATGAGGTTCTATAACTTTCTAAAGTTTTTATGCCAATTTCAAGGTGTAAATATGTGTAATATAATAACCCTCACATTAACCAGACAGCAGCAGCAAAATATGACGCAAATAAATTATTGCCTTGGACAAATAAACATTTATCTCGTTTTAAAGCCTTGTTCGCTTCATGACAGATTCTCTTTATGGCAGATTAGCATTAGGCCAGATTAGTTTTAGGACAGATTCGCTCTAAGGCAGAAATTGTACAGTCAATGGCAGATTCGATAAGAGTTTTCTATTTTCTTTCGTTTATGAGTGAATTTCATATTTTTTGGTATCTCATAGTTGAAGCTTTAATTCCTTAATGTTATGTTTTTCATGAGCCTGAGATTGATTATTCCAAGGATCGGGACAAGGCTGCAGGTGCGCCAACTTAAGAATGTAATTAAAGCAACTATTTTTACAGGCGTTAATCAAGGAGAAACCGTTTTTATCCCCCGAATTCCACTTATCCCTTCAGATTATCATTTTGAATTCAAACGACTACAATTTCCCGTAAAAGTTTGCCACGCAATGACTATCAACAAAGCACAGGGCCAAACATGAAAAGTAGCTGGGGTGGACCTGAGAAAGGATTGTTTCTCACATAAGCTGTTATATGTGGCGTGTTCTAGAGTCAGTTCACCTGAAAACCTCATAATACTGCAATCAACAAATAAAACACGAAATGTAGTTTACAAGGTCTTGCCGACTTATAATAACCGGATGTTAAAACGAGCCCAAGTTTAGGCTTGCAGATTTGTAATACAATTTTATTGGTATATAGCCGATCGATTCCTTTTTTGTAACCATTCCTTGCATCTCTTAAAACGATTACTAAATCTGTTCAATAGTCTGTTTTTAGGTTTCCGTACACAAAGGTTCCAAATGGAGGTCTGTTGCTTTCGCTCCTTTCGCTAATAGACGTCCGACCGTCCCTCTGTCACATTGTACTCTAGCGGCTAAACCATTGAAGCTACAGTCTTCATATTTATACTAATTATATATTTTACTGATCCAAAGCCAAATATATAGGTAAATAACAGTGGCGAGGGGTTCATACAACTCGAAACCTACCGGCTTCCCTTCAGAACAACCACTGTATTGGAGTCTACTATTGCTAAAAGTAAAACAATGTAGGTAATTCAATTAGGACGTGATTACCCAAACATTACTAAAACTAAAAATCGTTCAGTGTATGGTTTTTTTCAAACATCATTAAAAATATACACCGGACCGGCTTACCTGTTACTACAATTTACCCTTCGCTACTGGTAAATCATCATTTCAGCCGTAAAACGTCCACTACTGAACACAGGCCTCCCTCGTGGATGAGGGGTAGTTGCCATACTCACCACGCTTGGCAGGCGGGTTGGCGAGCGCAGCATGGGATGTTGATACACGGAAAGACGCTGCTGCCCATCTTCCGGAGGTATCCCTTAGCAGGCTCTTACTGCATCCACGGGCATGAGAGGAGGGGTAACATTCTACTGGGACAACAACTGCCGGCACCCCACGGCATACTGGTAAATAGGTAACAAAAAATATTTAGATTTTTTTTGCTCCCGATTTGTAAAGAAAAAACTGTCCTGTGTGTAACTGAGCGTAAAATGCATGTGGAATATTTTTTAGAGCTCACATCGTTTAGGATGTTTCCAAAACTTGCCTCGAAGATTATTAAAACCAATTTTCGAGTTAATCGAAGCCACACAGTAATATCCTTCCCCTGTAAAATGTAAGACCCCTTTCCACCCCGTTAAATAAACTCTGATTTTCGAAAAACCCTGATACACACATTATTCTTTATTTTTGGTCTTAAGTATAAATATAGATAATAACAAATTAGCATAATATGCTTCCACTTGTTCACCAAAAAATAATAAAATTTTAGAGAACTTGAAACATTTTGAGAATTTCATAATTTTTCTATTACAACAAACTTCATTTTGCGTATGGATTAACTAAGCCTATACAATTTATATCTTCTGCATTTGGTACGTTTAGCATATGGTTTAGGGTTCTATATGCGCGAGTTCAATTGTGCAAGAGTTCCAAAGTGCACTTGGTCTGTTTTCTCGGAACATTAACTTTTCACACGTATAAAACACGCGAGTGAAACCGCACGGGTACAGCTAGTCAATCTTATAAGTATATTAATAACAAACTTTACAATGTATTTTATATTTATTGGAAAACTTTGTAACAGGATTGAAATATCATACATATAAAAACAAGCATAGATACCGAAAAAAATAGCCTTAACTTAATTAATGATGATGATAATGAAATGATGTAGATTTTACTTCAGAAATTATAAAATAAATCATTAAAACGTATCCAATAATCGGCCAAGTTTATTTATTTTTTAACACTTTAACACATAACAATTGTGGATGGACTTACATAATGCTAAAGCATTCTCTGCCAGTTTAATCGTGAATTTGTTTATATTTGTACACTGAGGGGAAACACGACAACTTCAAGTTATATTTTTATTGATTCACTATTTGAAATATACATACTTACAATATTGGCTTACGCACTACGTAGATTGATCTAGTTATATTACAAGATAGCTAAAAGCAGAACTTCCGTAAAAATCGTTAAATAAGAACTTTATAGCAAAATAGACATAACACAAAACTGTAAAAAACTCTAAAACGGGATATTAAAAACGATGCCATAACGTTATTACTGAATTGAAATTATCGTGGCTTGATATCATTCAGTAAATATATTACGGCTTGAGGTCAGTTCTCGTCAAACGTCAGGAAGACGTAGCTGTAACTGATGTAGGTGAGCGCGGCATGGATCTCGATGCCAATTTCAGACAATTCAGGGAGGATATCATTGAAACTAGTACAAAGCTCTCTGTTGTAATTTGAAGAGTGGACCAAGAAAGTGTTCTACGAATCTATGTAGTTACTTCAAGGTTGTCTTTTCTAGCGATAATGGTTAAGGGAGCAATTGTCACTGTCATCACATTACTGCAAAGGGAAACCGACCTTGTTTTATGACGTTCAAATGAACCTCAACCGTAGGGTGGTAGACCACATTTTAAGTCCAGTGTACATTCATACAGAGTTCATATATATAGTCTTTTTTAAACTTTCGCGATCACAACACGTTATTAAAATATGGGATTATCGGGTATTTATCGCGTAATTACCTTTATTTTTATTCCCGACGTTTCGACCGGATTGCACCTGGTCGTGGTCGCGGGGAGACTGGCGTGCTGAATAGACCAAAGTGTGCTGATACAGTGAGTGTAGTGTGCTGTCCCAGTGTGAACCGGCTTTAAATCTCAAATTTCTAATTATGAAGACCAAGTGAGGGTAGTCTGAAAAGATGCCTTCGCTTTGCTGCGGTTAACTTCAGCACGCCAGTCTCCCCGCGACCACGACCAGGTGCAATCCGGTCGAAACGTCGGGAATAAAATAAAGGTAATTACGCGATAAATACCCGATAATCCCATATTTTAATAACAGGGGGTTTTTTTAGAGTTTTTTCCGTGAAAATGTTAGTTTCCATGTAAGAGATAATTATTACAGTGAAATCAGAATTGTCGCTCTTTAGGTACGTAGTGAAAGCCGTAATATATTTACTTAGCGAAGATTATTACTTACACTGCTAGAAGTATTTTGTATTTTTATGCAAAAGTGAATTTATTTTCTACCCTATCTGACGATACTAACCATCAAGATCTAATATTAACTATATAGACTTATCCTTAGAACAGAGTTCGATGTGATAAAGCAAAAACAATAAGCAAGACGAGATAAGGAGTACGAAAGTATTTTTTAAACTTTCGCGATCATGACACATCACTAACACATATTTAACCGGGTATTTATCGCGTTATTTACCTTTATTATGTCTTCCCGGGACCACGATGGGTTCATGTCGAAACGTCGGGCATTAGATGGCGGGACGAATTGGAAAGGTACCTAGCCAACTGGCCGGAAGAAGCTCAGGATCGTGATGTCTGGAGGGAATGGGGGAGACCTTTTCCCAGCAGTGGGATTATGATGGCTAACGTTAAAGTTGGGGGCGAGAGGTTAGAGATGGTTGATTCATATGTGTATCTTGGTCATGTTTTGTCTTTTGGCACGGAGTATCAGATGAAGGAGGTTACCAGGAGAGTACAACTAGGATGGGCAGCTTTCGGAAAACTAGACGATATTTTTAAATCTACCCACATCCCACAGTGTCTTAAGACTCGTCTCTTCAAACAATGATGGCTCATAATAAATAAATAAACCTATATCCAGCAGTGGTCCAACGACTGTGATGATGATACTTCAATAATTATGTTTGCCAAAAAGCTAGTTGTGTTCGATGTGATCTTTGCCATGGCGCCCCATAATTTTATAACTAAAAGTTTTTAAGTTGTGTGTATATCCTAAACGCTATAAATACCCGGTTCAATATGTGTTTTAGAAGTACGAACTCGGTTAGTCAAGACCATCTCTAACGTCTACTGCAAACTAAACTGCTGTACAGACCGGACTTTATTCTACGGATGAGTGGATTTGTTCAAGACTAGTAAAGTCTCTCGGCTTTGCTCGGTCCGTAGCTCTTCTCGTATTCCGCCATGCGCCGCTCCATCTCGGGCCTGAAGTGCCGGATGAGGCCCTGCACCGGCCAGGCCGCGCCGTCGCCCAGCGCGCAGATGGTGTGTCCTGGAAGATGGAAATATACGTCATATAAACTGTGTTACAAGAATTGTAGGAGAAAAATGTGTTTAGGTAGGTATTCTATCATGTAGGTATGTATGACATGTATGTGTTTACAAAAATAAATGATTCTATCAATCATCAGGGGCGTAATTCTCGTGAAGAAGATAAAACGCCACAATAGACAAATATCGTAAAATAACGTTGAATTCAATACATATTAGACAGTTATTACGATATCTATCTATTGTGGCGTATCTACACGAGAATTAGGCCGCTGGTTTCCATATTACAAGCTTTGCTTAGTTTAGGACTAGATGGTGTTGTGTGAAGTGTCCAACATAATTATTTTTTTCTTAGTTTATATATACATAGTCCTCATAGATTTCGATGACGACGACCTTTTTTTTAACTCTCTGTTATAAGCCCAAACTCCGCAAAGATAGACCCGAGCCCTCCTACACTTACACTTTTTTAGTTTAATATGAAAAAATCCCCAGCTAAGCTAAACATAACTAACTAGCTCTTCTTTTGCACGTCCATCTATGCAGTACGTAGGCATTGCAGTTCAACATACCTTCAATTTGTTTGGATATTTCCCACAGCATATCGATTTCCTTGGGCGACGCATTTCCGTCAACCATTCTGCGAACAACAACCATCGTTAAGTTAGCCACCGTTAGGGCGAGTTCTACATGGATAGTCAGTTTACAAGTTGGTGGATTTTCGTAGATTTGTTTCATACACAAAATTGAAGGTGCAGATGTTCTTTAGAATTACAGATACTGCTGGGTATTACTTCTTCATCCTTCCTTCCACTTCTTCTTTGTATTTATTGATAAAACTGTCATACACTTAGCCAGAAGGTATCACTTCTTTACTGGATGGAAGACTGGTTGAGTGTCTAAGCGGATGGTCGAATGTGAAATGCGGATGATCTAGATAGATGGTCAGAAAACCAATTTATTCTAAACATTAAAAATAAGCTCATACTTCTGGTAGCTATGCGTTTTCGTTAGCGCGTTCCAGCATTTGGAAGACTTTTAGTCTTGACATCCAGTTTTCAATATTGAAAATAGTTCCCACCTTGTTTCACTAGATGCCGCGACTTGTCTTTAACCCCCTGCGCGCCATAATGTACCGACGACGGGTGTCCATAAGGTTTGAACGCTCCGCGCGCTTAGTGTACCGACGGGTGTATTAAGTTAAATCAGGTTAGTTATTTTATGTTTTGTAGAATACACAAACGTTTAGAAAATTTCAATACGAATCCAATGGTGTATGATTTATAACATATTGTTATGTGGTGCTTCCGTAAAATCAATTTATTTTGAAAATAAAAAAAATTGCAGTGAATTCCTCAAATATTTTGGCATTTTTTTATGCAGAAGTCTGCCGCGGTAGAGGTTAATCATAAAAGAAAGCGGTCTTACATGGTCTCTAGACATTCTATCAAGGTGTAGATGGGACCAGCTGGATCATGTGTGGTCAGGGCGCCTACTCTAGAAAACTACGAAATTATCGTCAGAATGGCAATCTTCACGTCACGGCCATAAGAGTTAGTTTGGCTTGATTTCGATTTGCCGCAAGTAGCTGTAGGCCCCATGAACTTATTAGCTACAGATGCAGGAGCAAGTTGCAAATATAATAAATATATATAAAGTTCCTCACCTATATATAAGCCGTGTTGGCCGAGTGGTATGTAACCCTGACTTTCAATCCGAAGGTCGTGGGTTCGATACCGGCAGTGCACCAATGGATTTTTCTTTCTTGAAAAATGTATGTGCACACTAACACGTGCTTTAACGGTGAAGGAAACATCGTAAGGAAACACGCGGCTTAGTTAGCTTCAGACGTATTGACCTGTTCTTTCCTCTGAATAATAGCTGACTAAGCTGAGAGGATGGTATAGGTGCTGGGCAAGCCTAATCCATCTAACAATGTCCCAGGCACTGCAGCGTCCCGTACAGCATGAGTACCAGTTGCTGACGCTGTACAAATCATCTATAATAGATGCAAAGGCCTTACTCACCTATATATAATCTTGTTCATCCAGCTGACGCCCTCGCGGCACGGCGTGCACTGGCCGCACGACTCGTGCTTGTAGAACATGATGAGGCGCGCGATGGCCTTCACGATGTCCGTGGACTTGTCCATCACGATGATGGCGGCCGTGCCCAGCGACGTCTGCGCCGCCACCAGCCCGTCGAAGTCCATGAGCACGGTGGAGCATACGCTGAATTATAAAGTCAAAAAATTAGGTTAAACGATTATTTTTAAATGAAGATAATGCAGCTAATAGAATAGAAAATGCTTATTTATGTCTCAAATATACATACATGAAAAATAACACATTAAGGCACAGAAACATAAATCGGTCGCCAACTCAGCACACGCCGTGAGAACACGACACCGATTTTCAGTGGCGCCGTATTTGTCCCACAGGACGCAACACCGACCAAAACAAAACATCGAAGATTAATAACAGTATTGAATTTAACAATAGATAAACTAGGAAATATATTTTTAACATTATTAATGATGATGATGCAGCTAATGTACTAAGAGCTAAAAGAAATATTGGCTAGGTTCTAGGTACCAGTCATCACGCCACTATCCCTCATCAATCTAGGGCATTGTTCAGACAAAAAAATAAAATTAATAGTGTTCTCTATTCTGCTAGTCGAGCCCTCATTTAATACCCATATTGAGAAAGTTGTGAAAAAATATGCAATCCGCCATTTTGTAGCGTCAGCCATCTTGGATTTACAATGATACTGACGAAATTAAATTGTATTGTCATCAGAACTAAAGGTGTGTAACAAATATCAGATCAATCTGCCAACAGGGAGGGGGTAAAATTTCAAGTACTAAATGTGACCCAAAGAAATAATAAAAACAGGGCAAGGTAAATAAAACCGTTAAAAAAGTTAAATTATGTTGAAAATTTCAAACATAAGGTCTGCATTACCGCCTGTTGGCAGTATCCTCTTTTTATGCATCTTTCATGAAAGCATTATTATGCCGGAATCCGGATATAATGGAGATCAAGCCTCTCTGTTTGACGCCAAACAAGCGTAATTTTGTTAGACGTGACTCACGCACTTCGAGTTTACAACTCAATATACTTATTTTACGTCTTCGACTAAACAACCAAATTTTGCGGTGTGGCACAAGCAGGAGTTTTGTACGAAATCGCACACCACGCACGGCAGTCATAAGTCGCGAGACCATACAGTCGAATCATAAATAGTTCCGTCCATCATACTAAACTCGTCAAAGTCTAAGTCGAGGCAGCGTTCATCGTTTACAGTTGCCCCAATCAACCAACGAACGGAAGCGGACGGTGACCTGTCCATGATTTGAACTGGTTATTCAACTAGTCCATGAACGAAAATGAACGGTTCACGCTAAGCACGTGAAAGACCCATCGCTAATCTATACTAATATTATAAAGAGGTAAAGTTTGTGAGTTTCTGAGTTGTAGGGGGTTATCTCTTGATCTACTGAACCGATTTTGAAAATTCTTTTACTAATAGAAAGCCATGTTACTGGTGAGTGTCATAGGCTATAATATCAACCCGAAAATACTTTCGTGGTAGTCAGATTCGGATTTCCAGACGAAGTTCCGCGGGCCTAGTTAAAGATATCTGCACAGGACGGACACTGGACGGTAAATAGCTTACTCTTTAGGAATGAGGGGTGTGGAAGACCCTCCAGGGATGATAGCCAGCAGGTTGTCCCAGCCGCCGGTAACTCCGCCGGCGTGCCTCTCAATCAGCTCCTTGAGGGGAATGCTCATCTCCTCCTCAACGGTGCATGGAGTGTTCACATGGCCGGAGATGTTGAAAAGCTTGGTGCCGGAGTTACGTTGACGGCCGAAGCTGGCGAACCAAGCACCGCCGCGGCGCAGGATCGTCTGCAAGCATTATACTCATTAATACATGGTTCTTGGGTAGACTGGTCAGACCACGAGGGCGTCGGGAAATAATAAAACAAGGTAATTACACGATGCCCGTGGATGCTGTAAGAATCTGCTAAGAGATAGCGTCTTTCCGTGTATCAACATCCCATACTGCGCTCGCCAACCCGCCTGCCAAGCGTGGCGAGTATGGCAACAGTCCCTCATGATCTTGGAGATGTATGCAGGAGGCCATGTCGAGCAGTGGATGTGGACAACAGTCCTATGGCTGTGATAATAAATTACACAATAAGATCCCATTAAACAGCTTAAAACTTGTACTGTGTACTGATCGCAAAAGTTTACAAAGTCCTGTTTTGTAAATTGTAATTCTAAGAAGTTCTTTACTTTAATAAATAAACAGAAACAGTAATTGACTTTGACTTTTGACTTTGTAGGTTTCTAGAAACTGTGTGGTTTCTTCTACTATATGACTAACTTCAATATTTATTTATTAACATGTACATCTATCCTAACGGGTACACCCAATTCGATAGAGTACCTACCTTATATTTTAGTCTAGTGTTCTTATTTAATTAAATTTAGGCTTATCAATAGCACAGCTCAAATATTACTCACAGGTGCCACAGCAATGGTCTCCACATTATTGACGGTGGTGGGGCATCCAAACAGGCCAACGTCAGCGGGGAATGGGGGCTTCAGGCGCGGCTTGCCCTGCTTGCCTTCAATGGACTCAATGAGGGCTGTCTCCTCTCCACAGATGTAGGCACCAGCGCCGCGGTGGACGAATACATCAAAATCATAACCAGAATTGCAGGCATTCTTTCCAAGGAAGCCTGCTTGGTATGCCTGAAATGTATTTAGGTAGATAGAAAACTCTTTTCCTTATGAAGCAAACAAATAATGTGCTCTTTTCTGTCAGCATATCATAAATAATTATATCACATAAGTGTATCATCCCACTGCTGGCCTAAGGCTATGTTCTGCTGGAAGTGTGTGACATTAATTTCTCTAATCTATGGATTGTGTTATCTGAATCAATAAACCAATTTAATTTAATTTTAATTTATTTCATAATTTTTGTAAATTGATTTTACTTTGTAGCCTTTGTGCCTAGATAAATAAACCATAATTGACTTTGACTTTTATTCATCACCTAATTATAATAAAAAAAAACAATAAAAAGAGTTGATATTAGTTGGTAAGTAATAATCTCATCTTCTCCGCCTCTATTAAATCATTGTAATTTTATTATCTTGTGAATTCAATCACTTACCTCAGCAATGGCAACTTGCAAGTTGCTGGCTTCATTGTAAAACTCTCCTCTAATATAAATGTAGGCGGCTTGAGCACCCATGGCTTTTCCGGCAATAAGACACCCTTCAATCAGCATGTGTGGGTCGTGTCTCATGATCTCACGATCCTTACAGGTACCCGGCTCACCCTCATCTGCATTGACTACTAGGTACTTTGGGCGACCATCTGCCGGCTTGTTCATGAAGGACCATTTCATACCAGTGGGGAAACCGGCACCTCCTCTGCCTCTAAGTCCTGAGGTTTTCATCTCATCTAAAAGGTAGAAATAGAAAGTTAGGAACTGACCCAGTTATAAATACCACGAGTTGCAATAGGTACTTCCGTTTTTTACATAATTAATGATTGAAATGGCATGCCAAAACTTCTCAATACTAGTCTTCATATAAGAAGCTAGGTAACTTTGTATATTTGCACCATGTGTTGTAAGTAGGTATTCATAGTAGAGTTTGGCACTTACTGACAATCCAATCGGTTCCTTTGTCCATGATATTTTTGGTCATATACCAGTCCCCTCGGGCCATAGCGCCCTTGAGTCTCCAATCGTGTCTTCCATACAAGTTGGTAAATATCCTGTCTTGATCGGCCAAAGGCCCATAGTGTGACTTGTCTGGGGGAGGCTGCGTTTGTTGATAACGAACCGGCACATTGCTAGCGTTCACAAGACTGCCGACGAGCCCTGTAAACACACGTCAAAATTATATAAGCCTCTACGCACCTCGCACAATAACAATAACTTTGCGGCCGTATGCCTTGTAGTTGAGAAGTTAAACCTTAAACTAGATATTTCTGGTGATAAAGGTACGTTTACTATTTACCTAATTGTGGCTTTGTACCATGAAAAACTCTAGCCAGTGCACCAGCCATTTTTCACGATTTTTTCTCGAAAGACAACCACGATTTTAGAGATAAACGTCAAACTGTCAAAAAGTAGTCGAAGTGGTGAACGAACTGGTAATACCATGCTACGCAGGGCCGTCTCCACGAGCGAAGCAATCGTGGCGACGATGTTATCTTCGTGCCACCTATTTCTATAGCGCGGACTCGTCGCAATTCTCTTGCTCGTGAAGACGGCCTCTAAGAGAGTGTATAGAAATACGTGGCAACGACGATAACATCGCCGCAATTCCCTCGCTCGTGGAGACTTCCCCTTAATGTCATTATTATGCATTTGAACGATGTTTTCAATATTTTACGTTTCTATATTGTTTATATTTTTTGAAGTGACATGATAATTTGGCAAAACAAAAAAAATTCTAGCGTTCGTGCCATCAGTCTAACCCTAACCCTATACAAAAGATGTTTCACACCAAAATTGTTACATAGAAATAGTAAATATTTATTTAGTAACACGGATACGATATGAATCCGTATTTATTATTTTATTAGTTACTGTAAGTTATTCATAAATAAAACAATAAATGCCATTTTTAACTATCCAATTTAAATTCATGTAATTGTTGTATGACTTACCACTAAATTCTAAACGTTTTACACCAGACGTTTCGTGAAGATGCCAACAACAATTTTTTTGGAGTGATATTGAAGTTTGTGAAAAACAACTAGTTTTAATGTGGCACACAACTAAAGAACGTGTTTTATCACGACCTATACGTAATTTATTGATAAAAGTCCTATTATCAATAAATAAATAATTTACAGCACAACAGCATGAACACACGCATATTTTACTATAATAAACCTTTCCAGTTTACTTCAATATTATTCGGGCGATTACCCATTATAGTGTGAGGTAAACAATATAAATATACTAACCAAATAACAGGAGTAAATCAGTGATTAGGCAACACTTAAAATCGAACGCTTCGCGCTACGCAGATTAAAAAAAAAATTGCAACTTTTAATATACAAACTACAAAACTACTGCTTCCTTTTAATGTGGACTAATTTATGGCTTATTTAATCGTATTTGCATAACATATAATTTAAGGTAATCATGCCATTTGACATTTTATTAGGGTATGACAACGCAACTTAACGCATGTAACGGAGTGTTATTTCGTTCAAAAATCACCTTCTTTACTGCATTATAGTCACGGTATGAGATGGTTTTCTACGAAGTTATAAACGTCAAATTGTTCAAAATATCAATCAGCTGATAAAATATCAATTCTTATTTTTTTTCAAAATTTCAAAGTGAATACTGATTACTGAGACAGGTTGACTTTAGGATAAGAGGTTACCTATTTATTTACGTTTCCTCCTACATACGCACTTTCACTTTCGCAATTTCTTTGGGCTTAACAAATTCGTATTGCCTAATTTGCACCTTGTATCACGGCAGGTTAATAATGTATAAAATTTTCTGATAATTGTCAAGTTGGACTGAAACCATTTCAGAAGCCATGGCAGCGGTTATTCCAGCAGTAACGAAACTATCCAGCAGAGTTATCAGAATTCTAGGATGTAATCCTGGAGCTATGACTCTTCAAGGAACTAACACATATCTGATTGGATCTGGCAAAAAGTAAGCTATTGTTTTCTAAAACTGCGGTGATTGCATTCCGCCCGTCACCCTGAGACAGAGTTGTAAGGTCTCGTGTGCCCGAATTTCCCCAGCCCCCTTACCCTGCTAACTGGAAAACAGCAACTGTGAAAATTTCAACTGTCTAGCTATGACGGTTCATGAGATACAGCCTGGTGACAGACAGACAGACGGACTGCGGAGTCTTAGTAATGGGGTCCCGTTTTTACCCTTTGGGTACGGAACAATAAAAATATTAACAAACAAAAAGAGAACAGTATTGTGTTTAGAAAATAGTATTCATACTAACACAACTTTTCAGCCGCATCTTACTAGACACTGGTGATAAAGATGTGCCGGAGTACCAGAAGCACCTAGCGGAAGTGGTGCAGTCCGAGCAAGTCAATATTGAGCATATAGTGGTCACACATTGGCACCATGACCATATTGGTGGTGTGGAAAACTTGTACGGAACTATTGCTAGTGAGTTTATTTAAAATAAATAAATAATGCTAGACAATTCACAGAGCATCATCTAGCCCCAAGCTAAGCAGAGCTTGTGTTATGGGTTCTAGATGACTGAATGATAATACTTAATACATTATACTACATAGACAGATATTTTGTATTTGAAGAGCTCTGTGGCGCAGCGGGCGAAGGTCCGCCTGCGACGCAAGGGGTTGCGGGTTCGATTCCCGCCTCGGGACAAATGTCTGTACGATCTGCAGATATTTGTTTAGGGTGTTCTGGGTGTTTTTACATACATAATAAAAATATCCATCTATTTAATATAATGTATTAAGTATCAGTCATCTAGTACCCATAACACAAGCTCTGCTTAGCTTGGGGCTAGATGATGCTGTGTGATTTGTCCAGCATTATTTATTTATTTATTAAATGTATATAAAAAAACATCCAGAACACCTTGAACCAATATCTGCCAATCATACAGACATTTGTCCCGAGGCGGGCATCGAACCGCAGGCGGAAAACTTCGCCCGCTGCGCCACAAAGGTCGTCAATTTGTCTATAAATTCCATTATATTTTTTTATAAATATATGTATAATGCTAAAGAAAGTTTAATAAATAAATAATGCTGAACATTTTACATAGCACTGTCTAAAAAAGTATTCACAGCATTTGTTATAAGTACAAGATGATAGAAAGAATATTTGAATACTTACATAGGTATATCATCATCATCATCATAGCCGTAGGAGATCCACTGCTGGACATAGGCCTCTCTCATGGACTGGAGATCAAAGTACTTGATCATGAGGGATTGTTGTCATACTCACCACACTTGGCAGGTGGCTTGGCGAGCGCCTAACGGGATGTTGATACACGGAAATACCCTGTTGCCCATCTTCCGGAGGTATCCCTTGGCAGATTCTTACTGCATCTACCGGCGAAGGAGGAAGGGTAAACTACTGCCAGCTTCCCCCGGCATACAATACACATGGGTAGGTACGAATTTTAAATAGGTGGATATTGTCGATTCTGTTTTACACATCCTAAAACTATATTACTTTTATTTAGAGATGACGTTTCTAAATTTATAGTTGTCAGCGTAAAATCCGGTATATCGACTTGACGAGCTCTGTGGCGCAGCGGGCGAAGGTCCGCCTGCGACGCAAGGGGTTGCGGGTTCGATTCCCGCCTCGGGACAAATGTCTGTACGATCTGCAGATATTTGTTCAGGGTGTTCTGGGTGTTTTTCTATATATAATAAAAATATCTATCTATGTAGTATAATGTATTAAGTATATCAGTCATCTAGTACCCATAACACAAGCTCTGCTTAGCTTGGGGCTAGATGATGCTGTGTGATCTGTCCAGCATTATTTATTTATTTATTTATCTGTTCCGTTTTAGTTTTAGAACGGGACTAACTGAATAGCAATATGTCATTTCAGACTGATTAACGTCAATTTATTTAGGTTTAGCTAGTTACTGCAACAACAGAATCGCCACTATTAAACGCTTATTTGTAACCTGAAATACCCAGACCCCAGATTAATATCTGCAGATATTACTATGGTGTTTTTATAGATTTTGTCTGTATTTTTTTAGAGCAACCAATAATATGGAAGCACAAAAAAAGTTCAGAAGATGAACCTGATAATGAATTACCTCCAATAATACCCAACAAATGGCTGACGGATGGTCAAGAGATATCCGTCGAAGGTGCTACAGTCAAGATCCACCACACACCAGGGCACACCACTGACCATGTGGTGGTGACCTTGGCTGAAGAGAATTTACTGTTCAGCGGAGACTGCATACTAGGCGAGGGCACTGCTGTGTTTGAGGACTTGTATACTTATATGAGGAGTTTGCAGAAGATTCTAGATTTGAAGCCAGGTGTTATCTATCCTGGACATGGTAATGTCGTTGAGGTAAGTTGTGTGAAAAAAAAAATCTAGTAGTAGCATAATAAAGATAAAGAAACGTTTATTTTGTCACATTTTTACAATCAAATAAAAAAAAACATCAATTCGGTTTTGAAACTAGTGACAAAAATGGTCACTACTCAGCATGTGCTGTGGCAGAACGAGTCGTGCCACAGCGCTGGTCTTCCGTAGTAATAGAGTAGAAGTACCTACCTAGAACTTTTTGTGAAGAGTACATCCAGGGAACGACATACTTACAACTCTATGTACCTACCAGGGTGACGGGCGCAGTGCAATGTAGCTTTGGTCACGTGCTTCGCGAAGCTAAAGGTTACCGCTTTACATACGGTGGGTCTTCGGCTTGTCTCATCGTCGTTTACTTTATAAAAATATGTAATGTAATACAAGCTGAAGGCCGAATCAATAAAACAAAATACCTTGCCAATAAAATACACATAACACCCCATCTAGTTCCAAACTAAGCAAAGCTTGCATGAAAACCAGATGACTAGATGACTAATAGACATTTTTATCATAATTATGTAAACATTTTATATGCATTTTATAAGCCTTTCATATGCCGTGGGGTGCCGGCAGTAGAATGTTGCCCCTCCTCTCCTACCCGTGGATCCAGTAAGATCCAGCCTGCTAAGGGATACCTCCGGAAGATGGGCAGCAGCGTCTATCCGTGTATCAACATCCCATACTGCGCTCACCAACCCGCCTGCCAAGCGTGGTGAGAATGGCAACTACCCCTCATGGAGATCCATTAGGGAGGCTTGTGTTCATCAGTGGACGTTTTATGGCTGAAATGATGAAACATTTTAAGTTCACCACATCTTGTTTCATTTCAGGATCCACTAGAAAAGATACATTACTACATCACACACCGCAACCAAAGGGAAGCACAAATACTGGAAGCATTGAAGAATAATTCAGAGAAACAGCTTAATGAGATGGATTTAGTCAAAATTATTTATACAGAAACACCGGAACACCTCTGGCCTGCTGCTGCATACAATGTGAACCACCATTTGACTAAACTAACCAAAGAAAATAGGATTAAAAGTATTAATGTTGAGGGAGAGAACAGATGGCAGTTTACTGGTACAATAACAAGTAGTCTGTAGTTTAATTTATTAGCAACAGGGAAAGTAGAATATTTATTTTATTAATTTATAAATCTCTAGGGGCCAACCATAAACTATGCCTACAACTTCATGGTACTGTGACTTACTGATATTTTGACGTCACTACGAAAGATTTAAATCGCTAGATACGCCCTTACCGTAATGAGACTGCGCCGGCGCCGTTAAGTTTCCACACGAAATGAGTGAGCACCATCATATGGAATCACTGTACCTCCAAACAGTGTTAAAGCTGTATTACACTACACGATATTCAGGGCCCGGTAGTTAGGGCGCCCTAATCGCCCTAACTACCAAGCAAGGCTTGCCGGGTGCGACCGGTTGCTCTAACTCTTATTACACCACTCTTAGTTAGGGTAAGGGTCCCTGAATATCGTGTAACGTAATACAGGCTTTTAGCCGGACGTGGTGCCTGTTATTTTTTTCACGAAAGTTCTTGAAATGTTATTTTACAATTAACACTGGTTTATTGGTACAACCCAGTGTGCGTCCGTTGGCATTATTGATAACACACATAAAAAGACAATGCTACAGTTTTGGTGTCAGGGCGCATCCAACGATTTAAATCTTTGGTCACCGCTGAGTTTGCGAGACTTTTCACTGCCTGCGTAGTTTGCAATTTCACATCATTCATAAAAGCAAAAGAAATTAGTTTTATCTTGATTTCGGTAAATAAACAAATGTGATTTCACGAATTTTATGACCCCTGTCACACAATGACTTGTGTCAACTTCGTCGACCCTCTACCAATGAATGTGTGGCGTAATTTTTGACTGGCCTCTTTGACTTGCTGGTTTTTTATAAAATTTATTACCTGAATAAATCTATTTTATTACAACTTGTTTCAATAACAAGCCTGATCCGTCGCACAATGTCCCAGGCACTGTAGCGTCCCGTACAGGGTGAATACCAGTTGCTGACGCTGTATAAATCCCACTAATATTATAAAGCCGAAAGTTTGTTTGGATGGAGGTTTGTTACCTCTTCACGCAAAAACAAGGCTACGGATTGCGCTGAAACTGCACACGTATTGATGTTGACCAGGATTAACACATAGGCTACTTTTTATTCGGGTACAACGCATGCGAAGTGGCGGGCAGAAGCTAGTCATATATAAATATGTGTTGTTATTGAAATGAGTAAGACCTTACTCATTTCAATAACAACACCTATGGGGAAAACTCTTCCCACGTAAATAAAAGAGCTGCTTCAATCACAAGGTTTAATGGGGTACGGATTAAGTACACCTTACATATGATACAAATAGGTACAATAAAAGTGTGATAATAAGAATGCGTAACAGCAATCTGAAAAGCCACGCCAATAATAATGCATCTGTCATTCCACTAGGGATGTACCCAACAAAAGGGTTGTGTCGAATCGATTCGCCACACACCAAGCATAAAACACGTTATGGCAAAACAGGCCGACAGCCTAACACCCATATTCTTAGACAATTCCTCAACTCCTCCTCCACTCAAACTCGACGGAGAGTGCCTCGAGCATTGCTCCAAAACATACTCGAGTTCGATATGCTTAGTCGTAAATTTGGTTAAATCTCAACTCCACTCGAATAAGGTCGAGTCGAGTCATCACATCAGTTCGAGGAAAATTGTATCAAACATGCATCAAGCCCCTCTTTATGGCTAGAGCTTAATTGTAGGGTTCATCGTCGTAAAAGTCATAAATGTAATGAGGCGTTTTCATTAAAAAGTAAAAACTTCAAAAATAGTTACCTCGAACGTTATAGATGGCGTTAATTTTCTTTTACTGGTAGGCACAATTTGACAATGACAGGATTAATCACAAACTTGCTTACTCCGCTTGCCAGCTCCATCTGTTAGGTTTAGTAGAAAACTCTTTTTGTTTTGTTACTGAAAACGGCTCATTGAGAAAATCTCCAAAATCTATTTTAAAAAACAACAAACACTTTCGAGGAGCTTTCAAGGTTGGTTGCGAGGTACCTTGAGATGACAGTTCATTTCTCCACTCCACCTCCACTCGTATGAGAAAATATTATAAGGTTGGTTCGAGTGGAGGAATTTTTTACGATCAAGCATACCGAAACGCATTTGGAGGTTGAGTCGAGGTCGAGGTAACGACTAAGAATATGGGGGTAAGTATATTAAGGTAATTGCGGGAGAAAATAAATTAAACAAAGTGCTGAGAAAAATCTTATTTAATAAGATATACATTAAATCCAAACTGTACACCAATGCAGACAGTTCAATACATTGAATTAACTAACTAATTAAGTACCTAGGTACTTTGCCAGTAACTAGCAAAAAATATTTTTAAAAAATATTTATTGGTTATGAGTTTCGGTTAATGGAGCTTTATTTTTGAATCGCTCGAATCGCATGAATATTTCACTGGAAACGAGTAGTTTCTGCCGTGTCGCTTGTAGAGCGATCATTAAAACAAAAGTTACGGCGCGGCGCCCGAATATATTGTATAATTAGGACCGGATAATAAAGGAAATTTACCCGATAAATACCCGGTTATATTATGTATGTTTATAGCGATTTATATTTTTCTCATCATAATGTTATTTTTCATGTATGTTTTACCATACTTTACATGAAAAATTATTTGATTGAACATTTGAGATACAAGTACCTACCTAAGTATTTTCTATTTCTAAAGGCATGGAGTGATTGAAAAATAAAGCCCCTTAGTCGAATTAAACTACACATAAGATCTACGAAATATTTACCATGATTTGATCTTATTTCATTGGTTATCGAGTCAAGTTTCTTAATTATATTTCGTTTCAATTTCACGCGCCATGACACGGATAAGAATATGGGAATATTTGTCATGAGTTTATCTGTGATGAATTTTGTCCGTAAAACCACAGATTACAGGTAAAACTGCGTCGGACTATCACAAAACTAAATAATCAATCATATTTATTTCATAAAAAACAGATTGAAGTAGGTACTTACATTGAACATTCATAATTTACAATAGTAGATTTGTTGGTAAGTAGGTACCTACTATTTATTTTATATACAAATCCAGTGAGTTAGATGCTGTTCTCCTAGGTAGGCTATGGCCTGTGTTTAGGCGTAACAGTCCCACAGGCTGATTAGGTAACTCGCGACAGGTTTGTAACAGCGTGAATCTAGCGACCATCGCTGTCAAGTCATTTCCTTGCTGTTATCTAATACAAATTTGACCTTTTACAATGATGATCGCGACATTTAGGTACGCCTGTTACATACTCGTCGTGAGATACGTATTCAGCTTGCCGACCCCCTCTATGATGAGTGATGTTACCAGGACTCATATCCCGGTAAACAAAGTATCCTGTCAGTGTCAACTGTCACCACAATAGTTTCAAAAAATTAAACTCATTACAATAATTTATGAGTAAAATAAATAATAGTCTGGATGCAATTCTTAATACATTGATATGTACAACAAACAATTTAATAACAATCATGCAGACTACTGACGAACTAGGATCGCAAACAAGTGGCTATCCTAGAGAAACGAAACGAAAACGCCAGCGAAATGCTTTCCAAATCATCCCTTAAAAAAGGGCTTATAGAGTGGAATCTTCTAATGCCTGGAGGGAAAGTACTCTAAATAATGAAGTAAGTAAATTTTACCTAAACCATGTTTGTTATAGACATTTCATCCTATCGATTGATGTCGTAAAAGTACAGTTGTTGTTTTTCAAATTTTAGTTGGTTCGATTCCTGGGTGTTGTAAGCGTATTTTAAATTATCTTTAAACGCAGTTTTGTTCATTTCAAAAATAAAGTAATGATAAAAAATCCATAAAGTGAAATTTGCTATCTCCATTGTTAAGAGTACCTTCCCTCCAGATGGCATTGCGAAATTCCACCCTGTAAGGCCGGTTAACTAATGTTGGCATTTTGTCTCCCTCATACTCATAAGCTTGAAGGGAATACGTTATATTTTCTTGAAATCGGGTAACTAAAATTGTTCACAGTAGGTACTGTATTTACAAACCTTGTCTCCTTCATACTAAAGCTTGACAGCGCGCGAGAGATACAATACAAATAAATACTTTCAACAAAAGGTACAAATCATAAACATGGGTCTCTAAGGGTACGATGAAAATTCGTGTTGGGTAACATAGGTACCCCAAGCCACTCCAAGCTTAGTATATATGGACGAATACAAGCTTAGTTTACCGACCTATATATACAAATCTCAACATTCTCTACATCATGTGTAGCAACCGAATGGAGCGAACTCCATCGACGCAATACCGAAAGAACTCTTGCAATATGCTATATCGTCGTTCTGATTCACTACCTTATATTGCAGGAGCATTTCCGAAATCACGTATTTTGAGTTGAATATGCAATGGGGAATTTTCTGATGTCAGAAAACAACTTCGGCCAGTAAAGAAATATAGATGTTACTTTGATTTGGAAGTCTATTGAAAACATAAACACAAATTTTCTCAAAACACTACTGAAACGTTCCAATACTGTTTTATCTCAACGATATAATAACCGAGGTTTTCACATGGTTTTCAGGTATCAGATGGACTTAGACCAGAGTTCACCAACATATGATTAAAATTTTAACCTTCATAGGATACACCGGTGACAGGGAAAAATAACGTTAACGTGACATTAATTGCGATTCCGTGGTTGCACTAACTAGCAGAAGCTAATTAAATTGACTTAAAAAGGACTAAAATGATATATAGCTATTCGGTTAGTGCCGTTCTGAAATTAAAACGGAACAAATAGATCCAATTTTACGCTGACAGCTCTAAATTTAGAAACGTCGTATCTCAAATTATAATCAGTTTAGGAAGTGCAAAATAGAATCGACACCTTTGTTTTGTTTATTCTAGGAATTTAAGAGTTAGAAAAGTTAAGAGTTAGTAAGTTAGTTAGAAAAATTAAGAGTTACTTCAGCAACTGACCGCAACAAAGACTAGACCGCAGCCGAGTAATAACGGCTCTGGTGATATGATCTCGACGTTTTTGGAGTACATGCGTACTACTGGGCCAGTTACGAATGAAAGGAGCGTACCTACCGGCCGACAGCAGCCGGTCCAGTATGCCTGCCATTATGTCTTCGCCAACTCGTCCCTTCCCGGAGGTGACGCGTCCCTTCCCGGAGGCGACGCGTCCCTTCCCGGAGGCGACGCGTCCCTTCCCGGAGGCGACTCGTCCCTTCCCGGAGGCGACAGGTCCCTTCCCGGAGGCGACTCGTCCCTTCCCGGAGGCGACACGTCCCTTTCCGGAGGCGACGCGTCCGTTCCCGGAGGCGACGCGTCCGTTCCCGGAGGCAACGCGTCCGTTCCCGGAGGCGACTCTTCCCTTTCCCGAGCCGAGCTCGGTGAGAACCGAGTACCCGCCGCATCCTTACGCTGAGATGACGACCCCCTTGTATGGGTCCATGGAGGGACCGCCGCCGTACCCGCCAGTGCCGGCGCCGACGTACCACGCGGGTGTCTTGGAGACCGCCAACATGCCGCCCAACGCCTCGTGCTCGACGGCCCCGCCTAACTACATGCCGGGAGCCTTCGTGTCTCCGACGCAGATCCCGCCCGCGAGGACCTTCTATGGCCAAATGCCCCAATACAACGGCTCCAACTCTCCCTATCCGGGCATGATGCCCCAGCCTGCGCATCCTCCGATTCCACCACAAAATCCAAACAACTATTTCATGGGTGGGTGCTACCCCAACCAACAATACTACCCCCCCTACCAATAAATCCAAGGTAAAAAAAGATAAGTGCGACGTGATTCCGCGCCATCGACAAACTGCTAACTTTCAGACAAACTGCTGTCTTTCAAGCATTGTATTAATAATAATATAGAACGGCTCCAATTCTCCCTATCCGGGCATGATGCCCCAGCCTGCGCATCCTCCGATTCCACCACAAAATCCAAACAATTATTTCATGGGAGGGTGCTACCCCAACCAACAATACTACCCCCCTACCAATAAATCCAAGGTAAAAAAAGATAAGTGCGACGTGATTCCGCGCCATCGACAAACTGCTAACTTTCAGACAAACTGCTGTCTTTCAAGCATTGTATTAATAATAATATAGAACGGCTCCAATTCTCCCTATCCGGGCACGATGCCCCAGCCTGCGCATCCTCCGATTCCACCACAAAATCCAAACAATTATTTCATGGGAGGGTGCTACCCCAACCAACAATACTACCCCCCCTACCAATAAATCCAAGGTAAGAAAAGAAAGGTGCGACGTGATTCCGCGCCTTCGACAAACTGCTTACTATCAGACAAACTGCTGTCTTTCAAGCATTGTATTAATAATAATATTTTGTGTAATGGCGTATTGTTGATTCATTTTGTTGGATTATCGGGTAAATATTTTAATTTTATGTAGACGATTCGACAGGTTTGCACCTGTCATGGTCGCATTAAGACTGATTCAATTTAATGAAAATGCTCAATATTTTTAAACACTCGATTCTAGTAGCAGTTGGTTACTGGATAGCCGATGCCAATTGCTAATCAATCACCAATACTGCCATCATGTTTTTGTATTTGACATTATGATACCGAAATTATTTTTGTGCAATTACAATTTAATAATTAACTTTAGTTTTAAGATTATTTGCTTTCTTTTTTACTCGAAGAAGTATGTAAATCTGCTATCCCGAGTCGGAATAGGGAATATGCTTATAGTTTAAATTTGGCTAAAATATTATTTTCCTAAATCTCTATCATTCCACCACATTATGTCTAAAACCGCCGTGGGGTGCCGGCAGTAGAATGATACCCCTCCTCTCATGCCCATAGATGCAGTAAGACCCTGCTAAGGGATACCTCCGGAAGATGGGCAGCAGCGTCTATCCGTGTATCAACATCCCATACTGCGCTCACCAACCCGCCTGCCAAGCGTGGTGAGTATGGCAACTACCCCTCATGGAGATCCATGAGGGAGGCCTGTGTTCATCAGTGGACGTTTTATGGCTGAAATGATGATGATGATGTCTAAAACCTGTGCAAAATGACGGCGTTTCAGCGGCCTAAATTTATATGTGTTATATGCAAAAGAACTAAGAAACACACATGCATATTCTCTCTAACACAAGCACAATTGGCAGCGAGTAGTGAGCAGCGGTGGCCTACTTACCATTCGCTGTGGTACGGTGCTCGTGGCATGCGGCATAGGGGCTGTTCATTTATTCATAATTTCAGCCATAAAACGTCCGCTGATGACAACAGGCCTCCCTTATGGATCTCCATGAGGGGTAGTTTGCCATACTCACCACGCTTGGCAGGCGGGTTGGTGAGCGCAGTATGGGATGTTGATACACGGATAGACGCTGCTGCCCATCTTCCGGAGGTATCCCTTAGCAGGCTCTTACTGCATCCATGGGCATGAGAGGAGGGGTATCATTCTACTGCCGGCACCCCACGGCGGTTCATTTATTACGTAACATTAATTAGCGGGCTGGATCTTGATTTTGCGATTGTTTCTGGTATTTTACATTTATATTCATTACATACGAAATACTGTTTTACATTGCTCCAAATTACAATTTTTGATTGTTTTTATTATGACTGGTAAATACATATCTTACCGCAAGGAAGATAGAATTAATGCATTGTATTTTGGACCAACGTAAAACAGTGTTTCTTTGTTATTTATTATTTTCTGACATTCAGTTCAGATTTGGATGAACCCGGTTCCACCTCCCACCCCATTCAAATCGTACGTAAGAATTCTTACAATGCATTAATTCTATTATTATAAAACTGGCAATGCTAACTACTTTTTAAACTAGGTCCAAATTTTTTTTATTGTTTTTACACTGGTAGATGTTACGAAAGTTTTGAATGGGGTGGGAGGTGCAACCGGGTTCATACAAATCTGAACTTGTCTGACTAAAACGGTGTCAGAAAACAATAAAAAAAAATCTTTGTAATAAATTAACGGCCCCAAATGCTACGTACTGTAGCGCGATTTGGTACTCTTCGAGACATAGTATTAATAAGTTGTAATATTAATGAGATTTGTGACATTTACATTTTTCTATGACTCAAGATTGTAAAGATAATCTGTAAGTCTTTTTTTATCGCTTGTAGGCCATGCTCGGAGTAAAACATTACTTGTTTGCTATATCACTTGTCTAATTCCCCTACTCCGCCATAGACGGTCCCAAGCCCGGTTTGCGAAAGGAGGAGGGTTGGTTAGTGAACGGCGTATACCCAACACCAACAGAGAAAATGACAGCCGTAAAATACGCCCCTTCCCGGAGGCGACGCGTCCCTTCCCGGAGGCGACGCGTCCCTTCCCGGAGGCGACGCGTCCCTTCCCGGAGGTGACTCGTCCCTTTCCCGAGCCGAGCTCGGTGAGAACCGAGTACCCGCCGCATCCTTACGCTGAGATCTATTTTGCACAGGCTTCGTCGAATGACGCCGCATACACAAAGTGATTGCTAACATTAGAACATAAATCAAGTATTGCGTCATTATCGCGGTTCAGTCTTCCTGCGACCACGATATTTGCAATCCGTCGAAACGACAGTCCATAATGAAGGTAGGTATTTATAATGTCGTGATCGCGAATAGTATTTAGGGTATTAAGTAACTTGAATAAAAAATACGATTGATGAAGACATAATGTGAGCATAAAGAGAGCAAATATAATCTTTAAAACTAAAGTTAATTAGTAAATTGTAATTACACGAAAATAATTTCGGTATCATAATGTCAAATACAAAAACATGATGGCAGTATTGGTGATTGGTTAGCAATTGGCATCGGCTATCCAGTAACCAACTGCTACTAGAATCGAGTGTTTAAAAATATTGAGCATTTTCATTCAATTGAATCAGTCTTAATGCGACCATGACAGGTGCAAACCTGTCGAATCGTCTACATAAAATTAAAATATTTACCCGATAATCCAACAAAATGAATCAACAACACGCCATTACACAAAATATTATTATTAATACAATGCTTGAAAGACAGCAGTTTGTCTGATAGTAAGCAGTTTGTCGAAGGCGCGGAATCACGTCGCACCTTTCTTTTCTTATCTTGGTTTTATTGGTAGGGGGGTAGTATTGTTGGTTGGGGTAGCACCCTCCCATGAAATAGTTGTTAAGATTTTGTGGTGGAATCGGAGGATGCGCAGGTTGGGGCATCATGCCCGGATAGGGAGAATTGGAGCCGTTCTATATTATTATTAATACAATGCTTGAAAGACAGCAGTTTGTCTGAAAGTTAGCAGTTTGTCGAAGGCGCGGAATCACGTCGCACTTATCTTTTTTTTACCTTGGATTTATTGGTAGGGGGGGTAGTATTGTTGGTTGGGGTAGCACCCTCCCATGAAATAATTGTTTGGATTTTGTGGTGGAATCGGAGGATGCGCAGGCTGGGGCATCGTGCCCGGATAGGGAGAATTGGAGCCGTTCTATATTATTATTAATACAATGCTTGAAAGACAGCAGTTTGTCTGAAAGTTAGCAGTTTGTCGAAGGCGCGGAATCACGTCGCACTTATCTTTTTTTACCTTGGATTTATTGGTAGGGGGGGTAGTATTGTTGGTTGGGGTAGCACCCTCCCATGAAATAATTGTTTGGATTTTGTGGTGGAATCGGAGGATGCGCAGGCTGGGGCATCGTGCCCGGATAGGGAGAATTGGAGCCGTTCTATATTATTATTAATACAATGCTTGAAAGACAGCAGTTTGTCTGAAAGTTAGCAGTTTGTCGAAGGCGCGGAATCACGTCGCACCTATCTTTTCTTATCTTGGATTTATTAGTAGGGGGGGGTAGTATTGTTGGTTGGGGTAGCACCCTCCCATGAAATAGTTGTTTGGATTTTGTGGTGGAATCGGAGGATGTGCAGGCTGGGGCATCATGCCCGGATAGGGAGAGTTGGAGCCGTTGTATTGGGGCATTTGGCCATAGAAGGTCCTCGCGGGCGGGATCTGCGTCGGAGACACGAAGGCTCCCGGCATGTAGTTAGGCGGGGCCGTCGAGCACGAGGCGTTGGGCGGCATGTTGGCGGTCTCCAAGACACCCGCGTGGTACGTCGGCGCCGGCACTGGCGGGTACGGCGGCGGTCCCTCCATGGACCCATACAAGGGGGTCGTCATCTCAGCGTAAGGATGCGGCGGGTACTCGGTTCTCACCGAGCTCGGCTCGGGAAAGGAAAGAGTCGCCTCCGGGAACGGACACGTTGCCTCCGGGAACGGACGCGTTGCCTCCGGGAACGGACGCGTTGCCTCCGGGAACGGACGCGTTGCCTCCGGGAACGGACGCGTTGCCTCCGGGAACGGACGCGTTGCCTCCGGGAAGGGACGTGTCGCCTCCGGGAAGGGACGCGTCGCCTCCGGGAAGGGATTATGTCTTCATCAATCGTATTTTTTTATTCAAGTTACTTAATACCCTAAATAACTTTCGCGATCACGACATTATTTACCTACCTTCATAATGGACTGTCGTTTCGACGGATTGCAAATATCGTTGTCTATGTTCTGATGTTAGCAATCACTTTGTGTTATGCGGCGTCATTCGAAGCCTGTGCAGAATGACGGCGTTTCAGCGGCTTAAATTTATGTGTTATATGCAAAAGAACTAAGAAACACACATGCATATTCTCTCTAACACAAGCACAATTAGCAGCGAGTAGTGAGCAGCGGTGGCCTACTTACCATTCGCTGTGGTACGGTGCTCGTGGCATGCGGCATAGGGGCTGTTCATTTATTCATCATTTCAGCCATAAAACGTCCACTGATGAACACAGGCCTCGCTCATGGATCTCCATGAGGGGTAGTTGCCATTCTCACCACGCCTGGCAGGCGGGTTGGTGAGCGCAGTATGGGATGTTGATACACGGATAGACGCTGCTGCCCATCTTCCGGAGGTGTCCCTTAGCAGGCTCTTACTGCATCCACGGGTAGGAGAGGAGGGGTAACATTCTACTGCCGGCACCCCACGGCATAGTACGCACGACATAGCATTAATTAGTTGTAATATTAATGAAATTTGTGACATTTACATTTTTCTATGACTCAAGATTGTAAAGATAATCTGTAAGTCTTTTTTTATCGCTTGCTATAACACTTGCTATAATAGCAAATAAGTAATATTTTACACCGAGCATGCCATATCACTTGTCTAATTCCCCTACTCCGCCATAGACGGTCGCAAGCCCGGTTTGCGAAAGTGGCAACACAATGTTTTTTCCATCACCATCCTCCTCGCATCATCGGAAAATGAAATGGCAGAGTTGCTTCACAAACTGGAAACCATCAGTATGGAAATGGGGTTTGCTATTAATAAATCCAAGACCAAGCTCATGCTCACTGACCGTTTCACAGCTATCCAACGCAACAATCTCTTACATGACTACGAAACCGTAACCCAGTTCCAATACCTTGGCTCACTGATTACCAACAAAGGAAATAGCGAACCTGAAATACGGAGACGGATTGGCATGGCTAAATATGTAATGACCCAACTGAGCAAAATCTGGAGAGACCGTAATATTACCCACCGGACTAAAATACATCTGGTCCGCACCCTTGTCTTCTCCATTGCTCTATCTATACAGTGCAGAGACGTGGCCATTCAAAGCCGCAGACAGGCAGAGAATCGACGCTTTTGAGATGTGGTGCTGGCGACGTATGTTACGAATACCATGGACGCCGCACAAACATCTCTATCCTCAAGCAATTAAAAATAGAAAAGACTCAATCCACAATCTGCCTACAAAGAATATTGCGGTATTTTGGTCATGTTGCACGCAGGGATGCCAGCAATTTGGAACGCCTTATGGTGACCGGTAAAATCGAGGGAAAAAGGCCTAGCGGTAGAAGTCCCAAACGATGGTCGGACCAAATAGCGGAGGAACTAAAAATACCTGTCAGCGACGCACTCCACCAAGCTACAGAACGGGAACGATGGAGTCAGCTATAGTGGACGGAATCAAACTGAGTCACGATCTTCAGCAATGAGGGACCGATTGAAGAGAGAGAGAGAGATTCTAGGAATTATAATGGCTTGTAATCTTTTTGGCATTCGATCCCTGACAAGTCAGTCGGTTAAGCTAACAGCTATTTGAGAGCTTAAAGGTGAGGTCAACATTGTTGGTAAACATCTGCTTAAAATTTTAATCATCTGTCGGTGAACTCGTGTCCTAGCGTTTTTTTATATTAGATAGGTTAGCTCTTGATTTCATCCTTGCTATAGCAAGAATAAGTTCTACGATGGAGCCAGCTTCCCTAGAAAATGCCTATTAACTCTTTTCTTAAACGTATTCGGGTCATAAGAGGTTGGAAACACAGACGATGGCAGTTTGTTCCAGTCGAGAGCAGTGCGCTTTATAAAAGACGATTGGAAGCGTTTAGTTTCTATGATGTCGTGGTGTCTCGGCGTCGTCGTTTAGCTTGCATTTACCTAAGTCATGATTATTTCTAGATTACCTCCGCACTTTTTTCGGCGGCGGCATTATATCTGAATCGTCGTGAAACCGATGTTGGTCTATGTAGTCCAGCAGTATCTCCTTTGTAACTGGATCTTTTATACTCTCGCATACGGCTGAAAAATAAATACGATTCCGCTTTCATAACACTCGTGAGTTGCACTTCATTGTAAATGTTATAGAGGCAGAAAACATATTTATTTCACTTCAAAACAACTTTGTCAAGGCTGGCTAAAAAGCAATGAATATCATCTCAGCCGTTGAACTCTACGTATATTGCTGGACATAGGTCTCCCTCATGGATATCTCCCAAGATCATGAGGGGTTGTTGCCTTACTCGCCACACTTGGCAGGCGGGTATGGCAAACACAATACGGGATGTCGATACACGGATAGACGCTGCTGCCCATCTTGCGCAGGTATCCCTTGTCTTTTACATCCACACCGGGAAGAGAGGAGAGGCAACATTCTACTACCTGCACCCCACGGCAATGATAAATAACTCCGCGGGCTAAAAAGCACTGATAAATAAATATAATATTATATTCTATCAGTTACTTAGATTGCCAATGAAATGTTACTTTTATTAATGCTCGTTGCAAACTGAAACTACTATTAACTGTTTATGTTTCTCGCAAGTGATTTGTAATCTTTAAGAGAAATATTAATAAAGATCTTAGACCATAAATAATATGTGACCATGACCAACCCAGATATGTGAAATATTGCACGCAACTAATACAACTTACCTGTTGCTGTGGTATAACTGTTCGGATACGATTTATCTGTCCGCTCCCTCATGAACACCCATTGGTTATTCTCAAATTTGCACTCTATTATCTTATTGTTGAAGTTCTTCACTTCTTTCGTCAACCTCATCACAGAGAATGGTCTTTCTAGCTGCCCTACGTAGAGGTGCCCTACTTTTGTAGGTAGAATTCTGGAAAAGAAGACATTTTCTAGTAAAAATGATTGCAAAAATAAGTAATTCCATCAGGGTTTATAGGGAAGTAGAACTTTTTGTGAAGGACTTCATTCGGGGAAGTACTTCCACCGAAACGTCTGTTTCAATGGTGAAATAACAACATACTAAAAGGCTGGATCGATTTTGACGGGACTTTCAATAGCAGAGTAACTTGGGCTACTAACATATTTGAAAAATAAGTACAAAACTATGAAAACGCCGGCAAAGTGGCTGGCAGCAGTTCGTGATGAATTACGCGCTGTCGCTTCCAAGCATTGTCTTGGATGATATTGCTTCCAAGCATAATTAGAAGATGTTGCTTTCCAGCAGTCCTTAAGCTGAGAACCTTTTTTTATACGACTAAATCAATCAATCAATCATTTATTTATAAAGATCTTAACAAAGTATTACATATCCAACGCAATTTTCAAGACCCTACCTCCCGTGCTAGTTAAAACTGTGTTACGGCAAGGTAAAGTATCTCAAATCACGCTCACATATAAAAATACCTTACAAAGATCGTAATATATACCTTATAGACTAACATAATATATTATTTTATGATAAAACAATCCTATAAATACAGTTACGGCTATATAGTTTTATACGAAAATATTTTTTAATTTAGTCAGACAGATGAATATGAAGCAAGCAAAGCAAAAGACAGATTTTTTCTGTCAAAACGAGAACACTATTAACAATATCAAAAACATAAATACAAACTCATCGACAAAATCAGACATCTATCAATACTTTTCTGTGTACATTAGCATAAATGAAAACAACTGAACAAGAGCGCTGACGATGCATTGAACCAGATTCTTAACATAGATATAAATGACGAGACAAGCCGAAGGCCCAGCTGAAGTTAAGCGGTAACCTCTTTCCTGTTACAACTGCAATGCAATACCGCACTAAGCACGTCACCACCGCTGCATTGCATTGCGCCCGTCACCCTGAGACAGAGTTGTAAGGTCTCATGTGCCCGTAATTCCACCGGCCCCCCTCACCCTTCAAACCGGAACACAGCAATGCAGACATTACTGCTTGGCGACAGATATAGGTATGGTGGTAGTACTTCCCCGGATGAACACTTCAAAAAAAGTTCTACTACAACTAATATATTTTATGATGATGTCACATACCCTTGGCCCCCTTCGGTGACGATCTTCAAACGGAAGTCGACACTGTTCATGTGTCCCGGTTTCCATTTCAAGACCTCATCGCACCTTCCCGCTACGTAACGCTGCAAAACAATTTTTAATCAAAAAGAAAGTCTAACTAGTAAGCTATTTTTGTATTTAAAGTGTAAACCTAAAGGTATCATTTATAGAAAATGAAAAATGCAATCAAAATTTTGTCTCCGACGGGACTCGAACCCGTAACGTTTAGACGAACACCTTTAACGCAGGCTGCCTTTACCGTTCGGCTACGGAGCAATTAACCGTCGGGTCGAAAATCTTGATCGACCCCGGAATCGCTACTCGGTACGAAACCGATAAAGGCAGTCAAGATTTTCGACCCGACGGTTAATTGCTCCGAAGCCGAACGGTAAAGGCAGTCTGCGTTAAAGGTGTCGTCTGAACGTTACGGGTTCGAGTCCCGTCGGAGACAAAAATTTTGATTGCATTTTTCATTGCCTAACTAGTAATTAAAATTCTACAAAAAATACTTTACGAAAGCGAATATGTTATACACTAGCGTACCAGCCCCTAAAAAACCGAACAGCGACATTAAATTTAGGGCATGGAACTATGCATTGAGAGACTCCAGTAGAGTTCGCGCAAAACTTCTTGAGCTCTGTGAACGTTGCGGCAAATGCAAAGTTGCGCATGTTGACATGTTCATTCAATATTGCCAACTAGGTTATAAATAATCTTGCCACATAGTAAAAATTTTGTATTAAAAAATTGGCTTCTTGCGATAAGTAAAGGTGAATTTGTTCTAGCATTTACGTTTTTATTAATCCTTAATTTAATATAATAATTGTTTGTTTTACTAATTAAAAATAAATAAATGCATAGTAAAATGTGTGCTAGATAAAACGAAAATACACCAAAACTCGCGCTGGCAACCCTAGTTTCACAGACTGAGCCCCTCTCGCACCCCTTTTATCATTCCTTCCCCTCAACGCCCTAAAAACTGTGTACTGCGCAGTCACTGAAGCTAACTTAACAGAGCTCAAGAAGTTTTGCGCGAACTATACACACATTTACAATTACAATTATTTAATTCCTCACGGATTATCATGGAGTTTTGTATAAAAACGGGACCTAATTGAAAGTTTATCTATCTCACCCAAAAAAGGATTTCAAAATCGGTTCATAAACGACGGAGTTCGGAAGCACCAAAGATTAATTCTGTGTTTTCGCTTACTTTTAGTTTTTAACCGACTTCAAAAACAGGAAGAGGTGTTTTATCATTACTACGTCGTTTATGAACCGAATTGGAAAGTCTTTTTGGGTTCGATAAATACAATTTCCAGCACACTTAATTCTGACGATAGACTCCGTGAGGAATCGAAGGAACTACTCAAATGTTATGGCATACTCATAGCCTTCTTGGTATTTTCAGAAACCAATCAATCATGTGCATTCAGAAGGTATGATTTGGTGATCTGTTACTGGTGAAGAAGACTAGATGGGCATAGGAACTCTTGAATGTTAAAAATTCACGGGTGGCATTATCGAAAGATCATCATCATCATTTCAGCCGTAGGACGTCCACTGCTGGACATAGGCCTCTCTGATGGATTTCCAGTTATTGCGGTTGGAAGCGATCTGCATCCACCGTCGACCTGCGGTCGTCACTAGGTCAACAGCTCATCTTGTTGGTGGACGTTCTACGCTGCGCTTGCCGGTCCGTGGACTCCACTCGAGAACTTTTCGGACCCATCGGCCATCTGTTCTGCGAGCTACATGGCCTGCCCATTGCCACTTCAACGTACTAATCCGCTTGGCTATGTCGGTGACCCGAGTTCTTCTACGTATCTCCTCATTTCTGATTCGATCCCGTAAAGAAACCCCGAGCATAGCCGTCTCCATAGCTCGTTGAGCGACTCTGAGCTTATTCATCACGCCAATCGTGAATGACCACGTCTCGGTATCGAAAGATGGCTATGATGAAATACACCAAGCTATCTTTCGCCATCAGGTTCGTTAAAGTTTGCTTTGTTGAAACATTAAAGAGTTATCTAGCTACCTACCTCTTTTGACGGCTGAAAGATCAGTCCGTCCGGTTCATGTGACAGCGACTTTGCGAATTTCTCTCCCAGGAGCTGCCGCGCCATCGTCAGGTCCCAGAACTGCTTCAAACGAATACTGAATGGCTCCTTCTCCTTCTTTATAAGTCCCTTCTGCATTGCTTTTATCCTAGAAGGAATGAAACAATGTTTGATCATTGAAGGAGGGAAATCCTAACTTAATATATGCTAAGGTGGATTTTTTACGATTTCACGTATAAACCACTAAACCGATTAAAAAAAATTATATTACCAATGGAACCAATGGAAAGCTACATTATCAGCAAGTAACACAGGCTATATTTTATTCCCGTACTTCCCCGGGAACGTGAACTACGCGGGTGGAGCTGCGGCGTGCCGCTAGTAATCAAATAGTTTTCTATTTTTTCAACAAAAACACCGACTTCAATGATAGAAACCTTGACTTGTTGCTAGATATAAGTATGCCTATTACTTTTGAGTAGTTTCCTCGATTTGTCATAGATCACATCATCAGAACTCAGTTTTAAAACAAGCAAAAATTATTAAATTAAAACCATAATCCAGCACCAGGATTTCCTAGTTTGGAGGCCACTGCTGTAATTATGTGTAATAGTGTGATTTTGTTCAATAAACGTTATTCTTATTCTTATAATCTAAACCTTAAGTTTAAATTGAGGGTCTACATTTAGTATGACTAGAAAGACATTGCATCACACTGTAATATGTTACATGATGCCGATACAGGTTCTGACGCTCACAAACAACACAACATAAGAAGGTAGTTTACGGAGTGTTTCCACTGATGGCGCGGGGATGGACGGTGCAAGAATTGACCAATCACAACAACACGCGTGACCTCAAGACTTGTGCGTTTCGAGCGTGATTGGTTAATTCATGCATTAGCGGCTCTGCTCCGCACGCACTGAAGGTTCTTAACACAGTCATTATTATGTTATGTTGTGTCAAGGCTACGCTGCTTCACTGTGGTCCTCTTGAAAAATTTCGTTCCACACGGAGGTCCTTCGGGAGGAACTCAATGAGGCGGAGCTTAGCGGAGCGTGTATGCTGAATTAACCAATCACAACGCTCGAAAGGCACAAGGGTTGAGGGAACGCGCGTTATTGTAATTGTTCAATTCATTCATTGGAAACACACTGTAAACCACATTCTTATGTCGTGTTGTTTGTAACGCGTCAGATGCCATGTCAGCTTCATACATTCAGCATGGTTAGAACCGTTTTGCCGTAAGAACAACTTTCGGGCGTTGTGATTGGTTAATTTGCGCACCGCTAAACCCGCCTCAGTGAGTTCCTTCGATTGCACACACCTTATAAATAGGTACTAGTTCTCACCTAGGATTAATAATTTCATTTTCTATACACCCCAACCGCCTTGGGAAGAACTCCAGATTGCCGACATCCTGCCCTTCAAAGCTGATGATGTCGTAGCACAGGTAACGCGGTATGTCAGTGCCGTCCACTTTGTCTATTACCATTTCCTGAAATTAATAGCGTATATAAAAACAACAAGTACGGGGTATTTCATACCAGGGCTATATGAGAACCAGATGACAGAAAAACGGAAAGAGATATGACCTGCCTGTGAAATTCAACGTGCTCTTGATAAGTAAAGGATATGATTTTTGGTTGTTAGCTAACAAATCGTAGCCACCAAATTATAAGAAGTCAACAAATTCGAAGGGCTTCCATCCTTCTTTTTTCAGAAATTTATTTTGTCCCACTGCTGGGCAAAGGTCTCCGTCAAACTACTCCAACCATCCTATACCACTGAAATTTTGTAACACTGGTACAGGATGGGAATTACAACAAATGACTTTCCAACCTGTACCACTGGTACACAATCGTGTCACACCCAACGGAAAGAATAATTATTATACTGTATAATAATTATTCTTCTTCACTTAATAATAAATAACTTCAAAAATGACAGTAAATGTCAAAAATTACAGCATACGTCAAAATTTACAATATGATTTGATACTTGGAAAAATACTTTGCGAAAGCTTAAATAAAAAATTGTCTTTGCGATTCCTAAATAATTTTAAAGTCCTCTATGGGATACTATGGGAAAATCATGAAAAAAAAATCATCAACATTTTTCATGTATATACATTTTTTGGTATCCCCAATTCATTTTTATTTCAGTATTCTTTGTACTGTTATCTCGGCGTCATTATTTTATATGTTTCAGCAAAATTACAGGTTTCTAGTACTAAAAGTCTCTTCGCTAAACCTGACAGAATGACGGACTGACGGACAGACAAAGCAAAACTATAAGGGTTCCTTGTTGTACTAGAACCCTAAAAAAGGGCATAACTCAGCAGACTATTACTGCGCTGGTATTCTGTAACACCGCTTCGAGAGCGCACTGCGCCCTTGACACACACACACACAAATGACACACATGTACTCGTAACTTAATTTGAAGATATACAAAAGGTATAATATACTTAATGTATGTATTATTCATCATTTCCGCCATAAAACGTCCACTGATGAACACAGGCCTCGCTCATGGATCTCCATGTGGGGTAGTTGCCATACTCACCACGCTTGGCAGGCGGGTTGGTGAGCGCAGTATGGGATGTTGATACACGGATAGACGCTGCTGCCCATCTTCCGGAGGTATCCCTTAGCAGGGTCTTACTGCATCCATGGGCATGAGAGGAGGGGTATCATTCTACTGCCGGCACCACACGGCGGTATGTATTATTATTTCAGTATATTTATTATATTATGCTGTTTTGTTTATTTTATTACACGGATAGACGCTGCTGCCCATCTTTCGGAGGTATCCCTTAGCAGGCTCTTACTGCATCCATGGGCATGAGAGGAGGGGTATCATTCTACTGCCGGCACCACACGGCGGTATGTATTATTATTTCAGTATATTTATTATATTATGCTGTTTTGTTTATTTTATTATGTATGTATCTGTATTATTAATTTTTATTTGTGAATTACCTATCATATTTATTTTCGCGCCACCATAAAACTGTACTACACAAAGGTTAGCTGGAAGAAAATGCTAAATAGCATTAAGTTCGCCTATGTACATGTTTTTTGCAATAGAGAATTTTCTTATCTTATCTTTTTGGGCGAAAATAACCACAGAGTGGACCCCAAACGCATGTCGGCCGCGCGGACGACCGACAGAAGGAGATGGCGGGACGAGCTGAACACTCATATCAACACGTGGCCTGTCACAGCGTTAAATCGCGAAGAGTGGAAGAAGGGAAGGGAGGCTTTTGCCCTGCAGTGGGACAGTGGAGGCTAAATAATAATAATAATATCTAAAAAGGTACTTACACCGTCTAACAGAGTATTCTTGAGATGCCTCCTCAGATCTTTGCTGTACAGGAACCGCAGTCCAAACACGAAGAACACGCAATTGTCTCTGTCTATCATGTACACCTCACCCTCTCCGTCTATGAGCATCATGAATCTGGAATAAGATGTCTTTGTTACAGCCAGCACTTTCGACTGCGAGATCTCCTAAAGACCCAAACTACCGGCCATACACAAAGTGATAGCATCATTCATCATTCCAGCCGTAAAAAGTCCACTACTGAACAGGCCTCCCTCATGGATCTCCATGAGGGGTAGTTGCCATACTCACCACGCTTGGCAGGCGGGTTGGCGAGCGCAGTACGGGATGTTGATACACGGAAAGACGCTGCTGCCCATCTTCCGGAGGTATCCCTTAGCAGGCTCTTACTGCATCCACGGGCATGAGAGGAGGGGTAACATTCTACTGCCGGCACCTCACGGCTAAAGTGATATAATTTTGTAATTTTTGTAGTGTTTAACCACACTTAAGTAGGACATATCAAGGAAATGATAAACCTTACCGAAATGTTCGATTCTGGCGGGGCTCGAACTCACGTCGGTCAAACTTAAAGTACTTTATCCAACTAAGATACGGAAATCGATAACGGGTTAGTCGAAATTCTTAATAAGGTTATATCGGTTGGTCACTGATTTAGCGCCATTTGCAGGTAGCAACAAAAGTTCTCCTGCTTCATCATTTCAGCGGTAAAACGTCCACTGATGAACACAGGCCTCCCTCATGGATCTCCATGAGGGGTAGTTGCCATTCTCACCACGCTTGGCAGGCGGGTTGGTGAGCGCAGTATGGGATGTTGATACACGGATAAACGCTGCTGCCCATCTTCCGGAGGTGTCCCTTAGCAGGCTCTTACTGCATCCACGGGTAGGAGAGGAGGGCTAACATTCTAATGCCGGCACCCCACGGCAAATGTACGTACTTATGTACGTACGAGTGAGAAACAATTTATCTTGCCTTAAGAACAAATAACCTAGTAAATAAGTTACTTAAGTACCTACTAAAGTTCTTCAATAAATGCGGTGTGGACTGTAATATGTTTTGCGATGTAAATAAAAACTCAATGTTTAGTTATTAAGTTAAAAATAAACCAACAAGATCATAAACTAAATAGTGGCGATCTTACTTGGATTCGCTAACAAAAGTTAACCAGAACAATCTCAGGGCCACGAAACGTTCCACGAAACCACCCTCAATTAAATAAAATAATGAAAAATTAAGCGTAATTAGCGCAATTTCACGTAAAATCTATTTCACAACATGAAATACTAAAGTAGTAAATAACTTATACAAACCTATTTGTGAATCAGTTAGGAAAAATGCGAATTTAAATAATTTTATAACGGGACTTCGTGTACAAGTGCGGATACAAAATGGACCTTACACGTAACGCAATAAGGACGAGTTTCCTATGATGAGTATATGCAATTACACGTGGTAATAGACCCAAAATTTTAGATTTCTATCCGGTTCGTGAGGACCAAAAAATTGAGGATATAACCTGCAGCATGCCACGACCTACGGAATGATAGACCTTAAAGCTATCCAAATTATACCCTCGATAAGATGCGGGTACCAATGTTGGGTTGACTGGCTGAAATCTAGAAATTCTAGGTTTCTCAAAGATGCGTATAGTAATTATAACGACATTGCACAGGCTAAAATCACTAGGTAGTTAGGAAGGTTTACTAACCTGGCAAGTCCAGCAATCCTTGAGTGTCCTGGGACTGACGCGGGAATCCTGTCACTTCACAGGAAGGCGAATTCCGTTGGCTGGCAGCGAGCTTGTCGGAGTCTCAATTTCAAATCCAACGAACGACAGAGAGAGACATATGCGGAAATAATGAGATGCGTGCGACCGACCTTGGAGGCGGCATATAGGCAAATGGCCGCATCGAAGGTGACCTTCATTAAAAAATGCATGCATAATGCACACACAGAAGAAATATCCGTCGTGTAGATTATTGCGTACACACACACGAACACATAGGAACATCGCGTAATAGCCCAATATTGGATTACACAAAATTACCAGAAAAGTAAACCAACCCTTAGTTTACCTATAGATAATTAACCATGCAATGTCGTTTATCCAACGTATAAATTAAATTACGCTTGTAATGCTGTCGGCGTAACCAGACATTATGAAAGAAGCTTGGCACACCTGGACGCGAAAGGCAGAGAAGGCTGGCATGAAAACCAATAGGCAACCTTTAACCTACCCAGCAATTTGTGTCTGCGGGATCTCTTAGCCTAACATATCTAAGTCTTATTGTTATTTATTGATATCAAAATGTATCCTAACGCCATCTAGTGGTCACTTAATGTAATCTTATATCTAGTATCTATGATTTGTCTATGATTTCCGTTTCCTTTGTCTATGCTAATAAAGTTCTATCTGTCAGTTGTCAACCTGAAATCCCACGTTTTATTAGGTTATGGGCCCAGCCCCTTATTTTTCGGTAAAAAAGTCAGTTAATTGTTAGTATTTTCATTGAAAATGAGTTCTAATTTTCTCGCGAACGTGCCAAAGCTCAAAGGTCGCGAAAATTACGACGATTGGGCATTCGCTGTGGAAAACTTGCTGATTCTTGAAGGCGCCGACAAGTACTTGAAGCAAGACACGTCTACCCCTGGAGCAGCAGACGCGGCAGATGTAAAGGCGCGTGCGAAGTTGGTTTTGACGATTGATGCATCGTTATTTGTGCACATAAAGCATGCAAAGACTACGAGGGAATTGTGGACAACGCTGAAGACCCTGTTCGACGATTCCGGTTTCTCGCGGAGAATTACTTTGCTTCGTCATTTGATATCGATCAGACTGGAAAGCAGTGAAAACATGACGAATTATGTGACTCAAATAGTGGAAACCTCGCAGCGGTTAACTGGTACAGGATTCGAGATAAATGATGAATGGGTTGGTTCATTGATGCTAGCTGGATTACCAGAACGATTTATGCCTATGATCATGGCTATTGAACACTCAGGGATCAAGATTTCAACGGATTCAATTAAAACTAAACTATTGGACATGGAATCTGTGGACGTGAGTGAAACGGAACGTAATTCAGCATTGGTTGCAAAGAGTTGGATAAAAAAGAAATACAATTCTGGCAGCACTAGCAAGCATGGACAGACTCCCCAGATGTCAACGTCAAACTCAAATGTAAACAAAACTAAGAAAACAATTACATGTTACAAATGCAAGGAAACGGGCCATTATCGGAACCAATGTCCACTTTTACAAGAAAAAGCAGATAAGAGGAAACAGTCTAACGCTTTTAGCGTTGTTTTTCTTAGCGGAAACTTTACTAAGAGCGATTGGTACGTGGATTCCGGAGCCAGTATGCATATGACTGCCAACAAACATTGGATAAAAAATCCGTGTTTTTCACAAAATTTACCGGAAATTGTTATTGCGAATCAGACAAAAGTTCCTGTTGTGTGTTCAGGAGATGTCGAGCTTATCACAAGTCACAATTATGAAATTAAAGTGAAGAGTGTTTTGTGTGTGCCAAGTCTTACAACTAACCTCTTATCAGTCAGTGAATTGATCAAAAACGGAAACAATGTCACCTTTGAGTCAAACAAATGCCTGATAACAAATAAATTAGGCAATTTAGTTGCAGAGGCTGTACTGATTGATGGAGTCTACAAGATGTGTATTAAAACAACTGAAAGCTGTCTACTTACTCAGTCAGCTGTTGATGGTGACACATGGCACAGGCGACTAGGACATATCAATAACAGTGACATGAATAAAATGAGAAGTGGATTGGTTGAAGGGATGGATTATTCAGACACATTTGTGACAAGTAAGTTGAATTGTGAGATTTGTTGTGAAGGAAAACAGGCAAGGTTACCTTTTTCCACAGGTACACGAGCCACAGAGATACTTCAACTTATTCATTCAGACATTTGTGGTCCCATGGAATGCAACTCAATTGGCGGTGCTAGATATTTCCTACTGTTCATTGATGATTTTTGCCGAATGACATTCATTTATTTCTTGAAGGCAAAGAGTGAAGCATTGAATTATTTCAAAGAATTCAAGTCGATGGTAGAAAATAGGCAGAATAAGAAAATCAAAATCTTTAGAACTGACAATGGACTCGAATACTGCAGTAAAGATTTTGAAGATTTTTTAAAGAAAGAGGGCATACTCCACCAGAAGACTAACCCTTACACACCAGAGCAAAATGGTCTGAGTGAGAGGTCTAACCGAACCATTGTCGAAAGGGCTAGATGTCTACTTTTTGAAGCTGATATGGAAAAGAAGTTTTGGGCAGAGGCGGCCAATACTGCCGTTTACTTAAAAAACAGATCAGCAGCTTCGGGCATTGATAAGACTCCATATGAGATGTGGACTGGAAGAAAACCAAACTTAGAGCACATAAGAATATTCGGTAGTCCTGTTATGGTACATGTGCCGAAAGAAAAAAGAACTAAGTGGGACAGAAAGTCCAAGAAACACTTACTTGTAGGTTTTTCTGAGGAGGTTAAAGGTTACAGAATATATGATCCAATAAAGAGACTAGTAACAACCAGTAGAGATGTAGTCATTCTAGAAAAGAAAAAGAATCAAAACTCTGTCACCTTCTCTGTTGAAAACACAGATTCAGTAGGGGAGTTAATGGAAGAATCTGTATTTAAATTAGAACCTTGTAACAAGTCAATCTCTGGCGAGTCAGACTACCTAGATGTTGAAGATGAGGATGTGCATACTGAAGCAGGAGAAGAGCAGCAACATTCAGAGTCATTCACTTCCCCATCTATGGAAGTCAATGAAGGCAGGCCAATACGAAAAAGGAAACAACCTGAGAGATATGGATGCTACACCAATACATGCACCAGCTACATAGGAGAAGATGGATTGTCTTATGCAGAAGCTATCAGTGGTCCTGAGAAACAGCAGTGGTTGCAGGCGATGGCAGAGGAGCTGCAATCATTTAAAGACAATGATGCTTGGGAAATTGTTCAAACTCCAGTTAATGTGAATATAGTGCAGTGTAAGTGGGTGCTAAAAAAGAAATTTGATTGTGACAATACAGTGAGATATCGTGCGCGACTAGTAGCTAAAGGTTATACGCAGAGAGCTGGTGTGGACTATCAAGAAACCTTTTCTCCAGTAATCAGACATTCAACCTTGCGGTTATTATTAGCTTTGAGTGTACAGTTAGATATGGATATCATACATTTAGACGTCACAACAGCTTTTCTTAATGGTCATCTTAAAGAGAACATTTTTATGCATTTACCAGAAGGTTTTCCCTTTGAAAATTCAAACAAAGTTTTGAAATTAAAAAAAGCTGTTTATGGCTTAAAACAGTCATCATTTGCTTGGTATCAGAAAGTAGAGGAAACTTTGTGTACTTTAGGATTTTGTAAAAGTAAGCTAGAACCTTGTGTTTTTATTAAGAATCATAGCAAAGATAATAAAACCATTGTAGGTATATATGTTGATGATTTTTTGATATTCTCAAATTGTAAATCTGAAAGTGACAGTCTAATAGAAGCTCTGGGTCAAAGATTTAAAATAAAGAATCTTGGTCAAGTCAAAAAATATTTAGGAATGCGAATTAGTATAGAAAGTAATTCAAATGTTATTACGATAGATCAGGAGCATTATATCGAGCAATTATTAAATAAATTTGATATGAATGAATGTAATACAGCTGAAACTCCTATTGAATTTAAATTAAATATAGAAAAGTCAAACATTTGTGAAGAGAATTTGCCGTATCAAAAATTAATTGGTAGCTTAATGTATTTGGCTGTAATGACTCGACCAGATATAGCTTATTCTGTCAGCTATTTAAGTCAGTTTAACAATTCTTATTCACACATTCACTGGAATTATGCAAAAAGAATTTTAAAGTATTTGTTAAAGACTAAAGACTATTGTTTAAAATATTCCAAAGGAAAAGCAGAATTACATGGTTTTGTAGATGCCGATTGGGCAAGTGATGCTATTGACAGAAGGTCATACACAGGATTTTGTTTCATGAAATCTGGATCTGCTGTTTCTTGGGAAAGCAAAAAGCAACGTACAGTAGCATTAAGCAGTTGTGAAGCAGAATACATGGCTATGTCAGAAGCTTGCCGTGAAGGCATTTATTTACAGAACTTAGAGTTAGAATTAACAGGATTTTGTAATAAGATTATACTCTATAATGATAGTCAGAGTGCATTGAAGCTGGCAAATAATAATCAGTCTCACAAACGATCTAAACACATTGATGTGCGTTACAATTTTATTAGAGACACAATTATTAATGGTATTGTTGAAACGAAATATTTGCCAACTGTTGACATGCCCGCTGATTTATTGACCAAGGGATTGTCTGGGGTCAAACATTACAAGTTTATGAAAAAACTTGGTATAGTTAGAAAGTAGGTAATATATTATGTGTAGATGGAAAATTTGTTATTTTGATATAGTAGGGGTGTTATTTATTGATATCAAAATGTATCCTAACGCCATCTAGTGGTCACTTAATGTAATCTTATATCTAGTATCTATGATTTGTCTATGATTTCCGTTTCCTTTGTCTATGCTAATAAAGTTCTATCTGTCAGTTGTCAACCTGAAATCCCACGTTTTATTACTTATTACCTGACTCCATCAGCCTTTTGACAGCGCGTTGGGTTGACGGCATTATGTAAGTAGCTTGGCACACGACAGAGGAGTCAGGCATGAAGACCAATATCCCGCATGGTGTGTTCCGGGATCTCTTATCCTAAAATAGATAGCTAAGGCATGTGCTATACTGAGGCCGAAGCCAACATCAAGGCCGAAGCCAGCTCGGTGCGCGTGGGCGCCCTCCACGATTGCGTCACTAAAGACGACTTCTCTATGTCATTGCAAACGACGTCACATCCAACCGGCAACGGGTAACCAATCCGGGCGGGTGGTAAACATCACGGTTCAAGACCGGAAACCAGAGATACAGCATTCACTGCTGATCATTAAATTATAGTCAAATATAGTTAATAATAGTCTTACCTGACTCCATCAGCCTTCCACGACACCCTATACGGTTTCTCGTGCAGCTTCCTCAGGTTGTTCATGTCCATAGACACGGGCTGCGAGCCGGGGAAGCCAGTGCTGTTCCACTCGCAATACTCCTGGGCCTTCTTCTGCACTTCGCTGAGGCGGGGCTGCGTGTCGAACGGTTCCACGCCTCTGACTCCCGGCATGAAGATTGTCTTCTTGTGGGTTGTTTCGCGGCGGCCCTTCTTCTTTTTTGGCCTGTATAAATCGAAACACTTGTTAAAAATAACTTTCTTTTTGTTTTTATAATATATTTCTTAATTATTGGGGATTTGTGACCACTCCCTTCAATATAAATTACTGTTAATTCGGTTAAAAAACCAACAATTAGGAAGCAATTCAATTTTAAGTTTCACAGTTTGTTTGCAAACATTCTACATCGAAATTGGCTGTAGTATAGGAACAAAGTACAAAGAAAAATATCTAGACGTGGCACGTACAAAGATTTGTCTCGCTTTGGGAATCGAACTCACATAACCGTGGGTCTCAGCCGTATAGGCCCGAAACTGTGCTTCGAAGGTCACTACAAAAGCATACATTATCAAATAATAAAGTAATTTTCCGTAATTGTTGTTCAGCCATGCGAAACCAATTATTTTGTTGGCGTTAGGCCAAATGCGTAAAAATACTAACATTTCAATAGAAAAGTCGACACAATAGTTTTGCAAAAGCTTATCATCGTCATCCACAGTCCTATTTCACCCACTGCTGGGTATAGGCCTCCCTAAGTTTGTGCAAACCACCAAGATTATGTGCCAGTCGCATAAGTATGCAAAAACTTAACATATTTTAAAAATTGATTGAAAAAAAACACGCTACCACTGATGGTCGTGACGTGGTCGAGGGCCTACCTTTGGCCTGCGCTGAAAACCAGCGCATGGTAGGCACACTATTGTCTACCAAGCACAATGCTGAGGGTAGGCCATAAACTCTGCTACGCACAAAAATTTGCAGTTAAGCCTAGGAATAATTTATTGTCTTAAGTTATTGATTTAAGGTAAGAGAGAAGCACGAGGAGTGAAAATAATTTTATTATTTTAAAAAAGGAGTGAAATAAAATTTAGGAGTGAAAATAATTTTATTATTTTCACTCCTCTTGTTCAAAAAGACCATCATTGTGGCGTACCAGAGCGAAGAAATAATAGCATTTCTTCCTCTAGGGGTCTAGGGGAAAGATTTTATTAATAATTATTAACACATATTTAACCGGGTATTTATCGCGTTATTTACCTTTATTATTGCCCGACGTTTCGACAGGATTGCACCCAACAACGTGGTCCCGGGAAGACTGACATGTTGGAGGTAACCGCAGCAAAGCGAAGGCGTCTTTTCAGACTACCCTCACTTGGTCTTCATAAATATAGTAACTTGAGATTAAGGCTGTTTCACACTGGGACAGCACACTACACTAACTGTATCAGCACACTTAGGTTGATTCATACGTCGAATACAGTAATAAATAACGCGATAAATTCCCGGTTAAATATGTGTTAATAATGTGTCGTGATCGCGAAAGTTTAAAACATACTAAAGATTTTATTTTTTAATTTTTGTCTGTCCAATGACAATGAGCCTACAAAAACGAAAAAGTCTAGTCATAAGTAGAATAATCATAGATAAAGACTCGACTTATTATTGTTTTATAAAAAAAGAACAACATTTTATTTTGAAAATGGAACTAAAATCAGCGTTCTCTTTGGTAGAATGCATACAACGCGTCGCGGTTTCTGATCCAAACCTGGAACTACGTGTATCTCCCACGTTTACCCCACAGACAACTCAACATTCATCTTCACAGAGGACTGAAATTAAGTTACCGGGAAAAAATCTCTCGTTAAATATCCAGAATTGTACAAATTGTACATTTAATTTTTAATAAAATAAACTATTTCATTATTGTATTGGATTATTTTATTTTCTAGCAATCGTAGGTAGTGAAAAGTAGAGTGTAACACACGGTTTCAAACGTCACGAGTTTTAATGGGTTTTTAGCGAAAAACCCATTAAAACTCGGTTTCTATTTACTCCCTCGCTTAAGCGAATTGTAAGTTTTAAGCTCGGGAGTAAAACTACCTCGTATATAATGGGCCATTTAAGCTCCTTGTATAACGATCTACAATTTCGGTTTAAAGAATGTTTATTTGCAAAGAAATTACAAAATTTCACTTATGACAAAACTTAAATTAATGTACTAAATTAAATTACGAGCAGTGAGCAAGCTCTAGAAATAATAAGGTAAGTAACATCTAACGTAAGCTAAATATTTATCAGTTAACAAAAGCGTAACATGTTCGCAAGTGCAATAGATTATAACTAAAGAGGGTAGGTCTTAAAATGAAATGAAGTACAGAGTCGGATTAAGGTAAGTATAAAAATATCAAATCAAGAGAACAAAGCAGTTGGATAATGAAGGTGAAGTTAAATGATTTTATAAATAATTTTCTAGTACATAGGTTTCAACGTTGGTTTTGTAAATAGTCATCGAATCTGCATCTTTAATTGCTTTAGGCAGCTTATTATAGAGGTACAACTTGGCACCTTCATACATTATATTTTTTGAACCATATTTAGTTCTTGGAAAAGGGAGGCTAATGTTGTCGGAATTTCTTAGTGATTTCTTTTGTAATTGTGTATTTTTTGTATATTTTATCTCCGAATGAATTTCGCCATTTATTAATTTTCGAATTAGGATCAAAGTTTTCTCATTCATATTAAGAGCCGATTGATTTTTCTTATTGGTTGGTAGGCGGCACAAAGGGATGCGAACATTTTTGTATGAAGCTATGCCAGCCTCGCGGATTTGTTTTTAACCGACTTCAAAAAAGCAGGAGGTTCTCAAGTCGTGCCGTCTATGTATTTGGGTTGGGTTTTTGTCTTACTTAATAATGTTGGCCTGCTTATAAAACCAGTTCTGATCCATGATGAATCAAGGGAAATACTCAAATGTACGCGTAACAAGCATACCTTAGCTGTTTGGGTATTTTCACCAATATTCTAGATTTTACCATAGAAGTCGGTTTTTTTAAATTTAAGAATTATTACTGAAAAGGCTCATTAGGTGAAATCTTCTCAGTCATATTTTCATCCGTGTCGCGTCGATTTACAGGAAAAACTACGGCTACTTAGTGCAACATCTTGCAAGCAGTTTCACCCGCGTAGTTCCCGTTCCCGTGGGAATACGGGGATAAAATATAGCCTATGTTCATCATCATCATTTCAGCCATAAAACGTCCACTGATGAACACAGGCCTCCCTCATGGATCTCCATGAGGGGTAGTTGCCATACTCACCACGCTTGGCAGGCAGGTTGGTGAGCGCAGTATGGGATGTTGATACACGGATAGACGCTGCTGCCCATCTTCCGGAGGTATCCCTTAGCAGGCTCTTACTGCATCCATGAGCATGAGAGGAGGGGTATCATTCTACTGCCGGCACCCCACGGTGTTGCCTATGTTACTTAGGGATAATGTAGCATTCTAATGGTGAATTTTGAAAATCGGTCCAGTAGTTCTTGAGTTTATTCGTTACAAACTTACAAAATACAAATTTTTACTCTTTATAATAGTAGTATAAATATAGATATCTTACTTTGCAGGGTCTGATGAGCTGTTGCTAGGTTTTTCTTCATCATTATCATCGAAGTCCGCTTCCTCCTCTTCTAAAACAACAATAGAAAACAGATAAGCAGGAGAAAACGGTAAAGAACCACTAGAGAAAGGAGATTCATCATCATCATTATCATCTCAGCCGCAGGACGTCCAATACTGGACAAAGGCCTCCCTCATGGATCTACCTGAGTAGTTATCGCCATACTCACCACGCTTGGCAAGTGGGTTGGCAAGCGCAGTACAGGATGTTGATACACGGAAAGACGCTGCTGCCCATCTTCCGGAGGGATCCTATAGCGGTTTCTTCCTGCGTCCACGCTCAAGAGAGGAGGGGCAACATTCTGCTGCCGGCACCCCACGGCTAACACACTGTTACACTTTTTATTCGCTACAAATTAAACAGATGAATTATATTGCTTAGCCTTTATCGTACACTAGCTTCTCCCCGCTGCTTCGCATGCGTTTTACCCTATATAAAAGTAGCCTATGTTAATCCTGGTCAACACCTATTCGTGTGTAAAGTTTTAGCTCAATCCGTAGGCTAGTTTTTGTTACCTCAACAAACATTTATACAAACAAACTTTTAGCTTTATAATATTAGTGATCAGTGATATTAGTGATTATTGATATTAGTGATATTAGTGATAAACCGTGGGGTGCCCATGGATGCAGAAAGAGCCCGCTAAGGGATATCTCTGGAAGATGAGCAGCAGCGTCTTTCCTTGTATCAACATCCCGTACTGCGCTCACTCACCCGCCTGCCAAGCGTGGTGAGTATGGCAACTACCCCTCATGGATATCCATGATGGAGGTCTGTGTTCAGTAGTGGACGTTTTACGGCTGAAATTATGATAATCCGTTAACACTTACCATTGCACCAGTCGGGCCGAGTCGGGGCTGCTGGTGTGTATTCCACGTCGTCGTAACGCTTGTACAACTCCTGTATGTAATCCTGCTTGTAGATCCCTGGAGGCCTGGATATAACATCATTCAAAAGTTATAAGAGCTTTATTTACGCAATATTTTGTATAATATTTAATTTTCTTAAACAGGCCAAGTCTCATTTGGTTGTGGGTACTTCCATGTACTAAGCCGGATGCCTAACAGTGTGTTCTCGTTTCGTGCTCTGATCCTTTAACTAGAAATAGAATAGTTGTAACTTTTAAATGATAGTTTTAAATTCTTTTGCACTTTTTCTATTAGATTTATGTTATGCTGTTTTTTGTTTTTTTTTTATTAGTAGGTAGTTACATATATTAATTTTAGTTAGTAGTAACGAGTTGAGTGTTTTGATTTTTGATTTTCATCATGTATCAAATCGGTTCTGACGGAAGATCAGCGTTTTTATGCTCAACTTAGCTGAGTCAGACGCCTTTTTGTAACTGTTTTTTCTTAGTTTAATTTGTTATTTTCTCTCTCCTGTTGTGTCTTTTATTTTTTATGTGTTTTGTTATGAGTGTTACAAATAAATGTTTTATCTATCTATCTGTCATATCCCCGACTTTATCCAATACAAACAGGGGCTAAACAACCACCCGAATCATCTAGCTACACCAGGCCCGGATTAAGGGATCCAGGGCCCCTAGGCACTTGGTGCTTGAGGGCCCCTCTGCCTAACAATATTGCTGGTTTATTTCTCATAAGAATAAAATTCACTTACATGAGAACACAACATTGAAATTTAACATTTCTAGGGCTAACTCTTACATAATAAATACATTGCATGGAATTTGAATACTTAGCCTATGTTCAGATGACCGCGCGGTTGACTCGGCGCACGGTTTGAGATTGTAACAAATCAATGTTGTTGTTTACATGACCGCGCGGCGACGCGCGGCTTAAGATCTACAATCCTGTATCGAACTGTTCAGATGACACGCGCGGCACCGCGTGTTCATCTGAACATAGGCTTATTTAACTTATTTATGTGACAAATTGTGGGTATTCAAACAATGTTCATGCATAATCAATGATTATACTGAGCGACTGCTCCGCTCGTCAAGAACACAGAGCAAGCACCATGATTTATAATATTTATATTTATTATTGCCGTGGGGTGCCGGCAGTAGAATGTCACCCCTCCTCTCCTGTCCGTGGATGCAGTAAGAGCCTGCTAAGGGTCCGGAAGATGGGCAGCAGCGTCTTTCCGTATATCAACTTCCCGTACTGCGCTCACCAACCCGCCTGCCAAGAGCGGTGAGTATGGCAACTGCCCCTCATGGAGATCCAAGAGGGAGGCCTTAGTTCAATAGTGGACGTTTTACGGCTGAAATGATGATGATTATATAATATGCATATTTTCTACATGCACCATGATTTTATTTATTTATTCATGAAAATTTCGCCATGAAGGCCCATAAGGCTTGGAGGGCCCCTAGGCCCGGGCCTTGTGGTCCGGGCCTGAGCTACACAGCTCGGTACCGTAATCTACCTCAAAAGACTAAAAAGACAGCACATCATGGACACGTGGTAGCATTAAAAGAGGGAAATGATCGCTGGAGCATTCCCCAGAAAAGCTCGACGCTCTGAACAAATAACCTGCATATTGTTTAAAGAATTTATTTCTCATAAGAACAGTACAGTTCATTTAAAATGTGATTAAAACTAATTATTAATAATAAATTGGTACGTCCGAACTGGTGATGGAGCATGGATTAAGTACTGCTTTTGCAACTTACATTTAAAACAATCTGTAGAACGACACTAAAACACGACACTAGACATTAAAACAAACTTACGTTTACATTTTACATTAAACAAGACATAAAATATCATTTCCAAGTTCTAAAACTCCATTCACAACAAATGGCCAGTAGCTAGTTCATTGCTTCTCAAACATAAAAATGAAACGTGAATACCCTCACTTTACTCGCGATTTGTGGAGTTGCGGTAGCTACGCCTGTGTTCAACACTTGATTACACGACCACAAGTAGACAAATTGTCGTGAGGTGGCGGCAGTAGAATGTTACCCCTCCTCTCTTGCCCGTGGATGTAGCAAAAAATCTGCAGAAGGTGGGCAGCAGCGTCCTTCTGTGTATCTAGAACCCGTACTGCGCTCGCCAACCCTCCTGCTAAGCGTGGCGAGTATGGCAACAACCCCTAATCATTAGTACTTAGTGATCCATGAGGGAGGCATTTGTCCTAATGATTTAACGTTACTTAATTATTTTATAACTAATTATTTTTGTTAAGGTTATCAAATATGTACATAGGAAATAGCTTTTAGAAGTAATTTTACATTTATAATTTTGTCTTTTACTTTTTTAGAGGTATATATTTTATAAATTTTAATTCTTTAGTCTTTTGCTTTTTTATATTTTATAAATTTTAATTTTTTACTAACTATTTCAGTGACGAAAGTATATATTGTTTTAATTTATTTTTAAATACTTTTATACTGGTGCATTCTATAATATTATGAGGCAGTGTATTTTTCTTCCATATCGTTGTGTCCGGGGTGCACGAACGTAAAGTTTTTATTTTATTTCTTAGAATTTTGTTGGGGTCAAATAATCATAATTATATAGTCTTTTAATTACTTTATTTTGTGATATCTGAATATCTTTAATATGACATTCAGCTGCGGATCCCCAAACTTCAATTAGATATTTTAAATGAGGTTTGACAAGAGTGTTGTAAATTGTAGTTCTTATTTTCGGAGGGACACATTTTCCTATTTTTCGTAGTGCTCCGGCAAGAGAAGTTAGTTTGGAGCAAATTTTCTCTATATGGGGTTTCTAAGTCAATTTGTCGTCTAACAATAGGCCTAGGTATTTTTCTTGTTTTGACTGATGAATCAAAGAATTATTAACTACAAGCGTTTCAAATACAGGGATTTTCTTATTTATGGCTGCAAATATCATGTAGGACGTTTTCCCTGTATTTATCGTCAGTAGGTTATGGAGGAACCATTTATTGAGCAGATTAAGATCTTTTTGAGCTTCTCTAACAATATTATGTATGCATTTCCCGAAAGAGAACAGACAGGTGTCGTCCGCAAATAGCGTTATACATATAACCAGTTAGTCCTATTTGGTTAATATTATTTACATATATAAAAAAAGTATAAAGCATGTAATTTTTAAAGGACTACTGCTGTGTTCACCTATTTTTACAATTTTCTGTCTATTGGTCAAGTAAGATAAGATCAACTCGTATGCCGCTCCATTAATACCTAAATTTTGAATTTTATCCAACAATTTGGAGTGACTGACCGTATCGAAAGCCTTTTTTAGATCGATAAATATTCCAAGGACTATGTTTTTATCATCAATGTTCGTCTCAATTTTTGTTACCAAGTCAATAGTTGCGGAAAGAGTATTTGACTTTGATCTAAAGCCGTGTTGCTGTTCGATTAGAAATGAATTACTAGCAAAATATTCATTTAGTCTAGAGTAGATGACCTTTTCAAACACCTTTGACAGTACAGGCAGCACCGAGATTGGTCTGTAGTTTCCAGGATCTGTTTTTGAGCCTGATTTATAAACAGGGATGACTTTTGCTAGTTTTAATTTATCAGGAAATACACCCTGTTCTAGGTATTTGTTTACGCAGTCGGTAACAATGGCAATTTTTGTAAATTTTATTACTTTGGTGCTGATTTCATCTATACCAGTGCTACTGTTAGTTTTTAATGCTTCGATAATTTTATTTATTTCTTGGTATGAGCAGGGTTTAAACTGATTTAATGTGTCATGTATATGTCCATGTTTGTACATAAGTGTATCTCCTGGTTATTAGTGGTATTTAGAGGGAATATTATTAGCCAGCTCCGGTCCAATTGAAGCGAAAAATGCGTTAAAAATTTTACAGATATCCGTGCCATGAGTTATTTGTTGAGAGTTAGATATAATTTTTGGTGGGATACACTTTTCTTTGATTTTGTTTGCAGCCAGAGTGTTAATCAGGTCCCACATCTTCTTGGGTCTATTTTTTTGCTTGATGAATTCATTGTAAAAGTAACGGTTCTTGTCTATGTTGATCTTTTTCCCTACCTTGTTTTTTTCAGCTATAAATTTCTTTCTCAAGCCGTCCTTATTCTTATCAATCTTGAGATGTTGCCATGTTGTATTTATTTGATTTATCATATCAATTATTTCTTTGTTTATCCAATCATCTGTTGGAATGTTTAATATTTTACTTTTGCTTATTTTATTTTCCTTAATATGTGTCTTGATAAAATTTTCTAGTACATCGTAATCATTTCCTTCATTTTCGTATTTTGCTTCGTTGATTCTTTTAAATAAATTTTCATAGTTGATCGCCTCGTATCGGATTTTTCGTTTTGTCTTAGATTTGTATTTCAAAAGCTCGAGATAGATTTGCTTATGGTCAGATGATGAAGAATCTATAAGTGCCGGCTGAAAAAAGTTCTTTGTTAGGTCAGTGGATACATGATCCAAAATTGTGTTCGAAGTTGCAGTTTGGCGTGTAGAGTAGTGTTTGTCTATTTTATTTAGAATTTCATATCCTGTTCCTTGTAAGATGTAGCGGTATTGTTTGGTTTCGTTATTGTTGGTCAGTAGATCTATATTTATGTCGCCGAAAACTAAAGTTCTTTTCCTTTCTTCTAATTGCAGGGAAATGATATCCAAAAATTCTTTAACATTTGTTCGTAGCGCAAATTTAGGTAAGTGTACCCAAAGATAATGGTTGCCTTCTTTATATAATTCTTCTGTGGTCTCATATGATATGCTTCTGTGAATAATTCGGAAGGCAGTGTAATTTGGCATCTTGTTCCGATCTTAGCCAGGTATCTGTGATTATGATTATATGCACTGTTGAGGGAATTGCCTTTAATACGACTTGCAGTTCATCGAATTTTCCCGGTTTTCGGATATTTGTGCATGAGCATTTGTGTAGAAGAACTTAAGCGAAGATGAATTTATTGGTATATCTTGATATTGGTTTGGCAAATGATACATAATAATATGTTCTATGCTGTCCGGGCCTTTGTTTGAATGAGGAGCGAAGCTATTCAGTTTTTTGATAGGATTTTTAACGATTTTCGGACTTCCTCTTACATATTTAATAATTTAATAGAAAGGTCTTGTTCCCCATTGTCCTCACGGCGTTTTAGCTCAGTCGTCAGATTTTTCATATAGCTTCTTTGTGGCGCTGTTTGATCTGGGTATATTTTAATCGCATTATAAATTTTCGCTTTGTTTTTTAGTAGGAGTTTCGGTGTATCTGGGGACTGAAAAATTTTTTTAATAGGTCGAGATTTTTTCGCGTCACATTTTCCAAGTCTTAAAGTTTTCAGCGGTTTGGGACAGTCCTTTTGCATTGACGAGAAATTTGTAAGCTTCTTCGAGATCATGGTCATCTCGTAAAGTTACATTCTTGCCGTGCATCTCATCCAATCCTACCATTATAATGTTTTTCTCTCGTTGGAATCCGTCTTGTATCTTCTGAATCATATTGTGTTGGGCTATGATGTACTGTTGTTGATTATTTCCCTTTTGGTCGTTCTTTAGTTGTGATAAATCGTTTTAATGCAAGTAATTTTTTCCTGAGCTATTTTATTTTCAGATGTTATAATTTCGACGGCTTGATTTAGCTTGACATATTCAGCGGTCAAATTATCTGTCGTAAATTTGATATTCTTTATTTCTTCCTTAATATCTTGGATATCCTTGTGAATTTCGTTTGTGTTTTTATTTTGAGATTTAACGCTTTCTCTTAAAAAAATCATAATTTCCGTGCGAAAATCTGCTAAGTCCCTCTTAATGTCATGTTCTGAACTACGTTCTTTCCTCTTTCTCTGGTACTTACTAATACGCTGTTCTTCTTCGTCATAAGTGGGTAGATTGGATGTAGATCCACCACCACTACCACTAGGAGGTGGTGTTCGCTGTGTGTTCATCTTATGAGGTGTTGAAGTACAGTACCCGCTCTGTCTCTCACACTATTTTGCTTGACCGTGTTATTGTTACAACTGGTAATTTTTATGTTAATGTTGTTAGCGTAAAATTGCGTAGATTTAGCACTTTTTCTTGATATTCGGTAGATATATAGGATTACAGCGAAAAACCTTTTAACTTGGTAGGTTAACAATTGAAGAGTTTTGATACTTATTTACGTATGCACTAAGTAATTTTTTAAACACGTCTGACCGCTCCGAGCGCCAGCGCGAACATAAAGCACAAAAATGTACAAAAAAACCCTGCCTTTATCTACATTCTTCTGCAGGGATTCTTCCAGTTGTGCAATTTTAAGGTAGGACCATGGTTAAAGAATTGAATATGTGTTTTTAGTAATATCATTACTCAAGGTTTCATCATCATCTCAGCCGTAGAACTGCTGTCTACATCTACTTCTGGACTTAGGATCCTCATAGATCTCCAGGTATCCAAGAGAGGGTTGTGGGGCATACTCTGCACCCTTGGTAGACGGGTCGGCAAACGCAGTACAGGATTATGATACACAGAGACGCTGCTGCTCGCCATCTGGAGGTCCCATGACAGACTTTTTAGCATCCACGGGCGAGAGAGGAGGGGCAACATTCTACTGCCGTCACCCCATTGCAATCATTATCATTACCCTGCATGGATTTTACCAAGTTGTGCGATTCCAAGGTAGGGCCATGGTTAAAGAATTGGATGTGTGTTTTTAGTATTATCATACATAACTTGAGGTTTCATGATCATTTCAGCCAGAGATCTGTCCACATCCACCACTGGACTTAAGCCTATGGATCTCGATCATGTGCCATGTTGCCATACTCTCCTAGCTAGGCAGGCGAGTTGGCAGGCTCAGTATAGTATGTTGATACATGGAAAGACGCAGCTGCCCATCTGTCGGATACCTCCTAAAGCAAAACTGAGGGTACACATTAATAATATTTAAATTTAACTGTATGCATGCTGAAAAGCTGATCATGGCTGTACTTAAATAGCTCTAACTCACACCATCTTGTAACCCATGTTCGCAAAATAAATGAAATTTGAATTTGACATTACGAAAAAATTAGGTAACCTGAGAGACTAGGTAAAGTCTCAGGGGTTACTAAAAATTTTTAATTTTATAATCTAGTTTAGCATTTATCTATCTAATGTAAAACATTTGGATAGCAGTTCATAATTTTTAGCCTACTTGTCCTTATCCCACATCACATGTAGTCAGGACCCAAATGATGCAGAAAAACACATATTTTATACACAACCTATCATTTCTTCAACATCATCAATTATCAGCCCACAGCCCACTGTTTTTTGTATAGTTTTCCTTTTAAACACACCAACATAGACAGCCCTGAGCTTATTATCTCATCCACTGTCTTTTAGCAGGCTTAATTTTACAATCTCAGTTATAATTATTGCAGTTGTCATCATTTATCAATTCATATTTTTGTAACTATTATGTTTATGTTTGATTTTTTTTTAATCTGCCCAATTGGCTAGTGGTCTCTGGAAAAACTAAATGGTTCTTACCTTATTTTCACAAAAGCATTGAGGGCAACTTCCACACTGCAATCCATTTGATCAACCATGTAAGACACAAGTAGGAAGCCAGTCCGGTTGAAGCCATGTGTGCAATGCACTCCGATAACATCGGGAGATTGACTTTGGAACTTTGTCACGATGTGGATGAATTCTCTGAAAAATAGCAAGAGCTCATCATCTGAGTGTTAAATAAATAAATATAATTGGAAATTATCTCCTCTCAATGTGTGACTCTCCTACCCTATGTGACTCAGCCGTAGAATAGTCTGATCTGTAGAGTTGATAGTTTTCAGTAAAAACATACTTCTGTAGAGTTCATACTCCTTATTGCATCTAACTCTGTTCTACAGATAAACCAATGGAATTACTTTAAAAGGTGCTGATAAACTTGTTATTATTACAAGGGATACAGTGGTTGAATGTGTTTTTATTATTATTACAAGGGAAGGAATACAGTGGTTGAATATGTTTTTATTAGTGAAGAATATTAAAATCACATACCTAGTCTGTTCTAATGAAGGAGTCTCCCCATGCCCCCTACACTGCATCTTCACATACTTGCAGCCCATACCCTCAATCTCCTTCTTGTCATAAAAACGACTTGTATTGGTAAGATCGATCCAGAGTCCAAGTTTTACCTGAAAAAATACCACATTCTTTGGATTGTATTTTGACTTTTATTGATAAAAAATGCGTGATGGAGAACTACTACAACAAATCGAAACGAAAACACAAAACAGCTGATTGGTGCCAAATAGATGACCAACCTTCATTTGTTTCATATACATAAACAGCATAGCGGGTGTAAAACGGTTCTCTTCAGGTACTTTTTCGTTGAACTGAGATCCTAGTGGAGTCTTGAAAGCCAGGAATTTATCAGCAAATAGTCCTGTAGCTTTCCTTGGGCAGTTCAGCCACCTGTTCGGTATGGGTCCGGGATCTCTTTGCGACATGATGACTGGAGGCTTTATCTAGTTTCTAGATTGGTTTGCAAATTTATCCGGTAAATCACATTTGTTAACGTAAAATCTTAGAGATTTTTGAGAAAAACGAAACTAAATCCCTTGACGAAGCATCTTCGAGCATACGCTTCGAAGCACAGATGCAAAAACAATTGGAAAAATGATTGATGAAATAAAATGTAACGTTTTGTCAATGTCAAGATTTGGTGTGCTGATGTGTTCTAAAACATACTATGCCAAATATAATGACATAATTATTTCTTCACTATGCTTCTTGGTGGATTGGATATTATACGATTATGAATAAGATTATGAAAAGTTTTATTGAAAGTGTAGATGTAATACATTAGTGTAGATGTAATACATGAAGATCTTATGGATATAAAAGTATCAACAATTTTAAATATTAATGACGTAGGCACAAAAATATAAATTTTTAATTTTAATCTTTCAATTTTTGCTGATGACCTAAGTAATATTTAATTGGTGTACTCTACTTATACCGTTTAATTTTATTATAAAATATATTTATTATGTTGTGAAAACTGACATTTCCTAGTGTACAGTTGTATCTTTATGGAATAAATAAATTACAATACAATACTATATAAAAAAGGTAATAACTAATTATGAAAAACTTCTTTATGATTATAATTATTGAAAATTATATTAGGGAAATGGTTTATCAATAGAGTACCTATTGACAAACCATTTCCATAATTGAATTTTTAACTTTCATTTGTTTCATAGTATGATATATTTTAGGATATTTCAGAGTGAATGTTACATGTTACGTAGCCGTAGGTATATTGTGAATCTGGTGGTGTTTTTGAAACGTCAAACAAAATATAATAATATAGGTAGTTATGGTTAGCCCTCACCCTTCTGCATTAGATTAAGCCTAGATCCTACTTTCTGCATACGCAACAATGTAGTTTCAGGAATTGTATTTATCGCTAACTAAGCGTCTAGACTAAGTCCGGTGACGGCTCTGCGACCCGCACCCGAACAATCTTACTTCATTATATTCTTGCCTCCAAATCGGCACAGACGTAATCACGTAGTTTTAATTTTAGAATTAATTACCCAATATTGTTTTTTAAAAAGGCAATATTACGTTCCCAAACCAAGAGTGGCGCAGCCGCAACGGATTTTCCTCATTTTCACGGGTTTTACGCGATTTTCCGACGTCCAAATTCGTCCGGAAATATATTCTCGAAAATTCCAAAAGTGATAGAGTAAAATCTGACGAACCAAATAAATTACTCTAGTGAAACGGGTTAGGAAAAGTGAGTATGGGAGTAGCAGTCGGTTGGTGAGTAAAACTTTTCGCCAATCCTTGTTCCCCTAATCCTCCTATATATTTTATATATATTTTCCTAGTTTTTAAAAAACGTATTTTGTTATTATTGAGATCAAACCTCTCTCATTATAACTGATCTGGTTAATTTGTATGCAATTCTATAGCGTTAACCTTCGTTCTAAAAATAGAACATAGAGTAAGAAAAGTTTAGAAAGTACAAATTTTAAAATTCATTTTTGTACTGTAGTTAATTTTATTTTAGTTTAGTGTTAGTGATCTACAAATCGATCATAATTTAATGTTTAAATAAGATTTAAATTTTAGAAATATTTTATACAATTTTCAGATATCCAAAACTTTATTTTGCTTTTACTGTTTTATTTTTTTGTGTGTTCTATTGATTTTTACTGTGTTTATTTTACTGTGCATTTTTGTGTATTTTGTGTGTGTTTTTGTGTAATTTGTTTAAAAGTGCGTATTCTCTGAGTAGTGCTTAACTCTATCAATATGACGACGCCCGAGATAAAACTTGACCCAATTCCAAAAGAAATAATAAGTTTAATTCCTGTGTTTAGAGGAGAAAAAAGACAATTAAATTTATACCTTAGAAAATGTCAATATATTATTGATCGGTTTTATCAGGCAAATAATGAAGAACAAAATTTATACGTCTTCAACGTTTTAACGAGTAGACTTTCAGAGAATGCAGCTGCCCTCTTATCAGAAAGAGAGGATGTGGTGACTTGGTCCGCCTTAAGAGAACTACTTATTCAACATTTTGGAGATCCGCGTAGTGAAGCGTGTATTAACATAGAATTAGAATCGTTAAAAATTAAATCAGGAGAAAGTTATTTGGACTTTTGCAATCGAATCCAAAGTGTGAGATCACTATTAATGTCAAAAGTGAACACTATTGAAGACAGTGATTTAAAGCGTGCCAAGTTAATAATCTATAACAATACAGCCCTGAATGTATTTTTATACAACCTTCCTGAAAATATGGTTCGGATAGTGAGGCTTAAGACACCATCCACCTTAGAAGCAGCATTAAGTGTTGTGCTTGAGGAAGTTAATTTCCTTGAGCAATATAATATGAGAAATCGTATCCATGGTAACAATCAGATAGGTTCGAGACCATTGGTAACACAACCATCTGGGTACAGGCCTATGTTACCTAATAACAACTTAACACCTAAATTTAATTTTGGTATTCCCCAAAATGGGCAATTTAGGATGCCCCTAGGTCAACCACAGAACAACGAAGCGGTCCGCCCACAAACATTCGGGTATCGACCACAGTTTGGCCTTCAGCCTCAGCAACAGTTTGGCTATAGGCCACCCCAACAATTTGGTTACAAACCACCCCAACAATTTGGTTACAAACCACCCCAACAATTTGGTTACAAACCACCCCAACAATTTGGTTATAAACCACCCCAACAACTTGGTTATAAACCACCCCAGCAGTTTGGACAACACAATCAGCCATTACAATTTGGAGTTAGCCAACCGCAGGTTCAAAAACCTCAGGTACAAAATACCGACGTATCTATGAGGACAGCACCTCTTAGACCTCAAGCACCTCCTCAAGGTTTTAAATTAAATGAACTAAATGAAAACGAATGCGAACCCAGCTATGATTTTGGATACGACTATGATGATTTTGAATATTGCAACGAACATTTTGAGGATACGGAACAAAGTGACGTTCATCAGGCGGTGGATTTTTACGATCCTGCCCCCAACGACAAGAAATCCTAGAAATAAATTGTATAGAAACTGAGAACTTACTTGAAGAAAATTTAAGTAAACTCAGACTTGACTATGATTATGAGATGATTCATAAAGCAGGTAAGCAAAACGCTAATGCGGATGCCTTATCTAGAATTAAGATCAATGTTTTAGGGTCAGACGATGAAAATCAATCGATGAAAGTTAATGTTGATGATAAAGACGAAAAACTAAAGAAACACCTAGATAATGTAGTCAAAGATATAAAAACGTTAACAGCAGAAAAGAAAACGGCACGTCATGACTCATCAACGACAACAGTATCAGACTCGAGTAGGACAGCTACAGTTAGCCCTATAGCGATTTCTGACACCCTATCAAGACCACCTAGTATCGAGAATTTTACTGAATATACTGTTCGATCTGAATCCAGTGAATCACAAACAGTTCATTCAGCTGTAGAATTAGAATCAACCGGTATACCGATTTTACTTGAAGCTATAGACACAAAACCTAATCAAATTTTAATATACTCATGGTTTAAAAATCAAATGCAAGTAAAGAATTTATCTCGAGAGACACAAAAGGTTTTGGAAGTTTTTCTACCAACGGACAATCCGGAATTGGTTAAAGAATTCCTAAAACAATACATAAAGCCGAAGATTAAATATTTTATCTATTTTAAATGTTTGAAAGTTTTCTAAATGTAACTGAAACTATTAATGAAAACACTGTTAGTTTAGATAACCGTTTAAAGAAAGCAGAAATAATGTTAAGAGACTTAGCTGTTAAAGAAAACAATTGGGTTTTCAACACATACATCGTAGGATTATTTAACAATTTAACAGGTAATTTCCGTACTCTTGATATTAGATTAAGTGAAACTGAAACTGCTCTAGCCTTAAGTAGAGTCTCTATACTACATCAGTCTGTCATGAATTCTACTGAACTGTTATACCATATGAGATTGATTTCTAATTCTGTAAGATTAGTGTGTTCGCCTATCGAAGATAATTTGTTAAAACTAGAGGAAACAATATGTGTAAAATCCTGTATTAAGAAAAACCAGATCACATTTATTATGCAAATTCCTATTACTGATAATTGTACTTATAACTATTATAAAATTTATTCCTTACCTATTTTCCACCAATCCGAAAATAAAACCGTATCTATTTTTCCCAAATACCCTTACCTTTTGGCGAAAGGAATGAAATACTTACCGATTGTGAAACCATGCCGCCCGTTATCTACTGGCGACCTTTTTCTATGTAATGCAGACAACCGAGCTTTGTACCATGAGCTCACCTGCATCGAGCAGCTGATGAAATTCGACGACTACCTTACTTATTGTACGCAGCATCAGATCCAATTGGAAGATGTAAGACTCCAGCGAATTAACGCTAATACCTGGATCCTGTTTAGTAGACTGATGACTACCCTAACTAAGCATTGTGACAACGAGGTCGGTAAGCAGCCTGTATTCGGGACATACATCGTGACCATCGACGAGCCTTGTGATTTGGAGATCAATGGAATTCGTATAAGCCACCGAATCTACATAGAATCGGAAGTTGTGAAGCCAATTCCAGTTTTCACCCTGCCGCAGCTACGCGTGAACGCGAATCTATCCGGTGCACGAGCACTGAACATGAAAGGAATCAGCTTAGACGAAGTAAAGTACATGTCGTATTCTTTAAAGCATAGTGCAGTTATTGAAAGTGTTTTGAAAGAAAAGAAATACTATAACTTCAGTGAAAATTTAGGTTACGTTACTTTAGGCTTAGTAATTATAAGTTTCATTGTATTTTTACTATATGTGTTTCGGCTAAAATTGCTGAAAATTGTATCATTAAAGCAAAATTATCGGAACAAATCTCAAATCGATCCAACCGATAATTTTCCTCTTAGGGATGGAGGAGTTATGGTTAGCCCTCACCCTTCTGCATTAGATTAAGCCTAGATCCTACTTTCTGCATACGCAACAATGTAGTTTCAGGAATTGTATTTATCGCTAACTAAGCGTCTAGACTAAGTCCGGTGACGGCTCTGCGACCCGCACCCGAACAATCTTACTTCATTATATTCTTGCCTCCAAATCGGCACAGACGTAATCACGTAGTTTTAATTTTAGAATTAATTACCCAATATTGTTTTTTAAAAAGGCAATATTACGTTCCCAAACCAAGAGTAGGTACACAATATAATCTACCAAGATTTTGAACGCACTAGTTCTGGCATAAAGTGGCAGTACTGACAACCAAAAAACCGGATTATCTATGACTCACTTCATGACTATGTCTGAAATGTTTTTACTCACTCACTCATATGAATTTAGTTGGCTAATTGAAAGAAACAAAATATGCAATGTTATTTTTGTTGTTCTGTTGGCTACATTAGTTCATTCGAATTGAAGTTGGTTGGTTTCGTTTGCCAAGAGAAGAGCCTGCCATTTTGTACGATAGAAAGGAGATAAAAAATAGTTTTATGGTGTTAAAATTTTACAAAAACTCCGTTGCCATTTGGAATAAGGACATATACAAATGTTTAAATGGACGCATCGTCCATTATAACTCAAGTGTCACGGGATGACGAACAATTAAACAATTATGGATCCGACCGAGGTAAATCCCAACTGAATTACACCTGTTACCTACTGGCATCAAATTAGAGCGTATTGTGTTACCTCCTCACGACACGTAAATATTTGCCTGCCGTTTTTACGCTAAATCGGCGGACTGTGTGATTTGTGTATCTCGATATCGCGTCTCGTATTCCGTTTCGGGAGTGTGCGGTGTGAGGTAAACAATTGGAACGTGTGGACGCGATAACATTCTTACCGCAACCTTGAGGGCTTGTCTCGCCCGTCTCCTGTCCGAGTGTATGTTCCAAAGTGTCAAGTGCTGATACGGATTGATTGTTTTAGGGTCATCCCCTGGCGGGCAGCACAGCGATGGGGACGGCACCCCGGTATCGGGTGCTACCCCTATCGGGACGAAGAAGTCCAGCGGGAGTGGTGGATTCCTGCGCTCGCTGCTTTGCTGTTGGCGCGGCGGGCGCGGGAAGGGCCCTCCCGGAGGCAATGGCGCCAACAGCGTCGACGGCCGGGCTTCCCCGCCGCTCCTGGTCATGTCCGACCATGCCCCCAGACCGTTATTACCACCAGTGAGACATCAGGATATGCATAAAAAGTGTATGGTTATTGACCTTGATGAGACATTAGTGCACAGTTCATTCAAGGTAAGTTTTATTTTATTACGTTCCTGCAATAAACACTAAACACACAATAAACACACTTTCAATGACAGAAAAGAAAGGATGTCTCAAAGACTACAGCCTACCTTTGCCTGACCAACTAGTGGTCTGTAGAAGTATACAGTGTTGTTGTAATAGGTAGGTAAAACCAGTATTAAAACTAAATCAGTCTCAGTTGTAGCAAGATATAAACATTAGGCACATCACTCCGTTGAATAGGTTAATGACTGTTTTAGTCATTACTTCAAATGAAAAGCAATTTTGTCAATCTATGTTCATTGGTGCTGGATGCGGCATGATGAAAGACAGGGTGAAATGGATCAGATTTGATAAAGATAGATATAGATAAAAATAAGTTTATTTTGCGAACATATTACATGTACATTGTAAGTGTGAAAACAAACAAAATGTTAAAATTAATGGCATGAAAATGGTCACCACTTAGCATAAGCTCAGACAGAATACATCCTGCCACAGTGCTGGTATTTCGTGGTTACCCTATTTAGCAGGCGCTAGCGGCAGCTGTATGCGACACGATGTAATTATTGACTACAAAATTCTTAATTTAAAAACAATATTTCAATATGTACAAATCTAAAAAATATAATATAACAAACTACAAAACATATTCCTACAACAAAACAAGCATCAGTTTAATGTTTAGTTTGGTGATTTTATTTTATTAGTTCAGTTCAATAGGTCATATTAGTAAAACACAATATATATTATTTATTTATTTGGGGAGGCCTATGTCCAGCAGTTGACTAATATAGGCTAATGATGATGATCATAATGTTAATTAAAATGTGAATAAACCTAGACCTTATTGAAAAAGCTGCAGCTAAATATCTTTACCTAGTTTCAGCAATAAATCTAGTAATAAGAAAGCCACTTTGTAAACTGAATCTAACAACATACCAATAATTACTCACTCATTGAAAGTAGATAAATACATAATTCAACCAGTTTGTGCCACGCTTGCGATTGACCAATTATCTGAGTAATTGTTGATAAGCATTAATTAATATCCTTCTCTGAAGAAATATCTTAAAGTCTACCTGGTCCACTTTATCTCAGTCCAGTTATACAGCCCAGTGCTAAACTTTATATATATTAGGAGTTAATCTTTTTACATCTGTTTTAGATGTTTTATGGAACTGGTATTGTGTATTCTGTATCGGATGCATTCTGAGACTAAGATGGATAAGACTTGCCCAGCACCTATACCATATGCTCGACATAGTAATTATTTTTACATCTATTTTAGATGTTTTATGGAACTGGTATTGTGTATTCTGTATGGGATGCATTCTAAGACTGTATGGATAAGACTTGCCCAGCACCTATACCATATGCTGAGCTTAGCTGGCTAAAAGTATTTTGAAGTCTACAATATGTTCTGCTTTTTAATTCCAATTATTTGAAAGCTGTTGCATCAGATCAATTCATTCACTGAATTAGATTAAAATCACTCGCTTTAAACAGAGTGTTATTGGTTTGCCCTAACAATACTTACTCCATTGGCTGACCCAAAGTGAGTCTTGGCCTCCGATATGAAAACTTCCACTTTCTTCTGTCCATCATTGTCTCTTGCCAGTTGTCGGCTTCACGATTGCATTAATAAGCTACCTGATTTCATCTTGGTAATGAAATATACCAATAGAACTTTCTTGTCAATCTAGGCAAACCATATTCATATGTGTCAAACATGTGAAAATTCTATACAAATGGGCTAAATTAGGCAAAATTAGTAAGTTTTTCATACTGTGAAGGTGCTCCAGTGCCTGGGACATTATAAATGGATACATTATTATAAGATGGATAAAGCTTGCCCAGCACCTGTTTCACCCTCTCTAGATCCAGCTAGATCCAGATTCGTTTAAACGTAGTCCTTTGTTTGGGTTTTTTCTTATCTGATGGTAAGCGACGATGTTTTTTTTAGCGAGCATCACTAGCAAACGCCTGTTAACTCTCTTCCTTAACGTATTCGGGGTCATAAAAGGTCTGAAACACAGACGATGGCAGTTTGATCTAATCGAGAGCAGTGCGCTTTATAAAAGCCGATTGGAAGCGTTTAGTTCTCAACTTTGGGATTTCAATCAAATAAGGATGATAGTTCGCAGTGTGTCTGTAGTTTCTATGGATTCGATGTGGCCTACAATAGATCAATAAGGTCTAGATTACACCTATTCTATCTGGTCTTGAAAAGACCCAGTCACATTACATTAATGCATAATTTCTTACCACCATCAATTATGGGGATTCGCCGTGGGGTGCCGGCAGTAGAATGCGACCCCTTCTTTCATGCCCGTGGATGCAGTAAGAGCCTGCTAAGGGATATCTAAGGAAGATGCGCATGCAGCAGCGTCCTTCCGTGTATCAACATTCCGTACTGCGCTTGCCAACCCGCCTGCCATGCGTGGTATGGCAACTACCCCTCATCAGATCCATGAGGAAGGCATATATTCTGTGTTGGACGTTTTACGGCTGAAATTATCAATAAGGGGTCGGTTCTCATTGCGTTTAAAATTTAAATGAAAAGAAAGCCCAATTCTGTCTCTTTTTGTCGTCATCGCTGTCCATTCGGCTAAATCGATATAACATTCATTATCTTAATGTTTATCATCATCACAGTTTCAGCACTCGATTATTTTGTTATCTCCTTCAATGCATTGATATTAAGATAACCTTGGAGCACAATGCACCTGGCATTTGTTGTCAGATGATTTTGATATTAACTATATATGCGCCACTTAACGTATTTACACAGGTCGTAGATTAAATATAGTTTTATTATATTTACGGGATATTTACCATGATTTGAGTCAATATTTCATATAACCATGATAGTTTCGAAAGTTATATAGTTTTATCGTATATTTATGGATATATTTAGGAAGTTATTGCCATACTACACATTCCCTAATTACTGAACATAGTTTCACGATAATATCAGCTCGTTATACGGCTTTTACGGGAAAATTACATTATTTTTATAGTCCGTGAAGTTTATCGTTTCAGCGCTATAAATCAATGCGCCTCTGACAATGTTCGTAGCTCATTTATTGGCCTGTATTTAGTTTTAAAATTATACTTTCAACGTCCATACACTTCGATAATAAGTGTCTTAACGCATTGCTGATGTCATATATCTTAAATGTAAATACTACTTCATTGATATAACGCCTACGTAGTAGAAGTGTGGTAGAAGGCACCACGTGACGTGGGTGGGATACGCCAATGATGATGTTAAAGAAGGCCTACTAAGTTGTAGTTTGCATAATAACGCAATTACCCTTCAGCGGTATTATCACAGAAACTTACGTGACGCCTGATTCAATTAAGTTATTTGCGCTCATGATGTTACGCTGTCTTCCTCCATTTGTGTCGTCGCTTTTCCGGTTTTAAAAACGTTTCAGTTTTTGTAACTGGAGCGTGCGTGGTACGGTGGACGCTTGCCAAAGGTTCTGCCGATTCGCGAAACGAGAAAGACCTGATTGACGAATAACCGCCGAGAGATTCTCGATTGATGAATAAAACGGATATGATGTGAAAGTCCACTCTTGCGTTGAGTACACGAAAATAGCCATAGATATTTTATTGACTTGTGTTTATGGCGTACAAATTGCAAATAACTTTCCATTAGAGAAACGAATACAATCGATTTTATTAGTTCTTTGACTAGTAGAGAACAACAAAACGTAGATTTTAATTGGAGCAAGTATTACAGGTGTTCCTTTACATTTTCTAATTGAACGATATCAAATATCGCATTTCACTGCAACGAAGCCATTCTAATGCGTAGTGGTTGCACTAAAAATACTTACAATCTTACACATGAGCGGAGCCAGGACAGGGGTTATTTTACCACCTACTCGGTCAATTTATCCATGCAATGTAGTTTTCAAAAGTTTTACGCAATATTTATACATCGGAGTAAAGTGAGTATTCAGGATTTGCCGATCGCAAAGTATTAAAGATCTTAATTGATGGATATATTAAGTAATTAATACTTTATTGTAGATAGATAAACTTTTTATTGTGTAAATCATACAGGTACATCTAAGACATTTTAGATTACCTATTTATTGTGTAAAGACTTAAGAATGTGGTAGGAGGGTCCAAATTAACTTGTACGCTAATTGTGCTGTAGCCAATTTGTTATCGAATTGAAGGATTTTAACTGTTTTCTTTGCACGAGCATTTGCCCCACCCACATCCTAATAGTCGGACAAGGCAGTACGTCCAAGCAAACTTGTTCAATCATAGCCCTACCGTTTAGGCCGCTATCCCACTGGCGTTTTACGAGCGTTAGCATTTTCTCCAACTTCTGCGCAGCGACAACGCTGGCTGGGCAGACGCGACGTTAACGTTACGCGTTAGAGTTAAAGTCGCACACATGATTTGAGGCGTACAATCAGAGACGTCATCTTAAATGTCATCGTTTCTGTTGTATTGGCGCGAAAGACGACGCATTAGCGATATTATCGTTACCTATATCAATTATTTAGCGATTACAGAACATTTGAAATCGATATTTTATGTTTTGAATGTTTAATTATTTTACTTCAAATTGTAGTTTTTTTTTTAGGTTGTAGGTAAGCGTTTAATAGCTAACCAATCTTGGCAATCGTGTAGGTAGACCACCTAAAAACATAAATTTTCACTTTACTGGTGAACGAAATCGATTGACGCCTCTAAATATACTGTACGTATAAGTCTATCCGCCCTTTTAAAATGGTGGTTGGATTTTACATAATTACCAATACATAGTTTTAATTGTAAACGAAAATAACTATTTTGGCGCTTACGACTTTTCATTTCAAGCTAGCTTTACGCGTCAGCTTGTATGTAGGCGGCCCCTCTCAGACCGCATTTTACCTATGTATTTAAAAAAAAATACATTCAAATAATTGTTTATCCTCGCGTCGCCGGCCGTCGCCTTAACGTTGCAAAATAGCAGCGCAAACGCCTCTCTTACCACGTGAGTCAACGTCGCGTACGCGCAACGTTGTCGCTGGTCAAACGTTCAATAAACGCGAACGATTGAGAAAAGCCAGTGGGATAGGGGCTTTAAATGTACTAAACCCGTTCCCGATTATGATATTTTCACTGCAATGTCTGTGGTTTGCCAGCGGTTCATTAAATTGCATGGTTTATTCGAGGAACTTGTAAAATTCTTTGTACCGAAACATTTGTAGAACCTCCGTCGGTATTTTAATCCCATAGCAAATAGAGGGGTTATTATAAGTTTGTTAGAATAGTTTTTAATTTGTTAACTTGTGGTTAATTATATGAAAGGATAGTATAAGTATTATGAAGTACATATGTGTGTGTTTCGTGTCATCGTAGCTCCCAAACGGATGAACCGATTTGAGCTTTTTTTACTTGAAAGGTGACTTACCGGGTGTGCTTTGCTTAGCTATGTTTGATGGAAATCGGACCAGCAGTTTCCGGGATAATCTCTGAATAGGTTTCTAGGTGGATTTAAGGAATCCAGGGCATAATTTCGGCTCAGAACAAATTTTTGAGCTGGAAAGTTTAGGTTTCAAATATATTTATACTCTAGGGCCTGATGATGACCAGCAGAGGATGAACAGGAATCGTTTATGTGTCGGGGGTAATTTTTAATTTATACTTGTGAACCGAGGTTTCAACGCGGCAAGTAAATGCAATCTTAATATCTACTTTCGAAAATTTGTTGAACTATCAAAATTAGATGTTGATATTGTCTTTTATGGTCGTAGGGGAACTGAATAAATTATGTTGTAACAACCTCTCAGTTGTTTTCTATCGATTTCAACTTACATTTTAATGTAGGTACTAACCGTGCCGATGTCAATTGTTAGGTAAAATAGTATTACAGTTTCGTATTGAAGGGTGTAGCTTCCAGTGAAATTACAGGCAGACGCACCTCGAGTCGAATTATCAAAATTATCAAATCATTTATGTATGACCACATTATATGTATAACTTAACACATAATATAATACACTGTAATTATCAAGATCCTGTCTGGATTTCATGGATGCAGTCAGTCCATCGTAATTGGCCAAGTTTCTAGTGCAATTTGCAAGATAATGCTTCGGTAAAAGCGATAGCTACCATCATAATTATTACCTATATCAGCTGATTATTTTTATGATTTACGGATAAGGTTGCATGTGCCATGGCTTTACCATGAAAAAGCTATGGCAGTTAAAGTGAACTTATTAATTAATTTTCACCATAATTAACGTGTTTAAAAACGACACAACAGAGCAAACAAATAAGAATATGCGGAACTCGACAGACCGACACTGACAAACCACCATATTTCTCCGGTCAGACAAAGATGTCGGAATATTATCACAATTATTATACGCAATGGAGTCATCGTTATTGCGCCGTTCGTGTTACATAAACACTGCATTAGATCGGACCGAAGGTTGACAAATATTATATAATTTAACGAAAAGCATCTGATCACAGCGATATGTTTCACAGTCGTAGAAAATACGGGGGGTAGAAAATACAATGCCGTGTGGTGCCGGCATGTTACCCCCTCCTCTCATACCCGTGGATGCAGTAAGAGCCTGCTAAGAGATACCTCCGGAAAATGGGCAGCAGCGTCTCCGTGTATCAACATCCACTACTGAACACAGGCCTCCCTCATGGGTCTCCATGAGAGGTAGTTGCCATATTCACCACGCTTGGCAGGCGGGTTGGCGAGCGCAGTACGGGATGTTGATACACGGAGACGCTGCTGCCCATTTTCCGGAGGTATCTCTTAGCAGGCTCTTACTGCATCCACGGGTAGGAGAGGAAGGGTAACATTCTACTGCCGGCACCCCACGGCTAAAAAATACAGGTAGATTATTGGTTTTGGTTATCGCTATATGGCGATAATTGAATCGTTTAGCAAAGTCAGATTATGACTAATTTTCTAGCTAGCTTTATAGCTTTTCCTATTAAAGTTTAAGTCTTTAATACGAAAACCTACCGTCGATAAGAGCATCCGATTTTGTCTCTTGCCACTATCCCTATTTATACTATAGACTATTTTATTTATAAATCCGAAAGTTTGTTTGTACCTAGATTTTTGTTACCTCTTTAAGCAAAAACTATGAAAGTACAAGGTGAATTTAATGAATGTGAATTTTTTGTAATGCTATCTAAAGGGGATTTACTATAAACTATGGAGATAGCATTTCACTTAAAGGAACCATTCCTTTATTTTTGTAAAGAAACAAAAACACATTTAAAGATTTTTCTACACCAAGGAATCGAACCAACTAAAATTCGAAAAAAACAACATCCTGTACATTTATGGCATCAATCTATAGCGGCAATTTTATGGGTCCAATCTCTCTAAACAAACATGGTTAATTAAATAGCATTACCTACAATATTCAATCCTGTATAGGTAGGCTAGACATAAGTTACTTTTTATCAGGATACAAGGCGTTCGAACCTGCGGGCAGCAGCTAGTTTTCAATAGAACTTCAAAATCTTGAATAGGTAGACGTAACACTGTCAGTCACAGTTCTTCCGAGCGCACAGCGACCAGTTTCATCTTTGTTTATGAAAACGTCGGGAAACTGCCCATAACTCAATGGTGGAATGATAAACTATTTTTAATCTGGCCTCAAGGGGTGTGTGAGCAGTGAACTTTGACACCCACGCAAATAGATTGATCGCCGTCGTTCACACGTCGACGGGTTTCGTTTAAGACCAATCGCTATTTACAGATGCTATGAATAAAACTTCTATTGTGAGCGGTATGTGTAGCTTTGGCTCTGTAGGATCTGATGCGCGAAATGTTATTGTGGGAAACTGGCCTTTCACGATTTTTAGACGACCAGCTTCTAGCTTCTGCTCGTAACCTCGCACGCGTTGCGCACTCCGTGTGAACGCAGCGTCCCGGATGACAAGTAGGCTGTGTGTAAATTCTAGTCATTATCTATACATGTGTAAAATTTTAGCTCAATCCGTAGCGTAGTTTTTGCGTGAGGTGGTAACAAACATCCAAACTATTTGTTTCCAACTACCGGTTTTTCCAACAGTGGATCCGGCTGGCACAAGACCGCCAGGAGTGGCGTATAAGAGAAGAGGCCTTTACTCAGCAGTGGTTGTTACCGGCTGGTTAGATAGATAGATTGGAAATAAAATATAAATGAGATTTTACAGCGTCAGCAACTGGTATTATGTACGGAACGGTTGCTTGCAGTGCTTGTTATATTGTAAGATGGATTAGACTTGATTGAACTCTCAGCTTAGTCGGCTATGTTCAGAGGAAATAACTTCAAGCTGATTTAGCGTTTCCTTACTATGAAATCAAAATCAGTCACTTTATTTCCTTTCTTTTTCTTTGTAATTACAAAACTTGGATACGTATGTGTTTCCACAGCACAGCTATTATGATATCAAATGACACATTTAGATGTAGACCACCTACGTCAAACCTACTCCATTTGTGGTAATGTCATTGTCATTAAGGCCGTCGGTAGTGGGAACTTTTTGTTCATTAAATTAAAAAAAGGTGAAAGAACCGACCAGAAAGTTTGCTGTGTTAAGTCGAAGCTGTGTTACATAGAAGATAAAAATCAGCCAAATGCAAGTCGGACTCAAGCACGAAGGGTTCCGTAACATTATTTTAATTTAATTATTGATTTTATTTAATGAACTTACGAAATGAAAATAACATTAAAATTAATATGCAACTAAATCAGTGCCTCCTGTGACCAGTGATATAACTGGAGTTGTACCCTTTTTGGGATTTTTACATAGAAATGATCAAAAAAATATTACGATTTTTTTGGTGATTAACTTGCGTTCTTCTATCTGCTATAGTTTCGGATATAATTTGGTGCAAGGTGATATAACTGATTTTGGCAAATATATAGTGAATTTATTTAATGTATGTATTACATTTTATTTTTCAGTATGTTGATCGTGAATATCAATACATTTAGAGTTATATCACTTTGAACCGATTTTTCTCAATACTGATTAGGGTACAACTCAACATGTACCTATTTTTGATATGTGATACATCTAGTATTGCTTCATTCAAAACAAATCATTTTTATGTGTAAACTAATATAAATTGATTATAATATATTAACAAAAACACGGGCAATTATCGCGTAATACCTTTGATTATTCCAGCCGTGAGGACAGACGAAAATATTGTTGAGCTAGAAGAAGAAATTAGTGATTAAACTGGGATAATTTGGGATTATCAGAACTCCGTAAAGAGGGCGAGGACACGATATCCCTAAAGTCTGGTAACCTTACTATACTACCGGGAGGGCGACTAAAAGTTTCAGGGTAGTGTTGGGTTTCCCGTCCACAAGTCACTCATCAACAACATTGTCACCATCGACAGTGTGTCGAGCAGGGTCGCGTACCTAAAATTCAGAATATCTAAGCGATATTCGCTGAAGGTCGTTCAGGTATATGCGCCGACCTCGTCACACCCAGAGTTAAAGAAGTAGCCGCCTTACAGGAAATAAACCTGGATGAGACCCTAGGGTTCCACGAGAAATGAGATTGATTTCATCTTGACCAACCAAAAACGAATATTCAATGATGTCTCTGATTCACAGGGTGAAAACCGGCAGTGATCGATCACCGAATTAGAGGCACATTGAATATGAACGTTAAACTTGAAATGTCCAAGCGTCTACCTGTTGCCGTTATTAATATCGAGCAAAAAACGGCAAAAAATCACGTTTGTTGTATGGGAGGGGGCTCCCATACAACAACGTTATTTTTCAAATATTTGTTTTATTTTAATTTGATTATTACTTTTTTAAGTGAATATACAACTAAATATTCTGTGAATATTTCAGCGTCTACATGTTGCCGTTATTAATATCGAGCAAGAAACGATTTTATAGATATTTTACTATGTTTTTAGTATTTGTTGTTATGGCGGCATTATAAATACATCATATGTAAACATTTCAACTGTCTAGCTATCACAGTTCATAAGATACAGCCTGGTGACACACAGGCAGATATAGACGTTTTTACCCTTTGGGTACGGAACCCTAAAAATGATCGACTCCTCCTTTCTCACAATGTTTCTTATCAATACAAAGCGTATTGTTGACCTTGGATTGGAAGATATCAATCGTCCCTGAAATTATATTTGCGCGATCTCTTGTATCACCGCAGAAAATAATGATAGGCAAGCTTGAAAAATTATTTTTGCTATAGATGCCTATTATTATGAACCATGATATACATAGAATACCTCCAAGGCGCAGAGTTGGTATAACCATTAGTTCCTTGGTTGAAGTTACGTGAAACATGAGACCTTACAAACCTATGTCTCAGGGTGAAGAGCGCAATGCCATGCGGCGTTGGTCACTTGTTTAGTGAACGCGATCACCGCTGTATTGCAGTTGTAATAGGAAGAGGGGCTGGTCTCATCATTTAGTCTTAAATAAAAAACATCTTGCGACAAAAGTTTGCTTTTCTGCAGATGTTTCTCGGTTATCGGTGTTTCTTATGTATTTACAAAAAAAATATGTATTCTATCAATCGTCTGGTTTCCATAGTACAAGCTTTGCTTAGTTTAGGACTGGATAGTGCTGTGTATAGTGTTCAGCATATTTCTGCTACATGCTGTACGGGATACTGCAGTGCCATCGTCGGTAGGATTAGGCGTGCCCAGCACCTATACCATCCCCAGCTTAGTCGGCTATTACTCAGGGGAAAGAACAGGTTCAGACGTCTGAATCTTACTAAGCCGCGAGTTTTCTCACGATGTTTTCCTTTACCGTGAAAGCACGTATTAAAAATTTATTAGTGCACGGCCAGTATCCACGATCTTCGGATTGAAAGTCGCGGGCACAAACCACTACCAAGACGGCATTTTTCACAATAGATGAATGCAATATTAGGAGCCGGTCAGCCGTTGTTACCACCCAATCGTCATCATTATACCTAATGAATGACGTAACATCCGCTGTACCCGATAACGTGAAGTTTTCAACGTACCGATAGTTCAAACTACTTGATTCTAGTAACTAATCTACTACAATATGAATGCGAAAGTCACTTTGCTTGTTACCCTTCACGTCTTAAGTGGCATAAGTCCGTTGTCATGAAATTTGCATGCGTAGTGAAGTACGAGGGAAGGTCATAGGCTACACGATGTCTCTGACTAAAAGTATGTAATTATAAGTTTCAGGCTTATATGTGTTTTGAGTAACATCCGTAGAAATTTCTATAAGTGTGACATTTATTAAGTAACAGTTCCGCTAATCTTACTCCTAGTTAGTGAATGCCAAACAATTCAAAACGTGTGCATCTCCCCAATTTTGCATATCAAACCTGGAAAAAGCATACAAAACTACACAAAAACACTAAAAAAGAATTGAACTCTTACGGTAGAAAATAATAATGTACCTATACAATGTGTATCGTCGAACCTTGATCAAACGAAATGTGCCGATACACGACATATATTTATCGACAAAAATCGTTTTTTTATATGTAGCTAACATATAAAAAAATTTGTCACTTTCAAAGCGTGCAGAATGTAGATTAAATCAGTTGACATTCCTGTTGATCTTTGTACATGACAGAAAGTACCTAATTTAAATGGTGAATAACATTATAACCAAAAAAGATAGACCCATAGTTTTTGGAGGATTTGTAGAATAAATTATGAAGTTTATTTAATACAACATGCAAAAAAGTACACCTCAATAACCCAGTTTTAATGTTACAGATCAAAAATAAAATAAAAATCGTTTTTTTTTGTCAAATTTCTAATAAAAATATTATTTTTACTAGGCTTATGTACTGAAATTGTATTTTTTATTAATTTTCTACTAAGACTATCTAGCTTTCAAATGAGACTACTTCGAATAAAATACACCGTTTACTCAAAAAGAAACGTAGAAAAAACCAGATGAAGTAGTTTTCATTGGAAAAATAATTAAATCGGCTTTATTTTTGAGATAGCTAACATATGAAAAAAAAACTATTGTTATCTATAAATATATGTTGTGTATCCGCACATTTTGTTTGATCAAGGTTCGACAATACACATTGTATAATAACCGCCAAAAATATGATATTTCGTAAAATATTATGAACAGCCAAGCCAGCTTGTGGTACCTAACGAGGACGTAACCACAAGAAATATCATAAGGATACACAATGCTACCACGCTGTTGACAATGAGGAATACATTCAAACAACTGATGAGAAAGCTATATCTCTCAATATTATAACGAGAAAAGATTTGTATGTTTGTAACGAATAAACTCAAAAAACTACTACATAGTTACGTACAAAGATTTAAATCGTTAGATGTGCCCTGGCACCAAAAACTGTGGCATTGTATGTGTGTATAATAATTAACAATAATGCCGACGCACGCACATTGGTTTTGCCAATAAACCAAACTGTTATCGTAACCATTTATTGTCTTATTACAAAAAAATAACACACCACGCCCGGCGAACACTGTGTTTAGAGGTACAGTCGCGCTCATAGTAAAGGATACTACTAAGCCTTAGTGTATCCTTAACTTAGTGGTATCCTTTACTATAAGCGCGACTGTACACTGATCCCAAATGAGCGTGCTCACTCATTTTGTTTGGAAACAAAACAGCGCTACGCGCGGTCTCATTGCGGTAAGGGCGTAACTAACGATTTAAATTTTGGTTACGATAACGACAATGTGCACATATGCTCGCCTATACAAGGTTCATAAACTGTAAAGAGCAGACAGCATTGATCTATTGTGTCTTGTGTCAAGGACAGAGCCTTGGTTCTGTTTGCCCATACAATCTGCAGACTAATTGAACAACGCTGTTGTCTATATCGGTGACTCAACGCCTAATATTTTATATCGACTAGAACAGGCTGCGGACCTTTCAATTGCTCTAGCACTTTATATACAGCTTAATTTATAGTATTTTATATATTTGATACCACAAACAGACAAAAATGACAGTACAAACGTAGATAACTGTAGGGTTAGAACGGGCTATATTTTAAACAAGATTGGTACACATCCCACTAATATTATAAAGCCGAAAGTTAGTTTGGAGGTTCGTTACCTCTTCTCGAAAAAACTACCCAACGGATTGAGCTGAAATTTTGCACACTTATAGATGTGGACCAGGAATAACACATAGGCTACTTTTTATCCGGGTACAACGCATGCGAAGCGGCGGGCACAAGCTAGTTACATATATAAACAAGTACAAAATACCTACGCACCCACCTGACCAAACCCGATTAATGTTGCATCAAACGGGCATCAGCTGAGCATAATTCTAAGTGGCTAAGTAACAAAGCGGAGGTCTAAACCCTGCAGTGGGTGAATGTGCTGATAGATAGATAAGTAATACCTACTAAACGAAAACTTCATTCCTCTCAACGTGACTAGAACGTGTCGTAAGCTCCCACTGAAACACTGCAGTTACAGTAATTAGGTGCTGTGGGATTATTTTTTACAGGAAATTGTTGGAAAAGTCATTTTCCATAATTACACGAAGGTTTTTATATTAACATCCTTGAGTTTTCTTAAAATACATTCCACGTTAGTGAGTCGTGACATGCGAACTTAATAAGGCTATATTTTAATGTGGAATTAATTACATGTGGCTTGGAAATAATGTAGGAATGTTATTTACGTCCACACGTTGGCTAAGTGGTAAAAACTGAGGCTTGCGGCCTAGCGTCAGTATTCGGTTACTGTTTTCCTTTGTTGAGGAAAAACTTGATCCCTTTTCGGTCCTAGACATTTGTGTCCTTTGTTTCAACCTAAATAATGCTATTGTTTTCTCAGAGTACCTAACTATTTGGATATGATATGCTTTCGTTTCGCATTATGATTAGTCACATTTATTGTCTTCTTATAAGTCTGTTTTGGGATCTTGATATTCGTAGTTCTGTTATTTTAAGTTTAAAATACTCGTTTCTCATATTTTTCTCTTGTTCCACCTGTTAACAAAACAATGCAGTAATTCTCAAGCAGAGACGTCAAAGATCCGTTAAGGCTATCGCAGTCGATTTGTATAAAATTACCATTTAATTATGTTTACAAACATCTGAATGAGTCACGACTTCGACTTCACTCTCATTCCTCGCGCGAATCTGCATTATTTTCCTGTTAGATAATGATTGGAAGCCTCAATAAATATTCCAACCGTTGTACAATAGGCCATTCTGTACTGTAGTTGGTTACCCGCAAGGAATTGATAATATAACATTCTACTGATATTGTAACTCGGCCACCCAGTGCGCTAGTGGTCAGTGCGTAAATTACTACTTTAGGTAGCTATTCTAGCTGTACAGCAACATTGTCATTAACTATGTCTAATGCCATAGCATTTAAGACAAAACGAATTGTATCGATCTACACTCACTGGGTATTAATAAAGCCGGGTCCGCAGCGCCAATTTTCTAACAAAACATGATAACATAACATGTTAAGCAAAACATGTTTTTAAAACAGCCCGTCTGGTGTGTTCTGTTTTGTTTATTGTTTTTGTTTCATTCCAATTCATTTCAAAAATGAGTTCCGACGAAGAAAAGATTTAAATACTCAAAATTATTCAAAAATAAGCTTCCGGAAGAACTGAAGGCCTTAAAAGGAGTATTGTTTAAGAAAAAACTTAATCTATGGTTACTGGAAAAATGTTTTTATGATTTAAATGACTTTCTGAACTGTAAATAATTTAATACCTACGTTAAATAACATTATAAATAATATTTTGCATGCTTGCACACAAGCTGAATACAGGCACTGCACTATTATATAAGACCTTATTGTAAAATTGTATTCTGGCAAATAAACTATTTTGATTTGATTTGAAAAAAAAACATAACCTCAACGAGTGAACGAACGAATGACGTCTTGCTTCAATGAGCGCGAACATAAAATGCGACGCTTCCCCTCCCCGCAGGCGAACGCGGGTGATGTTATCCATTTGTCTCGGCAAACATGTTTTTGTGTTTTTTCTAACAAAACTGTTAAGCCACGCCCCTATTCTGTTTTGTAAACATGTTATGATGTTAGAAAACACGAAAACACGGCGCTGCGGACCCGGCTTAATATGTTCTTATTGATTACTAGCTTTTGCCGCACGCCTTGTAGTTTTGGTTTGATGAGTTATCTATCAAACATTCGAATACGTTTTCTAATTTATAATGTTAGTGGGGCTTATGAAGCTGTTGTTTAATGTTGAATCCATCATAGTTAAAGTGCAAGTAATATGCTTCAGGTGTGTCTCTATCTGCCCATATTCACCCACTGCTGGGTTAAGGCCTCCTCTTTATCACGCCATTGTTTCCGCCCCTGCACCAACTGCAGCCATCGGCTTTTTTATATTTTATTTTTATTTTTTATACTACTAAATGACGAGACAAGCCGAAGGCCCACCTGATGTTAAGCGGTAACCTCTACGATAACAATTGCAATGCTGCGGTGATCACGTTCACTAAGCACGTGACCAACGCTGCATTGCATTGTGCCCGTCACCCTGAGACATAGTTGTAAGGTCTCATGTGCCCGTAATTTCACCGGCCCCCTAAACTACTCCCCGCTACTCTCATAAAGTAGTTTGACCGGCTGGTGGTCTGCCTGGTGATCTTGAACCTTCGCAGGGCCACCATGCTTTGGGTATATTTTACAAACCATTGTTTAAACTTTTAAAAAATATATTACGGCACCTTAAACCTCTTGTCATCTTTCGTAGACTATTTAGAGGCTTTTTTTCATAAGCACCGTTCGTGACCGCCTCCGAGGGCCGCAAGACGAGATCTGGAATTCTTGTCATTGTTTGAATCATTATAACATTAATACTCGTAGTTACTATAGCCCATGCCAAAACTTGAGTCAGGTACGATCGATTATTATCTATTTGTCTCGACTAACCGAGCGGAGGCGAAACGTTTTGGTGAAAGTCCACGTCCATTGTGCGACGGCCGTTTTTCACCGCACAGAAATAGTAATAATCACTCGGGAAAACAAGACAAGTGGACACTCGCTATCGCGGCAAGCAATCTGTGAAATTGGTTACTTTTTGAATGAATGTTTATACTTTCGTGATTAGAAGACTGTAAACGGGTATGTTTGTGAAACAAAAAACCTAAACTAATAATACCTATTACAATTATTTGATTTCAATGACCCTGATGATGATGTGTGTATGATGATTACTCATCATCATCATCATTTCAGCCATAAAACGTCCACTGATGAACACAGGCCTCCCTCATGGATCTCCATGGGGGTAGTTGCCATACTCACCACGCTTGGCAGGCGGGTTGGTGAGCGCAGTATGGGATGATGATGATTAGTGGATAGGGTTATATTATTTAGCCACCTTTCGATGTCGTCACCCGTGTGCAGTTGTCGTGTAGGTATTCTGTAATATTGAAGAGTTTCGATAACCATCTGTGGTTTTTATCAGTTCCACCTTATAAAGTCATACTTTATGAATGCAAATGCTTGACCTTGAGCTAAATATGCAAAAATCGCTATAATGTTTCCCTACAATAATTGAGGAGTTCCCTCGATTCCTCATGGATCCCATCATCAGAACTGAGTTGTTAAAAATTCGGACCTAATTGAAAGTGTATCTAATCGAACTCAAAAGAATTTTCAAAATATTTTATTTACTATTTATTAAGTCTATCAAGGTTATGTCCCAGTCACTGCAGCGTCCTGTACAGCTTGAATACCAGTTGCTGACACTGTATAAATCATCGATAATAGATGTAAAAGACCTTACTTATCAATTCAACAAGGTTATATCAAAATCATTTATGGCAATGATTTTTGAAGAACCTTGATTCAAGATCGCAACGTTATCTGTGAAATTGATTACGTTTGATGAAAGGTAGGTTTTGAGCTGTTCGGAAGAGCCATGAAGTTTTGTCTTGCGTAGGATTTGTTTTAGGCTCTACCATGGTCAAGCTTACGATAGCGAGGGCGGTATACGTTACGGGGCACCGTTAGTTAATTAATTATTGTATCTTCACATAGTAATTTCAATAGTGCTTTACACATATCGCACCCCTAGATTAAAACTCCGTTAACTCAAAAAACCTCATTTTTCAGAAAAGACAAAAAACTGATATCTGCGTTACTAGATAAGATAAAAAAAAACTAATTATTGTTCCTGAAGGGTAATTTTTTTTAAAGCATGTTTAATTAATTCATTTGTGTATTGTCTGTAACGAAGCTGTAAAAATCAGTTTTTTTTAGTTACCCTAGTTTTGTAGGGAGAATAAATCAATTTTTTGCGCACTATTTTGAGTTACTTTGGTTTACCTGAAAACATTTGAATTACGTTACTTTTCACTTCAAAAATTACAGAACTTTTTCACGAGTTCTTAGCATAACTCTAAACCTGGGGATGGTAGTTATGGTGTTAAAAAAACAATTATTGTGTAATTAAATCCAGCCTCAGTCTTTTTGGTTATTGCTGTTTTAATAAATTGATCCCCTAAGTCCAACGTGGTCTTAAAAATGTTCTTACAGACACGGATGCGCGAGTTATTATCTTCAAAATAGTAAGCTGAATTTAGAGCCCGGAAGTTTTCTGTGCTTGTATACCGGTACTTAGGTTTTATTTCGTGTGTGTGTCGAACAATGTACTCTCTCTGTCGCTGAAGATCCCCGAGTCCCCAAAATGAATCAAATATTTTTTGACGACTTAGTGCGTTAAACTTGGTGCCACATTTTAAACGACACTTTTCTCCACATGGTGGTCCCATTTTGCGAGCAGGAATTTCTTTTTTTAGTTTACCCCGCGACTTGTACGCCTTTCCTGCGTTTTTGAGGGATTTGGCTACATTGACTTTCCATGTTTCCGGTTTCCTGAGCTTTTTCTTACCCTGGAATACTTCTTCTTGCGCTAGAGTTTCACTTGGTGTGGTATTTTGAGCAACGTTGTGAACTTCGTCGTTTAAGTTGTCAGTATGATTAATTTCAATTTGTCGTGCAGGAATATTTTCGCCCGGATTCAAATTTTCGCGATTAGAGTCAGTAGTATTTGTTGAGCTTGAGTTGCTGCTTGAGCTACTGCTGCTTGATGAACTACTAGACGAAGATGAACTAGAGCGAGTTCTCGAAGTTTTTGGCACAGGTGAGAATATTATTTTTCTTTTAGGCAAGGGGTTTTCATAATGCGGATCTGCATCGGAATCGTCAAAATAGCTTTCATCACCGCTATTAACCGGTGAAACAACATACTGACGTTTAGGAACTCTTTGTCTCCCTTGAGTGTTTGCTGGATGCTCATCCAGGTCTAATGGAGTTTCTAAAATGCTCGGTGATGAAAGCAACCCTTCTTCAGTTGGTAACTGAGGCCTTTTTACTTCATTTAGCTTTTCCATACCAAGGCTAAGAACGGTTCTTGGAGCATCCAATGCTGCTGGCTGGTCAGGACTGAAATTGAAAATTAATTAATTTAGCTATACCTAGAAACCAAGTTCTTGGACACCAAATTACTTCGTTCTATTCACATCAATATTTTGACCGTGCTAGTGGAAGAAGTGAGGATAAAACAAGATGAGACTAACCTTCCTTCAAGTGATAACTCAGGCTCCTTTTCTTTATTAAGCATTTCTATAGCAGGCTGGTCAGCGTTTTCTCCTTCGCTTTTCCTTTTTTTAATAATCTCTAATGTCTCATTCTGCATTTCCATACCAGGGCCAAGAACGATTCTTGAAGCATCCAATGCTGCTGGCTGATCAGGACTGAAATTGAAATTATATTTATTAGTTATACTTAGAAACTAAGTTCTTGGACACGACAATATTTTGATTCTAAACACTTCAATTTTTTGACCGCTAGTGGAAAAAGTGAGAATAAGACAAGATGAGACTAACCTGCCTTCAGGTGGTAACTCAGGCTCCTTTTCTTTATTGAGCATTTCTATAGTAGGCTGATCAGCGCTTTCTGCTTCGCTTTTCTTTTTTTGTATCATCTCTAACATGAGTTTTCCTCGTCTTTTCATCGTCCTAAAAATAAATAAAGATTAATATTCAATAAAAAATCAAGTAAAGTCCACCAACTCAAAAAATCCAAAAATCCCATCTACTGCTTTTTAAAACTTTAAACTGTTTAAAATATCTAATAAAACATGCCTTACAGAACCTTTATTTTGTGCTAAAACTATCTATTTCACTAAACGAACAATAATAAATAAGATTAAATTTTCATTCAACAAAAGTACCGTATATCGAAATTATCATTTACTTTCACGTAAATCTGACTAATTCGAAATGACAAAAAAAAAATGACGATCGTAAATCATCAAAACTCTCGCAAGTCAAAATAAAGAACTATTGTTATCAAGGAAAATTCAGTAAAACTCAATCAACTCGAAATACAAAATGCAACTTACCCAAAAAATGTCACGTAAACTCCAGCAACTCAAAATCACCCACTTTACAAACGTCCTCCACCTACGACCACCGTGAGACAACTCAAAATGGCGGCTTAGTATTTGCGCTGTCCGTGTCACGTTCATTCAAGTAAAGGAACGTTTGGCGCCATCTTTTGACAACCGTTCAAGGTATCGTTACGCGAGTTATTTTCCCGTGTAGGTATTCTAATGAAGAAATTGAAAACGCCACTAAGTCAAAATGCCTACTTTTTGAGTTACCGGAGTTTTATTCTAGGGGTGCGATATGTATTTTTTTTGTATAAAGAGGTAAATGGTATATTAAGTCTGAAAACCAGAAAATGGGCCACATTATTTTCTGTTGCGTTTAAGCACTGCGTCTCTAACCCGTCTGCCAATCATGCAAATCACAAAACCTGCCTGAGAAAGCTTATCAATTTATTTTTTGACGGCGTTACGTGATGTTGGTGACTATGATTTACATATAAGGGAGAGGTAGATTAGGCCACGTCCATCTTCATATTATTTCTTTTACGCTCAATACGCTCACTTTCACAAGACGTTTGTCTACGTTGTTTTAGTGCTAACTCATCGGAATACCATCAATACCATTTTATTTTGATAACATGAAGTAGCTCAACTACTTTGAAGATTACGTATTGAGTTGCTAAAAAATACTACTGACCAACTTTTCTATGTTCATTATTATTTTGTAGTTAGTTTCAGCTGTTAGTGGTTGTTCCAATTTACATTCTCTTACTTCTCTCTCTCTTTTTGGTTTGCTTTTGATTTGAGAGTTTGGTGTTCAGTTAGTTTCTGTAATCTGTGGTTCAGGTACACATAGATACAAGTCGAAGGTGTTTTAACAGTATCCCAGGTACAACATGAAAACCAGTTGCTGCTGACGCTGTATAAATCATCCATATAATAGATCTAAAAGGCAAAAAGTGGTTCTTCTCTATCGGACTCCACACCACTATATTCTCAATTTAATCACAAACTCTTGTGTCTCAGGTCACCAACAAAACCATCGTAGAATCGATACCATCGACAATGCCTCATATCATTCTCATTTATTTCAGTTAATCGACCTAGGCTTTCTATTGTCGAGCAGATTTAAGTTTTAGTAATCGTTTTAGTTAGCTTAGTCTGGGTAATTTGTTATAAAATATCAGACTTTAATTAAAAAAAGGTAACTCAGCAAAGCTGACATGTCAACATATTGAAGACATACACCAATAACTTAATAATTTTGGTACTCTTGTCATTCGTTTCTATGTAAAAATTTATTAAATTTATATAAACTGAAGCTCTACGGATAGCTCAAAAGAACCTAATACTTGTTGTTTAAAAACAAGTACATATACATATATATGTTTTATTTCTTGATAATGTATGTGTAAAATTAGCACATTATTACTTACTATTCAACTTCTGGTACTTTCAGTCTGATGTGGCTTAACTCCAATAAAATTGGAGGAGATATGTCCCTGAGTTTGAATACTAGAGTCTTAAAAAGCCAACAATGAAAACTGGCCGGTGCACTCGCCAGCGAACCCCGCCGGTCTTAGGGTCAGGTCAATTTAGCTTTCACCTCTACGAAGTGAGACGTAGTTAAACTTAACTATGTGCGAAAGGGCTCGTCAAGAAAAGTACCTTTCTTGTTTCTGACGTGACGCATAGTAAGTTTTAAAATCTTTATTGTTTCAAATTGCGTAGTATTATGGTATTACTGGGTTCTATACCAATATATTAATGTCAATATTATTTCATGAAAATGTGTCCGTCCGTCCACACACTTTTAAGATGTGCTTTAAAGGTGAATGAAAACATCGGGAGGCAACCCACGCATTGACATGTTCTTTCCTGTGAATACAGCCGACTGAAGCTGGGGCTAAGGATGTTATAGGTGCTGGGCAAGCCTAATACATCCTTCAATTCCCCAGGCACCTCAGCGTCCCGGACAGCATAAGTACCAGTTGCTGACGCTGTTTAAGTCATCTTTATAACAGATGTGAAAGGCCAGTTTTCTTTATAGCTTACAAGCTCTCACAGAAATACCATACCATACACAAGTACTACTCTGCCAATTTCTGCAGTCAAGCAGCTGAAGTTCGGTTAGTTGATTAATTTATTAGATAGAATTGAGATATCGCATTACTTCGAGGTTTTGAGTAAGTTAAGGGGCGTGTAGGCGTACCTGTGTAGCTGTAACTTGATCTAATTGTTTTTTTTTTCAAACGATGTAAATACGAGCACCTGCTTAAATCTCGCGACAAGCTTTTATATCATATAAATTGTATAAAGACGTTTTAAGTTGACATTAAACTTTAATGGAAAATGTTTATTTTATTATTTTTAGCAGGTACGTTTAAATAAAAGCTTGTTTGTTAAAAGGTTTTTTACTTTTCTTACTTCTATTTAAGTTTGGTTTAATATCATAACTCGTCTTCAATTATGTGTACAGCTGTTACATTGCATGTCTTCGAGGTGTCATCCAATACTTTGTGCAGTGATAACATGGTCCATGTTGATTTCGAATGTCGAAAACGGAACCCTCCAAGGAAATCTAGTTGGATCGACGCGCTATCAAAGCGGTCTAGTCCGTAACACCATCACCCTTGACCAACAATATTGTGTCGTATAATTTGTGATTATCTCAAATACTCCAACTCATTCCAGCCAATCAACAACGCGGACTTCGTGGTGCCCGTCGAGATAGACGGCGCGGTGCACCAAGTCTATGTCCTGAAGCGGCCGCACGTCGACGAGTTCCTGAGACGATGCGGCGAACTGTACGAGTGTGTGCTGTTCACTGCGTCGCTCGCTAAATACGCGGACCCCGTCGCTGATCTACTGGACAGGTGAGGGAATACATACGATTGCAGAGAGTCTAATTCTAATTCTAGGGGGGGTTACCAGATCTGCACTGACGTCCCGCATTGGGGTGTATTGTGCATAGACCCCCGAGGTGCTGCCTCGACCCTAACCTAACCAGCCCAACTCCTTGAAATACCGGAAAAGGACTCGGAGTCGCCGGCAGCATTCCATGAGCATCCCCGAAGGGTATGCAAATGTTGTGGAAGAAGAAGGGCATGACTCCATGAGCTCCTGAGCTCCATGAGATTGCAGAGAGTGTAGACCGAACTATTTGGGAGGCACTTTAACAAACCACAACTCCGCTCTAGCGCCGCGCGACCTGCTCGCTGACTTTGAGGCCGGATCTGCGTTGCCTTTGCGACCAGCCATACACAGCGCTTTATATCTTAAGCCTACGGTGTTTTATGTGGTACCTTTTACTGACAAACACCACATGCATGTATAGAATAACAATTCAAAAAATTCAAAATTCATTTATAATTTACTACAGGTTGTCGTAAATATATTGTGGGACTCTGTGGGATTTGTATTAGAAGAGTATGTATAACAACAAAACTTATACAAATAAAAAACTCAATTACAATGAAAAATGAGAAAGAATTAACAATGTGATGAAATAAGTGAATAATAGGGTACGTATATAATTAGGTCAATTACAAAATGGCTACGCGTGTTGGGATTATCGTACAGTAATTAGCGATGATTGAGCCGTTTTCCAACGGTATATAACATTGAGTAATGAATGACGTTTTCCTACGATTATTTGCGGCTACGCTGAACTATATACATTTTCTTAAGGGGTCAAGGAAACGCGTCATTCTGTGTGTCTACCATGAGTTGTCACTGTTAGATCGTCTGCCCTTACTACAGTAGTAATAGTACGTTACTATGCCATCTGTCAGATTTGTAACTTATGTTACCAAATTCTAAGCAAATGAAGCTCAGGCAGCAGTCGCTGTAGTATAGTTTACTGCGTATTCTAGTACCAAACTATCCGCTAAGTTTTCATATGAATAGGTGTCTTCTAGACATTTGTGATCCATCATCGGCCACATCGTCGCTTACCATCAGGTGAGATTGTGGTCAAACAATGGTATATCTGCAATAAAAAAAAATAACTACACTCGCTAGCGAGTATAGATTGTGAAAACTCATGGTAGACCTACTGTTATATTGCTGACGTCATAGATCTGACGTATGTAACGTTAAGCTATAGTCATGTTATTTGGGGAAAAACTTTACTTAAATACCATAAGTTTAAAAAATTCGCGTATCCTCAGATTAGTCAGAGGAAAGATCTTCTGACTAATCTGAGGATACGCGAGGACAGGTCAATACGTTTGAACTTAGCCGCGGGTTTACTCACGATGTTTTCCTTTACCGTTACAGCACGTGTTAAATGTGCACATACCAGGCAGAAAAATCCATTGGTGCACGGCCTGTATCGATCCCACGACCCTCGGGTTTAAAGTCGGGGATACCACTCGGCCTACACGGCTTTTTCTAGACCGCTGTCGCAGCTAATTATATTTCAAAAGACTCGGCTTCGCTGAAGTATATAACATTTCCTGTAGGGGCTACACATAAACGTCATGGAGCTATTACTGACGTCATAATTTTTACACGAAAGCTAGTCACGTATTTGCGGAATAAGTTTACTTTGTATGTGATGGTTACCCTGACCTTTGTCACGCTATATTTATGAGCATGGATATTGAGCCTTTACTGTTGTAGTAGGATGGTACACATCGGTTAACTTCACCTGCAGGCTGATTACGGATTTGGCGACTGTTTTGCAACAGGCGTAAATCTCGCGATCATCGCTGTCAAAGGTCAATTCTGAATTAGATAACAGCAAGGAATTGACCTTTGACAGCGCTGATCACGAGATTCACGCCTGTTGCAAACCTGTCGCGAGATACGTCATCAGCCTGCAGGTGTAGTTAACCGATGTGTACCATCCTACTACAACAGTGAAGGCTCAATATCCATGCTCATAAATATAACGTGACAAAGGTCAGGGTAACCATCATACAAAGTAAACTTATTCCGCAAATACGTGACCAGCTTTCGTCTAAAGGAGTCGTACGGTGTTTACGAATAGTCATGCCTCGTGAAATATTTAATTGACGCCGCTATATTTAATTGACGTCTCAATTTGCAATGAAAACTTATCGTATGAGCGGTCTGGAAAAGAACCCGCTGGTTTTTTCCCGATATGGACGCATAAGTGCGGTTACTATGTGTCACTTATTCTGGCTTTATACAGGGTGTAAAAGGACGACTACTGAAAAATTCGGGTGGTCAATGTACTCATCAATATGAACAACTTTTACCAAGGAACTTTCGCTGTAAAAAAATGTGAAGAAACAGCTGTTCCATACAAAAGTACAATACCTACTTTACTAAAATATATGGAACAGCTGTTTCTTTACATTTTTTTCAGCAAAAGTTCCTCAGTAAAAGTTGTTCATATTGACGAGTACATTGACCTCCCGAAGTTTTCGGTAGTCGTCCTTTTACACCCTGTATACTATACATTTTTTTTGATCTTAACATGTACAGAGAGACATATCCTAGTATGTGATATCTACTTCGTCATCATCATCATCTCCCTGCCCTTATCTTCTCTATGTGGGGTCGGCACAACATGTTTAATTCATATAATCTAAAACCATTGTTTATGGAGCCTACTAGAATAACTGAAACATCCGCTAAATGTATTGACAATATCTTTGTAAATTCTAATATAAAAATTATCCATAAGGGCTTGATTAGTAATATAAAGTCAGACCATTTAGGTCAGCACATTCAAATTAAACAGCAACAAAAACAAAATGTAAAAAGAAAAATTACTTTTATACCTGTGACCATGCATCGATCTGAACAACTGAAATGTAAATTGAATACAAAATTTCCACCTCACTACTCAAATAACAACCCTAATGAGTCATATTGCAATTTTTTCAATGCATTTAGCAATATGTTCAATTCAATATTTACATCAAAGTCGATAATGGTCACAGATAATCTTAACTTTAATGAGTGGGCAACAGTGGGTATACATAGAAGTAGACAAAAATTATATGATCTTTATAGTGAAAAACATTATAATTTTAGTGAAGAATTTAAAGAAAAGGTTAAAAATTACTCAAAAATTTTTAGAAAAGTCTGCCATATTGCTAAGTCTAATTATATAAGTTCAAAAATTAAAAATAGTGATAATAAAATTAAAGCTACTTGGAAAATAATAAACAAAGAAACTGGAAATGTGAGTAACTTTAACAACCAATTTAAAATAAATTATAATAATACAACCTACAAAAGTGATGAAGATGTAGCCCAAGCATTTGAAACTTTTTTTACTGACATTCCAGTTTCTACCACAAAGTCTTTAAACTCTTCTCACCTGATCGCCGAGTCCTTACTTAGCAAAAATGTACCTAAATGTGATAGTAATTTTAATTTCCAATATGTGGACAGCAGCGATATAGTTAAAGCCTTTAAAATGTTAAATGTTAAGAAAACTGCAGATCTCTGGGGTATTTCTGTAAACATTGTAAAACCATTGGTAGACACAATCGCACCTGAGCTGGCTCTTATATATAATGAATGCATTGACTGTGGCGTATTTCCTGATCTAATGAAACACAGTAAAATAATACCTTTATTTAAATCAGGTTCTAAGTCGGACCCCACTAACTTTAGGCCGATATCAGTACTGCCGACATTTAGTAAAATTTTTGAAAAGCTTATTTTAAATCAGCTATCTAAGCACTTTGCCGACAACAAATTGCTTCACTGCAAGCAATTTGGCTTTACCCGCGGCCGTTCCACTACTGATGCTGGTATAGAGTTAGTCTCGCATATCTATGATGCTTGGGAGAGGTCGCAAGACGCTTTAGGTGTTTTTTGCGACCTTTCAAAAGCATTTGACTGTGTACACCATGAAACATTAATCGGAAAATTGCGCCACTATGGTGTTAGAGATATCTCTTTGGATCTACTTATTTCTTATCTCAGTAACAGGATACAAAGAGTTGATGTTAATGGAAAACGTTCTTCGGGATCTGTAGTCACAATGGGTGTACCGCAGGGATCAATTCTTGGGCCTTTTCTATTTTTAATTTACATTAATGATCTACCTCATCTTGTCAAAAACAATCATGAGATTGTATTGTTTGCTGATGACACTTCACTTTTGTTCAAAATGAAACGACGTACCACCGATTATGACGAGGTGAATAATGCAATCTCAAAGGTTGTTAATTGGTTTAATGTCAATAACTTATTACTTAATGAAAATAAAACAAAATGCATTAGATTTACTCTTCCTAATGTAAAACAGGCTGATGCCAAGATTAAATTAAAAGGTGAAAGTTTAAACCTTGTAGAAAAAACTGTATTTTTAGGCATAACTTTAGACAATAAGCTTCAATGGGGCCCACACATAGAACAACTATCGGGTAGGCTTAGTTCTGCAGCATATGCAGTCAAAAAAATCCGCCTTCTTACAGACGTTGATACCGCTAGACTTGTTTACTTCAGCTATTTCCACAGCATTATGTCTTATGGCTTACTACTGTGGGGATGTGCTGCAGATATAGACACCGTATTTGTGCTGCAGAAGAGGGCTATTCGTTCTATCTACAATATGGGTCCCAGAGAATCACTTCGCACTAAATTTAAAGAAATAAATATAATGACAGTAGCTTGTCAATATATTTATGAGAACCTGTTGTACACCCATAAAAATATTGCTTCGTTTAAGAAAAACAGCGACAATCACAATGTAAATACAAGAAATAAGAATAAACTCGCTGTGCCCACTACTAGGCTCCATAAGGTGAAAATATCTTTTAAAGGGCAATGCTTCTACAACAAACTCCCAAGTGAGTTGCAGAAGTTATCATTGAATAAATTCAAAAACATTATTAAACGCAATCTGTGCAATAAAGCTTATTATAAAATATCAGATTACCTAGAGGACAAAACCACTTGGGACGGAATCTGCTCCAACTCCGTCAAACGTAACATAAGACAAAATAAAATTGTTAAATGATGACTATAACGACCGAGTTAGGTTCTTCTGTTCACTTCTTTTCCTAACTCGCGTGTCATCTGAAGTGAACAGATTCAATTATGTGCTTTATTCTATTTATTTGTGTTGTTTTATTTTGTAATTTGTGACGCGTCAATAAGGTCCATGCGGCCGCACTGAATAAAGTATTTTTTGATTCTTGATTCTTGATTCTTGATTCTTGATTCATGTTTTCGTCTACCACTCTCCTTTCTCAGTCGCCACTTCCTTATCTCGCATATCTTTTTATACACAATGCATCAATTGCTTATTTCACCTACCTCTCGCACCATCTATACCACATAATTTCCTAACGCTCTTCATCATCTGACATCTACTTATGGGCGCAATAAACGTTGAGAATTGATTAACTTCCAAAATTAACGCAAGGTGCACTATTAATTTCGTAAAATACAGGGACTACTCTAGTATTGTAACGTCGAAGCTTATTCCGCCAAGTTCAGATTTGTCAAAAAATCATCCTCATGGTGCTGCGGCATCCCTACGCGCGGTAGGGGCTGCTCGCTCAATCCTATGAAGATGATTTATTTATTTATTTATTAGGACAACCAACAGCTTTAATAAACTAGTATACAACAGTGTGAAAACATAAAGTAAGTAATAGGATAATAATTTTCTTAAATTATTTTGATAAATCGACTCTTGTCGGTGTAAGCTTCGTCCTTATAATGTATACTAGCCGCACTCCGCGGTACACCCGCGTAGTTCCCGTTCCAATACGGGATAAAGTATAACCTATGTTACTCAGGGATAATGTAGCATTCTAATGGTGAAAGAATTTTTTAAATTGGTCCATTAGTTTCGAAGCCTATTCAATGCCTGCAAACAATCAAATTTTTCCTCTTTACTTATTAGTGCAGAGAAATATTTTTTCAAATCGGTCCAATAGTTTCGGAGCCTATTCAATGCATACAAACACACAATCAAATCTTTCCTCTTTATTATTAGTGCAGATGTAGACTACGAGTCCGTGAGCATATACCATATACCATATTCTACTAAATGAATTGAGAACTGAGTGTAAGACGTCCATGTCCTGTTCCAGATGGGGCGTGTTCCGCGCGCGCCTGTTCCGCGACAGCTGCGTGTTCCACCGCGGCAACTACGTGAAGGACCTGAACAGCCTGGGGCGGGATCTGCGTCGCGTCGTCATCGTCGACAACTCGCCCGCCTCCTACATCTTCCATCCGGATAACGCTGTGAGCATTTTTCTTGGCTATTTAATAAGTAAAGGGTGTCTCAGTAAGAGTGCAGTTTTTCATTTTAAAATAAAAACACGTATTTTATGAGGGAGTTGTGATATTTTTATTGGATTGTAAAGAAGACATGTTCCAAATAAGTATGGAATATAAAAATATCCATCAAAGGAGTGATCTCGGTTGTTTGAGGATTTGTTGTCGTTGTGATGTTATTCCCTCGCATTCTAGGACTACGTGGGCAGCAGATTCGACCTCTTTCAGACATCCTCTGCAGAGGGGGCTGTCTGTGGCTCCGTTGTTGAAGAGGTGTTTGGTAAGGGTGCAGTGGCCCGTTATTGTCCCCACCAATGTCCTTAATGGGAAGGAAGCTGTTGATTGCCCATATTACATTCTCTCGGTTGACAATATTTTGGGCTGTATACCAGTCTTCACTGGTTGACGCCCGTTCTGTGTACTCCTCCCAGTCTATGGAGTCGGTAACCTGGCAACCCGGGAAATGGGTTGCTAACAGAACCTCACTGGTTTAGTATAGGTGTTCTCAGGTTTTTTGAGGCAATTTGAGGCATACCTTTGATGCGGTTGTCCTGATTGGTGTTTTCAATGTTTGTGCAAAAGCGTTTCCAGCACTCGTCTTTTCTGAGACGCTCTTTGCAGGTGTTTTTCATGTCGTAATACTTTTCCCAGTCTACGATATGTTTGTATTGATAGCTCTGTTAAACGTTTTCCTTAGCTCTGTTAAATTACGAAGCAAAAGCTTCGTAATTTTTGCAGTTCGGGCCCCCACCACCATCTCTTTGAGCCCGATTTGGCTGTAATGAGCAGGCAGGATTGTTCATAGCTGTTTGTTAAGATTTGCGTTAGTTGGTCGGTAAAGCAGTCAATGTCCCCAACTGAGAGGTTGCGGACGTGTTAGTAGTTGTTAGTAGGAATAAACATAGGTGATAGCTGTAAAATTTCAGAGTTGCCACTTGCACGAAAAAAAAATGATTTTAAATTTAAAGAGTGCACCCTTACTGAGACACCCTTTAGTTGACTAGATTGGCACCAGAGAGCACAGGTTATATATCAGTGGACGAGGCAAGGGATGGCTTTGTCCTGCATCATGATCCTAAATAAATAATAATTTGTTAAAAACACAATGTCGCAGACTGCGTACGAAATTGCTTTTACAGACTTAAATCTTTCTACAAGATATTAAGACCCTTTATTTCTGAAGAAATCCGGATTCGTCTTGAAGAGGTGCTAGTTCTTTCAAGATTAAATTAAGTATACACAATGTACGGACCGCGATTCCTAGTGCGGTTCCCATTTCAAAACGCCTGTGCGAGGTTTTGTTTTATTGTACCGCCAAGAAGACATATTACACCGTGTCTTAACGATAACGGTATGAAAATAAAATCTCATTACAATAAATTAAGTAGATTGGCTACTCAAAGTCACAAAACGCAGTGTTTAAGGGACAGCTTTGGGCCATATGTTGGAATAATATACCTCCTCCAATTCGAAATGTTAAAAGTGTCACTAAATTTAGACAAAAGTTAAAAATATTCCTTAAGAAAGCCCAAATACGGCATGGTGACATAATAACAGATATTTCTAGTCACTGCACTTCCATCGAATAAATGTTAGGTATACATTTACCTACTATTTTATGTACAATGATGATATTATTGTTGACATCTGTTTATATACTAAGTGTACTTTTAATTTCCACTTTCTGTGTTTCTTAACAACATTTGTAAACTAAATAAATGCATTCTTATCTTAACAATAATATTTAAATCAAAGCTACATGTGACATGTGCTAAATGAACAAATTAATTAAAATAATTTTGTTAATTGCAGGTACCTGTCGCGTCATGGTTCGACGACATGACAGATTCAGAGCTATTGGACTTGATACCGTTCTTCGAGAAGCTAAGCAAGGTAGACAGTGTTTACACAGTGCTGCGTAACTCGAACCACCCCTACAACCCGACGCAGAACAACTCGCCGCCGACATAGCATCGCGCTCCGTCCACTCGAATGTCGCTAGCGGATACGTACTTGCAGGATACGCATCTGGACCGTGCCGCCCACATAGATTATGTGCATCTGGCCCGTGACACCCGTCTAACCCGTGACACGGACTTACACAATACTCACCTGGATGATAGTAAAACGCATCTGTTCCGCGATACGTCTGTTACTGGTCGCCAAGCACGCCTACCCTGTGATACCTGCCCGGATCTAGATGATGCTCAAGTATATCTATTGCATGATACACATCTAACACAGCTACATCCTCGTGATACTCACGTGTCGCAGCTATTGCGGGACACGCATCTAAGCTACGATAACCAATCGCATCTATCCCACGATATGCATATCTTCGAGCTGCATGATACACATCTGACGGATGAGACGCGAGTGATCTACGGGACGCGCGCGAGTGCCGACGTCACGATCAAGATGGAGTCGGATCAGACCAAAGCGACATTCATAACACTCATAAAGAAAGGAGCTACCTTTGTCTTAAGTGCCAATTTTGCCTTCTGGTTAGTAAGAACGTTATTTGTACCTATTTTACATTTTAGGTATTTGCTAGTACGTAAGTGGAATGTATGATGGATTTGTGATGTTGTTTCCTCATGGTTTTTTACCCGTTTTATTTTTTATTTCCTTCGTTGAGCTTGCAGGGAAGTTTTGAAATCATGACTAACTTTTTTGTTGATGGAATCAAAATTTTTATATCGTGCTTGGGATCAAATATTTATAAGTTAGGATATTTTTGTGAACTACAATTTTTTTGCGGGATAACTGGAATTGATTTTTTTATTGATATTTTTGTCATTGATCCTCTTTATCGAACTTTACTAGAGACTTTTAATTATTGAATTCTAAACTTTGACTGGGATATACGGTAGAGAATCCAGTACTAGAGAAAAGTGTAAATATTTTTTTATAAAACGAGATTGGAATGATGATAAGAACTACGGATATATTTAATGTAAATGTATGTATGTATAATAATTATGAAATACGGTTATATGAATTTAAAGTTATGGTAATGATAAGCGACGCAATACCACATAATCTTAAATTTGAAATAAGGTCTGTGACGTTTCTATTGCTCCGTTTACAATACAACAACCATTTAGTATAGCTACTTATTTAGCACAGTAAGTGTATTCGTGAGCGCATATTTACTGATCGTATTTATGACTTAGGTTTCGTTTCTTCTTAAAACGTTTGTTTAAAGTTTATTACAACAAGGTACTATGCTCGCTTATTGGCTTAACAATTCGAGAGATACGTAAAATTTTAACATCATCGATTTATCTTCTCTGTATTAATGCAAATTTACTGTAAAAATAGAAATATTGCGTAACGTTTATTATACTGTACCCTGTGTTATAGTAATACCGGGTTAATTTAAATTACGACACTAACTTACCTTCAAGGTATTACAACTTAAACTTAACTTTCAGTTAAGTGTACGTGTCGCAAACGTATTCTAAAATACACGGACAAAACTAACCATTATGAAATGGTAAATCAGTGTCATGAATTTATTGAATAATGCAAGCGTAATCTTGCATCTGTGTCATAAAGAATATCGTTGATATATCGATCATAGGATCATCCTAAGCCTACGCGCCATCTGTGAAAATGCTCAGCCTGTTTGAACACCATAGACAAAGTTATCTCCACAGAGTAATCGACTATGCTGGTATTTTATTAAACAGGGTAGGATCACTCAACCGATAATAATATCTAGATTGTCGACGCGGCCTGTCAGGGTTTCGTAGCTTAACAACGAGGGTTCGAACCCCGCCGAAGTCGATTTTAATAAGGTTTTCCAAGCGAATGCGAGTTTTTTGTTTTCAAAATTATTTCATCAATGAAAATCTATATTATCAGCTAGTTGCTAATAGGCTTTATTTTATCCCGTATTCAACGGGAGCGGGAACAACGAGGACGGAACTAATAAATTATAAAGTTGGAAGATCGTCTATGCCACCTTATACATAAATATATTTTGCATAAAACGGTGGATATAGGATTTGAGTTGTGACGTCAATCCGCGATAAAGTCTAGAAATATGTGTTGATTCACTATACCTACGGTAACGTGCAATTTTCTAAATGTTTTTCGTTGTGATACTTTTGTGTATGGTGTTTATATTCAGATCACTTTATCTTTTGTAAATAACATTTCTCAACTAAATGTAAATTGTATAAATATAAATTTTTCAATCACAATGTAACTCTCTAGCTTTTTTACAATTAAATAAATGTCCAGAAGACTTCCAAAAGAGTCTGTTCACCACAATGTGATTCAGGCAGCGATTTTCTTTATGAATACGGTGGTTATCTGAAATATCATCTCAGTATTAAAACTAGCTTTGTAGTATTTGATGCCATTTACAAGTTATAATAGTATATTGCTATGGATTGCGATATTATGATATATTTTTTTTTAACTTATTGGGTGTCAAGTATTAGTAATAATTAAGGGCAGCTACACATGGCACATAACTCATTTTACAGGACAATATTAACGTAATTTGACCGTCACCATTGTATGAATGGTCAATCATTGGTTTAGTTTTGACAGTATAAGTCATAATTGTTAAAATCAAACCAATGATCCATTCATACACGAATGCTACGTGTGCATCCTGAGTGACGGCGCATCGCGCATGCGTATTCGCCAGCATAATGCGCCGGGTCGTATGCGTGCCCGCTCGCATTCCGTACTGGTTCGAGTATTTGTACCGGTGCGCTGTTACTCAGGACGCACACTAAGACCCTATAGTGCGTTAAGAACTGAGTCGTACGATAAATATGACAGTAGCATTATAAACGCCATCTATGAGTGCGACTGAGACAGACTGCTATTTGTCTGTCTCAGTCTCTCAGTTCTCGAATCAGTTCTTAACGCAAGCATTTGATCCATATCCTTCTTGGAAATGGAGCTATCACAGTTTCAAACTCAACGATACCGCCTAAAGTGTAGTTGTACCGTATAACACGAACGAAACATTTCGAAATTCAAAATTTACTAACTTATGTAAGAAATTTTAAATTAGGTGTAATTAATACGAAATGGTGCTTTCAGTATTAGTTGAGTAAGCACTTTGATTATGACGTAAAATTAACTAAAAATGCGGCTAAGGAGCGAAAAATTTGGCCAAATGATTCTTCTGTCGCTTCTATGTGTCACATTCGGCGATTGCGGATTCATCTGAGAAACTTATGTAATTATATCAGCGTTAGATACATCAACCTCTAAGCGATTAATGCGTTTACCAGCTGTACCGTTTATGAAACTGATCCATCGGTGGATTAGAGTGGAACAAAAAGAAACAGATCCACATGGATTTGTTCCGTTGATCAGAGTTGAATAGAGCTATTTTACGCGTTATTGGTCTGACAATACACCCGAGAACTATTAAATGGCCAGGTTTTATCCGGTGATTATAAGGGGTACATTAAACTATTCTTGATAACGTCATTGAGCACCGATTCACCGCCATTTACAGGTAACTAAAAGAGTTTTCCAGCAATGACAAGAGATGGCGCTGAATCGATGTTCAACCTATATGACCTTATCAATAATTTCGACTATCCCGTCATCGGGTTCCGTAGCTCAATAAAACTGTTATTTATTAACCAAATTTCTAGCTCCGCGTCCGCATTATAGCACTTGTAACGCACATTTGTCTCGAAAAACTCACAAATGATTGGCATTTAATTCGGCGGTCTAAATATCGAGGCGCATGCCCTATTTATTATTTAAGTAATTGCTTAGCAAAAAAGTTTTATTTGTTTTAACTATCGTGGTAGCGTGTAAATAAGATTTTTATAAACATAAAAACATAATTATTACGAGTTTTTCTTATGCATATGCAAGTTGGTTTGTTATTTAGTGACTACGCCGGTGTATGTGTGAACTCATTACATTGTAGTTACGCTTATTTTTGTTTGTATCGTCCGACTTCGCGTTCTATCTGTAATCCACGTAATTTGCTTTTTTACAATAGCTTTTAACTCTTCTTCGAGTATTGTCAAGTTCAAAATGCTATTCTAAACTTACCAAATGACGTAGATGAAAAGTCTAAACGAAATGTGAAACGTTAAATCGGGTTCCAACCCCGCCAAAATCGTAACTTTTTGATACGGTTTTTAATTTCCCTGAATGGTTTACTTACGATTCGGTATAGAATAGCTCTGATACCTGCTGAATCGGCATTTTTAATACAGCATAGAACGAAGTGGATTACTAGGTAACATCGCCCACACCACCCCAATGTAGACAGCATTTATTTCTAAGCATTAACACGTAGTTGTAGGACAGTAAAGAAATATATACGTTGATTTCTAGATATAAGAGTTCTGTTGTTTGATAGACATGTTTTTTTAAACGATAACGTAATTTCTAGAATATTCTCCCCCAAATGTTATGACAGTCGTATTCTGAGTAGATGCCGCATCAGTTCTGCATCCATTTAGAATGCGGCGTAAAACTACTTACTCGAAACTGTTCGAACGTCGTCCAATAAAATGTTATTTAGGATAATTGTTAATTTTTATTTATAATTAAATTTAATAGTGCATGCAATAAAATTAAATTGATATTTTTTCACTATCATTATTAATGAAATTATTTTATGTCTAACATTTTATAGAGATTGGTATTGCTGTGTTATTTATAAACGTGAATGCTTCTTTCGGACAGATGAATGCAAAGGCATTTTCTATTCTAGTGAGTATATCTATCAGTTTTGATATCACATCAATAAAACAACTGGTAGAGTAATAATATTGACTTTATATTTACATAACCACATGCTCTAAAACGTGCTTCCCTTTGTTTCATAGACTGCGATATTTTCGTCTAAGCCACTTGATCAGACTAAAACACAACCATTTTTGAACTAATATTAATCATTTCCTTAAGTGGGTAATGGAAACTTCCTATATGATTTTTATTTGGGAATAAGTGTTGGTTCATTCAAGGTGGATTAAACAATTATATAGGTAGGTATTGGAACGTGCACCCCACTCCAACATATATAAAATCACCTTGTAAACTGCAATAATTATAGGAGTGAGATTTTAAATTTTAGGTAGATTTTTACTATGTGTTAGTTTTGCTCTGATGAAGTGCGGAAAAGTCTTTTAGACGCATTCACGTAGGTTTCTCGGATCTGTCTACAACAGAATCCCTCACGATTATTTTTATGAAGTAATTTAATAAATTTAACATTGGTTTAAGAACTTGCTTATGAAATTTGTATATGATTTTAACGCAATAACTTGAAGTTTTATTGATTGTTTCGTATTGAGCTTAATTTATTATTCTAGGATTCGGTTTTGACTTTAAGGACTGAAGTGTGATGGGGGAAAATTTATAACTTTTGTTCTATGATGATAAGTTGTTACGGTAAAAGAACTCTGTATACTTTGATTCAGACAAAGTCAAAGGCTTTTTACTGGTTAAAAATTAACCCTTATAATATAAGACCCAGATATATCACATTTGAGTCTTATAATTTAGTTAAAACCGTTGTAACTAAACCTGAAGCTATTATTTAGTGTAAGTAATTCCACTCTGTTCTATTAGCCCTACAAACAGCCCATCTGTAAATTCTGTCGCACGTTATGATTTTTTGACCATGTCACAGCTGGTCACATTTGAGGACCTCTTTCCCTATGGAAATTGTGACAAAATATGTGACGTCACTCTATAGTGACGTCACATATTTTGCAATTTCATATCTAGACATAGAATTTAAACAGCAGTTCCAATGTTAGTTTTATTTCCATTTAAAGTTAGTTTTATTTTGTTGAGATGTGACGCCACGAATTTTAAGACCTTCCTTCTTAACGTGTGACGTAATTTATAGATGCCCGTTATTTGCTTGCTAAACAAAGTACAAAATAGATTTGCCGGTGATCCGAACAAAATAAGCTTATTCTGATTTACTTGATAACTTTAAGGTTGTACTTTACGCTGTACATCATATCTGATGTGTTCGCCGGAATACATAATGGTATTCTGGCCTCCTTTGAATTCTAGAATTTGGTACTCTTGTCTGTCGACTGACGATTCTTAAATAGTGCAGTATCGATGTCATAATTTGTAGTAAATTGATCCGCTATTAGTGCTATACAAATCATCGCTTTAAAATGCGGAATACATATGGTATTCTGCCTCCTTTGAATTCTAGAACTTTCTTACTCTTGTCTGTCGACTGACGATTCTAAATAGTGCAGTATCGATGTCATAATTTGTAGTAAATTGATCCGCTATTAGTGCTATACAAATCATCGCTTTAAAATGCGTCATAGCTGTCATGAAACTATTCAGAGTCGGTATTGTAGATATCTTGTACAGCAAAGTGTGCGTAACACAGTTGGTTCAATTCTAGGGTACTTTGTTTTGCGTCCTTTGGGCGGATGGTAAATCATTTTTGTCTGTTCACTGGTGTTTATCATAATGCGTCTTTATATAGATTGCTATAGACGGCCAAGTTGAATTGGCAGTTCATACAGATAACTCCGGTTGACAGTTTTGTTTTATACGTAAATACGCCCAAGAATCGTATTATAAAGTTGTACCTATCAGACGTGAAAGGACTATAATTATATTTATGTGTAATAGCCATGGAAATAGGTGGAAATCATGAGATAGCTAGGTAACATTTACCTGTGACGAAATTTATATAATGGTGTACATTTTTGATATAATGTTGTACAAAAGAGACATTTGGTATGTTATTTTATAGGAATGAAATAAATAGCCTTAATAAACTAATGTGATTATTATTTTTTCTGAACCTGGCCTAATACTTAGTTTCTGTAATCTGTGCTAATACTTAGTACATATTTATTTATTAACGCGTTAACATTGCAGTGTAAATACATTATATTATTAATTATCATCATCTAACTAGTTATTTAGAAAAAGTATTTCTACCCCCGACCAAAAAGAGGAGTGTTATACGTTTGAAGTGTGTGGCATCGTAGCTCCAAAACGGACGAACCGATTTGAATGTAGCTTTTTAAGGGCGCTCCACATTCTCAAGAGAATCTCGCGAGAAACATGCGAGAAACGTGAATGTGGATTCATGTGGATGTGCATTTCACATTCACGTTTCTCGCGTTCTCGCGAGATTCTCTTGAGAATGTGGAGCGCCCTTTAGGCTTTCGTACATGAAAAGGAAGAAACGGAACCCTTATAGAATCACTTATTTGTCGGTCTGTCAAGACCGTTTATCTGGATTACGTGTTGAAATTAAAACCATATTCTCAAAACTACGACCTCTTTAAGCTGTGAAAAAACAATCATCATTTCAGCCATAAAACGTCCACTGATGAACACAGGCCTCCCTCATGGGTCTCCATGAGGGGTATAAGTTGCCATTCTCACCACGCTTGGCAAGCGGCAGGGTAATTACGTATCTCGCGTCAGGTTTTGCAACAGGATTGACAGCAATATTGCTGTCAAATGTCAATTCCTTGCTGTTCTTTAATACAAATTTGACAGCAATACTGCTGTCAATTGCCTGTTGCTAAACCTGTCGCGAGATAGGTAATCACCCTGCGGATTGGTGAGCGCAGTTATGGGATGTTGATACACGGATAGACGCTGCTGCCCATCTTCCGGAGGTATCCCTTAGCAGGCTCTTACTGCATCCATGGGCATGAGAGGAGGGCTATCATTCTTCTGCCGCCACCCCACGGCGGAAAAAACAATATTCTTAGTTAACCTGAAAAAAAGATACGACTGTTTATGCCGAAAAAAACGCATGTTTTGACATTCTTTAAAGGAATCAAAATTCTGCAGCCTCCTTAGTAAGTCGCCATGTCTCAGCACCGTAGGTCATTGTTGGTAGGACGCATTGATTGATCTATAACTATATATATTTAAAAATAAATTAGGTATTATATTCAATGAAGGATTAATTAAAACTTAAATGCTAGAACAAATTCACCTTATCGCAAGAAGCCAATTTTTTAATATAAAATTTCTACTGCGTAGCAAGTTTATTTGTAACTTAGTTGGCAATATTGAATGAACATGTCAACATGCGCAACTTTGCATTTGCCGCAACGCTCACAGAGCTCATAAAGTTTTGCGCGAACTTTACTGCTCTGCTCTGAGAGCTCTAGTTGAACCTCTATAACTTTGTAACAGCGTTTTCTAGCAAGTTGGATTCTTCGGTATAGCCGTTACAAATTATTCGCAAAATATTAAAATAAAAATGAAAAAAATTGGCATAGTAGTTTCTGAGATATACATACATACCTCTACAATATGCCTTCTTTTCACGCGGAGTGCTCCACTCATTTGGTTATACCAGCTTTAAGTTTTACAAATGTACCTTTGCTTCAGCTTTTACAAAATTTTCACAAAATCTGAGATTTTTTCAATTCAATTTGAAAGGCTTTCAAAAGTGAACTCTCAATCCACACGCACATGAGGTTTTCCATTACCTTAATGACATTAATTAATTAATATTTCAACAAAAAACCGACTTCCATGATAATATCTAAAGGTTGCTGAAAATACCTAAACCTTATTAACATTTGAATATTTCCCTTGATTTATCATGGATCCCATCATCAGAACTAGGCTGATTTGGTATCCTGCAATCTCATACTATTGCAAGAACATGGTAACCTTTACCTGATGGGAGTCTGTAGGATATCCAAATACAACAGTGTGTTACATCGTTTATGTGTCGGAGGTATTTTAAATTCACACTTGTATACTGCAAGTCGACTGATATGTCTCTGTATATGTATGTATGGAGCCCATTTAAATTAAACAAAGATTTTCTGCGAACTTTTATTAAATATTCAAATATTTAAAATGCACACTTCAATACACTTTGATGAAAAAGATTATATAAATACTTTAATATTTAATGATATGGTAGATTTATTAATTGCATATTCAACAATTTTAACAACTTTGAACTCTGATGCATTCAGATTAATTTCCATTTTGCGAAAAACATAATAAAACAATGACAATAAGGTTGAGGTTAAACGAGCGTAATTTTTTGAGTCGCCGAATTTACGCTGCATTCTGTTTCATGCAAAAGTCCTGTTTGTACAACACGGCGAGGCAAATTTGGTTGGCGATTTCAGTTAAACGTAAATTGCACAACTCATGTCTCACAAAATAACGCTCGTTTGGCCTCAGCTTTATAACATCTTGTCCATCTGACAACGAATATTGTTATTCTCAATCATAACACCAAAACAGTCAAAACTTAACTAATTCTACAACACGTTTATCCTGGATCTATTTATACTCATCCTAAAGCAATATGATAGCCAGGAAGGTTTCCTCAATGTGTTAAACATGATATAGGCTTGCATGTTTACTAGTTCGCTATAAGATATGTAGGAGTAAATCCGACAGATATTCCTATTTTGTTCTTTTATTTTTGTTATGAGCAAATAATTAATAATTTATTCTGTCACTTGGTGACTACTGCTGTCTCTACAATTCACTCTATTTATGTAGGTAATATAAACAATCCTCTAATTTAAAATCCTATATTGTTTACGATACATTTTTCCTATGGACAGTTGATTGACTAATCTATTAAAGAAATGTATATTATTTGTTCTATTAGTATAGTCATTTGGGGAAAAAAGAGGAAACCTGGATTCATTGGGAGTTTTCATTAAAAAAAAACTGCTTTTAGGCAATATGGCGACGCGAGCGACGAAGATATGATATGGCCAAGTTGAAATTAGGAAAGAGAATCTATAAAATTACTAATTTTCAGAACTGTCAGAAAACTTTCCATTGTTTACCAAATGAAAATCACTGTACAGTTGGTTAAAAAACGGCATAACGAAGCATATAAAATTCATGGAACGTGCTACGGGTTTAACATAATTAATATTAAGATTCATTACGTTTTTGGGGCTTTATAACACCATAATTAGAGCTAGTAGGTACATATTTTATTGTAATTTGTACAGGATTTAAACATAATGTAACCACTTATTAGGAAGCTAAGTCTATCAAGCTAAGTTTACCTATAAAACGAAATTTTGGCACTTTAAAACAAGTCAAACTCAATTCTTCACAAGTTAAATATAAAAATAAATAACAAAAAATAAAGCTACTATGTTGACCTATGTTGACTTGGGATCTATTCCCAAGCGGAATAAAGCTTATAATCACAAAAATGGTGGGCCTTAATTAAACAGTCATAATTATTCTACACAGATAATAGGTATACACTTTTCCTGGAAAGTATGACAAACAAAATCATAAAATTAAGGTCGTTATCAACACAGCTTGTTGGTATATTGTAAATTTCAAATACTTTGTTATAAACGAACAGTATAGGTAGGTACCTATTGAATTATAATGACTGTTCTAATGAAAACATTGAATCATATTTCAAGTATAACAATACAATGCGTTACTTACAAAGCAAGGTTTTAACAAGTTTTGATTAAGAAAATTGTCTTTAATAAATGGATTAACAATAGGAAATGAAAAAATAACAGCTTTTGTTATAAACAGTACACGAAATGTAAAAACATTGATGGACATTCGGCATTATTTAACCCAAGCAAATCTGGAACTACCGGAACAAGATAGTTGATAATAACATAGTATCTGCTTTGTGAAAAGTTCAAATGGTTTTTTTTTAATATCTTGTATTAGTATTGCACTATAACGGTCAGAATGGCAATAAAGTATCAACCGAAAGAAACTTATGCAAATAGGACCACGATGCTCATTAAAATGATAAAAACCGCTCAAAATGGTACTTGACCACTTTTTTAGAGCGGTAGTGGGCGGATTTTAAAAATATATTGGAAAATCTGGCTTAGTTTTAAATATTTATACAGATCATGTAAAAATTCGCTCTAGCTTCATTTGGCGGCGGGATAACCTTCCAACCACTGCACGATGTAGCTCAAAATATTACAACTCATGGGGGATTATACAAGGTGTCCCGTAACTGGTGTATGAAGCCAGGAGCTGCAAATTACCCCCCACCAAAGGAATGCAAAGGCGAAGAAAGATTTCAGAAAAACGTATTTTCAGGTTTCCATACAAAATTAAAGTTTTCCAAGTCGCTGTCAACCCTAATGTATAACAGACGTGTGTCCGTAATACATACCTACGCGCCTACGCACACCACGCACCTATACCCACACTCAATATACGCACAAGCGCGTAGCGGGCGCGCCGCGGTAATCCCCGGCGGTCAATAGGTCATTGCCCGTAACAGCTGAGAGCAGGGTTGTCACTCTTATGAAATTGGTATAAACTTTGAACGTTATCTTATTACTTGAAAATCAAGAAAGTCGTAGAACAAACGTTGTTTGCCAGGGGGGGTAGAAAACCCTTTCGGCTTAGTACCCCAATTACGGGACACGCTGTATAAAGGGCCCTGGGCCATTTATGACCCAGGCCCGGCGCAAACGAAACATATCTCAGTTTTGTTGTTATTTTATGTACACTGAAAATCAGTATTTTTTTTAGTGGTTAACTTAGCTAAATTGCCTTCATTTAAGTATTGCCGCGAGGTTGTAAAATATTTGCCATTTTAAGATCTTTCTTGCTTTGTAAACAAAAGAACCCACGCATGCTATCTCACTCGCACACTCCCCTAAAAGAGCGAGAAAACTTTCAGTGGAGTACTTTTTGATGGAAATTGTGCGTTTTTATTTGTTATTATTTTTGATTTTACGACGATTTGATAATTCTTTCGGTCTCTTGATGAGCTTAATAATCGGTTGTTGGAATGGCGGACAATAATTGTTTCTGGTGTGAGCGTTATTTACGTCGTCGTCGGCGTCATGTGATTTCTGAACGCTTATTGGCAAAACCAGCAGGGATTTTGTCGAACAAATGTTACGCACCATTGATGGAGAGGTACGATGTACCTACCATCAATTTAACTACTTGTAGATTTTTGTATCTTACTATTGCTGTCAGTATTTCTTCTTTTGTGTTTATTGTTGGGGCTAAGTCAGTCATCATCATATTGTAAAGATTTTATTGTAATGCCTTATATAAAGATAAAAGATTATATATTTATTGTGTCTTAAGTATTTTAAAATAAGCCAATAATTAAAATAACATTATGAATAAATAGCCTAATTCCGCTACATTTAATTTGGAACACAAGAATTAGCATTACAAATAACAAGCCATAAACGAGTTATTGTATCAGTATTGCTTATACGTTAATTACGCCTTTGATATATTATAGAAACAGGCTTATTAAGCAACTTAAATTTTACTAGCACACCATACACAAACGGTGCCATCCAGATTAGCTCACCATAATATTAGAAATCCGCAAGCTTATTTGTATGAATGGATGTTTGTTACCTCTTTACGCAGAAACTACCAAACAGAACTTTGCACATCTAAAGAAGTTAACGAATTTTTATTTTTACTTAACATTTTATAGACTACTTTTTATCCAGGTACAACGCGTGCAAAGGTAGTTAGACAATTAACCTACGTAGGTCGCGGGAAACTACTGGTTGGGCACAGTACAGGCCGAAAAGGGTACCCAGCAGTAAGTACATATTGGCTGTAGATCAGAGGTCTCCAAACTACGGCCCGCCACTGCCTTCAATCCGGCCCGTTACGTGTCACAATACACAATCAATAGTAATTCAAATGCAATAAAAGCTATGTTTGCTTAGGTGGGCAGAAAAGTTAAAATTGTTGTGGCCCTTGCAACATACCGATTAAAATATTATGGCCCCAAGGCTTCAAACTTTGGAGACCTCTGCTGTAGATGATAAAGTTTCATTTATTGACTAAAATCAAGTTAACAGAGTGTGTTCGGCTCTGACTCCGAAACTAGGGTTATCTTATGTCAGGAGTCATCCTTCCAATTGTGTTTAATGTCTATGATGATGATGAAATCTACGCTGCTGCAGACAGATTAAGGTCTCTAATATTATAATAGGTTCCAGTCCATATGTTTAAAGAATACGTGTTATTTGGCCTCTATAACGAGAAATAATCGAAAATCTAAAGAATTGTATCTCTGAATGGAAAGAATTTAACTTTGATTTTCTACTCTATTCGTTACATTATAAGCCTGACACACAATATTATATCACAAGCATAACAACCACAACTAGATATAACAGGCAAATTATTGCGAAGAAGCCACAACAATGCACCGTGGGTATTGCGAGATCATTTGTTACCAGTCCAGAGCGTGAGTTCAGTTGAACGACATCTTCTCTTGGAGTATTTGGAAGTAGCATGCCTGGAACAAATGCGGTATAAAAGCTTGAGATTAGTGTCCGACTGAAACTGAACCTTTTTCACACTGTAAAAATAAGTAAGGTGACAAGGTGGTGCAACAAGTAGTAAAAATAACTTCCTTTCTGTTGGTTTTTATACATGTTTCTCAATTATTGCGGATTTGAGACCGCTCCCTTCAACATAAATTACTATTAAGTCGGTCGAAACACCAACGCTTAGGAAGCGATTAAATTTGAAGTTTGACAGTTTGTTTACAAACATTCTAATTACATCGAATTTGGTTGAAGTAAAGTGAACATGTCCTTACCTTCAGCGTAGTGAACATGAGCCCCAACTCTCCATGCTGCAAGGTCGGTTCCAGAAAGTCCTCTACGAAGTGTATCTCTGAGCCGAGCTGCAAGATCCGAGCGCGCACTACTACGAAGTGGAATACGGGGAACAGCTCGTCCATGCTCCACAGGTAGTTTTCACCTGAAACGATCAAACAAAATTAAGTTTGCCAAAGACGGGTATTTATCGCGTTATTTACCTCTATTATTGCCCGACGTTTCGACAAGATTGCGCAGAACGACTGCTTTGTTGTGGCAGGTTTAGATACGCTGCCACGAAATGTTGGAACAATATTCCTCCTCCTCTCAAAAATACTAAATCTATTTATTCTTTTAAGAAATTTAAAAAAAAAACGTCTTTAAATTCACAAGAGTTTTCAACGTAGTTAGACGTTCTGTGTACTCCTACTTAATAAGTTTTACAATAACGTTTACTAATACTTTACTACCCCTCATGGAGATCCATGAGGGAGGCCTTAGTTCAGTAGTGGACGTTTTACGGCTGAAATGATGAATACTTTGTGTTTCGACATTATTTTTATGAATAGTGTTTAAAATATGCTATTTTTATTAGTTTTATTTAAATATTTTGTCATATTTCGTTACAATACTGTTATTTTGTATTTAACTCATGGCGCTAACATGTCATGGATGCTACTTTGCACACGCTTGGCGCCACGGAAGACCAGCGCTATAGCGCTACTATAGTAGCGGCTTACAACCTTATCATAATAATAGCTGAGTAGCGACAGTTTTTGTTGTCATTTTACTTAATTATTTTTATTGTATTCTTTGTATTGTGAACTTGTGACACCAAATAAACGTTTCTTATCTTATCTCTTAGCGGACAATAATAAAGGTAACTCGTAAATAAACCGTTAAATATGTGTTATTATAAGAATGTTTAAAAGAGACGATAAGTAATAATAAAAGTACTACTTATAAAAATAGTAATGTTATGTTTTGCGAGAATCTGATGATTTCAGAAGGTTTCAGAAAAAACCTGTAAGCCGAGTCACAGATATAATTTACAAAGCGTCGAATTATAATTTGGAAACGTAAACCTCCTTCTTTCGAATCTTAGCAATCGGCACTCTCGGAGATCTATGAGGGAGGCCTATGTCCAGCAGTGGACGTCCTACGGCTGAAATGATGATGATAACGGGCGCAGACGGTGGGATTTAAGTTGTTCTTATTAAGTGATCTATTAATATCCCCCACATTCCTCACCCAACTCATGCTGCACCGCCGTAGTCATCTTCTGGAAGGTGCACCTGATGACGAGCAGCTTCTCGATGGGGGAGAAGGTGGTCTTCAGCTGCTGCAGCGTCTCCACAGCCTCTTGGAACAGCTGTTCGCGCGGAGACGGCGGGGATATGTTGGGATTGAAGCCGCACCAGAACTTTCTGGAAAAATAATTAACTATTAAGTAAGGCCTTGGAGGTTGGCGTGCTGAAGAGGAGGCCTATACCCAGCAGTGGGTGTCAACGGGCTGATATGATGATTTTATGCCCATATATAACCAGGTATTTATTGCGTCATTTACCTTGTTTTCCCGGGACCACGATGGGTGCGATCCTGACGAAACCATTCGAGTCAAGTGCAAGTGATGTAAAGAAGTTATTGTTCCTCTTAAAAAGGTATACAAAAAAGTCAACGACAGCATAACTCTATCTTTTATGGCTAACTCAAAGTATATTTAGCAATTCTTCTAATTAAATGTTGTATAAAAAAGTATGCATTTCCAATGTCTTTTAAACAAACATAGTGTGATTAATATGTATCCAAATAAGTTTCTTTAACATCTTGAGTAGTTCATATAAAACATATTTGCCCTTTAAACCATATAATTTAAATCAATATCTTTCGAGTTATAGCGAAATCAAAACTCTCGCACCCCAAAATAATTACAGCGGTGTGGACGTACACCTAACTTTCGCGATCACAACATATTTTAATAACGTACACCTAACTCCTACTAAACAGCTGGTCCGACACAATTTAACCCGGTAGATGGGGCTGCTGTCAGCATGTCTCCGTATCAGCGAGCGACGACGTCTGGCGGGTTCGCTAGTTATGTATATGTGTTAAATGTTTTCTTTGTGTTATAAAATGTATGGTGTTCTCTTTAGTAAATAAATGAATGTCTTTGAATGTCTAATTCTGTCCACTTACAAAATTAAACGAATTATAACTATTTGTCAAGACTATAGTAAAGTCTAATCACTCACTGATCTATCCCCAGCATAGCCATGAGCGTGACGTCGGGCTGCCGGTTCCACTTCAGCAGGCGCCTCCAGTACAGATCGTCTTCCCGCTTGTTGTGCAGCGCGTACAGCACGAACAAAGCCGGGTGCACACGCGGAAGTAGCGTCGGTTGGAGAAGAGAAGCTGCTGATACCACTTCACTGGAACGAAATGGTTTTATATATATATATTTATTATTTATTTTACTTTAACTAAAACGATACATGTACCAATTACACTAATTAAAGACATAATTACATTTCCTTACAGACTATACAACTTAACGAGTCAACATAAATAATTTAATAATAAAAAACATTGTAGAAATAAAATAATTAATTAAGGATTATTGAGAAATTGAATACAAACTGAAATATTACATAATTATACAAAAATAGTCAAATAAATTATAATCAGAATAATCAGAATAATCAATTTTATTGGTAAATATATGTTTACAGGTCTGTTTAATAATAACATTCATACACAATACAAAATAATAATAGTTAAAATCACTGAATTAAATAATTGAATAAAATAATATAAAAAATAAAATGTTAAATCATGACAAAATTCAAATTCATTACAAAAATGGATAAAGTCATAACAATCAAATAAAAAAATAAATTCCATACACCAGTTACAGTCACGTGAATCACGGGATATTCTTTAACAGTGTGTATATATGTAACAGCCGTCTTGGCCGAGTGGTATGTACCCCCGACTTTCAATCCGAAGGCCATGAGTTTGATACCGGCCGTGCACCATTGGATTTTTCTTTCATGAAAAGTTTATGTGCAAAATTAACACATGCTACGGTGAAGGAAAACATCGTGAGGAAACCCGCGGCTTAGTAAGCTTCAGACGTAATGGTCTGTTCTTTCATCCGACTAAGCTGGGAGGGTGGTATAGGTGCCGGGCAAACCTTAACCATCTAACAATGTCCCAGGCACTGCAGCGTCCTGAACAGCATTATTGCCATTTGCAGACGCTGTAGAAATCATCTACATTTTATTTCTCGGTAACACAAATTTAAATTTAAAATAATAGAAATGTTTGTGGACAATTTTCTGTTTCAAAATTTTGGTATTTTAAACAGTTGTTGAATTCGACTTGGAAGGGGTTTCTTTACGATGACGAGACCAACTACAGATGAAGATGTAAAGGGTCCTTATTATAATATGGGGATTTCAGCCTATGTAAAGAAGTAGAGGTAGAGTAGAGGCGGGAATCGAACCTCTTGCTTCGCAGGCGGACCTTCGCCCGCTGCGCCATAGAGGTCGACTGTAATAATAATGATAAATTGAACTGCTTTTTAAAGATCAAGCACATAAAATATAAACTCCAATTAAAATAGAGCACTTGATTGGGGATATTTTCGAATAAACCGTAAATTAGTTGCTTCTTTTACTTTTGTATAATACATATATTTAAAAACTTTTTCTTACGTTATTAGCGCCTTCTTATTTTTTCTTGCACGCCCAAGTTAACTGGTAGAAAATGCTATTAGCATTGAGTCCTCCTCGTACATTGTTTTTTTGTGCACAAGTATTAAATAAATAAATATTCAAGCAAGTGGATCAAAACTCACCCATCAACAGGATTCTCTTCCTCCTTCAAATCGGACAGAACGACGTCAACGCCCTCCACCGGCAGCGCGGGGAACAATAACCGCACCACCTGAAATAAATAAATAAATAGCTTTACAACGGTGGCAATTCTGTCTTTCCTCTGTCGACCGAGACACGTTCTCGGCTTGTCCGTTGACGAGCTCACCGCCGCTAACCCGAAGGTGACATCAACCCGTCCTACACTAGCTGCTAGGCACACATTCAATAACCGGTCCCGCCGGCGGGGCCGAAGAATACACTCTTCCGTCTTAAGGTGCAGTTTTGCACCTGGACGTTAACCATCATTACATATAAAAATCTGGCAACAGTCCAAGCCGTGGTGGAACCTAAGTGGTGCCCTTGAGCTTGTTGCCCCAACCTAACTTTTGCGGCGCCCTCTGCGCTCGCCATAGTCCGGTAACGTTGTCATGGCCATCTGCGGTCAACAACATAATAATATATTGTCAATTCGGAAAAAAAATGTGGCAATTCTGTTATTGCACTAACTAAAGCTAATTAAACTGGCATAGTAAATCATAGGCAGTGTAATAACCGCACCTCCTGTAATAAAATAAACGCTTTGCTTGAACTTGGCTGGACACGCTGCCGCGTGTCTAGATACTCTGATTTATCTTTACAGTGTTGGCGATTCTGTTATCGCACTAACTAATTAAAGCTAATTAAATTGACATAAAACTGACTTGTCGTGGAGTGCCGGCTGTAGTATGTTACCCCTCCTCTCATGCCCATGGATGTAAGAGCCTGCTAAGGGATACCTCCAGAAGAAGGGCAGCAGCATCTTTCCGTGTATCAACAACCCATACTGCGCTCACCAACCCGCCTGCCAAGCGTGGTGAGTAAGGCAACTACCCCTCATGGAGATCCATAAGGGAGGCCAGTGTTTATCAGTGGACGTTTTATGGCTTAAAATAAAACACTGAACACAGGCTATTCGAATTTGAGTATTTCTGTGGGCTGAAAATAGAGATTGATAGAATGTTTTTACCTGATAAAGCCTCGAAGTAATGCTCTTCAGTTCCTTAACAGCGTGGCTCAGTAGCAGTGGATGCACCCTCACGCCCCCGTATGTCGTGTTGAAGGCATTCGTCAGGCCTAGGACTAACTGCCCTAGGGGATGATGCGTGGATTCACAGGCCTGGAATTAAATTTCCATCAATAATCTATTTTAAAATACAAAAGCAGCAGAACTTACCTAATTAAGTCAAAGCCACAGTCAATGGATATAAGAATAAATACAGGATAACGTCGTTACTAAGCAAAAAGTACACAAAAATAATTCATAAGTACATGAAATCAAACAAAAAATACACAAAAACAATTCATAGATACATTCAAATATGGTAATAATAGGTGTTTTTTCATTACACTAAAAACGTCTCAGGATAGCCAATTTACAAAAGAGGAACATAGCATATTATAATTGGATTATGCACGGAGGATTCTTTCGCTTCAGTAAACTTTTTTATTAGTGAGGAAAATACTGCTATAATAATCTGCCAAGGGATACCTTCGAAAGGTGCATCATCTACCTGTAGACCTTGATGTTTGGTATAAATTTCAAGTTGATGCCTTCAGCCGTTTAGGAGAAAAAGGGTCTTCACAGACAGACAGACAAACGACTCAGCTAACCAGAATCCATAATGGAACAAGAGTTCAGATTTTACCTCTTGCGGTTTCATCATTTCAGCCGTAGGACGTCCACTGCTGGACAAAGGCCTCCCTCATTGATCTCCAAGTACTGCGGTTGGAAGCCGTCTGCATCCACCGCCGACCAGCAGTTCTCACCAAGTCGTCTGCCCATCTTGTAGGTGGACGTCCTACGCTGCGATTTGGAACCCCGATAATAACAAATTGAAGACTCTTATCACTCATCCTCACAACACGTCCTACTGCACACAGGCCTCCCTCATAGATCTGCATGAGGGGTAGTTGCCATACTCACCACGCTTGGCAGGCGGGTTGGCGAGCGCAGTACGGGACGTTGACACACGGGAATACGCTGCTACCTATCTTCCGGAAGTATTCCTTAGCAATAGTATTTTTTAAACTTTCGCGATCACGACACATTATTAACACATATTTAACCGGGTATATCCAGGTCCCGGGAAGTCTTCCCGGGACCACGATGGATACAATCCTGTCGAAACGTCGGGCAATAATAAAGGTAAATAACGCGATAAATACCCGGTTAAATACATATGTGTTAATAATATCCCTTAGCAGGCTCTTACTGCATACACGGGCATGAGAAGAGGGGTAACATTATCCTGCCGGCACCCCACGGCAGTGGAATCACTCACGTTTTGCAAATACTGCCTCAGGTCGACAAAGCTCGCGAGATCCAGGTCCTTCTGGCCAAACTGCGGTATCAGCTCCAAGCAATCCACGGACTTCTCCAGATCCGACTGGCGGTTCAGCTTCAGCAGCACCTGGTTCGGGGAACAGCTCATTTCAGCACATACTTAATATAATACATCTATCTATACGGCTGATATGATGATATATATCATATATCATCATCTCAGCCGTAGTATGTCCTTCCACTGCTGGACAGAGGCCTCCCCCGTGAACATGAAAGGGTTTTTGCCAAAATGAACTCGCTTTGCAGGCGGGTTCGCTAGCGCAGTACAGGATGTCGCATGGAAAGACGCTGCAATCTTCCGAAGGTAGGTTCTAAAGGTGGTGATTGCCGGTTTCAGTTGCCCACTGCATACTTTAGTTTAAAATGAAAGGAAATTTATTGTAGAAACTGTGTACAAAAAAGATCTTAAAAGCTAGGTGGAACAACAGTTTATCCATTAATTATGGACGTACAATATTTAACTTATTTATCTAGGTAATTTATTGATTATAAAATTCTTTAATGTCATAAAAACATTTATCTAAGAGCCACCTACGGAGTTTTGTCTTAAATTTACTAGTAGGCAGCTCGTTTGTTTGTTAGAGCGTGATTAGATAACCAAAATAATATGAAACCTCATCGTTACCTTCTTCCTTTCTTTATGCGAGCACGATATAGCTACAGCTACGTTCTGCCATATCTTCGCGTTGTCTATGGTCGGGGACGGGCCGTTGGTGAAATGGTTGCCGGTTGGCGTCAGTATAGACTCAGTCACGCCCAGGCATTGGAAGCATTGACGTAGTAATGCGTTCCATTTTTGGTTCGGCGCTACGCTAAGTTTGCCGAAGGAGCTGGAAAAGGAAACACAGGCTATAACATTCAAAGACATTTATTGCATCAAATTCCGTCATTTAAGCCGTTAAACGTCCACTACTGAACACCTCCCTCATGAATCTCCATGAGGGGTAGTTGCCATACTCACCACGCTTGGCAGGCGGGTTGGCGAGCGCAGTACGGGTTGTTGATACACGGAACCTTGTCAAAAATTTCAGCGGGTCCCGACATGGGTTCTGTAGCTTAGCGGTCAAAGCACTCCCGGCTTGAGGATGCGTCAAGTATCGATTTGACGGACGTGGATTCGAATTCCACCGGAACCGTAAAATTTTTAATAAGGTTATTCATTTCTTTGCAAATGCATGAACTGCAGGTATTTCTCCTGGGTCTCGGTGATTGTCTATGTTATATACAGACAGCGTCATAGATAGGTATCTCCCTTGCACGAGACGCTCCAGCTTCAAATCCTTACGGCGGGCGCCGTTGGGGGGTTACTTTATTGAGGCACCCACACATCATCAAAAAAACATGTATGTATTTTATCAGTCACCTGGTACCCATAACGTAGGTTTTGTGCAAGACAACTAATCAATAGATATATAGATAATCGTTTATTTGTAACTACAAAACAAGCATTACATACAGGTTTAATAAAGTTATGACCTAGGTTTGTCGCTGTAAAAGGGTCCTCACTCAGCATATTTCGAGCTGCAGGGCCAGTCCGCGCTGGTCTTCCGTAATAATGCAATAGATAATGCTGGGTCTGGTGTGCAATACGCAGCACCATCTAGCCCCAAAGTAAAGTAAGCAGAGGCTATGTTATGGGTACCAGATGGTTGATAGAGTACTTACAAATCTGGCGTCACAGAGGTCGTAGATGGCACTGTCTATAATCGTTCGTTCGTTCGTTTCAGCCTTAAAACGTCCACTACTGAACACAGGCCTCGCTCATGGATCTCCATGAGGGGTAGTTGCCATACTCACCACGCTTGGCAGGCGGGTTGGCGAGCGCAGTACGGGATGTTGGTACACGGAAAGACGCTGCTGCTCATCTTCAAGAGTTATCCCTTAGCAGGCTCTTACTGCATCCATGGGTATGAGAGGAGGGGTAACATTCTACTGCCGGCACCCCACGGCAATCTATAATGTCCAGCGTTATTTATCAAAACGGAATCCTCATTCCACTTACTTAGGCTTTGAGTTGGTCGGAAGCGCCGGATTGGAAACGTTAAGATGCATCGTGGCGTTGCTGATCTTCACGCCCTCCGTCCAGGCGCCGCTCAGGCAACCCTCCACCTTATCGCCGCTGGAGAAGGTCAGTATTCCCTTGCCGGAGAACACGCCGGCAGAACGGAATTCACCTTCGTAATGAGTGCCGTCTTCGAAGACCATGACGCCGTGACCCTGGGGAACAAAATATTTAGTTTCAAAACTAACGTAACGTAAGACAAACTATACAAATATATAAAACTGAAGTGTCCGTTTGTATTGTCAAAAAGACAGCTTTTTATTTAATGTACATATGTATATGAAAGTATATAAATTATAGGTACCTTATTTTCAACAAAAATAATCGACTTCAATGCCTTCAGATTTTTTCAATCGGTCCACACTCCACAATTGATGGAGAAATCAGTGAACATATACAAAAATACTACAGTCGAAGATAAAACCTTCTTTTTGAAGTAGTTAAATTATTTTTTTGTAATTCTGTTTTTCTCATCTGTCAATCATCTCCGAAACGGCTGGACCTCCGCGATATCGATAAAATTAAAGCCACGGGTACCAGTTACTCTAAATAATATTCGCACCAAAAAAACAGCTTAAACTAGAGTTAAGCATTACGAGCCTTACCGTTAAAACGTCCTGCATAAACAGTCCCTCGTAATAGATCCCGTCCAGCGTCACAATCAGGCCGCACCCATGCTTCTTGTTATCGCTCCAGTTACCCAAGTATTTCTCTCCTGCGAAATTAAATAAGTGATTTCACTTCTGAAATTAACGTAAGATACACGTTTGATTCTGTTAAATACAGGTGTACTCACGTATGAGATAGTAAACTAATTGAATTATTTCACTTTTAAAATTAACGTGAGATACACTGTAATTACGAAAGTAACTCACGTATAAGATAAAAAATTAAATAAATAATTTCACTTTCAAAATTAACGTGAGATCCACTATTAATTCTGTAAAATATGAGAATTACTCCTTAAGGCCTTTAAATAAACGCTGCAGTGCCTGTGATATTGTTGGATGGATAAGGCTTGCCCAGCAACTATACCATCTTCTCAGATTAGTCAGCTATTAGTCAGAGGACAAAGTAATTCCATAACCCGCGTTTCAGATGTATTGACTATATATCTGAAGCCGCGGATCAGGGAATTACTCACGTATAAGCTAGTAATAGGAATAAACTTCCACGTTATAACATTATGTGAGTAATCCCACAGCCACACTTGCAATAAAATAATATTGACGTTCCTAATTTATGAATTTGCCCTGAAGTGGCAGTACACAAATGGCTGAAATATAATATAAAAAGAGCGAGTAACTTATGACGAAAGAATCCCATCGAAACATTTCCATGTAAACGTTGCAATATTCATCCATATCGCACTGCCAAAAAGTTATCAGATCTCATGTAAAGCCAAGCTTCTAACACTACAAGCCTTAACTTCACAAACTAGTAAACATTTGTGGCGTTTCAAAAAAAAAACGAAGGCGCCGGGCCACCCACTGCTTATCTTGCCCTCAGATAATTTTTTTTTTAAAGGTGGAATTAAAGCATAATTACCTTTCCCAATATCGTCCATAACGCCATAACCCTGTTTAGCTCCATTCACCCACTCTCCCGTATAAATCGTAGCTGACGAAGAAGTGAAGTCCCCCTGTTTCTTTATCCCATGTCCGTGAGGCTGGCCATCCTTGAAGTAGCCCTCATAAATGTCTCCAGATATGTACTTTATTACGCCATATCCGTTCTGTTGATTGTCCTTCCACTGGCCTTCGTAAATGCCTGATTAGATAAATGTAATGACGTTTGATATAAATATTTATTGATAGTAGAGAAATTTGCGAGATAATCATCAATATTTGGTTTAGCTTTAACACAATTAAAATAGCGTTTTCACCTGATATGATCTAAGTGAATTCTAAAATTGAGATTGCCTGTGTGAGTTGGTTGTGTAAGTTTTTCACTTTTTGATGTGAAACGTCTTATTATCGGGTTAGACCCGACGCACGAGAGAAATTACGTACGAGCTATACTGACAAGCATGGGTACGGGGGTACCAGAAAAGGGGGTGAAGGCGAAAAGGTCACAAATGGCATTTTAGGGTTATTGGACGTTTTCGGCCATTTGATGACTTATTTTTGGTGACTTTTTGAGGTCACAGTAACTCCGGTCCCTGTGACTCTAGAGTCACCAAAATCAATCAGTCAATGCTAACAAAAAAGGTTTCATGGAAATGGGTCAACGCGTTCGGTTAATCTCAAATACACAGTCACAGACAGACAGACAGCGCTATGCATATTAGGGGGCTTCGCCCCCTAAATATGGATACTGACTTCTACGGCTAAACTTTTGAACCATTTGATGGATTTTATATGGTTTTTACCAATAGACAGAGTGGTTCAAGAGGAAATTTTGTGCTTATATTTTTTTGTGAAAATTATTATTGTTGAAATAGGACGATGACTGTTCAATTTGTCGAAAAAGGTCAAGCTGTCTGGAAGTTAACATCAAAAACGCTGCGTAATCATTTTGAGATATAACAAAACGTACAGTAGAACCGTTTCTCTTTTATAGGTCTACAGAAAAGGCAGAGGTAACATATGTTTATCTTTTAAGTATAGCTTACTAAAACCATTTTAATGTTCATAACAAGGTCACTTATAATGTGATTAATAAGCTATTTACACAAGTACGATATTAATCCTTAACAAATTAAATGCGTTAATTAGCTTAGGCAATTCATGCACAGCATAATTGCCATTTACACTACCAATTTAAATTAATATTTTATGAGTTATCGGAAAATTTAAATTACTTATCGCGACTAAATAACCGAGATGAACCACGCAAGCGAGGCTCGCGCGTCTATAGTTTCCAATTTCCAAGTAGGTACGTTTTACATCTACTGAGCGGGCCTGCCGTGACGGCTAACTTCTTTTGAAGTGCAAAGACACAGTAAAAATAAATGTTGTTTTTTTGGAAACCATACCTCTATTCCGGAACCGTCTCCCCGGGATATTAGCAGCTCATGAAATATTTACTATACTTTATAATAACTTAGCACATAGGCTACATGGTTATAATTGATGGTTTTCCTTGACAAAAGCGAAATATAGGTGGACCATTTTGTGTTATATTATAGAAGCTACCGAAGAACACGTCGAGCACACACAATGTTATACATACACAAATCAGAAACTTACCTATCGTAGGCATTTCCATCTTGCCATGCCCACAGAGCGCGCTCATCTGAAACTGGCCCACGTAAAGTTTACCATCAGGCCATTCAATCTTCCCGTGTCCATGAATTTTACCATCCAACCATCTCCCATTATACTTCGCGTCTTTGTAAAATACATTCTTACTGGAGAACGTATGGCAAGCCGATCTTACTGCTGGTGGTTTAAAACTATCCTTGTTAAGAACCATTTTTATAGCAGAGTTTAAGACATGCACCCATTCGGTCTTCTCTTGCTCAGTATTAGTTGATACGGAAAGGATTTCTTCTGGAGTTGTCAGTTGGATCACGTTGGCAAGGGATTCCGTGTTTGAGATGGGTTCAACCCATAACGTTTCTAATGGATGCACGTTTGGGGTGCTTCCGTTAACATGGATAAGGAGATCGTTGAAGAGAATGAACCAATGGGAGGAGAAGCGTCCAGGATTGACGAGGTTTAACTGCCGCGATTTCGATTCTCGAATTAGTCTGCGTTCAGGTGTTCTGAATTGCTCAAGACTTTTACCAACCGTCTCCCAAAACAGTTTGGTAACATCTGCTTCTTTTCGTCTCTTCTCTTGCTCGTCGATTAACGCGTCTAAGCTTGAGATTACTTTGTTAAGTCGGTCTTCTATCATTGTTTTGGAATCCGATTTTTTTCTTTTCGTCTTATATCTGAGGAGGGATTGCGCTATGCATTTGTACGAGCTTAATCTCGTTAGAGGCTGCACGAAAGCGAGCGCTACTATGGCTTCCGAGGTTTTCTTGTTATTCTTCTGCTTGTTAGTCGGAAGTTGATCACTAAACAGATTATATATATTCGTAGGGACGTCAACAACATTATTAATCTGCGAGAAGCCTCCAATAACAATAAGATTGCTTACAGCTACGTAATACTTTCTGTATAAATAAATAAACTCTTCTAAACTTTTGATTAAAGAAATATCACATTCGTTTATGTGTTTCTCTGCATATTGCCAGACAGATAACACACTGAGAGCGGTGATATGTAATATGTCACCAAATATATCACATACAGTTTCGTAAATATTGGAATGTACTGTTACAGCTTTGCTTTTCTTTAAAAAAGGCTTGACGAGATTTTGGTTTATTAGAATCATCTCTTCGAGGTATCTTTGAGCTATAGAGAGTTCTTGGAACTCGGGACTTTTCTCTGTATCTTCTACAGAGCAATAGCTGATCTGTCCAGAGGAAAGGATCCTCCAATGATAGCACATGTTTTGTGGTTTATTGAAGTAGTTTTGGGGTTCTATTTTGATAACTTCCTTTTCTTTGTTATCATCAGTTTCTTCTTCTTTTTTGCTGTTTAAATTAATGATTTCCTCGGTAAATCCACGATCATGTTTACCCATGTAAAAAATGTTTTCATTGTGGGTGTAGGCAAGGGTGTGGTTATCTGTTGCTATCATGTCCTTTACTCTGTCACTGTCGGAGTTCTCTGTAAACTGTTTGGGTCCACTTTTATCATCTCTGGAGTCATAGCTGACCTGATGGTAGTTATTGTAGCCCCACATGAATAGTCTCCCGTCTAAAGTAAGAGTTGTACAATGCCAAGTGCCACAAGAAACCTTCTGTAGTCCATAACCAGATAAGGTCATGACCACCATTGGTTTTATCCTTTTCACTGTATCTCCTATACCCAATTGACCATGTGTTATGTCACCCCAGGTCCATAATTCTGTTGCTAAGATATTTCTGCCTAGTTTAGACATATTTTTAAGACTTTCATTCTTTCTGAGGGCTTCAAATTCCTTTTCACTGCTTATTGTGCTGGCAGAAAAGTGTATGTCTTCCATATTGCAGTTTGAAGTACAGCTATGCAATAAAGAGTTGACTTCCTGATTGTGGTGCCTCATAAGCAGCTCAACAGCATCATTGTTATCACTACTGCCACTGACATGTCTTGATAATGTTGCTACTTTATCTCCAACAGTTTTCACACCTTCATAGACTAAGTTTGTGAGGTTAGAAACATTTTCTTTAATGATTCTTGTTGGTTTCTCAGTGTACTCTACCAGGTAATCTTCCCCAGCAGAGACCCATGACAGTTGTCTGCTCAGAAACTGTCTTGCAGCATCTGTGTTGATAAAAATGTTATTCAACTTATCTGTACATAGCTCAGGTGATTCAGTATCCCTCTCTGTGCAATCATCATCTTCATTAGGTTTCATTTGACTATTCTCTAATTCTTCCTTAAATTTTTGGCCATTTATCCTTGCTATTTTGGATTCCTCCGATGAGGGACTAGAATCTTCTGTAAAGCTATGGGCATCTACATGTACGTCTGTTTGAGGTGCTGTGGTGCTACTGGAGTCTTCACTAGATTTGCTAATTTGAACACCAAGAGGACAGGTCTCGGACAGGGACGGCACAGAGGCAGGAGATGCCAAACCTATTATTGTCTGGCACTGTGAGCAGTTGGAAGCAAACACTTCCTCATCATCATTATCACTATCTGTGTCAACATTGCCAGATCTTCTCACATTCTTCCTGGCTATGACAGCAGCAAAATTCTGCCCTATGGAAGCACTGTAAACTGTTCTTCCCTCAAAAAATGGTACTTTCTTTATGGTACTTGTATCTAATGATATCTGTGGCATGTTACCAGACCCCCAAAGCTGGCCATCGCTGCTGATGAAGAGTTGCCCAAAGTCACTGGTAACCACATTCCTGAATTTTACTTTATAACTGGAGCTTTTGAAGCCATGAGGGCAACATTTAGCATCCTCTTTAACAACAATTTCTTCTTTGTTTTTAAACTCTGAATTTGTTTTAAACAATCTACCATGTACATCAATAATGTACAATATCTCATTGTGATATGATATGTCTATTGCTGAGATACCACTAATCCTTTTAAAATTCAAAGAATCCCCAACAACCTCACAATGGTAGAGACCATGGTCGTTTCCAAGGACAATGAAATCTATATCTATTGAACATAATTTTAATATTTTATCAGGTACTTGCTGCGATGGTGACACATATAACGGCGTTAATCCTTTCCAAAACTTATGCTGATTCATTATTAACCGAGCCACTTCCTTTTATGATAGGGAAAGTAGGAGTATCATTCATCACAAATACGTAAAGTAAATCACATTTCCCGCGCACACCACATTATACTTTATATATTTTAATTAGAATATAATCCATACACTAACTCCAAGTAAACTAGACATTATTTAATATTATTAAGATTTATTTCTGTAAAGAAAACCATTTTTGTTGTTTTGCGAAAACGAAAACCGAATAATTATTTCATAGGAATTTAACAACTGCGCTGCGCAGCTGATTGCTTGATTGACAGACAGCTGACACTGACATTTTACCAACGATCAATAAAAGCTTGTAAAAATCACAGATAACTTAAAAATAACAGGTTTCAACTCGTTATTTGTTCGTTATAGCGTTATTTTTTTTAATGATATATGGCAATACATTCAGTAATTTGTCAACGTTGTTATTCATTCAACTACATTCATTCAATTCAATTCGTTCATCCATCATCCTTTTTCTTCAAAAAATGGCGAACCGTGGTGCTGCCGTGAGGCGTCCTGCTCCCGCTGATGCGGAACCTGCAATTAATTACGTTCAGTGCGATGGATTGGTAAGTAACATTCACAATATAAGCTTATTCATTTGTTAGATCCAACTCTCAGAGTTGAACCTGCTTAAAAACAAACAAATCTGTTCATCCCCGACACGTCATGTTTTTCAGTGTTTTTGTTTGTTGTAGCCTTTATATCACATCTGAGATTAATAAATTCATTAGTAACTACACGATATCAATGTTTAGAAGCCCCCAGGGATGATAATAATATCAAGTTTATTGACCTCGTATAGGTTATGTTTGTGTCAACTTTCTCAATCTCAAGTCAACTTCCTAAAAAAAATAGGCTTAAATTTTATTTTCACCTGTTCTCTGAAAAAAATTATATCTCCCGTAGAAGTATATTTTCATCCTCTAAAAAACTATAAACGTCTAAATGATCCTGAAATCCCTATTAGATTGGTACAGATCATATCTATTAAGTTTTGCATGAGTCATCTCTTTTGGGACTGCTTTGTCCTAAACTAAGGTCACAGATTTGCAGTGGTGATCTCATGTGTGTATCTGTCGTGTTTACAAAGTTAGCTAGACAATGCATTTGTATTTAATTGATTAATGCCAACACTTGTCTGTATTGATTGTGTTAAGTTGTATACTTAAAAGCTTTTTAAAGATAAAGCTATTATGTGATAAAGCTTTTAAGTATACAACTTAACACAATCAATACAGACAAGTGTTGGCATTAATCAATTAAATACAAATGCATTGTAACTTGCAAAATGTATTGCAAATAACAACTATATTCAAACATCAATAATTATAATAGTATAATAATTATTAATAATTGTATTTTTATGAGAAGTTTTATACATTGTTTTTTTAGGTTTTAATCAATCTAAGAAGTTAACCTCTTGGAGTTATGATCTAGAAATAAATCATATCATCATAATTTAGTTACTTCATTATAGAAAAATTAGCTGCATAGGATAGGACTTATCAGTAGAACAGAGGTTGATGTGATCCTAAAGCAGAACATCTGCACATCCTTTGGGGATGCTAATGGAATGCTGCCAGCGGCCCCAAGTCCTTCTTCAGTATTTCTAGGAGTTGGCCGGGGTAGAATCACGGTGGACAATGAGTTAGAATCACATACTTTTGTAATTAAAAAAAATTCTATGCTTCATAAATATATATGCTACAAAATACGTGCCGTGGGGTGCCGGCAGTAGATTGTTGCCCCTCCTCTCTTGCCCATGGATGCAGTAAGAGCCTGCTTAGAGCAACCTCCGGAAGATGGGCAGCAGCGTCATTCCGTGTACCAACATCCCATACTGCGCTCGCCAACCCACCTGCCAAGCGTGGTGAGTATGGCAACTGCCCCTTATGGAGATCGATGAGAGAGGCCTGTGTTCAGTAGTGGACGTTTTACTGCTGAAATGAATGAATGAATGAATGCTACATAAATATCTTTTTTTTAGGCGGTTATGAAAATTGTAAAGCACTGCCATGAAGAATCCCAAAGCAACATGGAGGTGGCCCAGGGAGCCTTGCTCGGGTTGGTGGTTGAGAACAGGTTGGAAATCACCAACTGCTTTCCGTTTCCCAAGCACGATGACACCATGGACGAGGAGGAGTACCAGTTGGACATGATGAGACGTCTCCGCAGGGTCAATGTGGATCATTTCCATGTGGGATGGTGAGAGTTTTACTCAATTAATGCTGCACAGAATACCATCTAGGCCTTGTAAGCAGATAGATAGATAGAAAATGCTTTATTGCACACCTTAAACTAAACAAATTAACAAAAAAAAATTAAATAGATAAATCGCACCTTCACAAATATAGTGACCTAATTGTTATATAAGGTCTATTTATGGAAAAAACTCGAAATCCCGAATTTTTGGATTAGGTCACTATATTTGTGAAGGTGCGAAATATAAAAATAGCAGAGCTTGAGTTATATTTACAAGATGATTAATAGAATGAGTACTAGCTGACTACTTAGCATAATATTTGTGTTGAGAGAGAGCATTGGTGATCAGTGTGTGTGATACAGGTATTTTGTAGGTACCACCTCTCACAAAACAAGCTTAATTTGTAAGGTTTTATTTATAATACACTACTTTTTGGCTTAATGCTTTGTTAGAGAAATAAATAATTTATTTATTTAATAGTATAGATACATAAAACATAAAAAATACTTAGACTGGTATTAAACATCTGAAAAAAATTCATCAAACTTATAATCCTTTTTGCAGGTACCAGAGTGCTGACGTAGGCAACTTCCTCTCTATGTCTCTACTCGAGTCTCAGTTCCATTACCAGACCTCCATCGAGGAGAGTGTCGTCGTCATATACGACACCAAGAAGTCTGCGAGGGGTTTCTTGACACTGAAGGCTTACCGTCTGACTCCTCAGGTACAAACCAAAATTGACATATTTCTGTAGCTGCTAAGCAATTGTGACAGTGGACCAAAGTTTACTTATGATTAGTAAGCCAAAGTGGCAGTGTCCACAAATGCCATAGTCAAATAACTAATACCTGATAGCTAGTGGAACTGCGCCGAAATATCAGGAAACTTAAAAAGAATCAAATCATGGTAAATCTCCCGTAAATATTGCATATAGTGTTCACAACCATGATAATTTCAATAGTTATCTAAAGAACCAATAATCCGTGGGGTAAACGAGTTCTCGAGTGGAGACCGAGCTACGGTTACGACAAGCGTAGTGTGGGACGCACATGGTGATGATTTGCGAACAGCAGACGCTGGATGCGGCAAGCCAAAGACAGGGTGAAATGTCGTGTTTACGGAGGCCTATGTCCAGCAGTGGACTAACTGATGATGTTAACCACAAGTGAGATTGCAAAAGTGTTCAGTGATTGCATAATTAATTATTGATTGGTCTTTCTTCACCATAGTGTAAAAGTGATACAAATTATTGATTGGTCTTTCTTCACCATAGTGTAAAAGTGATACAAATTATTGATTGGTCTTTCTTTGCCATAGTGTAAAAGTGATACAAATTATTGATTGGTCTTTCTTTACCATAGTGTAAAAGTGATACAAAATATGGGCATTGCTTAGGAACCTACTCAGTGAAGAAATTAGGATTCTATGTACACATTTACATCAATTGACTACTACTGTATTGTCTTTATTAATATACATATAACCGGGTATTTATTTCGTATACCTTTATTATGACGAGCTCTGTGGCGCAGCGGGCGAAGGTCCGCCTGCGACGCAAGATGTTGCGGGTTCGATTCCTGCCTCGGGACAAATGTCTGTACGATCTGCAGATATTTTTTCAGGGTGTTCTGGATGTTTTTCTATGTATAATAAAAAAATATCTATCTATGTAGTATAATGTATTAAGTATATCAGTCATCTAGTACCCATAACACAAGCTCTGCTTAGCTTGGGACTAGATGATGCTCTGTAATTTGTCCAGCATTATTTATTTATTTTTAATTTTATTTATTTATTATTTCCTGACATTTCAACTGGATTGCATCAGGCATGGTCCCGGGAAGACTGTATCTTTATTGTTTCTTTCTGTACATGATCAGTCAGTAGACTATAAGCAGATCTGCTTTGTTGTGCAATGTCGTTGGGATACAGGCGTATTAGTCCTTCTCCTTCAGGTAATGGGGTTTCCAGGATGTGGCTTCTTTTTTACCCGTTTGTCGTTTTAGGTTTTTTTAATTATTGCTCTGGCACAAATGGTTTGCCGGCAGTAGCATCTTACCTCTTCCCTCTTACCGTGGATGCAGTAATAATCTGCTATGCGATACCTCCGGAAGATGGGCAGCAGTATCTATCTGTGTATCTAGATCTAGTTTTGCGCTCACCAACCCGCCTGCCAAGCGTGGTGATGGCAAAAACCCCTCATGATCAGTACTTGGAGATCCATGAGGGCAACAGTGAATGTCCTATGGCTGAGATGATGCTGGCACTTGGACACTGGTTATACAAGTGTCTTTGATTGCATTTTCATCTTCTATTCTAGGCAATCGCTATGTACAAGGAGCGTGATTACACACCGGAAGCTCTCCGCAACCTGAAGATCGGATACGAAAACCTGTTCATCGAAGTCCCGATCGTGATCAGGAACTCTCCGCTCACCAACATCATGATGTCAGAGATCACCGAGATGATCCCGGAGGAAGAAGGCTCCAAGTTCCTGGATTTGGGAACCGCCTCTGTACTGGAAGGTGAGAGAGATCTTGGTTAATACACTGTTATAGCTTATGTTGGTAACAAAAGGCTGATCACAGATATCACATTTCTGTAGCCTTTAAAGAATTTGGATTCATTAGTGGTATTTGGCGGGCTAAAGTCCGGCCGCGAAGCAGAAAGAATTTCGTACATTGACCCGTTATTTATTACCTGTCTCTGTCACTCCTGCGTAAATATGACCTAATGACGGCAATCATTGCATCTGTGCGAGCGTGACGCATTATATATACGCGGGAGTGACAGAGACAGGTAATAACAGGTCAAATGTACAAAATTCTTCCTGCTTCGCGGCCGGACTTTAGTGAGATTACTGGGACTTGGGTGAGCCTTTTGCCAAGTAGTGGACTGGACGGTGTAAAAGTAACTTGGTTACGAGAATCTTTTAATCGAAGTCCCCATCGTGTCAGAGATCATCAAGACGATCCCAGAGGAAGAAGGATCTAAGTTCCTCTAGGTAAGAGAGATCTTAAAATGGGTATAGTGTGGATCAGGTAGTTAAATAGATGAGACGCAGTTCCGGGGTCAATTTGTTTCGATCTGTTTAAGAGGAGTTCGACGTACGCTCGCACTGCTCTATTTATTTTGTCGTGCGAGAGTTCTAATTTTGCTATAACCCGTAAGGTATTGATTAAAATTATCGGCACATATTGGCAAATGTGTTCTATATGAACTAAAGATCTTAAAGAAACTTATTTGGATATATATTCACACCATGTTTGTGTAAACGACTTCGCAAATAATGCATACGTTTTTATCATTTTTTTATTAGAAAAAGTAACTATGTGTTAAATATAAAAGATAGACATAATGCTGACTTTTTTAAGGGGAACAATTCTTCTAAACATCACTTGCACTCAAATGGTTTACGCGGCGCACGCCAAAACAACTCTCAGTCGGCAATACATTTTCCGACATGTTCAACTATCATCATCATAGTTCAGCGAATTTGCACCAAATCTTTATAAATTTTAGCTTGAAACCTTCCTCCTGAATTACTCTAGCTATCAGTGAAAACCGCATAAAAATCCGTTAAGTAATTTCTAGATTTGCGCGACCACACGGACAGACGCGAGGAGAGAGGTTTTTGTCTTATGATAAGTAAGGATTTGAATATTATCTTTGTAAACCCTATGTTTCCTTCCTTTTCCAGGCCAACTCCGCAGCCTAATGGATCGCGTCGACGAGCTCAACCAAGAGGCAATCAAATTCAACCGCTACCAGCAACTGGTGGTCCGCCAACAGCAAGACAAGCACCGTTGGATGGTCAAGCGCGCCCAGGAGAACGCGGCCAGAGCGGCAAAGGACGAGCCAGCCTTACCCGAGGAGGATGTCAACAAACTGTTCAAGCCGCACCCGGTGCCTCCCAGACTAAACCCCATGATTGTGGCCGGACAGATCAACACATACAGCCAGCACATTAGCCAATTCTGCTCGCAGAGCCTTGCGAAATTGTACTTGACGCAGGGACTGCAGAGTGCTAAGGAAGCGAAGCAAAATCAGTAGTTTTGGTATTAAAATTTGGTATGTCACAGTCACATGTTTTTTTATTGTTTCAAAACATCTCGGTAGAGTTCAACTCTACCGAGATGTTTCTCTGTGCAGGTTGCGGCAAATGCAAAGTTGCATTCAATATTGCTAATTAGGTTATAATTAAACTTGCTACAAACTAGCTACATAGTAATTAATTTCATATTTAAAATAAAACTTTTTAACAAGCAAGCTTTTATTTAAACATACTAAAAATATTAAAATATACATTTTCCATTAAAGTTTAATGTCAACTTAAAACGTATTTACACAATTTAAGCAATAAAAAAGCTTGTCGCGAGATTAACCTGTGTACCTGTAACTTGATCTAATTGATTTAATTTTGTTTTCAAACAATATAAATACGAGTACGTAGGAGTAAGTAGGAATTTATGGAATAATTTGAACCAGACATGCTTTTAGTCTATCCTCAGTTGCAATGTCCTATGGAAGAAACAAAATAACATAGAAAACAGATTTCACTGGCTTAGAACCAATAAAGTCTGTTTCTCTGTTATTTTTTTTCTGAATCGGTGATGATGACGATGAGGGTAGGTGCGACGATAAATGAGGAGTTTCGATGCCCATCTCTGATCATCGTCACCAGTTTCAAAATTATGCTTTCTGAATGCAAGTGCTTGAGTTGTTGCTGAATACACCAAAAAAGCTATAGGTTTGTATGCCTACAAGCATTGGTACGGGGGACCAAAAAGGGGGCAAAGGCTTCAAATGGTCACCAAAGGTAAAAAATGGAATTTTGGGTTTTTGGACGTTTAAGAAGTCCTGACCTTTAGGTCAGGACTTGACCTAAACCTTCGATCGGGTTTACCCGATCGAACAGGCTTGGGATGAGCTCGGAAGGCTGGTCAGACGACGCAGACGAACTCCTGTCACCCTCAATGATCTTAAACAGGCCCTGATGGAAGAATGGAAATATCCCCCAACATCATCTCCGACACCTCGTCTTCAGTATGCCAAACAGACTCGAAGCTGTGATCAGAGCCAGAGGAGGCAGTACCAGTTAATCATCATCATCATTACAGCCGTAAGACATCCACTGCTGGACATAGGCCTCCCTCATTGACTTAGAGATCCAAGTGCATGAGGGGTTGTTGCCATACTCACCATAGGGCATGAATCTCGGAATATCGCAGTATCGGAATCTCGGAACGCAAGTTCCGATATTACAATTCCGATACTGAGTGATCCAATATCGATATCGAACAATTTTTTCTATACACTAAACCTATATTTTGGATCCTTGTGCATGCGATACAAGAACCATAATATTATAGTTTTGTCTGTCTCGCTCACTCTTTACCTGCGCGGTCGGCGGTACGACTTGCTTATTCGCACAAACGAACAAAATATGAAATATCCTGTCAATCAGTTGCGCTCAAGAACTGTGTAAGTTGTAAGTGTGGCTACATGCAATCCATGATTCCGAAAGCTTCTACAGCGACACCTACAGTGCTTCAGATGACGATACATTTCCGAAACCCACAAGTGAAGAAATATGTGATAATTGTTGATTTTGCTTCCTTATTTTAAATTATAAGAAGTTTTGTTGACTCTAAGTTCGGTAGTTTAATTAGAAATAAGTATAGGATATAATAATGAGCAATATTGTAAACAAATATTTCTAATACCTGATTATTGTTCCTTATTGTTGATTTAGCTTGCACATTTTAAATTACTTATAAGAAGTTTTGTTGATTTTAAGTCAGGTAGTTTAATTAGTAAGAAGTATAAGAAAATAACGAGAAATATGTGATTTAATAAATACTTAAAAACAACCAATGTTTGAACCAATTTAAAGAATACTATTTAAAAATGATTTTTGTTGCTCTCAATCCAACCTCATACCGAATTTGTGCAATTTATAAATAAAATGTGCGATTTCTAATGAACAAACGAAATTCCGATATTAATATCGGAATTCCGATATTGAGATCTAATATCGGAAATCAGTATCGGAATTGAAAACCTTCCGATATTACATGCCCTAACTCACCACGCTTGGCAGGCGGGTTGGTGAGCGCAGTTCGGGATGTTCTTACACAGAAAGCCGCTGCTGCCCATCTTCCGGAGATATCCCTTAGCAGATTCTTACTGAATCCACGGGCAGGAGAGGAGGGGTGACATTCTACTGCCGGCATCCCACGGCCAATCGGATACCAGTTAATAGAAATGTGATTTAAAGACTACAAACACTTCAGGGTTTTTTTAAGTTTTTGCCATTCCGTGAACATCTACTTTTTGTTTTTATGTTTCATTTATATTGAAAACATTAAGTTAAGTAAAATAAATTTATATTCAAAAAATATTATTTAACTGTTTTAAATGTTGTTTTTATTTCAAGTCTAAGTTTAATAGTTTAGGAGAAAACTGAATTTAAAAACTGTTATACCTTCTTTTGCAGGCCAGTGTAGTTATTTATGTATTAATTTCCTTAGTTCTAGTAATTTATCGAAATAAAACTATGCTTTGTATGCACTGTTCATTCTTATGATGTTGAGGTGCTTAAAAAACCTATAGATTCGTGCTATAGCAACATTTACTTGAAACCCTATGTAAATAAAACCCGACATTTTTATTTACACGCATTTGAATTATGCGAGTTGTTCACGTTAGTACATTCCGGAGAACGCGGTAGTTTCTGCTCTGTATAACATTACAACGGAAATAAAACATTACTCTTATTCAATTTAAACTACCTATATTTCTACTTTGTGGCAGTATAGTGTGAGAGATGCTATCATTATTTTGTATCTTACTGTCAAGTAAAGAAGGCCTCTAAATAAACTAGCTGAATAGATAGTATGTGGGACGGTATTAGAGGCGGTAAATACCTTAGGATTTTTTTTGAATAACCATCTAAGCCGTGCAACGTACTTGTGTTAAATATTAAAAACCCTAACGGAACAAATATCTGTATATTATCAAACAATTGTCTCGCGACGGGAATTGAAACCGCTACCTCCTGTGTATCAGTCGGCTGTTAGACCAACTGAGCCAGGGAGGTCGTCAATTTCAGATTTCTCAAGTAAAAGGTTCACTTAAAGTAGGTACCTACATTACAAAAAATCGCCAAATGACTTAAAAAACGCACTTGACTCTCAGACTACAAAACATTGCGATCAAACAATTGCATTAAGTAATACTTATTAGTTATTTCATTTGCAAGTTCAATGTAATTCTTATGCACATGGCACACACATAATTCATAATGAAACACGCAGTTAGGTACTGCTACATTTTTTAATGCCGTGGGATGCCGGCAGTAGAATGTTACCCCTTTTTTCATGCTCGTAGATGCAGTAAGAGCCTGCTGAGGGATACCTCCGGAAGGTGGGCAGCAGCGTTTTTCCGTGTAACAACATCCCGTACTGCGCTCGCCAACCCGCCTGCCAAGCGTCTGTCCTACGGCTGAGATGATGAAGTAACTTAGTGTTTTTAGCTTAAAAATGATCTAGTACAAGAAATGAGTAAATTAAATTGTCTCTGAATAACACAAATGCATGCACGTCCCGTTCTTGTAATCATGGCAACTGAGTTATTACTCGCAAACATGGGGTAAATCGATCGGCGTCTTAAGGGCCATGGCGGGTTAATTGGCCACGACATCCATAAACATGAATAATTAGTGTGTCTAAGTGACATCCTTATACATGTTAATCATTGAGAAACTTGCAGTGAACTAATTTCCCGGTAAAATTATACTCATGTAGGTAAACTAGGTACTATTTTAACGGAAATTAATTAAGTGCAAACATTTTATTCAAAATTACATGCTGCTGAGCGCAGTACGGGATGTTGATACCTACACGGAAAGACGCTGCCCATCTTTCAGAGGTATCCTTTGGGTGATTCTTACTGCACAATCGGGCAAGAGAGGATATTGTTGCCCACATTAAACTGCCGACACCCGGAATACTGAATGAAACTATTTCAATAAGTACTCAATATTTTTATTGCGAACATGTTACAAAAGATCTTATAAATTAGGTAAGTAAGTAGTTACAAACATGAACCCTGCAAGGGCATAGCATAGCAATATGCAGTAAGCAACGGTAATGCTAAGTGGCGATTGGTACCTACTCATAAATATTTGGTTGATTGGAAACATCTAAGGACTTAACTGTTTAGTAAATGCAATCTCGTACCTATAAGGTTTATTCTCTTAGAGGTCTATATTTTGGTCAATGACTACGATATATTTTTACGAAGTAATTTTACTTCATTTTAAATTAGTAGGTACCTAAATTATCTGTCATTTACGAGTAAATATATGCTAATTGATTTATTTACACTGAACATTCGGATTTCTAAAATAGAGCTAGTTATTTGAAAACCCGAATATTATTTTTGGGGTGGAGGAATTCCAATTGCTTTGGCGTAATTCCAAAGGTACTATCATGCGTCTTACTAAAATTAAATGAAATGCAGCTAGGTTATTGAGAATCATAGAACCATTGATTAAAAACGAGTATCTACCGTTAAAATTATCATTTATTGCTATATATCGCACCTCCAGTCGTAGACTGACTCAATTCAAAATTTGAGTGAATTAAGATAAGTATACAGAACGACTCAAAAAAGTGCGCTCTATCGCCTAGTAAATCAGAAACAGAGTAAATCATAAATAAACTGTAATAGCTCTCTGTTTCATAAAGTCATAGTGTTATTTATCAAAAACTGTCAAGGACCGAAACACATTTTCTTCATTTCCCAAAAAACATGAATTTTGGATTGAGTCAGTCTACGACTGGAGGTGCGATATATATTAATATGCGTAGCGCTCTGTTTGTCTGTCTGTGTATGGGACGATTACAACCGAACGCGTTGACCGATTTACATGAAACCTTTTTTGTTAGCAAAGTCTAATTGAGAGAAGGGTACTGATTGATTTTGGTGACCCTAGGATCACAGGGACCGGAGTTACCTCAAAATTTCACCAAAAAAAAAAACCATCACCACCATTTCAGCCGTAAAACGTCCACTACTGAACTAAGGCCTCCCTCTTGGATCTCCATGAGGGGTAGTTGCCATACTCACCACGCTTAGCAGGCGGGTTGGTGAGCGCAGTGCGGGATGTTGGTATACGGAAAGACGCTGCTGCCCATCTTCCGGGGGTATCCCTTAGCAGGCTCTTACTGCATCCACGGGTAGGAGAGGAGGGGTAACATTCTACTGCTGGCACCCCACGGCAAAAAAAAAAACAAAAATGCCATTTTTAACCTTTGGTGACCTTTTGAGGCCTTCGCCTCAATTAACTAACCAGGTTCACAAGAAAATGATGTTGGGGTAATTCCGGATTTTTATATCAGCGCGAAAAGCACTCATTGTAGAAGATTCGACACTGCACTCCTCCGATGGCTGTTAGCAACTACGAGAAGCGTAGGTAAAGCCACAGATTACATAAACTAAGTAAAGCTGTGGTAAAGCGTTGTAGGTGGTTGTAGCCTCGTAGACAAAACTAAGTGGCAGGTAGATAAATTATGCCATCATTAAAATTACGCATTTTTACCCATCTCCAGAATTACCTCAATGCACTATACTTTTATTATTTTCTTTTACATAACATTTCCTTAAAAAATGTGTTGCAGCTTACATTCATAAACAACGTAAATACCTACCTACTTAACTTATTACACAAAAATATTGTTTCCTTCCAAAATATCCTCTCGTTAGGTCTCCAAACTTTGAAGCCTTGGGGCCATAATATTTTTTTCGCTATGTTGCAACTTGCAAGGGCCATAACAATTTTAATTTTTCTGCCCACCTAAGCAAACATAGGCTTTTATTGCATTTTAATTACTATTGATTGTGTATTGTGACACGTAACGGGCCGGATTGATGGCAGTGGCGGGCCGGATTTGGCCTGCGGGCCGTAGTTTGGAGACCTCTGATCTAGGTCATTATCATAATCATCATCTCAGCCGTAGGACGTCCACTGCTGGACACATTCCTCCCTCATGGATCTCCATGTCCATGAGAGGTTGTTGCCATACTTACCACGCTTAGCAGGTGGGTTGGCGAGCGCAGTACGAGATGGTGATATAAGGAAAGACGCTGCTGTTCATTTTCCGCAGGTATCTCTTAGCAGATTCTTATTGCATCCACGGGCAAGAGAGCAGAGGCAATATGCTACTACCGGCACGCCACGGCCCTCTATTACCTAGGTAAATGACGAAAACATCCAAAATTAGGTAGCATTCACACATTGCGGTCAGCAGAATTGCGGTTAGTACCAAATAGCCCTAAATTAGACGTAAGACGGACGGCGACGACTCACTTCCTTTCCATAATGACTTTATTAAATTAAAAGTATTATTTTTCGTCTCCTTTATTACCCCTAAGCCATAATGCTGGCTTCAGTGTCACGCGATCTTGGGATGATATTATGAAAATGGATGTGACCGTTACCCCATTACTTTCTTAGGAATTTATTTTAAGAATCGGAAGCTCGGCTATGTTAATTTTACTTTTAAATGCTTATTTAATTTAGTTTTAAAGGCCAGGAGTTACTATTCTCAGTATTTAAAGTTACTCAAAAAAGCCGCGTTGGCCGAGTGGTTTGTACCCCCGACTTTCAATCCGAAGGTTCAATACCGGCAGTGTACCAATGGATTTTTCTTTCTTGAAAAATATATGTGCACACTTAACACGTGCTTTAATGGTGAAGGAAACATCGTGAGGAAACCCGCGGCTTAGTTAGCTTCAGACGTATTGACCTGTTCTTTCCTCTGAATAATAGCTGACTAAGCTGAGAGGATGGTATAGGTGCTGGGCAAGCCTAATCCATCTTACAATGTCCCAGGCACTGCAGCGTCCCGTACAGCATGATTACCAGTTGCTGACGCTGTATAAATCATCTATAATAGACGCGAAGGCCTTACTATAGTTACTATTACTCGCATAAAGATTACTACTTTTAAATGAATTACTAGCTAGAATGTTATGTTGTTAATAACTAGCTAAGTAAGTACCTACTAAGGTAATTATAGCACTACGTAGATATCTAATCTACCTTATGGAGAGCTTTCCAAGTCGAATGGCAATCATCGATTTCATAGAAGTAGTACCTACACCAAAACTTAAATTAAATACAGTACGAAAACTTAACACAATGACTCATTTAAATCCTTGAATATCTACATGATTTAGAAACTGTTTGGGATTCCAATTCTGGGCTCCTGAATAATGCTTATTGTTGGACTATCCAGACGCCAAGTAAATCAAGGAAAAAAAAATCTTAATCTAGTATGCAGAAATACTAGGAGTATTAGCCCATGTTCAGATGACCGCGCGGCACCGCGCGGTTGGCTCGGCGCGCGGTTTGAGATTGTAACAAATCAATGTTGTTGTTTACATGACCGCGCGGCACCGCGCGGCGACGCGCGGCTTAAGATCTACAATCCTGTATAGAACTGTTCAGATGACCCGCGCGGCACCGCGCGTTCATCTGAACATAGGCTTAAGGTAAGGTTCCCAGCGTGTCACACTAAAAACTGTGACTCGTTGGAAATTTGTTTGGAAAAAAGAAGTGAAAGAGAAAGACGCAAGATACCGGACGGAAGCACTTAGGTTCTGCAATCTCACCAGGCTAATAGAATTGAAGGCCTAATAACTCAGGGAGCATGTAAAAATGATTGGCTGGCCCTCGTTAACTGGATAATTTTATTATGCAAAACAGTATAAAGTGTTGCCAGCGTAATCGCTCGAATTACCCACAAGAGACATGACTTGGGCAGCTCAGGGTTATCTACAGCTGGTAAACTCAACTGCGCAGATAAGTAAGGCCTAAGATCATTTATACAGCGTCAGCAACTAGTATTCATGCTGAACTAGTATTCACGGGACGCTGCAGTGCCTGGTATATTGTTAGATAGCTTGCCCAGCACGTATACCATCCTCCTATCTAAGTCGGCCATGAGTTAGGTCAATAAGTCTGAAGCTGAATCTCACTTTATTGTGAGTTTCCTTCCTCGGTTTTAAAAGACCCAATCAACAATACCACACCATCGGACAAAATAAAAAAAAATATCTTCATCTTGTCCATGTCCATGCAATATTACAGCTTTTTAGTTGTACTAAGGTTCCTTGTTGTACTACGGAACCCTACATGTTACTTGCACAGGCAAAGCACAAAATACAGAAATAAAACATATTTTTAGTAACTGTATTTTTTTTGTGAATCATGTGATGTGTATGTAGGTAGTTAATTATTGTATTTTACGAAATAAATGATTTGATTATGAACCCAGTCGCCCCGCAAAGCAAACCAACCGCCCTGAACTTCCTAGAACGCCACAAGTTTGCGCGGGAATAATGGTGTTAAAAAATGGCGTACCGTAATGTAATGCGCACAGAAAACTGCAATCACCTCAATGTGTTGTCCATTAAATATGATGGACTTTTATTAAGGTTCGGAATAGCCTTCGTAGTAGTATTCATATTAATCCATAACCTATTATTAACTATGATGACCTCCGTGGCGCAGTGCGTTGATAGCCGGCTGGAATGCAGGAGGTTGCGAGTTCAATCCCCGCCGGAAAATGCTTATTATATATAAGGTCTGCATATTTACTTTGTCTGCAGATATTTGTCTCGGGACTGGTTGCTTTTCTATTAGTGATAAGCATGTATTTACAAAAATAAGTAGGTATTTACTTATTCTTTTATCTATCCGTTAGGTACCCACAACATAAGCTCTGCTTACTTTGGGGCTAAATGGTGCTGTGTTTCCAGCGTTATTGTAGGTACCCATTATTGCATAATAGGTACAATGATCCCACGACATAATGCACTTATCATGTTTCTTCGTAAGTAAAAAACCATTGTAATTACGGAAATCAGAGATAAACTAAAGATCCTTAGGTAAATTATGTAAGTTAAAAAAAATCTGGTCTTGTATCACAATAAAATGCAAATAATCAAGCCATAAAGGTCACAGCCGATTTTGAAACATCTTTGTAATTTAATTTAAAAATTCACAGAAACCATCCGCAGCGGTATCTACCAAATTGCACATCCACACAACAGCAGCCTAATTCCTTTAAACATAATTCTTCGCTCCTTTATGGTATATTTTTAAATTAACCCTGCCGGTGTAATGACTATAATATTCGCTCTTTTGATTAAATTCATCCAAAACCAATATTTAAGCGTTATCACGGACAACATAACGATGAGAGGAGAAAATAATATATGGAGACGCTTGCTAAAACTGAGTCCATCCTCTTTTGTGTCAAAGTTGCAGTCTATTTTTATGCAAATTATTTCTTATTTGGACTAATGAAGCCACTGATAAATATTAATGCCTGTAAATTTCACATAAACCGACTATTAATTTAATAACGCAGATCGTCACCTACATTATATAATAATTTATTAAATTATGTCTGATAATGACTTTCCTTTATTAGTGTCACAGTAAGAGAGGGGTCTCTTCTAATACAAGTTTTTCAAACTTAAAAGAAGAGTCCCACAATATATTTACGACAACCTGTAGTGAATAATAAATTAATTTTGTTTTTTTTTTTATTTGTATTTATTTAGAGCTTGGAGCGGATAGACAGATTCAGATTCAGATAGACATCTTGGGTAACATAATTTTATAAGTTATTGATTATAATGACTTTCCTTTATTTGGAGCTTGGAGCGGATAGACGTCTTGGGTGACATAATTTTATTAGTTATTGATTAGCGATTGCTTTAATTAACGGATTAATTTAGATTAGAAATACGTACCGTGGGTATTAATTATTAGTAATAAATGTCTTATATTTATAGAGAGGCAGTTGATTAAGGTGACCTTTAACGTATATACCTACCTAGGTAGGTATCTGTCGAAATCAACAATTCTTGTTTGTATATGACTAAGACCCATTATACGGTCCATAGATATTAACCCTAGTTCGCTGCCTAACTGAATGGTGTTGAATTACGATGTGCCAACACAGTATTACCCGCAACGATTACACGGGTAATGTCGAAATGATCCCCGCATTACGGGTTGAGCATTGCAGGGGTTAAGTGCATCGAATCGGAAAACAGCTTACATGTTGCAAATCAATTTATCTAGAGGTATGGTAAGGGATAAACCGTTGACTTATGTAACCGAGATTTTGTTTTTTTTTTTCCGAATTGACAATATATGTTGTTGACCGCAGATGGCCATGACAACGTTACCGGACTATGGCGAGCGCAGAAGGCGCCCAGCCGCAAAAGTTAGGTTGGGGCAACAAGCTCAAGGGCACCACTTAGGTTCGAATCACGGCTTGGACTGTTGCCAGATTTTTGTATGTACTGATGGTTAACGTCCAGGTGCAAAACTGCACCTGAAGACGGAAGAGTGTATTCTTCGGCCCCGCCGGCGGGACCGGTTATTGAAAGTATGCCTAGCAGCGAATGTGGGACGGGTTGACGTCACCTCCGGGTTAGCGGCGGTGAGCTCGTCAACGGGCAAGCCGAGAACGTGTCTCGGTCGACGGAGGAAAGCCGAGATTTTGCTCGCATTGTGTCCAGATAATAAGGGTTGTTGGACCGATAGATGAACATAAACGGAATTCGTGCTGTTTTTGTTGTAGTGTAGGAACATACTGTAACATCCGTCGACGTACTAGGTGGTTATAGGGTAATAATAAATGATAGAACTGATGGTGTACGACTGCCGTCCGGCGCGTTGGAAAGGTGGGAAGTAAGGCGTCTAGCGTCCCCCGCGCCTACCACCGCTTGCCTTTCACCTTAGCACACCCGGAAACATTTAGTATACTATTTCTGATGGTCAATAGTTCTAGTTTTTTAAAATCTATGTTTACAAAACATAAAACCGGACAAGTGCGAGCTGGACTCGCCCACCGAGGGTTCCGTAGGTATGTAGAAATATAATAGTTATTATGAATTAGCTTATCTAATTTAGTAAAAGTTTTAAAAATGCACAAATATTCGGTCACCCATCTAGTTTGTGACCGCGCGTAGGGTTGCTTAACTTCGATGATATTTCGTACTTTTTTATGACGATTTTTGATTTCATTGAAAATGTAATAGTTTTTGGATTTTTCTCCGTATCTACCTAAAGTAAAAGACGTTAAACCTTGGCAAATTTCATAGTTCTAGCTCTATGGGAAGTGTCGAAATATGCGTTTTTTGCGGCATAAACGGCCGTATCTTTTTTTCAGGTTAACTTAGAATATTCATTTAGGTATTCATATCCTTTGACAAATTACATGTTCTTGAACAAGTCAGTTTAAAATAAAAAAATAAATGTAAGCCTACTTATTAGTAACATAATAATAGGTCTTTACCTATGAAATTGCCGTTCTTTAGTACTGGTAATTTCAAATAAAAAAAAGTTTGGCATGGCTTTGTATTCTAAATTCAAATTAATTTTGTTTTAAAAACATGACATTCTTTTTACAAACTCAGTCTTTTGTTTATTGATTAGCGTTGTATTTTCATTATATTTGAACATTTTTCGTCATAATGGATACCTTAAAAATTCGTGTAATTATGGAATATGAGTTCCGTCGTGGCACCAACGCGACACAAACGGCACGTAACATCAAAAACGTTTACAGAGAGAACTGTACAAACGAACGCACAACCCGTTATTGGTTTTCCCGGTTCTGTTCTGGAAATTTTGACTTGAAAAATGAAGCTCGTGGCCGTCCGAAGACTTGTCAACAATGATGAATTAAAGGCGATTGTGGAAGCTGACGAAACTCAATCTACAGCTGAGATAGCAGCAGATTTTGATGTTAGCATCAAACCAATATTGATCCATTTGCGACAAATTGGCAAGGTAGAAAAGCTTGATAGATGGGTACCCCAAGAACTTAACGATCGCCAGCGCAACGTACGCGTTGAGACCTGTCTCGCGCTGCTCAACAGACAAAGAACTGAAGGAATTTTGAACCGAATTGTTACGTGCGATGAAAAATGGATTCTGTTCGACAATCGAAAGCGCTCAACAAGTTGGTTAGATCCTGGTTCAGCACCAAAGCAATGACCTAAACCAAAAATGACCCCTAAAAAGGTGATGGTCACTGTTTGGTGGTCTAGTGCGGGTGTGGTTCACCACAGATTTTTACAAAACGGCATGAGCATTACTGCAGTTGTGTACTGTGAAGAACTGGAGACAATGATGGAGAAGCTTGCACATCTGCAACCAGCTTTGGTCAATCGGTCGTCCCCACTGCTCCTTCACGACAACGCGCGACCCCATACTGCACAACTGACAGTTTCCAAGCTGCAAGAGCTGGGGTTGGAAGCTCTCCCTCATCCGCCATACTCACCAAACCTTGCACCTACCGACTATTACTTTTTTTTAAATTTAGACAACTTTTTAGGGGGTAAAAAATTCAATTCCCCAGAGGCAGTACAAAATGCCTTTGAAGAGTTTGTTGCCTCCCGTGCAGCTGATTTTTACAAGAAGGGCATCAATAAACTGCCAATGCGTTGGCAAAGATGCGTCGATTGCATGGGTGATTACTTTGAGTGACAGAAATAAAAAAGTTTGAAAAAATAAGTACTTCCATTTATTCCGTACAAAACGGCAATTTCATAGGTAAAGACCTAATATTAATTTTGAAATTTGAATACGATAAATTATAAAAACAAAATTTTACGATACAGAATAGATAATCCTAATTATTAATATTATCAGCAAAAGTATCATCAAATTATAAAGGGATGTTATAATAATATCTTTATTAAATAACATAGGTAATTAAATATTGTTATTTTCACAGCTTAAAGAGGCTGTAGATTTTAGTATATGGTTTTAATTTCAACTTGATAGCTCATACGTTCTCGAGATAAAGGGTCTGACCGACAGACAGTCGGACAACAAAGTGATCCTTTAAGGGTTCCGTTTTTTTCCTTTTGAGGGTTGGAACCCTAAAAACAAAAGCCATTGCGGAATTTGCGATAGGTCATTGCGTACAACTCATGTCACGCAACTCAAATCATACTTATAACTAAAAACATTGATATCGCAGAAGCACTGCGCAGAAGCTTTAAATTCTACAAATGAAATGGATAATAATAGGGGGGTAGTAATATTAACAAATAGTATGAGTGCATTGCAGCATATAGCTCGATGCGCCTCTGGTTTTAGAAGAGGCATTTCGGTAGTCTTCGGTATTTTGAATAGGATTCATAATCTTGCATTTGTAGGGATGAGTCTGAAATTGCATTGGGTTCCGTCGCATATAGGTTTATGAGGTAATGAGGAGGCAGAAAAATTGGCTAAATTAGGTAGTACGGAAGGAACTTCTTATAGTTAAAAGCCTAATTTATTGATAATTCATTTCAGTTCAATTCAAATCATTGCATGCGAAAAACTTATGATTAGTTTGATGAATATTTTGATGAGAGAAGAAAAAGCTTAAGTGTGGTATAAAACTATACAATGCCAGCCTCCTCGTATACCATGGTTTATAAGTTGTAGATTAAATAAATATACCTATAAGTAATAATAACATGCATAGGATACGTTCCGGTCATTATCCCAACAGGAAATTTAGATTTTTGTTGGAAAAAGTTGATTCACCTTCAGTTGTGAGATTTGCAACGTATATGTATATGATGATGTACATCACCTCTTAATGGAATGTATCAAGGAGGTACAAATACCAAAGAGGGGCTCTCTAATGTAATGACAGAGTACAAGTTAAAAAGGTACGACATAGGTACCTACAGGGTGTAAAAGGACAACTACCGAAAACTTCGGGAGGTCAATGTACTCGTCAATATGAACAACTAAGGAACTTTTTCTGTAAAAAAATGCAAAGAAACAGCTGTTCCATATATTTTAGTTAAGTAGGTATTGTACTTTTGTATGGAACAGCATTGACCCCCCGAAGTTTTCGGTAGTCGCTCTTTTACACCCTGTATATAAATATTTTAGCGGAGCCTACTTCTGCGGTACGCCGCGGCCTAAATCTATATGCATTAGTGACTCGTTTTGCTTACCTGTACTATATCAATGACCTGTACATTACTATCGTTAAATTTTGTTATTGTTAAAATTATTTTTTGTATATTAGTTATAAGTATTAAGGGTAAGATGGGACTTAAACACAATAAAAGGTGAAAATCCTGTATATAAATAGATAATAAAAAAAAACTGTCAGGTTTTGTCACAATTAATTTTATAACGTCTAAACGTCGAATCCTGATTATGTACGAATCAGTATATTGTCTTACAGAATATGAAATTTTGCTATGCACAATCCTACTTCCTAGTATACCGCACAAATTGACAAAATCAGAAAAATAATAATATGCATACATTTTAGGCCCTTCTATATGTGTACAACAGACTGCCGAAACAAATTCGTAAAGAAGCTTCCATTGCTTCCTATAAAAATAAATTAAAAATGTGGTTATTGGAGGGGGTATTTTACAGTTTAGATGAATTTAAGGAGTTATCTGAACTGTAAGGCTTCCCACCCATAGCAACGTAAGCATATTGACTTAGATATTGCATTTTTTATTACCTAATAATTTTAATGATTTTTAATTAATGAGTTTAGTGAATGTTTTAAGAAAGATTTCAATAAATGATTTTAATGAATTATAATTAATGTTATATTGTTGTTATTATGTTTAAATGAAATTTGTATTATGTTATGTGAACTGATTTACTTGTAAAACTGGTTTAATGAATAAATTAATGTATTGTATTGTATATCTATACTAATATTATAAAGAGGTAAAGTTTGTGAGTTTGTGAGGTTGTAGGGGGTAATCTCTGGATCTACTAAACCGATTTTCAAAATTCTTTTACTAATAGAAAGCCACAGTATTTGTGAGTGTCATAGGCTAATAAATTACCACCCAACGAAGTGGGCACCGGGTCAGCTAGTTGTATATAAAAGTGAAAGTAAGAATGTATGTATGTTCCCTTTTCACGTCAAAACCGCTGAATGGCAAAATTTGAGTCTCTTTGAATTTCCCGATATTTCGGCGCAGTTACATAAGAGATGTGTATACCTATCCTGTAAATATTTATTATAGTGTTACAATGTAGGTATATATAGGTAATACACCATGATTGTTACAAAAGTTATATGACATAGTTCATTGCTGGATAACCACCCTAAGTAATAAGTATAAGTTATTACCTACGTTCAGTTTAGTCATAAAAAAACAACTCCGTATAAATCATCTATAATAGATGCAAAGGCCTTACTCTTTTTTCAGTTTTGTCACTTATGAATTTTTAGGGTTCCGTATCCAAAAGGTAAAATCGGGACCCTATTACTAAGACTCCGCTGTCCGTCTGTCTGCCCGTCAGTCTGTCTGTCTGTCTATCACCAGGCTGTAGTCATGAACTGTGATACCTAGACAGTTGGAATTTTCACAGATTTACTTCGCTATAACAACAAATACTAAAAAAAGAATAAAATAAATATTTAAGGGGGCTTCCGCAGAACAAACGTGATTTTAATGCCGTTTTTTGCTCGATATTAATAACGGCAACAGGTATAATGCTTAAAATATTTACAGACTAATATTTACAGGTACGGAACCCTTGGTGCGCGAGCCCGACTCGCACTTGGCCGATTTTTATTCTAGCAATTATCCGGCCCCAGCTTTGCCTAGTTAAGGGCTACCATGACGAGTAAAATATTTCCAGGGCACTTGCAACTAATGGTACAATTTATCATTACACTATACTAGGGCGGCTAACCACAAAAAGCTTTTTCATACAATTTTTTAATACCTATTGAAGAGACATTAAGTAGGTTTTGTTCTTTCTTAATACTTTTTAAGATGCAGAGTGCCATAAAGCCTTATTGCGTCTGCCATTATCCCTCATAAGCATTCGGCATACTAGTGGCACAACTAGTGGTAGTGAAACAACGTACATATACACGGGGAATACGTCGATCCCACTAGCTGGTACACCAACCGAATCAAAGGCTTTACTAAAGCCAATTAAGACAATGCCGTGGGCTGCCGGCAGTAGAATGTTGCGCATCCTTTACCTTTGGATGCAGTAAGAATCTGCCAAGGCATACCTCCAACGTACGCCGGTAGCAAAGTCTTTCCGTGTAGCGCTCGCCAACCCGCCTGCCAAGCGTAGTGAGTGTGGCATCAACCCCGATGATAAGTACTTGGAGATCTATGAGGGAGGCCTATGTCTGGCTGTGGACGTCCTACGGCTGAAAAAATGAGACCACATTTTGTTAATAGCACTGTTAACTGACTGTGATTTTTCAACTTTTAATTCAAATAACTTGTGATTCTTTCAAGCGGTACATCATATGTTATTCTTGAAATACTTCGCAGGTCCATATAACTATTCCGTTGTGTTGTGTGCAACAGCATGGCTAAGCTGCTACTTGTTAACTTGCTTGTATTTTATAAAAAGTTATCAATATAATACAACTGGACTGCCAACCGGCCTCTAATCGCCGACAAGTAGACGAATTACTGTCGGGACGGTAAATAAGCTTACTATTTATTATTTTTATATTTATTAGTCATTTATTTCGCATCATATCAATCCATAACACAATATTACACACCTACTTAAACTACAATAACACACGACAATAATCTAGTTTAATAGTTTTGATTCCTAGCCTTTATCAATGTTGCTTTTAAAAGCGCTGGCAAGCAGTCTTCGGCATAACAATGACTGAAGTCATGTCATAAGATGCGTTTGAAAACTTTTTATAATTTGAAATGTATGTTGGTACGGTTTGAATCTTGCAAGCAGAATTTGTTCCATATCCTGACATCCGATTGAGCTGATTTTAAACAGACTTCAAAAAGAAGGACCATAATAAATTCAGGAAAATACGTACTCGAATACATATATCATAGGCGTACATATAGAGTGTTTTCAGCCACAAGTCAAGGCATTTATCATGAGAAGTCGGTTTATTTTGTGAAATATTGAATAATTATTCCATACATCCTTGATTCCGAAGTAATACCCAAAACTTTCAAAATGGCCTTTACATAGAGGAAACAAATGAAAGTTCGTTTTTAAAATGTTTTTTTTTTTAATATTTAATATAAACAAACCTAGTGTAAATTAAATTTTACTTGTGGTATTATATTATCCGTGGTTTTACATAGCACTCGCATAGTACACTAAATTACAAAAATTAGATCGGCTCGGAACGTTCCTGCTGTGTGTACCAACATTTAGCTCATGTTGGCAATGCTTTACGAGCACTTTGCTTTAAGCTGAGGTTACACAAGAAATTGACTGTAATTGGGATGCCACGCTACTGACGTGCAGCTTGCATGAAATAGCTGGCTCTTTAGACTGTTGTCTCTCGACTTTGGCATAGTCGAGGAACGAAGGCAAACTAAGGATCGGGCTGGCACAGTAGGCCTTACCCTTGAACACAAATTGCGATGAATTGAAATCGTAATCATCGCCAAACTTAATCTTATGGCCATTTCGTAAGGATTGGCATTTGACGATAATATCGTAATCGTTTTCTAGAGTAGGCGGTTGATCCTGGCGGATGGCACAAAATAAAAAAAATGCTGGACACTACACACCACGCTGTCTAGTCGCAAATTAAGCAAAGCTTGTATTATGATGACCAGATAAATGATAAATACGTTTTTTTTGTAAATACATACTTATCATAGAAAATACCCAGACCCGCGACAAATATCTGCATACACACATTTGTTTCGTAGCGGAATCGAACCCGCTACCTCATATCATGCATATCATGCTATTAGATCAACTGGGCCACGGAGGCAGTCAAACTAGGAGGCACAAAGCCAGCAGTAGGTGAAGTAGGGCTATGAATGATAATGATGATGATTATGGGGATTGCCATAGTCAAAGATTCGGTAAGATAATAATTTTTTCGACGTTTCAAACACGTTTCAGCATTCAGAACGCTAAAACGCGATAAAATTCTGTATGTACCTACTTTAAAACTTATTAATTATGTTAACAAAATCGCGAAAGTTTGACATAAGAAGCTCCTGTTTTTTTAAGTCTAACCGACAAAAAAAGGAGGAGGTATAAAAGTGAAATCGGTGGCCATTCTGATTTTGTTACAACACGATAGTTGTCACACCGTTGGTTTTCAGCAATAATGCTAGTTTCTAAAGAAAAAAAAAAGTAAATATGCCGTGTGGTGCCGGCAGTAGAATGTTGCACCGCCTCTCTTGCAGTAAGAATCTGCCAAGGGATACCTCCGCAGGATGGGCAGCAGCGTCTTTCGGTGTATCAACATACCGTACTGCGCTAGCCAACCCGCCTGCGTGGTAAGTATAGGAATAGCCCCGTAATGATCAGTGCTTGGAGATCCACGAGGGAGGCCTATGTCCAGCAGTAAACCTCCCACGGCGGAGATGATGATTCCTACTCAGCTTAGAAGTCACCCAGCTTTCCTCATTCAGCTGTGCATACAAAATTGCGGGCCTGTGTAAAGTCCATAATGGAATTAAATGAAAATAACCACATTATGGCTTGTAATGGATTTAACTGCCGTTCGCAAAAAAGTAAGAGTTTACGTACCTGCTTAGGCAATGAAGTTCGTTTTTTTAAAAATAAGACAACAAAATTTAACAAACAAGAAACAAGAAAATTTAATGAACTCTCTCTTCCAGCCGCAGGACATCCACAGTTGGACAAAGGCCTCATGGAACATTAAGTAGGTAGGTACTGATCACGAGAGGTTGTTGCCATGCTCACAGTACGGGATGTTTGATACAGGGAAAGACGCTGCTACCCATCGTCTGGAGGTATCTCTTAGCGTAGGGCTCTAGCGGTCAGAGGAAATATGTTGGCTCGCAGATCCACCCGTTGCACGGAACAAGTAAAAGTCACGCTATTTAAAGCTTACTGCCAACGCTTTTACACAGGGTGTTTGTGGTTTTAACATACCAAAATGTCGCTGGATGTTCTCCGAGTCCAATACAATAATATCTTCAGGATGATGTTGAGGCTGCCCCGATTCTGTAGCGCATCAGGGATGTTTGCTTACTACTGTACAGATGGCTTTCACGCCATCATTCGCAAAAAACAGTATCCCTGATGAGTAGAGTTCGGGGCAGCTAAAGCAGCATCCTGAAGACTGTAGCCGAAAATTGGACATCTCCGCTGTGGGAATGCCTCATACGAAGAGTGATTAGTGCGGGAAAGTATTTCCCACAGTAATCATTAACTTTTACTAATAGATTATATTAATTTAAGAAATAGTTATAATATAAATAAGAATTAATCTGTATTTAGCAACTTAATCTGTATTTAGTTAGGTACTCTTACTAGGCAAGAGCGATACCCCCTAACACAGGTACTTATCTACTTAAAAGGGGGTTTCCAATGCATAAAATGAAATGTATAGATTAAGTTACTGAAATAAACCTATTTTATTTTTATTTTATTTTTTATTTTAAGAATTGGCTTTCATATAGATCTGTAGTTATCTGAAATAAAATATTTTTATTTTTATTTATTTTTATGCCAACAACCCCTCTGACAAGTACTTGAAGATCCATGAGGGAGACCTATGTCCAGCAGTGGGCGTCCTGTGGCTGAGTTGTTGATGATGATGATAATGATGAGAAGCAGTGTCTTCTGTTGGGCTTTTTAATATTGTATGCTAGAGGCTCATTTCCAACAGCCGACTGCTGCAAACTGTGATGATGAAGTGAAAAATGTTTTTTTTTTACGACTAAATGACGAGACATGCCTTAGCCCACCTGATGTTAAGATGGAATCTCTGCCTATTACAGGTGCAATACCGCGGTGATCACGTTCACAAAGCAAGTGACATACGCTGCATTGCATTGCGCTCCTAAGACTTAAAGTAAGGTCTCATGCGCCCGTTTGTGTACACGTACTAACTACACTTATCAGCTTTCCCTATCCTCAAAGGTTTGCTGGAAGAAAACTCTTCTTAGGGTTAAGCTCGCCTTTGTACATGCCATTTAGTTAAGTTTATTTTGTATATATTTTCTAAGTGTACAATAAAGAATAAAGAATGTACTTTCACCCGCGCCCTTACCCTTCAAACCGGAACACAACAATGCAGACATTACTGCGTGGCGGCAGAAATAGGTATGGTGGTAGCACTTCCCCGGATGAACTCTTCACATCAAGTTCTACTACTACAAACTGAACCTCAGACTGATGGCTGTTCTCTGTTGAAGACGGATAGAGCCGGGAGCGCTAGCATAATTCAAGAAAAGCCAAATATCTTTTCAGTACCCGTTCGAGAGGGACAGACATGTGTTGACTCTCGCTTACTTTAAATTTTTTTTTAATTTTGGGTTTTTGGTCAAAATCGAGTTCAGAGGGACTCCTTTGAACCTTACACGCTTTTATTAAGAGTAGCTTCACTTGTGTGTTTGTATCTTTTGTATGTTTGTAACCGACGAACATACCAAAAGTAATAAAAGCGTGTAAGAGGAGAGAGGTTCACAGGAGTCCTTCTGAACTCTATTTTGACCCACTTTAAACGGTCAGATTTCATTGAAACTTTGTAGACTTATCAAGGACTGATTACAATACGATAATTTGATGATTTAATTCCATTAACCTGATTAGGATCGTCAGGATTAAATAATTTCCTCACATATTATTCTCTGTGTGACAGCAATATTCTTAACAATAAATCGACCTAACAGGTATAAAATAAAGAAAAAACAATTACAACAACATTTTTAGTTCGATGTGTTATTTATATAAATTAAAAGTAAAAAAACTTTTTAATAAACAAGCTTTTATTTCTACCTACTAAAAATAATAAAATAAACATTTAACATTACAGTTGAATGTAAACTTAAAACGTCTTTACACAACTTATGTGATAAAAAAGCTTGTCGCCAGATTAACCTGTGTAATTGTAACTTGATATAATTGTTTTTTTTTTGCAAACAATGTGAATACGAGTACCTGCTTAAATCTCGCGACAAGCTATTTTATCACATAAATTGTGTAAAGACGTCTTAAGTTGACATTAAACTTTAATGGAAAATGTTTATTTTATTTATTATGTTTAGTAGATACGTTAGAATAAAAGCTCGTTTATTAAAAAGTTGATTTTACAATTTTTTTTTTACTTTTTGGTTATCACTGGACAGTTGGTTTCTTGGCTGTTCATCTCATGCCCACCATGTTGGATTTAGAGTGATGTTATATAATTTTTCGAGTAACTCTCAGCAAGGCCTTTCATTTGATACCCATATTATAGGAGTGCATTAGAATAACTAGTCCGCCATCTTGGATGTTCCGCCATGTTGGATACAGAGTATCGTCATTTCATTTTCGAATTATTATCAGCAAGCCCTTTCATTTGATACCCATATTGTAGGAGACCATTAAAAATGACTTTTCCGCTATCTTGGGTGTTACGCCATGTTGGATTTAGAGTGACGTCATTTCATTTTTTGAGTTAATCTCAGCAAGCCCTCTCATTTGGTACCCATATTATAGAAGTACATTAAAAATAAGTAGTTCGCCATCTTGGGTGTTCCGCCATGTTGGATTCAGTGACGTCATTTCATTTTTGAGTTATTCTCAGCAAGCCCTTTCATTTGATACCCATATTAAAGGAGTACATAAAAATAAGAAGTCCGCTATCTTGGGTGTTCCGCCATGTTACATTCAGAGTGAAGTCATATAGCTGACCATGCATTGTCATAAAAAAAAACATGTATACAAAATTTCAGCTCAAGTGGTTGAAGATATCTGCTTCAAAATTGAGTTGCAAGATTCCGCGAACAAACATACATACATACATATGTACATACAGGGCAAGCTAAATAAAAACTTGTAAAAAGCGTGTTTTTTAGTTATTTAAACTATCTTTATGTTATTTAAATTACAAAAGGACTTTGTCGCCAAGCAACCACATCGTCCCAAAAAGGCTTTACAAAAATCAACACAAAAAAAATTATAAAACTATTCTAAACTCAATAAATGAAATCAATTTCTCATCCCCAATCACATGGCCGACAAACAAAGAAGCCAAAGTTCCAATTACATATTAAATTACGTTATTTTTTACCGATCCTCATAGATTGGTCCACGGTTCCCCATAGATTGGCCCATGGATCACTCCGCAGGGGTTAAGCTACCATTTACCATGGAATACGTATCAGTAGGTAAGTTAATTGAATCGATCATATTCATTTTATTTATGGGGTTTGATCTGAATGACCTTCTCAATGAAACTATGAGGCTACCCTACTAGATGGCGCTGTAAGAAAAGTCCAGGTTACCGATCCTACTAAGTATATTTTAACCGACTAAAACAAAAGGAGGAAATTGCTCAATTCGACTGTTTATAGTTAGACAGAATTATTTCTTTCAACTAAAAATATAGATATGTGAAATTAGTTAATCTATAAGTATAAATTAACTCATTGTGAATTTCACATTTTATTAAATGTAATAAATAACACAAAGAGAACATAATTTTTGTGGTAAAAATTATCAAAATGAATCCATAAATGGACTCTGTACTATCTGACAATAGACTGACATTTTATTTCATGTACCTGTTTAGTTAATTTTGACTTGTGACGTTGCGGAAATCCATTATACTATCTTAATTAAAGTAACATAAATCCGCTAACGTATAACGTATAATAAACGCTTTGAAAACATTTAAAAATAATTTGACACGTGCTTCGCCTATATACGAGGCAACTTCAGGAGAAATCGGCATCATCACGGCTTACACTAGAAACAAGAAAGACGTAAACACAGTTACCCTGCAACGAACCACACCCCGCTCCTTGGCCGTGTTACCTCGCCAGACCGCCGCGCCGAAGTGAAAAAAGAGATTGTATTTCATATGACATGTATTTGACATGTATAGTGACATATATTTCATATCATGTCACGTCTTTACCTTCCTTACCTTTATGATCTAATTTTGGCACGTGTGACTATACAATCGGTTTGAAAGGTATAGCTTTATACAGGGTGTAAAAGGACAACTACCGAAAACTTCGGGAGGTCAATGTACTCGTCAATATGAACAACTTTTAGTAAGGAACTTTTGCTGTAAAAAAATGTAAAGAAACAGCTGTTAAATATATTTTAATAAAGTACCTACGTATTGTACTTTTGTATGGAACAGCTGTATCTTCACATTTTTTTACAGCGAAAGTTCCTTAGTTAAGTTGTTCATATTGATGAGTACATTCACGCCCAGAAGTTATCGTTAGTCGTCCTATTACACCCTGTATATAGGGTGCTGTACAATGAATATAAAATAGACCTTTCAGTCCTTATAAAAGGTCAACTTATCCATAATTAGAAATAAACACATTTACACAGCATGCATCGGAAGATAAAAAGTGTTAATACTTGCAAGTATTTTTTCATGAAGATATTAAACTAACATAATAAAATTAGCATGACTGTGTTTTTAAAATAATAAAGAACTTAATTGCGGCTAGAAACATCATCGGAGTAAGTTTAGGACGGTGCTACACTATGCTGTAATGCAACGCGTCGCATCACATTTTGGGATGTTAGCGATAGAGGTTTCTCTCCTGTGTGACTTACAATTAGACAATTACCTAAGTACCGCTCCTTAGGACTTCAAGAGGTTCAGGTTTTTATAGAGCTGTATGAAGAATGCTATTGAGGAGGACAATGGGACTTAACACGGTTCTATAAAATGGGCTAATGACAGGGTATGGAAATCAATTTTTTATTTAGTCGATTATAGAAGGTCGATGAGGGTGCAGTTAAGGTAAATAAATAAATAAAACCGGGAAAGAGCGAATCGGACTCGCGCACCCAGGGTTCCGTGCCATCATACAATATAATATATGATAAAGGCGGTTTATATTTGTTGGAGAACCTTCTCTTGTCTGATAGCGGAACTTATGTAGATTTTTACACCTTCCATGATTTCTAAATATGCATTATGATTATTAAAACCCCCTTCCACCCCCTTGTCTAAAAAACTATGCAAATAAGAGTGTTTGCTATAATTTTCTTATAAAGTTTACATATAATTCTATTAGCTGTAAAAGTTTCACGAGTTGATCTCCGCAACCTTCGGAGATAAGGGGGGGGGGGAACGGTCATTTATTCAACATTTTTGTTAATAACTCAAAAACGATTCGGCCTAAAGGACAACTAAAAACTGATTATTAATGTGCAAATGAATACCTTTCATATGATTCCACACAACCTAGTAACTTCACAAAATTTTTGAAAACCCCCCTTCCACCCCCTTGTCTAAAAAAACTATGCAAATGAGAGAGTTCGCTATAATTTTCCTATAAAGTTTATATACTATTAGCTACAAAAGTTTCACGGGTTTATCTCTGCTAACTTCGGAGATAAAGGGGGGAACGGTCGTTTTTACAACATTTTTGTAAATAACTCGGAAACAATACGGTTTTAAAGGAAAAATAAAAACTGTTTATTAATGTGCAAATGAATACCTTTTATATGATACCCCACACGACCTCGTAACTTAAAAAATTGAGATCCCCTATCCCTGCAATCAAAATATGAATATTTTTTTAACATTTCCTTAAATGCTATATTAGTAAAATATTTTTATCTTAACCCATTCACATTTCAAGTCGATAGGATCAGTAGTTCTCGAGATATCCATTTGTGACAGACAGACAAACAGAGTGATTCTATAAGGGTTCCTTTTTACCATTTTGGTCCGGAGCCCTAACAAAGATGCAGCTGTGGCCTTAAGAGTCAATCTCTAAATTAAAAAGAAGAACGTGCAAAAAATAGTGTTAATGTATAATAAGAGTAATCATAATCCAGTTATAATCTATTTTGAAAATATGATTATTTACGAGTATAAGTTAGAGCGTTCTACAGATTATGTACGTTATGATTTCAAACTTTCCCTCCGCGTTTTTTTGCGAGATAATCTAAATTATCGCGTGTCATTGAAAAATGGATCCGCGCCGGGAACCTCTTCGCGCTATGATTTTTTACGATTTCAAGTGTTGCCTGAAACTGGACGAAACGTACGATAGACTTCATGGAGGGCCTTTCAAGGCAAGCGTGTATCGTTAGTATAACGAATAGTACATTTGGTATAATATTCTCATGGTAACTCGCTGTGCGGTGCGGTATTCTCCCGCACGGCCGAGTCCAGCCTTTATTGTAGTAAGTCGCAGTAGGGGATCCTATCCCAGCTTGACGTCAATCCACATCTTGCTTACAAGAGATGTGCCGTACAAATCGATTAATCGTTAATTCTTTAAGTTTCGCAGGTGCAAATATCGCATTTTTAATCGATTATTCGATTAAGCAGGTGCTTTTTCGGCATGTTTTTGTCAGTGATGATGTTATTAAAATTTAATTTGATAGTTTGTTTTTTGCTGTTTGATGAATAGGAATTAGTTTTGGATGATGAATGCCTGGTTTGATTAGCATTAATTGGTTGGTCATGTGTGCATATAAAATAAAGGTGAGGATTTAAATTCTTTTTACAAAAGTTTTCTAGAAAACGATAATAGGCAATTATGTAGGCATTGAATTAATGCTGGACGGGTTTACACTGTGCTGTGTTAATTATAATAACGCAAAACTTGATTAAGGAGAATCTATTTTTTTTAGCACGATTTAACATTTTTGTAAGCACATAATAACTGTTTGTGTACATAGTACCACTCAGACCTGGAACCTTAGAATAATAACACTATGGAGCAATAAATGGCTCCAAACGCCGAGCCGCGCCGTAGTGTTCAATTTCAAATCACGCCGAATGTGTCTCTGTTTAAATGAATTATGACGGTTTGTGCAAATTGTGCAAGTCGTGCGCAAAAATTGTGTCACAACACATCTGAAAAACAAAAGAAATATAAAAATATCACTTTTCACAGGTAAGCATGCAGTATTTCATAGAATCTTCTAGTTAATTAGGTCAAAATGGACATGTGGATGGAAGTATTTTCCCATTTTTACTGACTTAATTGCTCCGGCCTCCGACTGATTAATTTGCTAGGTATTGATATTTAATTAGGTGACACGCTCTCTAATATGTAGATGTTTGTGTGATTTAACGACCTGAAATTCTGTTACTTGAAAGTTGAGAAGTCTAAAACGAATTTTATTACCACACTGTTAAAATCATATATTACTTGTCAAATGAGTCCTGTCGTTATTGCTGACAAATGGGTGAAAAATATAAGGTAGGTATTTTCTTTGATGTAATGAAAATTTTGTGTAAATAAAATAGTTTGTACGGGTTTCAAATCGCGGTTTAATACTTAATCATCGTCGTCGACGTCGTAATAATGTTTACTACATTGTTGTTTTCTTTTATATAATTTATATTGAAATTAAACTTTAATTTTCCTACTGTATATCATTCGAATTAAAAAATAAATTGTTGAACTTTGTTGTTGTATTCTTCTTCATTTATATAGACGTTCCCGCAATGTTACAACTTAACATTACCATATCTATACTTTAACCACACTTAGCTATTTACGTATTATTGCCAAAATCAAATGGTTATCAGCGGCGGAATCATTTCCTCGCTTTCGGTGAAATTGCACCTCCACTGGCAACATTAGACAAGTGTATGTGTGCATGTCGCCGATCTTTCTATAGTGTAAGTATTATTCTAAGCCCGGAACGTAGGTGTAAGCAGTATAAGCAGTATAATGTGGTATAAGGCCGAACAGAAATGAGTCCCGGCGAGGGGATCGGACCTGTCCACAAAAAAGGTTTTAATATAGAAATTGAAAATAAAATAGAAATATACACAGGTACATTAGAATCAAAGTAACAAAAAAAAAACAAAACTTAACCTTAAATAAACAGATGACGGACCCCTCGGTGGCGATAGCTACTTCACAAGCAGCGCTGGTCATCATTTCATCATTTCAGCTGTAAAACGTCCACTACGGAATACAGGCCTCTCTCATGGATCTCCATGAGGGGTAATTGTCTTACTCACCACGCTTGGCAGGCGGGTTGGCGAGTACGGGATGTTGATACACGGAAAGACGCTACTGCCCATCTTCCGAAGGTATCCTATAGCAGGCTCTTACTGCATCCACGGGCATGAGAGGAGGGGTAACATTCTACTGCCGCTGCCCTACGGCAGCTCTGGTATTCTTAAGGAACTCAATGAGGGCACAAACTCTAGCATTCCAATAACTGTAAGTAGGTACCTACATGTTGATATAATAACATAGATATAGAATGATAAACATCTACCAAAACTAATTTAATAAACGCAATTGTAAGCTTATCGGAGATGTATCTCCGATGGTTTATTGTTCATTCATTATTCAAATCATTGTTTGAGATAACCCGTCGGCAACCATTCAACGTGGTAGGTGATAGGAAGCAACCAATTTAGAAACCAGCCCACCACACGAAGGTATCTTGTGTTATTTATAAAAAGGTTTGATTGTACAAAATAGTACAATATATAGCTAACTTGCTTTAGTGCCTCGATTACTTAAGAAATTGTTGTGAGAGAAAAATAAATGTTCATTTTATTTTAATTATTTATTGTTACGAATTATGCACCAATGTGTTTTTCTTTGTTAAAAAATGTATGCACAAATTAACCCTAAGGATAACATCATGAGGCTACCCGCGGCCTAGTTAGGTTCAGAAGTATTGAAATATCTTTTTCTCTAAATATAGCCGACTAAGTTGGGAGGATGGTACAGGTGCTGGGCAAGCCTTACCTGTCCCAGGCACTGCAGCGTCCCGTACAGCAAGAATAACAAAATGCTTTTCATTGTTTGTAATTGTTTTAAACGTTTTATAAATTAGTTTGAAAACTTTTTTCGAAACATGTACCTAGTTTTGCTTTTTCATAATACGTATGAAAAAACTCATTCATATACGACACTTTACCTACTCTGGGAGGTGTAATGTCTATTCTCAGTTTTGCAATCATGCTCTTCCATTAGATTTATTTATTTATTTATTGATACCACTCTATTTAAAAAAATTCTATGGTTCATCCTCACTTTCACATATATCTTGTAAACGTCTCAAAACTAATAAAATACTTGTTTATTTTGCTCTTTTTTTAAAAGCTCATTCGTAGATACTAGAGTGGATATTTATTTCCACGATTTATTTTCGGGAACCGAATCTGTCCATTCAAAAAACCCCTTATTATTCCACGTTAATGAATAGAGATGAGCGATCAGTAATCTGGTAAAATGATAAATTGTTACAAATTATCCTTTTCCTCGTCAGCTGTAATGAATTCAAATCTGTAAATGTAAATAATATGGTGTCTGGCATTTGATTTAATAAAAATAGGCAGAGAGCCAGCGGTAGCAGTTTCACAAAATTCTGTGAAGATGATTGTTAAAGGTGTGCACAATTAATGATGGTCATCCTAACGGATCTTAGAAGATTCTGTCTACAGATCCAGTCAGGATCTAATGAGCGTTTTTACTATTAGTGGAACCTGTTTTTAGAATAATAATTAACGATAAGATATATGTACCTTTCTAGATAAGTTTATTTAGTCACACAGTTACAAGTAGTAAACACAAAGTAAATGAATTAGGCTCTAAAACTAGTGACAAAAATGGCCACTTCACAGCATGTCATCATATTCATTTGATTATTATAAAATTAGTATTCCCATTTTGTCTTAGTCCTTGCCTGATGAATTGATGATTAACGGTTTTGATATGTATTCATAAACTCAACTTAAACTCATACTTATATAACTCGAACTTAAAGAAAGGGAAATTAATAATGAAACATATAAAAAATATTGTAACGTGGGCTTTCGCTCTAGTCAATATAACCATACTAGGTAGAAATCAATTGGATTTTGTTCATTTGAATACATAGTTTATCATATTTTATTGACGTGCTCAATCTTAATTTATAACGGACGCCACCAAAAAAGTTACGCCAGGCGCCATATTTTTCCCTAATCGTTTCCCAAAGTTAATGATTCAATATTGGCCATGGTTACGTAACAACTAATGTATTTTAATTATCTATTTAGGTTTAATATAATAGTAATTATGACTTTTTTGTCGCTTAGGCGTTTGATATTCTATTCTAAATTAGCGACAGTGAAATAAAAACGCCCCGAATAGAAAGCATTCCATTAATGAATATAGTGGTAAGTATTTTATCAGTCATCTGGTTTTCATAGTACAAGATTTACTTAGTTTGGGACTAGAAAATTGTATGTCTTATCATATCAGTCGTAGAAAGTCCTCTGCTCGACATAGGCCTCCCTCATTGATCTCCAAGTAGGTACTGCGGTTGGAAGCGAGCTGCATCCATCGCCGACCTGCGGTTCTTACCAAGTCGTCTGACCATTTTGTAGGTGGACGTGGCCTCCATTCGACAACTTCGCGGCCCTATGTCCAAATTTACTTTGTTTGGGACTAGTTATTTATCTATTTATTTCTTACACTTTTGTTAAAACATGCAACATTTGTCCCATGGCGGGAATAATACACAACCACCTTCATCTTAGCCGTCCATTACCCACTGTGCTACGGAGGTATTTCTGAAAAATGTTTTTTTTTTAATAATTAAACACTCGAATTTGGAAAAATGTTTCTCAGTCTGCCTAAAATAAGAGCATCGATATGTGAATACCCGATGTTTCCGAGATCCACTTTGCGAATTCACAGCATTCCCTCATGTGCCACGTCAATACGATAAGTACTGACATACGGCCATCTTGGAAACGTGACAGGAATCCGCATTTACCCAGAAGATATTATCTTCCTTGTTACTTAGTGTATAGGTACCTATCGAAGTTATTGGTAAACTAATTAGGTACGACTCAGCTGAGAGGATGGTGAATTAACACTGGCACCAAAGAGCGAATCCTTGTGTTTTGAAAGATCATTTACCTACTGCCCTTATTCCGCATGTTATACGGGGTCACAACCAGTTGGGAATCCACACTCATCTAAATCATCCAACTTATTTGGAATCCACATTTACCCAGAAGAACAAAAAAACCCTGAAAAATCTGAAATATCTGCAGGTCGTACAGATATTTGTCCAGAGGCGGGAATCGAACCCGGACTTCTTGCGTCGCAGGCGGACCTTCACCCGCTGCGCCACAGAGGTCGTCAAAACTAGTGCATATAATCCAATGTCTACTCAATATCTTCCTTATTTCTAGAATATAGGTACCGATCGAGTTGTTAGTAAAGTATCGAGTTGTTAGTAAACTAATTAGGTACCTAAGAGTAAGCTGAGAGGATAGTAAAGGAGCTGGGCAAGCATAGTCGGTCAAACAATGTCTCAGGATTTGCGGCTTTTGGATAAAATTTTTCAGGCACCGAAAAGCGAATCCTTGCGTTTGGGATCATCTTTAACATCCGTATTTCACACAATTGTCCCTTTCCAATTTAGGACCAGTTCAAAAAGTATTGTGTTACCCTATAAAATAAATCTAAGATAAGATTGAAAATTCGCAAGGCCTGGCTGGATTTTGACGGGAGTCCTTAATTTCTGCAAAATTTTTGGAAATAATAAACGGTTTTCTCTGTTTTTTTCTTACATTAAAAAATCTAGACTCTTTCAAAATTCAACCGCAATAAATAAACCCTTATTTCCCAGTCCTCCAGTCAAAACAAATCATTCATACATCAACTGAAGAACGCTGAAAGGCCTATTAAACCAAAGACACGCTAAGCTGATTGCAGAAAACAACAGCCAAACCACAAGACAATGCGATTACCCCACCCTTCCACCAGCTAACCAAGACCTTCCACACTCCCCTTCATCCTCAGAAACCAAGGGAATTCTGGGGATTTGCAAGAGGTTACTGAGGCCAAGTTAAGGTGGGGTATGAAGCTTGATGGGAGGTCCACCGGTCACCCGGCTAATTGAATGTGTCAATCATTTTAACAACGCAAATTAATAGGGCATAGACATCCAAGCAGAGCAGACACTTCGAAAAAGGACTTAAGCTTCAGTCGTTTGTTTATCATACAAAAGCGAATTTTGAATCGTTCTGATGTTACTCATTATCTTCATCATTTCAGCCGTAAAACGTCCACTACTGAACACAAGCCTCCCTGGGTTGGCGAGCGCAGTACGGGATGTTGATACACGGGAAGACGCTGCTTCCGGAGCAGGCTCTTACCGCATCCACGGGCATGAGACAAGGGATAACATTCTACTGCTGGCACCCCACGGCATGTGACGATATTAATAGCTGCTTTTTATTGGTTTCGGAGATAACGACCACTTCATCTCTACATACTAAGTGGATACTCTACTACCGCTTACTAACGCCAAGTTAATAACTTGATATCAGCTTTAGTATCATCTCTGAAAGAGTTGCAGTTGCAATGTGGCAGAAATGGAAACGGGTATATGAAAGTGAAGACTGAAGACTCACATGAAATTTAAGTAAATTGTCAATAACTTTGTAATGGGCCCAAAACCATATTGAAACAAAGATTTGTATAAATAATGGAATCAGGCGTTACTTTGCGGAAATACATACGACAATAAAATGCAATGAAAAATATCTAATTTTAATTCCGATAATGCTGAGATGCATATGCACCGCCCCCCCGCCCGCTAATTATGCACATGCAGGGGGAACCAGGCTGTTAGTGCAACATGCATACCCAAACCCACACGACGACACGTGTTTCGCCTCTCCTCGAGGCATCTTCAGGTGAAAGGCCGAGATGTTGACTGGTCGGCGGCTGGAACCTTTCGTAAAACTAGATATTTTTCATTGCATTTTATTAACAAAGATTTGTTTCAATATGGCAAATCTAGAGGTACAGTTGCGATATGATGATGGATATGGACACATGCGTCACTCAAGGATCACGAGGGGTAGTTGCCATACTCACCACGGTTGGCAGGCGGTTTTGCGAGCGTAGTGTAGGATGGTGATAGACGGAAAAGATGCTGCCCATCTTCCGGAGCTATCCTTTAGCAGATTCTTACTGCATCTACGGGCAACAGAGGAGGGGCAACATTCTACTGCCGGAATTTGTTTTTATTAGGGCGTTACTGTTTGTCCACACTCAGCAGCGCAGGTGGGCCACGCTGCGTACGGCTGTGTCGCCCGTGGTCACTTGGAAATCCATGAGGGAGGCCTTTGTCCAGCAGTGGACATCCTTCGGCTGAGATGATGTAATGATGATGATGAAGAACAAATGCATTTATAACGAACGGGTAATCGGGACAGTGCCGTGGGGTACCGGCAGAGGAATGTTACCCCTCGTTTCATGCCCGTGGATGCTGTAAGAGCCTGCTAAGGGATACCTCCGGAAGATGGACAGCGGCATTCCGTGTATCAACATCCCGTACTGCGCTCGATAACCCGCCTGACAAGCGACAATCGTCATGAGTATGGAGATCCATGAGGGAGGCCTGTGTTCAGTACAGTAGTGGACGTTTTACGGCTGAAATGATGAATCGGCCTTTTGTATGAAAAGCGCTTAACTCTTCCCGTTTAATTTTCTTAGAAGGGAGTGGAAGGCCAGACTAAGTTTGCCAAGATTGACAGCGCCCGCGGTCCGTATATTACCGTCGGTTAGTACTGGAAAGTACTAATTGTACTGTATAATTTACCAGTAAACTCATTACCGGCATCACCGCGGGCGCTAGGAGTGTGTAACAAACCGGTGTCGGTATATTGATATGGGAATGGCATGTGTCGATTTAACTTGGATAAAACAGTTTTAATGGTCTAGAAATGCCGTTTATTATTAGCTCCTAGGCGTTGAATATAAGGTTATATTATTTTGTTTTCAAATTACAGGATTCTATCTGATACCTTATTTATTATTTTTCCGACTCTTCTATCGCGTTTCAGCAATCTTGGTCGCGGGAGGACAGTCCTCCCTGTCAATCCTGATATAACTAAATAATATGTTAAGAAATCTCGAAAGTTTCACAAGTTTGTAATAATAAGTTTATAATAAAACTGTTATATATAAGGTATTAATAATCAAAGGGAAACGATGTGAAGCCGTCTTAACCTTGACAAATTGCGATTATTAGAAACAAATTGAGCTTTTAGCTGGTCAATTCAGTCGATGGCTGATAGAGAATAATCATCATCGTCTCAGCGTAGTACGCCCACAGCTTTACTGCAATTTTCAACATAATAGTCTCATTTTTAGGGTTACATTAGGGTCGGGGTACTACAAGGAACCATTTTGCTTAGCTTTGGCTGTACAAAGAGACTATTAGTCCTAGAAAGCTTTAATTTTGCATGGACGTATAAAATAATCACGCCGATATCACGCCGACGCCGAAATTAATTTGGGGTATCTCCCATACACGTAAGATGGTGTTTGTTTTTCTTGTTTATTTCATCGTGTGAGGCAGCGTGAATAGGTCTTTAATACCATTAAGGAATTGCGACGACAATTTTACGATTTATAGTTTCGTTTGCGAAATATTAAAGTTTTAAATTTTTTTAAGTCGCAAAGAGTCGTTTCGTAAGAGTCTATAAGTCGAATGAACAAGATTAAAATAATTCCATAAAACAACTATAAGGACGGAGTCTGAAAACATAATAATATTAGAAATATAGTTTTAAAATATCTGCTTATTACAGTCGTATTATAACGAAGTAACAGTGTTTTCAACAGAATAGGAACAAGTAGAAAAACCAGTGAAGAAAGTCGTAGGCGATCTACTAGCGTTCCTACAAAGGCCTCGCGGGGCGTCCCATCTAAGGCACTAAAGAATTCGAGATGAAGTTGTACATTCGTGGCATTCAGGGTTTTTGTGACGCGTTTCAATTATAAATGTTAATAGCAAAGGGTAAACCGTGATTGGTCATAGAGCAGGTGACAAGTGTGTAGATCTGGCGTTTGTGCTATAGGTACTGATAACATTTTTCAGGATAACTTTTGAACTTACGATTCCATTTTGATAAATAATTACATTTTAGGAGTCGAGTTAAAGTAAGGAGTGATTGGAGAATTCTAGCAATCCAATCCTGTTCAAATGCAAAGGGACTTCACTGAAAACAGTAAATCTCGCTCGTTCTAATTTCGGGACAAACAAAATAGTATATGCACATACATAGGTTCGTTTTTTAAGATGATAAGGGATGCGTTTCTAATGCACAGTTTTTCTGGTAGTGCTCCGTTGTATTTGACGCATGGGATTATGCAAGGCAACGGTAAGTTGTATATAGCAAACATTAAATACACCCCGACATCTATGTATCTGATCTTAGCAAAGCTAAGAACATGGGTCAAGTCGTCATACAAAAGCCTAAATTGGAAGTTTAAAAAATATGATTTAGAGAGATGTACATATATAGACATAATTATTAGATATAATTAATAGAATCAGGCGTTACTTTGCGGAAATCCATGACAATAAAAGGCAATGAATATAAGTGAAGATATTTTCATTGCATTTTATAAATATTAGAGTCTAAAAAAGATTTAACTTTTCTTTTATTGCTTAAATTGTTTTTAACGATACCAAATCAATTATGCCCTGATAGCAAACATAATGAATGTCTATGTCTAAACATTCAAATTAAATCAACAGTAAGGGAGCTATGATGCCCCAGTCAGATTTACAGAGATTGACATATTGTTAAATAGAAAATTTATAGTACTTACCTAAATGTTAACAAAAGCATTATTATTTATATATTATTTATATATTATGTATATGACATCCAGTTATAACTGGATGTCATATACTACATTAATTGACAAATACCTACTAACTAAGCAACATAATTGGTGCTCAGCCAGTATCGACCTTCGGATTGAAAGTCGGGGGCACACCACTCGGCCAACAAGGCTTTTTATCAACCCTTCTGTACCTACTTATAATTTATTCTACCTACCGAACAAAGTAAGACATCGCCGGTGGCTTATAATATCTCAGCGGGGGCAGATTGCACGCCGATGACACAGCTATGAACTCACTACCGGACGCCGAGCATGATTACAGACTTCATTATATTGGCGGCATTATAGACCGTTACACTCAAAACAAAATCAACAACTTGTAACTTGATTAAAATGCCTAGTGCTTTATACAAGTTGGTTTGAAATGTTGTGCGTGGGATTTAAAAGAGATTTCTATGTATATATCATCTTGCTAACGTTTCGTAGACCCTAGATTTAGAGGCCCTTCTTCATTCATGAGCACCGTTCGTTCGCATGTTAAAAGAAAATGTTCAGTGCAGTGAATAAAAATTTAATAGGGGACAAAATCTTCAGTCCCTCAAGACCTCACAGGCTAATGGGGGTTCCATGAGTCTGTGAGCTTGTATTGCTTGAGCACCAAAAGGCAGGCGAGCATGGCTTTATACAGATATAATGAGTAGGTACCTAGAGAATTATACTCAATTTTTTTTTTGCATTTCGGTCTACATTCGCAACTAAATGCATCAGTCTAAGCCTCAACATAACATAGACATAAATGGTCAATATCAATACGTGTGCAAAGTTTCAGCTCAATCCGTAGCCTAGTTTTTGCGTGAAGAGGTAACAGACCTCCATCCAAACAAACTTTCGGCTTTATAATATTAGTGGGATTTAAAAATGTCAATCTAAACAAAATTTGGACAGATTTCAACGATCTTACATATTCTGGATTTGTCTTCGCCCGGAATAAAGACTATTTAAACATTGTAAATGTAAAAGTATAGCGTAAAATCATTTTGTCATTATAAAATGAGACTATGGCATTTTGTAAGTACAACACAGCTTTTTTGATAATATTTCGGGAACGGATTGACTTGATTACGATGTTTCTTTTTTTGTAGTAGAGATGTAGTTGTAGTAAGTTGTAGGAGTAGAAGTTGTAGTACCTAGTAGAGTTGAAGTTAGTAGTAGTGTTATGATATGATAATTAATTATCTGAGCCAAAAATATTTTCAACCCTAGTAAGCTGTCATGTCAGGGAACCAGATTATTGAACAGAAAGGCCTACGTGCCTATTTTACCTAATAATTTTGTCTACTTTAATAGTTTTTCTATTTTTCATTCATAAATGTTTGCTACCTCAATACAAGGAATCAAGTACTGGCTTCAAAAATGTCAAGTTGGAAAAAAATATGTTGTCAATTTCAAATCTTCTAATCGATACGAGAACATCTTAACGTTCGCTTTCCGCGAGGATGGACCTTACACCCTTGGACTTCTTATTGTGGGGTTATGTGAAAGACTGAGTGTATTTCTCCGATTGTCCAACGGTTGCCGAGATGGAACAGCGTGTTAGATCGGTTTTCGCGTCAGTAACACCGACGATGGTGCGAAAAGTGTTCATAATACACGTCAAATTTACAGAAACGGCTCAAAGTGTGCTCCGCCTTGCTTAAACTTGACGTTTATTATGAAAAAGTAAGTGTAGGTCTTTTAAAGTTTTTGTCGTTCCGCGAATTAGGTAAAAATGTAGGTTGTACATTCTGCGTAGTTTACTCTTTAATTTTACTGAAATAGGGTTTGCAAATCAGTGAAAAAATATCTTTTTTTGGGGTACGTTGTACAGCGTTACTATGGTTCTTAAATATTGTGTATGGATTCCTTATAAGGCCCCATTTAACCTCCTTTCAGCTTTACGGGTACTACGGGTAGCTTTGTAACACCCTTGGTATATCCTTATTAAATGTGTTACAGCTAACTACTAGTTATGTACCTTAACTAAGCCGAGTTAAACCTCAGATTCAACTCTTATCTGGTATCAAGAAAGTCTGAACTGTTTTTCTTTTTATTATTTGCCGCGTTAACTGCAAACGCATAAACGCGTAAAGGTCTGACAGTAAACATAACGATTTCTTTTAATAATTGCCTTGGACAGTATCAGAGTTATCATCATAAAAATAGAACCAAGTTGTAAAGATGTCGACACACCTATTTTCGTACAAATTGTGTGAGTTTAATGATACAATGCATAAAACTCATCAAGCGCGGCCATGTTTGATCTGTGGCAAGTGTTGCCAGGAAATTGCTGATGACTGAATCTGACCACTTTATTTATAAGTTATAGACACAATAACACAATAATTGATTTTAAGGGCTTGTTGAACAACTTAAAAATAGTTGCTGATTCTGCTGTTGCACTTATTAGCTAAAGCTAATTTAAATGACTTAGAACCACTAAAATTACATTAAGTGGTTGGGTTGGTGCCGCTTGCCAATAGTGATGTGCATCGTCGACGAGTCATCGTAACCAACATAATACAATATTTACAATATCATCCCGGTCCTATTCGTGTCTCTTGTCATATTATTATATCACAGCGATCAAGCTAAGTTTTACTAACTATAACGGTACTTTTACCTACTTCTAATCGAATATAACCAGCCTATGGATGGATCTCATTGCTAGGCAAATGCCTCCCTTCCCTCTCTCCATACTCTCCGGTCTAAAAAATGTAAATATATTGCCTAGCAATAAATAATTATAATAAAATATTTATTTATCTTTGAGTACTAACATAATATTATAAACCCTTTTAACCTAAATAAGTTTTTATAAACTTGTGTTATGGTAATGAGTGCTTTCCCCTGCTAATTTATTCAATTTAATAATTACACATACCTTGATCAGTACAGTAATAAAAAATATTACAGTACTGATCAAAGTTTGTTTATCGAAAACCTAATGTAATAATGTGATATAGTGATTAATTCGGATTGAAAACTACCAACATTAACAATTATGACAATCTTAAATAAAATAAAATAAATAGGTAAAAAACACAATAGGTACATATAATATAAAAACATTCATTTATTTTGTCATTCAGCTGGCAATCGAAGTTTAGTGTCGACGTTTAACGAAATTGAAATATTGATGGAAGTGAGAAGCCTAGGGTCTATTAATAGGCCAGTTATTACAGACGCCATTAAAGAAGATGACACTGCCAACGAGAAAATAACAAAACTATGCATACATTATGGAAATCTTGAGAATTTTCTAGTAAAGATAAGATAAAACTACACGTACACGTACTACGTAAAGAAACGCATTTTGCAATTGCACAGATTTCTATATTCCAGTCAAGTGCTCGCCTATTGGCGGACAGCAACCGGACACAGAAGGGTGCCGTGGGTTGCCGGCCGTAGAATGTTGTCTCTCCTCACTTACCTGTGGATGCAGTAAGATAATTATATTTTTTTATTTAATTAAACGTTCACAGAACTGGTTCATCATTTCAGCCATAAAACGTCCACTGATGAACACAGGCCTCCCTCATAGACCTCCATGAGGGGTAGTTGCCATTCGCACCATGCTTGGCAGGCGGGCTGGTGAGCGCAGTATGGGATGTTGATACACGGATACACGCTGCTGCCCATCTTCCGGAGGTGTCCCTTAGCAGGCTCTTACTGCATCCTAGAGGAGGGGTAACATTCTACTGCCGGCACCGTCGGTTATTACACTAAAAATAAGAACTAAGTGCTAATGTTTGGGTTAAATCTAAAATATGTGTATAACCTGCTTGGTGTGAACACAGCTTGCCTATAATAATGTTACTCGCTGATATGGTGATAACAATAACAAAAATAAATTATGAAAATATGAATTTACAAGAATAAACTTAAAGTTACAGGCTGGGCAGTCTCTTTAAAGTGGAGGCTGGTACAAAAATATATCTACGTTTTGACAAATTTTGTCGCAGGTAGAACACATGCGATTAAAATTGGTGAATGACTAGTACAATAATTCGAATGGCACTGAGGAATTTTGAATGTTTTTCGATTACAGAGATAAATAAATAAATAAATAAATAATGCTGGACAAATCACACAGCATCATCTAGCCCCAAGCTAAGCAGAGCTTGTGTTCTGGGTACTAGATGACTGATATACTTAATACATTATACTACATAGATAGATATTTTTATTAGAAAAACACCCAGAACACCCTGAACAAATATCTGCAGATCGTACAGACATTTGTCCTGAGGCGGGAATCGAACCCGCAACCCCTTGCGTCGCAGGCGGACCTTCGCCCGCTGCGCCACAGGGCTCGTCAAAATGAGAGATGGGTGGAAGAACGGGAAACGGCTAGCTGGATTTTATTAATTAGTTTAGAATTGTCTATTTGTCCACAGATTATCTTTTGCAGATATACAATATCAGCTTAATTTCTTCTGTTTTCAAGTATTGGTAGTTTAAAGTGACAGAGCCTTGATTCATAGGATTCGAGGCGGCGGCAGAGGTTGTTTGCATAGGAGATATAGGATACCTCCGGAAGATTGGCAGCAGATTTCCGTGTATTTATTTATTTAAACAAAATTCACAGTCCTTAATCTACATTATCCTAAATTACATATACATATATCCTACGACCAATTATGGATTTACAATTTTTTTTATGTGTATCAACATCCAGTACTGCGCTCGCCAATCCGCCTGCCAGGCATGGTAAGTATCCCACTCAACGCTGCAACAGGCGTAATTCACGATCATCGCTGTCAATTTTGTCAAAATTTGTAGCAAAAAAGTTTGACCGCGATGATCGCGAGATATACGCCTGTTGCATACCTGTCGCGGGATTCGTAATCAGCCTGTCGTTTCCAATAATCATCATTCCAGCCGTAAAAAGTCCACTACTGAACAGGCCTCCCTCATGGATCTCCATGAGGGGTAGTTGCCATATTCACCACGCTTGGCAGGCGGGTTGGCGAGCGCAGTACGGGATGTTGATACACGGAAAAACGCTGCTGCCCATCTTCCGGAGGTATCCCTTAGCAGGATCTTACTGCATCCACGGGCATGAGAGGAGGGGTAACATTCTACTGCCGGCACCCCACGGCGCAAAATAAGAACTAAGTTCCAATACCCGTTTCCAATACCTGGAGAAAAATATAAATATTTGTCCCGCAGCGGGAATCGAACGCTACCTCCTGCGTGTCAGACACGACCTATCAGACTACTGAGCCACGGAGGCCGTCAACTAAGGGCTTTTTTATTTAATAAGCGCTTAGTTAGGACCTGTTGTGACATCGATTTCGCATGAATGAATGTAGATAAAATTTTTTTCGCTTTTAAATGACTCATTAGTTACACTATTCATTGTTATGTCAAATGGGTTTTCTACTCACTTTAAATATTCGTTGAAAATAGGTATCCAACGTGTTCAGTTCCTCCCAGGGGAACTTTCGTCAGGGAATGGAGCGTTGCACTCATACAGTGCAACGCGAGCGCGTGAGAGGGAAGGAGATGGTACCGCGTAAAAAAAGCTCCATTCCCTGACGAAAGTTCCCCTGGGAGGAACTGAACACGATGGATACCTATTTTCAGCGAATATTTAACGTGAGTAGAAAACCCGTTTCACATAACAATAGATCAAAATTGTTGGGTGTACGGACACCTTATTAGCGTTCTGCGGCCAATTTAGCGACATTTAAGTGTTTCCCGCGAAATGGTAGATAATATAATGAACTTAGTATTTTTGTACATACATAAGCTCTGGCATTAAAAATGTAATTTTGTGATCATTCAATTAATTTTTAAAATTGTTGTTATTAAAATTGACCATGGACGCCTTCCTGACGAAACACCACATACCCAATTAAGCTGAAATGACAGCAATTATTTTGATTTGAGCATGGTAGCCAAATTAAGTAATGCTACAAATAATGCCCAACATTGAATATAGGACGCTGCGGTGCTTGGGACATTAAATAATGCTGGACTATTCACACGGCATTACCTAGCCCCAAGCTAAGCAGAGCTTGTTTTATGGGTGCTAGATGACTGATATACTACATAGATAGATATTTTTTTTCTTATCTGCAGATCGTGCAGACTTTAGAGGCGGAAATCGAATCCTCTTGCGTTGCAGGCGGACCTTCGCCCGCTGCGATAGGTCGTCAATGTTTGATGGATTAAGCTTGCCCAGCACGTACACCATCTTACCAGCTTATTAGACTATAAGTCAGAGGAAAGCACAGATGAATACGTCTGAAGCTGTCTCTTTCCTCCACCACGTGTTAATCGTTTTCTCAAGATTCTTTTAAAGAAAAGGACTGGTTACATCCGTGATCGAACTCACGAGCTGATATAATTTTGTATTGTAGTTAAAATGTATTGTGTTTATGACGTATCCAAGTGTGCTTCAATATCCCTGGAAAAAATAAACGAGTATGAGTATAAAGCGGCCAAAAAACTTAACCACCGAATGTCTTTTTGGCAATTTCTCGACAGCCAAATGTCCTTCAGTCAGTTATAAAATCAAATCGCAGCGCTCCCAGCCTGGGGGCAGTGATTACAACCACTTGAACAATTTAGGATAATTAACTACCGGATTTTGTAGCCAGCGAGTAATTACCCTTCATAACTGGCGTCTGTTATTAGAGGCCCGACTCATTTTGTTGCTAATGTGCGCTTGTGATTGGTACTGAATTTGTTTACTTGAAACATTGTAGAAAGAAATGTAGACAGTTGTTAGGAGCAGTGTGTGGGGGATAGCAAATGTTTAAGTGGAAGAGTGGCGAGAGATGGAGAGGCCGTCTATTAGACCAATTGAACCGCGGAGGTTATTTCGCGGTTACTCAGCCGTCTGTTAGACCAACTGAGCCACGGAGGTTACTTCGCTACTCAGCCGTCTGTTAGACCAACTGAGCCGCGGGGGTTATTTCACTACTCAGCCGTCTGTTAGACCAACTGAGCCACGGAGGTTACTTCGCTACTCAGCCGTCTGTTAGACCAACTGAGCCGCGGGGGTTATTTCACTACTCAGCCGTCTGTTAGACCATGCCACGGAGGTTACTTCGCTACTCAGCCGTCTGTTAGACCAACTGAGCCACGGAGGTTATTTCGCTACTCAGCCGTCTGTTAGACCAACTGAGCCACGGAGGTTACTTCGCTACTCAGCCGTCTGTTAGACCAACTGAGCCGCGGAATTTGTCCCGGGTCTGGGTATTTTCATATGTATGGATTACTTTGCTGACATACAAAAACTAAAATGACATAGAAATGACATTGTCTCGCCGTACCAGTTGGTACCTAAGTATTTATTTACAAAAAACTATGTAAGTTTTTTATCAAGAATCTTTTACCCATTACACTTAATTTGGGGCTAGATGGTGTTGTGTGAAATGTCCAACATTATTTATTTCGTATTTCGTACTTTAGATCAGTTTCGAACTCCTCGTCTTCGTTCTAGTTTTATTTAAGAAAATCCCATAGAACAAAATCAACCGCCCGTGATTGGAACCTGCCATTGCGAAGTGAACCCGAACGAACTAAAACTAACCGTAAACGTTAAACGCTATCGAGCTGTAAATCAGAACATCTGTCTTGCACGTGACTAATTACGTGTCGCGATCACTATCAGCTGGAAAGGTATATCCGATCGGTTATACATGAGGTGTTTTAGGGGACACGATTTAGAGACATTGTTATAATAGTAATTAAATAGTAGTAGTAATTTTGTGTAAGCAAATAAGTGCAAACGAGTCTTGCGCCCTAAGGGTTTCGAAATTATTCTTCTTCTTTTTGTGACTCTCCAATACTGGTTAACTAAACATCTTGCAAAATGCATGATTGTTCCTCGCTAGCCTAAACAGATTTTCTACTTTCTTAACTCCTGTCCAATCTCTTATATTGCGAAGCCATGATGTTCTTCGTCTTCTAACCCCTCTGTTGCCAGGTATATTACAAAAAAAATGCAAAATATTTATTACGAACAAAAACTTTGGTAGAAACATAATGATAAATAATTTTGCCCATCATGATCAACTGGAGCAGTTTGTTGTTCCGGAATTAGAACATTATAATAATTTATGAAATATGTATGCTAGCCAGTAGGACGTTTAGTCATTATATCTATTTTGTGTGTTCAGCAATACTTATCAAAAACAAGCATTGGTGCGAGGGTACCAGAAATAAAAGGGGGCGAAGGTTTCCGAAAAATGCCATTTTTGACCTTTGGTGACCATTTGAGGTCACAATAACTCCGGTCCCTGTGAGGGTCACCAAAATCAATCAGTACCCTTCTCTCATTAAGACAGTGCTAACAAAAAAATTCATGTCAATCGGTCAACGCGTTCGGTTGTAATCGTGTTATGCACAGACAGACAGAAAGCGCTATGCATAATAAGGGGCTTCGCCCCCTAATAACCTTTCAATGCTTCGTATAAAATATACGCTAGATGACTGACTAGTTAAAAACTTAATAAAAAGACGCATTAACTTAATTTTAGAATACAAAAGGTTTCAGATTTACATTATATACATATTTCTTATGGAGGTATTTTAGATCTTTAAATAGTTATTTATCAAAGCCTTTTCGAATTTCAAACGAATTTTTCTTCAAACTTCAATATACCTTCAAATAACATTCAATATAACAAGAAGATAGACAACAGCTGACAGATGTCATAGAAACGTACTAATTACTGTAGGCAGGCGATCTAACAGAGACAACTCATGGTAGACACACATATTGTAATGTTAAACGGGCTTTCTCTCACGTTGATTATACGACGATATTAGGTTGGAAACCTTTTTCGAAATAGGTTGGAAGTTTACAATGAATAGTGTAACTCACGAGTGTTTTGAAAGGACCTTATTGCTCAAATTAATCTCCATCAATAATTGTCACTTGCGTAGTGACACCCTGTGTCTGTCAATTTGCATGTTAAAAGGCGGCTGTCAGCGGACCAGGAGATCGAGGATTGAATAAGTGTTGGTAAGTACATGCTTTATGTATGTACTTACCAACATTGAACGACCAACATTTACAACGACGCATTGAAAAACAGTTATTTGAATGTGATTGTTTAAATACAATGGTAAAACGCGGACTGAGGGGGCCGCCAAACCGACACGGAAAGCTAGCTTAAAATGAAAAGCCATAGACGCCAAAACAGTAACATCATCATTTCGTTTAAAACGTCCACTACTGAATACAGGCCTCCCTCATGGATCTCCATGAGGGGTAGTTGCCATATTCACCACGCTTGGTGGTTTGGCGAGCGCAGTTCAGGATGTTGATACACGGAAAGACGCTGCTGCCCATCTTCCGGAGGTATCCCTTAGCGGGCTAGGCATCCACGGGCATAAGAGGAGGGGCAACATTCTACTGCCGGCTACCTGCGGCTAAGTATATACATATACTGTAACATACAACGACCATTTTGAAAAAGGTGTACAGAAAATCTATAGTCATAAATCGGTTTGTTCACCTGTAAAAAATCCTTGTTTTATATTAAGGCAGTTTTTTAATAATAAATATACTAAATATATAATATAAATCATGTAATATAAGACATAATTACATGTTTTATAATTGTAAGATAACAACAGTTTATTGATAATGTTACATTATGTTATCAGTCTAATCTAACACATCATCATCATTTCAGCCGTAGGACGTCCACTGCTGGACAAAGGCCTCCCTCATTGATCTCCAAGTACTGCGGTTGGAAGCCGTCTGCATCCACCGCCGACCAGCAGTTCTCACCAAGTCGTCTGCCCATCTTGTAGGTGGACGTCCTACGCTGCGCTTGCCGATCCGTGGCCTCCATTCGAGAACTTTGCTGCCCCATCGGCCATCTGTTCTGCGCGCTATATGGCCTGCCCATTGCCACTTCAACGTGCTAATCCGTTTGGCTATGTCGGTGACCCGAGTTCTTCTACGTATCTCCTCATTTCTGATTCGATCCCGTAGTGAAACCCCGAGCATAGCCCTCTCCATAGCTCGTTGAGCGACTCTGAGCTTGTTCATAAGGCCAATAGTGAAGGACCACGTCTCGGTTCCATATGTCATCACTGGTAACACACACTGGTTGTAGACTTTCGTCTTAAGGCACTGAGGTATGTTGGACGAAAAGACGTTGCGAAGTTTCCCAAACGCTGCCCATCCGAGTTGGATTCGACGATTGACCTCTTTCTCGAAGTTGGACCTACCTAATTGGACTGTTTGTCCTAGGTATACGTACGCGTCGACAACTTTAAGAGCCGAGTTCTCAACCATAACTGGGGCAGGCACGACATGGACATTTGACATGATTTTCGTCTTGTCCATGTTCATTTTAAGGCCTACCCGCTGGGAGACTCGATTGAGGCCTTCGAGCATCGTGCTGAGCTCTTCCATCGACTTTGCCATGACCACAATATCGTCGGCAAATCGAAGGTGAGTGATGTATTCGCCGTTAATATTGATGCCCAGCCCTTTCCATTCCAGGAGCTTGAAGGCATCTTCCAAAGCGGTCGTAAACAGTTTCGGAGAGATTACGTCTCCCTGTCTTACGCCTCTTTTTAAGGGAATCGCCTTCGAGCTCTGTTCTTGTACTCGGACTGACATAGTGGCGTTTGTATACAAACACTTCAACACTTCGATGTACCGATAGTCAATTCGGCATCGTTGGAGAGACTCAAGCACCGCCCATGTTTCGATCGAATCGAAGGCTTTCTCATAGTCCACAAACGCAAGACATAGCGGCAAGTTATACTCTTCGGTCTTCTGTATGACTTGCCGCAGCGTATGTATGTGGTCTATGGTACTGTAGCCTTTTCGGAACCCGGCTTGTTCGGGAGGCTGGAAGTCATCAAACCTGCGTTCGAGACGGTTCGCGATGACCCTTGAAAACAGCTTATAAACATGGCTCAACAGCGAGATGGGTCTGTAATTCTTAAGTAAGGTTTTGTCACCTTTCTTGAAAAACAGAACCACCACGCCCTTGTTCCATGCTTTCGGCGTCGTACCTTCAAGCAAGGCGGAATTAAATAGCTTCTGAAGGACTTTAAGTACCGGTGATCCACCCGCTTTCAGAAGCTCTGAAGTGATTCCGTCCTCACCCGGCGCCTTGTCGTTCTTAAGCTGTTTCAAGGCCATCCTGATCTCGTACAGGCTGATGTCCGGGATATCCTCGGTATAATGTCGGGTCAGTTTAGCTCTTGGGTCGTTGGCCGCACTGCAAACAGGTTTAGTGACCGAATCGTAGAGCCGTCCATAGAACCTTTCGACTTCCCTTAACACTTCTGCTTTACTTGACGTTATGCTGCCATCTTCCCTCTTCAGCTTCGTCATCTGGCTCTGCCCAATAGAACTATCTCTCGCGAACACTTTGGAGCCTTTATTCCGCTCTATCGTATCTTTAATACTGGCTGTATTAAAGGTACGAATATCGTGCCGCAAGGATTTCCAAATTTGTCTATTGAGCTGCCTGTGTGACTGAGCATCATCGGGAGACTGCAGTCGCAAAGAACGTCGTTCACCCATGAGGTTTAGGGTGTCATCAGAAAGTTTCTGAGGTCTATAAGTACGGGGGGTCTTAAAGAACTGGGACCCCACCGTATGGACGGTTTCTACGAACCTGTTATTGATCTCGTCCACCGATGCATCTACTCCTAGACAGTCAAAGCGATTTGCGAGTTCGAGTTGAAAGCTCTCGAGGTTTTGGATATGTGCGCGAGTGGGTCGGAGCGTAGATTTCATCAAATGGGACCTTTCAAGTTTAACGTTCATATTCAAAGTGCCCCTTACAATTCGGTGATCACTGCCGGTTTTCACCCTGTGAATCACAGAGACATCATTGAATATTCGTTTCTTGTTGGTCAGGATGAAATCAATGTCATTTCTCGTAGAACCATTGGGACTCATCCAGGTCCATTTCCTGTGAGGCGGCTTCTGGAAGAAAGAATTCATCATAAAGAGTCCTTCTTTCTCCAGAAAATCGGCCAGCCTCTGTCCCCTGGGGTTCCGTTGCCCATACCCAAATTTCCCCACTCTCAACTCATCATCGCTTCTCATGTCAGCTTTGCATTGAAGTCCCCCATTACAACAGTGAAGTGAGTGTTGTTCGTATGTATGGCTCTACTGATGTCCTCATATATAGACTCTACTTCTTCATCTGGGTGTGACGAGGTCGGCGCATATACCTGAACGACCTTCAGCAAATATCGCTTAGATATTCTGAGTGTTAGGTACGCGACCCTGCTCGACACACTGTCGATGGTGACAATGTTGTTAATGAGTGACTTGTGAACGAGAAACCCGACACCACCTTGGGACTGTTGGTCGCCCTCCCGGTAGTATAGTAGGTTACCGGACTTAAGGGATATCGTGTCCTCGCCCTCTCTACGGACTTCTGATAGCCCCAAAATGTCCCAGTGTAATCTACTAATTTCTTCTTCCAGCTCAACAATCTTATCGTCTGTCCTCAAAGTGCGGATGTTGTGTGTTACCAGGGCCAGTGGTCGTCGTAGGGGTTGGTAGCCGATCGTCTCCCGGGGATTCTTAGCACCCCTAGCCCCGCCGTTACCGTGACTGCCACCGTAGCCAGGATTAGCGGGGCCGCCGGGGACTCGGGGCCTGGTTTTTTGTTGTGTTGTCATGAGGGGGTTGATGCCATACTCGCCACGCTTGGCAGGCGGGTTGGCGAGCGCAGTATAGGGTAGTGAAAAAACACGGAAAGATGCTGCTGCCCATCTTCCGGAGGTATCCCTTAGCAGATTCTTACTGCATCCATGGGTAAGAGAGGAGAGGCAACATTCTACTGCCGGCGCCCCACGGCTAATCTAACACAAAATAAAAAAAAATATTATTAACACGAGTACGCCTCAAGTAAGAAGTTAAACGTAGGATGATGAAAAATATTAACTTATAGTTTAAACTTAAGCAATAGAGAGTAGTAGAGTGGGCCGTGGGGTGCCGGCAGTAGAATGATACCCCTCCTCTCATGCCCGTGGATGCAGTAAGAGCCTGCTAGGGGATACCTCCGGAAGATGGGCAGCAGCGTCTATCCGTGTATCAACATCCCATACTGCGCTCACCAACCCGCCTGCCAAGCGTGGTGAGAAAGGCAACTACCCCTCATGGAGATCCATGGGGGAGGCCTGTGTTCATCAGTGGACGTTTTACGGCTGAAATGATGAATAAAGAGTACGTACGATATTATGTGTTGTTAAATCAAAACCATTAAAAAATACGAGTATATTATGAAATACAGAGGTACTTTAGTATGTGTACCGAAAGGGGGTGATTTTAACCACCCCAAGGAATAACTTTAGTTCTACAACTTTTTAGGATTCGGTCATTTGAAGAAAATACCACGAAAGTTTTAACTTCAACAGCTAAATGAATATACGATAATAGTATGTATAAATTACGTTTCTTGTATAGGGACAAATATTTCCGCTAAATATTTATTTCATTCAGTTTTTAGCATGTGTTGTTATAGCGGCAACAGAAATACAACATCTGTGAAAATTTCAAATGTCTAGCTATCACGGTTCATAAGATACAGCCTGGTGACAGACAGACAGACGGACAGCGAATTCTTAGTACTTAATAGGGTTCCGTTTTTACCCTTTGGGTACGGAACCATAAAAAAACGTACTTGTCTTCATGAGGAGAAACCGATTATTAACGTCTTTTGTTATTCGTATATTTAAATTTAAAATACCAACAGAAGGTTATCAACCTGTTAATTACAGTAAGCTATAGATTTGTAGGTACAATTAGGTATTTACGCTAAGCATCAGTAATAGTTAGTTCCCAAGTTTGTTTCCTATAATCCAGTAAATGCCCATCCCCATGAAGGTACGTAATTACAAATCGCAGGCCCGTAGCAAGGTAGGCCTGAGGCGTCGGCTGGCATGCCACGTGCAAACTCAATAAATATTCCACACTCCAATGTATAAGAGCTTGGACATTCAAATAATGAACAAAACCGGTCAACGGCAAGCGGTTTTACTCATATACCATTTCAGCCGTAAAACGTCCACTACTGAACACAGGCCTCCCTCATGGATCTCCGTGAGGTGTGGTTACCATACTCACCAAGCTTGGCAGGCGAGTTGACGAGCGCAGTTCGGGGTGTTGATACACGGAAAGACGCTGCTGCCCATCTTCCGGAGGTATCCCTTAGCAGGCTCTCACTGCATCCACGGGCATGAGAGGAGGGGCAACATTCTACTGCCGGCACCCCACGGCTAATTTATTCATATAATGTAAAAAAATAATTAAAATTCCGATTATGACCTCAGCAGGGCTAGCATGGGCTGGGGATAAAACATTTGTCCACCGGTTATTTCCACTGACAAAGGATAAAATTATTTTATCCACCTGCCAAAGCACGGCAACAGGGGTAAGAGAATTATATCACTTTTTGACATTGGACGTGGATACTCACCCTCCGCCTATAATTTCGGGGACAAGCGTTTCCTCTGGTTTGTCCACCGTGAATAGTTTATCCACTCATGTTGCCATGCTCGGAGGGTGGACAAAATTGACAGAGGGGAATAGTATTTTGTCCTCTCCCCGTGGATAAAATATCTCCGGCCATGCCTGCAGGGTCATCTTCACATCACATTAACTAGTAAAATGGAAAAAATACGAAATCCAAATTTATTCCCATTCAAAACTGCGTTTTTCCAGGGGCTGAAACCCTCCCTTTCGGATAAGTACACGTATTACAATACACCCTGTATAATTGTTTTATATTATAACTAGAAGTCGCCCGCGGTTTTACCCGCATCTTTGGTTACTGCTCCGCTCCCGTAGGTCGTAGCGTGATGTTATATAGCATATAGCCTTCCTCGATAAATGGGCTATCTAACACTGAAATAATTTTTCATATCGGACCAGTAGTTCCTGAGATTAGCGCGTTCAAGTAAACAAACAAACAGACTCTTCAGCTTTATATATTAGTATAGATATGTGTTTATATTTTGTTGGAGAACCTAGCAGTGCCATCTCTAATCTGTAAATTTTTGTTTTTTTTCCAGCTGTGACAGACGGACAGACAGATAAAGTCACACCAGGGTATTGTGTAAAAATAGAGACGACTTGAGAACGTTCTCCTTATTTTGAAGCCGGTTAAAATTAAAACCACTGGGTACTTTCCAGCTGTAGATGATGATGGTACACTCAGCAACTCACCTTCACTATTTACCCTACTCCCAGGGTTCTTTCCAATAATCCAGCTAATTTCCTATCAGGGTACGTAATTACAAATCGACAGTGTAGTATGCCCGAGGCGACACAAACTATAAAAAAATACTAAATTAGTTTTAAAGTTAAATTAGAAGTGTCGGGCGACCGGTGAGGTGGCGAGGTGAATCGACGAAATAGAAAACGTCAATGGATGAGAGTGGCCCGGACTGCGATGGATGGCTCAAACTTGGGAGGCTTATACCCAGCAGTGGATGCAAACGGGCTGTGCACGATGATGATGATGATGAGTATGATGATGATGGACACTGTCCGCAGAATAAGGTGAATTCGAACCATTCAACCGTGCCGACAAAGCCGTGGGAAGCAGTAAGTGCCGGCAGTAGCCTCCTATCCTTTCTTGCCGGTGGATGCAGTAAGAATCTGCCGAGGGATTTCTGGAAGATGGGCAGCAGTGTCTTTCCGTGTATCAACATCCTTTATTGCGCTCACCAACCCGCCTGCCAAGCGTGGCGAGTTTAGCAACAAGCCCCTCAAGGTCTTGGAGATCCATGAAGTAGGCCCATGTCCAGCAGTGGACGAGACAGCAGTCTTATGGCTGAGATGATTATTCCATTCAACACATTGTTTATGTATTATTTATCAGGAGCTTATCAATGAAACGAGCGTGATCTAGCCATGACTGCTTTATTCACTTCCTACCCACAACATCATTTAAATATAGAAGATACCTAAAACCCCGTTATTAGAACAATAAGTGAAGCGTGGTAATTTAACACTTAAATTTAAGATACATAATCATAATAATTAATTACATAACATAATCTCTCTTGTGTTGAAGATGGGCTTCTAATAACAAATCATCTGCTTACTTAGGTACATACATATTTAGAAATAATTCATTCATGCAAGACACGGTAACAAATATGTATACACAATGTATACTTACACATTTTAAGATTAAGGCACTTTGTGGCAGAGTATGCGCGAGAAACGAGAAATGCGTGTAATTTTAATATTTCACAATGATCGAAAACGCATTGGTTGTAAGTTTTTCCAACATTCCATGTCAACTACTTCATCATCATCATCATTTCAGCCGTAAAACGTCCACTACAGAACAGAAGCCTACCCACATAGATGTCCATAAGGGGTAGTTGCAGTACGGGATGTTGATACACGAAAAGACGCTGCGGCCCATCTTCGGATGGTATCCCTTAGCAGGCTCTTGCTGCATCCACGGGCATGAGAGGAGGGGTAACATTCACCCCACGGCACTACTACGTCTTTAGCTTAACTACCTATCATAATGTAAAAATTACGAGTGTTTACGACGATTTTTTTCGTTCGTCATTCAGTCAACATATCAGGAATCATAAAATTAAGTCTAAAGGGTAAAAACATTAGAAAATGTTTCAGAATAATTTAAACATGTTTTCACTATTAAATTTCTATCATCTCATGCCAAGAGAATATTTATATTGCAAAAAAGAGCTGTTCGTTCTATTTTGCAAATGAAAAAACTTGAATCATGTAGACTACAATTTAAAGACCTCGACATAATAAACAAAACATGGTCACCCTACGCCCCACCGTAGGGTTCACCTGCCTGCTTAAAAATTGTAAAATATAGCATTTTTAATGAAGTAACCTTTTCAATTTCGGCCTTTATAGCTTATCGGTGTGACATCGCCCTAATCAGGGTCGTTCTCTTGTTCTGGTGCTGTTAATTTTTTACCAGAGTATTTTATTTATGTTATTTACAACAAGCAATGATTACCTTTCTTTTTTAATTTCGGCATGTGATAGCTTGAGAAAATATTTGATAATTGAATTTTGGTGTGAGGTTTCGGGTATGGGGTTAGGTAAACTGTTTAGTTCTTTCTCTTACTTGGAAAGGAAAAGCATTCTGAAGCGATGGAATTTAGATTACGCCGTGTGTTTTATTGTTATGTGTTTTGCCCAGCAGGATTAAAAGTGAACAGTTCACTAATTAGAATGACTTAGAAGTTAGGGTAGATAAAATTGGTTTATTTACGCGCTAAATAAATAAATAATAAAAGTGGTGTGATCGCGTAACTAAAAAAATAGTTTCACTGACTTCAACTGTTTAGTCTGTCGTGTGTCCTCCACATGGACATAAAAGCGGTTTATTTGAAGACTGTCACGTTTACATATTAAAAACAATTTTATAGGCATTTTTGTGAGAAAATTAATCTACTATACAATTTTCAATTAAAATATATGTCTAGCGAATGATTAGGATAAAAAAAACCTACGTAGTAATTTGACTTTATGCTCTATTTTATCTTGTGACTCCTCACTCCTAGTTGACAAACTTAAGATTTTAAAATCAATTTAAAGCATGTTCTATAAATCGGTACAAAATAATATGTAATATTAAATTATGATGTTCGTCATATAAATTTGTTTCTTATAACGCGATATTGATGATTGAAAACGGCAATTTAATGTTATGACTTCGATTGTTGGTCTCAAAGATACTCTCTCTTATATGATTGAACTTGACTGTAACAATATACTAGGTATTTATTGACAAAAAACCTTAAGCGTAACCTTATTTATAAATAACAAACCACTTTTAATTATCTTTTTTTGGTTGCACTTAACTTTTGTCAGCGTTATTTATACTATGATTTAAATAGTGTTAACTTTGTTGGTGTCACTATATTGGTATCGATGTTAAAGGCAACCTTAATTATAAACAACAAACATCAACAAAAATAATTAGAATTAAAAAAAAGTTAGTTACAAGTTAAGATTCGACCATGTCAATAGAATAATAAATATTACATTAAAACAATAATTAATATAATATGACATTTTATTACAGAAAGTCTCGTATTTAGAAAACTATACCATTAATGCTTAAATATAGAGCAGTAAGGTAAGGTAAATTCATGGGCTCATCACGAATAGCCTTCCTGACGACTTCATCACAATAATTCCGGAATAATAACATCACTTCGTCACATCAGCTAAATAACGAACAAAACAGACGGCGCATTCACGTGGTCTGGTGCCTATGACACTAAAGAAAGATTCAAATTTCGCGATCACGACACATGTATGTGTTGTGATCGCGAAAGTTTAATCTCTAGGTTAGGCTCAATCTAGGAAATCATCGCTTGTTGCCCAAATACCAGGTCATATGTACGTTAATACCTGTGTATTAACGTACATATGACCTGGTATTTATCGCGTAAATTACCTTTATTATTTTTTGACGTTTCGCCTGGATTGTACCTGGCATGAAGAAGAAGAAGAAGAAAATAATTTATTATTTATTTCATTGCATGACGGGAAGACTGACATGTTCGAGGCACCACAGCAAAGCGAAGGCGTTTGTTGAATTACCCTCACAATCACACAGGTGAAACATTGGAAAATAATAAAGCTAATTTACGCGATAAATATTCGGTTGTATGTATGTTAATAATAAAGGGTAATGCCGGTACCTTTGCCTGGGAAATAGACACGTTTTAAGACTAAGCTGTAGGACATAAGATTGGCCACAGGCTAAGCTTAATGCCGTATACCACCGTAATGACACGCGCTCTACAGTTTTTGCAGGCTGTAATAACTTTCCTGTGATATAAATACTGAGAAATGTCGAGAAAATTGTACCATTCGTGTTTTATTGACTTACTTTCTTATGACAGGAAATGGGTTAGATTCAGTCGCCTGTTGCTGACAGTTGTGTTGTGATTGAGTTCATGGAAAAACATTATGATTCTAGAATTATTATTTAGCTGGAAGAAATAACTTCTCTGTAAATCATCTTGTATTGATACATATCTTTTATCGACAAGCTACGTGGTTAAGTTAGTTTAATCTGTGGCGCAGCAGGTAAAGATCCGCCTGCGCCGCAAGAGGTTGCGGGTTCGATTCCCGCCTCGGGACAAATGTCTGTATGATCTGCAGATATTTGTTCAGGGTGTTCTGGATGTTTTTCTATAAATAATAACAAAAAATTATATCTATGTAGTATAATGTAATAAGGCCGTGGGGTGCCGGCAGTAGAATGTTACCCTTCCTCCCATGCCCGTGGAAACAGAAAGAGCCTGCTAAGGGATACCTCTGGAAGATGGACAGCAGCATCTTTCCGTGTATCAACATCCCGTACTGCACTCGTCAACCCGCCTGCCAAGCGTGGTGCGTAAGGCAACTACCCTTCATGGAGATCCATCAGGGAGGCTTGTGTTCAGTAGTGGACGTTTTACGGCTGATAAAAAAAATTATCGCGTAATACCTGGGATTATACCCGACGTGTCGACTGTGTTTCAACAATCGTGGTCCCGGGTTGACTGGAGATTTCATTGGAGTGTCCGTCTAGGAGCGATGGTGGTTTTGCAACTACACTCACTTTGGCTTTAGAACTCGGTAAGGCCGCGTTGACATTGCGGCACATTACACTAACATCGGGTATAATCCCAGGTATTAAGCAAAAAATATGAGATGATTTTTCCGTGTACACGGAAAAATGCTGATGCCCCTCTTCCGGAGGTATCCCTTGGCAGATTCTTACTGCATCCACGGGTAAGAGTTGAGGGGCAAAATTCTGCTGCCGGCACCCCATGGTTAGCAATAGCTTTATTATTATTTTTTGAGCTAGATGGCTCTGATTGATACTTATATGCCGCATTATTTACGTTGATCATCATTTCAGCCCTAGGACGCCCTCTGCTGGAAATAGGCCTCCCTCATGAACCTTCAAGAACTGATCATGAAGGGTTGTTGCCATACTCGCCACGCTTGGCAGGTGGGTTGGCGAGCGCAGTACAGGTTCTTGATACACGGAAAGACGCTGCTGCCCATCTTCCGGAGGTATCCCTTAGCAAATTCCTACTGCATCCACGGGCAAGAGAGGAGGGGCAACATTATATTGCCGGCACCCCACGGCACGCAATTACGTTGATGACGTGTGTAAATTCCCTGGTTCTCAATGTTGGCACACTTCTGCACAGGTAGAGGCGGCACGGTTCTATTGGAAAAGGCATTTGACTCCCGCTGGGCTCGTGTTGTGTTTATGTAGGGTTGTCACTAACAGCATCCCACAGACAAACATCATCATCATCGCAGCCGTAGAACGTCCACTGCTGGACACAGGCCTCCTACATGGATCTCCAAGCACTGCCCATGATGGGGTTGTTGCAATTCACCACGCTTGGCAGGCGGGTTGGCGAGTGCAGTACCGGTTGTTGATACACGCCACCCGACGTGACAGGGTGATCTTGGAAGTCATCATTTCAGCCATAAAACGTCCACTACTGAACGCAGGCCTCCCTCATGGATCTCCATAAGGGGCAGTTGCCATACTCACCACGCTTGGCAGGCGGGTTGGCGAGCGCAGTACGGGATGTTGATACACGGAATGACGCTGCTGCCCATCTTCCGGAGGTAGCTCTTAGCAGGCTCTTACTGCATCCACGGCCAAGATAAGAGGGACAACATTCTACTGCCGGCACCCCACGGCATCTTGGATCTTGGAAGTAATTTTATTTAAATTACTTTTTTATCAAAAAGTTTAAAATCCGACGCAGCCCTAGCCTCAAGTTGTGAGTAAATCATTAATTAGTCCAAGACGTAACCCTAAAGAAAGGCAGTAATCTCTTGAGCTCATAATTGGCTGTTAAAACGAAAATATCCGAATATTATATGCGCCCATTTATATGAGCTCATTTAATTTCGTTCCAACTCATTTGTTACTGTTTGTCTACGTTTAACAGAAGACGCATTGTTTTTTGACGTTTGTAGTTAATTTTATTTACTTGGAGGTTATGAGGATATTAATAAAATTATTTTGGTTTCAAGAAATGAAATAGATTGGGCACGTAGTTAAAAAATATACTCGATAATCATTACTAACCTGCCAGTTGTTAGCTGTTGAACATAAGTAAACAATCATTTGACAGAGCTTCACGACTGGATAGTTTTCCCATTATTTCAACCATTGGCATAAACTAAAATAGATACATTAATATCGTTCTTTATGATAATTGTTTATTTGCTCAAAACCGCGGCTTAGTTAGCTTCAGACGTATTGACCTGTTCTTTCCTCTGAATAATAGCTGACTAAGCTGAGAGGATGGTATAGGTGCTGGGCAAGCCTAATCCATCTAACAATGTCCCAGGCACTGCAGCGTCCCGTACAGTAAGATTATCAGTTGCTGACGTTGTATAAATCATCTATAATAGATGCAACGGCCTTACTTTTTTTTTGTTGTGGGCTGTTGAACAAAAGTAAACAATCATTTGACAGAGCTGTCGGCAGAAACTAAAATAAATACATTAATATCGTTCTTTAAGATAATTGTTTATTTGCTAAATAAAAGCATATTATAATGCCTAAAGTTATATATAACTGATGAAATTATTAGTTTTAATTATTTGTTGTAGCCCTTAATCATTACAGCCGTAGGAGTGCTGCGCACGTCCACTGCTGGACATATGCCTCCCTCATACATCTCCAAGATCATAATGGGATTGTTGCCATACTCGCCACGCTTGGCAGACGGGTTGGCGAGCGCAGTACGGGATGTTGATTGATACACGGAAAGACGCTGCTGCAATCTTTCGGAGATGACCCTTGGTAGATTCTACTGCATCCACCGGCAAGAGGGGGGGGACAACATTCTACTGCCGCTAACCCCGGCTGTGAAATTGAGTAATAAGTTCATAATAGTAGATTGTTATACAAGGAGCTAAAATGACCCATTATTTACGAGGTAGTTTTACTCCCAAGCCTTAGCGAGGGTGTAAATAGAAACCGAGTTTTATTGGGTTTTTAGCGCCGTGTGTGACACTCTACTTTTCACTTCGATTACGAGAAAATAAAACAATCCAATACAATATGAAATAGTTTATTTTATAAAAAAATTAGATGTACAATTTGTACAATTTTAGTCGAGTCTTTACTCATGATTATTCTACTTATGACTAAATACTTTTTCGTTTTTTTAGGCTCATTTGTAAAAAAAAACTTTTCCCCTAGAGGAAGAAATGTTTTTTCTTCGCTCTGGTACGCCACAATGACGGTCTTTTTGAACAAGAGGAGTGAAACATTAATTATTATTAAAGTTATGAGCCATTTTACTGCAGGGCTAAAGTCTCCCATATATCCCGATCAGGAGCTACTTCCGCTGCTGCTCAGTTTGTAAACCCTTTTCGTAAACGTTTTCCCTTCAGCTTGTCACATTTAGCAGTTAGTTATATCAAAGTGTTTGATCTTGGGATAGGTACGTTGTTTTGTTGGTTGACCCATGACTAACCAATGAAGTACTATGTTCAATCTCCTTTCTCTCCAAATATAATAAGCCTGTAGGATCCCACTGCTGGGCAAAGGCCTCCCTTCCCACTCTCCATACTTCCCCGTCCAAGGCATTGGTCGACCAGTCAGCACAGTGCATGTCCAGTTTAAGCTTTCCTTTAGAGATATTTAAAAAAAAAATATAAATTTCTGAGTAAATAACGCCGAAAATTTCGCACAATACCATCTAGCTTTTAACTAAGTAGAGCTTACAGGAACTACTTAAGAGATAAAAAGAAGATAGAGAGATTAGATAAAGTTTTTTGATTATTTCAAGATGCATAAGTAATGTCTAGTTATTTATAACAACCAACAAGAGCCATTAATCCAATAAACTAATTACACCCAAAAGTTCCCACAATTAACCCTGCCTTTATTAATCACCCCCACAGGAATCACGATCGGGAGCGATTGGCCCACCGTGATCTACTGTCTGTCAGAACAACCTACTGGTGGCTTCGAGCCATGGCCTGGCACCAATTGGATCTGCGTCAGGAACAAACTTGTATGAATACTTTGTCCTTAGGCGCGAGCCAGACAGTAAGGGTCCGGCCGTGGTGCGTGACAACGTTGATTTTAATATCAAATTGCACCCCAGGCGCGTCCGATGCGCGCTATTGTCATCGCCGCGTCCCTCTCGTAAATTTTGTATGCAAAATGATAGACCGACATTATTCCGCCGCGCCCCTGCTGTCTGGCTTGCGCCTTATGTGACTTGATAAGGACGCGTTCTTTTTTGGGGAACCCTAAAGGAAAAAAAACAGAACCCTTATACGATCACTTTGTTGCCCGTGTGTCTGTCTGTCTGTCTCTCTGTTCATCTGTCGGTCTGTCAAGACCCTTTCTCTCGAGAAAGTGTAGAGGTAAAGATTTGAAATTAAAACCAAATCTAAAGCTTGTTTAAGCTGTAAAAAAATCAATATTCTAAGTTAACCTAAAAAAACAAACGACTGTTTATGTCGAAAAGAACGACATCCTCAAGGAATCAAAATTACTTAATTAGGGTACTTCCCGAAGACCTAGAACTATGAAATTTGGCAAGGTATATTTTTCTCTGCATCTAAAATATAAAAATATACTTTTGCAATGAAATCATAAAAAAGTACGAAATCAATAATCGAGGTTAAACAACCCTACGCACGGTCATAATTTGGATGGGTGACCAAATCTTGTTGTGCATTTTTAAAGCCTTTTGCAATTTGATTTACTAAATAAGATCAGCTATTTTTTTAATAATTATTATGTTCCTACATACCTACGGAACCCTCGGTGGGCGAGTCCAAGCTCTCACTGTCCGGTTTTATTTACTTAATGAAATACAAAAAATATCTCATAGCGAAGTTAGAACGTGTGTCGAAACTTTATGCCCGTCAATTAATTAAGTATTTATTTACTGTTATAGTTACTGAATCAGTTTTAGTTATTGAAGCAAGTAATTGACAACTTTGAAAATAAGTCATATTTTCTTATGTCCTTTCTCTCGAAAACCTAGGATACAGTATTATTATAGAGGCAGTAAAAGTCAATTTGACTTGGACCGCTGGTATGGTAATCAATTGTTTTGTATTTTATTATTTACAGACGACACAGACTCTCTCGATATTATTACCTGTAACAGCGTTAAATTGCGAATACTGGACGATCAGAGTGGCTTCGTATTGGAACAGCAAAACTGCAAAATTAATTAAATTAAAGCCTCGTAGGCCAGGACCACGTTACTGTGCCGCCTGCGCAGGCTGATTCAGATACATCATTGTGGCGCTTCTTGATGCTTATTGGATGCTGCTTTGATGGATAGAGGCAGAGAAGGATCGTGTATTGTTGCTATGCGTAATGCGGTAACGGAAGAAAGTATAGGCGAACGATGTTGAAAGCTGGCTATTCCTTACTACACCGCGATTTTAATACAAATTTCATTTTAGTTTTTATTTTTCTTATTTTAGATAGGTTAGTTAGCTCTTGACTTCATCTAAGCAAGAATGAAAACGACGATGGACGAGATTCCCTAGGATTATAAGCATTTGCTTATTAACGTTAAATCACTGAAGATTTATGACAGGGATGACTAAAAAAATCTAATTTGTAGGTAAGTAATAGTAGGGTGCCAACAGTAGAATTCTTCTCTTTTACCCGTGGATGCAGTAAGAATCCGCTAAGGGATATCTCCAGAAGACGGGTAGCAGTGTCTATACGCGATTTAAATACCCTATTCTGCTCACTCATCAACCCGCCTGCCCAGCGTGTCGGTTATGGCAACAAAATCCTCATGATCTAGAAGATCCATGATATAGGACTGATATAGGATAAAGGACTACTGATTACGTCCACTTTTTGACATAATTTCCAGCAATGGACGTGGACGACAGCTCTACGGCTGAGATGATGATGATAATGTCCAGCAGTAGACCATTATTAAATCTAATCAAATCAAATTATTTATTTATTAAAACTTTTACAACATATCATATATGTACCGCAATTATCAAGACCTTACCTCCTATTATATCGAATCAATGAATCGAAATTCAAAGACAAGACCTCTTTGAATTCCGATCCATTGATTCAATCCAATCCTTCCTGCAATCGATGGCAAGTCAGTAGGTAAGTCAGAGCTCTTAAAAGTTGTTGTTGCGCATGCGTGATGCCGGCGCCTAAACCACAATCACTCGTGCCCAACGATCGAGCCGTATCAAATCGACAAATTAAAATTGTGAGCAATTTCAATTAGCTAACATAGTAAATCGTTTACGGCGAATCAAAACAATAAAGTTTTAACTCTAAATTGCGTTCATAATTGATGGCTGCGTCTGTTCCACGTCTGCCGATTATTGGAAAGTCTCGGTCGTTGAAGTTTTGAAACAATGTTTTAATCAAGATTAAACTGGTATACTACAAGTAAAAAGTAAAAATTGCGCAGAATTGGACTTAATACATTTCCTGTCTCAAACCCAGGTTTCGAACGGTAAGAACGGTTCGGGTAAGTACCATACCTATTTCTGCCGCCGAGCATTGCGGCATTGCTGAGTTCTGGTTTAAAGGGTAAGGGAGCCGGTGGAATTACGGGCACATGAGACCTTACAACTACATGTCTCAGGGTCGTAATGCAATGCAGTGATGATCACGTGCTTATTGAACGTCGTGCTGTTTTTACCTCTAAGCTAGTACAATCCAAAAATGTTCCTTGTTAGAAGTTGCATGTTAATGTTGGTGAACGAATAAATAAATAAAAAATAAATGTAAACCAATGAAGTTTGTATACTGCCAGGTCTACAAACTTCATAATCTCTCAATATCCAAACTGAAACGTGTCATTGACTAAATAATTGTATAAGATTTATGGCTAAATGGTACTGCATGAAATGTCCTGCGTCCATTCATACTACTTGGAAGTCCTATTCTCAAAAATCCATAAAAAACAAAGTCCTTTACAATTCCTTACCTCCAAGGTACAAATACTTTGTTCCATTAATTATCAGAATTGATTAGCGAGGGCGGTCCCCGCTAACGAGGTCTGCCGTTCTCATGTTTGCTTAATCACGGCACCGCCCCGGATCCGGCCAGATACTCCCGGTCTTCGGTACATAGCCACTTGTTACGTATGCCATGGCATAGGTTCAACTTATAGTCAGAAACATAATAGTACACACGCTACCTTATCTTGTATGGCTGGCCAGCTCCAGTCAAGTTGGACAAGAAAAGTGTGTGTGAAATCAAACATACTGGCTCACCTTTGGGAAAGTATGTTTGAGATTAGTTTGAGATTGAGGAAGTCAGGCTTTTATCGAACGAGTGAGCGAAGCGAACGAAATTCTTAGTGGCAACTAGGCGTTTCGACAAGCGTGTAAGTCGAAATTTCTGTCCGAGAATAACTCTTGAACGGATGTTCCGATTGTAATAAAATTTGAAACATAAAAAAGATTAAATCAATACAAATACCTCTAGATTAAGGTGGGGTATTTTTAATAAGTGGTGTAGTTGTTGAGATATATGGATTTATTAATCGATGTTAATTCATGAAATTTAAGAATCGGTTAGTAGCCGATTGAAACACAGGAGGTTGCTGTTCTATTCCCGCCACAAATCAAGTTCAAATGCAATGGGAATTCATTGAAAGAAGTCGCTCGCTCGTTCTAAGTTCATAGCGAACAACTAGTATATATTTTGGATGATTTGTACAGCGTCAGCAACTGGTATCCATGCTGTTCGGGACGGTGCAGTGTAGGAAGTATGTGTAGTGAATGCGATTATAAGCATGATTTTCAGAAATGTTCCTTTTTTTAGGTTTTTGTTGGCATAGAAGGTATAATTAACTGAAAACTCTGTAGATGATGTTCCAGGAGGCGTATAGGCGAGGCCAGGACCACAATGACTGCAGAACATTAGTATACTACATTTGTAGTAGACGGGGTTCCATTCCTCTACGATTGAGAAACCAAATTAAAGAAGAAGAATAAGACGCTGTGATTTGTAGACTTTGAGACGCGGATCTTGATGAGTTGGCCGGTAACATTATTTTATGGACTTACTTATGAAAATACGAGCGCGTTGATGTCTTTTCTTTGTAAAACATGAAATTGGAAGTAGAATGGAATTTCATAGGACCAATCCATGTATAGTTTGGCCCTGGGGTTTTGCCCCTCCTCTCTTAACCGTCCGTGCAGTAAGAATCTGCCAAGGGATATCTTCGGACGATGGGCAGCAACGTCTTTCCGTGTTTCAACATCCAGTACTACTCTCGCTAACCGGCCTGCCACGAGTGGTGAGTAAGGCAACAACTCCTCATTCAGTACTTTGACGTCCATCAGGGAGGTCTATCGTCGTCCTACAGCTGAGATGAATTAAATATATAATTTACGAACAAATACTTTAAATACAGAAATAGGTTTTAATTACATATATCAAATAGGTATTGTACCTATATAATTTGTAGATAAGAGAAAAGAATGTCACCGCAGAAATACAACTTTTCAAGAAGGTTCCGCTAAACTATCAGCTTGACATTGAAATAACCTTTGCTTCAGTTGCTATAGAACCACCGAAGATATAAAAATGTGTAAAACACACAGGGCACGCTGCGGCCACTTTTTGTGTGTGAACTCATAATTAGATTTGGCGAAGGTCCACCTACCCACTAACGTTGTAGATGGGCCAAGTAATAAGCTGTTTGAACACGTTAGTATCCTTGGGCGAAATTGTTTATTAAAACGACACTTGTTACTCGATACTAGAGATAAGAGGACCGGATGCGGACCAGATGATAATAAACAAAAAAGATAATTTTGGCACCTTAGTGTTGGTATAAAGCTTTAATGTACTTACTTTTGTAAATTTTAGGAATTCTAAGCAAAAAAAATGCATTTCTAATTTGAGTATACAAATTTTGTTGGTTTTAAGGTAAAATAAATATAAAAATAGTCGTAACTTTTCAAATAATCTTCAACGAAAAGTAATCGGCAATATTGGAATTCCTTGTTACTCATGTAGTTCGAAAATCTCGACTCTGATGTTGAGATAACGATCGATTACATCACAAGGTTCTATATTCTTTATTACCTTTTTTTCTAGCTGATCAGAACGAACAGGTAAAAATATTACGTACAAAAGTTAGTACCTTTAGCAAATTTTAAAGTCCATTCTTAGAGCTCCGCCTTTATCGTGTCAGATGTCATCTAACACAATAAACCGCTCTCTCTTCCGCTCCTGCTTAAGTTTATGTATTGCAGCTCAACTTAATATAAGCCTGTTGGGGGGCGTTCCCAGTAGATGAGCTCGGGAGGATAAAAATTCGATTACAATTAAATTAACCTCACTCATATTTATTTTTGGACAAACATCTGATTTTTAATGTAGGCTTTGTGGAATTTTAATTTAGATTATGGAAATATTTTGTTTTTTTAGCTGCTATTTTTTAAACTATACTATTTTACGAATGTTTAGGTTGCAAGTCATATATATTAAGAATCAATCAGTAAGTAGAGCTTGTGCATGAGTACCAGATGATAGATGGAGTACCTCATCATCATCATCGCAGCCGTAAAATATCCACTGCTGGACACAGGCCTCACTCATGGAATTAGAGATCCAAGTACTGGTCATGAGGGGTCGTTGCCATACTCACCACGCTTGGCAGGCGGGTTGGCGAGCGTAGTACGGGATGTTGATACACGGAAAGATGCTGCTGCCCATCTTCCAGAGGTATCCCTTAGGCAGGCTCTTACTGCATTCATGGACATGAGCGGAAGGGTACATTATACTGCCGGCACCACACGCCTGCCTAGCGTAGCTAGTATGGCAACAAGCAGTCCTACAGCTGCGATATTGAACGCTCCGTTCGTTGTGGACGGCATGTTCAATTAACTACACCATTGTCTTTGGCAAGAATACAAGAATTTATTCATAAAGATTACTTACATGTCATTTACACGTACACAATACATACGGATCTTTTAGATCTGCGAAGATTGTGCTTCGGGGTGACGAGTCTGTGCTGGTACTTGTTACTACGTAGGGCACAGTTCTCGTTAACGCACATCGCTGGAACAGGTGCAGATTCTTATGTGTGAACACGGCCACTTGAAATATATGTTCACAGAAGAGGGTCATAATTAAATATAAATAATGCTGGACAAATCACACAGCATCATCTAGCCCCAAGCTAAGCAGAGCTTGTGTTATGGAGACTAGATGACTGATATACTTAATACATTATACTGCATAGATAGATATTTTTATTATATATAGAAAAACACCCAGAACACCCTGAACAAATATCTGCAGATCGTACAGACATTTGTCCCGAGGCGGGAATCGAACCCGCAACCCCTTGCGTCGCAGGCGGACCTTTGCCCGCTGCGCCACAGAGCTCGTCAGGTCCTCAATTTAAAGGTCTTTAAAGTGTCCTCTGTATGACTCATCGCTTGGTATGCCCACAATAGCCCGGATAGCCCTCTTTTGCATTGGCGTCGCTGGCTGTCACCCACAGTTCAACACCATGCAAATTGTGCGAGTGCAACTTCTAGTACTTAGGTAAACACCACATCATATGTTTACTTTGCTTATTAGGTCTAGGCTAATTCCATACTGTGGACTCGCAGCATAATGCAATCATGCCATTAGTGTCGCCAGGAATTGTGTGCCGTGTTGTACAGCAATCAGTTAATTAGTGGAACAGACTATGAATTACTGACAATTGAGCTGTAGATATTAATTAATAAATTCTATAACGTAGTATGAGTTTGTAATCTCTTGTACCTCTATCCCAACTAGATATAACAGTTTAAGGGAATGGAAAATAATATATTTTTATAATATTGTTATAAATAACGAAAACAATTTGCGAGTAACGATTAAGCGCCATCTACAGGAGACTACATGAGTTTACCCGTTCATTGTTGTTCAAAGTGCATTCAGTAGCAATGATGATGTTAAAAATGCGATCGGAACGGTCCCTATAGAATTTGGCTTGTTTGAGGGATTTGGAGCTGATAGTGTTCAAATTATTATAATAAAAGGAACGGACCGTTTTAGTATAATAATTTAATACTTCAACCAAATTCGATGTAGAATGTTTCCAAACAAACTGTCACAATGATAAGTATCATCATCATTTCAATTCATCATTTCAGCCATAAAACGTCCACTGATGAACACAGGCCTCCCTCATGTATCTCCATGACGGGTATTTGCCATACTCACCACGCTTGGCAGGCGGGTTGACGAGCGGAGTATGGGATGTTGATACACGGAAAGACGCTGCTCCCATCTTCCGGAGGTAGCCCTTAGCAGGCTCTTACTGCATCCATGGGCATGAGTGGAGGTTTAACATTCTACTGCCGGCACCCCACGGCAGTAGCACGGCATAAGTATGTATTTACAAAAAAATATATTCTATCAATCATCTGGTTTCCATAGTACAAGCTTTGCTTAGTTTGGGAGTAGATGGTGTTGTAGCTTCTCTCTTGCCCGTGGATGCAGTAAGAATCTGCCAAGGGATACCTCCGGAAGATGGGCAGCAGCGTCTTTCCATGTATCAACATCCCGTACTTTGCTCGCCAACCCGCCTGCCAACAACCCCTCATGAACAGAACTTTGCAATGAGCTTTTGTTCAGCAGTGGATGTGCTACGGCTAAGATGATGATGGTGATAGGTATATATATATATATAAATAAATAAATAATACTGGACAAATCACACAGCATCATCTAGCCTCAAGCTAAGCAGAGCTTGTGTTATGGGTACTAGATGACTGATAAACTTAATACATTATACTACATAGATAGATATTTTTATTATATTATGTAGAAAAACACCTAGAACACCCTGAACAAATATCTGCAGATCGTACAGACATTTGTCCCGAGGCGGGAATCGAACTCGCAACCCCTTGCGTCGCAGGCGGACCTTCGCCCGCTGCGCCACAGAACTCGTCAAATATATATATATATATATATATATATATATATATATATATATTATTGTCAAAGGATGACTTGACCTCAACCTCAAACAAATGACTCCAACTCATCGTTAACAGTTCGTGGGAAGACCGTGGGCCGTACTTGGCCTGCGTGGCCGATTGGAATTCAATTTCCTACTATTAATCTAAAATTCAATTAACCAATTCATTGAGCGATGATTCATTAAGGTTGTATCACGTTTGTTTTAATGAGTACGTAGTAATTAACTTTAATTAAAAAAGTTTAAAGGTACGTATCGCGATCGTGACGACATATGAGACATCTTAAACGTGTGCCGCTGGCTGAGTGGTGTTTACTTTCAATCCGAAGGTCGTGGGTTCGATAACGACTGCTATATAAGTGACGATAAAAAATGTATGCTCACACCTACCACTTGCTTTAACGGTGTAGGAAAACATCGTGAGGAAACCCGCTGTTAACTTTATACGTTTTGACCTGTTCTTTCCTCGGAATAATAGCTGACTAAGATGAAAGGGTGGTGTAAATGCTGGGCAAGCCTAATCCATCTAACAATGTCCCAGGCACTGCAGCGTCCCATACATCATGAATACTAGCTGTGTATAAATCATCTATAATATCTATTATATATATTTATTCTATATTATAATTAAATACATAAATTAAAGGCGATAGTATAATGTTATGTTATGGTTTTCATCTTTTATAAATGCCTCCCAAAAGTTCTATCTATATTAAGTACATTACGGAATTTTCACTAGATTGATATAAACCAACCTTTGCCCAGCAGTGGGATTAAATAGGATCATATTAATAAACTAAAAGAACTCTCCTGCTCCTAGATTTTTTTATCGTTTTTGTAAATAAGTAGAAAACCATTCGGTTTCAAAAAAACTTAAGGCTGTTTATTAATAATATGACCTAGAGACTTCTTAAAACTTTTTTTCAACATATTTATACATTCTATATTAGTAAAAAAGCGTTATCTTATACTATTTCAAATTTCAAGTCGATAGGATCAGTGAGATCCATTTGTGACAAACAGACAAAGTCACCATAAGAGTTACATTACATTACCATTTTGGTCCGGAACCCTAAAAACATCTCCCCTGCTTTTAATTCCCGATAGAAAAAACCAGACGGAATACGAGTAGACACACTTTCGAACACATTATTGAATTACGTTATAATTAGATGCATGTAATGAATGGGAATGGGCCATGATGAATGGTGTACCAATGGCTATCGGCATGCAGCAGCCGACTGACTGACATGTAATAACTGTGATTGATGTCTGGCAGTAACAGTTCTAAATGGTTTGAAGGTACGGAGGAAAGAAAGTTCTAATTTAAAGCCACTTTGTGTATTTGGAATGCTTACTGTATATAGTCCGTAAAACATACTCGTAAGTTGTGAATCTTGTAACGGTCTATCTGACCTGTAGCAGCGTCGTACGATTTAATTTGAACGCGATTATAGTCATGTCATGGGAAAGGACAACATTTTTCTAGGTACCTGTATATGCCTGCGTCTTTGCACTGACGCAGCTGCATAGAAAGCTGCAGGCATGAACTAGTAAATGTTGTTTTGTATGATGATGATGATGTTGGTCTGTAGATAAGTACGATGATTAGTGGATATAGCGATATATTATCTTGGCCATCTTTAGATGTCGTCACCTTTAATTTTGTGATATTAAAGAGTTTTGATAAACATCTGTGATCTTCTTCATCAGTTCCACTTCACCAAATCATGCTTTCTGAATGCAAAATCTTCGGGCTAAATATGCAAAAATTGATATATGCATTCCTGCAACATTTGAGGTATAATAAACTACATAGTTAACAGAGACAGAAATGAAGAAAAGAGGTAACTGAAAAGAAAAAAAAATTTAGAGTATGACAACAACTCTTCATGATCAGTCAGCACCTACTTGGCAATCCACGAGGAAGGCCTGTGTTCAGCAGTGGGTTCAGATGTCCTACGGCTTAGATAATGGTGAGGTAAAATTAATAATGCCATTTTTTTGTGACGAGGGGAAATCTGCGATCAGATACCATGCTACATAAGGGCACAGCAGGGTTATGTGAGGTTTTCTCGCGACGACTCTCTAAAACCACCCGTATGGCCGGCCTCGGTGCTCCAGGAGCTCCGGTTGATCGTGAAGAACTGGCCGGTGCCCCTATCCTATTCTACTAATATATAAAAGTGAAAGTAAGAATGTATGTATATATGTATGTTCCCGTTTCACGTCAAAACCGCTAAACCAATTTGGATAAAATTTAGTATAGGAGTAGATTAGACCATGGACATAGGCTACTTTTAGTTGCGTAAATTAAATCAGAAGGGGTTAAAATGGGGGATAAAAGTTTGTATGGAAAAAAATATTAAACACATGTTTCAGCGTTAGTCGTAGGGTAGTTGTAGGGTAAGTTGTAAGTGGTGGTTGTAGTTATAGATGCGATACGAAGTTCGCCGGATCAACTAGTAGTTAATAATACCTACTGTAACATTACACAGTAGATATAAATAATAATAATAACTACATGAGAGACCAATACGGTATGACTTAAAAAGTCCCAGCCATATACTTATTAGTCATTTAATTCTATTGTTAATAACGTTAATGAAAATAAAGGTTAAACACGCGCTAAATACCCGATATTCCAATACATTTATAACGTCATAAGAACGCGCAAGGTTTAAATCTAAAAGTAAGTTCTGTCCCGCTGTACAATTAATTGAAAAAGTATGAGCGTGTAGTTTAGGAACTTTAGTCGAGGTCAAGACCGGTTGCGATTGAAAATAACATTTTTAATGGATATGTTTGCAAATATTAGCGATTGATTAATAGTTTTGTGTTCGGTATTATGAGAGGTCAGAGTGTGTTATTCATTTTTACTCGCATTAAGCAATTATTAAATCAGTGGTCATAACTAAGTCAAGTATAGTATCAATAGTATCATTATCTATATCTTAATATTTCGAGAACATATAATATATTGTTTGAGACACCGGCAGGCTGATTACGTATGTCGCGACAGGTTTGCAACAGGCGTATATCTTTTCCTTCTTTTCTATTTTTCTCTATTCCCTTCGTCTGAATTCTTTGAAGAATCATGCGATTCGCTATTTCGTTCGACCTTATCCAATTGGAGAAACTCATCTGTCATTGGTCGTCTCCTAGTAAAAACTTTTGGACCAGTGGTCCTCGATGACAGCACTTGTATTATACCTAAATACCTAATATTTAAGCATACATATGTAAGTAACCTACCATAATACATAAAATTGTAATTTTAAAATCTTTAATTTTTAAGCATAGGTAAGTAACAGTAATATATTAAAGTTGCATTTCTTAGCATGGTTTTTATAACTTTCTTGTCTGGTACTGGTATTTCTTTTTTTTATCTATGAAATTCTTCTAACGCTGGTTGAACACGACAGTTATTTTGAAAATAAGCTTTTATTAAGCTTAGCCGCTGTTGATTCGTAAGAGACATTTTGGATTTAAAATAAAAAAATATATTTGCCGCCAATTTTTTCTAGCGGTATTGTCATTCAAAGAGGTGGTATACCAATAAGGTTTAATAACAAATATCAATAAACAATTTGAATTTAGAACAAATTGCTTTCCATGTTCGAATGGTATGCATGACTTTGTTGCGGCGAATGGAGCTTCTTAGAAAAATGTATGGGAATTGTTTTTTTTAATTATTGCCAAAACTTATGATTTGATTTGGTAAGTTACCTTGGAAAAAGTGTTCCTGGTTGGAAATAGAGTCGATTAAGATAAACCTGTTTTTTTGACAAATGTCATTTTTTGGGCGAACCGTACTTATTATCAAAAATCTAAAAAAGGAAATATTTTTTCTTCAAAATAAAATAGAAGGTTCCTAAGAACAAAACCTTCTAACTACAAAAGAAAAGGTAGCTACCCTTAAGGGGCCAAAATTTTGCCCCGCCCTGTATGTATATATCTAGCAAGATTTATTGATTAGGCCTTTGCATCTATTAAAGATGCAGCGTTAGCAACTAGTAATCGTGCTGTACGGGATGCTGCAGTGCCTGGTACATTGTTAGACCATCCTCTCAGCTTAGCTATATTTATTGATTAATAAAATAAATAAAATAATTCATGATTAAAATAAACCACATGTTATGTTTATAATTTGTTTATTCATACAATAATTAATTCGCTGAAGAGTTTTGATATTTTCTTATAATTGTATCACATTCAAATGCATAAATAATTAAGATCTAGGATTTTAAGTCAGCTTTCCAGTTATACATTATTTATTTGTATTTATTATAATAACGCTTTGATCAAAATAAACGGGTTATTATATTAAATAGACTGTGCTGATTTCGATTTATTTTGCACATTTTTTTTAAACCATCACTATATACGGAGATTTAGAAAAAAAAGCTTTTTTTAAACTCATAAAAAAATTTTTTTCTGGCCTTTGACGGTTTCCCAATAAAGGTGCGATATGAATACAAATAAATTGTGCCAAAAATCTTTAGAACGTGTACATTGCGGAAGTATATACCTACCTTATGAAGAATAGTCACCTAATAAAAAAATCTTGACAAATTAATTTTTCTATGTTTTTGGACTTAGGTCAGTAATCTCCTAAAGGCAAATTTCAGCGAAGTCCCATACAGTTTGCTTGATGTCGCAAATATAAACATTTACATTACTATATTACAAATATTTTACAAAATACCACTGAGTAATAAAATAAATAACAATAAGGCCTATAATGGACGGAGTTTAAGGCTTGCTTACACTGGTTAGTATAGTAAAATAGTGTTCAGTACAGTAGGTAAGTAGTAGGTACCGACTATCCCAGGCTTTTGATATATTTATATAGCTCTTACACTGACCAATGTAAACTGATAATTAGTAATTATAACACCACATATAAATCTACTTACCTAACTTTATTTAATCGTACATTAATTTACAATCGGCTAACGTGATAATTAAGTGTTTTTTTTACAGAAACATTTATCTAAATAACCAACTTGGTTAATTAGGTATTCCTACTTCGTTATTTGCACCAAAATGTAGGTATATTTAAAATATTAACACATAAGACGCAAACACTGAGTTTTAAGTGAACTATCAAAATAAAATAAATAATTTAGATAATGCTGCCAAAATTGAGATGGGCTTAAACAAAAATGCTTCAACTTTGGCAGGCACTAGAAATAGCAATTGTGTACCTACACAAACAAAATATAGGTACTTACTTGTAAAACTCGTGAAATTTAGTTACCTATATAAAAGACATTTGAGCAAAACGTTCCTAAATAATAGTTTTAATAACGAACCTACAAGTTACAGATCACATTTGGAACATATATTTTTTTGATGTTACGCAAATTTAATTTAATTCAAGAAGGTAAGGCTGAGGCCAAACCTGCGCGTCAGCGACGGGGTATGCGGTACGCGAAGCGGGAGCGTCTACTACGCGAAGGTACAAGTACACACCTGCGTGACTACGGCGCGAATCGCGAATATCGTTTTGAGCGCCTACCCTAAATAAAACCGTAAAGAGCGAGTCGACTCGCGCACCGAGGGTTCCGTGCCATCATACTATAATATATGTATATGATAAAGGCGGTTTATATTTGTTAGAGAACCTTGACAGCGCCATCTCTTGTCTGATAGCGGAACTTATGTAGATTTTTAGACTTTCGATGATTTCTAAAAAACCATGCAAATTAGAGGGTTCGTTGTAATTTTCCTGTAATCTTTACATACGGAGTGTATGTAAAGATTATTAGCAATAAAAGTTGCAGGGGTATTTTTTTTCAACATATAGAGTATATAACTCAAAAACGATACGGCTTAAAGGGAAACTAAAACTGTTTATTAATGTGAAAATTAATACCTTTCATAATGATACCCTACATAACCTAGTAACTTCACAAAGATTTTTAAAACCCCCCCTTTTACCCCCCTTGTCTAAAAAACTATGCAAATTAGAGAGTTCGCTATAATTTTTCTATAAATTTTACATACATTTCTATTAGCTATAAAAGTTTCATGGGTTTATCTCTGCAAACTTCGGAGATAAGGGGGAACGGTTGTTTTTTCAACATTTTTGAAAATAACTCTGAAAGGAAAACTAAAAACTGTTCATTAATGTGCAAATGAATACCTTTCATACGATACCCCACACAACCTAGTAACTTTACTTAAAGATTTTGAGATCCCCTATCCGCCCCCTGCAATCATAATAAGAATATTTTTTACCATTTTCTTTTATACTATATTAGTAATTTTTTTTTATCTTTAACCATTTCACATTTCAAGTCGATAGCATCAGTAGTTCTCAAGATATCCATATGTGACAGACAGACAAGTGATACCATAAGGGTTCCTTTTCACCATTTTGGTCCGGAACCCTAAAAACGATTACGATATTATCGTCATAATGGCAATTTTTACGTAATGGCAATAATTTTTATTTTTTAATAATGAGTTAGTTTGACTTAAGTACGATTTCGATTCATCGCAATTTGCGTCGAAGAGTAAGGCCACAGGGAGCCTACGCGGCGCTTCTGCCGACGCGGTCGTTGTGGTCACGTAGGTCTGCTTGGCGCCATAAGATATTATATATGAAATATGAGTAGCGTCTGCCACGCCGCTTAATCGCGGATTGATGACGTATTTCGCGACAGGTTGCAATAGGCGTAAACCTCTGACATCGATGATCGCAAAATTTACGCAAGTTGCTAACCTGTCGCGAGAGACGGTAATCAGCCTGCCGCGCCGCTTTGTGTCCCGCATCCCGCGTCGCGTCGCTGACGCATAGGATTGACCGAAGCCTTATTCTCTGTCTAGGTTATGTTCACATGACCGTAGACTGCATCTGGGGTTCTATTTTTGAACCGCTCGGCTATGACTCCCTTCACTTTTTCGTTTGATTCAAAGCTCGCCAAGAGACATTAGATCAATAGGCTACATGACTAACTGATCAACAAATGCTACCAATAGTGTCCAAACACGTGTTTTTTATTTTTAACGTAATACAAAAAATAAAGGCGATATATTATGTCCAAAATGTAGCGTGACGTATTTCTGTAGAATCGTTTATGATGATACTGTGACGTCACGAGCCACTCGTAAACTCAATGTGCTTTATCTAAGTATTGTTTCATTTCATCACGCGTCCTTTGTGTTATCTGACGGACTAAATAGTATTTTGATTTTAATATCGCATTAGGAGGTTTATCTTCGGTATAACCTCCGAATCAAAATTGTCGAAGCTGAAGTCGAAGTACTGAACTACGTAACATCCCTAGTTGAGACTACTAGAGATTCTAGTGAAATAGTCTTGCGAGTCATAGACAGGTGATTTAAAAATAGAGCCCCTGTTTGCGCGATGCTTTAGTGTCTATAAACGAATACAAAATCACGAATAATACCCTCGAGAATATTTTTCAACTTATCGTATAACTCTGTGCTTGTTCTGAAATGAAGATGCTCGATGTGGGCTTCCCCCGCATAGATGAAATGCTACTCTTAATTAAAATTAGGTGTTTTTCCTTTAATATCAGGATCACGATAAGCTCTCAACTAATCAGGTCGCTCTGATGCCTCTGCCTCAAGATCTCCAGCCGCAGCTCATGCTCCCGCGCCGCCATCCTCAGTGCTGCGATGCTGGAACTTCTTCTCTCCACCTCTACTGGAGTAGACTCACTGCCGGGTGAGATAGGGGGGGAAACTGGCGGAGGCTCTGGTGAGGAACGTGGGGGGGCAGAAAGCCCGGCTAAGAGGGTGTGGAAGGGAGGGGATGATGTGTAGAGGGGGGTGGAGAAGAGAGGCGGGCGGGGGTAGCTCGTGCCGAGGTATTGGCTGCCGAGGACTGGTGCTCCGGCGTATCTGTGGAAGGGAGTGTAAGTTAGTGGGGTTATGCTATTTGCTTTACGCGTAAACTGCTACTCTTTCCTCCGTCGACCGAGACACGTTCTCGGCTTGCCCGTTGACGAGCTCACCGCCGCTAACCCGGAGGTAACGTCAACCCGTCCCACATTAGCTGCTAGGCACACATTTAATAACCGGTCCCGCCGGCGGGGCCGAAGAATACACTCTTCCGTCTTAAGTGCACCTTAAGACGGAAGAGTGTATTCTTCGGCCGAGAAGAGACGGAAGACGGAAGAGTGTAATTTTGCACCTGGACGTTAACCATCACTACACACAAAAACTGGCAACAGTCCAAGCCGTGGTTCGAACCTAAGTGGTGCCCTTGAGCTTGTTGCCCCAACCTAACTTTTGCGGCTGGGCGCCTTCTGCGCTCGCCATAGTCCGGTAACGTTGTCATGGCCATCTGCGGTCAACAACACATATTGGCATTTCGAAAAAAAAGCGTAAAAGGCGATCAGAGGTGCTAGAAGCGGTACTAAGAAGGCTTACTGACTGAATGCAGTTTTTAGATTAGAATACTTTAGTACATGAGTGTTAATATCTTAGGTACTGTACGAAATTTAGTGGACAACAGACTATTCAATTGCAAACCGGTCATGTGCACACGCGCAGCAAAATACTGGAGCGAATGAAGCAACCCGCTTTAACCTAGCCAGTGCTTTGACATCCAACGGCCACCGGAACCCAAAACCCAGATGTGTGAAGTAAGTTTCCCTCCGGTGGTACTCAGATAAGGATTATACAGGTGCCTTGGGGGGACCTTTTTCTGCATTATGTGTAGAATGTGGTGAGTGAATATTCCTACCCAAACCCAACCAACGCGTAAGTACCACCGGTAGATTATTATTCAAAACACTAAAAAAATCAAAAGCCTTGTTTCCGACTGGTACATACGCAACCCTCACTGAAGTACGTTGATCAGTCAGAGTAAGGAACAGGTCGTACGTGAAGTACAACTGTACTTTTCTCTGACTAATAGCCGACTACGCTGGGTGGATGGTATAGGTGTGGGAAAGCCATCTAACAACGTCCAAGGCATCGCAGCGTCCTGTACAGCATTAAAAACAGTTGCTAACACTAAAACGTATTCTATTCTATAAATCTACCTCAACGTTTTACTTACATTCAGCAGATAGTTTTAGTAGTAGTAGAACATTTTGTGAAGAGTTCATCCGGGGAAGTAATACCTACCACCATACCTATATCTGCCGCCAAGCAGTAAAGTCTGCATTGCTGTGTTCCGGTTTGAAGGGTTAGGGGGCCGGTGAAATTACGAGCACATAAGACCTGACAACTGTCTCAGGGTGACGGGCGCAATGCAATGCAGCGTTGGTCACTTATTCACATGTTTCGTGATCACCGCGGTATTACAGTTGTAGAAGGTAGAGGTTACCGCTTTACATAAAATGGGCCAATAGGAGGTTGTTTCGTCATTAAGTCGTATAAAAAAAGATTTATATTCATAATTTACCTAAATTGAGCTAGTGCATTAGCATCAAACGGCTTCCGGAACCCGAATCCCAGCTGTGAGAAAGGGTTGGGCATGGACGCGATGGCGGAGGGCGGAGGCGGCCCCCCGGGAGTCCCCAGGTACGGGTTGTAAGGGTGCCCTTGGGGGCCCACCTTCTCTTGCTTCCGCCACTTCGCTCGTCGGTTTTGGAACCATACCTGTGAAGATGATTTAATATGAAAAGACGGAAGGAGAAAATGCTGTGAAATATAAGTACTTAGAGGTATAATATTTGCTCCCTACCCCCCTGCCTGCCCCGTCCGAAGACGCGCGCTGAGAGAACCTTGGCGCGCAGTGCACGACGGGACGCGGAGGTGGCGGGTCGCGAACCGAGTTCACCCAGAAGGCTCGAAGGCCCTCGATAAGGGTCGAAACAGTTGGTGCCTCCGCCAACAATAACAAGTACGTGAACATTCCCGCTATTTAATATGAATGTAATACTCGTAAGTCACGAAAGTAACAATATTAAAATACTTATAATATACATATTAGCACGCGAACCCGCCGCATAGTCAGCTTTAGGCGTATTATCCTGTTCTTTCCTCTGACAAATAGACATAGTCATAGACACATTATTTGCCACTAAAATATACACGCTAAGGAGTATTACTAAAATAAAGTTGCAAACCGGTTGGTATGAGACAAATGAAGTAGGTGAGGTAGAAAAACATTTGCACCGAGTGTGTTAAATGGTATATCCAAACTAGTGAAATAGCCGACTGAGCTAAGGAGATGGTATAGGAGCTGGGCAAGCCATCTTACGACGCGGCGACGTCTCAGGCACTGCAGCCAAAAGTTTATCGTTAGATACACTCTTACCGTAACGAGACCTAACCGTTTCGTTTCCACACGAAGTGTACCTCTAAAAAACCCTAACAGCCTAATCCATCTAACAATGTCCCAGGCACTGCAGCGTCCCGTACAGTATGATTACCAGTTGCTGATGCTGTATTAATCATCTATAATAGAAGCAAAGGCCTACCTCCTAAACACAGTGTTAGCCAGCGTGGTGCGTGTTATATTTTTCATGAAAGTTCGTGCAACAGGATTGCACAATACTCGTAAATAGTAATGTAGCGGAGCTACTATTTGCTCATCAACCCGTTGACCTGGACAAGTTAGCAACCGCACAACTATCTGACCTGGTACTGCAGACACTTCTCGCCGGTAATACCGCCTTACAGCTAACCAAGGTAAAGTTGCCCGGTTCGCAGTTTATACTATATTGTGACGTAAGCGGTACGTCACCGAGACCTTACGTTGCCAAATACATCCTCGTCTTTGAGAGCTTGCACTCTCTGTACAGTAACAATATCAATTTACAAATACAAATACAAATACAAATAACGTTTATTGATCAAACCATTAGTACAGTTCAGTATGAAGCCCTGGCTCCCGAACTAGCGTTAGCTGTGTGTCAGGAGACAGTTTCTTCTCACAGTATAAAGTTCTTAATTAATGGATTAGTTAAATTTACATTGAATATTGATCTAATGAAAAATAAAAACTTATTTTTATGATGTAATAATTGTGTATCGTGTGGGATATTATATTATAAATTTATCAAATAAACTACGTTTTTACAAATTTATAAAAATTATATAAGTGCAATATATGAATTTAATAATAACTAGTAATAATAATTAGATTAATAGATAGATTAGTCGTCATTATGTTTTTTAAAGTAGTAGGTTTTCCGTGTCGTTATAATTTAATGTGTCTAGCCATTCCCTTACTATTATTTTTATTTTAGAGTTGGATACAGATTTTACTTTATATTTTGCGTTTAAAATATTATAGAACCTTGGGGCCTGGTAATCAAAATGTTGCTTTGCGATTCTACATCGGATCCGTGGTACAGGAAACCGTTCCCGTCTTTTGTATGAGGAAGGAATGCAGGGTACAGTTCGTTTATGATATCTTCTAATACTGAGGTATATAAACAATTTGCGAACAGACAAAACATTAGCTCTTTCATACACAGATATCGTTGGGTGTCTAAATGGGAGGTATAGCATAACCTTAAGCAATGCACGTTGAGCTCTTTCAACCTCCAATAGATGCGATTTACAAGCTGCACCCCAGGAGCATATACAGTATGTTATTACGCATTCCCCAAGTGCCCTGTAGGTTTGAATTAAAAGTTTAAAATCACATACTGTGCGTAATTCTTTAAACACATAAATCAATTTTCGTAGTCTTTTGGATACTGATGTTATGTGAGCTTTCCAGTTAAGGTTTTGGTCGATATGTATGCCTAAATATTTAATGAGAGGTACCTTTTCCAGAGACGAGCAGTTACATGGTTCATTTGTGGTCTTAGTTTGTCGATTACATGGATAAGAATGAATGAGAATGTCAGATGTTTTAGGTGAATTTATAGCAGTTTTGCTGAAGCAAATATATTTAGTCTTACTAATGTTAAGTGTCAACAAACTATCTTCCAACCACGACGTTATTGTTCTAAGGCCTTTTTCGGCCGTTATATGAACTGATTCCCAAGTTTTCCCATGAAAAAGTATAACTGTATCGTCTGCAAACATCTGTATATCAGCATTCTCAAGAGACAATTTACACATATTATTAATATAGGTAAGAAAAAGCGTTGGACCTAATGTGCTACCCTGGGGCACGCCATATGCGGTAAAGCCTTCATTGCTTAAGTGACCGTCAACCCTCGTTCGTTGATTCCTTTCAGACAAGTAGTCCTGGAACCACAAAAGGACATTACCTCTTATACCTAGATTTTCTAAGCGCTTAATTAGTATTGGGATGGAAACAGTATCAAATGCCTTTTGTAGATCCAGGAATACTCCGATAACTTTGTCGTTATTATCAATGTATTTTGTTAGTAAGTTGCAAAACTGCATCGTCAGTCGATCTCTTAGCTCTAAATCCATATTGGTTAGCGTCTAATAAATTGTGTTTTTCTAAATAATTTATAAGTCTTTTGTTTGTAATTTTTTCTATAACTTTTGATAATGTACTTAATAAAGAGATAGGGCGATAATTAGTTGGTAATATTTTGTCACCGGATTTAAAAATTGGACAAACGATTGCTTTTTTGAATATTTGAGGGAAAATTCCGAACTCATATGAGAGATTAATTAGATATGCTAACGGGCCTGAAAGGTATTTCCTATTATTTTTCAGTATTTTGGAAGTAACGTTATCATATCCTGAAGAATTACTAGTTTTAAGTGCGCTGATAATCTCAGATACCTCATCTGGATCAGTAAAGAAAAAAGACATCGACTGAGATAAGAGATCGTTACAGTTTGTCTTTAATGATAATTCTGTTTCGCTTGTATCTAGTTTTAATAAAGTTTTTTTAGCCAGATCCGAACCTATAGTTGTAAAAAACTGATTAACCTTATTTAGAGCGTCTGTAGTATTAGAATTTGAAAGTTTCAATAATTCAGTTGCATGTTCATTCTTTTTAGTCATATTACAAATTTCTCTTATAGCATTCCATGTTTCCTTTATATTTCCCCTATTTTTATTTAATAAATGTCTGAAGTAGTCTCTTTTTAGTTTTTTAATTAATTTATTCAAAGTGTTTCTGTAGTTTATGAATTTTTCTATAAATTCCTTGTTGTCGCTGTTTTTCCTTACTTGTTTATGCATTTTGTCGCGTTTTCTGATGGAGTTTACAACTCCTACCGTAATCCATGGTTTAAGGGGCACCTTGCGTTTTGATATCATGTTTATTTTTGTATTGTTTCTAATAATTTTTTCTAATTTATCCGTCAAAATTTGCGCAGCCAAAAATTTATATAAAACTCTTCCGTTACTGACTGAGTGACTGACAGACAACGCACAGCCCTGTACCTAGAGACTTGAAATTTGGCACACATATATGTACCTAGAGTATCTTAGAGGTGAACTAAGGAGGGATTTTTCTAAATTCACGCGGGAACGGGAACTAAGTGGGTGAAACTGCGGGGTGCGGCTAGTTACAAATATGTTTCCTATCGTATCGTATATTCATACAATTGGATGAGTGGATACATTACCTAATAGGTATCACGAACTATCAGTAATATTGTTTGAATATTCAATTATTATAGATGTCACCAATCTAATCAAATATCAGCATGGGATGCTGCACTGCCTGGGACATTGTTAGATGGCTTGCCATTGGGCAAGCGGAAGGTGGTATATATATTGACCTATACCATACTCTCAGCTTGGTCGGCTATTAGGAGGAAATAACAGGTCAATAAGTCTGTAGCGAAACCGCGGAATGCTCACGATATTTTCCTTTACCGTTAAAGCACATGTTTAATAATGTATAATGTTACTTTTTAAGAAACTCGCAAATTTTGGTTAAGGGGACGTGCGCTGACACTGCAACTCAGTTACCCAACTTTCGCAGTTAATGTTGTTTTTGTTTCGTTTGTTTCTTGTTTAAATAAATATATTTGATTTAATGTGCATATACATTTAGTTATTAACCTTTTGGGAAAAGTTAACCCGGGTAAGTACTACCACCATAACTACATATGTATATGTAAAACCAAGCAGTAATGTCTTCATTACTGTGTTCCGTCCGGTTTAAAGGATAAGGGGGCTGGGAAATTACGGGCACATTAGACCTTAAAACTCTATGTCTCAGGGTGACGGGCACAACGCAGTGCAGCGTTGGTAACGTGCTTAGTGAACATGATCACCGCGGTATTGCAGTTGTTACAGACGGGCCTTCGGTTTGTCTCGTCTTGTATTAGTATAAAAATAAAACATTTTTCAAGAAATACACGTCAGAAAGTGGATTAGCAGGGCTGAAACAATTTTTCTAATATTACTTTATTGAGTAAAAACGTAGATAAGTAATGAGGGCATTACCGTTTTTACCCAATAAAAAAGACATTTCAATTTAAAAATTCACGCGGTCTAATTGGTCCTGTAACGACCCAACATCTTTATTAACATTCTCAATAAAAACACATTAAGTTAGGTATGTTACAGCAATACTCTATAATTATACCGCTAAAACACTACTCGTACTAAGTAACACACCATAAATTGTAACTTTAAGTTTTATACAGCAAGTTTTTATGAGTGCTAATGTGACTCTTAGACGTAACAGCTCAGTTAAGTTTCTTTAGTACCGCGGTTAACACGGGATTAGCACAAATAAATTGCATTTAAGTTTATGTCTCAATCATTGAGATAAATAAATCATAAACCAAGAAATATCTATTTAAATTCCGTCTTTGCAATTAACACGACGTTAATAGTTTTGAGCTCATAATATTAAGTCAGTAAAAACGTATGTTATTGAGTTGTAGGTACTTATAATTTTACTTTTATAATTTGTAATTTTAGTGATAAACAACACTTAGGTAGAACATTCCGATCCATTGACAAATTTTGTATATTAAAGACATTGCCCAAACAATGTGATCTTTTCAAGAATGTCGACTAAGCCCGTCTAGGGTTCCGTCAGTTGGTTTAAGCACAAACGGCTTTAGGAATGTTTTATTTTGAAATGTTACTTTTATAAAATGAAAACGAAATTTCACTGAACGCTATCACTATACATAAAAACCTTTCATCATCATCATCTCAGTCGTAGGACGTCCACTGCTGGACTCTGGCTTCATGTATTTTCCAGTACTGCGGTTGGAAGTGTCCTGCATCCACCGCCGACCTGCGGTCTTTACCAGGTCGTCTGCCTATCTTGTTGTTGGACCTAGTAAAAATCTTTTACTAGGTATGAAAACCAATTTTGTATAGGAAAATACTTCTTTTTCTCTCGAACAATAAATAGGTACTTCTGCTTCATGATATTACTGCGTATTATAATGACCTGTTATAAAGGTGACTAAGTTCAAATTTTTACCGTGGGGTGCAAGCGGGAGAAAGTTGCCCCTCCTCTCTTGCCTGTGGATGTAGTAAGAATCTGCCAAGAGAAGATGGGCAGCAGCATCTTTCCGTATATATATGTACGTACATACGTGTACGTAACATATAAACATCCCGCGCTGCGCTCGCTAACCCGCCTGCCAAGCGTGGTGAGTATGGCAACAACCCCCTTATGATCACTTGCAGGACCATGAGGGAGGCCTTTTGTCCAGCAGTGGGCGTCCTACGGCTGAGCTAATGATGATATCACTGATTTGACATAGGCCCCCATGTCAAATCAGATCTTGGATCTCCAAGTTGTGAGGATGATAATGGGGAGGTTGTTGCCATGATCGCCACGCTTGGCAGGCGGGTTAGGGAGCGCAGTATGGGACGTTGATACACGGAAAGACGCTGCTGCCCTCGACAAGAGAGGAGAACTTTCTTTTGCCGGCACCCGACGGCATATTATTTTTATTTATTTATTATTATTTCATTTTTCAGCCGTTATTATCCCCCTGCAGGAAAAAGGCCTCCCTTCCCTTCTTCCACTCCTCCCGATTTAACGCTGCTGCAGGCCAAGATCTTAAACGGGCGTCTAGTTCATCGCGCCATCTTCTTCTAGGTCTTCCACGTTTTCGGCTTGCGTTAGGTGGAATGCACTCCGTGGTGAGTTTTGCCCATAAATCGTTTGACATGCGGCAGACGTGTCCGGCCCAGTTCCACTTCAAGATAGCGGCTTTATGACCAACATCAACGATTTGTGTTTTGAAGCGCAGTATACTGTTCCGCACGCGGTCTGACAGTTTCACTCCAAAATACAATTTTTACCAACTATTATTCCTTAGATTAATCAATTATCATCATTATTATTTCCTGCATCGTAGGTTACTGAATTGCTTTTAAACTTGAGTTAAATTTACCAAAAAACACATTCAAAGGTGACCCTAATCACCTGTGTACTTTTTTAATTACGACCTTCACTCACATAGGTGAGTTAGCCCAGGTAATTCACGTAGAACAATCCAATAAAACATCAATATTCTCACTATCCATTTTAACATAGTTTTGTCACCACACAATTTGGCTTACTATTTCCCCCATAACACAAGCTTCATTTTTTCTGCCACTCGGCTACCAGCGTACAATTTTCGCCAGCAATTTGCTGACGGCAAAAAAAGAACCTCAACTCGCTACCATTTGTGTAATGCGGGCGTATATCAAACTCTTGTTTATTAAATGAGATCATTAGCAATTTTCTTGTATTATTACTAGTGGAATCGATAGCGAGCGGCCGGAGCGCTAAAATGCCGCTATTCTACATGGTTCAATCTTGATCGAGAATAAGCGACACCAGGGGGCCTATTCTGGAATGCAAATCGCGATGAATCCAAATCGTAATCAAGGCAAAATAACTCTTATGGCCATTACGTAAAGATTGACATTATGACGATAATATCGTGATCGTTTTCTGGAGTAGGCTCCCGTATTTCTTGTTTCGTACAATTTAGTGTCCTCTCTGTAATCAAATCTTGCAAGTTTAATTTGGCCCATCTCCTAAAATCCGATTAAGTAAAAATACTAAATTCCTATTGCAAATGTGTGTATGTTTAGATGTTTTGTTTTCACGGCAAAACTACTGATCAGATCATGATAACTTTCGATATAAAACGATGTATAGATAGAGTATAGAGAGTATAGAAAAAGAACAGAATTGAAGACGAAGTCACGGGCACCAGCTAGTTAGAAATCGTCATCATCACGGCTGACCGTGGGACTAATGTCCCACGTCCACTGTTGGACAAATGCCTCCCTCATGGATCTCCAAGATCATGAGGGGGTTGTTGCCATACGTACTCGCCACGCTTGGCAAGCGGGTTGGCGAGTACGGGATGTTGACACACGGAAAGACGCTGTTGCCCATCTTTTGAAGGTATCTCTTGTCAGATTCTTACTGCATCCATGGGCAAGAGCAGAGATGCAACATTCTACTGCACACACGGCAAAGTTAGAAATAAATACAAATCATTATTAAGTTAAAACTTTTAAATATTTGTTACAACTCTTTCAATGCAGCATTTTACTCACGCATGCAAGTCCGCAAGTCCAAACGTGGCCATTACCTTAATGCGCGACTCTGTCAAGCTATTAGGCCCCGCACCAGGGTACGATCGCCTTTTTATGCCGTCCCTACCCGCATACCGGCATGTACAATTACACCATTCTCATTTGCTGACCGTACTAATTATACGCAACGGCTTTCGTGTCTATAGAAATTGCTGTTCATTGGCTACCATGGAGAACTGGCGGGAAACTGTGACAGACCAAAACGGCGACTTCTCTTAGCGGGGGCCAAGACAAACTTCACTTGAAAAAAAAGTCATCTGAAGCGAACGAATTCAATTATGTGGTTTATTTAATTTAAATGTGTCTTGTTCTTCTTTTGTAAATTGACTATTATATGTAGCTTTATGCTCTATTGAATAAACACTTATTGACCTTGTCAATCCGAATTCCTGATCATAGGCTACAACGGAGAACTGGCGGGAAACTGTGACATACCAAAACGGCGACTTCTCTTAGCAGAGGCCAAGAGTAACTTCGGGTCGTAACACCATTCTCATTTGCTGACCGTACTAATTATACGCAACAGCTTTTGTGTGTATCCAAATTTTGTGTATAAAATAAGATATAATAGAAAATGGCAGGAAACTGTGAAGGACCAAAATGGCAGGAAACTGTGACAGACCAAAATGGCGACCTCTCTTTAGATGCCAAGAGTAACTTCGGGTCGCTAGTATGGTAACACCATTCTCATTTGCTGACCGTTTTATTTATACGCAACCGCTTTTGTGTCTATTCAAATTTCCGTGAATAAGATATAATGGAAAATGGCGTGAAACTGTGACAGACCAAAATGGCGACACCTCTTTAGATGCCAAGAGTAACTTCGGGTCGCTCGTATGGCTCGTGTTATATCGATATAGCTGGTAAACGCTCGTACCGCGCAAACCTATACTACGTAGAAGGATTCTGTGTAATAAACAAGTTTATAAAATTAATAATTTTAAGTAACCCCCCAGTACACATATTTTTGTTTGTAATGTGTTCCGTCAGTTTTGCAATCTACACATCATGCCCTTTTATTTGATACAACACTTGGGTATATTTGAAAATATTCGATTGTTGACGCCTACATTCAACCCTCATATTTTCAGTTTTGCATTCTACATATAATTTCCCTTTATTTGATACCAAACTAGGAAAAATTCGATTATACATCCCCTCTTTCACCCCACGTATCTTGTAAGCTACGGTGCCACAGACAGACACACACATATAGCGGTCAAACTTATAACACCCCTCTTTTTTGTCAGGGTTTAAAAAATATATAAGTAATCTAAAAGTCAGTTTAAAATCTAGTTATATCGAGGGTAAACTCGTCAGCTGGTGCATTTAAGTAGGCGATAGATGCTTATGTCCGACTCATTATCCTTACCTTCCAGGCCATAAGCTGGCAATATTTTTCACCGAGATACAGGCAGCTAAAGTGCCGTGGAGCAGTAGAATGATAACTCTCCTCTCTTGCCCGTGAATGCCGTAAGAATCTGCCAAGGGATACCTTCGCAAGATGGGCAGAAGCGTCTTTAACAACATCCCGTACTGCGCTTCTGGCTAGACATTGTCAAAAATTAACCATTTTTATAAAATTGTGCTTTTTAAAAAACAATTTCATAGTATTGGTAAATTATTAAGACATATTTAACCGGGTATTTATCGCGTTATTTACCTTTATTATTGCCCGACTCTCCTCAACTGTCCTCAAGTGTCTTCCCGGGACCACGATAGGTGCAATCCTGTCGAAACGTCGGGCAATAATAAAGGTAAATAACGCGATAAATAACCGTATAAATATGTGTTAATAATGTGTCGTGATCGCGAAAGTTTAAAAAAGACTATTGGTAAATTGAGACAAACACAGATTTTTACTCTTAACTATTTTTCTACTTTTCTGAAGAAGAACCTGATGCCTTCGTCAATACCATCAAGATTCCTGTTTCGCTAAAAGTATGCTGTAATCTGTAGAGGGTTATCTTAAGAGCATGTCACTCTATCAATTTACATACGTTTTAGATAAAAACCCTGTATTATGAGGTGCCCGGATACATGAGACTAATGCTACGATTGCAGTGCCCGTAGCATGAGATAAAATCGAGTGTTAATGAAAATCATGAAATAAAATACAACATTCATAGTGTTGTATTTTAATATTTCATGTTATTTTATGATTTAAATCGTACAGCCTGTATTATTCCTATTAAAGGAATGATACAAGGTACCAACAGTATTTTTGATTCATCATTTCAGCCATAAAACGTCCACTGATGAACACAGGCCTCCCTCACGGATCTCCATGAGGGGTAGTTGCCATACTCACCACGCTTGGCAGGCGGGTTGGTGAGCGCAGTATGGGATGTTGATACACAGAAAGACGCTGCTGCCCATCTTCCGGAGGTATCCCTTAGCAGGCTCTTACTGCATCCATGGGCATGAGAGGAGGGGTATCATTCTACTGCCGGCACCCCACGGCGGCATTTTTGATTGAGGTTACCTAATTAAAAAAGTCAGAATTACCCCTTTCTGGTTTGTGTCCATATTATAATACACCCCGTCACAACGGTGGTGTAAATTCTATGTATTTGATTCCGTTATTCATTTGCACACAAAGAAGACCATGATATTTTTATATAACAATTAAGTCACCAGATTCAGATTGATTCGTTTTAAATCCTGTTTTGTAGCCAACTAGAAATACACATTGATCTTGACAAGTTTATTGTCCATTCATTAACACACAGAAGACTTTTGGAGCCATAATGAGATGTAACTTTTGCACTGTTCTTTATGAACACTACCTACATTTATGCAGGACCTACGAGTATTAACGATTTTTTGAAAAACGAAATGCTGTTTTATCAGTTACATTTTTGGTTTTTAATGAAATTATGTCAAGTAATAATCGCTACTTGTACGCTGCATAAGTAACATCAGTTTTTATAATTACGAGTTCGTATTTTCTTTAACTTTCACGACCACAAACATATACTCCCGACAATAAAAATCTAGAAAACCTGCTTTAAAATAAAAAAGTCGCATCCAAATCAGTTAATCCGTTCAAGAGCTACATTGCCACGTACAGACAGACAGACACACACGCACACACACACATATTGATTTAACTTATAACCCCCTTTTTGCGTTGACAAAAATACCCTTTGTATATCCAACTCGACATATGATTTAATAAACAAGAAACAGAATAAAGCGTACTTGGACGTTTTGGTGTGGCAGCAAGGTCAGCATGCTATGCTTACCCCACAGCATGTTTTTTACTCCACCTGCATCGCATTTCCATTGAATCGACTAAAACCAATCGATTCAATGTATCATTCGATTATGTTATCGTTACTTGTAATTTGTATTCGGATAATTGCATTCGATTCAATACAAAAAGACGGCAAATAACCGACTGCGGCACAATTCTGTGTGATTAAAATATTATTGGGACGTGGAGTTATGAGTTGACCTTTTGGAGGTGGTGTTTTGTTAAATTCGAAAATTACGGTACGACAACAATGTAGTGTAATGTGATTATAATGTAGCCATCATATGCTCTCTCATTATGCTAATATATAATATCTAGTAGTTTATAGTACCATGGTAGATGTATTAATTGGCACTTGCGATTGTTGCTTCGATACAACATGTTGTATCGAGTGAAGCAACAATCGTACCTAAAATAAACCATAGACACAGATATAATACAACGGATCTTTATATATGTATGTACAGAAGAGAAAAACCAAATAACCAGAATTATTTTGTTAGAAGTAGTATTACTTAATCTGTGGTGTGCTGATATATAAGTTTGCGTCTTAATTAATAAATATACTGTCTATCGTGCTGTTTTGTTTATCTTTAAAGGCGTATTGGTTGTATTTTTTGTGTAAATCTCTATTACTGCTCTAGTACCCGTACGGAACGCAACATTTTGTAAGTACTCAAACAAATTTACTAAAGTATTTATGTGGAATAATGTTATGTGACTCAGCAATTTCATGATGTTAAATAAAATAAAAATAAACTGTTATGCCTGGGATATTAAATTCTAACACAGAAGTATGTCGTTCACTGACTGCATTTTCTATGTTCGTTATATCGCTATGGTAACTGTACCATCTCCATTTCCATAGCACACTAAGTTTCTGTGCTTCATGTTGTGCAAACATTACAGTGATTATTGAGATATACCTATACAAAGTCCCATTTGCCTCAGTCTGTGTTGATTATAGGGTCCTATGAATGCTGCTACGACATGAATTATCATTGTCTTTGCAGGTTTAAATTGTAGGCCATTCTTGAGTCTATATAATATAATATAACTTATCTATACTAATACGATGACCACTTCCAATCAGGTGGCCCGTCTGATCGTCTCCCTGCTTATAACATAAAAAAGAGTATTATAAACCTAGTTATCTAATAAATGTCTTACTTATATGTACCTGTCTTAATTTTTAAGCGAATGCTAAGTAGTTGATTTTCATCTATAAACCATAATCAAATATCTTTGAAATATTAGGTTAAAATCAGAAAAAATAGAAAAAAAAGGTCACTTATTCACATTAATTAAAATTCCAGAGTATATCCTAACAGAATAACTGTTAAACATCGGTTAAATACAAAATACAAATTGTTGTTCATTGTAAAGTAGTAGAATAGTTAGTAGCAGCAGAGTAGGTTTAGTAGTAGAGTAGTAGTTAGTAGCAGCAGAGTAGCAGTTCTAGTAGTAGAGTAGTAGTCAGTAACAGCAGAGTAGCAGTTGTAGTAGTAGAGTAATAGTGAGCAGCAGCAGAGTAGCATTTATTTTTACTATAATAACTTTCGCGAATTATCGTATTCACATTAAATATCGGGAATGCGGAGGGAAAGGGTAGCGGACTGTAATCACCCCAAAGAAGGCCTTCGATAAGGGTCGAAACAGTTGGTGCCTACACCAATCTAACAACTACGTGAACATTCCCTATATTTAATAAGAGTAGCAGTTGTAGTAGTAGAGTAGTAGTTGGTTGATTCTGAGGCGGTAGAGTAGTAGTTGGTTGACTCGCACGGGTCAGCTAGTGTGTATAACTCAAGATACTCGTAGCAAACATAATTATGTATTATACATATTTTGCACTGTAATAAAATAACATAACTAAACATAGACACATAACTATCAAGAGTTCGAGTTGTAATTGCAGTTTTATTCACCTATCGTAAAAAATATCATCTAATTGGTATCATTACCATTTATTGATTTTTAGATCATTTTAATTAAATTAATGAGATAAGTAAGTACTTACTAGTTTGTTATTAGCTCATTTTATTACACGTTTAATGACGAAGACAAGTCTACGATAGGTGCGATAGGAATTCTATTAACTATTTTGTTGTATTTATAATTAGGCGATACGTGGGGTACTAAATAGAGTAATTAATGAAGCCATCACGTAAGTAGGCACAACTTCCTATTAGTTTATTTAATATTGCAAACTTTTTTTTGAGTGAACATATCTATCCATATTTTTTTATCAACCTATATTGTCCCACTGTTGGGCAAAGGTCTCTTCTTTCTCTTTCCGTGCATCACGATCGATTGCTACTTCTGGCCACAATGTTTCGAATGCATCCAGGTCGTCTCGCCATCTATTTCTGGGTCTACCACGATTTAATTGTATAATATTCTATTTTTATTTTTATATTGTTGGATGACAAACAGTACTTAACTAAAAAACTTATCTATGCAAGTAGCTATTAACCATTAAAGCGTCTCCACATATTCTATACTCTCACTTATGAAACGCTGTTTAAATTTATGCAGAAACGACTTTCTGATTGAATTATTTACAAAACCGTTAGTTAAGTTTTCATAATTAACTTATAAACGGTGATTAAATAAATCACCAGTTATTGACAAATTAACATTAAAAACTGTCAAAAATCTGTCAATTAAGCGGTGGTAAATTTTAATGAGCGTTTATAGGCATGGGAGTAAGGAAGCATCACTAATTTTAAAAAAAGTGTTGCTTTAAATATGTTTACATATAGTAAAATTAAGCCTTAATAAATCACTTACTTGTATTCTAGCTTCTGTGAGACCAATCTTCATTGCAAGCTCCTCCCTGCAAGCAGTATTTATTTATTACACAGTTGTAATACTAGATGGCGCTATTAAAAAACACGATGAATTCTGTACAGTTTAAAATGGGTTACTCTGAAAACAATGTAAATAATTATTTGCTTTACGACAAGTAAACGAATAAGAAATCTCGTCATAAGGATCTAAAGGATCTTAATGGTTAAAAGGAAAATAGGAAACGGAAACCTATTACTTCATCAGTTTCCACGTATTAGTTTTTTCTCGTAACTAAGATTGACTCAGCTCTTCGTAATTACGCCGCTATTAAATATCACGTGAGGTGTGAACAATATCTTTTCCATCTTTATTCCGTGTTATTACATACCTAATATAAACTTAGGTAACTTAGTTTTTGGTAAACTTTTGCGATCACAATTCATTATAATATAATAATTAAAACACGTATTTTATAATAAAATTAACTTTAAATTAAACCTTTTTGGGAAGAGTTCATTCGGAGAAGTTCTACCATCACATCTATTTCTGCCGCCAAGCAGTAATGTCTACACTGCTGTTTTCCGGTTGGAAGGGTAAGGGGGCCGATGAAATAACGGGCACATGAGACCTTACAACTCTGTCTCAGGGTGACGGGCGCAATGCAATGCGTTGGTCACGTGCTTAGTGTACGTGATTACCAAGGTAGGTATTTCAGTTGTAATAAATTACCACTTAACATAATTTTGACGACTTCTGTGGCACAGCGGGCGAAGGACCGCCTGCGACGCTAGAGGTTGCGTGTTCAATTCCCGCCTCGGGACAAATGTTAGTACGATCTGCAGATATATGTTCAGGTTGTTCTGGATGTTTTTCTATATATATTAAAAAATATCTATGTAGTATAAAAAAAAGTAAGGCCTTCGCATCGTCTGCTAGATGATTTATACAGCGTCAGCAACTGGTAATCATGCTGTACGGGACGCTGCAATGCCTGGGACATTATAAGATGGATTAGGCTTGCCCAGCACCTATACCATCCTCTCATGTGTCTAATCATCATCATCATCATTTCAGCCGTAGGACGTCCACTGCTGGACATAGGCCTCCCTCATGGATATCCAGTTATTGCGGTTGGAAGCGATCTGCATCCACCGTCGACCTGCGGTATTCACCAGGTCATCATCCCATCTTGTTGGTGGACGTCCTACGCTGCGCTTGCCGGTCCGTGGCCTCCACTCGAGAACTTTTCGGCCTAATGTGTCTAATGTATGTAGAGGTAGTATAATGTATTAAGTATATCAGTCATCTAGTACCCATAACACAAGCTCTGCTTAACTTGGGTCTAGACGATGCAGTGTGAATTGTCCAGCTTTATTTATTTATTAATACATTGTGAACAGTGGAGTGGAGCACTGATGACTTACAATCACAGGTTTACGAACCCATCGCGGGCACCAGCCTCTCACAAAATGGCTAGAAATATAAAATTGTAAGCATTTTAGTGTCTACCTAGCATAAATAACCTATTGTGTGAGAGGAAATAAATAAAAAATAATTCGTTCGGCTTGTTTCGTCATTTAGGCGCAGCAAAACAAATACCTGGTAAACACGTCGGGGTAGTGCGTCCTGGAGAAGGCTTTCTCCAACTCCTCAAGCTGGAAGCTGGTGAAGGTGGTGCGGTACCGGCGTTGCTTGCGCTTCGGCGTAAACTCGTCCGCATCGTCGCTGTCTGCTGACCCTGAGGAACGGACGCGTGAGGTCACTGCTTTCAACTTCATCATCATTTCAGCCGTGAAACGTCCATTATTAAATACAGGCCTCCCTCATGGTTCTCCTTGAGGGGTAGCTGCCATTCAGCACGCTTGGCAGGCGGGTTGGCGAGCGCAGTAGGGGATGTTGATAGCTGCCCATCTTCCGAAGGTATCCCTTAGCAGTCTCTTACTGCATCCATGGGTATGAGAGTAGGGGTAACATTCTACCGGCACCGCGCGGCTAACGAGCTCTCAACTTATATACTCGTAATATCATGCTACAATATATTGTTCCTGTTTGATGTGACACATCTTTTGCGGGGGGTTAAACCGATCGGACATGATATGACGGGTGACGCGTAACGCGTGACGACGCGACGCGGCGGCGGCGACGTGCGAGTTACGAGTTACTGACTTTTACGGCTTAGCGCTAAATTTACTAGTGGATTTTCATACAGTTTACGTCAATAGATAGATTGATTGACTACTTAACACTTTATTGTACAACAGATTACATAACATATTAAAATTACTAATCTATAACTAAGTCCATGTATGCCGTGGGCTCCCGGCAGTAGAATGTTACCCCTCCTTTCCATACCAATGGATGCAGTAAGAGCGTTCTATGGGATACCTCCGGTAGATGGGCAGCAGCGTCTTTCCGTGGACCTACAACATCCCATACTCCGCTCGCCAACCCGCCTGCCAAGCGTGGTGAGTATGGCAACTACCACTCATGGAGATCCATGAGGGAGGTCTGTGTTCAGTAGTGGATGTTTTACGGTTGAAATGAACTAAGTACAATTGGCGGCCTTAGCACAGCCTTAGTGCAGAAAGCGTTTTCTTCCAGACAACCTTTGGATGGAAGCAGTAAGGAACGGCAGTGCAAAATATTATGATAGATATAATATGACTACAATAACTTATTTTAAAAACACAAATACACAATAATAAGAACCTACTTGTCTAACATAGACTAATATATAATATTAACGCATTACAGAATACACATAAATATGTAGAACATAATTATTAGCTACAAAAACATGTTGAAAAAAACACTTAGTGACTTTGATTTTAAACAAATGCAATAAAGTGCTTTATTCAATTTTAATATGTATTTATACTTATTTAAAATAGTATACGTATTTATACTTAGTTTAAAATTACAGGTTTTTATTGCGTACCTATTTAACTACTTGTTAGTTCTTGGTCGCGTGTTCGAAACGTTCGGAAGTTGAAAAAGGTACGCCATAAAGTCCTGTTATTTGAAAATTAATAATGTGTTAAGGAATTGCGAAATAAATTTAATTTAATTAAACTCAGCCGTGGGGTGGCGGCAGTTGAATGTAACCCGTCCTTTCAAGCCCGTGGATGCAGTAAGAGCCTGCTAAGGGATACCTCCGGAAGATGGGCAGCAGCGTCTTTCCGTATATCAACCGTACTGTGCTCACCAACGCCTGCTAAGCGTGGTGATTATGGCAAATACCCCTCATGGAGATCCATGAGGGAGGCCTATGTTCAGTAGTAGACGTTTTACATCTAAAATGGTGATGATGAATTAAACTTGTTAAGCCTTTTTAAATAGCGGCATTGTGGAGCAAAATATGCATCCACATGGATAAACATAATCTGGCTTTGAATTCCAATTACCTGGAGGCGCCCCCGAAGCAGGTGACTGGTCAGCGCGAGTCAGTTCTGGGGTGGTTCTGGGGGAGTCGTCCTTCTGAGCCTCAGACACCCCCATCCCGCTGTATTTGTGGAACGACTGCTCTTGGTAGTAATCTGGAACGAGGAAACATAGGACTGTTAATCGTAGGAAATAATTACCCAATAAGACCCGAGTTCACCTATAATAGACTAGCTTTTGCTCGCGATTTCGTCCTCGTGGAAATCCCCTTTTTCACGTAGAGCCCCTTTGATTCGAAAATATAAATCCCATTTATTCCCTATCCCGTGGGAATTTCGAAAAATCCCTTCTTAGTGCACCTCTAGGATACTCAAGGTATACATATGTGTGCCAAATTTCAAGTCAATAGGTCCATTGGCTTAGGCTGTGCGTTGAAATATCAGTCAGTCAGTCAGTCAGTGAGTCAGTAAGGACTTTGAATTTTATATATATAGATGATTAAAATTTAACATTCGGTTAAGCAGTTGTTTGAGAGCAAATTATTAGGACGGGAAATAAACCATAGAATGTATAATTTATCTTAGTCATGTCAAAAATAACACAATTCTTACACTAGGTTATGCCAAATGTCCAACGAATATTTAGACGGTGTTGGCTTTCTCACTTTTGTACATACAAATCAGCATTTCTAGAAGAAAATCGCTCATCATCCCAGCCGTAGGATCTGCTGTCTACGTCTGCTACACTGCTGGACAGGATCTCCAAGATCACGAGGGGGTTGTAATACTCGCCAGGCGGGTTGGCGAGCGCAGTCATCATCATTCATTCATTCATTCATCATCATCATCATCAGCCGTAAAATGTCCACTACTGAACAGGCCTCCCTCATGGATCTCATGAGGGGTAGTTGCCATACTCACCACGCTTGGCAGGCGGGTTGGCGAGCGCAGTACGGGATGTTGATACACGGAAAGACGCTGCTGCCCATCTTCCGGAGGTAACCCTTAGCAGGCTTTTACTGCATCCACGGGTATGAGAGGAGGGGTAACATTCTACTGCCGGCACCCCACGGCTAAGCTGGCGAGCGCAGTACGAGATATTGATTCACGGAAAGGCGCTGCTGGCCATCTTCCGGAGGTATCCCTTTGCAGGTTCTTAATGCATCCACGCGAAAAAGAGGAGAGGCAACATTCTACTGACGGCACCCCACGGCATTGCCGGAAGAAACCCATAGAAAATTAAATAGATTATTAACTAGCTCACTTGAGGGCGCCACTGAACAAGACTAAACAGTTATAATTAACCCTTAATATTAATTACGATGGGCACGTCATTTCAATTACCCAGCGATTGTTCTACTAATCGCATAAAGCAATTAACTCAATTAGACCGGTGTCGGTTAACAGTTTATTTCAAGGAAACGTTTTCCTTAAGCGATGGTGGCACTTGAGGGAACACTGAGAAGCATGAGTTAGGTATAAATACATTGTAGAGCCTAGGTTACCTAGAGAATGAAGAAATTGGCAAAGTGCGAGTCCGACTCGCAACGAGGGGTTCCGTACTATTATTTGGCAAAACTAAGATCAATTTTATTGTATGGACAAATATTTGATTTATTTTCATTTAATTATATTTTTTTAAAGTAAATATATAATTAAATATTCTGATATTATGTCAAGCGTCCACCTGTTGCCGTTATTAATATCGAACAAAAAACAGGAAAGAAATCACGTTTGTTGTAGCCCCCCGTATTTATTTTATTTTGTTTCCACCAGAATCGTAAATTATTAAAAAGGTTATTCATTTCTTTGAAATATTCTACCTAAGTGTGGTTAAACACTATAAAATTACAAACTATAGAAATACATCATCTGTGAAAATTTCAACTGTCTCTCACGGTTCATGAGATACAGCCTGGTGACAGACAGACGAACGGACAGAAAGACGGACAGCTGAGTCTTAGTAATAGGGTCCCGTTTTTACCCTTTGGGCACAGAACCCTAAAAAGTGACTTGTGTAGTTGTCTAGCGACAAATACATTGTAGAAACTTAGTTACCTAGAGAATAAAAAGTCACGTGTAAAGGCTAGGTACCTACGTCACAACGTGCAAACCGTCTTACGCTTATATACAACAAGTTTAATTTATAACTTAAGAATTTATTGACATTCGTTTTACTGGCGTGATTTTTACGTGCAACAAGTTTATAAAATTATTTATTTAATGTGACCTCCGAAGGTACACATTTTTCTTTTCTAATGTGTAGGGTACACACTGCTTTGAAATCTACACATCATGCCCTTTCATTTGATACCACAATTGAGTGGGTATATTTGAAAACATTTAATTATTCATATATCCCTCTTTCACCCCCCATATCTTATAAACTTCTTCACTGATTTTGATAAAACATGTTATAGAACCACCGCCAGATAACCTGCTTTTATATAAAATAAACTGCATGCAAATCGGTCCACTAGTTTAAGAGCTAAGGCTAACACCCCTCTTTTTATTTATTTATTTATTTATTACTTTATTGCACAATTACAAAAGGTGGGCTTAATGCTAAAGCATTCTCTACCAGCCAAACCTGTAGTTTAGAGTGTGGGTGGCGCGCTATAATGGTACTTAAAAACTAAACAAACAGAAAATTACATTTAATCAAATTAAAATATAATTAATATTAATTAATTAATTATTAATAATTAATTAATTTGACAGGGGTTAGTAAAAAGAAATAGTAGTAGCAGTAGATTTTTTTGTGAAGAGTTCATCCGGGGTAGTACTACCACCATACCTATTTCTGCCGCCAAGCAGTAACGTCTGCATTGCTGTGTTCTGTTTGGAGGGTGCTGGCGACGAGCGCAATGCAATACGTGTGATCACCGCGGTATTGCAGTTGTAATAGGTAGAGGTCACCACTTAACATCAGGTAGGCCATCGGCTTGTCTCGTCATCTAGCCGTTTTATAAACGTAGGTAGGTTTCATCATCACCATTTTAGATGTAAAACGTCTACTACTGAACATAGGCCTTCCTCATGGATCTCCATGAGGGGTAGTTGCCATACTCACCACGCTTGGCAGGCGGGTTGGCGAGCGCATTATGGGATTTTGATACACGGAAAGACGCTGTAGTCCATCTTCCGGAGGTATCCCTTAGCAAGAGCCTGCTAAGGGATACCTCCGGAAGATGGGCTGCATCCACGGGCATGAAAGGAGGGGTAACGTTCTACTGCCGGCACCGCACGGCATTTTATGTGTTTGCGTTTTAGGTGTTTACGCTAAGACTTAATTAATTATGAATCTTCAGCGTAGCTGTGGCCTCCTGTTTAAGAACCCGCTTCTGTCAACTTTAATTAGCCCAGCCCACTGATAGGATGCTTAACGTGATTTAAGACCATTAACGTTAATGCAGGTTTCCAGTAATCGATTGTCATGTAATAATAAGTTAACGCAATTAACTTAATTACTTGCAATTATGGTGTTATGTATCTAATTACCCTTTATTGTTGTGCAGAAGTAAGCATTTTATGTTGATTTAATTATTGAGGTCAGATTGCAAACTAATTTAAGTGCATACAGACATGACAAGCGCTTTCAGGGAAATCACGAGGGTCAAATGTCATACCCAATGACATCAATCAAACGTTGATGAATTTAGACGCTAAAAAAATTGCCTTGATCATGTATTATGTATTACATAGATGAGTTATGTAACCATTTGCTGACACTGCAGCTGTTTACATCGCTTTTTAACCCCCGAAAAAAAAGAGGGGTGTTATAACTTTGAATGCTATGTGTGTGTGTCTGTATGTCTGTGTGTCTGTCCGTGGCACCGTAGCTCTTAAACGAGTGGACCAATTTGCATGCTGTTGTTTTTTATATAAAAGCAAGTTCTCCGGCGGTGGTTTTTATAATCATGTTTTATCAAATTAATTAATTAATTGTAAAACCTATCAAAATCATGGCACACAATACCACAAAAATGTATCGGTTTTACCATTCAAAAACATACAAGAGTTACAACTGGCTTCAGGGACAACTTTTAAAGTTACTGCATTGAATGGCATTTTTGACAGCAAACGTCAAAAGTTACAAAATGCTTTAAAATTAAATTTAGACTTAATTTCTTAACGCAAATAAAATGTAACCTTCTGGCAAGACTAAACTATCAATAAACTTGGTAATAAATAATTTGTAGTACCTTTAATTACTCGTATTACTAGTCCATCTAATCACTCACAGGAGTGGCCAATCAACATACTTAATGATAAATACAGGAAAACTGTCTGTGTTTGTATTATATATTTAAAAAACATCTAATAGGTAATCAATTATATACATCTCCGTGATTATTAGAAATATATGCTAAAACCATGATACATAACGAGTTATCTTTTCCAGATTTTATTTATGCGCGAAAACTTGTGTATGTTGGGTGTTTTTGGTTCAAAATGTTTATTTCTCATTTTTATTGTTGGAAGACAGACGGTATGTACTTCATAACTAAAAATATCCGATATGCATCTTTTATCCAGCGAATCTTTTATTAATCGATTCGATAAAATGTATCACATTATCTCAATTATTGATTATCAATCTAATTAAATTAGCAGCTTATCGATTTTACATTAAAAGTACCGATGATAATCAACATCCGGTAGATTACGCGGTTACGTAATAGATATCTAAAAATACTCGGTATTCATGTAAATCACCATTTTCTTAGTAAAACTTGCTTGCTCATCGTAATATTATGTCAATGACTTTTGTCCTTTGTCGACGTTATAATAAAATATATATATATAACTATCCGCAGTCCGCGGTTTCACCCGCGTAATTCCCGTTTCCGTGGGAATACGAGGAAAAAATATAGCCTATGTTACTTTGAGATAATGTAGCATTCTAATTGTGAAAGTTTAAATCTATAATATTTGGCAAAAAAAAAACATAAATTGAAAAATTGTCTTCGCAACCTCTCTAAATGGTTTTAAAATAATCTATTCATAAACGACGGAGTTTTGAGAGAACAATAATTAAAAAAATAATTATAAATATAAAAAAAAATACAGACAACTTGAGAACATACTCCTTTTTTTAAAGTCCGTTAATAATAGGTCCACAAATCGCCTGGCATAATTCTTCATCGCTACTTCAAGGAAGTTAAATAGGTTTTAATGTGCGAACGGATGCAATGACGGAGCTCTGTGGGAAAATGCATAATTCATCACTTCTTGAGGAGATCATTAGCCAAGTCCTGCTGAGAGCTCCTAAGGCTTTTTGCAACTAACAAACAAGGAAATGGTCCATGAAATGCACCGCTTCCGCGAATCCCATACAAATGCCATATTCAATGTGCACAAAAGAAAGCAAACTATACGTACTTGACCTAAAAACAGATATTTTTCCCCTTCGTTTATGTTTGTAACTAAAATTTAATAACTGGTTATTCATCAAGAATTTTTTTTCACTGCTTCATAACCAGTTATTAAACAAGACTTTTTTCATATTTTATAAAGAGAACCTCTTAACCTCCACTCTGATAAATAACTGGTTATGAAACAGTAAAAAAAAACCTGATAAATTTTAGTTACGAACGTGGACGAAGGGTTTTTCATGTTGATTTTTTTAATTGTGATGTTAATGGCTTATTACCACGGCATCCACAAATTGCCGTGGGATGCCGGCAGTAGAATGTTACACCTCCTCTCATGCCCGTGGATGCAGTAAGAGCCTGCTAAGGGACACCTCCGGAAGATGGGCAGCAGCGTCTTTCCGTGTATCAACATCCCGTACTGCGCTCGCCAACCAGCCTGCCAAGCGTGGTGAGTATGGCAACTACCCCTCCATGAGGGAGGTCTGTTCAGTAGTGGACTTTTTACGGCTGGAATGATGATCCACAAATTATTGACCACCGCCTTCACGCAAAATATTATGTAAGTACAGTCTTTAGACGAATTCGTATTAAAAAGTTCCAGGCGAACATAAATATAGGAGGTTAAACATTTCCCACTGTATTAATGTCAGTATTTCAGCCGTAAAACGTCCACTATTGAACACAGGGCTCCCTTATGGATCTCAATGAGAGGTAGTTGGCATAGTACCACGCTTAGCAGGCGGGTTTGAGAGCGCAGTACGGCATACACGGAATGACGCTACTGCCCATCTTCCGGAGGTATTCCTTAACAGGCTCTTACTGCACCCACGGGCAAGAGAGAAGGGGTAACATTCTACTGCCGACATAAATGTAAATATTAATAATTAGTTCTGTCAAAAAAACAATCTTAAGTAGGGCAGCGAATTATAAGTGCTGTTAAGGTTGGTTTACATTTTGAACAAATCTAATTTGGGAGATGTATAATAGTTAGTTGCCGTGGGGTGCCGGCAGAAGAATGTTGCCCCTCCTCTCTTGCCCGTGGATGCAGTAAGAGCCTGCTAAGAGCTACCTCCGGAAGATGGGCAGCAGCGTCATTCCGTGTCTCAACATCCCATACTGCGCTCGCCAACCCGCCTGCCAAGCGTGGTGAGTATGGCAACTGCCCCTTATGGAGATCCATGAGGGAGGCCTGTGTTCAGTAGTGCACGTTTTACGGCTGAAATGATGATAAAGTTAGTTCTTAGTTGACTAAGCTGCGAGGGTGGTATGCAGTATGGGAAGCCTAATTCATCTAACAATGGTCCAGAGACTGCTGCGTCTCGCATATCACGAATAACAACTGCTGACCCTGTATAAATCTTCTATAATCGATGCTCAAAGCCTTAATTGCGAGTTATTTAATGTACTTATAAATTTAATTTAATAGTTCTGATGACAATACAATAAGCGATACCTACAGTTTACAGTACACTAATTATTTATTACAATAATTATTTAATGTTGGCGATTCTATTGTTGTTATGCGATTCTAACTAACGACATAAACCTATTCGGTTAGTGCTGTTCTTAAATTAAAACGGAAAAAATAGACCCAATTTTATACTGGCAGCTCTAAATGTAATAAATAACGTCCAATCTCTAATTATAATTCGGCTGTTTTTTATTAAAGAACGCAAAACAAGCACTTGTCCTGAAAGTGTAATAATTATATCAGAGTTTTTTTTTTATTTTTTTTTTCAAGAATTATTCAATAGTGTTGATTTTTTTAGGAAATATATTTAACCAAAACGTAAACTGTACCGAGGTAGAGATCCCTCGCGTCTTTATCACAAGTTTAGTACTTTGTATGAGCGAGGAGTTGAAACTAAGACTATTAAACTAGGTTTTTCATACCTGTAAGACTTTTCTGGAAAAAAAAGTTATTATTATTAAATTAGTGTCAGGAAGTGTAAAACAGAATCGACACCAATTTCTCAACAAAAAAAAACTACTTCAATGACTTGGTTTCTATGGGACCACTTCAAAAGTGCACACATTCAATCCACATCACTTTCAACCTTCTCCTTAGTGCGAAGTCGGTTAAATACTGTTCGCACTAAACATTTTGTTTTAGCCTGCTAAATGAGTTTCCTACTCGGGGGACATGTGTCAATATTCGTGGTAAAAATTGCTACCTACAGCGGAAGTCTCACCAAAATTAATCCAATAAAATTACATAAACACTCATGCTGAATATAAAATTAACAAATCGCTATTATTTCCTTTGTAAATTGCTCCTTAATAACACACCAGCTTATCTGAACCTAAGACATCAGCCACAAACAATTTGTGAACAGTGAACTTATAGTCGTTATAGCAAAGGAATAGAGTCCATTTTACGGCAACATTAAGTTTCGCAGGTGTGAATTTACAGTGGTATTTATTCGTAATAAAACAAAGGGAATGATACAAGCTAATTACGGTCAGAAACACAATTAGGTCTAATCAAATAACGTGATCTTTTTGTACGTTTTGCTTTATCGCAAAACCTTTTTGCTGTCGGTACTTCTTAGTTAATAGTGTATCTGGTTTTTGTACGGTCAGCATAATTGAAAATGTAATAACTGTCTAATTTAGATAATGTTGTGGGGTCACTAACAGGTTGATACAGGTTGAAATGTACAATGGTGCCATGTGGAAACAGGTTAGTTTGGTTTGGATAGACGATACACTGTAATAGATAGGCATTTTGTTTTACATGAAGGTAATATATTCCTGCGATAACACGTGACAGAATCTTTTACAGTTATTTAGCATGTTAACTCTAAGCCAAGCTAAATTTTGTCTTCGGAGAGAAGTATAAATAGACTCGAGACAGATATCTGCAGTAAAGCAAACGTTTTTCCCTCGACAGGAATCGAATTCTGTAGTATCAGCCAGCCACTAGAATACTGAGCTACGGAGGTCGTGCTTTAAGAGCTGGATAATTGGATATATGTCGACCTTGCTAACGTCAACTCTCTCTCTTTCTCTCGTCGTTACCACAACTTTTTGTCGCAGTGATAGTCAGGCCAGCAGAGGAATCGCACGTAAAAAAACATAAACAGACATTTATTTGCAAAAATAGTGCTTTTGGTATTATTTTATTTTATACGGCGATGACAATAACAACTCTTGTCATTTATAGTTTAGGAGGGAAAAGGTAGTTACTAAGAAAACAGATGGTACTTTGCACAATTATTTCAGATACATAATATAGTTAGAGGCCTTATATGGCATAGATTTTTGTAAAGCTTTTTTTAAGAGAAATCCATATTTACTATATAGGGTCAGCACAAGCTTACCGGAAATAATCGGCCGGCCAAGCTGTGTTTATTTCAATACAAACTATTGGCCGGCTGATTATTTACTGTTGTTTTGGGGAAATCCCTACAATTATGCATTGTAAACCATACATTATGAATAAATCTATTTTTATTTATTTATTTTATTTTTTATTTTATTTCCGGTAAGCTTGTTCTGACCCTATATCGTAGTCTCGTATATCGCCTATACCTAAGGCGTAGATGCCTTAACTATTGAAACAACATTATATGTTTACCATGATTTGAGTCTTTTTGAGTTTTCCGGTATTTCGTCATAATCACGGAAAAACGTGATATCGCTTATAATGTTCACAACCATTATAGTTTCAAAAGTTATATAGGTATTGAAAATAATTTTATGAATCAAAGGCATAAAAAAACTGTGTATATAGTCACTAAAATAGGTATTTTTTCAGCATTTAAATTCATGTCATGGCCGTAGACCATAGAACGTTGGATCGTTTTCGTTTTAATAAGTTTTCTATAACATAAAATTGCACAGAACAGCGCGTTTCATATCGTAAATTGTAATAATTATAACCAACTTGTATGCAGTTGTGTTGGGGTGCAAAAACTCGGGAAAAGCAAGACTTTCTATTGGTAATTATAGATGGGGAAGTTATGGCGCATTTATGCCAGTCGCCATATTTGAAATGTCGACGGTTATTTTGATTAAATGTTTTAAAGGTTAGCAGGCCGTCCACTGCGAAATGTGATGGCTCATTAACGACTCCAAGTCTTAACATTGTTGATTGTAATTTTTTTATCAATGCAAAAATGTCAATAAATTACAGCAATGTCATTCGATTTATGAGCCATCTCGTAGTAGATAGCCTGGTTGAAATTGCAAGTCTTTGTGCAAATGTTTCGAAAGAATATACCGATTTTGTAAATAATGTTTAAAATGCAGATTATTTTGAAATTCTTACATTTTTTATAACGATTATATCGAATCGGTTTCGATATAATCGTTTATATATCGAATCTTGAACCGTTATATATCGTTTATATATCGTGTAACCAAGAAACGTAAAGTTAAAAATGTTTGAAGACATCGAATAAGCAGGTTTCCGAGGCGTTCATAAGTGCCAATCAGTTTTTTACTTTTGTGAAAACATTTTGTTAAGTTCTGTTTACACAATTTGGAAAATGGCATTTTCTCAAAAAAACTCGCCTGATAATAACTGTCAGTATCGTTTTAGAAAATTATAAGTTTATTATTAGTGTGAAGATAATTTTCCAAAGCGATACTTCATCATTTCAGCCATAAAACGTCCACTGATGAACACAGGCCTCCCTCATGGATCTCCATGAGGGGTAGTTGCCATACTCACCACGCTTGGCAGGCGGGTTGGTGAGCGCAGTATGGGATGTTGATACACGGATAGACGCTGCTGCCCATCTTCCGGAGGTATCCCTCAGCAGGCTCTTACTGCATCCATGGGCAAGAGAGGAGGGGTATCATTCTACTGCCGGCACCCCACGGCGGCGATACGATACGATATGATATAAAGCGATACTTATCGACGATAATTATGTAGGTCTGGTAAACCTACAAAATGCAACACTCAGGCTACATTAAAAACAAAAGTATTCACATCACAATTATTTTTTGTAACAGCATTAATCTTAATTAAGATCTCAAATAAACTCCAATTACGATATTCTAGATAAGATGGTATCGCGTAGTTATTAAGAACGCAGAACAAACGGGCTACCGAAACGAATTGATTGCATTGATAATTCAGCAAAACAGATTTTCTTAATATTACTTAGTTTTTTAGTACTGATAATAATATAAAACATTACATTAAAATTAGTACATTATGCAATAAATAAATGAATATGAATAAGATACAATACATTTATTAATCATCATCACCATTTCAGCCGTAAAACGTCCACTACTGAACTAAGGCCTCCCTCATAGATCTCCATGAGGGGCAGTTGCCATACTCACCACGCTTGGCAGGCGGGTTGGTGAGCGCAGTACGGGATGTTGATATACGGAAAGACGCTGCTGCCCATCTTCCGGAGGTGTCCCTTAGCAGGCTCTCTCTGCATCCACGGGTAGGAGAGGAGGGGTAACATTCTACTGCCGGCACCCCACGGCTACATTTATTAATAACACCAAGTTATTTACTTATATATATATATATATATTGCATAGCCTTTTGTTTGGCCGCAATCTCACATGCCCGTGATGTGGTCCCCGTGTGAATCTGCTAACGGATACACCCAGAAGATCAGCGTCTTTCCGTGTTTCAACATCCCGTACTGGCCAAACTGCCTGCCAACATGGTGAGTATGGCAAGAGCCCTCATGATCAGTAGCTGGAGATCCATGAGGTAAGCCTTAGTCCAGCAGTGGACGACTGGACGTCCTACGATTAGGATGATGAATCTCACCTGATAGTATGAGGCGCTGTGGCCGGCGATAGATCTCAAAGGACCAGAATGCACCTGTTCAGTTGACTTGAGAAGCCCCAGGTTGTAGTTTTCGGAGAAAACTGAAGCCGGCAGCGATATATTGTTAGGGCCTTTACATCTATTAGAGATGATTCGTGCAGCGTCGTGACGCTTATTGCACAAGTAAATTACGGGCACATGAGACCTTGCAACCCTATGTCTCAGGGTAACAAGCGCCATACAGTGCAGCGTTGGCCACGGATCGGTATCAAAATGACTGCATTTACAAAATGACCTGTCCAGCATAAGGACTAGATCGCAAAATGACTACAAATGCAGAAAGGCTATTTCTCAAGATGACATGGTAGCCAAAACGACCACCGAGCAGAAGGTCTTTATCTCTGAATGGCTTAGTATCAAAACGACTAGTTCGTAAACGGTCCGAGCTTAGTGAACGTGATCACCGCGGTATTAGTTACCTCTACCTATTACAGTTGTAATAGGTAGAGGTTACCACTCTACATCAGGTGAATCTTCCGCTTATCTCGTTATTTAGTCGTTTAAAACGAAAACCTAATTCACCACACAGATAAAATGTACATCGAGTCTTTATCATCCTATAAAATCCCCCAGGTCAATTATCAACCAGTCCCTTTAAGAGAGAATAACCTAAGTACCCATTATCACACAGCTATCCATCAATGTTGCCTCGCTCATTGCGTGCGCGGGTACAATTAAAGTGGTAATAGTTTGTATTTATTTGCCACACGGTCTGTCCTAGGTTTACACGTAATGCAGGTGTGACGATGAATTGTCTGCTCGCGCAAAAACAGCCTTTGGCCAGGGGCCAATACTCGTAAATCGTGATTCTTCGTCTCATCTCACTTCTCAGTGTCCACTCCGAAAAGTCTATTAGCATCTCTTTACCAGTCGATGCATCACAATCGGTTTGCAATCACGGGCATGACAACTCGAATCAGTATGTTCCAGAGATTAGTGCGTTCAACCCAACAAACAAACTCTTCAGCTTTATAATATTAGTAAAGATGACCAACTTTCTACAGGAACAAAGCCAAAGGTTTTAAATTAGCAACTAACCATTATCTCTATTAGTTTAAGTTATTGCTTCTGCTGTGCGTCCCGAGACGCACACGCTTTTTTTTCTTGTAATTGTACCTACCTTTTTTCTTCTTCTTTTGTTTTCTAAATGTACCAAAATTTGTATATGGTTTTCTGTCTTTGCTGTTTTTTGTGAATCAAATAAATGTATATTCTATTGTATTCTCTCACGGATGTTAGCTAATTGTCGGAGGTGACAAGAATAATGGAGGTTCTCGCAACGGCTCCAGGAATAAACGCGTAATTGAGGGTTACGGGCAAATTATTATGTGTTAACAAACTGTCGTCGTGTCTTGATAAGGTTTTATATATTTATTTGTTAACGACCTCTGTGGCGCAGCAGGTGAGGAGGGTGAGGAGGCAAGAGGTTGCGGGTTCGATTTCCGCCTCGGAACAAATATCTGTACGATCTGCAGGTATTTGTTCAGGCTATTCTGGATGCTTTTCTATACATAATAAAAAATCTATCTATGTAGTATAAGTATAATGCATTAAGTATATCAATAATCTAGTACCCATAATACAAGCTCTGCTTAGCTTGGGGCTAGATGATGCTGTGTGAATTGTCTAGTATTATTTATTTATATATTTATAAACTCTTGTTCGTAACCTAAAAAATATGTAGGATATGCGAAGGGTGACTTAGTTTTTTTTCTAACCAACTTCAAAAAAAACAGATTCTCAAGTCGTACCTACATATGTCAATGAACACCAGCAATGTAAGGCTTGCGATTCATTAATGACCCTGTGCACCTCGCAGTGGACGCCAGCTTTATTCCTCATCTTTACTTGCACTTCATCATATTTCGCGTTCAGTAATACTCTTACGAATGTTAGCTAATTGCTGGAGGTGACAAGAATAATGGAGGTTCTCTAACGGCTCTAGGAATAAACACGTAATTGAGGGTTACGGGTAGATTATTATGTGTAAACAAACTGCCGTGTCTTGATAAGGTTATATTAAATATGTCTATATAGGGCCTGTTTTTGCATATTTTGCATATTTTAACGGTACCTTGTTTTTTATTAGTTTTATAAAGGCGCAAGCGTGGTGAGTATGGCAACTACCCCTCATGGAGATCCATGAGGGAGGCCTGTGTTCAGTAGTGGACGTTTTACGGCTGAAATGATGATTCGGGCGAGTTATTAATAACTCCACCGCCGTGGGGTGCCGGCAGTAGAATGATACCCCTCCTCTCATGCCCATGGATGCAGTAAGAGCCTGCTAAGGGATACCTCCGGAAGATGGGCGGCAGCGTCTTTCCGTGTATCAACATCCTCTACTGCGCTAGCCAACCCGCCTGCCAAGCGTGGTGAGTATGGCAACTACCCCTCATGGAGATTCATGAGGGAGGCCTGTGTTCATCAGTGGACGTTTTATGGCTGAAATGATGATGATGTATAATAACTCAGACGACATCTCGTTTTGGACAGCCAGCATGAGCCAGGGCTTTTATCCGGTTTCCATAGTCGTGGAATTCTGGGCGGAAGTCCGTAAAACCATAATTTCAATGAAAGCAGTATGTTTCTCAAAGTTTTTACTACAGATTTTGATGGTTTAACCCACCTGGGTAAGAAGTAAGTAATTATTGTGTGAAAAAACTAATTGATAGGTAAGTCTATTAAAAGAGCACTTTGTGCGGAATATTTTTTATAATAGAAATAAGTACTTACATAAGTAATTCTACGATAAAGATTAATATTGATAGTATAATGAGTAGCATTTTTACTACCCTCATAAATAATACTTAATTGTATGTATATTAACCCTCATTTAGCACAACGATAAAAATTTTAAAGGCATTGTTACCTTACATATTAAATAGTTTTTTTATAAATATTAAACGATGCTCATGCTACAATGAAATCACTTGGAAACATTGGCCGTTCACAGCTATATTTTAGATAACAAGTTTGTAAAATAACATTTTTATTAGACGCAAAATATAAATAAAGAAGAGAATAGAAAAACTCATTATATGTAAGCAAGTAGTTAGCTGTGATCTAAGCTTATCTAGAACTAGCTGATATTTTTTTTTTACGTTAAACATCTTTTGCGGGGGGTAAATCCGATCGAACGAGAGGTGACGCGTGACGCTTGGAGAGTGCAAGTTAGTACTAGGGCCCTTCGTTCATCGTGCCCATCGTGTTGACTGTGGCGACTGGGGTGACTGTGGTGACTGTGGCAACTATGGCGACGTTGGTGAAAATGTTTTACATCTGCCAGAGGTCCCGTGAAGGCTCAATTTTTTTTTAAATTTGCGATCACAACAAATTAATCCTCTAAATTATCGGGTTGTTCAACTCGTAGTTGTAGTAGAGTAGTAATAAGTAGTAGTAGAGTAGTGGTTAATTTTGAGGCGTTACGAAGTTTGCTGGGAGAGCAAGTATAGTAATGAATAGCTGATAGTAAATCTTTGATTTGTTGGAGGTGTGTGTACAATTACATAGCTGCATCACATTATATATAGTAGCAGACTACTTGGTAAAGACCGCAGGTCGACGGTGGATGCAGGCCGCTTCCAACCGCAATACCTGGAAATCTATGAGGCTGGCCTATCTGCAGCAGTGGACGTCCTACGCCTGAAATGATGCAGATGATGATGAACAGTACCTATATTAACATAGTTATACCTAATGTATTTAAAAGCCGTGTTGGCCGAGTGGTATGCCCCCGTCCGAAGGCCGTAGGCTCGATACTGGCCGGCGTGTACCAATAGATTTAACTTTACTGTACTGCGCTCGCCAACCCGATTGACAAGCTTGGCGAGTATGGCAACAACCCCCTTGAGGTTATGGAGATCAATGAGGGAGGCCTATGTCCAGCTGTCAACAAAAACTGGTCTATAAAACCAAAGAATTTCACTTTGCAGGTGAACAAAACCTATTTATGCATGTAAATTTTCTGTGGATATGTAAGTCTATACACCCATTTGGAAATGGTAACTCGACTTTACATAATTAGAACTAATAGTTTTTGTCGTGTCTTGTCTCGTCTTTTTATTCTATGGCTTTTTGTGTTTGGTTTTACACAATTCCGCCAGTGTCAAGTTAATTTATAAATTCTTATGTTATTTGGCTAGTCATGTTGGCGGCCATTTTTTATTTGAATTACAGTTTACTGTTTTGGCGTTTACGACTTTTCATTTCAAGCTAGCTTTTCGCGTCAGCTTAGAATAATATGGTGTTATTATTCTAAGTGCGTCAGTTTGAATGCAGGCGGCCTGTCTGTGTCTTACTATTGCAATTTGAACAATTTTATTTTTTATTTTATTTTATTCGGGAAAACAAACAGTACAATAACATAGAAAATTTAGAAAAGTAAGAGTAACACTTAAACCAGTGAAGTTTCCACCATTACATAATACATTTTACGAAAACAAACGTGAACGTGAACGTTATACAAAAACACAAGAAAATATCAAACAATTTTAACTATGGAATGGGTAGGTACTTAAAATTACAATTTATACTAATAATAACAAATAATTAAAAATTAAAAAAAAGAATTAATAACATTTCTAAACCAGCCCTTCAAGTAGCCATGGAGGAAGAAGAGGAGGAGAGGGGAGAGTTGGCAATGCTATCATAACATCTTTTACGGAACTCATTGGCAGTTATGTTAAATATATCGATATCAATAAATCTGTCATTATATACGTCACATACTCTGTTTAAAAACATATTTTTTTTATACTTTGTTCTGGTAATTGGGGTCCAAAAAGTTTTCTTTTTGCGAGAAGACAATCGGGCACAAGACAGATAAATATTTCCCAACAATAACTCTGAATCTATCAAATTTGTTAGAGTTTTGAACAAAAACATTTGGTCTTTAACAATACGACGATCTTGTAGGGTTTTGATGGGTTCCACAGCAGCAAACGGGAAACGGTACTTAAAATGTTTCAAAAACTTATTTTGTATTTTTTCCAACGCATGAATGTGTATATTATACTGCGGATTCCAGACCACAGATGCGTATTCTAGAATTGATCTCACAAAACAGTTATAAAGGAGAAGTAACGTTTTAGGGTTTTTGAATTCTCTCCCTATCCTTAGCACAAAACCAAGCATCCGATATGCTTTCGTAGTGATAGCATCATAATGAGTATTAAACGAGAGCTTGTTATCCAGATACACGCCCAAGTCCCTAACCTCAGACACTCTCGCAATTAAAGTATTATTAAATTCATAGCCGAAATTAATACTATTAGTTTTTCTGGTAAAAGATATAATGTTACATTTTTTTATATTTAATATTATAGAATTAGAATTACAATAAGAGTACAGTCTGTTAAGATCTTGCTGCAGGGCTTGACAATCAGCCATTGACGTGATTGTTTTAAAGATTTTAGTATCATCCGCGTAAATTAGACAGTTTGAGTGATGAAAATTACAAATAACATCATTAATAAAAATTAGAAATAATAGGGGCCCGAGGTGGGATCCCTGTGGCACTCCAGACGAAATGGGCATGAAGGAGGAACAGTAACCTTTAATTGTGACTGCTTGGCTTCTGGCTTGCAAATACGATTCAAGCCACCTGAGTAAATCACCATGAATGCCCATCCCGTAAAGTTTTCGGATCAATAAATAATGCGAGACCTTATCGAAAGCTTTTGAGTAGTCTGTGTAGATGACATCCACCTGAAAACCATTATCCATTGCATCCGACACCATATGTGTTAGTTCACACAAGTTACTTTCGGTAGAGCGTTTACTAATAAAGCCATGCTGTTGGTTTATTATATATGGTCTTAATGCAGGAGATAACGAGTCATATACAATTTTCTCAAACATTTTGGCAATAGTACAGAGCTTAGAAATTGGCCTGTAATTCGCAACGTCGTGCCTATTGCCACTTTTAAAAATTGGTACAACAAAAGATCGTTTCCACATTTGAGGTATATATCCAGACCTGAGTGAGCGGCTGAATAAAAGATAAATAGGGACGTCAAGAGCATTATAATATTGTTTAAGAAATATAGGTGGTAAATTATCCGGGCCACAACCTTTTCTTATATTCAAATTCTTCAAGTACTTCCTAACAGTACGGACTGATAACTCAATAGAGTTCAGAATAGTACTTGAGTTACTATAGATACAATTATTACTAGGGACAGTAGGAGGTTCGAAAACAGAATGAAAGTATGTGTTAAACATTTCGCAGATTTCAACTGCATTAGAGCTGGTTAAATTATTTAGTGTCAAAGTGTCAGGCAGATCATCTGTTTTTTTCTTTGACTTTACAAATGACCAGAAGTTCTTACTATCCTGATTAATTTTAAATTCAGAATTAGCGATGAATAAATTGTAGCAATTATCTTCTATAATCTTCTGTCTTTTTCTAAGCAGCCTAAAAGATTCATAATCGGCGAAATTATTATATTTTTTCCATTTGGCATGAAACTTGAGCTTTTCTCTAATAATTTTAATAAGCGGTTTAGAGTACCAAATTGGGAAGCGGTTGTTGTTTCTTATATGCTTAACAGGCACGAAGTCTTCTATGATTTTATTTATAGTACTATAAAAGGTGTTTGTCGCAGCTTCTAAGTCATCATAATCAAGATGAGAATGCCAATCAATGCCAGATAATGTTTTGCTAACTGTATAATGATCCGCCTCTCTAAAGAGACGGATTATACGTGCTGCTGGGCGTATTGTACGGTGTCTAAGTTCAGATAACTCTATTACAATGGGTGGGTGATGATCATCAACCGGTAAAGAGAGAGGAGATGTACATCTAGTTAGACCGCAATGACGATTACTTATAATTAAATCAAGCAATTTATTATTTTTATTATATATATTATTATACTGTTGAAGACCAGTATATGATAAAAACTTTTCAAGTTCAGAAGCAAGAGAGTCTTCATTAGCATTAATTAGAATAGGAACGCCGTCAGAGCAGTTCCATTGGCCATAAGTGATGTTGAAATCACCGGTAAGTACAAATAGGTCTTCAGAGTGGTCAATTACATCCTGAGCTGCATAATCAAAGAAATGAGCTATTGCATCGGCGTGACCATAACCATGGGGGAAATAGCAGCAATAAACTTTTAATTTCAACCTTGAATTAATATTTAATAAAATTTCAATGACCTCAGCGTAGTCATTTGCAAATGGAATGCACTTTGATGAGAGTACAGAAAGATCACGATGGACAGCCACAAGAACTCCACCACCAAGGGAATCACCACGTGTATGATAATTTCGATCACATCTATATACATTGTATCGACCGTCAAACAATTCACTACTGAAGATCCCATCCAGAAGCCAAGTCTCGCTAAGGCAAATGATATCATAATTAGAGTTAAGAACATTTTTAAAAAATTTAAATGTTTTTGTTCGCAACCCTCGAACATTTTGATAGTACAAATTGTATATTTTTTTTATTGAAACCATTGCAAGAGATGATGTGTTACAGTTACGTTGCGCAAAATAGAATAAATTAATATATCCGGAAAGATATGATATAGCCCAATATCCGAAGAGAACATCAAGAAAAACTCAAAATTTAAACAGATATAATAATGCCCAATATACAAAGAGAATATCGATAAAAACTCAAAACTTATGAAAATGTTATTTATATAACCACAAAAACAGTTCGAAAGATGATTCAGAATTGTTATGATAGCACCGCCAGGGATTAGCAAATAATAAAAAAACTTATAAAATCTTAATAAAATCAAATCACTTTTACATACAAGAGAATAAGAAGAGAAAACGATTTGAGTATTTGTAGTAAAAATGGCACTTAAACAATTTTTTTTAAATCGTCTACACTCCCAATATGCAGCACTCTACTGACATCAGAACTACGTGCCTTCTTCATAATTCTTCTTCTTCTTCAGCCCGGTTTCACTCATTATTGGGCATAGGTCTCTTCATGCTTCCTCCATTCAACCAGATTTTTTACAATGCGAATACGCGATCTTGCCCGCGATCTTCTGATATCGTCTGTCTAGCACATATGTAGGCTGCCTCCGTACTCTTTCTGGTTCTAGGTCTCCACTAGAAAGAGTGAGGTTTCTTGTTCGCTTCTTTCCCTCACTTGGAAAAAGAGTTTTCCGAAGCAAACGAATTCAATTGTATGCTTTATTTAATTTCAAAGTCAAAATCTTTATTGCAAAACATATTGTTACAAAAGGTCTTTAAATAATTTATATGTGTTTTGTTTTTATTATGTAAACTGACTATTCTAAATAACGTTTGTTCTATTGAATAAACACTTATTGACTTTGACTTTGACTTTCCATTCGGCGATTTATCAATGCGTCGCCTTATCGTGCTGAGAGCAACGCATCCTTTCCCTGACGTGTTATTACAGCATGGGAAATGTATTGCATTGTTCGCCAATGGGTTTTTTATATGGCCGTTAGTGTTGGCTTTGTCCTGTGTTTATTTTTAGATGTTATCAGTGTCACATGTTTTCCGTCAGATTAGTTTTAACACTCTTACGTTATAAAAGGTCGGGTACATACCCTGTCATGTTGTGTCTAATATTGTATTGAGTTACTTCCGAAGTTTTGACCTGTTCTCTTCTCGGAATAATACCAACTAAGCTGAGAGGATAGAAAGCTTACCCACATAAGAATGTCCCATACAGGCTGCGTCCCGTAAAGCATGAATTGCGAAGCCAACATTTTTAATTGTAAAACGTGATCTGAGCGGGGCCGTCTGCATACATATTGACGTGAACAGCTAGCTTGAAATAAAAAGTTGTAAGCGCCATGTAATGCGCATATGTAAAATCCAACCACCATATCGAATAGGGTGTGAGACTTAATATTATTATTAGACATAATATTGTGTGGCATAAGCTCCTTGCTAACTTGCATTCATTAATCGAAGTGCAATTAGTGTTTTTTTATTAAACAGCAACATAATTTGTGAATCAATAATTGCAATTCGTATTGAGGCACAAATTCTATTACAAAATATTGCAAGAAATATTGAAATAAGTACAAAATTTTGCAAATAAAACGACAAATTCAAACATTTAATCATAATCACAAAACTTCGATATAGCGTAGACAAAAGACCAATAAAATTAAACAACAATAGCAAACGAGTATACAAACAATTTAATCAGTAGAAGTGCTATGCCAGCATTCCATTTATCAAAAGGCATATAAATCTGTGCGCCAGTTATCGGCCGGCATGCGTCACTGTATGACGTGCATAAATCTCGCGAGTAACCGATAATGAGGATAAGTGGCCGACGAACGACGCTCAGGTTAACAGACAATAGCCGGATGGGGTTAGAGTTAAAAAAGACGGATGTTTTGTAGTTGATCGGTTAGTAGCCGGATATAAAAGTAATAAGGATTATGTTTATTTTGTCACCAAAAATAAAAATTGATCAATAAAGTAAGATGGTGGCAGACTAATTCGTACCACAGCGCTAGTCTTCCATGGTCACCTTATAGTGGTAATTATGTAAGGTGCTAATGTAAGGTGCTAATCTGATCTTTGATTATCAGCATTAACCCGTTTTTATTTGATTTTGTCTTCACGATTGTTTGCCTTGAGCTGTTTTTTTTTAATTTTAATACTAATAGGATATTAAACCAGCTATGTATTTATAGATTGAAAATTCGGTTTTCGTAAAGACAGATCGACAGGAATTGCTATTCAGGAGATTACTTTGTATTTGAGATAATGGATAGGTCACAAACGGTTCCAGTGTCTTCTGTGACCTATCAAAGGCATTCGATTGTTTACGCCATAGTGTGCTAATTTATAAGATTAGATATTCCGGATTCCAAGGCGATGAACTCAGGATCAAGCAACCTACTTAGAAAAATCTAATTCAAATTGACAGTGTGAATAATATCAATTCAAATAACAGCACAGTAACATAGAAGTTCCTCAAGGCTCTTTAAAAGGACCTCTACTGTTTTTTATTTATGTTTACCATTTAGCAATCTGCTTGCCAGACGTTAAATTTATCACTCTATTTAATGATACTTACTCGTACATGTGTGTCATCACATCAGGGACTGCAAGATGGAATTTATTACAGCAAACAAATAATCTAGTGACTAAGTTGGAGCGCTGGTTTTCAGACAATGGTGTTATTTGTCCATTATTTATTACATTTGACACATTAAATAACTTACTACAAATACAATGGTATTATTCTTAAGGTAGCCGGACATCTGCTTTATTGGTACAGCCTGATTGAAGCACCTTCTATATCATTCTCTTGGTGATTCGGGTGGCCCGCGCGCTGACGGGTTGACAACATTGTAACGAATGGAGTTGTTCACAACCTACAGTGTTCCAGTTATCGTCATGACAGGTTTTTGGCAATCGCTAAAAACCTGTCATGACGAAGAAGTTTTGCTGTATTTTCGGCTCAATCATAACAAGTTATTTTATATACATGTAGTTTTATTTTTTAAAATTGTAGCTTACGAGGGCAGTTCGATCAGTGCGTGATGAGTATGACAATAACCCCGTCTAGCAGCAGCACCTGCCAGCAGGATTGACATTTAAACAGCTACCTACACTGGTGTAGTCTGCTTTGTATAAGATAGATACATACTTATGGATGGGCCCCTATAAATATGTATGTATGTATATCTTATAGATAAATACACACATACATGAATCGCCGAAATGTATGTATGAACGTGAATACTGAACCACTTTAGAACCACTGCACCAAATTAGATAATTCTTTTTTTGTTGTACCATTGTTGACCATAGCGAATATGGTCAGGACAAAAATATGTGATGTTAATCCGTCTCATTAACATCATATATTTTTGTCTGTATTTGGTTCTATGATAGCAGCGCCATGTCTATCAGACTTCATTGGAGGCGCGGACTCTAAGTGCCGTCCTTATCGCTAACTGACGTTTAACTAGCTATAATCTACTAGGCACTGACATTGACGTAAGTAGATTGGTCTTTATGACGATAGCACTTATTATAATTCGCAAAACGTTTATAGGTAGGGAAAGGAGCGAGAGTAAGTGCAATAAAAATGTATATAGCTCATTAAACTTAGCTTTATCGCTGCGACAGTCGTCGTCAAAATCCCGCCCTGCACGAATAGTGATGTGCGATAGTAAGAAGGATGTCAACAAACGTCGAAAAAACCTTGTACAAGAAGATTCTTCAGTGACTCTGACTCAGATTTTGACGACTACGAATTGGGTTTGCCACCTCTAAAGATAATAAAAGTATGTAACCATTAGAACTCGTGTTGGATATTCTGATAAACTACTTTTCTTTTATTATGTAACTTTATTAAGTAAATCTTATTTGAATAGGTTTCGATAATAGTGACGTGATCGTCCCAGCCCTAATCGTGTCTTTTGACATGTCGCAGCGATCAAGCTAAGTTTTATAAACTATAGTAACTTTGACAACCTCCGTGGTGCTGTTGGTTTATTAGCCGGCTGAGACGCAAGCGCAGCGGATTTGATTCTCGCTGCGGGTTGAATATTTGTGAGTTCTCTGCAGATATAATGCCCCGGGTATTTTTAACAGACTTCAAAATTGGAGGAGGTTCTCAATTCGTCTTTTTATCTTTGTTACTTCAGAACCGATTTGAAATATTCTTTCTGGGTTCAAATAGTTACAGTTTGTTTTTATTTTTTTATCTTCATTTTGATGATAGAATCCTTGAGGAATTAAATATTTGCAATAGTGTCGGTTGGAGTACGTCAAGAATTAATGCCCTAAATATACAATTGTGGTTTGGTTTTTTGTTTTACTTTATAATGTTTGCTTGTTTTTACAACCAGTCGATATTGGAATCCATGATTAGTTAGGGAAATACTCTAATATAATAGGCGTACATATAGTTGGTTTGGGAATTTCCAGCTACAAGTCAAGGATTTTATCATTAAATTCTTTATATTCTTCTTTATAATCTTTCTTTATATTTTGTTGAATAATTAAAGAACATTTCTAGGAACGGCCCGCCACCGCAAACCGCTTCTGTTTGCGCTTTATTTTTATCATGGTGGTACCAACCGTCTGGCAATAATGTAGCCATGCATTTAAACTTTCTAAATACGTGAAATTGTGTAACACATAGATCATCATGTAAATAGTAGCGAAGCTCACGACGATTGCGTGACTCCGTCAAATTAAACTATTAGGGATTGCTTCCATTCAACTTTGTAATGCTGTCAACCCGTTCGAGTTCTAACTTTGTGTGACGTTGGGTTATTGTTAATTATTTAGTTAGACAGTAATTTAATTGGTTAGCTGAATATTTTTTTTAGCTAAGACCTGTTTATGTCGCTAAAACATTGAGCGCCTCATTCAAACTAAGCTCTAGGCTTGTAAAAAGAAACGAGCGATCATTTTATTTTTTGTGCTTTCTTTTTTTGTTCTTTGACATTTGATTTGACTGATTATTATTCCTGATGATTTTTTTTATGTTATATTTTGTACGTAAAATTGATTTTCTTTGACATTTCATTATTATTTATGATATACTATATAAAATTGACCTTTTAATTAGTTTTCTGTAATATCTTAATTTTCACTGACTTATTATTTCTTATTCTCAATTAATTTCTTTGTTGTTTATTTTTTGTTTAAATAATATTATTGGTTTATTTGCCGTTTTAATTAAAGTTAAATAAATAAATAAAAATAAATAAATAAATTGCTTCGCTACAGTGAAAATAAATGCGAAAAAATCTCAGGAAAAAACGTTATAAAATAAGGCCAGGTGCGTGTCAAGCCACGCGCTTTGTAGGGTTCCGTAGTTAACCGTAGACCTGTTGTTAAAAAGTTGTTGTTTGTTTGTTTACATTTACTAAAACGTATTAACAGGAGTTAATTGAGTTTTCGGTTTAACGTATTACAGTTTGTTTGGGAAACCGCATCCCTTATTTAAGCGACTATTTCTCCGAAAATAAAAGAGCTAGTTAACACTTATAGTTTTCCTAGAAAGTTTATGGTTAAAATTAAAGTAAACTTCATGATTTTTTCAGATTTGTAAAGGTAGCAATTTAGATTTTAGAGGGGGGTACGCTCGAAAAAAAGTTTAAATCGTTAATATTTCGCAAACGAAACCCTAAATCGAAAAATTGTTTTAGCAACTCCTAAAAGGTTTTAAAATACCTATTCAACTATAACCCCACGCCTTACGTGTATTGTATTTGGGAGGTACATAAAACATATTTTTTTACCATAAATCATTTATTTCGTGAGAATATTACACGTCATAATTTATAGACATTTCTACACTAATAACATTTGCCATTTTTATAGCGTTATCTTAGCGTTGTTTTTTATATGTCCATGCACAATAACAGCTTTCTAGGTCTAATAGTCTCTTCGCAAAGCCGGTGACGGACGAACAGACAGACAGACAGACAGACAAAGCGAAACTATATATATATATATATATATATCTTTTCATTTTATCTATATACCTCTATATATATATATATATATTGTTAGCAGATGAATTGGTTGGAAAAAGGCATGGCTATAAAAGGAGCAACGCCGTAGGCCCGACCCCCATTCTTTCTCGAGCCCTCGTGCTGTGCGGACGTTTCTTTGTGCTGTCAAGTTCTTTGTTTGATAAGATTTGATTATTTAATCAGTGTTATTGATTAATTTTGTAATAAATAATTGTTTAGATTGTTTGTGAATTTGTTTTTAAAAAAATACTTTCGCTTATGATTTCCAAAATCAGAAGTGGGATCTGAAAATCTCATACCCACAATTTTGACCGCTTTGTGTCCAATACTTTTGGTTTTTGTTGTAAAAACAAAGGAATAAACGTCCGCATAACACGTGTTAGGATAACCTTTTTCTTTGTTGTTTTTGTTGTGTGTTTCGTGTTTTTGTTTTGAACAGCTGCAGAAATCGATCGATCGTTTCGATTTCGTTCGATAATAGGAGACTCCGCGAGCGATCAGCAATTAGCGAACAGGTGTTCGCGTGGCTGACCTTCGAGGACACGATCACATAGTTATACGCCTTCGGTACATTCTAAGCATCATGACTGCAGCTCGCTATGCAGGCACAACTCAAGGTACCGTAGTCAGCTCTAATCGTTGTAACGTTGTGAGCCAAAAGGGTGATCGCCGCGTGCACGGCAGTTGCGACCGGATACGGGAGCAGCGCAGCGTTGAGTCGTGGTGGTGCGTGACTGAGACGCGTTTAAACGCCTTGGAACCGCGCTCTCAACAAGCCAACTCAGCTGGTTTAACTTCATAAAATAGCACAGAACAGATGGTAAAAGCAATGCAGTTTAAAAAAAACCGTAAGTACCAGACATCGAATTTTAAGGCTTTGATTCGTGGTTTACTTAAAGTAATATGGCTCGATTGTAGAATCGATGGGATGACTACGAATTTTTATCTTTAAATAGAGGTTGTACAAAGGTGATGCTAAAACTTGTTTATACGAGTCGGTTAGCAGCGTTCGTTCATGGAGCAACTTTAAAGAGGATTTTAAGACCTTATGCACTAAATAAGTAAATTCAGCAAATATTTTGTATGACGACTTGTCTGCTGATTATGGGCGCAAATCTTTGCTTAGGTTTCGTTTTGCGCCAGGTCTAAACGATAAGCTTGTAACGGCTATCGTTTTGCAGGGTATAAAAGGCCCATATATCATAGTTACTGCAATAAACACTAACCTTTCTTTGAAGGCTTTGGTTAATTATCTATCGACCCTTAAGCAGTGGCTGAAGCAGATGCCAGCAAGGACTGCTATCGGAATAATATCAGTAAGGTGCGTGGTAAACAGCTTTTTCATCCTCATAGCATTTAGGGTAAGTGCTACCTTTATAGTGTGGTCGGACACCGATCATCTAACTGCCCTAAGAATTCTAGGTCCGGTGATAATTCATATAAGTCAAAAATGTCAGATATGCTGGACTACAAGTTTTCAAACCCGTGTGCTTATCGAAAGAAAACAGGACATCACATTATTAAGTGTTTTGCTAACCACCCCAGATCAAAACGAAATGACGTAGTGGTAGGTGTTAAACAAGGAGTTCCTGTTATTATTTCTGTGATGTTAAATGATTGTGTACATAAATAAACAAATGGAATTGAATTATATTGGCAGACAAAGAGAGTAGCTTAGACTGTCACCCTTGTCAATTCTTACGTCACTATTGTGGTGGAACATGTAGGAATATTTCTTGAAGATGATTTGTTGATCGTTCCAAGCGAATGCATGAATGCTCCCATAATCTTAGGTACATTGTGTGTTAAGCCGTGATAGAGTAAAGTATGTTAGATCAGGAGACGCACAACGGATTGATCGCGACGCTAAGCTAAACTGGTGCTAAGCTGGTGCCGTGTGTAAGCCCTTATCTAAACGTTAGTTATCAGACATCCTTGTCAGGTAAACCGAACGGTTTTCAAGGAACCAAACGCAACCAGATCTCAAACTTGAACATTTTCGTTTCCGAGAGTGCTTCAATTTGTAAGAAAGTAAGTACATAGGTACGTGTACCCAGAGCACTGCAACAGCCGTTAATCTTTCGGAATAAGCCGGATTGATATTGACACAGAACACATAGATCTGTCCGCCCCTAATCATTGATGTTAAGTTTATGTTATTGGTAGTTGATATGTTTACCAATCTGAGGTTTTATCACAACACAGATGCCACAAGAGTTTTCACTTGGGGATCTGGCCTTTATAATCGTTTTTCTAGTCTACAGAAAAGCTGGATCCGGGAATATGCGGACAGCGGCCCCAACGAGGTGGTTGGCATGCTGCCGAGCGGCCGCTATGAGCTAACACGGTTGAGTGAGAGCTATGGCATGACAAAGCGAGCCGCGGCGCAGTACATGGCCGTCGGTCGGTGCAGTTTGGTGCGGGCTGTGCGGTGATCATCGGGGCGCGGCGCAGGCGGTGCCGGCGCCAGGGGCGTAGCCAGCGCGGCGTGCGCCAAGGCGGTGCTCGTCACAAGGGTGCTACGCACCAGCGGAGGCTGAGGCTCCCGGGGCGGGGTTTGCAGCCGTAGGCAAGGCGCGACTCGTCTGATCCAAGGAGGTGCTGGGCGCAGAGTTCGCGGAGGCCGCAGAGGAGCGGGCGCCCCAGCGCTTGCACTCGACCCGGTGATGCCTTGGTGTCTTGAGAAGTGTGCGGCGTTCTTTAATCAGTGCTTGATCATTTCGTCTGGGTCGTTGGTAGGCTACCTATATTGCTGTCGGGCAAGTGCCTCTGCCATTGTGTCATTGGTAGGCTACCTATATTGCTTTCAGGCAAGTGCCTCTGCCATTGTACATTGGTAGGCTACCTATATTGCTGACGGGCAAGTGCCTCTGCCATTTGTGTTATTGGTAGGCTACCTATATTGCTGTCATGCAAGTGCCTCTGCCTCTGAGTCTTTGGTAGGCTACCTATATTGCTTCCATGCAAGTGCCTCTGCCATTGTGTCATTGGTAGGCTACCTATATTGCTTTCATGCAAGTGCCTCTGCCATTTGTGTTTTTGGTAGGCAACCTATATTGCTGTCATGCAAGTGCCTCTGCCACTGGGTCTTTGGTAGGCTACCTATATTGCTTCCATGCAAGTGCCTCTGCCATCGTGTCGTTGGTAGGCTACCTATATTGCTTCCATGCAAGTGCCTCTGCCATCGTGTCGTTGGTAGGCTACCTATATTGCTTCTATGCAAGTGCCTCTGCCATGGTGTCGTTAGCACGCTACCTATATTGCTCTTACGCAAGTGCCTCTGCCTTTACGTTGTTTTATTTTCTCTGTTTAGCGTGGACAATCTGTTTGTGCTCTCTGAGGAGCACAAATGAATTGTTGTTATTTTGTTTTGGGGATTAAATTACCGTCTTTTGCAACATGTTTTCGGTGTATAATTACGTATTACTTTTTCAGATGATGATGATGACGATACCTTTGATCAAGCGCGTAATGAGAATGGAGATCAAATTGAGTCGCTGCTACCAAATCTTGACGATGAAGCAGGACCATCCTTAAGACCGGATAACCATGAAGCCAGATCTATGTCTATTCTTGATGACGAGGCAGGAGCTTCAAGACCAGATTACCCAGATGCCAGCTCCATGCCTATCCTCGATGAAGACGTATTTAGCCTGACGAGATCGTCAGGGCATCAGGAGAGGCCGTGTTAGCAGATGAATTGGTTGGAAAAAGGCATGGCTATAAAAGGAGCAACGCCGTAGGCCCGACCCCCATTCTTTCTCGAGCCCTCGTGCTGTGCGGACGTTTCTTTGTGCTGTCAAGTTCTTTGTTTGATAAGATTTGATTATTTAATCAGTGTTATTGATTAATTTTGTAATAAATAATTGTTTAGATTGTTTGTGAATTTGTTTTTAAAAAAATACTTTCGCTTATGATTTCCAAAAATATATATATATATATATAGAGGTAAGTGTAATATTGTGTAAGACATAAGCTGTCGGTCTTCCTTAACAATAAATAAATAAGGGTTTCTTGTTTTACTACGAAACCCTAAAAAGTTAAGTGGTTGTAGCAGAGTAGTTGTATTAGTAGTAATAGTAGTGGAGTAGTTGTAGAGGCGTAGTAAGACGGTACGAAATTCGCCCGGACAGCAACAATATAAATTTAATTATAGAAATGCCGTTATCGGCTCATTTATATTTAATAATGGCCATCCAAATACGGCAAATATTATCTTATTAATCTATCATTAATGTTAATGGCATTTTTAATTCTATGTTGCCATTTTAATAGACGACCTCCGTGACGCATTTGGTTTAATAACCGGCTGAGACGTAGGGGTTGCAGGTTCGATTCCAGCCGCAAATAAAAAGTTTGTAGTTTTTTGCAGATATATCGCCTTGGTGTTTTTCTATGTATGATAAGTGTGTCTTTGCAATAATATTACAATATTACTTGCGGCTTAGTCAGCTTCAGACGTGTTGACCAGTTCTTTTCTCTGCGTAATAAATAACTGATTAGGCTTGGAGGTTGGTACAGGTGCTAGGCAAGCCTAATCCATCTAACATTCCTAATGTCCCAGGCACTGCGGCGTCCTTACCTGTTGCTGACGCTGTGTAAATCATTTATAACACACCAAATGGTTGATAATTTACATGCCTTACTTTATCCACCATTTCGTACCTATAACACAAACTCTCCTTACTATGAGACTAGTTGGTGCTGTGTGAAATGTCCAGCATTATTTATTATTTAAATTGTTTACAACACTCCCTGTGTGGCGATTCCTCAAGCCAAGATGCAAGTCGTTGACGTTTCGACTGTAATCTGCGCTGTCAGTTCATTGAGGGTAATCGCATTTGCCACACAGATACACTACATTTACCTGCGCTGGTGTGCTGGTTAAATAGGGCTGGGGCTATCTCGATGACTTTATCGATTATTAATAAAATGATAGATATAATCTTTATTTTACTCTACGAAGAAAGCATACAAAAATAACTTATATAAGGACCATATAATAAATACCTTAGAGATAAACATAAAATATTCTTAATTAACGTGTCGTCACTGGGGCGATAACATAGATAAAATATAATATAAAAAAAAATCCTATTTTGTTTTTAATATGTGCAGTAGTTCTATTAATATGAAATATGCCTTAGAACAGATAAGTATAGTTGATTCTATAACTGTATGCAAGGATAATTTACGATTTTACTAGTTTGTGTAATGTGTAAGTAATGAGGTCATAAACGGTTTTTATAATATATAATAAAACAAACCTCTGTGTGGTTTTAGGTATATTTATTTGTACCTCTGCGGCATCTCTTTGAGGAGTCAATGATCCTTTCAAGAGTCAGCAGGCGTTTTGGCTGCCATTATCGTATAATCAACTGTTGAAGTTAAAACGATCGTAGTATTTTCTTGAAGAACATCATCGAATCTATCTAATAAAAATTATATAGCAATTATTCAGGGCAACGTGTGAAGCCGCGGGTAGAACATGTGGGAAATAAAAGGCTTTGTCACATCTCTAGCATTGACAACATTTAGTTTGTTGTTATTCAAAGCTCTATAATATCGAGTCGATTAACTATATATTTATACATGATGTCGAATGCTCGAATCGGCTTGGATGTATATCTTTGTTTCTTTATATTTCATCGTTTTTATTCCTTACCTACTAAGAATTAGTATAAATTTCCCGATTTTTATTTTTATTATATTATATTTTGCTGACGACACAATAATAAATAGTCTTCCCTAAATTCTCGTGATCACTATACATTTTAGATATCAATAACTCGGGTATCTATCGCGTAATACCCTTGATTATTTCCGACGTGTTCCAACAGTGGTCGCGGGTAGACTGTAACGTCGGAAACAATCAAAGATATTCAATCGTGAAGACAGTTTCAGACTCTCTGCCTCATGGAATCCAGTGATAGCAAAGTGTACTCGGCGTGAAAAATCAACTCAGTATGTGGATACAGTCAGTGTAGTGTGCTGTCCCAGTGGGAACCGGCCCTAATATTTTTTATGAAGATCAAGTGAGGGTAGTTCAACAAACGCCTTCGCTTTGCTGCGGTACCTCCATCACATCAGTCTTCCCGGACCATGCTTGGTGCAATCCAAGCGAAACGTCGGGAAATAATAAAGGTAATTTACGCGATAAATACCCGGTTATATGTATGTCAATAATGTGTTGTGATCGCGAAAGTTTAAAAAAGACAAAAGATATTACGCGATAAATCTCCGTCTTTTTTTTAACTAGCGGACCCGGTAGCCGTCAGCATCGTCAGGCCCGCTCATTTGATGACAACCCGAGAGCAGCGCCACCTACCGGGTTCAATTATGTTTTCAAAACAAGAAACATTAGGAACCCATTGAAATATACACACAAAATTTCATCTACAGAAATCAGTACTTTGCATCCAAGTTCTGCGCCGCTGTTGTTATTTTGTTGGGAGAGTTTTAATTTCGCTGTAACTTGTAAGCTTTTGATTCAAACTATAAAGTTTAAGGGGCAAATAGATTCTATCTTGACGCGCGGCAGCGTGTCCAGCCATGTTCAAGCATAGCTTACATATTAGCACAATTTTGGTGAAAAAAAAATGGTTGACTTTTTGAAACAATATTTCTACCCATCAGTTACATATAACTTCACGGTTTATGTGGCGCACACCAGAACAGCTGCCAGTAGGCAAGATTTTTGACATTTTCAACAATCATAGTCATAGTTCAGCCAACTTAGACCAAATCTTAAAAGAATTGTACCTTAAAACCTTCCTCTTCAAACACTATATCTATTAGTTAAAACAGCATGAATTAGATCGGGGACAAAGTTGATTTATTATCACGGTTCTTTCAAAGTCCTTTAAACCGCTTGATCGTTTTATTGCTATCTCTACCTGTTCGCGCAACTTGTTAAATTGATTAATCACAAATTCATAGAATATTGACTAACTATAATTACAGGTGAATAATCAAATGATTGAGTTGTAAAATATCGCATCATTCTCGATTGGTTTGGTGATAAGCTAATCTAGGCTAATCAATGTTTTTTGGCTTACACATCTATTTAGGTGAATTATACAGCATCTATTGGTAATCCAATGGAGTTATCTCTCTTGAAAAATTGATGTGCACACTTAACACGTGCTTTGACGGTGAAATAAACATCGTGAGGAAACCCGCGGTTTAGTTAGCTTCAGACGTATTGGCCTTTGCTTTCCTCTGACTAATAGCTGACTAAGCTGAGAGGATGGCATAAGTGTTGGGCAGGCCTAATCCATCGAACAATGTCCCAGGTACTGCAGCGTCCCGTACAGCATGATTACCAGTTGCTGACGCTGTATAAATCATCTATAATAGATGCAACGGCCTATTGGTAATAGTGTCTACTGGAGTCCCTCAAGGCATAATTGTAGGTATGTATGCCCTAAATATAAATTTAAGGTTGAGTATTTTGTTTCACTTAATAGTGTTGCCGTGGGGTGCCGGCAGTAGAATGTTACCCCTCCTCTCATACCCGTGCATGCAGTAAGAGCCTGCTAAGGGATGCTTTCGGGAAATGGGTAGCAGCGTCTTTCCGTGTATCAACATCCCGTACTGCGCTTGCCAACGTGCCAAGCGTGGTGAGTATGGCAACTAACCCTCATGGTCCATGAGGGAGGCCTGTGTTCAGTAGTTGACGTTTTACGGCTGAAATGATGAATAGTGTTTGTTTGTTGTTAAACCTAGATCTTATGATGGGAAATGGGATCCCCGATATATCGAGGGAAATAGCGAGCGAGCTTGGCTGGCGGGTTGACAAGAAGAGAGAAGAGATACCTGCAATTATTCATAGTAAAGTAAAATTAAGAATGGTATACCTGCACTAAAATGCAGCTATGAAGGGTTAAGTCGCTATTTGACTCTACTATTTTGAAATTTTCTGAAGTTGCGCATACGTAACCACGAGCTAGTGTGATTAATATATTAGATTAGAGAAATTTTAATAAAGCTCTCATAAGTTTTTTCATAGTAATTTCTTAGTGGTAGTTTTTTTCATTTATATCTTAGTTACTTAGTAGTCCCTTTTCTCTATGTGCTGATAATGGAATGTGTCTATTTGCCCTATCACGACCGCTCTCCTAACCCGTTGCGATTTGCAACAAAAACCGCACTAAACCGCAGTTAATCAGGGTTAAGGCGACGACTCCAAGTCTAAACTCTATACTAAAATAAAAAGGTCGCAAAAAGTGTGTGTGTGTGTGTGTGTGTGTTTGTGTGTGTGTCTGTCTTACCGTAGCTTTTAAACGGATAAACCGATTCGCATGCGTATTTTTATTTGAAAACAGGATTTCTAACGGTTGTGGTTCGTAGTTATGTTAAATTAAAATCAGTTTGCAGTTTGGAAATTATTTTAGGTGAGAGTGCATGGGTGATTATGATTGTCGCTTTTTTGGAAACAATAATGTGGCATTAATTTAGAAATAAGCCAAACTGCATATTTTTTTTTTAAATAATGCTGGACAAATCACACAGCATCATCTAGCCCCAAGCTATGCAGAGCTTGTGTTATGGGTACTAGATGACTGATATACTTAATACATTATACTACATAGATAGATATTTTTATTATATATAGAAAAACACCCAGAACACCCTGAACAAATGTCTGCAGATCGTACAGACATTTGTCGGGACAAATGTCTGTACGATCTGCAGACATTCGGGAATCGAACCCACACGCGCCACAGAGCTCGTTATTTTGGCTCTTTAATATGTTTATATTTACGCTGGCTTAACCGAAGTAATAAAGATTTACTTTACAACAACGACGACCGTGATGCATGTAAAGAGAAAGGTTGCCCTTGCCCAGCAGTGGGATAATATAATGTTGAAAAAATGGAGTTTAGCCATGGCCCTTTAAGAAGTTGCACGGCATTGCCTCAAGCAGGGTTAAGCCGGCATGCTACTCGTACATGCCCATTTCGAAATTCCCCGAAGCTGTACCGCGGGCTAATTAAGTTATTTTTATTCCATTCTATAATTGTGAACATGTTTATTGCATTACATTTTAATGAGGTTTAATTGAGTGGCTGCAATTTTCTTGCAACTACGTGCGCGTATGACGGGGAAAAAGGTTAAAAGGACAAGTCTTAATCATAAGGATTGTTGACAGGTTGCGGGGAAGTACAATCACGCGTAGCAATCATGAGAGACGAAAGAAAACTCTTTATTTGCGACATCGCGGTTATTCTCTTGCACATAATCCATTTAACGTGGGAAAGGTACGACACGTCCTTATTACCTGAGAACTTAAAAAAAATAACCGTAAACTAAAATCTAAAATGTTTAGGCCCGTGACAGACTGTTGGACGAACGGAAAACGGAGATTTATCATGGATCATTTCTATGATAAATCTCCGTTTTCCGTTAAATTCCGTTCGTTCAAATTACTTCCGTTGTCTGTTAGAAAAAACACTATCACTTTTTTTAAATTCCGGCAGGATTAAATTGCACCTTAAGGTGTTCTTTACTACTCTTTAGGTACCTTTACAAATTATTAGTTACCTACAAAAAAAACAACGTTTGAGGATAAAGAGAAAAACCCCCATAGTTAAACACCTTCACTAAGCACGTGACCAACGCTGCAGAAAATTGCGCCCCTCGTCACCCCTGATACATGAAGTTGTAAGGTCTCATGTGTAAGGTAGTTGTAAGGTCTCATGTGCCCGTAATTTCACCGGCCCCCTTACCCTTCAAACCGAAACACAACAATGCAGACATTATTACTCCTTGGCAGCATAAATAGGTGGAAGTACTTTCCCGGATGAACTCTTCACAAAAAGTTCTACTACTACATTGCTTCGCACTACGAAAGTTATCGCATCTGAGGTATTTCCAAACGCCAATTAGTAGGTAAATTGTAAAATCGAACAGTGTTGGTAAAGGTAGAAATACAGTGGCAAGTCAGGTAATAAGTTATGTAGCAAGTAGCTGTTAACACGACACAATTCAAGGCAAGGGCGAGTCTTGAAAGTCAAGTTGGCTGGCTACTATCTAATAGATTAGCACGTACCTAGTCATAGAAAGAAAAAATAGTAGATTGATATACAAGGAGCTAAAATGACCCATTACATACGAGGTAATTTTACTCCCGATCTTTAATGGGTTTTTAGCGCCGTGTGTCTTTTATTATTCTTGAGAAAAGCTGTCAAAATTACATATTTCTTTATATTTACAATATGTCTTATCTGTGTAGTTGTTCGTAACATTGAATATGTGCTTCAAAGCGTAGAACTTTGATATTTTTTGCAAAATTCATCAAAATGCGTAAGAAAAACTCCTTCCGTAAGCGAATCTACTCGTTTTTCTGTTCTCCACCTGTCTTTTCGTAAGTATTTCAATAAATGCTATGTGACCTTGACAGCAGCAGATTGAAAATTATTTCTTTTCCTTTCTATTTTATTTGCAAATTAGGGTCTCCATTCTCACTTGATGATGACATTTTCATTATTGTAAAATTAATTACAGTCACTATCAATTCAATTTGCAATTAGAGAAAAATTCTAAAGATTTCGCGCCAATTCTTTTTTTTTATTTTTTCTGTAGCCGCATAGCATTGCTTGCATTCTACCAGAGATCGCCGATTTTAGTTCCATTTTCAAAAATAAAATTATGTTATCTATATATATATATATACATATATATGTATATATATAATTCAGAGTCCTAACTGACTCAATGACTGACTGACTGATATATCAACAAACAGCCTAAACCACTGGACCTAAAGACTTGAAATTTGGCACACATACATATATGTATGTACCTTGAGTATCCAAGAGGTGCACTAAGTAGGGATTTTTCGAAATTTCCACGGAATAGGGAATAAATGGGATTTATATTTTCGAATCAAAGTTGCTCTGCGTGAAAAAGGGGATTTAACGTTTTATGACTTCCACGTAGACGAAGTCGCAGGCAAAAGCTAGTTTTTATGAAATAGTAATAAGTCGAGTCTATAATCATGATATTCTACTTATGACTAGACTTTCGTTTTTGTAGGCTCATTGTCATTGTACAGACAAAAATTCATAAATAAAAAAGTTTTTATTTATGAATCTTCCTCTAGGAAGAAATGCTTTTTTTTCTTCGCTCTGGTACACCACAATGACAGTATTTTTGAGCAAGAGGAGTGAAAAAATATTAATTTGACACATACATAACATAAAAACAATTATTTTATGGCCTTTACACCTATTGTAGACGATTTATTCAGCGTCAGTAACTGGTATTCATGCTGTATGGGACGCTGCTGTGCCCGGGACATTGTTAGATGGATTAGACTTGCCCAGCACCTATCCATTCTCTCAGCATAGTCAGCTATTAGTTAGAGAAAGAACAGGTCGAACGATTGAAGCTGACTAAGCCGCGAGTTTCCTCACGATGATTTCCTTTACCGTTAAAGCACATGGTTATATGTGCACATACATTTTTCATGAAAAAAGTTCCATTGGTGCACGACCGGTATCGAACACACGACCTTCGGATTGAAAGTTGGGGTTAAAAACCACTCGGCCAGCATGGCTTTAAAAAAATATAATGCTACATACTCCAAATTAGTAGATACAAATGAAAAACAGATAATAGGAGTTCTTAATGGATTGTAGAAACAAGGTGTTTCTACGTTGCAAATTTTATTACCGTCTCAGTTCAGCTTCACAAAAAGCGTAATATTATTTTATTGCTGTCACAACATTTCAAATTCAGCATTGTATCTGATATAATTCATCATAACCGGACTCCACAAAAAGTCAGTCATCTTTAATTCAATAAATCCGATAAAATTAAGGCCTGTGCACACGCGCGACATTCTCGGAATTAAGTTCATTTAATTCATAATTTGCTTACCTTGACTTTTTATTCGATGTTCCTACGATCATTATCATCATCATCTCAGTCGTGGGACGTCCACTACTGGACGTAGGCCTCCCTCATGGATCTTTGTCCTGATCATGAGGGGACTTGGCAGGCACCTGCCTGCCAAGGCAATGCCTGGCGAGGGCAGAACGAGATGTTGATACACGAAAAGACACTGCTGCCCATCTTCCGGAGGTATCTATTGGCAGATTCTTATTGAAAGAGGCAACATTCTACTGCCGGCACCCCACGGCGGTAGAATTGATAATTAAAATCAAACTGCACCCAAATTAACAATACCTCTACTACTATTTTAGTATTAGTTTGAAATTTGGGTATTATATTATAGGTCTGAGTTTACGCAATAATTTAATATTAGAGTGACTTAAAAAAATATACGATGGTTTAAAAAGGTGCGTGTGTGAAAAACAGCAATTGGGATTTCACCTTGTATCGTCGTCGGTAATGAGTAAATTCAATAAAGACGATAATTTAAGGCAGGCCCACATTAGCGTACTTAAGCGGCTTCGCAAAAGAATCCGCTCGAAATTACGCCAATCAATTATAATGGATGAGGAAATTGCTCGTTTCCGCACTCGCTCCGGCTGAGCCAGAGGCATGTGCTGCAAGTTACAGGGTACAGCGGTAAATGAGAGCAACTTAAAAAATGTAAGTCACTGAATCACAATAAGCACAAACAATGCCGTTTTCATAGTGATGAAAAATGCCGTTTTCTCTGTTTTTCTAAAAGGGGACCATAAATAATATCTTTCAAACAATTTTCTTTTAAAGTATTAGCAGTTGAAGAAATGTTTTGATTTATATTCGCATCTCTGTCTATAGCTGTGACACTAGCTTCCTTCTGTAAGTGTCGTTTTTAATTTATCTAACAGCAGGCTATATGATAGGCCGAGTGATATGTACCACTTTTAATCAGAACGTCGGACGTCCGATACGGATACATTTTGGTTAATAAGCTTCAGATGTATTGACCTGTTTTTTCCCCTGACTTTTGAAACCTTTTTCCTTTATCTATTAATATCCCACTGCAGCGTCCTGAGTACAGGACAATACCAAGTTGCTGACAATGTATAAAGCATCTTTAATAGACGTGTTAAATATGCATATAAATTAAGTAACTTTTAATTTTTTTTAATTTTTGACGACCTCTGTGGCGCAGCGGGCGAAGGTCCGCCTGCGACGCTAGAGGTTGCGGGTTCGATTCCCGCCTCGGGACAAATGTCTGTACGATCTGCAGATATTTGTTCAGGGTGTTCTGGGTGTTTTTCTATATATAATAAAAATATCTATCTATGTAGTATAATGTATTAAGTATATCAGTCATCTAGTACCCATAACACAAGCTCTGCTTAGCTTGGAGCTAGATGATGCTGTGTGTTTAAAAAAAATAAAAATAAATCGTGTGCGTGGGTCGAAATGAAGGTGGATTTAAATGCATTGGGGGATGAGGAGGAAGACCAGCTCAGCTGTGCGACGCATATGGCTAATTGTTATCTCTTATACCTTGCACCACCCCCCTTTATATCAGAATCTAGCACGCGACGGCTACCTATCGCCTCAGCCAATCACGCCGGTATTGTTCTAAATGCATCACTGGATTGAATTTTCCCAGAACGCTGTTTTATGAGCCTGTTTACAAATTCAATTTAAACCAATTTACTGTGATTAATAATGATCGTGATCTATGCGATTGTTATAATTGTTAATAATTTTGATTGAGGAATGTTTTGAGAATTTGTGAGCTGTGGACCATGGTAAAGCATGACAGGGAAAACGCGAATAAATACTGAGACTAAGCTATTTCGACTGCCTACGTGATAGTCTATTGATGACTGATACGTAAGAGGGTTCGATTCCAAGGGTCATTCATCATCATTTCAGCCGTTAAACGTCCACTACTGAACACAGGCCACCCTCATGGATCTCCATGAGGAGTAGTTGCCATGCTCACCACGCTTGGCAGGCGGATTGGCGAGCGCAGTACGGGATGTTGATACACGGAAAGACGCTGCTGCCCATCCTCCGGAGGGATCCCTTAGTAGGCTTTTGCTGCATCCACGGGCATGAGAGGAGGGGTAACATTCTGCAGCCGGCACCCCACGGCACAAGGTTCCAAGGGTCAAATGTTTGTAATTTTCCTTCAGATATCTGTCCGGTTTGAGTATATTCCAGTATTAGTTTTATCAAACTTAGTTCCTTTGGGACTAGATGGTTTTGTGTGTAGTACAAAATCAAAGTCTAGTCCCATACTAAGTTTGATCTAGCATTTTTTTTTGTTTAAGTATATTGATTGAAATAATGTTTGAAAGTTTTTCCAATATAGTTTTCTACAATCGAAGTCTAAGCTCAATTGAGTCCGAGGGTTAAATTAAAATAAACGGCTGTATCTTTTGATTGCGTTGGGTTAACGTTTGATTTGACAGCTCCAAGGGACAGTACACTCGAGTATTTGATATAATTTCCAGTTTGATACCTTTACGCGTTCCTGAGATAAAGGCTCTTGACGGACAGACGGATGGACAACAAAGTGATCCTATAAATATGGAAACCCTAAAAACGGCTATTTTGTACGGACACATTTCCATTCGGACTAACAAGTCCGAAGTTAGTAAGAGCTGGCGTGTCTAAACCTGGCCTTACCGCAAAATCCGCACTATGCATTAATCTGCGGCCCTCAGAGTAAACAGTACGTACGATACTCAGAAACGGTTTATTTAATTAAGGCAAGGGCGCAATCAACCCACCGGCTCGCCAGTTGCAATTGTACTCTGCAATTATTTAGATTACGTGTTTTGTGTTAACTTTGTTTGTTGATTGATAGACAGGGGATTGATTGTTAGTGCGCAGTGTGGGGTTTTCTGTTTGCTTGTGTGGTGGCGACAAATAAGACTGTATATCATCATCGTTTCAGCCGTACGACGCCCAATGGACATAGTCCTCCCCCATGGATTTCCAGGTATTGCGGTTGGAAGCGGCCTGGATCCACCGTCGACCTGCTGTCTTCACCAAGTCATCTGCCCATCTTGTAGGTGGTCGTCCTATGCTCCGTTTACCAGTCTGTGGTCTCCACTCGAGAACCTTTCGGCCCCATCGGCCATTTCTTCTTCGAGGTACATGGCTGTCTGAGACTGTATAGGAACTAAAGTTTGTAATTTATATAGTGTTTAACCACACATACTATCTGTGACCACACTTAGGTAGAACATTTTAAGGAAATGAAAAACCTTATCAGTATATACGAGACCGGTGGGATTCGAACCCACGTCCGTCAAATCGATCCTTGACGCTTCCTAAAGCCGGATGTGCCCCAACCACTAAGCTACCGAGCTGTCGGGTACCCCTGAAATTCTTGATATGGTGATAGGTATCGGTCGTATAGGTACTACTAAGTACCTCCTGTATCAGGATGCATTATAAACGAGATTATGGTTAAGATCATTATTATTTCTCAAAGCTTACTTTTACGCGAATAATATCTAAAAACTAAAATAGATAGATAGATAACTCTTTATTATACCTACTTAACTAAATACGAACACATAAATAAGCTTATATAAATAAATAATGACGGTCACAAGCTTCTCAAACATAAAATAAAACCTTGTTAAACTTTCGCGATTTGTTAACATATTTTTAGTTTTAAAATTACAGGATTTTATCGCGTACCTTTTTTATTAAAAACGCCGGAGGTCAGCAGACAACCTATCTTTCTGCCGTACGTGAAGGGGGTGACGGATAAGATTGGAAATATTCTCAAGAGATTTTCAATTAAGTCAGTTTTCACTCCCTACTCAAAAGTCTCTCAGCAGCTCCGAACACCAAAAGATAGCATACCGCTGCAAATGCCAGGCGTATACAAAATTGACTGTAGCTGTGGCCGTTCATACATAGGGCAAACTAAGCGCACAATAGCCGAACGTGTCAAGGAGCATATAGCCGCGGTCAAAAATCGGCAAGTGTATAAGTCAGCGATTGCCGAACATCTGCTGGAGTCAGGACCTAACCACTGGATAGAACTACACGACCCAAAAGTTCTATCCAAAGAACGACACTATTATAAGAGGATAGTTCGAGAGGCGATTGAGATCAAGAAACACCTAAATTTCAATCGTGAAGATGGTTTTCGTCTCTCTTCTGCATGGAATCCTGTGTTGAATAAGTGTGTGCGTTGTGTTCCGACGGTACAGCAGTCCGATACCGTCAGTGTAGTGTGTCGTAATGTGAACTTGGACATTTCTGAATCTGAAGACGAATTGAGGGTAGTCGTGGATTCTGCCATCAATTCGCGGCGGTAGCTCCCAGCACATCAGTCCTCCCGCGACCAAGAACGCTGAAATGTGTTCGAAACGTCGGGAAAATAATAAAAAAGGTACGCGATAAAATCCTGTAATTTTAAAACTAAACATATGTTAACAAATCGCGAAAGTTTAACAAGTTATATTGCAAACCGGTACGGGCCGGAAATTGTACACAAAGTGAGACGCCTAGAAGTTTTGCGAAAGAAATGTGTGAAACTTGGTGCATCGCTGACATTTTTGATAAAATGTCGCGATTATGACTTACTACCACAGTGTGTTCGTATCAAGCCACGAAATGATATTGAACATTCGAGCAAAATTCTAACAAACGCGAGTGTCCGCTTGCTAAGACAATTAATACGAAATGACCGGTTCTATATTGATAAGGTGCAGTGCGAATTATACGCGTTACATTTGGAATGCAGTGCCGTGTTATCGAGTGGTGATTTTGAAGCATGTGATCGGGTAACGTACAGACAAGCGCAACGTACTTTGCAACTATGTACTGAAAATCATGACAAGAAATTTGAAAAATTACTTAGTCGTCGTAAAGTCGTACATCCACAAGTACAGTCAGCCGCGGTAGATACTGTCATAAATTTATCAACTACAGATTTAAACGAACCCACTCTAAATGTACTGGCGAAAGGCTTGAATTTTGCACCCACACCGAAACGAATTCCATATGAGGACATTGTCAGTAGCGTGGAGGAGACAATTATTCGCAACAAAATTCCAACGTTTGACGCTGACACGTTGAGACAAGATGTTGCAATAATTCTTCGGAAATCCAGGTTACCAAAGTCCAACATCACCGTAGAAGAGCAGTGAGCACTTAGGAACCTGCGGGCGAATGCCGATATCCTTGTGCTCAAAGCCGATAAGGGAAATGCCACTGTGGTGATGAACGCCTGTGACTATGACGCTAAAATGCGGGCCTTGTTGAGTGATGAGAAGGTGTACAAGCCAGTAAACTACAACCCGACAGCCAGGGTAACATAGCGTATAAGAGGTGTTATTACGGACCTGAAGGACCTTTTCACAGAGGATATGTATGAACGTCTCCATAAACCTGCAATAGTGCAGCCGCCGAAGCTTTATGGTCTACCTAAGGTACACAAAACCCTTGTGCCTTTGCGTCCGATTGTAAGTCAGATAGACTCGCCGACGTATGACCTGACTAAACATATTGCTTCGGTGTTACAGCCCATTGTAGGCAAGACATCTTCCTACGTGAAGGACTCTCGTCATTTTGTCCAGATCATCAAGACTTATAAAGTTGAGCCAGACGAAGTTATGGTGAGTTTTGACGTGGAGTCACTTTTTACCAAGGTCCCACTCCACGACTGTCTTGATGTGGTGAAAGAAAGGTTAAAGGACAACGAACTTCCTATTCAGTACGTGGATTTACTGGAACACTGTTTGAACGGAAATTTCTTTCTATACCGCGGGCAACACTACCTCCAGATCGACGGAGTGGCCATGGGTAGCCCAGTAGCTCCGGTCTTGGCCAACATCTGGATGGAACATTTTGAGAGTAAGATTGATTTTACAGCCAACGGTATAAAGTTGTGGAAACGTTATGTGGATGACGTTTTCTGCATAATGAAGGGAGGCGAACAGGAAGTCCACCAGTTAACAGACACATTGAACGCCATACACCCGAATATCCGGTTCACGCATGAAATGGAGATTAATAGGACTTTAGCTTTTCTGGATGTCAAAGTGATGGTGAGATTCGATGGTTCCTTAGCGCATTGTGTCTACCGAAAACCGACTCATACTGACCGGTACCTAAACGCTGCATCGCATCATCATCCGTGCCACTTGCAGTCTGTTGTGGCTTCATTAATTAACAGGGCTCATGATCTGTGCGACCCTGAACATGTGGAGAGTGAAATCAGCCATGTTCAGGAGGTTCTTAGACACAACGGATATGTAAGTAGAAAAACTATAAAACGGAAAAGCCGAAAAACGCCGGAGGTCAGCAGACAACCTATCTTTCTGCCGTACGTGAAGGGGGTGACGGATAAGATTGGAAATATTCTCAAGAGATTTTCAATTAAGTCAGTTTTCACTCCCTACTCAAAAGTCTCTCAGCAGCTCCGAACACCAAAAGATAGCATACCGCTGCAAATGCCAGGCGTATACAAAATTGACTGTAGCTGTGGCCGTTCATACATAGGGCAAACTAAGCGCACAATAGCCGAACGTGTCAAGGAGCATATAGCCGCGGTCAAAAATCGGCAAGTGTATAAGTCAGCGATTGCCGAACATCTGCTGGAGTCAGGACCTAACCACTGGATAGAACTACACGACCCAAAAGTTCTATCCAAAGAACGACACTATTATAAGAGGATAGTTCGAGAGGCGATTGAGATCAAGAAACACCTAAATTTCAATCGTGAAGATGGTTTTCGTCTCTCTTCTGCATGGAATCCTGTGTTGAATAAGTGTGTGCGTTGTGTTCCGACGGTACAGCAGTCCGATACCGTCAGTGTAGTGTGTCGTAATGTGAACTTGGACATTTCTGAATCTGAAGACGAATTGAGGGTAGTCGTGGATTCTGCCATCAATTCGCGGCGGTAGCTCCCAGCACATCAGTCCTCCCGCGACCAAGAACGCTGAAATGTGTTCGAAACGTCGGGAAAATAATAAAAAAGGTACGCGATAAAATCCTGTAATTTTAAAACTAAAAATAAAATAAAACCGGCCAAGAGCAAGTCAACTCGCGCACCGATGTTTCCGTATCATCATGAATAAATAAATAAAAATAAATAAATAAATCATACAATATAATAAAATGATAAAGGCGGTTTATATTTGTTGGAGAACCTTGACAGCGCCATCTCTTGTCTGATAGCGGAACTTATGTAGATAATAAAGATTAAGATAAAAATCATTTATTTAGACATGTTACAAAGGCACTTAAATTCTAATGAAACGATGACACTACCGAAGCTTTACAACTGTGTGGCAGTGTCAACGCCCAACTCCTAGACATACATGGATTCTAAATATATAAAATAAAGAAATTAATTATAATAAACTAAATGGGATGTGTGTGAGTGTGTTTTGTATAGGTGTGTGTGTGTGTGTGTTTGTTTTGTATAGGTGTGTGTGTGTGTGTGTACGTGTGTGCGTGTCTGTTTGTGTGAGCGAGTGATCCCCTGAGGCACCCGTCTCTTAAGAGTCTGGGCAACAGGAGATTTCAGTGTTGAATATGTGGAATTGTAGAGATATTAAATCGAAAAGTAGGAGACGCATTATTTTACTTTAACTAAGGGCTGTTCGGTTTCCTCATACGAAAGAGATAGCAGCCAGGTAGAGCACTTGTTTTTGCACTTGTACAGAAGGAGTGGGTATATATTAAGAATTTTATTTATACGATTATATAGGTATGGACTTAAGAAGTGGAATTGGCGACCTGCTGCATCTACCCGCCTTGGCTCATTTTTGCAGACAATATCTGAGCGTCGTTTGGAATATTGTAGGGATGGGTCATATTGAAGGTCTGAGTGTTTACGCAATAGTGTAGCTAGAACAAACAGTTGCCGAACAGTAAGCACTTCACTTAGTGAGTAGAGTTGATCAGTTGGAAATCTTCTAGGCTTTGAAAACATCACATTTAAAATTGCTCTTTGGGCTCATTCTACTCTTAGCAATTGTGTTTTTCTTGCTCCACCCCAAGCAGTGATGCAGTAGGACAGAACAGACTGTGCAAGAGCAAAATAAATAGTTTTCAGGCATTTCGCGTCTGCAACATTCCTTAATCTTTTAAATATAAATATAAGTTTACGCACTCTTGGAAAAAGTTTTGGGCGCATAAGGAAATACTAAAGTCTCAACTACCTATGACAGCAAAGAAATTAGTTATGAACTCAGCCATATTACCAAGTCTCACCTATGGCTGCCAGACTTGGACATTTCAACAAAAAACTAGAAATAAAATCACAACCACACAGAGAGCAATGGAGAGAAGTTGTCTGGGCATCAAACTAAGAGACCGGGTGAAAAATACCATAATACGCAAGAAAACAAAAGTAACTGATGCCCTACTGTTTTCACAACGTATGAAGTGGAAGTGGGCTGGCCATGTGGCAAGATACACTGATGACAGATGGACACTTAGAGCCACAGAATGGGAGGGGCCAGGCGGCTCCAGAGAAAGAGGTCGGCCTTTTACTAGATGGCAAGATGACATAGTTGCGACTGCAGGCAGATACTAAAAAAATACTGCAAAAGATAAAGAGAAATGGAAGTTTTTGGAGGAGGCTTTTACCCGAACCGGGGTCCATAACAAAACCGAATAAATTTATTGATTACGATACTAAAATTATATATTTTAAAGTTTGAAGCGATATTATGTAAAAAAAAAAAAGGAGAGATTTTATAAATTATGCATGCTATTTTAATAAAATTATGTTAAGTTTAATTTTAGTCTAGTACATATTATTTATATTTTATTGTGTGGAATTAATAAAGCTATTTTTATTTTTTATTTTATTTTTATTTACGCACTCTTGAGACTGTAGAGTCAGTATGTTGGTTCCATGATAGAGAACTGTCTAGGTGAACTCCAAGATATTTAATAGAAGGTGTGCGATCTAGAGACTGGCATTTACAACTATTCGGGTCGCAACAGTTATGTGCAAGAAGACTGAAAGAAGAAGGCTGAGTTCTAATGGAAGGAGAAAAAGTAATGAATTTGGTTTTGCTTACATTTAAAGTTAGAAAGTTCGTAGAGAGCCAATTGACAACTGTACTTATAGCGGCTTCAGCGGAACGTTTTGTTTCGTCCCAGTCCTTTTCACTTACAATAAGGGCAGTGTCATCTGCATAGGTAAATACCTTGCAATCAGGGAGAGAGAGTTCACATAGACCGTTAATATATAAAAGGAAAAGAGTTGGACCCAGAAAACTTCCTTGCGGAACTCCGAACGTTACAGCCTCTTCTACGCTTGATACTCCATCAACCGTGACCGTCTGCCTGCGACCTGAAAGGTAACTTTCGAACAGGTGTCCGACACTGCCTCTTATCCCCAATTTTTCAAGTTTATTTAAAAGAATAGGAATAGAGACAGTGTCAAACGCCTTGGCTAGATCTAGAAATATTCCAACTGTCTTTTTATTTAATGCGAAGTCCCTTGCAACAACCGTTGTGAGCCCAATAACTGCGTCCTCAGTAGATTTGCCTCGTCTAAAACCAAAGTGGTTGCTAGACAGAGTACCACTAGCATCAAGGAAGTTTACAAGTCTACAGTTAATGATTTTCTCCAAGATCTTAGACAGAACGGTCAAAACTGAAATGGGCCTGTAGTTGTTTATGTCCTTTTTGTCCCCGGACTTATGGATTGGGTGTACTAAGGCTTTCTTGAACACGTCTGGAAAAATGCCGGTTTCAAAGCAGAGGTTGAAAATGTAATTCAAGATTGGAATCAGAGTATGTCTGGCGCCTTTGATAACAGAGGTTGGGACACCGTCACAACCTACAGCACAATTATTTTTAAGGTTTAAAATTACAAGTTCTATCTCTTTACATTCTGTAGGTAGGAGGCACATAGAGGAAACCGGAGGCAAGTGAGAGGGTAGAGTTAAAGGAGAAGGACAAGTAGAATAAGACTTAGCAGACAAAGTGTCTCGTAAAGTTATTTTTGAGGCTAGTGTTGCACCTACCTTAGCAAAGAATGAATTTGCTAAGTTCACAGAAGATTCCGGTGTATCAGTATCAGATCGTGTAGTTCTATCCAGTGGTTAGGTCCTGACTCCAGCAGATGTTCGGCAATCGCTGACTTATACACTTGCCGATTTTTGACCGCGGCTATATGCTCCTTGACACGTTCGGCTATTGTGTTCACAACACACACACAAAAGGTACGCGATAAAATCCTGTAATTTTAAAACTAATAAATATGTTAACAAATCGCGAAAGCTTAACAAGTTTTATGTAGATTTTTACACTTTCGATGATTTCTAAAAAACTATGAAAATTAAAGAGTTGTTTTATAATTTTTCTGTAATCTTTACATACACTTCTATTATCAATAAAACTTTCAAGCGTTTATTTCCGCAAACTTCGGAGATAAGGGGGGGAACGGTATTTTTTTCAACATTTTTGTAAATTACTCAAAATCGATACGGCTTTAAGGAAAATTAAAAACTGTTTATTAATGTGCAACCTTTTATACGATACCCCAAGTGATCTAGTAACTTCTCTTAAAACTTTTAAGACCCCGTTTCTGCCCCCCTTGCAATCATAAGAAGAATATTTTTCATCTGCTGGGCAAATGTTTCCCTCAAATCCCTCCACTTGCCATCCAAAATCCATCAAGTTAGGCCGTATACAGAAAAAAAACTGGAAACTTACAAGCGCTTACCGGCGCTTGACAGCGCTGGTCCGTTCTACACAAAGGAAGCAGGTTGAAGCAGACCAAGCGAAATGTCGGACTCATCGGACGATGATTTGGTTTTGTTAGAAAATGTGTATTTAAAAATGCGCCCAGCGCTGACCAGCGCGTGTTGAAGCTTGTCGGAACTTGTCGGCGCGCGTTCATATACATATTTTCCTGCGCGGTTTACCAGCGCTGTCAAGCGCCGGTAAGCGCTTATAAGTTTCCAGCTTTATTTCTGTATACGGCCTTAGGTTGGTTAGGTTGTTCTGTTCACTTCTTTTCCTAATTTGCGTGTCATCTGAAGCGTACGAATTCAATTAAAATTTATTGGTAAGAAACCAATACATATTCATTGAATTTGTACGCTTTATCATGATAATCAGGAAGTTTTTGAAATGTTGTAAAAACGAAAACGTTTAGTTATGTTTATAGTATTATATTTATCATTTTGTTCCTAGTAAACTTTAAAAATATACAAAGAAGAATGTTCTATTGCAATTCTGTGCCTCACACAGGGAGTTATGTATGACCATCCCAAGGAACAACTTTTGTTTCAGTGATTCAGTGATTTTCATTCAAGAAAAGACCACGAAAGTATTAACTTTAACAGCTGATTATACGATAATGACAACCTAAAACCCAGCTGATTCTTGACAGGGTCATCGACCTCCGCGAAGAGTTGCAGTACAGGTACAAATAAAAATACCTTTAGCCACAAATAGGTTTATTATATTTAAAAGTAAAAAAAATAACATCCGATTATGACCTCAGGATCATTTTCACATCACACCATCTAGTAAAATTATAAATGAAAATATAAAAAAATACAAATCCCGATTTTTTTTTCATCTAAAACTACTTGTTTTTAGAGGTGCACCCCCCCCCTTTCGGGTTAGTACACCCTGTATTCTAATTAAATGAAATAAGCTCAAATATCCCTTAACACGTTTATCGCGAATTGCCGCATCATAGACGACGGGATATGATACTCGTAATTCATGGTTACTCGTAATTACAATCACGCATGTAATGCTTCTTGCTTCTAATTCTTTATTTTTAAACATCAACATTCTATAAGTGAAACTTCATGGCTACTTGACTGCTGTTTTTATACACTTTTAATGAATACCTGATCATTTATATAAACTTAATAATGTTCGACTACCGATCTTGGGTAAGTTTCTTATCTAATTGAAAAATAAAATATTAGAAGACATAATACATTTCGCCGTGGGGTGCCGGCAGTAGAATGATACCCCTCCTCTCATGCCCATGGATGCAGTAAGAGCCTGCTAAGGGATCCCTCCGGAAGATGGGCAGCAGCGTCTATCCGTGTATCAACATCCCATACTGCGCTCACGCAACCCGCCTGCCAAGCGTGGTGAGAATGGCAACTGCCCCTCATGGAGATCCATGAGGGAGCCCTGTGTTCATCAGTGGACGTTTTATGGATGAAATGATGATAATACATTTTGAATGCGTCATATAATAATAAGACGATGATGCTAACTTACCACCGGAAGATGGGCAGCAGCGTCTTTCCGTGTATCATACTGTAATGCGCTCACCAACCCGCCTGCCAAGCGTGGTGAGTATGGCAACAACCTCTCATGATCAGTACTAAGTGACCAGTTAGGGAGGCCTTTGTCCAGCAGTGGATGTCCTACGGCTGGCATAGATGTCAACAGTGATAAAAAATATTTATCCTAATAATTAGTTCTTATGAGCCTATCTTATCCGTAATGTTTTTGCAAATAAAGATTATGATTATAAACTAAACATGATGATGATGATGTTGAAAAGTGATGGCGATACGTGGATATGTATAATTATCTTCCGATATCACCACCCGTGAGTTTTTTAACATAGAGTCCGATGGCTATATGTTGTCTCCTTCATCAGTTCCACTTCACCTAAACATACTTCCTGAATGCAAATGGTTGAATTGCTGCTAAAAATATCAAAATGACTAATTTTATGCTTTATAATAGAATTATAATAGATTGGGAGCTGCACTTAGCTAATAATTCACTTGAGGATGCTACTGAATACTTTTATTCGCTATTGAAGTCTCTGCGAGAGAAATTTGTGCCTTCGAGAGTAATTCGACCCAATCAATTTCCGGCATGGTATTCTTTAGCATTAAAAAAAGTTTTAAAAGAAAAATTTAAATTCTATAGTAAGTACAAACGTTATGGTATGTTGGCTGATAAAATTAGTGTTGACTTTCTTCGGACTAGAGCAAAAGTTTTAGAACAAAATTGTTATTCTTCTTATATTTCGTCCGTGGAAGATTCAATTAAAGCAAATCCAAAGTACTTTTGGTCGTATATTAAATCTTTGTCAAAATCTACATCTATACCTTGTTCCATGTCTTATGAAAATAAAAATACCACTTCAGGGCCTGAAATATGTAACTTCTTTGCAGACTATTTCCATTCCACATATTTGCCGCAGGATTCTTCTTCTCATCACTCGGTTCCTGATTCTTCCTTTTCACAAAATATTTCAGTCTCTACTCAACAGCCCGTTATTGATTGTGATCTCTGTAAAATTGAACTATCGATTCCCCTAATAAAAAGTAAATTGTTAAAATTAGATATAAATAAATCAGCGGGTCCTGACACCATACCACCTATTGTTCACGCGCACACCGTATGACGCGCTGAGGGAAGAAGACGGAAAGGTGGGGGGCGCGCCACAGCGACGGTCTGCTGCGCCCGCGCCCCTCAGAGACCTCTGACCGCTCGCTATGCGAACACGCACCTTCGCCATAAACGCGCAACCTAAATTTATAACTATTTAAAACGAACCTACTATGTATCTTTTGTGAATAAACCTTGTAAAAGATTATTCAAGTTTGTTTTCCTAACAAAAGTGGCGACCGTGACAGGACATTAGTGCGCTAAACGAAGAACAATAAATCGTTAACGTTACCCGTAAGCGTCGGTGCATCAAAATCTGCGGTGTCATTTCTGCGAACAAAGGACTCGACCGTTGGAGTAGGAGAGAGGATTTCGCTACTCTGGAGCCGTTGGAGACATCAATATACCGGTGCAGCAAAGGTCTATTCAAAGAAAGTAAGCCCAAATCCAAAATCCTTAAATTTCCTGGAGTTTAGTCGCTTTTATTTTGTGAGTGTAGCAGCCATCTTGCTATTCAAGCATTAGGATCTCCATCGTACTGCATTTGTCCTATCTAGCTTTGAGCAAGCCTACAGGCAAAGCACGCTAAACAATAATATTCGCAATTTTCTCTCATTTAATTAAATCATACGTGCGTCTCATTTTTCTTTCGTCTCCGTAATAAATCCTGATAGTCATTTGCTTTTCTCACGTTAGAATAAAACATTTTAAAATCTTTTCCCTTCTTTGCCTAGACATTTTTCCTCTTTAAAATCATACTGCCTTCCGATAGTCAACGGTATTTGCCGACTATTCCAGCTTGCTTTGCGCCCCGGCCTGCCTCGCTTCCGGCCTGATTTCAACCCTCTGCTGGCTTCTGCTGAGCATCAGGTCCGAGCTTACTACCTGTCTACGGCAGGATTACTGCTGCGGCGGCTGGATCTGGAACTACTCATCCTTGTAACAAGGTACTTATTTATTTCATTGTTTAGTGACCAGGCTCAGTTGATTTATCGGATAAAATGAGTGAATCAAAAGCAGTTGTTTCAACTGAAGCTGTAGAATTGTCTAATTTAATTAAACAAAGAGGCATAATTAAGGGACGATTAACTAAGTTTTCAGAATATGTTACCAATTTACGTATTTTGAAAGAAATTTCATCTGTAAAATATAAGGAACTAGAATTAAAAGCAAATAAATGTCAATCATTATTAAATGATTATGAGGCTATTCAGGATAAGATAGATTTACTGCATCCTAATTCAGATGAACAGGTAAAAGAGAGAGATTACGTTGGAAATCAATTTTTAAATTTAATTTCGCATTGTCAGGAACTTTTAGATTCTCAGCCGAGAAAAAGTGTTGATAACAAAAATAATGATGAGTTTAGTAGTTGTCATTCACAAGGTCATAACTCGTTAAGGTTACCTACCATTAAGTTACCTACTTTCGATGGCAACTATTTACAATGGTTGGAGTTCAAGGACACATTTGAATCAGTCATAAATAATAACGACGGGATTCCTCCAATAAATAAGTTTCATTACTTACGTTCTTCGTTGGAAGGAAGCGCGTCTATTGTTATAAATCCATCGAATTTAGCGCTAACAATTATCGGAATGCTTGGGAACTTTTATGTCAACGATTTGATAATAAAAACATTTTGATGAATAATCATATGAAGGCTTTGTTTAGCATCGAGTCATTGCGAACGGAGTCGTACAAAGCATTACGTTTTATTGTCGATCATGTGTCCAAGCATGTTCTTTAAATTCTTTAGGCCAGCCTACTGACCAGTGGGATGCCCTTATAATATTTATGGTATCGGCAAAATTAGATGTAAACACGAGTAGAAAATGGGAAGAGTATAAATGCAGTCGTCTCGAGTTACCGTTACTTAGTGAATTTTATTCATTTTTGCGTAGCCGTGCGGACGTACTGGAGACAGCGTACAGCAATAGTAATCGGTTTGACAAAGCAGCTGATAATAAACAAAAGCCTAGCGCTCAAACAAAGAGTTTTATGATGTCTTCCGATAAGCCCGGTAATAATCATAGCTGTGTTTTATGCAATGAATTGCATCCTTTGTATGAATGTTCGAAGTTTAAAGGTATGAATGTAGATGATAGGTTTATCGAAGTAAATAGATTGAAGTTGTGTAAGAATTGTTTACGCACTGGCCATAATTCCTTTAAGTGTAAGCTTAGAAGCCTGTGTTTTATATGTAAAAAGAAACATAACACCCTTCTTCATAAAAATAACCTAGATACTACGGACACACAGCCGCCTATCTCTTCTTCGTTGCCTATTTCTCTGACGGCATCTTCTAAACCACAGTTAAACTGTCATTCGGGACAAGTTCTTTTGTGTACGGCTATCGTAAAGATATTAATAAAGAATAAAACCTACTCTGCCCGTGTCTTGTGCGATACTGGTTCGCAAAGCTCATTTGTATCTGAGAATCTTAAACAAAGGCTAGGATTAAAAACTGATGAATCAGGTTATATTAATATAAGCGGAATTAATAATTTAGGTTTTAAAACTAATAAGAGTTGCACAATTAACTTAGCATCAAGAGTGTCGCCATTTGAGTTTAAGGTAAAATGTTTTGTTGTGCCGCGTATTACCGGTATACTACCAAGCTCAACGGTGGACACTGAATATTTAAAATTACCAGAGAATATTAAACTTGCTGATCCAACATTTTTCACCCCATCAGAAGTAGATATTCTTCTTGGTGCCGATGTCTACTATGACCTTATCGGTTCTAATATTATAAGACTTGGCAACGATAAGCCAGTTTTGCAGGAGTCTAAGCTCGGATGGCTTGTAGGTGGTCCCTTGTTAAGAAGTCAGTCAATCCCCGGAGTTCACTGTAACTTCACTCAAGAAATAAAAGATTCCTTAGAAAAGTTTTGGAATATTGATGACTTACCACTACAAACTAAAACATACTCCATCGAAGAGCAACTCTGTGAAAATAATTTTAAAGAAAATGTTTCACGGCTTCCAAACGGCAGGTTCTCAGTTAGAATGCAAATTAAAGGTAAGCCCGAGAAAGAACTGGGTGACTCTTTTTATATTGCCAAAAAATGTTTGGAAAGCCTCGAAAGGAAATTTATTAAGTTTCCTAATTTAAAAACTAGTAACATAGAGAAATTAATTGATTTTGAGAAATATTTCAATCTTAACAAAATAAAAGAATTTATGGCTATGTGCTACGCTTTATAACAAACTGCTAGAATAAGGTTACCAATGGACTGGGCCTCTTAATGCTGATAAGTTAGATAAGGCATTGTTATCATTAGTGAAATGTAGTCAATCTGAATGTTATAATAATGAAATTAAACTACTAAAATGTAATACAAGTTTAAATAAAAGTTCTAAATTAATATCGTTAAATTGTTTTGTCGATTTTGCCGGACCTTTTATGATTTCCAGTCGCAAGGGGAAGGGTAATCGCATAACAAAATGTTATTTATGCCTCTTTGTTTGCTTTTCATCTAAAGCCGTGCATTTAGAATTAGTAAGCGATTTAAGTACTGAATCATTCATTTTATCCTTGCGACGATTTGTCTCAAGAAGAGGCAAGCCTAATACTATTTTCTGCGATAATGGCAGTAATTTTAGAGGTGCTTACAATGAAATAAATAAAATACTCAGATCCAGCCGCGAATCTGTAAGCAATTTTGCCTCAATGGAAGACTTTAAATTTGTATTTAGCCCCGCTTATTCACCTCATTTCGGCGGGCTCTGGGAAGCTGGCGTGAAATCCGCCAAATATCATTTACGCCGTGTAGCCGGCAATGCTTCCCTAACGTTTGAAGAGCTCGCTACACTGTTCTCGCAAATAGAAGCGATTTTAAACTCACGTCCTTTAACTCCCCTTTCTACTGACATTAATGACACTACTCCTTTAACTCCCGGGCACTTTCTGATTGGCCGACCACTCACTTCCGTGCCGTCGCTTCCAATCACGTCGAAGCGTCCCAACCGGTTCCAGCTCATCGAGAAACTACGGCAAAACTTCTGGGATAGATGGCGCCGAGAGATTGTGGCGGAGCTTCAACAAAGAACCAAATGGAGAACTTACCAGCAGGAGCTTAAAATCGGTGATTTAGTCATACTGAAAGAAGAAAATCTTCCTCCACTGCAATGGCGACTAGCACGCATCAATAAACTGTATCCTGGGACAGACGGGATCTGCAGAGTCGCTGATGTCCTTACTACAAAAGGCATCATTCGAAGGGCAATCAACAAGATGTGCATAATACCGCCCAGCGAGGACGCAAGGACGGCAGCCGATGATGTACCGATTCAAGACGAATAGGGAGATGGAGTCTGAGTAGACCCTTGAAAGCAGGACTTTCAAGGCCCCGGAGGATGTTCACGCGCACACCGTATGACGCGCTGAGGGAAGAAGACGGAAAGGTGGGGGGCGCGCCACAGCGACGGTCTGCTGCGCCCGCGCCCCTCAGAGACCTCTGACCGCTCGCTATGCGAACACGCACCTTCGCCATAAACGCGCAACCTAAATTTATAACTATTTAAAACGAACCTACTATGTATCTTTTGTGAATAAACCTTGTAAAAGATTATTCAAGTTTGTTTTCCTAACACCTATTCTTCTTATCAAGTGTGCAGATGAACTATCTATTCCCATATTCAAGCTCTTCAGCAGGTCTGTGAATGAGGGATATGTTCCTAAAATCTGGAAATCGGCTTTTATTTCCCCGGTCCACAAAAAAGGTGCAAAAAACAATGTAGCCAACTATCGTCCTATATCCAAACTCTGTATTTTAGCAAAAGTGTTTGAACGTATTGTTTATGAGCGCATAATTGGACCAGTTAGAAACATCCTCCCTTCATCACAGCATGGGTTTCTCTCCGGCAGGTCTACAGTTTCTAATCTCATTCTTCTAAATGATGTTCTCACTGATTCTATGGATGGTGGCAAGTATCAAACCGACGTCGTTTACACTGATTATGCTAAAGCCTTTGATCGTATAGATCATCACATTCTCTTGTCAAAGCTCTCTGCAGTGGGAATCAGAGGAGATCTACTAAGATGGTTCACGTCATACATTAATAATAGATCGCAATTAGTCGTCCTGGGTAACTTTTCATCTGGGTGGATGGGTGTACCAAGTGGTGTACCCCAAGGTTCGTTATTAGGTCCACTCTTATTTCTTATCTTTGTATCGGATATTGGGTCTTGTTTTCGTAACTCGCGTGTATTAGCATTTGCTGACGATATGAAAATTTTCCGCCCGATATCCAGCTGTGAAGATGCCCAACTTCTACAGGAGGATCTTGATCGTCTTGATAAATACTGTCTCAAAAACAAGTTAGATCTTAATGTTAATAAATGTAAAGTTACAACGTTTACAAGAAAATCCCACCAGATTAAATTCAATTATAAGCTTAAAAACCAAATTGTCGAATATGTTAGTGAAATGAAGGATCTTGGAGTCATTCATGACTCCAAGCTCCTCTTTGATGCTCATATCTCTTCCATAGTCAGTAAAGCTTCCAAGTCTCTCGGTTTTATAATGCGATCCTCGCAGGATTTTAAAAATATCAAGACGATCAAGATTCTCTACAGCACCTATGTGCGGTGCCACTTGGAGTATGCCTCCCAGATTTGGAACCCTAACTATTCTGTTTATATAAATAGAATAGAAAGTATTCAGAGAAAGTTCCTAAGATATATTAACTTTAAACTTCGATATAATGAACCTGACTACCTTCTTAACTGTGCCAGACAACATATTCTTCCGCTATATCTTAGGCGTGACTTTGCTGATGCTGTTTATTTAGGACAAATATTAAATTCATCAATTGATTGTCCAGAGCTATTGAGCAAAATTAATTTTTCTATTCCCACTAGATCTTTTCGTAAAAACAATCTATTTTATCTTCCTTTAGTATCGACTAACTATTGTCAAAATTCTTTCTTGTACCGAGCACAGAAGAAATTTAACCTCCTAGATAGTGAGCTTGACCTTGATATTTTCCATAGCAGCATTGGTAGTTTAAAAACCAAACTTAATAACTCCTTCTTTGAAAAGTTTAAAACAGATGCGAATGCCTAATTATATATATGATTATTTATAAGACAATGTGGAATTATGTGGATCTATTCGGGTATGTGTGAATTACTAGCCTACTATTGTTCATTTCTTTTAATTTGTTCTTTGTAAACCACTACTGTGTATCTATAAGTGGAAACTTATTAATAGCCACTTATTATTATACTTATAACTATTGTGTATCTTGTGCTGATAGTTTCCCTGAGATGAATAAATAAATAAAATAAATAAATAATATATGAGGAGTTCCCGAGATTCCTCATTCAGAGCAAAAACGGCGCGCGGTGTTACGAAAAATAGGGACTAATCTGGATGTTGTATCCTTTCGAATCCAAAAAGAGTTTTCGGAGCCGGTTCATAACAGCAGCGTTCTGAGGTAAAAATTGATTAAAAAAATTAAAAGAAACACCTCTTTTAATTTTTTTCCTTTTTCAAAGTTGGTTAAAAAGAGACACGAAATCTTAATAAGAATAAACAAATATGACGTCCAAGTAATGGAAACTCGAATGCAATAATCATTAAACGCCAGCAAAAACAAAATGGATTACAGAAAAACCTCTTCGAGATAGAAACATCACCACAAACGACATTGGTGACATAAAATTGCAATTGCCGGTATCGAATGCGAGAAAAAAGGACGTAATATCCATCTGTGTTCGTTTTGCTCGCAGCAGGTGACTAATTATACCATAGGATGATCGCAAAGTTTTTAGCTCTGCCCCATTTCATGCGGCGCGCTTACAAAATTGAGTTTTTAACGCATAACTTAAATTGCATTTTTGTCACCGTTGCCTGCGGTGATTGTGCCTTTGTTTTTGCCCCCTGATTACCTACCTCCCTCATGTTTATTCCCTGTGTCTTCATTAGTGACGATTTTAGGTTTTTGCTTGTAGGTTAGATTTGAAGATGGCTCGGTTTCCGTTTCAATCTCTTGATTATTAAGTGATTAAGTCCGTGGGATCGGAGACTTTCTACGCATTTGTAAGTCGTTTGGTCATGTAGGGAAATAAGTAGGCTGGTTCGTCCATATGTGATGAGTTTGTAATACATCAAGTTCTTACTGGGAGTCTCTCTTAATTAAATTAAATAGGCTATTCTTGTTGTGCAGCATTGCCGTAGACGTACAAGAGAACGTGATGTAGCTGCTTTGAACGTTTTTATAAGGGTGTAGAATTATAAATGTTTTCACATGTTATCGGTAAACCGGTTGACGATTGAAACCGTCATCTTTGACAATAGCCTGTAACGGGGATTTTTGCCTTTTCGTAAGGACATAAATTTTATGATAACAAAATAAGATCATAAACCCATTTATGTTTTTATTTTGTTTTCATAAAATTGATGTAAAAAACCTGTATTTAGTTATGTATTATAAACACAATTATTATTTATAATATTAAAAAATATAGACGAAACAATTCCTTGATTGTTTTAAGAAACCCGTTACAGATCGCAAAACGACGAAGGCGCGATGAAGGTATTTTTAACCTTGACAAATTATTAACACTTCAAACAAAATCTGATTTTGACACGTCAGTAATGAATGAATGAATTAACACTATTAAACACACAATGAAACACAATTAAAAATAATAGTAAACATACTATGAAACATATTATACAAGATTATCGTAGGTGGATAAAGCTATCGGCCAAAAAATAGCAGATATTTCTCTCGGGTTTGGGTATTTTACTATGTATGGATAACTAAGTATATATTAATTTATATATATTTTTATATTTTTTATATTGTTAAGTACTTACATACTTAAACAATCAAGGAATTCTCTGGTAAGTACCCAGAACACTACTATAGACGATTTATCGAGCATTTTCATCAGCACTGGTATTCATGTCGTACGGGACGCTGCAGTGTCTGGGACATTGTTAGATAGATTAGGCTTGCCCTTATACCGTCCCCCAGCTTAGTCGACTATTAGTCAAAGGAAAGAACAGGTTAATACGTCTGAAGCTGACTAAGTCGCGGATTGTCTCATGATTTTTCCTTCGCGGTTTAAGCACATGCACTTTGAATGTACGAGCACACTTTGGTCATGTTAATACCCCGGCCATGTGGTTATAAGATATGGCCACTGGTCTTCGGGTCTTCAGCTCTTCACGCCTTTTGTAGAGCTCCTCGAAAAAAAGTCAAAGTCGTTTTGCTATACTCAAAAGCTGCCGTGGGGTGCGGGCAGTAGAATGTTAAACCTCCTCTCATGCCCGTGGATGTAGAAAGATCCTGCTAAGGGATACTAGAGGTAGATAGAGTGTCTAGTAATTAAGATTTATTTTTATGTATGTTAGTCTATAAGGTATATATATTTATTTATATGGGCCGTAGTTTACGTATTCACATCTTGTAATAAATTAAGTTTGTTGCCTGAAATAAAGTACTATTATTATTATAATAAGATATGGCCACTGGTGGTCGGGCCTTGAGCTCTCTCCCTCATGTCTAGCTATACTCAATAGCTAAACATTACAGCGACCATAAAACAACGTCTTCATAATATTAAATGAATGGAACTTTAAATGGCGAAACGATGGAGCGTGTCGCGCAAGGAAAGCAATGGCTGAAAGCCCTTTGTTGTCTGAACATGGATGTGGTGCCGTCAGTCAAACGGGTAATCGAGCGTGCCCTTGTACTGCTACTACTTATCTACTTAGGCGAAAAACAATGCAATGCGCTCCGTAGCGCGGCACTGGGCCGCAGATTTTAAAATTGTATGCAAGTATAACAATTTGTATAGAAAACACGCCTAGGACACCGCGCGGCGCGGACCAGAGCGCTGGTCTGTTGCACCGCGCACCGCGGCGGGACGCGTGATACCAGTGGGAGAACCGCCTTAGAGTGGGCTGTCTACTGCTGAAGGAATATCCTACTAATGTTATAAATCAGAAAGTTTTTACGTATGGATGTTTGTTACCTCTTCACGCAGAAACTACCGAACGGGTGAAGTTGAAACTTGGCTTAAATATGGCATACATTGTGTGCAGGTAATCAACTAACCTCCGAGACTATTTAAAATATTGGGACCTTTTAAATAGTCTCGGAGGTTAGTTAATAGTTTTTATAATGTGTTTCCATCAGTTATGCAATCTACAGGTCATGCCTTTTCATTTGGCACCAAATGAAAAGGCAGACGTGTAGATTTGTGTTAGAGGCGGTTTATATTTGTTAGAGCCATATCTTGTCTAATAGCGATTAAAAAAAATGCTAATTGGAGAGTTCATGAGAATGACAGCTTTCCATACATGAAATTGTGTGGGACAAAAAATTGGAGTACCGTAATAAAAATGAATACGAGAAGACGCAGGATTAGTTCTAGAATTTGAAAGTAAAATTATTTTATTTCGGGGAAACGGAGAAAAAAAGATATTGAAGAAGGCCTTCGATAAAGCTGAAAACAGTTGGTGCCTCCACCAATATGACAAGTACCTGTGGATATTCCAGCTTATTAAATAAATCTGAAGATGTAAAACATTAAGAGCCATGTCGTTTTCAAATCCACTTGTGAGAATCACGATCACGTTGAGTGTAATGTTACATTTTTTTGTATTTTAAAAGTGTAAAACCGATAAAGGCAGTCAAGATTTTCAACCCGACGGTTAGTTGCTCCGTGGCCAAACGGTAAAGGCAGCCTGCGTTAAAGGTGTTCGTCTGAACGTTACGGGTTCGAGTCCCGTCGGAGACAAAATTTTGATTGCATTTTTCATTTCTTTATCTTATTGCCTAGCTAAAATCATCTCAGTGAATGAAGCTGCGGGCGGGCAGTTCTGACAATTTTAAACAGTTCGTAGCAGACGAAAGCGTTAATGCCATTGAGCGTTCCGCGTTCGCGTTTTGGATACTTACCTGATGTTTACAAAATAATGCCAGCTGTGTATCTAATACAAATCAAAAAACGCAAAACTCAAACGCGGATCGCCTGCATACGAGACCGCTGTCTGTTATCATAGGACCATTAAAACGCAAAACCACTATCTTATCTAAACTCTACCTGACCAAGCCCTTATTAAATATGAAAGAGAACAGCGAGATTCGCGAATTAAGTGGTAAGCGGCTAAAAAAGCCGGCCTCATCGGCCATTCGTGTGCTAGCCCCGAAGTGGACACCCCGGATTCTTCGCAGAACCCGCCGAGCCACCACGACTAGTTTTTACCACCGACCTCGAACGGTCTCATACATCCACAAGAAGAAAGGCTTAAGTTTAATGACCAGCTAATATTTATCGATTTAGCATTTGTAGAACGAACCTTTTGGCATTGAGTAGTTTGATCCATCAGGGTGGCAAACGAAATGTTTTTCGTTCAGTCGTTTTAGTAATTATTCGAAAATGCAGGAATTTATATGATACGAATGTCGGGACAAGCAAAAAGCGAATTCCGTTTAATTATGGGCGATTTTTTAAAATCTGTGAACAATGCCAGACATCCTTTGTGGCCGGCCCCGTTTTTGCCACAGATGGACCTAATTTGATAATTTGTTATTAAAATGCGAAGGAATGTTTTAGGTGTACAAAATGCTAATACGGACCGCTAAGAAGTATGGTAATATGGCTAAATTTTATTCTGTTTTGGTTGAATGATTTTCTGCAGTATTACCATCGATTAACACACCATAAAGACTCATATGGGCTAATAATTATTGAGGATATTCGAAATCCATAAACATCTTTCCTGTTAATAGCAGATTTGTTGAATGACCTTATCAGATATGTAGATTTTTGCTAGAGAATAATGGATTTTGTAATGTAATATTTTACAAGTGTTTCATGCCTGACAAGATTAAAGAGCAAAACATAAATGGTCTGCTCGTAAAATGTTTCATTACTACGGAAGTTATATTTTATACAGATATCTAGATTATCGAGACAGCAGAAAAAGGTCTAAGAATTACAAACTATGCTAAGAACCAACAAGTTACAAGTTCTCAAGGAATTATTCATCCATTTAGATATAGTATGTTAATCACAGTAAAGAACTGGAAATTTCTATAATCGTACTAAAAAGAATGCTGTTGAATGATATGACGAATAACAATAATCTTTTATAGCACAAATCAACAGGCTCAAGCATGCGAAACTGGTTAACTAACAACTAGACACAGACAATCAGAGAAAATAATCGAAATTTCTTGTTTAATACCGTTCCTGTAAAGCCGTGCACGCACAAACGAACAAAAGCATGGTGAACACGAACATCAAACGCTTTGTTCGCACGTGCGTACCACCAACGCCCGTCAAACACTCTGGAAAAATTTTACTTGCTATTGCTATTGCAACTTGGTTGTTATGTGCGGACCTTGTTAGAAGACGTTTTTAGCTACTTCACTATCGACCACTTGCAACGGTAAAACCAAGATTTTGAGGTTAGCCCGAAAACAAGTAGAACTGTAGTCACAAGGTGTTCCTGTTCGAGTTTACGTCCACACGTACGAACCAGATGTTCCGTGATCGATGTTCGTGTTCACCATGTTTTGTTCGTTCGTGCGTTTACGGCTTTAGAAGTAAATACGTTAATTAAATTAACCAGATTCTGGGAAAGAATCGCGGTGGAACATGAAGAGCTCTTTGGAAATGGTTATTGGCTATTCATTATTGTTTACGACTTTTGCCGTGTTGTTAGAGCAACGCAACTGATTACTAACCATCCAGTAACTATAAAATTGAAAACTATAAAACCTGTTTTATAATAAGTGTACTAACCGACAAAGGAGTGATGCTCCGAGGAACAGCTTTAGTTAAATGGCTCGCCGAATCCTTCCTTTTCGGGTATTTTTTTTTTATATCAGCCGTAGCACTGCGGTCCACGTCCAAATAGGCCTCCCTCGTGGATATACTCACCATGCCTTGGTATGCGGTTTAAAGAGCGCAGTACGGGATGTTTATACATGGAAAGACGCTGCTACCCATCTTCCAGATAGCCTAGCAGGTAGCCCTTGACAAACTCTTACTAGATTCACGGTGGGAGAAGGGGCTACATTCTACTGCCACGGTGCCCCCACGACAAGAAAAAAAAATAATTAAAATAAATTAGGTCAGATGCGTGTCGGGCCACGCGCTATGAAGGGTTCCGTAGTTAACGGTAGACCTGTTATTAGAAGTATGGGATATGTATCGGATAGATTTTTGTTGTTAGCGTTATCTAAATAAATAAAAAATTCTAGAATAAAATAATTGGTCCACGCAAAATGACAGCTTTCTATATACATACCTACTACCTCTATAGTCTCATCGTAAGCTGGTGACGGACGGAGAGACAGACAGACAAACAAAACGAAACTATAAGGGTTTCTTTGTTTTACTACGAAACCCTAAAAAGCGCCCAATAATTCCAGATCACTCTTTGTTTCGAGCGGATTAGAAACCGTGTTCTTGTCGACGGCAAAAAAGGCAAAATGCCAAGTTATGGAGGAGTAATTCCAATCAAAACACGCGAAATCTTTAGAACATGCTCATCCTGCAGAGCGTTAGTTCCGCGTAAAACTAGTAAAACATAAAACTGGTTTTCATTTCACCGAACTCTCGTCCGCGGTGGTCGCGTGTTCCGCTAATTACACCACCGCCTACTTATCGTCCACTGGCCTACTGGGCCGGACCTAGGGCCGAATGAGGGTCTTGATGTCGAAAAAATCCTTAACCTTGAATTAGGTCTCCTTCCACAGCCTAGTGTGGAGATCATTGTTAAATAATGTACCTAATTTCAGTATTTGGTAACTAAAGAAAAATATTTATAAGACACACACAAAAAATAATAACAACTATTTAAAGCTTGGACTTATTTCTATTTTTATACTTAGTACACACAAAGAGTAATTACCAAAAAATACGCGATAAAAGATGGCAAGCAGCTCACTCAATCAACGGGCTTAAGAAAATATAATACTGACCTGGTATCGATATTTTTTTTATATATTTTTAGCAATCGATAAATTGTCAACAGTCAAAATGTTTATTAATTATTTTTTTACGTATTGGGACTTATATAAAGTTGCTGCTTACCCGATTTATATTATTAATTTAGGTGTTATTGCAAAATTATACATGTTTCACATCTACTAGGCGTCCCGTGCGTGACGGCTTAATTTTTTAGGCATACTCTAATTCGATTTGCATCGATGTTAACGATGTTTATCTTTCATTGTAAGTTTTGTTAATTTACAATTTAAATAATATGCCAATATTCTTCTGTTATCCTGTTTTTGTGCAGTGTTTAGTAAAATAAATGGTGATCCCAATCAGCACTATCACTATGATCGTTTTAAAATGCCCTTTAACTTGATATTGCATATATACCTATCTACATGTGAAGTTTTATGTGTGTTTCTTACATTGCTCGCTTCAAAAAATAAAATTATGAATTAAAATTTACATTAACATTAAAAATAATGGAAGATTAGATACGTTATTATTAAAGTATGGTAACAGTGAAAAGAGTTTTACGATAAATGTACAGTAACATGAAACCGCTCATCCGTTACACAAAGAGATGTCTTAGATTACAATTAGCATAGTTCTAGGTAATATTTGTACATCGTAGCCCTAAAACTAAGTGAGTCTCAGATCAAGGATCATTGTGTTTTGTTTTTGTCATAGCCCCTCAAATGTAACCTTAGCTACGGCCCTGGCCTGCTGCTTATCGAGCCTCGTCCCGAACCTTTTAGCCTCTGACGAAGTCCGACGGCACTAATAAATCTTCAAATATCGTCTCGACGCGACGTGACGCCTCTCAAATATTAATTGCGATCGTATTAATATCACTGATAGCATTTTGCGACGGTTTTATCGCGGTTTTATTGACTAATGGATAGCTCAATGCTCTTTGTTTTATTTGCTATGCGTTAATGGATTGGTCCTGGTTGTGATTGACGGCTGTCTATTGTAAGGTTTTACGAGTGTCCGCACACTTATCTGTTAGCTTAGCGAGTTTGTTTTCGTGTTAAACCGCAATGGGTGTATTTCAGGGAACGCTTTTATTAACTATGATAGTATGGTTTATTTTATTTTAATTTCTGGCGACTCTTTTATCGTTCCTATCATTGCTTCCTCGTATCGAGCTCAAAAATAAGAACCTTTACACTACAATGTAAAATATTTTATTTACCTACTTGTTTTAATAATTTATTTGATTGTACCGCTAGAAAAGTCTTCGTCCGTGTCCAGACCATGGCGTGTCAGCCCTCACATTCCGTCGACATTCCGTCTCCAATCCTCTTTATCTGCGGCGCCTGCGACAAATTACGGCGGGTCCAAAAAGTCGGCTTTATCAGTGCCTCGTTCGTGTTTAGTTGCTTGTTCGTTGTTTCCTTTTAATTTCGCCCGTATAGTTTTTGTAGGTCGTCATTTCAGAGTTATCTGGCTGAGATTGTGTCCTTTTTGGGCTTTCTGTTTTGTGTTGTAATTGCTTGGAGCTATGTTTTTGAATTATTTTGTAGAATAGTGGTATTCATGTTGTTTACGTTAAAACAGAAAATAAAATAAATGAGAGTAAATATTTAAAAAGTTCTCATTTCCATTTCTGGTCTAATACCAAAATGAATCAATGGTATGTGGTATGGTATCAATGGTACCTAATAAAATTCACGTTACCCTGAATAAGTATCCTCTTATGTTTATCATTCCTGTTAGACATAAAATTACGTTTTAATAATTAATTTGTTCTAGTCCGACGGTAATCCATAAGAAAGTAGCCAATAACATTATATTATTATCAATATATTTTTGCTATCAAACCAATAGCTAAAGTAGCTTCTGCCATTTAAAAGTCCTAATAAAAAATATTCTTAATGTTCAACTTATTTATAAAGGCTGGAAAATATAAATGAAATCATTAAACTTGTTGTGCCAACTAAAGTTAGTTTACACATATCCGTGAGAACTACTTAAGCTTTAACTACGTAAGCTAAAAATGTAAATACTGAGAAAATTTATTGTAATAACATTACAAAAAAATAATAAGGTAGTTTGAATCTAATTAGATTGAATAAAAACCAGTTTAAAGATGTTATTAGCATTACTCACGATCTCAACGGGGGAGCTCGTAACTGTATCACTGTGTCTATTCAACTTTAAACACTCAATTTCAGTTATTGCCGGCTAATTACAGGACAAGCTATTAAATGAAAACATCAATTAATTAGAAGGGGAGAGGCGAGCGGGCGCGAGGCTGCGGCGTTCACAACTGGTTTTGAGAAGCACACACGGCGTGCTTCATCCATAATTCAAATAAAACATGGGGGCCAGACTCCGCCCCTGAGGCACACCGGCCAATAGCCTCACTAACGACTGTATTCGATAACTCCGCCTGCTATAAAACTTATTCCCCACTCTCCTATTCTAAATGAGTCTCGCATGATTCTTCAGATAAATTAATAAGCGGCAATAAGATCATCATGAGCATGATCTACTGTGTCAAAAGCCGACTAAAGGACAAGTTTACATAAAAAGCAGGTTATTATTTTCTGGCTTACAGCGCTTACTGGTGCAAAGGAAATTTGTACTGAACGTAAGTACACGTGCAGGTTAATACTGCTTTCTACTCAGCCTCTGTTTTCTATATGACTGTAGCCGCAGGGGCCTCATTATTTGCAATATTCAATTAAAAGCAATCGTGATTTCGAAGATCACGAACGTTCCAGTTCTAGACGGTTGTTTTTAACGCCTTAATTGATCAATTGAATTTCTGACGATAGAAATCAATTACTAACATTCAATTCATCGGAATAGATTTCGTTATTGATGTATCGCTACTGGTGTACTTTCTTTGGAAATTGAAATTTCAATTATTGACTCAAATGAACCAGTATAATTTGCTTTGGATAAATGGATTATTCGTGCATACTAAAAAGTAATTTTTGCAGTAACTTGGTTGCATACGTATGTAAATATTTCATATTATTAAAATTTGCGAGAGCTTTTATTATCTTTTTCTTCTATTATTAGTAAATCTCATACCAAGAAGTATGAAAACTTGCTTATTCATTATCTTGTAATATTTTCGTATGGATTGACACAACCCTGCAAATATCAGAATTTCTAGATTGATATCTTGCCTGTTAACCAATTAGGATTTAATAACTAATACCAATATAATATGATTGACACGAGACCATAAATGAGAGTATCTACCAACATACTAAGCTTCAATGGCAAGACAGTCACGATCGTACGACGGCTTCGCCGCAACCAATTATTTTTTTAATATCAAAGTTACGTTTGCTGTGTAGTGACGGTAGTAGAATATTGCCCCTCCCCTCTTGTCTGTGGGTGCAGTAAGAATCTTCCTCTGAAAGACGGGCAGCAGCTTCTTTCCGTGTATCATTATCAAATTCTTGTACTGCGCTAGTTTACACACATCACTATCTAGTCCCAAAGTAATCAAATCTACATAGTACATATGTTAACCAGATGACTGACATATAAAATTTACTTACTTCCATTGTAGATAAGCGTATTAGTATTTCGTTCATTTGTTGCATAAATCGTGAAACTACTGACGCAAAAGCGTTTTTACTAACTTTGTTCCTTATCATCTCTTCTCTGTAAGGATTTCAGAATTCCTTGTACACATAAAAAATTGGCAAATTCATGCAACAACTTTGTTATCCTTCCATTATTTCTGGTACTAATAAGTGTAATTCTTTAAAAGGTAGCACTTAAGAGGATAAAGCAATAAATACTCATTATGTAGCTATTGTTGTTTTACAAAAGGGTTTTACAATTCTCTTACGTAAGTAGCCCTTCTATCTATCTAATGTCTACACAGTATCTTATAGTCCTTTCTAAAGACGTTCGTTTTAAAAGTTTTTGTCCTATTGGCATTGTTTGTGTCAATTTGTCAGTTTGTTTGTCCTTTGGAAGTCGGGACACAGAATACATTTTAGAGTTGATATTTTTAAAGTTTCACTCGTTTGATATATTAGAAAATCGGCTAGCTTCAGTTTCGACTCCTTCCTGGATTTTCTGATCATTGAATTAGAACGAGATTACCTTCAGTGACACAGACTAGCCGAACTGTGATACATCGCAAAAATTACAAGCATCTTATTGAGCAGTTTTTTAAATGTATAAACTTCCTAGGCAGACAAGATCCAGTCTTTGTAGGTATCTTAAGTTTTTTACTGATATTGAAGTGCCCGCGTTTCACTACTCTTACTAATTGCAACTACGTGGGTTTATTGACAAAAAACATCCTTTAGTCATTTGGTTAGTCGTGTAAAACTTAGAGTATTAATTTTTGTTATTTAGTTAATCTATAGTTTATTGATTCCTTTCTCTAGGTCCTCATAAAGTAAAGAGTCGGTTTATTTTAATGTGCCTGTTAAATATAAGCTCATTGAATTAGAACTCGTTTTACAATGACAATGGTGTCGATTCTGTTTTACTATTCGTTATGACTACGAGATTAATAGGTTTCTAAATTTAAAGATGTCAGCGTAATATTGGATCTATTTGTTCCATTTTAATTTTAGGACGGCACTAACCGAATAACTATATGTAACTTTAGTCCGTTTTACGTCAATTTAATTAGCTTTAGCTAGTAAGTGCAACAACAGAATCCACCAGTTACCTGCAGTGACACAGACTAATCGAGCCGTAGACATCGCAAAAACTTGCGCCTTTTCGGAAGTAGCTAATGACAAGGCGCCATCAGTAGCTTTGCCAACTTTTTTTTCACCGTCCGTGGCGTGAATTACGGGTATAAAAGAGTTCTGTTCACCATTGCCGGGTTTCACAACGATTTTGCTTAAATCATCTACCGATTATTGTGATGTATCACCCATTTGTGGTTTGTCTTTGTTGGTTGACCCCACGTCGGTTTTGGCGGCTAATGACAGGGTTGCGACATCTCTCGGTGTGGCCCGGAAGTTAAGATTGTCATCAGTACTTTTGGGTACATTTTCATTTTATTCCGGAAACACGTTTTTTATAACTGGTATTAAATTGTTTAAGACTTCCGATGTTGAAATCTGTTTCAATGTATAGAGATGATGGCTTTAAATGTTTTTTTGTTTACTAGTACCTACTCTGACGACATCGTCGAGATGAATTTAGGAAAAGTTTAGTTTAGTTGTGTAAAATCGTCAGAGTAGGGTGGAATTTTCTGAAATCGATGCTTCGATGACATGCTTGTTCTTACTACCATCTTGGCTTAAAACAAAGTGACATTGTCGTATGGAACCCGTTGATATACTTACTAAACACTAACCTCTCTTAAAATAATTATTTCTGTTAGTTTAAAATGTAATCATGCAAATCGCCACTGACAACAAACCAGTACACTCATAAATGCTGTAATTACTTATAGCACAGGATGTGATAGCGTTATCAACGTCACCATCTTAATTTATACGTGTCCGTAATTATTTGAAATAACGAATATTTACATAAATAAATGAAGTTATAATTGCTTCGAGTTATTAGATTTTTGTCTTCATCACCATCTCAGCCGCAAGACGTCCACTGTTGGAAATAGGCAGGCATCCCTGGATGTACAAGTACTGATCATGTAGGGTTTTAGCCATATTCACTAGGTTGGCAGGCGGGTTGGCGAGCGCAACTGAGGCAAAGCTGCGAGCAGTAGCTTATACCTAGTAGCGCACATTTTGTAAACCATGGGACTACATTTCGTTTGCTGCATTGGCTGCATCCATATTTAAGTCCAGTTGCTACGTACGTAACGTTACGTACTGATTAACCAGGTCCCCTCTATTTATTGTGGCAATAAATGTATCGTGTAAACAGACAGTAAACATGCGAATGCTACCTCGGAATTAAACAACGAACCGAATACATGGTACGGACGGTCGGTCCGACCACCACTGTTGAGTGATAATTATAATTTTAAGTGTGATTTTGGGCGAAGTCCTTAAGTAAATTGAAAAAAGTGTGACTTGACTGTAAAAGCTTAATTGCAGCTTTGGCGTGCTGAAACATTATCGTATAGGTATGTAAAGAGATTATTGACCGCATAATCCTATTTATGAGAGTACAAATAACGACTTACTATCCCAGCGCTAGGAAATAAGGTTTATTTGTGAAACTATTAATTACACTGCGGTTGCATTGACGTGTACCTTCCGTGGATGCTCGTGTTTGTGCAGTTAACTAAGCTCGGAACTGGATTGAGAAATTATTATTTTGTTTAGGTTTACACATTTTAATTAAGTCTTTTTTAACTATAATTGTTTCATTCGAGTTTAAGTAAAATAAATTAATCTAAATCTAATAAATAGCCTAATCCATTTTATCATGTACCACGCAGTAAAAGTAAATATAATATAGTTTAAGTACTAATTATTTATATACCTAAGATAAGGACCTTTGTGTGAAGAAAATTATTTATTATTATTATTTATGTATTTTATAGTATCAAAATACATAATTATTATTTATTTAATATTTCCAGATTAATATTTCTTTGTATTATGAGAAGGAGTACATAGACACAGTTACACCTATTAGACGTATACAGCCCTTGCATTAACTCTGACGCCACGAAACCTTTTGTAAAAAAAGTTATATGTTTAGGAAGAAACTCCAACCATGTATCTTCTCCCTTTGTTCAAACCGATTACGCTGATAAGGATCGCTCAGTAAATTATTTTGAACGTTAACGCGCAGAATTACCTGCACCTTAATATATTAACCCCACAACACTTAGAAATGATAATTTCATTTACCAAACATAGATGGTTATCTGAGACGGAATTGTTTGTAAATAAGGCGTTTAGCTCAGGAGTTTTATTTGATGGCTTACTCAAACTACGTTATAGATGAGTCTTATTTCAATTTCAAATGGCCGTTATTTAACAGTCTAATAAAACAGTTCTCCATAACTTTTTTAGGTATACTAAATTAAATAGCGCGATCAGTACTCGGTTAAATATGTGTTAATAATGTGTCGTGATCGCGAAAGTTTAAAAATTACTCTACAAAATTAATTACTTATTCAAATAATTAATTACCTATATTTATCAAGCATCGGTCAAAGATTGTTTTGTTTTTTTGCTTAGGCCTCCCCCAGTTTCTCCATGACTCGCGATCATGGGGTATTCTAGTTCATAATAAACCCGCTGTAGTCCTTAGGTCATCTTTCCATCTTAGGACAGCTCTACTTATTTTAGTCTTACCTACTCTAGGATACCATCTCATAAAGTCCTCGTCCAATAAGGGTCTTATTTATTATTGTTTATTTATTTATGAGCCTGACTCTTCTCATTGCGGGGCCTTCTGAGGATTTGAATGGAAGAATGGGTTGTAGTGTTAATATCCTAACATATAAATCCAAACATATACTTATTGTTTATGGTATACATACATGTATATAAATATAATAATTACACTAATATTAATAAAAAATACATTTAGCTTTAACATTAAGAAAAGCACTTAACAAAACTCAAGCTAAAATAAATCTTGGCCGAAAGGGGGTAGTTCTGACCACCCCAAGGGACAACTTTAATTCAACGACTTTTCGAGATTCGTTGATTTTCATTCAAGTTTTAACTTCAACTGCTAAATATAAATATATGTATTATACGATAATGACAACCTCAATACCAGATGAACTCGAAGCATGCAAAAAGTACAAATAAAAATGTGTTATTAAAATTAAAATAAAATCCGATTATGACACCAACGAGTAATATTGAAATAAAAAAAACTAATATCCGTATTTTTTCCCCTTCAAAACGACTTGTTTTCATGGATTTAATAACTCGTTATAAACTATTCAGATCTTTCTTATTTCATGCTCTAACGCTAGGCAGTGAAACCCTCCTTACCCTCTCCGTGGCAGCCTGCCACTGTTCCGCTAAACAAACTTCACGCAGCGATGCTAAATCGATTAACTCCACTGGCATCTTCGCTCCCAATAATATCGAATGAGGTTTTTAGTCACAGGGTTGTATTTAGGAGCAGGCAATGTATGTTAGCTTTAAGGTGCCGGCAGTAGAATTTTGTCACTCCCCTCTTGCTCGTGGATGCAGTAAGAATCTGCCAAGGGATACCTCCGGTAGATGGACAGCAGCGTCTTTCCGTGTATCCAATCAACATTCCGTACTGAGCTCGCCAACCCGCCTGACAAAGTGTTGGCGTCTTTCCGTGTATCCAATCAACATTCCGTACTGAGCTCGCCAACCCGCCTGACAAAGTGTTGAGTATGACATCAACCCTCTCATGATCAGTACTTGCAGGTCCATGTGGGAGGCATTCGTCCAGCAGTCAGTCCTATGTCTGAGATTATGATGATTAATAACTGTTGTTGTTCGTTGCGAAAACGTATCTGTCAATCTCTACAGCGAACAGATTCATTCATGTTTATTTCCTGTTAATATAAGACTAAATATGTTTTTTTTTATTGTAAGTGGACGTGTCAATGTTTTCTTATTGCAAACTATGGAAATAAATTAATGAACTTCTGAAACTACCACCGATTCTTAATACAACCACCGCAAATATATCGCTAATAAATAACAACGAATTTTATGGACTCATTGTTTCCGCACCGTTCCCAAGCTTCCATTACCAAAAGAAACATCATCAAAATCTGTTAACCCAAAATGAATGTTACGAATCGGTTCTGCGTTGTTATTGTTGAACATCTTTGTTTCCAAACAGCCGTGCGGGATTCATTTTGATATAATGACGGGAAGATGTGCTGAAAATTAGATTTTGGGAATAATTACGGGGGTTATCCGAGACTAATGGTGCTATTAAGTTTTTCTATGTCAGGTGTGGGTTTGGGAATTGAAAGGTTTAGCATGATCGTGTAGATGACTTTACTATATGGGAGAATATGTTGAGCAGCTTTGTAGCCGTTGTGCTAGGGTGAAAGATAGCCTGTGTCTTTTCTTGAGTTTGTTGTCTTCCTGTGTGTTTTCTATCTAGATTATAATTCACCTACCATAGTGTGTATAGGCCTACAACGCTTCTCTTTGCGTATTTGGTACTACTCACGCGTCCCCTTTGCGTATTTGGTACAACTCGCGCGCCCTCTTTGCGTATTTGGCACTACTCACGCGTCCCCTTTGCGTATTTGGTACTACTCGCACGCCCCCTTTTCGTCTTTAGCACTACTCACCCGTCCCCTTTGCGTATTTGTTAAAACTCGCGCCCCCCTTTTTGAATTTGGTACTACCCGCACGCCCCTTTTCGTATTTGGTACTACTCACGCGCCCCCCTTTGCGTATTTGGTACTACTCGCGCGCCCCCTTTGCGTATTTGGTACTACTCGCGCGTCCCCTTTGCGTATTTGGCACTACTTACGCGACCCCTTTGCGTATTTTGTACTATTATACTATTGTGGTTCATTAATCTCCGCAAAGAGTTGCCGTAGTGGTACAAATTGAAATACCTATAAGTACCACAGTAAGGTATTTATTTTCAAAATGTCACACACAAAACTAATACATATACAATATTTACGGGACATGATTTGAGTCTAATTGAGATTCCCGATATTTTCATTATTTGGCCTACGGATAAACTGAAATCATGCTATCACATAAATATTGCATTCATAATGCAAAGTCATTACAGTTACACATCATTATGATAAAAATTACGCATCAAAACTACGTATAACATTCACAATAACCAACGCCTATCCTTAAAAGCAAATCAGCCATTGACAGAACCCATTCAGCCGGAGAAAAACTGAATGGCGAAGAAAAAGGTTTGATTGCGGCAATTCGAAGTGGCCATTGAGCGGGGAAAATGAAACGGAGTGCCACGAGCCGCGGACTGGAGGCAGGAGCGAATAACATTTTCGTCTGCTTTATAATTCAAGTATTGTAATAGTTAATGGAAAAAACCAACTTAAGAACTGTGACACTTGGGGGTCGCAAAAGACGTTTGCCATCTTCTGGTGCAGTGTGAGAGGAGCGCGTCTATACTCGTAAGGTCAATATTATTGGATTTTTATGGAATTAACGTAGTGGATACTGATGCTATCCAACTTGATCTAGCCGATCCGATGTGTGATGCCGCTATAAAATGTACATATACCTCTGTAGGTTTAAGCTCACCTTTGCGTGTCTGTTTACGACCCTATTGGTATAGGTTTTTTTTCTCTGTGTGCAATAAATGATAATTATTATTTAGTGATCCTTGTCATTTCCTACTGTAAAATCTCGGATTTTTTTATAGGTATGTAGAAAATTGGCCGTATAAAAATTGTGTGTCAAGTAATAAAAATGTACAAAACCCAGTTTAATTTCCGTCTTCGTGAGATAAAAAGGTTGCCGACTCCTGCCCCGGTTCAACAAACATCGCTACAGCAATTGTGGAAATGACGTCTATTTGAGGTTTCGAGCGAGTGCTGTTTTTGTGCTCGTGCGCACACTGCCCCGTCCTCTGCGCCTGCGCCGGATGTGGTCCAGATCACTTGAGCTTGTCATTTTGTTGTTAGATTAACATGACAAAGCTATGTCTTTGTAAAGATTTAAATGCTGGATGTTTCACACAGCACGGCGCCCTTGCCCCAAACTAAAGCTAGTACTATGGAAATTGAAAACCGAATGGGATACATCAATAAAATACTGTCTTTGGTGTGTTGTAGTGAAAGAAAATATCTTAAGACTAAGTTGGCTCTAAAAGTTGTGGCTTTTTTTTGAGATTACGAGTAGAACAGACTGGGCGAGCCTAATTCACGTATTTCCAGGTACTGCACCGTCCCTTTCAATATAGGTTAACCATTGATGACGTTATATATATCGTCTAGAAAAGCTTGTTAGTTATTACAATTAAATCAATTAATTTAGTGATATATAAAAAAACTTATGAGTACTTGGCGCAATTTTTTATAAAATAAAACTGTGTTACAGTTAATACAGCATCGTTTTTATTGCTTTGTTTAAAACAACTATTAGAAACAAACTGACACAATAATGGCGACTACAGTAAGTACCTGCAGATCAAAACATTTGGCCCGCGGCGGGAATCGAATCTACGTCTAAAGCCCAATGCGCCACGGAGGTCGCTAAATGATAGATGAAGCTGTAATGTGTATATGATCACAAGTTAATTGCAAACTTAACAATGTAATACGACGGCCATTATAATTGTATCAACATTAGCACTTGTGCGATACAATTTACTCTGTAATGACTGAATCATGTTTGCTTAGCCGTGATGACGGATGTTGTAAAAAGAATATTAAAAGGAGATCATCATGCACTGCCTGATTTCTCAATGATCCAGTCCAGATTCATGTCATGGAATAAAATGTATGCCATCCACATGTGCCAGTGGTGGACGTCTAGCTAGACTGCCTAGCGGTCGTACGAAAGCACGGTATTTGACGACATTTTATAAGTAGCTAGGTAAATATTACTCAATGATCCAATGATGGATATTCATCCATGCTGCTGAATTAAATTTGTGCCATCCGCATCCTGTGCCAGTGGACGTCTAGCTATAATGGCCAGCGGTGGACTGGAATGGAGCAGTCAATCAATCACTATACACAATACACCCTGCTTGAAGCTGTGGAAGATCTTACATAGGCTAAACTAAGCGGACTATTGCCTGTTGGGTAAAAGAGCACATACAGGCAGTTAAAAATGTGGATACCCAAAAATCAGCTATCGCAGAGCATTTTTTGGAGTACGGCTCAAACCACTGGATCGAGCTGCATAATCCACAAGTAATTGGTATGTAATGTCTTGGTATGTAATGTCGCTCAACTGAGCGACATTACATACCAAGAATGGTTCAGGAAGCCATTGAGATTACCAAGAACAGGAACTACAACTGAGAAGATGGTTTTCAATTATCTGGAGCCTGGAATCCTGTTGTGAAGAAATGTAGCAACCGAAAAGTGCAGTATTAGCCCCGCGTAGTGATACCATGTGATACTGTTAGTGTTGCCTGCCGTGATCGAGTTGCGTTCGAAAGTGAAACCGATAGTAGGGCCATCATTCGCAGTCATAGACTTAAAAAGAGGGTAGATCGTTTTGTCTGCCAATCATGACGTGTGAAACTGCGTCATAATATCGTGAAATTCAAAAAGATTTAAATTATGGTAAATTATATGCCGTGGGGTGCCGGCAGTAGAATGTTACCCCTCCTCTCCTACCCGCGGATGCAGTAAGAGCCTGCTAAGGGACACCTCCGGAAGATGGGCAGCAGCGTCTATCCGTGTATCAACATCCCATACTGCGCTCACCAACCCGCCTGCCAAGCGTGGTGAGAGTGGCAACTACCCCTCATGGAGATTCATGAGGGAGGCCTGTATTCATCAGTGGACGTTTTATGGCTGAAATGATATCCCCGTAGATATTGCATTTAATGTTAACAACCATGATAGTTTCAAAAGTTAGGTTATGAAATCTAAAGAACGCCATTCCGGAATATTAAGCATAATCTAACAAAACCTGCAACAAAATTAATTGATCTACATTAAAATCCGTTGAAAACAATGCTTACTCAGGGTACAATCCTTGTAAGCATGGCAACATCACTCAACGTCAAAGGTTAACGACTTGTTTAAGGCCCTTCCAGTAAATTGGGTTACTTTTAGCGGTGAAAAATTACCTCAATCGTTTATTTTACAGCGTCAAAATGACCGTTGAAAGGATGCTTCATATACATAACACTTTTAAATTATTACTCACTCTTTGTTTTTATTTTTCCGTGTAATGTAGTGTTTTGGCGGTAAAATGTCGCCCCTTCTCTCTTGTCCTTGTATGCATTAAGACGGGATACACATGGAAGATGGGTAGCACCGTCTTTCTGTGTATCATTATCATTATTCCGTATCAGTATCATTATTCCGTATCAGTATCAATATTCCGTAATGCGCTTGCCAACCCGCTTGACAAGCCTGGTGTGTATGCCACCAACCCTTTCGTGATCTACTAGGAGATCCAGTAGACGTCCTACGTCTGAGACAATAATATTTTTATTTTAGGCATTTTTATTTGCAACCTAAAAACCGAGATGATGGTTTAAACCTTATAGCCCATTTAATCAAGTCCCAGGCTATAAATAAATAAATAATGCTGGACAATTCACACAGCAACATCTAGTCCCAAGCTAAGCAGAGCTTGTGTTATGGGTACTAGGTGAATGCTATACTTAAAATATTATGCTACATAGATAGATTTTTTTATTGTATATAGAAAAACATCCAGAACACCCTGAACAAATATCGCAGATCATACAGACATTTTTTCCGAGGTCGTACCCGCAAGTGACAAGACAAGCGCTTCAGCAGCCCTGTTCTGCTGAAGCAAATGCTGAAAGTTAGCCTTATTTTGGTCAACTTGTGACTAAATGTTGCCGGCGACTTCGTAGGCGTTTTGATGCTTTGCTTGTGTAATATTTATCTTAGAGTTATACCTACCTATGTTATAGCATAAAGCCTCCCTCGATAAATCAGCTATACCTTAAATAATTTATTTCATTCATGCCACTTATTCCTATCATAGCGCGTTTAACCAAACAAACATACAACAAATCATAAAAACCTTTCTACTTTTTATTATTTGTATAGATGATTATGATGGTGACATCGTTTCTGCTAATTTAGATCAGGTAAGTTAGTGTGCCCTTAAATGACTGGCAAAACCAATTTTGGCTTTTAATGTACGTGCCTTATGTGCACATGTTAAAAAACCATTAACGTAACTATACTATACAATTATCGTGTATCTAACATTTAAGCGGTGATTTATGTTTCTGAAAAAAAAATATTATTTTCATTCATTTCACTATTTACAATAGATCTGTGTGTGTGTTCATTCATTTCAATATATACTATTAAGATCTACAGAGGTTTAACATCTTATGTAGTTTCTCAAGACTCATTTCCAAGTTCTCAAGAAAAACCAACTATCCGTTAGTCATACTTAATTATGTTAATTTGTTCAATCGAAGCCTAAGTAGGGAGTCGAGAAATATAACGATAACTCGACTCAAATTACTCAACTATTATAGGTAATAAAGCAACCAAAACATTATTCCCAATAGGCAGTAACTCACTGTAGCATTATGAAGACATCTATCAAACAATACATAATCGAGTTGTACCAACTTTCAGACAATATTATTTCGTTAACGACCGTTGTATGAGCTTTATTGAGCAATTTCATAGCAACATTAGGACATTAATCCAACAACAGAAGTAATTTGGACTTTTAACCTTATGCCATTGATTATAGAGGCGAAACGTTTGTTTGAACAGTTATTTGGTCTGATTGGTCAGATAATACTAAGTAGACAAATTGGATTGGCTCATTTATTGTTCATGGTTTGTGTGATCAAATATTGGGCAGTAATGAAAGTGTACGGTAATGGTCTGTTCATATTAGATAGGTGCCTCCTAACTTTGGTACCTATTTTGTTCTTACGCAACCGGCAATTATCGCGCAGCGTACAGCTGACGAGTATGAGGGAGGCCTTTGTCCAGCAGTGGACGTCCTACGGCTGAAATGATGATGATGATGTACAGCTGACGTAGCTGATGACAGGCTGAGAGAAAATCTCGGATATTATGAGTTGCCGTGGGGTGCGGGCAGTAGAATGTTACCCCTTCTCTCATGCCCGTGGCTCCCCTCCCTCCCATGCCATTAAGAGCTTGCTAGGGGATACCTCCGAAAGTCATACTTTCCGTGTATCAACTTCCGTACTACGCTCGCCTACCCGCCTGCCAAGCGTGGTGAATATGGCAACCACCTCGTCATGATCTTGGAGATTCATGAGGGAGGCCTCCGTCCAGCAGTGGACGTGAACAGCAGACTTACGGCTGAGATGATGACGATGAGTAAGAGCTATTTTGTAATCATTGATTTCTTTTCTAACACGCTTTTATTAGCTTCACCTGTGTCTATGTAACTGTAACGGAATCTTTGAAAGTTATTGTTTTACGAGATAAGACATCAAATTTAATTGAAACTTTGCATACGGGACCACATTTCAAGGACCGATGACAATATAATAACTAAGCGTGTTTTTTTGGTTTTAAATTTCGGTGTAACCTATTCGGCAGACCCAGAACGAGATGGCGGGACGATCTGGATGGATTTAAATTCGCTATTATTAGAAACGTACTCTGTCTGAAGTACAATAATTATAATTATAGTTTCAGGGATGGAACTGATTTTCCGCTACACAGTGCTAAACTAACATCACATCTAATATATGTTTTTTTTTTATATTATTCTACAATATACTATATATTATATTTATTTATCATCATCATCATTTCAGCCGTAGAACGCCCACTGCTGGACATAGGCCTCCCCCATGGATTTCCAAGTATTGCGGTTAGAAGCGGCCTGCATCCCTGCGACCAAATGTCTTCACCAAGTCATCTTGTAGGTGAACGTCGTACACTGCGATTACCGGTCCGTGGCCTCCACTCGAGAACTTTTCGGCCCCATCGGCCATCTGTTCTTCGAGCTACATGGCCTGCCCATTGCCCCTTCAACGTGCTAATCCGTTTGGCTATGTCTGTGACACGAGTACTTCTACGTATCTCCTCATTTCTGATTCGATCACGAAGAGAAACCCCGAGCATAGCCCTCTCCATAGCTCGTTGAGCGACTCTGAGCTTATTTATTAGGCCAGCAGTGAAGGACTTTTGCCGTGGGGTGCCGGCAGTAGAATATTACCCCTCCTCTCCTACCCGTGGATGCAGTAAGAGCCTGCTAAGGGACACCTCCGGAAGATTGGCAGCAGCGTCTATCCGTGTATCAACATCCCATACTGCGCTCACCAACCCGCCTGCCAAGCGTGGTGAGAATGGCAACTACCCCTCATGGAGATCCATGAGGGAGGCTTGTGTTCATCAGTGGACGTTTTATGGCTGAAATGATGATGATGATGAAGGACGTTTATTTATGAATAGTATAATTTATTTTAAAAAATTCTTCCATTTTTAACCCCTGACAAAAAGGTAGGTGATATAAGTTGACCGCTATGTGTAAGTGTGTCTGTCTGTGGCACAGTAGCTCTTAAACGAGTGGACCGATTTTAATGCAGTTTATTATTTAAACTCATGTTTTCTAGCGGTGGTTCTTAAACATGTTATAGCAAAATTGATTAAGACAATTGCAATATATGGCTGGGGATGAATAGTCTAATATTTCCAAATATACCCAAGTTTGCTATTAAATGAAAGGTGATGGCGTATAGTATATATTTTATTTATTATATAAAACTCACAGTTACATTATTGTTTTTTATTACACTCTATAATATGTATTATTCATAAACCAAATCGAGTCTACATTATATTAATAGCACTTACTAATTGTGTGTAAAACTAAAAGTTATTTAAAAGTCAGTTGAGCCATTCATAAGATATGGGGGTGAAAGAGGGAATGGATAATCAAATACTTCCAAATATACCCAAGTTTAATATCAAATGGTATATTTGATTTGCTTGTTCTATCAATTTGTGTCTACTAACTACAACATGTTTCCTAAAACACCCAGTCCAATGAGTGGTTAATCGTCCAGTTACCCCTGTGTGAACGAAATCACCTAATGAGGTTTTAATATTCAGTCGGTAGCAGCAATTTGGTGGCCACCTACGCTGACACGTAATGATGGACTAATGTTATGTGTTTGGGGACTTCAATGAATAAATATGTTATGATAATAGAGTATATTATAACACGTAATGCTGCAGAAACGAATTTGAATCGTTTTTAAAAGGTTGGTCCTCCATAGCACAGGATCAGGAAAAATGGAAGTAGAGAGTAGTCATGTAGAGAGGCGAAAAACGTGTCGAATTCTTTTTGAATGTTTTTTTCAAGCGCTCATTACCATTAGATATAGGTTAGCGGATTTATTCCTAAATATTTATGTTCGTTTAGATATTATAATGGATTTCCGCAAGTCACGCCCGAATCAATTAGTTTAATAACTATTTGCAATAAAGAACTATAAAGTATAAATTATGTTAACTTATGTATAAGCAGGTGTTGTTAACCGGATATGGCCCAGCTCTTTAATTTAAACAACCTTAAACAAAGAAGTAAAATATTAAATACCTAAGAATAAAACATACAATAAGTCTCAGTAAATTACCAATCAACCATGTTCCTTCGTGAGGTCATCAGTTAATTGCAGTAATGTGCAAAACTCTCGACTTCTAAACAATTAACTAAAATTTAAGTGTCTGTTAACAGGTAATGTCAGAATAAAATACATTGTGTCGGGACTTCATTGGCAGTTGTATTTATAAGGAGACTACTAACATTTTTTTTTAAAATAATAAGGGACCGCGTAAATAAATTAAAACAATAAAAACGCGGGCAAATCCGCGGGCATGATTAAGTGAGAAATAAAATTACACAGGTAAATAAATACCTCCGGGGGGTGCCGGCAGTAGAATGTTACCCCTCCTTTCATGCCCGTGGACGCAGTAAGAGCCTGCTAAGGGATACCTACGGAAGATGGGCAGCAGCGACTTTCTGTGTATCAACATCCCGTACAGCGCTTGCTAACCTCATGATGTTGGAGATCAATGAGAAAGGCCTATATCCCACAGACCTACGGCTGAGATTATGATGTCGATGAATATTGGATACCCGCAGTCCTGGATTAGCTCTGAAAAGCGCCAGAGAACCGCAGGGTGATTAAGTATCTCTTGAACATCGCTGTCAAAGGTAATCGACGTTTGACCACAGATTACAGAAACTAACTGGTTTGATAGCGATGATCGCAAGATTTACGCCTGTTACAAACCTGTCGCGAGATACCTTCAGCCTGCAGTTTGGGCTCATGAGTATTACGGCGTCGTGAGCGGAGAGGGGGGGGGGGGTGATTGATTGATGCCCTAAGCAATCCACAGGTCAAGCTTAAGGCATCAGGTAGTCTTAGTTTGGAAATGGATACCTGATAGAAATATTTGAAACGAACCCGCAAACTCCTGTCAATAATTGTTTATTCAAAAGAGCAAAACATACATAAGATATACTTAAATTGGGGTTAGGTTCGTATGGTCTTGATTGTAAAACGTCTATGCGAGCAAAATGTCTGGATAGAAACAAGTATACACAACGTCTTGATTGTAAAACGACAGAACTTAATTGTAAAGTGTCTAGTTAAGGCTTTATACAACCATGGCATTTTAAAAATAAGACATTTTGCCACCTAGACCTATGTATACTTAGACTTTTTTATCCATACGTTTTGCTCACATAGACGTTTTGCAATTAAGACCATACGAACCTAATCCTTAAATTGAATAAAGCATTATAACTGAATTAGTTCGCTTGAGATAACTTTTTTTCTAAGTGAGGGAAAGACTCGGTGAAATAATTACGCCCAAAACATTCCACCCTTTTAACGAAAGGGTGAATTAGGAAGCAACATACGTTTACAACGCGTCAGACTAAATTGATTTTTATAACATGTTACAAACTGTCATGTGCGACCTGACAATGGTTTTTAAATTGTGCCCATCTTTGTGTACTGATGTTGTTTTGATTATAGGTACAATTCAACAGCTCTTTGTAATTTTATACAATTATATACATGTGCCTTGTCATTATCTAGTTTCGATAGGTTAGGTGCATGAAATATGGAGTTAACTAGATATGGTTGACGAAATCTATATATATATAAAAATGAAGTCGGATTAGTTACACCATTTATAACTGGAGAACGGCTAGACCTATTTCAATAGTAATAGTAATACAGTTTTAACTAGCACGGGATGTAGGGTCTTGATAATTGTGATATGAATTACTTTGTTATCATCATTTCAGCCCGTTTGCGCCCACTGCTGGGTATAGGCCTCCTATTTAATGCGCCATTCTTTCCGGTCGCTTGCGATTTGTGTCCACCGGTTTCCAACGGAACTAACGATGTCATTTGACCATCGGGCGGGTGGTCTGCCTCTTGGTCGCACTGAGTCCCTTGGCCACGATTCCGTAACGGCTTTCGTCCATCTTCCATCATCACTTCGAGCTAAGTGCCCCGCCCATCTGCATTTCAACCTGGCTATCCTCGTACCCACGTCCACAATTTTTGTACGACGACGAATGTCGACATTGTGTACGTGGTCTAGCAGAGAAATTCCGAGCATGGCACGCTCCATTGCCCTTTGAGTTACCCGGATTTTATGCATGTATTCCTATGTGAGCGGCCATGTCTCTGAAGCATATGTGAGTATGGGCAAGACACATTGGTTGAACACCTTGGTCTTCAGGCATTGCGGGATTTTTGATTTGATGACATCCTCCAACTTATTAAAAGCGGCCCACCCTAGCTGAGTTCGTCTCGAGAGCTCTTTTAGCTGTGCAGCCGGACCAAAGGATAAAGTCCACCACCTATATGGGACAGTGACCTGCAACAATATTAGGTTTAGGACCGGCAAGGTTGGTCGTCACCTTGGTTTTGGTCATGTGCAACCTAAAGCCTACCCTCAGCGAAGCATGGTGAAGTTCTTCAAGCATGTCATGTAGTCCGTCGACATTTTCAGCTAGGAGGACTAAATCGTCTGCAAAGCGTAGGTGCGTTAAATTTCGGCCATCGATATTAAGCCCTTTTTCATCCCAGTCGAGTGTCTTCATAATATCCTCGAGCACGCTTGTAAATAATTTGGGTGAGAAAGTATCTGCTTGACGAACGCCGCGCTGAATTGGAATAAAGTCGGAAAGCCTGTGCATACGAACCTGGAGAGTTGCATCCTTGTATAGCTTCCGGAGTATATCCACATATTATCGTTTGTCTATGTTACAATTTCATCGATGATGTTGACATTTTTTGGTTGTTAAATATGTATAAGTTTGTCTAAGAATTCAGTATTATAGTAGTAGTAACAGAGTAAAAATAGTAGTGTAATAGTAGTGTAGTCATGCTGTGGGGTGCCGGCAGAAGAATGTTACTCAGTCTCATGCCCGTAGATGCAGTAAGAGCCTGCTAAAGGATACCTGCGGAAGATGGGCAGCAGCGTCTTTCTATGTATCAACACCCCGTACAGCGCTCGCCAACCCGCCTGCCAAGCTTGAGATCTGAGGGAGGCCTGTGTTCAGTAATGGAAGTTTTACGGCTGAAATGATGATGAGTCTCTACTCGAGCAGCACTATACTCTTATAGTAGTAGTTAGTAGTAGGCTGCTGATCTGAGGCGTTACCAAGCTCGCCAGGACAGTTAGTTTTAGGTAAATCTTAGATTAAAAACGGTTATTTCCCTTTCAGGTGTGGCTTATTAAGTTTATGACTAACCTTTATTTGTGTCGTAATCAAGTAAACACCGTAACTATAATTGCAGAATAACAACAGAAAAACTCCTCAAGACTAAGTCAAATGATAGTTATTAAGGTAGGTTTACTATAGGTGCATTGCCTATAGTAAACCTGCCTTAGATTGCCTACACCAAGCTACAGATATAATGATCTAAGTTTGGTACAGTTCTTAACGTCTTAGTATATTATTATTTTTACTGTATTTAATTCATTTTGTATTAGTATTTTCTTTCGTTGAAATATTATTTGGTTTGGTTTAAAAAACTGTTATCTTACCGGTTATAGTTGAAATGTTATTTGCTTTGGTTTCATCTGAGCCTAGTTTAGTTCATAATTTCATAGGGTTACGCCACACTTAGGTAGAATGTTTCTAATATAGTTTGTTCTAGATATTTTACAAAACAAAAAAAAATATTACCTGTGTTATGAAAAATGAAAAAAATATTTATTTACATAAAAAACAATGTAGGTATCACAATATTAATAAAAACACAAGTTAAATAGCATAGAATAGGTACAGAAGATGTTATGCTGGGCACTTATTAAATTGGTAAGGTATTGTCGGCTTCCTCACTAGACTCACCCTGTACCAAAAGAGAATAACAGCATCATTATAACATTCACGCTATGTAAAATTATAACTTATAAAAAACTGAGTAGACTAAATAAAAGTGTATAATTCGTAAGAATAATAATAATAATATTTTAAAAATACTCATTCTTATTCAGGTAGTTACTACCTGAAATGACAATAAGCTCCTCTGTTTCATCATATGTTAATGTACAAAGGTATTTATTTAAGAGAGACTTTGCTTCGTGTACTGATGTGTGTTTTATATCGCTGGATCTAACAACTCTATTGTAAATGTCTAATTTTCTGAAATCACCGAGTCGTTGGGCAAATTTAGTCTTGATATTTGGGTCTGTCTGTATGTTCTGAGATTTAACAATGACTGATATTCTGGAGAAGAGATAGCTAATTTATGTACTGAAAGGGACGTTTTAAAGTTGTATAGTTGGCGTACACTAAGAACATTAGCTTCTATGTAGACACTTGTCACGTAGACACGTAGTCGCATATCGCTAAGGCTTACGAAGCATTATTTTAAGGACTGACCTCTGAGCTCTTTCGGCTAGAGTAATAAAGGTTTTTGCGGCGCTGTCCCAGCATGAAATGCAGTAGACTATGATAGACTAGCAGAGCGCATAATAAAAAAAACTGTATTGAGCGTTTCAAAGTAGGCAGCGTACGACCACCTGCCAGAGCTGTGCACTTGCTGGAGGTCATTAAAGTTGGCATGTTAAAGAGAAGGCCTATACCCAGCAGTGGGTATTAACGCTGATATGATGATGAAACCAGATTCCACAGCGCCCAGTGATTTCTATGGGTAGTCCTCCATACTCTTCGCAAGCACTCATAAAACAGATAACGATCAAACAAAGTGACAATACAAGACAGTAGTGTTGTGCCAAATAGCATTTTAATTAGGTAGATAAGGCACGTCATTAACTAGCAAATTACCCGCGGAGTTAGTTTCCTATCTACTGATTGGCATCTCGACTCCATACCAGAACGTCATTATAGAGGTTAATAAAAACATGCTTATTTTATTTAACGAACATCTCATTTATATGCTTCCCAGTTAGAAAACGGGGGTTTGAAATCAAACTTTGGGAAAGGGATGTTAATTTGATCTATATCGTGATGATGATGCCGTGGGGTGCCGGCAGTAAAATATTACCCCCACTCTTATGCCCGTGGATGCAGTAAGAGCCTTCTAAGACCTTCGGAATATGGGCAGCAGCGTCTTTCCGTGCAGCAAAATCCCGTATTGCGCTTGCCAACCCGCCAAGCGTGGCGAATGTGCCAACTACCCCTCATGGAGATCCATTAGGGAGGCATGTGTCCGGTAGTGGACGTTTAACAGCTGACATGATGACGATGATTATGATGGCCTACTTGACGTGTCCGTTAATGGCAAAAAGTGTCAAAATGTGAATTAGGCTAAAGATCGACACGCGGCCAAGTTCCCAAAGTTCAACACTATTCAGGTATAACATCAAGCACCACGGGCCGTAGGGATTTAAAAAATAGTTTTTAGTATTCCTACACTAATACTTGCCTGCGTAAAAACAGTTTAAAAACAAAGTTATTCTAAAGGGATCGAATTCAATTTTGTGCATTATACAATTTATATGCTTTTTTTTGTTTTGTAAATTGACATTTATTTATAAAAAAACGTTGACTTTGAATTTTGTTTTTGGTATCACCTACCAAAGTTAGTAAACAGACACCCAAAATTTCCAAGTAACTTATCTTATTTTATGTTAAAAACTCGCCAGAAATCTTGTCATACCAATTCCCCTAATGTTAAGACGGCCACTAATTGAAACTCAACAATTTATCACTACACAACTCAGGCATCCGAAGAACTCTAAACATCCATACCAGCGAGATATTCAGAAATATCGTCCCTAAATAAAGTGCAGATAACTGAACAAATGACTTATATTTCTGGAATTTTAAGTGCGATTCGGATACAATCGAAAGTAGGCTCTATAGCTTGAGGACGAAAGGTTGAAATGCCTTGAGATTTATTGCGTTAAGGCAAGGTGACACGGGTACAAAAGGATCTAAAAGTGAGAGTTATCACGGGGACCCATTTGTGCCGCACGCGCTGCCCCACAGACTATAAATAAACAATACCATCCTTGATGGAAGGACTCCCGTCCTGATCACCACTTAAGGATAAGGATGGATTAACAAATTTACTGTTTTCGGTACGGAATTCTAGTTTTAGTAGCGTTTTAGAGGGGCTTTTGTTTAGTTCGTTAGTGAGCCATAGGATGTGTTGTGATAGCTAAAGGAAGGTTAGTAAAGTCGGTTATATCTCTATTTCAAGGTGTCTTTTAAACAACTAAGTTGGGAAACTGCAGTGGATAGGAATACTACTTAGACATTTTGAAAATACTTAAACAGCGATTAACACTTAAAACTTAATAAAGATCTACTCAGCATCAATAATGTTAAAGTTGCCTTTAGTAGAACGAAAATAAATTAATGTAATTTAATTATTTAAATAGGACATCCAACACAGGGTTACACATAATACTAAGGACTGAATGTTAATAGCCTGGTGCTCCCGTAATTACAGGACGTCACAGCATGTACAAAGTTAGAGCGACAACTGATAAAAAGTATTATTTTTTAAACAGTATTTAGAGCATATAAGAAAAATTGTAACATAAACTTTAGGTTCATTAAGATCATAATAAATAGAGTAAGAGATATATATGTATATATGTATATATAAACTATATCTTAATAAAGCCATGCTGCCTCTTTTGCATAGAGGCAGTACATGAAATAAATATATAATAATGGACGTTTCACACAAAACCATTAAGCCCCAAAGTAAACAGAGCTTTCTAATGCTTAACATCTGGTGGGTCTTTGGCTTGTCTCGTCATTTAGTCTGATAAAAATGGGTACTGTATGATGAATTGAGAAACCTCCTCCGTTTTTTCTTTCCTCGGTTAAAAAGAATCCTTAGATGCATGCAACATTTCCTTTTTTGTTCTTCGCATATTTGATAACAATCTAGTTAAAATAATTTGATTTGAGTTTTAAGTTTGCTTTGTTGATTGTAATATCTTTAAGTTATTAAATAAAATAAAATGAATTAATAAACAAATACGTGTTTTATTGTAAATACATAACGTATCAACACCCAGACCCGGGACAAATATCTGCAGATAAAGCGAGCATTTGTTCCCAAGGATCGAACCCGCAACCTCCTGCGTTACAGCCAATTAGACCACTGAACCACGGGGGTCGTCCGCAAATCCATCATGCCGAGCCGTTAAGGCAAGTGATTTAAAATATGCTCGTAAATATACCGTTTTAACAGTTATGGCAGGTCTAATCAAACTTCTAGCAAACTGGCAATAACCCTGCAAGGAATCATGGCGGCTTGGCTATGGTGGAAATGCCGTAAAACTCTTCTTGCGTGTTTTTGTTAAAAAGGTGTACTTTCTAATCGAATTTAAAAGCATATAATTATTTAAAAAAACACTCAAATGGCATACCTAATATCCTTGTCTTGTTGATGAAAACTACTAACCTAACCTACTTTAAGAACGCCTATTATATTTGAGTATTTCCTTCGATTTATTATGGATCCCGCCATCAGAACCGAGTTTTGAAATATGGGACTAACTCTGAAACATGATCTACCTGATGAAAAAATAATCATCAAAACGATTCATAATTGGCGGAGTAATCGCGTTACAAACATACAAAAAAAAACATACAGTCGAATTGAGAACTTCCTTCTTTTTAAAGTCTGTGAAAAAAAGATTCTTAAGTCGTTTGTATTTTTTACCCTATGACCCAAAAAGAGGTGTGTAATAAGTTTGACCAATATATGTGTGTGTTAATAGCACCTTAGCTCATATTTCAACAAAATCGTTTCAGCCACAAATTTTTAACGTGCTATCGCTATATAAATCAGATATAATGTAAAGGCTACTCCTTTAAAAAGCAAAAATACCTCAGATTTAAACTGTAGGTGCTTTACGTGTTCCGGAAAGAAAAACTCAATTAAGATAACACGAAAGTCATTAAAGATTGGCAAAAGAAACATGATGTTACTAACTTTTAGTTGGCAAATAAGGTTAAATTACAAATTATCACGCATACAAAAGGCTTTGCTCCACCGCGATGGAATTAAAGACGGCAGGGTATAATTAGCGCTCGCTCGGGCTCCGGTAGACGGCCCCCGGGTTCCAACCGTTGTGCTGGAACTTTAAAGAACCTTACAATCAGTTATAGTTATACTTTGACAGGACCTTTGTACGTTAATGCCAGCCAAGGAAGGATAAATAAATAATAATTGGTTAATTTGTGAATATTTGGTCATTAAACCTTGAAATGATATAGGTTTTTGACTCTCCTGAGCTTAAATGTTATTAGTTTAAAGCAGCAGAATGGATAAGAAAAATTCTTAAATTTCCAAAAAAGTTAAAATGTTTATATAAGCATTAAATTAAATAAATAAATAATGCATCATACTTTCTGAATACAACATTTTTTGACTTGTAGTTAACTGTAAATACAGATATACTATTTGAGAAGTGCCCTTGATTCTTCATAGATCCCATCAGAACTGAGTTTTGAAAAGGGGACCTATCTTGAACAAGTGTTTGAGCTCGAAAGTAGGTTTCAACAAACGTATACTTCAGAGTCTGATAGTAACGAGAATAGAATGAACAGGACTCGTTTATTTGTCGGAGGACAACGTAGACTTGTTTTTACATCGATTTTTAAGGACAAGGCGATACCAACCTCATTGGTGCGATATGCGCGTAAGGGCCTGCTTATTAAATTCCATAGAGCTGATTTTCTTAAAAAATCTTAACCAGTCATAATAAGCGACGTTATAATACTACGTGAGTACTCCCTGTATTTTACAAAACGGATACCTACGAAACCTATAAGGGACAAAAATAATTATTTTCTTACCTTCTTCACCAAACACCTTTAATTACAAAAAGCCCGGGTTACTGAACTTCACTAGTACAACCGCACGCAGAATTAGTTCGATAAAACATGGTAAAAATTAATTTATTTTGTCGGACACACCTGCCCAGTATTTAGCCGGCGAGGTAATGTGAGGTATATTATTTAAGTAGGTGTAAGTGCTTCCCTACGTACCCGTGTGTGTAGTGATGTGGTGCGTGCTGCTTCGTTAAAAAACGGTCGAATGGTTGTTTGGTTATAATTTTAAGGGAGAATTTTCCTTTTTAACCTATTTTTATATTATTTAAGTTAATTTTTAGATATTTTTTAATTCAGCCGGCGAGGTAATGCGTATAATAAAGGAGTTAGTAGCCTATTAGTATTAGTAATACAGTAGTAGTTGTAGTAGCACGGGAGGCATAGGCTTCTTAAACTGTTTGCATACTGACACTTTTTATGACACTAAGTAAAGTGATAACACCTTAGTACGTAAGTTTGTAATTTTGTTGTTGTGAAATAAATATATACTTAAATTCTTAAAAAAAATATTATAATCTTATTATTGTTCTTATCACTGTACGTACTAATACTTTATACTATTTAAGTTTATTTTTAGGACTTTATCATTAAAAAAGAGGCGGTTCTAAACACGTCTGAATTTTTTTTAAACTTTGTTACTTTTGAATTCCGTCGTTTAATCGATTTTAAAAATTATTTATAACTTTTAATGTAGTCCCATTTCCATTTTCAGTCCTCCTGTGACCACGGTAGGTGTAATCCTGTCTAAACGTCGGGATAAAATAAAGGTAAATACGCCATAAACAATATATATAATCCAATGAGGTATACTCGAAGTAGTAGTTGTAGTAGTGATCGCGAAAGTTAAAAAAAGACTACGCAAAGTGCATTTCTGCATTTTTATTTTACATTGTTTTTTTATGTACGACACTCACCTAAGGTCCTACCTGAAAACGAGCGTTAATCCTTATATTTAAGGATTAACATTATGCTGAGGTAGGACCTTTTAGTCCACAAATTTTACTTGTGTTAATTTGTTAATATTAAATTTGTTAATTATTTTAGTACCTATTAATTTTATGTACTTATGCTTATTGTGGATCAATAAACGATTTTCTTCTTCTTCTTCTTCTTCATTTAACTCTGGCGAAAACCAGCAAGAATCATTCGGTACATAAAAGCAGAGAGAAAATAAGCTTAATTCAAGTAAACAGAGCTGTGCATTTCACACAGCACCATCTTGATCCCAATAAGTTGGTAGAGGTTGCTTATAGGCAACCAGATCACTATTGAAATGCCGGCTTTACAAGCCGGCATATCAATAGTATATATTATATTTAATATATTTTTTATTCTCTATAAACGATCATCATCATATCAGCCTTAGAACGTCCACTGCTGGACATAGGATTTGCAGTTTTTGCAGTTGGAAGCGACTTGCATCCGTGGACTTAAGGTATTCACCAGATCATCAGTCCATCTTGTTTGTAGATATCCTATACTGCGCTTGCCGGTCCGTGGCCTCCATTCAAGAAGTTTTCGGTCCCATCGGCCATCTGTTCTGCTAGATACATGACCTCACCACCCATTGCCACTCAACTTGCTAATCCGTTTGGCTATGACCTGAGTTATTCTACGCATCTCCTCATTTCTGATTCAATCTCCAAAAACCCGAGCAAATGACTCCCTCCCATAGCTCGTTGAGCTACTCTGAGCTCTTATTCTGGTTGCCAATGCCTTTTGATGCCCAAATAACTGTCAATGACTTAAAAACCTCCTTAAGGACGCTAGTAAATAGCTTAGGAGAGAGAGGATCGCCATGTTTGACACCCTTATCTATTCTAAACTGGTGGTCGGAGAACTCGACTGTTCCTGTAAATTTTTCTGGAGAGATCTCTGTAAGTTTTATCTATCTGCTGTTGCTGAAAATATAGATGAGCGGTACACGCTTAAATATATATATAAAATATATAAAGAAAAATTACCTTCGTCATTTCAGCCATAAAACGTCCACTGATGAACACAGGCCTCCCTCATGGATCTCCATGAGGGGTAGTTGCCATTCTCACCACGCTTAGGCGGGTTGGTTAGCGCAGTATGGGATGTTGATACACGGATAGACGCTGCTGCCCATCTCCCAGAGGTGTCCCTTAGCAGGCTCTTACTGCATCTACGGATAGGAGAGGAGGGGTAACATTCTACTGCCGGCACCCCACGGCATTAAAAAAAAATTACCTTGACCAGAGAAAAATATCCCCAGTTCATTCAAATCGAACCCGCCTAACCTGCTCCTTTTCATCTGACTATTTCACAAGCTGAGCTAAGTAGGTCGTTATATCAACAACATTACATTTTATTAAAAATTTTATATATAAATGCATTATTTATCCCGAAGTGCAAGGTGGTAGAAGACCTCCCATAGCAGTTGTATTGCTACTTTTTACCTTAAATATCATAATTACATACGCAAATGGGTAAGATGCATTACTGTAAGTGTTCTTCTGGGGGTCCTCTTAGTAGTCGGGGCCATTTTAAGAATAAAAATATATTATTTACTTTGCTAATTATGAAATTCCTTGAAACTTCACTTTACTTTAGAAAGATACATTGCTAATCTATGTGTAAGAGTTCCACGGGTAGGTAATATACTTTTCAACTACAGTGTAAACTCTATATAACGACACTCAAGGGACTGTGCATATTTTGACGTTATAGAGCGTTGTCGTTATATGGGGAGAAGAAAATACTCTATTAGAAAATGAAAAAGTTTATTTCAGACTAGTGTTAGCAATTAGATTACATAAAAAACAATCCTTGTTTAAACGCAATTGCGTATAGTCTGTTATTTTCGTCTGACGTCTTTTGCTGCACCGGTAATTTTGTTGTATTTTTTTCATATTTTATTCATATCTTGCGATACTGAGGCATCTTAGTGATAAAGAAAGTGCTTTTCCAACAGTTTTAGAGTTTGATAACTTATAGATAATCCATGACTCCTACTAACAACAGTCTGCCGTGCAAGCAATCCCGATTTGTAAACAAAAGAACGGATTTCTTAGAAAGTTCGGTATGTTTATGCCGACCGTCGAGTTTATTACGGGCTAGGATAATAAAGCGACAAAAGAACGTACTGCGAAAGAACAGCTGCGCAGTTTTTAAATTTTTTGGCAACTTAAAATGTACATTATATTATTTAATTGTAGTCGTTATTGAGAGTGGGTGTAATGCTATATAGAGTGTGTCATTGTATGGAAGACAAGCTAAACCAACCAAAGCCGAGCGATTTTGACGCTTTAAGGAGTTTGTTGTTAAATCGAGTGACGTTACATGGAGTTCACACTGTATTTTTAGGGTTCCGTACCTTGAAAGGAAAAAACGGAATCATTAAAATAGGATCACTTTGTTGTCCGTCCGTCTGTCTGGCAAGACCCTTTTAATCAGTAACGAGTGGAGGTATCAAGCTGGAATTTATATCAAATACTCAAGTGTACTGTTTCTTGAAGCTGTGAAAAAATCAATCTTCTAAGCCAACGCAATCAAAAGATACAGCCGTTTATGCCGAAAATTTCCGCAAAGTTTCGACACTCGCAAGGGAATCAAAACCTACAGGGTACTTTCCGTAAACTCAGAATCTTGAAATTTGGTACGAAGCAACGTCTTATAGCACAGATAAAGGAAAAATTGAAAAAACGAAAACCGTAAATTGTTAGTTATATCATATGATACAAATATTTTTAATAATTTTGAACTTACTACCCCTTTCCTCATGAACGCGCAAAGGTATTAAATTGAAATTCATATCAAATACTCAGGTCTATAATACCTTTAAGCTGTAACAAAATCAAACTTCTATGTCAACGCAATCAAAAGAATCAGCAATTTAAGCCGCATGTTTTCAAAACGCAACTACTCGCAAGGGAATCCAGTCGACCTAGAATCTTGAAATTTGGCATGAAGCAATGTTTTATAGCACATATAGAGGAAACATTCTGAAAACCTAAAATTTTTAGTTACATGTTATGGATTTCATTTTGCAATAAAAATACCATAACTATGACTCGATTGTCGTGATGGGTGAACTTTTAATTATATACCTACAGGTTTGTACGGAACCCTCGGTGCGCGAGTCTGACTCGCACTTGGCCAGTTTTTATTGTTTCTATCAGTTGCCTATATTGCCAACGATATTGAACATTTACAAATGCTCGTTACAAACTAAAAGTTCTATTACTTTTATGTTTTTCGCATGTGATTTGTAATCTTTAAGATAAATAATAATAAAGATCTTAAAGCATAAGATACAGAAAACCAACTCTTAGTTTAGTTTCTTAGCAATTTTTATATTTAGCCTATATTTATTGGTCGTAACCACAGGCCGTAAGCAAATGGAATCCCAGAGGAGATGACACGTAAAGTCAACAAGACCTAGATGCGATCGGCCTAACACCAAGGAAGGAGTGAGAAAAATGTAGGTGGACCCATCAGTGGTTTGACAGATCGTCATCATTATCATTTCAGCCGTAGGACGTCAACTGATGTACATAGGCCTCCCACATGGATTGCCAGTTTGTTCTGTTTCCATTGAGGGTTTGAAACATTCTTTTATAACCGTTAAAACTATAGAGTATTTTTTTAATTATCAATTTACGTAATTAATATGCAAAGACTTATTTGAATGACAGTAACAAAATTTACAGATTAGGTGTATATATGAGAAAAGGTCCATTGTCCATTTTACTTCATTCGGAGTCTGCGGGGGATAGGCATGGTTAGACTACCTTTGCCTAGCAGTGGGACCAAATAGGTTAAAAATACTAATATTCAAATTTTGAAATATTGATAGGCATTCTTGCATACAAAGTTTTTAACCCCAAGATCCCGCTTCGCTCGTTCAATACCCCTCCGCCCACAACGCGTACAATGGAGCACAAGGCGCACAAAAAGCATAAAATGCTCGTTTTACGAGCGATATTGTAGTTATTTTTATTACTGATATGATATGTGCAAGTTATGAATACGGATGGGTTCCTTGCCGTACTGCGAGATTACGTTATTTCAGTTTCAATGAGTTTCATTGACATGGCTGACCCATGTCAAGGAACAAACGGAACACGAGAGAAAGTTTTTTAAAAAATCTGAGCTACAGTGATATTATAAATAAAATATTATTGCAGGGCAAAGTATCCCCTTATCCCCCTTCCATTTTACCCGATCCTGTGGAGGACCAAACTTTTAAATACGAGTCAAGTTCGTCTCGCCATCTCAATCTGTGGCTACTGCGGTGCCGTCATCCAGCGCTGGGTGCCTACTGTGTTTTATTAAGTTTTTTGAGTTAAGTTGTACTAATAAACCTTTGTTATGTTACACAATGGAGAGGGCTATGCTTAGGGTTTCCTTACGGTTTCGAATCAGAAATGAGGATATACGTAGAAGAACTCGGGTCACCGACAAAGCCAAACGGATAAGCGCGCTGAAGTGGCAATGGGCAGGCCATGTAGCTCGAAGAACAAATGGCCGGTGGGGTCGAAAAGTTCTCGAGTGGCCACGGCAAGCGCAGAGTAGGACGTCCACCAGCAAGATGGGTAGACGACCTGGTAAGGCCACTTCTAGCCGCAATACTTGGAAGTCTATAAGGAAGGCCTATGTCCAACAGTGGCCGACCTATGGCTGAAATGATGAATTATGATGATCTTAAACAAGGTGGTTTTTCGTCGCGTAGCCATAACAGAGGAAGGATTACATGTTTTGGTCATAGTGGTAATCAGGTAATTTTTAACTTAGTTTTGAATGCTACACTAAAACTTTATTTAACAATATTTAGGGAATTCTCAGTACGAACCTAAAAAGCTGAAATAAAAAATTACATATAAAAAAAAGTTTATCCGTGATCGAGTGTAACTGTGCCGAAGTATCAAAAAACGTCTTCATCATTTCAGCCGTAAAACGTCCACCACTGAACATTAGGCCTCCCACATGTGGGGTAGTTGCCATACTTAACTCTCACTGCTCATACTCGTGCTTATCCGAGTGGTCCACGTGGAATGGACTTGCACTTAATCTAAATAAGACGTAATTTATTAATTTTAATTTATCGGGTAGGGTTTCATTTACATTATCTGTAATTATTAATGGAAGAACCATCGACCAGATAGAATGTACAAGTTTTCTAGGGTTCCAAATTGACAGAGGTTTGACGTGGACGAAACACATCGATGTCTTGTGTGGGCGGCTGGGGAGTGCGTGCTACGCTCTGAGCCGTGAGCCGTGTGGTATCGCTAGATGTGGCCAGAGCCTGCTGTTTTGCCATGGTACACTCGCAGATTCAATATGGTACCGAGATATGGGCGCGCGCTGCCGAATGGGCGCGCATTCCGTATGCAAAAACGGGACATACGCGCGTTAGTGCGAATAAAGAGCGATGTCTCTGCGAGGCCGCACTTTAAAAGCCTAGGTATCCTCACATTGCCTTGCATAGCCATCTATAAAGTGGCGATGTATGTGAGAAGTAACCTCGGGGTTTACGCGACTCACACAGAATTCGCATACTGTACCCGTAACCAGCATAAACTGGTGTCACTACCGCGGAAGCTTACCAAATTGTAGAAGTTGACTCATTTTATGGGCCTGCAAGTGTACAATAGATTGTCAAAGCTCATCACGGAAGCTGCCAGCACCAATATATTTAAAGTTCGTCAAAAACGCTGGCAGATCGACCAAACTTTTTATAGCTTTGAAGAATTTGTGACGTAAAATTGTATTTGAATAATTATTATAAATGAATTATTTTAGACCTTTTTGATTTTTGTTAGGTATTGTAATTGTTTATTTTTATTTAATTTCCCACTAATTTTGCAGCACACAATGGTATTAAAATGTTATTTAGTAATTAAGTTAAGACTATGTATTGCAAACAACCAGACTTGTAACTTTTTGTTATGAATAAATAAACTATGAACAATGAACTCACCTCGCTTGGCAGGCGGGTTGGCAAGCGCAGTACGGAATGTTGATGCACGGAAAGACGTTGCTGCCCAGCGGAGGCATCCCTTAGCAGGCTCTTACTGCATCCACAGGCATGAGAGGAGATGTAACATTTTACTGCCGGCACCCCACGGCGCAAACATGGTAAATATAGCAACAAGGTTTTTAATTTCAACGGCCTGAAATATCAACTAAAGAATACTCAAATCTTTGTAAATATTGCATAAATTGTTTACTACCATGATAGTTTTAAAAGTTTATAAAAACCCTAGTGTCAAGGATCATTTTGAAGCTGAAGAGATAGTATAATCCCTCCTATCGGCCACTTTATAATGACAAACGATTCACCAAACAACCTGCATGTCGATTCCAGCTCTTACAACATGCACCACAACGTCACGTCCGTGCCAGGCGGTGACGTCATAACCAGCCGCTTCCGGGCGCAAATTGGAACGCCCTTCAACCGCACCCGGGAACCGAACCAGTTAACGTAGAAGGGTTCGTTTTGACACGTAAATATCTATAAAATATACAGTTCTTCTGTAAAATAGTACCTAGTAAAATAGTGATTAAAGTTTTGTTACTATTTTTGAATAAACCTAGTAACAAGTCATTGTTTCCTAAACTTCTCCAACAAATACATATTTAATTATTTGAGATAAGACAATGTATTTACACCACAAACATCACATGTACAATTTTTTACCTAATTCTACTAGAAATAAAACTATCCAGAACGGAACGGAACAAATAATTCATTACCTTACATCATAATTACCAATATTTTAATATAATAGCAGTTGTTTCTTTTACTCACTATTGTAAAATCTAAGCAATAGAAGAAAATTAATTTGGTAATTATATAATAATAACTAATAACAATACAAAGAGCTAAAGTACTATTGCTGGATACGCTTAAAACCTTAGGTATGCAGTACGTGCAAACCTATTTTAAACAGAACTTTATAAAATTTCTAGTTAAAATAGTAAACTCTAGTTAAAGTAGTAATAGTAAACCTAATTTAACTAGAACTGTAGTTATTCTAGTTAAAATAAGTACAAGAAAATAACAAAATCAAACGGAATTTTGATACGAAATTCTTTCACATGTATCAAAATAAAACTCATACCGATAAGTGTCTGTCGATACATTACGATCTTCTAATTAATACCTACCATCGTTAAATATTCAAATTACCATTTATTACCTAGAGATCACACAACTAAAATGTTTTAATTGTCGTCAACATTGTACATTTTATAGTCATTACAGCTGCATAATAGTTATAGCTAGTATATATATATCTATGTATGTATATGGCCGTAAAACGTATGTATATAAAATTAGTATTACATGTTAATGTGTGACGTCATTACGATACTTCTAGATTATCTGTATCTATGAAAGGGATAATTCTGTAATAACAATGTCCGCAGTGCAGTGGGTCAGTGGCCGGCTGAGAAGCAGGTTCTATGCAGGTTAGCGGGTTCTATTCCCGCCGCAGGACTTACGTCTGTACGAACTGAAAATTGCTTCCGGCTCTGGTTGTTTCTCATATTAGTGTTAACTACTACTACTATCTCAGACTCAGGACGTCCACTGCTAGACATAAGCCTCCCCTCATGGACCAAGTACTCACCACGCTTGGCATTTTGATACACGGAAAGACGCCTCTGTCCATCTTCCGTAAGTATCCCTTGGCAGATTCTTACTGCATTTACGGGCAAGAGAGAGGAGCAACATTCTACTGCCGGCACCCCACGGCGACGGCATTAGTGTTTATAAAAAAGTATTATCTTAAGTAGTTGTTTTATCTACTCGTACCATCTCATTTTCATATTTGCATAAGTTATATGATACTGTTTGTTGTTTGAAATGTTGACCAATTATTCTTCATTTAAATGCAGGGAAAAAGGGGTTTAATTGTGCAGTGTGAAATTCGCGGCATAAATATTTTTTATTACATTTAAATATCTGCTTAAGACTTGAGCTCCCCTTTATAGACTAATTAAACTCATTATTACCTGTTAAGACGTACATACACGTAGTTATTAGATTATAGCTATCGACATCTACCACTAAGGTAAATGCAAAAAAGGGTACTAAATACTATAATAAACACTAAAAAAAGGGGAATCTTGCCCAGGCCACGGGACTGTTAACTATTAAAAATAAACTATATAATGTCTTTTATCGCCGAACAAAAAACAAGTAAATTATATAAATAATCATTATAATTGACATAGACATGGCATAATATATAATTAAAAACAAGCATTGTTACGGGGGTACCAGAAAAGGGGGCAAAGTCCTCAAAAGGTCACCAAAAGTCAAAAATGGCATTTTTGGGTTTATGGACGTTTTTGGCCATTTGAAGACTTTATTTTTTTATGGAGTTATGGTGACCTCAATAGGTCACCATAACTCCGGTTCCTGTGACCCTAGGATCACCAAAATCCATCAGTATCCTTCTCTCATTAAGGCGGTGCTAACAAAAAAGGTTTCATGTAAATCGGTCAACGCATTCTGTTGTAATCGTCTCATGCACAGACAAACCGACAGACAGACAGTGTACACAGAAACCATTTAGATTATCAGACATAAAACTAATAAGGGTTAAAAAAACATTATGATAAAATAATAACATTCGTTTATTTACTAAAGAGCACCAAAAATATTTTCAAATATCCTACCCGTGAGACTTTGCTTTAATATATATCGTCCCTGGAGGCAGAAAATTAAACAACTGACGAAACCAAAATGTGAGAAAAGCGCGATTTACTGTTTTTTGCTACAAAAACGGCGATAAAAAAATAAAAAAAACTTCACTGTCACTGTCAACTTTTTTATATAATTACTATACTTTTGTTTTAATCTAACTATGAATATATTTTGAACATTAGAATAAATAAAAAACAACAACCTATTATTACTGATAGCTTTGTAAATAACTAGCTTCTGTCCGCAACTATGCACTCATTTACTGCCGGCTAAAAAGATTCTAAAAGTATTTTGAGAATATTGGTAAAACATGATTATAACGTTTAATGTTTTCCGAGCACCATACAAACACGCATAAATAAACATGACCTCATTAGAAATTAATATGTTTTGTTCACAATCCCGAAACGTAAAACATTACGTGTAGATATAACTTCTGATACCCAACTATAACATAAGATATAAAAAACATGGCGAACCCTACTCGGGGCTCTATACCATGAATATGCAATATAGGAGAATTGATTGTTATCGCAATACCAACAATGGTAATTGATAATTAAACGCTTGGCCAAATGTCTAGTGTCCATGTCTATTCATCCTTTAAGGTAAATGCACCTGGCCTCGCCATATAATAAAATATTAATGTTCACTATGGTGTTAATGTTGCCATTAAAAATAAATGTTGCTAGTAAGGAATATTATCGCATATTTGTTTTGGAGAGATAAATTGATAGCCTATTAGGGGATAGGGGGATAGATGCGTATAGTTTATTATTAGGTACTTAACTATTACAGTAAATTCTGTTATAACTCTTTTAAAGAAGAACTAAAAAACACTATAGTAAATGGTATAATAAAATTCCTTCTAAAATTATGCGGTTATATTTAGCGGCAAACTATTTTTTTGCAGAATGTTTATTATTAGAAACTCACCATCATTAACATTGGCATTGCCGTCGGACGGTCGATCCGAATCTTCAGTCCCGACCAGGTTCCGAATACTGAACAAACTCGTCTTCCTAACCAGCGGCACTTCAGCTGTCACTCTAGTGACATCATCTGTCACATCACGGCATTGTTCCCGATTTGACATGTCCGCCACACCATCTAACTCGCCGCGACGAGTCGTCAAATCCATATTCACGGCTGACATTCAAAACAACTTTATTTTTCATCTTTAGTTCGCGTTCAGTTCTAAATAAAACATTAGTTCTGTTTTTATTGCATAGTTTTTTACCACTTCCATTTGCACTGAATCCTTGTCACGCGGTTTTGAAAATATAATTATGCGATGTACTTTTTAGTCACTGGCTGTTTGTAGAAAAAATAGGTTTGCAGGGTTGCAGCAAAAAGTTTTTATGTCGCGTATTGCCGCGCGAATTTCGCGGTGTTGGTACGAAACGCGCGCTTAGTCCGCGATGGAAAATGCGACTGGTCCTCTTACCTCCTCCGAGCTCGCTCCGCCGGCCCTCCCAACGCCTACGGGCGGAACGGCCCGCCCATTCCCGCAATCGTACTTGACAATTAAATTTTTTGATCTATTCGTATTAATGATTCGTAATTGCATTTATTGATAAAATGAGTCGCGTGGCTGTAATGGCGGCGTAATGAAAAGTAAAAAGCAAAGCTTTGGAGTTATGAGTGGGAATTGTATCGTGTGTAATTGTGCGTGGAATATGTTGTCACTTATTTCTGAGCTTTAGATAGAGAATTTTTATCGGTTTGTTCACACTTTGCTTGCCGTTGACGAGTACTTATTAATTTTAAATTTATTCATTAAGAACTTTTAATGTGTCTGTGATTTATTTCCAACTGATTTTTCCAGCAGATTTCATTTATTTTGAAATGGTTTAGATATAATATTAATGATGGAGAATATCTGCTATTTTCTATAAACCTAGTAGTTTTCTTTGGAATAGAATAGAATAATAGAAATCTATTTTATGATTAATCAAACAAGCTTTAGGCCTCATTCATAAGTACAGCAATGCTGTGTTAGAATAGCGGACCATCGAATCTGTCCGCTATCATCGTCAGAAAGGTGTTGGTGCTCCGACGAACTCTGCCTAGTAGTGAGGCTGGTTTTCTGCGCAAATAGGCAGCGAATCCATCTGTACCCGCCTCAACGAACGTACCGGATACGCTGCAGAAACGCGGGAGCCCCAACAACATCCTGAAGGCATTGTTGTACTGGACGATCTTTGATTAAACAAAATAGTTTCTATTATTATATTCTAATATTATACCTACCTATTTGTAATACATACCTATTTGTAATACATACCTTAGTTCCAATTTCACTAACGATTATAAATTGAGTTAGGTATGTATCTGTCTAGCTATTTATGGAACTGGACATTTCTAATTTTCCAGTCGACTCAGACTCTACCTTGTGCTAAAAGTAAGGGCTGCCAAATCAATTTTACATATATTTTAAGTACCTCAGACACAAAAGTCATACACAACCTGATCTTACACGCTATCATATCTTATATTCCATCATGTAAAAGATTTTATTTACTTTTTCCATATCATGCAGTCACAACAACTTTTCGCTGCAACTCTGAAAAGCTTTTTTTCTACATACAGCCAGTGATATATAATTATTGAAATCGCGTATTTCCTTTTTCAAAACCGCGTCACTAAAATTACTGTAACAACTGTGAAAAATGTAATTAGAACGTAAAGATTCTGATTTGGGTTTCACAATTATTTATAGTTCATTTATGTATATATCCCACGGACGCTGTAAGAATCTGCTAAGAGATACCTCCTGAAGATGGACAGCAGCGTCTTTCCGTGTATCAACATCCTGTACTGCGTTCGCCAACTAGCGTGCTAAGCGCGGTGAGTTTGGCAACAAGCCCCTATGATCTTGGAGATCTAGTAGGGAAGCCTATGACCAGCAGTGGAGGTGGACAGCAGTCTTACGGCTGAGAAGATGAAGATCCCACGGAAGCTGTAAGGAGACAGTGTACAGAGTACAAGTTACACTAACTTAAACAGCGATGAACCTGTTTAATGTATGTATGTATGTAGGTAAAACATAATTTTAATTGTTAATTTTTTTTCTTTTTTACTTTATGTTATTATTTTCTTTTGGTGGTGGTGTTTGTCATCTACTGACCTTTTCTTTACTTTTTAATTTTTCACACGCCTATCTGCGGAAACTTTTAATTAGCCATTAGAATGTTAACGTGATAAATTCACGTTATATTGTCAACCTGTATTAGTCTTAAGAATAGCTGTAAGTTTTCCTAAAATTGTTAAAAAAAAAAACAGCCTCGGAGCGGGCCATGCTCGGCACTATCCTTCAAGACTGATTTCGTAACACCGAAATCCAGCGCCGTATAAAGTCCAAGACGTCTCGGAGTTAGGGTTTCGAATCTTAAATGGAATTGGGCTTAACTTTTTGCTAGACGAGGCAGGTAGACCAAGGCTTTGACCGAATGATAGATAATTTATACACGTCGGCAGCCAGTTGCCTGGGACATTGTTAGATAGATAAGGCTTTCCCAGCACTAATACCCTCCTTCGATCTGATAGTCGTTCGATACCGGCCGTTAACCAATAGAATTTTCTTCTTCACACTTAACACATGCTTTAACAGTGAAGGAAAATGTAGTGAGGTAACCCGCGACATAGTCAGCTTCAGGCATTTTAACCTGTTTTTTCCTGTGACTAACTGCCGACTTAATTTATTGCATTAATTTACCACTTAGCATAAGATAAATAAATAAATGCTAGACACTACACACAACACCAGAGTCCTAAACTAAGCAAAGGTTCTATGGGAACCAGATGATTTATATAATATTTAAATACATTTTTTTTCTAAATAAATACTGGACAAATATCTGAAGTACAATTTAAAACATTTTCCCGCGAGAATCTAACCCGCTACCTCCTGCCTATCAGTCGGCTACTAGACCAACTAAGCCACGGAGGCAGTCAAAACATAAATAATAATAAAATAAATAATTCTGGACAATTCATTCAGCATTATCTAGCCCCAAGCTAAGCAGTGCTTGTGTTATGGGTACTACGGTGACTGATATACTTAATACATTATAATACATAGACAGATATTTTTTATTATTATATATAGAAAAATCCAGAACACATATCTGCAGATCATACAAACATTTGTTCTGAGGCGGGAATCGAACCCGCAATCTCCTGCGCCGCAGGCGGACCTTCGCCCGCTGCACCACAGAGGTCGTCAAGATGATTTTGAGATAATAAAAATAAGGATGTGGCAACCCTGCACATTTCAACTTTGTGTTAGCTCAACATTTTGTCGTTAGCTCATAAATTCTAGTTAAGGCCCAATGCCCCAAGCGACTACACAATTTATTAAGTTTAATTATTTGTTGGTATTTATTGTTGTTTTAATTAAAATAATAACTTATGATATAAATCAATATAAATGATCTCTTGTTATTTCGGAACTGGGTAAATTGATTTTATTTTCCAAATACGTTAACTTATACTTATATACTGATGAAAGTTCGAACGGTATTTAGCTTTTCTATTATCTACCAAGGATATTTTAAATTTATTTATATTATTTACCTAATGACGCTTTTTAGATCAACCATCACGATTATTGAGCGTAGCTTTAAATAAAATTCAATTTGCTTCAAACATTAACCCAGTTCACAGAATTCGAAAAAAATAACTTTCTGCTATATGTAGGTCCAGTGTATTGAAATTGGATGTTACTTCATTTTCAACACCGGAAATATATCTTTTCACTACATTCTACGAGTGAATGTTGCTTGAAAGTCCACAACAATACCTACACACTTGGTTCCGGGGTATATAGTATTAGCAAAAACACAGACTAGATCAAACTATGTGGCTTAATCATATGGATTTATGGTTGTATTTAGCATGAAGTAAAGTTTCGTTCGGTGTATTCGATGGTCGTTCCATAATGAACAAATAACGAGAGCCCCGTTTAATCAACATCGTTCAATATTTGTAAAGCAATCGGTTGACTATATAAATTGCATCGGTTTGGCCGGAGTTCGTCTTTGATCGGGGAGTGAAGCGAGCGGAACGATAAGCTGAGCGAGGTTAATGGCAGAGGTGGCAGTAAAACTGCAATAACTTTGAGTAGCAATGGTATTTTTTTTATTTTCAGCTGTCACAGATCATATAAAAAACGTCTTAAAGTGATGTTAGAAAAGTTGAACTGTTATTTTTCCTCCTTGCTATTCCAGCTGTAACACAAATTCTGTAGTAGTAGTAATACAAAATTAAGCGACACTAATTCCAAATTAGCGAGCTATTTAATTTCGTGGTCTTATTACAGTAAGGGCGTTTCTAACAATATATATTTTTGTTTGGTACAGTAAATTTTGGTAGCTCGCTCCGCTCACCACCAAAGAGCAAGCTTACTTCGTCGGCGGCACAAAGCGAGTCGACGGGGCGCCGGACCCAATTATACACGTCCTAAACTGATTCTATTTGTATGGTAATGCACTCATTACCACAGACAAAGGTTAGGATCAGCCGATTTATGTTATTCTGGGGTGGGAATATTGGGAATCTCGTTAAATTAATTAATTAAAGAGTATTTTGGATAGCCGATAGCCTGTGCCCGAAAGATACAGCTTGGATAAATTGGAAACCAATTTCAATGTAGCTATCTTCTTGTGTATTTATAAAACATCTATATTGTAGATGTGAAGGGGGAATTTACTTAAGTATGTAAAGTAAACTAGCGACAGGAACGGTATTCATGCTGTACGGGACGCTGTAGAGCCTGGTATGTTAGATGAATCTATATACTTCCTTACTTTGTAGTTTTTTGAGTGTTAAACAACACATCGACATAACTTTTCAAGGTAGGTTATAAAAAACCCTATCAAAATTTACAATTTTGGTGGGATTCTAACCCACGTCAGCCAAATCGATCCTTGACACTTCCTGATGCCGCTGCCTGAAGCTGAAATTCTTTATTATTAGCTCTAATATTAATTTGGTAGTTGTTTGGGGGATTTAAAACCTTTCTGGCTACCTCATCCCACTAGGTTAATCATAATGACAAAAGAAAAGAACAATTTCACTGCGAAAAATGCGTGGAAATATTTTAAAATACCTGCATAAGTACCGATGATGGTAACATTGATTGTTACGGAACAAATAAGATTGACCGGACGAGTACGGAACATATTATAAGTAAATATGTAGTAAATATGTATATTGGAAGGGGTAGATCTAGGCGGACGTTTCGAGACCAAATCAGGGACGTCTTGAAAAAAGGCCAGGTCAAGAGTACCCTAAACCGAAGAGCATGTATGAAGGGAATAATGAAAGTGGACGAAGCGAAACAAGTATGTAAGGATCGTAGCAAGTGGAAAGAAGTGGTCTCTGCCTACCCCTGATTATATATGTATATACGTATATGTAGTAAATAACTAGGACTTGGCGTATTCGTTTCATCATCATAATTATCCACACCCCACAGGCGCTGCTGTTGGGTATAAACCTCTCTTTATGTACGCCAAATAAGCCTGTCCTATGCTGTGCTGAGCCAGGCATTTCCCGCGACTTGGCAAATGTCGTCAATACATCGCGCCATTGGATAACCACGACTTTTCTGACTAGTCTACGGCCACCATTCGTTCAAGGTTTGCTATATCTGCCGTCACCTCGTCTAGCCAAGTATCCAGCCAGATTTAAAAAAATATCTGTATTTGTATACAAACGTACAAGGCTTGCAATATGAAATTTCCAAGTGTATCTTTAAGGTGTATCCTAGGTAAGGCTAATATTTAAACGGTTAGATACAACAATGCAGACATTGCAGTAATTTTCAAATATACGGATGTCAAGCATCATCAACCCTTGTGTGGCACAAGAAGAAATTCATTATTTAGATTCATTTTGTGAGTTAATTTTTTCTTTATTGTTTATAAATTGTATTCTGACTAGCTGGAAATGTGTGACATTTAATTCTCTATTCTATGGATTGTGTTATTTGCATCAATAAACAAATTTTATTTTTATTTAATATTAACGTAATGAGACCGCGCCGTTTTGTTTCCATATGATGAGGAGCGAATCTAACGATTTAAATCTTTGAGGTAAGGTATTAAACGATTCTCTACTCTCTAGTCTTCGCATTTAACAGTCCACCTGCCAAACCATAACAAGAGAAATTTCACAATCCCCCAGCTGATTACCCTCAAAAATTCACACATCATTAGGTCGGCGCCCGCGCGGCGTCTTTGAAACAATGCTGGCACGTTGATTGGACGCCGATGACTTGCGTGCGCGCTTGTACCTGGCCCTGCGCACTGAAACTAACAGTGTCTCGGATTCCGTAGGAAGATATTGTTTCTCATAATTGGAGTGGGATGTGCAGTTTTTTATTTGACAGATGGGTTTACGCTGTGTCATCATGATGTTGAGACAGAAAGATGTGCATAACAGGTAAAATCGTGTAAAGCAGAAATATCCCGAAATAGCTTCCGGCTTCAAAAAAAAGGATTATGCAAAAACAGAAATGCGTGTACTTTATGTGTATGATACATGAAAAACATAATTTTATTACAAGCCAGAGTAGATGTGACCATCAAATATTATTACACGTATACTTTCTGTATATGATACACATAAACATGAGGGCTATGCTCGAGGTTTCTTTACGCGATCAAATCAGAAATGAGGAGATACGTAGAAGAACTCGCGTCACCGACATAGCCAAACGGATTAGCACGTTGAAGTGGCAATGGGCAGGCCATGTAGCTCGCAGAACAGATGGCCGATGGGGCTGAAAAGTTCTCGAGTGGAGGCCACGGACCGGCAAGCGCAGCGTAGGACGTCCAACAGCAAGATGGGCTGATGACGTGGTGAAGACCGCAGGTCGACGGTGGATGCAGATCGCTTCCAACCGCAATAACTGGAAATCCATGAGGGAGGCCTGTGTCCAGCAGTGGACGTCCTACGGCTGAAATGATGATGATGATACATAAAAGTATTTTTTGCATAATCGTGTAATAATATTTGATGGTCACGTCTAGTCTGTCTTGTATTAACATTTATTTTTCAGTAGGTACCTAACACATTTCTTCAATAAATGTATACCGTTTACTTGTACTTTCAAGCAAGCTTACGTACCTTCATACAAACTATTTATCAGAACAAGAAAGAAGTTTCTCAATAAACTTTGCCTAACCCTAAAATCTGAATACCAGCGTATCGCTTACACGGAGACAAGGTACTAATCTCATTGATTCTATAGTTCAATGCTGCTGACAACAATACCCACTTATAACTACCAATAAACAAACAACGGTAGTACATGACAGGGAGGGTTCAAGGGCGAATGAACTGAGCGAGCGAGTTGTTATTATAATTGAAAAATCTATAGGAGCACCGCCGGCCCACGACCTTCGGATTGAAAGTCGGAAGAACGTTCCACTCGGCCAACACGGCTTTCATAATACATAACGCACGTGCTTTATCGGTGAAAGAAAATATCATGAGGAAACCTATAGCTTAGTTAGCATCAGACGTATTGACCTGTTCTTTCCTCTGACTATTAGACGACTAAGCTGCGAGGATGGTTTAATAACCATAATTTAAGGTCTTTAACATCTTTATAGATGATTTATACAGCGTCAGCAACTGCTGTTGATATCGTACGGCACGCTGCAGTGCCTGATATATTGTAAGATGGATTAGGCTAGCCCAGAACTTATAACGTCCTATCAAATTCGTCTGCGCTGACTTAATCGTGGGTTTCTTCAGGATGTTTTCCTTCGCCGTCAAAGCACTTGTTAAAGTGCACATACATTTATCACGAATGATAAATCCTTTGGTACACTGCTGGTATCCAACTTACGTGCTTCGGATTGAAATTTGGGATACATATCACTCGGCCTACTCTACTCTTATAATTATGTTGAAAAAAAATAATTGTCTACTCTACATACGAGATTCTCACCCCAGCCCTGTTTCCGAGGAAATTGAGCTCCTTTATATCTACCGCCTGCTTGTAAGCAAATGTAAATGATGACTGGCAGTTTGTACATGGAAGTACGGAGTGGTACCGCCTACTTCTGTTTATTGTGGGAAGCCGTTTTGGTAGCGGGAGGTACCTCGGCTTTTGTTTCGATTGGGAACATCGAAATCGTACACATCTTGAGATTTCTTCGTTTAAAAAAGGTAAGGCATAATTTTTAAGTAATTAACACTTTTAATGGATTTAAAAGGCCTCTGAACTGAATAAAGTATATTCTGAATTTAAATTTATCGCATAATTATATCTTAACATGGTCTAACAGTTACGGGAGGACTCGGGAAAAAGTACTAATTTGATTTGAAAGAGCACGTTATTATCCCTAAGAAAAAATACCTAAAATTAGGTTAACTTAGAGTATAGTAAACTTGATTTCTTGATTAAAATTTAAACCCGCCCAGTAAGGCCTTATTTCTAATGGCAGAATTCTAGCATACATAATTAAATACAGCAACCACCGATTCGGTGGTTTCTGTAATTTAAGCAAATGTTTAGCAGAACTTCCCAATATTTGCGCACTTTCAAGCAAACTAAGTTGTAAGCAAACGAAAAACAGCGATATTTATATTTTTATTTAGTGCATGATTTTAATTCATTCACCATCATTTCGGCCGTAAAACGTCCACTACTGAACATAGGCCTCCCTCACGCTTGGCAGGCGGGTTGGCGAGCGCAGTACGGGATGTTGATACATGGAAAGACGCTGCTGCCATCTTCCGGAGCTATTCTTAGCAGGCTCTTACTGCATCCACGGGTATGAGAGGAGGGGTAACATTCTATTGCCGGCACCCTACGGCACGATGATTTATATTATAGCTATATATTACTAAGGACATAGTTTGGTAGGATTTCACACCCTAGCCGGGTGTTGTACATTTGTTTTAGTTATTTAGTAATTATTTTACTTTTTACTCAATTTGTTTTCTATTGAAAGTAGACTTTTAATACAAATCTAGATATAAAAGCTAGATTTATTTGAGTAACTTGAACTAGATTGTATATTTTATAAAATATTGCTTTTGTATGTATAGCTTCTGTCCTCGGCCTCACATGCGTTGTTTCTAAAGGTGCAAAAAAGGATGCTGTTCTGAATGATTTATGTATTAGATTTTTTTCTCTTACATAATTTAACAGATTCTTCTCAATCTCAGGTCAGATTTCACTTTATATTATACAAGCGATAAAAATGCTATGCTATTAAAAATTAACATGTAAATTACAGTACGACAGCGTCCCGTATAGCATATAAATCATCTTCAATAGATGCAAAGGCAACGATCGATAGTATGATGTTCTGAAATCATATTTGGTTTAAAAAAATACATTTACTTTGGCGACCTTTTGATATGACGACCCTCTTGGGTCAGTTGGTATGATAGCCGGCTGATAAGCAAGAGGTAGCGGGTTCGGTTTTCCACAGAGACATAAATGTTTGCTTTTCTGCAGATATTTGTCGCGGGTCTTTTATTTTTATATGTATTATGTATTTACAAAAAAAACTGCATCTAAGTGTTCTATTAATCCTCTTGTATACAAGCTCTGCTTATTTTATGGCTAGATGGTGCTGTGTAAAATGTCCAGCATTTTGTCGATGATTAAAAAAGTGACTTGTCTTTGCTTGAGATTCATCATCATCATCTCAGCCGTAAGACGTAGACGGACCAAGTACGTGGGGGTTGTTGCCATATGCGTTGGCGAGCGCAGTACGGATGTTGATACAGGGAAAGACGCTGCTGACCATCTTCCGTAGGAAACCCTTATCAGATTCTTATTACATCCACGGGCAAGAGAGGAAAGGACATTCTACTACCAGCATCCCACGTTTCATAGTCTTTATTCCATGATATCAATACCAAAACCCACAAAACAGTGTTCACTCGTGACAAGCGGTAAGACATCTCCGTTACCGCCACAATTTCGCAGCCAAACAACATTATAATAATTCGTAACTCGTGACACAGTTTGTATGTACTCTGCGGTCGAAGACGGGCGGTTAACTAGTCATTACGGTTGCAGCTAATGACCGCTATTATACGGCCTTTGCGGCTTGCCTAGTTGGATTTTGGTTACGAGTTTTTGAGAACTAGATAATGGATCTAGAAATCACTAAGATAAAAATAAAAAAGCCTTTATCCTCTGTCGTAGGGTTCTGGCAAAATAATGTTGCTTCTTCTCTCTTGCCTGTGGTTGCAGTAAGAACCTGCCAAGGGATAGCTCTGGGAGATAGGCAGCAGCGTCTTTCCACGTATTAACATCTGCTCGCCAACTCGCTTGCCAAGCGAGGTGAGTATGGCAAGAACCCCCCATGATCAGTACTTGGCCATGAAGAAGGCCTTTCTCTAGCAGTGGACGTCCTACAGCTGAGATGATAATGATGGTTCCTTTAACTTCCATTATAAATAAAATATTATCTTAATAGCACTTTAAAGGATCTCTCTGTGGGTATTCTATAGGCCTCCTCCAACAGTTGGCATTTTTTACAATTCATCTTTTCATCTTTCTTATGGACGTCCTTTTCTTCTGTTGCCTGTAGGGCCTTTCTGTAATATCTTTCCTTATTAGAACTAAAGTAAGATGAACTATATTATACATTACTATATCCTATCTATACTATATAATATATATGACTATATAATATTATAAAGCTGTTTGCTTGTTTGTTTGCTTGAACGCGCTAATCTCAGGAACTACTGGTCCGATTTGAAAAAATATTTCAGTGTTAGATAGCCCATTTATCGAGGAAGGCTATAGGGTAGTTGTTAGAAGTGGTTGTAGTAGGTGCGATACGAAGTTCGCCGATACACCTAGTAACTTGATATAGTTCGTAAAACTTAGCTTGATCGCCGCGACAGATGTCAATTGGCAGTATTAGGGCTGGGGTGAAGATGAAAATATACTATTACATTTATAGATTCTTGCGAATCGTTACCTATTTACTTCAAATATTTATTTAATTAATTGATCTGAATAATAAAGGAAACGAATTTTATCAGAAAATCTAGCAAACGTTTTATTAGTTACGTGATTTTATTACCTTAGAAGCGCACAATCCAAATCGTTGTCTTCAAAATCTGAGTCAGAATCGCTGGAACAGTCTTGCAGATTAATAATTAACTCTCGGTCGCTTACAATATTATCAAAGTGAACATCGCGCTTTCAATGTTCTTGTTATTATATTATTATAATTACTCTTCTACACATTTTGACTATCTTCTTCTCAACTCATCTATGCGTGTATAAAGTACGACGTTGGTCATTCATACAGGGTTTATTATAAGACTAACCCGATAGGGTGGGTTTCAGCCCATGAAAACAAGTAGTTTTGGAAGGGAAAAATATCAGGAATTCGTATTTGTTTTTCATATTTTTATATAAAATTTTACTAGTTGGTAATAAGTAAAAATAATCCTTTTTTATATTAATAAAAAACCCTTTTGTTATAGGTATTTTTAATTGTACATGTACGGAAACCCTTCGCGGAGTTCAATGACCCTGTCAAGAATCAACTGGCGCTTAGGTTGTTATTATCTTATAATCAGCTGTTAAAGTCAAACTTTCATAGTCTTTTCTTGAATGAAAATCACTGAATCCTGAAAAGTCGTAAAACAAAAGTTGTTCCTTGGGATGGCAAGAATCACCCCCTTTCGGCTTAGTACACATGTTATAATACACGCTGTACACCATTCCAAAATTCAGAACGTGATGGGCGGGATTTCGATGACAACCGTCACAGCGATCAAGCTTAGTTTTATGAGCTTTTTTTATACTACTAAATCACGAGACAAGCCGAAGGCCCACCTGATGTTAAGCGGTAATTGCAATGCCGCGTGTGATTACGTTCACTAAGCACGTGACCAACGCTGCATTGCATTGCGCCCGTCACCCTGAGATAGAGTTGTAAGGTCTCATGTACCCGTAATTTCACCGGCCCCCTTACCCTTCAAACCGGAACACAGCAATGGAGACATTACTGCTTGGCGGCAGAAATAGGTGTGGTGGTAGTACTTCCCCGGATGAACCTTTCACAAAAAGTTCTCTACTACTTAGCTTATAATAATAGTTTAAAGTGAGGAATGTTTGTCAAAAGAATCCCTACGAAGAATTTTGTTTTCTGACAATAGACTGTTTTCTATCAAACAATGCAAGCGATGCAAATAGATTCGCTGGTAAAACGCGTGTGTTGCAGTACGGCAAAAAGCTCACTCAAGTAGCTCTTAAGTACCTTCTGCAGTGACTGAAAAACGCGAGACATCAAAACAAAAATTTGTTTTGTGTAAGTTGATGATGCATAATGATAATTAAATAGTGCATAGTAATTAAAACGGGCACAGAAGCGGGCTGGGTGGGCGTCGGCTCCCTGCTTGTAATTACAAAGTTAATGTGGACACTGCCTCTTTCGCAAATCATCCTTGTTCATTAGTTCTAACATGTAACAAGCTGGGTACAGACGGGAGAGAAAACGCTTTATGTATAACTCTTGAAACATAAGGCCTCCTTAAAATTTGAATGAATTAATGAATGAATGAAGTATTTATTGATTACATAAAGATACAGCACAAAAAGGTTAACAATACAGACAAATAGAAGATACATATTTAAGAGTAACCCAATAAATAAAAAATAATAATAATGTAACCTATGTTCACTGTAGCAGTATGTGTCAAAAGGTCCCGTCTCCGCTTTATGCTACACAATTTCGCGTGCATAATTTATTTTAAATATTAAAACACGGAAATTTATCGCGTAGGTAGGCATCTATTCATCATCACCATCATCATTTCAGCCGTAAAACGTCTACTACTGAACACATGCCTCCCTCATGGATCTCCATAAGGGGCAGTTGGCATACTCACCACGCTTGGCAGGCGGGTTGGCGAGCGCAGTATGGGATCCACGGAATGACGCTGCTGCCCTTCTTCCGGAGGTGGCTCTTAGCAGGCTCTTACTGCATCCACGGGCAAAAGAGGAGGGTGCGGGACGCTGTTGTGCCTGGAACATTGTTAGATGGAGTAGGCTTGCCTATTATATCATCCTCTCGACTATATCAGCTATTAGTCAGAGGAAAGAACAGGTAAAAAAGTCTGAAGCGCTGGTTTCCTCACGATGTTTTCCTTTACTGTTAAAGCGCCTGTTTATGTGTGCAAATGCTGCTTTAATGTGATATCCGAGACGTTAGGACGTTAATATAAATACGGGTGTATTTTAAAGATGAACCACAATGTATTCCTCAAAATGTTCAAACAAATCACAGCACAAAGCTCTTGTCCTCCCACCAGTACCCATAACGCAAACGATGTAAATTGAATTAGTGGGCGTGTACAGCGGCCGCGACTGTACCCGCTTCAAACGAACACGGAAGCGTTGTTTATCAAATATTCATTCAATATTTATTTAATGGTTAAGAAGTACAGATTTGACCTCCGAGGTCTGATCAAGGCGATTATAACGCGGATTGCTGGTTCGATTTCCGGACCGGCACAAATGTGTGCGGAGATATGTGGGGTATCTATCCCTATATCGCCAACCCGCCTGCCAAGTGTGGTGAGCATGGCAACTTCCCTTATCCATGGCGGCCTGTGTTCAGTAGCGGACGTTTTACAGCTGAAATGATGATGACTATACAATTTTAACAACAGTTCAAAACCATTACTAACTAGCGACTGTATTTCGTGAATTCATAGTATAACCTAGCAAAACATATAAATAAGGCCAGCTAGACAACACCAGATTGTAATAAAACAAACACAACTTCTTTGATTTGTCTATCGGCGTAATGTCTGCGGTCGGTCGCGTGCGATGTAACGACTCGAAAAGTCGAAACCGACGTCATCTACGAAAGTTATAGATTATTTTACTTCGGAAACTATATTTTCTGTCACCTATGTCTTGATTTGTCACTAATCCGCTTTTGTTCCTCATTTTGCAAAATTTGTTTCTTTTTTAGGGTTCCGTACCCAAGGGGTAAAACCCTGTTACTAAGACCACGCTGTCCGACTGTTTATCCGTCTGTCTGTCACCAGGCTGTATCTCATGAACCGTGACTACTAGATAGTTGAAATTTTCACAGATAATATATTTCTGTTGCCGCTATAACAACAAATACTAAAAACAGACTAATACAAATACAAATATTTAAGGGCAAAAAAATCAATGATTTTTTGCTGTTTTCTGCTCGATATTAATAACGGCAACAGGTAGACGCTTGAAATATTCACAGAATATTTCAAGATTTTTACCTGTGCTGCCTTCTAGTTAAGCGCGGTGTAAACTATAATGCATTATCGATTGTTTGATTTTTACCTGTGCTGCTTTCTAGTTAAGCGCGGTGTAAAATATAATGCATTATCGATTGTTTGATTTTTACCTGTGCTGCCTTCTAGTTAAGCGCGCTGTAAGCTATATTGCGTTATCAATTGTTTGATTTTTACCTGTGCTGCCTTCTAGTTAAGCGCGGTGTAATCTATAATGCATTATCGATAGTTTGATTTTTACCTGTGCTGCCTTTTAGTTAAGCGTGGTGTAAACTATAACGCATTATCGATTGTTTGATTTTTACTGTAAGCTATGTAAGTATACATGTCGAACAAACACATCCAATTATTGTGTAGTCATGGGTCCTTGATAAGTTTGCCGTTTCAATTAAATCTGATGTCTACGCGTGGATTAAAACAACGTTCGAAGACTTCGTTACCGTAACACGTTATGCAGTTGAAGCTAATAGAAACGTATTAAAAAGCAATTTTAAAACAATCGTTATAAGATGGGTACAAACTTTTGTGTATGTAATTAGTTTATGATTAAAAAGACAATTTATGTAAGATCAAAATTTTAAATGTAGGATATTACAGGCTTTTTTGGCACTATACGACGAGGTTTAATTCAATTTAATAAAAGCCGTCAAGAATACCACCTCCAAAACTAAACAGCATTTCTTCGTATTCCGGAGCTCAAACATAAACCGCAATCGAATTGTGAACCGATCCGAGACAATTATTCGATCTATTGTCGTGCAAATTGTTTATTGCAAGCAAATAATTACGAAGATTATACAGTTTTCTCGCAATAACTGTTCTTTTGAGTTGATAGTTTGATGATTTTACGGAAGTTTGGTCAATGATCCAGTAATTTGAAAGGCTTGGGGTACTTTTAGTGCAAAACTCTACATCGACTAGATTTTTTGGTTGTCAAAGTTGTCTCTAGGAATATGGCGTCTTAGAGTTGCATAAATAAATTAAGTGCACATTCAATACAAAACTTCGGCGCCGGCTTACATGTTTTTATTCTTTAACCAAATTAAGACTAATGCTAAAACAATAATATAGGTTTACTGCAAATGCGTGCAAGACATAAATAACGTAACGATACCGAAGTCTAGACGCAATTTATACTGATCGGGGTTTTTTGGATTAAAAATCTTCCAAATCGAGTTTTGGCGCGTGCCCACTAATGGAAAGGTTTGATTTAAAAAATAGCAGGGTTGTCACGAACTTGCCCCTTAAAACAACATTAAACTTTATTGTTAAGGGATTGAGTTCCATTTTGGTTTAACTTTGTTTTGTAGTTATGACACTTTTAATTTTTTCCTTGTGGATGTTATCAGCCAGCATTATTTGTTCGGAGTTTGAATATTTATTTCAACATTTTATCGAAATTTGAAAAGTGTTTCGAATTAAAACATTATTCGCGTGTCGTGAGTGATTCTAGAGTGATTCCAGATACATAGGTCGAGTGATTTATCGCGTTAATCGATGTTGTGATGCTTAATCGTATAGGAACTAACCTAATTGAATAATTAACTTTCGATTGAATGTTGAAAGTATTTTGTGAGCGATTGGAACTTTTAAAATTAATATATCATCATTTCAGCCATAAAACGTCCACTGATGAACACAGGCCTCCCTCATGGATCTCCATGAGGGGTAGTTGCCATACTCACCAGGCTTGGCAGGCGGGTTGGTGAGCGCAGTATGGGATGTTGATACACGGATAGACGCTGCTGCCCATCTTCCGGAGGTATCCCTTAGCAGACTCTTACTGCATACATGGGCATGAGAGGAGGGGTATCATTCTACTGCCGGTTTTTATATTAAACAATATATTTGTTTATTTTATTTAAGTCCAGAGACAATAAATCTGAGATTTTGTTCCGTTATTGATACAAAAGATTTCAACGCGCTTCTGCATAAAATGCAATACTTTAAATAAAATTAAAAAATATCACAGATCTAATTTAATTTCAAAGCTATTTTCAAATTACAAAAACACTACACAAATACCACTAGTCAAGTTTTGATTTTTCAAATAAAAAAATACTAACGGTAAAATCATTAAACCACATAAGAAGCAGAGTCGATTATACAAAGATCATTATCATTCGATTCCGACTGTAAGGAGTGTTGATAGTTTTCTACTATGAATTCAATCAGCATAAATTATGTGTTGATTCGGGCCGTGACGTAAGCCGGCGCTTTTGACTCGGACGGGTGAGTCTTTGGGACCAGTTAGAAGTGAAACAGATATATTGAGTAAACTTACAATTTGTTTTCTTGCCATAACTATTTTATTTATTTGACCCATCAGTGTTATTATTATTATTATTTTATTCTAATGCTCTTCGTGTTTTAATGATCTTAGTTTAATTAGGATTATTCCCAGTGTTAGCCAAATAGCCAAATAGTGTTTACGTAGTTAATTAAATTTTAGGTGCGTATATATGTAGTGTGGTTATTAATTGTAAGAAAAGTGTGAAGATCAGCGTTCTGATGATACTATGATTTACACAACATTTATGCTGAGTCGGACACCAATTTGAAGATTTTTATTTTTAACCCCCGAAAATAAGAGGGGTGTTATAAGTTTGACCGCTATGTGTGTGTGTCTGTGTAGCTCTTAAACGAGTAAACCGATTTGCAGTTTTTTTTTATTTCAAAGAAGGTTTTCCGGCGGTTGTTCATAAGGATATTTTATCATAATCGGTAAAGAAGTTTACAAGATATGGGGGTTGAAAGAGGGGATGAATAACAAAGAGTTTCCAAATATACCCGAGTTTGGTATCAAATGACAGGAAATAATGATTGAAATGCGAAACTGAAAGTTTAATAGAAATTGGTCGATCCATTGAAGACATATGGAGGTTGAAAGTAGGGGTGAACAATCGAATGTTTTCAAATATACCCAAGTGGGGTATCAAATGAAAGGGCATGATGTGTAGATTGAAAAACTGATAAAACACATTACAAAAAAAATTATGTAACCTCCGAGACTAGGAAAAGTGTCGGGGGTTACTTAATATTTTTAATTTTATAAACTTGTATTCACATTCATGTTGTAACTTGGCCGTGGGGTACCGGCAGTAGAATGTTACCCCTCCTCTCATGCCCGTGGAAGCAGTAAGAGCCTGCTAAGGGATACCTCCGGAAGATGGGCAGCAGCGTCTTGCCGTGTATCAACATCCCGCACTGCGCTCGCCAACCCGCCTGCCAAGCGTGGTGAGTATGGCAACTACCCATCATGGAGATCCATGAGGGAGGCCTGTGTTCAGTAGTGGACGTCTTACGGCTGAAATGATGATGTTGTAACTTTAAGTATGTATTAACGTCTAGTTCTTCGTTTGTAAAATTGTTGATTCTCCAAATGAAGTGGATTTTATTCTTATTATTCTAGTTAAACTTTTTGCGAAGAGTTCATCCGGCGAAGTATTACCACCAATATATATTATTTCTGCTGCCAAGTAGTAATGTCTACATTGCTGTGTTCTGATTTGAAGGTAGGGGACCGGTGAAATACGGGCACATGAGACCTTACAACTACCTTACACATGAGACAATCATTTCAGCCATAAAACGTCCACTAATGAACAAAGGCCTCCCTCATGGGTCTCCATGAGAGGTAGTTGCCATATTCACCACGCTTGGCAGGCGGGTTGGCGAGCGCAGTATGGGATGTTGATATATGGAAAGACGCTGCTGCCTACCTTTCGGAGGTATCCCTTAGAAAGTTCTTACTGCATCTACGGGCATGAGAGGAGGGGCAACATTCTACTGCCGGCGCCCCAATGCTTAACTGATAACTGAGAATTACAATAAATGTTTTTTATTATCATATTAATTATGTGTTTTTGTTTATGTTTGTGTATGTTTTTTATTTGTGTATGTGGATCAATAAATACGTTTTCTTTTCTTCTTGTCTTACTTCACAACTTTGTCTCTGGGTGACGGGCGCAATGCGATGCAGCGTTGGTCACATAGTCACATGCTTCGTGACCGTGATCACCGCGGTATTGCAGTTGTAATAGGTAGAGGGTACCGCTTTACATCAGGTGGGCCTTCGGCGTGTCTCATCATTAAGTCGTACAAAAAAAACTTCGTCCCACGTGCAAAATGTGCCAAACCTTGGAGGAAACAATTAGCATTTTATTACACATTTACGTAAATAATTCGAAATCTGCGTTGATTAAATGCCATAATACAATTTTATAATGGCCATAAATTTTAATTAAGTCAATCATTAAAATAATTAAAACATTAGATCCTTGTGGCGATTTTCCTCGAACAAATATACAAATATGTATTTTGATTTATCGTCTCATCATGTGAGCTGTAAGAAGTCCACTGCTGGACGTAGGCCTCCCTCATGGAGTAATGCAGTACCATGGCATTAGAATATTACCCATCCTCTCATGCCAGGAAGAGCGTGCAAAGGGATACCTCCGGAAGATGGGCAGCAGTGTCTTTCCGTGTATCAACAACCCGTACTGCGCTCGCCAACCCACCTGCCGAGCGTGGTGAGTATGGCAACTACCCCTCATGGAGATCCATGATGCAGGCCTGTGCTCAGTGGACGTTTTACGGCTGAAATGATGATGAATTAAATGATCAAAATGTATTGAAATAAATATTAATTTGTAATAATTAACTGAATGTGGTTTTAAATGTAATTTTATTTAAAATACTAAAATGTGTATGATAATATAAAATAATTTATATATGTAACAACCCTTCATCATTAGTACTTGGAGATTCGTGAAGTCCTAAGATTGAGATGATGATAACCCTTTGCGCCCTGTGACCTTTGCGTTAAATAATTCTGAAAACGCTGATAAAATTACCCAGAACCTTATCATGAGTGCCTAGTAACTAAAAGTTTTTTAACCTGTTTTTACGGTTCCGTACCAAAAGGGTAAAACGGACCCGCTAGTACTAAGACTCCGCTGTCCGTCTGTCTGTCTATCACTAGGCTGATGAACCGTAATAGCTAGACAGTTGAAATTTTCTCAGTTTTGTATTTATGTTGTCGCTGTAACAATAAATACAGAACTAAAAACAGAATAAAATAATATTTAAGGGGGCCTCCCATAAAACAAAAGTGATTTTTTGCCGTTTTTTGCTCGAGATTAATAACGGTAACAGGTAGACGCTTTAAGTATTTACATAATATATAAGTTGTTTTTCCAAATAATGGAACGGAACCCTTCGTGCGCGAGTTGAACTCGCACTTGGTCGATTTTTTTAATTTGTTATTAATCCTTCTCAACGAACTAAAAACTAAAACAATACCGGGCGCAATTATTAGTAATATTATTTACAACATCCACTGACAGAATGACATAAATGTTTACAACATACATTGATTAGTATAACGACCTGCCCGACTGTTTGATGATCGAATTAACATTTTATAGAAATTAATCGATTCTGTATTTATATCGATTATGGTATTCGGATGAATAGTGCTGTAAACGTCTCGTTATCGCTAATGGTAACATATGGGCGTTTGTGGGAAACGGGATCGGTATCCTGTTTATTTTTAATCGGGGGCCTATTCGGAGAATTCTCCTAAATACTAGACAATTATCTCTAGTTTAGGCCGTGGCAGTAAAATGTGTCCATGGATGCAGTAAGAATCTGCCAAAGGATACCTCCGGGAGATGGGTAGGAGCATCTTTCCGTGTATCAACATCCTGTACTGCGCTCGGACCCGCCTGCCAAGCGTGATGAGGATGCAGCAACCCGTCTTGACAAGAACTTAAGTTATCAATAATGGAAGCTATCGACCAGGCAGTGGATGTCGTACGGCTGGAATAAAATTATTTTTTTCAAATTAAAATCAAAAGCGATGGCCAATTTCAAACGCTATCTACATCATCATCATCATCATATCAGCCGTAGGACGTCCACTGCTGGACAAAGGCCAATGATCTCCTAGTACTGCAGTTGGAAGCCGTCTGCATCCACCGCCGACCAGCAGTTCTCACCAAGCCGTCTGCGCATCTAGTAGGTGGACGTCCTACGCTGCGCTTGCCGATCCGTGGCCTCCATTCGAGAACTTTGCAGCCCCATCGGCCATTTGTTCTGCGCGCTACATGGCCTGCCCATTGCCACTACAACGTGCTAATCCGTTTGGCTATGTCGGTGACCCGAGTGTTTCTACGTATCTCCTCATTTCTGATTCGATCCCGTAGAGAAACTATCTACATAGATCCCCTTAAAATCCAAAAACAATCCCCTTCTTCCTAAATTTACAAAAGTGGCTGATATAGAAAGGAGCGACATTCTTCGAATAGGCCCCAGCCTGTAATGTAATGACGGTTCGTTACGGAATCTCTAAAATTTTAAATAAGCTGATTCAGACTATTCATGCGTTTTATTTAATAGGACTTGTTAATTATGATAGAGGCTGCCTTTGAACTTCATTATATTTAAGAAGCTCATAATATTTTATTGTTTTTTTAATATTTCATTCACAGAAGAGGATTAAAAGCAGCTGGACAGATGGTGGATATTTGTTACCTTAGCTACCTTGGATATCTGCTAGATATAGGACAGTTACACCATTTATTTATCATTCATTAATTTCAGCCGTAAAACGTCCACTATCGAAGACAGGCCTCCCCTCATGGATCTCCATGAGGAGTAGTTGCCATACTCACCACGCTTGGCAGGCAAATTGGTGAGCGCAGGAAGGGATTTTGATACACGAAAAGACGCTGCAGCCCATCATTCGGAGGTATCCCTTAGCAGGCTCGTACTGCATCCACGGGCATAAGAGGAGAGCAGCATTATACTGACGGCACCCCACGGCAATCTTATAATGAGGCGTTTTTATTCAAAAATAAAAACTTCAAAAAAGTTCCCTCAAAGCATAAAAATGGCGTTTTCTCTTTCTTCTTTTTTTATGACTTTTGTGTTTGGTACAATTCTGCCATCGTCAAATAACATTATAATAGGTTAACGCTAAGTAATCAAAGTCAATAAAGTTAATAAGTGTTTATTAAATAGAGCAAAACGCTTCATAGAATAGTCAATTTACAAAAGAAGAACAAGACACATTTAAATTGAATAAAGCACATAATTCTTTCGTTTCAGTTAACTTTTTTCTAAGTGAGGGAAAAAACGGGAATAATTTTGTTCCAAGTCCGCCCTCACGTGGAAATTAAAATAGATGTAAGTTGTCATTTACTGATACGAAACACAATTTGACAATGACAGCAATTGTGATTAATCACAAACTCCGCTTTCTCCGCTTGCCAGCCCCATCTGTTGGGTTTAGTAGGTAAAAAATGTATTTAAGTATTCTATCATTGATCTGGTTTCCATAGTACAAGCTTTGCTTAGTTTGGGACAAGATAGTGTGATTGTGTAGTATCCAGTATTTTTTTACTACTAAATGACGAGACAAACTGAAAGCCCACCTGATGTTAGGCGGTAACCTCTACCTATTACAACTGCAATACCGCGCGCTGTGATCACGTGATCAACGCTGCATTGCATTGCACCCGTCACCCGAGACATATAGCTGTAAGTTCTAACGTGCCTGTAATTTCCGTAGGTACTACAACTTACTTGGTTACCTACTCCAAAATGACAGCACACGAACTGCAACTAATACGCTATTATACCTCTGCGCCAAAAAGGTCCTCAAATATAATTAAATCCATTTCTGTCATTAAAATAATTCATTTTAGCTCTCCAAAACCCACGCAAGATTTGACTACTTTCACACGAGCCCGTAAATCGCGAAAACTAAAATCACTTATCATAGTGATGTAACAATATCGATAAAACACACATAAACCGCAATCGTGACGCACGATATCGAATTATTAAAACGTAATTGATTCAACATAAAACGTATTACAAATACTGCTCTAAAGCAGAGCATACTTAAAATAATACAAATGGAAATGTCTGGGCTTGTTCACAAAACGTCTTTATTCGTTGTTATTTACGGCAGGCTATAAAACCTCGTACCTAAAGATCGGTGAATAAAAGTTAGCCGGCAAGCGCCTGCGATGCGCCAACTATCGAGGCAACGATACTAAAAAATTAAACATCTCTAGTGATGAGCGTTGATATCGATATTGGTTTGTAGTACGATGACCTTGGATTGTTAATTTGTATACGCGTAAGTTAGCCTTAATAACTTTTTGGTCTATTCTCTCTCATGATCAATAGGTTGGCTGGATATATAGATTAACTCGTTATTGTGTGAGTCACGTGTTCCAACGCATTGAACTTTTTATCATTCAAACAACACTGAAAGAGATTGCTTTTAGCTCTAAGGCTGCCTGTTAAATTACCTACTGTTCTTATGTTCTGTTTTTTTATACATACTTAGTTAATAGTATAAACACATCGACACCATAAAGCGGGCTGTCTACTAAGTGTTGAGATGGCTCATTAATGATTCGCTCGAATGACATTTTAGCATTGATTTGAAAAATGACTGTCTACGCCAGCAATACACCTGAGGCGTACTGACTTTTCTAAAGTTTACGAAGCTTGGTACTGGCAGACTTGTGTTAAACGACCATAGGTCCTGCCGGAATACCAGCGTTGGTAATTTATGAGCCAACATTATGCTGAGGTTGGACCTTTTGGTCCACAAATAAGACAAATATTTTTTTGCTATTGAATATTATTTATGTAAACTTGTATACGTTTATATAATTATGATGGATCAATAAATACATTCTTATTTATATTTTCAAACCCAACATAGAAAAGAAAAAAAAATAAGAAGAATAAGAGTCATTAATGGGCCATTAAATTTCGCAGTGACTCGCTTGAAACTCACACCTTAAATTCCATCGATGGAATTTTAGGTGTAAATGGGGCAGATCCCCATCCCTACGGCCGAGACGGGACGGCAAAACTCGTAAAATGTTATGATAAGCGCCATTATCATCACAAAGGATGCGTGTAATTGTTTGTCAAATAAATACTAATAAAATTTTGATGTTTATTAAATATAATTTCGGAAAGGACCCTTTTATGCTCCCTTGATTGTCGTAAAGGCAGTACTGTTTAGCGATTACATTCCCATTATTCAATTTGAAATATGGATTTTATGAAATTGGTTGTAAAATTACGAACTGATAGGATATCTAGGACACCCATAAAGTTATTGTTAGCATTTCAAAGGTAGGTGTAGATAGTAAGAAATGCATAGTTTAAGTATCAGCTTACCTTTTTGTCTTGCTATGTCAGGTTCTAGGTACCTACGAGTATTTCCTGCGGTAGTAACGACTTCAAGTGAATCATAAGTAAGTATTCTGTCTCTTACTTTAATTCATTTTATTCCGACTATTCCACCACGATAATTCCTCATGGATCCATCATCATCAGAACTGAGTTTTGAACGCAATAATTGAGGAGATTCCTTGATAGGAAACTCCTCAAATATTTCCATAAATTTTACAGGTATCACAAGACCTAATCCTTATTCACGATTAGATCTTTTTATACCTGTGAAATATAAGAGATCGATGGCCATCTGTGGCCTTCTCTATTAGTTCCACTTCACATTTTAAGTGCAAATTAAAAAGTTTTCTGTTGAATAAACCAGAAAGGAATATTTGAGGAGTTTCCTATCAAGGAAATACATAAATACATAAGTTACTCGTCATACTCATCATATACCTTACTCATCATAAAAGTTATTAAACAGAACAGTCATTGAACTTATAGAATGGCTAGATTATATCTCAGTAGATAAAAATTTTGAGATATGTGGCATAAAAATATGTAAACATAAGTTAAATATTTTTTTTTTATCTATAGAACACCAACATTAAAAATGTTTATAGAAAATTACAGATAACGGATTATATAACAAGGAAAATTACAAAAAAATATTATGCGGTGACATAACATACACATTTTAAGTGATAGTAAAATAAAATATGAGTGTATAAACATACTATACAATTTAAAATTGAAAATTTATATCAATAATCCTACCAGACAAAATACTTGCATTGATAATATTTTAAGTAATATCAAAAAAGCGGAAGGTGAAACACACGAACTAGGACTTTCGGATCACAACACGGCACAAACCTTGTCAATTAAAGTGCAAACTAAGTATTATTTCCCAAAGTGTTGGTTTGTTTATAAAAAAGACATAAGCTTACTAAATAAAGAGAAAATGTAGTTAGGTTTAATTACTATGTTAGAAATCTTTCTTTCTCAGATGTATTTAGGGAAACTGACGTCAATAAAGCATTTTCATTGCTACAGAACTCAGTGAATCCTAAACGGGTCACAAAAGGTCTTAAGCGGTCGTTCATAACGAAGAGAAAATTACAATACAAGTACAATAAAGGCAAAGGTTTGCACGATAAGAATACATACAAAACATACAGTAAAATACTTGAAAAATGTGTAGTTAATATGCAAAAAGAGAAAAATATTTTATATAGAGGTATAAAAAAAACAGACAACAAATGCAAAGCTACATGGAACAGAGAAATATAACAAATTTCAGACGGGATTCAATAATTTAACAAAAACCAGGACATCGCAGAATACTTTAATTGATATTTTGTTTATATTGCAAATGGTGACAAAGAAGATGAGTAAACAAAATAATAGGAAAAATCAAAATGGGAAATTAGTATTAAATTATTTTTTTTTAGAACCAGTAACTTGCGAAGAAATCATAAAAACAACTCTACATTTAGGAAATACAAATTCTACTGGTTATGATAATATCACTACAAAAATGCTAAAATAAAATATATGTGCACTATCAGAACCTCTAACCTACATAATCAACCTTTCTTTCGAAAATGGTACTTTCCCAAACGCACTGAAATGCTCAGTGGTTAAACCGCTTTTAAAAAAAGGTACAAAACCAGCAGGTAACTATAGATCTATCACTTTAGTCAAAGCTTTCTAAAGTATTCAAAAAAGTTATGGCCACGAGGGTTGTTAAATTTATGGAAAAAATTAAGTTATAAGCAAAGGGCAAAATGGTATCCTTAAAAATAAATCCACCACTTTGGCATGTTTTAAACTTGTCAAAGAAATTCTTGAGGCCGTAGATAATAAGTCTGTCTACAACATCAGTATTTCTGGATATGAGTGAAGCGTTTGATACGGTGTGTCATAAAAGTTTGTTATATGAACAAGAGTAGTATGGCATAAGAGGATCTGCATATAAATGGTTAGAGAGTTATTTACATAACAGGAAATAATGCACAAACATTATTAAAATGTGTCCAAAAACCAATACAATGGAAAACTTTAGGTCTATGTACTTAATAAATCATAATGGTGTACCACAGGGTAGCATCCTGGGACCGTTTTAGATATATTGCCTGATCCAGAATTTACTAAAAAACTTTATGATTGACTGTGCGAAAAATGCTTTTATACAATAACAGATTTCTTCACATTTAAATTTTAAAGAAATACCTAATGTTATATTATTATAAATTATTGTAAAATTAAATTATATTAAATTTTTTGTATGATTGTTACTTATTAGAATTTTTGTATATAATTTATGGATAATGACTTTATTGATACATGACTTAAATTTGAATTTTAAATTATATTTAACTTTTAACTTTCAGGCCTTTGCCCTGCAGTGCGACAGTGGAGGTTAAATAATAATAATAATATAACTTTGTGTAAAAGCAACCTTACGACCTTACGAATATTTGTACGACCGGAAGGTAAAAATATAGGGATACAACTTATTTATGCCCATCTGTAAATCTACCTATATTTTAGCAAATAAATAATTAATTCATTCATAAAGTCGGTTTTTGATAAAAAACGAAAGAGTTGTCACTCCGTATTTTTAATTTAATTAAATATCGGGGCTGGCCTAGAAAACGCTGCTGGTGGGACGTTGTACTACGAAGGATAGAGACGGTAGGAAATGTTTGGGGGAGACCTTTTCTCAGAAGTGGGATGAAAAGTGTCAAAGAAAAAAAACACAAGATATTGTCCTTGAATTTACAAGACCCTCAACCCAATAGCTGCGGTTGGTCCTAGGTCGCGTAATGGGTCACGTAGAGATGATCCCTTCGCCGGCCTCGAGTGACGAATTAGCGAACTGTGTGGGAGTGACTCACGGGGCCTGACGCGAGTGTAAGCGACAAGCGAATATACTTACATAAAGATTTTTACAATACACTCGACCATCTAGTAATTTAAGTCTTAAGCTTTAATCCCATATAACAAGACTCTCAAGCCAACAGACTTCTTGCGGTCGATCCTAGGTCACGTAATGGGATGCTCCCTTCGCCGGCCTCGAGTGACGAATTAGCGAACTGTGTGCGATTGGCGGTGACTCACGGGGTCTGGTGCAAGTGTGAGCGACGAGCGAGTAGGTACACATTAAGGACTTAATACAAGACACTCAACTATCCATGTAGACACTTGATCATCATTACAGTTACTTAGCCATCATTCTAGACACTCGACCATCATCTTAGACGCTTGACCATTATTCTAGTCTCATATGGCATTACATACAACCTTAAGCGAAATCACAGAGGCCGAAACCGGCTAGGTGAGGTGAATTCTAGTCACTCGATAGTATCCTGGAAATGTTGGGCTGTGTTCCCATCTAACAAGGCTCTTGCAAGCCAACAAACCCTCTGCGGATAGCCCTAGGTCACGTAATGGCTCACGTTGAGATGCTCCCTTCGCCAGCCTTGAGTGACGAATTAACAAGCTGTGTGCGATTGGCGGTGACTAACGGAGTCTGGCGCGAGTGTAAGCGACAAGCGAGTAAGCTGTTGCTGACAAATGTTGTAGAGCCCTATAGCAGGACTGGCAAATCGTGATTGACAATCACGCAAAGGTACTGGTGAGTAAGTAATTAGGGATCTATATTTATCCTCAGTCAGATGGCTATAATGAAATAAAATTATTGAGGTGAGTTTTAAAAAATACATTATTTTTTTTAGGATTTTGGAGTTTTAACAATAATTAAAGAAAATGTTGCTGCCCTCAGCCAACCATCGGTTTCGTACAACGTAGTAGGTAGGTAAGCGAAATAATAAAGATAACTTACGCAATAAATACGGATGAATGTGTTTTAATAATGTGTTGTGATCGCAAAAGTTTAAAAAAAAACAATGTAGTAGATACCTTTTGAAATGAGAATAATCTCTGAGTATTGAAAATGAGGAGTAATAGGATAGCATGGTATGGTTGATGAATCGAATGTAGGAAGAATAATGTTAGTAATGAATATGGATGGAGAGTGGCTGGCCAAAAAAATTATGGATGAACTGTGGAAAAGAAGATGAGAAAGAAAAGGGTGAGCGATGAGACGGTGACTGAAAGAAGAGAGTGGAAGAGTACATGTTGTGCCAACCCTGCATAGAGTGGTGTTTAGGTAAGGGAGATGATAATTACAAATTTTATTGATAAAATTCTACCAAAGTCTAGATCGCTAATCGCTTTCCTCTTAGACCTTCCTCGCAAAGCCTACAATTCCATTCGGCGAATTATATTATTTCAAATTAGACATACACGACCATATTTCACGAATTGATTATCGTTCTTTTGTATTAATTTGGGTTTTTGAATGCCAATAATAATTACAGAGGTATGAATGGCTGCGCCCATAAGGAAGACTCTGTTTTTATATTAGTAAATAATGAAACTGTTTACCTTTATATGTCAAAGATATCATGGTAAACATTTCGAAGAACTCATTGTCTTTGGACATATTATTTTGTTTAGAAAGGACATCACCAGAAGAATTTAACTGGGATGGGCTGCTCTCAGTGAGCTAGGCGATATCCTCAAATATAGGCAATTTTGATGCCACAAACTAGGGAAGGATACCCAGAAGCGGGTAACATCGGGCTGTGGATAATGATGATGATGATTGTTTTATGCTAAGTTTGTACGGAACAAGGAGAATGTTCGTAGGAGAAGTCATTAAAATGCTACGTTACTTTTTAATTGTTTTATTCACATTAGATTTACTTAACTACTATATAAATTAGGACGGTAAAGTAATAGGTACATTTAATTAAAATAATCAGTAATTTAAATTAGGTGAACAATTTTTCGTTTATATAATTAATTAAACTCTCGTTATATTATCACATAGTGTACTTATGTTACAGTTTTTATACAAAGAAATGTACTAAATTTTATATTGATGACCTATAAAAATTAAATCATCGTTATAGGAAGTATTACATACGACTATTTACACTTATAACCTATAAATAATATACCACACCATAATCTTTGAAAACCTAACTGATAACTATATCACCAACGAATCGATCAACAGATCAAATCAGCCCTTTGTCTCAATATCTCAAGTCTCAACTCATGCTCCCGCGCAGCCAACCTCAAAGCAGCAATACTGGACGATCGCACATCGTCCATTGCTGCTTGCATAGGCAAAGGTTCACTGCCGGGTGAAATGGGGGGAGAAATGGACGGCGATCTGGTAGCTTCCGACGATGTTCGGAGATCGTCGGATATTCTTCGGTCGGGGGATAGGGACGGATGGTTCTCGGGAGACAGTTTCGGCAGTTCTGGGGCCGCTAAACTCGCGAATAGCGAGTGGAAGTGAGCGGGCGATGTAGCGTATAGCGGAGCGCCGAAAAGCGATGGACGCGATAAAGGTGGCAGGTACTGAGCGCCGAACAGTGGTGTGTTTGCATACCTGTTGACAAAACAAATCGGTTAGATTCTTGCTTCTTATTTCATCAGCAGCATACTTAGGTTAAGAAGTCAATTGAATATTTATTATATTAGACTAAATTAGGTTAGAAGTTGCACTCGTCGACTCGCCTGCTAAGCGTGAGTCAACACCTCATGATCAGAACTTAAAGATGAAGAAGGCCTATGTCCAGCAGTAGTGGACGTCGGACGGCTGAGATTATGATGATGATGGCAGGAGAATTATCCATGAGAATAAAAACATGTTTAATTGATTCTATAGACAGCAAAACCGTTTATTCAATTAATTTATGTTAAAGGAACATTGAAATGAAATGAAATGAAACTGTTTATTTGCCAGAAGTATGGTACAAAGGTTTTAGGATTAAGTAAGTCAGCTTCACATACTTCACTGATTGATCAGCGTGCAAAATAATGTCTGTAGTTACAAGTACCTACATAAGAATGAACGGAGATTCTAATATTAATTGATTTACATCCAATTCAAATTTCAAATTGTCATATCTATACAATGTCAAAATTTACTATTTAAATAATCATTTACTTTATAAATACATTTATCTACTAGCAACTTATACAGCTTTGTCTTAAATTGTCTGAATGGTAATTCTCTTATGTCCTTAGGTATCTTATTATATATTTTTATAGTCATAATGTATGAACTCTTGCTTCTAAGTGTCGATTTACATATTGGTAATATAAGCTTTGTAGGGTCTCGGTTTTTTATGATAGAGTTTAATTTATCTTTATATTGGATAAAGATGGGATTTTCTTTTGCAAACAGGCAAACTTGAAATATATAAAGTCCTGCTAGTGTTAATAATTTCAGTCTTTTGAATAGCGGTCTGCATGATTCTAAAGGCATTAGACGCTCAACCTACATTACAAAGATAACTTACCGAAACGAGGCTAAAGCAGCATCAAAGGGTTTTCTCAGGCTAAAGTTCAGGCCTAGCGGATGTGGTGGCGCGGGCATAGCGGACGACGGTAGCGGCTGTCCGCTGAGGTATCCGCTGTATGGGTGCGCGTGTGGGCCGACCTTCTCTTGTTTACGCCACTTTGCTCGCCGGTTTTGGAACCATACCTGATTGACAAAAGAAAAATCACTTAAAGAAGTTCTTGCTATTTCTTTAAGAAAAATAATAAATGAAGGGGTTAATGGATGAATTTTGGCATAAACTCTTATAACTTAGTTATTTTCTTACAAATTAACCAAATCATAGTTTTCTGACGTAAGGTGCCGGCAGAAGAATATTGCTTCCTCTATTTTGCCCGTGGATTTAGTAAAAATATTTTATGGGATAGCTCCGAAAGTTGGATAGCAGCGTCTTTTCATGTACCAAAAGTAAGCGTGGTAAGTGTGGGAATACTTTGAACCGAAAACTTAATTCATCATCATCATTATCATATCAGCCCGTTGACACCTTTAAAAACTTAACTAATACCAGGCACTGCAGCGTCCCATGCAGCATGATTACCAGTTGCTGACGCTGCATAAATCATCTATAATAGATGCAAATGCCTTACTTTAAATACCTGTTAATATGATTTGGTAAACGTATAAAACATACACCAACATCCGACAACAGGTCTACGTTTAGCTACGGAACCCTACAGAGTGCGTGGCCTGACACACACCTGGCCTAATTTATCAGCAGATAGGACGGATACGTCGACAGACCAGTTTATATCAATATTTTTTTTTTTTATTTATTTATACTCAAAAAATACATGGTTATTAAAATCAGTGCCATAAAAACCGTACGAGGTTTGTCTTAGCACATACATTCGTCTTAATTTAACTTAATTACTATACATAGTAGATTAGATAGGCAGTACACATTGTTTAAATAATGGCAAACATTTGAGTAGCATTTAGGTAATTGAGTTATCCAACAACGACGATAGGCTGAAGTGTCCTATAACTGACAACTGTACCTCTTATACAAGGTGCTAACAAATTAGTCACGGATATTTTAAGAGATAATACATTACATTATAACAATTAACTATTAACTGTAATTAAAGAACTTTTGTATATAATTTTTTTGTTTTCATTTACTGAACAAAAAAATAAATTATAATTAATTTTTAAAATAATCACCCCTATTATGTACCTGTCAAGATGTTTAACACTGTCTGTCATGTCACATCAAAAGTTGTTTTTCTTAAATATCATTATGATTCAAGTATTTTATTTATCAACTTTATGAGGCCACTTGAATGATGGTTTAAAGAGGTTCTAGAATATGTCTAAAGAGGTCTCATTTAATTATCTTATTAACAGGGTGTTTTAGCGTAGCAAATTTGTTTGCTAGTTTTCTCCAAAAAAAACATAACAAAACCAATGATGTTTCATACTTATATGTACTCCGAGAACCGAGTACTATCAGCTGTCAAAATATCCGTGACTAATTTGTTAGCACCTTATATATACCTCTATAAGGCAAAGCACATGTTACGAAAGAACCTATAAATCAAACTAACTACAAAACACTACGTTACCAGCCAAGCCCTCATTCATAAAAGGAATTAGTTACCTAGTTTCGCTCGCAAGGAACTCGGCAAAAACGGTTTTAATTATAACGGCCAGTAAATGTTACTGAAATAGATTAGATGCCTATGACTTTAATTGTTATTTAATAAATTGAATAGCTCATGTTATTTTTATCGGCAATTTATTCACTTAGTACGAGTATCTATATTCCATAGTAAATTCAATGATATATGTACCTACTTAAACTTAAAATATTTACTGTCGTTGATAGATTGATTACCAAAAGAGTTTTGAGAAACGTACAATTTTGAATAGTTGCGTCACTTCATTGTTTGCTTCTTCGTAAGTAGAAAAACATGAAAACAATATTCAGAATAAAACTTTAGCCATAACGCAATGGTCATAAATATCTTTACTTCAGCCAAGGTTTTTAGTGTGCCGTGGCTCTTGCAGAATTGACAGATTCTTACCCTCCATCATAATAATAATAATAATAATAGTCATAATAGTCATTTATTGGTAATAATAATTACAAGTCATTTTTTAAACATTTACCATAATAGGATTGGATTTTTATACATTTTAACTATTTGACCTTATTCATAATAATAATAGATTATATAAAGATAAGGATTAAAAGAATAAAAAATAGAAATACAAAATCATAATAGAAAATAAATAATAACCAAAGTAGGTAATTACAATAATAAAAAAAAGAAATAATTATTAACAAGAAAAATGAAAGTTCATTCCTTATGAGCTACGAATTCGTCGTAGCTATAAAAGGTCCGCTCAATAAGCCAGCACTTTAGTTTGGACTTGAATGCGGGCAGACTTTGGGCTTGTGTAACAGAGCTGGGGAGCCTGTTGTATACTGCTGGGCCCATGACATGTGACAACCTGGAGGATTTTGCCAGTGTGTGCGACACCGAGGCTAGTCTGTCGCGGCTCCGCGTCTGGTACGTATGTGACGCGCCCAGCGATGCGTATAAGTCTTGGTTCTGTCTAACGTACATTGCCACCTGATAGATTACCAGACATGGCAAAGTTAGAATCCTCAGGTACTTAAAATGAGGCCTCGCTGACTGATCGCTGGGGATCCTCACAATCGCTCGTACAGCCCTTTTTTGCATTCGGAACGCGCGCTCCCAATCGGCTGCGCGCGCCCACAGCTCGGCGCCGTACTGGAGAAGCGACTGGACGGTTGCAAAAAAGCACGCACGGACCACCTCGGTGGACACCACGCGCGCCATCCGGCTCAGCGCGTAACACGCACCACCCAGTCTTCCACACAGCTTGTGGATATGGCTCGCCCACTGCAGTCCTCTATCCAACTGAAAGCCCAGGAAGGTAATAACCTGCACCTGCTCGATTAGCATTCCATTGGCTACGACTGCAATTTGTCTTGGTGCGCAGCCCGAAAGGTAAAAATGGATGAAATGAGTTTTGCCTAGGTTAAGAGCTAACCCGTTCATTCCAAACCATTTCACCAGTCGTGCCGCCGTGCCATTCAGTTTCACCTCCAACAAATCTATAGAGGGTGCAGTAACAATCGCAGCTACGTCATCAGCATACATAAAAACTTCCGCACTTGTGACGAAGCTGGGAAGGTCATTCAGCAGTAAGGAGAACAATATATTTGACACCGAGGAACCTTGGGCGACGCCCTTCCTCGATTTCAGTGGATCTGATATTGCCTCCCCACCGCTACCCAGCACTACTTGCGACCGATCCCGCATGAGGTCGCTTAGCAGGTCATGTGCCCTGCCGCCGATGCCGTAGTGATGCAGTTTGATCGCCAATATGTTGTGGTCGGCTACATCAAACGCTTTCGACAGATCGCAGCATATCACTGCGACCTGTTGTTTCATTTCGCGAGCGGCTAGTATGTGGCTTATGACTTGCCGCGCCAGTGATGTGGTCGATCGGCCTTCGCGATAGGCATATTGCTGGTCAGACAGGGCGTCCGTCGCTGAAAGAAATGCAACAAGACGGGAACTAAGTCCGTTTTCAAAAACCTTCGCTATCGCCGGTATTATTGAGACAGGGCGATATCCGTCTAAGTTGCATCTCCTTCCCTTGCCTTTAAATAAGGGTGACACCTTACTTATTTTCATCGGACAAGGATAGGATCCCTGTCTGATGCATGTGTTGTAAGCATGGGCGAGAATCGGGGCAAGAGGAATAATTGCGTCCCGTAGAAGTTTCATGGATATACCGTATATATCCTTGGAGGCCTTAGGTGGTATTCGTGTCCTAACTATGCGTAATACTTCGTTGGCACTAAACATTTGAAACCGTAGCGAGCGGTCCGAAATCGTACACGCTAAGTTTAAAGCCCGGTGCGCATCGGCGATGTTCGCGCTTGGCGCTCCGCAAGATTCAGCCGCGCTTAAAAACCTGGCGTTCATGGTATTTACTAGTTCTTTTTTATTAGAGAACTCAGATCCATCCGGTTTCACAACTATGTCCGTGAAATCTATAATAGGGGTGTTATTTTTCCCCCTTTCTCTATTAATAACACCCCACATCGCTTTTGAGGCATTCCTACTCGATCCTAACATATTTTCGTAGTAGGTACGCTTATCAGATTTCAAAATAAATTCATAATATTCATTCATGTCAACTATTAAAGATTGAATTGTTTGATTGTCGGGATCTAATTTACTTAATTTAATGATGTCAAATAATAATAATTTATAATTTTTAGCATCCGGAGTGATCCAAGATGAGTCATACTTTTTATTACGCATTCGTTTAATTGGGAAACATATTTCAAATTTATTTTTTATAACGTTAATAATTAAGGTAATTATGTTTGTAGGTCTATTTTTAGAAGTCAATAATTCATTCCAGTCAACACTATCTACAGCTGCCGCAAAACTGGCTTTATTCGCACGGCTAAACATTCTCCCATCCACGAATGCGAAAAAATCTGTGCGTACCTGTGATACCTGCGGAAGATGGGCATCCCTTACTGACTGCGCATGATTCATGTCCTGTATGTCCAGCATTGATGATGATGGTATTAAGTAATACCTATTTTTTTAGTTTTTTTTTATTTAACAATTACTTTAGCAAATCGAATAAATGAAATAAAACCGGAACCTACCACAATTTAATTAGAAAGAGAAAAAAGCCGTTGCATAAATTGTATAAAAAGTACTTAAAAGTTAAAGCGACATGTCAACCGGAAAATTACAAGCAATTGAAGCTCAGGCAATAAAATTGAATTACCAAAAAAGGTTTTAAATTCACAATTAATAATCAACCCGCTATTTTGGGTAAAGTCTTATTGCCAAGTTTGGCGATGACTCAAGAGAACCCGAGTTAAGAAAACGAAAGTTTTTATTGTACCTTTAGTAAATCAATAAGGCAGGTAAAAGAGAATGATGGACACGATATGTTAGTTTGACTAAATCAAAGGTCTAAACACAAGCTTAACACTTTGTTAGAATCTGTTAGAACGAGGATTCGGTGCACTGACAGCACGCAGGTTTTTATTTGTAGAGTATTTTTCTAAGTATGTAATAAATTACACGAATTACATAATGTAAAAAGCATTATTTTATACTTGTAACAGCTCTGCAACCAAATAAAAATGTTTTTACTTTCAAAGAGGTTTTAACCTGATTGATTTTTTTTTATTTTTTATTTTATTTATTTTACTATTATTATTTCTTATTGTTGCAAATTAAATATTTCGTAACGGAATATCTCCCAACCTCACATTACTGTACGTGTTGTGCAGTACGGCGTACACCTTTACAATTTAATTTAATCGGCTGTGCACTGTTGATTAAGTGATCATTAAGGTGTCGTTACACTACAGCACAACCTATCCATCGTATAAGGAAGCTTAAACGTGTAGTGCGACCATAAGTAGCGAGGTAATGAGACATTAATAGTACTTAATCTTCTTTATAGCGTGGGTTGTAATAGTGTGTTTTTGTGGGGTGTGTGAGTGTGGAATCACGAAGATAACGGTTGGCGGTAGTAGGTTATAGAGGATAATCACGTCACTATTATTATAGTCCCTTTTTACTTTCACAGCTTGATATATCAGGTAATACTGCTATCGACTTCAAATTTAGAACAATAAATTAAATAACGAGATACCGTTGTGTAATTGCGGGGTGTGTAAGTGTAGAGTTACGAAGATAACTGTTTTAGCGGATAATCGCGTCACTATTATTAAATGGTAGTAAAGACAAGTACGTATTGCCGTGGTGTGCCGGCAGTAGAATGTTACCCCACCTATCATACCCGTGGATACAGTAAGAGCCTGCTGAGGGATACCTCCGGAAAATGAGCAGCAGTGTATTAACACCCCGTACAGCTTACATTATAGCGTTACAGCTTCATAATAATCCTTATTATCAAGGTGATAAATAATAACTCTTATTGTATGAGCTAATTTTATAATATTCGTACAAGTATTTTATAGGTAGGTACCTTATAATGTAATATGCACCTGGAACATTCAAGGAAATGTGGATAAATATCGAATTGTATTCGATATTTAACCGATTAGGTTATATTTCATGTTAAGCTATGGTTCACAGCATTCTGTTTGTAAGTATTAGGCTAAGTATTAGGTTAAGTTAATAAAGATAAAAATGTTGTTGCATGTCCAAAGCAACAGTACGGATAGGGAGGCTAGCCGACGGCCCCTAAAAAGGCAATAGGTAGAAAAACACCCCGTACAGCGCTCGCCAACCCGCTTGCCAAGCGTGGTGAGTATGGCTACAAACCCTCAAGATCAGTACTTGGATCTCTAAGTCCATGAGGGAGGCCCTTGCGTCCTACGGCTGTGATGATGATGATGATGAAAGACAAGTAACAAGGTACCCTTACTGTCACAGCTGGATATCTTAGTAATGACTGCTATCGAAATGAAGTTTAGAATAATAAATGAAATAACGAAATACCGTATTTAGTTGTGTTTTTGTGGGGTGTGTGACCTAATCACTTAGTTTAAGGTGGTTGTAGGACTTGTAGACTTACTCGTAATACTAATACTAATAATATTATAAAGAGTTAAAGTTTGTGAGGTTGTAGGGGGTAGGGGATCTCTGGATGTACTGAAACAATTTAGGAAATTATTTTCTTATAGAAAGCCACATTACTTGCGAGTGTCATAGGCTATAATATTAAACCGAAACATTAAAAGCCTTTTTCGTGGAGGTAAGATTTTTACCGCCCAACGAAGTGGGCACGTCAGCTCTATATCACTTTACCATTAATAAAGTAGGCAGTAAGTACATGTTGCTATATATATATGTATATATATACATATATGTACATATATCTTTGTGTCTGTTTGTTCTTTTAAAGGTTCCAAACCGAAATGGTAACAACTAACAAGGAACCCTAATGGTGTGTTACTTTGTCTGTCTATCTGTCACAGCTGGATAACGTATATAGGTATTCTATGAACCATCTGGTACCCATAACACGAGCCTAACTTACCTTGCGGCTAGATGATGCTGCGTGAAATGCCCAGCGCTATTTATTATTTAATACCAGCACCCCGCGGTTTCACCAGGGTAGTTCCCGTTTTCCCTTTGTTACTCGATGATAAAGTGACTTTCCGTTGTTAAAAAATCGGTTAAGTGGTTTAGGCGTTAAAGCATAACAAAGAAACGCACAAACATACATTTCATTTATTTGATTTCATTCGTTTTGTTTACGTATTTGAATTGGAAAACAAGGTCAATTATAAACGCTTGGAGATTCGCTATACAACCTCCAGTCAATTCAACATCCTTCTTGAATAGGACCTCCTGGTCCCAAATCGTATTAAAACCTCGTTTGATAGATTCTAATTAAATAAATACGACGCATGGAATCGCGGTGTCAGCACAAACGGGGCCCCCAGTCGGGAGGCCGCGGGGGGCCATAAGTGCGACTTTTTGTCGCTCGCTTGCCACACACAGTTCTTCATTAAATTGTTAATTCTGAATAAACTTAAATAGGAATTGTTCAAATTCGTTCTGTGTTTTTAAGGGCATGGGGGTTTATACATCTATCCATTGTATACATATATCTTCCAAACAACTCAATATTTCACTTTTTTAAAGGTTTCGTGTAGGTTTTCGTGATAATTTCTCGATAAAAAAAATCGAAACCTTACCATTTGTTTTTATAGATAAGATCTTAAGAATAACATGGTAAGTGAACTAAAGATAAAGAACATTTCATGTGACGTTTTTTCATGTGAATAAAATTTGCGCGTCGTTTCAGTGTACAGTCAGCCAAAAATGTGGTGACCACCCTCCGGCTGAGATTCATTTGACCGTCATGAAACAAAAAGGTCGATTTTCCATTGCATCTCTTACACTCAGAACCTTAGCGATAATTGGATCTCACAGAAACTTTTCCCAAAACTGGTGGACCAATTTCTTGGCCCACCGTACATCACAGGACCGCCCTACCGCCCGACACCTGGATTCAGGGCTGGTGCGGGGGTAACAATGGGTTTTTGAGCTGAGGTAGTATAGTCTATTAATGATGAAGATATATCGCTGTTATACCGAGACAACTGGCTTCTGATCGTGTCTTCGGCATACCTTGTATCGAAATAAATAAATAAATTCCAGCAAAGAATACCTCTTTTTTGTAAATACATACATAAAATACACAGAAAATACCCAGACCCGAGACAAATATCTGCAGAACACACACACATACAATTATCTTTTTGTAATTATTATCATGAGTTTGGCAACTACTCCTTATTAGGAGTCTATTGATCTCCATGAGGGAGGCCTGTGTTCAGTAGTAGACTTTGTACGGCTAAAATTATGATGATTAATATTATCAATTAAGCTTACCTGAATTCTAGCTTCCGTTAGTCCGATTTTTAAGGCTAGTTCTTCCCTGCAACAAAAAAGTTACTATTAGTCTTATTAACACTAAATAAGTAATCGCTAACGCTTACAACCCTTAGATTTATAAAAACCCTTAATGGTGGTCGCATAAAGGGTCACTAAGCAAATATTATACCTACTTTAATAATCCTGAGAAGGCGAAAAAATTTTAGCTCTAGGAAAGATTAAATTAAACATATCGGGGTACATGCGTCAATAAGGTCCATGCTGCCGCACTGAATAAAGTATTTTTTGATTCTTTATTCTTCATGCCATGACAAAACCAATGTTGAACAAGATTGAGAGTCTCCCCGCGACCACGACCAGGTCGAAACGTCGTGTTGAAATAAAGGTAATTACGCTAAGATAAATACCCGATAATCCAATATAGTAATAATGAGTTGTGGTCGCGAAAGTTAAGTGTCCAATGTCAACTTGATAAAAGTTAACAAAATGCAATTGGTCAATGATTTCAATTTCATTATTCACACACATATAACATTACAGATACTAGTTTAAAGCATTACCATGGTCATACTAATATTTAAATTTGTGAAACACAAAGTTTGAACGGGTATTATTAGTTAGGTAGCTTGGCTGCCGCTGAACTAGAAGAAAATAATATTTTATTTTGTTGTTTTAAGAAAAAATGCTCAAGTAAAATCGACAGGAGTCACATATAAGAAAAAAAGAGCATATAGCCAGCAATAGATGCTAATAGCTGATTAAATAGAAAAGTGTTAGCTTGCAATAATAAGATAACGTAAAAAATTTAAAAATATTATTGTCTATGGTTAGTTAGAATGCTACATAGACCGTAGTCTCTGTCATGATTACATGCAAATTGACTGTTAATTTATGCAAAATATTTATAAACTATGGTAGTGGATAGACTGGCTCTCTTACAGTTTCCGGCCAATGGCATCAGTAAAATTATAATTTGGGAAATTTACACTGGGGAATTTACACACAGACATTGAAATAGTTGTGAGCCCTGTCTTCGTTGCTAGATGTGCCCTGACACCAAAAGCTGTGGCATTGTTTTTAAATTTGTGTTAACAATAATGTCCAACGCACGCACACTGGTTTTGCCAATAAACCAAACTGTTATTGTTACCAATTATTGTGCAATCATATTGCACGAACTTTCATAAAAGAAACTGTAGGGAACTCATAATTAATAAGAACCTACATACACCCAACATTATTATTTTACTACGAGCATAGCCGGGTGAAACAAGTAGTATGCGAAATCCGCTGCATCGCCGCATTCCGCGTGCGCCCGGCCACTCGCTCGATGTGCAGAGCTGTGTGGAACGTTCTAGCTTCGCGGCACGCTCCGTCCGTTCCTCAGTCGACCCCTTACCTCTCGACGCAAGGCACGTATCGCTTGCTTTACCGAATATAATTCGCGCGGCTTATTGTTCGTCTACTTACTTACTTTATTTCTTGTGTTCTAATATCCTTCTGACTCTAAAGTGTTCTGTCTGTATCTACTTGTGTTGTGTTGTCACTATCCCAACTAACAATAAATAGCTTATACAGACTATAGTGTGGAGTGTATTATTTACCGCTATACCTCCACAACTGGTGACCCCGTATTTGTGCACGTCGTATCGGATACACAGGAATGAGCAGCGAAAGTGATACCGGAAACTCGCAGGTGAACACTCGCCCACGCCAACGTGTCAAAATGGCCGAACATTTTTCCGACGCTTATGAAAATTCAACCCCATCAACTTCGGCCCATCACGTACGAATCCCTCCATTTTGGCCAGAAAAACCTGCAATTTGGTTTGCTCAGATAGAAAGTCAGTTCGCTATATATAAAATAACTGACAGTACAACTAAATTCTTTCACATTCTTGGAAATTTAGACAGACAATATGCAACCGAAGTCGAAGATATTCTCGTTGGCCCTCCCGATTACGACAAACTCAAAACAGAATTGATAAAACGCTTATCTGTTTCGCGAGAAAATCAAGTTAAACAGCTATTGATGCATGAAGAGTTAGGCAGCCGCAAACCTTCACAATTTCTTCGACATTTGCAACATTTGGCGGGACCAGAAGTACCTGAGGACTTTATTAAGACAATTTGGACCAGTCGACTGCCAAAAGGAATACAACCAATTATTGCGTCTCAAACATTACAACCCCTCGAGGCGCTGGCGGAACTCTCTGATCGAATAAATGATCTCGCGCCATGCACACCCCAAGTGGCCGCAACATCATCATCATCACAACTCGACGAGTTAACCCGACAGGTTGCTGAACTAACCAGACAAGTTAGCGCTCTTACTGCCTCGAACAGCAGTCGCAGACCACGATCCAGGGAACAAGCTCAACAAGGTTATCGCAACCGATCACCGTCGCGCAGATCCGAATCCAGTTACCGAAAATTCCCAATCTGTTGGTACCACTCCAATTATGGTGCACAAGCACGAAAATGCGTGAAGCCGTGTGACTACAAATCGGGAAATGCATCGGGCAGTCAGTAACGGCGACCACCGATTGCCGAAATTCTACGGGTCGCCTTTTCATTACTGACCGTGAATCTAAAGAACAGTTCTTAGTGGACACTGGTAGTGATATATGTGTTTACCCTGTATCCGCACTTCGCGAACGTCGCAACAAAACACCATATCAACTAAGTGCTGCTAATGGTTCTACGATCGACACCTATGGCTACCTATCTCTTAACTTAAATTTGGGCTTACGCCGAGCTTTTCCATGGCGTTTTGTTATAGCTGACGTCACAAAAGCAATTATTGGAGTAGATTTTCTCTCACACTACCGACTTGTAGTTGACGTAAGCAGCCAAAGGCTCATCGATAGTTTAACCAATATCAGCACTGGAGCTGCCTCCGCTAAACCCGATAGCTTAGTGTCGAGCGTCAAGGTCTCTTCTGGCGGCAACGACGGTTATCACGCGATCATATCTCAGTATCCTGAAATAACACGCCCAGCGGGGACTCCAGGTATAGTCAAACATCACACTAAACACCACATTAGGACGACACCTGGCCCTCCAGTGTCATGTTCTCCACGTAGACTGGCTCCTGAAAAACTCAAAATAGCAAAACGAGAATTCGACGCAATGCTAGCTAATGCAACAGCACGTCCTTCTGACAGCCCCTGGTCATCTCCTCTCCATCTCGCACCCAAAAGAGATAATAGTTGGCGTCCATGTGGCGATTACAGGTTGCTCAATGCTAGGACTATCCCAGATAAATACCCAATTCGCCACATTCAGGATTTTTCACAAAGCTTGTCTGGTTGTAAAATTTTCTCCACCATCGATCTCGTCAAAGCTTATAATCAGATCCCTGTAGCTGAAGAGGATATACCTAAAACTGCAATAACGACTCCTTTTGGACTCTTTGAATTTCCCACAATGACTTTTGGTTTGCGAAACGCAGGCCAAACTTTTCAGAGGTTTGTGGACGAAATGACTCGTGGCCTGGATTTTGTTTACCCATATCTAGATGATTTTTTGGTGTTTTCCAAGACCCAGGAACAGCACGAAGACCACTTACATCAAATATTCACCCGTATGCGAGACTACGGAGTACTTGTCAACACTAAAAAGTGTGTTTTTGGAGTATCCGAGGTGACATTCTTGGGATATAGCATCTCTGAAAAAGGCACTAAACCTCTGCACAACAAGGTTCAGGCTATCTCAGAGTTTCCTATCCCTAAAACAGCTCGAGAACTCAGACGTTTTTTGGGCATGATAAATTTTTATCGACGATTCATACCCAATGCCGCTCAAACTCAAGCACCTTTAAACGCTCTCCTCACAGGTTCTGTAAAGGCCTCCCAAGCGGTTAACATAGTAGGCACCTCATTGCAAGCTTTTGAAGCCTGCAAAAAGAGCCTTTGTTCCGCAGCTCTTTTAGCACATCCCAATCCACTGGCGAAGCTAGGGCTAGCCACAGACGCCTCGGATACAGCAATGGGTGCCGTCTTGCAGCAGTTCTTGGATGGATCCTGGCAACCTCTTGCGTTCTTTTCGCGAAAATTAAGCCCATCTCAAATAAAATACTCCCCGTACGATCGCGAACTTTTAGCGATCTACGAAAGTATCAAATATTTCCGCTTTATGCTAGAGACAACTCACTTCACAGTATACACTGACCATAAACCGCTCTGCTATGCATTTCACCAGAGGAAAGATAATTGCTCGCCCCGTCAATATAGACATCTTGACCTGATCGCGCAGTTCACGACTGACATCCAACACATCGCGGGGAGCCACAATGTCGTCGCTGACACACTTTCACGCATAAGCGAAGTCCAAGTGCCGGTCGATCTTGAAACCCTAGCCAAAGCCCAAATTACAGACCCAGAACTCACTAGTCTCCTCCAAGGAGAAACAAGCCTGCGTCTGACTAAAAAGAAGTTGCCTGGATGCCGTACCGAAATTTATTGTGACGTCAGTACACCGGCTCCCAGACCATTTGTACCTAGACCTTTCCGCCAGCAAATTTTTAACTGTCTCCACTCACTCAGCCACCCAGGCGCAAATGCTAGCACTAAACTAGTTTCACAACGTTTTGTTTGGCCGCTGATGCGTAAGGAGTGCCGGCAATGGTCTAAGGCATGTTTAACCTGTCAGCGCACGAAGGTAACTCGCCATGTCTCTTCGCCTTTAGTTACATTCGACTCACCTACTGCGCGTTTTAAATATGTCCACATAGACCTTATCGGACCTTTGCCGCCCTCTGGCGACTACCGGTACTGCTTGACAGCCGTTGATCGCTTTACGCGATGGCCTGAAGCGGTTCCTTTAACAAACATCACGGCAGAAACAGTTGCAAAAGCATTTATCGCAATGTGGATTTCTAGGTTCGGTTGTCCTTCCGACGTCGTAACCGATCAAGGCAGGCAATTTGAATCAGCGTTATTTCAGCAATTGTCTAAATATATCGGTTTTCAACATCGAAGGACAACCGCGTACCATCCTCAGAGCAACGGCTTGGTGGAACGATTTCATAGGCAATTGAAGGCGGCTATAACGTGTCACGCCAATCCTTATTGGACGGACACATTACCACTCGTTCTGTTAGGTATAAGAAGCGCTTTTAAGGTAGATCTTCAAGCTTCGTCAGCTGAGTTAATCTATGGAGAATCACTTCGACTTCCAGGTGACTTCTTCGAACAAAGCATTGACAACCACACCACTGATATAAATGACTTCTTAGTACGCTTAAAATCGTTTGCCACAAAAGTCCGTCCTGTACCTACTCAACATCATTCCAAAAATGCTGTATTTATTTTTAAAGATCTCGCCACATGTAGCCACGTATTTCTTAGGGAAGACGCGCTGCGTGGTTCGCTTCAACCTGCATATACAGGTCCTCACGAAATTGTGAAAAGGGGGGATAAGCTTTTCAAAATTATATTTAAAGGTAAAACGGTCACGGTATCAGTAGACCGTTTAAAACCAGCCTACATACTGTCCGATGATGCTACATACCCTACATCTCTAGAACAACCTCAAACTCAGCACACACCTCAACCCACAAACACTACTCGCACAACACGTTCGGGAAGACACGTCCATTTCCCAGATTATTATCGTCCGTAGACACGGCCTCTGGGGGGGAGTGATGTAGGGAACTCATAATTAATAAGAACCTACATACACCCAACATTATTATTTTACTACGAGCATAGCCGGGTGAAACAAGTAGTATGCGAAATCCGCTGCATCGCCGCATTCCGCGTGCGCCCGGCCACTCGCTCGATGTGCAGAGCTGTGTGGAACGTTCTAGCTTCGCGGCACGCTCCGTCCGTTCCTCAGTCGACCCCTTACCTCTCGACGCAAGGCACGTATCGCTTGCTTTACCGAATATAATTCGCGCGGCTTATTGTTCGTCTACTTACTTACTTTATTTCTTGTGTTCTAATATCCTTCTGACTCTAAAGTGTTCTGTCTGTATCTACTTGTGTTGTGTTGTCACTATCCCAACTAACAATAAATAGCTTATACAGACTATAGTGTGGAGTGTATTATTTACCGCTATACCTCCACAAAACACACGCCACGTCCGTATAACACGGTGTTTAGAGATACACTGATTCCAAATGACCGAGCTATATTTTTCGTGTGGAACAAAACGGTGCGGATTAAAACTTTATTAGGTAGTTGGAATATTAAACTATTCCAACTACCTAATAAAACGCTGCCGTGGGGTGCCGGCTGTAGAATGTTACCCCTCCTCTCCTACCCGTGGATGCAGTAAGAGCCTGCTAAGGGACACCTCCGGAAGATGGGCAGCAGCGTCTTTCCGTATATCAACATCCCGTACTGCACTCACCAACCCGCCTGCCAAGCGTGGTGAGTATGGCAACTACCTCTCATGGAGATCCATATGGCCTTAGTTCAGTAGTGGACGTTTTACGGCTGATATGAATATTAAACTAACTCTATGTCTGAGGGTGACGGGCGCAATGCAATGCAGCGTTGGTCACGTGCTTAGTGACCACCGCGATATTGCAGTTGTAATAGGAAGAGGTTACCGCCTAACATCATGAGGGCCTTCGGCTCTTCATATAGTAATATAAAACAAAAACCTTGCAAAAAAAATGTAAGGTCTTTGCATCTATTATAGATGATTTATACAGCGTCAGCAACTGGTAATCATGCTGTACGGGACGCTGCAGTGCCTGGGACATTGTTAGATGGATTAGGCTTGCCCAGCACCTATACCATCCTCTCAGCTTAGTCAGCTATTATTCAGAGGAAAGAACAGGTCAATACGTCTGAAGCTAACTAAGCCGCGGGTTTCCTCACGATGTTTCCTTCACTGTTAAAGCACGTGTTAAGTGTGCACATACATTTTTCAAGAAAGAAAAATCCATTGGTGCACTACCGGTCAAACCCACGACCTTCGGATTGAAAGTCGGGGGTACATACCACTCATACTCATACATCATTTGCCGTGGGGTGCCGGCAGTAGAATGTTACCCCTCCTCTCCTACCCGTGGATGCAGTAAGAGCCTGCTAAGGGACACCTCCGGAAGATGGGCAGCAGCGTCTTTCCGTATAACAACATCCCGTACTGCACTCACCAACCCGCCTGCCAAGCGTGGTGAGTATGGCAAAAGCCCCTTCATGGAGATCCATGATCCATGATCCATGATTCATGGAGGCCTTAGTTCAGTAGTGGACGTTTTACGGCTGAAATGATGATGACACTCATACATACCTCGTAAAAACGTCTGGGTAATGCGTCCTTCCAAACGCCTTCTCCAGCTCATCTAACTGGTAGCTGGTGAAGGTGGTCCGGTACCGCCTCTGCTTCCTCCTGGGGATGTCCTCGTCCTCGCCGCTGCCCGAGCCAGGGCGGTCGGGGAGGTCGGGCGTCGATGAACCGGCCTCCGACACGCCCATGTTGTAGTAGGGGTAAATAATTGCGGTATCTGCATAAATAAATAAGGTTTATAGTATTTTTTACCGCGGACGGATGAAAGAAAAGTTCACGCGGCGGAGATGTGTATGTTAAGATGGATGAGTGGTGTCACCAGAATGGACAGGAGGAAGCTTAAAGGCTCGAGCAGACCGGATGCGTATGCGTAGACGTGCACGTACCACTGAGTTGTAATGTATGACACACGGTGACATCGGTTGTGTACGCGCACGTCTACGTTACGCAAGCGGTGTGTCCTGTCTCATACAGTTCCGTACATTACAACTCAGTGGTATGTGCACGTCTACGCTTACGTCTACGCATACGCATCCGGTCTGCTCGAGCCTTTAAAGTTGCGCTCGTGACAGAAAGATTGAAGAGTAATAGGTTGACATGTTATTAACATATGTACATATAACCGGGTATTTATCGCGTAAATTACCTTTATTATTTCCCGACGTTTCGCTTGGATTGCACGTCGGGAAGTAATAAAGGAAATTTACGCGATAAATACCCGGTTATACCTCTATTTATGGTAATAATGTGTTGTGATCGCGAAAGTTTAAAAAGTAGGTTGACATGGTACGGACATGTTATGCGGAGGGTTGAATCTCATGTTACGAGACGAGTGATAATATGAATAAATATGTGAGCAGAGGTAGACCAAAGAAAATATGGATGGATTGTGTGAAAGATGATATGAGCGGTAAAGAGTGAATATCGAGTCTGATAGAGAAGAATGGAAGAAGAGAACATGTTGTGCCGACCCCACGTAATGTGGGATAAGGACAGGGAAATGATGATGAGCTTTGTGACAGCAGAATAGAGCAGGATAGTTATTAGGAAAAATAAGAAGTGCAAAAGAGACTAGTTTTCTTGCGAAGCTTGCTTCGCCGTTAAATCTAGTAATAAATCTATAAAGTTGTGGTTGGTTTGGTGTAGCAATGTGGCGAATATCGACACCGTTTTGATTTATCAATTTATCAAGAACTGAATTTAATTGGCAAATTATTATTTTACATAAACGCATGAGATAGACCTACCTACAGAATAAATTCGGTTTTTCAGAATGTTTTCATTAATATCAGTATATTAGAACTTTAATTTTAAATTATACAAATATAATATTTTCTAATTGTTTAGTACCTATAGAGCAAATTTGGGTTTTCTACATATGTTTTACTAATATTAGGAAATTACAAGTGTAATTTTATATTATATAGATTTAATATTTTATAATTTTTGCACCTATCTGATAGCACGAAACAAATACTAATGACCGCATACCATCAACGTCAGGCACAATTAAACAGTGTATCACGACTCTTCATCTAAATTGCAAAGTGTATTACATCCGTTGTACCTATGAATGTTATTGTTACCTGTCTATACAATCATAAAATATAATTCGCATATCTGTGTCAGTAGTTTATCAGTTAGTTTTCAACGGTTGCCCATCTAGGTATTGCTATAGTAATACGGTTTATTAGTGTTGTGTTCGGTAGAGCAGAATTGCATACCCTCTCTTTTTATAGCCTACATGGTGAGTATAAAAAAGTTCTTCACATCTATTAAAGATCATTTATAGAGCATTTATATTTTGATCACGCTTATAGAATCTTAATATGTTTAGATGTTAAAGGCCATGGCCTGCTATTAGTCAGAGGAAAGATGTGTCCACATGTCTGAAGCTGAATAAGCCTAAGTTTCCTCACGATGTTATCCTTCACCGTTAAAGCACATACATCTCACTAATATAATGAATCCAAAAGTTTGCTTATAATATATATATGTCTGTTACCTCTTCACGCAAAAACTAGCCTACGGATTGAGCTAAAATTTTGCTCACATCTGATATGAAGACTAGGTTTAAGACATAAGTAGTCTCTTTTTTATCCGGGTACAAACCATGCGAAGCGAATAGAACAAGCTAGTTTTTCAATAAAGGAAAATATATTGGTGCATATTGGAGACATGGTATCGTCACCTTATGGCGTATGAGCTCTTCTATTCATCACCATCCCCATTGGCCTCTATAAGTCCACTGCTAGACATAGCCTTCCCCAAATCTACGCCATTATTGTCTTCGGCTTGCGGCATCCAGCATCTGCCAGCGACAGTTTGCAAATCCTCACATCACATAGCTAGTGAGCGTCCCATGCTACGCTTGCCCAGTCCCTGGCCCCCCGAAATGGTTTTTGCCATATAGCAAAATCTGCCCAACTCTTCAAATTGTCTATGCTGTATAAATCTTCGCTGAAAGGATGGTATAGGAGCTGGGCAAGCCTCACCCATCTAACAATGTCCCAGGCACTGCAGCGTCCCCTACAGCATGAATACCAGTTGCTGACGCTGTATAAATCATTTATAATGTCCAAATTGTCCAAACGAAATGCATGGACTAAATGTTGAGATTAAAAAATTATTCTAAAAAAAATCTCAAATCAACTTATTTATGCAGGTTCAAAATTAATTAATCCATTTCACAGTGTTAAATCATCTATGTTAAATAGTTATATAAAGATTTCCCGTGTTCTATATTCAATAATGTACGGTTGATCGCATTTTATTACAGACGCATTGTTGCAAAAACCGAACAGAAGTTTTTTCAGTTCTTACAAAGCAAATGCGTGCGGTTTTTGCCCATTCTCCCCGATAAATGCACTTGCAAAGTAATTATGGAGTGACTAAATGGCTGGTGGTCACGGCTATCTAGCTATCCGGTAAACATAATGTAAAAGATGTGTTTGCCTTTTAGTTATAATTGAAGTGCGCGAATCTTGGCATTAGCATTGATTACAAAATCTTATATAAATAGAGTTTTTATTAATAAAAACATTCAACTACTTTTGTTTCATAAGTTAAGTGCGAGGTACTAAGTGCAGTTAGTTATGACATGATATAGGTAAGAACAGTTGTTTAAATAATATCAATCAATCAAACAATCATTTATATAATAAAACCATTATAACATATTACATATTTACCGCAATTATCAGATATGGAAACAAAAAGACGTTCATCCAAAGATTTATTGAAAGTAGCCTGAATCAAAGAACTCAATAAGCCGTTTTCAGTAAAAAAGAAAAAAATTGATCTACTAAACCTAACAGATGGAGCTGGCAAGCGGAGAGAAAAAATGATTTATCACAATTGCTGTCATTGTCAAATTGTGTTTCCTCCATGGAATACAGAATAAATAGTTCTGTATTCTATGGTTTCCTCCCAGTAAATACTAACGCCATCTTTAAGGTTTGAGGGAACTATTTTGAAGTTTTCGCTTTTTAAAACGTATCATTAGCTGTGGCTCCAAGCCGTATAGAGTTGTGGTTTTATGGTAAATACCACCAATGATTTACAGGCCTATTGTCCCATATTTGCAGTGTATCTAATTATTTTTTTGTAATTAATATGGTGTTTGTAGCAACACACTTTTCTTTAATGGATGTAAAGGTTAAAATTGTTAGGTCGAGTAGTTCATTTATAAAACAAAGAGAATTAATGCGTAGATTGATTCACCTACAAAAAGATAAGACTTTACTGAATAGTAAATAAGATCTTTATTACTACTCATAAACTGGACTTTATTGGTTAAAGAAATGAAACGTTAGCCGTGGGATGCCGGCAGTAGAATTTTGCCCCTCCTGTCTTGCCTGATGCAGTAGGAAACTGCCGAGGGATACCTCCAAAGTACGCAGCAGCGTCTTTCCAAGTATCAACATCCCGTTATGCGCTCATCGCCCGACCTGACCCGCCTGCCAAGCGTGGTGAGTATGGAAACAATCCCCAAATAAGAAAAAAATTAAATAAGCCCCCAAGCCCCACTTACTCGCCTGCCAAGTACTTGCAGATCCATAAGGGAGGCCTATGTCCAGCAGTGGACGTCTTGCGACTGAGATGATGATGATGTTGAAACCCTTAGGTCACGATATTGACTCTTGGCCGCGTGTTGCTCAGTTCAACCGCGACAAGAAAATGATGTCATCTTGCAATATCCAAACTATGCAATATCCTGGCATGTTTGGACATCACATTATATTAAGCATAATATTTACAATGAATAGAGTGAGGTCGCTACTTTCCCTCACTTGGAATAAACTTTTCCAAGCGAAATAATTCAATTATGTGCTTTATTAAATTTGAATATGTTTTGTTTCTCTTATTTATACAGACTATTCTAAAAAGTATTTTGCTTTGATGAATAAACACTTATTGACTGACTTTAAAAAAAAGGTCTTTAAAAAAAACAAAATCAAACATTGTTTACCGCTCTATGTTTTCACTTCTTAATATAAAATGGACCACAGTTCAAATCAAAATATAATTGAACTCATTTTAACTTATCTATCTTCTCGTCATAACATATCTTGGAATCGATTTTAATCCACCTTATAATCCACTGGAATTTTCAATTAACCGACGTATAAAAACTAATTAGCTATCAGCAAAATGACAAATAGTAATTAGATTTACTGAAAAACAATTAGTGAGACTGCTAATTACAGCTCGGTCTAATTCAGAGCGCTTAATTACGAAGCGGAGGCAATTATAATCGCTTATTGGTTTTACTTTAATAAAATAACGTCTTATGAGTGAAATGGCTCCATAAGTATATAAATAAATAAATAAAATAAATAATGCGGGACAAATCACACAGCATCATCTAGCCCCAAGCTAAGCAGAGCTTGTGTTATGGGTACTAGATGACTGATATACTTAATATATTATACTACATATAAACTAGTGTATTATGTTATCTGTGTTATACCTGGGGTATTGGTTTTAAATAAGAGAAATGCACCTTCTTGGAATATTGCTAAATGTTCAATTAAGATTCTAGACTACTACAGCTAATTGATATTTGTAGTAGTTATAGTAGAAAATAAAAATGTATGTTCTCGGTTGCTCTAAAAGGTTGATTATCAAACGAACTTACAAAGTGAATATATATTCGAGTTAATCATATAATAGTGATCGTATTATAATTCACTCGAATATAATAGGTCTTTACCTATGAAATTGCCGTTCTTCAGTACTGGTAATTTCAAATAAAAAAAAGTTTGGCATGGCTTTGTATTTTAAATTCAAATTAATTTTGTTTTAAAAACATGACATTCTTTTTACAAACTCAGTCTTTTGTTTATTGATTAGCGTTGTATTTTTATTACATTTGACCATTTTTCGTCATAATGTATACCTTAAAAATTCGTGTAATTATGGAATATGAGTTCCGTCATGGATCCAACGCGACACAAACGGCACGTAACATCAAAAACGTTTACGGAGAGAACTGTACAAACGAACGCACAACCCGCTATTGGTTTTCCCAGTTCCGTTCTGGAAATTTTTACTTGAAAAATGAAGCTCGTGGCCGTCCGAAGACTATTGTCAACAATGATGAATTAAAGGCGATTGTGGAAGCTGACGAAACTCAATCTACAGCTGAGCTAGCAGTAGCTTTTGATGTTAGCATCAAAACAACATTGATCCATTTGCGAATTGGCAAGGTAAAAAAGCTTGATAGATGGGTACCCCACGAACTTAACGATCGCCAGCGCAACGTACGCGTTGAAACCTGTCTCACGCTGCTCAACAGACAAAGAAATGAAGAAATTTTGAACCGAATTGTTACGTGCGATGAAAAATGGATTCTGTTTGACAATAGAAAGTGCTTAACAAGTTGGTTAGATCCTGGTTCAGCACCAAAGCAATGCCCTAAACCAAAAATGACCCCTAAAAAGGTGATGGTCACTGTTTGGTGGTCTAGTGCGGGTGTGATTCACCACAGTTTTTTACAAAACATGCATGAGCATTACTGCAGATGTGTACTGTGAAGAACTGGAGACAATGATGGAGAAGCTTGCACATCTGCAACTAGCTTTGGTCAATCGGTCGTCCCCACTGATCATTCACGACAACGCGCGACCCCATACTGCATAACAGACTGTTTCCAAGCTGCAAAAGCTGGGGTTGAAAGCTCCCCCTCATCCGCCATACTCACCAGACTTTGCACCTACCGACTATTACTTTTTTCAAAATTTAGACAACTTTTTAGTGGGTAAAAAATTCAATTCTCGTGAGGCAGTACAAAATTCCTTTGAAGAGTTTGTTGCCTCCCATGCAGCTGATTTTTACGAGAAGGGCATCAATAAACTGCCAATACGTTGGCAAAGATGCGTCGATTGCATGGGTGATTACTTTGAGTAACAGAAATAAAAAAGTTTGGAAAAATAATTACTTTCATTTATTCCATACAAAACGGCAATTTCATAGGTAAAGACCTAATATATTGCTAGCCGCACTCCGCAGCTTCACCCACGTAGTTCCCGTTCCCACGTGAATACGGGGACAAAATAAATGGTCTATAGACTAAATGTCTAACTTTAATTTTGTTAGGAAATAAACTCGTGCGCAGATGCTCAGGCAGGTGGCGTCACGGTTCATGGTATTAGGCATAGCCATAGCTGTTTCCAATCTCACCAGCAACTGGCCAACGGAACTAACAACCATTATTTTATATATCTAATCTAGCAAATCATTGATGATAGAATAACTTCCTAACTTACAGAATGCCATCGTCGCCCAATTGGTCTTATAGCACACTGATACGCAGGAAGGTATGATATGGATATTTGTCCCGGGTCCGGGTATTTTTCTATGTATGATAAGTATGTATTTTCAAAGAATATATGTTTTAGTATTTATGCTATAATAAATCATCTTGTTTCCATAGAACAAGCAATTTATTTATTGCACAGTATATATAAAACATTACAGACTATACACTCGAAGACGTCATGATATTATAAAAGAATAATCTATATTTGGGATTAGATGATGCTGTGCGCAGTGTCCTACATTATTTATTTAAATATACCTAATTGATTAAGAATACAATAAACGAAAGAGGGGGAGACAGTTCAAAAGAGTTTTGCTTGCCTCCTTTAGCTCGTCTTGAGAAGGATAAGAAACTAAAGGAGCGCGAGAGACAGAGAGGATTGGAAGAGGTTGGAGGAGAAATGAATGAATGATTTAACTTTATTGTACACCATAAAATAAAAGAAATAACAGTAGAGGATAAGATACTTAGCTTATTATGCACAATTGGCGGCTATTCATTTCTTTGAAAATATTTTGCCTAAGTGTGGTTAAACACAATAAAAATAACAAATTATAAGGTAGGTTGGAGGAGCTTTTTGCCAAAAAAGAGGCAACCAGATTTATGTGTTGATATCGTAATGTAGAATAGTTAAATTTAGGTGAAATCATGTATCTGCAGGCCTAAAATAATAATAACTGATCAAGAATGGTTCAAAAGCCACGATACCTCGCCACTGAGTAATCGTTATTGTTAAAATAACGGTTACAATCCCGAGTTCGTTTACCCCGTAATCAATAAACCGTGGCAGTGTGGCCAATCACATTTTTAAACCTTGCAACACTTACCGATAACAAAGAAAACTAAGTAGTTAAAAAGTGAGTTAAAAACTAGCCGTTTAGATTTTTCTTTTTTATACATAATAGTTTTCTTCTCTTCTATAATCGAAGTTAAACCAAAAATGGAGGCAATTGAAATTAATAATAACGGATATTTCATCCCACAATCTAGCGCCATGGTAAGCAGAGCTATGTTTGATGAAATTCGTAGAAACTTTTCTTTTGTAATAACATATTGCCCGTTCTTTGCTCTGTCGCGGGTTTCCGATTTTTTAAATTCTCTCAAGCTATGCCTAGGATAGCTCTCCCCTCAGGGAGATCCATCAGGGAGGCCTGTGTTCAGCAGTGGACATTTTACGTCTGAGATGATGACGATGCCTAAGATAATGTATCAAAAGGAAATATGTAGTGTTGGTTTAAAAAACAAACATTTAAGGCATTTCGTGCTTTGTTTGTAACGAGAACTTCTAAGCATGCTAGTAAAATCGCACGTGTAATAAAAGCTACATAAATAGTTTTTTTAGGGTTCCGTACCCAAAGGGTAAAAACGGGACTCTATTACTAAGACTCCGCTGTCCGTCTGTCTGTCCGTCTGTCAGTCTGTCTGTCTGTCTGTCACCAGGCTGTATCTTATGAATCGTGATAGCTAGAGACAGTTGAAATTTTCACAAAAGATGTATTTCTGTTGCCGTTATAACAAGGTATAACAACAAATACTAAAAACATAATAAAATAAATATTTAAGGGGGCTCATAATGGGGGCAAATAATGGCACGGAACCCTTCGTGCGTGAGTCTGACTCACACTTGGCTGAATTTTTAAACTTTTGCGATCACAAAACATTATTACTATTATTGGAATTAACGGGTATTTATCGCGTAAATACCTTAATTATTATCCGGTCGAAACGTCAGGGTAATATTAAAGGTAACAAAAAAGAATACCGATTGCAATAATTTAATAATTTAATCTAATATAATTTATTTTTTCTAATAATTTGAAATTGTGACCTAATTTATCTATTCTTATTGATTAATTTATTGACATGTATAATTTTTTAATTTTATTTAAATTTGTGTGTGTAATATGGATTATTTAATTATCTGAAATAAAATGAATACAATACTATACAATAAGACCTGCTAATACAGGTGAGAAAATGTTGATAAAAAGAGCTTATTTTTTATATTAAAATTCTTCCTGCTGCTAATTCTCCCAAGCTTCCTATTAAACCTGATAAGATAAATCTACTGACAGTTTAGTCCAGGAGTATTTTAATAGGATTAACAGACGATGGCGCCTCAAGGATTAAAGTTTTTGTCGAAATGGCTGGAATTCGTGATAAAGTACGTATAAACTTGGTTTAACTGACCTTTCGAATTATGCTAGATAGATACGGTGCATTAAAATAATTGGTGAGGTAAGTAAGACTTAATGCTATAAGCATTTTTAGCATTCGACCCTCCACCATGCATTATTTAAGTGCACAAAGTATTCAATAAATAAAGTATCTCATATGGAAACTTATGTAAATATAAATTATTTACATGCACTTTATTTATTACAGATTGGGTGAGCCGCAGACCGTGCAGCGAAACGCGTATTCAAGACTATGCTTTTATGCTAGTCGGTTCTTCCAGTTGTTATGGAAAGACGAAGTAGAGAAGGACCAAATTAAAAGTCAATAAGTGTCTATTCAATAGAGTAAAAAACTACATAGAATGGTCCGTTTAGAAAATAAAAACAAAACACATTCAAATTTAATAATGCAATTGAATTTGTTCACTTCGCTACGACCATAGCAAACCAAAAATATCCCACTAATATTATAAAGCCGAAAGTTTGTTTGGATGGAGGTTTGTTACATCTTCAAAAACTAGGCCACGCTGAAACTTTGCATAGTATTGATGTTGACCAGGATTAACACATAGGTTACTTTTTATTCGGGTACAACGCATGCGAAGCGGCGGGCAGAAGCTAGTAGGTAGCTTATAATTGCTTTGCTATAATAAAATTTATAAATAAAAATTCACGATAATACCTGAAACATATTTCCTGTCAAATAGTGCAGCTGGTTTATGTACAAATATTTGCAAATATATATATATATATAAGTACTCTATCAATAATTTGGTACCCAAAAAACTACAGCTTCCTTAAGATAAGGTAAGATACTTTATGGCCAGATGTCTCGTGTGAAATGTCCAGTATTATTATTATTATTATATTTTGGTGTGTTCTCACTATATATTTACTAACCTGTATCCACTAGTGAAGGCCTGTTATTAGCTTACTGTTTCTAGTTTAGTTTTTACGTAATTGTGTTTCATAGCTGATGGCTTTCCAAAATAAAATAAATAAATAAATATATATATATATATATATATACATATATATAATATTATTATTGTATCTTCAAAGTTTACCAAAACGTAGAAGCCATTTTGCACTATCAAACAAACAAGGATTACAGTTTTTATCCATTAGCTATTAGTGTTAAAACCGTCTCGGATTATGTCACCAACATCCGTGTTGACTGATGCCTGTCTGATACCTGATAACCCAGGGTTGGACTGGACTGTGACTTAATAGGTTTAAGTTTCAAAGTCGTTCAGCAAGAGGATATCTAAATTTGATAAATGTTAGTACTGATTTTAAATTGTTGAAAAACATAAGCAAATTCTGGGTCTGGATCAACTTGGTTTCCGAGATCCAAAAGCAAAGGTAATTTTAACAAGAGGCTAATAAATTGAAACGTAAACCTTAACTGTGGGTATAAACTGTCAAATACTTGGTAACACTCGCGAGATCAAGACGAATAGCATAATAATCATCAAAATTGACCAACCCACGCGTTTGGTCCCTAGAACAAACAAACATAACAAACGAACAAATAAAAACTACTACAAAGGAACAAACATACATAAGGCTGATAAACACATTATCCTACTTTACGTCGCGCAGTCGGTTAAAAGCGGCGTCCGTTAACGTGTTTTTGTAACAAAGCAATATTTGCAACAGCAATATTAGCTACTATTGCCAGATCTTATCGGAATCAATATAATCAAATCTTATAGAAACCAACCAGAGCCAAGAGTTTTAATATCCGTACAAAAAATAATCAGAATGTTGGAAGCAAATTTACTTTCCTATTAAAGGCTCAGCGAGCGAGCTAGCGAGCGTAGCGGGCGTGTAATGAGAATCCAGAATGTTAATTAAGATCTAATGAAGTCTAATATAATCAACAATGCTGCTTGCGTTCCTTTCCTATCCGCAAGTCATCACAGACTTGTGACCATTTTATCGAGACCCTGACCTTCCAATCAAAACTTTATTTATAAGAATACAGCTGCAGTCTTCAAAGCTCCAAAAAAACTGGTGATGTTAATCGAATTGAGACCGGTCAACCCTTTAGCGAAAAAATCATTCTACGGTGCATTGTGATGTGAGAACTCAATTTAAACATGCTGATGATGGAGATGAAGATATCACGCCGTGCAGTGAATTTGATCGTGAGTTGGTAAATCAAATAAAAAGTTGTGCTTACACAATTACCAAGTACGCAGCGTTACTGATAGTTTGGTTGGGTTGACTGACTGTACAAAGTTTCTTTAAATCGTATATAAATATTTAATCGTATATAAAAGTTTTAGTTATAAAAAGGTATGCAATGAGTTAGCAAGTCTCGATAGTAAACATTCAATAATGGCCATTTTATATTTTACGGCATTTCTATTATAAAAACGTAAATAAAATCACGCAAGCACTTTGAAAATAATCTTGTTACTAAACGTTCGTTATAAAAGCCCAACAAAACCAAACGCATATAAATAAAACGGACAAGGCATTTTGTTGTAAAAGCTAATAAAATCAAGATCAATAACATAAATATGCTATTGTTGTCCACTTTTACAATATCTAACAAGTTATATGGCTTGAGATATGGGAATAACTTTCAAAACTGACCATAATACAAGCTATAAACAAAATTAACAACACAGGACTCCCTGCTGATTTCAATTTTGAAGCTGACATCGACCCTAATTCAATAAAGCAATAAAATGCACCTAATTATGCAAATGTTTTAAAGCAAAGCCTTTAGAACTCCCAAAAATATTATTGAGGCCGTCAAACAAGGCTGAGCGAGTTTTGATAAATGTAAACGGGTCGTAGGTTATTAAAATAATGTCATTATTCTAATAGTAAGTATGCATATAATTAGATAGTCTGCGGGGAGCGCGATTTTGAATAATTTATTAAATAGTTATGTCTGCTGTAATAAGAAGTGATTTATAATTTTGTGTAGCTGTGAACGTCAGTTACAAGTGTTAAACTTTGATGAAAATATGGAGATTAACATCATTGAACAGATCTAATTTACTATAAAACACTCTATTAGGTGTATGGTGATAAAGTATTTGAGAAGACATAAAACAAAACACATAGAAATATTAATAAGTAGAGGATAAACGTTAAGTATTTTTGTCATTTATAATATTAATATTATACGTTAAATAAAATTAATAAATAAAATAAAAATCTACAACATCAAAATATATGATTTTATTTTATTACATTTTTTACCAATATCAACTTACTGCTCGGCAAAGTTCTCCAAGATTTGTATTGTTATAGTAATTTATTTTGTATTTTTAAAAGTCGGAGAACAAAATTTTTGTCCGCATTATTGAAGTAATAAAACAATTTCTGTTTTTTTTAATATTCATATTTACACATATTCCAGTTGTTTACCTAAAGATAATATAATTTTTAATAATTTTTGATAATATTTTTTTAAGTTTATATTCAAATTTTGCACAAGGTACTTTAAAAATTATATTTTATTTAATAAACAAAAATTCATCAACACACGAAACCATTATTTAACAAATAGGCAATATAAACTTGCCCCGTAAATAAAAATATTGTGTTCCACTTGCAATATTCCAAACAATTAAGGAATAATTAATTATTGTACGCACTATAAATATATATTTAAAACTGCATATAAATGGCATAGTACAAAGATAATATTATTCATAGCTAATAAAAAAATTAAAATAAAAACTCACCACTCCCAAACACTAAAAACTCCGGAAAAGTCCTTATCAACACAGAACAGCAAGCACAAGCCAACACTATTTACATCTGACGCCGGACAGTAATAAACTATAGCACACCAACGCCTTCAATCGACTGGCAAAGAATAAAGCGGGATCGCCTACGCACCTCTTCGAAATAATAAAAAGTGTAGCGGGCCGAGGCCACACCCCTGAGCGACGCCGGCCAATCACAGCGATGTGGTATGGCGGCCCGTGCGAGGGTGGGCACAATCAGTTGATACGAATACGACGACTGCTAGTCCCTGCTTCGATATCGCTAATTGACTTTATCAACAAAGTGAGTTTACGGGGCGAAGTCACGATATATGCGTTTGTCTGCCGTGTCAAAAGCCTAACTGGGGCCCACTAGCGATGTAATTAAGTATGTCTCGCGGTAATGGGGGATATGAGCTGGTTAATCAGATGTCGGGTTGTGATGTTTTAGCCGGAAATTTATTGGGTGTCTGCACAAAATATAATGGGTTTAGGTAATGCTTTTCGGGTGACAGAAAAATTCTAAAGTTAACCGTGTTGTTATCATTTGTTTTTTTATTCCAGAAATGTTTATGACTGAATCATTTTATATTTGTTTTTAATTACATTTATTGTAAACACATAGGTACTTATTGGACATAGAAAACAGCCCGAGATAAATATCTGCAGAAAAGCAGATATTTCCCCCGGCGGAAATCGAACTCACAATCTAAGCCACGGAGGTCGACAAATAGAAAATATCGGAAGATTAAATACAGCCCTACATAATTTAGGTTTAAGGCAAGATAATGATGATGAAATGTGTGCATTTTAGTATATTTCTTACAGTTAATATGATTTTACGAGTTTCCCTTAGTGTCAGACACATCAAAACTCCGAAAGCGGCTATAAACACAGTTTAGTGCCGTATTAGGCATCAAATTAGACGCTATGAAATCTCTATAATAACACAGCGGCAAGCTATTCATTTGTGTCTATAATGTCGGCATGTTTGCTCTAATTGCACCTTAGGCTATAAAGCATAAGATGCGCTATCCAATGAAGCTATTATGATTATTATTAAGAACCTATACTGTGTCCCACTGGAGGAAAGACCCACTTCTCTCACTTCTCTGTTTTGAGCTACTACGGTCCAGTCTTCAAGAAGTGCGTTGAGTTCGTCACTCCATCGACGCCTTGGTCAGCCGCAATGTCGTTTCCTGTCTTGTGGGATCTATTTAGTGGTAGATTTAGCCCATGACTCATCCGGCCTGCGCCAGATATGAGCATATTCTATTTCGAAGAAAACAAAATGCGAAGTAGTATTAGGAGAAGTGGAGGAGTAGAAGTAGTAAGTATTAGTAGAGTAGATTATGGTTGATTTCGAGCCATTCATTTATTATCAAAGAATTCAAGTAAGGCTTTGCATCTATTATAGATGTAAATCATTGTCAGCAACTGGTAATTATGCTGTGTACGGAACGATACAGTGCCTGGGAAATTGTTAAATAGACTAAGGCTTGCCCAGCACCCATACCATCCTCTCGGCATAGTCAGCTAGTCAGAGAAAAGAACAGGTCAATATGTCTGAAGCTAACTAAGCCGCGCGTTTCCTCACAATGTTTCCTTCACCGTTAAAGCACGTGTTAAGTGTGGACATAATTGTATTTTTTTTAAGAAAGAAAAATTCATTGTTCTGTATCGAATCCTTTAATGCTTCAGCGTTTAGTGGACTTCAGGCCTCATCACAACTAGTTGCAACATAGTAAGCAACTTTGGCATTGGGATAGGTAGAGACGCATTACCATGGCATATTAAGTTATTGGGCTTATTGCCAAGCCAACAGGTTTGTGTTTTACGGGAAAATCTTTACTTTATACTTTATAAGATAACTCTATATGATAGGAAGAGCAGACACTTATCTCGTTATTTTGAGATTCTCTGTCATCCAGTTCCGTAAAAGAGAATAATAACATAAAAAAAACAAACAGAAAACTCCATCAAACGTTTTTTTATATGATGAGACTAGTCGATGGCCCACCTGATGTAAAGAAGTAACCTCTTCCTATTACAACGTTAACATTACAGGACGTCAGTCTTATTACCTTGTTTCTTGTTGGAATCCGATTGGAATATTTTGATCTAAGAGTGTAAGTGTTTACTATGTATGTTATGTTTCCAAATAATATTTAGAAGTATTCTATCAATCACTTCTAACTCAAACTCTGCTTACCTTGTAGCTAGATGGTGTTGTGTGCAGTGTCCAGCATTATTTGTTAGTAGCATGACAACTTGAACGTGATCCTAAGTTCATATTTGGATTTTTTTACATTACAGCACTTTATGGTTAGTAAATAAATAATGCTGGACACAATGCTACCCACAACACCATCTAGTCCCAAACTAATCAAAGCTCGTATACTATGGAACATGATAATTGACTAAATACCATGATACATTTTGTAAATACATACTCATAATGCATAAAAAGAATACCCGGAAGGAAATGCAGATTTATTAAAATTCGTATCTTTGAAAATCGTGGAACCAAAATCTGAAGATAATCTCCATTGCTCTGAGAATTTATCCACCCTTGAGAACAATAATACATTTAAAACAGGCTTGCTTTTACATTGTTGTTAACAATGCCATGTTATTGTGTGACACAAAGAAGATAGATACATAGATAGAAAATACTTAATTGCACACCTTAAAAAGAAAACTTTATAACAAGAGAAACAATTAGGTGTTTAGTTTGTGACTAGATAGTGCGCGCCACCGCTGAAGTCCGATAGACATGGCGCTGCTATCATAGGACTGATTGTCATCATCATTATCATCTCAGCCGTAGGACGTCCACTGCTGGACAAAGGCCTCCTTCATGAATCTCCAAGATCATGAGGTGTAGTTGCCATATTCACCCCGCTTGGCAGGCTGGTTGGCAAGCGCAGTATGGGATATTGATACACGTGGAGACGCTGCTGCCCATCTTGCAGAAGGTATCTGTCATCTACATAGTTCTTGGCAGATTCTTACTGCATTAACGAACAAGAAAGGACATTCTATTACACCACGGCTTTGAATGTAAATGTTTGTAATTCTCGCTTTTGCCGTAAGACTTCAGTAGCGCCGTCGACTCTAAAAGTAAACACAAAATACCAAATAATAATATAAAAGCAGATACAGAAGAAGAAGAATAAAAAATCCTTTGAGATGTACGCCTGTTGCAAGCCTGTCGCGTGATTCGTAATCAGCCTGCCGATCTGGCTTCGAGATGCTCCGATTCGAAACTGGAACCACTAGAACCACGAATAACTAGTTGACCGGAATTCCAGGTGGTTCGTTGGAAACAAAATTTGACCAAAAAATGTTTTTGACCAACCAGTTGGTTAGATTGGAACAAAAGGCTTCTTCGAGTTCCATTCCGTACAACTAGTTGGTCCGTTCAGTTGCTCGGAGTGGAATACCAGAATCTGTCAACCCACAAACACCTTCCAAATAGAATCCGCCCAACTTCCAAAAAGATTCCCATAATTTGCGCTCAAACCTTAACAATTGAAAAAGTCCTTTTACGAAGGCAGATATAATCGCACCGTAATCACCATTAGCTCGCAATAACCTCAATTAGACCCGTTCCCCCCACTCCGCGGTATAATTAAAACTATTAAAACGACATTTGGCACAATCGAGACCGTTCCGTGTTCTGCACAGAAGGCACTTTAGTGGGAGTTGAATGTCACTCCGTTCGCTGTATTAACAATAACGTTAACCATTTAGCGGGACGATTGGAAACCTTCCGGAAAGATTGGTGGGACTCCGCCACCGACAGGAACGAATGGAAGAATTTGGGGGACATCTTTCTCCAGCAGTGGGACACAATAGGCTAACCAAAAAAATAATAAACGTTTGCTTTGGTTAATAAATAGAATTACTTTATTCCAGTTGTTCTATTGATACATTGGTTAACATTTTTGTTACTTCGACCGTCTTAATGACGGTCGATGGGAAGACACATTAGTATTATATGTCCAATTTTTTTCTGATAATTGAACGAAACAACGTAAGAAATAGGACTAAGGCAGTAGGAAAGAAAATAAAGAGGTACTTACTCTCTTTAAGTCTTTTGCGTCTTAGGATGAAATGTACGAATCTTTTAATTAAACCTTCCGGTGGCGTTCGCACCCATGTCCGTCAAATAGATCCTTGTAAGTGCTTGAACCACTAAGCTACGGAACCAGTGTCGGGTGACGTCAAAATTCTTGATAAGGTCATAAGCACCGATCTCGAGTTCTACCTTAGTGTGGTTTAACGCTATAAAAATTACAAACTATAATAGGTACGTGGTGAAAGCCGTTATATTCTATACATCTATACTAATATTATACAGAGGAAAGATTTGTATTTTGTATGTTTGTAACAGTTAGAAATAGACCGATAGTAGACTGTGCAAAGCCATGTTCTACTCGCAGCTTGAGGACGGCAAGCGACCTGACCTGCATTACAGAGATGACATGAAGCGTCACCTCATTTTATGCAATAAAAAAAAGTAAGGCCTTTGCACCTATTATATACCTATGATTTATACAGCGTCAGCAATTGGTAATCATGCTGTACGGGACGCTGCAGTGCCTGGGACATTGTTAGATGGATTAGGTTTGCCCAGCACCTATACCATCCTCTCAGCTTAATCAGCTATTATTCAGTGGAAAGAACAGATCAATACGTCTGAAGCAAATACAATATACCTTGTGTATATTGCGTAAAATGAGGTGACGCTTGTGATGGGAAGTGCTGGCCTAATGAGACCAGAATGCGCAGCTCTCTTTATAAAGCAGCAACAGTCTTTCAAGTGACTAGAAGACCTTGATGCCAAATACCTTATTGAAAAGATCTGTGCAAAGCCTTCCTACACCTACGATAGCAGTGGCCTATTGCACTGCGCGCCATGCAATAGACCTTTTTAAACAAAATAGGTTTTGCTAGCCACTTTTGAGTATATAACAGGCAATCTAAATAGTCCAGCCAGGCTCGCCTTTGTTGGATACGACACGGAGGACATCATATTATATTTATTATATAAAATAGTAGAAGAAAAGATCCTACTACTTCAATCTTATAGTTATTGAGTGTCGTGGCCATTACATATTAGGATTATGTATGAATAGGAGAAAGAGAGATCAAAATATCACGAATTGATTTACTAGCTTAACAGGGCTTCGCACGCTTTGAGCACGAATGTCTAATCTAGATTATTTTCTACATAGAGGTTTGCCAAATTATGTCATCATTCTAAGGTCGGCACATTCGAATACGAACTGTTCAGTTGCAATCAAAATCTATAGTTAGGTCTAATGATAATGAAGTGAAACTAGGAGTGAACTGTCCCTTGCGACATCGAATGTTATAACCGTCACTATAAAGTTCCATTTCCACTGTCAGCTCGTTAGAGTGCCACAAGCAAGCTGTAATAATGATATAGAATCACCCTGATTGTTTTCCAACGAGAATAAAGTTGTAGCGTGGAAATTATAAGGAAAGTTTTCTCGTGCTCTTTTCATGTAAAATAACTGACTAATGTTCAAGAAATTAACCAAAAAACTTGACTTTTCCACGACTTTGTAATCACATAATAAAATTTATGCATTGTAGTTCTATAATTACTGGATACTAAATAAATATAATTGGCCTTTCACATAGATGACTTATACAGCGTCAGCCACTGGTATTAATGCTGGAAGGGGCGCTGCAGTGCCTTGGACATTTTTAGACGGATTCATGTTTTCATGGCTTAAGCCTGTATAACATTGCACGATATTCAGGGACCCTTACCCTAACTAAGAGTGGTGTAATAAGAGTTAGAGCGACCGGTCGGACCCGGCAAGCCTTGCTTGGTAGTTAGGGTGATTAGGGCGCCCTAACTACCGGGCCCTGAATATCGTGTAGTGTAATACAGGCTTTACCAGGCATTTATAATACCAAGCCGCGAGTTTTCTCACGTCGTTAACGAACAAAAATCAAAGGTTTCCTCTCCTGTACCACAAATCCTGTGCACGCCCGGTTTTCAACCTTTGAATCAGAAGTTTTTTTTTATACTACTAAATGACGAAACAAGCCGAAGGCCCAACTAATGTTAAGCGGTAACCTCTACCTATAACAATTTCAATGCCGCGGTGATCACATTCACTCAGCACGTGGCACAATAGGTATGGTCGTAGTATTTCGCCGGATGAACCTTTCACAAAAAGTTCTACTACTACTGCAAAAAGTTCTACTACTACTACAAAAAGTTCTACTACAAGAAGAAAAACTCAAGAGAATGAAGCAAGAACATAAGAAATACAAGTTCAAAAATACTGGACATAGACATTCTTCATTGATCTCCACGCTTGGCAGGCGGGGTGGCGAACGCAGTCATTATTATCATCTTTTCAGTCGTAAAACGTCCACTACTGAACACAGGCCTCCCTCATGGATCTCCATGAGGGGTAGTTGCCAAACTCACAACGCTTGGCAGGCGGGTTGGCGAGCGCAGTACAGGATGTTGATATACGGAAAGAAGCTGCTGCCCATGCAGCGAACGCACTTAGGTATATTTGTTTATTTAATACTTTGTGCACAAAAAACAAAGTAGATACAGAGGAGGACTTAATGATAATATCATATTGAAATCGTTACACAGAAAGACGCTGTTGCTCAGCTCGAAGGTATCCCTTGGCAGACTCATACTGCATCCACGAGCCCAAGATAGGAGGGGCAACATTCTATTACCGTCACCCCACGGCCTACGTTAAACATCATAAAATTGGTTTATCCATCGCCTTTCCCATTTCCCAGGTTCAATCTCCGATCGGGTCGGATCAAATCAAATGTCCCAAAGCAACCTAACGAAAAATTAACATGCTTAAAAATAACAAAAACAAGTTCTCCTGATTCACATCATGCAACAGCCAAATTATTCACAATATCCAAATTGTTATCCAACAAGAATTACTTTGTGATTTTGAACAATCATTTGAGCATTGAAATAAATGGTTTATAATGAAACACAATCATGGTAATGATGTTAGATAAACATACAGAGACCGAATGAAAACCACAGTATATAGGTACCTACTTAAGCTCAGAAGCTACACTTTGATCACGAAAATAATCACGAGGAATGAACTGGCGACTGCCAGTGACTTTCCACGCGCTAAATCACAAAGCCTTTTAACTACGAGTATTTAAGGCGACGCATTCATCATTAGCCTGTGTCAGTCCACCGTTGGACATAGGCCTCTCCCATGGCACGCTACTTGATTGACGCCAATATCGCCAATTGATGCGTTTTTAAAAGCATGTACTTAACAGTTAATTATTTTGCCGACCTCCGAGGCGCGGGTGGTAGCGGGGTTGGTTCGAGGGAACAATTTTCAAGTTTTTACTTCTTTAATAAAAACACCTTTTTTAAGTAACTGTCCTACCCACTGCATTGTGTCGGACCCATACACGCTGATGACAATGTGTCTACCATAAGTTGTCACTGTTAGATCACCGTTACTACAGTAGTAATGGTATGACATCTGTCAGATTTGTAACTCATGGTACCAAATTCATAGCAAATGAAGCCCAAACTACAGTCGCTGTAGTATAGTTTACTGCGTAGTTTAGTACCAAACTATCCACTAGATACGCTGTACAAGTTTTCATATTTTTTTTACTATAGTCGCTAGTGAGTATAGTTTGTGAAAACTCATGATAGACCTACAGAACAAGGATTTCCTCTTAGTAATTACAACGCATGCGTATTACACAAGTAATAACACGTGAATACAGTTGTGATTACAATTTTAACTGAATAGCATGTAATTCCAGCGAGTTAGCTTACGCCTCCTGGTTTACTTTTATCATATAAAGAAGAAGCTATATTTAAAGATATGTACTGTAAACTGCCGTGGGGTGCCGGCAGTAGAATGTTATCCCTCCTCTCAAATTAAATCAAATCAATTATATATTTTATATATACAAGAAACGCAAGTAACAAAAACAACATGAACGTTGACAGCTACGAAAGTTGGGTAACTGTTTTGCAGTGTCAGTGCCCTTAACCAAAATTTCTAGTTTCTTAACAAAATAACATTATTTTTTTTACAAAAAAGAAGAAAATGTTTTAAAATAGTTAAAAGATGGAGAAAAAACTATAAGTAAAAACTAAATTAAATTAAAAGTTGCCTTAATCACATGGAATTCATGTGTAAGTGTGTGTGAATGGGTGTGTGTGTGTGTGTGTGTATGTGTGTGTGTGTGTGTGTGTGTGTGTGTGTGTGTGTGGTTGTGTGTATACGTGTGTGTGAGTTAAGAAAAAAGTGTGGGTATTGTACAAGGCGTGGGCGAGTTATTTGTGAAAATTTTTGTAGAGTAGGATAGTCTTTACCTGATAGTGGTTAAAAGATCCTCTGTATCTTGGTATGAAAGAGATTGGAGCCATGATGCTGTTTTTTGTTTACAACTGAACAGCGTTAGTTGATGGATTCCAATCTTACGATTGGTCTTATTATACAAGGAACCACTTTGGTAGTAATAGTGTCTGGATGCTGCTGCTGTTCGTCGTGGCAGAATCGAACAGACTTTGTCAGAACGTCTCTTGTTGAGGGAGTAGCTTGCATCTTCTCTCGGTCTCTCGGGGATTCTTAGCACCCCTAGCCCCGCCGTTACCATGGCTGCTACCTTAGCCAGGACTAACGGGGCTGCCGGGGACTCGGGGCCTGGTCATTGGTTGCACAATCATGAAGGGTTGTTGCCATACTCGCCACGCTTGGCAGGCGGGTTGGCGAACGCTATGTAGGATGTTTATGACGGAAGATGCTGCTGCCTATCTTCCGAAGGCATCCCTTAGGTGATTCTTACTGCATCCACGGGCAAGAGAGGAGGGGTACCTACATATTACCACAGATAAAAAAACAAGTTATACCATTATTTCTAAATATTCTGGTAACTATTTCAAAGCAACGTTTGAGTATGAGCCAATTACTTGACATCTATTGGTTGATAAGCAGGCTTATGGTTTATCCGGTTTTCTCTTTTTCTGAGCTTATCCTTTCTTTATCTTGCATAATCTTCGGGTCACGTTTAGCTCGATACATATTACCCGGATAAAGAAAGTGATTAAGGTTTCCTATTGTATTTTTAATTAATATTTTGAAGGAAAGATTTTGGTTTTATTAAAATCAACTTTAAAACTTTCAAAGATTTTGGTAAGCGGATTGAAGAGGCGTTATTTTAAGATAACGTACTATTTAAACGGCGAGTACTCACTTATACGTAAGCCAGGATAATCTTCTCAGCCAACGACCACTGCCGGACATAGACCTCCTCTATGAATCTCCGAGTATTTATCATGAGGGGATCGTTGCCACTGTGACCATGCTTGGAAGGCGGGTGTTGGCGAGCGCAGTACGAGAACATCCCGGTTACTCGAAACGACGCTGATTCCAATATTCTGGAGGTATCTCCAAGTCACTGCATCAACGGGCTAAAGAGTGTAACATTCTGCTGTCGTCACCTACGGCAAGCTGTTAGACCTACCTATTGCGATTTATATTTTTTAACTCCAGACACTCTACCTACCTCAAAACAAAACATTTATAACAGTTCGATAACGACGGACAACAGCAAAAAGCAAACTCTGACATACAAACAGACAAACAATCCAAACTCTCCTACCTCCGCTCAAATTAAACTAACAATGTAATTCCCGCGTCGCCACAAAATTGGCCCATATTTAATTTTGGGAAAATGTAAAAATAAACGTTTTTATTTGTGTAAATAACACAATAAAACCGTCCGGGGTTATTACGGACGTGAAACTGCTTTGAAATTACGCAGATAAGATCTGTGTCGCCATAATTGTAATTTTAGTGTCGTTAGTGCCCGCCACTACAAATAAAAGGGCGTCGGCAACGAAAACATGGCGACGCCGAGCGAATACATCGAAACTTCAACGAAATTGACTAAACGAAAGCATTGATAAACTAAGTTGGCAACACTGTCAACAGCAACAAGTGAAAATTTATTACATTTATATTTAGAGTTAATTTAGTTTCTGAAACATAATATCTCATCGTAATTTAGTTACCATAAATGTGATATAGATATATTTAGTTACTTTTAGTATAAATTTAAAGTGTTGTGTTCGCCTATAGTTGGCATACATATATGTATGTATGAACTGATCCTTGTCATTTTATTGTTGAATGTGTTTAGATATATACTGTCGCCGTTCCTTTTTATAAATAAATAACTTGTCGCTCTAAACCGTTCTTAGCCGTGTTGGCCGAGTGGTATGTATCCCCGACTTTCAATACGAAGGTCGTGAGTTCGATACCGGCCGTGCACCAATGGATATTTCTTTCTTGAAAAATGTATGTGCAAGCTTAACACGTGCTTTAACGGTGAAGGAAACATCGTGAGGAAACCCGCTGCTTAGTTAGCTTCAGACGTATTGACCTGTTCTTTCCTCTGAATAACAGCTGACTAAGCTGAGAGGATGGTATAGGTGCTGGGCAAGCCTAATCCATCTAACAATGTCCCAGGCACTGCAGCGTCCCGTACAGCATGATTACCAGTTGCTGACGCTGTATAAATCATCTATAATAGATGCAAAAGGCCTTACTACTATACTCCAAACACTCGCAAGAACGCTTATCTTTTTCTAACACAAGAACAAATGCATGAGTGACAACGAGTTCTAATTTACATTGAACAACAAAAAAAATCGTCCAAGTGCGAGACTGACTCGCGCACGAAGGGTTCCGTACCATTATTTGGCAAAACAACTAGTTAAAATCACGTTTGTTGTACGGTACCCTAAAACATTTGCTTATTCTATTTTAAGTATTTGTTGTTATAACGGCAACAGAAATATGTACGTTATCTATAAACATTTCCACTGTCTAGCTATTACGGATCATCAGATACAGCCTGGTGACAGACAGACAGACAGACAGACGGACAGCGGAGTCTTAGTAATAGGGTCTCGTTTTTACCCTTTGGGTACGGAACCCTAAAAACTTAAATGTAATAATATTAATAATGCAGGACACACACACAAAACACTGTCTAGTTCCAACTAAGCAGAGCTATGGAATCATGATAGAATCATCATCATCATCCTTTCAGCCGTAAAACGTGCAACACTGAACACAGGCGTCCCTCCCATAAGGGATAGATGCCATACTCACCACGCTTGGCAGGCGGGTTGGCTAGCGCAGTACGGGATGTTGATACACGGAAAGACTTCTACCCATCTTCCTGAGGTAACCCTTTTGTCCCATTGGGGAGTTCCTTCCCGCTATCGAGTATGAGTCGTCTATTAGACTAACTGAGCCTCGGAGGCGTCTTCTATACTGAGTCTTCATAATAACTTCTATAGTTTAATGTATAAGACGTAAATAGGCCGCCTTATCGCCTACAGCGATTTCTTCCAGGCAGAGTTCGTCGTTGAAAATCATTTGTCTAGCAACCCATTGTACAGATATGATTTCCAATTTCAATATTATTTTATTTTGTTGTTGTATTGAACGGAAGTCAGCATGTTAGAAAAAATTACGCGCATCCGTGTTAGCTTGCAATTACTGTAACCTACTGGTAAACAGATAACGGCTGCTTAATTACCTGTCGGTGGATTTATTGTGAAGTGACAGGTGAGCAGTTGAACAGAACACAGAATTAGGGTTTTATGACATTTTGCGCGCAAACGCAGGGACATTAAACTTTGGGTAGTTGTATCACCCTGAAATTAACGCAGAAGTGGATGTGGTAACACCTCCGCTTGTGTTACCTGTATATTTTGAATAGCCTGGCAGATGTTCATTTATTTATAAGGAATTCAACGAATAAAATAATCCCAAAAGAACTGACTTCAATGACTTTGTTCCTATGAGATCATCTCACACTTTCAAATATAAGAAGAATTTTTAAATCGGTCCGCAATTGACGGAGAAATCGGATAGAAATAGAAAAAAAAATTACAGTCGAACATAGAACCTCCTCCTGTTTGAAGTTAGAAGGACTTTTATTCCCTTCATCGGGAATCATAGACCATGCTGATAAGGTATGAGATATCGTGTCTAGCTATAAATACAATTGATTATTCACAAACTGTGCCACAGTAGTCGAACAGGGGGCCAATTCCCGTGAATCGTGATTTTGCGTGATACTTCGTCTCATCTCACTTATTAGTGTCTACTCCGAACATGTCACATCACTCTAAAAGTCTACCATTACCTTGTTTGTCGCCCTTTACCAGCCGATGCATCACGATCGGTTTGCAATAGACTATCGTGAGATCACGAGAATGCAGAAAGTTCATTTCAATAGAGATTTTGACAGTATTTGTGAAATTTATCGATTTTGAGCGTTTCTCACTTGGATCTCGATGCAGGAGAATTGCCCTCCTGAATCGCACCAATCGTCTCCCAATTCCCGGCCGGATACTTGAATCGTCCACAGTTCTACCTTTACCACCTTTTTTCATTGAACTAATTCAAAATAAATTGCCGGGTACATTCACTCCAGTTCTTGCCGCGTTTCGGCAAAAAGTGTGAATAATTTGGGTTTACCAAAGGAAGTTGGTTTGCTGGTATTTTCATGGGGGATTGACTGTGTTGTTTGTTTAATTTATTCTAAAAATACTGACAAATTGTAGATACATGATAGTATGCGATACTATTGCATATGTACATACGCTGTCTCTTCTATTCTATATGATATGGCTTGGAAAAAGACAGCCATACGCTGTCTCGTCTGTCCTATGTTTTGGCGGGTATTGGTTAGCGAACTGTCACTGTCACAACGAGAACTGTCAATGAGGGTTGGAATGATGAAGGTTTCATGTGTGTAAGATCGGTGAGTTCGGGGCTTAGACGAGATAATGACACTCGACACTACAAACTCGAGTTCGGGTTGAGTTAAAATATAAATACGAGGGCATGTCGAGCCAGTGTGTAATAAATAACATAAATCCTATCAACATACTAATCCTACACATGAGATACATTTATTTCTGCTGGACACATAACACATGACACTGAACACAGCGTCATCAGATTACTATCTATGCCTATTCGTACTGTGGGATCTTCATCATTATCATCATTATCACACAGCAGTAGAACGTCCACCGCTGGTCATAGCCCACCCTTATGGAGTTTGAAATCCAAGTACTGATCATGAGGGTTGCCATACTCACCACGCTGGTCAGGCGGGTTGGCGAGCGCAGTACGGGATGTTGATACACGGAAAGATGCTGCTGCCAATCTTCCCTTAATAAAAGAGAAGGAGCAACATTCTACTGCCGGCATCCCACGGTTCCTATGGGATAGCAATAACTTCATTTTTTTGAACAACATTTTGTGTCATGGATGTAAAAACGAATATATAGGTATTCGTTCTAAACCAGAACACCCAGCGGGAAATTGTTTGCATGATTTGCAATTATGTAAAAATTACTGTTGTTATTATGTCATTGAAGTATAGGTACGTACATACTGTTTTTAGCGTCTTCAACAGTACCTACCCAACAAACACATTTTCTGGCAAAATACCTGAACAGCACTCTGAACGAATAATAATTATTACTCTCCTTGACATTTTCCATTTTGCCAGCATTGCTTTCCAGCTTTCGACAAAAACGTATCTACTCAAAGGAGTTATGTTAGCTGTACTGATTACTCGTTCCTTTTAAACCGACCATAAACAAAAGGAGGTTCTCAAGTCAACGCGTTACTTTATTATATAGGTACCGATGTAAGCGTAGATAAGTAAAGGCAGCATCCGTTCGGTCACGTATTTAATCTAGGTAAGAGCGGGCACGGCGGCCTCCGCGACGAAACAGTAACTCAATATTTGAGTATGAACGACGCCGATCAATTGTACACGCTGCCTCTCCGTGAGGCCACGATAGTGCCACAGGAGACGGAAATAGCTGGTTCACTACGTTTGATTTTGTAACTTCTTAGTGAAACAGTTGCTCAATATTTGTGTATGAACGACGCCGATCAATTGTACACGCTGCCTCTCCGTGAGGCCACGATAGTGTCACAGAGGACGGAAGTAGCTGGTTCACTACGTTTGATTTTTTGCATCATCACTGTTTCACTAAGAAACAGTTGCTCAATATTTGTGTATGGAAGTCGCCGATCAATTGCCTCTTCTTATTATTAAGGTCACGACCGAAAAACAGCTGGGTCATTGCCGAATATACTACACGTTACTTCTTCGTACAGGGTGTTGCCCCAGAGAGTCATTGCCTTTTCATCATATCGAAATTATTTCCCACTTACTTAGAATTAGCATTCTTAGTAAAAGAATGAAAGCAGTAAAACATTTTTTAAATAGGTTTTTTATATAAATGTCTCAAACAAAACTTACATTAACGGTATTTAGGCATCTTATTAAAATCTTCAGTCATCACGTTGTGTGTCTTACCTATAAGCGAAAAATATTTATTCTTCTTATAACTACTACAATGTGCATAGCTTGAAGGCTGCGTCACTTATCTGAATGTTAAGGTACCTTCAATTTAATATTACGAACCTACTGAAAAATATGCCGCCGTGGGGTGCCGGCAGTAGAATGATACCCCTCCTCTCATGCCCATGGATGCAGTAAGAGCCTGCTAAGGGATACCTCCGGAAGATGAGCAGCAGCGTCTATCCGTGCATCCAAGCGTGGTGAGAATGGCAACTACCCCTCATGGAGGTCCATGAGGGAGGCCTGTGTTCATCAGTGGACGTTTTATGGCTGAAATGATGACTGAAAAATATCTCACTATTCTGAGAATTAATATTACACATATATGACGATTTTGTGAACACAGTAATTTTGATTTCTTTATTGATCCACAAAATCTACAGCTATAATTATAGCAAATAACCTAATAACAGCTGCTTCAATTTTAAAGACTTAACTCAGGGCCAGTTATTGTGAAAGAAAAGAAGGTGCCCAGCTGTTTCACTTTTCCCATGATGTCCACTAACAAAGTTTACTCTCCTTTGTGTATCCGTACAAAAAGCAAATCGAGTTACTGACAAAAACAGAGAAAATCGACTGACAAACACCATTATCACGGCCATTTTCGAGGGTAGCTCGTGATGACGACGTTTTTCACCATCCGCCGGGTTACTGAACTGTGCTGGTGAGAGTATCGAGGGATTTTTAGATCGTTGCTGGCTGAAAAACCTCCAGACCTTTCACATTCATTAAGTGCTTCGTGTGCTACGAGTGCTTGCGAAGTACAAGTCTTGGTATTACTTATTGATTCGACACCAGAGAAGTGATCCATAGATTAATATTCATCATTTCAGCCATAAAACGTCCACTAATGAACTAAGGCCTCCCTCATGGATCTCCATGAGGGGTAGTTGCCATACTCACCACGCTTGGCAGGCGGGTTGGCGAGCGCAGTATGGGATGTTAATATATGGAAAGACGCTGCTGTCCATCTTTTGGAGGTATCCCTTAGCAGGCTCTTACTGCATCCACGGGCATGAGAGGAGGGGCAAATTTACGTCGTTCTAATTGCCCTAATTCTAATTCTAGTGGGGTTACCATATCTGCACTGACGTCCCGCATTGGGATGTATTGCGCATGACCGTGTGGATGATGTACCGGAGAAGGACTCTGGGCCGCTGGCAGCATTCCATGAGCATTCCCAAAGGATATGCAGAAGTTGTAGAAGGTCATGACTCCATATACATCTGCAGTCCCGTTTTTAGTCCCCGACAAAAAAGAGGGGAGTCTATCTGTGGAATCGTAGCTCGTAAACTAGAAGACCGATTTATATGCAGCTTTTTTTTAAATGCAGGTTTTCTAGAGGTGGTAGACGTTTACAAAATATGGGGTTTAATTTGGGTATGAATAATCTAATGTTTCCAAATACACCCAAGTTTGCTGTCAAATGTAAGAAAATTATGTGTTGAGTGCAAAACTGAGAGTTTCCTAGAAATCAATTGAGTCGTTTACATGATATTAGGGGTGAAAGTGGGAATTAACTATCGAATGTTTTCAAATATATCCAATTTCGATATACGATATAAAATTAAAGGGAATTAATGATGAGTAGAAAGCAGGTTTCCTAGCTCTTACTTAGTGGCCGAGGTAACTAAGTTTTTTTTTATCCTACGAATGTTGACCACTCACTGCTGAGCAAAGGGCTCCCCCAAAGTCTTCAAACCATCCCGGTCCTTTGCAGACTTGCAACATCATGAAAATCTTTAATTTAAAAAATATTGTTGACCTAGCGCCCTGTGCCGAAGCCTTTGAAGAACATATTACAGGACACTTACAAAAGAACTAACCAGCATTGGGAAGCGAACAAGGCAATGTCATCGGCCGCGCAAGGATTGAATTCACGACTCGTCGTTTTGTCTCGATCGGTCGAGTTCGGTAAATAAACTCGATCGAAATCGATTGGTCGCGTCTACCGGTACCGGGAGGAAGACATGTTTGTGGGAAGATGACGTGTTGATAAATTTCATGGATAAGTATTGAGGAGACGCATTAACCATTAAAATCATCATCATCATCATTCTCAACACCATCATCATCACCATCATCATCATCATCATCATCATCATCCTCATCACCATCATCATCATCATCATCATCATCTTAGCCGTAGAACGTCCGAACTGACGAACGTACGAACGAACTGTTGGACATTGGCCTCCCATCATGGATCTCCAAGATCATGAGTATATATACTCGCCAACGTTCGACTGCCGGCACCTGACGGCACTTTGTGTGATATATTTAAATAAATCAAATGCCCTAACCGTATGAAGGTTATTTTTGTTTTTTAAGTGTAAACCCACAATAAGGTATCATTTATATAAAATGAAATGAACGTTGTAGACACCTTTATACGCGTAGAGATGTATTCTACAACTTCACGAGAACATTAAATGATTTAGCTAACACAAGTGAGTGCCGCCATTAAAAAAATCATAAAATTACTACACAAGATATCATAGTAATATAACAACGTCGTTAAAATTGCCTTCATAATGAATTAAGCTAGCAATAGGAAGATATGCGCCATGAAAAATTACAAAGTATGCATTTATATTCGCTTAATGAAGTTAAAATTTATCTCTTTACTTTATGGGGCTGTAAATATCAGAACCACGAATTAACTATTAAACCTGGGTATTATGAAAATAGCTAATATAAGTAACTTGTTAAAGACGGTAACTACCAAAGCTAGTTTTTGTTTTATTTTTTAATTATCTTGATTCCACAGAGAAAAAAAGCGCCATATGTATGTTTATAATGATTTTAGTGAAACCTGTAAAATATGGTGAAAATGCCTAGGCCTACCATGACATGACTAAGATAAAGAATGTAGGAAAAAGGGGGAGGGGCAAAAATTAAACGGTACAGACCATCAGTAACAGTAAAAAGTTAGAACTAGAGGTATATCAATTTGACTAACTCATTTTTGCCAGCGGGCGATGGAGCGCAGTATTCTTGGAGCAAAAAACATATTAATTTATTTAAATATTTTATTCAGAAGTCATACAGTTTTGTAAGCTTAAGAGTCAACTAATCTCACTAATATTATAAAGCCGAATGTTTGTTACCTCTTCACGCATATCTTTGTTGCACGCTGTGCTCTGAGAACTCACGACAGTTTCACGCAACCACTGCTGCTAATTTTCACACTGTTTTCGTATTAATTTTAATTATGTAATTATTTATGTAATTGTAGTTTCAATCTTTTCTTCTTCTTTGGTTGTCGTAATTTCCCAGTTTTCTTAATGTTTAGATATTTTTTTTATTTGTCATCAAAATACCATTATAATTATATTATGAACCAACATTATGCTGAGGCAGGACCTTTTGGTACACAACTCTAACTATAAATGTTTTTTTTTTTATATTAATTATGTTTTTTTTGCCCATCTTTCGGTGGTATCCTGACCTACTGCACGGGCGAGAGAGGCGGACCAACATTTCACTTCCGCCACCGTAGGGTGGCTACGACAAACTGACGGCACCCCAGCAACTAGAGATTATAGTAAGTATGCATTCTCTGTAGGTAAATGTTATACCCCACAGCAACTATACTCTCTAGCAACTAGACTCTCTAGCAACTATAATCTGTTGCTAGAGAGTCTAGTTGCTGTGGGGTATAACATTTATCGACTTTACTTTATAGTAAAGTATGCATTCTCTGTAGGTAAATGTTATACCCTGACAGCAACTAGACTCTCTAGCAACTATAATCTCTAGTTGCTGTGGGGTATAACATTTATCGACTTTATAGTAAAGTATGCATTCGTAAATGTTATACCCCACAGCAACTAGATTCTCTAGCAACTATAATCTCTAGTTGCTGTGGGGTATAACATTTACCTACAGAGAATGCATACTTTACTATAAAGTAAAGTCGATAAATGTTATACCACACAGCAACTAAAGATTATAGTAAAGTATGCATAGTCTAGTTGCTGTGAGGTATAACATTTACCTACAGAGAATGCATACTTTACTATGAAGTAAAGTGAACATTCTCTTAAGTTGCTGTGGGGCATAACGATTACCTACAGAGAATGCATACTTTACTATAAAGTCGATAAATGTTATACCCCACAGCAACTAGAGATTATAGTAAAGTAGGTATGCGTTCTCTGTGGATAAATGTTATACATCCAGGCAAAGCCGAAGGTCTACCACACGTGTGAAAATATATAAGATCTCTTGTTTAATGCCCCTTGTTGCATCTTTGTTGCTTATCGGTCATTAATATTAAATACGTTTGGTGAAATGGCTTTAGTTTAGTATTTAATAAGTTATAGTACCTATAGACGGTAATGCTCAAAACTAACTTGTACTACGATTTACGATAATATAAAAACAATGTAAAGTTTAGTAGGTAAGGCACTTACATTTAAGGCCAGGTTATTCGAAATTTCCGTGCGGGGGCGGCAGTAGAATGCTACTCCTCCTCTCATACCCGTGAATGCAGTAACACCTCCTGCTCCTGAGCCTGCTAAGGGACACCTCCGGAAGATGGGCCGCGGCGTCTTTCCGTGCATCAACATCCCGTTCTGTGGTCGGACAAAGAGTATACCTATTGCAGTTGGATAAACATTATTGATTATTGTACTGTTCAAAACACGATATTTTGCACTTTACTTGATAATAAAAAAATACGAAGTAAGGATAGTTTTTGCATCTTTTTGTGATTGTACTTCAAGTGTATCAACGTTTAATCCTCAAAAAACCTGTCATAAATAGTTAAGAAACGTCGTTTTGAAGAATACTCAGTGGTTAGTTTTTCTCAAAACATTATTTTAAATTTTGTAAAAAGAATATTTATAGAATATAAGTACGGCGCGCACGGGGAGGGAGCATATTGCGCTGGAATAACCTGGCCTTAACGTGTAATATTAAAATATTCAACGCTTATTTTTAACAAGTTGTCAAAATGTATGAACAATATAGTTTGTAATTTTATAGTGTTTAACAAGAGTTGGTAGAACGTTTCAAGGAAATAAAAAGGCGAGTTTCGAACCCTCGTTGGTCAAACCGATTTTACTTCCTAAAGTCGGAAGTGATTTAACCGCTAAGCTACGTAACCCTTACGGGCCGAGACGAAACTCTTAATAAGATCCTATTATAGGCGCAACTAGCTTCATCTTAGTCTCTCATGGTTTACCAAAGGATTCATCATGTCAGCCGTAAAACATCCACTACTGAACTCAAGCCTCCCTCATAGATCTCCATGAGGGGTTGTTGCCATACTCACCACGCTTGGCAGGCGGGTTGGCGAGCGCAGTATGAGATGTTGATACACGGAAAGACGCAGCTGTCCATCTTCCGGAGGTATCTCTTAGCAGGCTCTCACTGCATCCACGAGCATGAGAGGAGGGGTAACACTCTTCTGCCGGCACCCCACGGCTAAAGGATTAAAAGGCCAAAAGACCAAAAGACTAAAATACCAAAGGATTAAATTATTGTAATAACAATGTCATCTATGGCGCAGCGGGCGAAGGTCCGCCTGCGACGCAAGGGGTTGCGGGTTCGATTCCCGCCTCGGGACAAATGTCTGTACGATCTGCAGATATTTGTTCAGGGTGTTCTGGGTGTTTTTCTATATATAATAAAAATATCTATCTATGTAGTATAATGTATTAAGTATATCAGTCATCTAGTACCCATAACACAAGCTCTGCTTAGCTTGGGGCTAGATGATGCTGTGTGATTTGTCCAGCATTTTATTTATTTATTTATTTATTTATTTTATATTTATCTAGCATCCGCATCTAGTTCCAAACTAAGCAAAGCTTGTACTATCATCATCATCACCATCTCAGCCGTAGGACTGATTTCCACGTTCACAGGTGAACATAAGCCACCTTCATTGATCTTCAAGGTCATCATGAGGGGCTTGTTACCATACTCACCATGCTTAGCAGGCGGGTCGGCAACCGCAATACGGGATATCGATACACGGAAAGACGCTGCTGCGCATCTTCTAGAGCTATCCCTTGGCAGATTCGTACTGCATCAACGGGCAAGAGAAAAGAAGCAACATTCTACTACCAGCACACTACGGCAATTTATAAATATCTTGAACTAATTACAAACAAATTATGTTTGCTCTAAAAAACCGAGTCATTTGTCCAAAATCCTAACGAGCCTCCAAAACATTAGACAATCATTCCACATGTCATTAATTACGCCCTAAATTAATGACATAATCATTTTCGTCGCCAGCCCTTCGTTTTATCATTCAAAACTGTCAAGTACAACATCAATCATAGAAGGCCAGTGACTATGACAGGCCTAGGGCTGCGTCCCCGTTTGGCAAACTGTTAGCGGCCGACTGAGTACGCGCTTATATATACCTATGTATTTAAAACTAGCTTCTGCCCGCCGCTTTGTATGCGTTATCCAGATTTGCGTTGCCCAGATAAAAAGTAAATGTGTCAATCCTGGCCAACTACTAGACTAGACATACAGGACGCACTAAAACTTTTGTCACGAATCCTTGACTATACTCGTACAAACATTCAGAACACGAAGACACACGAAAGAACACGGGGTTTAACGAAGGTTAGGCTTGCAAAACACCTCTGCCACCTTCCAGCTCAGTCGGCTTATTGGTTAGAAGAAAGAACAGGCCAATACGCGTCTGAAGCTCACTAAGCTTGGGTTTCCTTACCATGTTTTCCTTCACCGATACGATAAAGCACGCACTCAACAGCATTCTGAATGTTGAACGCAACAACTTACTTCGACTTTGAAAACTATCAATAAAACAGACATTCAAAATTCGAATTTAAAACTGTCACAGTGTAGCATTATTCATATGGATTCACCCAGTAAGCTGTGTGTTACGAAGTTTAATTAAAAAAAAGCGTGTACGTCTCGGGACGCACGACAGAAGTGATAACTAACGCTACGGGTTAGAGTGAGAGAGGAAGAGCCTGCCTACCGCTGCCGTATGCGTGAGAGGAAGGGAAGCGAGACAGACTGGCACCGTAACGCGTTACGTAACGAAGCGGTTTACCCTCCCATAATAGTTATCACTTCAACAGAACACAACAGGGTTCTGAATGTTGAACGCTACAACTAACTTCGACTTAGAAAAGTACGAACAAAACAGACATTCGAAATTCGAATTCAAAATTGACATAGGTACTGAAATAAAAGTAACTGTCACAGTGAAGGAACACATTATTCATATGGATTCACCCAGTTAGCTGTGTCGTTGCGTATTAGAAAGCTCAGTGCGGGAAGCAAATCGACTTTTAATTAGTCAGATAAGGGGCTCATTACACAAGCATTAGTTGTGTCAACTAACGTTTTTCCATTATTTCCTCTAGGGTACTGTTGAACTGGAGAAAAACCGTTATGCATAGGCATGCATGCCGTGGGGTGCCGGCAGTGGAATGTTACCCCTCCTCTCTTGCCCGTGGATGCAGTAAGATCCTGCTAAGGGATACCTCCGGAAGATGGGCAGCAGCGTCTTTCTGTGCATCAACATCCCGTACTGCGCTAGCCAACCCGCCTGCCAAGCGTGGTGAGTATGGCAATTACCCCTCATGGAGATCCATAAAGGAGGCTTGTGTTCAGTACTGTAAGTTTTACGGCTGAAATGATAATGATGTTGTCATGGGGGGCATATAGAAACTTTACCTCAAGTATTTTTATTTTTTATTTGTAATAAAACAAAAAACAGCTGTTTATAAAATAATAGTAACAAATGATGAGAACAAAGAACCCTTAAGAAGTTTTTACTTATGGTTATACACAGGTAAATAAAAACAATGTCGTGCCCATTTTTTAACCCCGACGCAAAGAGAGGGGTGTTAAGAGTCTGACCTATAGGTGTGTGTGTAGGCGAGGCGAAAATAGAGCCCTAGAAAGAAAGATAGACCGCCTCTGTTTCTGTGACGCTTTAGTTGACTGGCAGTCACAGTCACAGTCTATAGGTTTTTTTATATAATATGTTACTTCTTATTTATTTTTACGTGTATCTAGAAAAGTATCTTTAATAGACCCATCAACAGTACATTTGACATGTTGATAGCCGTGGGGTGCCGGCAGTAGTTGCTCCTCCTCTCTTTCCGTAGATGCAGTAAATAACTGCCAAGATATGCCTATGGAGATGGGCACCAAAATCTTTTCGCGTATCAACATCCCGTACTGCGCTCGTCAACCCTCCTGCCAAGAGTGGTGAGTATAGCAACAATCACTCTTGATCAGATCACTCATGAGGGAGGTCTATGTCCAGCAGTGGACGTCCTACGGCTAGATGATGATGTTGAGTACATACGGAACCTTGCACCTGCAGTGACGCTTGGCATCCCTCAAATACCCTTCACTCCATATCAGCGTTTCGAGCGCAAGTGAGCGTGGCAGCATAATGTTATTTTAACAGATGCTAATGCCATTCTTCTTATACCCTGTTGTAATGCCCGATGGTTTTATGTTACATCAATGAAATTATGTCTTTAGTCTGTGGAAAATGGAGATGAAACCGTGTTGTACGTCCTTAGCTCTGCCAAAAGGCGCCCATACATACGTCATAGAATTTTCAGGATGTTTTGACTAGAGTTGCCACTATAGTGATTTGGCCGAATATCGAATGTTCGGCAACGTTATCGGCCGAAGCGCCGAATATTCGGCACAAAATACATGCTTGTCGAGCGCGTAAGCAAGGCAAGTCGCAACCTATCTCCATCGTTGCGGTGCATACGGGAGCGGAGGCAGGTATTTGACTATTTGTTTCAATTACGAGTAAATTACGTTGTTGTTTTGTTTTTTTTTCATTAATGTTTTTTCATTAATTATTTCATAATAATACTTAAAACAGAAGTTCGTTCGTTAGTTCTTTTTCAATTGTGTGTTTGTCAAAAGATGTATAAAATGACACCAGTTAATAAAAAATGCTGAAAAACTTGTATTTATCCATAACAACTTACCACAGATCAATTTTATTAACTAAAGTCAATACTTAATTAATTTGGTAATGAATACATATCATCTTAAGTATTTTTTTTTTTTGATTAGTTTACAATAATAAACATAATTGTACCCTAATAGTATTACAATCTAGCCAAGAAGGCTAATGAGCAATTTTAATTTGACATAGTTTTATAAAATAAATTATTTCTAAGAATGTGTCCAATGGCACTTTTCTTACTGTCTCTATTTAAGGGGAAGACACTATGTTTTTGTGTTCTTTATTAATATTTTTACACTATCACTTTTCACTACACTAACTCAAAAGGTTTAGTTCTTTTAAGTCTTCTCACTTGATCTGTATTGTCGAGGAGCTGGATTGCCTCAACGTTTACATGATGATGAAGTCTTTTTTCGTGAGCTTCTGCGTATTTTTGTATAACTGTAGCAACGAAGTCTATATTTAGGTCCCGGTGAAGATCTTCGTTTCTTACGTACCATGGTGCATTTACAATATCCCTGAGTACTTTGTTTTGGAATCTTTGAATGATGTCAATGTTACTTTTTTTGGTACAGCCCCATAGCTGTATACCATAGGTCCATACTGGCATAAGGACTTGAGTAATTATGACGCGTCTTTTTTTCATGGTTTGTTATTCGGCCGAATAATGCGTACTCTTCAGCCGAATACTATGCCTAATACCAAAAAAAGTGACCGTATAGACCGAATATCGAATAGTAGCCGAATATTCGTGGCATCTCTAGTTTTAACCCTTCCCTCCTTGTCTGTCACCAGCTGATCACATTGGTGAAACCCCCTCCCTAGTGTGACTTCACATAGATATTTTGCAATTTCACATCTACAAATTTTCGGCTGTAATCGAACGTGGTGCGTCACTGAGGTTAAGTACATATTTCTGTCTGCTCTACTGTCAAATGCTTTTTTCCCTTTCTTTTCATCATAGAAAAAAGGTGGAATTTCAGTATTTATTAAGACACAAAAAACTGCTAAAACATCATCGTGTTTTTTTTTATAAAGAACTTCTCTACATTGTTGTGAAACTCATACAAAGAAAGTTAATCATTTATTTATGCGAGCTTGTAAAAAGGAAACAAGAATCAATAAAATGTAACGGCTAATTCAAAGATTGCGGCCCATTACCCGCACTTAGAACTGCACCAAATGATACCCTCTCGCAGTCCCACGCACGAATAATCCCCAACACATTACGGGACGATTTTCACGGCTGGCTATAATTTAATATAATCCAAAGACATGGATTTGTGCTGTTTCAGAACGACACAAAACATGCTAAACTCAATTTTAAAAACAGAACACAATAGTGCTCTGAATGTAGAATGCTACAACTAACTTCGACTTTGAATACAACAAATAAAACAGACATTCGAAATCTGAATTCAAAAGTGAGCTCTATGGTGATGCGCACATCGTGGATTTGTCGGAGTTGGGCCGATTGAAACGATCGTGATTCCGATAATCGGATGGCATGTTATCGATCACGATGTTAAAGTTTCCAATCGATTTGATTGTGGATCAATGTTTTGATTTCCAATTCACGCTTGCGCCGATTTGATGCTAAATAGCGTCACGTAGGTGATGGTCTTATTACGGATCGCAATTTCGATTCCGATTCGAAATTGCAACGTTTACAACACTTTTGATGATGGTATGATAGTTACTTAGGTATTTGTTACCAACATTAGTTATATTTAGAATTAAACTACCTAGTTATTAATATTTAGAATTCATGTAAATAAATGTTTTATACAGTTGATTTCATTGAATTTGACAAAGTAGTATAGGTAGGTACATTGAAAACGTAGGTTAAATGTTAAACGTTAAATGGTTATTGATTATGAATATGACGGTGTAATTAGATCCTTTAAACCTTCGGTACTTTGTAATGCTAACCGACTAACCGAAATATAACCATTAAAACCTTTTTTCCAAAATCGCTCCCAAACTAATTTTCAGACAAAAACTTCCTAATGCTTTACATAAACGTTAGTTAGTGATACGTAAGCGATCATTTATATTGTCATTAAACCTTTAAAACGATTATTCAAGACGTGACATCCGCCATGCCGAAATATAAAAAACCTAATTTCGAATGATACCGAAATTACGTTGAATCAACCTTTATAAATTGTAGTGAGTGGATGATTATATACAAATCCTGAGGAGACCTTCGTGCGTGATACATAAAAGGGACGTCTTGAAGTTTATAATTTCGATTCCTCATTTTTTATTACTTTACGAAATATTGTAGAGTTGGAATTGATTATTCCATTTTATTCTGTAAGTATTAAATCGAATAGTTGAAACCTACTTTGCAAACATGTTGAGTCAGCAAAACCAGAAGTTATTTTGAATTTGGATCTTGTTTAAATAATTTAATTGTTCGAATGAAACGACTCATCCAAAAAGTTTCTTTATGATAATGGTGTGTTGGTACCTACTTAACGTTGACCTTTTGATAGAGGTATGACACTTTTTTAAAGGTAGGTGTAAATCGCTCTCACACCACTAAACATGAACAAACACCAAAATACCGGAACTACGGCCACTTGGGGACAAATTGGATGACCTCTCCAATGAAATTGAATTTTATAATGTAAAATTGATGTGGGGATTTAGGTGTGATGGACAAAGGAGAACAATCGTCTCTAATAGTCACTTTAATGTTAGTTTATTCGACAATCTCGTAAATTCTGTTTAAAAGCGCTCATTGCTGAAGATTTTTGTACTTACGTAAACGAGTTTGTAAGTGGAAACGTTGGTCATGTGGCCAGGGCTTAGCGTAAGGTCGTTACATAGATGGTTTATATACCTAGCGTCAGCAACTGGTATTTACGCTGTACAGGACGCTGCAGTGCCTGGGACATTGTTTGATGGTTAAGACTTACCCAGCACATATTATCATCCTTCCAGCTTTTTCAGTTATTTTTAGGTTATATATAGTAAGAGGAATGAACAGCTCAACACGTCTGAAGCTGACTAGGCCTCCGGTTTTTCCTTCAACGTTAAAAGACGTGTTAAATGTTAACATACCTACAATGCAGCGCTGGTCACGTGCTTAGTGAACGTGATCACCGCGGCATTGCAATTGTTATAGGTAGAGGTTACCGCTTAACATCAGGTGGGCCTTCGGCTTGTCTCGTCATTTAGTAGTAAAGCTACTAACCGAGCACAATAACATGAAAGCCAATATATCACGACTTAATGAAAGCAGTGCAACCACGGAGTTTAAGCTATCTCAAATCGAGAACGAGATCGAGAAACTTAAAGTAATACAACCAAGTACCTCAGCTAATGCCACGACTTCTCTACCTATTTTTGAAAATGAAGATGAGATTATTAGTGAGATACAAGAAAGAGCTCTTAGAAGTAAAATTATAATTGCCATGGGCATTGCTGAATCGACAGATACAGACAAAACTGTACGTCATGCGCAAGATATAAGTACTATTCAAGATGCAATACAAAATATTGTGGACAAATCAATAAAATATTCAACGCATTTCAACTTGGACAATACTCTAGCGATAAAGCTCATCCACTCAAAGCATGTTACAATAACCCTGATGATGCTAAAAACATATTGAAAAATAAATCCAAATTCTCTGAAAAATATCGAGTACACTCTGATCAGACACCACTTGAAAAAAAAACACTTGAAAGAGCTAGATCAAGAATTGGCCCATCGCACTAAGAAGGGTGAGAAAAATCTTAAAATAAAATACGTGAAAGGAGCGCCCAAAATTGTACTTGTACAAGAGTCTCCAAAAAACTAATCCAATTAGCGCTATACGACGGTTCTGATGGCAGTGTAACGTATCAAAAATGTCCAGCGTATAAAGATGTAAATACCTCGAAATCCAGCCTGAACTTTCTGTACATACTTTCTGCACGTAGCATCTTATGGAAACCAAATAAGATGAACTGAAATGCATAATTCAAGCATTTAACTGCCTTATTCAAGTTATAATTCTTACTGAAACATGGTTTCAGTCTCCGGAGGAAGCCGAAACATTTACACTTACCAGCTATACGCATTACCACAATACCAGAACTGTAATTTTCTTTGTGTTGTTACGTATGTTATTGTTGCGTATGTTATTTTCTTTGTATTGTGCGTGTGGTAAATAAATGATTTTCTTCTTCTTCTTGTTCGTGGTTTAGAAAATAAAAGTACTAATTTGTGGGTATTTGCATAAAAGATGGAATGGACTTGAAAATGTTTCGACATAGTTATATAAGGTAGTGTTTTGATTTTAACAATGATAATTTGACTAGGTGCTATGTTTAATTCTAGCTTGAAGTTTTATTTTAGTTGAAGCACGTAGAACTAGTTTAATTTATAGATGTTTCTCATGTAAGTGAAATTGTAAAGTTTCTTTATGAGAATAAATGTTCTTTATCCTCAAGAACGGCGCATTAAAGAGGAGGCCTGTACCCAGCAGTACCCCAGCAAACGGGTTGAAATAATGATGACGATCATCATCGATCATAAATGCCGTGAACTAATGATGTTTGATCGGAAACTATGTACGCATTTAAAACCATTCATTGAACGATATGTAAATGACGAAATTCCTATTAAAAATCTATTTTTATGTGATTTTCTGCTGACCAGTTATTTACTATTACAAACAATTTTACCCATAACAAAACCTAACTAAAACAAGAGGCATAAAAGACCATGTTCATTTAGCAAAGTCGATGAAAAAATCGCGACTTATCACGTCCATCAAACGAAGTTAAAACGAAGTGCTAATTAAGATATAATTATAAAATCACTCTTTACAAAGTAACGGATATAATCCTTTGCACTACATTATAATCGCAAAACCTTATTGCAACTACGCTATGGTTCAAATATAGCAAGAACAATATACTTAAGTAACATAAAAGCAAATTTACATCAAATAGGCCCGACCTTTTCGAAAAGAAAAATGCTTGCAACTTGCGTGAAATGCCACCTGTCAATTTGGAATACCTTGATGTTAATACCCTTTTGTTTTGTCTGTTCAGTCGTCTAAAGGCATGCAGGATAGAGTCAATCATAGTTTGCAATTGTAATTGAATTGTTTTTAATGCAATTATCAAGTTGAAGCTGACGGGTGTGGGTATAAATTAGAAAGGGAAATAATTAGCCCCTTTATTATTTCTGACACCGCATAGTTGCGATGATCTCAATATTAAGGACAATGACGGGTTTTTTTATAGAGAAAACTAGTTCCGTCAAAAATAGTTCTGTTAAATAGACGGTGTTAGCGTTCTTTTACTGATAGTAAACAAAATAGTCAATGACAGAACTACTGAGATCTGTAACTTCGCAGCCATTTCCGCTCGCTAGATCCAACTATTAGGTTCTGTACCTAGTATACTTTTTACTGAAAACAGATCAATGACTTTGAAAAAAAGAACAAATCCAAATACATTCTGTCTTTGGGCTTTAAAATCAGGAAAATAATCAAGGCTTATTTAACCCGATTCGAAATTCAAGGCAATTTGAGAAGGAATGATTTACCTTATTGTACTACATTATGACTAAAAAGATCTTTGTTTAAAACGCGTTACCTTTATTAAACACGCTTGTAGATAGCTTTACTTGTATCTATGTTAACGGAATCTTCGAACGTTTTAACCCACTTGAAGACATCAGATGTAAGTAATTGAAACTTTGCATACTTATCAAGGACCGATTGACATTACAATAATTCAGTGCTGTTTAGTTTTTAAATTATTATTTTACTATCATCTCGACGTTTCACAGAATTAGTGCATATTCTAGTATAGTATTCTCCAAGTATTTTTTTTTAAATATATTTCCGTAACATTTTAAATACTGCGTTACCCGCGCGTTAAGTTGCTGTCAAAGTCAAAGTCAACAAGTGTGTATTGAATACAGAAAAATAGTCACTTTACAAAATTAAAAAAACACATTTAAATTGGTTAGAGCACATTAAATTCGTTCGCTTTAGAAAACTCTTTTACAAGGGAAAGAAAGAAGCGAAGACGAAAACTCACACTTTCACGTCTATTCATCTTACCTAACCGACACGTGTTAGTTAAATCCTGTCCATAGACAATAAACAGTAGATGTAGAACACCCACTGATAGGCTTAGAACCCTCGCGTGTGGGCGCCCATTAGCGTGCCCCATTGCCGCGCTATCCATGACGTCGATGTCTTATTTACCATATTACTACCAACCTACCAACTACATTTCCTATTATTACTATTTATTGTACCGTGGGGCACTGGCTGTAGAGTGCCGTGGGGTACCGGCTGTGGAGTACCGTGGGGTACCGGCTGTAGAAGGATACCTCCGGAAGATGGGCGGCAGCGTGTTTCCATGTATCTTGTACTGCGCTCGCCAAACCGCTGGCCAAGCGTGGTGGGTATGGCAACAACCGCTCATGGAGATGAGGACATGAACATCTATGAGTGAGGCCTGTGTTCAGTAGTGGACGTTTTACGGATGAAATGATGACTGTTTATTATACGACCAACGGGAGACAAACGTAGTTACGATAACGCTTTCTTGATATTTAGCTGAGAATAAGCTTTGGGTTGAATCTACATGCCGTGGGGAGGGCAGTAGTATGTTGCCCTTCCGCTCTTGCCCGCGGATGCAGTAAAATCTGCCAAGGGATACCTCCATAGCACAGTATTTCTGTGTAGCATTTTCAACATGCCGTATTGCGTGAGCCAAGCATGGTGAGTATGGCAACAACCCCCACGTGACCAGTACTTAGAAATCCATGAAGGAGGTCCATGTCTAGCACATCTTCCGGCTGAGATAATGAACCAACAAACCCTATATTTATTCCTTTATTAAACTTTTTGATAAAAACTAATTTAACCTTCGCTTATTTGTACCTACTTATTAATGACCTATAAATAAATAAATAATGCTGGACAGATCACACAGCATCATCTAGCCCCAAGCTAAGCAGAGCTTGTGTTATGGGTACTAGATGACTGATATACTTAATACATTATACTACATAGATAGATATTTTTTTTATATATAGAAAAACACCCAGAACACCCTGAACAAATATCTGCAGATCGTACAGACATTTGTCCCGAGGCGGAAATCGAACCCGCAACCCCTTGCGTCGCAGGCGGACCTTCGCCCGCTGCGCCACAGAGCTCGTCTATGTACTAACTTGGGTAAAATATAATTAACTTTCTTCTTTGCTGTATTTCTTTCCTTGATATTTGTGTGCCAAAGCTTCGACTGACACAAGTGTATCTCAATCCGTGCCTATTTCTCAGCGATGTAAAAGCGACTAGCCATGACTATCAAAATTGATAGAGATAAATGAATGATATGGTTCAAAAATAGGGTCCCTTCGAGGTGCGTGGTTTGTCTGATGCAGAAGGGGTCGATTCCGTCACACCGTTTCCGGTAAATCCATGAATCCCCCCTATAAGGGGGTACATAAAATAACACCTGGAATTCACCTGGAGGCGTATTCCAGTATAGTAAGAATTAAGCATCCGTTCCCTTATTTACTAACTTTAAGCATTACCTGGGAGACTACCCCATAAACGAAGCCTAGAGCTAATTACCTTTAACGGCCTCTAACATTAGCACAGGCAAATTAAATTTGTTCACCTGATTAAGGCTATGAAGTCATTTCAGTTTTATCGCCAGTTGGCATGTTTCACGAATTGTAGTTCTGTGGTAACTTAACAAAACTACAACTATAAGGGCGGTCCATGCATGCTATGTTACTTAATAATAAATTATCATTTCTGTGTGAAATGTCCTGCATTATTTATTTATTGAATAGACTTGAAGAAAGAACAGTTCACAATTAGGACCAAATGATGACATTTTTAAAATGGACATCCCGAAATTAAAACTGATAAATTCGGGGCTACCTACTAATTAAACCTATGTATTTCTTTACATAATTGTGCGTTATTACATTACAGCTATCTTGCGGCGCCATCTTGTTAGCCGTTCATTAATAAAAAATATTTTACAACAGATAACAGAATATACTAGATTGCATTTACTGAACAATTAAGTTGACAGATGTTTTCCATCAACCAAATATTTACGAGAATAAATTGCAAAGTAAAAGTTGTATGTCTCGATATTCTTCGCAATATTTATCAGCTTCTTCCTCTTCTTTTTTATTCGCGCCTAGAAATCTAGGGTAGGAAGCCAAATGCGCGCCAAACGCGAAGGCCAATCACTGACTACTGTCCACCACACCAGCACCTTCTTCCATTTTTGCACTAAGAAGGTTCGATTTCACGCAATATCGCCAACAATCTCAGCAGCTAATTACCACATTTTTTTAAAGATGTAAAAACGCAGCGGTGCTTAACATTTTTTACTATTAAACACTCCCAAGCATGTAATTATAACGTGCATATTTTATTATTTAACTGTCTTTAGTTATAACTTTAATGATACCTTCCAATATCAGTTAGCAGATTATGCAACCTTAAAAGTTAAAACCCATGGTTAGAACACGCTAAAGGCAGTGATTACGCGAGGTTAAAATAAAGTTTTAGTGCATTTAAATAAATGACCAGGTGTTCAGCAGGTATCGTAAATGGAACCACTATTACTAGGTACAGGCGGTCCCAGAACACTAACAAATAATAAGTTTCTTGTAAGCATTCAAAACGGAATATTGAGCCTAATTTGAGTAGTTTGTCCTTGGTATTACGAGGCATGCTTCATGGTCACGGATGAACTGTACGGAGTCGACATTCAATTAAAAATGGATATTTTAGGACCCAAGATGGTTTGTTGCTAAGATTTGAAATCTTGAAAATAGTTGAGGAGGTGGGTTCCATTTTCTGTAAGATAATTATCTATTATAAGTAAGGCGCTCGAGTGGGATGATATTACTATAGATTGCCCAAAGCTATAGTAATATCATAAAGCTTGCTTGTTTGTCTAGTTGAACGCGCTAATTTTAAGAACTACTGAATCGAATTGAAAAATTATTTCGGTGTCAGATAGCCCCACTCCATAGCTTCCGTTGCGTGCGTAAACGTTTCAAGTTGAGCAAACATCATGTATGGCGAAATTGTTCCCCTTAAAAAGTTATAAAAAAAGTATGAGATAGCACAATATAATGTCTTTTAAAGTTAACTCACTATAACCTTTTCATAGTAATCAAATTTGTTTTTATACATGATAGTGATTAACGTATTAATTTTGATAAATATTGATATCCTTACTTATCCAAATAAATACCTTATTAATCACGAATATTATATTTTGAACAGAATATCTGTTACACCATTTTGAATTCAAGAAATATCATAAAAGATATTACCGTTTCACCGCGCGTGCATTTTTATTATGAGGAATGATGGACAGTCAGTTAATAATATTTTTTTAAAATTATAATTCCTTACCTAAGTGGTTTGTGGATAAAACAAAGTGTCTCAACTCCTTTAGAATGTGCCTTCGACCCACTCTCTCTCATATGTGACGTAGACAAAGTTAGCGGGATAGCTAGTTGTATAAGTGGGGGCTGTATGATGTTTCGTCCTTCTTTCCTCCGTCGACCGAGACACGTTCTCGGCTTGCCCGGTTGCCCCTAACCCGGAGGTGACGTCAACCCGTCCCACATTAGCGTCTAGGCACACTTCCAATAACCGGTCCCGCCGGCGGGGCCGAAGAATACACTCTTCCGTCTTAAGGTGCAGTTTTGCACCTGGACGTTAACCATCATTACATACAAAAATCTGGCAACAGTCCAAGCCGTGGTTCGAACCTAAGTGGTGCCCTTGAGCTTGTTGCCCCAACCTAACTTTTGCGGCTAGGCGCCTTCTGCGCTCGCCATAGTCCGGTAACGTTGTCATGGCCATCTGCGGTCAAAAAAAAGTTTCGTCCATTGGCTCACTTTTTGTTCAGTGGTCGAAGAGGCAACACGTCCTTTGAGCGGTGGTGTTGTTCGTTGCTGGGCAACTAACTCTGCGTCTTTGTTGTTTCTAGTGTATTTCGTGACGAATGGCGAGACGATTTCTCCTGAAGTTGCCTTGTAAAGAGGCGAAACAGGTTTCAAATTCTCTTAGTGTTTGTCAAGCGCTCATTAGTTGCTAACTACACTAGTTGCTTATATTTTTTTTTATTTCATTTGTTATTTCGTAATGTGTTTAAGCGCTAAATGCTTAAATGGCTACTTAAATTTTTATGACAAATATAATGAAAATATCTAGTTTTAATTCCGCTAATGCTGAGATGCTGAGATTGACTGGTCGGCGGCTGGAACGAATGACTTTCGTTCCAGCCACCGGTCAACATCTCGGCGTTTAGCCTGAAGATGCCTCGCGGAGAGGCGAAACACGTGTCGTCGTGTGGGTTTGGGTATGCATGTTGCACTAACAGCCTGGTTCCCCCTGCATGTGCATAATTAGCGGGCGGGAGGGCGGTGCATATGCATGCATCTCAGCATTAGCGGAATTAAAACTAGATATTTTCATTATATTTGTCATAATAATATGGATTTCCGCAAAGTAACGCCTGATTCTATTAATTATACTTAGATTGTACTTTTTATTTAGAATGTAAGTCTTACTTTATACTGATATGATACTATACTTTGTTTTTCTGTTTTTGAGCTGGCTTTTAAATGAATTTTGTATTTTAGTTTTTAATTTATTGTGTGTACCTTTGACGTATCCAAGTGTTCTTAAGTGACCCTATGGAAAAATAAACGAGTATGAGTATGTGCAATTGTAAGCCTAAAAATCGTTGTCCAAGTCTTCTTCTCGTTATGTTTCGGAATTAATGTATGATTTTTTTATTTAGTTTTGGCACAACCTCACCAATAGTATAAAGCCGAAAGTTTGTTTGTATGGGGGTCTGTTACCTCTTTACGCAAAAACTAGCGTACGTATCGAGCTGAAATTTTGCGAACGTGTAGATGTCGACTAGGATTAACACATAGGCTACTTTTTATCCGGGTACAACGCATGCGAAGCGGCGGGCACAAGCTAGTCTGCAATAAATGTATGAAAAAACATTAATTTTTGACAATATCTTATTGAATGAATGAATGAATACATCTTTATTGTACACCAAAACTAGAATTAAATACAATAAGAAAACTTAAAATAGGTAAATACAAATACACAATGGGCTTTTATATATAGCGGCCTTATCGTTATAGCGATCCTATAAGAGCGATCTCTACCAGACAACCTTTGGATGGACAGGAAAGAGTAAACAATACAATGACGGTGGCGTACTTAAAGGTCACTAAGAAGGAAAGATTTAATGAGACTTATTCATCTGCCTGTTATTCCACGTTTGTCATCGACAGTACCTAAACCGATGTTCAGGGAACAATTAGCTTCTACAATGTTCCTTTATCTATGTCCCTAGCTACAACTAATCTACTCGGTAGAATTATCTACTGAAAATAACTTATCTACCGTAGAAAATAATTAGCCAACCAAAGTGTATTATCTAACGAAAATAACTTACCTACAGAGGAAAATAATTAACCAGCCGATGCGTAAGCGCCTATTCGTATTCCATTTTCATTCTGCAACTGGTAACGTTTGTGTACTAAAATGGGTTTCAGTTCTCTGTTCAGATAGACAGATGGACATTTATTTGGCAACAAAACAGCACAGACAAAAACATAACATAGAAATGACTACCTTTAATACAGACAGGAAAATTAAAAAGAAAAATAATGGCGAAATAAATAATGCTTAACAATTCACTCAGCATCATCTAACCCCAATCTACGCAGAGCTTGTGTTATGTATGACTGATATATTTAATACATTCATCATCATCATCATCATTTCAGCCGTATAACGTCCACTACTGAACACAGGCCTCCCTCATGAATTTCCATGAGGGGTAGTTGCCATACTCACCACGCTTGGCAAACGGGTTGGTGAGCGCAGTATGGGATGTTGATACACGGATAGACGCTGCTGCCCATCTTCCGGAGGTATCCCTTAGCAGGCTCTTACTGCATCCACGGGCATGAGAGGAGGGGCAACATTATACTGCCGGCACCCCACGGCATTTAATACATTATACTAATTATATATATTTTTTATTATATTTTGAAATACATCCAGAACACCCTGAACAAACATCTGCAGATCGTACAGACATTTGTCCCGAGGCGGAAATCGAACCCGCACACGGAGGTCATCGGTCGACGTTGTTGATAAATCATCTTTATTAGATGTAGGTCTGTTCTGGGCAACAGTAGGCACTGTGCCGCTAAATTAAAAACAAAAAAAATGGCAAAACACATGATTGCATACACAATTACACAAATTATTGAATCATGATATCTGTTAGCCGAGTGGTATGGTACCCCCGACTTACAATCCGAAGGTCGTGGGTTCGATACCGGCCGTGCACCAATAGATTTTGCTTTTTTGAAAAATGTATGTGCACACTTAACACGTTTAACATGTTTTAACTGTACGCCGTGGGGTACGGGTAGAATGTTACCCCTCCTCTCATGCCCATGGATGCAGTAAAAGTCTGCTAAGGGATACCTCCGGAAGATGGGCAGCAGCGTCTTTCCGTGTATCAACATCCCATACTGCGCTCGCCAACCCGCCTGCCAAGCGTGGCGAGTATGGCAACTACCCCTCATGGAGATCCATGGGGAGGCCTGTGTTCATCAGTGGACGTTTTTCGGCTGAAATGATGAACACTTTAACGGTGAAGGAAAACATCATGAGGAAATCCGTGGTTAGTTTGCTTCAGACGTATTCACCTGTTTTTTCCTCTGTCTATAGCTGACTAAGGTGAGTGGATAGGTGATGGTAGGGCACCAGTAGGTCAGTTATGTGCCGCTGTTGGCCAAAAAGGACTAGTATCAGCTATATGCTGCTCCGCACCAGAGGTACGAGGCAGTGCTGGTTTTCAGGCCGTTCAGCTCACTCAAACCAGTTTTGGTGGGAAAAATCATAATGACTGACCTCCGTGGCTGAGTTGGTAGGGCGGTTGATACACATGCGGTTGTGGCTTCGATTTTTGCTGGGGGAAACGAATGTTTGCTTTTCAGCAGATATTTGTTTACAAAAAAGTATTATATCAGTCATCTGGTTTCCCATGGTGCAAGCTTTGCTTAGTTTGTGACTAGATAATGCTACGTCATTATCATTATAGTCTTTAAATTGTTTGTTTCAACTAATAACGTTTATTGATTTTTTATATTTTTTATTAGTTCTTGTAGCTGAGATTATGGTAAACTAGCTTGTGCCCGCCGCTTCGCATGCGTTGTATCAAGATAAAAAATAGACTATGTATTATTCCTGGTTCACATCTACAGTGTGCAAAATTTCAGCTCAATCCGTTGGGTAGTTTTTGCGTGAAGAGGTAACAAACCTCCAAATAAACTTTCGGCTTTATAATATTAGTGGGATTTGTAATTTTATGTGATATTGTTGTTTGAACGTTTACACTATTTAACGACGGAGTTTAATAACATAGGTAGTCAGTAATCAGGTGTTATTTAAATGTGTTCAGCTTTTAAAAAATAAATTTAAATTTAAATAAAACCGGGCAAGAGCGAGTCGGACTCGCGCACCGAGGGTTCCGTGCCATCATACAATATAATATATGACAAAGGCGGTTTTATATTTGTTGGAGAACCTTGACAGCGCCATCTCGTGTCTGATAGCGGACCTTATGTAGATTTTTACACTTTCGATGATTTCTAAAAAAGTATGCTAAGTAGAGAGATTGTAATAAATTTCCTCTAATCTTTACATACACTTCTAATAGCAATAAAAGTTTCAGAGGTTTATCTCCTCAAACTTCGGAGATAAGGGGGGGAACGCTACTTTTTTCAACATTTTTGTAAATAACTCAAAAACGATACAACTTAAAGGAAAACTAAGAACTGTTTATTAATGTGCAAATGAATACCTGTCATATGATACCCCACATCATCTATTAACTTCACAATTTTTTTGAAAACCCCCCTTCCACCCCCCTTGTCAAAAAAACTATGCAAATTAGAGAGTTCGCTATAATTTTCCTATAAAGTTTACATACACTTCTATTAGCTAAAAAGTATTCAATTCAAAAATTAAAAATTCAAAAAATACTTTATTCAGTGCGGCCGCATGGACCTTATTGACGCGTATCTCTGCAAACTTCGGAGATAAGGGGGGGGGGGGGGGAACGGTCGTTTTTTCAACATTTTTGTAAATAACTCAAAAACGATACGACTTATAGGAAAACTAAAAACTGTTTGTTAATATGCAAATGAATATCTTTCAAATGATACCCCACACGGCCTAGTTACTTCACTTAAAAATTTTGAGATCCCCTATCCGCCCCCCTGCAATCAAAATAAGAATATTTATTAACATTTTCATATATGCTATATAAGTAAAAAAGTGTTGTCTTTTGCCATTTTAAATTTCAAGTCGATAGCATCAGTAGTTCTCGAGACATCCAGTTGTGACAGACAGACAGACAGAGTGATTCTATAAGGGTTCCTTTTTACAATTTTGGTCCGGAACCCTAAAAAGTGTGTTTTGACACATATCGTATCTTCAGAACGATAAGGATCGAATTCAAAAACCTTAAAAAATATTTTACTCGTAAGTCAAATGATTTTAGTCTTGATTTTTGTAGGTTTCATTTTTAAATTGCGATATTGAATCCCTACCAAATTGCTTACCTGCCTGACAAAGAATAACTTCATCTGATCTAAAACACCTAGGTATACCTATTCAATTTTATCCCCCTCATTATAATTTCGACAAGTAACAGCTAAGTTATAAAGACATTATAATATTACACGAGCACAAGTGCAATTATCAGTGAAATTACAACAATAAACATCTAAGCTCACCGCTAATAGCAATAATAAAGCTATAATCCACTGATTACGGCAATATTGATTACTGCGCGGTAATGAATGTAAATGCAACTATGTTAGGCCGCCGGCCATTGCGGTGTGGACAAGATTGTACGAATCTACGATAGAAATGATTCATTGGACTTGGGGTAGGGCAGACGAGCGATCCATGAGGATACAGCGCAACATACTGTAGAGGAATGCAGTGTTTGGGAATAGCAGCGCCAGGCGCTGGAAGCAGTAGCTGGTAGCGACCTTTCACTGCCAAGTTTGGTGAATGCCATGCTTGATAGTGACAGGGCCTGGAAAGCAATGGTTTCTTTCTGTGAAGACGTCATCGTACAGAAGGAAGCAGTGGAGAAAGTCAGAGAGGAGAGCTTTCAAGAACCGCTTCGCCGGCGGAGGATCGGAAGACCGGCATTTCAATCGCCTTATTCCGCTCAATGGAGACCAGCAGAGTGGTGATGCGAGGAGGGTCACCCCAGCATTGCACAGGTCTCCTAATGTCGTCAATATTTTAAGACATCTCTCGCCTCAAAGGCGCTCTGGAAGGATCGTTCAAAGACGGATGATCACCGAGCGATCGAATCCAACCGGGAACTCGCGACCCTGTCATGTGCTAGTGGAGTCCGGTGACGAATGGTTCGACGACGCTCTGGCGCTAAGGTGAAGGGTGTATTTTAGTAGGTATGTCTACTAGCATTTTGTTGGTAGCAGTGGTAAGTCCAACATACCCTTTTGGTTCTCCTCGGGCTGATGTGGAAGCCTAACATTCATTTTTCATATGATATCCAAGCATCTAAATATAACTGTGCATCTGTATTACATCTATGGCATCGCATAAAGAGAGGTGACAAAAAGCATGTTGTTTCTGTACGCCGCGCCGTCGGTCGGGACTTTGTGTTCCTTTTATGGGTCTGATTCGTTCGCCGGGCTCTGTTTGTGAAAGCCGGCGGCGCGTGACAAGGCCGTGAAAAAGTTGCCCGTTTGAGCATCGATCACTAATCATGAGCTTATTTATTTGAATCCCTCAAGTTATATTTCTTATGGAAAATGCAATTACAACATTATGTACTTACTGACGACAACTCGTAATCCATACTAATAAGTCATCATTTGCCATTATCATTCAAAATGTCACCGTTCGTTTGTTCAAACTGTTCGTGTACAAACTAACTAGTCACATTATAAACTTCCGATTTTTGATTTTTTAATGAATTGTGCGCAGTCGAAATAGTTTACGTACAAGTGAACGTATACATTTTCGCCAGTTTATGAAACCGTATACGTAAAATTGTTAAACTTAACGCTTGTGTACAATTATCGACGTTCAATAATAGTTTGGTAAACTAACGGTTCGTACAATCTTACGGTGTAAGGCCTTTAATCCTTATCTATTAAAGATGTTTTATACAGCATCAGCAACTGGTAATCATGCTGTACGGGACGCTGCAGTTCCTGGGACATTGATCCATCTATCAATGTCCCAGGAACTGCAGCGTCCCGTACAGCAGCATAGCTAGCCTAACCCAACACGTATAACATCCACTCAGCTTAGTCAGCTATTAGGTTTACGGTGACATTAGGTAATAAATGCAAGTAAAATTTTATTCGACAACTAGATGTCCCGGCGGAATATGCTTTAATTGAAGATTTTGTGCCATTCTTTAGTATTTTTCTAAAGAATGGCTCGGCCCAGATAGCTAGGGACATTCTACGCTGCGTTACTTGCTCCCTGACCACTTACTTCCCACTGAGGTTATGATATTTGTTATTTTATTCGTCATACCATTTTTTTTTATTATTATTATTATACCTAACCCTTGGTAACAACGGGGCGACACTGGACGTTACAATTACCAATGTTATTATTTCTACAAACAGCAAGCCAACAATCTTAAACAAGGGCTCTTAATAAACCCCTGTTCATTAACGGTCTTGTCTTGTCTTTTTATTTTAAGGCCTTTTGTGTTTGGTTTAACACAATTCCGCCAGTGTCAAGTTAATTTATAAATTTGTAAGTTATTTGGCCAGCCATGTTGGCGGCCATTATCGGTCTTAAGCGGTATTTCTCCAATTGACAATTCTAAGTGATTAATTTTGACGTACGAGTGAGAGCGATAAATAGTGTCGTTTTCGGCTTGTACCAGTAGGTCTACCTTGAGTTTTCACAATCTATACTCCTCTTAACCCTTGGTAACAGAGGGCGACAGTGGATGTTACAAATACCAATGTTATTATTTCTACAAACAGCAAGCCAACAATCTTAATCAAGGGCTCTTTATAAACCCCTGTTTATTATCGGTTTTAAGCGGTATTTCTCCAATTGACAATTCTAAGTGATTAATTTTGACGTACGAGTGAGAGCGATAAATAGTGTCGTTTTCGGCCTGTACCTGTGACTGGACCTCTTAATAAAACGTAAAACTTTTAAAACGCAATAATTACCTCCAATGCCATCACATCGCATAAGATTGCCGGCGACTTTTTGTGGGCCGACCGTCGCGCGCCTAATTGAGCTATCTGTTGAGCCGCGAAATTTTAATTGTGTTAATATTTTGTAGCTAAACGGTAGAATGGAATGTTGATGGATTATAATGGAGAAACTTTTTTGGATTTCATTTAATTATTACTTGAATGTTGCTGGTTTTATTAACCGACTTAAAAAAAGGAGGAGGTTCTATGTTTGACTGTAATTTTTTTTTATGTATGTTCACCGATTTCTCCGTCAATTGTGGTATGGACCGATTTTCAAATTTCTTTTTTTATTCAAAAGAGTGCACTTCTGAGGTGGTCCCATTGGAACCAAAGTCAGCATCTGATGGTGGAATCCCGGGAAATTGAGGGAAACCCTGAAATTTCAAAGGCACGTACAATGTTTTATATCATTTGAAGTCGGTTTTAGTTTTTTGAAAAAAATAATTATGTAAACATAAACATTGTAGCCGTGAGCCAATGGATTTTTGTTTCTTGAAAAATGTATGTGCAGATTTAACATGTGCTTTAGTGGTAAAGGAAGACATCGTGAGGAAACCCGCTTAGTCAGCTTCATACGTATTACTTTTTGTTTCCTCTGACTTAAGCTGACCGAGCTGAGAGGATAATAGGTGCTGTGCAAGCCTAATCTATCTAACAATGTCCTAGGCACTGCGTCTTGAACAGCATAAGTATCAGTTGCTGACGCTGTATAAATTATCTATAATAGATGTGAAGGCCTTATACTTATGATTATGTCACATACTAATGTATATATAACAATTATGAACTTGCGATAATTTGTTAAAGACGGATAATCATCATCATTATCATTTCAGCCGTAGGACGTCCACTGCTGGACACAGTTGTTGCCATACTCGCCACGATTTTATTTTCTTATGCCGTGAGGTGCTGGCAGAAAAAAATTACCTCTCCTCTCATGCCCGTGGATGCAGTAAGAGCCTGCTTATGGATACTGTCAAGCGTGGTGAGTATGTAAGCTACCCCTGATGGAAATCTATGAGGGAGGCCCTTCATGGAGATATTTTTTCTGTATAATAAATAATATGTTCTTATTTTTATTTTAGTGTAATTCAAATAATATTTATTCATAATGAAAGTGTATTTTATATTTTTTGGTCGAAAAATAATAAATTATCTTTTAATTTGAATAATAATCTTTCTTGCTGCCGTGGAGTGCCGGCAGTAGAATATTACCCCTCCTCTCATGCCCGTGGATGCAGTAAGAGCCTGCTAAGGGATACCATCGGAAGATGGGCAGCAGCGTCTTTTCGAGTATAAACCTCGCACGATATACGCCCTTACCGTAATGAGACCGCACCGTTTAGTTTTCACACAAAATGAGTGTACCTCTTTTGGTGTACCTCTGAGCACAGCGTTAGCCAGACATGGTCACATGGTGTGCATTATTTTTCTCTCAAATGTTCGTTTAACATGATTGCACGATAAATGGTAACAATAATATTTCGGATTATAGGCAAAACCTCAGCTATTGTTAACACACATAAAGACAATGCCACAGTTTTAGGTCTCAGGGCACATCTTACGATTTAAGTCTTAGGCTATCTGATAGTGAGTAGTCGAAGAGCCACACCAATTAAACACCAAATTACCAAACTGCACCAAACTCCCAGAATAATCAAATTAATCAGAACGAAATCCGAGAATCAATCGTTTTATAGGTTCTACTAACCGCTGGCGCCAAGCTTCACAAATTGATATAATTGTAAGGATTGAACCTCATTTATCTACCTATACTTTAGCCCAAATCCATGTGTTCAAAATGTAAAAAAAACTGAGACTTTAACTTAAAAATCACTTTCTTGTAGATATTTAAAATTGTGGATTGTGAAGCAAATTTAAAGTGTTGTTTACATTTTGTAGACATTGAATTTGGCTGAGCAAAAAGAAAGAACTTTTTTACAGTTGGAAAATAAATTCAAATAATATTAGGTCGTTACATAAATGAAATTGGCGTTTTGTATGAGAGGAACATAAAGTCGTCCATTGCTATCTATGCACTTTTGCCATCTCATAGGTAGTTCATTAATCCCTTTAATAAAAAAACCATTCGGACGGGAATCAATGAAATCTTTAAAGGCGGTTTGGACTGCCCCATCGGAGTTGTTTTTTCCTTGCAAGAAGTTATCCAAATTTCGAAAAAAATTGTAATCTGTTGAAGCAAGGTCCGGAGAGTACGGTGGATGTCTTAGACATTCCAATTGAAGCTATAATTTGGTAGCCGTCTGTTGAGCAGCGTGTGGTCTAGCGTTGTCCTGAAGCAGCAGTGGCCTAGAGCGATTGACCAGCCTAGGTTGTTTATCAGCTAGCTTTTCCATCATGGTTTGCAGTTGCTGGCAATAGACATCTGCCGTAATCGTCTGGCCAGATTTAAGAAAGCTGTAGTGGACGACACCGGCACTGGTCTACCAAACGCTCACAAGTAACTTTTTTGAGTCAGTTTTCGCTTGGGGCATGATTTGGCTAGTTTGCCAGGGTTCAGCCATTGCGATGAGCGCTTCCGATTATCGTACAGGATCCACTTTTTATCACAGGTAATGATTCTATATAAAATCCCTTCATATTGTGCCGGTTGAGTAATGTAACGCAGCAGTCGACGCGCGTTTGTCGATTTGCTTCACTCAATTCGTGAGGCACCCACCTTTCAAGCTTTTTCACCTTCCCAATTTGCTTTAAGTGGATTAAAATAGTTTTATCACTAACACCGCCACCTGCAGCTAACTCGGACGTGGTTTGCGATGGATCCGCTTCCACAATAGCCTTCAATTCTCGGTTAACTTTGGTCTCTGGCCCTCCACGGGGCTTGTTCTGCAGGTCGAAATTTCCAGAACGAAAACGTTGAAATCAAAAACGCACTGTTTTCTTTTGTGACACCGCCACCATACACATAATTAATCCCTTGAGACGTTTCAGCACTGGTGCCACGGTGATACTTACAAGCAACGTAAGAAGACGCATTCACGCAACATGCAGCGTGATGCGTAGCAAGGTGTGAACCGCCTAACGACCTTGTTATGTGATATTTCCAACCAACTCCAGCATTCACGCAATACATTGGTGAGTTGGGTGCCGGCTGTAGAATGTTGCCCTTCCTCTCTCGCCCGTGGATGCAGTAAGAATCTGCTAAGGGATACCTCCGGAAGAGGGGCAGCAGCTTCCTTCCGTATATCAACGTCATCCGTGTGCCAACCCGCCTACCAAGCATTGCGAGTGTGGCAACAACAACTCAAGATCAGTACGCAGTGATCCATGAGGGAGGCCTTTGTCCAGCAGTGGATGTTCTACGCCTGAAATTATGAAAATGATGATGAGTTGCGACGGTATGAATGGCCGGTGACTGGAAACAAAATTGTAACTAGAGTGAGTCGTGTAGTGACTACGAACATAAAAATACAGTAGAACGGTAGAACATGGTTGAGAAGATTCTGGGTTCTTCCTCTTCCTTGTGAGTTACGCTCATGTCAGGAATTTGGTGACTACAAAGTTTATATAACTAATCACTATCGTTTATCTAAATGTTTTTTGTCATTTTTACGTCTATTGTTCTGGAATAAATATATTTGAACTATCGTTAAAATATTAAAGAATCTTTACTGTTAGTAAAAGCTATTTTAATAATTCGAGAAATCAACCTAATTTTCAAAAGACATTGATTTGACTCCAAAAAGAGCCTATTATATTACAATTATAAATGAAAGGCCTAATAAGTTGGCATTTCCCTTCGTCTTTGGGGCCCGATTCATCACTGGTTGAACACTTAATTTTCCAATATGCATTAGTTTTAACTACTAGTGTTTTTAATATTATAGGTTTTACTAGTGTTTTAATTAGCTGTGGTTTTAACCAATAAGACAACATTGCAGGCGCGGGTACAGCGATGTTTTTTTAAAAGTCCGTTTGCCATCCTTGATTCGTTACCTACACTTTGTGCAAGTTAGAGCAGTTGAAATAAAATTAAGTTATAACACTTTAAAACAATCCGAAATAAGCTCCACAGATAAGGCCTTTTTGACAACGAGTTGCTAAAGCTATGATGTGGGGTTAGAACCGTTACAGAAAATATTGATGCTCGTAATGGTGGTCCAACCTTAGGTACTAATAGACCGTGGTAATCCCATAACATCCCATAAACCCATCGAGTATGAAAACCAAGGCGCCTTTGGTGTACATTTCACATTTTTATTCAGAATTCCTTTGAAGACCACAATTTTTGAAATGCTAATTTAATTATTTCCGAATTTAATTCCATTGACTTGTAAAACACGTCGCTTTGGACTAAATTATTTCATCATCCACAACCCGACTTCACCCACTGCTGGGTTTAGGCCTCCCTATGTGTGGGCCATAACTCAGGATCCTGTGCCAATCTGGTCCAGGTCAGTCCTGCGACGCTTGTCCCCAATAAAATTCATCTGTTTAAAAAATAGTCTTTGTCGTCCTCATCAACCAATCATCAGAACTGAGTTTTGACCTAATTCAAAGTGTATCTGATCGAACTCAAAAAAAATCCAAATCGGTTCGTAAGCGACGGAGTTCTGAGGTAACAAAGATTAAAAAAACAAAAGAAAAATACAGATGACTTGTAACCTCCTCCTTCTTTTGAAGTCGGTTAATAAATAAAAAAAAACAAAAGGTTTTCTATTTCTCAACATAACCATACTCGAACATTTACTCCAGCGTTTTCGCAATCTTTTGCGTGATGACCTCTTCATGCGTCCACTTCTGAACACGGCCTGTGTTCAGAAGTGGACCTTCATGGACCTTCATGAGGGGTACTTGCCGTACTCACCACGCTGGGCAGGCGGGTTGGCAAACGCAGTGGCGATCAGAACGGGTGTTGATCACGGAAAGACGCTGGTGCCCATCTTTTGGAGGTATCCCTTAGCAGGCTCTTACTGCATGGAGCAAACATTCTACTGCCAGCACCCACGGCGTCCAAATCTCTTACCACGTAGACATTTCTTCACCCGCGTCCCTTAGCAAAATTTTATGGACTGAATGAATGAATGAATTTTATGAAAAAATATTAAAGTTGACTGACTGAGCCAGGTCGTCGAATATCACTTATTAATAAAACCTTAGCAATAATCCCAGCAGGAAATCCACAGGACGTTATTTAAAGGTCTAAAGGTCTTTTACACGTGTTACAACACTACCAAGAATCAGGGATCATAAACGAATTTGTAACAATCAGCATGTCATAAAACCCAATCAGGGAAACTACTTTACAATGGGAACAAAGTCGGATTTACTACCTAATCATGATGATTTGTTTTCTCTAATGATTTCGTGTTTCGTCGCCGTAACACAAACGGGATATAAGTGCTGGATTACTTTGAGCTTTAATACTTTGAGATAAGAGTTGGCAAGTTGTTTTAGTGTGTAAGTATCTTGGTGAGGTTCTGATAGACGAAATATGAATGCTGGGTTATTTTTACCTTTACTACTTGGAGATAAGAGTTAGGAGTTTATTTTGATGTGTAGGGGATCTCGGTAAATGTTTTTGATGGGTTATGATGGTCTAATTGGATCGCTTTTGTCTCATGCCATGTGTTTGATCTGAATTACTGATGAGATAGAATGGTTTTATGACTTTACATTTTAATTGAATCGGATGACCTGGCCTTGGTTAGGATATCTTCGTTACTTGGTTATAAAAATGTTTAAGGATGAATGTCATGGATGATTATACCTATTCCTATCTTAATGTGACTTAATTATCGTATATTCATCTATATGTACATATATAAAATTCAAAGTCCTGACTGACTCACTGACTGACTGACTGATATATCAACGCACAGCCTAAACCACTGGACCTAAAGACTTGAAATTTGGCACACATATACCTTGAGTATCCTCTAGGATACTCAAGGTATAGGTGCACTAAGAAGGAATTTTTCGAAATTCCCACGGGATAGGGAATAAATGGGATTTATATTTTCGAATCAAAGTGGCTCTGCGTGAAATAGGGGATTTTATGTTTTATGACTTCCATGCGGACGAAGTCGCGGGCAAAAGCTAGTGTCATATAAAATTACAATACAAATACAATTAGCCGTATGTATCCCACTGTTGGGCAAAGGCTTCCCTCCATCCCTCCATGCATCATTTAAATAAGTTTTTTTTTTACTTTTAGTACAGGTCATAATATTTTAAAGACAGTTTTTGGTGAAGCTATTGACTTTATTATTACGTACAAATAATCTAAGAATTGTAACTTAAGCAGCATGGGACGGGCCGCCCAAAGTACCGCCCTAACCGCCCAACCCTTTGGGCCGTTATTTGAATCGGTATGTTGATTTTATTCACTGTACTTTGATGAGTTATAGTTGTCTTCCGCTATAAAGTTACTTATTTTTTTTTATCTAAAAGGAACGGAAAAGGTGTACTTATGTGTTTATGAGATAGGTTGTTTGTTTGGTTGTGCATACTTACAAATTAAAAAATATTGAATTTATGCGATATGCCTAATAAATGTAGTTTACGTACTACATTTATTAGGTAACCTTATTTTTCCTACCACTACTAGTTACTATGCATAACTGTTACACTGTACCGAGGTAGAGACCCCTTACATCTAAAGCACAAGTCTCGATCTATACTTTTGATATAGACGTGCGATGCTAGCATGTTGGCCAAACATTTCCCGAAACTTCCTTTCCCAACAACTTCAACATTTTTGGGTTCGGGAAGCAATGCCTCCAAGTTTGTGCTGCCTACGACCTGAGCGACAAAGCTATTTGGGACTTTGTGACTCCATGCTTTAGAGCACAACATTGATTCAATGGTTTATTAGTAATAAATATAGTTTTACATGTCAATTAAAGTTATGATTAGCACACCTCAAAAATACTAAAAAAACATTATAGATTATCATTATCGTTATATTTTTAGTAAATATCCAAATTTTACTTTTAATTTTAGAATCAGCAGTAGCTGTAATTCAATCATAAGTAATTGCCATTTTAGGAACTTTATATACTAGAGAAGTTAATTAACTAATTAAATATTAATATTTCAATGATTAAATTATGAATTTCAGTTAAATAGTTAACTAACAAAACTTATTTATAATATTTATGTCATTAGAAAAGTAATATTATGGAATAACATTATTATTCCATAAATTCGTCAATTCCTTAGAAGGATTGCACGATCAGCGAGTTCTTTAATTTATTAACCGACGAAAAAACGGAGGTTCTCAAGTCGACGCGTATATTTTTTATTTTTATTTATGAAATTATTTTTTAACATATATTTAATTGGGTACTTATCGCGTTATTTACCTTTGTTATTGCTCGACGTTTCGACAGGATTGCTCCCATCGTAATCCCGGGAAGACTAGGACTGATAAATACCCGGTTAAATATACATAAATAAATAATGCTGGACAATTCACACAGTATCATCAATATGTGTTAAGTGTGTCATGATCGCGGAAGTTTCAAAAATAAGAATGATCTCTTTAGGTCCTTCATTACCTGTACGGCCTTAGTTTAGAATTAAATGTATTTTTATACTGTTTTTAGCAGAAACGTAAGACGTTTCGTACACTTTTTAAATTATAATGAAGTCGCATTGAGCGTTACAAATATCAATATTTGCGTGAAATATCTCATAGTGCTAATTAGCTTGTACTATCGAATAGTATTTATTCGCGAGCAAACATAATAACTCTTGGAATTTAAATATTTGCGGTACGTATCATGTGCCAGTTATCAAACAGGGTTGCCACTGCTAAATTATAATGGTTGCGCACTTTGGTTCAAAGATTTATTATTTTCTCACAGAGAACTTGATATTAATGTATTTTTATTTAAGTGTTTACTGGATCGGACTTATTACGAACTAGCAAAAGAAGACCTTAATTTGGATATATTTTGTTCCCGTTCATATAAATATATTAAAACTGTTAAAGACATTTTAATAGCTACGATTCTCCTAGTAGGAGTGTTATAGCAACAATAGAATAATAAGTAGTTATAAAGTAGATGTGTAGGTTTATTGGCTTACTTATTTGGCCTAGCAATAATAACTATTATTGTTTCTTGTCTTCTTGTTTTTAATTAAGCTTCGCTTAACAATAATTGTATTGTAAGTTTATTGTGTACACATGAGTTTCCATTCAAGCCAGATAATTTTCATCGTTTTATTATTACTTTTGTATTGCTTGTTTTGTGTACCTAAATAAATAAATAAAATATATACACAAATTAACTTACAGACTTAACAACCCAAAGCATTCAAAAGTAATTTCCAATTATAATTACTCGTAATCATAATATTTAAATTTAAGGTATGAAATTAAAATACAATGTTATAACGTGAGTAAAAATCAATTTAGAATTTGGTATTAATGTCAAAAGTTTTGGTTACAAATTATGATACTTAAATAATTGTATTAATTATTAAATTAAAATTTAAAATAATAATACCTACAATCTTATGAATAAATTATAAGGCAACAAAATAAAAATATTATAGTAAGACTTACAGCTCACTATTATGAAATAAAATATTCCTAAGTGCTTACTGTACCTACCTACTTTGTGCTTATAAATCGTATTGTGTATTCCAAATGCTATTGCTGACTTAATCTACGAGTATATTTAACTACACAAATCGAAAAGGTTTAAGTAACTATACTAGTATCTAAAGCCTTTTTGATTCGAAGTGAAGTATAGTGTAAGCGAAGAAAACAAAGACATGTTTGTATGTCTAAATAGACACCGATCAACACAAACAAACACACTGATACAACAATCCCTATTCCAAGAACCCAACGGATTATTGTACCATTTTCTACAGTATTTTATGTTTGCTGCTGAACTTTGTGCTTTCTACAACATATTTTGACACGGAAGCTGAACTAAGAGAAGCGATCTAATAAACGAGATGAGAGAGGAAGCCCTGCGAAACTCCTTAAAGGAGGCTCAAATACACTCGTGCTCCTCAGATAAGTAAGTATTCTTGCTATTATCATCATAGCCGCTGAACGTACAGGTAACACGGAAAGATGCTGCTGCCCATCTTCTGAGCCAATTCTGCATTTGCATTGCACTGCATCCACGAGCAAGTCGGCATCATTCTACTACCCGCATCCCATGATACAGGGATATTCTTGCGATACTTATACAAAACGGGCTTTTTTATATTTGCAAAACAAATTTTGAAAATAAACTGCTTAACCATTTAATTATATAATTTTATAAAAGTGGCAACCCTACCTGAGTGAGTTATTCCTTACGCGCAATATTTGTTTTAACTTTTACAACAATATATTACTCCTTATGAAGTTTAACCAATATATTACTTTTGTTTGTTAAGTTAATTGTTAAATGGTTCGTTATCTTCACGCATATTTAATTTGGTATCGATCGGCAATAAATAAATAAAGTTTAAATGAATATAAATAAATATTCTTTGATTGTGAACGATGTATCCGTTTGGATTGCCTGGAGGAGAGCGCTATGCTTCTTGTTAATTGAAGTAATTTGTAGCCGTGAGATTTATTGTGTTGTGACAAGGGGAAAAGGAAATTACTGAACAATACAACATTCTTTGTACAGGAAATATAATTAAAATTAGAATAAGTTTAATATCTTGGTAGAACTTACGTAAATTTGACGACCTTAGTTAGAGACGACACCAATTTTGTCTTTATAAGCATTGATATCAATGTTTATCAGTTGGTCTTCAATTAAAGTCCTGGATATCAATTTTTGCTTGCTTATCAATGCTTATAAAGACAAACTTGGCGTCGTTTCTAACTAAGGTCGTATATAGCCGGCTATAGACGCAAAAAGACCAACTGAGCCTCTAAGGTCGTCTATAGCCGGCTATAGGCGCAAAAAGACCAACTGAGGCTCTAAGGTCGTATATAGCCGGCTATAGACGCAAAAAGACCAACTGAGGCTCTAAGGTCGTCTATAGCCGGCTATAGACGCAAAAATACCATCTGAGCCTCTAAGGTCGTCCATAGCCGACGCAAAAAGACCATCTGAACCTCTAAGGTTGTCTATAGCCGGCTATAGACGCAAAAAGACCAACTGAGGCTCTAAGGTCATCTATAGCCGGCTATAGACGCAAAATGTCGTGGCTTCAATCAATTCCCTGACGGTAATTGGACAAATGTTGGGACTGATATTCACACCTTTTCCAGCCGACCTGTCGACTGCTGGACAAAGGCTTCCCTCATTGATCACGAAGTACTGATCATGAGGGGTTGTTGCCATACGTTGGCAGGCGGGTTGGCGAACGCCTTACTGTATGTTATACACGGATAGTCGCTGCTGCCCATCTTCCGGAGGTATCCCTTAGCAGATATTGTCTCGGGTTTGGCTATAACACGGAGGTCGTCATAACTTTATCTATATTATAATATAGATTCTACAAGCTAAGCAAAGTTATGACGACCTCCGTGTCAGGTCGGAGGCTACGGAGGTCGTCATAACTTACACGGTACAAATACACCCTAAGACGTTAAAATCTGTATAATCTAGTACTAGAATAATCTAGTACTAGTAGTCTATACCCTGTATCATCACAGACGTAGGACTGCAGTCCACGTCCACTGCTGGGCATAGGGCCTCATGGATCACGAAGATCATGAGGGAGTAGTTGTCATACTCGCCACGCTTGGCAGATTCTTACTGCATCCACGGGCAAGAGAGGAGAGACAACATTTTACTGCAGTCACCCCACGGCATGTATTGTATCTAACTAGCAGGTGTCCGCTGATTCACTTGCGTATTTCCCGTTCCCGTGGGAATATGAGAATAAAATATAATATATAGGGATAGGGATAATGTAGCATTCTAATAGTAAAAGAATTTTGGAAATCGGATCAAGTAGTTTTATAGTTTATTCGTTACAAACATACACAATACAAATCTTTCCTCTTTATAATATTATTAAAGTATAGATGTGCTATAAGTAAACAGCTAGATAAGTAAGGCTTTTGCATCTATTGTAGATGATTTATACAGCGTCAGCCACTGGTAATTATGCTGTACGGGACGCTGCAATGCCTAGGACATTGTTAGATGGATTAGGCTTGCCCAGCACCTATACCATCCTCCCAGCTTAGTCAACTATTATTCAGAGGAAAGAACAGGTCAATACGTCTGAAGCTAACTAAGCCGCGGGTTTCCTCTCGATGTTTCCTTCACGGTTAGAACACGTGTTAAGTGTACATGCACATATCGCACCTCCAGTCGTAGACTGACTCAATTCAAAAGTTGGGTGAATCAAGTTAAGTATACAGAACGACTCAAAAAAGTGCGCTCTATCGCCTAGTAAATTAGAAACCGTAATAAATAAACTGTAATCTGTTTCATACAAAGTCAAGTTATAGTGTGATTTATCAAAAACTGTCAAGGACCGAAGCACGTTTTCTTCATTTCCCAAAAAACATGAATTTTGGATTGAGTCAGTCTACGACTGGAGGTGCGATATATAGCTAGCTAGCTGTACGAGTAATGTTAGTAATGTTCAGACATCGGTAGTCCTCTGATTGTTGTGCTTTCCAGCAAAGGCCTCACCCAGACTTCTCCAGGAGGCCTATGTTTACAGCATTATTTATAGTTTTACTTATCATCGACAGTATCTTAATAAGTGAACAAAAGCTCCGTTTTTTGTGAAGTCTTAAAATTTTATTAGCAATAAGCCTGTACTTACGCCTAAAGTAATTATTTTGTAGGAGACATAAATGCCGTGGGGTGCCGGCAGTAGAATGTTACCCCTCCTCTCCTACCCGTGGATGCAGTAAGAGCCTGCTAAGGGACACCTCCGGAAGATGGGCAGCAGCGTCTATCCGTGTATCAACATCCCATACTGCGCTCACCAAACCCGCCTGCCAAGCGTGGTGAGTATGGCAAACTACCCCTCATGGAGATCCATGAGGGAGGCCTGTTGTCATCAGTGGACGTTTAATGGCTGAAATGATGATAAATTCTGCGATGAAATATGGAATGGCGGCGATGACCTACTCGATAATTACATATAAAAATTAATTACTTTACTCTTTTCCATTAAGACAAATTTATTGAATGTAGCCTAAAGTTTTATTTACAAGAAGAGGTAGGGTTTTTTGTCACGGTTTTGTAACCGTGACCCCGTGAAATTACTTGGCATGAAAATTTTAATTATATTTTGTTTGTCAGTTAAATCATCACCATCTTCATGATCTCAGCCGTAGGACGTCCACTCTGGCAAATAATTGACTTCATTGGCTACTCCTTCATGATCATGATCATGAAGGAGTAGCCTTGCTCACTAAGTTCAGCAGGCGGTTTGGAGAGCGCAGTATCAGTAGAGCGGGGGTATCCCTTGTCAGATTCTTACTGCATCCACAAACAAGAAATAAGGAGCAACATTCTACTGCCAGCACTCCAGACGAAATTGATGACATTGAAAATGTATATTCTTCCATTACATTCTTTCCCAAAACCTCAGGTAGTGTGCATGACCTATTTCCCAGAATATCATCATCATCATTTCAGCCGTAGGACGTCCACTGCTGGACATAGGCCTCCCTCATGGGTTTCCAGTTATTGCGGTTGGAAGCGATCCACCGTCCTTAGTTGTACAATCAGGAGGGGTTGCTGCCATACTCGCCACGCTTGGCAGGCGGGTTGGCGAGCGCAGTATATGGTGTTTAAGACGCGGAAGACACTGCTGCCCATCTTCCGAAGGCATCCCTTAGCAGGTTCTTACTGCATCCACGGGCAAGAGAGGAGAGGTAACATTCTAGTGCCGGTACCCCACGAATATAACAGGACGAATTTATTTACCCAACCTATTCATTTATTTGTAGGAAACCGTTCTGCCTCAGGCATATAAAAGTATATATATATACTAACGGGCCTCCTAATCGCATTTTCGACTAGGTATCTGCCCCGGGGCTAAAAACGAATTTCATTATATTCAAAGCTTGTAAGCATTTGCATAAAACATTAATATATTACCAACATAAGAAATTAACCTCTGCCTCAACTCAATTAGACTAAACCAAAGCGTATACTAAAAGGGTTTAATAACTTTTGGTGGATGTATTAAGGATCTGGGTGGGGTAATTTTTTTTTTTAAAGGTAACGATAAATAAATGTCGGCCGTTGGATGTCGGTAGCAGAATGTTGCCTCTTCTCTCTTCCGTATATCAACATTTAATACTGCGCTCGCCAACCCGCCTGCCAAACTTGGCGAGTATGGCAACAACCACATCATGTTCTTGGAGATCCATGAGGGAGGCCTATGGCCAGCGGTGGACGTGCATAGCAGTCCTACGACTGAGATGATGCTAAAGAATAACCAATAAAATGACTTGCCATGTTTTTAAGTTAATAAGAACGTATTTTTGTGAGTGATAAATAAATGTATTTTTGCATTTGCTTTAACCTTACGTTATGTTATATAAATCTATCTTTCATTATGTTATGTTATATAAATCTATCTTTCATTATGTTATGTTATATAAATCTATCTTTCATCTATATTATAAATTTTACTGGCCGGATAAGGGTCGTCTTAACCATATCTTCTCTTACTTAGAGCTATTTAAGTTTTTAACAATTTATCTAAGACACACAATCTTGTTACTAATATTTAATAAATTATCAGCTTTCTTGCTAGAATAAGTGATTTTAAGTAAATGTAATGTAAAAGTGAGATACTGTGGAAGACGGGCAGAATTAATGGCTGATTAATCAATCAATTACTTAATGTTAAACGGGTTTTCTACTCACGTTAATTATTCGTTAAAAATAGGTTTCCAACGTGAAAACTCGTTTAACATAACAATGAATAGTGTAACTCACGAGTCTTTTGAAAGTAAAATCATTTAATAATTAAAATCTTAACAAAATATAACGTATTTACCGTAATTATCAAGACCTTACTTCATTTTTTTTTCATTCATTTCAACATTACTTCAGTGGTTCTTAGTTAAAAACTGTGCTACGGCAAAAGATGCAAATAAAAAATTAATACTTGTGACCAATAAATAACATCACATATAGCCCCACACAAATCCTGAATACGTCCTCGCCTCGGGGCGTTTCAGTTAATTTACTTTTTCATACTTTAAGCTCATAAGTCAGGCAATCAATTAGTCAGCGTATCAGTCAGATCGTGACAGACGTACAGACATCTGTCGGGCTAACATATCGATGGTTGGACTTATGGACTTCCCTGGGGGTATGAAAGTACATCGCAGCAGGCATACGTTAGCATAAGATATCTAATTAAGTGTATGATAGCCGTGGGGTGCCGGCAGTAGAATGTTACCCCTCCTCTCATGCCCATGGATGCAGTAAGAGCCTGCTAAGGGATACCTCCGGAAGATGGGCAGCAGCATCTATCCGTGTATCAACGTCCCATACTGCGCTCACCAACCCGCCTGCCAAGCGTGGTGAGTATGGCAACTACCCCACATAGAGATCCATGAGGGAGGCCTGTGTTCATCAGTGGACGTTTTATGGCTGAAATGATGAAGTGTATGATATTTACATAATAGCTAACAGACGTTGTCGTACTAAAATTTCGTAGAAAAAAGAATGTACAGTTTTTCAAGCCAAAAGATGATGGGCACTTTGGTCCCCATGTCCAATCAAAATGAATTTACCATCATTGGATAGCGTTACTTCGATCGGGCAGTGAATAGGGTCTAGCGCCATGGTTATTCATAATCTAAGCAAAAATACCTTTCCGATGATGTATCATTTATTCGGATTGGTGCCGAGGCAAGGTTCCATCCTCCTTTTTCAATATTTTGGTCCTAAAACATTTATTCTCGTAAAAACAAAGTGTTCGAGCTACGTATAAAAAGCTTTAATAAGTGTTAAATTTATGTAGGTATGATGCCTTCAGTACTACAAGTATGGATATTTTTTATTAGTTTACGTATGTTTTATTCATGTTTTTGGACTAGGAAGCCACATTGAAATGTCATTTAACAAGAAAACCACGTTTAAATTGAATAAAGCGCCTAACTGAAATCATTCGCTTCAGAAAACCTGCAAGAAGCGAAAAAGAAAACTCACTCTTTCACTTCCATACTTTATATTTATCTTATTTTACATTTTATTTTATTAAAACGCTGTAAGAGTCGTACTTTTTACCTACCGACAGCTTAATCGATTCTCCGAAAATCGAATGACGTGGATAGTTATGGCTACGACTCCTGACTTAATTAAAATCTACCTACATCTACCAAGATTTTCAATTACCCCGTACCAAACGCGACAATGCTTTCTTCGATTCTGTAAACGAGCAAGTAAACGCCATTACCACTCGCATAGATCTTCTCAACAAGTTTATTTCTATAGCTTTAATTGCACCGAAAACAGGTGCCTGGTACCGATCTGCACAAAAATCACTTAACGGTGAATTGTAGCGCTACTCTTGAACGCAAATTGTGAAGATTCGAAATCGTAATCAAGCCAAACTAACTCTTATGGCCGTTACGTAAAGATTGCTAGAATAAAAGAATCTACTAGGAGATACCTCCGGAATAAAGGCAGCAGCGTCTTTCAGATTATTATCATCTTATACTGCGCTCGCTAACCCGCCTGCCAAGCGAGGCGACTATAGCAACAACCTTCTCATGATCAGTACTTGGATATTCATGAGGGAGGCATACTATATCCAGTAGTGGACGTTCGAAGGCTGAGTTGATGAATTAATCGCTTATTATACGCTCGTAGCGATTATCGCTATACAGGGTGTATTATAACATGTGTACAAAGCCAAAACGAGGGATAACTAAGTCATGACCCTGTTAAAAACTAGCTGGCGTTTAAATTGCCATAACGTATATTCAGCTGTTGAAGTTAAAATATGTGTGGTGTTTTCTTGAATGAAAATTACCGATGCTGGAAATTCCTAAAACTAAAGTTGTTCCTTGGGGTAGTCAGAATCACCCACTTTCACGATAGTACACATATTATAATACACCTTGTATTAGTTTACTGCGCCATTTCAGCTTGCCGCATCCAGCGTCAGCCAGAGACCGTTCGAAAACCATCACTCCGTTTAGCTTCCTCGGTAAAGCCTGAGCCTAGGTAGGAAGCTAACAAAACCTTGCCTTTATAAAGATAAAGAAACGTTTATTTTGACACATTTTTACAATCAAATAAAAAAAATCATCAATTCGGTTTTAAAACTAGTGACAAAAATGGTCACTACTCAGCATGTGCTGTGGCAGAACGAGTCGTACCACAGCGCTGGTCTTCCGATTATATAAGTGCCCAGCAAAACATTTTTTGTATCCATAACTGTATTCCTATTAGATGCTATATGAATTGTGTTTTTATTAATAATGCGATACCTACCTACTTTGTTTTTGCTGTATTTTTTCCTGTTTTATCTAGCTGGTGTGCATTACTACGCTTGCGGAGTACTTTATAGGCGCCGAAAACCAGCTTCCCATCCAAATGCGCCCACATAACGCCCTGGGTTGCACAGCATCAGCAACATTACCAGATGTAACCAAACACAGGTATAATTGGAATCGCTGGAGGCTCGTTATTTATGCGGCCATACATCAGCTGAACAAACAGCCGGACGGGATGCAAATGATATTAAAGCTGCTAGCCGACTGTGTATAAAGGGTATGATACTGCATAAGTATAATGATAATGGAATTGCATCTATTATAGATGATTTATACAGCGCCGTGGGCTGCCGGCGTAGAATGTTACCCCTCCTCTCATACCCATGGATGCAGTAAGAGCCAGCTAAGGGGTACCTCCAGAAGATGGGCAGCAGCGTCTTTCCGTGTACCAACATCCCGTACTGCGCTCGCCAACCCGCCTGCCAAGCGTGGTGAGTATGGCAACTACCCCTCATGCTCCATGAGGGGTAGTTGCCATACTCACCACGCTTGATTTTTGACTTGCACGCACATTTCCATGAGGGAGGGCTGTGTTCAGTAGTGGACGTTTTACGGCTGGAATGATGATTCTTTATTGTAGAGTCACACATTAAATAAGGCATAATTATTTCATTTACTGAATTCTGCTTATATATACTATATAAGTAACAGCATATTATTACTGATAAAATCCTGACTGAAGCCGAGAGTGGGCCCTTGCGTCTACTTACAAGTGAAAACTTAGAGCAAGGTGTCGATCTTAGCGATCCATAAAGGTTATCCTACTAAGTACCTACTTTTATTAATATTATTATTTATTCAGAATTAAACAAAGATTTAAATCGTTAGATACTCCCTTACCGCAATGAGACCGCGCCGTTTTGTGAGCTGACTCATTTGGAATCAGTGTACCTCTAATCACAGTATTAGCCGGATGTGGTGTGTGTTATTTTTGTCACGAAATTGAATGCAACATAATTGCACAATAAATTGTAACAATTATCGGGGGTTTTATGGCGATGCTCAAATGTTTTACAAGGCATTGGTGTGAATACTTTGTTTTTCCTTCTTATGCATGCTACATATGTAAATGTCTGGTGGTTCCTTGTGTTGATGAGCTTGCTGTACGAACAGTTTCCGGAAAGAGCGAACGCTACAGTCGTTGTAGAGTGTGGTTGTTGGGTATCTGAAAGGTCTGTTATGTATAAGCCACTTTGAGAGCCGCCCTTTGAGCTCTCTCTACAGAAGTATACTTCTGTAGAGAGAGCTCAAAGGGCGGCTCTCAATGCTATAGCATGTGGGTCTTTGCAGCTCCGCAAATATGAGGTGACCTATAAGTATAATACTATCTATAAGTATTTGATAATGATGGTGTTTTCTAGCCGACTTTGGCCATGGACACGGAATATTTAGTTAAGAAGAGGTTTATTTTTTTGTACCCTTCCATATGCTCTAATTGTCCTTTTAACAACCTACTTCTTTTTGAATTTAAGCTAATTGGCGCTACAAAACTAATTAAAAAGACGCCTAAACCTAATTTTAGAATAAGTGATACATATATTTCTCGATCTAAAATATTATTAAATTAATCAAGACCTTTTCGATTTTCAGACGCATTTTTCATCAACCATCTTACGGTATAATGGGGTAAAAACACGAAATTCCTAAATTTCTGAATTTTCCTTAACTTTTGCCACATAAGCTCCCAGCAATCCGAATTTCAGAGTCGCGATACTAATGCAAATGTCCCAGAGGATTTCCATTTTTGCCGTTTTCTTACAAAAAATTTACACTTGTTGCTTTAAATTCTGAATGCTTAGGGCATACGTAGGGATTTGGTAGAAGCTTAATTTCTAAAGAGCATTATCTGCTTGCAGACCTCGATGTTGTTGACAGACAAATAGAAAGATTTTTTCTCTTGAGGTTCGGAACAACAAATCATTTTGTTAAATTTTAATTAAAAAATACTAGTTCCTGCGTACTAGATTCCGTGAGGTGCCGGCATTAGCATGTTGCCTCTCCTCTCTTGCCTGTGGATGGTAGGTATCTGCTAAGGGTCTGCTCTGCTCCGGAAGATGGGCAGCAGCGTCTTTCCGTGTATTAACATACCATACTGCGCTGTCCAACCCGCCTGCGTGGCGGGCAACAATCCCCTCTTGGAGATGTATGATGGCCTGTGTCCAGCAGTGGACGTAGACAGTAGTCATAGACTGTGATGATTTTCTTATTATTATTATTTTGGGTATAGATTTTCATCAGCTCGGCTTTAATAAGGCCGGAATTTACCTAAAGTGCACGGGCCTAAGCCAAGTGCACATTAGTTGCATTTGTAGATGCACCTCCGTTAGAGGACTGTGGTGCGTCAATCGAAACATCAGTTTGCAAAAACTTTCTCACTATCCTACACGTGTTAAGGATAACTGCTTTCTGCAAAAGTGCGAATGTGTGTTTAGGCAGGTCTAGTTGGGCGAGTGATTGAAATAGTTGTTGAGGTATCACCCCGGTTGTAGAAAGTACAATTGGAATAATTGACACATTATCCAAACGCCACATTCTTATTATTATTATTAAGAGCTTGTACTGTCCCACTGCAGGGCAAAGGCCTCCCTTCCTTCCACCTTTCTCTGTCTTGAGCTACTGTGGTCCAGTCTTCCATGTATGCGTCGAGTTCGTCTCTCCATCGACATCTCGGTCTGCCTCAAGGTCGTTTCTGATTTTCTTTTGATTTTCTTGCCCTCCAAAATTTTCCATGAAAACGTGGGTTCAAACGCGCCGCTGTCATGAAAACAAGTGCAGAACCCATAAAAACCAGTTGTTTTATAAGGCAAAAAATCGGGAACTAGTATTTACCCTTCAAAACGACGTGTTGTTCAAACCTTTTAGGTTAGGACACATGTATAATACAACCTGTAAACTTAATAGTCGCTACTAATAAACAAATCACTCTAAAAGATCTCGTGTCTTGCAGCTGCGAGGTGTGACAAGTGCGCGCTCTGTCGCGCAGCGTGCGCCGCGCCCACGCCTGCGCACCACCTACATAGATCTAGAGTACGCTAGGGCTGTGCGTGACACGTGGATCATAACATTAATTTAATTATATTTAAGTCAACTTCTACAAGAACATAAATATCCATCAAAGTTTTGGAGGAGGGCGCTGTCTAGTGACAGTTAAAAAGTGTCTAGTGTTAAAAAGCTGTCTAGTGTTAAAAAACTGCGCCGAAGTCGGCGCAGTTTTTTAACTTTTGTGGTGGCAACGTCCACATCAGTTTTTGTAACGATTGAAATGTTCTAAATAAAGATTTTTAATAATTTTAATTATTATTCTTAATTAAATTGCATGAAAACATAAATCGAACTCAAATTTGCAGCACCCAGGGTTCATGTATATTTGTATAATATGTATTGCTTAAACCTAATACAAACCTGTACATGATGCAATATATAAATACAAATACAATTTAACCCCAATGGGGTGGGTAAGTTCTACCTCCCATTGTGGTCCACCCCGGGAAATAGGACCGTTGGATTTAGCCAGCGGTAACGGCCGAATGATCTCATCGTGGTGGTAGGGCCTACACGCGTCCGCCTGGCTTACGACCACCCTCCCACCGGAGTCCGGCGCCAAACAAATCGCAGTGTTTCGTCGTAGCCAGTGCCTTTGGGGATTAGAAGAAAGTCAGTTACTATGCACAGGGCCGGTTTCAGGTTCTATGAAATATCCTATCGAGTGACTCTTATTAGAGACTAGCGGGATCCGAAGCACGGTCTTTGCCGTTGGCCGACCGCAGGAAGTAGGGGGCCCAAATAGCGCACCAACCATACGCCAAAGGCTGCCCCGCCACCTCGCGAAAAATCCCGTGATGCTCCACCGTGCCAGTTGGTGACTGGATGGGAAAACCCGGTGGCCATCTTCGGGGGGTTCGGGCGTCCCCGCTGTCTCCATTATGAGCCGCTCACAGGTGGGTTGTGCCTATGAATGCTGCTTGGATACCGTGCAACGCCTCGACTATTTTTCAACATCCCCACCAACTCACACTAATTCGAAAAAAGTAAACAGAAGGAAATAAAATTATCAACGGCTGCACTTCCTCCCACTCAAAGTGCACCTCACTAATATCAGAGGATTGCACTCAAATCTCGACCCGGTCCACCACCATCTTGAGACCGAAAAGCCGCACCTACTCTTCCTTACTGAGACGAAAATCGCAACACCGTCAGACACAGCGTACCTCAACTACCCAGGTTACTCGGTAGAGCATAAGTTTAAAAAGCAGGCTGGGGTCTGTGTGTACGTTCGTGATGACATCTGTTGCCGGGGCGTCTCCGTTGCTTTGAGGTATCGGGTCTCTCTACAATTTGGTTGCTGGTTACACTGACATAGATAAAACTCTGTACTTCGGCGTTTATCGGTCACATACTGGTGATCCCGTTCCCGTTTCAGAAAACTGATTATGCTGGAAAAGAAGCGCGCAACTTTTTTTTAACGTTACATCTTACTCAGCTCGTTAACCAAGCAACGCGAATACTAGAATACTTGGCCATACACCCAACTGCTTAGCTTTTCCTTACAACAGATCCTGACAGACATTCAGTAATAGTTTCTGCCCAGTTGAGAACATCTGACCAATGTATGGTGAAGTTAATATGAAGAAATAAATATCCATTGGTTCACGGCTGGCTTCGAGCCCACGACCTTCGGATCGACAGTCTGGCGCACATACCACTCGACCAACACGGCTTTCTAATGGTAGCTGCAACTTGTATATATAAAATATTTAAGAAAATAGTAGCTACTACGTAGTTATAGAAATAAGTAAGTCAGGTGTAAAGCGTAGTCTTGTAAGTCACAGAAATAATGGGAAAAAAAACCCAGTAGTTCTGTCAACAGAATAGGTGGGAGTAAACGAGATGATCAATCGAACTTGTAAAGTGAAGTTCGATCACTATTATATGAGTCACTTCATCCGATGATAAGAAATCTCTGTTTCAGATGTCGTGTTGTGCAGCTGCGAAGTGTGGCGCGCTCTGCCGCGCAGCGTGCGACGCGCCCACGCCTGCGCACCACCTACATAGATCAAGAGTAAGCTAGGGCTGTGATTGGCTTGTGGATCCTAATATTTTTTGAATAAAAGGACTTGTTCTAAAGGAAGTTGCCAGGAATGTATAAACTCTGTTACCCCCTCCAATATGTGTATGATGGATGATATTAATAAGTATTATTGTATTGTATCGTAATATCATCATTTCAGCCTGAGGACTGCTGTTCACCTCCACTGCTGGACATAGGCCTCATAGACCTCCATCATCATGAGGGGTTTGTTACCATACTCACTAGCGTTGGTGAACGAGATGTTGATACGCGGAAAGACGCTGCTGCCCATCTTCCGGAGATTCTTACCTTAGTTCTTGCCTTATCCTAGGTTCTTGGCAGATTCTTATTGCATCCACGGGCAAGAGAGGATGGGCAACATTCTACCGCCGGCACCCACGGCAATGATATAATAATATCGTAGTTATTTTAGCTGAAAATCGTTATAATCGTCCCTGGTCTCCCCACTAAAGTAAAAATATCAAAATATTTTTGTTTTTTCATAGACCTTTTAATTTATGATTTCTTCGGTGAATCCCAATTGAAATAGAGTTTATTTTTTTGAAGTCTTACACTGATAAAGGGAAACGAGTCGGTTCTAATAAAAAAATCCTTTAGAGGCCTTAAAATAAAAAGGTTAATATAACTTGGTTACATAAAATAACATTATTTAAGTTACGGGTAATTTGTTTTGTTTCACGTACATAGTATATTAGATGAATTATATGCCTAGTACATTTAACATTTACATTTTTTATATAAAAGACTTCAACGCGCACCTCCCTTGCCACCTCCAGGTCTATCTTCTATATTGAGGTTTTGTTATAATTCTATTTATAATAACAGTAATATTATTAGGTACCTTATATAAAACAGTGCCAGCAGTAGAATGTTGCCCCTCCTCTCTTGCCCGTGGATGCAGTAAGAGCCTGCTAAGAGCTACCTCCGGAAAATGGGCAGCAGCGTCATTCCGTGTATCAGCATCCCATACTGCGCTCGCCAACCCGCCTGCCAAGCGTGGTGAGTATGGCTACTGCCCCTTATGGAGATCCATGAGGTATACCTGTGTTCAGTGGTGGACGTTTTACGGCTGAAATTATGATGATGAATTTTATTTTGCTACGAGCGTTTTACATATTGTTTTATAATGACCATTTTAGTTTTATGTGTCAGAGAATTTCATATTTTTTATAAAAAGCAATTCTAGCATTTATTTACCAGTTCATAGTGTTTTTCTAATGGATAAAATAATAATAAAAATATTACAGTTAGGCGTCCCTGTATCGTTCGTAATAAGATACAAATTGAAACGAGGACATGTCTAATGCAAAACACATTCTGCATAATAAAGTTAACTCAATAGTTCAGGCCCACGTATGACAGCTTACCTACTGCTGCCTGCGGACGACAAACCTTGGGAATAGGCTAACCATAATTTAAAATAATTAATGGAATCAGGCGTTACTTTGCGGAAATCCATGACAATAAAATGCAATAAAAATATTTCGTTCCGGCGGCCGACCAGTCAACACCTACAGCGTTCACCTGATGATGCCTCGCGGAGAGGCGAAACACGTGTCGTCGTATAGGTTTGGGTATGCATGCTGCACTGACAAGCTAGTTCTCCCTGCATGCGCATAATTAGCGGGCGGGAGGGCGGTGCTCCTGCATCTCAGCATAAGCGGAATTAAAACTCAATATTTTTATTGCATTTTATTTATCATAATTTAAAATCAAAAGAATCGATTGTTTCACCCTTTACACTTAATATAACACTTGCCGTGGGGTGCCGGCAGTAGAATGTTACCCCTCCTTTCATGCCCGAGGATTCAGTAAGAGCCTGCTAAGGGATAACTGCGGAAGATGGGCAACAGCGTCTTTCCGTGTATCAACATCCCGTACTGCGCTCGCCAACCCGCCTGCTAAGCGTGATGAGTATGGCAACCACCCCTCATCGAGATTCATGAGGGAAGCCTGTGTTCAGTAGTGGACGTTTAACGGCTGAAATTACGATGATGACTTAATAGAAGCCATTAAATATGTAATACAAAAAGAAGAAAAAAATTCGTTAGTATTAATTCAGCCATATTATATAAATTTATTTTTTGGTATCTAACTTTAAAGATTCCAAATAAAAAGAACCCGTTTAGTGTATTTTTTTCTGTCTGTCCGCTTGTTTGTAAGAAGGGGCACCAAATTTTAAAGTAATCAGGTCAAATCGGGTATCATAGTATGATATCACAGTAGTCGTATTACGACTACTGTGACAACCTCTGTGACACAAAAGTTGCAGGTTTTCTATATATAAATAAAATATCTATCTATGTAGTTAAATTTATTAAAGATAACGCAAGGCAAGGCAAGGCAAAAAAAGGCAAGGCAAGGCCAGGCAAGGCAAAACGGGTTTAAACGTTCTGAGCGAGTTAACTTTGAGGTTGCCAACTCCTTCTGTTAGATTTAGTAAAAAAAACATTTCTTTTTCTTCGTTATTGAAAACGGCTCTTTAAAATGCATTTTGTTTCAATCATGGCCACACTACAAGCGAACTGCATCGTAATGCGACAAGATACCCCATCTCTATATCACACGGGACATCACCCAATGAATAAGCAATTCACAGGCGTTCGCAATTGACGATGTTATTCCATAAATTCGCCGCCATTGTAAAATAAACTGGCATCGTACAGCCAAAGCATACAGGCAGTTATTAATTTCAAAGTTTATAGTGATTGCATTATTAAAACTCCACAAGATTACACAAGTAAGTGTTATGGGCCAAGATGTTTTTGTATAAAGATGCGTATAATAATTGTTTTTGCAATTTATAGCAGTTTAAATTTTGGTTTTTTTTATATACGGCTAAATGACGAAACAAGCCGAAGGCCCATCTGATGTTAGGCAGTTACCTTTGCCTATTACAACTGCAATAGTGTACTAAGGTAAAGTAATCAAAAATCAGGAGACTTTCGATTTGAAGGTCGTGTGTTCAATACCGCTCTACTAAACACCAGCCTCCCTCCCTCATGGATCTCCATGAGCTTTATTCAATTTAAATGTGCATAGTTCTTTTTTCGTAAATTGGCTATAAATTTATGTAGCTTTTTGCTCTAAATTTCGAATCGAAAATTATAGAGATTTTGCGAAATTAGACAATTGTGATTACGTAACCATCCAAAAACGCTGCCTGTGACTGATCCGAGATGGACAGACAGTAGGTTATTAGGTTTTTTTTATAACCTTCCGAAGACACTGCCTGTGACAGAACCTAGATGGACAGACAGTAGGTTATTAGGTTTTTTTTATAACCTTCCGAAAACACTGCCTGTGACAGAACCGAGATGGACAGACAGTAGGTTATTAGGTTTTTTTTATAACCTTCCGAAGACACTGCCTGTGACAGAACCGAGATGGACAGACAGTAGGTTATTAGGTTTTTTTTTATAACCTTCCGAAGACACTGCATGTGACAGAACCGAGATGGACAGACAGTAGCTTATTAGGTTTTTTTATAACCTTCCGAAGACACTGCCTGGGACAGAAACGAAATGGACAGACAGTAGGTTAAATGTAAGGTTAAGATAATTGTAATCACAAATCACAATTTTCTAATTATCCGTGTTATCGCAAAATCTCTAGAATTTTTGCGATAATTCAAATTATCTTACGACATATAGAATAACTCATAAATTGTTTACAAAAAAACCGACTTCAGTGAGAAATACTAAAATGTTGCTGAATATACCCAAACCTATATAATGCTTATTACATTCGAATATTTCCCTTGATTTATTATGGATCCCATCATCAGAGCTAGGTTTAAAAGCAAGCAAACATTATTAAGTGAAAACCAACCGCAAGTTTAAATTTAACAACATATCTCACAAGCCTATATAATATAACTTGAGGGATACTGGTGTGACACTATTACATTATTTCATGCTAATGACTTTGATGATGAGATTGATGGGTAGGTAAGTATGATGATTAGTGGATAGGGATATATTATTATCTTAGCCATCTTTCGATGTCATCACCCGTAAATTTTGTAATACTGAAGAGTTTAATAATCATCTATGGTATTTTTCATCAGTTCCACTTCACCAAATCATACTTTCTGAATGCAATGCTTGACCTTGAGCTGAATATGTCGAAATCGCTACATCTTTACCTACAACATTTGAGGAGTTTCCTCGATTCCTCGTGGATCTCATCATCAGAACTCAGTTTGTTTGTATCTATTCGAACTCAAAACGAATTTTCGAAATCGGTTCATAAACGATGGAGTTCAGACGTAACAGATAAAAAATTAAATACAGGCGACGAAAATCGTCAGTTAAAAAAATAAATAATGATAGCCAGGCAATTACCTTCTATCAATAAAATAGAACGCCAACAACAGATCAGCACCTGAAAACATCTAAGAATAAAGGTACATCGTGTAAAACAATCACTGTGGAATTCATGGGGTAAATGAGTATTGGATTACTCTTCCTGGCTTTGTTGGTGGTCAAAAGTTATTATTGTGATTTGGTGTTTCATAAATTTTTGCCATCCGCCTTTATTTAATTTTACATAGATACCCTTCTTACCTCGTAAGAGAGCTTTTATCCTGTAGGTAGAACTTTCGTTGTGGGTGGGTTGGTAGAGCTGGGATTTTAGACGGCCTAATTCGATATTCAAATACGATAAGTATTTGAATATCGAATTAGGCCGTCTAGGCCGGGCTAGGGATTTAGTAACTTATTTTTAAACAAAAATGCATGCTTGGTATACAGATTTAAATTGTTGCCTGGTCTCTTAGTGATCTAGAGCGAATCATGAATTGCCTTTGACTCGCGCGTTCCAGGGAATCATATTTATTTATTTATTTAATACTTTATTGCACACAAACCTAAATAAGGGTACAATTGGTGGACATAATGCCGAAGGCATTTTCTACCTGTCAACCACAAAGGTGAATAACTGTTAATAATTAATAATTAATTTGTTAACTTTTTATAATCATAGGCGAGTGATTAAAAAATAGCCCTAGGCCGCCTATATAGTAGACATAACATAATGTTATAATTATATTTCTGATTTTTTTCTCGTTTTATAATGTTATAAAACTATAATTATCCCATTATATTCTATGAATGATGATTTGTGTCTTATTTTAACAAGTTCTTCGAAACACATGCTCCCTTCATCAAACTATACATACATACACCCACCAGAGAACCTGGCTCCCTTGTTAGCAATTTTCCGCTCGATTTACCGCCAAATGTCTATGGCCCATTACAAAAGCTCCGCGTCACGCCATGGGGCATAGACAATTAAAAAGAAAGCGTCAATGCGTTCGAAAAGGTTTCAAACATCGAATTTAGAATACCTTTTGTGTGGGTCTAATTAATTAGTAGTAAACAAGAACGATGATTTTCTGAAAAGTAAATAGGATCGGCGTAAATTAACAATGTTGATTTTATACTTTTTTATTACGGTTCGATTTCAACCCTTTTTACAACAATGGAGGTGCTTCCTTTCTTTTGTTGATTCAATTTGACCGTGCCAGGCGGAAAGTCGGGCTTGTTTGATGGAAAATAATTATAGAGTTGAACAAAAAAGATCTACTAAAGTGATTGGATAAACGGTATTAGTGGCGGAATATAGGTGACGCCTACCAGCTGTATTTTGGGGCCAATTTTGCAAAGGTTAGGTAATTTTTCTACTCTAGGTAGGTACTATTTATGCAGACATAAGAAAGTTACCACCTAGGTATTCTAACCTAGTGCTCACACAATAATTATTAGTACCGTAGGTGGGTACGTATATAAACCAGATGCTTAAACAGAATTACACCTAGGTACCTAGAGTATGAATGTATTTCTCTCTGCAGATAATTGACTTTGACACGGGTTCTGTACAGTGACATTCTTGGTGTCATTATCAAATATCTGCAGAACTAGCTTATAAACCTAAGTCCCCGAGACGGAAACGGACCCCTTTGCGGCCCTAACCCCACTATGTAGGTACGGCGCGGTCGCCTAAAGTGCCTTACTATAATAGCTCATTCCCATTTCGGCGATTCGTTCCGAAATCTCCCTAATTACCGAGAGGCATTTGTTAAAATTAAACAAGGCGAGGGCGTGGTCGGGATTTGCCAGTCAGCGTCTACCGATTACCCATCCCCGCCCTGTTGTACTAAATCATGATGCGAGCCTGGGCAGGACAGCTGGTGCAATCATGGTTCGTGATGGGATGGGAATACAGAGGTACTAACGCTCGATTTAAATGAGGACCCGACTGAGACGTTGTATCTACTGCGGTTACGATTCCCGCAGAAATTGTATGACCTGCAGACGTTTTTGATATGGCATTATAAATTACCTATGGGAGTTACCGTTAGGAAACCCGCGGCTTACTCAGCTCCAGACTTTTTGACCAGTTCTTTCCTCAGACTAGTAAAAAAGTGGGTTAAGCTGGGAGAATATAAATAGGTGCTAGCAGACAGCCTAATCTAACCGAACAAAAAGCTAGCGAGATTTACCTCCTTTAAAGTCCCATTGCATTTTAACTGGATTTTACGTAGCGATTTTCCAAACACGCCACAGCACAATATGAGTTCAAAAAGTCCAAATAAAAGACTTTTTGAACAGTAACTCATATTGTGCTGTAGATGTTTAACCAACTTCAAAAAAAAGGAGGAGGTGCTCAAGTAGTCAATATATTTTTTTAATTTTTTGTTATCGCAGAACTTCGTCGTTTGTGAACCGATTTAAAAAAAAACTTTTTGGATTCTGATAATGGAGCCATGAGGAATCGAGGGAACTACTCACAAGTAACTACCGCCGTGGGGTGCCGGCAGTAGAATGATACCCCTCCTCTCATGCCCATGGATGCAGTAAGAGCCTGCTAAGGGATACCTACGGAAGATGGGCAGCAGCGTCTATCAACATCCCATACTGCGCTCACCAACCCGCCTGCCAAGCGTGGTGAGAATGGCAACTACCCCTCATGGAGGGATCCATGAGGGAGGCCTATGTTCATCAGTGGACGTTTTATGGCTGAAATGATGATGATGACTCAAAAGTTGACGGCATATATATATAGGCGATTTCGGTATATTGAGCTCAAGGGCAAGAATTGCATTCAAAAAGTATGATTTGATGAAGTGGAACTGTTGAAGAAGACAACAGATGGTTATCAAAACACTTCAATATTAGTTAGTTACAGGTAGCTTTGTATTATTAGTAAAAAGTACTTACGTACTTACCTGTAGTGCAGTGCTATTTTGTCTATGCATTGTGATTCATAATCTAACTTGAAGTTAACCAACCATTCGTACTCGCACTGTGGCTAAACATAATCACTAGATACAAACATAATACGGAGGATTACTCGCAAGTTTTTAATGAATAAGCTTTTTACTGGAGTTAGTTAATTCTGAGAATGGATGGTGTAAAGGGATTTACAAAGTACTTGCATAAATCCTTTGTGGGTACAAAGTTTAATTTGTATAGAATTAGTGTTCTGTGGTATAGAACGTTCCGAGCCTTTGCTTATCTTAAAATAAAAATTGCAACATGGGAATTACGCAAATTGACGTTTTTTAGTTCGATACTGTCTTGTTTGTTATAGTATTGTACTAGGTTTGTAACGTTTACATCAAGGTTGCACAGTCAAAGTTTAACAATATAGCTGAAAATCAATCAGCGTTAAACTTTGATTTTTGAGCATATTTCACGCTGAGCCACGACATTTTCTGTTATTTTTATTTTATTTCTTTACTTGAATATGTAAGTATGTAAATGCTAAAATAAAATGTATTGAATTGTAATTGGTGTGTAACCCTTTTAATTAAATATGCCTAAGAGCTCTTGCAGGAACTAATGATAATTTTTTTCTAAAGCACGATAGGTAGCTTATACTGAAAACAAAAACAAAATTTCACTTTGAAAATGTATATATTTATTTTATCTACATATAAACACAATGTGTACGAGAATATTGCTACATCACTCTTACACCTAGGAGACCAGTGAATTACACAAAATTTATACAAAAGAAAAAACCATCTCCTTAGTCTTTGGCACATTATCTTTGAAAAAGACAAAGACTCGCATCAGTTCTTTCTTCACTTACTTCTAGCATGGTTGGAGCCATCCGGTAGAGTTCATCTCTTTTTATCCCATAAAAAACATCGTTTGACAGAACGAGATAAGTAACTAAAGAATCGCCCTGCAAAGTAGACTCTTTCCCAACCAATAAGATTATTCACAGCGAATTTGGACTCTCTTTCAAACTACAAACTCAAAATAATGCGACCGTCCGACATTTTTGTATGATACAATGTAAACACATTCACAAAAATTTACCGTCAGACTACTCTTACGTACGGTATAAAAATTAACCCTCTTACTTCACACGATTATAAAATTTTATCAACACTTAATTGACGGATTTTGTCAGTTTGGTGTCAAAAAAATTACGTATAAAACGAAAGGGGTAAAATCATTTGAATTGCTAACGAAAAAGAACAACCCGTCATACAATAAGTAAATATTTTGCGCAAACCAATGAAATATAAATAATAGTATCCACTAAAGTAAGTTACAATTGCATACTCAAAAAAGTAATGAAAAGTATTTGACAATGTTCACAACACTAATGAAGTTAAGTTGGCAGTGAAACAAAACTAGACGAAAACCAGATAAGATTGGCACGCAATACAGAACTAATCGTAAAAGGACAATAGCCTACTTTTGTTCTAAAGTGTGCGTACTAGTAACTTTTGTTACCGTAATAAAAATAGTTTCAGTGACTGTCGTAATGTGCGTGCTCGACACGTAGGACGGCAGGCTGATTACGAATCTCGCGACAGGTTTGCAAAAGCCGTAAATCTCGAGATCATCGCTGTGGAACGTCAATTCCTAACCGTTAGCTACAAAATTGACGTTTGAGAGTGATGATCGCTAGATTTACGGCTTTTGTAAACCTGTCGCGAGATACGTGTCTCGTGAACTGCACATAACATGCTTCATAGTGTTCAAATATTATAAGAAAAGTATAAGGGTATGGGCGACAAAAGTCACTAGAGCGGGCTCTCTCTTAAATCGAATGAAATAATCACAACAAAGAGCTTAAACTATTACATTGAAGCACTCAAAAGACACAACATTAATAAGATAAATCATTAATTTTAGAATAAAAATATAATAGGCGAAATCATTGTGATAAAACATCATTGAATTTGTCGAACATAAAAAAACAAAATCATTCAATTCTAATTCTAAAATTTCTTAGAAAACATCATGGATAACTCCTAAATTCTACGTAATAAAATATTTTACACCATTGTGACTTTACAATAATCAAATTGACTATAATTTTAAGGTGACGAGAAAAATCTTACATTCTAACAACTAAACTAACTATAAAATTGAGTATTCAGAATTCCAAATAGAATTCGTTGGTAAAATAGAGAGATATGTCAGTAATGAAATAATTAATCATTATTATCGTTATATTTACAATATTTGAAAGTTTCTGTAGAGAAAGCCAGCGTCCACGAGTATCCATGTTTTAATAAAATTGCGAGTACAATTGATATAAAATTACATACGATTGATTAGGTTAATAAATATTTAACACAAAACGGTAAACATTCCTCTTATTATGACATCTTGCTGCAACTTAGGTCCAAAAGGTACATGTTGGCCTTTGTCAACCACCACCAATTTCGCCATACACTCGTCAACGAGGCGTTTTTAATAAAATAAAAAAGCGATTAAATAGTTCCCTACAGTCTAATATTCCTCTTATTATGACATCTTGCTGCAACTTAGGTCCAAAAGGTACATGTTGGCCTTTGTCAACCACCACCAATTTCGCCATACACTCGTCAACGAGGCGTTTTTAATAAAATAAAAAAGCGATTAAATAGTTCCCTACAGTCTAATATATGGAGCCAGTGTTCTTTTTATGTTAGTAAACACAATAGATTAATTCACCTATTTTTGAAATCGTTCCTAAAACGACCGCGCAAAAATATGTGAATAGACTTTTAGCACAAGGGTTATTATAGAAAAACTTGAGTGTAATCTTTTCAAAATAACATTTATTTCAACTTTTGAATAATTAAACTATGTCGGAACGGCGGTTAATTTTTGAGATTTCTTTCTCTCTATATTATTTAGTTTTGTCCAAAGTTGGGCTAAAATCAGTGTTGAAATACGAAAGTTTAGAAGCTTGTATTTTTGAAATAAATACTTTTATTACGGTTTGGGGTGTATACAAACATATATTATGACGAGATAAATTAATATAATCCTTAGTGTTGGATGGTCAACGTAAAACAGTGGAGTAGTTACCCTTCCACGTTTGTATGGAAAGATGGGCGACTCGTTCAGCCTTAAAGTACCGGAGAAGGACTCAGGGCCGCCGGCAGCATTCCATGAGCATTCCCGAAGGATATGCAGATGTTTTAGAAGGAGGGCGGTTACTATTTCATAGTGTTCAAAAACAGACTCTAAACAAACGCACGCTAGCTTCATATAATAGGTTCAGTAGTTTACGCTTTTTAATTTTTCACTCACGACTCGTTAATCGTGGGCGCCTGCGGCTCGTCAATGGAAACTGGTCCAAATGAAATCTGTTAATTAAGTACGAATTAACACTACATTGAAGTATTGTTAGTTACACAGCCCACAATGGTACATAATCACATAACATCAAGTCCACACTGACTCTCCACAATCACTTAGTCCCTGAAAGTATTCCTTGGAGATGAATACTACCGACAAATTAATACAATTCTTATAATGAGTTGTTAATCTACGTAAATAAATAAAGAAGTACTATAATTTGTAATTTTTAAAGTGTTTAACTAATACTTCAGCTAAATTCGATGTAGAATGTTTCTAAACAAACAGTTACACATGAAGGAATTGCTTCGTAAGGGTTTGCTTTATGACCGAGTTAATAGTAGTTAATATTAAAGGGAGTGGTCGACAAATCCCTAATCATTGAGAAATACATATAAAAATCAACAGAAAGAAAGTAATTTAAGTTAAGTGTTGACATTTGTTTACATTCTAAGTCGAATTCGGCTGAAGTATTGGTAGACCATATCAAGGATATGTTAAACCTTATCATACATTTATTGGCTTTCGGTTCCGTAGCTTAGTTGGATTAGCTTGGCGTCTGCTTAGCCTTTCGCTTAGCGTTAGCTTGGCTTTAGGAAGTAGCGACTTCACTAACGTGGGTTTGAACATAACCAGCATCAACTTTTTGATAAGGTTTTCAATTTCCCTGAAAGATGTACTGATTGATTGAAAGCAAAACCACAAACCAAAATATATACCTAATGTTTTTAATTAAAGGATAGTGCTATAAATTTCCAAGTGAAAAGTATAAAACGAGGCACTTCACTAAGAGCTGATGAATTCAACTGTTCCCTACTTACGTGCTCTAGTTAACTTGTGTAAATGCCAATTACAAAATTTCACTAGTAAATTCGTGTTTTGTGCAAAGTTTGAAGCACCTTGTACGATGCCACTACATAGTTCTAATATCTAAACCTATCGGCGTCAATTCTGTTGGCACACTACCCAACTATAGCTAATTAAATTGCGAAAACGACATGACGCTATTACTTTGGTGCCGTTATAGAATTATGTCAGACCGATTTGACCTAATTTTACGTTGACAGTTCTCAATTTAGAAACGGCAAATCTCTAATTATAATTAGCTTTAGTAAGTACAACTACAGAATCATAACCGTTAACTGTCTAAACTAATAATGAGGCGTTTTCAGAAAAGAGAAAATAACGTCAGTTCCCTACAGCCTAATAGATGGCGCGTTTATTATTCTGTTATTAGACACAATAGACAATGACAGGACTGTTTTTAAACTGGTTAACGGGACTTTATCGCGTAATTACCTTATTTTATTATTTCCCGACGTTTCGAGTGCCCTGCTGCCGTCGTGGTCACGGGTGGACAGTCCACCCGGCAGCAGGTCACAAAATTATGTCTACAGATCGCGAAAGTTTACAAAGGACAGGACTATTGTTAGCTCGCTTACTCAGCGCACTAGCTCCATCTATTAGGTTCAGTAGTGAATACTTCTTTAGTTTTTACTGAAAACGGTTCATTGCCAATTATATTTCTAATTGAAAGAGACGCAAATTTATTCAATTTAATTACATCATCCAATACTAATAACCAATGTGATGAAGGGTCTATTCCAATCTGAATAAATGCAGATTTATACGATTTCTAGTATTAGTTTAGGACTTAATCGTTCACTAGGAGTATTTCTAATATGGCATCAAACTGTGAATCGCTTGGTCACTCATTCAGACTCTGAAGATTACTAATTATTTGTCAAAGTTTTATTTTTATAATTATTTGCAATCAGAACCATTATACTAATTCGTTTTAAAGAAAACTTCTACCGTTATAAATGATCACTAAATTTTCTATTTATTTACAAAGCGAGATCCATCCACACTAATTTCGTGAATAATTTTAAGAAATAATGTTTGTTTCACTTTGAATAAAATATCAATCATTCTTAACTCCATACTCAGTCGCACTAAAAAGCTATATGATAACGTTCATTGGTGAGAATAAAGGGGATGTTCCTACTTTCAAAATCACCTACCTACATATTCATCATATCAGGTTCAATGTCACATTCTCTGAATCACAACATTAACAGTGGCGCCACCACTGAGGTCTTACGGCAAAAGCGGGAACTATATCTATCAGACTTTAGTGGTGGCGCGGACTACGCTAAGTCAACTAGGAAAACCACACGATGACAACTCGACAGCCACAAACTGAATCCGGCTCCTCAAAACCCTAATCTATAATCTTAAAAGCCCGCTGGATCCCACAGCTGGGCAAAGGCCTCCCTTCTTCTCTTCCACTTATCCCGGCCTAGGACAGAAGTCCACCAACCTGCGCCGTGCGCATCGAATTCTTTCCACCATCTCTGTCTGGGTCGACAACGAGACATTATTTTCCCTAATCAATTCAGTCATCACGCAATCTGTCGTGAGGATAAAATTATCTTCATCTTCTGACATTCGTTCATATGACCGAATATGGCTTTCCAAAAAACATCGACTCTCCATTGAGTTTGCCTTTTTTACAAGTTTAATATTATTAAACCTGTTTTGATTACGTTTACGTGCTAATAATAATTGTGAAATATGACTTTCTAAGTATGTTTTTGAAGGATATAAGTGAGTGTTCACATCACAATGTCTACACTCAACAGCGACAGCTACATTGCGGTGTAAGCGCAAGTTTTTAATGTACTATACACCTTCTGCTTTCGGCTGCAGTAACTCGACTTTAGGGATCTACGATTCATTTAGAGATTCGAATGTTAAGTTCTGACAAGGCTAATATACCCGAAGGTGCCGTCTGATCCCCAATCGATATCATCGGCTTGTTTTTTCCCTAATTGACTTAGCATCATCACGCAATCTGCCCTATAGGATGCCATAGCCCTAACAGCCTGGCTGAAACGCGTCGATCATGTTTGAAGGATAGATAAGTGTCCATACACAGTTCACACTGCACATCCTTTGGCGCTCAATCGGAGTAGATCAGTCCTCTGTGGTGTACGACATAAGATTGAGTTTGGCTTGGTTATGAAGGATACAGATCCATTACACATCACTTTCGATTATTTAACAACAGCATTGACCGATGCTGTTTATTTTTCCTAATGCTCAATCGATACCATATTAACTCAGCCATTTTACATCACCGCCTACCTGCGTTGTAGACTCTACTCACTCTTGAAGAATTTTCCCGCCTGGCCTTCGAAGAATTTCCCCGACGTTCCATCGGACACATGAGTTTGGCTTGGTTTTAAAGGCTAAAGGTAAGTGTCCATACACATAACACTGCTTCAATGCACTGCAGTTGTATATTCTACAGCGAAAGCGCAGATTGCGGCGCGAGCGCAAGCTTCTGCTAGGTGGCGTGCGCAGGAGTCGCTTGGGGCGGGGGGGTGTGCGGTGAGCTCCGAAGCGTCGAGTGGCGGCGCAGGAGTTCAGTAACTGTGATCGCCACTTGCACCGTGCCTTTGCCTTCGAGCACGTCCGCTGCGCAGCACATTAGCTTCTAGAAAGGAGATGAAACTGTGATTATCGTTAGCACTGGGTAAAAACTATGTTTTTTATTATCTAACCGTATTGGTGATGTATTAATTTTATTAATTATTTGTTGGATAATAAATTATGGGAGTTGAAATTATGTTTTTTATTTAGAGTTTATAAAAAATGATTATTCTATAAGAATTATTGTAGGTATAGTTATTTTAGCGGCAATAACAAAAAGAGCTCAAATTCCTTTTAGATCATGATTACCAGCTGCCATAGCAGCTCCTACTCCTGTTTCTTCTTTAGTTCATTCTTCTACTTTAGTAACAGCAGGAGTTTATTTATTAATTCGATTTAATTATTTATTATTAGATACTTTTTTTTTAAATATTAGATTTATTTATGTATTTAAACCCATAACCCAAACTATATACCCCCAAACTGATAAAAGCTGATTTACGTCATTAAATTGCGACTGTAACATCTAGATATTTTAAACTACCTATGTTAGAAATATCATTATAATAATTTCACATTCCGTCTTTGTAATTGTTTTTTGAAACAATTACACAGGTAGACGTCGTAATGTTAGTTTTAGATATAGATCATAATGTTAGTTATATTTTAACGCCACGACAGATCTCTTTCCGCGCAGACTCTATGAGAAAATACCAGGTACTTCGTTCCCTTTCAGCTTCTGTAATTATTATTATTATTGGCCTTGTGTCCCACTGTGGGGCAAAGGCCTCCCTTCCCTCCTTCCATTTCTCACTCCTCCACGTATGGGTCAAGTTCATCCCTCCATCTTCGCCTAGGTCTTCCACGTGGTTTTCGCCCGTTTGGGACCCATATTAGGGGGCGAACGCGTTGACCGATTTACATGAAACCTTTTTTGTTAGCACCGTCTTAATGAGAGAAGGGGACTGATTGATTTTGGTGACCATAGAGTCACGGGGACCGGAGTTATTGTGACCTCAAAAGGCCACCACAAAAAAAACTTTTAATGGCCGAAAACGTCCAAAAACCCAAAAATGCCGTTTTTACCTTTGGTGACCTTTAGAGGCCTTCGCCCCCTTTTCTGGTACTCCCGTACCAATGCTTGTAGTAGTAGCTATCGCCCATAGTTCCTCCGACATACGGCAAATGTGTTCAGCCCAGTACCATTTCAACTTGGCAGATTTTAAAACTACGCCCGCTATCTTGTGTAATAAATTAATTATTTTGTTTATTTTATATAATTTTAGGTAACACCGAACGGCGATCTCAGATGCAAATCACTGACGTAGCTTGGAAACTCGCAAAGCTGAAGTGGGATTGGGCTGGTCATGTCTGCCGTATGCCAGGAGAGCTGTGGCCAAAAGTGCGCGGCAGACCCAAACGGAGTTGGCGGGACGAACTGGACAAGTACCTGGTCGGCTGGTCAGAAGCGGCTCAAGATCGAGATGTCTGGAGGGAATGGGGGGATACCTTTGCCCAACAGTGGAATGAAAGTAGCTCATAATAACAAATAATAATTTTAGATCTTAAGTTTCATCGGTTGTGTCGTCAGTAACAGTAATGTCCTTTTTTTATTCTTAGTGATCCTTGAGCGCCCGCTCTAGCTCTAGCTATTCAATTGTTAGTGTTAGTCGTTAGATTAGATCATTATATAAAAGACTAGCCGCACTCCGCAGTTTTACTCGCGTAATTCCCGTCCTCGTGGGAATAAGGGGATAAAATATAGCTTTATGTTACTCAGGAATAATGTTTTAATGTAGAAAGAATTTTGAAAATCGTAGTTTATTCGTTACAAACATACAAAATAAAAATTTTTCATCTTTATAATATTAGTATAGAAGTATTATGGTACATAAAACACACAGACTGCCAATAAGAAAATTTATTACTTTCAAAAAGAGAAAAATAACACTGTAAGTACAATCAAAAAAATACACCAAACAGCTTATAAACAAACTATGACTGATAATATTAATCAAAAACTTACAACTTACTAAATTCTTAATAAGTGCACTATTCATTACAAGTCGATATTTTAGCATAATACTGCACATAATCAGCTTCTAAATATTTAAAAAAGTTATAAATCAAACATAATGCAACCTTAAATCAAACTTATAATTTAATGGAATACAATAATTAACTGGTTTTTTGTATTTGTGCATTCTGTAATTTTAATGGCAAGTGTAAGACATTCTAATTTGTACTGAATTTGTGCAAATAAATCAGTTCTATATACATAATGTGAACTCGCAAACTAATATAATGTATATTTTATATGAAAACCAGTTCCTATAAAATTTATATAACCCAAACACCAAAAGCCATCAAATAAATACAGGCATAACGCTCATCAAATATATTAGTAAATCTGTATTAAATACTTATTAGCATTGTACTTATAAATTTAAAGCTCAAAAACTTATACGTAGAAAAATTGCATAAAAACTGACTACTTAAAAATGCATAGAGTAGAGAGTAGGTAGTATCAAGCCTAAAATCGAGTACAAAATGTGATTTATAGAAAACTAAGAAACCGTTCAAAGAACACTAAACGAATATGGGCCTCCTCGCATTAGGCGGTCAGGTACGCCCGCGGCCACTAGGCTTCTTGACTACATTTACACTTTTGGTCCATTCGGTAGATATTGGACACGTATTTAGATTTTCTTTTTAAATGTAATCCATAAATAACGGCAAAACATTTTGTCGTCGACGTCACGCGCCGAATTATTCATTCCATGAGAATGGAATTGGCTGCGGCGACCTAGCCGCGCGACCTGGCCGCTTAATGCGCGGTGGCACTAACAGAAACATACAACGTAAAAGGTGCTGAAGAAGAAAACATCTTTGGAATGATTCATAATTATTAGGTACATAAAGATCCAATAATTGGACTAAAACTTTGTCTTATCAATTTGTGTTGTAAATGCAAAAACCTATGATAAATATTAGTAAATATTTTCATCTTATTGGCATCAATGTCTTGGTTGGCGGCGTTTAGGAATACTTATATTAATTTTATCGTTAAAAGATTGTCTTTCTCAAAAATCTTTATCAGAATATTAAATGAAAAAGCCTCGAAATACCGTCTAAATATCACTAAGCACTACAGTCATTATAGCTGACAAACCAACACAGCAGATTCCGGGATAGGTAAGGCCTTTAACATCTGTTATAGATTATTTATACAGCGTCAGCATCTGGTATCATGCTGTACGGGACACTGCAGTGCCTGGGTTACGCTTCCAGAATAAAATATAATATATATAATTTGTGGATTTGTGAAATTTAGAGATATATTATTTTTTATATTAACTTTGGTGACAGATCTACAATCTTCGGAACAAATATATTAATAAGGTTATTGGTAAAATCACACCCTTGAACAATAATATTCTATCACAATTGAACTGTGCAGATTTTAGCAAAGCATTTTATAGACAATCCGCAAATTAGCTGGAGCAGGCGTTTTTTTTCGGGATGTGCAAAACATAAATCTTTGAAAAAGCACCAGACACTTTCGGTATCTATATTAAGGTTATAGGTTACTTTCGGTACCTATGTGCGGGTTTGTCTAGCTATGAATTTAAATAACTAGTCCTAATATACACGTCTTGCATTATCAATACAATAACGATATGAAGTTTCGATTAAGGCATACAAGTTCTTATTTGATAAGAATTATTAATTACTTTAGACAGCTAAGCTACCAAAAACTTTCGAATAAGTACCATTATAATCTTAACTTTTTATACTTTATGCACCGAAGTCTTAGCAGGTTGTTTTATTGTACTTTTATTTGGATGTCTCAGGTCAACAGTAAATTAGTCATATTTAATATCGGCCTCAGGGCCTTTCTTACAGTAAATATACTTTTTTTATGGTTTTCTAGTCAGAATATAATTCCTCGACCATTTTGTTTTATACAAAGTGGTACAATAACCATGTTAAAGTGAAAATGCTACACTAATATCCTAACTTGGTGCAAAAAGACTACTTTCAAATATATTACCTAAGCCTGTTCTAATCATAATAGCGTCGATATTTTATATTACGAATATAAAGAAAATATAACTATCAGATACAATAAAAATGAGATCTCTGGAAAAGAATAACAGACAGTTTCAATCAACCAGTTATACAACCGTTAACCTTATTCCATTGATATAAGGGATCAAATTCAAGCAAAACCATAGACAAATCACTTAAAATCGCGCCACAAACATAGTTGCCGATCCAAACAAACATTAGAAACACAAACACGACACTCAAAACACATAAATAAAAATACTAACTGTTACTATAAATGCCTTATAGGAATGGTAGGTATTGTAATTTAATAATTCAGCCAATTTTTAAACTAACTATAAGCTAAATACAATAATTGTGAAAATGTTAAGTATTATATTAGATTCATATATCAGACAAAAGAGCAGTATAGTATATATTTTAAAGTTATCAAAATTTTATGTATTCTTTGAAAAAAGGCTCATATTTGTATACAAAATTGGACCGGATGAAATATTTTTATAGCAACCTCATTTTAGATAAAAAAAAATGCATTAGCATACGAGTTCGTCTTTGTTTGGTTATATCTATGGATTACCAGCCTCAAAGGCAACAATCAAAAGGCCTAGGGATAGTAATTCCAGAAGTTGAAGACAGGGTAAAAAGATGAATCAGATTGAAACCTCGAGGCCCCAACCAAAAACCCCATGGTAGATATAACCGGCCGCATGCCGCGATGCATGGTACGATAGACCATAAAGCTAACCGATTATATCATTTGGCTTAATATGCGTTTCCCAAGGTGGGATGGACTGGCTGAAATCCAATAATTCTAGGTTTCTCAAAGATGCGTATAGTAATTATAACGACGTTGCACAGGCTAAAATCACTAGGTAATTAGGAAGGCTTACTAACCTGGCAAGTCCAGCAATCTCTGAGGGTCCAGGGCTGCGCGGGAATCCTTTCACTTCACTACACAGAGAGGCGAATTCCTTTGGCTGGCAACTATTTTGTGGTAATGCGACCTTTCCCAAATATATTATGGGACTCGGTAATAAGTGTCCCACGATTCCAAAGAACGAATCGCGACGGGGACACATGCGGGAAATATAATTGAGTGCGTGCGACCGTCCTGCGAGGCGTCTTGATTGCAACTGGTTTGTCAGTCAAGGTGACCGACATTAGAAAAAATGCAGAGTGCATACGCAGCAAAATATCCGTCGTGTGGATTATAGTGTACGCACACACGGACACGTAGGAACATCGCGTAATAGCCCAATATGGGATTACACAAAATTCCCAGAAAAGTAAACCAACCCTTAGTTTACCTATAGATAATTAACTATGCAATGTCGTTTATCTAACGTTTAAATTAAGTTACGCTCGCAATGTTGTCGGCGTAACCATATTCCCCGGCTTGAAAGGTCCTAATCTTTCAAAACAAAAAAGAGGAAACAACAATTAACAATTGCATATTATCATCATGAAAACTCTACCTTATGAAAGAAACTAAATTTATGAAGGAATTTTATAAACTAGTTAATAAATTTAATTAAACCTAACTTCTGCATTATAAAAATTAGATACCAAAACTTATTGTGTTGGCAAAGGGCACAACTTAACTGTTGGCCGCTGAAAAAACCCACTCTGAGTCTTGATCGTTGCGACTCTAACTACCCCGTTCTTATCCGGATAGACTTCAGTCACTAAGCCTATCTGCCAATGTAGAGGCATAACGTTGTCCTGCATAGAAACAACAACCATACCAGTCCGTAAAGGATTAGCAGGTGTGTTCCATTTAGAATGAACAAGTTGATCATTTAGTTCCTGTCGCGAAATAAGATGTAAGCGCGTTTCAGTTACCTCGCGAGCAGGGAAAAAGACGAGTGGTTTCGTGTTAAGAAAATGTGCAGGAGTTAATGCGGCGGGTTCTGACGGATCGGAGCTAAGCGCGTAGAGCGGTCGCGAGTTATCATCCGCCAGTTCCTTCTCCCAATATGTGCTATATTCATGCGATAAGAATTGGTAGAGTTCACGAAGATACGATTTTGCATCGGATTCAAAATGAATTCGTTGAACAGTTCGCCACACAACTGATTCAGCAAAGTTCAAATCGAGCGCGGTTATTGGGCCTATAGGAAGCCGCTTTAGAAATTTGTAAACAAAGCAAATTGTTTTCAAGTATTTTTTCCAGGAGGAAAACCTATTGGAGAGGTTATACAGAATGTCTTCGGCAGGAGAATTCACCTTTGACATTGCCGGCGATAAAGCAGGTAGAGCCACTGGCTTCATTTCGGGAAGCTCTTGCGTCTCACCTGGAACGAATGGTTTTATAGGCCATTTGTGGCGGGGTAGTTTGAGCCAGGGCGGTCCAGTCAACCACAGTGGATGATGGATAAGCTGGGCTGGCGTCAAACCGCGGGAAAGACAATCACTAGGATTATCTGATCCTTTTACATGGAAGAAGTGTTTTGCCGAGAGATTTTCGTGAATCGTGGCTATGCGATTGGCCACAAACGTGTGCCAGCGATGTGGCGAAGAGTGGATCCAACTCAAAGTTACAGTTGAGTCTGAAAATGCTACGACAGCCTCAATGGCATATCGGGAGGAATAAAGATCAAAAACTCGCTTTATCAAAGTTGATAAAAGCAATGCGGCGCATAGCTCCAGACGAGCCAGCGAAATAACTTTAAGAGGAGCGACCTTGGACTTTGCACATACTAGCGAGATGGTTATGTCTCCATCTGGTTTAACTACGTGGGCGTAGACAGCACCACCGTAGGCTTTCTCGCTAGCGTCTGCAAACCCAACTAATGAAACTTTACAGTTTTCAATTACGCCAATGTGGCGTGTGAATTTAAGCTGCGAAATATGCGGCAGTTCATCTTGAAACTGCTGCCACAGACGAACTATGCGGTTGGGTGGGACATCATCCCATCCAATTTTTACAAGCCAAAGACCTTTGATCAATAGCTTGGCGTACAAGATCATGGGCGCGACTAAACCCAGAACATCGAAGAGGCGAGCGATAGACGACAGAATATTTCTCTTCGTGCAAGGGCGATTGTCAGAATTGACTTGGAATGCGAAATAGTCTTCGTCGGGAAACCAACGAAGCCCAAGAACCTTTAGAGTCGGATCCTTACTTAGATCGACACTATGCGCGAGCCGCAGTGACTCGGGAATAGCCTGAAGAACCTCAGGGCTATTACTTGACCATTTAGTCAACTCAAAATCACCAAGTGAAAACAACTTAATCAGTTGGTGAGCGGAATCTATTGCTAGCGCAATGCTAGGAATAGAACTAGCGATATCATCGATATAAATATCTCTATTTAGAATCTCGCTTGCGAGAGGACAATTTTGACCCTCATCCTTACACAATTGTTGAATGGTGCGGATGGCGACAAAGGGCGAGCATTTGAACCCAAAGGGAAGAACGGAAAATTGCAGAATTTGCAATTCCTCGTCTTCGTGAAAGCGATATAGTATACGCTGAAGAGGACGATTTTCAGGACGTACTGAAATTCTGAGGTACATAGCTTTAACATCAGCCGTTATAGCTACAGCGTAGAATCTTAAATTTAAAAGAATATTAAAAAGGTCCGACTGAAGAACTGGACCTGCGTAGAGAATATCATTTAGTGATGTACCATTGGCTGTCTTCGCGCTCGCATCAAGAACCACGCGTAACTTGGTGGTTGCCTTGTCTTCGCGAATTACAGCATGGTGCGGGATGTAGTAAGATACCTCGCCAGGAATAATTCCTTGCACGAGGGAAATGTAATTATTTTTTAGATAATCTCTTATGACGTCATCATATAGTAATTTGACGTTAGGATGCGATTTAAGTTTTCGTTCGAGGCTAATAAACCTACGACGTGCAATTTCGAAAGAATTACCTAACGCCGATGCGTCTGTCTTCAATGGCAAAGCAACGACATACTTGCCAGATTGGGTGCGAGTAGTGGTGGAACAATAAAACTGTTCACAGTATTTATCATCCACGCTAGTGATAGAAGAGGGTTGAACTTCCTCTATCTCCCAAAACTTGCGCAAGTCGCAGCTTTCCAAAGGAGAAGTAGCGAAAAACGACAGGGTGGCTTTCGGACGTTCTAAGACAGGTGCGTCTCCCATTAATATATAGCCAAGCACTGTCTCTAATGCGTCTGGACATCCCGCGGTAGAAGATACATGACCTGGTTGCAATAACTTAGCAAAAAGTTTTACTCCTAACAGAATGTCAATATTCCCCGGCGTAGCCCAAGTATCGTCGGCAAGTAGCCTCGAATCAATGTGATTGAAGTTAGCGACATCTATCGGGCATAACGGGAGCTGACCCGTTATCTCGTCGAGAACCAGAGCGTCGATGTTGTACTTGGGTTGCACACGGAAACGCGAACTAAATTTGAGTTCAACTGAACCTCGTACTGGTTGAGAGGTACCACCAATACCTTTGACGGTAACCACCGAATCCTCGCGGATAGGTAACCCGAGCTTACGACAGCATCGAGTAGTTATATAGTTCTTCTGGGAACCTGGGTCCAGAAGACAGCGAATAACAGCATCCTTGCCCTTCCTACCTACCACTAATACCTTCGCAGTAGCTAGCACTTCAGTAGTGCGAGACGACCTTTGAACCGTGGCTGAGTGCGTGCAAAAAGAAACCCGTTCCTGCGATGGCTCAGGTTCTTCGGCACTAGTAGCCGGTGCGGTGCTGACAGTAGCAGCTGGTTTCTGTGGCCTTTGTTCGAAATGCAACAAGGAATGATGTTTACCCTGGCACTTCTTACAAGTGGAAGAAGACTGACATTTAGACGCTTTATGCTGCGCACTAAGGCAGTTGACACACATATTGTGGTCTTTAATGAATTTAAATCTGTCATTCGCGTTCAATTTTAAAAAGGCACTGCACTTATATAAGTGGATATGCGATGAATGACAGAGCGAACATTTAGGCGATGTAGATACATGCGCCCTAGAAGACGTAGCAGACGCCGCACTGGCGCCGCTGCGGCCGGCAGTCGACTTTTCAGCATTTGACGGCGCGATGCGATATAATATTTTTATTTGTTCGCGTACAAACTTTACAAAGTAATTATAATCTACCCCTTGAGGATCTTTCAAATTGCGAAGCGACATTTCGTAATGTTTTGCGATGTCGGAGTCTAATAACTTAAGACCCGCGTACGTGAAAATAAAATCATTCATGTTATCTATTTTCAATTGCTTGAGTCCTGCTACAATTGCAGTGAATTTATCAAATACCTGTTCAACATTAGCAGGCGAAGTACCAACTGATTTTATAGAAAACAGCTGATTGAGATAACTAACCGCTAATGCGCGCGTGTCATGATATTTTGCGATAAGCGCGTCCCAGATTACGCGATAGTTCTCTGCAGCGGGGACAATACCGGCGGCAACACTTTGAGCCTTGCCCTTGAGATGACTTAGTAAATAGTGAATACGATCCGAGTCCGATAAATCGGGATTTAAATGTATTACACGTTTGAATGTTTCATAGAAAAACGGAAAAGTTTGAATGTCGCCCTCAAAGGTAGGCAGTTCGATTCTCGGTATTTTGATATGACATGACCCTGAACTTGAACCGAGTCTACTACTCGTCGAATTAGTACTACTCATAGCATAATCCTTAGTAGGGGGAGCTGGGGTCAATGAACTCAATACATTTTTAATTTCGCACGAAAGATCGTCAAAGGCCGACAACGTGTTGTAATTAACCTCATAGTCGGGATTAATTTTCATTGACAAAATATTTATATTATCAATTGTAGTTATAATTTCGTTTCTAATTTGATCGACTGTTCTGGCTTTCGCAATGAAAGTATTTCTCGACCTTTCGTCATTGAGATTTGAAATTAAATCATATATTTTTTGAACGCGACCAAAATATGAAGCACATTTGCCTTCGTAAAGTTTAAGTTTGTTATTTAAGTCTTCCATTTTAAACTAAAAATTTGTGTTTAAAAATAAAAAAAATAAAAACTTTAACATAAAATTGGTACGGAACCACTTATCCGCCCAAGCGAAATTCCAGCCTAAGCTAATGGATGCAAAACAAAGTATTAAATATTTATATTTTTTAAAAAACAAAAAATAGGTAGGTACGGAACCAATTTTCCAATCATGCGAAACCCTAGCGTGTGTTCAATACGACACGACAATGGCGAAATCGAAAAATAAAAAAAGCTTGTAAAAACAAACGGTACTTATATGATTTATATATGGTATATAGAACGGAACTCTATTTCAAGCAATAAAGCGGACGTACAATACGACGCGACACACGGGTAAAACAAAAAATAAATAGGTGTGGAACTATTTTCCCGACCATGCGGAACCCTAGCGAACGTGCAATACGACGCGTAAGGATAAAACAAATAAACACCTATCCTACCAGCAGCGTTAGTAAGTATAGATAGGCACTAACTGACCAAGCTGGCACGATATAGGAACAGTATAGATAGCACGAGCGTAATTGCTGTGCATGCGAAATAATAGGTACTTATGAACGTAAGAGTGAGAAATAATTTATCTTGTCTTAAGAACAAACAACCTAGTAAATAAGTTACTTCAGAACCTACTAAAATTCTTCAATAAATGCGGTGTGGACTGTAATATTTTTGCGATGTAAATAAATAAACTCAATGTTTAGTTATTAGGTTAAAAATAAACCAACAAGATGTTATAGTGGCGATCCTTACTTGGATTCGCTAACAAAGTTAACCAGACCAATCTTTGTGCCACGAAACTTTCCACGAAACCACCGTCAATTAAATAAAATAATGAAAAATTAGCGTAATTAACGCAATTTAACGTAAAATCTATTTCACAACATGAAACACTAAAGTAGTAAATAACTTATACACACCTATTTGTTAATCAGTTAGGAAAAATGCGAATTTAAATAATTTTATAACGGGACTTCGTGTACAAGTGCGGACACACAATGGACCTTACATGTAACGCAATAAGGACGAGTTTCCTATGATGATTATATGCAATTACACGTGGTAATAAACCCAAAATTTTAGATTTCTATCCGGTTCGTGAGGACCAAATATATGGTAGATATAACCGGCCGCATGCCGCGATGCATGGTACGATAGACCATAAAGCTAACCGATTATATCATTTGGCTTAATATGCGTTTCCCAAGGTGGGATGGACTGGCTGAAATCCAATAATTCTAGGTTTCTCAAAGATGCGTATAGTAATTATAACGACGTTGCACAGGCTAAAATCACTAGGTAATTAGGAAGGCTTACTAACCTGGCAAGTCCAGCAATCTCTGAGGGTCCAGGGCTGCGCGGGAATCCTTTCACTTCACTACACAGAGAGGCGAATTCCTTTGGCTGGCAACTATTTTGTGGTAATGCGACCTTTCCCTAATATATTATGGGACTCGGTAATAAGTGTCCCACGATTCCAAAGAACGAATCGCGACGGGGACACATGCGGGAAATATAATTGAGTGCGTGCGACCGTCCTGCGAGGCGTCTTGATTGCAACTGGTTTGTCAGTCAAGGTGACCGACATTAGAAAAAATGCAGAGTGCATACGCAGCAAAATATCCGTCGTGTGGATTATAGTGTACGCACACACGGACACGTAGGAACATCGCGTAATAGCCCAATATGGGATTACACAAAATTCCCAGAAAAGTAAACCAACCCTTAGTTTACCTATAGATAATTAACTATGCAATGTCGTTTATCTAACGTTTAAATTAAGTTACGCTCGCAATGTTGTCGGCGTAACCACCCCAGAAGGGGGTACCGTTGACAACGACGACAACGGTTATATTTACGTAAGTATAAAGTTAAATTAAGTAATTTCCTTTTCAAATCCATCAAAATACCTCAAATTCCTAATTCAGCCTTGTTGAGTATATGACAAATAGCAGCCTCATATTGTAATACCAGCACAGTTTCACTGTGCAAACTGTCCAATGCTCGTACGTCTCCATAAACATCACAATTCTCGGCAGAAACTACAAAATAATTATACGAGCTGTTTTCAGTGATAAAAAAATATTGACTACTGAACCTAATACATGGAGCTAGCGCGCGGCGTAAGCGAGGTAACAAAAGTACTGTCACTGTCTACTGTGTTTACTAACAGAAAAATAACTCTACAATATTTCTGTAAAACTCAGTTTGATCGCTGTGACAGATGTCATTGAAATCCCGCCCATCAAGTAACGGTGTAAATGAGGAGTGGCAAAGTCGTATTTTATGGGTGGAGGGAGTGCACAAATAGTGCTAGATGATAAGTTAAAAAGGGTAATTAACATCATCATGTGATCTTGTGTTATGGGTCATCTAGTACCCATAACACAAGCTCTGCTTAGCTTGGGGCTAGATGATACTGTGTGATTTGTCCAGCATTATTTATTTTATTTATTTTTATAGAAAAGAAATACAAAGAGATGAAGAGGGAGAGCGATGTTCACTTTGATAATATTGAAAGCGGAGAAGAGTTAAATATTAATCTGGAAAACTGCACAGCATCAACATCCCATGCTGCGCTCGCAAACCCGCCTGCCATGCGTAGTGAGTACGGCGAAAACGCCCTCATTATCATTACTTGCAGAACCAGGAGGGAGGCATATGTCCATCAGTGGACGTTCTACGGCTCAAATAAAGATGATGAATTTAATATTACAATCAATAATTAAAATAACTATAACATCATCATTAGGAATCAATATTTGACGTGTTTTATTTTATAAGAAACGCCTCGATTTAATGTGGATCCAATGTTTGATCCAACCTTCTTACCTTAAAGGGTAACGTTCTTTTAATGGCGGTAACAGAACTGACAGTGATATAACTCTCGATAACTCACTAGTTTATATATTAGATTCAGCAGTAAATGCAAGTTCATTACTGAGAATGGCTTGTTAATATGGCGATTTTTAATTCTAAGGTGCAAAGTCTGGCAGTTTGTGGTAACATTTTTGGCTCTGCACATTTTAGGGACTGACAGTGAAGTATGTTTAGAAAACTAGCCCTCTTACGTAATAGCACTTAATTGGCGACATTGTGAAATATTTTCAATAAAGCGTAAATTGTGCTGTTTTAATTTAATCAGCGTTTATATGTTGTAAAATTCTTGTATTTTTTACTAAAACGCTCAATTCGAAGTTGTTGACATTCTACGCAATACCGATTTTGTAAGATTCTCATCAAGTAACTATCAAATCCTTTTAAAACAATCAAAAAGCTGCTAACTATTCTATAAGTATACTCAGCTGTTGTAAACAACAGTCATGATAAGGCATAAATGCATCGTTTCATTCTATCTCGTGATTTTCTTCTACAAAGGGTAAAGCATTAAATATATTGTAGATACGACAAAAGCGCCAAGGCATAGGCAAGTGTACAGCGTCTTATCTTCATCCACTATCGGCTTCTCTACCACTCCATTCAGATTGTTCTGTAAATCGAGATTCATTTTACTCCTGTCGTATCTCTCTGTCGGTATCTCCCTAACTTCCATAGGAAAGTCCACCTCATCCGTATCGTAGATATCCAAGCTGTCGCTCTTCAGCACATTGCAGAACGGCGTGACAAACTGCACTCTATTCGTCTGGTAATACGGTCCCATTCGTATCTCGTTCGCGTAAATCGGCGAGTAGTTAACCGCGTCGTTGTTATTCTCACAGTTCAGCTGGTACTCGTCCGCTTCATCAATGAAGTTCTCTGGGTTGCTGAAGGTCCGCTGGTCGGTGAACCGCCGCAGCTGCTTTTGATAGTTGAGCTCTAGCGTGTCCACGTCGTTGTGGTCGTCGTAGTAAGATGCGATATCCTTTGTGCGTGTGGCGTGTGTGCTGCTGAGTAATGCGGAGATTGTGCGAGCGAGAGGCGCGACGCTGGCGTCCTGCTCATCGGCGTGTGACAGAATGTCTCCGGGCGAGCAGATGTCCTCCTGCAACACACGCCACCTCTCTTAGTTTATTCTATACAATGCTTCAAAGGATATCGCACCCTGGAACACTCCAAATACAACGCGCAAACGGGAAAATTGTAAAGACTAATCAAATTCCACTTCGGAAACGCGCAAACGAAAAATGAAATCTGGGTGGTTTTCACCAGTCCGAAATGTAACGCGCAAGTAATAAAAACAGAATGACTCGGTATTTATGGAAGAGAGCGTATGAGATTTGTGGGTGATAATGATTTATCTAATGTTGAATTAAATATTGAGGGTTCTTGCATTTACCACGGTAACAATAAAATAAAATGAAGGGAAGAAAGAATAATGCTAAAAGCCACAAATGTGATATGACCTGGCGTCCTATAATGTGTTTCTTTTTCATTTGGAGGCACACAAGTTGTAACATAAAAGCTTTTCTATCCATGGCTATTTTTACCCGTATTTGTGAGTTTCATTCACAACCATTAGTTATAATATTTTCGACGTTCAGTAATCACAAACATAAAACTCTTCTCCATCCAAAGGTTGCCTGGAAGCTATCGCTTCTTAGGGATAAGACCGCCCATTGTGCATTTAGGTGTTAATTATATTTTAATTAGTTCTGTTTATAATATTCTTGGTGTACTATAAAGAATTTTCATTTGTTCATTAATTCAAACATTTCTCTGCACAGTTTTTCTATCCTTGTAACGAACAAACTCTAAATTATGAAACTATCTATTGTGAATATTATAAGAATATTTACGGGATATTAACCATGATTCCTGTCCCGCGTTTTTTATTTTTTGCTGAACTCTCATTCTCTAGAATGTTAGTAACCTAAGTTACTCCTAACTAAAACAACTATCTACCAGTAAAGTCCAGTTAAAACGGTCCAGTCGTTTTGGAGGTAAGCGCAAACAAACAGACAGACAAAAAAAAATTACTATAGGTATCGTATATACTTTCCTATGTAAAAAGTTGTTATTACATTAGATAGATAGATAGAAAATGCTTTATTGCACACCTTAAACTAAATAAATTAACAAAAAAAGAGAAACACTAAACATAAAGTGACAATCGGCGGTCTTATCGCTAAAGAGCGATCTCTACCAGACAACCTCTACATTACGAACTCACACTTAATTTTATTTATGTCTTTAGATAAACTTATTTTGATAACTGCGTCGTTATATACGGTAAACATTCAATTACGGCAAATATCCCGTAATTACAGTTTTTAGTAATATAGTATATACATACATATGTACATACTCATACATACATATTACATACCTCTTCAACTCCTATTCTCCGGCAGGCTTCCAGAAAGTTGTCCACATTTCGTCTACACCGCGCCATTGTTAGTTTAGGCTGAAACAAATACAAACACATTATATTACGACGTCGTTATAGTTCACTATAATAAGGAAAAAACCATTCCTAGTAGGTACTTAAATCCTAGAAGGAAAAGGGCAGTATCGTACCTACGGCTAATAAGTACCATAACCATAGCAAGGGGAATTACGTGAATGTACCAGGAAGAAGTCGTAAAGAAGTCGATAACAGACTCAAACCTTATTAAAGCTATTTATTTTATAGCAGAAGGGCTGGAAGACTGGATCGAATCCGTCATACCAGTCATACTCCCACTGCACAAGGGTCTACATTTTTAAATGAAAATCGCCGGCAACAGATGATCAGGGTCACGACCCTCGGGAACACCTTTTTGACTGTTTTTCAAGTGCTTATTAGATTTAGGTTAGCCGATTTGTTACTATACATTTGTTGTTCGTTTAGTTAGATATTAAAATGGATTTCCGCAAAGTCACGCCAGTATCAATTCATCGTCATTTCAGCCGCAAAACGCCCACTACTGAACACAGGCCTACCTCATGGATCTCGATGAGGGGTAGGTGCCATACTCACCACGCTTGGCAGGCGGGTTGGCGAGCGCAGTTCGCGATGTTGATACACGGAAAGACGCTGCTGCCCATCTTCCGGAGGCCCATCTCCACGGGTATGAGAGGAGAGGTAACATTCTACTGCCGGCACCCCACGGCAAGTATAATTTAAGTAAAAGTTTCAATTAAGTATCAATTAATAACAGATAGATAGATAGATATACATGATTAACGTACACATGTAACAACCTAGTATACCATTCTAGTTTAACTCCTCGCTAAGTTGTATGATGAAATTACACGATTTACAGAGTTGTCCTTCTACAGCCCGTTGGTACGCTACCTGCGCGGGAGACGGCACGTGTACGGAGCCTACTGATCGCGGTCGCACGTGGCGAGATGGCACAGCACCACGCCATCAGCCCACACCGGCGCCAACTGCTCATGTAACGCCATCTTTAGGCAGGACTCTGTTATTCTAGCCTTTGACTTTTATGTAAAGATACACAAAAGGGCAGAGAACATAAACCTTCGTATAAGATCATTATCCGTTTCATTATCCGAATACACAGTCGCCACGGGCGAAATCGGCTAGGAATCATCATCATCGGTACCATAGGCGCGTCGCTCACACGGGCTAGAGTCGAGGCGGCGTCAAGGCGCAGACGTACAAGCGGCGCGCGGCGCATCTACGTCTTCCTAAGGAATAAAACGCCGCGACCTCGCCTCGACTTACCAGTGAGCGACGCGCCATAGAGTCCCACCATCTCCATTCCACTCCAGACAAGCAGACGCACAGCGCAGTAGATACCATCCTTATCTTGTGGATATCCACTAGTACCAAGTGGTTCTCCTCCACCTTGATCATCCGCACGGCTGAGTTCTGGAACCTCCTGCCGGCATCAGTTTACTACAGCCCGTTGGTACGTTACCTGAAAACCAGCGCTTCCTAGCATTCCTTATGCGTGGGAGCATAATGCAGAGTCAGGCCCCTTTGGACTCGCACAACTTTATGAACTGGTTTGTTCATTGCTTGAAATAGTATTCTTACTGCTTTGACCCGCTGAGTGAGCTGCTTACCATCTATTTGTCACTATGTCGCAGAATATATAACAGGGTAGGTATGTAGGTACTCCTAGATTAAAATTAGAAGTAAGTCAGATGTTTTTTACTATAGTTATTTTTAAGTTTAGTGTGTGTGCGTCTAATAAATGTATTTCTTCTTCTTCTTACCTGCGCGGGAGACGGCACGTGTACGGAGCCGACCGAGCGCGGCCGCACGTGGTTGGCGAGGTGGCACAGCACCACGCCGTCGGCCAACACCGGCGCTAACTGCTCAGGTAACGCCATCTTCAGGCGGCTCTCTATTATCTGGAAATTTTACAGAACTATTAGAATCTAAGACACAATCAAATAAAGTTATGGTTCAGATTAAGGAAGAACATGACGTTATGGGGTTTCTGACGGTTGATTAGACTCTGTGGCTCAGTTGGTTTTATAGTAGGCTGATACACAATTGCCGTGGGGTGCCGGCAGTAGAATGTAGAATGTTCTCTTGTCCGTAAATACAGTAAGAATCTACTAAGGAATACCTCCGGAAGATAGCGACAGCATCTGTCTGTGTATCAACATCTCGTTCTACGCTGCCAAGCATGGTGAGTATGGCAACAACCCCGCATGATCAGTACTTGGAGATCCATGAGGGAGGCTGCCGACATCTAGCACTAGCGCTGCAGATCTAGCAGTCGCTACTCGGCACGAAACCGATAAAGGCAGTCAAGATTTTCGACCCGACGGTTAATTGCTCCGTAGCTTAATGGTAAGGGCAGCCTGCGTTAAAGGTGTTCGTCTGAACGTTACGGGCTCGAGTCCCGTCGGAGACAAAAATTTTGATTGCATTTTTTCATTTATATAAATAACGTGTCTATTATTTTCTGTATTATCTAACTGACGGATAAATAGAATTTTCATATCCTGTAACCATGGCTATTGTAATTATTGTAGGTATGGTAAACGGTCTCACCGATCTCAACTGCAGCAGCAGCTCAGTTTCCTCCTTCTGCTTATCAAACTCCCTCTTCATAGTAAAGCTGAGCTTGTCGCTCGCCTCTCTGCTCCACAGCTTGCTCTTCGGCGCACCTTTCAAATAACTGACACTTAGCAACTTGGCATCGCCGTTAATCCTAGGTATTGCCGACTTGACGCCGTTGTACAGTGCGTGCGTCGGCGACTTTGTCGGCGACGTAGGTTTAACGTACGCGTCCGTTTGGCCATTGGCAGTGCCGTTGCCGTTCACGGCACCGTTGACGTATGATTTGTGGACGCGCGATGGGACAACCTTCTGTACCGGCCGTCTGTTCTCCTCTAGCTTCTCTGCGTTGCCGTTGAATCGTCTAGGTGTGGAGTGTAGCAGGGGGGAGTTTGGCGCCTGCGTGGGGGACACGGAACTGGCAGATGAGGCGGAACGGTAAGGACTGGGGGATACGTTACTGTAGCCGTTGATCGGCGAGTGGTTCGGGCTCGGGTGGGGGGATTCCAGCTCCGGGGAGGGATGGTCGGATCGGGGCCGGTAGATGTCCTGCTGGCGTTGCTGTCTTAGGGCTTCTTTGTATTGTCTGAAACGGTTAATGTGAGATTAGGAATTGAAGTTGCATTGCGATTTAGTAACACACACTTTTAGTGACGTTAGGATTCGAAAGAATTAGCTAATGAGCTTCAAATCCGAAACTTTAGTGGAAAAAATGGTTTTCTGAATGGAAGCGCTTTTAATTGAGTGCGACAGTAAATATAAATGTGTTTGCTCTTCTTCTGTAAACTGACTATTCTGGTCCAATTGAATGAATCGATTTTGACTTTGACTTACACCAAGTGTTAGAGGCTAATTTAGTTGACATGCCCCTCCAAGTCAATGTGACCAAATTACAAGATAGCATCATCTTGACACTACAGTAATAGTCAGTTCAATTAACATTAATTAGAATTATGTCTCATTCAAACAGATAAAGCAATCAATCAACAATTAACGAAATTATGTCAAATGTGGTAACAATTCGTCGGAAACGATCCTATACAAATTCAATTAAGTTGATTACATTTATTGGTTAGATACATAGCAGCATTCCATTACATATATTCATACACATGTGTTATATTTTTAGTATGTTGAATCTTAAAAAATTAGGTAATAAAAATGCTTTGTTAGTTCACCAAAATAGGTTTACTAGGGGAAGGGTACTAGAGCCTCATTAGCAAGTACAAAGCTACCCCATAGTCATAGCGAGGGGAGGAATCCAATTAAAAAGTATGTGTTATTAAATCCTGTTAGTTTTGATAGTCTGGTAGGGGTTCGTACACGACATACGTTATTTTAGTTTTTGGAAATTTTGAATTGACCAAATACTGGTTCCGATTTCGACTACATTCTGGAATAAAGGTAATTTAGACTATTTACCAGTTAGCGTGGCTTAGAGGTTGGCATTGGATGACAGAATAATAAACAGGGAAGTCTAATTATAGCAGTTTATTTATGAGAATAAATCTTATTAAAAATTGTTACGATTCCTTCGTTAATTTTGTTATGCATGCCAGAAAGGAACCAATGAGCAAAAAAACATTTTTAGGCCTTAAAAATTTAATAAAGTAAATCGTGTGAAACCCCAAACGTGCATTATGTTAGTGAAGAGACGTGCTGTATGGTTGTGGATGGACAAGGGTGATAGAACCAATGCAAAACGCACTCTAATACATTAGTTTTAATGATCAATAAATAAAATTGGTAGCGATTATTCTGTCCTGTTAGTTAGCTAGTCCTAGCTATCATATATGGCACTGTGGATTGTGGCGCACTTCAATTCATCACACAAAACATAAGCAAAATAACTAGAATAATACATGAATTTCTATCTTTTTCCATATGATGCGTTCTTTTATTTGGTCTCTATAATTGACATCATCAATAGATTAACTTGTTTAGGTAATTTGTTACGCAACTCAATAGGTTTTTACGATCAGTGAATGCGCAGAAAGAATTTATTTTCAAAATAAAATCAATAAGTTTAAAAAATAAAATTACTAGTGGAAACAAGTCGCACGTTACTACGACAAGTGCGACATTAAATCTTTTTACAGTGAATATCTTAGACGGTGATTTAAAAATCGAAAATTGGACGTGAATTTATAGTGAAATTTCAAGGTGGCATCTAGGATCATTGATTGCGTTAAGCAAAATATATTGTAAAGCGTTATTTCTTTGTTATAAGAAGATTCACTCCTTCGATGTGTATGGTGCTGCGCGCAATTTTTATCTATGACCCATTCTATGTACGCATGACATTATTTTATCTATGGCCATACGAATGTCATAATTTCAAGTTAAATATCATACCACCATGTAACGATTTTCGTGTTTCGATTAAGTTTCAGCGCGGCGGTATTTTTAATTTTCTTTTAATTTGTTTGTATTGGATGTACTGCGTTTGCTTGGTTATACCGCCATTGCAAGATGTACCTGTAGGTTTGTTGGTGGGGTAATTTATTCTTATCGTCGCCATTGGACATATTGCCATCAGGTGATATACGGACGCTGAAAGGACAACACCGGGGTTAGAGGTTGAAATAAACATAGTCCGAAGCATGGTATGAGTTTACATAGCCCATTAATAATTCAATTAATCACTAGTAACTTTTTGCCGAGGGCAATTGACAAATAAAAGTAAATACAGCAATGTAGCCGCCGTGGGGTGCCGGCAGTAGAATGATACCCCTCCTCTCATGCCCATGGATGCAGTAAGAGTCTGCTAAGGGATACCTCCGGAAGATGGGCAGCAGCGTCTATCCGTGTATCAACATCCCATACTGCGCTCACCAACCCGCCTGCCAAGCGTGGTGAGTATGGCAACTACCCCTCATGGAGATCCATGAGGGAGGCCTGTGTTCATCAGTGGACGTTTTATGGCTGAAATGATGACAGCAATGTTTATCAGTCATATGTTCCATAGCTTTAATTTGGTACTAGATAATGATCAAATTATGTGAAAAAGTACAAACGTTAATTAAGTTCTTTAAACACGCATGACATTGCTATAGCAGAGGAACAGCGTGTAACAGAAGAGATCTTAATCCAGCATTGATTATTACCGGCTGATTAGACAGGAGATGAGGAGATCTTAATCCAGCATTGATTATTACCGGCTGATTAGACAGGAGATGAGGAGATACACGCACGCAATAGCCAGTAAGTATAATATTGTAACTATAGTCGTATTTTTAATTAGACGAAGTCCACTGACGTTTCCTGTGTTGTCAGTTTTTGATGAAATAAAAATAGTGTTGTGACAAAGTGAATGATTGAAAGAACCCCTGAATGAATGAAATTGCCTCGATTGTCTAGTGAATAGTTAGTGTGCCGAACTGCCGATATCGGGTACGGGGTTCGAATTTTAGTCGTGCTTTGTACATACCAACGAGTTTTCGACGACTATGTTCCTATAGTATCTACCTATACTGAATACCGAGTGTTTTAAACATTAAGGAAAACATTGCGAGGAACTACTACTAGTGACTTATATCAGAGCACTTTTATACAATTGCATTGTAAATTAGAAATAATATTCTTTTATAGTTTGAAATGATTAACTATTCACACTCATTGTTCATTCATCTGATTGAACGACAACTGAACGCATTTACACACGCACTATTACTTTAAATATGGCAACATTATTTTACAAAGTGACATTAGCTACTGTCAGTTGGCTTCGTCTAATTAAAAATACGACTATATGTACAGTATTATTACAGGTTTTTCGGAATATAATAGCATTCATCTGATTATGTATTACTGAACTTTAGCGTGCGCTTTGGAAACTAAATATCAATTTATAGCTTGCAAACAATTGGGAACATCTCTTAGGATATCTTCGTATAAGATTCAGTAGGTGAATTCATGTTAATGGGATTGGAACAGATACATTTGAAACGTGATAATCAGCTGGTTCCAAGACGCAAAACATACTTGCTGCACTACACGCATTTAAAACAATTTGTATTATATTTCTTAATCGCTTTCGAAAAACGATACCTTGCTTCGGACCATGGAAAATAATAAAAAAAATACATAAGTGAGACAGTAGGAGTGATCGATGGTCGTGAGAAAACGGGATAGATACTCCATCTTATTACCTCTGCATCGTCCGTTGTGAAAGAAATAAACAATATAATAATAAGCAACTAATCTAAAACGCATTCCACTAGGTATATATAATATAATCTGCTAAATGTATTCTTAGGCTGTGCGTTCACCAGCGCGGAACGGAGTGACAACGAAAGTGAAATCTAATTTAAATATTAATTTGGCAATCAGATATTTTACGCGTAGTATGTCGGTAAAGGAAGCTGTAATTTAAAGCTTTAATACGTCATTACTGTGCACTAGGTTTAACACGTGCTTTACTGGTGAAAGAAAACGTCGTTAGCCTTAGACGTACTGATATGTTATTTCCTCTGTATATAACTGTTATGTATATATATGTGCTGGAAAACCCTAATCCAACAATGTCCTGGCATTACAGCGTACCGTACCACGAATATCAGTTACTGACGTTGTATAAATCATTTATAACAGATGTGAAAGGCCAATAACTAGTACACATTTTGGAAGTAGCTGTTATTTCAATCCGTCAGTACAGTGAACGCACGACCTAAAACATCTACAATATGTAAATTCTGCTACGTATCGCATGCGTATCCATCATAACTTCGTAGTACCCAGCTAATTAGCATAATTGGGTCATATAAACTGTGGAGCAATTTAATAAAAAGCCAATCAAAACCCACGTGACAGAATTTTAGTAAAAATTTATTAAAATTACAGCGTGGAAATCTCTGTAAATAATGCTCAGAATTCTTTACATAAACCATGAAGTATTTTATGTTTTAAACTTTTTAGGTAACATTTTTAGACCTCTGTGGCGCAGTTGGTATAAAGCCGACTGGAAAGCAGGTTGCGGGTTCAATCCCAGCCACGGGGCCATTTGATTTTTTTTTGGTATTTTTCTATATAATATGATAATTATGTACTTATTTACAAAAAAAAAATAAGTATTTTATCAATTATCTGGTGCCTACAAAAGCTCTGCTTTCATTAGTACTAGATAGTGCAGTATGAAATGTCCAGCACTGTTGATTTTTTATTTGATTTATATAATCAACAAAATATAATTTACCGTGTTAAATGATCAACTCTTCCTGTTCAAAAACAGCGATGTCATAAAAACGCCATATTAACCCCCTTATACAAACTAAACATCCCAAGTCCAATGATCAACTTCATTAGTTCAGCTTTCGTGTCCACAATGAAGCTTCTAAACTATTCAAGTTCTTTCAAGCTGGTTTCCCCTGAAGTTTGACCTCGCTCCTCGCTACAAAATGCATGCTATTCAACTACAATCCCGAGTTAAAATCAAACTGCAAGCAAATCTAGTTTCAATTCCATTTTACCGCTAGTATAACCCCTACGATGTGTTTATTATAGATAATGTACTATTCTAACCATGCGTCTAAACTATCAGGCATCGCGTTATTTGTAAAATATTTATAGACACAACAGACATGTCATTAAAATTGTTACATTATTTTTTGGTTTTAAACTGAAACAATAATACGAGATAATAATAAATAATGTAAAACAACATTGGGACCCAAAATAAGATACCCTGTGTTAGTTGACTTTGTGTCTCTGTTTAACTTGGGGAAATTTATATTGGTATTCGTCGCACAACACCGACAAAGCCTGATAATGTAGCTGCACGGTAAAAGATTTATCCTACATTCTACTTCTACCAAACAAATTATCAATTATACATCACTGCGGCGCAAGATCTTGTTAAAATACGCACCAGCAACATACAGCTTATATCAAGGAAATAATTTATAATTTAAGAAGCATCCACACTGAACTTACAAATTGTTGAGCAACACGATAATAATAAACTCGTGAGCATAGAAATGAGCACATAGGGGCATTTTCCTACATTTTCATTTCGACCGTTATTTTTTTTTTAGTTAAGGTGTGGTTGCAAATAGAAATTATTTAAATAGGCTGTTAGACCTAATACGAGTATTGCCAGGGAACTATTGCAGCGTAAAGTTCCATCCACACCGAAGTTACTTGTTGGGCAAACTTGTTGCACCACAATAAAGGAAACCACACTCGAGAGCATAGAAATCGCACATAGGGGCATTTACCTACATTTTAATTTCGATCCTTTTTTTTTTTATTAAAGGTTGGTTGCAAATATAAGCGCTACCTGAAACGAGCTAATTTAGGCCTATTTATTGTTAAGTTGCCACTGTTATGATTTGGAAGGTCAAGGCTAGACATTATGGGCTTTTAGGAAGCTTACAGTGTGTACTTTAATTTAAGTTATATTTGCAACCAACCTTTAATTAAAAAAAATAAGGATCGAAATTAAAATGTAGGTAAATGCCCCTATGTGCGATTTCTATGCTCTCGAGTGTAGTTTCCTTTATTGTGGTACAACAAGTTTGCCCAACAAGTAACTTCGGTGTGGATGGAACTTTACGCTGCAATAGTTCCCTGGCAATACTCGTATTAGATCTAACAGCCTATTTAAATAATTTCTATGACGAAAACTTTTAATATGCTAAGTTATTTAGTAAACTTACTAGTACTCATGTTTCTCATACTTTATTTGTGTGTTATAGTAAAAAACTACATATAATCTCACAGCTAAAGTAGAAAAATGAATACACATGTAACCGGGTATTTATCGCGTAAAGGTCGGGAAAGAATAGAGGTCATTTACGCGATAAATACCCGGTTATATGTTTATTAATAATGTGTTGTGATCGCGAAATTTTAAAACAGACAAAAATACTTTGACTTGAATTTAGATAACTTTACCCAGCGTGCTTTCAACTAACCATCCTTCGCCGTAGTGATGAATTATCGCAATCTCTAAATCGAACGCCATCTACCTTCAGTTCCTTCTATCTAAAAGAACAACGAATATTAGTAACAAATCCGCTAACCTATTATCTAAAGGTTTACTTTCTGTTTGGTGGTCGAAGTGGCAACACGTCCAGGGGAGTTGTACGTTATTGGGAAACTACCAATGCGTCTTCGTTGTTTCTAATGTATTCTTTATGTCCGTAAGGATTGAAGAGCCACATCAGATTTTTAAAATCTGATATCACCATTATTTAGCAGCAAAATATAAATGGTGATATATTTTGCTGCTAAATCTAGAATTCGTGCTGCAAAATCAGCTACATTGCTGCTAAATGATACAAAATTTTCAAAAATATTCATCTATTACTTAACGAGTTCCTAGTGGCTCCTCAATTCAGACGTTTAGATTGAGGAGCCACTTTGCATTAAATATAACTAGTGATATATTATGCTGCTAAATCTAGAATTCGTGCTGCAAAATCAGCTACATTGCAGCTAAATAATGGTGAGATCAGATTTTAAAAATCTGATGTGGCTCCTCAATCCTTACGAACATTATTCCTTGCCTTGTAGAGGTGAAACACGTGTCGAATTCTTTTGAGTGTTTTTTCAAGCGCTCATTATATATACTTTATATACGTTAGCGGATTTGTTACTAAATATTTGTTGTTAATTTAGATATTACAATAGATTTCCGCAAAGCCACGCCTCATTCAATGAATTCCTTCAGTAGATCAACACTTACCCGGACAGGAGAGGAGTAAGGGGCGCCGACAGGGGTGTCTCGCTGGACAGCGACTGTGCCCTGGACAGAGCCGCCCCCGGAGACAGGGTAGACGGCGTGCTGGGGGTAGAACGTCCCGAGCCACCCCCGCCGCCCGCTTCGCCACCACCTTCGGGAAGGAAAAACATTACTTGGCTGGAGAAATAAACAAAATAGAAAATTATCACCACAAAATAAACTCATTCCTAGGCGCAATTGGTTTAATAGCCTCCTGCATGATGCAGGAGGTTGCGGGTCGATTTCCGTTGCAGGACAAATGCTTGTAATTTCTCTGCTGATAACTGTCGGATATTTTTCTATGAATGGTAAATATGTATGTACAAAAAAATGTATGTATTTAGGTATCCTATCAAAAATCTGGTATTCATAAACACAAGCTCTGTTTACTTTGGAGTGTATATGCTGTGTGTAATTTTCAGCATTATTTATTATTTTATTTATATCACTTCATTCGTTGGGGCCTAAAATAGTCGTATAGAAACGTGATTAATAAACATAGCAGACTTCTAAAACAACTTTCAAAGTACAGATAAAACTGAAAACCATTAAGTAGAAAAAATAACGTGTGACTTTCCTCCTGTCACAACTTAATTGTAACAACACTCTTAACGATGACTCACAAATTTAACCCTATTAAAACCAATCAGAGGTCATTCGAAGCTCATCAATATTCAATAATTATTTTAGACGCCAAATGTGATTGATAAATTCCGGTCGTAAACCGTCTTCACATCACACAACTCATTTAAGGAACTGCTAGAGCGATGCGAATATCAATCAGGTGATTCTTACGTGAGAGGGCCGAATGTTGGTCGTGGACCGACGCAATCGGCCGTGTTACCAGGACATGAGTACGTCCACAATCAGCCCATATTAGTCCTCTGCTGGACCCGTATGACTAGTGTTCACGTCCACTGCTGGATATCCAAAATCGGGATGGGGTTGTCCATAATCGTCACGCTTGGCAGGGGGTTGGCGAGCGCAGTACGGAATGTAGGACACGGTAAGACGCTGCTGCCCATGCATCTCTTGGCAGATTCTTACTGCATCCATTGCAGTATCCATCAAGTTCTTTATTGTATGTGGTAACTCAATCGGTTGTCTCGTTCGTCGGTCACACCTTGGTCTATCGTAGGCCATTAGCTTCATTGAAAATGGTTTATGGTTTAAGAAATTTATTTTTCATAAATAATATCTTACTCAAAAATACAAATTATGAGTAAATATAACTAATAAATAACATAAAATAAATATAAGTACGCCGCGCCGCCATATGAAATCATATTAGAATCTTTTGATTTTGGTAACATCAACATTAGGATTTTGAATATTCATTAATTATCATTTGGACAAGACAACTTACGAGACAAAGACTCAAATGTCACCCAAGTGCGTCCTAATTTCCAAGATATAATGTTTTCATACCTTTTAAAAGTATAAGTAACGTTTAAAGGTCGAATGGACAAAACTACTAGACGTTGCTACCGAAGCATTGACCTTTGTCATCTATACTTCTGAATTGGGAAGGTCGCGATATAATATCTTCATTGACGAGTCTAGATTTGTCGCTATTTGTAGTGGTACTTTCTATTCACGTTCAAAGTATCATATCATCATTTATATGAATCGGCTTTTTCTTACACTGGATGAACATTATGAGAATTGTTTATTTCTTAGACGACCTTCGTAATTCGTTGCTGATTCGTTTCTAAACAAATACAAAGCGTTTATTTATTGCAATTTTTATTAAAATTGCGATTTGCAATGGCTTTGATCCTTCGACAGTTGCGGATCTCTGTATCACGGCAGATACCCTAAGATTGAGGAAATAGCCTTATTTTGTACATAGTTAATTCTGCGGGTGAATTCGCAATTCGCATAATCCCCACTGACTTCAATTCACGAACGAATTCAATTAGGTACGTGATATATTCAAATTAAATGTCTCTTGTTCTTCATTTGTAAAACTTAAATACACATTATACTTCGTATTTTATTTGTTCCACCTAAAAATTCAGCCACCAGTCATCTATTGGGAGACAAATTCCACTCACCATCGTCTCTTGTCGATTTCAGCCGTGCTGTAGCCGCTATTAACAACATGCCTGCCACCTGAGGTAGTCGCGTGAGGCTACTTTGGTTCGGTGAGCTTGTGGGTGTAGTTTATCCTAGCTCACTAGAATATCTCCTAGCACATCGACCCTTCGAGTATCAAATGTCGTAAAAGCCATTTTGGCCAAAATGACTTCTTGGTGTTTTCTTACTAAGTAAAACAAGCTCTATCGGACTGTATATTTAAAATTTTGATATTCCTAAAAAATGGTTTTTACTACTTAGATTTTTTATGACCTAAAACAATCATTAGACAAAAAAAATGATGTAACCACCTTTACATTGTATAAAATAATAAAAAAATGAGGTAAAGGACAAATTTCTGAAACACATGGCTGATACTACATTTTGTAACCAATATGTCAGAAGATTGCAAAAAGTAGGATGAAGAAAGTGTAAGCGAATCCATTTTTAGGAGTATCTTTCTCAATGAGTATGATCTTGGTTTTCACAGCCCTAAAAGAGATAAATGCACGTTCTGTTCTAAGGCAGAAAATTCCGAAAATGACATGAATGAAATAGACAAAGAAAAGTTTAAAATACACTGAGAAGATAATGAAGCTACTTATAAAAGATTTAACGCTCATCAAATTTTTAAGGATGCCGAGACTGTAACATGTAGTTTCGATTTACAAAAAGTGCTTAACACACCATTCGGAAAAAATATGCTTTTGCATTACTCGCGTAAGTATGCAGTATATAACTTTACTGTACCTCTTTAAGATAGTATCACACAAAATGTCTTCTGTTACACCTGGGGTGAATGGATGGCAAAAGGGGCAGCATAGAGATGGCAACTTGCTTGTATCTGTATCTCAAAGAGTTAGATAGAAAAGGTGTTAAGAATACCCTTTTATATTGTGATTCTTGCACTGGGAAAAACAAAAATGAAACCGCTTTATCAGTGCTAAATTACTTCTTACATGTCTCTAAATATCTACAAGTAATTCAGATTAATTACCTGCTACCCGGACATACATAATATGCCTGGCGATTCTGTGCATGCGACTATTGAAGCAGAGGTGAAGAAAATTATTGTGTGGAGCCCCTCTCAATGGCCTTCATACTTCGAAGCAGTGAGAAAAAAGCCAAAACCCTATGATGTGACAGTTATGGAATGTACAGATTTTATCAACTGGCAAGTGCTTGTGGAAAAAAAGTTGACAAAAGAGACGTCAAAAAAAAATTTAAGGAGATTAAAGTAGCTACTTTAAAAAAAAAAGAACTTGAATCAGATCAAGGTTAAATATTTCATGTAAAACGAAGCCGAAACTGAAAGGTAACACTATTTGAAAAAATAGTTAAGAAAGGAAAAGGCAAAGGCAAAGGAAAAAATAAGAGGAGAGAAGACACTGCTACAACTCAATCCCAAGAAGAAAAACACCAGGTAGAGCTCAATGCTACAGAATTGCTTCCAATGTACACAAAAACACTACCAATACCAGCAGCCAAGTACAAGGATCTATAAAAACTATGTAAAGAAGGCGTCATTCCTAAAAGATTTCATAGAGAGTTCTTTGAGATGCCTTATGATAACAATAAAAGTGACACACTTATTGAAACTGACGAAGAGGACAAAGAAGCTAAAGAAGTGATTGATTAATAGCCTTATTTTGATCAGTTAATTTAAAGTTTTAGTAATACTTGATTATGTTTTGTTTAATATTGTTAATTTTTAGGTAATGTACAACAATAAGAGTCATTTCGCCAAATTCAATAAGTCTTTTACTTCTATGTAAGTTGTTGATCGCCAAGTGTAACAAGTCTTTTACTGCCTAAATAATTTCTTTATTTTCTATTAATGCTTAACTACAACAAAATAATACAGAGCTTATTTACCTTTTTAGGCAAAACATTTAAAAAAAAAAAACCATCATAACTGGTTGTTACTACAACAACCAGTTATGATGGTTTTTTTTTGTAGTATTAGCCAACTAACTTCTAACCTGCAAAAGCTAGGTATTTCAGGTTTATAGTAATAGGAAGGACTCTAAACTTTAAGAAAAATATCTGAAATGCTTAAATATAGTTATAGAAACAAAGAAGTTACAGCGAAAGTAAGTTTGCCCATTTTTGTTTTTTCGTGTTTCCCAAAAGTCGTATTTTGGCTTTTACGACATTTGATACTCGAAGGGTCGACATGCCTAGCACACTTAAATAAGTCTTCAGCCTACCTTTACATCACTCGCATCTCATGACATAATCGCCAAAAATTCTCCAATTTTCGAACGACTTACATACTGACATATTTTTTATCAATCGCCAAACGACCAGATTTGTTGAAAATTTTGTGAAACAAATGACTATAATAGTAACTTCGAGGCATAGACGAGAGATTTAAGAATAGGACTACCAGGGTAGTAGTTCGGAATCAGGAGGAGGTATTGGTAGTACATCGTCGATATTTGGTATTCCACCCACAAATTCAGATACCAGTTATCGCATCTATAGGGAGACAAATTTGTATTTGTATTTATTTATTGCATCATGTACAGGTTTGTATTAGGTCTAAGCAATACATATTATATGTAATTACATGAACCCTGTTAGGGCGCTGCAAATTTGAGTTCGATTTATGTTTTCATGCAATTTAATTAAGAAAAATTATTAGAAAAAGGAAATGGAAAAAGGAAAAGGAAAAATTCAACTTGTTATTAGACATACAAGCGTCATAGACAAGCGATTCAACAGTAGGTATAGCTGTGTGGAATCAAGGAAGATATGGACTCACCGTCGTTGGACCATCTCTTGTCGATGCCATCCGTGCTGTAGCCGCTATCAACGACATGCCTCGGCTTGTGCCTGAGGCAGTCGATAGTGGCGTTGCCCGACATGACCTGATGGTTGCTGCTTTGGTTCGGGGTGCTGTTTATGTAGGAATTGTGCTTGACCGTTCGCTTAGTCTCGTCGACTCTCTTGTGGGGTAATGTGTCTTTGTTCGCCATGTTCTCTAGGTATTTGAATATGTGCACGCGCCCGCGCATGCAAACCTGGGGAAAAACATGTTTAATTAAGTGATCGCTATAGGAAAAAACCAATACTCTTTTTTTCCTATAAAATAATTCATAGGTAGGTAATGTGCTACGAATGGCGTGACAGAAAGGAACCCATTACCGGGTGTTACCGGTTGATAAGATAAACAGATAAATGCACCCATTGTTAAGCTTTATCAGTTAGCAATCAAACGAATATAAAGCGTATATATTACTGACAATCCAAAAAATGATAATGATAAAAAATTATATGTTACAGTTGGAAATAAGGTACCAAACATTGATCATCTATGTGATCACAATAAGTTGAAGTTTACTCATTTATTTAACTAGAAAGTTGGTATCAATCAGCATTGCAGAGATCCTTACAGCCTCGCAGGACATCCCTATTTAGTTATGCTAAACACCTCATGTGAATAAGAACGTACGTATCCTTTGTCAAGAATTTCCCGTCGTAAGTTCCATTCAAATGAGGTAATTATACAGGCAACTCTGCCAATGCACGCAGCTCACACTGGGCTTGTGTTGTGCTATTTTAGAGCTTCCCTGAGTGACATAAGCGGGGCGTCTGCGTTATTTATTCTAGTATTATCACAACAGAAACTGCGCGCCAATTAGCTTGGACTTGATAAATCAAAAAACACTTTTAACAGTCTAGGAAGAATATTTATATTACTTTATTTGCATATATACTAACTACTTGCATAGATTTACTTAAATTAAACGATGTAATTTTTATGGCCACATGTATCAAGGCAAAATCTTGTTTAAATTATTTACAATACGATAGAATTTGCTGATTGTTGTTTTAATTTTAAAACAAGTGCATTATAACAACTCATGGCATGTCTATGTAGAAAGCTTGTAAGCTGCATAACGTTTCGGAAACAACAGCAAAGTAACTTTAAATAGTTTGCCCGTTTGGGGGATGGAATTCTGCCGCAATCATGTAGCGTGCCAGCTGCCAAAGCAACAAAACTGAAGCATTCTTTTAAAATAGTGCCCGGGAAGCATTTTGGAAACATTGAATTTGGTTTTTGGAGAGGCTGCCAGAACATACCATATACTTTTAGGTAGAAGTTTATGTTGTATGTTCTTGACAGTTTATTGTTAAATATTTTGTGAATATTAGGAAGTGTATGCGGCTAACACTAGAGTTAACGATCCGTCCCGTATATCGTAAGTGTTAAATTAATTATTGTATGGTACAAAGTTCTTAGTAATAGATACACTGCAACGTATTTTTTAGTTTTAAAAAAACAGGATTTTATCGCGTACCTTTTTTATTTCTCCCGCGACCAAGAACGCTGAAATGTGTTCGAAACGTCAGGAAAATAATAAAAAAGGTACGCGATAAAATCCTGTAATTTTAAAACTAAAAAATATGTTTACAAATCGCGAAAGCTTAACAAGTTACACCGCAACTAGGGATTGCAATCCGGATATCCGGATATCCGAATTATCCGGATATCCGCTAATTTTCATATCCGAATAATGGGAGTAACTTTATCCGGATAATACGAATAATACGGATACCTAGTTGATTTTTGTAATTCACAACACTTCAGCGTCCAGCAGTTTAGAAATATTATAGTATCTATACTTTACGCATACAATATTTTGTGCAGTTCAAAATATACATGTATTCGTGCATGTCTCTGAACTTATAATCAAGTAAGACCTATACAAGCGCGCAATCGCATCACTAGCGTAGAATTAGAAAAACCTGCTAATAAAAGTAGATTATTTTTAGAAATTATTTAGTGGGCTAACTGTTTGTTATTGTTATTATGTTAATTGTTTTGAGATATTTATTAAATTTTATTGATATATCACACACATAAAATGTGTGTATACTCCTATTATCCGTTTGATCTCATGACTGTGTTGTTTCTTTGTTATATATAATCTATATAATCATTTTAGAGTACCTATTAAATTAGGAAGTTGATTTACGTTATGGAAGAAGGATTCTTAATTATGTTGAGAAAATAGTTCGATGGAAAGAATTAAACCGTTTTGTTTCATAGATATTTTAGTTTTCAACCCAATTGATCGATACTCTTATTTTTAATATATATGTTGTATCAGTTACTTTGCGAATACTATCGTTATTTTGGTAGAACTTTTTTGAGTATAAATTAATAAATACTATACCATATGAACCAATTTCCTTGTTTTCATTTAAATTTTATATATATTTTTAAATTATCCGAATTATCCGTAATATTCGGATATCCGAATAGTAAGTCTCACTACTATCCGAACTATCCGGATACGAAAATTTATCGGATAATGCAACCCCTAACCGCAACGTTATGTTAAAATATTGCGTGGGGAATATTTTGGAAATATTATGAAAATTGGCAACGTTTATAGCTAATACCAAAAGATACCATAGTGCATCGCATGTCAATGTAATTTATGGCAAGAGTAGGTACAAAATCTGAGGTTTAAAGTAGACAGACATGCGCCTTGCAAAGACACTGCAAAATTGTGTGAGTTATCATGACCTTTATCTTAGCGGATTTTGTATTTGTATAGTAAGCTTTCGTCACTCCTTGGTCCTGTTGGACCTGTCGACCTTTTGGTCCGTTCTGATGTAGATGTGGTTATTTCTTGAGCTATTTGTTTTATTTTTATAAGTTTTTATTTAAGTTTCATGTTGTAAGCCAGTATGTCATCCGGCTCAAAATTTCAATTACCGCTTCTCGTCCTAAAATTGAAATGAGCTAAAATTTTGTATACGTACACCCTTATTTCCAGTGACAGTACAATACTCAAATATTAAGATAATGGACGATGTATATTTTTGTCATTACCTTAATATGGGTATCAAATGAAAGGGCTTTAAATGTTTCTTAAAAATAATATTGAATCATTCAAGTTACTTACCGTTGTCGGCGGTGAAACTAAAGGATTGTTGTCCAGATTGAGAGTGACTAATGTGATCATGTTGCGCAGTTCCAGAGGTAGGGATGAAATACTGTTGCAGCTTACGTCTAGGTGTTCAAGTCGGAGGTATGTGATTTCTGTAAAGTAAGGGACAGTGTTATTGCTAATAATATTGTAAATACGCCCTGTTGGGCCGGCTGTAGAATGTTGCCTCTCCTTTTTTACGGGATACCTCCGGAAGCAGCGTCTTTTCCCTGTATCATCATACCGTACTCACATCCGTGTATCAACAACCGCCACGCTTGGCAGCAGCCTCCTCAGTCTTGAGTTCTATTAGGGCCTATATCCAGCAGTGGACGAGGACAGCAGTCCCACGGCTGAGGTGATGATGATGATGAATACTGTTAATACGAAAGTAACCTTCTGCTACGTTTCAACGGATTTTCAGTTTGATGAAACTTGACAAAGAAGTCCATTAAGTTATTTATTACCGTTTTTATGTCAAAACGGATGAATATAAGTAGACTAGCCGCACCCCGCAGTTTCACCCGCGTAGTTCCCGTTCCCGTGGGAATTTCGAAAAATCCATTCTTAGTACACATACTATAGGATACTCAAGGTACATGTGTGCCAAATTTCAAGTCTCTAGGTCCAGTGGTTTAGGCTGTGCGTTGTCTGTCAGTCACTCAGTCAGTAACGGAAGAGTTTTATATATATTGATTAGACCTTGAAGACAGACATAGGCTACGTTTTGTTGCGAAAGGTAAACTAGAAGGGGTTGAAATAAGTATTGCAATTTATTAATCAAAGGAAAGAACAGGTCAATAAGTCTGAAGCTGACCAAGCAGCGGGTTTTCTCACGATGTTTTCCTTCACTGTTAAAACACGTGTTAGATGTGCAAATATTTTTTTCAAGAAATAAAAAATAATTAGTGCACGGCCGGTATCGAGCCCGCAACCGTCGGATTGAAAATCGGGGGTACATACCACTTGGCCAAAAGGACCTATAAATAAGTTCAATACTTATTATATTTCCTTTGCAAAATCATAGTCTCAAGACGAAAAGATGAAGAAAATGATGTGACGCAAACGTATAATTCAAACATTTCATCCGAGACGCAACATCGTACTGCCGGCGGTGTCATCATCATCATCATTTCAGCCGTAAACGTCCACTACTGAACTAAGGCCTCCCTCATGGATCTCCATTAGGGGTAGTTGCCATACTCACCACGCTTGGCAGGCGGGTTGGTGAGCGCAGTATGGGATGTTTATATACGGAAAGACGCTGCTGCCCATCTTCCGGAGGTGTCCCTTAGCAGGCTCTTACTGCATCCACGGGTAGGAGAGGAGGGGTAACATTCTACTGCCGGCGCCCCACGGCATGTGCCGCCCACGCCGGCGGTGTGAGTATGTATAATTAATACATTTCTTTATTTCGACTGAGGTGTTTATACACAAGTCACGATTAATTGAGTATTATCACGAAACCGCATAATCGAGTGTAAATGAAGCAATCAAACTACAATAACAACACAATACCAATGTTTACATAGACACAAGTGCGCTCCAAATAGATAATGCCATGTTTTCATTGTTCTCCTTCAGAATAGTTCTAAAACTAAAAATAATTAGCTACATTATCCAGTCTTCTTTTTTTGTACATTAGGTAACGTTATTTTACTATAGTAACTTTCGTGACTTATTACATTTATATTAAATAGCGGGAATGTTCACGTACTTACTTGTTATTGTTGGTGGAGGCACCAACTGTTTCGACCCTTATCGAGGGCCTTCGTCAGGGTGAACTCGGCTCGCGACCCGCCACCTCCGCGTCCCATCGTGCACAGTCCAGTGTCGAGTCCGACGAAGGCCCTCGATAAGGGTCGAAACAGTTGGTGCCTCCACCAGCAATAACAAGTACGTGAACATTCCCGCTATTTAATATGAAGGTAACGTTATCTTTAGGTATCTCTGCTAAACTAACTGTCTAGTCTAGGAGAGAGTACAGTCTTCCTAACTAAAGCTAGTTAAAATTGCGTAAAATGGACTAAAATTACATACTCGTATAGCAGTTGCAGTTGGTGCCGTTCTAAATTTGAAACGGAATAATTTTACGTTGACTGCCTTTTTCGGCTTATCCTTTCTTCGGCTTGCCGCATCCAGCGACCGTTCTATCAACACTTCATCTAGCATGCGGGCGTCCTACACTACGCTTGCCGAGTAGCGGTCTCCGCTCAAGAACTCGTTACCCCATCGATTATCGGTTCGGTATCGGTTCACCTCCACGCATGGGTAGCACGTGGGCGTCCCACACTACGCTTGCCCAGTACCGGTCTCCACTATCGGTTCTTCTACAAATATGGCCTGCCCACTGCTAACCAGAGCATGTCACATTTGCAAATACTTACGTAAAGGCAGAAGTCCCAATTGATTATTACTAAGGTCCAGGGCACGCATGCCCGCGCAATCCCCCAGGGTCATAGGCACTTGAGTCAGCCTGTTGTTGGAAGCGTCCAGCTCTGCTAGTGACGTCATCTTCCCTATCTCCTTTGGCAATGACATCAGCATATTGTCGGAGAGAAGGAGGACTTGCAGCGGCATCTGACATACTTCCCGGGGCAGTTCTGACAGCTGGTTTGAACTGTTGACAAGAATGTTTAAATAAAATAATGGTGGACATTTGACACGGCACCATAGATGATTGATGGAATACCTACATAAATATATTTTTGGTGGGAACAATAAGAATACGCAGTTGCGGTTACTGTTTTTTCTATATTATTATTTATTATTATTATTAAGAGCCTGTACTGTCCCACTGCAGGGCAAAGGCCTCCCTTCCTTCCTTCCACCTTTCTCTGTCTTGAGCTACTGTGGTCCAGTCTTCCAAGTATGCGTCGAGTTCGTCTTTCCATCGACGTCTCGGTCTGCCGCGAGGTCGTTTCCTGTCTTGTGGGATCCATTCGGTAGTGGATTTAGCCCATGACTTATCCGGCCTGCGGATAAATATAAATAAAAAAATATTTGTATAATGTATTAAGTATATCAGTCATCTAGTACCCATAACACAAGCTCCGCTTAGCTTGGTGCTGTGTGAATTGTCCTGTGTTATTATTATTGTTATATATCTGCAGTTGATATCTGCATTTGTCCTTCTGCGGTAATCAAATCCGCAACCACCTGCATCTCAGCCGGCTATTAGAACAACTACCCCACGGTCGTTTCTGTTGTAGCATTGTTGACATGAATATTTATGTTTCTGTTGAAAGGGCATTTGACAAGAATCAATCACAGTTACCGGCATAGAATGCATGGATAGTCGTGATGTTGGGTTGTTGCCGCCCTTTGCGGTGAATGTATTTCAAATCTATGTCAAAAAGTCAATGAACGCATACATAAACATTGCAGTAGTGCACTGAAATAACGTATTTCATTTGGAAACTTGGATTGAGTGTAATTAAATCAGACGAAACATAAACCGGCGGCGGTCGGTTAACCTATAGCAGTGTGATTTTGTGCCAAATGATGTTGTAACCGAAAGGAGTAGTTAAGTTTGGTCAAAGGCTTAATGTAACTATGACTCATTATTAATATACATATAACCGGGTGACGTTTCGACTGGATCGAAGACAACAACTATGACTGCTACGGGAAAGTCAATAAATTGTGGATTAAAGTTTATTAATAAAGAGCCAATTATAATATTATTATATTCTGTGCACAATATTCTCTAACAATATACACTACTTATACATATAGGATGCAGTAAAAGCCTGCTAAGGGATACCTCCGGAAGATGGGCACCAGCATCTTTCCATGTATCAACATCCCGTACTGCGCTCGCCAACCCGCCTGCCAAGCGTGGTGAATATGGCAACTACCTCTCATGGAGATCCATGAGAGAGGCCTGTGTTCAGTAGTGGACGTTTTATGGCTGAAATGATGATGCACTACTTTCGTTCGTTTTCCATATCAGCGTTTAGAATCGCGTGTGGTAGATAAACATATCCGTGATCTTATGATCTAATATTGTGTTTATCATATCAATGAGTACTTGTAAATGAAGCGTGTTTTACATCGTAGCGTTGGTGATTTGAACAGCCGTGCCTTAAACATTTTGCCAGCTTTTAGCTTGTTGCATAGCCGTTCTGTACCGGCAACATTAATATTATGATGAGTGTAAAACCAAACTTCCTGTAACGGCGGAGTGCTTTCTCATTTTTATCTATAACCCATGCTGTAACGCGGGATCGTATGTAGAGCATGACTAATAGGATAGGTCTGGCGTTGTAAGTTTGTAAACATATCGCCAGCCACCACACACGAAGTTTCACGAGATAAGAAAGTGAGATACTGTTAGATTTCAACATGTTAGTATACTATGATGAACTAAACAGTCCACATGAAACGTTAGACTAAATAAAAAATACAATGTAGAAACTTTCTTATAATAATCCCCAACTACAGTAAACATCTTGTCTCGCGAGTTTTGCTTCTTATATTTTTTTCCCGTCTAGACGCCTAGACTCGCTTCAAAAAGGGGAACACAATAATACAAGGGAAAGGAAAAATAGATTGGAGGCCAACGTTCTGTGCTCACAGAACAAAGATATCAAAAGACCATTGTTGATCTTTGAAAGCTTTGGAAATCGTCGATTGGATAATGAATTGCTACCGACATACGAGTAATAAACAAATCCGTGATACGATTAAAACACAGGCTAAATAAAACAAAGGGATGGTCGATACTCGTGATGGAGAGCCCTTATGACAGGAGGCAAGTTATAACAACATAAAGGGTTCGCTGTTTATTTACATAAAGTCACATTCTCATGAGAGGACGAGTCCTGCGTAATTTGAAATGTTTCGATGATCAAAATAGAATACGAGCTGGTACGTAGAATGTCGCCTATAAAAACTCAACGTCAGTTTGAACATAGCGCAGTACGTTTCTTAGATAATTCTGTCTGAAGATTATGATGAGTTGACATTTCGTACCTAAAAAGAGCCAAAACTTTTGATTGAACATGACAAGGTCACACTTGCACTCATTCATTATATTCACGAATATAGAACAGATTCTGTAAATACTATCGACTGCACTTTGACGACCATCTACGAGTATGTAGTATACTGGTATTAAGTATATGAGTCATAGTACCCATAACACAAGCTCTGGGCTTGGGGCTAGATGATGCTATGAGAATTGTCCAGCATTAATGTTGTTAATATTAACAATATTCTAGGAAAAAAATATCAACTAGTAGACATAGCATCTTACTATCGGAAATAGAAACCTATTCGCAATACAAGATGTCTTTTTATAGAAAACGGCTAATTGCAATTACCACTCATCTTCGCTGACGATTATAAAAAGCAGGAATGCCACACCCGCAATATGGGCAGTGAAGGATCTCATGGTGTGTGTCAGTAAAGTTAACATATCACACCGTTATCGCCCAGTCGAGTCGGCTATTCCATAAATGGAGCAGTACCTATGCGGTTTCACCAGAAACCACAAGACGAATACGATCACGGCTTTGTATCTACAGAGCGTATATTTATGTAACACTAGGTATATTGGGACTGTATTTCTCTAACGGAGTAAATATAATACGTGTGCTCACATTATTAAATTAATAAAACAGTTATCTATCATCTATAATTCAAGATGCCTCTCCATCTGGCAACCACCCAGTTAGAATGTGACGAAATACATTATTAGGCTAGGTGTCTAATGTTCTGTTCTTACTGAGAATCTAAGCCTAAACGATACATTAGGCAAGTCATGTCACAACTTCCAGTGGTAAGTAACATTTTAATGGCTTCCGAAGAAGCCATTTACTTAAATGATTCGTGTACAGATGTAAAAAGCTGTGTTAAGCTTAAGTGAACTCAGCATGGCTATCGTTGCCGAACAATAAAAGCTTTACAACAAAGTGAACTTCAATTAATTCAATTTACGATTTACTTGAAAAGTTTGACGACTCGGGGACCAGAGCTAATCACGAGAACAGAAAAGGGAGCCAAGTCCAAACGAATGTTACCTTTGGCAGAGTTCTTAGTGTGTTTGCTATCCGTTTAGCAAAGTCCGCAATTTTCTTGATGGAACCGTCTTGCAAGTTGGTTCGAACCCCCACAATAAAGCAGCGATACAATATCTGGGCACGAGCAAACGTTTATTGGTTGCCAGCAATGTTTGCGAGAGTACAACAAGGGTCGCAGTTTGCTGCAAAATTTTATAGCCAATGTCTACATTAAAATCTGTACTGCGGAAATTTCATGAACGTTCGTAACTTCGATATAGATATATAGGTATGTACGCCAATCAGACCAAACTACTATAAAAAATGCCGCTTCACCATTTAATTTCCAAATGAAAAAAAAAATTATTCCTATTTCCTTCCTTCCTTCCTTTTAGACATAAAACGTCCACTACTGAACCATGTTGTCATACTCACCACGCTTGGAAGGCCTGTTGTCGAGCGCAGTACGGGATGTTGATACACGGAAAGACGCTGTTGCCCATCTTCCGGAGGTATCCCTTAGCAGGCTCTTACTGCATTCACGGGCATGAAAGGAGGGGTAACATTCATCTACCAGCACCCCATGGCTATTCCTATTTGACATTGCTAAACTTATTGGAACTGCAGCTAGGATTATACGGTTCTAGATAGTTATCCTAGAATTATACCGTTAACAGAAATATAAAATATCGCAAAAGGTTAGTAAAGCATCGGTCGCATTTTACTTGTTGTATTTCTATCGAATCATGAGGGGGATCTCTGTCGCCCCACGGAACCATTAACTACAAATTATTTGCAAGGGCGGTTCAAGGTCGATATTACATCGATTTTACTGTAGGGATCACGAGAACCCGAGCATTCGGCGGGACAAATCCGCATAACAGTTTTGGGTTATGGGTGCTTGGGCTAATTTTTATTTCTGAGTTATTGAGCACACAGCAGTAAAATAAATGGAATAGTCTCATCTTGGTACTGCAGTGTTAAAAGCTTCTATCTATTTCAAGCAATTACTATGAACTGTGATAATTGTTACAATTGCCTGGCTATCTTACTCATGTTAGCCTTCATCGACTAATTTATTTAAAAGAAAAGTCTATACAGAATAAATTATGATGGAGAAACGGAGCGGCGGAAATAGAGCACCTTTTCAACCTTATCGCCTCGCCAATTGCACAACGACAGACAGCTATTGTGGCGTATTTGGCAGTCTGTGCTATTTTCGAAAGCACGTACGTATTAACTGATTTGCAATATTCCTGTTAGCTTTTCATAGACAAGGCGGTCGGCGAGCGCAGTACAGGCGATTGATACACTAAAAGACGCAGCTGCAGAACACATCCACTGCATCCAAGACAGAAGAGAGCAGAGGAGAGGTAACAATCTAATGGCGGCATCCCACCGTTTTTGTACTTAATCACATCAATAGCAAACAGCAGCGGCGGATATCGAGCACCTTTTGAACCTGATCGCCTCGCCAATTGCACAATGACAGGCAGCTATTGTAGCGTATTTGGCAGGCCGTGCCATTTTCGAAAGCACGACCATGTGTCACGCGCCTGCGCGATTTGATAGTCGTTATGGTGTGTGCGCGTGCAACGAACCGCAATCACAATGCGTGAATTACAAGCGGGCTCATGACAGCGTTCTGGCTCCGTTGAACATAAATAAGCACCTAGACGTGATTGCAACTTCACTAGGCGTAAGCTTATCAGGATAATGAGACTTTCTATGAGTTTATATTGTATGCGGGAAAGATTGTGGTTGTGTATAGTATAGCATTGTCTGCTTATAAAGCATACCGTTCTCCTATACCTACACTACATGGCAATCATGCAATATACCTTGTCCTTATTCATGCAATTTTATTAATCTCAGAAAGAGGTCAAATTGTAGAAATCTAAAAACATTTCTCTTTATTTGGCCATCCTTTGAACTGCACGGATTGTGTTAATTTATCTTTGATCAATGCCATGAATCGCTTTCACATAAACGTCTTTATTCAGTCTCAAGAGCAACCGGCAAGTGATCAAACGGCCACATGTCCCGAAGTCATGGTTCCAACCGGTTTACTGATAAGAATCTGGTTAGAACAACTGAAAGTGGGTGCCTCCCACCTTGCCTGATTCAACTGTTAGAAGTAACCAATAGTTAGGAATTTTAAGCAATACGACAAATGTGGAGAGAAAGGGGAGGCCCTGTCCCAGCAGTGGGATCCAACAGGCTCAAATGATACAGATGAAATAACGTGAAATGCCATTAAGTTTATACTCTTATAAAGATTCGTTTCAAAACGTGGCACTTATAAATAAGCGCCAAATATAACAGATGCGTTTTTGCAAACAGATGTTGCCATTTAGGAATAAAATATTTTGAACATACTCGTAGCTAAGTTTACAATTCTGACCCACTTGTATATTTTCGATAAGCGGTTGATGAGTGTTTAACAATTTCAATGATGTTATAATATTGTTATCTACGTCATATTAACAGGTGGCAAGCTGCTTTGATAAGCTAAGAGTTATGGGAACTGGTTGCTTAGAACTCTAAAATAAAGTCCTAAGTACAAATATATTTTTTTAATGAATCTTGAGAGACGAACCACAACCGAAACCCATTACGTACGAGTATAAGTACTGCAGAGGCTTTAGTCTGCTATTGCAATGTCATCATAATGATCGATTCCGTTTGGGTCTTGACAATTTTGTGACACAAAAGCTGTAAAATGAGAATGCTAAACACTTAGGTTAGATACCTAAGCGTTCCTTAGAAAATGTTAAAGGCAAGATGAATCTCCCGTTTCCAAAATAATTGTTGATACGAAGCAATGTGGCATGACACTTACGATAATGGATGGATTCATTGACTGAGCTCGCTTTTCCAGAACGCGCGACGGTAAACCTAACAGAACTGATTCTCAGAAATACGCTTTGTATGAAGTACTTGAAGTTGAAATCTAACCGTACGTCTTATACAAGTTAAGTATACTGACACTTATGTTTCGCACGGTTAGACTCGATTCCTGGCTAACCGGCTTGTTGGTAAACAATACTCTTGCCTTTCGTGCTAATTTACTGTTTAGACCTTGTTTTACAGCGTTTGTACGAGAAAATGCTTTGCATTCATGAATTCTTGTTTAGCACTTTGCAAGAATATAAACAATTTACGTAGTTTGGATTTTCGGTGATTACTATCGGCGACTAAAATACCTACTACTTATGTCTATGTTGAGCATGTCTCTTTACAAACACGAAATCCTTAAATCCATTTTTTGTACAGTCCACATACTTCTCCATGTTTAGGCATCTGTGATATACATAATATACTTATCTAAAAAATGGAACTGAATGAATTCAATAATTCCGTTTTGAATGCAACAGCTTCCGACTTCGAAATAAAGATAAGCACTAAGCGATTATACAACTCAAATAATTTTGGCCGATTATATTATAAGCTAAGCTCATTTACTCGGTCGAAGACAGTCCTTCCGTCATGAATTCCTATCAACAATACCAGTTCTGTTTATCACTTATCTATCACCTTATCCACGTGCCGGCAGCGACTAGAACCACGCGGCCATGACATCTCCGGACATTCACCCCACCCAATGATCTTTACACCGACCTAAAAACAGTTGGCTCTTATAACAAAGCGTTAGAGTGCATATTAGCGAGAATTCTATAGTAGGAAGTTGGCTGCCTTAGCATTTGCCATGCCATTGTCATGGTGCATAGCGTATGAGGCAAAAGTGTCGGAGCTAAAGTAGATGCTGACCTGAATACCGAAGAAGAAATGCTGAAAACGAACTTAACTTGGTTCCCGTAGCAAAGACATGCTGAAAATGTACTCTTTACTTTTTTCTCTTGATACTTATTTTTTTGCTACATATTCTTTCCTGTTGTTTGAATACGTGCATTATACTGGTTGATCTACTAAATGCATTATCAGCAAATCTCGAAAAATAAATGCTTGAAACGAACTCAACTTTGTTCTCGTAGAAAATGGTGAAAATATACTTGTCTCGATCTACATTTTTAGGGTTCCGTAATAGGTACTGTTTTACTTATAGTTTCGCTTTGTCTGTCTGTCTGTTTGTTTGTCTGTCCGACTGTCTGCGGCGAGGCTTAAGCTAACTTTTTGAGTTTCGGAGAAATTGTCGCTCAAATAAGTGATGCGGTTTACCAAAAATACCGGAATACTTTAAAAAATCGAGAACTCAGTTAATACAAGTATGTCTTGGTAAACGTTAAGAAACATACACCAGCTTTTAACAACAGTTCTACGGCTAGCTAACTACGGAAACCGACACGCACCTGGCATAATTTATTTTTGCTACGTTTCTTTCCTATTCTATCCCTGCATTTTATTGATCAATTGATAAAATATATTATCAGAAGCGAATCCATTATCGGCAATACCTATAAGGCTTCTCAATCAGTGTGATTCTAGGAAATAGATACATTTTATTATTCAGTAAATATGTCTGAAATAAATTATTACATCATTATTAGTACTCTATCAAGCTGGTAGATGGAAGCTGATAGACCAAGCTTTATTTATTTATACCAGAGGTTATACAATATAACAACAGAATTATAAAACATACTGAAACAGCTCCTAACTAATGCGCTGCTTTAACCAAAGCATGCAGAAATATTTCTACAGCCAGAAAACTTTACAATAATCGCCGTATTCCGTAAATAACTGCAGAGCGTTCAAAGTGAACTTGTTTCTAAATATATGAAAGAAATAGAATGCGATGGTGGCAATTCCATGGGAATTTATGGTGCTACGAGTAGAAACACCAAAATATAGCGAGTCAATAAAAGCTGCAGCCATAAAAGCATGGAAATACCTATTTCACGTCAATAAATCAGAGACTTTATTTGTTTCAGTTTATGGTTTTCAACTGCACTCTATAGATTTTGAAATCTTGGATAGTGTATTATTATTAGTGTGTATAACCTAACCAGCTCTTCTTCTTTTTCTCATAGTCAGTCTCTCAATTAAGAAAACAGACTATGTACCTCGCTACTTCGTATTTACTACAAAATATAAGTAGTAGTAGAACTTTTTGTAGACTTCATCCGGGGAAGTACTACCACCATACTATACTTGCCGCCTAGCAGCAATGTCTGCATTGCTGTGTTCCGGTTTGAAGGGTAAGGGGCCGGTGAAATTACGGGCACATGAGGCCTTACAACTCTTTGCCTCGGGCTGACGGGCGCAATGCAATGCAGCGGTGGTCACGTGCTTCGTAAACGTGATCACTGGTGGTATTGCAATTTTTATAGGTAGACTAACTTTTGCCCGCGACTTCGTCCGCGTGGAAGTCATAAAACGTAAAATCCCCTTTTTCACGCAGAGCTACTTTGATTCGAAAATATAAATCCCATTTATTCCCTATCCCGTGGGAATTTCGAAAAATCCCTCTTTAGTGCACCTCTAGGATACTCAAGGTATATGTGTGCCAAATTTCAAGTCTTTAGGTCCAGTGGTTTAGGCTGTGCGTTGATATATCAGTCAGTCAGTGAGTCAGTCAGGACTTTAAATTTTATATACATATATAGATGATACCGCCATCTCGTCAATTAATCCATATAAAATTATATATTATCTACAAAACTACTACGAGTATATATAATAAAACTTGACCAACGTTTTACCTTGTACCTGATAAAGGGCAGACACGAGAAGCGACCGATAGTTGATTAAAGCCGTTATGCACACCGAAAGAGTAAATAAATAAATAATGCTGGACATTTCACACAGCAACACCAGAACATCTAGGTTAAGCTAAGCCACAAAGTAAGCAGAGCATTTTCTTGTGGGAACCGGATGATCGATACGATGCTTATTTTTTTAAATACATACCGACATAGAAACTACCCAGACCCAAGTTCGATATAAACAGCTGCAGTTAAGACGACGACGCATTGATAAACAATTATTTGAATGTAATTGTTTTAATTACAATGGTAAAATGCGTGCTGTAGAGGGCCGACTGCATACAAACTGACGCGAAAAGCTAGCTTGAAATTAAAAGTTGTGAGCGTCAAAACAGTGATCGTTAAATCCAAAAAAACGTATGTAAAATCCAATTAGTTAATCAATGCATTTTTTAAAAGGGTGTATAGACTTATATTTATCCAACCACCAATTTGAAGTAAAATGACATGAACAATTCAAAACATAAAATATCAATTCCGATTGCTGATTCTTATCGCCCATGCGTCGTTTTCAAAACTATTGTCCCGCAGCGGAAAACGAGCCTGCCACCTATTGCGTCATAGACTGCTGTTCTGCGCCACGTCAAAGTAGATTGTATTCTAAGTTTCCTGAACGCGACGACGTGACGGCTAAAGTCACAGACTCCACAGAGCGTCGAAACGCGAGGGCGCGGGGCAAGTCTGGCGGTGCGGGGTGCAACGCTAGTCACGTCAATACTAAAGTGTCCATGAATAATGTCTGAGAGGTAGGTATTTATAAATTCAATACTTTGGAGATTTTTGACTGCCTCCGTGGCTCAGTTAATAGCTGACTGATACGCAGGAGGTAGCCGGTTCCATTCCCGCCACGGGAATGTTGGTATGGAATGTCGCCACGGGAAATGTTCGTGGCTGTTATGCAGGTATGGCTTTTTTTCTATGTATGTATATGCAGGAAAACATATTTAAGTTTTCTATGAATTATATGGTTCGATTATTTGGGGGATAATGTGTGAAATTACAGCATTATTAATTTATATTATTTTGCAGAGGAACAGAATATTTTACATCCAAACACTAGACTCATAAACACTGATAGGTGTTATAGGTTGTGATAGCTCGGGCTAGACTAGAAACAGTAGGTGCTAACTTTCATTTTGCTTTCGAAAGTGACAAGTTTTATAGGTATAAATAGCCAGTAAGTTCATTAGCATAGGTGCTAATCAATTGTTTCGTTTCGAAATCTTGAATCTTAGTTTGTCAAATTATATGACAAGGTGGACAAGTAATTATAAAAAAAAGCTGTAAGTGCAGGGTAAACTTGCGCATTGAAATTCCCTACGACCCATATTTTTATTAACGTTATGTTGTACCTACAAATCTTAATCTAAGTTAAGTAAATTATATGACAAGGTGGCTAAGTTAATATTTAAAAAAAATAGACTTGCTCATTAAAGATTCCCTACAACCCATATATTTGTTAACGTTATGTACATACCTACAACTTAATGCACCGTAATGTAATGTAAAGTAATGTAATAATTACACATTTTAATTTAAATATTAAAAGCAGCGAAGAACTCGCTTTGAACTATAATATCCCGTTGAAATGAAAAGAAACTGTAGTCACCCTACAAAGCGACAAATACGCGGCGGGCGTGGCGTCCGCCATCTTGCATCTCAATCGCCGCGTCAGTCACGCGGCGTTTCTCGTTCAAGCCGGGACGCCTTCTCGCGCGTTTTCACATAAGCAAAATGCAGTTCGCATACGACCCTGAAATGCTGATCGCAGAGGTATGCAAGCGTCCCGGAATATGGGACACCGACCATCCAGACTACCGCGCGAAACCCATCAAAGCAAAACAATGGCACGAGGTGGTGACGGAGCTTGTTAGCATGAACGAAATAAAGATGACCAAGGCGGAGATGAGGGAGCTGGGTATGTGTTTTTTTGTTCGTTGCTACTGCCATCAGTTTCGTACGCGTTAAGTCTATGCCTATTCCGAATGTTAATTCTGTAAGTAATTTCGACGTTTTGGTGAAATAGTTGTTTCGAAATTACATACCTACAAACTTTACTTATTCCTTTATAATTATTTGTTTTAACTTTGATATTAAAGAGCCACATTATTAGGAGTCTGCAAGTGTCTGAATTTTGTATCTCTGATTATCGTGCATCTTTGTCGCACTGTGCGCTTAGTTAAGTATTTTGTAAAGTTAGCGTATTATTTGTTTACATGTGGTTCCATTCAAATAACACATTTTAACCTCGGTCACATTCATAAAAGCAAAAATAGAAGATTTTTGTATGAATATGTCATACTCATAAGACAGCCGCTTTCTTAGTTAACCTACAAAATATGATATAAATCACCTTTTGTAGGTGATCTAAGAAAGCTGCGTACGTAAGTATTAATTGATTTAACATATTTTTTATTGTTGCAGAGCTACAGCTCCAGAAGAAATGGAAGAGCCTCAGAGACTGCTTTCAAAAATACCTAGCCAATCCCTTCAAGTTCAAACGCCCTTACTTGTACTCAAAGCAATTACAATTTCTGCTCAAAGACAAGAAAATGCCAGCAGACAAGAGAAAGAGTATACCGGTAGATTCGAGCGAAGACGAAGAAGAGGCTAAACCTAAGAATATATGGGTGCCGAAGAAAAAGATAAAAATTCAAAGGAAAGAAGAAGAATCGGACGATAACGACTACGCTGCAGAAGACTTTAGTTTCGAAGTTGCCACGACAACAGAATCGATAGATCCTAGGCCCAGCACTTCAGAAACCTACACTCAGTTTGCTTTTGCGAATGTCGATGCTAAGAGTGACACGGAAGATGCAGACAGGATGTTCCTTATGTCACTTTTGCCGCATTTGAGGTCGATACCGGAGGAGTTCAGACTTAACGTGAAAATGGATTTGTTGCAAGTGCTACGAGTTGCTAATGAAAGCACGGCGAAACTTACTCAAAGACATTCTACTATTGATTAATTTTACGTTATTATGTAGTGTAGTGAGTTATGTATGTTACTTAATGTTTTCATACGTTATGGTTCAGTAATAAATATTTTTAACACATTAGGACATTTTTTTTTTATTTTTACTTAATTTACGCAAGGTGTGTTCTTTATTTGTATATTTAATGCCGACAGGCAGAGTGAATACGTTTTTCTTAGTCTTAGATAATTGCATACTTAAAGTGGTAAAATTGGATTTTATTAAAGTAAGGCCTTTGCATCTTTGCATAGATGATTTATACAGCGTCAGCAACTGGTAATCATGCTGTACGGGACACGTCAGTGCCTGGGACATTGTAAGACGGATTAGGCTTGCCCAGCACCTAAAACATTCCTCTACTCTTAAATGTATTTTTAATAAAATCAGCCGCGGTTTTATTAAAAATAAACATATAACCCGATTTTAATCTGCAACCCTCGTACTCACTAGTTCAGTCATCAGTTCAGCCGTAAAACATCCACTACTAAACACAGGCCTCCCTCATGGATCTCCATGAGGGGTAGTTGCCATACTCACCACGCTTGGCAGGCGGGTTGGTGAGCGCAGTATATGATGTTGATACACGGAAAGACGCTGCTGCCCATCTTCCGGAGGTTTCCCTTAGCAGGCTCTTACTGCATCCATGGGCATGAGAGGAGGGGTAACATTCTACAGCCGGCACCCCACAGCAATACTCACTGATTACCGCTGTGTTAACTATACAAATCATACACGTAGATAAGATATTTCGGACTGATAGTAGTAACTCCCACCAACCTGCACTCATTGTGATAGATAACCTATATCCGGAGTATTGTACGTCGAACTAGCTTAAATGAAATATTTAAGACACAAGTACGAGTAGAAAACAGCTGATAATCTTCCAAAGGCTACTCGTAAGAACACTCTCCTCTGTTTAACCGTTTAGGAGCTCCGACGACACAGGCACAGAATAAATCAGTGACGATAATTCAATCATTATTTCACTTCGTCGCAGACGAACTCGCGTGTCACAGAACCGGCTTTCGTAAGTTTAATAACTAACATTATACCGTGACATATTGCTTTCCCAAGCATCGTCGCGGCTCGGCATGGGAACAAAGTCTTACCTTAAATCTAAATATGTGAGACTGGAAAGGCCGCCGACGGCATCAGGTACACTTCGGATGACATTTTGTGATAGTAATAATTTTTCTAGAAAGACATACGTCGTCACTTCATCAGGCAATTCATTGAAACGGTTTTTGGAAAGATCTGAAACAAAAGAAAGTGTGATAAGTTTTACAATTTACCATTAAAATGTAAACCCCCGACTTCAATAATTATCAAATGACTGAAAACTTGTGATCAAAGACCAAAACTGACACTCTGGATTCTGTCACCTCTAAACAAAAAAATCTAATAGAAATCGATTCACGCGTTTGGGAGCTAGATGCCACCACAGGCACAGTTACACACGTCATACATACAGCACTCGTCTTTTGCTATGGGGGTTAAAAAGCTTAGACATAGACATTCATTTATTTGCTACAGAGCACACAAACAACATAATTAATTACAAACAATTTTAGGTGACAAAAAATACTAGAAATAAAAACAAAAACAAATACTGAAACTTTGAACAAAACCAAAAACCACAAATATTGATTATCCATGTGCTGCAGCAGCAAATGGGTTTCGACTCAGCATTTTGTCTACTGTGTTAGCAGTAAACGCTGTTATTCTGCCGTTACCCGACCGCACAGACCACGAAACCCTGTAAGTTTGTTAGAAATAACAATGCTGATTTGATTCTCCTGAGGACATACTAAACTCGTAAAAGTTTAGGCAACAGGGAACACTAAAAATGACTGTTTGTGTGTAAATATAAGTAAGTAAATAAATATACGTATAATAATATGAGTACACATTTGTAGATAAAAAGATTGCATTGATAATATTTTATATTTTTGAAACATAGTACAAATAATAATTATAATATGAATTAAACAAATAAAGAAAATAAAATAATTTTCTGTGAGCTGAAAATCCCATACGTTAAGTTACTAGCACCTGAAAGGAGCATTCCAACCAGGCAACCCAGTTATTTAAAATAGTTTTTTGACATGCCATCTGAAAGTAAACTTTGACTTTAAGAGTCTTAATGGTGGGGGTAGGTTGTTTCAACACTTGGTTGTCCGTTACCGAAAACTGCCCCTGAAAGCTACAGTTTTGAATTTACAATAATGTAATATAGTTTTTGTTGGTCTTGAGCTATACTTACTCCTCTGGGATCTGTCAAGCTTAGCAAAAAGATACTCTGGGGATCCCGTCGTCATGATGCCATGAACCAGTACAGCCATGTGTAGGTAGATAGATCCCTTCGCGAAGCCATATTCAAAGTATATGTTTTATTTAGATAAGGTGTAATATGCGTTCGCGGCGGGACACTATAACAGAATTTGGAACAAGCATTCTGGATGCGTTGTACGAAACGAGCTGTTTTAGCCGTCAGACGGGGACCAATACGACATCTCCGTAATTAAGTTTGGACAAAATAAGTGCATCACAAACTTTAACACGGAGCCTCCAACGCGGTCCATAGGGCTACTTTTATCTTTTATCTGTTTTACCCAAAGGTACGAGAGTATCATATAACACGTCAGAACAAAATCTTCAGAACTAATTACTTTAACGCACGACAGCAAAACGGAAAATAATTTTACACTGAAAGGAAACACAACACTAATATCGAGGGATTACCGCGGATGGGGGACCCGAAAGTACTTTGAGTGGGACTTTTAACTACCAACCTTAATGGCTCGGCGGCTACGGTTATGACAATAAACCGTAAATCATATTGGGGAACACGTTAACTATTAACACAGAAATATGTTTAAGTAATTTAATTATACAGTTTCTTAAAACTTAACGAACAACCAGTTGACGACCTCCGTGGCGCCGTTGGGAGACGCAGGATTCGATTCTCGTCGCAAGACAAATGTATGTAATTTTTCTGCAGATACGAGTATTTGTCCTGGCACTGGGTATTTTGATTTTGAATTTCTAAAGTATTCTGTCAGCCATCTGGAAACCATAACACAAGCTCTGCTTACTTAGGGGCTACGTGGTGCTGTGTAAAATGTCCAGCATTATTTTACAGTCGACTATAGTAACATAACATAAGCACGTCTGTTTGCCGTTAAAATTTAGCGAGAGCAACGGGTAAACAAGATAGCTTAGAATCATTTTGAAACAAAACCGCAGAGGTCCCTAAAGTTAGTTGTACATCATACGATACAACAGTGCGTCCAAAAGCTAGTTGTTCATACGATACGAAATGCAGCAGTATATATTTAGCTAACTCGTATTGGTCTCCTGCCTAATTGGATCTTAGTAATTTTAGAAAACCAGTTCAGTTCGAAGATACTAGCCTGGCGTTCAAGTTCAGTTAAGACTGGCGTTAATGCGGTCTGAGTTAACCGCAGGCCGTAGATCCCAAGAACTGGAAGGTGGATTACAGGTTATGCAATTTTAAAGTAAGGTTTTGCCTACTCGTTTATCAGTAATCTTAAGAGGAAAAATGGATTCATTAATAACGCTGCGGCGGTAGGGAAGATGCAAGCCTTCATTTTGCAAAAGTATATATGTTTTGCAGCTTAATTATTTAGCTAATCTACCTACACTTTGGAATTGTTGTTATTTTATGCATTCTCTAATCTAAATTCAAAAGGCAATAATCCATTACAAACTAAAAAGGACTGATAAAGCACACACAGCGCTTTATAAGCCTAGCATGATATCTTATTTCCAGAGCGTGAACTACGAGTACTAAAACATGCAAGGTTCTCATTTCACCCTTTATTTTTATGCTGCGCTGCGTTTCGTAATCAGATTGAGGAGTAACAACAAAGAAAGATAATTAACTCGATAAGATATGAAGGAAATAGAGCGTATGACAGAGTCGGAAATAAGTAATCTTGCATTTCCTGGTAAACGTATGAAGCTTAGGAATGTTGCATAGGAAATTATGATTATGCATAGAGTCGCATGTCGTAAATCGACCACTCGTAACTGCAAGCCAACCCACTGATTATTGCCGTCTTCTCGCGACATAAAATACAGCTAAGTATCGCTAGCGAGGCCGCTGACTATAGTAAAACATGAACTGTCGAATAACCATAGGAATTAATCACTGGCCCGTTAGTTGGGCCACGGCGGAGATGAACTCATTGTCATAGAATTCAATGACTATGTGTAATGTTGACGCGACGTCACGTATAATTAATTAAATCGTCTACCAAAAGGGCTTAGTACTCTTGAAGTGTATATTTATTATCGGTTCAATGATATTCTGTGACTATTGCATCATTGCTGCTTAATTGGGGAAACGCTGCTAAAACTTGCATGATTCTGGTTGAGCGAGCTCAAAGGTCGGTGCTCAAAATTATGCTTAAGAAACCATACAGGCATCCGACAACAGCGGTAAAAGAGATAGTGGTGTGCTTAGTGTACGAAAGTAATTTATTTAAAAAGTATCTTTATTATCACATAAGTACCCTACTTTCATCAGAGCAATACCCCACAGTTTTAAGTAAACGTGTTTACAAGAGCTAAACCGTCAACAAAAACATCCTTTGCGCAACGTTTTGGTTCATCCCTAAGAGCTCTTGTATATCAGAGCGTTGTCTCTTACCTATGAAGCTACTGAAGAAATTTTGGTCATCAAAAAATAATATATAATAAATGTTTTTACCTTTAACATACAACTTAACTTACCTGTTTATAATTAATTTTACAAGCTTTTATTTAGCTTGCCCTGTATGTAAGTATGTAATGTAACTATGTTTGTTCGCGGAATCTTGCAACTCAATTTTTAAGCAGATATCTTCAACCCAACAGCTGAAATTTTGTATCATGTTTTTTTTGGATGACAATGCATGGTCAGCTATGTGACGTAACTCTGAATCCAACATGGCGTATTTATTAATATAAAAATATATAAGTGTTAAGATATATGTACATATTTTTAATGTACTCCTATATATTATTTAGTAAAAGCTTGTTTGTTAAAAAGTTTTTTCATCATCATCATTTCAGCCGTAGGACGTCCACTGCTGGACAAAGGCCTCCCTCATTGATCTCCAAGTACTGCGGTTAGAAGCCGTCTGCATCCACCGCCGACCAGCAGTTCTCACCAAGTCGTCTGCCCATCTTGTAGGTGGACGTCCTACGCTGCGCTTGCCGATCCGTGGCCTCCATTCGAGAACTTTGCTGCCCCATCGGCCATCTGTTCTGCGCGCTATATGGCCTGCCCATTGCCACTTCAACGTGCTAATCCGTTTGGCTATGTCGGTGACCCGAGTTCTTCTACGTATCTCCTCATTTCTGATTAGATTCTCCATAGCTCGTTGAGCGACTCTGAGAAGTTAAAAAGTTTTTTACTTTTAATTTATTAGCTATGTACCTATTTACTTTATTCCTGTGGTACGGACCCGTTCTGCCACAGCATATGCTGAGGTAATGGCCATTTTTGTCACAATTTTTTATTTTTTAAACATACTTGTATGTATATGGATTAATTGTAATTTGTGCGACAAAATAAACGTATCTATATTTTTATCTGTTTTTTCTAAATTTATTTAGTTTCTTTTACACATTTATTTTAAGGTGATGGGTAATTTATGTATGTAAATTTATAGTTGAACGAGGCGTACTAATCCTAATTTGTCTTAACCCTTTTTATGACCCTCACAATAAAGGCTTTGCCCAGTGTAAGGGTTGTTGAGCATGTCGAAAATGTTGTAAAACTCTTTCAACATCATGAGTTTTTTTATAGAATGTTGTTAACTTATAGAACTATTTTTGTGTAAATATGTAGTTGCAAATTTTTTTTTTCATTAGTAAAGACGATTCCCACACTTGATCTGTCGTTTTTCAAGTCTTCCCCGCACATATGGGCAGTCGTTGATAGGTTAAATGAATTGATCAATATAACAACTATAGGCAATCAAGGGATCTCGTCAACTCGGATCATGTTAAGGTTAACAGCAGTTTAACCGGCCAGTTGATCTCCACACCATGCGTGTCACGTCGACGCATGCAGTAAAACAGGTTTGGATATGAATGGCTTCGTGAGAACTGTTCAATTTTAGCAAATAAATTTAATATTTTTTCCTGTTGAGTTATGAGTACAGTTCGAACGGAAATAAATTCATCAAAATGGCCTTAATTTACAACGTAACTAATATAGGTAATGGAATAACATCCCCGCGAGGTTAACGATAACGAAACGCAAGAACTAGGTCACTCACCGCCCTAATCTAATCATCATTATCTATTGCGAATGAGTCGATAATAAATTTTGCGACCAATTTTGCAGACAGAAAGTTTTTCCTTAAATAGTGCGATGCTTTTCAAGAGTAAGACACTTTGTAAGACGTAATCTCGTGCAGTGTACGGAGAGAAAAGGATATCATGAAAGCTTGCGCTTGTCAGACTAAAATAAAGGCAGCTTTTCTTCGCTGTGACATGACAAAAGGTCTCGTATGCATTAATGACAGAAGAGACATCCCAGAACAATGGAGACGGCTTCCAGACTTGATGAAAGTATTATGAAACTGTCTCAACCAACTTGAGACTCCTTTGAACTTTCCAGTAATTAGAATAGCGTCTGAAAAATTTAGAGGTTGAGGACTTCGGTTGATGGAAATACTCCAGATGTCACTGCCTGGGGCATAACTGTTTACAGAAAAAGCGAAAGCGTTTGTAAAAATAATTATTCGTTGGAAGTTGGAAGATAAATAAGTGATTTCACAAAAGGCAAAAGCTACTATTATACGTTAAAATCTTAGCAATATTTAGTAAGGTTAGCACATTGGTCCACGATTTATAATCATACATAAGCCATACACAGTGAGTATCCGGTGAGCTATACACAGTGATCATACGAGAAAATGACTCATTCTGTGAGTAACCTCGAGTGCGTGCTGAGGAACTAGAGGTAGTAAACAAGGATACCGGCTATCGTCAATGCAAACACAGACAATAATATTAGGACAAGCAAAGAAAAATTGATGTAAATAATAAATATGTTATGTCCACGGTTTATCAAATAATGGAACGCCTAAAATAGGAGATATCACGTATTTTGTAATAGAGATATTTCGACTCGTAACATTAAGATCCTGACTATTCCCAAAATAAGTAAAGTATAGTAAGGCCTTTACATCTATTATAGATGATTAATACAGCGTCAGCAACTGTTAGCAATGCTGTACAGGACGCTGCAGTGCCTGGGACATTGTTATATAGATTAGGCTTGCCCAGCACATATACCATCCCAGCTTAGTCGACTATTTAATTCGACGTACAAATTCATTAAAATATCTAGGTGTTTTTTAATAGATGACACTCTGTCCTGGGACCCACAGATTAAATCAATGTTCTCGCAAGTTAGCAAGCTGCTCTTTGTTTTTAAGTCTTTGAGAGCCTCCCTAGACTTCAATACACTAAAAACCGTATACTTTTCACTAGTTCAATCCATCTTAACATACTGTATTACAACCTGGGGGTGTGCAGTAAAGTCTAGGATGATTCGGCTTGAAAGAGCACTAAAGGTAATATGCATGAAACCTATTCTTTTTCCCACATGAGAGCTCTTTTCTTTATGCCAAGTTTTATCCGTATGCAAGTTCTTCAGTCTTCACTCCATACTTCATAAGCATTCTCAACTCATCTACAACAAAGATTCTGCTGTTTCGAAGAAAAGATCAGACAAGCTCTGTAAAGTCGAACGTCGCACTACGACCACAGCAAGCCGTCACTTCTTTTACTGCAGTCCTTCATTACACCATCGTATAAATAGAAATATAAACATATTTCCCTTATCCGATTATAACTGCAAAACAAAATGCTTAAAGTGATTACTGACACTTTCCCACGATGAAGCTGAAAACCTACTGTGCTTTGCTACAGAAAAATAAATTTTGTAATGTACTGGCCAATTGTTTGTTTGATCACGCATTGACACACACACTCCCCCCTCTCTCTCTCTCACACACACATACCCACACTCTCACACACGCACATATTTTTAAGTTACTTTCTTAGTTCGTAAATGTAAATTTTTATCTAATTATGGAACTACGCCTGTATTTGCATGAAAGAGGGCGTTGATGATCGCGACACAGTATCTTTACTTATGAAATCTTTACTGTAATGTATTTGTAATATTTAAATTGTTCTTACTAAATGTTTTTTTTTTATTAGTCATCATCAAAACGTCATCATCTAAAATGAGATTACCAACTAAACTTAAATGCTGATTAACTTTTGTTTTTGTGGGTCGATTTTGATGAAATAAACACTAAATGCTTACTCAGAATAATGCTTTGAGAAACAAACGAAAACCAGACAAAAATTTCAAAAATTGGTTTTTTTTTTGTTTTTTGTCCATTTTTCTAATGTTACTTATTTGCAAAAATATTTGATGTACAGACGCGGACGATTATATTATTGCATAGATAATAAAATATGTAATTACGTGTATGATGTAATCAGTAGATTACTGTCAATAACTTTAACTATAACGCACCACCACAAGGCACTAACTGGAGATACGCCTCGACTAGACAGATAATAAATATATAGACCATTAACTTCACTCCACGAAACTTAACGAATACGTTTTTTAAAGCTCAATCTTCTCAACGCTTGCTTAAATATTAAACACGTTTTTAACGGGAGTTGATCTATTTTTACTTGAAGAGGGAACGGTTGAAAAGCTCCATTAGATGGGTCGACCATGAACTTTTGATTGGCGGCAACGCAAAATGTCATTCAGGTAATATAATTAAGAACCACAAGGGAGGTTTATATTAGAGAAATGGTAATAAAATATAACCTTGCGAAAATATAAGCAGCACTATTTTGAAATGAGATTACACGTCCCACGCTTCGCTAGGCTGAAGCAAGCAAGAGGGCGTTTATACACCCACACCATCAAGAGATATGTACCTCAAATAATATTAAAGCCTAAGCCTATTATGTTTCACTTGAGTTCACGCCGATATTCGCTTTGTAATCGTGACGAATGATAAATCAGATTAATTCAAAGATTAAGCTACGATTTGACCAGAGTTACCTTTTGTTGCAGCTTACGAAATAACGAAGGTTCTGACCCTAACCAATTTGGCTAAAGTTGGTTGGTGCAGTCCATAACTCAGATTTAAAACACGCGTAAGCAGTCATTTTTAGACACTGTCAAAAAATCGTCACTTTGTACAAAATTCGCTTACGCGTAGTTCTGAAATCGACCTCAGATCTTCTATTGATAATGAAACTCTATTGATAACCACAGTCGCACTGGCCTCAACAACAAGATCAAGACAATACCATTAGAGTGTATTGTCGTTAATCTAGCATGCCCATTTAATATTACACAACGGCCAGCGCAGCGTAAAGGTGAGGCCGCAACGCAACTGCAAACATATCGGGTGTACGAATACAACTCCCGTTTTATTTACTTTCACTGTTTACGTGCTTTCAACGTCAAAACATGGGCTAAATTAGCCATTAGCATCAACATTGATTCAAGCTTGCTTCAATAGTTTGAAACGAGTTTGTGGTCTTGTTTTTTTCGGGTCACGTGTCCTCGAAAAATAACCGTCGCGCGTTACTAACGGCTAACGAGCCCCTATATTTTCGACATTGCTTTTCGCTTCCTGCTTTTGTAAGTTTTCCTCCGACAGGGAAATATATCTTTATTATGCCTCTATTACGTTGTTGCGCGTTGCGCGCCGCTGATTACTAGGACTAATCAAGAGCTTTAGTCGCAATAATGCAAATTTATCTTAGCTTTTGGTTTAGTGCCAAGTTGTCGCAGTATGCGGACTGACTGCGGGGCTTACAACCTTGACCGAGCGAGCCATATAATAAATCATTTACCGACTGCAATAGATAGATTTGGTTATATCTGGCGAGCGGGAACATCCATTTGCGGTTAACCTGCTAGGTTAATTGCAATGGTTAAATTAAGTTAGCTAAACTTGGTATGGACAGAAATATAGAGATATAGATAAAACTGTGCTTATGATGTAAAAATACATACGTTCTTAAAACTAAATAAGCGTGTTGAAGATATATACCCAGCTATGGGTGTCAACGGGCTGATATGATGATAATAATATTACGGCGACAAAAAGGCCACTAGACAGCATGTGCTGTGGCAGCGCCGTACCACAGCGCTGGTGCTCAGTAGAAACCATAACCATTCGGCCCAATCTGATTATTTTCAAATTAACGAATCAAATTGAATCATCTTATATTAACGGAATAAAATGGCAACCAAGTGATAAAAAACATTATGGTTCGTGAACAGCAATCACAGAGCTTCCCTTGACCTTGGCTGCCGATCAGATTTTATTGCAGTAACACGTCTACAATCATTACATCACGTAATAAAGTCATCGACTGTAACGCTCACGTAGTGTGACCGAACATAACTATTTTATATGCAAATCGGTACAAAAGCACCAAATAGTGTCAGATGGGCTTTTCGACTTAATTTAAAATTGTGTCCTAGTCTTTTATTTAACGAATAATAAGACTAGTATTTTATTTTTTAACATTATTATTTTTATACTACTTAATGACAAGACAAGCCGAAGGCCCACCTTATGTTAAGCGGTTACCTCTACCTATAACAATTGCAATGCCGCGGTGATCACGTTCACTAAGGACGTGACCAACGCTGCATTGTATTGCGCCCGTCACCCTTAGACAGAGTTGTAAGGTCTCATGTGCCCGTAATTTCACTTGCCCCCTTGCCCTTCAAACCGGAACACAGCAATGAAGACATTACTGCTTGGCGGCAGAAATAGGTATGGTGGTAGTATTTCCCCGGATGAACCTTTCACAAAAAGTTCTACTACTACTACTACTGAAACTACATAATAAAAAAATAAAGAATAGCGTGACGTCACGGCTTATTTCCACACGGGCGCCCCCACTCCTGAAAACCATGCGCTTTATCAAGCATTTTTCATAATAGCTGCCGTTCTACTAAGTATGATTTTGTTACCCTGTCAACATGCTTATTTTACGATCTACGGATTTGCCAGCGAGTGGTAAAACGCTTTCTTGAAATCGAATTATCTACCAAGTCATCAAACCTGTCGATAATGTTACAGATTTATACCGACGGGCGACTGACAAGATCAATTGCCCCCATTCCCCATAATACGATGGTAAAGAGGTATTGAATTCAAAGCAAAATCGTCACTGACAGTGCGCCGTGTGATAGACGATTAGCTTTATTCAATCTGGAGGCTAAAGTAGTCCAATCCAAAGAATGTCAGGCCGTCTCCACATGGCATGCGTCATACATAAAAACAATAATCGTAACGCAAGTCGAACAGAGTCGGTCTTGATAACGGTACAATAACGTACACTTACTAGTACAGACGATTGACGATTGTTTTATTTGGAAGCGGAACTGACCCTAATGAACCTTAAGATAATATAATCCGTGTTTTTATATGACATATGTACATACGAAATCGGTCCACAAAAACCCCGATTTGAAGGCGATTGATCTCTACGAAATTCATTAAATGCATTGGAACTGTGATAGGGCTTCAAATCCGTGTGTAGAACTTATCTGATCGATTTTATGTCCCTATAGTATGGGTGCAAACGGTAAAGAGTCTGGCAACACGTGCCGGCTGATCAATACAGTCGAGACGGTGAGTACGGCGACCGGCTGACGACATAGCGTGACACCCCAAACAGCTGGTCCACCAATCCCCCTTGACCAGTTCGTTCACCCTCGCCCCGCGCCTTCACACCCTCTATGCTTACGATTTCTGCAAGCGAGGGATTTCAGAATTCCCTTAGGGCCTTTATAAAGGAAATTTCGAGTTTCCTCCTTCTTATTTTTTACGTGTCTCTATTTGTTCGATTGTAGTCAACTCTCGATGGCAACGATTGATTTATTTGTTTAATGCCATTGCATAAACACGCAAATATGTCTGGTCGAAAGATAGGCAATTCTTCGAAAGAATTCGGTTATAAGCCGGGGACGGCTGCTGTGCGTGATGGCTACTCTCTTCAGCAACATCAACAATATACAAAATATTTGCAACAACTAAAATCTGCATTTGAAGAGCGTTGGTGTAAAAAAAAGAACAATGTTATAGCTTTTGACGAATTGGAGCGAATTAAGACCCTGGGAACAGGCGCTTTTGGTAGAGTTATACTTTTAAAACACACGAAGACTGGAAAATTCTACGCCATGAAAGTGTTGGAAAAGGAGAAAGTTATCAAGATGAAACAGGTAGAGCACACCCTTTACGAAAAACGAATTCTCGAAGCCATCCGGTTTCCGTTTACCGTTTCCATGGAGTTTAGTTTTAAAGATAATATTTACATTTATTTTATCATGGCCTTCGTACCAGGTGGAGAAATGTTCACTCACCTTCGACGAATGGGCAAGTTTGATGAACCTTTAGCGAAATTCTACGCTTGCCAAGTTATAATGGCCCTGGAATATCTTCATTTCTGCAACCTAGTGTATCGTGACCTCAAACCAGAAAATATCATGATTGATAAGAACGGCTATTTAAAAATAACTGATTTTGGGTTCTGCAAGGTTTTGCAAGGAAGAACGTGGACACTGTGCGGCACGCCTGAATATTTAGCCCCAGAGTTGATTCTAAGTAAAGGGTATGGATTTTCGGTTGACTGGTGGTCGTTTGGTGTTCTTTTGTACGAAATGAATGCTGGATATCCTCCATTCTACGCAAATGATCCAATGAAAACTTACGAGAAAATCGTCAATAGTAAATATAGATGTCCTTCGAGTTTCAACTCGGATCTCAGAGATCTAGTACGAAACGTTCTGCAAGTTGACATTACCAAGCGATACGGCGTCATGAAGAATGGCGTTTTAGACTTCAAAAACCACAAATGGTTCAAGGGTATCGAATGGGAAGCTATTTTAAATTGCCGAGCACAACCTCCATTCGTGCCAAAGTACAGGAAGCCTAGCGATACTGGCAACTTTGAGCGATACGAAGAAGAACCTGTAAAAATGGGCTCACGATGTCGGTTTCAATCGGAATTTGAAGATTTTTAGCTTAAGCATTTGAGCCAATTAAAGTTATAGTTCAGTATAGCTGTCTGTTTTGTAGTAAAGGAAATATCCATCGTGTATCTTGATGTTGATAGTTTTGTTTACAGTGGTTTCAATGAATGACGAGGTACGTGGGGCTCCCCTCATGCGCCCGCGCAAAGGGACTGCGTTGATAGATGATAGCTAAGGCACGCGACGAATCCCCTCTAATAATAGATGTGACATGTGAACAAGGACCAATTTATTAAGCTTGTAGACCTTTGAAGTGATTCGGAGACAGCAAACACCGCTATAGTTCATTATATAGATCACCAGGTGAGTACTGCACACATTTACAGAGATTGTGACCCGAATTTGTCTCAGTGCTCTGCCAAGATTAGCTTGCGAGATGCGTCTAACTAAACAGAATCTTGGCTTTCATTTATAACACTCGGGCGATACATGTCTGACATATTTGGTTTCTTGGTGATTCAAAACATGTGAAATACAGATTATTTTATGGTTATCTCGTGAAAACATACATAGATATTTATAAATACACAATTGTTTTATGGTTTACGTTACGAACAATCGCACACCACACATCACGTCAGTTCTTTGTCAGCTCAATAAGCTCTCCCAAGAAACCGTACCCTTTAAAATTACCATACAAAAGCATGAGAAGAGTGAATCCATAACTCATTCGCTTCAAATTAACTGTGACATAAGTCTGTATTGTGTTGAATTTGGATTTAACTACTTTCGAATTATAGTTTTTGCCAAGTGATTCAAGGATATGTATTGATTAAATAACGTAACGATTGCATAAAATTATTAATTTAATTATTCATTGCACACAATTTACAAAAAACTGTATATAAATGGCGGGCAAAATACCGGAGGCATTATCTTCCCACCAACCAAAGATTGCGATGGGCAAATCTTAATACTTACCTAGAAAAATAGAAGGAGATAAAATTAAATTAAATGTTATTTCGAATAAAATACAATTTTGGACATTCAACAGAAGTAGATTCATAAAACTTACATAACAGGAACAGTTGTCATCATTTATATGACTGAACGCAAACAGGAGCACGACACGTAATGTAGAAGCATATCGTATAAAACCACTCGAGCACTTACGCGTGATGTATAACCGTTGAAAGCTTTGTAGCACCTAGGCGCCTTGATGGTGTTGGTACAAGCATTTTATGGTCTGACCGTGCCATTATGGGGACATTGTCTTGGAACAATAGCCCTGAGACGGCCAAGGGACGAAATCAGCCGAGCGGACAGGAGGAAGCGCATTTCCGTCTCGGTCTTGTAAGTTTACTTGCAAAGGATACGACGCAGGAAATTGCCAAGACTGAGATTCATTGGGTGCTTAAGCAGAGAAAAAAAATTGCTTCAGAAAAAAAGTAAATTTAAAACAAGGCACCGAAAGTTGTGTATGAAGGAAATAACTAAATTCCTTCATACACAACTTTCGGTGCCTTGTTACCATCTTATACCTATAATTCTGATAGTAATAGGGCAAATATCTCATAGGAGCAATATAACACCATGGAGGTAAAACCACTACAAGCAAAATACGGAAATTACATCAGACATCTGCATTATACAGTTTCATAAACTAACCTCCGACTCCGCATAGATTAATGGAATATCATAACAAAGGTTATATAACGCAAACCTACGCTTTTAGGGTAAAATTTCGTAGAGAATATTTTAATAAGGTTGAAAAATGTAATCATAGTTGAAACAACTTATGAAATTAATAGGCACAATGACTAAGCCGTGACAAATTCTAGGTCTAATAAATAATAAGACACATTCAGTTGTTTTAAATTCTTATGAGTTTAAAAAAAACCGATGAATACAGCATGTTTAAAATATATTCGTGCTTTAAAATCGAATTACTGACATAGGGAAGTTTATTGGCCTGCTTGTAGGAAAGTGATCATGGCATGCAAGCAAGCATGTTACTTAGGTGAAGTGAACAATTCAAGTAGACTGAGATGACACCTTCTACCAGCACATAATATAGATATTATGTGCTGTTAAAATCAATGAATGGAGGATACATACTCGTAGGTTTAATAACGCTTATTATAACAATGTTTGTTAAAATATTGAGTCAGTAAAAATCGGCGCTTAATTTATGAGTTGTGCAGAAAGTAGTGCCGTTATCCATATTTGTGCCAACAAGCAGCTTTGTTATATTTCTCTTCAATCCGACTGATGAAACAACAAAGGAACATAGGGCTAAACAATTGACAGATGCGACACAGTTCAAGTGCCTTACGTAGTAACTTGCGAGGAAGATTGCCACTTAACATGAGTAAACTTGCTTGTTCCACCTCTAACTTGTAGATATATGTAAATATACGTTAATTTGCCTGTTCCATCTCTAGGTTGTACCTAAGTTCATTTACCTGTTCCAACCACTCCATTCGACCGTTGCGGCTGGCGGCGTGACAACGCCTACAGTCAAAAGCAACTCAAACGCTCAAGTATATTTCTCCATGGACGTAAGCTATGAAAGCCCGGTCGGCACTTCACAAGTTATCGAGCTATTGATAGTCTGCGTCGATCCATTAGGGCTGTCAGTCTATGTTTGCGTTGGTCGTGGTTTTAGATAAAGGGGATGGTCGATTCTGTCAGTGGATGTAGTTAATAAAATCATGAGCGCGTTATGCGTGTGGATGTACTTGATACGTATTATCGGTGGATTTACTCAGTTCATAAAAAACATGACCTCGTTGGGTAATTTGCATGTATTTGATTATTTATGTGCAAACGTTTATATTATTCTAGTTTATTCATAGATTTTATCAGCAATCTACGAGAGTCTGTTTTATGGACGTTTACATATTTCATTTATTTCTTTGAAACAAAACAAAACCAAAACACAAAAAAATAATCAGTACTTAGTCTGAAGAAGATGATAAGAACAAAAAAGATGGTGGTAGGTAACATCACAGGTCATTGCGATTTTAATTATAATCTTCTAAACACATTCAGAGATAGTGTACTGTGTTATGAATAGAATCATACCTTTCTTTTACAACATCAGTATTACCTTCAGGAATGCTTTAAGAATGCTGCCAACGACCTAGAGTCCGGGTCCGTTACTTCACGGATATATTAGCATCAGGGAGATAAAGCAGAAAACACGTCAACGCGGGACGTCACTGCAGATGCACTGGACCTTTAGGATTAAAATTACCTCTGGAATGGTATTCCAGTTTCTAGTCTTCATCTTCATCTTTATAGTTATTTTTTAAGACCTTGTATCACAACATGTTTTGCAATAAAGATTTTAATTTAGGACTTCTAGTCTTAAGAAATTAATTGATTCGAGCGTGACTTTGCGATCAACGAACATAAAGTTGATAGTTGGCTTTCTGTTCGGCTGTCGAAGTGGCAACACGTCCAGGGAGCGGTGGTGTTGTTCGTTACTAGGCAACTACCTCTGCGTCTTCGTTGTTTCCAGTGTATTCCGTGACGAACGGGGAGCCGATTTCTCATGAAGGTGCCTTGTAGAGAGGCGAAACACATATCGAATTAAGTCGCCTAAGTATTTATTCGATAAACTGGACCAATCACACAGCAAGTACAGCAATAGACCAAATAGAAATCTCCTACATTATTGCAAACATAAAACAGTGGCATTTCGGGGTAGTTTCAGGTACCAAGCAACCAAATGTTGGAATAACATCCCCCACCAATAAGGCTTTTAAAATCAAAATTCACTTTTAGTAAGAGATTAAAATGTGTTATTTTAGATCAACAAAAGTCTGGTTTGTTTGGTATCAACACCCCCCCTTTTGTTTGTTAGGTTTTATTGTTTGTGTGAATTGTCCAGCATCATTTATTTGTATTAATTATATTTAAACTTTAACAACGCTGATATCTTCTTTGTTTTCTATTTATTTTTATTTTTTTTGCAAAATTGTAGACGCTAACTAACACCTAGGAACTATATTTTATTTTTTATTATAATCATGTTTTTCTTTTTTATTATTTTATATATATATTTATTGTTCTCTCAGGGTCCTCTGACTATTGTGGCTACGGCAGAATAACAGCGCCCTGTGTCTCAAACACTGGGCATCAATGCTGAGTCGTTGCCATTTTGCTACTGTAGCACATACGCAATTCAGCACTGTTTGTTTGTTTTATCTAATGTTTTTCCTAATGTATTTTTTTATAGATTAAGTTTTGTACCTTTTGCAATTTTATTTTGTCTTGTGTTTGATTGTGTTTTTTTGTGTGCTAAGTAGCAAATAAATAATATGTCTATGTCTATGTCTAATTATTTTTGAGTGTTTGCGTTTTTAAAGCGCTTATTAGATATAGGTTAGTGGATAACTTACTAAATATTTGTTACCGTGGTAATATGGCCGTGGGGTGCCGGCAGTAGAATTTTACCCCCCCTCTTATGCCCGAGGATGCAGTAAGAGCCTGTTAAGGCATATTCCGGAAGATGGGCAGCCGCGCCTTTCCGCGTATCAACATCTCGTACAGCGCTCGCCAACCCGCCTGCCAAGCGTTGGTGAGTATGGCAACTACCCTTCATGGAGATTCATGAGGGAGGCCTGTATTCAGTAGTGGACGTTTTACGGCTGAAATTATGAATGATGATGATTTGTTGTTCATTTAGATATTCTAGTCTTAATAATAGTTAATAATAAATAAATAATGCTGGACAAATAAAACATCATTACCTAGCCCCAAGCTAAGCTGAGCTTGTGTTATGGGTACTAGATGACTGATATACTTAATACATACACTGCCGGCCAAAAGTTTGAGACCACCTACATCTAAGTAGCAAAATGAAATAAAACTCAAAATATAAATCAAGAGGTTTAGATATTAATTAAAATGCTTATTTACTAATACACATTCATCAAGAAGAAAAAAAAAATCAAGAAATATCAACCATTTACGTTAAAAATGACGTTCATATTTAATAAAATCATTAAACGGATTTTTCGTCAAAAAAGCCTCCCTTGCATTTTATAACTTTTTTCACTAGTCTCGGCATACGAGCAATCAATTTATCAATTGTATCTTGTGAGATATTGTTCCAGCTTTCTTGTAAAGCCTTCCACATGTCTTCTTGTGAGGAGGGACAACAACTGCGCACATTTCTGTCAAGCTCTTCCCACAATAGCTCAATGGGGTTGAGATCCGGACTCTGAGGGGGCCACACCATGTTTTTTAACACCCTTTCTGTTTCTTTATGTTCTAAATAACCCCTGCATAATTTTGAACTATGTTTAGGATCATTATCTTGTTGGAAAAAAAATCCATTTCCAATTAATCTTAAACCAGACGGAACGGCATTTTGCTGTAGTATTCGTTTATAATGCTCCTTTTTCATGATTCCTTCGACTCGTACCAAATCTCCGGTTCCATGGCCCGAGAAGCATCCCCAGACCATAATGGAACCACCACCATGCTTAACTGTTGGCACCACACAATCTGGCATCATCTTTTCCTCGGCGGTACGTCGAACAAAAATTCGTCGTTTTGAACCAAATATTTCAAACTTGGATTCATCTGTCCAAAGAACTTCTTTAAAGTCTTCTTCAGTCCAGTCTCGATGGGTAAGGGCCCACTGCATCCGTTTCTTTTTGTTTTGTGGCCTTAGTAGTGGTTTTCGAACGGCGACGCGACCAAATAACTTAGCATCTCTCAATCGTCTTTTTACTGAAGTCAATGACACAGGTTCTGATCGGGATTTGTTCACTTCTGCGCGGATTTCTGGTGCGGTTAGGCGTCTATTCCGCTTGCTGGTAACGACGATGAAATTATCCTCGCTAGAAGTGGTAGCTCTCGGTCTCCCCGATCGCGAACGATCTTGATTACTGCCAGTCTCCTTGTATCGGGTTATTGCGTTATGAACACAAGTCTTCGACAACTTAAGTTGAGAGGAAATCGCACGTTCAGATTTGCCTTCGCCGTGTAAAACAACTATGGCAGAACGAGTTTCAGTGCTAATTTCGCGCACTTTTCCCATTTTAAGATGTCTTCACTGTAACAACGACGAGCTCAGACTAGTTAAGATAATGAAAAATTTACTCCATCAAAACTCAGGTAAAAAATATGTTTAAGGAAGCTAAAATAATCCGGAAGTACGGTTACCGCAAAACAAAACCAAAATAATTAGAAATGAGCAGGCCATAAAAATATAACAATGACTCTATCACCTGGTAAGCGCGCGGTACTCATTTATGTTTTGAAACAATAGACCTTTAAAGGATGATAACTTAAAAATATACAATAAAAATGACTCTCAGAAATTCTTTGATAACAATAGAATACGCAGGTGTTAAAATTAGCTCTTTATCATGTGTACTTTTGAAATATTTTGGTGATTACAAAGATTTTTACAAGTGGTCTCAAACTTTTGGCCGGCAGTGTATAACTACAGAGATAGACATTTTTATTAGGTATATAGAAAAACACCCAGAACACCCTGAACAAATATCTGCAGATCGTAGACATTTGTCCCGAGGCGGAAATCGAACCCGCAACCCCTGGCGTCCCAGACGGACCTTCATCCGCTGCGCCACAGAGCTCGTCAAAAAGTTTATGGACTGTAAATCAGTAAATTAGTTCTAGTAAGTCAGTAAGTCAGCAGCCCTATCGAAGCCCTGTGTAAGTATCCAACGGTATCGCAGTTAACGCCTGGATGTGGGTCACTGACGCTGCAGAGGCAGCAAGACGCAGTGAAACGCAAAGGTCGATATAAGAGGGTGACTGAAATAGGAGGTATTGATTTAGAAAGGTTTAGCACAAATAGTAATTAATCAAAAATGTCACCTAGACAGAATGCTAATAGAATATTAAACTGAATATTTTTTGGCATCAAGAACTTGAAAATCATCATCATCATCACTTCGTAGGATGTCCACTGCTGGACACTACCAGGTCGTCCGCCCATCTAGTTGGTGGACGTCCTACTACGCTACGATTGCCGTTCCGTGGCGTCTATTCCAGAACTTTTCGGCCCCTTCTCTTGTATTGTCACATCATTCTATAATTTTACTATCATCACTTTAAGTCGATGGACCACGAGCGGTTTGCAATATACATTTGTATATTGTGAGATTATTATTATTTTAAAAGGGTTTTTTTACAAAATATCTTTTAGATATTTCGGTATAAGTGAAACTCACGGCCCTAAGCCAAGTGCGGTTCACTGGAGTGTTGAATTTTTAGTGAAATCGTCCTGCAAGAACTTTCGGACCGTTCTACAGGTACATATTTACTAAGCAGCTTTCTGCATAGTCACGTGTAGGCTTTCAAGACCTAAAACTTTCAGAGCACAAGTGGAACGATGTAAACCTTGTTCATTTTCCACATTCTCAGTATCTATTATTATTCATCATCATCATCATTACAGTCGTAAGATATACACTGCTGGACATAGGCCTCCCTCATTGACTTAGAGATCCAAGTGCATGAGGGGTTGTTTCCATACTCACCATGCTTGGCAGGCGGGTTGGTGAGCGCAGTCCGGGATGTTCTTACACGGAAAGACGCTGCTGCCCATCTTTCGGAGATATCCCTTAGCAGATTCTTACTGCATCCACGGGCAGGAGAGGAGGGGTGACGTTCTACTACCGGCACCCCACGGCTATTGTTATTATTTAAATATTTTTATTAAGTGAGATGACGAAAATGCAGAAAGTTAGTTTCAATAGAGATATTGACAGTTTTTGTGACATATTTCGATTTTGAGCGTTTATCACTTAGATCACGACGCACGAGAGTTGCCCAACAGTGCGTGAAAATAATAAAATTCTTCTTTGCTCCCATTTTGATAGACCTATAGAGTATTATAATATAATTAATGTGCCTTTATGTCAAGCATGTCTGTAAATTAAAAATTTCATAAATCGGAACTACTCAGATTCTGCAGCTTCGCCCGCATTGTAGCCGAAAAATAGTAGCCTTGATTTTATTTCAAATCCTCCTAAATCTATATACCTCCGTGCAAAGTTTCAGCTAATCTCTTCAGCACTTTTTGGTTGAAGAGGACACTTTTTTTTTAATGTGGATCTCATCGAGTACTATACTCTGTATCTCATGTATATTCGTACGTCGTGGACGAACATAGTAAGTTCATGCCCCCCATTCAGCTATATTTTAAGCAGAACCATTTTCAAGTTCAAGTGCTTATAGTAGTAGATCGTAGACTAGACAGCCTATCCTATTTCAGACCGCATGTATCTTTCCCATTTAGAAATCAATTAGCTAAACTAACATTGAGCAATCTGTGTAGCTAGCAACGTGAGTGAGTTTATTTAGGGAAAACTGTAAGGTAAAAAAACACTAATTAGATAATTGAATTAATAAGGATAATAAATTGAAAGTACGACTTGGGCCATTGACGATCTCAGTCACTCAGCTGGTCAACAGCCGGCTGAGACGTAGGAGATTGCGAGTTTAGTTCCCGCCGGGGCACAAATGTTTAGTTTTCTGCAGATATTTGTCTCGGGTCTGGGTATTTTTAACCCCCAGCAAAAAGAGGGGTGTTTTAAGTTTGACCACTGTGTGTGACAGTGTGTCGGTCTGTCGCACAGTGGCTCTAAAACGAGAGGACCGATTTTAATGGTACTGCATGAAGTGTCCATCATTTAGTTATTTTTATTAAGCAATATGTGCAGGAGGGTGAAACAGTTTATTTATGGAAAAGTACAAGGTAAACCACACTAGTTAGATTATTTAATATAACAATGAATGGGCATAATATAATTGAAAATGCCATTAGAAACGTGGAAACCTATTAGGTGTTTAGATTGGTCGCATATTGTAGTCCATCGTTGGCCATGGGATGCCCTACCCGCATTTTGGACAAAGGGCCAGAGAATACCTAACCTTGGATTAAGTAGCCTAAGCTGGGCATGCGTGAATAGAACCTGTTTTTACTTCATTTATCTCAGTTAACGACATCCGTGGCTCAGTTGGACTAATAGTGTGCTAATAGCCGGTTGAGACGCAGGAGGTAACGTGTTAGATTCCCGCCGGGGAACTTCCGTTTACTTTTCTACATACATTAGTCTGGGTGTTTTCCATGTTTGATTAGCTACGCACCTATGTATGTATATTTACAAAATATAATTTGTGTATGTATGTCGGTGTATGTACCGCCGTGGGGTGCCGGCAGTAGAATGATACCCCTCCTCTCATGCCCATGGATGCAGTAAGAGCCTGCTAAGGTATACCTCCGGAAGATGGGCAGCAGCGTCTATCCGTGTATCAACATCCCATACTGCGCTCACCAACCCGCCTGCCAAGCGTGGTGAGAATGGCAACTACCCCTCATGGAGTTCCATGAGGGAGGCCTGTGTTCATCAGTGGACGTTTAATAGCTGAAATGATGAAATTTTGATGTATGTCGGAGCGATCAAGCTAAGTTTTACGAAACATAGGTATTCTATCAATCATCGGGTTTCCTTAGTACAAGCTTAGTTTAGTTTTGGATGGATAGTTAGATGCAGTAATACAATACAATATTTTTTATTCAAATAACTTACGGCTAAGTAGTAATATTATTTTTACATCTAATATAATCAAATAAACCTGATGAACTAAGGGGCCGTCTCCACCAGCGAGGGAATCGTCGCGATTCTCTCGCTCGTGGGGACGGCCCCTAAGATGGTGCTTGTGTGGTGTCCGGCTTATTATTGTTATTAAATTTTATTCAGAGGAATATTTACATCCAAGAATGCTTGCAACTCAAATGATAGCGTTTTTGTCGTCGCCAGTTTTAGATTTTATAAGCTATTGTTAACTTAACTGAGAATCACTAATGTCTGTTATCAATAAGTATCAAAGGAAGCTTTGCTTTCTTGTCTAGAAAGATTCTGAAGAGCGATATAACGAGGATACAGATAATGTTATTTGCCAGTTTCTTAGTTCAGCCGACCATACGTTAGTTCATCAGAACGCTTAAACTAAATTTTAAAGCCTTGCTGTAGGAGGTATCATTAACAGACACTTTTCTATGCAGCATTACAATTGTTTTTATCTAAGACACTGTAGGTACATCACCAACTCAGTATGGACGGAATATAACATAATAGAGGCATCTAACCTTAACATTCCCACATAACAAGAGTGTTTACATAAGCGGCCACAAGGCCCATTCCCATCGTTAATTGTTTAATGCAATTTATCCGCCACACTTAAGCCCGATAAGAGCTAAGAAGCTCGAGATGAGCGTACAGTAACCCCTTGTACAGCCGTAAATCGAGCGTTACACCCATGCACATTCAATCTCGATAGCAGTGGAGGAGTTAATTTAATCCTAAGGCGTTCACAATACTCTCAATCTGGAGTTTGGATTAGTGACGAGTGGCTGCGTGAGATTTTTAATAGTCCAATTGAAGTAAAAATAAATTGGTATTATTTCACATCTATTATGCAGCTGATTTACTGTATATAGCATCAGCAACTGGTGTTCCTCCTGTACGGAATGCTCCAGTGTCTGGGACATGGTTCGATGGATTAGGCTTGCTCAGCACCAATACCATCCTTTCAGCATAGCCAGAAGAAAGTACATGTCAATACGCCTGAAGCTGACTGAGCCTCGGTTTGCCTCACGAAATTAACGAGCAAGGAAATACATTTTAAAATGCTCTCTGCTATGGATTTGCAAGATGATGCTTACGAACACGCACGCCTGCGGAATCAATTTTTCATGTGAGAGAAAGTTTCATCTCCGACAGTACAAAGAGCAGGTTTTTCTAAATCTTTGTTTATTACAAACGACTAAAAAGTCATTGTGTCTTCATTAAACGTTTCAGTTGATTAAAAGCGTAAGGTGGGTTATATAGACTTGTTTGTATCGACAAACAAGTCTAGATAGACCTAACCAGCTAACAGTAATAAATAAAGATTAAGAAAAACCTGCTCTTTGTACTGTCGAAGATGAAACTTTCTCTCGCATGAAAAATCGATTTCGCTAGCGTGCGTGTTGGTAAACATCATCTCGCAAATTCAAAGCGGAGAGCATCTTAGAATGTATTTCCTCGGTCGTTAATTTCGTAAGGCAAACCGCGGCTCATTCAGCTTCAGCCGTATTGACATGTTCTTCTTCTGGATAGATCTTTCGCTCGTTATTACCACCGAGAAACAACATTTTACGAGCTAGCAAGGTTAAATAAAATATACGCATACGCCAAAAACACATTTTCAGCTGAATTCCGAACGAGGTTAGCCGCAGACGTCCAACCTACTTTACGAAGCCATGTAAATTTTTAAGGACCAGCCTACCTATGTAAATTTTAAAGGACATGGACCGACAGCGGCGGCTGTGGCGGCGGTTAGAAGGTAGTACATGCATACTAATAAGTTACAATAGAGACTACGGGCTGAGTGAAAAACGAACTTACTCCGCCGATACAAAGACTTAGGCGAGGCATGTTCTGATCATTATTCCTGGCAGAAAGTACAACCTTCGAATAGGAATGAAGGAGTGTAAATCGGCAAGAGTCGATGAGTGGGAATAAATCAAACGCAGGGCGTAGGTATCGAGGCCCAGCGACCCTACTAACCCCAAGGTACTCGATTATTTTTATTCCAGGGTTTTCATGACTAGCGATGCATTGAAACGGAAAATAAAAGGGGCTTTTAAGCTGTATAAGGACTGATTTAGCTATTAGAAGGTCGGTAACGCAACGGTTCAAGAGAAAAGTGATAACGCGCGTGTTTACTTTTTTTGGCTTCCCACACATCCGCCCACACAGACCTGTTACCTGCCTATCAACATAAAGAGGCTACGGTAAAAGCGGCCGTATGTCGTAGTTTTAACTGAGGAAGATAACATATTTGGTGTTATATCAGTTTGTATTTTGTTTCGAGTCTGCCTTTGTATGTAACTTAAGAATTTTGTGTGGGTGTATCACAGGACGTTATAGTGTAATTTCATGCAATAGGTACATTGTAGACTAGCCTTAATATTAAGAGTGATATGAAATTAAAGCGACTGTCTTCTGCCTAAAATAATCGTCGAAAATTCTTAACCGCATTTTCGTCGGTTTATTAAACTTTCGTGGTTTGTTTGAACTACTTACTTTCTTTTTCTTGGTGCGTTAATTCTACATTTCACTTGATGGCAAACCATAATTAGAAACTACGACCCCCGAGGATATCCTCAGTGTGACAAGAGCTGAGACGCAGGGTTTGCAGGCTCGGTCCCCGCCGGTGGACAAATGTTTGCTTTATCCGCAGATATTATCTCGAGTTTGGGGTGTTTCTATGTATGAGAGTGAATAGGTATCTCTATCTAATAGGTGGGACTGTGTCAAAACAAACGTCTTTCAGAAAAAAAACACATACCTGGTTTCCATCGTACAAGATTTGCTTAAATTTGGGTCTAGAAGGCGCTGTGTGTCCAGCATTATTTATTTATTATCGATTTATTCCTTTCAGCTGCAAATATCCCGTTCAACTTTTAATATTATCAGGCTGTTTGTTTAGTCGCAGTTTGCAGGCAGCCAGTTGGAATGGTGGTTATCGGCCCCCTGTATCCGGATTGCCGGTCGGGCGAGCACGGTGCACCTGTCGCGCCATTAGTTTGTCGCAGACTTTATATGAGTTTATGTTAGTACTATGCAACTGCCGTAAAAGTTTATACAGCATCTGTTCATGCAGTACGGGACGCTGCAGTGCCTGTGACTTGATATGGATTAGCGCCCTAAAACGCCCTCTCAAATTATTTCTTTATCTTCACACATCTGAAGCTGACGGAGCTGTTGTAGAAAGGGTATATTGGGGAAGATTATTACAAATACGGAACAGATAGAGCAGCTAAACTCATTCTGAGATGGGAATAACACTCGCACATACTTTACGCCCAAGTTTAGTCGAGCTGCAGGCAGACGCTAGTATCATATGAAACTTCTTTATCTCAAACCGCAGGATCACTAATTCCACTCTCTAATATTGCTCAATCCAGTTTAGCAGTAACGCGAAATTAATCGCTCTCATATTATAAGGTAAACATAATCAAGATAATATTAGAACCACATAATGTACCTAACAAACGGTCTAGACCAGATTCTAGATAAAAGAATTAATGATAAATAGCAACTTTTATCGACTTTCGTGATTCGATACGATTTCTTGTGAGATGTGGAAATGTAATCAGTCATACTAATTTACTACTTGTTATAAGAAATTTACCGCCATATTGGATATTCCTACATAGCTGGCTTTCTTTTCTCCTATTTTTTACAGCTTACGGTTTTGTTGTTGTTATTATTGTTGCAACCTATAAAAAAATACTGGAGCCTACCTAGGTACTTGTAAGTTACATAATCTGTCTGTTGGTTTAGTATGCTTGTCTGCCGAAGTTTCAGCGTCAATGACTGGCGCTGTATTTTAGGTTTTGATTTAACAAAATCTACAGAACACTGACTTTCATCACAAATCTCATTTTTTTCATAATTAGTGGGACATTATATTCTGTGGAATTCATAATTTCCCATGGATAAATAGATCACCTTTTTTGTCACCATATTATTCTACTTAAACTTAATTCGTTTTAAGAATATAATATTGTGTTATTTCTGTGACAAAATAAACAATTTTTTATCTTTATCTTTACATGGCTTGATTTACTATGATTACCTTTGAAACTGAGAGGTTAGAAATATATCTATAACACCTAGCTAAATCATAATTCGTTGCTTCTCTACTCCTTGTAGGATTATTTACAACTCTGTTGTATTGACCAACAAAGCTAATTTATAGCTATATTGTCCTTACATAACATACATAAATAATTATTATTTCTTGATCAGTATTTGCCTAATTAGTAATACAATACTCAGTAATTAATATGACTTAGGTTCTTAACACTATTGTGGTTTATTGATATATTATAAATATCATCATCATTAGCCTATATTAGTCCACTGCTGGACATAGGCGTCCCCAAATCTGCGCCATTTCACCCTGTCTTCAGCATGCCCCATCCAGCGTCTACCAGCGACCGCCAGAAAGTCATCACTCCATCTAGCTAGTGGTCGTCCCACACTACGCTTACCAAGCCGCGGTCTCCACTCAAGAACTCGTTTACCCCAACGGTTATCGGTTCTTCGGCAGATATGACCAGCCCACTGCCACTTCAGCTTGCTAATGCTATGAGCTATGTCGAAGACCTTGGTTCTCTGTCGGATAACCTCGTTGCGGATTTTATCCTTCAGAGAGACTCCGAGTATAACACACTCTATAGCTCGCTGAGCGACTTTAAACTGGTGGACCAGCCGTACCGTAAGTGTCCATGTCGGCACCGTAGGTCATGACGGGTAGGATGCACTGATTAAAAACTTTCGTTTTTAAGCATTGTGGTATATGTGATAAGAAAACCCTATGTAGTTTCCCAAATGCTGCCCAGCCTAGCTGAATCCTCCGCTTGGCCTCCTTCTCAAAATTGTTCCTACCTAATTGCAAAATTTGCCCAAGGTAGGTGTATTCTGAAACAACTTCGAGTAGGTGGCCATTCACGCAGATAGGTCCCGGATCAATGTGTTCATTGATCATGATTTTGGTTTTATCCAAATTCATACCGAGACCTATCCGTCGCGAGGCTGAAGCTAGACTGTCCAGCATCTGTTGTAGCTCCTCCAGTGTATAATGTAATTATAAATATATTTTATGGTATATTATTATTAATATCTGTGTAATAGACTGTCTCGTTCTTTAGACGAAAACCAACCACCTGAGCAAGCAGGCTTCCGGAGTGGATACTCGACTATGGACCACATTCACGCTGTTAAACAACTGATGGAGAGATGCCGCGAATACAACCGGCCCTTGTGCCTTGCCTTTGTCGACTACGAAAAGGCTTTCGACAGCGTCGAGCACTGGGCCGTGTTTCATTCTCTCAATCGTTGTGGCATTGACAAGCGATACGTGGATATCCTCCGGGAGCTGTACAAAAACGCGAAAATGCAAGTGTGCATGCACGAACTCACAGGCCCCATCTCGATTAATCGTGGTGTGCGACAAGGTGATACCATCTCACCCAAACTCTTCACTAGTGTCTTAGAAGATGTTATGAAAACACTCGATTGGGATGAGCGAGGCGTGAACATCTTTGGCCGACACATGTCACACTTGCGTTTCGCTGACGACCTGGTACTCCTAGCTGAGAACTCCGCAGATCTCCAGATTATGCTACAAGACCTGTACAAGGCTTCAGAGAGTATCGGCCTTAAGATGAACATGTCCAAAACCAAGATCATGTCCAACAGTCGTGGTCCTAAACCCACCATCATTGTTGGAACCACACAATTAGATGTTGTGAACGACTACATTTATCTTGGACATTGTTTATCTTTTGGCCGAGCTTCCCAAGCCAAGGAGATTGCGAGGCGGATCCAGTTAGGATGAGCCGCCTTCGGTAAATTGGACGACATATTAAAGTCGAAAATTCCCCAAAGCCTAAAAACCAGGGTTTATAACCAATGTGTTCTGCCCATACTCACCTACGGCGCTGAGACATGGCCGCTCACAAAGGAATACATGCACACCATACAAGTTGCACAAAGGGCAATGGAGCGCGCCATGCTTGGCATCTCCCTCCTTGATCACATACCCAACGTGGAGATACGCCAGCGTACGAAAGTCGTAGACGTACACTGCCGGCCAAAAGTTTGAGACCACCTACATCTAAGTAGCAAAATGAAATAAAACTCAAAATATAAATCAAGAGGTTTAGATATTAATTAAAATGCTTATTTACTAATACACATTCATCAAGAAGAAAAAAAAATCAAGAAATATCAACCATTTACGTTAAAAATGACGTTCATATTTAATAAAATCATTAAACGGATTTTTCGTCAAAAAAGCCTCCCTTGCATTTTATAACTTTTTTCACTAGTCTCGGCATACGAGCAATCAATTTATCATTTGTATCTTGTGAGATATTGTTCCAGCTTTCTTGTAAAGCCTTCCACATGTCTTCTTGTGAGGAGGGACAACAACTGCGCACATTTCTGTCAAGCTCATCCCACAATAGCTCAATGGGGTTGAGATCCGGACTCTGAGGGGGCCACACCATGTTTTTTAACACCCTTTCTGTTTCTTTATGTTCTAAATAACCCCTGCATAATTTTGAACTATGTTTAGGATCATTATCTTGTTGGAAAAAAAATCCATTTCCAATTAATCTTAAACCAGACGGAACGGCATTTTACTGTAGTATTCGTTTATAATGCTCCTTTTTCATGATTCCTTCGACTCGTACCAAATCTCCGGTTCCATGGCCCGAGAAGCATCCCCAGACCATAATGGAACCACCACCATGCTTAACTGTTGGCACCACACAATCTGGCATCATCTTTTCCTCGGCGGTACGTCGAACAAAAATTCGTCGTTTTGAACCAAATATTTCAAACTTGGATTCATCTGTCCAAAGAACTTCTTTAAAGTCTTCTTCAGTCCAGTCTCGATGGGTAAGGGCCCACTGCATCCGTTTCTTTTTGTTTTGTGGCCTTAGTAGTGGTTTTCGAACGGCGACGCGACCAAATAACTTAGCATCTCTCAATCGTCTTTTTACTGTAGTCAATGACACAGGTTCTGATCGGGATTTGTTCACTTCTGCGCGGATTTCTGGTGCGGTTAGGCGTCTATTCCGCTTGCTGGTAACGACGATGAAATTATCCTCGCTAGAAGTGGTAGCTCTCGGTCTCCCCGATCGCGAACGATCTTGATTACTGCCAGTCTCCTTGTATCGGGTTATTGCGTTATGAACACAAGTCTTCGACAACTTAAGTTGAGAGGCAATCGCACGTTCAGATTTGCCTTCGCCGTGTAAAACAACTATGGCAGAACGAGTTTCAATGCTAATTTCGCGCACTTTTCCCATTTTAAGATGTCTTCACTGTAACAACGACGAGCTCAGACTAGTTAAGATAATGAAAAATTTACTCCATCAAAACTCAGGTAAAAATATGTTTAAGGAAGCTAAAATAATCCGGAAGTACGGTTACCGCAAAACAAAACCAAAATAATTAGAAATGAGCAGGCCATAAAAAATATAACAATGACTCTATCACCTGGTAAGCGCGCGGTACTCATTTATGTTTTGAAACAATAGACCTTTAAAGGATGATAACTTAAAAAAATTACAATAAAAATGACTCTCAGAAATTCTTTGATAACAATAGAATACGCAGGTGTTCAAATTAGCTCTTTATCATGTGTACTTTTGAAATATTTTGGTGGTTACAAAGATTTTTACAAGTGGTCTCAAACTTTTGGCCGGCAGTGTAGGTATGCGGATCGCAAGCTTAAAATGGAGATGGGCAGGGCATGTTGCCAGGCGAGACGACAGCCGATGGACCAAGGCGGTAACAGAGTGGTTTCCGATGGAAGCGAGACGGCCTCGAGGCAGACCACCTGCCAGATGGGCGGACGATCTGGCCAGGGTTGCCGAATGACAGTGGATGAGACTTGCACAGGACCGTTTACGTTGGCGTGCTGAAGAGGAGGCCTATACCCAGCAGTGGGTGTCAACGGGCTGATATGATGATGATGATGATATTATTATTATTAGCATGCACAACAGACAATTATTAAACTGGAGATATTACAATAATGTATACTTTATTAAAAAGCATATGATTTTGTTTGTTTGGTTGAATGCTAATCTTAGAAACAACAGGTGCAAATAGATAAATTATTTTAGTTAGATAGCCCATTTATAAAGGAAGGTGTTTAATAAAATATAAAAAGCAGGCAAAGCCACTGGCAGCAGCTCATGTTTTAAAATTAAGTCAATTATATTATCAGTCTGGTGAAAATACATTATGTAGGTACAAAAAGAAGTTATTATGGATTACAGTTATATATAACATAAAGAAGGTATGACTGTAATATGTGTTGGACATTGCAGAGCTTGTTTTTATCACATTATTCTGTTTCTTTCCAAATGATTATTATGCAGTATTATCAAATATTTTTGTAAGTAATTGGATGTCTTTCGAAGTGATTATCATTGAACATCTTCATGGCTTAGTTGGGCTAAAAGCAGCCTGATATTTGTAATTGTTTTGCAGATATTTGTCCTGGGTCGGGGAGTTCATGTTTGCATGTATTTACAAAAAAAATATGTTAATTTAATCTTGGTGCCTTAACACAGGTTCTACTTTGAGCCTAGAAGGTGCATTTTAAAATTATTAGTAGAAATAATAAACTATAAACCAAACTTTGACCAAAGATCGACAAGTCACCCTTTCGATGATATTTTCAAAATAGTCATTAGAAATTAAAAAACTGTCTTACTCCCTTTTCATCGGATAAAGGAACATATGCACCTAAGGTGCATTATTTTCGTAGATAAACGAAGTTTACCAGACCCGGTGTTATCGTTTGCTTACGATCGATTTGAGGACAAACAATCTTGCCTGGGGTGCCGATAATGTAGGCGCCGCCGGCTAGCGTAAACCTCATAAATATACAAAACAAAATACATACAGAGAGTACACATCCTTTATCCTAGACACCGAATTAGAAATAAGTTCTGACATAAAACCCATAGTTAAGAAACAACATTTATTTTTATAACTCACCAGCAATAACTGTATCACTCAAGTCGTATTTCGCCGGCTTTGGGAACTCCCTCAGCTTACGTCCACTTAATTTTAATTCACCACTGAGATAAGCGTCCTCTAAAATTCTTTCTAATGATTTTGTAAGCTGATTGTGAATATTATTGTGCCCGTTCATATTTAAACTCACGCACGGGCCTAGCACGGCCATATTCTTTTTTGAACTGAGGAAAAACAGTTTTTTTCTGTCTATGCCTAGACTAGAGCCCACCCAATGTAGCCAACTGGTAAAATAAGCAACTTCATATTACATCTACAGAGCTATGGTTCAGGTTTGCCGGCCGCACAGTCTTCTGTCTGTCTGGTACCTACCTACTGAATCGTATCAAACATCAACCGTGTACTCTTTATAGTGTCAGGGCACATAATAACGATTGCGCGTTATATACCCGGCAGATACTCGTAGTTCTGTCTACCTCAGTTGAGTTTGTCTGTTACGCTTTTACGATCAAAAACTTAAACGGATATTTTTGTCATGGATTTAGTACATATATGTATGTATCTCATCCACCACATATGACATCTTAGGCTACAGCGGCGTTATTATTTTTTTTAGTAGGTACATTATCAATAAAATTCTGATATTTATTTTGAAGATTTTGACTTTGTTAGAATGTCATTGAAATGATATAGCCTCAGAATAATAACGTAATAGGAACCAGGCTAAAATAGCAACCAAAATCAATCATTCTGTACTCATTTTACTTATGTTATTTTAAAGGAGCTAGAAAGAGGTGCATATTCAATTGTATCTTCGATAATTAAAAGGTTGGCGTAAATGAACTGTCAATTCCCATAAAGCTAAATATATTACTATTATTATTATATATACTGTTTATTATTGCTAGTGATGTAACTGTGTCGACTTTAAAATCGATAAAACAATTTTTTTGTTAGCCAAATAAACAGAGGTTTTAATTTTATATATTGCTTTAACATTTCTTACTTTTAGATATAGCTTAGAATTATTTCTCACAAAATAGAATACCTACCTTATTCTATTTCAATCCACCTGGAAGGCCTATTTAGGTACTTGTGCTCAGTGCTGGTTTTAGCACTACCAGCGCCCTGGGCGAGATTTATACGGCGCCCCCTAACTGCAATTCAAACACATATGAAAAAAGGAAAAAGATATAATGAAATTATTATTTATTAAAAGAAATAACCATTTATTTAAAAAAAACTAATAAAATTTTACTTTTCTAGCCTTTCTGTCGGCGAACTCTTTTATTATTTTATCGAAATCGAGGTTTTCAGCAATTTCATTCTCGTTTGACAAAGTTGCCAAGTTTGTCAATCGGGATTGCGATATTGTCGATCGCAGATAGGTTTTTATCAGCTTAAGCTTAGAAAAACTCCTCTCCCCACTAGCAACCGTTACAGGTATAGTTAATAATATGCGCATTGCTATCCATACATTTGGATACAGTTCTTGTAAGTTGCGATCTTTGATAAAATTTAAAACAAAAACAGGGGTAGCCACATTCTGATCAGGCAAAAAAGATTTCAGACTTATGAGTTCATCACACAACATACATCCATCTATATCTGATTTAGAGTCTACAGTTAATTTTAATTGGAGATCACCACAGAGTTTGACAAGGTCAGGTTTTTCCGGAATCTGTTTTATATTGTACAAAAAAGACCAATATTCCGAGTACTCATTTAACTGTTCAAATCTTTCATTGACTGAGAGACTGAGTGTCCAAAAGGCAGTTGAAAAATTCAATCTCAAATTTTTTTTTCGGAGAAGCTTTCTTAGAAGGTTCATCGTGGGCAGTTTCACCAGCTTGACGCTTAACATATCGAATTCTTGTCGTGGCTCAAATAACATCAACTCTCTCTAATTTAAACGTAAAAAAGAGATAGATAATGTTTTTCTCGATGGTCGGGGATTCTCGGTAAAATTAAATGCATGCAGGCCTCGCTCAATGAGCGAGAGGAAATAAAGAGGCGCCTGCGGCGCCCCTTTATATCCGGCCAACCGCGCCCTACCCTAGCGCCGCTACTGCTTGTGCTTACCTTCAAGGTATTTAATTTTTTTACAGGAAGAAAGTTGTGAATACGAATCTGTGGTCATTAATCGAAAACCTTATTTATTTTCATACCTATTATCTTAATTTTTTATATATACCTCTATAAAATTTTGACCAAATGACTTTACCAGAGTTATAAACACAGATTATCAAATTGTATGAAGCAAATAATTATCAAAATATTATTGATGCCTTATTACACAAAGTTATCAAATTATATAAAGAAAAAGCTATAATTTGTTTTTCGCTATTATTAGTAAGCAAAACGGGTTGAGAAAATTAAGGTAAAATAAATTAGTATAATAAACTTTATTTCGATGAAAATAAAATGCTACCGTCCACAAAATGCAGTCTTCATTCCTTTTATTCTTTTTAGTACTAGTTAGTTATCAGAACAGATAGTTTAAAACTACTGTTATTAAATCACAGTTTTAGTAGGTACAGTGTTAATCATAATCAACTAAACATCTTGAGTTCAATGGATAAGTAATATTCATGCAGGTACCTAGTAGAGTACCTACATAAGCTGTGAAAAAAATAATATTCTTAGTTATCCTGAAAAAATGGATAAAACCGTTTGTGTCCCAAACGCATGTTTCCACATTCTCAAAGGAATCAAAATTCATAGGGTACTTCCTGTTGACCTAGAACTATAAAATTTGGAAAGGTATAACGTCTTATAACTATATAGAGACAGAGAAAAAACCAAAAACTATACATTTGGGATGGAATCATAAAAAATCGTCTTTAAAATAGTACGAAATCAATCATCGAGGCTAAGTTAACCAATTTTCCAAAAAATGTTGGGAACAAATGTGACTATATTTTTTCGGTACCTATCCAATAACTACTGAATATCCGTTTCAGCCATTTAACTTTTATTTTTCCATCTGTTGAATGAATTTCCTTGACAAAATCATGATCGTGTCAGACACGTCATTTTAATTTATTAGCTTTATACGTCATAAGTACAACCAAATTTAGAAGCTTTTGACTGTTTATTTACGCCAACGGTTTGAGTAAATGACCAGTCAAAAGGTTCTAAAAAAGGATGGCGGCCAACCTTGTAAATTACGAAGATACAACTGTATAATTAAGCACCTCTTTCTAGCTCCTTTAAAATGTCGTAAGTACAAAGAGTACAGATTGATTGATTTTGGTTGCTAATTTAGTCTGGTTTCTATTATGTTAATATTCTGAGGTTATAGCTGCTGGGTGAGCGTCTAGTCCTGTAATGATCGTTTATTACAAATACCTACCGGTCATCCTCGTCCGTCTGTCGGAAATTAAATACAAATAATTTATTTATATTAGTATGATATTCTGCTAACTTCTGTAAACAAGAAGCCAACATGATAAAACTTTGATATACTGTCAAGTGTCACTATCATCTGGACACTTTTGATTTTGACATTTACTGGTGTGCATTAGATAGATAGAATAGAAGAGGCGAATTTGAAATCTAACCTATAAATCCGAAAGATTTATTTGGTAATTTTTGTCTGTGATAAATTGTTATTTTCTTGTTTTAAAATGACTATTTCCAATATGTTACGAATAGCAAATTTGTTGAAAAATGCCAGTAAATCTAAAGTGTTGCAATTTGAGGTTTGTAAATAAATTATTTAGTATAAATATTTGAACTTATCTGTCTAATGTTGGTAAGATAGGAATTTTACGTAATGTATTAATTTAGTTATTCCTACAGAATACTATTCAAACTGGTCACCAATTCTTTACTAGTTCTTTACTTACATATTTACCACAATTGGTTCATAATTGAATTAAATAGGTTAACATTTCACAACTTGCTTCCTCATCTTTTAGACACCAACTTATAATCCTTGTTTTAGAATTATTCCTCGCAAGCCAAGCCGGGAGATGTCATCACCTTGGAAAAGATCAGAAATATTGGAATATCAGCCCACATTGATTCTGGAAAAACTACACTGACTGAGAGAATATTATTCTACACTGGTAGAATAGACCAAATGCATGAGGTGAGCCAAATTTTAACATTTTATTATGAATGTTTTTTATATAAAATATTTTTATGAAATATACATAGTTCTTTTGTATTGTTTTTTATAATACTTAGTTATGTCTCAGATGTTGCTTTGCGCACGCTGGTGTCACAGAAGACCAGCGTCACAGTAACGGCTCACAGCCTTACCGTAACAATAGCTGAGTGGCGACCATTTTTGTTGTCAGTATTCCTAATTTTGTTATTGTGTGTGTTATTGTTATAAATTTTGTGACACAAAATAAACATTTCTTATTATTATTCTTATTCTTAAGTTCTCCTCTGTACAATGTTTTTTGTGCACAAAGTGTATTAAATAAATTATTAGTAAACTTATTTTGTTAACTAATTAAGTACATTAATTTTATCAAATCATATTTTACTTTTACTGACATGATAATAATATTACAAAATTGAAATATTAAGTTTGTAATAAAATTATGATTATTCTAATGTTTTGAGTTACCAATTATTTTATTATGAGCCTATCTGATCCCACTGCTGGGCAAAGGCCTGCCCCCATTCCCTCCAAGCATTCAACCTACCGCTCCATTCAAACAGGTGTTCATGGAGTTTGTCCCTCCATCATCTTAATACCTGGCCATGTCTGCCGTATGCCAGGCAAGCTGTGGGCCAAGGTAGTCATTGAGTGGCGTCCTGACCTGGCGAGAAGGCGACGCGGCAGACCGAGACCAATAATTATTACCAATTAATCTTTATTATAATATAAACCAATTAAAATAATGCTTTTAACTGGATGCTCAATATCAAAATGTTATTTTGTTAGCAATGATGAGAGGCATTCATCAGCATTTATCATCCCTGCTGTAGGACCTCCACTGCTGGACATGCCTCCTCATGGATCTCCAAGTAGAGATTATGAGGGGTTGTTTCCATACTCAGCACGCTTAGCACATGGGTTGGTGACTGCTGTATGGGATGTTGTTACACAGAAAGACGCTACTGTCCATCTTCTGGAGGTATCCCTTCACGGATTCTTAATGCATCCACAGCAGGAGTGAAGGGGTAACATTCTATTGCCCGCACCCCATGGCTATACATTAATCATCATATCAGCCGTAGGACGTCCACTGCTGGACAAAGGCCTCCCTCATTGATCTCCAGGAACTGCGGTTGGAAGCGGCCTGCATCCAACGCCGACCTGCGGTTCTTACCAAGTCGTCAGCCCATCTTGTAGGTGGACCTCCCACGCTGCGCTTGCCGGTCCGTGGCCTCCATTCGAGAACTTTACGGCCCCATCGGCCATCTGTTCTGCGCGCTATATGGCCTGCCCATTGCCACTTCAACATGCTAATCCGTCCGGCTATGTCGGTGACCCGAGTTCTCCTACGTATCTCCTCATTTCTGATTCGATCCCGTAGAAAAACCCCGAGCATAGCCCTCTCCATAGCTCGTTGAGCGACTCTAAGCTTATTCATATACTATACATTGAATTAACTTAATCTCAATTTCACAGGTAAGAGGTAAAGACAATGTTGGAGCAGTAATGGACTCAATGGAGCTTGAACGCCAAAGGGGTATCACAATCCAATCAGCAGCGACATACACAATCTGGAAGGACCACAACATTAACATTATCGACACCCCTGGCCATGTGGACTTCACAGTGGAAGTAGAGCGAGCATTGAGAGTACTTGACGGAGCGGTTCTGGTGCTTTGTGCTGTGGGCGGAGTGCAGAGCCAGACATTGACTGTGAATCGGCAGATGAAACGGTACAATGTTCCGTGTCTGGCATTTATTAACAAGTTGGATCGGATGGGCTCTAATCCTAGCAGGTAAATTTTTTTTACAATAGACAATCACACTTTCTAAATTGCAACATCATATAACAATCGTAAACTACTTCCAATCGCTTCTTGCTCCATGGGGTGCTGGCAGTAGAATGTTACCCCTCCTCTCATTCCCGTGGATGCAGTAAGAGCCTGCTTAGGGGTACCATCGAATGATGGCCAGCAGCGTCTTTCCGTGTGTCAATGTCCCGTTCTGCGCTCGCCAACCCGCCTGCCAAGCATGGTGAGTATGGCAACTACCCCTCATGGCGATCCATGAGGGAGGCCTGTGTTCAGTAGTGGAAATGATGATGATGAGATGATATTAACTATGACCGAAGCGGCCTACACTCTGATCTTGTACCAGCCGGATCCATTGAATACATAATGCATTTACAATGCCCCATCAATCACATCATGATCAGGATAACTTATATTAAAATATTATCATTTTCAGAGTCTTGAAACAAATGCGCTCCAAAATGAACCACAATGCAGCCTTTGTTCAAATACCCATTGGTTTAGAGAAAGAGTGCCAGGGCATTCTGGACCTTATTGAAGAGAGAGCTATATACTTTGACGGCGATTTCGGCGATAAGATTAGGTATGATGAGGTACCTAAGGACTACAGATCTGAAGTACAAGAGAAGAGGCACGAGCTGATTGAGCATTTGTCTAATGTGGATGAACCTTTAGGTGAGAATGGAACACTAAAAAAATCTTATCTTATCTTATCTCAGCCTTTGGACTGCTGTCCATATCTTATGCTGGACATATGCCACCCTCATGGATGTCCAGACCAAGATCATGAGAGGGTTATGGCCATACTCACCCCACTTGGCAGTGTTGAGAAACATTATGTTATCTGTGCCTTTTTTTACTCTGTGTGTGCTCTCCGACCTCAGTCAATGTCATGTCAACTCATAGTGTTCGCATTATTATAAAATTGATTGCAACAAATAAATCGTGAAATTTGAGTTTCTTTAATAAACTGTGTTTACGGGATGTTGATACTCGGAAAGACGCTGCTGCCCATTTTCCGGAGGTATCCCTTGGCAGATTCTTATTGCATCCATGGGCAAGAGGAGAAGAGAGAAAAGTCGATATTCTACTACTACCCCAGGGCAACTGCGTAATCAGCTTAAATTTAAGGATAGCTTAAGTAACGATTTTTTTAATAAATTAATTTAAGAAGCTATCAAGTACTCAAGTTGTGCTTAGTCAACAGAAGTTTTTATAAGTCAAAGACTTAAACTTGAATGAGGGTTTGTAAGCAATGCTTGTACTAAACTTTCAGTTTGTGGATTGTAAGTAAAATGAAATAAATAATAGATTGATCAACAGATCAAATGTGAGAAGGACTTACTATTTTATTTAGAAGTAGAATAAAAAGATGACACTAACTTCAATGTAGGTACTAATCACAGTTTATGTAACATGAACACTATTCTATCGTTCATAGGTAAATTAATGGAACATTGAAATTTACAGGAGAGCTATTCCTTGAGGAGAAATTACCAACAGTAGCCGATATAAAGCAAGCCGTCCGACGAACCACACTAAAGCGCACATTCACGCCAGTTTTCGTCGGCACAGCGTTGAAAAACAAAGGCGTACAACCTCTACTAGACGCCGTATTAGAATACTTACCGAACCCAGGCGAAGTTGAGAATATCGCTCTGGCCAACGAGACTAAAGATGGCGAATCACAGACGATAGTACTAGATCCGGCTAGGGATGGCAAGAGAGCGTTTATCGGGCTAGCGTTCAAGCTGGAAGTCAGCAAGTTTGGACAGCTGACGTATTTGAGGTGCTATCAGGGGATTCTGAAGAGGGGCGATAACATATTCAATGCAAGAACTGGGAGAAAGGTAAGTTATTGTAGTATTGTTGGAGTTATAATGATACTCCAGTTAAATTCTGATCACAACTGATTTATTAAACAATACTTACATAATTATATAAGGAAGCTTATTGCTATACACGCATAATCGTGACTTGTTATAGTATTAAGATTTATCACGTAGAAATTATACGTGATAATATGTACCTTTTACATCCTGGCGACTCAAAAAATAAGAAATATTTTATGTTCCTTGTACATCCTGGCGACTTAAAAATAAGAAATATCAATCTAATAATAAAGCAATAAACAAATTATAAAAACAAACTATTTATACTAGGTACAAGTATTCAGACATATTCCTTGTTTTTATTTGAGTTACTAAGCACCACATGTATGGGAAGTCCTGTTAAGACCACTTTAAAATGTGCGTTTTATGATATCATGCTTTGTTGTAAACATATCATGCCTGTTTTATTGACCTGGTTCATCTAAAAAACGGCTTGTTAAAAAGTCTCCTCCAAACGCTTTCAACTACCTTCTTCATACCTTCTTCTCTAACTCGGATTAAATTATTATGTTATACACTAAGGGTAAATATAGTAGTAACAAATTTTTTTGATTCCGTGAAAATAGTAGAAATCGTCTCAGCCATAGGATGTCAAAACTCATTTATTTTGCGTTTCTTAGTTACATTTGGTAACTAAGAAAATCGCTATAGTTTATTTCTGTAGTACCTGTATTACTGTATAATACGTAGCTTGGGACCAGTTTTTAATTATACAAGCTTTATTTATCTTGCAATGTTTTTACAAACATGTTTGGGTCAAATCTTGCAATGTAAATTGACACAATTCCAGACATCCGATTGAGATTAAATTTTCCATACGACCTTAGTTTGGATGACAATACAATATGCAATGCTTTAAAAAAAATGGCCGTCGCCACAAGATGGCGGATGGTGTATTTTTTGTAATATAGTTAAGTATTAAAAGAAAGTGCTTTTAATGTTTTCTTTAAAAATGTTTTTGACACATAAAGCATATTGGATATGGGAGACTGCGAGGGATAGGGATGGTTGTAGTAGTTTGAGGGAGATCTTTGCCCAGCAGTGGGACAGAACAGGTTAAAAAAAAGCTTATTTACTTAATCATCATATCAGCCCGTTGACACCCACTGTTACTTTTCACTTCATCATCATCATTTCAGCCGTAAAACGTCCACTACAGAACACAGGCCTCCCTCATGGATCTCCATGAGAGGTAGTTGCCATACTCACCACGCTTGGCAGGCGGGTTGGTGAGCGCATTACGGGATGTTGATATGCGGAAAGACGCTGCTGCCTATCTTCCGGAGGTATCCCTTAGCAGGCTCTTACTGCTTCCACGGGTAGGAGAGGAGGGGTAACATTCTACTGCCGGCACCCCACGGCAACTTACTAAACTATTTTTCCAGGTAAAAGTCTCCCGCCTAGTCCGCATGCACTCAAACAACATGGAGGAAGTAACGGAGGTGTTAGCCGGCGATATCTTCGCGCTGTTCGGCGTAGATTGCGCCTCGGGAGACACGTTCGTGAACGACAACAAGCTGGAGCTGTCGTTGGAATCCATACACGTGCCCGACCCGGTTGTGTCGATGGCGATCAAGCCGAAGAACAACAAGGATAGGGATAATTTCTCGAAGGCTGTTGCTAGGTGAGTTTAGATTATAACTTGTTCTCCCTCACTTGGATTTTCAAGTACTCGTGTCAATATCTTCAATGACGGATTTAGGGTTTAAGAGGTACGTAAATCAGTATAATTAAAAAGGTAAGTATAGTTTAAACAGCTAAAAGCTCTCGTTAAAAACAGTGATCGGGCCATATAGTCATTTTATGAGCATGACTCCCGCTCTAAACTCCACACAAAATGAAAAAGACCAGAAGTAGAAAAGCATTTAAAAATTGTTAAAAAGAAGGTAAAAAATAGTTGATAAGTTGGTGACGGTGAGTTAGCTGGCGATATCTACGCGCTGTTCGGCGTAGATTGCGCCTCGGGAGACACGTTTGTCAACAACAACAAGCTGGAGCTGTCGTTGGAATCCATACACGTGCCCGACCCTAGTGTCGATGGCGATCAAGCCGAAGAATAACAAGGATAGGGATTGATGTTTAAGTAATCATCTCAAACAATATCCTAATCCTCACCCTCAATGACGGATTCAGGGTTTAAATGCATATAAAAAAGGTATGTATATTAAAACAGCTAAAAGCTCGCGTTAAAAACAGAGCGACGATAATAATCATTTTAAAGGCTATAAACTCCATAAAAAAATGATATGACCAGAAGCTAAGAAGTAATTGAAAAGTTACACGGAGATGTTTTAGATTACCGTTTAAAATTAAATCTTCTTCGTCTTTACTTGAAGTTTCAAAGTTATAATACTCGTTAATAGCTTTCGGTTTCATTAGTTAATAGGTTTTCTATACAAAAACTGTTGAAACCAAACCAATGTGATGCCTGACATGATTGCAATAAGATACAAAATCCCCAGTCCAAAAAGTTCTCGACCACAACATTTCCGATTCCAGATTCACAAAAGAAGACCCAACATTCCAGTTCCGCTACGACGGCGACAACAAGGAGACTATCGTGTCCGGCATGGGAGAGCTGCACCTGGAGATCTACGCGCAGAGGATGGAGAGGGAATATAACTGTCCCGTCGAGCTGGGCAAGCCCAAAGTAGCCTTCAGGTAAGTGTTGACACTTCTTCGTCCTTACATCTTAGGATCATTCTGATTCCGCGACCACAGCGACAGCAAAAAAACTATCGTGTCCGGCATGGGAGAGCTGCATCTGGAGATCTACGCGTAGAGGATGGAGAGGGAATACAAAAGCCGAAAGTAGCTTTCAGGTAAGTTCAACATGAGGGGAGAATGTGAGAGTCGAATGTAAATGAGTTTTGACGTCAAGAACGAGAAGAGAACCCTAAAGACCTCACGCTACGCGGACGCTTCTAGCGGCAAAATCAAATTGCTTTATTATAATATAATCCTTATTTCAGTCAACAATGAAATCACACAAATTGGTAACTTATCTATGGACCATTATTATAATAAAATACATTATAGACATACATAACATATTCTTGGTTAAACGTGTCGTCGTCACTGAAAACAAAATAGGCAGTAATCAGCGACTGTACTTTGAGCTTCATTTGCTTAGAATTTTGGTACCATGAGTTACAAATTTGACATAATGTCATAGTAACATACTATTACTACTGTAGTAACGGCAGGCGATCTAACAGTGACAACTCATGGTAGACACAGCTATCAATTGATTGAGCTGTCAGTGGGTGGTTAGTAAACATTCCATGTTGATTTTGGCGAGAGTACCGGTACTAGTTTAAATTTAGATCATCTGATAATACTCGTACCTTAAATTAAAGATTTACTTAATCTTGAACATTCTTATAACGCTCGTAGCTTTGATTTTAAAGATATGATGTCCCGCATGGGAGAATTAATTAGACATCTACGCCCAGAGGATGGATGCTACTGTACTGTCGAACTGAGCAAGACTAAAGTTGCATTCAGGACAGCTCATAAATTATCAGCGTCTTGAGATTGCCCAATAAAATGTGTCAACATAGTTAAATTTTTAATAAAATAATAATTTTCGTCAGAAAGCACCGCTTCCTTCTCGCCCCTCGCATACTTATAGATGGCGCCGTGTGTCCTTCAATATCGACCCAAAACCTTTGCACTAAACGTATTATTTTATCTGTGACTAAACCCAGATTTTGTTTTACAGAGAAACAATGATGTCGCCTTGCTCGTTCGACTACCTTCACAAGAAGCAGTCTGGAGGTGCCGGCCAGTTCGCGAGGGTCTCCGGCATCATGGAGCCTTTACCGCCTCATCAGAACACAAGTAAGCTAAGTGTATTCCGTGACGAGCGGGGAGCAGATTTCTCCTGAAGGCGCCTTGTAGAGAGGCGAGACACGTGTCGAATTCCTTTTGAGTGTTTTTTCGAGCGCTCACTAGACATAGGTTATCGGATTTCTCGAAATATTTGTTGTTCATGTCTCAATCAATAATTTTTAAACAAGTAAGTTATAAAAGCAGTATAGAATACTTTTTTTGGACTATCCGAAAAAGGTCTATAGCGTTTTTTATGCTCCACTGCCGTAAATTCCTCTGCCAGGCTGCCATTTCTTGTGGCAACAGATCTTTTTCCTTGTATCACCATCACCATCTCAGCCGCAGGACGTCCACTGCTGAACATAGGCCTCCCTCGTGGATCTCCAAGTACTGATCATGAGGAGGGGTTATTGCCATACTCAGCACGCTTGGCTGGCGGGTTGGCGAGCGCAGTACGGGATATTTTACCTTGTATTTCCCCCTCAAATAAAAATGAACTCTAGAGGATGACCTTCAGTGACTGGAGAGGCACTATTTGAAGAAGATAGAATACGTCACTTAAATTAGTATAAAATTTGTTATTTCATTTATCATCTCATTCATTCATGGATCTCCATGTACTGATCATGAGAGAGTTGTTGCGATACTCACTACGCTTGGCAGAAGGGTTATCGAGCGCAGTACGGAATGTTGATACGCACACGCTGCCCATCTTTCGGCGGTATCCTATGGCAGGCTCTTGTTCCCTCATCATCATCATCATTTCAGCCGTAAAAACGTCCACTACTGAACACAGGTTTCCCTCATGGATCTCCATAAGGGGCAGTTGCCATACTCACCACGCTTGGCAGGCGGGTGAGCGCAGTATGGGATGTTGATACACGGAATGACGCTGCTGCCCATCTTCCGGAGGCAGCTCTTAGCAGGCTCCTACTGCATCCACGGGCAAGAGAGGAGGGGCAACATTCTACTGCCGGCACCATACGGCAGAAAAAAGCTCCCTCACCGGCTAGAAAAGAGGCAACATTCTACTGCCCATATATTATCTCCATTCTATGCTTATAGATTTACTCCGCCATAAAAACATAACATGATGTATGGAAGCTCATACACTGCTGTGCCAAAAGAGACACCAACATATTAACTACTTTCTAGGCAAGCGTGTCCCATCCTAGACCACTTCATTGCTGATATTATCAGGCAAGATGTCCTATATGAAATAAAATAAGTAAAAGGAAAAGTCTAAATTCCCATCACTCTTTCCAGCGCTTGAGTTCATTGACGAGACAGTCGGAACCAACGTGCCCAGGAACTTCGTTCCCGGCGTCGAGCGAGGCTTCCTTGACAGCTGTCAGAAGGGCTACCTGTCAGGGCACAAGGTATCCGGAGTCAAGTTCCGACTGCAGGATGGAGCCCACCACATCGTGGACTCCAGTGAGCTGGCGTTCTTCCTGGCGGCTAAGGGCGCTGCTAAAGAAGGTAAGTTTCTAAAATACTGCACCTGCTAATGTTATAAAGGGATGTGTGCATTGGGACACAAGGTATCTGTAACGAATAAACTAAAAAAAGACTGGAGCGAGTTTCAAAATTCTTTCACCATTAAAATGCTACATTGTACGATCTGCAGATATTTGTTCAGGGTGTTCTGGATGTTTATCTTTATATGATAAAAATATCTATCTATATATAGTATAAAGATAGTGTAATGTATTAAGTATATCAGCCATCTCATACCCATAACTTGTGTTATCACAAGCTCTTCTTAGGGGCTAGACGATGTTGTGTGAATTGTCCAGCATTATTTATTTATTTAGTTACATAATCCCTGAGTAACATGGGCTATATTTTATTCCCGTATTCCCACGGGAACGGGAACTACGCGGGTGGAACTGCGGAGTGCGGCTAGTAGAAAGTATAGAAAGTTTACAAAGTACTACTCCTAATTTTTCAGTATTCGACGAAGGCGCATGGCAGATCCTGGAGCCCATAATGTTTGTGGAGGTGGTGCTACCGGAGGAATTCCACGGCACCGTGATAGGTCAACTCAACAAGCGCGGAGGCATCATCACAGGCACGGAGGGCGCCGAGGGCTGGACCACCATCTACGCAGAAGTACCGTTGAATAACATGTTCGGATATGTTGGGGAACTGAGGTGAATATCGTTGATGAGATAGTTGAGTAAGCTGAGAGGATGGCTATAGGTAGGTATAACGGCAACTCTTTGCGGAGGTCAATGACCCTGTCAAAAATCAGCTGGCTTTTTGGTTGTCATTATCGTATAATAAGCTGTTGAAGTTAAAACGTGGTCTTTTCTTGAATGAAAATCACTGAATCCTGGAAAGTCGTAGAACAAACGTTGTTCCTTGCGATGGTCAGAATCACTCCTTTCGGCTCAGTACACATTATAATACGCCCTGTATAGAGATGATTAATCATCTGTGGAGAGTATCGGTGTTGACCAGTGTTATGTGTGTGACAAATTCTTCTTTTTAAATTTAATTTTTTTCTATCATCATTTCAGCCATAAAACGTCCACTGATAAACACAGGCCTCCCTCATGGATCTCCACGAGGGGTAGTTGCCATTCTCACCCCGCTTGGCAGGCGGGTTGGTGAGCGCAGTATGGGATGTTGATACACGGATAGACGCTGCTGCCCATCGTCCGGAGGTATCCCTTAGCAGGCTCTCACTGCATCCATGGGCATGAGAGGAGGGATATCATTCTATTGCCGGCACCCCACGGCGGATTTATTTCTATACCTAAGTGTATTTATTTATCACAACTTCCTCTATTCCTCGACAGGTCAATGACGCAAGGTAAAGGCGAATTCAGTATGGAGTACAGTCGCTACTCGCCCTGCATGCCGGACGTGCAAGAGCAGCTCATCAGAAAACACCAGGAGGACATGGGCTTACTGCCCGACCAGAAGAAGAAGAAGAACTAGGGTATTCACAATTTTCACCTCAGCGGTAGCACTGCAGTCCACGTTCACTGCTGGACGTAGCCCTCCCTCATGGACCTCCGAGATTACGAGCGGGTTGCGATAGTCGCCACGCTTAGCAGGCGGGTTGGCGAGCGCAGTACGGGATGTTGATACTGGACATAGGCCTCCCTCATTGACTTAGAGATCCAAGAGCATGAGGGGTCGTTGCCATACTCACCACGCTTGGCAGGCGGGTTGGTGAGTGCAGTTCCCGAACTGCGCTTTCCGTGTAAGAACATTTCGATGTTCTTACACGGAAAGACGCTGCTGCCCATCTTCCGGAGATATCCCTTAGCAGATTATAACTGCATCCACGGGCGAGAGAGGAGAAGCAGTATTCTGCTGCCCCCAAGGTAAAAATATAACTTGATTGTATCTCTAAATAGGTAATTGAAAGGATCATTGTGATGATGGTGATAATGAAGTAGGTAATTGAAAGGTTAGTTTATGCGCTGTTCTAAGGGCGACACGTAAAGTGACACAAAGCAGGAGGGTGGCCCACGTGCGCTGCTGTGGACAGACGCCCTTATGCATCAAATCATGCCCTATGTAAACAGTTGATTACGTGCCGTTGTATAAATCATCTAGATGGGATTTCTTATGTAATCGATTTTGAAATGTGGAAAATACATTTCGTATGGCTAGAAAGTTAGGAATGAATCATTTTTGCATTTGAATATTTAATTTCTAAAATTTAGTTAATTTTTACAAAAATCAATCGAAATTCGATTATTTACAATCCAAAGCAATATTGAAATATAAAAATCTTGTCTACAGTTAATGTATAGTGTAATTTATTTAATATAATGTTTATTTTTAAGGTTAGAGATTAAATGTGATGTATGTTCGTAAAACTGTTTTTTTTTTAAATTTTCTCCGCACGTTATCAGCATTTCAGTATGTTGTGACCGAAAAGGTCGACTCGAGTTTGGCTTTTAGAACCCAGAAACATAACCATTAAGCTGGATTAGGCTTGCCCAGCACCTATAATACCATCCTCTCAGCTTAGTCAACTATTAGTCAAAGGAAAGAACAGGTCAATACGTCTGAAGCTAAGCCGCGGGGTAGTTTAAGTTTTCTAACAATGTACCAGGCACTGCAGCGTACCGTACAGCATGATTACATGTTGCTGACGCTGTATAAATCAGCTATAATAGATGCAAAGGCCTTAATACTACCAATAAGGTAGGTAGAATCAATAGGAAGGTAGGTAGGTTACCTTACCTTATTGGTTAGAGTTCTAAACACCAGGTGGCTAATTCTCGTGAAGCGTGACTTTTGAGTGATACTTTGTCTCATCTCACTTCTCAGTGTCTGCTCCGAATTTGTCCATCACCATCATCTGTTTACTAGTCGATGCGTCGCGTCGAGAATGCAGAAAGTTAGTTTCAATAGAGGTATTCACAGTTTTTGTGAAATTTATCGATTTAGAGCGTTTATCATTTGAATCACGATGCACAAGAATTGCCCCCCATACTCGAGATAGACTTAAGTCCAAAACATCAGAATTAGGGTCATCACCTCAGCTGCAGGACGTCCACTGCTATACAAAGGCCTCGGGGTTTTTGCCATACTCACCACGCTTGGGATGGTGATACACGTAAAAGCGCTACTGCCCATCATCCGGAGGTATCCCTTGGCAGATTATTACTGCATCCAACAGTTATAGATTATAGTTTCTCGTTGATAAAGGTCTTAGATACGCAAACAGAAACAAAACGTTGTATAATATAATAATTATTATATTCCATAACAGTCCACACATCTAAAATCAATACAAATTCATTCAACATTTCATTCAATACAAGTCTACAGTATGCGCGTTATAATTTATTAGTACTTAAGTATATTCTAGACATTGATATCAAATTGACATTAATACTATTGACTTTAATACGTTGAATACAAGATAGGGTAAAGATTATGTATACAGTAAAGGTGCAGAAAATGGTTACAAAAATACGTAAAATTTTCATTTCTTACACATTTTTATCCTCAAAAATTTTAAGTTTTCAATAATAAAACCTATTTAACAATTCTAGTCTAGTTAAAAATGTCCGTTTCTACAAATAATTTAATGAGTAAAATTACATTTGGCGTACGTAGAAAAGTAACATTAAGCCATATGAAGAATACATTTGACTTAATGTGTCCTTTACAATAATTTTCATACAAAATTACACGAATTGAACAGAAAAACTTACCTTTTTACCTGACTGGTGCGTACCTATTCATTAAATGTCTAAAAGGGAGGGAAAATATCTCAACTTAGTGTTATTATGATATAAACCTATCAGGTGTTTTGATGTCAGATTTACAATTGTTTTAGCTCTCTGGATATATTAGATATCAAAGTTAAGTAATACATTTTTCAAAGGAATTCAACCGACGCCCTTTGCCGGGAAAAAACTACCAGAGGGGGCTCTCAGACTATAATAGATAAGTTATAGGCTACTTTCAGCCTAGCATTCTAACCAAACATTCCAACCTACACATTCATATTTTTTTTTTCCATTATCAATTTTTTGCCATATCTACCGGTCATATTTTTCGAGGTCACAACTTTGTTCGGACCGGCACTGGTGTGAAAGTGGCAACTCAAGTGCTTTATAAACCACTGTAGATCAGTTGATCTGATTAACAATTTCAATAATCAAAATAAATCCTTACAAAAGGTATGAAATCTTAGATATTGATACAACTATCTGACCCGGTGCCCACTTCGTTGAGCGGTAATTTTATAGCCTATGACACTCACAAATACATAAATAGGCTTTATATTAGTTAAAGAATTTTGAAAATCGGTTCAGTAGATCCAGAGATTACCCCCTACAACCTCACAAACTCACAAACCCTCTTTATAATATTAGTATAGATAACGTTCCCAAGATCTACTACAAAATGCAAATAAAATCGTTTTTTGGCAACACAGAATAATGATACATTAGGTATTACTAAATAAAAAACAATGTGAAGTATATATGTACCTCTATATCGTCGCTGAATAGGCAAAACTACTAAAGCGCCATTTTGGTTAAAATGAGTTATATAATTGGTTCGACTGCATTTTTTTTCTCTATCTATTAGTCCGGGTCTCGTGGCGATTGGAGCATTTTTTTGGCGCTTTAGCATCAAAAAATAGGCGAAAATCTCGAATAATTCCTACGAATATTTACTAATATGTCCCTTATTTTGGCACATTTTTAATAATTGTCGGTTTAGTATTTCACTCGCAGCAACTAGCTATTTATAGCTTTATTAGTAATTTTGGAAAACATACTTTTGATAGCCGATGGCCTTTAAACAACTTTCGCTTAAAGCAGTTTTGTTATCAAACATCTTTTAGTCAATTAAGATTAAGGAAAAACCACAAGATGTGGTACTTTAGTAGTTTTTACAAATTGAAATCTTACATAATCAAGTCTACCATCCCTAAGTAAAATATTTGAAAAGATCATACTGAGCCAACTGCTCTCGTACTTTAATTATAATAAGATTTTACATGAACGACAGTTTGGGTTCACCAAAAGAAGGTCTACTGGCGACGCGGGAATAACTTTGTTGACGTGTATACTGGATGCCTGGGAGGACTCACAGGACGCTATTGGAGTGTTCTGTGATCTTTCTAAGGCATTTGATTGTGTGGACCACCAGACACTTATCATGAAACTGAATTACTATGGCATCGCAGGAAAGGCTTTAAATTTATTAGAATCTTATTTAAGCGACAGGGCCCAGCACGTAGTGATTAACGGCATCAAATCTAGTGGATCTAAAGTTCACCAAGGGGTCCCCCAAGGGTCAATATTAGGCCCTTTTCTATTTCTGGTATATGTAAATGATTTGCCATATATGGTACAAAAACAAAAACACAGTGAGGCTGTACTTTTTGCTGACGATACATCACTAATATTTAGAGTAAAAAGAAACTGCAATAATTTCAGTAGAATAAATGAAACACTAGATAATTTAAATAATTGGTTTTCCGCTAATAACTTAGTACTGAATCCATCGAAAACGAACTGTGTCAAGTTTTCTCTCACACATTCAAAGCAGCAAACCCCAGAAATTATAATAATGAATAAAAAATTAGACTTTGTTGACTCAACCAAATTTTTAGGCATAACACTAGATAGAAAGCTGCAATGGGGACCCCATATAGTTAAATTAGGCGATAAACTAAGTTCTGCTGTTTATGCAATAAAATTCCTGACAGCATACTTAACATGAACGAAAATAAATTTAAGAATTATATAAAAGAAAACCTGACAAATAAAGCATATTACTCTACAAATGATTATATAAATGATAAAAACGCGTGGATTCTGCCTACTTCTAACTCTGCACATGACACTAACACATAATATAAATCTGACAAGGCCCCTATACAGCCGCTTTAATGATAATGTATGACTTGTATAACTAAAAACATATTTTTATTGTATCCTAGTTTAAGTTACTGACAAAGCCCCTGTACAGCTGCAGAATGAATTTATTTACAATGTAAACATATTTGACGTAGCTAAGTGTTCTTAGGATCCTATGGTTAAAAATAAATGAATGAATGAATGAAAAATGTTTATAGGTAATTTACAAACATATAGATTCCCTATCGGATAATGAAGAATTTTACTGCAGTTTAAGTACTTCTTGGCAAGGATCTACCGATTCAATAAGTGCATTATCAGAAAATTCAAAAAATAATTCGGACAATAATAAAAATGGGAAAAAAACTACAAAAAGGCAAATCTGAAGAATAAGAATTACGCTGAGAAAGACAATTGCCAAAAGAGAAGCTGAATTTATTTTTGCCATAAGTCTGTTTGAAATATTTTATCTCTTAGTGAATTTCGCTTACGAATATCTTTTTTTTTTATTTGTAAGTATTTTCTTTGTAAGAGGACGTTATGATAGTTAACTCTTTAGTATTTAGTGACTCCTTACCGCGAACTTAATTTGGAGATTAGCAATTTTCCTTTGCTGAGTTTTTTTTGGGACTTAGAATATTTATCCTAAAGCGACAGGTAACTCTAGATATAGTTAAAATAAGAACAATATAATATATCCATTGAGTAGATAAAATAAAACCATGATATGTTTCCTTTTACAGCATTTACTTTCACTCAAAAGAAAAAAAGTTGTGACAGGTTAATCACAAAAAAAAACTTTAAATTGATTTTTCTCAAAATAGCCCTTAGGAACGTTAGTAGTTTAGCCTATTCAGCGACGATATGTATATGTGAGTAAAGAATATATTCGTAGTAATCTAGTAGTAGGGTCTCAATAGGTCTCGTCTCACCTTTCCCGACGTCCCGACCAACCACTGACGTAAACTAATTTATAAAAATAACACCATAAACTAAAAAAAACAGCAACATAAATATGTTATACTTTTATTTAAAAAAAAACCTTGTAAAATGGGATTACAAACAAACCTTCAAATACTATCACTTTTTTTTAACATATGGGTGATTCTCTATTGGCACTTAAGAGTAATTGAAGGAGGTACATGTTTAATTACTTTATAAATTATACCATTTTAAAGTTATATTAAAGTAAAAAGACACGCTCTACATTATTTTGAACCTCTGATTGTTAGATTAACAAATTAAAAATGAAACGTAAATTATAATATTTTGTAATAATATTTTTATAAAATTAATTTTAGTTTCATTTACAAGGGAATAAAACCAAGTATTTTAATTTTAACAACATACATTGGCATCAAAATGTACATGTTCTCCTAATTGGAAAAGTTCTTACGACTAGAAAGCAAGCTCTCGTATGAAAAACTCAACATGGGAGTCGTTCTGTACATAAAATATTAAGGCTATAGCAGAGCATATTATGCATTTTAGATTTGGTTCAGAATCCGCTGTTTTATTAAAACACAAGGTATAAAAAAGCTAGTGTAGGAACGTGGTCTGAAAAGATGAATAAAAAAAAATAATACAGACGTTTTGAACGAGCTTGTATGTAATGATGCCAAACTTTGAATATAATCGAATAGAAGATTGTACGAAAAGAAAGAAATACATATTTTTACAAGTTTTTATTTAGCTTGCCCTGTATGTATGAATTCATGTATGTTACTATGCTTGTTCGCGGAATCTTGCAACTCAATTTTGAAGCAGATATTCAACCAATTGCGCTAAAATTTTGTATACATGTTTTTTTTGGATGACAATGTATGGTCAGCTATGTGACGTCACTCTGAATCCAACATGGCGGAACACCCAAGATGGCGGACTACTTATTTTTAATGGACTTCTACAATATGGGTATCAAATGAAAGGGCTTGCTGAGAATAATTTGAAAATGAAATGACGATACTCTGAATCCAACATGGCAGAACATCCAAGATGGACTAGTTATTCTTAATGCACTCCTATTATATGGGTATATTATATGGGTGAAAGGCCTTGCTGAGAGTTACTCGAAAAATGAAATGACATCACTCTAAATCCAACATGGCAGTATACTCAAGATGGCGGACTAGTTATTTTTAATGCACTCTACATATCACTCTAAATCCAACATGGCGGGCAAAAGATGAACAGACAAGAAACCAACTGTCCAGTGATAACTAAAAAGTAAAAAATAACTTAAAATTAAAAAACTTTTTAACAAACAAGCTTCTAGTTAAACGTGCTAAAAATAATAAAATAAACATTTTCCATTAAAGTTTAATGTTAACTTAAAAGTCTTTACGCAATTTATGTGATAAAAAAGCTTGTCGCGAGATTAACTTGTGTGTGTACCTGTAACATAATCTAATTGATTTTTTTTTCAAACAATGTAAATACGAGTACCTGCTTAAATCTCGCGACAAGCTTTTTTATCACATACATTGTGTAAAGACGTATTAAGTTGATATTAAACTTTAATGGAAAATGTTTATTTTATTCTTTTTAGTACGTTTAAATAAAAGCTTGTATGTTAAAAAGTTTTTATTTGAACACAAGCAACACACAGACCGAGGAACATAAGGTTAAAGTATATAATCATATAGACAACTAGATAACAGGAACAATTTAAAAACAAAACAAATAAAAGTAGAATAGTGGTTAAAGAAAAAAAGGGTGTCGTGAGAGGCGAAAAAGGGGAGACTCAGCATAATGCCACACTGATTTAACGAACTCTACATACATAATTAAAAATTATTACATTATTAGACCGTAGTTTCAGCTGCAGAAGAACTATTGTCTCTAGGATCATTCTTTTTCCCACTCCATGACTCCCATCGCCCCCCGTAGTCGCTCTGTAAACAGATTTTCATTTTTCTGGGAAACAGATTCCTTGTGGAACGAACTGTCCAAGTTCGTGCAAATGAGCATTCTCCTTTACAAACTCGAACATGCTTGGTGTGTATAGGTAAGTGCCTGATTAAAAGTAACGTACTATTGTGTCATGTTGTGTCGAGTCAGAAGCATACCCGTGTACGGACCATTCTTGAGCACCTTTGCCATAATAATACTATACAAATAATACGTTTTTCTTCAACTCTTGTGAGAAACCTGAACCTAAAAAACCTGTTAATCACTAAGAATATCAAGTTAGTTTACATTTAAATAGTAATTTGTAAAAACTTGGCATTAAGGTAGATTTTAAATGACTTTATTGTATTAAAGTATTGGATTTTATCGCGTATTTACCGTATTTTTGTCATGACGTTCCGACTTTTTATTTTCATATATAGGCGGTAGAAATAATCTCTGTTCTGTTCTGTTTATAAAATTATGTACCTCTAGTGTGCGCTCGCATTTTTGGATTTCAGTCTAGTTCTTAACATAATTTTAAGGTATATAATATATGATATTGTATAAGTTTAAATATTTTCTGTTTTGTAAACCTAATAAATACCTAATATCGGTTTTAAAATTTTAAACGATTGGAAACACATAACATTACACTCACTTTACATTTTCACTAAATGTATGAGGCCGATATGTTTCTGAGGCGACACGACACAATACATAGTGTGTTTCTAACTTGACATGCACATTAAATACAAAGGTAGGTTAAATACATGATTGTGAAATAGCCAAAAAGTGCAAAATTGTTAAACATTTAGATGATTAAAAGTGATGTGATTACAAAACTAATACTAAATTCATAAGTTGAGCTGTTCTTCGCTTACATTATTTACAGTAAAAATACCTTGCAGTTAGGACTTAAAGGATCATCTACTAAAGTAACAATAACGATTCTTTGTTGCGACAAAATACAAGCAAAATTCTTTAATTATAAACTTGTAAAAATTTGCTGACAAAGTAGCTTATGAAAGTGCATCGCAAAATCGTTACCATTTTAACATACATGTAGTAGTAATTTACACGATAAAATATACATTAAGGACTAAGATTTAAACACCAAAATCTACAGATTAGAGGGACACATGCATTAGCCATGCCCCATGCGGTGACAGATCTCAAAATTTGGTGTCAACAACCTTGATGGAATCATTATTGGAATCTTCTTCCCCCTCGTCCATTGTGGACAGTCTCCTTTCTATTTCGCTTTGTGCAGTTTTTGAAAGCACGATCTTCTTGTGTTTATTGCTGAAAAGTTTTGAGGTATTTCAGAATACATCCTATTCAATTAAAATTTTGTAGATATCATCTACATTTCTAACTGGGAATTGCTAAAAAAGTTAAAAGTAGATAGGACATAGAGTACAATTTTGGAAGTTGCACGCTGACTCGTGAATATGTATAATTTCACGAGTTTGCGTTAACAAATCAAGGAAGGCAATATTTTTTATGTTAGGATTTTTTTAAATGTAAATATGATAGGCCATCTCAGCCGTAGCCTAGAACGTCCACAGCTGGACATAGGCCTCCCTCATGGATCCCCAAGCACTGATCATCAGGGGGATGGTGTCGTAGGTACTCAGGTACTCACCACGCTTTGCAGGCTATTTGGCGAGCTTAGTACATGATGTTGATACAAGGAAAGACGCTACTGCCCATCAATCGGAGGTATCCCTTGGCAAATTCTTACTGCATACTACACGGGCAGAAGGGCGACATTCTGCAACCGGCACCCCAACGCAGATATGAAAGTTTCAACCATCACCTTTTACTATCATAATTTTTTTTTTCATTTATTCTTAAATATAAACCTTAACAAAATATTAAATAGGTACCTAGCACAATTATCAAAACTTTACCTCCCGTGCTAGTAACAAAACTGTGTTACGGCAAGGTAAGAAGAACTCTCAAACTGCGCGTACATATGAAAATACCTTAAAAAGGTCCTAACATATACCTTACAGACTAACATACATACACTTTATAATAAACATAAATTTTATATACTACATACTAATTTAGGGAGTATTTTCGTGTTCGCATCCCTATAGCGATGGTATAAAACTCCTGCAGGCCAGAAATCGGGAGTGAGGAACACGTCCTTGTATTTCGCAGGTAAGGTATAACGACTTGAAGGGCGCGTTCATTGTTCTCGTCGACTCGAGATGCAGCAGATGTATCTGGAACGACCGCGGATTTTTCATCCAGAAACGAACTCTCTCTTTCACGTATCGTTGGACCTCATCGTCTGAGGTGTTGGGATCCAACCTCGATAGGTTCGGAGACGGTCGGCTCCAAAGCACGCAGGGTGGCCTCCGATGCTATTGTGACAGCTGTGCCACGTCGGTTGCGAGTAGGCTTCGATCAACGTTTTTTTTTGACCAAGGTGAAGCCATCAACGTCGGCTTTCTTCGTTGCAGTTACCGTCTTCATCTCAGTGCTACGCACTTTATGAGGCTGATCTGATTGTGGCTGGGACGAGACTTGTGCGTAACCTGTGCATCGATGATGGTATTCGTCGCGTCTGCATTCCTTGACAAAATGCTGATCGGTGATGTTTGGCAATTTACACCGCGTCGCACACACATGTTTTGTGCTGACTGCCGTGAAATCGACGACACTGCATTTTTGTAGCACGCTGACTTGGTCCATGGTAGAGGGAATATCCGTGCGTTTTGTACTTGCCATTTTTAATGACGATTACAAAACGTGAATCGACTTCCGTCAATCATCGAGGCAGCCGCTGCGACGCGACTGTTCGTGCTGACGATACGAACGCGAATCATTTAATAATAACATTACATAACTTACGTTTTCTTTCCCGTCTTGCATTTAATCAAATTGTTCTTCTTCTTATTGCCATTGTTAACTTGTTTCCATATCCCCGTCTTGTTTACTTCCTCAGATATGTTTATAGATGCCAGTGGTATATTCATAATATTTCCATTTAGCAATGGTATCTGTAGATTCTTTTGGTATGTCGGTGGAATACTTTTCGTCGTCTCCTATAAAGAACTTGGCTGGTAGACTGTTTATATTACAACTACACGAAAAATATGCGAAAATGGATTATGTTTTCTACTCACCAATTAAAAAGGCACAAGGTGGAGCAAAGGAAAATAAAAGGAAGGAAACCGTAAAAAAAATAACAAACAAACATAACATCAATTTATTTAAATAAACTTGGAATAACAAAGGCGAATGATTACGAAAACGGCTTAGCGCATCTTTTATTAGCATTCGGGAATTGGATAAGTAACGATGTTACTTTGCGCCGTCTTTCGTTTTCATTCGCCTCAGGAATCACAAATCTACAATGATTATGAATAATGGAATGGTCAGATCCGGCGGCAAAGGCGCAATAATTTCGCATGCCATCCCACCTCTGCCTCTCCCAGCTCTTGTAGATCGTCCCGCTTCGTCATTTCCGGCATAACGTCGTCCAATATCTTCATCTCCCGCCGTGTGAAGAACAGATCTAGTGCCTTCCTTATCCCAATCATTACCACCAACATGAGAGGGAACAGTATTGAGGTACTGGAAAATGATTTTATCACCCAGAGACAGATTAGGCAAGCTAGCTGGATAGCTGTGAATATGTGGACACGTTTGACTGGAACCTGAAAAATGTATAGTTTGATTAGAGCACTAGGAAATTATTTGATCCTAACACAAAAATGATTAAATATCTGTATTTTTAAGAACGGTGTTGTTGTTTTGGAATCATACCTGTCTCAAAAACATGTGATCCGGCTGATACTTCTGAGGCATAAAAATGATCAATATCCTGTCGAAAAACTGGAGTCCCTTCAGCGATGCCACTCCCATGTACAAAAATACTCCAAATAACACCGGCATGGGTATATGGCTCAGAACCGGCGTCAGTATCACTGAGAATCCGATCATCAAAAATATAAGAATGTGGGTCACTCTTTGTTCTCTGACTCCCAAAAACTGGGGTTTTTCCCCTGGAGCCGCACATTCAGATTCCACTTTCAATGAGTTTACATGGTTGATGCTCAGTACAGTTGCTGCGACGAACCATGGCAAACCCATAACAGAGCAAACTTGGATCAAAATGGCCAATACAAACAAATCCAAGTGGTACCCACAACCCTTCTTCAGTTTATTTTCTTTCCTGTTCACAATCACAGCTGTTATCTGCTGGTCCATGAAGATCAGAATGGTGCCCAATAAAGCTGGTAACACTGCCACTATAGCAGACCAAAATGGATTTCCGTTGAAAGGTGTTATAACCCAGTTACGGGTGGGTAGTGTGGGCTTGAACTCCGATGGCACTTCGAGTTTCGGTGTTTTGACGCCAACTTTGTAATCCAAGAATGACATAAATAGAATAGCAATTATGACTGAAAAGTCACTGATTACTTGCCTGATCTGAAATTTTTAATTTTAATATAATGGACAGGGCAGGATCAAAGCGTCTGGAAAGTCAATAAAGGATGGATCCCTTATAAACTCGCAAACTTTTATTTGTAAATAAAAAATAAAATTTACCTTTGATGGAAAGAACAATGCATTTTTGAAGTCCTTCAGTATCACAGAGATTATAAAAGTACCCAAGAACAGTATTATAGACATTAGAAATACGTCGGGTACATATACTTTTGTGTCACACCCACCCCCAGTCAGCGTTCCGTTATAAACCTGCAAAGAGAATGGCTATTAGCTAAATCAACTTTAGAGCACGTGCTATGATAGGTAAGTGGCCAAGAAACTAATGGCTTATGGAAGTCAAAGTGTATTAAGTCTCGGCTAAAAGCCAAGACTTGTTACAACGATGAACTTCCTAGTCTCTGGAGGTGTAAAGTTGAGCAGTAAAGTGATTAGCTCTCACCTGGCAAGACGCTTTGTCAACCGAAGTCCAATTAAACTGCTCCGGCACTTGAGAATAATTGCTTGGCAAACAATAGCACTCATAATTGAGAACTTCGTCAGGGCTTGTCTTTAAAGGATACTTCTTGCCTATGGAAATAACATTCTCCACCGCCTAAAAAAAATAGTTTTATTACTCGATATTAAATGTAATACTGAGACCAAATTATTAGGTGAGCGCTTTACCTTGTAGATGAATATGAAAGCAATAAGAGTAGCGAAATTTTCTTCTGTAAACCGCGTTATGTAACACACCAATGCACTTGCATCGATTGCTACGAGTATTATGAGAATGATAGTTATCCAAGTCCCAATACATAATCTAAACGACATGTAGTCCCAGCCAACTTGTTTGCAAAATTCGAATACTATCGTCTCGAAGACTAACACAGGTCCTGTTGATCCTAGGATTGTCAAAGGCTGCCCTGAAAAAAATCCATACCCCATACCACATACGAAGCCAGATATTAGAGATTCCATTGCAGCCATATTTTTCCCTGTTGCTTCTCCTAATAGACCTCCAAACGTGATGATAGGTGATAAACAAGCGAAGTACAAAAATATCCATGACGCAATACACTGCAGCGCTAAGGCATCCTTAAAATCAGACCAATACCAGGGCACTTTTCTTTTGAGATCATTGATTAGTCCACCAAAGAGTCGGCCGCTTCTGGCAAGGCCGGATTCCTCTCTTTGTTTTTGTTCTTCCTCTTCTTCGTCGAGTTCTTCCTTGTGATGGTTCTGATCGTTCGGTCTTTTCCGAGGATCTTGTGACGGTATACCAGAAGGTGGTTCGATACGGATTGCCGGATCCCATTCCCCAGGAGGCAGAACTGTAACTGCATCTAAGAACTCGTCAATCCCCGCTAGGAGGTGGTCTCGCTTCTTCGCTCTGTATGCCACTTCGTGAAATATTTCATCAGACATTAAAGTTGCCATTGCACGCCCGATTTCGTGAAAGCTCGAATTGCTGTTTGGAGGTCCAAGTAGAACAAACATGAATCGAGTTGGCACTGGAACTTCGGTCAGATCTCCCATAATAGTCCCTGTCTTCAGTCTTACGAAAGCTGACAGGGTTTTTTCAAGAAAGTCCACTTCTCCAACTAATATGTTTGAAGCTTCTGCCCCTGGTGGTATTTTTCTCATAAAGTGTGTATTCGTTTTGTGGTTTACATCTCCGTTCATTGGGAGATCTCCGGAGCTGTGGTTCCTACTCATTGAGATATTGCTGGGGCTTTTGATCATTCCGTCGTCGTGTGAACCTAAAACAGTTTAATTACGTTCAGAATGTGAAGGCAGAAAAACTAATTTTTACATTCAAAAGCTCTTTATAATGTGAAAAAGGAAATGTGCAAAAAAGTCTAGTACCGTTATTATCGCTACGGGTAATGAGCGCACAGTATGTCAATTTGAACCTTCCATATAAGACTACGCTTACGCTTTCCTCATTCATGTGCTGAGCGCTCAAGATCCGTGCCGATAACGACCAAGCTACGGAATTCGGCTAAGTTGAACTTATTAATGGATGGGAATCAAATTATGGCAAAACATTGTGAATCGGATTACCTACGAAAATATCGATTTCATTAAAAGTTGTGATACTTAATCGTTTGAAAAAGCTTTAGCAAAACCATAAAAATGCACACCAAAGACCTTCAATTTTTAATAGCGTAAATAAGTAAAGGATCCTAAACAGATTTTGCTAATGAGATGACGAAGAAGACAGAAATTAAAACAGAATACAACATTGAATTTTGAGGACAAGCGGTTACCCGCGCTAGGGATGCCTAGGAAACGACTGTTTTCCCCTTTGTATGAGTGTCCACTTGTCGATCCGCTTTCATCCACTGTAATATAAATTGCCAATCTTCTATACATGCTCACATTATGAACTTCTATGTTTCATAGAAGTTCATAATATGTACATTAACAGGCTCATTTCTCAAGTCAATATCATAACGAGCGGAAATGCTTCAAGATATCCACTTAACAAGGAATCACACACATTCAGTAACACACATAAGAGGTAAAACATAAAGATTAGCTCATAGCTGTGCTTGTGTGCTGATTGGAAATGGCGTGAGTGGTGTCGCATCGCACACAAGTTACCATCCTAACCTGGCACGGCTAGATACGAGCCCCTCGCGTCTCCGGCTTCGAGCAGCGCTGTGTGAGGCGACGAGGCGGACTCTCGACAACTCCTGTTGCTGGAGCGTCGAGAGCCACCTTCCTGCAAATCTTTAATCACGCGCAATACATCATCATGGAAGACCAGAAGAAACTTTTAAAATACACATCTTGCAAAAAATTACGTCCTTGCACGGTGAACCGGGACTTCCTAGTCTATGAATAATTGAAGGTAATGGGATGCTCTAGGCCTGCTTGTCAATGGTTCTTTTATGCACTGTCTTCAGGTAAGTCTCCATTTTAAGAATCGTTGAAGTTATTAGGGGTTAAAGTAGGAAATTGCAGATTTGTACTGAACCATTTAAATTAGTTTTTTTTGGGTTTGACGACTTTGGTCCAAAATGAAAAATGACAAGGTATAATAATGCCAACAATCACAAAATAAAAATGTCAACATGAAAGAATGACGAAGTATAAAAATGTCCAAATTAAATAATGACATAGTAGAATAATGTCCACATGAAAAAATGACCAAGTATAATAATGACAAGGTATAAAAATGTCAAGGATAAAGTTTGCTAAGTTAAAAAATTACTACATACTTTGAAATATAATTATTTTTGACATCTATAAACTTGTAAATGTGACAGAAAATGACAGCAAATGTCAAAAATTACCTAATATCATCTTTATAAGCCAAGGAAAGAGTAACTTTTTCAATGACAGCTGTCAAACTTCAAACTGCGATATTTCGAGAACTCCTCATCCTAGACTTTCCATTGTGGGCTCAAATAAAAGACCTCGATAAGGTTTACTTTTTTGATGACAGCTGTCAAACTTCAAACGGTGATATCTGGAGAACTCTTCATCGTTGACTTTCCATTGTGGGCTCAAATGAAAGACCGTAATGAGATCTACTCGCTGTTTTCTCATGGACCCACTAATTTGACCCACTAGTGGGACCACGAGGGAGACTTATTTCTCGTAGACCCACTAGTTGAAAGGTACAGTTCACATAGAGCATTCAATCACTTTTGTAGAACTTAGCATAATGCACTAATTGATAACCCTTTCAAGGTACTGATTCATTTATTTACTTTTGTTGTACTTAGCAAAATGCATACAAGTTCATGAAATTAAATTTCCTGGGATAGAACCTCTTTGGTTGTATGTAATATTGTTACGAGCTGGGGGTTCGGGATTAAATTATGTAGTCCAATTTTACCAAAATGAACACTAATCACAGATCACACCAAAAAAAATCTCCATCAACTCTACAAAAATGATTGAATGCTCTATGTGAACTGTACCTTTCAACTAGTGGGTCTACGATAAATAAGCCTCCCTCGTGGTCCCATCAGTGGGTCAAATTAGTGGGTCCATGAGAAAACAGCGGATCTACTTAAGTAGAGTAGTCAAACTTCAAACTGCGATATCTCGAGAACTCCTCATCCTAGACTTACCATTGTAGGCTCAAATGAAAGACCTCGATAAGGTCTACAGCTCTGATGACAGCTGTCAAACTTCAAACTGCGATATCTGGAGAACTCCTCATCCTAGACTTTCCATTGTGGGCTCAAATAAAAAAATCTCGATAAGGTCTACTTTTCTGATGACAGCTGTCAGTTTTCAAACGGTGATATCTCGAGAACTACTCATCTTAGAATTTTTGATAATTTTAAACTGATTAACAGGACTTTGTCGCGTAATTACCTTATTTTATTATTTTTCGAGTGCCCTGCTGCCCACGTGATCACGGGAGGACTGATGTACTGGAGCTACCGTCGCAAGTTGAGAGTAGAATCCGCGACTACCCTCAATTCGTCGTCAGAATCAGGAATGGACAGTCAACGACACACAACACTGACAGTGTTGCGTGACAGTGTCATGCGGCAATACCGAAATGCCTCGCGTATTATATTGACAAAATTATTATTTGCATTTTTATACCTCAACATTAGCATAAGAGTGGACATTATTATACTTCGACATTTTTACACAAAGACATTATACACTTTATATACTTTGGCACTTTTCTACTTTGACAAAATGTATTGTTGACATTTTTACACATTTTTATACAAATGGACATTATTATACCTTGTCATTTTTCATTTTCGACCAAAGTCGTCAAACCTTTTTTTTAATTTTACATATTTACTTAATCAAAATAATTACCATTATTATCTATACATTGTTGCCATCTAATAGGAAGGTCATTTATGACTTTGCGATAGAACTCTGGTGATCTAGATTTCGACAAACTGTGTGAAAGCATTTACTGTACTGCCTCCTGAGAAGAAAACTTTTTATCACGTAGAAAATTGTCCAAATCACGAAAAAAATGGTAGTCCGTTGGAGCAAGGTCTGGCGAATACGAAGGGTGACGAATGGTTTCTAATTGCACTTCCTGAGTTAAAACGGTTTCTCGTGCTGTATGAGGTCTCGTGTTATCATGGAGCAATAATAGTGAAGATCGATTCATGAGTCGGGGCTGTTTCACTGCTAGTTTTGCTATAATTGTTCGGAGTTCGGCACAGTACACATCTGCCGTTATTGCTTGACCAGATCGGAGAAGCTATGGTGAATAACATCATGCTGAGACCACCAAACATTTACCTACCATTACCTTTTTACTGGTAAGCTTTGCTTTAGCACACTGTTGCAGCCTTTGACCTGGGGTCAGCCATTGCATTATCCGCTTACGGTTATCGTAAAGAATCCACTTTTCATCACATGTCACAATGAGATCCATATTCCTTCATTTCTGTATTGATTCAACAAGGCAACACAAGTTTCAACACGCGTTTCTTTCTGCAGATCAGTCATATCATGAGGCCACCATTTTTCACATTTTTTTATTTTATGGATTTGACGCAAATTAAGTCAATATTGTTGGTAAGGTAACGTTAAACCATGCCGCTTATTCCTGTTTAGTTTGGCTCGGATCGGCTTCCACCATCTCTTTCAATTCAAATTCATTGTTATTCACCTATGTGGGCGGTCTTCCACGTGGTTCGTTCTTCAAATCAAAGTTTCCATCACGAAAGCGTTTAAACCAAAATCGCATGGTGCGTTCAATAGCAGTCCACTCTTTAAACGCAACATTGATATTGCGAACTGTTTCTGCCGCGTTAGTTCCGCGTCGGAACTCGTATTTAAAAATCACTTTAATTTTCGAAGTATCCATCTTTCTTGTCTAAGCTGAATAGAAAAAACAACTGAAAGTCGACAATCGAATGTTGCACAATTTTTAAAGACAAACTTCATAGGCACCATATGAAAAAAGTTTCACTCAAAAATCTCAAACAATGAAGGTTGTATGTCAATTCGAAGTACCTATTAAAATAAAACGGCAATTTCATACTTTAACCCCTATTATTTTGCCGATTCCTGATTATGTACATAAATTGAAACGACCTACAGTTGAAAGTCCATTAAATTTACTAGGAAGCAAGCGAACTTACTTTTACCCGAAGAGTGGTTCTTCCCAATGTCAGCCAAAGATCGAATCAACGGGAGCCTTGACATGTTGTTGTGGTTTCGTCTTTCATGCTGATGTCTATGTCTCCTAAGCAGTGCGTCTTTAACCATCTCTCTCCTGTCGCAGCTAAGAGAACCGTCAGAGACCATGCTATCGAGAACATTATTCGCAACTTGCTCCAAGGAACCAGCTTCCATGTCCCAAATGACGGATCCATTTAGAATCAGACTTCGTAATTCAAACAGTGAGTGTAAGGATAGAGTACCAACGTGTGGCTTCGACCATCGGTTACCACCTTCTTCAACATCCTCCTCGAATTTGATCCATCTAGCTGTCTCTTTCCATTCGAGTTCATCTCCCTCTTTGACTAATTCTTCCATTTCTGAGAATATGGGGTGAGATTCCATGGCTGAGTCGTCCAGATCTTCGCCGAGTATGAACTGTACTCTTTGGGCAGGTGGAGTTACTGAAAGCAAGCACGTAATTAAATGCCACAAATATTTGACAAATATTAAACAATCCTATTGCTAGATTAACTAACGATTACGTTTCTGATGAAAGTTTAGCTCTAACTTAAATTTAAAAGCCGCATTCCTAAGGGATTTTATTCGTTAATTGAGTTTAACGTTAGTTTTTTTATAGGATACAACAAAATACGGCCGAACGGAAACTAACTTGTACGAAAGGTAAAAGTTCGAATGCTGACAGAGTTTTAATTGAGTACAAAAGAAACAAGCAAATTTATACAAAAAAGGGACTCGTATTTTCTGTTTGCCCGATTTTCAGGAAAACAAATAAATTTGCTAGCATAATACATTGAGCCAGCTTTATATTATGAAAAACATCAAGAATGAGAGAAACGAATAAAATGCAGTATGGTTTTCATGCGATTAATTTAGGTATTCTTAAACATGCTTCTTTGAAATAAAACAAACGGACGACACAATTAATTTCTCCAGTTAATAATGATCGCTATCCATGCTCCGATAAAATGGTAAAGGATATTGAATCTTAGTTTAACGATATACGGTATCTTACATGTCTCCCCGTCATCCGTCACGCTGAGTCTTCTACGGGCCACTAGCCCAGGGCCTAAAGAATCAACACCATTATGTTAAGATTAACCATAGCAATCTTAATCTGTCTACATTAAAACGACCAACTGACTGAATAGATGAATGAGGAACTGTAAGAGAGTTGGAACTCCTTGAGGCCGGCCTGTATTTCAGAACTATAGAAGTGTTATCACTTATGAAACCATATTTATGGAACTCAAAAAGACCCAATTTCTATATTTCTATAGTTTCCCGATATTTCTAGTCTTTTCGAGTTAATCCGTGATAATGTAAAACTGCGCCGAAATATCGAGAGACTTAACAAGACTCAAATCATGGTAAATAGCCCGTAAATATTATATACCAGTGTTGTTTCGTCATTTATTGATTTTTCAACACTTTTAAATACCATGTAAATTATCGCGAATTATTTAAATACATACAACCGGGTATTAATCGCGTAAATTACCTGGATTGCATATATACAATTACCTCGATAAATACCCAGTTATATGTATTTTAATAATGTGTTGTGATCGAGAAAGTCTACAAAAGACAATCGCCAATCGCAATGTCGGTAGCCATGGCGGGATTCTAGATTTAACACCCGTTGGTCTTGGTGTTAAGACTAGAATCTCGACCTAAGTAAATAAAACTATAATCGGTTTGTAAATAATATCGTAGGTGAGTTAGGTTTACCAAACTTTTTTTTATCAGGCGACATTAATCACCTAATGCGCCGAGTGATTTAAGTTAACGTTTTTTAATTTCTACCCATCTTTGGTCATTCAGGTCGACCCTTATCATTTCCATCCTTAGACGAGATAAATATGGACTAGTCACCGATGGATCTCCCCGCTGTCATTCATATTCGTCAAAAATCTAACGGGTTTGTAAAAACTAATTCAATAATCGATTTCCCAGTCACAGAATCGCTTTTGCAGTGTGGTAAGCTCTTGGGAAAATGCCTGTTTGTGCTGTTAGCGGATGCAAAAAGAAATCCAAAACCTCAAATCTACAAAAAGATGGAATAGCATTTCACCTGTGAGTATAATTTTGTTGAAATAGTAAGTAACCAATTTCGTAGATTTACAAATGTTTTTCGTTATTTGAGATAGAGAACACTGAATAAAAAAAATTCGATTGTAAAAAAAATCGAGTCTAGTTTAAGGGATGAGATTTTTCTTTCCATCGATATCGATGAAACAACTTTGTTACGTATTAATTACGTAACTAAATTGTTTTACGTTAGCCTTTTAAACTTTGGCGATCACAACACATTACTACTATGTAGGTATGTAGGTATATTGGATTATCGGATATTCATCGCGTAAATTGTTACAGATGTTAGTTAGAAACACCAATACGTTAGAATTTGAAAAGACACGTGTGCCTAATAGTTTTTTAAGATCTAATGCCAGTTTTTTGCATATCTATAACGATAATTTATATCAGAGGAGTAAAGCCATACAAAATTGTAGCTCATGTAAAATATACAATAACGTAATTGTGAGTCTTAGAAAATCAATAAATAAATGATGTTCTAAACGGTTTTCCTGCTAAGAGAAATACTAAAAATAGATGAAGTCGTATTCCACTTGCCGAAAAAACACCTAAAAACTTCAGAGGTGATGGGCACATTTGTTCTTATTATGTGGAATTATGTTTCTCCAACATTTCGAATTGCGATATTTCTGAAATAGTGACATATTGTGTTCCTTATTACATAAGCTACAATTTTGTGACACATATTTTTGTTAATAAATTTACCGTTTACGAGAGAAATAAAAAAACACGATAATTGTGTCGTTGGACCATGAATAACTTTTTTGTACAAGTGAGATTTGTAGGACTTTTGTTTGACGACCACTGTGGCGCAGCGGGCGAAGATTTGCCTGAGACGCAAGAGGTTGCGTGTTTGATTCCCGCCTTGGAACAAATGTTACGATGGCCATCTGTGGTCTTTTTTATCACATCAGTTCTACTACACCAAATCATACTTTCTGAATGCAAACGCATAACATTTAGCAAAACATGCTAAATTATTTTACCTACAATATTTGGAAAGTTCTCTAAAGTTCTCTTCATCGTGGATCCCATTTTTAAAAACTCATCAGACATGAGTTTGTATGAAGTGGGATTAATAGTTGAAGTGTATATATTCGAACCCAAATAGTTTTTTTTTAATAAGTTGATAAAAGACGGAGTTCTAAGGTAACTTATATTGAAAAAAAAGTTTTTCATACGGTTTTCACCCATCGCGCGGCAGAATGATTCAATTTCCTGTTACTGCATTTGGGTATATAATTTGATAATCATCATTTCAGCCGTAAAACGTCCACTACTGAAGACAGGCCTCCCGCATGAATCTCCATATAGTTGCCATACTCACCACGCTTGGCAGGCGGATTGGCGAGTGCAGTATGGGATGTCGATACACGGAAAGACGCTACAGACGAGCCTGAGTATCCCTTAGCAGGATCACAGCAGATAATATGTTATGCGTTAATTATTTGATTTACAGAACAAATACTCATTACGGATGTTTAAACATCCCTAATGAGTATTTGTATTCCGAATCCTGAGCGGAGCAGTGGATTAATCCACTGCTCCGCTCAGGATTCGGAAATAATAATTTATGTTATTTACTTGCTAAGTAATTTACTATTTTAAACATAAACATTGCAATAGCCATAACAAATTGATTTTCAGTTTTATATTTTAAGTAGGTAACTATTAATTTAAAGAATAATACTGTTTTTTTTGTGTTAAAAGTATGAACCTTTTGATTATAAATCTTTCGTAAAAAACTCTGGTTATTTTATTTTGTCGCAATAAAATAACAATCGATGTTTTTAACCTGTGAAACAGAATATCGACCTTTGATTATCGATACTTATAATTCCCTATGACTATTGTCATTTTGAGAAATAATGTTACCAATAGGTATAATAAATTCCCACTTTTTACACGATTTAGGGAAAAAAATGCATGTTATTATTTTTTCGGAGCTTTGTAATCCGCAATAATACATAAACCATAAAAATAAACTTTAGTAAAAAAGACTTTTCTTATTCTTGTTCGTGGAGTCTGATGACTTGACAAAAAAGAATACCTACGCGATTTTATTGATATAATATCGCGTAAATGGATTAATTTTGTAATAAAAATGTAGCAATATCACGACTTTTTAAGATTTAAAATTGTTTTATAATAAACACCAACATAATAATTTAGATTTATTGATTCTACTTATGTAATTCTACAACGAAGCCCAAATCGGTTGAGCAAAATAAGAAAATATGAGGGTGAATAATTATGACGCTGTGATCACTTTTGAGTTTTTTTCATGTAGTATAATGTCAGTTGTGTGGTCAGTCACTCGTATGATTACAATGTGTGTATTTTTTCTACCCCCGCTAAAAATGGCAGATTTTTTTGTATAAAAAAATAGGCGCCTTGTCCTGGTACGACGAGATCGTCTTAGTTTCCATTCCAATAGAGATACGGAACAGCGATACGTCCTTACCTACCTTGATTCGTGAGTTGCTATCGCCGAATCGGCTTTGTCAGTCTGGTGTTTGGTATCTCTCATCGGCTCCAGGTTTATTTTAGTAAGACTACTCTAGCACTGATGCATCAGATCAGGGTAAAAGATACGCATAGGTTCATCCTTTGAAGTGAAAGAAAGAAGAATAAATCGAGAACCTGACATTTCGCGTAATACCTTCGCTAGTTCACTCAGGGTTCGTTAGAACAGTTGTTTTTGTCTGCGTTAGGTCCATTTGCGCGTATGAAAGGAAAAGTTGATTGGATTATATCATTGTGCTTCGCCGTGGGGTGCCGGCACTAGAATGATACCTCTCTAACCATGGATGCACTAAGAGCCTGCTAAGGGATACCACCGGAAGATGGGCAGCAGCGTTTTACCGTGTATCAACATCCCATCGCCAACCCGCCTACCAAGCGTGGTGAGTATGGCAACTATCCCTAATGGGAGGGAGGCCTGTGGACGTTTTACGGCTGAAATGATGATATTAGCGCTTCGAAATCATGTTTTTCCCAAGTAATATAGCATACTAGCTTCTGCCCGCCGCTTCGCATGCATTGTACTAGAATAATAAGTATTCTATTATCCTGTGTTAATCCTGGTCAACATCAATACGTGTGCAAAGTTTCAGCTCAATCCGTAGCCTAGGTTTTGCGTGAAGAGGTAACAAACCTCCATCCAAACAAACTTTCGGCTTTATAATATTAGTGGGATTGTAATTTCTGACACAAACTGTCAGTTTTGACATTGCGTATTTGTTTATTGCTAGCCTAATTAAAGAAGAAGAATAATTTATTATTATAATGTTTCGTTGTGTGTAACACGGTGGGAATACATTTTAGAAATTTAATCCCCCTAAGTAACAGTGGTACACGTTGGAAAGTATTTTTTTGTAAGTGAAAAATGCAAGATAAGATAAGATAAGATAAGAAAATTCTTTATTGCACAAAAACATGTACATAGGCGAACTTAATGCAGAGTTTTGTGGTGGTGCGAAAAATAAATATAGTGAAAAATGCTACGTGGTCGGTTGGTTCATAAATTATTGTAGTTCTTTTGACACAAACGTCAAGCCAAAACGACAAGCCGGAAGTTACATATTAGGATTATTTTATTTATATTCGGCGCTGACTCTACATTACAACGCAGTGCTTTTAACTTTATCAGTAGTCCATTTCGTTTTGTTACTGTAAAAAGTTTTGTTCAAAGAAGTTTGTTTAATTTGTCATAGCCAAATACATCTTGACACAGAAAGCAGATGGACAAAGACCATTAAAGGTACTATTTGAAATTCAAACTTTCCTTGAAACAGAAAATACTGTTCTAAATAAATAACACGGCGTTTCTTAGTATCATTATGAAACGCTTCATTGAAATGAAGTGAGTTGAATGAATCTGCATTCAGCTCAGCTCTTTATAACGGCACAATATAAGATAGATTCAAGATGACATCCTCCCACCCCGCGCTTTTATTTACCTAATTCGAGTAACATCAAAGACTAACGAAGTTCTTTGTGACATTTAAGCAGCGAAAGAGGTTATTTATGTATTTTTAGATCACAAGGTCGGAATTATCTGTAGTACAGCGGGCGAAGGTCTGCCTGCGACGCAAGAGTTTGTGGGTTCGATTCCGGCCCCGGGACAAATGTCTATACGATCTAAAGATATTTGTTTAGGGTGTTCTGGATGTTTTTCTATTATAATACAAACTTATCTATGTAATTATGTAGTATTATGTATCTGCTTAGCTTGGGACTAGATGATGTTGTGTGAATTGTCCAGCATTATTTATTTATTATTTTAAGTCCGTTTCTACATATTTATGTACATAGGGTATCGTATCGGTTCTGTTAATATGGTACCTATTTGTTTTTATTTCCAAAATACCTGATTGAACAAGAACAACACCTAGGTGAATAAAAGCATAAATTTTCGTCGGTTAAAAAATAAGATTAGACTTAAACCGCCTGGCGCATGTAAATAAAGTCGCTCATACAAAAAATTATAAATATTTTTATATTATAATTTAAACAGGCGGTTTAAGTCTAATCTTATTTTTTAACCGACGAAAATTTATGTTTTGGTATTCTTTTATCACCTACGATAAAAAATATCTAATAGTTTAATTACCTAAGCATTCAAGATACTCTCCACTATTATTATTCGTAGCTCTACATTTTACCGCTACGAAAGTTCTACGATTTTGCTACGACGTACATCCTACGGGCTACGAGCATACGGCACGTGTCCCACGTGTAACAAGTTTCATCAAGAATTAGGTAATGAGCTTGGGTTGTTCTAACAAATACTATACGTAAACATTTTACACTAACTTATAAAACAGTGTATTATTTACGCTATTTAGGGGTTCTCTCATCTCAGCCGTAGGACAACTGTTCATGTTAACTGCTGGACATATGTCGCCCTTGGATGCATGGATTTACATGTACATGAGGAAGTTGGAGCCATACTCACCATGCTTGGCAGGCGGGTTGGCGAGCGCAGTACGCGTTGCTGATACACGGAAACATGCTGCTGCTCATCTTCATTTCATTCCCTTAGCAGATTCTTACTGCATCCACGGGCAAGAGAGGAGGGGCAACATTCTGCTGCCGGTTCTCCACGGCAGGGGTTCTAATTAATTTTAGTCTTACTCGGTATGTGACCACGCCTTGATTGCCGACATTAACTTCCTATATAAAAATGCAAGTTTATGAAAAACGGCTAAGTAGTTTTCCAGATATGGACTACATGCAAGTATGATGGTTGTTTGACGTATGCAAAATGTAGGCTTTTTAATAATAAAGTCGGGGGTACATACCATTTGGCCAATCAGAAGGTTGTGGGTTCGATACCGGCCGTGAACCAATGGATTTTTCTTTCTTGAAAAAGTGTAAGTTCACATTTAACACGTGCTTAACGGTGAAGGAAACATCGTGAGGAAACCCGCGGCTTATTTAGCTGCAGAGATATTGACCTGTTCTTTCCTCTGACTAACAGCTGACTAAGCTGAGAAGATGGTATAGGTGCTGGGCAAGCCTAATCCATTAAACAATGTCCCAGGCACTGCAGCGTCCCGTACAGCATGATTACCAGTTGCTGACGCTGCATAAATCATCTATAATAGATGCAAAAACCTTACTTTTTTTTAATAATGAATAATATTGATTTACAGCAAAAAGTAGGTTTCACAATAGTATTACCAGGTCGTTCCGGCTCCGTCTCTCCGTTGCGATGGTTGTGTTTGTGTTTCCTGTGCGAATGCCTGCGCGCGGGCATTTGAACCCCGACGAAAACGTTGTGTTGTCTATGACCTGAAACAAAACATGTAATTCGTCATTTCTTTTCATCCATCATTTATAATTTCACCCGTAGAACGTCCACTGCTGAACATAGGTCGCCCTCATGGCTTTCCAGGTATTGCGGTTGGAAGCGGCCTGCAACCACCATCGACCTGCTGTCTTTACCGAGTCGTCTGCTATTCTTATAGTTGGGCGTCCTTCGCTGCGCTTGCCGGTCCATGGCCACTCATTGATTCTTCAAAAAGTGCGGTGAGAGTGTAGCTTACGAGACACAAGCAATTTTGGGGTTCATGGTGGAGAGAAGACACTCATCTCCTTCCTAGGCAAGTTCGGACTTGGGAGCTGTGTTGACAGCAGGGTTGATTGAAATCATGGTTAAAAAAAACAATATAATCAGATTTATTTGATAATTCAATATTTTATAATTGAAAGTAAGTTATACCATAATTTTATTTCGTTTATTTTAATTCTATTTTAATGTCTATAAAAATCAATGTTGCTTATATAATTATAAATACTCGTATTGCATTAAAATAAGAAAATCGACAACGAAAAGAAAATCAAGTTATGATTTTACATTTCGGGAAAACCCGAATTTTTTAGATGAACAAATCTTTGTATTGTATGTGTGCACCGTATAAAAGAATATCTTATGTTGAGTAAGTCCCTTGACATTTTTTGCTCAAATTTGTTGCTTGAAAAAGTTATTGATTCTAATAGCGTTGTTTTTATCGCGATTTAATTTATATCTGCCGTGGGGTGCCGGTAATAGAATGTTGCCCAACCTCTCTTGCCCGTGGGTGCAGTAAAAGCCTGCTAAGGGATACCTCCGGGCGCAGCAGCGTCTTTTCGTGTATCAACATCCCGTACTGCGCTCGCCAACCCGCCTTCCAAGCGTGGTGAGTTTGGCAACTACCCCTCATGGAGATCCATAAGGGAGGCCTGCGTTCAGTAGTTGACGTTTTACGGCTGAAATGATGATGAATTTATATCAGGTGGTTTTAATAATCTCAACCCTTGACAGGCAAATTAACTCTGACTTAGGTAATTGGCATACATATAATTTTGAATACAGCCCCTAATGATGCGAACGAATTCAATTATGTGTTTTATGTTATGGAAAAGTATATTCCAGGATGTGTCAGTAATTAGTTGTAAGAGTGTGCGACTTGCGGCTGTTATAAAGTAGCATCACCTTTTAATCCGAATTCGTGCATGCTGTTAATATAAACACGGAACAATAAGGGACCTAAGATCCCTGGGGCACGCCATAAGTTGTACTGCTGGTTGACTTTGATGCTGACCAATTTTCACAATTTAGGTGCGATTAGACAGATAAGACTTAAATATTTCGTGTGCAACCCCATTATTTATTCAATTTAAACGTGTCTTGTTCTTCTTTTGTAAATTGACTATTCTAAGTAGCGTTTTGCTCTATGGAATAAATACTCATTGACTTTGACTTTGACCAATTGAAAATAAATAGACACTTGTTTCGTGTTCATTTGAAAATCGCACCATAAGGGTGAATCACAGATCACTGTGGGATAAATAATGGGAGTCAAGTTGGGCAATCATAAATTTGACCGTTTCATACATATCTCGTGTTATAGATAATTTCTTATGTGCCGTGGGGTGACGGCAGTAGAATTTTGCCCGTGGATGCAGCAAGAATCTACAAAGATCTGAAAGATGAGCAGTAGCGTCTTTCCGTGTATTAACATCCCGTACTGCGTTAGCCAACCCGCCTGCCAAGCGTGCAGAGCATGGCAACGAGATGATATTTAAAAATTACCTATGTATTTTAAGACATTTACATTCAAATTTTAAACTCAATTCTGTACATTTTGCGTAAGTACTCTAAGCTCTACAGTACTAGAGACCCAATTTAATTACATTGTCACGAAAGTTGCCTTTGGCGCCAAGGTTCTGATTTTATTGAGCGCTTCAGAGTTATGCGAATAATCAAATTGGAAGAACAATGTTACCTTGAATTCAGTACCAACTGATAAATAAGATGAAAACTTGGAATCTAATTTAAAAGGACACATAATAGTTAATCGAGGTTCTACAAAAGTAAAAGAAAGTTATAAATAAATTTATTATCTTATTGTAGTAAGTCTCAATTTAGGGACTCAATTCAAGTACGAAGCGAACAGAAGTTTTTGTGTATTTTGAGGTAATTTTTGTTTTTATAAGTAAAACTTGACATGGTGTGCCGGCAGTAAAAGGTTGCCCCTCTTTTTCCCGTGGATGCAGTAATAATTTGCCAAGGGATACCTCCGGAAGATGGGCAGCAGCAACTTTCCGTGTATCCAATTCAAATGTGTTTTGGTTTTATTTTGTAAATTTACTATTCTATGTAGCCTAAGTCGTAGTCAAAGTCTGACTTCTCTATTGAATAAACACTTATTGACTTGGACTTTGATGATATAGGTAGAGTAATTGCCCATACCTTATATTATTACTACGATCGCTTTCACGATCATGGTAATAATATACATAAAAGTTTGCGCTAGGGTATCCTGTCTTACAACTTGCCACCCTGCAGTGCCGGATTTACCGATAGGCTGAGAAGGCTGAAGCTTAGAGCGGTAAATTTAGACCATTTCTCTTTGATAAGCAAAAAAAGTTAGAAAACTAGCCTCGGTAATTTAAAAAAAGAACTATAATCATACTATTTCACTACTACACTATTACAAAATTAACGTCCACAGAGAACGCAATGTTAGGGTGTCTGGAGTTCAGATGTGACAACAACCCGTCTATATGTTCCTCCTTAACGATTGCGAACACGTCATCCACGTATCGCCACCAGTGTTTTGATTTACAGGGCGTGCTGTCTAGTGCGGAAGATTCAAACCGCTCCATGAATATATTCGCGACCACAGGAGCTATCATCAAATGTAAAACTCTCACTCTCTCCGTTACTGACTGAGTGACTGACAGACAACGCACAGCCTAAACCACTGGACCTAGAGACTTGAAATTTGGCACACATACCTTGAGTATCCTAGAGGTGCACTAAGGAGGGATTTTTCGAAATTCCCACGGGAACGGGAACGCGGGTGAAACTGCAGGGTGCGGCTAGTTATATATAATCTTCGACGTTACAATACTGCGTGAGTAATACCCGTTTTTACAAAATGAATATAATAATACTTACTAATAACGGAAAAGAGCTGATGTATTGAGGAAAATAATAGAGCACGAATCATTAAGCTGCAATTTTATTGTTTCTAATTTCTTAAGTCAGGCTACTGGCTGCAAATGATGATATTTGCTTGATAAATATCATTATTATAAAATATTTATATATGGCACCAAATCAGAATAAATGATAGGTACACAGTTGGAAAGGTATTTCTGAGTAGATTAATAATGAATAAGTAGATTAATAGTAAACCCGCGTCTGCCACCCTGTTTATCAATTATAAATATGAAGCACCTGTGTATTCAGAACGCCGTGGGGTGCCGGCAGTAGAATGTTACCCCTCCTCTCATGCCTGTGGATACAGTAAGAGCCTGCTAAGGGATACCTCCGGAAGATGGGCAGCAGCATCTTTCCGTGTATCAACATCCCGTACTGCGCTCGCCAACCCGCTTGCCAAGCGTGGTGAGTATGGCAGCTACCCCTCGTGGAGATCCAAGAGGGAGGCCTGTGTTCAGTAGTGGATGTTTATCGGCGGAAATGATGATGTATTCAGAACAGGTATCACCTCGTTCATCTTCATTCGTTCCACTAAGTAGAAACAATCTAATCTGTCGGTTAATGTATTTACAGGAGCCCATTAAAATCAAAAGCGTGGAGCACTCGTGGAGTTATTAATATCCGATAATGCATATCATCGGATATTAACAACCCGGCTTAGACCGCTGAAACGCAGCAGATTCCATTCCCCTGAGAGATATGTTTGTAGTTTTACTGGTGACATTTTGTCCCTGATATTTTTCTATGAATAATAAGTATGTATTGCAACACAGGCTCTTTGAGACCTAGTGCGGGGAACAGAGCTTATTCGGGTACAACTGCTACTTGTCTTACTAATGTTAAAATAGTTAATGTACAGTATTGTAACTGTAGTAAGTATCAAGACATGTATTACTATAAAATAAATAATTTGTATTTGTAATTTGTATTGCATTTCCAAAAAGCCGTGTTGAGTAACCCAGACTTTTGTTCTGTAGGTCTTGGGTTTCATACGAATTTTACGCTATTAATTTATCTCTCTTGAAAACCCGCAGCTTAGTCAGCTTTAAACGTATTGACCTGTTCTTTCCTCTGACTAATAGCTGACTAAGCTGGGATGATGGTGCTGGGCAAGCCTAATCCATCTATGAATTTCCCAGGCACTGCAGCGTCCCGTACAGCATGAATCTCACTAATATGATAAAGCCGAAAGTTTGTTTGTATGGAGGTTTGTTACCTCTTCACGCAAAAACTAGCGTACGTATCAAGCTGAAATTTTGCAAACGTATTGATGTTGACTAGGATTACCACATAGGTTACTTTTTATCCGGCTACAACGCATGGGAAGCGGCGGGGACAAGCTAGTCATCTATATATATAAAATTCAAAGTCCTGACTGACTCACTGACTGACTGACTGACTGATATATCAACGGACAGCCTAAGCCACTGGACCTAAATCCTTGAAATTTGGCACACATATGTATATACCTTGAGTATCCTAGAGGTGCACTAAGAAGGGATTTTTCGAAATTCCCACGGAATAGGGAATAAATGGGATTTATATTTTCGAATCAGTGGCTCTGCGTGAAAATGGGATTTTAGGTTTTATGACTTCCACGCGGACGAAGTCGCGAGCAAAAGCTAGTTTATAATAAAAGAGCTTCTACTATTAAAAAAACAATAGTTTAATATATTATCAACCATCATAACACAAGCTCTGCTTACTGGCACTAGATGGTGCTGTGTGAATTGTTCAGCATTAATATAATGATTGAAAATCTTACTTACAATAATATCTCAGCAAAGTCTAGTGTGGGCATAGACCTAGCCACGTCGTTGTTTGCTTAGAATTAACAACACGAAAATATAAGTAATATGTGTACAAAACGATATATATTTTATTCTAATAAATTTAAAGGACTTTTAGTCGCGCAGCGACTATGCCAGTCCTGTACATTCAATTATGTACAAAGCTAACAAACGCAAACTTATACTAAATATATCATACACTTAATATATAATTAATGGAATCAGGCGTTACTTTGCGGAAATCCATGACAATAAAATGCAATGAAAATATTTAGTTTTAATTCCGCTTATGCTGAGATGCATGAGCACCGCCCTCCCGCCCGCTAATTATGCACACGCAGGGAGAACTAGTTTGTCAGTGCAGCATGCATACCCAAACCTATACGACGACACGTGTTTCGCCTCTCCGCGAGGCATCATCAGGTGAGACGCTGAGGTGTTGACTGGTCGGCGGCTGGAACGAAAATGAAGCCACATTTTTTTTTTTTTTTTCGAAATGACAATATATGTTGTTGACCGCAGATGGCCATGACAACGTTACCGGACTATGGCGAGCGCAGAAGGCGCCCAGCCGCAAAAGTTAGGTTGGGGCAACAAGCTCAAGGGCACCACTTAGGTTCGAACCACGGCTTGGACTGTTGCCAGAATTTTTGAATCTACTGAAGGATAGCGTCTAGGTGCAAAACTGCACCTTTAGACGGAAGAATGTATTCTTCGGCCCCGCCGGCGGGACCGGTTTTTGAAAATGTGTCTAACAGCTAGTGTGGGACGGGTTGACGTCACCTCCGGGTTAGCGGCGGTGAGCTCGTCAACGGGCAAGCCGAGAACGTGTCTCGGTCGACGGAGGAAAGAACTCGTGGGCAATGGCTCTATCGGGTAGTCGGAGGGTAATCCCGAGATTAGGGGATTGGAGTGTTCCGCCGCCACTTCATAAAAACGCTTTGAAGCAGTTTTAATAAAGTGTTTGATGGACTCGAGTTTGAGATCTCGGTGGAGGTCTACATTGCGCATGTACCATGGGCAACCCGTGGCCCTGCGCAAGAAGTTGTTTTGGACTACCTGAAGGCATCTAACATGACGGGACTGGCCAAAGACGACAGAGGAATATGTCATTATTGGCCGTACAACTGTCTTGTAAAGTGTCACTTTATTTCTAAAGGACATTTTACTTTTCGAGTTGAGAAGGCTGTTTAACCGGCTAAGCACGAACTTCGCACGATTAGTGACAGACCTTATGTGGGGATAGAAGGTGAGACGTCTATCTAGGATTACTCCTAGGTAGCGAGCTGACCTAACCCAAGGGATGGGTTTATCGAAGAGGAGGAGAGGCTGGGGCAAGAAGGGACTCCGAGTGAAGTACACTGCTGCACTTTTCGTCGGGTTCACCTCTATGCGCCACTTTCTGAACCAGGCACCTAGGGTGTCTAGTGCAGCCTGCAGCCTTATGCGTACGCGATTCCTGTTCTTATCGGACGCGTACAAAGCCGTGTCATCGGCGAAGAGGGCAAGTTCGACTTGCGGGTGTCGGGGAATATCGCTGGTGTACAGCGTGAAAAGAAGGGGAGCAAGGACTGAGCCTTGAGGAACTCCAGCTCGGACGGGTTTGGGGTCTGAGAGCGTGCCTTCCACGCGGTAGCGAAAGCAGCGGTTCGACAAGTAATCTCGTAAGATGAGTACGAGTCTGTCTGGCACTCCAAGCAGGAAAAGCTTGTAAACCAAGCCGTTGTGCCAGACTTTGTCGAAGGCTTTAGCTACATCGAGGAAGACAGCGCCCGTATCTGCTGGCCAAGTGTGATGCCACTTGGACAGGATGTGCTCCGTGATGCGGAGTACCTGCTGGGGACAGGAGTGATGGGCTCGGAAGCCAAACTGTTCGTCAGGCAAGAGACTATGCTCATTGACGTGACGCCAGAGACGTCTCAGAAGGAGACGCTCGTAGATCTTCCCCAGGGAGCTGAGGAGACTGATGGGACGGTAGGAGGAAGGCTCGTTTGCCTTTTTTCCCGGTTTGTGGATGCCAATTACATTGGCTTCCTTCCAGACATCAGGGAAAGAGCAGTTAGCCATGGCAGCATTGAAGATGCTGACAAGGAGATGTATGAGGGCAACAGAGAACTTCTTGAGTAAGGTTTCAGTGCCCAAACCTTAACTGCACGTGGCCTACCACGAGCAGGTAAGGTTTAGTCATAATGTCTAGTCATAGTCAGAGTCGACACCGTAAATATCTATATTTTACGGTGTCCACCCTGTCTGTGTACAGATCATGACTAAACTTTTAAATATTTACAGCTAATGTTAATGGAATATAAGTTATTAAACCGTGTTAAATTAAAGTAAATCACGCGATAAATTCCCTTAACGATGTGTAAAAATGGACCGGCATTAATAAATGATGCCTAAAGAATGTTAGCCCACCTTTCATATTCGTGGATGCAGTAAGAGCCTGCCAAGGGATACCTCCGAAAGATAGGCATCAGCGTCTTTCCGTGTATTAAAATCCCTTGCCAACTCGCCTGCCAAGCGTGGTGAGTATGACAGCAAACCTCGCGTTCTACTGTCGTTACGTCCCCTACATTCTCCTGCCGGCATTCCATGGCAAACGGTTCCTCATTTATTTGCGATAATTTCTAAGAGCTATAGGTTTAAAAATATTTAAATTAACTGAACATTGACATTCTGACTTCAGCTGTGATAGCAGAAATCTTTGCCAACAGCATCAGAGATTTATGTACTCTACAACTCTGTCACAAAGGTCTCTCTTATTGTTATACCTAACTCCTGTTTGCCGAAGCTGAAACTTTAACTGGGAAAGTACCGAAGAAGGATTAAAGTACATACTAATATCGTTAACTAATCAAAGTATTGTTTGGAACGTCCAGATTAGCATCGCCTAAAATGTCTTCGTGAAAGTCAACTGAAATATTGATTTGATTGAGTACTAACACGATTTCGGGATTAAAAGGTCTGTTAATTGGATTCTTTCTCGTAGGTTAATTCTCTCCGTTGATTTACTGAGTGTGTAGTTCTTTAAGCAGCGGTCACGGAGTCAGCGGCGCGTTGATTTCCTGTTCCATACAAATGTATGCATTGACACGTGTACATTTATGTAGAACTGGTCTGGAAGGCAGCGACACGGTAAGCGGTGTACAAGGGAAGCGCGGCTGTTTATCGGTGCCCGTACGACTGCATTGACGTGGTGTTGCATTGTTTTATTTTTTTAGCGATGCCGTGACTTTTCATAATTAAACATTTCGTTCACGAGCAAAGACACAAATTTCTCATAAACACAACACTACGCTCTAGCGCCACGGTACATAAACAATGTATTATATGTTAATTAGTAAGTTTGAACTTCATTCTTTACTTTATTGCGTAATTACCTTGTATATATTATTTCCTGACGTTTTGAGTGCCTTGCAGCCCTCGTGGTCATAGGTAGACTGAGTTGACTGGCTGTTTAAGTCCCGTTAAACAGTTTAAAATTATGTCTGCTGATCGCGAATGTTTACAAAGTACTATGAACAATGACAAGCTGCAAATGGTTTAGTTGCAATCATATTGGATTATCGGGCATTTATCGCGAAATTACCTTTATTTTTATCCCGACGTTTTGACCGGATTGCCGATTAAACCCTTGCGAACTCCACAAAAACTGTGTGAAGGCATTTTGTATATTGAGAGGAATTTTATTTCCACGCAAAAACTTGTCTTAGTCAGGGAATAAATCGTTGGGGCTAACTGGTCTTGTAGTGTTAAATTGATTTCTCGAGCAGTGTGAGGTCTTGCGTTATCATGGAGCAATAATGGTAAAAAAAAGAATTAAAAAAAAATGTTGAGCCTGTCCTTTGTTTTTGCCATCATTGTTCGCATTTCTGCCCGAATCTGAGAAAGCTGAAGTTAATTACACCATAAAGCGACCACTAATCTGTTACCTCCTTTCTAAGCTTCGCTTTAGGATATTGTTGTGGCGTATCACCTAGGTTCAACGATTGTTTTGCGCTTACGATTGTCGTATAGGATTCGCTTTCCATCATACGTCACATTTCAGTCCTAAATTCCTTTCTTGTCCATTCCTGTACCTATTTAACTAGATAAAGCTTAGACCCTTATCGAAGGCCTTCTCTGGGGTGAACACGGTTCGCGACCCCCTTCGCGTAAACCTAACTCTATCCAAATGTTCACCTAACGATCCAAATGAAACATTTAATATTAAATAAGTACATTCGTTTACGTAATATACGTTTTTATAGTGTAAAACCACACTTAGGTGGAACATTACAAGCAAATGAATAACCTTATCAAAAATTTACGACTCCGGTGGGGTCCAAACTGATTTATTTTTCACTTACGTGTTTACTACTTTACTACTGATCAACATCGTGGTTTTAGTGAAAAAGGAGGACAGGGCGTGCGAGTCCAACATTTTGTGTCATTTGTCTTTCTTTCTCTCTTATTTTGTCCCGATTATATAGCAAACAAAAGCCGTGTTGGCCGAGTGGTATGTACCCCAGACTTTCAATCCGAAGGTCGATACCGGCCGTGAACCAATGGATTTTTCTATCTTGAAAAATGTACGTTCACATTTAACAAGTGCTTAACCGTGAAGGAAAACATCGTGAAGAAACCCGCAGTTCGATCAACCACAGACGTATTGGCCTGTTCTTTCCTCTGACTAACAGTCGATTAAGCTGGGAGGATTGTGCTGGGCAAGCCTTATCTTAGATAGATTGTCAACAATGTCCCGGGCACTGCAGCAGCATTATTGCTAGTTTCTGACGTTGTGTAGATCATCTTATAATATATGTAAAGGCTTTACTTTTTGGCAAACAACGGACCCTGTCTTTGAAATAATTGGAACTATCCCTCGCCCAGGCTTTGTGCGACATTGTTCTGAAACTGAACGCGACAACGCCTTTGTTCGCACGTGGCACAGATTGGACACACAAATGAATGCTAGCTTATAACAAGATGAAGTGATGGAGATGGTAGCTTTGAAACTGATTGTGGAAAGGTCTCGGGTAAGAGATTGAATAGTTTAAATCATGCACTTTTCTAGACGACATGTATGTAGGCGACTGAATAATATTGTATTGCTAGGTATTATCAATAATACTTCATCATATCAGCCCGTTGACACCCACTGCTGGGTATAGGCCTCCTCTTCAGCACGCCAACGTAAACGGTCCTGTTCAAGTCTCATCCACTGTCGTCCGGCAACCCTGGCCAGATCGTCCGCCCATCTGGCAGGTGGTCTGCCTCGAGTCCGTCTTGTTTCCATCGGAAACCACTCTGTTACCGCCTTGGTCCATCGGCTGTCGTCTCAATAATACTTAATAATAAATATTTATTTTCGGAACTTAATTTAGGGTACAAACAAGGAAACCATGGTACCTGCATTATCGAAAGCTGTGTCGCAGATACCATTGCCCTCCTCCGCTTCATAAGCTTTAAAGTACAGTTCCAGACTATTAATGTACATGCATTTATACAAAAAAAGCTCATTAAATTATATAGAAAATAAAAAAAATAGGCTCTTAATGTGATCACAATTAAATGTGCAAAGTAAAGTGAAGTGAGAGAGTATATGTGTTTAACTTGTGTTTGAGTGAATTTCCCTAATTATGTGATTTTTGACAATTATATTTATAATTAATTACTTTATATTTATTTATATTCTTTATTATTTTGAAACCTCTAATAGATGTTCGGTTTATCATACGTTAATGACTGAAAACATAGTTCACATTTAACTTTCCATTTGTGTAGGGGTAGATTGAAAATCGATATTTTTTGTTAATACGATTATACAAGTGTGAGCAAATTAAATAGTAATGTCGACTTGCTGCATAGGAGCGACACGGTACAATTTTACATACGCGGTCTGATCTACGCTTTGCAGTAATTTTAGGGTCATATTCTAATTCGCTGTGTTTTTGAAGTACAGCATGGATAATGAAAAAGACTTCGCATAGTGAGTAAAGATCATTTGCAGGGAAGTATATGGGTTTACGTGTTAAGATATTTAGTACGTATTATTAGAAGCCTTATAAATAAGTATTGACGTGTACTTTTCTTTGAATATGGCCGGCTGAGCTGAGAGGACGGAATAGGTCCTTGGCAAGCCATATCTATCAAACGATTTGACTATTAACGATTTGATCTGATTTGATTCATCATTTCAGCCATAAATCGTGCACTACTGAACACGGGTCTCCCTCATGGATCTCCATGAGGAGTAGTTGCCATACTAACCACGCTTGCCAGGCGGGTTGGCGAGCGCATTACGGGTAGTATGTTGATACACGGAAAGACGATGCTGCCCATCTTCCGGAGATACCCCTTAACAGGCTCTTACTGCATCCATTGGTATGAGAGGAGGGGTAAGATACTACTGCCGGCACCCTACGGCCATCATTTATATAATAGACGTGAAAGGCAGCTAATTGTGTTTCATCCTACAGTCGGGGGGTGTTAATAAAATAGATTTTTACTTACTAGCCATATGGTATTCATAACTAAAGAAAAATAAGTAAAGAAAAATTCCCAAAGTTGCCGTCAGCAGGCGGTCATAAAACACAGCCAGTTTTACTTATTATATTACTAAACGTCATATCCTTGGGTAAGGGGAACGTGACACCGACCCGACGTTATCACTATATTATACGAAACACTGACAGACAACCTTCGCAGACAACGTACAGCCTAAACCACTGTTCCAAGAGAAATTTTAATTTTAATCTTGGTTAAAAAGTTCGACTAAAACCCTGGCTGGTCGACCAAACTTTCTATAGCTTTGAAGAATTTGTGACGTAAAATGATATTGAATAATAATATTAATTATTTATTATACCTTCTTGTTCTTTTTATTATATTTTTTTTCTCCTACTCATTTCGCAGCACACATTGTTGTTTAAATGTTATATATTAATTAGTTTGACTGTGTATTGCAAGCAACCAGATGCGTAACTTTTTTTGTTATGAATAAATAAACTATAAAACTAAGAAGGGAATTTTCGGCAATTCGTACTCTAAGAACTTTTACACACGAGCGGCATGTTGCCAACGGCATAGGTAACTGCAGCCGTCGATGCGCCGGCGGCAGCCGTCGACGCGTCGACGGCAGAGCTCTAAGATGTTTACAAATTAAAAAATAGGGATCATAGTTGTCTTTACTAATGTGTGTTATCTCTAAAACAGTGCGTGGTAAACGCTTGAAATTTGGATTCTCCTCATTCAAAATAAGCTATGACGTATCAAGGATTTGTGACGTTAAGGTCCATGCGGCCCCGCACTGAATAAAGTATTTTTTGATTCTTGATTCTTTTTGATTCTTGCAGTTGTTCTCTGGAACCATGACAACAAGTTCTAGAATTGTTTAGTATTTTTGGAAAAAGTTTATTTATTTGTCGAAAAAGATGGCAATGATTTGAAATTGGCAAAAATACCTTGAATTAAAATCATCATCATCATTCCAGCCGTAAAAAGTCCACTACTGAACAGGCCTCCCTCATGGATCTCCATGAGGGGTAGTTGCCATACTTACCACGCTTGGCAGGCGGGTTGGCGAGCACAGTACGGGATGTTAATACAAGTTTTTTTTTTTTTTTAATTTATTTATAGTTACAAGAAGTTACAATTTTATTATACAGCATCTAAAACCACTAAGGTTTAACTAATTGCTGAAAATAGTCTTCACCAAAGATAAAAATAACAACAATATCTTAAAATAAGAATAATGGCTAAATAAACTTGAAAAAAATTAACAAGATTTTTATACCCTACTAAAGAAGCTAGGTAACCGAAATATTTAATTTAAATTTAAGCGTTATCAGGTGACACAAAGTATTTCTTTAGTTTTGATTTGATGTTCTTTCCAGTTAAACTATGTCTTAAGTCGAGAGGTAAACTGTTTATGTACCGGGGAACAAGATAAGCAGTTGTCCGCTCGCCATAGGCGTTGTTCGCACAAGGTGTGCAAAGCTTATTTCTAGAAATGGCTCGAGTGTTTACCGGGTGTGTAACAATTTGGTTCAAGGATTCGTTAAAAAAGTTTTCTTTGAGCAGTAAATATTTTATTTGAGAGTGTACCGGAGTTATTTGACAGTGTTTAAAAAGAGCATTTTCGTCGTGATAGTACTTATTTGCGATTTTAGGTAAAACAATATTCTTGATAATTTTTAATTGTGTAATATAATTTAAGTAAAGACGCTGCTGCCCATCTTCCGGAGGTACCCCTTAGCAAGCTCTTACTGCATCCACGGCCATGAGAGGGGTAACATTCTACTGCCGGCACCCCACGGCTAATTAAAATAATATACGGAAATATTTTTTGCCGAACTTGTATGTATTCTTGGTAACTGGGCTAACTGGTCGCACTGGTTTATATTCCGACACTACTCGGACGAAGTCGCAGGCAACAGCTTGTATAATATTAGGATAGGGAAAATTACGAACATCATCTCAAATAACAACTCGTACTCATCGGTATTTGGAGTTAGGTAAATGGCAAGATGAAGAAATGTCCACTTAGATGGGTTCTGTACATGTAATGAACAATTCACGTTCATTTGACAGTCATTAGACAGTTCGGTCGGGTGGGTATCTTTTTTATTTTCAATGTATTTATTTTTATTATTAATTTACTTAAGTATATGCTTTCAGTTTAGCCAGCTATTAGTCAGAGGAAAGAACAGGTTAATACTTCTTGAAGCTAACCGCGGGTTTCCTGACGATTTTTGGCAGAAAAGTTCATATTTTACACGTGCGTTTACACTACAGTTTTCAAGGGAGATAAATGCATTGGTGCACAGCTGGTATCGAACCCACGAACTTGGGATTGAAAGTCGTGGGGCTTATACTGCTCGACCAATACGACTTTAAGAGGGGCCAATCCAACTTACTTTTCATGCACGTGGGTGTGGCGTCGTAATAGATCTTTCTATGAAACTTTTGATCTAATAGGTACGACGACACACCCACGTACGAGCGGTTGTATGAAAAGTAAGTTGGATTGGCCCCTCTTAATACACCTACAGTAAGGCCTTTTACATATATTACATATGATTTATGCAGCGTCAGCAACTGGTATATATTATATGCTGGTCAGGACGCTGCAGTGCCTGAGACATTGTTAAATGGATTAGGCTTGCCCAGCACCTATAGCACCTTCCCAGCTTAGTCGGCTATTAGTCAGAGGAAAGAACAGGTCAATAAACATACAATAAACATTTAAATTTACTTATTTTTTAAATATTTACGTACCAACTCAACATTATTGTCTTTGTGTTTCTTTCTTTACTATTAATTTTAATTAAAATGTTTTCTTTTCTAACCTACTAACTTCAATGATTGATCTTAATGAACCTAAAGTTTATGTTATAATTTTTCATACTTGCTTTATATACTGTTTAAGATTTTATTAACATAATGTTTATGTTACAATTTTTCTTATATGCTCTAATACTTTTTATCAGTTGTCGCTCTAACTTTGTACATGCTGTGACGTCCTGTAATTACGGGAGCACCAGGCTATTAACATTTAGTCCTTAGTATTATGTGTATTATGTGTAACCCTGTGTTGGATGTCCTATTTAAATAAATAAATAAATAATACGTCTGAAGCTAACTAAGCCGCGGTTTTGCTCACAATGTTTTTACCGTTAAAGCACGTGTTAAATGTGAACATAATTTTATTTTAAGAAAGAAAAATCCATTTATGCACAGTCTGTATCGAACCCACAAACTTTGGATTGAAAGGTGTTTTGTTTAATATAAAATGTAGTTTTTAACCTACCAATATTTACGTAATTATTCTATATTTTTCATTTTATTTCAAACGGAAACCAAAAAACACCTTTCACGTATGTACCGTGCGTCCAAAGCCGTCCATCTGTCACAGTATATTTTCTTACTAGATCTATTTTATTTTAGAAACGATTTCGTGCTTGGCTGTTTTTTGTTATTTGAAGCACGTACAATCACACAGTCATAATTTCTATACTGTCCATGAAGGTCCAGTTTTCTAAAAAGTTTGGTTATTGGCTGTTCACTTAGGCGGCAGTTAGGCATTTAACTTGCTCGTCCAGAAAGGGAACACACATGTGGGTACCTATTGGCTAAACTAAACAGTTTAGCCAAAACATGTCAATAGGCAACGTGTCAACTAACATTATTGTAAGATACGGAAACTATTTCTCCAAGCAATGTACCTGTCAAGAAATTAGTTTATTGTTTTACTAGCATGTTATATGTGGATATCGTAGGTAGATAATATACCTACTACCCATTTGTGAACACATTTGTATGTAAGTATATTTTTAGTCTTACAGAACACGTATAAAATGCTTTAAAGTTACTGTTGTGTACGATAAAAAAATTAAGAAACTTGTAGTTATGTAACTAACATCAATATCCGAGGTCAAAGAAAGGTGAGAGATGTTAAGAATCGCGCAACTAAAATAGAGTTGGCCAGGACGGCTGATTCCAAATCTGTGAAACTTCAAACGACCATATCTCGAGAACTGCTCGTCCTCGACTTTTTGTTGTAGGCTCAATTAATGACCTTGACGAGATCTACCTACTTTTTTGACAAAAAAACACTTTAATTAATTAGATTTGTAAAGTAAGGACGAGCAGATCCCGAGATATGGTCATTGCAATTTAGACAACTGTCATCGGAAAAGTAAATATCAATGCATTCATTAGCTATTAGTAATCTAGGATTTATGACATTTACCGTAATTCACAAATTACGGTAAATGTTAAAAAATCCAAAAGCAAAAGTCACAACTTTTCCTATCATTTTTGACGTTTACGCCTGTTGCAAACCTGTCTCCAGATATGTAATTAACCTGCCCCCGGTTTCCTCTCGATAGCACTGTATTTACCGTGTAAATGGGCTCATTCCTACTACAGAGTTAAATCAGAACAATCTGGTACACACAACCAAACACGTACCTACAGCTTTCTGCCCCAAAACTCATTCGTTGAAGTTGCTGTTTCCTGCAATAACAATGTTCTCGTATGAGCGTTAGAACTTTAGAACCGCTTTGTTGTTAAAAAACCGCGTAAAGTTTGACAAACTGAGATTTAAATGAACGCTTTTATTACATTGTACAAATTAATTATAAAATATACTAGATTTTTTTTTATTGTTTTATATTAAAATAAGTAGGTTCTCAATTAGACTGTATGTTATTTTGTATGTTTGTCACGCGATTACTCCGCCAATTATAAATGGATTTTGATGATTCTTTTTTCAAAACTCGATTTTGATGATGGAATCCACAAGGAATAAAATAGTTATACTTAAGTACTTATATAAGTTTTGAGGGACTCCAGTACACACTGGAGTCCCTCAAACTAAACTTAACCTTGAGATTGGGTTTTTTTTTTCACTTTAATAAGGTATATATAGAGGTATAATGGTACTGCTCGTTTTTACACCTAGTTCTGATGATGTAATCCATGATAAATCCTGGGAAATACTCAAAATTGAAGAATTATAAGCCATTACTGTACCACTGCTGGAAAAAGGCGTTACCTCCTTCGACTCCTCGCGCCTCAACGCAGCAACAAGCCAATATGGTAAATGGACATCAAGCTCGTTCGCCAAGTCACACAAAATATTTTAAAAATAACCCATTTATATAGGACAGTATAAGTTTGGAATTTGGAAATGCGTAATGGACTGTGATGGTTACCAGCATACCTGTGGTCACGGCTTGACACGTGACCACAGGTATGCTGGGGAAGTTACAGTTGCTCAGGGCAAGCAATATGATATTTATTATGTATCGGTCATAGAACAGTAGCGGGATCATGTTTTTTATTATAATATAATAACTTATACACGGGAATTTATCGCGTAATACCTTTGATTATTCCCGACGTTTCGACTGTGTTTCAACAATCGTGGTCCTGGGTTGACGCGGTATTACGCGATAAATTCCCGTGTTTATGTTATTATATTCTAATGAATTGTGATCGCGAAAGTTTACGAAAAACCATGTTTTTTATGTCAAAGCTGTTTTAGGCTAATGTAATTCTTTGTGATAGTTTTAGTTTTTTAATAATAAAGATGCAAATGATTGTACATTTTAAACTTTCGCGATCTGTGTACTTACTTCATTTTAAATGGAAAGACAGACTTTATCGCGTAATTATCTAATTTTATTCTAGAACATCAGTCTCCCGTGACGTTGTTGACATACTCGCCACGCTTGGAAGGTGGGTTGGCGAGTGCAGTACGGGATGTTAATACATAGAAACGGCTGCCCATCTTACGGAGGTATACCTTTGTAGACTCTTACTGCATCCACGGGAACGAGTTAAGGGGCAACTCTAATGCCGGCACTCCACGGCAAAACAGGAAACATTAAATTAAGGTCATTACGCGGTAAACGTTAAAATTAGTCTATCAATTTGTGTCTTCAGGTCCCTGTGTAAACTCATCCAGAACATTCGATAACTATCATATTATTAACAACCATAAATATTTCCGTAGAGTCAAAAAGTTAGATGTGATAATGGGAGTCAAGTTCAATATTTAGAATGAATGAAAAAGGAAAGATTTGTATGTTGTATTTTGTATGTTTCGAATGAACTCAAAAACAACTGGACCGATTTTCGAAATTCTTTCACCATTTAAATGCTTATCCCTGAGTCCCTGAGGCCTATGTTGCATAATATCAAAAAGTAAGGCCTTTGCATCTATTATAGATGATTTATACAGCGTCAGCAACTGGTAAACATGCTGTGCGGAACGGTGTAGTGCCTGGGACATTGTATGATGGATTAGGCTTGCCCAGCACCTATACCATCTTCTCAGCTTAGTCAACTATTAGTCAGAGGGAAGAACAGGTCAATACGTCTGAAGCTAACTAAGCCGCGGGTTTCCTCACGATGTTTTCTTCACCGTTAAAGCTCGTGTTAAGTGTGCACATACATTTTTAAAGAAAGAAAAATCCATTGGTGCACGGCCGGTATCGAACCCACGACCTTCGGATTGAAAGTCGGGGGTAGATACCACTCGGCCAACACGGCTGTCCTAATGTTAACAACCATAAATATTCCGTAGAGACGATACGTTCAAATAAGATGCAGATTGCATTGCATTCAACATTCCATATGTAATGCAATCATACGTTATGCCTCGCTCACGTTCAAATACAAAGTCGTATGTATCAGATACATGGAAACTAGTGGAATAGATTGATCTATCCGGCAGGGTGATAACGTAGCTCGCGACAGGTTTGCAACAGGCGTATATCTCGCGATCAACGCTTTCATTGGTCAATTTTGTAGTATATAAAAGCAAAAAAATACGTTTGCCAGCGATCATCATTTCAGCCGTAAAACGTCGACTACTGAACTAAGGCCTCCCTCATGGATCTCCATGAGGGGTAGTTGCCGTACTCACCACGCTCGGCAGGCGGGTTGGTGAGCACAGTACCGGATGTTATTATACGGAAAGACGCTGCTGCCCATCTAACGGAGGTGTCCCTTAGCAGGCTCTTACTGCATCCAAGAGTAGGAGAGGACGGGTAACATTCTACTGCCGGCACCCCACGGCTAAGCCAGCGATGATCACGAGATATACGCCTGTTGCAAACCTGTGGCGAGATACGTCATCAGCCCGCGGGCTTCCATTTCAATGCATTACACAATGCTGATAATTTCACATAGAAATGTTCATTGATAGAGTTTAGTTTTGATACTTTTTAGGGTTTTGTTGTAAAACAAGAGACTCTTATAGCTTATGTCTTATAGCTTTCCTCTTATAGCTTTGTCTGTCTGTCCGTCCGTCACCGAACTTTGCGAAGAGACTATAAGCACAGATTACAGAAACTAACAGATACATCACTCCAATACAAAAGCGAAAATACCTACGCTATAATAGCCTACAAAATCGTTGAGATTGCTTCGCTCACCCGCCTCACCTACTTGCAAGTAATCTGTGACGCGGCATCGCTAGGGCTAGGGTTGCGCTTCTACGATGAGATTTTTATAATAAAACGAATGTGGTGAAAAAAACAGCTATTTTTATTGGTTGCTCAAATATGATTTAGTTTTTTAAAATGATGGATACCTTTCGATGTTCGAAACGTCAGGATAATAATAAAGGTAATTACGCGATAAATACCCGTTAATCCAACATAGTAATAATCAGTTCATAAACGATAGAGTTCTTAAACAAATAAAAAGAGGTTGTCATAATGTACGTTAATAATAATAAAAAAGAAAAACTATTTTTTCATTATTCCTAAAAAAACACTAAAACCTATCGTTATAACTAGGTATCGATACTTTGTGGTTACTTATATGAGTAGTATTGTAAAACGATATGAGTACTACTGATATGAGTAGGTATCGATACTTTGATGGTATCGGAACATCCCTACTTGCAACTCCTGCGATGTACAGAGCGGTAGGCATTTAACGCGTGGCCTTGAGCGAGTGACGGACGCCTGCTATAAGTCCTAGAAAGCTGTTATTTGTATTTACATATAAATAACAACGCAGAGATAACGCTACAAAAAATGACTATCGAATAACAGCACTGCGGTTTGATATACTGCCACAGCACAAGCCGAATGGTGCCCTTTTTTGTCACTTTGACTTAGTTTTAGGAGTATTTTTATATTTTTGTCAATTCTTTGTCATCATCATCATTAGAGCCGTAAGATATCCACTGCTGGACATAGGCCTCCCTCATTGACTTAAAGATCCAAGTGCATGAGGGGTTGTTGCCATACTCACCACGCTTGGCAGGCGGGTTGGTGAGCGCAGTTCGGAATGTTCTTACACGGAAAGACGCTGCTGTACATCTTCTGGAGATATCCCTTAGCAGATTCTTACTACATCCACGGGCAGGAGAGGAGTCTATTCTTTGTGATTGGTGACAAAATAAACATATCTATATCTTTATATTGGGAACAATATCTATATCTTTATATAACCACGTGTCGAATTGTACTGAGTTAATTGTACTGTACTGTTTGAAGAGTGTTAACTGTGTATTCTATAAGATACTACAAATCAAAATTTAATTGCTTATAGATCGTTATTTATATCTGTGCTATAGGCAAGACGAGGCTTTGATCGAATATTAATTAACCTAGCATTAGAGTTTAGATCATAAGATTATTGCTTTTCAGATCAAACAGCTTAAATGTTATAGATATTTAGGATAACGTTTCAGATATTTCATCAATCTGCTGCCCATCTTTCGCAGTTATCCCTTGGCTGATTCTTACTGTATTTACTGGCAAGAGAAGAGAGGAAACATTCTACTGCCGGCACCCCACGGCAAGTTAAGCTAAAGGATGCTGGGGAAATGTCACCGTTATTTATCACATTAATTGGAATGGAAGCCCGACATACATCAATCTATTCCACCTACATATGTCTCATATCTGAATATATAGAAAGATTTGTATTTTGTATGTTTGTAACGAATAAACTCAAAAACTACTGGACCGATCTTCAAAATTCTCTCACCATTAGAATGCTACATTATACTTAAGTAACAAAGGTTATATTTTATCCCCGTATTCCCACGAGAACAGGAACTACGCGGGTGAAACCGCGAAGTGCGGTTATAAAATATGACTTTATATTTGAACGTGTGATTGCGCTACAAGTGGAACTGCGAAGTTGAATACAATGCAATCTACATTCTAATTGAACGCACAGTCTCTACGGAAATATTTACAGTTGGTAACTAGTTTTAGCAATACGTTGAAGGCATTGATAGGTTTTCTGCGTACTTCTCTTTTACTATTTTATAAAAAAAACTAGCCGCACTAGGCGGTTTCACCCGCGTAGTTCTCGTTTCCGTGGGAATACGGGCATAAAGTATAGCCTATGTTACTCAAAGATAATGTAGCTTTCTAATAGTGAAAGAATTTTGGGTTACGGTTCTGTAGTTTTTGAGTTTATTCGTTACAAACATACAAAACACAACATACATACAAATCTTTCCTCTTTATGATATTTAAGTATATGTATAAATTTCAATAAGCTATTTGAAATAAGGTTTACTGGTTCAAAATTCCCATTCGAAAATAGCACTGAAGTCTTAAAAGAATCGTTGTACCACGTTCTATTAAACACAACATCGGGCAGTCTCTGACCTTTTAATATGGCTTTAGAATGAAAATGTTGCTGCGCTGACTCTAAATAAATCCCTTTAGAGGTACTGTGACCTCCAGATTGCTGTACAAAATACATTTCTTTCGCTATATTTTAGAAACTCTGGCTTTTCTCTGTTGAGCTTATTAATTGTAATAAAGCTTATAAATATCAGATTACAGGGCAAAACCACTAGGGACGGAATCTGCGCCAACTCCGTCAGTAATTTAGTAGAAAAGTAAAACTATATAATAAAATAGCTCATATAGCTAGAAAACCTGCTATGTAATAAAATAATTTACCTAAATTATTTATGTTTTTATTAAAATAAAAATTTGGTATCATATAATGGTACCGGGTATATTTGGAAACATTCGATTACGTCGCCAATTTCATCCTCCATATCTTGTAAATGTCAACCTGCTCCATATCTTGTAAATGTCCAACTTTGATGAAACATATTTAGGAACCACTATAAAACCTTCTTTTATATTTCATATTTTTATTTATTTAGGAAAAGCAAACAGCTACAATAAACAAATTACAATTTAAAAAGGTTTAAAAAACAATGTGTTGATAATGCAGCCCACAACGCTATTCTCAAATTGACTTAAAAGTTAAATGAAAGTCCACTAAAATCTACTACTATATATAAACTCGATACAAAGCAGAAAACAATACCAAGGAAAAAACTAAAACTAAAACTGTCAACTTAAAAAAAAACCTAATAACCTACTGTCCTGCCGTCCCGATTCCGCCACTGGAAGGTTTTATAATCTTACGAAAATATTCAGGATAATAAGTTTTATGATTCGTTATTATTCGGTTTAAATAACTTTATTATCTCAAAACAATTTACAATTCACTCAATGAGATATTTTTAAATATTAGATTGGGGTTGTACAGAGTAAACATTAGTTTACGTCATAATAATAGTGTACAATTTACAAAACTTATTGCTAGAAAGTGAATAAAAGGAAATAAATGCGGGTATTAACAAAAAAATGCCATACGAACCATGTTTATAACGATGAAAATTATGGAAATTATATATTAGGTAAAATAATTTTATGCGTAAGGAGCATTAGGATGAACAATATCTTATTGCAAATGATAATTATGGGACCATAATTATGGATGGTGATGTTTCGGAGACACTTGTTATTGATTGTGATTTTCGGACAATCGTTTTTCGGAGACAAAACGGGCACCCGGAGCATATTATCGGTGCGAGAAGCTGTACCCCTGCGCCAACCCGCTTGCCCAGCGTGGCGATTACGGACAATACCCTCGAGAACGCAAAGGCGCAGATTTCAGGACTATGCCCAGCAGTGGACTTATATAGACAGATGATGTTTTTTCGAAACGGTTGATTGAATAAAATGGCAATAGATTTGCTTAATGTGCATATTGCAAAGCACACGAAGAAAACTACGTTTTACTCAGATTCCGCTTCGTTTAGGATTTTTTCGTAATAAATTTTCTGACGTAGAGTAAGTAAATGAAAGGGTTTGTTTCTCTAAAAAGAGATTTAAAACAATCATAAGCAATTAAGGAGATTAACGATATTCTGTTTGCAAAGAACTTCTTTGAAAACTCGTTTGGGAAACATAAAAGCGAGTTTTGGAACCTTCGTTACAGAAATAAATGGAAGATAAATCTATAAAATTTGCCGTGGGATGCCGGCAGTAGAGTGTTACCCCTCCTCATATATCTATGGATGCAGTAAGAGCCTGATAAGGGATACCTCCGGAAGATGGGCAGCAGCGTCTTTCCGTATATCAACATCCCGTACTGCGCTCGCCAACCCGCCTACCAAGCGTGGTGAATATGGCAACTACCTCTCATGGAGATCCATGAGGGAGGCTTGTGTTCTGTAGTGGACGTTTTACGGCTGAAATGATGATGAAATCTATAAAAGTCTTAGAACATAATATATTTTCATGACTTTCGATTCAGCCCATAAAACCAAGTATATTTGGAGGGAAAAGTTTATTTTTTTTACTTATTTAAAAACCTATCTGGGGACTTAGGTATTTTTATATGTACCCCTATGGCAACTCTGCACGGATCAATGACCCTGTAAAGAATAAGCTGGCGCGGGCGTCTAGGTCGTTTTATGAGCTGTTAAAGTTAAAACTTTAGGAATGAGAATCACCGAAATCAAGTAAAAGCCTGCTAAGGGATACCTCCGGAAGATGGGCAACAGCGTCCTTCCGTGTATCAAAATCCCGTACTGTGCTCGCCAACCCGTCTGCAAAGCGTGGTGAGTATGGCCAATTACCCCTCACGGATAAGGGCGGCCTGTGTTCAGTACTTTGCGGTGGACTTTTGCGACTGAAATGATGATTATTAATGTTAATATATATTATTATAACTAATCATCCAATTCATCAAAGACACCTTTAACGAACGTTTTTTTTATTTTTTTTTACTTTAAACTTAAAATGTAACAAGCACTATAATTGCCACTTCAGCTGGGAAAACACAAAGAAGTAGGTATGGGTGCGCGATCTGTTTAATATTTACGAATACTTAGTTATCGGTGAGGTCTTGAGATTCTAACAAAACATTTTAAAGGTAAAGCTGGTATAGGTGCCAAAGATTAAAATCGTTAGATATGCCACGACACCAAAAACTGTGGCACTGTCTTTTTACGTGTTAACAATAATGCCAACGCACGCACTATGATTTTACCAATAAATCATTTAATTTTAGCAATCATATTGCACAAACTTTCGCGAAAAAAATGGTAACCTGATTCCAAATGAGCGTGCTCTCTCATTTCGAATGGAAACAAAACGGCACAGTCTCATTACGGAAAGGCGTATCGAACGATTATATCTTTGATGGGTGCGAGATCTGTTTAATATTTGTGATACTTATTTTTCAGTGAATACTTGAGCTCTAACAAGAGATTTTATACGATAGATAGATAGATAGAAAATGCTTTATTGCACACCTTAAAACATACAAGTACAAAATAAAAAACTAAAGAAACACTGATCATGTGACTATCGGCGGTCTTATCGCTAAAGAGCGATCCGTCAATACCGCCGATAGATACGTCAAGCTTTAAACATCATTTAATTGTATCTTATTGTTTAAAAATTAAAATAATCCAAAACAAATTTTCATTGTCTTAAGGCTTTAATTACAATGTTATTTACACCTGGAAGGGTCACCACAGCACAAGTCCTTAAGGACGCTGTTGTGTAGGGGCTTGTAGACATACTGTTAGATTTTCCCAAGCCATACTGCATTGTTATTTTTTAATTGCTCTTTTTGTCATCTTTTCATTGTTACCAATCCACATTTCGGCCTTAATACGTCCACTAATGAACACAGGCCTCCCTCATGGATCTCCATAAGGGGTAGTTGCCATACTCACCACGCTTCACAGGCGGGTTGGCAAGCTCAGTACGGGATGTTGATACACGTAAAGACGCTGCTGCCCATCTTTCAGAGGTATTTGTATTTGTATTTATTGAAAACACTTACATCTATTATTACAGGATATGACCTAATACAATAGAGTAGTCCACAATATATATATTATCAGGCAAAATAATGAATTAGTCAAAAACACAATAAGCAAAATAATTCAGTAAAAAATATCAATTATAAAAATAGAAATAATGGGTACAATACAAATGTCAATAAGCAAAATAAAATTAATAGATACACATGTCTTCTAGCAAAATATTTCAAGTATAAGTCCAAAATAATTGAAAAAAAACAAAACACCTTAAGTAGTTATTTATCATAACACAAATTAAATAGTAAAGCCCTTGCGAATTCGCTCTGTGAACAGTGGAAAACGTCAATGGTTGTCGCTACCAGATTTAGTTCTTTTATGGTGCGCGTCAGAGGCGCCTTGTTCAGCAGGTTAGTTCTTCCGCGAGGCATTACGAACAGAGGCGGCCGCCTGCGCCTCCCCACGTACTCATCCGGCACGCACAGGTTCATCATCTCCAAGATAGTCGGGTTTGAAATCATCCCCCGGAACACCTTAACCACATACAGACCAAGTGCCATATCTCTCCTAATTTCTAACTTGTTATATCCAACCATACCTAAAACGAATAAGGTTGGATACATCAAGGGATAGAAGGGATAGACGCCATATCTCTTCCAATAAAGATATCGGGTGAACTTGTTCTGTATGCGCTCCATCATGAGACTATATTTAGATTCATGAGGAGCCCATACAGAAACTGCGCTTTCCATCTGGCTTCTGACCAGGGCGTCATTCTGACCAGGTATCCCTTAGCAAGCTCTTACTGTTGTTACCAATATTTTTAATGAATTGCGTGTTATATAATATAAATAAACTAAATTGTACATTTATATGTGCTTAATGGTAAATTAAATAAATTATTATGATATTTTGGTTCGAAGCGTAGCTAGCGGTAATGGTAAAGTGAGAGACTCAAAAGGACTACAAAATGTTCTAGAATAATACTACTGGAATTCTCTAAATGTTAAATATTCGTACAATGTACTACATACATTGTACGAATAATTAAGATTTAGAGAAATCCAGTAGCTCTTTGGAGTTCCAGAGCAAGTTCCTATCAAAGATTTTCAACTCTGAAATAATATGCCAACGTTCTAAGCAAAGCTCAGGTTCTGTAATCTGTGGTAAGCTATTCTCATAATCTCAAATATTCGTACAATGTACCTACATTACTACAACTTACTATATAACTACCAGTATTTCTGGAATATTTCGGAGACCTTTTGAATATCTCTCACAATTACCGCTACGCTTGAAGCGTACCTTCATTTAAAGGGGTCCTTAATTCTTAAATAGGCCAATATGACCGCCATGTTAAGTGCCAAATTCAAAGGAGCGTCCTCGCAGTGCAATTCGTCTTCTTTGTACGAATAAATTTTATATATATCGAGCAAAAAACGGCATTAAATCACGTTTGTTGTATGGGAGCCCCCCTTAAATATTGGTTTTATTTTATTTTAATTATTTATTTTAAAAGTGAATAATATACAGCTTAATATTCTGTCAGATATTAATAGCTGTAATAGCTGACTAAGCTGAGAGGATGGTATAGGTGCTGGGCAAGCCTAATCCATCTAACAATGTACCAGGCACTGCAGCGTCCCGTACAGCATGATTACCAGTTGCTGACGCTGTATAAATCATCTATAATAGATGCAAAGGCCTTACTTACTTAATATTCTGTGAATATTTCAGGCGTCTACCTATTGCCGTTAGTATCGGGCTAAAAACGGCAAAAAATCACGTTTGTTGTATGGGAGCCCCCCTTCAATATTTATTTTATTCTGTTATTAGTATTTGTTGTTATGCGTATAACAGAAAGCGGTAACAGAAAAACATCATAATTTTGAAAATTTCAACTGTCTAGCTATCACGGTTCATGAGTTACAGCCTGGTGACAGACAGACAGACGGACGGACAGCGGAGTCTTAGTAATAGGGTCCCATTTTTACCCTTTGGGTACGGAACCCTGAAAATATCAATCAATGACCTTGCACATTTTTTTAATAAATTGTATTTTATTAACGTAATGAGATCTGTAGACACAATTTGTAAACTATTAAACGGGACTAAGTTGCGTAATGAACAGTTTTTAGTAAAAGGAAAAAAGTGCTTCCTACTAAACCTAACAGATGGAGCTGGAAGGCGGAGAAAGCAAGCTTGTGATTAATCATAATTGCTGTCATTGTCAAAGTGTGTTTCCTACCAGTAAAAGAAAACTAACGCCATCTTTAAGGTTCGAGAGAACTATTTTTGAAGTTTGTTTTAATGAACACGCCTCATTAGCTAAAAGCTCTGTAATGAACTCTAAACTTCGGGAATTATTTAGGAAAAAAGGTTTATTGGAAATATTTCAATCAAATACTTAATATTTTTTAATACTAAAACGTGATATTATTATTCATGGGATTCTGTAAACTTACGGGGCATGTAGGGATAATTGTTAAATATTAAACGGGACTACCACGTAATCTATATCTACCTATAATACTTATATTATAAACAGGAAATATTTGCATTTTGTATGTTTGTAACGAATAAACTCAAAAACTACTGGACCGATTTTAAAATCTTTTTCATCATTAGAATTATTATCCCTGAGTAACATTGGCTATATTTTATCCCCGTATTCCCACGGGAACAAGAACTACGCGAGTGAAACTGCTGAGTGCAGCCAGTTGAATTATAAAGACAAGAAAAAGGTTACTTACTTGAAGTCCCGTCAAAAAGTTTGAAAAACCATAATTGCTGCAATTACCCAGAGTGGTAATTTTTAGTACTGTAAATACTGGCTTTTGCCGCTGATTTGCGTATGTCCATGAAATATTTACTTATGTGCACATTAACACGTGCGGTGATGGAACATCGTGCGGCCGCGGCTCAGTCAGTTTCAGACGTATTTATATGTTGTTTCCTCTAAGTATAGCCGACTAAACTGAGTGGATGGTATAACTGAGGTGCTGGGCAAACTTATCCTTCTAACAATTTCTTAGGCACCCCGTTCAGCATCAGTACCAGTTCCTGACGCTCTGTATTATATCATCTTTATAGATGTGGAATGCCAATCTATTTGTGATATGTTTTTAAGGTTCATCGCCGTAGGACTGCTGTCCATATCCCGAAGCGTCATGGCTCTCAAAAATAAGGAGGGGGTTGTTGCCATACTCGCCACGCGTGACAGGCGGGTTGGCAAGTGCAGTACGGGATGTTGATAAACTGATAGACGCTGCTGCCCAACATCCGGAGGTATCTTTTGGCAGATTCTTGATGCATCCACGGGCAAGAGAGCATAGGCAACCCATGGCTCTATCTGGTTACTAGCTGCGTTTTTTTTTTTTGCGCGAGAATCTGATTATTTTATAACAAAGAAATACAAAAAACGTTTGAGCTATCGTAGGTTTATGCATATGAAGCATTAATTAAGTAAAGCCTTATATTTTGACATTACAAACATATTTTATTTAAATAAATTTACTTGTATAGATAAGTTTATCCGTATTCTCTTTGAAGTTTTGGTGTTCAGTGGTAATACGTGGGTATACCAGGGCGTGATAACCTTATAAGCGGCAAAGATTTTGCCTAAACTTTTCATCCAATACTTTATATAAGGTAAATATTAATCTAACGGTAAAATCGGTAGCATCGAAGCTCCCGCTTATCTACTCCCCCTAGCGAAAGTAATTAGGAAAATCCTCTCAATATCCGCTGAACACTGTTAGGGAAATAAAGTTGGTAACTAACTGAAAAACTTTTAACTTCACTCACCCGTCACTTACAGATTTAAACCGAAATTACGTTATTGTTGAGGTGAGTTGTGGTGTTCCCTGATGTGACGGCGAGTATGCAGCATCGAGGACATGCCCAATAGAGGAAATGTCATTTATTTTGTCTAAACAACAATTCCGCCAAAAATACTTCTTAATTGCACGGAAAAGTATACAGTGTATCTACCAAAAGTTGTCACTGTTAGATCGCCTGCCGTTACTACACTATATAGTAATAATACGTTACTATGACATCTGGGAGATTTGTAACTCATGGTACCAAATTCTAAGCAAATGAAGCCCGAACTACATTCGCTGTAGTATATTTTGCTGCGTATTTTAGTACCAAACTATCCGCTAGAGGCGCTGTACAAGTTTTCATACATTTGTTTAACTACAGCGGAGACAGTTGTCATTGCATTAGGCAAAGCACCAATGTTTTTCGGACCTTTTCGGATTCTTATGACCTTATTTCCCCTCTATTGGATATGTGCTCGATGGTGTGCAGACTGTTCTTTCGTGTCGGGGCGCGCTCTGACGTTATATCGAGTCAATACACAGTCGTGGCCTTTGGAGTAAACGTGCGCGTCCTGCATTTCCTCCGACTTGGATAGTGATATTGAAGAAAATCTTGCGTGTCTGCTAATGTTAAGTTTACTTAAGGCACGGTAGGAAGATGATCGCAGTTTTGCTGTTCTTCGAATGCTATACTCTCTATAATTACAGGTAGTGGAAAATAACTGAAAGGTCACATAAAACATACGATATTTTATGTTTAAAGTCCGTAATTTTATTACATTTAGAGAGTTTTGATTCACATTTGCGGTCTTTTTCATCAGGGTCAGTTCTCTAAATTATACTTTCTGAATGCAAATGCTGGACTTATTGCTAAAAACTACGCTGTATGTATTACCTATAATATTTGAGGATTTCTCATAGATTACGAGATCTGAGTGTCGATCCCAAAAATAATTTTACATACTATTTTGACGACCTCTGTAGAGCAGCGGACGAAGGTCCGCCTGCGACGCAAGAGTTTGCGGGTTCGATTCCCGCCTCGGGACAAATGTCTATACGATCTGCAGATATTTGTTTAGTGTTCTAGATGTTTTTCTATATAATAATAAAAAATATCTTTCTGTATAATATAATGTATTTCGTATATCAGTCATCCATAACATAGGCTCTGCTTAGCTTGGGGCTAGATGATGCTGTGCGAATTGTCCAGCATTATTATTGTACCTAATTATAACGATTCATAAACGACTAAGTACTGAAACAAACAAAAAAAATACAGACGACTTGAGAACTTCTACTTTGAAGCCGGTTGTAATCAACATCTGCGTTCTAGGTCTACCATGAGTTTTCGCAATATATACTCGCTAGCGACTGTAGTTAAAAAAATGTATGAAAACTTGTATAGCGCCTCTAGCGGTTTGGTACTAAAATACGCAGTAAAGTATACTACAGCGACTGTAGTTTGGGCTTCATTTACTTAGAATTTGGTAGCATGAGTTACAAATCTGACAGATGTTATAGTAACGTACTATTACTACTGTAGTAACGGCAGGCGATCTAACAGTGACAACTCATGGTAGACACACTGTATCACTCAAAGTACTAGACCTCCAGTTAAACATTTATGCTTAACTGGAGTTTATGCTGTGTGGTGATAGGCTAAAACTGAGGCGTTTCAGCCCTTCTGACCCAGTTTCGTGTCAGACGAGTTTATTCATTTCGTAAAAAATGGGGGTTACTCCCGTAGTATTTTTTATAACGTCGAAGCTTACTCCGAAGTTTCGATTTTTAACCGACTTCAAAATAGGAGGAGGTTCTCAATTTAACTGTATTTTTTATGTTTGAAGAACTTCTCTCACGAACTCAGATTTTTCGACTGGGTGAACCGATTTTGATGAGTCTTTTTTATGTAAAAGCTGGTGCTTTCCGTGTGGTCCAGTTTCTATTTAGTCCAGTTATGACAATGGCATCCATGAGAATACCATATACTTAAGTCCTAATTTGATTAAGTATTATAAAGCAATACAATTTATCTCATTGAAGTCAAAGATTTGAATCGTTTTGTTTCCACACGAAATAAGTGAACTCACTCATTTGGAATCAGTGTACCTCTAAACAAACAGTTAGCCGGACGTGATAATGTGTTATTTTTTACGAAAGTTCGTGCAATATGATTGCACAATAAATGATTACAAAATAGTTTGGTTTATTGGCAAAACCATATGCGTGCGTCAGCATTAGCTATTGTTAACACACAAAGGTTTCTATTCACATTCTTTAATTTGTCAACAAATAAAACCGACTTCAATGAGATAAATTGTATTGCTTTAAAATACTTAATGAAATTAAGACTTATATGGTTTTCTCATGAATCTTATCGTCAGAACTGGATTAAATTGAAATAGGACCACCTCAGAAGGTGACTCACTCACTCACTCTTTCGAATAAAAAAGTAATTCTAAAAATCGGTGAACATACATACATAAAAAAAGATACAGTCGAACATATGTATAACCTCCTTTTTTGGAGTCGGTTAAAAAGACGATGCCATAGTTTTTGGTGTGAGTCGGTTTTTTTTGTTGACATATTAAAGAATTATTGAGGAAAATCATCTTCATAGGATTGAATGAGCGGCCCCTCCCGTGCTTAAGGATGCCTGCGGCACAAAAATCGAAACTTGAAAAAAAACGGAATAAGCTGCGACGTTATAATACTACGTGAGTAGTCCCCATACTTTACAAAATCAATAGATCACATCACGTTAATTTTAACAAGACAAGTTAATGGTAACATCAGACGCTTTGCCATTATTTGTAGGTACAAGTGAACTGTAACCATCCATGTTATAAACATTGACAGTAATCTAGAATCCTTTTAACAAAATCGGTCAGTTTTGACATTTGTTATTTTTAAAGTTGTCATTTTTGACATGTCTTTTTTGACATCTGTGAAAATATTCGATTTGGAACTTGAAGATGCGAGTCAAGTCGCATTTACATACAGTTATTTTTTTTATAAATTTCGAAACTGGATCCACTGAGAGTAAAAACAGGTAAAAACTAACTAGATCCATAATTTATTGTTGTTCTAAAAACGGGATCTGTTGACTGGATCTACTGAGAGTGATCCAAATAAATGCCGTCTCTTACCATCCGTGTCCGCCGAGTGGTTTGTTATGTACTCCCGAAGTGGGTCGGGCGTGGAGGGTTCGATACCGGCCGAGAAATTTATTTTTTGAACAATTTGTGCACATTTTACACTAACGATGAAGGAAAACTTCAGACAGCAAAGTCAGCTTTAGACGTATTGACGTATTCTTTACTCTGACTAATAGCCGACTAAGCTGGAAGTATGGTACCTATGGGTATTAATAATCTATCTAATATAGGTAAATCTCATTCTTACTCATTATTACTTGTTGATGTAGTGTGAACATGATCCTGATTGTATGAATTTATTTTTATTCCATTAAAAAAAATGTAGATGTAAAAATAGTTTTTTTATACTACTAAATGGCGAGATAAGCGAAAGGCCCACCTGATGTTAGGCGGTAACCTCTACCTATAACATTTGCAATGCCGCGGTAATCACGTTCACTAAGCACTTGACCAACGCTGCATTGCATTGCGCCCGTCACCCTGAGACAGAGTTTGTAAGGTCTCATGCACAGAACAGAGAAAACATAGAAATCGTAAGTAGGCGGGGCTCGCGTAACACCTAGTAGGCGCAGTACTGCGCACTTCAAGCACCGCTTACTTCAGTCGTGTTTTAATTTAGCAGAGTAAACGTACTTAAAAAAAAAACAAAAAAAAAAATGCCGTATTGTGCCGTTTTAGAGTGTAAAAACGAAAGCCGAACCAAAAATTTAACGAAAGGGGGCATATCATATCACCGGTAAGCATTATTTTATTGTTTTTTTGTTAGTTTTGTTCAAAATGCAAAACCGTCAAATAAATATAGCAATAGCGCCATCTCTTGTTGAGTGGCTTTGTGTTGTGGATTATCAAGCCATCAAGAAAAGCAGCCATTGTATTAGTAATCGTATTTCCTGGGAATAGAGACTATAAAAAAATATTTGGCAAAAACGCCAGCTCTGGATGAGTAGAAAAAGTAGCCATTGTATTAGTAATCTTATTTCCTAGGAATAGAGACTATAAAAAATATTTGGCAAATGCGCCATCTCTGGCTGAGTGGACATACTGAATATTCATTTTTTATCACTGTTGATTTTATTGAACTTTGAACCATGTAGCGATCGGAATAAAGTTAATATCAATAAAATTAGTTTTATGATTGTATGCCCTTTTTAAGGTACTCTTTCAACCAATAAGAATTTTTATTTCTATGTGTGTTAGTTTTTACATGTGTGAGTTTAGCGACACTGGTTCTCTTAGTAAAAAGGCATCATGCTAATTCTACTCATTTTTCTCTGTTCTGTGGTCTCATGTGTCTGTAATTCCACCGGCCTCCTTACCCGTCGAACCGGAACACAGCAATGCAGACAGTAATTGGGAGAACACTAGCTCATGATTTTTATTGCTTTTACTTTTGTAATTTTTCTTTGTGTATCTTCTGTTGGTGGCTCAAATATATAAATAAATAATAATAATTACTGCTTGGCGGCCGAAATAGGTATGGTGGTAGTACTTCCCCGGATGAACACTTTCACAAAAAGTTCTACTACTACTAAAGGTTTTAGGTATTTTTATTTGTAGCTCCAATCTATATAATCTAGAATCCCCCTCTTTCGGGTAAGCACACATATTATAGTACACCCTGTAGATGTAAAAGGCAACAAACAGGGTATTATAACGGATTAGAATGATTAAGAATGATCGCCTAAATAAAAAATATTCTTAGGGCAGCATAGCGTAAAATTTATTTCATTAAAAGTCCAGACGAACGAGGGTAATAAACTTAGCGCACCACTCATTGAGTTTCAAACTTATCAAAGCATGTCAAAACCAAAGTTTGTACTGCATTAAGTCTAAATAAAACTTTAATAAGTTACCTGCTTAGCAATTCAAATAAGCTAAGTCTTGGTCTGAATATATTAAGAGCGGTTATTAACACGTTACCATTTTAACCGACTTCAAAAAAAGGGGAGGTCCTCAAGCCGCCTTTTTTAGGGTTTCGTAGTAAAACAAGAAATCCTTATAGTGTCTGTCTGCCTGTCTGTCCGTCGGTCACCGGTTTTGTGAGAAGACTTATAGTTCTAAAATGCTGTTATTTTTCACTGATATATAGAATAAAAACGGGAAAAAAACGGGACCCTTATAGGATCGTTTTGTTGTCCGTCTGTCCGTCTGTCGGTCAGTTTATCTCGAGAACAGGTGAAGGTATCGAGTTGAAATTAAAACATCATAAAAAAATACTCAAATCTACCAGCTTATTTAAGCTGTGAAAAAAAATATTCTTAGTTAACTTGAAAAAAAGATAAAAAACGAATTTTTCGACATTCCCAAAGAAATCAAATTCATGGAGTACTTCCCGTAGACCTATAAATACGAAATTTGGCAAGGTATATCGTATTATACTGTAGATACAGAGAAAAATCCAAAACTACACATTTGCAACGGAATCATAAAAATAATCGTCCTTAAAAAAGTACGAAATCAATCATCGAGGTTAAGCAACCCTACGCGCGGTCATAAATTGGATGAGTAACCGAATCTTTTGTTCATTTTTAAAACTTTTACTAATATTTACGATGTTCCTACGGAACCCTCGGTGGGCGTTTCAGTGCGCACTTGTCCGGTTTAATTTTTTATAAAAAATATTAGAGCTCATTTTTAAAAAAGAGCGCTGTTAAAGTTTACTGGAATAATGAAAAACTTCTGTAATACCTATTATTAATTTAGCTAATATTATTTTTTTAAATTAATAATTAGGTTGATAAAAAAAATAAAATAAGCTGGTAAAAAAAAGTAAGAATAAAGTTCTCGAATCTAAAGCTCACAGTGAAAGCAAATAGAACGTTCCAGATGATCAGACGATTCTGTAAACGTTGTCAATATTTGAAAATAGAATGAGACTACTCTTCAGAACCGCCTAACACAACGAAAAATTAAAGGCTTCATTAAATATAATAGAAACACCCCTGAATAAATGAGAACAAAAGAAGAACGCAGACAAGTGCGTTGTGACCGTTGTTTCGAAAACTGTGTGTTTTTGCCAACCACTATACCTTCAAAGTCCTGTTCTGTGTAGTCATGATGCGTGAGCTTTTTCGCAGCAGGGTCTGGCGGCGCCTCCTCATCATCGGCCCTCGTCTCCATGTTCCAAGGTCTGTAGACAAACCAATATCAAGTTATTTATACAATTTTAACTGACTGAAACAACGGGATGGTGAAGTGAAAACCAAAAGATGATTTGTGTCGCTTAACTTCAAACTCGGATAAATCCACTCTACCTTCTTAGGAGATATTTATTTATTTATTTATTTGAGCCACCAACAGAAGATACACAAGGAAAAAATTACAAAAGTAAAACCAATAAAAATCATGAGCTAGTGTTCTCCCAATTACAGGCAGCTACATCTAGGAAAAAGTGATAGTTATTTTATTTCGATGATATAAAAGGCAGTTTTTTTTTGTTAACAAAAAAAAACTAAATTTTTTCATTAACAGAGTTTCAACCATTAATGGTTGAAACTCTGTTAATAAAAAATTTTATGTCGCCATGTACGTGGCAAGGGGTTGAAATTCAGATTCGTCATCAAGGTCCATCCTTCGTCGTGATAGAAGACAGGCCGGGGAGACGATTGAGAAAATTTTGATTTTAACCGACTTCAAAACAGGAGGAAGTTCTCGAATCGTCCGTATTTTTTAATCTTTATTAGATTTCCGAAACCGATTTGAAAAAAGCTAAACTAAAAAACTTTAAATAAGGTATTTTTTTTCAAGACTTCGTTTTTAGGATTCCGTACCAAAATGGTAAAAAGGAACTCTTATGGTATCACTTTGTCTGTCTGTCTGTTGTCATCCCTGATTCCCATCAGACAGGCTGATTACGAACGTATATTGCGATAGGTTTGCAACAGGCATATTGTGATACAACGCCCTTTGAATGTAAGAATAAAGTGAAAAAATACCATCACAGCATTAGTTATTTACAAAGATAAAACATTTTAAAATCTCTCAATAATAATTTCCAACTTTTACACATCTTGTCGAAATATAGAAAATAAGGGTATAACTCCACTGGTATACTTAAAATCCAAGACGTTTTTCAGGACACTTAAGATCGCAACTCGTTATTGTGGGGGGTATGATTTTGTTAGAGTAATTTGTCTGGCTGCAATAGAAATAGATTAAAATAGTTTATATTTTAGTTAAATTATTTAGAGCAAGTAAATATATAGGTCGTCGTTACCGTGGGGTGCCGGCAGTAGAATGTTACCGCTCCTCTCATGCCCGTGGATGCAGTAAGAGTCTGAAAAGGGAAACCTTCGGAAGATGGGAAGCAGAGTATCACATCGAAAGATACAAATTAATGCAATTATTGAGTTCCAACTTCCATTACGGTTCGGATAGCGAATTGGCTGGTTCTGATTAACTTTGTCAACCTATACACCGAATATATGGAAATACCGTACGGTACCGTGTAGCGCTTTGCTTATATGGGACGTAAATTCAGTTAAAAAGTCTGCCGTATACGGCAGACCTTTTAACTGAATTTACGATATATGTAAACACTGATTTCAGCTGCATACATTTAGTAGCAAATTATAATAGCGTTGGTGTGTAAAAGTTGATATAAGTAGCGATATTGATATGAGTAAATGATTTTATCAATTCATTATTTCATCAGCCGTAAAACGTCCACTACTGAATACAGGCCTCTCTCATGGATATCCAATGAGGGGTAGTTGCCATACTCACCACGCTTGGCAGGCGGGTTAGCGAGCGCAGTATGGGATGTCGATACACGGAAAGACGCTGCTGCCCATCTTCCGGAGATATCCCTTTGCAGATTCTTACTGCATCCACGGGCAAGAGAGAGGCAACATTCTACTGCCGGCACCCCACGAGTTAAATAGACCTGCCTCCGTCCAGTGTATTATTATGGGACAGGGAGAGTCAAGCCGTATAAAGCAAGTAGGTATATAGTCCTGGGGAAATCAGGTCGTACGTGTGCTTCCAACTAATCAGGTCAGATTTTCAATTATCGGAGTAGAAGCATTACTGAAACAAGGTACTTAATTTACATATACGTCTACTGTAACCGTTAATTGCTTTGTCAGGCATTTGCAACTCGCGGTTTATCTGAAATTAACGCATTCAATTATGTTTATTATTATATTAGTAGCATCTAGCAGCGCCTGGGAATACGGAGATTAAATATAGCCTATTTTACTCAGATATCATGAATGAATGAATGAATGAACACTTTATTGCACTTAAAATACCAAAAATGAAATTATTTGGATAAATATGTCATTGTACAGATGTAAATACAATGTAAATACATTGTAGCATCCTAATGGTAAAATAATTTAAAAAATCGGTGAGTATAGTAGTTTTTCGAGTTTATTCGTTACAGACATACATTATACAAATCTTTCCTCTTTATAATATTATTTATTAGTATTAGTATAGGGTAAGTATAAATTGAAGCATTATAATATTAAAAGTAAAAAAAACTTTTTACCAAAAAACAATAAACATTTTACATTAAAGTTTAATGTCAACTTAAGACGTCTTTACACAATATAGAGGTATGTAATAAAAAAGCTTGTCGCGAGATTAACCTGTGTAAGTAGGTACTTAGGTAGTAAAAAAACGAGAAAATTAGATCAAGTTACAGATTAACTTGATCTAATTTTCTCGTTTTTTTACTTATAATTTATTTTTTACTTTTTAGTTATCACTGGACAGTTGGTTTCTTATCTGTTCATCTCATGACCGCCATGTTGGATTTAGAGTGATGTCGCATAATTTTTCAAGTAACTCTCAGCAAGGCCTTTCATTTTATACCCATATTGTAAGAGTGCATTAAGAATAACTAGTCCGCCATCTTGGATTTTCCGCCATGTTGGATTCAGAGTGAATCCATTTAACTTTTTGAGATTTTATCAGCAATGCCTTTCATTTGATACTCATATTATAGGAGTACATTAAAAGTAAGTAGTCCGCCATCTTGGGTGTTCCGCCATGTTGGATTCAGAGGGACGTCATTTCATTTTTTGTGTTTTCTCAGCAAGTCCCCTCATTTGATACCCATTATTATAGGGTTACATTAAAATTATGTAGTCCGCCATCTTGGGTGTTCCGCCATGCTGGATTCAGAGTGACGTCACATAGCTGACCATGCATTGTCATTCAAAGTAAACATGTATACAAAATTTCAGCTCAATCGGTTGAAGATATCTGCTTCAAAATGAGTTGCAAGATTCCGCGAACAAACATAGTTACATATGTACATACATACATTTATACATACATACATATATACAGTGCAAGCTAAATAAAAACTTTTAAAAAACCTCTGCGGCCGCACTGAGTAATGTATTTTTTGAGTTTGAGTTATAAGAGGCGTCTGCCATTTACAAGTTAAATAAATAACTAAACTAAACTTTTTTTATTTATTTTTAGTGTTTCTTGGTAAAACAAGACACAGGTTCGCTTTGTCTGTCTGTCTGTCTGTCCGTCCGTCACCGGCTTTGCAAAGACTGTAACCCTACATCTCTAGAAAGAGATGTTATATTGCATGGATATAATATAAAATAACAACCCCAAGATAATTCATAATTCTATAAAAAAATTCTAAAATATATAATTAATGTGGGGTACCTCCCATACACGTAAGGTGGAGATAAACTGTTTTTCTTGATTTTCCCATTGTGTGGAGTATCGTTGAATAGGTATTATATAACCATTCGGATTGGTCAATTGAGAGTTACATTTGCGAAATATTAAAGTTAAACTTTTTTTTGAGCGACCCTGTAATGTCTAAGCTTTACAAATCTGAAAAAAATCATAAATGTAGTTTTAACCATAATCTTTCTTGGAAAACTATAAGGGTTGAGCTATTTCGACTCCGCTGTCCTTCTGTCGGTCCGTCTGTCTGTCCGTCTGTCCGTCTGTCACCAGGCTGACTCGTCTGTCTCGTGGCTGTCTCGTTAACGGTGCCCCCCTCAAATTTTTGTTTTATTTTAATTTAATTATTTATTTTTGAAGTACAACTTAATATTCTGTAAATATTTCAAGCGTTTACCTGTTGCCGTTATTAATATAGAGCAAAAAGTGCAAAAAAACATGTTTGTTGTATGGGAGCCTTAAATATTTATTTTATTCTATTTTTAGCATTTGTTGTAACAAAAATACATCAATATGTGAAAATTTCAACAGTCTAGCTATCACGGTTCATGAGATACAACATGGTGGGTGACAGACAGACAGACATACGGACAGCGGAGTCTTAAGGTCCCGCTTTTACCATTTGGGTACGGAACCCTAAAACCTTACACGGACTTCTAACAACAGGTCTACGGTTAACTTCGGAACCCTACTTACTATGTGGCCCGTGTGGCCCTGGCCTAATTAATTTTATAATATATTATTATTCTAAGAATACTCACATTATTATGGTAGAACAGTCATTGCAGTTCAACAATTTCTCTCGCTCCGACATTGTGCTCCGAGTGGAAACAGCGTATTATAATTTTGTAGAAATAGTATCAACTTATTTTTAACATCAAAACAAATTACACATTTCTTCCACCACTATGGTCAAAACGTTATTTTCGAACACAAATATTTAATCAAAAATTATCAATAAACTGTCAGGTCTAGTTTTCCCATAGGTAAAATATCTAGAAGATAAACTATTTGACAGCTATCAAGTCAACGAAATGTTCTACTTTACTAATAGCGCCCCGCGGTTTCACATATGTACGTAGTTCCCGTTCCCGTATAACGGTGATAAAATAAAGCCTTTATTACTCGCTGATACTGTAGCATTCCGTTGGTGATTTTTTTTAAATCGGTTTGGTGGTTTGAGCGTGAAAGCGTTAACAAACACAAACTCACATTAAAATAATATTAATTATTATGATTTCAGATTTCGAAATATATTTCAGAGCGCGTAAGGTTTACACTTCATTACGTTCCAAGCCCAACTAACGCTATCGGCCAATCTGCACCCTATTGGCAATTGTCTATGGTAATCTATTGATGCGTGCTAACAAGTCAGGCTATATTGTGAAGCATGAACGAGGATTCCTGTAGATCGTTTCAAGTTTCTAGTGTACATGCCAAACAATGAAGCGTATTTTGCAAATAGCATTAAATTCGTGATAGTTTGTTTAAACGTATGGAGAAAAATTTGCGTAACCTTTCACTGTTTAGAGCACTGCTATTTTTTTTATTCTTAGCAGGTATGGCTAACTTAGTCGTGGAGTACCGGCAGTAGAACGTTACCCCTCCTCTCATACCCCTGGAAGCGGTAAGAGCTTGCTAAGGATTACCTCCGGAAGATGGGTAGCAGCGTCTTTCCGTGTAAGAACATCCCGAACTGCGCTCACCAACCCGCCTGCCAAGCGTGGTGAGTATGGCAACATGAGGGGTCATGCACTTGGATCTCTAAGTCAATGAGGGAGGCCTATGTCCAGCACTGGATGTCTTACGGCTGTAATGATGAATAATAATGATGATGCATCATCGTGTTATGCAAGATTGCAGTTTAGTGAAGTGAGACAGCAACCTACGCTTCCGAATCTGTGGTTAAATACTTAACCTAAAAATAACTTCCTTTTTTTGTTGACTTTCATAGGTTTTTATTAATCATGGATTGTTGACTCTAATTGTTGACCACTCCAAACTCAAGCCAAATTTGAGTGACGTAATTTGGCTGAAATATAACTAAAGTCTGCGAGAAATAAGGAGATACGTGAAAGAACTCGGGTCACCGACATAGCCTAACGGATTAGCTCGCTGAAGTGGCAATGGGCTGGCCATGTAGCTCGAAGAACAGATGGCCGGTGGACCTCAAAGTTCTCGAGTGAAGGCCACGGACCAGCAAGCGCAGCGTAGGACGTCCAACAAGATGGGCAGACGACCTGGTAAGGTATGCAGGTCGTCGGTGAATGCAGGCCGCTTCCAGCCGCAATACATGGAAGTCCATGAGGGAGGCCTATGTCCAACAGTGGACGTCGCTAATATGTTGATTACGAGAAGAGAAGTTCACGGCACTACGAAGGGTCATGGCTATCCAGTATGCGCGTGATCACAATCGGTTTTTCCCACGGATATTTAATGTAACCATTAATCAATAATTAAACTCCTTAAAACAATTGCCATAGAGTAAAAAAGTAATTAAATGTAACCGACTAAATAACTTAGCTAGGTATAAATCTTAATTGATTGTAAATTGTGCAGTTTTATTCACCAGATACCCATTAAGTACTATTTCGAGCTCTGTGGCGCAGCGTGTGAAGGTCCGCCTGCGACGCAAGAGGTTGCGGGTTCGATTCCCGCCCCGGAACAAATGTCTGTATGATCTGCAAATATTTGTTCAGGGTGTTCTGGGTGTTTTTCTATATGTACTAAAAATAAAAACTATCTATGTAGTATAATGTATTAGGTATGTCAGTCACATAGCACACAGCCCAAGCTCTGCTTAGCTTGGGGTTAGATGATGCTGTGTGAATTGTCCAGCATTATTATTATTATTTTTCACCCATTACGTAACCTAAATGTTAGTGTAAAACCACTCAAGGTATCCTGACCGCCGTTGACCGCGTTCGGTGTTCGTCTGAACGTTGCGGGTTCAAGGCCCGTTAGAATTGAAAAAAGTTGACTGATTTTTTTTTATTATCTGCCATCTGCAATCTTAATCCCAATTTCTGTTTGCCATAGTACGTAAAAGTAATTCTTTTCATAATCCTTTCATCATTTCATCCGTAGGACGGCTGGTCCGTCCACAGCTGCCCCACATGGATCACTAAAATCATGAGCGGGTAGTTGCCATACTCACCAGGCTTGGAGGTGGGTTGGCGACCGTAGTACCGGATGTTGATACACAGAAAGACGCTGCTGCCCATCTTTCAAAGCTATCGCTTGGCAGATTTTACTGCATCGGGCAAGAGAGGAGAGGCAACATTCTGCTGCCAGACTCCACGGCAAGCATAAGCATAGCTTAAACTGATAAAGTACTTACCCATATTCAAAAAATACCTATATCGTATTTAAAATCGGGGGTGTCGACCACTGGAGGCATAAGCCACGAACCCTAACGGGGGTTAAACAGAGATCGCTCTTTAGCGATAAGACCGCCAATTGTTACTTTGTGACCAGTGTTTCTCTTTCTGTTGTTATTTTCCCTTCTGACCCACCGTACCACCTACGCGTCCAATAAACTTTCGGAACACACCTCTCGACCAAAAACCAGCGTCCATGAAAGTAGCGGAGGTCTTTACCGTTAAATCATTGCACATTTTTCATGAACAAAAACTCGATTGGTGCACGGCTGGTATCGACACACGACCTTTGGATTTAAAGTTGCGGGTCCACTCGACGAACACACAGTATTAATGGTACCCGATTGTCAAACCTTTTTGAGAATATTATTATTATTTTTTTTTTTTATTAGTCATTTATTTCAGATCAAATACAAATCCATATCATTAAAATTATCAAAACACAAAGCACAAACATTTAAAAGAATTGACCACAATAAAATTAATAACAAAGGAACACATGATGAAAAGAGATGAAATAATTATACTTATTTATAAAGATTAAATTTAAATTGAATTTTATAGTCATTATGTCCAAAGCAATACATGAAGAATTAAACATTAACAAACACATAAAGAAAATTAAAACATTAAATTACAAAGTCAATCAACTACGTAGTAGTAGAATATAGTAAATAGTAGTAGAATAGATAATAGAAGTAGAATAAATACGTTGTATTTTTTTTTCACGTCCTCTTCCGTAAACACGACCCAGAACAAACTGCATATACGCACGATGAATAAACCTATACTAACAATCTACATGTAAGTACCTATAAAAGTAAGTATGTCAAGTCTTATTGGATGCTCTTACGAAAAAACAAAAAGTATAGTAGGTTTATTGTTAATCCAATAGTATTGTGAGTAAGGAATGGTTTACGAGAACGTAGTTAGGCCTTTGAATGAATGAATTAATAAATAAATAAATAATAAATAAATAATGCTGGACAATTCACACAGCATCATCTAGCCCCAAGCTAAGCAGAGCTTGTGTTATGGGTACTAGATGACTGATATATTTAATACATTTTACTACATAGTTATATACATATTTTTATTATAATACAGAAAAACATCCAGAGCATCCTGAACAAATATCTGCAGATCGTACAGATATTTGTCCCGAGGCGGGAATCGAACCCGCAACCTCTTGCGTCGCAGGGGGACCTTCGCCCGCTGCGCCACAGAGGTCGACATAATGATTGAAAACATTATTGTACACAACAGAAAATAAATCATTCTTTACTTTGACATCTATTATGGTTAATTTATGCAGTATTAGCAAGCAGTAATCGTGTCTGGAACATCCTTAGGTTTATTGTAAGTCGTGCCCATTACTTTTTTATACGACTAAATGACGAGACACGCCGAAGGATCGCCTGATGTTAAGCGGTAACCTCTACCTACCGTGGTGATAAAGCACAAGACCAAACACGTGACCAATTATTGCGCCCGTCAACCTGAGACAGAGCTGTAAGGTCTCATGTGCCCGTAATTTTACCTGCCCCCTCACACTTCAAACCGGAACACAGAAATGCAGACATTATATTATTATATTATTACTAGCCGCACCCCGCAGTTTCACCCGTGTAGTTCCCGTTCCCGTGGGAATTTCGAAAAATCGCTTCTTAGTGCACCTCTAGGATACTCAAGGTATATGTGTGCCAAATTTCAAGTCTCTAGGCCCAGTGGTCCAGTTAGGCTGTGCCTCATCTGGCAGTCACTCAGTCAGTAACGGAAGAGTTTTACATATATTGATTATATTTATTTATTTACATTTCTGTGATGGCAATGTAAATATGAAAATAAATAAATAAATTACTGATCGGCGGCAGAAATAGGTATGGATTCCTAGGATGAACTCTTCACAAAAAGTTCTATTACTCTCTTCACAAAAACCTATACCATCCTCTCAGCGAACTCTGTCAGAGGAGAGAGCAGTTCAATACGTGTGAAGCAGCGAGTGTCCTAATGTTTTCCTGTGAAAAAATCACGTTCAAAAACATTTTTCAAGAAAACAAAAACAGTTCGGTGCTCTTCTAGTAGTACCCACAACCTTCCGATTGGATGTCGGGGGTACATGGTATCAGAGACTAGTGAATCTAGTCTTTGATTATACATAACACTTGCCGAGCACGGTTTACAACGGGAATAGAACATTGAATAATAGATACGGTAGTTGGACATGAGCAGTAAACAAGAATGGAACACACTTTGCCGTTTTCTAGACCCTTCTAAACGGTTTTTGCTGTGAGAAAAAGCATGTAGCTTTAGAAAGAAAAGATTTGAAGATTTTCTTTATAAAATTATCATGGCTTGACATAATTATCAGCGAGTAACATACAAGGCTATATTTTATCCCCGTATTCCCACGGGAACGGGAACTACGCGGGTGGAACCGAGAAGCGCTGCTAGTATCACAGATAATATAATACACAAATAACAATTTAGTATTAGCTAACAGCAAGGAATTGACGTTTGACGATGATCGCGAGATTTACAGCTGTTGCAAACCTGTCGCTAGAAACGTAATGAGCCTGCGGATCCTACAGGTGAATTCGTTGCTATCATGCCACAGGACTCGCGTGACCACTCGCCACTACTATCACCATGAGTGGTCCATCCGGTCGACTACTTACCGCTATATAATCGTAACTGGTCCATCCGCTCAGAGCTGATTATAGTATCTGTACCTCCCACGCTACTACAATGATGACTTCGGCAGCATAAAGGACACAGCATCCTGCTTATAATCTTCATCATTAGAAGTGTTTACCTACATCTTTGGAAACTATCATGGTTGTTAACATTATATGCAATATTTACGGGATATTTACCATGATTTGAGTCTTTTTGAGTTTCCCGATATTTCGACGCAGTTTTACACGTCATGATCACGGATAAACTGAAATATTTTGCGAGCATATCAATATATATATATATATAACTGTTCCGTTACTGACTGAGTGACTGACAGACAACGCGCAGCCTAAACCACTGGACCAAGAGACTTGAAATTTGGCACACATATACCTTGAATATCCTAGAGATGCACTAAGAAGGGATTTTTTGAAATTCCCACGGGAACTGCGCAGGTGAAACTGCGGGGTGCGGCTAGTATATTTATACTCCTCCTCATCGGTTTGGATGACGGCGACTCTAAACTAATTATTACCGAATATTTCTTAAATGAGCCCTGATATGGCTCGCTAGACCAAACTTGTTTTTAAATACCCTACGACACGTATAGCAGTAGAGTTGGCCCGCAGAGTTAAACTGTATAATGTACGAGGGCTTTGATTTTTCTTTGCGTTGTTGGCGTTTGGCGTCTAGCGTTTGTAGGCGATTTCCTTCAAACGTCTTGATGTTGGCGTTTGGCGTCTAGCGTTTGTAAGCGATTTCCTTCAAACGTCTTTGGTGGATCGCCAAGTTGACCTTTGAGAAGCGAGCTCTTTCCAACGATCAGGGTCGATAGCGCATGCGTTATGTGGCCTTTTAAACACGTCCTTATAGCGCAGATGTTGACCGCCGTGTCTCCGCTTACCCTCTGCCATCTCCGAGTAAAAGACAGCTTTAGGTAAACGGCGGTCATCCATGCGGAGAACGTGCCCACACCACCTGAGTTGGCGTTGCATTAGGAGTGCTTCCATGCCGTACATTCCGGAGCGACGCAGGACCTCAGAATTAGGCACACGGTCCTGCCACTTGATCTTCAGTGTAGATTTCAGACATCTTAGGTAGCGTGTCTAACTTTTTTATGTCTTGTTTGTATAAACACTTTATAAACACTATTTTTTGTCTCCAGCTTCAGATCATGGGACTTCCAAACACGATCAGTGAGTCTCCCGGAATTGGCTGCGTTAGCAATGCGTGATGGTATGTACTTAGCCATACATTTTGAACGTAAAAAATACACGCTACTCTGTCCGTCCTTAACAAAGTGACAAAAAGAAACAAGGTAATCTTGTCGGATTACCGTTATATAAAAGCTTTGTTTTGTTTACGAAGTTGTCGCAAACTCAATTTGGCTACGCTCGGCGTAAAACCTGCCACCGGCAGTGTGTCGACGTAGGGACCCAGGTGGTTGTGACAGCATTTCTATACAGGGTTCCCAGGGTGTCACACTTAAAAGAGGAACACGCTGACTCGGTGAGTATTTAAAATGATTCTTTAGTTTTTCTCTTTATATTTACTCTAGATGATGACATTTTCTGGTTGTCAAAAATTTATAGGTGCGTTCAGAATAAAGCTTACAGAGGCGGGGTATACACGAGCTCGATCCTAAGATTGTTCTTCTAAGCGGTGAAACAAGTGGGCTGATCCAGAATCAATCGGGGGTTTCTACGAGGCACTTTAAAATTCAATCTTCCAATAATTGGGGACAGTCAATTTTTTTTCTCATATGTTTGTGCAAAAAATTAAGATCTATGAGATATCTACGTTTATCCAGTGAAATAACTTTAAAACGATAGTCTCTCGCTATATGATACATGTCTACTAGCTAGTTTGTTACCTCGAGCTACATGCCACAGGAACCTTTTTTGCACTCTTTCCATTCTTAATTTATGTATAGCATAGTGAGGACGCCAAACTGAGCTGCAGTACTGAGTGCATTTTGTGACTAAGAATAAACTCAATCTGTTAATATTTATGGTTTAATTAAAGGTAGGAGTAATTTTAGAGTAGTAGTAAAGTACTAGTTATTGTAGTAGAGTAGTAGTAGATAAGTAGTAGTATTAGTGTTGTAGTAGAGTAGTAGATGATTCAGAAGACTTACGAAGTTTACCGGGGCAACTAGTTTACCCGTTTTACACAATTGAGCACCCTCAAGTATGTAGCTTTTGAAAGGCTACAATGAACTATAAATGAGCTCTTACTCAACTCCAGTTTTCGCAATGCTAGGCACGACTACGACTTTACTATTGAAATGAGAATATTACGTGAGCTTCCTCGATTTCCGGCTTCATATCCACACGTGTTGCTGTTGACTTTCTATTAACACCTTGAAGGTGAAGGTGATTTGTCTACGGATTTCTACAAAATGGAAGTACTTACGTACGTTTTTTTGTTGGCCTCCTGATGCATTTGAAACGTTTTATACAACTGTACTTCCATTTTGAGAAAATAATCACCTGTTATTAGTTATTACGTAATAATACGTGATTTATTACGTGAGTAGATTCCGGTTTTATAAAATAAACATTTAATATGATTATTTAATATAATTAAGCACCCTTACGTATGTGCTTGGTACAAAGAATGAAATGATACTAGTTTTAAAAACCAACTCCATACTTTCCAATGCGATATGAGCGGGGTAAATATAAATAAATAATGCTGGACAATTCACACAATGTTATCTAGCCCCAAGCTAAGCAGAGCTTGTGTTATGGGTACTAGATGACTGATATACTTTTAATACATTATACTACATAGATAGATATTTTTATTACATATAATAACACCCAGAACACCCTGAATCTGCAGATCATACAGACATTTGTCCCGGCGGGAATCAAACCTGCGACCGCTTGCGTCACAGGCAGACCTTCGTCCGTTGCGCCACAGGGGTCGTCAACTAACAATTCTAGCATTCCCAACGCAAGGGACGACTACTAATCACCTATTGAAATGAGAAAATTACACGAGCTCCTTCGATTTCAGGCTTCATTTCCACACGTGTTGCTGTTGACTTTCTATTAACACGTTGAAGGTGAAGGTGAGTTGACTGCGTTCGTGGCTTAGTTGGTTTTATAGCCGACTGATACGAAAACGGTTCTATAGAAATGCTTAGAAAAAAAAACTAACAAAATGCTGGACATTTTACCCAGCTAGCCCCAAAGTAAGATTGAGTTTTGAGTTTGAGTTTTTATTGAGTTTTTTTTTGAGGTTTGAGTGATGAGATACCAGGTGGTTAATATAAAACTTAGGTAAATTAAATACGTTTTTTCTAAACATAGAAATACTTTAAAAACTAAAAACCATGACGTATTATTGTCGTCGGTCCTCGTAAAGTATGCCACGCTTCAACTAAATTAATAATAATAATAATAATAATGCTGGACAAATCACACAGCATCATTTAGCCCCAAGCTAAGCAGAGCTTGTGTTATGGGTACTAGATGACTGATATACTTAATACATTATACTACATATTGAAAAGACTATGTCTTGTATTGGGTTAAAACAACGTTCAAAGATTTGACAGGTTACATAGATACAGCTGGAAGACTGGGAAACTCCTCATAGCGAAGCCTGGGCGCCCTGCAGACTCTCCATCCGCATACCGGCCCATTGTGCTGCTCGACGAGGTGGGCAAGCTCTTGGAAAGAGTGATTGCAGACCGCCTCATTGCGCACCTGGTGAGGGTGGGGCCAGATCTTGCGGACGGCCCGTTCAGCTTTCGCAGGGGTCGCTCTACGGTGGACGCCATCATGCGCGTGGGAGCCCTCACGACGGGGAATGCGGTGTCCCGGGGCAGAGTCGTCTTGGCGGTGTCTTTGGACATCGCCAACGCCTTCAATTCCCTGCCCTGGAGTAGCATTAGGTGGGGACCTGGTGATACCGGAGTGCCCACCTACCTCCATCGTGCGATCGAGGCCTACCTGACGGACAGGTTCATCATCTACCCCGGTCACTAGGGAGAGTGGAATCGGCGAGAGATGTCGGTGTTCCGCAGGGATTGGTGCTAGGACCGCCCTTGTGGAACATCGAGTACGACTACGTCCTACACGGCGACCTCCCTGGCGGGGTCATCGTGGTCTGTTACGCATTCGACACACTGGTCCTGGCGCAGGGAGAGTCGTACCAGGCGGCGGACGAACTAGCGACGCGCGGGGTTACGACAGTCGTAGAGAGGATCCAGCAGTTGGGACTGGAGGTGACACTGCACAAGTCCGAGGCCATGTGCTTTCATGGCTTTCGAAACGCGCCACCACTGGGTTTCCAAATAACGGTAGGAGTGGTTCACATCGGCGTTGAGTCGACGATGAAGTACCTGGGAATCGTCCTCGACAGCCGGTGGACCTTCGAGGAGCACTTCCGACGTCTGGCTCCCAAATCGGAACGGACTGGAGCTGCCCTAAAGCGGCTCTTGCCCAACCTGGGCAACGGGGTCCAGACGCGGAGGCTCTACGCGGGGATCGTTCGGTCCATGGCCCTTTACGGGGCGCCAGTGTTGGCGCCGTCGCTGCGTAAGCGACCGGCGGCGAAGCTGAACGCTTGCTAGAGGGTCATGGCCATCCGGATGGTGTGGGGATACCGCACGGTCTCCCGCGAAGTGGCGAGCCTCCTTGCTGACCTGTCACCATGGGATCTGGAGGCAACAGTCCTAGCACGCATGCACGATTTGCGCGTGGAGATGCAACGTGGGGGCGAAACTCCGCTGCCGCGACAAGTCGCGCATAGTGATCCACGCGCTCCTCAAAGAGATGTAACAAACCATAGGGGTCCAACAGGGCCGATGCCCGCAAGCTAGGATCACGGGGAATTTCTGAAAAGGAAACCCGTAGCCCTAGAACGCAAGGGGCAACTGAAGGACACAGGTGTGGTTTTAGTCAGTAAAAGTCTGACACGCCCTCCCGCTCAGCCCAAAGCGGGAGAAGTCATTTGATGATTTCCACACCTAAAAAAAAGGTGAAGCTAATAAAAATACCCAACGGCGGTAACACGCCCGTTCAATATCAAAATATAGGATTTTGATATTGAACGGGCGCGGTGCTCTTTATTGAGTGTCAAGGTGGGCCGACAATTTTACTTTGAACAAATTAGAGTGCTCAAAACGGGCTTAAAATGCTGCTTGAATATTTCGTGCATTGTATTATTCAATGCAATGAATATAATATCGGTTCTATTTGTTTGTTTTCAGAACTAGTAATGATTAATCGGGATAACTGGGGGCATTCGTATTGAGACCTGGGACAAATATCAGCAAAACAATTATATATATTTACTAGATTTTTATTGAGCAAAGCAACTAGTTTCACGCAAAATATTTAAATAATTGTCAACACCTACATGTTCAAAGGTTTATTGCGAGTGTCCAAAGCGAGTCACCGTAACCTTGCTATACAGGCTCTACCGAGACCCAGTGCGAGGGACAGAGTTAAGCCAAGGTACCCTTTGCGAATATCATATGTTTAACTATAACCTAAGTAACATTAATTTATTTATAAGGTGCCTGATTCTGTATACTAGTTGTTGTGAAATAAATACTTTTACTTTTTTTAACTATTCATTACAAACATGTGCCCCGCAGCAGGAATCGACCCTGCAACATACTGCGTCTCAGTCGCCTTTTAAACCAATTGCCCCACGGAAGTTGTCAAACAATTGGTGCTGCTTTATAGATAACAGATTAATGAATTTAAAAAGACTGCACTTATTACCATTAGGTTAATGAGTTACTTTTTGAAATTTAATTACATGAATCACGCGAGAACTAAAATTAATTTCACATATTAACGCATCCAATTTCTTTGCTCATTTTGGTAATTATTAGGATAATCTCCTAATTACAATTATGTTCTCTGATTGGATGATGTCCCAGGCACTGCAGCGTCCCGTACAGCATGATTACTATTTGCTGACGCGGTATAAAACATCTATAATAGATGCAAATGCCTTACTTTTCTTTCTCTGATTGGTCTACCCCGAAGTTTTATAAATGAAAACCTCTTACAAAGTTGGAAGTTCAATATATGGTCAATTGAACCTCTGGTGAAGTTCGATCACTATTATATGAGTCACTCCAATATTATAGTATATTAACAAGGTATGACGACGAAATGTAATTTAGAATTAGGTTAGAATTGCCTTACTAACATAATTCTAAATTATATTTCGTCAATTCACTCTTCAATTATAGTATATTAACAAGGTAGTAACTATATTCTACAGGCGAACTATTGTATATTTTAAAAGCTCGAATTAAAGAAAATCGAGTCCTACCCTATATCTGTATCATCTGAAATGCCTCATTATTTTAGAGTATTTAGAAACACCGCCGCTTAGAAACCGCCGTGGGGTGCCGGCAGTAGAATAATACCCCTCCTCTTATGCCCATGGATGCAGTAAGAGCCTGCTAAGGGATACCTCCGGAAGATGGGCAGTAGCGTCTATCCGTGTATCAACAACCCATACTGCGCTCACCAACCCGCCTGCCAAGCGTGGTGAGTATGACAACTACTTCTCATGGAGATCCATGAGGGAGGCCTGTTGTCATCAGTTGACGTTTTATGGCTGAAATGAACGATGATTTAGAAACAAAGCTTCATTATCGGGCCTAAAACAGGTAGGTTTCTAGCCATGTTTTGTTAGGGCGGGAGGGTTCCTATAATATTCGAGTGAATTGACTCATATAATAATAATGATCGAACCTCACCAGAGGTTCAACTGACCATTTACCGAATCCAGAAAAGTCGTAGAACTAAAGTTGTTCCTTGTGGTGGTAATAATCACCCACTTTCAACTTAGTGCACATAGTCACTCTGTATATGAAAACATCCATAACACCATGAAAAAATATCTGCAGATTGTACAATACATTTGTCCCGAGGCAGGAATCGAACCCGCAACCTCTCGGACCTTCGCCCGCCGCAGAGGTTGTCTTTATTTTTTAGGGTTGCGTACCCAGAGGATAATAATGGGACCCTTTACATATACCCGACAGAACGCCTCGCACGTCCATCCAATAAACACATTTCAACTGAATAAATAAAAATGTGTTGATACAGTTAGTGTAGTGTACTGTCCCATTGTGAACCGGCCTTAAATCTCAAATTTATAATTATAAAAACCAAGTGAAAAAGCTGAAAAAATGCCTTCGCTTTGCTGCGGTTAACTTCAGCACGCCAGTCTCCCCGCGACCACTACCAGGTACAATAGAAAGAAAATAAAGGTAATTACGCGATAAATACTCGATAATCCAATATAGTGATAGATAACACATCGACTACCGTGAAGTTATATCACTCACTGCGTCTACCAGAACCATTGCAAAATCCTACCTTTCTTAGAACGGCCTACTTGAATTTGCCTGCAGAAGTGGTTATTTGACCTAGAATTAGAAATCTGCTTCGTTGAGCAGGGCCCACGGGCTTTTACAAAGAGGGCTATTAGCATTGATTCGATTCAAAGGGACACGAAGAGAGCTGCGGAATTTCAGATTACATAAACTACTTGCAATATTTGTGAACCTTTTGATGTGTGTTTAGGCGATTGATTGAGTTTGCACCCTTTGATTTGTAGGCGCCCGAAATCATGTCTACTAACTATGTAAAACAAGCAATCATGTAACGAGGACAATACCTAGAAACGCCGAAATAAGATATTTCGGCGTTTCTAGGCAGGTAGGTAGGGCTTGCAAATGATAGTGCATAGTTATTTAGAAACCAGGTTTTCCACGCTTGTCAGGTAGTTTTAAAGCGTCATTAGTGCCGTGTCAGTGGTTGCACTGACTAGCTAAAGTTTATTAAATTGACGTAACCCCGACTAAAATTCAACAAACCTATTCGATTAGTGCCGTCTAAAATTAAAACGGAACAATTATACCTCGTAATTTAGAAACGCCATACGTCTAATACTAAATTGGCTTTAGGAAGTGCAAAGATTTATTTGGTAGTAAGAAATTTTGTTCTTGAACTGAAACTGAAATCATTATCATCAACATTTCAGCTGTAAAATGTAAAGACACCGGGAGATCTTCGGCCTTATGCGAAGGCTGGAGACCTCAACAGAAAATGCAGTACGGTATTTCAAAAAGCAGCAGATTCTATCCTCGTAAACAAATAAAAAGGGTAGTTGTAGAGTAGTTTTAGGGTAGTTGCAATTTAGTGGTTGTAGTAGGTGCAATACGAAGTTCGTCGGGACATCTAGTAATAAATAAAATACATAAATAAATAGCTTCAGACTCGCTATGGAATCGTCTCTGCATGAATTTGGATAAAACTAAAATCAGACCACATTAATTTGGGACCTGTGTAAATGACCACATACTCGAAGTTTCGAAATACACCTACCTTGGGCAGAGTTTATTATGTGTGTGACTCCCTTTTCCGCATTTAGACTCCAGGTTGGTCCATTATGCGTGAGGAATAATTGGACAGAGTTTGCAAATAGGTAGAAACAACTTTGAGAAGGAGGTCAAGCGGAGGATTCTGCTAGGCTGGGCATTTGGGAAACTCCGTAAGGTTTTCTCTTCGCATATACCACAATGCATAAAAACGAAAGTTTTTTATCAGCTCGTCCTATCCGTCATGACCTTTGGTGCCGAAACGTGGAAGCTCACGGTACGGCTCGTCCACCAGTATAAAGTCGCCCAGTCGCTATGGAGCGAGCGTGCTGTGCTCGGAGATTCTCTGAAGGATAATATCAACGAGTGTATCCAACAGAAGTTCAAAGTCGTCGCGTAGCACATAGGATGAGCAAGCTGATGTGGTAGTAGTGGGCTGGCCATATCTGTCCGAAAATCCGATAACCGATAGGGTAAACGAGTTATTGAGTGGACTCGTCAAACGTAGTGTAAGACGCCCACCAGCTAGGTGGAGTGATGATTTGCGCTCGCTCGACAAGTTTCTATTTTTAACCGACTTCAAAGAAAGAGGAGATTCTCAAGTTATCTGTGTTATGTCTGGCTTCTTTATTATTATAGGTAGTTCATTTCACGTTAATTTTGACAGTGGAATAATCACATGTAGACTGATAACGTATATCGCGATAGGCTTGCAACAGGCTACAACGTCAATTCCTTGTTCCTTGCCGCGAAATAAGTAATCGGCCTGCCGTTCTTCCCGTAGAAAGAACAAAAGAAGACAATGACAAAGTGTTTTGGTGACCACATGAAAGTGCCTATGTCCATGAAATAAGCACGTATCGATTGTCTCAATTTCGCGCCCAACGAAACGCGTGGCGGGCGGCCGAGCAAATACACACGATTGGTACTATGGCGTCTATCAAGTTAAGTAGATACGTATCTACCCTTGTACTTCAGCCGAGTTCAATGTGTACAGAATGTAAACAAACTAGTTATAAAATTCACGCAATTGTTATTGGCGACTACTCCTACCAATGTATGTTGTAAACAATTCTGTCAAAATCTATGTTAAGTAGTCTTATTTTAAGTGTTGTAAGAGTTTACATTTTTATCCGACTTCATAGAAAGTGGGATGTTCTCAATTCAACTGTATTTTTTTTGTTTTTTTTCCAAAACTTTTTACCATAGAACTCCGACATTTGTGAACCGAAATTATTTTCGGGTTCGAATGGATACCTTCAATTAGGTCATTTTCCAAAGTTTTATTCTGATGATGGTATCCATGAGCAATTAAATAATTGTAAGTGTATCTACTGGAGACCCTCAAGCCAAAGTCATCATTATCATCATCATTCCAGCTGTAGGCCTGGATCTCTATGTGATCATGAGGGGTGGTTGCCATACTCACTACGTTTCGGCTCGGGATATTTATACACGGAAAGACGCTGCTGCCCATTTTCCGGAGGTAGCCCTTGGCAAATTCTTACTGCATCCATGGGCAAGAGAGGAGAGGCAACATTTTACTGCAAAGCATGGTGAACATGCCCTAAATTTAAACTTGTCGTTGGGGTATTTGGTTCAATTAATAGCCGTGGGGCGCCGGCAGTAGAATGTTGCCCCTCCTCTCATGCCCGAGGATGCAGTAAGAGCCTGCTAAGGGATACCTCCGAAAGATGGGCAGCAACGTCTTTCCATATATCAACATCCCATACTGCGCTCGCCAACCCGCCTGCCAAGTGTGGTGAGTATGGCAACTACCCCTCATGGAGATCCATGAGGGAGGCCTTTGTTCATTAGTGGACGTTTTATGGCTGAAATGATGATGAATAATGTTTACTTATTAAAATAAGTAAAGGTGCTAAAGCACCCAGATCTGTTACAAGAATCCATGGTAGATCGTAAGTCAATTAACATAGTCAAGTATTTTAGCATTGAAGTCGGTTTATTTTGTTAAATTTTGTTACTTCAGTTGTGTGTGTAGCGCCAGTGGTAGAAAAGATAAGGAGTAATAGATTAGCATGGCATAGGTATGGCCATCTGATGAGTAGGGATAAATCGAATTTAAAAAGAATGTTAGAAATAAATGTGGATGGAGATGGTGCGAGAGGTCGGCCAAAAAAGCGATGGATGGATTGCGTAAAAGAAGATATGCGAAAAAAGTAGTGAGTGTTGAGATGGCGACTGAGAGAGAAGAGTGGAAGAGGAAAACATGTTGTGTCGATCCCGCATAAAGTGGAATAAGGGCAGAGAGAAGAAGACTTAAGTTGTGCTAAATCAGCATTTATTATAAGTAAAATGGGTAATTTTTTCTTTCTTGAAAAAATTATGTGCACTCTTAACACGAGCTTTTACGGTGAAGGAAACAGAGGAACCCCGCGGCTTAGTTAGCTTCAGACGTATTGACCTGTTCTTTCCTCTGAATAATAGCTGACTAAGCTGAGAGGATGGTATAGGTGCTGGGCAAGCCTAATCCATCTTACAATGTCCCAGGCACTGCAGCGTCCCGTACAGCATGATTACCAGTTGCTGACGCTGTATACAACATCTATAATAGATGCAAAGGCCTTACTTTTTTTTTTTGATTGGCATCTATGTAGTTATGTAGGTTAGTTTCATTCAAGTTGTAGTCTTTAACCTTCTAAACAGCTGATTGTTTTATTTCTAGTGCAAAGGGGATAAAAGGCTTCTGTATTTCTTCGGCTTCGCACCGAGGGAATCCCACTGAGAGCATGCTATATCGTGCACATAATTTACAGGTATAGGATATTTTACTATAATAACTATCGTGAATTATCGTATTCATATTAAATATAGGGAATGTTCACGTACTTGTTAAATTGCTGGAGACACCAACTGCTGCGACCCTTATGGGTGAAGTAAAGGCTCGCGGCCTGTCATCACCCTGAAGAAGGCCCTCGATAATTGTCGAAACAGTTGGTGCCTCCACCATTTTACAAGTTATAGTATAGCCGTAGGGCGCCGGCAATAAAATGTTGCCTCTCCTGACCATGGAATTTTATTTGCCACCTGGGTAGTTGGAAATGTATTCGTGGATGCACTAGAATACTGCCAAGTGATACGTTTAAGGTTTAGAAGTGGGAGCTCGCGACGCCGTCATTCTGTACCGAGACACGTCTTCACGCGACGTTTCCATATTGCGGTTATTTTTAATTCAGTCATCATTTCAGCCGTAAAACGTCCACTACTGAACACAGGCCTCCCTCATGCGGGGTAGTTGCCATACTCAACACGCTTGGCAGGCGGGTTGGCGAGCGCAGTACTGGATGTTGATACACGGAAAGACGCTGCTGCCCATCTTCCGAAGGTATCCCTTAGCAGGCTCTTACTGCATCCACGGGTATGTGAGGAGGGGTAACATTCTACTGCCGGGAACCCACGGCAAGAAGGCATTGAATTCAGTAGTACGTCAAAAAAGAAAAAAAACGAGTTCAATATATTTTTGTTAATCTACATGACAGACGAACAATTAAAATTTAGTAATCTTGCTTATTGCAAGAATGTCAACCATAACAGGTACGCACTCAGTTTTTTCCTGGATTGCTACATCATTATAACCACACAAAACACACCTAAGACGAAGAAGCTCATTACGAAAGGCCCACAATGATACCTTAGTGTGAGGCTGTGTATTAGAAGCAGTCAAGGTAAGTTTGTATATTACTATTGGGTACCATAACTGAGTCATCATTATCATAATCTCAGCCTTGGGCCTGCTGTCCACGTCCACTGCTGGACATAGGATCTTAAGGATCTCCAAGATCATGAGGGGTCTGTTACCATACTCGCCACGCTTGGCAGGCGGTATGGCAAGCGCAGTCCTGGATGTTAATACACGGAAAGACGCTGTTGCCCAACTTCTAGAGGTATCTTGTATACCTTGGCCGATGATAACTGCATCCACGAGTTAGAGCGAAGGGCTCTAACTAATCTCTACTACCGGCATAGTTGCTGAATATACTATCCGCTATACATATAATATCCTCGGTTAAGAAGACAATAACTAGTGGATAATTACCGGAAATTGATTTAGTAAGTTATACAATTCTATCATATTCATGTCTTATTGTACGCCACCGTCTACTCTTCTTCTTTATTTTATGTCCATCCAAAGGTTGCCTGGAAGAGATCGCTTTTAGCGATATGCCGCCCATTGTGCCTCATATTTGTAATGTTTTCTTTTTATTATTTGTTTGGAGTGCAATAAAGAGTAGTTGTATTGTATTGTCTTCAACAAAAGATATGTATGTATATTGTTTAGGAATTGGTTAGTCACTATGACGGCAGTTAAGGTTTGTAAACCCTACCACAGAGTAGAATTGAAGAATACTACCATTGGTCTCATGTGTCTATTATCAGCCTACAAAAAAATAAGACATAAAAAGCCATGGTCGATGTTCTGTTATGACCGCCTCTGATTCAATTAATTGTGGACGTGTCTATGTTTTTTGTCATAAAAAAATATGGAAATAAAGAGAATGAATGAATTTTGGATCTACAAACTTCTGTTTTCAGCTATTTTTCATATTACTATCAAGGATGCCAGAGGTTTGATCAAACATACCTAATGCTTTTCGAAATGTTGTTTCACAATTCACAGAAACGTTTCATCGTGATCAAAATCTGCAACAACGATATGACGAAAATAATATATTTAACAAATGTAAATGTTATTTGGACAAAACATGAAGATACGAAGGTACTTTGTACTATGTTTTGTAATTTTTATAGTGTTTGGTTAAACACTATAAAAATTACAAACCAAAGTACTTATGTAGAACATTTTAACTGTAACAAAAAATTACGATTCCGATGGGATTCGAACCCTGCGGTGGGATATTTCATACTACTTTCATATAGATAGTAAGGTTCAGTGACCTACTCCCGGGCTTAATCAAAAATGATTTACTTGGGTGGCTAGAAATTCCATAATAAGGTACACCATAGTGTTTCCTGATACATCTAACATTATTCGTATTAACAACCACTAATTACAATAATCATATTTTTTGATTCCTAAATAAATAAACAACGTACCGTTTCAGCAGGACTCACAAAACACAGCTAGATCACCAAACACTGCACTATAAAAATAATTTTGAAAGAGAAACTGCACTATGAGTTGTATTTATCACTGTTTACAGGTACTGTTACACACAAAAACTATTTGTTTCATTTAAACAAGGGTAAGGATTGTTCTGCAACGCGCGCGTTCGTTGAAGTCCGCGTCACGTCTGGCTTGGCGGTTTTCCGTTCAATACGCATGCGTATACTTTATTTTCACGTATACGTTTAAAAGTGATCACACGGTCCACGATAGTTACTGGTTCTTATTCTCAGTGGAATACAATATATTTTCCCTTGACAGAGATGTTGAGTTCAGCATGAAAGCATGTAGCAAACGAGAAGTATCGTCTCTAACAGCAAATATTATTTTGACTTAATATTTTCAAAGAAATATTTTATGCGGGTGTCAAGTTGACAAATAGTTTACGTGCTTCTTGGAATGATATAACGTGGATAAAACTATTGGTTTCTCAAAGAATTTGCTTGACTGTTTATAAAAATCTAGAAATAATCTATTTTTGGAAATAAATGTTTCAATAACTTTTAATAAAAAAACTAGAGGTAAGTCCGAAAAGGTTTTATAAATAAGGTACGCTTGATCAGATTTTTTCTCATAAGTAAGTGAATAATGCTGGAAATTTCACACGGCACCACCTAGTCCTAAGCTCTGCTTACGCAGAGCTTTAAGTGTTATGGATACCGGATGGTTGATAAAAAACTTAAATATATATTTTTACATACTTGGAAGACTGGACCACAGTAGCTCAAGACCAGTGCCGGTTTTAGCACTACCAGCGCCCTGAGCGAGATTTATACGGCGCCCCCTAACTGCAATTCAAACCCATATGAAAAAAGGAAAAAGATATAATGAAATTACCATTTATTAAAAGAAATAACCATTTATTTAAAAAAAAACTAATAAAATTTTACTTTTCTAGCCTTTTTGTCGGCGAACTCTTTTATTATTTTATCGAAATCGAGGTTTTCAGCAATTTTATTCTCGATTGACAAAGTTGCCAAGTTTATTAACACATATTTAAACGGGTATTTATAGCGCTATTTACCTTTATTATTGCCCGACGTTTCGACAGGATTGCACTCATCGTGGTCCCGGGAAGACTGACATGTTAGAGGTGACCGCAGCAAAGCGAAGGCGTCTTTTCAGACTACCCTCACTTGGTCTTCATAAATATAGTAACTTGAGATTAAGGCTGTTTCACACTGGGACAGCACACTACACTAACTGTATCAGCACACTTAGGTTGATTCACACGTCGAGTACACTTGGCTATCACTGGATTCCATGAGGCAGAGAGTCTGAAGCCGTCTTCACGATTGAAATTAGGATACTTCTTAATTTCAATTGCTTCCCGAACCATTCTCTTGTAATAGTGCCTCTCGTTGGCTATAACTTTGGGATTGTGGAGTTCAATCCAGTGATTGGGTCCTGAGTCCACTACATGCTCAGCTATAGCAGACCTGGTCACTTGTCGATTTTTCACCGCTGCTATGTGTTCCTTTACACGTTCAGCGACTGTGCGCTTCGTTTGGCCTATGTAGGAACGTCCACAGCTGCAATCGATTTTGTAAACACCAGGAACTTGCAAGGGTACTACATTCTTAGGTGTACGTAGACGTTTAGCCACTTTAGTGTGTGGGGTGTAGAGTGACTTTATTGAAAACTTCTTAAGTAAGTTTCCAATTTTGTCCGTTACACCTTTCACGTACGGCAAGAAGGCTGACTGTCTCTCGACTTCCGTTTGCTTAAATAGCGCGATAAATACCCGTTTAAATATGTGTTAATAATGTGTCGTGATCGCGAAAGTTTAAAAAAGACTGTTGCCAAGTTTGTCAATCGGGATTGCGATATTGTCGATCGCAGATAGGTTTTTATCAGCTTAAGCTTAGAAAAACTCCTCTCCCCACTAGCAACCGTTACAAGTATAGTTAATAATATGCGCATTGCTATCCATACATTTGGATACAGTTCTTGTAAGTTGCGATCTTTGATAAAATTTAAAACAAAAACAGGGGTAGCGACATTCTGATCAAGCAAAAAAGATTTCAGACTTATGAGTTCATCACACAACATACATCCATCTATATCTGATTTAGAGTCTACAGTTAATTTCAATTGGAGATCACCACAGAGTTTGACAAGGTCAGGTTTTTCCGGAATCTGTTTTATTTTGTACAAAAAAGACCAATATTCCGAGTACTCATTTAACTGTTCAAATCTTTCATTGACTGAGATTAATGTAGTGTCCAAAAGGCAGTTGAAAAATTCAATCTCGAATTTTTTTTCCGGAGAAGCTATAGGTTCATCGCGGGCAGTTTCACCAGCTTGACGCTTAACATATCGAATTCTTGTCGTGGCTCAAATAACATCAACTCTCTCTAATTTAAACGTAAAAAAGAGATAGATAATGTTTTTCTCGATGGTCGGGGATTCTCGGTAAAATTAAATGCATGCAGGCCTCGCTCAATGAGCGAGAGGAAATAAAGAGGCGCCTGCGGCGCCCCTTTATATACGGCGCCCTGGGCGGTCGCCCAACCGCGCCCTACCCTAACGCCGCTACTGCTCAAGACAGAGAAAGGTGGAAGGAAGGAAGGGAGGCCTTTGCCCTGCAGTGGGACAGTACAGGATCTTAATAATAATAATAAATATATTTCTGTAAACACATTGTTATCGTTAGTACATAATATACTATTTAAACACCTAGCCGTTTTCGGCTGCAGTGACATGACTTTATATTAAGACTAAGATTCATTCAGAGATTTGGATTTTTAGCTCTGATAATAGCTAATGCACCCGATCTTAGCGCTAAACGTACGACTACAAGCAGCGCACGCTAGGCCATTAACTAAGTTTAATTTAATATTGCAAGGCGGGCTTCCTTTAAGTTGGTCACGTTAAAATCTAGTTCTTGTCTTCCTCCTCCTTCTATCGTACATATAAAAAACCCAGACCAGAGTAAAATATCTGCATAAAGCAAACATTTCGTGCCCAACAGGGATTGAACCCGCAGCCTCCTGCGTCTCAGCCAGGTATTAGACTAACTATAATAATAATAAATGTATTTATTCACAAAAGTAAGTACCAATTTACAGTTTTTGGGCACTAAATAAAGATAACAAACTTTGAGACCAACATTGAGTGCTCACTCTAAGTTTGACTTGTTTTTAGACGCGAGGAACAAACGTCATTTTTGTAACAAATTTCCAAAAGACTAAAAAGATACAGAATATAAAACATTATATAACTTGATATACAACTTAAACTGCGTCCACTTGAATCAAAATATCAAACCAATCAAATCAAAAAATCAAAATATCGACCTAGTTTATTGATCTTTTACAGGTTGCAAGGTTTTTGAAGGTCGTGGGTTCGATACCGGCCGTGAACCAATGGATTTTTATTTCTTGAAAAGTGTAAGTTCATATTTAACACGTGCTTAACGGTGAAGGAAACATCGTGAGAAAACCCGCGGCTTGAGGAAACCTTCAGACATATTGACCTGTTCTTTCCTCTGACTAACAGCTGACTAAGCTGAGAGGATGGTATAGGTGCTGGGCGAGCCTAATCCATCTAACAATGTCCCAGGCAATGCAGCGTCCCGTACAGCATGCTTACCAGTTGCTGACGCTTCATAAATCATCTATAAGGCCTTACAGTTTGCAAAACGCGATTAATAATTTTCCTGTTTTACAGTCAACGTCAATCATGCGTAATTAAATTGAATTTTTTTGTTTACTTTAAAAAATATTTTCGACGCGATTGTACCATTTATTTTTATATTGATACTAGATGTTCCCCGCGACCGCCTTTGCATTTTGATGCTCTGCTCGTATACTATTTTCCGTAGAGGTATATGTTAAGCCTAAAGCCTTCCTCGATAAATTAGGTATCCATCACAAAAATATTTTTGCAGGTCGTTTAAACAAAAAACTCTTTGACATAATATAGTATAGGTATAGATTAGATTTTACCACAGGTTGGTTTTTATACCCGACTGCCACCGAAGGGTATTGTTCTTGGCGCGTATCTTGTGTGTTAGTTTGTTTGTTTGTAAATTTATTTATTCCCCTATGTATTTTCGTATAATGTAAGTAGTTATTTTATTTTAATTACCTAACCTTTCGAGCAGGGTAGGTACCAAAATATAGGGAGTTAAAAGAAGATTATAAAATATACATATGTCATGTATATACATTTAATCGGAAATAATAACAACAATTTTAACTTAATCTTTCGAATTAATTTGTAATCAATGCATTTAAATTGTCGTATTTTAGCTTTAAATCGGCCAAGTGTGTGTTGGAATCTCCAGTTGGGTTTTTTGTTTCACTTTTTAATGTAATAACTTGTTAACTGTATTAATTAATATCTTAATTGCCCTGCCTGCCTTTAGCCCTGCCTGGTTTTAGCCCCCGACACATACGAGGGGTGTATGACACAGTACCTAGTCTAAATCCTTCTTCTTCTTTAATGGTTTTTTGTGTTTGGTTTTACACAATTCTGCCAGTGTCATGTTAGTAATCTTTAGAAAGTTCAAATTATGGATAAAAATTATTAAAAAAGGAAACAGTTATACATTTAGCAATTTAGTATTTACCATAATTTGATTACCGAATTTGATAGGAATAGTTTTATCTGAAATATCTCAACTTTTACTTGGATGCGGTTTCTTCTTAGCAGGTTTTCTAGCGGTGGTTCATAGTTATGTAATTATTTGATTTTTTCAACAAAAATAACCGTCTTCAATGACAAATATATAACATATTTTGTTGCTAAAAATACCTACACAAACCGCTATAGGTGTCGTTATTATCTTTGAGTACTTACCTCGATTTATTATGGATCCCATTATCAGAACTGTGTTAAGCAAGCAAATACTAATAGGACGAACATATCGCTTGATATATAATAGCCTTTTTTATAAATTTAGGAAGATTATAATTTAATTAATAGAATCTGGCGTTACTTTGCGGAAATCCATATTATTATGATAAACAAAGAAAAATATCTAGTTTTAATTCCGCTAATGCTGAGATGCATATGCACCGCCCTCCCGCCCGCTAATTATGCACATGCAGGGGGAACCAGGCTGTTAGTGCAACATGCATACCCAAACCCACACGACAAAGTCGTGTTGCATAATTAGCGGGCGGGAGGGCGGTGCATATGCATCTCAGCATTAGCGGAATTAAAACTAGATATTTTTCTTTGTTTATCATAAGATTATAATTGGCAGAATATCGCATATCCATTAAGGGTAAATTACATTAAAACAATTATAAATGTGACATCTGTAAACATCAATATATTTACTTTAACTTTGATGCTCATTAGTAGTACGCACGTGCGAACAAAGCTTTTGATATTTTGTGTTCAGTTTACCGTCCGTATTTTTGCACGAACGTGCGTACACGGCTTCAAGTGCTAATTCATTAATTATTTAAATACTCTCTTTTCTTCCATTATGAAGGAACGCGACCTTCCACTAATGAATTTGGGAAAAATGGTCACGTACTGAACATAGACATTGTGTAGTGCCTAGCGGAAGATGCGGGCTGATTACTAAACAACCCCAGCACCCCATTATCATCTCAGCCGTAGGATATCCACTGCTGGTGTAGAAGCCATTTTAATCTTAGCAGATTCTCAACCTTCCAAATAATTGTGCTTTAATCGTTGGTCGATAGAGCTAATTTGACTTTAAATGTTGATATCAGATTCTGTATTTGGCTCTTAAAAGGAAGTAATTAATCCAGCTGCCGTGGGGTGCCGGCAGTAGAATATTACCCCTCCTCTCATGCCCGTGGATGCAGTAAGAGCCTGCTAAGGGATACTTCCGGAAGATGGGCAGCAGCGTCTTTCCGTGTATCAACATCCCGTACTGCGCTCGCCAACCCGCCTGCCAAGCGTGGTGAGTATGCCCCTCATGGAGATCCATGAGGGAGGCCTGTTCAGTAGTGGACTTTTTACGGCTGGAGTGATGAATTAATCCAGCTAATATAATTCTTCTACCATGTCCAAGCCACTGCTGCTTCCCATACGGCATAAATACCATTTGCTGACGCTGAACAAATCATCTATAATAGATGCAAAGGCCTTACTTTCTTTTAATGCAACTGATTGGCAGTTTGTAGAACTATAACGGTAATCGAGTAGAAAAAGCTTTGTAAACCCGTGAATCGATTGGTCGCCTTAGAGGGAAGCTTTATCTCCCTAGTTCCTCATGCAGCCTCCCTAGGGCATTGCCTGTCTGCAGTCTAGCCGGATACCGGAACAAAGACAAACTTTCCACCTGTGATCAGTTCATTTGAGTGCAAGCGTGGGTATGGCTGTATAAATTTATTAGCGCCCTATTGATTTCAGAACACTAGCTAGCTTTATAGGTAAGAGTAATTAGCTAGTTTTCAAATAAATCCTATTAATCTCACTAATATTATATAGTCGAAATTTGTTTGTCTGATCTGAAATTTTGCAAACGTATAGATGTTGACTAGGATTAACACATAGGCTACTTTTTATCCGGGTACAACGCATGCGAAGCGCCGGGCACAAGCTAGTAATAAATAATATAAATAATGCTGGACAATATACACAGTACTATCAAGCCCCAAGCTAAGCAGAGCTCGTGTTGTGGGTACTAGATGATTGATATATTTAAAACAATATACACAGATAGATATTTTTTATTATATTATATAGAAAGGCATGCTTGAACCAATATTGTACAGATATTTGTCCCGAGGCGGGAATCGAAACCGCAAATACTTGCGTCGGACGCGGACCTTCGCCCGCTGCACCACGTAGGTTATCGATTCAATACACGAGTATCATCAAAAAAAGTAAAGAAATATACAAAAGTAAGTACGTCAACGTCTTTAAATTTCACTATTTCGTGTATGGACACAAAATAGTGAAATTTAAAGACGTTGGTACTTTGCATGGACAAAGGTTTCCTGGAAGAGATCGCTCTTAGCAATAATTTTCATGCTGTTTTTATTAATATTAGTTTTGGTGTACAATAAAGATTTATTCAATCATTACGTCTTTTCTACACAAAACACTGAAGAAACTGAAGTCTACAAACTGAAGTCGCTGCCCGCGTCTGTCTGTCTGTCTATCTGTTTGGCTTTCTTCTCCTCCTAAACCAAGTAACGGATTTTGATGCCGGTTTCACCAATGGATAGAGTGTTTCAATAGAAAAGTTTAACAGTAAAATTTGTTGAGCTTTGATATATGTTCGCTGAACTATGATGATAATTGTTGAGGTTGCCGGAAAATGTCATGCCGACCGGGAGTTATTTTGGCGTGCCGCGTAAAACGTAAAAAGTGATGTTTTAAAGATTGTTCCTCTTTAAAAGGTCTACAAAAAGTGAGCAAAAGCTAATGTCTATCTCTTATGGACAACTCATTGTTATTATTGAAATTTTGTTTAAAAAGTATGCATTATTTGCGAAGCCGTTTTAACTAACGTAGTGTTAATATATATCCAAACAAATAATTTTTACATCTTAAGTAGTTCATATACATAAAAATATCATATAAATAAATAAATACAGGGTGAATTTTTGAGACGGGACAGTGAGGGCAGGTACCTTAACAGTTATAGTTACAGGAAAACGTTTTTAGAAGAGGTCTTTACTAAGCAGTGGGTGTTACGGGCTGATTAGATATATAGATAGAAAACTTAAGTAAATAAATAAGGTTTGACTGAGTAGTTTTTTAGGGTTCCGGACCAAAATGGTAAAAAGGAACCCTTATAGAATCACTCTGTCTGTCTGTCTGTCTGTCACAGATGGATATCTCGAGAACTACTGATGCTATCGACTTGCAATTTAAAATGGTAAAAGACAACAGTTTTTTACTTATATAGCATATATAAAAATTTTAAAAAATATTCTTATTTTGATTGCAGGGGGGTGGATAGGGGATCTCAAAAATTTTAAGTGAAGTTACTAGGCCGTGTGGGGTATCATATAAAAGGTATTCATTTGTACATTAATAAACAGTTTTTAGTTTTCCTTTAAACCGTATCGTTTTTGAGTTATTTACAAAAATGTTGAAAAAACGACCTTTCCCCCCCCCTTATCTCCGAAGTTTGCAGAGATAAACCCGTGATACTTTTATAGCTAATAGTAGTGTATGTAAACTTTATAGGAAAATTATATCGAACTCTCTAATTTGCATAGTTTTTTAGACAAGGGGGGTGGAAGGGGGGTTTTCAAAAATTTTGTAAAGTTAATAGGTGATGTGGGGTATCATATGAAAGGTATTCATTTGCACATTAATAAACAGTTTAGTTTTCCTTTAAGTCGTATCATTTTTGAGTTATTTACAAAAATGACGAAAAACCGACCGTTCCCCCCCCCCCCCCTTATCTCCGAAGTTTGCAGAGATAAACCCGTGATACTTTTATAGCTCATATAAGTGTATGTAAACTTTATAGGAAAATTGTAGCATACTCTCTAATTTGCATAGTTTTTTAGAGAAGGGGGGTTGAAGGGGGGTTTCCAAATTTTTTTTAAAGTAAATAGGTTATGTGGGGTATCATATGAAAGGTATTCATTTGCACATTAATAAACAGTTTTTAGTTTTCCTTTAAGCCGTATTGTTTTTGAGATATATACAAAAATGTTGAATAAATGACCGTTCCCCCCCCCCTTATCTCCGAAGTGTGCAGAGATAAACCCGTGATACTTTTATAGCTAATAGAAGTGTATGTAAACTTCATAGGAAAATTATAGCGAACTCTCTAATTTGCATAGTTTTTTAGACAATGGGGGTGGAAGGGGTGTTTTCAAAATTTTTGGAAAGTTACTAGGTTATGTGGGGGTATTATATGAAAGGTATTCTTTAGCACATTAATAAACAATTTTTAGTTTTCCTTTAAGTCGTATAGTTTTTAAGTTATTTACAAAAATGTTGAAAAAAATAGCGTTCCCCCCCCTTATCTCCGAAGTTTGCGGATATAAACCTTTGAAACTTTGATTACTATTAGAAGTGTATGTAAAGATTAGAGCAAATTTATTACAATCTTTCTACATAGCATACTTTTTTAGAAATCATCGAAAGTGTAAAAATCTACATAAGTTCCGCTATTACACAAGAGATGGCGCTGTCAAGGTTCTCCAACAAATATAAAACCGCCTTTGTCATAAATTATATTGTATGATGGCACGGAACCCTCGGTGCGCGAGTCCGACTCGCTCTTGCCCGGTTTTATTTAAACATATAAAAACTTTATTTTTTTAAAACAGATTAAAACGCACAATTCGCAATTTTTTTGTTTACCAGAAACTATTATAATGAAAAACGCAATCCAAATTTTGTGTCCCACGGGGTCAAAACTTTGATTACATTGTACATTTTGTATATATCATCATCATCATTTCAGCGGCAAAAAGTCCACTACTGAACAGGCCTCCCTCATGGATCTCATGAGGGGTAGTTGCCATAGTCACCACACTTGGCAGGCGGGTCGGCGAGCGCAGTACGGGATGTTGATACACGGAAAGACGCTGCTGCCCATCTTCCGGAGGTATCCCTTAGCAGGCTCTTACTGCATCCATGGGCATGGGAGGAGGGGTATCATTCTACTGCCGGCACCCCACGGCGGTTTTTAAAGATTCTTACATGCATACGGGCAAGAGAGAAGGGGCAACATTCTACAGCCAGCACCCCAAGACATGATACAAACAGATTGTATCTCTCTCATCCACGCGCCGCGCTGCGAATTTGGGTGTGGGTAGGTACGCGAGGTCGACGACCTCCCACCCTCTGTATCAATTTGTAACAAGGCATTGGTATACTGGCTTAGTTTCTATGATGAGAGTATTAGTTGTGACTATGGCTTCACTCGGCTTGCCGTGGGATGCCGGCAGAAGAATGTTACCCCTCCTCTCATGCCCGAGGATGCAGTAAGAGCCTGCTAAGGGATACCTCCGGAAGATGGGCAGCAGCGTCTTTCTGTTTATCAACTTCCCGTACTGCGCTCGCCAACCCGCCTGCGAAGCGTAGTGAGTATGGCAACTACCCCTCATGGAGATCCATGAGGGAGGCCTGTGTTCATCAGTAGATGTTAAGTGGCTGAAATGATGATGAAACAGTTTAAAATATCTTACAACTAAGTCATAATTATTTTTTCTGTGAATTTTACAATATTTAGTCGATTCTTAGTTGTAACTGAGTTACTACAGTTACACGAAACAACAAAATAAAATATGACAACAAACTTCAACAATGCCAGTCATCATTATCATCATCAATTCAGCCATATGGAGCCCACTGCTGGACATAGGCCTCCCTCATGAATTTCCATTGGTTGCAATGTGTATCCATTGAGGGATATACTCGCCACGCTTGGCAGGCACCACGACGCTGTTGCCCATCTTCCGGAGGTATCCCTTAGCAGATTCTTACAGAGCAATTTTCTGTTGCCGGCATACCACGACAAGCAAGCGCAGTACCATCCTTATCTAGTGGACATTCCACCCACTCGTACTAAGTGTTCTCCTCCACCTTCATCATCCGCACCGCTAGGGTCTGGAACTCGCTGCCGGCTTCTGTTTTCTCCAAAAACTACAACCTGTGTCTCTTCTAGTCAAGAGTGAATAGGTGTCTTCTAAACCTTTGTGATCCATTATCGGCCACATCGTCGCTTACCATCAAAACGTTCGAATATGACAAGACAATAAACTGTGAAAATGATACCAACCTTAAAAAATACCTTCATAACCTCTATGTAGCTGTTTATTCTTCATTGTTTATTCTTACCGCGTAGACGTGCTACGCCGTAGCCACGTAGCACTTCGATCGCCCGTCCGCCCATTAGCGTTCATCTTATTATAGGTACAAGGCCTTGTCAAAGTGAAAGTGACTTTATACTAGGGCCTTTGATATGTATGATTCTACTAGCAGCACCCCGCGCTTTCTACCCAATGTTCTAGTTCCCGTCCAATGAGAATATAGTAAACGTTAACCGCAGTCTTTTATAATGTAGCTTTCCATTTGTGAAATCATATTTGAAATCGGTTTAATGGTTGAGGCGTGAACGACAAGCTCGCATTTGCATTTACAATATAAGATATAATTATTTGCACATCAAATAAATAATCACATATCTATTTATTTATTTATTTTATTTATTTATTTATTTATTTGGGACAACAAACAATCACACTCACATAAATCTAAAACAATCTTAGCCTAAAAACTATGTAACTTAAGTGTAATCAACCCCGTTGTCCGCGAGTTGGATATAAACAAAAAACACTGGGGCAATATTATAAAAGGTAAGTTAAGTAGTTATCAAATAACAAATACGTACATTGCGTGCATTTATACAAATGAATAAAATTTAATTGTTGTGTAAAGGCAAAATAGAATCTATACATAGTGTGTTTTATTTAAGTTTATATATACGTTATACATAGTTCTATAACAATTCAGTAAATAGGTATTAAAGATTGCGTCACTATGTGCCTAGAATGGAGTTAGACATTAAAGTCTGAATGATTGCTTTCTTAAAGCATGTGAAGGAGATTGCAAAAAATTCGATGTGCGAGAAATATTAATTAAATAACTTAGGTAATCTATGTAGCGGTGCGCGCTTACCTGCATTTGTTTTGCAAGGAGTCGGCACAAATAGGTGAAGTTTGCGAGTCTCTCTTAAAGCGTAAGAACGATATGGTATACGAATGCTTATCTGGTTTAATATTTTGTTGCAATCGAAATAATTATGGCATATCTTGAATAGAAGTAGTTGATCGAGAAAGATTCTTCTCATTGCTAACGTAGGTAGGTGGTACTTGTTCAGCAGCATTTCGTAGGAGGTCTTCGAACGGTAACAACGATAGTGCATTGAGCGCAAGAATTTGCGCTGGACGGATTCCATTTGATCATTATATTTAAAGTAAAGCGGATTCCACACAGAAGTGGCGTACTCTAACTGGGACCTAACCAAAGATTTAAAAAGTAAGAGGTACGATTGATGTTTCCTAAATGGAATGGAAGTACGCATCACAAGTCCGTACATTTGAAATGCTTTGCTGACTATGTGGTTAATATGAACATCGAAGTGTAATTTAGCGTCCATTAGTACTCCTAAGTCCCTAATCATCGAGACTTTCTCCAAAGATGTATTACACAATATATACGAGAAATTAATTTTATTAATTTTCTTTGTAAAGGTGATAGATTTACACTTGTTCAAGCTGAGATGCAATTTATTCGTCCTGCAGTATTCAGTGAAGCGATTGAGGTCGTCCTGCAATCTAGCACAGTCATCGAGAGAAGTGATTTCACGATAGATCTTTAGGTCATCAGCATATAAGAGGAAACGGGTATGTTTGAAACAGCTATCAATATCATTAATAAAAATAATGAAAATCAAGGGTCCAATAATTGACCCTTGAGCCACCCCTGAAGTGACCTTGATGATGTCAGAGGTGTACCCGTTGATAGCTACTCGCTGCGTCCTGTTCCTAACGTATGAAGAAAACCATCTCAGTAAATTTCCTCGGATGCCATTGAATGCAAGCTTCTGTAAAAGGAGTGTGTGGTCCACTTTATCGAAAGCTTTGCAAAAATCTGTATAAACCGAATCTACTTGCACTCTATTGTCCAAACATTGAAATAAATAATTTGTGTATAAAATTAGATTACTAGTTGTAGATCGCTTTTTGACAAATCCATGTTGTTCTTGAATAATAATTTTATGTAAGCTAAGATAAATGCTGTTATGAACTAAGTGTTCCAGAGCTTTCGATAAAGTGGAAAGTAGAGATATTGGGCGATAATTGGTAACGTCATTCTTGCTTCCATTTTTGTATATAGGTATAACATTGGCAGTTTTCCACACATTAGGAACAATACCTTCACGTAGACTTCTATTGAATAAAATAAGTAACGGAGCAGCAAGTGTTTGAGCCGTGTGCTTAACAAAGAATGGGGGCAACCCATCAGGACCAGGTCCTTTGGTTACATCAAGTGAATCAAGTTCATCTATTATCATGTCCTTAGTTAAAATTATGTCAGATAAAGTGAAATCACATCTATCGTTAAAGCGGGTAGACTCAAGGTCAGTGTCCTCTTTACCGCTGCTCTCATATACTGAACCAAAAAACTTTGAAAATAATTCACATATTTTTCCTGGGTTATCGGAAACTACATCACTGTATCTCATGGAGCAGGGAATACCAGATTTTTTATTTTTACTCCTAATAAATTCCCAGAAAGCCTTAACATCTGTCTTCAAACGTTCCTCGATAGATTGTATATAGTTATTAAAGCAATCTTTGCTAAGTGTCTTGTATCTCTGCCTGAATAATGAGAACTGTTCGTAATGTATCGGTGTTTGATATTTTTTCCATTTAATCCAGGCCTTTTCTTTATTTTTAAAAACATGAATAAGTGGTCGAGAAAACCAAACTGGATAATTATTAGATTTTATTGGACGTAAAGGAACGTGTAATTTAATAACCTCATAAATGTTTTCATAAAAAATACCTACTGCATCTTCCAAGGATATGTTACTTAAAATTGCAGGCCAATCTATAGTACTAATTTTCTCATTTATGGCAGTGTACTTACCTTCTAAGAAACGGTACTTTGAAGCAGAGGCATTATTTATGATTTTGTGGGACAAATTGAAGGAGGCCAAAATACAAAAAGGTGGATGCAGACTATCTATAGGAACTAGGGGATTTGGCAGCGGCTGACAGATACACGACTCGTTGTCGGTTATGAATAAATCCAGGATTCGATTCATAGTATTTTTAATTTGATTTACCTGTTTGCTTTTTGTAGATCTTAAAAAATCAAACATGTAGTTATGTATTAAAAAATTGGTATCTATGTTGGATACCGATGCAGAATTGGAAAGATCATAGTCGTGCCAGTTGATACCTGGGATGTTAAAATCTCCTGCCAGGTAAAATAAATCCACTTGTGTGTCACATAGTTCATAACGCAGAGCGTCCAAGACCAGAGAATATGTCGACATACCCTGATTAGGAGGAATGTATAAACCACATATCAGCGAGTACTTACCTCTCGAGCAAAGTTTTAACAAAACGTATTCAATCGTCGAAGTTAAGGCGTTATCGTCACAGATGTTGTTTTGAGCGTCGAGGTACACCCGCTCGGCGCGCAGGCCGCGGCGCACCGCCACTAGCACGCCGCCGCCGTCTCGCTTGCCGGTCATCTCGCGATCCCGATCACACCTATATAATTATTACGTAACGAGAATCCATCACTTCACTGTCCGAGATACTTGGTATAAGCCATGTTTCGGAAAGTATAATTATGTCATAAGAATCCGCCAGAACCCCAGTAAACAATGTATTTAACTTAGTTCGAAGACCCCTACAGTTTTGGTAATAGATCATAATTTTATCATCCATTTTTACTAGCGAAATGTAGGCAGTAATACTTTGTAGTAGTACCGTTAGAACTAAATATGAAAAAAACCTCATCCCGGTTGCCAGCAAAATAAATATCTCTCGTACCTACTCTGCCTCGATATTTTTTTAAGTAATATCTTAAAAGAGATGAAATAATGTAAATATCTAAGCATTCGTATACCAAAAACTCGCAAAATGTATTAGAATTCCTTGCTAAACAAATGGTTAGGGTAGGCAGTAACAAAAAGTTAAACGGAAAACTTACGCGTAAACACATAGAATAACTGCAACCAAAACCGCAATCCACAGAATTTTCGTAACTAGGATAAAATTGCACGCATTTTTTGTTACTTAAAAAGCATGAATAGAAACTCTTACTTATTATAAACACTAACTGATCTAAAATACACACACACGAAACGTAATCATTTGCATTGCGCAGTTTGCGCATTGATCTTAGACAAGTCGCTTTCGGAGCGCACGGCGAATGCTGGCGAAGTTTCATTACGTCTAACCAGGATGGTGCCATGCTTAACCCAGACGAAACGAAAGCTATGTTGCTTGGCAGCCTCACGTGCCACCCGGTGCAGATTCTTGTTTTTGAGCGTCAGATGTTCGTTTATGTAAACCTTGTGTTGCTGACCAGATATACCAAGCTGCTCCGAGGTTATCCCTTTTTGGAGACGGACGGCTGTCACAAAGCTATCGCGCATCAAGCGGCTTGAAAACTTCACAATGATATTCTTCGGACGCTGGCCAGCCGCGGAGGCTTGCGGCACTCGGTGGATTGAAACTACATCTTGTTTGGTGATAGGCTGTTTTACTAGAACTGCTATATTGTCTAGTATAGACGTAAGGTTTTCTCCTCGTTTCTCCGGCAAGTTGCCAATCTCGATATTACATTGACGTGCCTGCTGTTCCATTGCATCCAACTTTACTTCAAAATCAACAATGCGCATCGAGACGTCTTGTATAGTCTTCGTTTTTTTTTCAAGATTTTGTGTTTTGGCCTTCAAATCCACGATATCGCTTAGATTATCTTGAAGTAAGTTTGCGGTTTCTTCATTCGTGATCTTTATTTTCGCAATTTCGACTTTAACTTCAGATATATCTTCTCGCATTTGGTGCATTAAAACTTGATTAGATTCAACATATTTTTCCAGCATTGAATTAAGTCGTGAAAGTTCATCCTTAATTTCTTTGACCTCGGCAGTGCAGTGACAGTCACGGTAATGCATTGGCTGTTTTCTCTTGCGAAAAGTTACCAATGATTCCGAAACCTCAGTATTTAGCTTCGACAAGTCCGGCTGCGAGCCACCAGATGTGGTTGCAGGAGGTGAACGAAGCATTTTACTCATAATGTTGATAAGTAATTAGCGTATCAATACTACTAGGCTGTTAACTTGACCGGTAGAATAATACACTGCTTTGAAAGTTGTCCGGCACTTGTGTGTTGTGGGTTCCAATTCTGCAATGTACACGCGTCAGGATCTGCCACAGATTCGAATACAGTACTCATAGCACTGTGCGAAGAGTGCGGAGGACAACACGATAATATTACACAGTTCTTAAGTGTACTAACTTTAGTTTTGTTATTGCACTAAATTTGTTTTTATTATAACACCATAAGATTTACTTTACGTTCTCACTGTTTTTTTAAGTTTTAATAAATTTCGATGCACGTCTGCTCAGTTAAACCACAGATTACAGAAACTAAGTTAAACCCCTCAAGGCAGGAATATCAGTTTATGTTCATCATTTATATACCTACCTTTTTCCATCAAATCAATGGTAAAATGGTAAAAATCAGTGGTCAAAGGTATTTAAAGCCCGAGTCAAAGATTTATATCTTTTAAAAATATCATGGTATTTTTTTTTACGCCTCTTTACAATATTTCGCTTTGCTACACCATATAATATGTATGTATGTATGGGTTAAGTATGTATTTATTTTGTTTAGGTATTTATAATATATATATATATATATATATATACATAGAGGTTATGAAGGTATATATATATAAATAACGGAGCAAACTTCTCCGTCTCTCTCTAATTTAGTCCACCTCCGACCATTCTTCCTATTAACTGTATCTTCTCCATCCAAAGGTTGTCTGGAAGAGATCGCTTCTGAGCGATAAGACCGCCCATTGTACCTTGATTTGTAATATTTTATTTATAATTTGCTTATCTTCTGTAGTTTGTGTACAAAATAAAGTATTTTCATTCATTAATTCATTCAATTATTTCACTACAAATAAACTAAATGTTTAACAAAACTAGTATAATTCAAAAATATACATCAACACTACATTGCTTTTTTTCCTGTTATGCGAGACAAATAAATTCCGTTAGGTCCAAAAATACCACATCTTATCAAAAATACTAACTGCACAGCAAATTAATTCTTATAGCAAAATATCTATCCGAGTAGCATATATCATAGTCCGGAAATCACGATCAATAACAAGTATCTCCGAAACATCACCGTCCATTTTTATTTTATACCCATCCGAAAACACTGCCTGTGACAAAACCGAGATGGAGAGACAGTAGGTTATTAGGTTCTTTTTAGGGTTCCGGACTAAAATGGTAAAAAGGAACCCTTATAGAATCACTCTGTCTGTTTGTCTGTCTGTCTGTCACAAATGGATATCTCGAGAACTACTGATGCTATCGACTTGAAATTTGAAATGGTAAAAGACAACACTTTTTTAATAATATAGCATATATGAAAATGTTAAAAAATATTCTTATTTTGATTGCAGGGGCGGCGGCTAGGGATCTCTGTTTTTTTAAGTGAAGTTACTAGGCCGTGTGGGGTATCATATGAAAGGTATTTATTTGCACATTATTAACAGTTTTTATTTATTCTTTAACCCGTTCTGAGAAATTTACAAAAATGTTGAAAAAACGACCGTTCCTCCCCCCCCCTTATCTCCGAAGTTTACAGAGATAAACCCGTGATAGCTTCAAGTCAGTGTGTAACTGACTTAAAGCTTGAAGTACTGTGCAAACCACGCCGCCGCCCGCCGCGCCGTTTGACACCAATCGGTCAGGGAGACCGCTCCATTCGACTTTGCGGTAAAGAGTCTTTACCGCAACCATTTTACCGATAAGTCAGTCTTTACTAAAGACTGACTTATCGGTAAACGAGTTTGTCTGGTTTAACTTTTATAAGGAAGTTAAAAAAAAATTATGCATAAAGATCAGAAATTTTACAAAATGATCAGTATAAGAACTATACAGGGTGGCACATTTAGATCGGTCAGTGTAGGAAAGTCTGAAACTATAAGACGTACAAAGATTTATTTTTAGGAACCATGTCATCGTTTTCAGTAACAAGAAAAACTGCATATTAAAAAAAAAACTTCTAACAGGTTTCCGGAAAAAAATGGTAAAATAAACCCTTATGGTGTAACTGTTCTGTGTAACTGTTAAAATTTTCTTGATAAAATTATTTATTTATTTATAAATTCTTTATTGCACCAAATCATAACAAAGGTGCACATAAGGCGAACATAATGCCGTAGGAATTTTCTACCTGTCAACCAATATTGTAGGAAAATCAACTTGGCGTGCATAAAGAAACAGATAACAACTTAACTTATTGCCATTTAACCTAGATTTAGCATCTACAAGACATGTTTCTGAAACAAATACAAATAAAGTAATATATATAATAATTATACACATCTATAATAAGAATATTATATAAATATAAATTTATACATATAAATATATATATAAAACGGACGGACAGACAGACAGACTCTATGCATATTAGGGAGCTTTGCCCCCTACACATGAAGAGTTTATTCTAATTGCAATTTATTCCAATTGCATCAGTTTATTTTTTCAACAGCCTTGTCTTTTTGCTGCATTTTTCTACTCTTGGTTAGCTTGGTAGTTAGTACCTATAATATTAAATGTAAAAAAGTCTGGAAAAGTCCAGAGAACGGTGCTTTTCACTGTGGCGAATAAAGTATACTTAAGATTTCAAATATTAGGTCTTTACCTATGAAATTGCCGTTTTGTATGGAATAAATGAAAGTACTTTTTTTCCAAACTTTTTTATTTCTATTACTCAAAGTAACACCCCATGCAATCGACGCATCTTTGCCAACGCATTGGTAGTTTATTGATGCCCTTCTTGTAAAAATCAGCTGCACGGGAGGCAACAAACTCTTCAAAGGCATTTTGTACTGCCTCTCGGGAATTGAATTTTTTACCCACTAAAAAGTTGTCTAAATTTTGAAAAAACTAATAGTCGGTAGGTGCAAGGTCTGGTGAGTATGGCGGATGAGGAAGAGCTTCCAACCCCAGCTCTTGCAGCTTGGAAACTGGTCTGTTGTGCAGTATGGGGTCGCGCGTTGTCGTGAAGGAGCAGTGGGGACGACCGATTGACCAAAGCTGGTTGCAGATGTGCAAGCTTCTCCATCATTGTCTCCAGTTCTTTACAGTACACATCTGCAGTAACGCTCATGCCGTTTTTTAAAAAAAACTGTGGTGTTTTTTTTGGTGTTCTACCACCAAACAGTGACCATCACCTTTTTAGGGGTAATTTTTGGTTTAGGGCATTGCTTTGGTGCTGAACCAGGATCTAACCAACTTGTTGAGCGCTTTCGATTGTCGAACAGAATCCATTTTTTATCGCACGTAACAATTCTGTTCAAAATTCCTTCATTTCTTTGTCTGTTGAGCAGCGCGAGACAGGTCTCAACGCGTACGTTGCGCTCGCCAGCGCTAAGTTCGTGGGGTACCCATCTATCAAGCTTTTTTACCTTGCCAATTTGTCGCAAATGGATCAATATTGTTTTGATGCTAACATCAAAAGCTGCTGCTAGCTCAGCTGTAGATTGAGTTTCGTCAGCTTCCACAATCGCCTTTAATTCATCATTGTTGACAATAGTCTTCGGACGGCCACGAGCTTCATTTTTCAAGTCAACATTTCCAGAACGGAACCGGGAAAACCTTTAACGGGTTGTGCGTTCGTTTGTACAGTTCTCTCCGTAAACGATTTTGATGTTACGTGCCGTTTGTGTCGCGTTGGTGCCACGACGGAACTCATATTCCATAATTACACGATTTTTCAAGGTACCCATTATGACGAAAAATGTTCAAATGTAATGAAAATACAACACTAATCAATAAACAAAAGACTGAGTTTGTAAAAAGAATGTCATGTTTTTAAAACAAAATTAATTTGCATTTGAAATACCAAGCCAGGTCATTTTTTTTTTTATTTGAAATTACCAGTACTGAAGAACGGCAATTTCATAGGTAAAGACCTATTATATGTCTTTTGTTTTTTGGACAGCTGTACAGGTGTATAAATTTACTAAATTGAATGCACCTAGGTGAATAAACTCAGGTGCGTTAAGTTATCGCTCCCCTAATTATAATGGCAATGGATTGCCGGGGTGTGGATTGTGGGGTGCCGGGAGTAGGATGTTACCCCTCCTATCATGCCCATGGATGCAGTAAGAGCTTGCTAGGGATACCTCCGGAAGATGGGCAGCAGCGTCTTTCCGTGTATTATTATTTTATTATCCCATATTGCGCTCACCAACCCAATCAAGCGTAGTGAGTATGGCATCTACCCCTCATGGAGATCCATGAGGGAGGCCTGTAGACGTTTAACGGCTGAAATGATTATGATAATTATGACATATTTTGTTGTTGCTAGTGTACATTATGTTGGGGATCAAATAAATAATCTTGAATTCCAGGTAAAATAACAAGTATATCAACAAACAACAAGTACTTACATAAATAATTTTCAGTTCGAGCTTTTATCAAGTTTTCCCATCCATATTTTAAAAAACGCAGGCGTCTGTAGCGTTACTTGAAAATACTTTCTACATAAAACGAAAACAATGAATTCAAAAGCACTCTTCATCAAATCTTTTAGCAGAATTCGGAGGCGCACAGATTAAAGATGAAACAAAAGCATGATAAAGGTTGGCACACATCGACAGTGCTGCGGTATCGATCCGGCTGGACCGAACAAGGAGTCCGGTGCACTTTAGAGAAGGTTAAGCAAGGTTTTATTATGTAGGTCCAGACCATAATGATCAAACAATCCTTCTACAGGACTGACGAATTCCTGACATAATATTGTATTGTTATTCCATATTATTACTTTCCTAATAACATATATTAATAATGTAATGTTTAATTGAAATGTATAATTTAATCATTAAAATATTATAATTAATTATTTAAATTGCTAATCTACCTCTATGATGTATCTGGGACTCCATATCTGGGACTCCATACACACTTTATTTATTTATTTATATTAGGAAGACCATCGGCATAGTAATAAATAAATAAATAATGCTCGACAAATCACACAGCATCATCTAGCCTCAAGCTAAGCAGAGCTTGTGTTATGGGTACTAGATGACTGATATACTTAATACATTATACTACATAGATAGATATTTTTATTATATATAGAAAAACACCCAGAACACCCTGAACAAATATCTGCAGATCGTACAGACATTTGTCCCGAGGCGGGAATCGAACCCACAACCTCTTGCGTCGCAGGCGGACCTTCGCCCGCTGCGCCACAGAGGTGGTATTGGTATGTGGTATTTTAGTGTATTATTAAGTAATTAAGTTGTACCTTAATTATCTACTATTTGACGTGTATAACTATATTTTTACCGATAAATGAACCATTGAACCATATTTGATACCGGTTGAAGGCTAAGGGGCCAAATTACGGGCACATGAGACCTTACAACTCTGTCTTAGGGTGACGGGCGAAATGCAATGCAGCGTTGGTCACATAGTCACAGGCTTCGTGACCGTGATCACCGCTGTATTGCAGTTGTAATAAGAAGTAGTTACCGCCTTACATAATTAGGTGTGCAATAAAGCATTTTCTATCTATCTACCTATCTATCTACATCAAGTGGACAAGCGGCATTAAGTCTTATAAAAAAAAGGAAATCGCTTCCTACTGGATTATGTCCTACTAAAAAACACGCGCTATGTAGGGTTCCGTAGTAAACCGTAGACCTACTGTTAGAAGTTGGTGTATCATCATCATCATCATTACAGCCATAAAACGTCCACTACTGAACTAAGGCCTCCCTCATGGATCTCCATGAGGGGTAGTTGCCATACTCACCACGCTTGGCAGGCGGGTTGGTGAGCGCAGTATGGGATGTTGATATACGGAAAGACGCTGCTGCCCATCTTCCGGAGGTGTCCCTTAGCATGCTCTTACTGCATCCACGGGTAGGAGAGGAGGGGTAACATTCTACTTCCGGCACCCCACGGCTATAGTTGGTGTATGTATGGCATTAGTTGAGTTTGCGGTTTAAGATATTCCGGTATGTTTGGGAAACCACCCCACGATTTATCTTGTCTAAGCCCACACGATGGGAAAATCAAGAAGTAAAAAGTTCATACCCTCTGTACGTGTTCCATACACGTAAAGTAGGTACCCGAAATTAATGATTTTTGTAGAATTTTGTTTATAAAGCGTTATTTTTAGAATTATTATTTTATATTTCCATGAAAAATTACTGCAAAGCCTGTACACACAGACATACAGACATACAGTGGACAGAGACATATGTGGGACATACAGACAGACAGACCAAAAAAATCTTTAAGGGTTTTTTATTTTACTACAAAACCCTAAAGAGAAAATACTTTTATTGTGTCCTGCTAAATACCATATCAGAGGTTCGTAGCTCATTGTCTTCATATGGGTAACCTCGTTCATCGCTGCCCCGAGCTCGGGCTAAGCGCCAGTGGACAGACGTGACTAAACTTAGTGCCGTTTCGCTCGATCCACATTATTCCAGTCCAGTAATCCAGCCCTGTGCTGCAGACACGCGCGTGATGAGATGTCAACTCATCATTATCATGTCAGCCGCAGTTCGTCCACTGCTGGACATAGGCCTCAAGGATCATTGAGGGAGTTGTTTCCATACTCGCCGTGCTTAGCAGGCGGGTTAGCGAGCGCAGCACAGGATGTTGATACCTACACGGAAAGACGCTGCTGCCCATCTACCGGAGGTATCCCTTAGCAAATTCTTACTGCATCCATAGGCAAGAGAAAGAATAATATTATATTGTCGCTAGCACCCCACGGCAATTCTCGGTGTGATAATAAAATAACAATATGTACAAGCTGGTATCATAAATAGAAAGTTTTATCATTCTAGTATTTCTATTTATGGGCAAAAATCCCCTTCCGGCTCTCGAAGGGGACGCAAAGGGGATATCTGGACAAAAGTTCCACAAATCCCCTTAGCCATAATAATTAGATATTCTTTTGTATTATCATAAGTTCAATTGCCAATCCTTAAGTTAAAAAAAATTGACAGCAAATGTCAGAAATGACGGTAAATGTAAAAAATGCCGATACCAAGTGGATAAATTAAAAGTAGATAAGGTACACTTATCTATACATAATTATAAAAAGCTCTAGTATCTATATTTTAAACTTCCCTTCCTCATGGTCGCAGAAAAGTGCCCGCTCCAAGCATCTAACCTACTTCTAGAAAGTATTTTTTTACCAATGAATAAAATATTAAACCCAGAATTCTATGTGACACAAATCTAATAGCTGAAAGGTGAAATAACACTTCAAAGTCAAAGCCAATAAGTGTTTATTCAATACGGCAAAAAGCTACTTAGTATAGCCAATTCACAAAAGAAATACAAAACACATTTTAATTGAATAATGCGGTTTCTGTGTTTCTGTGTTCGCATCCGGAAAACGCGCTCGTAAAACTAATAGAACCGCCACCGAATAAAAACGTATGGAGTGCCGTGGGGGCAGTAGAATGCTACCCCTCCTCTCACGCCCGTGCAGTAAGAGCCTGCTAAAGGATACCTCCGGAATATGGGCAGCAGCGTCTTTCCGTGTATCAACATCCCGAACTGCTCTCGCCAACCCGCCTGCTAAGCGTGGTGAGTATGGCAAACTACCCCTCATAGGGATCCATAAGGCAGGCCTGTGTTCAGTAGCGGACGTTTTGCGGCTGAAATGATGATGATGAGTGAACGTAAAACGAAGATGTGTGTTTGTCGGACAGGTATTTTTAGATAGATAGATAACATTTTATTGATCAACATGTAACATAAAATATACCGAGGTCTAACAACAAATAGAAACACAATTAGACAATTTTGGGCAATTCAACAGGCGACCTTATCGCTGAAAGCCATTTCTTCCAAATTATTTTGTACGTAAACGTGTAATGCAGACTAAATAATGTTACCCCTTTATTATATATACTTTTTTAAATTTATTGTTTATTATTATTGCTTCTTGTATAGATTAGCACGATGAGTGTCCTCGGTACAATTAGATTATTAAGGTTTTGTTGATAACCAATTTGTTTGAATTGAATTGAGAATGTGGGTGATAAAAATGATGAAGAAGCTACAGGATATTTACGAGACATCAAAGCTTACGGTGGTAGCTATAAATCAGGACAATAAGCTTGTATGTTAGAGTTGAGATGGTTTCAGTCTAGACAGAAGCGTGACTTATTCGGTGTGCTAGTATTATTTATAGCACAGATAATAATTATAATACTTACACTGTTCTAGGCAACTACATTTCCTTTTAATAAATAAAATACGGCATTTACCACGTACCTACCTAACTTATTATCATCATGGATACGTTTCGATGCCACGGTGTGCAGGCAGTAGAATGTTGCTCGTCCCATCTTTCCCGTGGATGCAGTAAGAATCTGCCAAAGGGATACCTCCGGGAGATAAGCAGCAGTTTTTTCGCTTCTTTCCATGTATTAACATCCAGTACTGCGCTCACAGCCAAGCGTGGTGAGTGTGGCAATAACTGATCATTATCAGTACTTAGTGATCAATCAGGGAGGCCTTTGTCCAGCATGTCTTAAGGCTGGAAGAGAAAAGTTTTGTAGAGTATATAGAGTTCCATTTAGAGTTCTGGGCATGCCTAATCCATCCAACAATGTCCCAGGCATTGTAGCATCCTGTACAGCATTATAACCAGTTGCTCATCATTCTTGTGTTCCGGATCCCTTCGGGGGTCTCCAGTTGGCCTCGAGGTTAGACCAGACCTCCTTACCCGCATTATAACCAGTTGCTCATCATTCAGACGTCATTATCATCATTAGACGAGTTCTGTGGCGCAGCGGGCGAAGGTCCGCCTGCGACGCAAGGGGTTGCGGGTTCGATTCCCGCCTCGGGACAAATGTCTGCACGATCTGCAGATATTTGTTCAGGGTGTTCTGGGTGTTTTTCTATATATAATAAAAATAACTATCTATGTAGTATGCCGTGGGGTGCCAGCTGTAGAATGTCACCCCTCCTCTCCTGCCCGTGGATGCAGTAAGAATCTGCTAAGGGATACCTCCGGAAGATGGGCAGCAGCGTCTTTCCGTGCAAGAACATCCCGAACTGCGCTCGCCAACCCGCCTGCCAAGCGTGGTGAGTATGGCAAGTCAATGAGGGAGGCCTATGTCCAGCAGTGGATGTCTTACGGCTGTAATGATGATGATGATGTAGTATAATGTATTAAGTATATCAGTCATCTAGTACACATAACACAAGCTCTGCTTAGCTTGGGGCTACATGATGCTGTGTGATTTATCCAGCATTATTTATTATTTATTTATTTTATTTATTCTTGTCTTCCGGACCCCTTCGGGGGTCTCCGGTTGGGGCCTCGAGGTTAGACTAGACCTCCTTAACCCTGCTTCAACTTACTCCAGAGGCTACGACCCCTGGGTCCTTTGATAATTGCCTTTCATGCTGGTGTCGTTTTAATGCGGTTGTCTATTTCATTAATTTTCCTCCTCTCCCTGTTTTAGGAGGTCACGTGGCTGGGAGCGCCACTGACCTTTCTGGTCCGGGGGTCGGGCATGCAGTGAGGCGAGGCCGTGTGTTGTCAGGTGGTCGTGTGGCCCGTTGTCAGCGCGGTCAAACATGCGACGCGCCGTGTGGACCACAAATGCTTCGATCGACTGTATCTGTACGTCGCGGGCGATAACGTCATTCCTGACATAGCGGCCTGCGGCAGTGCAGATTCGCAGCGTTATGTTCTGCTGTGCCTGGATGCGCTTCCGATTGTTGACCAGTTGCTGACGCTGTATAAATACTAGATAGATGTAAAGGCCTTACTATACCACTTTCATCATCATCATTTCAGCCATAAAACGTCCACTGATGAACACAGGCCTCCCTCATGGATCTCCATGAGGGGTAGTTGCCATACTCACCACGCTTGGCAGGCGGGTTGGTGAGCGCAGTATGGGATGTTGATACACGGATAGTGGCTGCTGCCCATCTTCCGGAGGTATCCCTTAGCAGGCTCTTACTGGATGCAGTAAGATGGGCATGAGAGGAGGGGTATCGTTCTACTGTCGGCACCCCACGGCGGTTTTATAATATTAGTGGGATACCACTTTACTATCCCACTAATATTATAGAGCCGTAAGTTTGTTTGGATGGAGGTTTGTTACCTCTTCACGCAAAAACTAGGCTACGGATTGAGCTGAAACTTTGCACACGTATTGATGTTGACCAGGATTAACACATAGGCTATTTTGTTCGGGTACAACGCATGCGAAGCGGCGGGCAGAAGCTAGTTTAGGTTTATATGTTCATTTTGATAAATACGAGGATTCATTCATCATCATTTCAGCCGTAAAACGTTCACTACTGAACACAGGCCTCCCTCGTGGATATCCATGAGGGGTATTTGCCATACCACGCTTGGCAGGCGGGTTGGCGAGCGCAGTATGGGATGTTGATACACGGAATGACGCTGCTGCCCATCTTCCGGAGGTATCCCTTAGCAGTCTCTTACTGCATCCACGGGCATGAGAGAAGGGGTAACATTCTACTGCCGGCACCCCACGGCATACGAGGATTACCCACATAGTATTTATAACGTCAAAGTTTATTCCGCTATCTCACGTTTATTTTGAAAGTGAAATAGGTACATATGTCTAGACTGACTAGTTTAGGTAGGTACTATTTGCGTGGTAATGTATGCACATTGATTTCAATGTTTGCCAACACCATTTTTGTACAGGCCCACCCTGTTAGATAAGGGCTTTGTCTTTGAGTCATTCCGAACTGCATTCATTTGTAGCCATGTGATTGTATGGATCTCTTGAAAATGTTTAGTTTAAGTTTTCTTTTAAGTTTATTATGTGTTGTTTGTGTCGCTTCAAAGACTTCGAAAAATATTGAAGGGTAAGTTAGTTAAATTTTTTGCAACGGGTACACCCAGCAGCCGTGGGGTGCCGGCAATAGAATGATACCCCTCCTCTCATGCCCATGGGTGCAGTAAGAGCCTGCTAAGGGATACCTCCGGAAGATGGGCAGCAGCGTCTCTCCGTGTATCAACATCCCATACTACGCTCACCAACCCGCCTGCCAAGCGTGGTGAAAATGGCAACTACCCCTCATGGAGATCCATGAGGGAGGCCTGTGTTAATCAGTGGACGTTTTATGAATGAAATGATGAACATGAAAAATTCAAAAGATAAAATATCAAATGTTTTGTAACAGCTAAAAAAAGATGACAAACCTTACGCCAATATCGTACAAGTAGGTAGTTTTTGGGTGGTCAATGCCGATGCCGTGGGGTGCCAGCAGTAGAATGTTACCCCTCCTTTCATGCCCGTGGATGCAGTAAGAGCCTGCTAATACCTACAGAAGATGGGCAGCAGCGTCTTTCCGTGTATCAACATCCCGTACTGGCTTGCCAACTCTCGTGGTGAGTATGGCAACTATATAATGGAGATCGAAACGAACAAATTCAGGACACACACAGAGAAGTATTACAAAACCAGATTCCTTAAAATTTTCTGGAAATATATCGTAAAGTTCCTTCCAAATACTAATAACTAAAATTATCATTAAATACTATTTAATGTTAATTTTATGTATTTGTAATCTTTATGCCATGAGAATGAAATAAATACTTGATCACGAAACTTTGTGTAATAATAACGTAACGAAGTAAAAAACAGGTTTTATATTTTTCGAATACATAAAAATATACATTATTTTCGCCGTAACAAACAAAATACGTGTATCATCGCGCGTAGAATCCAGTGTACATATGTTCGCCCTGCTGAATTCAGACTCCCGAATTCATACTCCTGAATTCAAGGCCGGTGCGGAGGTAAATTACATTTTGATCTAAGGTAGTATCGACTCTTAAAAGGCTTCGTGATGAAAATAGCAAGCAGCTACAAATAGACTGACAAATATTGGAATCAACTCAGAAAATTACAAATTAATTAGTTAGATTTATTCTCTCGTTTTTAATTAACTTATGAAAGTACGTAACCCAATTGATTATGAATAATGGTTCTTTAAGAACCTCAGCTCGTCTTTTTGTACCTTACGTAGATATTTGATATGCTTTCATTATTATATACATATTTTAAGTTATCTTCATAGCCCCAAAAATTCAAATTCATTCAAACTGCAGCAAAAGTTCTGAAAATGTTGTCTTTTTTAAACTTTTGCGATCACAACACATTATTAACATACTTATAACCGTGTATTTATCGCGTAAATTACTTTTATAATTATTATATCTTAAATGGTCCCGGGAAGTCTTCCCGGGACCATGCTTGGTGCAATCCAAGCGAAACGTCGGGTAATTTACGCGATAAATACCCGGTTATATGTATGTTAATAATTCTGAAAATATGACGTTGTATAATTTTAGTTGATCTGCTATCTCTGTTAAAATGCGCAACTTTTGATACTTATTTTCTTATATCTCCATTTCCGCAATTACAGATCTCCCATGCTGCAGAAAACAGTAGAGTCGTTGTTCATTGAACGGTCACAAACGAATCACACGGGAGCGTGCAAACTACGCGGCATCTCAAAACGGCAAACAAAAATCTGCAGACGTAACTTCGGACTCCCAAACACCCTCGAAACAGCTAAGGAACAAGCCATAACCGCATGCGAAGAAACATTCCAATACGATCGCTGGAACTGCACATTAAAATTCAACCGGAAAACAAACAGAACGATTTTCAGCAAGATTTATAGAGAAACAGCTTTTGTGTACTCTCTAATGGCTGCATCTATTACTCATGCGGTTGCTAGAGCTTGTGCGTCGGGGGAAATGGTCACTTGCTCCTGCCTCAGCACCTTTGGCAAAAACTCTTCATGGAAAGGCAGCGGTTGCGGTAATGACTTCAAATACGGAAAACGTGTCGCTAAAAACTTTCTCGATTACAAACATGCTGGCAGCGACCAATCAGGGGAGCTTTTGAAACAGGATGTCATCGTAGGAATCAATGCGATTGGTGAACAGTTGAGGGAAGTCTGCAAATGCCACGGGTTCTCTGGTTCATGTACGACAAAAACCTGCTGGAAAAGACTGGGGCCTTTTAACTCCGCAATGGGCTTGCTGAAGAAACATTACCACCATGCGGTGAAAAAAAAACTAGCTAATACGACAAAGCGAGCTGTGAAGAAGAAAAATATCCAAAGAAAGGACTTGGTCTATCTCCACAAGACTCCAAACTTGTGTGCTAGGACGAAAGGTAGGGTATGTAAGGATAGATACAACTGTGCGACTCTGTGCTGTACTAGAGGGTATATAACGGGAGTTAGGAATGTGACGTCGCGGTGCAGATGTAGAATGGTGAACTGCTGTTTCGTGAAGTGTGACACTTGTGTTGAGGAAGTGAAATTTTTTACATGCAAGTAATTGAAACAATAATATGCCACACGGTTCAACGTTACAAGGTTTTTCATCGTTGTTTTCTAAACTAAAAAAATCTAAACTAACTTATGAACTACTGGTTCATAAACGGAACGTACTTGTTATCTGACAAATTGTGTTAATCTCTCTAAGGTTTTAAGTAGTGCATGGTTTTACCATGGCGAGGACTAAATAGTAAAAGAAAGGTCGATGTAGTCGAAAAGAAATTATTCAGTACCCGGTTCTAAATCATTACCTTCGTCTAAATTTACGGGGGTGCTAGAAAGCAATGCTGTGATATATTGTGAGAAAAGTTGAATTGAAGGTAGTACTAAGCCTGGACTGATCCGATTAGTTAATAGGAAGTGAGTCATTAAATGGTCACAATATATATTAATTTATAAGCTAGCTGTTAATTTCCCAACAAAAACATTATTATGTATAAAATACCTATAAGTAACGACATCTATGAGTAAAGACGCGTACGAGATAGCAAGCCATCAACACCAGTGAAAGCACAGCTGGGCTTATTTCGTTTGTGAAAGGATTAGCCTTTTAGTTGTTAGTGACGAAACTAGATGGCGCTTAAATAAGTCACTCTGTTTAATTCTATGCTACACAGATGGTGTTTGAAAACGAGTTTATTTTGCAAAATGTTTTTGATGAAATAATATTTTACCAACATGATAATAAAATTATTTTCACAGTTTTTATTTGAATTCCTGTTGTTCATAAGTTCATTCAGATATCGTTATCCGAAGCAGCGGAATTAAGATGCATCGAGATAACATCGCTAATGCATGTCGATTGCGAAATATTATACGCGTGGAAGATGCGAAGCGGGTCCGGATTATGACAACACTTAGGGATTGACTGGATATTTTTGCAACAGACCTACACCACCATTACAAAAAGACTTTGGAAGTGGCTTGAGGAACAAAACACAAGGAAATGTGCTCATACGAAACTGTTATATATAACATTTCTGTCAATTAACCTGAACCTGAAAAATTTACGTACTCGGTGATTAGGTACCTAAAGCTTTGTCGTGGGTTCGATACCGGGTAGGCACCAAAGGATTTTCATCTCTTGAAAATTGTATGTGCCCATTTAATACGTGCGTAAATAGGTTATGGAGAAAATCGTTAGAAAACCCGCGGTTAAGTCAGTTTCAGACAGTACAGCAAAATTACCAGTATAAATCATGTATGTAAAACGCCAATTTATAAAAACAAAAATGTAAGGGAGAATATTTGAGGACACAAAGCAGAAAACATCGTTTTCGCCGGAGAGTGAAATACAAACAGTGTGATTGTGTTCTCGAGATTTAGTGGCGTGTCGATGATTGTTTGTGAACGAAGTTGCTATAAATGTCATTTTATTTTCCTCCGCTACCCACCACCGCTATTGCCCACAACTTGAGCCGCGAGCCGAGATCTCAAGCTCACTGCGCAGCGATCCGTGGGATTGTACACGACGCTGCCCGGTCGCAACTGAGGGAGCAATAAATAAATTTCACCTCCTCACAAGCTCTTCATAATATTTGAAATGTCACGTATCCAGTTTAAGTACAGGGTGCTGGGAATTGTTGTGGACTAATAAATAAATAAGAGCCGTGGGGTACCGGCAGTAGAATGTTACCCCTCCTCTCATGCCCGTGGATGCAGTAAGAGCCTGCTAAAGGATACCTCCGGAAGATGGGCAGCAGCGTCTTTCAGTGAATCAACATCCCGTACTGCGCTCGCCAACCCGCCTGCCAAGCGTGGTGAGTATGGCAACTACCCCTCATGGAGATCCATGAGGGAGGCCTGTTCAGTAGTGGACGTTTTACGGCTAAAACTCACAAACACACTTAGCGTGACGAGGATGCAGTGCCAGATTTACCGATAGGCTGAGAAGGCTGGAGCTTAGAGCGGAAGATTTTAGGGGGCGCCAAATTCAGAACATTTGTTTTTTTAGTCTTACAAAAACATAACAAAAAAAAATTATTATGATTTTTATTTTTATTTTAGTTTAAGCTTGCAATTTTATTGTTCTTAAGTCAGTAGGGGCTGCAATAATGTAATAGCCATCTTGCGGCAAAGTAATTCCGCCACTGCGAGGATGGTGGATACGTTCGGAAGATAGGTAGTTTGTCTCTCAGTGTCTTAACATCCCGAACTACGCTCGCCCACCCACCTGCCAAGCGTAGCAAGTATGGCAACAACCCTCTCATGATCAGTACTTGGAAATCCTTGTGGGAGGCCTATGTCCAGCTGTGGACGTCCTACGGCTAAGATGAATAAATGACTGAGTGGAGGACGTTACTTAGCAAGTGTAACACCAACGCTCACCAGATAGATGGGTATGTGAATGATCGCTGGAGGATGAGATGGTCAAGACAAAGACAAGGTCTAAAATGGTGTATATTGGCGCAAAATGAGGAATAAAGAATTAAATAAATAATGCTGGACCTACTCTACACCCTTCTCAGTCCCAGTAGGCAGATCTTGTGTTATAGATACTAGATGACGGATATAAATAATAAGAATAAGAATAATTTATTCAAAACTCAACTTACAAAACAGTTTAGATGCGTAGGTAACAAAAAAAGAAAATGAAAAGACTTAATATTATATTTAGCTTATTCTAATAATATAACTTTTTATTAAAGCCTACCAATGCAAGTAAGCATCATCGCAAAAATGTCGGTACCTAAACAGTTTAGGTGTCATTACTTTCCGTGCTAGTCAAAAGACTGTGTTACGGCAAAGTAGTGATTCCAAATGAAAATAAATCTTAAATTAATAGACAAATTTTTTGTAACTACTCCATATACGGCATGTATAGTAGATGTTATTTTTCTTCTTTAATTTTCAGTTTTCAAAGTAAGCAGAGCTTGTGTTATTGATCTCAGATAGAATTCTTAAATAAATACCTATTTTTTTTTTAACCAGCTTGCATATTATTTTTACCTTGTTAATATCATATATTCGAAAGTTACCTTTACGGTTTAACTGCTAAACGGATGAACAGATTTTATTGAGAATGATGGCACCTAATTATTGTCACAAAATGAACAGACGAGTACACGGACACCAGCTAGTCTGAAATAAATTTGTTAACAGAATGAAAATCACTTCCGTTTTGGCGCTTCCAACTCAGACTCACCCTACCGAATTTATGATTATTATAAACTCATCATATAAAAAACCTATGACGCACGATTCAGCGAATTCATTCAAACATTCCCAATAATGTCTTCACTTTTTACGATAGTCTCCAAATTAATGTTTTATTAAATTTCGTAGCTAATGACTAACGCGGACACATTTTAAGGCTCAGCATTATCATTATAACGCCTCTAATAGGCCATAAACCATTAGCTGACCGCATGTTGCGGTTTGTTTTCAATGCCTACGCACGTAATTACGATATTAATGAGAATAAAGAAAAAACAACAGCGGGATTTATTTATTTATTGACCCTAAAGTCGCTGCGGTACTGTTGGAACTCGAATTTGAAATAGTCGATACAAACTCGATCTCGATTTTTTTCTGAGCGATAGATTTAACTGAGGGACTGCCGTGCTATTTAAGTATATTAGGCCAATGAAATAAAATAAAAAAATAGGACTGCGTTCCAACTTTTATACGTCGTTGAAAAATAAAATAAATATTATAATTTATAAGTCATGAAGTTAGTTTGTATGCATGTTTGTTACCTCTTCACGCAAAAATTTCCTATCAGATCAAGCTAAAACTTTGCATATATAAAGTGGTTAACGAGGATTAACTCATAGATTTTTATCTGGGTACACTGCGTGCGAAGCTGCGGGCACAATCAATTTATATTATTATATACAAATATATTTTAGAATTTTATCGCTAATTTGTAGATGGGTTTATTAGCTGTTTTCATGAGCGCGATCTACAAATTTACTAAAAATAATGGCGACATCTAGTTGCATTTCTTGTACTAACAAAAATCGCCAGCCTACATTTTACATAAAACACCAACTGAGCCACAAAGACCATGCCGTGTTTTTTTTTAGTTTGAGTATATCTATAAAAGTACAGAAATCTTATTATACTGATAATTAATTAACAATTTACTTTATTTACAGGAGGTAGTACACCTTATAATTTTCTAATTAATTTAGAATTAAAAATTTTATAACTTAAAAACCGTGCCGTGTTGTCGTAGGGTGCAGGCAGTAGAATGTCCCCTTTCCTCTCTTTCCCGTAGATGTAGTACAAATCTGTCAAGAGATACCCCCGGTAGATGGGCAGCAGCGTTCTTCCGGGTATCAACACACCGTGCCGCACTCGCCATGATCAGTGCTTGGAGATCCATGAGGGAGGACTAAGTCAGTAGTGAACGACCTATGGCTGAGATGACGAGGAGTAACAGAGGTCGGCATAAGAATGTAATATAACTATGTCGATTCGATCGAGTATCAAGCGTAGGGGTCAAATAAAGCTCGCCGAGACAATGCCAATAAAAATGATGTTATACTAACCAATTACCTGCTATTAAACAAAACTCAATGCTCACTCTTCGTTCTATTTTATTTTATGAACTGATGAATTTTAAATTTTATAGTTCTGAATTGTTTTAAACTTGTTCATGCTGTGTTCAGGTATTTTCATCTTAAGGTATAATTTAGCACTAATTAAATACCTAATTTTATGTCGAGTATTTATTGAATAGTTTTTTTATCTGTCAGTAATGACAGTTTATAACTATTAATATTATGTTTAGACTATTCAAATGTACTCCACATTTGAATAGTCTAAACATTCATATTCATATTTTTCATATTGTTTTAACGTTGTTTTTTTTAGTTTTCAAAGCAAAAATTAGCTCATGGCTGTAGAATTGCTTCAGGATATGACCGACTAAGCCGAGAGGATGGAATAGGTGCTAGGCAAACCTTTTACTTTTACCATTTAACAATATTAAAGAATTTTAGCTGTGTTCTAGTTAATTTATTTATTATAATAGGATACCCAACACAGGTTTACACATAAAATAATAAGAAAACATTCAAAAACAATTTATAGCATTGTGCTCCCGTACTTAAAGGGTACCACAGCATGCAAGAAAACAAGGCAACAGACAACTTAAGAGTTGTGATTAAAAACTAATAGTAAAACATAGAAAAGCGCATTCATAATACAATAGTAATTACATACATACATATGTATATACATATATACAATAGTAATAGTATTATAGTAATCTAATACAATAGATAATTAAATAACAAACTATACGAAGATTAATATGAAATATTACAATTTTGTTTAAAATTATATTTAATAATAATGTATTTAAATAATACTCAAATATTATGCAGACGTACAGTTATAAAGAAGTCTTGAATAAGATTATTAACTAATTAATAAGGTCTTTCAATTTCTTTTTGAATTTTGGCAGAGTATTAGAAATATCAAACAATGGGCTTGATTTTGATAATCCATTATATTGCTTAAAAAGCCTTGGTATGACGGCGTGCTGACCGAGGTTTGTTCTAGAGTAAGGCAGACTAAAGAGGTTGTAGGCTTTTATTCTGGGTAACCTTGAAGGCGCTGAAATATTAACTAAACTGGTTAAGTCTATGCAATCAATAGTACCTTTAAATATTTTATGCAGAAGTATTAGATCAATTTGCTGTCTACGGTTTTTAAGTGTAGTCATCTTGTAATGCCTGATCCTATCACTATAGCTTGACAGTGTTCTTGCAAGATTATCTTTATATGATAGGTGGTAAATAAATCTTCTTTGAACACTTTCTAACCGCTTAAATTATGGTTACGTTGATGAGTGTCTAAGACCAATTTAAACCGTAATATTTTTTTAATATTTCAAGAAAAAAACCGATATCAATGATAGATTCCTTCGATTTCCCTGGGATTTCACAATCACATCAAGACTTGGTTCTTATGGGACCAGCTCGGAAGTGCACACTACACTTATCGTGGCGATCGCTTTGGCGCAGCGGGCGAAGGTCTGCCTGCGACGCTAAGGTTGCGAGTTCGATTCCCGCCTCGGGACAAATGTCTGTACTATTGTGCACATATATATTCAGGGTGTTCTGGATGTTGTGCTTTATATAATAAAAAAAAACATGTATCTATGTAGTATAATGTATTAAGTATCCATGTAGGATATAGGATATCCATCAGTCGTCATAACCCAAGCTCTGCTTAGCTTGGGGCTAGAGGATGTTGCGTGAAATGTCCAGGATTGTTTATTTAGTATGTTTCAAATAAGTAAAAAATAAAGTTGTACCACAATTGACGGACCGTGTCTATAGAACTTCCTATTTTGAAGTCTGTTCAAATGTATTCCGAAAATTTAAGGTTTAAAAATTATAATATTACAATCACGCTGTATCAGTCACGACGGAAATCAAATGTCTCTATCAATTATTAATGTTTGCTTAAACCGATGAAGTTGTCGATATCATAAAGACGTAAAATACTTTTTGTTTTGTCGATCTGTCTGTCGAGAGGTTTTAGTTAATTAATTATGTATAGGCATTATGCATATCGGATCATATGACTTGCTGCGTGTATTAGCGATTATCGGTCTTACTTTTTTATTTAGGCAACATTTAGCAGTTCAGGCTGAGGATCGTTGTGAGGCTTTTTAATTGAAAAGTTAATACTTCTAAAATAGTTCTTTCAAACCTTATAGATGGCGTTAGTTTTCTTTTACTGGTAGTAAACACAATTTTACCAACTTGCTTTTTCCGCTTGCGAGCACCTTCTGTTCAAAGATTTAAATCTAGATACGCCCTTACCCTAATGATACCGCACTGTTCTGTTGCCACGAAATGAGTAAGCTCACTCATTTGGAATCAGTGTATCTCTAAACACAGTGCTAGCCGCACATGGTGTGTGTTATCCCTATCTAACGGTTTAAATATTTGCATCTGTTATGTATGATGTTTGGTTTAGTAGAAAACACTTTTTTTCTTTTTAAATTTTAATATTCACATAATGTCAATAAACATTTTGTATATTCTTTAGTAATTAAATTTCATTCATAACGTTTAGCAGTTGAGTCTGAGTATAGTTATTAATTCATGGAAATGGGAAATTATATGTTTTGGGATTTCGTGATTTTCGGTTTAAAGATTTTTAACTTTTCAAAAAGTTACAATAAAGTTCAGATAATTTATGACATACATATCAGATATAGAAAACCCCATAGACGCATCTGCAGATAATGCAAACAATTATCTCCCGGCGGAGATTGTATCCGCAACGTCCTGTGTCCCAGCCGGCTATTACCAACCGAATCATCCGTGGCTCGGTTGGTAATAGCTGACCTCCGGGTCGCCTATAAAAAAATATTCTCATCCCAAATGGTGCCGTTTATATAATAAAATAATATTATTGACTCATTATTTTGATTAAACACCTAAAATCGATTCAAAATATTCAAGTAGATTGAAATATCGAGCGATGAGTTCTCACTCGAATGCCAGAGTCGAATGAAGAGATTAAGATACGACCAGTCAGGCCTCATTCCCGATTATCGATGCACATCGAATACTCGTAATTAAACCATCAGTTTAACGCGATCGCAATGGGAACAGAGCTTAATAAAGATTTTAGGAAAGTGGTTGTTATAGGTTTGGTTCTAATCAGAGACTGATTGAATCGTGTTCAAATTCTGCAGTTCACTACTTCAGATTTAAAAAAAACGTTAAAGAATATGATAGATAGATAACTTTATTAGACCAAACTTATTTCTAAAATAAATATATATAATAAAGAAAACAAAAGCTACATTGATGTTTCAGTTTAAAATAGTTAGACTTTATAGCCGTGTTTTAAGTTTAAAAAATAAACAGGCATTTCAGATTCTAGTTGTAACCAAAGATTTAATTAATTGTAACTATCTTCGAATCCATTCTATTTTGAACATTTGCTTAAAAAAACATATCAATCTAAATCTTAGATCTTATTTCATACGCGTAAATAAAAATTGCGCGCAACCTTTTTATAAAAAGATTCTTGTTTTATCTAAAATAAAGCTAACTTCAAATCCATACTTCTTTGAACAGTTCTATTACAAAAACTCTACACATAAATTCGAATCAGACGATCTTATTTCAAACTCGTATTTGAAACACGTAAATATTTCTGTGAAAGTATGCAACTTTTTTTTTATTGCATTTTGGTGTAAAAAGGTAGGTAGGGCCTTTGTAACACCCTATCATACGCTCCACGGCTACGTAAAGAAGGTTGTAACTGTAAATTTTGTCACAAACAAAACTCATTGCATTTAGTGATCCTAACGCTATTGTGTAAGGATTATACATCTTTACTGGACATTCTCAAGCAGGTAAGTGTGCAATACTTGAAGATGAAGATCAGTTGCATTCGTTTTGGTTGGGTGTCTTTGTTGTAGGATTGACGTGTTTATTTCAAATTGATCTGATAATGGTTGTTTTTCGGTGTAATTGTTTGGTCAAGATAAAAAAAAAACTTAGATGAATGCATAGATAAACCTAAGCTATATTTAACAGACTACTGACGACGGTATCTAGATAGTTAAATAAATTAATTTTGTAACAGAGTTTCATACTTTTTATAGATATGATTAGTATATGTAAAGTATGTAACTTAAAAACACTTCTCAAGGATTAAAAAGCTATATTTGCATATTCTAATGAAATATATACATTATCAACATTTTACATTATAACGAAACTGTAATTATACTCATATAAAATGTTTTTGACGTTTTTATATATGATTTTGTATTTAGTTTATTTTACGACTAAAATAAAATTTCTTCCTAATATACAGGCATAGGCACTAAATTTCTTAATGCAAGCAACTCTATATCGAAATATTTACCAGTATTTCACAAACGCACTTGAAATGAAAAAAATAATAAGTACATCTTTATTTGCAAATGTTTTAAATTATTACCCTTTTCACAAAGCTAAATTACATCTAATTTCACGTATCAATGACTTTTTAAAAGTAAAATACTACTGCCGAAAAGCAATGTGTGAGGTTAAATGGACACAAATGACTAATTTGCCTTAACCGGCTGTCTTTCCATTGTCAATCTATTTTTTTTTTATATTTTAATCCTTTGGGGACACTTTTTGTGAGTTAAGGTAGCTTAGAGAATTGCTTTTTTTATTTAAAAAAAAAGTAAGGCCTTTGCATCTATTATAGATGATTTATACAACTTCAGCAACTGGTAATCATGCTGTACGGGACGCTGCAGTGCCTGGGACATTGTTAGATGGATTAGGCTTGCCCAGCACCTATACCATCCTCTCAGCTTAGTCAGCTATTATTCAGAGGAAAGAACAGGTCAATACGTCTGAAGCTAACTAAGCCGCGGGTTAACACATCAAACTTCCCTCCTGCCGGTGCACCGATTGCCCCCGCGGCTGGGATGACGCAGGCCAGAACAGCCAGGAACCCCGTGGTGGCATTCTTTGGCATCCTGACTGAACTTCTGGTCGCCATCGTCGCGGGTCTCCGCCTACTCACCCAGTCGCAGGATATCCATCTGATCCTGCTGGGCGAGACAAAGCTTGGTCTCAGCTTTGTCTCGCCCAGCAGGATCGATGCCTTGAAGATTCCGAACTACCACACATATCGTCGAGATGAGGTGTCGCCCACCGGGACGGCCTATCGAAGTACGGCTGTCCTAGTCAGGCGCAACATCGTCCACGAGGAGTTGGAGAACCTGCCGTTCGAAGAGCTTTGATCAACAGGGGTGTTGATCAACGTGGAGGGCGAAGAGATGCGTATCTTCGCTGGCTACCGCCCGCCGTCGCCCCGCTACTGTCCTGCAGACACCGCCGCCATCTTCGCTACCCGCACCCCTACTGTCCTTGCGGGCGACATTAACGCCAAGCATCAGGGTGGGAGTCCAGAGTTACCAACACCGCGGGTAGCAAACTTTAACAGGACAGCGAGAATCTAGGCTTCACGGTCCTAGGCCCTGATTCACCGACGCACATCCCCACCAACCCTCAGCATGCCGCCGATGTCTTGAACATCGTAAACCACCCCCATGTACGCTGCTCGGTCCAGGTTGAGGTGCTGTACGACCTGGATATCCAGCACCTCCCTATACTCATCACGTTCGACCTGGCCACGGACTTCACTGCGCCGCGGCCCCACGTCATGATGACTGACTGGACAGCTTACACACGAGCACTGGGGTCGATCGACATCGGCCTCCTCCTGACACAGGAAGATGTTGAGATAGAGGCCACAGCCCGGGCCTCCAAGATCACTCAAGCCAAGGAGGAGACCTTACCTTGCCGTAACACAGTTTTAACTAGCATGGGAAGTAAGGTCTTGAAAGTTGCGGTAAATATGTAATTATCAGCTCTGTGGCGCAGCGGGCGAAGGTTCGCCTGCGATGCAAGGGGTTGCGGGTTCGATTCCCGCCTCGGGACAAATGTCTGTACGATCTGCAGATATTTGTTCAGGGTGTTCGGTGTTTTTCTATAAATGATAAAAATATCTATCTATGTATTAATAATGTATTAAGTATATCAGTCATCTGGTACACATAACACAAGCTCTGCTTAGCTTGGGGCTAGATGCCCAGTGACTTGTCCAGTATTATTAAAAAAAAATGTTGTAAAGGTTTTAATAAATAAATGAGATTTTAAATAAATGAAATAATTTTATGTGAACCATTTGTGTTTTTTTAAGGATTCTTTAAACCTGAATACTTTTTTGAGTGCTTGTGCAATAAGGTTAACATTAAAATGTTTTTAAGACAAAACTGACCCTCTTATCTTCTGCGGTTTCTTCCATAATTATATATAATTTAATTTTTATATTTTCTTAATCATTTGAATTCTCAAACCATTTATTAGTATTTAGGCAGACTTGCGCAAAGTAAACACATTAGGCGAATACATTACAATAAAAACATTAGTAAATTTTATAATTTTAAATTAGATTTGCCGTTAAATTTCGGTGATTGTTGTGCAAGCCAATTTTATTATTTATGATAAATAAATCTTACCAACTCAGTTACAAAACTTCGTACACATGTAAACACATTCCAGGCATAGTAGACTCAGCTTATTGTCTCCAGTTCGCTTTTAAATTATGTATTATAACGTTAATGTATTATTTAACACCCGGTCCAGTTTCGACACATCTCTTCAGACGCCCCGTAGAGTCCGTGGCTGTTGGACTGTGGTATAAGTGAGGAGGGACACAATTCCATCAATCAATCTTTTATTTATTTAAACCTTAACAACATTATTACATATTTACCGTAATTATCAAGATCTTACCTCCCGTACTAGTTAAAAACTGATTATATGAAATAAACAATTTTTATCTTTATCTTATCTTATCTTACGGCAAGGCTCTCCAGCTACATACACATATAAGAATACAATACTAAGGTCGTACATACATATACATAATTCTATAGATAAAATAAAATAGGAACAGAATATAAAATACAAGAATACCTAAATAGGCTTATAATAAAATTAACACATCAATTTAATCGCGCCCGATGTGCGACGTGCGCGCGATGTCTTTTGTCAGGCGGCCGATGAACTTCCTATAGAAGACACCTTTTGGCCAGAATGCAGCGTTTATGAATGTTGGGACCCGCTTCGTATGCATTCTCACCATATATTAAATAAAATTCAGATTCTGCATAATTAAATTTTTTGTTTGTTTGTTTCAATGATAAATAGGGGCTACACTAACTAGTCAAGTCTTACCTATGTTTGTTTCAGCTATATGCTTTAATGTGGGCAAAACTACAATATTTACACCTTACCTACAACCTAGATGGTGTAACGTACGCAAACATCCCGTAGTGCTGGATGCATCAAGCTGAAGACAGTTATGTCAGAAATGACGTCATCGCCCGCGACGTGCAGATTCAACTCATCGATGCCTTTCTGGTCCAAATGGCGCGTCGCATGTTCGACCGCGCCGACAACGGGCCACACGACCACCTGAACGGCCTCGTCCCGCTGCACGCCTGACCCCCGGACTATAAAGTTCAATGGCTCGCTCAGCCACGTGACCTCCTTGAACAGGGAGAGGAGGAAAACTAAATATGAAAAAGGAAACTAACCAATCATAAACTGACACCAGCCTAAAAAGCAGTTATAAAGGACCCCAGGGGTAGTAGCCCCTGGAGTTGAAGCCGGGGTAAGGAGGTCTAACCTCGAGGCCCCACGCGGAGACCCCGAAGGGGTCCGGAAGACAGGAATACTGGTAGGTTTGTTACATAATAAACCTCTACTCGCTGTAACTGTGTAACTTAGCCCATGGTCCACCCGCGACTCCCAACGCGTTGACTTTTTCACGGTGACAACGAGATCGGAGTGACAGGAGAAGGGTTAAAAACTATGATACTGCAGCAGTGTTTGTCAATCAACATAGCAGGGACTCACATACCAGTTTTTGTATGGCTGTTAGTTAAGAAATTACGATCGGACGAGAAGTCTGGCTGGATGTAAGTTGATAAAAAATGTTACCCTCCTTTGCAGGGTAAAAATAGACTGATAGATTGTATTGTACTTTTTTGTAAATAGAACACGTAGGAGACAAAAGGTAGAAATAACCTTATTTTCTTTTTCGCTTGTACAGAACATAAGCTTTCAGAAGGTTAATTTTCTCTACTATAATTTTAAGAGTATGACAGATGCTGTCCGATTATGTTGATATATACGTCGTTTTTACAATGCGAAATAACTGGTTTAACTAGGAAATTAGCAACACGTTATTTCAGATATGTAGGTAAGATTGCCCAATTCATTGCCCAGCAGTGGGACAATGAAGGTGACAAAAAAAATATTGACGGTGATTTAAATCTAAATGAAAATCTGCTGATTGTTTCATATTATGTATTAGAAGAGAGATAAAGATAGATAAACTCTTTATAATATTTATGATAAACATTCACCATATAACATAAATTTCACAAAGAGAAACACAGACAAATATAACGTACAATGGGCGGTCTTATCGCTAAAATCGATACAATAAAATAATAATAAATAATATAATAATAATACGTATTAAACTTTCAGCATTTTTTAATTTATTATAAGGAACTTCTCATGAGAAAAATGAAGTCAGCCATTTACTAATATTGTTGCCGACATAATTATTAAGCGTTAATAACGCCTTCGCAGTCGATATTCCCCATTACAAGCCTGTACGTTTTAATTGCATTAACTAACAGCTAGTTAACGCTTAATTAACACTTCTCTCATACGGTGATATATATTTTCAATTAACTATACATTTTGTAAGGGGACGGACCAAGGGAGATGATTAGGTGGGGAAGAACGACAAAATACGCTGAACAAAATTATGCTAAATTTATTAAAGGTTAAAACAAAACTGGAATATAACGTAATCTTATATAAGTAATTTTGCATTATGACGACTATATTATCGAAACAGCCTCACTGGATCCCATTGTTGGAAAATGGCCTTATAGGAAACAAGTTTATAAAATGAATATTTTAAGTAACACCGGACACCTGAATTCGGATGTTACCTAATTTTTTTTGTAATGTTTACTCTCAGTTTTACAATCTACGCATCATGCCCTTTTATTTAATACCACATTTATAGTGGGGTGCCGGCAGTAGAATGTTACTCCTCCTCTCATGCCCGTGGATTCAGTTAAAGCCTGCTAAGAGATAGCTCCGGAAATTGGGAAGCAGCGTCTTTCTGTCTCTCAACATGCGCCCCTGTTCTGCGCTGACCAACCCGCCAATTGTGGCGAGTATGGCAACTGCCCCTCATGATAAACCATGAGGCAGGCCTATTTCGAGCAGAGGACGTCCTACGGCTTCGATGATGATGATTCATTTATTAGGGGGTTCCGCCCCCTAATATGCATAGCGCTGTCTGTCTGTCTATCTGTATGTCTGTGTATGAGACGATTACAACCGAACGCGTTAACCGATTTACATGAAACCATTTTTGTTAACCGTATTAATGAGAGAAGGGTACTGATTGATTTTGGTGACCCGGTCACAGGGACCGGAGTTATTGTGACCTCAAAAGGTCCCTAATAAAAATAAGTCTTCAAATGGCCGAAAACTTCCAAAAACCCAAAAATGCCATTTTTGACTTTTGGTGACCTTTTGAGGCCTTCGTCCTCTTTTCTGGTACCCCCGTACCAATGCTTGTACAAAACATGATCGGTGCCCTTATACGCTTACATGCCCCAAAACACATTCTTAGTCCGCCCCTATCTTAACAAGTGAGAGACCATTTATAAGAGTTTGCGTGCAAAGCATATTTTTATACACAGATCTCTATCTCGTATGGCATTTGGGATCTCATTCTTAATATCAGAATTTAATTATCTGTTGGTGACAGCCCCGCCGCCTGTTCCTGGAGCAGATAAGAAATGCGATTGATTGTGTGTTGATAGTATTGAAGGTAAATAGTAGACATATTTTAAAGTACATCTTATTGCAGGCGACTTTCGGTGTGTTGCATTTATTTATATATAATAATATATAATATAAAATAATATCAACCTTATTTCAGGCAACTATAGATAGGTTACAAAATGTTATAAGTAAGATACTTAATCTAAGGCCCATATAATAAATACCTTACAGACTAACATAATATAAAAATAAAATGGTAGAAAGATATCGTCAGAGTTTTTATTGGGAACAGTTCAGATATTTATTTACCTATCAATTGTTTATTATTTATTCAGCAATTGGTAAATTACATAACAACACACATTATCAGCCAATAAAAGTAAACAGAACTTGTGTCATGCATGTCACCCGTTAGTTTTTGTATATTATTGTTATTTATTTCTGAAAATTGGTTGAAACATTACAATGATTTTCGTTCGTTTCAGCCGTAAAACGTCCACTACTGAACACAGGCCTCGCTCATGGATCTCCATGAGGGGTAGTTGCCATACTCAACACGCTTGGCAGGCGGGTTGGCGAGCGCAGTACGGGATGTTGGTACACGGAAAGACACTGCTGCCCATCTTCCGGAGGTATCCCTTAGCAGACTCTTACTGCATCCATGGGTATGAGAGGAGGGGTCACATTCTACTGCCGGCACCCCACGGCGACAATGATTTAATTTGTCGGAAAAAATCATGCCGAAAAGAAGTTGTCGTCGAAAACGTTGCATAATAACTTTGAGATATAACAAAACAATGTACTGTGGAATTGTTCCTCTTTTATAGGCTCTACAGAAAAGTCAGTCAACGGAGGCATATGTTTGTCTTTTAAGGATAGCCCAGTTAAACAATTTAAATGTTCTATTAGAAATGGTCATAAAGCTAATTAGACAGATATAAAAGTTAATCATCATAATTTTAATTATGTTAGTTACCTTAAGAAATTCATGCACAATATAATTGTACTTTATACTACCCAAATTAAATTAATATTTTAGAGGAAGGTAATTGCAAAATCAAATCAAATCAAAAATTTGTATTATCTTTTCTAAATATTATTTTATAGTTGATTCACAAGCAGTTTCTTATAAAAGTAAGAGTCGGAAACGAAATGACTGATTTAAAAGATTATTCAGCGTCATCTTACAAATGAACTTTAGTCAGAACTGTCGGTGAAACTTCAACATTTTTGTTCATGTTTCGTATTATCAGCAATCATCGCAATTTATCGAAAATGTCACAGATTCCGTGACCATTTCGTTTAAAATATATATTAATTTAGTTTTCGGTATTTAATCCATTTGGAGTTGGTTGGACACTCCAATTTATTTGATTAATCTTTCTCTTGATTACATTTGCTTGAGAATTTCGATACAGATATTTTTTTATTGTCTAACCGTCTAAAAAACTTTCTCACATAAACTTTAAACGACCATTGATATTGATAACTATAGAATTTGAACCATCGAAAGGTTCTATCTATTGTATAATTTTGTCAACTGACGCAATATGAAACGTTGGAACTTGGCGCCACTTTTTACTATGCAAACAGACACCTAAAAAATCTATTGTTCCAAATAACTTCATTCACAATTTCACCCATTAACAAAATTAGTACCAATAAACTCTTCCATTCATGGCTGAATGTCTGCGCTGACCGTTGCCTGGCGTCGTTGGTGGGAATAAAAAAACCTAGACGCCGTTGTCTATGGGCGGCACAAAGAACCATCTTAGAGTTCCAAATTTGAAACATGAAGCTAACCTGCTACTGTCCAACATTCAAATCTGAAGTTCGAAATATAAATTATGCTCTCAATTTACATGATTATTTAAATATCCCTTCGCTTTTTCAGTTTGTATAAGTTGAACCATTCACTAACTAATGTATGTACCTACCTAAGTCACTTACTCTGGTTTATGGTAAATTATCCTAAGAATGCGTGTCTTAAACTATTTACTTTTGCAATAATGGGTCACACACAGGCTATTCATAGTATTTATGACATTCCATAGCTCAGACATTACCACCATGAAAGCGCGAAATCGGAAAAAAAGTTGTCAGGATGAGAATGAACACAAAAATAAATATGTAACAGACGCCCATTACAGGGATACGCCTTGGAACACCTTTCGTACCTTCTGGTCGGCCGGCGCTAGTCTCACAAAGGCAACAAAAGGGAAAAATAAGAACAAAATCATTGAGATTTGATGCGGTGTGAGACAGAAGATTTGGCGTGTAAGAGCGTACAATATGTTTTAAACTTGTAACATATTTTTTCCCAATTTAAACCTTTAGATTGAGCTCTGAAGAATACTAGCTACAGTATCGACACCCACGGACGAGGATAGAAGCCAAATCGCTGGACGTTAGATGACAGGTAGAAAAGATGGATGACAAATCGCCATTGACACTCGCCTCATCGTAGCGGGCGTACCGCAAGGCAGTTTCCTCTCACCCGCTTGTACGCCCTCTACACGGGCGACATCCCCACCCTGGCGGGAGCCAGGCATGGGGAAGGACGTTACACTCGGACTGTTCGCGGACGACACAGCGCGTACTTCGCGTCATCTACCAGCTCCGCCTTCGCAGCCAAAAGGATGCAGCAGCTCCTCAGCCTCCTGCCGTTGTAGCTAGACAAGTGGCGCATAGCCGTTAATGTGGGAAAAACGGCGGCGCTCCTCATCACCCGGTGCCGAAAAACTATTCCCCCTCTGCAGCTTCGTGGCCAGGATGTCACTTGGGTTCCGCACGCTCTTGGAGTGGAGATATACCGGTCGTTGAGTGTGCAGCCTCAGGTAGACCGCGCGCTTAGCCAAGCTCAGCGCGAGCTTGGCTGCGCGCGCGCGAGCCCGGGGGCTCCTCCAACCTGTCTTAGACTCCCTTCTCCCGCTCAGGACCAAGCTGCGGATATACAAGACGTACATCCGGTCACGACTGATCAAAGCTGCACCAGCGTGGTACGCGCTGACCTCCACTACCAACCGGAAGCGCATCCGGCCCAGCAAAACATCATGCTGCGGGCACGGGCGCGGGCCGCTACGTCAGGAATGACGTCATTGCCCGCAACGTGCAGATCCAAACCATCGAGGACTTCGTGATCCACACGGCGCGTTGCATGTTCGACCACGCTAACAACGGACCGCACACGCCCACCTCAACGGCCTCGCCCTGCTGCATGCCAGACCCCCGGACCGCTAAGGTCAGTGGCTCCAACAGCCACGGGACCTCCTCAGACAAGGAGAAGAAGATAATTAATAAACAAAATTACAATCATCCTGAAAGGCAGTTATCAATTGACCTAGGGGTAGTAGCCCCTGGAGTAGATGCTGGGGTAAAGAGGTCTAACCTCAAAGGGGTCTGGAAGGCAGAGATGATGGAATTGCCAGGAAACGAAAGGGGAAGTGGTCTATTTCCAGTATTGGATCACAACGGCAAAGATATGTAATGTGAACCACAATAATTATGTTTATAAAATAGACATGATTTGTTGTTTAACTACTACAACTTTGTATATAACTATAACTATTCCAAATGATATATCTATAATAATATTATAATGAGATTTGTATGTTGTGTTATGTATGTTTGTAGCAAATAAACTTAAAAACTACTAAACCGATTTTCAAAAATATTTCACCATGAGAATGCTACATTATCTTGAGTAACATAGGCTATATTTAATTTCCATATTCCCACGAAAACGGGTACTACGCGGATGAAACTGTGAAGTGCGGCTAGCCTCAAATAAAGACGCAAACAGCAAAAGTTCCAACAAAAGCCGACTCCTACAACTTGCACCACAAAGCGTGGGCACCGTCGGACCCTTTAAGAAAACGCGAGATGCTTCGGTTGCTAGTTTTTTTACATTCACGTGGGAGGTGGGGTGTAATTGCCGAAATTCCTAATTTTTGACAATCAATAGACAGGATATTGCTATTATGAAACACGCCGACAGTCGAGTGTTTTATGAAAAGCTTGGGAAAAATTTTGATGTTCGCCATGATGGGCCATTTTTGATGGAGTTATGTGAATTGTTGACTGTAAACTGTTGGATTTATGTGTTAGGATGACGACTGATGGCAGAGATTAAGTTGTAAGGGCGGTTATTGTTATATTTATCAATGACTTTAGACTTAAGTGTTATGAAATATTAGGTTATTTTTTGCTCTCAAAGATTTCACCTCACTCTGACGAAAATTACAATACCTGTAGAATAGAGGATAGAGTTCGTTAAAACTGCCTAAAACGTATTAGACAGAAAATGTAGATAAACTTATAGAGGCGGTCTGCGGTTGCGGGCAAATCTCTTTAGAAACAATGCCCGCGACCGCAGACCGCACTGTAATTCATCGCGATGGTGATGTTGAAAGAGAACTCCACAATCGACCGAAGTGTGGAGCGAAGTTTGAAGTGAACGACAGCGTTTTGTTTTCGAGCAAAGTTGAAGATTTTTTTTTTACTTATAATATCACACATAAAACCCATATCCGAGACAAATATCTGCAAACATTTGTCCACGGCGGAGATCGAACCCTCCTGCGTCTCAGCCGGCTATAACACCAACTGTGCCACGAAGGTCGCCAAAGTTCTTTCGATTAAAAGAGTAGACGTCCGAGGCTCGAAGTCTCCATGTTGTGAAGGCGTCCAACAATAGACACTTACGTACTACAAATAATTACCTATTAACATTGTCCAACTAGTCGCTCAATGTCAGCAAGCCCTTAATAAAGTTAAGCCACTAATTGACTCCTATAGTTCAACTCGTCTGAAATAAACCAAAGCCAAGACTAAATAACTAATTCGTTTCGTCATAACAAAGCTCTGTTCAAATTGTATAATTTAGTTTAATTATCCATTCATACTCCAGCGGACTCACACGTTGATAATAAACCTGATGTTTTAATAAATTTTATGTAGCTTTCTCCGTCGTGCTTGCGGTTGTGTGTATGGTGTGAGGGAGATGGGTGGTAATGGGAATAGTTTCCCTCAGGAATCCTGCTCACCCCGTAGGTTCATTCGTGACGCTCATCCAATTTTCATCTAAGAAATTGTGGTTGCTAGTGATGTGGTAGAACTTATGTAGTTTGTAATATCGATTATTTTTAAATTTTTTGTTTCAAATTTACCGCGTTAATATTAAATTTTAATTCAAGTTATTCTTAAATTGTATAAGAACAAAAAAATTTAAAAAAATGTGTTTTTTACTATTCACACTAAATTTAAATTTACAAAAGATTTATGAATGTTATTTATGACCTTGAACAAATATGCGCTCAAACTCCGAAAAAAGGAGTCATTATTTATATAAGTTAATTATGAAAAGGATAACCAGCTCATTTTACATTTAGTAAAATAATAATAATATTACATAAGAATTAAATTAAATTGGCGAAGTCGAACAAGCATGAACTTAAACTTCATTTTTGTGTCCGTGTACATTGAATCAACTCGGTTATTTTTGGAGACGAGTGCCGTAATTTTTCAAATCGATAAGAACGTTTTCCATCCTTAGCCCCGCCCGGCACATCAATAATACCAATCCACAAAACAATCTTAAACACCGTAATTTACTCTCAAAAAGTGGCGATTTTGTCGCCTAATTTGTTAAAATGGTTCTTTTTTTTGTCGGACCCTATTTTCGACTTTTTTCCTACTTTTAACTTTGGCAAAATGAGTAAGCGATTCCACGCTCTGTGTGTTCCGAAGATTAATTGTCGTAAATTCATCATTATTAAGTTTTTTGTTGAAATGTCTCTATTAATATTGGACTATGGTTAAGTTACCTACCTGTGAGGGGGCGTAGACATCTGTTTCTGTTGGTAAAAGATTTTATTTAAAAAAAATCAGAGTCAAGAGCTCTAAATTAAAACAGGGTGTCTCGTATTCTCCATAGGTAGTTTTGGTACATTTTTATTCTATCAATTTTTCATAACAAAATTTAGGTACATACTAAAATTTTTATAAATTTGTTTGATATATAACAAATAGTTTCCTATAATGGACCACACATCCACCTCAATGGCTTCATGCCCGACCATCGGACCACAAAGGTCAGTGGCGCCCGTAGCCACGGTATCAAGACAACCAGCCTCTAAGACACTAATCACATGACCCAGGGGTAGTAACTGGAGTAGAAGCCGGGATAAGGAGGTCTAACCTCGAGGCTCCACCCGGAGACCCCGAATGGATTAGGAAGACAGTGAAAGATGAACAAATAGTATCTCATATTTGCAGAACCAAGTACATGTTTGCCTTGCGAACGTCACAAATTCACTCTTAAAATTCTCGCAACACCACAATAAAACAGTAATCTTTTGTATACCCTAACTCAACTAAGCACAAACAAATTCCTTAGATCATTACGGATAATCCCTCGCCATTTGTTCAATATATAGGCTACTAGCAAGAGAAACCTGACCGAGTTATATGGCCCGAAATTGTATTGAAAATAAAGAAGTCCCACAAAGTAACCCACTCAATAAATGTTTACAGCTTGCTGTTGGCACAATAAAAATAACTGTACAGGCGCCTGAGATAAGCTATTTTACACTTAGTAACCTTTATGATTTTATTGTGGGTTCGTGCTGTAGGTTCGTAAAAGATACCTGAGAGTTGTCGAGAAGATGACTGATGAATACATTTCTAGAGCTTTCTTAACACTATCTTTGAGCACAGGTTGTGACTCGCAGGTGTTCTTGTCATAATAATTCATAATTCATTTATGCAGACACAGGTAAACTTATAGCCTAAGCCAAAACAAGTTACCAAGAGCTATTAAAAAATCTGATCTGAATCTAACTCAAAGTAACACAATAATAATTTAATATAAATAACGAATAAACAAAACAAATAATCATACATAATAAATCTCTTCTCTTAGTGTCAAAACAATTGAATTTTAATGTCGTTAAATAATAATGATAAAATATAAAATAAATTGATAATTTTTTCAAGCAAAATAAATAAAAGTCAAATAGAATATAAAATGTCATTATTTAATGAGCCGTTTTCGAACTCGACAAAATAGTTACTGCCCTACAGCCCTCGTAGAAAGCGTTAGTGTTATTCTTAACTTAACAAGCGTAGTGACTATGGCAGAAGTAATATAAGAAGGCCTATGTCCAATTGTGGACGTAGTCCTACGGCTCAGATGAATTAATAAATGAAAACAAAACACTAACAATTGAAGGGTCCACTGCAATAATGCTGAATGTCCAAAATTTTACCAATTCAAACCAAGTATGCCATTCGATTCCTAGATCTGCATAGTACATTTTCGCACTTTCAAACTGTTAAATGACGCAGGCAGTCCCGAGATAAATCGATTTTAAAAAAATTGCTACACGACTAGAACGATGGATGTCACAGGCGATCAGAACTATAATGATAAATATCCATTCATTTCACCTCATATTCCATGGAAATTACATATTCCATTACGATGAGCTTCCGCATGCTGCAAATGTAGCAAAACGAAGGGATTAATAGGACGTAAGATTTTGGACAACCATCGTTTTAGACCGTGTAAAAGTGTGGACATTCATCATTATAGTGCAGAATTTTTAGGACTTCAACGCTGATAATCAAAATTTCACATAATTATAAGAACGTTTTTTTTATAAACATTAAAAAATAATACTCTGATATGTATACTAAAAGTTCATAAATCCATTTTTTTTATTCCTATTACTGGAGTTTTGTATTATCCAATAAAAACCTTTAAACTCAAATATCTCAAAACTAGATTGCAATGACATTCAGCATTATTGCAGTGGACCCTTCAATTATAGTCCTGTCTTTGTTAATTGTACAAAGACAGGACTATAATTGTTAGAGTCCGCGCCACTACCGAAGTCAGATAGAAGCGGCGCTGCTATAATAGAACTAAATACGGACAACAGACTGTACTGTAGAGTTTAGTTCCCACTTTTGTCGTAAGACTTCAGTGGTGGCTACTCTACCGACTCTACCTAGCTTACTCCGCGCGGTTCTATCAATTAGGTTCACTACTAGTAAATAATTTATTGTCTTACTGAAAAGTGTTCGTTCATCCGCATTGTACCTCTAGATATTGAAGCTCTCGTAGGGTCCTTTAGTAAGCAAATAATAATATATATTTAGTTACAAACTATGTACACTTCCCAATTTACAATTTTATCATACAAATCTAAAAAGAGAATTTTATATTATTGTGACTAACTTTAAAACAAAATGGTTGTTGAGTAAGTTTCCAAGCTATCTATGGCTTATTCAAAGTCATTTTACAAAAGGTTCGAGAAATATGTAGTCAAGGTGGTGACTATATTCTCCTTAGAAATGTAGCCTTGCAAATGTACTTAACAACCAAAGACACACACACTTCGAACCTTTTTTAAAATTTGAAATTCCTTTGGAATATCCATTTGTTTTGGTTGCAAAAAGGATTATTCTAATTACCTATTGTCTATGACCATAAAAGAACCGCTTCCAATTCATGTACCGCGTCGACGTAGGCATGAATGCTATCTATGGCTCTATGGTCTGATAACGTTCTGAGAAAATAGAGTATTTTTCTGTAGGTATTGTTCAATAAGTTTCGTTTTCGAAAGGATTAACTAACTTGTTCTCACACGTTTAGTTTAACTTTTATTTTTAAGCTGAGCTAATATTTAAGACTGAATTGAGCCACTTAGGCAACGAAAGTTTTATGAATAAAATTTTATAATTTTAGAACTGGCAATGGATGGCGCAAAAGTGGAGTAGGGGCGCTGATTTTTTATAGTTATGTCTTTGAAAAATTACAGCTTTCTAGGAAGAATAGAATCTTCGTAAAGCCGCAGACAGACGGACACAGTTATACAAAGCTAATATAAGGTTATAAGGGTTCCTTCTTGTACTACGGAACCCTAAAAACCAGGATCTTCATATTTTCGGGTTCGGCCTTTTTGTAAATTAACGTTTTTATTTATCTATTTCGCTTATTTACTTAACGCGCTAATTTGCACCATATATGTACAAACTAAATAACATGCTCTATGGGACGCTGCAGTGCACACTGTTAGATGGATTAGGCTTTCCCAGCCATCTTCTCAGCTTATTCAGCTATTTGTAAGAGGAAAGAAAAGGTCAACACGTCTGATGCCTACTAAGCCGCGGGTCTCCTCACGATGTTTCCTTTAAATCACGTGTTAAGTGTGCACATATGTACATATTTCAAGAAAGAAAAAACCATCGGCCCACGCCCGGTATCGAACCCAAGACCTTCGGATTGAAAGTCAGGGGTAAATACTACTCGGCCAACATGGCTTTAAATAGATAGATAGATATTTATTTGGCAATAAACACATAAACACGCAAAAACAGCACAGACAAAACACAGTACGTATACAAGACCAACATAAATAACTTTACACTTAAAGAATGAAAATTAATACCTAACTTACAATGAGATGAGGATGACCTACACAAACACATATTATAGTAAAGATAGTCGGACAGGGCACCAGAAGTAAGTCTTTTCTGTGTCGCTGTTGGCCAAAAAGGACCAGTCTCAGCTATATGCTGCTCGGCACCAGAGGTACGAGGCAGCGCTGGTTTTCAGACTGATCCTGAAAAGGTGGCTTCACGAACGCAGACCATTTAATGATACAAAGATAAAATAAGCTTAAAGGTACCCATAAATAAACGATGCCCAATACAAATCGTAAAATTGTAATCTGGTTCTAAGTTTATTGCGTGAGCTCCATTCCAAACATTTACAAATAAGTTTGACATGAATAAATACAGTGGTACTTTACAACTTGACGAGTATCTACTAAGTTCGAGGCTTTACGATCGAATCCACGGGGTAGGGATGTTGTAAAACCAAATTGGGAGCTATGAGGTCCGTTGGTTTGTTTATAGTTTGATCGGCATTTGAACGTTCCAAATAAAAAAAATAAACAGTAACTCAAGGGGAAAAGTGGATCAAGACCCACACACATATACCGGGACCCTTTTTGGGGTCTCCGGGTTAGACCTCCTTACCCCGGCATCAACTCCAGGGGCTACTATTTTCCTTTGATTGTTGCTCCTAGTCTGTACTAGGAGGTCACGTGGCTGAGAAATCCAGTGACTTTTGTGTTCCGGGGGTCGGGGGTGCAGCGGGGCCAGGTCGTTCAGATGGCCATGTAGCCCGTTGTCGGTGTACCGCAGGGCAGTTGCCTTTCACCCGCGCTGTACGCCCTTTACACCGACGACATCCCCACCCTGACAGAGATCATCCAGCCGGGTAGGGGAACTAACGTCACGCTCGGATTGTTCGCTGACGACAGCGCGTACTTCGCGTCGTCCACCAGCCCCGCTTTCGCAGCCAAGAGGATGCAGCAGCTCTTAACCTCCTCCCGCTCTGGATGGACAAGTGGCGCATCGCCGTCAACGTGGTTAAGACGGCGGCGCTACTGTTCACCCGACGCAGACGCACCCTACCTCCTCTACTGTAGAGGAGGTAGGGTGCGTCTGCGAGCTGTAACAGCTCCGTGGCCAGGATGTCGCATGGGTTCCGCATGCAAGGTACCTTGGAGTGGAGATAGACAGGTCGTTGAGTATGCAGCCCCAGGTAGACCGCGCGCTTGGACAAGCTCGCGCTGCCCGGGCGCTCCTCCGACCTGTCCTGGACTCTCATCTTCCACTCAGAACCAAGATGTGGATGTACAAGATGTACATCCAGTCATGTCTGATGTACATATGCTGCTCCTGCATGGTATGCTCTTCTCTCCGCTACCAACAAATCGAGACTCCAGGCCCAGCTAAATATCACGCTGCGAGTTAGCACGGGCGCGGGCCGCTATGTCAGAAAAGACGTCATCGCCCGCGACGTGCAAATACCATCCATCGAGGGCTTTGTGGTCCACACAGCGCGTCAGATGTTTGACCGCGCGGACAGTGGGCCACACACCCATCTTAACGGCATTGCACCCTTACACGCCCGACCTCCAGACCATAAAGGTCAGTGGCTATCATAGCCACGGGACCTACTTCAATAGTGAGCGTTGAAGGAAAAATCACCATCACCAACCGCACCTAAGGACACCAGCCTTCAAGGCATAGTTTGCATGACCCAGGGGTTGTAACCCCTGGAGTGGAAGCCGGGGTAAAGAGGAGAAACCTCGAGGCCCCACCCAGTGACCCCAACAGGGGTACTGAAGACAACGACGACGACTACGCAGACAAAGGAAACTATAGGGTTCCTTGTAACCCTAAAAATGGTAGAAACTTTCAATTCGTTCCTTTAGAGGCAAACTAAAGTAAGTACAGATAGCGTCATAAATATGTATGTTCTTGCACAAGACACATCACTTGTGTAACACATCACAAACTTCAAATGTGTACGGCCGGAGGCGATTGAGGAGTTGTTAATTGTGACGCTTACTGTACCTACCTAACCTCAATTCAAATTTCAACAAAAATACCTCCATCTGTGACTTGACCACACGCACAATAAATGCCCACCTAATTTAGGTACCCTTTGCAGATAAAATCTTATTTATGCTAATATATATATCGAACTTTACGGGTTTGTTTAAATGAATTTTATTTTCGCAATCGGAAATACCGCAAATATCGGTTTTGTCAACATGTCGAGCATTAAAAGATAATATGTAAGAGTTAATTGGATTTATAAACAACTTATGTGATCAGAGTTCTTCGAATATCTGTAAGTTACCACAGAAACTTGCGTTTTGTAGATTTATGACAATGGGCTACTTGACTTAATTATATTTTTAGTCCTTCATGTTGATGTAGACTGTCAGACACATATTTTATCTTTTTAATGTAATACAAACATTAAGGCGATTAGTTATGTCGAAATGTAGCATGACGTCAGGCGCCGTCGTGTTTCGATACAGTTTATGAATATGCTCTGACGTCACGAGCCGCCACTCCTACCACCTACAATGCGCTTTAACTTAGTATCGTTTCATTTTTCATTCATTATAGCCATAAAACAACAACTACTGAACACAGGCATCCCTCTTGATCTCCATAAGGGGTAGTTGCCATACTCACCACGCTTGGCAGGCGGGTTAGCGAGCGCAGTACGGGATGTTAATACACAGAAAGATGCTGCTGCCCATCTTCGAGGTATTCCTTAGCAGATTCTTACTGCATCCACGGGTAAGAGAGCAGAGGCAACATTCTACAGCCGGCACCACACAGCTTGATATGTAAAAAACATGTATTCTATGCCAAAATGGGTTGATTTTCAAAGTAGTAAAGTAAGTAAAAAATAATTAAAAAATGCATAACATACATTAAATTAAAATATATTTCTAGGTTTCAACGCATATTTACCTACTAAGGTGGCTGGACCACCCGACAACTTAAAACCATAAATTTTCCTAACATACTTAAATTCAAATTAGTATAATACCTACCCGGTTTCATAAGATTTACAGCTATATTATATTACAAGTTAATCTAGCAACATTTTAACCCTGTCCGTACATAAATGTCGTTTTAAATAATATTAACTCGGTGCGAAGTCCGACTCATCTTCATTATAACTAAGTTAATTAATTTGAGGCTCGTTGGAAGCTGTTTGGGCCGCTTTGTAGAAGCGGATACATTGATAACGACCACAGTGGTTTAGTTAGTCTGATAGCCAGCGAGAGGCATGTTGCATCAATACCCGCTGGGGACAATGTTTGCTTTTCAGTAGATCTTAGTAGAAGTAGAACTTTTTGTGAAGAGTCACCCGGGAAGTGCTACCACCATACTTATTTATACCGCCAAGCAGCATGTCGTCTGCATTGCATCCGCATCCAGGCTCAGCAAAACATCACGCTGCGGATCTGCACGGGCGCGGGCCGCTACGTCAGGAATGACGTCATCGCCCGCGACGTGCAGATCCAAACCATCGAGGACTTCGTGACGTGATCCACACGGCGCGTCGCATGTTCGACCGCGCCGACAACAGAACGCACGCCAACCTCAACCGCCTCGCCCCGCTGCATGCCAGACCCCCGGACCACAAAGGTCAGTGGTGATTGCAATCAGCCACTGGAGTAGAAGCCGGGGTAAGGAGGTCTAACCTCGAGACCCCACCCGGAGACCCCCAAGGGGGTCCGGAAGACAGAGATGATGATGATGATGATGTCTGCATTGCTGTGTTCTGGTAAGGGTAAGGGGGCCGGTGAAATTACGGGCACACGAGACCTTAAAATGTCTCAGGGTGACGGCCGCAATCGTGATCACCGCGGTATTGTAGAACGCGGTAACATCAGATAAGCCTTCGGCTTGTCTTGTCATTTAGTCGTATAAAAAAGAAGATGTTATACTAAAATAATATAAATCCAAAAGTGTGTATGGATTAGATAGATAGATTTAAACTCTTTATTCTATAGTCACCATCAACATAAATTTTACAAAGAGCAACACAGACAAATATAACATACAATGAGTGGGCGGTCTTATCGCTAAAAGCGAAATTGATGCTTGTTACCTGTAAGCAGATCCTTCCTAAATCCATGGGCAAGCGGACAGAGGCAATATTCCACTACCGGCATCCACGGTAAGATCGAGATATAATGTTTAGTGCCAATTATCGCCTAGCCTACTGAACAGATTATGGACGTGAAACGTGGAAGGTGTGTAAGCAGGTTAGGGACTTAACTAGTAATATAGATATTAGTAGTATAGATAGTAATTTAGACGGTTAATTCAACACATGGCGCATTCACAGTAGGTAAGTAAAATGGGTCTTTAACATTTATTATTATATAGAAGATTTATGGAGCGTCACGAACTGGTAATTATGCTGTACTATTGGATAGATAGATATGCAGATAACTCTTTATTGTACACCACACATTGAACAGTGGACAGTGGACACAGTGATACCGGCGGACGTCGTCCTGCCCGCTGATTTGCAGACGTACTGACAGCAGCGCCATCTACCGGGTTCAAATGTCCAACTGTTTAGGAGGAGATAGACGTACACCCGTATCGCTGTAAATATTTTGTAACTCGAGAGTTATAATTTCGCTATAACTCGTAAGATATTGATTTAATTTATACGGTTTATGCGGCAAATATGTTCTATATGAACTACTCAAGATGTTAAATAAATTTATTTTGATATATATTCACACCGTGTTTGTTCAAACGTCTATGCAATTAATGCAATTTATCAAAATTGAAATTAGAAAAGTGCTTACTATGTGTAAACCATATAAAATATTCATTTTGTAAAAACGGGAATTACTCACGTAGTAGTAGTAGTTATTGTAACGTCGAAGATTATTCCGACACGTTTCGATTTTTCAAGAAAATCATCATCATGGGATTGAATGCCTGTCCGCGCGTGGGGCCGACACGATTTCTTGAAAAATCGAAACGTGTCGGTATAATCTTCGACGTTACAATACTACGTGAGTAATTCCCGTTTTTACAAAATGAATAGTATATCTCACGTTAATTTTGAAAGTGAAATAGTTAACCTTTACGGCATATAAAATATGTTGTCGCTGACTTTTTTGTAGACCTGTTTAAGCGAAACAATTCTTCTATGAATCACTTGAACCTAACTTAAATGGTTTACGCGGCGCACGCCAAAACAACTCCCAGTCGGCAATAAATTTTCCGACTTGTTCAACTAAAAAACCAGCTTGGGCTGTATCCACGTACCCAACACGTGTGCTGATGTTCCAAATGTTGAGGGGTAGCCTTCTTGTTTTCACTTTATTTTATAATTATTTATCTGTATGTAAAATGTAAGTGTTTCTGATAACAATAAAACTTTTTATTTCTAATTAAATATTTATAAACTATGTATCTGTGAACACCTCAGTTGATTTTTGCAATTCTTTTGAAGTAATTCATTCCTTGTCCTTATCTATTTTTTTAAACAGACTCACAGAAAAATTAATAAATTAATAACACCAATTTTGCGTCTGGACTTAAACATAATGTACATAAGTATAGATGGAAAAACACCAAGACCCGGAACATATATCTGCAAATACTTGTTTTGCCCCGAGGCGGGGAATCGAACTAACAATACATCGTCTACGTGTAGTTACAGTATTATAGAAACACTTGTAGATCTTGGTGTGGTCTGCCGCAGGCTATTTTATCTCAGCCGTAGATCCTCCACCGCTTGACATGGGCCTCCCTCGTGGAACTCCAAGTATGAGGGGCTGCTGCCGTTCTCGCCACTCTTGGCAGGCGGGTAAGCGAGCGCAGTACGGGATGTTATACGGAAAAACGCTGCTGCCCATCTTCCGGAATCCTTGGCAAATTCTTACTGCACTAGCAGACAAGAGAAAAGGGGCAACATTATATTGCCGGTACCCCATGGCATGCTAGGCAGGCTATCTCGCAAACGTCAAAAATAGTTCCGAAAAACCATAAAGATGATGATTTTGTACACACAACTCAACCTTCTTGTACGTTATACAATATGGGGTTTTCATAAAAAAAATAGATCCGCAAAACCGTTAGAGTTGGTTATTTGTTGGTAAACACGATTCATAATGGCAAGGCAAAAACAAGAACAAATGTAACCTAAGCAATGTTTTTATTTAAAGTGTAAACCCACACTAAGGTATCATTATAGAAATGAAACCTAGCTTCCTAGATCTAGACTTTTGAACATTGAAACTATATAACAACTTTAAAACAATTTAAATAAATTTTTGACTCCGTTTGCGTCAGATGAAACGCGTGTTAGAAAAAGACGCAAGAAGAGCCTTAATCCTTTAATGCCATCATTTGCATAAATCTATCTATTCTATGTTTCATAACATATAATAAAAACAAAAGCAGGCACTTATCAAATTCAAACAAAGAATTCCAAATTTAAATTAAACATCTCACAACGGTCCAATCTGAACCGGATTAGACATAATAATAAAATGCAATCAAATCAAAATATTTTGAAGGTGCATGATAAATTACTATGTGGTTGGTCATTAAACAAACTTAATTCACGTAGGTACCTAAATGCAGGAATCCTAAACATGTAACCTAATAACACCTTTGGGTGTCTTTGCCCGGGGCTTCTATGTCTGAATGAGATTAAAATGCTGCTTTTTATTCTACCAGTGTCCTTCAAACCCCGCTATGGATTAAACGTCATCTTCATTTTAAAAAACTTTTTGTTGTTATGTGTAAAATAAGCAAAGATAAAGATATATTTATTTGCTGGAACACAATGTTATAAAGGTCTTAAAATTAATGTAGTTCTAATTATGTTCTACCTTAATCAGCATGCAAATTTATTAATAAAATTTAAAAAGTTTTAATAAAATTTAAAGGAAATAAAAAGGCCAATAGGTATATTAAATTCATATAAAATATTTACTCATAATTCCAACTTGTCTACTAAAAATTCATAAATATCATAATAACATTTGCTTAATAATAATTGCCTCAATTGAGATTTAAATATATTGTCATTTTTGTTTTTATATGACTTTTTGGTACTTTATTATAAATATTTGGTGCCATACAGACCAATAATTTATCATTAAACAGACGAAAAAAATATTCATGTCCTATTCATACAAATCACTGATTGCCAAATAACATTATTTCTTTCTGAGCAACTCATTGTTTATTATAATATATAAAGAACTAAACAATTATTGTCCACTCACTTTCTCCGAATGTAAAAATAAATGTATACTTATGGCTACTTACATTGAATAACGACGAAACTGAATATTTTGTGAAACCCCTAAAATAAAATAATTCAATCGCAAAGGTCATCAAGACTCTGGCACATACATACACACACACACACTCACTCACTCACACACATTCACACAAACTCACTCACAAACAGATAGTTTTAAATTTAATGTTAGTTTTTTAAATATATTTCTCAGTGGAACATGTATTATCATGTTCGGAGGGCGCTGACTCTGCAACACAGTTTCGTTTAACTTTTGCAGTAGTTCAAAGTTCCAAGTAGTTTTTGTTGCACATGTTGGTAAGTTGTGAAAAATTACGTACATAATAAAAAATAAGAACAAATAAATCAATTTGCATTAAAAAGTTCAATTCATCAACTTGCTTAAATAGTAGATATATCACTTAACGTGACAGATAATAATATCAATTACTCTAGAAATATATTTGAATCACCAGTAGGATTCGGGTTTGGCTTTTCGCAGGCCAATGCTGCGGCACGCTCGCTATGTTCACTCTGTGCGCATGCGGTGTTGTGTGCAACACAAGCAGAACCTAACTTAGTTTTGCTAGGGGGTTATTTTGTTAGTAAGTAAGTCAGTAACTTAGTGATTATATTAAGATGAAAGATCTATTATTTTAGGAACGAATATAATAAATAGGGCATTGCAAATCTTAACTTAGAAAATATAGGTGCAAAAGAAAAACGTGCTTAGATGGTATGGTGTGAGCTCAATAAACCTAACCGATTTTAATTATAAACTGTAAGAAGGATTGCTGAACTGAACACAAAGATGAAATTTAAAAAATTAGTACAGATTGGAATAACCTATCTACCAAGTATGCAATAAGGTACATTATTCAACAATATAATCATATTTTATTAAAATAAAAATTATACTGTAAGACGATTTTAATATATTGTTTATTAACTGCTTTATTGCCGTATTCTCCGACAAAAAGCTCCATTTTAACACCTCGCTTCACGTCGCTTCAAGAACAAACTTGTCCAAGGTTATGGCCGAGTTGATTCGCTAGATCGTTCTATTATTAAAAACTAGTTTGTCGTTTTTGCCTTTGAACGAAAGCGAGTGTTGTCTACAGCAAAAGCGTTTAAACGAATTAAAATTCCCCAAATTCCGATGTTGCGTAAGTGAGTGAACTTTCTTGATGACCTTGGTTCATCTTGGAAAACATCTGGGCCTGATTCATAATAACAACATTAATATGAAAAAATATCTATACCTATCTGTAAGAATTATAAGTAACTACACCTTTTATAAAAAATCGCTTGATGTGAAGACAAAACGCTTCCTATAATTACGCTCCAATTATAGGACACTGCCTTTCTGCCAGTTATTTACTACGAGAAAATCATTTATTCACTTTAATTTGATTCAAACTCTTCTAGTTTTAAAAATAGAACCATATTTTAAATGCTTTCTGAGCTTCTTTGATTTTGAAAATAGAACCACAGATCGAAATCTTACTCAGCTTTCCTGGGTTTTTATTATAGAATCATAGCTTATAAAGCTTACTCAAATTACAAATGAAATAAATATAGGGAGTAGGTATGTCTGTTGTAGAGAAGACGTCTTAGGCGGCTTAGATTCTCATCTACACTACCCGTATTTTTTGTCCCTTATCATGACTAACCCGGGTTATTAAAACACGATTAGTCGATTCCATATCATTCAGATTATATCGCGGCTAAATAAGAACAAGAATTTTGATGTCTCTATTTTTTTGCTTGCGGTTTTGCCCAAACAATGTGTGGTCATTAATGATGCGAAAAGTCGAATGTTATGGTTTATGTGTGAGTTTGGTATCTCTCACGGTAGGAGATAGACCTCCCTGTTTGGAGTGCTATTTGGGCTAGCCATGGGAGGTCGAAAATTAATTTTGGTGCGTGAAATCTAAGACCTTTAGATGGATTTAGTAGGCGTTGATATTTAAAAGGAAAAGAGAAGTTCATGGCTGTTATTCACGTCATTTACAACTAAAAGTGTCAGACCAGATCCAAAAATACTACTAAATAGTATATATAAATGATACATTTAAGCTCCTGTCACATCAGGAACTTCTGTTAGTTTTAGATAACAAAGTAAAGTATTTAAATGAAAAGCAGCAGATTTTGTTTTATTGCATGTTTATTGGTTTGTCCTGATACGTAAAAATTTAGACCTCACGTCTTCTCAGTTGTTTTATTTGGCTTCTAACGATGTAATTTACTAATGAAACAACGAGTAAACATACAGTGGTAGTACTAACTACTATCAACGGCCATGGGCCACACTCGCGCGTCTAAAAAGCCCTTTACCCGATCTCTATCTGATTGATGAGTCGACTAATATAAAGCTTGTAATTGATTCTCATATAAATTCCTCACCATTCCGAATAATGATGTTCATTTAAATAGTCAGGTGTAAAAAATAATAATTCATTTCTAGATAAATAATCATAATCAAAACTCTACCCTCAAAATGCATAGGACCATGAAATAAGTTGGATATTCGAACGGATTTATAAGATGACAATCAAATTTCCTTGGAACCTGCTCTGTCATAGACAAATCATCAGCTCCTGTGCTCCAGTGTCCATGGAATAAATAACTGTCAGTTGTTATGAAGACTCACTTGGCCGAGTGAAGTTCTATTTTTGAAACAGAAATATAAATTAATCATGGAGGCTTTACTAGGTTTTTGCAGAGACAGAAGCGTATAATAACATTGTTTCTAGAGTATTATAAGGAATCAAAGTGACTTTTTGAAGGATATCCTTAATCCATATTGCGGCAATTTTCTACTAGGTACGAAAATTGAAATCGTACGTAGAAGTTATATTCTAAATTCTGTGTGAACGCTTTTAGGGAGCTTTGTAAACTCGCCAACTGGGAAGTTTAGATGCTAAAAACGAAAATTCACGCTTAAACCGATATTATTTTTACAATGCAGTAGTTGCGAGTGACACAGCCTTGATGATGTGTCAAGTTTGGCGTTGGTATAACAATTCTACCCCCGACTACTTGCAGTTGTCATCGCCATAAATGTTTCTTTTTCGGGGGCGGTAACAGTTTTTTTCGAGCACATTGGGGGGCGACCACACTAGCTGACTTTAGCTGGACCGCACCTATCCGTAAACATAATAAACCTTAATATTTACGCTTACTCAAAGCAATAAACATACAATGAGCGAGTACCAGTAAAAATCCGCTCAGTTTTCCGACTACTGAAATTAAATTTGAACTCAAAGTGTGGGGTTTTTAAAGTTGGTATTTCCTTGCGTGTGGTTACTGTCCGTTTTTAGTTATTTGTAAAGTAAGGCATTGTCTTACGTTATATTTGCGTTTCGTAAGAGATAAGATAGGGATGGGAAAGCTTAGGATTTAATAATACGGACTTTTTATTATTGTTTACTTTTCGCAGTGAGTTGTTTGATCCTTTGGTAGTTTGGGTAAATACAATTTGATCGGGCTGATAAGTAAAGTCCTTTTTTAGAATTGTTTAGATATTTCTTATGATGACTGTCTTATGTCTATAGACGCGATTAAAATAAACGGTTGGCAGGTTATACTAAGGATGATTCTTGTTGTAGTTCGATTAGGACCAAAGTGGTCAACATAGCGCGTGGAATTCTCGACTGTCTTCGTGGCTTAACTGGTCTAATAGTCAACTGATACGCAGGAGGTGGTTGGTTCGATTACCGAATAGCGGACAATGTTTGTAATTTTTCTGAAGGTATTTGTATGTAACCCGTCTGGGTATCTTTTATGCATTATAATATAAGTCTGTGTTAAAAAATATATAAGTATTCAATTAAAATATATAAGTATACAAGCTTAGTTTGGCAGTGGGCTGACCGTATCTGTCAAAGAACCGACAACCGTTCTGGTAAAGGAGTTCTTGAATGGAGACCGCGTCTTGGCAAGCTTTGTGTAGGACGCCAATCAGCTAGCTGGAGTGATGATTTGCGAATGGCAGACGTTGGATGCTGCAAGCTGCAGACAGACTGAAATGGCGCAGATTTGGACATGGGTCCAGCTGTGGAAGATTTGAAAATATAAGCCGATGATGATTATTACTCCTGTGTCCAAATTTACTCCAGATATCAATAGCCAATTGAGTTTAGAATACGAAACGTTTAATAATTTCGCCAAAAATAAATTTTCGGAAATCGAAAAAATATAACGGCTTTGGTAATCGCTTTTACAAAGACTCGCAAGGATTAAAAATAAAGCTAAGTAGCATTACTTATTTCGCAACTGAACTTAAAACGCAAAGGTACGTAATCCCTAAGTATCACTCAGGTATATTAAGTTTTTTAACCTTGTATAACAACGAGCTTATAATAAGTAGCAGATAGTATTATAGGACACTCGCAAAAACTGCGCAAGCTCAATATTTCAATTGTTAATTATCGGGAATCAGGACGCCGTGACAAATCTTGCTACGTTATTTTATCTAGCATTCAAAATCCATCTCTATAAGTAATTACTTTGAGACGATTTTAACTTGAGGCATTAAGTAATGGATAATACCCGAAGTGGTCATAATGAGCATTTATTCATTTTCACTAGTCGTGATTTCACGGACACTTTTGTTTGGCACACTCCCGTTTCAGTGAATGAAGGCGTCATGCTTCAGAGTCAAACGATGCAAACTGAACTTTATTAAAATGCAGTAAGAATAGCGTTTCAAAGAAATTAAGTGTGACTACCAAAAATTATGGTACACTGCTAGTGGTAGTGAGTGTGACAATGAATTTAATGGTGTAGATTTAAGTCAGCATTTCCGTAAATTAGCGACAATTTGCTGCATTGTACTAGCACTACTGGGTATGAGCGAGGTAATAAAATAACAGAAGCAGTCATAATTTACTGAGACTGGTGAATGAGGGAGAGTGTTTTTGAATTTCGTATAATAAAAAAAACGAATGTTGACCGTTTTAAAAGTGGTAGAGCATTATATATTATGGTTAGATTTATATCTTTTATGTATGTCGTGATTTAATATTGTAGCCTTGAAATATCTAAAGTATCTGAAGTAATAATATTTTTTTTAAAAACAAGGAACTTTTTCTTTAAAAAATAGCTATTTAATAAAAATAGTTACAAATGAAAAATAAAATGTTGTTAATAATATTTACTTCAAACTTTAGTAACTTAAAAAATATTGAAATAGTTTTAGCTAGATGAAATAAGCGTCAGCTTTGAAATAACGAAAAGTTTCATAAAAAAAATATCACAGAGACCTATTAAACTGCACTTAAAAAGGGCTGAACCAAACATCTGCTCCTATTAGTGACAAAGACATGCAAAGTCAATCAGCTATGACCCTCGACCTTGGCTGTGATATTTATTTATCTGTGGTTTGACATTTGTCAAGCATATGCTATGCCACGTGCCGTTTTTTCAGGCATTTTGAAGTGTATGCTTTTATTTTCACCCTTAAATTTCACGTTATTGCTGATTTATGAGGATTTTTTTTTCACTTAGTTTGTTATTGGGAAGAAATATAGAAGGTTGGAGTTTATCAAGCCTGTCTGCATGGAGAATGCAAATAAAATAGAAGCATTTTTTCTGATAATAAAAAAAATTAAATCCATAGACAACCAATAGAAAACAGTCAGAATAATAACTTATTAGAAACCAGGCTTAAATAGCAACTAAAATCAATCATTCTGTACTCTTTTTACTTATGACATTTTTAAAAAGCTAGAAAGAGGTGCAAATATAGTTGTTTCTTCGTAATTTAAAAGGTTGGCGTAAATTAACTGTCAAGTTCATGTAGCTTTTATTTTTTTATCTTTGGGGAATCTGAAACAATGAGCGGTGTCTCAATAATATCGATATAATGATTATTTTTTCAGCACTACGATTACCAAAAAAGTTTGGGAAAAACGGAAGAAATGGGAATAAAATGATTAAAATGTATAACTTGTAACTTCCATTTTAGAAGATATACAACAATTTTCCGACTAATTTTAACAGAAATTATGCAAATTTTACAAAAAAACAACTCAATGATGAAAAGTTACTGACTTGTCCGTATTTTCCTTTCGTGATGTATGTGATTTGCAGTATTTTACTACACACGCCATACTTAGCACTTATCGTAAGAGTGTTTAAAGATTCTATTAATTCGTTTTCACATGCTTTTTTGTAATTTTTTTCATAAATTAAGTAGAATTTACCAACAGCACACCACACATTACGAACCAAACAAAACGCGACCATGTTATGTTGATCTTACTTGACATAAATATGATCGTGTCAGACACGTCATTAGTAGCTTTATACGTCATAAGTACAACCAAATTTAGAACCTTTTGACTGTTCATTTACGCCAACCTTGTAAATTACGAAGATACAACAACTGTATTATGCACCTCTTTCTAGCTCCTTCAAAATGTCATAAGTAAAAAGAGTACAGCTTGATTGATTTTGGTTGCTAATTTAGCCTGGTTTCTATTACGTTATTATTCTTAGAGAAAACTAATCTAAAAATCTGAATATGCACGTAAACGATTATTACGAGGACCTATAAGCAATTCGGAGCGTTCCGAATTCAAATCTGGATTTACAAAATTGAGAATGTGTCAGGCCGGCTATTGATGTAATTTTCACAGAACAAAGAATAATAAATGATAGATGCGGCAGTGGGTGTAAATTGGCTAGGCCGGACCGCCCGCGTTGATGTCTTTTGTATCGAGTATTGACGGACGCATAGCATTCTGTAGCACTTCGTAGAGGTATTATAATATGCTACTTATTTCCTTACCTGTTTTGTTTTTTTACTTATTTCTATACTTTGAAATTTAGAGTTCTAACAAAGCTAGGATTTTATAGGTCCTTAGTTATTAAAAATTAGTCAACGTCATTTAAATTTAGTTAAATAAATCATCTTTTAAAACAAATTAGTTTTGAGACGTTTATTGTATCAAATTGAATTGAATTAATCCCTTTACTTGAATAAGTAATCTATAGAATATCATATGTATTTTTCCCAACATGTAATAAACCCCTTATATGAATTTATGTCTCGATTTTTTCTGGCTATAAATATGGCTAAATTCGAAAATGAACTTAAGGAAGCTTTATAATATAAGCAACCATAAGTTCATTTTCGATTTTTTTAATAAATGTTCAAAATGTTGTCCGCGAAGCGCAGCAACACGTGTTTGCGGCGTGCGTGCACGCAGACTCGCCGCGCGCCGATTGGCCGAGCCCTCAGCGCCCCTCCCACCGCAGAACTGCTGACTCACCGCGATGATACAATTTTATTGGAATTCAAGTAATAATTCTTGATTAGGGGGTATAATGGGAGCATTCGGGAATTTTAAAAGTAGAATGGTGCGAGAGATTTTTTGTTTCGACAAAAGTTTGATCTGTTTTTACTGTTGTATGTTTTTATTAAATGAAATGCATAATATTTATGTAGAGTAGGTTCTTGAAAAAAGTAGAAGAAACCATGAACGAAGAAACGTAAAAAAATGTTTTTCATATTTTTCCTTAAATACATTCAAGGACGACGATCTTTTTGAAATATATTTAATAAACGGCTGGTAATTAGTAAAGTAATATTTGTATTTTTAGTATAAATTTGCCTTATCTTTGGAGTATAGACTGGCAGTGAACAAACTTATAACCAACAATCAAAAATTATACCCAACATATAATTTTTGATTATTGGGCTTTAATGAAAGCATTTCGTGATATTTCTGATTTTGGGAACATAATTTGAAATGTAACTTTCAAGCACACACGTACCGAGTAAGTCAAAAGGTGTTTTTTTCTAAAATTATTTTTTATAAAAAAACACATTTTTAAAGGTTTTGACCGACTTAATAAGGTATTAAGTTTTTGCCTTAATTTAGGAAGGAACCAAAAATTCTATTTGCTTTATCATAAAAGACTATTAATTAATTGTGTATTTTTATAACGTATTTAGTAAAATAATATTTTACGTTATAAAAATACACAATTAAATAATATTTAACTCAAAAGCAAATTATATGGTTTCTGAACACAAAGGCGTGCAAGATTAAACATAAAATATTACAAATAATTATATAAGCGTAAAATATTCACACCTAGTGACGATCGTCTTCAGCCAATTTTAACGCGTGACTATTTTGCGAAACGTCATCATCATCATCTTCGTCATTTGCAAACCGTGTTTTTTTGGTATCTATATCTGTTACTGAGATCCTTCAAGGAAAAGGTATATACACAGAAGTACCCCTTTGCCTACGTAGATACTAGGTATGCACCTTTACGTGGGTCTCTTCTTTGTTCTCATACATTATGAAGGTAACTACCAGTCATCACCACCTATTAGGTAAAGATTCCTCGTATTGCAACAATGTAGCGTACCTGCTCTTTAGGAGCATTTAGGGCATTTAGTTCCAGGTATTTATCTAACATACCTAGATGTGAAATTCGAGTTGTTATTAGTCGTATGTGCCACAATACATTTCAAATAAATAGTGACGCTAAAACTTGTTTAATAAGACATATATTTAAAAAGTAGAAAATATAATATGATGTCTGTAAATGATGGTCACGTAGTCACTTGGCGTTTTGTGTAGATGGATATGTTATTGATACGGTATAACGACAATTTTACTGTATATTTTCAATAAATTATACTAGTTGTACAAATTGGAGATGAGGTTCATGTCGGCATCGTTTATCATTTACAATATAATCGCTCCAATTAAAATAAATTATTATAAGTCAGAAATATACCTAACTTTATTACATACCAAATTACTAAGGTTTATAAATAGTGTATACAAAAGGTTGTAACACCGAATGTTCAAATAATATATATAAATACGCCGCTTAAAATCTAAATCAATTATCACAAAAGTTTACGAAAACCAGATTAAAATCACACCATATAGATAATCCACACGCAAGCCGTAAGAATTGCATTACCTATCATAATCTGCTATCAGTAAACCTAATGACCTAAACGCCAAAGATTATAAAAAAGGAAGAGAGAGACCAATCGGGCGTTAGGCAGGTAGGGCCTCCCACCATTGCACCGACCCCGCCTCAAGGCAGTGGACGAGCTCAGCTCAGACGTTACACCGTGCTCACCGGCCGCGCTCATGTGAGCCCGCCCCTCGAAATGAAGTGTTTGTGGTTGTTTGTGCTTACGGTGCTGTGTTTGAGGTGCGACGGCAGCAAGCCGCGGAGAGGACGAGGCAGTATGTGGTGGTAAGTTTGCATATCTATTTTTTATACATCCTTGTTTTTTCGAAGTTTCGAAATCACTCTTATAATGTTCTCTAATCAAGTTATATTATTGTTCTGTATTCAAAATCGTTCTACTTAATTTGTATTCTTTATTCAAAATCTCTCATTGACTATTATACAATTAACTTCGGATTAAATGTTTTACATTCGTATGTACAAATTAAATAGAACTTTCTGTCATACGTACTTGTAATGTTTAATAAATAATCGTTCATTAAATAAACGTAAACGCATGGTTGTTTGTTTATCAGTAAACCTAAGCTGTTTAACATTTTTAGAAAGTTTCAATTAACTGTCAAATACGGGATGAATTAAAATAAGTTATCGATAAAAAGTAGTAAGATTGTAAAGAGGCCAGCGCCGAGATGTGAACCAAAACAGGTAGTTACCATTCCAAACGGTACTTACCAACGAGAACATTCTAATAGATTTATTTGACTGTTTTGTACTATTTTTATTGATGAAATGTAGAAGAATGTTACCTTATTGATTTATAATAATTTGCTTTAAAGTTAACATAGTTAACCGTTTAAAATCCTACTTAATTAGGTATCGTTGATTAACGTACCTATTTCTTTTCTCAAATAATTAAAGCAAAATTAACTTCGCAAATAATACCGTTGACATATTAACGCCTTTCAAACGTATGTGGTAAAATATATTTTATGGCAAGTTATAAAACTTTTTAAAACTGCGTTGCAAATTTCTTCCGCGTTCCAAAGGGTTAAATTGTAAGGCCGAGTGCAGATGTGCGACCGAGCGGATCTTCCCACTTCGAGCGGATAATTAGCGGATCATAAAACGAAGCGTAAACGCTCTGTGCGAGATCGATAATAGCATCATAAAGTTTAATGCTGACTTTGCTTTTCCTTTTATAATATAAAGGCGTTAAAGTGTTGCATTCTGCATAATTGAGTGTTTTGTTTCTGGTAACACGAACACAAATTTAAGGTTAAAGGTATTTTAGGTATGTAACAGTACTAAATAAGTAAATTTATTTCACCATGTCTCATACATTTATTTTTAATTTATTTTCACGTAAATAAGACCTTTTGAGAATTATATCAAGAATATCAAAAAATAATAAAATTTTGTCAGGATTTCAAAAATTCACGAATATAAACTTTACCGACAAACGTAATATACAATATAATTGACAGTTCATTCCAATAACAGAAATCATTGCCAGCCTTTTGTTTAAATGAATTACAGTTGCTGTGACAGTAAAATGTATAAATGAAATTATTTACTCAAACAATCGTAAAGACAACGATAATGGGACAAAACATCTCCCGTTGGCATCTCCCGTCGCGACGTTACAGTGTGACTGACGGGGGCATCAACTCTGTATTTGAACAGCCTATCAACGTGCTCCCGGTATGCACCCAGCTTAATCTCATATTTATAGACTTTCGCTTCTATTAGAATTCATTATATTCTTTCTGTCATTAATTTAAAATAAAAATAGCCACCCACCGATACCTTAAAAGTTGAAACTAAACGTTAGATTAAGCTTCCAATTAGGTAGAATCATGTAAAGTTAACTTTGTTTTATTAGCTTTATGTCTTTATTCTAACGTTAAAGCCATCTTCTAATTATTATAATTTGTTTTAAAAAAATACACAACATTTTTACATCTAAATATTTATACGGCTTGTACTGTATCTACCGTTGTTCAGTCTTTGCCACTTGTGTTCACTTCACTGTCATAATCTGTAAACACAGTGGCGCGTGTTGGTTCATTAAGCAAACAAAGCTCTTTATAATAATAAAAAAGCATAAACTAATTGATTTTACGACGTTAAGAACTTAGGTTCATTCCCGTCGGCTAATGTTTATCGATGAAGAAATAAATATATGCGGTAAACTAATTCAAGATAATTTATTAATAGCCTCATACATAACATAACATAAACTTATGCGTTATTCGATACAAGCAGTTTATGTATTTTATTGTTGATATTGTAAAACATTATATACGATAGACATTCGTTATGCGGCCGTCGGCACACCGGCATTTAATAAAAAGTCATTTCTTTCTTGTTCAGACAATTATCAGTTGTAATAGTAATCAATAATGGTTTTTATTTTATTATAAGTGAGTAGGTACCTACCTATATTATAAACGAAAACAAAATAAAAGTTTAAGAAGTAGGATGCAATGAAAAAGTTTAAAAATGTAAGATTCAACATTAACTTTGAATATAAAAGTAATTAAAAACAAATTAATGCATAAAAACTTTATATAATTTATTTTATTTATTTCCAACATTTTTAATAACCTAAAAATAAACATTCGAGGTTGAGTTTCAAAGTTTCCAAAAAAAAACAAAGTACCCTTTCAAGTGCCCAAGACAGCTGCCGGAAGACACCAGATCAGTTCCATTCCCTCCATTTTTACTGCAATTATTTTAATGGTGACACATTTAAGAACATAGGCCACTTACGCGAAACCACTTGACATATCCGCTGAGTTACGTATCTACAAATAATTCGGTTTTAATCTCAGTGGATCATTCTGAAAGTATAATTACGGCTTTAATTAAAATAATAATTATATACTATAATAATATACTATAAGTATGAAATTGCCGTTTTATTGTAATAGATCTTCAAATCGACGTAGAACCTTCATGGTTTGAGATTTTTGTGTAAAACTTTTTTCACGTGGTACCTATGAAGTTCTTCTTTCAAAAAATGTGCAACATACGATTCTTTCAGTTGTTTTTTTTATTCAGCTTAGACAAGAAAGATGGATACTTTGAAAATTCGAGTGATTTTTGAATACGAGTTCTGACGCGGAACTAACGCGGCAGAAACAGCTCGCAATATCAATGTTGCGTTTCGAAGGGGGCCTGCTAATGAATGCACCATGCGATTTTGGTTTAAACGCTTTCGTGATGCAAACTTTGATTTGATGAACAAACCACGTGGAAGACCGCCCACACTGGTGAATAACAATGAATTGAAAGAGATGGTGGAAGCCGATCCGAGCCAAACTACCCAGGAATTAGCGGCATGGTTTAACGTTACCTTACCAACAATATGACGAGCTCTGTGGCGCAGCGGGCGAAGGTCCGCCTGCGACGCATGGGGTTGCGGGTTTGATTCCCGCCTCGGGACAAATGTCTGTACGATCTGCATATATTTGTTCAGGGTGTTCTGGGTGTTTTTCTATATATTATAAAAATATGTATCTATGTAGTATAAAGTATTAAGTATATCAGTCATCTAGTACCCATAACACAACCTCTTCTTAGCTTGGGGTTATATGATGCTGTGTGATTTGTCCAGCATTATTTATTTATTTATTTATAATATTGACTCATTTGAGTCAAATCAATAAAATTAAGAAAAACGAAAAGTGGGTGCCTCATGCATGATTTAACTGATCTGCAGAAAGAAACGCATGTTGAAACTTGTGTTGCCATGTTGAATAGATACAGAAATGAAGGAATATTGAATCGAATTGTGACATGTGATGAAGAGTAGATTCTTTACGATAACCGTAAGCGAAAAGTGCAATGGCTGACCCCAGGTCAAACGCCGCAACAGTGTCCTAAAGCAAGGCCTATCAATAAAAAGGTAATGGTAACTGTTTGGTGGTCTCAGCATGGTGTTATTCACGATAGCTTTCTCCGATCTGGTCAAGCAATAACGGCAGATGTCTACTGTGCCGAAGTCCGAACAATGATAACAAAACTAGCAGTGAAACAGCCCCGACTCATGAACACCTCATACAACACGAGAAACCGTTTTAACTCTACAGGAAATGCAAGTTTATTAGAAACCATTCGTCACCCTTCGTATTCGCCAGACCTTGCTCCAACGGGCTACCATTTTTTTCGTGATTTGGACAATTTTCTACGTGATAAAAAGTTTTCTTCTCAGGAGGTAGTACAAAATGCTTTCACACAGTTTGTCGAATCTAGATCACCACAGTTCTATCGCAAGGGCATAAATGACCTTCCTATTAGATGGCAGCACTGCATAGATAATAATGGTAATTATTTTGATTAAATAAATATGTTAAGTTAAAAAAAAACTAATTTAATTTTTTCAGTACAAATCGGCAATTTCATACTTTAACCCCTAATATTTAAATACATAATAATAATAAGTAGCATATATGATAATAAGATGGATAATCGAAAGGAGGCCTATAGCAGTAAGTGATACCGGGTTGAAATGATGATGATGATAGTAATATAAGTTATGTTATATTAACTACAAAAATGCGTGCGGCATGGTTGTTGTTAATCCTAGGCAGTAGAAGGTTGCCTGATGATGAATAAGATACAACTGAAACGATCACTTAAATTCACTTAAAACTGCTGCAGCATAAGATGTGTAGCAAACTACCCAGACTATGATCTTCAAAATAAGTTTCACCAATCAGAAGCGACATGGTGTGAGGGGTACAAGATATTCTTGGCCGAGTAATATTCCTAGTAAACTCATCACATCAGACTAAGACAGTAAAACAATATTAACCAAACATTTACTGTCAGCCCAATTACGGAATTGAAAGTAAGCCTGAAGGCAAACTAGCCGACTAGCACAACATCATAAAACCCTGCCTTAAGCTAAAAAGAAATCGCACCTATTCCGTATTCATCACCCGTACCGCATATTACATTACGTAGGTACAAAATCGCGTGCTGCCACTGATAACAAAAACCATTTTATCCAGACCCTTAAACTCCCTAAATCTATCAGCACCAGCGCAAGTCAAAGGTCTTGTTAAACTGGTCGTTCAACGTTGATATTTTGACGCCTCGCAAAACAGTAACAAATTAAATAATAAAGGCTAATTTGTATGCGGGACGCGACTCAGATTGGAATCCACCATTTAAGGACAGTGCAAAAGTCAAACGCTGTAAGATAGTGAGGATTTTATCAGTGTCAAAGTATTGCGTGCCATCGTGAGAGGCAAATTAAGACGAAGACATGATACGTGGTATCTTTCGCCGGCTTATGTCAAAGACGTAAATGACAATTTAAAAAAATACATTTCAAGGATTGCATATAAAATCCAGACTTTATCCATTTAAACTAAATTTAGAGTTTTAACACCCCGTATCTGAGACGTGTAAAAAGCTTCAAGTATCATCGACGTGTTCATTCAAGGAAGAACTATTGACGGAAGATAAGGCAAAGTTCATAGAACGTTACATACACTAAGGAAACGCTTTAATTACCCAAATGAGCCACGAGTGACACAAGCCTTCGCAGACGGCCCTTCCAAAGACAATATTTGTTATTTTGACATTCACACAGACTTTATCGTTGTGCTAACATCACGATTGCCCGTGAAAGCCATTCAGGTTTTTTTTGAAGAGGTCCTATTTGGTTTTCTACCAAACGTGACAAGTGCAGGATCTTATAGGCAAATATGGATATCCTTGCTTTTTGTTTTAGCCGTGGGTGTCAGAGACGGTTTGAAATTGATGGCGCCCACTAACAGCTTATGAGCGTATTGGACGATTATCGGTGATGCATGCGGCATAAAGCCTCATTATTATGCTTAAAGCTAAATAACGTTTACTTTATTACAGGTTTAAAGACTCAATAAATTAATTCGGTCAATAAATTAATTTTGGTTCTGACAAATTTGATATTTTAAAATATAGAGGTGGCTTACACCAGAATTGGAGTCACTTGTTTATAATAAAATAACGTTTTGCTAAAGTAAATTGAATGTATTATTAACACACTTAAATTCATTTTTAAAATAGCCGCGCAAGACGGCAGTGATATAATACCTACATGTCAAGCGATATCTACTTCCTCTTACAAGACATTAAGGTATATAATGACTGTTTAATTGAAGGTTTTGAAATATTAAGTGTAATATTGATAAATGGATAATGGGCTTAATTTGTGTTTTAAGTTGGCACATTAATTATTGCGTTGGTCGATAGCCTATAATGATAAAATTAATTCTTAAAAGGTTATATGAATAACGAACCGCGAGCAGCAAACGTGCTCTCATTTGAAAATATTTGAGTAAAACAAAACTTTGAAGCACTCAACACGACTCCACGATAACAGAGAATTTCCGAAGAACGCGCTCATATTTACGTAACACTTGACTACAAAAAAAGATAAATAGAAAAGTAATACGATTTCCAAGTCGCAGCGCTGGGCACTGTGAGAGAGTGCACCGTTTTTTCCACACGCACTTCGAGTCAACAGGGCGTGATCGCGATCCATGTTTGCCCCGGCCCTCTGCCCCACAGGATTAATACCCGCCGCAAATATTTATCCGAACGTCTGCAGATTGACAGTTCAGTCGACAATTGTTTGTTGTCTTTGCCTTTTCAAATGAGCATTTCATTTCGAGTTGCACCCATTGCCTTAAGTGGCGTTCGAGCGATGTTTATTCTTTTTTATGCGAGGCATTGTCTTTCGACGTGACAAAAGTTTTTTCCGAGTATTTGAGTTGTGCGTTTTTTACAGGGGTATGGCGAAAGCTGGGGAGCCAAACAACCTGTCACCGGTTTCGCCGGGTGTTCTATACATGGACCAGTCGATACACGAGTCATTACGGAGAAAGCAGAGGAGGCTCGCAAGGGAAAACCCAGGAGTACTGAGTGCTGTGGCCAAGGGTGCGCGCATGGCCGTCGCTGAGTGCCAGTATCAGTTCAAACAAAGGAGGTGGAACTGCTCAACGAGAAACTTCCTGCGAGGCAAGAACCTCTTTGGCAAAATCGTCGACAGAGGTAAATTACAGGATTAGATTAATCTAAATCAAACACTTTAAAATCGACTTAGCGATACTTAGCGTAGTCCAAACGTTTATAAAAACGAAGAATAACAATTTTGAGATCACACGTCGCTCATTGTCCCCACCGAGTTAAACAAAGTGAACAAAAACTTAAGGTCATAATACTTTAAGGTGTAACCCTTAAAATACTCGAGGAAAAGATTATGCGGCCCTGAGACGTTTAGGCATCTAATCTTTAAAAAACTCAATTGCAAATTCGCCCCTTTTCGGTTTAAACCTGCATGTCGAACAAAAAGATGTGTATACGATAATTCTCGGATCCAGTTACAAAGAGAGGCTACAAATTAAGTGATATCTTTAGTTGCCAACCCTTTTAAAAGATTTTATCTGTATTCAACGGGAGGGTAGCGCGTCGGGGGCACATTATAAAGGACTCATCAAGATAGAACATCCTGGATCAATTACATGCGGCCCGATGATGCTTCCCGTTTGTACGACTCTTTTTATTACAACCCTAATGCCCTACCAAATATTCCCCTTCTAAACCAATACGATACATACTTTTAAAAACACTAAAGATAGACGTTTTGTGATACATTCCGATTGAGAATGAGGGAAAAAAATGTTATATGCTCCATAAACACAGCTTCAATTTGCACAGCGTCGATTTCATTTAGTTGATTTCAATGGACGCAGATTAAACGAAGATTAGAATCAGTAAATAGATATCCATTAGCCATACAACACCGGCCATAATAAATACCAGCAATATCAGTTTTATCTAAGAAACTGGGTTATTAGCAAACACTAAATTATCTCGGGATGTTTATAGATTTTAATTTATTTCATTTGTAAAATGAAGAACTTAAAAGTATACAATGAAATTAAAATGTTTTAAAACGCATTACATGGGTCGTGTTTGCTGTTGTCTGGTATGATAGTGCATCTTATTTCTTGCTGGGTAAGGTTGAGGGTCAAGTTTTTGGTGTGTTGTTGTCAGTTTGTCGTTGGGTCGGAGCTGCCCTATCTCCGGTGTCCGATTTCGATGCTTTGTGCTCGATACGGCTTATTATGAGTCCGCGAACATCTGTTCTTTAGTGAATTTATTCGCTATTATAGCAAAAAAAGGTTTGTGATTCGATTCGTATTCATTCGTTTTTAACGATGTTTTTGTGTAAACATTAAATCGAAGAAATGGAAAGTTGAGGTATTTTTAGTAATTTTATGGATGTTTGACTCACTTTTGATAATAACGAAATGTTCGATGTAATTGAGAAACGCACAATGCTTTTCGTAATAAAAATGATTAACGTTCAAAAGCTCTTGTAGATCGAGACCTGCATTAAGAGGTTATCTGCGCCAGCGCCGGTATGGCCACTAATTCGAATCTCCCTCAAATTCATGTCGATATTTTCCATCAGCCTCACTTCGCTCCGGTTATTGACCCGATGTTAATGAATTGTGCAAGCGACTTTGAGAGATGTTTCTATTAGTCGGAAAGTTGCTCCGAAATGTGTTGACAACAAATTCTTTCTTGTAAACGGTAAACGAAAGAACGCACATAAAATATTCATTGGAAACTAATTAAAGAAGTATCACAATTAGATTTATATGTTTACATAAACATTAAAAGTTTGTCGTAAAGTATCGGTCGAGTCTCGCCTCGGGCGATCTCTTAATGCGCAACCAAGTTATACAAGAAAGAGCCTTTAAATATTAAGCATACACATAAGATGCCTAAATATCATAAATTGCTAAGACAAGCAATTATACCAACCGATTCCATTCCATATTTTTCCAATTACCTTAACGACAAAGTTAAACAAAACGCCTGAAGCTAAAACCAATATTGAAATATCTAGCGACTATGAAAGGTATAGTAGATTTTTTTCTAAATAAAAAACAGATATTGCACGGCAACGCCACGGACCACCATCGTAACAATTTCACAAGATAAAAAGAACACGGAGATTACAAAATTTATGTTATATGCGAGTGCATTTAGAGCATATTACTTTATTAAGGGCAGGCAGGGCGGGCGATCACGCGGCGCGCATATTACAGGCCGCGGACGGTACCCACGATAAAACTTTTAATACATTGCAATTACGGACATTTGAGGAGCGCATAAAGCATACCACCTCCCCGGGAGCCGTCACAACTCGCATTACACAAAAATTCGCAAATATCATGCACGCTTCGGAAACTCATCAGTACGGATCTCCGAATAGGGCCGCATAATGTCGAACGCGCCACAAAGCCCCCCCGGAAGGGACTGGAATAATTACTAATTTACACGTTGACACCATTGACACTTCGGAGATGTCGTCATCTCATTGTGGTGAAACCTCAAGGATCATATTAACACAAATGATGACAACGGCACAATGGTGAGGGCTTTATCCGGCATCATTGTCGAGTCCAGAATAGAAAAATATATGGCAGGGTCCCGTGGCGGCCCCCTGCGGCGTAGTTTAGCGAGCGCTCCACGGAAGCCCCGTTTACACCTAACACGACTCCTAATGCCAGGTAACTCGGACAATAAAACTCGACCTTTTTTCAATATTTCCTGTTTTGGTTTGTATCGTATTCGCTCCTAAGATTCCGACGTCGTGGGTGGATAAAACGTATAAAACGATCGACGCCGAAAAATAAAGACCATATTAAAATGCCCTTGACGAAATATTTAATGCTCAATTAGATAAGCGTTTTGGGTTCTGTGGCGTTTGAATTGTTTTTGAGATAAGGCGCGTTTAGTGGAGCTGAAGCGATGATTAGGCTTCGATAGGTATCGTGACATATATAACCTTTTTTCCAAAACTCCGATCGTCCATTAATTGTCGCTGACAGCTCACTTAAAACCAAATTATTTTCGGTGTTTTTTGTGAAGTTTGGAAACAAATGTCTTTGTGTATTGTGTGAATGGTCGCAGCGATGGATGGTAGCGGTGGTAGCTGGTAACTCAGCATTGTGCCACTCACAATGAGTGATATACGAGCGACGTAATTCTGAATTGTCGCCTGGCCTCTCGGGATGCTCGCTCAATGTGAAATTATAAGCCATACACGGCATAACGAAAATGAATTATTGCCTTTTATTGCCCCTCTTTGATGGACATTTACGGCGAATAGCTCTTGCTTCATTTTTATTTGTAACTTTCTATAATTTACTTGTCATTAAACGGACAAAAGAATCGGAATTTATCTCCAAGATTGAAACGATTCATCTCGAGTAGATAAAACGTCATTAGATTCTCGTAAAAGACTTGTTTGGATCGGAGAGACGTCAATGACTTCATCATACCGCGATAAAGCCGAGTGTTTCCCAACCGTATTATAAACTGAGTGATTTATGGCTGTTTTGAGTAATTACGTCTCATCAAATTTGAATAATGCAATTCATAAGTCAATCCTGCGAGAGACCCCGGCCGGGCGCGATGATGACTCAATGCTACAAGGAACATATTTAATTAGTACATTAATTTTGAATTATTTAATGGCCCAGAGACAGGTGTTCGTCAAATGTCAACAGTGATTAAGATCATTCTTACGTAGCGAGGTTGGATTTACGAGTTTTTGACTTTTACAAATAGTGGTCGCGTCGCCTTAAGAGGCGATCTGTCGGGGATGGAATTATCGCTCTGCGCGCGTTGTAAACCGACTTCGGGCCCATTCATTATCCGCGCGGATAATCCACGGACAGCACTTTATTATCAGTTATAATAATAATTTACTTTTATAGATCCACATTACTCATGTTTGTTCTTATTTGACTGCTATTTGATGGGACGAAATTGCCTCAATAAAATAATAGCGTGCCTTAATTATGAATATTTATAGTGGGGGTGCGCGGCCGAGTCGGCCTGTGGGACCGTCTCGTTGTTAGGCTCACGGGATTTACATTTCATTTGATGCCGTGACTAATCCTGTTCACTTGCATCTGTCATAATTTTTCTACGTCGCGATTTATTCGCATAACGCGACAATCGGCTTTGTTCGACTTAACCCGAGTCGCGGGCGCCGGTGATTTATGAAATCAATTTATTTGTGCGCTGACTACTGACATGTCAAACGAGTCCCGTGAATCATCGCTGAGCCTCTATTCAATAATCTATTCGGAATATCCAGTTGTATTAAGCGCCGTTAGTCGATTGAGTAAGAGATTGATTCACAACTGATAAGCTGATTGTAAAGTCACTCACGGTGGTTTTACGGGACTATAAAACAAGCTGTATTGTTTTATAGTTTATTGAGTGGGATAAGAGAAACAAAAGTATGTAATTGCCTGCTCAGCACGTGCGTAGCCACCTGGCGGCGCCCCGTGGTCGGACCTCAGACTATGCAGCCTTCTGCAGTTTATTTTATTACAAACAAATCCAGAACAAACCAGTTATAATCGATTTCCTTTTGTATCATATTTAACCCTGTTTAGGCGTGAAATGAAATCCGATACCTATCAAAGCGAAGTGTTGAAGCGATTTGAAACGTATTGTTTGCCTAGCACAGGGAACGAGAATTATGATGAGACCAAAAACGTTTCATGATGATGAGGTGCGAAAAAGTTCTCCAGCTTAACCCTCGCTAGGAACAGGTCATGTCACCTCGCCAATTAAAACGTCACCACTCGAAAGCTATCAATTTACGAGCGTTATTTACGTGTGCCATATTAAATTGGCCAGCACCTATTCGTTATAGTTAATGCCAACGAACGTTTTCAACTCATTACAGAAGATAAATGCGAAACTCGTATAAGTATTGAATTAATTTCGTCCAAGCATTGAATGATGGCAAAAATTGACATTAAAATTCCCGTTCGATCGTCTGTAATTGCTGAATAAAAGTATAACATCCCAAATGGAACAAAACCAAAGCGGCCACGCGTAATTTATATCTGTGCAGGATGACAACTCAATAAAAAAATGATTTCATTTGCTTATTGAGTCCTTAATAAAGCTGGGCCGGTTTATTATTGAAATAACAAATACAAGTAACTACATACACCCACGGGGCAGGCCGATTGAATTGGACGCTCGGAAGCCCACCAGAGGTGCGTCGCCTTACTATAATACGGAACGTACTGCATTAGTGGGTGACATGTTCATTATACGGTACAAGATCGACGTTAATAGTGCATTTTATATGCGCCCGCGCATTTAGCGATCCTGATCAAACTTTTAATGACTTTTGAGGAATCCCATCATATGTTTCAAGGCGAGCTTTAATGAGAGGGTATGCCAGAATAGCGGAGGTGCCTATTAAAATTATGCCATAAAATTACAATGTCTCGCGCTTGAGACAAGCCTTGAATTATTGCCTTTTAATCCATTAAACGTTTTATCCGCAGTAAAAAGTCTCATCGGATAATCGACAAACAATCGATAATCTCTGTCGATATTTCGTATTTTCCGATGCAAATTCCCATCTCTAACAACAATACTTGTATCGATTTTATGCCGTATTAATCGTTCAAGTACAGGCTATTAAATCGATATTAAGAGAGAACGAGCGCTGAGTCTGTTGTAATGATCGAATTTATAATCTTTCATGTAGGTAATGCGAGCGCGCGCGCACAAAACATTTTTATTCATCTCGGCTATGCATTTGTAATCATTATTTCGAATAGCAGAAATTTAAGGAATCGAACTGGTATTTTTGTATTCCAATTTTGATTTTAAGATTATGAATTAATTATTGTTCAGTCGAATACAACTTTTCATTGACACATTTTAGGTTAATTTCTATTAATATTACAAGTCGATATAAGTCAAACTTTTGCTGACAGATGGTTCATCTCTCTTTTAATTGTATTTTATGAGGTTTTGATTCTAATGCTTGGACCATAAGTTTATTCACGGTGTGCGATACGGCATGTTGTAAAGATTTATTGTATCAGTTCCAACCAGATGAATAGGAAAAAGGCTTGATTGCATTCGTTTGTAGTCATCGAATTTTGAATTGCCCAATTTCTATAATCAATCAGTGATGTATTAATTTAAACCTTACCAACGTAATACAGACCATCATCATCATCATCCACTGCTTGACTTCACCCACTACTGGGTAAAGGCTTCCAGATAAATACAGACCTGTTTAGCACGTAGTAATCAAGACCTTGCCTCCTCTGCTAGTTAACACAGTTTTACATTTTCTTAGTTCTTTCTTTCTAATTTAAAAGTATCTTCAATCGTACTGTGAGTCTAACCTTAAATTTTAACAGCTACGATTCTCCAGTAGTAGTGTTGCAACGACAATAGGATTAATAAATAATTATAAGGTAGCTATATAGCTATATAGTTATGGTTGAGAACTCGGCTCTCGAAGTTGTCGACGCGTATGTATACCTAGGGCAAACAGTCCAATTAGGTAGGTCCAACTTCGAGAAAGAGGTCAATCGACGAATCCAACTCGGATGGGCAGCGTTTGGGAAACTACGCAACGTCTTTTCGTCCAAAATTCCTCAGTGCCTTAAGACGAAAGTCTACAATCAGTGTGTGTTACCAGTGATGACATATGGAACCGAGACGTGGTCATTCACGATTGGCCTCATGAATAAGCTCAGAGTCGCTCAACGAGCTATGGAGAGGGCTATGCTCGGGGTTTCTTTACGCGATCGAATCAGAAATGAGGAGATACGTAGAAGAACTCGGGTCACCGACATAGCCAAACGGATTAGCACGTTGAAGTGGCAATGGGCAGGCCATGTAGCTCGCAGAACAGATGGCCGATGGGGCCGAAAAGTTCTCGAGTGGAGGCCACGGACCGGCAAGCGCAGCGTAGGACGTCCACCAACAAGATGGGATGATGACCTGGTGAAGACCGCAGGTCGACGGTGGATGCAGATCGCTTCCAACCGTAATAACTGGATATCCATGAGGGAGGCCTATGTCCAGCAGTGGACGTCCTACGGCTAAAATGATGATGATGATAGGTTTATTGGCCTTCCAATAATAATTAATATTGTTTGCATTTTTTGTCTTGTTTTTAATTAAGCTTCACTTAACATAAATTATATTATAAGTTTGTCGTGTATACATGAGTTGCGATTCAAGCCAGATCATTTTCAGTGTTTTTATTATTATTTTTGTATTGCTTGTTTTGTGTTTTGTGTACCTAAATAAATAAATAAATAAAAAAAAAATTATGATTTATATTTATATGAAATAAATAACAATAAAGTTATGATTTAAAATACCTACCAATACCAAAACAATAAACTCAAAACATTGCAAAACAAACCAATAAAATTTGTCGGGTTTTTATTGTTTTTTTATTCGCATGCGTCGTCAAGATGACTCTCATTCAAATGCACTTCTGTCCCCCTGATGAGCGCAAATGTTCTCAAATTATTCTAATTCCTAATTCAATACAGGATGTTTTTATAACGATGCAATAATATTTGATTAAAATATGGACCCCTCTGTTTGGGATGAATTAATTATACGAATGCCAAACATGCCAAAGTGCGTACCTGCCCTAAACAAGTTTGAAAGGGTTGTCTTCCCTTCCCATTGACAAAACAAAGAATTTAATATTAAGACCAATCAATTTTATGAATGATTCTGTCGTCGCGTGTCTTAAATAAATTGGGTTTTATGAGTACGTATTCAATAAGACGAGCTTCTGTGGCGTACCGGGTGAAGGTCCGCCTGCGACGCAAGAGGTTGCGGGTTCGATTCCCGCCTCAAGAGAAATGTCTGTACGATCTGCAGATATTTGTTCAGGGTGCTCTGGATGTTTTTCTATATATAATAAAAATATCTATCTATGTAGTATAATGTATTAAGTATATCAGTCATCTAGCACCCATAACACAAGTTCTGCTTAGCTTGGGGCTAGACGATGTTGTGTGAACTGTCCAGCATTATTTATTTTTATTTATTTATTAAACGTTAAGGCACAATAAACCTTTCTACGAGTGTTCTCGAAATTAATCGTTGCTGTTTTTAATTAAACCAGATAAACTTTTCTATTCATATTCGTCTTAAAACGCTGACTGGGCAAAGCATTAGTGCTTTTTACCATGAATAAAAAGTCCATCATGGTATAATTTTATTAAAAGTCAGGATAATTAAATGAATAGTAGGTATCTTCTAAGAAAAAATATAAGTTAATCACTTGACTAATTTCCCCTTCCTTTCGCAGGTTGCCGCGAAACCGCCTTCATCTACGCAATAACCAGCGCCGGCGTCACCCATTCCGTCTCCCGCGCCTGCGCAGAAGGATCCATCGAGTCCTGCACTTGCGACTACTCTCACATCGACAGAACTCCGCACAGGACGCGAGCCGCCGCGGCTTCCAACGTCAGGGTTTGGAAATGGGGTGGATGCAGCGACAATATAGGATTCGGATTCAAATTCAGCAGAGAATTCGTGGATACTGGAGAAAGGGGCAAGACTCTGAGAGAGAAGATGAACTTGCATAATAACGAAGCTGGCAGAGCGGTAAGTTGAGATATCATCTGGTGTAAAACTTAGAAATGAAACGATAAGATAAGCCGTGGCACTTAATGCTATTTGCAAATGCAGTAGAAATAGGGAGGCTGCCACTGGGATTTTATACCAAGTTAAGTGCACTCAAGTCGTCATTCAAAGTGGCAATCCAACCAATCGCCACTCGGTAGCACTTATCCATTAAACAATCAACAGTCGGGCCAATGACGGCCATTGTCAACAAGCGTGTTTACATTACCATTACGGGTGACGATCGATCGAGAACTTCCACTTGAGGAATATTAATTACGCGTCGGACAGCTCGGCCCATCGGCTTCAAGGCACCCATTCGCCGCGCACTCCTCCCACTAAAGTCTGCACACCCACATTTGCATACCCATACCCACCGCTCACGAAGCGACGACGCCACACCAGACGCATCATTAACCCAAGTTTAATTCCTGTCACGGCAGACGCACTGGGTGTCCAGCTGATGAATATTCACAGCATTCCATTCTCCGACACATATTAGGACACTAGGCGCTCGCACGCTTCATGCCGTACTCTCGTCATTTATCTACCTTAGAATGATGAATGCGCCTAGCACATGATTTATTAGCGGTCCACGCGCGGTGACGACCGGCCCACCTCCCTACTATTTGTAACAATTTGCTCGATCGTGAGATGCGATCGACGGGGTGCGCTTAAAACATCATCGATCACGCAGTATCGCTTATCGGAGGAATTTAGAGATATTTAGACGCTGAGACCTCCGTCTCAAACCGACCTCTCACATTATTGATTGTTATTTTTGTCAACAGCATTTGCAGACGGAGATGCGACAGGAGTGCAAGTGCCACGGCATGTCGGGATCATGCACGGTCAAAACCTGCTGGATGCGGCTGCCGAGCTTCCGATCCGTCGGCGATGCACTTAAGGACAGGTTCGACGGAGCCTCCCGAGTGATGGTCTCTAACGCGGACCTGGAGACCCCAGTACAAGTGCAGAGGAACGACGCTGCGCCTCACAGGGTGCCGCGACGGGACCGGTATCGATTCCAACTTCGGCCGCACAACCCCGACCACAAATCACCGGGAAGCAAAGACTTGGTTTACCTAGAACCGTCTCCAGGGTTCTGCGAGAAGAACCCCCGGTTAGGAATCCCGGGGACGCACGGGCGGACCTGCAACGACACGAGTATAGGCGTCGACGGCTGCGACCTCATGTGCTGCGGCCGAGGGTACCGGACGGAGACCATGTTCGTGGTAGAACGGTGCAACTGCACGTTCCACTGGTGCTGCGAAGTGAAGTGCAAACTGTGTCGCACAGAGAAGGTTGTGCACACGTGTTTATAGAATATTAGCACCCCGGTGTCGTGAACTTTAGAGCCGTGATTGTGACTCAGACTCGGACCAGTTATAACGGACTCTGTACAAAATCGTTATTTAATGGAGTCGTCGAAACCGTATATCATGTTGACTTATGTAAATAGTTCTATAATTTCTTCTCTATCGATAATCGATCAGGCGTGTAAATTGGGCTACTACTCTGTTAATTTATTTGGCTATTAAGTGCGAACATGTGATCTAGTGACGTGCGTGGACGCCGTCGCTCGGAAATGAATGAGGCCATAATGTGAACCTGTAATGTTGTCATCAGTATTATTGTAATGGTCTTGTTGCTTTCCTGCGCGGTCGGCCGAATTTTATACATAAAGACACTGAACCTAAGAAGATACTTTTATGTATTTACACTTTATATGGTATTTTTTAATATCGTTCCAAAGTTAATACCTTCACGTTATTCGCAATATCAAAAATGCGGCAATAATGTGAGTTTTATACTTAAATACTTTCTATTTTATAGACGTCCTCGCCGGCTTGGCCGCATAACTGTTCTGAGACTCAACAGCGAAATTATCTTGTAATTATAATTTCATATTATAATTAAGCCGGTTAATGGAATTTGTGGCTTAATAGCATTTGCATAAAGTATCTTCTTGGGTGTTCGGCTGCGGAGGCTGCGTTCGGCCCTTATCAGTGAGTAAGTAGCGCCATCGTAAAAGTGTCCCACATTACGAGATAAACGCTCTTGAGAATTTTAATTAAATATTAAATGAATTAAATAATCAGTATTATACGTATAATATTGTATGCGTGCTGCGCAGATATTTTGAGATAAAGTGGCACGCAAGCCGGTTGACAGTATAGCCACATACGATCTATCTTAGCGAGTTTGTCCAGTAACTATATACACCTAGGAGTTAAATGCATGTGTTACTAAAATAGTAACTTTGTACTTCCACGCTTATTCTATTAATTATGTAGATTAAATCGCAAACTGTTGACTTTTGATATTATTGCATCTGCAGTGCACTTAACCCTTACCTACTTACGTTACAGAAAAAATTGTTTGACAGAAACCATTGACAAAATTTTGACATTCCATTTTTGATTCGACAGTTTGTTATACATAGGGAAGCTTTACTAATCTTAGATTGTATCAACGTGAATGATATTTCATATGTGATATAAACATAGGTAGCTCTAAGTTTTGATAGATAGCCTAAGCCTACTAAGCTTAATTTGTATTATACGGCAATGAACCTACTAACTCGATACGAATGTGTTTTTATGAAAATATTTATTAAAACTTGTTTTAATTTATTAAATTTTACTTTAAAAATATTACGTTGTTTTTAAAGTGAAATGAAACGTTAGTTATAGTGAAAAATCCGATGTCAAAACTATCGGTAAATTAACAAAACAGGTAAAATGTGTTTCAATGTGTATAAGTGTATCGGCGTATAAACTTTAGCTCTGTTTAAAGACGTACTTTTTGATTATAATTTTGGAATTGTGACAGAGCTCGAGTTCGCCGCGTCGGATTTAAAAGACTGAAGTTTTTATTTTATTTCGTAGTTGTAATAATTATATCCATGACTGGATTCATAAGCCATTTTTATTAAATTCTAGCATGTTAGTATTTGTGATAAAAAGTATTTTAAAGTACCTAATTAAAAGCCAGTGTCATGAATTTGGATTTTATCTGTGCCATTTTAACCTTTTATAGCTGACATAGTTGTCAGAATTTTTGACAAAACAGTGCTCCGCATCAAAATCATTGTATGAAAGTAATACATGAAATTAATTTTACGCATGTAAATATAAATATTTTAAGTTATTTATGTGAATGTAGCATTTTAAATTGTTAATATTAGATAAAATACAATTGAAATCAGCTTAACTTACCTGAATCTCAACTATTCTATGTAATAAATTGTACCTTTTGAAAAATATTTCGTCCAGTGGCCACATGTGGGTTGACATTATTATAATATTGGTTGTACATTAGCAGTATGTATCTATTTATAATTAAAATATTGATTAGTTGTTACTAAAAATATTAAATTGATCAAAAAATCTATACATTGTTTCATTCCACGAACTTTTTAAAAAAATAATAATAACTTATATATAAATAACTCATATAACTACAGGTATACCTTAGGTTTTGGTCGTGTTGGCCGAGTGGTATGTATGTACTCCCGACTTTCGTGGTCGTGGGTTCGATGCCGAAAGTGATCCGATGGATTTTACTTTCTTAAAAAATGTTTGTTCACATTTAATACTTGCTTTTACGGTAAAGGAAAACATTGTAAGGAAACCCGTGCCTTAGTCAGCTTTAGACGTATTGACCTGTTATTTCCTATGACTAATAGCCGACTAAGCTGGGAGGATGGTAGAGGTGCTGGGCAAGCCTTATCCATGTATGTGTCTGTCCTGCACATCATGATTACCAGTTGATGACGCTGTATAAATGATCTACATATGTATATTAGATATTAAAGGCTTTTTACATTGTGAGTTTTAAAATATTCTATTTTACAAAACATTAGACATTTTCATGTCACTGCTGGGAAAAAAGTCCCCCCAAATCGCTCCAGACTTGATTCTTCGCTTCTTCCAATATGCAGAGCAGGAACTTGTCCAATTCGCCCCGGAATGTAATTTGATATGTATAGAGGTATGATTTTATTTATAAATACTTTATATCTTACCTTACAGCTGGGCAGCAGCGTCTTTCTTGTACCAACATCCCGCAATGCGCACAACAACGATATAGGTATACATTCTTATAAACCAAAATTTGTTTACAAATAACAATATAAACATCATCTCAGACGTAGGACGTCCACTGCCGGACATAAAACTGCCTCACGGATGTCTAAGTACTGATCCTAAGTGGTTTTTGCCATACTCACCACACTTGACAGGCGGGTTGGCGAAGTGTTGGTGTTGGTATACCCAGTAGTGGGTTAAGTCGGCCTTTGGATGATTGCCAAAACCGAAAGTACCTCTATATAGAGTAAATTGGCCTTACATCTATGCAGTGTATGTCCCTAAGGTAGGTATGTCTTATGCTAATGTGTTGACGGGTATTGGTTAGCGTGCTGTCACTGTCACCATGAGTTACTGTCATGTGAGCCGAAAAGGCGGGAATGACGAATGTTTCATGTGTGTGAGATCTGTGAGTTTGGGGTGAGTTATAATATAAATACGAAAATTATCGAGCCAGTGTGTAATAATATCGATTGTAACAACCCCTACAACCTATATTATTATTAAAAAGAGAAAAACTTTGTAATTTTGTATTGAATAAACTAAAAAACTACTGGACCAATTTATAACAATTTTTCACTAATAAAATGTCACTATATTAATATTATAACGATACAAACTTTGCAATTTTGTATTGAATAAACTCAAAAACTACTAGACCAATTTATAAAAATATTTTACTAATAAAATAGGCATTGGACCCTTAGGTGGCGCTGTGGGTGCAGTGCGGTACGAAGTTCGCCGAGTCGGCTAGTATCTAATTAAGACGATTTATACAACGTTACTGGTATTCATGCTGTGCGAGACACTGCAAATACTGCAATGTCTAGGACATAGATGGAATGTCCCTGGCACTGCAGCATCCCGTGTAGCAGTTGTATCTTGCTGACGCTGTATAAATCATCTATAATAGATGTAAAGGTCGTAAGTATCATCCCATCGTTGGGCAAAGACCTCTACCCATTCACGCACTTTTGGCAACTTTTGGCAGCGTCCAGCTAGTTCCACTACCGTCGCGTAGTCTACCGCAACACCGTCTCGCTGTCTTAGTATTAGAGTTAGTTCCTTCTTAGTAAAATAAATATTATGCATGTGGTCTATACTCCAGCTACTTGAAAATCTTTGTCAACAAACTGTCAATTAACCTGAAAACAACATTCTGTCTGCTTGTTTTTATATATTTCTTAAAATTATTCGAGATTTGTGAACACTCCCTTTAATATAAATTACTATTAACGCAGTCCAAAAACCAACCCTTAGAAAACTATTTAATTTTAAGTGTGACAGTTTGTATAAGAACATACTACATCGAAAGTGGCTGGAGTAGGTATAGTCACCTTAACGTGCCGTAACAGAGCACTCTTAACTTTTGATAATTCTATGTAATGCTGGCTATGTTGGCTTCCCATTTATTTATTTATTTATAAATTCTTTATTGCACAAAATTATAACAAAGATGCACAAAAGGCGAACATAATGCCGTAGGCATTTTCTACCTGTCAACCAAATATTGTAGGAAAATCAACTTGGCGTGCATAAAGAAACAGATAACAACTTAACTAATTGCCATTTAACCTAGATTTAGCATCTACAAGACTTATGTATCTAAAACAAATACAAATAATATAATATACATATGTAAACGAATAAGTTTTAAAAGTGCCTAGAATCGGCGCCGCAACTGAAGTCTTACGGAAAAAGCGGAAACTAAACTCTACAGAAGAGTCATAATATGTTATATATTTTATCTTTATATATTATTCATATATTTTCATTTTATTTTATAAATTATTTTTATCTTTATTTTCTTAGTCTGTATTTAGTTCTATGATAGCTTTAACGCGTCTATCGGACTTCAATGGTCGCGCGGCCTCCAGTGCTAGTTGTTACCGTCACATAAATACCTATAATGTTGCCTCAAAGCAATAATTTGAAAAAAATAGTAAAATACCATTGCCGTAGAGCAATAGCATGTTACCCCTTCTCTCATGCCCGTGGATGCAGTAATAGCCTGCTAAGGGATACCTCCGGAAGATTGGCAGCAGCGTCTTTTCGTATATCAATATCTCATACTGCTTTCGCCAACACGCCTGCCAAGCCTGGTGAGCAACTACCCCTCGTGGAGATCCATGAGGGCTGTGTTCAGTAGTAAACGTATTACAGCGAAATGATGATGATGAGTAAAAAAAGATAATGTTTATAGTTTGGTAGAATGCTTGGCGCATGGCATCTTTCATGATAATGCAAAACATTAAATATTTCATACTTGTTTCCTAATTCATTATTTTGTTGTTGCTTTTATATGTATTGTAACATGGCGCATTGGTGTCATACAGTAATGCTGTGTTATATGTAATTTTAAATAAATTATGCTAAGCTTGGTCGGCAGATTCTCTTCTTGCAGTTTTCAGAGTTTTCCCGGCAAATGGTGTCGGTTGATTTATAATTTGGAAAATGTTTTTACAAAAATAGTTAAAACTGTGATTAAAAATATACCCAGATATTATATTTTTATTCACAGTTTAAACTATATGGTATGAGATCCTTGTGAATTTTGACATCAACGCACCGGATAGGTTTTTACTCAAAATCAACAAAATACTTCATTGAGTGCGATCGCGGATACATCTATTTGCACTTTAGCAATTTACACGTATAAAGCAACACTAATTAATAATTCAATATATATAAAACTCTTCCGTTACAGACTGGGTGACTGACAGACAACGCACAGCCTAAACCACTGGACCTAGAGACTTGAAATTTGGCACACATACATATACCATGAGTATCCTAGAGGCCGTGTTGGCCGAATGGTATGTACCCCCGACTTTCAATCCGAAAGTCGTAGGTTCGATACCGGCCGTGAACCAATGGATTTTTTTTTCATTAAAAGTGTAAGTTCACATTTATTATGTGCTTAACGGTGAAGGAAACATCGTGAGGAAACCCGCGGCCTAGTTAGCTTCAGACGTATTGACCTGTTCTTTCCTCTGACTAACAGCTGACTAAGCTGAGAGGATGGTATAGATGCTGGGCAAGCCTAATCCATAAAACAATGTTATGTCCCAGGCAATGCAGCGTCCTGTACAGCATGATTACCAGTTGCTGACGTTGCATAAATCATCGATAATAGATGCAAAGGCCTTACTTTACTAGAGGTGCACTAAAAAGGGATTTTTCGAGAACGGGAACCACGCGGATGAAACTGCGGGGTGCAGCTAGTAAGCACATAATTGCATAATGTTCACTTTAGATGACATGCGAGTTACTATGTACTACCTGTCTATCTATCTAATCAGTCGGTAACACCCACTGCTGAGTAAAGGCGTCTTCTTTTATGTACTACCTATATCTATATCCTATATCTATATCTGCCGACAAACTGTTGCACAGTTTGGCAGACATTATTTTAAGATGTATGTACATTTAATAGAAATAAATAAATAAAAAATATATATATATAAATTTGAGTATTTATTTACTATTTTGTATTTCTATTATACTAGTCTTTAAAATGGTAAAGATGAAAATTAATACATTTTAATTATTTATTTTATCATTGCCGATGTTGTACCACCTCCTCGCAATAATCACAATAAACATAGGTACGTTCATTTTATGAAAACTGCACATCCGCCATTTTGTATTATTGAGAGCCCAGTTGCAATTTTGCTTACCACTTTATTTGCAAGAAAACATTCCAAGCTAAAGTCAGATGTAAGCATATGCATCAAAGGTCGAGTATTGACTGTTTGCGTATCTCGAAAGTGAAAAGTCGATCTGTGCTGGTGGTCGACGAAGCCCGGAGCATATTCCCACGAATATCGCCCTCATTGGAAAATGTATGTTTATGCACTGAGAAATCTGTCATAAAGGATACGAATGGCGTGCCTCGAACTGAAATAGCGTGAATAATTTTTCACACTTTTGCATCTTGAGGATCGAGGTATTGCTGGGATATTGAGTGGTTTACTCGCTCTGCTTTTATAAAAACAAAACTAATTTACTTTTTTTCTATAGTTTGTTATTACAAAACATAGACACGTCTACCTACAAAATAAAGTACTTAGACATATTTATTCTTAAGTTAATAGACAATGAGGTAAATAAATGAATCTATTCGCTTCCACCTTTTAATTTAACACTTTGATAAGAAGCGATTAAAAAACACAGCTCTTATTAATAGTTACTTTTTCAGTTGTTTCGGAGTTGGAACAAATTCCATTCAAGCTTTATCGTCTTCTAGATAATCAGATAGCTTATGTAAAGATTACATTTTATTGCAAACTTCGGAGGTAAGGAAGAGGGGTATTTTTTCAGCATTTTTGTAACTAAGTCGAAAACTATATGGCTTAAAGGAAAACTAAAACCTGTTTATTATTATGCAAAAGAAGCTGTTTTATAATGATATCCCACAATACCTAGTAACTGCACTTATAATTTTTGAGACCCCTTTCCGCGCCTTTTGCAATCATATTAAGAATACTTTTTGATATTGAAGAATATAACTCATCCTATTTTAAATTTCCAATGGATAGCATCGGTATTTCCCAAGACATAAACACATCTGTGACTGACAGAAAGAAAACAGCCACACACAAGGATTCCTTTCCGCAACCCAGAAAGAAAAATAAAAGGCATGAGAAGCTCCTCCTTTTTTCAAAGCCGTTTGGTAAAATACAATTATTTCGTAAGTGCACTAAGCTATTTTGATCGATAACTATTTAAGGTGAAAAATTATAACATATTTTTTATGAACAGAAAATGTACACGAGAGTGTCTGTCATGCACCGAGTTCTCAACAAAAAAATATTACACCTGTAAGAAAAAAACAGTCTTATTAAGAGATCACGATAATGAGAATTATAACGGAACATAACCGAATAGTGAAGCTGGTGAAACGCTTCTATAGCACGATCTAGCTACGTGGGCACCATTGCTTGAACATAGAAGGGATTTTAGGTACAAAATAATATTTTAGATAGATAGATAGATAGAAAACTCTTTATTGCACACCACATTAAAAGAACATAAACAATTTAGAAATAATGTAAAAAACAACACAGGAGTACAAAGGGCGGCCTTATCGCTATGAGCGATCTCTTCCTATCTCTTTCTTCTTCTTCTTCTTATTCTCTTCTTTTTCTTCTTCTTTTAGTGTAATTTTTCACACGTTTTCATTTTAAGGATCAAGTTGGCTGAGATATTATAATGTTAGCGGTTTGCTCGTTCTCGATAAGCGCAATATGATGTGTTAAATGAAGGTAGTGTAAAAATATTCAAGTATTGTTTCGGTCTTTTATACCCGACAACTATATTCCTAGACATTGAAGAACAGCCGGAGAAGACCTGTCCAAATTTTTAATTGAATTTACAGGTACCTGCCGGGATAATTTAGTTTTAAATAACATGTGATCCAGCTGCCCGGCTGCCTCAAATACAAAAATTACATACAAACATTTCGTGCGTAAATAATAACCATGAAATTCTTATCGATAAGTGAAACACTATAAAAACAGTTTTCTGTAAACGTAAAATGTCCATACAAGTGTTACAATGTTGCGTTTTAGCTATTGTTATATTCACATTATCAAATGGAAGTCCTCGACATAAAAATATTACATCTGTAAGAAAAAAAATACAACAGACAGAAATAAAAGTTCTACGAGACAACGACAATAATTATTATAGCAAAAATGTATCTGAAGATGGCGATGATAATAATGGAGCCGACTATTATGGATTACATATTGGTAATGAAACAGACGACAATGACGGAAAAAATAGTGCTGATGAATTCGTTGTTGATGTAAAAGAAGTTGATGATGATGATGGAACAGATGACAATAATATAGTCGACTACAAAAACGGAGCAGATAATGTTCAAAAACTTAATATTCATATCCAAGTAGATGATAATAATACCAATGACAATAGAGTTAATTTAAAAAACCAACAAGATGATTTTAGCGCAAATGACAAAGCAAATAATGATGGGAAATCAGACAGTGAATCATATTTTCATCTGAGCGAAGCTGAGATTATAAAACATAAGTTATGGCGAAATGCCATCATTCCTTACTACATTGACGTGATTTCTTTTTACGGTAAGGATTTACATCACAATAGTTAAAATTTTTTGATTCATTATTAATTTCATGTTTTTTTTTAATAATATACCTATTCATAAATCTTAATTATTTATAAGTATCTTAATCCTTGTATCCTGTGTCAAGAACATCTGATTCGTTAATTACATCATCATATAAAAGTATCTTTTTAATTTTCAGACAAAATTCTACGCGATAAAATCCGCGAGTTTCTCAGCTCTGTGCAAGATTTGACTAGCCTTAAATTCATTGAGCTACCTAAGCCTCCAGACGACGACTCCAGATGGGTTCTATTTATCAACCGTAGGGCTCTGTTGGGTTGTGCTGATCATTCTGTCAGAAATTTCACAAATTCAGGAGTTCAGGTACTCGAGTGAAGTTTTTAGGTTAGAATTTATGATGGGTTCTATTCATCAACCGTAGTAGGGCTCTGTTGGGTTGTGCTGATCATTCTGTCAGAAATTTCACAAATTCAAGAGTTCAAGTACTCAAGTGAAGTTTTTAGGTTAGAATTTATTTTATTCTTGCTATAAGTATCCCTCTATAAGTATTGAACTCTGTAGTTTCCTAAAAGTTAAATTATCTCTGATTATTGCCTTAGCCAGTCATCCAAGTCTTAATAAACAACTTTTAATGTATAATTCTTATAATAATATCTTAAACATCTAAAATTCATAACCTGCAAACTGTAAAGGTTTGAAAAACTGGCAGGTTTGAAGCCTTATTCATGAAAACGGTGCAATAGATCTAGCTACATAATACTTTAAAAACATCCAGGTTAGGATAGTAGCAACAGAAGAAGAATACTTTAACGTTTTTCTTATCAAACAGCAAGTAGTTCTTGGGTACCATTGCATGAGCACAGAAGGGGAACTGGCAGAAGCAGTGCTGGCTATTGCAGGAGTGCCAGCGCAACACACCTCACCTGATAGAGACAACTACATACATGTCAACTATGAAAATATCATTCCGGGTAAATGATTCTGCAACCGTTCTGCTTTTAATATACGAGTAATAAGTATAACATTAATTAAAACACTCTAATAAAGAAGACTTCTTAAATCAATACAGCTTTAAAATCCAAAAGAAGTTTCCTATCGTATTTCATATACAATAAACAAATAGATAGATAAAGAGATACATAAAAAAATATTAACTCTAAATTTTAACTCTGGAGTTCTCTAATAGGTGGAGGGATATAATTCCACACCTCGAACGCTACATAAATAAATTAGGCCAGGTGCGTGTCGAACCACGCGCTATGAAAAGTTCCGTAGTTAACCGTAGACCTGGTTTTTAGAAGTCGGTGTATGTGTTTAACAATACATAATAATAGGACGGTATTAATTGAGATTTCGGTTTAAAGTACTCCGTTATGTTTGGTAAACCGTACTATGATTATAAATCACTTATTTGAGCGACAATTTCTCCGAAATTAAAAAAGCTAGCTTAACCGTCATAGTTTTCCTAGAAAGTTTTTAGTCTATACTCATGATTTATTAACATACTCGTTCTATACAATTTCAGAAAAAAAATATCTGTTTACAAGACTGCTAGACAGCCAATGGTTGTTTAAAGATCTGGAATACGATTATAATAGCGCTGGTCATTTCCGAAGCTACAAGCATACAGTAAACGGCCATGCGACCATCGAACGTCAGGTAATGTTACTAACTAATAAGTATAATTATAAAACGTTACTAACTAATAATTATAATATCGCTGGTCATAACGGCTGTAACGTTACTACATATAACTAATATAACGTTACTAACTAATAACTATCATATATATGTATAACTATAATAGCGCTGGTCATTTCCGAAGCTACAAGCATACAGTAAACGGCCATGTGACCATCGAACCACAGGTAACGTTACTAACTATAACTAATATAACGTTACTAACTAATGACTATCATTGTATATAACTATAATAGCGCTGGTAATTTCCGAAACTACAAGTATACAGTAAACGGCCATGCGACTATCGAACGTTACTTGCTAATATTTGCTTGTCTTTGGTGTTCTAATTTAACGGTACTTGCAATATATTTCTCTTACAGTTTGATGAAAATGAAATTGTTCCAGCAAGAGAACTGTCTACTTTAGACATCAGAAAAATAAGAATGCTTTATGATTTTATGGTCAAAACTAGACATTTGGAATCCGTAGACTGCTATAAACTCTTTGATTTAGTAAATTCACCGAATGGCGTCCGCTTTGATAAAAATATATATGATCAATTAGATCAATATAAAGAAGAAGAGTACAATGAATATAATGATGAATATGAGGATAATAAAATAAAAAACTATGACCAAAGTGGCCAACAATATGAAAGCAGTACACTACAATATCATTTACCAATTGCAACTCTCAGGTTTAGCTCGATCGGTTAGTAAATATAGTATATAAATTATAATCATAAATTAAAGTATCACAAGTACAAAACAATCTTATTACTTTACAATATAATTAGGATCATGTTTAGTTGTTCCGTTTGACTTACTTGTAGCATTAAATTATTAAATTATAGTTTTCGCAAATAAAAATAATAAAATTGAAGAATGTATTCATAAAGATTATATACATATCATTTTAAACTAGTTGTTCGTCACGAACTTAGAACGAGCGAGCGACTTTTTTAATGAAGTTTCATAGCATTTATAATTTATTTGAATATAACTTATGTTAGTAGCCGATTAAAACGCAGGTGGCTACTAACCGTGTGTTAGGTAAATCTCCCTATCAAATTCAAAGTATATTTATTGCATAAATACATGTGAAAATTTATTATTTTATAATAAGTTATAGGTATCAATTTATTTTGCCTTGTTAAGGCGTGCAATATTTAAATACCTACAAAATTTAAATATAACAATAAACCACAGAGCTGTTTATTAACTGTGTTCTGTATAATAAACGTATTAATATAATTTAGAGACGAATAATCTAAAAACGAACATGCTTATTTATATCAGAAAATAATTTAGGGGGCGAAGCCCAAAACACTTTTTCCTTTTACTGCAAATAATTTGGAAAAATGGTTAATAAGATAATACGACATAGGTATGGAACCGCAACCGTGTCGTAATCTATTGAGTGATATTTCTATTAGACGGCTTTTTTCTAAAACAACACGTCAATCCTTTATTTAAGGGTATATCTTAATATTCGGTCAAATAATTAGTCAACTTTAAAAAAAAATATATTTTATATAATGAACAAAAAGTTAAAAAAATAAAATAAAACAATTAATATAGCGTTATACGATTTTCTCAATCGGGTTGCAAAAAACGTTGACAAAAAGACTCGTAAGTGACTCGTGAAAAGATTCGTGAGTTTGCCATACAGGTGACGATTTTGTCAATCGCAAGGTATTACCTCTGACTCCATAGTTTTCTAATTTTTGAAGAAGAATGTTATGGTTCACATAATCAAACGCTTGGATCATATCTCAGCCTATTGGTAAATCCAGCACTGCTCTGTATAGAAAAATACAAAGTAAAAATATATAGGGCGGCATATTAAGACCACCGTAACCGGAACCGTAAAATGTTTGAGAATGTTATTCATTTCTTTGAACATGCTTTTTATTTTTTTCTGTTCTACCTAAGTGTGGTTAAACACTTTAAAAATAACAAACTATAGAATAAGCTATAGCGACATCTCTAGTCATTGCTACTGAATGCAACTTCAGACAATGAACAGGAGAACTCTAGTAGTTATCTGTAGATGGCGCTCTTCGGTTGCTCAAACCGACATTACCTTGTCAAGAATTTCAGCGGGTCTCGACATGGGTTCTGTAGCTTAGCGGTCAAAGCACTTCCGGCTTAAGGAAGCGTCTAGTATCGATTTGACGGACGTGGGTTCGAATCCCATCGGAACCGTAAAATGTTTGATAAGGTTATTAATTTCTTTGAACATGATTTACCTAAGTGTGGTTAAACACTATAAAAATGACAAACTATGTTCAGACCATTTATTTTTTTAGTCTTAGAAAAATAAAAAAACATACTTATACACATCGGAAAACAATATAGGGTATTTAACAAAAAAATCATTGTCATACCTTCTAATAACGGGAAAAAGCTGATGTAATGAGGACTATCATAAAGTTACCATTTCATTGTTTCCAATAAGGTCAGTAGGGGCAGGAAAATTTAATAGCCTGCCGTAGGCTACGATAATAGCCTACGGTAAGAAAAAATGTAATATTTTTTCTTACCGTAGGCTATTAATTTCTAAGTCCGCCGCTAATACAGAGTATATTGTTTAAATTAATTTATTAAATAACCTGCGCTGTTGTATTGTCAATAAATGACTCAATACCCTAACTTACATGTCTGTCATATGAGATTACATCTCATATTACTAAATCCTCAGACAACGACACATAAATCCATATTTTCATAATTCTAAATTTTTCTTCATTGTCTCCTTCATGTTCTCACATTAAAACAAAAAGGAAGGTAAACAGAGACGATATATGTATACAAGGTGTCCCGTAACTGGTGTATGAAGCCAGGAGCTGCAAATTACCCCCCACCAAAGGAATGCAAAGGCGAAGAAAGATTTCAGAAAAACGTATTTTCAGGTTTTCATACAAAATTAACTATCTTTACAAGTTTTCCAAGTCGCTGTCAACCCTATTGTATAACAGACGTGTGTCCGTAATACATACCTACGTGCCTACGCACACCACGCACCTATACCCACACTCAATATACGCACAAGCGCGTTGCGGGCGCGCCGCGGGAATCCCCGGCGGTCAATAGGTCATTGCCCGTAACAGCTGAGAGCAGGGTTGTCACTCTTATGAAATTGGTATAAACTTTGAACGTTATCTTATCACTGAAAAACTTGAAAATCAAGAAGGTCGTAGAACAAACGTTGTTTGCCAGGGGGGGTAGAAAACCCCCCTTTCGGCTTAGTACCCCAATTACGGGACATGCTGTATAAATATGTACATACTTTTATGATACATTATTATTTTTATATATTATATAACATTCTTGGTCACGGCATCACTCCGTGGGGTGCCAGCAGTAGAATGTTACCCCTCCTCTTATACCCATGTATGCAGTAAGAGCCTGCTAAGGGATATCTCCGAAAGATGGGCAGTAGGGTCTTTCCGTGTACCAACATCCCGTACTGCGCTCGCCAACCCGTTTGCCAAGCGTGGTGAGTATAGTAACTGCCCCTCATGGAGATCTATGAGCGAGGCCTGTGTTCAGTAGTGGACGTTTTACAGCTGAAACAAACGGCATCACGCGTGAACGGCTGGACTGATTTCGCTAATTCTGGTTTTGTTGTCAGGAGAAGGTTCTTATGAGAGCAAAAATAAGAAATATCCGCGGAAAATTAATAAAAGATTTGAATACCTAACCGTTAGACGAGATATAACAGGACAAGGCACGTGCTTATTTCTCAATACAAAAATTCTGCCATTTTTAGCGGGGGGAGAAGTAACATACACATTGTAACCATAGCTACACACATGAAAATTGTTTGTGTCTTTATAAACATACACAGATATATATTTTCAACACTAGTTAAAAATTTGGGATAATACGCAACGCTACGCACACCGTCATGACTGACATATAATAGAACATGCAAAAAAACTCAAAAGTGATACCAGCGTCATCATTATTCACCCTCATATTTTCTTATTTTGCACAACCGAATTGGGCTTCGTTGTAGAAATACCATACCTTAGTAGAAACAATAAATCTATATTATTACGTTGGTCTTTATTATCCGCTAATTTGGTTGCGCGCCGCGCCGATTTCGACCGTCATTTGGTTTGTGTTTTGGCGCGAAATAAGTGGATACTGGCTCGGTGTTTACAATGGAACGTATTGTGGTATTTATGCTCTATGGAAAGGGTTTGAATGAGGCTTGTCAGTACAATAATTCATAATTTAGTCTGTGTTTGGGATATACGGAGTAAAAATTATTTTTTATTAATTATTAATTTATTTTTATTTATAAAATATTTTTGTTTGTAATTCAAAATGTAGGTCCCAGTTAGAGTACGCCACTTCTGTGTGGAATCCGCTTTACTTTAAATATAATGATCAAATGGAATCCGTCCAGCGCAAATTCTTGCGCTCAATGCACTATCGTTGTTACCGTTCGAAGTCCTCCTACGAAGTGCTGCTGAACAAGTACCACCTACCTACGTTAGCAATGAGAAGAATCTTTCTCGATCAACTACTTCTATTCAAGTTATGCCATAATTATTTCGATTGCAACAATATATTAAACCAGATAAGCATTCGTATACCATATCGTTCTTACGCTTTAAGAGAGACTCGCAAACTTCACCTATTTGTGCCGACTCCTTGCAAGACAAATGCAGGTAAGCGCGCACCGCTACATAGATTACCTGAGTTATTTAATGAATATTTCTCGCACATCGAATTTTTTGCAATCTCCTTCACATGCTTTAAGAAAGCTATCATTCAGACTTTAATGACTAACTCCATTCTAGACACATAGTGACGCAATCTTTAATACCTATTTACTGAATTGTAAAAGAACTATGTATAACGTATATATAAACTTAAATAAAACACACTATGTATAGATTCTATTTTGCCTTTACACAACAATTAAATTTTATTCATTTGTATAAATGCACGCAATATACGTATTTGTTATTTGGTAACTACTTAACTTACCTTTTATAATATTGCCCCAGTGTTTTTTGTTTATATCCAACTCGCGGACAACGGGGTTGATTACACTTAAGTTACATAGTTTTTAGGCTAAGATTGTTTTAGATTTATGTGAGTGTGATTGTTTGTTGTCCCAAATAAATAAATAAAAATAAAAATAAAATCATTCTGCCGCGCGATGGGTGAAAACTGTATGAAAAACTTTTTTTTTAAATACAGTGTAAATTACAAGTTCGTTCGTTCGTTCGTTTCAGCCGTAAAACGTCCACTACTGAACACAGGCCTCGCTCATGGATCTCCATGAGGGGTAGTTGCCATACTCACCACGATTGGCAGGCGGGTTGGCGAGCGCAGTACGGGATGTTGGTACACGGAAAGACGCTGCTGAAAAATTAAATTAAATTCCATGTAACGTCAATAAATCGATTTAACGACAAACTCCCTAAAGCGTCGAAATCACTCGGCTTTGGTTGGTTTAGCTTGTCTTCCATACAGTGACACACTCTATATAGCATCACACGCACTCTCAATAACGACTACAATTAAATGATAAAAAGTACTTTTTAAGTTGCCAAAATCAGTAAAAACTGCGAAGCCTGTGTACGTTTTTTTATCGCTTTATTATCCTAGCCCGTAATAAACTCGACCGTCGTCGGCATAAACATACCGAACTTTCTAAGAAATCTGTACTTTTGTTTACAAATTGGGATTGCTTGCTCGTGAAGACTATTGTTAGTAGGAGTCATGGATTATCTATACGTTATCATATTCTTAGTTGCTCACAAATTCCAAAACTATTGGAAAAGTACTTTTTTTTTCACCAAGATGCCTCAATATCACAAGATATTAAGAAAATTTGTAATAAAATACAACTAAATTACTGGTGCAGCAAAAGACGTCAGACGAAAATAACAGACTATACGCAATAGCGTTCAAACAGGGATTGTTTTTTTATGTAATTTAATTTCAAACACTAGTCTGAAATATACTTTTTCATTTTCTTATAAAGATTTTTCTTCTCTCCATTTAACGACAACTCTCTATAACGTCAAAATATGCACAGTCCCTTGAGTGTTGTTATATAGAGTTTACACTGTATATGTTACCTTAGAACTCCGTCTTTTATCAACTTATTTAGAAAATTATATTTGGGTTCGTATAGATATACTTCAACTATTAATCCCACTTTATAAAAACTCATATCTGATGAGTTTTTAAAAATGGGATCCACGAGGAAGGGAACTTTACGGAACTTTCCAAATATTGTAGGTAAAATAATTTTGCATATTTTGCTTGATGTTAAGCATTGGCATTCAGAAAGTATGATTTGGTGTAGTGGAACTGATGTGATAAAAAGACCACAGATGGCCATCAAAACATTTCTTCCAAGGCGGGAATTGAACCCGCAACCTCTAGCGTCGTAGGCACATCTTCGCCCGCTGCGCCATAGAGGTCGTCAAACAAAAATCCTACAAATCCCACTTCTAACAAAAAGTTATTCACGGTCAAACGTCAAAATTATCGTGTTTTTTAATTTCTCTCGTAAACGGTAATATTAATAAAAAAAAAACAAAAATCTGTCTCACAAAATTGTAGCTCATGTGATATGGAACACAATTATGTCACTATTTCAGAAATATCGCAATTTGAAATGTTCGAGAAAAATAATTCCACATAATGAGAATAAATGTGCTTCACCACCTCTTAAGTTTAAAGGTGTTATTTTGGCAAGTGGAATACGACTTCATCTATTTTTATAAATAATAACTTAGCTTATTTTTATAAATAACTCTTATCGGGAAAACCGTTTAGAACATTATTTATTTATTTATGTTCTAAGACTCACAATTACATTATTGTATATTTTAAAAGAGCTACAATTTTGTATGGCTTTATTCCTCTGATATAAATTATCGTTAAAGAAAGATATGCAAAAAACTGACATTAGACCTTAAAAACAATAAGGCACACGTGGCTTTTGAAATTTCAACATATTGGTGTTTGTACCCAACATCTGTACCAATTTACGCGATGAATATCCGATAATACAATATACAAACATAGTAGTAATGTGTTGTGAGCGATTAATACGTAATACATTAAAACGTAACAAAATTGTTTTATCGATATCGATGAAAAGAAAAATCCCATCCCTCCAACTAGTCTCGTATTCAATGTTCTCGATCGCAATTAACGAAAAACTTTTGTAAATCTACGAAATTGGTTACTACTTCAACAAAATTATACTCAAGGATGAAATTGCTATTCCATCTTTTTGTAGATTTGCACAATTTTACTTCCCAAGAGCTTATCACACTGCAAAAGTGGTTCTGTGACTGGGAAATTGATCATTGAATTAGATTTTTAAACCCATTAGATTTTGAGCAAATAAGATTGACAGCGGGGAAGGTCTGTCGTTGACTAGTCCATATTTATCTCGTTTAAGACCTAACCACCATTTGAAATTATTTCTTATGTAACCTTAGCGTGCCGTGGGGTGCCGGCAGTAGAATGTTACCCCTCCTCTCATGCCCATGAATGCAGTAAGAGTCTGCTAAGGGATACCTCCGGAAGATGGGCAGCTGCGTCTTTACGTGTATCAACATCCCGTACTGCGCTCGCCAACCTGCCTGCCAAGCGTGGTGAGTATGGCAACTACCCCTCATGGAGATCCATGAGGGAGGCCTGTGTTCAGTAGTGGACGTATTACGGCCGAAATGATGATGAAAATGATGAACCTTAGCGTAGCGTATTATCACGGTGTCACTTGAATGTCAAATATTTATAGGTGCGTTCAAAAAGTTTATTATGTGACTAAACTTAAACTGATTATATTTTTTGACTCTCTTAGTTAGTAGTAGTAGTGTAGTACCGAACCGCCTGCCCCGTGAGGCTACGTCGTCATGGTGCTGCGGCATCCCCTATAGGGGACCATCTGGGTCCGTAGGGTAGTCAGAGTGAGGGCTTGGACTATCTCAGACGGACCTAGGGAGGGCGATGCCGATGGTGCATAATGGCTATGCACCACCGAAAGTTCAGCGAGACGTAGGGGGCGTTTGTCGTGGACGCCCCCGGGACGTGCTCAGGCAAGGTGCGATAGGGGCTCCGGAGTGTTTTTTTACGAGGAACCGGAGCCCCAAGTGCACCGAGACCAGCCATCGGAAAGGTTTTTAGTGAGTCGTCGCGAGACAACCTCACATAATCATGCTGTGTATCTGCGAGCTGATTTCCCCCCACGTCACCAAAAAAAAAAGTAAGAGTAGTAGTAGGGTAGAAGTAGTGGTTGAGTAGTAGTAGGGTAGTAGTAATAGTAGAGTAGTAGTAGGGTATAAGTAGGGTAGTGGTAATAATAGTAGTAGGGTAGTAATAATAGTAGAGTAGCAGTTAGAAGATGTGGAAGTAAGTAGTTAATTCTGGGCGGTAAAAAGTTCGCCTGGACAGCTAGTATACCATATAAATGATAATCATTGTTGGTAGGTATTTTATTATCTCACAACTATTTATTCTTTAAATAAATTTTCAATATTTAGGTACTAAATTACTTGGTTTATATAATAACGTCTTGCATGAAAAAGGAAAAAAATCGAGAGGAAACCGACAGCCGACAGCTAAGAGAACTTCAGACGTGGAATGCACCCGGTCGTATCACTAATAGCCGCCTCGTCCAAATTTAAGGCTAGGTAACAACGAAAGCCACCCTTACCGTTGAATATTTCGACCGCAGTAACTATGTTATCGGTCGCTAGGTACACAATAGCTTTACGTACTATAATATAACAAGTCCATTGAATGCCAAGGTTTAATGGCTACTTGTGGTATGCAAATATATTCTCTGAGAGAACTATCTAAGCATAGTTCTGAAAGTATTATTGTTGTTTGGATATCTACTGAATGTTTGCATACTATATAAACTAAAAAATACGGACACAATGGATAAGAAACATCTCACCTGAAATTGACATGGCTATCATCATCATCATCATCATCATTTCAGCCGTAAGACGTCCACTACTGAACACAGGCCTCCCTCATGGATCTTCATGAGGGGTAGTTTCCATACTCACCACGCTTGGCAGGCGGGTTGGCGAGCGCAGTACGGGATGTTGATACACGGAAAGATGCTGCTGCCGATCTTCCGGAGGTATCCCTTTGCAGGCTCTTACTTCCACGGGCATGAGAGGGGGTAACATTCTACTGCCGGTACCCCACGGCCAATGCTATGACAATGCGGACATGGTTATGACCCAATGGAGTTCAAAGAACTAGATAGACTTTATAGCATATACATACATATTTATTTATTTTATTTATTTATTTATTTACTTTAATCATAACGGTACAACACCAATTACAATAATTAAAGAAAAAAAAACAAAAATGAACACAATTAAAAGTAACATAATAATCATAATTTTCATAATAATAATATGAATAAAAAAATGAATATATAACAATTGAAAAATAAAAGAAAACGTAATCATCCTTCCTTCTCACAGAAACACAAACACTCATATACATATATATAACTAATAAAAAAAATTGAAAACGTAAACGATGATCACTGGATGGTGAGGATAAATATATCAGTATCAGTATTCTCAGCTGTAGGCTAGGCGGTTCACGTCCACTGCTGCCACATGGATCTCTCCAAGATCACGAGCACAATAAGATAACGAAATTTTGAACATTTAAGTAAAGAACTGTCCATAGATACAGATTGAAATCGTATGGTACAAAATCTATTTGAGTAATTTGTAATTTTTATAGTGTTAAACCACACTAATATAGAACATTTCAAAGAAATGAAAAATCTTATCAAACATTTCAGATTCCGGTGAGGTTATATCGCCCTAGTTGAAAATTCAATAATATGTACTGAGAAATCTATCAGTAGGAATAATAAAGATTCGAATGGCGCGCTTCTAACTGAAGTATCAGTGTGTGTGTATGTAAATATGTAGGTGCGCGTGTGTGTGTGTATGTATGTATGTGGGTGCGTATGTGTGTTTATGAAAAATACATTTACGTTTTAAAGAAACTATGAAGCATTTTCTCTAACCCAATATAGTCAAATCCATTCGATTAGATTCTTTTTAATTTCATTATTACTAAGCTTTTTCATTTTACTACTTGTCCTCTTTATTAAACACAAGTGGAACAATGCCCTCATACCTTTTTTGTGCAAACTACCGTCTCATTCGTGGTACTGGGCACTCCACTCGTTTTCCTTTATCAGGTATCAACGGTACAGTTTTTCTATGATACCGACGTAGGCTCTCGTATAAAAACACCTTACGGAAACTAAGGACGTTCGCTTTCTCATAGACTTCTGATGCTGGATGCCTAAACGGTAACTTCTGAAGGACTTTCAGTATAGCACGTTGTGCACATTCGGCTTGTATGATGTGTGTTTTTGCGGCGGTACCCCATGCACATATGCAATACCTAATTAAACATTCACAAAGGCCCTTGTATGTTTGTAAAACCAGTTTTGATTCGGCCACAGTTCCAAGTGCCTTAAAGATGAAGATGAGCTTTTGTATTCTTTTTGCAAGAATAGATATATATAGCTTCCAGTTTAGAATATCATCTATATGTACCCCTAAAATTTTGTGTTTTTGACACGAGTCAGCTCCGCACAAGAACACTGGACATGGCCACGATTACACGGATATGTATGTATCTTAAAAGTTTCGCTAGACTAAGGGCTACCAGCTTCCGTTGTAGCTACGTATAAAATATAATTTTAAATAACTTGCACCTAATACAACTAACCTGCCGGCCACGTATACATAGTACCTACACAAATATTTTGTAATCAAATACTACCATGGTAACATGTACCGATAACAATTTTATGTGAAACACTATATCAACTACAAATCAGTTTTTTGTAAAGAGAAATATGTCCTTACGAGTGTTACAATGTTGCGTTTCAGTTATTATTATATTCACATTATCAAGTGGAAGTTCTCAACATATACATACTTTATCTGTAAGAAAAAGAACAGTTTAAAGAGACGACGCCAATGATATCAAAAAAAATGATTCCTTAAAATAGCAAAGTTAATATTGGAGGCTTAGATATTGTGCACAACTGTCTAGACCACAAGTAGAAGCCGCATAAGACATTGATTTGTGTAAAATTATCTTTATATTAGGATAGAAAATAAATAATAAACATGATGAGGGCTTAGGTATAAGTCTTTCCTCCGTCGACCGAGACACGTTCTCGGCTTGCCCGTTGACGAGCTCACCGCCGCTAACCCGGAGGTGACGTCAACCCGTCCCACATTAGCTGCTAGGCACATATTCAATAACCGGTGCCGCCGGCGGGGCCGAAGAATACACTTTTCCGTCTTAAGATGCAGTTTTGCACCTGGACGTTAACCATCATTACACACAAAAATCTGGCAACAGTCCAAGCCGTGGTTCGAACCTAAGTGGTGCCATTGAGCTTGTTGCCCCAACCTAACTTTTGCGGCTGGGCGCCTTCTGCGCTCGCCATAGTCCAGTAACGTTGTCATGGCCATCTGCGGTAAACAACATATATTGTCATTTCGAAAAAAAAATGAAAAAAAAACAAGTTATTGCGAGTTCCTCTGCCTGCAAGCTCTACTCTCAAGACTGCTACCATCCAGCCACAGTCCAAGAAGCATTCTCAAGAAAACCCTGGCATTTTACTTCACTGCACCACCACCTACATTTTGGTCCATTCGGAGCCAGATCCAGCCCTACATCCAGAACCACGAAAAGGAGGTGACCTTCTATGCCAGTCACTAGAGCACCACGGCCAACTCTAATACTGTAACCACATACAACACACCAACTACGTCCGGTGCCACGACCACGTCTGGCACTGCGATTGTACAGATGCATACGTGTTTACGGAGACCGTCACCACTGAAATGGATACCACGACGGAGGCAACCACCAAGCCTGCCGCCGTGGCGAAATCAAGATTTGACAAGTCGACGAAGGCCAAGAGGGAAGCCGTGTTGGAGGCAAATCAAGAGGTCGCAAGGCTACACGCTGAGGAATTGAAGACCCAGGCGACGGCAGCAAAGGCAGCCAGGAGGCTCGCTGAGGCTAACCTACAGCAGATCGAAGAGGATTCTTCAGAGGATGACGAAGAGGAACAGCATGATCTATCATCATTGAGGATCAGCAAATTGCTGCGGCAGCGGAGCCAGCAGAGCCCGCTACAACTGGAGGCCAACAAGGAGGTCAAAAAGGAGGTTCCAGAGGAGGCGCTGAAGGAGGACTCTAATTAAAATAAAAACGTCTTTGTATTCTATCTCAAGGACACCAGATTCAATAAGTATATCTTAATGGTTCTCATTTTATATTCAGACAAAGTTCTATGCCTTATGGCGAATCTGCAATTCTCTCTGTAGAGGTAATGTGAACGGTTTTACTAGCCTGCACTTTATTGAGCTAACAAGTCCTCTAAATAAAGAGAACATCCAGGTTTTTGAAAATCATGATCAGCAAGCCTCTAACGACCCATTGCAAATCAACGTATTAAAAGCAAATTACTATGGGTTGCACTGACAATATTGAAACGGAAGAGAATTCAACTGATTTATTTCTCCACAAATCTCCATCTAATAAGCTTTCCTGGTATCCGGTTACTAACCTATTAGATTACCCGGACAGATTTTTTTGGTATTTAATTATTGGTTATTCAATACCAATAAAAAATTTACCACTGGGGTTTCGTAAGCCTTTCGGGGTAGGTTCGTAAACATAAGGAGGATAAAATGTATATTCATAAATTAAACTATCACAAGTATAAAACAATCTAATTTATCTATCACAATAGCATTAAAGGCACGTCTGTATGTTCCGTTTCACGTAGCATGTTTCGCAAATGACTTCGCAGCACCATTTGAATTGGCAGTTGCAGTTTTCAGTTTCTCTTACTGTCGTCTCTGTGTATCCTCGTCTGCAACACATCTGGTCACAGCTGTCTGTTCCAGCTGAACTGATATTGCACTGGCGACTTTGTGTGCCAAGGGATCCAGAAGTGTTAGGGATGCAGAAATCTGGGGACTCTTCGGAGTAGATAATGTCTTTCTTGCCTGGCCTTTTGATGCTGGGGGTTTCAGGCATAAAGCTGTCGCCGTCATTGCTGGCAATGACCTGTGAAAAAAAAACAAATATATAAAAGATAAATTATGTAAATGATACACTTGTAGTTGAGCCTTCTAGTAGGTAGTCTGGACCAGAAAGTGAATACGTCATCATCAGCCCATGCCATGCAGGTTCTCATAATAAGTCCACCGTTAGCATTAGATAGGACTTCTACTATTTCCATCTATATAATCTATTTAAAACTAAAGTCGGGTTAGTTTCACTATTTATAACTCGAGAATCACCATCATCATCATCATCATACCAGCCATAGGATGTCCACTGCTGGACAAAAGCCTCTCTCATCGATCTCCAGGAACTGCGGCTGGGTCGTGTCTGCCCCAGTTATGGTTGAGAACTCGGCTCTGGAAGTTGTCAACGCGTACGTACAAACCTAGGACAAACAGTCCAATTAGGTAGGTCCAACTTCGTGAAAGAGGTCAATCGTCGAATCCAACTCGGATGGGCAGCGTTTAGGAAACTTTGCAACGTCTTTTCGTCCAACATACCTCAGTGCCTGAAGATGAAAGTCTTCAATCAGTGTGTGATGACATATGGAACCGAGACGTGGTCTTTCACTATTGGCCTTATGAATAAGCTTAGAGTCGCTCAACGAGCTATGGAGAGGGCTGTGCTCGGGGTTTTCTCTACAGGATTGAATCAGAAATGAGGAGAACTCCTAAGAGGTCACCGACATAGCCAGACGGATTAGCACGGATTATTTTAGTTTTTAACATTTTAGAACACTTATATTCAAAGAAATAAAGTAATTTTTAGGTTGACAGTTTGTCGAAAAATATTCTACATTGAAAGTGGATGGTGTGTAGTCAAAGTTACCTTAGCTGCTCCTTCGAACCGATCCCTCAGTCTGTACCCGACTTCCCTGAAGGTAGGCATCCTCCACCAGCAAGTACGCAGCGTGCAAGAGCCAGAGAGTCCATGGCACTTGCATTCTATCTTCATATTATTCCTAATTGCCTGTAAAATATTTTTTTGTTATTTTCCTTTTTTAACTGCGCAAGCTCGGAGCCGAAAACTGGCAAGAGAGAGCGATGGAAAGAAGAAAGTGGCGAGTTCTCGTATCCGAGGCCAAGACTCTGGGTCCCTGAGCCAATGGAGTAAGTAGGTATTATTGTGATGCCGTGGGGTGCTGGCAGTCTCCGTGGGGTTACCCGTGGATGCAGTAAGAATCAGCCAAGGATTACTTCTGGAAGATGTGCAGCAGCGTCTTGCCGCCATCAACATCGCGTACTGTGCTCGCCAACTCGCCTGCCAAGCGTGATGAGTATGGTAACAACCCCTCATGATAAGCACTCAAAGATCCATGAGGGAGACTGATATGCAGCAGTGGACGGCCTGCGGTTGAGATGATGATGATGATTATTGTAATGCTCTTTATAACAATGTCATTTCAAGCTTTGCTGTCCCACTATTGGACAACTGTCTCCTACATCGAATTCCACTTTCTTCGATCGACGTATTTTCTTTCCTACATAATTATAATTTATTTTTGCAAGGAGATTTTGATTGGGTTGAAAAATATTACATTTTCACATAAACATTTTTCCAATTATAAAATATGACGAAATATGACTTTAGATTTTGTAAAATACGTTATAAAATATGATTCTCAGTGACAAATCCCTAATATTTAAGGTTTTGACAATAATGCTGATATTAAAAGTATAAATTTAAAATAAATCCCGACCCATAAACGATGGTAAGCCGAAATGATATCCTATATCTCCTCAAATAAAGTGCCTATTCAGAGCTGATTATCTTGAAAATGCTGGTCCGATTTCCACCAAACATAGCTTAAATCTCTCTCGATCAAGTCACCTTTCAAAAGCTACATTCAAATCGGTTCATCCGTTTGGAAACTACGATGCACACACACTTCAAACGTATAACACCCCTCTTTTTGGTCGGGGGTTAAAAAGTAACTAATCAAATCAAATCAAAAAATACTTTCATATTAAATAGCGGGAATGTTTACGTACTTTTTGGATGAACATTCCCGCTATTTAATATGAATGTAATAAGTCACGAAAGTTACTATAGTAAAAAATAAATACTTTATTCAGTGAAAAGTAACTAATCAAATCAAATCAAGAAATTCTTTACAAAAGCATACCTAAAGGCATGGACCTTACTGATGCGTCATAAAAACAAGTACTGTCTTCTATAAAAATGTGTACTAACCAACCTCCCAGCGTGGTGATTATGCAATTTTATCAGCGTCTTTATGTCGCTTCGTTTCCTGTATCGGCTGTCCATGAATTCCCTGGACTTCTTCAGGCCAAATCTGACGTTATCGCTGCATCCCCCCCATTGCCACCGATCCGTCGGGACGTGGGTGGGGGGGAGGGAGGGCTGACGGCCACGACGTGGTTTTGGTGCTCCCTGGTGAAATAAAAAAAAAGTAAGGCCTTTGCATCTATTAAGATGATTTATACAGCGTCAGCAACTGGTAATCATGCTGTACGGGACGCTGCAGTGCCTGGAACATTGTTAGATGGATTAGGCTTGCCCAGCACTTATACCATCCTCTCAGCTTAGTCAGCTATTATTCAGAGGAAAGAACAGGTAAATACGTCTGAAGCTAACTAAGCCGCGGGTTTCCTCACGATGTTTCTTTCACCGTTAAAGCACGTGTTAAGTGTGCACATAATTTTTTCAAGAAAGAAAAATCCATTGGTGCATTGCCGGTATCGAACGTTGTAAAAAGCCGAGTTGGCCGAGTGGTATGTACCCCCGACTTTCAATTCGAAGGTCGTGGTGAAATAAATAATGCTGGATATTTGACACAGCACCATCTAGCGCCAAAGTAAGTAGAGTTGTGTTTTAGGTACCAGATGGTTCATAGAATACCTAAATACATTACTGATCATTGATAGAAATTTAACCAGTTCCGGGACAATATCAGATCTGCAGAAAAATAATAAATATTTATTTCCTAATATTCTACGGACGCTCCTCCTGCCACGGAACCCAGATTAAGGAAACATGCTAAAGATTAGTGTCTGGTACATTATCTAATATTTGGAATATTGCATGAAATGTAAACTTTTTTGTGCAAAACTTAGACTAGAGAGATTACGCTGCGCGCTGGTGTGACAGCGGCCAGCGATTGGCCCATCGGGTTTAGCGCGCATGTGGAAAAAACTAAGCGCAAACGTAGATAATAAGAAGAGGAAGAAGATCATAAATGCTGCTAAGAAAATAGAGAAGTACTGACTGGTTTTCACGTTGTGATTTAAGGATTACCTTAACCCTTATACTCGATACACAACTTACCAATTAATCAAATAATTATTAAATTGTCAATCAAATAATTATTAAATTATTTGATTAAGTGGAAAGTTGTTGTTAAGTAAACGCAACAAAGTATATTTTGTTTTGATTTTACTTCATTTATTTTATTTTAAATGTTAATACACCTTCCGTGTGGTGCCCTCAGCAGAATCTTGCCCCTCCTCTCTTACCCTTTGATGCATTATGAATCTGCCAAGGGATGGGCAGCAGTGCCTTTCCGTTTCAACATCCCGTACTGCAGGAACCTGCCTGACAAGCGTGGTGGGTGTGGCATCAACCCACTCATGATTAGAACTTAGAGATTGACGAGGGAAAGCTATGTCCAGCAGTAAAAGTCCCATAGCTGAGTTGATGATGTATTTCAGCTTACAACTGTGAGCTTACCTTTTCACATGAGCATTCCAGCAAGGATCCCGCGGTACAGGCCCTCGTGATGGAGTAGGTGACGCCAGCGGAAGTGATGGCGTTTACGAACCCCGTCTCTCGTGTATCTGGGGACAAAATTAAAGTAAGGCCTTTCACATCCAATGTTGATTAATACAGCATCATATCTAATGGAAAAGAGTAGAATAGGATAGGCTTTATTATACACCATAATTAACATAACATGAGAAAATAAATGAAATGAACAATAAATATGTATCTATATTATCTCCGGGACAGCTTCTATCCCTTTACCAAGCTCAAGTCCGGTCTGGTATGGAGTATTGCTGCCATGTTTGGGATGGCTTAGCCAAGTATCAGCTGGCTGCCTTAGACTCGATTAAACGCAGAGCCTTCAGAGTTATCGGTGAGCAGTATCTTGCGGAGACTAACATCCAAAGTCTCGACCACTTTTCTCTCGGTCGCTTGCCTCTCGATCTTTTACAGGATACATTGTGGAGAGTGCTTTTAGGAACTTCACGACCTGATACCACCATCTCCATTCCACTCCAGGGCAAGCAGACGAACAGCGCAGTACCACCCTTATCTAGTGGACATTCCACCCACTCGTACTAAGCGGTTCTCTTCCACCTTCATCATCCGCACCGCTAAGGTCTGGAACTCGCTGCCGGCTTCTGTTTTCCCCGAAAACTACAATCTGGGTCTCTTCAAGTCACGAATGAATAGGTGTCTTAAAAATACTGTTATTAATATCGAGCAAAAAACGACAAAAAAATCACGTATGTTGTATGGGTTCCCATCCGCTCCCCTCAAATAATTGTTTTATTTCAATTTAAGTATTTCTTCTTAATAACTATTTATTATACAGTTGTATAATTCTGTAAATATTTCAAGCGTCTACCGGTTGCCGGTATTAATATCGAGCAAAAAACGGCAAAAAATCACGTTTGTTGTATGGGAGCCCCCTTAAATATTTATTTAATTGTGTTTTTAGTATCTGTTGTTATAGCGACAACAGCAATACATCATCTGTGAAAATGTCAACTGTCTAGCTATCATGGTTCATGAGATACATGATACATAGTTCATGCCTGGTGATAGACAGACAGACAGACGGACAGCGGAGTCTTAGTAATAGGATCCAGTTTATACCCTTTGGGTACGGAATTCTAAAAAGAATTCTGTACGGGACGCTGCAGTGCCTAGAATGTTGTAAGATAGATTAAGATTGCCCAGCACCTATGCCATCCTCCCAGTTTAGTCGGCTATTAGTCAGAGAAGGAACAGGTCATCTGAACCTGATGAAGCCGCGTAAACATACATTCTTCAATAAAGAAAAGTCTATTGGTGCACCCACGACCTTCGGATTGAAAGCCGGAAGTACACACCACTTGGCCAACACGGCTATAACACCAATATCACTTTTAAAACTAACTAAAAATACGGGATTACTCACGTAAAGATTTTTTAAGAAAACCGTCTTCAGGGCGAATGGGCACCTACGCGACCGAGCGCTTTAGCCCCCATGAGTAATCCCCATATTTTTTTTTAATTTAGCACCTTCAGGATTGTGCTTTGATGATTCTCGCAGAGAAATATCACATCGCCATAAACCTCGCCACTCAATAGACTTATTATATTCTAGCACGTAATGACTCGAGAGTTATTGTGTACTTGATGACCGATAGCTTATTCATGCGATCGGAATATTCAACAGCTGGGTTGAACTGCCTTTCATTGCTAGCCTTACAGACGTACTGGTCAAAAGTATAGAGAGTTCCTGCTTTTTAATTATTTTAATATTTAAAGGGCTTTGTCTTTTTATTACTTAATATTTATTTATCTACCTCTATTATTGATTCCTGCTTCTTACTGTCAATAATTTAAATAAAAAAATAAAACCGACTTTAAATGATAAAAAATAATTATCAAAATCGGACTACTCTGTAAAAAGCTATGCGTGATTATACATAAAAAGCTGTGGGGTTCCGGTAGTAGAATGTGTCCCATCCTCTCATGCCCGTGGATGCAGTAAGAGCCTACCAAGGTATTCCTTGGGTATCCCTCCGGAAGATGGACAGCAGCGTTTTTCCGTGTATCAACATCCCGTACCTACTGCGCTAGATCCTCGTGGAGATCCATGAGGGAGGCCTGTGTTCAGTAGTGGATGTTTGACGGCTGAAATGTTTTTTTTTACTAACCTATGTATATCGTCTCACTGCTGGGCAAAGGTCTCCCTCAATTTCATACAACCATCTCGATCCTTCGCAAACTCCCACCACCCTCTGTCGAAGGAGACGAGATCATCCCGCCAACGCTTTCTCGGCCGACCCCGACGAACACCTTATTAAACCTGCTTCAAAGCGTTTTTATGAAGTGGCGGCGGAACACCCCAACCCGTTAATATCGGGATTACCCTCTAAATAGAGCCATTGCTTACAAGTTCTTTCCTCCGTCGACCGAGACACGTTCTTGGCTTGCCCGTTGACGAGCTCACCGCCGCTAACCCGGAGGTGACGTCAACCCGTCCCACATTTGCTGCTAGGCACACCTATAATAACCGGTCCCGCCGGCGGGGCCCAAGAATACACTCTTCCATCTTAAGGTGCAGTTTTGCACCTGGACGTTAACCATCATTACATACAAAAATCTAGCAACAGTCCAAGCCGTGGTTCGAACCTAAGTGGTGCTCTTGAGCTTGTTGCCCCAACCTAACTTTTGCGACTGGGCGCCCTCTGCGCTCGCCATAGTCCGGTAACGTTGTCATGGCCATCTGCGGTCAACAACATAAATTGTCTATTCGAAAAAAAGGCCGACCCCGACGCCGCCTTCCTTGCCGAAATGTATTTATATATTTTTTATTTATTTAATCAAAACGGTACAATGACCAATTACATTAATTAAATTATAAAAAAATAAAGGCGTCGACTTGAGAACCTCTTCAGTTTGTCGTCGGTTAAAAATAACAAATATTTATTTGCAGAGTGTCCTCCTTCTGTCAATTTATACAAAAAACGAAAACTAAATGGTAATTACAATCAATTTTTTTTCATACAAACCTTGTCCTAGCGATAAATACAGCATAAAACAGAATTGTCTAATTTGGTGCAGCGGATCCGAAATTGTGCGCGAAATGGATATACATAGGTACCTATTTATAACATAGGAAGCCTTACAGTAGTTATATAAAAATATATAATAGACTTTGTATGCTTACAATGTAAACCAACAAATATTATATATTTTTGTTGGTAGGTGTTAGTTGGTTATACATTGGCCCTACTGGACCAACTGGACCAACTCGTATTTTTTTTTTATTCATAAAATAATTAATAGTTTTGGACATTTTATATGACACCTTGCACTATGGAATGTGCCAAATATTACTTATTATTATGTAATATTTGGCACATTCTATACTGGTATGGAACTTATATAACAATATTATATTTCGCGATATTAATACTTAGTAGATGGCGATTCTGTTGTTGCACTAACTAGCTAAAGCTAGTTAAATTAATAAAATGACACATGTTGTGCCGTTCTAAAATTAAAAGGGAACAATTATACCAAATATCACGCTGACAGCTCCAAATTTAAAAACGTCATATCTGTATTTATAATTAATTTTTGAAAGTGTAAAACAGAATCGACATCATTGTATTTTTATATTTATGCGTTTTACGTAGCGTTATCTTATCTCATACTATTATCTGTTACTGAACAATTTTTTAAACGAACTATTTTGTGAAATTATGTCAAAAATCAGCTTATAAGATCAACAGCGATTGACAATGCAACAGCTCAGGTTATTTAAATGAATTCAATGCAGTGTGAAAATATATTCACTTCGTTCGAGATTTTCTGTCAACTAAATATATTCACTTCGTTCGAGATTTTCTGATCGCAGTGCCTAACAAGCGCAAACCTGTCAATTGCAAAACAGAATCATGAACCAAACTGTGTGCCAAAAGCATGTTTTATGTATAGGACCTTCGATGCCCATCAGTGTTACAACTGTGAATATTGATTTTTGGGTCAGTTGTTTCGTACACCTGTATTTTATGCCTGAAACGAATGGGACTATAAAATAATAGTTAAAGTGAAGAGGTGAGAACAATAGCGTTCGTGCTTATCAGTAAGTGGGAAATTGGGCAATGTTTGAGCATGTTGTGTAAGGCTGTGATACCAGGAAATTTAACTGTGATGCTTGGATTTGTAGTTGGGATGTTATCTTGACGGTATGATAGTCAATACAGATTTCTAGGTACTGTTGACTTCTAGAAAGCATATTACAGTACCTTGGGCATTTATTGTATAGTGTGGTTTGACTAAGAGTCAAATAGATTACTTGATTGAGATTCCTATTTTGTAACTAAGGTGTAATAAGATGTTGTCTAGAACTCTATGATAATTATATGGGATCGTAGTAATTGCAGGATTCGCTGTACTGTTCCGTACAAAAAGTCTAAAAACCATCTGTCTGTCTGTCATCAGTCATCAGGCTGTATATCATGAACCGTGATAGCTAGAAAGTTGAAATTTTCACAGATGATATATTTCTGTTGCCGCTATAACAAAAAATCTAAAAACAGAATAAAATATATATTTAAGGGGGATCCCATACATCAAACGTGATTCTTTGCTTGATATTAGTAACGGCAAGAGACGCTTTAAATACAACGCTTGAAATATTCACATAATAATTAGTTGTATATTCACTTGAAAATATTTTTAGTTGTTATGCCAAATAATTGTACGGAACCCTTCGTGCGCAAGTTCGACTCCCTCCAGGCAGTTTTTTTGTAATTGACAAACTATTTTAAATGTAATATTTAAAAGTAACCATTCAGCCCTCTGTCCCCGTTACCAACGGCAAGTGTCCAACTGTCTACACAGATCAACAGTTTTGTGTAGAACTTTTAACAATATTTCGCATGTGCTTACTTTTAACCACAAATTCCCGAACTTATTAACGATAAGCAGCACTTAGCTAAAATATTTGAAACCCATGAAATGAACCGTTGGTCCCGTGCTTAATGAACGTGATCACCGTGGTGATTGCAGTTGTAATACTTAGAGGTTACCGCTTAACATCATGTGAGCCTTAGCTTGTCCCGTCATTTTGTCGTATAAAAAAAATCGAATAATAATCAGAATAATCAATTTATTGGTAACAACAACAATTACAGGTCAAATAACTGATACGTTCAGAAATATCTATATATACGCAGACAATAGTAGCCTCTTTATAAACTCCATGACAAAGTATCTGGGTTTTCAACCAACATCATACACAAATGACACACATACGAGTACCTGAATTATATTCTTATTAAGAATTATACAGCCTATAAATGTAATGCAACTTCAACATGATCTTTGCTAAACCCTAGATTCAGTTCTAGAAATCCGCAAACTTCAATTTGGTTCTATCGCTGCTCTATTCTCGATTCCAATTTTCCCATCAATTGTGCCATATCGTCCATTCATATTATAATGAGCTAGTCATCCAGTTTGAATGAGCATTACATTCCGTCATGGTCGAGCAGCCTCAATTATTGAGCATCAAGCTGTTTCTGTGTCGTCTATTGTACTGACGCTGATGTGGTTGCGCTAGTGAAATCAGGTATTGAGAATTTCCGATCTTATTTTGCGACAGATCAGTATATATACAGCGATGCATGTTCCCGCGGGTCGGCACTTTACGTTATGACGTGTTTAAACGGCTAATTACAGTCAGTCACAAACAACTGTCCTTTGCCAAACACGTCACGGCGTATACTCGCGACCACTAACTTACTTTTTACTTACGTCCGATTAAACTGCGAAACTCAACAAACTCTTTAACTTACAACGTTACCAACAACTTATAGGATTGTGGGGGGCACACTACAACCCCTACAACATATCTTATTGTTCCGAACAAAGAGAAACTAGGTACTTAGATAACCACTACCTTTATTTCAATGTCATATTTGATAGTCAGTTTTATAAATCAGAGAGCGCAGAGAGGTTTGCAGCCCCTCTTGACTGGAGAGTTTGGCCTTGAAGCGAGTGTCAAGCACCTTATTACTCGCGCTCATTTTCGGGCGGTTGATAGTACTGTGGCATTCATTAAAGTGAGATTAGATAAACACTGGCTTGCGCAATGCGGAGCAGCTGACAGCAGATCGGCATCGAGCGCGCCTATCGATCCCATGCTAATTGGGCCCGATGCACCCGCGACCGCGTATCGTCGCCGCATTCCCTCCTCCCAGCCGATACAGAGAAATTTATTGCACGAACAATTTATATAATTGACGCGCGACAAAAAAGCGAGAGTGCACACCCTTCCGCGGCAGAATCCGACCCGTAATTACTCAGAAACGCTTGATTTTCATATGCATTTTTATTAAATTTCACCGGACGACGTCAAGGATGCGTCCTCCAATGTTATGAGAGGAATGCCAATTTCGAAATATTTCGCTAGTCGTTTAGGCGGGGGCAAAAAATATCGGTGCGGTGCATGGGAATGGGCTGCGGGCTGCGGGCTTGCGGATGCCGAGGTTTTTCTGGCGCGCCGGCCGGCGGGCGCGGGCGCGACGCGCTCGTCATTACGCGAGCGGCGGCGCGCTCACAGCGCGGCATTCCGCGCGTGTTATGCGCTGTAATTATCGCAAAACGCGCCCCTGACTCGCAGATATGTCGTTGGGAACGGGGGACATGACATTCTCATCACCGAACGCTGCCTTTTTTCGTCGTCTCCGGCCTCGAACAGGTCCGTCTCCGAGCCACTCCCACGAGCTGCGGCGGTTATATTCGGGTAGTTCGTCTGTTTTTGCGTCGCCACGAGCGCTCGCGTATGTCGGTATTCGTGTCCGCTGAATAATTCAGTGAAATTGTCAATCGATCAATAAAATCGTATCGATTCACACTTGAAAGTTGTATGGATTCAATAACTTGGTTTTTGCTAGTTCGGGATACTTGGAAGTCGTTCCGGCGGCTTCGAGTCAATCACGCGCACGCGCGGTGACGGCTCATGAAAATGGTGCGATCAGTTCTCGAGCAGCGAGCGTTGTATGAAAGTAATTCATTGTTCCATTCGATGATATCAATCATTGCGTACTTTATGACATTTTAAAAATAAGCTACTTTTGGTTTTGTAGTGTATTTAAAATAAAAGACCGAATCTATATAAATACATAAACAACCTGCGTTTTTTTCGGTTCCAGCTTGTTTTATAGATAAATCTTTTGGCATTTACATACATTCCGTTTGTCAAAGTTGAATCTGATTATTCAACGGAGTTTTAAATATGTAATCTCTGGTGATTATGACATTTTCAGTGTGTCACAATTTCATTGCACCACAAAATGTTTTAATTAGGTTGACACGGTTAATACGGATTTCAATACGTCCAAAGCAAATAAAACAGCAGTAAACGTAAATTAGGCTCTTAACAGCATGGATCTTGCGATGACCTTTCACTATTTTATGTTCGCGATCATAATCTTTAAGACTTTCTTTGATGAGGATAACGAGGAAACTACCTACACGTTCGCAAGTTTCGCCAACTCAGATCCGGATCCAGAGAAACGTTAAAAATTATGAAAATCAACAAAAGCAATGGCTTCGTGTGAGATTTTACGGCAAACAATAAAGGTAACGTTTTTAATTCATCTTGTTTTTATTATTTTATTACCTTGACACTTACCATACAATGTGCACATTTTCACGTTCTCTAACGAAGGAAAACATTGAGGAAATCAGGTAGCTCTGACGTACTGATCTGTTAATTCCTCTGACTAGTACCTAAGCTGAGAGGTTGGTATAGGTTCTGGTTAGCCTAATCCAACGTCCGACGCACTGCAGCATCCCCTACAGAATCGAGCCTTGACCCTTTTGAAGACGGAAGTGCTTTAACCAACCAAGCTACAGAACCCGTGACGGGCTAGTCAATGACCCTTTCCTTAAAACATGTCCTTGCCATCCGAAGTACGAAAGGTAGGTTGATTGTATACCTAAGAAATCATGGATGCCTTGAGAATCAATATATGGAGTTTTTTTCAAGAACAAAGATGTAGTGTATGTAATACTATATATACTAAACGCATACATTATGCTGTCTCGTGTGGCCTGGGTATTGACGGTTATTGGTTAGCGAACTGTCACTGTCACAATGGGAACTATCATGTGAGCCGTAAGGGCGGGAGGACAGTAGCTTTTCATGTGTGTAAGATCGGTGAGTGCTGGGTGAGTTAAATAAAACGAAAATACCAGGGCATTGTCGAGCCAGTGTGTGATATAGATCTTTACAACCCCTACAAAAGCATTTGGATGCTTTGTAACAAGCCACTAGTACCTACCAAAATATCAATCGTATTATAGTGGTCAATGCATCTCTAGATAGTTGAAGAGAGGAGGGGCCACATTCTTCTGCCGGCAGCCTAGGGCAAAAAATATTTATAAACATCTCCTCTGTGCCCGCATTAGATGCAGTAAAAATCTGCCAAGGGATACAAAATCTGACTTTCTATCATTAAGATGAACTGTAATTTTACGGAAGGTGTGCAGCAGTGGATGTGGACAGCAGTACTTCAGCTGAGATGATGTTGATAAATGAATAATACTGCGAGTTCATGTACTAGGTATTATTATCTATACTTCTATACTAATATTATAAAGAGGTTGTGAGGTTGTAGGGGGTAATCTCTGGATCTACAGAACCGATTTTCAAAATTCTTTTACTAATAGAAATCCAAAGTACTTGTGAGTGTCATAGGCTATAAATTACCGCCCAACGAAGTGGGCACCGGGTCAGCTAGTAATTGTAAACCTATTCATCCTAATATATGAATGTCGGTAAGGACCTCAAAAAATAATCTTTCAAATTAAAATCATATTTCTTCAAAATTGCGAATGGAATTTCGTTATCGATACTTTTTTCCGAGTAATGCGTGCAAAGCCGTGAAGAAGCTTGTAATATCATCATAATCATATCTCAGCCGGTAGAACGTCCACAGCTGGACATAGGCCCCTCTCGTGGATCTTTAAGTTCTTAAGAGGGGCCAATCCAACTTACTTAAAAAAATTCCGTATAAAATTTGTTTCTCCAAATTTTGATTTTTTGTTTGCATAGAAACCTAGATATAGTGCACAAGATACCTATTAGATCAAAAGTTGAATATAGAAAGACCATAGAAAGATCTATTACGACGCCACACCCACGTACGAGCGGTTGTATGAAAAGTAAGTTGGATTGGCCCCTCTTAAATTCTGATCATGAGCGTTAGTTGCCATACTCACCACGCTTAGTAGACGGGTTGGCGAGCGGAGTATGGGAAGTTGGTACTCGGAGAGGCAAGACGCTGCTGCCCATCTTCCGGAGGAATCCCTTGGCAGATTTTTATTGCAGGCAGCAGAAGAGGGGCAACATTCTTCTGGTAGTCTATAAATAGGTATAATACTACTCGTAGTTTTATAAATACACTGTTTAATTATTATAGTTTTTTTTTTTAATTCTACACTGTTTAACAAAATATCAATATAGAGGTCCAATCTGATTAAAATCACGATACAATCCCACAAAACGAATGCACTATCAGCCCTATTAATAAAGAACAGTATATTTAAAAGATTTCAACATTAATCACTTGTAATAACAACATAAATTATGTTGATATAGACTGAGAATGTTGAGCCGAACATCAGGGCTCCACCATTTTAAATCGACTGTCGTTATGAAATGAACGTTATTGTGCTGACGTAAGAGTCATTATGATCACGTTAATTTGCTTTTGAGCCTGTAAAATTGTCTTGTATTATCTAGATAGGCATTCGGTGTATCTACCATGAGTTGTTACTGTTAGATCGCCTGCCGTTACTACAGTACTAATGGTACGTCACTATGACATCTGTCAGATTTGTAACTCATGGTACCAAATTCTAAGCAAATAAAGTTTAGTCTAAACTACAGCCACTGTAGTATACTTTACTGCGTATTTTAGTACCAAACTATCCACTAGAGGCGCTGTACAAGTTTTCATACATTTTTTTTTAACTACAGTCGCTAGTGAGATGGATTCTGAAAACGCATGGTAGACCTATAGACTACCATTTTATATCAATTGCCGTTATGAAATGAAGTTGATTGTGTTAACTTTAGATCATAATGATCACGTTAATTTGCTTTTGAGCCTATAAAATTGTCTTATATTATCTATATAGGGATTCTGGTCTATTATTTATACTATTTACTAATTTATCGTGTACAACAAACTTTCGTTGACAGCAGATTTACAGGGGACAACGTTTTTATAAAAACAAATACCTATTTTTTACTTATAGTTTATTAGAACTTAATTCTAAAAATACACGAATTTATTCAAAATATAATCATAAATGAAGAATATAATAGCAGTTTAGATTTTAGAGTGGAGGACGCAAAAAGTTTTAAGCTTTAATATTTCGCAAAATTAACCCTAAATCTTCGGAACACCTAAATGGTTTTGAAATACCTGTTAAACAATATCCCAGACGATGGAAAAATCAAGAAACAAGTTAATCCCCATCTAACGTGTATGGGACCCTAAATTATTAATAGTAATACAATAATAAATGTCCATGCAAAATCACAGCTTTCTACGACTAATGGTGTCTTCGTAAAGCTGCAGACAGACAGACAGACTGAAGGAAACTATAAGGGTTCCTTGTTGTACTAAGGAACCCGAAAAACCATCTGCTTCGTAAAAGTGCCTTATTTTAAAAATAAATAAATGATTTAATATAATCTTCGTGAGCATCGTTCGTGGCCGCCTCCGAGGGCCTCGAGACGAGAACTCATGAAGAAGGGCCTCTAAATGGTCTACGAAACGTCAGCAAGATGATAATAAGTTAGGTACGTGGTAAAAGCCGTATCATATTTATTTAATGATGTCTAGCCACGATAATTTCAATTCAGTGATAAATAAATGAGCTTACAATTTCTTAGACACTGCAACATCCCGTACATAAATCATCTATAGGTACCTATAGATCTTAAGAGGCCAATTTATTATTAAGTGGTGAAGAGTGAAAATTTCTTCTCACAACTTATAATATTCTGTGAGAAATGCTGAGCCCATCACACTCGCCGATAAGGGGACTCAGATCATCTCGGCTCGGCCTATATGTGAAATTGCTGAGAATTTTGCAATTTTAATTTTATTTATAACGATGCGCTCCAAAGTGCGAGCTACCAGCGTATGGTAGGATTTTGTTGCAAAGGTTTTTAACTTTTCTTTAAATGTTTACACCTTATTTTGGTTTTCATCGTCATAATTTTAGCCATAAAATGTCCACTACTGAACACAGCCCTCTCATGATCTCCATGAGGGGTAGTTGCCCTATTCACCACGCTTGGCAGGCGGGTTGGCGAGTGCAGTACGGGATGTTGATCCACGGAATGACGCTGGTGCCCATCTTCCCGAGGTATCCCTTAGCAGGCTTTTAATGCTTACACGGGCATGAGAGGAGGGGTAACATTGTACTGCCGGTACCCCACGGCCAACTTTTTCACTTTAAAAATTACAAATTATGATATAAGTAATCGTTGTCTCCGATGAAACCGACTGACGCCTCCGCTAGGTACTAGGCGCCTACTCTAGAAAACGATTACAATGTTATCATCAGAATAGTAATCTTTACGCAATGACCATAAGGGTTAATTTGGCTTGATTACGATTTCGTTTCATCACAATTTGCGTTCAAGAGTAGGCCAGCTGATCGCCCGCGTACTCGCGTCTCTACGGATCACAACATGATTTTATAATCACTGTTCACACATTGCAGAAATTTTAGATGCAGAATGCTTAATTGACTTAAATCCACGACAGTGGATGATTATTTATTTATTCTATCACTCGTTGAATTTTGTTATGTTAACTGTACTATTTGTACCATGTGCAGTGGGTTGATGGCAGTAGAATTGCTTCTCCCATCTTGCCCGGGAATGCAGTAAGAATCCACCAAGGAATACCTCCGGAAAATGGAGAGCAGAGTTTTACCGTGCATCAACATTCTGTACTGTGCTCGCCAACCCGACTGCCAAGCGTGGTGAGTATGGCAACAACCTCCTCATGATCTTGGAGATCCATGAAAGCCCATGCCCAGCAGTGGGCGTGTGCAGCCACGACGACTGTGATAATGAACTGTAATTTTACGAGTACGGTTATTTTGAACTTTAAATCTGTGAATCGATCTTTTAGTTATTTTGAGGTAAGCAAATAGTATGCTCTAGAAGAAGGTTGGTTACTTGTGCTTTTACAACATGTATCACCCCTCCTCGTTTGTATTGTTTGGCCGCATACCTAGTAGGTTGTTGATTCCTCTCATATTATGTTATTATTTCCTTAAATGGTAGTGTCTGGTTTGGTTTCTGAACGTCTCACGCGCGCTTTTGAACTTTGACAGATGACAGAGAGATACAAATTTTCCGCGTCATCAGAAGACGCGCTTGGATTGCTCATGGGGAGTTCAGTAGAATGAGTTGATTTAAAATAAACACTAATTATTTAACTTGACACTGGCGGAATTGTGTAAAACCAAACACAAAAAGCCATAAAATAAAAAGACAAGACAAGACAAGACGCGCTTGGGTGGGCAGGGTCTTGCACCTAAAACACCAACCTCTCTTTGCCACGTGAGGGTAAGGGCGTGAGTAGTGCATGACCAAAAGGGATATGGCAAACCCATGATTATTATTATTATTATTAAGAGCCTGTACTGTCCCACTGCAGGGCAAAGGCCTCCCTTCCTTCCTTCCACCTTTCTCTGTCTTAAGCTACTGTGGTCCAGTCTTCCAAGTATGCGTCGTGTTCGTCTCTCCATCGACGTCTTGGTCTGCCGCGTGGTCGTTTCCTGTCTTGTGGGACATAAACCCATGATGATGGAGAAAAACGATAAAATTAAAAAAAAAAAAATAATAATAATAATAAATAATGCTGGACAATTCACACAGCATCACCTAGCCCCAAGCTAAGCAGAGTGTGTGTTATGGGTACTAGATGACTAATATACTTAATACATTATTCTACATAGATAGATATTTTTTATTATATATAGAAAAACATCCAGAACACCCTGAACAAATATCTAACTAATTATCTTAAATGAATAATAATCTTATAATAATATCTATAATTAATTAACTTTAAATATGATACTGGCAAAATTGTGTAAAACCATACACAAAAAGCCAGTAGCATGTTGATCCGCAGGTTTCCCCGGTGTACAGAAGAAGAAAAACTTACGCTTTTTAATGCGTATTGTCAAAGTTTCTACACCGGGAACCTATGGGTCAGCGTGTCATGGGACACGTAGGGTTTCCAGCGGTCGTTTGGTAATCAAATTTTTAGGATGATGTTGGGACTGCCTCGTTTCGGCAGTTCGTCAGGGTTGTTTGCCGAGTATGAAACGGATGGTTTTGCTGATGAAGACGGCGTCCCTAATGCGCAGAGTGCAGAGCAGACCCAACAGCATCCTACAAACGATATCAAATATAATTACTTTTCCTATGTGGCAGTGCTTTGTGCGGAGAGTGATTTAGTGTCTTTTTTAGTTTTAATTGTTGTGTTTTTATTTAGTTTAGTTTACTAACATCTATACATAGTGTTACTAACAGATTAAAGATCCACTGTAGTACGATTTTTTTATTTAAGACATTTATTTTAGTGTAATCGCTGTCTCCCACAGCTGAAGCCGACCGGACGCGGCCGCTAGATACCGATAACTGAAACCCGCCCCGATACGGATCGCGACGCGACTTTAAATTAACTGTTCACGCACTGCGGGAATTTTAGATGCGAGATGGATGAAGCTGTGAGATCGACACCGTCGAGCTAGTAATTGTGTATCGATGGGATGGAAACGGTTTCTGTTGCGATAAACATGAGTTTATTAGTCCCAATTATGAGCTTGGGATCGCAGGACTGTTTAAAAACTGATTAATATTGCAATTTTTTTTAACTAGCAATGTTTATTATGTACTTGAAGATAGATAGATAGAAAATAGTTATTGCACACCTTAAAACTAAACGTAATAACAAGAAACACTGAAAAACAAAGTGACAATTGGCGGCCTTGATAGAAAGATATTTGTATCTATGTCCGAATCAAATCTCTAAAGCTGAATTTAGACCACTTCCTGACATTCGATTGAGCTAAAATTTTGCATTCAACTAGATAAAGTGCCGGTAGAAGTATAATTTATTATACTCAATACTTTCAATATCAATACCGCAGCCACAAAATGGCGGATGATGTATTTTTTGTCAAACCCCGTATTCATTTAAAAGGGCTGCAAAAGTTTGTTTATAAAAATGTTTTCTAAACGTAAGCTTATGTAGTTTGTTTGTCGCATCTAAAATCTGGAAACTTATTGCTATGTAGATAGATATACATTTTGTTATTTCAACTTTAAGGATTGTTTCAAAATTTAAAATTCTCAAAATTTTAATGTTTAGTTATAAATTTATGCAATCTACATAGATAACCAAATTTATGTTCGCAACGCAACGTTTTACACTTGAGGCACATTTAATGTGGATATTTTTTTAAGAAACCAAAACTTTATCTTGTTGTTATTTGTATTTTAGGTTGTATGTTTTATGGCAATTTGACTTATACAATTTCACATAAATTGCATTCGTTCTCGAACATCGAATCTTCAACCAATCTCTTCTCCGTCCTAGGCTTGACCGTTTTTTTCTCTTCTACTCTCTTCTTTTAGTATTCATCTCAGCACCCACGCCTTTCCTTCTCTTATCCTTATTAACACATTCCATCCATCGCTTCTTTGGTCTACCTCTTACACTCCCTCCATCTTCATTAATTTCTAACCTTTTTCTTGCTATAATAGATTCATCCCTACTCCTAATAGAAAAAAAAACCCTACTTACGTAACCATACCATGCCAACCTATTACTGCTCATCTTTTTTAGTACTGGCACTTCTGTTACACTCCCTCACAAAAGTTGTGTATAGGGCTAATATGTATTTTGCTGTAATTTATGGACATTTTTTTTGTAATAGAGTGTAAAAGAAGTGCCAGTATAGCAATAGGTTTGCTAAAATCTGGAAACTCATTGGTATACTGGCTTATAGGTACTACAAAGAGACAACATAAAGCTTAAAAAACATTTTTATAAGCTTTTCAATTGATACGTGGTTTGCCAAAAAATACATCTCAGCCAAGCCCAGTGCTGGCTTGTGTTTAAAAATGTATAGATCAAAACCGGAGTAGACGGCAGTGATCCCAATTACAATTATTATTGCACTAAACTAACTAAACCTTGATAACAGGCTATGTTTTATTTACAATATGGAAATTCTATCTGTCATTTGATTCTACGTTCCAGCGACATTGCAACAATCCCGTCTACTCATTCCCGTTGCAATGGAGATACAACGACAGATCACAAAGCAAGATATACAAATGCGTGCATCGAATCGGCCCATTAATAATTTACTCGACTTGTGACATCTACATTCCTCGCGAATCTGCACGTAACATCTTCATCCCCATTTCTTAAGTTTCCTTGCGGATCTGACATCTTGTTTGTGAGACCAACTTGCAGTATCGTGTGTCAGAAGGGTCGTCGTAAACACGTATGTCATATGGACCTGCGTGTGGGGAAGTCTGTGGGCTCATAAAACTATCATAACATGTTTTGCTGGGATGAAAACCAAAATTAAAGGATTTACCCGAGATTTACAAGTCCTCGTGCGTTAAGGATTAAATGTAGACTCAGCCTTGCATGTTTTGCAATTTGCGAAGTTTTTCTTGTAGGTATCTAAGCCAATGAGGGTTACTGTTTTGTGACATTTGACACTTCGGAGACCTCACGTTACACTGGTGTCCCTAGCGGTGTGAATTCACAAGCGATATCCCTCATTGAGTTAATAAATGTACTCTAGACATTGATACGGTTTTTAACTTATAGAACCTTTAGTTTTTTTGTTGATTCGCTCAAAATTTTCCTATAAATCATTGACATCACAAGCATAGGTTTAAGTTAATTCTGATCTCCGAAGTGAATGTAAAAAGGTAAAAACCGCGGATCAGTTCAATGCGGAGACAATACATCGAGTTGTCACCGCGACCGCATTGGAATGTTTAAACGAACGCGAGCATTTTATCTCATCTGATTAATTCAAATATTTAGCGCAATAAATACGGGTTGGCGGGGAAGACAGGGGGGAGAGAGGAGGGGTGACAGTCCCTGCTGACGTCGCAAGCGCATGCGAGCAATTGCATCAGTGTCATCGTGTCAACGGCGCGCCATTGTGGGCCCCGTGGCCGATATACGAGCGGTTGCTGCGGCTGCACCTGATTTATCGACATCCCCCCCGCACCCGCCCCGCGCTGTCGTCGCAGGCGCATTCTCACGCTACCGAACGCACGCGAACCCGCCCGTCTCCCTTTAAATGGAGCGATTTCTCATTCCCTGTATTTCGTGGGTAATACGATACGACACTGTCCGGCTCTTTCTGCGTTTCGCGTTCGTTTTTTCCTTGGGCCGCTATTGTCCACGTCTTGTCAACTTCTTTAGCTAATGCGAGTAAGCGTCTCATTACGCGGTGCGGTGCGGTGCGACGGGCATACGTGTTGTGACAGCAGCCACCCACCGGAAGGCGCGTCATTCAGCCGGGCACAAAACGCGAATACTCATTCAACGACGTCTGTTGGCTAATTTGAATGGATTGTGCCGGTTTAGTGGGAATAATTAGCTCTGGTGCACTCTACGCCGGAATGTCTCTGTTAGGAGGCATGCATCGTGCGTGCGCCTTTGTTTTACTAGTTATCGCTTATTAGGAGGGATGCGTTCAGGAAGTCCTTGATTGTAGCTTCAACTTGACTGTGGCATACCTCTAATACAGTTGTCGCTTAGGAGAAACGCAACGCTGAGAACATTGTGGGAAACCTTTTAGACCATACATCTATTATAATCTAATCAAACACAGTGTAATGAAATATAACGTTAGTCTGATTAGATTTCTCTTTCAACGAGGACACAATATCCCATAACTTTTCAACAGAAACATATCAAAGCCAAACGAGCGACTTTCCCTCACTGTAGGACTGTAGGTATATTTATTTACACACGCAAATATAAGAAAAGGTCAAGACTTTCTTCATCCTACATCAAGATCTAGATAAATAATAAGCACAAGCTGGCTACCATAGTAGAATTCATTGCGACTGACGGTTGACAGCGTTGGGTCGAATGTATTCTCGCATTTTCTCTTACATAGTTATTTTCAACTCGGTAAAGCAATAACTCAAGTCGCATTCTTCTCATGTGAGTTACTGTGACTTTTTCAAGTTCTACTTAGTGGAGAAACTGAGGTATTCTTTAATTTGGCAATGAGCGGCGCGCGGCTGTCACTCAACCGATGACCTGTCCTCGAGAAATGGAAAAAACATAAGGTTCTTGAGATAATCGTATGACTTAAAAATCAGGTAGAATTCCATACATTCTGTACCTGCATTAATAAAAATGTATAGCATCTTACGATCTCTTATACGATTGATACAACTCTTACGATCAAGACTTGCCGCATACGCTTAAGTTTGACAAGCATTGGTACGGGGGTACCAGAAAAGGGGGCGAGGGCTTTAAAAGGTCACCAAAGGTCAAAAATGACGTTTTCGGGCATTTGAAGACTTTTATTTTTTTGGTGACGTTTTGAGGTCACAATAACTCCGGTCTCTGTGACCTACTAGTGTCACCAAAATCAATCAGTACCCTTCTCTCATTAAGACGGTGCTAACAAAAAAGGTTTCATGTAAATCGGTCATCGCGTTCGGTTGTAATCGTCTCATACACCGACAGACAGATAGACAGGCAGACAGCGCTATGCATATTAGGGGGCTTCGCCTCCTAAAATCACACTTGTATTTGGAATCGTTTTCTTAATTCAATTTCCAAATAAAAAAATAAGCCGAGGAAATAAATACGTAGTGCTGCGCTTTAGCCAATAATCGATATCGATAAAAGTAACGGGCTCGACCACTGGCCGTCGTAAGAGCAAGATTAGATATCGCCGGATATTACACTATAATTATTAAGAACATTTACGTGTTCAGGGCGCCAAATTTATCGCCGAGTTTTTTTGTCGATATGAGGGCATTCTATGGTATTTATGTGTGGTTGTGTGAGGTCCTGTGCGTCCGGTAGTCGTATCGTGTGTAATCTTTACGAGGCAAGGCTCCTTGCTGAGAGCTGTCGGCAGTTAATGACTGTTGAGATTAGTATGGGGTCTCCTAATATTTTGGTCCGTGTTGCGGCTTTGTTTATAGCTTAATTAGGCTGTTTTGTTTGAGTGGAAATCGACCTTCGTTTGCTAGATGATAAGGTGTTGTGGTATTTACTGCGTTATAAAACGTCCTCGAATCATATGTATTTTTTTATTTCTTTCTAGCTTATGAGTGTATTCTACAATTAAACTAAAAAAACCAAAACTTTATTTTAAAGTTTTAAGGTAAATTCTACAGGTAGTTAAAGTAAAGTTGAACAAGCAAATCATCATGATAACCTACATTATTTAAAATTAATAATGTAGGTTATAGGTTTTCATCAACAATCAACTTTGTAAGTACCTACGAGTACATTATTCAAAAGTCCTATATGCAGGCACGTAAGTGAAACATTATTTAACCGATCACCAGCCGTCGTACAGTCGATAACAAAATTTAAATAAGAATTAAATCCTTTTTTCATTGATAAAGATTTGACACCGAAAAAACAACGAGTAGAAGAATGCCGACCGACTTACTAATGAAAGGGACCAATTAACGATTGATTATTTTTTCTCATCAGTACTGATTTATGTATAGGGTGTTTGTAATAATGCGATAAAAGGTCAGGGTCTGAACTTTCTTATGTCTTTTGAGATGCAAACTTGGAATATTTTATTTATTTTTCTGCGATAGTTGCTTAATTACAATGTTTAACTGACGACCTCTGTGGCATAGCGGGCAAAGATCCGCCTGCGACGCAAGATGTTGCGATGTGCAGATATTTGTAAAGGGTGTTCTGAATGTTTTATTATATATGATTAAAATATCTATGTAGCTTAATGTATTAAGTATATCAGTCACCTAATACCCATAACAATAGATCTGCTTAGCTTCGGGCTAGATGATGCCGTATCAATTATCCAGCATTATTATTTTTATTAATAAACACTGAATAAATTTTTGATTGATGTTACGAATCATGTCTGCACTTATTATTTTTCTCCTACCTGATAATCCCTCAAAAATTGCATGTATGTAAGATACAGATACGATTTGTAATCAAAATTAAAATGAAAACATTATCCAAACACAGTCCCAGTTTTACTGACTCATCCTGTACACGACACTTCTTTCTTGTCACCAAGTGATAAAAATCCGGGACTAATTCAGCTGTGAGCTTGCCACCATCGTCGTTCGCATCAATTTATAGGCTTTTAACCTAATTTGTTGACTGTACCAGGGGTGCACCAGTCCACCCGGCTTTACCCAACCGCCCACATGAACACTCATTTTACTCTTAATAAATTAATTTAGTATCGAACGCACTTCTTATCTCTAATGGACTCTAATCCTGGATTTAGAGACCAAAAAACGACGATCGCCAAAAAGGTCATTGAGCATGAAACAAAGACCCAAATTAAGCTATCATGCCCAGCAATAAAATGCCTAATTAATGTATCTTGCATTAGCAAAATGCCTGTCGATACCCCACATAATAACGTCATAAAAACGTTGACATTTAATATTCAGAGCATTTTATATTATAGGTTGGTTTGCAATAAACGACTACCTTAGTTTTTTTCTTAATTTGACCCGAAAATTATTCGAGTACTGTCGTCATCACAAGAGCTACCATTTTAGTATTTCTTTGAAAATATTACTTTTTACTCGCGTCTTGTAAACTCTTCTGTTATTTGTTTCTGTTTTGTAAAACTTCTGCCAACAACTATACCTGTATGCAATAAACAATTATGTTTAGTTTTTTTTTCTTAATCTGACCCGTGTGGGTACAATCGTGTGGTAAGTTATTGAGGAATGCTATAAAGGCCTCGGGGTGGTTTGGTTTATAAATATTTTGTGTGCACACGAAATTTTGACAAATACCACTTAATTTACGCTAATGAATCCGAAATGAATGCATCGACGACTAATGGTCGGGTCGATAGTGTTGGGTCGTTGTCGATAGTGCGTAGGTGTTAATTTATTTATGTGATCATCATTTGGCTTTATTTCAATATATTGATATTAAATTTATGAGCATCAGGAATATTCAAAACTTTTAGGTTCGGTTTTGACTTCAATTAATTCAAGGTGAATATATAAAAAAACATGATACAAATTAACGAATCACGTATTCCCAAATTTAAGTGTTTGTATTTTAAAATGTAAAATTATCATGTTAAAATAAATACGTGTTAATTTTTATAAAGTAATATTGTGGTTTTGTTCTCGAGCATACAGGTTTTAATAACCTAATATATTTTTTCTTTGCACCAATTAGGACTTCATAAAAACAAATGTCTAACAAAATGCAAAGATCAAAAGAACCTCTAAATTAACCAAGAACAAGCGTTTTTGTTTTCTATGTAGGTTAGCACTGTAATAAAATTTAAACATTTACTAGCGTTGTATTAGTGCTGCTGTAAGAAGCTATGTTAGCGGAATCTCAGGTATCTGATATTGCATTTTTTGATAATATTAACTGACAAAGTTGAAAAATCCCTCTCTCTTTTTCAGTATGTAATGCCACCACGCGAACTTTTTGATCTGCCTACGTGTTGCATCATCTTACGTGCTTAAAAAATAAAAAAAGACAAAATTAAGAATCTACATTACAAAAAACTAAGATTCCTATTAATAAGAAATGCTAATGAACAAATTAATATCCAAACACATTTATTGATATAAGAATAACGTAATAAAATCATCCCTGACAAAGAATCGACAACGTAACGGCCTTTCAGGAGCACCACTACGGGCGCATTCAGATAACCGCGCCGTCGCATAAAAATCAACTCCTTTGGGCTAATCGAATTAGGTCCGATATTCATCTGTGCAATTTAACACGTTTTGCATTCTTTTGTCCATCGACTAATAAAGGTAGCAGGTAGCAAAACCTCTTCCCACATTTTACAGCGTATCTTAAATGTTGATGAACTCATCGAGCTGGTCCCGATGAAATATATCTATAGGCGCATTCACACAGTGCACATTATTTATTTACCTATACCATTTGCTATTTTCATACATAAATTGAATTGCCCGTATATCAAGATATACGGGAAGATGATGCATTTCAAATATCAAGTTTCTACCTTAAGGCATTCAGAAGTTATGGTAAAAAGTGTTCAATTCATGTATGAAAATAGCAAATGGTAGGTATAGGTAACATCAAGATGTTTATTATAATTTTCGAGTTGATACCTTCCGCCGTTTCGGAGAAAAATCAAACGAGTGATACTATAAGGGTTCCGGTTTTAACTATTTACATTCAGAATCCTAAAAAATGAGGCCATAAGAAAAAAACGAGTCCCATCCAGTAAGAGCCTGCTAAGGGATACCTCCGAAAGATGGGCAGCAGCGTCTATCCGTGTATCAACATCCCATACTGCGCTCACCAACCCGTCTGCCAAGCGTGGTGAGTATGGCAACTACCCCTCATGGAGATCCATGAGGGAGGCCTGTGTTCATCAGTGGACGTTTTATGGCTGAAATGATGAATAATGTTGATTCCTTAGTTTGTATCAACTGGAAAACCGGTGCCAGTAACCCGTTTCCCACGTAAATGTGTCCTATCGGTTGTCGATTGGTAATAAATAGAATTCACAATTCAATATAGTGATTTGAATGGCCCGTGATTCAGTTTGATGGTTCGCAGATTATAAAACGTATTGTGCCTTTGGCGCAGCCTTTGGTGATCTTGTGCCTTTGCCACACAGCGAGGTGCGTTCAGTCGCAAGGCCTTATTAGCAGAAGCCTTATTTAGTATTTATTTTAAGTTTTATAGACAAACTAGCAGCGCCTCTCGGTGTCACCCGCGTAGTTCCAGTTCCCGTAGGAATACAAAGATAAAATGTAGCTAAAGTTACTCGCTGATAATGTATCTTTTTGTCGTGGGGTGCCGACAGTAGAATTCTACCCCTCCTCTCATGCCTGTGGATGCAGTAAGAATCTGCTAAGGTATACCTTCGGAAGATGGGCAGCAGTCTTTCCGTGTATCAACATCTCGTACTGCGCTCGCCAACCCGCCTGCCAAGCGTGGTGAGTATGGCAACTACCTCTCATGGAGATCCATGACGTTTTACGGCTGAAATGATGACAATAATGAATGTAGCTTCATCATTCCAGCCTTAAAACGTCCACTACTGAACACAGGCCTCCCTCATGGATCTCCGTGAGGGGTAGTTGCCATACCCACCACGCTTGGCAGGCGGGTTGGCGAGCGCAGTTTGCGATGTTGAAACACGGAAAGTCGCTGCTGCCCATCTTCCGGAGGTATCCCTTAGCAGGCTCTTACTGCATCTACGGGCATGAGAGGAGGGGTAACATTCTACTGCCGGCACCCGACGGCAGATTGATATTGTGGTGGAAATAGGGAATATAAATATATTATATTAATATTATATTATATAATATAAATATAATAATAAATAATCAATACCTTAAACGTATGACACTAAGGCGGTGGATTTTTTTTTGTTTCTATGTTATATTCAACTTTTTAGACGCTAGTTTTTGTAACTTTTAACTCCTTTTATTAAAATGTACTTAATCTGAGACTACTCGTATGTGTTTCAGGGAAGTTTCTGTTGTGAAACGTCAAATCCCGTGTCGTATAGCTCAGCCTTTATCCATACAGATTCGCAGATTGTAAATATAAACCTTATTGTGTCGCTTTAGTGTGCTTTAATTGACATTATTGTGATAGATTACTCATTTGCATTGAATGGACTGCGTTTTATTGATGTTTGGACATGGATATATTAATGTTTATGGCTTTGCTGATGATCCACACAAAGGTTTTTTATAATCCCGTGAATAGAAGGCAGGCATGGTGTCAATTGTATATTTAGTTTATTATCTGTGTGTCGTATGTACAAGTATATTAGCGTTAGACTATTATCTCATATGTATGCACTACCATCAGGCAGAATTTACAGTAGAAAGAACACGGGTTCTTGCCTGTAAATTCTTCAGATATTGTAAGGTATCATAGTAGCAACGTAGCTATGTAAAGAACAGACATATTTCTGGGTACGATGGATTTAGCCGAGAGGAAGATTATAATAATTTGGACTAAGCTACCAAACAATGATCACCCTACGCAGCGTCCCATACTACTTTCACAAACGCAGGTTGCTTCTTGTAACTCTTCGTATTCTTCTTCATCTGTGAGTTTCTGACATCGGTGATGGGCGCATTATGTGAGGGACCATCTTCTTAGCGATGAACTATTCTTGAGAAGACTGATTTACACATATCTTACCTCTCATTAGAATCTTCCTCATACTTTTTATCTGCGTGGTGCAGTTCCACCGCCTGTTCCGCAACTAATGGGGGCACTCTGTGGCCCCCAGAGTCACTTCCTTGGTGATCTTCTTCAAAACTTCGGTCTCGTTGCGGTACAACTGCGCGAGGTACGACTCCAGTACGTCTATGGTCCCAAGAACTACCTAAGTGATCTCCCTATCAGAATCTCCGTCATAACATGTTCTTCATTACCTAGTGCAATTTACTGACCTCTGAACTAGTTCAGAGGTCCACCCAAGGCTTCGTTATTGCCTTGTTGATTTCCTCCAGTAGACCAATACAAATCTTACCTCTCATCAGAATCTTTCTCATACTTCTTCTCTGCGTGGTGCAGTTCCACCGTCTGTTCCGGAACTGATGGGCGCACTCTGTGGCCCCCAGGGTCACGCCCTTGGTAATCTCCTTCAGTAGACCGGTCTCGTTGCGACAGATCTGCGCGAGGCGACCTCGGGTTCGTCTGTTCTTCTTGCAGATCATCCGAGGGTCTAGTATCACTGCGCTGCCTGACGCCCTGGTGAAGAAAAACGATAAATGTATTATCATATTTATATGATAAATGCATTAGTATAATTGAAATTAGATTTAGATTAAATTTTAATAGATCCCTTCCGTCTTAATCACAAGTCGAGAACTCTGGAGAAAGGGGTTTAAACTAAGAATGTTTAACTGGGTCCTTCTTTCCATGTAAGACCTTTATTTGGAAATAAATGTTTTTATTATAATTATCTTGCTTAGCGATCGGGTTCGGGGATATTTATGTATAAAATAAATCAGTGGTGCCAAGGAGAAGCTTAAAGGCGCAAAATACCCATTCGGATTTTTCAGTTTGACAAATTATGATGCACCAGTTTTTTATAATAATAAAAAAACATGAACATCAGATGCATAATTTTCATCGGTTTGCCAAACTATATATTAGCTTATCTTAGTTTGAGATGAATGAAGATGGAGCTGTATCTAAAACTCAAAAAATATTTTATTAAGTGCTATTTTTAACCCCCGCCAAAAGAGGGGTGTTATTTTGACCGCTATGGGTGTGTCTGTCTGTGACACCGTATCTCTTAAACGAGTAGACCGATTTGCATGAAGTTTTTTTTATTTGAAAGCAGGTTTTCCTAGGGTGGTTCATAAATACGTATTATCAAAATCGGTTAAGTAGTTTACAAAATATGGGGGTGAAAGAGGGGATGAATAATCAAATGATTCCAAATATTCCCTAGTTTGGTATTAAATGAAAGGAAATTAAGTGTAGAATGCAAAACTGAAAATTATATAGAAATCGTTCAAGCCATTCATGAGATATGGGGATTGAAAGTATCGAATGTTTTCGAATATTATACCGAAGTGTGGTATCAAATGAAAGGGCATGATGTTAAGATTCCAAATTAAGTGAAGGAACACACTATAAAAAAATAGGTAACCTCCGACTCCGACTAGGTAAAGTGTCCGGGGTTACTGTAAGGCTTCCCACCAGTAACCTAAACATATTGACTATTACCTAATAATTTTAATGATTTTTAATGAATGAGTTTAGTGAATGGTTTTTGAATGATCTTAATGAATTTTAATTAATGTTATATTCGTGTTATTATGTTTTAATGAAATTTGTATTATATTATGTGAACTGATTGACTTGTAAAACTGGTTTTATGAATAAACTATTGTATAGTATTGCTACTTAAAATGTTTAATTTTAGAAACTTGTTGATGCACCAATGTACAAAATAAAACATTTCAAATTATACCATGAATCTGTTAACTTCAGATGACAGGCATGTGCGGTATCAGATGTTCAGGATAAATCTATACACTACTCTGCTCTCTTACTCTAATTTTTCACTAAGGACCATGACTGTTAGCATCGTTCAGTCAATACTGAAGAGTTTTCATCTAGCGTGGTGCCGTGAATTTACGATCCGCCAAGCGCGTGTTGATAGCCAAGCGCCAGCGCCCGCCGACAGACGCATTGTTTACCCGATAAGAGTTCATTGTCAGATCACAAACCACTCGAATAAATTTAGAAGTAGCTACATGCCACTTTTGTAACCGACTTCAAATAAAGGAGGTTCTAAAGTCGTCTTTTTATCTTTGTTATCGGAGAACTCCGTTTTTATCAACCAATTTGGAAAATTCTGAGTCAAGAGGATACACTTTGAATAATATTCTATTTTTTAATCTTTTTTTTTCTTTGTTTGTTTTGTTTACTTTTATGCGCTGTATCTTTGTGGGGTCAATAAACACTTAATTCCTTCATTCATGATCTGCCTGTCCTCGGGTCAGCTCAACATTTTTTTCTGTTTCACTCTCCTCTCAGTCATCTCATTTCTCCTTTATTTCTTATATTTTCTTTCACACAATACATCCATCGGTCTTCGATCAAAAAGATCTTCGAAAAAATTATAAATCGAAGGCTTAATGATTACATAGAGGAAAAACACTTTCTAGCCCCTAATCAATATGGTTTCAAGCACAACATATCCACGGAGGACGCTGTCATTGATCTCACAACTCGTATAGTCAGGAACTTCGACAAGGGCTGCAAGACCATTGGTATCTTTTTGGACCTCTCTAAAGCATTTGACACTGTCTCGATACCAATTCTTTTAAAAAAATTAGAAGCAATTGGTATTAGAGGCAGTGTTAGGGACCTGTTTGAGAGCTATCTAACAAATCGTAGTCAGCTGGTAAGAATAGGAGATATGTACAGTGAAGAGGATTCTCTTACTTTTGGTGTTCCACAAGGAAGCGTTCTCGGTCCGCAACTCTTCCTCATCTACATCAATGATTTGTGCAAGATTTCTCTCCCGAACTGCTCCATATTTACATATGCAGATGACACTGCAATTATCGTTACTGGTAAAACTTGGAGCGAAGTAATTTCATCAGCAGAGGATGCTATATCTAATATAGCAATTTGGCTCACCTCTAATCTCTTAACGCTTAATGTCCTCAAAACAAAATACATTGCATTCTCCCCTACCCTAAAAACGCAATGTCCCCTTGACTACTCTATCAGAGCTCACACATGCGGTAACTCACCAAATACCCATTGCACTTGTCAATCCATAGATCGTACGTCTACAGTAAAATATCTTGGTGTGTATCTCGATAGTAGGCTTTCATGGCAAGCGCATATTGAATGCACTGTCGCTAGGGTTCGAAAACTAATATTTGTTTTTAAACAGCTTAGGGGAGTTGCTGATACTGATTGCCTCAAAATGGTATACTCTTCACTGGCACAATCTATTATGTCTTATTGCAGCGCTGCTTGGGGAGGAACCACCAAAACACAAATGTTGAGGGTGGAGAGAGCTCAAAGGTCAGTACTGAAGGTCATGCTGTCGAAACCGAGGCGTTTCTCTACCGCCTTATTATACGCCCAGTGTGAGCTTCTGACTGTTCGACAATTAGTTGTGTATGCCGTCATATCACGTAAGCATAAAGAGCTGCCATACGACCCAAGCATTAAACATAAAAAACGTCGCTCCGATATAGTCTGTAACATTGAACCCCGTCGAACCGCTGTGGCTGGACGTCACTACTTTTTCATGAGCCCCTCCCTTTATAATAGGATTAACAAAATCCTTGAAATCTACCCCCTCTCTTTTTATAAGTGTAAAATAAAAATAACCAAATGGCTCCTCTCTCTTTCTTACGAAGAAACGGAAAACCTATTCAAAATACCCTAAGCCATATTACATATACAGCCCATACATACACACAACACTTGCTCACAAAACACTAACACACACTCTCACATGCTAAATTACTCACACAAACATAACACATACATTCACATACAGTCATTTGTCAATATAGCGCATCATACCTGTGTCTCATCTAACATCAACTATTTATGTAATTATTTTTTTTTATTTTTTTACTTTAAATGCAATTACTATGTTCTTTAGTCATTAATTTTCCTTGATTTGTTAAATAGCTATTTTTTTTTATTTTTATTATTATTATTATTTTTTATGCATTCTGTAAATTTTGTTAATATGTTGATTCATTTATACCAACATGTACATTATGTTTATTATTAATATTAGTTAAATTTTATTTTCACTATTTTATTATTATTATCTACTTGAATTTGTTTATCGAATATTTTTCTTGAGTGTAAATTTTGCCCCTGAGAGGCGGGCGTTGAGGCTGCTCCACAGTTTTTAACTTTTGTGGTCTCTCCGTTCCTCATGTAATTCCACAATTATGTACTTTTCGTTAAATAAATGATTATGATTATGAAAAAAAAAAAAAAAAAAAAAAAAAAAAAAAATCGGTTCTTTGGCCTGGCTCTCGCACTCCCTTCATTTATAATTATTCCTGACATTCTTCTTACGAGTATATATTCGGAACCCTCTACATGACTTGCCTTACTATGCCAACCTAGTACTCCTCATTTTTCTACCACTGACGCTACTTTCCCACTTTCTCTTAGACAGTTCCTAATTCTTTCTGTTGTTAACTATTATTTTTGAGTGTTTATTCCATCCAGTTTGCATTTCAATGAGTAGTGGAAACATCTGTCTATAAGTAATGTTTATTTGATTTTATATAGGTAAGATTATTTAGATTGTAATTACAAACATCTGAATTCAATACAATTAAATTGTTTATTGCCAAAAATGTTGTTCTTAAACAAGGTCTTAAAATAAATACAAAAATTGCACATGAACCCTGCTAGGGCACAGCAAAAGAAGTACTTAATTAGATGGTAGGTACGAATACTAAAATTAAAGTAGCATTAATTAATGATTCGTGTAACCAAAACCAATGATTTTAAATTAATACCGACCGGCAAAGGGTTTCCGCGTTAGATTTACGCCAGAGTTTCTCTTGAACAGTTTCCAATCATCAACTCATCAAATCAAGGAAACCGTGGCGTTCGATTTTGATAACCAATCCCACGCAATTGTTACAAGTAAACATCGCACCTGAGTAACCAGATTTACGAGGAATTTCAACTAGAGTTTGGCCTTCAGTTACTACAACGTTAAAAATGCAAATACAACAGTAAAAGTCAGTTGTTTCATGAGTTACGGGCGCAAAACGCAATCTCAACCGTACTAGCTATGCTGCAATCTACGGCTCAGTATACATAATGATTTTTAGTAACCCCGTGAATGGATTCTGGTGTTTACGTTAACACAGAATAAAATGTAGTAGCGGAGACTGTTTCATAACATTATAAATGCGTGAAGTTCGCGTATGGTGAGCGATGTTGCTCAATCAAGAAACAGCTGAAGTTGTTGAACACGTTATTTTGTCTGATGATGATTTAACGACAATCCATCAGACGATTCATCAGACAAAGTAACGTGTTTCTTCGACTTTTGTGCTTTTTCAACTACAGACGAAGAAACCTTTACCTAAATCTATCCTGTCGTCCTGGCGCTTTCATTTTTTTCTACTTTCTAGGTGCGTATTTCAATGCTGCTAGTAACGTTTCTACAATTGACTCTAAGGAAATAAAATAGGGCCGTAGAATGTTGCCCCTCTTTTCTTAACCTGGATGCAGTAAGGTCCTGCTACATACATATACCCCCGAAAGATGGGCAGCACCGTTTTTCCGGGTATCAACATTCCGCACCGCGCTCGCGAACCCGCCTGCTATGTGTGGTGAGTATGGCAACAACCCCTAATGATCAGCGCAAAGATCCATGAGGGAGGCCAATGACCAGCAGTGGATGTCCTACGACTGAGATGAAGATGGTGAAGGAAAAAAAAAAATTTTATCTGTAAATCGATTCATTATTTCAGAAAAAAAACGTCCACTACTGAACACAGGCCTCCCTCATGGATCTCCATGTTTTAGTTGAAATACTCACCACGCTTGGCAGACGGTTTGGCAAGCGCAGTATGGGATGTTGATACACCTAAAGACGCTGCTGCCCATCTTCTGGAGGTATCCCTTAACAGGCTCTTACTGCATCCACGGGCATGAGAGAGATCATCGGTTAATCAGGCAGATCTGGACCTATATTGGACCCTATGTCCAACAAGGTCCTAGGCCTCAACTCCCCAATTTCATTTAATTTTATTTCATTTTACCTTTTATTTAATTTTACATTACATTACATTACAATTTGCGCAATTTCACCCTGTTCCCTGCTTTCCGTAGTTTGATTTTTTTTTAGTGTTTAAACACACGTAACGGTAGAAAATTTCAAGGATATATCCCACCGGAGTCGTATATTTTTAACAAGATTTATCGTACAGATTGAAGTCATTTAAAGAAAATGAAAAATCTCCTTCTAGCTAGTGGACGTCCACGTGGTTAGCACTATACGCAAACTTCAGTATTTATTTTGTCTGTGAAAGAATAACGTGAAAAGAGAAGGCCTACACCCAGCAAGTGGAAAGAATTAGCCACAAAATCAAAGCAGTACATAGTATAAAGTGTACATAATAAAGTAATGACTAAATTATACAAGCGTTCGATTGTTTATTTACACTCGTAATAGAATTCTCGCTATTAAACCGTGAGTGACGATTGAGTAATTGTTTTAGTACGAGTGCATAGCTGGTTCAATGCTAGTAGAGCAGATGGAATTAATCTATCTTTGTTTTCGAGTAGTATGAATTTAGATCTAATTGAACATTTTACTTCAGGTGAAATTGAAACAAATATGTAATTTGTTGTGGGTCGAATTTCATTTACATTAATTTTATAGTGTACATACATTTACGGCTAATTTATTAGCAAAAATACATAAATGATAATTATTTCGTAACCGTTCAATTATGTATGTATGTATTTTTCTGGTTCCATTCAAAGGTTGTCAGTACCGAGATCGCTTTCTGTGATAAATAAAATAAACAATTAATACTAGACGATTCACACATCATCATCTAGCCCCAAGCTAAGCAGATCTTGTGTTATGGGTACTAGATGACTGATATATTTAATACATTATACTAAAAGATATACATATATTTTTTACACTGAACTAAATCTAAATATCAGTACGATCTGCAGATATTTGCAAGATCGTACTGATATTTAGACAGGCGGGAATCGAACCCGCAACCACTCACGTCGCAGGCGAACCTTCGGCCACTACACCATAGAGGTCGTCTTAATACCGCCCATTGTATGTAATTTTAGGTTTGTGTCCTCATTTTTTTACTTTGTATGGTGTAAGTAAAGAGTTAATATAATCTAACAATTTTTGTCATTTTACGCATTTTTTTAAAGTTTTGCCGATTAACACTAAATATTAATGGGATTATTATTACAAAAAATTGTGTATAGTCAGTAGTGTTAGTAGTGTTTTATAACACTGAACATACTCCCACATCAAAGTTATCAAAAAGTTCACTTTCCACAATCAAACAATAACACTTACTTAGATTTTGATGTTTGATTTGGGGTTTATTCCAACCGCATCAATACTAACAATTAGCTGTGTCAACCGGCAGAGTGGCACACAATGCGGCCCGGTTAAACTATACCTTGCCATGGCCGTCAATGGGGGTTTTAATTGTTTTATTTACATGACCAAGTTTTGTAATTACAAAGGAAATATATAAAAAAAAACTACTGGACATTTCACACAGCACCATCCAGCCCAAAACTAACCAGAACTTGTGTTATGGGTACCATGGCAGACAATGCGGCCCGGTTGACACCTAGTGACGGCCGTCCATGGGGATTTTCATTGTTTATATTGACATGACCAAGTTTTGTAATTACAAAGGATATATAAAAAAACTACTAGACATTTCACACAGCACCATCTCTAGCCCCAAATTAAGCAGAGCTACCTTTATGTGTACCGTAGGTTGATAGAATACAAAGATTAGAAAAATTCCCCAGGACCGGGACAGAAAATTTTTACTTCTCCAAATCAACCAATCATTTATTTAACCCCTTGTTTATTTTAACCGCAGCAAAAGAAACAATCGCATCAACAAGTCGAAACGAATCATCATTACCAGTGCTTACATTAGCGGAATCAATCGGCGCGGAGTGGCACACAATGCGGCCCGGTTGACACCTAGCGACGGCCGTCCACGGGGATTTATCGAGTTATTTTTACACCCTTTATATTTATTGTGCGCTTGGAACAAGTGTCAAATCATTTAAGGTAAAGTAGTGAATTATTGTGGAATTTGTGCACCCTGTTATATTTTACAAGTTGTCAGACTAATTTTGTGTGTCAGAACTTCATTATGGTTCTTTAAGTATCCGGCGACAATGGCTCGGCAAATTGTTAAAGGTATATTTTAAATTGTTAAGTAAAAAAATCTGTCAAAATATAACCTTTCTGTGTTTAGTTCATGCAAGCGCCCGCGGAACACGCGATAAAGCGCTATTATTAATAAAAAAATTGTATGGAATTTGGTTGTCTTCCGTAATACCAGAAACGATGACTTTAAATTTCGTTATTAATAAAAATAATTGTAATGTTTGATCATCATCATTTCAGCCGTAAAACGTCCACCGCTGAACTCAGGCCTCCTTCATGGAACTGTGAGGGTTAGTTGCCTTACTGACCACGCTTGGCAGGCGGGTTGGTGAAAGTAGTATAGGATGTTGATGCACAAAAATACACTGCTGCCCATCTTCCGGAGGTATCCCTTTGCATGCTCTTACTGCATCCACGGGCTTGAGAGGAGGGGTAACATTATATCGCCGGCACCCCACAGCATGTTTGATACCAAACAAATATTAGGAGGTAAGTCTTCTATGATGTCAAAATATGCAATATGCGATTCGGTTTCGGGAAACGAACGGCTATTAGACCAACTGAGCCTTGGGGGAAGTCAAACCTTGAGCTTGAATATTTCCTTTGCATTTATCTTAAGCTTTTGCATTGCTGCGGGGTGCCAACAGTAGAATGTTTTTTTATTTGCTGTCTGTCTGTCTCTGCATGAGACGATTACAACCGTCTTATTGAGAGAAGGGTACTGATTGATTTTGGTGACCCTAGGGTCACAGGGACCGGAGTAATTCTGACCTCAACAGGTCACCAAAAATATTTTTGACCTTTGGTGACCTTTTGAGGCCTTTACCCCCTTTTCTGGTACCCCCGTACAAATGCTTGCATAATACATGTCGTCATATAAGCCATAGTACGTCCACTACTGGATATAGACCTCCTTCGTGGATCTCCAAGATTATAAGGAGGTTGTTGCCAAACTTGCCACGCTTAGCAGACGGGTTGGCGAGCGCAGTTCTGAATGTTAATATATAATACATTATTTATTTCTTAATATTTGTTTGTACACGGAAAGGCGCTGCTTCCCCCTCTTCCGAAGGTATCACTTGTTTGCAGCAGATGTTACTGCATCCACGGAAAAGAGAGGAGGGGCTCTCTTATGTTCTTGGAGATCCACGAGGGATGCCTATGTCCAGTAGTGGACATACTACGGCTCAGCTGAAGACATCTTTGTAAATAAATCAAACAAATGAAGAAATCTTAAGCCTAAATATATTCCGTTAGACTTACGAAATTGTCATTGGTTTCGAATTTATTTCGGCTACAATTTAAATCTAACTCAGTATTGGTTTAGTGCACCTAGGATTCCGCTGATGCACCGTCAAAATTAACTTTTCACACCTGACACAAGGTTGAAAGTTGCTTGACGGATTGTCAAATGGAATTTTGCCAAATAGGCGACGCTACTCTATGTCCAGACGAATAAATTAACCGTGATAAGTTGTATGTCAATTAATTATTCTTCAAAGGACCAGATGGTGGTAGGAAGCGACCTAATGGCTGTAACTCTAGATCGATGGACCTACTTTAGATTGGAGCAGTGGTACAGTAACCTTAAACGACTGCGGTTGCGCAGGGAAAAGCCGACTTATTCAAAGGAGTTTGTGGGACCCTGTGGTACAAGTAGTATAAGAGTGAGGTTCTTTTTCGCTTCTGTCCCTCAGTAGGAAAAGGATTAAGTCGTCACAGAAAGCCTGGCAGATGGAAAACATTTCTCACAATAGTCGCCACCGTCGCCACAGTCGCCACAGTAACCCCAGTTTCCATAGTCACCACAGTCGCTACAGTCACCACAGTCGCCCTAGTCACCACAGTCAACACGATGGGCATGATGGACGGAGGGCAGTCACCCTGGTACTAACTCGCACATCTCCAAGCGTCACGCGTCACCTCTCGTCTGATCGGTTGTACCGCCCACAAAGATCTTTTACATCAAAAAACTAATGCTGTAGCGCAGAGAAAAGCCGACTTATTCGTAGGAGGTTGTGGGACTCTGTGGTAAAACAAGTATAACAGTGAGGTTCTTTTTTGCTTCTGTCTCTCAGTAGGAAAACAAAGTTTTCTGAAGTGAACAATTTCATTACGAATTCAATTATGTGCTTTATTCAAGTTAAATGTGTTTTGTTTTTCTTTCCTAAATTGTTATTTTTATGTGGGTCGGAATAAATAAACACTTTTTCCTTAATATGCAGGTTTTGGTGCAGAAAAAAATATATTTGTTGTTACCATACTCACCACGCTTGGTAGGTGGGTTGATAAGCGCAGTGCGAGATTTAGATACACGGATAGATGGCACTGCTCATCTTCCGGACCAGATTATTACTGCATGCACCTTAGCAAATTATTACTGTATCCACGGGTACTAAAGGAGAGTGTTGTCCTTCCTTTCTTACTTGTGGATTCTACTGCCGGCATACATTAAGCTTAACAGTAATCAAAGCCTCACTCTTCACTCAGGCAAATCCCTTCATTAATCTTCCCCAACAAACCGACATCACCTTGATCCCTATTTAAACTTGTAAGATTATTAGCTTAAGAAAACACGAGACGCAATGTAAGTTAAGAAAAAAGCACTAACTACAAAATGCAACGTATTTTCCATAAATCATAAGCTTCCTATCTTCACACACATTGCTTTTATCAATGATATCACCATCTGTACGTGACTTTTGGTCTTCTCACGTAAATCTTGTTACACCATTTAGAACTTTAAGTGTAAGAAAATAAGACGAGTGAATAGTTCCCGGAGACGTGTTGGAGGTTTTGTGTCGTAAATAGTCACACCTTGTCGCAAAAGTGGCAAAGGTTCATGTCGATTTATAACAGTTCACACAGCGATTGTTGTAACATGCTATTTACCCGACTGAAGATAAATTGTAGATGTAGGATTAAAATATTTTTTATTTCATTATTTCCGCCGCTGTACACGCCAACGGCTTAACGGCGACATAAATAATTCAAAAATCGGCCAAGTGCGAGTCAGACTCACGAACTAAGGATTCTGTACCATTATTTGGCAAAAAACTTGTTTTTGAGATACATAGCACCGTTACTAATAAAGAGCAAAAAACGGCAAGAAAATCACGCTTGTCGTAAGAACCCTTTAAATATTAATTTTATTCGGTTGTTAGAGCGGGAACAGAAATACATCATTTGTGAAAATTTCAACTATCGCTATCACGTTTCAAGAGATACAGCCTGCTGACAGACAGACAGACGGCCAGACGGACAGCGGAGTCTTAGTAATACGGTCCCGTTTTTACCCTTTGGGTACGGAACCCTGAAAAGAGATGACATAATTTTCACAATAAGGCGTGTTGCGTGGAGTCAACAAATATATTCTGCCTCAGTATTACTACAACCACATACTTATATGTGGTTGTAGTAATACTGAGGCAGGCTTAAAATAATTATTCAAATATAATAATTCAAATCTTACTCCTAGCAAGCTATTGGAGTTCAAAGCCTTCGCAATCGTGATTCAGGAACACTTTCAGGCTGCTACGTAACTACAGTCGATGTGTTTTCATGATAATTAAGTTAGCACAATTTATTTAAGTACCTACGATATGTCAAAACGTTATTCATTTTGTATTTTAACGAAAATAATAATAAATTGCCGTGGGGTACCGGCAATAGAATGTTGCTTCCCCTCTCTTGCTCGTGGATGCAGTAAGAATCTGCCAAGGGATACCTCCGAAAGTTGGCAGCAGCATCTTTTCGTTTATTAACATCTCGTTGTGCGCTCGCCAACCCGCCTGCCAAGCGTGGCGAGTATGGCACTCATGATTTTGGAGATCCATAAGGGAGGCCTGTATCCAGCAGTGAACGTGGACAGCAGTCGACGGCTGAGATGATGATGATAAATAATAAAAAATATATAGAAAAAAATATAGATAGATAATTTCTTTATTTGTAACAACCATCTGTATATTTATTATAGACCCACACAAAACATAGAAACATGAGGTACATTTAGAATAGATGATTTACAGCGTCAAAACTCTTAACGAGCTCTGTGGCGCAGCGGGCGAAGGTCCGCCTGCGACGCAAGAGGTTGCGGGTTCGATTCCCGCCTCGGGACAAATGTCTGTATGATCTGCAGATATTTGTTCAGGGTGTTCTGGGTGTTTTTCTATATATAATAAAAAATATATATCTATGTAGTATAATGTATTAAGTATATCAGTCATCTAGTACCCATAACACAAGCTCTGCTTAGCTTGGGGCTAGATGATGCTGTGTGATTTGTCCAGCATTATTTATTTATTTATTTTATTTATTTATTCACCGCTTATTAAAAAAAAAGGCCTGGTCAAGAGTACCCTATACCGAAGAGCATGTATGAAGGGAATAATGAAAGAGGACGAAGCGAAACAAGTATGTAAGGATCGTAGCAAGTGACAAGAAGTGGTATCTGCCTACCCCTACGGGAAAAAGGCGTGATTATATATATGTATTAAGTTGTAGTGCCTGAAACTTTGTTATATGTTTTAGGCTTGCCGAGCACCTACAACCTTCTCAATAGGTACCTATGCAAGCAAACATTATTTAAGTGAAGCAAAATCTATTTATCATCATCATTCATCATTTCAGGCGTAGGACGTCCACTGCTGAACATAGGCCTCCCTCATGGATTTCCAGTTATTGCGATTGATAGCGATCTGCATCCACCGTCGACCTGCGGTCTTCACCAGGTCATCAGTCCATCTTGTTGGTGGACGTCCTACGCTGCGCTTGCCGGTCCGTGGAATCTATTTATGCATGATAATAATTTAATGTCTATTGGATAGTGGATAGTTCTGGTACATAGTGCAAGATGACATCATTTCCTCTGCTATCACGGCTGAACCGAGCAATACGCAGCCAAGAGTCAATATTATTAAAACAATCATCAATGTAACAATAAGTTTAAAGCGTAGAACATTTAAATTATTACTTTACCGTAGTATATTAATTTTAATTTCTACCTCTTAAGTTCAGATATCTCCCCTGAGACGATGATTTGAGGCTGCTTAGTCGGCTTCAGAAGTATTGACCTGTTCTCTTCTCTGACTAATAGCCGACGAAGCTGGGAGGATGGTATAAGATTAATCTGTATATCAACGTCCCAGGCACTGCAGCGTCCCGTACAGTATTAAGATCTACCAGTTGCTTACGCTGTATAAAATCATCTACATGGATTACTTTATTTATTAATATTAGGATTTACATACTTAATAATTATGTTTTTTTTTTGTTTTAACATAATTATGGATGTTATTAATTAATTTTTGTCTACCTACGTAGGTATAATTCTTATATATTTTGCACACTGTGTGCGACTAGTATTGTGCTTTATTTATTTAATGTTTGTACGAAATATTTGATGTATATATTTCTATACGAATATATGAATCTGATACTGAATCTACAGTAGATATACAGTAGATAAACAGCAGATAGCGGGTTCCATTCCCGCCACGGGTTTGGGTATTCTTATGTATTTCAGTATCCATTAATGTCCAGCATTATTCATTACATATTTCCTAGGCTTTTGACGTCATCAGCAAAACTGTCTAGTTATCAACCGATGAAACGCTGGCATTAACCACTGAGTTATTGGCCGCTGACAGGAGTAGGTATAGCGGCCCACTAAATATCTCCACGCCTGCAATATAACGTCGAATCGCATCCGTGCCAAAGATGCTTTGTTGACGCAGGTCATGGTTAGAGCGTTCATTTGTTATGCTTTCACTAGCTATCGTCTATTAACGGTCAGTGTGTCTACAATGAGTTGTCACTACTGTTAGATCGCCTGTCGTTACTACAGTAGTAATAGTACGTTACTAAGACATCTGTCAGATTTGTAACTCATGGTACCAAATTCTAAGCAAATGAAGCCTAAACTACAGTCGTTGTAGTACACTTTACTGCGTATTTTAGTACCAAACTATCCGCTAGAGGCGCTGTACAAGTTTTACATATGCCTAATTTCCTGTTAACCATAAGATGATTTTTTTTTATTGTAAGTGGACCTGTCTATGTTTTGTAATTCCAAACTATGTATTTAAATGAATAAATTTCTAAATTTCTGAGACTTCTACGAATAAATTTAATTCATTTCTTTCTCGTAAGTGATTTGAACATTAATTTATATAAATAGTCAATTTTCCAGATTATAAACTGAACACTGGAAAATATTTATACTCATCAATGATCCCTTGTAACATTGATTTTAATGCTGATGACGCTGTATAGATCTAGAATTGATGCAAAGTAATTTTTCCGCTTGTTGCAGAAAGATACCTTCATCATTATCATTTCAACCGTAAAGCGTCCACTACTGAACACAGGCCTCTCTCATGGATCTCCATAAGGGGTAGTTGCCATACTCACCACGCTTGGCGGGCGGGTGCGCAAGCGCAGTACGGGATGTTGATACACGCGCTGCCGCCCATCTTCCAGAGGTATCCATTAGCAGGCTCTTACTGCATCCACCGGCATGAGAGGAGGGGCAACATTCTACCGGCACCCCACGGCAAGCCGGCAACCCAAAGCAAAGCTACCTTAAACATTCGATAAGAGGAGGATTTTTAAATAAATAAATAAATAAATAATGCTGGACAAATCACACAGCATCATCTAGCCCCAAGCTAAGCAGAGCTTGTGTTATGGGTACTGGATGACTGATATACTTAATACATACTACATAGATAGATATTTTTATTATATATAGAAAAACACCCAGAACACCCTGAACAAATATCTGCAGATCGTACAGACATTTGTCCCGAGGCGGGAATCGAACCCGCAACCCCTTGCGTCGCAGGTGGACTTTCGCCCGCTGCGCCACAGAGCTCGTTTTTATACATATAATGTGAAAAGTTGTCTAGGAAATAAACAATCCAAACTTCCGCAAGGCTAACCCATAAAGACAGCACAACATTGTTTCTGCTAGCTAAGTAATTAACGATTTAGCTATGTGTTAGGTTGGAACAAACACGAGTGAGTGAAATATTGCACATACGTACTTGCGTTCCCTTTATGATGATTTCCAGAATTGTTCACTTTGTTATGTTGTGTTTACTTTCTTGTTCAGGTTAAGTTCAAGTTCTTTAGCCTTTAAAGGCTGTTCTTAAGTAAATAATTTGCAGTTTCAGACTAAGAACGTATCATCATCATTTCAGCCGTAGGACGTCTCCACTGCTGGACATAGGCCTGAACGTATGGTTCCTTTTAAACAATCATAATACCGATATTTTGGTTTAGTTCAGAAAGCAATCCAGGTATCTTGTATGGGTACAGGTACTTTAGTGTCTACCTAAATTAGGTATATACGTACATAATAATAGCTACTAGAATAAGTGAATTTTCACGAAGTAGAATGTTGCCTCTCCTCTTTTGCCCGTGGATGCACTAAGAATTTGCTGAGGGACACTCCGGAATCTGGGCAGCAGCATCTTTTCGTGTATCAAAATCCCAAACTGCGCTCGCCAACCCACCTGCCAAGCGTGGCGAGTATGGCAACAACCTCTCATGATCTTGGAGATCCATGACGGAGGCTTATGTCCAGCAGTGGACGTGGGCATCTGCTATCATCACGGCAGTGATGATGAATCAAGTTTACCTGTATACATATGTCTCCTGACGAAACACGAGAACAAAAAAGCGCTGGCGCGTTGACCTAGACGTGTTCCATGGAAGTAAGTGGGAGATTGCACTGGATAGAAACAAATGGAGAGAAACGGGGAGACCATTGCCCGGTAGTGGAACAGTGAAGACCAGAAATGAACAAGTTTGAAACAGAAAACCCTTTATTTGTCAAAGGCTTACATATTTCCAAAACGATCACATCGTATTCTTCCGGTTTTGAGCTCAATTCTCTCAAGCTCCGATCTAACTCAAATCGAGAGCAAACAACGCATTCACACGCATTTCGAAACTAAGTCCCAACACCTAAATAGGATGACAATGATCTCAGACCCGATTCCAAGCCATAAGAGTTCATGATGTGCACGCTAACTCTTCAGAAAACATTGCTCATAAACTTTTAAAAGTGTTGACTTACTGCGACAGGGCTATGACGTGACACTTCACTGAAACCTTAGTGGTCGCTGATACAGTGGTTTTTTCAACGGCCAGACTTTGCTTTGTGTAGTAATGGTGTTTACAGTTAGGTCGTCATGCTTCTGCTAATCGGAAAGATGTCGCGAGTTAACATCTCGCCCGGTGTCCGTAAACATTGACGCTCATTGTCACCCTTACCCCGGAAGGTCCTTTAAAAGGTTTCAGTAGGTACAAGAAATTAGGGTGCATAGGAAGTGTGGAGCACGCGCTCCGTATCTACAATCAGTCCAGATTAAAAGCAGAGTGAATCGATGGTTCTTTTAAAATCACAACGTACTGATAGAGAATGTATAAGTTAAGGGGCCAGCGAACGATGTTGTTTCTGTACAAACGTAGTACCGAAATTATTTGTAATTTGAACATATTTTCACCATGTTATGCTAATATTTGTATTACAATAGTATTAAACTATATTCCTGGCACAAGCTTTTTACAAAATACTTATCTGAAGTGAATTTAAACCGAATCGGATTTTGCATAACTCTACATGGTAGAAGACATGCCATTGACGCCGAATTATTAACTAAACCTCTTGCCTTGGCTAGAGTATCGTTCGAGTCTACTGAAATTTCGACTTAAAAACGTATATATGCTGGAATAACAGCTTTATTTCTCTCAAAAAGTTTTATTTATGACTGTTTATTCGTTCGTGCACATTCATAATTATATAGGGTATATTATAATATGTGTTTATACCAGAAGGAGGGTGATGCTGACCACCCCAAGGAACAACATTAGTTGTACAACTTTCTAAGATTCGGTGATTCTCATTTAAGACAAGAGAGAAGACAACAGAAGTTCTTCAAAAACTGATTATACGATAATGACAACTTAAGCGCCAGTGATTCTTGACAGGTTCTTTGAACTCCGTGAAGAGTTGCATAAATGATTATACCTAAAAATCGGTTATTTTTAGGGTTAAAACATTCAGACAGTGAACTCAGGATCATTTTTCAACTGGTAAAATTGGAAATAAATATAAAAAAACATACATAAAATTAAAAAAAAAGACGAACTCCCGATTTTTCCCTTTGAAAAACTACTTGTTTTATTGACTGAAACGCCGCCTTTCTAGTTTGTATACAAATACACCTCGTATACGCAAAAATACGCATACACAGCACGTGCTTTGTGACTTTTTTAAATAATACTGATAATACCACGTACTCATCCATTTACTTTAATCTTACTGATGTTTCGTAGCCCGTTTATAGAGCTGTCTTTACGGGCACTGTCTGTGACCGCATCGTAAGTCCGTGAAACGGATACAACAAATTGTTCATTCAAATAGGCTAGATGAACTTGAATTGTTTAGTCCAACAGAAAGAAATCGTGTCCAATAATATATCTTGTTTAGTTGTTTCTTTTTTAACATAATCTTTGGAGGTATCCCTTGGCAGATTCTTCCTGCTTCTTCCTGCTAGAGAGAGAAGAAACATCATTTTAATGCTGGCACCCCAGAGCATATACTAGTCAAGTAAATATATATAGTGATCAGCAATCCATATGTTTTAATTTGCATATAATGTCACAGAATAGTAGCTTCGTTTATTTGAACATAAAAATAACCGCGATATCATACCCTGAAGATTTCAATTTCCATACCCTGTTATCATGCCTAGGTGGTCTACCTACGTAAACTTTGGTTCTAAAATTGCAATAAACCTCGGTACATATGAGACAGCTATTTTTTTACGATTTCTATTGCATAACTGATTGACATGTCTAAACGAAAGCTTTCCCAATTAGTTTTGCATGCCATATGTAATGCCCTATGCGTTAGCGCCATGCGCCGTAATGGACGCATATGCGTTAATTGAAAGCTCTACAGAATGACACATAGCGTCAAACTGAATGTTGTAGCGTCAAAGAGTTGTAAGAACAGATGGTGGTTGTCAAATTAATTAATCGAATATCTTAATTGGAACAATAACAATATGATAAAAAAAGAAGAAGTACAATATGACAAGAAACATGATGAACAGTGATACTCGCTTAAGTAAATTACTATATCGCAAGTACCAAAGCCTTCCACCGTAGTAAATTAATGTAAACATAATGCCGCAGGGTGATAACATATCTCGCGACAGGTTTTGCAACAGGCAATTGACAGCAATATTGCTGTCAAATGCCAATATTGTATTAGAGAACAGCAAGGAATTGACATTTGACAGCAATATTGCTGTCATTGCCTGTTGCAAAACCTGTCGCGAGATACGTAATCACCCTGCCGGACACACACAGCGTCATCAAGCCCCAATGCCTGCAGAGCCTGTGTTATGAATACCAGATGGTGTTCATGGACTTTTTTGCAAGCAGCATCCGTTTGTATATCACATGGTAGACTCGTCGCATCTGCACTCTACCTTAACTCTGTATCAGCAGTGTTAGCGAGACGCCGCTAAGCGCACAGCAAACATGCGCGGGCGGTCGTAGTGCTAAATGGTCTAGTTCCACTAGGCACTGATTTATGCCTTGAGCTTATAACCTCGGGACAGCGCAAACGAGACACGGTGTTGACAGGAACTGTGGCTGGCCGACAACTACGAAACGTTTTAAGAATATGAAAAACCAAACAAAAGTTTTACTTACCGGAATCGAACATTTTGATCAGATTTTTTATTTCCTTAAAATGTTCTAAGTTTGGTTTAAAACCATAAAAATAACAAGCTAACGGTGGAACGATTTAACCGAATTGATTCGGAACTGTATTGTCTAGCAGACTGTATATAAACACAACCCTACGCTATGTAAGGGTGACATATTTTTTATCTGATTGTTCTAATTATTATTTCTTTCAAAAATTGAAAAAAACAACTTCAAGGTAAGGTTAAACAAACTTTTCGACTGATCTAAGAAATGTATTAGGCTTAAGCCTATTTTTTATTTTCAATATATTCTCCCTTAATAAAACAAGTTTTATTTAGAATCCCTTCCCGCCATTTCGCGGACTTTTTGACCTCCCCTCGAAAGTACGGTTCATATAAGAATATACTCACGAGATTGGCTTATCATGGGGCTAGTTGGTGCTACAGGTACGGCCAACGACAAGCGATACCAAATGTCTACAAGCTGCAATACAAATGGTCTAGTTCCACAAGGCACTGATTTATGGCTTGAGCTTATAACCTCAGGTCAGGGTGTTAACCGGTACTGCAATTGACCGGCAACGGTGGTATTATTGCACCGAATTGATTCAAAACTGTGTGCTGTCCCGGCAGGGAAGAGAAACACCAACCATTCGTTGTGAGAGTATCGTTCAGTGCGACTAATCTCTCACTACTCTATTAATGTTTCTGTAACTTGTTTAATCATATAATTCACTGGTTTATGCCCGCCACTTCGCATGCGTTGTACCCGGATAAAATGTAGCCTTTGTGGTCACATCTATACGTGTGCATAGCTCAATCCGTGGGCTAGTTTTTGCATGAAATAGTAACAGACATCCATACATACTCACAAACTTTCGCGCTTATAATATTAGTAGGATATATACCAATATTTCTTAGTGTCATAATATTTCTATATTTCGCTGTCGACGAAGTGAGACGGTATTCGTCGCTCAGAGTAGCCCGTCTGCTGCCCGTTGATAAACTAAAGTAGGTAGGCTACTCTTCTGCAGTTGAGTAGGTCAAACTTGATGACCTTATTGGCGTAGTGGCCATAAAGCCGACTTAACTTGGTGGCTGGTTCGATTCCAGCCGCAAGACAGTCATTTGCATAATATCCGGATTTGTTCCGGGCTGGATGTTTTCCTTTGTATAAATATATCAGTATCTAATTTGGTTTCTATTGATGGTACATGCTTTACATTTGAGGCTGCTGTGTGAATTATTTTCATCTTAGAATAAAAATATCTCGTGTCACGTGAGGTGGTCGTAGTCGTACTTCTCGGAAACGACTCGACCAATTTATGTTTTTTTATGAGTGTACTATAATAGGATATTGCCTCTCCTCCTTTGCCCGTGGATGCAGTAAGAATCTTCTAAGGGATTCTTCCGGAAGATGGGCAGCAGCATCTTTAATAACCTATACTGCGCTCGTCAACCCGCCTGATAAGCGTGGCGAGTATGGCAAAAAAACCCTTATTATGATGATAATAGAGGTACAACACAGAGATCGATGAGGGAGGCCTTTGTCCAGAAGTGGACGTCCTACGGCTGATATGATGATGACACGCTCCACTCCTATCACTCATGGAGCTACTTTCCTGCTGGAGCAACGTACACTATTCAGAGGTATCCATGCGTATTGAAATAGTCATAACATAGTAGACTTTAGCACAATTCATCTCACCACACGAAGTCCTATTCAAAGGCTCTATGCCTCATAATGGATTGCAACATCTTGACATTTAACACTGCAAGCGTGAATATGGACGAATTTACACTTAAAACAGGTTCTTTAGAAGAATCTTTTTTTTAAGCCGTGCGAAACCAAGAAAAAGAGAAAAAAACAGATTATCGGTTGCAATTTGAAGGGCTTATTTGAAAATCAGCCTGGAACTTAATTTGTTACAGTTAGGGCTACATTAAGCTGAAAGTGCGAAGTGAAAATTACTTTACCCTCATCTACGCCTGACAAATTATTCAAATTTGTACACACAATTTGTCACATTCATTTTTCTCTTTATAGTTTCTGTGTTATGGGTAAACTGAATTTTATTTTCTTTCTTTTTTCTTTCAATCAGTGAGAAAATTGAGGCAATACTTGTTTGTACTCTTTCGGTGGTTTCAAAATATTTGGACTGGTGATTACTTAACTGGAAACTCTGTTGCCCATTCGTTTTTACTTAAGACGCGATGTCTTAAGTAAAAACGAATGTGTGTCATTCTTCGATCCTAACTTCCAATTAATATATTAAGTACGAAATGATATTTTACCTTATTGTTTTAGCTCTAGTCATAGAATAACAAAAGCTGCTTTAAACTGTAGCTTTACGCCAACAAAAAATCTGCATTAAGTTCCTAACATAATCAAGAAATAGTTTTTCAGTAGATATTTGTCACTGGTCTGGGTATTTTTCTAAGTGATAAATAAGAACTTATTAAATATTTATGAGTATTCTATCATCCATATAGTACCCACAATACAGGCTCTGCTTAGTTTGGAACTAGTGCTATGTGAAATGTCCAGCATATTTTATTACGTTTAGAAATATATATTTGGCATTTCCATAGTCCGATAAATCGGTTTTCTATGTAATAATCGCGGACGTGAATATACGGTACATTCAACTTTCGAGACAGCTGGAAAATGGCGAATGTCGTAATGTTTTCCGAAGTACAGCCTTCGTTTTTGAAAGTAGAAATCATCATCACAGCCGTGGGACTGTCCACGTCCACTGCTGGACATAGGCCTTCCTCATGGATCTTCATCATGGATTTTGCCATACTCGCCACGCTTGGCAGGCGGGTTGGTGAGCGCAATTTGAGATACGTAAAGACGCTACTACCCATTTTCCGGAGCTATCCCTTTGCAGATTCTTACTGTATCGACGGGCAAGAGTGGAGAGACAACATTCTACTGCCGGTGCCCCTCGGCAATAATGGACATAATTTCGGACTAAAGGAGTAAGTGATCATAATCTACAACAGGAAAATACTACAAACATTCATGAAGTAGAATGTTTATAAGCGTACGAGTACTTAATTGCTCTCCTGCTACGGCTTCTTACTTTTGTTCCAGAAAAAAGCAGCATAGTACATTAATTTATGATTTTTTTTGTTCATCTTTACCATTAAAAAATGATAAATTTTTAATTTGTTCAGTTCCTAGTTTTCGTGGTATGAAACATTGATTTATCTATTTAATACTTTGTGCACAAAAAAGTTTTTATTTCAAACGAGAATTACTGTTTGCCGCATATGATATTTCATTTCAAGCTTGTTTTTATTTTTTATACGAATAAATTATGATTAGGTCTCATGTACCCGTAATTTCACCGGCCCCCTTAACCTTCAAACCGGAATACAGCACTGTAGACATTACTGCTTGGCGGCAGAAATAGGTATGATGGTAGCTCCTCGGATGAACTCTTCACAATAAGTTCTACTACTGTGAAAATGCTAGCTTATCGCATGCAGGAGCCCTATCTTGTCCGCGTTTTACCATTGTAAATCAAACAATTACATTCAAATATTTGTTTATCAATGCGTTGCTTAATAATGAAGTGAGTTATTTCCCAGTAGAGTATTGTGCATAATATCTATGAATTATTAACAATAACAATGGCTCTTCAACATGATTGAACGGAGGTAAACACACGTCAATTAAAATACCTACCACAATAACAAACCTGCTTTGTATCAATCAGTTAATTCCAATAGTTGTTTATGTAGCATTTTCTATTGAAAAAGCTAGTAATTCTTCAACCACTTGCTAGAAGTGATAGATGACCAAAAGAAACGGTGCGTAAAAATGTAAGAAGTAGGTACTTGAACTTTTTGTGAAGAGTTTATCCGGGGAAGGACTACCACAATACCTATTTCTGCCGCCAAGCATGTCTGCAATACTGTTTTCCAGTTTAAAGGGTAAGGGGGCCCGGTGAAATTACGGGCACACGAGACCTTACAACTCCATGTCTCAGATTGACGGGCGCAACAAATGCAGCGTTGGGCATATGCTTAGTGAACCTAATCACCAATTTCGCAATTGTTGTAGGTAGAGGTTATCGCTTACCATCAGGTGGGCCTTGGGCTTGTCTCGTCATTTAGTAGTATAAAAAATGCCCGCGGGCTACAAATACCATGAAATACCAGCGTAGTAATAGTTATCTGAACTATTAGTAGTACTTCTGAAACGATTAGAAATAATCTGCAGATATTAGTTATGGCCGTTATGGATGTTTTTATACATTATCATATTATAGTAAAAAAAAAATCTATGTAGTATAATGTATTTATCTTATACAAATTAGACCTGGCTTAGCATTGTGTCAGCTGCGTTAACATTATCTTTTGCGGTATTGCAATTTCATTCCGCCCGCCCCTTTTTTCTACTATACATTCAAATCAAATCATTTATTTATTAAAACCTTTACAACATTTACATATTTGCCGCAATTATCAAGACATTACTTCCCGTGCTAGTTTTAAACTGTGTTACAGCAAGGTAAGGACTATCAAACTACGTTTACATATAAAAATACAGCACATGGTTATAGATACATATACATAATACTAATATAATATAGAATACAATAACACCTAAATATACTAAGTCAGGTCATCAGATTAGACGTCGCCGATGTGATGTGATGACGTGTGCGCGGTATCTTGTATCAGGCGTCCAATAAACTTTTGTTTCATTTGCATTTTTTTTATAAAATCGAAATGACTGATTTCCATTAAAACTTATCACACTAGCTAGTAAAACCACAAGCTTCATGTACCCAGACGAAGCAATGCTACGGAATGCAAGTCAAATAATACGAATAGCGGTGTTCAAAGTTCCAATTAGATACAAACAGAGAATTTGTATTTGTATCTATCAAGTTTTATGGAGGCTGTAACCGGAACCTTGGTTGCTCTCGCGTCTGTGGTTTCCAGAGAGCTGTGTTTATTAAACTGAATTAACCTTCTACACATGTCGGTGTCACTGTGGTTAGATTTTGGCGAGTGTTTGCTTTTTGTGTTAACCCCTGGCCAAAAAGAGGGGTGTTAAATTTTTAAAGATTCTGCCAAGGGTACTGCGCTCGCCAACCTTACTGCCAAGCGTGGCGAGTATGGCATCAACCCCCTCATGATCAAGTACTTGGAGATTCACGAGGGTGGCCTATGTGCCGTCCTACGTCTGAAATGATATTTTTTTGTACTGAAAGTTACAACACATTAATTTTCATACACAGAAAGAAGCAGCTGCCCAATATTCGGAGGCCTTTGGCAGATTCTCACCTGGTACTGCACTGTTTGGAATGAATACCAGTTTCTGTCTACATCATAAATAATTTATAATTGATGTTAAACTATTTTTGTATTAACTAGTTATTTAAAGGCCAAAGTACACCATATCGTAGGTGCTACCTGACTTTCCGCCCACAGAATGAATGTTATCAGATTAATTCATTACCATTTACTATCTAAACTAAACGGCAATGGGGTGTATGTGCATAGGTCGGGGTGGTATCACGGGTACACCGTGATACAACCCCGACCCTAGTAAACTCAACTCCTTGAAGTACCGTAGGACTCTGGGCCGCTGGCAGTACTCCATGAGCATTTCCAAAGGATATGCAGATGTTGCCTGATGACATGACCAAGAGCTCTTGTAGTATTTGATCTAGCATCCCATGTACAGTGCAGTAGCACGCGCTCCATTGTCTCCTCTTCTACAAGACACCCGCGACATAGTCCACTGTCTGTGGCCCATGTCTTGAATCCACAAGACAGGGTTCGGTTGAGATCACAGTGTCCCATCATGATACTTAACTAACATCAACAAGCTCATCGACTGCGTTTCAAATGTCAAAATCCAAAACCGAACGAAGGTCAAAGATGGTGGTAATCGGATTTCGGAACGCAAATGGAGCTGAGCGCGTCACATGGCCAGAGGTGAGAATAGCAGGTGGAGTTAAAAAAACTTTTTAAGACAGGTGCCACAGACAGTGGACTATGTCGCGGGTGTTTTGAAGAGGAAGAAACCGTGGAGCACGTGCTACTGCACTGTGGCGCCACGAGACAGACTAGATTAGAGACAGGTCTTCAGGAGCTCATGGAGTCATCACAACATCGGCATACCCTTCGGGGGTGCTCATGGAATGCTGTCGGCGACCCCGAGCCCTTCTCCGGTACTTCGGAGTTGGGCTGGTTAGGTTAGGGTCGGGGCAGCACTTCGGAGGAAAATGCACAATACACCCCAATGCGGGACGTCAGTGCAGATCTGGTGACACCCCCCCCCCCCCCAGAATTAGAATTAGCAGGTGGAGTACAGCTATAACTGAACCAGTAGGTCTACCATGAGTTTTCGCAATCTATCGCTAGCGACTGTAGATAAAAAAGTATTAAAGTTTGGTACGAAAATACGCAGTAAACTACACTACAGCGACTGTAGTTTGGGCTTAATTTGCTTAGAATTTAGTACCATGAGTACAAATCCGACAGATGTCATAGTAACGACTATTACTACTGTAGTAACGGCAGGCGATCTCACAGTGACAACTCATGGTAGACACACTGGTCTGGGCTGTCCTTGACCTGGCCAAGGCAAGGATTAAGAAATGTAGGTCGTCCACCAAACAATATGGTCGGTAATGGCTTGAGCGATCTTATCGACATGACCCTTGTCGTGTGCTATAAATGTAGTCAAATGCGTTCTATGACTTTATAACCTGTTTTACAAAGAAGAAGACTGACTCCGTCGCTTAGTTGGTCTAATAGCCGATTGATACGCAGGAGGTAGCGGGTTTGATTCCCGCCACGGGACAAATATTTGTAATTACAAATATTGAACAATTGTTCTGCAGAATTGGTCCTGGTTCTGTGTATTTTTATTTGTATGATAAGGGTGAATTTACAAAAAAAATGTATTTTAGTATTATATTAATCATCTGATTCCCATAGTACAAGCTATACTTGGTTTGGGACTAGATGGAGTTGTGTGTCGTGTCCAGCATCTCTTTTTTTAGGGTTCCGTACCTCAAAAGTAAAAAACCTATAGGATCACTTTGTTGTCCGTCTGTCTGTCTGTCCGTATGTCGGTCTGTCAAGACCCTTTATCTCGAGAACGTGTAAAGGCATCGAGTTGAAATTAAAACCATTTACTCAAATCTACAGCCTCTTTTAGCTGCGAAATTAACAATATTCTAAGAAGATACGACCGTTAATGCCGCAAAGAATAAACGTTTCGACATTCTCAAAAGAATCAAAATTCATAGGGTTTTTCCCGTAGACCTAGAACTATGCCATTTGGCAAGGTATATCGTCTTATACTGTAGATACGGAGAGAAATCCAAAAACTATACATTTGCAATGGAATCATAAAAAAAACAGTAAGTAGTTGAAAAGTACGAAATCAATCATCGATACGGTTGGTACGCGCGGTCATAAATTGATGAATGGGTGACCGAATCTTTTTGTGCATTTTAAAACTTTTGCTAATATTTATTTTGTTCCTACATAACATCAGGCAAGATGTGCTCAAACACTTTTTTAAACATAATCGTTCCCTATTACGGATAAAGAAATATTTAAATTACGGAACTGTAAAAAACATAACGCATTTTTTTTATAAAATCAAAATGACTGATTTCCATTTCGCACGTACTCGTCCTTGATGGTTGAGTCCATTATTTTATATTATAAATTATATATAATAAAGTTTTTTATTCCAGAACTATAACAGAGTTCTGTCTCTCTTCAAAAATAATGTTATTGAAAATATACTTTTACTGCATTTTCGACATGAATTATTTGTACCTTCTATGGAAATCTTTTCTTAAAAACTTTGTCAACTAACAAAAACACATATCACCCAACTTACCTAACGGCAATTAAAGTAATTTAGGTCTAAGATAAGGTCACTACATCAAATGTGAACTAAATTAATTAATTACATCATAAATCTTCGATCTGTAGAATTCTCATTACCCAATCTGTTTTGTTTAATCGCTACGAAATCATAATTAAAATGTTATTGGTGTCTTATCAAATTAGATTCGTACGAATGATTTATATATTGTCTATTTAACGATTTTGGTTGAATATAAACAAGTGGAACTTGAATTGATTAACTATTTTAAGATATTCAAATTTTATGAATATAGCTATGGGGTGCCGGCAGTAGAATGTTGCCTCTCTTGCCCGTGGATTCAGTAAGAATCAGACGCCGAGGAATATCTCCGGAAGATGGGCAGCAGCTTCTTGTAGCAACAACCCCGACCAAGCGTGGTGAGTATGTCAACAACCCTCTCATAACCAGTACTTGAAGATCTATGAGAGAGGTCTATGTGCAGTAGTCGACGTTATAAATGATTTATATACCGTCAGCAACTGGTATTCGTGCTATAAGGGACGCTGCAGTACGTGGGACATTGTTAGATGGATTAGGCTTGCCTAGCACTTATACTATCCTCGCAGCTTAGTTGGCTGTTAGTCACAGGAAATAATAGGTCAATAAGCCTGCAACTGACTAAGTTGTGGGTTTACTGTGAAAATGTGAACATAAATTTTCAAGGAAGACATATCTATTTGTTCACGCCCGGTATAGAACCCACGACCTTATAATTATTGAAAACTATAATATTTCACAAACGGAACTCTAAATCGAAAAAAGAAATATTTTGTAGATGCAATAAGAATCTGCAAAAGTATACCTCCGGAAGACGGGCAGCAGCGTCTTTCCATGTATCAACATCCCATACTGCGCTCACCAACCCACCTGCCAAGCGTGGTGAGTATGGTAACGACTTCTTATGATCAGTGCTTGGATCTCCAAGTATATGAGGGAGGCCTTAGTTCAGCAGTGGATGTCCTACGTGGATGTTCTTTGCGTTTAAACACGCATTTAACGACGTCATTGTATGAATATAGTTCACATAGAAAATGGTCACATAATATTCCGTGTCGTGTCGGCCCCACGCGCGGACATCCCATGATGATGATTTTCTTGAAAAATCGAAAAGTGTCGGAATAATCTTTGACGTTACAATACTACGTGAGTAATTCCCGTTTTTACAAAATGAATAGTATAGTATATCTCACGTTAATTTTGAAAGTGAAATTGTCACATAACATTAATTTTGTGGGCGAGAAGTAAGGTAGCACCTACGTAATTGCTTTTTCCCATTTTGTACTAATATACTTATAAGAATACTTTATAAGAATTGATTTTTATGAATCCAAGTAACCATTAATTTGTGACTAAATAGCAATGTGTCACAACGTCCGGCTTTTATATTATTAACAACAAGTTTGACCTGCAGATTTCATTACAAAAAATAGTTATCATTAAGCCAACTGTCCAAATTTAAAAATATCCTTAAGAAATTGTCTTTTTTAAACTTTCGCGATCGCAACACATTTTTAACATACATTTAAACGGGTATTTATCGCGTAAATTACCCGCGTTAATTATGCGTAAGTCCCGGGAAGACTGAAGTCTTCCCGACCATGCTTGGTGCAATCCAAGCGAAGCGTCGGGAAATAATAAAGGTAATTTACGCGATAAATACCCATGTATATGTATGTTAAAAATCCTTAAGAAATATCAAATAGAGCACAGTTTTTATTTTTATATGTTGCCTTGCCTCACTTATGGAGCGCAAACTTGGATATTCCAAAATAAAACAAAAAATAAAATACGTTCGTGCCAGCGCGCTATGGAACGAAGTATTCTAGGCCTTAAGCTTAAGGATAAACGCAAAAGTGATGACATTCAGAGACAAACTAAATTAATAAACGCAGTTCAACATGAACATTAACTTAAGGTCCAACTAGTCGCGGAGGCAAAGTCGTCAGTGAGCGCGGCCTAAATGTATGCTATCTCACCTGACATGGTGTGTTTATTTATTAATTATTTATTAAGACATTCCTACTACATATTCACATGTTTACCCGCGCGCTAGAATGAAATGGACAATTATTTATTCCTAAACCGACCGCGCAAAAATATGTGAATAGACTTTTAGCACAAGGGTTATTATAGAAAAACTTGAAAATAATCTTTTCAAAATTACATTTATTTCAACTTTTAAATAATTAAACTATGTCGGAACGGTATTTATTTTTGAGTTTTCTTTCTCCTTATGTTATTTAGTTTCGTCCAAAGTTGGGCTAAAATCAGTGTTGAAATACGAAAGTTTAGAAGCTTGTATTTTTTACATAAATACTTTTTTTACGGTTTGGTGTGAATACAAACATAGATTATGACGAGATAAATTGATATAATCCTTAGTATTGGATGGTTAACGTCAAACAGTGGAGTAGTTACCCTTCCACGTTTGTATGGAAAGATGAGTGACTCGTTCACCCTTAAATGGAGATGGGCTGGACACGTCGCCCGAATTACAGACAGAAGATAGACAAAGCGTATCACCAAATGGACAGGTCCCAGCGGAAAAAGAAACAAAGGCAGACCTAAAGAACGCTGGAGCGATAAACTACAACAAATTGCTGGCAAGGACTGGATGCAGACAGCGCAAGAGAGAGACAAATGGAAAGAGTTGGAGGAGGCCTATACCCAGAGCGGGGCCATGTCATGGAATATTTTACTTTTTTTTACAACTACCTTTTATGTTATTTTATGTAAATTGGAATGGAAAAATAAAGGCTTTATTATTATTACAGTTTTTATAGCCTGCAAGATGTTTTAGACATATTGTATAATTTATATTCTATGTTTGTTACACCATTCCTTAGTATAGCCGTATTTTATATTACAATTTTACTTCAAAAGCAACATTGTATTAAATATGGAACACAGCAATGCAGACATTACTGCTTGGCGGCAGAAACAGGTATGGCGGTAGTACTTCCCCGAATGAACACTATATAAAAAGTTCTACTACTCTAAAGTAAATTATATTTAAACCAAGAGGCTTTTATCAATTGACTTGTTTTAGTTGCTTTAGGCTAAGGCCACACCTGCGGGAGCGGCTATGACGCTAAATTAAACCTGCACACACCTGCGTGACCACGGCGAGAATTGCGAACATCCCACTCTGCCGACTAGGTCGTCCCTCGTTGTAGTCGTGTAGGTGTGTATCATCATCTTCTCAGCCGTAAGACGTCCACTACTGGACATATACCTTTCTCTTGGATCTCTAAGTAAGTTAAGTAAGTATCACAACGGGGTTGTTACCATAATCATCACGTTGGTGTCACATTGGCGAGTGCAGTACGGGATGTTTTTACACGGAAAGACGCATCATCTTCCGGAGGTATCCTTTGGCAGATTCTTACTGGATCCACGGGCAAGATAGGCAGGGGAACATTCTACCGCTGGCAACCCACGACCCCAGGTGTAAACGGCGCCATAAGATATGTATATTGGGCAGCGTCCAGGCGGCCACTCCCGCTTCGAGGGGTATCCTACTCAAGCTCGAACAAGTTTATGAAATAAAAAAATTAAGTAAACCCCGACTCTTTACCTAGTCTCAAAGGTAAATATATAAAGTATAAATATATAAATATTTAAAGGTACTATTGATTGCATAGACTTAACCAGTTTAGTTAATATTTCAGCGCCTTCAAGGTTACCCAGAATAAAAGCCTACAACCTCTTTAGTCTGCCTTACTCTAGAACAAACCTCGGTCAGCACGCCGTCATACCAAGGCTTTGTAAGCCATATAATGGATTATCAAAATCAAGCCCATTGTTTGATATTTCTAATACTCTGCCAAAATTCAAAAAGCAATTGAAAGACCTTATTAATTAGTTAATAATTTTATTCAAGACTTCTTTATAACTGTACGTCTGCATAATATTTGAGTATTATTTAAATACATTATTATTAAATATAATTTTAAACAAAATTGTAATATTTCATATTAATCTTCGTATAGTTTGTTATTTAAATATCTATTGTATTAGATTACTATAATACTATTACTATTGTATATATGTATGTATGTAATTACTATTGTATTATGAATGCGCTTTTCTATGTTTTACTATTAGTTTTTAATCACAACTCTTAAATTGTCTGTTGCCTTGTTTTCTTGCATGCTGTGGTACCCTTTAAGTACGGGAGCACAATGCTATATATTGTTTTTGAATGTTTTCTTATTATTTTATGTGTAAACCTGTGTTGGGTATCCTATTATAATAAATAAATAAAATAAATAAGTAACCTAATTTATTTTGTAATGTGTTCCCTGAGTTTTGAAATTATGCCCTTTGCCCTTTCATTTGACACTTGGGACCACACTATGATACAATATTTGAAAACATTCGATTTCTTGCCCTTAGATTCACCCCCGTTTCTCATGAATGGCTCGACCGATTTCTATATAACTTTCAGTTTTGCATACTACATATCATTTGATACGAAACTCGGGTATGTCTGGAAACATTTGATTATTCATCCCCTCTTTCACCCCCATATCTTGTAAACTTCTTAACCGATTTCGATAAAACATATTTAAAAAACACCGCATAACAAGATACAAGAACTTTATTTGTACGAAACATAGGTTACAATAATGGTCTTAAATAAAAATAAGTTCAGCCATGTCTCGCCGCAGATGGGCATACAAATATTAAAACTTTGATAATGATATAGTATAATTATAATCATTAAAAAAAAAAGAAATAAGTAGCATGCAAATAATAGTTAGTGCATTACAATTATAATTTAACAAACAATAATTTATAAAACAATGTCAGAATGAGGTGAGTAATATATATTTTTTTGGTCTTAGTCAAATTTGTCAGTTAGATATTCATGCATGTTATAATACGCTTTGTATGTTATGTAACCTGCTTTTAAATGAAAAAAAAACGACATGCAAATCGGTCCACTCGTTTAAGAGCTTCGGTGCCACAGACAGACACACACACATAGGGGTCAAACTTATAACACCCCTATTTTTTGTCGGGCTTAAAAACGTTAGCTCGTTGTTCAATACCCCGACGGTACGTTTCGTCGATGGGTACCGCATCGCCCCTGTAGCTGACGCGCAGTTTTGACCGAAGCTTTAACCAAATTTTAATTTACGACGTAAGACAAGGCCATCAAACCGACATAAACGTCAACCCATCAATCTAAGAGCACCGAATTGGCTGAATTAAGCCATTGCTCAAGATAACGCGGTCCGGCCATAACTTAGTTGTGCCATCAACTTTTACTTACCTGCTCTCGATTAAACTAAATCCGTGTACACATTTGAATGGTTTTAAGCGACTTAAATCCAAAAGCTTTTATTTTCTTTACAAACATTATAAATCACAGCTTAATAATGAACACGATATATATGACAAGAATAAGGCTACCCCTCACTTCAAATAATACGTGGTCCCGTGTAGACTGGAGATTTCATCGGGCAAACGACTTGCAAGACCCTCATGATAATGATGAATCTTACGTGCCATCTAAGTAAGGCATTTCACAGCTATTAAAGATGGGTTATGCAGCGCCAGAAACTGGTGTTAATGCTGTGTGGGACGCTGTAGTGCCTGATAATTGTTAGATGGATAAGGCTTGCCCAGCACCTATACCATCCTCCCAGTCCAGTCGGCTGAAAAATGCAGCAGAAAAATGCATTTTTTAAACGACTAGACTGGGACTCTTCAAATATTTGAAGAGTGCAAAACTCAGAAAGTTTATATTTTCGAACGCCAAAATATTTATTTAAATCGGTTCCTAAAGGACAAAGTTCTGAGGTAACAAAGATTTTCGATTAAAAATTTCACAAGTGCTGTTATAAAACCTTATTCAAATAATAACGAACCTTAAAAGTAATAGAAGTGAACTCTTAACGATATGAAATGGATAACGATACGAGGATTTAGAAACCTACAGATTAACCGACTAGTACATATACGTTAAAGTTCAGTACATAATTAGAAACAGTTTACTTGAGTACCTTGCCAGTTTCTTCGTAATTAAGACCTAGTCAATTAGAGTATCCAGCCTCAAGCGGATCCAGTTGAACAGGTCAAAGTCCATGCTACTGCTTGAACTTTCTACGTCTAATGAAATCTAGACATGTCAACATACTGAGTTCCTCTTTTGCGAAAACTATCAAATCAAATCATTTATTTATTTGAACCTTTACAAAAAGTAAGGCCTTTGCATCTATTATAGATGATTTATACAGCGTCAGCAACTGGTTATCATGCTGTACGGGACGCTGCAGTGCCTGGGACATTGTTAGATGGATTAGGCTTGCCCAGCACCTATACCATCCTCTCAGCTTAGTCAGCTATTATTCAGAGGAAAAAACAGGTCAATATGTCTGAAGCTAACTAAGCCGCGGGTTTCCTCACGATGTTTCCTTCACCGTTAAAGCTCGTGTTAAGTGTGGTTTGAATTCAAAACTCTAATCACTACGGAATACCATGCTTTTGTAATGTATTGCTACGGCTCCAGTTTAGATTTAAACTTATACAAGGTAGAGTTTTAAGTGTGCATAATAACTCTACATAAGCTCGAAGCCAAGTCAAGCGCGCTCGGATACACTGTCTATAGACTTTTGCGACTTTTATCAAACCTATTCAAATTTTATTACAGAAATTAAGTTGAATAATGAAGCAAAGTAAATTCATCAAAAAATCCAACACGAGTTGTATTGGTTACATGTTTTTATTATCTTAGAGGTGCACAACCCAAATTCTGAGTCAAAGTCGCTGGAGCTGTCTTGCAGATTAATAATGAATAATCTTGTTCGCTTATAATATTATCGAAGTGAACATCGCGCTCCCAATCTCCTCGTATTACTATTCTACATTTGTTGACTACCTTCTTCACATCGATCGAACATCACTATTCGTATAGTACGACGTTGGCAGAGGCCATTTATAACGTTACAAAATTCAGAACTTCATGTATTAATCAAGCTAAGTTTTATGAACTATAGATCCTTAAACAACTGAAAAATTCACTAACCATATAAAGGTTGTATTATAACATGTGTAGGTGCTAAGCCGGAAGGGGGGGTTTCCGTCCATGAAAACAAGTCGTTTTAAAATTAAACAAACCCGGAATTCGTAGTTTTTTAAATTTTTATTTAATTATTTTTATATATATTTTTACTAGCTGATGTGGTGTGAACATGATCCGGAGTTCATAGTTATAATATTATAATTTAGAATTTTTTATTACATTTTGAAAAAAAAAACTATATCTCTCCGTGGTTATATATATATATATATTTTTACCTCTACGGCAGCTCTTCAAGGAGGTATGACATTATCGATTAATCAGCTGTTGAAGTTAAAACTTTCGTGGTCTTTTCATAAATCAAAATTACCGAATCCTGAAAAGTCGTAAATTGTACCTTGGGGTGGTCAGAATCACCCCCTTTCCGCTTACTACACATATTTTAATACGTCCTGTATATATTATAACGCCCACCGTGGCTTATTTGGTCTAACAGCCGGCTGCGACGGATGTTACGGATATTAGTTATGGGTTCTATGTGTAATAAGTATGGATTTACAATAAATAATATTTCAGTATTCCATCAATCTAGTTTCTATAGTACATTCTAGTTTTGCTTACTTTGGTATGATGATGCATGTGTGTACTGTCCAGCATTATTTATTTTTCATTACCTTCACCCACACAAAAGGCTTTTCCCATACCTACTATCGAATACACACCATCCTACAAGATTCAAAAATCGCACAACAAAAATGCAAAACCAGTGTGTATCATACCTTTTATTTTTTTCAATATCGTGCACCAGCATCCTAATTTAAGGCAAGGCTTGATTAATTGCAAATTAAGGTCTGTCGTGGCTTCAATACGACTTTATTGAATTTCATGGTTCGTGATTTATGTATGGTTACTAATTCATTACGAAGGCGCATTGGCGATATTGCCGTCTGGGATTTCAGCTTTATTCAGCAATGAGGCATTTTCACTAAAAAGTTCAAGTTTCTCTCGAACCTTGGTGTTAGGTGGGGTTAGTTTTTTTTCTTTTATGGCTTTTGTGTTTGGTTTTACGCAATTCTGCCAGTGTCAAGTAACATTTTAATAGTTCAATATACTTTATCATTTTACTCACGTGTTTGCCATTACCCTTTTGGTCACCCTAAGTAATTTCGTTGCAAGAGTCCGCCTCTCACGTGGCTTAGATGGTCAGCACGTAGTTTTCTCTAACTGGTAGGAAACACAATTTGACAAAGACAGCAATAAAATTGTGATTAATCGCAAACTTGCCTTCTGCAATTGCCAGCTCCATCTGTTAGGTTTAGGAGAAAACACTTTTTCCTTTTTTACTGAAAACAGCTTATTACAAACATTCGGCATGAATATATTATGTTTTGAATCAATTATGATTTTTACGTCAAAGTGGTAAATGATTTACACGATTTGTTTACTATTGGAACAGAAAAAAATCCGCAAAATGCTCTATAAAAACATATATTTTCACTTTACAGGTGAACAAAACCGATTTATGCCTCTATTACGATGTTCTATAGGTACATATAATTCTATACGCCCGCAGAATGGTGGTTGGATTTTATAATATAGAATAGAATAGAATAGAATAGACATTTATTTAGTTCACAAAAACAGCACAGACATAAGACATTACATAACACATTTATCTTAGTTTATAACAGGAGGTAGGAACATAAAAGAGTAATAAAATAAAAGAGTTGGTAAAAACTAAAACAGCAAAAAAAAATAAAACAAAAAACATGAATCAAATTAAGAAAAAAGACAGATTATAGAAAACTTATTAATTAGATTGTTGAAACAATACTATTAAACTAAACAATACTACTAACTAAACAATATTTTAATATACACTAACTAAGGGTACTACTGGCTGGTCTGCGCTGATAATGTGCACTAAAAAGGAGGCAGCCTCAGCTTGTGTTGCTCCGCTCCTGGAATAGGAATGGAGCAACGCTGGTTTTCAGTCTGCTCCTATTTACCATTAAAGTAGCAATTTCGTTGTGTGTTGTACCCAAACTGGTATACAGTCGAAACTCGTTACGGTATAATAGCGCTGTCAAATCGTGTGTGCAAATAGCCCTAACCAACCATGTGTATGTAAGTAACCTAACCAAACCCTAACTCTAACCAAACTAAAAGCTGTATGTAATGCATGATGGCGTGTTAGATTATTATTTAGAAACATGCATTACAACTAGACAACAATTTAAAATTATTTCTGGGAATAGATGTGCAATAAGAGTTTATGGAAAATTTGAAAGCCGGGGAAGAAAAAAACAAAACAAGAAAAAAGATTTGCTGTTGCGGAAAGCGGGTAAATTTATTAAAATACATCGTGCTACTCAGATTTTTGCCTGCGCAATAGTTCCTTCTTGAGATGGGTTCTAAACGTTCCAATGGTTTTAAGATTACGAATCGGCGGGAGAAGGGAGTTCCAGCAGTGAGTAGCAGCAAATCGAAAGGACCCACGGAACGCTACGGATCTGTGCCTTGGAGTCAACAAAATAAGGTTGGTGCATGATCTTTTAGGGAACCTTCCGGTATCACAAGCCCAGTTTAATTTATTGTACAAGTATGGTGGTGTCTTATACTTAGTGATGCCAAATAAAAGTGATGCCAGGTGCAATTGCCTACGTGCCTTCATATTCAACATGTTTGCAGAGTTTATGAAGGGAGAAACATGTGTTCTCGGAGGTATGTTAAAACAGAAACGGCTACAGGCGTTTTGCACTCTCTGTATGAGCTTCACTGTTCTACTGAGAAGACAGGGGCCATATACCGTGTCACAATAGTTTAGCCTCGAAAGTATTAATGACTCGCAAAGTAGGATTCTAATGTCTTCACTCAAATATGGGCGGATTTTGTATAGAGTCCTGAGGCGAAAAAGAGATTGCCGCACCATTTCAGCAATATGGGGTTCAAAGTGTAAATGTCTATCCATGATCATGCCCAAATTTTTTGCTTCTGCTACACATTCAACTGGTTCCCCATTTACTTGTATGTTAATAATTGTGTCAGCAAGTCTGTCCAACATTTTCCTAGTTCCAAACAACATGTATTTTGATTTCTTAGGATTTAGAATCAGAGAATTATTTTTGGACCACTGATAGATATTTTGAAGGTCAATGTTAATTTTTTCCACAGACCCATAACAATCCGATGGCAGGAATGAATACAAAAGCTGAATGTCATCCGCATAAATGTGATACTGGCTGAATGTAATACTGTTTATGATGTCAGCACAGTAAATCATGAATAGAATGGGTCCCAAGACTGATCCTTGCGGTACTCCACGAGGAACTAGGAGAGGAGAGGATCTATGGGACCCACCACTAGATGAAGACAATTCGACACACTGCATTCTGCATTCAAGGTAACTGGAAAACCATTTCACAGTGTTTGGGTCAAAACCATAATACATAATTATGGTTTTGACAATTATAATTACCGATCATTTTTATTTTCCCATAGTTTCGGAAAAAATATTGCTCAAATAAGTGATACGGTTTACGAAACATGCCGCAATAGTACTTAATATTACATGCCGCCGTGGGGTGCCGGCAGTAGAATGAAACCCCTCCTCTCATGCCCATGGATGCAGTAAGAGCCTGCTAAGGGATACCTCCGGAAGATGGGCAGCAGCGTCTATCCGTGTATTAACATCCCATACTTCGCTCACCAACCCGCCTGCCAAGCGTGGTGAGAATGGCAAATACATGGAGATCCATGAGGGAGGCCTGTGTTCATTAGTGGACGTTTTATGGCTGAAATGATGACACATAACTATTTCGTACAACCCACAAAATAATTATGTATATGACGATTCAATTTATTTAATGGCTATATATTTAAATAAATTGAATCGTCATATTCTTTCAGCAACCCGAATTCAGCAGTAGAGCGAAATATGTCATATAAAAATAATATGAAAAATATATTCCTAGACAGTAATAAAAACATATTTCTACGTCTACGAAAACTTTCCGAAACTCTTATCATTTGCTTTGAAAATGCAAATCATAAACTCAAGCCAGGAACTCATCATCCTTTTGAATACTTCTCTGATAATGTTACTTATCTAAACGTTACTTTACTTATGTTTTACCATGAAGAGCTTGCTCAATTCAAGCTAGTCAATTTACGATTTTTTTATTAAGATTAGGCTTTTTTTAGTCTTAAAATTATTTTTAAGTTTGAATAGATTCAAACTCAATAAGAATTTTCCAAACCGTTGGATAAACGACCGAGTTCTGAGATAAAAAAGAAAAAATACCGATGACTTGAGAACCTTCTTCTTTACTTGAAACGGTTAAAAACTCTGTCATTGCTGCCTTACTTGCCTTAAAAACATAGGCATAGGCAGGCTAAAGTCTACCACAGCTACTTTAGTTTTCCTCGGTAACCCATGCTATACATTTATCAATACGCCTACAACAACTCAGCATCTCTAATCGCGTCATAAATAACAATCTGTCAAATTAAGACATTTCCCTTTATTTATTTGACGATAAAGATAATAACGGCAGCAGCCTATTAAGACAGATGCAAGCATTAATATCACTTCCTAGAGATAAATCGTATTGTTCAGTCGTCGTTTCAAAAGCTCAATATTACATAGGTTCTCGTAAAGATGGATAAGGCTTCAATGCACAGGCACTGCAGCGTTCCGTACAGGATTTTAATTGATGTGAAGGGGGTGAAGGAGTCTGCCCTAGATATAAATAAATGGAAGCGGTGGCATCAGTTGGACCTTCAAGAGCGAAACTCTTTAAAAAGAAGAATACACGTAAAGGCCTTACCTAGTCATAAAGCCTGGTTATTAGTCTATTTTTTTAAAGTATATCAAGAGATAGAGATGGCGGGATGAGCTCGACTCTTTCAATTAGGAATGGGCCCTTGTTGCAGAAAATCACGACACGTGAAAATAGAAAGAGGCCTTTGATATTAATAATATTTTTTGCGGTCACATTTCTTAATCTAAATCGATATCAAAGATATACATGCCTGTCTATGCTACAAGATAAATTCCCGTGTTTAAATTTGTGTTAAATTTTCAAAGATATGAATAACCTTATCAAACATTTTTACGGTTCCTGTGGGTACCACACGGTCAAAGCACTCCCAGCTCAAGGAAGCGTCAAGAATCGATTTGACGGAAGTGGGTTCGATACCCACCGGAACCGTTAAAAATTTTGATAACGTTATTCATTTCTTTGAAAATGTTCTATATACCTAAGTATGGTTAAACACTATAAAAATAACAAAGCTATGTGTGATAAAATTGTTTCGCTCTATGAAAAATCTCATAATCTGGATTATGCTTTTAAGCTGCCGTACCAAAATACAAATTCTTATATATACTTCTATAATTATTAAGGAGACAAGATTTGTATTTTTGTTTGTATTGAATAAACTAAAAAGACCTATTAAAATGCACCAATTAAAAATATTTTAACAGAATACTACATTATCCACGAGCAAGATTGGGAATATTTTTGGACCCGGTAGGTGGAAATGCAATAGGGGTGCGGTGCGGTACGAAGTTCGCTAGGTCCCGATAAAAGGACGTTCATGTTTTAAATCCTAAGTTAGTACGTAAATATCTTCTTCAAATAAATCAAAAGTGTATATTTGTTTCCTTTTCAGGAGGAGCCACTAGTAATGTACATGAAAAAGGTCCTAAAAAAGTTTGTCTCTATCAATACCTGGGGTTTATATTTATCTATTATTATCTTTTTACGGTTAACTAAACATCCACTTACTTGAAATTTTTATCTGTTTAAATGATTTTGATTTAGCTCACGTAAAGCAGCTTCTCAAAGCTCCGTCAAATATTTATTTGACGAGCTTGATGTACATTAAAACACCGAACAAGTGCAAATAGGCATAAATTTTAGTGAGCTTTCGGATCAGCAAAAAGTACTTTTTTCGCTTAATTTTCCTAAAAGCTAACCTCATCAGCTGATCCGACGATAAACACATACCATAATTCTCCTGTTTACAGCAGGCTTATTTATACATTCCATCAGTCAGAACGCTCGACGTGTTTGTTGACAACTCACCACCAAGAATCAGTGATGGGCGCGAGGAGGAGCAGACAGGCGGCGATGACGACGGGCCGCATGGTACAGACATCACTGTCCTGTGACAACCGCGACCCACTCGATTACAGCTACTCTTCCATCTGTCAAATTTGACAGCCTTTTTCGGACGTCCGATTTTCAAGCACCGAATTCGCGTGTCGCGGCGTGGATTCCTGTCCGCGAGAGATCGCGAGCCAGACTGACGCTCGTCGAGGCCCTACCAACCGCACGCGCAGTGCAAAACGATTTTCGCGCTATTTTGGCTAAGATTTTAGCAGATTAGGCTTCGCTTGCTAATCACGCACGGTGGGGATACGTGTGTGGGCGACTGGGCGACCTGATGAATTATGGATATTGGCCGATTAATTAATGTACGAGCATATAATAATTCAGTTTTACAAGCAATTTGCTGTTGCGATTTGAAATAGTGCTCTTACAGTGCTCGGAGCATTACTGATGTCTACTAAATTACGATCGTATAATGCAAATAATGAAACTCTATTATTTGCTTGCTTTAAGCGGTCGATCGGTTAGAAGAATAGTGCAATCATGTTAATGGTAATAAGTTTAAGAAAATCAGAGAAGAACGAATGCTAACGCATTCTCTAAGAAACGCGACTTGGTCTTTAATGAAATTATTAAACTCATAACGGAATATGTTCATGACGAGCTCTGTGGCGCAGCGGGCGAAGGTCCGCCTGCGACGCAAGGGGTTGCGGGTTCGATTCTCGCCTCGGGACAAATGTCTGTACGATCTGCAGATATTTGTTCAGGGTGTTCTGGGTGTTTTTCTATATATAATAAAAAAATATCTATCTATGTAGTATAATATTAAGTATATCAGTCATCTAGTACCCATAACACAAGCTCTGCTTAGCTTGGGGCTAGATGATGCTGTGTGATTTGTCCAGCAATATTTATTTATTTATTTATTTATTATTTATGACTTAGCTTTCAGAACTAGACAGGCAACTTACTGAGGCGACCAATCACCTTGTCATGTTTGGGCAGTATAGCCTTCGGCATTGTGCATTTCGCAGTCCACACGTCAGTCACTAAATAAATAGTTCTTCTAGGTAACATATTAGTTGTTGTAACTCACGCCAATATAATATAGTTCAACGATAGTCTTTTTTGTATTTTCTAGGTAAAAGTTTGAGAAACCTTGTGGATATATTAACTAGTGATGATAATACACACACCGCTCGTGTTATATCATCATCATCATCTCAGCCGTAAGACGACTGCGGCTGGACATTGGACTTCCTCGTGGATCTGTAGTACTGATCATGACAGGGTTGTTTCCTTACTCCGTTAATTTTTAATTAAATTTTAATTTTATTATTTTATATTAAATTAAAAATAAATTATACATTTTTAATTAAATAAATTTTTAATTTTTGAATTAAAGTTTCATTTTCTGCGTGTCAGTTGTGTATCCGCCCGTTCAGTTAATTTCACTTTGAATCTTTGTCCTAGATCTGTTTGGTCCTATATCTATTCCCAAGGTACTCGGTTATAACTGTGAAACCGTGTTCGTTGATCGAGTAATCTTTTTCTACTTTCAATCCAAAGATCGTGAGTTGAATTAGAATGCCAGGTATATTTTTTTGTTTTTTCAAATGTATTTGTCATTTAAAACGGTTTATTAACATAGTGGGAAAATAGCACAAGGAAACTGCCGTGAACCTAAAGTTTTGAGTTATTTATTATACAAGGTGTATGTGTGTATTAATCCGTTATTATTATTATTAGCGTCTGACCATTCCAAGGAACAACTTTAGTTTACGACTTTCCAGGATTCGGTTATTTTCATTCAAGAAAAGTCCACGAAAGTAATATATTTATTATTAACGATTCATATCATATACCTACATATATCATACGCCATCGCGCTGTAAAAAGCGTTTGCGATAAATGAGGTAAAAAAAGCGCTTATCAAAATCGCAACCGGAGGTCGTGGGTTCGATACCGGCCGTGAACTTACGGATTTTTCTTTATTGAAAAATGAATCGTGTGCTTTAACGGTGAAGGAAATCATCGTGATCTCATCACGATCACCGGGATCCCACGGCTAGGTCAGCTTCAGGCGTATTGATCTGTTCTTTCCTCAGACTATTATCCGACTTAGCTGGGAGTATGGTACTTATAGGTGCTGGGCTCACCAAAACCGTCTATTAAAGTCCCAATCACTGCAGCGTCCTGTACAGCATGTATACCAGTTACTAACGCTGAATATATTATCTCTATGTAAAACGCAAGAGATTTTTGACGCTGCGTTGTTTTGTTATTATGGTGATGCCAGTAAGAGTTCAAGTTACAGCAGTAGCAACTTTAATTATAATAAATAGTGATAATGATCATCGCAATCTCTAGTTCTTAGCGTGTCATATCACGTAGAACGAGACGCCAGGTGTACGCGAGTGTTTGTTTAACACAATTAGCGTTTCGCACGTGTGTTCTATAAATAAACCTCTCGCTGTCTATCACAGTTCATCCGCGTTGCCCTGGACGAGGATTCATGCGTTTATCAGAAATTGAAACAGAGAAACTGACCCTTTTGTACTTACTAGCCCTCAATGTTCGTTGTCGAAGACGTATGACGCACGACAGAGCTCGATGCCTCACAAAGATTGAAAGTGTTACCGCAGACCGCCTTACCGAGCCAACATTCTACTACCTGCACCCCACGGCATAGTTGCCTAAAAAATCTAGATAAGTTCTTTACTTAAGTGCAATCTCTGAAACTTTTTGAAAGCTATCTATTGATAGAGCATAGGCTGTAACCATAAACGGAGTTCAAAGCGCATATCAAAGTGTATCATATGGCGTGCCACAGGGCAGTATTTTGGGTCCGAGTCTCTTTCTGGTTTTTATAAACGACCTCTGTCGATTTATACCGGAACAAGGTAGAGTTTTTACATTCGCTGAGGTTACAGCATTTATATTCAGAGGGGGGCACTTGGCTCGAGACCACAACATCAGCGGAATCTGGCTTGATGAAGGTTATAGACTGGCTACATAATAATTTGCTGTCAATGTGGCATCTTTTCATATGTCTTTTCTGAACGTCTATGTACCTGAGGTACTGACCTCCAGGATTGCGCTTGCCCTTCTGGAGTTCTTCTTTGAGCCCTCTTTTTGGGAATCTTTAGCGGTAAAACGTCCGGAATGGAGAAAACTGCTGCATCAACACATTAGGACTTTTGAGGAGGACAGAAGGCGTGACTTGGACAACAAACCGACATCACCTTATCAAGAATTTCAGCGAGTCCCGACATGGGTTCAGTACCTTGACTGTCAAAGCACTTTCCGGCTTAAGGAAGGGTCAAGTATCGATTTGACGGACGTGGGTTCGAATCCCACCGGAACCGTAAACATTTTAATAAGGTTATTAATTTCTTTGAAAAAGTCTTGATAATTGTACAGATGTAATATATTATTTAACTAAATAAATTATTATATTTAATTTCTTTAGATCATATCTCTCTTTCGATAAACGATCCGTGATTTTTTTTAACATTGAAGGGTTTTGATGCCCATCTGTGGTCTTCTTTATCAGATCCCGTTTACCAAATCTTTCTAAATGCAAATGCTTGACTCGTTGTACAAAATAGCAAAAACGCTTTATGTATGCCTCTTATGAGAAGTTCCTTCCATTCCTGATGGATCCCGTAGAAAAACCAGCAGAACAAAGAAAAAAATGGACCCATATTAAAAAGAGTATCCAGTCAAGTCCGATTTTTTTTCAAATCCGTTTATAAACGACGTAGTACATACTGTAAATAAAACAAAACTGACGTCTTAAAAACCGCCACCTTTTTTAAAGTCGGTTAAAAATTGTGTTTCTGCTCACTTTGCAGGTAATATAAATTGTGCATCTCTTAATTCATGTTTTTCATGTTTTTATTTCATATGGCCTTATTTTTCACCACTGTTGCCTGATGTTCAGCAATGAAGAAGTCTAGGATGGGACACGCTTGCCTGGAAGGTACCTGTTTACCCAAGACATAAATACAAAATTGTTACTAACGGGTAATACTGACTCCAGATTCTTGTCATGTCTTTGTCTTCACATTTCATCATCATCATCATTTCAGCCATAAAACATCCACTGATGAACACAGGCCTCCCTCATGGATCTCCATGAGGGGTAGTTGCCATACTCACTACGCTTGGCGGGCGGGTTGGTGAGCGCAGTATGGGATGTTGATACACGGATAGACGCTGCTGCCCATCTTCCGGAGGTATCTCTTAGCAGGCTCTTACTGCATCCATGGGCATGAGAGGAGGGGTATCATTCTACTGCCGGCACCCCACGGCGGTTTCACATTTACACATTTAGTTCTTTGTAATAAAGTTAAATGTAATTTGACGTTTGCCCCATACCATGACCTAACTTTATGTTATAATGCCGATACAAAAAATTGCAGGCTGATTACGTCTCGCGATAGGTTTGCAACAGGCGTAAATATCGTGAGTATCGCTGTCAAACGTCAATTCCTTGCAGAGACACAAAATTTGACGAAGTGTTGATCGCGAGATTTACGCCTGTCGCAAACCTGTCGCGAGATAGGTAATCAGCCTGCCGATTAAAATAGATACATATTTAAACTCTTTATTGTGTAAATTATACAGAAAATAAAAACAAAAATAACTAAAATTAACTTAAACTACAAAAACAACAGAAATACACAATGGGCGGTCTTATCGCTTAGAGAAATTTCTTCCAGACAACCTTTGGATGGAGATGATTTGAATGGAAGAATGGGGTGTAGTGTTAATATTCTAATATTTAAATCCTAACATATATATGTACTATATATACATATACAAATATATATTTATATATAATAATTACACAAATACATCTATAAAAGCTTACATAACTAACCTACATCAATACATATTAATATTTAAATATAGCTAATACGATACCAATAACATACATAAATGAATAGATAATAAATAAATAAATAATAGATCATAAAGATATAATTGCTTATGCTAAATACCCTTAACTAGCCTGCACATACGAGGTACTTCTTGCCTCCGACAATATAGCAGTACCTGTCTAGCATTAGGTCTGTTATAATGATCACAGAGCAATTTGCGCCTTTTATTAGGCCATTAAAGTAAGATGCGTTTTAATTATAAACAATTCTATATTTATTTGTTCACAAACGGTTCTGCGCGATTACGAAACGAAACGAACGAACGAACCTGCAATAATAAAATAAATGGAAAACCTGGAACAAAATTTTCCTAATTTTCAATGTTTAATTTCGTATAGATTTCATATCAGAATAGCAAAATGGAACTCTAGAAATATGTTGTTTCGACCCGCTCTACAAAAAGTATGTAGTTATAGAAATGAGTAACCAAAACAATACAGTGTTTACATTCGCACCACAAAAATTGGTAGATCAAAGCAAACCGATTTAATACTAAAATATTTCGTTTTTCTATCGTCCCAAAACATATCTTCAAAGGTATTGTTTGCTATCTTTGAATGAAGATTCACAGCTGATTTCGTAGAAGTGATCTCTTGAGTTTCCTGAACTGAAATCTTAAAAGGTTTTTAATGCGTTAGTTACACATATTTTAGATTATTACTAGCCACACCCCGCAGTTTCACCCGCGTAGTTCCCGTTCCCGTGGGAATTTAGAAAATTCCCTCTTTAGTGCACCTCTAGGATACTCAAAGTATATGTGTGCCAAATTTCAAGTCGTCCAGTGGTTTAGGATGTGCGTTGTCTGTCAGTCACTCAGTAACGGAAGAGTTTTATATACATATATTGATGTATATTGATGTAGACATTTTTAAGATGCTTTTTTACTACTAAAGGTGATTAAATTAGGTCAGAAGCCAGCCCTCTTGGCGAGTTTGGCGCTTCAAGAAGCGTTTTGTTTAGAGATAATTTGTTTTTTAAGATCATGAGACGCTCGTAAGCAATCCCAATAAACCTAAACTTAACTTCCTCTTCTTAAAGCGTTTTCATAAAAAAAGGTTTTTTTCATGATCTTCAAAACAAGCCACACCGTGAAACGATAAACACACCAAGAGCACTTCATGCTAAGATTAGATTGACATAGTGTTTCTGAAATAAAAAGGTTTTAATAAGTATACCTCATTGATCGTCCTCAGGAGTTAAATCTAGCATGTAATGACCTTCCAAACAAACTGCACCTTAAAACGACAAACACGCCATGAGCATTCTAACCTAATTTGACCTTAAGTAAGTAGCGTGACGTATGGTTGTGAGAATAGAATTTTGCTTCTCCTCTCTTCCCCGAAGTTGCAGTAAAAACTTGCCAAGGGATACTCGTTCCTCCGCAAGATGGGTAACAGCACCTTTCCATGTCATCATCATATCAGCCGTAAAACGTCCACTACTGAACACAGGCCTCCCCATGGATGTCCATAAGGGGCAGTTGCCATACTCACCACGCTTGGCAGGCGGGTTGGCGAGGCGCAGTATGGGATGTTGATACACGGAATGACGCTGCTGCCCATCTTCCGGAGGTAGCTCTTAGCAGGCTCTTACTCCATCCACGGGCAAGAGAGGAGGGGCATCATTCTACTGCCGGCATTCCACGGCGAATGTTTTCCTTTCCATGTACCAACATGTTTTAATTTCTTCTGTATTTGTGTTATTTTTAAGTTGGTATGCAATAAAGTTATTATCATTCATTCATTTATTCAACATCCTTTACCTACTGCGCTTCCCTCCCTCCACTGACGATCTGGTACCAATTTTTTCTGTAGGAGTCTAGCTCGCCCCTCCATCGTCGCCTGGGCCTTCCACGTGGTCGCCGTTGTTGCGGAGCCCAATCTGTTGTGGTAAGAAATAGGTGTGGTGGTAGTACTACTCCGGATGAACTCTTTATTTGGCATGTAACATACTGTAATCATACTATAACATATTTATTATTTATTTATTATTATTATTATGAGCCATTTGGGTCCCACTGCTGGGCAAAGGCCTCCCCCAATTCCCTCCATACATCCCGATCCTGAGCTGTTTCCCTCCAGTCAACGATGTACTGATCGAGTTCGTCCCGCCATCTGCGCTTCGGTCTGCCGCGTCGCCTTCTCGCCGGGTCAGGCCGCCACTCCGTGACTATCTTACATATTTACATATTTATAAAATTAAAAATTTTAAGTTACCCGCGAAACTTTATCTAGTCTCAGAGGTTACCTATTTTTTACGTTATGTGTCTGTTTTACAATCTGCACTCTCATGTCCTTTCATTTGATACTTATGTTTGAAAAAAAAAACTATTGTTCACCCCTACTTTCAACCCCCATATGTTATAATTGGCTCGACTGATTTCTATTTAACTTTCACTATTACATTCTACACATCATTTCCTTTTGATACCAGACTCGGGTATATTTTGAAACAATCGATTATTCACAATTCAAATCTGCTTTTAATAGAAAAAAATTACTGCATGCAAATTGTTCCACTCGTTTAAGAGCTACGGTGCCACAAACAGACACAAAGAAACACAGACACACACACATAGCGATCAAACTTAGAACACCCCTCTTTTTTGTCGTTTAAAAAGAAACCTCACTGAGAATCCTCAGGAGTCAAATCTAGCTCGTCTCATGATCTTCCAAACACACCGCACCGTAAAGCAGCAAATACGCCGAGTGCTCTCGATGCTAAGACAACACAGCAGTCAAATAGGCGCGATCACAAGAGCACTCATCTTAAAACGATTTCTGTGTTCCTATGTTTGTGTATATATATGTATAATATAATAATAATAATGCTGGACAAATCACACAGCATCATCTATCCCCAAGCTAAGCAGAGCTTGTGTTATGGGTACTAGATGACTGATATACTTAATACATTATACTACATAGATACATATTTTTATTATATATAGAAAAACACCCAGAACACCCTGAACAAATATCTGCAGATCGTACAGACATTTGTCCCGAGGCGGGAATCGAACCCGCAACCCCTTGCGTCGCAGGCGGACCTTCGCCCGCTGCGCCACAGAGCTCGTCATATGGTTCAATCGGTGAGGTAATATAGCAATCTTTACACTTCCTAACCATTATCATCTCTGCCGTTGGAAGTCTGGACAAAGGCCTTCCGCATGCATCTCCAAGTACTGATCGCGAGCGGTGGTTTCCATACACGCCACGCTTGGCAGGAGTTAGCGAGCGCAATATGGGATGTTTATTCACGGAAGGATGCTGCTGCCCATCTCGGCAGATTTTTACTGCATCCTCGGGTAAGAGAGGAGGGGCAATATTTTACTGCCGGCACCCCACGGCACTTTCTAATACCCGAAGCTAAGTAGTTTACAAAACTAAAACTGTAATATGTAAGGGAGGTTCGATACAAGACGCGCACCAATGTTTTTTTATTTTTTTGAAAAATATATGTCACATTTTAACACGCCCTTTATCTTTTTTAAACTTTCGCGATCACGACACATTATTAACACATATTTAACTGGGTATTTATCGCGCTATTTACCTTTATTATTGCCCGACGTTTCGACAGGATTGCACCCATCGTGGTCCCGGGAAGACTGACATGTTAGAGGTAACCGCAGCAAAGCGAAGGCGTCTTTTCAGACTACCCTCACTTGGTCTTCATAAATATAGTAACTTGAGATTAAGCCTCTGCCTCATGGAATCCAGTGATAGCCAAGTGTACTCGACGTATGAATCAACCTAAGTGTGCTGATACAGTTAGTGTAGTGTGCTGTCCCAGTGTGAAACAGCCTTAATATTCTTCAGCCTTAATCATTTTTACTCCAATGACCAAGGTAGCAAAGCTGTTGAGATCGCCGAAAGATGTCACACCTCTGCAAGTACCTGGTGTGTATAAAGTTGACTGTAGTTGTGGCCGTTCGTATATTGGGCAAACCAAGCGTACAATAGCCGAACGCATAAAAGAACACATTGCTGCAGTTAAATACCGCCAGGTAAATAAATCAGCAATAGCAGAAAACTTAGTGGATTCGGGACCTGGCCATTGGATTGAGCTTCACGATCCTAAAATTCTTGCCAATGAACGTCAATATTACCGAAGAATGATTCGTGAGGCAATCGAAATCAAAAAACACCCGAATTTCAACCGTGAAGATGGATTTAGGCTCCCGATATCTTGGAATCCAGTGATAAGTAGGTGTAGTGTGCGTCGTGATATAACATTGCATAGTGAAGATACTGTTAGTGTTGTGTGCCGCAATGTAAACGCGGCCTTACCGAGTTCTGAAGACAAAGTGAGGGTAGTTGCAAAACTACTATCGCTTTCTTGATGGACACTCCAATGAAATCTCCAGTCAACCCGGGACCACGATTGTTGAAACACAGTCGAAACGTCGGGAATAATCAAAAGGTATTACGCGATAAATTCCCGTGTTTATGTTATTATATTATAACTTTGAATTAATTTCTTAGTTATTATAATTTTACTAGCATGAGTGATGTAAAAAAGATATTGAGGTCATAAACGTATTTTTTTAATATCAATAAAAAACCTCTGTTTGGTTTGAGTATTTTTATTTGATATTTGGCAATTCTTTACGAGGGTCAAAGAATAAGCTGGCGTCAAGGTTGTCATTATCGTATAACCAGGTGTTGAAGATAAAACTTCTGTGGTCTTTTCTTGAATTAAAATCACGGAATCCTGAACAACCCCCTCATGCTCTTGACGCCACGAGGGAGGCCAATGTCTAGCTGTGGAGGGTGGCAGCCCTGGCTGTGATGAAGAGATGGAATACGCTTACCCAGCACCTATACCGTCCTCTCAGCTTGTCAGCACCAGCCTTATTATACACTATGGTTATGAACTAAAATCTCTCTAATAAATGGTCTTTAACCAAAGCCCAAACCGAATAAAAAGGTCTTACCACATTCTACGATAATGATATTCGACACCATGCCTAAACCATCTAATTGTTAATAAAACTTTATTTTAATGACCTTTAACATAACTTTACAAATAATATAAATTTAGGTGGTCTCGCTATAGATACGATTCTCAATTAAAGATGGCTCACTCAAGAAATAGGTATCTAACAAATCAATTAAATAATGCAAAGAATTCATTCACCTTTAGTGTTGGGGACTTAATGGGCATTTAAATAATCGAAATCGATAAAGGCTTTACCAAAGCTTAAAAACAATTTTAAATTTCTCATAACATATAATTTTATCGTACCTTTGCATTTAATTACTATGCATGAAAATATTTATCAAAATGTTTAAGTGAAACTGAAGGTAATCAAAATGATATTAAACGATGTACAAGTAATAAAGTAGTTGAATCACTGTAACTGCTTTAGATAAATGAAAGATTACAACCCGCTCATAGCCCTGCAGTAAATTTGTATTGCCGATATTATCAGCCAAGCTATCTCGGTTAGATTGTAAACAACCATAAAAACATTAAAGGCAAACTTCAGTTAATGCACATAACTAAGCATACTTCAATTTATAATAAGTAACGTTTCATTCATAATTCAATGTTACTGTAAAATAAATACAGTTCATCGATACAAAAACATAGGCACAACACAAAAAAGCGCATCACTAATGTTATCGCGTCATCGATTAAAACATTTTGATTAGCTTTCAACTTACGAGCAATGTCATAAGATGTTAACATGAACGAAACGTCTTAAAAGCCATTACAGTCACTTTGGAACCTGTCTTTACGTCTCGACGTGGGTTTTAGAAATTAAATTCCATATATTAGACGCTTAATATGGTACTAGATAGCTGTTACACAAAGATGTGATGCCACACCGGCCAAGTGACTATGCAGGAATGTCGATAGTGATCTGAGATCGCTCGATGTCGATACGTCTCGCAATGCTCGACATCCCTATTGAAATCATGAGCTTGACGATAATTTTAATGAATTGTGACTTTTAATGACGCATCTAGAATCAACGCGTTTCTATCGACTGACAGTTTATCGATAATAGTCTCGTCTCTAGTGTTTTTTGTTTCGATAATTATTGTGATGAAATTGCAATAAAATTGATTGGTTCATTGAAAAATCCTTTCTTAGCTTTTTGAAAAAATTTTTATAAAATTTTTCAAAAAGCTAAGCTTTTTTGATTAGAAAATTTCTCAGGCAATCTTTTCGATGTCTAAGAAACCTGTTGAAGTATAATAATAAACAGTGTCAGATCACAACCACTAAATAAATAATTTAAATAACTTTTTTAAGACTAATGACCATTAAGGTAGCAGCGATTGTAAAAGTTCAAACCAATTGTTAGCCGCCTTCGGGTCGATTGTGGAAATAATTAGTGCATATTAAAAAACCTCATTTACAACGCGTGATAAATATTTACGAGTTATTGTTCTTGATGGAGGGAAAGAGTTTGGTGGATAGGACGTGGTCAGTGGTGTAAGTAGAAACCTCGGTGACATCCGGGGACGACCTATGAGGGATGCCTATGTGAAACTGTGGACGCCCTATGGCTGAAATAATGATGATGACGTTACACAAAATATGTATAGACACTGAAAACGTAATACCTACTAAAAAAAAGTTACAAATAGGGTGTCATAAAAGTTATCTGACAAAATATTCTCACTAATATTATAAAACCAAAAGTTTGTTTGTATGGAGGTCTGTTACCTCTTCACGCAAAAACTAGCGTACATATCGAGCTAAAATTTGTATACGTATAGATGTTGACTAGAATTAACATATAGGCTACTTTTCACCCGGGTACAACGCATGCGAAGCAGCGGGCCCAAGCTAGTTTATAATATATATATTTTACCAATTTAATTCATATGATGAGATATTATATCTCATGATGATGAATTAAATTGGTAAAATATATATATTATAAACTAGCTTGGGCCCGCTGCTTCGCATGCGTTGTACCCGGATGAAAAGTAGCCTATATGTTAATTCTAGTCAACATCTATACGTATACAAATTTTAGCTCGATATGTACGCTAGTTTTTGCGTGAAGAGGTAACAGACCTATATATATATTAAAATAGAAGAACATTTACGCAGAGAAATTGTGAACAACAAAGAACGAAAAAAACAACAAAGAGGGTTTTACATAAACAATATCAAAACTTTCGCTTGTGATAAAAAATCATCTAATTTTTAAAAATTCCAGAGTTATTGTAAGACCACGTTTATTTCGGAAAACTATCAATATCTCATGACATCAATCAAATAGGTAACATAGGAAACCTTTGCAACACAATAGTGTTTTACATAAGTAATGTCAAAACTCTCTCTTGTGTGCTACTACAGTTGTCTCTAATCTTATCCATACTATCCTTTTGCTAAGAACAAGCGCGTTTAACATCGAAGTATTAAACGTTAACAGTAATATCATAATAAAATAACATACCTAATACTGTTTTATTGGCGGCAGTTCGCAGTGAAATGAGTTAGTTAATTAGTTGTATTTAAACAATGGAGCTTGACCGACTTGAGTTTTATGGGATACTGGTTTTAATACCTGTGACGTTGTTGGTTTTGTGTTTATGATTTTAAAATGGCTTTTGCGTTCAGTGAAAGGCTAGCCGGTTATAGGCACAAGTATTTGGGATCGAAGCAGAAATGATGATACGTAGATGAACTCAGATCACCGACATAACCAAACGGATTAGCACGTTGAAGAGGCAATGGGCCATGTAGCTCGAACAGGTGGCCGATGGGGCCGAAAATTACTCGAGTAGAGGCCCCGGACCGGCAAGCGCAGAGTAGAACGACCACCAACGAGATGGGCGAACGACCTAGTAAGGTATGCTGATCGGCAATGGATGCAAGCCGCTTCTAGCCTCAATACCTGAAGGTCTTTAAGGGACGCCTTTGTGATGATACGGTTATATACTGGTCCACTAATTTAAAGTCCGTCAGCGAGCTATGGACCGTGCGGAGACTCCGCATAAACCTATGTTCCTAGGTTCCTTTAAAGGATAAAAACCGTAACACGGTTTCCGTGTACTAAATTCGTTGACACACGTACAAACACACATAAGATTAACAAGTTGAAATGGCAATGGGTTGGCCAAATTTAAGAACCGATAACCGATGGGGTGAATTAGTTCTTGAATGGAGAACGCGTAGTGTGGGAAGCCCCCCAGCTAGCTAGATGCAATGAATGAGTTGCTAATGGTTACTCGCAGAAGCTGAACGCAGCGAAATAATTTATTTAATTAGTTGTATTTAAACAATGGAGACCACAGCGACTGACTACAGCGCAAGCTGGAAAGCTTAAAACTTACCAAACCACAATGGAAAGGAGCATGGTCAACTGACGGAATACAAAATAAGACATTTGGTAAACACGAATAGAAGTCGTGTTATTAAGAATAAAAAAACTGAAATGGAAATGGACTTGATATATTATATAAGAGGTACTGAACAATCATAATTGTTTTCTGGCACCCTAGAAACAATAAAAACCAAGAAAGGAAGTTTTGAAGATGACCATATAATGACAATAGCAGGAAGAACGTGGACAAGGAAATCCCTTTTTTATACACTCGCATGACATTTCCATTCAACTCAAACCTAACCAAGCGACACGACTGTTTAAGACCTCGTTTCTAGTAAAATAGCCAGAGCACAGAGGCTCTTATATAATTCGCTGTGCTGCCATACCCCAGAACACTACTCGCGACTGAATAAACTAAAGGAACATGGTATTCGGAAGTCCAGTCACAGATAGATGTAGTGTGGATGTAGTAGATGTTACTTGTGAAACTTTCCATGACTCAGGTGTTTCTCAGGATGTCAGAACATTCCCTATTCATCGACTATGCACTGCTGAATCACTTTAAATAAAAGCTTAATTAGAGGCACCTATGGCGATGACGTCAATGAAATTCAGAATTATTTGCATCCTGGAAAGTGCGTCATTTTCTTAAATTTTTGAATTTAACCTCTTCCATTCTCTTTTGATTGAGTATTCACTATAGGATGAATTACTTTATAAAAGCTCAATTAGGGCTATTGTTACAGCACTAACCCTAGACAATGACGTCAATGAAATTCAGAGAAGTTAATATCAGCTTCTGGAAAATACGTCGTCTTAATTTAGCTAACAACATTTGTTAACAATTTATATATTTGGAAAAATTAAGATGACGTATTAGCCAGAATCAGATTCAAATACTCTAGGGTTAGTGCTGCAACAATAGCCATAATTGAATCCTATAGTGAATAGTCAATCAAAAGAGAATGCAACAGGTGCATAGAGTACTACAATATATTTTTATAAATTCAAACCTTATAAACATGGAAAACACTTAAAGCCGAGACATCTGATTGAGATTCAACGTTACCTAGATATCTATATTTCATTAACTATGCCACGGAATTCGTCAGACACATTGATGGACTTTTTAAGACAAGCTGAATCATTTCAGTAAATCTCCAGGGGTACCTAACCTATCGTTGAATCATCCATACTAGGGTAGTATGTTTATGACGTCAATCAAATTCAAAGAAATTTGCGTCTGGGAAATACGCCTTCGTCTTAATTTTCAGATAATATAAGGGCAGAATCCGGGTTTTTTCAGTGATTCATGGCTGAGCAAGATTTGCATTAGGTGGTGTAAGATTATGTTATGACTTACCAACAGCAATACAATATACTGCATATTGTTCCAGTTGCCGTGGGGTCCTAACAAAATATTGCCACTCTTTTCTTGCCCGTGGATGCAGTAAGAATCTGACAAGGCGTACTTCCGGAAGATAAGCAGTTGCGTCTTTCCGTGTACCGACATCCCGGACTGCGCTTGCCAACCCGCCTGCCAAGCGTGGCGAGTATGGCAAGAACCCTATCATGATGGAGGCCTATTACCAGCAGTAGAGGTAGACAGAAGAGATGATGATGATTAGCGAATAATGGAGTCATTGTCAAACAAAATGGTTACCTTCTTTCTAAGTTTCTGACTGCGAACAATGCCTCCTACTACCGGCTACTCTTTCGAATGCCGCTCGACTAAGGCACACAGCACTATCGATATCACTACACGGGGCTGGTACTGCTCTTTTTCGGTAACTACATTACTTCACAACAAGATTCCAGGCTCCATTATGCCTTAAAACTATCTACTCGGTTACCCCGTGAATTTAATCATAATCATTTCTTTAACACATAATATTACAATTGTATTGTTGATTCCTTACGATCTTGAACTAGCCTAGGCTGTGTTTCGAGATAAATCACTAATTATATTATTGTGTAAATAATTATAAGGATTCAAAAAACTAATCTAAACAATGTAAGATATATTAAAGATATGAACAATAAAACAAAACAATCAAAAAATATTAATAATTAACCTCTGAAAATACTATATATCTAAGTAATTAACATATTATATTATATAATATTTATGTATATATAAACATAATATATGTAATAAGTACCTAAACATTACAAAACTTTTAATAAAGTGTTCACAAAAAGTAACGCATGTATTATATGTATATACATGTGTTTTTAATTATTTCTACAGTGTCAGCAACTGGTATTCATGCTGTCCGGCAGGGTGATTACGTATCTCGCGACAGGTTTTGCAACAGGCGTTTGACAGCAACGATTGCTGTCAAATGTCAATTCCTAGCTGTTCTCTGATACAAAATTGAAATGCCTGTTGCAAAACCTGTCGCGAGATACGTAATCACCCTGCCCTGCAGTCTAGGGTTAGTGCTGCAACAATAGCCCTAATTGAATCCTAAAGTATCATAGAGTACTAAAATATATTTTTATAAATTCATACCATAATATAAACATGGAAAAAACTTAAAGCCGAGACATATCTAATTGAGATTCAACGTTACCTATATTTCATTAACTATGCCACGGAATTCGTCAGACACATTGATGGACTTTTTAAAACAAGCTGAATCATTTCAGTAAATCTCCAGGGGTACCTAACCTATCGTTGAATCATCCATACTAGGGTAGTATGTTTATGACGTCAATCAAATTCAAAGAAATTTGCATCAGGGAAATACGCCTTCGTCTTAATTTTCAGATAATATAAGGGCAGAATCCGGGTTTGTTCAGTGATTCATGGCTGAGCAAAATTTGCATTAGGTGGTGTAAGATTATGTTATGACTTACCAACAGCAATACAATATACTGCATATTGTTCCAGTTGCCGTGGGGTCCTAACAAAATATTGCCACTCTTTTCTTGCCCGTGGATGCAGTAAGAATCTGACAAGGCGTACTTCCGGAAGATAAGCAGTTGCGTCTTTCCGTGTACCGACATCCCGCACTGCGCTCGCCAACCCACCTGCCAAGCGTGGCGAGTATGGCAAGAACCCTATCATGATGGAGGCCTATTACCAGCAGTAGAGGTAGACAGAAGAGATGATGATGATTAGCGAATAATGGAGTCATTGTCAAACGAGATGGTAACTCTTTCTAAGTCTCTGACTGTGAAAAATGCCTCCTACTACCGGCTACTCTTTCGAATGCCGCTCGACTAAGGCACACAGCACTATCGATATCACTACACGGGGCTGGTACTGATCTTTTTCGGTAACTACATTACTTCACAACAAGATTCCAGGCTCCATTATGCCTTAAAATTATCTTCTCGGTTACCCCGTGAATTTAATCATAATCATTTATTTATTTGACACATAATATTACAATTGTATTGTTGATTCCTTAGGATCTTGAACTAGCCTAGGCTGTGTTTCGAGATCCAAGGCCTCTCCTTATAATAAATCACATAATATAATTATTGTGTAAATAATTATAAGAATTCAAAAAAACTAATTTAAACAATGTAAGAAATATTAAAGATATGAACAATAAACAAAACAAGTATACATATCAAAAAAAAATATAATTAACCGCTGAAAATACTATATATATATATATAAGTAATATTATATATTATATATAAGTAATATATATATTATATTGTATAATATTTATATACAAACATAATAAATATATATGTAATAAGTACCTAAACATTACAAAATTTTGAATGTAGTGTTCACAAAAATTAAGGCATGTATTATATATACATGTATTTTTAATGATTTCTACAGTGTCAGCAACTGGTATTCATGCTGTCCGGCGGGGTGATTACTTATCTCGCGACAGGTTTTGCAACCGGCATTTGACAGCAACGATTGCTGTCAAATGTCAATTCCTAGCTGTTAACTAATAAAAAATTGACATTTGACAGCAATCGTTGCTATCAAATGCCTGTTGCAAAACCTGTCGCGAGATACGTAATCACCCTGCGGGACGCTTCAGTGCTTGGGACATTGTAAGATAGATTAGCTCCTTTCAACTCAGTCAGCTTAATAGCTGGCTGATGTTTCTCCTGCCTCCGCATGTTTCCTCATGATGTTTCGTTTTACCGTTGAAGCTCGTGTACTGTGCACATACATTTTTCATCAATTCTTAATAATTCTTCTATAACTTAAAAATAAAGGTCATGTACAAAGGCGAGTCTAAACCTAAAAAGTGTTCTCCACCAGCAAATTCTTTCCCTCACTAAAAAAATTTAGTTCTCAAACGAACGAATTCAAAGTTCTCTAGATATCTATATTTCTTTAATTATTTGCATGTTTTTCTGTTTTTGATCTTCAGAAAGCTTTTATTATGAAAAAATTATTTTGATTTTCAATATCTATCTAAATTCGTTTTTTTTTCTATTTGTGCATATGTATTTGCCTATTTTGGGCCCGCTGAGTAAGCAGCTTACCTCGTTTTAATACCATTGTCACTTTTCCTCTCACTCGTATTAGATTATGTACCTACTATAAATATTTAAATTCGTCATAGGCCCAGCTCATAAATATTTTTTGTTTCTTTCTTTATATTTTTGTTCCCCGAGTATACTCAAGTCAAGATCAAAAATCACCACTATTTATCTATTTTCCTTTCACTTCTACTAGTAGGTACCTGAATTTCAACTTCAATAGCCTTTATTAAACAATCTTAAACTAAACTAGTTTAAACACAATAAATTAAAATTCCATTGGTAATATTCAGACATCTGTAGTGTTCTGACTGCCGTGCTTTCCATTATAGGCCTCCTTCAATTAGTCATAGGCCCAGCCTTTAAATGAGAGAGTTCTTTTAATTAAGAGCCTTTTTTGAAGAGTTACTACCGTACCAGTAAGTGCTACCTCCATACCTATTTCTGCCGCCAGGCAGTAATGTCTGCATTGCTGTGCTCCGGTTTCATGGGCCGGGGAAATTACGGGCACATGAGACCTTACAACTCTATGTCTCAGGGTGACGGGCGCAATGCGGTACAGAGTTGGTAACGTGCTTAGTGAACGTGAGTACCGCGGTATTGCAAATAAAATAGGTAAAGGTGACCGCTTAACATCAGGTGGGGTTTGGGCTTGTCTCGTCATTTAAATTTTAGTTTAATAGTAGATTGTTGGGTCATTTTAGCTCCTTGTATTACAAGGAGCTAAAATGACCCAATAAATACGAGGTAGTCCAAGTTTTAATGGGTTTTTAGCGCCGTGTGTTACACTCTACTTTTCACTACGATTGCTAGAAAAAAATATAATCCAATAGATTACGAAATAGTTTATTTTATTAAAAATTAAATGCACAATTTGTACAATTGTTTTTATGAAACGGTAATATGTCGAGTCTTTAATCATGATTATTCTACTTATGACTAAAGACTTTTTCGTTTTTGTAGGCTCATTGTCATTGGACAGAAATTGAAAAAAAAAACTCTTTCCCTTGAGGAAGAATATTTTTCTTCGTTCAGGTACGCCACAATGACGGTCTTTTTGAGCAAGAGGAGTGAAAAATGCTTTTTCATTAAATCTTTCGTTCTATTACTAGTTGTATAGCTCTACGAGTAGCGGTATACTAATATCATTACTATTCGCCGAAGGTCACCACAATAAAGCGCCAGGTATTCCATACACGCAGACGACCAGGCCATAAAATCATAATTGATCAGAGACTAGACCCTGTCAATCAGGGGACGTCCTTCCGTCACATTTCACAGTGTGATATCATCGACGCAGCTGTGGGAAATCAGCTGGGTTACTTATATATATGATTTTTAGGAATCTTCGTATTGAATGAGTCTCTTTTCTTTTAAATTATGACAAAATCTTAATACATTATTAAAAAAATTAACAAAGATTTGTTATTCAATAATTTTATTTAAAAATCAATTGATAAGCGGCAGCAGGAACACACAATAACAAATAATAAGTGCGGCAAATGATTTGTGAGCGTTGTAATTTTTTTTAGTTTAAATATTTGTTTGTTAAAAAGATACATATATTTATCAAATATTTTTATGATGATTGATGCCTTTAAATGGGATGAGGTAATACTTAAATAACTTGTGCACAACACACAACAGCCTAATGGCGCATTTTTCTGTTATTAGTTATCATATAGTTTTTGTGAAGAAATTCAAACAAATTCACGGCTAACGGCGTCGCGTTTCTGATATTAAAATAAGTCTTACAATTATTTGCACTATTTATAAGTTCACTCGCAGAAAATATTTATAATCAAACATTTTAATGGAGGCATAACTCACAAGTACTAATAAACCCTATTATTAAAAATTTAGTTGACTTGTATATAAATTACATTCAATAATCCGATTAAAATGAAAGCACCACGAGAAAACTTGCGGCTTGTCAGCTTCAGACGTATTGACTTCTTCTTTCCTCGAACTAATAGCCGACTAAGGGAGGTTGGTATAGGTCCTGGGCCAGCCAAATCCATCTTTGTTCTAGGCACTGCAGCGTTAATACTAGTTGCTGACGCATAAATCATCGACAATAGATCTAAGCAACTTTACTCCATAATCCGATTATGAAAATAAATAAAACCGGACAAGTGCGAGTTGAACTCGCCCACCGAGGATTCCGTAGGTATGTAGGAACATAAAAGGTAAATATTATTAAACGTTTTTAAAATGCATTAAAAGATTCGGTCACCCATCCAATTTATAACCGCTCGTAGGATTGCTGTTTGATTTCGTACTTTTTTAAGGACGATTTTTTTATGATTCCATTGCAAATTTACAGGATTATTTTTGGATTTTTCTCTGTCTATCTACAGTACGAGTATAAGACAATATACCCTGCCAAATTTCAAAGTTCTAGGTCTACGGGAAGTACCCTTTGAATTTTGTTTCCTTTGAGAATGTCGAACATGCGTTTTTTGCGGCATAAACGACCGTATATTATTTTCAGGTTAGCTTATAATATTGATTTTTTCACAGCTTAAAATGGCTGTAGGTAGGTAAGTATATACATTTTGTAAAAACGGGAATTACTCACGTAGTATTGTAACGTCGAAGATTATTCCGACACGTTTCGATTTTTCAAGAAAATCATCATCATGGGATTGAATGCCTGTCCGCGCGTGGGGCCGACACGACACTCAATCCCATGATGATGATTTTCTTGAAAAATCGAAACGTGTCGGAATAATCTTCGACGTTACAATACTACGTGAGTAATTCCCGTTTTTACAAAATGAATAGTATATCTCACGTTAATTTTGAAAGTGAAGTAGGTAAGTATGTATATAGTTTTAATTTCAACTCGATGCCTCTACACATTTTCAAGATAAAGGATCTTGACAGACCGACACAGACAGACGGACAAAGTGATCCTATAAGGGTTCCGTTTTTTTCCTTTTGAGGTACGGAACCTTAAAAAACGCCAATAAGTGTATATTTATTCACCTTAAAGAAAAGTCTAATTACAAGGAAAACAACATTTAAAAACAAAACAAATCATTCGCTTCGACAACTTCAACAAATTATTATTTCATTCAGAGCGTGGACATTATATGCAGCAGCTGGTTTGTAACTTTGCTGTGAGTGCGTGAGTCACCGATACGCTCGTCTGGATCTCGCACCGAATTCATTTAATTCGTCCCATTCCCAGGCTCTGTTACGGGATATTTTGGCGGGAATGTTAGCGCTTGACCTAACTGGGCAGGTTCTCACTGGATTTTTGATTTCTACTGGATTTCTGAGACGAAGTATCGGGTGATTTATGCGTTGAACTTGAAAATGCGCGTCCAGTTTTATTGCTGGGAGACACTTTTTGACTTATGAACCCTACTCAACTCAAAAGTTTTTTTCTGTTCATGGTCACATTAAAGAATTTTTTATTTGTTTCTTTTTGATTTCTGATTTTGTAAGAGATAGATACACGTTGATAAGCATACAAGCTATTTTTATTAAATATCTTAGACATTTATACCGTTTTTGTTATTTATTCGACAACAACATAAAAGGAAAGAAACTTCCTAGTTAAAAAAATACCAAAAAGAGAGTGCACTGCCCGGGAATCGAACCCGGGTCGCAAGAATGGGAATCTTGCATGATACCACTACACCAGCAGTGCTTTAATTTTTTACGTAAAAACATGCAATGTTATCAGATAATCGTAAATACCTGGGTAAAATGGGTATGCGTAAAATTCTACGTAGGTACATATGCAGAAAATTTTAGTAGGTAACCAGTTACTACATTAATCTTTCTCAGTGAATTAAGTGCTTAGATGTAATACGACAGTTGCCCTACCCGTGAGGATGTCATCGCGCGTTCAATTCGACACACCTTTCCGTGTTATGTGCCCAACTTATTGATTTCGTCCTTCGAAACATTTTAATTTATTTTCTTGTACTGCAAAATGACGAGACAAATCGTAGGCCCACCTAATAATAAGCGGTAACCTCTACCTATAATAACTGCAATACGGTGATCACGTTTGCTAAGCACCCGTCACTCTGAGACATAGAGTTGTAAGGTCGCATGTAAAGGTAATGTTTTTCCGCTTTTTTTATAGCTGATGCTTGCTATTGCTGCAGCTCTACCAGTGTCGCTGTTTCGCGTAGGGATGCCACAGCACAGTGCTTGCTGTGGCATCCATCCCCGCGGAAGGGGCTGCACATTCAACCTGATGAAGGTTTCCGTAAAATGGCATTTTTGACCTTTGGTGACCTTTTGAGGTCACAATAACTGTGTCCCTAGGGTCATCAAAATCCCCTTCTCTCATTAAGACAGTGCTAACAAAAAAGGTTTTATGTAAATCGGTCAACGCGTTCGGTTGTAATCGTGTCATGCACAGACAGACAGACAGAAAGCGCTATGCATAATAGGGAGCTTCGCCCCCTAAATTCTTAAAAAAAAGGAAATCAGTATAATGGAGCTTAGATGAGAATATTTAGGTAACAATCACACAGGTCTGTAGTGTCTGTGGTTACTTTGTTACAAACTTATAATTAAAGATTTACGAAGCCTGCGCATCTTGAACTACTTTGACGGCCCACTAACGAATCATCATCATCATCATCATCATGTCAGCCATAAAACGTCCACTACCGAACTCAGGCCTCCCTCATAGATCTCTATGAGGGGTAGTTGCCATACTCACCACGCTTGGCAGGCGGGTTGGCGAGCGTAGTATGAGATGTTGATACACGGAAAGACGCTGCTGCCCATCTTCCGGAGGCATCTCTTTGCAGGCTCCTTCTGCATCCACGCTTGCTTCTGGCAACAACCCCTCATGGAAATCCATAAGGGAGGCCTGTGTTCAGTAGTGGACGTTTTACGGCTGGAATGATGACTGCATCCACGAGCATGAGAGGAGAGGTAACATTCTTCTGCCGACACCCCACGGCTAACTTACGAATAATCACGTTGATTTGAGTACCTACGACAGTCGCCCTACCGCCGCGGCGATGTCATCATGCGTCCGATTCGACACACCCCGCGCGTTATTTGCCCAATTTATTTATTTTGTCCATATTAACATTTTAATTTATCCATCCTGTTCGGTGTATACGGGCGACCGACACAGGCCGAAGACCGTCATTTAGTTGCCTATGTTAGTTGCCAGCAACCATCGGCAACTTTTATAGCATCATCATTTCAGCCGTAAAACGTCCACTAGTGAACACAGGCCTCCCTAATGGATCTCCATGAGGGGTAGTTGCCATAACACGCTTGGCAGGCGGATTGGCAAGCGCAGTACAGGATGTTGATACACGGAAAGACGCTGCTGTCCATCTTCCGGAGGTATCCCTTAGCAGGCTCTTACTGCATCCACTGGCATGAGAGGAGGGGTACCATTCTACTGCCGGCACCCCACGGCAAAAAGCTTTTATAAAAATACAATTATATAATTTTGTAAATTTGAGTTATTTTAGTTTGGACTTCATACTTATGAGTGCTCTAAAACTAAATAACCTCTACTCAATTCAAAAAATACTTTACTACGAACTTGAAATCACGAGTTCGGAGAAGAAAACAGAAAAACCTTTCTCTGTCGTTGTAGTCATTTAACAATTCTATTTTCGTCCTAAATAACGTTTGACGAAGTTGGAACAGATTCCGTTTTTAATAAAAACTAGGTAAGGCCTTTGCATCTGTTGTAGATGAATTATACAGCGTAAGCAACTGGTATTTATGCTGTATGGGACGCTGCTGTGCCGGGGACATTGTTAGATGGATTAGGCTTGTCCAAAACCTATTATACCTACTAAAACAGATTATTAATAAACGTTTATACATATATAATATGAATTGATATTTGTATGAAAATTGTAATTCTTTATATTTAATGTTTTACTAAAAAAAAACATTCTCTTTTCTAAATCACAAAAACTGCAGCTAAGATTTACTAAAAATAAATAAATGAAGAAATATAATTCCCTTTAAGTTGCTCGTCTGCTACAAAATCTTACCCTTCAAGGATATTAAAGGTATCATACCTTCTTACAGGATTAAGAGCTTCATAAATTCCATTATAAATTTCCATCTAATATTAAATGCAGTTTACAGTTTACCCTTTTAACTACCAACACCGAAACCCAAAGCGACATATTTCAATTTATCATTTATGCTTTTGTAAACGGCCACGCCATATCTCGAATTAGTTTTCACACGTTAATTGACGCCTGTATCAGCTATTTATTATTCCAAAACTTTATGGACATCCAAAAAAGTAGTTTTACCTTGCCACCGGGATCGAAAGCGGACCGGACGCTTACATGTAAACACTTACAACGGCGCGAGCGCAATAAAAATGCTGTAAAATTTTGATGTTTCTATTCAGCGTGTTTTCTCTCTTTCCCACACGTGCGTACTCGAATCTCCATCCTTGTCGCTCACCAGAGAATGGCTCCGATTATTATCAGTGCACTTTACACAAAGCAGAAGTTCCGTACTCAGACTGACAGTAATGTGACTTCGAAAGTAAATTGTGTAGGTTTAGTGGCCGATAACTGGCACGTGAACGAGGTGTCAAGCGATAAAATTAATAAATGGACCTAGATCTCATCCACGCGGCTGTAAAGTTATGTTTATTATTGAAATACCTCGTGTTATCATGATCTGGGATTTAGATGGGAAGGAATGACGTGTTTTCATAAATACTTGCATTGGGACTGTACCTAGCTGTAACGTACTGGATTGCGTTTACTAAACAAAAACATTCCAATCAACCAAATATTATCTCCATAAAACCACTACGTGAAGACAAGTTTGGTAGTCTGCATTTTCTTTGCGGCGTTTATGATCATCTTTCTCTTTGCTTGTCTATGTTCAATATAGAAGAATTAGTTAGTAGTGGTAGCAAATCATTTTAGTATTTCAAGTAGGAATCTGCGTGTTGGCAAAAGCAGTGTAGGGCGCTCAGTAGCCAGGTAAGCCGATGATATACGTAAGGCAGCGGGCAGGGATGGGAGGACGAAAGCTGAAGATCAAGCTCAGTGGCGTGCCTTATGGCACGCCACTGTATACTGCTGGACATAGACCTCTCTTATGAGAGGTCTATGTCCAGCAGTATACAGATGATGATTATGAAATACGGATGTGATTGATTCTTGCCGAGTTAGAAATGAAAATAAATTATATTTAGGTACACAACTGTGATAAAACTCCGCTCGTTCTCTTAACAGTTTATTTCGGTACAGTTCAATTCTTCATTTTATAAAAACGGTGTCGTGTCGGCCCCACTCGCGGACGGACATTCAATCCCATGATGATGATTTTCTTGAAAAATCGAAACTTGTCGGAATAATCTTCGACGTTACAATACTACGTGAGTAATTCCCGTTTTTACAAAATGAATAATATATCTCACGTTATTTTTGAAAGTGTTCAATGTTTCAATTCTTAAGCTATATTATGTAACTACTATCGGTATTCAATTTTTTTCAACACATCATACAAAATCCTAAAACAACCCTTACAGTATCCACGGGCGAGCGAGGTGAGTCTACATTCTACTGCGGACACCGGCTGCGTCTCCGGACGATGGGCGTCAGCGTCTTCCAGTGTAACAAAATCCCGCAATGCTCTCGCCACCCCGCCTGCTAAGCGTGGCGAGTGTGGCGACAGCCCCCTAATGATCTTGGAGGCCTATGTCCAGCAGTGCACGTGGACAGAAGTCCTACGGCTGAGATTCCGACCGATTTACATAAAACCTTTTTGGTTAGCACTGTCTTAATGAGAGAAAAGTACTGATTGATTTTGATGACCCTAGGGACACAGGGACCGGAGTTATTGTGACCTCAAAAGGTCACCAAAGGTCAAAAATGCCACGGGGGTACCAGAAAAGGGGGCGAAGATTTCCGCAAAATGGCATTTTTGACCTTTGGTGACCCTTTGAGGTCACAATAACTCCAATGCTAGTATGTACTTTATTTTTAGGGTTCCGTAGCTCAAAAGGATTCTGATGATGATACAAAATCAAAACCCTTATTATACCATCGTACGTAATCATAATCCAACAACCAAGTCTTTACGGTAATAATAGAGACGTTAGCACTAAGGAAGGAATTAATTTTGGTGCAAATTATCCCCCGCCCTGTAATCAGCATTCCGCACGGTGTTGGTCCCTATAATGACGATCGAAGGTTGCAGTTTTAAAGTTAGTAAGGTAAGGCTTTTAACATCCTAACTAAATATATCCTAACTAATATTATACTGCCGTGGGGTGCCGGCAGTAGAATGTTACCCCTCCTCTCATGCCCGTGGATCCAGTAAGAGCCTGCTAAGGGATACCTCCGGAAGATGGGCAGCAGCGACTTTACGTGTATCAACATCCCATACTGCGCTCGCCAACCCGCCTGCCAAGCGTGGTGAGTATGGCAACTACCCCTCATGGATAGGTATCCACGAGGGAGGCCTGTGTTCAGTAGTGGAGTTTTACGGCTGAAATGATGATGATGATAATATTGTAAATTGCCGTGGGTTGCCGGCAGTAGAATGTTACCCTTCCTCTCGTACCCATGAATGCAGTAAGAGTCTGCTAAGGGATACCTCCGGAAGATGGGCAGCAGCGTCTTTCCGTGTATCAACATCCCGTAGGTACTGCGCTCGCCAACCCGCCTGCCAAGCATGGTGAGTATAGCAACTACCCCTCACGGAGATCCACGAGGGAGGCCTGTGTTCAGTAGTGGACGTTTTACGGCTACAATAATGTAATGTGATTTTGGCAGTTAATGTATACTACATTTCGCTTTTAGTCGACTAAAAAGGATCCCTAATTGAACATCAGGAGAACATTTCAACACAATCGACATAACCCAACAAACAAAATCAAACAAAACCAAAAAATCGCTGACTCAGCACACTCTCACACTAATAAGTAAATTAAATAATATTAATTATAAGCACAAACCGACACCAACAATTACCCAGTAAACGTAATAATCCCAACAAATTTAATATGTAGGCTCACTTTAAAATATTTCTCACGCTCTTCCAACGACATGATTATTAATATCGACTTTAGAAGGAGGAGCGATTGACGCTTTAATATACGACATACAAGTCATAATAGACACCCTGCAAGGGAATTACCACCTTGTTACAAATGCATAAGGACGTAAGAATCTGTATAGCCGGATCAGCCCGATGGATATCACAGAACACTTGAGATATCTCTTTCAAGTAGTTTGAGACAAAGTGATTGTGACTCAGGTTATAGTCGAATTGGCGTGTCATTGTAAAGGAAGGCCCATTTTGTTGTTTTAGGCCGCTCTTAAATTGGATCTAAAGATTACTGATATCAATCTATTGTTTTCTCAAGGGAACTATTTTAAGCCTACGGTCACTTAAGTTTTGATGTGTTAAGCGATTTCGCATGTTTTTGGCAAAATGAACATAGAGTCGGCGCCAACACAGAAGTCTTAAGGCGGGAGCTAAAGTCGACCTCTGTGGAGCAGCGGCTGAAGGTCCGCCTACGACGCAAGAGGTTCGATTCCTGCCTCAGGCAGGACAAAAGTCTGTACGATCTGCAGTTATTTTTTCAGGGTGTTCTGGATGTATTTCTGTATAAAATAAAAAAAATATCTATCTATGTAGTATATTGTATTAATCAGTCATCGAATACCCATCGAGAGCTAGATGATGCTGTGTGAATTGTCCAGCATTATTTATTTATTTAAAGTCTACAGTACATCCAGTTGTCTGTATTTAGTTCTATGATAGCACCGCCGCGTTTATCGGACTTTAATGTTGGGTTAGTTCCGCTATGCACGAGTCCCGCTTTGCTCGTGTTCTAAAATACCTAACAAAAAGTGCCGCTATGCTACAACAACTATGCTATGAACAACTTTTACTAAGAAACTTTTGCTGTAAAAATATGTAAAGAAACAGCTGTTCCATATATTTTAGTAAAGTAGGTATTATACTTTTGTATGGAACAGCTGTTTCTTCACATTTTTTCGCAGCAAAAGTTCCTTAGTAAAAGTTGTTCATATTGATGAGTACATTGACCCCCCCGAAGTTTTCGGTAGTCGTCCTTTTACACCCTGTATGTGGACCTAGTAAGCCGCAAGGGGATGATTTTGACCATCCCAAGGAACAACTTTACTCCGTTCTACTACTTTTCAGGATTCGGTGTTGTTCATTCAAGAAAAGACCACGAAAGTTTTAACTTCAACGACTGATTTTAATTAAAATGTAAAAAAACAGTTATGACTTCAGGATCATCAACTAGACCAACTAGTAAAACTTTAAACTAAAAAAATATGAATTGTGGTATTTTCGTTTCAAAACTACTTGTTTGCATGGGCTGAAACCTCCCTTTTGGGTTAGTACACATATTATATATCCTGTATAACTTTACCAAGTATACCAATAATTCATTCACGTTTCTTAGGCTTGGACACGTCAAATAAAACAGTAATACAATTATTATCAGTACAGATATTCTATTTCTTACTGTTTTATTTGAAGAAGTCGCTTTAAGCGATAAGACCGCCCATTGTGTATTTCTGTTGTTTTTGTAGTATATGTTAACTTTGGTTATTTTTGTTTTTATTTTCTGTTTGATTTACACAAAAAAGAGTTTATCTATCTATATCTATCTATTTCATGTGTCAAAATTTTATAATCACAAATAAACGAATGAGTTGTTGATATATTATTAAAAAATAACATAAGAAACCAAACATTCCTGCTAAAAATATCTCCCGTCATAATTCTGTCCGCGCTATCAGAGGTGCAAAACTCGATAGGTATTCAGACAACAATAAAACACCTATCCGACCTCACATCGTCCTAGGGCGGCCCCGCCCCCAACGCCTACCGCCCCCGCACCGATCCCCTCTTTTTTAATTCAAAATTCCAAAATGTAAAATTTCTGAACGAACATTCCATCCAGGAGAATTCGTTCCGAAACTATGCAACTCAATAAAGTTTTTTGAGAGAACAAATTAAATATTTCGTGGTATTTCCCAGCCAGACAGCGGAAATTAAAGTTGAGTTATTTATTGTTTAAAATACTTACAAACTATAAAGGATTTAAGATTCTATAAAAACTTTTGAAACATCTATGAGAGACAAAGCAAACTAAGCTATTCAGTTAAAAACACCTGGCAGATGCGAAACATTTTCACCATAGTCGCCAAAGTCGCCACAGTCGCTACAGTAACCACAGTTGCTATAGTCACCACAGTCGCTACAGTCACCACAGTAGCCCCAGTGGCTGCAGTCACCTAGTCGTCACAGTCGCCCCAGTCGCCTCAGTCTACACGATGGGCACGATGGACGAAGGGCAGTCGCCACGCGTCTCGCGCGTAACGCGTCACCTCTCGTTCGATCGAGTTTTACCCCGCAAAAGATGTTTCACATCAAAATGATTGAAAAACCACACAATCAGTCGTAAGTATTCACAAAGCCAAATGCCATTGAACTCGTCGGATCACAAGGTCAACTAAACAATGTTATGGATACCCAATAACATTATTTCAACGCTCCATACAATATAGTTTTTTAATCGTTGAATCATTGACCACAATGGGAGGTAATTAAACAACAATCCAAATATTCTCATGTCTAGGCGGATCTTTCGTTGGTGGTCGCAATAATAAAATGATGTGCAAAGATAAATGAGTTACGTGATAAAAAGTGCCTACAAATAGTTAACCTCACTGATGCTTCTACCGAAGAGAAAATAATAGTTACTATGCGCTACTTATTTTCAATACATTAAAAAAGCTTCGTCAGTCATTTTACATGTATATTGGAACATCCACAGAAGATAATGGCGATCTAAAATATCAAAGGCCAAACTGCTTCGAGGTCCATGCTACTGTTTCAATATTACTAATTATATACTTAATACCCAATAAATAGGATTACTATAATATCGTAGGCCCTGCTGACGTAAGCATACGCTTGAATCAGATATTTGTTCCAATTGTTTAGTAAAATTCGTTTTGCAATGTTCCGGGTGATCATGATGAGGCAAATATTTGACAAAAGAAGGGTTGAGAGACGGAGAACGCGAGATCTGTTAAGGCTAGCAATAATTATGGACAAAAATTTGTTCACCTACTTATTGTATAAATTATATTTGAGCTATCTCTTTAGTTTTGAATGTAAGTAAAACTGCTTGTTTGTAATATTATGTAAGATTTGAAACCTTTTCTTGAATATAGTATTAAACTATTAAATTGTATAATTTGGCAAGATGACTACTAACTTTCTGTGATGGAGAGGCTCAGAGCCTATCCACTGGCACTGAAACAGGGAGCAAGAATAGTTTTAATTTACGTTTAGTGTATTTTACTCCGACTATAACAAATGTTTGATTATATTTTATTAGATTATTCTTAAACAACTACCTACAGGCGTAAATTCGTCCATACATTTTGGTTAAGTTCCGAATAAACATTTTTATCATAATGCTACGTTTAGCTCCTAGCTCGAGGAATACTTAATATAAGTTTAAAATGTTTCCTATCATACTTTTAGCATAATTCGATCATCTGTTAGATCTGTACACGTTTCTCTATGGCATGACTGTGCACCCGCAGTGGCGTTCCCACAGCGACCTCAATCGCTCACTGAGCGAACTGATGAAATTATATCGATTAACATGATAAATCTATCGATAGTAAGAATCGATTTCAATCGATATACCACTGACAAATTATTACGCTCTGTCCCGTCTATGACTGCTTGATCTAGATTTGATGTTTGATTTGATTATCAATGTTTCGAATAATTTCATAACAATAATTTAATATATTTTGAATATTAATTCTAATTAAAATACTAGTTTCGAGGACTGGAGATGGGTGAAAATAAAGGTAAACAACTAAAGTAAAAGCTAGTTACAAATTTAATTTATCTATCTATGTTTCCAAACGAAACTAGGAAGTCAAGTAAAGATTTTAACATTAAGTTACTTGGATTGAATACCAAGCATTTTGATTTGAACATTTTTCCATATTTTTATTCCCTATGAGAATTTCTGAAGATTATGTCGTTGAAACAAAAGTTTCCAAAGAACTTGTCAATTATTTCAGCTTTATAAATTTCATTTCCACGCCAAGTTTTTATTAATATGAGGCGAATCGAAAGAATTTCTTTAGCCTCAGACAGAATACCACCGTCAGTGATTTATAACCCTTACATACCACCGAGCGTTCCAAACGTCCGCTATATGAAGCTATGCTATGTAGTAGGCATAAAAGTTTGTTTTGTTTTTGTTGGGAACTACGAGTATTTATATCGATGCTAAAAATGCCAAAATCACATCACATTCTAAGTTTACAAATAAAGAAACATAATTTGAATAGTTTAGTAAAAGTTTATTAAAAACTTCTTATATAGGTTAGCCATCGGTCGAAAAAAGTTCTCAGGTCATAAAGGTTTTTAAATAATTACTTAGTTAAATCTCTCAGAACAATGAAAGCTTTTCAACAAAATGTTTACAATAACGTATTGCAGCCCTATACGTTAATTTCAAATATAAAGTTTGTTAAAAAGCGTCCCTATACAAGCGCAATTAGAAAACTTTAGAGCCTTTATAAAGGGCCCATAAATCAGTGAAGGGTCGAACGCGATTTTAAAGGCGCGCGCACACAGAGCGATTTTGCACTTCATTTCATTACCGAATTTTCATAAATGCTTATTATTATTGTAACCATTACCTACGAGTATCTTAACATTTCATTTGACCGTATATTTCAATTGCGTAGATTTTATTTCACATGGAAACCAAAAGCTTGATTTTAGGGTTCCGTAGCTCAATAGTAAAAATGGAACCCTTATCACTTTGTTGTCCGTCCGTCTGTGTGTCAAGCCTTTATTTCGAGAACGCGTAGAGGTATCGCGTTGAAATTAAAACCATACACTTATTGCTCAGGCCTACCAATCTGTCTATCAAGCTGTGAAAAATCAATTTTTAAATTAACGTAAAAAAATACGGCCGTTTGTTACTGCAAAAAACATATATTTCGGCACTATTAAGGGCAATCAAAATGCCGTTGGCTTTTAGAACTATACTTACTTTATTTATTTACTTTAATTAAAAAAAACGGCACAACCAATTACATTAATTAAAGATAAGAATTTATGTACAGGAAAAATCGGAAAACTATGATTAAAATCATAAAACATTATAGTCTTACTTGGTACTTGGTGAGCGGACTGGTTTTCGCAACTAGGCCGCTGATGGGCCCTTTTTGCGTGTCGGACGGCGTTTGCTTAGTCCAGCGGTGGCTGGATGTCCTCCAGGAAAGCCAACAGCTTTGCAGTGTCGGCGCAGGCCTCCCTGGGCGTCCCCGAATATCCTAGGTATAGATTTCTTTGAGACGCCACGCTGCTGCACTCCAGGAGTACGTGCGCGGCTGTCTCCTCTGCTGTTATGCAGAGGTATTATAGTCTTTATTCTTAGTGTGTAATAAATCACCGAGGTTAAGTAACAGCATGCGCGTCATAATTGTATGGGTAACGAAATCGTGTTGTAAATTTTTCTTTTAAAATATGTGCCTACAAATTTGTACGGAACAACCTTGGTGGGGATGTCCGACACGCACTTGTCTGGTTTTTTATATATGTTAGCTTATTCAAAATAATAAAATAATGTCCTAACGGACAGAAAGACGGAGTCCATCTTAAAATGTTAAAACCGCTAAACCAAAAACTACCCGACAAGAACATAGTGGCGGGGGGTTGCTTCATAACAATTGAGCAACTTTATCTGGCCCCGTGTGTGTCTATGCGTAGGCGCATGAGTCGGGATCTCGTTAGCGAGTGCATGCGACATTTCACATGGGCTAATTGCGAGCATTTAGCCATCTTGATAAACTGCGCTCGCTGCTCTACACGCATCCCGATACCAAAGAATAGGCGTAATAGGCAGATCTGACAGTTGGTATAAAATACTCTTCTTTCTAGTTCTACAAGCAGCTATAACAATAAAGAGTAAAAACTAAGTGACAAGGACATATCCAGTCGTTCGGGTTGCTTCATAATAATTGAGAAACTTTCTGTGGCCTCGTGTTCGTGTATGCGTATGCGTATGAGGGGGAATCTCGTTAGCGAATGTATGCGACATTTCACATAGTCCAAAAATTCCTGTCATTTACAAAGACATCACTTCTAATTATGTAATCACTTCAGAAGTCCAATTCATAACTGTCTGAATAAAATGCAATTGATAATATGTCCATTAAGTTTTCTCGAGCACATTTTTTTGCAGCTCTACAAGGCGAGTCAGACCCTAACTGCTAAACTTGTGCGAAAATTGCAGGTGGCCCAAAGAGCGATAGAGCTTACCATGCTGGGCCAGTTTCACCCAACAATGGGTGAAACTGGGCTGAAGAAAGATGCACCTATTATTATCGCATGCATCGAAAATTAAAGAAGATTTGGTCTCAGAAACAGCAAGAAGCGTTGTCCATGTTAGCCTTTTAAAAACTCTTCATTTAAATAGTAATGTCCGATTTGTAATTCTGGCTCTCAATCGTTTATCACACATCCGTTTGCAATAATAAGCTTATTGCTTACTGTCCGATCTATACTCCTTATCTTTGCCCAATCTCGGCTCATCGATTTCCTTCCATTAGCATTCTAAACACTCTCCTTGCAAAGTATGATAATTGAAACACGGCCATAAACCTGCTATTGACCAACAATTTACATAGATATTTTATTGCTGCGTACGTCTGTTGATAATTTATATAACTGTGTGAATATGTGGGATATAGTGATATGGGTATACTATGTCATACCTCTATATATGACGGGTAATTGAAAAATACAAGTAGGTAAGCTATTGAAAAAACATACGTTTGATGAAAATAGGCACGCATGGTATTGTTATTTTTAATGAAGATCAGCGTTGTCATGTCTAGAGCGGGACAAGACAACAAATGCTGAGTTGGGCGCCTATTTGTGGCACAATATAAATGTTTTTATTTAGATTGTTTATTTGTGTATATTGTGATTGTGTCAGAAATAAATGTTTTTTCTTTCTTTCTTTCTTTCTTTCTTTCTTTCTTTCTTTAATAAAGATCTTATTAGAAATATATTCTGATCGCGAATAAATAATAAATAATGCTGGACAAATCACACAGCATCATCTAGCCCCAAGCTTAGCAGAGCTTGTGTTATGGGTACTAGATGACTGATATACTTAATACATTATAATACATGGATAGATATTTTTATTATAATAGAAAAACACCCAGAACACCTGAACAAATATCTGCAGATTGTACAGACATTTGTCCCGAGGCGGGAATCCGCAACCCCTTGCATCGCAGGCGGACCTTCGCCCGCTGCGCTACAGAGCTATTACAACAGACTAAAAAAGCATTCCTCGTGACAAGATGTGAACATTACATATATCTGACTATAATACTTATAGCATTCTATTACTGTGAGATGCCGGTTTACTGCGAACGTGGTGAGTATGGCAACAACCCCTTTATGATCAGTACTTGTCGATTCATGAGGGAGGCCTATGTCCAGCAGTGGACGTTACTACGACTGAGATGATGATGATGATGATAATATTGCTTTTGAATACTGTCTCAGACGTGACTACGCACATACATCTGTTACGGAATATACTTATAAGATATTATGTAAAAGAACCACACACATTGACCAATAATAACAATCAAAACAAAAGGTAATGAACTTGCGAGGTAATTTCACGAGTAAGCTGGCAACACACGTTGCGGTGTTGCGGTGCATTCGCGCGGTAATTGATAATGATGGAAAATGATGCGTGACAGTAGCTGCGAGCTATGTGCTGTACATAATCGTGTGTACGTGCCGATGGCGGTGTGGCCAGGTGCAGCGATCCTCCCGATTTCACGGGTAACGTGGAATAATGCAGAGATTGATAGCCTAAGGATAATTACGTAATGTTAGACTTTCTAAATTATCATAAACTAAATTTCGAGTCGTTACTATACCTTCTGTTGGCATAATTTTTATCCATGTTTTAATTTTTATTTTTGGCCGACCTGTGTTTTTTTGAATTTTATTGAACGTTGTTATTTCTCAGCCGTAAGATATCTAGTTAGACATATCATTATGATCATTATTGGTTGTTACTGAGTCACGCTTGGCAGGCAGGTTGGCGAGCGCTGTATGAGATGTTGATACACGGAAAGACGCTGCTGCCCATCTTCCGGAGGTATCCATTAGCAGACTCGTACTGCATCCACGGGTAAGAGAGGAGAGGTAACATATTCCTACACCCTACGGCACGTGCATTTATTTATTTTACCTACAATCCAAGTCGTAATAAATTATGCTTTTTTATTATTAGGGTTGTGTACATACCTGGATTTACATTGTGTTTTACCTACAAAACTGAAATACCGTTGAAACTAACTATATCTTGAAAGCGAATATCATACATAATCAACTAACGATAAATATTTAAGGGAAGTTTTTTAAATTTCCCATTTTCGCTTTGTAGATAACGGCAACACTAAACTAAATGTGGCAACCGAGTCAAAGTAATCACCACAAGGTATTTATTAAACACATGAGTTTACGTCTTAATAATGTACAATAACCATTCATTGGCAACTCTGCACACCTTGTACCTATCGTTTGATTAGGGTTGTCTTGCGAAATCTAAGCTAAGGTACGGTAGAAATATATTTGATATATATAATTAATGACCTATGCCGGTATACTGCCGCGGGGTGCCGGCAGTAGAATGTTACCCCTCCTCTCATACCCGTGGATGCAGTAAGAGCCTGCTAAGGGATACCTCCGGAAGATGCTGCGCTCGCCAACCCGCCTGCCAAGCGTTGTGTGTATGGCAACTACCCCTCATGGAGATCCATGAGGGAGGCCTGTTCGGTAGTGGACTTTATACGGCTGGAATGATGATGATGATGAATGACCTATGAAGAAACCACAAATTGGAAGAAACAGAAGTACTTCTCAAAGTAATTGAGTAAAATATTTTATAAACTCGCACACTTACTCACACGCATAGACGCACACGCTTATACACTCGTGCACACATATTCACAAACACATCCATCATTGAGAGAACAAACCGATACCACCGATACCACTGTCTCATTCTTGCATTCTAGCAAGGATGAAATCAAGAGCTAACCTATCTAACATAAAAAAAAAAACTGTCCTATTTTTTTGTGTATTGTTTACAATTTTTTTTACCTTAGCTAGACGATAGGTACTTACTGTTAAATATATCCACGCAGTAAGTCATATATTCCACATATTTGAAATTATATTATTTTAAATAAATATTTTTTTTTTACATTTCACATACACAATCTAGACATTATGGATACCTAAGTAAATGTACATACTAAACAAACACAGATAAATTTAATTTATACCCTTAAATTAATACCCAGACCAAAGACATATACTTCCAGAAAAATTACCGACATTTGTCCCGCGACGGGAATCGAACCCTGCGTCTCAGCCGGCTATGAGCCAACTGCGCCATGGAGGTCGTAAATATGACTGGTTACGTCATCATTATGCACAGTCAGGCTCTTGCAAATAAACCTGGCTTTGATCTAGAGCCACGTGACAGCACTCCGCCTAAGAGCTGCTTCTATCGCAGATACGCAGTAGTATGTTTAACGAAATAAAAAAAAAAACTTAGATGGCTCGGGCAAGTAGTTCAAATGGGCTCCCGCATCACCAGACCGAACTTTGCAGGCTGATTACTTATAACGTTGACAAAACAATTTTGTATTAGCTAATAGCATAGACAGTTTGACAGCGATGATTGCGAGATTCACGCCTGTTGCGAATCTGTCGCGAGATAAGTAATCAGCCTTGCGGGTCGACCTAGTGGGAAGGGGCCTGTCGGGCGTCTGAGGCAGCGCTGGAGCGACTAGATAGAAAGAGATCTGCAACCCTGCAAGAGATTGGGGCCGATTTGATTGGATTAAAACGGAAGACGACAAAGAAGACAGACAGCTGGCGATCTCTGGTGTCGGAAGTCAAGATCCACTTTGGGTCATTGCGCCAAGCATAAAAGTACCCTCACATCAATAAAGGCTGGCTAAAGACGTTAAATTTTGGAAGGTATAATTTTGGCAATTTATTTGTTTTACTACCAAGCTGGTCGGTATATTGGCAATTACGGTATATTTGATGTAAAAGGTATTATATAATATATAAATGAATAATAAATATTTAGTAACAAATCCGCTAATCTAAATCTAATGAGGTATTAATCATTTACTTAAAAGAGACTTTCACACCCTGAATATTGTTTAGATTAAGTAAGAAAATAATTTTATCAACAAAACAATGCTTCAAAATTAAGGGAAACTTACTTATTGTTTTTGTGTTTATACTTTGAAAAGCGGGTGATGAACGCACTTATTCAAGACTTGACCTTTGAAAAATCACTTAATAGGTGCACTCACACTACTGAATGAGCTTACTGCCCAAAATCAGGAAGTATACCTGTTCCATATGACCCTAATTCTTTTATTTCGCTGGGTATTTGTTTTCTTACTTTTAGAACATGAACATGAGATTAGAACATGCTATTGTGAAATGTTACTTTTACTATGTTGTACTTGAAGTTAAATAGTGTCCTTCTACGAATACAATAGAGGAAGTTATAAAGCTATATAGGTACCCGCTAAGATACATATATTTGAACAAACATTTTCAATGAATGTCCTACTGCATACAATTTAACATTGGATATGGTCAGATATAAACTGTGTAATTTTCTATCGCTCACAATGATGTGATACTGATTATGAACATTTAGAAAATTATAACTCAGTGTTGGAACACAGTCTGTCCGCGAACGTGTTAAAACACTTACTTCGTCAGTACTTCGACACTTACTTTTTATTATAAGTATTTGTTTTTTTTGTCATACCTACAATGTGTCGACGCTCACCAAAGGTCTTAACAGATAACCATTGACTCTTATTGTATCCAGAGGTAGGGGACCTTCTGGTCCACGAATATGGGTATATAATTTTTTTTCCAGCTTCCTTTTGTAATGTGGGTTAATATTTCCTTTTTTTTTCTCTTTTTTCTAGCCTAGGGCCATTATGCCGACCCGCATCATCCTAAGCTTTTGCCACAGAATTCATTTGAGGGATAGATTCTGCGCAGCTCAATGCTTTTAATTAAAAAGGTACCTATTTATTTTAAAAATTCATTTGAATTAACAAAATCACCCTTACCCAATTGAAATAGGGCCATCATCACTTACCAGTAAACGGGTTTTCAATAATAGCCAGCAAGCACGCGACTCGCTTCCCCTATTTTTGGAGTTCGGTATCACGAGTAGTTAGTTAAATAGCTTGTACAAGAACGGTTCAAGGAAATGAAACACATTATCAAATATTTTCGATTAAGGCAAGGTTAACCGGTTACACGACTCAGCCCTTCAGAGTTCCGTAGGTTAGTTGCTAAAAGCACATCCAGCAACAGGAAGCGCCAAGTATCGATCTGGCCAGCAACGGGTTCGTACACCGCTGGAACAAAAAACAGTTTTAATTTCCCGAAAACTAGGTAATTAAATCTTACAACATTTTCTTCTTAAATGTTCATGATTTGCAAAGACAATGGATTTTATCAGAGTTTGTCTCAAATGTATAGTTTATTAAACTACCTACTTAAATTATGATACACTCGTTTTTTTCTAAGATACCGGACAGGTCATAACAATGAACTGCGTTTTACGCCAACGTTTATTTGATAACGTCCAAATACCAACAAAACGATTAAAGATAATAAAAACATGATGGTGTGCCAGAATTTACAAAACGCCTCAGGTGTTTCTCAAAAAAATAAAATAAACGACTTCAAATGTCGATGGAAAATTGTATTAGGACGTGACTCACTCATGTAGTGACATCATTTTATATTTGTTGCAATAACGCAGCCAATAACTAAGTCTGGTTTAAGAACTTAGAACTGAAGATCATACCTCTACAATAAGTAGATAGTTTGTGCAGCACAAACGTTTTAGGTACGTGAGGTTTGTAACCAGTAAGCGTTCAAACATCTTAGCAGATTATAGTATAATAATGATAAGTTTAAGGAAATCAGACTATTATTATTATTATTTAAAACACAGGTAGCTTAAGCAAACACAGGTAGCTTAAGCATATGTGGGTATATCAAGTTAATTGTATGTGTTCTTTAAAAGTTTATCTAGTCTATTTTTACAATATCCCACTGAAGGAACACTACACTGATTTTGGCAGCCGGTTCCAGACCTTATCAACACTTGCTGTAAGTTCCTGTAAAATGCACGATAGATTAGTTTTGTGTATTTAATGTGAAGATGTCGTAGGATTGTCTTAAAAAATATATAAATAAACGCAATTGGGCAAAATATATTTTCTTGGCTTGCTAGTATCTGGCCACTTCTGCAGACTGTTTCAGTTTGTATAAGCATTGGGCCAACCAATAATTTTGGCGTTTATTATATAAATGACACAGCACTTGATTTCTTAACTACAGAACCCTACGTCAGAGCCCTACTTACGCTTGCCCGTAAGATAATGAAGGGATCGTTTCACCCTTAACCCAACAATTGTGTGTCAACCCCTTCGATTATCGAGCCATTTGTCACCGTGTTTTACATGCCCGTCAATGTGGACATTTTGGAGCCCTATTGTTAGTACGACGTAATAATGATGATTAAGATACTTATTGCGCTGTTAAGAGACTGGTTAACAGGAAAACATAATAGAAGGGAATAAAATCGCTCTTTTTGGATTTTTTTAATTTTAGTGAACAGGACAAATAAAATATGCTTTCAATAAGCGAACTCTTAATTCAAAGTATTGAACCAATTTGTAATACCAAACCGAGTTACCACGAGGCTAGAAAGAAGCTAAGCTTGCCTAAATTCACAGATATACATATACATGAAATTATGAATAAATAAACATGGTAGAACTTCTTTAAAAGTAGTTATACTAGGATGTAATTATCAATACAGAAAAACAGACAGTTTCAAAAACCTACACCTAATAAAATTCGTTATAATGATGTGATCAATAAAGTTGACTCTACGTAGGACTCTGCAATCATTAAAATTTGTCTGATGCGTAAAACAACAAAATAATCAAACGGTTTTTTCAACAATTCCAAACCAAAACTAAGCATCTGACAACACAATGTTACCCATGAATGGCATCAAATGCGTGGGGCGACATTTTATAGGCAGGGATTGCGTAGAGCGGACCACTGTCTCACGAGACCTCAATGGGGGCACACGGTCGGCTATCTTATCACAAAACCGCCGAAATATTGGCAATCGAGTAAACAAGGATAATGAGAGAGTAGGTGGGGCCGGCAAGCAGACGCCCCTTGGTTTTTCAACGTGGCGTCTCGCCGGGCACGCCTTTCGGCCCACGCAAGCGACCGCGTCATGTTAGCCCGATCACGCTGGAAAGCCGACGGCCTATTCGGCAGATAAAAACGTAAACAAACGAAATCGCGAAAAACCGGCCAGTTTTCGCGCGCTTTATACTCAACTGTCAAATTCGAAATTTAAATATTCGAACGGAACTCCGCCTGCATAATATATTACGCGTTGTTATAGTTTTCCTGCCAGTGTGTCTGTTAAAGATTTTAAAGTGAAAAGTTAAAATGATACCGCGAACAAAATTGGTGTTGCCAACATGAAGCAGCGAGTTGCCAGTGGGGAGAAACGCAGAATGCCAAAGACATTTTACACGGCTATAGTTTTCTTGCTATTTTTATTGTTTAAAATGGTGTGGTAAGTACAGACTTGTAGATTTTATAGCTTGACTTTCGCTCGAATAATAATGGTAAGATATCGATCGTTGTTATATTGTATTCGATTCTGACGAACTCATTAGATTTGATGTAGGTATTGATATGGAAGTTAAAGTTATAATATAACTTAAAACTAATATTACAAAGTCGTGATATATTTGTTAGTTATCTACGATTCCTTAATGAATTAACTGTATAACCTGGTAATTTCCAAAACTATTATTAACTTAGATTATTTGTTATTGTTTTTCATGGATTCCATTCTGATGAACCACATGTTTAATTATTAGCAAAATGTTCAATACGATAACATTAATAATTCTCCAGCTTTTAAAAAGCTCTCAGTATACGATAGCAGAATTGCATGTAAATTAATGCAAATTTAAAAGGTGACAATCACTTTGTCGACCACCCAAATAGGTTAAGATTTACAGTATGCTAATATACCTTGGTTTTCTTAGAAGCGTACAACGTAATATGACGGTCGAAGAGTTTATAGATAAAAATAATAAAATAAATTACGTAGGTAATTCTTAATTTATCAATGTTGACTTTATATTGCACGATAAACATTAAAGAATTAACTACAACTACCTATTCACTAACATAAGGTCACATAACATCATTTAAGACATAGATTAGATTATGTTACCTAGTATGTATGACGACCTCTGTGGCGCAGCGGGCGAAGGTCCGCCTGCGACGCAAGAGGTTGCGGGTTCGATTCCCGCCTCGGGACAAATGTCTGTACGATCTGCAGATATTTTTTCAGGGTGTTCTGGGTGTTTTTCTATATATGTACATATAATAAAAAATATCTATCTATGTAGTTTAATGTTATAAGTATATCAGTCATCTAGTACCCATAACACAAGCTCTGCTTAGCTTGGGGCTAGATGATGCTGTGTGGTTTGTCAAGCATTGATTATTTATTATTTATTTACCTATGTATGAAATACTGAGAGTATTTCATATTTATTTTTACACTTTCAAGTAAAAAAACCTAAAAGTTGTTAAATATTTACCCCTGTGAAACGGTCGTCTCTATCCTTAACAAAAGTATGGTAATAGAAGTTATATCTCCTATTACTACTCTATTTAGTATCATTGTTCTCATTGATGTACTAAAGAAACATGCTTTGATATACCAACTTAGGACGAGTAAGTTAAGTAGGGATGTTTTTTTTCCACGGTATTAATACAATAAAAATAGTAGTATATTTTCTCTATCATACATTTTTATAGCCATTAGTTAAAATGGCACTTTATTTAGACATTTGTTGTTATTGATTTAATTAGGCGTGGATAACGCCAAATTATATCAATTACATCAATCAACTAATTTATGTTCTTTTCTCTTAAGATCCCTCCAACCGTCAAGACCCTTTGTCTTGACGGGTTGACACAGAGGGATCCTGTAATAGTTCCATTTTCCCTTTTGAGTTACGAAACCCTTAATTAGTGAACTATTAACGTACCGCTTTGCAACGGTCACCGCTATTCTCAAAACAGAACAGTATGGTAATAGAAGATATGCCACTTCAGCGGCATAATCGTTCTGTACCTGATCACTGCGTGCGAGTGATTGATACAACACGGATATAAAACTGGCTGAAAGAGATATTTAAAACGTCTATATTTACAATGCTGTGTCAGAATAGATACTACCGCAGCGCTGGTTACACTTTATAAGCAGGCGCTAGCGGCTGCTGTATGCGACACAAAATCATACTTTAACAACGGAACCCTAAAAAGGGACTAATATTAGTGACATTGGTGGCGATTCTGTTTTACACTTCCTAAAACTAATTATAATTAGTGATATGGCGTTTCTAAATTAAGAGCTGTCAACGTAAAATTAGGTAATATTGTTCCGTTTTAATTTTGGACCACCAACCCGGTCTCTATGTAATTTTTGTCCATTTTACGCAATTTGAATTAGCTTGACAAGTTGGAGGTTGAAACAATGTTTTGCCAACCGCTCGTTGTAAATAAAAAAGTAAGTAAAAAGTAGTAAGCTGGGCTTTATAGTTAGTGCGTGAGTCAACTAGCACTTAAGACATTTTCGTAGGCCTTTTGTGACTGTTGTTATGACGTTATTCATTTAGCCATTGCTAATTTGGAAACCGTAAATAAACTCGACCAATAAAAAATTCTGTAGCATATTGTTTTTAATGGTATAATTTGATCAAAGATCGTTAGATACGCCCTCGCCGTAATGTGACCGCACCGTTTTGTTTCCACACGAAATGAGTGAGATCACTCATTTTGAATCAGTGTCTAAACAAAGTGTTAGCCGGACGTGACATGTGTTAGTTTTATTCACGAAAGTTCGTGCAATATGATAGCACAATAAATGGTAACAATAACAGTTTGGTTTACTGGCAAAACCAATGTGCGTTCGTCGGCATTATTGTTAACACACATATTATTAAGACGCCACAGTTTTTGGTGTGGTATCTAACGATTTATATTTTTGTAATTATTAGGATACTTGACAATTTTTGCGTTGGCCGAGTGGTATGTGCCCCGACTTTCAATCTGAAGGTCGTGGGTTCGATACTGGCCGTGCACCAATGGATTTTTCTTTCTTGAAAAATGTAGCACACTTAACACGAGCTTTACCGGTGAAGGAAACATCGTGAGGAAACCCGCGGCTTAGTTAGCTTCAGACGTATTGACCTGTTCTTTCCTCGAATAATAGCTGACTAAGCTGAGAGGATGGTATAGGCTGGGCAAGCCTAATCCATCTAACAATGTCCCAGGCACTGCAGCGTCTCGTACAGCATGATTGCCAGTTGCTGACGCTGTATAAATCATCTATAATAGATGCAAAGGCATTACTTTTTTTTCAATTTTTATATTTTTATTCAAAATTCCGCATGATGCATTGCAGATTCATGAAGGTCTATGTCCAGCTGTGGACGTCTTATGGCTGAGATGATGATGATGACAAAATTTAAATTTTTAGGTTGTCATGTAGATTAACAATTACTATTTGCACATTTTCTATTTTAAACGTAGGTAATCTAAAAGCCTAAAGCATATCGGTGACGATTCTGTTTAACACTTCCTAAAACTGTTTATAATCAGAGATATGACGTTTCTAAGGTGAGAGCTGTAAGCGTAAAATTGGGTATAATGAGACCGTTTTAATCTTAGAATAGCACTAATCGAATAGCTTTATGTCATTTTAGTCCGTTTTACGTCAATTTATTTTAGCTAGTTAGTGCAACAACAGAATCGCCACAGCCGTGTTTAATGGTATTAATAATTATTGTTATATCCAGTCAACATAAGCAAGGGTTAGTTATTCATAATGGATTAGTTTATTGGCTTTATCATTAGGTCGGTTTAGCATGCAGTCATTTGCATGGAGGTAACAAGTTGATTTATTGTAAACTAGCTTTTAACTGCAACTTCGTTTGCATGAACTTTTTAAATAAATAAGCCACTTACATCTATACTAATATTTTATAGAGCATATATTTGTATGTTTGCAACGAATAAACTCAAAAACTACTGAACTGATTTCAAACATATTTTCACCGTTTTGACTGGTGCCACGGGATTCCCACGGGAACGGAAACTACGCGGGGATACTGCGGGGTGCTGCTAGTCTATTATATAGATGATTTATAACGCTTAAGTAAGTCCTTTACATCTATTATAGATGATTTATACAGTGTCAGCAACTGGTAATCATGCTGTACGGGACGTTGTAGTGCCTGGGACATTGTTACATGGATTAGGCTTGCCTAGCACCTATACCATCCTCTCAGCTTAGTCAGCTATTATTGAGAGGAAAGAACAGGTCAATACGTCTGAAGCTAACTAAGCCGCGGGTTTCCTCACGATGTTTCCTTCACCGTTAAAGCACGGGTTAGGAGTGCACATACATTTTTCAAGAAAGAAAACTCTATTGGTGCACGGCCGGTATCGAACCCACGACCTTCGGATTGAAAGTCGGGGGTACATACCACTAGGCCAACACGGCTTTTTTTATATAACGCTTAAGCAACTAGTATTCATGCTGTGCGGAATGCTGCAGTGCCTGAGACATTGTTGGCTGAGTTAGCCTCGCCTAGCACCTATACCATCCTCTCAGCTTAGTCGGCTATACTCAGAGGATAGAACATGTCAATACGTCAGAAACTCACTGAGCCGAGAGTTGCTGTAAGAACTTTAGGCTTCATGATTTTTTTTGCTTTTTTAAATGTATACTAATATTATAAAGAGGTAAGTTTGTGAGGTTGTAGTTGTCTAGTCTCTGGATATACTGAACCGATTTTCCAAATTCTTTTACTAATAGAAAACCACAGTATTTGTGAGTGTCATAGGTTATATAATATATAAATTACCACCCAACGAAGTGGGCACCGGATCAGCTAGTACCCTATAAAACTAACGCCATCTGTGTGGTTCGAGGGAACTATTTTTTAAGTTTTTATTTTTTAATGAAAACGCCTCATTCGAACCATTCCAGAGATTAACCTGTTTAACCAAACAAACAAACAATAGCATATAGTTTAGATTTACTCCACCTCGTTTAAGACTCTAATTATATATTACATTTTCCGAGCACTAGTATAGTAAAGTTTAGGTCCTTTATCTAGAAATTGGTGTTCAATTTCATCTCAAGTTTTGTATGCGCTAAAAGTTTACAAGAACTTTTAAAAGTTCAATGAACTATTTTATTCTTTATTCTAATAAATTAACATGCCGGCCACTCTAAAACAATAAATGAAGGCAGAAACGGAGAAAAACCAGAGCACACAGCGAAAAAATGTGTAATTGAAGAAAACTAGCGCGCAGTTTAGAAAGAAATCATTATCATTATTCGTTATAACTAGCAAAAAATATTCCATACAAACGGAGCGCAAGCAGCCAGCCATCAACCAGTCGTTAACTCTCAGTGATCCAATTAAATGTATTAAAACGCAAATAATTGCTTTAAAAATACCACATGACGAGATAAATACAATAATTTTGCTCTTTATTACCGTCCGGTAAAAAATAATAAATCCAAAGGATGAAATGCAGCTACCAAAGGGCTATTTTAATACAAATTGTGACTCGCACTCCGACAATTCTACAATAATAATAAACTAAACGATACAATCTCCAGCTAAATCAATCAAAAACCATCTTTAACATAAGACTGTAGAGTTCGAAAACGAAAACATCATTCACATGGATCTTACTAGCTGACCAGTGCAACTTCGTCTGCGCCACATGTTAGAAAGAAAAAGTAAGGCCTTTGCATCTATTATAGATGCTTTATACAGCGTGAGCAACTGGTAATCATGCTGTACGGGACGCTGCAGTGCCTGGGACATTGTTGGATGGATTAGGCTTGCCCAGCACCTATACCATCCTCTCAGCTTAGTCAGTTATTATTCAGAGGAAAGAACGTCTCAAGCTAACTAAGCTGCGGGTTTCCTCACGATGTTTCCTTCATCGTTAAAGCACGTGTTAAGCGTGCACATACATTTTTCAAGAAAGAAAAATCCATTGGTGCACTGCCGGTAACGAACCCATGACTTTCGGATTGAAAGACATACCACTCGGCCAACACGGCTTTTTGTTAGAGTTTGCATGCGCTGCGTAAATGGTTTAATGGAAATTACTACCCTCTCGTAGTAATTTCAACCATTTACGCAGCGCACGCAACAGAAGCTTCCAATACATTTTCCTCGTTCTTGCAATATTTTTCATCGATGGTACTCCTATGGTACTAGCGTATTATGTGAGCCTTCTTCGATAAATGGGTTAACCAATACTAAAATAATTTTCCAATGAGCAGTTTTCAGTGAAAGAGTTTCCTACTAAATCTAACAGATGGAGTTGTCAGGCGGCAAAAACTAGTTTGTAATAAATCAGAATTGCTGTCATTGCCGTGGGGTGCCGGCAGTAGAATGTTACCTCTCCTTTCATGCCAGTGGATGCAGTAAGAGCCTGCTACGGGATACCTCCGGAAGATGGGCAGCAGCGTCTTCCCATGTATCAACAGCCGTACTCACCAACCCGCCTGCCAAGCGTGGTGAGTATGGCAACTACCCCTCATGGAGATCCATGAGGGAGGCCTGTGTTCAGTAGTGGACGTATTACGGCCGAAATGCTGACATTCCCAAATTGTGTTTCCTGTCAGTAAAATAAAACGAACGCCATCTATATGGTTCGAGGGAACTATTTTTGAAGTTTTTACTGTTTGATAAAAATGCCTCATTCGAACCATTTCACAGATTAACCCGTTTAACCAAACAAACAAACAAAGAAACTATAGCATATAGTATAGATATACTCCACCTCGTTTGAGACTCTGATTGAAATTCCGTGTTCCAACAATGTTTATAAGTGCTATGCCCTATTTGTTAGCTATTGGAGCTCCTTGATTTGTAGTGGATTCTGAAAAAATACCAATACGTTTAATTAGCGATAGTGTTACGCGAATAAATCCAATGAGCTTATCTAGTACCAAGTTACTTGAATGTAAGATGCGGCAAGAGGGAGTTGTCTTGCGGCTTGGGTTCCGCCGTTACAATTAGTATTTATTGTAAGTAGTAGGTATAATTTTTTAGAACTCCTCTTTGCAGAAATCCTTATTTTATTTATATATTTTTTTTTATGAAGTTGGTACTTACATAATTTCAATTACGTATTTCTTACGACTCAAATCTAGTCCCTATTCAAATTATAATATTTTAATATTAAATTATTTTTTATTTTATTAATATTTTTATTTATTATAAAACTTGTAGCGTGATTAAAGATTTCAAGACAAGGTGTGGATCTTTTTGATGTAAATTAATAGTTTATTTAAAATATTGACCTCATAATACTCACATTAATATAAAATCAACGCCTAAATGTCTGTTTGTGTAATGTTTTATTCCTATATTAATATTTATAATATCGTCAGATTTTAGCACTTCTAAATCATCATCATCATCTCAGTTCTAGGACGTCCACTTTACAAAGGCCTCAAGGATCTCCAAGTAACGATCATGAGGGAGTCGTCGCCATACTTACTAACCACGCTTGGCAGGCGGGTTGGCGAGCGCAGTACGCATTGTTGATGCACGGAAAGACGCTGCTGCCCATCTTCTTACTGCATACACGGGAAAGAGAGGAGAGGATTCTTTGAGAGGAATCCACGGCCAAATTACAGAACCCTAAAAATAGTAGGCTACCTTACACTTGCCGTCCATTAGCGAAGACCCTTACAAATCAGTCCGAGTTTTGTTTGTGTTGCGATTAAATCACCGGTAATTAGCGAGATAAATCTGAGGAATTGTCTAATTGCTGTGCGAGAGGTAGGGAATTTTAATACGAAATTTTTATTTAAAAAGTTTTTACGTTTGTTTGTCGACCTCCGTGGCTCAGTTTAATAGCCGGCCGAGACGCGGGAGGTCGCGGGTTCGATTCCCGCCGGGATACGTGTGAATAGAAATATAGACCTATGCCGTGAGGTGTCGGCAGAATGTAGCCTCTCCTCTCTTGCCCTCTAGTGGAAGCAGTAAAAACCTGTCAATGGATACCTCTGGAAGATGGGCAGGAGTGCTCCCATATATCAACATCCCGTACTGCGCTCGCCAACCCACCAAGCGTGGTGAGTACGGCAATAGCCCCTCATGATCTCGCAGTTCTACGGCAGAGATGAATGAATGAATGAATGAACACGCGTACATCTTTGATGTTAATTATCTCTTCGTTAGAGCATACCTAAAGCAGAATCGTACGGAAAATGATGATGTGCAACTGTGGGTTACGTTTCATTAAAATCATTAAATACGTTTAGGGAAGCTTATTGGCCGGCCTCTATTTATAATTTCCGGTCAATCCTTTGCGTCTGACCAAATAAACCGGCGGTACCTAAGCATTTAATTTTCTCTAACCGCATACCTTTTGGTTACATACTGCTTTCTTGTGCGAAATTCTTTTTAAAATAAAAATAATCGTATAGAACAGCTACCTAACTTATAATTACATAAATTAATGATAAAAGATATCGCTACAGAACTGAGTCAGAAAGTAATCTGCCGTGAAATCAATGAATCTCGAAAGTACTTAAAAATTAATAACAAACAAATTTTATTAGGCGTTATCCGGTCGCTAGGCGACAAAGCCCTTTAATAATTAAAAAAAAACAAACATTTAAACTTTTTCTTTCTTTTAAAATGTGAAGGAATTAATTAACGCATGAATTAATTAATTAATACTTTATTATACACTACAGTAAAACATTGAAATTAAAAATTAATATTAATTATTAATCCGGCCTTAAAACAGTCTGTAAATCTCAAAATCCGGAGTTGTATGTGTCCTCTCCGGCTTTGAACTTCCAAACCCAGCCCTAAATGGTTATAATACGTTTTTAGACCTACCTTTTAATGGTACCGGCATACCAAGGCCGTGGGAACGAGAGAGATAACTACAACAGTTATGTAAAGAAGGAAAACAGTGTTTAAACTTTTGTAACGATTGTTTTTGGTGTTCCATTTTCAAATTGAGCGTGAAAATTGTAAGTTTTAATTGGCGGGTCAGTGTTCGATTGATTTAATTGGGCGCGGAGGTTTTTATTGCTTGATGATAAACTCTGAATGATTTGAGTATTTTGGGATTCTATTTTTAAACTTCTTGCTGGTTGATTTAATAAAAATATTTTAATTAATTTAAGGAGGCTTCAAAGTAGCTTTTGTGCTCTAATAAATAAACACTTTTTGTAATTGACTTTCCTTTCGGAGAAAATGTCGAAAGGTACCATTAAAATGGATGAAGAGACCCTGGACTCCGCAAAAAGCATAAAATAATCTTGAGGTTTTTCAGTCTAGTTATTTACTAATTTATACTTAACAAATAAGCTGGTCACAGCACCATCTCAAACTAAACAAACATAGCTTTTACTATTCGAAACTTGATTTAAGTATAGAATATAATATTTTTTGTAATTACCTACGTGCAAAAAAAACACTTAAAACATCAGCAGAAAGGCATTTTTGCCCCTTGGCGGAGATCGAACCCGTAGCCTTCTGCAAGTCAGCCGGCTATAAGGCTGCGGTCACGAAGTCAGCGGGCAGTTTACGCGGCGCTAGAGCGGCTTAGTGTGGTGTTTATGAGAAATTAGCGAACAAAATGTCTAAACCGGCGAAACGTCTAAATATTTTGCAAAGGCCTCGGTTAAATAAATAAAACGATGGTTTTTGCACTTTCTAAAGCTAATCGAAACGTGTCGGAATAATCTTCGACGTTACAATACTAAGTGAGTAATTCCCGTTTTTACAAAATGTATAACAAGAGATTAGACGTTTTTAAATTAAAAGCAAGATGTAAAATTCTTCCGTAATATGTAATTTTAGTCCATTTTACGCCATTTTCGTTAGTTTTAGTTATGAAGTGTGCCTACAGAACTGACACCAATTAAAAATTACGTCAATGCAGACGTGTGGGCTGTGGGCATCCCTTGACAGCCGTGCATCGCACGTACACCGCTCCCCGCGCCGCTGCCTTTGAAACCAGTTCCATATAAATGTATCCATTGAAAAGCGCCGCTCCACGCGCCGCTAACTTCGTGAGCGCTGGCTTAGACTAAATGAAATACGGGGTCGTCATTTATTTTATTTATACAATAACCATAGGTACTTTCTTATTATTTGTAGGGAAGGTAACTATGAGCAATTAAAACATTTGGGATGGTTTGTTCATTTGTCACGCCGATACGATACGAATTGAGGGAACTTAGAATTTCCTTGACGAATGGGTATGGTGGTTATGTATTTTAAATTGAACTAGTTCCCAATTAAGACTATTATAGACAATTTAAATACTTCTTTTAATCCTTTCTTTTTGTTCTAGTAGACAAGTTGTACCTAACAAATAAAATGCTTATTCTAAATGTCAATGTTTCTACGCCCTATAATTACGTACCTAAGTATCCTAGACCTGTGTTATTGCCTGAATAAATAAATAAGCAACTCAATTTACCTATACAAAAAAAAATAATAATATGAACAAACAACCGTCAAATTTATAAGATTTGCAAATAATATAGCAGCCATAGCAGAAAAATGTACAACATCAATCAAGAATTCTCACTAAAAATAAATGTTAATCAAATAATTTTTATGCAAATTTTAATCCTTCCTATGTTTTATAATTTTTTTCTCTGCTTTACGACGACTAATTCCATGACATTTTGGTATTTCCTGTTTTTTTTTCAAAATTTTAGTTTCCTTTTCAGCATGATCAGTTTTGTGATTGTTTTACCACAGATTACAGAAACTACGGTTTTACTAATAAAAATCGGCGAAACTACGTTACCATTTTAATAATACCTTTTTATAAACTCCTTGTTTCTAGTTGGGTCTTGTTGGTGAAATAAACATTTATAAAAAATATAAACATAAAAAATATATACTATCAACCATCGTACCAATAACACAAGCTTGCTTACTTTGAGTGGAGCTAGATGACGTGAAATGCCCAGAATTATTTATTTATTAAATACATTAGTAAAGTCCGTAAGTTATTTTAAATTAAATGATGTAAATAAGAACCCCATCGTACAATGCTCACCCTTGACCATTCATACGGCATTTCCCGAAATTGATAAGAAACTAGGCTTGTAAAGACAATACTTTGTCAATATTAGAATAACGGGTGTGTTAATGAAGTACACGTAATGTTGTGATTTTAAAATAGGTTAGTACAAATTCTTTTCCAGCTGGAACTTAGAAACAATGTTACTAAATAGACTTATTGTAGTGTATGCGATTCTATTGTATTGTTAAATACGCTGTGTGTCCCGTGTATTGGTGGATATTGGTTAGCGAACTGTCACTGTCACTATGAGAACTGTCATGTGAGCCAGAAGGGCGGGAATGATGGTATGTTTGTTCATGTTGAAAAAAGCCATTTTTATGGTGTCAACATGGCTAGCCAATTATCATAAGAATTTATAAATTAAGTAACTTGACACTGGCGGAATTGTGTATAACCAAACACAAAAAGCCATAAATAAAAATACAAAACAAGATCGGTGAGTTCGGGGTGAGTTAAAATATAAAAACGAGGGCATTGTCGAGCCAGTGTGTGATATGATCATAACAACCCCTACACTAATTATTCACGCGTATGAATACCGTATTGGCAATTTGACAGAGTGGTAAAGACTTTCGATCGAAAGGTTGGTTTGATACTGACCATCGAGCACATATCCAAGTGCGTGGTGTCGTGGGGTGCCGGCAGTAGAATGCCTCTCCACTCTTGCCCGCGAATGCAGTAAAAAGCTGCCATGCCATGTACTCTTATCTATCTATCGCTCTTTAGCGATAAGACCGCCAATTGTCACTTTGTGTTTAGTGTTTATCTTTATGTTGTTATTTTTATATTTAAGGTGTGCAATAAAGCATTTTCTATCTATCTATCTATCTATCTCTCGCGATTCTTATGAACGATAAATTAACTTCTTTAAAAAATCTTATTCATATTTGATATCACTAAGGCATACTTGTAGTTGTAAACGCACTTTTTTATTTCATTTGTTTGCTTTTATAAAATCATAAATACATTATCGTTGACGTAAGTCATTTGACTAATCGATAAAAATGTTTGCTTGCCCAACTCCAGTGTCAAGTTTGACAACTTCAAAACGCAGCCGTCGCTGCATTGCATTGGCGGAATTGTTGTTTAGACAAAAAAATTACATTTCCTCTCTATTCGGTATTCGATGAGTACTGGCCTTGTACCAATGCGTTTGCTTTCTTGAAAATATTACGCCATTTTCTCCTACCTTAAGCTAGCACGCACCAATCCCCGTTGTAGAGTTCTTTTCCGTTTAGGAATATTATATCTCATAACATAAAAAACAGGTCATTTGTTTGGCCATGGCTATTTGTACGTTAATCTGGACAACAAATCTTGCAATAGAGGAGTCAGTATGAAAAGAGCTAGATACTTGCTAAATCAAGAGAACAATATCGATGCGTTAGAATAAGTTACATACTTGTATTACAACCATAGTCAGGTATTATTAACTGTTTAATATTTTTAAGGCTTAAGTAGATACAAATTTAATCACTCGCACGTAAACTCATTTTTCTTATTTATTTATTATTCAAATTTCTGCTATCTATATACTTAATATGTTTCTAATAAGTGTTAGTATTAGTTTGTCTGCATAAAATATACCTAATTTTGTACACACTTAATCATGTTTTCGTAAGTACCGAGGAAGAGCGAGGTCTCCTAGCACAGGTATATTATACATACTTAAAAGGAGCCTCATACCACTGAAATGTACATTTAAGATTAAGTTATTGAAATAAATCATTTTTCATTTTTCATTTTCATTTTCATTTTCATTTAATCAGATAATGCCATATCTTGTAAAACAAAGTTCCTTGTTCTCATACAGAACAAAGACAAGTGTTGGAATGATTCGTATGGCATTATTTTGTTAATGCATTTATTTACTTTTTTCACTTTCTAGCAACAAGTTTTGTAAATTGTACACTGCTTATATGACGTAAATTTATGTTTACTCTGTACAACACCAATGTTATATTCAAAATATCTCATTAAGTTAATTTGTAGATTCTTTTGAGATAATAAAGTTCTTTAAACCCAAAAAATCTTATAAAAAACTAAGAGCTTTCACACAACCATTTAGGCCTTAGCTTCTAAATAAAGGCACGTCAACACAGAATGTGTCACCGTCGTATCAGATCATCGCACGCGTCGATCAGTGGCACTGCTACGTGACGCCACAGCTCCGGCTAATCTGTAGCACTTCCTGTCGATCTTACAGCTGCTTTTGGTAAAATGTGTGGGGTGCCGGCAGTAGAATGTTGCCTCTACTCTTGCCGGTGGATGCAGTAAGAATATTCCACGCGATAGCAGGAAGATGAGCAGCAGCGTCTTTCAGTGTATCAATATCCCGTACTGCGCTCGCCAACCCGCCTGCCAAGCGTGGCGAGAAAGCAAAAACCATCATGATCTTGGAGACCTATTTGCAGCAGTGGATGCGTGTATCTATTTTTCCCTCCCTTACGAGCAGCATAAAACATTACAAACTGCAACTATATCTTTTTTGACGACCTCCGTGGATTATTTGGTTCAATAGCCGGCTAAGACGTAGGAGTCGACAATTTTTTACTTTATCTGCAGATATACCTCGGGTCATGGTATTTAACAAGCTGTTATTTAATTTGCAATGATTGTAAATTGTTTATAATGCTCTAGTAAAATCTTAGATTTAGTAGCGAGATGCCTACTATAATATTATAGCTCAGCTGACTTTTCCAAATTTTCACACAACGTTAACTTAGTAAAACCTCTTATAAGTAATCGATGAGTTATTATTTTTACAAACTTTTATTTAACTTGCTATGTTTATAAACTGTTTCTTGCAAGGTAAATTAGACATACTTCAGACATCCGATTGAGCTAAAATTATGCATACGCCTTAAGTTTTGATGACAATACAATATACAATACATTCAGTACTTGCAAAATGGCCGCCGCCACAAGATGGCGGATGATGTATTATTTGTCAAACACTGTTACAGTATACAGCCATTAAATGACAGCGCTATAAAAGGCTGTTTTTTAATAAAAAAAAATACCTATATTAAGTAATTTTGTATTCACAAAAAAAAACAGTTAAGTATTCTATCAGTCATCTGGTTTATAGTATAATCTTTGTTTGGATCTAGATGGTGCTATGTCCAGCCATATTTATTTATTTTAATTTTGGAGAAGTTAGTGGACTAAATAAAGACGAAAATTAAACAGAATAACCATGCAAAAAACTTAGCTTCTGTTTAAATGGGCAATATATAATATATATATAAAAAATAAAATACATTTACTGTCATTATATATTCTTGTTTTTCTCAAGACTTACAACTCTATCATAGGTGGTCCCATATTAAAGCCCCATATCTTTTGATCTGAGTCAACAAATATCATTATAAAGTTAACGCTTCTACATATTTCCTGTTGAAATATTACACCGTGTTTTATAGTATTGTTACTAATTGGTCGATTATGTCAAATTAAAAATTTATCCGTATTGGTGTAGATGATATCGCGTAGAACGGCTTTGATTAATAATTCGTTGGTTGCTACCATATTGAATAGTTTTGAATTAATTTTGTTATTGTTGAGAGTTGTGTTAGAAATCAGCTGGGACAAAAATTTGGAACTTTTTGGAAAAAAACCTTTTTTTTCCCTGCCTCTGCCAGCAGCCGTCCTCGAAACGTTGTTTTATCGAGCTAGGGATCCTACCTTGCCTTGCTTGAGGTGCCTGCAGCAGAATGATGAGTCTCCTCTCTTGCCCGTGGATGCAGGAAGAATCTGCCAAGGGATGGAAGATGGGCAGTAGCGTCTTTCCGGGTAACATTATCAATATCCCGTACCGCACTCGCCAACCCGTCTGCCAAGGGTGGTGAGTATGGCAACAATCCGCTTATGATCAGTACTTGGAGATCCAAGAGTGAGTTCTATGTCCAACAGTGGACGTCCTACGGCTGAGATGATGATCCTTCCTAGGCATTATTCTGTTTTTGTTTTTTGTGCCAAACCAATAAACAGCTGTATTTCTCCACAGTACCAGAGACAATATGTTACCAAGCCTGAAGCTCAACTCAGCTCTAACCTGCCGATTGGTTGGAGGATTAACCAGGGAACAAAGATCTATCTGCCACGAAGCACCAGACGCAGCGGCGGTAGCCTTCGAGGGTCTTCAGTTAGCGGTGAAGGAGTGCCAGCATCAGTTCCGATGGCATCGGTGGAACTGCTCCAGTTTGGCTGTGAAGGGCAGCAATCCTCATGCTAGCTCTATTATGAAGAGAGGTAAGTGATTATTTTTAAAAAGAGACAATGGTAAAGAGACAACGGTAAAAACTAAGACGTCACGATTCACGATTGACGTCATGAATAACGTCAGAGTCGCTCAACGAGCTATGGAGAGGACTATGCTTGGTGTTTCTTTCGGGATCGAATCAGAAATTATGGGACACGTAGAAGAACTCGGGTCACCGATTTAGCCAAGCGGACGTGAAACGTGCTTACGTTGAAGTTGCAATAGGGCAGGCCATGTAGCTCGCAAGACAGATGGCCGGTGGGGTAGAAAAAAAGTTCTTGAGTGAAGGCCACGGACTGACAAGCGCAACGTAGGACGACCACCAACAAGATGGGCTAACGACCTGGTACAAACCGCAGTTCGACGTTGGATGCAGATCGCTTCCATAACTGGAAATCCATGTGGGAGAGGCTTATGTCCAGCAGTGGACGTCCTACGGCTGAAATGATGATGATGATGATGAATGGTAAAAGACTGCAACGAACAGAGAACGTTGGAAGTTCAAAGACTCACTTTTATTACCTAAACATTTAGTAAACTTTGGAGGAGACCTTAAGAAAGGTCTCCCACATCTATAGATAATTTTGCAGCGTCATGCATAGTTAGCACGCTGTAGGGACGCTGCAGCGCCTATATAAGACATTGTATGATGGTATCTAAATGAACAACAAATATATAGTAACAACTCCGCTCATTTCATCATCTCAGCTGCAGGACGTCTACTGCTGGATAAAGGCCTCCCTCATAGCCGAGTACTGAGCGTGAGGAGTTGCCATACTCACCACGCTTGGCAGACGGAGTGGCGAGCGCAGTACGGGATGTTGATATACAGAAAGACGCTGCTGCCAATCTTCCTTAGTTATCCCTTAGCAGGCTCTTACATCCACGGACATGAGAGGAGGGGCAACATTCTGCTGCCGCGCCCCTCGGCGATTTAATTACACTAATTAAAATAAAATAAAGCTGGTTTTACTTTACCGCTTCAAACATAAATTATAATAGGTAATTTATAAGATGAATACATAACAGGCATGCGAGATTTCGAGATTAAATTTCCACTGCCCATTTACAGATGCTTGCAATTTCAGCTGAAAATTAATTTCTAAGTCGTAAAACCTCAATTTATATCATTAAAAATCATTTAAAACTCTTGCGATGGGTTCGTAAAATAATCGTTAAATTACAAATAGGTAAGTACGTGGAATCGTAAAAGGGTATGCAGTATGCACCTGCTGTCATACCTACCGGTAGAGTAATTAAACGTTAATATTATTAAGATCGTCAACTTTGCAATGATTATGTCTGTTTTATGACAAATATTTAGCATTCCGCCGTGGGGCAGTAGAATGTTACCTCTCTTGCCCGTGGATGCAGGAGAAATCTGCTAAGGGATACCTCCGGAAGATGGGCAGCTGCGGCTATCCGTGTATCAACATCCCGTACTGGGCTTACCAACCCGCCTGCCAAGCGTGGTGAGTTATGAACAACCCCTCATTATCAGAAGTTAGAGATCCATGAGGGAGGCATATGTCCAGCAGTGGACCCTTACGGCTGATGATGATGAATTAGCATTCCAGCGATTAAGTATCAACGCATGCAGGCTGCCAACTGCGAGATGCACTCATTATTGACGACCTACGTGGCTCAGTTGGTCTATAGCTGGCTGAGTTCGATCTCCGCCGGAGGAAAAATATTTGTCTCTGGGTGTTTTCTATATTTCATTTGTATTTAACAAAATGGCGAATTAAGGCTCTGGAGCGAGACGAATGGAGAAAGGGAAGGGAAGCCTTTGCCCAGCTGTGGGACTTGATATGCTATTTAGATAAGATTAGATTTTACAAAAAAAAAGTAATCAAAAAAAAAGTCATGGGGTACCTAGTTGCCATACTCACCACGCTTCGTTGGTTTGCGGGTTGGCGAGCGCAGTACGGGATGTTGATACACGGAGAGATGCTGCTTTGCATCTTCTAGACCTACAGAGGTATACTGATTCCAAATAAGCGTACTCACTCATTTCGTGGAAACAAAACAGCGCGGTCTCATTACGGTATCTAACGATTTAAATCTTTGTTGTTTAGACGTAAGAACATAAGCCGATAGTTTAGTTAATTAACACTTACCAATAAAAAATTTTAAAGGAATGATTAGAAGGCTCCGCATAAAATTAATTAATGTTAAGTACTTAAACACTCGTAATTATTGAGTTACGCAGAATATTATTATATTTTATGGCCAATATACCGACTATTGCACAAATAAATTAACGTAAAAGCTTTTACTTAATGAGTAAATAACCATTGGTGTAAACAAACAAAACATAGCGTGAAGAACAGATGGCCGATGGGGCCGCAAAGTTCTTGAATGGAGACCACGGACCGTAAAGCGCAGCGTAGGACGTCCACCTACAAGATGTGCAGACGACTTGGTGAGAACCGCTGTTCGGTGGCGAATGCAGACGTCTTCCAACCGCCATCTTCCAGTACCTGATCAATGATCCCTCATTGATCTCCAAGTACTGGAAGATGACGGTCAGCCTTTGTTCAGCAGTGGACGTCCTACGGCTGATATGATGATGATAATGATAGTAAGATGTCCGTAATGTCAGAAAATGGCGCTGAAGCAAGATTAATATATTGATTAGCTTGCTAGATAATCAACCCAACGGTGAGTCAGTATCCATTCGGTTAACAATATAGATATATATATTGTTATTGTTATTTGTTTTTTCTTTTGTATTATTTGTAAATCTAACTTTATAAATATATATTTTTTATATAACTTTACATCACAGTAAAACCGATTCTGATTTATAGATTAACGTTGCCAGAACCTTCTCGTAGGTGGCAAGCATTATTGATTAAAACCAGTCTCGAAAATTCCATATTTATCATTGAAAACTCAACTCTCCTTTCGAACCAATCGTCCGAACCAATCGCGATCGCCCATTAAAATCCAAATTTATTACGAAGAAAAATTATTCACGCACGTTACAATCCCAGGTGAAAGGAATCTTTATGTTTAATGCGTATTTACAGTATGTCTGCCTTTATGTCCGTCGGGTGTGAAAAGGCTTTGTGCTGCTCTTTTTTTCCACAATCATCGCACACGTTGACGTGGAAATTTACGAGCATGGAGGATGGGAGACAACAAATAATAAGATGCCCTTTGGTGGTGGCCAGGTGCGGGGCGCGATTTCACGCTACGTGTGGGTCCGTCCGCCTCGCCCCTCCCCGCTCTCCAATTAATATCTCCACCAAAATCGTCTGCAACATGGGGATCTGAATCTCTCGCCTATTATCAGCGTGGAGCTGAATCACGCTCCTAATATTTACGCTGAACTCAACGCCTTTCGCATGTACCATTAATATTTACTGGAACTAAAGAGGTCACAACCAAAGTCGAACAAAAATGTCATGCATTTTATAGATGAAATTCAAAAATAAAGGCCTTTGTCCAGCTATATACGCCGAACTGAACGCCTTTTTAGCAAAAGCGCAGTCGTTATGCTTAAATATTAATAATTTCATTTATAGATTTTTTTATTAAAATAGTTTTGTGATAAATGTACATAATTTTATTTTTATGGATTCGCGTGTATCAATACTATTTTACTGGAAATTAGTGTAAGCTTGTGTAGATTGGCGAGCGATAAGTCTAACAAAAATGTCATGCAAGTTATAGACGAGCGATGCAAACATAAAGGCCCTGCTCCAGCTCCTATTCGAAGCAGTCCAACTCGACATTCCCATAAAACTTCATCATCGACCACTCGAATTCTGAACGAAACAAACCCAAACAGATAAATGAAGATTATGACATGAATTGTACTCAGATTATGCTTAAAAATGTTACGGGCCCCATTGTACTCCGCCAGTATTAGTATTGGTAATGCTCCGTAACGACACCTTCCGGCCCTTCAGCGACACGACTCCGTTTAAATTGAAAAATTGTGAAAAAACAGCGTAACTAAACACTTAAACATCTTTCTTAACGTCCATTGTCGTTCCCCAATTGAAACGCCGACGGGACAGAAAGGAAAAAATGATAGAACAAATCAAGAGATGCTTTTAAATAGGATAATAGATCCACGATCAAGGAGATAATGATTCCGGATCGTTGGCGTTTTTGCCTATAGGATCCGTTGAAAGGATCCAGGTTTCTGGATGGATCTGGGTTCGTTCCGCTTCCCCGGCTTCCACACGTCGTTAGCGCTCTTGTTGCACGTGACGCTGACACAATACACCCACAAAGATTTAATGACTTTTGTTGAGCTAATGAGGGTATTGTCGGAAAGGTACTCGCTTAATAGTCGATGGTGAGATTAGCGAGCGTGGCCGTGAGAGAATGGCGCGGGACAGGGTGGCGGGACGTCGATATCATCTGCGCGCGCGCGTGACCTGAATTCAAGATGCGTCTCATAAAAAAGTGACATTTATTGGCGTTTTATATCAACGACGTGAGGTGACGACAATGTCTGATTATGATGCTGCAAAAAGACGAAACATCTTGAGATGTCGTGAGAATTGAGACATTGTCTTGACAAAATATTGCGATAATTTGCGGTTTGGGTAAAAATCTTGATGGAGATATAGATTATTAGGCTCTAGGCAGACTGACTGAACTTCAACCGACAGCGAATTTGCAGTTTGAGTGTAGATTATGCGACTGAAATAAAACTGCAAACCAACTGTGCAGCTCAATTACAGTCGGCGTGCAGTTTCAACGACTGCCACTCACTGCAAGCTAGCTAATAGGTCCAACTGCATTTGTACTGCACGTCGACTGTGAATTGCTTCACAACCTTCTTGCATTCAAACTAGAAATTTGCACTGAGAGTGCAGCTGAAATTAAGTCCGTCTGTCTACAGCTAGGAAGGGATTGACGGAAACGTGTCGAAATGTCTGAATGGTCTAATGGCCGCGATACGATCGCTCGGTGCGTTACTAGATCGTGCTGCCGCAGACGCCTCCTAAGCTGTGAGAAGAAACACAAAAGATCCCATAAAAAATATGAATTTACGATCTCGGTTTAAACTTTTAGTACTCTATACGGACTTGGGCCGTTGTCACGTGCTATTTGTAAATTGTTTATTTGAATAGTATACTGCTAGTCTTGTTATTGTTATAACCTTAATTTTTGTAATCATGATCCCTTATTAATTTAAATTAGCTTTCCGCAGCCCGCTTCGCTTTGTTGTACTGGATGAAAAGTAGCTTTTGTATTTATCCCGGTCAACATAATGTATTTATAATAATAATTGTGGAGCTTTAGCTTGATTTGTTTGGTGACAGACATCCATCTTAATAAGCTGTCGCATATGAGATATCAGTGGGGTACCTTAACAAATTCTAGGACATTTGCTATACATTTCAATGTGACTTACTTATCATCTATAGGTCTTTACATTTTAGACGCATAATTTAAATCCATAGCTTTCTAATAACTACATTACTTAAATATGCCACCTGATTATGCATGATTTATTTTACTTGAGCTTTTACAAGAACAATATTTTTTAATAAAAACGAGATTGGTACTCGACCACGGCACTTCGCCGTCCGAAATCCTCTTCAAACGTGACATCGAGTGCTTTTTTGTTTCGAGTTTTTGTTACCTGCCGAATTATGAAGCTGCTTTTAAGGGTTAATTAAGGCGAGTAGTGAGCTTGCGGATTTTTTTATTATAATGCAGAGAACTTTATTTATTTTGTTGTTATCTTAAATTGATCTGTTTTAGTGAATTAATTTGGGCGCAATCATAAAAACCGGCGTTAGGTTCACTAACGCTTAAAATAAATGCTCGCGCATTTCCGTAAAACATAAAAGTGGGATCAGAATAGGGTCATCATATTATGATGATATTCGGTTTTTTTCTTAGTCTGGTCAAACTATCCTACTCCAGTGGCACTTCTATTGCCATGTTCTTTCAATTTAGAAAGAAAGAATAAAGAATCAAGAATCAAAAAATACTTTATTCAGTGCGGCCGCATGGACCTTATTGACGCGTCACAAATTACAAAATAAAACAACACAAATAAATAGAATAAAGCACATAATTGAATCTGTTCACTTCAGATGACACGCGAGTTCAAGACACAGACAAACGAAAAAGCCATTATGTAAAGGCTTAAAATTATTATAACATAATGATTCTTGTAACACGCCGGTGCACGGTGGTTAGTTGCTCCTATTATACCTAATACATAACTATACGTAGCCAAAAACCACCATAATAATTAGTGAAAGTAGCCCATATTACTCAAATTCGAGCTAAGGGCATCGAAAGCACGTCTTAAAAACATAATACGATTTTTGGCATCGATTTAATATTTTTCTGTTTCGGTGATTATCGATTCGGCACACATGACCACACTCGAGGCGGAACGAGCTCACACATGAAGCAGTAGATAATGCCATACAAAGGAAGGCGTTTTCATATTCATATTATAATACCGTGAGGTGAAGGCATTAGAATGTTGCCTCTTCTCTCTTGCCCGTGGATGCAGTAAGGTCTGCTCTGCTCCGGAAGATGGGCAGCAGCGTCTTTCCGTGTACCAACATCCGCTCGCCAACCCGCCTGTCAAGCGGGGCGAGTGTGGCAACAATCCCTTCATGATCTTGTAGTATGAGAGACGCCTATGTCAAGCAGTGGACGTGGACAGCAGTCCTACAGCTGTAATGATGATGATGATGATTATAATACAGGTTTCGCTTCTTTTCCTCACTTTGAAAAAAGGTTTCTGTTGCGAACTAATTAAATTATGTGATTTATCTAATTCCAACTTATTCAAATGTTTTTTTTTTGTTTTTCTTTTGTAAATGGACTATTCAACATAGCTTTTTGTTTTATTGAATAAAGACTAATTTGAGTTTGACTTTGATATGACAGAAAAAACATCAAAAATAGTTCTCTACCGACAGAACTTGCGTTTTTTAAGCTATTATTTTTTTAAGTGAACAAAATTAATATTTACTGCAAACGTCTCATAACGGATATTACTAAGAAATACATATTATTTCCAGCCTTTTATCAAGTAAAAGTAAAAGCAGGTAACAAGCTTCTTACAACCCGCCTTTATAGTAAAATCTCCCCTTGATTGCGGCAAAAACCCGCGAGCACTACCGAATGTTATTGATGAGAATTATTTAATTCAAACACTTGAATTATGAACCTAAATAATGACAGTGTTTTAATCGTTCTCGGTTAAGACATGATTTGGTTGGTTTTTTTTTGTTTGATAATGATATTGAGACGTTTTTTTTTATTTCAATGTTATATACAATTGACAACAGGACTCAATTGGTGGTTTTGAAGGGGTTTGTTTCTTCACCTATGGTGGTGACGTCAAGCGTACCCCAAGGTTCACACACTGGCCACTTTTCTTCATAGTTTTTATTATATGCCGATGATTTATATTTTTAATGTAGTCTCAGATGCGGAAGACTGCCAGACTTTTCAAAATGACTTGTGTACAATCTCTCATTGATGTAAAACTAATCAAATGTATTTAAACATAGATAAATATTTAACAATAACTTTCACGAATAGGCGTAATAGAGTCATACATAGATAACTATAAACTCGATAGGCAAATTTTGAGCCGAACTAGTGTAGTAAAAGACTTGGGCATCACTGATATCAAATAACCAGTATGGTTTTCGTCAAGGAAGGTCTACTGCTGACGCTGTATCGGAGCTTAATGATTATATTGTCAAGTGTTTAGACCAAGGTACAAAATGTCTAGCCATTTTTTTAGACCTTGCCAAAGCCTTCGATACGGTGTCAATTTCTCTGCTCTTACAAAAATTGGAAGATCTGGGGATCCGTGGAAATTCACTGAAACTGATACGAAACTATCTAACCGATAGGACGCAACGGGTTAAAATTAAAAACCACTACAGCTCAGAGTTGCCTGTCACGTATGGAATTCCACAAGTAAGTATTCTAGGTCCAACCCTTTTTCTAACCTACATCAATCAAATTTATATGCAAACTAACGCCTCAAAATTGTAAGCTCCTCAGCATTGCCAACGATACTGTTTTACCGTTCTCCGGAAAAAACATTAGATCATGTTTATAAATACGCACAAAATGGATTTAACGAAGTTGGTACTTATCTCTACCAAAATCTTCTGACAATTAACCTTGAAAAAACTAAATATCTTAAATTTTTCTTTACGTAAAACTGGACTGCCTAATTCTTCTACAAATATTATTTGATCACATTCAATACAATGCCTACTTTCTAAATCCGACAAGAACTGTAATTGCGTTAAGTTAGAAAATTTTGACTCAATAAAATATTTAGGTGTTATTTTTGACTCACAGCTTATATATGCACCACACGTTACTCAACTCGCCTCACGTCGACTTATCGCCGTATTCAAAAATTTGAGACATGTGGCATCTAAACAACAAATAAAAAACACATATTTCGCTCTGTGTCAAACTCTTTTGATGTATTGTGTTACGGCTTGGGGTGGTTCTTACAAAACCCACATTCTTCCACTTGAGAGAGCGCAGAGAGCGGTTCTTAAGGTCGCAAATACGTATCCTTATAGATACTCTACCTCTCAACTCTATAAAGAATGTGAGGTTCTAACAGTCAGGCAACTGTTTATTCAGCAAGTCATACTTTTCCAACGTCGCAAAACCTCAGTAGAGTCAGAACTCCATCCTGCTTGGTTTTAACATTTTAAACACTTCAAGTGTTTAAAATGTAGTTAATTTAAGTTATTTTTTTGTATAACACTCATTGTTTTAACTTTTGCTGCTTGTTGCTAGTAACGTAATTTTTGGTTGTACTTACATGTTTTTGCGTTATTATCTAGACTTAAATCTTTGTTTGTTAAGTTTGTTGGTTTATTTTTTGATTGTAATGTATTTTGTGCATGTAATAAATAAATAAATAAATAAATAAAATAATAGGAACCAGTGATTACCGTAGTACCCAACTGAAGTTATTAGACCCTTGTTAATTTATCTTTGATTAAACTTATAGGTGGACTTTAAACTATTAAAGATGATGCAAGTATAACGCGCTTGATAAATAATCAGTAATCCTAATTTTAACGAAATAGTTTATGCGGAACTCAATGTTTACTTGACGGCAGCCCTATCCGAATCCATTTAGTAACAAGTCAACATTTAGTCACAAACATTTAGTCCAAGAGTATTGAAATTATTAGACGATTTCGCCGTTATCCTCAAAACAAAATAAACCCGTAGATAGTAGAAACATTACAATATTATTACAATATCCCAACAGTTAAAATGTCCGATTCAACCAGTGAATGAATTACAGGTACCTATCCCGTTGCCCATTCAAGGGACAAGAAGCCTCTTAGTAATCATTCAGTACCGATACCGAGACATTATGAATAAATACGCGGTTTCCAATAAAATGTTGCAAAAACTTGATGCTCGTTCATTCATTTTGGCGCCAGATTTATAAGCCACCTCGACACTAAAAACTGTTCTCGTTCTGCCCAAGTATGTGTAGAGGCAATGCGTTTGGGTCCCGCTGGATATAAATAATGCTGGCCACTTTACGGCGTACTGTAAGAGTCAAAAATCTCCGTGGTTCGTTTAAATGACCACAAGTTCTCTATTCCGTGGTGCTTTGTTATACTTCGTCCATTTTCATTTTAGACCAAAGTCGTCAAACTCATGCTTTGTCCAAAGTCCAAGTAGCCTTCGTGATAGCCGACTTTCAAGAATCAGCTGGCGTTTAGGTTGCCATTATCGCATAATCAGCTGTTGATGTTCAAACTTTCGTGGTCTTTTCTTGAATTAAAATCATCGAATTTTGAAAAGATGTAGAGCTAAACCTGTTTTGTTCCTTGGGGTAGGTCAGAATCACCTACTTTCGGCTTACACACCCTGTATTAGAAAAACTCAAGAAATTGTTCTCCAGCGGTGATCGAAGCAAACTAAGCCACAGGGGTCGTCAATTGTTTTAAAGATTTTATAATTATTTTCCATCAAATTACCTTAAATAGTTTTGGATTTGGATTTCTATTTTCTTAGATTACCCCCCTATTATGCATAGGTAGCACTTTCTGTCTGTCTGTGCATGACACGATTACAACCGAACACGTTGACCGATTTACATGAAACCTTTTTTTAGCACTGTCTTAATGATTTAGGTGACCCTATGGTCAGTGGAACCGGAGTTATTGTGACCTGTCTGAGTCAACTCTGAGTATTTGAAATTTTGAATTTTTTTTTTTTTTTTTGTTTTTTCGGAAACGTTCGCCCCCTTTTCTGGTATCCCCGTACCAATGCTTGTTTTTTTGAAAGTACCTACAAAATTATTAGTTAGTTGAAAGTGATTATGTTTTTGTATTTTAAATTTATCAATTTGATAAATTGGTATGTGATTAAATACTAATATGTATAGATGTTGTTTGGGAAATGTAATAAGCTAAGAATAATAAACGTATCTGTCCTTGCATCCTTTGCAATACAGTTTTAAATTTATTTATGTAGGATAATTATAGCGAAAAAATAAAGTAAAATAATTAAACACATTTTTTATATAAAATATTTTCATTGGATCTTTAAACACAGATACATTGGCTCTGGCCAGGCCCGGATGAGGGCCCCCTGCCTTATATTTTCTAAATGCGCCATAATTTTATTTCTTTATTTATTAACGTTTCGCCCTAATAAAGGCCCCTAGGCTTAGAGGGCCCCTAGGCCCGGGCCTTGTGGGCCTAGGGGTTAATCCGGGCCTGACTCTGGAATTGATAGCGTAAACCAAACATTTATCCAAATAGTGCATGTAAGGCACGCAAGCTTCGGCGCTATGAACTCTTGCCATACAGAAGTTTACAGAACCCTAAACCCCAGGTGAATATACATAAATCACGCGTGATACGGCCTCAGGCGCGACGCATGCGACATCCATACACGTCCATGTACGAACAGACATACCAACAGACAGACACGCTAAGAACAATGTGACGCGCGGAAAAAGCGACCACCGCCGAGCGCAAACAAAAACACATCATTATGCGCATAAACGATCGACAACGTTTTTAAAATCACGGATGAATAAAATTGAAATTTGTGTTTTCTTAGTTACAGCCTTTTTGTAAAGACCTCGACGGCGCCGGTTGCCATAAATGGCAGTGTAGATTTTCCAATTTAATCGCAAATTAAAATGGTATTGCGGTCGCGTATCTGTATATTACCAGATGGATGTCATACTAGCGAGCAAGCCTACAGAATAGCTTGGTAAATGCTCTTTTACCACCAAGAGCACCAGTTTTTTCCTTGCTGCTAATCTTTAATGGATGTATTTGAACGGTTAAGAAATGGATAATCCAAAATGTTAATACATTCCATCGATTTAAATACTGTACCAACAATATGTTAATGCTGTAAATCATTAATTACAAATACAGAACGAGTGTCATGAATCGCCATGAGTTTTTACATTGTCGACTCGCAACGAAAATAATTACCTACACGTCATGCATTATTAAAGCAAACACCAACAAGAACTAAATGGACAAGTGTAAGGCAAGAATTTAAAATCTGTCACCCGTTGAAAACTCAGAGCATTTCAATGGAAAAAGTCGAAAAAGAATAAATCGGAATTCATTAAAGTCGATTAAGGAATTCGGCACGGGCTTCGAAAGCGGACGATTAACGACCTTATAGTCAACTAATTGGCACAAATTGACACTAAAATGGGTTGAGGGTAATTATAATACGGGCATGGTGATGGCCATTATTCGATATTCGAGAATTAATTAATCCGAGCGATTAATTTTCGAGTACCTATAAGAATGAATAAGATTTATATAACTATACATCAAATCCTTTTAAGGAGTCGATAACGACACGGCCATAACAGTATAGGCCTGCGAGTCACCAATAACTTGAAATCATCAAAATCGATCAATCGAGCGTGGTATAAATCGAGTCGTATCGATTCTATCGCGTCTCGGACGATCGACAAATATAAATTTGTCACTGGTAACTCGGAAAAGCGTTCTGTGTCTGGCCGTTGGCAGTTTATAAATAAACAATATGTGGACGTATTTGGTTCGTACATTCGTCAGGGCAGGTAACAGCATCATATGAATGATAACGATTGAAGTAAATTTTGATATCAATGAAAGGCATCTGCGCACTGCTGCATTTGGTTGTATAACATTTTGAATTTGAATCAAAATAATGATTTTATCTTGAGCTTTTCTGCAATGTTGGATCTTATATATAATTTTACACAAACAACTATAGATTACAACCCGTTAGGAGTTGCCAACGAGTTGTTAGGAGTTGATTTTCATTGAATTGTGCGTCAACATTGGCTCCCATAGCCAACCGCTGCTGTTACTGCATACTTTTTTTGTCTCATATCTGGCCTGACTTAGCATGTTAATTAGCTGACACTCATATGCCTTCTATAAGGTTTTCATTAGACACTTTCTTAGACACTTTTGATATATTAAGTGTTTAATAAACTTATTATATCATTTATTTATTAACTGTTTTATTATACACTATATAATAATAATATACACATGTTTCGTCCATTGGCTATGGCTATACACATATAGCCATAACAATCCTTGGCTAACTTTCTGTTCGGCGGTCGAAGAGGCAACACGTCCACGAAGCGGTGTTGTTCGCGGTGAGCCGATTTCTCTCGAAGATGCCTTGTAGAGACGAAATACATATCGAATTCTTTTTGAGTGTTTTTTCAAGCGCTCATAGGTAAGCGGATTTATTACTAAATATGTGTTGTTCACTTAGATATTATAATGGATTTTCGCAAAGTCACGCCTGAATCAATTAATTACTCTAATACTCTGTAATTTAAAAAAAACACGGTATAATTAAGTTTGAATTTATTTTACAATTTAGGTATACTTTGCATTGATCAGTCCTCTCTTGCCCGTGGATGCAGTAAGATTCTGCCGAGGGATACCTCCGGAAGATGAGCAGTAGCGTTTTTCCGTGTATCAACATCGCGTACTGCGCTCGCCAACCCGCCTCTCCAGCGTCGCGAGTATGACAACGGTTTGATACCATACATGCCTTAGGAGATCCATGAGGGAGGCCTAAGTTCAGCAGTGAACCTGAACAGCAGTCCTAGGGCTGATATGATTGTGTTTATTAAAAAAAACATGATACATGATCAACATCCTTCAACCACTGCTAGGAATAGGCCTCTCTATTATCCGGGTACTTCTCGCGTAAACCTTTATTATTTCCCGACGTTTCGTATGCTTAAAATATGTTCCCGGATAAATGTGTTGTGATCGCGAAAGTTTAAAAAATAGGCCTCTCTTTTCTGCCATACACCACGATCCTTCGTCCAGTCCATCGTTTGCCCGTGACTTTATCAAAGTCATCTACCAATCTTGCTGCCAGACGACCAACATTTTTGTATCCTTGTCAAGGCCACCATTAATAATTGAATTACCATAAGCATCTGTTACATTTTGCTTTACAGCATAGACTTCCCCGATCATGGGGTATTCTAGTCCATAATGCACGCGCTAGTGCTAAGGTCATCTTCCCATATTCTAAGAGGTTTACCTTATCTCCTCTTAATTTTTTTTATTACTAATTGCAGTTACATCCTTTTTATCCAGACCTTTCGAGACTTCAGCGCAAACAGTCGAATTCTCATTAACAAATGTGACTCGATATCTTGATGTCTCGATACTCCCGTACATTCGTTTATTCGATACAAATGTGCCGAGATGGTAATACGGGCTTTTATCTCGGGATTAGGCCGGGTTAGAGTGAGCTTAATTGACACCTAGTGATACGGTATATTGGTAATGGTGTTTTTATTCGAAGGAACGCAGTGAAATTTATTGACGACGGTGGCTGTTGGTGTAATACCCGGCTGTGATGCGGGAGGTTGCGGTTCTAATTCCCGTTTAGTTTTTGCAGATATTTGTCCCGGGTGTTTTCTATATATGCATTTACAAAAATCATTTTTATTATTTTATCAACCATCTGGTTTCCATAGTAGCTTTGTTTGGTACTAGATGGTGCTGAGTAACCAGCATTATTTATTTATATACATGTGTACCTGCTAACCAAGTCAATCTATTATATACATATATATATTATATATATATATATGTTTACCTGCTAACCAAGTCAATCTAACTCAGTCCTTACTAACCAAAAAGGGGCGGTTTAAGACCATGAAAACAAGTTTAATCTATTTTTAAATCAATTGAATTTCAATTTTTACTAGTTGATGTTGCGCGAACATGGTTCTAAGTTCATGATTGTATTTTTTATTACGTTTTTAAAAAAATACTTTCGTGGTTTAAGGTACTTTTATTTGTACCTATAAAGCAACTCTTCGCGAAGGTCAATGACCCTGTCAATAATCATCTGGTTTTCAGTATCGCATAATCAGCTGTTGAAGCTAAAACTTTCGAGGTCTTTTCTTGAATTAAAATCACCGAATCCTGGAAAGTCGTTAAACTAAAGTTGTTTTCTTGGGGCGGTCATAAGCACCCCTTTCGGGTTACTGCACATAATATAATACACCCTGTATATGGTCGTGGTGTCGTGGTGGCTTTTGACGCAGTTAATTGTTTGTGTTATAAATGCATGGGAGGTGGCCAAAACTCAAATTTTATGGTAAGAATACTGTCTCGATTTTGACGAAAACGCTAAATGCATCTACAATAAAGAGATGATTTCATTTCATAAAACACTGCAACTGTTAACATACCCACCGAACGATTTACCAGCTGTACATAGTGCCTGGGACATTGGTGTCGAGTCTGTTTTACAACTAAATATTTAAAACTAATGATAATTAGAGATATGGCGCTTCTAAATTTAGAGCTGCCAGCGTAAAATTGAGTCTATTTGTTTCGTTTTCATTTTAGAACGACACTAGCCGAATAGCTCTATGTCATTTTAGTCCGGTTTACGTCAATTTAATTAGCTTTAGCTAGTTAGTGTAACAACAGAATCACCAAAGATGTCAGATAGATTAGTCCGCAACATTACATCATTTCCCAAAAAATATGATAAATTAACTGCTGCTTAATTAATTAACGATTTTGCCCGCGTTTTTTTGAGTTATTTACAAAAATGTTGAAAAAACGACCGTTCCCCCCTTTATCTCCGAAGATTGCAGAGATAAACCCGTGAAACTTTTATAGGTAATAGAAGTGTATGTAAAGTTTATAGGAAAATTATAGAGAACTCTCTAATTTTCATAGTTTTTTAGACAAGGAGGGTGGAAGAGGGGTTTTCCAAATGTTTGTGAAGTTACTCGGTCATGTGGGATATCATATGAAAGATATTCATTTGCACATTAATAAACAGTTTTTAGTTTTGCTTTAAGCCGTATAGTTTTAGACTTATTTACAAAAACGTTGAAAAAAATTTCCCCCTTATCTCAGAAGTTTGCAAAGACTCTTCTGACTGAACTTCTGAAGCTTTTATTGCTAATAGGAGTGTATGTAAAGATTACAGGAAAATTATAACGAACCCTCTATCTTGCATAGTGTTTTAGAAATCATCGAAAGAGTAAATAACCTATATGTTCCGCTATCAGACAAGAGATGGCGCTGTCAAGGTTCTCCAACAAATATAAATTGCCTTTATCATATATTATATTGTATGATGGCGCGGAACCCTCGGTGCGCGAGTTCGACTCGCTCTTGCCTGGTTTTATTTAGTTTTCGTTCATGAACTGAATCTTGACAAAGGTACATAGGTACTAATTCCCATCATCATTTCAGCCATAAAACGTCCACTGCTGAACACAAGCCTCCCTCATGGATCTCCATGAGGGGTAGTTGCCATACTCACCACGCTTGGCAGGCAGGCGGGTTGGTGAGCTCAGTTCGGGATGTAATTATACAGAAAGACGCTGCTGCCCATCTTCTGGTGATATCCCTTAGCAGATTCTTACTGCATCCATGGGCATGAGAGGAGGGGTATCATTCTACTGCCGGCACTCCACGGCGAATAATTCCCATAGCTATGCTATATGTTGCTTCAGGGCTTCACATAAACAATTGAAGCTATACAACCATAAAATAACTCCTTTGCTTTAAGCAGTCCGGTAATAAAGCCAATCGATTAAAGATTAATGTTCCGCCGCGCATATCTGAGTGAAATACCACCTGTGTTTCATTAACCGTAATCATAGACATAATTGCCGTGGGGTACCGGCATTAGAATGTTGCCTCTCCTCTCTTGTCTCTAGATCCAGTAAGAATCTGCTAAGGGATACCTCTGGAAGGTGGGCGGATGAGCAGCGTCTTTCCGTGTATCAACATTCTGTACTGCGCTCGCCCACCCGCATGAAAAGCGTGGTATATACCTACATATTTTACAAAATGAATAACTCGGATTCGCTTGTATGAAGCATCTGTTATCTGTTGTTATGTTTGTTTATTATACTTGTGCCGTAATTAACCATAGGATCCTCTAATAGGCTTCAAATACTACGGGTATTCGAAGCCTATTAGAGGAGCTTCTCCATTCACAAATTCTTGTCATTGCAATGTGATTGTCGAATTGTTTGTGACCCATGTCTACAATTCCGATGAGGTAACAAGAAATCCTAAGGCCCAGTTTAACCCGCCAAGTGTGATGAATTTGGCAAAAGCAATATATTTTATTTTATTCATATAATTTCATTATATTTTACATCTTGTAACTTGACTAATGCTGTATGAAATGAATTTTATTTTTTATTTTATTTATTTAAAAGCCGTGGGGTACCGGCAGTAGAGTGATACCCCTCCTCTCATGCCCATGGATGCAGTAAGAGCCTGCTAAGGGATACCTCCGGAAGATGGGCAGCAGCATCATTCCGTGTAACAACATCCCGTACTGCGCTCACCAACCCGCCTGCCAAGCGTGGTGAGTATGGCAACTACCCCTCATGGAGATCCATGAGGGAGGCCTGTGTTCAGTAGTGGACGTTTTACGGCTGAAATGATGATGATGATTATATTTTATTTTATTTATATAATTTAATTATATTTTACATCTTGTAACTTGGCTAATGCTGTATGAAATGATTTTTATTTTTTATTTTATTTATTTAAAAGCACCAGTTACCGGCAGTAGAATGATACCCCTCCTCTCATGCCCATGGATGCAGTAAGAGCCTGCTAAGGGATACCTCCGGAAGATGGGCAGCAGCATCTATCCGTGTATCAACATCCCATACTGCGCTCACCAACCCGCCTGCCAAGCGTGGTGAGTATGGCAACTACCCCTCATGGAGATCCTTGATGGAGGCCTGTGTTCATCAGTGGACGTTTTATGGCTGAAATGATGATGATGATGATTTAAAAGCCTTCTCATGATCAGTAGGTACCAACTTGGAGATTCATGTGGGAGGTCTATGTCCAGCAGTGGACGTTCTACAGCTCACATGATGATAAAGGTAGCACGGTACAGATAATAGCAGCAAAAACTAACCTATCAAAAGCCATGGAGTTCGAAAGTCGTTGACAGGATCGATCAACGTTATAAGTGCTTTCTACGTTTTTCTTATACAGAACTCTTTAACTACTTGACAAAGTGTGATATTCAAAATCCTATTAAGTCCATCACTTGTACAATACAAAAATAATAGACACCTATTTTGTGCTTTTTCAAAGTTTTAAAGTTCAGGAGTGGCTCGTGACGTCAGAGTATAGTCATAAACTGTCCGAATCAAGTCGACGCGTGACGCTACGCGACATTTCGACATAAGTATTAACGTTTTTTTTACATACCAGCAAAAATATGTATCCCATAGTTTTTATTAATCTACGTGACAGACTAAAAATTACAATTAAGTAAAATCAAGGCCTTTTCATCTATTGTAGATGATTTATACAGCGTCAGCAAATAGTAAAAAAATGTTTGATAAGGTTATTCATTTCTTTGAAAATGTTCTAACTAAGTGTGGTTACACACTATAAAAATAACAAAAACAATAGTGATAATGCTGTACAGGACGCCGCAGTTCAATTTAGTTAAGTAGCCTTATTAACTGAACTTTCATACAGTATCATACAGTTACTCATTATGAATAAAGCTACATTCAGCAATGCCTCGCAAACTCCTATTCAGTAACAATGAAAGCAAGTATTTACAATTAACTCAGCCGACCTAACTCTAATGCAAATATCCCATCACTTTATAATCTGTTTATGGTAAAAAGATTACATTGTGCAGCAATCGCGTATCTTCCCACAGAAGAGCTATCAATGACTCACACAATTTTCACTATAGAAATTGGTAATTCGAAAAGTATTAGTGCCTTAAGACTATCCAACAATACATCACTCGTCGCTTCTTCACGTACAACATATGCATCCTCTTCAGGTGCTCATGGAATGCTGGCAACCGCTCAGAGTCCTTTTCCGTTATTTTAAGGAGATAAACTGGCTAGGGTCGTTTTTTTTTTGAAATGACTATAATGTTGTTGACCGCAAGTGGCCATGACAACGTTACCGGACTATGGCGAGCGCAGAAGGTGCCCAACCGCAAAAGTTAGGTTGGGGCAACAAGCTCAAGGGCACCACTTAGGTTCGAACCACGGCTTGCACTGTTGCCAGATTTTTGTATGTAGTGATGGTTAACGTCCAGGTGCAAAACTGCACCTTAATACGGAAGAGTGTATTCTTCGGCCCCACCGGCGGGACCGGTTATTGAATGTGTGCCTAGCAGCTAATGTGGGACGGGTTGACGTCACCTCCGGGTTAGCGGCGGTGAGCTCGTCAACTGGCAAGCCGAGAACGTGTCTCGGTCGACGGAGGAAAGACTGGCTAGGGTCTGCGTGGGACAATGTATAATACACCCGAACGCGACCCGCATTTCAGATCAGATCTGGTATCCCCCACCAAAATTAGAACACGTCGCTAAGTCGTTTGGTTCCGCTACACCGCTCCAGTCTTTGTACATGAAATTCCATTAGGTTAGCACCATTCTCCGCAGCCCGATTCTACCTACTGTTGGATTATAGGCATCTATATAATTGTGCCATACGTCTCGGTCCTGTGCTACCTTGTACATTTTAGCCCTGCGTCGTTTTTGATGTCGTCTACCTATCTTGCTACAAACAGTACTGCTGTATGTACCCAACTCTTAGATCATAACTCCACATACAATTTTATATAAATAACGACAAAACTAGACGCTCTTATCAAAGGTATAGGCGGTTAAAAATATGATATTGTTTTTAGATTATCCAGGAGACGTAAACTAGTAAGGTATTTCAAAAACCCTAGAGGTAGTTACTTTATATACTGTAAAGAAACTATGTATGATTCTGTAAAATGAATTAGTGTAAGAGGTTATAGAAGTGACAAAGCCCTACGCATAGCGTATCTTTTCATCTCCAATGGATTCACCATTTAATTTATAGCAATAAAACAGATAAATGGAGGTTGTAGACGTTCCGCGTTCCTATAAATCCAGAGTTGAAAGCTCCAATAGTATGATAAAATACTGTATCTCTACCAGGAACGGTGCAAGGCTTGCGGGGTTCTTAAGTCGTCTGTATATTTAGGCTTTGTTACCTTAGAACTCCGTCGTTTATGAACCGATTTAGAAAATTATTTTTGGGTTCGTTGAATTAGGTTAGGTCAAAACTCAGTTCTGATGATGGGTTCTATAAGGAATCGTGGAAACTTCTCAAGTGTCGTAGGTATACAGCGAAAGTATGATCTGGTAAAGTGGAACTGATGAAGGAGACCACAGATGGTTATCAAACTCTACTAAGGCCTTGTTACATCCAACTATAGATGATTTATACAGCGTCAACAACTGGTATTCATGCTGTATAGGACGCTGCAGTGCCTCGGACATTGTTAGATAGATAAGCCTTGCCCAGCACCTTACCGTGCTCTCAGCAAAGTCAGCTATTAGACACAGGAATGAACAGGTCCTATACGTCTGAAGCTAACTAAGCCGCAGGTATCCTCACGATGTTTTCCATCACCGTACCGCCGTGCACCGCAGTTTTTAATTGTACACGTAAACTTTTTAAAAGAAAAATCCATTTGTGCACGGTCGGTATCGAACCCACGACCTTCGGATTGAAAGTCGGGGGTCCAGCACAGCTATACAATATTACAAAATTCACGGGTTAACATCGAAAGCGGGCTTAGATAATATATCCCTATCCAGTAAACATCATACTTACCATCATCATCATCATCATTACCATCAGGATCTTTGAAATGAAATGCAATGACATAATGTAGTAGTGTGTGCGGGCATCAAGGTGTATATTATAGTTTTATGCACTAAATTTAAACTTGCGATTGGGTTTTTCTTTCACTTAATAATGTTTCTGATGATGGGATCCATGATTCAAATCGAAGGGAATGCTTAAATGTCAATGATAAAGCGGTTTGGATTTTTTCAGCAACCTTTTACTATTTTTAGTCAGTTTTTTTGTTGCAAAATTAAAGAATGGTATACCTATACCCATGGATTATATAGATTATAAGCCCATAATTCCCCCCCCCCCCCCCCTCGCGACCCTAAGTACGTAACTGGTTAAAGCCTCAAACCATGTGATATAGGACTATATCGGGACTATCGATGCGATCGGTATGCGCTGCAAGTCTTGTTGCTTTAATTTATTTGAAGTGTGGAAGCTATCTAGTGAAGCGGTAATGGACAGCAATATGAACGAGGATGCTACAAGATTCGCTTGTTGATAATGATTGAGAGGTTTGTAAGAGTACTGCTTTATCAAGATATTTACATCGTAACCGTCCACTACTTGAAAATAAGCTTGTGGAAAAGTCTAAGGGAAAATAAGCTTTACATACAAAAACGCATTGTTATAAGGGTATCTAGTCATTTTTGAGCTGTAGAAAATTTTGGTGTGGGTAATTTGACCAATGTTTTTTGTTTCAAATCTTCGAAAGTGTAAAGAATCTTCATAAATTCCGCTATCAGACAGAGATGGTGCTGTCAATGTTCTCCAACAAATATAAACCGCCTTTATCATATTATATAATATTGCATGATGGCACGGAACCCTCGGTGCGCGAGTCCGAATCGCTCTTGGCCGGTTTTATTTTATTTTATGAAAAACTAGTAACTTTTGAATAGCATTTGCCCTTTGTGTCATACATAATATAGTAAAAAATAGCTAACTTCAGTCACAAAATTTGTAAAGGACAAAACTAACCATCTGTAAGAAATTACAGGCACATGAGACCTTTGTCTCACGGGCGCAATGCACTGTAGCGTTGGTCACGTGCTTTGTGAACGTGATCACAGCAGTTCTGTCGTTGTAATAGTTAAAGGTTACCGCTTAACATCAGATGGACATTCGGCTTGCCTCGTATAAAGAAAATTTTAAAAAATATCTTGGAATTTACCTTCAACTAGATAACCAAAGAATTTACCCATCCTACATAGTTCTCAAGCAGTGAGTACGAAGATTACCGAGCGTGTAATTCGCAGTGGAATGTAATGGCAAGCGAGTCGAGCCCACACCGAATATGGGAAATATAGAACCCAACGGACCGCCACAAAGATAAATAATACTGGAAGAGACAACGGCCTAAAATATGAATGACGTCTGAAAAAAAACTAATCAATTCAATTAAAATAATGGGAACTTTTCAACCAAACAGACACGCGACGGAATTTTTGAAAACCTTAGAATATCTGAGCTGCTGAGGAAACGTTCAACAGAAACTTTTATATTATTTGTATAATAAAACCGGCCAAGAGCAAGTCGGACTCACGCACGAAAGGTTCTGTACCTACTACTGTAAATATTCTGCGAATATTTGAAGCGTCTACTTTTTGCCGTTATTCATATCGAGCAAAAAATGGCAAAAATGTCACAATTGTTGTATGGAAGCCCCACTTAATAGTAGATTGTATCTTAAGGGAGCAAAATAATATGTTTACGGCGAGGGCGCTTTTTTTAATCCAGAGCGTAGCGAGGGATTCTTTAGTAGAATCCCGAACGTAGCAGGGTATATTCAAAGTAGGTACGTCGCTCGAGCCAAAAATATATTTTGCGCCCGAGTGATACCACTTTTCTAAGTCTAACTAGTCTACTTTTCATCACCCTCTATGAGAAAATAAAAAGCTTCTCATATTTAATTGTAATACTATTATTTAATAAAACATAGAGTAACAACTAAATTGAAATTAAATAGTATCTAATAACAAAGCAACTAAAAACTTACATTTGAGACATTTTCACAATTAGCGCCTCTTGCATTTCTCCATTCTATAAAATTATTATAGGCTTTCATAAAATTTCTCCTGGGATTTTGCAGGTAATAGATTATCCATCACATTTCTTGCGCCAGTTCTAATACTTTCAGGAGTTAATTCTACACTTTCACTGTCACTTGAAGAACTCATTTTTTAAAACAAAACCATGAATTTCTAACAATCCGTGAAAATTGACGAAAACGCGGGCTGTAGTTCGCGCGTTTTTAATTTGATTTCTTTGTTTTTTATTCAGCCGGCGCCGTGACTATGGGCCGTCGTACCAGCCAGTCTTTATTTAAACAATATTTGCGTTCGATTTCTTTGACACTGAACACTAAGATGTTCCAAATTCAAAAAGTTCGCGGCAAAGATAATTGCTGCGCACTTATTATAATGAGGAATAAAAACTCATTACTGCCAGCTAAATAGATTTTTCGAATAGATGGGACGAAATTTTTTGTTTTATTTCTATTTAATTATTACTTTTTTAAGTGAATATACAACTAAATATTCTCTGAATATTTCAAGCGTCTACCTGTTGCCGTTATTAATACCGAGCAAAAAAGGGCAAAAAAATCACGTTTGTTGTATGGGAGCCCCTTGAATATTTATTATATTCTGATTTTAGTATTTGTTGTTATAGCGCCAATAGAAATACATCATCTGTGAAAATTTCTACTGTCTAGCTTTCACGATTCATGAGATACAGCCTAGTGACAGACAGACGGACAGCGAAGTCTTAGTAATAGGGTCCCATGTTTACCCTCTGGGTACGGAACCCTAAAAAAAATATCTTGGAATTTATATTTATATCCAGAGCTGTGCAGGTTCAAGCAATACGAATATTGCTGAGCGTGTAATTTGCAATAGAATATACCAATTGGTAGGAGAGCTGAACATACATACACCGAATAAAGCAAGTACCAAATGAAACACTACAAAGATACAAAAACGCATTGTTACTGAACTGATGATGATGAATACTGGAACAAACTATGGTCTAAAGAATGGGAAATATTCCACAAAAACTTCAGAAACTCGTCAATACGTAACAAAACATAAAAATAATATGCACTATCGGACCCGGCGGACGTCATCCTGTCCACTGATTTGAAGACATACTGACAGCAGCGCCATCTACCGGATTTAATTGTGTCGGTTTAACTGTTTAGGAGGAGTTAGAAGTACGCCCGCGCCGTATTCGTGATCATCGAAATTCGTGTCATAATTTATGTATGACCCTAAACGTACTCGATGTTTCCATTAATGGGAACTAATTCTAAACAGAAAGACGCAGATAGGAAACCTCATTCCTTTTTTTCGAAGTAGATAGAAGCTTAAGAAATTTATAAATTATTTTACTGCCACATCCATTGAACACTTATCTTCAGACAACGTTCCAGTAATCAGTTACATTTACAAACATTAGCACCTATCTTTCGAACGACGAAGGATTTTTATGCGCATTGACTCCCATTCTCAATATTCAAATATGTTATTTATTTACCCGTTGACAACCCTTATGCATTATCTTGTTTTCTGAATATACGTGAAACTTAAAGAATTTATTTTAGGTTTGTTTGTCTGATTGTTTTTAAAAGTCAAAGTCAATAGTGTTAAGTCATCCGGACCCAGGTAACAATCAATAATTGGAAAAAAAAATGAAAAAATGGCGATGGCCGCCAACATGAAATTACGAATTTATAAATTAACTTGACAATGGCGGAATTGTGTTAAACCAAACACAAAAGGCCATAAAATAAAAAGACAAGACAATTAATAATTGAACATTTAATTTGACTTTTTTACCATTAATTTACTTATTACGATAATATTACGTTACTTGATACTGGACTTGAGTTTTTCCGGAAAATTGTATCGGGGTCGTACTTTTTAAAATTTGGTTTCTCTTTATCGATCTAAAAGCCGGACATCAATCAACTTTTTAAGTTTTTACAAGAGCCAAACTAGCTTTCTTTTTCCATATGCAAAAACAAGTCACAGCACACTCCTAGTCAACCAGGATCTGCTAGAACCTAAAGTATCTATGGTTGCGTGTGGTCTTTCATTTGTGAAACGGAGCAATTTTGTACTGAACCAGTTCTAAATGGAATCCGGGTATTCAATAAATTGTGGGTATTTATAAGATAAGATTGAAGCCGTATTTTCTGAGGGAAAACGACATGGGTTTGTGCGTCTATGTTGGTATCTACTAAACAGAATCAAATATCTAAGTACCACCGTAACCGTAATTGCTAACAGTGAAGCAATTACGGAATAATTCAGTTACCACTGTTTATGGTTGTTTAGTCCTTCTGTAAACATGACGATTGCATGCGATTTTAGGTCTTTGCAGCTACATATCATTTTGCTGTAAATGCTTAGCGCTGTTTCCAGCCGAAAACAATCCTGCTAATATTATAAATTCAAAGCTTTGATCAAGCATCAATCGAAAGATCAAGCTAAAACTTTCCGAATCAATAGACGTGAAACAGGATTAACACATAGACTTATACTTAAAATCCGAGTTAAACGCGTGTAAAGCTACGATCAGAAGCAAGTTTGCAATAAAGAAAATGACAGTAACAAATATCGGAATCAAAAGTGGGCGCTACCACTAAAGTCTTACGGCATGTGTGAGAAATAAAGAACCTACAGACTGTAGTTCCAGCGCCGCGTCTGTAGACTTTTCGTCATAAACTCTACTATGTACTTCAAGATGTCTCTACTATGTATCTACTTATGTAAATAACTATCTACCGATCGATTCCTGATTTAAGGGCTTACTTATCATGGTTAAGCACTACTAAATTTTTTACATACTAGTATTTTCATGCAAAACTGTCTACCACGCCTAAATTTTCGCCTTTTGAATGAAGAAAATGCCTGGCAAAGATAATGGCGGGAAAAAGGTTTATTCATTCCATTGCTTATGAAGGCGTTTAAAATCTTATTTTCCTATTTACCTATATATATTTTTTTTAATTTAATATTTTTATTGATTTTGATGTAATTTTTGTGAGAAATCTTATTACCCAATATTATGTACTATATAGTTAAGCCTTTGTAAAGTAGAAATAGTATTCCATTATTTTAATAACCATGTACCTAGGTTAAGAATCTGGTTCAATGCATCGTCAGCGCTCTTTATTCATTTGTTTTTTCATTTATCTACAGTTTATGCTAAGTAGGAGGTAGGGTCTTGATAATTGCGTTGTATATGTAGTTTAGGATCTTAATAAATAAATGATTGATTGATTAATATATTTTTTACTAAAAACGTTTCATCAGATATCGCTAATAATTTAGGACCTGTTTATTTATAAGTGTTCCATATTTTGTAAGACAAGAACCTCACATTTCTCCACAGGATTCCGCGAGTCCTCCTTCCTGTACGCTCTAGCAGCGGCCGGCGTCGCGCACGCAGTTGCTCGCGCTTGCGCACAAGGAAAACTGCTCTCCTGCGGCTGCGACCCCTTGGGGTTCAGAACCAGAACCCACGACCAGGGTGCGTAACTAACTTACGACCTCAGTTGCTTTTTTATCAGAACGTGACGCAAGAGGGTTGAATTCTCGGTATTTCTGGGTATTTCCGCGAATTCTACTAATTTTCATTTAATTCATTGCTCGACACCATTGGTTGGCATCACTTATTTTGAGTAAAGAAGTTATGCGAGTCAGAGACGAGGCTTAAAAAATAGAATTAATTAAATTCGAGGCACACATCTTCCAAACACCCTCAATTTTTTCTTCCGAACCCGCCATCAATGCGAGGCATGGAACGGGCCATGAAGTGTGTTTTGCAAGCCACGTTGCTTATGTCATATTTATTTCACAGGTCGTCAGCGCCCCAACAAGTGGGAATGGAGCGGATGTTCACACAACCTCGCGTTCGGAGTCGACTTCTCAAAGCAGTTTCTGGATGTTAGGGAGAAAGTGGATGATCTGCAGTCGAAGATCAACGTCCATAATAATAATGCTGGAAGATCAGTAAGTTAATTTCATTTTCAGAAGATCCATGTCTATAGTAATAATGCTGGAAGATGCGTGAGTATTCATAGAAGACAGGCGGTAGTAGTAGATACTTATATTTCGCCAGAGAAGGATCCTATCTTGTAAAGACTAGAAGAATAAACTACAAGGCAGACGGTTTCTCGTACGGCTGTGGCCCCTTGGGTTTTAGATTCAGAACAGACGACCAGGGCCGTCAGTGGCCCTATAAGTGAGAATGGAGTAGGTGTTCTCACAACCTTGCGTGTGAAGTTGACTTCTCTAGGCCTTTCCTGAATGCTAGGAATGAGGTGGATCATCTAGTCGAAGAATATCATAATAAAGCTGGTGGGAGACAGGTAAGTGATTTTTTGTATTTAATGTACATACGGTATTCAACGTTCCGTAATTTTAGTAGAAGAGGAACTTATCTGGTAATAGACTAGAAAACAAAACAAACAAGGTAGACTGCTCTTATGTGGCTGTGACATTAATTGAGAATTCACGACTACTAGACTGTTCTCCTCTTCTAAACGAAAATTTTACGGCTGGAATGGCTTAAAAGTAGTAATAGATCAGTCACTCGATTTTGGCAGTTTTTGTTAGGCAAAACTGTTAAAACCTAGCATGCGCTTATAAGGACGCTATTGCAATAGCAGACTAAAGGTGCCTGTAAACGGGCTAGAAAAGTGGCATATTGCCGGCAATTTTGTTGATCAATATAGCGCAGTATATTTGCAACTATACCCTTGCTGCAATTTCATACTGCAATTAATTGCCGAGTGTAGTCCAACAAGATTTTGCAACTGGATTGCTGAGGAATTTTGCATGTACACGCCAAGCTATATTGCGGCTAGATCTCAGTAGGTAATAAATGTCAAAATGGTGGATACTGAAGCTGTTCTCGTTGCTGCAGCATGGATGGATTTCGTTGATAAAACTCAAAATCTTTTGGTTTGACCACTCGGCCATGATAAATAGAATTAAATTCAACAACAGAATTAAACAGATACAAAACAACTAACGCCGCGCGCAATTGCGACAGTTGCGCCACGAAGCTAGCGACGGGACGAGGCGACGAGAGGCGAGCGAGGAAAAGAGATGCATCTATACGTCAGAGCAGAAACGATATACGGCGATATTGCGCTAAATTCAAAGCAGGATAAATCATGTGCAATTCTAGCCGGCTAGACATAAAATACTTGCAAGAACTTGAAATATCTTGGCAACATCGCCGGGCTACACAGCAAGTATTGCACTGTGTTGAGCGATATAATCAGCAAATTAGCGGCTATACAATTGCAGCAAGAAATTGCCAAAAATGTAGGCCGTTTACAGGCACCTTAAGACGCGTGATCGTGTACAGTATCACACTATAAAACAAAACAAGCAACATCACATACTTTCACATTTCCATATCAAACACAACTAATTACCAATAAACATTTTATGTTAAACATAGCATGCTTTCCAAATACCAAAATTCTAAAATCAATTTTATTTACACTCCCTAAATAAAAGGTGATTGAGCGACGGCTTTCATTAGAGATGTGTTTTATGTCACGACAACACTAATTTGTTACAATCGAGTTGTGGAACCCAGAGGCATTAGAATAATTTGTGAGATATAGGTAGCAAGTCTACTCACATTAACCAAGAACTTGGTTCAAGACTATGAAAAAGAAGGTTAGTTTTATATTCGTTATCCATGAACTTCTAAAAGGAAATTAGAAGTTAATTAAACTTTAATACAAGGTATTAAGGCTTCTTCATCTCTCTAGAGTGGTTTACAATGGCAGAGTCTACCGTAGCACATTGATAGGCTTGTCCAGAACTTTTATAATTTTTCATTTTATATATGTACATATGTAAGTATTTGATTCAGTAGCCCAAGTAAAATGCAAATAGGTTTTAATTAAAAATTTCTTGGCCATTAATAGGAAGAATATAATTATGGATTGTGTACTCCACAGAAACGTTTCGTAAAAACAAACACAAAACATCAAATACACAATCAAATAACACTCAAAGTAAATCAAGCATTGTCTTTGATATGTATTCAAGTACAGGTTGAAAAGATTTCTTGATGGTACTTCAATTTACCTCGTTAGAAGCTACCGTGCATACAGTGTGTTTGATCATGCAGGGTGAATTTCAAATTGTGTTTGAATGAGCTTGACGTTGAACGTGTAGATGGGACGGAATTAGGTACGCAACGAGTGGCCTGGTTTGTGATGGCTATTTACGTGACTCCCTGATTAACAGCCGACTAAGTTGTGAGGATGTATAGGTGCTGGGAAAACCTAATCCATCTAGCAATGTCCCAGGCACTGCAGCGTCCCGTTGAGCACGAATGCCAGTTGCTGACGCATAAATCATCTTTAATATTTTTTAAAGCTGTTACTACCGAGTCTAATAGCCATTGCATGTATCGGTATGTACCGCTTTCGATCGCACGCTAAAAATATAACAATGGACATAAAATAGTCGATTTATTCTTATGTACCTATATAATTCTTATATCGTAGCGATTTCGGAGGGTGGCTAGCAAATAGTAGAATCAAGTTTACGGGTAGTAGGTAATTAATGTTTCTTAGGCTCTTGATGAAATGCTATCATGTATAAACTACGGCTACCACTTAACATCGAGTGGGCCCTCTGTTACCTTAAAACCTCGTTTCCAAATGCATAAAAAATAATGGCTCAAATAAAATCCGAACTTAACATTTCAGTTTAAACCCACGAAACAAGAACTAAGTACTTAAAATCGCGATTCCACCAAGGACACCCAAAAGCGGCCCATTACCGGACATAATTACTATAATAACCCGAATGAAATTTTGCAAAGTCCATTAGCAATTTTTCGTGTATCAATAACCGACTGAATACCGAATGGGATACAGTTTATAGCACATAAAGTGTATCCCTGGTGGGGTGTGATCGTGGCGGCTATATAATAACATATTTTATAGCCATGTACGCCATAACAGACCACCCACGCTGGGTATTGTTGCCACGCCCCCCACAGCTATCCAATTTGAGCTAAGGAACTACCAGATGGCTTTGTGCCTTGATACGGGACCGATGAACATCTGCTTGGACGGAATGGCTGTATAAATAAGAAGAATTTATAAGGTGTTATGTCATTTGTTTCATGCTATTTCTTAGTTAAGGTATGTAGTATAAGTGTACCTATGTGTATGTTGATTTTTATATTTTTTTGCTATTTTGTGCTAATTATGTATAAGCATAATTATTCATAATCAATTCGATATTGACGTCTGATGATAATCTGAAGGGAATATATTGTGTCAAGGTGTTAAATTAATAAACACTATGGCACAAACTTAGGCAGGCTTACCCTTAGCAGTGGGTAAAATTTTTGAGAAACATCGTTTGGATATAATGGCTGTTTTAAGAAGATAAATGTTGTTATATATTATAGCTTGATAGGTGTTTTATGTATTCGATATTTACATCTGATGGAGAAAATGGAAGGAAAGAAGTTGATGATGATGACTTTGACGCAGGGGTGCGGGTTCGATCTCCGCCGCAAGACATTTGCTGCGGATCTAGGTGTTTGTTATGGTTACAATTATAAATTTATGATAATTTACATATATTATTATGCATTTACCCTGCAGCGGAAAGCACCGAGTGAATTTATATGAGATCGTTATAGGCAAGCTGGGATTAATAGTAGGTTTATGTATAACTAGGTCATCTAGTTTTTTTGGTCTGCATCGGCGTCGTGTTTCGTCCGGATTCCAATCTGCGGCATCTTAAATTTTTTCCTTTTTACCGAAATAAAAAAAAAGGAGGTTGTCAAGTCGTCTGTATTTTTTTCAACTCAGAACAAACTAGGTACATAATAACAACATATTATGTTGTTATCGAACTGAATTCAAAAATTATTTTAAGAGTTAAAATAGATAGACTTTGAATTATGGCATATTTTTTTTACCTCAGTTCACTGGTGATGGGATCCATCCATCGAGGGAACTCTTCAAATGTTGCAGGTAAATATAAATAGATTTCAGCATATGTAGCTTAAAGTCAAGCATTTGCATTCAAAAAGTATGATTTGGTGAAATGGAACTGAAGAAGATGACCACAGATGGTTATCAGAACTCTTTAATAATACAAAATTCACGGATGACGACGTCCAAAGATGGCCAAGATAATTATATCCCTAACCACTTATCATCATACTCAGCTGCATCATCATAATCGTCAGCATCAATGTCATTGGAATGAAGTTTAATGGAATAAAAGTAGTAGTAGAACTTTTTGTGAAAAGTTCATCCGGGGAAGTACTACCACCATACCTATTTCTGCCGCCAAGCAGTAATGTCTCCATTGCTGTGTTCCGGTTTGACGGGTAAGGGGGCCGGTGAAATTACGGGCACATGAGACCTTACAACTCTGTCTCAGGGTGACGGGCGCAATGCAATGTAGCGTTGGTCACGTGCTTAGTGAACGTGAACAGTGATCATCGTAATAGTGTCTACTGGAGTCCCATCAAGGTATAGTCATCATCATTATCATCATTTCAGCCGCAAAACGTCCACTACTGAACACAGGCCTCTCTAGGGATAGTTGCCATACTCACCACGCATGGCAGGCGGGTTGGCGAGCGCAGTACGGGATATTGATACACGGAAATACGCTGCTGAGAGATGCTGCCCACCTTCCGGAGGTATCCTTTGGCAGGCTCTTACTGCATCCATGGGTATGAGAGGAGGGGTAACATTCTACTGCCGGCACCCCACGGTACCCCAAGGTATAGTGTTATGCCTTTAATTTAAACTTGCCGTTGGGTTTTTTGTTTCACTTAATAATGTTCGTTTGCTTTTAAAGTTCTGATGATGGCATTTATCATAAATCAAGGGGTTTGGATATTTTCAGCAAAATTTTAGAATTTTTGATTGAAGACGGTTTTTTTGTTAAAAAAAGTAAATAAATATTGTCTTATACAAATAAATGGCTTCGGTTCATGGCAAGCAGCCGTCGAACCAACGGATTCCGATTTACAAGCTCGAAGTTGTAATTTGGACACCTCTCCTCAAGTGTAACCACAATAACCCAAATGTGTCTTGCCCTATTTTATTATGGAACCCCAAATCGGACATTAAAACGGCTCATTAAATGATATGGACATTAAATCGCTTTTTATAGTTACGTCAAAATAAAGGTGAAATACGTGTCACGTTGGGGGCAATGTATTTAAACGTGTGTAATCCTCTTTTGTATTTTTTATGTAAAATAAGTTCAAAAAAAGAAAAAGCAGATTGTTACGTCAAAAATAGATTTTTTTCGCTTTTTATTGTTATGTCAAAATCAAGGTGAAATACGTTTCACTGTATTTAAACGTGTACGATCGTCTTTTGTATTTTTGATGTAACAATCTTTTTTTTTTTAAACCTATTGTTCCATCAAAATTACAAAAGTGGATCACACAAGTAGGTAAATGTTGGCAATTTTTTATACCGTTAGGTCTATTGGAGAGAATAACCCTGAATGGAGTTAGATAGAAAAACCATTTCAAAAAATATTTGGAATTTCAATCACACATACAGATTACCGGTATTTTCTTTATAATTGTGGTCTTTTCTTTATATTTCATGAGTATATTTTATGAAAATAATGACTTTATTCAAAATTGCGTATTTGGAGAAGTGTGGCCTCAACTAGCCAGTGACATCGAGAAATGGAAGGAGGGAAGGGAGGCATTAAATGCCTTGCCCTGCAGCGGGACACTAAAGGCCTAAAATAATAATAAAATCGTGTAATTACTCCTTTTCCCAGCTGCATCAATAAATCTTAAGACCAGCATTGGTCGTCCTACGGCTGAGATTATGATGAAGATTTGTAATATGGCATCATAATTAGCGGAACAGAGCTAGCTCACTTAATTTTTCCGAGTTAAAAGGGATACCTACAGCTGTGTTTCCAATGAAATGGTAATAACTTGCCCACTGACACCTAAAACCGTCCGAGTCGGTTATTAGTTACCATCCACTAACTGATCTAAGCCACTGATATTGTAGGTAGATAGGGTCGAAGCTAGGTCATTTGATAGGGAATTTATGAAGACAAAATTACTTTCATATTACAATGACAAGTAATCAACATAAATTAATAAGGTTTTTTGGCTGTGAGGTGCCGGCAGTAGAATAAATAAATAATGCTCGACAGTTCACACAGCATCATCTAGCACTAAGATAAGCCGAGGTTGTGTTATGGGTACTAGATGACTGATATACTAAATTAATAACACAGAATGTTGACCCTCCTCTCCTCGTGGATGCAGTAAGAATCGGCCAAGGGATACCCCCAGAAGATGGACAGTATGTATGTCCAGCAGTGGCCGTAGGAGCAATGATGATGATAATTAATAGAAAATACACTAAAATCATTAAAAGAGTCAGTACGCTTCTCAAAAAGCTCTGGAACCAGCGGTGCATTTCCTTTCCTGTGACCACTACCGAGTAACCGACAGCAAAGCCAAAATACCAGACGTAGGATTACTCCTAATAATTTAATAGGCATTTAATAATAAACATGTCAAAGTGATGTTAAATACAACAGAGCCAACTTATCAGGGCGTCCAATTAATACAGCGCAATCAAAATTGGTCTCTATTTCAATAGCTCATTAGTTTATAGTTTTCTAAGGGTCTATAAAGTTTCTTCGGATGATATAATACTAGTATTAACTAAATCTGACATTAAAGGGGCATACCAGGGACTTATTATAGGGATTTACGACAGATACAATTTACGTTCTTACAAAGTTTTATAATACAAACACGACGTTGTACAATGTTATTTAATTTGTTATTCGTTTATGGTTCTTAATTACATTATGGTGTTTAATTTATATTTGAGTTAGTTGCGTAGCTGACTTTTACAGGACTGTCAGTTAAGGTTGTCTTGTCTTTTTATTTTATGGCCTTTTGTGTTTGGTTTAACACAATTCCGCCAGTGTCAAGTTAATTTATAAATTCGTAAGTTATTTGGCCAGCCATGTTGTCGGCCATTGTCAGTTAAGGTTAAGGAATGTTTTTATTACAATCTATTGCACTTAGGATGAGTTCGTGACAGCATAGAATAATTTAAAATCAATGGGCGCAAAATTGACGACAACTGCTTAGTCTTCTTTCTCTTTCTTTTTGCACTTCTTAATTATTTTATTAACTATGTATGATATATAAAGGTAACCAAAAGTGCCTCCGAATGGCTAAGGTAATAAAAAAAAACTTTATTTTCGGAACTTAGTTTAGGGTACGATAAAACAAGGAAACCATGGTACCTGCATTAGCAAAAGCTGTGTCGCAGATACCATTGCCTCCTCCGCTTCATAAAATATAAGTACAGTTCCAGACTAAATGTACAACTAATATAATAAATAACACACTGCTACGTGTCGTCGCCTGTTCGTTTTGCTTCAACTTGGCTCCTGCTCTATCCCTGAACTCATCCTACTTGGAATAGACCATATAGTGGCACTACCACCAACTGAGATTACTCAAGTAAAGTAGCACTTGAGTAGTTTTAATCGAAAACGACACTCAAGTTTTCACATTAAAAGTTTGGGATTCCAACCCGCAACCTCCTATGCCAGTCAGCTCGTCTACTCCGCCACTGAGTTCTTCAAAATAACGACAATTTGATTGGACATTTTTACGACTCAAACCTATGTGGTCGAGGTGTTATGCGACTTGTAAGTAGCTAATGCTTACAATATCGTTTTTTATTGCTAAAACAGTCTAAGTTATATACAAGACATTAATTAAAAACATCTATATTTATATTAACTCGTTTTCTCTTCATAACCTTTATACTTTTAACCTTGTGCCCATAAAAATGTCGTAAGTCATTGTAATACTATCTTATTTGTAATTTGTATAGGATAGTGTTAAACCGCACTTAACCAATTATGCCTGGTAAAAATTGCTTTAAACTCAAGGCCGTCTATTGTACGTAAGCTTACATTTTTTTTTATTAGATAACTTTTGTGCAATAAGGTGTTCATTTTGCCAGGTGCGTGTCGAGCCACGCGCCATGTAGGGTTTCGTAATTAACCGTAGACATGTTAAAAGTCTAAGTAAATACTTTTTTCTTTTTTACTGAAAACAGATCATTAATCCTGTACCATCATCGGATATTTGGTATCCGCTCTAAAATCTGTCTGACAAAACACCAAAACGCCAAAGTTTACTAATACGCTAATCCCAATTGAAAATTTCAATCTATAACCCTTCATGTGCATACAAGCCCGGTGGTCCGACCCCACGCTTGACCATTGTCCCCCCCTTGGCCCATTGTCCCCCCTTGGCCAGGAGGTACATAATTAACAGCCTCCCAGTGAGATCTCAGTTAGACACGCTCTGTAATAACCCCCGCGATGATATTTTTATTAATGTCAAAATAAAGGCGGATGCAGTCACACTGTGGTGTGCGATAACGCTCACGTGAATTTTTACATTCATTGCCTTCAAAGAAGGTGGTGTGTTCGTAAGTAACTCTTGCTAGCTGTACCTTTTCGAGACGCCCGGTCTTCCCTCTCATTGAAGGGACATAGTATATTTACTAACTGTCATTATGCCAATTATGACTTAAAATATAACTTTTTGGATCATAATATGTAACTCTACCACTGGATACAGTAACATAAAGGACATCGAGGACATAGCCCAATAGAGAGGAAGAAAATCTCATTATCTTCACTAAACAACAATTCCACCAAAAAATTGCAGCGACCTCACACGTGTCACACGTGTGACACATATCACACGTTCCTAGAACACATTTTAACTGTGTTATTAGGAATTGTACCAATGTTGACGTTAACTAGGTACGACTACACAAAATAAAGCAGAGGTAAATCAAATTAATTTCAGATAATAGTTCTTGCACAATGTCTTTGAATCGACCGTAATATCGTCATAGACATATCCGCAACGCACTTCCTCCGCCAAGACTAAAATTAAATATTAACACAGTACAAACATTACCATCATCCATAGCCAGACTTCACTCACTGTAAATGCCCCCCTCAGTTCGTGCCTTCCACCACGATCCACGCTAGTCGCATTCACTGACGCCATAGTACAAACGTTAAAAAAATATTACAAAATAACAGTGTACATTTCACCATCTGGACCCAAGGTCTTTAACACAACCCATAAACAACTTATACATACTTAACGACACTTAACACAAGCTCTGCTTAGCTTGTGTTAAGGGTACCAGATAATTGATATAACACTTGAATACCTTTTTTTGTAAATACATTCAAATATTTTTTTATACGTAGACATGTCTGTCTTCCTGTCTGTATATCTGTCTGTCTTCCTGTCTGTCCGTCTGTCGGTCTGCCAAGACCCTTTATCTCGTTCTGTGGTATCGAGTTGAAATTTAAACCATATATGTAGGTACTCAAATCTACAGTTTCTTTAAACGGTTAAAAAACAATATTCTTTGTAAAAAGATACAGACGTTTTTACCGCAAAAAACGCATGTTTCCACATTCTCAAAGGAATCAGGGGGTACTTCCCGTAGATCTAGAACTATAAAATTTGGCAAGGTATGTTGTCTTATACTGTATATGTATACAGAGAAAAATGCAAAAACTTTTGCAATGCAATCATACAAAAAAGCGTCCTTTAAAAAAGTACGAAATCAATCATCGAGGTTAAGCAACACTACGCGCGGTCATAAATTGGATGGGTGACCGAATCTTTTTGTACATTTGAAAAACTTTTACTAATATTTATTCTGTTCCTAAATACCTACGGACCCCTAGTGGGCGAGTCAACTCGCACTTGTCCGGTTTTATTTTTTTTCACGGACATTGGTCCTTACAAAATAATAGTCCAATACGGACAAATATCTGGCCACGAAGGTCGTCAAACTAATTCGTTGTTATATTATTTTTTAAACTAGTAAAAAATAAACTTTTAATAAATTCATAATCAAGTGATGAGAATAAGGTTTGCCCCAATAACCAACAAGTTTACAATTGAAATATTGGTGTAATCGAGGTGAAGAAAATTGATTATTAAATGACTGAAATATAAAAATTATGCGTGTGCGTGGTTGTGTTGTCGGTTGTGATGTTGTGTTGACGTAGAGAGATCCGGTGCAAGGTGACGAAGATACGTTCGGTTTTGTAGTTGTCGTAGACATCAAAGTTTGTCGCTGGAAAAGGGTCCTCACTTAACATAAGATGACATAAGGGCTGCAGGGCCGACTATATCAAAATCAATAAGTCTTTATTCAATAGAGCAAAAAGCTAGAATAGTCAATTTTCAAAAGAAGAACGAGACACATTTAAATTAAATAAAGCACATAATTGAATTCGTTCGCATGTACCTTATTGGCTCAACTAATATTAGCGTTACACGTCTGTGTGATAGTCAGCCGAGTCCGAGGCGGACCATAAAAGATTGCCCGACCCACACACGAAATTAGGCACCGCATTAGAGTGGCGAGGTGATAATTATGTTACAAAAAATATATTCGATGAGTTAATATTTTGTCCCGATGACTCTATGATATCGATTTAAATATTATGGCTGTCTCTATTGTGTTGATAATTAGCGGTTTCCTGTGACTTCGTTGGGATATATTTTAATTGTACTAACAGATAATTCAAGGTATTTTTTTGTCAGCCTATATCGTCCCACTGCTGGGCAAACGCCCTCCCCAAATATCTGCACTCGTCCCAAGAGCGTTGTATTTTATTGTAGTGTGTATTATTTATTACAACAAAAACGACATGTTATGTACATGAAAAGCAAGATTTTTGTATTGGATTGCACCAAGCATGGTCCCGGGAAGACTGATAATAAAGGTAATTTACGCGATAAATACCCCGTTATATGTATGTTAATAATGTGTTGTGATCGCGAAAGTTTAAAAAAGACAAGATTTTTGTACTTCTTTATTTCGAACAAGTTTTGATTAAATATAATCACCGATTATAAGTTAGGATGTTTAAGTGTATGATCAGGATTAGATCCGTTACTTTAAAGCTATGAATTAATGTATGAACACTATATTTTACACAACAGAAAATACTTAAAACTTAGTGATCTATGTATATATCTAGTACTAAACTTTCGCGATCAATGGACATTACCTTCTGTTTAACGGACATTAACCTTTACCGTGTTGCCCGTGACTCGAGAGCAGCAGCAGGGCACTCGAAACGTCGGGAAATAATAAAACAAGGTAATTACGTCGTCGTGCTGTCATCAGTACCCCTTTCTAGGGTCACTGGGTGGGGCCTCGAGGTGGGACCTCTTTACCCCGGCTTCTTCTCCAAGGGTTATTACCCCTGGGTCATTTGATGGCGCCTTCTACGGCTGGCGTTCAGTTAGGCGTGTTAGTTATCGTCGCTTGATGAGGTATGTAGAGGTAGAAGGTCTCGTGCCTGTGAGCGCCATAGTAATTACGCGCTAAAGTCCCGTATAACAGTTTAAAATTATGTATATTACCTATCTGTCAGACACCCTCCTTATCGATGAAGATTGCATAAAAAAAAACTAATCCGTATTTTATGTATGAATGTTTCGGCCATTGTTATTGATTTGAAAGGTAACCGTGGGATTGTATCAGTTCTCTTCGATGACCGGTCTTAATTTATAATTGTGTCTTTTATGTCTTTTGTGTCAAAGAAATATAACAATCAACAAACCATAACATCTAACGAATTTTTTGACTTCTCATTTACTTTATACGGTGGTTATACGATATTACGAATTGTATAACTTTTTTTCTTTTTCGGACCCAAATATCTCAAAAACCGTATCACGTAAAAGATTTGATCACTGAACACTTTTTGTTTGTTATCATTTACTCTGTCGATTGACATGCGTTTCATGACTGGCCGCCGAAACATGTTTTTTTCAAAATGGCGGACTAGTAGGTATGCCAGGCTCCATACAAAAATGTTCGAACCTCTTTGTGTACTGCATAGAAAAAGCCTCTTCATTTCCCTTAACATCCTAAATTCTAAGTCTTTATTTAGTGGGACCGTAATGATAAGTTGACTCTTTGGTAAGTTGTTTTACAAAAAAACACATCACACTTTAGCACTAATTTCAATTCTGTTCGTTTCAAATGAGATAACGTTTCGAAAGACACAAAAAATCAAAAATCGATGCCAAAATAACAACATCAAAAAAAATATTTTCGGAGCCAGGGTTTTAATTTAAACTATAGAAATATTTTTTTTTGTTATTTCTATAGTTTTAAACCCTGGTTCCGTTGGTTTAATAGGCGAATAAGACGCAGAAGGCTGCGGGTTCCATCCCCGCCAGGGGAAAAATATTTGCTTTATCTGCAGACGCCGTGGGGTGCCGGCAGTAGAATATTGCCCCTCTTCTCTTGCCCGTTGATGCAGTAAAAACCTGGTAGGGGCACTGTTCATCTACATAAATTCTTCCTTAGTTTGGGACTAGCTGCTGTAGCACTGTACGTCTACATAAATTCTTCCTTAGTTTGGGACTAGCTGTAGCACTGTGCTTCTACATAAATTCTTCCTTAGTTTGTGACTAGCTGTAGCACTGTGCTTCTACATAAATTCTTCCTTAGTTTGGGACTAGCTGTAGCACTGTACTTCTACATAAATTCTTCCTCAGTTTGGGACTATCTGTAGCACTGTTCATATACATAAATTCTTCCTTAGTTTGGAACTAGCTGTAGCACTGTTCTTCTACATAAATTCTTCAATCTTTCATTCTATGTCTACGTAACTTTCTTGCCAGCCTACACCTTATCTTCATTTACGTGCAGTATACACTTATACACCTCAAGGGCATAATTACGGTCTGCAACTCTCCAAGGCCCTAATGACATCATGTTTAGTCTACAGGCTCTGGCTATTATCACGTACCTCATTATAAACACCTTCGACACTTCAATAGTGATTTAGATTGATGACACTGGTTATGTGATGATTGCAATTCATCAAGATGATAATTTATTATTGTATGCATGCAGACATTTATGCCAACATGATGCTTAGAATCTTACTTACGAGTATCATACTAATAAACTGCTCGCACGCCTTGTATCATGATAAAAAGTAGCATAGTGATTGATAATGCTGGATTATATTTTATAACCTACTTCAAAGAAGGGAATAGGTAGTATTTTAGTTAGTTTTCGTAGTGAAACAATAAACCTTTATAGTTTCGCTTTGTCTGGCTGTCTGTCTGTCCGTTTCTTGTTTTACTACGAAACCCTTAAAAGTACCCGTGACAAATATTTGCTGATTAAGCAAACAATTGTCGGCGGGGTTCAAATCCGCAACCGCCTGCGTATAAATCTGAAAGAGAATCTAAGCTGACTATCAGACTAACTGAGCTACGGAGGTCGTACCTAATGCTGAAGTGCTTATGGTTAAGTGTTTGTTTCACAAGTTTTCTATTGTACATAATATAATTTATAAGGGTTATATGGCTTTTAAAATACATACAAATGATCTGAAAGTTTATAACGACGAATTATTACTGCTAACGCTTCTATGTATTTTTGTAAATTCTAGTAACCTTAATCTTCTGTAATTGCTTAAGATTCTGTCTGTAGTTTTGAGTTTGTTTTGTATTGTATTGCCCATCAGGGTCCATAGGAACTGAGCTTGCCACTTATAGCTTTTTCAAGGAAACAATAAACGTATTTAGTAGGTATTGTGTAATATGAAATAACAGTCAATAATATTTCCAAACTAGAGGCGAACTATTAAATCTGGGTTAAAAAGTGCATAATGTCGTCGTAAAATGTCGAAACACCAAAGCAGACATAATAAACCACCCTTGGTAGCCAAGAAAACGAACAGGTAATAAATTGCTCAATTAAAAGCAACGCACAGATGGTAAACCAGCAGCAGTCGAATTTCACCTCGAAAGTGTACGAGATAACTCAATAGACTGCGTTGATTGTTTCCATGGGTGGCATGTAATAACTATCCAGGGAATTCGAAATCGGAGGGCTGTTGCTAGCGCCACCATTAAGGCCTCAATAGGCCTCGATACCCGCGGTGGCGTGGTCGGCCGCTCCGGGCCGCGTATTAACCGGCCGTATTTCACGAATTGGCCATCGAGGTGAGAACATAATAAGCGGTTCGGGCCATTTTTAATATTCCGGCTTCATTACGACGTATTACAAACGTCTTGGGTGGCGAATTCTATCGCGAACGCTCTTAATGCTACGTTATTAAGGCCCGTCTGACACCGAGGGCGGGTCCGGACGCCGATTTATTTGAATTTTTGCCCCGACTCAATTTAGGAAATTGTTCCGCGCCGGCGGCGTTGGCGAAATTAAGACGTCAACGTGATTGCGCCGGCGCAGGCGTTTAATTATGTAAATGTTATGAGCTAGCTGGTGGGTGGCGTAATGGAGTAATTGCGCTGATGTGGTCACGTATGGGGACAATTGGATTTATGCTTTTGTGAGACATGTCTCATCAGGGATCATGATTGTGTTGGCTATTCTTATTCCGCAGAACTTCGCACTTAACAATGTTTTGATCAATTTCTTTGTTGTACCTGGATCATAATCTTAATTTGTACAATGTTTTTTAGACCACACAAATTGAAGAGGGCTTAAAAGCCTAAAGTACCTATAAACAATTACGAATCAAAGTGCACATACCTACCGCCTGTGTCAATTTATTTGTGACTTTCATTTCTCCCAAATATAATCCTTACTCGCGTGTCATCTGAAGACAACAAATTCAATAACGTGTATATAATATTCAATTTATTGTTAAATAAAACATTATGTAAATTGACTTTTCAAAGAGGCCCTTGCGGTCGCACTAAATAAAGGATTTTTTGAGTTTGAGATTATAAAAATGAAAGTGTAATCTTCCCTCAGATTCTTTCATCACACATGGAAGTGCGCTGCAAATGCCACGGCATGTCTGGAAGCTGTCAGCTCAGGACTTGTTGGAGGGCTACTCCGGACTTCAGGGTCGTGGCTTCGACTATCAAGAGACAGTACCGAAAGGTGAGGCCTATTTCTGACTAATTGAAGAACAATTATATAAAGTAAGGAGAGAGCGCGAGAGAGGTTAATGTAACATACTTTGATCCTTATTAAGTATTTGCATTATAATTAAATGGAATCAAGACAACTTAAGATTCCAGAGCCAATGGTGTAAATATGTAGAATAGCATCATTTTATCTGGTAATAATTTAAGAAACGTTAACGTGTTAATTTTTTTAAACATTCGTCTTGCCACAATCTCATCTGATGGTAAGCGACGATATGGCCGATGATAGATCACAGAACTTCGGAGGACCACAGACTTTCCAGACCCAGATCTCCCCTATCTAATAGAATAAAACAAGAAATAACAAAACTAATGGTAAACTCCATAACCTGAGAGTCTTTTAAATAAAAGCATATTATAGATACTAATATTTCTTTCAGGCACTTATGGTGGCTCAAGAGGAAATGAACCGAGGAGTGAACGTGCTTCGAGGTAGACCACGAGGCCGGAGGAGGAGCAAGCCAAAACCAGCCCCGAAGAGCAGTCTGCTGTTCTTTGAAAAGTAAGCTAAGTTTATTAATGAATATACAGGATGACCGATAATACGATACATCCCTTAAAGGGGGTTATAGAAGAGCTCATTTTCAATTTAGGAAAAAAGATTTTCCATGAATAACGATCGTAGTTTTTGCACCATAACATATTTATTTCTGGCAATCATAACTAAATGTGTATTATAAATAAATTCTTAATCATTTAGTAAAATGACTGAAAACTTTTTGAATACCTACTTGGAAAAATAAAGCAAAATTACGGTTAATCTACAGTACCTAAACATCAAAAGTTTACTGTTATTATTGTTCGAGTGCAAAATATCTCAACTTTAAGATCAAAATCGGGGGATTTCCATAAAAAAACAACATAACGGATAATTTAAAAAATAATACATTCCGACACCCTATCTTACAACAGAAATGATTCGAAATGAGCTCTTCTATAACCTACTTTAGGAAATATATCGAATTACCTTACCAGTCACCCTGTATGTAGAACTTTGCGCAAATATAAATGTAGACCATGATTAACACATAAGCCTTATGCGGGTAAAGTGCATGCGTAGCCGCGGGCAGAAACTAGTATTCCATACTTTTAAAATGTGGGTATAATTATTAAAATATATTTAATTGAATACTCCACCTTCCATCAGATCCCCAAGCTTCTGCGAAGCTGACCCTCGAATGGACTCCGCGGGGACGTCTGGCCGCGTCTGCCGCATCGGCAGAACCTCACGCACTGGCTCGTGTGATCTCCTCTGCTGCGGGAGAGGTCACGCTCTAATCCGTAGGTCCAGTCTCAAGCCCTGCAACTGCACGTTTCACTGGTGCTGTCGAGTCGACTGCCAGAAATGCAGAGATGATAAATGGGTTGCTATCTGTAAGTAGTGCCACATTGCTTGCCTGTCTTCGTCTTTCTATGGAAGTCTTGTAACTCAGAACGTTTATTCAGTGTGAGTCGAACAATTCTAACCTATGATCTAAGGAACGCTGAAACTTTTCTTCGGTCAATAAATGCTTGCCCAGCACAAATTCTTGTGATAAATTTAGCACATTCCAATTAATCAGTATTATTAACGAAATCATATTCTGCATAAGACTTGTAATCGATTTTACCTTGTTATAAATATTTAATAACACTTCTTCTACTTAGAACTTATTTTTACATTCCATTTTACATAACATAGCACGTGTAAATATTTAGTAACATTGAATAGAACGTTTTCATTAGATTTAGCAATTATAAGTATTGTAACATTCCAATGAAGTGATAAATATAAGTAATTAGGTATTTATTGTTCATTATTTTATTTATTGTAATAATTGAGATCGTGTGTACCAATGTAGTTATTTAAAAATGAAACATCTTTTGACATAATGGCCCATTATTTACTTGTTTTTACCCAAACATCTTTTAATATATTTCCGCCGTGGGATGCCGGCAGTAGAATGTTACCTCTCCTCTCATGCCCGTGGATGCAGTAAGAGCCTGCTAAGGGATACCTCCGGAAGATTAGCAGCAGCGTCCGTGTATCATGTATCATCACGTATTACGTTCGCCTCCGCCTGCCAAGCGTGGTGAGTATGGCAACTAACTCTCATGGAGATCCATCCAAGGCCTGTGTTCAGTGGAAATTTTACGGCTCAAATCATTATTCTTTTTTTTGTAAAATACATTTGCACCCGCCGCCGGTCCGCTCTCCATACTTCTACAGATACTCAAAACACAGTCAGTTTTTACTTCATACAGCAAGGCCTTTTATATCTATACTAATATTATAAAGAGACGTTGTAGGGGGTAATCTCTACTGAACTGATTTTGAAAATTATTTTACTAATAGAAAGCCACAGTATTTGTGAGTGTCACAGGCTATAAATTTACCCGAAAAATTAAAAGACTTTCGTGGTAGTTGGATTTGCAAAGTAAAATTAATAGAATCAGGCGTTACTTTGCGGAAATCCATATTATTATGATAAACAAAGAAAAATATCTAGTTTTAATTCCGCTAATGCTGAGATGCATATGCACCGCCCTCCCGCCCGCTAATTATGCACATGCAGGGGGAACCAGGCTGTTAGTGCAACATGCATACCCAAACCCACACGACGACACGTGTTTCGCCTCTCCGCGAGGCATCTTCAGGTTAAACGCCGAGATGTTGACTGGTCGGCGGCTGGAACGAAAGATTTGCAAAGTAAGTCAGAGAAAAAACAGTTGAACAAAAACGTTTCTTACGAACGCTGCTTTAATGATCAGAGGTACAATATGATTGAGTTCTAGACAAAAGTTTACGAACTTGGTACTGCCTACAAAAAAGTCAACGACAGTCTATGTATGACTTTCATATTTATGTAAAGTTACAAACTCGTTTTTATAATTAAAAAATAATGTAAATCGTAAGGTGATGTTTATTTCTTTTATTGTCGATAATTATGAATTCTTATCAAAATAGGTAAGTAAATTTATCGTCTCAAGTGTTTAAAAGAGAAGACTTTTCTATTTTATTATCGTTTTGCATGCCACTTTGGCAATATATACAAATTGGCATGCAAACATACAACATAGGTACATATGCTGTAAAAATATAACCCTCCTTCTGGCAGTCAAGAAATAAATCGTAGCACTCTAGCACTAACCACACCACACTCATAATTCCATCACCAGTAAAAATGCTTACCGCCCAACGAAGTGGGCACCGGGTCAGCTAGTCTACTATAAATGATTTATACAGCGTTAGCAACTAGTACTCATGCCGTACAAGACGCTGCAGCGTCTTGGCATGCAAATGGCGTCCTGGCATGAATACCTGGTTGACCGATAATATCCATAGACCATTGGTAGAAAGATTAGGCTTTCTTACTGATTACTTATGTATATTCGGCACCCGTGAATTTTGTTATATTGAAGTGTTTCGATAACCATCTGTCTTCTTTAACAGTGCCACTTCATCAAATTATAGGTACTTTACGAATGCAAATGCCTTGAGTTAAATATGCCAAAATCGCTATATGTTTACCTACCTACAATATCTGAGGACTTCCCTCGATTCCTCATGGATCCCATCATCAGAACAGAGTGTTGAAATAATTAAACCTAATTGAAAGTGTTTCTAATCGAACTCAAAAATATTTTTTCAAATTGGTTGATATAACGGTGTTTTGAGGTAACAAAGATAAAAAAATACAGACAACTTGAGAACCTTATTTTCTAGACACCTTATTTATTTCTAAATAAATTTTAAATTTAATTTACTTAGAGTTTTCAACAAAAATAAATTAACTTGGTCCCATAACTCCATCTTAAGAAACTGAAACCCTTAAAAATGTTAAAATCGCACAAAACAATCTCGCATTACGTCCTAAGCAGCTTATTCACGAAAATAACAAATCTTGCAAGGATCGATCACCCAAGTGGACACTTACAGAGGCGTTGTATCAACAGCTTAGGCAGTTTTGCTAAGTAGCAATTACCGTGTTGCTTCCGCCTAATTTGGCAATTCTTCGAGAGCCCTTGAGAAAGGTTCGACGCGTTGTAATAGGTATACATTGCACAAAGGAAGCCGGTGTATGAAATGATAATACCTCTCAGGTGTTTGAAGATAAAACAAACAGAAGTCGGATACGAAGCAGTTTCTTCCAAGTTTAAATTCAATTCAATCATGCTTCTGATACATTTATCAGCCAACATACTTTTTTATACAGTTATAAATGTTTTTTAAACAAAAAAGTATATAAACAAACATGTGCTGAAATAAAGTATCATTTAGTATCATAATGAATATAAAAGGAAAAGTTAGGTAGCATAGTTACGTCTAGCAGAGTTAATCAGACAAAAAAAATGGAATAACATAATACAATAAATAAGAAGCACATACACATCAACGAACAAAAGAAACATCTTGTACAGTTAGGATTTTTATCCACAAACATGAATGAGAAGATTGAGTTTAAAATAATTTGACAGAATAACTGTACCAAAGGAACATACTATCGCATGTTCTATGGCTAACAGAAAGGCTCAATGAATGAGACCCTTTGTATAGATGTTTTTAACCCAAGTAGGTACACTTGATCGGATAGGCGTGACTAATATATTTTGGAAATCATGAGACGGATCACAAATTCACAAGATTGGCGATGCGAATCCATTGAAAACATTGAAATGGATTGAGTTACGTTTACATTGATGTAACTACTTACTTACCAGTGACGGATGGGTTTACTTTGAATGGAACGGGCTCTTTTGTTGCCGTGAAAGAAATAACCTGGACATTAATGCATTCCGAACAATTGTAGATGAAGATATCTACGACTTTGAAAAGTAGTAGCTGTGCTAGGTAGCGGAAAGAGCACATAAAATAATTCCATTCTATAATGGCTTTGACCCACTTTGTTACATTAAATACATTTTATTGAAAGAAATAAATAAAAGACCAAGTTGATACAGCAAACGAACTAAACCAGAAGCCCAATAACAAGCCACGTGAGTATAGCCATTTATCAAACATCATCATTATCATCATATCAGCCGTAGGACGTCCACTGCTGGACAAAGGCCTCCCTCATTGATCTCCAGGAACTGCGGTTGGAAGCAACGCCGACCTGCGGTTCTTACCAAGTCGTCCGTGTTACCGTCTTGTAGGAGGACGTCCTACGCTGCGCTTGCCGGTCCGCGGCCTCCATTCGAGAACTTTACGGCCCCATCGGCCATCTGTTCTGCGCCCTATATGGCCTGCCCATTGCCAATTCAACGTGCTAATCCCTCTGGCTATGTCGGTGACCCGAGTTCTCCTACGTATCTCCTCATTTCTGATTCGATCCCGTAGAGAAACCCCGAGCATAGCCCTCTCCATAGCTCGTTGAGCGACTCTAAGCTTATTCATAAAGCCAATAGTGAAGGACCACGTCTCGGTTCCATATGTCTTCACTGGTAACACAGTGGATTGAAGACTTGTCTTCAGGCACTGAGGTATTTTGGACGAAAAGACGTTGCGAAGTTTCCCAAACGCTGCCCTCCGCCATGGAAGATTGACCTCTTTCTTGAAGTTGGACCTACCTAATTGGACTGTTTGTCTTAGGTATGCGTACGCGTCGACCACTTCAAGAGCCGAGTTCTCAACCATAACTGGGGCAGACACGACATGGACATTCGACATAATTTTCGTCTTGTCCATGTTCATTTTAAGCCCTACCCGTTGGGAGACTCGATTGAGGCCTTCGGGCATCGTGTTGAGCTCTTCCATCAACTTTGCCATGACCACAATATCTTCGGCAAACCGAAGGTGAGTGATGTATTCGCCGTTAATATTGATGCCCAGCCCTTTTCATTCCAGGAGCTTGAAGGCACCTTCCAAAGCGGTCGTAAACAGTTTCGGAGAGATGACATCTCCCTGTCTTACGCCTCTTTTTAAGTGAATCGCTTTCGAGCTCTGTTCTTGTACTCGGACTGCAATAGTGGCGGTTTTATACATCAACACTTCGCTGTACCGATAGTCAATACGGCATCGTTGGAGAGACTAAAGCACCGCCCATGTTTCGATCGAATCGAAGACTTTCTCATAGTTCACGAACGCGAGACATAGCGGCAAGTTATACTCTTCGGTCTTCTGTATGACTTGCCACAGCGTATGTATATGGTCTATGGTAAGGAACCCGGCTTGTTCGGGTGACCGGAAGTCATCAAACCTGCGTTCGAGACGGTTCGCGATAGTCCTTGAAAACAGCTTGTAAACATGGCTCAAAAACGAGATGGGTCTGTAATTCTTAAGCAAGGTGTTTCTTGAAGAACAGAACCACCACGCTCTCGTTCCATATTTTTGGCGTCGTACCTTCAAGCAAGGCGGAATTAAAGAGCTTCTGAAGGACTCTAAGTACCGGTGATCCATCCACTTTCAGAAGCTCTGAAGTGATTCCATCCTCACCCGGGGCCTTGTCGTTCTTAAGCTGTTTCAAGGCCATCCTGATGCCCATCTTTCGGAGGTATCCCTTAGCAGATTCCTACTGGATCCATGGGGAAGAGATGAGGGGCAAAATTATACTGCCGGCGCCCCACGGTTAACTTATTCTTAATAGAGGTACCAAACTTAGGACACATCTAATCTCATTAATGACAAATCAAATTACATTCCAATTAAAACTGTACGTCGTCCCCAATTAATGGTAAAGGCGTCCGAAGGTCACATACTATTACCTAATGGTATTACACGGGATTAGCACCGTGGACTTAATACGTGAAGCCCTGGCACTTGAGAGAGCTCCGACTGGCGATGGCATTTACCCTGACGGAGTGTTTGGAGTGTGGACGCATAGGGGTAAGTGGATAGTTTGTAACGATAACAAAATAAACAACAATTAGTCTACAATTGTTAGGAATAGAATTGATGTTAATGACGGGTGTGTATGAGAAAACGTTTTTATTCCAGCAAAATAAATCTAGATATTATTATATTGGAATCTGAAATACTTAATACATTATCAATGAAAATAAATAAATGTTTCAAATGTAAGGTTTGGCGAAAATCTATAACAGTGGCTTGAGCCAGGTAGGCTTAGGCAGAAGTGTTTTATTTATTTAGTTGCGTCAGTTCGAATAGCTTATTTGTATGCAGGCCTTGAAATAAATAAATAAAATAAATATCAGTGCAAAGTTTAGCGCCTGTCCACAACAAACTCGTTAGCATCGTTAAATCAACAAATGAAAAGTAATGAATGATCCGAACATGTATAGTAACAAGCATTTTCATTAAAGCGACTTGAGCATTAACATTGGCCAGAGTTGACAATAATAAAGGTTGTAACTTATCCAGCAGGATTGTTCTGTCAATTATATGTTCCGCTGGCAAGCCTGGCAAGCATGAAGGACGGCCTGAATGTAGCCTCCTTACCGAGTCCAGCGGAGCGCTACAAACTAGGCACCAAGCTCGGCTCGGGGATATTCGGAGCGGTGTTCAAAGCCACTGACACCCAAGCGGCCGGCAAATCCGTCGCTATCAAAGTGCAAACCTACACAGACGAAAATGAAATACACATCCAAGAGGAATACAAAATTCTCAGGGATTCCACCAAACATCCCAACCTTATCGATTTCTACGGAGTTTTTTGTGAGAAGTCCGAAAATGCACGCGACGTCTGGTTTGTTCTTGAGGTGAGTCAATGCTAACATTCAACCGCAGTTTGATTTATATCGCATTTTGGGACAGATACCTACCGTATTGGGTTGTTTGTTTTCAGTTGTGCGAATGTGGGTCTGTCATCGACGTTGTCAGAAAGCTAAACGCGGCAGACAGAAAAATGTCCGAGGAACACATCGCTTACATCCTCAAATATACGATCAAGGTAAGTCCGTATTCGACTGACTATAAACATGTCCCTCGTCACATTCAAGTTGAGATGGCTGTTTATAAAACAAAGGGCCTGGCAGTCCACCCTTCAACGGCTGAATCAATTGGTGGGTACTTTGAATGCAAACTCAATTGTTCTCGAATCTGAGGCCCGGCGATTTCTGTTCGCGTGACGTCGAATAAAATATTGCCTTGCGAATGTCCACGTACGTTGAAATACAATCTAGGGCCATTACTTAAAATGCACGCCGCTTTATTTGATGTGATTCGCGACGGAGCGTTCGAACTTGTCGATGCGAATGTCGGAGCGCGCCCGACAACACCGTGATGGCCCCCCATCGCGGCGCATCGCTCAATTATCGTAAATAATGCTCGCGCACACAAGATATACGAACCTCTGACGCGGTAGCCAATGATCTCTCTAACTCCGGGACCTCAGGCAAAAGCGGCCCTTATGACCTTCCCGTATGGTTCAACGCAATAAATTTCATTCGACATCTTAAGCTCCAAAGGCATCGGTGAGGCTTAAATGCGTATTATCTTTATGCAAGCCACTTGGTTCACAATACCAGTGCTTGGTCCTTTTCGTTCGGTTGATCTTGCATGCATATCTATCGATGTTGCATCGTGATGAATGATTGAACTAGTGATGCGGACATTGTCGATGAAACACTTGTTTTTTTTTTAAGTAATACGCTAATGAATGGATCTTTATTATTATATTTGAATACCTTGGGTACTAGATAACTACGTGCTTAACTTAAATTCAATCTTATCTACATATTACTACGGTATTACAGGAAGATCGCCTTTTAACTGCTTTGTTTATCGTCTTGTCAAAGTTCAAATAGGTATACATCCTTAAAAATCACAAAATCAATTCGTTTTGAAATAAAATGTATGCCGATCGCACAACACTAACAGCTAAACGACCATAATGAACGCATTAAACACACTGATATATCAGACAGCAGAGTGCGCGGACAAGCCGCCTGCGCCGGCGACATCAAGCCAGATACGTATGCAAATAGACCCCAATGAATCTTATGGGCGTCGACCATTTGACTGACAGTGACGTTACTATCGCCAGCCTTAACAAGATGCGCCATAAGGGGCGGTCATTCCATCACTCGCTGTCAAACTTGCGTGTTGCCTTCTCCGATTGGTCCGATAAATCTCATATGCATTTCCAGGCACTCGTTTACTTGCACGGGAACAAAGTGATCCATCGGAACGTAAGATGCAGCAACATTTTGATTACGAAGGATGGGGAGGTCAAATTATCTGATTTTGGGCTCTCCTGCAAGTTGAAAGGAGCATTAAGTACGGACAAGACGAATATAGGATCGCCGAGTTGGATGGCTCCGGAAGTAGTGACGTGTGGAGACGATGGGTATGGGAGCAGAATTGATGTATGGGCTCTAGGAATAACGACTATTGAGATGGTAGATGGAAAGGCACCATTCCAAGAAATGCACCCAACCGCAGCCTTGTTTCAAATAGTAAGGAACCCACCACCGAGCGTCGCTAAACCTGCTATGTCGTCTAATGACATCAACGACTTTATTTCGGAGTAAGTTTCTTTAATAACTTACTTTATAAGATAAATGGAAGGGATACATTTATCCGAAACTTATGAACCAGGCTATTTAGATTCGGCATCATTATATAATTGCATAATAAAATACTTGTTAATGTTACAGGTGCCTTGAAAAAAATCCTGAGCATCGCCCTTTTTCAGTTGAGTTAGAAGAACATCCTTTTTTGCAATCGGTTCCCGAAAATGATTTTCATGTGAGTATTAAAAAAACGAAAAGAACTAATAATTCCTTTCCGTCAAATAAAATCCCTTTTTTCATTTCAGTCGTAAAACGTCCACTACTGAACACAGGCCTCTCTCATGGGTCTCCATAAGGGGCAGTTGCCATACTCACCACGCTTGGAAGGCGGGTTGGCGAGCGCAGTATGGGATGTTGATACACGGAATGATGCTGCTGCCCATCTTCCGGAGGTTGCTCTTAGCAGGCTCTTACTGCATCCATGGGCAAGAGAGGAGGGGCAACATTCTACTGCCGGCACCCCACGGCAAATAAAATACATCATTATAATTTAAATTGCATCGTTTCAGCTATCGACAGAGCTCAAAATGCTTGCATTCGAAGTAAAGGAATTTGAAACACCAACCAAAACAGCAGAGAGGATTATCAAAAACGGTCTACTAATCACCGAAGGGTGTCATGTAGCTGAAAATATGCAAGTCGAAGATCTCGCTGCTTTAGAAGAACTAACAGAAGAAAAAGTATTAAGTGAACTACAAACCAAGTTGGTCAAAGGAGCTTTTACTTCATTTGTTGGAGATATTTTACTGATACTAAACCCTAACACAAACGATGACATTTATACTGAAAATGTAAGCAGTTGGTATTATATAAATGGATAAGAATTAGGACTTAGGGATAATAATAATATGTGCTATTTTATTCTAGCAACACAAAAAATACGAATGCAAATCAAGATCAAATAATGAGCCGCACATTTTCGCCGTTGCTGATAGTGCCTACCAAGATGCTCTCCATCATAATGAACCTCAGTACATAGTATTCTCAGGTGAAAGCAAATCAGGCAAGACAACGAACATGATGCATGCATTGTCCCATCTGTCTTATCTTGGAGCCATGAAGAACAATACAGCAGAAAGAATACAGAAAGCTACGAAGGCAATTCAAGCGGCGATTACTGCAGGAACCCCTAGTAATGCTCATTCTACAAGAGCCATTCTTCAGACCCAAGTTACCTACGGCAGCTCGGGAAAACTCAGTGGTGCTATATTTTGGCTATATCAACAAGAGAAGTGGCGCGTATCTTCGACGGATATGTAAGTACTTAAATATATAAAATATAAAACTTCTTGTTTTACCTGGATAGGTAGACGTGACGAAAATAATAAAACTCTGAGAACAACCTAGACTAGGTTGTTTTAGTTAAGTTTCCACGTGTGTTTTAATTTGATAACAAACATCTTTACCAACTTTCGCTTATGTAATACTACGTGTATATTATGTGTATAAGCCCGAAGGAGGTGATTCTGTTTAGTGATACATTCTAGAATAAATTAAGCTAGGTGCATATCGGGCCACTTACGCGCTGTGTAGGTCTCCGTAGTTACCCGTAGACCTGTTGTTAGAAGTTGGTGTCTGTTTTTTACCTTTACCAAAACATATTAACAGGTGTTACTAGAATTTTTAAGTTTAAATTAAGTCCTCCGGTGTGTTTGATAAACCGTAACACTTATTTGAGCGACAATTTCTCAGAAACTAAAAAAGCTAGCTTGTACTTTTTCCTAAAAAGTACGGTACGTCGTTAAAACTACATTCATGACTGTTATGCTAGGCAGTTTCGATTTTACATTTGAATTTAACGTTCTATAAATAAATAATATTTTAATATTTCGCAAACGTATTTCGTAAAGCCGCAGAAAGACAGACAGAAAGTCCGACAAAGCGAAACTATAAGGGTTCCTTGTCGTACTACGGAACACCGTTTTTTTGATAAGGTTTTTCATTTCCTTGATAGGTTGTGATTATCATTTAGGTTTTCACTGTCATCTGTTGAACCACCTGATTTGCTTTCACCTGTTTTTTATTTCCTTGAAATGTTTTACCTACCTAAGTATGGTTAAACACTATAAAAATTACAAACTAAATCTCACCCTAAACGCCAGCCGATTCTTGACAGGTTTAATCGGAGATCAATTACCTCCGTGAAGTCTTGCTGTATCAGTACAATAAAAAACTATTAGAACGATTATGAGGTAGGTATTGAATTGAAGACGGTTTGATTTTTTTTATGTTAGATAGGTTAGCTCTTGATTTCATCCTTGTTATCGCAAGTATGAAATCGACGATGGAGCGAGCTTCCCTAGAAAATGCCTATTAACTCTTTGTTGACAAATTAAAGAATTATTTGTTATTTTTTATATTTTTCGTAGTTGATGTAGGTACCTCTATATAACTTATTAGTAATCAGTGAGATAAATTGTATTGCTTTAAAATGCTTAATGAAATTAAGACTTATATAGTTTTCTCATGGATCCCATTGTCAGAACTGGACCAAATTGAAATGGGACAAGCTCGGAAGTGCACTCTTTCGAATAAAAAAAATAAAAAAATCTGTTCACAATTGATGGAGAAATCGATGAACATACATAAAAAAATTCAGTCAAACATAGAACTTCCTCCTTTTTTGAAGTCGGTTAAAAAATAAGAATACCCTACATTACTTCACCACAATTTTCACTTGTTTTTATGGGTTGAAACCCCCTCTTTCGGGCTTGTAAGTTATAATAAACCCTATACCTATAAGTGAGTTATGGCAAACCGTAAACTTAATGTTTTACTTATGTAAATTTGTTACAGGACGCAGGCCAATTTTGACCTACTATACTATTTTTATGATGCCATGGAAGCTGACGATCGGTTGGAAGAACTAAGTCTGGAAAAAAACAGGAAACACAGGTACCTGAGGATTCAAGATGAAACTACAAAAGGACCGAAAGGAGTGCGAGAAAATTCCGAGCACAACGTAGAAAACTATAAGGAATTCATTGAAAACCTAAAAGCTGTAGATTGGGAAGTAGAAGACATAGTTTTCTTCGAAACAGTCATGTCTGCTATACTTGTACTTGGAAACGTTCGATTTAAAGAAGGTAAAAGTGGATCAGCTGAAATAGAAAACCCAGATGAAGCTAAAAAAGTTGCCAAACTGCTATCTTTAGACGAGACAAAATTCCTTTGGGCTTTATTAAACTACTGCCTAATAGAAAGCGGAACAGCTGTAAAGCGAAAACATTCAACTGACGAAGCAAGGGATGCAAGAGACACCTTAGCAAGTGCTTTGTATAAAAGACTCATAGATTGGATGGTGAACATAATCAACTCAAAGTTATCTTTCATGCGATCTGTATTGTAAGTAGATATAATCAAATAATATGAGAGCAGCTATTTTTCTAGTTCTACCGAAATAACCACTAATATTTATGTTACAGTGGCGATAAGTTTTCAGTTAGTTTGCTTGACATGTTCGGCTTCGAATGCTTCCATAGAAATCGGTTAGAACAGCTGATTGTCAATACAACCAACGAACAAGTTCAATTTTTATACAATCAACGAATATTCGCTTGGGAAATGCATGAGACTGCTGAAGAAGAGGTCCCTGTTGTGTCACTGCAGTTTTATGATAATAAAAACTCAGTTGATCAGTTAATGGGCAGACCTCTCGGTCTTTTCTATATTTTGGATGAAGCTAGTCGAACTGGAAGTGGACAGGAGTTTATTATGAGTAAGTATTTATATTTCATTAATAAAAACAAACAAAAATTTGACATTCTTCACCTGTAGAATTTTGTTTTAGGCACAATAAGGACCACATGTAAAGGTCCATACATAAAACTTTCTGGAAGCCATGAGTTTAGCGTAGCACACTACACCGGAAAAGTAAACTATGACGCCAGAGAAATGTCTGACAAAAACAAGGACTTTCTTCCTCCAGAAATGATAGAGACAATGCGAGCGTCAGTAAATATCACAGTGCAGCAATTGTTTAGAAATAAGCTGACAAAAACTGGCAACTTGACCGTATCTCCGAGTCAGCCGAAAGTAGTAGTGGCGAAATCTAAACCGGAGAAAGAGGAAGCAAATAGTAAGGCCAGGGTAAGTTTTAGATGAAGAAACACGATGTTACCTGTGGTCAATATAATAGACTAAAAGTATTAGGAATTTTCAGAAATACAACACGGAGTCAAAAGGCCAATTCTCCCAAGTGCATAGGATGAGAACAGCCGCAGCAACATACAGAGCAACAAGTCTAGAAATCCTTAGACAGTTATCATCGGGCAGTAGTGGAATCCACTACGTCAGATGCATCAGGCCCGATTTGAGCGATAACCCCAGAGGATTCCAAAGAGAAATCGTCAGACATCAGCTAAGAGCGTTGGCAATTTTGGATACAGCTAAAGCTCGGCAGAATGGTTATTCTTGCCGGATACCTTTTGCTGAATTTATAAAAAGGTAAGGACGGTTTCTCTGACGATTAGGACGGCTAGTGTGTTTATTGATTCAGTTTTGAACTTTCAGGTATCGCTTTTTGGCCTTTGATTTCGACGAAAATGTGGAAGAGACAAAAGACAATTGTCGATTACTGATGATAAGACTTAAAATGGAAGGATGGATTTTGGGAAAGACCAAAGTTTTCCTGAAATATTACAATGAGGAATTCCTATCAAGGTAAATATTAGTATACAAAGCCCTTACCTACCTTTAAAAAAACCATGTAACCTATTATGCTTATGGAACAGGTTATACGAAACACAAGTAAAGAAGATAATTAAGGTGCAATGCATGATGAGGGCATTCGTAGCGCGAAGAAACGCGATAAAGAGCAAAGCAAAGAACTTGCACAGTAAGTTAAGTTTTAAAATCAGTAAATAATATAGAATGTACATCGAGTCTTACGTTTTATTCTAATTTCAGTTAAAGAGCTGAAAAAGCATCAATCTATGAATGTCTCGGAGGATGAAGCTGCTCTGTTGATACAAAAAGGTAATTCAATTGTGTGACAAAAAGTTTACTAAATATAGATAAACTGATTTGCGGCCATTGTAATGATTTTAAGGGCTAGGGTATTTTTATATACAAGAAGAAAACGATACAAGATCTTAAGAAACAAAAACATTGATTTCAGCTTACCGTGGATACATAGTCCGGAAAGCTTACGGTCCGTTAGTAAGCAAGACTACGGGGCAGATCGACGAAGAAACCGCATCGTTCTTAAAGAGGTTCGCGCAGAAGTGGAAGAGTCGATCCATGTTCCAAGTGCTGCTGCAGTACCGAGCGGTGAGGTATCAGGATCTGGTGCATTTTTCACAACAGGTAATAATACTAAAATCGAAAACTGATATCAAAGATGTAAACTGTCAAAAAACCTACGATCCATATTAATATATTAACGTACTTGCTTGGTTAACCCTGAATGAGGCCTTCGATAAGGACAAAACACTTGTTGCCACCACCAACAAGTACGTAAAAAGACCTGCTATTTAATAAGTCACACCTACGACCATTTGAGAACTAAGGCCTTCCTCATATCCGTTTTAGACGTCGTTGGTTTGATTTTACGATAATAATACATATATCCTGACTTTATCCTCTGCTGGGTATTTTTATAAAAAAACAACGTCAATGGCTCAATACCATCATGCCCAACTGAATACTTCCATCATAATTTAGGTTTATCTACAAGCCAACCGTAGGATACAGCGTCTGGCCAGGAACTTGAAATTACCAGTAGTGGGTATGTGAAATTCTTTGTAGGATACCTTTTGATGACTTTTTCACAAGTTTAATATCTGCTTTTCCAGGTGCACATTTACAACCAAGCCGTCCTCGAAGCCATGCTAGGTACAAGCACCTCGGTGCTCCTAGACCGCGTGGACCCTCACGCGAAAGGACCGGAGTTCCTCGGGTCTACTCCGCCGACGGTTTGGAAGTTACCATTCAGGATCGATCAGCTGCAGTATTATGACACTACATATATGTGCGACCCGTCGGCTAAGAGCAAGTAAGAAAAGTATTTTAATGTATGTATTAGTCTGTGGACCTAGGTTTACAATAGATGTTACTAAATATTCATCATCATTTCAGCCGCTAAATTTCCACTATTGAACACAGGCCTCCCTCATGGATCTCCATGAGGGGTAGTTGCCATACTCACCACCACGCTTGGCAGGCGGGTTGGCGAACGGGATGTTGATACACGGAAAGACGCTGCTGCCCATCTTCCGGAGGGATCCCTTAGCAGGCTCTTACTGCATCCACGGGCATGAGAGGAGGGGTAACATTCTACCACCGGCACCCCACGGCATATTCTATACCTAATATTAGAATTACTAGATCCTGCTGTTATTTAAGTACAATTAATAAAATTAAGCTCACCACGGAGTGGATTCCACCTAACGCAAGCCGAAGACGTGGAAGACCTAGAAGAAGATGGCGCGATGAACTAGACGCCCATTTAAGATCTTGGCCTGCAGCAGCGTTAAATCGCGAGGAGTGGAAGAAGGGAAGGGAGGCCTTTGGCCTGCAGTGGGATAATATCGACTGAAAAATAAATAAAATAAATAATTACCTTTAAAATAAAAATAAATAATGTCAAGATAAAGTCGTACAAAAAAATCTAAAATGTTAAATTATTTCACATTGTCAATTCAAAATATTAACGTCAATTAGAAATTAATTTATAGTTAGGCTTTTTTAACTAAAATATAATTAAGGCGGGTCTTGAATTTACTTACGGATAGGGCACGAACGGATTTGGGAATTTGATTGTAGGTATATAGTCGATGCCATCCAAAATACACTTTTAAGTATCATCATCATCATCATCATCTCAGCCGTGGACTGCTGGACATAGGACTCCCTCGTGGATCTCCAAGATGATGAGCGGGTTGTTACCATACAAGCCACGCTTGGCAGGGCAACAAAAATAATATAAAATAAAAAAAGATATGAAATAAGAAATTATTATTAAAACGTTAACCAATAGGTTAGTTGCATAATTAAAAAAATTGTGCGTCGTATAGATTATCAAACACTATTCAAAACTCGGTTCTGATATCGGATCCATGAGTAATGAAGGAAATACCAAATTGTAGTAGACATTTTCCTGGCGTAGTCTGTCAAGGCATAGTTTTAAACTGCCCCAAATGTAAACTTGCGGTTCGTTTCACTTAGTGATGTTTGCTTGCTTTTAAAGCCACTTCTGACGATGGAATCCATGATATATCAAGGGATTCAATTCTAATAGGCATACCTACTTAAAGCGGTTTGGGTATGTGATAAAATCCTTGACTTTTTGCTGCAACAACAAGTCAAGGATTTTATCATTCAAGCATATTTTATTTCGTTTTTGTTGAAAAATTTAAGAATTTTTCAAAGTAATGAAACAGGAGTGGCGTCATAAACTGTATACAATGTATGACAGTCGTTATATTTGGACTAGGTTGAAAAAAATACATGTCTAATAATAGTTTTTGTTTATCTACTTATCATACTAAATAAATAGACTGTTAGGAAAGATTAGTATTATTTCATCTCAAGTATTCCCATAACCCTCAATGCAGGACAATGTAGGTAGTCAACAAGCGTCAAAGACTTAATTCTTGGATTTAGAATAGGTATCCTATTTCCTATTTTTCCCTTTGCAGTACCTGCCTTTATCATCTAATTCTTTTATTTTTTTCTGTGTAGCCATTAAGTAGAGGAATTCAACACAGAGTGTTTACTTCTTTCAGCGATACATTCGCGAGCCAGTACGACTCCGATCACGAGCAATGGGACGCACCCCTCAAACGGCGGTTCAGCTCAGCACCAGAAGTATCAACAGCAACCGCGAGCACACAAACCCTGATCGCCGTACCATTCTGCAGGGACCCCACGCAACCCGTCACCGTCTTACCAGCTGAGGACATCAGGCCGAAAGGCAGACCAGCTGTTTATAAGAAAAAGCCAAGCCATTCCCCGCAAAGGTACTACCAACCGCCCGCGCCGTGGACTGGCGCACGCGACGACACAGACATTCTAGAGAACAGCGGACCAGTTCTACGGAAGACTTCGTACAGCAAGAGTGTGCACGAACTCGATTCGTCAGAACTGAACCCGATCAAAGAGCTGCAGGCAATGGCGAGATCCACACACGATATGAGCGATGACGACCCGCCATTCAACTTCCAAGCTTTGCTAAAACGTACGCCTCGGAACCGCGCCTCGATGAAAAGGTCCGGAGAGTCTGAGAATGCTTCTCTGGAAAAGCGTTCAGGGTCTAGAAAAGGTATGGCACCACAACCGCCGATGTCCACCACACCAGAGGTCCACTTCTCAGTTCAGTTCCCTAAATCACCAACGCCGACTCCGCCCGCACCTAGATACGTCGCACCCACACCACCGAACAAATCAAGGACTCCAACGCCTTCTAGGGACTTCCAAGACCCACTAGACCTGATCATATCAGAGAAAACAGATAATAAGCCTGAGATGATATACCCGATTATAGATAATAGCGAGAAGATAGAACTCGCCCCGGGTATCATGATTGAAGGTACGGTTACTGATTTGTAGTAAAAGATGTTTTTTTGCAAAATATATCTATTTATTCTTCATCGCATTAAGTGACCACAGATATTACAAGCGGGCTATAGATGTATGAACAACTAAAGTCGACCGCAACAGTAAAAAATGTTTCAAAAATAATATTCTATTTAGTCTGCTAGTTACATCATTCAAAAATAATAGACACGTATTGTTTCTTTTTCAAATTAATCATACAATACATAGATAAAGCGCCTTGAAGTTTATTTACCAACAAACAACAATTTGAGAAAAAAACCTAATCGGTCATTTTCCTGAAAGTATTTTGCAATTTTCCTTTTTTAAGATAAGATTACGTTACTTGACACTAATGAAATTGTGTTAAGCCGAACACAAAAGGCCATAAGAGAGCCTGACGTCAAAGCTGTATCTAGACGTAACGTCAACGTCTTTATTTTTAATTACGTTAAAAAAAATACGTGTCCAATACTTTTAGATAGTCAACATAAGGGACATAACATTTAAATTTAGTCATCTAGTCTTTTCTCACCACTTTCTATAGCTTGCTGAATCCTTTCATCCATTATTTATGGCGTGGCGTTACATAAATAATTCTGGTCAATGTTTTAAAGCCATAAGTTATAATAATGTTAAGTCATAAGATTTTGTTATATCCAAAGATATATTTATTCTCAATAGAATTAACTTTAATTATGAATATAATACTAGCCTTAAAGCAAATTATGGCGTAAAAACACTTCATTTTTACAAATTATTCGGAGCCATTCTTATAAAAAAATATATTTATAGTTTATCAAACTTAGATGTATCTTAAATCTAAGTTATAATAGCTTTGGTAACTTATTTAACTTATAAGCTAAAGTGAGTAAGCGACTAACTTTAATAAAGTTTAAGTTTTCCAAATGTTTGAGCAAGTTACTTCATTATTGCATGTTAAATCAATAAGTACCACAATTTTATGAATATTATTATTACGGCATTTACCACTTACCTAACTTATTATGGAGACGAGAGCAGTTCTCGTCTGGATAATAAGTTAGGTGGCCTACGGAGGCGGCCACGTACGGTGCTCATGAAGAAGGGCCTCTAAATGGTTTACGAAAGCCGTAAAAGCCGTAATACATTCATCACATGATGTAAAGTCGTTAATTTAAATTCAGTGACGACAATTTAATTCAAATTGTATCCATATGAACTGGGAATTAATTAAGTTATTGACGTCTTAAGTAAGAAAGATTCGATGACTCTTTGATATGCCTTATAACTGGAAAACTGTATACTCATCCAAAAATCACAGTATGGACAGTCGGAGTTGAAAGCGACAGAATGAACAGTCTGTTACATTCCTGTTTTACCAGACTACGGCAAAGCGAAAATTAAGGGTGATTTTGGCAGCCTATGTATGTCTGTTATTAAAAAAATATTGTTACGTATGTAATAATAATAATGCTGGATATTTCACACAACACCATCTAGATGGTGCGAAATAGACAGAGCCTGTGTTATGGGTGATAGAATACTTTTAACTTTATTAATTTGTATACATTTCTACTTGTTGCATTGCATGTGAGTAGTATTTGAATCGTGCAATGAAGAAACATGGGCAACAAAAAATGTATAAAATAGTTACTTAGCATCATCTTTGACGCTTTCAACTCTCACTTGCCTTACAAATTATGTTTAATATGGCTACTTCGAATAAGCATTCTGAAATAAATTATTGTTTATTCTTAAGTTTAGAAGCTCCTAATGGCTTGTACATTTTGATATGTTAATTATAATGGAGTTATTTTAACTGCATTCATTTTGTCACCAGGGACCTTAGTATGTTAACTTATACATGTCAAAATGGTCCGTCATTGGCGTTTGACATTTTTTTATGGCTAAATCAAAATCACGACAATTGTGACACGCTTGCAATAGCAATTGTAGGATGTTTAATTTCTCGCATGTGTTCAATAAATATAATACTAGTTTTTATTGTTAGGTATTGTTTTATTTCGGTTGTGTTTTTTTATTAATAGACTTTTAAATTCGAGTATATGATTACAAAATATCTAGCTTTTGATAAGTTTCTTCAATTTTAAAATGTTTTACACATAATTTATCGTATTTTTCGAATTTAGGCCTCACATTCTTAATCTAATAATCTTTCCAAAAATACTATTCTTAAAGTTACAATAAACCTTTCAAATCACAATTTTTAGTTATTGCTGATAAATTTTATAGATTATTCAATTGACATTATAAACTAGGTTCTAATAAGTATACTGAGATTACAAAATATAATTATTTTTTTAATATTCATATCAAATTCATAAGCTCCTACTAACTCTGTGTTACCTGATATTTATGATTAAAATATTATAATAGAACCTTTGTTCAAGATTACGATTATCTCATATCAAAACTCTTATATCAAAATTATTATTATAAAATAAAAATATTCCACAATCTTTGTATACAAGCAAATGACTTCAATGTAACTATTGAGATCACAAACTTAAATTACAGAAACTATATTAATATAAACTCTTACTCATTTAGTTATTCAACTTATACATTAAGTGCAAACAAACAAACAAGTATTTTTATTGTATATTAAAGTCCTTACTGGCCAAAGTTTTAAACCCTAAACGTATTAAAGTTAGAAATTATTAGATTACTTTAGTAAATTGGTCGAAAATGGCATTTAAACACTTAAACTGGACCAGAAAATATATCACTGTCGTAATAAGTGTAAACCGCACAATATGAAATCCAAAAATATCTTATAATTAACTCGCATAATTCTGTATATACAAAAGCAGTATTCTTCCACATAACATGATGGCCAACTTAACTTTTGACAACTTAATTTACTGATAAACCGAAAGAGTTTCGTTTCGCTCTGATGTGGCTAATGCACTATGTTGCCTTTAAAAGTGCGTTTGCAGTAATTGCACGTCAAGAATAAAATGGTGAGATATCAAAAAGTTAGTTTTGATTAATGTTATCATAAAAGTTTTTATTTTTGTTTTTATTTGTGTTTATTTATTTTATACTGTTTTTTTTATAAATTGTGTGCAATAAAGAGTTAAATAATAAAAATAATAACACATCCAGGGAGCGAGCGGTGGAGTCGTTCGTTGCTGGGCAATTGGGCTATGCGTGTTTCTAGTGTATACCGTGACGAACGGGGAGCGAATTCCTGAAATGCCTTGTAGACAGGCGAGACATGTGTCGAATTCTTTTTTAATGTTTTTAAGCGCTTATTATGCATAGGTAAGCGGATAGGTTGTTACTATATATTTATTTAGATGTCATCAATGAAGTCGTATTTTCAGCGCTGCCTCGTACCTCTGGTGCGGAGCAGCATATAGCTGAGACTGGTCCTTTTCGGCTAACAGCGGCACAGAAAGGACTTACTGGTGCCCTGCCCGACTATCTTTACTCTATTATGTGTTTGTGTACAAACCAACCTAATCGCATTGTATGTTAGCTATTATTATTATTTTTCATTCTCTAAGTGTAAAGTTATTTAATTTGGTCATGTATACGTACTGTGTTTTGTCTGTGCTGTTTTGTTGCCAAATAAAAGTCTATCTATCTATCTATCTATTTGTCGTAGTAATTATCACTTCAAATTTATGACGAGGTTAGTGTGTTTTGTGTAGTTCAATAAAACTCACTGAAGCTAAATTAGACCAGTATAAAAGCAGGATATAAATTGAAGGATAACAAAAAGGCTGAAAGCATTGGACTTCACATCTATAACAGATGATTTATACAGCGTAGGAAATCGCTGACGCATACTGCACTGGGTACTGTAGTGCCTGGAACGCAGTTATGACTTTTACTAACGCTATTTAAAGGACTGTTGTAAGATAGATCGGGGGAAACTGCACTACTATTATCTACTATTATAGAGAGACTGAGAGACATTAGAGCGTCACTTCTATTAGGAATAGTCAAGATACTCGTATTGCCTGGGTAGGGTCTCCTTCAAACATCGCTTAACAAAAAAAATACTTTCTGTTTTCTACTTAGAGCTGTTTTGTATATATGTTACCGGTCAAACTCGATTTCAGGACAAGCTAGTTTTGCCTAGGCTAAACTAGTTTTTCCTATATACAATTCCGAAGCTATTTAGGAAATGTATAAAATAAAAATACTGCCTGTGACAGAACCGAGATGGAGAGACAGTAGGTTATTAGGAAAATAACTAGTTTAACAAAACTAGTTTGTCCTTTAATCGGGTTTGGCCGGTAACATATATATGTCGTATCCCAAATTCACAACGAAATTTCAATTGTTTGAATTTAAAGTAGGGAAGGGTCCACATACTTGAAGCATGAGATATCCCTTTCGTGACGCTGGGTTCATAGTCAGGATTGCGTGTGCATCCACCGAGACCACGAGAGTTTCCGGCTTCCTCACGTGGTATACCGTGCCATGCATGTACTGTACAAGGGGATATTGCTAAGTAGCCAAGTTAACATAGAGTAGGATACACTCCAATATGTTTATTGGAGTCCTACTCTGCTAGCTTATCAAATAAGTACCTTCTTTTCTCTACACATTCGGAACGAAATTAGTTTCTCACCTTTGAATAGTTAGATATAAAAGTAGAAATAACATTTTAAACTATCATGGTTGTGGGATGCAATATAGCATGGCTTGTGTTTTTTTTGAGAAATGTGTCAAAAAGACGTTTCAAAATTCGAAAGTGAGACCGCTAGCAGCGCTATCATTCGCACTCGGCGACTTAGAAAGAGGGTAGACCGTTTCGTTTGCCAATGTCTTCCCTCTCGCAGAAGACTTTCTCGTGATCATGATGTGTAGAAATATCGGGAAACTCACAAAGGCTCAAGTCATGGTATAGGTCGCGCGATAGTTAAAGATCGCTCGGCAAAAGTAGAAGGGGTATGCGCAGTATTCGCGTATCATCGGAACTTCATCGGAACGCGTTACACTTCCTGATGAAAGTTCCCTTGAGAGGAACGACGTTTGATTAACGTGAGTAAAAGACCCGTTCAACATTACAATGAAAAGTGTAACTCACGAGTGATAGTGAAATAGAGTTACACTGTAGTTACGCTAGTTAGCAGTCTTCTCCCCTGTACCGTCGATGCCAACTTGCCCGAGCAGCTGCGTGACGCTGGGCTCGTTCAGAGTCAGGACCGCGTTACACTCCCAGATGAAAGTTCCCCAGAGCGGAACGACTCTGAACGAGTAGAAAACCCTCTTTAACATTGCAATAAAAAGTGCAACTCACGAGTGTTTCGGAAGTGGAATAGAGTTACACTGTAGCTAGTTTGGAGTGGTCTTATCCCCTGTACCGTCAATGCCAACTTGCCCGAGCAGCTGTGTGACGCTGGGCTCGTTCAGAGTGAGGACCGCGTTACACTCCCTGATGAAAGTTCCCCTGAGCGGAACGACTTTTAACGTGTAGAAAACCCTCTTTAACATTGCAATAAAAAGTGCAACTCACGAGTGTTACGGAAGTGGAATAGAGTTACACTGTAGTTACGCTAGTTAGCAGTAGTCTTCTCCCCTGTACCGTCGATGCCAACTTGCCCGAGCAGCTGTGTGACGCTGGGCTCGTTCAGAGTAAGGACCGCGTTACACTCCCTGATGAAAGTTCCCCTGAGCGGAACGAGTAGACCCCGAACCGTCTTTAACATTGCAATAAAAAGTGCAACTCACGAGTGTTTAGTAAGTGGAATAAAGTTACACTGTAGTTACGCTAGTTAGCAGTAGTCTTCTCCCCTGTACCGTCGATGCCAACTTGCCCGAGCAGCTGCGTGACGCTGGGCTCGTTCAGGGTGAGGACCGCGTGCGCCTCCACCATCACCACGAGGGAGTTCCTGGCCTCCTCGTGGGGCACGCCGTGCACGCGGGTCGCGTGGCTGTACCACGCGCCGGTAGAGGGCAGCACTTGTGAGCACCATTTGCACGACAGCCTGGAATGTAATACGGATTGTTTCGAAATATTTTTATTGTTTACCAGCCAGCGCTCCGCAGTTACACCCGCGTGTTCCCCGCTCCCTTGGGAGAACGAGGATAAATAGCTAATGTAGGTTATGTCAGGGATAATGTAGCATTCTAATGGTGACAGCATTTTGGAAATCGGTCGAGTAGTTTTATAGTTTATTCGTTACAAACATACAAAATACAAATCTTTCCTCTTTATAATGCTATAGGGCAGGAGAACGACGGACTAGCATAGCAGGTGTTGAATAGAACAATTGCCTATTAGTAACGGAGACGTGTCTCCGTCGGCATCCCCCGCTGTCGTAGGGCAGGAGAACGACAGACTAGCATAGCAGGTGTTGAATATTAGTAACGGAGACGTGTATCCGTCGGCATCCCCCGCTGTCGTAGGGCACGGGAACGACGGACTAGCATAGCAGGTGTTGGATAGAACAATTACCTATTAGTTACGTGTCTGGACTTCACGTGTCTCCGTCGGTAGCCCCAGCTGTTGTAGACCCGCGGACAGAACGGGCACGGAAACGACGGACTAGCATAGCAGGTGTTGGATAGAACAATTACCTATTAGTTACGTGTCTGGACTTCACGTGTCTCCGTCGGTAGCCCCAGCTGTTGTAGACCCGCGGGCAGAACGGGCACGGAAACGACGGACTAGCATAGCAGGTGTTGGATAGAACAATTACCTATTAGTTACGTGTCTGGACTTCACGTGTCTCCGTCGGTAGCCCCAGCTGTTGTAGACCCGCGGGCAGAACGGGCACGGAAACGACGGACTAGCATAGCAGGTGTTGGATAGAACAATTACCTATTAGTTACGTGTCTGGACTTCACGTGTCTCCGTCGGTAGCCCCAGCTGTTGTAGACCCGCGGACAGAACGGGCACGGAAACGACGGACTAGCATAGCAGGCGTTGGATAGAACAATTACCTATTAGTTACGTGTCTGGACTTCACGTGTCTCCGTCGGTAGCCCCAGCTGTTGTAGACCCGCGGACAGAACGGGCACGGAAACGACGGACTAGCATAGCAGGCGTTGGATAGAACAATTACCTATTAGTTACGTGTCTGGACTTCACGTGTCTCCGTCGGTAGCCCCAGCTGTTGTAGACCCGCGGACAGAACGGGCACGGAAACGACGGACTAGCATAGCAGGCGTTGTTCTTGGAATCTGGAATATTTACAAAATTGTATAATGTAACTGTTTCTATTTTGCTTAGGCCGCTACAATACAGTTCTTCAATTAGGTAAACATTCAGTTCTGAATTTTGCATAGGTATAAATGACCATCCATACCGATACAAAATTCAGAACTTGATGGGTAACGTGGCAACGTCGTTTTTTACCTTTCTTTCACGTTTTGCAACTAAGATTTCAAAACAGGTTATGTATCAGGTTTTTTTTCCACTGTTCCAGTTATTAAACAAGTATGGCACTATCGCAAGACTTAAAGGATGAATTGAATTTCACGATATAGATACATATATTCATCATTGCGAAAAAATTACCAGGAGACCATACATTACTTAAGAGGTTGTCGTTATAAAAATGGAAAAAAATATTGTTTAATAACTGGTTATGAAACAGTGAAAAAAAATTCCGGACATTTTAAACAGTTATTAAATTTTAGTTACTTTATGGGTACTGCACGAATAGTGAGTCATTATAACCAACATCGTTCCAACCCTATTTGTGTCACTTGGTGTGTCACAGCGATCAAGCTGTTTCCCAACCTATGATCTATACTTAGTTTGTAGATGGTGCTGTATCAGATGTCAATAATACTTAAAAAAGAAGTATTATCATCACACCAGATGACTCCTTACCTTTGCAATTATGAGCTTCACTGGAAACCGAATTAAGATTCTCCGTTGTAATACTCAACGACTCCACAATAGTACCACTCTGCAACACCGTCTCAACTTCCTTATCAATCTCGACACACTCCTTATCCTCATCAACATCAATAACGCCCTTATCATTTGAATGTATGCACGGCTGCGTGCTGCTGACTTCGTTGATCCACTTCTTGACATTCCGATCGGTGGATCCAGTTGTGCAAACTGACATTGCGGACAGGCTCTCAGTGTTTATTGGGTATTTCTTGTCGATCGCTTCTTCCAGCAGAGCTATGTCGGTGTCATTCGTGTTCTCTCCGGAGTAGTCGGTCAGTGGGGAGTCAACCGGCTCTAGCTTCGGGATAATCTGGAAGAGAAGTTACTTAACTTTTGAAACTATCATGGTTGTGAATACTATTTTTTTTTATACGACACAATGACGCTGATGTTAAGCGATAACCTCTACCTATTACAACTGCAATACCGCGGTGATCACGTTAACGAAGCACGTGACCAACGCTGTACCGCATTGCGCCCGTCACCCTGAGACAGAGTTGTAAGGTCTCACGTGCCCGTAATTTCTTTCCTTACCCGTCAAACCGGAACAAAGCAATGTAGACATTACTACTTGACGGCAGGAATAGGTATGGTGGTAGCTTCCTCGGTTTAACTCGAGATAGAAGAAGAGATGGAGAAGTTAGTCGTTCAGGTCTGTGTCTTTGAATTTTGTAACTGATTTTGAAATGTTTTCCATAACTAACAATATAAAATAGATGATTTATACACTGTCATTGTCAGCAACTGAAATTCAAGCTGTATGGGACGCTGCAGTGTCTGAGACATTGTTAGGTGGATTACGCCTCCCCAGCACCTATACCATCCTCTCGGCTAAGTCAGAGGAAATAACAAGTCTGAAGCTAACGCCGCTTTCCTCACAATATTTACTTTCAAATGTAATGTGCACATATTTTTTTCATACAAGAAATATCCATTGTTGCACAACCGGCATAGGCCTTCGGGTTGAAAGTCATGGGCACGATTTTTGATTCATGATTTTTGTTCATGTAAACAATTGCAGACAGAGCTTTTGTTTTCTTAAATAACTAGCTGTCCCAACGAACTGCGCACCGCTTATGAATCAACTAGTAGTAGTTGTAGAAGTAGAAACAACTCTACTGTTACTACTAATGCTATATAACTACTCTGCTACTACTACCAACTTATTAAGTTGTATACTGCTTAGTTTAAGTCTAGGATCACTGAAATTGGTTCAGCCATTCCCGAGTTATAAGTGTGGTCAATAACCCGACTTTGTTTTATAATATAGGTATATATATACTCACATTGGTCTTAGGAAAATACACAACATTTGGCACAACATCTGGTGACTTGACTAGATTCTGCTTCTTAGGCCTGTTATTATTGTCTTCATGGACACTTTTTTTTCGCTTCTTTGATTGTGTTGCTGCTAACACCTTCTGTTAATCAAGGTATGTTATTCATATAGTGTCTACAAACATTTTCAAGTAGGTTTTAATAAAAAATTTGGTAACATAACTAGAGATAAAGAAATAGTAATTTCGCCAGTTATTGGATAACCAATATTCAGCTGGGTCCCAAAGCCAAATGGGCGATCGGAGGTCCTAGAGGCTAGAATCTCTTCTATGCTAATATTGCTGGTCCTGTTTGGCGGTTAGGGAAGGAGGCTTAAGCCCAGCATTATGTCACTACATGACGACAATGAAGATGATGATGAAGTTAAAATTGCAAGATTTAATTTCCTGCCAACGCCAGCAGATTGAGTCGATTGAGCAAGAGGAGGGGTAATGAGCTTGCTCACACATTTTTTTTGTTTTGCATCACCCTTTGGAGATGTTTGAGTTGTTTTCTGAAGTCATCCATGTCTATGAGAACAAGCACTATCACTTATAGGCATTGCATGCAGAAAAAATGTGTCCAACTGATTATGAATCATACTTTGATCCAACCCATCATATTTTGCCTCTATTTAACTTTGCATATTGTACCTACCTATCTTATTCAATTCAATTAAAAATTATTTATTTCAGCTTTCATACATACACTGCCATATTACAGCCCTAAAGGAGTTAATCAGTGTAGTTAAATTAAATAAACAAGTCGAGTTTAAAAAAAAACTTTGTAGAAACAAGCTTTTATTACGTCTTATCTGCTACGGTGTACCACAGGGTAGTGTCCTGAGTCCTACTCTTTTTCTAATTTATATTAACAGTGTGCGGGCTGGTTACCGCACGCTATTGCTGGATGACTCGTTGAAGGAAAATAATATTTCTGACTTGGCTTGTTGACATGTTTATTCGATATGACTGTACTGCTGAACTGACTATACTGAACTGCTATTGCTATCCGGGTTTTCTTCTAACGTGGGCGAAGCCCACGTGGGGAAGCAGTTCCGGGCGTGAGTGAGCCCCTGCGGTTCTTTGTTCGCCCTCAGCTAATGCTAAGGGGTCCTCGGGTCGGCTCGGGTCGTGCTGAGCCTGTTGCTTGAGGCTGGCGTGATGAGGCTGGAGGTCCTTTTCAGGTCCCCCTTAGCGCAGCAGCTACAGCTGCACGAGCGTCCCTATGCCACTGAAAATCAGCGGGATCGGGCACGTCCCCTGCCGGATCGCCATAAGGACGTCGTGCAGGATCTGCAGTGCCAACACCTCCAGGTGGGCCTGGTCATGCTGGAGGGTCTTCGGTGTGGTGGTGGCTGCGGGGCGCGGTAGGTCCGGTGTGGGTTGCGGGGTCGTCGTGGTCTCGGTGATTGCGGGAGTTAGCTGCTCCACTGCTGGTGCCGCGTTGCGGGTTGCTGGTGTGGTGCGGGGGACATCGGTTTCAGATTCAGAAGGTATGGTTGCCAGTCTTACCTTCTGTTTCCTGCGTCTAGGAACTGCTATTCCGTAAAAAAATCCTATATTTATACAATGCTAAAGCTATCCTGTGATTGGTTAGCCTTTGAAACAATGAGCTCCTTTTAAACAATAAGCACCTTTAGACAATAAGCTCATTTTACAACCTTTTTACAACTATTAACGTTAACTGGCATGCCCAGATGTTTAGGCGGAAAACAAAGGATCCCTCCGCGCATCTGCGCTACCTGGACGACCTTAATATTTATTACACTATTTATCTATAAGGCTTATTTTAACATTTGTTTAGGCATTGTCTTGTACAAACAGCTTATATAGACTAGCTTTACCCTGTTGCAGCGTTTTCACTTCGCTGATGACACTGCCTCCTAAAAGGCAAGAGTTGGGACGAAGCTCGTTTATATACAGTTTTAACATTAACTTCAAAAAATTTAATTATATACAAGAATTATGTTTATTATTTCACATTAATGCAGCATATTCATAAAATCAACTATTGTCATATTATTTATTCATTTTATATTTTTTATTTAAGATTAGGTACCAAAACGCTGTTCATTTTCATACTGAATTTATCACCATAAAACATAAACATATCCTGATCAGTACTGTAATAAAATAAATCAGGGGATAACACTCATTACCATAACACAAGTTTATAAAACTTATATTGGTAATAAGGTTTATTATTATGTAAGTACTTAAAGAGAAATAAATTATTTTTATATTTTGTTTTAATAAAAAAAGTTAAAATTCGCTTAATTACTTAATTCCTATGGCCACCATCCTGCTCTGTCAGACCATCTAGCACTAAAGTACTTGTCAAGAACTTTACTATTCCAGCTCCATCATCAGACCCTGGTTACCATCTAGCACCAAAGTACTTGTTAAGACAGATCAAATGAGTCCAAACTCAACGGGGTTGTGTCGTTTAACTACCGTGGTTCCATCATCAGATCAACTCTATTATAATGACTTTGCATTGTCTCAATTAAATAGAGGAGGGTTTGCAAAATGTTGTTGCAGTCAAAAGCAACAGACCGAATTAGGCTAGCCGACGCCCATTAAACGGGGCACAAGGTAGGCGCCAAAAAAAAAAAAAAAAAAACTTTGCATTGTCATTCAATTTCCACATGCATACAAAATTTCAGCTCAGTTGGTAACCGGGAAGTAGATCAAATTTAACTTGCAAGATTTTATTACAGGCAGACGTCGGAGAAACTAAATTTAAGCCTTTAAAAAAGGCTAGTAAGAAAAAGAACATTATGAAACAAACATAAAAAAAATTCAAGTCTAACTAACAAGTGAACTTGCGTCCAGTGTTTCATGAATGTAAAATCTGCAATGAATTATTCTAATGTAGACAGTACTTAGTAGAATTGTTTGCATGATTATTTTCTACTATGATATCCATTATCTGGTAGGGCTGGATAGCCAAGTAATGGAATGTAACTGGACATCTGTTAAATTTTTTAATTTTTGTTTTAGACTTTGGTGTTTTGACTATATTATTTATTATTATTTATTTATTTATTTATTATTATTTATTTTGACCTCTGTGGCGCAGTTGGTTTAGTGCCCAGCTGAGACAGCAGTATGCAGGTTTGATCCCTGCTGATCGACAAAAGGTTTGCTTATCTGCAGATATTTGTCTTTTTTTTTTGTTTTTTATACTACGTAATGGCGTAGATGGCGGGACGAGCTCGATCAATACAGAGTTGACTGGAGGGAAGTGGCTCAGGATCGAGATGCATGGAGGGAATCGGGGGAGGCCTTTGCCCAGCAGTGGGATCAGATGGGCTTATAATAATAATAATAATAATAATACTACGTAATAAAGAGAAAAGCTGAAGGTCCACCTGATGTTAAGCAGTAACCTCTACCATATTACAACTGAAATACGGCTGTGGTCACTAAGCATGTAGCCAACACTGTATTGCATTGTACTTGTCCCCCTGACACAGAGTTGTAAGTTCTTGTAATTTTACCAGCCCTCTTCAAACCGGAACACAGCAATGCAGAAATCACTGATTGGCGGCAGAAATAGGTATGGTGGTAGTACTTCCCCGGACAAACTCTTCACAAAAAGTTCTACTGCTATGTTGTCTATTTACGAAAATATCTGGTACACAAGCTCTACTTACTTCGGGGCTAGATGGTGCTGTGTGATATATGTGTGTTATAAAAAATATTGGTAAATCTCGCAAAAAAAATTTAGCTTACATCGATAACTACAATCGTTATAAATTACCCCATCACTTGTTCCTCGAGTGCGATGAATAGAAAAGTACAGTGCGCGCATAGTGGCGTGCATTCTCGTACATGTAGTGCGTACGACTTGCACCCGTTCGTTGTTACAAATAAGGTTGAATGTGGTGCTTACACATGCATGATCCGCAGTGACATTTTGCGTGCCACTGTTAGAGATAAGCGCTGCCGCCGGTCTATTGTTCTTGTTGCTAGCAAAAAATGGTAATACAATGTAGTTTGCGCCTTGAAAAATTATTTAGCCTACCGTCTACATTTGAGTTGAAAGCTTAATTACATGTTTTTTTGGTTAGTTTATTCTATCTTTTATACTATTATAATGTATTTTATAGTAAGTGTGTTGTTGTACTAAAACATACACATTCTTATTTGTCAGTAACTGTTTATTAGTATATATCTACCATTATGTTATTTAAATTAAATTAATATTGCAATTGCATTTTTTCATAAGTTTTTATATAGCCGAAATGTTGGCTCAAAAACGGTTTATTTCATGTGTTTTTATAGTACTAGGATTTTATGTACACTGGAACTGTAACTTGTTATTTTTATGTGTTAATAAAGAACCTTTTAAATTGAAATTGGTGCTGTGTGAAATGTCCAGCATTTTTTATTTAACCATTTATTTTCTTTGAATGCTTACCTCATCAATATCGTTAGAGTCCTTAGCTTCCTTGCCATTAGAGAGACCACAGATCCTCAATGTTTCAGCAGTCTTCAGGAGCACCGGTAGAAATTCCTCAGTCACATTCACCTCCCCATTGTACATAAAAGTTAGAAGAGTCCTTAGAGAGTCGTTATTGATGTCATGGAGTACTATAATTGGATCTTTGTGGGGGTTTTGCTGTAAAAAGCGTGGGTGTCAATCGATATTAAACTATAGGCAAATAATAGTAGCAAATTGACAAGAAACTGTACTTACTTGGAATATACTTCTGAATACAGCACTGTTTGCGGACAGAATCACCTTGTGAGCCTTGAAGCTCTGCCCATCGGATACCAATGTTACGTCCGACAGCCCTTCGTCTTTGAATAACTCTTTCACGTTTGTAAGGATATTATTTTGATAGCCATTCCATTTCAGACTTATCTCCTGGTTTGCCATAACGCGTTATTCAATCATACAAGCATGGAAAGTCATAAATAAAAGCGAATTTTAAAGAAAAATAAACAAAAACAAAATTATGATGCGGAATCGTTCGCGCAAGGAAAACAATCCTGATTCTTGAATGAAGAAGAACGAACGAAATGAATGCATGCGATAAGACGATTGTCTGTCGCATTCAAATCAATCAATACCATAGACAATCGCTGTCAATGTTGTCGTTGTGTTAAGCTGCTGTCATTGTAAAAAAAAAGATAATGAAAAAGTTTATTTCGTGAACATATTCACGTACATTGTAAGCGTGAAACAAACAAAATTTTAAAATTAATGACACGAAAATGACCGCCACTCAGCGTAAGCTGAGGCAGTATCTTAGATATCTCTTCTAAGGGCAGAATACATCCTACCACAGCGCTGGTCTTCCGTGGTTACTCTATTTAGCAGGCGCTAGCGGCTGCTAACAATCTTCTCCAGAGTTTTCGAAAGGAACGGTAGTAAGTATGCTGATGGGTCGCAGGTCTGACATGTTTATGGGATTGTTAATCTTGGGAGTCGGTTTCACTATGGCTGTCTTACAGGATAATAGGTAAGTTTCAGATTGAATTGACGTATTCATTATAGCTGTTAAGATGCCTATTGTTTCGGGAAGCGCTAGGGAAGCGCAAGTACAACCATATCCATCCATGGTTAACCCATCAGTGCCTGTAGCACTGGTAGAAAATGACGATATAACTTTTGCTATTTCACCTTCAGCGACAGTTCTAAGCTTCTTTGGTTCTAAGCTTAAAGGTGCAGGGTCCATGTCTATGGTACTCAATGTCAGTATAATGCTACTTTACATTATTATTCTGAGATGCTACTATTGAGTCTTGTCTTTAGCAATGTCTTTAGCCAACGTTACAAAAATAAACTTTTAGTTAGTAGATCGAGAGTGGCATTCATTACCGGAATGGCGTCATTTCCGTTATTTTACCGGTATTATTTTTATTTTCCCGCTTACTGAGCTGATTATGCTACTAGATGGCAGTAGAAAACTTAAATTTATTTCTACCTACTGCTAGACTGATGACAGTACAGTTTAAACTATGTTGCTATATTGTTAAATAATTTATAGGTCGCATTGAGTTAATTTCCGCCGTAAAACGTCCACTACTGAACACAGGCCTCCCTCATGGATCTATAAGGGGTAGTTGTCATACTCACCACTCTTGGCAGACGGGTTGGTGAGCGTAGTTCGGGATGTTGATACACGGAAAGACGCTGCTGCCAATCTTCCGGAGGTATCCCTTAGCAGGCTCCTACTGCATCCACGGACATGGGAGAAGGGGTAACATTATACAAATAAGTACCATATATTTATTGCGTTCATGAGTACATAAAGGTCTTATAAGGTTATAATAGTCCTACATTTTACTGTCGGCACCCCAAGGCATGCCAATGCACGGCAAAAAAATATTAAAGTACAATTTTTTTATTAAGTTACCTGCGGTTACTGTTAGCCTGCATAAATCGTCCCATTATTGGGCAAAGGCATACCCCTATTCCCGCAACTCTTCACAAATTTGTGATAATTGAAATGTTTCAATTATCACAAATTTTAAGAACCTGACTAGATCGACAGCCTCCGTGGCTTAGTCGAATGCGACGCAGTAGTTAACGGGTTTGATTCCCGCCACGGGACAAATATTTGTGAATTGGAATTTGAAATATTTGTAGATGCGTAGGTATTTAAAAAAAACTATTTAAGTATTCTATCCACCATCAAGGAATTATACAAGCTCTGTGTGTCTTATAAGTTGTTAAAAAAACAGTTGTTTAAGTTCTCCGTTTATTCGTTTAGTTAGTAATGAGTTGCGACCACTATGACGAGTTTCCGTATTAAATGGTAGTAAGCAACTGTCCGGTAAGGACAAGAAAACCACGTCATAGCGTAAAATGCTGACTCGAGAACATGTGCGAATATTGTGCGGTTGCATAAACCGCAGTACATGCTCCCGAGGGCGAGATGAGATGAAGTGGGTCCAAAGTACCTAAGTTAAAAAAACAATGTTAAAAAATCAACTTACTTAGCTTACTTATAGAACTCATTTCACACTGTCACTAGCACTAAATAGTTTTCTAATAACAGGCGACGTAGCTTTGTCCACGCGCGCATAATAATGATCCACCCCGTTGTCGGGAGTACTCGTGGGTCCCACAGAAGTTCCGCTCGAAGCAGCTGTTGCTCTCGTATGTACGGTAGGTAGTTGCACGAGCTGGATAGCAGGTTCGGAGGTCACCACTGGAAGCGTCGCTGAACACCATGTTCGCGAGCGCCGCCACAGATAAACAGCAGTTACAATGAGCGCTGCGCCGGCCAGGAGGTACAGCAACGCATATTGGTGAATATCGCGAGATAAATGCTCTACTAGTCCTTCATTAGCTTCGTTTTTCATCTATTGTATCTGAGTATCAATGCTGTATAGTTGATCGTTGTAAGTAATCAGCTCTTCATCTTTTGTTATTTTGACTTCGTTTATAGGTATAGTTATGTTGAACATGTTATTGATGGGTGGTACATCGACCTTGAGCTTATCTGGTTGCAAAGTCAAATGGTTAGAATTTTCCATAAGCGAGTAAATTGTGAAGGCCTCGCCCTTGATGACACAGCCATACCCGAGCCTGATAACGCCGGCCTTGCTTACTTGCTGTGCTGTTACATGATGCTCGCATATTATTCTGATTGTTCGTTGTTTACAACATAAACACATGTAAGCATTAAATATATTAAGCTTGGTCCACACATCGCGACAAATGGTTTGCTTTGTTTTGCATTGATCTGTTTCTTTGCTTTTCTCACAAAGAAAATCCTCCGTTTTCAGATGGTGAATTTTGGCCGTTGTAGAGAGCACAATCATAATTCCTAGGTTATAGGTTGTGCAAGTTCGTAGTTAATTTTCAGACATATAAGCATCCTTTTGAAGGTTAACTGCAACATATTCAGATATCGGCAGGATCATGGTTTCGCGTATCAGTTGTAAAACAGCGTAAAGTTTGTAGATTTCGTACGAGTCTCGAGTAATCAATGGAATCTTCATTTCAAATATAAAGTAAGAAATTCGATGTCATCCTTGCCTTGACCTTTAGTAAATGATAAAGTTTCGGTAGATCAGCTTGTATGTTTTCGACGGGAAGAGCTAAGTCCTTCGAAAGTAGGTCAGATATTATGTTCAGTTCTCCCGTCAGTTGTTGAGGGCTCAATAGATGTATGTTAAATTTTCCATAATGTATCTCGGTAATTGTCTCCAATAATGTGCCTTGAAGTCCCTTAAGATTAATCAGAATATTGTTAGCGATAACCGACAACAAAGTTAAATCGTTGTTAATCTTCGTGTCGTTAATTTCCGTCGCAAGTGTGTTCTGGGCCTTATCAAGCGAGTTGATATCGTCGGCTTACTGCAAGAAGTCATTAACAGCATAAACCAGAAGTTTGGCAAAAGCAGTTTTTATCTTTTTTTTTTTTATTTATTTATTCATCTTAGGGAAACTATCAGCACAAGATACACAATAGTTATAAGTATAATAATAAGTGGCTATTAATAAGATTTTAAGAGCATATATCATTAAAACTACGACAGTTATCAAAATAATTTAAACGCCAATATCATAGTGATATGTGTTTATTTTTTAATCAAATGAAATTAGTACACATTCAAACATTGCAATTGTTTTCAAAAGCTAAAAATACAAAATTAATGACTTCTTGCGATAAAAAGTTTGGAATAAACTGGGGTATTTCTAAGTATTTCTCCAACGAAGTTATTATTGACCTCTTCCAAGTATTAAAAGACAAAATAGTCATAAAATAACATCTCATATCACTAATAGCTAAACAAATAACCTTGTTTGTCCAAACACACTTAATAAAATAATTAAAATTAGTAATATTGGCACATGAATCGGTCAAAAACACGTTCTAAGCTTTTAGAAAAATAATTCCGCTACTGCCACTTCAACGTGCTAATCCGGGGTAAAACCTTCAACTCGGATGTATTGAGCATAATAAGTTTAAGTGTACCCAACGAGTTCGTAGGAGGCGATGGCGGCCGCACTTGTTGGCGGTACCGCACGGCAGAACTGGTTTGCTTGGTAAGGCACCAACGACACACTCCTTGAGAGTATTAAATCTAGTTGCCGAAAACATTGACATCAGAGAACCAAGCCCTCAACCATAACTGGGGCAGGCACAACATGGACAAACTTCGTCTTGTCCATGTTCATTTTAAGGTCTCCCAACGGGTAGGCCGATTGAGGTCTTCGAGCATCGTGCCGAATTCCTCCAACGACTTTGCCTTGACCTCAATATCGTCGGCAAACCGAAGGTGATTCATGTATTCGCCGTTAATATTGATGCCTAGTCCTTTCTATTCCAAGAGCTTGAAGGCACCTTCCAAAGCGGTCGTAAACAGTTACGGAGAAATAACTGTCTTAAGCTTTTTTTTAAGAGAATATCCTTCGAACTCTGTTCCTGTACTCGGACTGGCATAGTGGCGTTTCTATACAAAGACTTCATCTCTTCGATATACCTACAGTCAATGCGGCATCGCTGGAGAGCCTCAAGCACCACCCATGTTTCGATCGAATCGAAGGCTTTCTCATATGACGCTATCACCCATATTCTTAGACAATTCCTCAACTCCTCCTCCACTCAAACTCGACGGAGAGTGCCTCGAGCATTCCTCGAAATCACACTCGAGTTTGGTATGCTTAGTCGTTAATTTGGTTAAATCTCAACTCCACTCGAATAAGGTCGAGTCGAGGCATTACGTCATCAGTTCGAGGAAAATTGTATCAAACATGCATCAAGCCCCTCTTTATGGCTAGAACTGCCAGTTTGACAGTGACAGTTATTCATATTTTGATTCTGTTGTGCGTGGTATTTTCTTGCATCTTTCTTTCTTTGCTGTTGTGTTTGGCTGGAGCGCGAGTGAATTGGGTGTTTTTAGAGCGAACCTGTTTGTTTTTTGGATATCGATTGATTGCTATAATATTGACCCGGCTTTGTTTTATGGATTTGGATTCTGCGTGCGATTCGGACTCGTGATAATTTGTACCGCAACTACAGCTTCATTGGCAGGTATGTCTCATCTCAATGTATTTCACTATCTTATTTTGTGATTTCTTTGCTGCATTTACCCGTACGTGCTTTACGTCGCAGCAGGCCAATCTTGATATCACGCGCGAAAGAACACTACGCAAATAAAATAATTTGATGCTAAATAGAATGCTTGTATACTTACCCAACTGTATCCCGCAGTAAGTATAGCACGTAGGTTTAGACAGCTTTAGGTACCAGAGCGAACGAAACATATAATGAAGTAAATTGTTGTCCTTTCAGTTCACTTCACACACACATACAAAATGTCAGGAAGAAATGTCTTCAGTGAAAGTGTTTGAAAAACTTGTTTGATGGAGCTCATCATCAAATATAAGCTCCAGAAACCACACGTGACACTTCACCACATCCAGCCTCCCAACCGCGCCCTCCATTGTCCCAGCAAAGTCCAGCATCCATTGTCCCCATTACGAGGTAAGTTTTATTAAAAATACCCAGTAGTATACCTAACATTATAATAATGTATGTACAATTCGGTCTCAATCAATGTTTTTTTATCTAATTTCAGGCCCAAGAAATGTGCGGTCTAGAGTAATTGAAGAAGAGTACTGTAAGGCAGCAAGCATATGAAAAAAAAGGAAAGGACTTTTATGATGATGGCAGCATAGCAGTCATATTTGACAGCTAAGGCAGAGAAAGAAGCTGCTGAAGAATTGGTCTGCTGCAACAAGGCCAAGAGGGAGTTGGCTGAATATGAACTAAAAATAAAGAAAAACAATGTTTAATTCACTTTTGTTTAATTATTAAAATATTTTCCAACATATAGAGATAATTACATATATAGAATAGAATATGCTTTATTGTACACCTTAAAGTAACATAACAAACAGAAAAGAAATAAACTAATAATAATTAAGTGGACAATGGGCGGCCTTATCGCTATAAGCGATCTCTGCCAGGCAACCTTTGGATGGACAAGAGATGGTGGCATACATCCTGGTACAAAAACAAAATAATATTTACGATCCTATCTTAAATGCCTAGGAATGGATGTGTAATACTGCCTTTAGCTGTCTTGAGTAATTTCTCAAGACGGCCAATATACTGGGACATCTCCACCACTACTTCAGGTTCCAGCCTGAAACTGGAGCCTGAAGTAGAGATAGTAGATGTCCCCGTATCTAATGCTCAAGACAGCCAGAGGCAGTATTATACGAACGAATGAACCCTATATTTGTTCTTATCTAAAATGCCTAGAAATAAAAGCTGAACGTATAATACTGCCTCTGGCTGTGTCTTGAGTATTAGGTACGGGGACATCTTCTGTCTCTACTTCAGGGTCCAGTACAGGTTCATTAGTTCTTAAGCATATATTATGCAGGACAGCACAAGAAACAATAATATTGTAGGTATTTGGTGTACTGTTTGTAGTTTTCTGTACAAACATGCGAAACGTCTTTTTAATACACCATTTACACGTTCAATTACGTTTCTTGTTGATATGTGTGCTCGGTTGTATCGGTGTTGTGGGTCTGTTTGAGGATTTGGCACTGGAGTGTACATAAAGGCAGTCTGCGCATACCCTCCGTCTCCAACTAGAATGCCACTTCCAGCCAGATCGCCTTCTTCAAATCTTAAATAGCACCTGCTATTGCTGAAAATGCGCGAATCATGAACAGATCCAGGCCATCGAACAACAATATCATAAATTTCCATTCCAGGCCCACAGACTATTTGAACATTAATGGAAAACCATCCTTTCCTGTTTCGGAAGATTTCACGCCTTTCTCTGCTAGGATTTTTTATTGGGATATGCGTGCAATCAACACACCCAATTACTCCTGGAAATCCTGCAATACGGTGAAATTTTCTTTTAACTTCTATCCCTTCATTTGCTTCCGGAAATTTAATATAATTTCCCGATTTCATAGCCAATCTCTTCGAAATAAGTGCCACCGTCTTTGATACTGCAGACTGGGAAATTTTATGTAAGTCGCCGCAAACTACCTGAAAAATAAAAATACTTAGGTAATTTCTCTATTGTTTTATAAACTTTATAGATACAGTAAGCAATAGGTAAAGGAAAGTCCAAGCCCACCTGAAAATTACCAGTTGCGTAAAATCTCAGAGCGATTAGCTCTTGTAATATTGGCGTCAACGGTAACCCACGATTGTTGCCAATATTGTTGATTTCCACCAATGGTAATAGTATGTGGACAACCGAGTCTTTGCTGAGACGGTATCGCTTTCGGAATTCGCCATCGTCGTAAACCTCCAAAGGGTTTTCAGCATCTCTTAAATACCTTCGTGATGGGTAATTGTAGGGTTCATCGTCATAAATGTAATTGAGAAAATCTCCAAAATCCATTTTAAAAAACAACAAACACTTTCGAGGAGCTTTCGAGGAGCATTCAAGGTTGGTCGCGAGGTACCTTGAGATGACAGTTCATTTCTCCACTCCACCTCCACTCGTATGAGAAAAAATTATAAGGTTGGTTCGAGTGGAGGAATTTTTTACGATCAAGCATACCGAAACGCATTTGGAGGTTGAGTGGAGGTTGAGTCGAGGTCGAGGTAACGACTAAGAATATGGGGGTTAGTCTCGCGATTGTGGACACAAACGCGAGACATAGCGGCAAGTTATACTCTTCGGTCTTCTATATCACTTGCCGCAGCGAATGAATGTGGTTTATGGTACTGTAGCCTTTTCGAAACCCGGCTTGTTTGGGACGCTGGAAGTCATCAGACCTGTGATCGAAATTATTTGCCGATGACCCTTGAGAACAGCTTATAAACATGGCTCAAAAGCGAGATCGGTCTGTAGTTCTTAAGCAAGGCGTTGTCACCTTTCTTTTAAGAATGTTCTTTAGAACAGTACCGCAACGCTTTTGTGCCATGTTTTTGGCGTAATACCTTCGAGTATGATGGAGTTGAAAAGCTTCTGAAGGACTATAGTATCGGTGATCCACCCGCTTTCAGAACCTTTGACGTGATTCCGTCCTCACCCGGCGCCTTGTTGTTCTAAAGCTGTTTCACGGCCATCCTGATCTCGTACAGGCTAATGTCCGAGATATATTCGGTATCATTATACCGAAAATATCGGGTCAGCTTGGCTCTAGGGTCTTCTGCCGCACTGCAAACCGGTTTAGTGACCGAATCGTAAAGCTGTCTATAGAACCTTTCGACTTCCCTTAACACTACTGCTTTACTTGACGCTAGTCTGCCCTTCCTCTTTAGCTCCGTCATCTGGCTTTACCCAATAGACATAATCTCTCGCGAACACTTTGGAGCCTTTGTTCCACTCTATCGTATCTTTAATACGAGCTGTATTAAAGGTACGAATATCGTGCCGCAAGGACTTCTTAACTTGTCTATTGAGCTGCCTATTTATCTAAGCATTATCGGAAGACTGCAGTTGTAATGAGCGTCGTTCAGCCATGAGGTTAAGAGTGTAATCAGAGAGTTTCTGAAATCTATTTGTACACGGCGTCTTAAAGAACTGAGACCCCACTGTATGCCAGTTTCTACGAACCGGCTATTGATCTCGTCCATTGATGTATGTATGTTCTTCTAGTCTAGACAGTCTAAGCGATTTGAAAGTTCGAGTTGTATCGAGGTTTTGGAAATGTGCGTAAGTGGGTTGGAGCCTAGACTTCATCAAACGGGACCTTTCAAGTCTAACGTTCATATTCAATGTGCCTCTTACTATTCGGTGATCACTTCCGGTTTTCACCCTGTAAATTACAGTCACATCATTGAATACCCGTTTCTTGTTGGTCAAGATGAAATCAATCTCATTTCTCGTGGAACCATCGGGACTCATCCTTCCTGTGAGGCGGCTTCTGGATGAAAGAGTTCATCATAAAGAGTACTTATTTCTCCAGAAAATTGGCCAGCCTCTGTCCCCTGGAGTTCCGTTGCCCATATCCAAATCGCCCCACTCTCAACTCATCATCGCTTCTCTTGCCTAACTTTGCATTCAAGTCCCCCATAACAACAGTGAAGTGAGTGTTCTTTGTATGTATGGCCCTACTAATGTCCTCATACATAGACCTACTTATTCATCTGGGTCAACACATAAATGTATTTGTGCAAAAGTCATTAATTACCTTACCTGTATCATTTTGCAATAACAAAAATCACTAATAAACAATACTTCATTCAAGCGATTTCAGTCTTGTATTAAGTTTTACATAATAACTTAAATTTTTAATACATAATTTAGCAAAAACCCGGCAACGAGTTAAATTTAATTTTACCAAACTAATAGTAATGCTACCTCACTAGGTATATATAGTATTGTTTAACAGTGATTTTTGTTATTGCAAAATGATACAGGTAATAAGGTAAGCAGGTAGTAAGGTAAACAGGTAATAGATAACGTTACTTGTTCTGAAAGAAGTCATTTAATGCAAATAGTATTCTTTTACCATCAATTACTATGTTTCGAACAAAATTAATTAGGTGTAAATAATGAATTCTATAAAAAATCTAAAACTCATGTGTCAAAATGTTACTCGTTTTGATAGAAGTCATTTAAAACCGTTAGTATTTTTTTTTCCAAAAACTATATTTTCGGAACGCGGACGCAGTTTGTCAATAAAATTAACGGTAGGTAACTCCCGACGCGCGACAGCCAGTGACCGGATGCATTGTTTAAGTCTATACATACCTACGTCCTTCCCTAATCATCGTTCATGATTAGGGAAGGACGTAGGTATGTATTATATTATGTTAGATTCTGTCATTACTAATAAACAGGCATTAAAGACCGTAATCAATAACCGTGAATTTTCTTATCGTACTCCTAATCTAATTAGGCTACTCTATAATTTAATCTAACTTATAGTTCAACGATTAATTCACCATTAGTTAATAGGACTGTTGAATCCTAATTAAGTAGTCAATTTAATCCGAAACTTTTTTTTGTAACAATATACCGAAAGGAGTAAATAAGGAAACCCGTTTTCGTATTTATCTGTAAGCATATACGAAAATAATGGTTTATCAGTAACACAACAAAATGAATTTAATGAGTTTAAAATTAATTGCTTTGAATTTCGGTTTAGTTTTAATTAGACAAGTTTATGCAATCCCCGATTGTGTTAAAAGAACAGATTCACAGGTTATTGAAGACTCTCAACTCGATACCGTGAGTATTGAATTCATCATCATCATCACCATCATTGCAGCCTGTTTGCACCCACTGTTGTAGGTAGGTACATAAAAATATAGAAACCGATGGACATGCAAGGGACCAGAAATGGCGCTGTAAAGAGCAGTAGGTACTTATTTAATAAAAAAAATTGTTTATTTTGTTACTTAAACACTAGTTAACTAACCATTAGTAACTAATGGTGTACTTATTAGTAACTAACGGTGTAATTGGTTCCGGTTCCGCCCAAATGCAAATAATAAAAATTCATATTTCTGCACTTAAATATTCAGAAAACATGAAAAAAGTGAAAATTACTGGTAAGAAGTCACCTAAACCATTGATATTTAATATCACCTTCGGCAATCTCAATTCCATTGTTTTGAGAACATTCTCACAACAAATTATCATCAAAAGTGATCACCAAATATTGAAGGACACAGGATTTAACGACGGAAACATAAATTCACCGGTTTCAACATGGTATTGTCATCAAAATAGTGAGTAGAACCATGGACCAAATAAATACAGGACTGACAATTTCTAACATCAAAACGTAATTCGAAAATTAGTTACTGTCTACACATATATGTAGATGGCGCGAGGAGTAACGATTTAACAAATTTTAATAAATCTACTATTCACGTCCACGGCTGGACTTAGCCCACCATCCTCATGGATCTTTAAATATTTAAATTTTATTTATTTAAATCACACTTATTATGTTAAGTAAATTTGCTTTTCACATTTAATTTAAAAATGATTTAAACAGAGCGTCCACAACTGGTATTTATGCTGTAGGATGATGCTCCAGTGCCCAGGACATTATTAGATGGATTAGGCTTGCTCAGCACCAATTCCATCTTCCCAGCTTAGTCGGCTATATTTAGAATAGAGAACATGTAAATAATTTATTTCTTTAATCAACTACCTACTACCACATCTTCTAACTACTACCCTACTACTACTCTACTACTACTAAGTACTCTCTACTACTACTTGCACACTTCGAATCCCCGTCATCTGCTGTAGGTAGCCCAAGACATTGATGTTAATTTAAAAGTTCAAATCTTTCTTCAGTAGTAGTAGAACTTTTTGTAAAAGGTTCATCCGGGGAAGTACTACCACCATACCTATTTCTGCCGCCAAGCAGTTATGTCTTCATTGCTGTGTTCCGGTTTGAAAGGCAAGGGGGCCGGTGAAGTTACGGGCACATGAGACCTTACAACTCTGTCTCAGGATGACGGGCGCAATGCAATGGCGTGCTTAGTGAACGTGATCACCGCGACATTGTAAATTGTTATAGATAGAGGTTACCGCTTAACATCAGGTGGGCCTTCGGCTTGTCTAGTCATTTAGCAGTAGGTATAAAAATCTTGTCATGCATTTTCTAATGTAAAAAGTCCGTCACCCTCATTGGGCTGCTAAACAGGTGTCAGACCAGGCGCTGCAGGTTGGCGCGGCTGGCCGATAAATAGACATGGTCCTGGTCCTGGTGTTGCCTGTTTGGTAGCTAGGTTTTTGAGCGTGACGGATTTTCTTTCACTTGTATATTTTTTATAAAAAAAATATTTTTGTTTAATAATTGTTATCATTATTTTTTTATCATATTTTTTTTGTAACGTTTTTATTTTGTATATCTTTTTAGGTTTTATTGTTTGTTTGAGTTTGATGTTGTTTTACCGTCCGTCTGTTTATTCTATTCCTTTCCTGTCTCCTCTCTCAGATTTTGTTGTTGATGATTTATGGGTACAGCATCAACAACGGGTACCTATTTACGCTGTAGGGGGATGCTCCAGTGCCTGAGACAATGTTAGATAGCTTGCACAGTACCAATTCCATCCTCTCGGCTAAGTCGGCTATATAAAGCTGACTGAGTCACGGGGTTGCCTCCCGATGTTTTTCTTCGCCGTTCTTCAACGGCCAACAGTTCTTTTTATACGATTAAATGACGAGATAAGCCGTAGGCCCACTAGATGTTAAGCGGTAACGTCTACCTATTACATGATTTCATGATTATAATTAAATGATTTTCTTCTTCTTCTTCTTCTATTACAACTGCAAGACCGCGGTGATCACGTTCTCGGCTCGTACACACATGTAGATTATCAGATAACTAGGCCAATACATTGCATGGTCATTTATAATTTTCAGCATTATTAATTAATTAATTATTACCGACAGGTAAGTCTTGTAATGAAATATGGCTACCCTGGTGAAGTGCACCACGTGGTCACAGAAGACAACTACCGACTGGAGGTGCACCGCGTACCGCACGGGATTGGACAGCAGCCAGGTCGAAGACCGGTGGTATTCCTGATGCACGGGCTACTGTCTTCGTCTGCTGAGTGGGTGCTGATGGGACCAGGAAAAGGACTTGGTAATAAACATTTAATTTTCATTACAATTGTGCGGTATATTTAGTCTTGTTGGTGATGCTACGTGTCTTTTTAAGTTTTCCGATATTTCGACGCAGTTACACACGCCATAATCGCAAAGTTTGGTGCCTATATATCCCCTAATCCGACAAATATTATAAAGCCGAAAGTTTGTTTGGATGGAGGTTTGTTACCTCTTCACGCAAAAACTAGGCTACGGATTGAGCTGAAACTTTGCACACATATTGATGTTGACCAGGGTTAACACATAGGTACGCTACTTTTTATTCAGGAATAATGCAAGCGAAGCGGCGGCCCGAAGCGAGTATATCATATTCATTAGCACCATAAAATAATCACAGTTGAGCAGGAGCCTCTTCCTAAGGTTTTGTAATAATTTCAGGAAAATATAAAAGTAGTATTCTATTTGATCACTATAAGATGATAATCTTCCTAGATAAACACATAAACTCATTTTTTTTCTTAAACGTCGTTGGTTTCGTCTAACGTTCTTCATCAAAAGCAAATAGTTCTTGCTTACCCAAAGCCTTTGACGATAATATCTCCTACGAGTTCTACCTTTCAGGTGTTCTTAAGGAGTAATTAGCTACGTATTAAAATAAATAAAAAGAAAGCTCGCACCATAGAATTGATAGATTCCTCTCTGTTAAAATGTATCTTATTTCCTTAGCCTGGATCAGTGAGATCTGACGAATTTGCTTCCATTTCAGCGTACATCCTAGCAGCCGAAGGCTACGACGTATGGATGGGCAATGCTCGAGGCAACACATACTCCAAAAATCACACTATTCTGAACCCTAACTCAAACCAGTTCTGGCAGTTTAGCTGGCACGAGATCGGCTTCTACGACCTACCTGCTATGATAGACTACGCCCTGAGAACAACAGGACAACAAAAACTCCAATACATTGGCTTTTCTCAAGGAACCACATCGTTTTGGGTGATGACGTCGAGCAGACCGGAATATAACGATAAAATCATCGCCATGCAGGCCTTGGCACCGGTTGCCTTTGCTGGTAACATGAGAAGTCCTTTGATAAGAGCAATTGCACCCTTCTCTAACACTCTGGAAGTAAGTTCCTATAATAACCTCATTTGCCAGGGTTTTAATAGAAGAATACAATTAGTGTAGCTCATAGCATAACGTTGTTTCAGATAGTTGTTAAAATCTTAGGAACCGAAGAAATCCTACCAAATGGTGAACTCAATAAAATCGCAGCTCAAAAGCTATGCATCGAGGAGTCTATCTTGCAGATGGCCTGCGCTAATCTTATCTTTCTTATCTGCGGTTATAATATAGAACAGCTGGATAGGGTAAGAAAGTAAATCTGACTTATTTGTAGTATTCAGCAGTTGTACTCTTAAATATTTATATAAGTAATTCTGTCCAGGGTTTTAAATATTGTATTTTTTGTCCTCACAAATAAAATGATTTTGATAAACGAAAAGGTTGTAGCATACCTACGCTACGTGAATTAACGCTGTTATGTTTTACTAAAAGACATTTCTCCATTCACAGAAAACGCTCCCAATAGTGTTTGGACACACGCCCGCTGGCGCTTCAGCAAGACAGCTCGTCCACTTCGGGCAGCTCTACAATTCTGGCAAATTCACGAACTTCAACCACGGCTTAGTCAAAAACCTACGAATTTACGGCAGATTGTTTCCGCCCAAGTACAACCTTAAGAGTATTAGGACGCCTATTTACCTGCACTACTCAGATAACGACTGGATATCAACCCCTAGAGACGTCTACAAACTATCGAAAGAAATCCCTTCGGTTATAGGAAGATTTAAAATTCCTCTGCAGAAATTTAACCACTTGGATTTCGTATTCGCTATTAATGCTACGAGTCTAGTATACGACAGAATGGTGAACATGATGTCTTATTTTAAACACGTTTACGTCTAGTTTTAATATCGTTTAATTTGGACAAACAATGTACTAGCACAATAAATAAGTATTACTCCACCGTTTTATAATGTATTTCATGTTTCTGGTGATGAGAACTGATTCCGAGGCCTACCTGAAATTAACACACACATAATATCAAAACGCGTTCCTACTCACGCAGAAACCTAGAGTGTGAAATAAGTCATGATTGCTATGCTGATCAATTCTGTAGTAAAAACGTAACCACATTTTGTAGTATGACTTTGTTAAGTAGAACTATAAATCACAGTATCACAGAACTATAAATAACAGTGCCCGCAATAACGAAAATGTTTTCTCAAAGCTTTAAAAGAGGTAGTGATCTTCAGCTTTATTTTTAACTACCTTTTAGTTTTATGGCTTCTGTCCCGTGAACCTGTGATTTTATAGATCATTCTTAATGTTTTCACTTGTTGCTATATTCTGAATGCCCTACGGTAGAACCTTGATTTTTGAATCACCTGCCCGCATACTTTGATATTTGGTATAAATTTCAAGTCGATACCTTCAGCCGTTTCAGAGAAAAGGGGTCTAGACAGACAGACAATATAATAATGGTTCCGGTTTTTCCTTTTGAGGTTCGGAACCTTTAAAAGGTATTTGAATTACAAATCCCTAAAAGGTACTTTTTGATCAGTGGCGAAGTACGACTGTAGATAATAACTTACAAACATTATGTCAAAGGCTCTGACTTAGAGCTGAGCCTGGAGACGATCGTGGATGGAGCGGACCTGCTTGAATTGATGCTGTGGAAGGTAGCTTCCATGTCTGACGGCTGCTTCTTCAGGTGACTTTGCTCGTTAGCGATATCCAATTCACGCTTCACCATCTCACCGAAGATGTCATGCACTGAAAGATTTTACTAGCATATATCTATATTTTACTAATACTTATATCATTATTTTAAATATATTTATTTCGGCAAGATAAATAAATAATTGCCGTGTAAATTTGCCGTGGGGTGCCGGCAGTAGAATGTTACCCCTCCTTTCATGCCCGTGGATGCAGTAAGAGCCTGCTAAGGGATACCTCCAGAAGATGGGCAGCAGCGTCTTCCCGTGTATCAACATCCGTACTGCGCTCGCCAACCCGCCTGCCAAGTGTGGTGAGTATGGCAACTACCCCTCATGGAGATCATGGGGGAGGCCTGTGTTCAGTAGTGGATGTATTACGGCCGAAATGATGAAATAAATAATTGAACATTTCACACTTCAGCTTATTTCACATAGTAGCCCCTAAAGTAAGTATTCGTTAAATTTATTTTATACTAATTATGTCTCAGACACTGCTTAGTCCTGGTGCATTAAGTAAACAGTTGCACACTGTACAAATGTATAAAATTTTATTCTAGATTAATATTAAGGCCTTGTTTATCGTTTTTAGGGTACCCAAAGGGTAAAAACGGGACCCTATTACTAAGACTCCGCTGTACGTCTGTGTGTCTGTCTGTCACCAGGCTGTATCTCATGAACCGTGATAGTTAGACAGTTTAAATTTTCACAGATGATGTATTTCAACAAATTCAAAATTCAAATAAAATAAATATTTATGGGGGCTCCCATACAACAAACGTGAACAAACGTGCGCTTGAAATATTCAAAGAATATCTAGATATATGTATATTTATTTTAAATGTAAATAATTAAAATAAAATAAATATTTAAGGGGGCTCTCATACAACAAACGTGATTTGAATACCGTTTTTTTCTCGATATTAATAACGGCAACAGGTAGACGTTTGAAATATTCACAGAATATTTAGTTGTATATTTATAGTATAATAGTTGTTTTTCCAAGTAATGGTACGGAACCCTTCCTGCGCGTGTCTGACTCGCACTTAGCCAATTTTTTACAATTCTCCATGATTAACAGTATCTATGGAGGGGGGTCGGACATCATGACCTGTTGTAGGCAATGCGAGATAATAAATAGATAGTCATAGATATTCATCGGGTAAAGGTACATACATACCTTTTGTCAATATATGGATTGGGTCTTTTTTCTTGCAGCCAGGGCCACTCCGGCTTTGCTCAATGAATGGATCGTTCGTTTTATGGAGGACTTGCAATAGGGACACGTTTTTGAAATCCTTAAATAAGCAATGCATCAATCAAAATGCTGATATGTTTTATGTATGTACAAAACAACTAAGAATAATGAATATTTAGTCAATAAACAAATTTAATTTATTTTCTATAGTCGCATAATTTTATTTGATTCAGTTCAACCAACCTTGTTCTTGCATTGTTTCATTGTAATTATCATTTCCGAGTCCAGATTTTTTGCTGGTTCTGGACATCTATCCTCAGTTTTGAATAACATTGACTGACAGCGACTGCGCCTTCTATGACCCTCGCTGCCATAGAACGTTGCTTTCCATGGACTACTCTTATAAACGTTCTCTAGCTCAATCCTTAATGAGGTGTTCTCATTTTTTAGTCGCTCCACTTCCTGGAAATGGTCGTTGCATTTCGTCTGCAAAACCTCTACATTCGTTTGGTATGCTTTTATGTCTTCTAGGTCTGTCGTTATGGAGCAAGTGCAACCTTTGCTTGTATATTTTGCTGAAGTGCATGTGCCTCGATTAAGCTTTTTGTGTATTCTTCTAAGACTTTTCTCTTCGCTGAATTTATGCAATCTTGTTATAGCGGCTTGTCGTGTTTTTTTCTCGGAGTTATATAATTCATCTACAGGCAAGGACTTAGCTGTATGCTGCGAGGATTCGTCACATTTTTCACCCGCATGCTGCATTTTGCCTTTCACATAAAGAGCCTGCGAGACAATATCGCTTTGCCAGGTTTTAGCGACAGATATCACGCTGTTTTTGTTGCAGCAATTGCTCTTTAAATTTGAGATCTCATCATATTTTGAAATGTTGACTTGGAAAATCTTGTCGACGATTATTTTCCAGAACATTTTTATGTTTTTCAGTGCATCTAAACATGTGTAGCATGGCCATTGGCTTGTTTCTAGTTCTTCCTAGGGATGATTAAAATATAAGTTGATTTACTATATAGTTATATATAATAAATAGAGATAAAGGCTACAGTACCATAGATCACATACATACGCTGCGGCAAGTCATACAGAAGACCGAAGAGTATAACTCGCCACTTTGCCTCGCGTTTGCGGACTATGAGAAAGCCTTTGATTCGGTCGAGACATGGGCGGTGCTTACGGCTCTCCAGCGATGCCGTATTGACCATCGGTATATCGAAGTGTTGAAGTCTTTGTATAGAAACGCCACTATGTCAGTTCGAGTACAGGAACAGAGTTCGAAGGCAATTCCCTTAAAAAGAGGCGTAAGACAGGGAGACGTTATTTCTCCGAAACTGTTTACGACCGTTTTGGAAGATGCCTTCAAACTCTTGGAATGGAAAGGACGGCATCAATATTAACGGCGAATACATGACTCACCTTCGGTTTGCCGACGATATCGTGGTCATGGCAAAGTCGATGGAAGAACTAAGCACGATGATCGAAGGCCTTAATCGAGTCTCCCACCGGCTAGGCCTTAAAATGAACATGGACAAGACGAAGGTTATATCGAATGTCCATGTTGTACCTACCCCTGTTATGGTTGAGAACACGACTCTTGAAGTTGTCAACGCGTATGTATACCTAGGATAAACAGTCCAATTAGGTAGGTCCAACTTCGAGAGAGGTCAATCGCCGAATCCAACTCGGATGGGCAGCTTTTGGGAAACTCGCAACGTCTTTTCGTCCAATATACTCGTACCTCAGTGCCTTAAGACGAAAGTCTTCAATCAGTGTGTGTTACCAGTGATGACATATGGAACTGAAACGTGGTCCTTCACTGCTGGCCTAATAAATAAGCTCAGAGTCGCTCAACGAGCTATGGAGAGGGCTATGCTCGGGGTTTCGCTTCGTGATCGAATCAGAAATGAGGAGATACGTAGAAGAACTCGTGTCACCGACATAGCCAAACGGATTAGCACTTTGAAGTGGCAATGTGCAGGCCATGTAGTTTGAAAAACAGATGGCCGATGGGGCCGAAAGGTTCTCGAGTGGAGGCCACGGACCGGTAATCGCAGTGTAGGACATCCACCTACAAGATGGGCAGATGACTTGGTGAAGACCGCAGGTCGACGGTGGATGCAGGCCGCTTCTCACCACAATACCTGGAAATCCATGGGGGAGGCCTACGTCCAGCAGTGGGCGTCCTACGGCTGAAATGATGATGATGATAGTTATATGACATTTATTAAAATAAGATTTTATTTTACTAGCCTCTACAAAATATTTTTCAAAGTCTTTCTCTTCAAGACACCCTCGTATGGCATGGCATGAGTTACAGATGCTTTCGACCAACATCTTGGATTTGCAGTCTCGATGACAACGTGGAGTCACCTGGAACAAAATAATATAAACCGTAGAATTTTGAAAAATAAATCATAAAACTATGAACCTATAAATATTTTGTGTTTATTTTATGACTATCATTGAATAATTAGTCTGTTATGTCTGATTATCTATCGACTATCTTCTGATTGTGTCTCAAAGAGGCAATACACCTTGCAACGGTCTAAAAGACTGTAAAACGAATCGAGGACTTTTCTGTCGGAGTTGCAGACAAGTTATTAGTCGTTTAATTGAGCAATCCATTTACGGTCGAACCTGGTGCATAAGACCGATGTCTGTGGGGCAGTATGCAAGATCGTTGCAACATGTATGGCTCCATTTATCCTCACCCTTCTACGACTTCTGCACGTCATTGCATTCAGGAAACCTGTAAGTGTGCTGACAGGTATTACATAGAGCGGCGTGCTACTCCTCATCCAATCTCTAAGGTGGCTGTCCTTTGTACCTACGTCATGACTCCAAGCTCTCAGATCACTGCAAGATCCGTAGGACTTGATCTTTCCCTCACTACGAGTTGAAAGTCGTAAGTTCTTTGGTTTTGCCAAATGCATTGAATGCTAGTGTTTAGGTAAATTTGTTTAGCTTATGGGCCATTTGAAAAGTAACGTTAAATTTTGTCGTACTAAAATTGCTGAAAACCACTGAAAACTTGTTATTTTATTTTACATTTGAAGGTCTAATTTAATTTTGACATTACTCTATCAATTATTTATGAATAAATAACGAAAACTAGTTATTTTATTTTACATTTGAAGGTCTAATAGAATTTTGACATTACTCTATCAATGATTACGAATAAATTATCTGTAAAAGTATTGAATGCAGATAGAGTTCATTCATTAAAGTTTTTCACGAAATGTATGGCAAAATAAAAAAAATCTTTGAAAAAAACAAATACTGTTTATTTTGACTCTGGAAAATTCCAACTGGCTATATATAAACCATGACAGGAAAATAGTTCGAAATGATGTCATTCTATTTCAAAATGCCACTCCCAACTTGATTACACATGACATTTTGTAAATAATATTTGCTATTTTCCTTTTACAAGCCGTTATTTATTAAAATTGCGTAAACGTTTTAAATCATTCCGTTATGTATACAATGGATGGCGGAGAAAAATTGAAATAGATAATTCATGCTAACAAATGTAGAAATTGTATCGTAAGAATAAAGAAAAAATATTCGAAATGTCTTTTATAACAAAAAGAGAGCGTGTATTCAACGGATATGAGTTGTTGGACTTACCGACACGAAATGAAGGTAAGCTCAAGGCTTATTCGTCATGCACGGATGCAAGAGCATGGTCACACTTTTGTTCTGACAAGAGCGAACATCTCGTCGAAATTATAAAGAGGAACAATGATACATGCAGACCGAAGTATGTTCCCACTGAGACTATTGTCAACACCCTGATGTTCTCCAAAAATTCGAAGATAGCTGGACTCCAGCGCAAGATAGAGGAGTTCGAACAGATGATGGCTGCCTATGATGACCTTGATCTGACCTGTGAGCAAAAGTGCGAGATCGCTAAAGCTGTAAGTCGATAGTCCTTTTCTTTAAGCTTTATATTATTGACACCAATGGATTTTTCTTTCATGAAAAACTTATGTGCACATTTAACACGTGCTTTAACGGTATACGGAAACATCGTGAGAAAACCCGCGGCTTAGTTAGCTTCAGACGTATTGACCCGTTCTTTCCTCTGACTAATAGCTGCTGACTTAGCTGAGAGGATGGTATGGTATAAGTGCTGGGCAAGCTTAATCCACCTAACAATATCTCAGGCACTGCAATGTCCCAGACAGCATAAATACCAGTTGCTGACGCTGTATATTATCATCTACGCCTATAGATAGACGCCTAGAGAATAGATGCGTTAACTACTACTACAACCACTATATTGTTAAAAGATTGGCGCCAGAGACCACAGGATAAAGATAGATGAGGGAATTGGAAAAATTAGGCTCATAAATAAAAAAAAATATTATTAGAAAATTTTTGATTAAAATATCCCGCAATAATATGTACTAATTAGCACGACTTACATAAATCAATTACACTAATTAAATAGAATAGAATAAAAATATAATAAATTAGTGAAATTCCGAAATAATAAAACAAGTACGGATTCAATCACACATTCATTCTTCAATCTCCCAAAACGTCATGCATATCAACACAATCTTCTTCCACTCTTCAGCAAAAATATCACAGTCAGGGTTCTGGTCAAGAAGTTTATTCAGGGCTGCGAGGGTGCGAGGCAGAGGAGAATTGGCGCGGGCTACGGTTCGGCTATAGGGCACAGAAAAAAGTCTATGACTTCTACTCCGAAGATAATTATTTGGAAGATACTGATAGAACTATGATCACTATCTATAATATTCTAATACAGTACTGTAATAATAAACTCTTACTTCCCTAATTAAACCTATTTCCCTCATTTAAAGTAAATTCCCCAATGTGAAGCATCTTTTATGATATGGTGATGCCTAAACTACCTACCTTTCTACGTAAGGAAGAAATGTGGAAAGAACTTATTAAAATATCACAAGCTTCAATCTCAAATATTCTTTATTCGGCAAAACTACTAACTCTTTGAATATGTCCAAACACACAGGGAAATAAAGCTATTGAGTAAAGTACATATTTGAAATAGTCTGTTTCAGGTGACACACGAAAAGAAACAGCAAGAACCTAAAACATCCGTTGTAGTCACCATTTTACAATTTATGTCTAATATTCTACTCCAACAATATTTTCTTAAAGCTAGGGTCTTAATAATAACTAAATTTTAAAGCATCTAAATTCAGACTTTAATGTCTAACTCCATCCTAGGCACATAGTGACGCAATCTTTGTTACCTATTTACTGAATTTTAAAAGAACTATGTATAACGTATATATAAACTTAATTATAACACACTATGTATAGATTCTATTTTGCCTTTACACAACAATTAAATTTTATTCAGTTGTATAAATGCACGCAATGTATGTACGTATTTGGTAACTACCTAACTTACCTTTTATAATATTGCCCCAGTGTTTTTTGTTTATATCCAACTCGCGGACAACGGGGTTGATTACACTTAAGTTACATAGTTTTTAGGCTAAGATTGTTTTAGATTTATGTGAGTGTGATTGTTTGTTGTCCCAAATAAATAAATAAATAAATAAATAAATAAATTCAAGAGAACATAGAAATAATTTGGGACTAGGATCATCTAGCCTAAATTTTAAGTAGTTTACACTTCTAATATTTATAATATTGGCTTTGCACTTACCTTGTTTGTTTGTTTGTTCTTTTTTCTTTGTTCTTATCCAATGTCGTGTTTGCCTGTAATTGGTTTAACATATCAGACTGTGTCCATATAAATGTTTAAGTGTAATTTTTGATATGTAAACTGTTGGCGATCCTTTTCTTAAATAAATAAATAAATAAATCTTTTCAATCTGGTGGTCTGAAGGCAATTGCCTGTCCACGCCTTTTGCAAATTTCACATAGCTTCCTACCCCGCGCAAAACCCTGTCTTCCCATTGGTGCTTACCAACAAGCATTGGTACGGGGGGTACCAGAAAAGGGGGCGAAGGCCTCAAAAGGTCACCAAAGATCAAAAATTTCATTTTTGGGTTTTTGGACGTTTTCAGTCATTTGAAGACTTTTATTTTTTGGTGACCTTTTGAGGTCACAATAACTCCGGTCCCTGTTACCCTAGGGTCACCAAAGTTACCAATCAGTCCCCTCCTCTTATTTAGACCGAGCTAACAAAAACAGGTTTCATGTAAATCGGTCAACGCATTCGGTTGTAATCGTCAAATACACACAGACAGAAAGACAGCGCTATGCATATTTGGGAGCTTCATTTCATCATCGATAAAATGTTATTTGGCTACCAATAAAAATTACAAATAGATTTTATAAATTACTAGCTGACCCGGTGCCCACTTTGTTGGGCGGTATTTATAGCCTATGACACTCACAAATACCTACTGTGGCTTTCTATTAGTGTAAGAATTTTGGAAATCGGTTCAGTAGATCCAGAGATTACATCAATTACAACCACACAAACTCACAAACTTTACCTCTTTATAATATTAGTACAGTTATAAACAATTAAGATAATTATTATTAGATAAATATTGAACTTATTATCTTAATTTGTTTCCATTTGTGAACACAGATTCATTTGATCGATGAATTAATTTGTTATTAAAAATAAAGTTATAATTATTATATTGAAACATAATAAATTATGCAGTTTACTCAAAAGATAACATAAAACGACATTTTCTTAATAAAATCAAGTAAGTTAGGCGGGAACATTCAAATTAAGTATTCGTCTGACAATAAGTGGATAATATTTTGTTCATATATTATACTTATTTTAACAATACATGCTGTTTATTCATGTTCTACGAGACGCTGACACATAGATAGATCTTCCGTGCTGAGACATAGATAGATAGAATAGAAGACTCCTTACAGCAAAGATTTAAATCTATCGAGTACTATAATAATAAATAATAATAATAAATAATGCTGGACAATTCACACAGCATCATCTAGCCCCAAGCTAAGCAGCGCTTGTGTTATGGGTACTAGATGACTGATATACTTAATACATTATACTACATAGATAGATATTTTTATTATATATAGAAAAACACCCAGAACACCCTGAACAAATATCTGCAGATCGTACAGACATTTGTCCCGAGGCGGGAATCAAACCCGCAACCTCTTGCGTCGCAGGCGGACCTTCGCCCGCTGCGCCACAGAGCTCGTCTAATTACTATAAAGATGTAATCTACCTATGTCTTGGCACGGGAGCACCCGTATAAAATGAATAAACAGCATGTATGCTAGAACTGTGCGACTAAGGTAACCGCTTACATATTGCGGGATATTTTATCTCCTTGTGTTATTTCTGCTCAATTATATGCTGTACCTACGAGCACAAATAATGCAGTTAGATGGATTGGGTTTGCCCAGCACCTATACCACCTACCAATCTTAAGAAGTGGTAAAGGAGTCCATGCTGACCCCATGTTTGGGATAAGTGAATCATCAGTTACTGCGAGTAGTTGTACCATAGATTATTTATACATACAACTAATATAAAACTTGATGCTGATTCTAGCATTACATTAATATGTATCTATGGTATCTCCAACTGATTCCCCAACTCGAGGTCTGCTTAGTACCTAATTCTATCAGTAGTATTTGGTATTTGGCTTTCAGTTGAAGCCAGCATACATTTATCATATCATCATCTTGTGTTAAAACCATTATATTATTTGTACTATCATGTTTTCAGCATGCAGCGATAAGAGAGGCAAACAAAGATCTGAATGGATTAGTAAGTTGATGCGTTGTGTTATAGGTACTTATCACGTGAAACACAAGGTACACAAATTGACTAAATTTAGGAAGGCCTAGAAATGGCATTCGACCCACATTGCCTTTGGCAGACTACGTTATGGTGGTTGGTGATGTGGAATGTCGTGCATTACTAATTTACTACATTAGATAGCTACACTTCTGATCTATAAGTAGATAATTACTGAATACGGCTTTGCCCGCGCACATAAGTTTTTTAACCATTTATGATCTTTCTGAAAAGTTATTGCTTTGAAACATTAACTATGTCTCTATTTCAGTATTTAAATCTCGACATGGACCTATCGATGTTCACTGAAGTAAGTTTAACAAACCGCTTATTTGTATGAATATTTAAAAACAGTGCGAATTTTCCAAAGTCATCCAGTGTGCGCTAAAGTCTAAGGAGCCTATTTTTTATTTGTAGAACTTCTTGAAGCTCTTGATGGCTTAAAATGGTAAAGATGGACAGAACATCCTTTTTAGGTTATATAAAAACTCGTAAAAATGCAAAGTGCTAAATTCTATACATTATTAATTAAATTAAAGTTATTTTCCTTATTTGTTTCAGGGATCTGAAGCTTTTGAGGTAAATTTCGAACAATAATGTACTCGTTATGTGTCGTACAATTGTATGTACATAATAATTATTTGCACTATTAGAACAGTTTTTAATAATGAAATGAATAGTGATTAATTTAATAACATTTTTTGTTTTTAGACTGGAAAGTCAAGGGGAGATGAGGTAACTACATCTATTTATTTATTGAATGCTGTAATCTTATAAAAGTAGTGTTATCGCCCTCAGGTCACGGCAATTTGGCTTCTTTATAATTGCCAGTACAAAATGTCTAAACTCCTTGTAGTTGATGCCCAAACTCCTTGCAGTTGATGCCCAAACTCTTTGCAGTTGATAACCTAATTACTAGCAGTTGCTGTTCACAGAGTTTAAAAACAGTTACGCTCGATGGTCTTACTTGGCTCGACAAAAGTTGGGTTCGATTGCGGTTTGATATCAAATGTTCTATGTGATGTTAAATAAAAAATACCGGACACACACGTCCTAAAATGTATACCTACTGATTGTAACAAAGTTTGTTTTCAGGGCGATCAACTGCTGCAAGAAGGACGTGTAAGTTCAATTTAAAAACTTGAAAAGTTTTAAGCAATTTGATAGACAATACAGAACTAAGTTTTCTAATCAGAGATTCAATTAGTAATATTTTAATGTGTGACACGGACTTATTTAATTTTATAATTTCGTTCTTTAATCGACTTCCGAAATTTTAAAAGGCATTTCTGAAAAATGTGTCCTTGTTTAACAGAATAAAGATATTTATCAGTGATTTCCACCTGGGGTTTGACTATAGACAAGCCCTTATCAAAAACAATCCATCCCACTAATATTATAAAGCCGAAAGTTTGTTTGGAGGTTTGTTACCTCTTCACGCAAAAACTACCCAACGGATTGAGCTGAAATAACACGTAGAGATGTGGACCAGGAATAACACATAGGCTACTTATTATCCAGGTATAACGCATGCGAAGCGGCGGGTACATGCTTATAATTTATAAAGTTATAATTTGATGCAAGCCCAGTATGTATAAGTAATAATAAATGAGTAAAATTTAAATTCTTGTAGATCTCTAGTCACTGTATTCTTTCAGGACCAATTTAAAATGGAATATAACAACTTTAAAGGGGATGAAGGAATCATGGTGGACATTAGTAATCAAGCCAACCTACCATGTGGATGCACTGTCGACGCTACTACGTGTAAGATAACGTACAAGAATTAAGATAACCTAAGAGATTAGAACACTGTTTTTATATCGTATTGCGAAAGAGGATTTAATGTTTCCCCATTTTTTCCGCCAGCGTTATCTGACCGATAATGTTTTGTTTGAGATCTGCGTGTTAATTTTATTGTATTTATTTGTTGCGTGTTATTTAAGAACTTGCTTTCCTGAATGGCGACCTAGTTAGAGCTGCATTGAGCGTCATATTCTCTTAGAAGTATGTTTTTATTTTGTTTAAGAAACTTTTAATTGTCATGTTCGGAGGATGGCGCTGACTCTGCAACACAGTTTCTTTAACTTTTGCAGTAGTTCAACGTTCCCATTGTTTTTGTATGACCTGTTTTGGTTCCCAATAAATATTTTGTATTTGTATTTTTGTATTCTGTATACCGTAAAACATTGTTTATTGAAATGATTTATCACAGCTGTAGACAGCTTTAATTACGAGTAAAATTTTAAAAGGGTAGCAAATACTAAGGGGTTCAAAGAAATTCTTAAAGATGGAGAATATTTTTACAGCGGCTGTAGATCCAAGAATCCAAGAGATGCAAGATACAATTATCACTAAGGATGCTAGGTTGAGTGCTATGCAAAATACCGTAGCGGTAAATACAAACTCTGATATCATTACTACGGTTCTGACTCCTTGAAGAATACTACTTTTTAAAATAAAACCTCCTACTTTGTCCCCAGGTTATGGAAAACGATGTTTGCGAACCTTACTGCATCTACGCACACATTTATACAGCATTGGAGAAAATATTTGGAATTCTATGTCAAAACGACAAATACAAATCGTATTTGAATTTGATGGTGGGTGGAAGGAAACTCGGTAAGCTACGTGGCTTGCTGAATTTCCTCAAATATTTTAAATGTTTTGACGGATTTTTATGAGGTTCAAAGAATTTTAATTTTAAATTCCAGACATCTGGAAAAGACACGCGCTTTATTGACATTAAGGGCAAAATACTTTTTAAACTGATGGTGCTTGAAAAGTTTAGCCTCGCGCTTATAGCTCCTTGCTCGCAGGTCATAGATTCGATTTCAGATCAAGAAGAAGCGTGTTCATGCTATAGAGCTGAGCTGAGCGTCTTCGCACTCACATCTGACATGTCCAAGCCACCAGAATTGGACAGCAAGAGAGCCCAACTTGTTGCTGACATCATGGAAAATGATGAAATGAAAGAAATTTTAAGCAAAGAAAACAATCCCGTCAAGGATGACCTTGATTTGGTAGAAGACTTAGGAATACACTACAATATTGAAGCGGAAAATTTGAAACGACTCAGAAATTTGCAAGAAAACTATGACGATTTAATTACATGCTATGAAGATGTAAAATATGAAAAGGAGTGTCTTCAAATCCGTTGCCGTAATTATGACGAGCTTCAAAAGGAACTCGATGACCTGAAAGATCAACTCAGAGAATATAATATGGTTTGGAATGAAAAGGAACATTATCGAAAACGGTCTGTGGATCTCGATTCCTTGAAAGAGCAATACCTAGTACTCTCTGAGGAGACTTCTAATATCGAAATACAACTTAAAGCAGAAGCCGAAATTAATAACATCAAAAGTAAGAGTTTAGATGAGTTAAGGCAAGAAAATATTATGCTCCAACAGAAGGTTAATGAAGCTTCAATTATATTTAATAAAGAGAAAAATGCTCTCGAGTGTAAATTAAAAGAATCTGAATGCCAAATTATGTGTCAAGATCAACAAATAAAAAGTTTATCCATTCAAATAGATAGGCTTCTTGAACAAGAACCTCAAAAGGTAAGAATAAAGAACTACCCTAAGTTAAACGAAATGTTTGAGGTATTTTCATCTTGTACCTGTGGTTTATATATATAAAAGTGGCTGATAAAAAGCTGTCAGATAAGCAGCAAATATCGATAATTCGCCATAAAACTAACAGTTATACAGAACCGGATAAATTATATAATTTTTTTATAATCAGAAATTATTTATATTTTGTTTATTTAAGGTAATTATTATGGAGCGATTAGTTTCAGTAATTGCAGATTTTAACAAAATGTAAGATGGCTTCAATATCACTTCTGTATCTAACCAGATATTATTTCCATATTCGGTCACATAATTTTAGGAGCAAAGAGAAGAGGACACTGTAGCACTTCACGACAAAATTAATTCACTAAATGAACAGATAACAAATTTGAAGGCTGTTTGCATTTGTAATAATGAAGAAAACCAGCAGTTGCAAGAAGAACTCCAAACGAAACTTATAAACAATCTTAAGATGAAAATTGAAGAATTAAAATGTAATGGTTTCGTATTTGAAATATCATCCAATTGTTTTTTACCTACTTAGGTTAATTTTCATAGCCCTTTCTTTACCGACCACCAAGATAAATATAAATTCATTTTTTTAGGTGAAGACGAAGAAATTCAGGAACGTAATATCTACTTAGAAAAAAATGCAGATGGCTACAGAAACGAAATAAATAGACTCCAACAAGAGTTAAAAGACAAATCAGAAGCCTTGATAGAAATAGTAACACGAAAATCACTTGAAGTTAACAAGCTGATAGGTGACATGGAGCAACGCAACAAAGAAAATTGCGAACTTTACAACCAAGTTCAAAATTTACAAGAAATTTATGATAGAAGTTTGACAGATTTAAAGGCCGAAAAGTATCACGTACAAAACCAATTACAGCTAGCTACAAAAGAAAGTAATGATCTACTGGTTAAGATTAAAAGCTACGATGACTTGTCCCACGAACATGACCAGCTAATTGAGTCATTTCAATTCCAAAGTGAAGAATATAATAATCTTCAATCTTTACTTGCTGAAACACATAATATAAATTTAAATTTACAACAAGATTTAAGTAGTCGTGACATTCATAATTCCATTCTGCTTAAAGAAGTAGAAAAACTCCGAGAAACTATTCGTTTAGCAGAGAATGAAAAAGATAATTACAAACAATCAGTTGATCTCGAAAAAACTGAATGTATATTGCTCAAAGAAAAACTTTTAAAAGACCTGTCAGATGAGTTTGAAGGGTTGAAAATATCTCATGAAAGATTACAAAGAGAAAAAATGGAATTAGAAATCATGCTTGAAAAAAAAACAGTCGAACTTGATGTTTCTTTGCATTCTATTCAAATTAATAAACAAGAAAGTGAAGAACTGTTAGATAAATTGCATGAAACTGAAAATCTTAAACTTGATTTTACAAAATTGAATGACGCCTACGCCAGACTTTTACTAGAAAAGCAAGGTTTGCAAAACAATTTTGAGGAGCTTTTACAATCCTTTAACGATAAATATCTTGAGACTGAGGTATTAAATCGTGAATTAGACTCCTTAAAATCTACTTACAATATATTGCTTGCAGAAAAAGATTTACTTCATCGTGACTTTGTTGGTAAAACTGATGAATATAATAATTTGTATAATAGTCTAGAAAATAAAAAAGAAGAAAATAAAGACTTACGACAGCGTCTTAGTTATTTCGAGGATGAACACAAAACAGCCACTAATAATTTAACTGCTCTAAAAAAAGAAAGTGCTGAGCTATTCGAAAAAGTTAAAAACTACGAAGCATTAGAATTAGAATCTAATAAGATAAAAAAAGGTCATGCTCAAATCTGCAAGGAGAGGGACAACCTCCAATCAAAATTGGATGATAAAATGGCTGTAATAAAAAGTTTTGAACGAAAAAGTCGTGACCTTAGTACCCAAAGTCAAGAGTTATTAACACACAGTGAAGTTTTGGAAAGAGCTTTGGTAGATGTAAGGACTGAGGTATGTTAAATAAGGGAATAATCATAAAAACAGAATACAAAACAGAACCTTATCTCACTAATATTATAAAGCCGAAAGTTTGTTTGTATGGAGGTTCCTCTTCACGCAAAAACTAGCATACGTATCGAGCTGAAATTTTGCAAACATATATGTAGATGTTGACTAGAATTAACACATAGGCTACTTTTTATCCGGGTACAATGCATGCGAAGCGGCGGGTTTGATACCTTTCCTGATTATAGCTAGATACATAACTTCTGACTTTCACTTTAGACTTGTAGGATAACTAACTAACTTAACTTTGTAGGATTTACCTACGTCTCTAAAAACCTTCAATTTAAATACATGCAAATACATTTTCAGCTTAACGAAAAGTCAAGTTTAACTGAAAGCTCAATCAATGAAATAGTCAAGGAAATTGATGAGTTGAAAAAGGAAAAGATGGATCAACATAAACAAATTAATGACCTTTTGGATAAATTAGATGAATCGGTAACACACCTACCTACTAACTCACAAAATTCTTGCTCATATTTATTTTACATTATACTCACATAATCTCCCAGTCTGTGCTCCTGTTTATTAGATAGGTACTTTTCTGTAGATACTAGTTCATATTATGCCTGCGGCCTACTTATTACTACTACCTACTGCAGCCTGCTTTAGAATTGTCCAGTCGGTTACAAATATTTCATTACCTTTTAAGAATAATTCTACAATACCGTTATTTATAAAAATACCCATCGATATACAAACTTACAAAACTTGTTAATGAGCTTGATCTGCCTGTACTAACTATATTTTCATATACTTATTTTTTTAAAGGAAAATGTTGTGACTAAGCTCTACGAAATTATTGAAACTCGAGATGTAACTATTGCAAATTTACAAAATCACATCAACTTGCTGCAAGATGAAATTCTAAAACTACATGATAGTTTAAAGAAAGCAGTTGACACTGGAGAACGGATAACAGACCATTCTTCTCAAAAAATAAACGAATCAATACTCTCAATGGAAGCTCATCGTAAGCAAAGATATTTCATGTAGTCTTTCTCCTCTCTTGCCCGTGGTTGCAACAAGAATCTAGCAAGGAATGCCTCATTGAGAAGCAGCAGTGTCTTTTCGTGTCTCAACATGGCGTACTACGCCCGCCAACAAAGCTCCCAAGCGTGGTGAAAATAGCTACAACCCCCTCCTGATAAAAACTTGGATATCCATGAGGCAGGCATATGTATAAATAGTTAATTTTGCATAAGGTTTATATAAAAATATTTACATCTTAGATTACCAATTGTTATAAAATTCTGCATAATGATATCCCCCATGGCATGCTAAACCCACGGAAAAGAAATACTGTTTCACATTTATGATTCTAATCCCCTAGAGCATTTTTTTTGTACGTTATTGGATGTAACTGATTAAGAAAATGTTTTAGATTCGAAAGCAACCCATAATATGAAAATTGAACTAGTTAAACTTCAAAGTACACATTCTTTGCTTGAAGAAAGTTTATCAGAAACAAAAATGAAAACTGATGAAAATATGAGGAGAGAAAAACTTAAATACTTATCTGAATTAGGTAACCTACAGCATGAAAAGGAGATAATAGTAACCGATATAAAGCAGCTTGAGGTGAGAAGTGTAGGAGACAGCGCATTGTCACCACAAAAGTGTGAAGTTATCGATATTTTAGAATCTCTTAATAGGATTGGAGATTATTTGGATTCTAGATGTTCCAAGATTATTTTTCTTGAAGAAACATTGCGTAGCGTACAAAACTCATATCAGCTGGTTCAAACAAAAACCGACGAAGCTAAAAAAATTATTGAAAATGAAAAATACAAAATACTCAGTGAAAAGGAAGAAGCCATAAAAGATAAAAATAACATGGAAAAACAACTCAAACATCTTAAAGAACAACTGATAGAACAAAACAAACGCGATGACAAAGACTTGGAGGCTGAAAAACTGAATCAAATGTTGATTTCTGAAAAAATTAACCAAAGTTTTATTGCTAAACTAGAAGGTGAGTTAAAGTCTTTACAACAACTCTATCAAAATTCTCTACAAAAAATAGAGGACTTAGAAAATAAACTCAAAGCGGATGAAAATCAATATATGGGTTATACTCAAAGAATTAGTAAAGACTTTAAGGAAAAAAATGAGGAAGTCGAACAATTGAAGATGTTACTTGCAAAAGCTAAAAGGGACCCAGGACAAAGTATAGGCACTCAAACAATAGACACATCATCTCAGATTACTGAAAAGCAGACTGATAATGGAACTACTAAACATAATACATCCGACAAAATACGTGTCAATGAAAGGTATGAAGAATTAAGTGCTAATAAAAATATCAACATCGATCCAATTGACAAAAAATATAACAAAGCTACAGCTTATAATAATAAAAAACAATCAAATGAGGTGGACATTTTAACGGCAAAAATTGAACCTACTTTCAACTATGTGAAAAGTAGTTATACGGATTATAAATTAAAACAACTTGGTCAAGGCAGGCTTGAGGTTTGTTCAATATCAGGTTCCAGTGACTTAGACGATATGGGCATACCCTTAACGAACAAAGAACTATCTACAACCACAAATGATAAATTTTCTCATAATGATTCAAAAGCTAATATTTACACGAAATCTGGTTCCAAAACACAAAAGTTGAAAGTGACAGATTATAACAAAGAATCAGAAAAAAAATATTCTTCCAAAGGCAAGGGTATTGAATTTCTTCAAAGCGAAGACGATTCCTATGATCCACATAAGTCGGGCGTTTTTACCGTATCAAATGATGATAGTTATAACAAAGAACTATCGACAGTCATTGACGATAAATTCTCTCATAATGATCTGAAACCCAATATTGATATGAAATCTGATCCCAAATCCCAAAACTTGAGAGTGAAAGGTATTTATAACAAAGAATCAGAAAAAAATGATTCTTCCAAAGACAAGGGTATTGAATTTCTTCACAGCGAAGACGATTCCTATGATCCAAATAAGTTGGGCGTTTTTACCGTATCAAATGATGATAGTTATAACAAAGAACCATCGACAGTCATTAACGATAAATTCTCTCATAATGATCTGAAACCCAAGATTCACATAAAATCTGATCCCAAAACCCAAAACTTGAAAGTGATAGATATTTATAACAAAGAATTAGAGAAAACTGATTCTTCAAAAGCCATGGGTATAGCATTTCTGGAAAATGCAGATGATGCCTATGATCCTAATGTTTTTACCGTAATAAATAGATCAAATAATGATGGTAATGCAATTGATAACAAGTTGAAGAACCAGTATAAGCATAATGAACTATTTGGGTCAACTTCAGGAGGATCTACTGACCGTGATTTGTTTATGATAAATAAAGATAGCGACAGTAATTCAGATAAATCTAACAAAAAGGAAATGTCTTGGAGTAGAAATGGAAATTCGGATATAATTGTTGAAGCTACTATAAATCAAAAAGATAGTATTCGGAGTAAAAGTCGTTTAGCTAAGAATTTACAGCGCAGAAAACATGAAAATGATATTTTTACGAATGAAGAAGAAGAGTATGAAGAAGATGATAGCGTCAAGCATAAACTTAAAATAAGTTTGCCAAGGGTTGAAGATTATAGTCCATCAATTGAAAATTCTGATACTGATAAAAAATCACTCGACTCTTACGTTTACTCCACCCATAATGCATTATCTTCATCTGACGAGAACAAAGCAAGTGGCCGTACCGGTTTCAACGATGAGAAAAATAAAAAACCTTCAAATTATTTAAAAGCCAGAACAAACTTCAACACAGCTGTAATTGGAAACGTAATGACAGACTATAAAAAAGAAAACAAAAATAAGTTCACTGATAAAAAACCTAGTAAAAAACATATGACTGGGAGTGGATCTCATCACAAACTTGCTAGTTTTGAAGCTGAAGATTTGCTTTTGAAATCAGAAGAAGATCGAAGAGAAAGAATAGGTTCAAACTCACCTAAGCAACGTAACTCATTTGATTTTGGACTTAACTATATTTTAGATAGTAATAAATATCCTGATAATATCGATATGTTTATTGCTGATAAAGATGTTCGTAGAAGTCAAAGTGATGAACAATTAAATTTATCCTCTCCCGATGGAAGTTATGCTAGTCCAACGCGTTTAACAGAAAATAAAACAAAAAGTAAAAATCTAAAATCGTACACTGACCGCAGTATTTTGGTAAAATTAGTAACTGTTGAAGAATATGAAAAACAAATTCAAGCGCTTACAAAAACCTTAGAAAATATAGAAAAAGATTATAAGAAAAAAATTGATGCAATCAAGATACAATACGACACTAATATAAAGAGCATATTGAATGAGCATAATCAAGGTGTTCAAAGTATACAAAGCCTTCACGAAGAAGCTCTTCAAGACATTCTCAAAATACATGAAAATGAAGTTGAGAATTTAAGAACAATGAGCATTGAAGCTATGCGCAAAGCAGATAAATTAGAGCAAGAAAACAAATCTTTGAAGAATAAATTTGTTGAAAGCTGTTCCTGTTTAGACCAGGTAATTCAGTTATTTTACCGACCTAAGTACCCATGTATACAAAAAATGTGTTGACTGTTTACGTACTGGCTTTTAACTTTCTGTGCTTATAGGAACCTACAAATATACGTACTCTAGAAGTGAAACAAAATCGTATCCGTTCTGACACAAAAAATCTTACCAAGACGTACATAGAGGAGTTTGACGTAAAGCCAAACAATAAAGCACATGGTCCTTGTACTTGCACACTTGATGTAAACATTTCGGATACTATTCGTAGTATATTTGAGCAAGTTGACGTTGAACAGAGGAAAATGGTGGAGCAAAACTATTTGAGACACATAGCAAACAAGATTATCGGTGGAAGCGTTGATGTAAGTAAACATTTTGTAACAAGGTAAAGCCATAAATAGAATATTTGCTTTAATTAGACCATAATACTGTAAAAAGTTAAACATAATTAAAATTATACCAAGCATCTTGCATTTCTACAGTCGCACATAAGTATGTGCGACTGTAGAAATGCAACAATAAAATAAACGTACCTTTATCTTTATCAATAAGTATTGATAAAGATAAAGGTACGTTTATTTTATCAGACACACATTACAATGATTGAATATAAACTAATAAGGTTCTAAAAAATTGTATGAATTATCATTCGTACTCATGTATTCAAAATTTACTATGTGTCTACATTGGTGTGCTTTGTCCGAGACCCAGACAAAACGATGGGTTTTCATATTGATGAAGTTAGAAGAGCTCGATCGCTAAGTCTATTTACAAACTATTTGGACAAACCACACCAATGTAGACACAGTAAATTTTTAGTCTAATTATAATAAAGTCTAGTTGTAGGTAGTAAATAATACATAATCTATTTTAGGTTTTGTAGTATTAATTTTTGGAGTAGTAATAGTTTTATTTAATCTAAGTAAAATAACAATATAAAAAATAATAAATAATGCTGGACAATTCACACAGCATCATCTAGCCCCTAGCTAAGCAGAGCTTGTGTTATGGGTGTTAAGTATATCAGTCATCGTCATCGCATAAAACATTATACTTGTCTCTAAATGTTAGAATAAAAGAGAATAGAAAAAAAGTTATTCTGTGTCACAATATTTGTTAAGTACATTATTAGCTTCGATCAACACAACCACAGTACACAATCACAGTAACGACCCACATGTCTAAACAAATAAATCTGCAGATCGTACAGACATATTTGTCCCGATGCGGGAATCGAACCCGCACCCTCTTGCATTGGAGGCGTATCTTCACCAGCTGCGCCACAGAGGTCATCGAATATTCGGGTTTAATGATAATTTATGTTCGAATTTGAAAGATGACTTGTCCAAAACTTTGTTAAACGCTTTCTTAGCCATAAAGCTTATTTAAGAGTATAGATAGCGCATAAAATAATTTGGGACGAAATCTGCTACAACTCTGTTAAATAAACTTATAATTTGACTATAATAATGTAGGTAACACTTTAATTTGACTGACAATTTTATATAATTTATTTTTTCTTTTTGTTGCTTTGTGTTTGTAAATGAACTACTATGAATTATTTTGATAATATTTATATTTAACTGTATTTGCATGCTGAAAAGCTGATCATGGCTGTACTATAAAAAGCTCTAACTCACACCATCTTGTAACCCATGTTCGCAAAATAAATGAAATTTTAATGAAATTTGATTTTAAATTTAGGGCAAAATAAAATTGTTAAACGATGATAAAGTCAGAACCGGCGTAGCAGTCACGTTATGTTCTTATTTACGCTTCATTTCCTTATTCAATTAAATTGAGTTGATTTTTATCAAAGTGGTCCTTATAGCCTATTTAATTAACGCATTAAATTATGAATTATATACCTGCGTAGTAACTAAAAGGGCAAAATCTGACACAGGCCTTGGACACGCAAGAATTAGCATTTCTTCATTTGAAAGTGTGCCGCATTTGGAAAACGAAGATTTCGAAAGAAGAATCCCTGCAGAAGAGGATAGACTCACTAGAAGCCGAGTTGATGTCAAAACAAAAACACACACAACAGAACAGTAAGTCTATTAATTCCATGTAAACATCGTAAAAAGCCAAGCAACAATAAGAAAAAAAAATTGTCAAACTGTATCTGAAGAATTCTTTAATTCTTCAACAAAAAAACCGATAAGTATTTGTATTTATTTATTGCATCATGTACAGGTTTGTATTAGGTCTAAGCAATACATATTATAGGTAATTACATGAACCCTGTTAGGGCGCTGCAAATTTGAGTTCGATTTATGTTTTGATGCAATTTAATTAAGAAAAAATATTAGAAAAAGGAAAAAGCATAGTATAATTAATTTGTGTTATGTCAATATCTATGGTAAAGTGATTAAATGACATTTGAATTATTTTCCTTGAATTATCATGGACCATAATTAGAACTGGCTTTAAAAGCAAGTAAACATTATTAAGTGAAACAAAAACCCGACCGCAAGTTTAAATTTAGGTTATAATACTATGACCTTGAACCGTATAACCTTGAGGGACGCCAGTGAAATGTAATAAATAACCATTAAGCATACATTATTCTGTAAACAATAAAACCGCACCAGCGGTTTGCGTATTTTCAGCAAATTTTTTGATTTTATTATTGAAGTAAGTATTGCCGTGGGGTGCCGGCAGTAGAATGTTGCCCCTCCTATCTTGCCCGTGGATGCAGTAAGAGCCTGCTAAGAGCTAACTCCGGAAGATGGGCAGCAGCGTCATTCCGTGTAGATACATCCCGTACTGCGCTCGCCAACCCGCCTGCCAAGCGTGGTGAGTATGGCAACTGCCCCTTATGGAGATCCATGAGGGAGGCCTGGATTCAGTAGTGGACGTTTTATGGCTTAAATGATGATGATGATTGAAGTAATGTGTATCCTCGTTTGTTACGATTAAGTATTAAAAAAAACTTGTATCCAGTCTGGATAATATAGCGGTAACTGAGACCCCAATGCATGTATAGAAAATATATTCGGTCTAGCTTTAATACATATCAGATTCCCTAAAAATTTTAAATCTGCGCAGATCCTCGTGCCTGATTGGTTTTACGCATACATTTTATGGGTTATGCCTCAGTACCTACATATATCATTTACAAAATGTACTAACTCACTGTACGCACAATGCACAAAACAATCGCTGAAAAAGTATTTTTTGAAAGTATTTTTGTGTAATTTTTGGGATGAGACAATAAACGATCTAAAACGTAGGTACATAAAGTTTAAGTCACACACAATACAGAGGCTGGCAAAAATTAAGGGCTTTGCCAAGATAAAAAAATAGTAAATAAAACCAGACAAGTGCGAGCTGGACTCGCCCGCCGAGGGTTCCGTAGTTATGTAGGAACATAATTATAATTTTAGATTAGCTGATCTGATTCAGTAAAAGTTTTAAAAAATGCACAAAAGATTCGGTCACCACTTAGCCTCGATGATTGATTCGTACTTTTTAAGGACGATTTTTTTATGATTCCAATGGGAATTTACAGTTTTTGGATTTTTGTCTGTATCTACAGTATAAAAAGTTGCCAAATTTCATACTTCTAGGTCTACGGGAAGTATTTTGCCCTTTGAATTTCGATTCCTTTGTGAATGTCGAAACATGCGTTTTTTGCGGCATAAACGGTCGTATCTTTTTTTTCAATTTAACTTAGAATATTATTGTTTTCACAGCTTAAAGAGGCTGTAGATATATAGTATATGGTTTTAACTTCAACTCTCAAGTTATAGGGTCTTGACAGACCAACAGACGGACAACAAAGTGATCCTATAAGGGTTCCGTTGTTTTTCTTTTGAGGAACGGAACCATAAAAATAGTTTTTACAAATTCACATTAAGACCAAAATGACAATCGCATCAAATGTTATTTCCGCAGTAGCAGAATTGGACCGTAAAGTGGCGGAGGAAAGGCGACGCCTTCAAGAAGTAAGGGAGGCTGTCTGCCGTAGCACTTTGGACGAGCGGCCAGATCCAAATCCTGCCGCTGAAAGGGAGTTTCCGTTAGTTCATCTTCTTAGAATTCGTAGATTTCATCTATTAAACATAATTTATACAGCGTCAGCAACTGGCATTCATACTGTATGGGACGCTGATGTGATAAGACCGCCCATTGTACCAATTTTAGTAATATAAGTATTTTTCTTTATTAGTTTTTTAAGGTGTGCAATACAGTTTTTTCTATGTATTATACCATCCTCTCATACAAGTCAGCTATTAGTCAGAGGAAAGAATAAGTCTGAGATTAACTAAGCCGCAGGTTTCATTTTTTCCTTCACTGTATATTAGGGGCCGTCTCCACGAGCGAGGGAATCGCGGCGATGTCATCGTCGTGCCACGTATTTCTATAGCGCGGACTCGTCGTGATTCTCTCGCTCGTGGTGACGGCCTCTAAGAGTGTATATAGACATACATACGTTTAAGTATACTTATTTGCCAAGATTTAAATTGTCAGAACAATCGTTATTCTTGGCCACGAGCAACTCACGGTCTACATTATAATCGACGTCGTCACCCCATCGGGATGGTGAAGAACTTCTATTTATTTAACCTGTTCTCGGCCACCACTTAGTTACGTCCACCTGTCGTCACTTCGTCTGGTCAAGCATACTGCCCATTTCCATATAAGCCGCATTATTCGCTCGCTGACATGATTTTGTGCGCAGCCTTTTTTTAGTGAGTCGTCAGGAACCAGTCAATATAACAGAAAAAATAACATCGAATGTGTAAACGAGTCATCTGTGCCAAGCAAAATAACGTTATGTCCAAATAAGTGGAAATAAGCACAGGTAAGGCTTGTAAACAATAGGTAGGCACTTGTCTTTTATAGAGTTAGGTAATGAAAAACATAGAAACGTTAATCTCTTCTAAAGATGTACTTCAATAGTAAACTTTATAATACCTGCATTCCACCTGTTCCTAGACTCTGTGTATACCGATTTTAGCAAAGCCTTTGATAAAGTTGAGCATCCCTTGTTGGTACTTAAGCTATCTAAACTCGGTATATCTGGTTCATTGCTAAATTGGTTTTCATCGTATTTGCGAGATCGCTCGTCTCAAGTGGCAATCAGTAGACATTTATCCCGTCCATTCCAATCCTTATCAGGAGTTCCCCAGGGGCCTCATCTTGGTCCTATTCTTTTTAATGTCTTTATAAATGATTACGATTATTGACTGTTTTGAAAATAGTATATTTATTTGCCGATGATCTTAAAATTATGAGACCCATTACAACTTTACTTGACATTGACTTATTGCAAGAAGACCTCGAGAGATTATCCTCTTGGTGTCATAATAATAACATGTCCCTAAATATGAAAAATGCAATCACATGAATTTCTCACGTAATGTTCAAACACCGATAATTAGTTACTTCATAAACGGACAGGAATTGCAAAAAGTACTTAGATGACATATAAGATCTCAGAGTAATTATTGACTCTAAATTAAATTTTGGCACGCACATACTTACACAGTTGCAAGATGCTTTAAAGTTCTAGGGTTTATCATACGCAATAGCAGGGATTTTAAGAAACATACAACTAGAATTAAACTTTTTCAAACCTTAGTACTTCCGCTGTTAGAATATTGCTCCGTTGCTTGGAACCCACAATATGAAGTATACTCAAAGTGGTTAGAAAGTGTTTAAAGAAGATTTATTTACCACCTATCATATAAAGATAATCTTGCAAGAACACTGTCTAGCTATAGTGATAGGATCAGGCATTACAAGATGACTACACTTTAAAAACCGTAGACAGCAAATTGATCTATACCTCTGCATAAAATATTTAACGGTACTATTGATTGCATAGACTTAACCAGTTTATTTAATATTCAAGGTTACCCAGAATAAAAGCCTTACAACCTCTTTAGTCTGCCTTACTCTAGAACAAACCTCGGTCAGCACGCCGTCATACCAAGGCTTTGTAAGCAATATAATGGATTATCAAAATCAAGCCCATTGTTTGATATTTCTAATACTCTGCCAAAATTCAAAAAGCCATTGAAAGACCTTATTATATAGTTAATAATTTTCTTCAAGACTTCTTTATAACTGTGCGTCTGCATAATATTTGGGTATTATTTATATACATTATTACACAATATAATTTTAAACAAAAAAAAGTACCATTGTATAAGTAAATTGATATACAAATTTGTAATATCTCATATTATTCTTAGTATAGTTTGTTACTTAATGATCTATTGTATTAGATTACTATAATACTATTATTATTGTATATATTATGTATGTACGTAATTACTATTGTATTATGAATGCGCTTTTCTATGTTTTACTATTAGTTTTTAATCACAACTCTTAAGTTGTCTGTTGCCTTGTTTTCTTGCATGCTGTGGTACCCTTTGAGTACGGGAGCACAATGCTATAAATTGTTTTTGAATGTTTTCTTATTAAATTATATGTGAACCTGTGTTGGGTATCCTATTATAATAAATAAAATAAAAAAATAAAAAAACATACAGAGGCCAGACTGGGGCTCTAAAGAAAGCACACAAAAGAACCTGGATGTCTGTCAATCAGCCATGGAAAAAAGCATGCTAGGAAAACGGTAATTGAATAAAATACAAAATAAAACCGGGCAAGAGCGAATAGGATTCGCGCACCGAGGGTTCCGTGCCATCATACAATCTATACTAATATTATCAAGATGTAAAGTTTGTGAGTTTGTGAGGTTGTAGGGGGTAATCTCTGGATCTAGGTACTGAACCGATTTTCAAAATTAATTTAATAATAGAAAGCCACAGTATATATGAGTGTTATAGGCTATAAATTACCACCCAACGAAGTGGGCAGTGCCCACTGGTCAGCTTGTATAATATAATATAATATGATAAAGGTGGTTTATATTTGTCGGAGAACCTTGACAGCGCCATCTCTTGTCTGATAGCGGAACTTATGTAGATTTTTTACACCTTATACGGATTATTTCTAAAAAACTATGCAAATTAGAAAGTTCGTTATAATTTTCCTATAATCTTTACATACACTTCTATTAGCTATAAAAGTTTCAGGGGTTTATCTCTGCAAACTTCGGAGATAAGGATATAATAACGCTATTGTTTTCAACGATTTTGTAAATAACTCAAAAACGATATGGCTTAAAAGAAAACTAATAACTGTTTATTACTGTACAAATGAATACCTTTCATACGATATGCCACACGACCTAGACCTAGAACTTCACTTAAAAAAATTAAGATATCCGCCACCCTGGCAATCATAAAAAGAATATTTTTTAACATTTTCATATGCTATATTAGGAAAAAAGCGTTATCTTCAACCATATCAAATTTCAAGTCGATGGCATCAGTAGTTCTCTAGATATCCATTTGTGACAGACAGACTAAAGTGATACCATAAGGGTTTCTTTTTACCATTTTGGTCCGGAACTCTAACAAGGCGTTACTTACACGTACTACGATTTACAATTTAAAGAAAATAAATGAAAATGACACCTTCATTTTCGTTTATTTTCTTTAAATTAGATAGGCCATACTATTGGGTTAAAGGAGAAAAAGGGCAGAATTGTGATGAACTAGTACCCGAAATACAACAAATGAAGACTGGGAGAAGTTCAAAAGGTGGGAGGACTAACAGGGAAAACTTGCCAGAAAAGGGTAACTTTATTATTTATCATTTACTCACGGCGGATCATGTATTTATGTAAGGTAAGACATACAATATAAGGAAACTGATTTAACCTGTATTTCGATAGAACAGGTATGCGAGATATCGGCAGTAGAACTAACCGCGTATAATTTAATAATCGTTTTTATTTATGGATCGAACTTGACTAATCTTTCACAGTTTTATCCCTGCCTGGAATGGTTGCTGGATGAACTAGTTCTCAATGGGAAGGATTGCGTTATTCTCGGCAATTTTAATGTTGACTACCTATGCTCATTATATAATAATCTGAAACGATTGCATGACATTTTACTTTTGTTATGTGATTAATTTTGCCACAAGAGTTACAGCCACCGTACAGCCACAGTTGTCTCGACCATATGTATGTGAGCGGAGAGCAATTTCGCGCGGGAACTGTCAGCGCACGCGCGATTGACTCGCAGCTCAGCGACCACTACGCCGTGCGAGCCGAGGCGAGGTGTCGTGCGAGGCTCGGCCGCGCGCAAGCACTACCAGCTTTGCCCGCTTCTTTACACAAACAAATATCTGTATTATGTAATGTATAATAGAAAGCTATATTATTAACCTTTCCTACAGTTGCTGCGGTCCTCGCCACGAAATAAGTGAGAAGCGGTCTCTCGGTGACGTCATGCAGGTCGCCGGTGGACTCCGGCCGAGACGAGTACGAAACGAAAGTAACAGGGTATGTATACTCTTATATAGTACCTATCTAACAAGATATTTTTCGTTATTATTTCAGTGAAATAAAGGATTAAGAGGCGCCTCAATAACTTCAACTCAAAGAGAACTATCCAACGGTATGTAGGTTACCCAGCTATTGGAGGATTCATACATTTTCTGGCATTATCCTTTCAAAATTGAATTCAATTTATTATCATAGGTACAGTCAGCATCTCAAGTCTCTTAGCGTGTTTTTGTTTTGGGCGTGATATCAACACGCAATGTATATTTTCTTTATCAATTTCTTCGATGTAATGTGACAAGCATCCGGCTTGTCACATTACATTGTAAAATTTTGTTAGTGCTGCACCCGTCTTGTTCGACGGAATTTCTAATCGATTCGATTAAATGCAATATTTGGGCACTTTAGCGCAAGCTGTAAGCCCATTTGGGAAAAATAAACTATTAATTTTACTTGATTTGTATTTTGCGACCGTTTTCTCGACAAAAAAGAGGGGTGTTATAAGTTTGACCGCTCTGTGTGTGTCTCTGTGTGTGTGTATCTGTGTCTGTATGTCTGTGTGTCTGTATGTAGCACCGTAGCTCTTAAACGAGTGGAACGATTTGCATGCAGTCTGGCGGTGGTTCTTATACAAGTTTTATCAAAATCGGTTGAGAAGTTTACAAGATAAGGGGGGTGAAAGAGGGGATGAATAATCGAATGTTTCCAAATAAACGTATAAAATGAAAGAAAATGATGTGTAGACAGCAAAACTGAAAGTTGTATAGAAATCGGTCGAGCCATTCATGAGATACGGGGGTTGAAAGTAGGGATGAATTTTTTTCAAATATCTAAGTGGGTAAGAGGGTTATCAAATGAAAGGAAATGATGTTTAGATTGCAAAACTGATTACACATTACAAAAAACATAAGGTAACATCAGAAACTAGGTAAAGTGTCGGGAATTACTTAAAATTTTTAATTATGTAAACTTGTTGGTACGTTTAAAAATCATCAACCCGTAAATTTAATGAATATCGTTAACCATTCATCATGTTAATCATTTTTATAATTCGTTTTGTACATCCAGGTAGTTTCGCTTTGTCTGTCAGTCTGTCTGTCTGTTTGTCCGTCTTCGGCTTTACGAAGAGACTTTTAGTCCTAGAAAGCTGTAATATTGCATGGACATACAAAATCATGACGCAGAGGAAACGGTATAAATGCCCAAAATAATTAATTTGGGGTACCTCCCATACACGTAAGGTGGGGACAAACTTGTTTTTTCTTGATTTTTCCATTGTGTCCCCTCTTTGAATAGGTAATTGAAAACCGTTTCGGGGTTGCAACGAATTTTTTTTGGATTTGGGGTTCGGCTTGCGAAATTTTAAGCAATTAAACTTTTTTTCGAGGGCATTTTACACAATTTTGAAACCCCGGCAGCTGAGATGAATATGAAATATTATAAGGTGAGATATTTTGTACATTATGGGGCCCGAGATCAATATGGCGACTCTGTTAGCGTAGATAAAATTAATAATTTGTAAATGAGATAATTATGATGAGTTTGCAGGCTGAGATACTATTGACACTGACTGTACATATTGTCTAGCATTTAATCGTTGCCTCAGACAATAAACAGATTAGGGTACATATTCCGTAACCATTCCGTAAATAAAATGGCTGTCTAGGAAGGTGTCTTAGCATACTGTAAAAAGTCTTCGAAATATAAACATATTTGGATAACAGAGTATGTAGGTAGTACATTATTTTATTCCCCTTAAACTCGTACCGTTGGATTAAAAGCAAGTATATTAAACATGTGTGCCTAAACGGGAGAAATGACAATTTGGTCACCACGCTTGGAAGGCGGGTTGGTGAGCACAGTACGGGATGTTGATACTTGGAAAGACGCTACTGCCAATCTTCCGGAGGTATCCCTTGACAGATTCTAACTGCGTCCACGGGTAAGAGAGTAGGGGCCAGATTCTACTGCCGGCATTCCACGGCAATAATGTGGCAGGTTTATTAAAAAAACCTTCATTTTCACAGGCAGTGTTAGCAAAACTAGACGCTGAGGATCGACGTGAAAGGAAGATCTATACAGACGAGCCGCCAACGCGACTGCGCAAGTCCCACGACCGCGAACGCACGCTGCGTCCTAAAAAGTAGCAAATTTAAAACTGACGCCGCACGATATTTTCTCGTGCGATATTTTTGTCGCAGAAATTGTACGTATGTGTTAATAGACAGCGCTCTTGTATGAAAGAGAACAAGATCACAATACTTTTTAGATTCGTTAAAGTGCACATTTAATATCGTGTCGGCAAAAATATAACTAATCGTGGCGTGTGTTATTATAATCTTGAAGTTCTATATACCCTAGGCAAGTTTTCTTTCAACTTGGAGATAGTTGTGTAACTCAAATAATACGATTATCACTACAAACAAGACTTACGTACCACTTTCAAAACCTTTTTTGGGTATATATAACTTAATTGGCTCTAAATGGTTTGCATTTTATCTAAATACTTGTTGGCGGCGGCGGCGCAGTTGTGTTTTGATTATTTAAAAGAGAGATTTTTTATATGATATTTATTATATTTATATTATTTAAATTTTGTATCCGTTGATTTTGGGTTAATAAAAGTTTAAAAATTCTTTATTCTCTTTTTATTAACAAAATAGATGTTTCAAAGAAACGAATAACCTTATCAAAAGTTTTACGATTCCGGTCAAAACCCATGACTGTCAGAAATTCATTAATGTGTTTCCATAGTTTGCAATCACAAAACATAGACACGTCAACTTACAAAAATAAAAATAAATTTAATCTTATGTTAACAGGAAATAAGGCACATGAATGAATATGTTCGCTTTCCTGTCTTATGTTTTTATGATTTATATGACTATCTGAACTGTTTATAATTTAATACCTACGATATATAACATTTTAAATAATGTTATTTAAAATGTTATATATATATATTATATAACATTTTAAATAATTTAAATTATATAATTAATATATATAATTTAAAATGTTATAATATCGTATGTAATTTTAAAATTTTTATTAAATTAAATGCACACAAGCTGAATACAGGCACTACCACTATTATATAAGACCTTATTGTAAAATTGTATTCTGGAAAATAAACTATTTTGATTTGATTTGATTTGATAAGTACTGTGTGCTTTAAAACAGGAGAGCGAACATATTTTACCTATTTTAAGCACTGTGTGCTTAAAACAGGAAAGCGAACATATTCATATGTATAAGAATCGGTTAGAAAACACAGTTCTTTTTAATAATTAGTTTTTTAGTTGTTTCGGTGTTGGAGCAAATTTCATTCCAATAATTTTTGTCTTCTAGATAATCAGATATTTTCCCGTAGTGTCATTTGCACCATTGGCCAGCACCATTAATTGGGCAAACGACACTGTCATGTACCGTTTACACCATTGATGGGGCAAATGGTGCAAACGACACTGTCATGTACCGTTTACACCATTGATGGGGCAAATGGTGCAAATGACACTATTAAAAAATATATTTATTTTGCCTCAAGGCTTTCCTCGAGCTATCGCTCTGTTTACTGGCCATCCGCCCCGCCCCGAGACCCTCAGGGAAGAGATGGATCAGAATTTTTCTCCCCATGAACAAATACTGTATCCCCTAAAACTTTACTAATGATAATGGAAGAATGAATCGCTTATTAATAATATAAAATATTTTTATTATTAATAACAAAGAATCAATGACAGCTAATCAATGACAAATAATGCTTAATTATTTTATCTTAATTTTTCCAAGAATAGTGGAATATCTATTTCACTATTAATTAATTGCATCTGTACGTACTGTATATAATTATTCCGATCCCTAACCTCCTTTGATCGCTTTTTGTACGGGTCTTGTGTAAGAGCATTGACTGCATGAAATGCAGCGTCCTCCTTAAGCACTTTTAAGCAGTGACTCACTGTCGCGGGTCTTCTTTTAAAGCAGTTATTAATATGTCCATTCCATCCTTCACATACATTATTTGTTCTATGCCTCTCACCAAAACAACACCACAGTTTTTTTTTCGGCATCCAAAATCTAGCCACATAATTAATAAATTGCTGCAAATTTTTATTACTTCCGTTAGCATCACTCTCTGCTATGATGTATCTGAATCCATCTTCAATTTTTGATTCTGGCAGAAGAGGTAAGATGGTGCAAAGAGAAACAATTTTTGTAGCGTTAGTCTTTTTTAAATTGAGACTTTTAGCTTTTCTCCGCAATTGGTTTTGAAAATGGTAAAAACAACCGTGATGTTCAACCATAGGAAACACTACTTTGACTGCACTAATGAAAGATTGTTCAAAATCAGATATAATTTTCGAAGGACCCCATTCTGGGATTTGAGATTTGATGAGATTCATCATGAGAATATATGTTTCTTTTTTTTTATTGGTCAAAAGCACATATACAACAGGGACAACAAAGTTTTTGTCATCAGTGCTTCCTAAGTCACAGAAAAATACGTAGAGCTGAGTAAATGGCTTCGGACATTTCTTGAAAGTGCCGTCGCAAAAAAAGATTTTACCAATTTTCAGCAGTTCTCTTGCTTCTTCCGATGCAAAGACTAAAATTCTTTCGTCTTCATGACTATAATCAGCTAAACAAAAATCCTTATGGTCAAGAGGAATTTCAAGTTCTGTAACATCTTTATATGCCATTTTTTTAACAGAATTAATTTTTCTTATTCTTCTGTATGCCACAGATTTGAATTTTTCATAAGATGGTATTTTTTGAACAATGTTAAGTCCTTTATTTTTGATTGAGGCTACAGTCTTTTTATAAACGGCTGGAACTGTTTCTTCTGAAGTAGTAGCCTTTTCTATGAAGGACCCTATTATTTCACAAACCGTGTTTTTATTTTCATCTGGCTTGCAGTTATCAGAATGCTTAATTTTTTTAACCACCTTTGATTCATCCTAAAAAAGAAACAAAACATAAGATACGAACTTTAAAAATATTTATACTATATATACTTATACACAATATACAGCTAAATAAATGGAAAAATAAATAGCATCAGCTAGTGGCACTGCGGGCAAAAAGACAGTTACACATACCTGTGATATAGTAATCGTCCCCTTACATTTTGTTTTCTTGTAATAGCGGCACCTCCATACTCTGTTTAAATTTTTATACTTTGTGTGAAAATGGTATTGATACCCATTGTGTAATAAAAGTCGGCCCCGGCTCTGTTTCAGAAAAATTAAATCGGATTCGCACATTTTTCTGCTTTTTATGACAATCAAATCATATGAACGACACAAGAAACAAACGCAATGAATGTCAGTCATTAGAATGAATTTTCAAATAGTTTCTCACTTCAAGAAAGGAGAATATATATTAATATACTTATATTGTTCAAGTGCTTTTAACTCTCTTAAGTAGTTGAAAACTTGACTCTGTTATTAATAATAAATATAAGTGCCATTTGCACCATTGGATATGTTTGCCCCATCAATAATGGTAGCAATGGAGCAATGGTGCAAACGGTACATCATAGTATCATTTGCACCATCAATAATGGTAGCAATGGAGCAATGGTGCAAACGGTACATCATAGTATCATTTGCACCATCAATGGTACTGGTCAATGGTGCAAATGACACTACGGGGATATTTTATGGTAAGCTTTATTGTGAAGATTACATTTTATATATTTTTTAAACTTATTGATCGAAAATTTCTATAGGATTTTTATTGTAGAAGCGTGTTCACTGCCCTCTGAAAGATACATTGACCTTACGTAGCCTAATAGTGGGCAACGCGAGTTTATCTTTATTTCTAGTATTTACATTGTGCAAATCACATTTCTTAGGAAAACTATTAATATTTTTGTGGGTATACAGCAGAATTAACCGTAAATATATTGACAGGGAACTGTCATTATATTAATTTCTTCAAATTTATCACGTGGCGATTTTCTGGGGCCCATTTTGTAGATTGCACGAACAGCCCTCTCCTGCAGCACAAATACAGTGCTTATATGTTTAGCTCCAGCGCACCACCACAACACTATGCCATAAGACATAATACTATGAAAATAGCTAAAGTAAACAAGTCTAGATGTAGCTATGTCTGTGAGGTAACGAACTTTTTTAACTGCATATGCAGCAGAACTGAGCCTGTTCGATAGCTTATCTATGTGGGGACCCCATTGAAGCTTGTTATCGAGGGTGATGCCTAAAAAGACAGTGTTAGCTACAAGTTCTAGGTTTTCACCTTTTATTTGAATGTATGCCTTAGTATGTTTTACATTTGGAAGTGAAAATCTGATACATTTCGTTTTGTTTTCATTATGTAATAGATTATTAGAATTGAACCGACGGACAACTTTAGAGATTGCATTATCGTATTGCATTATACTAATCATATTATAGTATCGTCAAATCGATACATGACGCTTCCTACATCCAGAAGTGCTTTGACCACTAAGCTACGGAACCCATGTCGGGACCCGCTGAAATTCTTGATAAAGTGATATCGGTTTGAGCACTGATTAGAGCGCCATCTACAGATAACTTAACTTTTAAAAATTTATTTTAGGACTGTTGCCTCGTCGCAGGGCTTGTTCAAAATGTTTCTACATTTTTCATAAAATAGGTATATGTACCTAGCAAACAGTCCTTAGCCAATCGTTATGTTTTTGACGCATGTCATAGGTATATGACAGTAAATGTCAAAAAATTACGGTAAATTTCAAAATATGACAGTAAATGTCAAAAATTACAGAAAATATTTGAAAAATTACAGTAAATGTCAAAAATGATAGTATATGTTCAAAATTCTACACTTAAATTACATAAAGCTAATTGAATGCATTGACTTTCACTATTTCGATAACAGCTGTCAAACTTCAAACGGCCATAACTAGGAAAGTACTCGTCCTACACTTCCGTAACTATAAAATAGATGTTCATTAATCTTTGCCCAGTTAATTCCTACTATAATAACAACAGTTTAATTTAGAAAACACATTAAAACTGTATAATTTGTAAGCACAATGTGAGTTTATAGCTGACATTAGTAACCAAAGGAGTTTTCAAGCTAGTTAAACCGTGAAGAAAAAACTTTGGAATGTGTAATAACTTAACAACGCACAAGATTTATCTTAGTTTTATTTCGTAGGTCTCTGTACGTTTTCTTCAGGTGTATAAGCTGGGTTTGAGAAGTTAACTGTAGGATCGAGGTACACCGGGTTTTTAACATCAAAACCGGCTGAGGTAGCATCTGCGCAAAACTTGTTGTACTCCCTTTTGTCGTAAATGCTGGTGAAGATTTTCCAGATGATGAGTGTCAGCAGTCCCACAAATAACACTCCTCCGATGACGCCGCCGACAGCTACTGTGAAGAAAATTATTATGTAAGCGGATAACGATTTCTTGATCGTGCTGAGGTGTATGTCTATTGTCTCCCCTGATGGATCCCCTAGGGGAGATATCAGGAAAAAAATCCTGATGTCTCTCCTAGGCAGGGGAGATATTATGTTGGAACGGATAAGAGAAAGCCGAGATATAAGTTCCTACAAGAGTCGACAAACACACAATAATATAAGACGTATTTACAAGCTGTAAAAATGTGACTTTAGCCAAAAAACGCCTTTGCTTTAGAAACCAAATACTTTCCGATCTAGTTTATTTATTAGCTATCGCTTTAAGCTTGTACTTAATAAAAGGGTAACTATTTAACTTGTAACCGACTTTATTAATCGACTAAGACCTCAGAAGTCCGTCGTCGTGTATCGATTTAGTAGACATTTTTTTTTCGAAATGACAATATAAAATATGTTGTTGACCGCAGATGGCCATGACAACGTTACCGGACTATGGCGAGCGCAGAAGGCGCCCAGCCGCAAAAGTTAGGTTGGGGCAACAAGCTCAAGGGCACCACTTAGGTTCGAACCACGGCTTGGACTGTTGCCAGATTTTTGAATGTACTGATGGTTAACGTCCAGGTGCAAAACTGCACCTTAAGACGGAAGAGTGTATTCTTCGGCCCCGCCGGCGGGAGCGATTATTGAAAGTGTGCCTAGCAGCTAATGTGGGACGGGTTGACGTCACCTCTTTTTCCAGTTTTTATCATCGATTAGGCTAGTACCCACCAAAAAAACCATCCTGTACAGTATGCTGACGCTGTACATGTAAAGGCCTAAAAACCGTCTATAGCCAATCATTATGTTTTTGACACATGTCAAAAATTACAGTATACATATGTCAAAAATTACAGTAAATATTTGAAATTCAAGACTTATATTACATACAGCTAATTGAACGCATTGACATTTACTTTTTCGATGACAGCTGTCAAACTTATAACAGCTATATCTCGAGAACTACTCGTCCCACACTTTCCGTTGTGGGCTCGAATGAAAGACCTTGATGAGATCTACTTTTTCAATGACAGCTGTCAAACTTCAAACGGCCATATCTCGAGAACTACTCATCCTACACTTTGCGTTGTGGGCTCAAATGAAAGACCTTCATGAGATCTACTGTTTCGATGACAGCTGTCAATCTTCAAACGGTCATATCTCGAGAACTACTCGCCCTACACTTTCAGTTGTGGGCTCGAATGAAAGACCTTGAAGAGATCTACTTTTTCAATGACAGCTGTCAAACTTCAAATGGCCATAGCTCGAGAACTACTCGTCCCACACTTTCCGTTGTGGGCTCGAATGAAAGACCTTGATGAGATCTACTTTTTCAATGACAGCTGTCAAACTTCAAACGGCCATATCTCGAGAACTACTCGCTTTCCGTTGTGAGCTCGAATGAAAGACCTTGATGAGATCTACTTTTTCGATGACAGCTGTCAAACTTCAAACGGCCATATATCGAGAACTACTCGTTCTACACTTTCCGCTGTGGGCTCGTATGAAAGACCTTGATGAAAATTTTGTGGTCCCCATTCCACCACTATTTCTAGGGTTGAGTTAGCTACATCCTCTATGCCATTCATCTTGTGACCTGTGAAGACCAAAAGAAGATCTGTTGTTTAAATATTAAAGAGTCTTCAGAAAGTTACTTTCTGAAAGCCCAATAAAACTGTTTATATTGTAATTAAACATAAATTCATGATTTTATGTTTAATTCCAATATAAACTTGAAGAACTTTATATTTTAGTCATACTATAGTAGTAGTAGTTGAGTAGTAAGTAGTTGTATTAGTAGGTGCGATACGAGGTTCGCTGGGACAGCTAGTATTGATATATTTCAAATAGATAATTATAAAATAAATAGGTAATCATGTAACCTTGACAGTCTTCAATCTTTTAACGTACTGGCCATTAGAAAATAATAAATAAAAAATTTACTATGCCCACGATTTAAATCTTTGGACGAAATGACGTAAGCTTCAGTGCCTTATCTATCATTAAAGTTATAAAGAATAATTTGCATTTTTACCTGTTTTATCAATAACCTACAAAATGTATGCGAATCTGCAATATATTCAATGAAAGCGTGGAAAAGATGGGCAGCAGCGTCTCTTCGTGTATCAACATCCCGTACTGCGCTCGCCAACCCGCCTGCCAAGCGTGGTTAGTATGGCAACTACCCTTCATGGAGATTGTACGGTGCAGCGCAACCGTGCATTTCATTCATCTATATTGTCAAATCATCAATATAATTCAGGTCACACGCGCCTTTACAGTATTACTCAGTTCACGTCTTCACCGCATCAAGTATAGGCGCGTGCTCATTATCATCTTTAATTATCAAATACAGTGGTTTAATCTACATACATTTAAACCGTTTATCATTTAACTACAAAGTTGTCCCGTACATCTTTTGGTCCTTCGAGCCTTCTCTAGGGATCCCTTGGTCCTTAGAGATTAAAGTACTTACAGTGGACTATAACAGTGTTCGCGTAAGTGCGTATCAGCATATGGATTGCAGTGCCTTTGGAGGAAGAACACTTCTCTAGACGACTGCTGCAGCACGCAAGTAAGATCTTTCCTTTTTGCTTCAACTATCACGTCGCATACAACCATGGAGGACTTACTTGCAATCCAAAATCAACTCATGGGAGCTATGAACCAGCTCCTGGTAAATTTCAAAAAAGACGGGGCCGATCGTAAGACCGCCTCGCATATCAAGAAGAGATTGGACACTCTTGACACATATTGGCAAGAGTTTCAATCTAACCATAACAGGTTATTATCAGAAATGGAAGATAAATCGCACGCATATTTTTTGGAAAATTGCTACGAAAGAACTTCAACATTTTACAACGACACACGAGCATTTTTTAACAACTATTTACTAGAACAAAAGAAAGAGGATAAACCTCTCCTTAAGCCCCCAACACCCTTTACGATGCCAAGAAAGTTAGATAATGCAGGTCCGTCATCATCACCAGCCGTTTCGGAAAGCCATTCCGGTCCAGCAACACCGAACATGACTGTATCATTTGAATTTCCCCCGGTACTAGGTAGCTCACGCCCTCCTCAATTTGCTTCTAGTGGTAATAACAGTAAGCTAGACGAGATGTTGCGCTATCAGAAAAGTAACTTTAAAGCATTTTCCCGTACCATCTCTAATGTTAACTACAGTAACATGACTGAAAATTACGAGCTAGAAGATTTTTTGAGGACCATAAATCAACGAGGTTAGGTTTCTTAACCTCTTCGTTTGTATGGAAATCTTGCTGTTTCATGTCATTTTCTTCAAGGTTCAAAAGCCAAGCTGGTCCACTATCGACTCTCTGCACTGGAAAATTGATAGTGAATTACAAGAAGAAAATCAAGAGTATGAGCAAGCATTCAGTAAGTACGAACTGAAGTACTTGGAAGTCAAAAAAGAGATCACTTTGAAGATTTCATCAGCCAGTCATAGGGAGAGATCGGTACCTCAAACAGAAGTACCTTCGTTCAGCGGCGACTATCAAAAGTGGATGATTTTCAAGGATCTATATATTGAAACCATCCACAGCAACGGTACCATGTCTAACTGTCAAAAAATGCAATTTTTGAAAGGAAAGCTCAAGGGAGAAGCGGAGCAAATTGTCTCGCATCTGCGCATCACTGCAGATAACTACCAGGTATGCTGGGATATTTTAAACAACAGATTCAACAACAACAAGTTAATCTTCAACACCTACATGAGTGCCATCATGAACATGCCTGTTAGCGAGCAGCAATCAGTAGTACAACTGAAAAAGATGCATGACTGTGTCGTCGAGTGCCTTAACTCTATCAAAAACATGGGCATAGATATCAGCTCTTGGGATCCTATGATAGTTTACATTTTGGAACAAAAATTGGACCCCGAAACCAACAAGGAGTATTGTCAATCATTAAAAAATCCTAGGTCACTCCCGACTATCAAGGATTTTACATGCTTCATTGAAAACAAATTTACATCTTTGGAGGCTTCGCAAACGCAATGTCTTCCAAACATATCAAAAAACTCGAAATCGTCTCAACAAACAGACAAACAGAATCAAAAATCTAACATTCAATCTAAATCAAACAACAAAAACCAAACTAATACGAATAACGTCGTACAAAAACCACAAACAGGATGCAAACTTTGCAAAAAACATCATGGCCTATTTAATTGTCTTTTTTAAACTTTCGCGATCACAACACATTATTAAAATATGGGATTATCGGGTATTTATCGCGTAATTACCTTTATTTTATTCCCGACGTTTCGACCGGATTGCACCTGGTCGTGGTCGCGGGGAGACTGGCGTGCTGAAGTTAACCGCAGCAGCAAGGGCACTGATACACGAGTATAAGGACCTATTCACAGATTATGTTTACGAAAAACTGCATAGACCAGCTATTGTGCAGTCCCCCAAGTTATATGGTTTGCCTAAGGTACATAAACCCGACGTGCCTCTACGGCCGATAGTGAGTCAAATAGACTCGCCGACATACCACCTGGCAAAGCACGTTGCTGGTATACTGCAACCATTAACGGGAAAGGGGTCATCTTTCGTAAAGGATTCCCGCCATTTTATCAGCATCATCAAGGGCATGAAGTTGGAACCTGGAGACATATTGGTTAGCTTTGACGTCGAGTCTCTTTTCACCAATGTTCCCCTCAAGGATTGCTTGGATGTTGTAAGGCAGAGACTTAGCGATTATGAACTTCCAGACCAATACGCTATTCTCCTTCAGAACTGTCTCGATGGAAATTTCTTTTTGTACCAAGGGCAACATTACCTCCAGATTGACGGTGTAGCTATGGGAAGTCCTGTGGCCCCCGTACTTGCCAATATCTGGATGGAGCACTTTGAAACTTCGATAGATCTGACAGCCTGCGGTATAAAACTATGGAAGAGATACGTTGACGATGTTTTCTGTGTGATTAGCGGAGACAGCGGGGTAGTCAATCAGCTGACTGAACATCTAAACTCCATACACCCTAAGATAAGGTTCACCTATGAGATGGAGGAGCATAGATCTCTAGCCTTCCTTGATATTAAAGTAATCGTGAATTCGGATGGGTCCTTATCGCATACCGTGTACAGAAAGCCGACACACACCGACCGATACCTGAATGCTGCGTCACACCATCATCCGTCGCATCTGGATTCTGTAGTTAAGTCACTAATGAACAGAGCTTATGACCTCTGTGACCCTGAACATCTACCAGGAGAGCTAGATCATGTTCAGGAGGTTCTTAAACGGAATGGCTACAGGACCAATAGATGGCATCCCACTCGTAAGCGCAAAGAAAAACACCCTGAAGTTGCAAGACAAACAGCTTTCTTGCCGTACGTGAAAGGTGTTACTGACAAAATTGGAAACTTGCTTAAGAAGTTTTCAATAAAGACAGTCTACAATCCACACACAAAAGTGGCTAAGCGTCTACGATCACCAAAGGATGTAGTACCCTTGCAAGTACCTGGAGTTTACAAAGTCGATTGCAGCTGTGGTCGTTCTTACATAGGCCAAACGAAGCGCACAGTCGCCGAACGTGTTAAGGAACACATCGCAGCGGTCAAAAATCGACAAGTAAACAAGTCAGCTATAGCGGAGCATGTAGTGGACTCAGGACCCAATCACTGGATCGAACTCCACAATCCCAAGATTATTTCCAACGAGAGGCACTACTACAAGAGAATGGTTCGGGAAGCGATTGAAATTAAGAAATATCCTAATTTTAATCGTGAAGACGGCTTCAGACTCTCTGCCTCATGGAATCCAGTGATAGCCAAGTGTACTCGGCGTGTGAATAAACCAAAGTGTGCTGATACAGTGAGTGTAGTGTGCTGTCCCAGTGTGAACCGGCCTTAAATCTCAAATTTCTAATTATGAAGACCAAGTGAGGGTAGTCTGAAAAGATGCCTTCGCTTTGCTGCGGTTAACTTCAGCACGCCAGTCTCCCCGCGACCACGACCAGGTGCAATCCGGTCGAAACGTCGGGAATAAAATAAAGGTAATTACGCGATAAATACCCGATAATCCTCTATTTAATTGTCGTCAGTTTTTAAGAATGCAGCCAGTGCAACGTCGAAACACAGTTGCGAAATTAAAGTTATGCATTAATTGCTTATACGACCACTTTGGCAAAAAATGTCTATCAGAAACAAACTGCCGTGAATGCAAAGGTCGGCACAATACATTACTACATGACGCGTTTGCCGACGTGCCATCCGCTGAAAACGAACAAACAGAGAGGAATGTTACACACGTATCACAGAATGATTTTACTGAAACTTTATTGGCAACAGCTATGGTGAAGGTAAAGTCAGTAAATGGGTCGTTTGTTAAATTGAGAGCTTTGATCGACCAGGGATCCCAAACATCCCTTATCACTGAAAACGCAGCACAGATGTTAAAAATACAAAGACAGAGGTGCAAAGGCGTTATTGTTGGCGTAGGTGTCAAGGAAAATAACTGCAAAGGTGCAATTAATATAACTTGCGCTTCATCGTACAACGACTATCAGTTCAACACGGATGTTTATATCATGAAAAATATGGTGAATAATTTACCTAACCGAACATTTGCAAAGCCTACTTGGCCGTTTTTGGAAGGCATACAACTAGCCGACCCGGATTTTCACATAAATCGGCCAGTAGACTTACTCCTAGGAGCAGACGTCTACTCTTGGATCATTTTGAGTGGAATCATTTCATCAGACAAATCATTGCCAGTCGCTCAGCAAACACGACTTGGTTGGGTTTTATGTGGAAATGTAAAATCTTTCCAGTGTAACGTTATCATCAATAACGTGGAAGACATTCAACGTTTTTGGGAAATTGAAGATATTCCGCAGGAGACTTCTACATCTCAAGAGGATGCCCACTGCCTGGAATATTTTCAGAGCACCACGACTCGACAGACTGATGGAAGATACATCGTCAGACTCCCTATGATATCCGATGTCAAAGAACAATTAGGAGAATCTAAATCAAGAGCTACAGCTCAGTTTAAGCAATTAGAGAAAAGATTTATCAAAAATCTAGCCATGGAAAAAGGTTACAAAGCCTTTATATCAGAATACTTATCTCTTAATCACATGAAAACTCCACCACGATCATTGAAACCGATTGTGTATTTACCTCATCATTGCGTGATAAAAGACTCCACGACTACGGCACTTCGAGTTGTATTCAACGCTTCTTCCAAGACATCAAGCGGTAGAAGTTTGAATGACGTCATGTACCGTGGTCCAAATCTACAACAAGATTTGTTCTCGCTTATCGTCAAATGGAGGCCATATAAGTATGCATATACAGCGGACATTGAAAAAATGTTTAGAAACATAAATGTTCATGAAGATGATCAATGTCTGCAGACCGTGCTGTGGCGTGACTCACCAGCAGACAGCATCAAAGAGTACGTCCTGACTACGGTGACCTATGGGCAAAAGGCAGCACCTTTCCTAGCCATGATGGTGTTAAAACAATTAGCTCACGATGAAGGTCATAAGTATCAATCAAGTCCAGCAGCAAAAACATTAAGAGAACAGTTTTATATGGACGACCTTATCAATGGAAATCACGACATTCAGAGCGCGAAGCAGCTACAAACGGATCTTATAAGTTTATTGCAAGCAGGAGGATTCAACCTTCGAAAATGGTCTTCCAATACAGGAGAACTATTAAAAAATGTCAACACAACTAACAGCAATGAACTTTATGATTTCAAACTCGAAGCTACAACAAAGACCTTCGGGCTTCGGTGGCATCCACAAACCGATGAACTATCATTCGACCTAAAAATTAATTTATCGGAAACAAAACGTTTTACAAAGCGTAGTTTATTATCAGACATTTCAAAATTATTCGATCCACTAGGCTGGCTCACTCCAGTTACAACAAAGTTGAAGTTGCTATTTCAGCGGATTTGGTTTCACAACATTGAATGGGACGATGAACTCCCCGCTGATATTAGTGATGAATGGTCGAAGATAAGAAAGGATTTGAAAAACATCATAGAACTACGAATCCCTAGATGGTTAAATATCTGTGAAAATGACGTCATTGAATTGCATGGTTTTTGTGACGCATCAGTCAATGCCTACGCATGCGCCATTTACTGTAAAATTATCAGAAGGGACAATCACGGAAATTCAAACAATTCCGTTATTTTGGTCGCAGCGAAATCAAGATTGGTACCACCGAAGAAAGATATCACTCTACCAAGATTAGAGCTTAGCGCCACATTATTGCTTTCCAAGTTAATGGGAAAGATTTTATCATGCTTATCAAGTTATAGTATCAAACTGTTTGGTTGGTGTGACTCAACGGCCGTACTTGGCTGGCTGCGAGGCGATCCAGGACGCTGGAAAGCTTTTGTAGCCAATAGAGTAGTTCAGGTCACTAAAGTTCTACCATCAGAAACATGGCGTTATGTTAAGTCAAGTGAAAATCCAGCTGATTGTGCCAGCAGGGGTATAACTGTGGAACAAATCATTCACCATCCCTTGTGGTGGCATGGACCAGCTTGGCTTTTGAACCTTGAAGAAAATGACATGAAACAGCAAGATTTCCATACAAACGAAGAGGTTAAGAAACCTAAGCAAAGTAACGTCACAACGACATCGTCATCATTGAATAATGACGTTATATCAACGTTGCTAAACAATAACAGTAATTGGACTCGGGTGATACGTGTGCTCGCTTACGTATTACGATTCCTACATAGCAACATATCACCTTTCCTTACCGCATCCGAACTCAAACTAACAAGGCTGAGAATTATCAAGCACATTCAAAACATTGAATTTGGAAAGGATATCACATCCCTAAAAAAGGATAATCAAGTTGACTCGAAGAGTAAACTTTTGTGTTTAAATCCGAGATTGGATAAAGATGGGCTGCTACGTGTAGGCGGCAGACTCAAAAATGCTTTTATAAACAAGGATATGATGTTTCCACTCATCTTGCCGCACAGTGGACACGTGTCGAACCTAATAATTGATCATGCACACATACAGACGTACCATGGTGGTGTACGTGTTACCTTAGCAAAAATACGACAACAGTATTGGATACTGGGCGGCAATAGAGCTGTCAAACTGCGGTTACGTCAATGCATTACATGCAGAAGAAACAGACCATCGAAACACAGTCAAATCATGGGTAATTTACCAGAGTCCAGGATCAATCCATCAAGACCCTTCTATCATACTGGCGTAGATTTTTCAGGACATGTGTTTGTGAAGTCCAGCAAGGGGAGAGGCCAGAAAGGCTTCAAAGGATACATATCATTATTTATATGTATGGTTACAAAGGCCGTCCATCTCGAGTTAGTGTCCGACATGACTACATCAGCATTTTTATCAGCATTAAGACGGATGGCTGCAAGACGCGGCACACCGTCACATATGTACAGTGACAACGGTACAAATTTTGTAGGCGCTAATTGAATTCTCAAACAAGAGATGCGAGAGATTCAGAGTATCATCAGTCCAGAATTTTTAACAGAGGTCAGTGAAATGGAGATAACCTGGCATTTCAACGCTCCAGGCAATCCAAGCGCAGGAGGTTTATGGGAGGCGGCTATTAAGAGCGTGAAGTATCATCTTCATCGTGTCATCGGCGAGCAGAAGCTCACTTTTGAGGAATACACGACCCTGCTCACTCAATTGGAGGCTGTCCTTAACTCACGACCACTCTGTGCGCTAACCGAGGACCCTGAAGATCTAGATTATCTCACTTCATCACATTTTCTATCAAATGGCCCAGTGTTAAGTATTATTGAGACAGAAAGAGATCAAAGAACAAGATGGCATCTTCAACAAAAGTTGTTTGGAGATATCTGGAAACGATGGCAAGCAGAATATTTAACACAACTAACGAGTCGCAGTAAGTGGCTACAGCCCAAAGAAAATATCAAGATTGATGATATCGTTATCATCCACGACGCCAACCTACCGCCGGGAAAATGGTCACTAGGAAGAGTGATTGAACTGCATCCCGGTACCGACGGATATGTGCGAGTGGTTACCGTCAAGACAAAAAACGGATTTATCAAGCGACCAATTACAAAACTATCAATTTTGCCAGTGTACGAACAGTCAGAAAGTCAATCTGAGGCACCAACAAAACAAACCCTAAATAACCACCAGCCTCCCAAACGAGCAAAAAGAAAAACGCCAATCAGTAAACTCAGCAATTTCATACTTACAATGCTGCTGTTGTTTACTACTTGTGTGCAAACTGCATATTGCGCACACAACATATCATTCTTTAAGGAACAACAGAGCCTTTATTTTGACGATATATCAAAAATGCAACTTATCAGGGACGAATGGAAAATGGTTATCTATTATAACATGGACCCCTACTGGGAAGGGTCAAGATTACTAACAAAGTATATTAATAGCATGCACGAACTATGTTCCAAACAAAAACAAAAGGCTCAGTGCAACATGATCCTACTACAGCTACGTCACGGGCTTACAGAGTTACAATACTACGATCAGCTGTTGCTCAATAAAGGTACAACTGACATTGAAACTCGAGTACGTAGAGGCCTTATCAATGGAATTGGAAACGTGGCACACGCCATGTTTGGAGTATTAGATGATGACTTTGCTCAGCAATATCAACGAGACATTGACCTCGTAAGAAAGAATCAACACCATCTCGCCAACCTATGGAAAAATCAAACATCTGTTATTGAAGCACAATATAGTTTTTTAAAGCGTTTAGAACAATCTATAGACCAACAACATAAATTGTATCAACAAAACGTAATAAATCAATCACAAAGAAATGCAATTCTTAAAGAGGAGGTAGAGAGTGTTATGGCTAGTAATGAGTTTACATTGTCGTCAATCATTGCCAACAGCATTCTAGGCAACTTATACAAAATACAGAATACTCTTTTGGATACTGTTACCGACATTTATCACGGGAAATTCAATATCCATATCATGTCACCGGAACAAATGAAAGAAGAATTTAACATAATATCTGGACATTTATCAAAGGATGTAGCTTTACCTGTAAATGACTTTCATAGAGGAAATGGCATATCAAAACTTTATAATCTGTTGAGGGCTAAGGCGAGAGTTACAGACCAGTACCTGCTACTTGAAATCAGGATTCCGCTTATTACTAGGGAGAACTACGATATCTACAAGATCGTACCCATTCCTGTCATGAACAGTGGCAAGATTATCACTATCACACCCATCACGGAGTATATTGCTATGAACATTCAACGAGATTCATACCTGCCGATCACTGAGAAAGATTTACAATCCTGCTTACAGCTAAATCCAAGCACAAAACAATGTGAAGTTCAGAGCCTTATTTATCATATACACAGCGATCAAGACTTGTGTGTCAAAGATTATACGATGGAAAGATGTAAAACCAACACAAATGCGTGTCATAACAGCTGGATTCCACTTCATAAATTGAACAATTATTTATTCTATTGCTGCGAAAAATGCAAATTGCTATTAATGTGTAGCGGTCACGTTACATTTGAACATATCAGCAAAGGTGGTGTCGTCTCTATGGGCAAAGACTGTGCATTGAGAGCAGATTCATTCATAATCTATTCACACAACCATCATATGAATGAAATGCACGCAAAGGTCGATCTTCCGTCCATCGATATACCGGCAATCAACAACATCATAAATTTGACAATACCATTCGATGTTAGAGATAACGTATCGGACATTGAAATCAAGGAGAGACTATTATCTCTGAAAGGAATTGGTCAACAGATCGAACAGATGAAGTCAGAGCGAAGTGAAATCTCAGACATATCGCCAAATGACGTTCATCACTACGTAGCCATATACATAATCGTGGCGATTTTGGCTATTGCTGGCGTTGCGTTCCTGTGGAAGCATCTGCGGGGAAGACTGCGTGAGGAGCGACGTACTGGTACCACAGCCGGTGCGCACGGCGGTGACACTACTCCGGCGCCAATGCCGGCTCCTCGGCAATCCCTCGGCGACATCGCTACGACTAGTGAAAGTGCTAACGTTTATCCTAAATCATTTAAAAGTGCGCGTGGTGTAACCGAAAAACCGCGGGTCGTTTCAGTGCTATACAAAGACAGTAAAGTTGAAATGATCGATAGTGCAACAGCACCAACTAGAGTTTTTCCCACTTTTCACTAAATCATTTAGATCTTATCATTTAACTAACATTAGTAGTAGGTACATTTAATGGAATCATCTTGTTAATTAGACCTAGCTCATTTTATCATTAGGTACCTTACTAACCTATCATTATCAATCAACATCCTACATCTCTCGCCCGGGAGTATGTACGGTGCAGCGCAACCGTGCATTTCATTCATCTATATTGTCAAATCATCAATATAATTCAGGTCACACGCGCCTTTACAGTATTACTCAGTTCACGTCTTCACCGCATCAAGTATAGGCGCGTGCTCATTATCATCTTTAATTATCAAATACAGTGGTTTAATCTACATTTAAACCGTTTATCATTTAACTACAAAGTTGTCCCGTACAGAGATCCATGAGGGAGGCCTGTGTTCAGCAGTGGACGTTTTACGGCTGGAATGATGATGATGATGATGATGTGTTTAAATGTCGTAAATTATATCGTATATTTATGTATGACGTTTATAATTTATCTTTTGTATAAATGTTTTATTTTATGAAATCGTGTTTTAAAATATAGTTTTTTATATGAGGTATAACCCAAGCTTTCTTTAATTTGCGAGCTAGATGGGCCTTGTGAAATGTCTGTTAATATATATTTTTTTTATATTAAAACCTTTACAGAAGGAAGTTTTGAAGGAACACAGGACGGCGAATAATTTCGATTGCCTGTCTAACGAAGCTCGTGACGCGGTATACCTTCGCTGGTATACCTTCTACCCAATACCCCTTACCGGGTTTTAAACTCCTTAGAAATGACAGAGAGGGCAAGGGAGGTGGGGGTGTAGCAATCTACTTAAGAGCTGACATCCCTTCAAAAATTATTGACCATTCACCCAATCAATATTCCAATTTTGCTGAACACTTATTTGTTGAAATTATTGTTAACCATTCAAAAATTTTGCTAGGCGTGTATTATCCCCCGTCACTCAAATTGATTACTTTTCCTCTCTTGAAACAAAACTGGAGTTCTATACCTCCATTTACAATCACATAGTTATTCTTGGGGACTTTAATACATGCCTATTAAAGGGCGATGTACGAGCAAAGAAGCTTGAATCTTTAGTCTCCTCTGTCAACCTGCACATCCTTCCCCTTTTAGCTACTCACCACGCACCTCATTCAACTCCCTCTCTTCTCGATCTAATGTTAGTCAGTGACATTGATCGCGTAGCAACGCATGGTCAACTGTCAGCTCCATTTTCTTACCACGATCTTCTGTTCCTTTCCTACAAAATTAGATGTCCTAGGCGTAAGCCCAAAACTCTTTTACTTCGTAGTTTCAAAGACATAAACTTGGAGCGCTTGAAGTTGGATGCGGCTAACATTAACTGGGATCCGGTGATAATTGCGGAATGTGTCGATGAGAAAGTCTCTGCTTTTAATAAAATCATCACCAGCCTCTATGACATTCACGCACCGATGAAAGAGGTCAAAATCAAACATGCTCCTGCTCCCTGGTTAACCCCGGTAATTAAAAAGATGATGTGCAAACGGGATAAGGCAAAGAAAATCTACAGGAAGTCACCTACTGAGGAGAACCTGGCTTCTTTCAGGACACTACGTAATCGTTGCAGCAAGATGTGTAGAAATGCAAAGAGAACACACATATATAATTCCATCCAAAATTCTAGTCCTACTTTAATGTGGAAATTTCTTAACTCGCTCGGGCTTGGAAAAAGGTCAGATCACTCTACTATCTACTTTGATCTTAATACCATTAACTCGCACTTCTCCAAATCTCCTTTATGTCTAAATTCCTCAGTCAAACTTTCCACCATTGATCTTCTGTCACGTATGACCAGGCCTGAGTGTTCTAGTTTCAACTTTGAAGAGGTTACTGAGAGTGAAGTTTTGAAATTTCTTAGGTCCATTTCCACAAGAGCAGTGGGTACGGATGGTATCCATGTCCATATGCTCCAGCTCCTGTCTACTGAGCTCGTTTCAACAATCACACACATAATTAACTTCTCTCTCGAAACGAGCTCATACCCTTCCATCTGGAAAAAAGCCTTTGTCATACCCCTTCCTAAAGTATCCAATCCTGTTGTTGTAACTCAATTTCGGCCCATTTCCATTCTACCTGTCCTATCCAAAGTTTTAGAACACGTAGTTCATAAGCAACTTTCCCACTTCCTTTCCAAACACAGTCTGCTGTAATAATGTTACTTATATTTCTGGTGGACGTGTCGAGTGATAGTCCTTCATTGTTGTATATGTGTTTAATGTAGGAAGGTGCGATGAGTTCTGTTCGAATACAATGAGTCTTAAGATACTATTAATTATTCTATGGATAAGGAATGCGCTTACACTACATCTATATTTTTGGGGACAAATAATTTGAATATGACAATGTTCAAATTATTTGCTTACTATACGGAATTCTTAAACAAGTTCTTACACTACATCTATATTGTTTATGCATTACAATTTATAAAGTTCTGTCATGAATTTAAATTTAATCTATAATAAAACAATTTTAAATAAAATATGTCACCAATATCAATCAATAATCAATTTTGTTTTTGTTTTTAATCATAGGTACAATTTTATATTTACTTAAACAGCAGATACATCTTAAAGTTTAAATTTTGTTATTTAAATTATATTCTTTCATATTTAATTATAAATAAAGTCAATACAAGACTATAGATATTTACCTAAAAAAAAATATTTGTAGTGCATAATCTTATAAAAAGTTTGATAAAATATTTGACATACAATATTATAATTACAAACACTCGTAACAATATAAACATTCCTTCAATGACTGTTAGGTATCAATTACAATTCTTTAAATGTACAGTTGGCTACAGAAGTGGATTCAAATTATTGTCTTTACATATTTTAGTTCAATACTAACTTTCCGTTTATTATAAAGGTATTCATGAGGGTTCCGTATTTAAAATTATAATACTACTTTCTTAAGCTTTCTTAAACATAAAAAAAATATCGTTTAAATCTTTTAAAATTAGAGTTGTTCTACGTTTCCTATAAACTTAACTTATTTACCTATTTATTACCCCTTCATTCAAAAATTTCCTGTCATAAATTGATAAAAATCGCCATGAATAAATCTTTCAAATCAACTATCCTTTCTCACGAAATTTATTTCTATACTTCCACGTCATAATACTTTTGTCTTCCACATTTGTCATACATATATTCCAATACATTTTCTCGTTCTCTTTCATATACTTTTCATCTACACTGTCAATATTTAAATTATCGTTCCTTAATTTGCATAAACTCTCATTACTCTTCTCTTTCTCTTTCTTACACTTTTCTTGTACACAGTCCGTATTATAATTTTTTTCTTCCAACAATTCCGTTAGATTGCATTTATCATGTTTAACAGTAGCATTTTCATTTATTTTTATATTTATCTCACCTTTTTCATCCATATTCGTCGAGTTAGTTTCATTCTCACTAAATAAGTTTTCTAAATTCCATTCATTATTCTCATGCTCATCATCATATTTGCTTCCATTTTCTCTCTTATCCAAAACACTTGTCGACTCGTCTTTCATTCCATCAACTAATTCGTTCCCATTACATATGCTCGTCTCAAAATTCATACCTATGTTTGTTCGATTACCATTCCTGTAAATAGGCACTAAAGAACGTGGGACACAATTATTTCTCGTTATCTCAGGCGTCTGATTTCGCTGAGCCTGCTGAATTTGCAACTTCGTCGCTATGTTGTTACACACGCGTTGCTTCTTTAACTCGTTATTATTTTTATGTTTGAATATAGTTTCCTGGACAATGCAACTTTTTGTACCGTATTTCTTTTCAATATGATAATTACATTTCATCTTAAAACTTTTATTCCTAGCACAGTAACTATTAATTCGTTCATTGTAAATATAAAAGTTCATATTTTTGTTATAATTACGTCTGTCACGCTGTATCCTTTCATTTTCTATCATGCTTTCTTCCTCAATCGCAACTTGGATGGCTTGGTTAAGAGAATTAAACTGCCTACATGCCATAATTAGCCTTAAACGATATTTTGAAATTCCGTCACAAAAACATTTAATTGCCGTTTTCTCGTTTACATTAAATAATATTTTTTGAATATTTTCTTGTGTTTCATCTAAAAAATCTAGCTGTGCATAAGTCAATTCTACCAATAACTGATCAATTTCCTCTCCAAATTCTTTAACACTCTTATATCCCTGTTTACAATTTAATAACTTAGTTTGCAAATAAGTAAATGATTTTCTTGGCAATAAGTATTTTTTCATATCATTCATCATATCATGTACATCCTTATATTCCGATTTTAAATAAAATTTACCATTTTTACTAAGCCTGGTTTTCAAAACAAAATTGATTAGCATTTTCTTCCCACTTTCACATAACATATCACTGTAAAAATCTATTCCATTCATTAAAGTTCTGGTCACGCTTTCTTCTCCGTTCATAATTGGTAATAATTCTAATGCCGTACTTAAATCAAAATTTTCCGATCCCATTTTAAATTATCACAAATCTCACAAAATACTCATAAAAATTACCGATACTGGACAATTTACTGGTTCCTTTGTTATTTAACAATATTCTTTCAATTACTATTTTATTATTATGTATTAGTTTAATATGTAAAATATTCTCAAACTTCTAAATTACCGTAAATTATATTAATTTATATTACTTTTATATTTTTTTACTGACCTTATCGCAATTACATAAAACCTCATAAGTACTTTTCTTCTCTTCATTCGACGTCACGTTCAGTGCTGGATGCGAAGACTGGTGCTCGTCCTAGTCCTGCTCCTCTGGAAAGGCTGCTTGGCACTTCCCTTGTCTGGACGGCTGCTTGGGCCGGGCTATACCCTGGACACCACTGCTAACTGAGCCGGGAATACCCCTGGACTCCTCCAACAAAACAACAACTCTTCTTTCTTCTTAATCTTCTCACCATAAAATATCTTCGTTATATTATTTATTCTTCATAACTTTTTGTCTTCATAAAAATATGTATTTATTATTATTCATTTTCTTTCTTCAGAAATTAATTATCTTCTTTCTTCATAAACGTCATTATTTTCATTAAAATATTTCTTCTTTATTCTTAATACTTATCATTTCTTTATTTTTTTTTTCATTTAAATACTTCTTCATTTTTCATTATTTATTTTTCATCATAAAATATTTTCTTACTTCATTTTCGTATTTTATTCTTCTCTTCTTACAACACAATGTTTTTTTCGTTTTCATAAAATTATTTCTTCTTCTTTATTTAAATTCATCTTACTTCATAATATAATTTCTTTCTTCAGTCATTTTTCTGGCTTCAAAAAAATATTTTTCTTTCTTCACTTTTCTTCTACATTTTTCCCATCTATATTTTTGAGGAAAATGTTCAGTGCGCACTATTTTATTCTTCTCTTCGTTTTCGGCAAGGTCGCCATGTAATAAATGTTAGTTTTACTTCTGGTGGACGTGTCGAGTGATAGTCCTTCATTGTTGTATATGTGTTTAATGTAGGAAGGTGCGATGAGTTCTGTTCGAATACAATGAGTCTTAAGATACTATTAATTATTCTATGGATAAGGAATGCGCTTACACTACACTGCTAAGTCCATACCAATCTGGGTTTCGTCCTGGACACAGCACCGTAAGCGCTCTAACGAAAGTAACGGATGACATTCGCTGGGGTATTGACAATAAACAACTTACTATCTTGGTCTTGTTAGACTTTAGCAGTGCCTTCAACTCCGTTGACTTTGAAATCCTTTTGTCCATTCTCTCCTCCCTCAATATTTCACTCTCAGTAATCTCTTGGTTTAATTCATATCTTTCAGGTCGCTCGCAGTGCGTGCGCTCGGATGAGTCTTGCTCAGACTGGTGCAACATTACTGCTGGCGTTCCTCAAGGTGCTGTTCTCTCTCCCCTTCTTTTCTCTATCTTCATTAATGCCATCTCTCAAGTCATTTCTTCACACTACCATCTTTACGCGGATGACTTGCAGATTTACCGCCAGTTTAGAGTCAATGAGATATCAGAAGGCATAAACCTCATAAACTCTGATCTCAAGAGTATAGACTCTTGGGCTAAGGCATTTGGCCTTCTGGTTAATCCGACGAAGTCTCAGGCATTAATTCTGGGAAGTCCATATATGTTAAATCTTGCCGGTCAGTCTCTCCTTCCCCCGGTATTATATGATGGCACACCGATAGAGTTTACTGCCACCGCCGTCAATCTGGGTGTCATATTTGACAGCCAGTTATCGTGGGTGAGTCACGTTAATGCGATCAGCAAGCGAGTTAACTACTCATTTCAATCACTCAAGCGTCTCCAGAAGTTTCTGCCTTTTGAAACCAAAATCACTCTTGCCCAAACTCTTCTGTTACCTATTCTTGACTATGCTGATGTCTGTTTCCTTGACGCCACGGAAGAACTCTTAAACAAACTGAAGCGTCTTCAAAACTTGTGCATCCGATTCATCTTTGGTTTGCGCAAGTTTGATCACGTCTCCAGTTTCAGATCTCAATTAAAATGGCTTCCCATTCGTCGTCGACGTGATCTTCATGTTCTGTCTTTTCTGTACAACATTCTTCACAATCCTCTTTCACCTTCTTACCTTCGTGACCGTTTTGAATTCCTTGTCCCGCGTGGTGTGCCCTGCAGGACGACTAAGTCCCTCCTCCTTAAAATTCCCTCTCACTGCTCTAGTAGATACGGGGACTCCTTTACAGTTGGCGCGGTCCGGTTATGGAATAATCTTCCCCACTCCATTCGCGACAGTCAGTCATTAAGCACTTTTAAAATAAAAGTAAAAGAGCATTATCTCTCTTTTTGATCTTACTTGGTTTGTATGTATGTATTTATATATAGTATACATATATATGTATATATATATTATATCTCTGTTTATATATATATATATTTATTTATAAATATTTATTCAGTATAGTTGTTTTTATGTATGTAGTTTTGTGTACACGTACTAACTACACTTATCAGCTTTCCCTATCCTCAAAGGTTTGCTGGAAGAAAACTCTTCTTAGGGTTAAGCTCGCCTTTGTACATGCCATTTAGTTAAGTTTATTTTGTATATATTTTCTAAGTGTACAATAAAGAATAAAGAATAAAGAAGTTGCGTTGAAATTTGTTGACTTAAAAAATATAGCCGCATACAGCAGAGGAACCTGTCAAAAAAGTTTATGATGATTAAGTCAAGCCGCTGTATGCTCGAGGTCTTAATATCATAACACCAATTCCTACATTCGGAAGCACCAAAACAGAAATTTACACCATGCGTAAAACAGAACTAGGGGTCAATAAATTAGTTTACAATAATATTGCTGAAGTCGAAATACCAAAAAAATATGAACCATTAGTTTTAAGCGACTATTATTCAAACACAAAAAGAAACATAGTAATTTGTTCCGACGAAGGAAAGCGACTATTGGGCAGTCTTAATGAATATTTTGGCGATGCTACTTTTAAGAGTGTTCCTCGCCCTTTGGTGCAATTATTTACATTACACGGAGACGTGGGGAGCTTCTCTGAAGCAATAAATATTGTCCCCGTAGTTCTTGCTTTAATGAGCGATAAGAGCGAGGAATCATTGTATATGATATTATAAAGACCAATGTTTCTAATTGGAATCCTGATACATTTCACGCCGATTTCGAAATAGGTTTAACAAATCCATTGAAATATTTTTCCCCAATATTATCTTGAAAAAATGCTACTATCACTTCATCAACTGTTTGTGGAGAAAAGCTAAAGTTACAAACCTTAAAACAAAATTATATCGGCGAATTGTTGGTTTATGTGCAGTACTTCCACTGTTATCTAGAGATAAAATCTTAAAGGGTTATCAGTATATCAAAGATTAGTCTCGGGAACCGAAATGAAATTAAAACCGTTATTAAAATATATGAAAAATGATCATTGCATAACGGAGTGGTGCATTTATAACCAACGCCACCGGACCAACAACTTTGCGGAAGGTTGGCATTTAAAAATAAATAGACAAATAAACAAAAACTATGTTACCATAGCAAAACTGTTATCAGTTTTAGAAAGAGATAAGTGCTTGAACATTGTACAAATCATCAACTCAAACAAAAGGAGGAAAATTCAGACGGAAAAAGGTTTATTTATTCTGAACACACAACTTCAATTAGTCCATCACATGGAGAAATCAGTGTAGGATATTTTTTGGAAAAAATATTAATAATGATTTGTTTTTATTTTATAAACAAGTCAATCATCTACAAATGCAATTGATAATTAAATCAGTAACTCTTTTAATAACTTCAACAATCATTTATAATCGTTTGTTCGATTCGCCGTTATTAAGGAGCTAAGCCCCCTAATATGCATAGCGCTGTCAGTCTGTCTGTCTGTCTGTGCATGAGACGATTACGACCGAACGCGTTGACTGATTGACATGAAACCTTTTTTGTTAGCACCGTCTTAATGAGAGAAGGGTACTGATTGATTTTAGGGTCACAGGGACCGAAGTTATTGTGACCTAAAAAGGTCACCAAAAATAAAAGTATTCAAATTAATGGCCGAAAACGTACGAAAACCCAAAAATTCCATTTTTGACCTTTGGTGACCTTTTGAGACCATCACCCCTTTTCTGATACCCCCGTACCAATGCTTGTTGGAAGAAGAAATGATGTTATTTGCAATATTGAAACTCTCCGGAATTAGCGGCATTGCTTACCGTTAGTATACCTACAATATTGACCCATTTGTAGCACATCGGTCAACTTAAAAAGTTGAAAAATGTGGGTGCGTCTTGATTTGATTGATCTGCGTATTTCTGTCCAAACAGTTATATAATTGAACTACGAGTAGGACTGGATGGAATAAACGCATAGAGCATTTCAAGAGATATCCTCGAACAAAACTAACAATTAAAGCCCCTATAGCTGAAAAATTACCCCATTTATCAAAAATCCCACGCGACGATCGGTTTGCATTAATATTATTTCCATTGGTATTAAATTTTATCACAATCGGATCGTCCGTTAAAGAATTATCCTCGGACAAAGAAAATCGATTAAACCCCCATATCTCAAAAACTATCTCATAAATTAAAAATCCCCCTCCACGATCGATTTGTATTGATTTAATCTTTTTATGTTTTAAATTTCATTAAAATCCGACCATCCGTTCAAGAGTCATCCTCGGACAAATATTCCGGACATACCTACATATTAACATTCAGCCGAAACGCCTAGTACGCCTAGAAACGCTTCGCTCACTCGTTCAAATATACTAAAAGCGTTACTTTCATCTGAACCATGTCGTTATTGCAGTATTTCTCACAATAACATAGTAAAAATTAAAAAAAAAACTATATTACTAAACACAACTTACTCCAAATGTTTGCAACAGGTGGAGACTCGAGATCATTTTGTATCATCAACTCTAGTTCAGCCATTTTCGAGTCATCGTTTGTCGTTATTTCGAATTTGTAGACGAGTATGTGCCCATCTTCTAGCTTTATCCTGCAAGCCGTAGCTGATGTTTTTGCTTCTAGTTCGGTTTTGTTCATTATTGTTACTTTTTCTACTGAGACATTTGTATATCTGAAAACAAATTTGGGCTGGTACATGTTATAGGGTAGAGAGAGGGCGGAGAGCGTCGGACGACGTTTATCCAATAGCCAATAATAACGCTCACTCTGCCGAGCCTTGTGTCCTTCCAATGTTGTGATTAGTCAATTCATGCTCTGCTAAGTCCGCCCATCTCCGGGTCAGTGGTAACACAGGATGCTTGTTACTGACGCGGCGCTGAGCGGACCTGCCATCGAGCGGAGGACGTAGCCGGGCATCAAACCATAATAAAATATGTTGTATTTATTATCTGAGTTTCGATTGAGGTATCTGATTTATTTGAGTGTGCCGTGGGGTTTCGGCAGTAGAATTTTGCCTTTCCTCTAGCCCGTGGATGCAGTAAGACTCTGCCAAGGGAAACCTCCCGAAGATGAGCAGCAGCGACTTTTTGTGTATCAAAGTCCTATTCTAGGCTCGCCAACCCGCCTGCCAAGCGTGCCGAGCATGACAACAACCCCTTATGATTTTGGAGATCCACGAGGGAAGCCTATGTCCAGCAGTGGACGTATCCTAAAGCTGTGATGCTAATGATGATTCGTGCCCCCTAGATGACCACTTATCATGTTTGGTTTTCTTGGTGGAACAAAGGGTCTCGCTCTCGCTCTCTCGCTCTTTCATTCGATGATAATAAATTGACAGTATATTAAAAACATAACAAAATAGCCACATCATTGTAACGGGAAATAATAAAACAAGGTAATTACGCGATAAAGTCGACTAAATAATAATGCATATGAAAAATAACTAATCATAAAAATATATAATTGAAAATTAAAAGTATGAGATGAAACATGAATACAAACTCTAACCTGATATCGCAGTCAGCCTTCGGGGTCAATTCGTGGCTGCAGATGGCATACTCTTTCAGCTGCTCGCACGAATCTTTTGCGCAGTCTTTACATAATTCACAAAACAGTCCGTAATGATCTCCAGAACACTTGCATTGTCCACAGTTGCAATCGCCTCGTCCGGAGCAGGGCTAAAAGCATACATACTGACTATGCTATTATTGTTCGTAAGGCAGAACCTGTCTATGTTCAGGGCGCGTGGAGATAATCACGCACGCTGTTATGAAGAACGAGGCATCAGTTAACTTTCTTCTTTCTGCGATGTCGTACAGACTGGCCAAGTCTGACAGACTCGCGCATGTGCTAGGGTCCCGTGCTATACTATCTGCCAGATCACATACTCGCCACAGCCACATCATTTTAGCCATAGATGCAACCTACAATAGCGCTGGCGATCGATGAAAAATTACAATCAACGAACCAAACGACATGAAATGCCACAGGTTCAAATAATTCTTCAAGATATCATCAAAAACCCGACTTCAATGAGAAAATCTAAAATGTTGGTGAAAATAGCCAAAACGCTATATCATTATATTTGAATATTTCCCTTCATTTACCATGTATCCCATCATTAGAACCTAAGACTCTCGAGTCTCTATTCGAACGCAAAAAGAACCAAACTCATAAACAACGCAGTTCTGAGGTAGCAAAGATTATACAGATCCTTTTCTTGAAGTCGGTTAAAAACAAATACGGCGAACAAATATCGCTCACCAGTACCAAAGACTACCCGTCTGTAAGTGCATCAGTTATGTGGCGAGGAAAAACATCATCAAAATTGTATTTGCTGTACTCATGTATTTAGAGCAGGCATAGTAGAAGTAACTAAAAGATGTAGTATGTAATGTACTCGTACTCATATAAGAGCCGAATACAAGTACATTACAAACTTTGGTAAACAGAATATTTTATCCAGCGGAATCTGTAGAACTGAAAGATGATATGATATAAAAGCGAACTACCTGGATAGAAAACGGTCCGATACATGTCTGATTGCTTAATGGACAGCCGCAGTGTGGACCTGTCCATTGGCTGGTATCTTTGCATGTGCAAACTCCTAGTTTGCAATCACCTTTGTCCACAGGACAATCTTTGCGGCACTCTATCTCGTTGAACTGACAGAACTCGCCAGAATAATCGGCTTCATTTGTACAATGACATTTACCGCACCTAAAACATTATTAAATTATATGCTTTTGTCTTTTGCAGCCTTTATGTTACTACAACCTAAGGCTCCTTAAAGAGACCTAAGGCATATTGTTATTGCCATTTATTACAGATCACCACTTAATTCTGCGGCTGCTAAGAACCGAAGTACTTTCTTGGGAGTAATATCTTCTAGTTCGTCCTAGCTGAAACTATATTTTCCCAGGTAAATGTTATGTTTGTCTGTACAACAGTGGTTTCCTAGCAGATGTAAGAGAGATTCGTTCGCCTCTACAGTAAATTGTATGTTTTATATTACAAAAAGTAATAAAATTTTGAAAGAGGTTGCCTCTTGCGCATCCGCCGGCTATAGGATAAACTGAGCCACGGAAACCGAGTCGAATATTAGAAGAAATTAACTCAAAATGATTTACTCGAAAAGAATTGAAAGCATCCAGAGTAGATTTTTGTATCATTTAGCATACAAGGATAATAAAGCTAAGAAACTTTCTAGCTATAATTTAAGACTCAAAAACTACAGGATGACTACGCTTGACAAGAGAAGAAAAATTAACGATCAAATATTTCTACATAAGGTTTTTAATGGAAATATAGACTGCATGGAACTCACCAACTTAATTCTTATTTCTGCACCAGCTAGACTACCAAGAATACGGGCTTACAATTTTTTTAACGTACCCTACTCTAGAACGAATCTTGGTCAACATGCTGTCATGTCGCGGCTTGTCTTGTCTTTTTATTTTATGGCTTTTTGTGTTTAGTTTTACACAATTCCGCCAGTGTCAAGTTAATTTATAAATTCCTATGTTATTTTGCTGGCCATGTAGGCGGCCATTTTCTCTGATTGTAGGCAATACAATATGTTGTCAAAACCTAGTGATCTAGACATCTCAGATTCAGTGCATAGCTTCAAAAAACAACTATTAAAGATCATGGAGGTATAAATGCATAAATGATACCATAAACATTAAAAGTTACTTATTTTTTAAATATTTACGTACCAACTCAACATATTGTCATTGTGTTTCTTTCTTTACTATTAATTTTAACTAAAATGTTTTCTTTTCTAACCTACTAACTTCAATGATTGTTCATAATGAACCTAAAGTTTATGTTATAATTTTTCATACTTGCTTTATATACTGTTTAAAATTTTATTAACTTAGGTAAAGTTTATGTCACAATTTTTCTTATATGCTTTAAATACTGTTTAAAAAATAATACTTTTTATCAGTTGTCGCTCTAACTATGTACATGCTGTGACATCCTGTAATTACGGGAGCACCAGGCTATTAACATTTAGTCCTTAGTATTATGTATATTATGTGTAACCCTGTGTTGGATGTCCTATTAAATAAATAAATAAATAAATTTAAATGTAACGGCACGCTATGCCTGTTGCTTCTCGAAAATGGCGTATCTAGAATTGTCTGAGTATATCTCACATGCAATCCCCTCGGCCATTGCAGTATGCGACGTCCGTATGGTATTGTTTGCACTTTTCCATTAATTCCAGCGCCTGTTTACCGCTGCATTTTGTTTCGCATCTTTCACCGCTTCTGTAACAGGTATTCCATTTTATTGTTCCACGTGCAACAAACCTCAGGGCGTGTCCAGATCTGACGATGGCGCGCGAGCAAGGCAGCCCTTTTAATGTTGTGAATTCCTATTAGAAATAAATTTACTAATGATTTAATTATTCACTCTTTTAAACTCTCGATTAAATTACCTAGTATATTAAATATAACGAATATAATGAGACGAGCTCTGTGGCGCAGCGGGCCTCTGTCTGCCTGCGACGGTTGCGGGTTCGATTCCCGCCTCGGGACAAATGTCTGTACGATCTGCAGATATTTGTTCAGGGTGTTCTGGGTGTTTTTCTATATATAATAAAAATATCTATCTATGTAGTATAATGTATTAAGTATATCAGTCATTTAGTACCCATAACACAAGCTCTGCTTAGCTTGGGGCTAGATGATGCTGTGTGATTTGTCCAGCATTATTTATTTATAATATAAAGTTACCTCGCAGATATTAATTTATTATTTATATTTGAAATAAATGAAACACCCAAACCTCGTTAGTATGATGTATAAGTAAAAATATGACTAAAATTTTACCTGTCTGATTCACATTTGCAAACTCCGCATAATTTGCGCCCCGCCTTGCTGCAATCATCACTCACAGATATGGATACATTTTCACATGGACATTCACATTCGATAGCCACTTTAACCTTGAGCTTATCTGCTATCCCAATAACTGCGATATCGAAGTCTATAAACTTTGCTTCGCAGCTTGTCGCTTTCACTTCAGCAGAGATTTTAACCACTGGATTTTTTTGAGTGCTTAAGCAATCGCCGCAATCTGTTTTTATATCAATAGATGGCAAATTGGATGGAAAGTCAAGCCCAACTTTTCTGGATGCACTCTGGAAGAGCAATATTATGTTATATAAAAATATTTCACCAATATTCAAAATCAGAAACTGCATTACAATACAGTCGCGGTCGCTCGAATCTAGAGGTATACCTATACTTCTATACTTAATATATAAATCTGAAGAGTTTGTTTGTACGTTTTGTTTGCTTGAACGCGCTAATCTCAGGAACTACTGGTCCGATATGAAAAATTCTTTCAGTGTTAGATAGCCCATTTATCGAGGAAGGCTATATAACATCACGCTATGACCTACGGGAGCGGAGCAGTAACCAAAGATGCGGGAGAAACCGCGGGCGACTTCTAGTTTAATAATAAATGAGTTATTAAAAGAAAGAGAAAGCTAAGAGCTATACAAAAACTTACTTTTATCCCAAAATAAATTAGTTTTTTATATACTAATTAAAAGTAGTTTGTGGGAGACCTTTGCCCAGCAGTGGGACAGAATAGGTTTAGGTACGTATAAAAAAAAACCCCGCCGTTTTTTGTAGTTTGTTGATTTAATACATTTTTTGGCATTGTATTAATAACATTTTTTTTCGTGTAACATGGATTAGTTGAAAGTCACAATACACTTGATGCGTCTTTGTTACTTGTCCAAGGCGTTTGATTGCGAGTACTTACACGTGACAGTCTTAATGAAACTGCATCGCTATACATCGGGTGTATCTCGTTAGATAATTTCATTTCTCAGTTAAATGACAAGATACAAAAAAGTAAGGCCTTTGCATCTATTATAGAGGATTTATACAGCGTCAGCAACTGGAAATCATGCTGTACGGGACGCTGCAGTGCCTGGTACATTGTAAGATGGATTAGGCTTGCCCAACACCATTATTAGTCAGAGGAAAAAACAGGTCAGTACGTCTGAAGCTAACTAACAAGTGTTAAGTGTGCACATACATTTTTCAAGAAAGAAAAATCCATTTGTGCATTGCCGGTTCGACCTTCGGATTGAAAGTCGGGGGTACAAAAAAACCGTGTTGGCCGAATGTTATGTAGGTACTCCCGACTTCTAATCCGAAGGTCGTGGGTTCGATACCGGCCGTGAACCAATGGATTTTTCTTTCTTGAAAAGTGTAAGTTCACATTTAACACGTTCTTAACGGTGAAAAAAACATCGTGAGGAAACCCGCGGCTTAGTTGTTCAAAACGCAAACCTGTTCTTTCCTCTCACTGCTGACTAAGCTGAGAGGATGGTATAGGTGATGGGCAAGCCTAATCCATCAAACAATGTCCCAGGCACTGCAGCGTCCCGTACAAGCATGATTACCAGTTGCTGACGCTGCATAAATCTTCTATAATAGGTGCAAAGGCCTTACAAGGTGACGTATTTATAAACTGGGGGTAGGTTCAAATACTAACATTATAAGTGTCCTCAATAATTTTCACGATCATTTCATCTTTTAGTTCTACAGATTCCGCTGCATATATTTCCTTTACCAATTCCTTATAAACATAAGTTATTTTCTTCATCACAGCAAACACAATTTTGATGTTATTTTTTTTAGCCACGTAACTGATTTGGCTTACAGACGGGTAGTCTGTGGTGAGCGATATTTGTTCCTCGTATTTGTTTTCTGAATTTAAGTGGCATTTCATGTCGTTTGTTTTGTAGGCTCCAATCATTTTGCCATCGCCAGCGCTATGGTAGGTTGCATCTGTGGCTACAATGATAATCTTCCTTGACTGCGTGCCCTCTCCGGAGGGCAACTTGTTCCGCCAACCGATCTGATTTTGACATTCCATAACTTGCATCAATGCATCGAGTCCGGATTCGGGGGAGTCATAATTTGATCCCACATTATTATAATAGCTATTCACCTCATCTTTGAAACGTGTCGTGTTTTCCGTTAAACTTAAATGATGTTGGAAAACATAGCTATTTTTAATTCTGTAACAGATCAAATAATATTCAGCAAAAATTTTAACGATAACGTGGATCTACATCTTTGAAACTGCAGTTTTTGGCAAAAGCAATCTAAAGTTGTATTGTTTATGTAAAAAAGTAAGCGACATCATTTAAACATTTGTCAACATATTGCAAGTAAGAGTGTATTTTGTATGGCCCCTTGTATTTACAACCACTTACCTTTAGAAATAAAGGAAACAAAATACATATAGTAGATATCGTAACAGCCGTAAAACGTCCACTACTGAACACAGACCTCGCTCATGGATCTACATGAGGGGTATAATAGTTGCCATACTCATCACGCTTGGCAGGCGGGTTGGCGAGCGCAGTACGGGATGTTGATACACGGAAAGACGCTGCTACCCGCTTGCCAAGCGTGGTGAGTATGGCAACTACCCCTCATGGACACCCATGAGGGAGGCCTGTGTTCAGTAGTGGACGTTAAATGGCTGAAATGATGAATACATAATTACACATTGAAAAATAAAGCCGTGTTGGCCGAGTGGTATGTACCCCTTTCTATCCTAAGGTCGTGGGTGCGGTACCGGCCGTGCACCATTAAAAAGATCTCTCTTGAAAAAATTATGTGCACATTAAACGTAACCAAGTGTTTATTATGTTCCTAAGGTGAAATTAATATCTGAATCTGAATATGAAAAAACACGTGCTTTTTTAATGGTAAAGGAAAAACCGCGAGGAAACCCGCAGCTTTAGTTATCTTCAGACGTATTGACCTGTTCTTTCCTCTGACTAATAGCTGACTTTGCTGAGAGGATGGTATAGGCATTTATAGGTGCTGGGCAAGCCTAATCTATCTAACAATGTCCCAGGTACGGCCCGTACAGCATGAATACCAGTTGCTGACGCTGTATAAATCATCTATAGTAGATGTAAAAGCCTTACAATTATCAAGAACAACGGGTAATAGCACCCACTCTTGTAGCAACTTAAGGAAAAAAGTTTTGTCGACAGGGACTCAACGGGTATGCAGTATGATACCATGCTTATTCCCAGATTTAGGCGAATATAGTCAGCTAGTTTTACTTATAAAATATAAGTAAAACTAGCTGATTATATTCGCCTAAATAACACTATACGAATTGATGATTTTTACAGATATTTGACGCAACAGAAACGAAAGCTGTGAGTGAGTGTGTGCGCTTGAATGAATAAAGAAATGTTTTTTTTCAAGATTAGGGACGAAACATCTAGGATTTACGATAGATAAGTAGGTATTGAAGATACGAGCACTTTAATAGATTCGGGAGTAATAGCAACAAGTGTAACATGTTTGTATGTGATAACAAAGACAAAAAAACCTCTAAGGCACTTCCAGAAATCTGAAGACTCTGAAATTTGGAATGCTTGCTTATGTGGCACAAGTAAAGGAAAAACTTAGGCGTTTGCAATTTGAAAAGGGCTTGATTAATTTAATATTGTGTATAGTGATTACAGCGGTATTGCAGTTGTAATAGGTAGAGGTTACAATCAACATCAGGTCTTCGACTTGTCCCGTCATTTAGTAGCGCAAAAAAAGTCAAAGTGTTATATTATCAAATTAAGTTACACGTCTTTTTAATAAGGTTGGGCAAAAAACGCTAGCGCCATCGTAAATACAACATGATGTAGTTGAAAGGTTATTTTTTGTATTGCTGAACACACAAATAGGTAAACCAGCAAATGGCATATTATGGCTGAACATCCTACTGCATTATATTTCATCAAATATTATAATTTCGGAAACCTTAGGGCGCGAGCCTCGCTTGCACTTGTCAGCTTTATTTGCATGGATTCAGGTAGCCAAACAAACTGTTACTCTGATAACTATTTCATTTATTTGGTAAACAACTAGATACATCATTTATCAAGATTATGAAGAACAGGGGTATGTACAAGTAGAGATCCCTGCGCGACTACACTGGGATTCGACACCCAACTATACTAATATAATTATTGACATGATACTTATTAAAAAAGGGAGGGAGGACTTTGCCCTGCAGTGGAACAACACGGACTAAAAATAAAATAATAATATACTTACTGGCTAACCATCGCAAGCGTAGATATATTATACGATCAAGTAGCTATAACAAAGCTACTTGATCGTATCTTCCTGTACATAAGGTTTGTTCTCTTACCTTGGGTCAGAATAAGGCAAAGCCGGTTTTTCAACGTAAGTTCCCAATCCTAGTCGAACATTATTTGTCATATTTTTTAAAGCTTGATAAATACTCATTGTTTGGTTAGCCAATTCCGCTGCATGTTCTTGCATCGTAAACGAGTTGTCCATTAAGAAATACATGTCTAATGGATAATCTTTCGCTGGTTGGTAAGCCAACTCAAACGAAACAGGTATTCCTGGGCGTAATTTTAATTCAATTTTTTGAGGACGGAGTTGAATTTCTTTTCCTGTCGCTGCGGAAAAATCTTCATTCTTAGTGACCTTAGGCTTTTCGGAGTCAGGGTCCTGGATTTCATGCGACGGACACCAATGTGTGTGGTCTTTAAACTCCTGAGGTTGGCATCTTATTTTGTTTGAACCCATGACATCCTAAAACAGCAAACAGGATAAAATATTTTATAATAATATTTATGGCATACAATAAAACTCTGTTTATTATACAGTATAATTATATACAGTTATTATGAATCAGAATAGGATATTTTTTTAAATAATACTATGTATTATATATAATATTATATATGCATAGCGCTGTCTGTCTGTCTATTTATTTAACGATTACAACCGAACGCGTTGACCGATTTACATAAAACCTTTTTTGTTAGCACCGTCTTAATGAGAGAAGGTGACTGATTGATTTTAGTGACTCTAGGGTCACAGGGACCGGAGTTATTGTGACCTCAAAAGGTCACCAAAAAATAAAAGTCATCAAATGGCCGAAAACGTACAAAAACCCAAAAATGCCATTATTGACCTTTGCTGACCTTTTGAGGCCTAAGCCCCCTTTTCTGGTACCCCTGTATCAATGCTTGTTATATATAGGTTTGGAGCCTCAGCTTTTACTACCAGGAACGCAGATTTTTAAATTCGTATCTTTGAAAATCGCGGCGTCAAATTCTAAATAAAATCTCCATTGTGCCTGAGAACTTATGCACCTTAAAGATCAAACCATTATTTTATTGGAATATAATAACTTTTTTTAGAAATTACACAACGTAAAGAGCGAGACCACTTGTTGTGGCCACTTCAGCCGACTTAATTTCATACCCGTACTAGCTGTCCCGGCGAACTCCGTATCGCACTTACTACAACCACTACTTACAACTACCTTACAACTACCCTACCACCACCCTACAACTACCCTACAACTACCCTAAAATACCCTACAACTACCCTAGAACCACCCTACCAACCACCCTACCAACCACCTTACAACTGCCCTACAAATACCCTACAACTACCCTACAATACCCTACAACTACTCTACAACTACTAAATCACGCAACGAAAAGTAGCCTATAATAATAATAATATAAACTTTATTTCAGACAACTATAGATAAGTAACAAGATGTAAAGTACTAAATCTAAGGCCCATATAATATATACCTTACAGACTAACATACATAATTTTAATTCCGTCCTATGTCCGTCTCCATGGTCTAATGTACTTTTATATACTAATTATACATATAATGTAACTAGTGACCGGGTGGTGCGCGAGCTGCTTCGCAGCACGCGAGGGTTGTTTAAAAAGAGTCGAGGGTAGGTGGTGCGCCAGCTGCTGCTTTTTCAATTATTTCACAAATTATTGGATGAAGATAATTAATTACGACTGAACAGTAATCTTATTACGCAGAAAAAATTAGGACCACTAACGCTATAGAAGGTTGGCACCGGCGAATGAATGCCAAAATACCAAAAAAAACATCTCATTTTTTGTTTCTACAGTTAATAAAAAAGGAATTGAAAATCAGTGATACCAAAATAAATAGAAGTTCTTATCACTGTGAGGAGACGAAACGTCGGCCGAAGCAAGTTTTGATGGATGAGCAGATACAACAAGTTTTATCGGACTGCATCAATGAAAAAAAATCAGTATGACGTGTTTAGGCCACCTAGCGTTATCAAAATATTCTCTTTAATAAATTGTTATGTCTAATAATTAAATATTTTTTCTACGACTATACTCTGTCCAGTTGCTAATCAGTCCAGTTGCTAATCTGTTCAGCTGAGGATATGTCCAGTTGCTCCGGAGGCGTATAATTTACAGAAATTATATCGCCCTATGTTTATGGCAGCATGTATGATTTGACCATACAAACAAACAGGTCATTGCAATTTAATTATAAGAATGTAATAAAAGTTTTTTTGTAATTTATTTCTATTATATTTTTAAAACAGGCAACAAGCACTTTCATTTTGATACCTGCTTGTATTGTAGATTTTATAAAAATACATAATTGGTCATCTTGTGGCTGGGCGCTTTTGAACGTATTGAGTGTTGCATATGGTATTGTCACCAAAATTAAGGTGTAGAAGCCTGCCACGTCTATCGGACTTCAGTGGCACACCTACTGAAGTCCGATAGACTGCTATCATAGAGCTAAATACTGGCGCCGACTCTTGAGCTCAATAGGATGTCAGAAAGTTGGTCACATCGGTTGCTCAAACCGACATCACCTTTTCAAGAATTTCAGCCGGTCCCGACATGGGTTCTGTAGCTAAGCGGTCAAAGCACTTCCGGCTTAAGGAAGCGTCAAGTATCCCAACGGAATCGTAAAATTTTTGATAAGGTTATTTATTCATTTCTTTAAAAAATTGGTCACATTTAACTTGCAAGATTTGATTACAGAGAGACGCTGAGATAGATGAAACTAAATAAAACTTTAAATAAAAATACCTGAGCGCACCACACGCATCTTTCCTCCGCATGCTCAATACACTCCCCACAGCTCTTGAATTCATTGCAAACTGATTGGCAGCTTATCAAACTCAAGTTGAAAACCACTCCTAACAAAATGAACACCTTCATTATTAGCGAGTCTGAGTTTATTGTGAATAGGGAAACAATGTGTTTGTCAGTTTTAATAACGATTGGCATTAGGTACGAATGATTTCAATGTTTAGCCTAAAGCTTTGTTCATATTGGTGTCGCTTCTGTTTTACACTTCCTAAAACTGGGTTTCCTACGTAGGCCAATAGTGTTTTTTTTGTAATTTATTTCTATTTCTAATACACCTTAAAATACCAGCGGTTATCCATGGCTTAATCAGTCTCTTACTCTTGGGAATAGTAGTAGAGGTGGTATTTTCTTGTAAAGATTCTATTATTTTAATAATTAAAAGTTCTATTAGAAGATTAAAGTCTTTACAAAGTAACAGTTCTTTTAGATTTTTTGTAGAAAGTGTGGCTAGTGCCTTTTCGATCAGTAACAGTTCTTGTTTTTGATATATTTTTAATGAGATTATCGTAAGTCATCAGATGATCAGTAACCGATGTGTTTAAGACAGCTATACCTGCAGAGGATTTATCTTTTTCTAACTTAAGCATAAAGTGATCTAGACAGTTATGTGCTCGTGTTGGTAACATGTGACCCGCCATCAAACCATGTACAGACAACATATTCAAATAATTTAATCTGTTCTCTCGTTCAAACGAACGGATAGAGCAAACGCTCTATCCGTAATTCTACTTATTAAATTTATATTTATATCGCCTGTTATGATAATCTTTTTATATTTTTTAAAGTGTCTAGTTGAGAATTAAGAGAATTTATAAATACATCGGCATTTACGTTTGAGGGCGAGCGATATATGTATACCCAGAATAATATTAGTCGCAGTTTCTAATTGTAAACACGAAGCATGATTTATTTTTATTTCTGTTACATTTGTTGCTGAAATTGCGTTACTTACATATATAAAAAACGACACCATCATTTTGGTTAAGTTTGCAAGATGTCGTATAGCAGTTATAGTTCGCGAGAGATGGTGTTGATTTAGTACAGTCAAATCTGCATTCGGTTAATACGAGTATATCTGGATTGAAATTCAATAAGCCTAGGGTAGCATTAAGGTTACTAATATTACTATAAATACTCCGCATATTTTGGGATATTATTGTTACGTCATTCCTTCCAATTGGTATATGTTGAGTCAGAAACTGTATATCACACTGTATAGCACTTGCAATTACAATATCGTCTATTTCTTGCAAGGTTGAAAGTGTGATATCCATTATGATTTAGTAAAGGACTGCGTTTATTCGTTTGTATGATACCTTGAATGCGGCTGGGTATAACCTGCTTGTAATTTACTGTAATTGCGTATTAAATACAAAAAATAACTCCAAACGGGAAAACTTACATTAAATAGATATAATAAGATGTGTGGATGTGTGTGCAATCTTAATTTTATAATAGTATTGATTACATTTAGAGTATGAGTTAAGTTTTACAAAGATATTTAAAGGGGTTAATAGTGTGTGCACGTAATATAGAAAACAATATAAAATATAGATTATATAACATAAAACTGTAAATTCTGTTACTAGATCTAGTCAGCCTTCTTGAAGAAGTTGCTGAACCTGCGCTTCGGATTTAATTGTTATGATGGGCGTATTATCTTCCTTCCTAACATAAACTTTTCCGTAGGCCGTCCAGCAGAACTTGTACTTCTTGCTTTTGGCCAAGTTCCTGGCTAGGAAGTATAGTCGAGAGCCTCTTGCGGTTAATTGCTCTGACACATAAATAGAAGTATCTTCAGAAGTGCGCAGTCCAAGATGCAAGGCGCGTAGCTTAGTTTTGTTTCTAATATTAAAACCTTTGCACAGCTTCAGGATATCCGTCTTAATCATCGTAGATGATGTTTCTACAATGATGGGCGTATTTTGTGCACCCTCCCTTTTCGCACGTACACGATAAATGTCCTTAATATCAGACTTAGCAATGCTGCCTCCAACGTTTTTGGAGAGTCTTAGGACCATACCAACAAGATCTTCCTTCGTCTCAGAAATCTTTTTGGGAACATTTTTTAGCTCAAAATTTGTCTTGCGTAAACTCACCTGCATGTCCTCTATTTTATCCTCAAGGATAGTGATGTATTTTTGGTCGTTTTGAATTTTGTTTTCCAAGGTTTGAATTTTTTGTTTAAATTCTTCATTTTAAGTTGTTAGTAAAGAAACGGATGACTGTATGGTTTGATTACTATTCTGTATTTCCTTCAAGATTTTTCTTAAATCATTTTCCTGAGCAAACAACATTGATCTTATTTCCTCTCTAAAAGTATTGAAATCGGAATTGTATTCCATTTGCCTCTTTCTCTTGTGGATATGAAAAGCTTGTGTTGGTGTACTGCCTATTATACTTAACTCCGGTTCAGAGGTCGATCTATCCATCGTTGCACCAGGAGAAGTCATTGTTTCTACAGTAAGTCTCAGCCCGAGAGTGTTGTACAAACGTAGCGAGCAACGAATTCGTCAGGTACCAGGCGAGCAGAAGGCGTAAGGTGTAGTATTCCCGTGTGCAAAGTGAGAGCGGCGTGTGTACTGTGTATTCGCTCGCACGCGCACCGCGCTGTCTGCGTCACAGAGAGAGTAGGCTAGTATGATGCGCTTGCACCCAAACGCAGTCCGCTAGCGGGCGACTGTAGTGGAGTAGGGATGGTATGACCATAGACGTAGAATTTTTCACTACGTTCACGTATGACTCACTTGCTCGGAGCCGTCGGAGCGCAATGCGGAGAGGCTCCATGTTGTTTTGCTACCTCTTCACTTCTTATGCAGTCCTATTTTACTGTACTGATTTATTTAGTGCAAAATTATTAAATAATTAAATTCAATACAGTACGGCTTTTCGATTTGACGTCTGAACACTTCAGCGGCCCGGGGGGAAGAGGGAGGAGTGAATAAATGTAGCAACCGAAAAAGTGCAGTATTAGCCCCGCGTAATGATATTTTTAGTGTTGTGTGCCGTGATCGGGTTGCGTTCGAAAGTGAAACCGATATCATTTATCGGCCATCATTCGCAGTCAGAGACTTAGAAAGAGGGTAGATCGTTTTGTCTGCCAATGACTACCCGTTCGCAAAAAAAATCAGTTTATCCGTGAACGTGACGTGTGAAACTGCGTCGAAATATAGGGAAACTCGAAAAGACTCAAATCACGGTAAATGTCCCGTAAATATTGCATATAAAGCTTTATGTAGTTTTAGTCCGTTTTACCAGGCGTCCGTCACTCGCTCAAGGGCACGCGTTAAATGCCTACCGCTTTGCGTGCCGTCCGGGATACGCCAGTAGTAGGCTGCCACACGCCCGCTTGAGCGCACGTTAAATGTTAAAACGTTCCTTTAGATGCCGAGACCGCGTAACTATTGTGCAGTGGATGGATGCCAAAGTAAAAAAAACGAATGAAAAATTGACATTTTTTTCTTTGCCGAGAGACGAACAAAGGTAAAGAAGTCGGTTATTTTATATAATTATTCGCGTAACTACTTGTTTAAATCGATTCTAAATGGATCCCTACGGCTGAAATGATGATGAAATGGATCCCACATGCCTACTTATTCACTTTTAGATTTATCTAGAAATAGAACCATCCAGTTTCAGATATAAAGGATTCGCAGATAAATAATCATGTTTACAAACACTTTAAACAAGGAAAAATAGGTATCCATTATTTTATAAAACTAAATCATATTTTAGCAACCAATAAAAATAATTGTTTTTTTCACGGCATTCGTTTTATTATAAAAACTATCGTAGAAGCAACCCTAGCCACTCATTCGATGCCGCGTCACAGATTACTTGCAAGTAAGTGAGGCGGGTGAGCAAAGCAATCTCAACTCTATGCTTGCATACTTATGGTACACTCTTTCGCGCGGTGAACTGCTGGTATTATTAATACAATTTTGTAGGCTATTATAGCGTAGGTATTTTCGCTTTTGTATTGAAGTGATGTATCTGTTAGTTTCTGTAACCTGTGGTTTTACTTCAATTGAATTAGCTTTAGCTAGTTATTGCAACCACATACATACACAATATACATAAAAATATAAATAACAACACATTAAAATAACGACACAGACTTACAATTACATTAGTTAGGACTCTGAAGGAATCGACACCAATAGTTTTAGAAGTGTACTCCGCTTTATTACACAGACGGGCCGCAATTCGCTAACCAGGATAAGGGTGTATTATAATTTTCCTCCTATAATGAATTCCAGTCACATCAATGTTATTTATATCCAAGAGCGGGGTGGTGTGACGATGAAACTGAAATTATTATGTGTTTTAATTCTGGTATACCAGAGTTTTCTGATATCTTACGGCTGTCAAAATCGTAAGACCTGCCATGATTGTGTAACAGATCCCAACATGTGTGTTTGGTGCGCTTCGGTATGTTTTTTTAACTTTGTTTGTATACATATACATACCTACCTACATATACAAAAATCTGATTTTATCTGATCGGTGGCTACTTTTGGTTTTCTTCAAATATTTTTCTCACGTGTTCCTACGTGCGTAGCGTATGAGTATAACGTAAGTACGTATTGTATCCATTTCGCTTTCAGTTTCAAAATGAACGTTAACATCTGTGTATAGTAAGTAAAAAGAAAGTAGATAAGGTCTATAAAGCGACGCTGTATATGTCATCTATAACAAATTTTGTTATAGATTACATATACAGCGTCGCTACTGGTATTTATCAAAGATTTAATTAATTTATTTATTTTTGTATTTTTATTTATTTAATTTTATTTTTTTATTTATCTTTGGTATCTATCCTGTACCTACAGGACCCTGGCAGTGCCTGGCGTTGTTATTTTTTTTAATTTTAGTTTTTATTTATTATTTGGTTCACAAATTGAAATTTACTTAAGCCTATACCTATGAACTAAATTAAAGAAAAATGAACTTTTACGGCGTAATTTCTAAAAATTAGATGGATTGGGCTTGCAAATCACCTATACCATTATTTCAGCTTAGTCAGAGGAAAGAACAGGTCAATACATCTGAAGCTAACTAAGCCGTGGGTTCCTCACGATGTTTTCCTCACTGTTAGCAACGCTGGGCACCGTTAATCGAATATTATCTTCATTAGTCGCTAATCTGTTACTAAAAAAGTTAACTTCGTTAAAAGATAAAGCGCTACATTTCGGAAGATTTAATGCAAGTTAACGTTAATTCGTTAACACGAGATATTAAGAAATGATCATTTTTATATCGTGGCGTAAGTGATCTAGATATTTATAAATAGGTGTCTCACACAGGATCAGTATTTTGTAAACTTACCTTTGTCAATGTAATGTGAAGATGTCGTAGGAGTGTCTTCCTACTTCCTATCCTACTATAGAGGTATAATATATAAAAGTGAAAGTGAGAATGTATGTATGTTACCTTTTCACGTCAAAACCGCTAAACCGATTTGGATGAATTTTAGTATAAGAGTAGATTAGACCATGGAGACTGACATAGGTTACTTTTCGTTGCGTAAATTAGTAGTTGTAGGGTAGTATTAGGGTAGTTGTAGAGTAGTTGTGTAGTGGTTGTAGTAGGTGCGATACGAAGTTCGCCGGGACATCTAGTAATAAATAAATAAATACTGCTGGGTTGGTTCTAAAAGTTCACAATGTGTTATTTAGTCATCGGGTATACTTAATATGGATTTTCCCCTTCATGTTGAAGTTTCCTCTGAAAGCGAGGCTCGTTAGGCTATAATATATATTTAATTTTGTCCATGAAAAAATATAGCTGCAGTGATTGAAAGCTTATGTTGAAATAAATAATTGCAACACTGGACCAACGCCATCTAGTTTAATTTATGTAAACTATAAACGACTTACACTTTCCATGTCATTGCCTTTTACTGCTACTGTCTCAATAAAAAGTTCTTTGTTTGCGTATTTTATTAAATAAATAGTTCTTTAATTACCTAAATACTTTCATAAATTATTAGCTTACTATTGCTTTATTAATAACTAGCTGCTGCTCGCGGATTTGCCCGTGTTTTTATTTTTTTGCGCGAAACCCTTATTTTATTTGTAGCTTGTGCTAGAGTAGCCTATTTTAATCCTTATATGACGGGATTTTCACTGGCAAAAAGCCAGTGACACGTCAGAATCGGTCCAGTCTTTCCGGAAATTCGCGGGAATAAACCGACGGACAAAATAATTCAGAATTTAATTTTAGTTAATGGTTTAGTTATTGGTAGTTATTATATTTATCCATTGGTACATTTAGATATCAAACCGGGAACCTTCTGAATGAATAAAACCGGCCAAGAGCGAGTCGGACTCACGCACCGAGGTTTCCGTGCCATCATAATTATATCGTCGCTGAATAGGCTAAACTACTAACGTGCCTAAGGGCTATTTTGAGAAAAATCTATTTAAAGTTTTTTTTTGTGATTAACCTGTCACAACTTTTTTTCTTTTGTGTGAAAGTAAATGCTGTAAAAGGAAACATATCATGGTTTTATTTTATCTACTCAATGGATATATTATATTGTTCTTATTTTAACTATATCTAGAGTTACCTGTCGCTTTAGGATAAATATTCTAAGTCCCAAAAAAAACTCAGCAAAGGAAAATTGCTAATCTCCAAATTAAGTTCGCGGTAAGGAGTCACTAAATACTAAAGAGTTAACTATCATAACGTCCTCTTACATAGAAAATACTTACAAATTAAAAAAAAAGATATTCGTAAGCGAAATTTACTAAGAGATAAAATATTTCAAACAGTCTTATGGCAAAAATAAATTCAGCTTCTCTTTTGGCAATTGTTTTTCTCAGCGTTATTCTTATTCTTCAGATTTGCCTTTTTTGTAGTTTTTTTCCCATTTTTATTATTGTCCGAATTATTTTTTGAATTTTCTGATAATGCACTTATTGAATCGGTAGATCCTTGCCAAGAAGTACTTAAACTGCAGTAAAATTCTTCATTATCCGATAGGGAATCTATATGTTTGTAAATTACCTATAAACTTGATTATGCAAAATTTCAATTTGTAAAAACTACTAAAGTACCACATCTTGTGGTTTTTCCTTAATCTTAATTGACTAAAAGATGTGTGATAACAAAACTGCTTTAAGCGAAAGTTGTTTATAGGCCATCGGCTATCAAAAGTATGTTTTCCAAAATTACTAATAAAGCTTTATACAGCTAGTTGCTGCGAGTGAAATACTAAACCGACAATTATTAAAAATGTGCCAAAATAAGGGACACATTAGTAAATAGTCGTAGGAATTATTCGAGATTTTCGCCTATTTTTTGATGCTAAAGCGCCAAAAAAATGGTTGGAAAGTACTTAGTAAATTCACTTAACATTTTTGTGACCCTCTTTCCACCTCCCTTGCAATCATAATAAGAATATTTTACAACATTTTTATAAATGCTATATTAATCAAAAAGCCTTATCTTACACCATTTCAAATTTCAAGTCGATAACATCAGTAGTTCTCAAGATATCCATCTGTGACAGACAGACGGACAAAGTCACACCATAAGGGTTCCTTCTTACCATTTTGGCCCAGAACCCTTAAAACGAAGGTATGCACAAACCTCGGCCAACACGGTTTTTATATTAATTAATCCTTTTCAGAATGCAAGTCTCTTCGATGCTACAAGATGCAGACCACAAGCAAATCTCGACCCGAAATGGTGCGAGGGAAATTTGGACCAAACAGATAAAGCCAGTGTCGCTGAGGCAGTAAACAGTGAATTTAGTTCAGTCAAAGGCGGCGTTGTGCAAATTAGACCACAGTTATTGGACGTGAAACTAAGAGTTGGACAGCCAGTAGACTTCACATTTTCTTTTCAAGGAGCCAAAGACTATCCTGTTGATTTATACATGATATTAGACGCGTCTAAAACCATGATGCAAATAAAGAAGACAATTTCTATTCACACTAAGACCATTTTTAAGGCTATGCAACGTATGACGCAAAACGTAATGATGGGATTTGGGACCTTTGTTGACAAGAATACTCAACCGTTTACTCTGTAAGTACATTAAGAATAACCTCTATTGAATAATTACCTATATCTCAATTAAATGCCTATCAACTGTGGTCTTGTCTTGTCTTATATTATGGCTTTTTGTGTTTGGTTTTACACAATTCCGCCAGTGTCAAGTTTATAAATTCTTATGTTATTTGGCTGGCCATGTTGGCGGCCATTTTTTTCAGCCAAGACCTATCAACTGTGGTATTGACGTTATACATCATAGACTTAGAGCATTAAAGTCAAAGTCAAAAAGTATTTATTCATTCGAACTCTATAGAGATGTCAATTTAGAAAAGAAAGACACATTTTAGTTCAATATAGCTCATCATTGATTCCGTTCTCTTCAGAAAAGTGAGGGATGGAACCTCATTATGAAGATAAAAATATTTAAAAAAAATTGCCTTCATATTGTGCTTAATGTAATGTCCACAAAGATATTGGATCTTGCAAGATGAGACCATTTCTCATCGCGGATAACCCGAGAAAAACCCGACCAAATCATTCAAATTAATATTCTTAAAAGTATTATGTTATGTATGTCGATCTATGGTATGTATAATAACATACCATAGATCGACATACATAACATGTGACCATAAGGTTGTAAGATCTGTGACTTTACAAACTAACTAGTCAGATTATAAACTGTCGTTAAATTGGACATTAACAAAAAGGTTTACAATTTAACTTACTTATACATTTTCGTCAGTTTACAAACTCACGATGGAAATTCGACATAATGTACTTTATCTCAGTACTTTCATTTGATTGGTCGTTTGAGAGTTAATTAGGTTCGAATAGAATGAGATATTGCCGTGGGGTGCCGGCAGTAGAATGTTACCCCTCCTCTCCTACCCGTGGATGCAGTAGGAGCCTGCTAAGGGACACCTCCGGAAGATGGGCAGCGTCTTTCCGTATATCAACATCCCGTACTGCGCTCACAAACCCGCCTGCCAAGCGTGGTGAGTATGGCAACTACCCCTCATGGAGATCCATGAGGCTTTAGTTCAGTAGTGGACGTTTTACGGCAGAAATGATGATGATGAGAGTGAGATATCCGACACAGAGCACTCCGACACTACGTAGTCTTGTGCGTGGTGCCCCTGAAGCGTATTTAACCCTAGATCACTAAGCTTCGTCGAACCGACGACGCGAATCTAAAAAAAGTGCCGTAACTTTTGATTGCGCGGTCGCACCAATTGCATCTCCCGTGTAATTTCAGTTGGCCCGTTGCCCCCGCGATGTAAGGTAGTGGTTTTTGTATGGGAGGCCTGTAGGCGCCGGACCAGCCACCATGACTCGTCGCAACGACGAAGGTTAGTATTAAGGATATTTTTTGTACTATTTTGTTAGTGATATTTTTAGTTTTTACCACATGAAAGTAATGCATATTATTTTTTATTATAGATGCGATTCGTCAACTATTATTAGCTGATAATAGTGACAAGTAAAATTCATTAGAAAGTGAGCAGGAAGACTACATCGAGGTTGATCCGTGCAACAATTCGCTTTGTGGCGAACACAAACTTGAAGTGTTTCACAAATGTTATAGTTCATAGTTTTTTACCAAAATGTTAACGTTTTTTATTGATTTTGTATGTTAATTTTGATAATTTAACTTTATTTCAAAGAATTTGGTTTTAGTTTTTTATAGATAAGCACTTAAAAAGAAACAATTATTTTTTTAGAGCGAAAAATATGGTCTCTGAAAAAAGGCTGATTATGGAACATATATGTGATTTAATGTAACAAGAATGTTATATTTTTTTTGTTAAATGATTGTATTAAAAACATAATATAAAACTATCAAGTATTTTATTCAATAAAACCCTAAAAACCTACTTTTTTGACAGCGTAGTCGGGACGACGAAGTTTAGTAATAAGCGTTGAAAAATAAGGTTAGTGTTCTAGGGTTAATAAGCCGGTAGTATTTAATAAGCAGATAGCAAAGCATTCTGGTCTCTGGCAAAGTCCGTCAAAGCCAACTTCAGCCGACCTTCTTTACCTCCTTTGCTGAATCCATGGATCTCTAGCCCACAGAGCGATTGAAAAAGCAAATTTATTTGTGACTCAATACGCAGAAGCGTCACGTCTTAATAATAATTGTATCAAGACATTAGTAGGTTCAAGACGTGACGCTTCTACGAGTAAACAGCCTTCCGCGATGTACTCGTAGCACAAGCATGTCCGACATCCGGATTCACCAAAAGGAAGTGCTCTAAACACTCCGTAATCTCGACGTGAACAAGGCAAGTTGTCCAAATGCAATTTCGGTGATAGTTTTGAGATCATGTGCTCCTGAGTTGTCTCCTATACTAACATGTCTCTATCACCTGCCTCTGGTAAAGTCCTTAAGTCCTGGAAGCTTGCTAATGTGCAGCCCGTGGCCTAGAAAGGCAGTCGTGCCGACCCTTCGAATTAACGTTACAAGGCTGGGAAGTGAGTGATATTTGTAAATGCTTGGAGCGTATACTGAATAGTAAGCTCGTGACATACCTTGAAGACAACAATCCTTAGCGATCGTCAATACGGCTTTCGCCAATAACTGTCTACGGAGATCTTTTTCTGTATGCCACTCACATTTGGAGTGAGGCCATCGAGAAACACGGTGAAGCCTTAGCGGTATCACTTAACATGATAGCCTTATTAGCAAGTTTTCGGCATACGGACCTCCAGCGGTCCTCTGCAATTGGTTTAACGACTTTCTGAGGCAAAGATCAGTTCGAGTAGTTATTTATGGCTGCTCGTCTGATCAAATGGCAGTCAATACCGGGGTACCTCAGGGGTCCTTACTATCAGCACAATGATCAATAATAGGTATATGTTCAAAGCCACCAGCAACAGAGCAGAAATATAGGCACAAACAAAAGACAAAGTGCAGTGCTTGAACTTGACTCTAAAGGTAGGTTTGGATTGAAGAGAAGCCAATCGGGTTAACTTCAATGCCTCTAAAACACAAGTCTGTCTCTTCTTTAGCGAAAAGAGTCCGTTTCTCCAGGTGCTTGATGTTCGAGATATACTGGTACCTATAAAAGATCAGCTGCAACTCCTCGGAGCCACCTTAACACCGACACTCAGCTTTGGCGCTTTCATCGAGTCGCAAGGTAAAACTGCGGTTGAAAACGAAGCTAGGGATCCTGAACAAGGTTAAGCGATGCTTCACACCGGGACAGCTTCTATCCCTTTACCAAGCTCAAGTTTGGTTTGGTATGGGGTATAGTTGCCATGTTTACGATGGCCAAGCACCAGCTGACGAGCCCTAGACTCGATTGAATGCAGAGCCTTCAGACTCATCGGTGAGCAGTATTTTGCGGAGTATGAGATAATAAATAAATTTAAAAAAAAAATCTGAAGCGCGAAGGGAGTGAAACCTCCGCCAGCCGTAACAAGAGCTGTGAATCCGGACCCTTGTGACGTAATTGTGGATAGGCTGCGCTTCCCGCAGTGCCGGAGCCACCGCGATGCTAAGTGCATCGTAATGAAAATAATTAAGAACTATCCTGACACAAAGCACCCCGATATAAGCTGATTAGGTTCGCGGTACTCGCAGAAGTACAATATGACGGATTTTCTTGGTGAGTTTACAAACTGACGAAAATGTATACGTTCGATCGTGAACTTATTCGCCTGTGTGCAATTTATCGTAAGTTTACAATTTGACTCAGTTAGTTAATGCTTCACTCGTTTAGTTTATAAAAGCCCTCTGTCCTCGTGGTGGGTTAAAAAAACACAGTTGATTTTCTAATTCATAGTTTATTTTTTAGCAAAATTAACAAAAATCAGACATACTCATTTAAGAACGAATTAAGTCTGACAGAAGATTTCCAGAAATTACAGTCAGTTGTAGAAAACGTCAAAATGGGTGAGAATTATGACGTCCCTGAAGGTGGCTTCGATGCCCTTGCACAGATCATCGCCTGCGATCTGAACTGGAGACCGCAATCTCGTCGGATCATTGTATTCTTCACTGATAGTTCTATGCACATGGTCGGCGATGGCCGCTCTGCCAAAATTTTTCAACCTTTCGATGGCAAGTGTCACACAGATGCAGAGGGGATCTACACTAAAGAACTCGAGATGGATTACCCATCAGTGCAACACATAAATACACTAGCTTCAAATAACGATGTTTCTATAATTTTCGCATTAAATCAAGCAAATACCGTAGACTTTTTGAGCACTAAGGATTTTTACAAGAAATTAACAGAAGCTATAAGGGGTTCTAAGATGACTTTAATTTCGGATGATAACTTGGTAGCTAAAATGGAAGAGAGTTACAAGGTAAATACTATTGGAAATCTGTATAATATAATGTATACTAATACTTATTATAAAGAGGTGGTGTCTTAAGTGAAATATGGCCTTCCGGGACATGGCTGTTCGTATGACTGAATGTCCAAATGGTTCAAATGTGTAAATGTTAAAACGTACATAGTTTAATGATTATAATGTTGCGGTGACAAAATGGCAAAAGTTGAAATTGTTTTTATCCACTAGTTTGGTTACGCGAAAATAATTTTTCGACCCTCAATTGGTTTGCGTTTTGGCGGGAAAAACGGCGGGCGCTCCGCGTCGGCGCTAAGTGGATACTGGCTCGGTTTTTACAATGGAGCGTATCGTGGTATTTACGCTCTGTGGAAAGGGATTGAATGAAGCTTGTCAGTACAATCATTCATAATTTAGTCTGTGTTCGGGATATACAGCGTAAAAATTATTTTCTATTAATTATTGATTTAATTTTATATAAAAAATACTTTTGTTTGTAATTCAAAATGTATTATCATATATCTACATGTTTTGCGGTATATACATAGTATGTGGTATAACCTCACTATATATAACATAACATTTAGGTGTCTTAGAACAAAATATTTTTTGATCGTAATTATAAAGTGCATTTTTTATGCATTTTTTTTTGCGTAATCTTTTTTTTAATTTTAATTTAATCGAATAAAATTATTTTTTCTTGGGCTACGTAAATTTTATTTGTTATTGTCATTGTCAACTTCATTGAGAAGGCTACAAAACAAAGAAGAAGTTGATAAACACCATAGTTTAAAAATGACAATTGTTTTCGTGGAACGATGACTCAACGATGACTCACTGGTCAGTTTACTTACCAAAACCAAACGACGGCTAAAAAATCTTGGTAAGTAAACTGACCAAAACCAAACGAGCGATATGATTTTCAAAATAATTATGCACAATTTGCAAGCGTTGTTCTGAAGTAAGTCTATAAATAGGTGAAATGGCAAAACGCACTGATCACAAATAAATTTTTTAACTTTCAAATTCACAGTCACTAGGTAAAAGTATTGCAAATTTATAAACCTAACCTCTAAAAATATCATTCTGGAAAATTATCTTTATAACTAGTAATGTATATAACAATCGTATTTATAATATGTCTGTTGTGCATTTTGACTCTCGTATTATTTAGCACATAGGTAATCGAACCATTTGGACATTTAGACATATGAATAGCCATGTCCCGGAGGGAATTAAGGATGGTAGATTCCTCTTATGTGTAACTTATAAAAGAAGTACGACTATAAATAACAAAAACACGGGAATTTACCGCGTAACCTTTGATTATTCATACAGTCGTGGTCCCGGGTAGACTGGAGATTTCGTTGGACGAAACTGCTTTCCGTTATGACGTATGACGACTGTGTATGTCATGAAGGCCCTTTTCACAGCAATAAAGTTAAAAATAATATCAAATAGGTACTGGGTCTCAACTCGGTTAGTTACATTTACAGTTACAAATGAAGTTGAAAAAATGGCACGTGAACTTCATATGAAAATCATTTACACACTTACGGCGTTTATAGGACAAACTAAGAATTAATAAAAAGCTCCTGCTTTTTTGAAGTCGGTTGAAATTATTTTTAATTTAACTGCTTCCAGGAAATCAGTACACGTATAAAACTGGATGTAAGTAACAATAACAACTATGATATCACATTTGACCCCGATTGCTCTAAAAATTCTGACGACGCAAACTGCGCAGTGGAGCCAGAACAAAGAAGAGATTTCAAAGGAACCATTACTCTAAAAAAGTATACAGGCGAAGATACAAGAACAATTGATATATCTGTACAGGGAACAAAAGAAAAACTGGTATTAAATGTAGAGGTCATTACATGCTCCTGTAAAAAGGATGAAGAAGCCTCTTCACCGCTTTGTTCGGGACAAAAATATCAGTGTGGTGTTTGCCTCTGTGATAAAACCAGGTAAGTAGTATATGTTGCAAAGACCTACTAAAACTGTTAAGAACAGTCGTAGACGCATAAAAAGAGTTATTTTCAATAATTCTTTAAGCACATCAGACGCGCTTATCAAAGGGAAGAATTAGTAAACAAAGGGTTCAAAACAAACGCGGACCGCTCGAACGTGTGACTGCTATTTGTCTGATCTGATAGGCTGACTTTAAGGGCGATGGTATGAAACGCCTTAAGTATAATACATGACATTAATAAAGAATGCTTGTTTTGCGAAATTACGTAAAGTTATACAACACTTAATGTATTGTAACTTGACAGCCACGGCAGCCGTTGCCAGTGCAAGTCGAAGGGCGACGACCCGAGCGCAGACGACGAGAGTCAATGCCGCGCGTGGGGAGCTCCGGCCGGGACCCCCGTGTGCAGCGGCCGTGGGAAGTGCAACTGCGGTCTATGCCAGTGTTTGCCGTTCTCTTCTACGCGGTAAGAAACTTCATGATCCCCCTCATCAACATCTTGGCAGACACGGCAGCCGCTGTCAGTGCAAGTCGAAGGGCGACGACCCGAGCGCAGACGACGAGAGCGAATGCCGCGCGTGGGACGCTCCGGCCGGGACCCCCGTGTGCAGTGGACGTGGGAAGTGCAACTGCGGTCTATGCCAGTGTTTGCCGTTCTCTTCTACGCGGTAAGAAACTTCATGATCCCCCTCATCAACATTTTAGCAGACACGGAAGCCGCTGTCAGTGCAACTCGAAGACGACGAGAGCCAGTGCCCTGGACGCTCCGGCCCGTAGCCCGGTGTGCGGCCGTGGGAAGTGCAAGCGTGGCCTTTGCGAGTGTTTACTGTTATCTTTGACGTGGTGAGTACCATTACATAGTCCCCCTCATCAACATATTTTCAGGCTTAGTAGCCGCTATCAGTAGCCAGTGTTCCGGACGCTTCGGCCGGTAGCCCACACTGCAGTGGCCGTGGCAAATTTCACTGCGGTTGTTGCGAGTGTTCGCTGTTATGGTAAGAAGTAAGTACCATACAGTCGTTCTTATGGATCACTCTCACTAGATCAAGTCAACAGATCCAGCCTGGATCTAGTGAGAGTTTTCATCAACATTCATTCCTTATGTACAAGATGTTTCAAAAGAAAGTTTATATTTATTTAGCTTACTGCGTGAACGCAACGAATCCGAGGGGCGCGTAGTTTATGTCAATCCAGTCGCCATGGAGCGTTTCTCGGGAACAGACCGCGCGTTGTGCGTGCAAGAGTTTTAGGCCCCTGTCTCGAATCTTGCGGGCAGCGGGGCGGCGGCGGCGGCGGCGCTGGAGCGCCAGGATCTTATGCGTAACATCAAATAGACCGGCCCTCGAAAACAGCGGCGCGGGGGCATGAAAACTCCGGCCGCTCCGGCGCCGCCGCCGCCGCCGCCGCCCCACTGCCCGCAAGATTTGAGGTAGAGGCCTTACAAAAACGGTGAATCGGCGACTGTAGCGCGTAGAAGATTATGCAGTATTCAAGGTTTTCGAAAGATATTTGTTCAGGGTGTTCTGGGTGTTTTTCTATATATAATAAAAATATCTATCTATGTAGTATAATGTATTAAGTATATCAGTCATCTAGTACCCACAACACAAGCTCTGCTTAGCTTGGGGCTAGATGATGCTGTGTGATTTGTCCAGCATTATTTATTTATTTATTATTTTCGAATTCAGAGCGTTATGTGGAGATGTTAGACGACTTCTTGGTGCTGAAACTGCAAAACTTTCCTGGCTATAACCAAAGAACATGGTTCCAGCAGGACGGAGCAACGTCACACACCACGCCCAATACGTCTCTTCCACGAATTCGTGAAATTTTCTCAGGAAAATTGATCTCCAGGAGAGGTGACATAAATTAGCCCCCACGCAGTCCTGATCTTAAATCTAAAGTTTACGGCAATAAGCCGACTTCCCTGGTGCATATTTAATTTGAAAGAAAATATCCGTCACGAAATGGCAGCCATCACTGAGTCCACATAATATAATAAATGAGTAATTTTACTGTTTAATTAAATAAGTGCCGCGCACGCGAGGGTCTACATTTGGACAATATTATTTTTAAGAAATAAATTCCAAAATTGTGTACTTTAAAAATTCACTAAATATAAACTTTCTTTTGAGATACCTTGTTTAATAAAAAAAAAAAAATTACCAAAGGATAACACTTCCCTTTCAGCTTTGGCCGATTCTGCGAATGCGATCACAAGATGTGCCCAGGGTACAACACGGAAGACTCGACCGACTGCAGTGGCCACGGCACCTGCAACTGCATCAATGGCAGGCACATCTGCACGTGCGAAAACGGCTGGATCCATGGAGATAAGGCTGAGGATTGCTCTTGCAAGCTGAGCGATGATATGTGCTACTTCGGTGGTAAGGTAAGTGGTAATAATGCTGGATATAACATCCGGCACCATCTTACACTTCTACTTCTTAAACCATTTTCGGGCCAATGCTGAGTATGAGTACTTATAGGTATCCTTCCGAGTTCTCTTAGTTTACTCCATATAGTGTTATCTTTTGTTTTCCAGCACCACAGTAAGCAGTACACAGTAGTAGGTAATAACAAGCTGAGGCTGCAAGCGAGGCATGTTTTATAAAATCCTATAAAAAACACAAATGTGAAACTGGGAGCCAAGTTCATTAAGAATGTCGTGGTGTCGACTTCGCCCACAAAATATTTGAAAATAATCTAAATGGCTAAATATATTTAGGATTGTCTTCAGAACTTACGAGTATGTACGTATGGCAACATCCCCTCATTATCAGTTCTTTAAGATCCATTAGGGAGGCATCTGTATGTGTCGAGCAGTGGACGCGCTACGGCCGAGATAATGATGATTTATTCGTGATAATATCTACTGTATTCTACCAGTCAAGCCCTTTTATTTGATACCCTTATTCCTTAATAAGGGTATCATATAAGGAATGTACCAGCAATGTACCTGAATGTACCTTTAATGAATTTCAATATACCTCCATGAAACAAGAATAATTTAAATTATAAAATGAGCCGCGCTCCTGACGGTCAGAACCGCGGGTGTACTCTGTTAATGATGGTTATAGATATGTCATGGTAACTTGATATTTTCCATATGAATGTACCTTCAATGTACCTCATAAAAATATAATTGTAAATAAAATGCGGCCAGTAGTTAAGAAGAAAATCTAAAAACAAATTTTAACGCCTACCATTTTTCCATAGCAATATTACTGATAGAATAATTACCCGTTTTTCGTCAGGCGTTTGGCGGTAGCGAATCAACCCTTTGATTAAAATTGTATTATCTCGGAATCTAGACAAGTTAAAATAAAAGTATTCAAAAATAGCTCAGACTGTACAGAATCAAATGACACGCGGTCACGCTGCCGCGTGTCTAGCCATAATTCAAAAATGTATGTATATGAATTTCAAATTTATTTGTGTTGTTCATGTTTAGAACGGGATTCTTTTAAAGAAAAGTCTATAGGTAAGATATTTAGGTACGTCTGCCTACACAAATGAAAACCGCACTTGCCACATGCATGACTGAGCATAACTTGAGGAACAATATAATTGGTCTTTTTCGTATTTTATATAAATTATTTATTTATACAGCATCCGCAATTAGTATTCATGCTACTCGAGACGCTGCAGTGCCTGGGATATTGTTAGATGGGTGGATTAGGTTTGGTCAGGACCTACATAAGCCATCCTCTCAACTTAGTCGGATGTAGGTAGCCTACTCAAAGGAAAAAAACATATCAATGCGTCTTAAACTGACCGATATGTTGCCGCTCTTGAGTTCGTTAGGAACCAAGCCTGCGCTTGGCATAATGGTCGTAATTACATTCTCGTGTAAATATATAGTTTTTTACGGACTTGAGAAAATGTCTTGATTTTCTATGTTACCTCGAAAATCCGTCGCTTGGAAAATGATTTTTGAGTAAGAAAAGATACACTTTCATTTTATTACGCGTCAATAAGGTCCATGCGGCCGCACTGAATAAAGTATTTTTTGATTCTTGATTCTTGATTCAAAACTTAGTTCTGATGACCCTTGGGGTATTAGGCGCATTCCTCAAATATTGTAGATAAACATATAGCGGTGTAGTAGAACTGATGAAAAATACCACAATTGGTTATCGAATCTCTTCAATATTACAAAATTTACGGCTGACGACATCGAAAGATAGCTAAAATAATTATATCCCTATCCACTAATCATCATACTTAACTACACATCATCATCAATGACAGAGTATTAAAATGAAAAATATGGAATTAAATAATTGTAATAGTGTCTGCTGGGGTCCTTCAAGGTACAGTTATAATATGCGCTAAATTTAAACTTGCGGTCGGATTTTTGTTTCACTAAAAGTAATAATGTTTATTTGCTTTTAAACCCAGTTCTGATGATGGGGTCCATGTTAAATCGAGGAAAATACTTATATGTAATAAGCATACCTACATATAACATTTTAGATTTTATCATTTGAAGTCACTCATCATCATCATTTCAGCCGTAAAACGTCCACTACTGAACACAGGCCTCCCTCATGGATCTCCATGAGAGGTAGTTGCCATACTCACCACGCTTGGCAGGCGGGTTGGCGAGCGCAGTACGGGATGTTAATACACGGAAAGACGCTGCTGCCCATTTTCCGGAGGTATCCCTTAGCAGGCTCTTACTGCATCCATGGGTATGAGAGGAGGGGTTCTACAGCCGGCACCCCAATGCGCTAGTTTTGGCACCAGTTTTGAAGTCTCTTTTTTTTATATAAAAAATAAAAAGTTGTTAATATTTGTTATCAATTTTTCAGAATTGCAACAACCGTGGCAACTGTAAATGTAACGCCTGCGTCTGCAAGCCCATCCCGACTTGGGACGCGCGAGTCGCCCAAGACTTGCACACTTGCGAGATCAAGCCTTGCCCGCACTGCCATTCCAAGCAATGCGGAATCGTGAACGAATGCGTTACTTGCCTTTTAGACTCAGACTCTGAAGCCTGCCGTGCAGAATGCAAAGGCATCGTCTTAGAGGAAAAGTACGATGACCTACGCAATGAGAATTTTAACAACACGGACTGGGATGTATGCGCGAAACAGAAAGTCAGATTAGGGTGCTACATTAACTTTGTTTACAAGTACGATGATAATCAACACAGAATCCTGCTGAGGATGCAGAAGGAAATGGACTGCGCTGCAAGTTATTATAGTAAGTATTTATGGTAGAGTTCGCGCAAAACTTCTTGAGCTCTGTGAAGTTAAATGCTAGAACAAATTCACATTTACTTATCGCAAGAAGCCAATTTTTTGATATAAAATTTCTACTGTGTAGCAAGTTTATTTATAACCTAGTTGGCAATACTGAATGAACATGTCAACATGCGCAACTTTGCATTTGCCGCAACGTTCACAGAGCTCATAAAGTTTTGCGCGAACTCTACATATAATAGTTATCTACTTAATAAAAAACTGTACAAGGAACGCCATCTATCGCTGAGTAGCTAAACTATATGCTCGATAGAGCGTCTTTGTTAAAGGTTACATAGGTAGAGTTCGCGCAAAACTTTAAGAGCTCTGTGAACGGCCCTTTGCCGCCGTTCACAGAGCTCATAAAGTTTTGCGTGTTGAGATGTTCATTCAATATTTCCAACTAGATTATAGGAAACTAGATTACAGATTGTAGCCGAATGGTAAAGGCAGCTAGCGTTAAAGGTGTTCGTCTGAACGTTACGGGTTCGAGTCCCGTTGGAGACAAAATTTTGATTGCATTTTTCATTTCTATATAATTATGATACCTTACATAAAACATAAGAAGATAATTAGTTTAGCTACTCAGCGATAGATGACGTTGCTTGTACAATTAAAGTTTATTGTGTAGATATTATAATGTAGAGTTCGCGCAAAACTTTATGAGCTTTGTGAACGTGGCGGGAAATGCAAAGTTGCGCATGTTGACTGTTCATTCAATATTGCCAACTAGGTTATAAATAAACTTTCTACACAGTAGACATTTTATATCAAAAAATTGGCTTCTTGCGATAAGTTTGGACTTGTGTATGGATTGGTATAATTTGACAGTAGTTTTAACCGACTTGAAAAAAGGGGGCGGTTCTCAAGTCGTCTCTATTTTTTTAGAGCGTTACCGTTTGAACCGATGTGGAAAATTATTGGGTTTTTTCAAAACTCAGTTTTGATGATGGAATCCATGAGGAATCGAGGAAACCTCTCAAATAGGATACTTTTAGCGTTTTTGTATTTTCAGAAGTGTTAAACCTCACATATTGGTATCGAATGCAACTTCAGCCAATGAACAGGAGAACTCTTGTTGTATTTACCTATAAATGGAGCTAAAACAGTGCTCAGCCGATATGACCTTATCAAGAATTTCGACTACCCCTTCATCGGGTTCCATTGGTTAAAGCACTTCCTTAGTTGGTTAAAGCACTTCCTTAGTTGGTTAAAGCACTTCCTTAGTTGGTTAAAGCTCTTCCTGCTTTAGGAAGGATCATGAATCGCTTTGACCTACGTAGGTTCGAACCTCACCGGAAGCGAGAATTTTGATAAGGTTTTTAATTTCCTTGAAAATTCAAGCGTTTGCGTTCAGAAAGTATGATTTGGTGAACTGAAACTGAAGAAGAAGACCACAGAGAGGCATCAAAACTCCTCAATATTACAAATCACTTGTGCGATTACAAAAGATGGCTATGATGGATCTTTTTTTATGGTCGTTCCTTTTTTATCATCACCACCACCTTCAGGGTTCCACCAAAAGTAGTTTTTTTTTTGTTTAAAAATTAAATTGTCGAATGTTTTCTCCGTTCTGCTACAGCACATGCTGAGTAGTAACGCTAGTGACCATTTTTAGGGTTGTATCCAGGTCCGGATTAGCCCCTAGACCCACAAGGCCTGGGCCTAGGGGCCCTCCAAGTCTAGGGGCTTGGAAGCTTGGAAGCCTAGGGCTTCGCGGCGGAGCATTCATACCCCTAAAGTCTGCCTTGCCCAAAAAAATGGTGCATGTAGAAATATGGAAAGGCAGGGGGACCTCAAATACCAAGTGCCTAGGGCCTTGAATCCCTTTCAATCAATCAATTTATTTCATTTCAAGCCTAAATTACAAATCAATATATGGAAAATAATCAAGAAAAAGTACATATATGGCTTGCGTTTTTAAACTGGGCTACAGCTCCTACACTAAGTGGTAAGACTTGTGTCGTAGGTGCTGCCTTCCTTCTAAGATTACAATGTTGATAGTATCAAAGCCAGATCAGGATTTTATATAACCATTAATATAATTATTAAAGGTAACTTATGTATATTATTCCCGTACTATGTACCGTATACTTAAGTATATTATCCGCCGTGGGGTGCCGGCAGTAGAATGATACCCCTCCTCTCATGCCCATGGATGCAGTAAGAGCCTGCTAAGGGATACCTACCTCCGGAAGATGGGCAGCAGCGTCTATCCGTGTATCAACATCCCATACTGCGCTCACCAACCCGCCTGCCAAGCGTGGTGAGAATGGCAACTACCCCTCATGGAGATCCATGAGGGAGGCCTGTGTTCATCAGTGGATGTTTTATGGCTGAAATGATGATGTATATTATTATCATCTAAACTTACTCAATAGTGATTGTAAGTATCCGGATCTGTCCGTACCCAAAGGGTAAAAATGGGACCCTATTGCTAAGACTCCGAACCAGTTGTTTTTTTACAGATGATGTATTTTTGTTGCCGCTATAACAACAAATACTCAAAACAGAATAAAACAAATATTTGAGGGTCCCTTACATCAAACGTGATTTTTGCCATTTTTTGCTCGATATTAGTAACGGCAACATGTAGAAAGACGCTTGAAATACATATTCACAGAATATTTAGTTGCATATTCATTATTTAAATAATGGAACGGAACCCTTCGTGCGCGAGTCAGACTCGCACTTCGGCGATTTTAGTCACCAGTTTTAGAACTGAATTGTATTTTGTTTGATTGTACAAATGTGTGTGACAAATTATGCGTTTTCTTTATCTTTTTATCACTGTATATAGACTTACTGTTATTTTTTCAGCTTACGGTGGTATACTTCTAGCTACTCTACTTCTGATTGGCATCCTTACGTTATTAGCTTGGAAGTGTCTGACGCGGTACTACGATCGGATGGAGTACGAGAAATTTGAAAAACAACACAAGGAGGATTTGAACGCAGTGTCCGAGAATCCTGTTTACAACGAGCCGACAACTACGATAAGGAATCCAGCTTTTCAGAGATCTATAAAATAATTTAAGGACTCTCTTATATTTTCTAAAATCTTTTTGTAGACGTTGTATTATACGACGCATTGGCGATAATGGCGTCAGAGATTTCAACTTTTTTCAGCAATTATAAAACATTAGAAATTGATATTTTTAGTTTTAAATTTTTCATGTTTTTTACTTAAAAATTTATGAATAGTTGGTTTACACGTTAGGTACCTAACTATTACAACAGAAAAAAAACCTAAAAACTGCTCAACAAAAACATAGATTTTTCTCTTTACAGGTGAACGAAACCATTTATGGCTCATGTCTTTTTGTACATATAAAATATACATAATAAAATGGAGTTCGATTTTACAAATTTACCAATATAATACGGCTTAGGTACAACACGTAGCTAACTAATTATCACCTTGCTGACGTTTCGTAGACCATTTAGAGGCCGACAGACGGCCGACTCCGAGGGCCGCGAGACGGGTTCTCGTCTCGCGGCCCTCGGAGTCGGCCACGAACGGTGCTCATGAAGAAGGGACTCTAAATGGTCTACGAAACGACAGCAAGATGATAATAAGAATTATCTGAATAAACTTTAAAAAATTTACCATACCTACTACTGAACTAGATTTTCTTAAATTTCTTCAGGCGAGACATCTTTGATTTGGGGTTACTGCCCTCTTCTGTTTAAATAAATATAAGAATTTGAAAACAAAATATCTTATTATAAAAAATATAAATTACTTACGTCACTGGGGATTTGTATAGCGTGCGTAAGAATATTATGATATGAGCAATTTTTTACATCTTTTAAAGATGATTCATCTCGCAATGGCACGGATGAACATTCTACCAAGAGGTCGCATTCGCATAGTCAGAACCGAACCGTAGCGCGAAGCGCGCGTGTTTGTATTTCGAACAGACACTGCCAGTATTCGATCGCGGTACGAAGACGACGTTCGAATTTCAAAAAATAAATTTAAAGAAGACGTACAGTGAAATTGTTGGAATAAAAATGCCGGGATCGTGGTGTGTGTTTGTGTTGCTATTAGCTCAAAATATTTTTGCGAATCAACAAGATCTTCACGCGTGTGATTCGTGTATCCAAAAGGGAGGAAGGTGGTGCAATTCTAATGAAAATGTAAGTCCTATGTTCTTATCTGGGTTACTACCCAGTATTCGTTTTTATTTTTAAGAATACATAACAAAGACTGATCAAAAGCTGAACTTTACCTACGGTCTAATTTACCCTCAGAGTTACTTCTTCCTTTCTTACCCTCATTGTAAACATTAAACTTTTCCTTCGTATAAATTAGGTCTTATTTTGTATACACTTTATTAGACAAGTTTTGTGATGTGATGAATCAAAGACAATGAAACGAACGACGGATGTTTCAAGCGCGAAGTAAGGAAGGAATAATTGAACCAATGTAGGGTGCCGGCAGTAGAATGTTACCCCTCCTCTCATGCCCATGCTGCTAAGAAATACCTACGGATAATGGGCAGCAGCGTCTTTCCGTGTATCAACATCCCATACTGCGCTCACCAACCCGCCTGCCAAGCGTGCTGTATGGCAGCTACCCCTCATGGAGATCCATGAGGAAGGCCTGTGTTCAGTAGTGGACGTTTTGCTGCTGAAATCATGATGATGATGAGGTTGATACGTAAACGATCATCATCACGTATCACCTTCCATAAACCTAACATAAAATTATCTTGGGTTTTCACTAGACTATGCGACAAGTTTTCTTGTGTATTTAATTAACACTTGAAAAAACTTAACGGTCATACATAAGACAATTTATGCAAAAAGAATACCCACATCGTGCGGAGAACTAGTAATTTATAAAGTCCTCTAAAGTGTAATACCATACAACTTTAATTCTGTTTTTAATTTTAGTTACTTCAACTTTAATCTTGCTTTTGCTTTGATTTGTCAACGTACGATCATCATCATCATCTCAGTAGTAGGACGTCCATTACAGGACATAGGCCTCCCATAAGGATCGCCAACGATCTTGACCCTCTCATGTTGCCATACTCACCACGCTTGGTAGGCGGGTTGGCAAGCGCAGTACGGGATTTTGTTACACGGAAAGACGCTGCTGCCCATCTTCCGAAGGTGTTTCTTGGCAGATGTTTAGTGCATCCTCGGGCAAGAGAGGAAGGTTAACATTCTACTGCCGGCACCCCGGCAGTTGACGATCGTATATTAATATTTGTCACAGGTTTAAAATTCGGATTCTTAGCGTAGCGCAAACGTTGATACTGTTGTGTTTTGTATTAACTTATCCGGTCGTAAATTTTACCGGAACAATGCAATTTATGAACTGCGTAAATTGTACTGAAACGCCAATTTAACTCGCTACCAAAATAAACATAGCACTTTATTAAAGTGTTGCCTTCGATGTAAAGACCACACCCCAGTTAAAACTGAAAAGGGGTAGAATGATAGCTTATCTACCTACTTATGGTTAGGTTAGGTTTTTAATCATAATAAATCTTTTTCTCTCCTAATTACATACTTAGTTAAATATTATTATTATCTATTTTGTTTTTCTTTTTTATTTGAGTTTGTGTTTTTTTCTTTCTTTTGTAATAATGATGTTATGTTAAGAGCGTATCTAACGATTTAAACCATTGGCTACATAGACCATCAATCAACTCTCCTTGCGGAGTGGCATAGTCACTGTGTGTGACTAAACTCCTTTATAATAAATAAAGACTAAAAAAAATACTCCTTGCATCCAACGCTTACGTACAGTTTGTAGATCGATGGACAAACATGTTATCAGCTTGTCTGTTTTGTGAGATAACGCACTCATAATGCTTTATAATTTTTATGCTCTCTTATTGATTTTATATGATTTATTGGAATATTTTATTATGTATTTATTTTTCTCAATAATCTTTGATATTCGAGTTATATAATGTTAACTTTATTAATGAATCAATTAATAATAATTTTAACTATGTCTTTAATAAAGTGTAATTGGTACCATGTATCGTTCTAATTAAAGGTAATAAATAAACCTAAAAATCATATACCTGCCCATTTCATGTAATGACTGTAGCTGTCTGTAAAATAGTTGTTTACCCTACCTGTGCAAAGTAGAAGCTAAGCGAAAAGTCGATCGATACTATTTCCTGTTACCCCTATTTTCAAATATCCGGCTCGTAGCCAAACATGATATTGGTATACTCGTAGGTAGGTTTAACAATCACTCTGCTCATATTGTGAGGGGAATGCGGTTAGCTTTCTAGGGTTAAGAAGTCTATAATCGTTTTTATGAAGCTATTATGTTATAAACCTTTTAACGGTTATCCGATCATTCGGTACCTATCATCATCATCATCATTTCAGCCGTAGGACGTCCACTGCTGGACATAGGCCTCCCTCATGGATTTCCAGTTATTGCGGTTGGAAGCGATCTGCATCCACCGTCGACCTGCGGTCTTCACCAGGTCATAAGCCCATCTTGTTGGTGGACGTCCTACGCTGCGCTTGCCGGTCCGTGGCCTCCACTCGAGGACTTTTCGGCCCCATCGGCCATCTGTTCTGCGAGCTACATGGCCTGCCCATTGCCACTTCAACGTGCTAATCCGTTCGGCTATGTCGGTGACACGAGTTCTTCTACGTATTTCCTCATTTCTGATTCGATCGCGTAAAGAAACCCCGAGCATAGCCCTCTCCATAGCTCACGGTACCTATGATGATTCAATATCAAATGAACTTTTTGAAAAAACTACTATGTAGTAACTAGTTATGAGTAATTGAGTTTGGCAAACAATATAATGTTGGTTAACTAAAGGCTAAACTAAAAATGTTATCTGAGACTATTTTAATATCAATTTGCAATGGTAATTGTGTCAAGGGAACTTTAACCACCTGATCTCCTCTCCAAAAAAAAAACAAAGAAAGATTGCAAAAATGCAGACCATTTACAATCGATTAGCCTAAAAAGCCACCGGAGAAGATTGCTATAGTTTTTACGTTTAGTCCAATGGGGTCAAATAGGTTGCTTGAACCTTAATTCTTATGGTAATTGATAAACAGGAAAACATTATGAGTAAAAGAGCGGCATAATCAGCTTCAGCTGCAGACGATAGACCTGTTCTTTGATCTGACTAATAGTGACTGAGCTGGGAAAAGGGTATAGATGCTGGGCAAGCCTAATCCATCTAACAATGCTCCAGGCACGGCAGCGTTTTGTACAGTATGAATACCAGTTGCTGACGCTCTATAAATTATCTTAATAGATGAAAAGGCCTGAAAAAGGCTTCAAATTTTATCTTCTTGAAATTTCTACTAACCGTGAAAGGAAAGTGATGAGACTAGCGGCTAAGTAAGCTCCAGATTGTATTGTACTGTTCTTTCTCGCGTGTACTTACGGTATACAAGCTCGACGGTATAAGTGCCGGGCAAACATAACCTATTCAACTATAATCATACGCTAGGCACCATCTCACCAGCATCCTGTCTGTACCTTGACTCCTGATGCTCTAGCATTATGTAAGCAGTTGTTAACACTGTGTTAATTATATATTTTGAATCGCTTTGAAGTTGGTACATTGTCTGCCTATTATGTAAATATCTAATGCATGTTATAGCTAAACAACGTAGTTATAAAAACTTTATTTTTTAATCTTATGTGCTCCAGCATTGCAATCTAATAAAGTTACCTCATTTCTTACACAGCGTAAATTGACCCGAGTTTTATCATTCTCAATTACCCGCACCAAATTATATCTCGCAAGGGACAATTTAACAATTTGGTTGTGCAAATAGCCATTCTCGAGTTCACGGTAACTGTATTGTTTATTCGTAATTATAAACGGTGTCATTTATAACGGTGCAAGAGGTGGTGATTTGGGGTGCGGACAAAGGTACCTAAATGTCAGGTCGTGAGCCCTTGCGCCACCAGCCCCATCCATCAAGACAAGCCAGTGATTACACCCGATTACTTGCGCAAAACGATATTTACAGTGCCACTGATAAGTTTCGCAACGGTGGGATAAGTTCAATTTACTTAAACAAGCAAAAAGTTCATGGCTCAGATGACAGGAGATATTAATATAAGCATCGCGCTTATAATCTGATGTCTAATAATCTCTCCTATTAACAAAACGAATGTAAAATAAGTAATACTGGACACTACTCTTAGCATCACCTAGTCTTGAACTAAACATAGATTGTGCTAATGAAACAAAACCAGATGATAAACTAAAACTCCGAAATAATAAAAAAAAACAATTTGTACTTCTATTTATCTAGCTAGAGTCTAGATTATAACATTAGAAACAAGAGAAAACAACAATTTAGTAAGCACAAATAAGCGTTTCTTACCCTGTATTCTTCTCTAATCTAAAAGCAATTCAAGATGTAGATTTTTTTCGTTAATAAAATTAAAGAGAATGTATGTAAAGCTCTTTTATTGGTTAATGAGTTAGATGCTAGAGTACCTACGTATTTTGTCGATGTGCTTAAAAGAAACCAAGCGAATGAGAATTGAGTATGTAGTTGTGAATGATTGATGACCAGCACGCAAGTTTCATCAAGCGTAAGTACCATTTTTAATGATCCTTCATGATTACACTGACTGACATGAAAATTGTGTAATACTTTAATGCATAAAACACCTACCAGATATAGGTCAGTTTATTTATAATTTCCGAGAATGGTGTGATTGCGCGGATGTTTAGCTGCTTGTGTTCACTTCGCCGCACACGCGGGGTTTTGCTGGAACTCTATAAAGGTTAATAACAATGTATTGAAGTGTATCAACAAGGCATATTGTTTTGAGATGCTTTGGATTCTGGAAAATACTATTACGGTTTAGTTTTCTGTTCAGGCATGATTTAATTTTATCAATATTGGGAGCTACTAGGAAAAGATTTTATAAAGTTTTAAGTGTTGATTAGAGAGCAAAATTTGCTTTTACTAGTCTGTTTCTGTAAATAGACTAGTATGAATATACACAACTGTGTGTACGAAGCGGCGGGAAAATTAGAAATACATATCTGTTATTAAACTCTCTTATGCATGCAACATCATTAAACACTCTTCAGCTGTGGTAAGACATTTTTATAACAGTGTAGATACAGACATTATTTCATGAAGTTGGTATTTACCAACCAATTAGTAACACTAACTTAATTTTTGCCAAGATGAATGATAATTTTCAGAAAGGGCTAAAAGGTCGTAAAAAGGAGATCCCGATGCATATCAATCAGCTCAATTAAGCCGCCCCACTTACCCATTAACACGTTTTAATGTGTAAAACATCTCAGTTTTCAATCTTTACGCAATGTTACCTTTAAAAATTGCTCATACAAAGGGCGTTCTTGACTTGTATCTCGCAATACCCACAGCTGAAGTTAAACGGCAAGGTCGCCTTAGTTACCGACCGAGTGTATTCATAAAGTACAGGGTTTGACTCCTCTACTTAGACGCGATATATAGTGAAGCGATCAATATACCTAGATCACATCACAGTCAAAATATTTCAAATAATTATGTCCCTTCTATTGCTCGATGATTTTCTGTAAACCTTTGCTGCCGTATGTATTATTCCGCCAAACAGTTCGGAAAAAATATCTCTATAAAGTTTTGTTGTGTATTTGATCTAAAAATTAACGTGAGATATACGTTACTTCATTACACAATACGTTTCGGAATAAACTTCGACATTATAATATTACGTAAGTAATCCCCGTACTTACAATATGAATGTATTTGGTCACTTAAATACCAAAGCATTTCTATGAAACAGATTTTTCAATGCTGGACATTTGAGAAAACGCTTTTGATGCTTTGACTGTTCACCCAACTGATGATCCATAATAAATATCATTGAAATGAATCAGCTATATTTATTTCGCTGTGCGATACAAGACTGATGTATGAGTGGATATCAAGACAAGACGCAGGTGGCAATGGTCTTGATGTTAATTTTCGCCGCAAATAACTTTATTTGTCACCAATTTATTACGCTCGTTAACCTTTTTTAAGTTCATGGGTCATTTGGAACACTGGATATTGCTTGTCAGGTATTATCAGCCTCTGTTAAACTCTCTTTGGAAAAACAAAAATCAACAACTAGTTAACAATATATATATATTTCTTTTCTTGTCATTATCTACACTTGTAATGCTTATTTACCTCGGCTTACTCTAGTCCGGTCAAGCCCGAAAAAAGAATGATCGGATTTTTTTGCCTTAGAAAAAAAATACAACACTCGTATTCTTGTTTTTACTGGCATCTTGTTTTTACTGGAAGTGTCTTAATTGTAATCATGGCAGTAGCCAGGAATAATATTGATTAATCTTTGCAGTCCATAAATTGCACGCTGTAGTAGACTCGTAAATTTTAAAAGATAGACGGTCCTCTGTTCTTACAAAGTGATCAGTTTCCAACCCTTCACTTTAGCGTCTGGACTTTGTTCACATCAGTCCACATTCTTAGCACTAAGGGCCGTAAAAGTGAGTGTGGATTTATGGCATCACATTTTTGCCCAAAATAAATCGCAAGCAATTTCTCCAAGCTGTTTGGATACAACTTTTAAAAATATCATGGTTTTAACGCTTTGAAACGGGACGCCTACTGCGAGATGTGATTATTTTTGAAAGTTTTTTAAGCGTTGAATTTACAGGTTTTAACAGGTTAGCGTATATATTTGTTGTTCACATTTGTAAGTCAGTTAAAATATTATGGTATATGGTTATAAATATTACTTGGTTATGTCAGAGACTAGAAGTAAAATTTCATCAAAGATAAAGTGCAGAAAACAAAATTAGATAAATAAATGATGCTGGACATAACACTAAGCACCATCCAGCCCTAAAATAAGCAGAGCTCGTGCATTGGTACCAGATGGTTGATAGAATACTTAAATACGTTTTTTGTAAATACATATCTACCTACCATACATAGAAAAAATACCCAGAACCGAGACAAATATATAATATACCTATATAATATAATGCTGGACAATTCACACAGCATCATCTAGCCCCAAGCTAAGCAGAGCTTGTGTTACGGGTACTAGATGACTGATATCCCACTAATATTATAAAGCCGAAATTTTGTTTGTATGGAGGTTTGTTACCTCTTCACGCAAAAAATACCACACGGATTGTGCTGAAACTTCGCACACGCATAGATGTAGGTCTGTATTAACACATAGGCTACTTTTTATCCGGGTAGGTACAACGCGTGCGAAGCGGCGGGCGGAAGCTATAGATGACTGATATACTTAGTACATTAATCTACATAGAAATTTATTTTTATAATATAGAAAAACATCCAGAACACCCTGAACAAATATCTGCAGACGTACACATATTTGTCCCGAGGCGGGAATCGATCCCGCAACCTCTTGCGTCGGTCGCAGGCGGACCTTCGCCCGCTACGCCACAGAGCTCGTCTACAGAACCAAACATTTATCCTCTGGCAATGAACAAGATGAAATGAAATGAAATGAAATAAAAGTATTTATTAGACACACACAAGAAGAAGCAGCTATTTGAAGACACCTATGACTTATGCCGTGGGGTGCCGGCAGTAGAATGTTACCCCTCCTCTCATACCCATGGATGCAGTAAGAGCCTGCTAAGGGATACCTCCGGAAGATGGGCAGCAGCGTCTTTCCGTGTACCAACATCCCGTACTGCGCTCGCCAACCCGCCTGCCAAGCGTGGTGAGTATGGCAACTACCCCTCATGGAGATCCATGAGCGAGGCCTGTGTTCAGTAGTGGACGTTTTACGGCTGAAACGATGACTTATTATGGGTAATTATAAACACATATTATGAGTGAAAAAAAAATATATAAGTACAATGGCAGTTAAAAAAAAAGAAAGGCAAGCCGCTCACTCCAGGTGACAAAAACGTGGTTGGGTGGGTCTAACAGGAACTGACTCAGCATTGTGCTCCCCCACATAGGTGATAAATGCAAGAGAGCGCTGGTTTTCAGTCAGAGTAAGATGCCAATGGTGCCGTGCAGTAGAATGTTGTCCCTCCTCTATTGCACTTGGATGCAGTAAAAATCTGCCAAGGGATACCTTTGGAAGAGGCCAACAGCATCTTTTTATTTCTACATCCCGTACCTGCGCTCGCCAACCCGCCTGTCAACCGTGATGAGTATGGCAACAACCCCCTGATGATTAGGACTTGGATTTGTATTTTTTTGGATCCATGAGGGAGGCATATGTTCAGCAGTGGACGTCCTACGACAGAAATGATGAATATGCAAGGAAACCGCTTGCTACAACTACATCTCATCATCAGATGAGCAAGTTTTACTCATTGATTCAGGAGAAACTAACTGGAGCAACCAATTAGAATAATAGCCAGCCAGTTTGCTTTAGATAGAGAAAACATTTGTTCTACATCGTAATCGAACCACCTCCTGTGTCGTTATAGCACTGTGTCACAAATAAAATAGGGTCCAATAATGGTATCTAGTAAACATGTATTCTTAATCATATTTACACACGATAATCTCAACTATAAAGCAGTGTCAATGCTCTGGAAGCCATTTGGAGTACCGCCAGACACTAGATCGATTTTTCCACATTGTTTGCAACGTCTGCGACGCTTTACATCCTCGTTGCCAGCGGGGCTTACGCACAGAGCAATGAACTTTTTAGTACCACTGAGTACTGAGTAGTGTTCATAGGAAAAATGTCGAGTAACACTCTCCAATAAGTACCTACCTCTATATCAGGTAGAGAAAGTGAACTTTGCTAGGTTTATGAAGTTTGTACCGATCTATTCGATTATATTTAAGTTGAGTATACTCTACCTACCGTAGAAGAAAACAGAGTAAAGAGTACCTCTAATGACCTGGTTGTATAGTATTTCCAAAGAATCGAATTAGATTTAAAGAAAGGACTATAGAACCGACCAGGAAAAGACAACCATATGTCGCGGTTTATTTGTGACAATTCTAAGGAATCATGCGTAGCTTCTATTAGCGATCAGTTATTTATAGCGTCTTGGGTCCATTATATGAAACATGTCCCATGTTTCATCGCTATAAAATGAGTTAGGGTTTAGAATTACCGAGAAACAACGCGATGCGGGTGATTTCATTTTCTGAAAACAATAACCGATGTTTTGTTTTTGATATCGGCCTATTGTTCAAGTCTGGTGTTTCATATTTCCAACTGTTAATCAAAGAAAACAGGAAAATAGTTTTCACTTATTGATGTCAAATATTATTTTTCAGTTGTAATTTTATATTATTCTGTTTTTTAATTATCATATTTCATATTAAGTCGCCTTTCATTTACGCCTTCAACATACTGCACAGTGAAGGATGCATTCCTTAATTTTTATCAAACTAGCATTGGTACAGAAGTACCAGAAAAGGGCGCGAAGGCCTCAAAAGATCAAAAATGTCATGTTTTCGGCCATTTGAAGATTTATATTTTTTGGTGACCTTTTGAGGTCACAATAACTCCGGTCCCTGTGACCTAGGGTCACCAAAATCAATCAGTCCCCTTCTCTCAATAAGACGGTGCTAACAAAAAAGGTTTTATGTAAATCGGTCAACGCGTTCGGTTGTAATCGTCAAATACACAGACGGACATACAGACAGACAGCGCTATGCATATTAAATACCTTACACAGATGGCTTATCTCTACAAATCTCTGGATTAATAATAATAAGAACTAACTACCACGTACTCCACCTATAAATACCTAATCCATTCCCGCAGTAACGGGTAAGCACAAGGCTTAGACTCTAAGTCACTTCCTTTAGTCTCACTGCTCTCACGGTTTATCCAAGGATGTCGCAACAGGGAAACGACATTCTCTAGGCTGTATATCTTACCACCTACACGAAATCCACCTCAGAACTTTCATATCTACTGCTCCGTCTCTTTCCTGCTCACCATCGATGAATGGGACAAGTGCAGCAATCAAATTGGGGCGAGAACTATCGTCGACATCTGTAAGATTACCGAGACACCCACATTAATGCATTTACAAAGAGTTTATTGCACTTTTAGTGCTGTTTGTTATAATTTTATAAGATTACACGCACTTCTTGAAGGTAAAGTAAGTTATTATATTGCCTACGCGTTTGTAGAGTTTATCACAAACAGAACAGCTCTTCCATTTATTAAACTTGCGCAGCACAAACTAGCTCTAAACTATACAAAATTTTTACATATTTATGCGTATCGGAATATACCATATACAAGTAATAATAATACTTACAAATAATATACAAATATAACATAATAATAGAGGTACAATTTATACCAAGGCTATTATACTTGTAGCTGGACATAACATGGCCTGGGAATCATAATAGCTGAGCGTCAAGAATCATCTTCAAGTTCAAATTCAGTGAATTACCTAACTATTTACGTCCTGGATAAACTGGTGCACGCAGATGTTGACGTTAATCTCGATGCACTTGGTATGCTTTGTCTATATCAGCCACCCTATTTTAAACTGAAAGCCAGCGGCTTAGAGTTCAAATCAAAGCAAAGTTAACTGACTAGTAAATTAGGTTGCCTTCAATTATAACCGATGAACTTTTTAAACGACTTTAAAAAAAGAAGAAGGTACTCAAGTAGTTTGTATTTTTTTAATCTTTGTTACCTCAGAACTTAGACGTTTACGAAACTATTTGGAAAATTATTTTGGTGTTCGAATAGATAAGATACACTTCCAGATTGTTCCCATTTTTCACACTCGCTTCTGATGATGCGACTCATGAATAATTTAGTAATTATAATAGTGTCTACTGGAATGCCTCAGGGCTTAGTTACATGCCCTAAATTTAAACACATACTCGTAATAACGTTTGCTTGTTTCAAAACATCGTTCTGGTAGTGGGATCCATGTTAAATCTACACAACAACTCAAATGTTGGAAAATGGCCATACATTTGGTTTGGGTATTTCAGCGACAAGTCAAGAATCATGATTGATGTCAACTTTTTAGTGATTTAAAGTACTCGTCCGTGGGCTGCCGGCAGTAGAATGTTACCTCTCCTCTCATACCCATGGATGCAGTAAGAGCCTGCTAAGGGATACCTCCGGAAGATGGGCAGCTGCGTCTTTCCCTGTACCAACATCCCGTACTGCGCTCGCCAACCCGCCTGCCAAGCGTGGTGAGTATGGCAACTACCCCTCATGGAGATCCATGAGCGAAGCCTGTGTTCAGTAGTGAACGTTTTACGGCTGAAACGAAAGTACTCGTATTATTAGAGACCCCCAACTTCCTGATATCCAAGCCATCTTCACATATACATAAATATCGCTTGACCTAATCGAATCCGGTTTCTTATCGGCAGGCCTTAGCCGCTCGAAGCAAATGGAACATTTTAGTTCAATTTTTTCTTAGTTAATTTGGAACTCCTTGTTTAGGTTCGTAAAGATACATTTTGAATTAGGTCCCATTTTTGATTGTCCCAGTTCTGATTGTGGGATTCATGAGGAATCGAGAGAACTCCTCAAATATTGAAGGCAAACATAAAGCGATTTCGGCATATTTAGCTGAACACTTACCTACACATCATCATCATCATCATCATTAACATGAAGTAATAGATAGATAAACTCTTTATTGTACATTCACCATATAACATAAATTTCACAAAGAGAAACACAGACAAATATAACATACAATGGGCGGTCCTATCGCTAAAAGCTATTTCTTCCAGACAACCTAAGAAATAATGTTTTAATGTCTACTAGAGTCTGCCCTAGATTTAAAGTTGGGTTAAACAAATGCTCAAATATTTTAAATCCAGTTCTGCCGATGGGATCCATGCTTAATCAAGGGAAATATTCAAATGTAATAAGCCTGCTAAGGGATACCTCCGGAAGATGGGCAGCAGCGTCTTTCCGTGTATCAACATCGCAAACTGCGCTCGCCAACCCGCCTGCCAAGCGTGGTGAGTATGGCAACTACCCCTGATGGAGATCCCTGAGGGAGGCCTGTGTTGAGTAGTGGACGTTTCACGGCTGGAATGATGATGATGAATAAGCATAAATAGCATTTTGGGTATTTTCTGCAACATTTTGGATTTACTCATTGTAGTCGGTTTTTTGTTGACAAAATTTCATTAAAACGGTTACTCACCAATTACATATACTTATGTAAAATTCTTACTAGTAATGTAGGCTTTTCTGATAAACCGTCTCATGGTTTTTGCATTATTTTTGAAATTAAACTTTTTTTTCTGTATGTTATAATAAAAGAACTCAAACCCCTATAAGACAGCACTCGGCTAGAGACCATTTGACAAAATCTCCTGGTTCATCATATCAGCCGCAAAACCCCCGCTACTAAACTCAGGCCTCACTCATGTATATCCATGAGGGGTTGTCGCCATATACTCACCACGCTTGGCAGGCGGGTTGGTGAGCGCGGAACGAGATGTTGATACACGGAAAGACGCTGCTGCCCATCTTCCGGAGACCCTTAGTAGACTTACTGCATCCACGGGCATGAGAGGGGGGGTAACATTCTATTGCTCACCCCATGCCATCTCTAGGTTAAACACGGAAAAATGCATTTCCTAGAAATTGCCAAATAGTGTTTGATGCCAAATAGGTAAAAAGTGCCTACTTATTATAACCTATTTTTACAATACAAATAAATAAATAAATAATGCTGGACAAATCACACAGCATCATCTAGCCCCAAGCTAAGCAGAGCTTGTGTTATGGGTACTAGATGACTGATATACTTAATACATTGTACTACATAGATAGATATTTTTTATTATAAATAGAAAAACACCCAGAACACCCTGAACAAATATCTGCAGATCGTACAGACATTTGTCCCGAGGCGGGAATCGAACCCGCCACAGAGCTCGTCTCTCAATATCAAAGGAGAGCCAGCACATTTTTGTGAATCTCTTCAAAGTTTTCCACGTCAGCTAGAAATCAGGGCTCAAACCGCTCCACCTACTGGAGTCTCAGTAAATGTAGGTACTTAAGTATTTATTGGCTGTCACAACCTCCCAGGTCGCATGATCCCGGTTTACGTAGGCCGACTTTATCCTCTCGAGCCCATGCGTGGGCGTAGTTACCGCATCTCGCATTGTAATTATGTGCAATGAATATTTCATGCTCAACTCTCAAATTGCAGTCGATTTGCAAGGATTCATCATTCTCGAACATCATTTTTATTAGGGTTCCGTACATCGAAAGGAAATAACGGAACCCTTGTAGGATCACTTTGTTGTCCGTCCGTCTGTCTGTCAAAACCCTTTTTCTCAGGAACGCGAAGTATCAAGCTGGAATTTATATCAAATATGCAGGTCTACTGTCCCTTGGAGCTGTAAAAAAATCAAACTTCTAAGCCAACGCAATCAAAAGAGACAAATTTTCGACACTCGCAAGGGAATCAAAACCTAATATATAATAATTTCAAGATCCTGAATTCACGGGAAGTAGGGTACTTCCCGTGAACTCAGAATCTTGAAATTTGGTACGAAGCAACGTCTTATAGCACAGATAAAGGAAAAATTGCGAAAACCGTAAATTTTTATTTACATCATTATAATAAAAATGTTTTTAATAATTTTAAACTTACTACCCCTTTCCTCATAAACGCGTAGAGGTATTAAATTGAAATTCATATCAAATACTCTTATATACCTACAGGTTTGTACGGAACCCTCGGTGCGAGAGTCTGACTCGCACTTGGCCGATTTTTTTTAAGCAATGAATAATAACAAGGAACCTTAGAGCAGAAATGTGTTTTCCTTGTCTTCCTGCTGTAGTACATCCTCTGCTGGACAAAGCCCTCCGTCATAGATCACACTGATCATGAGGGGTTGTTGCCATACTCGTCACGCTCGGTAGGGAAATTGGCGAGCGCAGTACAGGATGTCGATACACGGAACGTCGCTGCTGCTCCGGAGGTATACCTTGGCAGATTCTTACTGCATCCACGGGTAATAGAGGAGGGGCAACATTCTACTGCCGGCATCCCACCAGAATATTTTAAACTTCCTTATTTTACCCAAATATAAATTGTATAATTGTATAAATAAAATATAACTTGTGACTAATTTGTCACAAAATGCTGTTTTTATATGGTACTAGCTGGTAACCGCGACTTCGTCCGAGCGCACTCCAGATTAGGTTCAGAGTAAATAAAAAGTGTAGCATTAGGCGGTTCACACACTGCCACGCATCACGCTGCATATTGCGTGAATGCGTCTTCTAACGTTGCTTGTAAGTATCTCCGTTTGTATAGAAAACATGCACAGCCCAACACACCGAAAATGTATCTACGCGCGTAGGTGCGGGGCGAGAAACAAGGTATTGTACACCGAGTCCCGCAGTCTAGCGAACAGCATTGAATGAAATGGGTCAGAGCCGCCGTAAATCTACAAAATGCAACTACGCGCGTGAGTGCGTGCAAAACCCGCACGATGATGCAGATCTGCACTCGCGCCAGTACGCGCGTAGGTGCGTCGACACGCAACATGCAGCGTGGTGCGTGGCAGTGTGATAACCGCCTTAGAACGAAATGCAAGAAAATATTACTTCAAAAAGTATAACTTCATTTAATTACGTTATTATTCTAAGATTTGAATACAGTTTCATCTTATTACATTACATCCTTCATTTCAACCCCTTTAAGTAAAATTTTTACAACGAAAAATAGAACGTCCTTCTCCAAGTGTTCTATTTCTGTGCTAAAATTCATCAAATCTATCAAACACTTTCGCTTTAGTAATCAGATTATGGGAACAATTCTATGTAACTATCAATCAATACAATTTGGATCGTAGGTACAGTCGAGAGCAAATTGTAATAGTGTATGAACGTAGTATGAGTCTTGTTTGTATCCATTGTTACTAATTTATCGAATCTTAATATTTTCTAGCTAGTTTAGAACATTTTCTTCTCAAACTTATGACCTCTCTGTAGCGCAGTTGATTAATAACCCGCAGGGTGATTACGTATCTCGCGACAGGTTAGCAACGGGCCTATATCTCGAGATCATCGCTGCAACAGGCGTAAATCATCGTTGTCAATGGTCAATTTTGTAGTACATTAAAGCAAAAAAAATGCGTGTACAGCGATGATCGCGAAATATACGCCTGTTGCAAACCTGTCGCGAGATACGTAATCTGCCTGCCAGCTGAGACCTAGAGGGTTGCGGGTTCGATTCCCGACGCGGTACATATGTTAGTAATTTTCGTACAGATATTTTTCCTAAGTAGTTTCCTATTTAGGATACTACGTATTTAAAAAAATAATATGAATTATATCAGTCACACAAGCCGTATCTCCATCTAAACGTCCAACCTTTTTTTGATTTATTTAATGAATGACTAAGGGTTGTCATTCATAGAATTGACTGATCAACTGTTTTGCTCCATTGTCCACAGCGGTGACCTTAAGCTGCGTCTCCGTTCCGCAATTCCTGCATTATTCAAACCTCATCATAATACAATCAACTTAATTAGCCACAAGCAATTTTACTCGTTCGACCAGTTAGTTACATACCAACATTATACCCGTATGTAACTCTACGGGTACAAATACGAATCAGAGAAGAAAAATCTTATTACATAGTTAGCTTTATAAATGGACTAAACACAGTCGCAAATAAAGCCTGTCTACAGGGAATCAAGAATCAAAAAATACTTTATTCAGTGCGGCCGCATGGACCTTATTGACGCGTCACAAATTACAAACACAAATAAATAGAATAAAGCACATAATTGAATCTGTTCACTTCAGATGACACGCGAGTTAGGAAAAGAAGTGAACAGAAGAACCTAACTCGGTCGTTATAGTCATCATTTAACAATTTTATTTCGTCTTATGTTACGTTTGACGGAGTTGGAGCAGATTCCGTCCCAAGTGGTTTTGTCCTCTAGGTAATCTGATATTTTATAATAAGCTTTATTGCACAGATTGCGTTTAATAGGGAAATAGTTTATTTATGAGTCCCACTTGTTAGCGGGCCTGGTAACGTTGGTTACTGCGTTTTTGAGCGCAGTGTCGTGTGTCGTGGATTCCAGCGAGTTTCAAATCCGCGAGATGACGAATGACCCTGTTACTTACGCGGGTAATGTGTTTGACATCCAGGATTCTACGATCCATAGCTCGCTGGCATACCCAACACTTTGACGACCTCTGTGGCGCAGCGGGCAAAGGTCCGCCTGCGACGCAAGAGGTTGCTTCGATTCCCGCCTCGGGATAAATGTCTGTACGATCTGCAGATATTTTTTCAGGGTGTTCTGGATGTTTTTTTCTTTATAAAATAAAAAATATCTATCTATGTAGTATAATGTATTAAGTATATCAGTCATCTAGTACCCATAACGCAAGCTCTGCTTAGCTTGGGGCTAGATGATGCTGTGTGAATTGTCCAGCATTATTTATTATTTATTTATATTTGAGGATGGGGAGAAAGCATTATGTCCATTAGCTTTCTTATTTAGGAGAGCGCTAGCGGTTCTTACATGATTTTCTTCATGGTTCAATTCATTTTCATTGGTCCATTAAAATAAAAATAGGATAACATAAGAACAAAAATAAAAACATTTTTCGCACAAATACCATTCACTAGTGCGGAGTTTGGTACAAAGAATTTTAATATTTAGGCTAGATATTTTCGTCTCTCGGGGGTTTGGAGCTTTACGTTACACGATAAAATAGGTAGGTATATTATAATCAAAAGAAACACGGAAAAATACACAATACACAAGGAAAACAGGTAAATACAATAATTTTCTTGGCGATTTAATCCTGTCGGTCGCCTCCTCTCAGTAGATGGCGGGAACTATATACCAAGTGGTCATAAGGAAGGATCCGTACATACACACGGGCTTAGGGCGGGCTCGTCAGAATAAACGCTTTTTAAATACCAATACAAATAGCAATAATGTGTGGAACAGTGTGGAAGGTGGTTAATACGTCGCTGTAAGAACAAAGCAAAGCACGTTAGCGTTTTATGCCCTAATAAGGGAAAACGAGACAATTTGTTACCTATATTCAGAATAAGATTCTGCCGACAGAGTAAACTGGACTCGCTTATAGGCCTGCATTCCACAGTGTCAAGTAACGTGCATGCTTCTTTAAAAATCCTATAAAGTAGGTAATAAGCACCTATATCCACCCATAGATGCCGTGATGGCCGAGTGGTATGTATCGCCGACTTTTGACCTTAAGGTCGTAGGTTCGATACCGACCGTGCAGAAGAAATATATATCAATACATCTGAAGCTGACTGAGCCGCGGGTTGTCATACGTCGATCACGATTTCACGTCAAAGCAGCTATGTGAACAAGCGCACATACATTCTTAATTCTTAGAAAACAACATAAGAGCTTAGTCCGCGGCTTAGTCAAATTCAAATTCATTTATTGCGAAAATGGGTTACATACAGATGTCAATAATATAAACAGTTCTTCCATAATCAACTTTACAGCATGAAATATTCAATAAATTGTTTAAAATTAAAGTAATAAAATATTATCTAAGCAAATAAATTCATTAACAGCACACACTGCCATCATCATTATCTTAGCTGAAGGATTTGGACAATTGCTGACGCTGTAAAAATCATCTGTATGATGGAAAAGGCCAATTTACATTATTTTTTACATAGGCATCCTCTCTATATTTTTATGTGAACTGGCTAACGTGCCGATAAACCTAGCCTATAATCAGGACAAAGACATAATCTGTGTTGCTAAAGACATACCCGTATAAAACTAGTTAACAACACTGGTCATTACTTACTTGAAGTACCTAGGTACAGTCGAAATGAAAAGAATTTCATAAATGATAAAGAATTATAAAATAAATAACAAATATCATAATCACATCATAAATATATTATATAATATATATTTAAATTCTCTGAACTAGCAGCACATATAACAAAATTTTAAGGACTTGATTTGATCATCAAATTGTTTCTTTCTTACTAAGTATTAATTCATGGTGATGAGGGATCTTAAATTATTAGCTTACACTTATAAAACTTATACACCTTTTCATTACAAAACACTTATTATTTATTATTTTAGCTAAAATCATGTTAAACGTAACTCAAAAAAACAAAGTGGACAACACTTATTAGTCGCGACTGTACTGACTCTACTACGGCGCCTGTCTGACTTAACAACGAGTTACTGTTAATGGAAGAGTCTAGCCGACTTGGAAATCATTCTAAATTTAATTAAAATCAAGCTCGTTTTACCTGGAAAATCAAATTCAAAATGTAATATTTACTGCTACGGTAATATCAGAGAGCTAAATATTAATAATATAATCATTATTTGAGGCAACTTAAGAATAGTACAAAGATGGAAACAAATAAACCTAGGAGTAGTAATTAGCCTAGCCTTTACATCTATTGTAGATGATTTATACTTCATGCTGTGTGGGACGCTACAGTGGCTGGGACATTATTAGATGGATTATAGGCTTGCCCAGCACCTATACCATTCTCTCAGCTAAGTCAGCTTCAGACGAATTGACATGTTATTTTCTTCTGACTAACCTAAGAATACATATAAGTAAGGAGTTTATTTTATTTTATTTATTTTATTTTATTCGGAAGACAAACAGTTTTATAATCATAATAGTTAACATAATAAATATACACGAACCAATTATACGTCTTCGCATAAAAAAAACTAAATATAGCTTGCTGAAGTTAACTATCAAACTAATACTAACATATTATAAAATATAAATTTAGAAAACAAAAACTAAAAAGAAAACACAAGATAAATACTTATTAAAAAAAAAACAATCATGATGATGGCACATCGAACCAGCGATCCGACAGGATGTTTTTGACTTTTTGTGCACTTGTATTAAAAACATCTAGGTCGGAGAGTTCCACCAAACTGTTGTACGTAGCTACAGCTCTACTGAAAAAAGCATTTTGTCTGTAGTTAGTTGCGCTAAAAGGCATTTCTAAAGGAATGGGATGTCTGACCGATCTATTTGGAACTTTGATCTTTATTTATAACATAAAGTTAGGTTACGAGTGATGATGGTCTACAACCATCATCACTCGCATTTCACCATGTCAGCGCGTCAGTCTACGTCAGGCGGATCCATACTAGACTAGTCTACGAAGTCAAGTACCTAGTCACGAACTGTTGTATTGAATCAAACAAAGCCATTAAAATCTTTAGAAAGTGCTCAGAGTGTTTCATCAGCAATATTCGTATGTAATAAATCTGTCAGGTCACGCTATTAGTCGATCGTTAGTATAATTTCACGCTTGTCACTTCGATTTACAACTTCACAACTCGAGCTTAACCAGTTCCAATATCAGCATCATTAGACTAGCAATTTGTGTTATTGTGGACACAGGCGACGCCCCATATATAGTAACAATTATAGGGTAAGCACCACACCGTAAGCAGAAAATATTTTATAATTAACGTATTAACACTAAAGCTATAGTAAAACCTCTCGGACATACTTGTAAGAAAATTAATTAACATACTACATGGCGGCTTAAGCCTTTTAGTTAATTTTATTATAGAATACTACTTAATAAATTTAAAAATGCCGTAGGCTGCTGGCAGTTTACCCCCTTCTCTCTTATCTGTAGATGCAGTAAGAATCTGCCAAAGGATATATAAAAAGATGGGCAGCAGCGTCTTTACGTGTTTAACCCGCCTGCCAAGCGTGGCGAATATGGCAACAACCCTCCTCGTGACCTTGAAGATCCGTGAGGGAGGCCTATGCCCAGCAGTAGACGTGGATATTAGTCCTACGTCAGAGATGATGATGATGAAATTTGGAGAGATGGGAATAAGAGGAACAGCTATATAAATAATGGAATAAGAGGAATTGATTCAATGGAAGTGACAAGCGTGTAGCTTGTCACTTCCATTGAATCAATTTACAACTTCACAACTCGTGCTTAACCAGTTCCAATCTCTGCATCATTTGACTTGCAATTTGTATAATGGTAAACACAGGCGACGCCCCATATACAGAACCTGAGAATATAATAAATTATGGGGCAGTCGGCAGACCGTAAATAGAAAATATTTTATAATTGATGCATTGATTGACATTTTTCTTTTTGTCGTTCTCTTTTATTCTCGAGGCTTTAGAACAAAGACATATTTAATTCATTTACATCCAAAATTTAATTACACCAATCGAAAACTAATCAATTCGTTAAGTTGAGTTAAGATTGTGATGATTCGCGCGCGGCAGAGGTTGAAGCTCCGCCATTTCGAAGTGGTTTTAAAGAAAATACTACTCGTAACATATATATATTTTATATTATGTGTGCTAAGAGTAGCAAATAAATTGTGTCTATGTTTATGTCTTTTATAAAGTAGGTGCTGACCTAAAATGACATAATTTAATATTTTCCCATTTGTCAACAGCACTGCGTCGTTCAAGTAACCGACGACGCCTGCCCAAACGCGGATTATGAGGAGCTGAAAATAGTCCCACCCTTTCGCGAAGACGGCGATCTCCTCAAGCCGATGCGCGCAGAACAGACACTGCACTTACGAGCAAGCAAACCTGACAAGATGAAGCTCACTTACGCATCTGCTACTAAGAGAAATGTAAGTATTGAGGGGTTTTTTATTGGACGCACTAAAGTCCGTAGGCATACTAACAAACAGTAAACAAATTTTCTGCGAATTAGTCGGCTCCAGACGCTTTCCTTTGAATATGGCCGACTAAGCTGAGTGGATGGTTTGGATGGTGGCTACTCTAATCCATGAACATAAAAACTGAACTAAACTGAATAAGAGGCCCCTTACAGTCGAATTTTTAAATACTTTGCAGACAAAAAACTAGGCTGCGGCAACAGCGTAATTATACATCGTACTCCAGACATAAATATAAACTCGGTGCCATCCTGCATCGGAGTTCATTGAAATATGCAAATTCCAAATAAAACATAAGCAACAACAAACAGCTGTCGAATACCGCGTCGTTACCGAACCGGTATCATGACTCTTATTAACGTTATTGTCGTCTTGTGGGCTACGTTGGCAATGTTAACTACGAGTTATCGTTGCCAACGTAGCCCACAAGACAATCACGACAGTTTAGTGTGCAGCTAATTGTGGAATGATTGTATATTGTAATTACCATAATGATAATAGCAGAGTCAACTATGAGCGTATTATAAGTTTTAACGACACAGAGCAAAATTATCCCACGCTAAATTAGGCCGCCAAGACCATTGCACAACTGCTTTGACTATTTACTTTTAAAAAATTATGGCCTACATCCATTAAGGAATATATACTAACAGAAACTGTAATCACAGCGTTTTGTTTTGTTAATTTTGCCCATGTTAATTGAGCCTTTGCCACCGATAGCTTAATCCACCAACAACGGTTGACATTATGCATAAACGGACTGAATTTCAATTTCTCAAAGTTAAAATGGCTTTGCCTCGTTTGTGTGTGCGATTATGTGCTCCATAAATTAGATATTAATAAACAAAGTATTTTTTTCTCACAGGTTACAACACATATCACAAGCCGAGCACCGAACAACGTCACTAAAATCAACATAAACGTTGAACACTCTGAATGCAATCCCACTTCATGCACCGTTGTCATCTCTGCAAAACCATCCCCTGACTTCTGCACGTACTTCGATTCCGTCGACATTGTTGTCAAAGTCGATGGATTTACCGATGTTGCAACTATCAAGTACCACGTCCCTTGCTCCTGTGAATGTGCCAAGAACGTGGAGATCAAATCGGCGAAGTGTAATCACCATGGGAACTATACGTGTGGGATATGCAGCTGTGATCCTGAATGGTAAGTGAATGGATGTCATTATTTTGGAGTATAAAGTAAAATTAATATTTATTCACAAAACAGCACAGACAAACACAGAACATTATACAAAACCAACTTATATAACTTATGAGATTACACAAAGTAAAATAATAGTGAAACACAAGATAACGCAATTATAACATAACCTTAATATTTATAATGAAGGGTTCCCATCCAGTACCAGAAAAATCTTGTACCACTGGTACAGGATGGGAATTACAAAAAAATGTCTCCCAACGCATACCACTGGTACACGATGGGAACAAATTTATAAAATTTATTCCTATCCTGCACCACCTAACCGAATTGGTATAAGCTTTAGGTAAGTACCTGTAAGAAATTTCATTATAGAAGGTCAAAGTCAATTCAATTCACGAGTTGGTTTTGTATGTGTTCTGTTTTTGTCTCTGATGTTTTTTTAAATAAATATCTAGGGTAAGTACCTACCTCCTCCGTTTTCATAATTTATCTGCGATATATAAAAAGATTCCACGCTTCCTACTAAAGCAATCCAATATATCTGAGCATGAAATATTAAATACAATACAAAACACTTTATTGCACACCTTTAAAAGTATTGTATGTTACCGGACGGTAAACATGTGAACATGACACTGTTGAGACAACAAAGACAAAAGATGTAGTTAAGTTAATTATGGCCTACGGAGATCCACTTTCGCTGCTGACCGTGTTAATATAAATAAACCTTGTACTGATGACAGTCGTTCCAATTCTTTATCTTTAAATAAGAGGACAATAAGTTGTAAAATTAAAAACCCCGACCAATTTCTCGTAGTTCCGCTGTCCTGTTCCATCATCAGATCTCACTGTTTCATTGAGGCCATTACTCCGAAGATTCCAAACAGGATACTTCTGCAGCGATTGGGTGAAGATTCGGTATCCGAGTAGAGATAAAGGTTACTTTTCATATTGCAATTATGCTTTATTGAATAGATAAATCCTGTGAAATCTCGAATTACTTCATAGTATACAAAATACCTGATAATGTTCAAACACGATTCGGCTGGACAGATTTCATGAGAATGAACATACTACCTCTATATGAAACCACTTGCAAATAGAAAACTAAATCTAAATCAATTCGTTGTGTAGGAGCCCGAGACAGACACACAATACACATGTTAAACTTACTAATAAAACACATTTTTTTGCGTCTTAGCGAAGATGTTGCGACGTGAAGAATATTCTCTGTTATCTACCTAGTCTTCATTAAATTTAACACGAATGTTCTATGTGATTCTCGTAATATTAAAACGCAACTAACTATATAATATACTATATAGGCTACTATTCATTATGATCAAAAAAGCCGTGTTGGCCGAGTGGTATGTACCCCCGACTTTCAATCCGAAGGTCGTTTCAATCCGAAGGGTTCGATACCGGCCGTGCACCAATGGATTTTCTTTCTTGAAAAATGTATGTGCACACTTAACACGAGCTTTAACGGTGACGGAAACATCGTGAGGAAACCCGCGGCTTAGTTAGCTTCAGACGTATTGACCTGTTCTTTCCTCTGAATAATAGCTGACTAAGCTGAGAGGATGGTATAGGCGCTGGGCATGCCTAATCCATCTAACAATGTCCCAGGCACTGCAGCGTCCCGTACAGCATGATTACCAGTTGCTGACGCTGTATAAATCATCTATAATAGATGCAAAGGCCTTACTTTTTTTTTTTAATTATGATCTTATTTTCATCAGGTCTGGCCACAGATGCGAGACAGACTGCGCATACCGAGGCCGGGGTGATATCGATAGCGATTGTGTATCCTCCAAGCACGACGAGGTAAGAAACGTTTTATACGTCTTTGCTAATCTTGTCCTGATTTGATGTATGTATCAAAATTTTTGTACCCATAAGCTGCTTACCTTGAGGCTGGGAAGAGATGTGTGCTTTGGCTTAAAACCGTTAGTAATAAGTAAAGATAATTCGAAATGTAAATTGCCCGTGGATGCAGTAAGAGCCTGCTAAGAGCTACCTCCGGAAGATGGGCAGCAGCGTCATTCCGTGTATCAACATCCCGTACTGCGCTCGCCAACCCGCCTGCCAAGCGTGGTGAGTATGGCAACTACCCCTCATGGATCTTTCGAATAAATTTTTAAAGATAATAAAAACATACTCGATCATCAATATTATAATATATGGGGATTACTCGCATTAGTACAATGAAGCGTCGAAGGGAAATCGGACAAGTTGTGAAGTGAGTAATTGCCCTTTTTTATGAAAATTAATCTTCCTCTCGGTTTGCAAGAGTCATGCTCAAAGATTTGTGTTTCAGCTCCTAGAGTGTTCCGGTAACGGTAAATGCTTGTGCAACGAATGCAAATGCTACGGCGACCGAGAGGGCTCCCAATACTTTGATCGCGAAGAAAAGTGCTCGGACATCTGCATGCAGACCATAGTGTACCCTTCTTGTTTGCTGAACGGTTACGGTTCGGTCGGGGACTGTGCGACCACTGAGAAGGCTAATATGAATATGACATTGGTTTACCGGAACGAGACTTTGGCAACTACAGAAAAGGATTATATGAACAGGTGCGTAGTCGCAACTCAGCAAATATTTATTTTATTTTAACAATCTTAAGAAAACTTACCTACAGCTATGTTTAGAAATTAATACAGGTTGACAATAAAACGTGATTTTATCACGTTAACATTCTGACGGCTAATTAAAAGTTTCAGGCTAGAGGGCTAAGTAAAATACATAATGTAGAATATAGACTAGTGACGTTCACTGTGATGCAGTTGGTCATTGGCCTAATAGCTGAGGTTGGGGGCTTGATCCCGCCGGGAGTCACATGTTCTTTTCTGCATTTATTTTCTCGGATTCTGGGACTTTATTATTATTTGTATAATGTTGCTTTAATTTATTAACATAATGTTATTCTGTATTAAATAAAACATTATATTTACTTACAGAATTAATTACTTAAAACGTAAATGATGCGATTATAGCGACTGTCATTCCCCGCCATCCAAGTGCCAACTATAGCCACAACTGCCTCTAGGATTTTCTTAGACATCTTTAAATTTCATAAAAAATTTTAGACATAAAGTAAGTCTGGCGCATCTTATAAAATGAGAATTTTATGAAACGTAATGTAAAAGACAACTTAGTAATATTTTATACCATAAAGTTTGTGAAGTCGTTCTATCTACTAAGCGGCGAAACTACTGATTAGCCGCTCGTTTGGTTTTGGTCAGTTTACTTACCAAGATTTTTTAGCCGTTGTTTGGTTTTGGTTAGTAAACTGACCAGTGAGTCATCGTTCCACGAAAACAATTGTCATGTGAGTAACTTTGTTATGCTTTCACGCCTAAACCGATTTAAAAAAACACCAATGGAAAGCTAAATTATCAGCGAGTAACATAGGCTGTAGTTAACCCCCGTTAATCATTTTCACGGGAACGGGAACTATGCAAGTGAAACCGCGGGGTGATGATAACAATACAAACATGCTACTCATTTCGGTACAGTGCATCTAGAGTCGCAAAAAACAAACAGTAAACAAGTGATGTGATTTGTAAGACATCCACCATATGGGCAGACGACTTGGTAAGAACCGCAGGTTGGCGTTGGATGCAGGCCGCTTCCAAACGCAACTGCACAGTACTTGGAGATCAATGAGGGAGGCCTATGTCCAGCAGAGGACTTCCCATGACTGATATTGATGATCATGTGTTTGGTACAGGAAAGTGTGGGTCCGCTGTCAAGAGAACGTCAACAATTGCGACTATGACTACTACGCCATGAAGACCGAGGACGGAAGGTTCGTCGTCATGATCAACAGCAACTGCAATGACGTCGTAGTGGGAGCCGTAGCCACCGGCGCGGGGGCCAAGGGTGAGTACCACACCGGATGTCTAGGTCTACCAAAGCGACATGACAATTACCAAGAATTTAAGCTGTACGGGACGCTGCAGTGACTGGTACATTGTAAGATAGACCAGCTACTATATCATCCAAACGCTGCCCATCCAACTCGAATGGGCAGCGTTTGGGAAACTTCGCAACGTTCAACATACCTCAGTGCCTGAAGACGAAAGTTTTCAATCAGTGTGTATTAACAGTGATGGATGACATATGGAAACGAGACGTGGTCCTTCACTATTGGCCTTATGAATAAGTTTAATAAGCTTAGAGTCGTTCAACGAGCCACGGACAGGGCTATGCTCGGGGGTTCTCTACGAGATCGAATCAATTGAGGAGACGTAGAAGAACTCGGGTCACCGACATAGCCAGACGGATTAGCACGTTGAAGTGGCAATGGGCAGGCCATATAGCGTGCAGAACGGATGGCCGATGGGGCCGCAAAGTTCTCGAATGGAGGCCACGGACCGGCAAGCACGCTATTTGTTGTTTTATTTAAGGAAGGCTACAGACTCTATGCACAATAGTGTCTTTACCCAACTGTGTGTCACCCAAACACCATGCCACTGCAAACAATGATCTTTAATCATTTCCCCTTCAAAGTTACGTCAGCTAAACTCTATCTTAATACCACCCAATAGAGTCCACATGTCAGTGAAAAGAAGTAAAACTGTATCAATATTTACCCAGTTGTCCAATATCTCTTGACATCTCATCGTATAAATATGCAATCAACAGATGCTCTTCATCATATCCTTTCTCTTTCTATCCATTGTAAGATATTATCTCCATCCCTTTCGAAAGGACATGTTTAGTAGATTTGACAGCATCTTGCGGTGCACTATCGTTATTTATTTTCCGTTTGTGATGACCTCGAATTGAATACGTTTCTTATCTTGTTGGCGTTGTAATTAGGTGCTTTTGTTTAATTTGTGAGGTGGTCGTTACTTACTGTAATTTAGTAGGTATCCTGTGATATTATTGTATCATACTCATACTACTGTAGATATTTGTAGGTATACCAGGGGTTTGCAATCGTCGTGGGTGTGATTGGTTTGGGGGTTTTTACCGGTAGCAAGGAATGTTATTTGGGTTTTTTACTTGGTAGCGAGGAGTGCAAGTACTGGACATATATCGGATAGGTTATATTATAACTAATGCCAAAGTTAAATTGTATCTAATTTGAAACTTATATATTTTCAATGATTCATGATAATAAATAATTTATATATTTTTAATAAGTATTAAACAACTTAAATAATTTATATATTTTTAATAAGTATTAAACTTCTTTATAAAAATAAACTTGAAACACAGGAATAACTTAATACATTTTTTAATTAATACTACGTATTATTTGTAGTAGGTTCGTAGGTAATAACTAATAAGTTAAAAGTATGGTAATACGTTCTAGCAGTTCTAGTGCTATCTAGTACTACCTAGAGTAGTAGTACTATTGAAAACGCTGATGATGTCTTTTGGGCCGATTCTGGCCACGGCGACTTAACATTTTTTTACGGGTTTTACGGCAGAGCTTCGTTCATGTGCTTTGTGTCTAATATACATTTGCAATAATTGCTCATCTTCGTCGCTATGTAAGAGGTTTGAAGGCGGTCTGCTTTTGACGTCGTCGCGTTTATTGTCCTCGCCATGCATTCCGTCCTCTTCAAAAGTTTTTATGTTCTGTCTGATTCACCAGTCTTCTGCATTCCGGACGTTTTATCGCTAGGGATTCCCAACGAAATGGCACAATGTTGACATCTCTAACTGTAGTAGGTACCTAACTAGTCAATGTTAAAATAATATCTACTTGTTTTTATTAGTCAACCAATAGCACAAGTGAAACTTTTAAAAACAATTATAACGAACAACCAATAAACGTAGTCTTATGTGTCATTTTATCAATGCTACTTACGTTCGTACGTGACTTTAAATGAATGATTTTATTTGCAATGGCGCGACGCTTATAGTTATAAGAGACTTTATACATTATAATGTTGTATAAACTATTACTATTAGTAGTCACCATCTCTATAGCATGTCCTTATCCCACGCTACCTGGATTAACACAATATGTTTTCTTCCTTCAAGCTCAGCGTACTCAGGTACTTTAGCGCTGTGTGTAAAATGCCCATTATTTATTTTTTAACAACTTCAAATAAGGAAGGTTATTTAATCTCTATCACCCACCTCTCATATAGGGAAGTAACGTCTTTTTTATAATATCTCAAACACGGATTGTAGTAGGTAGTCGTTTGTAGTAATAAAAACGTAGTTAGTAGTAGATGTCGAAGTAGTAGATGAGTATAGAGCCGGGGGGGTGCCGGGAGTAGAATGTTGCCTCTCCTCTCTTGCCCGTATATGCAGTAAAAATCTACCAAGGGATACCACCAGAAGTTGGGCAGCATTCTTCAATATCCCGTACTGTGCTCGTCAACCAGCCTGCCAAGCGTGGCAAGTATGGCAACATGACCATGACTTTGGAGATCCATGAGGGATGTCCACAGCTGTGGGCGTGAACAACAGCATCCTACGTCTGAGTAGTAGAGTAGTAGAACTTTTTGTGAAGGGTATATTCGGGGAAGTAACCTACCACCATTTCTGCCGCCAAACAGTAATGTCTGCTTTGGTGTGTTCCGGTTTAAAGAGTAAGGGGGCCGATTAAATTACGGGCACATGATACCTTACAATTCTGTCTCGGGGTGACGGGCGCAATGCAATGCAGCGTTGGCCACGTGCATAGTGAATGTGATCACCGTGGTATTGCAATTTTAATAGGTAGGGGTTACCACTTTACATCAGCTTGTCCCGTCATTTAGTCACATAAAAATAATTATAGTAGTAAAATCCAGAACAAAGACCTCTTTCTCTGTTCTGTGACTAGAAAGGTAGTAGTTAATAGTAGAGTTTATTCTCCGAGGAGGGCTCTCACGGGCACCCGCTGAGGGTTACGGGACGCATTGCGACACCGTGGATCCCTCCTTGTAAAGCGGCCAGGGCGGAACACCCCAGGTTTTTAGTGGGTACACTTCCTTTCTCAAGGCGGGAATCCCACATAACCATTAGTCCCCCCGGGCTGGTGGTATCTATGAAAGATACCACCAGCCCGGGAACTGCAGTGTTTCCTGGGAAACCAAAAAAGAACAAATAAAAATAAGGTAGAGTTTATTCTGAGGCAGCAAGAAGTTCACTGGGCCAGCTCGTCATATAAGATGAGTAAAGTCAATGTATCTGCTAGTACATAGTAGTATCCATGTAGTGTGGGTAAGATATGTCTATGTCTGCGCACGAGTGACAAAGCCCATGTATCATCTCTGCTCTCCCAGGTAGCGCTTATTGCAGTCGACCTACTTACTGTATTGCCGTTAAAAATGTCGGACACATTTTCAACTATGTTTTTAGTTATTTATTTTTAGGTGTAACTAGGTTTGTGATTGTTTAAAGAAGTATATACATCACATTAATTATATGCTAATTGTTTATTAGTGTGATTGCATTGAAACGAAAATATTTCTTAAAATCCGCATTAACTATGAAATTAATAAGGCATTATTACTTCTCTATATAGCCTCTTTCCAAGACATAAGACTAATTCCTTGATAAAAACTACCCTATGTCCAATTCAAAAATTATCCATTTTCAGTTAAACTAGTAATTGATGTACTGAAGAGTTGATAGGGATTCGGCGAAAACAGTATCCGACCAAAAATAAGTGCGCTTCATCATCACCATTTCAGCCGTAAAACGCCCACTGCTGAACACTGGCCTCCCTGATGGATCTCAATGGAGTAGTTGCCATACTCACCGCGCTTGTCAGGCGGGTTGGCGAGCGCAGTACGGGATGTTAGTAACGAAAAGACGGTGCTGCCCATCTTCCGGAGGAATCTCTTAGCAGGCTTTTACTACATCCACGTTCATGAGAGGAGGGCTAACATTCTAAGTGCGCTTACCTTGTCTCAACGTGTGTAGATAGGGATGAGTTATATACAGTATAATGTCGTAAACAGTATAGTTATACGTGTATAACTCGTCCCTGGTAATCGTCGTGGTTAATAACGACCTCTGTGGCGCAGCGCCGCCTGCGAAGCAAGAGGTTGCGAATTCCATTCCCTCTGTTTCTTCTTTTTCGTTGTACTCTTGACAGAGTAGTCGTGTTCGTCATGTCGGAGGAGGCTGTGGCAAACTTGACAATCCTACGCCATTCGGCGCATACCGCAGCCCTTCTGGTGCATTCATGTAGTGGACCCTACGGTCCATCTCATGGGCGAGCTGCCACGTGTGCCCTCGACTCTACCCTGCAACACAAGACGTTCTAAAAAGTGAGAATGTCCATTCACCCATTCCCGCCTTGGGACAAATTTATTTGTATATACTTATTTGTTCTGGATATAAAAAAATCTATCTTTGTAGTATAATGTATTAAGTATATCATTATCTAGTACCCCTAGCCGAATCCATCTAACAATGTCCCAGGCACTGCAGCGTTCCGTACAGCATGATTACCAGTTGCTGACGCTGTATAAATAATCTATAATAGTACCCATAACACAAGCTCTGCTTAGCTTGGGGCTAGATAATGTTGTGTGAATTGTCCGGCATTATTTAATTACGTAAATTCTCCCTTCCAGTGCCCCTAATAGTCGGGATCCTTGGCCTAGTCGCGGTGATCGCAGCAGTGGGGGGCATCTTACTGTGGAAGCATATGAACGCACTGCCCCCCCTCCCGATGACAGATCCACAGTACGCGAACATCGATGCTGAGGACTGCACGGGAGAGAACCCGTTATACAAGCCACCGACGTCGTCCTTCAAGAATCCTACCTATGGGAAATGGTAGTTGAGGTAAGTTCTATAGTATAATGTTTGAATTCATTTTATAGATAAGCTACATTGAAAATTGAATCTTAGAACCCGCTAGGAAAAGCGCTGGAAAAAGAAAGAAAATAAAAGTTTTTGTTGTGAAAATTGAGGCCCTGAGGCCTGAACCAAGCGCTTATAGATCCTAAGAAAGAGATAGATAGAAAATACTTTATTGCACACCTTAAAACTAAGATAGACATAATAACAAGCGAAACACTTAAAACATAGTGACAATTGGCGGCTTTATCGCTAAAGAGCGATCTCTACCTGCCAACCTTGACATATAAGGTGTTATATATGTAGTATTACCATGGACCAAATATATATTTCTTTGGTCCATAATTTGGTTATGATTTATGTATGGTATATTTGTAATTATTACTCTAAACTTTATGTACACCATATAACCCTTTGTCGAATTTTACAATACTATCAAGGTTGCCTGTTAGAGATCGCTATTTAACGATAAGGCGCCAATCGTCATTTTGTTTTCAGTGTTTCTCTTGTTTGTACGTTTAGTTTTAAGGTGTGCATCAAAGTATTTCCTATCTATCTATAGGCGTAGAATTTGTTGGCGCACCTGTATTCTTCCTTTTTCCACAACGTACTCGTAGCAACATCTGTTCTCTTTAGAGACAGATCCAGATCTAGTATCTAAGTAGATAAGTAATAAACATAACTTATTATTATACTTATAACTATTGTGTATCTTGTGCTGATAGTTTCCCTAAGATGAATAAATAAAAAAAAATAAAAAAATAACTTCGCTCTGTATGCAGTTTAGTATGACGAAGACACAACCTTTTTCTCATCAGATGTTGCACAACTGTTTGTCTTGGCTTAACAGTAACCACGAAACACCTCGATGTTTAATTAGCTAGCTTCCGGATCTCACGGAGGCTCGAACCACTTTATGGCTTAAACAAACCATTTTATTTAAAAACGGTTTGATTAACCAGCAACTGATGTGGGTTTATTCTTTACTAGCTTCTGTCCGCAGTTTCGCACGCGTTGTACCCAGATTAAAGTAGCCTATGTGTGTTAATCCTGGTCAACATGTATATAATGTGCAAAGTTTTAGCTTGGTTTGTTCGGTAGATTTTGCTTAAAGAGGTAAAAACATATAAGAAGGATTCAATGTTCTGAATATTTATGTTCGACAAATTGTCAGTAATGACGATAACATTTTTAGGATCATCATTACAGATTATCTTCTACTGTTATTTATTTTATGGTGTACAATAAAGTTATAATCATTCATTCATTCATTCATTCATACAGCCGTAAGATATCCACTGCTGGACATAGTCCTCCCTCATTGACTTAGAGATCCAAGTGCATGAGGGGTTGTTGCCATACTCACCACGCTTGGCAGGCGGGTTGGTGAGTTTTTTTTAGGATACTGTTTAACTTTTCTTTTCGAAGCCTTTGCCTTTAAATTATTGAATATTTTTTTATTGACAACAGTCGAGCGTTTGGCCACCATCTAACTTGGAGACAAATAAGACGTGGCTAAGATGGAGTACGCTTGTAAATTGCAAAAAGTTAGTTTTAGCAGCTACCTTCTTGTGTTTCAGTAGGTGCTAATTTTAGTTCGCACATTTCGCTTTCAACGTAATTTCTTTTATTATTTCTCAGTAGTTGTTGTCAGTCGCGGTAAGGAAGACATTCTGACATTCTAATTTTTTGGGGTTTTTTATCCAAAGTCGTAAAATACTGTCTTGATTGGTATGTGCTTATTAACGCTTTAAATAACGAATATATCCGGTAATTTTAACTGGTAACTCAAAATCTTTTTAATTTTATATCTCACGCTTTCAAAGCTAGCCGGGCGTATCGCTAGTAATAATATAATGTACCTGCTTAAAGCTCGTGTGTCAGTCGTGGTGCTTCGGGCTCCATTCACTATCTTCAACCTTGTGATAACCGTTCACTTGCAACTGGCTTGCAAAGGTCTGCATAGACTGCAAATAACAGTTTGCGAAATAAGGAACTAGATAAGAACCTTTACTAAAACAAAATGTTATCTTGTGTAGAGCTTTTCAAGTTTGCGTAGAGCGAATTCTGAAAATAAATAAATAAAAGTAAATAAATAAATAATGCTGGACAAATCACACAGCATCATCTAGCCCCAAGCTAAGCAGAGCTTGTGTTATGGGTACTAGATGACTGATATACTTAAGGGTGAACAAGTCGCTCATCTTTCCATACAAACGTGGAAGGGTAACTACTCCACTGTCTGACGTTAACCATCCAACACTAAGGATTATATCAATTTATCTCGCCATAATCTATGTTTGTACACACCCAAAACCGTAAAAGAAGTATTTATTTCAAAAATACAAGCTTCTAACCTTTCGTATTTCAACACTGATTTTAGCCCGACTTTGGACGAAACTAAATAATATAAGGAGAAAGAAAACTCAAAAATAAATGCCGTTCCGACATAGTTTAATTATCCATAAGTTGAAATATATGTTATTTTGTAAAGATTACACTCAAGTTTTTCTATAATAACCCTTGTGCTAAAAGTCTATTCACATTTTTGCGCGGTTGGTTTAGGAATGAATCATTGTGCATTTCATTCTAGCGCGCGGGTAAACACACTATGTCAGGTGAGATAGCATACATTTAGGCCGCGCCCACTGACGACTTTGCCTCCGCGACTAGTTGGACCTTAATACATTATACTACATAGATAGATATTAAAATATGGAATAAGTAGCAGAAAATACTCGTTAGGTCGAACGTTCCATTGGAATCATCATCTCAGCCTGCTGTCCACCTCCACTGCTAGACATAGGCCTGTTCTCTGATCTTGGAGATCTATGAGGTAGTTGCCATACTCGCCATGCATGGCAGGTGGGTTAGCGAGCGCAGTACGGGATATTGATGTACGGAAATCATCTTTGCGAGGTATCCCTTGGCAGGTTCTTACTACATCTATTAGTACTGCGGGCAACATTGTAGTGCCGGATTTACGACTACTGGATTAAAGCATTAAAATAACTAATTTTGCCAACTACTTTCTAGGTACAAGTTACTCAGTTAAACCACTAGGTACATCACTCCAATACAAAAGCGAAAATACCTACGCTATCAGCCTACAAAATTGTATTAATAATACCAGCAGTTCACAGCGAGAAAGATTGTACCATAAGAATGCAAACAATAGAGTTGAGATTGCTTTGCTCACCCTCCCCACCTACTTGCAAGTAATCTGTGACGCGGCATCGAATGAGTGGCTAGAGTTGCTTCTACGATGATTTTGATAATAAAACGAATGTGGTGAAAAAAACAGTTCTTTTTAATTGGTTGATCAAATATGATTGAGTTTTATGAAATGGTAGATACATTTTTTTCCTTGTCTAAAATCATGGTTACTAAATTTTAACGTTGAAAATATGCTGAATCGCGTAAATAATTTTAATAGCTACGCATGAAGAAAACAGGAGCAAAGCTGATGCAATAGTGATATCAGTGTTCTGTAGAGAAGTGTTCTAGTGTGAATCTGCTGTGATATTCTTATTGGTAATTTCGGATATAAAACCGGCGTAACACCGACGTTATACCAAGCGATAGGCATTTAACGCGTGGCCTTGAGCGAGTGACGGACGCCTGATTAAACAATGATATACGTAATAAAAACTACCTCATATAAATATGTAGGTAAGTTCTAATGTCCTAACTAAGAAGGCCCTACATTGGAGAACACGTGTCCGCTTTGAAACCATCGACTAACGATGGAACAATAAAATTTTAATGGCCTATGAAAATCTAAGTCAACTATAAATTAACAGCTATGCTATTTTTATTACTTTTAAATTGTTTCGACCGTTCCACTTTCCTATATGATTGATGGTGATGAAACATGTAAAATATAATATTGAATTCACATAAATACCATTTCGATATATTAAGAACACCCACACATCTACTTTCATTCACAACTTACAAACTACAAAAGACAGCATCTCCGAATATTTTCACGTCTACTTATCATAAAAAATCTACTAATCCATACCCACTATCAGACTCTATTTAACTATATTGAACCTACACGTGCTTCACAGGTCTCTGAACGAGATTTTAACCGTTATTATTTTGTAAACGACTTGTTTTGTGTCAAACTGATCTCCATAATTACTGCATTTCTTCATCGGTAGCCAATCTAGTACAAATGCCGGTTGGAGTTTGTTGTTAATAAACGGACGTAACTTAAAACGGACCCTTGAAGTTAATCAGAATGGTTTTGGATTCGGAATTAGAATTTTAGATGACTTTGTAACCTTATCCATAGAATTACAAACTGCTTGATACAAAAATTTATCTTAAAAGCACAAATACATTTTACTAATTAGACTTTTACTCAAATAAACTTCCAGTCAGTATTGCCGATAGTCAAAGGTCAACGCAATAATTGAAAGAATTGAGTGACACACGACGGACGTTAGCTTATTTGCTGGATATTACTGTGATATTACTATGACCAATATTCTAAGTTTAGTTTTGTAGGTAATTCTTATTGTAATTCTGTGCTTGGTTGCTACTTGCTGCTCGTACATAAAATATGACGTGTCTTCTATTTTCTAGTTGTTCAACATTATACAACTTGTTAGTTTCCTACTTTTCACATTGACAAAATATAAAAGTAATGGCTGCACTATGATAAAAAAACATGGAGTCGACAAATTAAATCTAACGTTCAGTCTTTATGAAATCACATCTACGCTCTAAAGTGATGAATTAATAAATAAACACTTATGTAATTTATATTATAGTGTACGTAATTTATATTGTAGTGTAGTGGCGGTGGATGCAGACGGCTTCCAACCGCAGTACTTGGAGATCAATGAGGGAGGCCTTTGTCCAGCAGTGGACGTCCTACGGCTGATATGATGATGATGATATTATAGTGTACCCTCAGTTGACTTGCCTTTAACAGAGAACTGTAGACTTTTTAGTTAGTCATAATCATAGCAATATGGTTTATCACAACTATTAGTTGGAGAAGAAACATTGAATAAGCTAAAAACACTTCCTTATATTTTACTATGTCGTCTTTACGAATTGTCAACTCGAGATTTATAAATGTTAGGCCCTCAAACTATAATTACGAACGATTTTACCTGTTCCAATCAAACAAGCTCGTAAGAAATCTACCAGAAGTTACGACAGAAATATTAATTATCAGCTGGTAGCAACTAGTTATAGACGAGCTCTGTGGCGCAGCGGGCGAAGGTCCGCCTGCGACGCAAGGGGTTGCGGGTTCGATTCCCGCCTCGGGACAAATGTCTGTACGATCTGCAGATATTTGTTCAGGGTGTTTTTCTATATATAATAAAAATATCTATCTATGTAGTATAATGTATTATGTATATCAGTCATCTAGTACCCATAACACAAGCTCTGCTTAGCTTGGGGCTAGATGATGCTGTGTGATTTGTCCAGCATTATTTATTTATTTATTATTTAGTCAACCAAACAATGTATTCATTTAACTATATTTATTTATAAATATAATTATATATGCTGTGACGCAAGCGGTTGCAGATTCAATTCCCGCCTCGGGACAAATGTCTGTACGATCTGCAGATATTTGTTTAGGGTGTTCTATATGATATGATGTTCTAGTGTGAATTGTCAAGCATTATTTATTTATTTATATATAATTCTGTGATTTCACGAATACCTAGTTATTACTGCTATTGATAAACATACCCACATTAAACATTAATAAACATTTACAACTATTTATTCTTAAATTCTGAACTGACATCACAGAAACTACCACAATCCTTACTACAATTATAATCTCTTGTCGTTTGACTGTTAAGTTTCAAACAATATTTTTTCTTTTTTAATTTATTCATTGCTGGTGCCTATCATCAGAACCTTCAAACAAACACTTTGCGAATACAAATGCGAATATGTAAATACATCACTTATTATAACCATTTCCTACCAGCCTTTTGTGTAGTGATAGTATGATTTACACACTACCCACTATAAATCTATTAGGCGTAAATACTATGTCACGAACTTTGTTTCTGATAAGCACAACTGTCTGTCATCAAATCGGCACGTTCAATGTTATTTAGATATTGAAGTATAACGTACGTTATAAAATATCATAATAGCGACTCTATTCTTATTAGTTATTATAGAGTACCTATGCGAAACTGCGATAGCCAAGTTAAAAAAAAGTGTATAAAAAAGTGTTAAAAAGTGTATCAGTATCAAAAATGGCTTGGTTGTGGAAGTTTAATACGAGAGTATAAATAAGTATAGTAAATCTACATGAAACTGTGCATTCAAATATGAGTAAACATTTGTAAGCCCACTGTACAATTAAACTTTTGAACTATGAACTAAAATCATTAATAGTTTGTCTTACACAAACTTGATACAAAAACAATGTGTGTTTGTTTCTTGTCCTACTCACGGCTAAACCGTTTATCCGTATAATCAAGTAATTTTGCTTTTTTATTTTAGTCAGCCATGCACTACAGTCATTACTCAGGGATCTTTGACTCAGGGTAGAAAATTTTTATCTTAAATAATACTAACATGCGCAAATATTAGTATTTTATGCAAAAAATTATATCGTTTTATGTCGATCCGTTAGCCCGTTTCGTGAACATCCTCGACGAATCCCATTTAATGACGATTTGTGCCTTTCTGTGCACATTCCTCAAGGCATTACGCCTTTACCCATTTGTGTTATTTTCTTATTGTGAGAGGAGCACGAAATATTTATTGACCTCTGCGGGTTCGGTGACCGCTAACATGACCCGCGGCAATCCCCCACTTTAATCATTGCATTATGAAACGGATATGGTCTTATTTGTTGCTCTGTATTAGCTATTTCAGGCTGAAATAGCTAATACTAGTCGCTCGGTGGATGAAGTATTTCTGTGCATTAGTCTGACTTCATACGTGTAGAGATATACCTACTCGTAGATACATAATGATTGTTTGAGGAAAGAGGCTGCAGTATCGATCACTGCTTGTTGTTTCTTATTAAAAATCATGTTTTTTTTTACACAGAGAGGCAAGAACTAGGTGTAGGTAATAGGAAATTCCCAAGTGTTTTAATAAGAACCAATTTTCCTCATACAATTACCACAACAAGCATTGGTACGGGGGTACCAGAAAAGGGGGCGAAGGTTTCCGAAAAATGCCATTTTTGACCTTTGGTGACCTTTTGAGATCACAATAACTCCGGTCCCTGTGACCACGATCACCAAAATCAATCAGTACCTTTCTCTCATTATAAGATTTCATGTAAATCGGTCAACGCGTTTGGTTGTAATCGTGTCATGAACAGACAGACAGACAACACTATGCATAATAGGGATATAATACGACATATATGTATTTATTATTAATCAAAATAACTGAACATGACACAAATAATAAAAAAAAACTTACCTATACGAGCATAATGTCAGCGCCGCAGTTAATTAGGGTTATTCAATTAACACGACAAAGTACGGCAGTTATAGCATACTCTGTGTCGGTGCGAATGCCCTACAAGGCGGCATGTCAAGGCAGGGCTTCTATAGCTCCAACAAGGGCATCGAAATGTGGTACTTATCAAATTTGGATTATAATTTATACTTATAAAGGATTTCTAGCAAAAGTTATGTAGATACATTGTGAATCTCTCAGTATTATAAAGAGGAAAGATTTATATTTTGTATGTTTGTAACGAATAAAGTCTGAAAAAGAAAATCTTACTTCTGGTCCGATTTTCAAAATTCCATTAGAATGCTACATTATCCCTGAGTAATATAGGCTATACTTCAACCCCGTATAATAATAATAAGTACCTCTGGAAGATAGGCAGCAGCGTCTTTCCGTGTATCAACATCACTGCGCTCACCAACTCGCCTGCCAAGCGTGGTGAGCATGGCAGCAACCGCCTCATGATCAAGTACTTGGAGGTCCATGGGGATGGCCTATGTCCAGCAGTGAACGTCCTGCGTGGATGATGAATTAATGAATAATCATGATTCATATCACGTTTTTTACGTCTTGTTGTTGTTATTCTACCGCTTAGCATTAGATGTAAAAAACATCTCTCGTCTTAGAATTCGATTATTCACGATTCTCCGTAACGGTATGAGTCATCCGCATTTATTTCCTCAGACTATCGAATTCCGTATCCTAATTTCGCTAAGTGATTCAGTTTGACAAATGGCTACGTCTGAGAGGTCGAGTAGATTCCTTATCGAACTCTAAACGGTACTTAAAAACACAACCTAATTTTAACTGTACCTGATTTATTGCCGTTTGAATGACCCTGTAATCTTCACCAGTGAAGGGGGAAAGGCACAAAAAATAGTAAAATTATGATGGCTAAAAAATAATAACGTGAAATAAAGACACAGATCATCCAGTTCCAACAAAGCACTCGTAAGCAGAGCTGGTACTAAGGCAATGACTATATCTTTTTTGCTGGTACTAAGACCTTGATTGTATCTGCTTGATTTCTCCACTCTTTTAAAAAGCCACTGTATATTCTGTCATTCTATATTTACAGTCAATCCCAAAGTTGCCTGGAAGAAATCGCTCATAGTAATAAGGCCGCCCTTTTTACTCCTGTGTTTTACAGGGTGAATTTTTGAGACGGGACAGTAAGGGCAGGTAACTTAACCGTTATAGTTACAGGAAAACGTTTTTAGAAGACTATCAATAAATTTTTAAGATATTCTGAACTGCATTTACAGATTTTGGAAAACATGTACAGTCAGCAAGAAAATGGTCATTTTACACAAAAAAAATTTTTGATGCCAATCGATCCTCTTTCTTATTAGGATCAAAAGTCTCTACTGGGCCGACTGAGGTTTGAGTACTAGAAATGTCAGAAATTGCGAAAAACTTTTTCCATACATTTCGGTAAGAGTCAAACTTCTAAATTAGCCAAACTTTTTGTTATGGGTAGATCCGCTATAATCCGCCATTAAGAAGACTGGCTGAAGAAAGTAGGTACTTAAGTAAAAAAAAAAAAAATTCAAACTTCGAATTCGATTCGAATTGTTGGGTTACTTCAGATTATTCTTATGTTTGTGCTGAGAAAATTCTAGATTAGACTTCTTGTTAAAAAATGTCTTTATATCGCAAACGTTTGGACTTAATTGAAGCGTATTTTGTAAATAATAAGAACACGGAATCTGCATTGGTGTGGTACACGAATTAGTACCCATTGCGACAAGTACCATCAAGAAAGGTAATTAAAACCCTTTTGAGTGAACTTATGTATTCGTGAAAACGGCGGTCATTTTGAGCCATTTATTTCGTAGATCATATTAATGTAAGTTATTTTTGTCTGTGTCTAAAATACACATTAAAATGATTTATTTTGTTATTATTTCTTTTAGTTCTAATACAGAGGATTATCGATGCACCTATGATGATTTTCTACTTAGGTAGGCGCTTTTGCTTCTAGGTACAGTAAGCCACGAGGCCAGCTTTACAAAAACTGTAATTATCTTATACCTCCTGTATTTCCGTACAAATGTAAGTATTGGAAAAGTTTTTCGCAATTTCTGACATTTCTAGTACTCAAACCTCAGTCGGTCCAGTAGAGACTTTTGATCCTAATAAGAAAGAGGATCGATTGGCATCAAAAAAAGTTTTTGTGTAAAATAACCATTTTCTTGCTGACTGTACATTTTTTTCAAATTCTGTAAATGCAGTTCAGAATATCTCAAAAGTTTATGGATAGTCTTTAAAAACGTTTTCCTGTAACTATAACGGTTAAGGTACCTGCCCTTACTGTCCCGTCTCAAAAATTCACCCTGTATACAGGGTTACAGGTTAAGTCGACCTAAATCCTGTAAGAGGTCGTAGTTTCCATCATTCCTGACTGATTTGACTATGAAACACTATAGCCAAAACTTAACCGTTCTCGAATTATCGGCTTTTGATTTTTTTTAATATAATTCCAGATTTTTTAACTAATGTCCCCTTTTTTTGTTTTGTGCCTAATTTTGTTTTGGTTTTTGCTGTTTTTGTATAGAAGATTAGTTGCTTTATTATTTTAAACCATAAAACTGCAAGTAACTATACCAACTGAGTCGTAGTAGACAGTCAATTGTTAAAAACATAAATAAATTTGAAAAAGTTTATATTTTTTCTTTTTAAGATATTTAAAAAAAAGTCTATGACAGATGTACTGCAGATATACATATTATAAAATATCTACGGTTCAAGTAAATCATTTTATTAGAATTTTATTCATAATTTGTTCAGTAGTGAACGTTTATCGGCTGAAATGATGATGTTGATTACTAGAATAATTTTAATATTCATAACATTGTATGTTGATTGTATTTAACAACAAGCAAATGAAACCGCTTGTTTAGTGATTTTTTTTAATGTTGTCAAGACAAGAGTAATTTTATTTAAATTAGTCTTCAATTCAATAAAATTCCTCAGGCGGCCGCTCACTACGGTTGCTCGTATTAAGTATTTTGGAGTTTTACTTAAATATATACCCAGTACCTACTTTATATAGACAGTAGCGCCGTCTTGGCCCACGGAAATTGCCCCCTGACGAAAAATTCTTCACAGGCAGTGTTTTTGGATGGTTAAAAAAACATAATAACCTACTGTCTCTCCATCTCGGTTCTGTCGCAAGTAGAGTTTTTGGTTGGCTATAAAAAAATCCTAATATCCTAATGTCTCTCCATTTCGGTTCTGTCACAGGCAGTGTTTTCGGTTATTTATAAAAAAAACCTAATAACCTACTGTCTCTCCATCTCGGTTCTGTCACAGGCAGTGTTTTCGGGAAGTTATAAAAATAAAATAAGTAGGTAAATAATGCTGGACAATTCACACAGCATCAACTATCCCCAAGCTAAGCAGAGCTTGTGTTATGGGTACTAGATACTACATAGATAGATATTTTTTATTATATATAGAAAAACATCCAGAACACCCTGAACAAAAAAAACCTAATAACCTACTGTCTCTCCATCTCGGTTCTGTCAAAGGCAGTGTTTTAGGATAGTTATAAAAAAAACCTAATAACCTACTGTTTTTCCATCTCGGTTCTGTCGCAGGCAGTGTTATCGGATAGTTATAAAAAAAACCTAATAACCTACTGTCCTTCCGTCTCGGTTGGAAATTGGAAGTTTTATACCAAATATAAAACTTCGAAAATATTCGGAAGAATAAGTTTTATGATTCGTTTTTATTATGACGCATATGTTTATAACGATGAAAATTATGGAAATAATATATAAGGTAAAATAGCTTTATGCATAAAGAGCATAAGGATGAACAGTTATGTTATCTATGAGACCATAATATCATGGATGGTGATGTTTCGGAGACACTTGTTATTGATTTTGATTTTCGGACAACCGATTTTCGGAGACAAAATGGGGCACCCCTTTAAAACATGTATGTCCTTTCCTACCTTTTTTTCTCTCAAAGGTAGGATAGAAATTGATGTATCAATTTCTACTGTGGTTCTACCCCTATGGTATATAAGCAGTCATGATAGTTACAAGACCATGCGACAAATGTTTGAATTATTGGTTTGCGTTCGAAACCAAACTCATGTTTTTAGTTTTGCAAAACCAGTCCAAGTCACAAATAAATGTCGCGTGGACTACCTGATGCGTAACACTATGTCGTTTGGGCTTGTTATGTATAAACGGAAAAGTGTTTTCTCATTATTAAATTTTGTTGTTAGTTTTGAATTGGTTTTTGGGCTTGTTTTGCGTATCAAAATATCTCATCAAAATATCGAAGGCGCTTGGACTGGGTATTAAAAAATACCACTCAGACTGAAGCTTGCTGCATAAGTGTTTTTTCTATGGCTAAATTATGTCTTAGAGATTACAAAACTGCAAAAAAATGAAAAAATTCAATTTGGCGCTTGGACTCACTATGCATAACTGTATCCAATTGATTGTATTGGGTTCAGTTCATTGTACACCAAACTTTTCATGTGTCCCCACACATGAAAATCCATGGGGGTCAAGTCCGGACTCCTGGCTGGCCACGGTATAGGTCCACCTCTTCCGATCCACTTATTGGGATAATTAGTGTCTAGCCACTCTCTGACACTCCTTCTGAAGTGCGCGGGGCACCCATCGTGTTGAAACCACATGTCACGAATGAGGTTTAATGGTATATCGTCGAGCAAATCATATAAATCTTGTCTCAAAAATTGTTCATAGTTCTCTCTATCCAAATTTTGAGGTAGAAAGTAAGGCCCAATCAAATGGTTAGAAATTATTCCCATCCACACGTTAAGACTGAAACGTCTCTGTGATCCCTTTATCCTTTCTTATTGGGACTTCTTTGAGATTTTGGGGCCCAATAATGTGCGTTATGATAATTAGTTATCCCGTCTTGATCGAATTTCGACTCATCAGTCCATAAGATGCTTCTAAAAAACGACGGATCTTCCAAATCTGCATTGAGCATAAATCTACAGAAGTCCAGCCTCCTCGCAGGATCACCTTCTTCGATGACATGTACTGGCGTGTAGTGGTAGGACCGGCAGTATGCACCGTAAACCACACTTTCCACTGTGAGAGTCCAAGTTATCGAGCAACAACATTGGTTGACGTAGTCGGATCCTGTCGAAATCGTCGAATTATCTCATTATCTTGCTCTTCATCGTCATCATTAATACGTGGTCTACCCAGGTCTGTTCGTCGCCTTGAAACAGAGCCAGTATCTCTAAGTCGTCGGTAAACTCCGTCGAAGACACTAATATCCGGTATTTAGAGGCCAGGATAACGTACTGTGTATTTTCACGGACTCGTAAAGATACACAGTTGCAGTACCCATAACAAATCAAAATATCAGCATTTCTTCGTTCGTAAAGGTCGTCATCTTCAACAGTTCCAAATCAGCTGTTAACACTGGACCTTGATTTGTGCTGTGCTTGTTAAAGCACAGTCACGAATAGGAGGAAACAGTCCAGAAAACAAGCCAAGTCGAGTAAAAACACAGAGCATCAAGGTATCGCATCTACCACGGACGAATCGCGTAAGCAGACTAACTAACCAAACAAACACACACAATAACCAATTGGTACCACATTTAATACAGTTTGTAACTACGACCATTATTATCTGTGGTAGGTACTATAATATTATTCTGCAGTGATTTCTTTCCGTGGTTTTCCCCTTCGACATTTTTAAGTTTGTCACACTCTTTTGTTTATTTAATCAGAATGGTACATAACCACTTAAACACAAAACATATACCTCCTTAGGTATTATATAAATACTGTTTAAACTAATCAGCACTCAATTGACGGATTCGTTGAAATATTTTTTTAAGGAAATGTGTCAATAAAACCACTGATTAACTGTTAATTAATTTAATCAGCGTTTATAAGTAAGCGGGTTAGTGACTTCTTTAAAAATCTAGACATTTGGGCCTTAGTCATTTGCCCGGCAAAAGCCGCATTCCTTTAGGTTTTTAACTATTTTTAGTGTGGAAGGCGACTTGGTCTGATCTTGATAATTCAATAACACACGGTAATCATTAAAGCAGTCACTTACGAGTACACACGTATCAAAATATAAAGATAAATTCATGATCAGATGGATGCTTTTAATGTACACCCCGTACGTGCTAAATGGAACATTGTAGGGACATTTATAGGCTGATTTTATGTCTAGATTTTAAATTAAAGATCCTTTTATAAACGTTTTATAAAGCTTTAACAACCTGTAAGAACTTTGTACAGAACAAATATTATGTAGCTATGATTTATTTATTAGGACGCCTTACAAGAAAAAAACAAAACATGGTTTGGTAATTTAATTACACATACAACATACCTACAGCTTGTGTCTATCTAAGGAAAAACGTCTAGCTTTCTTCCAGGCCTCCTAAACAAAATAAACTTTAAATCGGGGACCAGGTAAGGTAACTGACAGTTTTATAAACAAAATACCTGGGCAGTTTTATTAACCGATTTCAAAAAAGGAGGAAGTTCTATGTTCGACTGTATATATTTTTTTTTATTTAAGTATGTATGTTCACCGATTTCTCCATCAATTGTAAATAAATTTTGAAAATTATTTTTTTATTCGAAAGAGTGCACTTCCGAGGTGGTCCCATTTTAATTTGGTCCAGTTCTGACAATGGGATCCATGAGAAAACCATATAAGTCTTAATTTCAGTATTTTAAAGCAATACAATTTATGTCATGGACCTTAGTGTGGGTTTACATTTTAAAAACAAAAATAGCTTATAATCTTACAAGACTGGGAGGCCGCGCACAATGGTCATGGCCTTCCTGTTAGCAGTGATGTCCTGTGACGCTTACGTCACATTGTTTCCTTAATAACAATGACCAAACAAGGACCAAACCGATTATATCATAATAATAGATTTATTTTAACTATTTTCTATACAATTCCATGCGTTGATACAAAATTGTTGTTTTTATTCGCTTTCGGGATAAGTTTTGGTAATAAAATAACATGTTTATAGATAGAAATATTACTCTTTATTACGTACACCATAGAAAGTAAAAAATAAACAAAAGGATACAAGCAAATAATAACAAACATTTGCAGTCCTATAGTAGCATGCCACCAAATAGGTTATCCTTATTCTGATGATGTCTTTTAAAAACATAATATTATAAAGTAGGTATCACAGAAATAAATGTATTACCTTCAAGTAAGTCAAACATTGACTATATTAATTTACTTTAGCTTACGTATACTCTACCGTAAACACTTGCACGGAGGCTTTGTCAAGTGAGTCATCTTTCGATGCTCAGTCATGACGTCATACAAATCCACTTCATACATAGCACAAACATGTTAACGAAAGTTGTAAACGTGACATGAACACAAAAAGGAGCTATCTAACTACAGGCCAAACAGATGATCTGGTAAAACGTGCATCAACTAAAGTTGATAATAGCTCTTAAATGCATTATTTTTATACGTCCGGATTACGTAGCAAAAATCTTAAAATTGGTTTTACCTACTATCATCATTACAGCCGTAAGACATCCACTGCTGGATATAGGCCTCCCTCATTGACTTAGAGATCCAAGTACATGAGGGGTTGTTGCCATACTCACCACGCTTGGCAGGCGGGTTGGTGAGCGCAGTTCGGGATGTTCTTACACGGAAAGACGCTGCTGCCCATCTTCCGGAGATATCCCTTAGCAGATTCTTACTGCATCCACGGGCAGGAGAGGAGGGGTGACATTCTACTGCCGGCACCCCACGGCATTAACCTACTATGCATCTTTTGAATACTATTTACTATTACCTTATGTACAATCTTTCCTACTAGGTAATATACAACGTGTATTACAATAACATTGTGTACTAAGCCGAATGGTTATAGGTTCTCAAGTTCCCAAGGAACATCTTTTGTTCTACGACTTTTCAGGATAATAAAGCCTAAAAGCCAGCTGATTCTTGTCAAGGCCATTGACCTACGCGATGAGTTGCCGTACAGATATAAAAGTACCTGAAACCTGAAAAGCGTTTTCCCCTTGTTGGCCAAACGAACTAAAAACGCATCTAATATCATGACTCTTCCATTATTATTGATGAATTCCTATAAATTAATTTATTTTCACTTCTTGTGTTGATTATAATTATGTATATTAAAATATAAAGTTTAGATGTTGTGATTCTTAGGATTTTAAATTTTTAACATTGACTTAACTTTAATATTACATCTACAAATATATAATGAACTTTGTTGATTTATCTAATTCAATGCTACTTTGAGCCTTGGGAAAGCCCAATCAGCTGTGTCACAATCGGAACAATTAGTTTAAAATAAGACCTTTGGATCTCTCTATTTCTTTAAAAGTGATTTTCTTTACGCACATTATTTATTGGCTTATGGAAACAATGAGTGCATGCCTATATTACCGATGTTTGTGATGATCATACATCCGCCCTTAATAGCGTTAATTATAGTAACAAGTTTATTGACGTCCGTCGAATTGACCGCAAAATTAACGGTAACTACAAATGTAGGTTCTTGTACTAAGCAGCGATGCTTCGAAGAAATGAACAGTCATGTCATGAGGAAAGTAGGTCAGTCTCTACTTTTTTGTTCAGATATTACCTACTTAGCTTTGCTTAGGAAAGTGAGAGTAACAATGGCGCTTTTTGAAATAATATTCGTTAGGTTAAACCCACACAATATCTTAATATCAAACAGTGTGTGGGTTTATCAGTGACTTTACAATTCCAAAAGCGCAGTTCACATCGCAATGTCTTGATGACCATAGTATGAATGCCGGCCATTTTACGCGTGCAGTGGCCATATGATACCACTCCAGAGATAAGGGGTCAGGACACCACTGGACGTATAAGGACTCGCTTGTCCCGTCGACCGCTATTACATCTTCTGTGGCTCGGGCTATAACGCGGATGGACTAATAAGGATGCTTTCTCCATTTATGAATTTATGATTTTTCTATACGTTTTATTACCGGGTTTATTGGGGTGATCTGTTGATCGTAAAATGCAGATAGTTAAAATTAAATTTGGACGGTGCAGTAGATTTCAGTCCCTTAATTTGTACCACCGGTGGAACTTTGGAAACAAAAAATATAGGTATCTCAGATGATAATATTTCGCTCATTTTAATTTTTGAAGGTAGTTTTAATATCAAATTTTTGTTAGAAAAATATTCATGTCATTTGCACGACTGAATATGTCAAAACCATAACAAAATGTCATCGAAGCACAAGACACCGGTTCTTCGTAAGATATTTATACAATTGCTTTTATGCCATCATACAATATAATATTATATGATAAAAGGGGTTTATATTTGTTGGAGAACCTTGACAGCGCCATCTCTTGTCTGATAGCGGAACGTATGTAGATTTTTTACATATTCGATGATTTCTAAGAAAACTATGCAAATTAGAGGGTTCGTTATAATTTTCCTGTAATCTTTACATACACTCCTATTAGCAATAAAAGTTTCAGGAGTTTGTCTCTGCAAACTTCGGAGATAAGGGGAGAACGCTTTTTTTTCAACGTTTTTGTAAATAAGTCAAAAACGTCTTAAAACAAAACTAAAAACTGTTTATTCATGTGCAAATGAATACCTTTCATATGATACCCCACATGACCTAGTAACTTAACTTAAAAAAATGGATATCCCCTATCCCTGCAATCATTATAGAAATATTTTTTAACATTTTCATATATAGTATTATATGAAAATGTAAAAAAATTAGTAAAAAAATGTTATCTTTAACCATTTCAAATTTCAAGTCGACAGTATCAGAATTTCTCGAGATATCCATTTGTGACAGACAGACAGACAAAGTGATACCATAAGGGTTTCTTTTTACCGTGTTCCGTCCGGAACCCTAAAAAAGTGATTCTCAAACAAAGCCATTCCTAAAAACACTTTTACCTATTTAACATTACATGGGTAAAAAAATATGTCCTAAACAAATGCATTCTTGGAAAAGCCTAAGTCGAATAAAATCAACAACATCAAAAATTTTATTCATGATAATAAGAAAAACTTACGATTTAAGTCACACAAAGAATAACGCCAGTCTATTTATTTTATTGAAATAATGACGCACTAAACAATCTAGATAGTGTGACCGTAAACACTGTGCTTTGACTTGACTCAGTATTCTGATTCAGGCGGCTTAACTTGGTGAAAAATTACCGTTATTTATTTAACGGGCTCAAGTACCCTGCAAAATAGAGCACTCTCGAGGTTACAGATACCAGACATGATACCACAGACGAGTTTTTTAACTCAATACATTATTGCTTACCAGCTACTATTTTACCCAAAGTTGTTGGTAAGTAGATACCATGGGTTCATCATCATCATCATTTCGGCCGTAAAACGTCCACTACTGAACAGGCCTCCCTCATGGATCTCCATGAGGAGTAGTTGCCATACTCACCACGCTTGGCAGGCGGGTTGGCGAGCGCAGTACGGGATGTTGATTCACGGAAAGACGCTGCTGCCCATCTTCCGGAGATGTCCCTTAGAAGGCTCTTACTGCATCCACGGGCATGAGAGGGGTAACATTCTACTGCCGGCACCCCACGGCTTATTATCTATTGTTGTATTAATAATCTATTGTTGGTGAATAATACCTAATTCATACCCAGACAGCCTATTGTCCCTACGATATTGTACAACTGTTCGTAGTAATTGCTTTGTCCCTTAGCAAATCAATTTGTTAACAAAAACAGACTGACAATCAACTTGTGCAAGAAGTGCCAAGTTAATTTTAGAGCATATTAGCTGCTGCTTGCGACTTTTCACGCGTTATAAAGTCCTGGAAAAAAAATTAAGATACCGGTGTTAGAACGGCTCTAACACAAACAAACAAACAAATACCTGCCTAAGAACGGTATTGATTTTTAGGCATATTAGGTACTTAAAGTAAGAGACCTAGGATCTACTTGGTTTGTACGTGAATGTTCACACATCTGTAGTCAGTCCCGAACATCGCTATGACAGGCTGACCACGACAAACACGATGATTTGTATTTTCTCTTACAAAAAGCAGCCTCCTCATTATGCTTGTTGAACCAGCTCTTGCGAGAATGTATAGGTAATAGTCCGACCACGACCGGTCCCGATAGCCGTGGGCGTTCAGATGAGTAGGTAACTTGGCTTTATCGTAGGCTTATAGCACCATAAAGTATCTCCCTTTAATAAACGTTCTCGCAACCAGATATTGCGTTTATTTGCGACCTATCATATTTTGCAGCACTTGCCTAACAGTTTGCAACATTCCCGATTTGCACGTTGCACTATCTGAGGCAAATTGTTATTGGTAGCCTAAGCTATTTACCGATAGCAAAATATGAATGGAAACGCCTTGTTTTCTTAATAGGGTTACCTACTTGGTATTTTTATAGGTATCGTTGTTATTCGTCATCCTAAACACAAACCATAGGTAGAGTAAGTACAGTGCGACCAGAAAGAGTAGAAAATAAATGAGGGCGCCACTTTCGTTTACATGGTATCACCATATAGTATGGCAGAACGCTTTGATACTTGATATTTTTAAATATATTTATAAAACATTGCAATTCTTATTTTATCAAATTTTGCAATAAACATTTTATGCTCAACACATAAAGGTTTGTCCTGAATAAGAATCAAATCCACTGCGCCGATAACGAGACGATAAACGATACCGATTTTATTTTCGCTACTTCGGCGCGCCGGCGCCGTCATCTAGTTATTGTTATCGGATCGGTATCGGCACGGTGGACAAAAGCTCTTAGCTGTGAGTCATGTGCCATGAACAAAACCATTTTATAAGAGCAATGGTATATAGTATGTATATATACATATGTACATATATATGCCGTAGGGTGCCGGCAGTAGAATGTTACCCCTCCTCTCATGCCCGTGGATGCAGTAAGAGCCTGCTAAGGAATACCTCCGGAAGAAGGGCAGCAGCGTCTTTCCGTGTATCAACATCCCGTACTGCGCTCGCCAACCCGCCTGCCAAGCGTGGTGAGTACGGCAACTACCCATCATGGAGATCCATGAGGGAGGCCTGTGTTCAGTAGTGAACGTTTTACGGCTGAAATGATGAATGGTATATAAACATGTCCTATAACACTAGGTGTATACTAACAGACAAAGGGGCTATACAGAGAGGAAAAACACAATAATAAACAATTTTGTCGAATAATAATATAATACCAAATCATACATAAATCACTCTAATAACTCAAAGTCAAAATACTCAATACCCAACATCGATTCTTCTTCATGTTGTGGTAGAACATAATAATTAGAAGTTCCTGCCATACCATCATTTTCATCTTCACTCAGATTCCTCGCTAGAACTATCATCACCGAGTTGTATTATCATTATTAGATTTTTTTCACATGTTCACAGCTTCGCTTCCAGTCAGTTGGAGTAATGGTGTTGATTTCGACAATGCAGGAACTTCTTTCTTAACTGAATAAAAATGATGAATTTTTTGTCTGGTAGCACTGATATCAAACCAGCACTTTCGTAGGTTGACCTTTTCTGTGCTTGGCGGGAGTACCTACCAAATTTTCCACTATTTTTTTGCGTTCATTAGCAATCCTCCTAACCGTGCTTTCAGATTTTCCTGCAACAAAACATAAGTATCAAAATTATAGGATTGCACTACAAAATACGACTCAATGGAACAAAGATAAACAAAGACTTATAGTATGATTGACAATGATTTTGGATGGATTTACATGATTCTTTTAGTAAATTATAACAGTTTACGTCCAGTGTTATTATTTTTAACCAACTGCTTACCGGTCAAATCTGCTGTTCGTTTGTAAACGTCTTCTAATTCAGTTTATTCAGTCAACAGCGTCCCGGCTTGATACTCGGCCAAACATCTCATAAACACTTTGTAAATAATGTCACGAGCCCCACTCCGTATAGTTTTATTCATATTGCTAATATTTTACGATATATTTGCTCTTATTTAGAGAATTTTATACATCAACAACAAATCAAAACAAACAACTCGAATATTCCCTCGATCGATCGAAGTTGCAGTGTTTCCGCTAGCGGAAAATTATTCTGGTTAGTCCAACGTATATTTAAATAAGATTTAAAGAAATTATTATTACATGTATGATTTTTTAATAAATAAATCACATCATACTACCTATATAAATACCAATATTTTTTTGTTATAACATTAGATGGTTGCAAATTGAATATTAATAAGTCAACAAAAACTTTTGAATGCTTGATTCTTTAAATAAAGCATGTTTTTCAAATACATATTATAAAGCAAAAGTAGGTAATCTAAGCAAGACGATACACCTTATCATAAAAATACGTGCATAATTTAATTTTGCAAAGAAAAGCTGAATCTGGCGACAAATTCACTACAGCGGCCACACTGGCCTTTCATAAAGAGTTGCCAGTTTATAGTAAATTTTAGTTCCTCGATAATTAATTTCTACTCTTTCTGGTCGGACTGTAAGCATAGTTGACATTCGATTGTGACCGCTAAGATTGAGTCACTATCTGACTCACTAGTACGCGGCTGCTCTCTCACATTAACTTTTATTTCCCCATAGGTGTTACCTGCTGAATCACCGCGCTACCAAGCTGCTGAGGTCACGAAAAGGACAACGGAATGGATCCGTTGGTCTGGATTGCTCCTGTCTCGTTACCCATTCCACTGCCTGTGATCAACGCCACAAATGAAGAAATTGGACTCGTCCGGTGCTCGCATCGCAGACTATAGATTACCTACACACGTAGGCCTTGTTTAGACTGCTGGTATGTACCTATCTACGAGAAAATAAGTGTTCAATGCATCTTTTATGATAAACTCATTAGACTAATTGTACCGAGGAATACGTTCACGTTGATTCAATGAAGAGATTTAAGTGTGCCATTGTCTAAACAAGGGTTTAACGTACTCTCATTAGCGTATTATGTAATTACTGTGATATTTAAGATGTATAACTGAGTTGGATGGTTGAGTCATCGCTAGCGTTTGTTTGATTTGCAATCTATAAACGTTGGTTGTACTTTACGTGATATGACGTAGTGTTGCAATAACGATATTACTGTAGTAGATAGAGCCACTGTTTACCTACTGATAAGTTAAGTAAGAAAGTAAGACGTATTTCTCAAATTAAATCCGTATCCGTACTCTAGTAAACAAACGTTTAACGAAATCAACTCATTCTTCAAAATAAGTTTGACTAGGTGTTCTTAGAAAACATACACGTAGGTAGGTATTACTTATCTTAATTACTTGAACCAACTTGAACAATCTACCTTAATGCCATTTTAATGATTCCACACGGTTGCTATCATTTTGTTGCTTGTTTATCTTTACCGAGTAAAACTGATTTTTATTTTCAAACTAGTCCATAAATAAAAAATGTTTGTATACCTAAAAATATTTGTACGAAATACAATAGTACCTACCATCTATCAAGACAGGTAGGTACAGTTAAATAAATAGAGATTCTCCATTGTACAGGACATTGTACATTCTTCAAAACGAACATTTTGCTATCTTTTACTTTTTTGAAAAATCTCCTGTACAATGGAGAATATCTAACACATCAATTTGCTCCACTACTGTCATTCGCAGTATTGTATAGTTTTAAGACTGTAAACTTTTAGAGAAAGCAACGCAAAGTGGGAAGTGGCGTAGGTTTGTTGTGTGGGTGTGTCAGCATTGTATTGTACCTACCTACGTGATCGTAAACCACATACTAAGATTTGTTGTAGATAAGTAACGGGGTTTAGCCCCGATCGCAATGCAGGACACACCCTTAAAATTATTCTCAACGTGGTCTTTAGGAATCACTCAGAATGATCGTTGATCTGAAGACATTATAGTTCCTAAGATGATTGGCAATATTTTAATCAGTTTTGGTGAAATATATTGGTAAAAAAATGTCATTAATAAGATATGCTCTAAGTATTTAATCTCAATATTAGTTCTTTTTATTAGAAACCGTGTCAGATTTATTACCAAAACTGAAGATTTTAATCTACAATTTAGATGGTGAATCATGTGGAAAATTTAGTTTTTAAGTAGTTAACGACATTATGTTCAGTTATTCAATTTGTACATAAAAATAAATAGGCTATGATTATAATGTGCATTGTACTTCAAAATATTGTTTAATGCTTGTAAATATAATGTAGAGTAGAACCATGTTTAGCATACATCCGCTAACTTTAGGATTTTACTTTTTAGTTTCTTGCTTTTTATAATAGTAGAAATAATTTATTAACATCACACTAATCTCTTCTATTTAGACTTAAATTGTATTTACTCTCGTAATAAACAATCAGTAAGTAATTAGGCCAAACTCATTAGGCGATAATTTACAAGATATTGTATTTATATCAAGGCCTATTTAGGATACACCTACTACCTAATCAATTTTAGGTAGTTAGACATTTTGTATTTTTATAAATTCGTAATAGATAAGCTAGTCAATAAAAAAATTAAATCAACCTTACTGATTTTATTCTTCCTTTGTGTACCTCTACAACCTGTACCTACTAGTATTAGTAATTAGGATTTTAGTTACCTTCCTTCTCGCTATAACATTCAGAGTGAAACTAGAACCAGATTAGTTCATGTTCCATACTAATAAATAACATTACAATTCTTTAGGAGAACCACAACACATCATCGACATCATCTCCTACTCACGACTTAATAGTTAAACTATTGGAGCCTCTTGCAAACTATCAGAGTTGTTTTGTTAAAAAATTCAACGCTTTTAATATTAGAAAACAGAGGTAACTAAGTAGTGACCTACGCATTCTTATGTATAAGAATATAAGAGCGAACGTCAGGATATATCAAACAGAGAGCTATACCAATGTTAGGGAAATAACCTGTCAATAAAACAAACATTTCCAAAATTAAATAACTTCTTTTATTCCGAGTCAAATTTGTTTCCTACGTGTTAGAACGACAGCCGGCGCAACATTAATTGACCATTTGCACGCTGTTAGCTGTTGCCTGGTGCGAGTGGATGGTCGGTGAATTTATTTTTATAATAAACCGTTAGTCCGCACGTCATACTTCGGGGAATTCGTGTTGCATTCTCCCCACGTGCGCTCGAGAGATGTAACAACTGGACGCTTAACTGATTCCATTGTTTCAATGTGCCCCTTTTATTGGTTAGAACAGCCACGATCTGAGCAGTACAAGTGAAGACACGAGAATGGGGATCAGAATTTGGGCAATGTATGTAGAATAAACGCATCAGTTATTGAAAACGCGAGAACAAAAACAAATAATTTATACCTACATATAAACCACAGCAATTTGAACAAGGAAAAATAATGACTTATTTATTACTCACTAATCTTGTAAAATTATAATTAAGTATGATGCAACAATTTGTTTAATTAGTTTCGCGTCCAATGACTACAAGACCCAGGCCACACGTCACTTGTTCCCCTAATTAGCTCTCGATATGACTCTGGCTATTTATAGCCGTCTGCGCTCAATCCAATGAATTTACGCGCGAATTATCGTTAATACGACGTACGGACCAACCTACACAGTTAACTTACTACAAGTTTCATTACAGACTTTTTAAATATTAATAATAATATAGATTTTTTTTATATTAACTATGCATGTATGATCACAAATACCCATGAACCAAACGAGGCGTCTCAACAATTCGCGATCCCGACAACTACTGTTCGGTCGAGGGGCTGTGGGCAGCACGCGCGCGGCCTTTCACCTCTACATCCCGCATCTGTCGAGGTGCCTTCGCTTCTGAAATCTGCCACCTTCAGGCTAAGCTTGCTTACCAACTACTAAGCCAGCCAGGAGGCTGCTTCCAGAGCGGCCAAGTAAATGAATGCCCCGCCAGCCCGCCCCACAGCACCCGCGCCGTCAACGTGCCCGCTACAATCCGATGCCACAAACACCTAATTTTAATCAATAATCAACAATTATCGCCCACCTCTAACACTACACGCTTTATTAAATACGATCAAGTGGAAAAATAATTTTCGTTCTTCCATCGAAATTAAATTAACATCTCCCATGTTTTATCGACATGGCAAAACAATATGAAATACAAGGCATAGTCTGGCGCAGGCGAGGGCGCGGCCGGCGCCCCTGAGGACGCTCCCGGCGGCTCCCGGCTGGAGGCCGCGCCGCGCTCTGCTCGCGACAGTACCCACTCTCCATATGCTTATAAGAACACTTCATAAAACAGCTTTATACTACCTACACAATTTACACATTTATATTAGGTTTACATTTTTACACAGCAATAATAATTGTTTTGTAGTCTTTGTAGTAATACTCTACTTAACACCGATTGCTAAATATTGTCGCATATTAAGCATTTTTATTACAAACGACACACCGTAGGTCGTGGTGGTCAGCAATATATATCAAGGAAATTCTGTAATTCTACCTATCTTCAAACGTTATTTTGCCCCTCTCGCTCTGGAAGAATTCTATTTAAAGTGATCGGACATTTTTTACTATTAAACTTGCATGTTAGTCACTAAAACACCGATTCGGTAAGTAGCCAAATAACTAAATCTAAGTTTTAAAAATTAAACTAAACAAGTTTATAACAATTTTCAATACAAAACAGACACATTTCATAGATGTTTAACTTCACAAAACAACCAAAACAAGTTCAAACAATTAACTATAAATGCTGACAATATTGTCTTTTGTCTGGAATGACACTTAACTTTTGCTAAACCAAGTTGGAAAACAAATTTTACAAACACAATAAGTTCAAATTTTGACAACTGAATACGAATCAGACTACAAAAACCACGCTATTAAAATATAATTTTAAAAAATGTATGGCAAAATATTGGCGAAGAGTAGCGATAGAGCCCTCCACTAATATTCATCTAAAAGATCCAATACCTTCTCACAGGAAATACTTACCGGGGTACTTCAGTAACAAATAAACAGCTCTTATTCAAACTGAATGTATAACACAGTGGCGAACAACATATAAGAATGGAACTTTCAACAGGTTTTAATGTAACTTCCACAAATTGTTACATGTTAGCACAACACAATAAAACGGGTGAACGGTAAACTAAAGTGATATTTACATAATAAAATATAAGAATACATAACCATCATAAGATTTTAAACTTTTCAATTTATTACACTATGGCATTGCAACTTTGTGACTCGGTTGCGGCAACACAGATACCAAATTAAACCAACATTCCTTTTTTTGGCTTGAAAACGCGTCTTGATGACATGCTCAGATTATTACGAAAAACTAGCGTCTTTTGGCGACAAGTTCTCTATTTCAAGTCGTAAGCTTCAACTAACCTCTACACAAACTGAATCACTTTTCCACCATTATATAATAAGCCAAGGCTTGGAGTATTACGCCTTTAAAAATAGTGATGTACAAGGTGTTAAAAAATGTAGCAGATATACAGCTTGCATCGTAGGTACTATTATGTCCAGCAGGGCTAGTAGGTGAATGCCGAAGTCGCGTGCGGTGTGTAGTATGTAGCCGCAGAGGGAAGCGAGAGCACAGCGCGCCGCAGCCGGAACTAACTGCACGCGTTATAGATCCCTGATGACAAACATAAACACATCAATTGAGTAGGTTCTTTTCAAAACTTGACTATTCCACTTTTGACAAAAATTTTTTTTTTTTTTGGTTGGTGACAACTACACGAAGCGAAAACAAGAGTTTAGCTAAATGCGATAGATCCACTAAAAAAAACACGATTTGGTCAAAAGTAGTTTAATCCACTTCGAAATGGTATTACCTTTTTCAAATATTCATTTTTGGAACAAAACATGATGAATCCTGAAGTTAATTAACTATTTTGGTCTAAATTGCAACAAGACATGTTTTATCCTTACATTTTTCAGTTAGAACTTTATGCTCTTTATTTTTTAATATGGCAAACTAAAATTTTTGTTTTGTGCACACGAGTGTTGTGCAATCGTTCAAAAACATCAATGACATTAAATCCTACGAAACTGAGATCAATAATTCAATTAAATCTATAATTACATGGCTTGACAATAATAATTAAAAAAAACAACAATTATGCATTTTAATCAAAGATCCCAAAAACTCCATGTGACATAAATCTAATATATAATCATCATTTCAGCCATAAAACGTCCACTGATGAACACTGGCCTCCCTCATGGATCTCAATGAGGGGTAGTTGCCATACTCACCACGCTTGGCAGGCGGGTTGGTGAGCGCAGTATGGGATGTTGATACACGGATAGACGCTGCTGCCCATCTTCCGGAGGTATCCCTTAGCAGGCTCTTACTTCATCCATGGGCATGAGAGGAGGGGTATCATTCTACTGCCGGCACCCCACGGCGGCTAATCTATAATAATAATTTAATAAATCAAGTTGACGCTACGCGATTTTTAGGTCTTACAACTGATAAACGGCTGAACTGGAAAGCACATACTGAGGAGCTTATTAAGCGAATCAGTAGTATAGTATATGCTCTACATAGACTGTCATCTACGGTAAATACAAGCGCATTATTGATAGCATATATGGCACGTATGGCAGAGTCGCTAATGAGATACGGCATAATGTTTTGGGGCAATTCTACCAATAAACTTTGTTTTCAAAATGCAGAAGCGATGCCTGCGAGCTATGTTTAAGATTAAAATGACTGATAGTGGTAGACCGTTATTTATAAAACACAAGATTCTGACACTTCCGTCCCTTTATACATATATTAGAGATAGCTATGTATGTCAAGAACAACCCCCATCTTTTTGCAAGATTGTCTGACGCTGTAAGCCGAAACAGACGAGATAATGGTAGGCTACGATTGCATCCATCCAAAACCTCACTCATGCACAAAAGTCTTGTGTGTATGGCACCTATAATCTTAAACAAATAACCTGAAGAATACAGGCTATTAGCATTCATTTATTTAAACAAAAATTAATAAAGTTATTATATGTATACTATATTATTGTAAAGTTTCATTAAAATCCATTCAGTAGTTTTTACGTGAAAGAGTAACAAACATCCATCCATCCATCCATAATATAATATAAGTAGGATAATACCCTATATACTAATATTATAAAGAGGAAAGATTTGTATGTTGTATTTTGTATTTATTATGTTTGTAAAAAATAAACTCAAAAACCACTGGACCGATTTTCAAAAACTCTCACCATTAGAATGCTACATTATCCCTCATAAAATAGGCTATATTTTATCCCCGTATTCCTACGGGAACGGGAACTACGCGGATGAAAATGCGGAGTGCGGCTAGTACATTAAAATCCTGGCCTCTGTATCCGCGCTAGTAGTGTTACTTTGTCGGCACTCATGTTTTTTTTGTTGCTTAACGAAATTTAATATAAAAACAATATTATAAATAATGCTCGACATTTCACACAGCACCATCTAGCCCTGAGCTTGTGTTAAGGGACCAGGTGATTGTTAGAACACGTATTTTTTATAAATACATTCTTATCATACATCTCACACAGCAGCGTGTAGCGAACGGGGGACGCTTCTTTGTACTTACTTGCAATATTAATCTATTGGTGCTAGTAATAGGTATTATGTTATTTAATTATTTTTCTTTTTGTCTTTTGTTCTATGCTTGTGCTGTAATGTAAACCAAATAAATATATATTCTACCTTACCATCCTACCAGGGACAATCTGCAGGAAATCTACAAAAATTTATCCCGCGGCGAGAATCGAACCCGAAACGGGTTCGTATCAGTCGGCTAGTAGACCAACAGGACCACGGAGGTAGTTATCTATGATCGTACTTACTACTAAAACAAATAAACAAGCGTTGAACAATTGCCTCAAATGTCAGTAGGAACATAAAAGGTAATTATTTTGTTCCCGAGTCTGGGTATTTATCTGTGTATGATAAATATGTATTTACAAAGAAAAGTATTTGAGTATTCTATAAACCGTACCAAAGCTCTACTTACTCTGGGGTTAGTAGTATGTTAGTAGTCCAAAGCTTCAATTTACATGCGAGTCGAATTCTGACCTAATGGAATCAAATTCAGACGGTTCATCGGACGCCTGCTATCGGACACCGTGATTGGTCACTATAAGACAGGAACACGCCATACTTCGCCGTCTTAAAACGTGTGTTAGTTTTAAGTTTATATTATGTTAGTTTTTTAGTATATGGGCCATAGAATAAATTATTAGAATCTTTTTACTTTTCAAAGCGACCTTCACCAAAGCTTCCGCAGCACTATTCCTTGAATGCTCATGTGTCTATACTTTTCTATTGTTGCCTGATAATAAAGATATTTGATTTTTTTTTTCTTCTGAGCTTTTCTGCGATCAGTCTTGCGACTATAAGCAAAAGGGTTATGCGGATGATGTCGTGTAGATTGTGACCACAGCTGGTTCACAATCTTTCTTTATTATATTTGATTTAACGTAATTTCAAAGCGACCTCCACCGACGCTTCCCCAGCACCATTCCCTGCATGCTTACACGCGAACGATCCGCACCTACCTCATCCACTGCGACGAGCTGTTGTGAGACGGCGTCGCAGGCGCGTGGGACTGCGTCGCCACCCTCTGTACCACCTGCAAAACAGAATGACCATTCCTAGGATCATCAAACATTTCAATTAAACAACAAGTATGCGTTATACGCAATCATTATCATCATCATTTTAGGTGTATAACGTACATTACTGAACACAGGCCTCTGGGATCATGAGTTGCCATAGTTCATAGTTTATTTATTCATAACAAAAAGTTACATGTCTGGTTGTTTGCAATACATAGTTTTAACCAAATTAATAAGTAACATTTAAACACAAAGTTAGTAGGAAATTAAATAAAGAAAAAATAAACAATGACAATAACAAAAGTCAAAAAGGTCAAAATTAATTGATAATAATTATTCAAACACAATTTTACGTCACAAATTCTTCAAAAATATACTCAACCACGCTTGGCAGGCGGGTTGATCAAGCGCAGTACGGAATGTTGATACACGGAATAACGCTGCTGCTGCCCATTTTCCGGAGGTATCCCTTAGCAGGCTCTTACTGCATCCACGGTATGCGAGGAGGGGGGCACGGCAACAATACATAAACAGGGTTGATGATATAGACGTACCTGCTGCACGAAGGCGCGCGTGAGGTGCGGCGCGCTGCGCTCGGCGAGCTCGAAGGCGCGCCGCAGCTCCTCGATGGCGGCCGCGCTGCCCGCGCCGTGCTTGCGGGACAGCTGCGAACATGATATAGACGTACCTGCTGCACGAAGGCGCGCGTGAGGTGCGGCGCGCTGCGCTCGGCGAGCTCGAAGGCGCGCCGCAGCTCCTCGATGGCGGCCGCGCTGCCCGCGCCGTGCTTGCGGGACAGCTGCGAACATGATATAGACGTACCTGCTGCACGAAGGCGCGCGTGAGGTGCGGCGCGCTGCGCTCGGCGAGCTCGAAGGCGCGCCGCAGCTCCTCGATGGCGGCCGCGCTGCCCGCGCCGTGCTTGCGGGACAGCTGCGAACATGATATAGACGTACCTGCTGCACGAAGGCGCGCGTGAGGTGCGGCGCGCTGCGCTCGGCGAGCTCGAAGGCGCGCCGCAGCTCCTCGATGGCGGCCGCGCTGCCCGCGCCGTGCTTGCGGGACAGCTGCGAACATGATATAGACGTACCTGCTGCACGAAGGCGCGCGTGAGGTGCGGCGCGCTGCGCTCGGCGAGCTCGAAGGCGCGCCGCAGCTCCTCGATGGCGGCCGCGCTGCCCGCGCCGTGCTTGCGGGACAGCTGCGAACATGATATAGACGTACCTGCTGCACGAAGGCGCGCGTGAGGTGCGGCGCGCTGCGCTCGGCGAGCTCGAAGGCGCGCCGCAGCTCCTCGATGGCGGCCGCGCTGCCCGCGCCGTGCTTGCGGGACAGCTGCGAACATGATATAGACGTACCTGCTGCACGAAGGCGCGCGTGAGGTGCGGCGCGCTGCGCTCGGCGAGCTCGAAGGCGCGCCGCAGCTCCTCGATGGCGGCCGCGCTGCCCGCGCCGTGCTTGCGGGACAGCTGCGAACATGATATAGACGTACCTGCTGCACGAAGGCGCGCGTGAGGTGCGGCGCGCTGCGCTCGGCGAGCTCGAAGGCGCGCCGCAGCTCCTCGATGGCGGCCGCGCTGCCCGCGCCGTGCTTGCGGGACAGCTGCGAACATGATATAGACGTACCTGCTGCACGAAGGCGCGCGTGAGGTGCGGCGCGCTGCGCTCGGCGAGCTCGAAGGCGCGCCGCAGCTCCTCGATGGCGGCCGCGCTGCCCGCGCCGTGCTTGCGGGACAGCTGCGAACATGATATAGACGTACCTGCTGCACGAAGGCGCGCGTGAGGTGCGGCGCGCTGCGCTCGGCGAGCTCGAAGGCGCGCCGCAGCTCCTCGATGGCGGCCGCGCTGCCCGCGCCGTGCTTGCGGGACAGCTGCGAACATGATATAGACGTACCTGCTGCACGAAGGCGCGCGTGAGGTGCGGCGCGCTGCGCTCGGCGAGCTCGAAGGCGCGCCGCAGCTCCTCGATGGCGGCCGCGCTGCCCGCGCCGTGCTTGCGGGACAGCTGCGAACATGATATAGACGTACCTGCTGCACGAAGGCGCGCGTGAGGTGCGGCGCGCTGCGCTCGGCGAGCTCGAAGGCGCGCCGCAGCTCCTCGATGGCGGCCGCGCTGCCCGCGCCGTGCTTGCGGGACAGCTGCGAACATCACATTACAAAACTCTTTAATGTAAACTCAAACTCAATAAATGTTTATTCAATAGACCAAAACGCTACTTAGAATAGTCAATTGACATAAGAAGAACAAGACACAATTATTTTACAAGCTTTTATTTAGCTTGCCCTGTATGTATGTAACTATGTTTATTCGCGGAATCTTACAACTCAATTTTGAAGCAGATATCTTCAACCGATTGAGCTGAAATTTTGTATACATGTTTACTTTGGATGACAATGCATGGTCAGCTATGTGACGTCACTCTGAATCCAACATGACGGAACACCCAAGATGGCGGACTACTTATTTTTAATGTACCCCTTTATTATGGGTATCAAATGAAAGGTCTTGCTGAGAATAACTAAAAAAATCAAATGACGTCACTCTGAATCCAACATGGCGGAACACCCAAGATGGCGGACTACTTATTTTTAATGTACCCCTTTATTATGGGTATCAAATGAAAGGCCTTGCTGAGAATAACTCTAAAAATGAAATGACGTCACTCTGAATCCTACATGGCGGAACACCCAAGATGGCGGACTACTTACTTTTAATCTACTCCTATAATATGGGTATCAAATGAAAGGACTTGCTGAGAATAATTTAAAAAAATGAAATGACGTCATTCTGAATCCAACATGGCGGAACACCCAGGACAGGACTGGACTGGACTGAACTGGACTGGACTCGACTCCATACACATAAACATTAAAGTTTAATGCCAATTTAAAACGTCTTTACACAATATATGTAATAACAATGCTAAAATTACTTGGCACGGACATTCGTCTTAATTTAACTTAATTACTATACAAAGTAGATAGTAGATGTTTAAATAATGGCAAACATTTGGGCAGCACATTATTAATTTCCAAATAAAATTAAGTAAAGCACATAATTGAATTTGTTCGCTTCAGATAACTTTTGTCCAAGTGAGGAACGAGAGGGTGTAATGGCGCGCCGCATTAGAAATAGAACAAAGTATAACAATAATTTAGTAAGCCTTATTGATAGATAGTAATTTGTGAAACACAGTCGTACGTAATAAATGGTGTGACTTTTTAAGAGGTTTTCTGTGACTGGTTAACCTATAACGCGATAAATACCCGATAATAATATAATAATTATAGTAAAAATTAAAGTGCCTTTTGTTTATTACCTACATAAGTTATGTTAGGTGCAATTTACTTAGATATCTTTAAACTACAGGTTAGTTATAACATGTTTAATAGTTATTTGTTTGTGCTCCATTCATCCGATAATCCAATATAGTAATAAAAATATTGTCAGTAATGTAAACAATAGAGTAACTAGTAACCTTGCCTTGCCGTAGCACGATACTAACTACTAGCACGGAGGGGTAATGTCTTTATAGTTACGGTAAAATGTAGTTTATGTTGTTAAGGTTTTAATCATCATCATCATCATTTCAGCCTTAAAACGTCCACTGATGAACACAGGCCTCCCTCATGGATCTCCATGAGGGGTAGTTGCCATTCTCACCACGCTCGGCAGGCAGGTTGGCGAGCGCAGTACGGGATGTTGATACACGGATAAACGCTGCTGCCCATCTTCCGGAGGTATCCCTTAGCAGGCTCTTACTCCATCCATGGGCATAAGAGGAGGGGCATCATTCTACTGCCGGCACCCCACGGCGGGTTTTAATAAATAAATGGTTTTATAATAGGTTTTAATAAATAAATGATTTTATAAATAGAGTTACTTACTTCATTGAGTAATGGATAAATAAGCTGCTGTAAATACGGATGCTTTCTGACTTTCTCCTCGCCGTTCGGCCCTCTGTGGTCAAGTGGCGACGCCTGCAATCAACAAACATTTTATGTAAGAACGTCCTGATTATCTAGTGAATCAAGGATTTCAATACATTTTTTTTAACATTATTTTGCATCCAAGCGTAACTGCTAAAATTCGAAGGATTGACATAGGTACGCAAACACACAGGTCTGCTGATGGTTTTAATTTACAGTTTACGTTAATTTCATATTGATAAAACTATTTTAAGTGGGCAAACGTTTAGCCTTTGGTTATTAAGTTAATTTAGGTATCAGTAAACTAAGCCTGCAGATGGGTGACCATATCAGCCGAAGAACCGATGGAGTGAACGAGTTCTCGAGTTTGAGAGAGTAAGCTTCGTGAAGATTTGTGGACTCCGTAGCTCCTATATCTCTCTCCTCTTGCATTTCGGTCGGCTATTAGAGCAACTGTGGCACGGATGTTTATCACTATAGGCTACAGCTAGGTTGTCATAAGTTACTTAAGGCTTTATTGTTATAAACTACGCTGTCCTGACTGTAGGACAGGCCTCTCGCTCCTTCGAGCCGCAGCAGAATAGAGCCGGATAATGATTAGAAGAATAAAGAAGTGCAAAAGAGACTGAGCAGCTATCCCTTTCCCGCTCATTAATATTTAAATAATTCTATCCTGCTCTCGCCAAACTCACCCTCCGTGAACAGAAGGGCATGATCGAACCCACACGGCACTATAGCCTATTTCACGTAGAATGAGTTCGGTGATAGCAGAATAGTTATTCGAAGAATAAATAAGTATAAAAGAGACCAAGCAGTTGTTCCTTTCTCGCTCTTTTTAAATTATTCTATCCTGCTCTCGCCAAACTCACCCTCCGTGAAGCAGACTATAGCTAGGAGGTAGTTGTAAGTACTCACGACTTTATTGTTATAAACTACGCTATCCCGGTTCGAGGGCTGGTGGTCGGGCCGCTCCTTGCGGTCGTCTCTGTCACTCCTGTCTCTCTCTCGCTCCTTCGAGCTGCGCTGCTCGACGGGCGCTGGCCCAATTGGTGATTGTCGTGACTGAAAATTTACAAATAATAATTAGAGAATATAGTACATTCTTTCTTGACGTATGGGACGGGGGGAGGTCTTAGCACCAACAGTGGAACTCATATACGGTTATGTTATAAGTATATAGCTTAGTTTTAATTTAAAAAAAGAGTGCTAATAATATTAGTATCAGCTTTTACATCTTCTTTTTATCTTTTGTTTTTTTTTTCATATTTACTATTAATTTTCTTGTACAGTACACATACTCGTAATAGTTAACTGATTTAACATAATTTTATAACTTTGTATACCTAAATAAACTATGCTGAGGTAAAGAACCCTCGCGTCTACAGCACAAGCCACGAGCTTAGTTATAGAGCGAGGTGTCGAAACTAAACATGGTAACATTAGGCCTATATTAAGCATTTATTTGTTAATTTAGGCTTTACAGAAATAAACACTTTTTATATATTTTTTTTATTTATAAGTATAGTTATTTCTTTTGTTATTGTGTGTACCACGATACTCACAAAATCAAAACTAAATCTCCCAGCCATAAATGGCCCCTAATGTAAGTACAGGGAGGCAATGGGAACTCAACTCACAGTCTGTTTGTCGTTGGTGGTGTTGTTGTTTTGCGGCGGCTTCGGCGGCGGCAGGTCCGGCGTCGGTTCCTCGCTGCGAGTGAGCGCGCCATTTTGCTTCGGCGCCGCCATGACGGGGGATGCTATCACTGGAACGGAACACGCGACAACTTAGCGGCTAAATACAGAGGCGGCTCTAGCCCTTGTGGCGCCCGTGTGCCACCAGTACCCTGGCGCCCCCTAGTAGGAGCGGGGTCAAAATGGAATACTTACAGTTATATTTTCATACGAAAATTCGGGTGCAAATAGTGCAATTTTAAATGTCAAGAAGCTTTTTAGGAAGAAAGGGGTTACAACAATAAAAAATCACAACTTTGTAGGGTTTATAGATAGGTAACACTTTTTTACTAATATAGCTTAAATGAAAATGCTGAACAATAATCTTATTATGATTGCAGGGGGGCGGATAAAATCGGGCGGGGATCTCAAAATTTTTATGTTAAGTTACTAGGTCGTGTGGGGTATCATATGAAAGATAATTATTTGCATATTATTAAACAGTTTTTATTTTTCTGACTCTACTGTTAATAAACGAGGGCAATTGCAGCTATGGGACGAGAAATGGTTGCATTTATGGTTTTCAAATTTTTTGTGAAGTTACTAGGTCGTGTGGGGTATCATATGAAAGGTATTTATTTGCACATTATTAAACAGTTTTTATTTTTCCTTTAAGCAGTATCGTTTTTGAGTTATTAACAAAAATGTTGAAAAAACGACTGTTCCCCCCTTATCTCCGATGTTTGCAGAGATAAACCCGTGAAACTTTAATAGCTAACAGAAATGTAGGTATGTAAACTTTATAGGAAACAATTCATATAGAGGTGTATGTAATCTTTACTTTTCTACGCCAATATAATCTTTAATTATCTGTTTTAAGGCTGATTTCCCGTTGAAACAAAAGTAAGAGTAAGTTCAGATGAACGCGCGGCGACGCGTGGTTGGCTCGGCGCGCGGTTTGAGATTGTACAAATCAATGTTGTTGTGTACATGACCGCGCGTCGCCGCGCGTGCCCGCGCGCACCGCCATGCACCGCGCGCAAGATCTTGAACCGCGCGTCACCGCGCGGCTTAAGATCTACAATCCTGTATCGACCTGTTCAGATGACCCGCGTGGTTTGAGGCGGGCGGACGCACGGAGCCACTAAAAAATGGAGGACGAGATATCAATTGATTTAATAATTGACGAAATTGAAAGAAGAGATGCGATTTGGAATCTTAATTCGAATGGACATCCTAAAGCAGTTGAAAAACCGATCTTCGTGTTGTCTTAGTGTGGGATATAAAGTCACAAACAGGCTTAAAGAAAGTCTTTGCCTCAAAATAGGGTGCACCCAGTATCGTCTTTGCTTTCGACGACGACGTCGCTATGAAACCCACTAGTTTGCGGTATAAAACCCACAAGCACGCGCACGCCACAAGCACGCGCAAGCCGCCGCCACCTGAACAGGTGAACCGCGCGGCAGCGCGCGTCGCCGCGCGGTCATCTGAACTAAGCCTAATGTAGAGTAGGTAAAGACGCAGCTTGTGGTGGCGCCTTGCTGTGCGCCCGGCGGCATCGGCCGAAACACGGGCGCAGGGTCTTTGAGTGCGCTGGTGCCGTGCGCGAGCGACGCACGCATCTTTGGAGGTGTCGCATTAGAGGGCGCTCGGCGCCCCCTTAGACCCGGCGCCCGTGTGCGCCGCACACCCTGCACTATAGGTAAAGCCGCCTCTGGCTAAATAAACTCATCTTTTTTCACACAGGCTTTCTCCGATATACATGTATGTATAGCACAGTTAATTTTCTGTAATTACTAGCTTGGTAGGTACCCGAATAAAAAGCAGCCAATGAGACTCTTCATAGTTGGATAGTAGTCTCATATTTTTGTTACCTACTCTGTTTGGTTTTTTTTTCCCATCATTGAGTATCTTATATCCGCCTAGGTGACAGGATACTGGTAAAAAATAAGTAACATTTAAAAGAAATGTTTTTTTAAGCTAGAATGTGCTTAAAATACTTTACTAGACATAATGTTTTATATAAAGTTAAACCTATTTCGTCCCACTGCTGGACAAATATCCACAAAATATTTCCAACAGTTGCCAGCTGCTACATGCTCTTCATAGCTTGAATTACATAATAAGACCATACTAAAATCCTCATTTTTGCAAGACGAAAATATGAATTGGTTTATGAAATAAATACCTAAGTAATTATTTTAGTAAAAAAAACCGTCTTTTAAGATAGATTCCTCGATTTCCCTGGGATTCCACCATCATATCCCAACTTGGTTTCTGTGGGAACACCTCGGAAATGCAGACTTTCGAATAATAAAATATTTTTTTAATCGGTCTACAATTGACGGCGATATCGGTGACAAAAAATATACAGTCGAACATAAAACCTGTATTTTGACTTATGGTTAAATAAATAAACTTGAAATCTATTGACGACTTCTATGGCACAGCGGTTTCCGCCTCGGGACAAATGTCTGTACGATCTGCAGGATGTTTTTTCTATAATAAAAAATATCTATCCATGTAATAGAATGTACTTATCAAGTGTATCAGTCATCTAGTTCCCATAACAGAAGCTCTGCTCAGCTCGGGGGCTAGATGCTGCGAATTTTCCAGCATTATTTATTTGTTTACCCGCGTCCTCTGCCAGGGCGCGCCTCTTGTTGTCGGCGGCGGGCGGCGCGAGCGCGCGCGCGCCGGCGCCGCCGCGCACCGTCATGATCCACGGCTCGTCCGCCTCGCCGTCGCCGCGGCTGCCTTCCTCCCTGCAACGAGACACATACAGAGTTACTCTTCGCATATTTGCCGTGGGGTGCCGGCAGTAGAATGCTGCCCCTCCTCTCTTGCCTGTGGATGCAGTAAGAATATGCCAAGGGATAGCTCCGCGAGATGGGCAGCAGCGTCCCCGTGTACCAACCTCCCGTTCTGCGCTCGCCAAACCACCTGCCAAGGGTGGTGACTATGCCAACACCCCCTCATGATCAGAACTAAGCGATGAGAGATACCTATGTCCATCAGTCAAACAAGCCAAAAACCCACCTGATGTTAAGCGATGGTGATACCTATTACAACTGCAATACCACAGAATAGTAATGTATACAGTGGTCCGACTTCATACAAACGGACGAAGCGCGAGCTATACCTACGCGCCTCGATCTCGGCTCTCTCTCGGCATCTAAACAGTCGCGACTGTGCCGCAGTGACGAACGGAGGTGTGTTATTTTTTTAACAATAACCGCGCGATTTTTTCAAGGATGTATTGTGCTGTTTTTGGTTGCATGAAATCTTCAAGAACGCATCCAGAGATAACTTTTTTAGATTACCTGGAAACTCTGAAAGGTAAGACTATAAAATAATTTTACTTACTACCTAGTAGGTAGGTACATAATGTGTGTCTTTTTAATGGACAAGTATTTCCTTTTATCTCCCGAAAAAAAAGATGTCTGGATTCTTAAATAAAGTGAATAGAGTAAAGGAAAGTGATTGACACGAGTGAAATAGGCGGTTCATGAATCATGATACGGTAGGTACGCTTGTGTAAAAACCTCGGGGCATGTGTGTTTCGTTTTGTTAATTTGTATAATTCAAAGTAAAGACGTGGTATTTTATTTATTATTGTAGGTTATTCTAATAATTCATAACTATGTTATTTTATAGTACTTCTGCGTACACTATATTTTCAATTTATCTATTAAATTCACAAGGTATTATAAATGGAAACACAAAGTAGGCAAATTTAATTAAAATGCTGGAGGTGGGCAGCCCTATCGCATGTTTACGTACCGCGCGGCTGTAGGTATTTATTTCAAAAATACGGCCGAGTTAAAATACTGTATACATTACTATTCTGTGGCAATACCGAGGTAATCACGTGCATGTGACTAACGCATTAGGCCTGTCACCCTGAGACAGAGTTGTAAGGTCTCATGTGCCCGTAATTCCACCGGCCCCCTTTCCCTTCAAACCGGAACACAGCAATGCAGACATTACTGCTTGGCGGCAGAAATAGGTATGGTGGTAGTACTTCCCCGAATGAACTCTTTACCAAAAAGTTTACTACTACAAGAATAATAGAAGGTCTTATTTTTTAAATAATGCTTAGCTCCCACGAAAACAATTTGAAATGACTTACGAATCTGAATTCTCTGATTCCGTCTCGCTCTCTTCGCTCCTTTGCGCCTTCCATTTCTTATACCTATCTATAAGATCCATTAGATACGAATTCTTCTTAGCCTTTCTGATGAATTGAAACTTTAATAATTCCTTTGCCGTTGGTCTCTGAAACAAACCACGTTTCACGGTTATAGCACAGCGTTACAAAAGCAATGAAGACGGTGAAGATAAAAATCGTTGGTATTTTAATGAAGAATTCTGTGTCTGTAATGTTTTTTTGTTTGTATTCGAAGTCGAGTAAGTTTTTTTATAGTGGCCGATTCTTTAATGTATAACATTTTTTTATTTGGTTACAGATCAATTTAAAAGTTACACAAAATCTAGTGGTCTCTTGCCCCAATGGAATGTTGCCCGTGGATGCAGTAAAAACCTGCCAAAGGGGCAGCAGATGGGCAGCAGCGTCTTTTCGTGTATCAACATCTAGTATGCGCTCGCCAACCCGCTTGCCAAGCGTGGTGAGTATGCCAACAACCCCTCATCATCAGTACATGGAAATCAATGAGGAGGCCTATGTCCAGCCGTGGACGTGCTGCGGCTGAGATGATGGTAATGTTGACAAAATCGGCGTGCAAACTTTTTCGTGGTTTGATTGATGCTTCCGACCTGAGCGATGAACTGTGCTGTTTTCATACACCCAACAATACACTCGGAGCCGCAAGCACAAGCTGTTTGCCGTCCCATACTGTCGAACCTCAGCAGGGGCTTTCCCCCGCACCGCAAACTCGCTGCCCTCAACGCTCTGCTGGACCGCAATCCTCAATGTGACTTGTCCGCAGATATCACATGAATCCATGGGTTTTTGCGAACATGAATTTGGATAATTATATATATTTGGCCTAATAGTACTTGTTTTTTTATCCTTTTTATATATTCTAATGTTGACATTCAACTATACTATTTGAACATTGTAATTTGACGTTAATTTAATGCTGAATTTGTGTCTTTATTTTTATTAATTATTTCATTCAATTCTAAAATATTAGCAATGCAATTAATTAAATTATTGTAATTAAATAAATAAAATCTCCAGTCAGCTCAATTAGGGTTCGTATCAAGATTCGCTTCTTTTTTACAAGAGGTCTCTTGTAAAAAAGTTTTCTGAAGCAAACGAATTAAGTTATGTACTTTAATTAATTTAAATGTCTTTTGTTTTTCATACGTAAATTGAAATTAATTTGGGTCCCAATGAATAAACACATTTAGACAGTTACTTAGATTAAAACATTATTCCTACACCTAGGGGGTTGCTCATTCTTATCAACATTGTCAAACCCAACACTGTCGAGAAAGAACGCTTATATTTCACGAGAAACCTAATATAAAAGCCTTTTATACCAGTTGCGTCTATCTTGCGTCTAAACTATAACATAAACTTATTCGAGTGGCATTCGCGAAACACAAAACTTGTAGATTCTGTGCGGAGAGAGAAACGTCGTGGCGTAAAATGATGATAACATTATGATTAATATCGTTTTTTATAACAAATATCAAGACGGAATGTGAAAACATTATAATAATATTTCTAACATAGTTTTCAAGATGATCAAGATGTAACAGTCGCTTTATGACGTGTCAGTGTTCTCAACATAACAAACACGGTAATTTATTTTCTGTAAGTATGCATGTTTCACATACTTTACCGTGGTACATTACTCCGGTAAAGTACGTGAAACCATCCCTAAATTTAAGATCTTATTTTAGCATCTTTCTTGCATTCAATGATTTGATTAGTTTTCGTAATAAACACAGCTGCACTCTCTAATCATATATATCATATTATTCGTCTTCGATGTTTTGTTTTGGTCGGTGTTGCTTCCTGTGGATCAAATACCACAGATTATAGAACCTTACAAATACGGCGTCACTTAATATCAGTGCCATGTTCTCACGGCGGGGTGTGCTGAGTTAGCGACCGATTTATGTTTCTGTATCATAATGTGTAATTTTTCATTCGACGACTTTTATGTATGTACCTTTGAGACATAAATAAACATTTTCTATTTCTATTTTCTAAATCTTATGACGGTTTTCTGTCCGCACAGACTGTAGTTACTCACATTTTCGGGATCCTTATTTAAGCACGCCTCGACGAACTCTTTGAACGGTTTCGAGTAGCTACCGGTGAGTTGCGGGGGGTTGTTCTTGGGTATGAGGAAGAGGACCCTCATGGGGTGCAGCTCAGAGTTAGGGGGTTCGCCCTTGGCTAGTTCTATGGCGGTGATGCCGAGCGACCAGATGTCGGCCTTGCTGTCGTAGCAGGACTGCTTGATGACCTCGGGCGCCATCCAGAACGGCGTGCCGACGAATGTGTTACGCTTGCTGGTAGTGTTCGTTAACTGGCCCGCGACACCTGGAAATAATATGTATCTGTTATTTGAGTCCATAGTCATTTTCCATAGCAGTAAATTCATTGATCTAGGCGTGACATTGCGAAAAACAATTGTATTAACTAATCTAAATAAACAACAAATATATAGTAACAAATCCGCCTATCTTTATCTAATGAGTGGTCGGAGAGGCAACACATCCAAGGAATACGTAGTAATCTTGCTCGTTAGAGGGCAAATATCTCTGTGATTTTGTTGTTTCTAGTGTTTTCCGTGACGAGGAGGTTTTGAGCATTTATAAGCACTCATTAGATAGATCAGCGGATTTGTTACTATACTATTTATAGTGAATTGAGCTATTTTCATAGCGGATCTAATATTTTTTTTACTTTTCACACGGCAACATCGGGCCCAAAAGTAAGTTTGTGCAATTGATACCAGATGATTAATCAATATACATGTTTCCGTAAAACATTGTATTATACCTACATATCGGAGGAATCTATTTAGGTTTTTATCGATTAATTAATACAAAAACTATTTTCGTTAATCACTCATTTATTTTTTTGTACATAAATATTAAACTCTAACACGTTCCTGTTTGTTATCATTTTAAATCTAAATAAGTTATTATAAGGGTCCTAAAATTCAGTGCGTAGAGGAAATGTCAATAACGTGACCTACATTTTATTTGATACGGATATTTTAATTAATTCACGATAATAATATTCGCGCAGCCATTAAAAGGCAGATAAATATTTGACGAATCTTGACCCCGACCTCAACCCATTTAGGAAAGTAGGTGATAATTAGTATCGCATTAAATTGTGGTGAAACTTCGCTTCGGTTTTGAATAATGCTATGCTTCGTAATTTATAAAACCATTTCAATCAAATAACTACCCACCTACGTAAGCGAATAAGTTGATCATCATCATGATTACTGCTGGGCATTGGCCTAATTAGTAAGGAATTCACAAACATTTATTTATTTATTTATAAGCCTGATGTTTCCCACTGCATGGCAAATGCCACCCTTTCCTCCTTCCACTTATCCCTATTTTGAGCTTGTTAAAGTTGTTGTTAAGCTCAAAACTGTTATATGTCACAAATATGTTTTATTTAATGTTATTTCAGGTTCAAATATTACAGTTTAACACGCAGTATCGGTCCTTATCGTATGATTGCGGAAGGAAAATATTACTAGGAATATTAATGTTAAATGTATTTAGACAGATTACACAAAACCATGCCTATACCGTAATTAATTTACAACTTATCTGCATAGGCTTACAACTATTATAGAATTACATGTTAAATCGACAAAGACCCACTAATAATATTACGTATACTTCGGTCTTAGTATGGAATCAACATGCATTCAAGACACAACAAAAGATTTTTCTCATCGAGCATTCGATTGACCTGCATTCATTTTCAAGCCACCATTTAGCAAAGTACTGAAGCTTGGCAAGCTGTCGCAAACAATAATTGTTGAAATGTGTGTCAAAACATTTCAACAAAACGTTATGTTTGAAGAAGCGCTAGTAAAATTTTACAGTACTCTTCTGAATGCAAAAGAGCGTTCAGCATTTGCTTTGACGCTGAACAAAAGCCGCCTTGCAAATGTTCAAACATTGGCCGAACGCCAAACTTCCAGTGGCTGTAATGCGGGCTTAACTTATAGTATAATGCAACGTCTTGTATCTGCAAGGTTAGAGGTTGTCCCCTAGATGACTTCATACAGAACACGCCCACGTCGTCGCATTCTCCTTTCAATGGAAGAAAAATGTGCCCCTTCCTTTTATCCAATTTCACCCAAATCATACATATTTCATCAAGCCTTTCTGTGTTTGCGACTTTACTAGAAATATTATAGACGGAGAAAAGAAGATACCCTTGGGAAAACAGCGGTCGCCAGCAAATACGTTATATCGATTCCGATAAATTGAAAGAACCGTGCAGTATTAGGTGATTTAGGAATGTATTTGTTCAGAGGGTTCCCCAGTTACAAAAGTTTAATAAATAAGTGCAAATAAGTAAGTCATATAAATGTAGAACCAAAGGTAGAAAATAAGAGGAGTAATGGGTTACCATGGTATGGTCATGGCAGTAGAATGTTGCCCCTCTTCTCATGCCCGTGGATGCAGTAAGAGCCTGCTAAGGGATATCCGGAAGATGGGCAGCCGCGTCTTTCCGTTTATCAACATCCCGTACTGCACCCCTCATGGACCATGGATGCCTATATTCACGTTCACTGTCAGTAGTGGACGTTTTACGGCTGAAATGATGATGATGATGATGGTATGGTCATGTGCTGAGAAGAAATTAATAGAACATAGCAAGAAGAATATTAGGAATGCATGTGGCACGACTGAGGGGAGAGTGGAAGAGAAAATATGTTGCGCCGTCTCCATCTATCGTGGAAAAGGGGAGGAAGATGATGATGAAGCTTGTAAAAAAAGTGTGTTGATTTATTTTATTAACAGACTTGAAAAAAGGAGGAGGTTCTATGTTCGACTGTATATTTTTCTATGTATGTTCACCGATTTCTCCGTAAATTGTGGACCGATTTTAAAATTATTTTTTATTCGAAAGATTGCACTTCCGAGGTGGTTCCATATAAGTCTTAATTTCATTAAGTATTATAAATTATTAGGTACAATTTATATCATTAAAGTCGGTTTTTTTTTGTTGACAAATTAAAGAATTATTATTAGCAGTCAAATCAATGATGTAGGTAAGCTCGTTTCAAAATTGATAAAGTACCCCGGGGGTTCGAGTTTACTTCGTACGCAATCTTTAGTTATTGATATAACGATCACCAGCCGCGATAAGGCAAGTAACAGTAAAGAATTTCGTGTTCGATCTTCACGCATCGTTCGCACTACATCGGCGGCATAAGGAGTGGTCGTCCATCCGTTACGATCTCCGTTCGTCTGTTCGACGTACCGCTGCTTCATATCGATAAAACTACAATAAAAAGTTTAGTATACGATCTACCAGAGAGAAACTACGAGATGCTATGGATTTTTGCGTCACGTTTTATAGTGACGGCACTCGATGAAAATACAGCGAGTCAAGATTTATCGGTTCTAAACTCTCTCGCACAGACATTTGTATGGCTTCACTTGTAATGCTTGTTGACAAGACTGCGATTAATAACCAAGATTAAAATAGAACATGATATTGGTCGATTTAAAGCCTAGATAAACAAGATACCGATACACGACTGAGTCATAAAACAAATATTCTATATTTAATCAAGGATGACATAGGAAGTTTATTGTGCCAACTTACATAGTTCATAGTTCTTTATTAATAACGTTACAGGTCAATTAATTCATGAGAATATTACATTGAAATTAAAATACATAAATTATTAAATTAAAATAAATAACTTTAAAATTAGATACACATTTTAATCAGATCACACATTCTAAAGTCATAAAATTATTAACATGATAAATCGATTGCCTAATCAGCCACGTTCATAACTTGACTTTAAAAGGCTTAGTGGATTGTGCGGTGGTGATAGAAGTTGGAATGCGGTTGTAAACAGCCGTCCCCGTCACGTATGGCAACTTGGACGTCTTCGCTACAAAGACCCATTCCCTTCCATATTTCACTTATGTATGACAGACGTTATTTATATTTCTTAATCTATTTGTAAGCTAGAATCTGGAACGTATGCCAATTAAATCCACGTGAAAATAATTAACACATAGTTGGTTCTTTATAAAATCTCTGATTTGATGCCAATTATTTAGAAAACCCTAATAAGTAATAAGACATTACGATTGCGGACAATGCTTACCATGTACTCATGGCATGACAAATTATGGTCATCATAATGTTCATGCTGTGCAGACAATTTGTTTTGCAATCATTGGAATTTTGTTACATTTACTTCACCTACATATAAACATAAATGTATAAAACAAAGTCAAATTAGTTACACTGCCTATAACAACCGTTGGACCGATTTCAATAATCTTGGATTTTTAGGATTTGTCCGCGCCCGGATTTACATTTAGTACTACTAGCTGACCTGCGCGGTTTCACCCGCATTAAGGCAACGTTACTTGCGAAGGATCGTGATTGTAGCAGTCTGTGTATGGAGGTCTATTTACGGTTACCGTATTTTGATGAATAAAGTGTTAAAAGATTCGATAATATGTCTATAAATTTTAACCAGTCATATCATCTCCTGGGTAGGTATGTATGTATATATTTCAACTTAAGCTTTTGAGATATGCTGCAGAACGTATTTAATTATTTTATTTCCCAACGTTCGTACATATCATCTTAGTGGTAGGAATCCTGTCCACGTCCACTGCTGCGCATAGGCCTTCCTCCCACATGGATCTCGAAAATCATGAGGGGGATGTTGCCATACTCGCCACGCCTGGCAAACGGGTTGGCAAGCCCCGACCGGGATGTTAATATACGGAAAGACGCTGCTGCCCATCTTCCGGAGGTATCCTTTAGCGGATTTATACTGCATACGCGGGCAAGAGAGGAGAGGTAACATTCTACTGCCGCCAGCACTTCATGGCAAGAAAAATGTTGAAACACTTGTTTAAACTTTTATTTGACGATATTAGTACCAAATTTTAAGGATCCCAAGTAACATATTACGTTTCCCGTACAAAGAAGTTTCATCCCCTATATTTTTACCAAAGGGAAAGGCTGATTTTTGAAATATTCTGAAATACGTTTCATTATTTTTATAGAAAATTTCTCGTAAATCAAGTAAAAAACTATGATTTACCAACCTTACAAACTTTCATCCCCTAATTTGCCACTCAGGGGGTGATTTTTGAGAAACGCTGAAACATTTTGGTATCTATTTATGTGAAATTTCAAGTTAATCAAATGAAAAAAAAACATAAATTCCTTTTCCTTTTGTGACTTTTCACAAGCTGTTTATATGTTTTGGCTAATTTAGTTTAGATAGTAGTAGAGCATAGTAGTAGTAGCTAGTAGTTGTAGAGTAGTAGTAGTAGCTAGTAGTTGTAGAGTAGTAGTAGTAGTTAGTAGTTGTAGAGTAGTAGTTGTAGTATTAGGTAGTCGATTCTGAGGCGGTACAAAGTTCTCCGGGACAGCTAGTTTAAAATAAATATTATTTGTGAAACGTGTTTGCACGCTTTAAGTAGTATGAATTATAAGGTCACAATTGGATACAGTTATGCATAATGAGTCCAAGCGCCAATTTGAATTTTTCCATTTTTTTGCAGTTTTGTAATCTCTAAGACATAATTTAGCCATAGAAAAAACACTTATGCAACAAGCTTCACTCTAAGTGGTATTTTTTAATACCCAGTCCAAGCGCCTTCTATAGCAAACGAGATATTTTGATACGCAAAACAAGCCCAAAAACCAATTCAAAACTAAAAACAACATTTAATAATGAGAAATTACTTTTCCGTTTATACATAACAAGCCCAAACGACATAGTGTTCGCGCATCAGTAGTCCACGCGACATTTATTTGTGACTTGGACTGGTTTTGCAAAACTAAAAACATGAGTTTGGTTTCGAACGCAAACCAATCATTCAAACATTTGTCGCATGTTCTTGTAACTACCATGACTGCATAAATACCATAGGGGTAGAAACACAGTAGAAATTGATGTTGAGAGAAAAAAAGGTAGGAAAGGACATACATGTTTTAAAGGGGTGCCCATTTTGTCTCCGAAAATCGATTGTCCGAAAATCACAATCAATAACAAGTGTCTCTGAAACATCACCATCCATGATATTATGGTCCCATAGATAACATTACTGTTCATCTTTATGCTCTTTACGCATAAAACTATTTTACCTTATATATTATTTTCATAATTTTCATCGTTATAAACAAATGCGTCATAATAATAACGAATCATAAAACTTATTCTTCCGAATATTTTCGAACGATTATAAAACTTCCAATTTCCAACCGAGACGGAAGGACAGTAGGTTATTAGGTTTTTTTTATAACTATCCGATAACATTGCCTGTGACAGAACCGAGATGGAAAGACAGTAGGTTATTAGGTTTTTTTATAACTATCCTAAAACACTGTCTTTGACAGAACCGAGATGGAGAGACAGTAGGTTATTAGGTTTTTTTTTTGTTCAGGGTGTTCTAGATGTTTTTATATATAATAAAAAATATCTATCTTATGTAGTATCTAGTACCCATAACACAAGATCTGCTTAGCTTGGGGATAGTTGATGCTGTGTGAATTGTCCAGCATTATTTACCTACTTATTTTATTTTTATAACTTCCCGAAAACACTGCCCGAAATGACGAGACAGTAGTTTATTAGGTTTTTTTATAAATAACCGAAAACACTGCCTGTGGCAGAACCAAAATGGAGAGACATTAGGTTATTAGGTTTTTTTATAGCCAACCAAAAACTCTGCTTGCGACAGAACCGAAATGGAGAGACAGTAGGTTATTATGTTTTTTTAACCATCCAAAAACACTGCCTGTTAAGAATTTTTCGGGCAATTTTCGTGGGCCAAGACGGCGCTACTGTCTATACCTCTATAAAGTAGGTAAGGTACTGGGTATATGTACATATATTTAAATAAAACTCCAAAATACTTAATACGAGCAACCGTAGTGAGTGGCCGCCTGAGGAATTTTATTGAATTAAAGACTAATTTAAATAAAATTACTCTTGTCTTGACAACAATAAAAAAAAAATCACTAAACAAGCGGTTTCATTTGCTTGTTGAGGTGTTAAATACAATCAACATACAATGTTATGAATATTAAAATTATTCTAATAATCAACATCATCATTTCAGCCGATAAACGTCCACTACTGAACAAATTATAAATCAAATTCTAATAAAATGATTTAGTTAGTTAATAATGTTATGGATTTCATTATTTATTGAGAATGTCTTTATGCGTGTTAATCAATATGGAGACCGACATAAGTGGTAACTATATTATAGATCCTGATTATTCGAGCAAACGATGATTATGAAAAAAAAATATGAAATACTATATTAGGGATGTAAAATTTCGGAGACGAAATAGAGAACCGTTGTAAAGACATGGTTAAACCTCTTTGGCCTAATGGATAGCCTATTTCGGAGAAAAAACTAAGATTTAAAATCACTGTTCCCATATAACCCAAAATATTCTAAGTCATTTTACAAAAAAAATATTACAGACCATACGATTGATGATGACGTTAAAGGGTTTGATGGTAATTTAGATTTTGATCCAGAACATGTTGAAGAAGAGAAGATTTAGCATCTACTCGATGGCATCTACTCCATCTACTATATCGTAAGTTGTTAGGTACTAGACAGGTACTGGGGTGAGGGTGGTGTTGACTAATATCATCTTCAATCGTCTCTTTGTCTAAGAAAATACATCTGGGACTATGTTAAAGAATACATGTTTAAATTTGTTTGGTAACATTAGTTTGTCTTAAGATTGTTTTTTTTTAATATTAATCTTGTCATTACTTACCTGTGTCATTTAATTAGTATTTTATTTATGTTTTTCAATCCTCTTTACCCTGGTTTTAGATGCAGAGAAACCTATTCTATCAAATTTAGTTACACATGAGGAGTCTAAACGACATAAATGTCTCTTGGACTCGTTTTGCAAAATAAAAACATCACATTTATCGAGAGTCCAAGTGCATTTTTAGCTATATCTTTTAAAATAAATATTTATTTTGTATTTTATCTTGTGATATGTTAAATTACAAATAGAAGCGTCGATGTATATAGATTTACTTTCAGATGAAGCAAATTCAACTCTCCTGTTAATAAAAACGCGTTTATGTCATTTGCCAAAAAAGTGAAAATGGCGCTTGGACTAATTATGCTTAACGGCATCCAATTAGGCTGTGTAAATCTGCTATCACTCACCGAAATCAGCTAGTTTGACGTCGCCCATTTCGCTAAGCAGCACATTAGCAGCCTTGATGTCCCGATGCAGCTTCCGCTCCGAGTGCAGGTAGTCCAGGCCGCGCAGCACCTCGCGAAGGATCACCGCTATGTGCATCTCCTCGAAGCTGCCCGCCTTCATCAGGTCGAGGGCGGAACCGCCCCCGAGGTATTCCATTATTATCCATAGTTTTGTTCCCTGCAAAGAACAGACGGATGTATGAGTAACGGTTTACAAAATGTATCGCTCTATCAATATTCAATCGATGTTCTCAATGCGGTTGTATTTTGTCCATGTTTGTAAGAGCCGACCTCAGAACTCCCGTTACATATAAACCGATTTGGAAAATTATTTATATGATTGGATATAATTCCAGATTTCCACCGCTTTTATTAGATTCCTGCGTATGGGATATCGCTCAAAGTAGTTTTATACGAACATAAGGCTTTTTACGTCTTATAGACGATTTATAGTGTCAGCAACTGGTATTCTTGCTGTAAGGGACGCTGGAGTGCTTGGGACATTGTTAGACGGATTAGGCTTGCTCGCTTGCTAGTGAGGAAACAAAGGGCCTGCCATTTGCCTATATCGATATTTGCTAAATATGTCAGTAAATCAAGGGATTGAGGTCGTAATCATTAAAAACCAAGTTTCGAATGACACGACCGCGTTATAAGAATGTAATAAAATACTCTTTAGTCGCCCACCAAGATAAAATCCAAAACCGTAGAATAATGTTAATTTTGGGCGTTAAATTTGCATACGTACCGTTTATTGTGTAGGTGAAAGAGAAATCTAGCCGAAAAATAACTTGAAAGAACGTAGGCTCAACTCTCACACGTGTCTGTGGTATTCGGCAATATATTTCTTATAAAATATTTTGTTATTTCACATTCTAATGAGATTTTAACAACATGCTCCTTGTAGATCGTGGCAGGTAATCAATTAATTAAACATATTAACAAAAATACGTGCAAACTTCTAAAAACAATATTAGAGTACTTAACCATTTAACATTGACAAAATCAAAGCATTATAAGCTATATCGCTCGTTATATGATCGTGTTAATATTTGATGAAAATAACTAATATTTACAGTATTCATTTAAGTTCAGCAAGAACCGTCTGGTAAGAGGTGCCGGAGTCGATAGGGGTTGATGTATGTAAGGTACATAGATTCTATTGACTATTGGCGCCTCAAAAATCGTCCTGTTACCGATAAAAATGCATTTAGCATCGATTATATAAATTTCGTCAAGCAATCATAGATTAATCAATTAAATAATGAACAACCCACCCGCTGCTGATAACTCAAGTCGAATTAAAATAGTTTAAATAAACCAACTCGAAGATTGAAAATATTACATTTTTTTTGTAAAAAAAAATTATAATTCTAACAAACGCTTATAATTTATCGGCAAAGTTACACAACCCGCAAAGTATACTTTGCAAAGTTGTTAAAATTGATAAGCCTGACATTCACTGATTACAGGGAAACTCCCAAACTTTCTAATAAAGTGGCATAATGTACTTGAGACTTGTTTGATAATAAATGACACTGAGCTGCGGTAAACCCTGGACTTCTTCAGGGACCGTTTTGAGTTTTGCTGATTTGACGTTACCGAATCCCGACCCAAATATAAATGCGAGAGTATATTATTGTATTTGTATTACGCTTGCACTGCTGAGCAGCTGAATGGATCTTGATTAAAAAGATGAGAATCTACAAGGAAATTAGCAATTTTTTTTTAGAAATACGCTGACGTATGTATTTGCATTCGAACATTTCCAGCGAGTCAGAAACTCAAGAGCTTGAATTAGACAAGGACTGCGAGAATGTCAGGAGATTGAATGTGCTGACAGTGTCGTCACTAACACATCCTATCAACAGAATCAGGGACTTGAGTTTTGCCGAATCGGCGCCGGCGTCCGTGGGTACGCATTAACGGAATAAAGGTCAAAACGAACATTTCCAGTAAGTCACCAACTCGAGAGCTTGCAATAGGAGCAGGACTGCGGGAATGACACAGGGGATTGTTTCATAACAGGAACAATATAGCGATAACTCATGAGCACCCGACAGTGTCGTCACATATTGCGGTACATGCGGAAGCAACAATGGGCGCACCGGAGCGGGGTTCCGTCGCCTCATTCACGCTCCATCAACGAGCATCTGGCTCTACTGTCAGCATCCATGGACGACCTTTTAAATTGTCTTTACCTATTTATAAAGTTTGGTTTCTAATTTACCTTTAAAGGTTAATTCAACAGGTTCTCAAGCGAAGGTTGTTAAAAATTAATGAAATGTGAGTTTGCACGATTAACAACGTGAAAAGTAATAAAATCATTTAATATTGTGACGTAAGTAGTGACATGAAAGGGCATACCTAATACCTTTCACGTCACTACTTACGTACACACAAAGCATTTATCAAATAAATATTTCATGAGACGGTAGACGACAGCCTGTCTTCATTATACGTTGCGTTAATCCACGACCACGCGTCACTATTGAAAGACTTGCGAGATCTTTGACGGCATTCTCCGCGAGACAACAAAGAAAGTAGATAGATACAAGAAAAATAGCTGAATAGCGAGCAACGCAGATTCCGAGACGCAAATATATTTTTTGGCTAAAATAATCTTATACGCAGTAAAAAGACAAGAAGTACATTAACCATAGTTTATTTTCGTTGTATTGAAACGAATCCAAAAACAAAAATAAGGTAAAATTTTGCAACATTTCACAACATTAGAATTACAAAGATATACGATGACGTGAACGGAAATGTCTGAATCTGAATGGCCTGCATAAGACGATGTATCAAAAAAAAAGGTTTGATTTTGATAGGACCTACTCTAATGACCGGCTTTTATAAGAAATCGTTAAATTAATTTGTGCAACAGTATTTTGTATGAAATATATGGTTTATTTTATACATTAGCATTGCTATTTTGTCTGTGCCAGAGACAAAATAGCAATGAAGAAATTAGAAATTCCAAAAGCAATAATGAAATGGAAAGATAAACAATTTCAATCGGAGTTATTTGTGCGTTCGCCGTAGGTATGTAGTATGTATATCCGACCATCCGTGCGTATGGAATAATATTATGTAAAACGAAATCCCCTGTGCCAACAATATCACGCAGATATTGTATTCCAGGAACTATGATTTACGACTATATTATCCCGAGATTTTGCTTGGCACGAAAAGTAACAGGTTATTTAGTTTAGTAAACATATCGTTTCGCATAAACGACAAGGATTTTTAAAATGGATATCTGCTGATACATAAGGAGGTGCCTTCCTTCTTTGAGGAAACGAAAAAAACTTTAAAGAATCTTGATTCTTTATCATAGCAACAGTAAGTTTGCTTTCCATGTAAATTTTGCAAATAAATGCGGAACAAGATGAGTGAAGCATGAAAGAATGGCATACTTTTCAATGTAGGTACATTGCCTCACGTACTCATTGCAAAGGAAATTTTTAACGAGAAATAAAAACTCAAAGGCTCCATTCATAATAAGCTGTTCTGAAGCCCGTACCTTACCCGAAGGCACGCTGTATGCCTCCACTTCATGTTGCTATGGATACCCGATGGCGTCGGTCAAAGACCTCGTCGCGACCTCTACTCAACTAAAACAAGAGCTAACGCTATTTATTCTAGGGAGGTAAAAAAGGGCATTCAATAAGGCAACCTGAATACGATTTTGAAAATTCAAAAAGATCGGATTAAAAGGCAATAATTCAGATGATTATCGTAACGTTGAGAGTTAACTCGGTGAAATTTGTTCATTTAATGTAATATAATTCGTTATTATGATGTAGCTTCATTACAAAGCCGGGTGGTAGGCAAGCTTTCGGGCGGCTAATTACTTTTTAAACAAAACACACGCGTCAATAAAGCGGAAAAATTATATGAGCTTACAGTGAAATACTTGGCATCTCGAGAAAATATCTGATTTGTGTTCTAATTATTTTTATATACCAAATGTTATTTGATTTTGTTTTGAGATTGTTTGTTTATGTTTGTTAAATTGTTTTGTTACCTTTATAGGGCGATATGGTCGCTAAGCGGCAAAGACCCTTTAAATTAAATTAAAAAAAAAAAAAAAAGTTGTTACTCAACAAACACCCAAGTCTAACTTGAAAATTAACACTCGACTCGAATGAGCACCAGATGCTGAGCCAGCAGACACGTCGGCGAAATAAAGCATGCACAAAGGACGAAGGTACACAGTTAAGCTCTAAGGAACGAAGTACGATCAATAGCGAAGCTTTCTTTCAAGTATTGAAAGTTTTCAACTTTTTTCACCTTGTTGTAAAATTTCGTGTTTTCTTTTTGTTCAGCGTCAGCCAATCGATATGGTAATATAAATATGGCAGAAAAATACCCAGACTATTTTGCACTACCAATTAATCATCATCATCATTTCAGCCATAAAACGTCCACTGATGAACACAGGCCTCCCTCATGGATCTCCATGAGGGGTAGTTGCCATCACCACGCTTGGCAAGCGGGTTGGTGAGCGCAGTATGGGATGTTGATACACGGATAGACGCTGCTGCCCATCTTCCGGAGGTATCCCTTAGCAGGCTCTTACTGCATCCATGGGCATGAGAGGAGGGGTATCATTCTACTGCCGGCACCCCACGGCGATTTATATACCAATTAATAATCATACTTTATTCATATACTTACCCAACAAGGATATTGGTATTCACTGTCAATATTAACTGAATTCAATCACCATATCTGTTTCTATGTGTCTACAATGTTTGTTTTGGTCCTCGTGTTGCGGAAACTAAATATTTATCCATCGTAGGTAGGTATTTCGCAAACTTTACGCAAGCAAACGGTTTGATTATCATCTATTAACTTTGTAACCTTGAATTGGATGTGTTTTGTAAACGTCAACTTGTTTGCAATGGAATGACTCATTTTCTGTCAACGACATTCACATTGGGTACATCACCTCTTTCTTTCTTCTATTTTGATAAAGACTATTAATATTTATACGATACATTTACAACTGGGTTGATATGCTCATCGACTCAGTTGTGTTGTGCGTTTTTTTTCCTTCAGTCTAAAAATCCAGTTTTACTATTATATATGAAAATCGTAATAATCATTTGAATAATACAAAGTAGGGCAAATTTAAATAATATTTTCAATTTCAAATAACTGACTTCTCTACAGTAATGTAAAAGCAGTTATAAAGTCTGAAAGAAACGCAACGGCGCCAAGGCAACGTTGGGGATGACGACAAAGGGGAGTTCATCATTCGTTTAACTAATTCAGTTCGCGTCGTCATGGCAACTCTGCCACCCGCATCCTTCATAATTTCCCGGACGATTGAATTCCTCAATTGCCTGTAAACAAGTGCTGGGCAGGCAATTTTAGTTTGGTATAAGAACTGAAGTCTTTGTAAACGTTAAAATATCTCAGAGCAGATACGTCGTTTACAGCAGCAAAGCGCGGTTGCAACACGCCTAAAAGCTACGGGTTAACTTTTCCAAGTTTTCCAATTAATAAGAGCTCGACGTAGTTGAAGTCCGTGTTCAAAAGATGAAATGAAAAAGGATGTTGGGGGAAAAGTATTAGCGCTTTTTATATTACACTTGGATTTTGCTGTTCGTTACACTTAACTGCGTAATTTTCGCTTAAATTCAGCGAGTAATACCGATAACTTTTTAATCAACATCAGAACTAATTCGATGCGCTTCAATTTGCGAGCACACGGCGATTGGACGTTGGATTCAGATTTATTTACAAACGTGGACGGAGATAGGGTGGTTGGTATCCGTAAGTAATTACGAGATATACAGGAATGGAAAAGATGAGCCAGAACTAATCTGTGTGTTTCAAAGCGAAGCAAACTATCACCAGAGACAGTATAAACCAACATTCCCACTGCTCCCTTTATCAGAACAATAAAGAAATCCCGTATTGGTAAGGATAAAATAACATTCCAGGGTTTTATTGGCGATTGCGATATGGGACAGATTCGGTTTATTCATTGCGGTGGTTCTGGGATATATTCAGGATGCGATGCAATTTATATCATAGGGATGTGACTTTTCCTGCAAGTATATAAAATACTAGCTGACCCGGTGCCCACTTCGTTGGGCGGTAATATATAGCCTATGACACTCAAAAATACTGTGGCTTTCTGTTAGTAAAATATTTTTGTAAATCGAGATTACCCCCTACAACCTCACACACTTTACCTCTTTATAATATTAGTATAGATTACTTTAGTAAGTAACTGGAATTATGAAAATATAAGTAGTAGCTCCGCGCTATCCTAAGGCAAAAGTAACTCAAGTCGACATCCATCCCATTTGTCATCAGAGTAAGACAGGTCCGAGACGACGTAATCCCCCAACATTACTGGGTATTATCCCAGAAGCAGGGCCACGTACAACGCCAAACTTCTTGATATGCCATTACCGCACTAAGAACAAATAGCCAGAGTTCCCTCTCTAGAGAGCAAATAAAATGTGTCAACATTACTTAGTGTAGGGTTATGAAATGATTAAGCGCTCGCCGCGGACGTTTCTTTGCCCAGAGATAATAGCTGTTAAGATAGTCGGCTGCGTCGTCGTCTAGGAAACGTTTCAACGGAGGCCTATCTCTGTCGGCAGCGGTGCGCTGTGGGCTGTTTATTTAGACATCTTTATTCACATAAACTGAATTACAATTAGTTGTCCCAGTGATAGGAAAACATTTTTTTTATAAGTCGTTATCAGTTTTCTGCCGAAAGATTTGATGCCGAACGCTGATAGAACCTGATATTGTTTTGTTGCACGCTCATGGAAATACATGCACATCTGTTTGTGGAAATCGCATCCCATTTCCTTGAGGAAACGGACAGGTAATATCAAGTGTCGGGTGTTGGGAATGGTTTTGCCGTAACGTTCCAAGGTTCCCTCATTTCGCATCGTCCCACCGGCAATAAAACCTTCATTACCACTACGCCATAAAATTTCCCTGAAGACTCCACCGACTCTCATGTCGCTAGAAAACTAAGGTGGAATTTTGAAGATCGTGTATCGAGCGTAAAATTATTATGGACGCAGGAGTGCGTATTAAAAGGCAACGTGCGTGGTTTGATTTCCTCTTGATATGCTGCTTTTACGAGATCAACCCAAATAAAATTAGCCATGAAGATTGTGGATTTGGAAATACGCCGACGCGCTCAAACTTTCTATTGGAGACTTAAGCTCGGATATCAGTAAAGCTTGATGAAAATGCAAATATATCAACTTTTCTTTATAAACAAAAGTAACCTATCCATAATTTACGTGTCGCAGGACTCCATTAAAGCCGAAATTAATGTGTCTGGAACTTTTACGATAGAAGTATTTTGTATTTTCATTTAGATAAAAGTTTTATGATCTAAGGGTAATTCACTGTTTACTTTTAATATCAGAAGTTTAATTAAGAATACTTTGTTCCTTGATTAAATGTCGCATTTCGTAACTTCTCATTAGATATTTAATGTGAGGGCGTGGTCGTTGTGTTGAAATGACATTTTATCCGCATTCCTAGTACCTGCACATGCTTATTAAATTGAAATAGCTTCCAGCATCAATTAAATGACATAAGGCGGCTGAAGGCCAACTTCTTACATTCTGCGCATTGTGTGTGTATTCTAATTAAATAGTACCTCCTGCTATCGTTATTGCGATAATTCGGTATTTGTACAACTACTGTTTATTGATTTTCTTTTTCTTGCGCATTAAAGTGGATAGTAGCAAAAGTTTGGATTAACTAATTAAAGCGAGTTTTACTCTCAATCATGTGTCAGTTCAAACTAATTTTTGATTATATTTTTGGTAAGGTATACCTATTAATATATATATCCTATTTATATATGGAGGTTATGCTGGGAGACCTTCATGATGCCTCTTTGGTAGTCGGCCTGAAGATGAACATGGGCAAGACCAAGGTGATGTCAAACGTTTCTGAACTCTCGAATTCTAACGTTAAAGTTGGGGGCGAGAGGTTAGAGATGGTTGATTCATATGTGTATCTTGGTCATGTTTTGTCTTTTGGCACGGAGTATCAGATGAAGGAGGTTACCAGGAGAGTACAACTAGGATGGGCAGCTTTCGGAAAACTAGACGATATTTTTAAATCTACCCACATCCCACAGTGTCTTAAGACTCGTCTCTTCAATCAATGCGTCCTACCAACAATGACCTACGGTGCTGAGACATGGCGACTTACTAAGGAGGCAGTGCACAAAATCAGCGTTGCGCAGAGAGCCATGGAGCGCGCCATGCTCGGCATCACACTGATAGACCGGGTCCCCAACGTCAAAATTCGCGAGCGGACTAAGGTTCAGGATGTCGGCGAGCGCATAATGGGGCTCAAATGGAGTTGGGCAGGACACTTGGCCAGACGAAATGACGACAGGTGGACGAAAACGCTGACTGAATGGTGGCCGAGAGAAGGGCACAGAAAAAGGGGTCGTCCACCATCCCGATGGGTTGACGATGTTCGAAAGACCGTGGGTTGCACCTGGCTAAGAATAGCTTATGACAGAGGTGAATGGCAAAATCAAAGGGAGGCCTATGCCCAGCAGTGGGTCGATAAAGGCTGATGATGATGATGATGATGATACCTATTCTTCCAAAATCTCCATTACTTTTAAGTTTCTCTTAATCATACTATTAACTAAAAGTCTACATAAAATACACCCCCTCAAGTCTTTGAAAAATTATATTACGTCTAATGCTGTTATGGAAAATAACAAATACTATATTAATCTTTGTTAAGTATTCAACTGACAGGGAGCGAACAATGCATAAAATAATATATGGCTGCCTTTTCACATCAACATCTAACCTGCATGAACGAACTCCGTTACCATTAAACTAATTCAAACCTACCCGAGCGAGTCTCGTGTAAAACACCCCATCAAGTCAAAGCAAAATATTGTGAAGAATCAAATTTTTACAACATACCAGCGCTTTAAGCCATAACTCTCGTTTTTATGGTGCTGTAATAGCAAATCTAATTTATCAAAAGGTTCTGAAGAAGAATATTAGTCGGATGTACGAGTACCTGTTGTACCAGTACAATTAAAAGCTATTTTAGTTATTCACTTAGGTTGTATTGTTATGCTCTAGCAATGAGTTTGGTAAAGAGAAAAAATATATACGGTCAAATTGATAAACCTCCTCCTTTTTTTTCGTTTAAAAAGAGATGTAAAGAAGACGAAAAATCTATATGACATCTGTTTTTCAGAAGTTACACTAAGATATAAAATTTAACCGCCTGTCAACAGGAAGCTTGATATAAACAAAATCATCCGCTCCTGTGAACTCGTGACATTTAGATGATCGTAATCACCACATCCTGCGGGGCCTGCTAATTTATCAATGAGACAGTCTTGCGAATAATGCTGTATCTGGTTAATGAATCTTTACTCTCCTCAAAATAAATGTTACAATAAATAAATAATGCTGGACAATTCACGCAGCATCATCTAGCCCCAAGTTAAGCAGAGCTTGTGTTATGGTAGTACCCATAACACACTGATATGCTTAATACACTACATAGATAGATAGATAAACTCTTTATTGTAATAGAGCAAAAAGCTACATACAATAGTCAATTCAGTTTACAAAAGAAGAACAAGACACATTTAAATGAATAAAACACATAAGTACATTCACCATAAAACATAAATTTCACAAAGAGAAACACAGACAAATATAACATACAATGGGCGGTCTTATCGCTAAAAGCGACCTTTTCCAGACAACCGTGGGATGGACAGGATATAAGATAATAAAAACGGCGGTGTACGAATAATACATACGCAAAAATAGATAGATAAAATATACCAACATACATAACAACCTAAATACTTATATGATAAACATACTTATATCTACATAAATATATAAATACTACAATCATAAATAGTTAACGATATAACTATTATACTTACCCTAAAGATGAATACATAAAGAAACTATACAAGTAATATTTGGAAACAAAACCGTTTTACGACAAGGATAAGTAATGACAGCGTACCTTAGATTTAAAAATAGCCAGAGATTTTGATGATATAATAGAGAAAGGGAGTCCATTCCACAGTTTCAGAGGACCGGAGATTATGTATGTGCCTCACGAAGATACTGAAAACGCTCCTTGAGATAGAAGGGAGTAGTAGGAGAAAATATAATATTATAAAGCAGGGACAGAGGTGCATTCCGGCGAAGACGGATGGGGAGCCACTTGAGTTTTGCGCGAAATACAGAGACATGGTCGTATTTGCGTAAGCCAAATATAAAGCGAATGCAGAGGTTTTAAAGGCGCTCAAGCTTATTCAATTGAGCTTCGGTCAGGTCAAGATAGCTGGCGTCAGCATAGTCTAATATTGGGAGCAGCAAAGATTGTGCAAACGTAACTTTAGTTGCAGTAGGCAAAAAGTTACTAAGTCTACGTAACGAGACCGAAGATGCGAACATTTTACGGCTGATCTCGGCAACATATGGATCCCAGGATAGGAAAATTTTTCACCGTTTGACTGATAGCTATCGGTGTGCCATCAAAGATTATGCGGGGGAGCTGTGCGTAATCTATTTTGGAAGTCAACTTTGAACTAATGATTACCTGAGTCTTATTTGGATTTACGGTAAGGCCATAGGATTTGCTCGATATTTGATTAAAGGTAAATTTGAATCATCTGCATACAGGTGGTAGGATGAAGATAAATTATAAGAGATAGAATGAATAAACACAGAAAAGAGAAGAGGAGATAAGACGCCGCCTTGAGGGACACCAGCATAGAGGCCGCACCATGAAGAGTAGGAATCTTCAACACGAATTCGCTGCCGGCGCCCTATCAAGTAATTACGAAACCAGTCAATAGCCATTGGAGATATGTTTAGAGAGTGAAATACAGCCGGCAGTATATCAAAATCAACATTGTTAAAATCGTTGCTAAAATCGAACAGCGATAGCACCGTCAGCTTCCTACTGTCCATTCCGAACCGAATATCATCTGTGATCTTAACAAGTGCAGTCACGGTGCTGTGGCCTGGGCGGAAACCAGACTGGTTAGGGTTCAAGAGGATGTTTTTGGAAAGGAATGTACTTAATTGTTGGTGAATAAGGCGTTCAAGAACTTTTAAGAAGAAAGGAAGAATTGATATAGGACGGTACTCGAAGAAGGATGATGGATTCGACTTTTTGGGTAAGGGTATGATTTGAGCTTCCTTCCAGACATCAGGAAATGTGCCAGAATCAATTGATGAATTCAGAATGTACGTGACGATAGGAAGGATTTCATCAAGGATCGGCATGATCATGTTTCGTTTCCGATATCATTTGAAGTGATGTATGTAATGCTCTTCTTAACATCACAATCTACAAATTAACTAATATACGAAGAAGAAAATCTGGGTCAGGCTGAGAAGAAAGATAAGTTACAGTATTAGATTTAGTAATTCCGTCAATATTGGAAGAATTTATGAAGTGCTGATTAAGATGATTAATGTCTAGATTTTTTGGAATATGCCCTTGCTTAGATTTGCCAACTCCGGGAGTCAAGTGTTTAAAGAAATCTCTCATACCTTAGATGGATCATTGATGTTATTAACAGAGTCATGAATATAACGGCGTTGTGCGTCACAACCACAACAACCTGTTGCAGTGATTTCGTCGTTCGTAAAATTTCACCTTATTGTCATCAGTAGGTTTGCACCTCATTCTAACCTTCGCCAAAGCCTTCTTATGCATCGTTAAACGTATTTCATCAGTAAGCCATGGTGCTGGGAGATGTTTGATCTTGATGGCACGTATAGGTGCATGTTGATCATACAGCTTCATTAATTGGTTGTTTAGTATACATTAATTGGTTGTCATTAACGCTGGAAACTTCCAAGAGCTAAGTCCAGACAATTTGACATGCATCATTACGAAGATTTTCCAATTTAATTCCACTAAAGTTACGCTGCAGGACAAACCCTGAACAAATATCTGCAGATCGTACAGACATTTGTCCCGAGGCGGTCGAACCAGCAACCTCTTGCATCGGAGGCGGACTTTCGCCCGCTGCGCCAGAGAGGTCGTCATTTTACAATGAGAAGTTTAACATATTTGTTTTAACATTTATTAAGCTAACTAGTAAGCATGCTTTATAAATAAATTTACACATACAAACTACAATATATTTTAATTTATTTTGTCACTAAGTCACAATAACATCACAGAAACGTCTTCACACAAAACATTTTACTAAAATTGAGTAAAGGTTCATTATAACGAAGATCGAAAATGAATTGCGAGAAAAGCGAAAAATTTGGGGGTAGGTTAACATACAATAGGGATGTATTCAGTATAATTCTGTAACATTATTTTTAAATCTTTTTAAATATGTTTAAATTACTGAAATTTTTCATATTATTTGGATGTTTATTATATTAATAGCCACCTTAAAAACAAACACTTTTTGCCATAGCCTTTTGCCTATTCGTTTTAAATGTAATTTGTTGAGAGATAATAGATAATTAGAGAGTAGAGAGTCCAATGCATTTTTGATAAGAATATATTTGTAGTGGTATGTTTGTTGTGGTTTGTTGCATGTTCATAATATCAGTTTCTATATAAATTGTCAGGTTGGTGTTAGAAAATCGTAGTTAAATTTATAATTATATTTATAACCTTACCGAGTCGCATTACAGTGTAAGTTGAGCTTCAAAACCCGCAATGATAGTTAAATACTATGAGAGATAAAATGTACCAGGAAAGTGGAGAAAATCTTTTGAAGCAAAGGGTTGCTGCGCCGCCGGAAGAGGGAAATTCAGCAATAGGAAGTCACCATCAAGTAGATACATACGTTATTCGATAAGTTCAAGGCATTTCCCCATGGAAATAAGCACACGTCACTAATCGCCGTAACGGGAAGGTAGCCCGCTCCCCAAACGACTCGCAAGGTTAGGGGAACCGAATATTGACGGAATGCAAATTAATGCTACAATAATCTCATTCAAGTCCTACTCTGAGGAAAGGATAATTGCCGAGTTGCGTGTTCACGTACGAAGTTAAATTATGCACGTTTATTACTTTTAGGAGGTAGGTACTGACTTACTGAGGTTCAACAGTCCCGTGGTGAATAATAACACTTAATACACAGTACTTAATTAAACTGTGTCAAATCGGTCTTTGAACATCTTCCGACAGCGTGAGTACATTGAACGGTGTTCATTAGTTTTGGTTTAGAATTTGGCGCTCTGTGCGGTGACGGTGAGACAATACCAAGCAACTCTCTCTCAAACTATGCTGGTAATGGATTTCCGTAGACGAGCGAGTGTTCAAGTACTGGAGCTGAGTCACATCGGCGACACAATGCTCTGAACGGGACACGTGCGAGCTGGAAGCACGTTCACGAAGACAAACTGGCCTCGTTATATTTAGTTAGTTCTAAACATGAGACGGTCCATTTTATTAGGCATAAACTAGCATGTGTTTGATTACTCAGTGCGTTATATGTAAGCAACGGTGCTGAGCTGATGTTGCGCCCGTCACATACGATCAAAAGGTCAACCTAATAATAATACACGTGCAGTTTTGCTAGATGTAAGGCAAGCTAAATCTTAAGGCACTTAACTTAGAGCTCAATAACTCTCAAAGATCTAAGGATCGTGACATTAGAATGGTTGTAACTACAAAGTACATTTGTAGTTACAACCATTCTATGGTTGTAACTACAAATGTACTAAGAAACCAAATACTAGTAAAATCTGTATTCAAATGACAAAGAGATCGTGTTCCATTCCAATGAGAGAACAAAGCCAATGGTCCTTGACCAACAACGCAACCGGCTACCCAACATACTTTTACTATTACAAAGGCCCGTTTCATTCACTATTCCTAGAGCCATGCTGGAGGACTTGATTCATTTGTACAATTTCTAAACAAAGGATTTGAAAAGTACCTATACAAATCGAAATCTTTGTCAACCTAACTTTTATGATACGAGTACGACCAATTTGTCCTCAGTGTAAATTGTCATTGCAGTTTTGACTCACGTCTTGATAGTTAGGTAATCAATGCTGTCGATCAATGGTCAAACCATGTTGTCTTGTTCATACCACGCCCGCATTTTGCCCATTACAGCTACACAATCCTACTTACAACTCTTCCAAAATACTCTATGCTCATCAATCTCAATCATTTGTCAAAATAATAGTGCGTCGTCGTGTCGTTTGGCTTTTACTCCTCACTACCGCAAGATAATTCTACGACCACGGTCGTATTGCATTATCAGGCGATCTATAAACGACTTCCTCGTCGCCAAGGTTACAGAGTGCACCAACTTTCGATGCCAATCTTCGCGAGCCATCAGCTTATTTACGAACGGTACACGTATCACGAGCACAATGGGACGCTCCCACGCGTCAACGTATTAATGCGTACAGCATTTCGTTATTGCTCGCTAGTGCGGCGCTGGATGTCGTTTTACTACCCATTACACCGATGAATAGCTACTAACGTGACGAAACTTTGACTTTCTAATGTTGCAATGCCGCGTAATTTTACTTGCTGCGTCTTCATTATGATCATTTTAATTGTGTACAAGAACTAAGCGTTGCAAATAACGTTTCAAGATATTTTTATAAACGACTTACAGTTGTACCTTAAGATGTGCAACCAAACATACCTATTATACTAGGTCAAACGCTTCTTTGAGTCTAATAATAGTTTAACTATTGAGCAAGGGAAGTAATCTATCAACCTGGTTTGCCCAGATACAGGAACGCACTATTAATTAAAAAATACAATGATATAAGCTGCCATTAGTTAAGATTAAACAATGGCCCTCTGCATGCATATTTTCGCGATTCTAATTCGGTGCGAATTCGGAACAACTGAAACCAAAACTATCAACTCTGTCGGATGAGAGTATGAATAATTTCAACGGTCGAAACACGGCAAGATTGCAAGTACCAATTACTAATTTAATGTTTCATTTTATTAGCGTTTTGCCAATAGCTATTGCGCTCCTTTTCAGAAGTAGTATACAAACCTTTCATTAATTGTCGTTAATTCAGGCCATTCTTCCTAGCTATTTCCAACGTCGAAGAACTAAACGCCTTGACCTTTTTACTATCAAAGAATCCCTCTTCATAACATAATGGGGGATCGAAGTGGCAAGACAGGTCATTGGTGTTTTTACGATTGTCATTGTTGTTTAATTTTCATTCTATTGTGTACAAGAACGCGTGTGTAACATAATATCTACAATTAAACACATATCTTCACATTTCTCACGGGTACTAAGGTTAACGTTCAAAGAGATTTAACTTGGTCCCAAAGAGTATTTCATCAACTTGTATTTCCCGCCCTCAATTTCTACTGGTTTATTAATATACTATTTTCGTAAATGTTATGAAGCCCGTTTCTTTATGGGATATTTAGTAAGTTTGTTCAAACTGATAAACCTGGAAAAAATGCAGCAATTTGTTCAGATGCAAATGTTCTACCTCCATAAGTTATGCTACTTTCGCGCTATGCATGACATTGCGTGCTATCATGCAGTTACAGCAATATCCTATTCAGCATTATGAAAAGCAAAAAATACTCTTTGTGGTAAAAGTTCCTTTTCTTCTTTTTCTCTTTTTCTTATGCTGTGCGCTGTAGTCATTCATCTAACGATTTAAGTAAGTATTAACACTAATTATACATAATTAAATCGTTGAATTAAATACAGCGTACAGCAAAAGCTTCGAGAATTTGCATTTTCGAAGCTCGTTCCATTGCTTTCAAACGATTTAATTTTTTAACTATAAAAATATCATAAAAACACCTCGGTACTTAACTTTCCATAATTTCCAACAGCAGATTTTTTAAATCATAGCTAAGTGCTATCTTGATGAAACCAGCTTTGAAACAAAAACTAAATTAAAATCGGTCCAACCGTTTGGAACGCAACAGACAAATCAACAAATACACATATCAAAGTTAACCCCTTTTTAGGGATTCGTGGTACAAGAACCCTTATAGTTATAAAAGCGAATATTTCCTTCACCGTTAAAGAAGCTCGTGTTAAGTGTGCACATACATTTTTCAAGAAAGAAAAATCCATTGGTGCACGGCCGGTATTGAACCCACGACCTTCAGATTGAAAGTCGGGGGTACATACCACTCGGCCAACAAAACTTTTTAAAGATAGATATACGCTTACTATAATACGCTTACGATAAGACGCTTTATTTTCCTTTCATTACCTTTATTACTTTAAATAACATAATAAACACAAAATAAATAAAACTAGTAACAATTAGGGGGACAATTGGCGGCCTTATCGCTAAAATCGCTCTCACGATGTTTATTTTCCTTTTCGACAACTAGTTATGAAACTCATGCACAACGGAAATAAATTCCCGGGTATTTACCAGCTCTATAATTGGTAGGTGTTTGTAAAGTCACAACATTTCCAACGGAATCCCGTTGTTGACTCGCGTGGTAGCGTGTGCTCGTGACCTAACGGGCCCCGGTGTCGGTGTGGTGCCGCATACGCATTTGATGTGTGCTGATTAGCTTTCGTGGAACAATGGCTGCAACTACCCGAGTGCCTTAGCATTTAGTAGGTACTAATCTTTAATAGTAGAAAGAAATAAAATACATTTATTTTTTACCTACCTCTACATTTATTTTATTTTTTACATATTAGCAGTCAATATAATTCAAAGACAAGAGCAACGTAGATAATGAAAATTGGTTTTAAAATAGTAAATGCAATTCGTCTTAATAATAGAAATAAATAGTCATAATGGTATATTTATAGCGTAGTTAGTCGTAATATCGATAGATTATTATAGCTTCAAAATGATATGAGGAGGATATTTCGATATTTTGCCCGACACATTTTATTTTGTGAGTTGTTGGCAAACTGAAGTATGGGAATGTTAAGTAAGGGGTGAAATTAGCATAACGGGCAAAACCGAGCTAGTGATTTTGGATGAGGGCAATGTAACGGCCGCCAGCTATGTTGAGCATGTCATCCGACCTCATGTGATCCCATATTCACAGCGAGTAAGGTCCTAACCTTATTCTGATGCAAGACAACGCTCGACCTTATACTGCCAGTGACCCAAACTGCAATTTCCGAAGCTGGTATCGCAGTTCTACCCTGGCCTGCCATGAGTCTGGACCTGAATCCGATCGAGCATATCTGGACTACGATCAGGTTGGGACCAGTTGAAAAGAAGCCTTAAAGACCACACTGAAATTAATAGCCGACAGTTGATTAGCTATTGAATAGCTTTAAAAGTGTGTTGGAAGCAAATTCCAGATGAAAACGCCATCCACCTCATAGAGTGTTCCAAACCGACTCTAGAGTGTGCACGCAATAGGGGAGGACCTACGCGTTACTAAACATAAGGCTTTAAAGAAACCCAACGAACCTTTTTAAAAAAAAATGTGCTCGTGTCTTCAACGCATTGTTTTGGAAAACCGTGTAATTTTAAGTTTATGTGTAAAAAAGCGCATTTCTTGATTTTTTTTGGCAAAAATAAGGTACTGTAACGTTTTTTTAATGATTCTGAATGTGTTAGTTAACCTATTCCTAAAATTAAACTTGAAATAAATCGTACGTATTTTTTATTATTTTAATTTAAATCATACTTTATTGGGTGGGCCCTAATTTGTTGTGAGTAGTTTAGTATATGAGAAAATAACGTTTTAACACCCGCGCCTTTTTTAAATCTAGTAACTAAGCAAGCAGAAACAGATAACATAAAGCTTAAAAATTACCTTTTATTTACTCGCCGATGCTCTATACCTCTAGTAAATCTAATTTTACTCTAATTTGCGGCGAATGATAAAAATCTACCGTTTATAATGAAAACTGAATTAGATTTAACGTATTAGGAGTGCAATTTAATTCATAAACTCCTTCGCTTTTGATATTATGATGATACCGTCGGTGTCCTCGAGGGCATTTAATATACAAAGTAAAACAGAAACGAGTGAAATAGCTTATTACGAGATGACCCTGCCGTGGGGGCAGTAGAATGTTGCCTTTCTTGCCCGTGGATGAAGTAAGAATTTACCAAGGAATACCTACAAAAGATGAGCAGCAGCGTCTTTTCCGTGTATCAACATCCCGTACTGCACTCGCCAACCCGCCTGCGCGTGGCGAGTATGGCAACAACCTCTTCATGATCTTGGAGATCCATGAGGGAGGCCTATGTCCAGCAGTGGGCATGGACATCAGTTCTACGTCTGAGAAGAAAGAGATGACCCAGGAAGAAAATAAAAAAACCTTAAAATTTCTACTATTGCTGTGACAAAATTCAGCAAATAATATTTAACCCTATCGAGAAGGACTCACTTTATTTAACCTTTACTGAGAACTGGGGGCGAAGCCCTCTAATATATGCACTATTACAATAATGTCACTATGTTCTCAAGTTTCTTTTGTTATTATGCTTAGTTTTAAGGTGTGCAATAAAGTATTTTCTATCTATCTATGCATAGCGCAGCTGTCTGTCTGTTTGTTTGTGCATGACACGATTACAACCGAACGCGTAGACCGATTTACATGAAACCTTTTTTGTAAGCACTGTCCTAATGATGAGAGAAGGGTACACTGATTGATTTTGGTGACCCTATGGTCACAGGGACTGGAGTTATTGTGACCTCAAATGGAACCTTCGCCCCCTTTTCTGATACCCCCGTACCAATGCTTGTTTATACTCTTAAATGTAGGCGTCTATCATCTATAACTGTACCTTTCGACCCTGAAGTTTTTATGCAGTTAGTTTACATTTCATTCAGATCACGATTTCGGTTCTTTATTTTATTTTGTCTGTCCTTTCGATATATGTATTTCAGCGTGTTTCAGACAATGTAGCAATCTATCTTCGTATTAGCGTACGGAGAAGACACCGAATTATTCGTCTGCGTTACCGCGTCAGAGTTATCAGCACCAGGGGATATACATAATATACTGAGATTAATGGAGTGAATAAATATACATCAAATAAAATAAAAAATAAATACATATTCGCAGAATATCCGCCATTCCAAACAATACGAAACTTTGAGAGAATTGAAGCGCGAAGCTAAAGACTCAACGGGATGGTGACGTACTGTGGACATCCTCTGCCTCATCTAGGGGATATAGGACCTTGAGTCAAGTCACAATAGGAGAAATATCGTATCATAATCCACCACGTCCAATCCGGGTTGACTGATAGTTGCCGCATGGTTCTTACTATTATGTCACTGTATTCATTATACGGTAGCGGCCACGGTAACGGCGGGGCTAGGGGTGCTAAGAATCCCCGGGAGACGGACGGCTACCAACCACAACGACGACCACTGGCCCTGGTAACACACAACATCCGCACTTTGAGGACAGACGAAAAGATTGTTGAGCTGGAAGAAGAAATGAGTAGGCTACACTGGGACATTTTAGGATTATCAGAAGTCCGTAGAGAGGGCGAGGACACGATATCCCTTAAGTCCGGTAATCTACTCTACTACCGGGAGGGCGACCAACAGTCCCAAGGTGGTGTCGGGTTTCTCGTTCACAAGTCACTCGTTAACAACATTGTCACCATCGACAGTGTGTCGAGCAGGGTCGCATACCTAACACTCAGAATATCTAAAAGATATTCGCTTAAGGTCGTTCAGGTATATGCGCCGACCTCGTCACACCCAGATGAAGAAGTAGAGTCTATGTATGAGGACATTAGTAGGGCCATACATACAAACAAAACTCACTTCACTGTTGTTATGGGGGACTTCAATGCAAAGTTAGGCAAGAGAAGCGATGATGAGTTGAGAGTGGGGCAATTTGGGTATGGGCAACGGAACCCCAGGGGACAGAGGCTGGCCGATTTTCTGGAGAAAGAAGGACTCTTTATGATGAATTCTTTCTTCCAGAAGCCGCCTCACAGGAAATGGACCTGGATGAGCCCCGATGGTTCCACGAGAAATGAGATCGATTTCATCTTGACCAACAAGAAACGGGTATTCAATGATGTCACTGTGATTCACAGGGTGAAAACCGGAAGTGATCACCGAATCGTTAGAGGCACATTGAATATGAACGTTAGACTTGAAAGGTTCCGTCTGATGAAATCTACGCTCCGACCCACTCGCGCACATATCCAAAACCTCGAGAGCTTTCAACTCGAACTTTCAAATCGCTTTGATTGTCTGGGTCTCGAAGAACATGCATCAGTGGACGAGATCAATAACAGGTTCGTAGAAACTGTCCATACGGTGGGGTCTCAGTTCTTTAAGACGCCCCGTACAAATAGACCTCAGAAACTCTCTGATGACACTCTTAACCTCATGGCTGAACGACGCTCATTACGACTGCAGTCTCCCGATGATGCTAAGTCACATAGGCAGCTCAATAGACAAGTTTGGAAATCCTTGCGGCACGATATTCGTACCTTTAATACAGCTCGTATTAAAGATACGATAGAGCGGAACAAAGGCTCTAAAGTGTTCGCGAGAGATATGTCTATTGGGCAAAGCCAGATGACGAAGCTGAAGAGGGAAGATGGCAGCATAGCGTCAAGTAAAGCCGATGTGTTAAGGGAAGTCGAATGGTTCTATGGACAGCTCTACGATTCGGTCACTAAACCTGTTTGCAGTGTGGCAGAAGACCCTAGAGCCAAGCTGACCCGACATTATACCGAAGATATCCCGGACATCAGCCTGTACGAGATCAGGATGGCCCTAAAACAGCTTAAGAACGACAAGGCGCCGGGGGAGGACGGACTCACGTCAGAGCTTCTGAAAGCGGGTGGATCACCGATACTTAAAGTCCTTCAGAAGCTCTTCAACTCCGTCTTGCTCGAAGGTATTACGCCAAAAACATGGAACAAAAGCGTCGTGGTATTGTTCTTTAAGAAAGGTGACAACACCTTGCTTAAGAACTACAGACCGATCTCGCTTTTGAGCCATGTTTATAAGCTGTTCTCAAGGATCATCGCAAATCGTCTCGATCGCAGGTTTGATGACTTCCAGCGTCCCGAACAAGCCGGGTTTCGAAAAGGCTACAGTACCATAGACCACATTCATACGCTGCGGCAAGTGATACAGAAGACCGAAGAGTATAACTTGCCGCTATGTCTCGCGTTTGTGGACTATGAGAAAGCCTTCGATTCGATCGAAACATGGGCGGTGCTCGAGTCTCTCCAACGATGCCGAATTGACTATCGGTATATCGAAGTGTTGAAGTCTTTGTATAGAAACGCCACTATGTCAGTCCGAGTACAGGAACAGAGTTCGAAGGATATTCCCTTAAAAAGAGGCGTAAGACAGGGAGACGTTATTTCTCCGAAACTGTTTACGACCGCTTTGGAAGATGCCTTCAAGCTCTTGGAATGGAAAGGACTAGGCATCAACATTAACGGCGAATACATGACTCACCTTCGGTTTGCTGACGATATTGTGGTCATGGCAAAGTCGATGGAGGAACTTGGCACGATGCTCGAAGGCCTCAATCGAGTCTCCCAACGGGTAGGCCTTAAAATGAACATGGACAAGACGAAGGTTATGTCGAATGTCCATGTGGTGCCTGCCCCAGTTATGGTTGAGAACTCGGCTCTCGAAGTTGTCGACGCGTATGTATACCTAGGACAAACTGTCCAGTTAGGTAAGTCCAACTTTGGGAAAGAGGTCAATCGACGAATCCAACTCGGATGGGCAGCGTTTGGGAAACTACGCAACGTTTTTTCGTCCAAAATTCCTCAGTGCCTTAAGACGAAAGTCTACGATCAATGTGTGTTACCAGTGATGACATATGGAACCGAAACGTGGTCATTCACGATTGGCCTCATGAATAAGCTCAGAGTCGCTCAACGAGCTATGGAGAGGGCTATGCTCGGGGTTTCTTTACGCGATCGAATCAGAAATGAGGAGATACGTAGAAGAACTCGGGTCACCGACATAGCCAAACGGATTAGCACGTTGAAGTGGCAATGGGCAGGCCATGTAGCTCGCAGAACAGATGGCCGATGGGGCCGAAAAGTTCTCGAGTGGAGGCCACGGACCGGCAAGCGCAGCGTAGGACGTCCACCAACAAGATGGGATGATGACCTGGTGAAGACCGCAGGTCGACGGTGGATGCAGATCGCTTCCAACCGCAACAACTGGAAATCCATGAGGGAGGCCTATGTCCAGCAGTGGACGTCCTACGGCTGAAATGATGATGATGATGATGATTCATTATACGAGTTGCTCTCTAAGCTTTCTGAATCAAGAATCAAAAAATACTTTATTCAGTGCGGCCGCATGGGCCTTATTGACGCGTCACAAATTACAAAATAAAACAACACAAATAAATAGAATAAAGCACATAATTGAATCTGTTCAGATGACACGCGAGTTAGGAAAAGAAGTGAGCAGAAGAACCTAACTCGGTCGTTATAGTCATCATTTAACAATTTTATTTTGTCTTATGTTACGTTTGACGGAGTTGGAGCGGATTCCTTCCCAAGTTTTCTGCGTATGTTTACGGTCAACGAATATGTTCAAGGTAACTGAGGAAAACCTCGGCGCCAAGGACCAGCCTAATCTAATTTATTTAACTCGAAATAATGTTTATAGCGTTCAACCATGTTCACCCGCAGACAAGTGTATATGACACGAAGGGAGAGGCAACATTTATGATGTTCGGAGCAATTTATTAGGTCAGCTTTGTTCGATGGATCGTAAAGTAAAAAGCTCGTACTAAGTGAGATATTTTCGTTGACAGGCTTTTAAGGGAACCGCCATCGAAAGAGCCGAGCCAGGGAGACGAAAACAATCTAAGAGTGCACTTCAGGCGAAGCAATGAAGCGAATAAACGCAGTGCGCTAACCGGGTACACCCGGGTCTCGCCAGGGATGGAGTTTTTCTGACAAAGCAGGTATCGAAGCCATCGTTCAAATTTACCTAAGTATTTGAGATACTAAGGTAAATTGTAACAATGGGCGAAAGTTGCTTGAACGATGGAATTAGTGTCGGGAATATTATTATTTAAAGAGTTGCACTTCAAGCGAAGCAACGCAGCGCGCTAATTAGGCAAAGACGGAGCTCGCCAGGGATGGATCTGCAGGCAACGAAGTTATCGGATAAAATTAAACCTATGTATCTCAAATAACCTGGTAAACAAACATCTAGACAAAATTATCAGAATATTATTATTTTAATTCGAATAACAGATTACGAAGCGATTTTATTAAGAACGCGAACGGAAGCGTTATTGAAATTCAGAAATTCATTCAGTTATTTCCATAGTTTGCAATTACAAAACATAGACTGGGATAAGCATTAATAATTTTGGATAGTTATTTTGTAATGATTTTACAATCAATAAGACGTAATATTAGAAGGTATCTAGAAGAATACCTCCCTGTACTAGACGCGTCCGAGGAACTATTTCATTCAAAACTACCTTCCATTTAAATTGAAAGCTAAACTTCCCGCGGTACAACACTTCGGTAAACATTTATGTTAACGAGACTTCTTTTTAACCCCGACCAACAAAAGGGCTATAATAAAGCAGTTTGATGGGACCTGATTAATGAGGTAAGCTAGCAGATACAGCTCTAGACTGGCTGATTGACTTAAAAATAAAAATAGCTGTGACAGACAGACAAAAGTCACACCATAAGGGTGGTTTTTTACCATTTTGGTTCGGAATTATGAGGACATAATGTTCTTAAAACCTTTTAGTAAACACACAAACTAGCAATTTGTGTATATTGAAATCCCTAAAGCCGTTGTTAAAAGTAATTTATGCAAAATATCCACGGAAAAATTAAAGCGATGTAGTAAATAAGTTTGATAAACTTGTTTGTCCTTATTTCGTATTGTATTAATACTTTTACAATTTTAATTTATTACACGTTACAATTTCATATTGCAAGGAGATTTTCGTAAGTTTCCAAATCATTGTTTACCTTATAGATAACTTGGTTCAGATTTTTTAAATATGACGCACGTGTATCACTGTTGAATCCGATTAAACCAATATTCAAAATGTATTCAGGTGAAATCTTAAATGAATAGCCAACCTTGAATATGAATAGAGTAGATATGTTCCAGTCCGGAAAAAAGAGTTTCTTGTAAAATTACCTGAAACAAAAACAATGACTGTTAAAAACTGGAATAAATGGAATGGAACAAAACTGCAAGGTAAGCAATTTATTGAATTATACAGTGCTGACGTTGAAGCATCTCGTATATTTTAAAACAAGCTATAGTTGCGTGTACGATCACTGAGATAATTCGTAAAACATCTTGGCATGGAGTTTTGGTATTCGTAGCCAGATCCCAAGAATAGAAGGGCGTTACAAACAAAACAGGCTAGATTTAACGTAAGTTAAGCACGAAAGCCTATGCTTACGTCATGTTTGACTATCATTAGTAAGATATTATTCAGTTTCAAACAACAAGGATAGGGATTTAGGATAGGATAGATTTAGGGAGTTCACTATGCGCGCGAACCAGGAATCGTGCCTTATTATTTCTAAAACACAATCATAGTTTCAGTTTAAAAAAACGTGGGTCAATACTAGCAATGTAATGGATTTTTCTTTTTAGAAAAATATATTAGTTTAACAGGAGCTTTAACAGAGAAGGAAATCGTCGTGAGTAAACCAGCGGATTCGTGAACATCAGACGTACCCGACATGTTCTTTCCCAACTAATAGCCGCATAGGCTGGGAGGATGGAATAAGTTCTGGGCAGGCCTAATCCATCTTACGATGTCCAGGCACTGCAGCGTTCTAAATAGCATAAATACTAATCGCTGAAACCAGTTGCTGGTACAGCAAGGCTAGCATGGGCTGGGGATAAAAGTTTTGTCCACCGGTTATTTCCACTGACAAGGGATAACATTATTTTATCCACCTGCCAAAGTACGGCAACAGGAGGAAAGAGAATTATATCACTTTTTGACATTAGACGTGGATACTCACCCTCCGCCTATAATTTCGGGGACAAGCGTTTCCCCTGGTTTGTCCACCGTGAATAGTTTATCCACCCATGTCGCCATGCTCGGAGGGTGGACAAAATTGACAGAGAGGAATAGTATTTTCTCCTCTCCCCGTGGATAAAATATCTCCGGCCATGCTAGCCCTGCAGGTATCACAGGCATATTTTTCTTTAGTTACACGATCGCAGTCAACTCATAACTACTAAATCCGAAGAAGATGACCCCGCAATTAAAAACTTCGCCATAATCTGACCAATAATGACTCGTTTTATATTCCCTAAAAACGGACACTGCAATTTCACACGCTTTGTTAGTAGTGACTGCGAACTTTTAATATTTTTATCTTAAATTTTCACATTGAGAGCGGGCGTAATATTTTATTTTAATAATTTAAATATCCTCATTCAAAATGAGTTTCTAAGTTTAATATTTTATTTGTTTTTGCGCAGAAACCGAATTATTTGTCTAAAATGTTTGCCTTAGTTACTCCTTATAAAATCAGCTTTCTGTAATATTTGTCTGTAATATTCTTTTCTGTTTCGTGTAATAGTAGATAGAGCAACTGACAACTCGATATTGTGTACTTAACCAAATCTACGTTTTTGTGTGCTAGTCATGTATAAACTTGATTTTTAAGACTACCGAAACTATCGAAAACGATTAGCCTTGGAAGACATCGTAGACTGATTTAATCTCTAATCTATATTATGAAATTTAGATAAATGTTGATTTAGTTTAGTATTTTGATTAAACTAAAATGCCACTTTTAATAAAAAAATATATATGAAAGAAACAGAATAGTATCATGTTTATGCATGCATGTCTAAACAGAGTAGTGTACTTCTCCATGACCCAACCCGAGTCGACCCACCCGATCGCTCCGGCCACCATAAAATATCAATGTAAATTTTAGCAACCCATTACAATATAAAGTTGGGTTGAAGCGGGCCCTACCTCAACACGGAAATTATTATCACAGTCATAAATCAAGCGCAGCTCACAAAGACGCGGTGAAGTTTGTCCCGGTACGGTGCTGTCAGCTTTTTACAAACACTGATGAGCATATTTCGGATGAGTTCGCTTGCATCGCCCCGCTATCGTGATCTTATTTTCAACCATCGATATTTCAGGTTTGTTTAATAGCGCCCGCCACCTGTTTTCAATTGTAGCAATTTATTTAATCTTTTGCAATTGGCTTTGGTTACAAATCGGCAATTTAGAGGCATGTAAAAACTAGTGGATATTTCGGAGTGGTTCGAAGCGCACTGTCAGTTCAGTATCCATCTGCAGGACAAAGGCAGATGTCCTTGAATTAGCACCGGAACTATTGTCAGCGAGCACAATGGATAGGATTTGCCTTGATTGGCAGACATGCGCCGGCACAAACGTAAAACTCAACATAGATGCTACAATCAAGAGATTTTGATGAATATATGAGTTTTATAACAGAACAGCTACGTCATTGATGTCAACCACAAGAGGGTCAGAGATATAGCATGAGAGAGATTTTATTGAATGATGCCAATTTTACAGAGAGCAAGTAAATTTTGTTTGACCCAATAACTTTGTGACCCTTATAGCTTCACAGCCGGCTGGTTTTGCGTTTTATCCGTCAATGTCACGGGGGGAATATTAATGCTGGCAATGAAGATGTTCAGGATGTGAATTATTACAGAGCAATCTTCACGTCATAGGATACTATGAGCATGGACGTGTCATTATCTCTAATTGCACAGTCTGCGTCCCTAGTACAAGGTGTATGTAAACTACAGCAGTGTCCTAGTCACATTATCACCAGTCAGACCAGTGTACAGTCGCGCACATAGTAAAGGATAACACAAAGCCTTAGTGGTGCCTTAGTGTAGCGCACATAGTAAAGGATATTAAAGGATAGTGGTATCCTTTACTATGTGCGCGTCTGTAGAGGTACATGTACACAGTAACATTTTAGTTTGTTTTTATTCGGTCATCACATCACTCACTCTACTTATTTTCCTCCCAAATTTCAAAAACGATCAAACTCACAGAACATAATCTCAGCAACGATTTTAAGAACAATATAGGAAACTACTTTTTAGTTTTGCTGGAGCTCCTGACGCATACTTCTAATTTCTATAATCAATATTATTTATGTTACTGGCCATGATTCTTGTTTATGCATGAAAATAAGTAATTTAATCAAACTTCACAATAATAGTAAGCTATAAAAAAGTTACAGGACGTCAAAACTAATTCTAGCAAGTAACAAGCCCTTTTCCAACAATAAGGAAAATGGTTACATAGGCGGGAGGAGAACTGACCCTTTTTATAACATCCCTAATTTTCCCTTTAAACCTTTCTTTTAAGACGGCTCATTTATCTCCATCTTCATTATTTCTTTTAAAAATCATTTTAATTTCCGCTTAGTCATGAATGGTTTTTTTTTCTGTATGAATAAATCGACGATCTAGCCAGGGTTGCCGGACGACAGTGGATGAGACTTGCACAGGACCGTTTACGTTAGCGTGCGGAAGAGGAGGCCTATACCCAGCAGTGGGTGTCAACGATGATGATGATGATGAATAAATACTCTACTGAGTAGAGCTATATTACCTAAATAAATCGTCAAATTTAAAACGGCCTCCTCCCCCATTAAGGCGACAGGTAAATAAGGTTCCGAGCCATTAAATCGCTGCACTCGTTCATTACTTACTCCTGGCATGAATGGACTTTCAAATAAAAATATGGCAGAATGAAAATGGGGCAGCTTTATTGGAACACTGCAGGTGCCTTACGAAAGTGTTTAACTACTGCAGGTAGAATACTTCAAATACTACAACGTTTCACCGAATAATAAATATGCAGAAATATAAAGCCGTAGAAATGTAGAGTAGACTGGCTGTCATTGTTTGCTAAGTACATCTACAAAGTGGATCAATGGAACTTTTCTGCAAACTAGGTTGGAACAGCAAACTCATAAAATCAATATCCCGATTGAAAACGTCAATTCTGTGGACCGACATATTAAATCATGGGGCCACTTAACTTTCCGTTGAGAGTGGTTCTGATAACGAATGAGTCGGATACATAATTAACATTAGCGATAGGGATAGACAAGCGAGTAGATGAGTCAGCCACATCGATCGAACATCAGGTATGCAGACCGTCATAACGGGGCCGACCGGGGTAGAAAGGTGGCATTGTCTGAAGCCCACACAAAGACGAGAAGGACGTCGCATCTCAGGGGAGCATGCTGTTGCATTCAATTCATTAATATGCGCTGATGTAAGACGAAGAATGACTTGTGCAACAATCGAGAGTAACTAGGTACTGTTTCCAGACACAGTCGAAAACAAAACAATGAAGGTTCAAGCATTAAAAAGTGGAATGACGGGTCTGTTGATGGAAATATACAATAAAGAGTAAAACATCCAGGATAACTGTAGGGCACATTTAGTGTTACCCTGTACTTTTTGCATCGAGCGAGTACCGGTGGGCAAAATCAAATTTTATAAAGATTATAGGCTTTACCCATCGCATCGGCTTCACTGCAAAAATCCGATGATGCTCGAATTTTCTAGCGATATCTAATAACATAAGTGCAGTTGCATGAGTCACAAATTCACAAGCTCGCCCGCGGCGAATTTGGGTTAAACGATAAAATTGTGTCACAACCAACCAACCAGAGTTTGTCAACGATGATGCGGGTAAACATATTTATCGAGTACTCATAGATACAGGATCGATTACTGTCACGCATCAATAAAACATTATTGTTATCCTTACAATACACAACGCATTTATGTTGTCGAAACATTTCGCATGGGCCCATAATGGATCATTAGAACAGTTTCGCCTTATGATAAATTTCACATTACCATTTGCAACTCAGGCGTATTTCCAAATAAGTCGTCAGAAGATATGATGGCGTAAACAATACCCTGTGATTCACGGCGTCACGTCATCGATAATGCAATTGTTTTGCAGTTACTTGCACACATTATATCACAGTGTTTATACAGGTGTTTATAATAATTATGAGAGCAGCAGAGGCAAAGAAGATTACAGTCGCAGTCCTGTTTTGCAATCAGTGCGCTCGCGTACAGAATATTGTGTGTAATTAGCCGAAAAACCAAAGGCCCAGCAATTAACGCGCCCACAAAAACAGTCTGACGCAACTGGGATTCAATTATGGCGTATTTGCGCACTTAATCGGATACCTGACCGCAACTGGAATAGCAAGTTTAATTGTCGCTGTAAACATTTTTGATCTCTTTTACAGTACATTTGAGGCAAAGAAAAACTAAGAACCAGCGGAATAAGAACTTAGTTATTTTCTGTTCAATATTTTTGCATCCGTCTAGGTATAAACTAAATAAACAATACCCAATATCGATCAATCTGCAAAGTGAACACTCAATTTAGTTAGATGAAATAGAGCTAATTGCAATAGCATCGCCCAAACTAACAATTCTGTTTAATGTTATCTGAATGGGTTTCAATTATTAGCGAAAGGTTTCCCGCATTGTACAACTGTTTGATCGATTTGTTTGGTTAATGACATGATATTAAATGTGTTGGTGGCTAGACTCTAGCAGGAAAGGATGTGTTACTCTGTGTGATTTCACTGGTAGTGGTAGATAGCCGATATTATACTTAAGGAGTAACTTGGCTTCTATTTTTAAGAACACTGAGGGTTCTTAAAAAATAGAAAAAAAGAAAAAGAAGTCCTTAGCCCCCGGCTAATTTAATGAAGTTGTGAACAACATCCCATTCTAAATGTACAATACATATAACGCGTACAAATCATGTAAATACTACATAAACCTACTTTTTCTTCTTTTCAAGCAGCGTTTAAAAACTTGTGGAAAATAAACCAACTTCGTGAACCAACATAGACAAAAGCACATGACAAGGTTATTAACGAACTTTGCGGTCCATCGAACGTTCGGTCCGCAGTCCAGCATATTAGCGATAATGATTGTGAAACGGAAGGAGCTAGTGAAGGAAGGGAAATTAAATACCGAACACACTCACTCGTCGAATCCAATTAATTCTCCGCCTCTGAAAAGTCTGAGTACTTCTCTAGCTACCAACGATTTTCCATTAGAACGCATGTTTTAAGGGATACGTAAAAAAAATACAGCATGTCGGTTGCTACTGACATTTATATCAAAAGGCATTTGAAAATAATAATCGCCAGGTAGTGTTTTCGAAAGAGCTCGGACACTACGCATGGTACAAGCAGAGTTGGTGGAGCAGATAGCCTCAATTAACAGATGCATGGGTGCGAAAACGCAACACATGCAAATCGCTTATTGGCGCGACAATCAGATCGCGACCAAACCGGTCAACCGGACAGTCATTCGGTCGTTGACTCCACATGGTGACAGTGAACAATTGTGTTTCCACAAACAGTAGAGTTTTAGAGTAAACTAGCAGACCCGTCATATTTTTCCTGACCGAACGTTGGCTTGCCTGATACCAGCGGGTTTGTGGCCAGCAAACGTTGATTCTTGGGGGTATAGAAGAATGCTGGTAATACGCTAAGATTATTAAAAAATAATGATAATCAGAGATCCGCTACTGCAGCGCAACCTTTTGGGTCCAATTGTGAATATAAAGCAAGCACTTAAACACATCCATTTTTGATCACATTTGGTACACATTTATGAGGAGTTCAGTGACATACACAGGTATTAAAGAATTATATGCATAATGATAGCGTAGACAAGTCCTCTTGTGATGAACAAAGTTTAAAAAAAAACACATTCTCGTGCTCCTTAAGAGTTCGGTAAAGTTTTATGAGTGAGTCGAGTACCCGACTATCTCAAATTCTCGACAGGATAACATACGCAATATTACGAGTATCAAAATTTCATACCTTCTGTTTGCCTTAATAATTAAATATTAATGAATTCTAGCAGCCACTTTATCTTCGTACCCTGTTTGAAGTCTAAATACACAAAGTTTTTAGATAAGGGGCGGTTTCAAAGCTTGCTTACCAAACCAACCTACTCATTCTGTAATAATTTTCAAGATGGCTTTGTAAGTTTTATTTGTTTGGTTTATTAGGTAAGTATTATTATCAGCGCGAATAATGGTTTTCCCTTTGCTTTGCCACCGGGTTTATTAATATATTCAGAGAACGTCATAAGATAATTCGATTAGATAAAGACGTGAATACAGTGGCTGAGACCACTTGGAACCACTGAATAAAATAACGCACTATCTTATCAAGGTATGCATGCTCGTACAGGTTCGTAGGTCTTGCATCATTAATTTAGTTAAAAATAGATTCGATTAATAGTGATGTTTGTATAGCGTAAAAATAAAGCCGTGTTGGCCGAATGGTATGTACCCCCGACTTTTAATCGAAGGTCGTGGGTTCGATACCGGCCGTGAACCAATGGATTTTTCTTTCTTGAAAATTGTAAGTTCACATTTAATACGTGCTTAACGGTGAAGGAAACATCGTGAGGAAACCCGCGGCTTAGTTAGCTTCAGACGTATTGACCTGTTCTTTCCTCTGACTAACAGCTGGCTAAGCTAAGAGGATGGTATAGGTGCTGGGCAAGCCTAATCCATCAAACAATGTCCCAGGCACTGCAGCGTCCCGTACAGCATGATTACCAGTTTCTGACGCTTCATAAATCATCTATAATAAATGCAAAGGCCTTACTTTTTTGTATAGCGTAACTAAGATTTATTTCCATCATCATCATTATCACCATCTCAGCCGTATTACGTCCACTGCTGGACGTAGGTGTCCCTCATGGATCTCCTAGTGATCATGCATGCATTTTTGCCATATTCAGCACGCTTGACAGGCGGGATGTTGATACACATACACTGCTGCCCATCTTCCAGAGGTGTCCCTTGGCAGATTTATTTATATATTTCCAAGCAAAGCTTTACCTCGTCTCTTTTAACTCAGATAATTTTGGGTTTTGACTATATGATGAGCCGAAGCCGAACATGTAAAGCCCATTCCAAATCCAACACCAGCATTTCAGCCGTAAAACGTTCACTACTGAACTAAGGCCTCCCTCATGGATCTCCATGAGGGGTAGTTGCCATACTCACCACGCTTGGCAGGCGGGTTGGTGAGCGCAGTACGGAATGCTGATAGCAAGCTCTTAATGCATCCACGGGTAGGAGAGGAAAGGTAACATTCTACTGCCGGCACCCCACCAGCCTCAGGATTTCCTATTTACGGGCATCATTAAAATGTAATTTATCGACTGTTTGTCCCACATAGACGGAGAACCTTGCCCCGTTCAGTAGCAATTTAAGACCCCCCTCATAAAGAGGCACTTAATCATCACATCATCATATAACGCAAATAGCGTCGTACCCATATGCGGAGACGTTCGAGGGACGAGACCACAATGGATCACTTCCTCGATTTGACGCTTCATCGTAGAGGAAAAAGAGGATGGAGAACAACAGAAAAAACTATTTTGCTTATCTTTACGAACTATTGTGTGTTACATGTACGAGTACTAGAAAACATAACAAAGCGTCGAGTTGCTGGGCTTTATTTTGACTTATTTATTATACAAACCCCAGCAGACCCATCATTCTTGTATTAAGGAAAACATATTCTGAACTGAAGCAAAACGGACAAAGGGGTTCAATAAAAGCCGTAAGATTACTCCCAAGGTCGCCTTCGTCCGTGAAAAGTTTTCCCTTTGCCTTCGTCAAATCAAACAAAGAGGCGGAACAAAGCGGAGAGAGCGGCTTTGTACGGAAACGTCGAGTGCGACGGCACTTAACTCTGACATCGGTGACGGAAACAAAAGTCCTTTGACCGGGTGTAACTGCGAATGTGATTCTTTTTCGGAAGATCAGCATAATTGTGGAAGCAATTTGGAGTTATAGATTTCATTCATATTTCAGCCGAATGAAGTAGTGTCTGTCGATTGGAAAGTCGGTCTGGCTTAATTTGTTCTTGGTCTTAACTTAATTTGTTCTACGAACGGTATTGTAGACTGTTCAATCTTGAATAATTTTCGTACGGAGCGATCTATATAACGAAGCGATGTTAAATATAACATGCTACTTTGCTCGATAGGCAAGTTTTAAACCGCAGCGAGTCTGAGCATCAGCTCAGGAAACCAGCCCTGTGCGGTGGCGGTGTTTTTATTGGCCTGCCCTAATTGCCTCCCGCCCCACACCAACCACGTCGGAAACGACCTAGATAGTGCCATTTTCTATTTTTAGCCCCAAGCTAATTCAAAATCCGATGATTGAATAACCGTTATCGTCGGCACGGCAAAACGACGACGTTCCTACAGAAAAATATCTGAAAGCTCTTGAAACATTTTGCTTCTGACATGCAATAAGATGATTATGAGACTAGAATGTATCACAGATTTTAATTTACAAGTTTGCTCATGTCCAGATGGTCGGATTTACCAGGGACGGCCAGACACCCGTGGGCTTTCTATCACCTGTCTTGTCTACCGAGAGCGCGGGAAATTTAATATGAGAATCGATGGGAAATTTATTGTATTCTGCACATGTGACGCCAAATGTTACACAACCCGAGAACCTTTGAGAAATATGTGATGATAATATTTACAATTTGTAGACAGGTACACTGATCTATAGACATTTAGCGTTGCTATGCTAGACAAGCAGACACTCGTATGTGTGCGAGTAGTTAGGTACGTAACGTTACAGTGTTAGTAAAAACTAGCACCTATCTGTTACAAGTGGAATTACGTTGCAAGCGGCATTGCGTGTGCGCCGATCCGGTTCTGCCCTCTGATAAAACTACGCATTAGTTCGTAGAGATCACCAGTGGTCTTCATTACATCACGCTTTCGTTGCTAAACCGAGCGCATCGAGTGACGCATGTTCTCCTGCGACCGAATTCACTGAATTTATAGCAGCTGCAAGGTCGGCAAAGGATAACGAACCCGTATCTTTCGGAACAGGTATTCGTTTGAATCGCCGATCGCTGTAATCGTGAAGTGGTCATACCCGAAACCGCTTGCGGACATGTAACAGTAATTGCAGCGAAAATAATACGCCGATAATTGCAGGGTGTTGAACTGGAAAAGTGTTCAATTAATAACGATGACCACAACGCGACCCGGATAGTAAATTGGATCCACAGATTGGACTACAGAGTGAAGAGCAAAAAAGGTATTTGTGCGGCGAATTGACAGGGTCGAATGTAATCTAACGCTGGATTAATTGAATCGCCGCCAGCTACTTTATATAAAAAGTTCTTGTGCTGTGTAAAAAGATGATAAAAGCAACAGGCTCGTCATTTCATTTTCCTCTTTGAGCTTAAACGAGGTTTATTTTTAAACTGAACAACATACATGAGAATGTACAGGTAGGATTCTTCTGACAAGAACCGCAAAACTGATCTTACCTCAACAAAGTAAAGACAAGACCGACTAAGATACCGGAGTGTTGCAACTATGATCGCGCTAGTTAAATTCAGCTGCTTCGAAACTAAGCTCATTAAAGTTGGTACAATCTGAGACCTTTGTTGTCTATACGCGCGCCCGCAGACAAGCTGTCTATTATATATATAATAGATATATATATAGCTATTATAATTTGCATTTGAGTCTTCGAAGTCTAATTGATTGGAGATGCGGCTTTCTATAACTTTAATGAATAATTTACAAGGGACACAAGACTTATCTCCTTTTTTATGTAAAAATATTGTTTGAGTGGCAAAAACGGGAAGCTACCAGTTTTAAAATTGTATTGAAGAGGTTTGTAACGTGTGGCAAAATTGATAGCTCTCCCACCTTCCTTCAGAGCCTCTGTGGTTATACCATCTTCTTCCGGAGTCCTGTTGTATTTCATTATTGTTAGTGCAGTATGAACTTCCGATCCATTAATAGGTGCAATAGTATCGGAGCATATGTAGGGACTAGAATTTGTAGAGCTCTGTGGATCCGAATAAAGTGTTTTGTAGAAGTTGGTAAAAATATTCAAAATGTTGTCTCTATTCTGATGTTTAGTTCCGGTTTCATCTCCGAGGTCAGTTATCCAGGATTTGCCAACAGACGCGCCTTGTTTCGCTATTTTTAGTGAACGGGTAATTTTCTGATGTGATTAGAAATAGTTTTGTGTTGTAGTTTTTATGTCTCGTCTAATATTCGTTTTACTTTTTTGTCTAATGTTCTGTACTCTAAACTATTTATTTTTAGTTGAATTGTGATGTATGTAAGTTTCTTGTGTTTCGTCTTTCGTTCTTTTATTTTAGTACTTGCTTTCCGTATACAGTTTTCTATATTATTAAATTATTTCTGTCATCTTGCGTCTGTTTTTAAAAGTTCAATATTATTCTTTAGCTCCCGATTAAAATCGTTTTTCCAAATAATATGAGTTCCTTTTGATATACCTATAATTTTTAATACATCTTTTAACCATCTTTTGCCTACTTATTTTATCAATAAATTTTAATGTAGCGCGAACCTGTCTGTGATCAGAACTAAACTTGATATTATTCAGCGACTGAACATTTGTTATATTAGTCTGATTTGAGTAAAGTATAAAATCGATTACGTTTTTATACTATTCACCTGGAGACACCCATGTCCAACGTCGTTTGGGCTTTTTATAATAAAATGCGTTATTTATTCGTAAATTTTGTCCGATCGCGTATTGAATGAGACGATCTCCGCGTTCGTTTCGGTTTCCCAGTCCGTGTGGGCCTAAAATGTAATCATTATCGAGATCTTGCCTAGACCCAATTTTCGCGTTAAAATCTCCCATAACGACATTCCAGGTTCTTCGGTGTTCGCTACATGCCCTGTTAAGTAGGTCGTAAAATTATTCTACGTCTTCACCTAAGTGTGTTGACGTAGGAGCATAACATTGGATTATTGTCAGAACTTTCTTCTCGGATATTTTGAATTTTAATACAGCGACCCTGTCCGAATAGTCGATAAATTCTAAGATGTTATTTTGCCTCCGTCCTTAACTCCGTATATACTTTCTTTGCCAAAATGGTAAAAGATGTTATCTTCACGTTCGGCGAAATGAGAAAAAGGCGAAGATGCCACTTCGCCTTTTCGACGTATTTTGGGATTTTGGGACCTTTGGTTTGTGGTGTGTATCATAGAATGGAATGGGGGGTTTGGACCGTGACCAACCACGCTGGTCCAATGCGGGTTCGTGGATGGGGCGCCAGAGCCTCGTTTGTTGGTTAGCAGGGTGCACCAGGAGCAGGTGAGGTTGGCTTGGGTTTCGAGAAGATGATATTTGAAACCCCATACACCCCAGCAACAGGGGTTTGGTTAAATCGCTGCGTACGATTAACGTAATATTCTTTGTACACGATATTCAATTAAGTCGAGTTCATCAGCGGAATAACAGAGAGCGTGGGTGTGGTGTTTAAGTTATTAGGGAAGCCTCGACCCTACGTCCCGTAATAAGATTAGCCGGTCCGAAGTGGTAGTATACGTAGGTTGATAGAGAGCTTCGAGATTACTAGAGGTTTCCGATCACGTAGCGTACCTTGTTGACCTATTATGGGTAGATATTATTCTTACCATAACTTCAGGTATTGAAGGAACTACAATGCATTTTGATGATTGGTAGTTGTCACCTTATTGAACCAAAGTGACGGCTTAACCAATTCTAGGCTTAGTCGCAAACACCGAAAATATATTAAGTACCAGCAATGGTTTACCGGTTCTTCATTTACCTACCCAACAAGATAAATCTCACAAAGAGCAAAGCCATTGTCTAAAACGACTCCGACTTCACTGTCTTTTGTATTGTTCCTCAAAACATCTATGAGTAGTTAATTTAAACCGGTAAGAATTAAATTCATTCAGAGATAATCTGATTCCCAGCTGTATAAAACAAAGCAGCAAGAAAACAAAACAATTCATTGCCATTGGATTCAATTAAAACAGCATCCCTGGAGGAAACAAAGAGCAGTTTAATATGTCGGCAACAGCAACGTATTTCAAACAGGAGATATGTTTCTGACGTTTTACTTGCGGGCCGTAGCTCGGGTGTAACATAATAGAGAACGTTTATAAAGGACAAAGAGAATGGGCTGGATCTGTAGATTTTATAACAACAGTCAGATTTCAACAGATTTACTAGATTAATCTATGCACTTTAAAGATTTTCCTAGATCAAAACTCTAGAACCGGTTAGATTTGTATTACGAGTCGGTCTGGTCTCATCTTGACAAGTAACTCGAATGTAGGCGATGTCAGTGAACATCCAAGCTACGTCCAGCACAGTTGTAACACCGGAGTAATCTCGTTATCGGCCGAGATGTCGTCACGTCACCGCCTCGTCGCTGTCAATTTACTGCCGGTTTTGCCACTACGGTATAATCTATGGTTTGCTGCTCCACTGAAAAGGGTATTGCAGAATCAACCTTGAGTAACAGTTATTAGATCATTACAAATCAGTGCTAGATATGACGGTGTTGCAGAGTTACAACGGTGTCGTTTTACGAATCATCGCGGCTTGCTAAGTTGTTCTCTAAATTTTTATAATGCAGCAAACATTGCAAGTACAGAAGAAGACAAGGTGTAAATACCTTGAGTACAGCATAGTGCAAAAGGGCTTGAACGAATACCGAGCTAAGCCATCCGACGATGCTTGCAATAATTCGACAAGAGCATTTATGGATTTTACATAAAATAAATAAATAATGCTGGACTATTCACACAGCATCATCTAACCCCAAGCTAAGCAGAGCTTGTGTTATGGGTACAAGATGACTGATATACTTAATACATTATACGACATAGATAAATATTTTTATTATAGTATATAGGAAGACATCCAGAACACCCAGAACAAATATCTGCAGATCATACAGACATTTGTTTCGAGGCGGGAATCGAACCCTCAACCTCTTGCGTCGCAGGCGGACCTTCGTCCGCTGCACCACAAAGGACGTCATGGAATGAGGTCAGTAATGCTCTACCGGTTTGGTATTCGAGATACACGTTTCAGTTTAAGAGCCAAGCATTTCACTTGTTGCAAAAGCTCCCAAGGCCTGGAAATAACGGGCATTACTGGCAATATACGTAATAGTGGAAACTCTGTACAATGTACTTTTGTTAAATGGAACTTACGAAAGTAAAAAAAAAATGAAAAATAAGAATTGCGGTTCACACTCACTGCGAATACCTACATAACTTTTATTTGGGTATTGTGAATGCGTTCTTGGTCGCAAACTATATGCGGCAAGAATTTAATGGGTAAAGGGATTTAGTTGAATACATGCATATTATGCATACCATTCGTTAACATAGTTGCTTATGTCTTCTTAGTTTTAAAATGAAATGTGTCTGTCTGGTCTGGATTGTAGTCTAGACAGGACGGAATTCACAAAGTAATGTCATTCATTACACGACTACGACAATGCAAGAGAAGGATTATGATTAAATCAAGTTGAATTATATCTTTCAAATTCAAGAGTTATTTAAAAAATGGGTTTTCTTTGTTTTACAGTTTTAAATATTTTATGGGATAAGGGCATGCATATTTAATTGATAGTTTAGGATATATTACATTTATTTTTCAACCAGTTTATTTAACATTGTATACTACTAATTAGGACATATAAGACGTGAAAACAGCATTTGACAAATTTCATGATTTTTACTTAGTTCGATTCGCCATTTTGGTTTATACTAGAAGTAAGCAATGACCGGCACTTATGCCAACATTGAACAGCCCCAACCCGGACCATGCCGAGTCGTTAGCATTCATCGCGTTAGTCCATCCAGGGCTAAAGCTTTATGAGGATTATTACATCGGAACCCCACTAGGGATATAACAATAAACATTATAACAGTAACGGCATGTTCACATGAACAGAACGGAGGCTTATCATGGATTCCTCTGTCGTAATGCTCATGTTATTTCAGTGGCCAACGATACTAAAGATACAACTTAATTTTATGATGGATACTAGTTCCATATCTGAAGTGGTATTTAAACTAACGGGCATTACGATGATTGGAAATAAATTACGCGCATCAATTTATCAACTAGAATGTGTTCTGAACATCTTGCATTATATGATGAGCGTTTATCTTAATGATCTTTAATTATTTAGAAAATCCGGGCATAATAGCCTTTAGGGAAGGAGAAAATCCTAATCAATCAGAATAATTAATAAGAAAATAAATTCTAGTTTTTGCAGCGCCGTTTATCATACTGATAATTCTAAAAATGGATGAGCATTTTTCATAAAAGCGGATGACTGTTCACTTAATGGGTAATAAATAACTTATACGAACGAATCGCGAAAATCACGATAATATTTCAACAGACTGACAGAAGACCTTACTGAAAATGTATGTTCTTGTAACCGCCACTTTATGGAAACCACTGATAACGGAAAGCGAACAAATTAAAATATAATTTGCTAACAGCGAGCGCGGAGAGTGGAGTGACGTCGTAACCAATTAGATCAACTTAAGATAGTTATTGTGGTAATGCTCTTATGAATATTCGGAGAGAGCTCCATCGATTGTGAAATTATTAACAACTAGCTTCTGCCAGCCACTTCGCATGCGTTGTACCCGGATAAAGAGTAGCCTAGTGTTAATCCTGGTCAAATGGTAATAAGGAATGGGCCCTTGTTGCGGAGATCCGCAAAGAATGGAAAGAGGGCCATCGCCCTGCAGTAGGACACTACAGGCTCTTAATAATAATAATAATGTATGCTCAACTCAAATCACGTATTTGAGTATCTCCGGTATTGTATCCGGAAATGTGCCGGAAATGAATCCATCCGAAACGTTGGAATTCTTTGACATATGCATTACAGCTCTAAATATGTAGATAGATTTCATTTATTTTCATAAAAGTAACACAATAACTTACTACCGCATAAATATAAATAAAATCACGTGCTATCAATATAAATAATGAATTACAATAAAATGAAATGAGACTAATCAATTATTGGTAGGTACGCTGTGTAGAGACGTCAAAATGTAAACATAAATAATTATTAAGGCGCTGTAGTGAGCCAATGACTTTGAGAGTTTCTTTCTTCGTGCCCGTTGTAGGAAGAGTTTAAAGTTTTATCCTTGCGCACGGTCGTATTTGTAATAATAATTCATGATAAATTCCAAGTCATACTTTTTAAAAAAAAATTACGGGCATTTTGGTTATTGGCATAAATAAATTATCTGCCCGTTGGTGTAAAAATAAAAATAAATTACCTCAACTTTAGAAGAAGATAAAGGTTTTTTTGTTTTTTTTTTGAGGTTTCTTTGAGGATTTATACTGAAGTAAATACGATGTTTAAGAAAAATTGTAAACGAGGACTTACTTAAACATAAATCGTCTAATATTTTTAGTGACCTTTCAGTTATTTTCCACTACCTGTATTTATAGAGGGTATAGCATCTGAAGAACGGCAAAATTCCGTGATCAGCTAGCTAACGCGCCTTAAGTTATTATCAGGCGAAAGGGAAAAAGTAAAACCAACAATTATATTGTTAACAATATTACTTAAGTACATTTATAGTTTTGATTAAAATCTTTTTCAATAGTAATTTTCTATTTTGAATTCCGTAAAGCGTTTAATCCAAAAGGAGTGACTTCATACACATGGCTATAGAAACAATCTTCACTTTTAATTTCCCTCGCCTTCTTGGGTAGTTTATTAAACCACTTTAGGCCGATAATAAAAGGTCGCTTTTTTGATAAACAATATTAGAAAGTATTATATGAGAGCAAGAGACAATACACGCATAATCTACTGTTAAAGCGTGTTTTTCTTTATATAGCTCTGATTTTTTTTCTCATAGATGGGTCGCTTTTTGATAAACATAATCTATTAGAAGGTATCTATATCCATAACAATACTAATATTATAAAGGGAAAATATTTTGAAAAGTATTTTGTATGTTTGTAACGAATAAACTCGAAAACTACTGGACAGATTTCCGAAATTATTTTACCATAAGAATGATACATTATCCCTGAGTAATAACATAGGCTAAATTTTATCCTCGTATTCCTACGGGAACGGGAACTACGAAGCATCTAAATAAAATAACGTGACGTGTTGTGTGTTTTTTTACGAAAGTTCGTGTAACATGATTGCACAATAAATGGTACTCGTAACAACAGCAGTTTGGTTTATTGGCAGACCAGTATGCATTTATATGGTATTATAAAATAAAAAGTACTTATGTTATTAATAATTTTATTAATGAATGCTCAAATATATTTAAATTTACAATTAGTAAGAGAATTGTGTTTGATTGAATTTTTTATTGTTTATATTATATCTGATCTTAATATTTATGTTCTTCTGTCAAATAAATATTTTTAAATTCTTATTTTTTTTCATTATTGTTTACACACATATAAAGACAGTGCCACAGATTTTGGTGACAGGGCACATCTAACGATTTAAAATCTTTGGTTGTGCATCTATAAAGACGCATAGCTAAACCGAAACTTGATCAACTGGAGAGCTTTTTATAAAAAACAAGTTTGCACTCAACTTCTGGGAGCAGGGAATACATTTTAGAAAAGCTTCGTTCTTTTTTTTTATTTTAACTTTTTTTTGTTTTATTGTGATGTATGTATGTATAAATAAACGAGTAAGAAAACGGGTAAAATCAATCAGTCATACAGTTAAATTAGACCAAGTCTAATTCAAACTAAAAACAAATTATAAACAATAAAGAGAAACTTGACACCGCTTTACACAAACTAAGTTGGAAACTCATAATTGAGTTTAAACAGAGTCGTCGGTTTCAGGCTGCCCAGTCAATACGGCGAATTGCAAACTTTTGGAACTTGACCTTCCAAGTTCAGAAACGGGCCCCTCCTCCGGCGACCCTGCGCCGTGCCAGACCCGCATTGCAGTTAAACTGAAGGACGACTCAATACGAACGAGATAACACATCGCATTATACAAAACAGCCTTCAGAAAACCCTTTAACCAGAGATTCGACTTTCACGTGGCCTTAATGTCGTCGACCTTTCGCGGCATAGCTGGAACTCCAGTCTTGATTTGCGATATTACAGTCCAGCGAGCAAATAGTAATTCGGGTGGCAATAACGCCGAATGGCGAGACAATTGGCTATTTAGTGGCGAGGCTCGAAGGATAGTTCAGTAATGGAACCGCTACGCGGCATCAATAAGGCGACAAACCTTGACTTCCGTTATTTGTGTAGAGGTACCTCTAATACGTTAACTGATCTTTAAATATATAAATAATATAAATATCTTAAACCACATTAAAAATAAATTTAAAAAGCTTGTCGCGAGATTGGATTCAGAGTGACGTCACATAGCTGACCATGCATTGTCATCCAAAGTAAACATGTATAAAACATTTCAACTCAATCGGTTGAAGATATCTGCTTCAAAATTGAGTTGCAAGATTCCGCGAACAAACATAGTTACATACATACGTACATATGTACATACAGGGCAAGCTAAATAAAAGCTTGTAAAAAACTGTACTGGATGTAACCAAATGATATTGTGGTTTAATTTATAAATCAAATACAACATGATTCACGTAAAATCCGGTTGAGTTAATACAAAACGTAGCAACAAAAGTTAAGGTTAATCGAATGAATAATAAATAATGTATTGGCATTTAGCGTAGCGATTCTCTATATGTTTAGGGTTTCGGACCAAAAGGATAAAAAGGAACCCTTATAGAATCACTCTATCTGTCTGTCTGTCACAAGTGGATATCTCGAGAACTACTGATGCTAACTTCACTTGAAATTTGTATCATATGAAAGGTATTAATTTGCACATTGATAAACAGTTTTTATTTTTTCTTTAAGCCGTATCGTTTTCGAGTTATTTACAAAAATGTTGAAAAAACGACCATTCCCCCTTATCTCCGAAGTTTGCAGAGATAAAACCCGTGAAATTTATATAGCTAATAGAAGTGTATGTAAAGTTTATAGGAAAATTATAGCGAACTCTCTAATTTGCATAGTTTTTTAGACAAGGGGGATGGAAGGGGGTTTTTAAAAAAAATGTGGAGTTACTAGGTCATGTGGGGTATCATATGAAAGGTATTCATTTACACATTAATAAACAGTTTTTAGTTTTGCTTTAAGCCATATAGTTTTCGACTTACTCACAAAAACGTTGACAAAAAGTGTTCCCCCCCTATCTCCGAAGTTTGCGGAGATAAATCTCTGAAACTTATATTGCTATTAGAAGTGTATGTAAAGATTACGGGGAAATTATAACGCACTCTCTAATTAGCACACTTTTTTAAAAATCATCGACAGTCTAAAAAATATTTTTTAGTTTTAAATTACAGGATTTTATCGCGTACCTTAAGATTATTCGCGTAAAGGTACGCGATAAAATCCTGTAATTTAAAACTAAAAAATATGTTAACAAATCGCGAAAGCTTAACAAGTTATAGTCTAAAAAATCTACATAAGTTCCGCTATCAGACAAGAGATGGCGCTGTCAAGGTTCTCCAACAGATATAAACCGTCTTTATCATTATATTATATTGTATGATGGCACGAAACCCTCGGTGCGCGAGTCCGACTCGCTCTTGCCCGGTTTTCCTAACAACACACGGTGACTCAGTCCCGGCCTTCACCTCTGCTCGCGCGTTCCGAGATCCGCATTCACATTTTCCCCGTTCAAAACCCTCTGCATAGAAAAAGAAACCCGGCTTATTCGAGTCACATTTAAATTCATTCATGACAGTGACGGAAATAAAGAGATTTTTGAAGCTTTTTAGTGCAGAATGAATACTGCCTGAGTGCCTATGCTTAGGTTCTGTAATCTGTGCCTATGGTGCGAGAACTTTTAGTGAAGCAAGGAACTAAATGACTCATTTCAGTTGACCTTTTGATTGAGGGTCTATTGGATTGTTGGCTAGAATAAAATCTAAAGGTTATCTGCTCGTGACCGTAGTAACAATGCTGTCATGAAATTGTCTATTGGCAATGTCGTGTACGGCAACTTTCTAAAACGTATTTGAAATGTAGATAATATTTGTATTCTAATACATATATAGAGGTAAATACTTTGATCACATTAATCAAAGTGATAATACTACTCTACAACTTCATTATTTTTTTAACTTTTGCGATCATAACATAATTTTAAATTCACATGCAACCGGGTGTTCCTCGAGTAAATTTACTTTGACCCAATGATTCAACTGAATTGTACCAGCCATGGCAATATAATATATCTATACTTACATATGAACAAGCTGCTTTTTCACACATCGTTTTTATATATATAAGTTTATGCATTTATATAATACGTTTGTAATATTTTATGTAGGTATATATTAAATAATTTATGTATGGTATATTTGAAAATTTCATAAAACCTTTCGTACATCTTTAAACCCCTTGTTGTATCCACAAATCCAATCCATCCTAAGGTTGTCTGGTAGAGATCGCTCTTTAGCAATAAGACCGCCAATTGTCACTTTGTGTTTAGTGTTTATCTTTCTGTTGTTATTTTTATATTTAAGGTGTGCACATTTTCTATCTATCTATGCATAATAAAATCGTAAACCTTCCGCGTTCGTTCATGAAACATAAATAAATAAGTACGATACATGAAAAAAGTAATAAAACGTAATTTTTTTTTGTCGGTTTGTCGTTTGTTTGTGTGCGAATTCAGTGTTCATTTCATTAAAATCGACCCACAGAATCAAGAGCTTTTATTTAAGTTTAGTTGAAAATCCCATAGGTATCCTCTCATTCTCTCTCTTATTACGTTTCAAGAATTTTTCAGTTTTTTTTTTAATAAAGTTGTTAATTCAGCTGCTGATTTATAGGTTAACATTTGTATGATATAATATATAAAACATGTCTCAACTATAAATGTATTTTTGGTAACTTAACTATAATTTAGCACTGATGAATTTATTTTTTAACACTACGCGGACGAAGTCGCTGGCAACAGCTAGTATATAATATTAATATACAACATTTTACGAATATTATAATCCAATAGTGCAAGTTTTTTTTAATATATACGAGTTCACACCAAAATAATTAAGTCAGATTCAAAATACGAATTACAAGATATAGGTTTTTACCCATACCCATTTTGTGATCTAGATTGAAACCTGCTAAAATTAAACGTAATTTTAACCTGAATGGAACTTGGACAGTCCCCACGTCGTCGTTTTCATGGTCATTGACGTTGAACCCTCGTATGTCGTAGGTCCTGGTGTCACGCATCATAGTGTTGCGTGTTGAACAGAGTTAACCAAACTTATTAAATTGCGAGGTTAGGTTACTAATTATTCCGCTACGGTGTATTGTATACATATATGCTAGAATCTCCAAAGTGAATATGGCTGACCCTCTTTTTCATAATAATAGCGGAAGAGTATTACTATCAAAGCGTTAAGTATAAATTAGCATTTGAAATGTCAGACTCGTGTATACCTTATTCGAAAATGCATACTTTTACATCACTGCGGTCTATTTGAAATGCAGAATGGAGATGAAAACGAAAAACATTTGCTGAAAAGTTTCGACATGACAAACGTTACAATGGTTGTTTCCTCGTTTACTCAAAGATAATGAGAGAATTAACGACCTCCGTGGCGCAATTGATCTAATAGCCGACTAAGACGCAGGAGGTTGCGGGTTCCATCCCCGCCGAGGGACAAAACGTTAGATTATATATTTGTCTCGGGTCTGGATGATTTCTACGTATGTTAAAGTATGTATTTACAAAAAAAAATATAAAAGTAGAAGATGAAATATCTATCATAATATCAAATATATATCTTCTAATTTTCGAACCCTTAGGGGCCGTCTCCACGAGCGAGGGAATCGCGGCGATTCTATAGCGCAGACTCGTCACGATTCTCTCGCTATATGCCTTAACGACTTATATATATTAATAGTAGGCTATTTAAAACTATGCCACTTATTAATGTCAAATTAATACTTGACTAGCAATTCTTATAAAAAAAAACGTTTCAAGAGACGGTGGTACCAGTTAAAAACATTATTAAAAAGACGCATAAACTATATCTTAAAATAATTCTGAAATTGGTCAAGGTTTTTTCAAACTTCAATAAGGTTGGGTTATAAAAACGAAAGTCCCAAATTTCTGAATTTTTACTTTACTTGTGCCACAAAATCTCTCACCATTCCACAGTCGTGAGACTTCTGGAAGTGAAGGGTTTCCGTTTTTGCCATTTCATACGAAATTTTGACACTTATTGCTATAACTTCTGTATGCCTTGAGGTAAAACGTGATTTATGAAGGGCATCATCTGCCTGCAGACCTTGATGTTTGGTACATGCAAACAAGCGATCCTATAAGGGTTCCGGTTTTTTCTATTGAGGTTCGGAATCCTAAATAGATGTATGTAAGTAGGTTTGCTTACTTTCGCGAGTTGCATCGCATTTTGCAAGGCAATGCATAACAACAACGTTTGAAAGTGTGTCAAGATTGCAATAGGCTACGCACATTTCACGATGAGCGTACTGGTAATTACAGCGCATCGACAATGTTACTAGCTAGAGATGTAATTAAAGATCGACGTGTAGAGTTCTTAAAATATTCGGTACCTTTTAATCCCCGACACAAAAAGACGGGTTTTCATCAGTGTGTGTCTGTACGTGGCACCGTAGCTCTTTAAACAAGTGGACCGATTTATTATTATTTTTCAGCCGTTATTATCCCACTGCAGGGCAAAGGCCTCCCTTCCCTTCTTCCACTCCTCGCGATTTAACGCTGCTACAGGCCAAGATCTTAAATGGGCGTCTAGTTCATCGCGCCATCTTCTTCTAGGTCTTCCACGTCTTCGGCTTGATTTATGATGATTTTGGCTTCGGACCGATTTGAATGCAGTATTTTTAATTTATAAGCAGGTTTCCAAGCGGTGTTTCTTAAACATGTTTTATCAAAATCGTTTACAAGATGTGAGGGGTGAAAGTAGGGGTGAATGATCGAATATTTCCAAATAAATCCAAGTCGGAAGAAAATGGTGTGTAGAGTACGAGAACTCGTAGAAATGCCTAAGTTTGTAGAGTAGAATGCCTATTATAGATGTGTATAATTATTGTACATATTATATTATTTTTTTTAGATACATAAGTCTTGTAGATGTTAAATCTAGGTTAAATGGCAATTGGTTAAGTTGTTATCTGTTTCTTTATGCACGCCAAGTTGATTTTCCTACTACCTCTATATTTGGTTGACAGGTAGAAAATGCCTACGGCATTATGTTCGCCTTTTGTGCATCTTTCTTATAATTTTGAATATATAAAGAATTTATAAATAAATAAATGCCTAACTTAGTGTTGGGGGTTACTCAAAATGTTCATTTACAAACTTTGATTACTACTGACTACCGCCGTGTTGCAGTGGTTTAATAGCCGGCTGAGACGCAGAAGGTTGCGGGCTCTGTTTTCGGGCGGGACAAACAATTGAAAGTTTTCTGCAGATATTTTGTCCTGGATTATTCTTCTGACAGAGAAATCAATATGTTGGTGTTCGACGCGACAAAAATATTTTAGAACTAAACAATTCCAATAGGTTTCAATGATATTCCCATTGAATAGTTTGTCCTGCACGCAAATATATTGAACGTGAACAAGTAATAAATAAATAAATAACGCTGTACATTTCACACAGCACCATCTAGTCTCAAAGTAGGCAGAGCTTGTGTTATCTGTACATTTCACACAGCATCATCTAGCATTAAAGTAAGTCGAGCTTGTGTATGGGTATGGTACTTGTGCATGGTTGATGGAATACTCATATTTTTTTTTGCTCTTAGGGTGCATAGAATAATACCCTGTGGTGAATTCTACATATAAGGGAATATCATTGAAACGTATTTGAATTGTTCAGTTTCAAAATATTTTTGTCGCGTCGAACACCAATACATTTATCTCTGTCCTAATGATAACAGGTCGTAATAACCAGTTCCATGAAACATCTTGCAAAGGGTGAAGTCGATAATTAAAATGCCACAAGGAACATTAAAATGCAAATATCGATCATTACATAACAGACATTATTGTCTGTCGTGCCGTAGCTGCTGGAAGCTATTTATTGTACTCGGATGAAGGGGCTAGGCTCAGGATGAGCGCTTCCATACCGGGTTATTGTTTATTTTACGAGTGCAATATGCTGGTAACATTAAATAGCATGATCGTTCGATTCACAAGTTCACAACCAAGTGATCTGTATGAGCAACTATGAAAGCTTTGTGAACTTTTTATTATTAATACGCATTAATGCGTTACACAGACGGATACGCTAGTTGACTAGATTTTCTTAATAAGTGAGATTATCAAAAAATACATATATATATTTCCTTTTGTACGTAAACAGAACAAATTCGTGACGTCACGGCGAGTCTGAATTTAATGCACGTGATGACATCACGACTGGGGCTCCTGACGTCCTAAACTTTAAAGTGATTTTTCTATCATCATATTTAGTTAATTTAAGGACAAAATATATTTATTACTTTTTTACAATCGAACTGACAGGCTGCGGAAATTATATTATTAATTTAGATGTTTACACCCTGTCAACAAGCTTATTGGCACAACTGTTGCTAAACGATCCCCTTTCGATAATACAATCTTAAACATTTTGTATGCTGATTCCGGAACACCCACAAACCTCTTACTCATCGCAGATCGATGAAACAACAGCACACAGTGACATGATTAACGACTAAGTATTTCGTGTTAATGTTACTACGATTCTAGTCCACAATGATTATTATACACGCAAAAATCAGAAATATCATTAATTGTGGTCGTTTACTGTAGCGCGAGGTCAATATTTTTGCACACCGCCTTCTGGTCGGTCCTTGTAAAACACAAGTACTTATAGTTTCATGATCATTAAATTGCATGTGTTATTGCCAACAAATAATTTATGAGAAAAGGTGAAGTTATTTGAATGGGAGGTGCAACGAGATTCTAGTAAAAATAACCGGTTCCTGTATTTATGCCGTGATCTCGGTTTGACCCCGAAGCATTCGTGACGGGCTCCGGTTAACTACATCGAGGCAGGGCACGCAAACGAATTACGCGATCGGCTGAATGTTCCACGGTAATTTCTATGACCAAATTTCGTGGCACTCGAATTAATTCACTAGAGCATTACGCAAGAGCATAATATTGCGTTGATTTCAATAACGCACTTAATGTGGGCTCTAACAGAAATTGCATTCAGATTACAAAGAGAAATCTTATTACACTCTGTCACGACATTATCAATGTCTGATTACCTAGACCAGCTAAAATACCACGGGTGTACAATTACGAAAGATTGTTATTACAGAGGAGACAACGACAATTCCGTAAAATGACAGGTAATGAGGTATCCTAGGCGGATGCTTTATGTCAGCGAAACGCTTTCTGTCTGATATTTGGATATTTCATTTAGGTAAGCCAACCGTCAACAATAACGCCACAATATTGTTGTGCTCGAGGCACAATGCTGAATTCATAATAATAATCCTATTCATATCATCTGATACGCGATATTAGTATTACCAAAATTTCCACGCTACTTTGCCTCCAACAAGGTTCGTAGACACGCTGATTCAGTTGAATAACTTCAAATGGCTGGCCTGACCCAAAACGAGTACGGGACCGCAGTACTACGTAATGGGGTAAATTACATTTGATCCTTGTCACTTACAAAGGCCCTTCATGAGATAAGAAGACGAAGACCCGGTTTCGCAGACAATGATTGATGCGGCTCGCCACGGGACGGCCATATATTCCCTGGGTTTTATCTCTTATTGTGTATAATGAATAAATAGGTTACTTTGCTTTCGAAATTGTACAGAATGATTTTGGAGAGTGCAATCTTAGACCGTTATTAATCAGCGCAGCTTGGTGCGATTTATCTAGTGGGCGCGATTAAGATTCAAGTTATTTCATCTGGAACTGGTTGGCATTGGCACTCACCTTTAAGTATGATCCATAATATTTAGTGACGTAAGGACTGTCACATTGCGACAGCACCATAATTTCCTGTTGAATGTCCTCGATTTCATCTTCAGCTTCTTCCAAGTCGATTATTTTGATGGCGACTACTTGCTGGGTCCTATTATCGACGCCCTTGAACACCTCACCGAATGAACCCTTGCCGATCTTCTCTTGTTTTGTGAAGATCAGCTCTGGGTCGACCTTCTGTAAACAAAGGGTAACGTTACTTATGCGAAACATTTCTAAAATCATTTAATTGGGATCGGCTGTCTAAATCACAACATAATCTGAAATTACACTCAAAAGAAGCACAATAAACTTGATTTTCATCAGAAATTCGAAATGATAAGGACGACACGTTGTCGTGGGCTGATCTTACTCCATGGGCAAGCGAGGACCATTCTACTCAATGGTGAATGCTGTTGGATCTGCCAAGAGATACCTATCCCTTGGCAGATTCTTAATGAATTCACATTCCGGAAGGTCTTTCTTCAGAGTCTTTCAACGTTTCGTACTGCGCTTGCCAACCCGCCTCCCAAGCGTGGTGAGAATGGCAACAACCCCCTCATGATCAGTTCGAACTTGGATATGAGGGAGTCTATGTCCAGCAGTAGACGTGTTTCGTTATGATGATGATGTTGGAGGACGACATGTGATATAACGAAAGAAAATTTGGTTGCTCGTACCTCATTTATACGCAAATAGAATGTTCAAAGAGATGATTGATTATTCTAAGCGTGACGTAAAATATTCACGCACACGGTCTGCTAGAATAATTGAGATATTTTCGGGACATTTTGAAACTTTCGCGGTATGTAGTTAATAATATCTCAGAGAAAAAAAGAGTTTATAAAAACGTTACTTGAGAATAAGTAGTACCTATTTTAAACAGTTTTATTTCTAAATAATAATGAGATTATTTTAGAATTAATAATATAATGTAGTTATTTGTAGTCCGCGCTGGATATTTCTTTAATTGCATATCTCTCCCAGTCTATAATTTAACTCCTCAAGACGGTAACATTGAGAATTCTTAACAATATTTTACTTTCTGGAACACTTCGTAAACAACCCTAGCCTTAGTTAATAGGTACTTTTCGTGATTAATATTTACACTTATTCTTAGGAATGCGATATCATGCGAAATTGTTTTGCTATCGAATTATCTATACAGATAATTCGATAGCGATGACAAACTCTAGAGTAGGCTTACTTTATTATACGTTATAGAGATAAAGCACCTGTAGATTTATACATTCATTTGCGGAAATGTGAGCTTAAGCTTTGCGTAAGTAGCCAAGATAATATATATAATCAAGAGTAGGAGCCGCGTAGTACAACATCTAAACTTTTATACGGTGTTCGCTATAGCACTAGGAAACTTCACAAGGAAAGTTAATATCCGCGTAAACACAAAACCCAATTTAGCTATAGCTAAGCTGTTGCGAGATACTTCCAAACTACAACCGTACCGAGAACTCTTGGCATTTAGATGACATTGCTATTCAGAAGTCAAGGCTCCATGGTGCAAGATGCAGCAAAGACGATCACTACGTGACATTTTTACAAAAATAACTGAATTTTGAGAAACTACGCAGATGAAGCTTGCTGGTTCATTCAGGGTTCGGTTCGTTGTCACCCGGTTCCGTATTCACCCGGTTCGTTCTCCCCCGATTTGGTTTAGCTACGATAAATTTTATAAGAAGCAATTTTTGATGAAAAGTACTGGCAGGCACAAATGTGTTCAACTTCATCATCATCATCAGTTCAGCCGTAAAACGTCCACTACTGGACACAGGCCTCCCTTAGGCCTCCCTCATGTTGATACACAGAAAGACGCTGCTGCCCATCTTCCGGAGGTATCCCTTAGCAGGCTCTTACTGCATCCATGGGCATAAGAGGAGGGGTAACATTCTACTGCCGGAACCCCACAGCAAGTGTTCAACTTGAATAATGTAAAATGTGAATGTTGGATGTTTGTTAATGTGGATACCTATGTATGTAGGTAAGTACTTAGAATCATTTTTTAATTTAGGTCTTCTTGAAACAAATAACTAAATAAAACTTAAATGGATATACATTTATTATTTTGGAATAACTATGATTGTTACATTGCTTTAGTGTAAATAGGTACTGATTGTATAATGTAAATACATGAAAAATCGCATAGTCCTTATTACTAGTAAAAACTCAGTTTTTTCACTTACATCAACATCATTTATTTCACTCAACGCCTTGTCAGAAACAAATACAATAATCTTATTGTTGTTTTCGTTGTAGTCATATAAAATATTATTTTCTTACATACTACATATTTGAACATAATAGATACATAAATCAATGAAAGTGAAAACTAAAATAATTTAAATAAGAATAAAATTCTGAAGCACTTTTGTTATCGCGGGTACTTTATGTAAATCACGGCAAAAGCGACAAAAAATATTGATATCAAATTTGTTTAAATCGGGGGAGAACGAACCGGGTGAATACGGGACCGGGTGACAACGAACCGAACCCTTCATTCAGCACAAATACCGACTAAAACAAAAGCAATAACCCTGAAGCATGAGAACTAACTGAAAGAGATGCAATAACGCAAAACGGATTCGAACATTTTGGCATTATGAAGCCATTATGTTTTGTTTTAAATTGCGGCGCACAATGAAACCTTTAAAATATTCAATGATGTTGATGCAATTAGGGCATGCATTGGGAAATCCCGGAACTTCGTATCTCGGAAAGATTTTTCCGATATTTCAATTCCGGAGTTGAGAGGATTCCGATATTGAAACATTTTACTTACTGACACATCGATTTTGCGATTTATCTTTTTTTCTTGCCTTATAGCTATCTCATAATCCCTTCCCTACAGTTTCAGGCCAAAACAAATTTAAACTTGAAAAACTATATACAAAAGCAGGACCAAAAAGTTTCTATAATAATTTTACAATGACAACGTAAATGCACAGATGTTTTCAAAAATATGCGTTATCCACCCTTTACATTTTACGTTTTTACTATTTTGTACCAGTACTTCAGTAAATTGATTTTTTTGGAATGGCGAACTGAAATATCTGTCGTACCTTCAAAACTTAGATACTTTAACTATTTAGATAGTTTTATAACTATAACTAAGTAAGACTTTCGTAGTATGAAATTTTCTTTCACCAAGAAAATTTCAACCTACCTTTTTTTTACCAATAAATAAAAAAATCCAGTTCCGGAACCAATTCCGGTTTTGGGGGTCCAGTATTGAAACACAATTCCAGAATTCAAAACCTTCCGATATTGCATGCTCTAGATGCAATGCTCTAAAGTGTCACGTTACCGAAATATATGGAAATAAAGATATCCATATAAAAACAAAATGAACAACTCATGGCGGACTTTTCAATTTTCAGATGTTATTCATTAGATAAACAGAACAGTAGGATAAATGTTTCGTTTGTTAATAAATGCAGATTAAACACATTTTGATCTTTACTTAAAATAGCATTAAGAAAAACATGGGTGATATTTTTATACTTGTTAAATACTTGGGTCTCATTTATGGAGATAAAGATATCCATATAAACACAAAATGCACAGCTCATGGCGGATTTTCAATTTTCAGATGTTATTTATTAGATAAACAGAACAGCAGGATAAAGGTACTGCTTTTTAATATAAGTAAATTAAAACACATTTTGGTCGTTACTTAAAAAAATAGCATTAAAACAATATGGGTGATATTTTTATACTTGTTAAATACTTCGTACTCGTTTGAGTAGATCGAGAGAATAAAAAAGTATCTTATTGCGATAAGGTTCAGTAATTCTTTAGGTGAAGTTGTCTTGCCGACGTTTATTTATTTATTTATTAAAAGTACACATACATCAAAAGTATCAAAAGTCGTTAATTAACACATATAATGTTAATTAAGTTAGTAGACGTTCAAGTTTACTTTTTATAATAAATAGGTGAATAAACCTGGGAACTGTTATTTTGACACAATAATATATATTATACACAAGACACGTCCATTTTAAATGTTGCCCTTAAGCATATGTACATATGAAAATTCATACTCGTATCTCTCTATATGTCTCGGCAACATAACAGTTAGTTAAAGCATTACATTATTAAACAATTTTAGTTTCTTTAACTGTCCTCTATCCATATAAAAAGGAGTTAGTCTGTCTCATTATGCGCCGTAATTTTGGAAATAAAAAAATATCGGCAAAAATGTTAGTAGCCCTTTGACAAAGTTGATCGTGTATGGGCCGCTGCACTGCCTAGGACATTCATAGTATAGATCATAGCCCTACTAGTACAATAGAAAAACAACTGTTGAAAACGACACGTAGAACAAAGTGAATGCAAATGAAGGCGAAAACGTTAATCCAGTTCGCAGCGAAAGCACGGCGGTTTATACTGGCTGCTGGGACGAGTGCAGCGCGTGGTCCGGTTTATCCAGGCTGCGGCCACAGAGCACCGACAACTAACACAGGATAGATGATTCAATAAACTAACGACTAATCATTAGGTACACGATAACAATAAAATGGAACAATCATTTATTTCTCTCTAGCAAATTAGGTACATATTACACATATATATACATATATATACATAAAACAATGTTAATAACTATACTAATATTTATAAGATGAAGAGTTTGTTTGGTTGAACGCTGGAACGAAAGGAACTAATTGACTCAGAACTAATTTGGTTGATAAATTATTTCAGTGTTGGATAGCCCAATTATTCCATATAACATCATGCTATGACCTATAAAGGAACTAATTGACTCAGAACTAATTTGGTTGATAAATTATTTCAGTGTTGGATAGCCCAATTATCGAGGGTTTTATAACATCATGCTATGACCTATGGTCATATCATCAGGATCAAAGAGGGGAGCATTATTAAAAAAATGTTGCTTAGGCGGGGAAAATTTATTCCTCTTGAGAGCTTCCGTTGCGTGCGCTGCGTAAACGGTTAAAGTTAGGCTACCATCATGTATGGCGGAATTGTTCCTCTTGCATTTTCTGCGAAGGTGTTTTAATAAACATAGTAATCCATAGCCAAATATGCATCATAAGTAAATTTTGAACAGCCTTTTACCTGAGCTTTTACACCAACTGAACTCAAAGAATATTTTAGAAGATATCACAGTTTTACCGCGCGCGCATTTTAATTATATGTACCTACGACCATCTCTCTTATGTGACGCAGACGAAGTTGCGCGGGACAGCTAGTGATACATTACATCTACACTAACCAAACAAACAAACTCTTCAGATTTATAATATTAGTAATAAATAGTATAATTCCCACTCGTTCTGTCGTTCAACAATTCCTTGCCCGCGACGCCGGATTCCTTATAAGATCTTTAGACGACCTATTATTCTAGTAACAACATCAAGCTAAAAAGCATCAAACGGCAAATTTTAGGTAAAAGCCATCGAAGTGACACAAGCCTGTTGCGGTATCGGGCACATCGGCACGTGACCTGACTGCCAATGAGACACCCTGCATATTGAGACGGTAATCACGGCCTTAGTAAAACCTCTAGTGCTGGCAGAATATTACATAGGTACGGCATGATAAAGCTATTTATTTTGCAAGTAATCCTCTCTTCGGTGAATAGAATAAGCATAAGCACATTATCGGTGAAATTTCGAAGTAGGCAGGTTTTAATTTTAGGTCGCAAAGACTGGATATAGGTTATACTCGTACCTCCCTGTAATAAAAAGGTTTCAGAGGCAGTAAACCGAAATATAAAGGTGCCTGAGCCTACTAGCTAGAAAATGTAACATCATTATTATATTACCTGTTAAAATACCACCGTTAAAGAGGCCTGAAAAGGGCATGATAAAGCGAAAGGCTCACTGGTGTACGAACAAAAAGGCTTATTGACTTGGTTGGCCAATTTTCCACGCGAGACCGAGAAAATACACGTTCATTTTGTAGATGAGGACTTATAAAATATTTCGTGTAAAAAGGAAAGCCTGGGTACCTAACCCACACTATGTTTTGAATCGCAATATCTATCGTTTTTCATTTAAATGTATAAGATACAGCCGTACCCGGCTGTAAAGTTAGAACATTGTTGTTTAATTTTGTATCATGAACTAATTAGGTATGTCTTAATTCACAAAAACACTTTATTTGCAAAGTGTACAAACATAATCTTTTTAATTAATAAATTGTTGATATCAAAGATTTCCAAACTCATCAAAACTTTTGTATTAGCGGCAAAAGAAAACCATTTAAAAGATTAGAATTAATTATTCGTAAAGTTGTTCTGAAATAAAATTATTTTACTTTGAAAGCTCTGTAATAGGGACTGAGTGTTGACCTAAATTATATCGGGTATATATTTTAGGGACTAGGTGGATCTTGGTAGACCGACATTTTATAGCATTGGTAATCTCAAGTGTTGTGTCGGCATAAAAAAGTAGCGTGATCAATTAAAAAAATACAAGCATAAGTGTCAAGCAAGGTTAATCTTCCGGATAATACGATATATTCGGTATAAGCATGACTACGAGTAAGTCGATAGTAGGATAAGATCGACAAAGATCCCGATGTCGTTACGATAAATCACGTGGGAGAATACTTCAACACAATTTAAGTTAGCCGTACAAATTACTAGCACTACTGAGATATGTAGAAACATTCATAAACTAATCTAAGACAATGGCGGGCGCCGCGTTGCTTTAAGAGCATAACTACAGCGCTAAACCACAGATAATATAATCAAATTTAAAAGGATCAAAAGTTGAAAAGTAAGCGTCATGGTCTTTGTTTTACCAAAATGGTTTAAGATAAATAAATGGGTATGATGTTATGAAGCACCTAATAAATACATACATATATTAAGTAATTGGAACAAATGGATTAAATACCTATTTGTTCCTAAATTGCAAATTAGTAACAAATCTTAACTTTGGTGACAGAAAATATAGTTGCCTAAATAAATTAGTAATTTTGACTTATCTTGACCTTTAAGGTAAAATAAACACCAAAGTATGCGTCTGAAATTATTACTTGTGGTGCTTTTAATTTTGTGTGGGGTTTAGCGCTGTAGGTATGCCCTTAAAAGTTTTAGGCGGCCAGTTTATCATGCCGCGTCAACGTTTCTCGTGACTCATTGTGTAACATAGGGACAGTCAACTTTGCCTGTGTACCAACAAGTACCGTAAAGAGAACAGCCTCAGTTACGAGGACATTTGCTATTCATTAGATACGGCGATACAACCCTATATAGGAAACAGTCTTACGCCGACATACCATAAAAGGGCCATTGGTATGCTCTCAGAGAACAAGCATTTTTTATCTGAACTAGGAGTTACATCAATAAGTAAACACTAAGATAAACACGCGGGTTAACCTTGACGAAAGTAAAAACATTTTCTGCTATTCTCGATGACTTCATTTTGAAATCCAATTTGCATAATCATACAATCTTTGTCTATCGCCGAATAATTGATTACAATATGTATGATACAGGATGGAATTTTGTAATGCCGCCACCTGAAGGGAAAGTACTCTTAACACTGTAGATAGAAATTTTTACCCAAAGAAAACATTCCTTAAATTTTGAAAAGAAGGAAAACTGCATTCAAAAATTTTCGAAAATTCGCAACACCCGGGAATTGAACCGCCTAAAATCTGTAAAAATGAGCCCTGTACTTTTATTGCATCAATCGTTAAGGTCAATTATAAGAATGAAATCTCTTTAACACACTTGTTAAATTAAATGACAGGAAATCCATGAAATCTTAAATTATTTTAATTATTTACAAAAAATTATAAACTAATAAGTTGCTCGAAATAGGCTCCATTTTAATTGTGGATATACAAATGTATTCTTCTAACGAATTCATTTATTAATATATGTATTTCAACTCGTCAACATTCGCATAAGATTTAATTTAAATTTGATTTTTTACATATCCCCACAAAAAAATCTAAAGATCTGGTGATCTCGCAGGCTATCTGATTGTACGTTTGTATCAATTCAGGTACCTATTAAAATGATTATTAATGTGATGCTGCTGTTATGGACTGGAGCACCATCTTGCTGTGGAATTGCTTGGTTTCGCTCTTCCTCGGGGAAACCATTTAACCCATTTCTTAAAGAGATTACAGTATTTCAACAGTGACAACACACAATCTTGACAGTGATTTAATGACCTTCGTACACGTGGACTAACACAACCAACCATATTTCTCATAATTCCGCACCAAACGTTGAAAGAAAATATTACTTGACTGTTAGTTTCATGGACACGAACAGGATTCATTCGAGACCTATAGTGGTTATTGCGGCGATTGTACATTCCGTTATTGCTGAAGTTGGTTTAGTCAGACCATACAATGTTACTCAAAAAATTAGGGTTACGGTCAGCATGTTTCGACAAAATTGTAATCGTCTCTTACAATCCCCAGGATGCAATTTTTGCACCAACCGACCATCACGATATTACCCACCATGACGAGTGTGGGTTGTTCCATTTACTTCGGCAGCATCTCTGCTTGAAGCCTTCGGAAATGATTCAAAGTAAGTTAAAACATTTAGATCAAAATTGAAATAGTTTTGCTGAAGAGTTTGCCGTCGATTTTTGAAACTACCCGTATTCTTAAAATTTTCTACCATTCTTTTCAATACGAACCGAGTTGGTGCCCGTCGGTCTCGATATCTCTCTCCATAACTTTACCTCCATACCATTTAAAAAATAAGCTTCCATTAAATCAAACTTTGTTCTTGATAAGCTATTTTTACAGTGAGACAAATATGAAATGATTTGTAAAAATAATCAAATGTGAAAAACAAATGACAATCTATTTTCAAATGTAACATTACATATTTAAACTACCGCATACACGCAGTTATATGTCGCATCTAAGGAAGGATTGTGCATTACGAACATGTTCAAATTGCAATCGTCTTATCTAAATAGTAATTCGTCATTTTAATGGATAAATGACGTCAGCGATAATTATTAATTACCATAACTAAACAGATGGATTTTTGAGTAAGTGCTTTAACTTGACCCATTGAATTTATAAGTCTAGATTTCATGGTTTTCCTTTCATTTAATTTATCAAGTTTGTTAGAGAGGTTTTATTCTTATAATTGACCCTAAAGATCGATGCAATAAACGTATTTTTACATATTTTAGCCGGTTCTATTCCCGGGTGTGTCAGCAAATGTTCGAAAATCTTCGATTGTAGTTTTCTTTCTTTAAAAAAAAATGAATGTTTTCTTTCAGTAAAAAATTACATCTAGGATATTAAGAGTACTTTCCCTCCATATGGCATTACAAAATTCCACCCTGTATATATAATATACAGGGTACAAATATAAATATATATAATATTTAAAAAAAAAAAAAATTAGACTTGCACAATTCAAGGCTAATTAGACTTGCACAATTCAAGGCTTGTACCTCACACGCATATTTGCTTTACATCAGGAAATAAATTACTTATACGAACGGCCAATCAGATAGCCTCACACACATTGCATCAGGACATGAAACCGATGAACGCAATGCCGGGAAATGTAACGTGGCCATTACGGTCTCAATTTGCAGGCATAAAGAGTTGGTTTCAAAATCCAATACTTAAACTTACATTAGTTCCAGTATATCTGTTGTATGATGGCCTCACGGGGGCGGGGCGAGCTGGTTGTGGAGGCACTTTCAACTGCCTTCGATCAAATGAGGACACGTTACTGCTAGACCAGCTCCATCGCCCCGGCCCGTTACTGCCATGAGGCAGCGAATACGAAGACTGCGGTCTTAAGTGTCTGTTATTAGGCCCCACAAGCATTGGCCCGCTAGGGCCACTCTGAGGACCGGCTTCGGGAACATAGTGATAGTGGGAGGGCGGATTCGATACCGCAGCTCCCCACATCGTACAAAGCACTTCTGCTACACGCACAAACACTTTTCAAAACACTAATCGCCTCATCACCATTAAAACTGATTGCGCACTAATATAGCCAAAATTCCGTTAGTACCACTATCACAACACTGTCTTATCACTTAGATCAGATTATTGTAATTAGCCAATCAATGGAGCCAGTAAAATTTAAAGTTTTGTCGATAGCGCGTTATTGTGCCTATCGACTACCATTCAGTAGCGACCAGCAAACCAGACCACTGTTCGCAATGGAAAGACGATTCAAAAACTTGGACTTCGAAAGCCACCGTCACCGGACGCAATCGAGACGCGCACTGAATAAACTTGTGTTTGATGGACAATTGTTTCACCGAAAAAGGTTCGTCAACGACTTGTAGCTATTTCATAGCCTTTGCGAAAGACATTTGGTTCAATGTTGATTGAAAACAAAGTGATCGGTGCCCTGGCTGGACTTTATCGATAAACTAGCTAGAGCACTTTGTGAAACTTGACTCGTGCACCGATTAAGTTCCCTGTATACTTATATATAACATTACAGAATGGAGTAACACAGAGTTCAACGTCACCAAGGTGAAAGAATCAGCTGATCACAAAACCAGACTGCACGAAGTTCAAATCACTGAATAGACAAGATTCAATGGCAACTTTGAACGCGATACTGTGGTCACTTGCACACAATTTCCGCGCCACTGCGTAAGTACCTCAAGAGAAATCGGTTTCCCGACACGAGCAATCCATCGTGATGGACGGCGTGTGGGTATCAACGCATTTGAATGTAGACTGTTTGCGTGCTGCGTACGGCTGCCAAGCGTTCCACGCCAGCCGTCCTGGCGATTGCATTATGATTTTTTCGCAAGGGACCGCGGGGGTGAGGCGGGTGCGCAGGCGGCGAGCAGCCAGCGGAGCGTGCAGCAGCCGCTGCTTCGGCGCGGTGCGCCTCGAGCCGGGGCGCAACGCAGCGAAACTCGCGCCACATTCTACCAATAACCAACACTGCACAATTGTAGACACCGTTCGACTGACAGTATTTCACGATCTGCTACCTTGGGAATTTTCTTTTAAATGCGTGAAAACTTAAATAAGTTGTCAATGAATCCATTTGCAGAAATAACTTATGTCTCTCAAACAAAAGATGAAAGTTGAAGACTTTGCAAATCAATTCATCTTTTGAAACTTTACATTTATAACAAATGAACATCAATTACTGGCGTAAAGGTTAAAATTTTGCAGAGCTTAAACCTCTCTACGTATCTCAACGTATCTAAGCTGGCGCCTGAGGCGCCAATGGTGAGCATACGTTTTTGTCTGTGATTTTTATATGGGAAACTATTAGCTTCGAACTTGGCTCTCTGACTTGAGTTTGGCTATCTGTCAGTCTATTTTTCAGTTTGACCATTGCGTGAAAGTGAGCTAAGCATCACAACAATGGAGTAATGAAACTGTTTAGTCCGTAGCGTGGAATATCTGGCCACAGAGCGTACTTCGGTCGCACAATGGGGGGCATTAGTATTCAGGGGGCCACGGCATCGGGTACTGCCCGAGGAGTCACCGCCCGCTGCGCCGTGCAATGAATACGAACCTATCTTTTAGAACTTCAAGCATTCCACGCGTTGACAGCAGTGCTATGCGTTCATCACCAAACGTTCGATTTTAGGCAATACGGCCCACATTGTTCGGGTTGCGGTCCGTTAGAATTCTTTTGTTATGCCTTTTAGATAAACTGAAACTGGCTCAGTTTTTGACGCGAACTTAATTGTTTGTATATACTTACAACAATTACTAACTCGTAACATTTTCTATTCTATTCTAACAATGCCCAATAACGATGTAGTAGCTTGTCGCAACAGTTTGATGTTTGAATACATTGCTCACAAAGATGGCACGAAGTTATTTTTGTTGTGTTTTTGACACCAAAGACTCTAGCAATCCCACTTACAAGGAAAACTATTAAGTATTGCTAAATAATAAAACTCGTAACACACTGAAATATTTCCTATCAAAGCTCGTAGTCTGATAAATGTCAAGTTCTTATAATACTCCAGCAAACATTTAGACAACTATCAACTTTAATAGTAAGAAACGGATTCCAAACACTCCTCCAACCGGTACAAGCAAAAGTCTACGACTAAAATTGCGTGACTAAAATTGACGACGAACAAAGACGTATACTTTTAATAACCACAAGGACAAAGCAACTTAAATAAGGACCTGAACATAGGCCGGCCCACGTAAAATGATAATGAAAAAGTTACATTCGTAAAAAATGCAAGGCTGGCTGCTATTAATTAGGAATTGAAAAAACGAGTTAAATGCTATTTTTAAAACGTAGTATGTACAGATCCACATTAAAATCGGCCAAGTGTGAGTTAAACAAGTGTTGCTGCACTTGTTTAACTCACACTTGGCCGATTTCTTAAGTCTTACTGCAAGTGTCCACTTCAAATTGGATTGCTTCCCAAGGGTTGGTTTTTTGACCGACTTAATGAAAATGAAAAATGATTTATTTCAGTAACTTAATCTTAAATGTGCATTTCAGTGGTATGGGACTCCTTTTAAGTATGTATAATATACCTGTGCTAGGAGATCTCACTCTTCCAAAAAACTCTTTCGGTACTTATAAAACAATGATTACGTGTGTACAAAAGTAGGTATATTTTATGCAGACACACTAATGCTAATACTTATTAGAAACATATTAAATGGATGGCAGAGATTTAAATATTAAATAAATAAGAAAAATGAGTATGCGTGCGTGTCAGTGTAGATAGATAAATAAACTCTTTATTGCACATTCACCATAAAACACAAATTTCACAAAGAGAAACAAAGACAAATATAACATACAATGGGCGGTCTTATCGCTACAAGCGATCTCTTCCAGACAACCTTTGTATGGACAGGATATCAGATAGTAAAAACGGCGGTGTACGAATAATACATACGCAAAAAAGGATAGATAAAAATAAACCTACATACAATAACAACCTAAATACCTAAATGATTAACATACTTATAGCTACATAAATAGTGTATGTGTGTGTGTTTTTGTGCGCGTAGGTGTGTGTGTGTATGTGTTTAAGTCAGTTATGATATGAATCTACTTTCATATTTTCAACTTCCTCGTAACCTAATTTTTTTAGCCATTCCCTTATAGTTTTTTTTTTACAATTATGTTTGTTTTCATGGCAGATGTTAAGTTTTTTTTTGATATACATAGTTGTAAGCTGATTGTGTGTCGTACCAGGCGTCCGTCACTCAAGGCCACGCGTTAAATGCCTACCGCTTGGTGTAACCTCGGTGTTACGCCAGCAGTAGACTGCCACACGCCCGCTTGAGCGCACGCACGTTAAATGCGTTCGTTTAGTTAGAAGCCGAAATCGCGTAACTATTGTGCAGTGGATGGATGCCAAAATCGTATTTTCAGCACTATTTTAGATTTTATCATTGAAGTCAGTTATTTTAAATAATTATTCGCGTAACTAGTTGTTTAAATCGATTATAAATGGATCCCTACGGTTGAAATTATGATGATGATAAAATGGATCCCTACTACTTTTATAAATTCTCACCATATTTTCCACTTAGAACATAGGAAGCTTGGGTTCGGGTTTATATCGGATAGGAAATCACACCAATAAGAATCTCACAGCAGATTCACACTAGAACACTTCTTCACAGAACACTGATATCACTATTGCATCCGCTTTGCTCCTGTTTTCTTCATGCGTACCTATTAATATTATTTACGCGATTTAGCATATTTTCAACATTAAAATTTAGTAACCATGATTTTAGACAAGGAAAAAAATGTATCCATTATTTTATAAAACTTAATCATATTTGATCAACCAATTAAAAACAATTGTTTTTTTCACCACATTCGTTTTATTATCAAACTCATCGTAGAAGCAACCCTAGCCACTCATTCTATGCCGCGTCACAGATTACTTGCAAGTAGGTAGGGAGGGTGAGCAAAGCAATCTCAAATTGAGATTTTCATACTGACGGTGAAAATTTGCATACTGACGGTACACTCTTTCTCGCTGTGAACTATTATTAATACAATTTTGTAGGCTATTATAGCGTAGGTATTTTCGCTTTTGTATTGGAGTGATGTATCTGTTATTCTGTTAGTTTCTGTAATCTGTGGTCATACTGTCTTGAAGCAAATTTAGATCGCGCATTATGTGTAGGCAACATCCTGTGTTTTCTGCGTTTTGTTAGTACGGAGGGGTCATAGATGTTGTCTCTGTACCTTTAACACTACATTTAAGACGTAACCTTAATGGTAATTTACATTAAAAGGAGCGGTGACAGTTTGTTTACAAACATTCTACATCTAATTTGGCTAAGGTATATTTTTTGTTTAGTTAGTTTTTGGCAACCCTAAAAATAAAAGAGCGTTTTCTAAGTTTGTATACTAACAGAAACAAATATACTAGTGAATACAGTGTTCGAACTGGAGTTTGGAAACATTCTGGACATAAATCGTCTAAACGCATCGGTTCTGCAATTTATAGACGTGATTTAGGTTTCACCGGGATATTCCGGTACACTGCATAAGTTTTAGTCGGAACATTTACGAACATTAGCGAGGCAGTCATTAATATTTGGACGGCTGGATAATATCTATATAATAATCTTGCATCAGACAAGACAATTTAGAGATCTTAAGATTTAATACCTATTTAATCATAAATGTGAGTACAAGCTCCCTTTTATAAACATGCCACATAATACAGACGTGGGTGTTTTCCGAAAAGCGAAACATAAAACAATTAACGCGAAACAAACGCTGGCCTCGTAACCATTTGCGATGTCATCCCATAATGACTACAAGTGTACAGTAAACCGTCCCAGTTAACCGTCAATTCGCACCTGACTGCGCATCGGCGTTAGATACAAAACATTTCATTCGCTTCGAATCGGAAACGCATCAAGCGGACCGACGGACGAAGTCGTAAGAGCGTAATATCCGACCGGTAGATATCGGAGTACTAGTAGAGATTTAAATTGAAAATCGCCTAGACATTATCGTTACTGTGAGAATGTATTGTGAGGTGATTGGATAGTGTCATGATAAGTAGAATTTAAAACAATGTGTTGTTTTGTGATTGTTAAGGAAACGATTACTTACCTACATATGTTCCTATTTTTCTAATTTGTTATTTTGTTTAATTGTTTATGTGAGTATCGAAATTGGTGTTAAACTGTAATGTATGAATAAATAAATCGTATAAGAGCGGTCCTATCCTATAGCAGAAAGTTATGTTTAACCGGCTTCGAAATAAGGAGGAGGTTTTCATAGGTCTGTGTTTTTTTAATCTTTGTTGCCGTTGTTGTATGTCTTTGTTGTTGTGTTATAATATGTAGATACACTTTCAATTAGGTCCAATTTTTTTCAAAACTCAGTTCTGATAATGAGATCCATGAGGAATCGAGGGAACTCCTCAAATGTTGCAGGTAAACATATAGCGATTTCTGTCAGCACAAGGTTAAACATTTGCATTCAAAAAGTATGATTTGGTGAAATGGAACTGATGAAGACCACATAATGCTTATCAAAACTCAGTATAAAAATTCAGTATTACAATATTCACAGGTGACGACATCGAAAGATAGCAAAGATAATATACCCCTATTCCACTAATCATCATACTTACCTGCACATCATCATCATCATCAGGTCCATTGGATGAAATTTAATGTACTTAATTAAATAATGTAATAGTATGTACTGGAGGTAATTTAAACTTGCGGTTGGGTTTTTTTTTTACTTGATAATGTTCGCTTGCTTTTAAACCCTGTTCTGATGATGGGATCCATGACAAATCAAGGGAAATATTAAAATGCAATAAGTATACATATAGCGTTTTGGGTATTTTCAGCAACATTTTAGATTTTCTTATTGAAGTAGTTTTTTTGTTGACAAAATATAAATTTATTTATTTTATTTCATTGATGTAGGTAGTTGTTTATGTAACGTACTACGACAATCTTCTAGCAAATTGATATATATAAGGCTCTATTCTTTTTTACACGTTTCAACGGTGTAGAAAAACATCGTGAGAAAACTAGCGGCTTAGTTAGTTTTAGACGTATTGACCTGTTCTTTCCTCTGGCTAATAGTTAGCTGAGAGGATAGTATAGGTGCTAGGTAAGCCTAATCCATCAAAATGTCCCAGGCACTGCAGCGTCATAGCGTCCCATACAGCATGAATACCGGTTGCTGGTGCAGCATAAATCACCTACATTAGATGCAAAGGCCTTACTTTTTTGCTTTTCATATTATAAGATATGAAAATAGTACCCTTTTACAAATTTTATTTTCAGAACCAGCAGCGAAATGCCGAAAATACAGCCTCTATTCCGTAAAATGCCGTTTGTCACGACAACTACCCCAATTCAAACATTTAGTGCTAAAAGCTTTCATAGATAGATATAACATTCACTGACACATTGCAAACAAAGCAATACAAGGTAAAAACATGCAAACAACGTGACAATAGGTGGTCTTATCGTAATACTCACTTATATAAATTCTAAAGAAGAGGTCAATGCCTGTGCCATTCATACTCTCTCCTTATTATAACCTTTCTGATACGGTTTAAAACGTTGATGATGAATGGTCTTGTGTAGAGTAATTATAGCAGGTTAATAAAGTGAAAGATTTTAAATGAAAATGCAAATATCTCAACTTCAGATGCAAATGGGTTTTAATGGTCCTTTTGCTTCCGTTTATTCAATTTTATCTTCGGAAAGCGAAAAGATGAACAAAGAAGGTTTAACGAAATCACATTTACTTCGGTAAATACTCTGCTCAAAGGATTGAATTAGAGTCCAACACAAGCAATGGCAAACAACGTACTTACATTAACAATACAATGTTTATCTCATGACAAAGGAAAAATAAATTAAAATATACGCAGGCAGCTATAAAAGTTTTTACATAAACAAGAAGCAGTGTCACATACTTTATGTTCCCCACAGGTACATTATAACAGAGAGCGAAATAGTGTCAAAAGTGTATATTACACTTTGAGTGCTGGCTGGTAGAGTTACTTTACTGTAGTTGTTTTATAGGGTCAATAATAACAATGCGTAAACAGGTTTGCGTGTTATTAAACTAAAACAACGTCCGGCACTTTGTAAGAGGTCTAAACAAATATAACTAGGCAGAAGCGATCTAAATACCATGTCCTTGCTGAGAGCACTCGATTATTTAAAGGGAACAGAGACGCTTGTAGCGCAATAAAGGCGATACGAAGAGCTATTTGCAGTTTTCCACCTGGAAGGAGTGCTAAAGGAAATCGACAATCGAACATGAAACAAGCTACGGTACAACTATCTCAATACAGAACGGCAAAGCTCTGGGAAACTTTAAAAGAACAAACAATTTTAAAATGTTGCGGATTTGTTTCATAGCTAGGGATTTAACCGCATACGGTTACAGTTTATGCGAGTTTACTATTTTAATTTACATTCCGTACCTGGTATCTTTGTATTGACCTATTTGTAAAGTCGCACTTTTGAACGAAATCAGTAAATAAATACAACCTCGTTTCGTATTGCGTGCCGGTAACAAATACCGATTATTTCCTCTTTATTTGTGTAGCGAAACATCACGTTTTCATAGTAAAATATTACACGTTTGTTTTGAAACTTGAATCTTTGTACAATGGCTGCGTACATTCAAATATTTACGGCAGCAATTCTTTATGCTCGGTGGGATTATTGTTTTATGTGGTCGGTTCCGTCAGTAGGGAGTCTGTTCCATTTCTTGTGTATACCGTTAGCCTGTTTGCGGTTTGAGACAAGTTACAAAGCGGGCAGTAGCACATGGATTGATGTGTTAGCAGATACATGTTAGCCTTACAGATAGAAATATTTCATTGAGGAACTTAGATTCGATACATAGGTATAAATAAGGTATTGAATTGGTAGAATCATCAAATGTTGTCAACTAGCATTATTTAAAAAGGTGATTTTATGTTACAGTAAATTTGAAGATGTAATTTTGGATGACTGCTCGCGTCATAAGGATTGGTTATACCGTTAGTTTTAAATGTCGTTTTGCAAAACATTCGTTGAACTTGCGAAGTAAAATGTATTTGGTTTCCAAATTCGTTGGATACATAACACGTGCGTATGAAAATAGTTTACCAACAATTTTCGTTCGTAACCCTTTGCAGACATTTACACTACTGCTGCTATCTAACTTAACATTTCGTTTATGTCTTCTTAATATTTTTAAACACATAATAGATTATATATAAATGACTGAATGTAGGTGTGTAGGTATATTTTTTTTACAACTTGTGTTTATCAGCAAGACTAAAGACCCCCAAGTAAAGGCGGCACAATGAGCACCCAAATACAAACAAGACTCAACTAACTAGGCTAGGTACCTAAGGTATACTTCAGCCAAATTGAGCACATAATGTTAATTTTCAGTGTGCATTGATAATTATACATATTTGATTACACATATACCTACATTGTTAGATTGTTGGGAGTGGTCAACAAGCCACAATAATTAAAAATCTTTATATAATTAAATACCTATTTCTAGACATCCTACTAATACATAAAAGTGAAAGTAACAATGTATGTACGTATGTTCCCTTTTCACGTCAAAACCGCTGAACCGATTTGGATGAATTTTAGAATATAAATATGGTTCTAATCTAAAAGCAAAACTGCCAGTTACGTGACGAGTAAGTACTAGACGTAGGTACTGTAAGTGTGAGGTAATCAACGAAATGCAATAAACACACCCACACCGCTATGACGAAACACTTAGCAGCAACTCAGGAAACGTGTACGAGTAAGTAGGCTGTGTTGATCGAAGAGTGGTTAACATTAAGGTAATATTTCGGTCAGTGTCGCGTGGACGCATGATCAAAAAATAATTTAAGGTAATTACATACATGTTAGTGTAGTAAAACATAAAAAGATAATGATATCGATTTAGTTGTAGCACTAATCAAAGTTAATTAAAATTACAAGGTAAAATGTTTAGAGCTGTCAACGTTAGTTACTATTTGCTCCGTCTTAATTTTATATGAAGCTAAATAATTTGCACTGAATCGATACTAATGTCGTAATTTTAGAAAATTATTCAGTTATCTCTTTAGAAATCAAAATATCATAAATCTCGAGACGATCTTCGAGGAATTAACTCCGATTAATGAATTCGACTGGAACAAGGAAACTTACAAAGTCATTTCCTTGTTCATTTATCACCTCTTTTCAACAACACGTTGAACGCCATGGCACTCACCGGTAGGTGACAGTAGACTATCCCAGTGGGCCTCCCGAAATTTAGTAAAATGTCCAAAAATCATCGCTGCTTTTTTTGGTGTAGATGGAAAGAATAGACTAAAATAGTATCAGGTCGTTACATATGAAATTGGCGTTTTGTCGTACGTGGGTACCTCACGAATTGAGTGAAGCAAATCGACAAACGCTGCTGCGTTACATTACTCAACCGGCACAATAATTGAAGGGATTTTAAATCGAATCATTACCTGTGATGAAAAGTGGATCCTATACGATAATCGGAAGCGCTCATCACAATGGCTGAACCCTGGCCTTTTATATAAAAATAATCCACTTTATGTTTCTCTCATACAAAACGCCAATTTCATATGTAACGACCAATATATAGGTTTAGAAAAAATAAAAAATACTGAACATTTGGGACAAAAATCGCCGTCATCCACCGGTGAGTTCCGTGGCCCCATAAAGCAAAACTCACGTCTTTCTCGCTAAGACGCCGCGCGGGTCACACTGTCACCCACACATTGACTGGTGTTTTAAATAGAAGAATAGGAGAACTTTACGCTAATCGTTACGTCGATGCCGCTGAATATCAATCGACGCAACATAATTGCATTTAGTGAGACCCCAGGTACGCCTATATCTCTCAAATGTCAAATAAGTGACAAAACAGCAGCAGACTTTTATGCACTCTTGATTGCAGACAGCATATTTGAAATCATTGCTGATGATTAAAACACATATGCTATTAACCAAATCGCCCATAAATTAGAGGCTACCAAAGCTGCACAAATTCGAGATTGGATGCCAACAAACGCTGAAAAAATTAAGAAAGTTTTTGGTTTAATAATTTATATGGGCTTAGTAAAGCTTCTTCAAGATGCCAAAAGTGAAGAAACCAGTGGTTGGGGTTGATTACAACAAAGCGAAAGGAGCAGTTGACTTGTCTGATCACATGGCAGCATATGCTTCGCCTTTGAGAAAAACTATCAAATGGTAAAATAAAGTCGCCATTAACATGCTTCTAAACACAGCTATGATGGTAAGCGCACTAATTGTGTACCAGGAGATCACGAAAAACAAAGTTCAGATAGTGGATTTTCGAAAAGCTGTTATGCGGTCTGCGGATTAGACAGAACCACGTTACCGGATTCTGAATCTGTCCGCGTAACACGAGTGAAGCATCATCTGCTCAAAAAACCTGGACCCTGCAAAATGACCAGGAGGTCATGTCAGAATTGTTATAATAGCAGCAAGAGTTCAAACTCACAAAGTTCCAACTTATTACGACCTTTGTCCGGGAACACCTTATCTTTGTCTAGACTGTTTTAATTTTTTGCATTGCTAGACAAAACCTAATACTACAATTATAATAAGCAGCGTATATTAATATTTTTATATTTAGGATAGTAATAAACATTTTTTTTTTTTGCTGTTTAATCTTGATTTATATCTTTCTTTCTTATTTTTATTAGAAAATTCCAGTTTTTGTTTACAATAAAAAGTTTATTATATTTAAAAAAAAATAGTGTTGTAGAAAACGTTAGCTTAAAGATTTCAGTACTTAAATGGTCTAAGCTGTTCAAGTCTGATAAGAATTTCAATTATTAAACGCAATCTGTGCAATAAAGCTTATTATAAAATATCAGATTACCTAGAGGACAAAACCACTTGGGACGGAATCTGCTCCAACTCCGTCAAACGTAACATAAGACAAAATAAAATTGTTAAATGATGACTATAACGACCGAGTTAGGTTCTTCTGTTCACTTCTTTTCCTAACTCGCGTGTCATCTGAAGTGAACAGATTCAATTATGTGCTTTATTCTATTTATTTGTGTTGTTTTATTTTGAAATTTGTGACGCGTCAATAAGGTCCATGCGGCCGCACTGAATAAAGTATTTTTTGATTCTTGATTCTAATTCCAGCTCAAGAAGAGTTCAAAAACTAGTGATACTCTTCTTTTTTGAATGCTGCTGTGTGCATTTTGGTCTTCGGAGTCACGTAGATCACGTAAAAAATAAGTAAAAATTTATTTATTAGATACAAGAAACATTTTGCTTATTATAACCTTACCTTACGAACTACGAATTAATTAATTAATCGAATAAATCAACCTTAATTAAGAGTAAGGTAAGTGGTTTACTAGCCTCCACACTAGGATTCCCTGTGTTGTGGAGGGCTAGTCTCTTCTAGTGCTAAGATTGTGTGCGTGCATAGTGAGTAAACATTTTTTGTAAGGTTGGGTATACATACACTAAGTGGCCAAGTTTAACGTTTTATATAAATTTAGATAATTTACGTAGGTATCCCGAAACAACAATAGTCTAAAGTTAACTATAGCTTGCGGTCACCGGTGGGTAACGGGGAACATCTAGTGTCACCCACCAGTAGGTGACGCGGCCTGTAGCGAAACCTTATTTTAGCTTGGCGTTCAACGTGTTAAAATACTCAACAGATTTCGTCTAACGTGACGCAAGATTCTCTCAGAATTTATCTTATCGTGACAAACACGATAAATAAGGATAAGAGCACATTGCGATAAAAATAATTGTGGCTCAAAATCACGTAAACGTAGATAATTTTACAGGTTTACAGTTAAACCAGATGCTGAAACATTTTGTTTTCAAATTACAATGGAACTTTAACAATGGATGACATGAATTTCATTTAATTAAATCCATTCGTATTAAAGTGCTATTAGATTAATAGTAGGCAATACCCGTTACTATTTGTTACAATATGTTTTATAAATTTAGGTACCCACTTATATTGTTATAGATTTACCGAGTATGTAACGCTTAAATTGCGTTCATTATTTCCAGACGTTTGGACTGTACGTACACGGTCCCGGGAAAACTGAGTTAATCATCATAAGTACAACGTCTTTCCGGGACCATGTCTGGTCCGTTACATTACAAGTATGTTAATGTGTTGTGATCGCAAAAGTTTCAAAAAGACAAGTTACCTACATTATGTTGATCTTTATGTACACGGGAGGTTATGACGTGTACTTTTTCTCAACAAATCGATATTATGACGAGACGTATTAGTTCAGAAGCGGTTCCGGTTGCGTGCTGAAGTGCCATCCCTAAGGCCAAGGACAGCACGCGAAACCAATTAATGCAGTCCGTTGCAATCTCCTACAATTCAATTATATGCCTGTAAGTAGGAAAGTACATGCCGTTTAAGCAGAGTAAACGTTTTAACATTGAACTAGCTAAATGTTGATTATTGGTATGACCGACTTTAAATGTTTTTTATCGATTTCATACGACGCGGCGACGCTCAAATGATAACGAATGGGAACCAAGCCTCTAACTTTACATGCCCTAACTTTACAAGCTCTGCACATCAGCCTACCGTAAGAGCTACCCTATGATTTTTTTACGATCATCAGTCAGTAACAAAATCAGGCTTTTTCAGATATCAATTAACCCTAAAGTATAATAGCTATGCAATTTAAACTTTATAAAATTAATAAATTCACTATAGACATATCCCGAGAATTTTATTTATCTGGTATCTAAAGATAGGTCTAATCCAAGTTACGACAAAAAAAAACAACGAAGAAATTCGAATCAAGGTAAGTATTGAGCTTGCACTTCGCTTGACTCGTCTCGGCGGGGCACTGCCGCCGTGCCCCCAGATAGGTAGTTCCTTGATGAGAGGAGTTAGAAATAAGTTAGAGGTAAATAAACTTTTTAACAAACAAGCTTTTATTTAAACGTACTAATAAAAGCTTTTATAACACACAAACTGTGTAAAGACGTTTTAAGTTGACATTAAACTTTAATGGAAAATGTTTATTTTACTATTTTTAGTACGTTTAAATAAAAGCTTGGTTGTTAAAAAGTTTTTTACTTATAATTTATTTTTTACTTTTTAATTGTCACTGGACAGTTGGTTTCTTGTCTGTTATCTCATGCCCGCCATGTTGGATTTAGAGTGATGTCATATAATTTTTCGAGTAACTATCACCAAGCCCTTTTATTTGATATCCATATTGTAAAAGAACCCATATTATAGGAGTGCATTAAGAATAACTAGTCCGCCATCTTGGATGTTCCGCCATGTTGGATTCAGAGTATCGTCATTTCACTTTCAAATTATTCTCAGCAAGCCCTTTCATTTCATACCCATATTGTAAGCCCTTTAAAAATAACTAGTCCGCCATGTTGGATTCAGAGTATCGTCATTTCATTTTCGAATTATTCTCAGCAAGCCTTTCATTTGATACCCATATTGCAGGAGTCCATTAAAAATAACTAGTCCATTTTGTGTCTTCTGCCATGTTGGATTCAGAGTGTCGTCATTTAATTTTTTGCGTTATTTGCGTTATTCTCAGCAAGCCCTTTCATTTGATAGTCATATTATAGGAGTACATTAAAAAAAAAGTAGTCTGCCATCTTGGGTGTTCCGCCATGTTGGATTCAGAGTGACGTCATATAGCTGACCATGCATTGTCATCCAAAGTAAACATGTATACAAAATTTCAGCTCAATTGGTTCAAGATATCTGCTACAAAATTGAGTTGCAAGATTCCACCAACAAACATAGTTACATACATACATACAGGGCAAGCTAAATAAAAGCTTGTAATAGAAGCTTGCAAAAACAAAATTTACGAATTTTTATTTGCTATCTGCAACTACTGATTGGGAACTTTGATTAACGTGGCCGGCAGTAACCAATTTTGTGCTAGTGTTTTACCATGTGGTAGTATAATGCTAGCTAGATTTAAATGGGACTTGACACATAATAATTGATAAATTGATCGCAAGATTCGTAAGTCTAATATATTTGCTTATGTTCAATATCTTTTTATGGCTGTTATGTATGACATTCAAATCCGGTCAAACTAGTTGCCTAACGGAATGCCATCTTGCCAGTTGAGCCATAATTACATTCAAAAGGCAAATGCGTGACCGTTAATTCCACGCTATTTCAATAAACTCCTCAAAATTATTTTAGGTCTTTTATAGAACGAATTAATAATGTAAGTTATGTATAATCAATCACAATTTAGCTCATTCATACGTTCTTAAGCGTTATGCGACTAGTATGATTTTAATGTCCTAACAGCCACAGAAAAATCTGTGGTAACAGCAATAATAAGCAAAATATAGTGCCATAACGGTGAGGAATATTTTTAATCAATTATAGCAATGAATCGGAACATCTAGTAGCTATGAACTTTTAACAGCCCAGTCATGAAAAAAACCCTACAAAACGAGGTTTTACAGATTAACTAACTCCCCTAAAGAATCATAAGAGTTTAATGTGCGTAGATTCTAGTGGACATCAGAGTCATCAAATTGGCTATTAAAATTACTTACTTGCAAATGACCGGCCTCAATACCAACCATAATAGAACCTGTCGCTCATTCAATAAAGTGAACAAGTAAAACATGCTCACATAAAAACTGCAATCATGTAATGATAAATGAGCGACGTGATAGGCTGATGATCATGTGAGGTTAGTTACCTTATTTAAATTTAACTTATATGTATACTTAACTTCATGCTGAAGAACGGAAAATAAAACTTGTATCTAAGCTCTTCTTTGTGGCCCTGGCCCGGGTATCGTAAGTAAGACGTAACTTTGTTGTTTCAGGGCAGGGTTCTTCGTATAAGTTATTACAGGGTGTTCGGCAGAACGTTGAACATACGAAAATGGCAGATAGGTGGGATCGTCTGCTATCTACCCAGCCCAAATGATTTGACGTAGGTCCCATAGATTTTTTTTAATAACCGTATTTCATGAGTTTGAAAACTTTGAAGTAAGATTACTTTATGTAGGATAGACGAAACTGGCAACACTTTTTTTTTGTTTTTGTCTCGGCTGTTGGTCCTCTAAAATTATTGTTTGGTGCAGATAACAGCTAGACAAAAAGTTATGAGCCTTCAAATATTACAAAAAGGGCTAAAACATGATTTTAAGCTTTTCTTTGCATTGCATTGCATTAAAAAAAAACTAAAAGTGATTGAAGACTTGGGATTTCATCGAAACAGCCTTGGTGTATGGCCTTACGAACGGTATGTAATTTGTTTTATTAAAAAAAAACTCAAGAGTTATTGGCCAATTTTAGTTCAAAACGTGAATTTTGATGCAATTCGATTTTTGTGAAATGTAAAATGTTTTTCAAAATTCATATGTAATCTTGGTAAAAATTAAATTAACTATCAATACACTATCGCTATTTAATTTTTATACTAAGTACAAGTTTATTCTTCATGTAAGAATGCAGTTTTTCTTGTGAAATCAATGACATGGTTCCTAAGAAGACATCTTCGTACGATAGTTTCAGACTTTCCGATACTGACCGACCTAAATGTGCCACCCTGTATAAGTATTTTGCATGTTGTAAAGTAGATCGTGGCTGTTCTTTATTATTTATGGCATAACATCAATGTTTTATCCACGTATCACAATATAATTGATTTGATTTCTTAACCTGGGATCCATGGACCTAACCCTTGAACTTTAGGAGAATAAAGGTCCGTAGAATCTTAGGAAAATAAATGAATTATTTGTATTTATAATCTTTGCCGGCATGCTACTTTCGTTATCCAAGAAAACTCCCATAACGAGCAGAACCAGCAGCTTAACTACTACTTACACTACCTACTGAATGTGAAATGAAAGTGTCAGTTTGTTGTTATTTTTTCAAATGCATTTTTTGGATGCCGTGGAAGCCATTTTATTTATTAAAGATAAAGGAATGGGATCTAATAAATTTTCAAACGCAACCTCTAATTTCAGAGAAAGATAAAGATTTATTTAGGGGTAGAATACCGCAAATAAATGGAACCCAAGATTATGTTCATCTGGTTTACTGTATGGCTTTTTGACGGGAGGCGTAAATAGGTTATATTAGCGATACTAGGGGATTCACATACGTTAGATCTAGCTTAAGTTAAGCGTTAACGTACGTATCCTTGGTATCATCTCCTTTCAAAATACACGCATAAAAAAATTACAAATTCGACAATAATGTGCGTAATCCGTTTAATTATGTATTTCAGACATGCACGAGAAGGGCGGCGTTTGGTACAGGTAGAGCATTACCATAATTGTTGCTCTTTAGAAATAAAACCATACCTAATATCGGACTGGTCGGACTATTAATTTAACGTCCTACATGAGGAAAATTGATAGTTTAACCGCAAAATAAAACTGCTCCCCAAGCAATTTATTGGTGAAGCGCTTTTCTATCACCGCAAGCGGCAGGTTATAAATATTGATGACCAGAGCCGGCAGCCTGCATGAATATTTAAGGTCCACGTCCATTATAATGGATTGCAGGCGACTGTTTCTTAGGCACGTCTTAGAACACAACCACGTAACAAAAACTAGTATTGTCTGCCATCTTCGCACATCTGCATTTTAGGACATTGTGTAACATGTTGTGATTTTGACCCGCGCCCGTTCCAATCACTAGGTCAGTGACGATTTGAGGATGACGCGAGTATTATAAGGATTGATGATATGCTTTAACTAGAACAAAATTAGCGTAGCATTCCATTATTTATTACAAGTATTCGAAAGCTCATTAAAATACAATCGCATTTATTTATTTGCCTACCTGTTTACATTACCGGTCGGATTACGGGTCAAGTGTCAAGCGCTTGGCCCACTTTCCTGTAGCAGGTTGAATTAAGTTAGTCAGCGTTTTAAAATGTTTGTGCACATGGCTTCAGTGAGTAAGTACGCAGTCTGACAGGAGCGAGTAATACGGGGCTTTCCAATTCCGCCCGACATTCCTCCACGCGTGTTTATTTAATTCTATCTCGACGGGCTTCGGCAAAGATTACAGAACCCGGGTCGGTATCAAAACATCCAATGCAACTTTTATAAAAATACACTGAAAAAATTCAGGTCAACCTTTTGGCGTTCGATCAAACTGGATATTCTACTCGGGGCTATACAAATTTCATTTAGCCAGTGGACAAGTCAACCGTTCGGTTACCGGAATTTCATACGGTAAGCCGCGGTAACTAGTTAGAAGTCTGCGACTAAGGCTTGATCAGTTAAACGAGAGAGCTATCACCAAGTATTATAAACACCTATAATAGGCTTTATTATTAACCGTACCGTACTAACATTGTCTTGTTTCTCAGTAACATAGAAGCCTAGCATTCTAACACATTATCAACTATTTATACACGCACAAGGGAATATAAACGGCAAATACGGTCGCCTTTCACCTATAAGTCCTAATCCCGAATGGCCCAATAGCCGGCAGCTGTGTTGGATCACGAACTGCGCGGTCAGAGGTGACCCTTGTTATATTGCGATACAAGTGCTGAGTAAGACAATTCGGAACGAGAGCGATGCCGTTAAAAATAATACGTGTTTATTTGTATTGTTAATGGCGTATTGGGTGGCGTAAGGACTGGTGCTCGGAGTTTAAATTGAGGCTTGAATTTACTAAACAGGGAACACTAAGACTGACTTGAACAACTATACTTTAAGTATAGTTGTTAAAGCATGCATTTACAACCCCGCTTTAAAAGCGCATTTCGCAGGATCAAATCATATGAATAAATTTATTTTTCATTTGCCATGAATTGCGTAAGTACAATGACAGTTGTCTTAGCTAATTTAAGTTGTGTCACGAAGCTTCAGCTTGCTTTCTTCAGCAAGAATCAGATCAAAGTATCGTACGGCCTTTGTATGCCATCCAAGTGCATTGCTAACTGCCACGGTTATATCCACCACTACCAAATTTAAGTTCCGCTGTGTAACTATTCGGCCCAGCAACGTGTGCTATGGAAATTTCCAGGTATGATTGTTTTCGGTGGCATGATAGCTCCTATGCAAATACGGTGGAGCTACACGAGCGGCCCTACGAATTTGATTGTTGATAAGTCCGGGTTGTTGACCCTGCGCGCACGACTGGTTCAGAGAGATTTTTACTGAATCCAATTGACGCGATGGCGGTAACAATGAATAGAAAAAGATCTTGCGAGATGGGTACCTTGCTAATGTTTTTAATATTTTTTGAAACATTTCTTTGGCGTTGTTGTTTATATGAAAGACGTAAAGTCGGCCTAGCAACGAAAGAGGTACGTTGTTATCGCACAGGCATACGGGTGTAAACGTGTCCCGACGAGGAAACCACGTCCCATTTAGATAAGGTTCGCCACTCTTTGTGCAGTGCACACAATGAAAACAGACCTGGTCGCTACTTAAACAATGTTTGCTTTCTCTGAAATTTTAAACTATTAACGCTTTTTGAGTTATGTCAACGACGAAACATCCGTAGGTTGTGGGGTCAAAATCCAGCTAAGAGATATTAGTTTGATAAGTTTAATTGTGAGAATTGGTGGGTATCTGTGTTCTAAACAAGATAACGTAAATAACGAATGCAATAAAAATTTACCCAACACAGTGTAATGCCGCTTAACTCACTGACCTAGCTAATCTGAATGCTGATCGTCCGCCAACGGAAGTAACAGCCAACTAAAAACAAGACAATGTTTTCTATGCCAACAATGGCCGATTTTCCAAACAGATTTGGTCGTTTTAAGTACAAATTATACTAATAGAGGTCAATTCCTAAACTGTAGCGGCGCTGTCTCACGCAGCATCAGCCGGCCACGCACGAGGTGGTCTCCACTGCGGAATAACAATTGAACCGTGGGAGAATACACGTCACAATTTTGTGAGACGCACAGACAATGGTGCTGGTTCATTTCACCTATTTTAGCTATCAATTGTAACTACCACCTGGTAGTTATAATAATTACAATAAATTGCCAACATCTATGTTTCTAGCTTGGCGTCTAATCCTCTAATCAGCTTAATCACTGTTAAAGGATTTTTCTAGTGCTAAAACTTACGAAAATTTACCTTTACAGGAAATATAAAATTCAAAGGTATGACATATTGAGTAGAGATTGAAGCATACAGTAATGCTAAATAAGTTATATTGATAAATCTGTGGTTTGAAATTGACCCTCAGTGCACATGTACTGATTGTACCGGCAACATGTATTATTTAACTATTTGCTCTTAAAACTAGGTGTGGGTTTTCCTAAAATTTTTAAAATAAATAATAAACAAATTGACATTTCTGTTCAGTGACAAATATGTTTTGTTTAGTTTACACCCAGACATTGAGACGCAAAAATTACAAAAGAAAAGCACTTGTTCTTGTGTGTAAATTAATGTGTCAACATTTTTATCTTTGTCCTGCTAGAGTTGGAGCCCACAGGGTGAGCAGACAGAACAGAAGCCATAAAGAAAACCATAGATCAAATAAAGCTGAAAGCTAATGTTTTTTAGTACTGCATTAGAGGGTGCATACATACAGGAATCAAGATAATGCCAAGGCTTCCATAAGCTGCTCCTGCTGTTTAATGAAAGGCATAGTATAGTTACAATATGTTGGAAAATAGTCAAAATGAATCTGTGTAGCCTAAGTATTTCTTTATTAAAATTTAATTTAATTTTTTAATTGTTCGTTCTGTGCAAGCTGTGGAATTCTATTATTAAAAAAACACATAGCCTATAAGACCACTTAGACTTTCTTATTCTAAGATTCTTATGTGATTTTTTTGTTGGACGTCCTAATATATATAAATCTGATTTAATTTCATTGAAAGCAATTAGATAAACAGCACCAAGTCTGTGTACCCAAGGTGATGGGCAAAGTCTGGCGATCAACTGTATTTTGTGTATTTATTGATGACACATCAATTCCAACAGTTCCTTTGCACAAACACACATGGGTATAAATACTAAAAATAATAGTGTAATTAACGAATAATAAAACTCACAAACAGGGTTTACTCAGAAATCTCCTGGTAATGTTTTTCACAGAAAAGTTGCATTGCTTTTAAAAATTCACACAAAAACCCAGAGAATGTGGTAACCTTAGACAATCATCATTTAAGTTGGTAACATAGCCAAGGAAATTATGTCATAGATCAAGTAACCAGTTCTTTAGCAACTGATTTACAGTCAAAAGTTTTAAGAATGTCAATTATGATGACTTCACTGTCTTAAATCAATAATCATAAACATTTATGTATAGATTGTAGATACATTAAGATGCATATTTACTGATATCATGTAAGTGGGTAAGTAATCAAATTGAGTAGATAGCAAGTATGCAAATAAATGTTTCAATAAATAAGAGAAATAATGAACCATGTTTACTCTCATGTCCAGTCCAATCCACCTTTAATGTTTTTTTTTAAGTAAAAGTATGCATATAATTTTATCATTACATCTTTTATAAATACTGATCGTAGTGGATTCAAAAAGTGAGTGAATCTACTTAAATAGTGTAAGTAACTCTACTTACTAGTTAATCAAATTAACTACCCAAGAACAAATAATTTATGACATGCAGAAAGTTTTCTGGTTTCTCCATAAGAGCCAAATGACAATGGAATCGAGATACTGCAAATAAAGGGATAACTCACCTCACTAAAGGCCATCATCCGGCCGGGCTCCTCCGTCCTATCTTCTCAATTCACTTTCTTTAGCTTGCTATCAAAACAAATAGTTCACGCTTTTGTTTCCCAACATTGAAAACAGTCCCGACATCTAGCATTCCCGCGGCACAAATACATCTGAACTGCAAAACTTCACTCACTGCGCAAGAACAAAATTTTAATTTTGACTAAAACGAAAACACCTGACTGAATCACAAATCACTGAAAAAACCAACATTCCTCAGGTGGGTTATATTCACATTAGAGCTGTTTCTAGCACCATAACAGTAGACTAATCACTTTACTAACACTTTCAGATTTTTTTATCAATAAAAGTCTACTAGTTCATTACCTACGAAATAAGTTCGAAAAATTACAAAACGAGTCAAATAATACAGAGGACCATCAAACCGGAGATGAACGCGCCATCTTGCTTCATGTTGTAATCAATGTTGCCAAATCGCAGAAACGAAACATGTTTAGCACTCAACTGTTGACAGGTTGGGCAACACAATAACTTATGCCATGAAGCTAGTAACAGTTCAAAATACAACCTAGCAGATGATCAAGCACTGTCAGTGTCAAGCACTTGAGATGGCCATCACTAGCGACACGTGCGGGCGGTATAGGAAACTATTGAGTTTAGTTTACGACTTCTTCGTTGGTAGGTGCTGCCATCTAGATTGAGAAAATAAAAATAAGTGTTTACTCGTCAGACCACACATTTCAATTTCCATTGGGGGGTGGGGAATTGGGGATTGTACTATTGGGAATCTATTAGTTTGTACAACGGCAACGTCGCGAGGAAATCAGAATTAGATTTAGTGTGGAATTTCTAAAATTCCTTTTTAGTGCTGTTTTAAGAATTCCGTACCTACTAAAAGAGTAAAACGGGACCATTACTAAGACTCGCTGTCCGTCTAGTCTGTTGTCTGTCACCAGGCTATCTCATGAACCGCGATAACCAGACCTAGCCAGACAGTTGAAGTGTTCACAGATGATGTATTTCTCTAGCTGCTATAACAAAAAATAGTTTTTAGTATTTGTTGTAGAATAAAATAAATATTTAATATAACAAACGTGATTTTGATTAAATAATGGTACTGAACCCTTTGTGCGCGAGTCCGACTCGCACTTGGCCGATTTATGTTTAAAACAATTACGTAGTCAATAAAAAAATATATGAAATTGAGATTTTTTACGGTTATTAATTAACTACCTGCAAACCCATATTTGTTATACGTTAATATAACTTAATATGCCCTTAGTTAAAAATTGCGATTCCTACGGGGACCCTTTAAATTTTTGCAACGTTATGGTACCTACCTAGCACTAAGTTCGTCGAGATCTAATCTATATCAATGCTAAAATTTATCAAATCGGGGTTTTCACTGGAAAACGGAACACATCATGTACTTTAGAAAGATTTACGCTTTTGCTTTAAAAAAAAGGATTTCGGAAATCGACGCGCTTGATTGAAGGTGACTGACACAGTGCCCGGCGGGCGGTAGAAATTCAAATACGAATATTTACCGAAAAACTATTATACCATGGATGGACCAGTTAGTTGCATGGCTTTCTTTCTAAATATGCTATTCTTTTACTATAAACTTTAAAATGTAACCTGTATACAAGATAATAACTGGAAATCCATGAGGGAGGCCTATGTCCAGCAGTGGACGTCCTACGGCTGAAATGATGATGATGATACAAAATAAGTCATAATTTTCCAAACTTCTGAAATTTGGGGTAGCCAAGTGTGAGTCCCAATAATAAGATTTTAAAAAAAAAAAAGATTGACAATATACATATAAAACCTATATTGCGGGATTGCTTTTGACAATGACTATGACGTAACAAGAAATCCCATACCACATCGAATATCTGTCTATTGACAGATTTACAAATTCGCAGTCCCGTAATCAACAACTTTAAAATTTACTCTAAACCAACGCTATTGCGTTTTCACTAACCTAGTTTTCAGACAAGCGGCCTAGATTCAGAAGGTAGGAGTCATTAGCTTTAATAATTTCCGTGTTACTGTTTTCTGCACGAAGTTTGCGGAGGACGTAGGTACCCAGCTGTGACGTCACTCACCTGTGTATCTACCAGGTACCAACCGGGGACGAGCACGGTGCTCCGCTGATGAGCCAAGGACCCGCAATGTAGGTTACATTAAAGTAGGTTATTGCACTACCAGTTTATATTTAGTTGGGCAGTCCGACTCTGGCTCCTTTGTAGCGTACTCGTCATGAAGGGATAGGAACATGGTGAAAGTAAAAACTATATTTCACAGGGTCGTAAGGGCTCATGGCTGTAATGATGGAACTTGAAGAGAGCGCGTCTGACTCTAAACTGCATAAGGATAGCTCGGCTAAGAAGGAGCTGCGCCCGGCTAGTGCTTTGTCATTCTCGAAGTCTGAGCATGGTCCTATTTTATGTACAGGTTAGTCAAAGCCACAATTAACACTTCACAATAATCCATCAGTCAGTACTTCGAAGAGGTAAAACTGTTCGCGCGGGAGTACCATTTTTATGACCAACTAGAGTTCGCGCAAAACTTCTTGAGCTCTGTGAACGTTGCGGCAAATGCAAAGTTGCGCATGTTGACATGTTCATTCAATATTGCCAACTAGGTTATAAATAATCTTGCTACACAGTAGAAATTTTATATTAAAAAATTGGCTTCTTGCGATAAGTAAAGGTGAATTTGTTCTAGAATTACAGTTTTTATTAAACCTTAATTTAATATAATAATTGATTTTTATATATGTTTGTTTTAATAATTGAAAAATTAATCAATGCATAGTAAAATGTGTGCTAGATAAAACGAAAATACACCAAAACTTGCGCTGGCAACCCTAGTTTCACAGACTGAGCCCCTCTCGCACCCCTTTTACATTCCTTCCCCTCAACGCCCTAAAAACTGTGTACTGCGCAGTCACTGAAGCTAACTTCACAGAGCTCAAGAAGTTTTGCGCGAACTATACCATGTCTATTTCTGTCGCCAAGCAATAGGCATGAATTTAGTCTAAAGGATGTGGCTAGTAAAGGCAAGTTCTTAGCGTTGGTTGTGTGTTGCTATAGGCAAACACAATCACATAACATCAGATGGAAAATTAGCTTGCTTTATCTCTGTTGCTTGATGAAAATTGAAACGTAAATATTTTTATTGAGTCACTAATCCGCGATTTAATTATTATATATAATAATTCTATCATTTTTCTATTCAAAACAGAAACACCTTCAACTGAGCAACTCAAACAATATAAGAGTTGGGTGAGTTCAGAAAGATGGACTGAGCTAAAGAAGATCGCGGATGTTGCCATGAAGGAACGCAAGGTTTTCATGATAAAAGGTGGAGGGTTCCCCGCTGTGCGTAGAGCACTTATAGAGAGGGGATGGATCGAGAAATACGAATCGCATAAGGTATATGGAACTGAACTAGGGGTATGTCAACTTGTCAAGTTATCGCATACCACTTTCATAATCAACCGAATTGGTCGTGCTTTGTGCTTAACTTTTCCCACCTGGACAAAATTATCCGATATCATTATTACTGATGCACTAACTTAACTTTTGTACTTGAATAATAACACGACTTATATTAATTTCCAGGTCCGCCATCCGCCTCCAAATATAGACCCAAAAAAGTGTACCGGTAAGGAATTGTCAAAGGTCGAACGAATTATTTTGTACAAATTCATGGAGCACCATGCCGTAGACTTCCTCTGGACAACTAAAAGGGATAAATACGATTGGTTGCTTAGTAACAAAGACGTCCTTATAAGCAGGTAAATACAAATAGGTTTACGAGAATCGGAACTTTAAGTTTAAGAAACAAGAATCTAACTGCCGTGTTTTAGATTTTGCAGATCAATTTTCACTACCAAAGAAGGCCTGACCACTTCTTTAACACAAATGCATTGGCACACAGAGCCCGGAATATCCATAACAAAGTTCCCACGGTGTTACAACATCTACAACTCGGATAGCCTTGAGGAATTTATCGACGATTTCAGAATAACAGCTTGCATAAGCGTCCTTAAATGGCTATCGCACACATTGCAAGCTACCGACGAACAGAGCCTAGTCTTGCCTCATGGAAAGGTCCCATTCAGCGCCGTAGAATTCGCTATAAGCCGGTTGCAAGAATACATTACATTCTTTACGCATAAGGACATTGATGATACAGATGATCATGCGCATATTTGGGATCACGAATGGGACCAGTTTCTGACCTATCATTATCTCCTTGTTCACGAAAAGGCGAAGTTCGCTGATGATAAAAACTTAAATATAAGGTAAACCTAAGTTCATTTTAAACAATTGAATACCTAGATATAAACAGGATTTGCGAGTCTTACCTAATTTGTAAATAAGCAATCAGTACTAACGATTTTTATCTACAACAAGAAGTAATTAGATCACAATTGTGGTTCAATACAATAACGTTATTACATCATCGATGTTTGAATAGGAATTCGGATGTGTTGTTTGCGATTCCATTGATATTGATAAATAGCATTCTCGGAAAGTACAAACAGATCTTTCAAATATTTTCCAGACAATTAGAAAAGAAAGCAGCAAAAATATTAGCCACAATGGCTAAATATTGGCCACAAATAGATATTGACGGCGTCTTAAACATTTGGATTGTGAAACCCAGTAATAAATGTCGTGGTCGTGGAATTCAACTTATGAACAATATCAAGGATATTGTAGGCCTTATAAATATACCGTCTCAGAAAACTAGATACGTCGTACAAAAATATATTGGTAAATAATAAATTATTCATGTCTAAAAATTAACTATTATAAAATCGGTACTTAGTTAACTTATTTCTTTCAGAGAACCCCTTAGTAATATATGACACAAAGTTTGATATAAGACAGTGGTTTCTAATAACAAATTGCCAGCCTCTGACTATTTGGGTATACAGGTGAGTAGTATTATAAGAATCCAACTTTAATAAATATGTATAATAAAGTATAATATTACTTTTAGAAAATGTAATATTTCAGAGACAGCTATTTACGATTTAGCTCCCAAATATTCAGTTTATCGAATTATCATGAGTCTGTGCATCTCACAAATAACGCCATACAAACCAAATATAAGAACTACGGAGAAAGGAACAAAGCTCTACCCGATGAAAATATGTGGGATTGTCACACATTCAAAGCTTATCTTAGGTATGGATAATGTGGATACATCCTTATGGACAAAGGAACACTTTACTGATCATACATTTTATTTTTGAAGACAGATAGGAAAATACGACATGTGGGACACCAAAATCTACCCTGGAATGAAGCAGTGCCTAATAGGAGCTATGTTAGCCTCTCAAGACTCTATGGATAAGAGGCAGAACAGCTTTGAATTATATGGAGCTGATTTCATGCTGACCGAAGACTTTACCCCATGGCTCATTGAAATCAACTCCAGTCCTGATTTGGCACCGACTACATCCGTTACGGCACGTCTGTGCCCACAATGCCTTGAAGATGTTGTAAAAGGTAAACATATAAACAAAATATCTAAGTATCAGAATAGAAACTCATTAAGAAAAACCAAAATCAATATTAAATAGTTCGTTCGTTTTCAGTGGTGCTCGATCGACGCTTTAACCCTGAAGCAGACACAGGATATTTTGAAATGGCTTACAGACAATCCATCCCCAAAGCTCCAGCATATTTAGGGTTGTCTTTATGTATCAACGGAAAACGGATGGTCAAGAAAACCAAAGAAAAGAAACACGAACCCCGCAGTGCCACCCCATTAGCACCTCGCATACCATTTAGTGATACAACCCAAGATTTATCGAGAGACTCACCAGTACCCTGTGAATACAATGGGCCAATCATAACTGATTTCCTCAATTGGTTGAACCCATACACTGCAATACCTGTAAACAAAGATGGAATCACTTTCATACCCAAGGAAGCTCTCATGGTACGCCAAGCTGTTACAGTAGTCAAATCTGGGCGGAAGAGTAGTTCGAAAAAACGTAAAACGTCCGCATACTCTTTTAGGACACATCGGGGAAGGCGCGAAAAAAATGGAGGAGCTAGCCGACGTATCGTACCCCACTCCTGCTGCCAGCCGGAGGAGGGGGCTCCAGTGAACCCCAATGGTAAATACCGGACTGAGTCGGCTAGGAAAGCAGAGAAGCCTAAAGTAAAAGTTAATAGGTCGGTAGGCAATAAACGTTGCTATATTGATCCAGATGAGTGGGAACGAGAAACTGCCAGTATTCTTCGAACAACAATATCAGTCCAAAACAAATTAACGAATAAGACTGAATCCGTTATTCCAATAAGGCAAACAAAATCTGGAATTGTCACTTCTAATAGAAGGTCCTCATTAGCTCCACTGAGCTCACGTAAACCACAAGAGGACCCGGATCCTATAAAAAAATTAAGTGCTGTCGGTAAAAGTATTTCTAAACTCCACGAAGAAAGTAAAATGAAACAAAAATCTATAACTTTTTCTAAAAGCTGCACTTCAATTTATGCTCCATATCGGGTTGTTATGACGCCTCTGAATGACGAAAACTCGTCTAATAAAAGAAAAAAATAGCTATGTTGGAGCTAGTTGGTAATGCGATTTGTGGTTGTCATAATGATCTAAACAAGACCTGCCATAACTTGTACCTTTTACAAATCACCTATGATGTTCATGTAAAGATGTTACTTTTGCAATGTTTAATCTTATGTAGGTAGGTTTCTAATCTAATATGTTGTCTGTTGATTCTTTCAGAGTTTATAAAATATTAAGTTTTTGACGAAATAATCTTTAATTTATCTCTATTTATTCCAGATCTCGTTCCAATCTCCTAATTCCTTGTCCTGAAGTATTGAATCAATTTGAATCCTCAATCCGCAAATGATCTTCATCTAAGTACCTACCTGCATAGTATAAATAACTCTTTTGAAAAACTGACAGTTAACTTTCTGTCAAAGATCATGTCTCTATTAGATATATCAACTTTATTTCCAAATTCATTAAAAATAAACCAAAAAATACACAAGAAAATGTTATGTAAAATTATAATCTAAACGGTAAGTCAGGTTTTCACTGGATTTCAGTAGGTAAGATATCTAAGTTTCTCTTACAGGCAGTCGAATTTATTTTTAATTGTTTATTGCGTATAGATTCCAGAAATTATAAAAAAATATGAATAACCCAAGACAATGCCAACCAGGAACCAAAAACGTTTCAAGCGAAAGAAAGTAAGTTACAGTTGAGCGAGCGATAATAATACCAATTTGTGAAAAGCAACAATTTTTAAAATCCAAAACCTTTTATTTTATTTCCTTAGTTTGTAATTACAAAACTTGAACAAGTAATTACAATATACCTAAACAAAGCAAATAAAGATATTTAGTGTTAAGGTAATAGGAAAAAACCTACATGAATTAGAAATTTCCCTTCCATGTTTTAAGCACTGTGATAAAAGCCCTTAGCATAACTTACCCTAGCTCCGAACATTTATAAATATTTCTACATAACTCATACCCATTCAGCAGACCAAAGAAGCCAGCCTGATTCCCAAAAGTAATGACTCTACACGAATAAAACATGGATATTTTTTGCCTGAATCTGACTCCTGTATTCCTGGACCTCGTTCCCCCTTCAAGCTGATACTCAAAAAAGTGAAGTACCTGACAATTTATTTAACTCGCTTCTAATTTCTACGAAACACTGTTAACAAAACAATTATGTTTTAGAATTCTACAAAGGATGGATGCGACAAAGGAGATGTAAACAGAATCTATCCACCATTCGATAGATTTGCAAGCAACCTTCTAAAGTCAGTAGAAAAACAGTGTTGCTTGAATAAGATGCCTCATAATCAAAACGGTTTAACTCCAAAAGAGAGAAGCTACGTTATAAGTCACTGCCAATCGAGATCTAAGAGATATGCCGTACTCAAGAAACTTGCTGCGACCGCTATCAAAGATTCTAAAATATTTTCAATTTACGGTTCATGTGAACCTGTAAGAAAAGCGTTGGTAGAAAGAGGTTGGGTTGAAAAAATGCCAGCTACTAAAATGAACCTTTCAAAAATTCGTAATGGCCCCTTCACTGATAAAAATCAGATACACGGTGAATTGGAGAGATTATTGCTTTCAAACTTAGTTAACAAATATTCGCCGAATTTTATCTGGAAGACGACAGAAGAACATCGTGATACTACCATAGATATGAATAAAGAATATACTGTTATAATTAATAAACTGAAAATTGACGCATTATGGACGTCTAAGCAAGGTTTGTGCTCTTCAATAAAACGGAATTACTGGTTTTATATCGAAGATGAGGCAGAAGTTTACGGACCTCGTACCTTCATTAGTTATGATTCGGGAGAGATAGAAGGGTTCGTCAAAGATTACAGAATCACAGCATGCACTAGCTTACTGAAGTGGATACTTTCTATGGTCGCCAATGATCGTCCGGTGTTTGTTAAGGGTGGAAAAATATCATTAAACGTTATAGTTTTCGCTCTGAACAGATGCAAAGAATACTTGTCTAGAAAACAAAACAGAGATATTGATCGGCCATTATCAACCGCTAGCAGTAGACAGTGGAGTTCTTTTCTCAAAAAATATTACCGAATAATTGATAAAGAAGACTTTTTTAAACCAGATACAGAAAATAAACTGACTCTTTATTTTAGTTACGCAAAGTTATTGCTTAAAGAAATGCATAAGTATCGAACACAGATAAGCTGTGAGGGTTGTCATAACATATGGATTATTAAGCCAGCACATTGTTCCAGGGGTAGGGGTATTAGAATGGCTTCTAAATTAGGAGTCATTACAGATTTGCTTAACAAGACCAATTCCAAATATGTTGTACAAAAATATATCGGTGAGCTATATTATTATTTAAATACAGAACGCGTACAGGCGTCAACACAATACTCTATCGCTGTATTTAGAATTTGTGTTGATGATTATGTAATGTCTAGGTAACTTTTATAAAAAAATCTCAAATTAAATACCGATGTTTTTCAGAGGAACCGATACTTATTCATGAAACAAAATTCGACATACGACAGTACTACCTGGTAACAAGCACCTACCCTCTTGTTATATGGATGTATCGAGACTGTTATTTAAAATTTAGTTCCCAAAAATACAATTTGAAAGATTACCACGAAGCAATCCACTTGACTAATAACGCTGTACAGAAAAGATATACCAACTGTAAAGGCAGACATTCAGAGCTTCCACAAAATAATATGTGGGATTTGGACAGATACAAAGATTATCTGGATAAAATTGGCAAAGACAGAGTTTGGGATAAAATCATCTATCCCGGTATGAGAAAGTCAATCGTCAGTATCATGCTAAGTTGTCAAGATTCCTTATCAATATGTAAGAATCGTTTTGAGCTCTATGGTTGCGACTTCATATTGGATAATGAATACAAGCCTTGGTTAATTGAAATAAATTCGTGTCCAGATCTAAATCATACGACCCCCGTCACAGCGAAAATTTGTCCTGCCGTCATATCAGATATAATTAAAGGTAAATATTTAGAATGGACTTGAGTAATGTAGGTTGCCTGGAATAATTGAAAGTACCCTGAGGTTACTTAATTAATTTTTGGAAATTGGAAAGTGTACCCTCAGTTTTACAATCTATACTCATGCCCTTTTATTTGATACCACACTTGGGTATATTTGAAAACATTCGATTGTTCACCGCTACTTTCAACCCCTATATCTCATATATGGCTCGACCGATTTCTATATAACTTTCAGTTTTCTATTCTACACATAATTTCCTTTCATTTGATACCAAATTCGGGTATTTTGGAAACATTCAATTATTCATCCCCTGTTTCACCCCCCATATCTTGTAAACTTCTTAACCGATTTTGATAAAACATATATAAGAACGACCACCGGTAAATCTGCTTTTAAATAAAAAAATTGCATGCAAATTAGTCCACTCGTTTAAGAGCTACGGTGCCACAGATACGGTCAAACTTATAACGCCCCTCTTTTTTGTCGGGGACTAATTATAACACCCCTGTTTTTTCCCGGGGGTTAAAAATATGCAACCAATATGAATATAGGAGGAACTTACGATAACTTTTCACTTCCAGTTGTAGTCGACCTCCCAAACGATTCAAATGCTTCAACGGGAAAATTTGAATGTATTTATCGACAGCCCATGAGCGCACCCAAATTTGGTGGTGCAATAGATTTGGTTGTGCGGGGCTTCTCTTTACCCCTAGATTACTTTTACCGAGGAAAAGTTGAAATAACAGAATCTTATGACGATGCCGACATTGGAAGAGATCGTGACATTCAAGCTATTATAAATAAACTGAAGCAGTACTACGAATCGGACGTGATGGTCGAGTTAGAGGATGACTTGACTGACATGACTATGATAACGACACAAGAGTCTTCTAAAACTAGCAAAACAATATCTGAAGACGAACTGAGTGCCGCTGCCACAAATAATACAATTCCTACTGTAGATGAACGCAGCTGCGATTTACAATTCCTGCCACGACCACGACAGAATTTCTCACAGGATGGAATTTCGAAAGTGGTATTCCCTAAAGATGAGAATGTAGATGGGTCCAAAAGTCTACCCGGCGTAAAATCTCAAGTACAGCAGCCAAAAAGTTGCATTAAAGACCCTGGAAAGTACCTTGATAAAAGCAATGGTCTATTAAAATTCAGTTGTCTTGAAGATGGGCCGTTTAGAAAAGGCAGTTATGCTGAATTGAAACATTATACAGGGTTTCGCCATAACGGTTATGAAAATGGCAATGAAATAGAAACAAAAACTGGAACAAAAATTAAAAGTAGCGTCATTCGAGCTACAACTAATATTATTGCCTTCATAAAAGAAAAAGAAATAGAATATTCAAATCAATTTCGAAATAGTGATTCTAGATAAGTATGGAGTAGGTAAGTAACAGTTTTGTATACCTACCATTTTATTTTAAACTATGTAGAATAAAACTCATTGATCAACATGTTCTTTTACTAACGCGTAGTTCGTTGGTAGGATACCTGCACCTATTCCAGCCACATTCGATGTAGAAAGTTTGTAAACAAACTGTCAAACGTGGAAAGAAACTTACTATATTCCAAAATACCCAAAATTGGTACAAGCATCATCATTTTATTCACCCTCATAATATTATAATTATTATACATCACAAATATGGGCTTCAAAGATAGTTTGGTACGTGTGCCGTGCCGAAGAAACTACATTAAAATAAATTTGAAAACTGTTTTAACAAACAAGCTTTTTTTTAAACGTAGGTACCCATTAAAAATAATAAAATAAACATTTTCCATCAAAGTTTAATGTCAACTTATAACGTATTTACACAATATATGTAATAAAAAAGTCCGCCATCTTGAGTAGGAATACCGTCATGTTGGATTTCGTGTAATGTCATTTAATTTTTCGAGTAACTCTCACTAAGGTCTTTCATTTGATACCCATATTATTGGAGTGCATTAAGAATAACTAGTCCGCCATCTTGGATGTTCCGCCATATTGGATTCAGAGTATCGTCACTTCATTTTCGAACTATTTTCAGCAAGCCCTAGGAGTCCATTAAAAATAACTTGTCCGCCGTATTGGGTGTTCCGCCATGTTGGATTCAGAATGAAGCCATATAATTTTTTGCAATATTCTCAGCAAGCCCTTTCATTTGATACCCATATTATAGGAGTACATTAAAAAAATAAGTAGTTCGCCAGGACAGTACAGAATAGTACATGACAGTACAGTCCAGTCCAGTGCAGTGCAGTGCAGTGCAGTGCAGTGCAGTGCAGTGCAGTCGAGTCGAGTCGAGTCCAGTCCAGTCCTGGGTGTTCCGCCATGTTGGATTCAGAATAACGTCATTTAATTTTTTTTAATTATTCTTAGCAAGTCCTTTCATTTGATACCCATATTATAGGAGTAGATTAAAAGTAAGTAGTCCGCCATCTTAGGTGTTCCGCCATGTTGGATTCAGAGTGACGTCATTTAATTTTTTGAGTTATTCTCAGCAAGAATTTTCATTTGATACCCATATTATAGGGGTACATTAAAAATAAGTAGTCCGCCATCTTGGGTGTTCCGCCATGTTGGATTCAGAGTGACGTCACATAGCTGACCATGCATTGTCATCCAAAGTAAACATGTATACAAAATTTCCGCTCAATCGGTTGAAGATATCTGCTTCAAAATTGAGTTGCAAGATTCCGCGAACAAACATAGTTACATACATACACACAGGACAAGCTAAATAAAAGCTTATAAAATGCGTTTGCTGGGAGTAAACGCATTTTATGCCTGTTTACGCCTGTTCTGTTGAGTAGTACTGTTGACAGAACTACCGGGATTTTTTTTCCCATTAGTTCAAATTCAAATTCAAAAAATACTTTATTCAGTGCGGCCGCATGGACCTTATTGACGCGTCACAACTTACAAAATAAAACAACACAAATAAATAGAATAAAGCACATAATTGAATCTGTTCACTTCAGATGACACGCGAGTTAGGAAAAGAAGCGAACAGAAGAACCTAACTCGGTCGATATAGTCATCATTTAACAATTTGATTTTGTCTTATGTTACGTTTGACGGAGTTGGAGCAGATTCCGTCCCAAGTGGTTTTGTCCTCTAGGTAATCTGATATTTTATAATAAGCTTTATTGCACAGATTGCATTTGATAATGTTTTTGAATTTATTCAATGATAACTTCTGCAACTCACTTGGGAGTTTGTTGTAGAAGCGTATACATTGCCCTTTAAAGGATATTTTAACCTTATGGAGCCTAGTAGTGGGCACAGCGAGTTTATTCTTATTTCTTGTATTTACATTGTGATTGTCCCTGTTCTTCTTAAACGAAGCAATATTTTTATGGGTGTACAACAGGTTTTCATAAATATATTGACAAGCTACTGTCATTATATTTATTTCTTTAAATTTAGTGCGAAGTGATTCTCTGGGACCCATATTGTAGATAGAACGAATAGCCCTCTTATGCAGCACAAATACGGTGTCTATATCTGCAGCACATCCCCACAACAGTAAGCCATAAGACATAATGCTGTGGAAATAGCTGAAGTAAACAAGTCTAGCGGTATCTACGTCTGTAAGAAGGCGGATTTTTTTGACTGCATATGCTGCAGGACTAAGCCTACCCGATAGTTGTTCTATATGCGGGCCCCATTGAAGCTTATTGTCCAAGGTTATACCTAAAAATACAGTTTTTTCTACAAGGTTTAAACTTTCACCTTCCAATTTAATGTTGGCATCAGCCTGTTTTACATTCGGGAGAGTAAATCTAATGCATTTCGTTTTATTTCCATTAAGTAATAGGTTATTGACATTAAACCAATTAACAACTTTTGAGATAGCATTATTCACCTCGTCATAATCGGTGGTACGTCGTTTCATTTTGAATAAAAGTGAAGTGTCATCAGCAAACAATACAATCTCATGAGTTTTTGACAAGATGAGGTAGATCATTAATGTAAATTAAAAATAGAAAAGGCCGAAGAATCGATCCCTGCGGTACACCCATTGTAACTACAGATCCCGAAGAACGTTTTCCATTAACATCAACTCTTTGTATCCTGTTACTGAGATATGAATTAAGTAGATCCAAAGAGATACCTCTAACACCATAGTGGCGCAATTTCCCGATCAATGTTTCATGGTGTACACAGTCAAATGCTTTTGAAAGGTCGCAAAAAACACCTATAGCGTCTTGCGACTTCTCCCAAGCATCATAGATATGCGAGACTAACTCTATACCAGCATCAGTAGTGGAACGGCCGCGAGTAAAGCCAAATTGCTTGCAGTGAAGCAATTTGTTGTCTGTAAAGTGCTTAGATTAGTTCTGTCCACAACACAAATGGGAGTACAATTCTCACTCTTGTTCTGTTGGTAGTTCTGTTGTGATTACTATTTACTCAAAGACATTTGATCACTTAAAAGTGTAGGACGAGTAGTTCTCGAGATATGGCCGTTTAAAGTTTGACAGCTGTCATCGAAAAAGTAAATTTCATCAAGGTCTTTTATTCGAGCCCACAACGGAAAGTGTAAGACGAGTAGTTTCCGAGATATAGCTGTTTAAAGTTTGACAGCTGTCATCGGAAAAGTAGATCTTGTGAAGGTCTTTCATTTCAGCCCAAAACGGAAAGCGTAGGACGAGTAGTTCTCGAGATATGGCCGTTTAAAGTTGGACAGCTGTCATCGAAAAAGTAGATTTCATCAAGGTCTTTTATTCGAGCCCACAACGGAAAGTGTAGGACGAGTAGTTTCCGAGATATAGCCGTTTGGCTTTTATGCGTATCGTCAAAACTGCTTTTAAAGTTTGACAGCTGTCATCGGAAAAGTAGATCGCATGAAGGTCTTACATTTGAGCCCAAAACGGAAAGTGTAGGACGAGTAGTTCTCGAGATATGGCCGTTTAAAGTTTGACAGCTGTCATCGATAAAGTAGATTTCATCAAGGTCTTTCATTCGAGCCCACAACGGAAAGTGTAGGACGAGTTGTTTTCGAGATATGGCCGTTTGCATTTTGACAGCTGTCTTCGAAAAGTGAAAGTCAATGCGTTAAATTAGCTATGTAATATAAGTCTACAATTTTAAATATTTACCATCTTTTTTTGTTGACTGTAATTTTTGAAATTTACTGTCATATTTGACATGTGTCAAAAACATAATGATTGGCTATAGTCGGTTTTAGGCTTTTACATATACCTACAGCGTCAGCATACTGTACAGGATGGTTTGTTGGTTGGATACCAACCTAATCGATGATAACATAGACGTTGGCCATGCACTTGATAAACTGCGGTAAACCAAAAGAAGGATTGCATTTGGAAGGAACTAAAGGAGTACGTTTATGTTTTTAATTTTGTTATTATACAGGATGTGGCGTAATGAGTGGTTATCCACTTATTATTCCTTTACCGACGGTCGCGGGACATCGCGGCTGTTCGGAAAATGACAATTTATATTCAGTAAAAGTGTCTTTGAAAATTTGGAAAAAGTAAGACCTTTACCCACTTTTTTATGTGCCAAATTACATATACAAAGAATTTTCTCAGTCTGTTTTCTGGATAGCATTCCTAGATAGTGGTGCTATCAAACGTAAACTACCAATTTTGTACGATAGCCATAGTTTTTTTTGTTTTATTTTTTTAACGCAAAATTTGTGCTTAGTTATTTTTTTTTCTCTAACTTTGGTATCTCGTGGTAAAAAAAAAATTACGGTGACATGAGTGCCCAATTCATTAATAATAACCTATTTCATTAAGATTCCAAAATAGTATAACTTACGGTATTTCTAGCTCTGAATTTAAAAATATTGCTTTTAACATGAGTCAGGAGCATTTATTGATAATGCAAGTTAATTAAAAATTAATATAATTTTAACCCTTTAATTCGCAGTGTTGATAATAGGCAACATAGTAAACAAAAAAATCCTACTCATTTTTCGCTATACTTTTGTTAGTTTTGACCAATACATGCCATAGTGAAAACAAAAAGCAACCTAAAATAAAATTACAGCTAGCAACCTAGGCCATTCAAAAGTTATTTTTCGCAAAATGGTGCCGAAGCCGCCTGCACCGTGCGGATCGAAGGTAAATATTGATTGGTTTTATTGATTTTTATTTTGTAAGTAGAATATTTTTCATTTGCATTTCTATCTAAAACAATTTTCCAAAAGATGTGTGTCAAAAACATGTACTTATCAACATAAAATAACTGACAATCGGCTTGTCAACATGTATGTTGCTTAGGCGCAACGCTGCGAAGTGCTCTGCAAAGTAATTAGGATTTTGAGTGTTGCTGAGAATCAACACTGCGCATTAGACTACGAAAACCAATGTTCTTTTCGGAGATGGCTTTCTACAACATTTCACGAAGAATAATTTTTTTATTTATTTATTTTATTTATTTAAACAAAATCCACAGTCCTTAATCTACCTTATCCTAAATTACATATGTATCCTACGACCAATAACGGATTTACATTATATATAAGAAAAAAAAATTAAGCAGACAGTTAAAGCAAACTTAAAATTAATGTTAAAAATCTAAACAAAAGTATTGGGTGAAAATAAATCTAGTTAAAAAGTATATATTAAAACAGTTTAAGAAAACTAGTATTCAAAATCTAACCCTAACAATTTACTATGAAGAAATAAATAAATAATAATTACAAATATACCTACATATATAAACTATAAGAAATATATTTATTTATTTCAATTCGTTTTAGAATATATACATAATTATTTATTTATTTATAATTTATACTTATCACTTTTTGTATGCGTGTTTGTTGTACTAACACTGGGCACTAATTATTTTTACATACCTACCTAGGTAGAGGACTTGGTATAAAAAAGCAAGTTTTCATTTGACAAACCGTTTGTTATTTTTCCTTACCTACCTACATCTCACTTACCTGCTGACCTTTTATCAACAAAATCCATTCCAAAATTATCCAGAAAATGCATCTTCATCCTATAGTAGCAGCGAATCAGACGACGAAGTCATAATCCAGACGCGTAACGATGAATCGAGTGATGCCACGTTCGGAACGAGGGTCCTATCCCTCTTTTCTAAATAACCTGGACATTTATGGAAGTTCCGACGATGAAGTGGCTTGTTGTAGAACTACGCAAACTAACTCTATACCAGCTGCATTCAACCCTACACCAGCTTCATCTAACCCTACACCAGCTTCATCCAATCCAACACCAGCTTCATTCAACCGAGTTTTGTCTGATGAAGATATCATCCCATTGTCACCGTTTATAAACGAAATATTTCCAACTGTCGACCCTCATGAACAGCTCCCTATCCTACATTCTGTATCATCAGTTTTATCTCCGCTTAATAACACACCAGCTGCTAAAACAAGATCTAAAAAAAAGTCTACTACTGCGCCTAACTTCTGGCCATATTGGCCATACTTCTGGCAAATAAACAATTTCATTTCATTTCTAAACATGTAGCAAAGAGAGTTCAGAAATTTGTGAAGAATCCTCATACATTTAGGTGGAAAACCAGCAAGTTTCAGTTCGCAGCTACCATTGAATCACCTGAGTAATATGGATAAATGGATACATGGATAAATGAGTATCAGCCTCGATTCGATGCTAATACCATTTTCAGCCTGGGAGATTTCAGCCTACAGCCTAAGGAACTGTAAGAAGTAATCGTTTGCGAGGCTGTCAAGACCTGTTCCTAACTGACAAGATGCTTAGGAAGAAAGCCAGAGGTGCTAGCTAGCATCTGCAACGAAAGGAAACTTGCAGTGGTGAAGTGGTATGACAATAAGGTCGTCACACTAGCAAGCTCCTTTGTGGTTCCTGTTGCTCCAACGCCACCAGATTCTGTACGGTACGACAATGTAGGGTACCTTTCAGTATTTGTCCCTATAGGAAGGTGCAAATATTGCGCAAAAGGATATACGAGCGTACAATGGACAAAGTGCGAAACTAGACTCTGCATGTTAGAGAAAAGAAATTGTTTCTACAGTTATCACGTATCTAACTAATTACATACACTCTGTAAGCGTTACTAATTTGTGCTTTTTGTAAAGTTAATTTAAGTGATAAAAAACTGGTTCTCTTTAGTATTTTGTTTTATTTTTATCTAAGGCAAACATTCTACGCAAGCCGCAGTGTCGCTAGCAAGCAACATAGTTTTTACTACCTATTTTTCCGAGGAATGGGCAGTGTTGCTTGTGAGAAACATATGATTTCTCAAAATCTATAGGCTTTAGATTTTTTTTTACAATAATAGGCATTCTAGGACCATAACTAATCCCGATAAATAGGAAAAAAACAACAATTTCATTTTTTTTTTGCCTGCGAACTAAAGGGTTAATAATGAATACCAATATTACACCTAGGAACTTGTATTAGGCAGTTAAAACATTCAATAAATGTAATTTTGATGACTATTTTGTTTCATTTACACGCTCTAATACAAGTTCCTAGGTGTAACATTGGTATTCATTATTAAAATTAAATTAATTATAGTCATCAAAATTACATTTATTGAATGTTTGAACTGCCCACCGTGAGCTTGAATGCATCTTCTAATAAACGATCGCTTAACTTTTCGGGCATGACCCGCTTGAGTTTAAAAGTTTATTCAAATAATCAATGTAACATTACAGATTAACCAAAGCGTTACACGTTAAATCTTACACTCATTAAACACACATATTAAATAAATATTATTAAAACAACACACACAAAAGAAATACAAAACATAAAAAACAAAAGAAAAACAGAAAAATCTAATTAAAACAGGTGGCTAGGAAAAATTATTTACAATTCTATACTTTCACAGTAGCTTTGACATACTCTAGAAATTATATTTATATTATCATGAAATAAATCTAAATCTGGCTCGATTTTCATAATTGCATTGAAATGGTTCTGAGCGCGGCAGATGGGGGATTGTTGGCGTGCAACCGTGCGTGGGGGTATGGGGGCGAATAATGGGACTAGTCTGGGACGGAACCTGGCGCGCTGCTCAGGTACCCAGAGCCGACTCGCTTCCCTAACTAAGTCAGGACTGTCTACTATTCCCCTTAGTATACGAATAACTGTGAAAAGCTGATCGTTATGCTTTCCGCCGCCCTGTTTATTCGCTGCCGAAGCTCACGGTGGGCAGTTCAAACATTCAATAAACGTAATTTTGATGACTATTTTGTTTCATTTACACGCTCTAATACAAGTTCCTAGGTGTAACATTGGTATTCATTATTAAAATTAAATTAATTTTTAATTAACTTGCAATATCAATAAATGCTCCGGACTCATGTTAAAAGCAATATTTTTAAATTCAGAGCTAGAAATACCGTAAGTTATACTTTGGAATCTTAATGAAATAGGCTATTAATTAATGAATTGGGCACTCATGTCACAGTATTTTTTTTTTTACCACAAGATACCAAAGTTAGAGAAAAGAAAATAACTAAGCACAAATTTTGCGTTAAAAAAATAAAACAAAAAAAACTATGGATAACGTACAAAATTGGTAGTTTACGTTGATAGCACCACTATCTAGGAATGCTATCCAGAAAACAGACTGAGAAAATTCTTTGTATTGTAAATTTGGCACTTAAAAAAGTGGGTAAAGGTCTCACTTTTCCAAATTTTCAAAAATGCCCAATAACTCGAAAACCGTGACACTTTTACTGAATATAAATTGTCATTTTCCGAACAGCCGCGATGTCCCGCGACCGTCGGTAAAGGATTATCCACTCATTACGCCACACCCTGTATTAGAGCACAAACGCATAGAGTATAATGTAGGTGCTTATGTTTTATTTTATTGTTTTCTTTATTAACATACAGTTATGTTATTTATACCTTTTTAAATTAGTTGGCATATACAAAATTCAGGGACCACGGGTAAAATAATTCCCGTGGTACCTTCCAGGGACTATCACAGGGACCATGGGCTACAAAGGGTCTGGGCACCATAGGTTAGGACAGCTCTCTCCTCTCCTTAACCTTTAAACCTGTGTTTAGAATGTAAGTATGGTTTCAATGTGTTTTTTTTTTTTTTTTTCGAAATGACAAAAATGTTGTTGACCGCAGATGGCCATGACAACGTTACCGGACTATGGCGAGCGCAGAAGGCGCCCAGCTGCAAAAGTTAGGTTGGGGCAACAAGCTCAAGGGCACCACTTAGGTTCGAACCACGGCTTGGACTGTTGCCAGAATTTTTGAATCTACTGAAGGATAGCGTCTAGGTGCAAAACTGCACCTTTAGACGGAAGAATGTATTCTTCGGCCCCGCCGGCGGGACCGGTTTTTGAAAATGTGTCTAACAGCTAGTGTGGGACGGGTTGACGTCACCTCCGGGTTAGCGGCGGTGAGCTCGTCAACGGGCAAGCCGAGAACGTGTCTCGGTCGACGGAGGAAAGGGTTTCAATGTGTGTGTTACTTCTCCCCCCGCTAAAAAAATGGTAGAATTTTTTGTATTAAGAAATAGGCGCGTTCTGTTTTATCTCGTCTATGGTTGCTGCCTCTGTATAAGATTGCAACAAAAAAAAACTTTAATTTACTCTGTGGGCCTTGTCTGTTGTGTCAATAGTCTGTGGGCCCATTTGATGTGGATTTGACAGTCGGCTGTCAAAAAAAAGCCAAAAAGGTCACGCACCGCAAGGTACGGCACGCTCAATCTGGAAAAAATATTGTTATTTTCCTTGGTATAAAAGTGCTCTTGAAGTAAATAACATATTCTAAATGGGACGCTCGAGGTCACGCAGTAAGTCGCCCAGGCGTCATCATAAAAGCAAACATTCGAGGAAAAAGAGTCGGTCCAAGGATCGATCTGAATCCCGGACGCGAAGTTCCAAACTCATCGAAAAAACTAAAGATAGAAGCTCGAAATCCAGGTAAAACAATAAGAAACTACCAAGAATTTTCACTAAGTATGTACTCGGAACGGTTAACTAGTAAATACTTACCATGTCATTTTTATTGAAGGAAACGGTCACACTCAGTAACATCAGTGAGCAGTAGTGAAGGCTCATTCGATGGCAAAACACACAGCAGAAAGAAGTCCAAAGGCCGCAATAAAATGGATGAAGTAGATCGGCTAGCCGAAAAAGAGCGGCAAAGAAGAGTCAGGGAAGCCGAAGCTAAGGTGAGAAACAAATCTTCAATGCCACCTATACCTAGGCACTAATCAGAGAAATTGTGTTCTCAACAATGTTCTATTACTAACAATTTCACATGTTTATTAGGTTGTTGAAGAAGAAGCAGCTAAGCGAATAGAATTGCTTGTCAAGAAAAAAGTAGAAGAAGAATTAGAGAAAAGAAAAGATGAAATTGAACAGGAAGTTGCCATAAGGGTTGAAGAGGCTAAACGGAAAATGGAAAAAGAAATGATGGAGGAACTGGAGAGACAGCGAGAACAGCAGAGAAGAGAGGAACAAGCCCGTCAGGTAACTGCCGTGTTCTCCTACCAGTCATGTGTCAGTGCAAGCTAAGACACCCTTGCACTCACATGTGACACCAACATTGACAACAATCTGCATTGTTGTCTCACCCAATAAATCACAGTGTTAATTCAATGTTTTATACCAACTGTTTTAAGACAGAAACTAATTAAAGTATTCAATGATATCTGTTAAAGGTCCAGTCAGGTGTAGATCGAGCTTACAAGTTGTTTTCTTATTTTCTGATTGAGACCGTCCATTTCACCATTTTGTAACATACATGCCATTTGCACCTGTGGCAGAGTCCTGCCTTTGTGTAAGATAACCGTCCAGGCATCCAGCTAGCATTCTTAAATTGTTCACTTGACTGTCCATGGCAGTCACGTAGTCTATAAGTCAGGTCCGAAGAATGAACAAGATCAAGAAGCAGTAAGAATTAATCGGAGATGCAGCATGAGGATCCAGACGTGAGACCTGAAGGTATTTTATGAACCTATATTTTTGAATAACCACATATATACAAATAATAATGTTACCTACATAATGTAACAAAATATTCACAGAAATGTATGCTTCCGAGCATTGACTGTGTTTGGCAAATTTCAGATTTCATATTTCAGATATTCTAATCAAAACAAAAAATCATCTGGATATCAAAAATGTACAATTTTAAATATTTAAAACACAATTCACTGTTTTAGGAAAATACACAATAATTGATTTATAAATTTAGAGTGGAAATGTAGTTTCATGAAGTGTATTTATTGTGTTTGCCGCCGTCAGTAAGTCCTGAACTAATATGTGCTTTTTATCAAACAGGAGGAAGAAAATCGTAAAAGGAAAGAGTTGGAGGAAATCATGGCAGATAATAATAAAAAGATTGAAGAAGCCCAGCAGAAGCTGGTAAGTTTTTATTCTCCACTGATGGTCAAAGGCTTCTCCTTTTTCCAGTCTTCTAGATCTCTGATAAAGGGGGATTGCTGTAAAGGTCCAATCCAATGCCTTTACAAATTTATACAGTACTAGCCGCACCCCACAGTTTCACCCGCGTAGTTCCCGTTCCCGTGGTAATTTCGAAAAATCCCTTAGTGCACCTCTAGGATACTCAAGGTATATGTGCCAAATTTCAAGTCTCTTGGTCCAGTGGTTTAGGCTCTGCGTTGTCTGTCAGTCGCTCAGTCAGTAACGGAAGAGTTTTATACAATTGATCTGCAACTAGTATTTATGCTAAACAGGATGCTGCAGTGCCTGGGACATTGTTAGATGGATTAGCCTTGCCCAGCGCCAATCTTCCAGCTTAGTTGGCTATTAATAGGAGGTTAATACGTCTGGAGCTGACTAAGCCGCAGGTTTCCTCACGATGTTTTCCTTCACTGCTAAGCATGTGTTAAAATGTGAACATACAATGTAACAAATAAAAATCTATCATGGTAACAGAGTTAAAAAAAATACAGACCAACTATGAACTATTATTTTTGAACTCTGAAACATCTTTTTGTTTTTGATAGTATCTTCTAGATTGCTCCCAATATCCGGGTCTGATGCTAAATTGAGGGAACTCCTTTAATTTTATAGGAATATTTTAATATTATCAGCAACTAGTCAAGCTATGGCATTCAGAAAGTCATGTGGTGAATGCAATTGATATGTAATATGTTTTGGTAAACGTAAAAAACATACACCAACTTCTAACAGGTCTGTGGTTAACTACAGAACTCTACACAGCGCGTTGTGTGACACTCACCTGGCCTAATGTATTAAAACCAATAGTTACATTATTATTTTACGGGCTTGTTCCTCTCTTATTATTGTTAACAACTAAGCTGATGTATCATTCATCATCATTTCAGCCGTTAAACGTCCGCTACTGAACACAGGCCTCCCTCATGGATCTTCATGAGGGGTTGTTGCCATACTCACCACGCTTGGCAGGCGGGTTGGCGAGCGCAGTTCTGGGTGTTGATATATAGGAAGACGCTGCTGCCCATCTATCGGAGGTATCCCTTAGCAGGCCCTTACTGCATCCACGGGCATGAGAGGAGGGGTAACATTCTACTGCCGGCACCCCACGGCAAGCTGATGTACACTAATTATATATCAAATCAAGTCTTACATAGCATACTAGCACTTAAAATGATTAACAAAATAATGAATGTATAAAAAACGTAATTTAAGCGCAGTAGGTAGATGTGGAGTGTAGTTGTGGGATACATGAATGTGTATATATAATCCTACTATCAACGTATACGCCCACTTTTCCTAAGCACTTTACATCTAATCTATTACATAAAATTTTCAGGCGGAGGAGCGTTTAGCGATGATTGAAGAACAAAGAAAAATGGATGAGGAACGTCAAAAGATGAAGAAGGAACAAGAAAAGAGGGTCAAGGAAGAACAAAAGAAAATACTCGGGAAAAACAATTCCCGGCCTAAACTATCATTTTCTTTGAAACCACTCTCTTGAGCGGGCTAAATATGAATGCATTCAGCATTCTGAACTTTGATATTAGTGAATAATATAGTTGTAATTAACGTTTTCCAATAGTCTGGCATTGATACACATAAGTTTTCGTTAATAAAATAGGTAGATAAAAGGTTTATTTACAACTAGACAACAAGACACACATACAGATTTAAAACGAAAACTGATTTACATACGTTACGACAGATATATGTACATTCAAAGTACACATTACAATACATGAAATATGCACCATAAATTATAGTTATAGTATACAAAATAAATAAATAATTCTGAATACTCCATGCAGCACCATCAAGTCCCAGAATAATCAAAGAATGTACTAAAGAATTGAAAACCTGATTGATAGATTAAATACATTTTACTGACCAGATACAGATACCTAATAATTAAAATACTAACATTGGGGTCGATTCTGTTTTACACTTCCTAAAACTAAGGATGATTTAAGATATGAAGTGTCTAAATTCAAAGCTGCCAGTGTAAAATTGGGTATAGTTGTTTCTTTATAATTTTAGAATGGCACTAACAAAATAGCTATATGACATTTTAGTCCGTTTTACGTCAATTTAATTAGTTTTAGCTACTTAGTGCATTGACAGAATCGCCATCAGTGTCTACAGAAGTCACATAACGAGATGTCTATATCAATGTCAAACTATCTTCTGATGTAAATATTTAGAAGAAACCTATTTGTAGTTAATAGGCATTATTCCATGAACATTGCTATTTTTACTGGTGTTCACGCTACAAAAAGTATGATGCTGTTTATATGAAAATAGGCAATTTTAAATGCAATGGTATAATGTTCTGGTATTTTCTTTTCCTCTTAACTTTTGTTGACAATTTCTCTGTCTAACACAAACTGATATGCATTTGTATACAAATACATACATCGTATTATGGTGATGCTGATTGATTAATGCTTTTCCTGTACACATGTACTTGTAACTTTGGACAACAATGAAACTAAAGTTGTTATGTTAAACGGGTTTTCTACTCACGTTAACTATTCGTTGAAAATAGGTATCCAACGTGTTCAGTTCCTCCCAGGGGAACTTTCGTCAGGGAATGGAGCTTTTGAATGGAGAATAATTAACGTGAGTAGAAAACCCGTTTAACATAACAATGAATAGTGTAACTCACGAGTCATTTGAAAGTGAAATAGAAACTAAAGTTTTTGTACAGTTATACCATTTTATGTTAGCCCTTTCAGTCATATAATTTTTTAGCATTTTGTTTTTGAATATGCGAGCACATTGTCATAACGTGCATTGGTTCATTTCGTTATGGCGATCCAGACCATTGAAAGTTATACGTCTTTGGATAGAATGGACTTTTTGTGTTATACATTCATAATTTTCGATATTGGTCAGAAATGACCATAAAATATCGCTGAATCATAATTTTTCTTTTCATATTTTATATAGCCCATTATTCTAAGTAAGAAAAATAAGTAGATATTTGTAATTAGATTTATTATAAGCATCTCATGTTCTGTACTAGATTAGTTAAACGAGAGTAAGTGATGCTGCGTGAAATAGATACAGCTACTACAGTCTTGATGTTTTATGATGTGAACTTGATTTTTTTTTAATAATAGGAAATATTCGTTTAATAAATCAATGGTGTCGCTTCTGTTATTAAACTTCAATTAAAGCTTATTAAAATTAGAGATGTCAATTTTGAACTGTCAACGTAAAATTACAAAGAACTGCTTAATTTCAGAATGGCACTAACTGAATAATTTTAACTAGCTTCAGTTAGTGCAACAACAGAATCAACACCAATATCTATTAAATACATATAACTAAAGTAACAGTTGTGTTAAAGTATCTTAAAATGTGAAGTTAGTTATCTAAAGCTGGCCAAAGATTTGAATCGTTACATACGCCCTTACCGTATTGAGACCGCACCATTTTGTTTCCACGAGAAGTGAGCTCACTTTTTACATTTTTTTTTCACATTTGGAATCAGTGTTCCTCTAAACACAGTGTCAGCCGGACGTGCGCCTGCGCAAAGTCCGCTTCGTAAGATGGAAAAACGGATGTGTGTGTGGACTTGTGCGACAAAATTGTAATGCAACTAACCATGCCGTTAAACCGGGGTGTCTTTGAGAACCAGGATGACTGATGATTACTCAAAATCTGCTAATAGTGTTCTGTGGTAGTATGTATCGTACGCTCGCTTAGTCGCTGATACTAGAATGTTGCCATCTAAAACTTTAAAGTCTACTGAACTGACCCACCTTATTCTTCCGACATCGTCTGCACGACCGCGTCCGATCCAGACGCGGGCGTGCAGGCAAGCCCCTTCATATCATCCGCCTTTCGCGCCGAAGCGCGAGAAGGCCCCCCAACTTAAGCGCTCCCTCACCTTAGCTCAAAATGTATGCTATTTTTTAATTTTCTCCGTAAAAGGAAACGCAATGAATATTGTTTTTTCTGTGTTAGCAAGACTGACATTCTGTCTGGCGATCATTTCTCAGTGTCCGTGCTAAAAGGTACCTGTATATGGAGAAAATAATAATTTACAGTTAGTGGTGAAATACGCAAATATTTTGTTCCTATTCGGGGTGTCTATCAATATTATTTGAAAAAAACAGGTGGTATCAAAGTAACCCCAAATGCATTATAATTTTTATTACGCGGTTTTTATTTTTTTATGTAAAAAATTGAAAGAACATTTTTTTTCTTCTTTTTATAATAAAGTATTTAGTATGTCCATAATTCTACATTTTTTATAAATTGTTACGATTGAAAATAAAGATGGAGCATACATTTTCATTTTAAATTAATCAATGTCACCCCGTTTTACGGTAGCTGATATGATTAGTCGCATTTTAATTTTGTTTGTCGATCTGACGTTGTAAGCTCGCTTTAGTTATTTGACCTTAATAAATTTAACTGTACGTAGGAACTTACATTCCTTGGTACCTTAGTAACATTTGTCGTCATTGGAAAATATCTTCCAGCTTGCTTCCATCCTACGTAATACCCGAACGATTTGTAGATAGCGAAAGGATATATTTTTTTTACCATAGTCACAAATTACTTACCAAATAACAGTTTTGGAAAGCATTGGGAAACATGAAGAGTATTATCACAGATAATATAATACACTGTATTATGTAACTAATGTCTCTGTATATAACCCCCTTACTTTGAAATAAAATGATGTCATTTATGCAGCGCTTGAAGTAGAAACACACTTTTATGTTTTGTTGTGCTGTGACAGAACCATTCGGTTTCATAAATGTTGTATAGTTGAAACACGTTACATCCCAACACACCGTTTTACCAAACTATAAGTATGACACCGTTATGCGACACATGAGTGTGTTTCGACCTTACCATGTGCGATTTTATGACAAATTTAATTTTTCAAAAAATCGTGCAGCATTTGATGAATCAGCGTTTAAAAGTAAGGCCCAAAATGTTATGAAGTGTTTTTGCTTTAATGCCAGTAATTGTTTCACCTAGGAGCCTTGTGAATTGTCAAAATACTGAACGCAATATAACAAGTTAGATCTTTTTTGGGTATCTGTTGTACCTTATAGTACTTCTTTGATGATACCTACAACATGATAAATACAAAACCCCCTGCCCAGAGGGGGTAGTGGGGCTGAACCTACTTATTTAGTCAAAATAGATGATTTTGAACTTCCCACTTTGAAGTGTCTCAGTCTTAACTCCTAGGAGAAGGTTTCATATTAATAACTCTCATTGAAATAGATAAGTTATATTTCTCTTATGCCGAGTGAATTGAGTTAGATTTTTGTATGTTGTAAGTACCTAAATACATAAGTTCTTAAAAAAACTAAGGTTACAATTGTTTAATTTATATTTTTTTATGGATACCTACTAATGTAAATTTTATTTTGCATTATGCCTTCAATGTTATGAACTACCTAATCTTGTTCTATTCATGTGTAATGCAATATCTTCATCCACACCCAATTGGAAAATAAAAAACCATTTTCACACTATCTAGGTACTTCTTAAAATTTTCAATAAAGCTCCTGCACCGTTTCTTGTTTAGTTTTTTTACAATCCCACCTAACCACTGCTGAAGGGCAACTAACGCTAAGGATAGATAACATAGATAGCTTTTACTTTTTGTGGTACATACACCATAGAAAGGATAGTGACTAATAAAAAGTCTACTAAAAAGGGCTTTAAGCCAGTGATAGATCAAGTATTATTCGCTACTTCCGAGTTGTCATACTATTTTGTCATATCAATATGATTACCAGGACAAACATGTTACCGAGTTAGGTTCTTCTGTTCACTTCTTTTCCTAACTCGCGTGTCATCTGAAGTGAACAGATTCAATTATGTGCTTTATTTTGTAATTTGTGACGCGTCAATAAGGTCCATGCGGCCGCACTGAATAAAGTATTTTTTGATTCTTGATTCATGGGCTGGTAGTCATACTATTATAGATCTAATCTACGCCTGATTAGTTAGGCAAGGATTTGTTTCTATGGACCTCAAAATGTACATAAACCTACCCATATATAGGTAATTTAGATGTCACTCAAGTTAATTAATATGTTTTAGAATAATACTAGCTGTCCCGGCGAACTTTGTATCGCACCTACTACAACCACTTCTTACAACTTACCTTACAAATACCCTTTTTTTTTTGGTGGCGGGGTGGAAATCTTCTAGGTCAGATATACATGCTGCACAGGATTGTTATGTGAAGTTGTCTACCGACGACTCACTAAAACCACCCCGATGGCCGGCCTCGGTGCACTAGGGGTTCCGGAGCCCCTATCGCACCTTGCCTGAGCACGTCCCGGGGGCGTCCACAACTAACGCCCCCTACGTATCACGGAACTTACGATGGTGCATAGCCATCATGCACCATCGCCCTCCCTGGGTCCGTCTGGGATAATCCAAGCCCTCACTCTGACTACCCTACGAACCCAGATGGTCCCCTATAGGGGATGCCGCAGCCCTATGACGCCGTAGCCTCACGGGGCAGGCGGTGCGGGGCGGCCGTTACCTGCACCCCGCCGCCGCCTTCTACGACCTCTGAACCGTCCGGAATCGTCACCGTTACCGCCGCGGACGTTGGTAGTCGCGAGGGCCTAGAGGGGAGCGACACGCGTTTAAGCCCTGCTTTAAAGGCGTTTACAGCAGGATGGGCCCCTGAAGCAGACCTAGAGGGGTCGGCACTATACTCTGTTCGCCGAAACAAGCTAATGGGGAAATCATAGACTGCACGTTATTGGTCGCAGATAACGAACATAGGGCACGTGCACATTGTGCACGCTGTGTGGCCAAAAGTCAGTCTTATCTGTCTCTTGTGCGGTGCGGACGTGTCGTTCAGTGCTCGTTACATGTGTCCTCAGTATACAAAAATGGCAAAAATGTTAAAGCATGTAGTTGATGTAGTAGAGCCTGGTATGGATGTTATGGATAGGAACGTAGAAAATAAGGCAGAACGTTTTATTATAAACTTGGAGTATGATTCAGATTCAAGTGAATCAGTAAGTGAATAAATTTGTAAGAAAATTTCTGTTTTATTTTTTGTACACTACCCAAATTAAACAAAATATATATTTTTAGGTTCTCAGTATCATAATATATCAATTATTAATAACCCACTCATCCACAAAACCCCGGGCGAAAAGCTAGTGAATAATGTAAGTAATAGTTTGAAGTGAGCAATCTAAACATAGCTTTACTTACATTTTAAAATAATGGTCACTCCCACTGACCAATCTTTCACGCAAGTCTCTCACGCTAGTAGTCCCGTCCTTTTCACTTTCGTACAATTGTGCAAGAGAGCGCGCGCTATATTAGCTTGTCTCCGTGAACAGACTATAGGTCTAGCCTCCTTACCAACTGCAAGCACTTGTCGCAGGCTTGTTACCACTCGTGATAGCCGGCTGTACCACAGGCAGAGGTCAGTTTTTGTGAAAGCGGTTGCGACGCTTTTCGTTTCCCTTTTGGAGGGCGTGAGCTGCGGGAACAGGCCGACATTACGGAGCCATCGGACTCCCCATCCCCCTCACTCTCAGCACAGAATCAGCTACCACAGGAGCACGTCTCCGCAAAGCCGGTGGCTTGATAAAGAAGCGCCACCCTTCCTCCCTCTCTTCTACCGTAGCTTGCTTGTCCGCGCCTAAAATAAGTGCGGGCGTGCTCGCTGGCGCACCGTATTCTTCCGACATCGTCTGCACGTTCGCGTCCGATCCAGACGTGGGCGTGCAGGCAAGCCCCTTCATATCATCCGCCTTTCGCGCCGAAGTGCGAGAAGGCCCCTTAACTTTAAGGCGATTTGTGACCCCCATGCATACTATGGGGCAAGACACGGACGAGTTAGTGCTGTGGGATTCCCCGTTTTCGGGACCCACTCGTGGAGTTGTTTCCAAATCGGCTGTATCCATTTTTATTTTTTGCTCATAGGGGTGAGTTCCCCTGGTTGGTGCCCGACCATACCCTGCGAGCGAGTCAAGACGCGTACCGCTAACACAGCACGAGTCCAGGCTCGCTCCCAGGATACTCCCCTCTTCGAGCACCTTAAGATTTGGTGACCTCCCTCCTAACTACAAGGTAGCTTCCTACCCTGGCCCCACCTCGGTTGCGTTTTAATCCCAAACGGGGTCGAGACGCGGCTGACGTGGGACCGGCCTCATCCACCTTCTCTGCTGATTAGAGGAGTGCTTGGAGAGGCAACCGAAATAAATATAAAACATAATAAATAAATATAATAAACAGATATTAAAATAAACTACCTAATAGGTAATATAAATTAATAAACATAAATATAAAAAAATATACCCCATACTCCCCTCCAGAGTTTGGAGGTTATCGATATGCCAGGAAACCTAACCTAATCCACAACGCTGGTCAATGCGCGTTTTCTAGTGATTTCGTCAGAGCCTCGATTGTAATTCGGCAGTGTGCACCACGTGCAGGAGAGGTTGACTTGGGTACCGAAAGATGTTTGTTGGCGCCCCTTACAAATACACTAACTACCCTAAAAATAACTATGCAAAATTTTAAGTTTTTAAAGTGAAGAGTAACGATTTTTCCAACCAAACTCATCCCCTATTTTAAACCCTTCTGATTTAATTTACGCAACGAAAAGTAGCCGATGTCCGTCTCCATGGTCTAATCTCCTTCCTCTCTCTATTCTCCTGCTCCTTCTATATAAAAAAATCATCCAAATCGGTTCAGCGGTTTTGACGTGAAAAGAGAACATACATACATACATACATTGTTACTTTCACTTTTATATATTAGTAGGATTATTATCATAGTAGGGTAGGATTAGGTCGTTACATATGAAATTGGCGTTTCGTCGCACTAGCCACTTTGATCTCAAATAACTCCTCTTTCTCCTCTCGTTACCACGCACAAGACCACGTGGAGTCGAGGTGCTCTGTATCGGATCAGTCTCTCAAATCGAACATAATCAACTCTTGTTGTGGTGCTCTGCGTTGGATCTGTCACCGTGAGTTTGTAAACTGACGAAAATGTGTAGGTACGTTACATTGCAAACCGTTTAACTTACTAGTCTGACTAGTCAGTTTGTAAACTAACCTATTCATACCACAGAACAATAATTTCATACTATCTTACGGTGACATAAACTCTATACCTACTAGTCGTGAATAAGTCATATCCCGCGCGTCAAAACAAAACACGACATCTCAAGTGGATTTCCGTCATTAGTCTGGTACGGTGTTCTTGTCTTGTCTTTTTATTTTATGGCGTTTTGTGTTTGGTTTTACCAAACGTCAGTGTCAAGTTATTTTCGGTACAGTGTTCATTTCGTTCTCATTCAAATGTCACACGTCAGCACGTCACGTCACCCCTTGTCATTATCTGTCAGGCAATGTCATGTCATTGATCGGTCGCTCAGGCAGGTCAATGCACGGCACTTTGCCGCATTTTGATTAGTACGTACCTAGTACCTACTTCTTTTAACGCGGAGACGTTCGAAGACAAATTTAATCCAATAATAATTTACCTGTAATGGTTTTAATTTATTAGCCACTAGCATTATTCATCACTTATCTGGCCCGATCATGGCTGACCTAATAAAAGGCTTACTACTGTCGTTGCTGTCGGAAAAGTGTTATGAAGAATACTTCGTGCACCACAACTTTCTTGATGGTAAATAACTGTACCTCTGTTTTCTTCGTTTATTTGGTCCAATAATTAAATAATCATAAAACGTTTCAGTTCCATGCTTCAAATCTACTCTGAGCAAGGGACTCGGAATTGGTATTATCGCCGGCTCAATTCTGGTAAAAGTTCCTCAAATTCTCAAGATACTTGGGAGTAAGAGCGGCGATGGAATTAGTGTCTTCGCCGTTTATTTGGAATTGTTTGCGATCACTTCAAACTTCGCCTACAGCTATGTTATGAGCTTTCCTTTTAGGTAAGTGTTACTGTCGGCAATCTCTGAAATTGAAAACTTACTTTAAAAATAAGAATACCATGTAAGATGCAGATTAAATTTGGACTTTGACGGATTTACAATTCATATAGACAATTGCTTAGATAACTTATCTAAGTTAGGGATGGGATAAGATATCTCTTGACTGTTCCAAACTAATTTGAAATCAATAAGTTTTATTTTTGTCTTAAATATATAAATAACAACTTAAATATAGGAAACATAATGAAATTAAATGACCAAAAACAGGGCTATCCCTCAGTGTTGTCTCCAGCAGCACAGAGCTGTTGGAGTGCTGGTTTTCAGTGGCTCCTGTATAACACTTACCTATTATTAATGCTGTGGGGTGCCAGCAGTAGATTGTTGCCCCTCCTCTCTTGCCTTGAAGAATACCAATGCTGCCTAGGGATATACCTTCAGATTATGGGGAGCAGCATCTATCTGTGTATCAACATCCCATATTGTGCACACTAGGCCACATGCCAAGTGTGGTGAGTATGGCAACAACCCCACATGGAGGAAGGCCTATGTCCAGCAGTGAACATCTAATGGCTGAGATGATAATGATGCTTATTATCTGTTTACCCAGCCGTTGGATATAAAGCTGACAATTAATATTGTCTTTCTCTATCTTTAATTTTCAGTGCTTGGGGAGAAGGCACTTTTCTCGCCATCCAAACTGCAATCATCGCAGCCCTGGTGCTTAACTTTGGGGGTTCACCAACCAAAGCTGTTACATTCCTGACGGTTTATGTAGGATTGGTATCAGCTCTAGTCAGCGGATATACACCTCTTGATGTCCTTTGGAGCATGCAAGCCATCAATGTGCCCATTGTCCTTATAGCAAAGGTAAATTATGTTTTATAGTTATGTTAAACAGGTTTTCAACCAATAATTAATGTGAGCAGAGAACCTGTTTAACATAACAATGAATAGTGTAACATAAAGGTGGAAGTGAAATTACATATCTTTTACTTGAAATTAATCTAGTGAAGCAATGGGGTGCCGAAAGTAAAATGTTGTCTCCTTTTGCCTGTGGATGCAGTAAGAATCTGCCATGGGATACCTCGGGATGATGGGCAGCGGCATCTTTCCATGTATCAACCTCCATACTGTGCTCGCCAGCCTCCCTGACAAGTGTGGCGAGTGTGTCAACAACCCACTCATGATCTTGGAGATTGATGAGGGATATCATTTTTAACCAACTTCAAAAAAGGAGGCGGTTCTCAAGTGATCTGTATTTTTATTTTTTAATCTTTGTTATTAAGATTTGTCCCACTGTCTAGGGGATTGAACCTGCAACCTCCTATATCCCAGATGGCTTTAGACCACCTGTGCCATGGAAGTCGTCTTAAGGCATAAATATGGATCAGTTTTGCACCAGGCCTTGCTTGAATTATGACTTGAGTATCAGTAGTATAATTCTTTAATTTGCTAACAAAAAAAACTGACTTCAATGAGATAAATTGTATTGCTTTAAAATACCTACTTAATTAAATTAAGACTTATTATGGTTTTCTCATGGATGCCATTGTCAGAACTGGACCAAATTGAAATAGGAACAAACATAAAAAAAAATACAGTTGACTTTAGACCTCCTTTTTTGAAATCTGTTAAAAAAGTTTAAACACTATATAACAAATTGAATTCATTTATGGGAATAATTAGATATGAGTTTATGTGACTGAGACAAGCTGATCAGAATAATTGTTAATATCTTAAATCTGTACCTCAACCCAATGTTTTCTTTTGCAGTCAATTCAAGTTGTCACCAACTACAAGAACGGCAGCACTGGACAACTATCTGCAATTACTTGCCTGCTCTTGTTTGCTGGAAGTATAGCTAGGATATTCACATCCATTCAAGAGACTGGAGACCAAATCATGATTATTACTTTCTGTGTAGCAACTCTGGCCAATGCTGTTATAGTTATGCAGTTATTCTGGTATTGGAATGTTGATAAGACCAAGAAGAACAAAAGTAAGAAGAAGAAGCATTAAATTGTGATTGTAGATTAGTTAAATACAGGAATAAAATGTATTTATTGAAACAAGTTTTTTCTAACATTCCTATAGTAGAAGTAGTAAATTAAGTTTCTGAAGTACCTACCTAGTAGTGGAAGTAAATTAAGTACTGAAGTTATAAATGTAAGTATTTTTTTTTATTTATTGCAAAAACTTTTATTTGGTTAACATCGAGCGGGGCTATTTCAACTGAGGGGATATTTCAACTAGTGACAATTACTCTTATTTTACTATAACTACTCAAAAACGCCATCTAGCTCAAAGTAGGTGAACAGGTAAATTCGACAATATTTACCCCTAAAAGATCGTTGGGAAGATAAGATTATCCAATGGCAGAGGCTGCATATTGGCGTGAAACTACCAAAAGGCGAATTCGCTAGGCTTTTGACCGAAGTTTGGGACGAAATTAACCCTGTAATTCTGCAGAATGGCTTTAAAAGAACTGGAGTATATCCGGTCAATCGATTCGCCATTCCGAAAGAATTGTTTGATATTTTGACTTTGAAGAAATGGGAAAATGCTCAAGCACAGCTTGTTAAAGAAGACCAACACCAACCAGAGGACGTTATGGAACCCGATGTGATGAACTGTGCTGAACATACTGATGAGAGCAGCACAATTATTGTTTCAAGCTTGCTAACTTTAACTTTAAAAACAATTAACGAACACCAAAGCCAAAAACACATTGAAATTGAGACTGAGATTAATGATAATTTGACAGAAAAAAACAGTAGGAACGGCTTTGAAACAAAATCATCTCAGAGAGAAGAAAAAGAAAACAGTGTGAAAGACAAACAGAGAAAAACTTTACCTCAGAAATGTGAAAAGAAAAACAACGAACTAAATAAAGAAAAAAATTCCAAAGAAATACTGCAAATTAAAAAAGAATCAAACACGAATAGTAAACCTGAAAAAAAATCCAAATTGATAATTAAAGAGCCAGAGAAAATTTTAAGAACTTATGAAAAAAAAGAAAATAATTTGAAAGACAAACAGAGAAAAAGTTTACCTCAGAAATGTGAAATGAACAACATCCATCTAGATAAAGAAAATAATTCCAAAGAAATACTACAAATTAAAAAAGAATCAAACACTAATAGTAAATCTGATCAAAATTCCAAATTGATAATTAAAGAACCAGAGAAAATTTTAAGAACTTATGAAAAAAAAGAAAATAATTTGAAAGACAAACAGAGAAAAAGTTTACCTCAGAAATGTGAAATGAACAACATCCATCTAGATAAAGAAAATAATTCCAAAGAAATACTACAAATTAAAAAAGAATCAAACACTAATAGTAAATCTGATCAAAATTCCAAATTGATAATTAAAGAGCCAGAGAAAATTTTAAGAACTTATGAAAAAAAAGAAAATAATTTGAAAGACAAACAGAGAAAAAGTTTACCTCAGAAATGTGAAATGAACAACATCCATCTAGATAAAGAAAATAATTCCAAAGAAATACTACAAATTAAAAAAGAATCAAACACTAATAAGTAAATCTGATCAAAATTCCAAATTGATAATTAAAGAGCCAGAGAAAATTTTAAGAACTTATGAAAAAAAAGAAAATAATTTGAAAGACAAACAGAGAAAAAGTTTACCTCAGAAATGTGAAATGAACAACATCCATCTAGATAAAGGAAATAATTCCAAAGAAATACTACAAATTAAAAAAGAATCAAACACTAATAGTAAATCTGATCAAAATTCCAAATTGATAATTAAAGAGCCAGAGAAAATTTTAAGAACTTATGATAGAGTTAGTAGGGGGGATACAAAAGAGTCGAACAAAAACTGTGAGAAAAAGAATAACATTATCCAATTACAAATACCGAACAGAATTGACAGTAGTCTATTGCCGGATTCTTTAAAAATATTGAAGTGGGAAAAAATTCAACCAATGCGAGAAATAATTAAAGATGTTCAAGAGCCTAACGTGTCTTTTGAAGAACTTCTTCTGAAGACTGTACGTAGAAATGATCTCCCTAAAACCCAGAAAAAACGAATATTGAACAGTAAAGCAGAAGTTCTGACATATGACGATGTGCTAAAAAGAATGACTGAAGATCATGAAATAAAAGAGAAGACAAGACTCGAGAAACTAAAAAAAAAGGAAGCCAAAATACAAAATAAAGAAATTAACATACAAAAAAGACAAGAACAAGGAAGCAAGAAACGTCAACAAAGGAAATCAGGTAATAATCAGAAGAAGAAACGTCAACAAAGGATCACAGAAACTGATGACAGTAATAGCAGTGGTTCATACACATCACTAAATAACTCCGAAGACGAAGATATGGAAAGCTATTACAAAAGTATTTTACTTGAAGCAGAACAACATGAAGACGACGATATATCATCCGAAAAATATTTTGTTGCTGATGCTAACACTTTAAAGGAACAACCAAATACACAATTTTTTAGAGATAGTTTAGTTCTATCAGCCACTTCCTCGAAGACACCAGATCGAGCTTATAGTTATTTTAAGATACAAGATCCAGAGAAAGACAAATTCGTGTTGGCTAAATTCAGTTCAAGCAAAGGGAAGAAAACCTATAAATATGTTTGCCTGATTGAAGACGTGATCGACGAAAAATTTGTTGTACAGGGCTTCAAGTCGTTTAAAAAAAATACACAAGTTTTTCGTATTATTGATAATGACCATTCAATAATAGATAAAAATGACATTATTAGTTATCTTCCAGATCCCCAAATTAAGGGTAGTGAATATATATTTCCTTGCAAAATTGATGTTGTAGAATATTAAAGTGTGATAAAACTTATTTTTAATTTAGAAAGGTGAGGTGACAGAAGATTTTAATTGATTGTATTAAGTTCCTAAGTGCCTATCATTCCAAAGATTGTTTTCATATCTAGTAAGTAAAGGGAAGTTTCCATTGATTCCATTTAATTTATGACTTTATTACCTATCGTTCCTAGTTAAAACTAAGTGTTATTTGATTAGTTTTTAGTTACTAAAATTTATAATTTATAACAATAAAGATGCTTGATTGAAATTCTCCCTATTTAAACTCCTCTAATTTTTAATGTTTTAAAGAAATAAAGTAGGTAATTTTCAACGCGCCAGAAAGTCATGACACGAAAGAAGAAGATGTAAAGATATGAGATCTGTATTATTTACCTACAGAAATAAAAGGTTTTGAGTAAGTACATTTATACATAATTACATACATAAAACTCAAATAATAGAACCTTGAAAAATTTGCAAAAAAATGTTATTTGAATTAGGTTAAAAAAACGCAAATTAATTTTTTATGCAATACGGGCTGGCAAAAGTCTAAAATAAGTCATTTTAGTTTGATCCCATTTATCGAGTACCTATGTTAGTCGACAAGTGTCCCAGCCCTACTATCTATGGAAAGCAGTTGAAATTACCCCTCCAAAAGTTTAAAGTGGTTTTTTTTTGCAACACTGAGCCCTATTACGTAAGTGTAAGATACAAATTTAATTGAACGATACCATAATTATACTCTGGCTTAGAATTGTAACGCCATAATTGCTTTATTAAGATATTTATATGCAATAGTTGAAATTAACCCACCGAGGGGTAAAATCAACTATTTCTACCTTTTTTGAGAAACTTCGTTCTTTTAAAAATACAAAATGGGTATTTTGTCATAGTGATAAGTGAAAAATGATCTCAAATCAAGTATTTTATATAAACATTTATCTAATCTACCTTGTCGTAATCACAAACGAAAGTGCTAACTTTTGAAGTTTATGTCAGTGTTTTTATAGTCGAAGTAGCCCCGCTCGACCTTAGTTCCTTCGGGAAAAGTGTTCCTGATAGGGTTTTTTTTCTTGATTTTTTTTTATCTAAATGCCATTTGTTTATTTGGTCAAAAAACAATAATTTCCTCAGAACTAAACTTTCTAATTTGTAGTGGACGTTTTACGGCTGAAATGGTGATAGTAAGATGTACAAAAACGTCTGCAAAAGCTTTTGTTATATTGTCAATCTCTAGGCTAAGAAACAGTTAACATTTTATTATGGGTATGATGTTATCAATTTCATATTATTATCTTTGTTGTTCTAAATCATTACTGTCACCTAAATTGAATCACCAAACAGAATTTGGTTCTAGCCATCGCCAGCCGCTGCCGAGTACGCTCGGCACTCGTGCGTTGCTATTGCAACACAAGCAGAACCTAGTATTTTGCGAGGTGTTTGATATTACATGGTGATTAAATTTAGGTGACAGATCTACTATTTTAGGGTATTGCAGATAGTAACAAATCTAAACTTAGGTGACAGAAAACCGTAGCCATAATGTGTCAAACTATTTATTTATTTTTTTCTTCGACACATTAATTTACTATGAACACATCATACACAACAATACAAACAAATACCAGTTTACGTACCTAAGTAAAATTCTGTCTATGAAGTTTGGACACTGACATCGGAAAAGTGAAAGTCAATGCATTCAATTACCTATCTCTTTGTAATTTAAAATATTCACTGGAGTTGCAGCAAGTGGCAACCTTTTAGGCCTTTACATTATAACAGCGTTAGCATACTGTGTACAGGATGGTTTGTTAGGTGAGTACTAACTTAATTGATGATAAAAGTAGAAACATCCTGAAGTCCTGCAGGGAGACAGTACTAAAAACATTTTTTTTAAAGTAAGATCTGATATCTCTTCTGCCCAGGGGAGACAACAGGATTTTCTTTTCCTGACATCTCCCCTAGGGGATTCCATCAGGGGAGACATTAGACCTACACCATAAGTTCAGCCGTAAAACGTCACTCCTTCATGCATCTCCATGAGGGGCAGTTGCCATACTCACCACTCCTTGCTAGGTGGGTTGGCGAGCGCAGTACGGGATGTTGATACACGGAAAGATGCTGCTACCCATCTTCCGGAGGGATACCTTAGCAGGGTCTTACTGCATATACAGCCATGAGGAGGGGGGTAAGATTCTGCAGCCGGCACCCCCCGGCATGGTAACTTCTCAAACATGTAGGGAGACAATAAAATACCCAGGTAATTGTTAACTTTATATTTTATTGAAATAAGTTCCATTTAGCACTTAAGGAACAAAATGTGACTTAGTTTTAGTTTGCAACCCTCTAATTTGGAACGATCTACCATACTTCATTATTATTATTATTAGGTAATTAACCAAGCCTAATAAACAATTTAGATTTATATCCCAATTATAGAAAACATTTTATCCAAACTATATTTACAACTATGGAGATTAAGCATTAAAAATAATTTTAAAGAGTCAAGAAGTGAATTGTTAGGTTTAATTAATCAAATCATTTAAAAATTAGTCAAACCTTCTGAATTATTATTTGACAGCAGAAAAGCATCTTAAAAGCGAGTCTATCTGTTTACCTACAAAAATGCACATCAAGAGGGAATCTTAAAAGAAACAGTAATTAGCAACTTAACAGTAACTATATAACTTTTACACAAAGCTACAAATCACAAACGAAATTTTACCAGATTTTAAAAAATAGTATATCTGCATCTGAAAACCATCTATCTCCAATTATTTCACAAAGTGCCTGCTACCGGTTCGTAAACCAACTCTCAACATTTGAAAGTGTACCATGTACACATATTGCGGCTTGCTTTTTTCATTTGTAAGATTGCATAATGCATTATTCTTTGGGTGCAGGCTCTGCCGGCTTCTCCTCGGGGTTAGGTGCGGGTCGCTCGGGCTCGTTACCGTCAGCCCACTTGCCGTCATACTCTTTCCTGTCGACGTATCTTTCTTCCTCGTACTCTCCCTCGCTGCGATGTCCGTCGCGTTGTTCAGAGTAGCGGGAGAAGCTGTGAAAATAATGAAAGAAAAAATTAACATAATTGTCTGGCAGAAATCGATTCTAAGCGTTATCGCCGGTCTTATGACCGCCCAGTGCAATTGAGTAACTTATTCTTGTCTGTTATTTTTTAAAAGGGTGCAATAATGTGTACTGTATTAATTATTTTTTCTTCACTGAGTGAAAGAACAGGGTATCAAGAACGCAGCCACAATGGAGATACTAAATTTAGTTCCGAATACATGCACAACCAAGAAATGATTATTAATTTATTAAACGGTGATAAAAAAACGTTTAGGAACTCTACTTAAAGAATATAAGTAAACATATATTTCGTTACTGCAAATGAGCCTATGGACTAAAATGAAAGACGTTTCACAACAAAAATATAAGTTTCATGTGAACTATGGGATGTAGTAACATTTACCTATCTCTTTCTTTATCTCTCCGCTCAGGACTGTAGGAGCGAGACCTCCGCTGCCTCTCGGGACTGCGAGAGCGCGAGTATCGGCCGCCTCGCCTATCGCGGAAATCACGGAAACCGCCGCCTCTGTAAAAGCAACAGATGATATGTTGTAGCACTATGGAATTATATTCGATGAGTGTACATTGCAGTACCCTGATAAGTAATGCTGCTGTTTTGCTAAAATTACCATGGCATCCCTGGACATAAGAAATATCCAGGGTTTTATTATTTGTAACATACCTCGTGTGTTCATAAGTTTTGAGACGAACTTATTTAATTAATTTAAAAAGAAAGTAATTCATGCAACCTTTTTTAAACTTTTAAAATTTAAATTTCGAATGTTTTGAATCAGAAAAAATATACATTTGAATATTTGTTTCATTCTCCGTGAAAATGGCGCCAACAAAAGATTTGCGTGCGACTGTAATTTCACTGTTTCAAGCAGGAAAAAAACCAATGCAAGTTTTTAGTGAAATCCAAAGTTTGGGATGTAGTCGGAACTTTGTGTATTATACCATAAAGAGGTACAAGGAGACCGGCTCTTTAGAAGACCGTGGAAGATGTGGCCGCCCGCGGTCTGTAAGGACGCCCGCCAACATCAAAGTAATCAGAGAGCGAATTCGTCGCAACCCTTGCCGGACTCAAAAGAAATTAGTTCTGCAGACCAACATTTCGCGAATATCGCTGAACAGGATACTTAAATATGATCTTAAACTAAAGGCCTACAGTCGAAGGAAAGTGCATTATTTAAACGAGCGTCTTCGTAAATTGCGACTGGAACGATGTCGGAACCTATTGAAGAGACACGATCCAAAAAATATCCTGTTTACCGATGAAAAGATCTTCACGGTGGAAGAAAAGTTTAACCGGCAGAACAATAAGGTTTACGCCAGAAGTTCAAAGGACGTCCAGCCATCTGTACGCAATGTCCAGCGCACTCATCATCCAGCAAGTGTGATGGTTTGGTGGGGTGTTTCCTACGAAGGGGTCACTTCGCTTCATTTTTGCCAGCAAGGCGTCAAGGTGAGGGCACAAAATTACCAAACCGACATATTGGAAGCGGTGGTTAAACCATTAAATGATACGCTATTCGCTGGAAAATACTGGGTTTTCCAACAGGACTCTGCTCCCTCCCATAAAGCTAAGACTACCCAACGTTGGCTGGAGGCCAATTTGCCAGGCTTCATTCGGAGCGAAGATTGGCCCTCGTCAAGCCCTGACTTGAATCCTTTGGATTATTCTTTATGGACGGAATTGGAGCTGAGGGCATGCAGAAAGTCTCACCCAAACCTGGATTCTCTCAAGCGAGCCCTTATTAAAGAATCGAAACGGATTCCCATTGAAAAGATTCGTGCCGCCATAGATGAATGGCGCACGCGTTTGAAGGCCTGCATTGAATGCAAAGGCGGCCATTTTGAATGATTTATTTTTAAATACAGATCTAGATGTCAGTAGTTTTAATTTTAATATCCAATAAATGAATACTCAACTTAGCTCCAAAAATATTTTAGTTTTACTGTGTCTCAAGACTTATGAACACACGAGGTAGAACATGGTCACAATCCACAGTGAATAAAAACAAAATAAACAAGACGCTGCTGCCTATCTTCCGGAGGTATCCCTTGGCAGATTCTTATTGCATCCACAGGCAAGAGAGAAGCAAACTTCTACTGCCGGCAACCCACGGCACATCCTACTTATATTATAAAGCGAAAGTTTGTGAGATGTATAATATCAATCAATCAATCATCTTTATTAAAACCATAACAACATATAGCATTTATTTACCGTAATTATCATCAAGACCTAACCTCCCGTGCTAGTTAAAAAACTGTGTGGCAAGGCAAGGTCTCTCCAACTATGTACATGCACATATAAAAAAATACATTACAAAGGTTGCGCATACATATATAATAATACAATAGATACATTTTATAAAATACAATAGCACCTAAATAGACTTATAATAAGCATATCAGCATCTTAGCTGTTATAGTTGCTAACGTTAAAGGCTGGTAGTTATTCTTGTCCGCCCACATTACCAGTTCTGTACTTCACTTTGTATGAATATATCGATGTTTGTTACTCTTTCATGCAAAAGTTAGCCTACGGACCGAGCTGAAATTTTGTACATGTATATAGACGACGGCAGTAGAATGTTACCCTCTCCTCTCATGCCCGTGTATGCAGAAAGAGCCTGCTAAGGGATACCTCTGGAAGATGGACAGCAGCGTCTTTCCGTGTATCAACACCCGTACTGCATTCGACAACCCGCCTGCCAAGCGTGGTGAGTATGGCAACAACCCCTCATGAAGATCCATGAGGCAGGCCCGTGATCAGTAGTGGACGTTTTACAGCTGAAACGATGATGATAGATGTTGACCGGGATTAACACATTTCAGCTACATTTCATCCGGGTACAACGCATGCGAAGCGGGCGGTCAAAAAGATGCTTACCGATGCACAAACGGCCTGCCGCGGCCGCCGCCGCCGCGCCGCGGGCGGAACGGGCGGCCGCCGCGCGAGCGGTTGTCGCGCCACTCCTGCGGGAAGCGGCGCGTGTCGTCCCGGCGGAAGTCGCCGCCGCCGCGCCCGCGCCCGCGCCCGTTGTTGTAGGTGTGGAAGCGCGGCCGGTAGTACGTGCCGCGCTCGAAGCCGCCGCGCCCGCGCCAGTTGCCGCGCCGCGGTCCACGGCGCATTCTATAACAGCGATGCAAAAGATAAATAACAAACAATTATGAAGTGAAACAAAAAACCCAACTGCAAGGTCTTCTCTCTCTGCATCCCCAGCAGGGTATCGTGAGCGAGACCGCGACTGGCTGCGAGTGAGGATCAGGAGCCCTCGGACCGGGATATCTTTTGACAACCTAATCGTCAAAATAAGCTTACTGTTCTCTTCTCTCCTAAACCATATTTTTCCTCATAAGCCGTATAAAACTTGGCAGAGACGCGAAAAGATCTAAGATTTTTGCATTCAAGGTTTTGTCCTGACGATTAGTGATAGCAAAACGATATACCTAGACAGCATGCGTTAAGTCAGAATCGAAAAAAAATATTGCATTTTTAATTTTGTACATATACAGTACCTGTCTCCGGAGCGCGAGCGGGACCGCGACCGGCTGCGGGAGTAGTAGGAGCGCGAGCCCTCGGAGCGGGAGCGCGAGCGCGGCGAGGCGGAGCGGCGCCGGCGCGACGCGGGCGAGCGGCTGCCGCTGGAGCCCGAGCGGGACCGCGACCCCGAGCGGGACCGGTACTTGCGCGGCCGAGACCTGCGGAGGTAAGGTTAGTTAGCAGGCTCTTGTTATTACCTAAGCCCCATGATTAATAATTAATAAGCCCTTTGATTAAATAAATAACGCTGGACACTACACACAACACCATCTCTAGTCTTAAACTAAGCAGAGCTCTGGTTGCCATAGTATGATGGAAACCAGATGATTGGTAGAATACGTACCAGACACTACAGAACAAATATAAACATTTGTCCCGTGGCGGGAATCGAACCCGCTACCTCCTATGTATCAGTCGGTTATTTTAATTGTAATTCATTTATTTAACAATAGGATCCAGAGATCACGTAATTACGTCAAAAAAAAAGCAAGATGTAGATATATTCATTCTGCAGCTGACCTACATTAGACCAACTGAGCCACGGAGCCAGTCATGGCTGGATTAGGCGGCGAGAAGCTGTTACGAGAAACTGATACACTGGCGATACGGTGGCAATGGATAATGGACAGATATAGTATCAACGAGACAGGTACTACAATTTTATGAGACAAAATGATGTCGGTTAACAGATCTGTCAAATAAACTATACACGCACCAGACGGTTTTCTTTAATATCTTAACTTGTCGGCATATCCATCCGACTTAAAATAATAATGTGAGTAATCCCCGTATTTTTCAAATCAGTTTGTCTCACGTCAGTTTTGAAAGTGAAATATACTCTTCTGTTCGATGTGTCCATGAGCCGTTAACACTTCTGGTCAGTTTAAACTTTTTAACAGAACGAATTCCGTGCAAATAAACCTATTGGTTGTCTCGTCGATGGCTATGTACATTATATACTATTCCTCTACTGAAGACTACCTAACCAGACGAAGGGACGATTTAAAATCGGTATGCCGCAATCGATGCAACATAACTTAATTTATAATATTACTCTAGTATTTAGTCTCTTTTTTATTTCAAATCTGTGTCTATTGTTATTTTGGTATATTATTTCATTTGTTCTTTTTCTGCGTGTGTGTTATTGTAGCGAATTAATAAATATCTATGTCTAAATGTTGTTGTAGATATAAAACCTACCTGCTTCGAGCGATCAGAGGAGTTCGATGAGCGATTGCGTGTCGACGAAGGTTAGATATAAAACCTACCTGCTTCGAGACCGTTTCTGCGAGCGATCAGAGGAGTTCGATGAGCGATTGCGTGTCGACGAAGGTTAGATATAGAACGTACCTGCTTCGAGACCGTTTCTGCGAGCGATCAGAGGAGTTCGATGAGCGATTGTGTGTCAATGAAGGTTAGATATAAAACGTACCTGCTTCGAGACCGTTTCTGCGAGCGATCAGAGGAGTTCGATGAGCGATTGCGTGTCGACGAAGGTTAGATATAGAACGTACCTGCTTCGAGACCGTTTCTGCGAGCGATCAGAGGAGTTCGATGAGCGATTGCGTGTCAACGAAGTTTAGATATAAAACGTACCTGCTTCGAGACCGTTTCTGCGAGCGATCAGAGGAGTTCGATGAGCGATTGCGTCTCGGCGAAGGTGGGGGGGAGCGCGGCTGCCGCCGGCCGGTGGGCGAGGGCGGCTTGATGCGCGTCACGAACTGCTCCGGCCTCTCGTTGCCGACCATCACCGGCGTCTCGCCTTCCTTCGCCAGCCGGAACGAGCCGAACTTGTCTAGCACGATGTTGCCTTTGCGAACCTGGAGGTAAAAGTTCATCTATGATGCACAGGAACAGTGACTGAATAGAACAACTTTACACAATTCATCATGCGGGAAGCAGCCGGCTAGTTATAATGTTGATCGAGTAAAAATGTTACTTGTACAGGTGGATGTGGGTGCTCTGTGCCTGGCGGCTCGGGCTCGCGGTTCTTGGAAGGAGGTGGCGCCGACGGCAGAGGCGGGGGCTCCTTCATGGCCATGGCGCGGCGTATCGACACATTCTTGTCACCTGGTCCCTGAAAGATAATACATGTTTCAGAAATGACGGATGCGCACGACGAATACGTGCATCCTACGTGCTGTCGACGTGGATGGTATTGACAATAGGCATGAAAATCAAAATTCTATTTAGTCCGTCTTATAGGTATACAGGAATAATAGAAACGTATTTTTGCTTTTTAAAATTAATGAAACAATACTTAGATAAAGCGTGTTAGTTTAGGAGTGGGGCTCGTGGCGTCTGTACGAGGCACGCCGGCGCGTACCAGCGAGTGACTTCACGCGACATTTCGATATAACGTATCGCTGTTAATAAGGATTGCGTTAAAAAATCAAAAATACGTGTCTAATAGATTTTGTTAAACTACATGACAAACTAACAATTAAGTTATCTAGCTAATTCAACCAATAGATTGTGTAGTGAACTGATAAGTGAAGCAACGCGGGCAGTTGCGAAGGTGCTTACCCTGAAGACGGTTTATTTGAAAATCTAAACTTGTCGGCATGATATTCGACTTAAAATTAGTACATTTCTCAAGTTAGTTTAGAAAATAAAACAACCAATAGATGTCTACTCGCAATTTACAATTATATTTTTGGCACGGAATTGGATCAGTTAAGCACTTGGAGGTAGGTAAAACGGCAGGGTGATTACGTATCTCGCGACAGGTTTTGCAACATTTTGTATTAGAGAACAGCAAGGAATTGACTGTTGCAAAACCTGTCGCGAGATACGTTATCACCCTGCGGGAATTCTGATTGGCCAGCCCTGATGGTCATATGATTTAAATAATATATGGATTGCTAATAATCTAATTTATTTGAGTTTTGTATTATAATTCGTCGGTTAATGTGTCTGCTGGTGTGTCACTAAAATCACCTGAGCTTATAGAACTAGTTCCAAACATCAACTGAGGGGTAGTAGAAAGTTCTTACCTTATCCGAATCATCTGAGCTGTCTTCAAAAGCGTATCGCTCTTTGTATCCCTTCGATGCTGAAGGTTTGTCTTTCTTCTGAACCCTACTGGAAGAATCGAAATGTTAGAGATGCCTTTACAATGCATTTCATACAAGCATTAGTCCCGCGGAGGGAATCGAACCCGCACCTTCTACAGGCTGGTGCCCCCGCCACTTTTGCAGCAACGGCGGTGGCGTGCGACAGCCACATGTTTTTTAGTGGGTGGTATGTTTTGAGATTGCACTTCTGAGTTATGTATATCAACTGAATTCGGTGAAAAATGTTTGTAAACCACCTTATCTTATTGGTCCTTGACAGCGCTCATATACATCTTCCACTTGGGTTTCTCGAGCGGGTAGGATACATACTGGATGCGGCAAGCCAAGACAAGTACAATAATCTATCAGCCCACATCTACCCACTACTGGGTGTAGGCCTCCTCTTCATCATGCCATTCTTTCCACCCCACTTGTGTGTGGTAAGTAATCCTTCAATCATCTTTCTAAGGGGAGAAAAACGATTGTGCTGGACTCTTACAGGCTAAACCTAACCACCATTATTACCACAAACGTGCAGTGTTGCCGAAACTGCACGTTTCAGGAAATGTGGTGGTACGCTTGCTCCATCTTCTGCACATATTGGCTTCCCGTCACGTGGCTTGTGTTATAACAATAAAAACTAACGGGTCTTTAACAGCGCTCATAGACATCTTCCACTTGGGTTTCTCGAGCGGCGGCGGCGGCGCCTGGTCCATCGGCGAGAGGGAGCCGCGGCTTTCGCGCTTGTTCAACACTTCCTTCTCCACCATCACGTGGTACGCGCTCAGTTTGGACTCCAGCTCTTGAATGCCGTGGACGTCGTGAGCGTCTAGCAATCTGCGAGGTGGATTACACAGGTTACAGATATCAAGTTTTACATTTTAGCTACAGGAATTTACCGATATCTTATGCCATACAACGCGTTATTCTTAGTGCCATTCTGCCACCGATTGTAAAGAGGGCGCATATCACTTTTTTCTTCTCAGATTTGAGTTACGGAAGTAGGAGAAATACGTACACCTCAAATCTGGAAAAATATGGGATACGCCCTTATTACTATTGGGGGCAGCATTGTTAACGGCGTCCAATGTATCTCACGGTGTCTTTGTCACTTGATGTCTTTGGTTGATTTAAATACAATATATGGCGAAGAGATGAGATATTCACTATATGACTTGTTTCATCGTATGAAGTATCTGCATATTATTATTTGTTTCAGATAAGTATTGAGATATTGGATCGAAGTATAAACCTGAAGTCAAACTTTTTGTTGTTACATATTGTACTTATTCATGGATGTGGGGTGTGGGATATGGCATGTTTTATTGTGCTCTTCGAGTTTCTGTTATTGGTCAATGTAGAAACTCTGTTTCCTCCTTATTTTACGTATATCAACGCTGATAGGTTTAATTTGTCTTTGATTTATGATCACGGCCATGTCTCTTTGAACGCCACAACACGTATTTTGCCTTGATGAAAAGCCAGGTGAGTGTTTTTTTTTTGTTCTGCTGGTGGCTAATAAACGAAAAGTTGTCAGGATGCCAGAAAATGTAGAAAAGCAGTCAAGTAATTTTGTAGAGGTCTGAAGAGTTTTTACAAGTTTTGAAATAGCATGCAACTATTATTAAAAATCACAGCTGTTGAACAATCTATTTACAGGTAAAGCAAAGAAATAATTTACTACTTAAATAAAATATAATGATGAATAAAGAGATATATATGTTAATATAGAAGGCCAATGAAAGTAATACAACCTCTTGTCATGCTTTCTGTCGTAATCACCGTCGTCAACCAAATCTCTCTTAGATTTTCCCTTCAATTCTTTCCTGTAAGAAAAATATTGGTATCTAGTATATTTTTTGTTAAATTAGAATGTGAAATGTATAAATATCTCATGTAGATCGGCTCTTAGATAATATTTCGAGAATGGATTGCCTGACATGGTTTTCATTGCAAACATTAGAAGCTAGGTAGCTGGAGGGTTTAAGCTAATAGTTGTAGTAGAAGAGTAGTTTATTCTGACGCGGTACGAAGTTCGTTGGGTTAGCTACATTATAGAGTTAGTATTATACATAAACATTTGTGAAAGTTGAAACCAATAAGTGAAGTTACCTGATAGCATCTCTCAATTTCTTATCCCCAATCCTGTCCAGATCTCCCAGGTTGTAATCCGAGTTATTTGCGACTTGCCTCGCCAACTTGGCTTTTCTTTTTTCTTCCCTTTCTTGCTCTTTGCGTTTCCTCTTTGATTCTTTCTTCTTTTTCCTGTAAATCATTTAATTGTTATCTGCTTTGGCATTGCTAATTTGCGTAATAATTTTACATTATTATTCCACATCATTTATACATGTAAACTTATAAAAACATTTTTTTTACAATAAATAAATATAAAAACAAATAGGTACTCTACATGTTTTTATTATTATTATTAGCCTGTACTGTCCCACTGCAGGGAAAAGGCCTTCCATACTTCCCTGTATAAAGTTGCTGTGGTTCAGTCTTTCAGGTGTGTAGAGTTCGTCTCTCCATCGTCTTGGTCTGCCGCGAGGTAGTTTCCTATCTAGTGGGATCCTTTCAGTGGTAGATTTAGTCCCATCTCACTCATCCGAACTGCGATAGACGTGACCGCCCCAGTCCCACTACATGTTAATTGTTATATATACAAATAAGGCAGTGTTACTTGTCTTTCTTTTTCTTCTTCTTCTTGTCGTGCTCGTGCGCCGCGCCCGGCTGCGCCTGCTGCCCCAGCTCCTGCATCTTGCGGTTGCGCTTGTACTGGGCGGTTTCCTCGAGGAAGCTGCGCACTTTCTCTTCGTAATCAGAGTCCTCCTTTGTCATGTCGAGGAATTTACGCACCTGCGTAAAACGGGGCTGGTCAGTCTTCTTTCAGTTAAAATATAAAAACATAGTGTTGCTAAGAAAAAACATAACACTTTGTCATTCACACTCACATTAGTCATTCCCTCATTTAATATTAAGCTGAACATTTGAACTCTGTTCTGTACTGAGTAGGCGGGTAGTAAGTACTCTTCTATTATGTGTAGACTTTCTAACTAAATCCAATTAAAATTGCCTCAAATGACATATAACGGTTGGTTACATTCTAAAATTAAAAAGAAATAATTTTACCAAATGTTACGTTGACAGCTCCTAATTCAGAAACGTCATATCACTAATTATAATTAGTTTTAAGTGTAAAACTGAATCGACACCAGTATCGGGTATTTCACGTATAATTTACCCATAGATTAGTCTTTCCGCAACCATGGCTGGTGCAATCCAGCCATAATGTCAGGTAAAATTGAATGTAATTTACGTGAGATATTAGATTAATTTATAAGTGTAGACAAATTTTTTTGTAAGTAATACTATTGTAAGTAAACAAATATGTGATGTACCTTCAGCTCATAGTCAACGTCAGCTTGAGACCTAGGCGGGGCTGCAATCTCCTCGACAGGCGGCGGCGGCGGCTGATACCCATAAGGATGGTTGAACTGCGAGTTATGAGTCCTCGATGCTGAATCAGACTCGCCCAGCATCGCCATGCGCTTGCTGAGAGGCGACAGCGAACGCTGCCGATTCTTGTTGGATTGGGAACGGCGCTTCTTCTTGCGATTGGGTCCTTCTGAATCTGAAACAATGTAGCGATTCAAATTCTTACAGAGGCACATCTAGTCTACCGGGAACATGCTAATACGATAAGATAAAAATAAGTTTATTTCGTGAACATATTACATCTACATTGTACGGGTGAAAACAAACAAAATGTTAAAATTAATGACACGAAAATGGCTACTGAGTGGTAGAGTTTCGGCCAGCCACCCAGGCAGAATACATCCTGCCACAGCGCTGGTCTTCGATGGTTACTCTATTTAGCAGGCTGCTAATTGATATGATGAAAATTATATATCATAATAAACTTAAATGGAGATTGGTGGGACATCGCGTCTAGAAGGAACAAATAAGGTGAGGTCTTCAACCACCAGTGGTACAATAGAGGCTTGATAAAAAATATCAAATAAAATGATCAAACTAATCAGATAGGCGATGGGTAAAATTATTTTTGAGGAAATGTGGAAAAATACTCGTGGTACAAAATCAATGATAACAAACCACTAGACTCTGACGACGACGAAGATGACTCCGAAGACGAGCTGGAGCTCGAGGAGTCGCTGGAAGAGGACGAGGAGCTGCTAGACCGCTTCTTTTTCCCCTTGCCTCGCTTCTTCTTCTTCTTCTTATCCTTCTTTATCTCAGTCAAATTCAACAACTGCTTCACCGCCTCTTTCACCTCGAAAGACTTGACTCCCGCGAGACCAGGCAATAGCAACTCCGCTGGCTCTATCAAAGGCTTCACGGCAGAAGTTTTGCTCTTCAAAAAGTCTAGCGAATTCTGAGCCTCCTCGTGAAATGGTATGATGGCCAAACAGTCCTCATATGCCTTCTGGGCTTCAGAGATCTTGTTTTCGTCTTCGTAGCTGCGGCCTAAAGCTACCAACGTTTCTCCTAGGTACTTTCTAGCGTTTGCGTGGTTTGGGTTAAGCTTGAGTGACGTTTCAAAGTCTTCTATAGCTTTCTTGAAGGTACCACTATTGGCGTATAAAGCTCCTCTCGCTACCAAGCCTTCGACGTTTCTAGGATCGATACTCAGGGCTTTATTGAGACATTGGAAGGCTTCTGAGTGTCTTCCGGCTTTGAAATGTTCTATGCCCTCGGCGACGGAACGGAACGCCCATTTGCTGGCCTGCGCTTGGCGAAGTTCGTCTGCATATTCCGACGTCTGAAATCCACCCCTGTAAGAAAATGGGTTTTATTGACGTCAATATCATTGTAGTGGCATGTTGTTGTATTATCCAGCGGAAGAACATTAAAGTAACTTTAAAAATAGGGTTCTCTAGTCGTTTGTGTATGTTACTTCATACTCCGATGTTCTAATTCTAATTTTAAGGGGGGGTTACCAGATCTGCACTGTTGTCCCGCACTGGGGTGTATTGTGCATTGTCCCCCGAGGTGCTGCCCCGACCCTAACCTAACCAGCCCAACTCCTTGAAATACCGGAGAAGGGTATGCAGATGTTGTGGAAGAAGAAGGGCATGACTCCATGAGCTACTGCAGTCCTGTTTCCATTCTAGTCTGTCTTGTGGCACAACAGTGCAGTAGCACATGCTCCATTGTTTCTTCCTCTTCAAGACACCCTCGACATGTCCACTGTCTGTGGCATCTCTCTTGAGAAAATGGTAGTTGAGATCACAATGTCCCGTGATGACGCCCACCATCAACCGTAGGTCTTGTCTTGTCAACTCCAAAGTTATGAACTGATATTTTTTTTTTAAATCAAGAAAATGTGATTTGGGCATGTGGAACTGATAAAGAAGACCACAGTTGGCCATGGAAACTCTCCAATGTAAAATTTCACGGATGTCGATGTCCAAAAATTGTTATTATAATATACCTATCCACTTATAACTAACCTTCTCATCATAAAGGTAATTAAAGTTGGTTTTATTTGTTGAAAAATTCAAGAATTCTCTAGTTGTCTTCAGATTTGTCAGTAATGTCAACTTACCGCAGTGATGGGAAGTTGGTGCAGTGCATGTTTGTGATTCCAAGGATATCAGAGAGATATTGCACGCAGTTCGGGTTATTGAAGCCAGGACTCTTCTCCAAAATAGTTTCAAAGCTCTCTCCTTTCATATCCATCGTTTTCCTGTTATAATACAAAGCTATAAGAAACATTGAAGTGCAGCTAAATAAATGTTATTTGCGACTCTTATTTATTTACGGTAGGTATATTTATTGACTCAACCCAACCTGGTTGTCATGAATAATTGAATTTCAAGCAAAACCCTATTAGAGAGTCACACATACGTTATCCTCACCTGTTCCATTTGAGCTGTTCAAAAAATCGTTACTTTATTTGCATATTGCTTTCACACACAAATAGAACATCCTATTATGTATTATGTGAAGCCGCCTCAAGAATGTGACATTAATATTACCAGTATGCCTCAGCAAGTCACAACATAATGTGGTGTATGGACAGGTTTTTGGATTCCTCGCTATACCTAGAAAAGAACACCCTAAAATAATGGGGTAATATTTTTCCAAAGAGTTTCAACAGCTCCGCCAGACACGTAGTTCGCTGGACAATTCCGTCGAAATATTGTGCATTTGATCATATAAATTGTCAATGGCCAGTCCTCTATCATAGAAATGAAATAACTCCAACATCCAAAAATTCTTTTTACAAAATCCAATCATGTCTGATTTTGCTGGAATGTAAATATTAGCTTTAATACAGAATTAAAAGGTTCCTTTTAAAGATTTGTAATGTCCCTGTTGATGTACTGACCTTTGTTTCAAATTAAAAAGATAATAAATAAAACTTTCATAAGTGTGTCCTTATAATTGCATGACCAGTATACATGTCCATCTTAGTTTCTCCCATAAATCCTTGTAAAGATAGTCTCATCTGTTCAATATTAAAAACAAAAGCTCACATTGACACAATTGGTGATTCAGTGCTGCTCACAAGCACTCTTTATTATGAGGTGTATACTGAAAATGGTTGTAAGCTGGTGGTAACATCAATCTAGAATTCTTCACTGGTTTCTGATATACCTACACATGTGCAACACAATATTTTGAATAAGTGGTTCTTGCAACCCTGATCTAGCTATAAAGCAGAGCTGTTTTAACATTTTCTTTCAGGTTGTTTCATTGTTTCATCCGCTCATGTCATAATTGGTCACTTAGGTCCATAAGTTTGATGCGTTTTTGCTGCTCTGTCCATAGTCATAACATTTTTCTCTCATTTGTCTCTTTTAGATATCCGATTCCATATGTGTTCTGCTGTACTTTGTCAAAAAATCAAATACCACTGATTTTATAGTCTCAAGATTTAACTACAATGATAAATATAAAATACACTTAGAACAATACATTTTGCATGTGTACAACAAGCAACAGAAAAATCTGTATGAGTGTGAGTGATTTATTGTTTGTGAGTTTTACATACTTGTATATGAGCGGGAAGTCGTCAGTGCTCAGGAGTCCAAGCGGGGGTTTTGGCGGGGGATCGTCGGGGCCCCGAGTGACTCCTTTCATGCCGCACACCATTTTGTCAGTGTCTGGTATGACTTCAATCACTTCACAGCAGACAGTGTCATTCATCAGGTAGTTTCTTGATACATTTTTCTTGTCCACCGCTGGTATGATATTTGACACTGGTAAAAATGCCTGTGGGAGAAAAGGGTGAACTTGTGAATGTCTCATGGATAGATTATTTATTGGTAATAATGTCTCAAAGACTGAGATGACTGCCCCATCTGTTGATAATAAATATCAATCTTATTTCTAAATTGTTTGTTCTTTTAATGTGGTGTGCAATAAAGAGTTTTATATCTATCTATCATTATTAACCCATTGAGGGTTAAACATGTGTGTGTTTCTTTGACGACCTCTGTGGCGCAGCGGGCGAAGGTCCGCCTGCGACGCAGGGGTTGCGGGTTCGATTCCCGCCTCGGGACAAATGTCTGTACGATCTGCAGATATTTGTGCAGGGTGTTCTGGGTGTTTTTTCTAAATATAATAAAAATATCTACCTATGTAGTATAATGTATTAAGTATATCAGTCATCTAGTACCCATAACACAAGCTCTGCTTAGCTTGGGGCTAGATGATGCTGTGTGATTTGTCCAGCATTATTTATTTATTTTGCATGTCTATCTGCAGCATTGAAGCTCCTAAACAGCTAAATAATTTTTACTCAGTTTTCTGTTAAAAGCTGACCGAATCATGAGTGTTCTAAAGATTCATCAAAAATCTGTTCAGCAGTTTGGAAATTTAATTGGGTGATTTAATTTTTATAATAATGAAAATATAAAAATTGTTTACAACTAAAACACAAAATAACAACTTCTCGATTCAAAGTTCCCACTGTAGCAGTATAATGAATAATGATACATTAAATTCCTTGTTTTTGGCATTGGTATAATTTATGAAGGCACAGAAGGTCAGATCAATTAATATGTAATAATAGCTTTTGTATGCAAATTTGAGGGTTTTCACTGACAGTGCTCTTATCTGCAAATACAACATCATAAGATATTGTGAAATATGTTGAACAAGGTATGTTTGTAGTTAGAAGATGACCTAAAGTTAGAATTCCACCAGTGATTATTGTGTCGCACACTAGTGGTATACTACCTTTACAATTTTTCTCAGTAGAAAGTAGTTACCATAATACATATTTAGTTGAGTAGATATTTTAACTATATCTTTTTGTGGTATAATAATAGTCAAGGTCAACCTGGATAGTAAATATTGCATTATAATATTCACCAGCTGGATTTCAGAATTGGCCTCCCTCATGAATCTACAAGTAATTGATCACTATTTAGAGGATTGCCATGCTCACCACGCTCGGCAGTTGGGTTACAGAGTGCAGGATGGGATGAATATTACCTTTACATTAATGTCTGCTACATATCTTGAGGTCTGTCCTGCTGTGCATAGAACCTTCAACATCATACCCGCAGCTGTTCTGTTGATGACAGCTCCAATTATGAACTCTCCTATCTTCACATTCTGTAGAAAACACATTTTTTTGTAGACATAATCATTAAATTTATACTATTTTACAGAAAGTGTTGGGAAACAAAAGTCACTCTAGTGATAGGGATACTTACGTCAAAGAAATGCCTCAACCTCGCTGCTTTGTCAACATTCAAGAATGTTTCAAATGGTGGCATCAAAGCATACAAATCTGCAATAAAACATTACAATGTTAATGTTGGTAACTTTGTAACCTTGGCAACAGTATGCAAACATTGTCTTACTTTTAAGCAAGAATGACTTACTGTCTTCAGGAGCTACTCCATCAGTGCCCAAACTGGATGAGGATGGAGTCTCATCCATGACTGAGGAGTCAAACAAAGCATCAGCCTCCCTGGCGATGAACTGATGAAGTTTCAGCCGCTTCCCTCGGTCGTGAAAAGTGAGGTGTTTGTGTCTGGTCGCGTATATGGCGAAATCCAACGGGCCCACGCCTAACTTAGTGAGATCCTCTTCTCCTCTCTCGCCCTCCCACGTTTTTTGCAACTGTTGGCCATGGTAGTTGATGGATTGCGTCACAAGGGACGCATCCACTTTCGATTCCATTTCGAAATCTGCAACAATAATTCAGTCAAACAAGGCCTTCGAATTCCAATTTCTAGTGTTTATTTCGAACTAAGACATAAATCGACGCCATCCTTCTGGGAACTTCGGCAAGTTTTCTATTCTAGGTAAAATGATACTATTAAAGAACTGTAATTACCTTTGTACAGTTTTTTTACAAACAAACACAGTTAAAATTCAGCATTGGGTTAAATTTAACATTTCCAAGATTCACAAAAATCACACGAACAATAGCACGATGCAACATAGAATGCAAAATGGCGTCCTTTCGACCGACCGATCCAGGGTTGCCATCAAAAAACAAATTACTGCCGTGTTTTGGATATCGAATTGCCGTGTTTTGAGGCAAAATAAGAGAAATTGCCGTGTCTCATACATTTTCACAAAACAATACCTTGTAGCTTTGCTGTCCTTAATTTTAAAGTTTAAAGAAACAAAAATAAATAGATATCCTTTTTAGCTTTTTTATTAATTAGAACTATCATAATATTATAATAAATGTCTAATGTCACGATTTAATTCTTCTTCCTCCTCTTTCTTTAGTTGGTATTTTGAACTGTCTTTCATGTAATTTAGCATTTCTTTAGTAGGCTTAAAATCTGTGCAATTTCCTTTATACTGAATGTGTTGTTTAGCGAGCAATGTATTGTTTATAGTGGATGTGATCATTTTGTTACGAGATTTAGTTTTTATAATATTTACGCTAATAAAAATTATCTTGCAATCGGCATTGGCATGGGGCAGAGACAAAATATTTAGTACAAATTTGGCTAGGTTTTCACAACTGTTATTCAGCTGGGTCAATATTTCAGACCAAAAAACATCGAACATTGGTTGGCCACTTGGTCCACATGAATGAATGGAATGTTTTTGAGATGTTACATACAAAATAGCGAAACTACAATGTCAATGTCAGAATTGCTTAGAATGAGGTGTTTCCAACTATAAGTTGATTTTGTACCGTAGAGATGTGTGACCATTAATCGACTACACTTGAAATGTCTCTTGTCAAGTGTAGTCGATAACGCGTTCTTTACTTTGTTCGATTTTAAAATGGATTGCCCTGATTGCCGTGTTTTATGATACGGCAATGAATGTTCTGCCGTGTACCGTGTTTTTTTTGCCAAGCAGCCCCAATTGCCGTATAACACGGCAATTGCCGTAGCAATGGCATCACTGGACCGATCCGTCCGTCCGATCCGAAGGAATGAATGAATGCTGAAATTTATGAATGAACGAAGAAGAATTGATCGATTCAGTTCGGAGAGATATTTCATTCATTTTTCTTCTCGTAGACTCTACCTACCACCACGCTACCACTCTACCACCCACACACAACCACACTGACACTACACTCTATGACTCTATGTGTTAGTTAGTTACTACTTGCCTGCCAAATATTATTCGTTAAATATTACTCGTTAGAGTAATATTGTTCTGTGTTACTTGCTCTGTGTAGTCGTAGAGCAGATGTCCTGAGGTTACAGAAGCCAAAAATTAAGAAGACATCTCTTGTTATTTGACGCTTCTCTTTTTTATTGAAAAGGAGATGTTTCAAAATGGGCTAGGTCTATGTACCCAGACTAAAAAATTGCGCAAAAATCGGTGATTTCGGAAAAAATATTCTTTATTTAATTTAAACTAAAATGATTGTTTTATTAATGTTTTAAATACGAGGCATAATTATCACTGGTAACATTTTTACTAGGCAGCCAAGACAGTTTCTAATAAATTCTTGTAACTGTCACTGCCTAATGATTTTGACAGATGGTTTAACGTGTTTGAGTTGAAGATTTTGAAGTTTTTTAACAGTAGCTAGGCTCTTAATGTAGTTTACGTAGGTAGCCTGAGGTACTTAGGTACTCGAAAATTGAAATATCTCAGGTTGAGTTGATTTAGCTTCTATCATAAATCATTCATTTCACTATTATGTCAACAGCTGTCAAAATGACGTCACCAACTGTATTGGTCCGCCATATTGTTCTACAGTTTTGTCACAGAATAGTAATGGTTTTGTGTTGCTCGACTTAGGCTAGTTATTTTTAGAAAAATGCATCAAACGAAGCAACATATTAAAAAACTGATAGTGGGAAAATGTTTAATAAATATTTTGCCATGTTTGTGCACGTGTACACCTAGTTAGCCTGGATTCCATACATTCGTGAAACATCTCCTTTTTAACGTACACGTCACGTAAGAGTCAGTAAAGTACATTTTCATCCCCCCATCTCGGAAAGAGTATTTTTGCTCTTCGATATCTGAGTGTAAAAGCCGTTTTTATCCGCAAGAGGATATAGTAAATTGAATTTAGAACATCTTGAGCACTAAGTTTGCGAATTCAAAACATCATTAAACCTATTTACTTCTCCATCCATGGTGCCGAATTTATCATAAAAACTTATTTAATTTGTAAAACTCTGACTCGGAACTGTCTTGGTGTCTTAGACGGGATATATACGGACTACTCACCGACGGACCTTCCTCTCTGTCAATCCTATTCGCCAAAAATCTAACGGGTTTATAAAAACAAATTCAATAATCGATTTCCCACTCACAGAATCGCTTTTGCAGTGTGATAAGCTCTTGGAAAAATGCCTGTTTGTGCTGTTAGCGGATGCAAAAAGAAATCCAATAACTCAAATCTACAAAGAGATGGAATAGCATTTCATCTGTGAGTATAATTGTGTTGAAATAGTAACCAATTTCGTAGATTTACAAAAGATTTTCGTTATTTGAGATCGAGAACATTAAATAAAAAATACTTATTCGATTGTAAAAAAATCGAGACTAGTTTAAGGGATGGGGTTTTTCCTTTAATCACTTCGAAATGCTTTCCATCGATATACTGCATCCACGGGCAGGAGAGGAGGGGTGACATTCTACTACCGACACCCCACGGCAATATATGGTGATTCAATATATATTAACTGAAAAATGTCAAGCGTTATTTAGGTAGTGTTTATTTCATCAAAATCGACTCACAGAATCAAAAGTTATTTAGCTTTTAAGTTTAGTGGGAAATCTCATATCACTATACCGCCGCGCGCCGCGAAGCTTGTGTCTCGCGTCACTTCACGGGCTCAGGCGGGCGGTGTGAAGGGGTGGAGAACCACAAGGTCCTTTCGACCGTAGAAGACGTGGTACGGTACACCTGTAAATAGTGCTTTGCTCCCTGATAGCCTCACGCACTTTTTTGAGTTTCGATGTGGTCTCCGACAGACAAGTCGGGTTCGCAGGGGCAGGGGTACGGAGGACGCAATGTCATTATTAACTTCTACGGTAGCAACTTACCTTGATGCGGGCCACTCTTGAGTCGGTGTGTTTCTGGACTTAACTATGGAGTTTCACACTCCTTTATTTACCTATTTACTGATTAAATATTTTAGGACCTATATTCTTTAATATTTTCCCTCATGATCAGTACTTGGAGATCAATGAGGGAGGCCTATATATATATATATTCAAACGTGGACGTGGAAAGCAGTCCTATGGCTGACATGATAATTCTTTCGTGTAATACGAGTATAGGAAGAAAATTAATACTTTTTAAACTTAATTAATTTTTAATTAATCAATAAAAAAAATTAAATATAATAATTATTTTTTTCCTGCCCTCTCTATCTCAAACAACGATGGCGTATATTTTTTTTATTCAACCAAAATTGCTCCCAAATCTTATGCTCTACAATTTAAATAATATATGTCAAAATCATTAGAGCTGTAGAAACCGAAATAATCGCTACAGTGTGATTTTTGTGACCTTGAATAACTTACGGCGCAGGCAGAAGATTTTATGAGACTTTTCAAAGCTCATTTAGTTATGTAGGGTTTCGTAGTTACCCTTGGCCTGGTTGTTAGAAGTTGGTTGAGTTTTCGGTTAAAAATATTCTGGTAAACCGTATCACTTATTTGAACGACAATTACTCCGAAACTAAGAAAGCTAGCTTACAGTTTTCCTGGAAAGTTTATAATTAAAACTACATTCATGATTTTCTTCGACCTTAAAAATATTAGATATTATTATTATTCCACATCATTTATTTGTAAACTCATAAAAATACATTTTTTACTATAAAGAAATACAAAAACAAATACTCTACAGTAAAAAATATATCAAAACGGTGAATCACCGGCCGCGAAGCAAGGCTCAAGCGGTCGGTGACTAGGGCTGCAGGGAGAGGAATCTCCTTACTATACGTGCCGAGTCCAGGAGTACTGCCTTTTGGATCTGGCTCTTGATCCAACTGCCTAGCGAAAGTCTCTCGAGATGTTGATCGAGACTCTTCGCTATGAGTCCGTTAACGGAAACGACTATCGGAACAATAGTCGCTGAATCAACATCCCACATGGTGGCAATCTCGTGGGCTAAATCAAGATATTTGCTGAGCTTATCTTTCTCGGCTTTGACGAGATTGGCATCATGTGGAATGGTGACATCAACGAGTATTGCCTTCCGCTCCAACCGATCTATCAGAACGATATCAGGCTTATTCGCAAGAATAGTCCTGTCCGTAATTATAGATCGGTCCCAATAGAGCGTGGCAAGGCCATTTTCAAGAACCGGCTCCGGTGCATATTTATAATACGGAACTTCAGGGCCCGTAAGGCCATATCGAAGAGCAAGTTGCTGGTGAATGATCTTGGCTACTTGATTATGTCTGTGCAAATACTCAGAATTAGCAAGATGCGAACAACCCGAAAGTACATGCCTGAGGGACTCCCCAGGGTGGTGACATGCCCGACACATGTCAATTGTCCCATCTTTCATGATGTACTTTCGGTAGTTGTTCGTCTTGATTACCTCATCCATAATTGCACAGACAAACCCTTATTATTATTATTATTATGAGCCATTTGGGTCCCACTGCTGGGCAAAGGCCTCCCCCAATTCCCTCCATACATCCCGATCCTGAGCTGTTTCCCTCCAGTCAACGATGTACTGATCGAGTTCGTCCCGCCATCTGCGCTTCGGTCTGCCGCGTCGCCTTCTCGCCGGGTCAGGCCGCCACTCCGTGACTATCTTTGCCCACAGCTCACTCGGCATGCGGCAGATGTGGCCAGCCCAGTCCCACTTCAGCTTAGCAGCTTTCAGAGCTACTTCCGCGATCCCAGTCCTGGAGCGCAGTTCGGTGTTTCGAATCCTGTCCGTGCGCTTGACACCCAGGATGCTGCGCTCCATCGCTCGCTGACAAACTTGGAGTTTGGACTTTTGATTGTTGGTCAGAGACCAAGTCTGCGCACCATATGTTAGAACGGGGAGGATGCATACGTCCACAATCGCACGGCGAGCTGATAATGCCTGGAGGAGTTTTTGGTCCATGGGAGACATAATGAAAGGGGAACTCCCTCTATCTCTAAAACGAAAATTAATGGACGTATTAGATATTAATTAATATTAAAATAAAACCGGTCAAATGCGAGCTGGGTTCGCCCATCGGGGATTCGGTAGGTAAGTAGGAACATATATAGATAGATAAACTCTTTATTGTACATTCACCATATAACATAAATTTTACAAAGAGAAACACAGACAAATATAACATACAATGGGCGGTCTTATCGCTAAAAGCGATATTTCTTCCAGAAAACCTTTAGATGGACAGGATATAAGATAATAAAAACGGCGGTATACGAATAATACATACGCTAAAAAAAAGATAGATAAAAATATACCTACATACATAACAACCTAATAATTAATAATTAGTAATAAAATAACATAATTATTGATATAAATTAGCTGATCTCATTTATTAAAAGTTTTAAAAATGCACCAAAAGATTCGGTCCTCTATCCAATTTATGACCGCGCATAGGGTTTCTACTCGATGATTGATTTCGTACTTTTTTTAAAGAAGATTTTGTTACGATTCCATTGCAAAAGTATAAATGTAGTTTTTGATTTCTCTCTGTATCTACACTACAGTATAAGATGACATACCTTGCCAAATTTCATAGTTCTAGGTCAACGGGAAGTACCCTATGAAATTTGATTCCTATGAGAATATGTAAACGGTAGCATCTTTTTTTCACGTTAATTTAGAATGTTGATTTTATCACAGCTTAAAGAGGCTGTAGATTTGAGTATATGGTTTTAAGTTTTTAACTCGATACTGTTACACGTTCTCAAGATGTGTTCTTGACAGACAGACGGCCGGGCAGACAGAGGTACAACAAAGTGATCCTACAAGGGTAACGTTTTTTTTCCTTTTGAGGTACGGAACCCTTAAAAATCAGTCGAATGCGATTCAGATTCGCGCACTAAGGGTTCCGTACCATTCATCATCATCATTTCAGCCATAAAACGTCCTCTGATGAACACAGGCCTCCCTCATGGATCTCCATGAGGGGTAGTTGCCATTCTCACCACGCTTGGCAGGCAGGTTGGCAAGCGCAGTACGGGATGTTGATACACGGAAAGACGCTGCTGCCCATCTTCCGGAGGTATCCCTTAGCAGGCTCTTACTGCTTCCACGAGCATGAGAGGAGGGGTATCATTCTACTGCCGGTACCCCACGGTACCATTATTTTAATTTAATTATTTATTTTTAAAATAAATATACGAATAAATATTCAGTGAATATTTCAAGCGGCTACCTGTTGCCGTTATTAATATCGAGAAAAAAACGGCAAAAGAATCACGTTTATTGTATGGGAGCCCCTCTCAAATATTTGTTTTATTTTAATTATTTATTTTGAAATTTAATATACAACTTAATATTCTGTAAATATTTAAAGCGTCTGTTGCCTTTATTAATATCGAGCAAAAAACGGCAACAAAATCACGTTTGTTGTATGTAGTAAAACGCTTTTCATTTTATTATTTACTAGCTTCTGTCCGCCGCTTCGCATGCGTTGTACCCGAATAAAAAGTAGCTTTTGTATTAATTCTGGTCAACATCAATACGTGTGCAAAGTTTCAGATCAATCCGTATGCTAGTTTTTGCGTGAAGAGGTAACAGACCTCCATACAAACTTTCGGCTTTATAATATTAGTGGGATTTTAAGTACCTGATAGGTATCAATGCATTAGCAAGTATAGGTACTACATCCCACTGCAAAGCCATAAAGCTTCATTTGGAAGGTGTCACTTCAATAGAAGTGGCGAATACAAAAGACGAAAAGAGGGCTAGGTAATGGCAGACACAATGGAATACTGTTTGGACTAGGCGCCCACCCCCCACACAATGGCACGAAACTTATTCTATTCAACGACACTTATTTTTTTTAAGTCTGCTTGGGTTTTCCGTTGAATGCTTTTCAATCGCGTGATGTTGTTATTTGATTGTGTATTCGCAGAGGTGAATGTTCCTTTACTACCTGATAAAATACCTATTATTGTATGCATGATGAGATGTCTTTTCGACTAGGTAACTAACGCTACAGAACATTTAATGGTAGGTTAAGAATTCAAAGCATGTAGATAGAGCACAGAGTATTTTTGTCTATGACGATTCATCACTAACGCTTGTTAAAAGTGCACCAATCAGTGAGCTTTATCTCTTATGCGTAGGCGACGCGTTTCAGCGCTACGTCGTTTGGGTGCTACGAGCTACGATGCTACGACTGTGCTACGCTACTTGCTACGAATAATTTTCTTGTAGTTATAATTTTTTCAAGACTTATGGTTAAACTTTACGACCTCAATAGAGTTATTGTACAGAAATTGTATTCAACATTTTTAGACAACAAAGTATTGTTCAGCGCAATTCAATAGCGATGATACATTTGTATAGACTAACAATCAGCAAGGACACATAATGAAAGATCAATTCATACAGAAAACTACAATTTCCATTAATAACAGTTATTTTGACACGCAATATACGCTATGTATTGTAACTGGGTTACGTCAATCCCTATGAATTGTATGGCTGGTCTTACGTCGTAGGGGCTAGGGTTGTTTTTGGCGTGAGTCTCGCTTTCGCGGATGTACAATAGAATGGTTCTGTGTGTGTATGCAAGGTGTATTGTGCGGGTTCACACAATACGCGGTTCGGCTTTGTGTCTCGCGTTCGCTATTGTATTCGGACATATTACCCGAAGTTACCACATTGTATCTGCTGCTGCTCTAGCTTCTTCTTTTGATGAGACGTGTATCTTATTTGTCGTACGCACTACTCTGCTGAAAGCTAAAATGATGGGAGGTTTTCTTTTGTTGTCACAAAAAGGATGCGGTAGGTAGGTGACGGAGAATGGATTTGAATTTTCTTGGAAAATATTTTGGACTACAACATTGGTGCTGAAATAATATTAATTAAAACGAATGAATCAACCCAAACTTAGTAAATGTAAAATAAATATTAGGAACGTACCTAACCTCCTCAACAATATTAGTATCTTATTTTAAAGCAACATATACCTAGATTCCTTTTTCAAAATTAACGTGAGATATACTATTCATTAAGTGTCGTGTCGGCCCCACGCGCGGACGGGTATTCAATCCCATGATGATGATTTTCTTGAAAAATAGAAACTTGTCGGAATAATCTTTGACGTTACAATACTAAGTGAGTAATTCCCGTTTTTACAAAATGAATATACCTAGATGTTGTGCCGAGAAAAAAATCGAAATCTTTCAAAAATATAGTGACTATTCGTTACGAGTGCGTTGGTAGTAAGCAGGTATTTGCGATATTAACCATTTAAGTCCAAAAATAAATATGACCAGGAACCAAAGTAAAGGTAAAACAAACAGTAAACCGTTGCGTTTAAAAACTAGAACTCAAAAAGCTTCGTATGATCTTATAAGAGTTCAAAAGGTTTTCTAACGAACGAACTAAAATGCTATAATTGATTTTCCCTTTATGCTTAAAATAAAGCCTATTGTATAAACATTTTAACACAATGCATTATGTAGCAGGAAATGCATACAAGTGCGAAAGGGTGATGTGAAGCGTGCGCAAGATCCATGCGCGGGAATCCACTGGCGGCACTCGCGTGCCGGCCGGTAGTCTACTCTCGCCTGTGAATGAACGCGTCCGCTTGGCTGTATAACCACCCTGTCATAGCCGCCGAACTTTTTCGACAAGATTTGCAGTTCCCGCGCTCTTCTTTATTCGAATTTACAGCTGTGATTGTGATTATTTTGTGCCAGCTATTGGTGTGTGAATGGTGAATGATTTTGTGTGTGATCTGTGCATTTTTGGTGGAAGTTTGGATTTGGAATACCGATTGGAAACTGATGCAACGGGGTAAGTAAGTAAATAGGAAAATTTTAATTCCAACTAGAAAGAAAATGTCAGTAAAATTTATTATAGAGGTAATATCCATTTTGAATGATTTTATCATAAAAAGTATATTATAAATTTTCAAAGGACTGGTTTTATATACATAATTGTATGGTTAGATAACTAACCGTTCCCAATTATTGCGTCTTCGTAAGCCATAAATAAAGTTAATATTATACCTTACATTATACAGGAGCATCCTAGTCCTCATCATGAGATCCTGGTTGGCCTATTTAATTGCATTTGCTGCTTGTAAATTACTGAAATACTAACTATATAGGTACCCAGATTAGTCTACATATTTATGTGGGTTTTACGTTAGTAAATAATAATGCAATAAAATCATAAATTAAATACACCGTTAAACACCATTTTCTTTGGAAATTCTTGGGTACAGAAGATGCTCAGTTCCTGTCCATATACAGTGGAGGCCAGCAGTGACAATATTTTTTATCAAACAAGAACTTTCGGCGACCGTGAGAGAAAAGTGGGGAAACACACAGCTAAGGACAATAATGGAATGGGTAAGGAGATGCAGGCACGAATCTTCTTTCCTGGAGACTACTTCTTCGTAGAAAAGTTTTTGGATGAAATGATGTACTTACTATTTTATAGCGATCAAAACAACAGCATTAATCAGCCTCGCCGGCCGCAGCTCGATCAAAATGCATTTACTGGCGGCCGTTCGTTAGCCGTCAATACGGCTCTCGGTCCAGCAGCCATAAATTTAGTATTGAGCGGACACAACAACAAAGCGCGTTTTGTCTTGCAAATGAAAACGCGCACATTTCGCGGTATTGTGCGCGGCTGTTTCGGCGCCCGCCATTATTAACGGCGAACATGAAAGACAAAAGGTTCGTCTGCAGCACTGAGGCTGGCCTAGATAGCGGATTATTGTACTAACACAATAGGAGCGTTAATTTCGCGACTCTATTTTGTTGTTTGCAACTTTATCGCGATTATCGGCAGCGCGCCCGATCGGTTTTTGTTTACGCTAGTGTTTTAACTGACGGGACAGCGGCTATTGTTTCTTTTATCCGCATTGGGGCAGTAACAGCGCATGGATGGAAGCTTTTGTACTGGATCTGACAATGACTTTACATATTTTATGCCTTCTTCGATAACTACATGATGAGCAAAATTCCATAATATTCTTAGATTAAACAATAAACACTCACCTAACTCCACGGGTAGGTTTGATGATAGCTATTTACAACCGAGCTCAACAAGCTTATAAAACTAAGCTATCGTCGCTATCATAATAGACAACTATTTCTATAAACTAAAAAGACAAGTCTGAAAAAATAAGAAAATACGGAAGAGAAAAAATAATTTGTAGAAAATCCAATACTTAGTTATTGAAACAACTTTCTTCACAAAAGCGGTGCCGAAACCGTCGAAACCGAATAAAAAGCTTGATCCCCACATAAAGTTACACTTGAGACCCAAAAGAGGTCGCCTCACAAAAGCGTCGTAATTGGCTCGTTCTTTTTCAACTTCCCTGAAGCATTCAGAGCCAATGAAACGTGTGCATTTAAATGACGTTCCATTGCTTTGTGGGGTCACACAGTCACACTAAAGTTGTTCGTGAAACCGCGAACGACTACCCGCACTTTTGTTTGGACTGAGGGCTACTAAAAGAGTCACTCTTTTTGTTAGGGAATCATTAGTCATGCTTATTCACCATGTTAGTCGTGTTGGAGTGTTTTGAGGATCTTCTGTTTGCACACTTAAGTTTGAGGACATCAGAAAATCAAATAATTTCTTACTAGAGTAAGTACTCTCATAAAATTTGTCTAATTATTGTTTTGAATCAGTAGAAATATGTTTAATTGATTACATAATGCCGCATTTCTAATGGCTCAGTTTAAGCTTTGTGAGTAAGAAAGTTAGCTTTATATTGTAGAGACTTACTTGAACTAAGTTTTATTTGAACTTTATAAGGCTGCAAGTCGGTTGTTGTCTTTAATGGTATTTGGGTACACACCTACTAAACATTAAAGAAAGATACATATTTTAAACCTCTGCAACCTAAAGAAACGGTTTCCTAACACGCATCACAAAACATTACTTACACAACACATCGCCCTCCTATTGAATGCCTCCCTAGCCATTCATTCTTTTGTAGTTCTCCTTTACAATGACATCGAGGATTCGAAGAGTATTTTGAATTTTTGAACATCGAATAATCAATGACGGTGTTTTGTTAGTTACAATAATAGCCAACCTAAAACCTTTTAGTTTGTTTCACACTTCTGCTTTACTTTTTGCATCTGATTTTCGTTATTTAATAACCGTGTATCGCAACCTCGTTACATCCATCTTACGTGACTCATTTTCCTCAAATTACTACGGTATAGTTATTATTATTTATTGTTATAAATATATGTATATTATCATCATCATCATTTCAGCCGTAGGACGTCCACTGCTGGACATAGGCCTCCCTCATGGATATCCAGTTATTGCGGTTGGAAGCGATCTGCATCCACCGTCGACCTGCGGTCTTCACCAGGTCATCATCCCATCTTGTTGGTGGACGTCCTACGCTGCGCTTGCCGGTCCGTGGCCTCCACTCGAGAACTTTTTGGCCCCATCGGCCATCTGTTCTGCGAGCTACAGGCCTGCCCATTGCCACTTCAACGTGCTAATCCGTTTGGCTATGTCGGTGACCCGAGTTCTTCTACGTATCTCCTCATTTCTGATTCGATCGCTTAAAGAAACCCCGAGCATAGCCCTCTCCATAGCTCGTTGAGCGACTCTGAGCTTATTCATGAGGCCAATCGTGAATGACCACGTCTCGGTTCAATGTCATCACTGGTAACACACACTGATTGTAGATCTTAAGGCACTGAGGAATTTTGGACGAAAAGACGTTGCGTAGTTTCCCAAAAGCATTTTGTCTAATGACATGCACAGAGAATGTACGAATTCATTTCATCTACATGCATGCATGCGTGGTGAAAATACGCAACTCTCTCTTGGAAGACTCGTGTTACACGAGCCGTGTTGGTTGCAACACGATGGCTACCTTGCAAATTACGTCCGAGAAGTCCGCGTACCTATACCTCGGTCTTGCACATGAGTGGAACGGGCGCCTGGGAAATAATCCTATACAAACATGATCACCAGACTTTATCCGCTGGACTTCTTCTAATGCACGATTAGGTACCTCATTTCATTTCATTCATTCATTTCATGATATAGTTTAAATCCTTCACGGAATTTTTTTTTAGGGTTTGTTAATTTTATAATGGATTGATTTTTATTTACGTTAACTTTTCATGTTTTGTATTTTATGAAAATTGCTTTATCCATTCAAGAGTTATCAGCAGACAAAATATCGATTAATCTCTCTTATCCCTTTTTATCAATATTCCCCTATGATAATAGTTTGAAATGTGTAATCTTTTATCAAACCGAATTATTAGTTGAAAATTATCCTGGACCAAAAAAAGTGGATTAAAGCCCCATATCTATAAAATCCCCCATGCATCAAAACCACCAAGACAAGCACTATCTATTAATGTAATTTTCTTAAGTTTTAAATTATATCAAAATCTGTTATCATCGGACAAAAATTCAGAGGGTTCTGGTTTTTACTCTTGAGGTTCGGAACCCTAAAAACTATTAAATTTATCATAAAACCCTTATAAAAATGGGTTTCAATTTATGTAATCTGTTAAGTTGTAAAATATATAAAATTTTCCCTATAACGATCGATTTCGAATCGGGTTGTTGGTTTCGCGCAGTACATAATGTTGATACACGGAAAGACATAGATGTCTTCGAAGGTATCCTTTGGCAGATTCTTACTGCATCCACGGGCAAAGGAGGAGAGGCAACATTCTACTGCCGGAACCCCACGGCTATGTAACATCTGAAGCTAACTAAGCCGCGGGTTTCCTCGCGATGTCTCCGTAAACCACGTGTTAAGTGTGTACATTTTCAAGAAAGAAAAATCCATCGGTGCGTGGCTGGAATCGAACCCACGACCTTCGGATTAAAAGTCGGGGTGAAATGCAGGAAAATCTTACAAAAATACCCCCATTTTTTGATATTGGCACAGTAACATTAGCTACCCATTTCAGTAGTCGAGGCATACGATTACATCCCATTCCTCCGCACAAGTCTTATCTAAGTAAACAATGGTTGAGGGGGTGAACGGGTGATCGGTATTTGGTGTTCTTTGTCGTTGAACAACTTTTGTTCCTATTGTGTAAGAGCTGCTGGAGACTCTGAGAACATAAACCGGTGGCTATTCATAGTGACGATAGCTTAGTTTCAGTGTGTTTTATGAGTTTTCTCTATATTCGACGACCTCCGTAGCCTGGCCTGGTAGCCGGATGAGACGCAAGAAGTTGCGGGACGGTTTCCACCGGGGACAAACGTTTTTGTTTTTGCAGATATTTGTATTGGGTCTTCGGTGTTGATAAAAATGTAATGCCTTTACATCTATTGTGCCATCACACAGGTTATCCTAGTTTGGACACCTATGTCATCCACTCAGGAAATGCTTCTCTCTAGAACTAAGCAACTTTGTGTCTGTAAATTATGCTCATTGATGTTTGTAGATGAAACAATAAATTATCTTTATCTTTATTATACATGATTTATGCAGCGTCGGCAACTGGTATTCATGCTGTACAGGACGCTATGTGCCTGGGACATTGTAAGCATTTTTAGAGTAGTAGAACTTTTAGTGAATAGTTCTTGCGGGGAAGTACTACCACCGTATCTACATATTTCTGCCGCGAATCAGTAATGTCTGCTGTGTTTGCGGTTTGAAGGGTGAATTATCGGCCGGTGAAATTACGGGCACATAAAAGCCTACTCCGTGGGGTGCCGGCAGTAGAATGTTGCCCCACCTCTCTTGCCCGTGGATGCAGTAAGAGCCTGCTAAGAGCTACCTCCGGAAGATGGGCAGCAGCGTCATTCGCTCGCCAACCCGCCTGCCAAGCGTGGTGAGTATGACAACTGCCTCTTATGCACCTCCATGGGGGTGGCCTGTGTTCAGTAGTGGACGTTTTACGGCTGATATGATGAAGAGCCTACTACTCTGTCTCAGGGTTGCGGGCGTAATGCAATGCAGCGTTGGTCGTGGAACGTGATCACCGCAGTATTGCAATTGTAATGAGCTGGGCCTTCGGCTTGTGCCGTCATTTAGTGCTAAGTGAGCTAGTTTTTTTATAATTCAAATTTCAAACTTTCAAATATTCCACACAGACTGAAATATTGACTGAATTAACATCATGGTACAGCATGCACACAAAGAGATCCGAAAGGGGCTGATAATCGCGCGCTGACTTTCAGAACAGACTTGAAAACATCTTTTGTTAGTTTTTAAAGGGATGAGAAATAAGATATCAGCTACAAGGGCGAAGGCGTGTCTAGTGCCTTCTATTCACTGGATTTGGCTAAGAATAACAAAGATTTATTTAGCGATATTAAATAATCAGACAAATTGGATTTTATGATGTTAGATAAAGATTTAATTTTGCCACAAATTCAATACGAAATATCAAAATAAGTTTACTAGATTCTTAAAATTAGTGACAAAAATGTTCACTCAGTATTATGTTGAAAGAGTCATCATCATTGCAGCCGTAAGATATCCACTGCTGGACATAGGCCTCCCTCATTGACTTAGAGATCCAAGTGCATGAGGGGTTGTTGCCATACTCACCACGCTTGGCAGGCGGGTTAGTGAGCGCAGTTCGGGATGTTCTTACACGGAAAGACGCTGCTGCCCATCTTCCGGAGATATCCCTTGAAGTTTTTGAAAATGTTTCAATTATGTTAGGTTACGGCATTATGGTGCTAGACTTTGCAATAAGGGCTAGTGTTATTATTTATTCGGAAAACAAACAATAACATAAAAAAACAACAGAGTTACACTAAATTCAAAAATTAAAGTTTACATTATTAAGTTACACTCGTAGCATACAATGTGACGTGATTGGACAAATTACACAAAACAGAAGAAACTACATCATATAAAACAAAATAATTATGCAACTTTAAAATAAAACACAGGGTTTATTATAATATATATGTATACTAACCAGAAGGGGGGTGATTCTGTCCTCACCAAGAAACACTTAAGTTTTACGACTTTCTAAGATTTGGTGATTTTAATTCAAGAAAAGACCAAAATAGGTTTAACTTTTAACAGCTGATTATACGACAATAACAATATAATCGCCAGCTAATAATGGACGAGCTCTGTGGCGCAACGGGCGAAGGTCCGCCTGCGACGCAAGGGGTTGCGGGTTCGATTCCCGCCTCGGGACAAATGTCTGTACGATCTGCAGATATTTGTTCAGGGTGTTCTGGGTGTTTTTCTAAATATAATAAAAATATATATCTATGTAGTATAACGTATGAATTATATCAGTCATCTAGTACCCATAACACAAGCTCTGCTTAGCTTGGGGCTAGATGATGCTGTGTGATTTGTAAACAAAAAAAATAATTCTCGAAAGGTTCATTGACCTTCGCGAAGAGTTGCCGTATAATCATAGAGATATATTTTTTCAAAATGGAATAAAAAATAAAAAAAATCCAATATGGACGGGTCATATTTTTTATTGTTAAATTTTTTATTGTAAAGTTAAGACTATAATCATTTATGACTAATTTTCTAATTTAATAATATTTAACTGACATTATCTTGCATGATACCTACCTTCTTATACCTACATTTAGATTGCAGTGCCCATCAGGTTCCATTCTGTACTATTTACTTATGTTTAAGACCTATGTTTACAATGGAAAGCAATAAACAACTGAATACTGAATGTTCACACCACATCAACGAGTAACAATCTAAAAATAATAAAAATAATTTTAAAAAATATTAATTCTCTATTTTTCCCCTCCAAAACGGCTCGTTTTTCATGAGCTTATGTAGTTATTGTATATACCTACACCCTGTAGTTATATACAATTACTACATTAACCAAAAATATAGGTAGTAAACAAAAACAATTTAACCCTTAATCAAATGGATAACTTTTTAAGTTGACTTAATTGACGAATTGATTAACTACTGGATTGATCCAGTAGTTAATCAATTCTTCTGATGAAGAGCCTTCCAGGCCGTGTAAATAAATAATGCCAAACAATTCACTCCATCTAGCCTAAAAGTAAAAAGAGCTTGTGTTTTACAAGATGGTTTACAGTTATAAATACTAAATATTTTGTTATGTAAATACATACAAAACATACATAGAATACCCAGGCTCGAGTCAAATATTTGCGGATAACGTTAACATTTGTCCCTCGGCGGGGAACGAAACTGCGTCTCAGCCAGCTTTCAGACCAACTGAGCCTAGGAGGTCGTACAAACATTTAGCATTACGTCCAAAGTTAGGTAAGTACATTAGTTCCATCAATGCGCTGTTGCCAAATAGCATAATTATTGCTTCGTCGCCATTGTTCAGGACAATGACTGTTAATTCCTGATCCATATAACTCCCTGCATTGTTCCCGTCGTGACGGATTTTGCCGTTATCAGCGCATACTATATGTCGTCAGTGTGGCATACTCTATTCATCATTTTTACATAATTTCAGCCGTAAAGCGTACACTACTGAACACAGGCCTCCCTCATGGATCTCCATGAGGGGTAGATACCATACTCACCACGCCTGCCGGTTGGCGAGCGCAGTACGGAATGCTCACATGGAAAGATGCTGCTGCCCATCTTCCGGAGGTATCCCTTAGCAGGGCTCTTACTGCATGTACAGGCATGAGAGGAGAGGTAACATTCTACTACCGGCACCCCACGGCTATTACATACTCGAATACATAATAGAAATGTTTTAATTGTTTATTTAGTTCACCTCACTCATGTAGAGCTGTAGAGTAGAGCTTATCTTGACGTAGGAAAGTAAAGTGGTGTTTGCTCGTATATTTATTAGTTGGAACATCAAGAGAAATAACATTGTATGATAGTTATGCTTATGAATTTATGTATTTACAAAAAAAATATTTAAGTTAGCCGTGGGGTGCCAGCAGTAGAATGTTACCCCTCCTCTCCTACCCGTGGATGCAGTAAGAGCCTGCTAAGGGACACCTCCGGAAGATGGACAGCAGCGTCTTTCCGTATATCAACATCCCATACTGCACTCACCAACCCGCCTGCCAAGCGTGGTGAGTATGGCAACTACCCCTGATGGAGATCCATGAGGGAGGCCTTAGTTCAGTAGTGGACGTTTTACGGCTGAAATGATGATGATGATGATATTTAAGTATTCGGAGTAGGATAGTTGTAGGGTAGGAGACTATCTGGTCTCCGTAGAACAAGCTTTGTATAATTTGGGACTAGATAGTGCTATGTGTAGTCATCATCTCAGCCGTGGGCCTGATGTCCACGTCCACTGTTGGACAGAGGCCACATGCATTGGAATTGCTGCTATACTCGCCACGCTTGGCATGCGGGTTGGCAAGCGCAGTACGCTATACACGGAGAGAATCTGCTGCCTATCTTCCGGAGGTATCCTTCGACAGATTGTTACTGCATCCACGGGCAAGAGAGCAGAGGCAACATTCTACTGCCGGCACCCCCCCACGGCAGCCATTTAAGTGAAACAAGAAACCCACCTGTGTTTAGTGTCCAGCATTATTTATTTTTGTTAATCAATCAATATATATATAAAACTCTTCCGTTACTGACTGAGTGACTGATAGAAAACGCACAGCCTAAACCACTGGACCTAGAGACTTGAAATTTGACACACACATACCTTGAGTATCCTAAAGGTGCACTAAGGAGGGATTTTTTGAAATTCCCACGGAAACGGGAACTACGCGGGTGAAACTGCGGGGTGCGGCTAGTCATTTGTATTTCGACCGAAGCGTCACGTTAGCTGTTGTAGTATGTCGGGGGAACACAGTGGTATTAGTGATACCGCGAATCATAGAGCGTTGTATAGCCGTATACTATATGAATAGCCGCATAGATAAGAAACTGCGTGTGAGCTTCCGAAGCCCACTCAGCCCACAAAGCTTTCAGAGACAATGGGACAAACGAGGACGCCCTGAAAGGAGTTGGAATATAGGTTAGTCGGTCCACCGCTGCTTAGCTTTTTAATTACTAATTCTGAGATGTGTTATGTGTTTTTGAAAGCCCATAACAGGTTCAACTACGCCTAAAAGCTATATTCTAGCCTTCCTTTACTTACCAATAGTTAGGATATTGCTGTGGGGCAGTGGAATAGTTTCCCTCCTCTCTTGTCCGTGAATGCAGTATAAATCTGCTAAGAGATACCTCCGATTGGCAGCAGCATCTTTTCCTGTATCAACATCCCGAAATGCGCTCGCAAGCTTTTTTATCACATAAATTGTGTAAAGACGTTTTAAGTTGGCATTAAACTTTAATGAAAAATGTTTAATTTATTATTTTTAGTAGGTACGTTTACATAAAAGCTTGTTTGTTAAAAAGTTTTTTTTACTTTTAATTTATTTTTTAGTTTTTAGTTATCACTGGACAGTTGGTTTCTTGTCTGTTCACCTCATGCCCGCCACGCCCGTCATGTTGGATTTAAAGTGATGTCATAAATAAAATAACTAGTCCGCCATCTTGGGTATTCTGCCATATTGGATTTAGAGTGACGTTATTTCATTTTTCATATTAGTCCGCCATCTTGAGTATATCGCCATGTTCGATTTAGAGTCATGGCATTTAATTTTTCTAGTAACTCTCAGCAAGGCCTTTCATTTGATACCCATATTGTAAGAGTACATTAAGAATAACTAGTCCGCCATCTTGGGTGTTCCGCCATGTTAGATTCAGAATGACGTCATTTAATTTTTTGAGTTATTCTCAGCAAGCTCTTTCATTTGATACCCATATTAAGGAGTATATTAAAAATAAGTAGTCCGCCATCTTGGGTGTTCCGCCATGTTGGATTCAGAGTGACGTCATATAGCTGACCATGTATTGTCATCCAAAGAAAACATGTATACAAATTTTCAGGTCAATTGGTTGAAGATATCTGCTTCAAAATTGAGTTGCAAGATTCCGCGATACAAACATAGTTACTCGTACATACCATACATACACACAGGGCAAGCTAAATAAAAGCTTGTAAAAATACAGGTATTTAATTTCTACATTTGGCGGGTTCGATTCCCGGCACTGCTAACTTTTAGCAAATCTTTGAACGCAGTTATTAATTATTATTTATTACTTATTTTTATTTACATGAGTTATTTTTAATAAAAATGAAAATTGAAAATGAATGTTACCTTTGAGTAAAATTTGCTATTCAATATTCAGAGTACCTACTTAATGATAAAATAAAGATAAAAAAAACGTTTATTTTGTCACATTTGTACAAGCGACTTGTGTCTATGGGGCCTTGGTTTGACTCACCCTTGTTTACTTAATTTTATTACTCATGACTAGCGGACCCGGTAGACCTCGCCGCTGATTTGGAGATATACTGACAGCAGCGCCATCTACCGGGTTCAATTGTGTCGGTCCAGCTGTTTAGGAGTTAGAAGTTCGCCCGCACCGCTGTTATTCTAGCGCGAGAGTTTTAAGTAAGTTATTGATTAAAATTATATGGTTTAAAGGAAAAAACGTCGCAACGTCTTTTCGTCCAACATACCTCAGTGCCTTAAGCCGCAGTAAAGCCCTAGGTATCATTAGGTAGCATAACGGTAGCTACACCGGAATAAGTAAAAGTCTCAAGAATTATGAAACCGGATACGTCATCCCCCGTCCCATAAAAGCCCAAAAATGCCTGTGACGCATTTCGAGTGTTTGTCCTGCACTCCATATTGAGAGCTTCCTCCCCTTGTGATATGCAATTCCTTCTGTTATTTGAGGATGTCTCGGGGAATACCTCACATGTCTGTAACATGCCATGGCTTTTACCTACTATAACACATATAAATGTGCTTGTATGTTTATAAAGACATAGACATTTATTTATTCACTACAATAACACATACAACACAGAAAAATGAGCATTGAAAATAAGAAAATCCTAATAGACACAGATTAAAAAAAAGAGACAATACTAAGAGTTATAAAGTGTTGTGTGCTACTGCTGCGAATAGGTCTCAACTTATCATTATGCTTCACCATCAGGAGACAGGTCAGCGCTGGTATTCTGTTGATACCGTTAAATCGGTCACTTGACCCTAGGAGCACAAAATGTATATTTATAATATGTGTACTAATCGAGTAGGGGATTTTTTTGACTCCCGACGAATATATACGACTTACATGGACTTTCATTTAAGATCAAGAAACTTTTAACTTTTACAGCTGATTATACGATATAGTACGCAGACCAACTTTTATATTATCAGACATCTATTATAGATGATTTATCCACCGTCCGCAACTGAATTTATGCTGTACCGGACTGGGACATTGTTAGAGGGATTAGGCTTGCCCAGCACCGATACCATCCACCCAGCTTTCGCTGCTTCCAGCTTCGCCAGCTTCCAGCTTGCAGCTGTTAGTAAGAGGACAGAACAGGTCAAAACGTCTGTTTAGCTAAGCCGCAGCTTTCCGCATGATGTTTTCGTATACCAATAAGCACGTTTTGTATGTAAGTGCCATATATTTTTCTAAACAGAAAAATATTGGTGTACGGCCATTATAGTGTCGGCCCACGATCATAACACTGAAATTTGGGGGCAGCTTCCACTCTACTTAGTCTTTTCGCAAAATGGATAATAAAAATGACGACGCATTGACGATATTGGTTTCAGGAATTTCAAGATTTGTCAGCAGTTATAAAACATTCGGAATTGATATTCTAAGTTGTTAATTTTCCATGTCATCATCATCATTCTAGTCGTAAAAAGTCCACTACTGAACAGGCCTCCCTCATGGATTTCCATGAGGGGTAGTTGCCATACTCACCACGCTTGGCAGGCGGGTTGGCGAGCGCAGTACGGGATGTTGATACACGGAAAGACGCTGCTGCCCATTTTCCGGTGGTATCCCTTAGAAGGTTCTTACTACATCCACGGGCATTAGAGGAGGGGTATCATTCTACTGCTGGCACCCCACGGCATTTTCCATGTAATAACTTCAAATTGGTAGTTGGTTTACACGATTGGTTAACTATTACAACACAAAAATAATTCCAAAAACTGCTCTATAAACATAAATTTTACCTTACAGATGTCCGATTTTTTCCTCATTTTTCTGTACATAATAAGTCTATATAGATACACCCTTTTCAAAATGAAGTTTTTATTTTAAACGAAAATTACTGTTTTGGCGCTTACGATTTTTTATTTCAAGCTAACTTTTCGTATCACTTTGTATGCAGGCGGCCCTGTTCGCGTTTTTCTATTGTTATTTTAAACAATTATATTTAAATAATTGTTTATCAATGCCTCGCCGTAAGGTTGCGAGCCAACTCTACATCTAAATGTAATTTAGTCCCTACCCTAGACAATATCGCTTTCGCCTCCCCTTTTCCATATACTCGGAACTACAACATCGCATGACTATACACTAAGAACACTAAAACCGGCAGTAAAATATAAAACAAATAATTCTATACAATTTACTAGACAATAGCCAAAGAACATTTCCAGTTTCAAACAAGAAAATTCATATCAGCATTGTCGCACACAAAGGCTAGCGGCCTTCAAACATAAAGGGACCCGCACATTAGAAGTAAAGTGACCGAGGGTGAATGCGACCGGCCAAGCGGCAGGATTGCAGCGCCATTGTTGAAACACGCATTACTAGTGGACTTAGCAGACGAAAAACCGACGGAATTTCAAGCATAATTTTCCGGGTTCTCTGGTGGCGGGAGCTTATTTGCCTAGGTTCTGTCTCATATTTTAAACTTAATTTTGAATACTCGTCTCTGGTATGAGATGTATGGCTTAGACTAGAAGTATTATTGTATTGTATTAGACGTCTGCCTGTATTAAGTAAAATACGTCAGTGTTTGGACTTAGCAGACGAAAAACAGACGGGTTAGGTGTTTGAAGGATAATGTCCAGGGCTCTATGTGGAGTTAGAACGCCAATAAGAGCTCATTTGCCTACTGTCTGACGATGTCTGTCTGTTTCAATGTTCAAACAGTGTAAATTAGAAGTAAAGTGACCAAGAGTGAATGCGAGCGGCCAAGCGTTAGGATTGCAGCGGCCATTATTGGAACACGCATTGCTAGTTGGACCTGTCGAAAAACCGACTGAATTTAAAGCATAATTTTCAGTGTTCTGGTTCCGTGTGTCTTGTTTTAATCCTCGACAAAAAGGAAGGGTATTGTAAGTTTGACCGTGTGTGTCTGGGTTTCTGTATGTGGCATCGTAGCTCTTGAACGAGTGATCGATTTGAATGCGGTTTTAATTATTTAAAAGAAGGTTTTCTATCGGTAGGCCTGAAACATGTTTTATCAAAATTAAATTAAAACGTTTACAAGGGGTGAAAAAGGGGATGAAGAATCGAATGTTTCCAAATATACCCAAGTTTAGTATCAAATGAAATGAAATAGTAACATCCGAGACTATGTAAAGTTTCTATTGTGAGACTTTGTACATAACTTCGTCTGTTTTCGACTTAGCGGATGAAAACCGGCGGCTTTAGATTTTTGATCATAATTTTCAGAATATATAAAGAGTAAGAGCTCTAACGAGCTTATTTGCATTTTGTCTGTATTAAGGTATTTATCTTTTGAATTATCGTACCGAGGAGACAAGCACATTAGAAGTAAAGTGACCGGGTGAATGCGACCGGTCAAGCGGCAAGATTGCAGCGCCATTGTTGAAACACGCATTACTATCTAGTGGACCAAGCAGACGAAGAACCGACGAAGAATCGACTTGAATTTCAAGCATAATTTTTAGGGTTCTATAAAGAGTTTAGGCGCCAACGAAAGCTTATTTGCCTTTTGTCTGTCACATTTAAAACTTTACTATACATTTACGCAGATGAAAACATATTCAGAGTGCCAACGGAAGCTTTCTGTCCGACATATTTTCTCTCATAAATTCGTGTGTTTGTATTTAAGTGCTCCGCCTCAATTTGTATGTATCTTAAAAACTAAACTTAATAAATACAAGCAATAAACTACATATGAATATCATATCATTTGTTGTTTGACTCACAAAAGATCAACACGATCAAGTCCATGAATCAGATCCCATTTTAGTATAGATAGATGATAGCTTAGACCCTTCATCATTTCAGCCGTAGGACGCTCACTGCTAGACATAGGCCCTCATGGATTTTCAAGTATTGCGGTTAGAAGCGGCCTGCATCCAACGTCGACCTGCGGTCTTCACCAAGTCATCTGCCCATCTTGTGGATGGATGTCCTACGCTGCGCTTACAGGTCCGTGGCGCCCACTCGAGAACCTTTTGGCCCTATCGGCCATCTGTTCTTTGAGCTACATGGCCTGCCCATTGCCAGTTCAACGTATTTATCCGTTTGGCTATGTCGGTGACACGACTTCTTCTACGTATCCCCTCATTTCAGATTCGATCGAGCGTAGAGAAACCCCGAGCATAGCCCTCTCCATAGATCATTGAGCGGCTCTTTATTAGCTTATTTATTAGGCCAGCAGTGAAGGACCACGTTTCGGTTCCATATGTCAACACTGGTAACACACACTGATTGAAGAATTTCTTCTTCAGACATTGTACGAGTATATTGGACGAAAAGACGTTGCAAAGTTTCCCAAACGCTGCCCATTATAGTTGGATTCGGCGATTAACCTCTTTCTCGAAGTTGGACCTGCCCAATTGGACTGTTTGTCCTGGGTATACATACATACGCGTCGACAACTTCAAGAGTCGTATTCTCAACCATAACAGGGGTAGGTACAACATGGATCTTCGACATAAACAAACTTCGTCTTGTCCATGTTAATTTTAAGGCCTACCCGTTGGGAGACTCGATTGAGGCCATGGAGCATCGTGCTTAGTTCTTCCATCGTCTTTGCTATGACCACGATATCGTCGGCAAATCGAAGGTGAGTCATGCATTCGCCGTTATATTGGTGCCCAGTTTTTCCATTCCAAGAGCTTGAAGGCATCTTCCAAAGCTGTCGTAAACAGTTTCGAGGTGATTACGTCTCCCTGTCTTATGCCTCTTTTTAAGGGAATCGCCTTCGAACTCTGTTCCTGTACTCAAACTGACATAGTGGCGTTTCTATACAAAGACTTCAACACTTCTATATACCGATGGTCAATACAGCATCGCTGGAGAGCCGTAAGCACCGCCCATGTCTCGACCGAATCGAAGGCTTTCTTATAGTCCACAAACATCGCTATGATCAGTTGGTAAACATGGCTCAAAAGATCGGTCTATATTTCTTAAGCAATGTGTTGTCGCCTTTCTTAAAGAACAGTACCACCACGTTTTCGTTCCATGCTTTTGGCGTTGTACCTTCGAGTAAGTCGGAATTAAAGAGCTTCTGAAGTACCGCTTTAAGTACCGGTGATCCTGATTCAGAGCTTTCAGAAGCTCCGACGTGATTCCGTCCTCACCCGGCGGCTTGTAGTACTTAAACTGTTTTAAGGCCATAGACATATTTCTTGCAAACACTTTGGAGCCTTTGTTCCGCTTTATCTTATCTTTAATACGAGCTGTATTAAAAGTAAGAATATTGTGCCGCAAGGATTTCTTAATTTATCTATTGAGCTGCCTATGTGACGTAGCAACATCGAGAGACTGCAGTCGTAACGAGCGTCGTTCAGCCATGAGGTTAAGGGTGTCTTCAGAAAGTTTCTGAGTTCTATTTGTACGGAGTGTCTTAAAGAACTGAGACACCACCGTATGGACGGTTTCTACGAACCTGTTATTGATCTCGTCCACCTTATTATCTTATAGATAATCAAACCGATTTGTGAGCTCGAGTTGAAAGCTCTCTAGGTTTTGGATATGGGCGTGAGTTGGTCGGAGCGTAGACCAAAATAAAAACGGGACCTTTCATGTTTAACGTTAATATTTAATGTGCCTCTAACGATTTGGTGATTACTACCGGTTTTCACCAAGTGAATCACAGAAACATCATTAAATATCCGTGTCTTGTTGGTCAAGATGACTTCTCGTTGAACCGTCGGGACTCATCCAGGTCCATTTCCTGTGAGGCGGCTTCTGGAAAAAAGAATTCATCATAAAGAGTCCTTTTCTTTCCAGAAAATCGGCCAGCCTCTGACCCCTGGGGTTCCGTTGCCCATATCAAAATTCCCCACTCTCAACTCATCATCGCTTCTCTTGCCTAGCTTTTCATTGAAGTCCCCCATAACAACAGTGAAGTGAGAGTTGTTTGTATGTATGGCTCTACTCATACATATACTCTACTTCTTCAACTGGGTGTGACGAGGTCGGTGCATAGACCTGAACGACCTTCAGCGAATATATTTTAGATATTCTGAGTGTTAGGTATGCGACCCCGCTCGATACACTGTCGATGGTGATAATGTTGTTGATGAGTGATTTGTGGACGTGAAACCCGACCCCACCTTGAGATTTATGGTCGCCTTCCCGGTAGTAGAGTAGGTTACCGGACTTGACACTCCCAGAATGTCCCAGCGTAACCTGCTCATTTACTCTTCCAGTTCAACAATCTATTCGTCTGTCCTCAAAGTGCGGATGCTGTGTGCTACCAGGGCCAGTTGTCGCCGTAGGTGTTGGTAGCCGTTCGTCTCCCGGGGATTCTTACGCACCCCTAGCCCCGCCGTTGCCATGGCTGCTACCGTAGCCAGGAATAGCGGGGCCGCCGGGGACTCGGGCCTGGTCCTTGTGTGTCTATTCATGAGGGGTTATTGCCATACTTAGACCCTTGTTACATCATAAATCATATTAAGCACGAAGCTATGGGTAGCCCCACTAGTATTATTAAATTAAATTTCATAAAATAAAATGGTCATCAACATTTTGATTTCGACCAGATTCGAATTGGCATTGATCAATCGTTCCTCCTAAAGTCGTTTCGAATGGCTTCCTTCTATAAAATTGCTGTAGATATACAAATATTTCCGAGCCCTGCCATTTCCATAAAACCAACAACATAAAGCATTGTACACATCAGCCCGATATGAATAGCTAACTTATGAATAGCTATAGTAGCGTATAGTAACGCGAGTCCGCAAAGTTCTTTTGTCACGATTATCGTACAAATCCGATCGGGAGTGTGCTGCTTTCAACGGCAAACTGCATTATGAGTTATCAGCCGTTGTGCTTTAGGGATGTGACTGCTGGATGGAAACTAATGTTTTGTTATTCTAAACGAGTTACACTGTGAATCTGTGGGATTGTTTAAAACCATCATTATCGGTCTTTGCGTCTATTTCAGACGATTCAGGTAACGCTTGTGGTTTGCACCGCGTGACCGTTGTTTTGGCAGAGGTGGATTGGATGTATCTGCCTACCGATGTCGTTTCGCTGGTTTGTGGGCTAACGAGACAAACCAGGTTTGGTCGTGGTGTTTAAGACTTATTGCAATGGACACCTATTGCAGTAGGTGGATTGGATGCCGATGCCGTCTCGCTCGTTTGTCGGTTAATGTGACAAACCAGCAGGGTGATTACGTATCTCGCGACAGGTTTTGCAACAGACAATTGACAGCAATATTGCTGTCAAAATGTCAATTTTGTCTTAGAGAACAGCAAGGAATTGATATTTGACAGCAATATTGCTGTCAATTGCCTGTTGCGAAACAATACGATACCCTGCGGGTTTGGTCGTGGTGTTTAAGACCTTTGTGTGTTTTTTCCTCCATTCTGGTCTGTTTTCACATTATACAAATAAATAAAAAGGCGTACTTTATTTGTAACATTCACAATTGTTTAGAAGCTTAAAACAAGACGTAAATATGATGTACTTAAATATACATTTAAATAATATAAACAAACGTATTCATGCTACTACAAAATTGGCGTTCGACTCAGCAAAAATGTTGTGTTAATATCAGTATTATAACAACGCTGATCTTCCATTGAAAACAGGCCTGGGCTGTCACGCCCAACTAACACGTAATTACTTAATACAGAAGTTGGTTTCTTTGTGATGTGGTGCTGGAGAAGAATGGAAAAACAAGCTGAACCGAAGGAATGATAAACATATAAGCATTGCGCAGCGTAAATGAGAGGACTCTGTATGACTAATAAAAAAGAAACTCTTAAATTAGATTTTACAAAATATCCTTCTTCTATAAAGAAGGATATTTTGTAAAATCTAAAATATCAGGATTTTATAAAATGGACTACCCCGGTCGGAAAAGGCAGCCCTACTGACTTCTGTAATCCAACGCATTTCGATTACAGAACTTGTCCATTCAATGGTCATTGGGGATATGGACCTAACTAATCAAGGACTTGTAGAAAGGAAAAAGAAAAGGAAAATTTCATATATTATCTCTCTCAATTTTCATAAAATATCACATACTCAAACAATTTTAGTCACAACAGAGCTAAAGATAAAACGTAAAGTTTTATCAAAATACAAGCTTACCCACGCGGTTTTACTCGGAAAAAAAACTTCTTGAGGCGTGCGACTACAAACACCGTGACACGAGATTTGTATAATTAAAGAAGATTAGTGTAACAATTAATGAACAAAAATAAGTAACATAGAAAAATGACATCAATAAGTGACAAAAACGGACAAGTGCGAGCGAGACTCGCGCCGTAAGGGTTCCGAATTAGAAGATATTATTATGGTATTTGCTCGTAAGTCAAAATCAAAGTCAAAGTAAATAAGTATTTATTCAATAGAGTAAAACGCTACATAGAATAGTCAATTTACAAAAGAAGTACAAGACACATTTAAATTGAATAAAGCACATTGTTGAATTCACTCGCTTCAGATAACTTTTCTTCCAAGTGAGGGAAAGAAGCGAACAAGAAACCTCACTCTGTCACTTCTATTCATTGTTACAATTTCTGTCTTAGTATTATGCTTAATTTTATGTTCGCAAGGATATTGGATACTTTGGATTTGGCAAGATGACATTATTTCTTATCGTGGTTCAATCGAGCAACACACGGTCAAGGGTCAATATCAATCAAATAACCATAATCTATGGAGTAATAAGCTTTTTCTATGAGATTTAGTTTTAAATTATGATGTTATAAAGCTTAATCGATAGTTCAGTCGCCTCAGAAGGAAGCTTATTATAGAAGAGCAAACAGTTTCCCATAAATTATTAATTTTTTTTGGAATCTAAATTTAAGGATGTAATTTTTTTTTCGATGTCCCTTGTTTGTTCAGCAACACATATAAAAAATAATCCTTCAACTGCTTCTTATGGAATTGGCACTAGTTGGCGCTAATCAACGATATTTCAAATTTAAGACGCTTTTTTCTTCAAAGTTTAATACAGTCATAAGGGGTTAAAAAACTAAATTTCATATTTTTTCTTTTACTTGCCACAAAAGCTCCCAGCATTCCAATTTTCAGAGCTGTGAGACTTCTGGGCTTCTGTGCTAAAGATTTTCCATTTTCATACAATTTGACACTTGTCACAATAACTTCTGGATGCCCTGAATTTGAACCGTGATTGCTGAAGGGCATCTGCCCGGAGACCTTAATGTTTGGTATACATTTTAAGTTTCCCATAACCTTCAGCCGTTTCGGAGAAAAAGGGTCTTGACAAAAAGACAGACAGACAAACGAGCGATCCTAGAGCCCTACAAATGCAAAAACGCTATTTTCGTTTCGACTCAGAATCAATGAATGTGGCTTTGAGAAAATACACAGGTAGACGTTGGGTAAGACGTGTGTTTTGACTAACGAGACGTGTGCAAGAAAAACGTTCAAACAAGCAAAAAACATTATCCAAAAGATTCAGACTCCTGCAAAATAATACCAGTAAACCTTCCAAAACGCGTTTTTAGCTTTTCAAATCAGATTCGATGAAAATTCGGCCTTTATCCGTAATCAAAAACTTAACAACCTACTTGTTCTACACAAAAGCGCCAGATACAAGAAGTTCCCAACTTCATCCCCAGATTACGAGTATAGCCGATCCATTGAAAATATCCATAAAAGTCGAACATTACCCAAAACAATGGCGGGAGGGCTACGGTATTAGGTGCTTGCGCTCCTATTGAGCAACTTTTGTGCCATTGTGTTGTCCACTAAGGGAGCGAACAAAGACACGAGACATAGACCGAAATTCATCAGCCAGCCGATTGTTTGCTACAAAGGAGACTATTGTCGACGAATATGATATCGTAACATAAAGTGTAATAATTAGAGCACCTAGGGACGGTCTGATTTCGCAATAATGCTGGATGTCTTGACGATGTCATATTCGAAAGATATACAGTAAAATGGAAAAGAAATCCATTTCTTCTATTTGATGGCCATTGCGGCGCAGTCGGTTTTAGCCGGCTGTGACGCAGGTTGTGGGCGGGTTCGATTCAAGCCGCGGGGCGAATGTTTGGAGCAGTTCTGCAGATTTATGTCCGTGGTCTGGATGTTTTTCTATGTATATACCTACGTTATGTATGTACATATTTACTAAAAAAATAAATAAGTACTTCTATCTGGTTTCCACAATTCAAACTTTTTGTAGTTTGGATCTTGATGGTGCTGTCTAAGCGTCACTGGGAGACCTGCAGTCGAGCGTCGTTCAGTCATGAGATTCAGGGTCTCATCAGAAAGTTTCTGAGGTCTATTTGTACAGTATGGAGTTATGGACAGTTTCTACGAACGTGTTATTGATCTCGTCCTTGACAATGAACTTATTCCATGAATATCTACGGATGTACAATCAATGAAGGAGAATATTATGTTCCGGGATCAGCGGGAGTTTTAAATGCCCCACTACCCTAATTATAGTCATATAAGTTAATTTTATAGAATATTTAATATGTTTACTTGTAAATAAATACATACCATACATAGAAAAACACCCCGACTTGGGACTAATATCTGCAGAAAACTTACAAACATTTGTCCCGCGGCGAGAATCGAATCGCGTCTCAGCCGGCTATTAAACCAACTGTGCCACGCAGGCCGTCAAAGTTTATTTTATTTAAGCTTCTGTTTCTCACAGATATAGCGGTTGGGCGCCCTCTGCACTCGCCATAGTTCGGTAACGTTGTCATGGCCATCTGTGGTCAACAACATTAAAAGTAAAAAAAAAAAGTGTCCGTTCATTGCATAACTAAGCCACATCTAGAACCCCCTAGCTACATCTCCGCGCGTGCCGGAATCACTCCCATTGACAATAGCCCGGTCTCCGTTTTTCGTATTTGAACTCACTTAAACAGCCCACAATTGTGGCTGGCTACTTTGCTTCACTTTGTTTGTGCTCGTATTTCCTTACTTAACGTTTTTGTGAAGCGCCTTTTAAGGACAGGCAATTTTACTTTGTTTATTTGGGTGTGCAAGTGGTTAAGTCTGAACGCGAGGCATCCTGTTACAGGAATAATCAAGAGATGAACTTGGAAGTGCATCTTGATGAGATTAAAGTTATTTTACACTAGATCACATCAAATAATCATTATTTTAAAAGTATAGGCGTATTTAAGATAGTGTAGAGTCTCCCATAATGTGTAATTGCACATATAGAAGTTAGGTTATGTTTTTTTACGTTTACAAAAACATATTAACAGGAATTATTTAAGTTTTCGGTTTAAGGTATTCCGGTATGTTTGGGAAACCGCATCACTTATTTGAGCGACGATTTCTCCGAAATGAAAGAAGCTAGCTTAACCCTTATCTTGTTACTAGACAGTTCATGGTTAAAACGACATTCATGATTTTTTCAGATTTGTATACACTATGTGAAAATCAAGTAAAAAAGTTAATTTACACACCTTACGTGTATGGGAGGTAGATAGATATTTTTTTATTATTTATAGAAAAAACATCCAGAGCACCCTGAACATCGAGATCGTATAGACATTTGGCCTGAGGTGGGAATCGAAACCGCCCTCTACCTCTACCAACCTCTTGTGTCGCAGGCGGACCTTCGTCCGCTGCGCCACATATGTCGTCTACAATTTAATGTTGCGCCTCCTCTCTTGTCCATGGACAGCAATGTCTTTCCGTCTATCAACATCCCATTGATGATGGCCTCCTTGACATGTCCGTCAACGGCGAAACTGGCAAAAACTTTAATTAGGTTTTTCGCTGATGTGAACGATATGGCTAGCAAGCCCAAATTTAGTTTTGAAAACTCTGGCACAGGATGCACAGTACAGTTATTGTCCTGCAGAATTATAGGTGTAAAGATATACAGTTTTGGGTAGAGCTTTTCGAGACTGGCGCTTGGCGTCAAGATGTTCAAGACGTGCCTCCTCAAAGAGTGCGCATGATTGGTGTACAGTGTTGCGCCAGTCAGAACGATGAAGTGCAAGTTCTTCCCAGTTGTTATCAACATCCCATACTGCGCTCGCCAACACGCCTGCCAGGCGTGGTGAGTATAGCGAAACCCCCTCATGATCAGTACTTTGAGTGTATAAAAAATATCATGACTAGAGTACTTTTTAGGTAAGAGCCTAATAAAGTGTTCTTCGATTAACTTTGCTACGGTTACTGATGGTACTGTTTAATGTGCCCAGAATAAATGTATTATTATTATTATTTTGACTTTGCCCCAGCCGTGTTGACCATTTTGTGTGTACCACCGACTTTCAATCCGAACATCAAGGGTTCAATCTGTGTGTTTCTTGCTTGAAAAATATATGTGCACATATAGCAGGTGCTTTAACGCCGTGACATTTTCGCACTGTCCTGCGATCTGAGATACACGTCCCGAGTGCATCTGAACAAAGGCCTTTGCATCTTGTTCTGTTCTTGGTTTTTTGTTTTCTTCTTTCCCTCACTTGGAAATAAAGTTGCTATAACAAAAATCAATTTTTACACACAAATTGGTTTACAAGTCGGGCGACCCGGGGCGCCCACGCTGGCGGTTCCGCGTGCATTAGAGATTCATTTATTTACTTCAAGGCTGAGCTTCCTACGGCTCGGCGCGCTTTATCGGGTGTGTGTTAGATGTGCACCACAGATAATATAATACACTAGTAGATGTGCACATACATTTTTCGTGAAATAAATTTTGTGCACGGCCGGAGCCACGCCATTCAGTCAACACGGCTCATTATGAGTGCATCAAGCTTAACACTCGTAAATGTATAACATTGCTGTCTCTTGGAAAGGGGCCAAACAGTTTTTATCGATATTCTATACAATGAGCGATGGCACAATAGTTTGAATGGCTCCCGATTAAAGATTAGGCAGGCCACTGGAGGCTTTTCAAGAGATGAGCTTGGAAGAGCATCTTGATAAGATTAAAGTTATTTTACACTAAGTAGATCTATTATAATATCATTACAATTAGCCATAAGTGTCCCACTGCTGGGCAAAGGCCTTCCCTCCAACTCTCCATGCATACGCGATCCGCCGTCAATTCGACACATGTGCTAATATAGATAATAATATTTTTTGAAGGTTCAATACCTTCAAAAAAATTCCGGGCAAGAGCGAGTCGGATTCGCGCACCGAGGTTTCCGTGCCATCATACAATATAATATATGATACAGGCGGTTTATATTTATTGGAGAACCTTGACAGCGCCATCTCTTGTCTTATAGCGGAACTTATGTAGATTTTTACACTTTCGACGATTTCTAAAAAACTACGCCAATTAGAGAGTTCATTATAATTTTCCTGTAATCTTTACATACACTCCTATTAGCAATAAGAGTTTCAGGGGTTCAGCAAACTTCGGAGATAAGGGGGGCAACCCTATTTTTTTCAACGTTTTTGTAAATAAGTCGAAAACTATACGGCTTAAAGCAACAATAAAAACTGTTTATTAATGTGCCTTTCATATGATACCCCACACGACCTAGTAACTTCACAAACATTTTGAAAACCCCCCTTCCCTTTTAAAAAAAAACCCCTAGCCTAAAAAACTATGCAAATTAGAGAGATCGCTATAATTTTCTATAAACTTTACATACATTTATATTAGCTATAAAAGTTTCACGGGTTTACCTCTGCAAACTTCGGAGATAGAGGGGGGAACGGTCGTAATTTCAACATTTTTGTAAATAACTCGGAAACGATACGGCTCAAAGTAAAACTAAAATCTGTTTATTAATGTGAAAATAAATACCTTTCATATGATACCCCACACGTCCTAGTAACTTCACTTAAATATTTTGATATCCCCTATCCCTGCAATCATAATAAGAATGTTTTTTAGTATTTTCATATTATGCTATATTAGTAAAAAAGTGTTATCTTTAACCAGTTGAAATGTCAAGTCGTTAGCATCAGTAGTTCTCGAGATATCCACTTGTGACAGACAGACAGACAATGTGATACCATAAGGGTTCCTTTTTACCATTTTGTCTGGAACCCTAATATTATGATAAGCGTCTTTAAGATGTGGAGACTCTCTAGTGTGACGTCACAAGTTTGTAATTTCACAATATAAATTATGAAATTCCAACTACAATTCCTGGGCGAAATTGGTTTTCATCATCATCATTTCGGTCGTAAAATGTCCACTGCTGAACACAAGCATTACCGCATGGATCTCCATGAGGGGTTGATGCCATACTAACCACTTTTGGCAGGCGGGTTGGCGAGCGCAGTATGGGAGGTTGACCCACGGAAAGACGCTGATGCCCATCTTCCGGAAGGGAAATTTGAATTAATGTTTTTTTTTTTAATGTTAGGTACTAAACGATTATAATAGTAAAGACAGTTTTGATTTAGGATTCCGTTATTTTTAGATTTTTAGCTTTTTTAGTTTTGGGGAATTTGCTGCTCAAATAAGTATACGGTTTACAGGAATACTTTGAGTTTTCAATTGATACCTGTTTACTGTTTTTAGAAAGTGACGACACAGCAGCTTAATGCTCTGTGTATTTTTAAATGACTGAATTTCATGTTTCTTAATATTTGTGTGTTGTTTGAGGTTAAAATTTGAATATTGTGTTTTTTCAATGTGTTTTTTTGTAATATGGGTCATATTGCCTGAAATAAACGAATTTTATTTATTTATTTATTTATATATTTTGGTAAACGTAAAAAGAACCTGCAACAACTTCTTAAAACAGGTCTACGGTTACCTACGGTACCCTACGAAGCGCGTGGTCCGACACGGACCTAGCCCGAATAATTAATCTAGTCAATTTGTATTATTCTAATCCTATTTATTTGCCGTTTCAAAAATAATAAAAACGCAGTATGGAATGTTGATAAACGGAATGATGTTGCTGGCCATCTTTCCGATTATCAACATTCCGTAGGCTTCCGGAGGTATCCCTTGGCAGATTCTCACTGCATCCACGGGTAAAAGAGCAGAGGCAACATTCTACTACCGGCACCCCACGGCGAACCCTTTTATATTACCAATGAATGGCAATATTGAATCACATAAGTTAATACACCATGAATAATACACCGCTTTGCCACTATTGTTGTCAGCGGGGCAATTTCGTTTTTTAGGGTACTTACTACCCCATTGTGCTAGTGGCGATGGCTAGGGGAGGTTGACCAGGGCAACACCGATTGCGGATTTTGAGGACAAAATTAAACCAACACACAGGCTGTATTATAATATGTCATCATCATCATCATTTCATCCATAAAACGTCCACTAATGAACAAAGGCCTCCCTCATGGATCTCCATGAGGGGTAGTTGCCATACTCGCCACGCTTGGCAGGCGGGTTGGCGAGCGCAGTATGGGATGTTGATATAGGGAAAGACGCTGCTGCCCATCTTTCGGAGGTATCCCGTAGCAGGCTCTTACTGCATCCACGGGCATGAGAGGAGGGGCAACATTCTACTGCCGGCGCCCCACGGCTGATATTATAATATGTGCATAAGCCCAACTCGTCCGTGTTGGCCGAATGGCATGTACCCCCGACTTTCAATCCGAAAGATCAAATGAAGAGCTAATGGATTTTTCTTTCTTGAATAATGTATGTTCACATTTAACACGTGTTTAGCGGTGAAGGAAAACATCGTGAGGAAACCAGCGGCTTAGTCAGCTTCAGATGTATTGACCAGTTCTTTTCTCCGACAATAGCCGACTGCATGGAGGAAGGAGGTGGTGGAGAAGCCTAATCCATCTTACAATGTGCCAGGCACTGCAGCGTCCTGTACAGAATTATTAATAAGTTGCTGACGCTGTATAAATCATCTATAATAGATGTATAGGCCTTACTTACTTTCTTACACCCCCAAAAGGGAGTGGTTAGCAACCACCCCAAGGAACCACTGTCTTTTTTCGCCTTTCCAAGTTTCAGTGATTTTCATTAAAAATAAAACCGGGCAAGAGCGAGTCGGATTCGCGCACCGAGGGTTCCGTGCCATCATACAATATAATATGTGATAAAGGCGGTTTATATTTGTTTGAGAACCTTGACAGCGCCATCTCTTGTCTGATAACGGACTTTATGTAGATTTAATACACGTTCGATGATTTCTAAAAAACTACGCCAATTAGAGAGGTTGTTATAATTTTCCTGTAAACTTTACATACACTCCTATTAGCAATAAAAGTTTCAGAGGTTTATCTATGCGAACTTTGGAGACAAGGGGGGAGGGGACGCTATTTTTTTCAACGTTTTTGTAAATGAAAACTATACGACTAAAAGCAAAACTGCAAATGAATATCTTTCACATGACCTAGTAACTTCACATTTTTTTTAAACCCCCTTCCACCCCTTTATCTAATAAACTATGCAAATTAGTGAGTTCGCTATAATTTTCCTATAAACTTTACATACACTTCTATTAGCTATAAAAATTTCACGGGTTTATCTCTGCAAACTTTGGAGATAAGGGAGGGAACGGTCGTTCTTTCAACATTTTTGTAAATAACTCTGAAACGATACGGTTTAAAGGAAAAATAAAAACTGTTAATTAATGTGCAAATGAATACCTTTCATATTATGAAACCCCACAAGACCTATTCATCCAACCAGTATTATACTAACTTACATTTTTCTCTGCCATCTCTCAAAAATACAAACATACAAACGTATAAACATACACACATAAAACATATAAACATACAAACGTACAAACATTCAAACATACATACATCATTATCATTTCAGTCGTAGGACGTCAACTGCTGGACATAGGCCACCCTCATAGGTTTCCAGTTATTGCGGTTGGAAACGATCTGCATCCACCGTCGACTTGCGGTCTCCACCAGGTCATCCAGGCCCATCTTGTTGGTGGACGTCCTACGCTGCGCTTGCCGGTCCGTGGCCTCCACTCGAGAACTTTTCAGCCCCATCGGCCATCTGTTATGCGAGCTATATGGCCTGCCCATTGCCACTTCAACGTTTTAATCCGTTGTTGTAGTCTTTTCGAAACCCAAGGCTACAGTACCATACGGGACGTGACAGTTTGGGACGCTGAAAGTCATCGAAACTGCGATCGAGACGACTTGCAATGACCCTTGAGAACAGCTTATAAACATGGCTCAAAAGCGAGATCGGTCTGTACATTTACAATTAAAGTACAAGGAGGTCAAAAAGGCTGCCCAGACAAGACATAAATGGAGAGGTGGGATCAGTTCCACCGACAATAACAAAACACCCAAATAAGAAGAAGAATACTTTACCTACATGTGGGGAAGGATTCAAAGAATGTTGGCCCTCCTTTCTGCCGTATCATGCCGGCAGTAGAATATTGCCCCAGTCTACTACTTTCATGTCAGTGGACGCAGTAAGAATCTGCTAAGATATCCCATCTTTGGAAGATCGGCAGCAGCATCTTTCCGTGTATCAACATTCCGTACTGCGCTCGCCAAATCGCCCGCCAAGCGTCGTGAGTATGCCAACAACCCTGTCATGAGATGGAAGAAACCCTTATCTTGCTTCATCCGTAGTTTAAATTGTGCCAATCCAACAAATCAATATCCACTTATTTACATAATAATAACTCATCAAACATCGGAAGTGTTGATTAATGTGTGTCGGTAGCACAGTCGCACAGTGACCAGAAGTAGCTTGGTAACTAGCGTTCAGTTACTTTTGGAGACATCTGGAGCTTGGCTTAAGTTAAATGCTTAAAAATGTATTAATTAAAGGGTTGTCTTTTTCAAACGTTCGCAATCACAACACATTTTTAAAACACATTTATCCGGGTATTTATCGCGTAAATTACCTTCATAAAATCCCGACGTTTCGCTTGGATTGCACCAAGCACGGTTCCGGGAAGACTAATCCCCTTTGAACGTCTCCCCGCCTTTAAAATATAAACAGTTACTTCACGAATCTGAAAAAAATCTTAAATGTAATTTGAAAACTATAGCTACCTATTTTGTTTCGGTGAAATTGTCGCTCAAATAAGGGATACGGTTTACCAAACATACCGGAATACTTTAAACCGAAAACTCAGAAAATACGCGGATTAATCACGTAATAAATTAAAGTCGGATATCTTGTCAAGTTTTCTTAATATAAACTTGTCAGCGTGTGTACTTTGTTGACACAGTGAGATGCTAAGCTACTTTTGCACTAGCGCGGTCGGAATTCAGGTTAGGTAAAGGCTCGCGGATAATCAGAGACGATACGGGTTATCAATTTCCTATTGTGTGTTAACAGTTGACTGAATGTGTCAGCAAGGTATCGATTCTGTGGTGCTACTAGTGCATAGAGCCTGACAGATAATTTGATAACAACTACCTATTTGTGCCTAATTAATTAAGAATCTAAATCTTATCTCAATTGCCTGGTGGATCCCACTTCTGATCAAAGGTTATTTTATCCAATTCTTCCGACTTGGGGCTTTTGTCAGAGTATAAAAAAATATATGTAATGCAATTTTCCATAAGTATCGTAAGTATTCTGTATCTTCAGGGATATATGCAGCGTGCTTAAAGCCTTGAAGGTAGATAGTTAAATAGATAAATATTTATTGTACATCACACATTGAAAGAATACAACAATAAAGAAAAGTAAAATTAAAACACAGGAGTACAAAGGGCGGCCTTATCACAATAAAATAAATTGAATGAAGATAATTTGTTATCAACCCCCCATTTTCTTAGTTAATAATAAGGTACAGTCGCGTTTATAGTAAAGGATACCACTAAGGCTTAGTGGTATCTATTACGAACGATGAACGCGACTGTACCTAAAAGATCCCACTTCTGATGAAAGGTCTTCCTCTACTTCTCATCCAATTCTCCTACTCCCGTTCCCGCTTTTTTGAGAGTATTAAATAAATATAAATGTATGTTACTATAGTTTAAGTCCTTTGACTGCATACAACGTTGCGTTAATAACACGACTCCGGTTTATCAGTTTATCAACTAACTGCCAATTCTGTCTAATAAATAAAGTACCTAAATATAATATCAATAGCCTGATGGATACCACTTCTGATCAAATGTATTCTTCTCTTCATCTAACTCTCCAGGGGTTTTCTCAGACTCTCTAATTATATAAATCCGAAAGTTCATTTGTATATTTGCTTGTTACCTCTGTAAGCAAAAACCACTGAACAGATCAAGGTGAAAGTACATATTTTGACCAGGATTAACACATGAGATTTTACGTAGGTACTTTATCCGGGTAAAGCTGCGAGCAGAAGCGAGTATAAAATAAAAATGTATGTTGCTACAGTTTATGTCCTTTCTGTATACAACGTGGCGTTAATAACACGATTCCGTTCGATCAGTTTGTCTGAGTTCACAGTTCCATTGTGGAGGGAAGCATTGTGAGAGTACAATCGAGCCATTACGCAGCATTGTGACAGTGTTAACATATCGTTATCACGATCAGCGCCATCTATTGTCCGACGGACAGGACTTTTGTGATGAAGTTTTATTTCGAAGGGGCTTTGGGGAGCTGCGAAGTACGTAGTATGGAATTATCAAATGAGAAATGAGCTTCCGTGGATTTTGTACCAAAATAATTATATATTTTTGTAATCTACTTAATTAAAAAAGTAAGACCTGCACATATGTATATTATAGGTAAAAGGTCAGCAACTGGTATTCATGAAGTACAGGACGCTGCAATGCCTGGGACATTCTAAGATGGATAAGGCTTGCCCAGCTAGCACCTATATCATCCTCCCAGCGTCGATCGGCTATTAGGAAAAAACAGGTAAATATGTACGTCTAAAGCTGATTAGGCTGCGGTTGCCACAAACCTGATTGAGCGTGATGTTTTCCTTCACTGTTAAAGCACGTGTTAAATGTGCACTTAAATTATTCAAGACAGGAAAACGGGCGGTATCGAACCCACGGTGTCGGTATGATTTTATATGTACTAATTTTCATTTTTCATTTTCATTTTTTCATGTACCTACCTAAAGAATAGATGATTTGACCTGAGGTTCACCAGCACAGGGCAGATTTTTACTGCATCCACGGGCAAGAGAAGAGAAGCAACATTCTACCTTTGAAAATTAATATCAGGACTTTGGTACAATAATTTAACATAAAGATATTTATTAAAACTAAACTAAGTGGCCGCATATGAGTCACAAGGGAACTTTTGGAAAAATCATGGGACTCTAAAATACATTTTGCGAAACGAAAAAAAACAACCTAGGTTGGGTGGGCTATATAAATATATATTTATATATATGTATACATATATATTATTTAACCTATGTTGTCCCACGGCTGGGCAAAGGTCTCCCCTAAAGTCCTAAATATATCTTATATATTATATAAATATATACTATATACATACATATAACTAATATATATAACACTTAGTTTAGTTAATATCCGCCTAATATAAATAACGCTGTCTGTCTGTCTGTTCATGAGACGATTACAACCGAACGCATTGACCGATTTACATGAAACTTAATTTGTTAGCAGCGTCTTAATGAGAAAAGGGTATTGATTGGTTTTGGTGACCCTAGGGTTACAGGGACCGGAGTTATTGTGACCTCAAAATGTCACCAAAAAAATAAAAGTCTTCAAATGTCCGAAAACGTCCAAAAACCCAAAAATGCCATTTTTGGCCTTTTTACATTTGTGACCGTTTGAGGCCTTCGGCCCCTTTTCTGGTACCCCCGTACCAATGCTTGTTGAATAGAAGTTAAAGAGTAAGGTGTCTTTTTCACTTATTTCTCTCTCTTGGAACAAAAAGTTTTCTGAAGCGAACGAATTTAATTTATATCTGTTTTGTTTCTTTTTTGTAACTTTGACATTTCTATCTGGCCTTAGGGTCCGAATGAATGAACACCTTTTGACTTTGACTTTGAGTATTTATTTAGAAATCGGCTCCATTTATATCATCCAAATGAGTCATCCATCTGTTAGAAGTTGAATAATAAGCGATTGATAAAATCGCCCGACTGCCTGTGACAATTCGCACTCGATCCGAAGCAACAATGATATGGAACCACCAGGGTAAACGGACCCCCTTTCAAATAAAATTTATCCACAATCAGAAGGGATGGGGTGTATCCAGGGACCTAGCTAAACTGGTCCCGAGCATAAGCTACCCACTAACTATTCTGTGCGATGTTATTCAGTCCATGATGGATCATAATTTCTGACAACATTGTATGAAAACAAATGAAGTACTTGTACCTAGCTAGTCAAATACTGTTTGTAGGCGTTTACTGTTTGCATAAAAGTACATACAACGTTTTTGTAGGCTCTGCATGCATATTATATCGATGTTTAATTTAAATTGAATGACCACTTTATTTTAAGTCATATCTTTAACATTTTTGAGGGATTTACAGTAAAGTCAAGCTTAGAGTTAAAAAAATAGTGAAAAAAGATAGTGAAAGTACAATTCCTCCTTCTCTCACTGCTGAGGATCGTGACTAGTACAAGTACTCTTCCTATCGTTTTCCTTCATCTCCCTCTGTCGTCGGCTTAATGGAGTGGTGTACAATTTAACTATTATAATAAATGATGGACAATTTCTTAATCACCATCTAGCCCCAAAGTGAGCAGTGTGTGTTACGGGTAGGTAACAGCTAAACTAACTGCGTCCAAAGATTTATTAAGTCACCAGAGCCGGGAATCGAACACGCAAAATGTATGAAATAAACATCTTTTATTTTTATACTACCGATCAATAAGGTCCATCGAAAGGAAATAATCTTTCTAAGCATTGCTTTTAAATCACTTTCAAAACTAACGTGAGGCACACTATTGATTTTAAAAATACAGGGATCACTCACGCTCTAATTTTCAGTCGGACATCAGGCCGAATATCATTTCTTGAAAACCTTAACTTAAAACATAGAGATGTTTCCAAAACGGTTCAAAAATAACACGCGGAGTTCAGACAAAGATTTAAAGAAACAATTACAACAATTATTTATGTTTTCATGGATCCCATCATAAATAAGTCCCCCATAACAACACTCACTTCACTGTTGTTATGGGGGACAACAATGCAAAGTTAGGCAAGAGAAGCGATGATGAGTTGAGAGTGGGGCAATTTGGTTATGGGCAACGGAACCCTAGGGGGCAGAGGCTGGCCGACTTTCTGGAGAAAGAAGGACTCTTTATGATGAACTCTTTCTTCCAGAAGCCGCCTCACAGGAAATGGACCTGGAAGAGTCCCGATGGCTAAGAGTCGCTCAGCGAGCTATGGAAAGGGCTGTGCTCGGGGTTTCTTTACGGGATCGAATCAGAAATGAGGAAATACATAGAAAAACTCGGGTCACCGACATAGCCAAGCGGATTAGTGTATTGAAGTGGCAATGGGCAGACCATGTAGCTCGCATAACAGACGGCCGATGGGGCTGAAAAGTTCTCGAGTGGAGGCTTCGGATCGGCAAACGCAGCGTAGGACGTCCACCACCAAGATGGGCTGACGACCTGGTGAAGCAGGTGACGGTGGATGCAGATCGCTTCCATCCGCTATAACAGGAAATTCACGAAGGAGGCCTATGTCCAGCAGTGGACGTCCTACGGCGGAAATGATGATGAATGATGAATTAATTTTATTTAGGAACCAGACATACAAAAATGTTAATCCACGGCGGAAATTTAACTCGCAATCTTCGGCGTCTCTGCTAAATATTTCACAACTGCGTCACGTAAACGCCATAAGGCAATGCCGTGCGGTCACCGGTCATATCACAGGAAATCCAGGGTCAATCTTGCAAAGTCACTATCTCCAAACAATAGCCAGATAGTGGTCCGAAACTCAGGTTCGGTTCTATTGTAATAAATTAATTAATAAAATCGTGGGGGCGGCCATTGTCCAGCGGATCCGATCTCATTAACCAACATTGTGACGCAACAATGGCGGACCACCTAAGCGCACGTCAGCATTTAAAGTTTAATTGAAGTTAGTGTTTATCATAAAGCGTTATTATGATGTCCGGAAGCTTTAAACCTAGTATCTTCATTAGAAACACGGATAGTTTGTTTTAGAACTATTTTCTGCGAATGTAACGCTGGTGAAATAACCCACCTAGCATTTCGGGTTTCTCAGATTTTGTATGGTTCCAATAAAATGTTATAACGATACCCAGAACTATTCAACCTAGTATCTTCAATAAGAGCACGGATACTTGGTTTTAGAACCACTTTCTGCGAATGGAACGCTGGTGAAATAAAACTCACCTAGCATTTCAGGTTCCTCAGGTTTTGTATGGTTCCATTAAATTGTTATTATGATGTGCAGTTAAATTATTAAGTGACACAAAAATCCTACAGCAAGTTAAAATTTAGCGCATTTAACTATGCCTTGATGGACTGAGTATATTACAATTACTACCTAACAGACTATTATAAAAATATTTCAGCACATTTTTATTTGATATCAATGACCTTAATCACCGCCGTGTCATTATCCGCCGTGGGGTGCCGGCAGTAGAATGATACCCCTCCTCTCATGCCCATGGATGCAGTAAGAGCCTGCTAAGGGATACCTCCGGAAGATGGGCAGCAGTGTCTATCTGTGTATCAATATCCCATACTGCGCTCACCAACCCGCCTGCCAAGCGTGGTGAGTATGGCAACTACCCCTCATGGAGATCCATGAGGGAGGCCTGTGTTCATCAGTGGATGTTTTATGGCTGAAATGATGAATGACCTTAATGATGGTGTATTATGATTAGCGGATAGGGATTTCATTATCTTAGCCATCTTTCGATCTCGTCACCCGTGAGTTTTGTAATATTGAAGAGTTTCGATAACCATCTTCGTCAGTTTCACTTCACCAAATCATACTTTCGAAATGCAAATTCTAGTATTTGCATTTCGAAAGTATGATTTGGCCCCAAAATTGCTGTATAATCCCTCCATTTCTCATAGATCCCATCATCACACCTGAGTTTTGAAAACAACAAAGAATAAAAATATAAAAACAAATACGAAAAGACGACTTGAGAACCTCCTCCTCTTTTTGAAGTCATTTAAAAATAATTACTATAGCAATAGTAGTTGACCATTCGTAGACATTCCAACTTCTAACTCAAAAGCTCCCCAGAGAAGTTCGTATCATTTTATTCCATTTTAATACCGTATTCATGCGAAATCCAATTTTAATATTGCAATCCATGGAGCAGCGTAAGATTGAATTTGATACATCTCATACCAGCCACGGCTATTCAGTGTTGCCAGAGCGAAAACTACACGTATTCAAAACTGAACGAAACCGCCCAAAATATGGTTTACCGCCCTAAGGGGCATGCACGGGCAACTTTGTGTTGGATTCAGTCTTTGAAATAAGCTTTAATAAATTAATTTATTAGGTAAAAAAAACTTTAAAATAATTGGTTGAAGATATCTGCTTCAAAATTGAGAATGAATTGAAATACATAGTACATACAGGGCCAGCTAAATAAAAGCTTGTAAAATTGATTAGCATTAGAAATAAGTGCAGGATTGGTGCTTGCTGAATCTCGGTTATTTAAATACAAATTCAAAAAATACTTCATGTAGTGCGGCTGCATGGACCTTTTTGATGCGTCAAATTACAAAATAAAACAACACCACAATTTAATAGAATAAAGGACATAATTGAATCTATTCAGTGTTTCACTTTAGATGACATCCGAACATCGAACAGTAGAACCTAACTCGGTCGTTATGGTCAACATTTAACAATTTTATTTTGTCTTATGTTACGTTTCACGGAGTTGAAGCAGATTCCGTCTCAAGTGGTTTTGTCCTCTAGGTAATCTTTCCAATTTTCCGTAGAAACTTTCATCCACTATTTTAACTCATTTAGTTTAGTTTACGCAACAAAAAGTAACCTATTTCCGTCTCCATGGTCTTATCTACTCCTATACTAAAACTTTATTTAAATTCATCCAAATCGGTTCAGCGGTTTTAACGTGAAAAGGAAACATAAAAATCAAGATACATACATACACATCCACTCTTTCACTTTTATATATTAGTAGGGATAGGGCCTTTTGGGTCCTGATGTAGATCTCCTAGCGTCTGTTAATTGGCTAGGTTTCGGTGATCTCTTCGGAGAAACTAAAGGGTTTTTTCTGTGCGATTATGAATGAGGTAATCAAGACGAACAACTACAGAAAGTACATTATGAAAGATGGGACAACTGACATATTATGTCCCCACCCTGGGGAGTCCCTCAGTCATGTGCTTTTTTTATACGACTGACGAGTCTAGCCGAAGGCCCACCGGATGTAAATCGTTAACCTCTACTTACATCCTCTGCTTTCGGGCTGTTGCATCATTGCTAACTTAGAATATTTGCACAGACATAATCAAGTAGCCAAGATCATAGCCGTGGGGTGCCGGCAGTAGAATGTTACCCCTCCTCTCATGCCCGTGGATGCAGTAAGAGCCTGCTAAGGGATACTTTCGGAAGATGGGCAGCAGCGTCTTTCCGTGTATCAACATCGCAAACTGCGCTCGCCAACCCGCCTGCCAAGCGTGGTGAGTATGGCAACTACCCCTCATGGAGATCCATGAGCGAGGCCTTTGTTCAGTAGTGGATGTTTTATGGCTGAAACGAGTCAAGACGAACAACTACAGAAAGTACATCATGAAAGATGGGACAACTGACTGACTCAGTCATGTGCTTTTTTTATACGACTGACGAGTCTAGCCGAAGGCCCACCTGATGTAAATCGGTAACCTCTACTTACATCCTCTGCTTTCGGGCTGTTGCATCATTGCTAACTTTGAATATTTGCACAGACATAATCAAGTAGCCAAGATCATACACCAAGTAACGTGCTCTTCGATATGGCCTTACGGGCCCTGAAGTTCCATATTATAAATACGCCGGTTCTTGAACACGCCCTTGCCACTCTCTATTGGACCATTCTAGCGAATAAGCCTGATGTTGTTCTGATAAATCGGTTGGAGTGGAAGGCATTACTCGTTGATGTCACTATTCCACTTGATGCCAATCTCGTAAAGCGAGAAAGATAAACCTAACAAATACCTTGATTTGGCCCGCAAGATTGTCGCCATGTGGGATGTTGACTCAGCGACTATTGTTCCGATAGTCGTTCTCGAGAGCCTCGCTAGGCAGTTGGATCAAAAGCCTGATCGAAAAGGCAGTTCTCCTGACTCGGCACGAGTAAGGAGATTCCTCTCCTTTCTCAGTCCTAGTCACCGACCGCTTGAACCTTGCTTCAGGGCCGATGATTCACCGTTTTGATATACCTCTATTTTTTTTGTATTTGTTTATAATAAAAATTTATTTTTATGAGTTTACAAATAAATTATGTGGTATCTATATATATTATATAAAATTCAAAGTCCTGACTGACTCACTGACTGACTGATATATCAACGCACAGCCTAAACCACTGGACCTAAAGACTTGAAATTTGGCACACATATATGTACCTTGAGTGTCCTAGAGGTGCACTAAGAAGAAATTTTTCGAAATTCCCACGGGATAGGGAATAAATGGGATTTATATTTTCGAATCAAAGTGGCTCTGCGTGAAAAAGGGGATTTTAGGCAAAAGCTAGTATAAAATAAAAACCTTTTAGTATAAATTGGATGCGCTATTTCTGTTTATCTGTTTATGTATATTTTTGACTGTTTAATGCTGGGTAACTTCACTTGTAAGACAAAAACTAAAACTCATTTTTATACCAATTAAAAGGGGTAAGTCATGCCACCACAAGCAGATGATGAGATACTTACGCATGAATCGTAAAGGCAAAGATCAAACGGGTCTTTTTGACCCCGATAACGAAATGATGCTCGCTGGACACACGAGGGCTATACAATTAGCGTTAGGGTTTTATTGCAAATGAATTGTAAGCCTAGCCTTGGGGTGCCGGCGCAGTAGGAAGTTGCCTCTCCTCTCTGGCCCGATGCAGTAAGCATCTGCAAAGGGATACCACCCTAAGAGGGGTAGCAGCATCTTTCCTTTTATCAACACCCAGTACTGCACTCGCGAACTCGCCTGCCAAGCGTGGTGAGTATGGCAAAAACCCCTCATAATCAATTGTCTTTTTTAACTTTCGCGATCACAACACATTATTAACATACATATAACCGGGTATTTATCGCGTAAATTACCTTTATTATTTCCCGACGTTTCGCTTGGATTACACCAAGCATGGTCCCGGGAAGACTTCCCGGTAAGACTACGCGATATATTACGCAATAAATACTCGGTTAAATGTATGTTAATAACTCTCATAATCAGTACTTGGCGATCCATGAGTGAGGCCTGGGTCTAGCAGAGGACGTGCTACAGATGATGATGATGCATTCATCAGTTCAGCCGTAAAACGTCCACTACTGAACACAGGCCTCCCTCATGGATCTTCATGAAGGGTAGTTGCCATACTCACCACGCTTGGTAGGCGGGTTGGTGAGCGCAGTATAGGATGTTGATACACGGAGAGACGCTGCTGCCCATCTTCCGGAGGTGTCTCTTAGCAGACTCTTACTGCATCCATGGGCATGAGAGGAGGGGTAACATTCTACTGCTACTACCGGCACCCCGCTGCATTGTATTGTGCAGATGATGCATTGTATTGTAGGTATGAAACCAGTTTTTTATTGTAGGTAACTAATGTAGTTGGTAAGTAGGTGTTTTATTGATGTCTACACATTGGTAAGAATACAGTCATCATCCTTCATCTCATCTCAGCTGTAGGACGTCCACTGCTGGACCTAGTTCTCCCTCATATATCTGCAAGTACTGATCATGAGAGGGTTGATGCCATACCACGCTGGCAGGCGCTTGGCAGGTTGTCGAGTGTTGGGATGTTGTTACAAAGACGCTGTTGCCCATCTCCCGAAGGTATCCCTTAGAATATTCCTACTGCATCCACGCCAAGGGAAGAGACGGGTCACTCTACTGCCGACACCCCATAGCGGATACAATATCACAGATTTATCAAACGTGAAGAAAGTTTATGTACTGTTTTATTTACGAATGTTTTTTTTTCAGGTAGTAGCATGAAAATCCAATCGGTAAGTTTGAGTTTATTATGAAGTGCTTTTTCGATGTTTTGGATAATATAACTGGTTATTTTTTCTGGAACCTGAATTGTTGGTCAAAATGTCCAGTTTATGTAACTTATCATATAATTATTTTTTCAAGAATTTTAAAATGTTATAGTTTATAAAATTTTAAAATATTGTTAATAAATAACATTTACAAAAAGCGGTCTTCGATCAATGCCAATTATGAAAACAGAAATCGTAATAACCGAAATTGTACCTATACGTAAAGGGTACTTGTGACTGGCCGACTAGTGTGACTGACGACTAGTGTGACTGACGACTAGTGTGACTGACGACTAGTGTGACTGACGACTAGTGTGACTGGCCGGCTTAGTGGTATCCTTTACTATGAACGCGTCTGTACGTGTATTATTATTATTAATTTTCTCGGTGTGTGAATTATGCTGCTTGAAGTATATAAGGTAAGTGAGATAATATTTTAGGTGATTTTATGTAGTAAGCCGTGTTGGCCGAGTGGTATGTACCCCCGACTTTCAATCCGAAAGTCGTAAGTTCGATACCGGCCGTGGATTGTTTCAGTGTTTGACAAATACGTCATAAATAGATAGTAGATAGAAAATGCTTTACTGCACACCAATTAACAAAAAAAAAGAGAAACACTACACATAAAGTGACAATCGGCGGTCTTATCGCTAATAAGCGACCTCTACCAGACAACCTTTCGATGGATTTGATTGTGGTAATGAGATGAGGTAAAATGGTGTGAGATTAAAAAAAAGTAAATAAAAAAATACCATACAGAATATATATATATATAAATATATAAATCACGATAACTCTTAAACTTTATTTCCTTTCAGCCGTCCACTACTGAACACAGGCATCCCTCGCGTCCCTCCTTGGTCGTCAACTTTAATGCGCTAAGAACTATTTTCATTAATAAGAAAAAGAAAATATACAATTTTTATAGTTATATTTTTGTATATTGCATTATATTATATGTTGTTAACATCCCTTCTATACATAAGTAAGCTGCTGTAGAACTTTGCGGCACCTAGGACCCATGGTAGGAAGCACAAAGGCCGGCAAGGCCACCTCACCATGTCAAGTTCGCAACGCAGCTACATATTCGTAAGCGCTACAGTAACAATAATGGCTGAGCGCTATTGTTTGGGCCCGTGGCACATTACGCTTTTGTCTCTGCCCTCTCTCGTTCCTCACAATGCGGCCAGGAAACAAGTGAGCCTTTATTTCGCCTCTTTTTGTCTCGGAGTATCGCTGCTTATTGTCTTCATTCGATTGTTCGGAGCCTCGCAGCTCTGGAGGGCACATTGTTGTGGGCCGTCGTTAGTGCAGAGTCGGATGTGCTGTGTTCTAAGAGTCGTCAACTTTAATACCTACCGCGGTGGCCTTTGAGTTGCCAATTTCTTTGTGGCCAGCTAGTTCTGATTCAACTGGGAATGGCTCATTCATTTACGGTTCTCACTTTTTATTACCGTGCTAGGACTGTTTGTGACTCAATTTTAAACTATTTGTCTTTTTTCCTTATACTCATACTCAGTGATAGAATTAGTAGTAGGTCCAGCCTCAAATAGCCGCTTTTTGTGTGTGCTTGTCTCTAATAAATACTTTTACTTTGTTTTGATGGGACCTTATTCATAGGTAATTTTTTTTTTCATAGCTAAATTTGTATTCCTGCATGCTGTGACATCCTGTAAGTGGAGGAACACATTGACATAAGTTAAATTAGTTATAAGTTTATATTTTTTTGTGATTCTTTTGTTGTGTGTCCATAAATAAATAAATAGGTCAAGGGAGGGTCCTTTGTGACCTATGCCGAGTTACTATTCCTATTTAACGAATTGTATTCGTTTATTAATTTCCTTTGTTTGCAATTACAAAACATAGACACGTAGGTGTTGTGTACGAATACCTCCGTCGATTAACTTCATTGCCGGCAGTAGAAAGTTGCCTCTCCTCTTTTTCCCGTGTATGCAGTAAGAATCTGCATCCGGAAGATGGGTAGCAGCGTCTTTCCTTGTATCAACATCCCGTACTGCGTTCGCCAACCCGTCTGCCAGGCGTAGTTAGTATTGCAACAACTCCCTCCAGATTTGGAGATCTATGAGGGAGGCCTATGTCCAGCAGTCGACGTGCAGAGCAGTCCTAGGCTGACACAAAGTAAAAATTTAACACAATCATGATGATGATGATAATCGCCTATAATTGGCGTACAGTAAAAGGCCAAGACATTGTAATTATTACTATAAACAATTGTATGGTTATTGTACATGTTAGATATATTTAATCTGTATGTTGAAGTCGATAGTAAAACATAGTATGGCAACTCGCGGCTCATTCAGCTTTAGATGTACTGACATGTTATTTTATTTCCACTTAGTATAGGTGCTGGGCAAGCCTTATCCATCTAACAATGTCCCACGCACTGCAGCTTCCCGCTTGATAGTAAAACATAGTAAGGCAACTCGCGGCTCATTCAGCATTCAACGTATTGACATGTTATTTTATTTCCACTTAGTATAGGCACTGGGGAAGCCTTCATCATCATTCATTGATTGGCAAGCCATCTAACAATGTCCCACGCACTGCAGCTTCCCGCAAAGCATGAACACTAGAGTTGCTGACGCTGTGCCATCTATTATTTCCTTCACGCATGTGTTCCAAGTACGTGTTGACCGTGCACATACATATTTCAAAAAAGAAAAATCCTTTGGTGCACTTTCCTAAACATATTACAAATACAGTGGACATTATTCAACTCATAAATTATCTTCTTACTTAATTTACGTGTCTACAATGCCTCATTTAGTTCTGCTTGAGTGGAAAGCAAGTTGTCATCGGTAATTGAAACCAAACCTATTCAGCATCTATCATTGTGTGTCAGCAGTCTCACTTTCGTAGGGCTGCCACCCAAATATGCTTTATGTTCGTGTGATGTACTAACATCGTTTTATGAAGGTATTGGTAAAATATCAGTCAAATTACGATTAAAATGTCTGTGGCTGGCTCTAATTTGTTTTATGATGAGATAAGAGATATTAAACGTGACAAGGTTTGGTAAAATATTAAAATTTACTTAAATATCGTATATGGGCGTTGGTTCTAAATGCTCAAATTTCTGAAATTACATTAGCCGCCTTCTGAATTACAAGTTTATGACACTCTCCTCTACCTGACACTGGCAGAGTTGTACCAAGTAGCCGTAGCCAAGTAACCAAGTAGAATTTGCGTTGTCCTCCATAATATAAATAACATTTAATTACCGAAAGAAAACCTCGCATAGTAACGTTCATCAAAAGGTCTTTCCACCCACCAAATACTTTCATAATTTCAGCCGTAAAACGTCCACTACTGAACTAAGGCCTCCCTTATGAATCTCGAGTTGCCATACTCACCACGCTTGGCAGGTGGGTTGGTGAGCGCAGTACGGGATGTTGATATACGGAAAGACGCTGCTGCCCATCTTCCGGAGGCCAAATACTTTACTTGAATTATATTTATACTAGCTGTTTCACCCGCATTAAGACAACGTTAATTGAGAAGGATCATGATTGTAGCAGTCTGTGTATGTAGGTTTATTTAACGGTTACCGTATTTTGATGAAGAAAGTGTCAATAGATTCGTTAATATGTCTAGGCTATATTTTAACCAAAGTAATTTCATCTCCTAGGTATACCTCTATATTTCACCTTAAGTAATACTTAAGGTATGGTATACATATGTATATTTCAACTTAAGCTTTTGAAAGCTGCGGCACGAATATTATAAATAAATAAATAAAATAAATAAATAATGCTGGACAAATCACACAGCATCATCTAGCCCCAAGCTAAGCAGAGCTTGTGTTATGGGTACTAGATGACTGATATACTTAATACATTATACTACATAGATAGATATTTTTATTATATATAGAAAAACACCCAGAACACCCTGAACAAATATCTGCAGATCGTGCAGACATTTGTCCCGAGGCGGGAATCGAACCCGCAACCCCTTGAGTCGCAGGCGGACCTTCGCCCGCTGCGCCACAGAGCTCGTCAATTATTTATTATTTCATTTCACAACGTTCGTACATATCATCTCAGTCGTAGGACTGCTGTTTACGTCCACTGCTGGGCATATGCCTCCCTCCCTCATGTATCTCCAAGATCATGAAGTGGATGTTGCCATACTCGCTACGCTTGGGAGGCGGGTTGGCGAGCGCAGACCGTGATGTTAATATACGGAAAGACGCTGCTGCCCATCTTCAAGAGTATCCTTTAGTTAGCAGATTCTTACTGCATCCACGGGCAAGAGAGGAAAGGCAACATTCTACTGCCAGCACTTCACGACAGGGGATGATTTAAGAAAAATTATAAAACACATGTATATTTTTTTATTTGACCATGTTAGTACCAATTTTCAAGGATCTCAAGTAAAATGTATGTTTCCTATACAAAGTTTCATCTCCTATATTTTTACTCAGGAAATGATTATTGAGGAATTCTAAAACATTAACTTTTAAATTCTAATATCTAATATGCAAAATTTTAAGGGAAAAATAACGATTTTTCTATACAAACCTTAATACCCTATTTTAACCGCTTCTGATTTAATTTACGCAACGAAAAGTATGCCCGTCTCCATGGTCTAATTTACTCCTATACCTACTAAAATTCATCCAAATCGGTTAAGAGGTTTTGACGTGAAAAGGGAACATACATACATACATTCTTACTTTCACTTTTATATATTACTAGCTGACCCGGCGAACTTCGTATCTCACCTATAATTACAATCACCACTTGCAACTTACCCTACAACTACTTTACAAATACCCTACATCTACCCTACAACTACCCAACAAACAACTACCCTACAACTACCACTACAACTACTAATTTACGCAACGAAAAGAAGCCCATGACCGTCTCCATGGTCTCATCTATTCTTATACTAAAATTCATCCAAATCGGTTCTGCAGTTTTGGCGTGAAAAGGGAACATACATACATACATACGTTCTTACTTTCACTTTTATATATTAGTAAGGGATAGAGATTAGTAGGATTTAACTTGCTACTATTAGGATGTGGGTGGGAACATTCTTGCGTAGCTACGTCCGATAGTCAGTCAACAAAAACTCTGACGTCATCCATTCCACACAATTCTTCCCGTTCACACTCAGCATCGACTTGACACAATATACCAGTCCCACTTTCTTAGGGTTGTCACCCATCGATATCCTTTATCTGGGAATGATACAAGCAGCTCTAGTTGGCATTGTTCCCCCGGCATTGTGTAAGCGGCTTTTGTTCAGGCACGCTTCGTTCTCTTTCGCTTTTGGAACGCTGTAGCGCCTGAAAAACATTCTAGGGCTGTCCGTATTGTGTTTACTTAATGAGCGGTCTTGTATGTTAATGTGAATGGGGGTATTTAAAATTGAGATGGAACTTCTTTTGGGGACGCGGTGTGTGTTTTTTTAGTAATTATACGCCGCGCTGGGTTTGGAATGTAGGACAATATTTTGTTTTTATGCCTTTGACTGTCAGATATTTGTGAAACGAGGGATCTTGTTAGGTTGTTGTAGTAATAAACTGCTCAGATTATAACGAGCCTTGAAGATGCATTAACGATTGATATAATTACAACCATTAATATAGTCGAATCATCATCATCATATCAGCCGTAGGACGTCCACTGCTGGACATAGGCATCTCTCATTGATCTCCAAGTACTGCGGTTGGAAGCGGCCTGCATCCACCGCCAATCTGCGATTCTTACCAAGTCGTCTGCCCATTTTGTAGGTAGGTGGACGTCCTACGCTGCCCTTGCCGGTCCGTGGCCTCAATTCGAGAACTTTGTGGCCCTATCGGCTTTCTGTTCTGCGCGCTATATGACCTGCCCATTGGCACTTCAACGTGCTAATCCGTTCGGCTATGTCGATGACCGGAGTTCTTCTACGTATCTCCTCATTTCTGATTCGATCCCGTAGAAACCCCGAGCATGGCCCTCTCCATAGGTCGTTGAGCGACTAAAAATCTAAGGGGGTAGAGATTTCTAGAGTGTGTGTGCTTCTGTAATAATAAGTTTTTTCTATGATGCGACTGCATTATCGGTTTATGGGTTTGAGCTCAAAAAACTCATAATATATTTATAGATTGGATTGACGGTTTTTCACGGTACGGTATTTTACCGAAATTTCTATATTATGTGCCGTTAAGCATACCTGCAGTTGATTTATATGTCAGTTTTAATAAAAAAACATGACACTGTTATTTTATACTAGCTTGTGCCCGCCGCTTCGCATGCGTTGTACCCGGATAAAAAGTAGCCTATGTGTTAATCCAAGTCAACATTTGCAAAATTTCAGCTCGATACGTACGCTAGTTTTTGCGTGAGGAGGTAACAAACCTCCATACAAACAAACTTTCGGCTTTATAATATTAGTGAGATGTTATCAATTAAAAATAAAAAAATAAATATCATTGAAATGTCTGTTTGAAATGTCAGAATAAGAGCTTTTGAAATAGAATCTCGCGTCAGGTTTGCAACAGGGGTGAATCTCGCGATCATTGCTGTGAAATGTCAATTATGTATCAGATAACAAGGAATTAAAGTTTGAAAGCGATGATCGCGTAAAAGCATTTTTTTTTTTATTATTTACTCCCGTTGCAAACCTGTCACGAATCACATAATCAGCATGACCGGTCATGTCTTATGATTACACCAATTTGCCGAGCCTATCACTGACAGGTAGCTGATAGCTAGGCTACTATCATTCATTATCATTCATTACAGCATCATCTGGCCCCAAACTAAGCAGAGCTTGTGTTATGGGTACTAGATGACTGATATACTTAATACATTATACTACATAGATAGATATTTTTATTAAATATACAAAAACATTATATATATCTTTATATAATTATTATAACATCATATATTTCTATATACATATATATGGGATTTTACACGCACACACAAATGAGCACTTATAAAATCAATAACAATTATGTTTTGAATAGAAATGTTATAACGTTTGTTTTGTAGGATTATTATTTTGTTTTTGTAAATTATAGAGAAACCTATTATTGGCTGTTCCTATCATATTAATTTAAGACAAACTAGTTTATCTTTGTAGCTATTGGTTTTTTCAATAAAATAAAATTTATTTAGAAAAACATTTTTGCGCGAAAAGACAACAAAGCGGCATAAAGGCGGAATAAATATATGTACAACATTTCTATAGCTACAGTTAGTCATAGGGTTAGAAGACTGCTACCTGGCTTTTTAATTAAATTAGCGCTCCACAAACTAGATAATAAAGCATTCAATAGAGCCCGAACTTAAACATGGTACTCCATAAAGCCTTTCCAGCTAAGAAGTGGATCTTTATGAATGCGACCAAATTGTATGAGAGTAGTCCTCTTTCAAAGTTCCCGTGAATAGTGATAATTCGCTATTGCGAGTTTGCCAGGCTCCGTCAATGGACTATTTGGAGACTTGAGGAGCGCCACAGAAGGACATAGTCATTGCTTGAGAGTGTCTCTAAACGACTTCAGTGACAATAGTGACAAACCTCTGTAACACTGACGCAAAAGGAGGGCGTTATAGGTTTTACAGTCCATTGACGTAGCATGGCAAACAATGTAAGTAAATACACATAATTGTATTTGGAGCCGTGAGGAGCGCTACAGGGGAACATAGTAAATACTTGAGAGTGTCACTTTACGACTTCAGTGACAATAGTGACAAACCTCTGAATCACCCACGAAAAAAGAGACAACTGCACAATAATTATTTATTTCGCCAGGCTCCGTCAATGAACTATTTGGAGACTTGAGGAGCGCCACAGGGGAACATAGTCATAGCTTGCGTGTCACTTTATTATTTCAGTGACAATAGATTTAATCTTTATTGTATGTCTAACAAATAATAACATACAATGAACGGTCTTATCGCTAAAGCCAATCTCTTCCAGACAACTTTTGAATGGACAAAATATACTGACTGTTCGGATTCCTATCAATAAAATGGCGCCTTGAAAATATAAAGGCACTTTGTTGAGCTTTCCAAATACACTTGCCGAGCTCTTAAGTTCTCATAGATGTTTTTTGAATTGAATTTTAGTTTTTATGTTGTTGACCGCAGGTGGCCATGACAACGTTACGATTTTTTTTTTAAATTGACAATTATTTTGTTGACCGCAGATGGCCCTGACAACGTTACCGGACTAAATAAAATAAAAATTACACTCCCGGTATACCCTATTTCCTAAAACGCATCGATAGTGCGATCTAGAATTATGCATAGAAGTACGACATTTAGTTAGAAAAACAGAACTAAAATACGAACATAAACCTCTGAATCACCGACGCAAAAAGAGGGTTGTTATAAATTTGAGAACTACACATACATAATTGTTTCGTTTGCCAGGCTACGTCAATGGACTATTTGGAGACTTGAGGAGTGCCACAGCGGAACATAGTAATTGCATGAGAGTGTCTCTTTACGACTTTAGTGACAATAGTGACAAACCTCTGAATCACTGACGCAAAAAGAGGGGTGTTATGTTTGACAACTATGGGTGTGTGTGTATCTGTCTGTAGCACCGTAGCTCTTAAACGGGTTTACTGAGATGCGGTTTTTTTATTTCCGTTAAAAGGAGGTTGTCTAGCGCTGGTTTTAGATGAGTTTTATCGAAATCGGTTCAAAGTGTATATTATTGAAGGTTAGCTGTTAGAGGAGTTTAAATTTAATCTCATCTCAGCGTATTAGCACGCTGAAGTGGCAATGAGCAGGCTAGCAGCTCGAGGTACAGACGGCCGATAGGGCCGAAAAGTAGGACGTCCACCAACAAGATGAGCGGACGGGTATGCAGGTCGGTGGTGAATGCAGGTCGCTTTCAGCCGCAATACTCGGCAGTCCATGAGGAAGGCCTATTGGATATAGGCCTCCCTCATTGGACGTGCTATGGCTGAAATGATGATGATGGTAATATAATCTTCTATCTATTATATTTTCATGTCGAGCTGGATTGACTCGCTGTGCATTCTACTTTTATGTCATTTGATGATAAGGTTAATCTGATAGCCCTTCAGTGACAAACCGCTGAACCACCGACTCATTTTTGTCAGTTTTTGGAAGGCTTATGTGTCAAAACCGACCACGTGACTGAATATGACGACAGAGAAATTGCAAACTAGAACGCATACGCTTGGAAATATGAATACCGACACACTGCGGCTTTCTATTCTTCTTCGATGGATGTTAAACTAATCCTAATTACATGGCGATAAAGCTGACTTTCGATTGCGGGATTAATGAAGTGACGTAAGTCTCAAGCGCCATATTGTGTATGGAAAACGCGGGAAAATATGAATGCTCCATGACACACTGCGGGCGATTTTGTATAGAGCTTCGATGAATGGTAAAGGCCCTTTTGATTCCAAGATCTCTTTGAACTACTGTTTCTAAAGATTAAAGTTTTGCGGGCGGGCGGCTAACTATTTTAAATTAAATTGTATGGACCTACTGCGATAGGATTTTACTTTGGGCGTTTTGCTTTTATTTTTTGAAGTAAGGTACAAAATCCTAGTTAGTCAGTTAGTAAGATAACTAAATAAAATTAGGTTTCTAAATACGGCTCTAAGGTCTTTTATTCAGATCTTAAAGCCTTCGGCATGTCTCGTCATTCAGTCGTATAAATAAAAGACCTTAGAGCCTTCGGCATGCCTCGTCATTCAGTCGTACTTATAAATAAAAGACCTTAGAGCCTTCGGCATGTCTCGTCATTCAGTCGTGTAAATAAAACACCTTAGAGCCTTCGGCATGTCTCGTCATTCAGCCGTATAAATAAAAGACCTTAGAGCCTTCGGCATGTCTCGTCATTCAGTCGTATATATAAGAGACCTTAGAGCCTTCGGCATGTCTCGTCATTCAGTCATATCTTATTTGAAAAACTTCTACTACACATCTTGCCTCTTGTACTAGGTGGATACGATCGGGAAATAAAAAGTAGCGTTCGTCAACACTGTGAACGAGTGCAACTTTTTATTTCCCGTTCGTGAACAGTGTTGACGACAGGGTGTTACCGAGCGGGAATGACCCGAAAATGCTTAGATATTATTCCCTCTAACACACAATACATCCTCCACTTCTTTGGTCTATCTCTAGCACTCTCCCTCCATCCACATCGCATCTTTTAAAGCAGTAGAACTTTGTGAAGAGTTCATCCGGGGAAGTACTACCATACCTATTTCCGCCGCCAAGCAGTAAGGTCTACATTGCTGTGTTTTGGTTTAAAGGGTAAGAAGGGGGAAGGTGAAACTACGGGCACATGAGACCTTACAACTCTGTCTTAGGGTAACGGGCGCATTGCAGTAAGTACAGCGTCGGTCACGTGCTTACTGAACGCGATTACCGCGGTAATGCACTTGTAATAGGTTCAGGGCCTTGTCTCGTCATTTAGTCATATAAAAAAATCATAAATTCCAAAATTCTTCCCCCTATATTCGATTCATCCCTCCTCCTTACTTGACCATACCATGCCAGCCTATTAAGGCCCTGTCAAACAGAGAGCGTAATTAGCGCGCGTCAAGGCGCTAAAGCGTCCTGGCCTAGCGCCGCGTTATAGCGTCGCGTTGTGTTGTACTGAACAGGCTATAACCTGTCAAACAGCGCTAGCGCGCTACCAGTACGCGACGCTCTAGCGCCGCGTCATGACGTCGCGTTGTATTTTTTTACAGAATATTATTTAGCGCCAGGTGTGTTCTTCGTAAATTATTAGTGAAAATGACTGAAAAGCGTCGAAGCTGTCACACACAAAGTGTACGACGTCAAGGCCAGGACGCTTTAGAGCCTTGACGCGCGCTAATTACGCTCTCTGTTTGACAGGGCCTTTACTCCTCATCTTTTCTACCAAAAGTATCATACTTATTGTCTTATTCAAAAGCATCATTACTAACTCACCCGAACTATGTTCGGCACAGTTTGAATGGCGTTAATTTACTGAATCGGTGCCGAGTTAAATTTCAATAGAACGCAAGCTCGCGAATTCTATATGGAAAATATGAAAAACATAAACGAAGCGTCTCGAAGGGAGGCTGATTTTCTAAAGCTTCTCTGAATAGAACACTGTTTAACATTGCTCATTGAGCGATATTTGCTGATTCCTATTCAACACTCTTTCAACAACCTACTTATTTTGTTGTATACCTTATTTACTTATTGTAGATGCTTGTGTAGTGTGCTGGGTGGGTGGATGGACGTTTTTGTTTCATTGAACATCTCAAGAGAATATTTTGGTTCTGTAAAAATGCTTGATTTATTTTTATGTAAATAATATTCATAAAAATTATACGTACTTTTTTAAAAACTTGAATGCCTCATTAATTAAAAATGAGACGTAATTAATGAATTTTTAATGCTGAAAATGGGAATAGTGATTATTTAGCATTATTTGGAGTTATTCCAATTTTCAGCACCAATTCTGAAAGCACTAAATTTTGAGCACTTTTTATTTTCATTTTGAGCACTATTTGCACGAATCAGAGAAAGTTTTGTAGTTCGTAGGTGTCATGAATTACTTTTTCGTGAAAATTATAAACGTATCGTTTTTATACAGAATTTTGCACCTCAGACAAGCCAGAGTGACCACCATCACCAATAAATTTGTATACATATTTCCTATAAGAATATTAATCTCTCGGAGCCAGAGATATACAGAGAGAAATCTCTTTTTGGTTTCATATTAGTTATATCTAATAAAATAGTAGAACTTCCACATTTCCATTAATCTCTATGGTGCATATAGAGAAAAATATTTTAAATAGGTACTATATTTATACTAATAGCAGAACTTTCAAGCTATCATACGATAAAATGTGATTCGGGTCAATCATAATAAAAGCTTTACGAATATCTAAATAACTTACGATACAATACAACTTCCAAAACACAAAAATAAACTTAAAGCGCAGATCTGGTATTATTTTCAAGCAGCTTCAAGTGTAGTGCTAGATTTAGTAACTTTGGAGCTCTACGTTGTTTTACGAAAGCGTAGCTTACGATAGAGCATTTAGTAATGAAGCAGATCTAAGAAATGCTACGCAAGCGTGGTACTTAGGTTTAGCAATAATATTAGTTTAGCACTACGAAGGGCTACGAAACCGTGTAGTGCTTACGTTTAGAAATGTAGGAGCTCTACCACAGATTACAGAAACTAACAGATACATCACTTCAATACAAAAGCGAAAATACCTACGCTATAATAGCCTACAAAATTGTATTAATAATACCAGCAGTTCACAGAGCGAAAGAGTGTACCCGCCTCACTTACTTGCAAGTAATCTGTGACGCGGCATCGAATGAGTCGCTAGGGTTGCTTCTACGATAATTTTATAATAAAACGAATGTGGTGAAAAAAACAGTTATTTTTACAACCTCCTCTTTTTTAAGTCGGTTAAGAAAAGCAGCGACCTTTGTATAGGGAGGTAAGGACCTACCTACTCTCCGTACGCAGTATAGTAATAGGTGTACTATGGTAGTAGTTATATTCTTTGACATAACGAACTAGGACATAACACCACACTTTATCTATAACCTAGGTATTCAAATACTTCGCCAGCAAAGATTTGAATCTTTGTTCTCCGGTGGGTACCTACTACTTTTTGGCTTGATTTTAGGACTGTTGTTTTTAAAGCCACAGTTTTACAGGCATATTTTGTGTGTGATAGGTAGCAATTTTTTATACAAACAATACTGTTTTAATAGCTGAACTCCTTTATTTACGAATATTTACATAGTACCTTCCTACGTTCTGACCATTTTTAGAGTAAAGACAAAAAATGATTCTAAGAAGATTTAAAATATCTTTGCTAATAAAGAAAAAAAATACAATTTTTCATTCGTTTTTTTACTTTGGCATCCATCCACTGCACAATAGTTACGCGGTCTCGGCATCTAAAGAAACGTTTTAACATTTAACGTGCGTGCGCTCAAGCGGGCATGTGGCAGCCTTAACTACTGGCGTATCGCGGACTCCTCGCAAAGCGGTAGGCATTTAACGCGTGGCCTTGAGCGAGTGACGGACGCCTGGCTCTACTATGTTCACGAAAACGTGGTGCCTACGACGGGAATGTAGAAGCTCTACAAAGTGCTACGACATCATAGTGCTTGCGATGGGAATGTAGAAGCTCTACGAAGTGCTACAAATCAGAGTGCTTGCGCTGGAAATGATGAAGCATAACGAAGTGCTACAACAGCGTAGTGCTTACGTGAAGCATTGTAACAGCTCAACAAAAAGCTACGAAATCGTAGTGCTTGCGATGGGAATGTAGAAGCTCTACAAAATGCTACGAAAGCCTACTGCTTGCGATAGAAACAAAGAAGACCAACAAGTGCTACGAAATAGTTGTGCTTATTTTTAGGAATGTAGAAGTTTTACGAAGTCCTACGTAAGCGTTATGCCTACCTACCTGCGGGTTATATAATCTTTGCTTTAGACGAGACTTATTCTTCTTCTTTTCCTTTTATGGCTTTTGTGTTTGGTTTTACACAATTCTGCCAGTGTTATTATACTTATTTGTATGTATTATTATACATTATAATAGGGTTAATTTTATCAATATAAAGCAATGAACATATTTAGTTTTAATTCCATAATAATAATTAAAACTAAATATTTTCATTGCATTTTATTGTCATGGATTTCCGCAAAGTAACGCCTGATTCCATTAATTATGTTAATTTTATCGTTTTTCTCACGTGTTTGCCCTTTTAGTCACTCGCTAAGTAATGTCGGATCAAGTGTCCGCCCCTCACGTGGCACAGATGGTCAGCGCGGACGTTGGGCTTTGAGGGGCGAGACTTATTATTTCTAAGAAAAATAACGTAATATTATTGTATAAGTATTGCTTCCTCTTCTTCTTCTTCTCCTTCTTATACGTAGGTTATAACTTAGAATAATGACATAATAGAAGTAAGGCTAAAATACAATTCTGTGTCAGCCTTACTTCAAGTTTGTTAGAAGTAATCTTTATTGCTAACTTCACGTTTATTATTGCTTTATTTAGCTTTATACGTCATAAGTAGAACCAAATTTAGAACCATTTGACTGTTTATTTACGCCATCCTTGAAAATTACGAAGATACAACTGTAAATGCACCTCTTTCTAGCTCCTTTAGAATGTCATAAGCAAAAAGAGTACAGAATTATTGATTTTTGTTGCTATTTTAGCCTGGTTTCTATTACGTTATTATTTCTAAGGGTTATATATAAGATACATATGTTTTCTAGCCTATGTCAAGAGTTTCTTCTCAATTAATAGAACGAAGTCTATGGATATGACGGCACGTTCGTCGTCTGTCATTTCACATTAAGAACATAAGTTTTATAATTATAAATATTTATTTATTTATTTTAAGACATCTTAATTTTATTAGTAAGTATAAGTGGTCTAATAGGCTCTTAGACGCTTGGACGAGACAAATCTTAGACGAGATAAATAATAGGCAATGTGTTATTATTTCAAAATCATTGTCGAACTTTCTATATTGTCATTGAAGACAGTTGCGTCGTCTTGACATAACTCTGCGTCAAAATGGTTCAAAACACGATAAGTTGATTTTACATAAAACACTAAACAATCATTAAAAACGGTAGTTTTTGTATCACTTTTTCAAGACACCCCTGAAGTGCAGCTCGACAGTTTTGAATACAGTTACTTTGTGAGACATTCACGAAATTGCGGTTATAAAAACCACAGACCAGTTTAAACCTAAAAGGTCTGTGATAAAAACCTAGTTATAATGCCATTAATCAGCGTGAAGAAGGAGCCGAGCACCGGCGCCTACGTCTACGAGAGGAAAACATTGGACATGAAATGTTTCATGAAAGTGGCATTCTTTGTTGTTATAATAACTATTCAGATTTGTGTATTCGTTTTATTTTATATACGGGGAATCAAGGCGCAGTGATACAGGCAATGGTGATCTTAATATTATTTTTATGAATCTTAATGTTGATTATTATTTTTCTACCACCCGCCCTATGACATTATGATTATGAACATTAAAGTTCTGTTGGGAGTCAGAGTCAGTGGACAATACTCTCCTGGGAGCGTAAACTATAGCTCAATAAAGCACAGGCCTAAAATCAATAGTGGGTCGAAACGTTTTGAAATAAAATAAATATAAATAAATAATAAATAAATAATGCTGGACAAATCACACAGCATCATCTAGCCCCAAGGTAAGCAGAGCTTGTGTTATGGGTACTAGATGACTGATATACTTTATACATTATACTACATAGATATATATTTTTATTATATATAGAAAAACACCCAGAACACCCTGAACAAATATCTGCAGATCGTACAGACATTTGTCCCGAGGCGGGAATCGAACCCGCAACCCCTTGCAGCGCAGGCGGACCTTCGCCCGCTGCGCCACAGAGCTCGTCAATGGTAATGATGAAGTAGTAAGTCAAGCCAGGTATTGCTTGAGACCTTTTTGATTCATTACGGGAAAAGTGACTGCAATTTGAAAAAGATATTGGAGACCTTTGTGGGACAAAAAAGTAGTTTTTTCGTAAGTCGATTGGTATGAGGACAGTTGTTAGGGAATGGTGCACGTACCTATTGGTTGCACAAGGTTCCAATTACAATAAGCAAACTTTAATATACCTACCAATTTTTGATAATAAACTAGACATGTCAACAAGGTATGATGTTGTGTCGGGGAGTGGTTGACGCGAAAAGATGAAATACGAATTCTCTAACACCTCTCACCTTATTATACAAAGAGATCTATGTCTGGGGCTAAATTTTTAAAGAAGCTAGATTTTTTGTTCGACTCACGCTCTCTAATCGACACGATTGGCGAGCTTGAGATTGATTTGACTACTCGTTTAGTAAATAAGGCATGCGACTCACAGGCGAGCGATTTCAAAAAAGATGCTGATCTCTGAACTAAAATTTTAATTTCCCCAATACCTTGGGTACAGCTAGCAGTTTGGTTGGGAAGAAACCACTCACTGTAAGTTTCTCAGACAATCATTATTTTTAGGTACAATCCTTTGAGAAATTAGTGTAATAATAATAACTCCGATGATTTGGAGTAGCGTTACTATTATGATTTAATATACAGGCTGATTGTGTATTACAAATTAATTGCCAGTGCACATTAAATGTTTATCTAATTTATCAACCATTGTATATGTATACAAATGCTCTGTTGTCACATTTAGCCCGAGAACGTATGACTCGGACAACACAAACCAGAATCACCTGTAAAACCTCTAATCAGTCACATACACACAGTATTTCTGCCAATTTCTATCCTCAATTTCGTAACCCCAATATGAGTTTGATTGGGATTTATTGAATTAGCATTTCTTATGATAAATTTGAATTGATAAGCTTATTGAGACTTGCCGTGGGGTGCCGGCAGTAGAATGCTACCCCTCCTCTCATGCCCTTGATGCAGTAAGAGCCTGCTAAGGGATACCTCTGGAAGATGGGCAGCAGCGCCGTTCCGTCTCAACATCCCGTAATGCGCTCACCAACCTGCCTGTCAAGCGTGGTGAGTATGGCAACAACCGCTCATGATCAGTAATTAGTGGTCAAGGAAGGCCTTTGTCCAGCAGTGGACGTTCTACGGCTGAAAGAGTGGTATTCGACTTACCATATCGTACGTAGTAACATATTACGTATCGTATCGATATGTACCGAGGTAGATATAAGAGATTTTCTGTGGTTTTACACAAGTAAAAAAATCCGCGCTGGCCGATTAATATGTACCCTCAACTCGATCCATAAGTCATAGGTTCGATACCGGCCGTGCAGCAATAAGTTAATTTCTTGATAAATGTATGACCCCTTTTAAACACGTGCTTTAACGGTGAACTAAAAACATTGTGAGCGATCCGCGGCTCAGTCAGACGCATTGACCTGGGCGCCTACTCTAGAAAACGATATTATCGTCAGAACGGCAATATTTACGTAATGGCCATAATAATTAGTTTGGCTTGATTATGATTTCGATTTATCGCGTTTTGCATTAAAGAGTAGGCCCCTTGTTATTTCCTCGGACTAATAGCAGGCGTCCGTCACTCGCTCAAGACCACGCGTTAAAAGCCTACCGCTTGGCGTACCACCGGTGTTGCGCCGGGTAGGCACACGCCAGCTTGAGCGTGCGCACGTTAAATGCGTTCTATAGATTCCGAAACCGCGTAACTATTGTGCAGAGGATGGATGCCAGTCATATGATTCAGCAATATTTTACATTTTATTATTGAAGTCGGTTATTTTAATTAATTACAAGTATTATGTTTAGCTGATCACAATAATGTTTATGTTGCAACGTAGATCGTATTTTTAGTTCCTAAACTTATTTTTATTGACGTTTTATTGTGTTTTGTGTGTCCAATAAAATAAAATAAAGACACAGCGAGTTGTCAAGCTGTTTTACAAACTCCTAGTGACAAAACTCGAACTCGCAACCTCCTGCATTAGCCGGCTATTAAACCTACTGTTCCACTGAGCTCGTCTTGACAATATTTCAACTTTTTTTTGTGCCCAACCATTGATAAAGGAATACCTAAGTAAAGTTAAGATTTGCCTTCAAGCTTTCATTCGGTAAACTTCAACAAAGAAAATATAAAATTATCCATTCCAACAATAGGCTACAGAATCCCGTTTCGCCTTTATTTTACACAGTAGAACATCGGCCGTTGAATTCATAATTTCTTTGATTCCTTTCTATTGTAGTCTGATAAAAGACGCTTCTATTGCGAGGGTTTCCTTTTGAAAATAGGTTTACATGTTGTAGGTAACCTATCTCTTGGTCCGGGTACTTGATCTTTGTATTTACTAACGCTTGGTTGGCTATCCTCATAAACATTGATTTGGGAATATAATAGAAATAAAAAAAATCGGCTAAGTGCGAGTCGGACTCGCGCACGTAGTGTTCCGTACCATTATTTGGCAAAACAACTTATAATCGTCTATTATGTGTTGCCGTTATTAATATCGAGCAAAAACGGCAAAAAAAAAACGTTTGTTGTATAGTGGCAACAGAAATACATCAGTGTGCAATTTTTAACTGTCTAGCTATCACGGTTCATGAGATACAGCCCGGTGACAGACAGACGGGCGGACAGCGGAGTCTTAGTAATAGAGCCCCGTTTTTACCCGTTGGGTACGGAACCCTAACAAGGAGGCCTTTATTATATATTATTTAGGCGCAGTTCAAAGTTCGAATAAGGAACTAAAGCAACGGAAAATACATAATACTTATATTATCTGTGATAATACCTACTTACGCGTCCGTAGTTGCCTAGTGGTTGAATGAAACCGCATCCCCACCAAAATATGTAGGTACATATATTGTGTAGTTCTAGGATCAAATAAACAAACAAAAAACACCTTCCTATTTCAAATAATAATTATTATGTAGGTACGTACCACTTCATGCTAGTGTAATAATTTTATTTAAATACCCAGAATTTTAGAAACTCATCTCGCTTGTACCGGTGCTGCCACCTGTTTAACAAGAGGCCATAAAACCAGCTCAGCTGCGCCTATAAAACCTCTGTGGATATCGTGTAGATGGCGCTGTATGTAAAGGTTTATTCATTGCTGGAGAGGTTCATTCGTAGATACTGGGTAGGGTACTTTCGTAGACTGCTAAAGTAGTGCACTTCAAATGCGATAGGTGGCGCTTTGCTCTAGAAGCTGAGTTGGGTAGGTACCTACTTATTGAAAGGACATCTAGCTCATCCATTTTGCACTTCATAATCAGAGATAGTAACAACTCTACATTTTTGGCAACCAACGAGCGTCAAGGAGTGACATCATGGAAAGATACTATTTTCTGCGTCACACATAGGGCATTGAACGCTACCACAATCAGTGGCAACAAACAACGATCTTCTACCAAATCATGACTATTCTGTTTATGAAGAACTTTTTGTATACGACTGAATGACGAGGCAAGCCGAAAGCTCACCTGATGTTAAGCGGTAACCTCTACAGTGTTGAGATAATTATTCTGTGGTGTTGGTATTATGTATACCTACCTATTGTGTGCATCTACCTGTAATAACTGCAATACCGCGGTGATCACGTTCATTTGCATTGCATCATCGCGTCACCCTGCGACATAAACAACAACAAACATTAAGTCCTCCTCTGTACATTGTTTTTGTGCACAAAGTATTAAATAAATAAACTTCCAAGTAAATTTCATAATTCATTTATTAAGCACAAATGTTTAAATATTATAATTTTTGATTCTAATGGGCCCTCCAAATATTTGTTTTAAGTAGATTTAACAGGATGTATCGTTATAACAAAATATTATTCTATGTTCTTTTATTATATTATTTTGACATATTACTAGAGATATTACCTACATTTATTATAATAAATAGGCAGGAAGGTAAATCGCAAGCTTAGAATAAAAACACTAAGTATTTTATTCTAAGATCGCAAGTGTAACGACAGGTGGGTCAGGGTGGCACAAAATTAAATCTCACTTATGTAGTTTCAAACTTGTATTCACAGAGTCACAAAGTTTAAGCGCGGCGTGCTCTTCGTTTGAGCGTTACACACAGTCTGAATAACTAAAACATCTCAGCACCAAGTATTACTTCTTCAATAATCAAAATAATAGTTCTTTATTACTACGCAGAAGTACACAATCAAAGCTTTAAGTCGCACCGCCCAACAGGTAAACAAAACTATTCTACGCGGCACATATCAGATTCGGAGAATCATTATAATACGTTACAAAGACGCCGTTGATGGATAGTATTACAGAGGGCGACCGACGTGAAGCAATTTGTAACACTCGGCCATCCTGCATCCGCGCTGTGTCCCACAGTGCTTAGGATTGCGTATCCCTGCTGTTCTGTTCTGACATCTGCAACCAAATAAACACACGCAGTACTTGGATGTAGGGTGAATCAGATCCTAGCAATAAGATTGTATTTATGTCACACAGCCACGGATCACATAGCCGTGTATCACACAGTTTATTAGAGCCACGGATCACACAGCCGTGTATCACACAGTTATTAGAGCCACGGATCACACAGCCGTGTATCACACAGTTTTGTATTTATGTCACACAGCCACGGAACACATAGCCGTGTATCACACAGTTTATTAGAGCCACGGATCACACAGCCGTGTATCACACAGTTTTGTATTTATGTCACACAGCCACGGATCACATAGCCGTGTATCACACAGTTTATTAGAGCCACGGATCACACAGCCGTGTATCACACAGTTTTGTATTTATGTCACACAGCCACGGATCACATAGCCGTGTATCACACAGTTTATTAGAATACTTATTTGGATGAATGTGAGCACCACCAAATCCTTTCATAGCCACTGTAGATGCATTAACTTCTAATTGTAAACGTTTAGCTTGTAGCGCGGTGAGAATGTTTAATTTACTGCCAGTGTCTATGTAGGCCATTAGTTCACACCCGTTTACTCGTACCTCCTTTTTATACAGATCTTGGTATACATTATATATGACAAACATTACTTTACTGACCTTATTTAGTTGTTTCTGGGATGAACCCGCAGCAAACCCGCAACTCGCAGCAGCATGCCCGTAGCGATGGCACACCTCACAGCGTTGTAGCGGCGTACTCTTGTAATCCTTGGCTTCATGACCAGGTTCTCGGCACGATTAGCATATCTTCGGATTTAACGGTCTCGATGAACCCGGTGGGAAACTCGTGCCAGCAGTAGCAGTTGTAGGATTGTTGTTATCACTACCATTTGTGCCTCTTCTCTATACGTACTTCCGCGTCATGCTGACAGATTCAACTTTCTTGTAATTTTCTAGTGACGACAAATAGCCATAATACAAACTTTCTGGCTGATTGCATTGGTATGCCTTAGCATTAGCTCTCAATTCTGTCGGTAAGCCTCGAATAATACAGGAAATAGCTGCTTCTCCATCTATGTTACATTTCATAAGTAAGGATAATTTTGCATGATAATATTTTGTCATTGTTTCGGAGTCTGTCTTCGTTCTTGCTAACATTTCTTCGAGTCTGTTTACATAATCGGTAGATCGGGGACATGCAGTTTGTAATGCTTGCTTCCATTCTTCCCAGGTCAAATCATAATTCTCCAAATCATCGTACCATTCGCGCGCAGAACCTCGTAATCGGATTTGCATCACAAATTGTCGATCTTTATTGTCCCATCCGTAAACATCTCCTAGTTGGTCAATTTTGTGTAACCAACCCGTCACGTTGCTTGTCTTGTCATCCGGGCAAAACTTCGGTATCACTTCCGCTTCTGTCGGAGTAACCCGCAGTCTCTTGGTTGACTTCATAGTAGTATTTTGTTCTTTCAAAGAAAAAAAAACATTTTCTTCTTCGTCTGTCGACGACGATGTAGAATGTGTGCGGCGGCGTTTGCCCAAACCATCCTTATATGGGCCGGACATCGTCCCAGTATCCCACTTCTGAGATGTAACGACAGGTGGGTCAGGGTGGCACAAAATTAAATCTCACTTATGTAGTTTCAAACTTGTATTCACAGAGTCACAAAGTTTAAGCGCGGCGTGCTCTTCGTTTGAGCGTTACACACAGTCTGAATAACTAAAACATCTCAGCACCAAGTATTACTTCTTCAATAATCAAAATAATAGTTCTTTATTACTACGCAGAAGTACACAATCAAAGCTTTAAGTCGCACCGCCCAACAGGTAAACAAAACTATTCTACGCGGCACATATCAGATTCGGAGAATCATTATAATACGTTACAAAGACGCCGTTGATGGATAGTATTACAGAGGGCGACCGACGTGAAGCAATTTGTAACACAAGCAAAATTTTTGTGATTAGGACAGCTCGGAACAGACTACTTAAGTCTGTATTACAACTACACGGTATTCAGGGCCCGGTAGTTAGGGCGATTAGGGAGCCAGGCTTGCTGTGTCCACCCTAACTCTTATTACACCACTCTTAGTTAGGGTAAGGGTCCCTGAATATCGTGTAATGTAATATAGGCTTTAGGTAGGTACAGAGTATGAAAATAAAAATTCTATTTAATCTGTCAGTAATTCATATTTGATACTCCTATATTTTTTTTAAGGCCTTGTAACTCAACATGCTTGCAATAAATGAATATGACTATTGACATAATACACGTATTTTTTGCGTTTTCAAGTGAATGAAAACTAAATTACGGGCTAGAGTAGGGCCAACATTTTAATCATTCATTCATTCAACATTCCTACTGCCGGCACCGCGTCTAGTTATTATTACTATTATTCTCGAGTATGAATGTGGGTATTATTATATGCATTTATTATATTATTAGGTTTAGCGCAGTTTTTCTTATAAGTATTTTTTTTTTTTTTTTTTTTTTTATTTATTTATGTATAAAAGACTCTTAAATAACATACCTAATATAAACTTCTAAAAAACCGTATTTAGTTTGTCTTAGACGCTAATGAAGAACATTCCTCAAATTATAAGTATAACTTATGTTAACAAAATTATAAATGTACGTAGCACAATAACAGTAGTAGCACAGATGTAGTAGTTCGAAGACATTGTTTGAGCGCACTCACATTCCAACGTCCTTATCTGCGATGACCTTCAATTGGACGTAGTTAAGCAGAAAGGACTCAACCCACACTTTGGTCAAAAATGAGTTATTTATACCAAAGAGGTCCTAAAGGTTGGTTCTTTCACCCAGCAAAAAAGATCCGTGATAGGATAAGCATAAGTTAGTTTTTTGAATGATGCGAGCCAACCCACATAAGGGTGGGTATATTTTTTTTATCAACTGTAATAACCCAGGCTTCTTGAATCGTTTTAGAGAAATCCAATTTCAAAGAAGCAAGTCAAAATTGAATATAACAGGATTGGCTCAAGCCACATAAATCGTTTCAGTTAAATTTACCTTCATTAGAACAAGTCTATCTTTCATTCAGCTAAAACGACTCAAACTGCGTGGGTCATATCTGCTAAATAGATTTATTAAGAAACAAGCTTGTCTTATGTTTAACGAAAACGACTCAAACCGCGTGGGTCATATTTGCTAAAAAGATTTATTAAGAAACAAGCTTGTTTTACGTTTAACGAAAACGACTCAAACTGTGTGGGTTTTTACTGATAAATTGATTGACAAGGAAACTATCCAATTTTGCACTCATCCTAAATGACCTAAACCACAGATTACAGAAACCCTACACTACGTTAATAACACACACGAATTAAGTTAATTATCCGATTCAACAAAAATTATGTTTGAGATTCAATAATTTTTATAGAAAATGAAAAATGCAATCAAAATTTTTCTATTTATATTTATTATTAATCAAAATTACCCGTAACGTTCAGACGAACACCTTTAACGCAGGCTGCCTTTACCGTTCGGCCACGGAACAATTGACCGTCGGGTCGAAAATCTTGACTGCCTTTATCGGCTTCGAGTTCGAAGTTCGCGTGCAAGTCCCGTCGGAGACAAAATTTTGATTGCATTTTCTATAAATGATACCTTAGTGTGGGTTTTACACTTTAAATACAATAGTTTTTAATTTACAATATAAAACAAAAAAGTGAAATAATTACTGCAATTTAATGAATCACAGGCAGAGCCAGATGACGAAACTGAAGAGGGAACATAGCAGTATAACGTCAAGTAAAGCAGAAGTGTTAAGGGAAGTCGAAAGGTTCTATGGACGGCTCTACGATTCGGTCACAACCTGTTTTCAGTGCGGCCAACGACCCAAGAACTAAACTGACCCGACATTAAACCGAGGATATCCCGGACATCAGCCTGTACGAGATCAGGATGGCCTTGAAACAGCTTAAGAACGACAAAGCGCCGGGTGAGGACGGAATCACTTCAGAGCTTCTGAAAGCCGATGGATCACCGGTACTTAAAAGTCCTTCAGCAGCTATTTAATTCCGCCTTGCTTCAAGCCGGGTGGAACCTTCAAGGTAAGACGCCAGAAGCATGGAACGAGGGCGTGGTGGTGCTGTTCTTCAAGAAAGGTGACATCACCTTACTTTTGAATTACAGACCCATCTCGCTGTTGAGCCATGTTTATAAGCAATTTTCAAGGGTCATCGCGAACCGTCTCGGACACAGCTTTGATGATTTCCAGCCTCCCGAACAAGCCGGGTTCCAAAAAGGCTACAGTACCATAGACCACATACATACGCTGCGGCAAGTTATACAGAAGACCGAAGAGTATAACTTGCCGCTATGTCTCGCGTTTGTGGACTATCAGAAAGCCTTCGATTCGATCGAAACATGGGCGGTGCTTGAGTCTCTCTAACGATGCCGAATTCACTATCGGTGCATCGAAGTGTTGAAGTGTTTGTATACAAACGCCACTATGTCAGTCCGAGTACAAGAACAGAGCTCGAAGGCGATTCCCTTAAAAAGAGGCGTAAGACAGGGAGACGTAATCTCCCCGAAACTGTTTACGACCGCTTTGGAAGATGCCTTCAAGCTCCTGGAATGGAAAGGGCATCAATATTAACGGCGAATATATCAGTCACTTTCGATTTTCTACGATATTGTGGTCATGGCAGTCGATGGAAGAGCTCAGCACAATGCTCGAAGGCCTCAATCGAGTCTCCCAACAGGTAGGCCTTAAAATGAACATGGTCAAGACGAAAATCATGTCAAATGTCCATGTCGTGCCTGCCTCAGTTATGGTTGAGAACTCTGCTTTTGAAGTTGTCGACGCGTACGTATACCTAGGACAAACAGTCCAATTAGGTAGGTCCAACTTCGAAAAAGAGGTCAACCGTCGAATCCAACTCGGATGGGCAGCTTTTGGGAAACTTCGCAACGTCTTTTCGTCCAACATACCTCAGTGCCTTAAGACGAAAGTCTACAATCAGTGTGTGTTACCAGTGATGACATGGAACCGAAACTTGGTCCTTCACTATTGGCCTTATGAATACGAAAGCGAGCTATGGAGAGGGCTATGCTCAGGGTTTCTCTACGGGATCGAATCAGAAGAAGGAGATACGTAGAAGAACTCGGGTCACCGACATAGCCAAACGGATTAGCACGTTGAAGTGGCAATAGGCAGGCCATATAGCGCGCAGAACAGATGGGCGATGGGGCCACAAAGTTCTCGTATGGAGGCCACGGATCGGCAAGCGCAGCGTAGGCCGTCCAACTACAAGATAGGCAGACGACTTGGGGAGAACCGCTGGTCGGCGGTGGATGCAGACGGCTTCCAACTGCAGTACTTGGAGATCAATGAGGGAGGCCTCTGTCCAGCAGTGGGCGTAAAAAAGTAAACTGGCTCAAAACCAAAGAAACTAGTATTAAGAAAAGTTCAAAACATTCCATTATTACGAAAATAGATGGGGTAGAGAGAGCTCAGCATTAAAAAAAAAGGTAAAGGAAAATTAGTATCTGATATAGGTACATATGTGAAGATGACTTCGTTTGTCTTAGGCCTTATGACAAAGAAATTGCGCAGGCCAAATTATATGACCTTAAATCTACATATGTTTCATCTAATTCCAAAAGACTGTCTGGGCTTTTACAAGACATTAAAAGGCAATACTATTATGGAGGACATGGATGGATTTGGAGCAGAACCAGATTTTATGGTGGAGCTGGATGAGAATGACGGGGAAGACTGTTGAAATGATTATAATATTTTCAAATAAATACATATTTTGCATAATAACTATTGATTTTTATTTATATATGACTATATTTGGATCTATTTGTAACATAAATCCTTTTTGAGAAATTCAAAGAAACACTCCGTAATGTTAAAACCAATTTAGCAAAAACGACTCAGACCCATATTTTTATAAATAACTCAAAAAATATGTTAATCTATGAAACAAAACTAAGAACATATTAAAGTTAGTATTTTTGTGCATAATATGAGACAATAATTTTGTATTACTGCGAGTACGAATCATGTTAGAAACACCATCTTAACCTCGACAACTTCAAACCTCGATATCTCAAAAGTTACTTTTTGAGGGTTGAGTCCTTTCTGCTTAACTACGTCCAATTGCAACTCAGACAAGGTGCACAAGAATGACTGCGCTGATGCCTATTTACGCAATAAATCTTTTAGATGTCCTATTCGATATAAATAAATATATAATTAGGAATACATATGGAACTGTATACATAGACATATATATATATATTTATTATGAATAGATAAAAATTTAATGTATTATTTATTTACGTTAAATTAAAAAATAATTGTTTTATATGATGTTTTACATTTTTACTATTTATTTTATCTATAAATTCGGGGGGAATCTTGTTCTTTAGCTTAGGAAGTATATAACTAGTCATCCTTTCTCCATAGTAATTTTTAGCAGCTATTGTTTGAAGCTTTTTTTGTTTTATTTGTCTTGTAGCTATACTATGTGTTTTGTAATTAACGTGTTCGAAGAAATTCTCTATAAGCAATTGCATTTTTACTCTGTGGTGTATGGGTAATATATGGTAATGCTTTAGTAAGCCATTATAGTCATCTCTGTATTTTTCCCGAATTGTTTTAGGCACTATTGTTTTGACTAGACGTATTTGCAAGTTAAGAATCCTATCCAGGTATGTACTAAAGGTGCGACCGTAACTGCTCAATCCATATTGTATTATGCTTTCAGCGAGAGATTTATACATAGTTATCAGTATGTTACTTGGGATTTTATACTTTAATATGTAGAATTTTGCTAGGATAGCTCTTAGTTTACAGCATACGTGGTCAACATGGTTACGCCAGTTGAAACGATTATCCAAGATTACACCAAGGTAAGTCTGCTGGGTTACTTGTTCGATTGGTTCACAATCGCATGTTATTCCTTTGTTATGAAGGCAGCTATGCTTATGGGCTATTACGTTAATTGCAGTTTTAGCTCCTCTTTTATTTTGAGAAGAGCATACGTGTAACAGCTTGGTTTTTTGTGCGTTTAAAACTAGACCAGCATCATGGGACCATTCTACAATATTTGAGAAGTCATGTTGAATTTTGCCTAGGGCAACCGATAAATCTCTATCTTTTGCAATGATACATGTATCATCGGCATATTGATAAATGGTACAATGCTTTATGACCTTATTCATGTCGTTCACGTATGCAAGATAATGCAGAGGACCAAGAACCGAACCCTGTGCAGTACCCTCTGTCACGGGGATACTGTCACTGGTTTCTCTACCTACTTTGATCCTATATGATCGATTTTGGAGATAGTCGGCACACCAGCTAAGCAACGGACCTCGGATTCCACTTTTTTCTAGTTTATAGATAAGTGTGTCATGTCGTAATGTGTCAAATGCTCTACTGTAGTCGATAAATATCATAACAACATGATACCCTTTGTTTAAACCTTCGTTAACGTGGTCGGTAAGGTGAGATAATAATTGGGTTGTACTTTTGTTGGGCTGAAATCCATATTGTTTGTCGTATAGTATGTGATGTTTTTTGTAGAAATTGTGTATTTGGTTACTGATATGTTTTTCAAATATTTTGTCGATGATTGGCAGAATGGTAATAGGTCGGTAGTTGCTATAGTCGTCCTTTGCTCCTTTTTTATGGATAGGTCTCACTATGCCGGTTTTTAAATCATCAGGAAAAATTCCTTGACTAATACTTGTTTCAATCAGTTTTGTAATAGCTAATGTAATATTTTGAGATACTAATTTTATATCAATTGGTCTTATTTTATCTATGCCTGGTGCTTTGTTGGGTTTTATATTTTTAATAATTTTGAAGATATCATTAGGATCGGGATTTTGAAGGTAGATAGTTGCGTCAGATATGTTTGCGTATTTCTTCGGATCGAGTATCATTTTTTTACAATTTGGAATTATGTCTTTAACGGATTTACGGAATTCACTTGCGAACTTGTTTGCTATGTCTTTTATGAGGGTGGCGAAGCCCCCTAATATGCATAGCGCTGTCTGTGTATCATATGGGACGATTTAACGCGTTGACCGATTTACCTACGTGAAACCTTTTTTGTTAGCACCGCCTTTGAGAGAAGCGTACTGATTGATTTTTGGTGACCCGGGTCACAGGGACCGGAATTTTGTGGCCTTAAAAGGTCACCAATAAAATAAGTCTTTAAATGGTCGAAAACGTCCAAAACCCCAAAAATGCCATTTTTGACCTTTGCCCCCTTTTCTGGTACCCCCGTAAATTGGTACGGGGACAAGCATTGGCTTGTCCTACTAATATATAAAAGTGGAAGTAAGAATGTATGTTTAAGTTCCCTTTTCACGTTAAAACCGTTGAACCACAGAATAGTGTTGAACCGATTTGGATGAATTATATTTTTAGTATAGGAGTAGATTAGACCATGGAGATGGACAGGCTTTTCGTTGCGTAAATTAAATCAGACAGAAGGGGTTAAAATAGGGGATAGAAAAAATATTAAACACATGTTTCATTCAGCGTTAGTTGTAGCGTAGCTATAGGGTAGAAGTAGGGTTGTTGTAAATGGTGGTTGTAGTTATGGGTGCGATACGAAGTTCGCCGGGTCAGCTAGTTTATAAATAAAACAACATGTTACATATAAAAATATTTTATTAAAAACATTTTGGTAACATTTAATAAGAACACTTAGGTAAAAATAAATCGACCTCAAAATCATTTAAAAAGAAACAGCCTGGACTGGAAGTTCACGGAGGAAGCCGGAACAGCAAAAAACTAATAAAATAAATAAAAACAATGATAACACTCTAGGCAGAGACATGTCTAATTGACAACCAGAATTAAGGCATCGCAAGAATAATTATTAAGTACGATAAAATACCTATGACTATTATTATAGTTACAACAAAAACTCTTATAAACTATCATATCGTTCAGCTGTCGCGCCACCTAGCGGGCGCCGCGACTGTTCAAGTCTCTTGGCAGGTGACTTACATCGAGTATTATTGCCACTAACATTATTTCACACACGAGACATCCTGCTTGCCACTACTATACGCCATAAATACGACTACTAAATACTAAATCATCCCAATTATACGAAGCTACGTTAAAATTTCACCTAACTAAGTTATAATTTAACATCTTCGGCTAATTTTGATACTAGAATGATATTATAACATCATCTCATATTGTACTCTTAAACATTACGCTGTATTAAATTAAGTATGAGGAATAAGACATTACATTATATTGCAAGCATTACTGAGATTGTGCACGTTATGTTACGTGATATTATTAAATTAACATGAAACTTAGTGTTAAGGAAGGAAGGTTTTATCATACTGATGTTGCCAGGAGGGCCCCGCGCGAGGTGGGGGCCCAACTACGAGGAACAGTCATAAAGATTACATTATTACGAGCATTGGCACTTTCAATATTTATTCTTAATTATACTCTCGAAATAGCACGGCATACCAATAACCAACTTAAAAACTAAATTCAGATCAGTCATTTATGATATCACATCAAAATAAACAGGGAAATACATATGTGATTATCGATTGGATATACTATATAATAATAAATATTATATTCTTTTCAAAAGAGGTATTAATTTTCTTAAGGGTTACTAAAAATATTGAGCTCTGCGTCGCTTGCGGCGCACTATATCACGAGAACAACGTTGAACCAAGATTTGGTGCGAGGAGTTCGTCTCCAGTAACTATTTCGCTAAACCTACATAATGCTTATCAGATATACGTAACACCCGGGCGCCCGCCACCCGCCACCGCGCCCAGGCAATAACCCTTCGTCCTTATACAATTTTCATTATAAAAATACTGTCATTTGACTACAGTTCAATGAGAAAAAATATTTATCATAATAATATGAATGAACAATAGATATTATAATACAACGTATAGATACCATGTATAATATCGTGTATAATGATTTGACTAACAAAATAAAATGCATAAAATTGAAATGATTAAACATTATAAAATCACCTGAAGACACTTTGTAATGGAAGGTACTAATTTGATATTTTTAGAATTTAGTCAAATAAATAGCACAGCGACCAAATTATTTGGCAATATGGATTAAAACAATAACAACTAACTCAGCTGCTAACCTAACAACAAACTGGAATGCAAATATTGCATCGCACCTCGGCCGGCCGCCGGGCCGCCGGGCCGCGGGCCCGCGCCTCTACGCTACAGGGTACATCACAAGCTACAATTAATTACTCAACTGTGCGTATCGCTCCAATACTATCTTTGAACTACATACGATTGCAGCTTTGTCATTCTATAATTAAAAATAATAACTAAAATAAATCTGAATGCAACATTTGATTTAACATTAACCAATAACAACCATTTTGTGAATGTGTGTGAGACTGAGAATATAGCACACTTCGGTGGCCGACGGAAGACGCAGTAGCCGTTCAGCGGCTGCGTCTCCCGGCAAAGGCAATGATGTGTCACTGATAGCTGCATTCTGAGATCCATGCTATATGTCCAGTCAATACCCACTGAATCATAAATAAGTAAATAAATATTTTGTTATACTTTAACTACTTCCTAAGGTTTAGTGTTCATAGCCCAATGGATGAGGACAAACAGCTACATTATTTTATTCTACTGCAATGACTCCACATAAAGCGTTTGATAAAATGCACATGTAAATTTCGAGTTTGATAACTGCTTTGGAAGTGAGTATAACTACGGTATCGCCCAATTGAAAAACAAGAGATAAGATAGAAAAATAATACGCGGGTGTTGGTCCCTTCCAAATTATTGCCGAATTTCAACGCGAAGCGAACCCCGTATTACAACGAAAAATTTGATCTACTTACTGTATTGTCACATCAACATTTTGTACAAAAATAACTCTTGAGGAAAATATTTCAACATTACGAGTACAAATACTCCAGTTCTAATTTAAAGCTGATCACAACATAGCAGAACTAAAGTTGCACAAAAGGACCGTATCAATATTAGAGTTAGTAGGTATGTTATACATTACTTACACATAATCAAAGAGACTCACACTATTAAATATCTTGACTAAATTAGGAGACCACAAATATTACACTTTAAATATGCACATACATAGAGATATTGCCAGTCTGTCAACGACACTTATCATAAATTCACTAGGAGCCCAGCTTCTGGGCATATCAATGACTCAAACGTTTTAAAACGGTATGTAACAACTACTAATACCTTAAGAATATCTAATCACTGCATTAATTTGTGATGATATGCACTGATAACCCATCTCGACTATGTTCCCCATGGGCTCGACATTACGTGAGTTTTGGAAGCATTGTGTTATGTCGATAAAAGTTGAATTTTAAGAAAATGTGTCAAGTTCGTAACGTCTAAATAATACGTCATCGCTATATTGTAAGTAATGCTCGGACGGTAAATCCAACAATCATAATTAGACCTTAAATTAACCTACAGCTTGGCTTAAATTCGTGCCTATCTCGTCAAAATCGTACATTTAATTAACATCCGAGAGCAGCGTTTTGGTTTTAACGACGTTCCTATTGATAAATGACTGTGGAATATATCTTATTATTCTACAGACTACAGAATATTTTAAATAATAACTATTACAATTTAATGGTGGGAAATATTAGCGCATTATGATATTGTAAAGTAAATTTCTATAATTTAAATATTGCTTTTAGATTTGGACATTAACTTCATTAAAATTTTACACTAATCAGTAAAATTGAAGTTCAACGTTTTAAATATTACTATATTCTTTGGATATCAAATAAATTAACATTTCTAAGAGGAACTAAGTGTTAAATAATATTAAATTTAATTGAGATGACAGAATTGAATAATTAAATCCAATTTTTGTCTTTTATAATTTAGGATGGGACCTAGAAATGCTTTGATTTGGAATATGATTGCAAAATCCTATGGCATTGCATGTTTATCATTAATTAAGCCTAATATTATCACACAAAAGTTAAAAACGAAAACAAAAGTTATATGCATCGTCACGCAGCCATTCACAGAATTTTTAAAAAAATTGTCACATTTTAAATTAGGATCACAGTATTAAGTCACATTTCAGTAACTCTATGAATGTGCGAGACGATGGCAGCATTAATATTCCACAGTCATCCAAGACTGGGCCACAGCAGAGCTTCCACGCAGCTACAATATTGGGAAAATGTCAAACTAACAATGACTTTAGTTCTAACAAAAGAATCATAATAAAGATAACTTATCTAATTCATTTGTTTTAATCAAGATTCAAAATGGTTATCAGTTCATGATGGCAAAATAGATCGAAAATCATTATATTTTCTGTCATAATGATGACAAGTCAATAAATAGAAATAAATAATGAACTAAAGTCATTGCATCAAAGTAATGGTCATGGGCACCATTAACTTACAAAAGATAAGTGGATAATGCATCTGATGCGTCCCAGTCATACTCTCGATGATTTGTTTGGTATCTCATTAATCTGTGGCGGCTACAACCCAGTTGAAGCCACAAAGGCGACAAGAATCTTTTACATACTGTGTGCGGGTACCATAGGGTCCCAGACGGTGGTACTGGGAGCGGTTCGCGAAGAACAGCGCAGGGTTGTTCGGCGGCAGCAAAGTGGCACGGTAGTTCCACCGGTTGTCAGTCAGATTGCCCATCAGGTTGAGCAGATCGCGACCACCATACGTCACTTTGACATTCTCTGGCTTTTGTTCTATGGGACGTGGCTGTGGAAGCACAACTGGCTCGAATATCTTCTGAAAACAGGTTGATGTAATCAATCAATTGGAAAATGTACACTATTTTAAAACAAATGAAGTACATTATATCTTAAAAATAGTTTTTTTCAGTAACCTACTCTGTTTCATCATCATCATTTCAGCCGTAAAAAGTCCACTGATGAACACAGGCCTCCCTCATGGATCTCTGTTTATGAAGGTGTATCTGTGGCTGGTAAGGATATATAAAATTATCATAAAGCTATGTACTTTATTGCTTTCAAAATCTTTCCACTATCACGCGTCGATAATGTACACAACATTGATAGCGTAATATGGACAATCGCCATTACAGAATATTATGAAAATAGAGAGGTCAAGGCCAGGACGAACGCAAACAAACGAGTGAAAAACTTACATTCACCTTTTCTGTGGTCTGAGGACTAGAGGGCAGGGAGTCACTGTTCACCGATTCGGATTTGAGAGATCCCAGCGAGCCGATACCGCTAGATTCACTGGAGGCAGATGGGCTCGGGCTCGACTGCGACTTTGCAAGGCCCGCTATGTCAATAATATGCCCGAACGAGCTGAATGAATTGAAATTTTCCGTCTCCAATCCAGCGAGAGGTAGTGCCACGCTCAAAGCCATGTCTGCAAACAGAAATCACGTTTATACTGAAATTACACGTGCATAGAAATCTTTTTGCGTGAGAACACTATGTTGACAGAATCCGAAACCCGCCAAATTGTTACGGTCCTACGATCACAACACTTTTGAGGTCACTCAACACACACCAATAACTAAAATATGACTAATTTGGTACTAAAGCACACGATTTGCGATAGGTAAAACAATATTTACCGAAAAGCGTAATCCCAGAAAGCACAAGCCTCGAGTCGACGTAGTCGTAAAACAGATCGAACGTGAATAAAGTGAAGTTGGCTACAAACACGAGTTTGCGTGCGTGATGTCGTCGAGCGCCAACCGGATATGTTAAAGTAAATTCTATTACGCAGCAGGTTATTGTTGAGATTTTAAATGTTATTCTCTATTTAAAAAGATCAATTATTATTGTTTTATTTTATAGTAGCCTGGAGAAGAAGTAATAATGAGAAATTAGAAAGGTTTTTTACAAAAAAAGTACTAAAAGTAGATAAAATTTTCTATAACAGCGCCACCTGTCTATTTATTTGGGAAGCAAAATGAAGTTGCGTGCGCACCGCCATCTACACAAGTTTCAACCTGACTTTATGTTGATGTAACTAGCTACTAGATGGCGTCACTGAGCATTATTTTCGACAGTTCGAAAAATAGTCTGTAGATGGCATGGATTTTATTAATTCGCGAGTTCCTTCACAGGTAGCGCTTTACATTAATTTCGACTTGAATTCGTGGGTCTTTATAGCAGTCATCATCACCATCAAGGGGTCAAGTCTGCTAATAGCATTAGCAGGCTTCAAAATCACTCTCAGTTTTCATAAGGCGAATTTGTCAAAAACAAGATCGGCCATTTTGAAACTATTAGGTATTTTAATATCAAGCAGACTTTATGGCAATTAAAAGGGTAGGTACCTATTCGTTGCATTAGAATTTGTTATTTCATTTCACTACTTTCATTGCAGTTATACTTGTGTAGGTCAGGTATTCGTTGCATTAGAATTTGTTATTTCATAAAACATTTTATGTTCGGCCTCTTATCAATATACCTACCTACCAGTTAATATCTTTGTTATGCATGCTAATCGACTTACTTTTTATGTAGTTGGTTGATATTTTATCGTAAAATGAAATCTATGTTTTTTTAAAGTTACCTACAAAGTTGGATAGGTATATATGAACAATGTTCAGTCATCCTATCAACAATGCAATCAATTAATAATGCTGGACAATTTACAAAGCACTATCTAGCCCCAAAGTATTGTATTTATTTATTTAAAACTTTATTGCACAATTACAAAAGGTGGGCTTAAGCATTCTCTGCCAGCCAAACCTGTAGTCTAGAGTGTGGTTGGCGTGCTATAATGGTAACTAAATAAACATAAAAGAACATTTAATCACATTACACTTCACAATAGAACAGGCGAGGGTCAAGCGAGAATAGAATAGAATAGAATAGAAAATATTTATTGAAAATTGTTGTACATAAAGATCTTAAAATTAGTTTGTACTGTTTTTAACAATTTGTCCTTATCAAGACGTACAATATAAGTAATTTTATTTAATTATAACTCTAAAAATATCTAAGTACAGAGATGTGCACCTATTTCTAAAATATAAAAAATAATAAATAATACTTTGAACTACCTAGAACAGTCATCGTTCAAAGTATTCCCCAAGACTATAGAATGAACCAGCAATTAACCATTTCCTTAATTGGTTCTTGAATATGTTACCTTCTAATATTATTAAATCATTGGGTAGGCTATTATAAATTTTAATTGCTGTGATATATGTACTTTTATGGAACATCGTATTGTTCACCTGGGGTATACAAATATTATGTTTATGTTTAGTTCGTAAGGCGGAAGAGCGACATGATATTTTTTCAAAGAAATATTTTTTATTGTTTTTTATAAAAATGCAAATTTCTAAAATGTATATACAAGTAAGCGTAAGAATATTCTCAGTTCTAAAGATGTCACGGAGTGAATCTGTACTTTTTAAGTTATATATGCATCTCAATGTTCTTTTTTGCATCAAAAAGGTTGTTTGGACATCTACAGAGTTTCCCCAGAATATGATCCCATAACTTAATTGAGAATATACTAAACCATAATATGCCTGTTTTGAAATAGTTTTTGATGATATTGAGCTGAGAGTGGATACCTAGTGCGTAACAGTATTTAGATATTTTATTATTAAGTTTAGTCAAGTGAGATTTCCAGTTAAGGTGAGGAGAGAAGATGATGATGAACCTACGCGTATATTTTTTCAAGAAAGTGCTTGCGGGTAAGTCGCTTGAAACAATCTTTTGATTGTAACGTTTTGATGTCGAGTGGTAATTCATTCCAAAGTCGAACAGCCTCCACTGAAAAGGAGACATGCCGAAAAGAAGTACTATGCCCTGGAATGTCTAGTAGTTAGTATCCAGTAGTAAGTAGGTTACCTAATACGTTTGCACCACGGTTGTATTTAAGCCTAAATGCGGATAAAAGAGTTATTTCTTTAAATCGGTAGGTACTTTGCGGTTCTTGTCGACTGACTCCCAGTAGAATTAAAAATTATATCTAAACAGCCCGCTGGATCTCACGCCTGATCAAAAGCCTCCCTTCTTCCCTTCCACTTATTCTAGTCTAATGATTAAAAATTGAGTAAAGGTAAAAATACTTTTTTCAGTAGGTAATATCATGGAGACAGACTGATGGATAGACTAAGGAACTCCATACGATCAAATTAGCCCCATTACCTACCTAAAAACGCTGATTAAATTAATTTCAATTCAATTTCAATTTTAATTTTTTTATTCGTCTGTGAACCGGTTTACAATAGGTTACTTAATTATTATAATCTCTAGATCCTGCAGATAAGCATATGTATAAACACTTTTAATAGCTACATTAAACACTATTATTTCACAATTAATATTTATGTACAATTAAGAAAATAATTAATAAAATATACATATAATGTCAAGATATAGTCATACAAAAAAATCTAAAAATGTCAAATTATTTCATATTGTCAATTCAAAATATTACCGTCAATTAGAAATTCAGTTATAGTTTAATAAGCTTTTTTAACTAAAATGTCATTAATGTCATTAATGGCGGGTCTTGAATTTACTTAAGGATAGAGCACGAACGGGTTTAGGAATTTGATTGTATACATATAGTCGATGCCATGCAAAATACACTACTCAATTTCTCAGTCGCAGTCAGTTTCAAAATTAAACTGACTGCGTGTCGTAGCGTCAGCGCCCTGCTCCAAAACAGAATATATTCGTTCATATATGTAGGTAATAGTTTAACCCTTTGTTTACTAGTTCTTAAGGTTTTTTTTACACTACTAATTGACGAAACACCTGATGTTAAGCGGTAACCTCTACTTATACAACTGCAATGCAAGTGTATCCTACAACACATCCAGATTGGTCTCATTATTATGATTTGTTACTGGGATTCATGAGGGATTTAACTCTTCGTATATCGACAAGAGACATAGCGATTTTGGTATTCTTAGCAACGAGTCAAGCATTTGCATTCAGAAAGTATCATTGTGGCGAAGTGAAACTGAAAAAGAAGATCACAGACAGAAGGCCACTGAAACGTGTCAATGATAAAAATTTCGCGGCTGATGTTAGTACGTTCCGTTCCTCGCTAAAAGAAAAGAAAGCATTTGTAGCATGACATATGTACATACATGGTTGTTTTACCTACCTACTACATTTTTTACGTAGAGATATATAATTTGGAGGTGAAATGTAGGTACTAGGTACTCGTACACTACCTATTATAGACTATATAGAAGGGGAGGCAACCGTACCAGAAGGTATTATGTAGAACTACCGTGCATACTTTTTATCTCGTTGAGATTATTATGGACCTTACTAAGATTTAGCAGTGTTAAATAGTCCCACCCTAGTAAATACAGTAAAGAAGGCGCTTCTCTACCAATTATTTTTAATTTTTATTGTTAGCTGAATCTCGTATAGGCAATTTCACTGACCATTACTTTTAATGATATCTTTATCTTTAGGTATCTTTATCAACATCAAAATGTTTATATTGAATCTCAAGTGGGCAAGTGCCTACTTCCACAAGTCGTAGGAAGAAATAAAACAGATATTCAATAGAAAATACGTTTACTAGACATCACTTGCGATCACGAGAGGGCCCAAAGAGGTCCCTAATTGCCCCAAATCGGGGGTTTACGATTTGTAAATATTCTTATATCACCACTTAGGAGCGTCCGTTCAATAAAATAATAATAGTATACATCCGTGCAAATGGCCGGCAGGAGGGGTAGCGGGGGGTTCGCGGCGCGGGGAGGGAAGGGGCTTATCGATTCGCGCCCGCGCGACACTGTATCTGTCCTCTCATCGATGTTCGCCCAACGTCCTCATAAAGAAAGAGATAGGTTTCGCAGACTTTGATCCTTTTGTTTTTGGGCAGCGTCCGGTGGGGGGCGGGGTAGAAAAATGAAGGGGCGCTGATTGGCCGAGGTGGCCCCGCCCCCGCGCAGCCGCGCCGCAGCCTGCGGACCGCAGTTCAAGGGCGGACGCCGACGCACACTCATTTGTTTGGGTTCTAGTCTATAAATAACTTTTTGCCTATTAGCTGCTGACGTCCAGATTATCAATTTTCATGTATTGCAGGAAATGATGAATAAAAATGTTGGGATTTCTCGATTAGCGACGAATCTTTCTGTATCTAACGTTTATTTACGTAACGTGCCTGTGTATCAATCAGGTAGAGTTTATTTTAGGTTTACTCAATTGCAACTTAGGTATAGGAGCTGCAAAGTCATCATTCCAGCCGTAAAACGTCCACTACTGTACACAGGCCTCCCTCATGGATCTCCATGAAGGGTAGTTGCCATACTCTGGTGAGTAGTGCCATACGCTTGGCAGGCGGGTTAGCGAGCGCAGTTTGCGATGTTGATACACAGAAAGACGCTGCTGCCCATCTTCCGAAAGTATCCCTTAGCAGGCTCTTACTGCATCCACGGGCATGAGAGGAGGGGTAACATTCTACTGCCGGCACCCCACGGCTAGGTAGGAAACCCGCGGCTTAGTCAGCTTCAGACGTATTGACATATTCTATCCGGCTGAATTTACCTAGAGGGGATGAAAACTATTGGTGCAAGGCTGGTATCGAACCCACGACGTCCTGCTCAGCCGGCTATTGGACCAACTGAGCGATGAGGTCGTCAATTATAAATGTTTCTTTCTTCTACTAGTAAATCCAGTAACAAAGGGTCATTGACCTCCTAGTATAATAGATTTGGCATCCTGTTAACCTGTCGCCATTGTATTGTTGTATCAATGAGTCAGGTAGACTTTTATTTAGGTACCAACAAGTACAATGGACTTGTAGAACATACACTACAATGTTAGCAGTAAAAAAGTTGATCTTGACTAAAATAGGCTAAAGTTAAAATCAAATCAAAAATATTTATTTTGAAACAATAAACATAATACAGTTACAAAATACAACTTGGTTAACGATGATGACTGTAACAGTTATAAACTGTGACGCAGTCACCAACGACCACCTCCTGGTACAACAGGAAAGTACCTACACCATGTTCCAGCTTAGGTGCTACTGAATAAATATCTACTTTTAACAAAAAAGGGTTAAGCTGAAGTAAGATAATATATCCTGTGTGTGTAGGTATCATCATCATCATCATCATTTCAGCCGTAAAATGTCCACTACTGAACTAAGGCCTCCCTCATGGATCTCCATGAGGGGTAGTTGCCATGCTCACCACGCTTGGCAGGCGGGTTGGTGAGTGGGTTGTTGTGTGTGGGTATAGTGTATAATATAATACAATATCATATGTATGTTTAGTTGTAGAGTTTTACTTATATATAATAGGTCTTTTGTGCTGTTGTATGATAGATTCTGCAACCAGGGTAAAATTTTACATTTACAATTGTGAACTTACACTTGTTACAGATATAAAATCTCCCAAAATGTTATTTAAACTGCTCATTCCAGAAATCCCCTAAGACAATCCCTTACGAAGGGGATTATTGGACTTTTTGTCGAAAAATCCCCTGCCGACTTTCGAAGGGGACGCGAAGGGGACTTCTGGACAAAAGTGCCAAAAATCCCCTTAACCATTATATTTCAACATTCTTGTATTCTCATATGGCCATGACTATGGCCAATCCTTAAGTTTTAATAATTTATTTTATTTCTACTCAGCTCAAGAGTAGGTACATAATGAATCCGTTAAGTACCTACCTTCCTCTTGACTATGGCGCTATTTGTAACAATAGTGGAGCAAAAACTAAACATACGTAGGTACTTAGGTATGGCACGATTTAACCATTCGTTTACAGTTACACAGAGGTCATTGGATCATGGAGTTTGGTTCTTAGTAACTATTAGTATTCTGCGGCTCTGTGTTTAGACTTGGATTAAGGCAGATTTCCATGTTCTAGTGCTTCTTATTTCAATCCAATCATTATAAAACCTCTCTGACCGGGGCTAGATTAGAGACAGGACAAGCTAGATTAGAGACAGGACTGGCTAGATTAGAGGCAGGACTATAAAAAATGCACAATACACTCCAATGCGGGACGTAAGTGCAGATCTGGTAACCCCCCCTAGAATTAAAATTAGAATTAGAAGGGTTAACATAAAGCTTTAGATCACACATGGACATTGGAGGTACCGGCATAAAACATATGGCAGGTATTTATTCTTTTATTGGGAATAATAATGACTACCTAGATAACCAAGCACCTTGATAATCATGTAATTCCCTAAGTTAAGAAGTAGTATTGGCAATATCGCATGAAATGGAACCTTCTTAGTGCCAAAATTGGAAAACCTACAGGGTGCTGATGTGTGCGGTCAGGGATTGGCTCCCGCGTTGGGCGCGAACTTATGACGAATGCCGCGAATAAAATGGAGACATACTACATTTATTGAGAAAATGTTAAGTAAAAGTTATTTTTATTTTATAATAAAGATGTTAGGTACTTTAAATCTCAACGTGAAGACAAGTTCTACTATCTTGTTACTAAAATGTGTTTCAGCTAACTACAATTAAGCAGCCTTAAGTCTGTTACTCTCTAAAATTAGTGATGTGATATATCCTAACCGTCAATCACTTCGACATCTCTATGTACGCGACGCGACATGGTTCGCGCGTTCACATGCGTCATTTTGACGTTTGACATTGACAAATAAATCGACAAGAAAACCGCGGCGCTATGACATGACATGTGACATGAATCAACGTTGAGATGAAGATATTTTTGACAGGACAGGAAATATCGTTACTAAACAAACAAACTCATTCTTAATAATATTGACTTCGTATTTTTTGATGTTTATAAAATATGGTTTAGGTATTTGTTAATTGTACATTATAATTATGATCCATCTACTAATTTCGAATGAAAAAGTACCTGTACCTTTTTACTCCAAATTAGTGATCTTAGTCTCACTTAACCAATCATGTCGATTGGCGAGCGATGCGAGATAAAAGCGTGACTAAAAAACGTGGTACGCTCTAAAATTTTTAGAATGTTCTGTACGATTCTATAACTAAACAAACCATTAGCTACCTTGCTAAACGACGATATATTTAAATAGGTATCCGCGGCTATCTCAGATAGGACGCCCCAATTCACATGCGTGAGCCGTGTGATGGATGGGCTCGGCGATCAGGGCCTACCCCCCTCCCCTCCCTTACCCCTCGGACCTTAACCGTTAGGGTGTTGTTACACCTACGCGACGCAGCGTCGATGATCAACGTCGATTTTTAATTATTATTTTGGAGACAGTTAGCGGTATTGTTCGAGATTGTAATAAATTAAAAGTTCCCAAAGAAATGAATAACCTTATCAAAAATTTTACGATTCCTACTATATGTCATGTATGGTAATGACTAGAGATGTCGCTACAGCTTATTCTATAGTTGGTTATTTTTTATAGTGTTTAACCACAATTAGGTAAAACATTTTCAAAAATGTGAATAACCTAATCAAAAATTTTCAAAGCACTTCCGGCTTAAGGAAGCGTCAAGTATCGATTTGACGGACGTGGGTTCGAATCCCACCGGAACCGTAAATTTTTTGATAAGGTTATTCATTTCTTTAAAAATGTTCTACCTAAGTGTAGTTAAACATTATAAAAATAACAAACTATAAATTAAAAGTTATCAGAGCGCTCTCAGATTATTTTATTTTATTTATTAGGGAATCAGATTTAGAAATTTAAGTGTTGTTTCGAAGTCTGATAGACGTCAGTACTGTTAGTTGTAAAGGTCCAGGATATTGTCTTGCTTAGGTCAGGGCATTAGCCTGCAGTTAGTTTACATTTTAGAATGGTTTATGTGACTCTGCTTGTTTGAGAAAGTTTTGTTTACCACTGATATTACTGATATTATTATTATTAAAAATCAAAATTATATTGTAGTCAAATGTTATACTGTTTCGAACTATAAAATTTTAAACAAACAATTGAAAGAACACAAGAATATGATCACTTCTCAGTAATAGTAGAAATACCTGCATCTCCCTAGATGGCATAAAAATGAGCGCTGCTTGTTCCTATCGAATTAAATGTGTATGTTTGTGAATAAGTGAAGTGAAAGAAATTACTTTTTATATCTTTGACCTTTCATTGGCCACAATTTAAACTGATGGAAAGCGATGCTGTGGCCGATAAAAGGTCAGCAATTTCAATTCTCTGTCGACGTTGAACAATCCATCGATTGCGTACGACCGCGCAGTGTAATGACACCCTTACAACACCCGGCCTAAGTCCTGTAGGTGATCCATTACATTTTTGCGTAATCCCCGTTTATAAATATGAAATTGAAGGAAGATGCTGATGTTTAATCGACTGGAGGTCGGGGTCACATGGACCTACATAATTTATGGCGATGTGCCATCTCCGGATTCGGAAATATGAGTTTCGTGTTTACATTTCAGGGGTTGGCGGTTACAGCGGAATGCACAGAATATTTATTAAAAAAAGATGGTTGTTCAATCATTATTAACTAGGTAGGACCATGGACCAAGTATTTATTTGGTCCATGGTAGGACTAAGATGGGAAGATAGTAAAGGTAAAGTTGGCAAGCTGTATTAAGCTCTCTCATCGTGCATCTCAATATGTTCCAGCACAAATACCTGATGGTGGCGCTCTATAAATCATCTAACGTAAAAAAGATGTGAAAGGCCAAGTTACTTTTTAGGTAGGACTAAATATGTATATAATATTGGAATAGTGCCTATGTCTTGAAAAACAGATACTTATTATAAATAGTCAATTATCAAATTATTCTGTTATTAATAATATAAATAATTGAAAAACTACCTTATTCTAACCAGCCACAATTTTTTGAATATAGACACACTATAGTTGTCTATGGAATAAAAAGTAGGTTCTTAATTATAATTCCACTCACAGATTACGCTCTATATTCAAAACAAAAGAGACATTGATGGCTGAAAATAAATTCTTAATTTGAAATATAATTCGTGCAAAAACAAATGTTCGTCTCTAATCTGTGATTTCAGTCAATATGCAGCTCGTAAGGGGTAATCACGTCTCGCATGCAAAACATAGCAATTGCAGCTTTGATTATAGCCCGAGCTTATTCTGATTATACAAGGTGGTCCGGAACGTGTGCAGAAAATATAATAAAATTAAATTAAAGATAAAAGACATTTTATTTTGATTTTTTATTCAATTAAACTTACTTATATAAGATCTGTATATTATGTATACCACAAAAAGCAAGACAAGAAAAGGGAAAATGTCATACTTCATAAATCAATGCTCTAGACTAGAAGTCTAGAACTAAAGAAAATTTATTAAGTATGTGGGCTGGGTCAACGAAGTCGTTCTACTGAATATTTTTTGTGGACGGTACGTATTACAGATAAAATGTATTTATTTGATAATTTTAATAGTGGGACATCGCTCTTGATAGGGACTAGTGAAGGGATTTGGGAGAGGCCCAGCAGTGGGACAATATAGGCTGACGAAAAAAAAAAAATTATATACACAAAATAACTTAAAAAAATAATCATTTATCATAACTGGTACCGACTTCTGAGTATAATTCCGGCACACCTTGTAGACAGTAGGGTATACCCTGATTATAGATAATTATAGTGAGGGGAAGGGTAGCTGATGAGCGTTTTGGGTATTATTTGCGCTTTATTTGGGTATTTATTGCGCTTGAGTGACTACGCAGATATGGCGTAGCGTCCCTTGGGCCTTCATTGTGCTTTGGACATTGATTTGATATATTTGTCGCTGGGAATTATAAAGTGCTGTAATTTTATATTTCGTTCGTTTTTTGGAACGGATGAAAGAAATAGACGTATAAATTGACTTATTTGGGAGATAAACGTTTTATAGACTAGACTTTAAGAACACTAAGACTAGGGATATTACGACGTAGTGGCATCCTCCATCATCATAAGTTTTACAAACCCATTCTTTAATAACTAGGCATCAAAATCCCTCTATGGAATGTAGGTATGAACTTGAAATATTTTAATACACAAAAAGCTTGCCTCAACTTACAAATAAATAAAATTAATCTCTATCTCTACGTAGTATACATGTATATTGACGTCGCTTTTCGCGTCTATCTTTCTGTCTGTTTGGCCGCTTATTCCTCCTAAACCACGTAACGGATTTTGATGCGGTTTTCATTAATTGATAGAGGGTTTCAAGATTAATTTAGTGTGTGTTCGTTGAACTATGATGGAAAATTTTAAGGAAGCTAGGTTACAAGGAGTTGTTGTGTAAACGAGGACACAAGCAAAGATGTATAATCACTAATGTTAAGAATTTTAAAGAACTGTTTAGTTAGCCTAAAAACAAATAAAAATAGCACAGTAACAAACAAGCATAGGTATGTTGCATTGAACTGACCAAACAGAGAGATTCGATACCGCCATGATTTACAAAATTATCGGCTTACATTCAGTCCGATTCACGCATCGCCAACACGAACAAAAGTGGGCTCGCATTTCTACCTCGCCGCACATATAACAATATCTGACACTAATACACCCAATCCTTTACGCAATATTGTAGAGTCTAATTGGCATCAGAAAACTGAGGTAGCCCCAAACAAGCGCTTATCAACACATCGGTGCGCTAAACCCGATATGACCCTCGATTGATAGGGGTGGGCTGGTTAAAAGGCGGGTATTGCAAACCCGTCTTTTAATCAGCCGGACGATGGTAAGTCTGAACGGTTTGTGTAGACGAATACCCGGATGATTTAGTTGCCGGGCGGTAAAGGTATGATTACTATATTCCTCTGTGATATTCGTCTACAATATTTTTTTTCGAAACGTATTTTAATTGAGAGCTCAAGTTAGACAATAACGCTCAATCATTCAAATGATTGATCGTTTTTTTATCTTGCAGCTGTTGAATTGTGACACTTCTACCTAGCTGCAAGTATAACAATGTCTGACACTTATACTCCCAATTCTTTATCTAACCGAAGTATATACTTCGGTTTTCTGCACATACAACACATAGCGCATCAGTGCCCTAAGCCCGGGCTTTTGATTATTGACACATCTATGTACCTTGGTGCACAAATAACCATATCTGACATCTCAACCGTAGGACGTCCACTGCTGGACAAATCCTCCCCTCATGAATCTCCAAGATCATGAGGGGTTGTAGCCATACTCACTACGCTTGGCAGGCGGGTTGGCAAGCGCAGTACGGGATGTTGACAGTACTGACGCTGCTGCTCATCTTCCAGAGGCATCCCTTAGCAGATTCTTACTCATCCATGAGGGAAATAGGAGGGGCAACATTCTACCGGTACCTTCCGGCATAACCTTTGTCCACGCGAAGTCCACAAAAGCCGGATAAACTAGGTATCTAGCTAGCTAGGCATCCCTATTCGTTTCTAATGAGCATAATTCGTGCCCCCCAGGTATTTAAAAGTTTTGTGGTCGGAATTATCTCATTTCCGTCTGTGGGTACACATCGCGAAAATATGTTGTGTAATACCATTGTCGGAGGGATTTATCGCCAATTATTTTAATTTGAATATCCCCACTGAACGAGGTAATGTTCGAAAGTTTAATGGTTTGTTTGTAATCCGATCTTAACAAGCTGATTAGGGGATTACTTTGGAAAAACGTATAAGGAATGTTTTATTTGATTACTTTAGGAAATAGGAACTTACAAAACCTAGACGACTGAAACCTAGACCTGACGAGGTTCGAATGACGCCTAGCCTGTTTGCTGATCTGCAATACTAGTTCATGTTTGGATGTTTTTAAATGTTTTATTATGTGAACCACCTTCACATAAGTACAAGTTTATACACGTACGATATAACGTATAGGTACATAACAATATTATTTTAGCCGTGGGGTGCCGGCAGTAGAATGTTACCCCTTCTCTCCTACCCGTGGATGCAGTAAGAGCCTGCTAAGGGACACCTCCGGAAGATGGGCAGCAGCGTCTTTCCGTATATCAACATCCCATACTGCGCTCACCAACCCGCCTGCCAAGCGTGGTGAGTATGGCAACTACCCCTCACGGAGATCCATGAAGGAGGTCTTAGTTCAGTAGTGGACGTTTTACAGCTGAAATGATGATGATGTTGATGACATAGCAAATATAACTAAACATAAAAGTTATGTAACAAAATTGATAATAGTAACATGACATATTAAAATAATTGCATGTACATTAATAGTCTGGAACTGTACTTATATTTTATGAAGCGGAGGAGGGCAATGGTATCTGCGACACAGCTTTCGCTAATGCAGGTACCATGGTTTCCTTGTTTATATTGTACCCTAAATTAAGTTCCGAAAATAAAGATTATTATTATTAAATTAATTGTATAAAAATAGTTCTTTGCTATTTCGTGTGCTCGGTTCTATGGAAAACAGATGACTCATGGTATATTTAATTCACATAGGTAGAGTTCGCGAAAAACTTTATGAGCTCTGTGAAAGTTGCCGCAAATGGAAAGTTGCGCATGTCGACATGTTCATTCAATATTGCCAACTAGGTTATAATTAAACTTGCTACATAATAATTAATTTTATATTAAATATTGGACTTCTTGCGGTAAATAAGGGTTAAATTTGTTTTCACACTTTAGTTTTAATTCATAAGTCATTAAATATAATAATTTATTTTAAATACGACAAGGCGAGTCGGTAGTTCACGTCGGTAAAAAAACTCATTCTTTACAAGGCGGAAGTACGATCGCACGTAAAGTACAACTCCCATCTCTGGGCAGACGCGCCATAATACGAACTCCTTTCACTTGATCGAATACAACGCAGGGCAACCCGTATTGTCGGCGATTCCAAATTCAAACACGATCTGGAACCCTAAGCGTTCGAAGAGACGTAGGTTCTCTGTGTGTGCTATATCGTCTGTATAACGGGGAATGTTCTGAAGAACTAATCAGCCTATTACCAGCAGCTAACTTCCATCACCGCACTGAAGGCCATAAAGCTAATTTTCATACGCACCATCTGGATAGCTGGTTCTACAGAACCACTAGTTTTTCGCGCTATTTTTTGCCGCGGACGATCATGGTGTGGAACGAACTCCCATCTACGGTATTCCCTCGGAGCTACGAAATGGGGTCCTCTTATTTTTTTTAGTTTTTATGCTGTACGAGACACTGTAGTTCCTGGGACATTGTACGATGGATCTTGCCTAGCACCTATACTATCCTTCCAGCTTAGTCGGCTATTAGTCAGAGGAAAGAACAGGTCAATACGTCTGGTTTTTATTTTATTTCGCATAGGCTTGCATTTGACCACATCTTGCCTGATGATAAGCAATGATATGGGTTTCCTCACGATGTCCGCGGGTTTCCTTCGGCGTTAAAGCACGTGCACCGCGTTAAGGCGATGATTTGATAAACCATTTCTTGAATGTAATTGTTTTGATTACAATGCTAAAACGCGTACTGTGGGGGCCATCTGCAAAAAAACTGACGCAAATAAGCCAGCTTGAAATGATAGGTCGTAGGCGCCAAAACAGTAATTCTCGTTTTAAAGAAACACTATTGGTAACTATGTAAGATCCATTCACCATTTTGAAAAGAGTTTTATAGATTTATAATTATACTTAAAGAAAATTAAGAGTCCTAAATCGGTTTCGTTCATCTGTGAAGTGAAAATCTATGTTTATATAGAGCAGTTTTTTGTTGTTGTAATTGTTAACCGATCGTGTAAAGCAACTACCAATTTGAAGTAAAATACAAACAAAATTCTAAACATAAATTATATATTCCAAATGTTTTGTAATCGCTGAAAAAAAATTATATCGCCAATGCGTGTTCGTCTTTAATGTGAACATAAATTTTACAAGAAAGAAACATTCAATATTTCACGACCGATATAGAACCATGACCTTTAGATCGACAGTCGGGGGTACGTACCACTCGGCTAACCCGGCTCTTGCAGCAGTGCCTATAGATAAAGCATTAATCTGCCAAAATGATGGATGATCAACAAATTCTTGTTTTTTACATCCCCTCCGCAACTGGCGAGTCCCACGTATCTAAAACAGCGTTAGATTAATTGCATTATCACGTGATAGATAACTGCTGTGGGGTGCCGGCAGTAGAATGTTGCCCCACTTCTCTTGCCCGTGGATGCAGTAAGAATTTGTCCTATCCCGTCAGCCATCGTGCGGTATGGCAACCACCCCCTCATGATCTAGGAGGTCCATGTAAAATGCCTATGTCTGGCAGTAGACGTGGACAGTTGTCCTAGGCGTTGCCATACTCGCCACGCTGGTTGGCTGGTTGAGGAGCACAGTACGGGATGTATGTATATCCCATACTGCGCTCACTAACCCGCCTGCCGAGCGTGGTAAGTATGGCAACTACTCATGGAGATCTATGAGGCTTGTGATCAGTAGTGGACGTTTTGCTGCTGAAATTATGATGATGAAACAGAGGTTTGTCCCGAGCCGGGAATCAACCCTTGCATCACATGCGGACTTTCGCTTGCTGCGACGACCTCTGGTCGTCAAAAATATGTTTTATGATATTAACATCCCCCTCGCAACTGACGAATCCCACGTGTCTAAAACAGCATCCGATTAATTGCAGTATCTCGTGATAGATAACAAATGGGGGGGTACTCTTTAATTATGGCGTCTCATGAGATGTAATAGGTTTGAGTTATTGAAGTGATTATTGTTAATGCTGAGTTGATTCGGAGTTTGCGATCGTTATGTTTATAATGTCTTTTGTCTTTTGCTTCGACTTACTTCAACATCATCATCATCATTGCAAAACTTCCACTACTGAACACAGGCCTCCCTCTCCATAAGGGGCAGTTGCCATACTCATCACGCTTGGCAGGCGGGTTGGCGAGCGCAGTACGGGATGTTGATACATGGAATGACGCTGTTGCCCATCTTCCGGAGGTAGCTCTTAGCAGGCTCTTACTGCATCCACGGGAAAGAGAGGAGGGGCAACATTCTACTGCCGGCACCTCACGGCATACTTAGCTTATCTTACCTATCTATGAACAACAACTAGTATGTACCTAATTATGGATAAAGCTGAGCCGTCTTGACAAGGAAGACGGCTGAGCCGGATACGGGCTCGATTCCCGTCGCGGGACAGATGTTTGTAGTTTTCTTGCTGATACAAATATCAGCAAGAAAAATACCCTGGTCTGGGTATTTTTCTAAGTACGATTACTATGTATTTATAAGAAACTAGCTTTTGCCCGTGACTTCGTCCGCGTGGAAATCCCCTTTTTCACGCAGAGCCACTTTGATTCGAAAATATAAATCCCATTTATTCCCTATCCCGTAAGAATTTCGAAAAAACCCTTCTTAGTGCACCTCTAGGATACTCAAGGTATGTATATGTGTGCAAAATTTCAAGTCTTTAGGTCCAGTGATTTAGGCTGTGCGTTGATATACCAGTCAGTCAGTAAGTCAGTCAGGACTTTGAATTTTATATATGTATATAGTTATATATTTAAGCATTTATTAAGCAAGCAATCTCTGCTTATTTTGGGACTAGATGCTGCTGTGTTAAATGTCCAGTAGGTAATAGTATTATTCATTATACTCGAAATTTGACATAACTATAACACCTACCCATTATTAAGAAAAGCATTATTACAAATGTTAGTAAATAAAAATAGTAGAGCTATTCGGTATTTTTTACATCAGGCTATAATTTGTGGTCAGTTCTCCTTTCATAGTTATACCCAGACTCCATTCCACCAATCCCCCCAACGTTCCCCACAAAATAATTACCACACACAAAACAAATTAATCCAAAATTGCGTTTAGGTTCTCATTAGTGGCGCGAGCTAGGAATGCCCGACGCGCCGCGAATTTAGTCATGCCGAAAACGCGGATGCCCGAATACCGAAAAGCCGAAACCCGAAGCCGAATAGCCCGGTGACATATTGGAATGCGGAGCTTTATCCCGCTTCCTATATTTCCTATTGGAATCCGGAGTGACGGGGCAAATTGGAAATGGAGGTTTAATTTTTGGGTTTTATTGATATGTTATATTTGTTTTTATAAGCCTTTAAATTTTCAGCTCATAGACCTTTATTTCTTATTTACAACAATAGTCACTATCAACTTAAAAACCACTAAATATTAAGTAAGTTCATTTTTATTATTGTTTGTGTTCAGTTATAATTAAGACTATTTACCCCAAAAAGGAAGTATTCTCGCCAACATGCTTAGCCAGTTTTCAATTGTAAAAGTCCAATGGTTCCTGCGCTTTTAATTTCTTGAGAAAGCTTGTTGTAACACTGACCACACTAATAGGTAATTGTCCTTCTACCATAATATGGTCCTTTTTGTGGGCAAAACAATTATGACCGCCCTTACGCCGATAGTAGGTATGGCAGTGTATTATATTATCTGTGGTATGGCTTTTTACCACAGCATCCAAATGCTTTGTTTTTGAAAAATAAAACTCTATACATTGATTCTCAAGGCACCCATGTGAGGTCTTAGGTACAATCAACTGATTTGGTACGTTAACTTTTTTAATCAATATAATGTTTGTTTGTATTTTTTGTTCAATATATTCCGGATCATGCATGTACTCTTAGTATACATAGATACATAGTTGCCTAATGTTCATCAGCTTGGATTTTATGTATATTATAAACAGTATTGTTAAATAATAATAATGATTTAATATAAATAAATATAATAATAATATAATAAAAATAATAAATAATTATTTTAATATATTTTTTTTGCTTTAATATTTTTAGTTATTGTGCCGTGGGGTGCCGGCAGTAGAATGTTACTCCTCCTCTCATGCCAGTGGATGCAGTAAGAGCCTGCTAAGTGATCTCTCCAGAAGATGGGCAGCAGCGAGTAATGTGCTCGCCAACGCGATTGCCAAGCGTGGTGAGTTTGGCAACTAACCCTTATGGAGGTTCATGGGGGAGGCCTGTGTTCAATAGTGGACGTTTTATGGCCGAAATGATGATTGTGTTTTAAACGCTCGCTAAGTTGTTGATTAATTCAAGTGATTTTTATATTGGTAAAGTTTATTCGGAAGCCTACAGAATCTACTTCATAAAGGTGCTGGTTCATTTACGTAATTATCACTAGATGATTACGTACAACCTTGTATTACCTTTATTAAGTTAAATGGTATAATAAATATACCTTTTAACTTAATAAAGGTAATACAAGGTTGTAACAAGTTCTATTAGTTCGTAACAAGTTCGTCACAAAATGACACTGTTCTAAATAAATATTTATTTTCACATTTAAAAAAAAAGTGGCTATTTGTTTCTATTATTTCTTTAAATCTCTATTGCACATTAGTACGCATATTGCGCAAAAGGCGGGCTATTATGTAATTCGTAAAAAGGTTTGTTTATTATTCAGTCAAGTTACAAAAAGTAATAATGCCATTTTTATACATATTTACATTTAAAAAATCGGCCAAGTGTGTGTTGGACTCGCGTTCGAAGGGTCCTGTACCATTATTCAATTAAAATCACGTTTGTTGTATGGGAGCCTCCCTTAAATATTTATTTTATTCTGTTATTAGTATTTTTTGTTATACCAGCTACAGCAATACATCATTTGTGAAATTTCAACAGTCTAGCTATTTATTATAATGAGATACAGCCTGGTGACAGGCAGACAGACGGACAGCGGAGTCTTAGTAATAGGCTCTCGTTATTAGGTGGTTTTGCCACGAGTTTTGAATGGTTCCCTACGAGTTAAAACCCAAAATTATTCCTTACGACTCAACCAACATTCAATAAAGAAATAATAGTTTTTAAATTCTATCATCTCAACCAGACCAAATGCACTTAATTAGCCGCACCAACCCAACCGATTGAACCCCCCGAATCAGCACTCATACGTACAAACGGACATTCACGTCAAAGCCCGTATTAAATCACATTCTGACAAGCGTACCGTGAAAATTAATCGAGTGACGTCGAGTGCGGGCAGAAAAAATGAAAACATGATGGCATTTTGGTCCCTAAGCAAAGGTCGGGGCAGCCAGTTGTGAAATGTTTCGCCCTACGGACAGGCCAGTCCGCGGGGAATTGCACTATTCGGTATTAAATCAACAAATAACTGGACTCGCTTTGGTCAAGATCGTATGGAATATGATTTTTATAGTTATTGACCGATTTCAAAAAGGGTTCTCAAGTCGTCTGTATTTTTGTTGCCTTCATCATTTCAGCCATAAAACGTCCACTGATAAACACAGGCCTCCCTCATGGATCTCCATGAGGGGTAGTTGCCATACTCACCACGCTTGGCAGGCGGGCAATTTCCGGAGGTATCCCTTAGCAGGCTCTTACTGCATCCATGGGCATGAGAGGAGGGCTATCATTCTACTGCCGGCACCCCACGGCGCGTGTTGCCTTAGAACTCCGAAAATTATGTTTGAGTTCGAATAAGGTTTTCAATTAAGTACTATTTTGCCAGTCCCATTTTATTGAGATTCTGAAGATGGGAAGCATGCAAAATTAAATAATCGTAATAGTGTCTACTGGAGTCACTTAAGGCATAGTTGGTAGGTAACATGCCTTAAATTTAAACTTGCGGTTGAGTTTTTTTACTTTATAATGTTTGCTTGTTTTGACCCCTAGTTCTACTGATGGTATCCCTGATAAATCGAGAGTAATACTCGAATTTATTATAGCGGTTTGGGCATTTTCAGAAACAAGTCAAGGATTTTATCATTGAAGTCGGTTTTTTTATTATTAATAATTTATTAAATGTCTAACCGGGACGACGACTGTCGTGAACGTTGGAAATAATCAAAGGTAAAATACAGCGTGTCTACCATGAGTTGTCTTTGTTAGATCGCCTGCCGTTACTGCAGTAGTAATAGTACGTTACTATGAAATTTGTCATATTTGTAACTCATGGTACCAAATTCTAAGCAAATGAAGCCCAAACTACAGTCGCTGTAGTATAGTTTACTGCGAATTTTAGTACCAAACTATCTGCTAGAGGCACTGTACAAGCTTTCATACATTTTTTTAACTACAGTGGCTAGCGAGTATACTTTGTGAAAACTTATGGTAGACCTACTGATCACCTGACAGTTGGCGTATCGCTGCATGTAAATTTTGCTAATTAGACGTCTCGCGCTGTTGGAGCCGTGTGGCGCCGGCAGTAGAATGTTACCCTTTCTCTCATACCCATGGATGCAGTAAGAGCCTGCTAAGGGGTACCTCCGGAAGATCGGCAGTAGCGTCTTTCTGTGTATCAATATCCCGTACTGCGCACGCCTCGCCGCACTCCCGCTGCAGGCGGGTGCCTTCCAAACGTGGTGAGTATAGCACCGACCCGTCACGGAGATCTATGAGGGGAGGCCTGTGCTCATTAGTGGACGTTTTACGGCTGAAATGGTGATGATAACTTTTGTTTCACTTTAAAAACAGATGTGAGACAAACGATTCATTTGAAAATTACGGGGATTACACGCTGACAATTTTTGGTGTTCAAGAAAATCGTCTTCAGGGTGAATTCGCAAAGGTGCCCACCTTTGCGAATGCGCGCGTTCTATCACTCATACAATACATAATTATTACATAGTTTGGTGTTACTTCTGCTTGTCAATAGGTTCATTGCTCTCTACCCACAGAGGTGGGACGGAGGAGGGACTTCTAGAATATGTTAGAAGCTCACAAATTTTTCTACGCAATTGTATTATATTTCAACCAATCTAGGTGCAGCTAAGAGCCTACATAAAGTTTTCTAGTCATGTTCTGCATTAGGAGCTGAAGTATACGAAACACATACCAATAAAAGGTGAAAGACGCAAGGCCCTTTCACGGGCGCATTAGGAGTCTCCACACGGCATGTGGCATGCGTGTCACGTCAATCGTTGTGCCGATCGGATTTGAAATATTTCCACGGAACCACTTATTCGCACCTCGGCAGCGGTGTTTGCAAAGCGAGATGTCTTGATCCATTTAAACTCACAGTAAAAAAGCCTGTGTTAAGTGGACCTCAAGGTGCCTCAAATGCCTCCTAAAAGTCAATTATCAAAATACACAACACAACTTAATTGATTAAAGCATAATTTAATTTGTGCGCGTTAGATGACAAGCGAGTTACAATTTAAGATTATGCTAGAACACAAAATATTTTTTTTTCATATCTTTGTGTACTTAAGTTTCTAAGAAATTCGCGGGTTCTAAGACCGTCCTGAAACTTTTCAAAATATGCAGTTTTATTTCTTGTTTATATCATTCTCGTCGCTTTTAATCCAGCCCTCTTTAAAAATTGTTGGATCTTGGTTATTGGTAGTTCGTAGATCAGACAGTATCATTAACAACTCGAAATATTGATTTTAATTTACTCTTAGGAATACATTGGAGACCGCTGTTACACAGTCGAAAGGTGTCGAGAAAAATTAAAGGAATTATTAGGAATAAGTTTAGCGATTTATTAATAAGCTTGAAAGTATCAAGACACTCCACAGCCGCCACACCGCGGTGCTAGAGGGTAATCGCTCTGTAGTGGAGTGTTTGTACGTCATTGTACGCGCACGGCATTCCTCGCGCGTATATTCTAATAGCAGCACGGGATAGCTGTGCCTTACGCCGCTGATAAATGCTTCAGAATACCTATTATGCCATGTTATGCTACCAGCCTATATATACCTACGCTGTCAGCAGCCCAGAGTCCTTTTCCGGTTTTCCAAAGTGGGGCTGGCTAAGGTCGAGTGGACATCGCACAATACGTCGTCATTTCAGAGATCTGGTATCCCCCAACCAGAATTAGAGTTTGCAGAATTAGACGTGTTCCATACTGACGCTCATCGCAATTTGCTCAAGCAGATGTTTCTGACGTAATTTCGGCCAAGTTTAGACTGCCTCTGTTTACTTTTAGATGTCGAATATTTTAGACATGTAACACGTAGAAGTACAAGCTCCTCCTCTAAATATTGATTTTACCTAAAAGCAAAATGTACATGTAGCGAAACTTTTGGGATTTTACATAGGATTTGACTAAGGTTTGAAAGCGTCTAGAAACTCCATAGCCGCCACACCGCGCGCCCGCGGTGCTAGAGGGTAATTGGTTTGTAGTATTTGTGCGCCATTGTATCCGCACGGCATGGCGGCATTCCTCGCGCGTATATTCCAATGTTAAATTCCAATTCCATTCCTATATTATTGCCGTGTGGCGCCGGCAGTAGAATTTCGCCTCTTCTCTCTTGCCCGTATACGCAGTAAGTATGCAACAAAAGTATGGCAACAACCCCCTTGGGGATCCATCAACGAGACCTATGTCTAGCAGTGGACGTGGACGTAAATCATAATCTCAGCCGTAAACAAAGACCCTTCAGTCTTCACTAGTCAGTACCATCTTAAACAGATTCAGCTACAGATATCGTTTGTATCGAGTGAGCTTTCTGTGTGCCAATACCTACACTGTGGCAGGCTACAGGAGCACCAATCAGAGTTATTATATTATAAATGCTACTTTTATGCGAACTTGTGGATGTCGTGAGCTGAATAGGAGTGGCACCTGTGAAGTATTTTCTATTCGATTTTCCAGGAATTTAAATGTCAATTCACACGAGACACATAGAGAGACACATAATCTTAGTAAGGAGGTACTAACTTGTGTTTTTTACTAGACTAACTTGCGCGGAACCCCATTTTTTTTCAATGTTAGTAAGAATTATTAATTACTAGCTGGCCCGGCGAACTTCGTACCGCCCCACTACTACAACTACTTACTACTACTCTACTACTACTACTCTACTTCTATTAATACTACTACAACTCTACTATCTAATATAATGAGCGTGAGTTTTAGGTTTAGTCGCAATATAAACTTTCTGAACGAAACTTTTACACTTTTACCAAAAATGTCATCACATCATCCGTATAGAATATATGAGAATATGATTTTACGGCATAATTATTATTTTTTCTGTGAATTATTACGATGTTTTAATAGCCTATTCCGGGTCCAGACAAATCCAAAACGGTGACTCATTCATTACCTATAGGTTAAAACAAAAAAATATTGACATTGTGCATGGTGTAGGGTTAAATAATTCACTTTTGTTGTAAAACTTAAACCTAAAAGAGTCGCATACTCGTCCACCGAGGGCTCAATAACCATGTCGATAACTATGTACATGACATATTCATATAAATATTTTAATAACAAAGGATTAACCAATTTAGATGTTGTCGGTCAAACATGAATACCGCTTGCTAACTATTCCGAATCGAAATTTCCGAACGTATTCCAAAAAAATCGTTGAGATATCATCATTAATTTTAAGATGACAGTATAAAATTAGAAATCAAAAGTGTTAAATCGCAAAAACGGCGCAGCTGTACCGGCCGCGGGAGGTCTAAGACGCGAATTGTCAAAAAAACATCAAAATACCTAGAGAACTGTCATCGTTCGAAATATCCGATTAAAATCTTGCACAAGCCGGCTTTTTTCATCTTCGGCAGCTGTGCGCGTGCGCATCACCTGCCCCACGTGGCCAAAGATAATAGACGCACAAAGGAGGCCGCATAGTCTATTGTTGAAATGGTACCTAGCATTGATTTAAGGTCTACTCTATTGTCGTCGACGCTGGCATGGCACACACACCTGTTTGTCAATGGTTTACGATGACCGATTCTTAAGTGGTTGGAATTTGCGAAGAATTAACATGACGGTGATTGCGATTGCCCATAAAATCACAATATAAAATAAACTTAATTGTTGACAAGAATAAACCTTAAAAAATATATTGACATCATCTTGTCCGCTACTCACATCTCACAAGCTGATTTATAAAAAAAACAATACATTTTTTCACAATTAGGTATATCAGAAGTTGAGCTTTTTCATATCGCAACAGCATATTTTAACGCTCAGGGAATATTTATATAAACAAAAATGTAAAAAAGGAAGCATAATAAATAAGGTTTTATTTGCCAGTAAATCTACAGACTGCCGTGAGATTGCCGTGGGGTGCTGGCAGAAGAACCACCTCAGAGGTATCTCCTCTCTTGCCCGTGGATGCAGTAACAATCTGCCAAGGGATACCTTCGGAAGATGGGCTGCTGCCCATCTTTCCGTGTGTTAAGACTTTGTACTATTATGAAAAATAATAGGTGATAGTTTGGAAATATATGTCTTGTTAAATACTATTCAATCAAATATAAAGAATGAATATTGCCTGTGACACAATGAATATCTTTTGAGTCAAAAATATATAAATAATGCTGGACAATTCACACAGCATCATCTAGCCCCATGCTAAGCAGAGCTTGTGTTATGGGTACCAGATAATTTATGTACTTCATAGATTATACTACATAGATAGATATTTTTTATTACATATAGAACAACATCCAGAACACTCTGAACAAACATCTGCAGATGACACAGACATTCGTCCCGAGGCGGGATCATCATTTCAGCCATAAAACGTCCACTGATGAACACAGGCCTCCCTCATGGATCTCCATGAGGGGTAGTTGCCATTCTCACCACGCTTGGCAGGCGGGTTGGTGAGCGCAGTATGCGATGTTGATACACGGATAGACGCTGCTGCCCATCTTCCGGAGGTGTCCCTTAGCAGACTCTTACTGCATCCACGGGTAGGAGGAGGGGTAACATTCTACTGCCGGCACCCCACGGCTCGCGCTCGCGCGCCCGGGGGCTCCTCCGACCTGTCTTGGACTCACATCTCCCGCTCAGGACCAAGCTGCGGATGTACAAGATGTACATCCGTTCACGACTGACGTACGCTGCACCAGCCTGGTACGCCCTAACATCTGCCACCAACAGGACCCGCATACAAGCGCAGCAGAACATCACGCTGCGGATCTGCACAGGCGCGGGCCGCTATGTCAGGAATGACGTCATCGCCCGCGACGTGCGGATCCACGTCTACTATCGAGGCCTTTGTAATACATACGGCGCGTCGTATGTTCGACCGCGCCGACAATGGGCCCCACGCCCACCTCAACGGCCTCGCCCCGCTGCACGCCCGACCCCCGGACCAAAAGGGTCAGTGGCGCCAACAGCCACGTGACCTCCTACACCAAGAAGAAGACGAAGATTAAACCACAAGGACAGCCAGCCAGAAAGGCACTTTTCAATTGACCCAGGGGTAGTTGCCCCTGGAGTAGAAGCCGGGGTAAGGAGGTGTAACCTCGAGGCCCCACCCGGAGACCCCCGAAGGGGTCCGGAAGACAGGAATGATGATGACCCCACGGCACGGCGAGGCGGGATACTAACCCGCAATCTCTTGCGTCGCAGGTCAGCCTTCGCCCGCTGCGCCACAGAGGTCGTCAAATATAATGCTGGAAATTTCATACAGCCCCACATGTCCTGAATCCTGAGCTTATGTTGTGGTGTGAAAACATACTTAACACACATAGAAAATATAACCAGACCCAGGACAAATATCTGCAGTATTAAAAATATTTGTGCCGTGGCGGGAATTATCAATAATTAATTAATCATTATTATTATCAACCCATGCCGTGGGGTGCCGGCAGTAGAATGTTACCCCTCCTCTCATCCCCGTGGATGCAGTAAGAGCCTGCTAAGAGACCTCCGGAAGATGGGGCAGCAGCATCTTTCCGTGTATCAACAATAAACGTCCCATACTGCGCTCACCAACCCGCCTGCCAAGCGTGGTGATAATGGCAACAACTACTCATGGAGATCCATGAGGGAGGCCTGTGTTCAAGTGGACGTTTTACGGCTGAAATGATTATTAATCCAACGACGCATTGTCTGTTATTTGACCAAGCTTACATCTTAGAGCTAATTCTGCTGCGGTCAACAGCCCTGCTATTATCTTCAACAGATTCCGAGAAGGTCTTATCTAAGCCTCTTTTGCCATTAAACGTAAGTCATATAAATCCACTGGTAAAATAAATGCACTTTCGGTTTGCACAAAGTGAAAATGCCCGATCCCAAATAATTCCCGAGCCCCATTCATAGACACGCACAAAAACACTGCACGTTTACTTACCTGCCTATAAAATTGACTTTGATTTATAAACTCTACAAAATTTACTTCAGTTCTGCTTTATTTTTATGGCCATAGAGTTAAAATTTGACGAGTGAGGGTAGTAAAAGTTTGAAGTCCTGTGATGTCCTGAATTGCTCACAATTGTCAGCATGTACATCGTATTTTAAGTATTTTTACGATGTCGTATTTCATTTGTTTTGTGGCAGTCAGCAGGATATGGGACCGCTTCGATTTTAGAAATCATCTTTAACTTTTACGGAGTAAGCTTTTATAATCAATTTGTGATTGGTGTTTTACAATCAACTTTAATTTCTAAAATCGTCTCTGAAGATTTATTTTGAATGGCACATCTAAAAGTTGACAAAATAACCAGCAATATGGTTATTGAATCCAATATCATGTAAAGGACTGTAATAGACCAACAACAGGGCCATAATAAACAAGCCATTATAAATACCCTGATACATTTCTACATTACTAAAATTATGAACAATTTTTTTATACTACTAAGGTAGCAGACAAGCATACGGCCCACCAACGTAAACGGTTACTGTAGCCTATGGACGCTTGACACCAGAGGAGTCAGACACGCTCTGCCGACCCTTTAAATATTTTAAAACGAACTTTTTGAAGAATCTCAGACTGTAGTCTCAGAAAAACTGCGGAACGCAGCTCATTCCACAACCTAACCATTCGCGAGAGGATCCTCTGGAACCGCCCCGTGCGAGACTTACGGCTTAGATCATGATGATGCTCAAAATTTGCAGCATTATTTGTTTATTATTACCTATTCTAAGTCATTACACTCCTCATGAAGATCCATGAGGGAGGCCTGTGTTCAGTAGTGGACGTTTAAAGGCTGATATGATGATGATGATTCTAAGTCAAATTATGCCTCGTTGTATGTATTATTTAAACCAAGTTACGACACGTCCAAAAATTATTCTACCGTAACAACTAAGCCATAATTCAATCGCCTACCTGGCCTGCTACGCAGAAGCGCACAATGCAGTTTTTTTCTGCAACTTAAATCGCAGTTTTTCGGCGCAAATTCCAAAAGGACACCTGGTCGGAAACGAACCCCTTGGGGGTCCTCGGTCTACTGATTGATGGATCGTAGACAAAGAGCGTTCCATTCCATTCGTTCCGATGACGGCGTCGGACTGTCTCTAAAACAATCAATGATCTGCCTTGTGAATGGGATGTTAAACAATCGTCTTTGTGAGACAGGTGAATCGGCTGTTCCCGGACAAAGCCTGAATTTTTAGCTGTTAACTTGAAATTATTTTGTGCAAGATTGTACTGAATGAGTGCCACCTGATTGCGACCACCCTGGTGTGACATTTACCTACTCGGTGATATAATTTATACCCGTAAAGCTCAAGATGCCTGTAGTAGGATGATATCTCTTCATTCTAGCTGCTCTAATTCGTACTGCGTTGGTCAACCCGCCTGCCATGCGTGGCGAGAATGGCATCAACCCTCATGATTATGGAGATCCATGAGGAAGGCCGATGTGCAGCAGTGGACGTGGACAGCAGTCCCATGGCTGACATGATGAAAGCTCAAGATTTCAGTAACCAATCAATAATCTACCTTGTAAAAACCGAACCAAATCCTTACATCAACACCATTTAGGGTTCTGTTCTGGGCTATCAGAACACCCGAGATAGGGTGTTGATTGCACAACTTTTTGAACTCTCTTCTAAAAGCTATTTTCCGAAAATAGTTATGCAAAGACACTAAAATCTCTTGGTTTCACTTATAACGATTACGGGGGTACGATTCTATACCTATAAATCCAACATCAGGCGTACCGCAAGGTCCAATCTAGGCCTTGGAACCTATTTTAATATTTATAAATAATCTTATTGAATCGATTTCCTGTGATTGTTTGGCCTACGCTGATGATATAAAACTCGTCACGGAAATAACTTCAATAAACGATTGCTTGCATCTCCAGAATGATTTGAATTTGTTTAACACCTGGTGTAAAGATAATTTAATGCCCCTAAATATTAAGAAGTGTCATCAAATAATATTTACTAAAAAGAAAAATTATATTAATTTTAATTATAGCATGGATGGAATTCAATTGAATAAAACTAATTCAGTTCGCGATCTTGAAGTTGTCTTTGATTCAACTTTGTCTTTCAAGTTACATTACAACTCTATTTCAAGTGAGGCAAGTAGAATGCTGGCCTTTGTCATGCGTACTGCGAAGCCTTTCAAGAAATTTGGGACATTCAAAACATTGTACCAATCGTTAGTTCGTAGTCTGCTGGAATACTGTTCAACAATATGGTCACCTATTTACAAAACTGATATTAATAAACTTGAACATGTCCAGGAGCGCTTCCTAAGGTCTACCAGCGCAAAATTTGATCTAAAGAAAAAATTGCCAGAGTACAATGTTCGTTTCAAGATTGATGATCTCATACACAGACGAAAACTAGAGATCTCTCTATGCTCCATAAAATAGCCATCGGTCAACATAGCGCCAATCTTCTTATGAGGTTTCATTTGGCCACTTCTAGGAGCGGTCAGCGAAATCCTCGTACATTTTCTAATAATAATGTTTCCTACAACAATCCACTACACCTCATGTGACAGTTATATAATAAATCACCGAGTGCGCTTGATATCTTTCATCAGAACTTAACTAGCTTTTAATGGATTTTTATCTGAATAAATAAATTTATAATTTCAATTTCACTTTTAGAATGCTTTAAGTAACAAAATTAGACTTTAACCAAATGTAATAGTTTCTCCTTAGAACCTCATTGTGTTTTTTTGATGTTATTAATATTGTTTTCCACAAAAATGCTGTATACATTTTGGCTAGCAAATTAAATAGTGTATTCTATAAGAAGATCAATTTATTAAAATATTTGGTGGTTTTTTAACTGTTTTTGTACCTATTAAATAAATAGATTTCTACATTTCATTATAATTCATTAATAACCTGAAAAGCTCATTGGATTCACCCAAACAGAACTGCATACTAAGCTTGTTTCCGCATCCCGTTTAACATGAAATTTACTTCGAAATCCTCACGCATCGTTATAATTATGTCTATTAACGTCTGCCGTCGACTTTGCTTGAGTCAAAGGGATCAATTTTTGATGATTCCAAAATTATCGATTAACGTGTAGACATTATCTCAGTTTGACAAAGCATTGTATCTGTTCTTTTCTCTCTCTAAATATATCAGACTAAGCTAAGAGGATGGTTCATTTAAGTGGTGCTAGTCTTATCGATTTAGAAATATACCAGGGACTGCTGCGTCTTCTAGAGTATTGAGTCAACTCTACACCGCGGTCCGCGGACCGAGACCGCGGAGGAGAGAAACGCAGTGACAGACACACATCGCTACGAGTGAATCCAGAGGCCCCGCCAGCCACTACGCAACCGACCACGCGTTCGGATTAACTTTAATTATAATCTATCTATTGTCTATCGAATAAAGTTAGGTGTCAATAATTACAGTCCGCTTTCGTCACAGACATCAAATTCCTGATACCCCAGAACATGTGGTCCTTCGAGCCGGATGTTCTGGAGTATCAGCACCATCGAAGGACCATGTTCTAGGTTATGTTGCTTATCATCGTCCATTTAGATGTGTAAGGTCGATTTACTTAGTTCCACTTGCGCAGATGAGAAACAAAACGCAACGTACATACAAACATCATAATTCTCTAATTTTAATTTACACGCAAATAAAGCGGATTCCTCCAGACATTATGATTGATCTTTATGAATATGCAGATACGTAAAGCTGTGATAGGGCTGCGAGAAGGCTCAGGGGAGTGATTGAGCCTACGCGTAGCAGATTTAATCTCAGATAGCTGGTGCTGTTTGCATAAATTCACGGTAAGCACCTTGTTAACAAACTGCACAGCTTGATGTGAGAACCCTGTTGTTTCTATGGGAGTTGAGTTGTTAGCAGTTTTTAGAAGGGATAATCTAAGTGTTGGCACACCCAGTGTAATGTGATTGGGTCAAATAGCACTTAACTCTTCGCGTACGCAACCAATCAAGCGCGTGTATATCGACAACGGTTGTATTTAGTCAGGACATAATCATTTCCATCGTCACTAATATCTTTCTCTAAATCCTCTTCCGAAAATCTAAAATTCAAATTGAGTGTTAAAAACCTAGGCATGCTATTTCAACTCCACTCGTCTGAAGATAGTGTCTGAAGAGTGGCGCCTCCGGATGGGGTGAAAAGAGAAGAAATAATGAAATATCTTCATCCAACCCTAATTAATTGCCATCAGTGTCTACCCCAGTGTCGAGAGGCGCTTTCAAGTTTTTTAATATGCTTCCTCACCTCGATAAAACAGTGAGAATAATTGCTTTTTAGGGTTCTACTCGGAAAGGATTGAGTAAACTGTTAAAAAACCGCAACTTGTTACGACTGAAGGTGAGTTTTGTTTTTGCAAGTCGAGTTGTTTGAAGAGTCGCTGTTTGGCATTCATGAGTAAAGAACAGGTCAATATGTCTGAAGCTAACTAAGCCGCAGGTTTCCATAAGATGTTTAAGTTGCCTTCACCAACTAAGCTGGGAGAATTGCTGGGTAAGATTAATCCATCTAACAATGCCCCAGGTGCTGCAGCGTCCCGTACAGCATGAATACCAGACGCTGCATTAATCATCTGTAGTAGGTCGATGTTGTGCACGGCTAGTATCGAACCCGCGACTTTAGAATTGAAATTGGGGTGCACGCACATACTACTTGTCAAATACGAATATTTTTTTGAGCTATCATCATTATCATGGTAGCCATAGGACTGCTTTCCACGTCTACTGCTAGACATAGGCCTTCTTAATGATCATGAGGGATTGCTGCCATACTCGCCACACTAAGCAGGTGGTTAGCGAGCGCAGTATTGATGTTGATTTACAGAAAGACACTGCTCATCTTCCGTATTTATTGACTTAATCAATGTTTAATCACTATTAAGATACCCGCCGTGGGGTGCCGGCAGTAGAATGATACCCCTCCTCTCATGCCCATGGATGCAGTAAGAGCCTGCTAAGGGATACCTCCGGAAGATGGGCAGCAGCGTCTATCCGTGTATCAACATTCCATACTGCGCTCACCAACCCGCCTGCCAAGCGTGGTGAGAATGGCAACTACCCCTCATGGAGATCCATGAGGGAGGCCTATGTTTATCAGTGGACGTTTTATGGCTGAAATGATGATGATGAAGATATCCACAAAAATATTCTACCTAATAGGTACGGAACCACCAACAACGCAATCTCTGGTCGCACTTTTTTTCAATAATTCTGCCAGCTTTCAAGACCCCTGACGTAAATCTTTCGGCAATTAGCGAACTTTCGCCCTTAAGATCCCTTCTCATTCTATTTACTTCAAGAACGCCTGAAAATAAAACAGTTCATTCTTTGAAATAAACCTAAAAAAGTAATTAATAGAGTCACACAAATATAAAGACCCATCTTTCTAGCTCTCGGACAAACAAACCACACTAAAGTTATCAGTATATTATTCTGTCTTAAGATTTGGAATGACTCCTTTTATTTCATTGTTTTATTACATTATATAATTATACATAAATACAATATTATTAAATAACAGTAGAGTGTTGCAACTTGCTATGGATGCAGTAAGAGTCTGCCAAGGGATCTCCGGAAGATGGGCAGCAGTGTCTTTCCGTGTATCACCATCGCGTACTGAGCTCGCAAAACTGCCTGCCAAGCATGGTAAGTGATGGAGATCCATGAGGGAGACCTATGTCCAGCAGAGGACTTCTTACGGCTGATATGGTGATGATGATGACATATGTATCAAAGTAAGGCGGGGATCGCAGGCAGTGTTCCCATTCTAGCATACGCCGCAACAACAGACTTGGTTAAATAAGTTGGAATCATAAGTTGGACGTAAACCCCGCGTATACCTCGTATGTCAGTCTAATACTGAATTGCATTCTAAGATGATGATGATGAAGTAGTCATCTAAGTAAGATGCCATAATTCGCAAACAGAGGGGGTGATAGCGGGCAATGTTTCTAATATGCATACACCGCAACTACAGACTGGGTTTGCGCAGGACCTAAATGCAATTCAAAGACACAAAATAAGTTGGAATCATAAGCTGGACGTAAATCCCGCGTATACCTCGTAAGTCGGTCTAATACTTAATTGCGTCCTATGTCCGCAGCACAATAGCGCGCGTAATCAGCCCGCCAACTGGATACAATATCATTTCTAGGGCTGCCTCTGTACTATTGCAAGGGCTTGGATATTATTCAATGCACCTACAATTTTGAGTGGCACAAAAAGGCGGAAGCCTATATCCAGCAGTAGATGATGATACTGTCCCACTGCTGAGTTAGTACTTCGATGATAGTCATGTCCCATGGTAGTCGCTATGAAATATGGTCATCGCGCTAGCGCTTTTCTGGCCTGCCTCGGCATCATGTTTCGTCCGAAGTCTAATCTGCGGTAATGTTAGTCAATCTGTCGGAATGTAGTTTTGACGTGTAATACTGCAAAAATATACAAATCGAAAAACTTTCGAGTTTTTAAATTTATATATTTGAAGGTAGGAAAGACAATACATAATAATTGAAGTAGTCAACAATCCAAGTATCCCTACCGTTTGACTATTTGTATCTGATCCACAAACAATAATAGTTAGATATCAGAAATGGGAAAGAGTCTGAGTTGATGACGCAACACATCATAGTAAAATACATCGTGCTTTAATTTTAACAAGCATTGGTACGGGGGTACCAGAAAAGGGGCCGAAGGTCTCAATAGTCACCAAAGGTCAAAAAGTCACCAAAATCAATCAGTCACCCTTTCTCATTAAGACGGTCTTAACAAGAAAGGTTTCATGTAAATCGGTCAACGAGTTCGGTTGTCATCGTCAAATACACAGACAGACATTATTTAGGCGGCGAAGCCTTTTGAAAGTATCAAGGTTACTTAAGTTTTTTAAAACAATTTAAAGTAATATGCACTATTTACGGGATATTTACCATAATTTGAGTCTTTGAGAAAGAGGGTAGACCGTTTCTTTTGCCATCATGACGTGTGAAAGTGCGTTGAAATATTTTATTTTATTTTTATTTTTTCGTTGATTCAGGCACAAACAGTATCAAAAACATATAACTAGATAAACCAATTAAGCTGCCACTAATATCAAACAATTAACAAAATTATTACATCCGCTACACACGATAATTTGTAACTCACAAACGAAAGGCAAACAATAACTAATTAAAGAACTTAATATTAATCTAAAAGGTAAACATGTTTTTTAAAATGATTCTCGATTGTATAAAAATGTCACAATCAGAGAATCTCTTATGTTATAAATATAGGGAAACTAAAAAAGACTTAAATCATGGTATAAATCCCGTAAATATTGCATATTAGTTATTGTTTTTTTAAACTTAAAAAACGGGTTTGGTTTGGCCATGTTACTGGGTACTTAGAGCTTAACAGGATACTGGACACTGCAAATAACTGCCCTTCCATTTCTCCCGGACCAAGGATCCGGTTCACCAGGTCGTTGTTCAAAATTAGGGTAAATAGTAGAGGGTAAATAATAATAACGTCAAAACAATAATTTATTCTGGGCCCGTGTGGCAACCCTACGCCTCCCGCTAGGTCGCGTAATCCAACTATTCAATTTTCAGCAAAAAGGATTGTCCACGTCTTAGGTTTTTTATCTTCGCCGTTGAGCTCGTACACGCTGTTATTGCTGTCAGTAATCACGGGAAATTCAACTCTGTGACTTCTACAAAACGTAATCTGGTTAGTCTTTTTAATTAACTTTGTCACAAACGTTTGTAAAGAAATAAACAGACGTAGAGGTGGTACAGTTCGATGTTACAGATTATCAGAGTTGCCGAATATGAAATTGTTAGAAACATAGTAAATGATTTACAGGAATTTCGATTTGGTAAAAGTAACTACTTAATTCACAACTTTTATAGCTTTTTCAATTTTTTTGCCGTAGGATGCCGGCAGTAGGTTGTTGCCCCTCCCTATCTTGCCCGTGGATGCAGTAAAAATCCAACAAGGGATACCTCCGGAAGATATGCAGCAGCGTCTTTCCGTGTATCTACATCCTGTACTGCGCAAGCGTGGTGAGTATGGCAACAAACAACTCCTAATGCTCAGTACTTAGTGATCAATAAGGAAGGCCTTTGTCTAGCAGTGGATGTGCTACGACTGGAAGAGAAGAAGAGAACTTTTTCCGTTATAAAGATCCGCTCATACCAACGAAATGTTTAAAGAGTTGACATAAGTCAAACACTGAACTGACAGTCACAATGACGTTGACAGAGACTGTCAGACGTGACCTTGCGTTATACCTACGCACCATGCGCCACTTATTGCGGTAAACTCAGAAGCTGTCAGTTGAGCACTCGTCGCGGAGTGGTCGCTAACGAACACGCATGTCAAACGAACACTTCATTAGGTGAGCGACGCGACTCTTCGGCACTCCTCGGGCTCTTCGGGACCCGAACACTTCTGTAGGGGAACCACAAAATAAGTATTTTTGTCTTGCACCTACATAGCATACCATATCCCCCACAGTGTAATGTATATCGTAACTCAGATTAACATTTTTCAGTTTTCAGGATAATCATTACGCCTTAAATTACTTACAATAATAGAGTACACGCCACTGACGCGGTTAACGTAAAACCACGAACAGCAAAATATAAGCATTAGACCTAATCATAGTCAGAAATCCTGAAAAAACCGTTCTGTTTATATTACCTAAACCGTGGGGTGCCGGCAGTAGAATGTTCCCCCTCCTCTCATGCCCGTGGAAGTAGTAAGAGCCCGCTAAGGGACACCTCCGGAAGATGGGCAGCAGCGTCTTTCCGCGTATTAACATCCTGTACTGCGCTTGCCAACCCGCCTGCCAAGAGTGGTGAGTATGGCAATTACCCCTCATGGGGATCTATGAGGGAGGCTTGTGTTCAGTAGTGGATGTTTTACGGCAGGAATGATGAATGATGGTGACATGAACAAGTTCAGTGCGCGCCACTTACGCGGTTAACTCAAAAGCTGTCAGTGTCACTGTCACTAACGAACACGACGCGTGTCAAACGAACCCTTCATTGATGAGCAATACGACTCTCCGGCACTCCCCTGAAATCTTCGGATCCCGAACACTTCTAAGGAATCGTAGGAGAAACAAATTAAAAAAATATATATTAGTATGGCACGTGAAAAAATAACATCAAAAATGGCACTACTATTCGAAAAAAGTAATGATTTTGGCAGGATTTAGAAATATGATTTTAATTCTTCTAGAATAATTTACCTTTGCATTATTCAAAATGTTTATCGTTTAGCTAGTTTTATAAGCGGTTTGATAATTTATATTTTATCCAAGACAATCATTACGCTTACAATTACTTACATTAAGCATAGTAAATGCCACTTACCTACTCAGTAAACGTGGAACGTCTGTTAGACCGACTGAGCAAGGAGGCTACATTATAACAATATGCTCCAACCTACTACAACGAATAAAGTGCCAATAAATCTTTGCTGTCCTAAGTATATACCAAATAATGGTTGACTCAGTCTTGGTTTAGTGGGCGTCTTGCGCGCTAATTAGACGCGCGCCCCTCATTAGTGGCGGAATTATGCAGTTTGCCAGAATTCGGGTTAAATGTCGAGACGAGCTTTCAAAAGGAGATTCCATCTTAAGTTGTCCTTATTTATGGTACAAATTAAAATAGTATATGTAGCAAACCTAGTGAAAACATCGTAAGGAAATACGTGGCTCGGATAGTTTCAGATGTTTTGACCTATACCTTACATAATACCTTACAGAGTAAGTAATAGTAGTCAGAACTAATAGCCGACTAAATTGAGGCGTATAGATAACTAGCTGTCCCGGCGAACTTCGTATCGCACCTACCACTGCAACTTCTTACTACAACTACCCTACAACTACCCAACAACTACTCTACAACTATCCTACAACTACTAATTTACGCAACAAAAAGTAAAGCCTATGTCCGTTTCCATGGTCTAATCTACTCCTATTCTAAAGTATATCCAAATCGGTTCAGCGGTTTTGACGTGAAACGGGAACATACAAAAAAAAAAAAAATAAAAAAAAAAAATGTTTATTGCTTTAACTTATTCACTAGTTATTACAGGGTTTGGATTCTCCTTTTAAGCAAAAAATTGCTTGTGTTAGGAGAATCCGCTCTTTTATAGCCATTGTCATATATGATTCTTAACAAAAAAAAAACACTCAAAATAATTAATTTTAAACACTTAAAAAAGAAACATTTTTACTAAGAAAGGGAAAACATATTACATTTTATTGTTTGTTTTAGTGGGTAGTATATAGGTGCATGCGTGTCTTGGTGTGAGTGCGTGGTGTGTGTGTGTGTGTGGTTTATGTGTATATGTGTGGTGAAGTGTTTGTGTGTCAGCGTGTGTATGTGTGTGATGTGTGTGTGTGTGTGTGTGTGTGTGAGTTACCTATAATATCATTGCCTGCACAATACTCTCTATTTCGTCGTAGCTTCTGGTCATTAACCATGCTATAAGAGTCTTTTTAACAGAAAAACGTGTCATCGGATAGATATGAAGTTGTTTGTTAATTATGTTATATAATGCGTGATGATTGTCTATTGTATTGTCTCTTCGCAAATGTAGTTTTATTTGTGACTGTGGGTATCGGGTTTTTCATTCGTCGATTTGTAACAATTTCTTGCGTATAAAAAACAGATTTATGTTGTTTTAAAACTAATTGCAGTAAATAAAGTTTTCTTACTGTAAGGAGTCCAGAATCTAGGTACAGACTTTCCGTGGAATATCTAAAAGGTTTGAAATGCATCACCTTAATCAGAGAACGTTGTGCCCTCTCTAGTTCCAAAAACTTTATCTTAGTGGCACCCCCCCAAATTGGCAAACAATAACCTGAAACTGATTGGACAAGAGTAATATAGATTTGTTTCAATAGATTAGTTGGTGCTACATGCCGTAATGTTTTAAAGGTCCATATCAATTTCCTAGTTCTATTCATGACTAGTTCAATATGCATATGCCAGGATAGTCTCTGATCAAGCTTTATTCCCAGATATTTAGTTTGCTGTACTTTCGATATTACAGTGCAAGAACAGAGAAGACCGTCACTGTTACATTTATGGATCTTTATTTGAAAGTCGGATGAGGGCTGAGTACTGTCTTGTATAGAGTAGCAAATATAATTTGTTTTTAAAGTATTTAAAGTTAGAAGATTGTTGTCTAACCATGATGAAACCATTTTTAGACCTATTTCAGCAGATGTTTTAACACACTCCCACGTTTTCCCGGAAAAAATAATAGCCGTGTCATCTGCGTATGACAGAACTTGGCCCTCATCAATCTTCATGTTACTTAGATTATTAATGTATATAAGGAAAAGAGTCGGGCCAAGTACACTGCCTTGAGGGACGCCAAACGTTACTTCTTTATCTACGCTAATATATTTTCCTATTTTTACTTTTTGCTTACGATTTGATAAATAGTCTTTAAATAACAATAGGGGTGTACCTCGTATGCCAATTTTTTCTAGTTTGTGCAGTAGATTTGGAATGGAAACCGTATCAAAGGCTTTCTTAAGGTCGAGAAAAACAGCCAGGCACTTACTTCCTCTGTCCAGTTTGTCTGTAACAGTTGAAGTCAGCGCCAAGATGGCATCTTCTGTGGACATTCCTTGTCGAAAGCCATATTGAGACGGTGAGAGTAAATTAAATTTATTAAGATAATTTACTAGCCGCGTGTTAATTAATTTTTCCAAAATTTTGGATATAGATGAGAGTACTGAAATCGGCCTGTAGTTTGACAATATAGTCCGATCACCATCCTTGTGCACAGGGGTTATCAAAGCTTCTTTCAAGGCAGACGGGAAGATGCCTTGATCAAAGCAAAGGTTCGCCAGATGCGTTATCAGAGGGACAATCTGAGTATGTATAGCTTTTAGAAAACTAGTAGGTATATTGTCAGCACCTGGAGAACTCTCAGATTTAAGGCTCATTAGCACGGTTCTGACTTCCTCACAACCCGTTTTAAATAGTGCAAAAGAAGATGCCAAGGAAGTTTCTGAAGAAGGGTGCGTAAATTTCTCAGCTTGCGTTACAAAACTTGAGTTTATTATGTCGTTGGCTAGAGTTTTCCCTACTGAACAAAAATATTCATTGACTTCATCAACAGAGTGTTGTGGAGTTGAACATTTATCTAAAAGTTGAGAGCTAGGTGTATTTTTAATTTTTCGTTGAGTTATATAGTTTATAGCATTCCACAGTTTTTTGGGATTTTTACGCGCTTTTTCCAATTGCTCTCTATCAAATATACGTTTCTGTTTTTTAATGAGATTGGTACAAAAGTTTCTGTAACGTTTAAAGGTGATTTTTAACACCTCATTATATGGGTCGAGCTTTAACCTTTTTTGCATATAATTACGGTTGCTTATACAACGTAGTAGTCCTTTAGTCATCCAGGGTTTTATAAGTTTTTGATTGTGGGAAATCATTTCGGTTGTACTGTTTTTTTTAATACATAATTGCAAAGTGCTAATAAGGCTATTAATAAGACTATTAGGGTTTTTTAGATTCAATAGTTCAGAGAGATTTACTTCGTTTATATAATTTAGAGCGCTTACATACATACATACATTCTTACTTTCGCTTTTATAAGTAGGAAGTAGGATGAGCAACCCCAAATAATCTATGTCCCAGGTACTGCATCGTACCGTACAGCATGACTATCAGTTGCGCTGTATAAATCAGCATGACTATCAGTTGCTACGCTGTATAAATCAGCATGACTATCAGTTGCTACGCTGTATAAATCAGCATGACTATCAGTTGCTACGCTGTATAAATCAGCATGACTATCAGTTGCTACGCTATATAAATCAGCATGACTATCAGTTGCTACGCTGTATAAATCAGCATGACTATCAGTTGCTACGCTGTATAAATCAGCATGACTATCAGTTGCTACGCTGTATAAATCAGCATGACTATCAGTTGCTACGCTGTATAAATCAGCATGACTATCAGTTGCTACGCTATATAAATCAGCATGACTATCAGTTGCTACGCTGTATAAATCAGCATGACTATCAGTTGCTACGCTATATAAATCAGCATGACTATCAGTTGCTACGCTGTATAAATCAGCATGACTATCAGTTGCTACTCTGTATAAATCAGCATGACTATCAGTTGCTACGCTGTATAAATCAGCATGACTATCAGTTGCTACGCTGTATAAATCAGCATGACTATCAGTTGCTACGCTGTATAAATCAGCATGACTATCAGTTGCTACGCTGTATAAATCAGCATGACTATCAGTTGCTACGCTGTATAAATCAGCATGACTATCAGTTGCTACGCTGTATAAATCAGCATGACTATCAGTTGCTACGCTGTATAAATCAGCATGACTATCAGTTGCTACGCTGTATAAATCAGCATGATTATCAGTTGCTACGCTGTATAAATCAGCATGACTATCAGTTGCTACGCTGTATAAATCAGCATGACTATCAGTTGCTACGCTATATAAATCAGCATGACTATCAGTTGCTACGCTGTATAAATCATCTATTAGCTGTAAGGTAAACTCACAGGCTTATGGTATCCCTTGACAGACTCCTAATGCATCCACGGGCAAAAGAGGAGGGGCAACATTCTACTGCCGGCACCCCACGGCAAGATAGATTCTTAACTAAGCTAGGATATAGCCGCGGGGATCAGCTCGTGGTCGCTAGGAGCCCCCAGCCAGGGGGCCGCATCGAACACTTACGGAAGATGACTATTACAGCTAGATAGTTATAGTCATTTACTGTTTTTAACCTCTGACAAAAAAGTTTGACTGCTGTGTGTGTGTGTCTGTCTGTAGCACCCCGAAGCTCTTAAACGAATGGACCGATTTGCATCCAGTTTTTTTTTGCAGGTTTTCCGGTGGTGGTTCTTGATATGTTTTATCAAAATCATTTAAGAAGTTTACAAGATATAGGCGGTTAAGGAGGGGATAAATAATCGAATGTTTCCAAATTTACCCGGGTTTGGTATCAAATGAAAGGAAATTATTTGTAGAATGCAAAACTGAGGGTACCTATTATAAAAAAAATATCCGAGCGTAGGTAAAGTATCGGGAGATACTTAAAATTATTAATTTTATAAACCCGTATTCGTTTATTATCCATATCGTACGATAGCTTTATTCACCAACGATTGGCATTACATATGCATTGACGAGCTGATAGCACCATCTGGTTTAATTCAATGTTTATTCGTGGAGGATAAAAAATGCTTGACAGCATCAATGTAAGCTTGTGTTTATGGTACCAGAGGGTGAAATACTATTGAAGTATTTTTTGTAGTTTTAATGATTTTTGTCTATAAGTACATACTTTTAAAAAATCACAATTAATAACAAGTTTCTCCGAAATATCACCATTTATAATAAGATATTGTTTATCCTAATGCTCTTTACGCATAAAGCTATGTTACCTAATATATTATTTCCATAATATCCATAGTTATAAACATATGTGTCATAAAAGTCACAATAATGTCGAATCTTAATACTTATTCATCCGAATATTTTCCGACGATTATAAAACCTTCCAGTGGCAGAACCGAGACGGAAGGGCAGTAGGTTATAAGTTTTTTTTTATAACCATCCGAAAACACTGCCTGTGACAGAACCGAGATGTAGAAACAGTAGGTTATTAGGTTTTTTATAACATTCTGAAAACGCTGCATGTGGCAGAACCGAGATGGAGAGATAGCAGGTTATAAGGTTTTTTTTTATACCCAAACAAAAACTCAGCCTTTGACAGTACTGTCAGTTAGTTATTATTTATTAGACTATTTTATTAGGAATCAAATTCCGCCGGCCAACACGGCGCTAGGTATATACTCGTATTATATACATATGAAATTGGCGTTTTGTCGTACTGGCCACTTTGATCTCAAATAACTCCTCTTTGGTTAAAAATTCCAAATTTAAATTTATACAGCTATTTACTCATGCATTTGTGTTTCGAAAACCATAATTAATTTGTTTTTCCTCTATTGTATTTTTTTTGCGTCACTCAGTTTACAAAATAGAAACTGGAAATATCGCGTTATTTACGAGTACGAGTTCACCGTGGCACCGTGTGCTGCAGAAAAGGCTCGAAGAATTAATTATGTGTATGGTGGCGGTGTCGCAAAAGAAAACACAGTGCGTTTTTTATACCAACGTTTTCGTTCTGGAAATTTCGACCTGCAGAACAAGCCCCGTGAACGGCCGAAGACCAAGTTGATAATCAAGGCTATTGTGGAAGCGGATCCGTCGCAAACCACGTCCGAATTAGCTGCAGGCTGCGGTGTTAGTGATAAAACTATTTTAATCCACTTGAAGCAAATTGGGAAGATGAAAAAGCTTGAAAGGTGGGGTAACTCACGAATTGAGTGAAGCAAATCGACAAACGCGCGTCGACTGCTGCGTTACATTACTCAACCGGCACAATAATGAAGATTTTAAATCGAATCATTACCTGTGATGAAAAGTGGATCCTATACCATAATTGGAAGCGCTCATCTCTCGCTCTGCTAAGCAACCAAGGATGGTCAATCGCTCTAGGCCACTGCTGCTTCAGGACAACGCTAAACCACACACTGCTCAACAGACGGCTACCAAATTTGAGGAGCTTCAATTGGAATGTATAATACATCCACCGTACACTCCGGACCTTGCTCCAACAGATTACCATTTTTTTCGAAAATTAGATGCAAGGGAAAAAATTCAACTCCGATGGGGCAGTCCAAACTGCCTTCAAAGATTTTATTGATTCCCGTCCGAATGGTTTTTTTAATAAACGGATCAATGAACTACCTATGAGATGGCAAAAGTGCATAGATAGCAATGGTACATAGGTACATTGATTAATTAAATATTTTGTATAAAAAATCGACTTTTTGTTCCTCTCATACAAAACGCCAGTTTCAGTAACGATGTAATATTTAAGTTAAACTCCAAAATGCACGAGCGAGCTTAGTCAAAAGTAAAAGAAAACGAACGTAAAATAAAATTACTCATGGCTAAATCTTATTAAAAATATATTACTAAACAAGCGTTTTAACTTACTTGTTGAGGTGTCAATGCGGCTTAGTTAGCTTCAGACGTATTGACCTGTTCGTTCCTCTGACTAAGCTGCGAGGATGGTTATGTACTGGGCAAGCCTAATCCATCTAACAATGTCCCAGGCACTGCAGCGTCCCGTACAGCATGATTACCAGTTGTTGACGTTGTATTAAACTACCTATAATAGATGCAAATGCCTTACTGAGGCGTCAAATTCGTCAACATGATTATGAACATTAACAATTATTCTAATAAATAATTTTTATGAGTTAATAATGTTATGGATTTCATAATTTAGCACGAAAGACTTTATGCATGTTAATCATTATGGAGACAGATATTAATGGTAACTATATTATGGATCCTTTTATTAAAGATCCTGATTATTAGGGGAAACGATGATTATGGAAAAATAAATTATGGATTACTATATTAGGGATACTATATTAGGCCGCCGTGGGGTGCCGGCAGTAGAATGATACCCCTCCTCTCATGCCCATGGATGCAGTAAGAGCCTGCTAAGGGATACCTCCGGAAGATGGGCAGCAGCGTCTGTCCATGTATCAACATCCCATACTGCGCTCACCAACCTGCCTGCCAAGCGTGGTGAGTATGGCAACTACCCCTCATGGAGATCCATGAGGGAGGCTAGTGTTCATCAGTGGACGTTTTATGGCTGAAATGATGATATTAGGGATATAAAATTTCGGAGACAAAATAGAGAAACATTGCAAACACTTTGTCACCCGGCGGGCGGGGATCGAACCCGCAACCGCCTGCGTCTCCATGACCACGGAGGTCAGCAACCCTACGGCTAAGATAATGACGAGATAGTTATCTCAGAACGGAACATCTATACTTATATTATAAAGACGTAAAGTTTTTTAAGTTTTTGAGGTTGTAGGATCACCCGATCTCTAGATCTACTAAACCGATTTTGAACATTCTTTTACTAATAGAAAGCCACAAATTAGTAAGTGTCGTAGACTATAATATTAACCCGAAAAATAAAAGAATTTTTCGTGGCAGTCAGATTTGTTACCGCCCAACTAAGTGGGCCGGGTCAGCTAGTAATAAATAATATCAGAGACTTGATAAATAAATATATTAAGTCTTCGATTAGCGTTATCGCACACTCCAACTTGTGCAACCCTTTGTTGCGTATGTTTACGAGCAGGGTAGGTAGGTACGTAATAACTGGTCGGATCTGGTTATGGGTCCAATAAGGGCTTACGGTCATCCGATAAGATATTATGAATGTATTAGCCGAAGGCCACCTCTGTAACCTAGAAAAAATATTTAGTTGAACGAAGTAACATAAGGTAGGTAGTCTGTAAACAACACAGTATGTTTAATATATATAACAGAACAGGCAGTTAATAATAATTTAGGCAGTGCAACGCGAGCGCGTGAGAGAGAAGGAGACGGTACCGCGTAAAAAAGCTCCATTCCCTGACGAAAGTTCCCCTGGGAGGAACTGAACACGTTGGATACCTATTTTCAACGAATAATTAACGTGAGTAGAAAACCCGTTTAACAAAACAACAAATATATAACAGAGTTTAAAGAAAAAATCTTCTAATTCTTTCCGTCTTGTAACGTCCAGAATAATGGCACTTTTAAGAAAAAAGTAAGTATCCTAGTTGTCATATGATACATATACAACATATTTAATGTTTTATTCTTAGTAGGTAAGTCATTATTTTGTACCCTAATAATCCAATAATCGATGCCTCTTTTCACAATCCCTCAACTCCATCGAGAAATCACTGCGTACGATAAGCGTCAATAAACATAATTTAAAAAACGAAACGAATTCGCATTGAAAAACAAAATGTAACTACCTACACTGCGTAAACAGCACTCCGCCATATAAAATGGCGCGGAAACACAGATTAAACAACAGGAGCACGGAACTCGCCAATAACATTCATTTCGAAATTAAACACACCTACCTGCTTGTTTACCGTCACTAACGAATAAAACAAGGAATCTGACGGCGTAAATTCGAAATTCGAATTTCAATTTGGCGGGCAACGAACGAAGCTTTAATAAAATACATATATAAAACTAGTGTGAAGCCCGTGATTCCATGCAGCGAAGTTTGTTTTACAATAATAACCATTTTAGATAAATAATTTAATAGAAGCAATACGTACAGGTTTTTTCCCAACAGAGGCTCCCAATGTGCGCATTAGATTTGGTAGACTACCGTACTTATTTAAAAAAAAACAAACATGGATTGGAACGTGGAGCTAATTATTAAGGCATGACTATTATGTATTTTAATTTCCTAATACATATATTGATTTTATTGAGATACCCCGCATCACGGAGTAAATTATGTAAAGTATTCGTTAACCTTATAAACAGTCAGTCATAGCTTGAGAGTTTTGTATATTAAGATAAAGTTCAAAATTCGAATATCCATTTGGCTGGCGACGCACGAAGGTTCGATAGATAAAAAATATATAAAGTACAGTAGGTACGTGAATGGTGAATGGCACTTGTGAAAAATGGACTTGCCGCTCTTCCTGCGAAGCAATCATTCAAACGGGCTGTTGTCTGTTTGCGCTGCTCTTTTTCGTCCGATATTTTTTTTCTATTTTTTCGTCGATGTCATCCGCAGAATTCAGGTGTCGGGACACGTGGTGCGGACAAAGAAAGTAAAATATTAATAACTGGATTTTTTTAAGTTGATTGTTGTCGATATTTCGTAAATGATTTAAGTATGATATGGCGTTTTTGCCGGGCTACCATTTTGGAGCGTTCGGTGGGAGGGTCTGAAATGTTTTGTTGTTTATTTATCGTCTAATGGACAGGTTGTTACGGGATGCTTGGGGTTTCTTTGGGAATATCGAAAATTAATGTACCTAGGCATGACTTTTTAATATTGTATATGAATATTTGGTCATAGAACCATTTTTCGCATTTACCTATATTAGAAACGAGGACCAAATATCTGTTCATATTTTCCGTTATGATTTTTGGAAAAATCAAGGTAATTATTTTTTATACTGGCCCACTTATTTAACTTGATTTTTCAATCTAGAATACTATGGATCCGCAATAAAAATCAGTCAAATTAATTCCTTGTGGAGCTAGATTAGGGAGCAAGCGACTTGTTTTGATATGAAATGATTCTCTAATATAATTCATAATTGATTAAAGAAGAGAAGTAGGAGTCACCCCACAAAGCCACAAAGTACGTCGATTATGAACATCACCCCTGTTCATAATCGATTCCACCGCGCTCCCGATCCGATGTCTAATGACGTAAAAAGTATGTCCCTGCTGTGTAACGCTGGAGGTCAATATTCAGAGTAGATTGGTATAGATGAGACAGCTTTTTTAATAAGCTCTTTAGTCCTTATTCAGTTTTGTTTTGTGCACATTTTTACGTTTTGTAATAATTACAAACTATGAAAATAAAGTAAATGAAGTAATGAATTTTGAGTTTTTAACTTTTTAAGTTTTCTTAAGACTTTATGTTTTTTATACTATAGTTAAAGCACTACTAAGCATAATATAAAATTAATATATTACATTGTAAGATACTCGTATTATACTTCTATTATTATCATTATCTTAATTATGACGACGTCTGCTGTAATCTGATTAAATAATATTCGAAATGGAAATCTCATGATTATCCCTAGGAAATTGTGTAGTTTGATTGTTATCATAACTGTTTACTTAATTGGATGGATTGTTAAGGTAAATTGGTGGCAAAAAAGTAACAAGTAAGCAGATCAAAAAGAAACCTCAAATATGCTCGAGGCTTGTAGGTAATCTAGCACAAATCTTTAAAATCTATGGTACGGCCACAGACAAGGCAGGGGTCGTGAAAGCAGCGTCATCGGCCAGCAATTTGAATAGTCGCTTAGCCGCCATGACTGATGAGGAAGGAAGGGTTGGTGATCGCTGCCTGTCACTGCGTCGCCGTCAAATATTATAAACAGACATTTTATTAAATGTCTTTTTTGTGTGCAAAGTTGCAGATATTTTCTCAATTTAAAGTTTGAATGAGAGTTTTTAACGTACTTCGTTATTTTTCGTTTACAATTGATCTGTGTCAGTTTTAACTTACTTATTTAGCTTACTTATTTTAACACTGTTAATAGGTTGAAAACGTTGCAAAAATATACCCAGATATTTATTTTGTGTGGGAAATCCCCGTGATTTTGCTCACGACAGTATGATGTATCGGGTAAAAGGAGCCTTCATACTAATTCTAGGCTGTAAATTCATCATCAATTATTATGTACATAAAATGATCTTTAGCTTATCTAACATCATTATTAAGAGAGAATATCACCAGCCTATCTAATGCTTAGGTACCTCACTGCGCTGCAGCAGGCACACAAACACCTATCTTCACCAAAAATGTCACTGTGAAATGTGTCGTACCAAGCGTAGCAACGACGTAGCCCTATCACAAGCCCATTATGGAGTTTCTAGGCGTTTAACAGACAGTGCTAATGATTAACATTGCCGGCAACATCATTTTGCATGTCAGTTTAATGTGGACATGGGTTATGTCCACATTAAACTGACATATATCTTGTCAGGTGGATATTGTATGATATTTTGTTATGAATTTTTTATGGTGTTTAGTTTTTGGGTCGTGATAAAAATTAATATAATTTTGTGACAAAGTGGATGCGAAGCTATTCCAATTCATAAATAAATTAGCTGTCCCAGCGTACCTACTTCGTATCGAACCTACTATTACGAATATAATAATTTTGTAAGAATTACTAATCTACAACTAATTAACTACTAACTACTACTTCAATAAAAACATTGGAATACGTAAACATCTAAAGTGAGTGTTAGTGTTACAGTTAGTGAATAAATTATGTACCTACTAATTCTGAAAATTTTGTATAACGTTTCGGTCAAACTCGTCAGTAACTAAATGCATAATATCACATACCTACTAGTATATAAATTCAAAAACGATGAAAACGTGGCAACACCTTCTTCTACTAGCAAAAATTGATTTTAAGTTAGAATCTTATTTGAAATAAGAATCTGTCCTGATATTAGCAAGCAATGCATCTCAACACTATAATATTAACCAACACTAAAAACGCGTCGAAAATTTCTTCCCGAAGCAACTTTTTCTTCTAAAAGCAATATGAAGCTGATTTGAAATTAGAATTCGTCTCGATATTAGCAATGCATGCAACATGCGGGCAATCGAGCGCACAATGCGATGGCCAATCAATGGGTGCGCATAAATATCGGCTGCGAGAGCTTTGTTATGCTAACAGCGTCTGCATATGCAAATGTACTTCCGTAGCCGCGTCTTGGGCGGGTGGATGGCTTGTAGTTTTGTTTTAGCTATTGATTTTCAATGTTTGAAACTAGAGCAATGTTGAATGTTTTGATAATTTTTAAATTAGAGTCCACGTGGCTTTTGACAAAGTGATATTGACAATTTTGACGATTGACTTACGAAGTAAAAAGACTAATTTTAAAAACGTAGTCGCATACCATGACATTTAGACATGACCATTTAAACATTTGCGAAAATAAGTAAATTTAGTTGTTGTTGTGTCTGCTCATGTGTATAACGTACAGTGGCTCTAAAATGTGGTCTACCAACATAAGATTGAGGTTAATTCGAACGACATGAAACAACTAGGTCGATCGTCACAAGAAATGTCATTGTCGTATGTAAATTATGTTTAGGGATGGTTGACCAATTTCTTGGCCCACTGTACCTAGGCAATTTTCTAATCTGACAAGTGACTGCCAGATTAACACGTGCCCTTGGCGAGTTGCTCGTTTGCGCTGACTCAATTTTACTCCATAACTAATACGAGAGTGTACGAAAATCATTCCCTTATACTACGCATTGGGTCAAAATGCAGTAATGAAAAAGTCTAATTACCTTAATAACATAATATAATGTTTATTGCAGTTCTTGTAGTAGAAAGTAGTAAATACGATATTTATTATATTGTTATGTTACGCATCTCATTCAATAATATTTCAAAGTAAATGATACTTATTATTCCAAAGTCGTCCTAATCCATCAAGCATTCGCTTTGCAAGTCCGCAGATTGGCCTAACCCCCAAAATATATACAGAAGTGAATTTGCAAGCGCGCCGTTGAATCGCCAATGAATCGTGGTGTCGACAATCGCCAAGTCCGTTTGCGGCGACGCCAATTCGTATTCATTCACAGCCCATTGGCAGGAGTGAACAAAATGTTGACGACCACGTCTGGTCACGTCTATTTTGTCTTTGGAAAGTAGAGCATCGTATTTGAATTTAGAGCGATTACAATTTAAATTTTCACTGTATTTCGTTCGAAGGTATCCTATTATCCATGAATTATCCGGATTTGAATTTAGAAATAAATATTTGTTTTGTGTTTGCTCGCTGTTAGTTACCAGCTTTGATCCAATGAGCTTAATAACGACATTGCTATTCCTAAGAAATTACAGGATCTTAGGTTACGATCATGTCGGATGAAATTTTCTTTTATAAAGCCCATTAAGTAAGATTATTATCAATCATAATATTCGCACAAGCCGATGGTTACCGTGTTTAAAGCCTCATTTCCATCCGTTGAAAAAATCCAGCCCTTCCAGCAACCGATTACCCCGCAACTAAATATCTCGCAAAATTTCCACGGAAATAAATTAAAAACGCAACAACAAGCTTGTAACGAGCCGAACAAAGGCTTCAATAAATCAACCAAGGCAGGTTGGGCAGGTGAGTACCCTGCTTGTGCATTAAAGCTTTTCCCTGCCCTTTCTTCGTTTTAAAAAGCATTCGATATTTTAGCAAAGTCATTGGCAACACATAAATATTGGAAATGGGGCGCCCCCTTTCTTGTCTTCGAATAATTAATGCGGTAGCTTCTTATGACAACGTTGTTGCCTGAAATTATTATCTACGAAATTGCCTGGAAACGGGCTGAGTTTATTGCTTCCTAGAATTTTCGCGTAGATGTTTTGCTCGGGAAATGGTTTGGCTGCCTTTTGACCTCGTTGTTTTTGCTTAAAGCTTTTAAAATACACGGAGAAAAGTGAAGTAGTACTCAGTTTGAGTTTGAGATCGAGATTGATTGCGTCAGGAACCGGGAATTTGATCACAACTAAAATACATATCAATTAAACCAACCATAACCTCTATAAGCATTGCATTAGGGGTTTTCTGAGTTTTATTTTCTGTTTTGTTAAGACAATGAACGATCCACCAGACTACATTGACGGTTGATTTACTAGTTTGAATGACCGGAATAATAAATATATCACCAACTATATACATATAGTCGGTAATGTAGACTTGTTTACCGCAAACATACGGTTAACAAATCAAAATGAAACTTAATTAAATCATATTTTGCAATACACTGGAAACTCGATGCCTTGCATAATAAAGAGCAGATGCGATCTACTTTACTTACAGCTTACAATCTAGTCTTAAATTTGGCTAACTAGATTATATCCTCTGTCTGATTAGAAACAGCAATACCACACCAATACGCTGAACGCGCATAGCTGTTTCGTTAAGCTCGCACAGCCATATCTACGTCATAACCGTTAAAATACCCATCTCGATAGAAACATCCAACTCGCAGACTAAGAAAAATAAAGCACGCAGATTATCTGTTCGTCTGAGCGAGTGCATTCAATTTAATTCCACAAAGCGACGAAAAACAAGGGACCGAGCAAAAAATTAGCTTATCACACACACGCTATTTGCGCCGGCAATTTGGGCGCTTCCTCTCATTACCCCGCGTGATATATCCTCGTGTTTATTACTGCAATTACTTAGAGTAAATCTCACGTCCTTCCGACTACCTCACCCCCCTACCCCCGAGGGTCGCGCCCCTCTTTCCCCTCCATCCGGTCGGCCCTGCCCTTAAGTCTTATGTACCTCGGTAAGTTTCTTAGACTTCGTAACCGGATTCAAATTGGGGCGAATTTAGTAGCAATTAATTATAGAAGCGAGGAAGTGTCCTTAGTGTTAGGCCCGTGATTTTGTAATTAATATTATTGTGGATAATTTTGTGATTTAGTGCTAGGGGCTTAGGCGGACTTGAAAGGGGCAAGGAATTGGTCTTGACTTTACTTGCGTTTATTGGTTTGCCATTGAATTTGATGATTTCAGGCTTTTTTAAACTATGTATTATGTACATATGTACGTACTAAACTTTAAGTACCAAATTGGCTTATAAGTAAAATTTTGTAGAATGCATGTTTGTATCGTGTCGTGAGTTTCTTTGCGATTTCCTTAAGTGAGGATGTAGAGCATGTGATAAAACATAAAGCGTTTACTTTTTAGTTCCCACCATGCACTAGTAGGTAGAAAAACGTAACATACTTTTCTTGTACTTAAACATATCTTGTACAACATCTAAAATAGATGCAAAAGCCTTACTCTCATTTCAGCCATAAAACGTCCACTGATGAACATAGGCCTCCCTCATGGATCGATAGTAGTTGCCATACTCACCACGCTTGGCAGGCGGGTTGGTGAGCGCAGTATGGGATGTTGATACACGGATAGACGCTGCTGCCCATCTTCCGGAGGTATCCCTTAGCAGGCTCTTACTGCATTCATGGGCATGAGAGGAGGGGTATCATTCTACTGCCGGCACCCCACGGCATCGTTAATTTTGCAAAAGCCTTACTAAGGTCAATGTATTTTTCAGAGGGAAGTGCTTCTACAATAAAATTCTTAAAGAAATGCAGCAATTTTCAATCAACAAGTAAAAAAAAATATATAGGCTGTAATTTTCAAAATAAAATATTTGATTATCTAGAAACAAAAATGCTTGGAGTTAAACTCCAAAACAACTAAATAAACAAACTATCTCTTTATCGTCCTTACTAGAGCTATGTTTTCTTATCGCTTAATCACAGCGCTTATAACAGGGAAGCGAACACATTCATTAATGTACCTTATTTCCTAATAAATATGATTAAATATCTTTTTAGGGTTCCGTTCCCAAAGGGTAAAAACGGGACCCTATTACTAAGACTTCGATGTCTGTCTGTCTGTCCGTCTGTCTATCGCCAGACTGTATCTCATGAACCGTGATAGCTAGACAGTTGAAATTTTCACAGATGATGTATCCGTTGCCGCTATAACAACAAATACTAAAAACAGAATAAAAATAATGTTGGGGGGCTCCCATACAACAAACGTGATTTTGAATAATGTTACGGAACCATCCGTGCGCGAGTCTGATTCGCACTTGACCTATTTTATTATGCTATTGTGTGCTGACTTGTCTAAGTTTTGTAATAAAAAACTATGAATGTAAAGTTAATGGTTTTATGACTTAATAACCATACTTCATTAATGCCCTTGATGCCCTCAGTTGGTCTAATAGCCGGCTTAGATGAAAGAGATTGCGGTAACGAATCCCGCCGGGAGACAAAACGTTTGCGTTATCTGCAGACATTTGTCTCGGGTGTTTTTGTTATGGTGCCCATGACACAGGCTCTGCCTACCTTGGAGCTAGATGGTGCAGCGTGAAGTCAGTATGTTATTATCTTTTCAGCAGTGTCACCGCTCAGTAGTAACAATCTCTTAACAATATTCACACGTTTCATTTTCAGAGAGATGTTTAATTATGATAATTATAAAAAGTAGGTGAATTATATTCCTTTAGCGTAAAAGCAGAAGCAAACTCATAAAATCAGTCTCGTTTATTTTTTCATCCGCAGAAACGTTCCATTGTGTGGAGCCAACATCGCGACACTCAGTGCAATATTAAATTGGCACATAGCGCTATATAACGTACCCCGGCTTGGCTGTAATTAATTAACGAGCTTAGTTTAAAAGCAGGGCTGTAATACCCCACCTTAACTTACCCCCGAGGGGGTAAGAAGGGGGGCAAGAAAGGGGGTCAGAGTAAGAAATTCGGGGGAAAGTTTATCATATTTAGGCGCAAAATGGCGAATCCAGCGCTCGGATGCCGCGGAGAGATTAATATCTGGCTTTAACTCGACGATGAATTTTGTTGTGAATAATGTTGATGTTACTTTGCAGTTTTGGCGAATGATGCCGTTTTATTTACTTTTGTTAGGTTTCTTACTCCTAGTCACAGCATCTTCAAGAACGCGCTGCGTTCTGCACTTATTATTACGTACCTAAACTAGCATGTTTTCTGTGTGGTGCTGTGGATTAGGTATGGGCTGCTAACTGAAGTGTTTAAATTTATAAAAGAACATTACATCGAAAATATTTTGCTGCTCAAACGTACACTAACCGAATTTCGCTTAGAGCTTAGAGTTGAATTTCGCGTGGAATCCCTTACCGTTGGGTGTGAATAATTTATTTAATTTACATTTGCCACAGATTTTAGAAATCGGAGACATTTTTCAATTACTAAAAAGATAGAAAAATGACTCCGATTTCTGAAATCTGTGGCAAATTTAAATTAGCTATAAAGGGCAGGGCTTCCCTTTATTGCACGGATTGTAAATTTCTTTTTCACAATTAATGTAAGAATTACGAGAAATTATATTATATCATGGATGCCGATAAAAAAGCCAAGTGGAAGTGTGACAATTGTTTGAGGCGGAATTACTTAATTAAAAACAAAAAAAGGACGGTCACTTCTGTTCAAAACAAGCATCAGCCTACTACTACGCCGTCATCATCATCACCATCTCAAGTCGCATGTACCTCGACACCTGACGAACCTGTTCAAGATGACCAGCTCACTGACCCGTTTCAAAATATAACACTCAGAAAGTCATGCAAAACCAGTAGTACCTGCCCCAATAACGATGATCTGTACCCTTACCCTGGCGAATCTGTTCACGATATTACTGCGGCCGCAAAATACTTTATCGAGGAAGAAATAGCGACCTTGACTCATCACCTTCTCACCAAAATTGCCGTTTGTATCAAAAATTTTAGAAATAGTAGTTTGTATTCAATTGGCTGTTTTCTTATACACAAAATTCTTCCGCTTCGACGATCAGGCTTCAGGAAGGGATTTAGCATAGCTACAGCTGTCATGGATGTTTTGGATGATATTCTCGCTGCTCAAGATAAAGGAAAAGCTACACGTTATTAGATTTCTCGAGAGCGTTTGATACTATTAACATATCATTACTTCTATCAAAGCTAACCTTGTATGGCTCTGACAATAGTGCAATCACATGGTTTGATAGTTATCTTAAGAGCAGATCTCAACTAGTAGAATTGCGACATCAAGACGGTTCAAGTCTCCTATCAAGTGTCATGCCAGTTACACGTGGAGTTCCACAAGCCTCCATACTTGGACCTACATACGTGCAACGCGGCAAGCTGAGATAGCCCCACACTTTAGTGTGGGGCTCTCTACTCTATCCTTTAGGATAGAGTGTGTATCAATAAGATCTCTGCTAGTCAACAAATAAGGGGCTAGCAGAGAGTCCAAGGCCCCCATAAATGCTTAATTTCGTCTATGGGTCGGCAAGCGATGAAGACGTGGCTTGACTTCTACTAATCTGTACTGAAGAATCGCATCTTCCAAAGCCCTTCTCAATTGCTCATTATCTTGGGTACTTACGTTTGTGTTTGCACTAACGTAATTGACCATATCATTAACGGATCCACTCCGAGAGGTCAACGGTGCCATAGGTGTTGTGTTCGAGAAATTAATAAAAACGTCATGCGCGCATTCTTTGGGGCTACAGAGGGAGGAATTAATCTGACGGCGTATCGAGTTCGGATGCTTCCCTTGTTTCAGGATCTTGAACCAAGCCTGAACGTTACTGCGCAACGACTGTCTGATCAAGTGCGTGTAATCCAGTGTTCGAAAACACTGGATGATAGTGTACTTGATCAGCTCCGACGTAAAGTGTTAAGTGCTCAAGTGATTGATCATATCCAGTGATATAGTGACCCGAGTGTCACGCCGCCGAACACAACACCTATGGCACCGTTGACCTCTCGGAGTGGATCCGTTAATGATATGGTCAATTGGACGTTTTACAGCTGAAATGATGATGATAATCATCTAGCTCCAAAGTAAGCGGAGCTTGTGTTTTGGGTACCAGATGGTCAATAGAATACTTTATAGAATATATTTTTTTTAAATACATACTTATCATATTATTATATTGAAAAAAAACCAGACCCGAGAAAAACATCTGCAGATTAAGTAAACATTTTGTCCCGGGGCGACAATCAAACCCGCAGCCTCCTGCATCTCATCCAGGTATTAAACCAACTGTTATATTAAACGCCAGGTTGTATTAAACGTCATGACGTTTATCGAATGATTCATCAAAATCTGTCACGGTTATGATAATACCTACGTAATATCCGGTACCTGTATTTGAAGACGGATCGACAGCCCGTATCAACGTCTTCAATGGACAACATCTCTCTGTTGATTATCAGTGGGGTGCTGGCAGTAGAATGTTGCCCCTCCTCTCTTGCCCGGACGCAGTAAGAATACATATCTCTAAGGGCTAAATTTAAATATATATGGTAATTTTTCTGATTGCAAAAGTTTAAAAAATACTTTTAAATAGACGTTTTTAGATGCAAGCTTTGGTCTCGTCTTTGGTTTAATATTACCGTTCATTTATAATAATTCTTTATTGTACACACTAAATACAGACAAAAATAACATATACAAAGTTCATCCATGCAATTTAGTGAGTTTTATTTTTTATATTATTAAATATTAGGTCTTTACCTATGAAATTGCCGTTTTGTATGGAATAAATGAAAGGACTTTTTTTCCAAACTTTTATTTCTATTACTCAAAGTAACACCCCATGCAATCGACGCATCTTTGCCAACGCATTGGTAGTTTATTGATGCCCTTCTTGTAAAAATCAGCTGCACGGGAGGCAACAAACTCTTCAAAGGCATTTTGTACTGCCCCATGGGAATTGAATTTTTTACCCACTAAAAAGTTGTCTAAATTTTGAAAAAAGTAATAGTCGGTAGGTGCAAGGTTTGGTGAGTATGGCGGATGAGGGAGAGCTTCCAACCCCAGCTCTTGCAGCTTGGAAACTGGTCTGTTGTGCAGTATGGGGTCGCGCGTTGTCGTGAAGGAGCAGTGGGGACGACCGATTGACCAAAGCTGGTTGCAGATGTGCAAGCTTCTCCATCATTGTCTCCAGTTCTTTACAGTGCACATCTGCAGTAATGCTCTTGCCGTTTTTAAAAAAAAACTGTGGTGTTTTTTTGGTGGTCTACCACCAAACAGTGACCATCACCTTTTTAGGGTTAATTTTTGGTTTAGGGCATTGCTTTGGTGCTGAACCAGGATCTAACCAACTTGTTGAGCGCTTTCGATTGTCGAACAGAATCCATTTTTTATCGCACGTAACAATTCGGTTCAAAATTCCTTAATTTCTTTGTCTGTTGAGCAGCGCGAGACAGGTCTCAACGCGTACGTTGCGCTCGCCAGCGCTAAGTTCGTGGGGTACCCATCTATCAAGCTTTTTTACCTTGCCAATTTGTCGCAAATGGATCAAAATTGTTTTGATGCTAACATCAAAAGCTGCTGCTAGCTCAGCTGTAGATTGAGTTTCGTCAGCTTCCACAATCGCCTTTAATTCATCATTGTTGACAATAGTCTTCGGACGGCCATGAGCTTCATTTTTCAAGTCAACATTTCCAGAACGGAACCGGGAAAACCAATAACGGGTTGTGCGTTCGTTTGTACAGTTATCTCCGTAAACGTTTTTGATGTTACGTGCCGTTTGTGTCGCGTTGGTGCCACGACGGAACTCATATTCCATAATTACACGATTTTTAAAGTACCCATTATGACGAAAAATGTTCAAATGTAATGAAAATACAACGCTAATCAATAAACAAAAGACTGAGTTTGTAAAAAGAATGTCATGTTTTTAAAACAAAATTAATTTGAATTTGAAATACCAAGCCATGTAAAATTTTTTTTTAATTGAAATTACCAGTACTGAAGAACGGCAATTTCATAGGTAAAGACCTATTATTATGTATTTTTTTATTTATTTAGACCAGTTATCTAACTCTTTATCTACTGATAAAAATGTTATCAAGAAAATTATTAAAATAACAGGACATGATCACGCGTCAATATTAATGTGCTAACTAAAGTACTGGTAACATAATGTAAAGCTTGTTTAGTGAAGGCAAGCGATTTATAAATTTTATAACTGTACAATACCAAGCATAACAATTTGTAATCTTGATGAAATGACACTCCAGCGTGAAGCTACGACTGCTACGACGTAGACATAGCTACGAGCCTACGCCGTAGCCAGCGGGCGTCTTTGACAGGGTGATTCAGCGACCTGCCCCTCTATTTTTGAATTGCTTAACATGTTTTTCTTCGACTTATCGCTCGCAGAGCCACACGTTAAGACCACGCTTTTCCATTGTATTATTTATGCAAGTCATAAACTAGCGATTACAAAATTTGGTGACAGAACTAAAATGTTACTTAGGAATCGAGTGTTCATGGAAATATGGATTAATTAAAGTATGAAAATATGTTTCTGTTTATAGCAAGACAAACTTCGCTATCATTACTAGTTGATGTTGTGGTTGAGGCTATTTTAAAATTTAATATTGTGGCCATAATCTTATGGTGACGCTTGATAGAAGTAAGTTTATTAATAAACTTACATAATAGTTCGACGCGAGCACGGCGAGCCCGCGAGAAGGATACGTTCAGAAGGCGACCTAGTCTAAGTTTTTGGCTCACAACCGGTTGGTTAAACTATTAACTTTTATTTTACAATGTTTCGTTTTAAATTTATGGCTATTCATTTATAAAGTTTATTATTTAGTGATAAAGTGTCATATCATCATTTACTATGATACTCAAGGTGTAAAGTGTAATTTTTTTATTACGGACCGTAAACTATATATTATATTGTATAGTATATTAAATTATATAGTTATAAGTAAGTCAACTGTTTTTCCGAATGTTTATGTTTTATGCAATTGTTTAGGGTGCGGAGTGTCACATAATGCTAAAAGTAATCGCAAACTTTTATTTGAATTGACATTTACGAGTATGTTATTCATTCGAATAAAACTTTTTGTAAACGAACGACATATTGCCTACCTCAGAGAGCTATTAATCAATTGTAAGTTTCATCAGATTATGTTTTCTTTTATTATTCAATTTATTTTGACAAAGTATTTTTATTTGGGCTTATTGAATAAGGGTTCTCTGAGTACAAAGCATGACGAACTTGTTGTGGCTTTGGATCGTTACCCTGTCGATATTCTAGCAATCAACGAGACGTGGTTAAGGGCGGGGGAGGAGGCGCGCGCGCCCATGGTGCCGGGCTATCGGCTGCGTCACGCGCCGCGTACGCACGGTTCTGCTGCCGTAGGTGGGCGGGCGCGTGGGGGTGGTGTAGGCTTTTACATCAAGCGCGGGTTGAGCGCGCGCCTGCTTCCCCACCCAGAGGTGCCAGGCATTGAAAAATGTGGCTTCGTTTGAATGTAAATGGACTCAAATTGGCAATAGGAACCGCTTACCGACCTCCGTGGCAAAATGTCGATATATTCTTGGACGCGCTCTCAGATACCATTACCACGTTCTCAGGTCTTGATCATGTTGTCTTAGCAGGTGATTTCAATATAGACTTGTTAAAATCAGACTTGGATACGAAGAAACTCATGGATTTTTTACACTGTTTTTCTCTGGAACAATATGTTACTGTCCCCACACATTTCACTGATCACAGTGCCACGCTTATTGATCTATTGTGCTCAAATATGCAACTTACCGATGTGACAGTGGATCATATACCCGATCTAAGTGGTCACTCCTTCGTATCGTGCAAATTTCGGCTCAAAATACAAAAGCCTTCACCTGAATGGATTGTTTATCGGCCTTTGAAGGATATAGATCAAGAATCGTTTATTGCTGATCTTACCAATACAAACTGGGATAATTTTATTTGTAGTGATGTTAATATAATGCTAAATCATTTAGGATCTAATATAATCAAATTATTTGATAAACATGCACCTACTAAAACAGTCCTTGTCAGAAATCAATCTTATCCGTGGATTACTTACAACGTCAGAGAGATGATGAAGACACGTGATAAAGCCTACACCCGTAGACGTTTATCTAATGTTGACTCTCATATAAAATTTTATAAGGATATGAAACATATCGTTAACGAAGCGCTACATACTGAAAAACAATCTTACTTTAACTGCAAAATCAATCAGAACCTAAATAGCCCCCGTCTACTATGGAATAATATTAAGCAAAATGTAGCAAATTTTAAAAACAAATCTTTAGACATCCCTTCTCATCTTCTAGACCCAAATACAATAAATAAACATTTTATGACACTGCCGTGTGATAATGATGTCAAGTTATCGGATTTAACTTATTTTGAGTTTCATAGGCATGGTCCATCTGTTTTCAGTTTGCATCCAGTCAATGAGTACGATGTCCTAAAAATTGTTAAATCATTCTCTACCAACGCTACAGGAATAGATGGTTTATCCATGGATATAGTAATATTAACACTTCCCCATACACTTACTTTGATAACGGCAATAGTTAACACATCACTTAAGTCGGAAACTTTTCCTGCTCTGTGGAAAACCGCTATTGTTAAACCCCTACCCAAAACTAAACATCCAAATAATTTAAAAGACCTGCGTCCGATCAGTATATTAACATTCTTGTCGAAAACGGTTGAAAAAGTAGTGTGCATTCAGCTGTCCAAATACCTCGAAATAAACAATATTCTACCTAAAAAACAGTCTGGTTTTAGGAAAGGGCATAAGTACATCAACAGCTTTAATGGATGTAGTTGATGATATACTTGCGGCTCAAGATAAAGGTGAAGGAACCATACTAACACTGCTAGACTTCTCAAGTGCTTTTGATACTATAAATACCTCGCTCCTAATATCTAAATTCTCGTACTATGGCTTTGACCGCGCTGCAGCTGGTTGGTTTGCGAGCTACCTCAGTGGAAGTTCTCAACTTGTCCAAACACGTAAACCAGATGGTACGTCTTGTATGTCATCGCTATTGCCAGTTACACGTGGGGTTCCTCAGGGATCGATTTTAGGACCGATTCTGTTCATTTTATATTGTGCAGATATCATTCTAAAAGTTGAAAACTGCAATTACCATATTTACGCAGATGACATACAGCTGTATACTTCCTCAACACCCAATAATATGAACCAAGCTATTAATAATTTAAATCAAGACTTAAGCCGATTGGACGATTGGTGTAAATCAAATAACCTTGTTCTTAATCCATCAAAAACCAAATTTATTGTTCTGGGGTCTAAAATGCAAGTCAATAAAATACTTGCGCTTGATCCTAAAGTCCAAATTAAATGCGCCTATATAGATCGAGTAACAGAAGTCCGTAATCTAGGTCTGCTGATGGACAGTTCATTGCACTTTGAAAACCACGTTGTACAAACCGCTCGTAATTGCTTTTACAGGTTATCTGTTCTGTACCGCTTGAGAGAATACCTTAACACCGACATACGAATCAAACTATGCGATTCCCTAGTTTTCTCCAAACTGAACTATGTGGATACTGTGATTGGTGGATGTATGCTGGCTAGTTCCAAAAAGCTCGTGCAACGTGTACAAAATGCATGTATTCGTTTTTGCTTTCCGATTCCCCGAAGAGCCCACATATCGCCTTACATCAATAGTAACGGATTTTTAAATATGTCGACACGTCGCACCCTTCACTTTGCAACTCTGCTATTTGGAGTTATAAGAGGTCAGGTACCACTTTACTTATACGAAAAACTTAATTTTTCTGCTCGTAATGTCCGCTTTGCCATTATTTTAATTGGAACACATCATCGAACGACCGCATTTCGTGGCAGCTTTCGTTATGCTGCCACGAAATGCTGGAACAATATCCCTCCTCCTATTAGAAATTCTTTCTCAAATTACACCTTTAAATTAAATTTAAAAAAATACCTGCTTAATGTACAAAATAACGAATGATTATGTTGTCGTTCTTTGTTCTTTTTAAAATATTTATGGTTATGCCTTCCAATGTTATGGGGCATGCCAACTTATTGTACCTATGGCATGGTTTTATATTGTTAGCTGTTGTTATTTGTTATTTTTACTAACCTAGATTTTTAATATAAGTTTGCCTAGTTGTTTTTTGCCTTGCTTCCTTTGTGTACTTATGTAATGACTATCTGCTCTTTATAATTAATGTTGTATTAAAATTGTAAATTTATATAAATGTGTATCGCAGTGCCGCCTGCGCCACACAATACGGGCGCCACTGAAAACCAGCGCTCCAGCAGCCCTTGTGCTGATGTAGCAAATGCTGAGGGGTAGCCTTATTGTTTTCACCTCTCTATCATGTAATTAAATAACTGTATGTACAATGTAAGTGATTGTGATAACAATAAAACTTTTTCTATTCTATTCTATTCTATAAGACAGAGCCATTAGTGAGCTTTTTAGATAATAAAAATTAAGTTTTCATTGGTTTGGTTTTGAAATTTTTATTTGGTGTCAAACCAAACAATACTGTCAAAACCATATTGACATGATAGCGATGGCAGGATATGGTCCAGTCTTCCCGGGACCATGACGGGTGCAATCCAGTAAAAACATCCGTTTTTTTCATCCGTTAAAGGACTGAGTTTTACTAGCTTCGCAGTATTGCATAGCTTTTAATAAATGTGTTTACATACACCGGATTCAGGTGGATTAAGTTGGTGCGTTAGCCGTCGTAAAAATGGACGTCTACAAGAGTTCTAAAGTCTCAGTACATGTCACACCAAAACCTCCCTTTAAAGCCAAACCTTCCGAACCTAAACTAAACAGTCACCCTGTTCATATAAATTATTTAAAGAAATTACAGCCCCGTGCCCCAGGCTGAAACCGCGCCTATACCGTGTTATTTTATTTTTCGCTCTCTTGAACGTAAATCGTGTTAGTATTTTTATTTTTGAAACTGGCTCATGAGAGACTTGTTTTTGTTTTGGAGTGTACGACGTGTTTGAGTTTTTATTTGTCGTGTTTACAGTTGTGCGTTTCACGGTAACTCTGTTTTTATGTTTGTTCTTGTTTGTTTTACAGGTGCTTATTTTGTTGGAGTTATTGCTTGGAATTACTTGTTTAACTGTAGCGCTCCGGTATATTTTTTTCTAATGTACTATATATAATGTGAAGTTGTTATGACATTCAGCCATTGAAAGACAATTAATATGTTAGTTTTTTAAAACTAAGTTTTGCTTATTGCTTTGGTCTGTTCTATACTACCTTCTGTACAACCTAAAACTACGAAGAGTGTAGTCTTAAGTTATATGTAGAGACAATAAACAAAATAAGCGTTAACGAACACTGAAAACAGAAAATAGCAGACTGGGGCCTTTTTTCTTGTAGATTTAGTTTAGTAGTAAAATAACTTTTTGTAAAGATTTCATACGGGGTATCAATCGTAAGTTTTTACAATAATTAAAAAAAAGCTTTCCATACATTTTTTAAGAAATTGCAAATGATTTAAAAACAACCACTTTTGTAACTAAGCATTACCGCGCCCCTTCCCTCTATTTGATGGTTTTATTTTAGTCAGTTTGAACGCACAAGGTCCCATATTTTGTCCCACTCTGTACTACTATAGATACGCTACTTTTCATCCGGCTATAACATGCCAAGTCGTAGACAAAAACTAGATTTAATTATGTCAATTAATTAAAATAAATGAGGCTAGTTTCAACAACCGCCTTCGTTTTGTTGCGGCAGCTCCAACACTCCAGCCTTCCCACGACTATGGCTTGTGCATTGTGCAATCCTGTCGAAACATTTGGTAAAAATAGAGGTAATGAATGTGAAAAATACGCGGTTATTGCATATTGCTTATTCAGTTCGCAAATGCTTTAAAAATCATAGACTTAGAGAAGCTGTAGAAAGAGAGCGCTATTCACTGTTTTGTATATTTTAAGGCCCTTCATCATCTTCATCATCAGCCTATCATCATTGTATTGTCTGTTGCTGCTTTATCTTTGTACATGCTGTCACGTCCTGTAATTACGGGAGCACCAAGCCCTAAAAATTTTATTATGTGTAGCCCTGTGTTGGATTTCATAACTTAATTATATAAATAATATTTCCTGTTAGACATCATCACTTCAGCCGTAAAACGGCCACTACTAAACACTGGCCTCCCTCATAGATCTGCATGAGGCGTAGTTGCCACACTCAACACGCTTGGCAGGCGGGTTGGCAGTACAGGACGTTGATACACGGAAAGCCGCTACTGCCTTTCTTCCAGAGGTATCCCATTGGCAGATTCTTAATGCATCTATGGGCAAGAGAGGAGAGATAACATTCTATTGCCGGCAGCCACGGCTAGTTAGTGAAAATGGCGCAATTTGTTGGTAACATGCTAGAGAGAGACCGCCTGACCATAGATAACATATAATGTTATGTCATGACAGAGAGTACGTTACGCCTATCATTCTACCAGAGCTTCAAGTTTTTATTTTTTGCCATATTTTTATTTATGCTGTTAACAACATGTATTCGTACCTACATGCTGAACGCACACAATTTGTGTTAAAAGAGGATTGGCTCAGCAGGTTAAAATGGTTACTGCGATTTTCTGCCTTATCTTCTAAGGGACCTTTGTTTTCCGTCTCTTTTACCCTACACGAGACAAACTGGACATGAGTCCATCGACCTGACCTTGGACAGGTTATTGGCAGATGTGTCGTTCACACTATGGCTTCAATAACTGTTATGTAGCGTATTATCCAAACAAAACCTATAGAGTTCGGATTTATTCATAACTGAAACTTATGGAGTGAGGGAGGTATGAGGTAGCTATGGAACATAAATCTTTCTGAACTCTGAGTGCGAACGTAATCGCTAGCTAATTAAACGAATTTAACAACTCCATTTTTGCCATGGGGTGCCGGTAGTAGAATGTTGCCCTTCAGTGTATCAATATCCTCGCCTGCTGTTAAAAGGCCAGGTTATTTATTAACCACGATTAAAAAAATATATTAGTAATGCGCTCGCCAACTCCCCTGCTAAGTGTAGTGTGTATGGCGACAACCCCTCAGGATCAGTACTTGGATCTCCAAATCCACGAAGGAGGCTTATGTCCAGCAGTGGACTTCCTACGGCTGATGATGATGGAATTAATAAATTATGCTCGATGTTTCACTCAACACCATCTAGCCCTATAGTAAGCACAGCTTGTGTAATGGGTATTATGTGATTGATATAACACCTATTTTTTTGTAATAACCTAAAAAAAAAATTACCCAGACCCGGGAAAAATATCTGTACAAAAAATCCAAATTAGTCTCGCGGTGGGAAACGGACCCGCGACCAGAAGTAGCGCAGTTAATTTTATTTAGCAGAGTATTATACTAACTGCGCCAATATGAAAATCGTTACTCTCAGCTTTTATTACCACACTTCTTAGAGTTCTTGCCGTTTCCCCTTATCTATGGTGTGAACATAGACTTAACGATTAACACAATGACTTAATCTACAATCTTCAATGTAAGTGACATCTTTCAGTGAATTTATTTATTTTCAGTCTTAGGAAAGCTTCATTTTCATCTCAGCCGTTGGATGTCTACTGGACAAGGGCCTCGCTCATAACGCTCGGATAACTACGAACTTATCATGAGGGTTGCCATACTCGCTACGCTTGGCAGGTGGGTTGGCGAGCGCAGGGAAAGACGCTGTTGCCCATCTTCCAGAGGTATCCCTTTGCAGATGCTTACAGCATGCACGAGCTAGAGAGGAGGGGCAACATTCTACTGCCCACCTCACGGCAAAAGAGCATTCGTTTCAGCCGTAAAACGTCCACTACTGAACACAGGCCTCGCTCATGGATCTCCATGAGGAATAGTTGCCATACTCACCACGCTTGGCAGGCGGGTTTGCGAGCACAGTACGGGATGTTGGTACACGGAAAGATGCTGCTGCCCATCTTCCAGAGGTATCCCTTAGCAGGCTCTTACTGCATGGGTATGAGAGGAGGGGTAACATTCTACTGCCGGCACCCCACGGCGTAAAAAAGAGCATTAAATCCCATTGATATTATAAATCAGAAGGTTTCTGAGCGTGAAAAATCTGTATTAAAGCTAAGTTAATTTTCCCACTTTTAAGTCGATTCAGAAAATATGATTTGCATATCAATAATTAGCAGAAGACGTCGCTAAACGACATGTCACGCAAGTTATAATGGAAGGGCCTTCGTCTGAGAAGTTTGAATAAAGTTATTCGTGAAATGTATTTAGTTTGCAAGTATTTTGTGTGTCGATTTGTTGTACCATAACTCCAGTGATAATCATCATCATTTCAGCCATAAAACGTCCACTGATGAACACAGGCCTCCCTCATGGATCTCCATGAGGGGTAGTTGCCATTCTCACCACGCCTGGCAGGCGGGTTGGTGAGCGCAGTATGGGATGTTGATACACGGATAGACGCTGCTGCCCATCTTCCGGAGGTGTCCCTTAGCAGGCTCTTACTGCATCCACGGGTAGGGGAGGAGGGGTAACATTCTACTGCCGGCACCCCGCGGCAAGTGGCCAGTGATAAACTCCATACATAATTAGGACCAGATATTGAAAAGTAAGCGTCGTCGTCATATTTTACTGTTTCAGTAAGTATTATCTTTTATATTTGTTATTGTCGCTTATGCAATATGCCGCCGTGGGGTGCCGGCAGTAGAATGATACCCCTCCTCTCATGCCCATGGATGCAGTAAGAGCCTGCTAAGGGATACCTCCGGAAGATGGGCAGCAGTGTCTATCGGTGTATCAATATTCCATACTGCGCTCACCAACCACCATCACCAACCACCTCAATCACCAACTACCCCTCATGGAGATCCATGAGGGAGGCCTGTGTTCATCAGTGGACGTTTTATGGCTGAAATGATGATGATGGAACGATAGATCAGACACAGGGTCGCGGCGGATGGCGCAAGCTAAGGGAGACCTATACCCAGCAGTAAGTGAAGTTGGGCTTTGAGTGATGATAATGAAGAAAATCTTGGTACCTAAATGAAATATCTAACTACTGAATAGTCTCTTAAAATAACTGAAGTTGCTGTTTGGCGCGTCAAAGGAATTGCGAAGGATTCACCCGACTGCGAAGAAGGATGTTAATGTTTTTTGTTGTTTTTTCTTCGAACGACCGCATTTCTGGAAAATACATACTTATGGTGGAGTTTAAAATTTCATAAGCGTTTCAAGAAATGGAAGTATGAGTCTGCGCTCGCAATAATCCTTTTCTCCACTCCATGTTACGAATGTACTGAGTTGCCTGTGCAAGTAATATTAATACTAGCTACTGGCAATACTCCTGACGTTATGAAGTTGCAATATTAGATGTTTACTTTAATTTCTGTGTTTTTGGCTTTGCGTTTAACAGGGAAAACGGAACGACACCCTGTTCTTTATTTTTTTCTCTGTTGTAACTAGTTTACTCCAAAAACTATAATAGTCATAGAATGGTTTGGTTATGTGCGTAATAAGCTAGTTGACTGAACTTTAAAATAGTCTCTTTGTAAAGCCGCAGATAGACGGACAGACAGACAGATAGACAGCCATACAGATAGACAGACAGACAGATAGACTGACAGCCAAACAGGCCGACAGACAGACAAACAGATAGACAGACAGACAGATAGACAGACAGACAAAACGAAACTATAAGAGTTCCTGCTGTAATAGGTTCATCACTTTACATCAGGTGGACCTTCGGCTCGTCTCGTCATTTAGTCGTATAAAAAAAGTTCCTTGTTGTCATAAGGAACCCTTAAAAATCTTATTGAATTCCCAAGAATTGTAAAATCCCAATTCTGGGATCGTGGTTCCGCTGCGTGCCGTCCGGAGTGGGCCGGACGCAGCGCAGGAAGCCTATTACGCTAAAATGAATTCTCTGGCTCATCCGGACGGCGACACATCCGAATTCATCAGGACTGGAATTGGCCTGAACTGATGGCCGTTTCAACTGACATTACCATTTCATCACAGCCATAGGAATGCTTTTAATAATTATAATACGGCTTACACAACGTACCTAACTTATTATCATCTTGCTGACGTTTCGTAGACCATTTAGAGGCCCTTCTTCATGAGCACCGTTCGTGGCCGACTCCGAGGGCCGCGAACGGTGCTCATGAAGAAGGCCTTTTGAGCTTCGATGAGCTTCTTATTAGGGTCGACACGACAACGACATTCAACTTGAAGTCGCCGCGCACGATCCTAGCAGAGCTTTCCTAGGCGCGTTCACCTGAATGTCCTTGGGCATGATGGTAACACGCTTCGCGTGAATGGCGCACAGGTTGGTGTTTTCGAAGAGACCGACCAGGTAAGCCTCGCTGGCCTCCTGGGGAGCCATAACAGCGGAGCGTTAGGTACGTAGTGTAAGCCGTATTATATTTATTAAATGATGTCAAGCCACGATAATTTCAATTCATAGGAATGCTGTCCACGTCCACTGCTGGACATAGGCCTCCATCATACATCTCTAAGATCATGAGGGGATTGTTGCCATAATCTCCACGCTTGGCAGGTGGGTAGGCGAGCGCAGTATGGGATGTCGACACACGGAAAGACGCTTCTGCCCATTTTCCAAAATTATCCCTGAGCAGATTCTTACTGCATCCACGGGCAAGAGAGGAGTGGCTACATTCTAATGCCGGCACCTCACGGCACGACATTACCATTTCATCATCATCATTTCAGCCCGTTTGCACCCACTGCTATATATACATATATATATAAATATGTATATATAACCATTGTTAACGGTTACTATTTCATTTTCCCATACTTCTTACCTAAAACTAAGTAAAGAAATCAAGATTATTAGAAGTGACAAACTTAATATAGACTATAATATATTATAACATCTTCCTCAAAAAATATTTGTAAACTATAAAAAAACAGTGCCTTCACTTTGGTAAGAAAAAAAATCGTATCAAAATCCAAGAATTGTAATCCCAATCTTGGGATCGTGCTTCCGCTGCGTGCCATCCGGAGTGGGCCGGACGCAGCGCAGGAAGCCTATTACGCTGAAATGAATTCTCTGCCGTTTCCGGGAGGCGACAAATCCGAGCTCCTTGCCATCAGGACTGGAACTGGCCTGAGCTGACGGCCGTTTTAACGGACATTTCTTAACCGTATATTTATAGTTTACACAGGAATAACAAGGTAATTTTTTGTATGATTAGTATGTAAGTATCTATAAAAATAATATCTAGGTATTCTTTGAAGCTCCGTGGTAGTTGGTTTAATAGCCGACTAAAACACATAATTAATATACATTTAACCGGTTATTTATCGCGTAAATTACCAAAATTACCCGCTTTACCCGGATGCCATAGGGTGCCGTCAGTAGAGTGTTACCCCTCCTATCATGCCCGTGGATGCAGTAAGAGCCTGCTAATGGATGCCTCCAGAAGATGGGCAGCAGTCTTTCCGTGTGTCAACATCCTGTACTGCGCTCGACCCCTCATGGAGATGAGGGAGGCCTGTGTTCCGTAGTGGACGTTTCATGGCTGAAATGATGATGATGACCTGGTTAAATGTAGGTATATTAATAATGTGCTGTGAACGCGAAAGTTTAAAAAAACAATAAAACACATAAGGTTGTTATTCGGATGTTGTTAAAAAAACATTGTCTTCATAAGAACAAAATGTTGTAACTATAGAAAAAGTAGCAAAGTCCTCTAAGAGCCAAAATTTCTCTACCCTGTATAGACATCATAATTTTCAACATTTTGTTACCAAAAATGCCATTTCCATATCGGAAGGCCATCAGTGAAAAATGATACACAAAATACTGGCGTAATACCACCTACATTTTCTCGCCATACCGTTGTGACGTCACCCATTGTTGCGTCACACAAATCATACCTTTCACAGCCGCAGCATCAATCTCCCGATACGATTTATCAATCGCCGTAGTTCTATGGGCATGGCTGTTTGTGCTACATTATCGTTTGGTGTGACCGACCTGGTGTTATAAGTAAAAGTCAAAGTCAATAAAACGTATGAAACTCTATTTTATTTTATTATGATAATATTTATAATATGTATTTGAATTACATTTTTCTTTCTTAATTTGGATGTAACTTGTTTAGGATTGATCCTATATTATTATTATTTGTAAATATTATTTATTGATTGTTTTAAATGTGAACATTAATGTATCATGGACATCTGTCTGAAATAAATAAAATTATTGTAAGTAGTTTTTCAATAAAACAAAAAGGTACACAGAATAGTCTATTGCAGTAAAAAAACCTGTCTCATTAATTGATACTATATTTTATTCTAACAACTTTTGTCTTAATTCATTTCAACCGTAAATCGTCTACTACTGTACACATGAGAGGGAGGCCCTCTCATGAGGGGTAGTTGCCATACTCACCACGCTTGGCAGGCGGGTGGGTGAGCGTAGTACTGCTAAGGAACACATCCGGAAGATGCCCGTCTTTCCTTATATCAACATCCCGTACTGCGCTCACCAACCCGCCTGCCAAGCGTGGTGAGTATGGCAACTACCCCTCATGGAGATCCATGAGGGAGGCCTTAGTTCAGTAGTGGACGTTTTACGGCTGAAATGATGATGATGATGACTATCCTTCGGACTGAAGGTGATTGTCTCTTATCAGTGTATTTTTGAACTATTTTCAAATCACTTTCGTGAACTCTTCGTAAGTTAGATAATGTCAAAAATTCCACAGCTACACTGGTCTCCTGGTCTATCATGATTTATCAGTCGTTAAATTATGACCAACCTTTCATATACCTGACCAACAGGTAAAATACGTCGATTTTAAGAATTGTTGAAATTATGACAATTCCATAAACTTATCTGAAGCATCAGAGGGTTGTGACTGCCATGGCAACGGAGAGACGCCTGACTTTGATGTTTGGATAACAATAGATTTATGGGTGGTCCGGTATGGAAATGAAGCTACAATTAATAAACTTGGTAGGCTGGTAAATCCTTGAAGGGTTGCTAAAAATAACAGTATGTTGTTTACAAAAACCGATCTTAGTCGGTTTGGCTCTTTAAGATTCACCGTTAGCAATTAAATATCAATTATTGTTGACTTAAACAAAACGTAATTCGACAAATGCCAATCAAACCAGCGACGTCTAGCTTGCGAGTAATTAAGACGACGCATTGATAAACAATTATTTGAATGTAATTGTTTTGATTACAATAGTGAAACGCGGACTAAGGGGGAGCCGCCTGCATGCAAACTGTAAAAAAAATAAAACTATTTATTTATTTATTAAGTGTGGCACACAAAACAGAATACATTCAGATTAAGTAAAGAAGGTATTCCTAACTATACACAAATAGCTAAAGTAGAATTAAAAAAAAGCAAAATTATAGCAAAGCGCTTAATAAAAAAAAAGAAATGACGTCTTCCTCTCTTCTATATTTATTGTTGTGCCCAATAGGGTCTATAATGCTACCTAACACCATTGTCAACACCATTGTACCTACATTATAGAACACAATAAAGTATTGAGTATTGAAAAAATATATAAGTACCTACAAATAAAAATAACATACATAATTTAGGTGTGAGCTAGCCATTCTTCATTAAGAATTCCTAGAGAAGTATTTTTAAATTAAGTTAAATTCATACTGAAAATATCTATTTGATCACTATTTTTAATTAATAATTCGTTGTAGGGCGGCACATTCTGGTAAGCGGATTATAGTACGAGTTGTTGTTCCTGTGAACCTTAAGAGCGAAGGTGTTTAGATGTACCTCTATTTGAAGCAATCCAACCACCATTTTGAAAAGAGTGTATATGATTTATGTACAGAAAATTTAGAGGCATAATTTGGTTTAGTTCACTTGTAAAGTGAAAATCTATGTTTTTATAGAGCAGTTTTTGAATTAATGAATGAACACTTTATTGTACACAATGACTTAAAATTAATGAAAATGATTTAAATTTTAAGACGTACAATAGGCCGCCTTATCGCTAAAAGCGATTAAGTTTTTGTGTTTTTTTCGGTTGTAATAGTTAACTAACCGTGTACATTTAAGTAAAAAACGACGAATGTTTTTTATATGCTCAAAAAATGAAATCCCGACGTCAACATCTTCGATGCGTCGTGTTATTTACTTTTCTCAGCCCGCAATAGACATTATTTCCCCGTATGTATAAAAGATATACCTCTTAAATAGTCTCGCGCAATCCGAACCTATCGGCGGAGATGCAGGAATGAAACCCATACAAACAACGAGCAGTGTAAGGCGTGCCAGTCATTGATGACCCATCCTTTTCGTAGAGGATAGCCCGCATTAGACAGAAATAGTCGTTGATACCTATAATATAAAGCCTCGGGCAATCTGAACCATTCAATATCCGAAAGGTTCAGATTGCCCGAGGCTTTATATTATAGGTATCTACGACTATTTCATTCTAGCATCTGCGAAGATAGGGCATCTTCGCAGATGCAAGAATGAAAAATATCCGAACCTGTCGGCGTAAATGCTATCCCTTGTTAGAATGAAATTCTTACAATCTACATTACGCCGTCATTAATGAGCCCATCACATCTGGCAGTGGACAGCCTGCATAAGACAACCATTCCTGGTATGGAATCTCTTGGCATAACAGAAATACCTATAGCATTAAATCCTCGCACAATCTCACCCTGTCTGGCGTAGATGCCCTTGCTGGAATGAAATCCTTACAAACTACTTTACGGCGTCCATAATCACATTACATAACTTCCCATAAACACAGCTGCCGCAGTATAATCTAGTTAAAATGCGAGTAATAAAATCTTTCAGAAGCACAAATTGATTCTGTAACCACTATGGAAGAAACGCCGTTTTCCAATCCTCAAACCATTCAATAAACGTAAAAACTCAATAAATCGCACAGCATAATAGCACTTCGCTAATAGAACTTCAAACACAAGAAACCATTTCCATAAGCTGAATGACAGAAGAATAAATAGCTAATAATAATCCTGAGTCGCTGCCGACAGTTGGTAATTTGTTTTCTATCGGCGAGCGAAAATATCAAATGAGTGGATACGGCATGCGATTGGAACGAACCTTTTCATGCGGGCAAATTGGTTTTCTTTTTTGGACTGCTCTACCTCGCTGGGTTGACGAGGTGGCGAATTTGTGGGGTTCCGTGCAGCTAAGTCTATTCAAGGCATTTTGCCATTTGCTGTTCTTGACTTTGCTGGCGCGTTTGTTTTACAAGTGTACCAACGTATTGTTCTTTGAGTCGTTGGGAACTCATCTATCGGCGAGCGAAATTATCAAATGAGTGGATACGGCATGCGAAGACAAAATGCACCGAGGGAAAAATGTTTACTGTACCTGCAGATATTTGTCTCGGGTCTGGTAGAGCTTTTCACGTTAGGTAAGTTATGTATTTTCAAAAAACATGATTAAGTATTTTATCCACCCTACCTATAAGACAAGCTCTGCTTCCTTTGGGATTAAATGGTGTTAAGTAAAATGTCTATATTTTTTATATTCCTACAATATTTTGTAGTTTTAGTTTTGTTTTAATAAATAAATAATTCAGTAAGATCAATGTTTGATGTTTAATCATTTCAGCCATTAAACGTCCACTGATGAACACAGGCCTCCCTCATGGATCTCCATGAGGGGTAGTTGCCATACTCACCACGCTTGGCAGGCGGGTTGGTGAGCGCAGTATGGGATGTTGATACACGGATAGACACTGCTGCCCATCTTCCGGAGGTATCTCTTAGCCGGCTCTTACTGAATCCATCGGCATGAGTGGAGGGGTATCATTCTACTGCCGGCACCCCACGGCGGCATGTTTGATGTTCAATTCTTACAATTCTTCCAGAAATACCGACGGAACCCTTCAGCTCTACTTCCCGCGTGCTTCACGCAGCTTTTTCCCCAGTTGTGTTTCCTTTTCACGTAGCTCGTTTTATGGGTCATGCGACTATGTGCTACTATTTTTAATGGGCTGGGACTTTTCATTTTTCCCGGGTGATAAATTGACTCCATGCCTCCGACGGATGGTCATCTTTCAGTGAAGTGTTCATATTTTGCGGGGTTTTAATTTTATTTTTGTTGCGTTTTCTTGGTTTGGTCCAGTTGTATGGTTGAAAGTTGATGTTTTCATTCTAATTTGATTGGCAATAATCGCTTTGGGTATAAAGGCGGTCTTCTTTGAAATCTTAAATCAAATCCTTAGTACTAAAACAGGTAATTTATTACATCTTGAATTGATAATTGTTTAATAGCAACAGTTACAGCAGACAAAGGAAAACAAAACAGAAAAATTATACAGCACCACTAGTCTAGTCGCCGTGGAGTGCCGGCAGTAGAATGTTACCCTTCCTCCCATGCTCGTGGATGCAGTAAGAGCCTGGTAAAGGATACCTCCGGAATACGGCCAGCAGTATCTTTCCGTGTATTAACATCCCGTACTGCGCTCGCCAACCCGCCTGCCAAGCGTCGTAAGTGCGGCAACTAGCTCTCATGGAGATCCATGAGAGATGCCTGTGTTCAGTATTGGACGTTTTACGGCTTTTATTCTTATAGTAATAATTAAAATATCTATAATGAAAAAAAAACAAATATGGAAAAGTGCTTGCTGTCGTAGTGTGGGTCAAAAGATCGTCTTAACTTTATGGTGTATGTAATGTAAAATGTTTGTTGAATGTAAATGTTACTAGTACAGGAGAAAGTTCTATTAATTGCGGATGAGCAGTGGTCTAGTGATGAGTTTAAGACTGTGAAAATGTACAAAGACTGGTAGACATAACGATGAAATACAATTTCAAGTACCTATTTGTAAAAACTATTATGGATCTAGAAATAGGTCATCTCATCATCATTTCAGCCATAAAACGTTCACTGATGAACACAGGCCACCCTCATGGATCGCCGTGAGGGGTAGTTTCTATATTCACCACGCTTGGCAGGTGGGTTGGTGAGCGCAGTATAGGATGTTGATACGAGGAAAGACGCTGCTGCCCATCTTCCGGAGGTATCCCTTAGCAGGCTCTTACTGCACGTCCACGGACATGAGAGGAGGGGTAACATTCTACTGCCGGCACCCCACGGCATTTAAAGGTCATACTTAGTACCTATGTTGTATAATAAGATTCCGTCAATCCTTAAAAAAGTTCTTTAAGTAAACACTCATTCAAAAAAAGACTGAGGGAGTTTCTTCTAAGCAACATTGGTATAGTTATAATATGAATAGATAGGTTATTATGTGGGTAATGCAAAAAAGCGCTGTTTATAATGCCGATTATAAAGGGAGATTCAGCTGCCAACACACTGCTATGCAGTTTGGCAGTAATTCTGTATTCTAGATTTGTGTTTCGTTTTAGTTTTTACATTTGACCTATTGTCTGCCCCGCGCAACTTCATCTGCGTCACATAAGGGAGAGAGAGAGAGAGAGAGAGTGGGTAGGAGGCACCGATAATACAATTCTAAAGGAGTTGCAACTTTCTTTGTTTTATCCACGAACCCTCGAACGTAATTTTAACCCACTTTAAGTCATCAGACTTAAAATTAATATTTGCATACATGGACTAATGATAATACAATAATTAAGCATGTTTTTTAGTTTAATTATTATTTTTAGAACTTTTTAGGAGAACAATTTAGCTGTACATGATAGATGCATAACTTAAACCTTTTACGCAGCGCATACAAAGGAAGCTCTCAAAAAAATATTTTTTTCCCGTATTAAGCAAGACTTGACGACCTCTGTGGCGCAGAGGGAGATGTTCCGCCTGTGTCGCAAGAGGTTGCGGGTTCGATTCCCGCCTCGGGACAAATGTCTGTACGTTCTGCAGATATTTGTTTAGGGTGTTCTGGATGTTTTTTTATATATAATAAAAAAATATCTATTTATGTAGTACTCGTATAATGTACCTATAAACTTTACCAGTCATCTAGTACCCTTAAGACAAGCTCTGGTTAGCTTGGGGCTAAATGATGTACTGTAAATTGTCTGGCATTATTTATCTATTTTTCAAGATGCTTCGCTCCTATTGGTCGTAGCGTGATGTCTGACAGCCTTATAGCCTTTGTCGATAAGACTATACAACACCGAAATATATTTAAATTCGAACTAGTAGTTTTTGAGATTAGCGCGTTCAACCAAACTGACAAACTCTTCAATATTAGTATGGATGAATCACTTATTATTTTCATGATCATCGTGCCGTGGGGTACTGGCAGTAGAATGTTACCCATCCTCTCATGCTCGTTGATGCATTAAGAGCCTGCTAAGGGAAGATGGAAAGATGGAAGATGGGCGGCAGCGTCTTTCCGTGTATCAACATCCCGTATTGCACTCGCCAACCCGCCTGCCATGGTGAGTATGGCAAATACCCCTCATGGAGATACTTGAGGGAGGCCTGTGTTCAGTAGTAGACGTTTCACGGCTAAAAAGACGATAATGATTTTTATGACTCTTAATTCGATTATAGAGGTATACAAACAATCACATCTTTACGTTATATCAAACTTATGACGATGCTTCCACGATAAAGTGTTTTCTATCTATCCATCAAACGTGGACTAAAGCGGACCTGCTCCTGATTGGGTATTTTATCACAGTCCACACATTGCTGGTTCCGATCGCACCGGACCATATTTCACCCGCAACGCCAGTGTATGCGAGGAAGTGCGAATCTTCGGGGCGTAGAGGTATTAAGTGCTAGATGAGGCGCCTCACAAAATCGTCGAAGCTCCATGTGATGAAGCCATCTGTATACAAGGTGTATTATAACATGTGTACTAACCTGAAAGAGGGTGATTCTGACCATCCCAAGGAACAACTGTTGTTAATTTTCATATCACACCATCTAGTAAAATTATACATAAAAATATAAAAAACGACCTGTTTTCATGGGGTGAAACCCCCTCTTTCCGGTTAGTACACATGTTATGATACACCCTGTATAATTGCTAACCAGACACTATCACTGCTGCTTCGTGCTTCGTCAAACCAATGCTTTAAAATGCGATTATAGAACATTTTTACAGATTTGATGATATTTTTGTTGGACTGTATATTTTTTAATTTTGCGATTATTTATTAATTTTTATTATTCAATCAGTTATCATCAATTCTGTAAAAATGTTCTTTAATCGAATTTACCTTATTACTAGTATTAACTAGTAATAATTAAAATTGTAGTTAACACAAGTGATTGAATATTAATTATTTATTAACCAATCAGTTTATTTATTTTTAATATGTTTTTAATTTATAAATAATAAATGATTCAAATATAACTGAAACTGATTGGTTAATATTCAATCACTTGTGTTTACTACAATTTTACTTATAACTAGTATTATTAGTAGTAATAAGTTAAATTGTATTTAACACAAGTGAGTGAATAAAATTAATGACGAATAATAGGAAATAAACTGATTCAAAAATAAATAAACTGATTGGATAATAAATAATTAACTGTATAGCAAAAAAATGTACCAAAAAATGTTTGATTTTATTTATTTGCTTCTTGTATTATTGTTTTATGAATTTGTGAATTCTTTAACAATTAATGTATTTTGTCTGACATGTAACTTACGTTATCAAGAAAATGAACTATGAACGATGGGGCACTTAAGAATAACTGCCAAAAGTGGCAAGAATGCAATCTAGCCAAAACGATAGGTAGAAATAAAGTATATAACACCGTGAAAAAACTTTAAGGTTGTTTACATTAACTGAGTTTTTTCTCTTAAAACTATGTTATAAAGTAGGTAAACATTAAAAAAAACGGAAATTTGTTAACATTATTATTTAGGAATCATTATTTTTCATTTTAGGCTAACAGATACCTTTTTGATTATAGATTTTTAGGTTATTATGGCATTTTTTTATCGTGATAAATAATTTAAAATATTAAGGTCGACATTTTTAGTAAAGATCCGAGATATGCCTGAATTTTCGGATCGTCCAATGTCGTGTTACAAGAAGTTACTTACTAGTAGTTTCCGGGGAAGATGTATCATAGAAACTTTCAACGGAAACACCTAGAAGCATGTTAAATGTAAGGGTCTAATCTAGAGCCTAGTTTAGAATTTTCAGGTCTTTAAGTATAAGTATTTTATTTTCCTACATATGTATATAACCAGTTATTCCAGTGTTTACTAACGAGTCTCACCCAGCACCCTTAAATCTTGTCTGACCTTTCCCGTGTTCACCCGGCTTTGTCGCTCACATAAAACAAGCGGCATTTGCCACCCCCTCCGATAAAGGGGTAATCATGCACTATTGAATATTAAAATATTTTTTTTAATATTAAAGAATTAAGTGACTATTTTTCCTACTGTTTGGAAACCAATCTTATCCAGCTTCCCTAAACCTTGACTAAACTTTTCCGTGTCTCATCCGGCCGAGCAAGCCTTGTATTACCTAAAATAAGCGGCATCTGACACTCCCTCCGATAACGGGGACCCCAAGCACTAGTGAATTTAAAAAGAAAATTCATTCAGTAACTTTTCATTCTTCTTAACCAGTTTACCAAGGAGTCACATCCAGCACCCCTAAATCTCGACTCACCTTTCCCGTGTCTCACCCGGCCTTGTCGAGCAGGCCATAAATTACCTAAAACAAGCGGCATCTGCCACCCCCTCCGGTAATGGGGGCATTAGTAGCACTAATGGCTGCGGTGACGTCACATAAATCCGTGTCACGTCAGTGTTCTAGTCAGTGTGGCGTTTGCATTAGTTATGGATATGACAGGTATATAGTTCCTACCTAGTGGATTGTGTGAATTTGGAAAAGCCTGTAAAAATACGTCTTCGGACGCCCGGTAGACGTGAAACCTTAATATTTATTATAATTATTTCACGTCGTTTAATTGTAAACTCCTAAAATACCTACATGAGTTACGGCCTTCGTTCATTAGTTATATGGATATTGTGGAAAGAAGACTGCCTGATGATAATAAACACCCGTTGGACAAAGTGTCTACCGTCACATTTTCCACGAAAAATAACTTTGTTCACATAATTCTATCTTGTAATTTTCATCATCATTATTTCAGCCTTTACACGCTTGGCAGGCGGGTTGGCGAGCGCAGTACGGGATGTTGATACACGGAAAGACGCTGCTGCCCATCTTCCAGAGGTATCCCTTAGCAGGCTCCTACTGCATCCACGGGTATGAGAGGAGGGATAACATTCTACTGCAGGCACCCCATGGCACTTGTAATTTTAAATCACTATAAATAAATTACTTAGGTTCGTTAAAATTATGCTACGAAATAGTAGAGATACGCAGGTAGGAATGACTCATAATTATTTCATACAAACATTTATCGGATACCTTTCATACGACTTTTTCTCAATAAAGATGCACAAGCTCAACATCCATAAATAAGACCCCATAAAACAATTTCCAAACTTCAAACGTTGCATCAAAATAAACGATAAAATATGCAAGGACCCCGTGAGAACTACCCACGACCCCTAAAACAAAGTTACCCCATTTCATCCGACGTTGCCCCACAGTGGGGCACTAAAAATTCCTCGTAATTGAATAAATCAATTCTATCGCCATTAAATCGAGTTACAGAGCATATTGGGCGAGCGAATTTATTTAGCTAATAACCCTCGACTGGGACTTATCCCCTCACGTGAGATGTAGCTGAGGAAAGGAGAACAGTGGAAAAATAGTGAGAGCTAGACCAAAACCTGAATGAAGTCTTGTGCAGAGATTTTTTTCATTGAAGTCAAAGTCAAATTCAATAAGTGTTTATTCAATAGAGCAAAAAGCCACAAAGAAAAGTCAATTTAAAAAAGAAGAACAAGACACATTTAACAGAATAAAGCACATAATTGAATTCGTTCGCTTCAGATAACTTTTTTCCAAGTGAGGGAAAGAAGCGAACAAGAAACCTCACTCTTTCACTTCTATTCATTGTTAAAATATTTGTCTTTTATTGTTACAATGCTTAATTTAATGTCCGCAAGGGTATTTGATAGTTTGGATATTGCAAGATGACTTCATTTCTTATTGTGGCTGAACCGAGCAACACTCGGCCAACATTCAAATAATCATGTATGGAGCAATAAGCTTTTTCTATGAGATTTTGTTTTATAACAAGCTTAAACCTGTGAATCGATAGTTCGGTCGCCTCAGATGGAATCTTATTATAGAAACGCACACAGTTTTCCATAAATGATTTAATACATTTTTTGGAGCCTAAATTTAGGGACGTGCAATTTATTTTTGTTTCTTGTATATATGCCATGCACATCACATCTCTTGATAAAGTTATTTTTATGTTTGTGTGAAGGCTTGGTTTAATAGGAAAAAGATGTTTTATGCAAAAAAGCATTTAGGGGTAAAACTATTTAATCAATTAGGACATCATATCTGCCGTAGGACGTCCAACCCGCCTGACAAGCATGTTGATTATGGCAACAACCTCTAATAATCAGCTTAAATATCCATGAGGGAGGCCAATGTCTAGCAGTGGATTTCCTCCGGCTGAGATGATGATGATTGTAATAGATTTTTCCAAGTGTACAAAATAGTATCTCTAAAAAAATTAAGATACAGATCTCCTTCTACTAATATTTTGTAAGGGAATCGTCTGAACAACTGACAGTTGATTTTTTTCCGCATATTATTAGACTATACGAATGCGTCAAAACCTGAAATGAAAACGTATTTATTAACAACTTAGATAACTAGCATTTTACAAGAGAATTATACTATTGCAGACATTTCAGTAGAAAGGGTAACACTAAAATAGATTTCTAATATACACACTAGGCTATGCCCATATCGTGGGCTAAAAACTATTGTACGGAAATGTCAAAACTTAAAACTATTATACAGAAATGTCAAAACTTAATCTATACGTATGTACCTACGTAATAGGCCACTTGACTAAATGAAATTTTTAATCCGTCTGTAAATTATTAAAAACTATTCGACACGTATTTTTTCTTTTTTAATGTAATCAAAAAATAACGGATATATGTACATTATGACGAAACGTAACGTGACGTCACGCGGCGACGTGTTTCGGTACATTATTATATCATTCTAAAACTTCAATGCGCTTTTATCAATTAGCAAAAGCATACGTGTCTATTAGTTATTATCCAATGGAAAATAAATTGTAAGTAGAATTTTTGTTTTTATTTCCAGTCTAGTAGCCTATTATGGATTAAAAAAATCCAATTGGCACACTGTTCTTTGATTTGACGAGATTTAGCGAACGTTCGCGGTTTGTAACTTATTCCTACAAAATAACGGCCATTATAATAACTCTCTATAAACAAAGACCACTCCGAATCACTTGAACAGCGTACCTACAACTTTGTTACCTCTCAAATAAATATTTAACTCTCCGAAGAAACCGTCACAGCCACGTCTGGAACTTACATCGGGCAACTCCGGGCAACTCCGGTAAACTTCGGTAAACTCCGGCCAAGTTAGCAGTGACAACTAACGTAAATTAATACCTGACATAAATTTGCCATAACAGTGCGAAGTTTGAAAGGCCTAGGCTGGTTAGAGACAGTCGAACAAACGAGGTGCAACTGCCTCAGGGGTATTCTAGAACGAAGTTCAAGCGTTGATTAATACTTAGGTGACTATTTTTTTACAGTTTTCAGTAGAAATATGTCAAATAATCTCCACAAGTCTGAGTTTGGTTCTATAATACGGACCTTAGTCTGCAATAGTGTCGTAATGATTGATCACAATCGTAGGGTGCCGGCAGTAGATAGTTGCCTCTCCTCTTTGTCCCTTGCCCGTGAATGCGGTAAGATCTGCTATCAGACCAATCACCTCCGGAAGATGGGCAGCAGCGTCTTTTCGTGTATCAACATCCCTAACTGCCTGCCAAGTGTGGTAATTATCATCTTGATTAGTACTTGGGAAACCATGAGGAAGGCCTATGTTCTGCTGTGAAGATCCTACGGCTGAGATAAATAATAAATATTAAAAAAATAATCTCCATTTATTTGTTACATTTTGAAGGTCGAAATTGGGTTTAGCAGATAAGAAAATATCGACTTGAGAACCCTCTTCCTATTTTTTAAGTCGGTTAAAAAGATACTTATTCTAGGTTGCAAGAAAAAAAACTCGCCTTATTACCCCTCTGATGTCGACAATCTTAATGACTTCTTAGATCGTCAAGATGCGCCCTACCAATGTTCTTTCTTGTCAGACAAACCGTCGCTCTGTTGGACTTAGAGCCGGAAGCGAATCTGTAATGATCAGGGATGCTCCCTCCAGATCCTATCTCGCAGATCGCGATAGAGCCCGTTCAGAACAAATGTTATCAAGGACTGCGACTTTGTTCTGTGATCTTTTTCTTGTTCTTATATTTCCTCCTTCCAGGAGCTCCATTAATAAATTGATCCCGTATGACCTGCATGGCATTTTTGTCCAAATCATCTAGACTAGACTAGACTATCGCTTTAAACTCTATGTAGAGCGATGATTTATCGAGAGACAGTAGAATGTTGCCCCCTATCTTAGATGCAGTAAGAATCTGCCAAGGGATACCTCCTGAGAATGGGCAGCAGCGTCTTACCATACATCCGAGTATAGCAAAAACCCCTCATATTCAGCATTTGAAGATCCATGAGAGAGGCCTTTGCCCCCTCTCTTGGATGCAGTAAGAATCTGCCCAGGGATACCTCCTGAGAATGGGCAGCAGCGGAAATACGCTGCCGCCCATTCTACTATACATCCGAGTATAGCAAAAACCCCTCATGATCAGCATTTGAAGATCCGTGAGAGCGGCCTTTGTCCAGATGATGAGATGATGATAATGTTTCGCAGAAGAATTACATTTGAAGTTATTTTTGCTAACATGAATCTGTTTGATATGTCCGGTATTATTTACATAAAAAAATGTACACGTGTCTTGTTGAGTGTGGCTGTATGACGAACGACCGTCCCTTTAAAATAGTAATTCTTGGTACAGGAAGCTGGACTGGAGTCGAGATCAAGACGCGTGTGGGCGGGAGCATAACTTGCGCGCAACGAGTCGCATGGCATACATTTTACACAGGAGGCTCCTACACTTTATGTAATCATCATCATTATTTGAGCCGTGAAACGTCCACTACTGAACTAAGGCCTCCCTCATGGATCTCCATGAGGGGTATAACTTGTTAAACTTTCGCGATTTGTTAACATATTTTTAGTTTTAAAATTACAGGATTTTATCGCGTACCTTTTTTATTATTTTGTTCTTGGTCGCGGGAGGACTCCCGCGACCAAGAACGCTGAAAGGTGTTCGAAACGTCGGGAAAATAATAAAAAAGGTACGCGATAAAATCCTGTAATTTTAAAACTAAAAATCCATGAGGGGTAGTTGCCATACTCACCACGCTTGGCGGGCAGGTTGGTGAGCGCAGTATGGGATGTTGATATGCGGAAAGACGCTGCTGCCCATTTTCCGGAGGTGTCCCTTAGCAGGCTCTTACTGCATCCCAGGGTAGGAGAGGAGGGGTAACATTCTACTGCCGGCACCCCACGGCACTTTATGTAAATGTTTATTTAATTAACTTTATTTACGGGAAAAAATGCCTACTATGAATCAGGATTGCCGCCTTAACGCATCGCTACTCTTTGTGATTCGCCTTGACATAACATTTATTTGCTCACTTGACACATAGTTGGACATAGAAGAAAAAAAAATGCCTTTTATGAATTAGAATTGGCGCCGTAACACATTGCTACCCTTCGTGACCTGCCTTGACACAACTTGCCTCGTAAAAGCTTATTTTGTGATTTAGCACTTTGGAGTTACATGATTTCTTTCAGTGTTATTAGTAAAGTAGTAGTTGAAAGAAGAATGAAGAATAATAAGATTAAAGGAAAGCAGAACTGGAGTCAAGTCGCCCGCATAGCCATAACTCGCGCCAGTCGTAACCAGCCATATGACATACCTATTGCACAGTAGAATCTGTTTACAGATAAATTATTTAGACAAAATAATGAACGAAAAACTGAGAGAAAGAAAAGTATAAGGGTGAAAAGGTGGAAGTAAAGATTATAATACTTTAAAGAACATAGTTTTGATTTAGCCGAGAAAAAAACAAGCTTTGTTGTGATATTACATAATTAGATAGATAGGACATAACTTCTCTGGTATATTATATAAATAAGTGAATTATGCTGGACAGCAGCATCATCTAGTGCGATACGCAAAGCTTGTAAAGATCAGATCTTTGTTGACATAACCAAAAACCTTCGAGGCTGTCAATAAGTTAATCAGATTACTTATAAAATTGTAAAACTAAACTGAGTATTAAACATTTTCAAAAAAAAATCTATCAGGCATCTTGTTCCTATAGAAATGTTAAACGTTCTATACTCCGTTTTTAAAAAGTGATCTGATTATCTCATTATCAAAGGAAGCCTCGAATATTTTTGGTTATGTCAACAAAGATCTGATCTTACAAAAGCAGCACCCTGTATACGCACATCCTACCCACTACAGGTACCGGATCAGTCTTTATGGCCTATAAACGTGTAATTCTGCGTTAATCCGGGCCTGTACGAATAAATCTGGATTACGGGCCCACTGCGTTTGTACGAATACCAACTGAATGTGCCGTTAACAATCGCAATTGAAAAAGTACGCCGGAGCTCGTTAACAATGTCAAGTTTTGAGAGAATGGGGTAGAAAGTTGCTATTTTTAGTCATCTTCAAGTGCCTTAAATGTTTTAATAAAACCATTAGAATACAAAATATTAAGCCTTTGCATCTATTGTAGATGATTTATACAGAGTCAGCAACTGTTTTTCATGCTTTGTGGGACGTTGCAGTAACTGGCTTGTCCAGAACTTACCGTCCTCGCACCTTAGCCAGCTATATTTCAAAGAGGAAAGAACATGTCAATACGACAGAATCTGCCTGCCGGCTGCCGTATCGAAAAAAACATCGAATACTGTCTTTGTTGTACGAGGTAAAGCTATGTAGTTTTCATGTTGCATTGATATCAAGTCAAGATCAAGTCTTGTTCTAACGATCACGATTTTCTAATTTTTTATAACATATATATATAGATTTGGCTAATGTAGCAAACGTAACAGAATTGTGTAATTTATACGACGCATTGGCGATATTGGCATTCAAAATTTCAACTTTTTCAGCTATTACCATAACATTCCGAATTGATATTTTAAGTTATAAAAAATATATTATTATGTTATTTGCTTATAATTGGTTGCTGGTTTACACGTTTAGTTAAGTATTACAACAGATTTTTGTTTCAAAAAGGGCTCTATTACTTTTTTTTCTGAACATCTTTACAGGTGTACGAAACCGATTTATGGTTCTAAATTTTCTGAACATATTTATACGCGGTCGTCTTAACTAGAGATGTTAAGGCGACCGTGAATTTCTACTTTTTATAACTAATAAATCAAGTAATATTTTTAATTTCATCCCACCCCCTAACAATAAATAACGTTAGTGATTTAGTTTACAAATAAACTGCATTCTAAGTGGGGGTTAAAACGCACTCGGGTGTTCGAATCGACGCCATTTTGACTTAAAACCTCTTCGCTGTGGTCTTCGAAAGTGTGGGGTTAAAAGTCTTGAGGGGAAATGGTTGAGGTATCGCTTAGTAGTTTTTTATAGAGCTACATAAAATGTTTAAAACTTAATGTTTGTTTTTGGCCGGTAAGTATTTTTTAACATAAGGAGACCTGTTTGGCGGTTAGGAAATGAGGGTTATGCCCACCGGTGAGTGACTATGACTTGACAATGATGATGATGAAATTGTTTGTACCTACAGTTATCGGTTAAGGGATCAGAATATTAAGAGAAGCCATTATTTTGGCTTCGGCTTTGACAAGTGTTCAATTAATTACTTCACCAAAGGTCAGTGATTGAACGTATACCAGAAACCATAAAAAGAAAAAAAACAACAAAAAATGAAATAATTTTAAAACAAGAAATATTAGCTACCTATGTTAATAATTCAATTTTAAATCAACCTTTTATAAAAGAAAAGCGAGTGGGTTGTTGGCCTTCATACAAGTATTCCTTGTGTTGTTAAGGGCTAGTTTCTACCGGGAAAAGATAACACTTAGATTAAAACGTAGGTTAATTAAACTTAGCCAACATCCACAACCTTAACTCCTTAATCAATTAGCCAGCCACTTCGAAATGATTACGCTCTACAAACTGGAATGTTCTGGAAGAAGTATTAATAAATAAAGGCTCATTTTATCCGGCGACATCCGCGGGGGCAAGCCCGAATCGCAGCAACGAGGAAAAAGAAAAATAAAGAAGTAAAAATGACAAGACGTTATTTGCATCCCGCTAATGGCTGCCGTAATGCGGGGGTACACGAACAAATATTGCTCTATCCAGTCGCACAATTTATTCTAAACTCACTTTATTCGCCATTCCGAAGTCACGGGTCGGGGGAAACGGTGGCATTTGGAATTTTTAAGTGATCTGCAAATTATTCCGCTTAATCGAATGATCCTATTTGCTCGAGGATTTTCCTGTTTACCTAACTTTTACCTTTCGGTTGTTGATCTTTTAAAAGCGTACGTAGTAAAAGAAAACGGAGTAAAATACCGAGCGTTACGGAGAGGGGCGTGGGGAGGTCACGAAAATGCTCTTATCTAAATAGCGTGACCGCGCGATACGGCGCCTCACCTGCGGACTTTATGCCTTTCCGGAGCCCCGCCGCATACAAACGACCTCAAAACCTCTCTCGGCCATCCAACGCTCGTAAACTTTTTGATGCGTGAACACATCACGATTTTTTCGCAGGGAAAACATCGTAAACGCCACATTTTCCTTCGAATTATACGAAAAATGCAAATTAAAATAAGTCTCAAATCCCAACTCAACCGTGTCGGAGCTTAATCCACGAAGTGACAACGGCATTCTGACGAGGCGCCGGGGCTGGGAATTATTAAAACGAACGCCAACTTTTTCACTAAGCCCGTCGCAAAGCCGTTTCAATTGCGCTGCGCTGAAGATAATTCCGACTGACGTCATCTTTTTTCAAATTCTCGACTCGGTTCGTTCTGTGTGCAGCAATTATAACATTTCCACCGACTAGGAAAACAGAAACACGTGGGAGAAAGCGCGTCGAATCGCACCGTAGTAATTTAAATTTAGATGGAAATTTAATGATGCATTCACAAAGAGCGCTCGTAAAGTCGCTTGCGAGATATTTTTTACGAGGATCTCGCGAACTATTGCGCGCTTAACGACTCCGAAGCAAGATCGCACCGCTTTAATGAGCGCCCGATAAACGTGTTAACTGCCACGACCTTATTTTTATGCCGATGTAAATTTGCTGAAAAACGTATTCATTACTCGTATTGCGGGGTGACTGTGACATTATGGAACGTTAAATTTGCAAAGGATTTCGTGCTACGGTACCTACGTGAAATAATGGTTACCTACGGGGCTGGAGGCGGGCTAAGGTAGACCGGTCCATGTTTAATATATGAGGGCAGGCGACGCAGCGTCGGTAAACAGAGCGCGGCATAGTACAACTTTCGGACTAGCATCCCAACACTTCCGCAGACAACCCTTCCTGTAGAATTTCCTGCTTTTTTCACGCTATAACTTCAGACTGCGCTGTGTCAGCAAAAACAATAATCCCACTTAACAAAGCCAGATTTTTCACGTTTACACGTTATTCTGGAGATGGATAACTGTTTCTGGTGTTCAATGTGTACAACCTTCGCCATGTTGGCCACTGTTTACTCTCTGTGCCAGTCTCGAGAGAAAATATGTTTGCGCTGCATAGCTAACCATACCTGGCTCAAGGCAGGCTTGTTTTCCCTGACATGTTTTCAGCGGGTTGAGCAAATATGCCCATGGCTTGGCATCAAGATTTTTTAGGATTCTGCTAGAAAGGATATTAAATGAGAATGGAGGAAGAATCACTTTTCTTTTTCTTATTTTCTTATTGACGCTGTCTTTCTGTTAAAAATTCCTGATAACGAACGGTTTACTGCTAATGGTTTATTGATAATTTTGAAATAAATTAATCTATGAAAAATTCGCAATTCGGTAGACTTATTACGTACTAATTACTATAGCCAAAAGTTTTTCTACACCTCCGAAATAAGCAAATATAATTAACGCATTTTCCCATCTCTAACACTAGTATTAGTTAGAGAAAAGGGATTATAGTATTTTAATTTAATGGGATTGGACCCTTCATTACCATAAACTTGTAGTAGCGCCGTTGACGCCGGAAAAACCCTTCTGAAACGGAAGTCCCGACCATATAAGGTCATTCAGAATTACAATCGGGAATAGAATTAGGATACGGTCAAAGTTGGGGACGGGATATAATAATGTATGAGTTTTACGTTCTTCCCAAATTATATGATACTCATAAAGCAATGCCAAGCCTACCGTGGTCTTAGGTAAGACTTCCATTTACCGAGGTAAAAACAGTTTAATACGTCTAGAACTCACGGGGTGCCGGGGTTTATTCACAATTGTTTAAACCCTTTTTTTATACTACATATGACGAGACAAGTCGAAGGCCCATCTGAGGTTAAGCGGTAACCTCTACCTAAAACAACTGCAAAAGCACGTGACCAACGCTGCAAAGCATTGCGCCCGTTATCCTGAGACATAGGCACCCTGAGTTTCAAGGTTTTATCTCATGTAGGCTGGGTGGTACTCCCAACTCTCTAGCGGAAGTTCGTGGGATCTTACCAGCTAATGGTATTTTTTTCTTAAATAATGCTTATGCACATTTACACGTGCTTCAACGGTGAAGGAAAACGTCGTGAGGAAACCTGCGGCTTAGTCAGCTTTAGACGTATTGACATGATCTTTTTACTCACTAATACCTGGCTAAGCTGAGAGGATGGTAAAAGTGCTGGGCAAACCTAATCCATATTTCAACGTCCCAGGCACTGTAGCGTCCTTTACAGCAAGAATACCTGTTGCTGTCGCTGTATAAATTATCTATAATAGATGTAAAGGCTATAAAGCAATGACTAGTCTACCATGCTCTTGAAAACTTCCCTTAATACCTGTGTTGTTGTCGTAATAATATTCCATGACAGAGTACGTATTTAATTCTAGGCCAAGAATTACACTCAATACATTGATTTTTGATGCTTCAGAGTCCTGTAAAGCAGGGGTAAATAGTTTCTAACGTTATATAAATCACCTAAATTTGGCATAATTTAATAAGCGTTTTTTGAACCAGAAACAGAGGTTATCTGCGGTGCCTGCGTTTACCCTGTAACACATTACTTGCGCATCGTATGTCAGTCAGTAAGTCAGCACACAATTTAACAATTTTAAAATTAAAATATCGACATTGATAATACACTATTCCTAAAAATGGACATAATCACCCACAGCTTACCATAGACAATCTTACTTCCCCACAATCAATATCGAAAATCACCGATGTTTGCTCAAGTACTAAGCTGGAAGCTGTAATCCTCAGCTAGCTCTACTTAACAAACGTATAAATAATATTCAAGGCGAGGGAACATTCGAGGGTAGCTCGAGGGTAGTTTGACTGCGTAACGAATCGAAAAACCAAATCATCGAGTGGCACCCCTAGTGCACCGCTACATGATAGTTTATGGCGGGTGGTGTGGAGACGCATTGTTGTATTCCTGAATCATCAAGATAAAGGATGGGATTGGAAGCTGGAAGACGTTTTCGTAACATCCGTATAATTACAGAAAATATCGGTTACAACGAGATACGAGTTTCCTTTATAAGAGTTTCTAGCCACGTATTTTTATATTTTTTATTCTACTAAGGTAGCAGACAAGCATACGGCCCACCTGATGGTAAGCGGCTACCGTAGCCTATAGAGGCTCGCGACACCGGAGAATTCACACTCGCGCTGCTTATAGTAGTAGAAGTATCTTTTAGATATGATGAATAGGCAATACTTTGACCAGTGTTACTTACACAATTCCAAAGTCTACTGCATAAAAGCCGTACCCCACTCTAATGACTAGTGTAATGAGTAACTACTACAGTGCCCACAAGAGGCACTTCCACATAACGACTCCATGCACGGCGCTGTTTTTAAATCTTTAGGGTTGCCCCTTAGCGGTCTGTCGAGAGTACTCCGCAGCTTTTTATATATTTTAATTTTAATTTCATATCACTAATGGCGGCGCAGCCCTGCGTACCGAATCGCACCATGGAAAATGTATTCATGACGTAATAAAACTTAATGTAGCGAGTGAACTAATATTGTTTTATTCAATATTTAATTTTTAAAATAGGAATTCGGGAAATTTTTGCGTATCATAAAGTTTTTTGGTATGGGGGATTGATTTTGGAGGTTTGGAGAGTGGCTGCTTCCGTTTTGAGTTTTGAGATCGAGATTTAGCGTACTTATGCTTTTAGGAATTGTTAATGCGGGAAAGATGAAAGTTTTTTTATGAAAAATATCTTTAAAAGGTTCAATCGGTGCATTGAAACGAATATACAGTCTAAATTAGATTTCACTATTTATATAGGTTATTCGGTAGGCAAATAAAGATCTACAATTATCATTAAGGAAGTTTAGATATAATGAATCAACAGCTAATGTTTTCACTGACATTGTGATATGTCACTAAACAAAATCGATTCCGTCTTTGTATAGTCAACAGCTAAGCGATGTTAGTCCGATACTATTTCAAATAACCTTTAAGCCGTCACCCCTCATGTGCTGTGCAAACACGGAGTCAAATCAGCGCCAAGTTAATCCGTTTACGTGTGCGAACCCACTTGATTAAGTTTAATTTATTTTAAAAATCAGCGAGAGGCCGCCGCCTCCGGGTCCCTCCGAAATACATTATTCAGTGTTTTAGAATAATTTTCAAATTCGATTACATAGGGCCGACCCTTGGTAAGTGGGTGGGCCGGGCGGTGCGGTGCGCCGGCGGGTGTATTTAGCCAACACGGGGGTCCGCGTGCGATGCTGATTTGAATATGCGGCGCACGTGGCGGCCGCGCCCCGGGACCGCCGATCATATTTCAAACGTCACCAGCGATGTCTCACTCAGATACTATCGCCGATAAACGGCGAGATACGCGCTAGGGAGACTAGTTCCCGCTCAGCCGGCAATGCTATTTTTTACCCCGCGATTATCGCCTGCAGTTGACACCTAAATATTACTTTTCGCCCGCTCTGTATAGCCTTCTGTTCGGTATACAGGCATTTTGCGGTTAGACGCCGGGTTGCGAGCTCTTCAAGTTTATTGGCATGACACATTTTGCTGTGAATTTTTCACGGGTAATGGGAAAATTCAAGCAGGGAAATCGGAATAGCTTTCTTTGGTGGGCTATTGAACGAGCAAATCACCTGAACAAGTGTGTATTAGAGTCTATTTCTTCAATTGGGTAGATCACTCAATGCTTTTTAGGAACTCTTCGATATGAAATCATCAAAAGACTCTTTGCACTGAAAATAAATATCTATATTTAAACATCGAACTTCGCACGTATTCCAACTTCGAACATGATCGTATTTCACTCGAACGCATTCGAACTTCGATCGTATTCAAACTTCGAACGCTTCTCCTATTTCACAATTGACATTTGTTTCACACAGCGATAGCGCGTAATCGGTGGGAGTGGCGCGCGACGCACGCCGTGCACGCCACGTGCGCGTTGACACTCCATTACCGCGCGCACCACCGAGTGATGCCTGAGCCAAAATATTTATCAAGAATAGTGCACAGAAAGGACACAAAACACACTTACGGTATTTTCTGGATTATTGACACAAAAATCACCTACAGATTTTTTTTACACGAGTATGCCTGAAGTAAATTTGTTTTATTAGTGCACAAAGTATGGACACGAAATTCACCAACTTTATTTTCAGTCAAGGCATTCAATCTCCAGGTTCCAACCTATTTTCCAAACAACGTGAAAATTATTAAAAGCAAAAAGTTTCAGTAAAAGCTTATGAAAGATAGACTAGGCTGTTTTTTATTTTAAAATTTTACTTAACTCACCAAATGTCTAACATTTGTAGAGGAATATGGCAATGGTCGATATGTTAAGGAATGCAAGTGTGGATTTGTTACGACCGGTCTGTCTACACACCTACTCTTCGCCATACATCAGCCAGCATTGATGCGATTGCAGCGGCAAATCGCTGCTAATCCACTACTATCGAGATGCCGGAAATAATCTGGTCGCTTGCCGCTATTAATTGAAAATGAAGACATGACACAGGGAGAAATAATAACGGATTGAATTAGATGAAATGTAGTCCAGTCCCGATGTATTAAGTTGATTAAAAACTTTTAGGTATTAAGTTAAGACTTCTGATAGAGGCTTGTTTTTTGTAAGGTACCTTTTTGGCGCACACCGTGGTGAAGCAAAAAAAACCGGACAAGTGCGAGCTGGACTCGCCCGCCGAGGGTTCCGTAGGTTTGTAGGAACATAATAAATATTAGTAAAAGATGCACAAAAAGATTAGGTTACCCATCCAATTTATGACCGCGCGTAGGGTTGCTTAAACTTGATTTTAAGGACGATTTTTTATGATTCCGTTGCAAATGTATAGTATTTGGATTTTTCTCTGTATCAACAGTATAAGCGACATACCTTGACAAATTTCATAGTTCTAGGTCATGGGGAAGTACCCTATGAATTTTGATTCCTTTGAAAATGTCGAAACATGTGTTTATTGCGTCATAAACGGAAGCATCTTTTATTAGGTTAACTAACTTAGAATATTGATTCTTTTACAGCTTAAGGAGGCTGTAGATTTGAGTACTTATATGAATATAATTTCAACTCGATACCTTTACACTTTCTTGAGATAACAAGACCCTTTATCTCAAGAAAGTGTAAAGGTATCGAGTGTCTTGACAGACCGACAGACGGACAGACAGACAGACCGACAGACTGACAGACGAACAACAAAGTGATCCTATAAGGGTTCCGTTTTTTTCTTATAAGTTACGGAACCCTAAAAAGTACAATACTATAGGTATTCAAAGTAACCTTCATATTATCAAAGATTTAAACGATGATTGAAAATTTTGCGTTGTGTCTTGAATAACTCTAGTTATATGGTAGGACCCATCTCAGGGCAAATTCTTAACTTCTTCTCTACTACCTATTCCTTTCTGTACAGCTCTCTTCAATGCTCCATCTCTCCTTCATTTTTCAAGTTAGCATCTATTGTAGTCTTTCCACTTCTTGGTCTGCCTTGACTTATATATTTTTTAATCCACTTCATCTCTCTTTATCAATTCCTAGCTGACCCAGTGCCCACTTCGCTCTGCGGTAATTTATAGCCTGTGACACTCATAAATACTGTTGCTTTCTATTAGTAAAAGAATTTTGAAAATAGGTTCAGTAGATCCAGAGATTACCCCCTACAACCTCACAAACTTTACCTTATTATAATATTGGTATAGATTACTTCCATGGGTGGGGTGCCGGCATTAGAATGTTGCCCCTTTCTTGCCCGCTCAAAGATGAAGTAAGAATCTGAGGAATACCTCCGGAATATGGGCAGCAACGTCTTTCCGTGTATCATGCCGTACGATCGCCAACCCGCCATCCAAGCGTGGTCAGTATGCCAACAACCCCTTCATGATCAGTATTTAGAGATCCATGAGGATAGCAGTGGATCCTACGGCTGAGTTGATGATAGATAATGATTTCCATAAGGCTTTTCTAGTCCTTTCATTCACTCCGCTCCATTCTGTCGTCGCGCGTTGAACACTCTGGTGTATAGAATATGTAACATTCTGATTTTAGCTTAATTCAAAATAGCCCCCGTGTAGAGACAAAAAGTGATAATGCTCGAATGAGTTGACATCCCCCAGGATGTGCGTTCGAATAGCCGCCCCTGGAGTGGCTTCATGCGTTGTAATCGCGATTTGCACATCATTATTTTAGGCTCGAGGCAATTTTTGTTTCATAAGTGACAGAGATTTTGTGCAACGATTTTAAGGGATGTATGGAATGAATTGAATAAAACCTTAGATGAAACGAAATAGTTCTACTTGTTCAATGTAAGCACACTTCGTGTACTAAGACAAGATAGATTCGAAAAATATACCAAATCAATACTTAACAGCTTTTATGTATTTGGCAATTACGTTGTTTATCTTTAATTATTATTGAAGTCCGGTCTATCTATAGGAGGTTCACATAATACACACATGGACTTATCTAGAAATAAATACACCTAAACATTTTTTTTAAAGAAAGGGGAAACTCTACAGCATCGTCAACAAGTGAAACTTCGTCAATCAATTATTTATGTTGCACAATCACAACAAACTAAATGAAGAGTCAAATCAAAAATGCACAGAAATTCAATAACGCCCATGATTCTTGTTGTCACCCCAATACAGGGAATTGTTCGACAAAGTTCTTTAGCACTCAGAGGTGGACTCCTATTTTGTAGACAGTAAGGTTTAAATTCCTTGTGGTGGACAAAGTTCTTGATCTGTCTGAGATTACTGCTGACTCTTATTCTGTAGACTGTAAGGTTTGTTTTCCTTTTGGTGGGTAAATAAGTGTTCTTGTAACAAATCCCCGAGATTGAGAGTACGAGGGTTCGATTAATACTCTAGGTCTCGCTACTTGGTACAGGGAAGCATTGCACCATGGCGTACTTGCATTTCTGATATTATTTTAGGAGTAAACGTTTGTGATTGACACTAGGCTATATCATCATGACCTGGGCTTGTCCAGCCCAGCACTAATACATTAGCACGAATTCAAATTATAAAAATACTTTATTCAGTGCGGCTGCATGGACCATATTGACGCGTCACAAAATAAAAGAACACGCTGACGACACGCGAGTTTCTGAACAACAAGATATAACGCAAGTTAGAAAAAGAAGCGAGCAGAAGAACCTAACTCGGTCGTTATAGTCGTCATTTAACAATTTTCTTTTGTCTTACGTTACGTTTGACGGAGTCGGACCAGATTCCGTCCTAAGTGGTTTTGTCCTCTAGGTAATCTGGTATTTAATAAAAAGCTTTATTGCAATGATTGTTTTTGATAACGGTTTTGAATTTATTCAATGATAACTTCTGCAACTCACTTGGGAGTTTGTATGAAGAAATGGAACTACTTAAACTGACAGCTATGCAGTTTCCTCACTTTTTCATCGTTGCACATCCCTTTTACCACCTTATCTTAGCAGGCAAGTTTGTTTATGAATCTGCAAACCATTTTTAGAACACTTGTTCGAACTATTGAATGCGTTGGTAACGGAGGCGGTTTCCCCGGAATCGGAGTCAGAGCGGAGTTTTTATTTGATTTATCGGATTCGGAGGTGTGGATATAATCGAAAGCTCTGACCTTTCGAAGTCTGAGTCGAAGCTCCGTAACATGCCTGCCTTACACCAAGCTCGGTGCATTTTAGGTTACAGGTGCAGTATGCCTTCCTAGCAACCAAGTAACTCGGACGAGTACGAGTTCTAATACGAGTAGGTGCATGTTTGTTACGCTTGAACGTCGAGAGCAATCTTCCCATATCAGAGTCCGTATTAGCCCCCCATCGCAATCCGCCATATGTTGCAGCGAATTTATTATTTTATTATGTTTTTATTTACTCAATATCCAGCGAGGAGTGTTTAAGCCGACGTTTATGATATTCTCTTGTGGCTTGCTGCTGAGGGGTGATGTATTGTTTCATTTGCACCCTAATTCTGTCAGTTCGTTTCTTGTCACACGCAATGGAGTTTAATCTTGTGAATTGTGTGTTTAAAACGTTTTACATGTCTTCGGTGTTCAGGAGTTTATCGCGTACTTTGTGGTAAACAGATCGAAAATGAACTGAATAAAGTCTTCTAATATGGTCGAAATATTAAATTAGACTGCTGCTATGATAAATTACCTACAACATCTTGTATAATAACAGCCGTGTTGGCCGAGTGCTATGTACCGCCGACTTTCAATCCGAAGGTGTGGGTTCGATACCGGCCGTGCACCAATGGAAATGTATGTGCACATTCAACACCTGCTTAAACAAAGTGAAGGAAAAATCGTGAGGAAATCTGCGGCTTAGTAAGCTTCAGACGTATTGGCGTACTGTTCTTTCCTCCGACTGATAGCTAGCTTAGCTGAGCTGTAGATGTTAGGACCTTGGTATCCTTATCTAATGAAATACTTCCTTAGGTATTCAATTTTTCTAAAAGTTACATTCAGGTATATTTGGAAGCTGATAATTCTGCTGTTTTCACTTTTGATTAAAGGATTTCATTCGCACACGACTTTTAAACCCTCGCATACTCATTCGCAAAACCTGTATCGCAAAAACTAATACTCAGGATTACTATAATATTTCCACGTGAATATTAATATTTGAAATGTATTCTGATTTGATGGGCACCGGCGGCCCTTTGTAGAGAATAATATCGGTCCACGGATCATTGCAGGTTGCACTTTAGACTATCCCATCTGTTTTGTCTGCGATTTAAAAATATTGTTGCGATGGCGTATCTCGCCGAGCTATATTGAAAGGCAGGAAGTGAAATGAAATGGACCGAGTCTGGATTTTACTATGTGATATCATACCTAAATGTCGTTTTTTTAAGCTGATGCTAAAACCTTGTAATAGTAACTGCTACTCTTTTGATCTGGCTAATTGTAAGATTTGTAACGTTTATGGACATCGTCTTTGTATGGTGCCGGCAGTAGAATGTTTCTCCTCTTCTCATGCCCGGATGCAGTAAGAGCCTAAGTAAGGGTTAACTCTGGAAGATGGGGAGCAGATCCGTGTATCGATATCCCGTACTGCGCTCGCCTTTGGTACGCAAACCCCTCATGGAGTTATTTGAAAGAGACAGGTGTTAAGTAGTTGATGTTTTAGCGCTGAAATAATCATGAATGGCTTGTACCAAGTACAAATACCAAAGGGAAGCACTAAAGACCAAGTTTAATTACAATAGGTACGACATATGTAGGTGCCTATTAAATATTAAAGCGGAGCCTACCTACTTCTGCAGCGGTCTGAAGCGGTCTCGTTCTTTATTTAAAATGTAACGGCATTAGTAACTCCTTTTGCTTACCTGTGCATTCTCATATACAGGCTGAAAATTTGTAATGCCACCTAGAGGGAAAATAATCAAAAAAATCGAGAATCGTGTATATATTATCACTTAAATCAATTTCAAAACAATTGGGAAGCAAATTAATTTTATTGCTTTAATAGTCTTTCAATGTTTTCCTTTCATTTAATTTACCAGTTAGATAGTTTAGTTATGTTTGAGAGATTTAATCCTTATGAATGACCCTATCGATTGATGCCTTAAAAGTACATGATGTTGTTATTAAGAATTTTAGTCGATTCGACTTCTGGGTGTGTAGCGTACCAATTCTTTTTTATACGCAGTTTTTCTTCCCACAAATAAAGAAAAGGTCTCGTGGTTATAAGTATTTAGCGTACTAACTTACCATTAATGGTAAAGCTACTATTAATTAATTGAGAATAAAAACACCGCTTAGACTGTTAATGTACCTAACTGAGGAAAATGGGTGGGACGTGTGGTAAATAACGAAAAGAAATACTTATGAAAAATTGCGTAAAAACTATAAAATCATAGACTTTTTTCAGATAAACATTTGTTTGGTTACAATCTCCGCTGATGGGAAGCGATTGACTACAAATATAGAAGACATCATTCACGGTTGACTTGAATGATATGTATTGTACAGATTCGTTGTGATGTAATATTGTATTACATCACAACGAATCTGTGCCCTGTACATCAGCAGAAAATATAAAACGGTAGGTGATTTTGTCAGTGCCTTAAGACGAAAGTCTACAATCAGTGTGTGTTACCAGTGATGACATATGGAACCGAGAAGTGGTCCTTCACTATTGGCTTTATTAATAAGCTCAGAGTCGCTCAACGAGCTATGGAGAGGGCTATGCTGGGGTTTCTCTACGGGATCGAATGGAAAAAAATGAGCAGATACGTAGAAAACTCGGGAAATTTGCAGCCTTTATATAAGAATGCACAGGTAAGCAAAAGAAGTTACTAATGCCGTTATATTTTAAATAAAGAACGAGACCGCTTTAGGCCGCTGCAGACATAGCCAAACGGATTAGCACGTTGAAGTGGCAATGGGCAGGCTACATAGCGCGCAGAACAGATGGACGATGGGGTCGCAAAGTTCTCGCATGGAGGCCACGGACCGGCAAGCGAAGCGTAGGACGTCCACCTATAAGATGGGCAGACGACTTGAGGAGACTTGGCTTCCAACTGCAGTACTTAGAGATCAATGAGGGAGGCCTTTGTCCAGCAGTGCACGTCCTACGTCTGATATGATGATGATGAGGTGACTTAGCTTTAGCTTAGTCATATAATATAATCATAGTTTCTCATAAAGGTTACCTTATAACATTATAATCTATCTCGAAAGATTTTACTAAATTAAAAGCGCCATTATTTATTCCAATTCAATCGCAAAGTTCCAGAAAATGTAAATATTAAACTTTATATCAGTTGTAAAGAACAATGGAGTAGCGAAGTTTTTACGTAAATACACTTTGCTTCGAACGGCTACGGGAAGCGAAGCACACAAAGGTAATTATTGGCATTTAAAGAAAAAAGCAAATACTTTACATGTATTATAGTTGACATAGACATTAATGCCGTGGGGTGCCGGCAGTAGAATGTTACCCCTCCTCTCCTACCCGTGGATGCAGTAAGAGCCTGCTAAGGGACACCTCCGGAAGATGGGCAGCAGCGTCTATCCGTGTATCAACATCCCATACTGCGCTCACCAACCCGCCTGCCAAGCGTGGTGAGAATGGCAACTACCCCTCATGGAGATCCATGAGGGAGGCCTGTGTTCATCAGTGGACGTTTTATGGCTGAAATGATGATAGACATTAATTGATTAGCTACAACAGAGCACATCATAGGCCCTAAGACGATTTAAACAGTGTCAGTCTGCGGAGCACACAAACAACACAATTACATACAAACATACCTTCGCAAATTAGGTAATAAAAAATAATACAGGAAATAAAAACATTAGATAACATTTTTAGATAAAAACCACCTAGAACTGTGTTACAGTAGCAAATGGGTCTCGACTCAGCATTGTGTCCACTGTGTTAACAGTAGACTCGTTGTTCTGCCGTTACCCGAGACTACGACACCCTGTAAGTCCCTAAGTTATTAAAAAAAAACGAAACGAAGGGTCTGGAACTGGATCCATGCTTTACGGGACGCTGCAGTGCTTGGGACATTGTTGGATGGATTAGGCTTCCTTAGCACCTACAGAACCAGAGGGAAGACCAGGTAGGCCAATATGTCAATATCCTTAAGTTCTACTTACCTTGTTGCTACCTTATTTTCTTAATGCAATCATAATAGTTTATTAACAACACAAAACAAAGATCGAGCGCACACATGTTTATAACAAAACAGACAACGAAAAATGGTACAGTACTATTCGTTCGTTTCAGCCGTAAAACGTCCACTACTGAACACAGGCCTCGCTCATAGATCTCCATGAGGGGTAGTTGTCATACTTACCACGCTTGGCAGGCGGGTTGGCGAGCGCAGTACGGGATGTTGGTACACTGAAAGACGCTGCTGCCCATCTTCCGGAGGTATCCCTTAGCAGGCTCTTACTGCATCCAAGGGTATGAGAGGAGGGGTAACATTCTACTGCCGGCACCCCACGGCGCACAGTACTATTGCTTAATCACAAAAATGTATTTAAAAAATAAAACAAAGTATGTTCACTATACGTTCATAGTAGCAGTGAGAGTCAAAAGAAAATACGGGAATTCCTATTTTTTGTTATTGTTATTTACAATTATACTGGTAGAAATGTGATGTGAACATGATCCGGAGTTCATAGTTGGATTTTTTGTTTTTTTTTATTACATTTAAAAAAAATACCTCTCCGTGGTTTTAGGTATTTTTATTTTTACCTCTACGGCAGCTCTTCACGGAGGTCAATGACCCTGTCAAGAATCAGCTAGCATTTTGTTTGTCATTATCGATTAATCAGTTGTTGAAATTAAAACTTTCGTGGTCTTTTCATGAATGAAAATCAACGAATCCTGAAAAGTCGTAGAACCAAAGTTGTTCCTTGGGGTGGTCAGACACACCTTTATAATACACCTGTATAACACACTCTGTATATAGATATACAGCATATTGTTATATATCATACATATACATATTTAACAATTGTTTTGTATGTTTTGGGATGACTTGATTTTTTAAACATTGGTGTCAATACTGTTGGCACACTTCCTACTAACTTAAGCTAACTAAAATTGCGTAAAACGGATTAAAATGACTTAATAGCTAGACTTCAATCATTCTAATAATAAAACGGAACAATTTCACCTACAAACGATGACAGCTCTAAATTTAGGAACGTCACATCTCTTAGCCACAACAAAATCGACACTATTATTATAATTTAATGAATTTAACCATTATTACAATGAAATTTTTTAATAACATCTGAAACAAAAAATACTAACTTTACACTCCGTTCCCTGTTGAAAGTTCTCCTAGGAAGAACTGAATACGTTAGAATCCTATTTTCAACGTTTAATTAACGTGAGTAGAAAACCTGTCAACATCAAGACTGTTATTGCAACTCACGAGTGTTTTGAAAGTGAATCAAACAATTTTAATCGAGAACAAACTCTGTTACAGCAATTAAAAACTATTTTGCCATTTTTCATTACACCGCGAGAGCTGTCAAGCGCAGCGAGAAGAGACGATTCCGTTCAGATTGACGTGGTCATATTCGAGGAGCGCAGCGGGACGCTCAAGGGTTATTGAAAACTAGACCCGCCTTGTTTCACCACAGTTGGGGAGAGGGTGGCCAATCGCTCGGATTGTCAAACTTTTCAAAAGTATTTTTACAATGTTTTTGAATGTTTTTGTTTTTGAAGAGTAAAATCAATAATTTGGACTTCATAGATGTTTCGAATGGTAGTGTAAAACGGTAGCACAGTTAAACAAACAAAACTAATATACAAATAATGCTGAACATTACTCTCAGCACGTAGTCTTGAACTTCTTGTACTATGGTTCGGAAACCAAATGATTAATCACAATGTTTTCTTGCCAGGTCTGTTAGATTTAGTAGAAAACACATTTTTTATTTGTTACTGAAAACTGCTCAATTTTTCAAATTTTTAATGTTTTAATTTTTTTGAAGAGCAAAAATTATATTTGGAATTATTTAATGTTTCGTTGTGTTTTGTTTATTTTAAAGTTGCTTAGTTATTTTAGTGTCGTTGAAAGGCAGTTGTAAAGTGAATTAATAAAATATTTCCAGGATTACCTATGTTATCCTTCGAAATCAATTTAAACTATAATTTATCTATTTATTGTTCAGTCATCTTGTTTAAATTATAATCGTTCCGTGAAAGTTGAATTTCGAAAAACGTGTGTTTAGTTTAAAATGAGCATATTATTTCAAAAAGTCATCAAATATTTTAAAGGGTAAATCAGACCACTTTTAAAACTCCACTAAAGCCGGCACCACACTCGAGGGTAGATCGAAGCTATAGATAATAGAATATGTCTCCACGGGATCTGTTAATAGATGAAACCTTATTTGAATATTGTCCCCGATTGGCAGGGGGTAGTGTAAATTAAATCGGTAGGTACCTACTGTGCAGGTGGGGTTGTAGGGGTTACTTTTGTTCGACAGTATTAGCAATATGTGATGAAACCATACTTGAAATTCTTCAAAACTTTGTTGTAAGCGAATGTTGTAAAAAAAAGTAAGTCAAAATGAGGTTTTATGTTTACGATAGAATTGACTAGTTTCCATAGTACAAGCTTGGTTTAGTTGAGACTAGATGGTGTTGTGTCCAGCATTATTTAGATTATTTAAATTGTAAATCTACTAGAAAATATACTCGTAGCTATGTGAACATGTTGCAACAATAAAAAAGTAGCCATGCTATATAACACTGCGGTCGTAGGTTGCGTGAAAAATGAGAGGCCCGCGGCGATAGCGGGGCCTAATGAACTAGAACGGCGATAGCGTGACCGCGCCACGCTGCACTGCATTACGTTTAGGCACAAAAATGGCTTTTGTTTATTCGATCGACGATGTTGGTGCATGGTTTCAATTTGAATTTTCTATGTAGGTATTAGCCTAAAACTGAAATTCCTAACTGAAGGCTTAAGAGGGGCCAATCCAACTTACTTTTCATACAACCGCACGTACGTGGATGTGGCGTCGTAATAGATCTTTCTATGAAACTTTTGATCTAATAGGTATCTTGTGCACTATATCTAGGTTTCTATCCAAACAAAAAATCAAAATTTGGAGAAACAAATTTTATACTGAATTTGTTTCTCCAAATTTTGATTTTTGCCTAGGTACCAAAATTACTTGAGAGTTTTATTTCCAAGGAACGAAAATGTTGCTGTTAATTTGATCTGTTAATTTTGAATGTCAGTAATGTCTCCTGTCAGGTTGCGTAAAATTGACCGGATCCCGGCGATAGAGCGCCTTAAGCAAAAAAAACGGCGATTGCGTGACCGCGCACAACAATGCGCGAAATATTGGTGCTAATTGTTGACACAAACCATTAATTCACAATTCTCTAATTAGCCTACTATTTCAGGAGATTGGTACTAAAAAAATTCTGACAGAATCTTTGCAATCCCACTGTTAGGCAAGAGTTTCCCTCTGTCCTACATCTGTCTTGGTCTGGTTGTGTGAAAATGATCGGCCCACGGCGACATCTGCATCGCAAGTGGTCAACGCTATCGTTATGGTATACCGGCAATAGCGTTTGCCACTTCCGCTGCACTGCGAGGCATTTAGGAAATTCCTTCTGAGTGCAACCTTTTTAAAGATGCTAAGTGTATTTGTTGTTCTTTTTCAGCAAGCTCCTTTAAAGTTAAATATAATATCTATACTAATATTATAAGGAGGAAAGATTTAATATTTTGTGTGTTGTATGTTGTATTTTGTTTGTAACGAATAAACTTTTTCACCATTAGAATGCTACATTATCCCTGAGTAACATAGGCACGTATTCCCATGGAAACGGAGTTCCCGTTTCCATTCCACGTGGGTGAAACCGCAGATTGCGATTAGTTATAAATATATTGAAAACCTAAAAAAAGGGAAAATGATCCGTCTTACAGCTTGATGCTGTATCTGGCAGTGACGCTACACTAGTTTGTATACACAGGCCACTATTTATTTCTTATTTTGGAGCATTTTCAGGATTTTATTTATATAAATCGTATCCGTCTGTGAAAGGATGTCAAAGTGAACGCACGCGAGTCAATAAGTGAAATTGGTATCGGTACTGCGAACCTTGATAAGTAATTGCTCTGCTTAACAATGTTTAGTGTTTGGTAAATTTTATTTGATTGAAATGACGTTTCTCCTATATAAATAATACATATTTTATGCGATATCGGTTATAAACAATAATTGATAAACACGGCTATTTATCGCTTAAATTGACCTTTATTATTTTCCAAAGTTTCGACTGGATTGCATCAGGCATAGTCCTGGAAAGACTCCTATTATAAACAATTTCTATCTGCTATTCCAGTGGCTTTAAACTGGTCGTGATCACGTGTTCAGTTTTGACAGGTCTGTCAAACAAAAACTGCCCAAATCATTTTTTAACCATTTTGAAGTCTATGTATGTCGGATGATTTGATAATTCAAACTATCGCGAAAATTCTAGAGATTTTGCGAAAACACGGATAATTAGACAATAGTGATTATGTAACCATCCGAAAACACTGCCAGTGACAGAACCAAGATGGAGAGACCGCAGGTTATTAGGTTTTTTTATAACCATCCAAAGACATTTCCTTCCACAGAACCGAGATGGACAAACAGTAGGTTATTAGGTTTATAATCACAATTGTCTAATTATCCGTGTTTTCGTGAAATCTTTAGAATTTTCACAATAATTCGAATTAACAAATCATCCTACGAAATGTACTTATAACACAGACGTACACACCACAGACTGGTATAACACAGAGATTGTGAAGGCACCAGATTACTGATAATAAATGTATTTGTCATAAACATTTTTTAAACCTAAGTGAGACACACGGATGGGCAAGGTCTCTTCAATTAACTAAATAATAGCTAGACAAAGAAATAAAATATAAATAAATTGCCGTAGGGTGCCGGCAGCAGAATGTTACCCGTCATGCCCGTGGATGCAGTAATAGGCTGCTAATGGATACCTCCGGAAGATAGGCAGCAGCGTCTTTCCGTGTATCAAAATCCCGTACTGCGCTCGCCAACGCGCTTGCCAAGTGTGGTGAGATCCCTCATGTAGATCCATGAGGGAGGCCTGTGTTCAGTAGTGGACGTTTTACGACAGAAATGATGATGGTGATGATGAAAGAAATTAATACTTAACTTATTACATATAAAAACGCAGTACAAATATCGTTATCTACGAGTATATAAACGTTTGTTCATTCTGGAATTAAAGACCGACCTATATTGTACAACCTACTCAACGTATTGGTATTACTGGGCTGTATTAGGAGAGTTTTTCCTCAATTTCTTGACGGTACTTGATTAACTTGGCGTAATTATTTTCCCGTCTGAAGAGCCACGGTCACACCGAAAATAGCTTTGTCTATTATCTACAAAAAAAAGGTTGGGTTGGCTTATTGAATCTATTGATGAATTGTCATTACAAAGTTAAAAACCAAGAATAAAACTAAAAAAACGCATCATCATTACAGCCAGTCCACTACTGAACACAGGCTTCCCTCATGGATCTCCATGAGGGGTAGTTGCCATACTCACCACGCTTGTCAGGCGGGTTGGCGAGCGCAGTTTGCGATGTTGATACACGAAAAGACGCCGCTGCCCATCTTCCGAAAGTATCCCTTAGCAGGCTCTTACTGCATCCATGGGGATGAGGAGGGGTATCATTCTACTGCCGGCACCCCACGGCATAAAAATGCATACCTTAGCGTAAATTATTAAAGCGAATCTGATCTTTGTATTAGCGATTCGATACCGCTATGAAGCTTATGGAACTATTATTCATACTTTCAAAATCGTTATCAGCAAATTTTTACATTCATGTTCTTGTTTAAACGCATTACAGACATCATTTGCGACAAAAAAAATATGGCGAAATCTCGCAGAGCTGTCTTATCTGTGTTTTATGCAAAAACTGCTGTTCCGAAACTTACCATAGTGCCAATTACATCGTCAAACACTCGGTATAACTAACATTCATTAACTACTAACATTAATTCATCGTTAATTGTTCGGTCTTTTGACAGGCGTAAAATAAAATATGCATAAAAAATCACAAATTGTGCTACATAAACCTCAGTCTGTAGTCATTTCAAAGGGTCCCTGGATGGTTTTAAAACGTGGTGCTGCTGTCTCCAAATCAGCGGGTAGGATGACGTCTGCCAAGTACGCTAGTTCTAATTATAAATTTGCCTACTTCAAAGAATATTATTAAATTATAAATTCAATTTTTTTGTTATTAATTGAACTTATAGGTACGCCTAAAATAAACTATGAAGCTAGTCAATAAAGCGTTGACATTGTGCTCCGGTGTGACCACGTCCAAAGGCCGCGAGGGATTTGTATAATCCTGATTGGGTACGTATTGCGAATCGATGGAGTGTGCCGGCGCACGTGGCGCTCCTATTCAATCAACTTATCACTTGATTATATTCTCGCACTACGTTTAAAGCTGTCGTAGAAGGACAGGAAAAAAATTGTAAATTGAACAAGTATTCAAAAAATATCTATTTAACGCAAAAACAAGTATCACTCTGTCGAGTTGGAAGGCGCCATATTCAACCTTGTAAAATACTTTCTTCTTCTTCTTCTTTTCAAGCCGGAATTGCCCACTACTGGGTATAGTCGCTCTTAATTTTTACCAGCCTCCTCTGTCCTGTGCCCTTTGCATCCAGGTGAAATAATATCTTACTTTGGACTTTAAAGTAAATATACTTTTTGGGCAGTCATCATGCATTGACTGAGAAATAAAAAAATATAGCTTTATATTATAATAGATAGCATACATTTCATGAAAGCCGACAATCTAAAAAAACTCTACTTTCACCGATGATCAAACACAACGGTTTAAGAAGCAGATGACTGATAGGTATATTAGAAAGTGCATAAAAAACATTCAAATAGATACAGTTTCAATTATTGTTGATGACTAAATAGGATCTACTGAGAACTAAAACTCTCGCTAGACACAGACTGGACCTGTAGATCCTGGATCTAGTGAGAGTAATCCTTATTTACATGTACCTTTTATAATTAATAGACAAAGCATCCAAACCACAGCGCGATTGCGCCAAACCTAAAACTTAAAAAAATGTAAACAACTACGAACAACTTACACACTCGCTTAAACTTAATTAAACCAAGATCGAATTAAAAATTCGCAAGTAAAAGAGAATTAAAGTTGACGACATTTACCGACTGGGGGCCGGCGATAACGCGACAATAGGAATTCTCGACTGCCCCTACCCCACTTACTCAATAAACCACCTAATTCCATCATTCGTAGAGCTCATTTCAGTAATTTTGAGTCGAGAAGGCCCTGTTTAACCTAATTACCACTTAGTTCCTTGCGATGTACGACCTATTATTATGTAATTTTTATTGCAAGCAATGGGGTAGGGTTAAATGTTCAATTGATGGCTTTGCAGGTGACTTTGCTAGAATTTCTGCTTATAACCGCACATGGTGGTTTATGTTTTTTCTCTTTCTCCTGTTTTTGAAGTCGGTTAAGAATATGACTTAATTCATTTGAAAACTACTTATCAAAGCGACATAGCGGATTTATTTAATAAATTTACCTTATGTCAATAATTATTATTCATTCGAATGTATATGTAACGAAATATTAAGTTTCTCTGGATATCAGTTTAAAATATGTACTCGAAAGTTTCATTAAAACCTTAAAATTTCAACAACTTCGAGTCGCAATCACGCACTGAGGGTTTATAGGAGTTGTAAGTTTCTGTTAAAGGAGGTTTTATATCGTTCAAGTCGATAGCATCATTAGTTTCTAAGCTAAGCATCTGCGACAGACAGACAGACATACAACGTCACACCATAGCACTTTTAACCCTCCTCATAACCATTTTAGTCTGGAACCCTAAAACATCTATTTTATTCCTGACGCTAAAACATCAACCTTTCGCCAATTGCGTTCGGATAAACTCGAGGCATAATTTAGCAAAATAAATTGAAGAAAAACTCTGGGTTCGTAAATTATTCCTAATTCTCGGAAACTTAGCGAAGTGACTTTCAGCTGAAAAACGAGAGGGCTCTTTTAATGAGACATTAAATCGAGAGTTTTCATTTCGTTTAAAAAACTTTGTCCTAGAATAAGAAAAGTTTGGGCTTAAAGGGTTATAACCCTTTACAATGGGTGACATTGTCCGTACAATAGCCTGTTAATACGTAATGTTTTAGAATAAGGTATTTGCCAATGGTGTCTAAAATGATGGAATGGTTCGAGTTTCATTCGAGACTCTATCATCGTATTTTAAAAGTATTTTATTTTGCTCTTTAACCTGTATCGTCCCACTGCTGGGCAAAGGTCTACCCAAATCTCTCCAGTTATCCCTTTCTCTGGGGATCTTCCTCCAATCTCCGTCAAATGTGTCGAGATCGTCCCGCCATCTCTTCCTTGGTCTGCCTCTATGACGCCTACCGTCTACTGGCTGCCATGGTATTTCTCCGAAACTGTTTACGACCGCTTTGGAAGATGCCTTCAAGCTCTTGGAATGGAAAGGACTAGGAATCAATATCATTCTCTAAATTTTTTTCTCTCCGTATTCTTCATCAAAGCTTAAAAAAAACTACATAATAATCAATGCAATGAAAAATATTTATACTAGATATCTGAAATAATTGTGCATAGCACCATCAGTTTTCTCAGTAACTACCGTCATAGGTGGGAAATTCTCTCGTGTCTTACTTCGTGCGGTCATTCGTTTGCAAAAGACGTTTCAAATTAATAAAATACTGACGGCATGAGAACCTCCTCCATTTTTTAAGTCGGCTAAAAATGGCGATTGAAAGCAGTTATTTTTCTTCAGTTCTGCTTTAACTTACACTGTTATATCTAGAAGTGACAAAGTTGGATCACTCTCAGTAGATCCAGTCAACAGATCCAGTCTGGATCTAGTGAGAGTTTTCTAAAAGGAAAAGAAAGGATCCTGTTTTTAGAACAGCAATAAATAATGGATCTCGTGAGAGTTTTTTATTTGTTTGTACTCTCAGTAGATTCAGTTTTGTGTCAGTGGTACAAGTGGTATGTTCTCGATTGTAAGCTACATAACACCCGCTATTTCGGCGGAATTGACGAACAATGGCTTACCTTAGTCGGTGTTCTTGGTTAATTACAATAGTCTCATTTAGCAGGTTTCTATTTGTCGATGAGTTTCGGTAGTAAGACGGCTTCTGATGAGTAGGTATCGAACTGTGGTTTGGTTATGTTCACCTCAGGTTAAGTGAAACACGCAGATAAAGTTATCAAAACACGAAAGTGCGGTCTACAAAGCAAATACAGAATGATAGTTCTTTTCTTCTGAGAAATTCACATAGGATGTTAGGAATAAGAATTTCATCATCATCATCATGGATCATTCAACCCTCATGGATCTCCATGAGGGGTAGTTGCCATACTCACCACGCTTGGCAGGCGGGTTGGTGAGCGCAGTATGGGATGTTGATATACGGAAAGACGCTGCTGCCCATCTTCCGGAGGTGTCCCTTAGCAGGCTCTTACTGCATCCACGGGTAGGAGAGGAGGGGTAACATTCTACTGCCGGCACCCTACGGCTGTAAGAATTTATGCATAGTGAATATAAGCTAAGCGTAGCGTAGGACGTCCACCAACTAGATAGTAAGGCTTGCTGGTCGACGGTGGGTGCAGGCCGCTTCCATGAAGGAGGCCCATTTTTTTAAGACTAATTAACGAGACAAGCCCAAGGCCCACCTGATATTAAGAGGTAAGCTCTACCTATTACAACTGCGATACCGCGGTAATAGGTTTATTAAGGACGTGACCAACGCTGCATTGCATTGCGCCTTCACACCGAGACGGAGTTGTAAGGTCTCATGTGCCCGTAATTTCAGCGGCCTCCTTACCCTTCAAACCGGACCACAGCAATGTAGACATACTGCTTGGCGGCAGAAATAGGTATGGTGGTAGTCCTTCCCTGGATGGACTCTTCACAAAAAGTTCTACTACTCCAGCAGTGGACATCCTACGGCTAAAATGATTACGGTGATGATGTATATAACAGTTTATTCCTTTAGAAAATCATTAAAAAATATATAAAAAATATTTATTAAAGTTACAAAAAACTCTACTTACATAGCGTGCCGTCGTTCTAGGCCTCGGATGAAATAAACTTTACCCCATAGAAACCTAAAGTAAATTTTATATATAGTTACCTACCATAAAATCCTATTGTATTTTTATTGTTAAATGTGTTTATCTGTGACTGATATCGTACTCTGTACTTCTTTGAATATGTTTTTTGATACCTTTTTCATAATATCTTTTGTTGCGTGTGCTCTGTGGCTATGCCATCTATCACAAAGAGGGTGACCGTGGAAGACCAGACCGCTGTGGTTTGATTTACTCTGCCACAGCACAAGCAGAATGGTGACCTTTTTCGTCACAGTTCTAAGGATAATTTTATGTTTTTGTTCATCGTTTGTAATTATTGACAAAATAAATATAATTATTTTTATCTTTAGTTTTTCCTAAACTTTCGCGATCACAATTCATTATAATATAATAACATAAACCCGTGAATTTATCGCGTAATACCTTTGATTATTCCCGACGTTTCGACTGTGTTTCAACAATCGTGGTCACAGGTTGACTGGAAATTTCATTGGAGTGCCCATCTAGAAGCGATGGTGGTTTTGCAACTACCCTCACTTTGTCTTCAGAACTCGGCAAGGCCGCGTTTTCATTGCGGCACACAATACTACTGTTAGTATTGTGACCTACTAGATGGAGAACTGGCGCATGTTCAGGAGGTACTAACACGCAATGGTTATAAAGGTTTGAAAAGACAACAGCACAAACTAGCAAAAGAAAAGTTTCCTGATGTCCGTCATCATATCTGCTATATGTCAAAGGAGTAACTGATAAAATTGGGAATATTTTGAAAGTTTTCGGTCAAGACCATTTTTACTACAATGACCAAGGTAGCTGTTGAGATCGCAAGTACCTGTTGTGTATAAAGTTGACTGTAGTTATGGCCGTTTGAATATTGGGCAAACCAAGCGTACAATAGCCGAACGCATAAAGAAACACATCGATGCAGTTAAGAACCGCCAGGTAAATAAATCAGCGATAACAGAACACCTAGTGGATTCGGGACCTGGCCATTGAATTGAGCTTCACGATCCTAAAATTCTTGCCAATGAACGTCAATATTACCGAAGAATGATTCGTGAGGCATTCGAAATCCAAAAACACCCGAATTTCAACCGTAAAGATAGATTTAGGCTCCCGATATCTTGGAATCTAGTGATAAGTAGGTGTAGTGCGCGTCGTGATGTAACATTGCATAGCGAAGATACTGTTAGTGTTGTGTGCACCAGTGTAAACGCGGCCTTACCGAGTTCTGAAGATAAAGTGAGGGTAGTTGCAAAACCACCATCGCTTCTTGATGGACACTCCAATGAAATCTCCACTCAACACGGGACCACGATTGTTGAAACACAGCCAAAAAGTCGGGAATAATCAAAGGTTAAGCGATACATTCCCGTGTATGTTATTATAGTATATGCTTTATCTTAAACTTATAGTTTTCCTGTCTAGAGTGTTACGCTGACAGGGTATGAAACATTATTTAGAGTCAGCGTCCTTACTTCGTTTACATGGAGGAGGGCGTTAGTACTTGCGACACAAATATTTTCTTCTTCAAGTATCATTGTTAGGGTTCCGTACCCAAGGGGTAAAAACGGGACCCTATTACTAAGACTCCGTTGTTCGTCTGTCTGTCCGTCAGTCTGCCACTGGGCTGTATCTCATAAACCGTGATAGCTAGACAGTTGAAATTTTCACAGATGATGTGTTTACATATGTTAACGCTATATAATATAAATACATATTTAAGGGCGGCTCGGAACCCTTGGTGCGTCAGTCCGACTCGCACATGGCTGATTTTTTTAAATTTGTTGAATAGCTTTTGTTCCATATAAAGATTTTTGATGATACATTTAAACAATAACATTCAAATAATTGATTGATGAATTTATCAATGCGTCGCGCTTAATGACTCGCACTTCTAATTGATTCAGTAGGTATTCATAAATGCATATGACCCCAAATTGATTAACCGTCCAATATTTTTTATTCTAATTTCGAATAGGAAATATTTATGAGTCATTCAACTCAGATATTTCATTGTGAATTTGCTCGGGGTAGGACGGCATTTACAAAGACAGCTAGGGATGTTCTTTAATGATACTAGTATGGGTAGTTAGAATCAGTTTTTGAGTTTCTGAACCGTAATTTTAGTTCGGTTACTTATAGTGTGACTCTGTCTGCCTGTCACAGATGTTCAGAAACTTCAAGTGTCTTGATATTTTGAATGATTTAAGAGAACGCTTGCCCACCTTTATTGAATTTATGAAAATAGTAAATGGGATTCTTATTTTCTATTGTAAAAGGGGATCGAAGGGGGTCTCATAATTTCAAAGTGGGTTACTGGGTCAAATTGGGTGTTATTATAAAAATAACTTTATTTGCACTTTAAAAAACAGTTTATTATATTTCTTCTAAGCTTTTGAATTATTATCAAAAATTACAAAAAATCTACTCTTCCCTACTTATCTTCGAATTTTGCAAAGTTAATATTTAATTTTAGGAACAAAAATGTATAATGTATAATGATAGAGGTTTTTCTTACGTCTAAGTTTATGTAACGTAAATATAAATCGATATTTTAAGTAAGTATGGTTTCTTAAATATCACCGACTATTTAAAATATCTACACTGTTTCCGATAACGGACAACAAATGGTACAGTCAAGGTTCTCCGATTTATACAAAACCTATACATTTATATAACTACTTATAAAACCTCAGTTAACACTTATTATAATTATCGTACAATGATACTAAGATTATAATCACCAAGCAGTAAACAAAGGCAAGTACCACCAGAAGACCAGAGATCTGTTTGGTCTCATAATAATTGATTTGTTTTTTTATTCTTGTTCTGTTCTTACTGTTTGTTTGTTTTATTACCTCTCCTATTTATGTAAGGCTGCTAGGAGGTAAAAGTGAAACACGCGAGATACGATATTACACTTTAATTAAATTTAAACTTGAATTACAATAATTCACGACTTATAATATAATGGTTTGACTCTGTCGATGTTAGAATAAGAATTGAATCATTTTCATCACTTATGGAAATTAACAAAGCGACAAAGACAATATTATATCTAAAACTCTGGTCAGCACCTATTATTATGACAATAACTAAAACTCTGATCAGTGCTTATTATCCGTCTGAGTGGTATAATGATGCATGAATTTCCCGGTAAGCGGTCTGTGGTAACTAGAGGTAAGTGTCGATATGATGTCGTAACTGCATAACATCCTTACCTCTGCTTTGTTGACATGACAAACTGGAAAACAGTCAAACAGAAACAGAAATCTGTGGAAATCATGTTTTTTAATCGATATGAACTTATAATTCATCCCTTAGCACATCCCTACTAAGAACCCTTCTGTGCCCGTCGAAGTAAAACGTAATCGATTTATTTTTACCTTCATTAACCAGCTCTCGCCTGTCTTATTATTTTTGCAAAGCTTTATTTTTGTCCTTTCCAATTAACCTTTTAAAGGTTCTGCATTACAAAAAGTCCAAGGTTTACTTTTGGGTTACAGAAACAAAACTTAGACTTTTTGAAAATTTTCAAACACTCTAGCAATATTAATGTTACGTATATATTATTCTTCTTCTTTTTTCTCGTTCCCTCAATGCTGAGGGATCGCGTCCACGATGAGTTTTATCTTCCAACGAAATCAATTTAAAAACAAAAACAAAACCAAACACATTGAAATTTAATAAAGCACATAACTGAATTCAATCGCTCCAGAACTTAGAACTTTTTTCCAAATGAAGAAAAGAAGCGTAAAATAAACTTCACTTCTACTTATTTGTCCTGGACACGATAACGCTTAATTTAAGTAGTGATTTCAATTTAAACATGCTTAAAACTTTGTTACAATTTCTTAGAATAAGTTAGTAAGTTGTAATTTAGGCAGAAATATATTCATATCTTTTTAAGTATAAGACCTAGGAATAAGTTTTAGGTGTAGCTAGAAAGCTAAGAGAAGCACCTTTAATTTAAGATCAAATAGTTATAGGTTTTATAAATAAATAAAAAGATATCAGTAAAAAACCCCAAATAACATAGTGAAAAGTAGGCTAGAGAAATTGAACAAATAGAGCCGTCCTCTGCACGGTATAGCTTAGGGGTAGGATAGAAAACGCGAACCTGTGCTGCGACACACAGTGGTTCCAGTAGCAAGAAATAATTAATAAGAAGAAAGAAATAAAGCTGAAAACTGAAAACTGAAAAGGAATATTATTGAAACCTTGAAGATAGAAAAATACAGTCCACCCACAACAGTTGGTCCTGCGAGCCGGATCGGAGTGAAGAGATCCTGCGCTTACTGGATTGAAGAACGAAAAATCAAGCGCTCGCGCAGTATGGTTGTAACCAGAAGCCAAGCCGACGTGTCCGAACGACACACGGAGGAGGCTGTACGGCAAGGTGCCGAACTGGAGGCCATCACGCTCGAACGAAGACGAAGATTGTCGCTGGAACCACCTGCGTCACCAGTTACGCATCAAGTAGCCACCCGTCACGAACTGGACCCACCTATAAGGTCTGCACCCGACTGCACCCGCGCCGGACCGAGTATGGAACGCCATAGGAGTGAACGATCTCCTGCCCGAACTGCGCGCTCTCTGCGATCTAACGGGAGCGTAGCAGTCAGGGCTCGGACAGCGGAACTGGAAGCGGCGGAGAAACTGGCGGAGCTCAGGCGTAAAGAACTCCAAATAGAAGCCGACCTCGTCAAGAAAAGACTGGCTGCCGACCTAGCAGCATTGGAAGAGGAGGAGCAAAGGAGTACACATGAAGATGACCTACCGGAACACAGCGAGAGAATCAACCAGTGGCTGCAGACAACAACTGAAGGGGAGAAGAGTGACACCATTCCAAGAACCGAGAAGAACATCCGATTCAACGTCAGGAACGTGCCAATTACGCCGGTCAAGCCGAAGAATTCTGCCAACATCGATGCATTAGCTGATGCAATAGAGAAGCTAGCAAGACCGAGGATGAAGTGCCCTGACCTGCACGTCTTTTCCGGATCACCGAACGAGTGGTTGCCCTTCAAAGCCGCCTTCAAAGACTCTACGAGAACATACAAGCTGACACCAGTTGAGAATATCCAGAGGCTAAGAAGCAGCCTTAAAGGAGAAGCAAGAGAACTAGTTGCTTCACTCCTGTACACCGCAAGCGATCCAGAAATGATCATGAAGACCCTGGAACAATGCTTCGGAAGACCAGAAATCATCATCGACCGGGCCATTGATGACCTTAGAAGACTACCGAAACCCGGACCATCTGCAATAGAACTGAACTCATTCGCCGTCAAGCTTCAGAATGTGGTCTGCGTGTTGAGCAACATCGGGAACCGAGGCTACCTGCACAATCCGACGCTGGCCAGAGAAACGCTAGACAAGCTGAGCCCACACATTCGCTCGCGTTGGTGTGACTACGCATCCGAAGAAGAAGGAACGATCGAGCCAGAGATCGTATTGCTATCTCACTTCCTCATGCGAGAAGCGGACCGAGCCCTGCGGTACAGCTACGCGCCACCAACCAGCAAGAAGGAGTACGTGCCGAAATCAAACACAGCGTTTAAGAAGAAGACGAACGCCGTTTACAACACCACTGAAGAACTTCCTGAAAATGAAGAGGTATGCTCATGCTGCGAGAAGAAACACACGCTGACACATTGTCCCGAATATAAAGCAATGACAATTGACGAGCGATGGGAACATGTGAAGAAGAACAAGCTATGCTTCAAATGTATAGTAAAGAAGCATCGGCGCACCAACTGCAAGGCGACATCGTGTGGCGTTGGCCAATGTTCACGTCTACACCATCAAACTCTGCATAAAGAGAAGAAGGAAGACAGTTCGAGCCCAACCGAAGCGGTTATGACAGTGACCACCGCTGCCCAGAATAACAAAGCAGTATTGCTGAAGATGTGTCCAGTCACCGTCGTCGGTCCACGGGGGGAGATCGATACGCTCGCTCTCTTGGATGAAGGGGCAACAGTCACTCTGATTGATGAGAAGTTGGCACGAACCGTCGGAGCGAAGGGACCTTCACTGCCACTACGAATGCGTGGAGTCAACACCACACAACACGAAGAGGAAAGCCAACTTGTCACCGTGCAACTGAAGAGCAAGAATAGTAAGCTACATCCACTTCGGGCACGCACCATCAAGAACATGAAGCTGCTGCAACAATCGATTCCCGCTACACTGTTGGATCAAGATCATCTCAGAGACTTGCAACGAGATGAAGTTTGCTATGAGTCATCACATCCTGGGATCCTGATTGGAGCTGACCACTGGGAGTACATAGTCTCACTGGAACTGCGAGTCGGAAAAGCGAACCAACCAGCGGCATCGAGAACACAGCTGGGGTGGGTCATACACGGGTCCATACCACGTAGCATCATTGCGGATCAAGACAGTGTGCTACACATCTACACGCCTGAAGCCATCGAGCAGCAAAACCAAGAGTTGCATGAGCTGATAGAGAAGCATTTCAGCATTGAAGCAATTGGTATCAATAATAAGCCACGTACGAGTGAACGAGATCTCCGGGCTACAAAGATCGTCGAACAGACAATCAAAAAGATTGACCAAGGATACGAAGTTGGTCTACCATGGAAGAAAGAAGACACGAAGCTACCTCAGAGCTACAACATGGCACTTCGTCGTCTTCAAAGCATTGAAAAGAAGATGGATGCTGACCCAGTCTTCGCCGAAGAATATAAAAATCAAATCGAGAACCTGCTGCAGAAGCGGTATGCTGAACCATGCGATGGAACGGAGGAGTCTAGCACCGTATGCTGGTACTTGCCTCACTTCGCAGTACGCAACCCTAACAAGCCCGGGAAGATAAGGCTTGTCTTCGATGCAGCAGCGAAGAGCAATGGAGTCAGCCTGAACGATCACCTGCTGGAGGGACCCGACCTCTTGATGTCCCTGCCAGGCATCCTGTACAGATTCAGAGAGAAACGAGTCGCGATTACAGCCGACATACAGGAAATGTTTCTCCAAATCAAGATTCGTCAGGAAGACCAGCCGGCGCAACAATTCTTGTGGAGAGCCAACGAGAGAGAGAAGACGCCTCAACGGTTCAAGATGACAAGCATGATATTCGGCGCTGCGAGTTCTCCATTCATGGCGCATTTTGTGCGAAACCACAACGCGAGGATATACGCTCATACTTATCCTCTCGCCTGCGAAGCCATCACCAGAAGCCACTACATGGACGATTTGGTAGCGAGCTACGATGACGACGTGGAAGCTCGTCGAGCCGTCACGGAACTGCGCACAGTGCACGCGGTTGCTGGATTCACATTGCGAGGATGGAACAGCAACGAGGACTGCGTACTGGAGGACGTGCCGGCTGAACAACGAACTACAACACCGACGCAATTCGACGGGAAGGGATCAGAGAACAAGATCCTTGGGCTCTACTGGAACGCCGAACGAGATGAACTTGGATTCAACACCTCCATGAACAGAGTTCCCGCCGAAGTACGTGCACGAGTCCGCGCGCCAACGAAACGAGAGGCACTCAGCGCGGTAATGTCCATCTACGATCCGCTCGGTCTGCTGAGTCATTATACGATACGAGCAAAAATCGTGCTGCAGAATCTATGGCGAATCAAGATGTCATGGGATGAACCAATCCCGGAAGAAGAGAACGAACTGTTTGCTGCATGGTTGGAACAACTGAACGACCTGACTACTCTTCGGCTGGAGCGACGCTACGCGATTCAAGACCACACCGACCTGGAGCTACACGTACTATGTGATGCCAGTGAACAAGCCTACTCTGCCGTGGCGTACTGGCGAAGCACGAGACCTGATGGAAGCTTCAGCGTATGCCTTATCGCCGCCAAGTCCAAGGTTGCTCCAAAGAAAACGCAAACTATTCCCCGCCTAGAACTACAGGCAGCTGTCATCGGAGCAAAGTTGTCCGATGCAATCAGAAAGGAACATCGTGTAGAAGTCAAGAGAACGATCTACTGGAGCGATTCAATGACAGTCATACACTGGATTCGACACGATGCAAGAAGATACACGCCCTACGTCGCCCATCGCCTGGGGGAGATATCTGAACTTACCCAGAAAGAAGATTGGAAGTGGATACCGACCAGCGAGAATACAGCAGACGACGCGACAAGGCTAACGAACAAACGCATAACGGCAGAAGATCGATGGTTCCGAGGTCCAGACTTCCTTCACCGCCCAGAGCATCAGTGGCCGAAGGAGACGTCTGACAGCAACCACGAGGAAGAAGTTCTTCACATCCGAGTGGAAGAAGACAAGACAGATGGATGGCTACCAGATCCATCACGCTTCTCTAAGTACGAGACACTAGTCAGAGCTACAGCACGAGTCCTCTTCTTCATCGAGAGATGTCGACGACGCGCCACGAACATGGAAAATCGGCACATCGAAGACGCAGAACGTGCGCTTATTCGCCACGCACAGAAGGAGAGCTTCTCAGATGAGCTGCAACGAATGAAAACGTCTCGTCCAATCACGAAATCAAGTCGTCTGTTTAGATTGGACCCCATTTTAGAAGATGGTATTCTGCGAGTACGAGGACGCATTGGAGCCGCTGATGCACCGATTGAGATGAAGAGGCCTGTTATACTCGACGGCCGACACCGCATCACAAGACTCCTCGTCCTGCGAGAACACTGCGCAGCTGGTCACGCTAACAGAGTGTGTGACGAACGACCTCAGACAGAAATACTGGGTGATTCATCTACGACCGACAGTACGAGGCATCGAGAGGGAATGCAGACTCTGCCTAGTACGGAAGATGAAGCCTCAACCACCAGCTACAGGAGGCGTACGGGTGGCAGATGTCCGGACGAAGACTGGCGTCTTCAAGCGGCCGACCAGCAAGCTCATCGTGTTGGTGAAAGAAGAGGCTGCGCGAGCTACGCCGGGGGGAGGATGTCCTGGACACGATAACGCTTAATTTAAGTAGTGATTTCAATTTAAACATGCTTAAAACTTTGTTACAATTTCTTAGAATAAGTTAGTAAGTTGTAATTTAGGCAGAAATATATTCATATCTTTTTAAGTATAAGACCTAGGAATAAGTTTTAGGTGTAGCTAGAAAGCTAAGAGAAGCACCTTTAATTTAAGATCAAATAGTTATAGGTTTTATAAATAAATAAAAAGATATCAGTAAAAAACCCCAAATAACATAGTGAAAAGTAGGCTAGAGAAATTGAACAAATAGAGCCGTCCTCTGCACGGTATAGCTTAGGGGTAGGATAGAAAACGCGAACCTGTGCTGCGACAAGTGCGACACACAGTGGTTCCAGTAGCAAGAAATAATTAATAAGAAGAAAGAAATAAAGCTGAAAACTGAAAACTGAAAAGGAATATTATTGAAACCTTGAAGATAGAAAAATACAGTCCACCCACAACATTATTGTTACAATTTTTTGTTGCTGTTCAGCTGCTAGGCAAAATACTCCCCCAAATCCTTCTAGGAATCTCGCTCCCTTTCCAAGTCCTACCAATAAATCGTGAACGTATCCAGATACTTATAAAATTACTTAAAAACAAACTAGGCTCAAGTAAAATCCACGAACTTTAGAAAACTACCTTGGTAGATGAGATGGTTAACCTTTCCCAAGTTCAATTATAGATTTATATTGTTTGATTCACGGGAGCTATTAAAGGATTAGCTATTGTAAACAGAGGAAGAATTCCATATTAGCAAAGTTGTTACTAGGTGCCGTATTACTATGATGTAAAACCTATTATTTTAAATTTCTTAAGAACTATTAATTTAAAACAAAAACCGACTCCAAGGTCTTTTTGAAAAAAAAATACCCAAACCGCTGGATGCCTATAATTAAGTAGTTCCCTCATTTTTCATGGATCCCAGATATATTTTAATATTGCATGAGTACAAAATTTAAGATGTAAACACCACCTGCTTTTTGCTACAAACCGATACTCAGATAGATAAAATCACGCATATGTACAAAGTGGTCAAACTTAAAACGAGGGGTGTTAAGTTTGACCACGTTTGACCTCTTGCGTCGGGGGTTCATCATCATCATCATTTCAGCTGTAAAACGTCCACTACTGAACTAAGGCCTCCCTCATGGATCTCCATGAGGGGTAGTTGCATTACTCACCACGCTCGGCAGGCGGGTTGGTGAGCGCAGTACCGGATGTTGATATACGGAAAGACGCTGCTGCCTATCTACCGGAGGTGTCCCTTAGCAGGCTCTTACTGCATCCACGGGTAGGAGAGGAGGGGTAACATTCTACTGCCGGCACCCCACGGCTTGGGCGTGGAGTGTAATATCGTATCTCGCGTGTTTCACTTGTACCTCCTAGCAGCCTTACATAAATAGGAGAGGTAATAAAACAAACAAACAGTAAGAACAGAACAAGAATAAAAAAACACAGCGTCGTGGGTTAAAATTAGACAATTAACTCTGTTCCAAACCGAATAAAACTATTAATTTCTTCCGATAAACCGTTTTCAATCTCTACGACTGGTTGGCGACCTGAAAAGAAATTAATTAATCGTCAACCTGGCCCGGGCATAATGTTTTTCTCATTACCACTAGGTACTCCCTCAGTAATCACTTCAAAGGCGATTCAGAGTTCTAATCTGAATATTGGGAGTGTTTCGGTACAGAGCTCAATAAATTATGTAGGAATCCTGTGAACCCTAAATACAATGAGGTGTCTTCACTGTTCAGATGATAATAAGTTAGGTACGAGGTGAAAGTCGCATTATATTTATTAAATAGTATCAAGCTACTATAATTCAGCCGATAATTTCAATTAAGTGTCTTCTCTGTGTTCTGTGATAAGGTGTTTTCATTTAAAAAAATTGGTTGAGGGCGAGTCGAACCCCCGCACCGAGAGTTTCTACGATCATACACTATAATTTGTGTTAAAGGCGATATATTTTATAATATATTATGAGGAAACCTGCGGCTTAGTAATCTTCAGACGTATTGACCTGTTCTTTCCTCTGAATATTAGCTGACTAAGCTGCGATGATGGTATAGGTGCTGGGCAAGCCAAATCCATCAAACAATGTCCCAGGCATTGCAGCGTCTCGTATAGCATGATTACCAGTTACTGACGCTGTATAAATCATCTTTAATAGATGCAAAGGCCTTACTTATTTTTTAAACAGCGGTTTATATTTGTTTGAGAAGCTTGACAGCGTCCTCACATGTCTGATAGCGGAACTTAAATAGATTTTATAAAACTTTCGATGATTTCTAAAAAAACTATGCTTATAATTAATAAAATAACATTATGGTTTTCTCTTCGCTTTCGCTTCTATCTATACTAATATTATAAAGAGGTAAAGTTTGTGAGTTCGTGAGGTTGTAGGGGGTAATCTATGGATCTACTGAACCGATTTTCAAAATCCTACTATTTAGTAATAGAAAGCCACAGTATTTGTGAGTGTCATAGGCTATAAATTACCCAACGAAGTGGGTTAGCTATAAAAGATTCAGGTGTGCATATCAGCAAACTTCGTAATAAATTATGTAGGAATGCTCTAAAACCTAGATACAACGAGGTATTTTAATAAAAAAAACATCAAAAAAGGTCCCGCAGATGGCTTCGGCGTTTTTTTACTGTGTGAGGTTCATTTATAATTCGTTATATAATATGTTCACGAGAGTTGCTACCGACAAACTGTTGTACAGTTTGGCAGGCAACATTTTAAGATAAATTGTACATTTAAACTTGGAATAAATCAATAAATAAAAAGAAATTATTTTCTCATTACCACTACCTATGGGAGACCATACCTATCACTTCAAAGGCCTTTCAGAGCTCTAATTTGAATATTGGGAGTGAGGCCTTAGGGTTTGGGTACAGAGCGAAATAAATTACATTCAAGTTAATACAATAAAAAATACTTTATCGCACACTTTAAAAAAATTAAAAAGTAATACTGAAACTGATACAGTGGGGCAGGAGGTGTATATACTATACTCACAATAAATAAATAATGCTGGACAAATCACACAGCATCATCTAGCCCCAAGCTAAGCAGAGCTTGTGTTATGGGTACTATAAGATGACTGATATACTTAATACATTATGCTACATAGATAGATATTTTTATTATTATGAAGACCTACATAGATAAATAAAATAAACCAGAGTTAAAGATGTGGGTAATTGCATTTTGGAACTCAAATGGAGCTGGGCGGGACACGCGCGAGGCGTGGTGAGGGCAGGTGGAGTAAAGCTATTACAGAATGGTGGCCGAGACAACTTGAGACAAGGATACAGAAACGTTGGTCGTCCAACAGCAAGATGGGCAGACGACATCGTTATAGTCGCGGCAAACGATGGATAGGATTGGCGCAGGATCGTGGCGGATGGCACAAACTAAGGGAGGCCGATCCAGCAGTCAGGTTGTGAAAGATGATGATGATGATGACATCGAAAAATACAAAAACCAATATATTATGAACTAGCTTCTGCCCGCCGCTTCACATGCGTTATGCCCGAATAAAAAATAACCTATGTGTTAATCCTAGTCAACATTTATCCTAGCATCATAAGGTTAAGATTTTTTTTATCTTCATCATCATTTCATCCGTAAAACGTCCACTACTGAACACAGGCCTCGCTTATGGATCACCATGAGCGGTGTTTACCATACTTGCCACGCTTGGCAGGCGGGTTGGCGAGCGCAGTACGGGTCGTTAATACACGGAAAGACACTGCTGCCCATCTTCCGGAGGTATAGCTAGCAGGCTCGTACTGCATCAAGACTTTTTTATAGAATATACATAATAAAGAGTTTGACTACAATTCCACCTGATAATAAATGATAACGATGTAACCGACGACAGATAACCAAAGTCTAGAGGACACCTATTCACTCTTGACTTGTAGATACCGTAGGAGGATTTTACTTAACTAGGAAAAAGAATGAAGTTTTTGAAAACGATTTCATTTAATATTTTTATTTGGCTACAAAATACGCAATGGATCGAAATCCAACTAATCAACCTGATTGGCAATATTATACTCTAAACAAATTCATTTTTAAATAAAAATACTCGCAAAAGGGATCGCGAATATTTCACGCAACATAATACGCAAACAATAGGTCGTCGGAAAAAACGCTTTCTACGAAACAGCACAGTACGTAGTTACGCGTCTCGTTGGCTCGGCAAATGGCTTTTTTAGCCCAGGTAAACTTCCAGATATTTATAGTGTTCAACTGTTCAATCATTATTCGCTCCGCTGAAAGCAAGCTAACTGAATTTACACAAACTATTTGCAATCGAAACTACGAAAGACCGTCCAATAAAAGCGAACGAGCGCTCGGAAACATTTCCCTTCGTTGTTTCCTTTCACATTATCGAGGAAGGGGATGAGGCGGGACCGACGGGGTTCGCATTTAAAAGCGATATAAAAAACTTGCGCTTTATTTCGCAGGATGACCTAAGTGGCCGGCCGGACCGTACAAAAACCCTCTTCGACTTACCTGTATTTTTCCACTTATTTATCCAACGTTTTTACATTCGCACTGTTTGTTCGCGGGCCCGCTTTGTCTGTTCGGAAGATCTTGTTTTTTAACGAGTACTTAGGGTCTAATTAAAAGGAAAGCCTGTACGGACAGTCGAGGCCTTTTGATGCCGTCTGTTATTACGTTTCATGTAAAAATTCAATTTGCTCGGATGGAGTTTCGAGTGGAGTGGTTTATGTATTTTTTGGGCGCGTTATTGAACTTTTTGAAGTGGTTGTATCCTCTGGTTCTTATTAAGAAGATTAATCCACTCGAGTGAACATTAATGGTTCCGTGTTTTGTGCTGGATCTTGGCATAATCTGTAGAATATGAAGGACATGACTTTGAGGTCAGAGCGTGAGTGTACTCCGTTACAGTCAATTACCAGTCGTCCCACTCCTTACTGCTCCTTAAATTAACTTCTAGAAATAATTACTCAAAAATATTATTAAAACCCTTGTTAGTTATTAAAGCTCATTTTATCTAGAAGTGATGTGATAGGAAGTCGTCAATTTATTATAAACGGTTCTTGGGTCCTTAAAGAAGTATTTGTAACAAAGTAGGTGGTATATTAGTAGTGAAGGATGTATATCCGTTCGCTATAAGACCTAGGTACCACAACATCCCCAGCGCGTGGGATAGTGTGGTTTATGGTCCTTAGTTCATTAAAATTATGGCCAAAATACGAGTGCCAGTTTAACAGGTAATAACAACAATATTACAATTTTGATGAGCAATAAATTCGACGTCCGTGGTAATGAGGAACAAGCGTCGCTCGCAGCATTTACAGTAACTTAAGTCACATCGATAGTAAACGTCAGTGCGAGAAATGACCACAGCCTCCCGCACAGACTCCATTACAAGTTTTATCTTTCTTATGACAGATGGCGTAATAAAATATATTTATTTTAAATCAAGAACGGAATAACTTCAAATAATGAGAGAGCACGTGTCCTCTGGGATCATTATTGGATCGAATATTGGAACGTTTCGGTGCGAGATAGCTCTTTGATTTACTGCCTGACTTTTGAGCGCACTAAATCATCTCTCTATAGAACTTGAGAAAACTATTAGCTATTATTATTGGCGAACTACGAGCGCCCTTTGTGTGGCCCTCGACCTGACTGCGATACTTTTTACATTCGTGAGTTATACGATTGTGATTTGCGTGCCGAAATGCGGATTGTAAGTCGATTTTCATGCGTGATCTATGAGGAAATCCTTCTTGTGGTTCTATAACTTGATAACTTTATAAGAGACTTCTATTAGTCTTATATAAAGCTATCAAAGTTATAGTAGAATCAAGTCATTATTTATTCATAAAGCATTATTAGAGTTTGGCTATAAATCAGCCGAAAGTTATGATTTGTCTATTAGGCATTTGAGTTGAGCTGATTTATTGACTTGAATAACAGATTTGCATCAGTTCGATGCATCGAGCACATACCCAATAGAGAGGAAATGTCATTAATTTTGTTTAGACAACAGTTCTGTTCCGCCAAATCACTGAATATTGTTAAAATATTACTTACGTTTGTATCAAAAAAAAGATTACCTACTGGTTTTTTAAATGAATCAATTTAGTATAAATTTATTTATTTATTATAATAGGATACTCAACACAGGTTTACACATAAAATAATAAGAAAACATTCAAAAACAATTTATAGCATTGTGAAATAAATTCTTCTCATTGCTTGTTACTCATTATTATATATAATTACACTTATACTGATCACCTTACCGTTAAATAATCTGTCAGCATAACACTAGTATGAAATATGAAGTGACGTTATATTAATGACAAATTAAATAATTTACGGAATGTAGCGTTCTCAATAAAAAGTAATATCTTAAAAAAAAGTTCACTCGGAACTTATAGATTATTTTGTTTTCTTTAACTGGTAGGAAACACAATTAGACAATGACAGCAATTGTGATTAATCAAAAAGTTGCTTTTCCGCTTGCCAGCTCCATCTGTTAGGTTGGGTAGAAAACACTTTTTTCTTTTTTTCTGAAAACGGCTAATTCAAAATACCTTTGTTTTGAATGTCCTCTCTATTGGCTATGTGCTCGATGGTTCGATAACTCCGCGGCTCACTGTCATCGTGAGTATAACTCAACTGCCGTAAAAACAATTTACTCGAGTCATTACTGACTTGCTAATGAACTGCCAATTACAGACTTATGCAAATGAGCTTTTAGTTGCGAAACGTTTATTGTATAAGCCAAATACTTACGTTCAAGTGTATTTACCTACGTAATAATAAAATGAATAGCAATTACAGTTTGGTACAACTGAAATAGCCATACGTGTCTCAGGGCAGAACAAACTCAACATCCTTCATCATCATCATTATATCAGCCCGCTGACACCCACTTTTGGGTATAGGCCTTCTCTACAACACGCCATGGCGCCAACGTAAACGGTCCTGTGCAAGTCTCATCCACTGTCGTCCGGCAACCCAGGCTAGCGTAATCCTTACCTATGAGTAATCGTTATGACTGTCCCCGTGGCTCAGTTAGTAATAAGGCCTTTGCATCTACTATAGATGATTTATACAGCGTTAGCAACTGGCAATCATGCTGTACGGGACGCTGCAGTGCCTGGAACATTGTTAGACGGATAAGGCTTGCCCAGCACCTAAGTCATCCTCTCAGCTTAGTTAGATATTAGTCAAGGGAACAGGTAATAATAGGTATGATATAATAGAGCTTTTGAGACTCAAGCATGTATCCATTTTTTATCTTTTGTTACAAATGGTTTATTTGTATAGAAATGCTTCTTATTAAAAATAAATAAATAATGTTATTTTATCCAAATAGCTGATTGATACGCATGCGGTAACCGGTTTGATTCCCGCCACGAGACAAATGTTTGTAATTATTCTGCAAATATTTGTCTCGGGGATGGGTATTTTTCAAAAATAATACTTAGGTATCTTATCAATCGCCTGGTACCCATAAGATAAGCTCAACTTACTTTGGGACAAGATAGTGTTGTATAAGAAGAAGAAGAAGAAGAAAAACATTTATTTACCACACGCACAAATCACAAAAAATATGTACATCCACATAAAAATAACATTAAAAATAAAATATCACAAATAAACAAGAAGAAGCAGATGTGGCGTGGGTAAATGGGTCCCCAACTCAGCATTGTGTAGCACCTGGCTAGGCTCAGATGCTACGCTGGTTTTCAGTTGGGGCCCCGGGTGACTTCACGACCACAAAAGAGAGAAGGAGACAGGAGAGGAACATAGTAAATGAATAGGAATATATAGACGGTAAATAAACAATCATAAAACAGTATACAGATTATTAGATTACTCAAAAATAATAAAGTAAAATAAAAAAAATCATTCAATTGAAAATGTCAAACATTATTTACTACCCAGCAGATTACGATTCCAAGCGAATGAAAAATACAAAAAACCTAAGTTTTTACATCGGAACAAATAAGATATTAATTAAAACGCCAATAAACCCTCGCGATTCCAAATTAACACGTCTGGCTGCAATCCCCGGTGTGGAATGCAAAGCATTCAGCGAACACACTTTTTTGTCTTTCGGGCATCGAATACGCTTTTTGTGTCTTTTGGGACACAATTTATGGCGGCCATTAATTATTGTACCTAGGTTGTTTTTCGCACGTTCAGATTGAACCAAATTGATCAAAGACTTTGAGTTCTCTATACAGTTTGGTTGTCTGGTCAATTGTGTATCCGATTTTGTTTATTGTTTAATAATTTTATTATAATAGTATTATTATGTTATTTTAAGGAGTTACATTTATTCTGTAGTGTTTGACATAAACTATTGTGTTTGACATCAATCATTTGTTATCAGAGAAAATTACGGAATTCTCTAACAAAGTTTGAACTTTAAGTGTCAGTTCGTTTTTGCGTGAAGAGGTCAGGTCAGACCATACATGCAAAAAACTTTCGGAGTTAAAATAATATAGATGTTTTGATATTTACTAAGGACTTATTCTTTAAAAAATAATTTGGAAACCTACTTAATTTTAAAATGTTTTATTATTCAAAAGTATTTGGGTAAAATACCTTTGAATAATTCACGAATATGAGCTTCATGTCGCTCCACCCTAAGCCCGTGGTTAGTGAACCACCATGTTAGGATCTTGGCCCCAGATTTTATGGTTGAGATTAGATGGTGCCACGCTGTCTGCTGCGTGAGGTCTCCCATTGTGCTCCCATGCTTTTTATGGTGTATAGTGTATGATGGATTGTTGGGGTGATTTATTTCCCTATTGATTTTTTGACTAAAAAGTTGAATCGTGTTAGCTAAGAATCTAAAAAAACAGGTGGTGAAGGCAAGGTTGTATTTGGTCTGTTTTTTGTACGACTACATTACGAGACAAGCCGAAGGGCCACCTGTTGTTAAGCAGTAAGCTCTACCTATTAAAACTGCAATAGTGCGGTGATCACACCCATCACTAAGCACGTTACCCACGCTGCACTGCATTGAGCATGTGAATGGAATCAAGCCTCCGTCAAGAGGTTGAAGATTCTCATAAAAATATCAAGTCAATGCAGCTATGAGACTTATTTTCTTCTCTGAGACAATCTGTCTACAACATAATGCCACTAATAATTAAAAATATGAGTCACCTTGCGTGAATGGGTTTTTATAAGGTAAGGCTTTACAGGTAATAAAGTAAGACAGCCATAAATTTCATCTTTAATGCTCGATTAAAGAGTTAAGGAGTTTTAGTACGTGTTATTTTAGAGAGCTTTTAATTACCGAAATGCTTGCAATTATTACTAATATTATTAGCACCAATGGATTTTTATTTCTTGGAAAAGGTATGTGCATATTTAACACGCGATTTAACGGTGAAAGAAAACACTGGGAGGATGGTATAGGTGCTGGGTAAGCCTAATCCATCGCACAATGTCTCAGGCACTGCAGCGTTCCGTACAGCATAAATCATCTATAATAGATGTTAAAGCCTTTAGCTAGTAAAAGCTCAATCTCCAGAAATGTTACGGATGCGCTCCAGAATATATGTACGTTGATGTTACGGGAACTAAGTTTCCTAAAACGTAACCACCCACGAACCTAAAAATTCATTCACAAAACCGTCTATTGTGTGCCGATGATCGAATTACAAACTACCAATAAAACCTCCACCGTTTTATAACCAATAATTTACAACATCGCGCCATTGAATATAAAAATGAAATTTAAAACAAACCATCAAACGATTTTATTCGAGAATCTCTAACAAGGACGCTTCCCTTAACCGGATCGTGAGCACACCTGGGTACTCGAAATTCCCTAAAAGGTCCCAAACGACATCACCACCCGATACCAAAACGGCATACATCACCTTACACAACAAAGAAAAATAAATTCTCAGCTTGAAGTAGTACGATCCAATTTTGATTGAAAGGTCCGAATCATGTTGGTAGCATTGGACATAAGTCATTCCGGAAGCGAAGAGTGCCGAGATGGTAGATTTAAAAAATGGAACGTTTGATTTGCATTTGAATAAGAGCCCCCGGCGACCCAGGTGCGCGGTACAGTCGAGTCCGAAAGTTTTTTAAAACGAGTTGGTGAAATTAATATGGATGCCTGGTTGTGCCGAATCGGTGACGTTGATTTACATACGAATTACGAAATATTTATTTTTCGCTTCCCTTCTTCTCTTCCACTCTTTACAATTTAATGATGTTAGAGGCAAGACGCAGTGGGGTGCTGGTAGTAGAATGTTGCCTCTTCTCTCTCGCCCGTGGATGCAGTGAAAATCTTAAAAGGGATATGTACTTACTTCTGGAAGATGGGCAGCAGCACTGTATTTCCAAGGCACTAGAGGAACGGCAACATTCTACTTACGACACCCCACGTCATTTATAACATAATATTGTGAATCTCTACTGCCATGTGTAATCGTTAGGAAAGTGTCTGACATATGACTGTTACTATTCTCAATGCGTTTTTTAAGCAATGATGACGAAAACTTATGTGCTCGACTGTAATACCATAACGTTAGGTTAGTCCACGTGAATTTTAACAATCCAACAAAAGTTAGGTACCTACTGGCATACACGTGTATCTAACTAAAAGGTTCCGGCTTTCAAAATAAGCCAAATGATTGTTCTCGCGTATTAAGGTACTTAGGGTTCCTTTTATGCTTGTAAGAAAAACATTTTAGATATCTTATTAAGAAGGGTTCCCATCCTGTACCACTAAAATCTTGTCACACTGTTACAGGATGGGAGTTACAAAACATGTCTTTATTGTATTATATGTTATTATTATTTTCAGCTGTTACTCTCCCACAACTGGACGAAGGCCTCCCTTTTCCCCTTCCACTCCCCTCGCGACTTCACGCAGTTACAGGCCAAGATAGTAAATAAACGTGAAGCTTGTCTCGCCATCTCATTCTCGGCCTTCCAGTCGCTCCTAGCATTGGGTGCTTCCTGTTACCTCCTAGCATTGGTCATCTCACTTTGTGCTGTTCTTCGCCCACAAATCACTGGACATGCGGCAGACGTGTCCGGCCCAGTTTCACTTCTTCCACTAATACCTTTATGTATAAAACTGCGCTACAGTTATAAGTGTGACAAAATTAACGCATCCTTATTACTTTTAAAATACAGTATTTTATGTTTCGTAGTAACAAGAAAGCCTAATAGTTTTGCTTTGTCAGTCTGTCTGTCCGTCCGTCACCGGCTTTGCGAAGAGTCTATTAGTCATAGAAAGCTGTTATTTTGCATGAAAATATTAAATAACGCCGTAAACGCTACAAAAAATGCTGAAGAAATAATTAATATAGGGTAAAAAAAGTTTATCCCCGTAGTTTTTATTTTCGTGTGGGATATCCCTGAATGGGTATTTAAAAAAAATAGGGGTTGCGAAGACAATTTTTCAATTTAGGATTCCGTTTGCGAAATATTAAGGTATTAACCTTTTTTCGAGCGTCCCCCCACTCAAATCTAAACGGACAACTGACTTTACAAATCTGGAAAAAATCATGAATGTAGTTTTAACTATGAACTTTCTATGAAAACTTTTAACTTTTTTGGGTTCGGAGAAATAGTTGCTCAAACAGGCGATGCGTTTTCCCAGACATACCGGAATACTTTAAACCGAAAACTCAATTAACAAGAGATATCTTTTGGTAACCATAAAAATGCATACACCGACTTCTAACAACAGGTTAACTACGAAACCCTACATAGCGCGTCGCCCGACACGCACGTGGCCTAATTTATTTATTACTTTCCCGACGTTTCGAACACATTTTGAGCGTTAGGGTACGCGACATTAAAAGGTATACGCGATTAAATCCTTTGTTTTAAAACTATGTAATAACAAGTTCTCAACGTATCATTAACTTTTTTATTTATTTTTGAATATCTCTTCACTTACATCCAGTAGCTCATTTTTTCCTGATTATAAACGAAAGCCTACATATTTTTTATCTGACATGTTTGAGCCCGTTCATTGTTTGGGTTTTTATTATCAGAGAACAAAGGGCGCGTAAGCGGTAGCTATCGGCTCCTCTGATCAACCTTATAGTTTTTATTATTTGTTTTTAGGGGCCCGCACAGAATACAAACACAAAAATATTTATTTGGCACAAAATTTTGGAAAAAATTAATGAGAAAAACGTTGACTGCTGCAAAAGTTTCAAAAAGAACTGAGTAGCAGAGTCAGCGCCCACCTCCGAAGTATTCAGTGTTCTTACTTAAGATCTTTATTAATGCAAAAAAAGAAAGAAAAAAATAAAACAAGGAAAGGTTAAAAATTACAAGACACATGCTAAAATTTTAAAAATGTAAATATAAAAATATTAAATGTTTTTGATTATTTGTGATTTTTATGTATGTGTTTGTGCGTGTGTGTGTATGTGTGTGTGTGTGTGGTGTGTGTATGTGTGTATGCGAATAGATCGCGATAATCTTGATTAACATGTGAATTGTGAGGATTGTAAAGACAAGATAAAAACAAGTTAGTTTGGTTACTAAGCAAAAAGTACACAAAACACAATTGAAATAAAACAATAAATTGACAGAAACAATTAGTAGTCTAGTGCCGTAGGGTACCTACCAGCTGAAGAATGTTACCCTTTCTCTCATGCCCGTGGATGTATTAAGAGCCTGCTAAGGGATACCTCGGGAAGATGGGCAGCAGCGTCTTTCCGTGTATCAACATCCTGTACTGCGCTCGACAACCCGCCTGCCAAGCGTGCAAGCGTGGTGAGTATGGCAACAAACCCTCATGGAGCTCTATGAGGGAGGCCTGTGTTCAGTAGTTGACGTTTTACGGCTGAAATGAATGATGAAAAAAAATTATAAGTAGATACATAAAATTAGGGTAACACAAAATGGCCACCAGCAAATAGGTACTGTGGGAATTGTCGTGGTGTTTAGTTGTAGGTTGGTTGATAGAACTGTAATTTTATGAAGAAGAAGTAGTCTATTCATCATCATTTCAGCCGTAGGACGTCCACTGCTGGACATAGGCCTTCCTCACATTTAGGGGTGCTGCCATACTCGCCATACTTAGCAGACGCTGCTGCCCTTCTTCTGGAGAAGATCATTAGGACATTCTAACTGCATCCACAGGCAAGACATGAGAGGCAACATTCTACTGCCTCGCGGCAATAAAAAATAAAAATATTGCAGATAATTGATACATTGGCTTTTTATTGGTAATTTTAAGTTTTTATACATATGTATGTTTGTAAACCAAGCTTTGTATTCTTTGTTACTAGGTGTTTCTGGTGTAATATCGACGATTAATTCCTAAACATAATTATTTATGCACCTTTTTCTAGTTATGTAACATCATGTACAGAACCCTTTTGTCCCTGGTAGCAGACTCACGCCTTATCTTGTTTTTATTTTAAGAAAGCCGAGATGTGTTGCGGGCGATATGCGATATGAAGCGCGGGTTCGATTTGCAGACTCGGCTTGAAGCTCAAGTGTCATGTTCCTTAGAAAAAGTATGGGAACGATGAGAGATAAAATATGACGTGGGATTTCATTTTTGGAAAAAAGGCCTCTTTTATTCTATGCTGCATTTTTTTATTTTATTTCGGAAAGCCGCCAGCTTTATAAAAAAATTAATAGCAAGTAAAATTCAAATGTAAAGCTAATAAACTAATAGGCTTATTCAAATTTTAAAATACTTTATTCAGTAACAAAAAGACTGAAATTTAGTCTTAAAAATTCAGGTAATTTCGCGATAAATACCCGATAATCCATTAAAGTAATGTGTTTTCATCGCGAAAAATTAAAAAGATCATATAATATAATAAGAAAAAAACATTACACACTGACTGTACTGTACATATAACAGAATATGTAAAGGGAATAAACACATTCGACTTTGCCTAAGCATAATTTGAATCTCGTTTGTTCACACAGCCTACTATTGACCTCGTTAGTTCACAAAAATGGCAGCTAGACTCAAAACAAGCGCTCGTGCCTTTTCCTCTCGAAAATATCTCGTCGCGCCTTTTCAGGAGGTGTCATTAATTCTGGCTTTGTGCTGCGCCCGCGCCCGCTTCAGTGACCCTCGCGGGGTTGCCAACTCTTCTCGGAGAACCTGAAAATAAAAATGTTATTATGCCGGAATCATGTGTTATGAACTGACTTAAGTATGTAGTTTGTTGTAATGATGTTATATAAAAAGAAAAGCTACATAATATTTTAATCATGAAAATGATGGCATCTGAAAATTAACTTTTATAAGCAGCTGACTTAACGATAAAGTGGTGTTGATTTTGTCGTGATGTTATTTAAATAAAAGAAATAAACTTTTATTACAATTTATTCTTTCGCTTGTAATTATGATGGTATGTATTATTTCGGTCGTATTGCAATCAATCTCACTAATATTATAAAGCCGAAAGTTTGTTTGTGTGGAGGTTTGTTACCTCATCATGCAAAGACTAGCTTACGTATCGAGCTGAAATTGCAAACGTATAGATGTTGATTAGGATTAACACATAGGGTACTTTTTATCCGGGTACAACGCATGCGAAGCGGCGAGCACAAGCTAGTTATTTATAAAATATAAACCCACACTAAAGTCTCATTAAAATTAATAAATTAAAAGTAAAAAAAACTTATTACTAAACAAGCTTTTATTTATACTTACCTACTAAAAATAATAAAATAAACATTTTCCATTAAAGTTTAATGACAACTTAAAACGTCTTTACACAATTTATGTGATAAAAAAGCTTGTCGCCAGATTAACCTGTGTACCTGTAACTTGATCTAATTGTTTTTTTTTTGCAAACAATGTGAATACGAGTACCTGCTTGAATCTCGCGACAAGCTTTTATATCACATAAATTGTGTAAAGACGTTTTAAGTTGAGTTTAAACTTTAATGGAAAATGTTTATTTTATTATTTTTAGTAGGCACGTTTAAATAAAAGCTTGTTTATTAAAAAGTATTTTTTTACTTTTCATTTATTTTTTACTTTTTAGTTATCACTGGACAGTTGGTTTCTTGTCTGTTTATCTCATGCCCGCCATGTTGGATTTAGAGGGATGTCATATAATTTTTCGAGTATGAGAGTTACTACGAGAGAGTTGCAAGCCCTTTTATTTGATATCCATATTGTAAAAGTGCATTAATAAAATAACTAGTCCGCCATCTTGTGTGTTCTGCCATATTGAATTCATAGTGACGTCACATAGCTGACTATGCATTGGCATCCAAAAAAAACAAGTATAGAAAATTTCAGCTAAATTGGTTGTAAATATCTGCTTCAAAATTGAGTTGCAAGATTCCGCGAACAAACATACATATGTATGTACAGGGCAAGCTAAATAAAAGCTTGTAAAAATGCAATAGATTATTTAGATTCTGACGGGATGAACCCACGTTAAGACAAACACTAACACCTTTACTGTTCGCTAAATAAACACAAGTCGTCAGGTTGAAAATCTTGACTGCTTGCCACTTATATCGTTATCATTATTCATTTCCATAAACGTGAACTAATTGACACAAACAAAGGCTCTAAGAAAAAATTATAAAAAAGTTTGTGGCAGATTAAGATGCATATCTTCACATATGCATCTGCCACAAACTGCGGAAAGAAAGTTTCAGTTGGCAACCCAGTCCGCTTCGCTCAACGCTCAGTGAGATAATGACGCACTTTCAAATGACGTTGTTCTAACCTCATTAATATAATGTTAGTGAGTTTTGTTTTGTGTTGACGATTTTTAATTACTTACATCATAATTATTGCTAAATTAAACATATATCGATTTTAATAAAACATTGAACTTATCCCATAAATTAGAAAGCTCCTATTTAACAGGAATAATAAAGCGTCCCCTAATTAAGCAATTTGGAATATTAATCACTTCCCGGCGAGAATATTTCGCGAAGAAAATATGCGTGAACAATAATACATTTTTGATTTTCCCGGGAACGGCCCTCGAGCCGTTCTTTTAATTACTGCGGCCAGGCGGTGGTGGGGACGACGTGTAGCGACCAAACAGTATAGCAACTGCTTAATTTACGGGCCCATGAGACCTTACAACTCTATGTCTCAGGGTGACGGACGCAATGTAATGCAGTGTTGGTCACGTGCTTCGTGAACGTGATTATCGCGGTATTGCAGTTGTAATAATAGGTGGAGGTTACCACTTTACATGAGGTGGTCATAATGCATCATGAGTTTACAGTTGTCACACTGTGGAATTATCTATAACGACTCAATTCGATTGCGCCCGTGGCACAGTTGGTGTAATAACCGACTGATACGGTAGAGGTAGTAGTGGGTTCTATTCCCGGAGAAATGTTTGTAAGTTTTTGCAGATATTTGTTTTAGGTCACGATATGGTTTTCGTAGTACTGAGGTATGTGTTGACTAATAAAATATATTACATTATTCTAACTGGTACTCATAACTTAAGCTTTACTTTGGCGCTGTGTTAGGTCTAGGTTACGGCACTTAGGTGTCCATCTGTAAAAGCGTATACTCTGTGCCGTGGGTGGCTCGACTCGAGAAAATATTTAGCCACGCGTCCGCGCCAGCCCTCGTAATTACTAATGAGCTTATACTCAAGTACATGTATAAGAGACAAACTGCGAAAAATTATGTTTTTACGAAGAAAATGTAAGATTTCGTAATACTGGGTTTAATTATATTTAATTGCGGCGTGACTGCGTGCTTCAGGTGAACAGTGCGTGAAGGACCGAAAATATTTACAAGTCTCGAGCTTTTATAATGTGTGACGACCTCTGTGGAGCAGTTGGATAGGCTGAGGCAGAGTTTTTTTTTTCGAAATGACATTATAATGTTGTTGATCGCAGATGGCCATGACAACGCTACCGGACTATGGCAAGCGCAGAAGGCGCCCAGCCGCAAAAGTTAGGTTGGGGCAACAAGCTCAAGGGCACAACTTAGGTTTGAACCACGGCTTGGACTGTTGCCAGATTTTTGTATGTAGTGATGGTTAACGTCCAGGTGCAAAACTGCACCTTAAGACGGAAGAGTGTATTCTTCGGCCCCGCCGGCGGGACCGGTTATTGAAGGTGTGCCTAGCAGCTAATGTGGGACGGGTTGACGTCACCTCCGGGTTAGCGGCGGTGAGCTCGTCAACGGGCAAGCCGAGAACGTGTCTTGGTTGACGGAGGAAAGGCTGAGGCAGAGTGTTCCGCTGCGGGATATTTATATAAACTGTAGTTCCCCGCTCGTCATTTCGTGGGTTATAAGCTGAAAATCAGTGTTTGCTCCCTGTGCAATATTTATCACTGAGCCATTGATATTAAGGCTAATCTCTTAATCTGAAAAAAATATTAAAAGTTGTTTGTAATACCTGCAAAAATGTAGTTAAGTACATGTGTAATTGAAGAGATAAACAACTGTTTTATCTATCTAGTTATATTACCAGTTTTCATAATTTTAGTGTTTGTATTCTATCAGACATCTGGTATCAAAAGCACAAGCTCTGCTTGCTTCGGGGCTAGATGGTGTTGTGTTTCCAGCATAGTTTATTTATTTATGTTCTTTAATTTAATTTCTGCAAAAAGGTCGTGGAACCAACAAAACTAAAGAAAACTGGAGAAACTATAATCGATCTGTGTATTTTTTAAAAACCTTTCTGGTTTTTCATTCTTACAATTTACAACTTCATTCTTACAATTTTATTAGTAGAACAATCTTACCGAATCCATCACACATGGAAGTAGAAGAAGCACATACCCACAACACGCCCACAATTTCAAAGTATAATAACAACCATTGCGTGATAAAAATAATGAAATCCCGGAAAAGCCCGGCATTTTCCTGAAAAATATTCGCATCGAGACGGAAAGAATAATAAGAACAACAATATGGGCCGTTATCAGGGCGCCGGGTCCACTCTTATTACAACCCTCTAATTTGCTGGGAGAGATTCTAAGGGTGTGCTCTCACTTGGCTCGCAAGATCACGTCTCTGTGTAAGAAAGGAAGAAAAAATACGGGCACTCGTGGTGATACATACGTAAAATATGTATCTAACTAGCCTCTCTTTATCACGATATTCTGACGGTCTGCTCAGCGGATTCATTGATTCTCCACGCGTTTACAATGCGGTGACAGGTCATGTGTAGGTATTTATAAATCTGAACCAAAACCACGTTGGCCGAGTCGTATGTACCCTCGACTTTTGTTCCGAAGGTCGTGGGTTCGATACCGACTGTGCAAAAATAGATTTTTATTTATTGAAAAAATTAAGCGCACATCTAAACACGTTACTTTGGCTCAGTCAGCTTCAGACGTATTGACAAGTTCTTTCCTAGGAGTATAGCCAACTTAGGCACAACACTCAGTAATCGATCTAACAATATCCCAGGAAATTCACCGTCCCGTACAACATAAATACCAGTGGCTGATGCTGTATAAATGTAAATATTAATGTAAAAGATCACAATAAGCTTGAAGAATACCAATGTAAACGCAATCTTACATCCGAGTCATCTCTCCCTACGGAGGCAGCCTACTTCTCGACGTTGTTCACGGTAAATGAAAATTTACTTGAGATTTTTCCACATTTGTTTCTGAGAATTCTAACATCAGTCAATGTTTGTACAGTTCAAAACCTCATCCAGTTTAACTTGAACTATTTCTTATAATAATTGAGGTATATATAGTGACGAACTCAAAATGTTGTCAAACGAAATCTCTGTGTTATAGAGGTAGATTATTGTAAAATATCAGATTACTTAGAGATCGAAATCACTTGGGACGGAATCTGCTGCAACTACGAAAAAGATATAAATAAAATAATTAGATACAAAAATAAAAATGTTAAATGATGACTTAACGACCGAGTGAGGTTCTTCTGTTTTCCTGACTCGCGTATCATCTGAAGCGATCAAATTCAATTTAATTTATTTACTTGTGTTGTTTTATTTGGTAATTTACGTATCTAAGAGGCCTTTGCGAGGTCATACGCTTCATAAGTATGAATTTAAACAGTAAACCGTTTAAACACTAACTGTCTTTTTTAAACTTTCGCGATCACAACACATTATTAAAACACGGTCAGGGTATTCATCGCCTAGATTACCCTTATTATTTCCTGAATTTAAGCGATAAATACCCGTCTTTAAACGAACTGTATGATATTTTTCACGCAGATCCTACGACGCTGACGTACTACTATAGATGCCTTTGCATCTATTGTTGATTCATACAGCGTCTGCAACTAGTAATCCTGCTGTATGGGACGTTGCAGTGCCTGGGACATGGTTGGTTGGATTAGGCTTGCCCAGCACCTATACCATTCTCTCAGCTAGGTCAGCTATTAGTTCGAGGAAAAACAGCTCAATACGTCTGAAGCTAACAACGCCGTAGGTTTCCTCTCGATGTTTTTCTTCATCGTAAAAGCACGTGTTAAATATGCACATACGTTTTGATATGAAAGAAAAATCTATTGGTACTATAGAGACTTACATAAAGCAGTTAAATTCATAGCAGCTTTTAGCTAACCTTTAAACGGCCACGTATCTTTACCCTGGTTTCCCTAATCTGTTCGAAACAAACTGTAAGGACAGACTGGCATTTTGTGGGTACACCTACCCGAAGGAGAATGTAATCTGCAAAGTGGTCCTCAAAGAGATTGCGAAAGAGACGATCAGGGCTTTTCTCTCTTTGACTTGACTTTACGAATGTTTTATTTTCTTTACTTTCCACGGTATATAAATATAAAGAGGTTTTTCAAACCATTCTAATCATACATACTCTTATACGTACGCATATTCTCACCTCGAGGCTTACCGTAAGCTTTCGCGATCACAATTAAATACCTAACAATAACACGGGAATTTATCGCGTGTTTTTGATTCATCATTTCAGCCATAAAACGTCCACTGATGAACACAGGCCTCATGGATCTCCATGAGGGGTAGTTGCCATACTCACCACGCTTGGCAGGCAGGCTGGTGAGCGCAGTATGGGATGTTGATACACGGATAGACGCTGCTGCCCATCTTCCGGAGGTATCCCTTAGCAGGCTCTTACTGCATCCATGGGCATGAGAGGAGGGGTATCATTCTACTGCCGGCACCCCACGGCTTATGTTTGTGTTTTTGATTATTAGGTAGATTTAAGATCGCGTAACACCTATTATTACACAGCCTTGGTCCCATGTAGTTTACCCAGGATCACGGCTGTTGAAACAGTCGAAGTATTAGGTACGCGATTATATTCCCGTGTCTTTGTTATTTAAAATAGTGAAGACTTTTTAGTATGATCTGACCACATCCGTTCCAATTGCGAAAGACAATTATAGGTTGTTAGATGGTGCTTGCGATTTCTTCTGCGTCATCATCACCATTTCAGCCGTAAATCGTTCACTACTGAACACAGGCCTCCCTCATTTTATTTATTTATTTTAATACATTATTGCACACAAACTTAAATAAGGGTACAATTGGTGGACATAATACCGAAGGCATTTTCTACCTGTCATGGATCTCTATGACGGGTAGTTGCCATACTCACCACGCTTGGCAGGCGGGTTGGCGAGCGCAGTTAGGGATGTTCATACACGGAAAGACGTTGCTGCTCATCTTCCGGAGGTATCCCTTAGCAAGCTCTTACTGCGTCCATGAGCATGAAATGAGGGCTAATATTCTACTGCCGGCACCCCACGGTTTCTTCTGCGTATTTCTGTCAAATAAGCCTTATGTTAACTCCTGTGTATCTCTAAACTAGCTGGCACCCGACATCGTTCGCGAGGACTCCAGTATAAGGTTTATCGCAACGAAAAGTATGCCTATGTCCATCCCTAAGTTCTAATTTAATTCTATCTAAAATTCATCAAAAAAGTTCAGCCGCATTGGCGTGAAAACGGAACGTGCAAATATAAAAAAGTATGCCTATGTCCATACCCAAGGTCTAATTTAATTCTATGCTAAAATTCATCAAAAAAGTTCAGCCAAATTGGCGTGAAAACGGAACGTACAATTAAAAACCTTCGCATTTATATACAAGTGGGGAACTCCTTTAAATCGGTTCAGTCATAAAATGTAACAGACGGACAGAATTACTTTCACATGATTCGAAATGTTAGTAAGATTTAAATTACTCGTAATTTACTCGTACCCATACTTCGAACTGCTTACGCACTGACCAATCCATTGAAACGACCCACAGTAGCGTGAACCCTTGCCCAACGATAGTGGCACTCCACATTAATTTCACAGCAATTAATAATGAGCAATTCGATAATTAATTTGTGCAAAAAGAGCCGAGCATCCGTAGAATCGCCCAGTAAATCACACTCTCACAATGCCGGCAGGTGGTGACGATAACCGGGGTTTAATTACGTGGAATAATTATAGAACGGAATATTTTCCGGGCCCTAACTATCTCAGCCTTCTTCCTGCGATAACTAGGCGGTAATTGCAAGTGCTCGAATTAAACTCGATCCGATGATGCTATTTGTTTAGTGAGGCGACGTTGATGCGATAACAAATGGTACGAGTCTGTGAATTATAATTAGTGCGTTTATTTGCATGCTTATAATGGAGTTTAATCAGCGCTTATTTTCAGGCATTATTCGATTTACGGTATGTGTGAAAGTAGCACCACTGGTAGAAAATATGAGGAGTAATAGGTTGGCATGGTATGGTCATGTGAGGAGGGATGAATCGAATATAGAATTGCAGTGGCAGAAGAATGTTGTCTCTCCTCTCTTGCCCGTGGATTCAGTAAGAATCTGCCAAGGGATACCTCCGGAAGATAGGCACCAGCGTCTTTCCATGTATCAACCTCACGGAAACTTCATGCACCTTATTTTTAACATTCCTAAAATACGTAGGTTCACCTGTATCTATGTAACCATAACGGAATCTTCGCACTTTGTATAGACTCCCTTTAAGACATCACATTTAATCGCAGCCTTGCCTACTTATTAATGACCGATGACAATACAATGATTCGGCGTGTTTTTTAGTTTTTACATTTATATATCTATTCTGTATCGGACAGAATTAGTAAATTATAAAACACCTGTAAAAGCCATGGAAATGGCACAGCTTGTGACTGAAAGACAATGTATAGATTAGTATAGTGTATATAGCGTATAGCGTTTATGTACATATATATAAGACAAAATAAATAAGTTAATTACCTACTTATATAATTGCCTTAGAGCTTAATAAAAAAACTGTATTGATGATATTCTCAAGAAATAAATAATCTAAGGCTCATGAAAGGTTTACCACTTTATTAAAGGTTACTCAATTGTTCGCAATTATCTGCTTGAAATGAAGGGTTCCTTGAATTACGTACCTCTATTAGGTCCATCCTTCGCGGCACGTGCTGCAATATCGTTTTATGGCGCACGAATTCCCGCTAAACCCGGTTGCCTAGCAACGTTTGATCTGAAAGTAAAAAATATAAGCGCATTTGCTCACCTGTGACAATTCACAATATAGTTGTTGCCCCCGGCCGGGGTGGCAAGTTGAGCGTGAACTTTTGATATCGAAATATTAATTTGTCGGCACCAATAACGGGAGGTAAGGCTGGCAAAATAAATTGTGCATTTTATAGCTTAAAATTTTAATTAAATTTTCAAGTCCTTGGTCCTTATTAAAGTAATTTTCACGTGATTGTGTTTAATAGATTTTAAGTTATGAACGTACCAAAAGCGCCTCCAAATGGTTAGGATAATACCACCTGACACATACTGCTGCGTCTTCGCCTGGTCGCTGCTTGAACTTGACTGGACACGATGCCGCGTGTGTACATGGCGGTAGTACTATCCCTGATGAACTCTACAAAAAGTTCTACTTCTACTACTACGAGTATATTATTATAGTAAATAAATAAACATGGATTCCTTATAATATAATAACATAAACACGGGAATTTATCGCGTAATACCTGTTAGTGTTGTGTGCCGCAATGAAAACGCGGCCTTACCGAGTTCTGAAGACAAAGTGAGGGTAGTTGCAAAACTACCATCGCTTCTGATGGACACTTCAATGAAATCTCCAGTCAACCCGGGACCACGATTGTTGAAACAGTCGAAACGTCGGGAATAATCAAAGGTATTACGCGATAAATTCCCGTGTTTATGTTATTATATTATAATGAATTGTGATCGCGTAAGTTTACGAAAAACTAATATCGATTCCTACCGCAGGACAGATGTTGATACTGTTTCTGCATACATTTGTCAGGTCTGGGTGTTTTCTCAGTATGATACAGACAGCTGTGTGAAGTGTTCAATATTATTCAATAATTATTATTAAAAATTATTTTTAAATCTATAAGCTTATCTTAATCAATTTTTTAAAAAAGTTTAATGCTGTTATCAGCATCAACGTATCACGGGCTTTTTAACAGACCCTAAACAAAGAACGACACCTATCAACACTCCCCAAAGCAAAAACGCAGCAGGTCACAAAGCAATTACCGATATTGTCGCCGGACCCGCCAGATGCTGAGGGTGATCATTTAAAAATCACTGCACATTGTTCTGTGCACAACTAATTGTAGGGAAAGTGGGGTTCGATGGACTCCGACTAAATCATTTTCTAATGGGGGAACTCTGATTAATTTCTGTTTTGGTACGAATATAGTGGGTTAGGGTTTTCGGTTTTGATGTTGGGATTGTTTAATGTGATTGGTGTAGAGAGAGTGCTTGTTAAGAAAATAGACGGGTTAACGGGATTCGAGGTATGTATTAGGTTGTTACATATGATATTGGCGTTTTGTCGTACTGGCCACTTTGATCTCAAATAACTCCTCCGCCGTGGGGTGCCGGCAATAGAATGTTACCCCTCCTCTCATGCCCGTGGATGCAGTAAGAGCCTGCTAAGGGATACCTCCGGAAGATGGGCAGCAGCGTCTTTCCGTGTAACAACATCTCGTACTGCGCTCGCCAATCCGCTTGCCAAGCGTGGTGAGTATGGCAACTACCCTTCATGGATGATCCGTGAGGGAGGCCTGTGTTCAGTAGTGGACGTTTTACGGCTGAAATGATGATGATGAACTCCTCTTTGGTTGGGAATTCCAAATTCAAATTTATAAAGCTATTTACTCGTGCAGTTGTGTTTCGAAAACTATAAATAATTTGTTTTTCCTCTTTTGTATTTTTTCTTTGCGTCACTCAGTTTACAAAATGGAAAGCTTGAAATATCGCGTTATTTACGAGTACGAGTTCCACCGTGGCACCAGTGTTGCATAAACGGCTCGAAGGACTAATTATGTGTGTGTTGGTGATGTCGCAAAAGAAAACACAGTGCGTTTTTGGTTCCAACGTTTTAGTTCTGGAAATTTCGACCTGCAGAACAAGCCCCGTGGACGGCCGGAGACCAAAGTTGATAATCAAGAATTAAAGGCTATTGTCGAATCGTATCCATCGCAAACTACGTCCGAGTTAGCTGCAGGCTATGGTGTTAGTGATAAAACTATTTTAATCCACTTGAAGCAAATTGGGAATGAGAAAAAGCTTGAAAGGTGGGTACCTCACGAGTTGAGTGAAGCAAGGCGACAAACGCGCGTCGACTGCTGCGTTACATTACTCAACCGGCACAATAATGAAGGGATTTTAAATCGAATCATTACCTGTGACGAAAAGTGGATCCTATACGATAATCGGAAGCGCTCATCGCAATGGCTGAACCCTGGAGACCCAGCCAAATCATGCCCCAAGCGAAAACTGACTCAAAAAAAGTTACTTGGCGTTTGGTGGACCAGTGCCGGTGTCGTCCACTATAGCTTTCTTAAATCTGGCCAGACGATTATGGCAGATGTCTTTTGTCGGCAACTGCAAGCCATGATGGAAAAGCTAGCTGCTAAATAACCGAGGCTGGTCAATCGATCTAGGCCACTGCTGCTTCAGGACAACGCTAGATCACACACTGCTCAACAGACGGCTACCAAATTAGAAGAGCTTCAATTGGAATGTCTAAGACATCCACCGTACTCTCCGGTCCTTGTTCCAACATTACCATTTCTTTTGAAATTCGGATAACTTCTTGCAAGGGAACTCCCGAAGGGGCAGTCCAAACCGCCTTCAAAGATTTTATTGATTCCCGTCCGAATGGTTTTTTTAGTAAAGGGATCAATGAACTAGGTACCTGTGAGATGACAAAAGTGTATAAATAGCAATGATTAATTAACGTACATACATTGATTAATTAAATATTTTACATAAAACAAATCGACTTTATGTTCCTCTTATACAAAACGCCAATATCATATGTAATATTACTTGAAAAGCTTGTTTTGTGAATGCGGTAATACTGAGCGCTACCTCTTTGTTTGACTCCATGCAACGCGCTTACCTGCAGTGCCGTGTGATGTCAGCAGTAGAATGTTGCCTCTCCCCTGTTGCCTGTGCAGTAATTGTAAAGTCCTTAGTTGTTAGTGTTTATGAAATGATGAATCTCTTCTTTATTAGAACTTATTATATACCTACTTGTATACTAGTCATTTTTAAACTTTTGCGACCGTGAAACATTATTAACACATATTTAAACGGGTATTTATCGTGTTATTTACATTTATTATTGCCCGACGTTTTGCCAGGAGTGCACGCACCATGGTGCCGGGAAGACTCCCCGGGCGTCAAATATGTTTTAAATAATATACCTATACTGCTACTGCTTTTATACCTTGTACCTCTATGTTTGTATGCGTCAAAAATAAATGAATTTATGTTACCTTTCTGCTTTATTTACATAGATAGTTGTTACATGTTAGGAGTTATTCATCACTTTAAAATTTTACATTTGAGTTAAGTTCGTTATAGGTACTTCCAACTTCGATGAAAGATGTTAAGCTGAGTTTTACGAACTATAGTTACTTACTCTCTACGTATTACGAGCTGGGGTTTGGGATTAAATAATGTAGTCCAATTAAACTAAAATTAACACTTTAATCACAGATCACACCATTAAGAATCTCTCAGCAGATTCTCACTACAACACTTCTTCGCTGAAAAATGTAAACACCGGTCCTTTCTGGATCTATCGCTTACTTACTAGTTCACGTTTGCGCTCGGCGCAACAGTATTATACTTACGTTTGGTAATATGGTGTTTTCTTTTGCAGATTTTGGAATTCTGCGTGCTAAAATTGGTGAGTTTATTTTATTTAAGTAGTCATGCTTATAATTTTTTTTACAGTTGAACTATTTCATGTGGTAGGTAGAGTTGAGCTATTGGTAATAGCGTTCATTTTAAAATAAACGTGATATATATATATATTTGGTTTTGTAAACACGGTGGTTACTCACTTGGTGTCATGTTGGCCCTACGTGCGGACGGGCATTATATCCCATGATGATGATTTTCTTAAACTTCGAGGATATCTATCATACTACGTGAGTAGCCCCCGTATTTTCAAATGAATAGCGATTTTATAACAAGGTTGAGAGATGAGTATTTATTGAGTTAGACTGTCATAGCGCGGTTAGTTAAGCCGACTGAGATCCACTAAGGTTAGCGGGTTCGAATCCCGTCATACAAAATAATTATTTTCGTGGTTTGTTTTTAACTTGGTTTCAATTGATAACAAATGTAGTCAGTGTTCTCACAGTTAAAATTCTTATAAGTTTGGAATAAAACAAAAAGTATTACCACAGATTAAAGAACCCATTTTAACTCGCGTGTCATCTGAAGTGAACAGATTCAATTATGTGCTTTATTCTATTCATTTGTGATGATTTATTTTGTAATTTGTGACGCGTCAATAAGGTCCATGCGGCCGCACTGAATAAAGTATTTTTTGATTCTTGATTGATTCTTGATTCTTTCGAAAAGTGTCTCAATTGGATTCTACAGTGCTAATAAACTACTAAAAAATTCACCAAGAGTCTACATTACAAATTGGCGACAACATGCACGGTTTGGAGATAAGTCACATCAAAAAGATAACTTTAAACTCCTTTTTTAACCTGAGTCCGAATTTCCAAAATTCACTTCTTAGTAAGCAGTTTTGTGGCACGACAAACATACCCTATATAGTTTAAATTCTCTAGGATCAAAGATTAAGGCTGTATGCTGTCTGTCAGTGTGTCTAATAACATTTAAATAGTGATTTGAACGTTACCTAAACAATTTATATTTTTCCTATGTTTTGATCATGTAAAAAGTTAATTAAAAAGTAAGTTCTTTACATCTATTACAAAGAATTTATACAGCGTCAGCAACTGGTACTCATGCTATATGGGACGCTGCAGTGCATGGGCCATTGTTAGATGGATATGCACATACATTTTTCAAGAAATAAAAATCCATCGGTGAACGGCCGGTATCGAACCTACGACCTTCGGGTTGAAAGCCGGAGTACGAAAAAAGGGAGTACATACCACTTGGCTAACACGAGCTGAGTTAATTAATGATGTAAAACAAAACATAACTTTTTATCTATTGTTGATCTGGACCAATACCTTCCAGGACCATCTCAAGATGGGACCAAACTACTATAGATATAACATAATGATGTGAACCTACGCAGCGATAACTTTTTATGGTGTGCCAATCTGTCTGAATGCGGTTGACATATTTTTACAAATAACCCGGACCTTCGGATATCATAAAACCCTGAATTTTTAGTGGTAGTCGAGATTGTACAATTTTTCAATTCTTTACTTTTTTAGAAACTTTCAAAAGGGAATATGCATGCATGTGGTTCCAACGTGTCTGAGATATTTTTTTCGATATCTCTATCGAAAAAATATTATTATTGGTATATAGATAGATAGATAAACTCTTTATTGTACATTCACCATATATCATAAATTTAGCAAAGAGAAACACAGACAAATATAACATACAATGGGCGGTCTTATCGCTAAAAGCGATTTCTTCCAGACAACCTTTGGATAAACAGGATATAAGATAATAAAAACAAAGATTATATAAGGTATATATTGCGTTTATATATAATATGTAGTTCCTATTTTTTCCCTTTAAAAATAATTTTACAATCTCAGCCGTAGATCGTCCTCTGCTGGACAAAGGCCTCCCTCATAGAACTCAAAACGCTGAACATGAGGTTGTTGCCACACTCACCACGCTTGGCAGGTGGTTGCTGATACACGAAAGGAAGCTGCTGCCCATCATCCGGAGGTATTCCTTGGAATTTTACTGCATCCACAGGAAAGAGAGGAGGGGCAACATTCTACTACCGGCACCATACGCCATGGAAAATTAATTTCCGGGCAAAAAAGCGCGGCAACTTCAAATTTACGATTCTCGACATCTTGATAGACAGGGACTCTGACGTCACGACGTTAACACGTTACTAGGTATGTTTTCCTAATCTATGTGTTTTATATAATGTATGTACATTTAATCATTTCGTTTTAAGTGTCTTTTATATCAATAATAAGTTCTTATATATCTGACGAGCTCTGTGGCGCAGCGGGCGAAGGACCGGCTGCGACGCAAGGGGTTGCGGGTTCGATTCCCGCCTCGGGACAAATGTCTGTACGATCTGCAGATATTTGTTCAGGGTGTTCTGGGTGTTTTTCTATTTATAATAAAAATATGTATCTATGTAGTATAATGTATTAAGTATATCAGTCATCTAGTACCCATAACACAAGCTCTGCTTAGCTTGGGGCTAGATGATGCTGTGTGATTTGTCCAGCAGTATTTATTTATTTATTATATCTAAAAGCCGTGGGGTGCCGGCAGTAGACTGTCACCCCTCCTCTGCTGCCCGTGGATGCAGTAAGAATCTGCTAGGGGATATCTCCGGAAGATGGGCAGCAGCGTCTTTCCGTGTAAGAACATCCCGAACTACGCTCACCAACCCGACTGCCAAGCGTGGGAGTATGACAACAACCCCTCATGCACTTGGATCTCTAAGTCAATGAGGGGGGCCTATGTCCAGCAGTGGATTTCTTACGGCTGTAATGATGATGATGATATCTAAAAGTATTCGCTTAATTTCGATACAAAAGGCACCGAAGTAGGTACTCTCAATTACAGGGTTCATTGGTGCTTTATTAAAATCAATCGCCGCGCCGGCGTGCACTAGTAGACCGAAACTCGTCAAATGAACACCGGTAAAAAGGAAATGAACCCGATTGACAGGAAGTAGGACATTGATTCAATTCCCGCTATTGTTGTGTGTTGGTCACGGCCAGCTATGGCATTCTGTACATTTTTGTGGGGTGCCGGCAGTAGAATGATGCCCGTCTTCTTATGCCCGCGGATGCAGTTAGATCATCTGCTAAGGGATGCTTCCAGAATGGGCAGCAGCGTCTTTCCGTGTACCGACATACCGCGCTGCGCTCGCCAACCCGCCTGCCAAGCGTGGTTAGTATGGCAAAAACGCGCGGATGATCCCAACCATTTTTTCTGACTCAGTAAACGATTGCGATGTTACCTGTATGTATTTCAATTGAAACAGAGATGGTTCGTTATTTACGTATTTGAATTAAAAAACGTTTAGTAACTTAAAATGCGTGGTCACCCTACTTTTCCAATTACAACCTCTTTGAAAACAAACTGTTTTCAAACGAATTTTTGCTTATCTGTCTATCAGTATCGTCATAACAACCTCTTTACATACTTACTGCGACGATTGTTAAGTACATGCATTTGACATAAGGTTTCTTCGGAAACAGTAGGGTGATCGTGCTCTCAAATCATCCCAGTTTTTTTTTATTTTTTGCTGTACTGACCAAAATAAGTCGCAGGAATACTGTTAGTCCTAACCTATCGTGATCCTTAAGAGAAAGTAAGTTAAATGCTTCTTTCTTGCTCCACGACCACTAAATCATCCTGTATATCGACTAGAGAGAGTGATAGACATTCTGTCTCTCTCTCTTCGCTATCACAATGTCAAAGTCAAAGTCAATAAGTTTTTATTTAATAAAGCAAAAAGCTACATAGAATAATCAATTTATAAAATAAAAAGTGATACCATAGGGGTTCCTTTTTACCATTTTGATCCGGAACCCTAATTAATAGTTTTTCATGAATAAATCTACGACTGCCGGGTCCGATGGTCAATAATAAGATTAAAATGTCAGCGATCAAGCTTATCATATTATCAGCGATTTCAAGCTTTTAAATATTTAAAGTATCAATTGTCACATAGAAGTGTAAGTATGTCTATAGTGTTTTACAACATAACATCCATTTGCCAGTAGCAGGCGAACCCAGTAGGTAAGATCCGGGGAAAATTCCCACTTTGCTTCCGCGCCATCGCCGCCCAAATGGTTTTTTAGCCAAAAAGCTTTATCACTTCCGTGGGGCTATGGGCTGCGGGCAGCCACGTAGATTTAGAGATACTAGATAAACTGGTGGATATTTTTCATGAACCACTCGACCATTGTGGGTATATCCCATTGTTAACTATGTGAGATTGTACAGCGGATTGTTTTTCTTCAGAGGTCACACCTTTGAGGTAATTTTACGGGTTATTTCTTATAGATAATATGCATTGTCATTGTAAAAAACGTGTTTCATGCAATACTGCATTGTGTGACCAGGCCATACTGACAGCTGCATCTTTTTTAAAACTCGTCTAAATTAAAATTATATTTACATCATTTTTTAATACTGTGCGAGTTGCCAAGGTGGAGTTAAGTGATGTGCAGTAGTTCAACAGGTTTATTTAACAAATAAATAATGCTGGAAAATTCACACAGCATCAACTAGCCCCAAGCTAAGCTTTAACTTAATACATATACATAGATAGATAGGTACATAGATATATATTTTTATTATAAGTATATAGAAAAACATCCAAAACACCCGGAAGAAATATCTGCAGATGGTACAGATATTTGTCCCGAGGCGGGAATCGAACCCGCAACCTATTGCGTTGCAGGCGGGATCTTCGCCCGCTGCGCCACAGAGCTCGTCGTAGTCGGTCTCTGAATTCATGCTTAAGTATTTTTGTAAATTGTTCAAATACTTACACAATAATATTAAAATAGCAACGGTGCAATTATGAATTAGTCCATGTCCATTTTAGGCGAATCAGGAAATTATCTGTATGTCATTTTTAGGCATTCGCTATTTTGCTCAGATTACGCTACAAATCTAATAAATTAAATCAAATAGTAGATTTTTGGTGAATGGTGTGATAACTGGTGCCTAGGACCTTCCTTGTTCATTATCACAGCAGTACGACATCCTCTGCTGGACATTGCCATACTTACCACGCTTGGTAGGCGGGTTGGCGAGCGCAATACGGAATCTTGATAAACGGAAAAGCGCTGCTACTCATCTCCCGGAGATCGAGTATCCCTAATTAATTTCAAATCTATCTAATGAGCGCTTTAAAAACATTACACATATATGTATGTAGGTTAGCGAATTTGTTACTAAATATTAATTACTAAACCTACGTAATCATTTTTAAGCAATGCTCTATATGCATGTCTCTTCCAGTAGTATATTTTGCATCATGCCGACCAGTGGGCAACGCTGCAGAATGCACGCAGTGGATCACTTTTATAGCCGGAAACCGTAAAATAAATGTCGACCCATCGCTGGTCCCGGCTAATGACATCCTACCTACTATGTCGTCGAAATCAATGTTGCAACAGTGAAAAACTACTAAATATTCCCAGTTCCGTTAAGTACGAACAGAACAATATATGTATACCTTCGAAGCTGAATTGATACTAAAATTAAATTCAAGTTAAATTCCAACCCAAAATATACTTTATTGAGTGCGGCCGCATGCGCCTTATTGACGCGTCAATTACAAATTAAAACAACACAAATTAATAGAATAAAGTGCATAATTGAACCAATAATAGTTCTTAGATAATAAGTAAATAATGCTGGACATTACCATCGATGAAGTGTACCGTCGAGGCAAAGACCCGTCGAGGTAGAAACCCTTCGAGGTCTTTTGAGGTCTTGTCTTGTCTTTTTATATTATGGCTTTTTGTGTTTGGTTTTACAAAATTCCGCCAGTGTCAAGTTTCTAAATTCTTATGTTATTTGGCTGGCCATGTTAGCGACCATTTTTTCATTTTGAGGTCTTTGAGGTAACCGATTGACAAAACGTACCGTCGAGGTATTGAACATCGAGCTAACGTCGTTAGAGCTTGAGTACAAAACCCATTTCACACAGCACCGTCTAACCCAAAGAAAGCAGAGCTTGTGTTATGGGTTCCAGATGGTTCATAGAATAACTACTTTTTTTCAATATACGAATCAAATGTCATATGGAAAGATAGACCCGGGATAAATATCTGAAGGGAAATTACTAACAACTGTCCTGCGGCGAAAGTCGAACCCTTAATAAACCTAATATTGCCAATTTCATTAATTCTAAGAATTGACACTAAAAAGTGTTTTCTTTTCTTTCTTTCTTTAAAAAAAAACATCGGTTCTAATACAATACTCTACAATTATATTGTAGTTGCTTATACATTTAAATTCGTTTACGGTCAGCAGAGACAGTGCGTCACGCGGACGCGTAACGTCTGCGGGGCGTGCCTAGGGCGTTCCGGAAGCGTATTACTCGCCAGCCGTGGACGGAAATCGGCAATATATTCCGATCGCCGCCGCCGCCCGCAGTAAATAACTGAGATAAGGAGTGTTGTGCCTTACGCTGCGGGGACGCATGATTTGTGGGATTGTTTTACCAACGTTACTTAGATGGTCATCTACTTAAGTGTAGGTATACTGAAATCAGTCAATAAACCATTGGAAGGGAAGAGTATTGGTGTTCACTTATCCCGAGAGTTGGAAGCAACACAGAATTACGCGCACAACGTCTCTTCATGAACGTGTAGATATGTGCAGCAAATCAACTAATTTTCTCAGTCAAAGGCTAAGAAACATAATATACCATCGATACAAACATTATGGTTAATTTAAAAAAGATAAGATCTTAATTATTCATCATCATCATCATAATTTCAGCCGTAGGACGTCCACTGCTGGACAATGGCCTCCCTCATTGATCTCCAAGTACTGCGGTTGGAAGCCGTCTGCATCCATCCTTAATTATTAACGTTGATAAAATTTAATCAACATTTAATTGACAGTATTTGTAGAGGTACAAAAGACGTTAAAAATCGCTAACCTCTTGATGAACACCGATTATTCATAAAAAACCTAATTAATTTTGACTTTTGTTGTGTAATGTTTTAGACTTCACACAAAATAAACCCCAAAACCAAGCCTATAAGGGATAAAATAGCCTATTGCTGGTTTTTTAATTTTCAATTTATTTAGGGACTTCTTGTCTTCAAAGTTTTCTCTTTAAAAAAAACCACAAACGTAAGATATTCGTCTTGCCCTTAAGCAAGCTTCAAAATGATGGACACAGCTAAAGGCCCTATAGTTGCAACCATATTTCAAGCTTGTCCACATCATTTCTCGCTGGACACATTAAGGTCGGCAACGGAAGTCATTGGAGCCCTAAATAAATACGCTTCTCGGTTAATCGACGGTGAAGTAGGGGAATACCAATGTTCTATTAGTAAGCGATTATGATTCCGAGATGCAACGATATTTTGTTCGATTACAGAATGACAGTAATAATTCTAGGTTCGATCTTTTACGATTTATTCGAGTTTAAGGTGAGGTTAAAAATCTGCGGGTTATTTTATAAATTTTATTAAATAAATATAATTTAATTTATTTAGTTTATTATGAATCATCATCATCATTACCTCAGCCAAAGGACGTCCACTGCTGGACATAGGTCTCGCTCACGAATTTTACAAGTAAGTGCTGACCATGAGGGGTTGTTGCCATACTCACCACGCTTGGCAGGCAGGTCAGCAAGCCAGATTTTAATACACCGAAAGACGCTGCTGCCCATCTCCCGGAGGTATCCCTTGGCAGATTCTTACTGCACTTCCATATGACAAGAGAGGAGGGGGCAACATTCTACTGCCGGCACAATTCGCGGTACTTACCACTTGGCCAGCACGGCTTTTTGTAGTAGGACAATAATAGGCTAAATAAACTAATAAATAAAAGCGCAATGCGTACTCACAGAACATCATAATTTCACATTTATTCACAAAAGGAACATCCGATAAGACTTTAGCCAACTGTTCCAATACACAAGAACTTGTGGACATTAATAGCGATCTATGCACTCTTACCTGCGTGTACTGTATATACAAGCTCGTATATAAAGATGTAAATAAGCGCAGTGCGTGCTGACAGTACATAGAGGTAACATGCCGCAGAACTTCTCGTGCATGTTCTAATGATGCTGCGGAAGTAACACGATGAAGCGGAGAAATACAATGAAAACTATTCCTATTTATATTAAATTAACAAATTCTGGAAAATTAATGCTCAAAAAAATAAAAACAATGCAAACGCAGGTTTTGTAATGAAATGGTTGGTTTACTTAAAATTCCTTCATAGAAAATTATTTTGCTCAGAAAAATAAACAATTTAACTGAATTTAAAAGGAAACATTCAGGTCATGAACACCAAGTAGTTTTGGTGAAGAAAAAATCGCGGATTAGTTTTTTTTATTTTGAGATCATGAGTTCCTTATCGATTTTTTTAGAAAACTAGTACACTGGGTGGAACCCTGTGTATTTTTGGAGTAATTTTAGTAAACCTTATTTTGTAAATATATATATATATATATATATATCAACTTTATATATATATATATATATTTATTTCATTATTTGTATATCTTCTCTTGTCCGTGGATATAATTAGAATCTACCAAAGGGATACCTCGAGAACATCCCGTACCGCGCTCGCCAACCCGTCTGCTAAGCGTGGCGACTAACATGGCAACCCCCTCATAACCTTGGTGATGAGGGAGGCCAATGTCCAGCAGAGGATGTTTTTTTTATTAATAATTTTAAAGGACTTTTAGTCGCGACTATGTCAGTCAGCAGAGGATGTGGTCAACAGTCCTACGGTTGAGATGGATCTTATTACTTTGTTTAAGTATTTTACCTACCCGTTCATCCCCAATTTCATTTTTTTTATAAAAAAATCCAAATAAATAAATATTTATCGATAAATTAAATGTTTTTTTTTATTACCCTTGCTTTTTGGACGCTTTACCTGCCTTCCGCTCACAGCGCACACCACACGCAAGCATTCCTGACGAAGAATGATGCTTTCGGCTCCTCGCGAGTAGGTAGTGCTTTGTTCGAGTGATTAACTGCCTCGGTGCTAAGCCCTTTAGCTAATGAGTCGACAAGTATTAATCATTGCGAGAAGCCGGACCGTCCGTGGGTGGTAGGCAAAGAGGTCGGTTATATCAATCATAATACTAGAAAATAGTATTAGCGCATCTGGTTGCTTGTGAAAGTCGACCTCCGTGGCTCCGTTGGCCTAGTCGGCTGAGGTTGCGGTTAACCCCGCAGGATCATCGCCGCAGAAGAGATCGCCTTTACCGATAAGGCCGCCCATTGTGCCTCATATTTGTAATGTTTCTTTTTATTATTTGTTTGTTTTTTATTATTTGCTTGGTGTGCTATAAAGAGTATTTGTATTGTATTGTACATATCTTTCGCTATCACGACACATTATTTACACAGTCATATTTAATCGGGTATTTATCGCGTTATTTACCTTTATTATTGCCCGACGTTTGCAGTCGATCACCCATCGTGGTCCCGGAAAGACTTCTTCCCGAGACCGGCAGGGTAATTACGTATCTCGCGACAGGTTTTGCAACAGGCGATCTTTGCTGTCAAACGTCAATTTTGTATTAGAGAACAGCAAGGAATTGACATTTGACAGCTGCGATCGCCTGTTGCAAAACCTGTCCCGAGATACGTAGTCACCCTGCCGGTTAATAATAGGTAGCCAGGGTTTGCTTAGTTTGAGACTAGATAGACAACATTTATATTAGCACGATTTAAGGTACCAAATAAACTTCCTCAACCTTACCATTTTCGTACCTTTATACAGATAAACTTAAATACAACTGCATATTCCCAACTCCCATAAATTCAGATTTCACATCGAAAAGAGAACAATCTACTCTGTGCAATGCACTAACTTAACTGACAGCGAAGTGTTGACTTCCTGTCCGCAATATTGCAGGTAAAATAATATTTATGATGAAATACAGGTATCAAAATTCCGAGAAACAAGGCATGAGATGAAAAATCCCTGGATAAATAATATACATTTCATGGAATTCTCATCCAAAAATATCCGTTAAGCTTAATCATTCCACAAATAGTAATCACGTTGCTTCAAAAAAAAAGCAACGTGATTCTATTTCCATGTTTTCAAGTTTAAAACTTGAAAACATTCCAGAAGTAAATTCCACGAAGGGAAACACGTGGAATTTAAATTCAAAAACATTCTTAAAATAAACTCCAGGACAAAACTACCCAAACCAATCACTCCGATCGCTCAGGCCTTATGGGAAATGGCGTTAGGCTTCGCATCGGCTAATTACCGTAATTAATTAGATCCCACGGCGCAGACGCGGTAGAATAGACGATTGATGCCGGCTACATATCGCCGTCACGAGGTGACGAGTCGGTTTAAATCCAGCCATTAGGATTTTTTTGTCCAGTCTATGATACCTCCGATCAATCATACTAATGTTTCTACTTGGCTGTACCGTGGATAATTGTAGGGTGAATTGTTTGATTAATTTTAGGGTAGGTATCGACCCGAGTCCAGTTTGCCGTTGAGTACCGGCAGTAGAATGTTGACCCTTCTTTCTTGCTCGTGGATGCAGTAAGAATCTGCCAAGGGAAGATAAGCAGCAGCGTCTTTCTGTGAACCAACATCCTGTACTGCGCTCGCCAACCCTCCTGCCAAGCGTGGTGGCATGCCCCTCATGGAGATCCATGAGGGAGACCTGTGTTCAGTAGTGGACGTTTTACGACTGAAATGATGAATGATGAATCTACGAGTGTACTAATATTATAAAGTTTGTGATTTGTGAGTTTGTGACGTTGTAGGGGGTAATCTCAGGACATACTGAACCGATTTTCAAAATTCTTTTATAAATAGAAAGCCACAGTATTTGTGAGTGTCACAGGCTATAAAGTTACCCGAAAATTAAAAGACTTTTTCGTGTTAGTTGGATTTGCAAAGTAAGTCAGAGAAAAAATGGTTGAACGAAAACGTTTCTTACGAACGCTGCCTTAATGATGAGAGGTATATGATTGAGTTCTAGATAAAAGTTTAAGAACTTGATACTGCCTACAAAAAAGTCAGCAACAGCCTATGTCTAACATTCATATTTAAGTTACAAAAAGTAGTTTTTTAAATTTAAAAATAATTTAAATTTAATTCTTATCTAACCTAACCTAACCACACTCATAATTTCACCACTAGTAAAAATGCTTAGCGCCCAACGAAGTGGGCACCGGGTCAGCTAATAAATTATATACTCAATAGTAGAAACAAAATATTATTAATAGCATTTTTGAAATAAAAATGCTTTATTGAAACGTGTAGAGCAGCTTTGACATTGGCAGTATAGCGGCAAGTAGTCGTCCAAGCCATAAATAAAAAAGAAGACAAATCAGCATCTTGCCACTTGAAACGCCGTGTAAATAGTCCATAAAATAAAAGCAATAATGCAGATACTTGTACAATTAGCGGTTTGGGCGGGCGGCGGCACGCGTGCGCTGGAGCACTCTCCGCCCGCCCTAGGGAGTCATTGCTGCCTAATTAATTACAGGGAAAAATACCAACGCCTTGCTTCAAGGGCTTTGTGGGGTTTTGATTTTTCAGTGGGAGAATGTAGAACTAATGCTGTGTGTAGCTTTTTGTTTTAGCTAGAATTAATGAATAAATTGAATGAATGAATGAATAAACACTTTATTGTACACAGATGAACTTAAAAGTGCCGTGGGGTAAAATCTTATGGTAAAACGTCCACTACTGAACCTCCCTCATGGATCTCCCTGAGCGGTAGTTGCCATACTCACCACGCTTGGCAGGCGGGTTGGTGAGCGCAGTTTCCCGGATAAAAAGTAACCTATGTGTTAATCCTAGTCAACATCTATACATTCGCAAAATTTCAGCTCGATACATACCTACGCTAGTTTTTGCGTGAAGAGGTAACAAACCTACAAACAAACTTTCAGCTTTATAATATTAGTGAGATGGTAAGTTTAAGCCTAATGAGGATACAATGACATCCTCAAACATGCTAAATCGAAAAATAACGACTATTATTTTCGTCTGCGCCTTCTAAATTTATCGCAATCAAAGGTCAGATTCAAATGATCATTAGTTTGGTGTTGAGGATGAAATTAAAGTGCCGCCAGAGACGTGCTATCGACCGAAGCCGGCGGATGACTGACTGATCCGTTAAATATGTGATTCCTTTTTCAAATCTGTTTTTTCTTTAAACGCAAAAGGCAAAGACTCATGAGTTATTCCGCCTTGTAGTTTTATTAACACTTGAGTTGGATTAATTTTTGAATAATTTTATTCCTTTTCCTCACTACGTGACGGCATGTGACATTAAAATGACAAATTGGATAATTATTCTTGATCCGTAGTGAATGGTTTGAACGTGCTGGACTGATGCACATCAGTCAAGTGTCAAGTTGAGTATTTATTCGTGTAGTCGTGTTTTCTGTTTTCCTTAAAGCCTGTCGTTATACCTCTATGTTTCCGTCTGATTTCTCCAGTCTTTTTGATCGACCATGCAACCAACTGAGGTAAAGTTGAGACTGGGTTTTTTTTAAGCGTGATAAGTATGTATTTTCCGTGAGGCAGTAAAATGTCGCCTCTTCTCTCCTGCTCGTGAATGCAGTAAGACTTTATCAAGGGATACCTCCGGAAGATGGGCAGCAGCGTCTTTCCGTGTATCAACATCCCGTACTGCGTTCGCCAACCCGCCCGCCAAGCGTGGCAACTTGGCGATCCATGGGGAGACCTCTGTGTCCATCAGTAGACGTCTTACGGCGGAAGATGAAGTATATTGCATTTACAAAAAAAATATTTATGTATTTTATCAACCACCTCGTACTCGTAACACGAGCTGTGTAAGCACAGCTACTTCGGGCCTAATTTGTGCTGTGTGAAATATCCAGTATTACATTATTTTTGTTCGTACTAATTTCGTTGTTTGTTTTTAATTATTAAAAAATAAACAACGAAATTAGTACGAACTTTTTGTCTCATCCTACGGCTTTCCACATTCTTTGCACAGTTGCATACTTAAAATCCTTGTAAAAAAGTCTTATTAGTCGAAGTACTCTTTATAACATCCTCGCATCTAAAAGCACAGCCCAACTTGCAATGAAACCTGAAAGTTGAATGAGATGCAGAGGTATGCGAAAAATATGGGGGCTCACGAAAATAACCTTGTTTTTTTCGTGTTTTGTGCATTATTATGATAACGAGCTGTATTACCCGTTTAGCTCGGATGCGTTTATTTTTTTGCTGCCGCCGAACTAAGGGTTCCGCCGAATGGGATTTAGGTTTTGATCATTTTCAATTTCGTATTTTAGGAAACACATAATATTGTGTTAATACATCTGAAAAGCCGAGTATCGCTCGCGGTACGATCTTGTCCCCTTCGATGGATAGTGATGGGACACTGCAAAGAATCTGGCAAGTTAGATAATTTTGTAACCAGTGATTTTGTTATACTTTTACAACCAGTGGGACGAAATGGCGTTAGTTGTTTACAAAGCTGAGCCAGGTCCGATTCGGGAAACTTTTCTTTGTTCAATGTATTTTTATAACTGTGTTATTTTTTAATAACAAATAAACATCATATCTGCATTCGGGCATAGGCCTCTCTCATGGATCTAAAAGTAATGCCCATGAGGAGGTCATTGCCACACTCATCAAGATTGACATGAAGTTCTTTAAGGAAAAAAATATACATATTTTTTTCTCAAATTGGTTAATTTAATTTTGCCGTTGGGTGTAAATGTGCATGGCAGTAGAATGTTGATCCTCCTCTCTTGCCCGGGGATCCAGTGAGAAGCTGGCAAGGGATACCTCCGGAAGATGGGTAGCAGTGTCTTTTGGTGTATCAACATCCCATACTGCGCTTGCCAACCCACGTGAACCGCGGCCGTCGCCAACCGTGGTGAGTATGGCAACAATTCCTCATGATCTGTACTTATCGTGATCAATAATGGAGGCCATTGTCCAGCAGTGGATATCCCACGGCTGAAAGAGAAGAGACAGGTTAATTTAAAAAAGAAGTATTTGTTTTAATTTACATACTTAAATATAAAAAAAACATAAATATACAATATTTGATCGCAGATGAAACCAGAAAATATTACTGAGAAAAGTATCAAGACTGGTTGCACGGTGTGCTATTTCACAATAGGGAAGTACAATCGCCGAGATAGCCCGGAATAGTGAGGTCCTCTGGAAAACCATGCACATTGGAAATGCAAGATGTTGATTGAAGTGTTTTTGATTTCTTCTGAATATGTAATGAGTTTTCTCTCCTTGGCAATTATTATTCCCAGAGCGAGTCACATGGCGAGGCGTGGTGATGGCAGGTGGAGTAAATATAATTATGCTATAATTGAATAGTGGAAAAGACAAGGATACAGAAACGTTGGTCATCCGGCAAAAAGATGGGCAGACGACATTTTATTTATTTATTTATTATGGCACACAAAACAGAATACAGTCTTTAGTAGACAAAACAGAAATAACCAATACTATTAAGGCTAGACAGCTATCCAAAATATGTGTACACACCATGTCCAAATTATTAACAAGCAGTATCAGAGATAAAATAAAAAAACCTAACTAAGAAAAACAAAAATTTACTTACAATTAACAAATCACGTCTTATACATATTCACTCTTTTAAAAGAGTGGCAAAGATGTCTTTTCTAACGTACGTTTGTAACATTGATAATGTCGCGGGCAAACGATGGATAGGACTCTCGCAGGATCATGGCGGATGGCACAAACTTAGGGAGGCCTATACCCAGCAGTGGGTAAAGTCGGGCTGTGAATGATGATGATGATAATCATTGTTGGGTCTGCCTTTCTGATCTTTTCTTTCCACTTTGCTCTATCCAACGCATCTTGGTGATGGATAATGTTTCCCATTACAGTAACCTTTGATCACGTCTGTCCACTTCTTTCGTTTCAGTAAAAGAAGAAGAAGGTTAAACAACTAACCCTAATTAGGAAATAGAGCTAGCGGAGTAAGCCAGGTAACGACGGACCGCTTTCATTAGAAAGAAACAATCAGAAATAGTTCTGCAGAAATAATAAATAAATAAATAAATAATAATAAATAATGCTGGAAAATAATACATGACGTTAGGTAGCATTTATTTATGGGTAAGATTTATCAATCACATAATAAATACATTGTTTCTAAAATAGTATATCTGTCACCTAAACAAGAATCAAGAATCAAAAAATACTTTATTCAGTGCGGCCGCATGGACCTTATTGACGCGTCACAAATTACAAAATAAAACAACATAAAAAAAAAAGAATAAAGCACATAATTGAATCTGTTCACTTCAGATGACACGCGAGTTAGGAAAAGAAATGAACAGAAGAACCTAACTCGGTCGTTATACTCATCATTTAACAATTTTATTTTGTCTTATGTTACGTTTGACGGAGCTGGAGCAGATTCCGTCCCAAGTGGTTTTGTCCTCTAGGTAATCTGATATTTTATAATAAGCTTTATAGCACAGATTGCGTTTGATACTGTTTTTGAATTTATTCAATGATAACTTGTGCAACTCACTTGGGAGTTTGTTGTAGAAGCGTATACATTGCCCTTTAAAAGATATTTTCACCTTATGAAACTACAAATACTAAACATTATCCTAACCTATAGTTTATTGTCTTTTTTGATATAGTTTATTGTCTAACGCTGCATTGCATTGCGCCTGTCACCCTGAGACGGGCATGTGCCCGTAATTTCACCGGCCTCCATAACCTTCAAAGCGGCAGCAATGCATACATTACTACTTGTGGTTGTACTTCCCTGGACGAACATTTTTCAAAAAGTTCTGCTACTATTAAGAAAAGACGAACTTCTATTCCATTTTCTAAAGTGATTATACAAAACGTTATGCTGCATTGACCTATACACCAACAGGTGAATCACAAAAGCGATTGTTTGGGTGTCTCCTGTGGATTAACGCCCTGTGAAGACTTGCAAAAGGATGAAAGGAGGGGGCTAGGCTTGGGGTTAGCGGGCTGAAAGGTCGACGGCCGTTGTGTAAAATCTATGGTATAATCTGTATATACAATTTTGATGTTAATGCATCATCATTTCAGCCGTAAAACGTCCACTGATGAACTCAGGCCTCCCTCATGTATCTCCATGAGGGGTAGTTGCCATACTCACCACGCTTGGGCAGGCGGGTTGGCGAGCGCAGTACGGGATGTTGATATACGGAAAGACGCTGCTGCCCATCTTCCGAAGGTATCCCTTAGCAGGCTTTTACTGCATCCATGGGCATGAGAGGAGGGGTAACTTTATACTGCCGGCACCACACGGCATATTAATGTACATGTGTATGACAGTTTAATGCATAAATAGCAACAACTATTCGAGAAAAAAACTGAACTAAAAACTTACTGTGAAAACAGATGATACTTTGCATAATTATTTCAGATACCTACTATTTTTTTCATATATGAAACGAAGAAAAGATGCCTTGTATGGCATTGATTATAAAATATTTTTTCAAAGCTTTTTTTATTAAAGATTTTAGAGAAACCCAATCAACAATATCCACGCCGTATGAGTAAGTCGCTCCACGCTAATTATACGACACGAGTGTCCGTAGTCAGCCGCACAAAGCGCTACATACGTAGTATTGACCGCTGTGATAGCACATTGGCTATTGAGCGCACTTTGGTGGTACAAGATATAAGACCTAATCTTAGGTGATATTGACAACCTCAGCAGCCAGTCGGCTTACTAGCTGGCTGAGACGCAGGATGACGCGGGCTCAAACCTCATCGGGGGACAAAATGTTTAGCAGATAGCTGATAAAGCAATAATAATACCATATGGTGATACAAAATACTTCATTGCACCTTAAAGGATTATAGAAAAGAATACCTTAAGGCCGCTTACCTAGGCCGCTAGGCGGAGATGGCGGAACTTAAGGTACCACGAGACTTCTTTGCAGATGACAATATCAAGCAGAATTTATTAACACTTACGTAGTTACAATAAAGCTTATAAAACCCATACATTCCATACATGCGCATTACGGGATGTTAATACACAGAAAGACGCTGCTACCCGTCTTCCGGGGGTATCCCTTGGCAGAGTCTTACTGCATTTACAGTCTACCACCGGCACTTCACGGCGAAGCCGCTGTCTATACCATCTAAGGCCGTGAAAAGTCTATTTTGCTAGTCATATGGCGTCAATTCACAAAATACACCCAAACAGCTATTCACGTACTAGTCACCTGTTGGCTCAATAGGTCAGTGCTAGCAAGGAGTTAGAAACAGACTTTTGTGGTTAGCCTATTGTTGTCGGACAATAGACATGCGCGATACGGATGCGGCAGAATCGAAATTGAGAGTTGGGAAGTTCGTTTGACAAACATGGCGTTCAACAGACGAGCGTCACAAAAGTATGTTTACACCCATTTTGAAAAGTGTCTTAATTAGATTCTACATGGATAATAAACCACTAAAAATTACTTAATTATTCGACGAAAACGCTGCACGTAGTGGACGCTATATTTCTATGTGTGTGTGTATACAAGCCACTGCGATTATGGCTACGCCACAGTTTAAGAGCGTTTCTGTAGTTAAGTCTTGAAATAGCAAAAGAAATCAAAACATAGTGACTTTTTGCCACTAATGGTTGTTTGTCATTGTATGATAATTAGGAAATGCAAAAATAATGCATTAAAGTATTCTTCCATCTGGTACCTATAACACAGCTCTGCTTATTTTAAAAGTCCCCTTACCCTTCAAACCGGAACACAGCAATGCAGAAATTACTGCTTAGCGGCAGAAATAATAGGTGTGGTGGTAGTCTTTCGTAGTGGTCGTCGACAAAGAGTTCTACAACTAAATAATACCCTAGAAGCATTTCAAAGATTTAACCATAACGGAAAAAGGAACCAACAACGGATTTCATGAACTAGCTTACACAATCCTACAAAAATATTTAACAAACTAAAAAATGTAGAGCAAACACCCAACCTTTATATTGAGGGTAGATTAGCAAATACTCCCATATCAAACATTTATCAAGAAACACGCTACCGGTTGCCCGGACAATAGATGTATGGTTCCCTCAAAACCACTTAACATGGGACTGACAGGTTAGTTCAATCACCATTATGTAACTCGGAGCAAGCAATTCGAGTACATTTTTTCTGTGATTTTTTGCGTTCAGGGAGTCTGAATACTCATACATTCTCACGGTCACTTTCAACCCGAAATTGCAAATCTGGCGACTTTATTGAGATTGAAGTCAAGGTTAGTTGATATTCTGGGAATGTTCCACAAAGAGATACTTTAAATTTTTACGTGTTACCTAAAAACAAAGCGGATTCGTTTACTTTCATTATTTTCTCTACCAGTGACGGATGTCTCTCACTAGATCTCTTTAGTAAAAAGAATCTCTGTATACACGTTACACTCATTTCATTGCCGTCATCGGATATGTATGTCAATGTTACGTAAGAAAACAACTTTAGAAACAGGAGTAAAGTTTCATAAGTATTTTTAAAACGTAACATCTCGTAATAGAAGCAAACAAATATTTCAAAACAAACGTTGCAGAAAAAGACGTTTCGTTTTGAAAGACATCACGGGCAAGCTAATCGATGCGAGAACAATGTGACGTAATACGAACAGTTGAATATTCTGTGGGGTCATAGAAACTGCTGTGAGGCCTGTGGCACGGGGAGAAGTCCGTAGGGAGGGGGAGTTTTGTCCAAATATTTACCCCAGCATATGTTTGGTTTCGTTTCCTTCGCCTCATATATTTTTACTTTGATCGTAATGGGGCCCGGAGGCGCTCTCGATTTGTCCGTTATAATTTTTTTTAGTTGTTACAACTATTTGTTCATAAATCATCATGAGGTCACTAACCCGTCATATATCGTCCAGCACTGAGTTGTTTTTTTTTATAAGTAAATGGACCAATTCCATTTTTTGTTTTTATTTATTATTTTATTTTTCCATAGTTTGGCATTTCCTTATAAAGAATATTTGTTAGAATAAAGATATATAGCTCTTTATTGTACTTAACAATACTTAAAAATAATATAACATAGAAAGAAAGTTATAAATATAAATAGTATTGGGAAAATAAATAGACCACTAGACCACCACTACATATATATATGTATATATTATATACATATGTATATATACCTATATATATACATATATAAACATAATGTATGAATAAACGATTATATAATTTATTTATTTATTTATATAGGTCACCGAAAATGGGTGAATAACCCCAGGGCCATAAACAAAAAACTGAAATTCAAAAGTAGGTATATAAAACTGAAAACAAAGTGCTCCCATAATTATGGGGCATCACATCATGCAATGACAATTTATTATCGTGATTGGAGATTTCAAATGGAAAATTTGTTTAACAGAAGAAGAATAGTTGGTTGCAGTTCGGGCCTTGTCGTTATGGAGTAAACAACCAATTATGGCGACGTATTCATAAACAATTCAACAAGACGAGCTCTGTGGCGCAGCGGGCGAAGGTCCGCCTGCGACGCAAGAGGTTGCGGGTTCGATTCCCGCCTCGGGACAAATGTCTGTACGATCTGCAGATATTTGTTCAGGGTGTTCTGGGTGTTTTTCTATATATAATAAAAATATCTATCTATGTAGTATTAAGTATATCAGTCATCTAGTACCCATAACACAAGCTCTGCTTAGCTTGGGGCTAGATGATGCTGTGTGAATTGTCCAGCATTATTTATTTATTATTTAATGATTTCAATGTTTAAATTACAGGTAAAACGCGAACCTGCATTCAAACTGTCGCAAAAAGTTAATGTTTGAAATTAAAAGTCCTAAGCGCCAAAACAGTAAATATCTTAACTAAAAACTATTGGTAAATTATTTAAAATCCAATCACCATTTTAAAATGTATGGACTCATACGCGTAAATAAAATTTAGAGGCTTACGTCGGTTACGTTAAAGTGAAAATCAATGAAAAACATTGATTTTTACTTTAATGGAGCAGCTTTTGGGGTTTTTTCCTGTTGCGATAGTTTACCAATCCTGTAAACTATTTGAAGTAAAAAACATGAAACATTCAATAAAAAAAACCGTATGTTTTGTAGTTTTTGAAAAAATCCCTGGCATAATAATATCGCGAACGCTTCATCTTAACGTGCAGTGCGGGGCCGGCAGTAGATTGTTGTATCTCCTCTCTTGCCCGTGGATGCGGTAAGAATCTGCTAAGGGCCTGCTCTGTACCTACGTTCTGTTGGGTGGTGGCGAAAAAAGTACCTAAAACTTTGGTCACATTTGATGCGTGGAGTATGTTTATAAGATTTAATCTTTTTCTAGTTTAGATATAAGTTTACCTTTAGAATAAAAATTATATTAAGATTTTATTGTAATTTTTGGTCGCTGGTCGCAAGGAAGCAGGATCCGTCGGAATACTGAATAGCGCTGCTCTGCTCATATGGAGAAGTTCGAAGCTGAGATGGGACCTCTGACTCACACCGCTACAGCGTGGTCCAATATCTACATTAAGTAGCGTAAGTTTTGTTTTCTTTTTTTTTCTTTTTTTCAACTACAGGTAAGTTAGGCTGCATCTGTGTACCATCCAGCCATCTCAGCCCAAGCACTGCTGTTCACGTCCACTGCTAGACTAAGGCCTCCCTCATGGATCTCCAAGAACAAGAGAGGGCTGTTGCCAAACTCACCACACTTGACAGGTGGGTTGGCGAGCGCAGTACCGGATGTTGATAATGAGAGCCTGCTGCCCATCTTCCGGAGGTGGCCTTAGTAGATTCTTACTGCGTTAACGGGCACGAGAAGAACGGCAACATTTTACTGCCGGCACCCAACGGCAAATCTGTGTGAATGTCAATAAATTATTTTCTATTTTTATATTGATTGCCGTCAAAAAGACTTTCGGCATCTAAAGATAGTTAGAGGTTACCACTTTAGGTGGGCAATTCGGCTTGTTCCGTCATTTAGTCAGATAAATAAAAAATAAACACGTTCAGTTTAAAAATAAATACTTTTTAAAAACAGGCTTTTATTACTTGCCAAAAAAGAACTCGATAGGGTTGTGGCGTTTAACTACCGAGTTCCTATGGCCACCTTCCGGTTCCATCATCAGATCAGCTCTATGTCATAATATATTTGCATTGTCATACGATTTACACATGCATGCAAAATATCAGCATAATCACTTACCGGCAAGATTTAGTTATAGACAAACATCGGGACAGGTGAAACTAAATAAAAGCTTGTAAAAACAAAGTGATCACGTTATAAAGTGAAACAAAAACCCAACTGCAAGGTCCAACACACACTTGGCCGATTCAAAGGCAAAATACGACCATTTAAATGCATTGATTACAGATTTATTCGAATAACTGTATTAAAATGGTTGTAATCATTTCTAATTACATTTAAAAACATGAAATATATATATATTTTTTTGTAATCTCCTTTTAACTCTCTTTATTTTGATACCCTACTCGATGGGAGGTTTGGTAAAAAAAATCTAAAGACACTTGGGTTTTTGAGACGGATCTAACGATATCTTATATGTCGAAATGCATCCAGCCGTTTAGAAGATACAAGCAAACAAGAAAACATACAAGATACGCGGGAAACTCAATACCCTTCCTCGGCAGTAGGGTAAAAATAATTATCAGTCTTCACCCAAGGGTCCTTCAATTGCAGTTCTAATGAATTGCATTAATATTACATTAGCCAGTAACTAGCCCCCACAGTACACAACCATTAGGGAGCAGGACTGCACTGCTGTTTGCTTCACCAGATTTGTTTGCGAATACAAATTGCCATTTGCGCATTTACATAGTTTGTGTTTTTAGTGGGAATTTCGGTTCCCGATTGCTTTTGTCGATCATCTACTGAAAATATAATAATAGTTTAAAAACTAATAAACACGTCGACTTTATTGTATTGTCATTGATATTATAGTCAAAGTTCATAGATGTTATTTGTACAAACACCAAAATGTTCTCAATAAAGATTTTAATTTTAATTATCTATGCAAAGTTTCAATTAAATCTGGTGTCTTAAAGTGGTGCAACTTGTTTGCACCACTTTACAAGTAACAAGTATATAAGCAAGCTTTTATATCACATAAATTGTGTAAAGACTATGTCGACACCTGCAATTTAAAACATTGTAACTCACTTTTTTGCGAAATTGGGTTATAAACATAGCCTTACTAATAAAAAAATGCGATTTTATTTGCGCTTACCCTTGTAGCTCAATTCACTCCCGTTACGATTTTAGCCAGCGTAAAAACATTGTAACTAATCGTCCACTAACGATGATAAAAAGGTATCTTTAGTTACATAACATAAAAACAATAATTGTAACATAATATACAATTTTTTTCTTGGTAAGATTGTTTACATAAATGAAAATATTTGATCAACTTTCATCGTAAATTGAGTTACGATGTTGTCGTTCTTAAAAACATAATTATATTTTCAAATATAACATTGAAACATGAGTTACCATTATTTGTTCCGCCGTATATTTACGTTCCTGTTTTTTTAACTAAACGAATTTAATATTGAGTTTAATAAGCCTAAGAAGGACCAGTGCCCCAGATGTGACATTTTTAGAAACGCTCCTGTAACTGATAAAAGTAAGTCAGAACATGAGTTAGCTTTACATGTTGCAAATAAAGAAGTAGTTAGAACTTTGAAGAACATTGACAAGAACCGAGCCAAGAACTCTGATTCTGTTGTAACAGCAGTCTATGATTTACAAAAAATTCTAAACACTCTACAGTCAGAAGTATCAATTTTATATTATAAAAGGAACTTTGCTTCTTATAATTTCACTATTTTTGATATGGGTAAACGTGTAGGATATTGCTATGTGTGGGACAAAACTATCGGACGTAAGGGCTCGAATGAAATCAGTAGTTTTGTTTTCGACTTTATAAAAATGAAGGTTCAGGAAGGTTATACTGAATTCAATTTCTACTCCGATAGCTGTGGTGGACAAAATGAAAACAGGATAGTATTTTCAATGCACGCGTATGCTAGTAAGATGTTCATTATCACTATAAATCATCACTTTTTCGAAGTTGGACACTCTCAAAATAAGGGTGACGCAATGCACGCACTAATAGAGCGGAGAAAAAAATATAAAGTTATTTATGTCCACCAGCAATGGGTTACATTAATCAGATGCGCCAAATCTACTGGTTCACCTTATGTTGTCAAAGAAATCAACCAAGATTATATATTGGATTATAAACAGCTGTTATCATTTTACGAAAATTGGGACCGCGATGTTAACAATGTGAAAGTAACCTGGAGTAAAATAATGCACATTCAATTTATCAGTAGCTTACCGAATATAATTACTTTTCAATATGATTCTTTAAGTGACACTGAGATGTCTGTAAACATAGCTGAAGTTTCTCTTCGATCAGGTACTCGTCGCAGTGCAAAGGAACCTCAAAACAATGATCAAAATATTAACATTCCATAGCCTTATAACGCGCTCTTGCCTTTATCTGCGGCAAAATATAAAGATTTTATTAATTTGTGCAATAGCAAGGCTATTCCAGAAATCTATCATGATTATTTCATAAATTTACCTCATTTAATCTGTATATGCTTTATCAGTACATGCTATTGAAGTTGATTAAGACTGATTTTAATTAGTTAATTAAAAATGACCTACGGTGCTGAGACATGGCGACTTACTACGGAGGCAGTGCACAAAATCAGCGTTGCGCAGAGAGCTATGGAGCGCACCATGCTCGGCATCACACTCATAGACCTTGAGTGGAAGCAGAGCCAAAATGATCGCTCTGTTTTTGAATTAAACTGAGTCAGAGCGATGGCTTGCTTCACCCTCCAGTTCCACGCAACTACAATAAAGTTCGACAGGAATGTAACAAAGACATTTTTTAAATTAAAGGCTGATTTGTTTATGGTTATTTTTTTTCAATAAAGATTTAATTTGTCTATTTCATCTTACACTTTCTGACAAACTTTATTGTAGTTGCGTGGAACTGGAGGGTGAAGCAAGCGATTGCTCTGTCACAAAAGACAATTCCCCCACTTCCACCCAAATACAATAAAGCCTAAAGGGAACTGTATGTCTTTAAAAAGTTTAATACAATATTTTAAAATTATTTTTATATGTAACATACATATGTTACTTTGTAAAATTTAGAAACTTTGTGAACCTGATTGTAAAGGCTGATTAGCTTTATGTTATTTTTGATATTCTAGAATAATAATAATAAAAATTTTGCTAATTAATGATTTTTTTATTTTTATGGTAACTCCAATAGTAGAATAAAATAAATATTGTGCATTGTAACTCAGACTTACAATTATTTTTCTCGGTGAATTAGTTATTATCATACTAAATTGCATTGTATGCCTGAGTTACAACTGTAATTTAGAAAACCGTTTTTCGTGAAACATCATTGTAAGTCATAAAAATATATAAAATAGATAAGTAAACAACGTATTAGTCATACAGCAATGTATATTATTCCTTTTTACATATATTTACAAAGTTGGAGGGCCCTAGGACTTGTAGGAACAAAGTAAGAAATTTTTAAATCTTTGATTCGCTCTACTGAAAAGTAGTGAAAAATGAGTTACCATGTTTTAAATTGCAGGTGTCGATGTTATATGTATGTGTATATGTTTATTAAATTCGTTATAATACGTTTAAATAAAAGCTTGTTTGTTAATAATAATTTTTTTTAGTCTTTTTTTTTACTTTTTAGTTATCACTGGACAAGTTTCTCAGTCTGTTCATTTCATTCAACGCATTGTTATTGCAAGGTAGTTTGCCGGTTAATTTGGAACAATCTAGCTCTTCTATAATTATGTTACCCTACTTAAGACCACGTATGCCCAGTGCACGTATGCCTGAGTTGTGTCATCATCGAAGAGCTTCGAGCCCAAGTATAGAACGGCATGGTTGACAGTACTACCCTGCATTTTGTGTACTGTGCAAACCCAATATAATATAACTGGCAGCATACTTCGTAACTAGTCCACCATCTTAAATACACCATCCACCACCAATTTATTTTTCTAATGATTCTCAGCAAGGCCTTTCATTTGATACCCACATTGTAGGAGTGCATTAAAAATAACTAGTCCGCCATCTTGGGTGTTCCGCCATGTTGGATTCAGAGTGACGTCATTTCATTTTTAAATTATTTTCAGCAAGCCCTTTCATTTGATACCCATATTGTAGGAGTGCATTAAAAATAACTAGTCCGCCATCTTGGATTCAGAGTGACATCACATAGCTGACCAAGCATTGTCATCCAAACAAAACGTGTATACAAAATTTCAGTTCAATTGGTTGAAGATATCTGCTTCAAAATTGAGTTGGAAGATTCCGCCCGAATTAACATATTTACTTACATACATACATACATACATGGCAAGCTAAATAAAACCTTGTAAAAATAAGTAAAAGTGCTATCGACACCATGTTGACACATTTATGTCTATAGCGTGACAATAGTACCTACGTTAGTAAAGCGAACGGCTTCAAAACATAAACCTATAGACGAAATATTTTGTAATATCAAAGAGAAATATTAACTACACCGAATACCAGAACCCTTCATGGCTGAAAACGGCCTTCTAATGAAATATCGACGGCGTGCTCACATCAATCAAACTGTATAGAATCTATTGAAAGTACGTGTGTTACTAAGCGACGTTGTCTGTCCAACTAATACCGTCGCAACCGGAAAATTGGACAACAGCGTCTGCCCAATCACACGCGCACTCCATGCAGATTAGCACGCTCGACCAATGACCGGTCCGTCCGCACCACGTGACCGCACGCCGCAACGAAAATTCACAATCCTCGCTTTCCATAAGACTTTGTTTTGCGAGCTTGCAACAACTATCCTTACTGTGCCGGCATTCTACGCCGAAATTTATAGCGCGTTGCAATTTAAGGCCAACATCGCACAGGTATTGGAGCCGTTTACGCTTTTCCGTCCCTCTGTCTGCACCAAAATTATATTGCTGACCACCCCTTTCCATACCTATCGTAATTAAACTATTGACATCGTTGAATGAACTATTATTAAACATAAAATTCAAATTCAAAATTCAAAAAGTCTTTACCATGGGCCTATTTGATAAGTCAATTTACAAAATAACACACATCACAATTTAATTGAATAAAGAACAATTGAATATGTTCGCTTAAGATGACAAGCGAGTCAGGAAAAGAAACGAACATAATAACCTAATTCAATCGTTATAGTCATCAGGTAACAATATTATTTTTGTCTCTTTTAATATATCTTACGGAGTTGAAGCAGATTCCGCCCCAAATGGTTTTGTCCTCTAAGTTATCGGATATTATATAATAAGCTGAACCGGTAATGTCCACGTAAAGCTTCTTAAAACACGTGAAACTAATTAATTCCAGCATAATCTAAAACGAGTTCATAAGGCACGTTCGAGTAGGGCAAAAAAGTCTCAACCGTGACAAGGGGACAAGTTAAGAGTCGTCACGTTGCACGTACGTACCCCGCCTTACAAATCTTTGCTTTGCATTCTGTATCGTCGGCGGCTTAATTTTTTAAGGCTCGCTACAACGCCCATACAGTATTCAAGTCTCGTTCCCACCACACTTACAGTCATGTACCTACGTAGCTAATAGTGGACTGCGTTCGTTGAATGATGATAGAACAGCAGGGGCCACTCGAACGAAAGTGGGTTTTAGATTGATGAGTTAGAGTTTACTTTAGGTTGTGAAAGTAGAGACTTACGCGACGAGAGACTATGGGCATTGGAAAAGCAGTTTGCATAGTTATGTGAGCGTTTATCTAAGCTAGGTATATTGGTAGCTTCTCAGGCATAGGTACGCTTGGCTGGACGACATGCGTGGTTTATAAAACGTTACCTTAATGGGGTTCTTTTGTATCTGCAGAAATGTATTTGAGTCTAATTGCCTCTTAACATTTTATTTCAGTCGTAAATCATGATAACTAACTAATCTTTTTCTCGAACCTTTCGCAACGACATTAATTAGATTCTCACTAACAGTCGCAAATGTAACTCTACATACGTACAATAAAGTGTTAATCTATATTTGTACGAGTTCTGAGAAAATGAAACCAAACTCAACCCAAAATAATAGTATCTTTCTTTTTCAAAGTACTTCTGACCGCGGCTTTACACGCTTTCCTGACCAAAATCTATATATTTAAGTTCCAACTTGATCTGTTCAGTCATATTTGCTTGAAGAGAACAAACATCCATTAAAACAAAGTTTCGGATTTATAATATGTGAGATATAATCCAGCAACTACCACAACTATCAACAAATTCTCATAGAACCGCAGCGGATTTGGCATTCATTACAAATTACCGCAAGCATACGTAGTTGTATTTACTCCATTACTCGCCGAGGTTGGGTCTCTCCTATCAAGTATTTATAGTGTTTGAGGAGCTTCATAAATATGCAGCAGTAGGCGCTCGCCTTGCCGACACCAGCTATTCAGCTACGAAGTGTCGCAAGTCAGAAGTTTCAGGCGAATTGATTTCTGAAAATCCAGATTTTTTTATGTATTTTGGACTGAAATAAAAGACTATGCAACTACGGGATATTCACCACGATTTGTGTTCTTGAGATTTCCGATCATTGATCGTGATCATAGAATTGCGTCGCAATATCAATAAATACTTAACAATCCTAATACTTATGGATCCGAAACATGGCCTCCCACAAATGAGCATGTGTACACCATAAGGGTTGCTCAAAGAGCCATGGAGCGGGCCATGCTAGGCATCCACCTCGTAGACCGTATACTAAACATAGAAATTCGACGCCGCACGATGGTCGAGGATGTTGGTGTGCGGATTGCTAGGCTTAAGTGGAGATGGGCGGGACACTTGGTGTGGCGGGAAGATCAAAGATGGACCAAAGCAGTCATCGAGTGGAGGCCAAGAGCAATGCGGCGGCCTCGGGGCAGGCCACCTGCTCGCTGGTCGGATGATATTGTTAAGGCAGTGGGGGAACAGTGGATCGGGCTGGCACAAGACCGCCAGGAGTGGCGTATAAGAGAAGAGACCTTTACTCAGCAGTGGGGGGTGTTACCGGCTGATTAGATTGATAGATAGAATACCTATATATCCTAATAATATATGTATATATTTATAAATATTATATAATATAATATATTGGTTACTTAGATACATATATGGTATTTTCAGAGGTTAATAATTATTTTTTTTTGATTCTTATATACTAGTTTTGTTTTATTGTTCATATCATTAAGATTTCTTACATTGTTTAGATTAGTTTGTTTAATCCTTGTAATAATTTACACAATAATATAATTACTGATTTATTATAAGGAGAGGCCTTGGATCTCGAACCACAGCCTAGGCTAGTTCAAGATCCTAAGGAATCAACAATACAATTGTAATATTATGTGTCAAATAAATAAATGATTATGATTATACCTAACTCGTGGTCAGCCTCATATATATGTAGATGTTATTTATCTAGTTATATTCATAGTGCTTAAGACAGTGATAGTTTCAAAAACTATAATATCTATTTTCTGAACCGAAGTTAATGAGGTTATGATAAAAATATCACTGTTTTGTTATATTTGTCCATGCTAAGAATCTTATAGCTATGAGTCGTGTTTTGAACTGCAACAAAGTGTAATAGAAAACTCATGATTGCAATCCATATTTTTGCTATAATATTACTGTTTTTTAAGAAACTTTACAAGATTTTTTAGAAAAAAAATAAACTAAGCAGTACTCCCAGGTTAAAATTCGTCACATCAGATTAAAATTGAGCAGTAATATAGAAATAATAGGTATTATTTGCATGTGCCAGTTTGTGTTGTCGACGATGTTTATTAAAAACTAAAAAATATAATTCAGCAAAACAAATGATTGGCTGTAATGCACTTTTTGCGTCCGATGTAGGCCGTCGTTATTAGCAAAGCGTGTCAGTGTCTCTATGTATCATATTTTTTCTGAAAAACAACAATAAGCAGCAATTTTAGTATAATCGCTACCGCTTGTCCCCGGTGCCGTTTCCTTAGCAGCACGGTTGGTTAGTTGCAACGTTCCATGCGTTACCTCACTTTCAGCAACTTCGCGATGTATTTTACAGTGCATTTTTTAGAGTATCGCTTTTGTAGGCTCCGCTTGTTTTAATACTAAAGTAACTTTGGATTTTCAGCAGCGTTGTTTTGCAATTGCAATGTTTTTCGAAGTAAATGCGGTATTTTATTTATATTTTGAAGATGGATGGTTTTTGCTTTTTTTTGTAGTAGTTGAACAGTGTGGTAAGATGCAGAGGATAAGAACGTCTTACGGTTGAGATGATGAGGATGATGATGATAAAAGTAAGGCCTTTGCATCTATTATAGATGATTTATACAGCGTCAGCAACTGGTAATCATGCTGTACGGGACGCTGCAGTGCCCGGGACATTGTTAGATGGATTATGACTTGCCCAGAACCTATACCATCCTCTCAGCTTAGTCAGCTATTATTCAGAGGAAAGAACAGGTCAATACGTCTGAAGCTAACTAAGCCGCGGGTTTCCTCACGATGTTTCGTTCACCGTTAATAAAGCACGTGTTAAGTGTGCACATACATTTTTCAAGAAATAAAAATCCATTGGTGCACTGCCGGTATCGAACCCACGACCTTCGGATTGAAAGTCGGGGTACATACCACTCGGCCAACACGGCTTTTTATGATGATAAAGGTAATGAAAAACCGTGTACTAACTCAGTCCTTGGAGGGGAAAAAATCGGGAATTCATATTTTTTTATTTTTTTAAATATTTTTATTTAGCATTTTACTTGTTTGTGTACCTACTGTGAAAACAACCGTAGGTAGGTATTTTATTTGCAGCTGTACGGTACCCCTTAGCGGAGGCAAATTACCCTTTTAAGAATCAGCTGTTGAAAGAAAAACCTGTGGTCTTTTCTTGAATGAAAATAACCGAATTCCAAAAAGTCGTATATAGGGCTAAAGTTGTTCCTTGGCTTGTTAAGAGTCACCCTTTCGGACTAGTACAGATATTATGGTACACCTTGTATAACTTGATAAGTTTCTTATAAAGCACCTTACAAAGGAACACATGTGTTTAGTATTCCAAACGAGTTTCCATCAATAATTACATAACTAAACAACATTGTGTACACAGATATCTGCGATATTCGCGCTCCTCGGTCAACGGTCGCCCTTCACGTGTCTTCAAAATGGCCGACGGTTTCAGTCATGTTTATCTAGATAGGTACATATGTAAAGTGGCTGTGTTGGTGGCAAACAACTTATTGTGTATGGACGTGGGGTGCCGGGAGTAGAATGTTGCCTCCTCTCTAAGCCGTGGATGCAGTTGTCTGCAAAGGGTTAGGGAAATATGGGCAGCACCGTCTTTATGTGTATCAACATTTCATACTACGCTCGCCATTCCGCCTGCGAAGCGTGGCGAGTATGGCAACAACCTTCTTATGATCTCGGAGATGCATGAGGCCTATGTCCAGCAGTGGACGTGGACATCAGTCCTACGGCTGGAATGACGATGAACTTAAACTAACGGCAAGTATAATGCCTCTGTGTATAATACGTCCTCTTACCTCCTGCGGATGACCCTTTTAGGGTTCTGTACCCAAAGGGTAAAAACGAGACCCTATTACTAAGAATCCTCTGTCCGTCTGTCTGACTGTCAGTCTGTATGTCTGTCTGTCACTAGGCTACTAGTCATAGACTAGGCTGCTAGTCACTAGACTAGGCTGTATCTCATGATCTGTGTGTGATAGCTAGGCAGTTGACATTTTATACAGATGGTGCATTTCTGCCGCCGCTATAACAACAAATACTAAAAACAGAATAAAATAAATAATTAAGGGGGCTCCCATACAACAAACGTGATTTTTTTGCCGTTTTTTGCCCGATATCAATACCGGCAACAGGCTTGAAATATTCACAGAATATTTAGTTGCACTTATATTAATTTTAAAAATAAATAATTCAAGTAAAATAATTGTATGGAACCCTTCGTACGCGAGTACAACTCGCAATTTTTTTCTAGATTAGCCTATTAAGTAGGTTAGTATTTGCAAATTATTTTGGATTTGCGAAGAGTCGATTTAGGTTCCATTTCCGAAATATTAAATTAAACTTTTTTCAAAACTTTCGATTTTGACGGGGTTGGAACCCGCGTTGTCCAAATCGATAGATAGCCTTTCCGAAAGCTGGAAGTGCTTAAACCGCTAAGCTCTGAAGCCCTGACGAGATGAGTCAATATTTATGATCAGATATTATAGGTTGAGCGCCGAATAAGAAGAATATTCACTTTTTCACCATCATAATCATCATCATTTTCAACCCGTGTCAACCCAGGTCTAGTTGGCGACCTTAACAATGTCATCCACCCCTCTAGCAGGTGGTCTGCCAGCGTTGCGTTTAAGATGTCTGGGATTCAATACGGTTAAGGTCTTGCTTCACCTGCCGTCACCACGTCTTGCCAAATGCCCTCCCATCTCCACCTAAGTCTCATGATATTGATATGAAATTTTACAAAACCGAAATATATTAAATATTAATATTTATTATAGTTATTTTAAACATTGTGGTGACGCTTTGTGAAAATGTCTTTTATAATTTGTTATATATTTTATATATTATATATATATTCATTCATATTAATTATATATACATATATATAAATTATATATGTATATCTATAATTCAGTTAACAAGAAGTTCGATATATGATCTAATATTGTCACAACACTATACCGTTGCCATTGTGATACCCTTGGGAGGTCTTTCGATATCGATAAAGACGTTCAATCGAATGATAATCGATATTATGCTCAATTGTGTCCTCTACAATAGCACCACTCTTATTGCATCACAAACAGGTGAAGAGAAAAAATCTATTGATATGTTTATCAACCCTTATCACCCTTTGGTTTCTGAACAATCGGTGGCTCTGAATGGGCTTACGATTATTGATAAAGCTGGGAGGTTAGTGACAGGTGAGATGTCAACCACATGACAATGAATGGAATGACGTGGATACGTACACGGTACACCTTCTTGTAAGAAATGTAAGATGATAAGATGTTTGTTTGCCTTGAAAAGGAACAGGTAGTCTTAAACGAATTTTTGTGTTTGGTACAAACTGCGTTTCTTCATAAATTCTTGATTAAACTTAAGCATTTTTTAACCTGTGGTTAGGGGCGATGATATTTGTAAGGCGGCGGGAAGGGATCTAAGGAGGTGAGCTGAATATAGAGATTAGTGGCGTGCTATGGGAGAGGCCTATGTCCAGCGGTGCACTGATACGTGATGATCATTTACATCAGCATAAAAAAATCGAAAAATAATGATAGTACGTATTTTTTTAGATTATCGTCATCATCATAAGCAGCCCTTAACGTCCACTACAACACAGGCCTCCCTCATGGAACTCCATGAGGGGTAGTTGCCATACTCACCACGCTTAGCAGGCGGGTAGGCGAGCGCAGTACGGAATGTTGATAAACGGAAAGACGCTGCTGTCCATCTTCCGGAGTGATTCCTTAGAAGGCTCTTACTGCATCCATGGACATGAGGGGAGGGGTGACATTCTGCAGCCGGTACCCCACGGTAATAAAATAAATTTAAAAAAAATATATATTTCAGACAACAATTAAAAGTCTTAGAAAACACAAAATTTAATAATTAAAAACTAACACGGATTTGTTTCTCTGTATAAGTTTTCCTACCAGAGGACAATCAAATCTGCCCACCATTGCACTCAGGATATTGTTGCTGTCGCAATAATTTGATAGATAGATATAGACATTTATTTATTCACTACAATAACACATACACAGAAAAAGAGCATTGAAAATAACAAAATCATAAGATAGGATAAAATACGTTAATCAGCCGTGGGGTGCGGCAGTAGAATGTTACCTCTCCTCTCATAACCGTGGATGCAGTAAGAGCCTGCTAAGGGACACCTTCGGAAGATGGGCAGCAGCGTCTTTCCGTGTATGAACATCCCGTACTGCGCTCGCCAACCCGCTTGCCAATCGTGGTGAGTATGGCAACTACCCCTCATGGAGATCCAAGAGGGAGGCCTGTTCAGTAGTGGACTTTATACGGCTGGAATGATGATGATGATGATGTTAATCACGGGACCAAGTAAGAATAATCTCTTCGTAAACTTAATGACGTAATTAGTTATGAAATTCAGGATTTTATCGCGTACCTTTTTTATCATAAACCTGTTTTCGTCGGGAAATAATAAAAAGGTACGCGATAACATCCTGTTAACAAAATAATTTTAACAAATCTCTATGTAATACTCCAAAGTTACCGAAGTAAAATTACCTAATCATCCATCAGCTATGGCGTTTCACTACCTACGTACTTAATATTAAGTAATTTTAGAAACACGCAACATTTAAAATAAACTTTCGTTTAACAATTTACTAGTTACAGAAGCATTCGTTTCCATATAATCCTTTTAACTTAACCTTATAATCCGTACCTTCTTTCCGAAAAGTTAGGTAATTCATCATTGTTATGCAACGTTTCAACAACTCGTCAAAAATGTTTATTTCAATCAAAACGTTCTAAATGCAGAAAATAAAAGTTAAAAATAATGAAGATTTCAAATGTTGCGTTAACTTAAGCGCGTTGCAGATTGAGCGAATATTTCGAATTATATTTTGCTCTATTATATTTTAGTATTAGTAAAAAAGTAAAAAAGCGGGTTGGAATCTGTTCCAACTCCGACTCCGTTTTATTATTCAACATTTCAGCTGTGTATCACCATCCCATTCAGCCATTAACAACCCGCCTGCCAAGCGTGGAGTGTATTGCAACATACCCCTCATGGCAGCCGTGGACAAATGCTTCCCTGATGCGTCCTACGGCTGAGATGTGATGTCTTACGATTCAAAATATGTTATGTCTGTACATGCCCTAAGATTTGGAAGTTTCCGCTTCGGAAACTTTATTTCGGGTGTTATTTGAAAAAGAAAGAAAGAAAGAATAAATATTTATTTATATCTTATAAAGAAAACAAATTAAATTACACATTTAAAACAAGCAATAAAAAGACATAAATAGGTTGCCAACTCAGCGTACGCTGTAGTAGACACATCACTGGTTTTCAGTGGTGCCTTAGATGATTCTTGCGCGGAACGCACATCCAACTCAGTACAATATTTACATTAATTCTATAGAAAACACTAAACATAACATAACAATCCACTTAAAATGCTAGTTAAAGAAATGAAAAACAAATTTTAAAAATTACAAACTACAATGCTAGTTTACTTACTCAGAAAACAAAATATTAAAATAATTATGAGTTAGTATTTAAGTTTATACATATCTCTAAAATATTATATTATCATTCATTCATATTAAATATATAATAATCCTAAACAATAATTTAAGTTTGGTAAGTATATATAAGTATATGTAATAAAAAGCTAAAAACTCTAAAAAACTCAGAACGACTAGAGTTTTTTGGGAAAGTAAAAGAATCATTCTGAAGAGAAGTTCTGAACGTGTTGACAGATTTAATATTTCTTAATGGTGGAGGTAAGTTGTTCCAACATTTCGTGGCAGCATATCTAAAGCTGCCACGAAATGCAGTCGTTCTGTGTTTGGGGCAAATAAGACGCGAGGAAAATCGTATATGGCGATCGGAGAAATGAAGTTTTTCGTAAAGATAAGAAGGATGTTTCTGCTTAATAATACCAAAAAGTAAACAAGAAAAATGTAACGACCGACGTAATGCCATATTAAGTAAACCGAGATTATTTATGTAGGGTGAAATGTGTGTGCGTTTTGGAATTGGGTAGCAAAATCCCATGCAGGCATTTTGTAATCTAATTAGTTTTTTAGATCACGCCAACAAACATTCGCCAAAGACGTTATCAACGTAACTTAATTTAAAAAGTATGAGAGAATCACATAACTAATTTCGTAAATCTATGCTAAGAAGTTCACGGAAGCTATAAAGAACTGAGAGCCTGTAAAAGCAATTGCGGACTGTTTGCGCGATATGGTTTTCAAAATGTAAAGAAGAGTCCATGAGCAACCCGAGGTTGCGGGATTCAGTAACACGCTCAATAGCGGCACCCTTTATATGATTTTTTGGATTAGATATTACTACCTTTTTAACATGTTTTTTGATCCTAGAATAAGAAATTTAGATCTTAAACTAAACCTAAAACATTTATATCAGACCATTTTAAAATTCTGTCTAAATCTATGTTTAATCTAGTTGTTGCGTCAGTAGTATCTGATGGTTTAAAAGAAATGTGTATCTGTAGGTCATTGATGATATTTGCAATTCTTAATATAAGATGGTTAATCAGCGCAGTAAAGCAAAAACAACGTAGGTCCAAGAATGGAGCCTTGTGGAACTCCACGTTTACGCACGAATTCACGTTTACCACGTTTTGCAACGAATTTGTTACCATCTTATTGTTACAATAAAGATATTTGTATTTGTATTTATATTTATATTTTGTTTAACTGACATGACACAGGATACAAGACTTGAACCGACTGGATGTTGCAATTCTACTAATTAAGATCTTCTCTTAAGTTAACTATCGAACCATGTGATTGCACAGTTATAAAAGATATAGTAGGCTAGCTTTGATAGAATTAATGTTATGTTAATAGTGTCAAACGCTCTCGAAAAATCTAATAAGGTTAGTATACTAGCTTTACCTTTATCTTGAGCAGCGAGAATTATCTACAACATCCAAGAGAGCTGTAGCAGTGTTAAGCCCCTTTCTGAAGCCTGATTGTTGGGACCGAATAATTTTATTTGTTTCTAAGAAAACAGCTAACTGAATACAAACTACTTTTCTAAAGTGTTTGATACAAACGGCAATATACTAATAGGGCGTAAGTCTTTCAGACGTGTTGGTCTCTGGAAGAATTCCTGTTCAAGTGAAGCATTAACAATACTTGTTTATACACCAAGGGTTTGTGGAAGTGTCATACAAATCATTTCCATTGAGATTTGATCAATGCCCATCGCATTCGAGGAAAAAGATCAAATTATTTTCGTAATGCTAAACTCATCAACAGGTTGGAAGCTAAAGGAAGATGGCCCGTAGCGATTAAATTCGTAGTAGGTCAAGTCATATATCTTAATTTTGTTTTGAGAGGGCAACATCTAAAAACTGTTATTTATTGTGTTAGGATAATTGAAGTGCGAAAGTAAATGTTTATGTTTATTTTTGTAATAAATGACTTTTTGTTTTAGATTTTTCCTTAGAACACGAGGTTTTTTTATATTTTTATTAATATTAATATCAAAGTATGATTTTTTTTCAGCACGAATAGCCTGATCAACAACAATTTTCATGTCTTTGTAGATTCTTTTATGTGACTCAACATTACCTTAGGCGGTATTGTGTATATGCTTTATCACGGGTCTTCATCATTTCCCAGATGTTGTATGTGATCCATGGGTTCACTTTTTTTTTGTATAAGTGACCTTTTTACAGGGGCATGTTTATCAAAAAGAGAACCAACTAGAACAATTAAATCTAATACCATTTGACTGAGATATAATATTGCTCCACTTTATGTCACTAAAATCAGTTAAAAAAGTTTCGAGTTCAATGTTCCTCAATGGACGATAAATTACCTACTTTGGTGGTGGCTTTTCTATTTTTGCTCGAAAGCGATAAGGTATAAATGAATGTTGACTCTTGAAATGTGTAGGAACGGTGACATATTGGTCAAGGCTAAAGCAATTTATAAAATCAAGAAGTTTTCTCGAGTGCGAATCATGAGTGTGAAGATCAATGTTAAAATCTCCAACAAAGATAGTGTGATGGAAACCAGCTGATGACGAAATTGTATCTGTCGACGCATCCAGGAACATTTCAATGTTTTTCCATGGAGGGCGGTACACCGTACCTAAAGCCAGCTTCAGACCATTGCAAGTGATGCATAGCCACATCTGGTCTACGCCCAGCACCACCGGGTGAGTGGGTAGGGGCGCGCTGACGCCTTGTTTGATGTAAAACCCGACACCACCACCTCGCTAGCGGCCGCCGCCACGCCAACGGCGCTACCGTAGTGGCGCGGAACATGCCGCAACGAGTAACCGGGTATTGTGGCCGTGCGCGCCTCCTCGCCCTCCCGCAACCACCTGGTTGTGTAAGGATCCCTTGGCACGAGACACGACAAGTTTTTAGCTGCTATGTTGAATTATTCAGTTGAAATTATGGCTATCAATGAGACCTCTCATCATAGGTAACATGGGATCCTTTATTGAGTAAACCGAGAGTTAGGTATTTATTGAAAAATAAATACCTAACTATCAGTTTACTCCTAAGAACTATTTTGATCAACAGTAAATTCATAAATATTTTTTATTCCTTTATTCTAATGTTCATAATGAACTTATAACGAATAAAAAATATTTATGAATTTACTGTTGATCAAAATAGTTCTTAGGCACAAGACATGAAGTTCATTCAAAAATTCAATCAGTATCACATTAGTAGTCGCATATGAAATAAATGCAATGTAAAAATAATTTCTACGTACATAAGTTGGCTGGATGGTCAATATGGTAGAAAAAACTTTACTAAATACATAAACTACAAATAAAATAAATAAAGGCCGCATACATTTAAAACAGATGGACACAATAAGCCTTAAATGTAGGAAATTAAAAAATATAGTCATATTGCACTTGAACCTATTTCCGATATCATTTACTTAATTTTAAATATTAAGCAAATGATGTAAGTTCTGCAATTAGTGACCGCTTACCGGAGGTACGCCAAAAACCTTTATCAGATCGTCCTCAGATCGTATACGGCGAGAAGGCTCCCCGTTGTTCTTGCGCACGAGAATCGCGCCGTCCCGGGTCCAGACGAATCTCCAGCTAAGGCGACGGGTTTCCTAAGGGAAGCTAAGGCTCTCTTGTAAGAGAGCACACACTTGAGCAGGCGACTCTTACTATCACTCTTACTCTTACTTGTTAAGTGTATAAGAAATTATCATCATCATCATCATTTCAGCCGTAAAACGTCCACTACTGAACTAAGGCCTCCCTCATGGATCTCCGTGAGGGGTAGTTGCTATACTCACCACGCTTGGCAGGCGGGTTGGTGGTGTTTTTTTTCAAATACACCCAAGCGGGGCATCTAATGAAAAGGCATGATGTGTAGATTGCAAAACTGGGGATATGTACACATTACAAAAGAAAAATAGGTAACTCAGAGAGTAGGTAAAGTGTGGGGGTCACTTAAAATTTTTAATATTATTAACTTTTTCATGACTATAGATGCTTACTTCTACCCTAATGGAAATGAAATGTAAATGTAATGAACATTGCGGCAACCGCACATTTGCAGGCACGTGGCGCGTCTGCGAGTGACGGGAGGGATGGCCAGCCGCTGCCTGTGAGAGCCCGTCTACATAGCTCTTGTTAATAACGTAGGAAGGACTGGTAGCGTCGATTAGTTTAAATTTAGAATTCGAGATTTTATTTCAAGTAATAGACAGCAAAATTTCCGGATTTATTTAGAAATAAAACCACTTTTCGAAAAAAAAGGCATGCTTGTCTGACGCAAGAGATTCAAATACAGGTTGTATTTATAATATGTGTACTTCCCGAAATGGGGGTTTCAGTCCATGAAAACAAGTAGTTTTGAAGGAAAAAAAAGGATTTTTTTGCCTTTGCATCTTATTACAGATGATTTATACAGCGTCAGCAACTGGTATTCATGCTGTACGGGACGCTGCAGTACCTGGGACATTGTTAGTTGGATTAGGCTTTCCCAGCTCCTATACCATCCTCTCAGCCTAGTCAGCTATTAGTCAGAGGAAAGAACAGGTCAAAACGTCTCAAGCTAACTAAGCCACGGGTTTCCTCACGATGTTTCCTTCGCAGTTATAGCACGTGTTATGTGTGCACATTTTTCAAGAAAGAAAAATACATTGGAGCACTGCCGGTATCGAATCCATATTATAATACAGTAGTAGGTACACATTAATACATATAATACAGCCTTTATAGAACCCCAGAAACATTCTGACACCACTGAAGCTCGTCGCCCTATGAGAGCTCGTCGCGTCGGTAAGGAACCATAAATTTGAATTGAGAATTTGAGTTTTTTATTTCAATTAACTAATAAAGACAACCAAAAAGTTCAGAATAAGTCTGAACTTTTTAAGTAGGCTCAGTAAGGAACGATTGTATAGGCCAAGTTTAAACATAGAATAAGCGTTTTCTAATGATAGGTTACGTTACAACAAAGAAGTGCAAAGTAAACTATATTAAAACAAAAAATATATGAACTATTAAGTTTTTTTGTAGTGCTGGCCAGTTACTGTCTAAGAAAGCTTGTCTACATAGCTCTTGGTTAATAAGGTATTGAGCATCTATCAAAAATAAACCATTATCAATCATCCTATTTCTATCTAAGAATTTTTACTGTGTGTTACGTATATTCGAAATATAATGATTTTGTTGTGGATCATCGAAATTATTTAAGCCCGTAACTTGGACCAACAAAAAAAAACTGCACATACTCGAAATATTTTTTTTGTGATTTACCTTAATTGCGAAGGGTCCTTGACATTGGTAATACACATTTTTTTATAGAATGGCTTTAATCGATACGAGACGTAGCGTAGACGTAGACTTACGTAGGTAAATATCCCTATTGCATATAATGTAGCGAAGGGAACTCTAATTTTAAAGTTATTTTCCTATAACTTGTAATTTTCATATAAAACATAGCGTTTTAGTATTTTAATAAGGTTCATAAGTCGTAGATACATATTTTAAGAAGCACTATTCGCCTCAAAAGAGATCGTGCATAATAATATTTCAATAATTCGCAGGGAAGAACTTTGTTCTTTATTCAAACTGACTGAAAGTTAAATTAAGAACCATAGAATATACATAAAATGACACTGTAATGCTTAGCACCATAATCGATGCGCTACGTATCGAAAAAGGTTCAATTCGATTTTTTTTATTTATTTACAGAAACATAATCGAATTTTGTTTTGAAATACCAGACTCTTGAGTATAATCCCCTTTATAATAAGGTTCACAAGTCGTAGTACATAGCATAGCAGCGTCGCAGAATTGAACGCTGCTCGTGACAGCAGCGATAAAGTGGCGATTAGCCCGCCCGCTGCCGCCGCACTTCGACCAGTAAACAAACAAATCTGCATTATTTCAACAGTTAGATGGAATAATAAGTTTGCTTATTTTTTTTTAAATATAGTCAACTTTATCCTATTTTTAGTTTTAAAATTACAGGATTTTATCGCGTACCTTTTTTATTATTTTCCCGACGTTTCGAACACCTTTCAGCGTTCTTGGTCGCGGGAGGACGCGATAAAATCCTGTAATTTTAAAACTAAAAATATGTTAACAAATCGCGAAAGTTTAACAAACTTTATCCTACTCTTGTGTCAGGTAATATATGCCTTCTTATGTCATGTAAAATGGCTATAAGTAGGTAAATTAAATATATTTTTTTTTACTTTCCTAGCTAAAACCTAGTCACCTAAGTGATTCAAGTACAATAAAATTTAATTATTTTTTATTTACAATTTAGCCATCTAATCATAAATGTGGAACAATCCCTTTCAAAGCTTCCTTATACATCCTGATCTTTGATTAAGTTACTTACATACCTCTGCCCCTGTGTTGTTTGTGGTTGTTGATTGAATCGGAAGTACCTAGTTTAAATTAAACTTGATTGAACATTATCCACTGTTAATAAAACACCAGTTCTGTTTTGAGATAAAAGATAAGCTTTCAATAATAGTTACCTATCTAATGAAAACTACATAAATTATACCCTGAACATTTATTGCGTACACCTTATATTTTTCAATAAGAGACAAAAAATTTACATATACTTTTTTAAAAGAACATGGATAGAGTCAATAAAACAGTGCTTACATAAGATGGTAACAGTGCTCAGTGTAAATCGAATGCACGTGTTTGACCGGTAGGATTCTCGACGAGCTCTGTGGCGCAGCGGGCGAAGGTCCGCCTGCGACGCAAGGGGTTGCGGGTTCGATTCCCGCCTCGGGACAAATGTCTGTACGATCTGCAGATATTTGTTCAGGGTGTTCTGGGTGTTTTTCTATATATAATAAAAATATCTATCTATGTAGTATAATGTATTAAGTATATCAGTCATCTAGTACCCATAACACAAGCTCTGCTTAGCTTGGGGCTAGATGATGCTGTGTGATTTGTCCAGCATTATTTATTTATTTATTTTATTTATTCACTTCAGACTTCCATCAAATATAATTGGTAAAATCGGAATCCCTCGCAACTCGTCACGAAACAATTTCCCAACTCCGCAACTCTCCAAAATAGTTTATCTATACGAGCATGCAAACATAGTGAACGAGCAAAACAAGCAACTCGTGACACCTACCTACCGTTTTACACACAGAGATCGGTATCCTTAACTACACACTTCACCTAGCTGCGTCTCTCTCGCGCTAAGAAAATGAAACGGACCAATGAGGGGGTGGGGTGACACGCATTTCCGGCCCCGGCTCCAATCAGCTGCTAGAACAAAGGAGTCGCGATAGCTACTTACCTACAAGTAGCTACGGGGGTCGGCTCTAAGTAGAATTGTGTCTCACACATGCAATCGACTCGCACACCAGTTTTTCTACCTGTGTATGAGTTTTTTTTCCATGTATAGTTTGTTTGTGTGGGGCTAGTGTCTAGCCGGTGATCACTTGGCGAAGTTTGCGCAAGTCGCGGGTGTAATGACTGGAATATATCGGCTTTGAGTCGGCTCCCGTCGCCCGCCTTTGTGACTGCTAACAGCCATGAATGAAGTCTAGGGCACGGCACAAAAATGTAGGTGTACTAAGCCCTTTGGGACCGGGAACCGTCTCGTTATTTTCTTTGTCACTAACGAGTGATGAATCGATGATTGATGGGACCACGGGTACTTATGTATTCTAAATCTCATAAAAGAAAAATAAAACGAAAGAGGCATTATCCTGGATGACATCCTGTTACGGCTTATTTTCTTCACTCGACGCCCAGAATCCTCACGTCGTCGTTAAAGGTACATTTTTCTTTCGCAGTCCTCACGTGAGGTGGTACTCGCAGGTCTCGACGACCCTTCTCGCCGCTGGTGATGCAAATACTACCTTATATGCGCGTAACACAGTTGCGAATGATATAATTTAATGGTAACACACCCCGTAAGACTACAATTTGACTATCGCGAATTTCCTGCGTGTATACAGCTTTGAAACGTGCGATGCCGTGAGGATCTTGAGAGGTAAAATGAGGCCTATGTTTTGTTTGAAAAGGTTTGTTTTGGATTGGAGAGCGTCGAGACGCCGAGAAACAAATCTGCGTAAGGTACGTGGTGTCGAGTAACTCGTGTTCTTACCCTCTCTCCTTTGTTCGGGCCGGAAGAGTGCGCTAGAATTACATGCTCGAGTCTGATGTGCGCTTATTTTTTACGGAGCTATATTGTGTTTCGTGAGCTCTCTCATAGTTATACAGTTCAACGACTGAAGAAATGAGAGGGTGGTCGAGAGGGATACACTGAGCAAGTTTGGTAGTGGTAATGTTGCGTCGTGGGAAATATTTGTAGGTCGAACGGTAGAGTTGTAGCTTAGAGATTCAATTTGGCATCACACCAAGCGAGTTCAAACAAACGTCTGCAGTACATAAGGCTTCTTGGCCGGCGGTTCCTTCCTCATTGGCTCGCCTCCCGCGTCGGAGCGCGCCACCCCGCATACTGATATCTGGATTAAATTACTCCACCAACTATTTTACACCAAACCTCAGGCGATAATTAAAGTCCGAGCGAAAATGGGGGAAATCAAACGTCTTATCTGACCAGCGGGAAATAGCGTTTCTTCGCTGAATAGTTTCCGAGGCGGGTAGCAAGTGAGCGGAATAAATAATTACTGCCGCAATCTAAAGTTGCCGCTTGCTGCGAACTCAATGCTTCCTTAGAAGATATCCAATGAAACAGTTTCTATTGGCCGCCTTTGTGACTTACTATCGTAGCATCACAGCTAGTTTGCGAGTAATCGGTTACTCATTTATTTTGTAACAAGTTTGTATCACTTTGAAAATTATTTTTTAGAAATAATACTGGACACTACAGACGAAGCAAAGCTTTGAAGAAAACAGATAGAACTGTCAAATAGTTTTTATTAAAACTTATACTTATCTTACATTTGTCCCCCGCCGAGGATCGAACCCGCAACCTCCTGCGTCTCAGCCGGGTATTAGACCTACTGAGCCACCGAGGTCGTCATTACTTTCAGAGCATGAACACAGAACATTATTAACACATATTTAAACGGGTATTTATCGCGCTATTTACCTTTATTATTGCCCGACGTTTCGACAGGATTGCACCCATCCGTGCAATCCTGTCGAAACGTCGGGCAATAATAAAGGTAAATAGCGCGATAAATACCCGTTTAAATATGTGTTAATAATGTGTCGTGATCGCGAAAGTTTAAAAAAGACTAACACAGAACATACCATGTCTTCTGCTTATGCAGAAGACATAGTTAATGTACTGATATACATATATAGCAAGTGTTACAATGCATAATGGTAATACAGCTTCCCTGCATATGTTAAATAAGTAGAGAAGGGTTCGAACGTGTTATGAAACTAGAACATTTTAGCATGTTTGCATTTCAAACTACATGTTACACAATCCGCTTACCCAAGTTACGTGTTACAGTTTCACTTTCAAATACCAGGAGTACAAAATCAATAACAGATATACAATTCACTTTCACGGTGTCTGAAATAAACCATTCTTTCCATTGAAAGGGGAATAATCTCGGTATAGCAGCGGGGGTTTAATCAAAATCCGAGAATTGCTTTAAATCGGGGAAATCGCGAAACGGGGAAAACGCAGGATATTCCTTTGTGTCGGCAATTTCCCGGCGTGCGTGGAGCTAATGTGTTATCGGCGCGTAATGACTTCCTTAATTAATACGCAATATTGTCGCTGCGATATACGACGGGAAACATTCTAAATTACGGATGTATATCTCTGTAAGGCTACCATCAGTTGCTCTAGAAAAATAAATCTTATTCGCACCTGAAAACTGGCGTCAATTTAAATTCTTACAGGGAAACATTATGCTGAGGCCGTCTTTAACCGTTACTATAACCCATTGTAAGTAATTGAGACAATATAATATACTTTTTATTCTTACTACATCAGACTACAACAAAATTATGTGAATGCTTAAGCAGAGTTTATACGAAGCCAGTAATGCTAGCGCCAGTAAAAATAGACGGGTGCTCTATTCTCGCCAGCGTTGGTAGCCAGCGCTGGCTTGGCTCGAAAAACTGTTTAAACAAGGCAAATAACAAGCCAGCGATGGCCTCGTGTAAACTAAGCACAGATTGATTTCCAGAGACAAGCTAGACGAGACGATTTGTAACAAATCCTAAAAGTTTCTCTAGCGTTTCTATTTTAACTTTGTTCCCTATTTCCATATATAAGGGCATGTCTATATTGACAGAACATTAGCTTTTACGTTTTGAAATTAGTTCATCACAGGGAATACATTCATATATACAAACTTTATATAATATAATGTAGGTATGTTCATCTGTATAGGTTCGGATAAACATCACGAATTGCTCCAAATAAATATTCTTACATATTCTTCTAAAATACGACCTGCTAAAATTATATGAGTATTTAGATTGAATTTTACTGATTAAAATCTGAAGTTTATATTCTCCACAAATTCAAAGGCTTGTTTTATTCGTCTGAAAGGACCATCTAGATACAAACTGAGTTTGGTTTGTTTGTTTTTGAGTCTGAGTGAGCATATGTTGCTTCTACACAATAAGGTTTTTTTTTTACTTACTTATCTTTTTTAAATCAGTTTGTATTCTGTACACGAGTAATTTTCCTATTTTCTTTTCTTCTCTTCAATGAGGTTTAATGTTTAAAAGAACTTCATCACCTCGACTTTCAAGTTTTACAATGACACCATCACAAATATCCACGCAGTAAAACGAAGATTCAGGTCCCATTACATAAGCTATACATAAGGGTGCGGTCGCCTAGCGCCGGAGGCAGTAAGAAGTTATTTTAGGGGACTCCGCGAGATCGGGCTTATCTTTACGGCAGGTGTTCCGTCCCAACAAATTCGCGAAATATGTTGAGACTTATGCGGATCATGGTGGCTATTAGATTTGCTTTTGATATTCACTGCTAATTTTATGGTGTTTCATTCTTTATCATCTTTTCTTTTCTGTATGGAAAAGTGAAGCAATGTTATTACGGATTTGGCTTCCACTTTCAGTTACACACTCAATCGAAACTTACTCTATTGGTTATTTTTTTATTTTATTTTATTATAATATGTTAGGTGCCACAATCTTTAGTTTAGATTAACTATGGTATGATATGGCTTATTCTTGTCTTTACATCAGCAAAGGATAGTTTATCCTCTTGAACCATTATTTGCGTATGTAAAGACCTTGTAGTGCTATTGATAAATTTTAAATCAGAAACCGTTAAAAACGGTTCGGTTCACTCTTCATCTCATTTGTTATTGCTTGATCAACATTAAATCATATTAGGAACCTCGTTACGATCATTTTGTTTAAGCTTTTCCCTTACCCCATATCAACTCCCGTCAAACAAGTGTCATGTAAGATTTGTTCGTGGAAAGTACTACATCGGTACCTACACGTCTCTCACCCTCTACCCACATTAACCTCATTATAAGGCCAATATACTTGTTACATGCTACCAACCAATTAAACAGATTATAATAAATATTTACGTCATGCCAATTTGCTGTTCGAACAAAGCTTTGATCTTGGGAAACTGTGAATCGATTCGAATAATGGTTCGATGTTTGAAACAGTGGGTTGTTCTCGATTGTTTGTTACTCGCTATATCGAATAATTGTTGATGTTATAATCGGCTTAAAATTCAATAATAACTAGATTTATTATGACTGTTGAAACGTTAAATCACTTCATGCTAGTTATTGCTTCTTGTGAGCTTTTGTTTTCGTTATTTATTTGATTTCTTACGCATTGTTCCTGTTCGCAGCTTCATTAAGTTTGGAGAACTTTAGTCGCCAGCAATGTGATTTATATCGTATAATGCATTTCTAAGTTTGGCTTTTTGTACAGAAATCCAAATATAAATAACTACGCATGTAACTAAGTACATTTAGAATAAACCATTTCCTAAGAGTGATGATAGGCTCTGAAATAAATATAAAAGCTGTATCATAAACTGTTGCTCGCGTCAGTTAAATATAAATGACTGAAGAATCGTCCCGAGGGAGAAGCCTCATTGTGGGCCCACAATGAGCGCGCCTGATTGGCGGAAGGATGTTCTCACTAAATAAAAAATATCGACGCGTCATTTCGCGCAATTTTCGACGAATTTTCAAACGATAAAACCTGTCATTTCGCTTTTGACGCGCCTATAAAATATTCATGTAGATGGGCGGGAGCTGAGTGAATTTTTCTTCGATTTAGGCGACGAAATAAGATGTCATTTTCCGTATCATTAGCGGCAGATCGGAGCTCGGCGACACTATTTATACGCAAAATACGATAAAATGACACCCGACTGATCGACTGTTTGATGCGCGATTGATAAATTGTTGCTCTTTATCGTCAGTCATTCGTTTGAATTGCACCTTTATTTTGAAGGAGGAATTTGCTGTAACAAATTGCTGCAAAGTGAGGTCCTGCGGGATGAGCCGGCAACCTAATCTGCTATTGACTGTTTCAATCTGAGGTAAGCCATACGCTCAAACGGAACGCAAAGCTGTGCATAGAGAGCTCCGTATTTTCATAGCAAAGTAAATTCGATTGGAATAAAACTCAATTGCGATGAAAGCTCGTCCGCTGAGCCCTCTCTTTGCGGCAAAATCGTGCGAGTAGTTTATCTCACCCCTTCCGATACCGCCGCCACAAAGGAATCTACATGATAATCTACGATCGTTTTGTTGAAAGTACTTGCTAGTTTCACATTAAAAATATGGTGTTAGCTAAATTTTTTTTAGCTTTTGTTCACATGGATATTTTATGTAATTTTTAAGAGATTGGATTTGTCCAATCTCCAGAATTAAGTAGAAATAAACTCCGGAAGATGGCCAGCAGCATCCTTCCGTGTATCAACATCCCGTACTGCGCTCGCCAACCCGTCTGCCAAGCGTGGTGAGTATGGTAACTACCTCTCAAAGAGATCTATTCGGGAGGCCTGTGTTCAGTAGTGGACGTTTTACAGGTGAAATGATGATGATGGTACTGGTACTAAAACAAAAAATCTGCAAAAATAGTATTTTTTCACTCCTCTTTCCTTTATAATAAAATTATATGCAGAAGAATCCTTAATAATTGTTTTTATTGTATAAAAACGAATCGCTAACTGCGTCCTTTACGGCTAACTGCCCCGCGTTGGGCGACAATATTGCTCTCGTAAAAGGCTATCAAACTGATTTCTACGATTGCACATACATACTTCATTAAAACCATTTAAATAAAAGCAATTATTAATAAATAGGAACTTAAAAGACTTGAATTGTGGTAAATATGCGGCACATATCGATTAAAACTATGATATTTAAAAGTTTTTTTAACGTCTGGAAAAAAAGGTACCTATTAAAGCAGCAAATCTGCAAAAGTGTTTTCCATTAGAATTATAAGCACAATCCGTAATAATTGTATGAAACGTATCGCTAGGTGCGTCCCATACGGCTTACTGCCCCGCGTTGGGCGACAATATTGCTCCCGCCGTGTCCCGCACTAATCCCCGGATTCATTTATTTTTGACAACGCAATACGATTTTATCTCAGGGCTTCGGATGCTGTTTGCCTTCTGTTATTATGCTCCCGCGATATTCGGGCTACTTATTTATTTATTTAGCCACCCCTTATGAGGGTGGTTTGACTTTTAATGCAACGCGTTTAGTGGTTTGATGTGTTTATTTAATTTATACTGAATTTTAATTGACGTTTTTAGTGTGTTATTAAGCCGTATTATGTCAAAAGCCGTGGGGCGCCGGCAGTAGAATGTTGCCCCTCCTCTCATGCCCGTGGATGCAGTAAGAGCCTGCTAAGGGATACCTCCGAAAGATGGGCAGCAGCGTCTTTCCATATATCAACATCCCATACTGCGCTCGCCAACCCGCCTGCCAAGCGTGGTGAGTATGGCAACTACCACTCATGGAGATCCATGAGGGAGGCCTTTGTTCATTAGTGGACGTTTTATGGCTGAAATGATGATGTCAAAATGCATTATATAAATTAATTCTTATCAGATCAACAGTTAACGGTAACGGTTTAGAACGGTAGTTGGCGTATCACCTTTTTATATTTTACATGTGAACTAGAAAGTATATTTGTTTGAGAAAGGTACTTATTATATAATTTCATCATTCCTTTAATTGCAAATAAATAACCGTAAAAAAATGTGTAATTATGTAATATTCCATAGAAATATTTACAGTTGAAACTTGAAGGTGATCTCACGAAATTATGAAGTATTCCCGTTTGAGCACCTATTTTTTGGGCACCTATGCATTGAGCACCAAGTATTACAAGTTTACTGCTATTTATGGTTTTAGTTTATCGGAAATCTTGTGTTGGTTCTTTGTAGATTCCAAATAAATAAACGTAAGTCTACGTTAATTATTATCCCGTTTCTGAATCCATATTCTAGAAGTATTAATTTTAAATCTATCAATAGACTCACGTGGTCCGTTCTCAAGTCCTGTCGAGTGCTTAGCTGGAAGTGACAGAATGCTGCCTCTATAGTTGCGCGGTTTTAATTAATTTTATGTCGGTGTTTTCAATGGCCCGATGACGTCTTGCTTTATACAAGCTGTGACGTTGTTTTAACTTTATTGAAAGGGTAATTAAATTTGAGGTACATACTTGTAACATACATATATACTTTTTCATACATTTTACGATTTCTGAAGCAAACGAATTACATATATTATGTTCTTTATTATTTTATGAATTGACTATTCTATGTAGCTTTTTGCTCTATTGAATAAACACTTATTGACTTTGGCTTTAAGTTTATAGGGATAAGTAAAAAGGCCAGGCGCGTGTCGGTCCACGCACTATGTAGGGTCCCGTAGTTGACCTTGAAATTTCTAGGAAAACTATAAAGGTTAACCTAGCTTTTTTAGTATCGGACAAATAGTCACTTAAATAAGAGATTCGGTTTCCCAAACATACCTATAATACTTTTATATAATACTTTTAACCGAAAACTCAATTAATTTCTGATAATATGTTTTGGTAAACTAGTTCAGCTAGTTGATTATAATGAGTAATACGAAAAATAAAACAAAAGAAAGCTAGACTTAGCTCAACAAATGATCAAGAGTGGAAGTTATATGATGTCTTCTGGACTTTTGTGGTCTATCATCGGCCACATCGTTGCTTACCAAAAGGAAAATAGCGGTTAAACAAAGGACTGTAATTAGGTCTATTATTAAAAAAGCTACATTTTGTTAAGTCACAATTTCGCGTCCTAAAGGATGCGAGGTTGACACCTCCCAAAATCTGTGCCATTTCACCCTGTCTTTAACTTGCTGTATCCTGCTAATGCCAGCGACACCGGTATATCTATTTCATGTAAATCATAGAAAATAAGTTATTCAAACTCTTTTAATCAACAAACTTTGAAGACCCGGTCCCTCAAAAATCACAATTTGCATATCTTATTAAAAACCTAGCCGTCACAGATAAAAATGAAAATGAGACACGTCAAAGAAAAAAAACGGACAAAACGCCAACGAGACAATGGACATTTTTCGGCGATACGAATAAACGTTTTGTTATGGAAATTCGGGGACTTTCTTTATTCCCCCCATTCCTTGGAGGAATCTGTTTTTTTAATTATCGTGTTTGGTAATTAGTTTCGGGGAACGATCTCTTCTGTTTCCTCTTTCGGCCAGCAACTTGTCTACTATTTAATTTATAGACGTTGAATTTACTTGGTAAATGTACCTTATAGTTATATTTATCGACAAACCCGCCGTGGGGTGCCGGCAGTAGAATGATATCCCTCCTCTCATGCCCATGGATGCAGTAAGAGCCTGCTAAGGGATACCTCCGGAAGATGGGCAGCAGCGTCTATCCGTGTATCAACATCCCATACTGCGCTCACCAACCCGCCTGCCAAGCGTGGTGAGAATGGCAACTACCCCTCATGGAGATCCATGAGGGAGGCCTGTGTTCATCAGTGGACGTTTTGCAGCTAAAATGATGAAACAAACCCGCGGCTTAGTTAGCTTCAGACGTATTGACCAGTTCCGTAAAAAGTGCCAGGCGGACTCACGCACGAAGGGTTCCGTACCATTATTCAATCAAAATCACGTTTGTTGTATGGGAGCCCCCTTAAATATTTATTGTATTTGTTGTTATAAAGGCAACAGAAATATATCATCTGTGATAATTTCAACAGTCTAGCTATCACGGTTCATGAGATACAGCCTGGCCAGACAGACAGACAGACAGCGGAGTCTATAGGGTCCCGTTTTTACCCTTTGGTTATGGAACCCTAACAAAGAGCCAAATTAAACCGTGACCTTAAATTGAGCCTAAGATAACAGCAATATTCTATTAAATAAGTTTCAGGATTATCCACAGAACTTGGCGTTTTAAATCAACTCAACTCTTTGGTGGGCAAAGTCAACAACCACAACATTCTAAATACTAAACTTGCCTCCCATTTTCACATTTATGTTTTTGATAGGATATATCACACTTGACACACGTCTGTTGCAGTATGTCTACTTCCATGATTCGTTATTGTTTGCAATTTTACTAGAAAAATGTCAAGTAATTACATTTCTGCTTGTGAACCTACACTTTGTCACTCAAGCACTTATACGAGTTATAAAACTATTACATTTACCTGAGTAAATACAGAAGTCATAGAGCTACGTCGTATTTGCGAAAACATTTTCCCTATCATTATGAAACCTAATTCTTAGGTAGAGTAGGTAGTAATACAAAAGCAGCTTTTGAAGTGGCAAAACAAATTGGTGAGGCACTTGACAGGATTCGAGTGGGCTTTATTTTCCCCAAATGACACACGTTAGGGACACCATGGAGGGACAAAGAGACGAAATAGCCGGACAATTCTGTGAAGATTGACTACTGTTTTCAGGGTTCTGGACCAAAATGGTAAATAGGAACCCTTATGGTGTCTTTGTCTGTCTGTCACAGACGTATATTTAGAAAACTGCTAATGCTATAGAGTTGAAATTTAGAACAGCAATTTAATAAGATGCTTTTAAGACGCTATTTCACTAAAGCATATGATTTTATAAACATATAAAAATATGTAGAAAAATATTCTTATTATGATTATAAAGGGGGTGGACAAATTTCTAAGTGGAGTTACTAAGTAATGTGGGATATCATATGAAAGGGCTTCATTAGCACATTAGTAAACAGTTTTTGTTTTTCTTTCAGCTGTATAGTTTTTGACTTATTTACAAAATACTTGAAAGAACTACCGCGCCCCCCTTATCTCCGGAGTTTGCAGAAGTAAACACCGAAAATTTTCAGCTTATAGAAGTGTATGTTAAGATTACAGGAAAATTATTACAAACTCTCTTAATATTATAGTTTTTCAAAAATCATCTTAAGTTTAAAGAATATACATAAGGTTGCCTGTTGTTATAAAGGTTGCCTGGAAGAGATCGCTCATAGCGATAAGGCCACCCTTTGTACTCCTGTTTTGTTTTTACCTTATTTCTAAATTGTTTATGTTCTTTTAATGTGGTGTGCAATAAAGAGTTTTCTATCTATCTATCTATAAGTTCCGCTATCAGAGAAGAGATGACGCTGTCAAGGTTCTCCAACAAATACCCCTTTAACACTATGTTTTGTTTGATGGCACGGAACTCTCGTTGCGCGAGTGTGACTCGCTCTTTGTTGTTTTTATTTAAGAAATTCGTTTCAGCCGTAAAACGTCCACTACTGAACACAGGCCTCGCTCATGGATCTCCATGAGGGGTAGTTGCCATACTCACCACGCTTGGCAGGCGGGTTGGCGAGCGCAGTACGGGATGTTGATACACGGAAAGACGGTGCTGCCCATCTTCCAAAGGTATCCTTTAGCAGGCTCTTACTGCATCCAAGGGGATGAGAGGAGGGGTAACATTCTACTGCCAGACCCCCCGGGATTGATGAGACGTATGTTTAATAAGTAATGTTCGTGGTTTAGCCGGACTGTCCGACGCTCCGACCTGCATCCCTCCCTACACATTTGGATTATATCGATTTGAATCCAGTACCTACACGGTCTGAATAAAAAACTACGAGGATCAACATGATTGCTACTCGCATTTAGAATTAATTCTCCTTTGTGGATTTGTTGTGGATTCTATGGCTTGACTTCTTCATTGGAGTGCATGGTAAGTTCATGATATTTTACACTTTTAACTTGATGCTCGTATGTGGCGAGAGGCTTTCTTCAATATATTATAATTATGAGGAACACTGTAGCGCAGCGGACGAAGATCGACCTGCGACGCAAGAGGTTGCGGGTTCGATTCCCGCCTCGGTACAAATGTCTGTATGATCTGCAGAGTTCAGGGTGTTCTGGATGTTTTTCTATACATAATGAAAAATATCTATCTATGTAGTATAATGTATCTAGTACCCGTAACACAAGCTCTGTTTAGCTTGGGGCTAGATGATGCTGTGTGAATTGTCCAGCATTATTTATTTATTATTATGAGCCTATCTGACCCAACCGCTGGGCAAAGACCTCTCCCCATTCCCTTCATGGATCTCGATCAGACATCTATCATAGATTGTACTGGACGCTGCAGTGCCTGGAACATTGCGGATTAGGCTAGCCCAGCGCCTCTACTATCCTCTTAGCATAGTCGGCTATTAATTAGAGGAAATAACAGGTCAATACGTCTAAAGCTGACTAACCCGCGTGTTTCCTCACGTTATTTTTCTTTACCATTAAAGCGCGTATTAAATGTGCACATATATTTTTAAAGAAAGAAGGTCAACGCATTCGGTTGCAATCGTGTCTTGCACAGATAGACAGTCAGACATCGCTATGCATAAAATACTTTTAGGGCGCATACCTATGGTATAAAGTTGCTTTGATGTTCTTTCAAGTTCTGTAAGTTAAGAGTGAATAGGTATATTCTAAAATTTGGTGAGTGATTATGGCCAAACAAAAGTGTATCAGGATTTCAAAAAAATTCTTGGTGGAGACCAATATTTGCAACTAAAGCCGATGAAAAAACACTCGAGCGAATGTGTAGCTTTCATCCAGCCGGTAAGTACAACGGTAAGAAAATGTACGTTTTCTAGATAAAACTTGTAGAGTTTGAAGCTAAGAAAAAATCCGGAAAAACTCAAGTTTCGTTTTGCAATATCTTTTTTTGTACAGCGTGTGCAAAGTCGCGGGTTGACGCTTGTTATTAATAAGACTACCACACTTAAGATACATTGCCACCGCACCAATTGCCCCAACTCAATTGAAACCAAAGCCCTCTTGTTTTTTACGGAGGGTCACATAATCCTATAGCAAGGTATCTGGGCAAGCCTCTAATACGCAGTAATTTCGACCCCGACATGTTTGCAGGCTTTTATGGTCTTACTGACTTAATGCCACCTCGGATTTACTGTCTATGTATTGCTTTTCAAAGTTGGAACGCTGACAGTTAATGCGGCAAAATTGGAACTTGGCAGCTTCCAATTCTTAGAGGACCTATTATTTCAAGAATGGAAGCACTTTCCCTCGCCCCAATGCTTTATTATCGACCTCCGTGGCTCAGTGGGTCTGATTTCATCAGTGGACAAAAATAAAATAAGTATTATTTTGACTGGCCCTGGACTAAAAGTCCTTTAAATTTATTCGAATCAACAAAAATAAAAAAAAGTATTGTTTTAATTATCTGGTTTCCTAAGTTATCATGCTTTGCTTTATGTATCATGCTTTGTTTTATACTAGATGGTACTGTGTGTAGTGTCCAGCATTATTATTATAATAAATCCATCAAAATCAGTTAGTAGGTACTTGGGTAGCGTAAGCGTAAAAAAATACTGACTTTTTGTTCAGATAAGGCGATGTACTCGGCAAGCTGTTTATGTAAGCAATATGACTTTTACTTGCATAGCATGTTTGTGTTTTATTCATCCACTTTATTATTTTGCTCTGAACTAAAAATCTGTTCTTATATTAGTAAGTTCACTATGCTGAATAAATATTTTTTCATATAGTTTATTTCTATTGTGTTTCGTGTTTTATGTCAGTTAAATGAGCTTTGGATTTATTAAGGTAAACAAAGACGCTAAGTTTAAAAAGAATATATAATTGTTCTTCTTAAATGATAAAGAAATAAGATTGTCAATCTTGTTTGAAAATGAAATCAGAAAACTCATCACAAATTCAATACTTTGAATTCATTCGCGTGATGTCTAATGACAATCTGAAGGAAATTAAAATTCCCAAACAGAGGACAGTTACAACAAATCCCGGCACTAAAACTCCTATATATATCTCGGAGAGCGTTGTAAAAAATCATTGCCTTCATCTACCCTCGGCCCTCGCCGAGGGGAAAAATCTAATCTGTGCATTTTTTGCGGGACCGCGATGCCACAAAGAATTTCATTTCCCACTGTTCATCTATCTCTATTTCACTGACGGCTCTTGTTCTTGAGTCCCCTCCTCTCCCCTTCGAACCCCTCATCCGTTTTTTAGACTTCCTCGATCGGAGATAAGGTTAAGCGAGCTCTTCTTATTAGTGGTTTGTAGGCGACATTCACCGCCGCGTTTTAATTTATTATGTCTGCATCGCTCCTCCTTAGCGGCTGATTATCCCGTCTACGCCGAGATTTCATTCCACAATGTGGAGATGCCTCTTTGTCTTACCTCTCGTGCACTCAGTGGGATACAAGTACACGTTAATTAACCGAAACCCACATACATCATATAAAAATGTCCGAAAACGATAACGGAAACAATTTACAGATTAAATTGATACACAATAGACGAAGATCTGTTTATCATAATAATAAACATGACAAAGAAATCGGACCCGCCAAAAGTCCATGATTGTGTTAGTAGTGTCACAATCAAAACGAGCCTCCACAAAAACAGAATTACACAATTGTGTACAATTGTATTCAAATCTGTGGACATTGGCGTATTGTACTTTTATTGCCACTTATTGATGCGTAATTGTCAATAAATTCCTACGGGATCGGAGTTTAATGTGGGTTTGGGTGAAAAAGTTATGTTTTATTAATATTTTTACGAGAGCGTTTAGGACGGGTGATAAGATCTGCCGATTGGGAAGTTTTTTCTTTCAATTTCCGTCACGATTTGTAGGCTCGTTATTGGCGGGTGATGGGGGCGATACGGGCAGTGGTCGCATGCTATCGTCTAGTGCGATGTTATCGCCGCTCTTAGCGACTTTCATCGGGACTTTCGATTGTGCACCCCTCGGAACATGATGTCAATGACGCGAGTCGTCAGCGTCGTTTTGATTGACTGAGGGAATCGACATCTCAAGTATTTACATTGACAAATCTGTATGAATGCTTTGTTAGCTAGATTTCGTTGCTAAGTTTTAGAACCTTAGGCAAATTTGCACGAGGACATGAAGATGAACTCCTTACAATTTACAATTGCGTAATTGCAATTTCGCAACTACAATAATTATAGTTATTTAGGAAGAATTCGGAATGACGACAAAACTTAAGATCAATAATTACTATAGGTATCCACAAAGTTAATACTTATCGTGAAAAGAGCACGATACCGTATAAATGTATTCCTTAAGACCTAACCAAAAGTTGTAACATCAAGTTACTTTGAGTATTTGAGAGTCTTCAGAGACGGTACAGTGACTTGTGAAGTTCAAAGTCAATCTGAAGTAGAGCTATTTAAGGCGAGTTAGCTTTCATTGACGGCATTATAGTTGAGCCTTTGTGTTCCATTTTCTATGCTGACTGTGCCACATAACTGTGATGTGGAATTACCGTTTGAGATCAATTTTTCAATATTAATATTACTAGTCTCGTCTTTTTTAATAAAAATGCAATAAAATATGTAGTTTTAATTCCGCTTATGCTGAGATGCAGGAGCACCGCCCTCCCGCTCGCTAATTATGCACATGCAGGGAGAACTAGCTTGTCAGTGCAACATGCATACCCAAACCTATACGACGACACGTGTTTCGCCTCTCCGCGAGGCATCATCAGGTGACACGCTGAGGTGTTGACTGGTCGGCCGCTGGAACGAACGTTCCAGCGGCCGACCAGTCGTCGTATAGGTTTGGGTATGCATGCTGCACTGACAAGCTAGTTCTCCCTGCATGTGCACAATTAGCGGGCGGGAGGGCGGTGCTCCTGCATCTCAGCATAAGCGGAATTAAAACTACATATTATATTGCATTTTATTGTCATGGATTTCCGCAAAGTAACGCCTGATTCCATTAATTATAGTCTTTTTTTGTTAATATTTAAATCAGTCAAAATATTTTGTTTACAGTGAAACTTTTATTATAATTTTACGAAACTTCTCTTGTATCCTAACAATGTTTAAATTGATAAACAATAGTTTTGGTCCTGATTTCTGTTTAACTTCCTCCTCTACCTACCTCTCCAGCAGATTCTATCACTATATTTATACGCATATATACCTAAACATGTATTGTGATGTCATATAGAGGGATTAATTCGGGACACGTCCTCGTCTCATATCAGATCTTGGGGTCGTAGGGGCTCGGACTTGGATACGGTGCAATATTAAACACTGACATACACATAGGTACACATACAACGGGGGTGGAGTGAAACGAAGCCTTAGGAGGAAATATGACAGAAGGAAAATAAAGCCACCAACATTATAAAGATGTATTCATACAAAAACAATATATATTTCTCTAAGTACAACCAAGTAGGCTGGGGGGATGGTGCTTTAATAATACTTTGTGATCGGCAAGCCTAATCATTCTATGTCCAAGGCACTGCAGTCTAATAGAGCACAGCTAACTTTGTATAAACATTCTACATAGATGTAAAAGGTATTTTAGTGTACAAAATTACTGACCAATTTTAATCAAGTGTCGGGTCCTTATTTAGAAAGATCTCGAAATCATTATATTTAATCAAATGCTGTCGTATGCTGTTGCCGTAGGGTGCCGGCAGTAGAATGTTACCCCTTCTCTCATGCCAGTGGATGCAGTAAGAGCCTGCTAAGGGATACCTCCGGAAGATGGGCAGCAGCATCTTTCCGTGTATTAATATTTTACTGCGCTCGCCATCCCGCCTGCCAAGCGTGGTGAGTATGGCAACTGCCCCTCATGGCAATCCATGAGGGAGGCCTGTGTTCAGTAGTAGACGTTTTACGGCTGAAATGATGATTAAATGCTGTCAGACACACTGAAAGACAACGTACAGTTTAAACCACTGATCCTAGAGACTTGACATTGTAAGGGTACGTTTGTCTTGGTGCATAACAGCCCATTAAGAAGGGGGTTTTGGGAGTTTCGAACTTTAAGGGGTTCAAAGTTATCGTAACTAATTTGCAATATATCCTTAACTGTTCACAATAAACACTTGAAATTTAGAATGTAGTAGGAGTCTACATTCTAAATTTCAATGTAGACTCCTACTACATTTTAAATTTAAAGCGTTGAAAATAAAGCAATGACTTATTCAAGGATTTTCGAGTTTTTTAAGCAACAGGAACAGACAAATTTTCAAAAGGATGCGTGAAGTCACCTGGAAAATATTACCACTGAACTTTTAATAAAACAATTAAATCCACTTCTTCAAAACAACAAAACCATAGCTGCCCTTAGTGTTTTCCATTTTCACATATTCTACAAGATTTCTATTACAACGTGACACCCCTTGTACATGACTGATAAGTAAGTCGGTGACAAGACAAGATAAACGCTTATTAAACACGTCAGTCTGACTGACAGTATCTACCCTCAATCGGGGTGGAGGTGGAGGGCAAATGGAAAAATGACCGAAATTTCAAACACTTACCTACGTGTTTAACCTGTGGTTTGTTCACAATGTATAAACTGTTTTATTTGTACTATTGATATTACTTGCCTATACCATTGTAATTAGATGAGACCGGTTATTTATCGCATATATGTATTCAAATTATTACCTGAAGTTTCGACTGGGTTGCAACAGCCATGGTCCCTGGAAGACTGACGTGATGGAGGTACCACAGCAAAACGAAGGCGTTTGTTGAACTACCCCCAGTTTATCTCATAAAAATTATTAGAGTCGGTTTCCACTGGGACAGTACACTACACTGACTGTATTTGCAAACTGAGTTGATTCTTCACGCCGAGTACACTTAGAGTACACGGCGTGAAGAATCAACTCAGTTTGCTATCAATAACATAGGATGCTTCTTAATCTCAATCGGTTCCCTAACCATTATATATAGTAGTGCCTCTCGTTCGTGAGGATTTCTGGGTTGTAAACATTATTGTTATCACAGAGTGCTAGGAAAACTGGTGGACAGACCTCTTCGAGACCGGGTGGGTGGTAGAGGAAGAAGGAGGCCCTTCTCAGCTGTGGGATTTATTAAAATCTTCCATCATTTTATGAACGGAGCATGGCTAGGCACGTTGACCGTCTTTTTGATAAATTCTAAGCCTTAATACAAACTGCGGGTCATAAACGAATGTATGGTTATTAAATTTTCCAGGCTCGTTTTGGCCACAAGGACTTTTGTCTATACTATACGGAAGAGTTCGTGTGCTTTAAATAATACCACATTTTGGCATCAAAGGTGCGTTTATATCATTTCAATGTTTGGTGGTGCCGCGTCTGTTTTTAGGTGCACTGTAGGTATATTTCCTTAATTTAACGATATTTTTGTTTCATAAAAGCAAGCAGCATTCAGTGAACACATAAAGCAAAACAAAAGCGCCCCTATTCTAAAATCTCGCAAAGAAATAAGGGCATACGATCGACATCAAAAAGTCCGTCGCGGGGTTTTTTGCAATCATCAAATTGATCTGTCCGAGCGCCATCTGGCCCGTAAGCGAATCGCTTTCGAGCTCCGTCAGCCGACGAATTAATTCATATAAAACAGATATCGTTTCGTTGAAGGGTTCTATGGTGTGGTGTCGTTCGACATACCTGTCCTTTACGTGTCTATTTGCAAGATTGAAAACAAACAACTCCATGCTAAAAGCAAGAAATCTTGTAACACATTCAAATGGCACTGTTTTAATACAAAATAGACAGTTCCATACAAAAGTTGCAGTTTCCGCGGCCGCACTCCGGCAGCCAATAGGATTTCTCCTGCCATTCATCAAATTTACGTTCACTCGCTTTTCCGTGGTCAAAGTTCTCAACGAAAACTCATTGTGCGTGAAAGCGGTAGTTTTACCAAAACATATTTTTAACTGGGAGGCACAAAAACATTTTGATATTTCAGCTGGAATTGTAACTGTTGAGGCTCGGGGCGGGCGGCTAGGGCGGGCACGTGTGCTCATCAACTAATGGTCCGTGCGCATTTGAACCGAGCTACACTCCGCACAAACCCGCCTCTAGCCCGCTTTCGGCGCAAAATTATAACGTGTAAAACACGGGCTCTCCTTGCGTTCCGCGCACGAGATTTTTATGAATGCCACGATTATTATTCGCATTTTAAACTCGAATGCGGCTCCATTCTCCCCGAGACGTATAGCAATATTCGTAACGAGTTTTCTCAGCGCTACCTAATTCCAGGTCGGGAGCGACGGATGTAGGTTGGAGCGGCCACTCGGGGTGCGATTGCCTCGGGATCGAACGCGATTGCAAATTTATTAGCGGGCGGACGGCGACGACTAGGCGGGCGGCCGCGGCTCACGTACGCAGTTGTTTTTACTCTTCATGTATTTTTTTCTCGACGAGGCTTGGCTCTCCCCTTTTGTTCTCAAGTGGACCAGCTGTCATTATACGCCATGTTACTGTTATTTTTTTTCGACGTTTTTATAGAGTTTTGCGCCGAGAGGGCGTTTCGTTCGGAAAAATGTTCGTTTTGCGTGCGTCCTGGAGTTTGCGTGTCGAGTGATGTCGACGCTGGCGATTGAAAATGAGTAATGGAATTTGTTTCAGTATTTTTCTCTTGTTGCCTGCATCTGGAGTGGCTCCACGTCGAGCGCGAGTGGACTTTCGAGGATTCATTAAATAATAATTAAAGTAGCTGTGGGCAATTTGCCTTTTGTGTATCCGATACGATTGCCCTATTTAACTTAAATATTATCTTTTGACTTATGTTCTGATGCTGAGTAAACCTGCATTGACCTGTCAATTCCTTTAACTAAAAGAAGAGGGAGAATGGTATATGTGCTGGGCTAGCCTAATCCATTGTACAATGTCCTAGGCACTGCAGCGTCCCGTGCAGCATGAATACCAGTTGCTTTATAAACCATCTATACATATATAATACATGCCTTACGGTGTAATTGTTTCACATAACTCTGACCAGAATCAATCTCGATCAGTTGTCAAACTAGTCGACAAACTCCACCACACCCCAATTGAAATGTTGAAACATGTGTCACTGCAGTTTTCAAGTGGCTTCTGTTTGATAATTGAGGCGACCCTTTCAGAGCTCTCTCAAGTTTCAATCAATGGAAGATGTAGTTTGCCTCCATTATTTGCATACGTCCTTAGTGGGTAACTTTGTAGCTAAATTGTACCGACAACTGACGAGTGATGAATTTCTGATTTAATCTTCTGATACAACTCACATTAGGGAAAAGCCGAATTGGAACTCCAATTTCGGAAACAAATGTTTTTGCTAGACAACTTTGTGAAGTTAAACACTTCAAGTTACGCCAGAAAACGTTGCCATCTATGTATATCTGTTCTATATACCATCGACACTCTTAAATTATGAATATTCTGAATGTAAATTTTATTTGTGACATTATTTTAATTTAATTTGCAACATTATTTTAATTTTCTATACGATATAATTTTATAAGCTTTTATTTAGCTTGCCCTGTATGTACATATGTATGTTTGTTCGCGGAATCTTGCAACTCAATTTTGAAGCAGATATCTTCAACCAATTGAGCTGAAATTTTGTATACATGTTCACTTTGGATGACAATGCATGGTTAGCTATGTGACGTCACTCTGAATCCAACATGGCGGAACACCCAAGATGGCGGACTACTTATTTTTAATGTACCCCTATAATATGGGTGTCAAATGAAAAGGCTTGCTCAGAATAACTCAAAAAATGAAATGACAATACTCTGAATCTAACATGGCGGAACATCCAAGATGGCGGACTAGTTATTCTTAATGCAATCCTATAATATGGGTATCAAATGAAAGGCCTTGCTGAGAGTTACTCGAAAAATTAAATGACATCACTCTAAATCTAACATGGCGGTATACTCTAGATGGCGGGCTAGTTATTATTAATGCACTCTTAAATATTGGTATCAAATGAAAAGCCTTGCTAAGATTTACTCGAAAAATTCTCGAAAAAGAAACTCATCGGCCATCATAAAGGGTAGTTGCCATACTCACCACGCTTGGAAGACGGGTTGGATGGCACAGTAAAGGATGCTGATACACGAAAAGACGCTGCTACCAATCTTCCGGAGATATCCCTTGGCAGAATCTTACTGGATCCACGGGCGAGAGAGGAGGGGCAACATTCTACTGCACCCCACAGCAGTTCAATTTGCGTGCCTATATAAAATAATAAAATAAATAAATAATGCTGGACTAATCACACAGCATCATCTAGCCCCAAGCTAAGCAGAGCTTGTGTTATGGGTACTAGATGACTGATATACTTAATACATTATACTACATAGATAGATATTTTTTATTATATATAGAAAAACACCCAGAACACCCTGAACAAATGTCTGCAGATCGTACAGACATTTGTCCCGAGGCGGGAATCGAACCCGCAACCCCTTGCGTCGCAGGCGGACCTTCGCCCGCTGCGCCACAGAGCTCGTCAAATATATGAATTATAATTTTCATTGGCAATGTCATTTAAGTCAAATATTTTTTAAATGCACATCATTAAATGGTAAATGTGAGAGCCTGCATTAATAAATTTTAATGTAATTATTAGATCATCTTGTTTTGTAGTTTACTACCCATTGGCAATATTGTCGACAACAATTAAAGATAAGATACGAACAAGTTTATTTTGTTAATATGGATTCATTAATAATCGTAACACCCTACTTATGTCAATAAAACATTTTTTACTTTTTTACTTTACTTTTCACTTTACCAAGCAAAAAGTGCACACAAACAATTCGTAGGCACATGAAATCAAACATAAAAGTCACAGAAACAATTAGTACACACCTAGTAATATTTTTTTAGCAACTACAAAACATATGAAATGAATATTAAAGTTTAGATATATAAATTGTGATTTAAATGTAGTTTACTTCAAGTTGGTAGTTGGATTACACAATTGGTTAACTATTACAACAGAAAAAAATCCAGAAAGTTGCTCTATGAGCTCCAAAATTTTCACTTTGCAGGTGAAAGAAACCGGTGTATGCCTCTAAATTTTCAGATTTTTTTTTTAATCTAATGAAATTGTTTATCAATGCGTCGCCTAACGACGCAAGTAGGCCTTTACATCTATTTCTATTTTTATTTATTTATTTTTTATTTATTTGCTAAAATGTAGGTACATGAGGTCTTAAAATAATGAATAAATCCAATACATTCTGCCTTATACAAGCGTGCAAATATTATAAAAGAGTCTTAAAATTATTAAAAATTAATATGGAGTTATAGATTGTCAAAATATATATTTAAATAAATTGTTTAGCTTATATAACAAAATTAAAATAACGCTGTATAAATCATCTAATACACTTATACAGCGTATTAGATGATTTATCTAATGATATACATACATACATCTATTAGATTTATACAGCGTCAGCAACTAGTATCCGTGCTGTACGGGAAACAGTGCCTGGGACATTGAATAAGCTTGCCCAGCACCTATACCACACTCTTAGCTTAGTCAGCTTTTGGTCAGAGGAAAGAAAATGGTAATTCGTCTGAAACTAAGCCGCGGTTACATCACGATGTTTTCCTTCACGTAGTAAAAGTAAGGCTTAACAAAGCTCCGTTAAAAATACATACATACACAACTGCAAAACACCGTGGGAAATGCGACAAGCATTTCAAAAGCCTGGAATTTTCTGTAAGCCGCACACATCTACGCTCTTCCTGTGATTAGCCAAGCAATATGTCACTGTCCTTTGATTACAGATAGTTCCCCATTGTCCAATGGCGAACTATCGGTCGTCTAGATAGGTACTCTCGGAATCCCACTCAATGATTATGTTATCTGATATTTCATATGTATATTTGCGCTAACTTCTTGTTCAATGCCTACATCTGGCAGAATTTTAATTGGACAGGTGGGAAATACCCAATTCACCTACCCAATTCATGGGGAGTTTGACTGAGTTATTGGGAATATAGTAGTATCTATATATAATATCACCAATATTCTAATGTATGTAATGTGATGTAATGATGTTTGGATGTTCGTTACCTCTTCACGCAAAACTAGCCTACGGATAGAGCTGAAACTTTGCACACATATAGATGTTGGCCAGGATTGACACAAAGACTACTTTCTATCCGGGTAAAATGCATGCGAAGTGGCGGGCAGAAGCTAGTTATTCTATATATTAATGAACTTTATTTCTTAAGTTCTTTACTTATGCCTTGATCCTATTTAAAAATGTGGCAGGCAGGGATTAAAATTCACATCTGCCCAATGACCTGGATGGAGAGTTTGATTGGGTGGTTGGATTTTTTTTTGGGTATCTATTTTATTCTAAATATTAATTAATACTAAGTTCTTAACTACTTGTTCTTATGGCTTGATCCCATTAAAAACGGCAATGGGGCAGACAGGAATTAACTTCTCATCTGCCCCATCGAGACCACCAATGGGTGGGAAATTATTATCTTCCATTGATGAGATGTTTGGTAAGGTAGTTGAGATTTTATTTGGGATCTTAATATTCTAAATATCTGCACTTAGTTGTTTGATAATAATGGATTTTAAATATTTGTTTTTTGGGAAATCACCGATCTAGATTGATTTCTCTGTACTTACGGTTTCACTTTTCTCTTTGCCATCCTAGCTCAAGCCCTGCTATATTGTAATTCTCATGTGTGAGGTTATTCACAGGTCAATTTGTTTGTGCAAATAGCGCTTTGACTCATAGTATACTTTTGAAATAAATAAATAATGCTGCATAGCATAACTTACACAACACCATCTAGTCCTGAAGTAAGAAGACCAGAATTAGAATATTGACAGAATCTAGATTATGTCAATCAATTGGGTTATCTGCAGCTTCTTCTTCTTGCCACTGCGGGACAGACATGTAAGCCAACATTTTTGTAACTGAGACATTTTGTAACTGAGGCATGAATGAGTAGTTAAATGTATTCCCCTGTGGCTAGTGACCAGACGCTTTATTCCACAGATTCTATAGAAAATCTATTGAAAAATTCAGAATTACGCTATCAGTTTAATAAGTTATATCTGACTGATTATCTGAGAATTGAAAAATCGGCCCTATCGAGTTATTATTCTACAAACATATTCGCACTTAAAACATTATCCAACATGTACAGCCCAACAAAAACATCAGTTACTAAAACTAAATTTCATGAATTTCATATTCCCGTAGTAAAACACAACTTCAAGCGTCTTACAACTTGTTAGAAATCCGACATCGAGGTTGTAACATTTGTCCTTCCTTGTAACATTATCTACCCTACTTTGTCTACAAGGAAAGGAAAACGTATCCGAGCCACTCAAGACGGCTGACACCGATGCGACTACTGCGTTATCTGTGCCTAAGGTAAAAAGGGGGTAGTGGTGTTGCCAACTCGATTCAGATAAGTCTCTTAGGTTTTACATTATTTTGACCAGAAACTCTACCTTAGATAAAATAGTCAGTGACCTGGACACATAATTCTTATCTTGCATCGGCATTTACGAGTTAAATGAGTTTTTTTATAGAGTTACTGAGAGCAGGATTCAACTAATGAGCTGAAAAAATAACACCAGTGGTATGGAATTGAATGAATTCCGCGTTTGCTGTGAATAAGAAGCACAACATTTAACTGAGAGCGTTGTGATCGTTACGAATATTATGAACTATCCGTCACACTTAGGCAATTCTTTATGGCTCTATAAAAATGTTGACAGATCTAACCAAAACCCTATATAGCTGGCATCCACTCGTCCAAGGTAAAAGAGGGTACATTTCCGAATTCTCTCACGCACGGCCAGAGGGCGCGCTCCACGACACACCAATACGTCCTAATGTGATGGAGAAATAATTTCCTAAAATGCATTGGATTGAGAAGAGCTCCACATTTGAGTAGTTTTCACTGGCCCGATGTCAATTTACTTTATTACTGGGGATGGAACCGGTAAGTGATTGAGTTGGTATTTAGATTGGATGATTTGGTTTTTGGATGGGTGGGTTTTAGGTTTTTGGGCCGCTATTTGCAAGGCCGTGGGGTGCCGGCTGTAGAATGTTGACTCTACTCTCTCGCCCGTGGATGCATTAAGAATTCTCTGTGCAATGTTTAAATCTGCCAAGGGAGACCTCCGAAAGATGAACTAAACAGTAGCGTCTTTTCATATGTCAACATCATTAACTTGTTTTTCCTAGTGGGTTGCCTGGAAGAAATTGCTTTGAGCAATAAGGCCACCAGTTTGTACATATGTTTTCTCTAGTTTTTTTTCTATTATGTGTATGTTCTTTGTGCATCAATAAAGTGTTAATTCATTCATTCATTCATTCATCCCAAACTGCGCTCGTTAAACCGCCTGCCAAGCGAGCTGAGTAGGTATGTCAACCACCTCGTCATGATCACTACTTGTAAATCAATGAGAGAGGTATTTGTCCAACAGTGGATGTTCTACGACTGAGATGATGACGATGATAATGATTTGCAATTTGTGTTCGCTGAGTAGGATGTAACAGCGTTCGATTTTCGATCCGTAGGTTGTAAGCTAATAAGGATTCATCAAATAAGTTACTTCCATGCTTACATCACGTGGTTAAAACCAACATCACTTACCATTGTGTTATTAATTTCCTACAAAGACGATATATAAATATGACATAAATGAAAAAACAAAGACAGGAAAAAAAACAATTAATATCACTATCTCACTAATCTCACTAATATTATAAAGCCGAAAGTATGTTTGTTTATAAATTTGTTCGTATCGTATCCATTAGGTAGTGTAATCGCAAAAACTACCAAATGGATTTAGCTGAAACTTTGCAATATGTACTCGTAATATGGATGTAGATCGCATGGGCTACTTTTTATCCCGGTACAACGCGAGCGAAGCTGCAGGCAGAAGCTAGTATAAAATAAAGAAGAAATCAAAAGAAAAATAAGGTGAAAGTAAATAAATATTTGCCGTAAGGTGCCGGCAGTTGAATGTTACCCCTCCTCTCATGCCCGTGGATGCAGTAAGAGCCTGCTAAGGGATACCTCCGGAAAATGGTCAGCAGCGTCTTTCCGTGTATCAACATCCCGTACTGCGCCCGCCAACCCGCCTGCCAAGCGTGGTGAGTAGACAACTACCCCTCACGGAGATCCATGAGGGAGGCCTGTTCATTAGTGGACTTTTTACGGCTGGAATGATGATGATGAAATAAATCTGTCTTTCATTTCTCCCTTAGTGCTCTTAGCTTTAGTTGCAAGTTGCGAGCACCCAATAATCTCAGGGCATACCTGATCTATGAGGCACCCAGTTCAAGTACCATTGTCCGATTGCAATTTGAACCGAGATTGCACGCTCTCGAACCGTCTGATCCAACCAATTATAATAGAAACGGGCCTTAAGGACTTCGGGACTCGAGACAGTAGTGTTTTATGTATTTATGGTAAACAATTTAAAATTTAAGTCGAAAAACATAAGTAAGACTGAGTAAGGCCTTTGCATTTATTTTACATGATTTATGCAGCGTCAGCAAATGGTAATCGTGCTGTAAGGCACGCAGCAGTGCCTGGGGCATTGTTAGATGGATTAGGCTTGCCCAGCACCTATAACGTTCTCTCAGCTTAGTCAGCTATTAGTCAGAGAAAGAACAGGTCAAGACGTCTGAAGCTAACTAAGCCGCGTAGCTGGTAAGTAAAAGCTAATTAAGACTACCTTTACAAGTATTACCATTGGCTTTGGTAATGTCATCGCTTCATCTTTGGTGTGGTCGGCCTTTTCTGTGAAACGTCGATTGGGTACCAGCTGGGTAAGTGGATAGGTACATACATCATCTTTATTATACTACTACCACCATACCTATTTCAGCCGCCAAGCAGTAATGTCTGCATTGCTGTGTTCTGGTGTGAAGGGTAAGGGGGTGGGTGAAATTACGGGTACATTACAGGCGCAATGCAATGCAGAGTTGGTCACATAGTTACATGCTTCCTGACCGGGATCACCGCGGTATTGCAGTTGTATTAGGAGGTTACCGCTTTATATAAGGTGGGCCATCGGCTTGTCTCGTCATTAGGTCGTATAAAAAAACTTTTAATTTCGCCCCGTGAGTTTATTCATCATTATAATCATCATCATATCAGCCCATTGACACCCACTACTGATCAAATGCCTCCTCTTCAACACGCCAACGTAAACGGTACTGTGCAAGACTCATCCACTGTCGTCCGGCAACCCTGACTAGATCGTCCGTCAAAAGAAAAAATAATTACTGAATTCAAGTACAAGCTTGAAGCGAAAGCCATCAGCCTATTGACACTTACTGTTGGTTAAAGGAACACGCTAATGTTAGCGGTCCTGTGCAATCTCCTCCAGCATTTGGCGGACGATCAGAAAAACGAAAGACAAAAATAATTACTGAATTCAATTACAAGCTTGAAGCAAAATCTTTTTACAAACATCTTAAGGTTGGCTCTATTAAGTGTTACAGTTATTCTCCTCTCCTAATCCAAAATTCTAACAGCCGTGCAAATCCTAGGAGCCTGTTCAATTTGCGAAAGTACCTCTACACATTGGTATGTGCAACGAACCAAGGAGATACTGGGGCTCACGGCTCCCTGATACGATTACTGGAGACCGACGTGACGGGCTGACGGACACCTACCGTACACAGGATGCTCTCTCTATTCCTCTGTATTTTATGACCTCTGCGGCACAGCGGGCGAGGGTCCATCTGCGAAGCAAGAGGTTGCGCGTTCGATTCCCGCCTCGGGACAAATACCTGTACGATCTGCAGGTTTAGGTTTTTCTGGATGTTTTTGTATATATATAATAAAAATCTTAGTATAATGTATTAAGTTATTATCATTTAAGTAGTACCCATAACACAAGTTCTGCTTAGCTTGAGGCTGGATGATAATGTGTTAATTGCATTAATTATATATTTGGATCAGAACGTCTCCTAAGAATTCTTCTATTAACAATTTATACTTCTGCAATATCCCAGATCCCACCCATTTATATAATAATGCCTAAGTTTGTTTGATACTTATTTTGTAAAAACGGGAATTACTCACGTAGTATTGTAACGTCAAAAATTATTCCGACACGTTTCGATTTTTCAAGAAAATCTCCATCATTGGATTGAATGCCCGTCCGCGCGTAGGGCCGACATAACACTCATTTTACAAAATGAATAGTATTATATTAATTTTGAAAGTGAAATTTAGTTAATACGTGACATTACATGTTATTCATGATGAAAATGTTATTCATCATTCAGGTCTTCTGCATAATTATACAGTCATTGATATATCAGTCCTTTCTTGAGAACGTAAAATATAACAGTTTAAAAAAAAAAACTATTGGACGTACCTACCACGAAATTTCCCAAAATAGGCGGGACAGTCAACGTAAAATAAAAACTATTGATAATTATGTAAAATCTAACTTCCATTATGAAAAAGGTGTATAGCCTATGTGCAGTAAATTTAGAGGCATACCTACATCGGTTTCGTTCACCTGTAAATTGGAAATGCTGTTGTAATAGATTAACCAATCATGTAAATCAAAACTTAATGTGTATTCCCGAATGTGTTGTTGATGAAAAATATTGAAATCCCTGACGGTCCCTGATAAGTTGTCAAGTCGCCTTAAATTGTTTGCATTCAAAACAAAACACAACATCTTTGGAACACCCTAGACACTCTTGCGTAGAGTGCTACATAACATAGTCCAAGACGTCTCAGCCTTACACGTTGGCAAGGCTTTGCGTAGACATATATACACTGTACATGTACTGAAGGTTCATCGAACAACTTGAGACTGTAGATATTGGAATTTCAGGGAACCAATATTCCAACGTCTTGTATTCATAATACCTAGTGCAGTAAGCACGTAAGCCTCTTATGTTGTACGTGCATTGGAATCGTGCCTAATTGTACATAATTTTGCTTAATGTCTTTGAGACGAATTATTGCAGGAAGTTATGTCGTATCAAAGGCATTTTATAATTAAGTTTATTTTTAAGACGCCTTTAAATCATAGCCAATCATGGTTTTGCTTCGCTTACTAGGAAACAATTATGATTGATTTAAATCGTAGGTGCCTACATACATTGTTGTATTCTGTTAAGAAGTGTTTTGAATAAATATTTAGCATATTACACGCCTTCGTTAATTGAAGTGTGGTGTCAAGTAACACCACAGAGAAAAAGTATTAAACTTTATACCAGTTAACGTGGCAATACAGTTCGAGGATCATGCGTTTTGGTGATATGCTTTCCGCTTTAGAAAACAGGTACAAATTAATTTATATCAGTTACCATTATCCATAGCTTAAGTTTAGAAAAAAAGTAAAAATACCCACATATCGGGGCGCGCTAGAGCGCGGCAAAAATTTAGTATTAGGCAGAGGCACTGATGTGTTATTTTATTATGTATGTCTTTTCCCTTCCTCTTAATTACGGAGTATTTACTAGCTACGGTATATGCGTCACCACGCACGATGGCACGGCGTTGTCACTAATAAGTGTCAAGTTGTTCGTGAGATGTCGACCACGCATACAGATCGTGGACAGGGCTGCAGTCAGGACGAGTTATAGAAAAACTATCGCGGTTCATATTTAGGAACATTTCGCTGGTCTGGCGCTGTCATGCGCGGGATCACCATTATTATCAGCTTTATAAGTCCACTGATAGACAATGACCGCTCCCAATTTAGCCTGTCGCTTGCCGCATCCAGCATCTGCTAGCACAAGGTGACTAATGAGAATAGAAAAACTTTCTTCAATTAGCGTGTGTATTGCGGTAACTATCAAGCGCATGTAGTGGCAAGGTATAGCGTGTCCTGGGAGATCTTCAAATGAAACCACTTCGAACACTTATTACACCCAGTATAATCCACAAATATAGTTCACAATAATAAGCTTCAGAAGGCACAAGGTAAGCACAGTAGAAAGATAGGATATATAGGTAAGCGTAGCGTGACGAGAAGGTAAGTATTTTGCGGAGCAAGTTAGCGTGCGTTAGCCGTGGGAGCGAGAGGCAGACTGGCGGCGGCCGCGCGGCGAGGCGGCTAGGTGCGCCGGCGCCGGTTACTCAGCAGTCCCGTTATTCTCGGAAGCGAGGCGCGCTGAGTCGATCCGACACGACCATGGAGTGCGCGACGACGTGGCTCGACGATTCTTCAGGTAAGCTATGTTTATTTGTTATTGTGTTGTTATGTCTATGCGTGTTTTAGTGTAATGGTGTTTGTAGAATATATAGATATATAAATTTTTTATATATTATAAGTACGTATACATATTTTATATTATTTAATGTATTATTATATTGTGGCTACGCCACATGACTCCCCCCCAGAGACCACCCTAGGATGGGCGATAATAGTCCGGGAATCTAACTGTTCTCCCTGAGCGTGTAGTTTTAACGCTTGCATCTTTGCTTTCAGGGTCAGTAGCTGGAGTTTCCTTTTCTTTTTCTAGTGAACGAGTATCTGGACGAGTATTTGGACTAGTATTCGAGGTAAGTACATACGCAGGTTTCAATCTTTCTATTGATACTGTTTGTTCTTTTCCTTTCATTCGCAGCTTGAAGACTTTGGCGCCTCGTTGCAACACTTCGTATGGTCCTATGTAAGCCGGCTGAAGAGATCCTCTCACTGTGTCATCTCGGACGTAAACGTGAGTAGCAGAAGGTAAGTCTCTGAATACGAAGATGTTTCGTCTGCTGTGTCTCGATGCTGGCTGAGGTCGGATTTTGTTCATTATAGAACGGAGTCGTGCTGTGAATTCGGTGAGGTCGCTGGTCGTATGCGTGGTAGTGCATGGCTGTAAAAATTCGCCGGGAAGTCTGAGGGATTCGCCGTAGAGGAGTTCAGCGGGTGATGCCTGTATGTCCTCTTTAAAGGCACTTCTCATTCCCAGGAGTACAAAAGGTAGGCTTTCAGTCCAGTTCGAGCTTTCATGGCACATTATAGCTGCCTTGAGCTGTCTGTGCATTCGTTCGACCATGCCGTTGCTAGCAGGGTGATATGCGGTAGTTCTGTTTCGCTGAAATCCGGCGAGCTCTGAAAGCTGTTTCATTAGCGCGGACTCGAACTGCTTTCCTCGATCTGTTACTACTTCTGACGGGCAGCCGTAACGCGATATCCAGTTAGAGACGAAGGCTTTGGCGACTGTTTCAGCCGTTATATCCGACAAAGGTATCGCCTCCGGCCATCGTGTGAATCTATCGACGGCGGTGAGACAATAGCGGTATCCATCAGACGGGGGCAGAGGTCCAACGAGGTCTATATGTACGTAGCTGAATCTAGCGCTTGGAAGTTTAAAGGTTCCCACCGGTGGTGATACATGCCGTGTGATCTTCATGCGCTGACATGGGTGACAGAGTTTCGTCCACTCGCGACAATCTTTGTTTATGCCGGGCCACACGTAGCGCTGTGCCACTAATCTTGCTGAGGCATTAACGCCGGGATGGCTAAGTGAATGTAGGCTGTCGTAGACTTGTCGTCTGAGCTCTTTGGGTACATAAGGTCGTGGAGTTGGTGTGCTGTCGTCGCAGTAGAGTTCCAGTCTTGTTCCAGGTACGGTTACTTTGACGAGCTTTAGCGATGTCCCTCCTTCTAAAAGTTGTTTTAGTTCTGGATCATTACTTTGTGATTTTGCCAGGGTTTTTAACTCCACGGGCTGGACGATCTCTTCAATCCTGGAGAGTGTATCGGCCACTATATTATCTTTTCCCGATATATGTTGAATATCTGTTGTAAATTGGGAGATATAGTCGAAATGGCGGAACTGGCGAGGCGAACATTTCTCCTTGTGCCCGTGGAACGCAAAGCAGATTGGCCGGTGATCCGTGAATACAGTGAAGTGTCTTGCTTCCACTAGGTGTCGGAAATGTTTGATTGCCTCATAAATAGCGAGCAGTTCTCTGTCATAAGGCGAGTATTTTCTCTGCGCTGGGCTCAATTTGCGGCTGAAGAAGGCGAGAGGCTGCCATTGGTCGTTTCTCTGCTGCTGTAGTGCTGCGCCAATTGCAGTGTCCGATGCATCGGTGACTAGCGCTAGTTTTGCGTCCATGTCCGGATGTGCTAGGAGTGCTGCGTGGCATAGGCTTTCCTTGCAGTCTTCGAATGCTCGTAGTGTTTCTCCAGTGATGTCAACAGGATGTGAACCTTTTACGGATCCGGTGAGCAAGTTATGGAGCGGTGCTTGCGACTTGGCGGCATCTTGGATGAATCGGCGGTAGAAATTGATCATCCCTAGGAACCTCCTAAGTTCTCGTACAGTTTTCGGGATGGGGAACTCCTTTATGGCTTCGATTTTATTATCCAACGGCTTGATGCCAGTAGAAGATACGCTGCAGCCGAGGAAAGTCACTTCTTCTGCCCCGAAAACGCATTTGGATGTGTTTAAAACCATTCCGTATTCTTTTAAGCGAGTGAAGAGAAGACGCAGGTGATGAAAATGAGTCTCTTCGTCTGAAGAGAAAATCAAAAAATCATCCAAGTAGGAATAACAAAAATCCAGGTCTCTTGTCATTTCGTCCACGAATCTTTGGAAGGTTTGTCCTGCATTGCGGAGGCCGAATGTCATGTAAGGAAATTCGTACATTCCGAAAGGCGTAGTTAAAGCGGTTTTAGGGATATCCTCAGGGTTGACCGGAATCTGGTTGTACGCTTTAACCAGGTCAACTGTTGAGAATATCTTACAACCAGTTATGTTCTGTGTGAAGTCTTGAATATGTCGGATGGGATATCGGTCTGGGATCGTTCGGGCGTTGAGCATCCGGTAATCACCACATGGTCGCCATCCGTTGTCTTTTTTGAGAGCGAGGTGAAGTGGGGACGACCATGGGCTTTCCGATGGTCTTGCTGTTCCATTCTTCAACATATCTTCGAACTCTTGCTTTGCAATCTTCAGCTTATCAGGAGCGAGTCTTCTTGGCGTGCAGTACACGGGCGGTCCTGACGTGGTCCTGATGTGGTGAACCGTGTTGTGACGTATTACCCGATGTGTACCTGCTGGACGAGTTATTTCAGGAAACTCTCGAAGAAGATCTAGATATTTTGAGTCGCCTGCCATTGTCTTTACCGATGATATGGCATCAGATGAAGAGACTGGTGTCGCGCTTGCTGGTAGAGTAGTCTTGTTGTCGATAAGGCGTTTGTTTCTGCAGTCTACCATTAAATCGTAGAAAGATAAGAAGTCGACTCCGATGATTGCCTTCGTGACGTCAGCTACTGTAAATCGCCAGGAAAAAGGGCGGCGAAGACCTAGATCAAGCTCCGTTTGATGGAAGCCGTATATGGCGATTGGTGTTCCATTCGCTGCGTAAAGATCGAATTCTTTGGTTCGAGGTCGTCTCTGTTTGAAAGCGGAGCGAGGAAAAACGCAGATGTCGCTACCCGTGTCGACGAGGAACTGCATTTTTGTTCGTTTGTCCGATATAAATAAGCGACCGGTCGAACTAGGGCAATCATGTGTCGCTACTGATGACCGCCTCTGGCATTTCCCGATCCTGGCTGATAATCACAAGGTTTCAGGCATCTGCGCGCCTTGTCGCCGTATCTGTGGTGGAAAATACACGTAGGAAATTTTCTATAGCTAGATTGACTACGCGTGTTGCTCCTGCTGCGCTGGCCTCGTTCTCTGGTACGTGACCTTGAGTCATTTGACGAGAGAGCTTGAACCTGACGGCTGAGCTCGGCGATTTCTCTTGACAGTTTTTCAATCATTGAACCAGGAACGGCGTCTGTGGAGGCCACTTGGGGTGCTGCTGGTACGAGATCGTGTACCTTGTCGGCGAGGTCTGCGAGTGCAAGAAGCGAGGATTCCGGCTGTGATGCTACGACGATCTGGATATTCCCAGGTAAGCGGCTTGTCCATACAGTTTTTATAAAATCGTCCGGTATATTCGGGCCAGCTAAGTGTTGCAGGTGACGGAGGAACGCAGAGGGACGCCTGTCACCTAAGTCCTCATGCATAAGTAGCTGCGTTAATTCTTTTTCCCGTGACGCGGACAATCTTTTGATTAGCTCACATTTCAGTTTTTCGTACTTGCCTTTAGCTGGAGGATTTATTAAAATATCCTTGACTTCTGCGGCATAACGATGTTCCAGTTGTGCGCTAACGTAGTGGTACTTCGTTTCGTCATCCCTGACTCCGGAGAGTGCAAAACTTCCCTCAATCTGAGCGAACCATACAGCGGGTTCTTCTGGCCAAAACGGTGGAAGTCGTACGCCGACTCGAAAAATATCGGATGATGTAAATGTCTTTTCTTGCGATTGCGAACCGCCATCTTGAATTCCTTTGTTCGATGCGTTGTCGCTTTTAGACATTTTAGGATATTATTTCACTAGCTTACGGTTTATATGATCCTCCGTGCTGATCTGTATCCAATGTTCGGGGTCACCAGTGTAGTGGCAAGGTATAGCGTGTCCTGGGAGATCTTCAAATGAAACCACTTCGAACACTTATTACACCCAGTATAATCCACAAATATAGTTCACAATAATAAGCTTCAGAAGGCACAAGGTAAGCACAGTAGAAAGATAGGATATATAGGTAAGCGTAGCGTGACGAGAAGGTAAGTATTTTGCGGAGCAAGTTAGCGTGCGTTAGCCGTGGGAGCGAGAGGCAGACTGGCGGCGGCCGCGCGGCGAGGCGGCTAGGTGCGCCGGCGCCGGTTACTCAGCAGTCCCGTTATTCTCGGAAGCGAGGCGCGCTGAGTCGATCCGACACGACCATGGAGTGCGCGACGACGTGGCTCGACGATTCTTCAGGTAAGCTATGTTTATTTGTTATTGTGTTGTTATGTCTATGCGTGTTTTAGTGTAATGGTGTTTGTAGAATATATAGATATATAAGTTTTTTATATATTATAAGTACGTATACATATTTTATATTATTTAATGTATTATTATATTGTGGCTACGCCACACGCACGTTCTGTTCACTACAAACTACTACCTACTATTTTTTGATGTGATTTTAACTAAAATATGATTTTGTAAAAAAACATTGCACAAGGAAATACATTGTCTCTATTGCCTCCACAAGATTTTTGTAAACTGCTTACGTGTATTTCATGCAATAAAAAAATACTTTACCAGCTCTGTAGCACGACCCGTTCTGTCACAGCATATGCTGAATAGAGACCATTTTTGTCACTAGTTTTAAGAACCTAATTCATTTATTTTGCTTCCTTGTAGTGTGTGACAAATAAACGTATCTTTTACCTTATCTATTATCAAACACCTAAAGCCGGAGTGCTTTAATAAAGTCAGCTTATCGGTTGAAATTTACATCATCTGCAGTCCATGTCCACTGCTGGACAAAGACCTTCCTCGTAGATCTCTAAGATCATGAGAGGATTGTTGCCATACTAGCCACGCTTGGCAAGCGGGTTGGCGAGCGCAGTATCTGCCCATCTTCCGGAGGCATTCCTTAGCTTCTTACTGCATCCACGAGCACGAGAGGAGAGGCAATAAACTACAGCCCCGCGGTTAAGATTAAAAACTTTGAATAAAGACACTGCTGAAGCTTCAGCCTGAATCTGAATCCCACTCTGCTTCCCATCAGACTCACGTTCTTCACGCGCGACTAATAACTAATTTATGCTAATTCCTCACCGGGCACTGCATAAGTATGAACGGCACGTCTTTAGTTGCCTGGAGAATCGCGATGAATTCCTAAGATCTTCGGTTTGACTTGGTAGAGTTTACCTCTAGTACCTCGCTGGGACTGTGGAACCATCAATTATGTGCAATACTCATCCATAATAGTCTCAGCCATTGAAAGGTAAACAAAACTAAGGCCTACGATGTATGCTTTATATCCACAGTTACACATAATATTGGTTTCGAGTCTGTGTATTTTTTATTTTCTATGCATTATAAGTATGAATTTACATTTATCGAGAAGTCATTCTTCGTTTTGACTTATTTCACTTTATCTATTTCGAGGTTTTGAAACCATCAATTATAATAATGTCCTTCTAGTCTGATTCTATTGAGTTATTTGTCAATTAATCAAAAGAACAATAATGGACAGGCCCGTGTCATAACGAACACGCAAAAGAGTTGTATTTTACGGCTTGATGACGCCTAAGCAACTTTAGGGCTTATTTAGGGCGACACCAGAAATCTATACAGAATTTGGTGTGAATTTCGAAAACTTGTAGTTTCCAATTCCCTTCTGTATATTGTGTTCTAGCTACACGGAATATATAAAGCTTGCTTAGACAGTGCAAACTTTATACATTCTGTTACAAAGTAACATAAATGCTTATATAATTTTTTAGAATGTCGTGTAACCAAGATCAGACCGTTCTATTATACTTTTGCTTTTTCAAATAGAAAGTACTCATTTCGCATCCCAAATGTAAATTTATATCTTGAATGTTTGAAAGCTTTGTAACTTAGCAATACAATTTTTATTTAACTGCACATTGCATCTTTTGCCGAATGGCCGACAACTGACCCTCGAGGCTTGCGTCTTCCGGCCTGCCCGCATTTTATACAAATCTCAAACAGAGCGGGTTAAGCTACCATTTGGAATTGTAAAAGGCTACAATCTCATTTTTATTTTACAGCGCAGTGCATCTAGTTCTCATAACGGACAGTAACTGACCCGCTACGCTTTAACTCCTGCCTGTCCGCCGACAGTAAATTTAAGTTACCATTTTGAATGTTTAGGTCTAGAATACCATTCTTATTTTACAGTACGTTCGGATCGGGCAGTAACTGACCAGATGGCTTGCATCTGAATCCCTGCCGGTTCACGTTTTAGGGGCCACGATTAATCTACATCTCAGACAAGAACTTTAAGTTACAGCCTTATAAGGCTTGAATACGAGAACTATTTTAATTTTAAAGCACGGTGCATCTAGTTTAGGTCCGACAGTAACTGATTCGATGGCTTGCATCTGAATCCCTGCCTGTCCGCATTTTAGGGCCACGATTTTCCACATCTCAGACAGCGTAGTGTCAGTAATACAATGGAGCGTTCCCGTGGAGTGGGTGGCTCTTATCGATCTAGTGGGACGTCATCAGGCGATACGGTCGACGCAAAAAGCATGTCAGTGGGCACAAAGCCTTTGTCGGGGGACCGGACGCCGCTCGCCGCCGCCGCTGGCTTTGTTTGCTGTTTAGTACTCGCTGAAAGTGGCGATTTTAGTGTCCGTAAGTTAGTTCGACCTGTACTGGGTTCTGCGATAGTGGAGATAGGCAACTTCAACGCGTCGTTTGATGTCGATGTTGTAAGTGGCAGTTTTTTTCACTGGATATGCTAATTTGCTTTGCGTAAAGGCTCATAGCCTCATAAATGTCACAGCGTCTTCCGGGACACTGCATTTATTGGTACTTTAAGTACCAAAGTTATGAAAAAATTTAGAGCGAATTTATCGAGCGTTAGGGGTGCCATCTCAGGGCGATGCCAAACTTGGTAAGGCGTCGAAACTCCGCGATGTTTTCACTCAAAATAATAAGTTCCAAGTCTCGCAGAACAAATTTTTTTGCGAACTTGGTGTAATGGATTGTTGGAAACTTCGATAACTTTCGGAAACCGCTCTTCGATTTATTTTGCGAAAGGAATTTTTTAGCCAATTTCTCTCGGAAAGTTTCGGATCTTCTAGTCACCCTTGAGCAAATAACGTCGCGATGGGATTAATCTTCTGAATTATATTTGCTTTATTTTGGATTTTATGGATAGGTGGGCGAGCGATCTTTGTTAGTTTAAAAATTCTAAAGTTATGATTTTTATTGCTGTTGTGTTCTGTCGTGTTCATTTCAGAATAATTATGGTGATCCTAAATGAGGTTTTTATTTATACTAACTTTAAAGTAATTATAATTGTGTGTTCTCATCTAATATATCTATCCTAAGGTGATTTAAAATATCAACGTTAACTTCCTTTTATGCACTACCAGGAATTGACTTAAATCTTCCCAAGAACTATTTTTGTCCAATTCTTATTAAAACAATGTTTATTTAGTTAATGGAATAAACAAATAACATCACTAATAATAATTCTCAATCAAGGCTCACTAAACCCTGTTATAGCGCAACCACAAATCAATAGAACTAAACTCAATTAATTTACAAAATCACATAAAATAAGGCGCGTCACGCACAAATTCACCCATAATTGAATCACACCATCGCGGGTGAGTATAGTCCGAGAGCTCTAAGCTAAGTTATTTCACACGTAACCGCGTGGCACCGCGCAGCGACACGATTCTTTTTACCGCGCGCTGACGCGCTTTAATGTAAATCAAAGCTGTTTCGTTTGAGCTTGTACCACGCGATGCTACTAACCAAGAGATACGAGTATTGTGTACTTGGCCTTCGTTGCTCGACTCTTTTTCTCTCTCTCTCTCTGAAGGGATGTTGAAATGAAACCAACTTTCGGTTTTTTTAAGTGCAAAAAGGAATGTATGTAAACAAATCAGTAATGGGCATAGACCGAGCTGTAATGTCTCCCGTCATTTTCTAGAGATTTAATCTAAAAAAACAGGAGCAAGTCTTTTATGTGGCTATGTTTATGTTTAAGTATTTAAAAACTGTTTGAGCTCTATAACTGTTCTCAAATGACGTTATACATATTAGCTTTTCAATAGACGTTATAAATAACGTTATAACGGGCATCGCTATTCGCCTTCACGTCAATGCCAAAAGAATCATATGTGTTTGCCATATAACGTCTCCTGAACTATGAAGTCTAACCCCAACAATTTCTGTTGTTGGCATATTGATGGCGCGTAAAACAAATACTATAACACTCCATCCGTCAGGGGAGCAAAAGTTAATAAAATTCATGTATCGGAAACTCACAACCGTAAAATATTGAAAGGGGGTCGCGACTTCAAGACGTTTCGGCGTTTTGAATGCAATAACTTCAACACTGAATGATTTGGGATATGGAGTATTTTATTGCGAGTAGAATAGGTATATAATATTTTTATAAAAGTTTTGATAAATTTGTGAAAATATTGGACGTTTCCAAGGTTCTAAAATTAATTAATAAAAAAAACATAACATTTAAGTTTGTTTCTCACTGGCGCCCCTGGTTTTGTTTTCAGCATAGAAAGAAAAATCCACTGGTTCATGGCCGATTTCGAACGAATTTTCCGATTTCACTACTAAACGAAACGGGAGTACAGTGGTATGTACTATGCCTATCAATATAATCGACACAGCTTCTATAACATCTGTGTGCAAATACAAGAGAAAATCCTTCAACGCAATGACCAGCCAAAGATTAGCCGAGACACAGTGGCACCGCGCGCATCAGCGTTAAAATAAAAATAAGGATGTCCATAAATACAGCGCACAAAGGCAAGATATATGGTTATAGCGCTGGACGCTCTAACTGTTACGGTAGTGCACCTATAACCTGAAATCATCGTGATTTGTTATTCTTTGTGGCCGTTGCTGTTATGAGTTTGCGATTGACGATTCAGAAATGATAGCTCTTTTTTTTCGACTTGAAAAAGGAGGTTACGATGTCTCCACCAAATAAATAAAAAAAACGGGTTTTATCTTTATCTTTATCAAATATGAATGGATTTTGATATATCTTATAAGGTAGGTCATGTTTCAGAGGTGGCTTTATTTTCAAAGCTCGTTTCCGGTCCATGAGGAATTAAATAATTGTAACAATAGACACTGGAGTCCCTCAAGGTTATAGTTTCGTGCCCTTAATAAATAAATAAAATCGTTTATTTGGTACAACATTACAAATGGCTCTTAATAACTAATGATAAGATTAGAATAGATTATTTAGATTAGATTAGATTTCATTTATTGACATAAAAGCAACACAATAATCTAAAATAATATCCCACTAATATTATAAAGCCGAAAGTTTGTTTGTATGGAGGTTTGAACCGAGGTTTGTTACCTCTTCATGCAAAAACTAGCGTACGTATCGAGCTGAAATTTTGCAAACGTATAGATATTAACTAGAATTAACACATAGGCTTTATCTGGGTACATACTTTTTATCTGGGTACATACAACGCATGCGAAGCGCAGCCACGTCCACCAACGAGATGGGCTGACGACTTAGTAAGGTATAGGGTGGATGCAGGCCGCTTCCAACGCAATACCTGTAGATCCATGAGGGTGGTCTATGTTCAGCAGTGAACGTCCTACGGCTGAAATGATGATGATGACGCACATCACCATTTTGTCTCGTTTAGTAGAGCTTGTGTCAGATGGTTAATAAATACTTAATTTTTTTTTCTGGTCTGGTCTAGATATTTATCTAGACCAGGGACAAATATCTTCATTAATATGGCATACAATTATTTTGTCAAGCATTAAAAATTATTATTATTGATGGTCCCCCGTGTCCGCATATTTGTCGGTATAACGGTGTCTAATAATCTAAATCTAAATCTAATACTATATTTTATTGATTTTAATTTCAATTTTTTGTTTAATTTATGTTTGCGTTTTAATTATTATTTTATTTTCCATTGTATTTTATTGTTATTGTGTATTTGTGATAAATGTAATGTTATGAGTACTTACTTGAAATAAACAATTTTTTTTTTTATTTTTTAAATGTTACAAATACAATTATTTTAATCAGGCATTAAATACAAAAATTATTGTATGCCTATTTAGGTCAGAGAATTTTGCGGTACGTCGAACACAAATTCGTCGTTTTGAACCAAATATTTCAAACTTATAATAATAATAATAATAAAAATCGTTTATTTGGAACAACATTACATTAATGGCTCTTAAAAACTAATGTAAACGGAGATAGCTGCAATAGTTATAAAAAACTGTAGCGCAGCCATCTACGCCCACCTCCGATATACAATTGTGTTTCATAAATAATAAGATTAATTAAAAAATAAATTTAGCCTATTTTGTATGTTTTTAATGATAAAAGCAAACATCATATTAACTTACATAAAATATTAAAAGAAAAAAAATAATAATAATCCAAATATATCTTAAAATTATATTACAATTAGACTGTAGACTGTACACCTACATTCTTTTTTTTTTTTTTGGTTTTGTAAGCTTTATTTAATCTTCACCATCATCCACAGATCGATTTTAGATTTTATCAACAGCTGGAATGTGATCTCCCTTAGTTTGTGTCATCCACCACGATCCTGCGCCAGTCCCATTCATCGTTTGCCCTAACTCAATTTATAATACCAACAATATTCACCAATATCGTCTACCTTTCCAAAACTTTAATTTCAGCGTTCTAACGAACAGCCTTCATCTATCATTCGCCTCTAAAAGGGTGGACGTGGCAACCTTTCTTGTTTATTCCTGCCGTGTTGGCGCCAAAAAATATCGTGACCTTACTCAAAGGGGACGAATGGCTTTCGATGACCGATTGGACACGGTGACGAGGGAAGGACTTTAGCGTGACATTTAGATACATAACAGGCAATAGTAAAATTAATATTCATGCCTCATTGCATATCATTATTCCGATTTTTAAGTGCTCTATACCGATTTATCCTTGCCTACCATATAAAATATATTTCCGAAAATAAATATGTACAATAGATAGAATATGTAGAGGTATAATATGCGGACAAAACGGACCCAGCTACGGACTGTTTTGCTAGTTCAAAACGAACTGTCTAGGGAATCTTGGGAATCAGGTCTTGGGAATTTGAACGATTAGTGCGAAAAAGATAGATCTCATGGATTTATTAATCAGTTAGTTTTTTTAGAAGATTTTCTGTTAGTGACCGGCTGACTGAGATTGAAAAATTTAAATAAAAGAGGAGATAGGTATATTGCAACAAACCTCCTGCTTGAAACGTGTCCCAGCGAAACCAGTTAAAACAACAACGCCATGAACCAAACCGTCACCTAAGATAACTAAAGAGTGTGTTTTATTTATTTACGTTCTACGCATTATCTATAACCCCTTAGAGTTGTGGGTAATGGATAAGCCGTGTCGTAGGAGTCAGTTTCCGACACAGTACGACTATAAAGCGGTACACTGTCGTCGGAATTGCGTAGTTGATTCTCCCAACTTTTAAACGAACGATATTAAAGTACTGACAAACTTAAGCAAGGTCTTTGTATCTACAAAGCATTCGTTTGATTGTGCTGTTATGAAAATCTTTCATGCATCTAATGGATGTTCTGGCTTCTGAAAAGTTGGTAGGTATACATTATATAAACACTGGTTTCCAAATTCTAGATTGTGCATTTTGTTTCTCATTAATTCTACTAGGCTTTATTGAACAAACTTATTTTTGATTTGCTTATTTCATTATACTTGACTTAGACGGCCTACTAACTACCTACCTATATTGTTTTCAGTTTCGAGTTCTGGTAACAAAAGAAAAATATTTTAATCTCTATTTCAAGTTAGACCTTGAAATAACAAAGTACCAAATTACGCTAACGACCTGTGTACTTGAGATGCACACTCGACAAAACGGCCATAAAGATTTAATTTGCTCCATTACCGCAAGAGCGTCCATTTTTACAAGTGTCCTGCAAAATCGGCTAATCGTCGGAAATTGGAGCCATTATCGGCACTCGGGCCAACTAAAATTATTATTGTTCGCACTAAAAGTAGCCATTTAGTCGTGATTGCAGCGAGCATTCTTCGATAGTGCTGTACCTATTTGAAGCGGTTTAGATTGGTTGCAGACTCATGGCTTTTATGGCGCTGGAATTTTCAGAATTTATTTTACGTGTTTTTACCGTAAGCGAGTAAAGTGAAAAGAACCTGCCTGTAAATCTTTTGATGTGTAGTGATGCCTAGCTTACGTAAGAACCCGAAATCACGTACATAATACTACAGATATTTTATTTATGTAGACTGTTTTACAATTTATGTGATTTTACTTAAGCGTGTGAGCACAGCACTATCATAGATTAAACTAAAAAAACTATTTGTGTAACATAGCCTGAGTATTTTTTTCCAAAGTTTTTATGTGGAATTTTGGAAACAAGTACCTAGTCTTTTCGGAACTCTAGTACCAAATACATCAAAAACTTCTTACTGAAAGTGAACTTACATTATGATCCATAACGGCCATAATCAACACTGCATCCTAAAGAAACTCAAAGTACCTCCGTTGACATAGCCCTCCGTCCTCAAACCCTTGGCTTCCGGTTATCGCTACACAATGGACCCCCTCCCCTCAGGAAGAGGAAATACCCTTCTATCGTTAGGCCTACCCACGTCATTCGTGTCCGAAGCATTTCTCGCCCTGGGCTTGATGAAACTTTTTGCAATTTTAATGATTTAGTCTCGTTGGGCTGAAGTACCCAAGATGGTGCTAATATCCTACGATTTAAGATGCTTCGGATGAATAAACCCTTACATTTTGCAACAAAACGCCACTGTCATTGTAGAGGTACTAAAGTTTTCTGGTTCAGAACAGTGTTCTAGTGAATCTTTACCACCGTCCTAAACATGACAAAATGTATAAAATTAGATGCATACTGTCACCCTACTAACTATAGTTTTGTTCGAGTCAAAAGACAGCAGAGCCGCAAATGATTTGTAAATCCATCTGCATTCCAAATTCAATATCTTTGATTTATTCCTTTTCCAAACAAAAATGTCCCACATAAGAAAGCACTCACAGGATCAGGGGTGGCGCGGCGGAAGCTCACTAATGCATCGAATGCACACGGTGGCAACCCTGCACGCGATCAATTCATTACTCGCTATTGTGACGTTGAATTTTTAACAAAAATCGATACGTTCATAATTTGAGATTGCGAACATAATATGGACCTATTCGTAATTTTACGTTGTGTTTGCTGGAATCGAATCTTCCTTCTATATTACCTTTATCATCGTCTTTGAAATCCAGCTGCAAAGCGGTTTCATTTTAGATGTTGTCACTTTACAAAACCATTGTATCACACTTAAACTTTGAACAATTTGCTCTCAAAATCACAGAACTTCAAAAGATCTGCCTCTTAGCCAATTTAAAAGTCACCTTCACTAGAAGTAGTGTCACTGGAAAGTAAAATTTTCCCTTTACTCTATTAGTAGTGCCAAGCAGTAGTGCCTAAGAAAATAAACGGAATCGCTGCACAAACAGATCAATTCACCCCCAGGTGCAAAATTTTGATAAATATTTGCCATTTATTTCATCGTCGACACATTTATTATGGAGAGGTGAAAATGGCGGCCTACGCTGAAGTTTTGGCGGGAAAATAAAAACGCGTTTAACTTTGTGTTAATATTATATTGTGGCATTATTGCGCCATTTATTTTAATACCAGGAAGGGATGGGGTTGAGTTCGCGTTAAATGGACGTTTTGTTTGGGAAAAAACATTTTTAACCAGTCTAACGATTTTGTGGCTAACGTTACGGAAGGGAATAATTTTTCTGCGCTGATTTTTTACTGCGGCCGTGGAAAGTTTTATGGATTTCTGATTTTTTTATGTGTGGCTTTCATTGTTGAGAATACGAGAGTAGGAGTTTTTGTTTAACAACAATCAAATAGTAGATACGAATGTAGAGAAAACGTATGAGTTCTGGTAATTAAATTATGTACGATTTTAGGTTCTAGCTTAATGGAAGTAAGTCAAAGAATCGAGTATGTTTCTCTTACACTATTCTGCAAAACAGTACCTCGCTTAGAATTTTTTTCCTTATTGAAAGAACATTGTATAGGTACCCATACGGAGACAAGCGTAAATAAATAGTCGTAAATGCAAAAATATGAATTTGATATTTTCTAAAATACTTTCTCAGTCTACACAGTAAAGGGAGTTCTGCGTTTCAAAATATCCTTTCGGGCTATGCCCATCAGTTTACGTGGACAACAATTCCTACGGCTGAGATGATGATGATGATGATGATGATGAGTAATCCCGCAGCATCATACAGGCTAGGACTGCACGTGCTGCGAGGGTAGTACTCAATAAGGAGGGGCTCGGAGCTTGGTGCAAGTCTACCCATAAGAGCAAAAAATATTTTTATTGACGTCAACTATTTTTCAACCAGTTGTTACGATCAACTCCGCATAGACAACTAAACACACGGTAGAGTCTGCGCCACCACTGAAGCAATAGACGCAGATGCTGTCATAGAACTAAATACAAACTGTACTGTATATATTAGTTCCCGCTTTTCCGGCTACAAAAAAGGAGAAGGTTCTTAAGTCGCCTGTATTTTTCTTTTTTTCTTTTAATCTTGTTACCTCTGTAGGTCTCTCGTTTACGAACCGAATTGGAAATTTTTTGGTTTGACTAGATACAATTAAAACTCAGTTCTGATGATGAGATCCATAAAGAATCGAAGGAACTCGTTGAATATTGTTAATAGGCGTTTATGGTATTTTCTGCAACCAGTTAAGAATTTGCATTCAGAATGTACGATTTGGTGAAATGAAACTTATGAAGAAAGACCACAGGTGGGCATCGAAACTTTTTAATGTTGTTTAATTCACCAACAAATCGTCATCATTCTTACCATCTTACGGATCATTGAAGTTAGTTTTTTTGATGAAAAATTTATGAATTATCAACGTTATGACTTTAAAGCTGCGGTCACGTAGTCAGCGCCGGCGATTTATATGGAACTGGTTTCGGATGAAAGGGCGCGGGGAGCAGTGTACGAGCGATACGCGGCTGCATAACGGTGCCCGCACGTCTGCATAGACGTAGTGTTGCATTATTTTATTTTTAGTCCGACGCCGGTGCGCCTTTTAAAAATATAATTAAATACATTCTGTCGGATTTAGACATTTCGTTTACGAATAAAGACACTAATTTCTCAAATAAAATAATAATTACGTCTTTATTTCAGAAAAATAGAAAGCATAAAAAATTAACTTATCTAGGATCCATATAATAAATACCTTTGAGGCTAACACACATAAAATATACTTAATAAAATGAGTTGTCGACACTGGGGCGATGACGTAGGCGCGGTGTCGCGTGTTAGCCTTCCTATGATTTTTTTGTATACGACACACTTCGGCCAAAACCCACAAAGTTGTGTGGTCGGTACCTACTTCGGCACGTAGCGGGCACACCATGACCTCCTAGTGCAGTCAGTGCGGCGGTCCCGCACTGGTTGCGACAGACAGGTTTCCTCTTCTTGCGCTCTACAAGCACAAAACCCTCCTTGTCGCATCCTTCGTAGAACCCGACGGGACTGCAAGGTGGGTTCCACTCTGCTTCCTCCCTTCACAATCACAACAAAACGCCGCGCGATCTGCCCGCTAACTTCGAGACCGACAGGGTGATTATGTATCTCGCGACAGGTTTTGCAACAGGCATTTGACAGCAACGATTGCTGTCAAATGCCTATCGCGAGATACGTAACCATGCGTTGCCGCGTTGCTCCCCGCACCGCTGACTTCGTGAACGCAGCCTTATGTTGTTTTTTTCATAAATTTGACCAGTGTGTGACGGAACTCGTCAAAGAACATCAAAACAATACGAAGTACTACATAACCTATAAACCTTTGGCATATAGTTTGGCATGAACGTGCCGCGATGGCCCTTGATGGGTTCAAGTGGTCCCGAGAGCCATCCACTGTCCGGGAGCCAGACGTGTCAATGTCGCGAGTCGCACATACATTGCAAAGTGTAGTATGAGGTTTATAGATAGTGAATGCTATACTTTAAACTTATACTATACAGATTGTATTACATGTTTACTATACAAAAGTGTAAGGGCCCATGAAAACAAAGAGGGAATAAATCGAGAATTTGTTTTTTCACATTTTTCCTATACCTAAATTAACATTTAAATACTATACATTGTATTACATGTTTATTATACAAAAGTGTAAGGGCCCATGAAAACAGAGGGAAAAAATCGAGAATTTGTTTTTTTTTTTAGTTTTTCCTATACCTGCATTTACATTTTTACTAGTTGATGTCGTGTGAACATGATAATTGGATTGTTTTATTACATTTCGAAAAAAAAACAATACCTTTCTATTGTTTTAGGTAAAAAAAAGCGAAAGATAAGCGTTAATTTTTTTACATGTAATTGATGTTGAGTCATTTCCCAATAATCATAATCACTAGAAATCACTAAACTCCCTAAACTAGTCGCAAGTATGGAGATGGATTTTACAAATTTTGGTATATGTATACTTAATCTTATTTTAAATTCAACCATAGAGTTTTCATCATCATCAACATATCAGCCGTGGGACTGTTGTCCACGTACACTGCTGGACAAAGGCCTGCCTCATAGATATTCAAGATCGGTGGTTGTTGCCATACTCGCCACGGCAGGCGTGTTGGAGAGCGCAATACAAAATGTTTTATAAACGGTAAACACTGCTTCCCATGTCCCGGAGGTATTCTTACTGCATCCACGGGCAAAAGAGTAACATTCTACTGCCCCACGGCCAACCGACCGAACCATAGAGTTTTAATGAAACCTATTACTTTTTTCCATAATAAATAACACGAACACATGAAAGAGAGGGTTGAGACAAGGGAGGAAGTAGGCAACGTTGATAAAATTAATGATTTTCGTACAAAGTGCCGGGTTAAAGTGGGGCATCTTTCCCCGCGGGTCGGCTTTCTTTCCGCTGGTCGTAAGGGCTTGGTTCCAGTGAAAAACAGTGTTGCAAAACACATTAGATAAAAGAAAATCTTTTTATATTTTTATCAGGAAACTGGTAAACAGTGGAAAGGAACGGTGTGGTTTTTAGTTTTGTACAAAAATACTATAAGTGACAAAAAAATGGAATGTCTTTGCGTCTATTATAGCGTCAGCAACTGGTAATTATTAGGGACGGGAAAAATCCATGTAACAACTACGTGTGTACCACAGCGGAAATCGAACCCGCAACCTTCTGCGCCTCAGCCGGCTATAAGAACAACTGAGTCACGGAAGTTGGTATTCATAAGACACTTTTAAACAATTATTTACTTTCATCTTCATTCAACGTCATGGTGTACTTGTCTAATATAATTACTTAATTTTATTTGGAAATTAGTAATGTGCTACCTAAATGTTTACCATTATTTAAACAATGTGTACTGCCTATCTACTATGTATAGTAATTAAGTTAAATTAAGACGAATGTATGTGCCAAGACAAACCTCGTACGGTTTCTATGGCACTGATTTTAATAACTATGTATTTAAGTTTTTGAGTATAAATAAATAGAAAAAAAAACATAAATAAGTGAAAAAATTATCCATTTTTTTTTGATTAAAAGAAAAAAATACCTTTTTCAGTTCAAATAAGAAAATGAGTTTGCGACCTCGTTGTTGGATTAAGAAAAAGTTAAATGCAAATGTTTAAAAGTTTGTTATGTTCGATCATTAGAATCTTGACATGTGTCGTAATATGAACTGGGACTTTTCTGATTCTGACCATCAATTCGGTAGCTTCCAGAAACTTCAGTCCTCCCGCGAGTTCGAAAAACGGGAAAATAATAAGAAAAGTACGCTATAAAATCCTGTATTTCAAAACGAATAATGTTAACAACGAATAATATTTAGCCGAGGGGCGCTGGCAGTAGAATGCCCGTGGATGCAGTAAGAGCCTGCTAAGGGATACTTCCGAAAGATGGGCAGCAGCGTCTTTCCATATATCTACATCCCATACTGCGCTCGCCAACCCGCCTGCCAAGCGTGGTGAGTATGGCAACTACCCCTCATGGAGACCCATGAGGGAGGCCTTTGTTCATTAGTGGATGTTTTATGGCTGAAATGATGAATGTTAACAAATCGCGAAAGTTTAAAAAGTATCACTTTGACATAGTGCGAATACAAAACAGACCAGTCGAGTGCTTTAACCTCCAAAACGTGTCCGAAAGCATCCCCCTAGTAAACCCTTAAGAAGCAGCCCCCGTCACCTGCCAAGTCTTTAATTAAATAATCCGGCCATTAATCATCGTCCCGTCTGGAGGTGAACTCGAATTATTTTCACTCGCTCCTAGCGAGAAGACAATGGATTGTGCAATCGATAAATTAGTTCGTTATATTAGACTGCCGTGGGGTGCCGGCAGTAGAACGTTGCCCTTTTTTTTCTTTTTTTTTTGCGGCGCGCAGTCGTCGTGGTGTCGTGGCACTCAGGGCGTGGCAAGAAGCCGCTCTGGAGGGTGACAACAGACCGCTCTAGCAGGCAGCAAGAGGTACCATCACAGACTATGAGTAATCAATCACCTCGTGTTTGAAGGTGTAAGGCACGCAGTCGTCGTGGTGTCGTCACACTCATGGGTGACAAGAGGCCCCTCTGGTGGGTGACTAGAGGCTGCTCTAGCAAGTATCAAGAGGTACCATCATCTCCGGAATAAGGGCATCAGTGTCTTTACGTGCATTCCGTACTGCGCTCGCCTACCCGACTACCAAGCGTGGTAATTACGGCAACGACCTCTCATCACCATAATTTCGAAATCAATGAGAGGCCTTTGTCCAGCAGTGGACTTTGTACGACTGAGATGAGAGCAAACATTTTGTCCCCCGGTGAGGATCGAACCCGCAACTTTCTGCGTCTCAGACAGCTACTTAACCAACTGCGCCACGCAGGTCCAAAGGATGTCGGTATTGGGCTTATATAGTGTTCCTTAACTAGGTATCTTAAATTTTCTTAAAGCCGTTTTTCCCCAGCGCTATGCCCACTAATGGACTTTGATAGCTTCGGAAGTGAAGGAATTTAGTTTATAATAATTATGTACGTACCTACTTTATTCACTCTTTTGAAGCAAGAAAACTTTTAATAAAAAACTAAAACGTAGTTTCAATATATTTATTTTTCTTCCGATGCAAACATATTTAATATGTTGGTATTAGACAAGTATTTGATAAAACAATATAGTAGAAATCTCGTCAGGTAAAAATGTAGCGTTTAGCGAGACGCGCCCGCTTTACATAGGCACACCTAATGTATTACTAATGAAAGTAAACAGTCCAAGTAAATAGGACGAAGGGCCGTGCTCATATCGAAATCTAAATCCCGCACACGTTTCACTGACCCGTCCCATGCCACAGAATAACAAACAGCCACTATCCCTTCATTTACCGTAGACAGGAAACCCCAAACTCCTTAACTCACACAAGTACAACTACGCAGTCCACACAACTAAATCACTTTGTAAATCACACGCACACACACAAGCGCCCCTTTGTCTTAGCTAAGTGTCAACCAATAAAAACAAAGGATTCGAAAATGGTACAAAAACTGCCGGCCAATCGCTGTGAGCGTCACGCGTGTTGTACGCGGCTATTGGCTTGAAAAAAATCCGTTTAGCTCCGATGACTACGGCTAGACGTTAAGATTGATGCTACGGACGAGTCTATTTACTTACCTCGGTAGCATTTACTTTAGGAATGTGAGAGATGAGTGTAAATGGTGAGTTTATGTTTGTTTAAGCGGTAACTCCGAGATTAATACTAACTGTATGCTGGTACAGATATGCTCAAAGCATCTTGAATTGATCGTGTGTTTCACTTTTCTCAAACAAGCTTTATTATTTGTAAAGCTATTTATTATTAATCATAAACTTGGTCGAGAATCCAGGTAAACATTATTATCCTCTACCTATGTAGGTAGAGGTACCATCCACCAATGAATTTTTGTTTTTGCCACTGACCAAAAATGTTTAATCCTAATTTGTAATAAACCTCTAAAAGGAATTTTTTTGGTGTCAAAAATTAGAAATACCATATTTTTCTACAAAATCGAAGGTCAAATTAGAAAAACTGAGTCCGCTAAGACTGTAGGTAGAACCAGATGTCTATGGCGGCAGAATCTGGTGACAAGAATGAACACAATATTATTCATATTAATCGTAGCTTATGTATGATGATTAAATAAGTACCGTATAAAAGTAAAAGCTCGCTCAATACACAGGATCAAAACTATATCCTTCAACTCAAAGCTCAGAAGCTCCGACCAAATTGACAAACAAAGGATTGCTCTTGACCGTCGCGCTTGAACCGACACATTAACAAAGAGTTCTTCGTTATTGAACAGTTCATAACTTCCCGTCAGTACCTACATCCAAGACTGTTCACGTGTGAGCGGGTGGAGGGGGGAAGGGGGGGTTCAGAGGGTCATTTATCATTCATATCATCTTCGCTCCACTTCGCTCGCCGCCGCGCCGTAAATAAATAAGAACAGACTCATCTTTTACAGCCGCTTAGCGTAATCTCAACCGAAACTCTGTCTTATATCTCTTATAATATAGTCCTATGTCGGTATTCAGCTCGCTAGGAGTTATCACTTTCTGTTTCTAGATGCTTTGTTAGTGAGCGTAGGTAACTATGCATGTGTTTTAGATACGTGTGTAGTATTTGTTTGTTTTCTAGTCGGATCACGCGTTACATGGTGCTTTTAGGCGTAAATATTTTTTTTTAAAGCAGGGAACATTTTATTTGTAAGGGATCAATTTGGAAGATTCAAGTACAGGTCTATAGTGAAAGGCTAACAAACGCAATTAACTGAGGTTTTATTCAATGAAAGTTTAGAATTAAAATCAATATTTTTATTGAGGAGCACTAATTGAGACCTCTAAGTATTAACAAAAAAAAATTAAGCTTTTTTTATAAGATGCCTTGATGTTCTGACAGAAATTAACCACCCACCAATAACAATCGCAATTCTAGGGTGCTAACCCTAGAATTGCGAAACATCCTATTATCTCAGCATATTAGGTGGTTTCCACATAATTCCATTCGCTCGTCCTAAGAAGATTAACAACGATTGGACGTTCCCAGAAGGTCCACCTTTTTCACATAATGCCGGAGCTTAGGACGAATCGATCACCCTTAATTGTTAGAGCTATCAGCAATCTCAAGCAGTTTGCGAGCATAGTAATTACAAGGGCGTACGATGAGGTTTGTTTAGTCCGTCATAATTGCTCGCTGCACCTCTGACGAGTCACAAAAACTCCTAAATCCAGTTCATTAGGGCTCTATTCAGCCCTCCCCTGGATGGAGATACGCGGTGATTACTGCAACCGCTCCCGACGGCTCACGAATAAAGACTGCATCATAATTTCACCAGATACACCCTCGTCTCGCATTAGAAGGAATAGCGAACTTAATTCCGGTACATAGGGTCTCATTTCCAATTGTGGACCGCCACGTCACTTGCACAATGATATGTAAAAATAATGAACAAACTTGCGTTGTTGGTTAGGGAATCTGTGTCTTGGATTGCTGGGGTGAAGCTTTAGAATCGTATGGCGCGTGAGGAAGGAGATGCTTTGTAAATTAATAGGAGGAAAAGTTTTGCCGGCAAGGTTGTCGCAGTTGTGATTCAATTTGGACGCTAATTTAATGACGTTGTCGTGGAGGCAAACAAATTGATATTCATATGGGACCACCGTGGGCATGTTTTGTTTATGTTTTTCGCTTTGGCACGGCTTACGCTAAGTAGATGTGATAAATAAGTTGCCTCCTGACGCTTCACACTTTTGAATGCGATTTTCTGTTTCCGTCATTTTTCATTTATCATGACAACTTAAACCTTTCTATTGCTTTCGGTTATTTTGTTGCTGAGTCATGTTTATCTGGTGTAATGATGTGAAGTTTTAGAGGTATGGATGGTTATAACTTATATTGGCTAGCACATACCTTTATGTAACCGTAGCTATGTGGGTAACATTGTCTTCTTGACACTGTCTTGTTCAGGAGGATAGGACACATTGTTCTGTTTTCCGTATTCAAGAATGAGGCTTCGATAAAAATTATACCGTGCCTGCAAAGAACAAGAACTTGGGACAGAGTTAGATGGATTAGAATTGTCAAATTGTACTTTTGTTAAAATAGTGTAAGACTTTGTTAATTTGGAACCATAACTAGATTTTACGTAGCCACAATTTGTTAAATGTGTAACACTTTTCGTAAACATAAATATTTATATAAAATTAAAATAAAATAAACTCGGTCGGCTATCTAGAAGAAATAACTAGTGCCTAAAATATTGTTAGACCGATTATAGGCTGGCCTAGCACCTTAGCCTTGTCGGTCGTAACTACACCTACTGTGAATAATTCTAGAGCATCAGCATTATCTGGTACTCACCGTGCAGTGTCTGTAACATTGTTGGCTCGCAGCTTAGCTGGTTAGTTGTCAGAGAAAAGAACAGGTCACAGAACACAGTTCTACACGTCTGTGGAACAGGTCAATACGTCTGAACGTGACTAAGCCGCGGGTTCCCTCACGATGCTTTCTTTCCCCGATAAAGCACATGTTATACATTATCTCGCTTCTTACTAAGCTAGGTACTCTCTTTTCTTCTTCTTTAGGTACTTACTCTCTCACCCCGGTTCCCAGCGCGCACGCAACTCGCACAAGTAGATAATTGGAGTCTCCTCGCAGACCGTGTCGTTACACCCTCGTTATTCAATTCAACGACTGCGCAGGCGACTGTTTGTTTCATTGACGCTAATGGAGGTGATTCAGATTGAGATGCTCGTTTTAAGTTCGCGAAGTAGGTTCTTCTGTTTGCTTGTTTTCTTACACGCGTGTCATCTGAAGTCAAATTATTTGCGTTGTTCTTTTTTGTGATTTTGTGAATGCTTTATCTGACATCTTTCAATGTTATAAAGAGGCAAGATTTGTATTTTGTATATTTGTAACGAATAAACTCAAAAATACCGATTTTCAATATTCTTTCACCATTAGAATGCTACATTATCACATAGTAACATGCTACATTTAATCCCCGTATTCTCACGGGAACGGGAACTACGCGGGTGATACCGCGGAGTGCGGTTAGTAGGGAATATATCAGTTTTTAAGCCATCAAAATAGCACTACGCTGATTTATTTTCATTCATTCGGATCACTACCTACTTGTATAGTCTAAATGAAAAATTAATAATAGCACGTAAATCAAAAAGCATTTTCGCTAGTTTCCAGCTCACCGAATCAATCAGGCTGCATAACATCTGTATTAATAGCCATTAACAGTGTCATCAACACAGTCCGAATAAAATTCAATTTCATATCGGGCTCGGCATATTGAGTTGCAGAATTGTCGGACAGAAAGGTGTAGTAGCTATATGATCAGATTACGACCCGGTGAATGTTAATGGCTGCGGGGTACCGGCAGTAGAATGTTTCCTCTCCTCTCTTGCCCATGGATACTGTAAGAATCTGCCAAGGGATATCTTCCAGAAGATGGGCAGGAGTTTCTTTCCGTGTATCAATATTCTATACTGTGTTTTCCAACCCGCCTGCCAACCGTGGCGAGTTTGGCAACATCTGATCATCGGATGTGGACAGCAGTCCTACGGCTGAGATGATGATGATGAAAGTTTTTGCCAGAATTATTGATTTCAAGTTTATATAAAACTTATCGACCGTCCAATGTAGGACGAAAGTCCAAGATGTCGGAACCAAGATCAAGGAACACAAGTGTAGTTGGGCAGGACACGTTGCATAGCGAGGTGATGACAGGTGGAGGAAAGCCACAACTGAATGGTGGCCGAGAATGGGACTAAAAAGTGTCGGGCGACCGGTAGCGAGGTGGGTGGATGCGACCCCCACAGGACCGTGGTGGATGGCACAAAGTAAAGGAGGTCTATATCTAGTAATGGGTGAAGTCAGATTGTGAATGTTTTTTTATACGATAAAATAGCGAGACAAACCGAAGGCCTATCTGATGTTAAGCGGTAACCTCTACCTATTACAACTGCAATAAAACCGCGTTCACGAAGCACGTGACCAACGCTACATTGCCTTGCGCCCGTCGCCCTGATACATAGAGATGTAAGGTCTCATGTGCCCGTGATTTCCCCGGCCCACTTACCCTTCAAACCGGAACACAGCAATTTAGACATTACTGCATGGCGGCAGAAATAGGAAAGGTGGTAGTACTTCCCCGGATAACCTCTTCACAAAAAGTTGTACCACTACAAATGATTATGATGATGATGATTGTCATGTAAAATGTCTTGAACACAATACAGTAAATAGTAAGAAAAACATAACCGAATTTGAGTTTTAATGATTACTTGTTACCAGTAAACGGCAAAACTAAAGAACGGAGTCACATTTATCACCACGCACTTGTGTAGTTACAATGGAAATTAATTTAAACAGTTGAATCAAAAATCATTTTCGCTATTTTCCAGCCCACCGAATCAATCAGGTTGCAAAACATCTATATTAATAGCCATTAACAGTGTCATCAACACAGTCGGAATTAAATTCAATTTCGATTTTCATATCGGGCTCGGCATATTGAGTTGCAGAATTGTCGGGCGGAAAGGTTGTAACTTGTTAAATGAGATCAAATATATCAGGGGCCTAGTCTTAAAATGGGAATCGCGATAAATCGAAATCGTTATCAAGCCAAACTAACTCTTATGTCTATTACGTAGTTTTCTATTCTGGCGATAATATCGTAATCATTTTCTGGAGTAGGGGATGCAAACTGGACGTTGCATCCCGATTAATGTTAACTATATTTGTACAAGTTTATGTGTACATTACACAAAAACTTTTTTAATAAAAATTTTTAAATATTTTTTTTAATTTTTTTTAACAAAAAATAGTACAAAAAATAACACCAAATTTTTGTATCATAGGTTTCACAATGTTTTAATAAGTTAATTAAAACATCGTGAAACCAATAAAAAACTATACATAGTCGTCGGACTGCTGTCCAAGTGCACAGCCCTCAAAGATCTTCAAGATAATAAAGGGGTAGTTGCCATACTCACCACGCTTGGGAAGCTGGTTGGCGAGCGCAGTACGGGAAGTTTGATGCACGGAAAGACGAAAAATGCGACAAAAGCGAATGTGAACCGTATTTTGTTTCACAAGAAGATGCACAAGGATATTTTTATTGGTTAAAATATACAGAAAAGAAGTTATATATATATATATATACATATATAATATATATATCAACACTCATTGAATATCGTATATTATCGATTAGGACAATGAGGAGAAGCAGGAATGCGACGAGCTCTGCGGCGCAGCGGGCAAAGGTCCGCCTGCGAAGCAAGAGGTTTCGGGTTCGATCTCCGCCTCGGGACAAATGTCTGTACGATCTGCAGATATTTGTTCAGGGTGTTCTGAATAACACAAGCTCTGCTTAGCTTGGAACTAGATGTTGCTGTGTGAATTGTCCAGCATTATTAATTTATTTATTTAATTGCTAATACAGGTATATTAATACTTAAAAGTGGATTTCAAATGCAATTATTTGTTATGTATAGATTAAGTTAAAGAAATAAACAATTTGTATTGTATTGTATCCATTTTTTCGCAAAATCTCTAGAATTTCTAGAATTTTTAATTGCAATCAATTTTCAATTATGTATTACTACACGTTTCTTCTTATGTCGCATAATCGCGTTACCCAGTCCACTAGTGGGGATTACTCGCTTTTTAATAAAGTCCCGAGGAGGGCGCGGGGACATTTTTACACAAAGAGGATTACTTCGGGCACGTTTATCTGCACCTTACAGCGCGGCTTAGACTAAATACCCCACAAGCTTATGAGAGTTCGGATTTAAGTTTAATTTTCAACTAGCGATGCTTCAGCCGTGGAGTGCCGGCAGTAAAATGTTACCTCTCCTCCATGGATGCAGTAAGAAAGAAAGAAAGAAAGAAAGAAAGAAACCGTTTATTTGCACCAAAGTCATTAAAACACACATAAAATTATAATCATCTTAAGTTTACATTGGCAAAAGTAAAAGTAAAACAGTAAAAGCGTGCTAACGGAGACCTCCGGAAGATGGGCAGCAGCGTCTTTCCGTGTATCAGCATCCCATACTGCGCTCGCCGACCCGCCTTCCAAGTGTAAGTATGACAACTACCATACTCCGTAAAACGTCCACTACTGGACACAGGCCTCTCTAATGGATCGCCGTGAGGGAGGCCTGTGTTCAGTAGTGGACGTTTTACGGTTTTACGGTGATGATGCTTCAGCTACATCATCATCATTTCAGCTATATTCGCCCATGTCCAGCAGTGGACGACATACATACTAACGAACTTTCGCCTTTATAATATTAGTGAGATATATTTTATTTGTTGAAATATACAGATAGTAAAAAAAATATGTTGTGACTAAAGTACACACGTAAGTCACAACAAATTTTTTCGGTTAAGTCACATTTTTCGTCTTCCCGTGTATCAAACTTCCCGTACTGCGCTCGCCAACCCGCCTTCCAAGCCTGGTGAGTATGGCAACAACCCCCTTATGATCGTGAAGATCCATGGTCTGGTCTATGTCTAGCAGTGGACTTGGAGAGTTCGGATCTAAGTTTCATTTTCAACTGTCGATGCTTCATCATCATTGTCGGGAGACCAGCGTTGGTTGTTATCATAACCAACTTATGCTGAGACAGAGGCCTTTTTGTGACTCAAGCATGTCATGCAATAAGAATCTGCTAAGGGATACCTCCAGAAGACAGGCAGCAGCGTCTTTCTGAGTATTATTATCCCGTACTGCGCTCGCCAACCTGTGCCAAGCGTGGTGAGTATGGCAATAACCCCCTCATGATCAGTGCATGGAGATGCATGAGGGAGGCATATGTCCAGTAGTGGACGTCCTACGGCTGAGATGATAATGATGATGAATCAAAGTCATAGTTAAAAAGTGTTTATTCATTCGGACCCAAAAGCCAAATATTAATTCCAGTTTACAAAAGAAAAACAGAACACATGTAAATTGAATAAAGCGCATAGTTGAATTCGTTCACTTTAGATAACTTTTTTCCAAGTTCACTTCAATTTTTTGTTTTTTCATATTTGAAATGTAATACGAGTCCCTGAATAACACATATATAAGTTAAAGTAATAATTATGAACTAAATATTGTAATACATATATATAACAGCTTTCTAGCTCGTTTTGTAAAGCTCTTACTGGCTTCTGATGGATGATTAAATATTGAATCGATACTGAGTCACCAATCAAATCTAAGCCTGACAAAAAATTTCATTAAACCAAAGATTGCATTTGCTTTTGCATTCAACCATCCAATCGCTTAAAAGTAAAAACTAATAATATCACACATATTAATACAAAGTTATCTGTAAATGAAGTGAGAATCAAACTTTTATATCCCTTTTAAATTCCAGTAAAAGTGGAAGTCCGGGAAGAACCCCTGAAACACCAGGGGAAGTGAGATCAGACAATTCGAAAACAAAACAATTGAACGAAAACGCGGTTCTCAAAAGTAAGTGATGTACAGGCATCATTGCCGTATCTTGACACCCCGACATGAAGCTAGGTACACTCCATTACTTCGGTAGGGTTGATGCATGTAGTCGGATAAAATGAGGTTCTTATCTTTATCGTCCGACCTTTTTTGACGGACAATTTTGGATATCTACTAATTTAATTTAAATTAAATTTTTACTTGTCTTATTACCTACTAGCTTGTGCCCGCCACTTCGCATGCGTTGTACCCGGATAAAAAGCCTATGTGTTATTCCTGGTTCACATCTATACGTGTGCAAAATTTCAGCTCAATCCGTTGGGTAGTTTTTGCGTGAAGAGGTAACAAACCTCCAAACAAACTTGCGGCTTTATAATATTAGTGGGTTTTGACAAATATAATTCCTGTAATGGCGGGGTCAGGTTCATAGTATTTTCTTTTTACTTTGCTCGGACTTATTCTATCCTGTCCTATAAATATAAATTTTATTGACAATTTTAATTTTGACTCATGTTCCTTTGTACTCTTATGATTCCCATCTGACAACGGGCTTTTTTCTTTTCACTTTGCTCCATCTAAAGCTTCCGTCGTACTGTTTTGCATACCACTCGGCCAGCACGAATGACACGATTAAGGATAATCGTCCTTCCATTGACCTGTCTCTAACTACACCTTATTACAATCACATCTCACAATAATATCGAAACCCCAATTATTTTTACCGTCTTTTCTAATTTTCCAAGGCACCCCTATTCGCACATCAAACAATCGCGCCGCCGCCGCCATCTTGGCGGAAGTGACGTCGTCAGTGACGTGCCGCGATCGCTTTGATCCACACAAAAATAACTTCAGTTCGCGAAGCCTTGATGCAGCAAATGTAATTGCTTCTTCGTATAGCAGTAGGAAGGTATACCTGTAGCTAGGTGAGTTTACTTACAGTATATTTAAGTTATGCTGACTACGATGATAAAGATTACTTGCGTACATGTACTCATTAACAAATAATAAATAATAAGAAATAGTGCATTCTTACGCGATCCATTTGCTTGCCAATAATGTCATTCAGTCATGTTCTATTGCAGTTGAATCTACAAAATAACTTAATAAACCGCAGTACTACAAGTATCAATAGATAAAAAGTATTACGTATACTCTTTCAGCATTGCGAAAGAAAGAAATGAAATGAGAAATATCGACTAGCCGACTTTATTCTAGCCAAAGCCTTTCAATAAGCAAGGTGCACATAGCATGAACTCAAATGTAGTGCAATTGTCGATCTAATTGGTGGAATCTGGTCTTGTTGTAGAGAGTATAGTAGAACATTGGGTGAGACGAGTTTCGTTTATGTTTTGCCTCTAAATGAACCTCCCTAAACATAGATTCATGTGCCTTATCATTTCAGCAATTATCTAACACTTTACATTCCATATATTTTGTATGATTATTACAAATAAAAATTTGATATTAATACAACTACTCCTCTTCTCTATTGAATTGAGTCTATTTCAATTATCAAAAACATCTTCATAATCATCATTTCAGCCGTAGGACGTCCACTGCTGGACATATGCCTCCTTCATGGATTTCCATTTATTGCGGTTGGAAGCGATCTGCATCCACCGTCTTCACCAGATCGTCAGCCCATCATGTTGGTGGACGTCCTACGCTGCGATTGCCGGTCTGTGGCCTCCACTCGATAAATTTTCGGCTCCATCGGCCATCGGTTCTGCGAGCTACATGGCCTGCCCATTGCCACTTCAACGTGCTAATCCGCTTGGCTATGACGGTGACCCGAGTTCTTCTACGTATCTCCTCATTTCTGATTTGATCCTGTAAAGAAACCCCGATCATAGCCCTCTCCATAGCTCGTTGAGCGACTCTGAGCTTATCCATGAGGCCAATCGTGAATGACCACGTCTCGGTTCCATATGTACTGGTAACACACACTGATTGTAGACTTTCGTCATAAGGGACTGAGGAATTTTGGACGAAAAGATATTGCGTAGTTTCCCAAACGCTGCCCAATTCGTCAATTTACCTCTTTCTCCAAGTTGGACCAACCTAATAGGTCAGTTTGTCCTAGGTATACATACACGTCGACAACTTCGAGAGAGGAGTTCTCAACCATAACTGGGGCAGGCACAACATGGACATTCGACATAACCTTCGTCTTGTCCATGTTCATTTTAAGGCCTACCCTGGGAGACTCGATTGAGGCCTTCGAGCATCGTGCCGCCTTCCTCCATCGACTTTGCCATGACCACAATATCGTCGGCAAACTGAAGGTAAATCATGTATTCGCCGTTAATTTTGATACCTAGTCCTTTCCATTCCAAGAGCTTGAATGCATCTTCCAAATCGGTCGTAAACAGTTTCGGAGAAATAACGTCTCCCTGTCTTACGCATCTTTTTAATGGAATATACTTTGAACTCTGTTCCTGTACTCGGACTGACATAGTGGCGTTTTTATACAAAGACCAAAACACTTCAATATACCGATAGTCAATTCGGCATCGTTGGAGAGACTCAAGCACCGCCCATGTTTCGATCGAATGTCAGGCTTTCTCATAGTCCACAAACGCGAGTCAAAACGGCAAGTTATACTCTTCGGTCTTCTGTATCACTTGGCGCAGCGTATATGGCCTATGGTACTGTAGCCTTTTCGAAACCCGGCTTGTTCGGGACGCTGAAAGTCATCAAACCTGCGATCGAGACGATTTGCGATCTGCTCGACACACTGTCGATGGTGACAATGTTGTTAATGAGTGACTTGTGAACGAAAAACCGGACACCACTTTGGGACTGTTGGTCGCCCTTCCGGTAGTAGAGTAGATTACCGGACTTAAGGGATATCTTGTCCTCGTCCTCCCTACGGACTTCTGATAATCCTAAAATGTCCCAGTGTAACCTAATTATTTCTTCTTCCAGCTCATCAATCTTTTAGTCTATCCTCAAAGTGTGGATGTTGTGTGTTACCAGGGCCAGTGGTCGTCGTTGGGGTTGGTAGCCGTCCGCCCTAGCCCCGCCGTTACCGTGACTACTACCGTAGCCAGGACTAACAGGGCTGCCGGGGACTTGGGACCTGGTCCTTAGTTGCCATACTCGCCACGCTTGGCAGGCGGGTTGGCGAGCGCAGTATAGGGTGTTTAAGACGCGGAAGACGCTGCTGCCCATCTCCCGAAGGCATCCCTTAGCAGATTTTTACTGTAAAGGGGTAACATTCTACAGCCGGCACCCCATGGCTTTCTTTCTTCATAAGAATCATCTGTTTGAAATCATCTTTCAATTTTGGCTTCCCACATCTCTTGTCAGCCGCTTTTGACCACCCCAATATCACTTAGTATAATAATGTTAAATGATTTCAGAAACAATTTTTTTTCTCAACTATGAAATACTAAATCACACCTAAAACTGTCTTCAATGTGACACCATATTACAATAAATCAAAACAAAAGAACATCAGCATCACACTAAATCACAGCGCTATTCAAAACAACGCTCCTGTCTCAAAAAATAACCTCAAAATCGTTAGAAAAAGTCGGTAAGAGTGTGTCATCTCGTGTCAAAAGACAAAAGACCTTTTTAATTGAAGGGAACGTTTCCGATACACACAATGGCGTCAGATGTCATGCTATATCAAGAGAATTAAGGCCATTATTATGCTTGTTGAAAGGATTACACAGGTGTTCTTGTGAATAAGAGAAAACTTGTAAGGACGAGATTTATTTACTAATCTGTGAGGTGGTGAGTCGCCTACTTTTAATTCGATGGTTTTTAGTAATAGTTTATATGTGGAGCAAGTAACATTTTCATGCTTTCTATTTCATGTCTGCGTTCAGATTATAGAAGTGAGACAATTATGCTTTTAAACGAATACCTACCTTGCAAAATTACATACCTACCTAACAATGAAATTTTTTATTGCATTATATTTCGATGAGGCAACATTTAAACTCCTACCTAAATTAACTAAATATTGCCTCATATTCTCACCTTACGCCGAGGTATGCGGGCAATAAAATGTATTACCCTCGGATGCAGTAAGAATCTGCTAAGGGAAACCCCCCGAAGATAGGCAGCAGCGTCCTCCCGTGATTCAACATCCCGCACTGCGCTCGCTAACCCACCCGCCAAGCGCGGGGAGTATGGCAACAACCCGTCATTATGTGTTTGATGAGGTTGGCATGCTGAGGTGATTATGATGATGATTTTCATCTTATGATCCTCTATTACATTTTTATCCCCGTGATTTCGGTTTAATTAAAGTTGCATATAAAAATATTAACACACTGGAGTCGTAATTGTTTGACAAGGTTTTCCATTTACTTCAAATGTTCTAACCTAATGATTGAACAATATAAAATACATTACATAAAAATACATACATTATAAAAATAAAAAGTCATTAATTCTTTTATATTTTTCTCAGTATATCTCATCAGAGTCTTTTCAATAAGATCCAATTGCTTTCTAGACACCTATACATGACCCATTAGCCGTCATTACCTACCCGCAATGCACTTTGTCTCGTCTCGGGTTACCTGTCACCGGCAGCCATTAGAGCTGACCTCCCGGCCCCCCACAGCTAACTTACCCCCTGAAACTTACCCAGCACACAGGCTTGTTGGAACAGCTGAAGCAATTGTTACTATATTGGATTTTCGGGTATATATCGCGTAATTACCTTTAGTTTTATCCCAACGTTTCGACCGGCAGCAGGCTGGTTACATATTTGCGCCTGTTGCAAACCTGTCGCTAGAGGTTTGCAACAGGCGCAAATCTCGTAATCATCGCTATCAAACGTCAATTTGGATTTGTCTTGTCATTTTATTTTATGGGTTTTGTGTTTGGTTTTACACAATTCCGCCAGTGTCAAGTTAAATTATAAACTCATAAGTTATTTGGCTAGCCATGTAGAATTATTATTTCATTTTTGTATTTTTTTAAATGTACCAAAAAAAACTTTTCCAATTTTGATTTAACTAAAAGGTCTTATTGTATATTCGTCTCAAAGTTAATCACGAATTGACGTTTGACAAAAATTTACGCCTGTCGCGATATATGTAATCAGCCTTGATTGCACCTGGTCGTAGTCGCGGGAAGACTGGCGTGCTGAAGTAACCCGATAAATGCCCGATAATCCAATCATTATAGTAATAATGTGTTGTGATTGCAAAAGTTTAAAAAAGACTACAGCTGGAGCAACTTTCTTTCTTATAAGACTGTGGTGTTACAAACATATTTAAATGTTATTTATTTAGCTCGGAAGTCGTCTAAACATCGTATTTTTACCCTCCGCAGATTATTACATGGCAGCAATAAGATCGATATTTTTATCAATTAAATGCATTGCATATATAATGCCGTGGGGTGCCGGCAGTAGAATGTTACTCCTCCTCTCATGCCCATGGATGCAGTAAGAGCCTGCTAAGGGATACCTTCGGAAGATGGGCAGCAGCGTCTTACCGTGTATCAACATCCCGTACTGCGCTCGCCAACCCGCCTGCCAAGCGTGGTGAGTATGGCAACTACCCCTCATGGAGAGATCCATTGGGGAGGCCTGTATTCAGTAGTGGATGTTTGACGGCAGAAATGATGAAATGCATTTAATATTATGAATAGACATTTAAGACACTCTTTCAAAAAATAAATAGCTATATGATGTAATTACTACTTCTACCCTACTTTTACCCTACTACTACTGTACTTCTACCCAACTACTACGCTACAACTACTCAAAACATTCCGCGTAATTTTCTTATTTTTTTTTAATAAGAACCTTCTTATATAATACTAGGTGTCCCGGCGATCTTTGTATCGCACCTACTACAACCACTATTACAACTTGCCTAACTTTTTTTTTGGTGACGGGGGGAAATCTGCCAGATACTCATGCTGCGTAAGGGCACAGCATGGTTATGTGAGGTTGTCTCCCGACGACTGAAACCCCCCGCCTCGGTGCACTAGGGGCTCCGGTTCCTCGTAAAGAACACTCCGGAGCCCCTATCGCACCTTGCCTGAGCACGTCCCGGGGGCGTCCACAACTAACGCCCCCTACGTCTCGCGGAACTTACGATGGTGCATAGCCATCATGCGCCATCGCCCTCCCTGGGTCCGTCTGGGATAGTCTAAGCCCACCTTACAACTACCCTACAACTTCCATACAACTACTACGCTACAACTTATCAACAAATAACCTATAACTACTCAACTACTTCACGACAATTACTACACGATTACTGCCCTACAACTAATCAACAACTACCCTACAACTACTCAACTACTACACTACAATTACTACTCGATTACTACCCTACAACTATACTCTACTACTACTGCCTAATTAAGCAAAAAAATATGATCAGCTTAAGTTTAGTCACATATTAACTTTTTGAACGCACCTTTAAATATTTGATAACCAAGTGACACCGAAGGGCCGATCTTCAAATGTTTGTATGGTAGGAATAGTTTGTATTGGAAAATTAAATATTATATATTAATAACCTCTTTGACGATATTTGCAGCGCGCAATCTGTCAATGTTATGTCAAACGCCATAAGGTAACATGTTACATTAAAAAAGTTTAAATTGTCAAAAGCGCTAAGGTTACATTAGAAATAGTTTAATATGGTGGTTAAGTATTTTATTTTCTAATTTTCCGCGCAGTTTTCTTATTTTTACTTTCATAAGAACTTTCTCCTGACAATAAAAAACATAACAAAAACGGAATTAGCGAAATCGGTCCAGTCGTTCACATCATCATCATCATTCCTGTCTTCCGGACCCCTTTGGGGGTCTCCGGGTGGGGCCTCGAGGTTATACCTCCTTACCCCGGCTTCAACTCCAGGGGTTACTACCCCTGGGTCCTTTGATTAGTGCCTCTCAGGCTGGTTTCCTTGTTGTTGGCTGGTTTCACTGAGGATGTTGTCCTTCTTCTCCCTGCACCAGTAGGTCACGTGGTTGAGGTCGCCACTGACCTTTGTGCTCTGGGGGTCGGGCATGCAGTGGGGCGAGGCCGTTCAAATGGACGTGTGGCCCGTTGTCAGCGCGGTCGAACATCCGACGCGCCGTGTGGACCACAAAGGCCTCGATAGTTTGAATCTGCACATCGCGGGCGATAACGTCATTTCTGACGTAGCGGCCCGCGCCAGTGCAGATTCGCAGCGTGATGTTCTGCTGCGATTGTAGGCGGGTCTTGTTGGTGGCCGATACTAGGGCGTACCATGATGGTGTAGCGTAGGTCAGTCGCGACCGGATGTACATCTTGTACATCCGCAGCTTGGTCCTGAGTGGGAGATGGGAGTCCAAGACAGGTCGGAGGAGCCCCCGGGCAGCGCGAGCTTGGTCGATCGCGCGATCTACCTGGGGCTGCATACTCAACGACCGGTCTATCTCCACTCCAAGGTACCTTGCGTGCGGAACCCATGTGACATCCTGGCCACGAAGCTGCAGGGGGGAAGGATTTTCCGGCGTCTGGTGATGAGGAGCGCCGCCGTCTTACCCACATTGACGGCGATGCGCCACTTATCCAGCCACAGCGGCATGAGGCTGAGGAGCTGCTGCATCCTCTTGGCGGCGAAGGCGGGGTTGGTGGACGATGCGAAGTAAGCGCTATCGTCCGCGAAAAGTCCAAGTGTTACGTCTGTTCCCCTACCCGGCTGGATGATTTCTGCCAGGGTGGGGATGTCGTCCGTGTAGAGGGCGTACAACGCGGGCGAGAGGCAACTGCCCTGAGGTACGCCAGCTGCTATGGGACGCGAGGAGGATGTGGCGTTCTCAACCGCGACAGAGAAACGTCGGTTGGCGAGAAAAGATGCCACAATCTTGATAAGGCCTGGCGGCGTGCTGGTCTGGAGGAGTTTAAACACCAGGCCCGGGTGCCACACGCGGTCGAAGGCCTTCTCTATGTCGAGAAAGACCCCCACCGTAGAGCGCCGGGCGTTATGTTCCTCCGCCAGGTGATGGAGCACGCGCGTCAGCTGCAGCGTCGTTGAATGGCCGCTACGAAATCCGAATTGTTCGGGGCGGGGCTGGATGGTGGGGTGCAGGCGGCGGAGAAGGAGGCGTTCGAACAGCTTAGCTACCGTTGACAGCAGGGTAATTGGACGGTAGCTAGCCGGATACCTTTTGTCCTTCCCAGCCTTGGGCAGCACGATGACGCGCCCGTTCTTCCATAACTCCGGGAAGTGGCCTGTCCGGATTATGCCATTGAAGAGGCGGGCGAGTGTTGATATTCCCCGGCGGGGGAGGCGTGCAAGGGCCGCATTCGGGATACCGTCGAAGCCCGGCGCCTTCCGCTTGGGAAGGCGTAGGACAGCTCTCCGCACTTCGGCAGGGGAGATGAAGAAATCCCCACCAAGCGGCGGCACCGGGCCACGCAGGAACTCCAGGGCAGCCTCTTCGACGGCGGCGTGATGGTTCGCCACTTCAGTTGGGGCGTCGGCTGCGACGGGGTGGGGCGTAAATTGGCCCTCCAGATGGGCCGCCAGGATCTCGGCCCTATCTGCGGGCGCGAATCGCCTTACTCCTTGATCGTCCAGTAGTGGGTATGCCGGTGGTCGTTGCCTGGTCAGCGCACGGTTGAGGGCGTACAGGTCGGTGTCGCGTTCAGAGGCCCGGTCGATTGTAGTCTCCCAGGTCTCCCCGCGCCAAGCCTGTACTGCGGCCGTGAGCTCTGCAGTTACCTTGTTCAGGAGTGTCTTGGTTCTTGGGCATCGAGAGCGCGCCCACTGGCGGCGCAGCTCGCGTTTCCGCTTGAGATCCCGTTTTAGTTGCCGCGGGAGCTCGTCACGCCGGCGGGGGTGGTTATGGATGGGCGTGGATACTGCCTTCTTGGCTTCAGCGATCTTGGAGGCCAGAGCTGTGGCCTCTCTCTCAACATCTTCCGGCGTCGAAAGGGGGCCGATGTCTATCGACTCCATTGCTTGTGTGTAGGCTGTCCAGTCAGTCCTCATGCCCTGGGGCCGCGGCGCAGTGAAGTCCGCGGCCAGGTCGAGCGTGATGAGGATAGGGAGGTGCTGGGTATCCAGGTCGTACAGCACCTCAACCTAGACCGGGCAGCGTACATGGTGGTGGAGTACGATATCCAGGACATCGGCGGCATGCTGAGGGTTGGTGGGGATGTGTGTGGGAGAGTCGGGGCCTAGGACCGTGAAGCCTTGATTTTCGCTGTCCTGTTGGAGTTTACTACCCGCGGTGTTGGTAACTCTAGAGCCCCACCCTGGATGCTTGGCGTTGATGTCGCCCGCAAGCAGAGTAGGGGTGCGGGTAGCAAAGATGGCGGCGGTGTCTGCAGGGCAATATCGGGGTGACGGTGGGCGGTAGCCAGCGAATATACGCATCTCTTTGCTCTCCGCGTTGATCAACACCCCTGTTGATCGAAGCTCTTCGAACGGCAGGGGCTCCAACTCCTCGTGGATGATGTCGCGCCTGACTAGGACAGCCGTACCTCGATAGGCCGTCCCGGTGGGCGACACCTCATCCCGACGGTATGTGTGGTAGTTCGGTATCTTCAAGGCATCGATTGGTCGCAGCTTTGTCTCGCCCAGCAGGATCAGATGGATGTCCTGAGACTGGGCGAGTAGGCGGAGGGGTTGGATTTGACTCCGAACCCCTCCGGGATTCCAATACAGAAGGCGAAGTGCAGGGGGCCTATCCATGATGGAGGGTCTGGATGGCAGACAGTCCCCGCATCGCCGCTTCACGGATGTCTGTACCCGCGACGATGGCGACCAGAAGTTCAGTCAGGATACCCATGAATGCCACCATGGGGTTCCCGGCTGCTCCGGCCTGCGTCATCCCAGCCACGGGGGCAGTCTGTGCACCGGTAGGAGGGAAGTTTGATGTGGGCGCAGTTGTGCTGCGTGGTGTGGGTAAGGCGCCTGCTGGCGTCTGTTGTTGCCTGGGGCGCTGGGCCAGCTGGTCCGGTTGGTTGTACACCGGTGTTGGAGCCAGGCGAGTTTCGTGATGTACGGGGGGGAGGGGCATCTGCGGAACGTGTGGCGTAGAAGAGGCCACTGTCCTCTTACCTCTTTTGCGATTCCTCCTCCTTTTTCGTGAAGGGAGAGTTACCCCCCTCTGCGTGGGATCGTTGGCTTCCGTCCGTGGGTCCTCTAAGATGTGGTGTAGTGGAACGGCCTGTCTCCCACTTGTAGTAGGGCGACTAGCCTGTTGGAGCGCCGTGTGTGGGCGGGAGCCCAGCGGTCGGCTGCTGGGTGCTGGGGCACTTGGGCGTCTTTGGGGGGCTGCTGGCCTGCCTTCCTGGCGGGGGGGCGGCGACTCGTCCCTTTCCTGGTGTGGGAATGTTGGAAGGGGTGGTGGGATCACCACTCCCCTTTTCCTTGCCTCTCTCCTGAGGACTGGGCACTTGCGATTGTTGGCGGTATGGTCCCGCCCGCAGTTGGCACAAGTGGGTTTCTCTGTTGTTGGGCGGGGGCAGTCGGCGGCCGCATGTTGTCCACTGCATCGCACACAACGTAGGGGGCGGTGACAATGTGCCGAGGCATGTCCAAATGCCTGGCATCGGTGGCATTGGGCCACGCGGTTGGCCGCGCCGTGCCAGTGCTCGACCGTGACGCCCGGCATGAAGAGGAGCTCTGTTACGCTGTAGAGACGTAACAGTTCCAGTCGTTCACGCGTTATGCCGTGACCAAGGGAAATAGAGATTATATGTATATAATTATATAAAGACAGAGAAATAAAATGCCACTAACTATTCAAAATATTAAAACAATGGTTGTTTGAATTATGTTTAGGTACGTCATTTCACTACTAAATAAATCAATAATCTGCGTCCACAAGATTGTGTGTAAATTGTAATAAATGGTTTAGCTTCATACAGACATCTATGCAGTGGTCTAGCCACTACATCTCAGCTATGCCAGCATCTTGGATGCTAGCCAACTTACATTTGCACCTGAACAATACACTCGCCATTACAACATCGATAAAACTTGGCCAATAAAGTTCAAATCCGCACTCGCCAGGAGTTTCCTTATTTTCCGTGTTTGTAGACTTAGACCCAAAATCGTGTACCACGTGATTTGACCGTTTCTGATATATTGACAGATGATATTATGGGTGTCCGTTATTCACCTCATATTTACGAAGGTGCTTGCTCTAATAGGTATTTTGTTTAAGTTTTGAGACTCCATCATTAAAACTATATTTAGGAATCATAAAAAATAATTACTAAATTTCACCGTGACACTTTTTGCTTTTACTTATAAAATACTAGCTTGTGCCCGCCGCTTCGTATGCGTTGTACCCGGATAAAAAGTAACATTTATGTTAATCCTAGTCAACATCTATACGTTTGCAAAATTTAAGCTCGATACGTACCCTAGTTTTAGCATGAAGAGGTAACAAACCTCCATACAAACAAATTTCGGTTTTATAATATTAGTGAGATACCACTACACTTATAAATAGTCTGATGCCGCTACAACTCGTTGGTGAGTTAGAAAACCCGGATACCATGCATTGGTTTCGTAAAACATATTATTTTGTAACCGAGGCAGCCTGTATAGGGCTTCGGGAACGGGAATAACGGGCAGGATCTTATCCTTTGTGTAAGCTAAGTTCCTGCAGTTTTCACCTATCTCGACCAATGGTAATTAATTAGGTAAGTAATTAGTTAATAATTTAGACATGGTGTGTACACATATTTTGTAGTGCTGTCTAGCCTTAATAATATTGGTTATTTCTATGTTCTGTCTACTAACGACTGTATTCTGTTTTGTGTGCCATAATAAATAAATAAATAAATAAATAGCTAATAAAGGGCATTGGCCTATTTGTCGGACAGTTCTTGGTGATGGCTATTGATGATGCTGTTATTTGATTATCCTATGTAATTACATTTCCAATAATTAAACGCCGTGGGGCGCCGGCAGTAGAATGTTGCCCCTTCTCTCTTGCCCGTGGATACAGTAAGAATCTGCCAAGAGAAACCTCAGGAAGATGGGCAGCAGCTTCTTTCTGTGTATCAACATCCCGTACTGCGCTCGAGGATCGTCAGCTGATACAATAATGATAATGGATTAAATTTCAAATTGAATGCAGCATCTTAATTTTCTGACGCAACAAATATACCCATTTAAATACGCAAAGAAATCAGGAGATTCCTGAAGGCGTCATTTCATATTACGACAATGGCGTATTAAAATACTGTTTAACACCTTTAGGCACTTTTAACGTAATTTTGGTTAAATAATTCCAGACAAAATGTCCCGTACCATATTACACGGCCTTTATGAGTGTTGCCGCAGGAAATGACAATTATTTTTGGTCCAATCCTTGAGGGAGAGAATGGGTCGTCTTTCACACGCGCAAAATACCTTGAAGGACCCATTGTGGATCACACGGCACGACAGGGGACAAAAAAACTTTTCATTCACAAAATAGGTTGGTCGCGAATTTTAAAGAGTTCGCCGCACGCTATGGTTTATGGAAGCTGCATTTATATTGTCTCTGCTTTTATGTTATTTCGGTGCTCTACCATGAAGGTTATTATTGAAATTGCATTAAAAAGTATTTAGCCTGTGATCTTGGAGTGACAATTAAACCGAAAAGTTAATGTTTTAAGGTTATCACAGATTATTTCACACGGAATAGTGGTGTAAAGTCATTATAAAATAAAACCGGCCAAGAGCGAGTTGGACTCGCGCACCGAAAGGGTTTAGTGCCACCATACAATATAATTTGTTTTAAATACGGTTTTAAATATATACACATGATTACTTTTATCTTAATACCTGAATATACAATATATTTACAATGTGTTGTGATCGCGAAAGTTAAAAAAAAAAATGTCTACATACATTTTAGTAACAGAATTAGGTAATAAATTTATTAATCGGTAATAACAAGAGATTTCAATTTCAATTTGAAATGACAGATAATTTAAACCAATGAAATACCAACACCAATCACAGAACATGACCACCAATAGAGAGCATAATATAGATTCGTCCGGAGCGTGCGCGGTTCGAAATTCAAAAAAAGTCTTAGCACTCTCTCTGGCAATGGACAGATCTCCAATAAAATAATATTTGACTTCGTAATTATATATAAAATATATATGGTCTAAATCACAATGTAATCTATTTGTAGTTTGGACACAATTACTTAAAAAATTACAATTGTACGTCACTTAGCTTATTTAGTCCAATATACAAAAAAAACAGATTACAGTTTCAATCCGATCATTTTAACAAAATACTTATTCAAAATAGGCTAGATGACTAAATTTTAATTGTTAGTCCGTCATGAACATTAACAAAATATATTGGACACGTATTTTTTTTCTTTTTTAACGTTATCGCGATATGGAAATGTTGCTTGAAGTACACGTTGGTACGCGCCGATAGATGTGACTCGGTATAGTATTATAACGTCGCGAATCGCTAGCGCCACTCCCAATCTTATTTCGCTTTATCTTTGTATTATTAAATTAATTTGAAAAGCAAAAAATAAATGTCAAATTTTTTTGTATTATCTAAATAACGGATTGAATAGAATTTTAATTTTCGTACCCTGTAAACATGCCTATTAAAGATAATTCAATTTAATCAAATTCAACACCATTACGGAACATTACCACCGCATAGAGATTAATTACCACCAAATAGAGATTCTAGCATGACTATAGTTTTATTCGGAGCGGGCGGTTCGAAATACAAAAAAATCTTAGCAACAATGCCACGCTGTCTGGCGATAGACAGGTATATGACTGGACGCATTTTATTGGTTTTCCGAAACATTCCCTGCCCTATTAATAAATGAGTGGCGGGAAAAAAAAGCCGTAGAATCCATTTGTCAAGAGTGCGGAGATTTATGACCGAGGACTTTTAGATTCCTAGAAGAAGGACGAGTTTTGTTCTATTTGCTTACCTGTCACGGTGATTTAGAAGGGTGTGAGGTAATGGTTTTTAATTTTAGCTTGAGGTACATAATCTTTACCATATAACTGTTATAATACACTATAGATACTTTTGCTCTAGTATCTAGAGTAAAAGGAGAGAGTTTGAAGTACCTTTGCATTAATTAATAAGGTAAATATTTTGAGCTCGTCCTACATGTGAAAATCAGGAAGCAAAAGTATTTTTCTTATTCATTTGATCCTCATAAAATGAAGTAATTTAATAATAGTCAAATCAAGATAAATCATATATTGTCGACAATAACACTATATCCGTACTTACTAATAATAGTGGTCATAAGTAACCTTTCATCTATTAGAGATGATTTATACAGCGTCAGAAACGTGCGGGACGCTGCAGTGCCTGAGACGTTGTTAGATGGATTAGGCTTGCCCAGCACATAACCATCCTTAGTTTAGTCAGCTATTAGTCAGAGGGAAGAACCTAATGCCTAAAGCTAACAAAGCCGCGTGTTTCGGTTTTACGTTTTAAATATTCAAATACATTTTTCATAAAGGTCATATAAGGTTGATAACCAATGATTTATAGATGATTTATACAGCGTCAGCAACTGGTAATCATGCTGTACGGGACGCTGCAGTACCTGGGACATTGTTAGATGGATTAGGCTTGCCCGGCACCTATACCATCCTCTCAGCGTCGTCGTGCTGTCATCAGTACCCCTTCCTGGGGTCACTGGGTGGGGCCTCGAGGTGGGACCTCTTTACCCCGGCTTCTTCTCCAAGGGTTACTACCCCTGGGTCATTCGATGGCGCCTTCTACGGCTGGCGTTCAGTTAGGCGTGTTAGTTATCCTCTCTTGATGAGGTATGTAGAAGGTCTCGTGGCTGTGAGCGCCACTGACCTTTGTGGTCCGGCGGACGGGCGTGGAGGGGTGCGAGGCCATTTAGGTGGGGGTGTGGACCGTTGTCGGCGCGGTGAAACATTCGACGCGCCGTGTGGACCACGAAGTCCTCTATGGAAGTGATCTGCACGTCGCGGGCAATGACGTCATTCCTGACATAGCGGCCCGCGCCCGTGCAGATCCGCAGCGAGATGTTCTGCTGGGCCTGTAGACGGCAGCTCCTCTCAACTTAGCTTAAAATATATATGGACTATATATTTACTAAAAAATACTAGGTATTTATTATTTATTGCAGAATCGGATAGTAATTAAGAAATAATATTAGTAATTAGTATGATAAAAGTGTAATATAGTAAAAATGTATGTTAATTAAGTTCAAAAATTTTAATGCATTAGATTATAGCCCTATTATTTTATTTATTTTATTATTTATTTGTCCAGTTTCCCCAATTTACGGAATTTCGCACAAGGCGTCACTTAATACGTCAATTTCGTGAAACAAAATCATAAGATCTACATTTAAGAATTGCTAGTATCGAGTTTGCAAGCGTGGTTGGCGTGGTGTCCTTTCCCTTCATGATTTCGTCTCTTCTATCTCGTCTATCTTTTCGTCCATAATTGCAGATTCTCACGCGCTTCAATAAACTACCCCAAAAAATGATGACCGCCCCAATACGGCAGGTAGCAGTAATGATCACAGATAATATCCTAGTGAATACTTGGAATAGTTTTGGATTTCACATTTTGTCGGTTTCTTTGATTTTATGGTCAACATTTTTACCAGAATCGGTGATAAATACCTGGAAATATAATTGGGGCATAAAAAATACCTAGTATGTCGGCAGTAGAATGTTGGCTCTCCTCGCTTGCAGTAGATGCAGTAAGAATCTGCCAAGCGGTCCTCCGGAAGATGGCAGCAGCGTCTTCCCGACATGCTATGTATCGACATCCCGTACTGCGCTCGCCAACCCGCCTGCCAGGCGTGGCGAATATGGCAACAAAACCTTCATGGTTTTACTTTTATACTTTTGTGCTCTATGAAATGTTCATTGTTATTTATAAAATATAGTTTGTGATGTCCTGTCCAGAAACCTTGTAGGTAACTAAGATTACCCAACTATAAAAATATAAATCATTAAAAATAAGGATTTTATTCTGCCTAGTAGAGTTGTCAAACATGATGGTTTCGAGACTTAAACATTAAAACAAATTGACGGCATTAAAATTGGCACAAACTCTTAAAAGGCATCTTGATTGCTTTGTTTTTATTTATTTAGATAAAATGATGAAGATATTTCCTACTGTTTTTTAATTTAGGATATATTTAAAGCCGTTTGCTCTAAATATATAATATTACAAATATGTATATACATATATTTTAATGACCTAATGATAGAACTATCAATTGTATAGGTATAGGGTATATACTGAAACAGTGACTCAACCATTACACCACACTTTCTATTTCAATAGCCGAAGATACATCATAAAAAATAAACCAAATAATGACATGTTATAAAACGGCATTCCCTTTCTTCGGTCAGTCAATATCGCTTAGATATCGCTGCTATCGCTCGTCATCGCGATAGGATCGATACATCGGTATCACACCGCGATCGCGCCGCGAATGTGCTGACCTCATGTGGGTGAATACCTTCGATACAGTTTTTAATCGATTGTTATTGCGGTAACTTATATTTTCTCGTTCATTATTTTGAATTAAGAACTTACTGGCTGAATTGATGAGAGTTTTAGTAACTAAAATAGGTTCTCACCCACACCTATTTAAAAAGTTTTCTTTTAATGATGTTAAAAACTTTTTGATGTAAAACATCTTTTAATAATGTTGAAAACTTAGTTATGTTAGTTTTAAGAATTTCGTTTAATTAAGTTTTAATTTATATTGTATCTGTGTGTTTTTGGGTAAATCAGATTAATTTCTTTCTTTCTTAATTTCCTCTCCGCTTATACTTTAAACAGGGAAATGTTTAAAGTATAAGTAGTTTGAGTAACTTTATAATAACGCACCATAAATCTCCCCTTTAGGTATGTAATATAATTATGTTCAACAAAAACCAACCACAATCAGTTACTGCAAGCAGTTTCCCTTGAACTATCTTAAAAGTAAGCTCAGTTAATCTCACGGTGTGATATTTGGCTAACACTAATATAAGGGGCACAATGATTGCGATGTAAAATTTGATCTGCGCTGATCCCAGCGCAACACTCGAGTCCCGGAAGTCTATTGTTAGGGAACCACCAAAATATCGGAGCCCGCTAAATCCACTGATCGAGAGATAGTTAAAATTTTACACTCGGGATAAAAACGACTAAGCGTAAGTGGACTGCCGTGTCGTGGGTTCCTTGTGTTTGCTAATTAGGCATTCATTAGTCCGCTTAAAGAACAATGCCTCCAATTCATCTGTTTTTTTGAACAATTATTGTGGAACAGGAGGTAAACTCGAAGTAGAGTAGTAGAGTGTAACCCAACCGCAAGGGTAAATTTAAGGCATGAAACTATTCCTTAAAGAACTCCAGTGTCTACTTATTACAAATATTTAATTCCTCATGGATCGTCATTATCGACTTTTGAAAATAGAACCTAATTGAAAGAATATTATATATACGAAACCTTGCGGTTGCTTTTTTGTTTCGCTTAATAATGTTTGCTTGTTTTTGCACCCAGTTGACGGAATCCATGATAAAATGAGGAAAATTCTCAAATACAATACGCGTACAGATAGCGGATTGGGTGTTTTCAGCAACATAAGGATTTTACGATTTGAAGTCGGTTTTTTTTAATTTAAAGTATTTTAATTTATAGTGTCTACAATTCCAGCCAGGAACCCAGAAACTAGTGGGATTATCCGCGGCGTCTTTCACTCTACGGACAAGGGTATTTGTTTCTGTAGCGGGGCTTAAAAAACCTTCAGATTACTGATTTCTACGAAAAGGATAATACGCCCCGAACGAATTGCTTGTTGAGGGATAAACTCACCTCTCGTTACAGAAATTACATCGGTAATCTGAGAAATGAGATATTTACCTGAGTCCACCTTCCAATTTGGGATCTTGAGTTCTTGTGAATGAACTACCTGAGATCGAGATGCATAATTCTTAAAACAAACAGGTGCCGGCAGTTGAATGTTACCTCTACTCTCTTAGGCAGCAGCGTCGTGTATCAACATCTTATACTACGCTGGTCAACCCGCCTGCCAAGCGTGGCGAGTATGGCAAAAATCCCCTTATGAACTTGGAGATGATGGAGCTATAAGAGAGGCCTATTTATCCTCTATTTCATAGTATTTAATTATTCATGCCTTTGTAACACACACATCCTTGTAGCATAATTCATTAATATATCTTAGTTTTACAGCTTTAAACCTCTATTTTTCCTCTGGGCTCAGCGGACCACTACCGCTTGAAGAACAGAGGAACCACGTCCTATCTTGCCTCGTCGTGCTGTCATCAGTACCCCTTCCTGGGGTCACTGGGTGGGGCCTCGAGGTGGGACCTCTTTACCCCGGCTTCTTCTCCAAGGGTTACTACCCCTGGGTCATTCGATGGCGCCTTCTACGGCTGGCGTTCAGTTAGGCGTGTTAGTCCTCGCTTGATGAGGTATGTAGAAGGTCTCGTGGCTGTGAGCGCCACTGACCTTTGTGGTCCGGCGGACGGGCGTGGAGGGGTGCGAGGCCATTTAGGTGGGGGTGTGGACCGTTGTCGGCGCGGTGAAACATTCGACGCGCCGTGTGGACCACGAAGTCCTCTATGGAAGTGATCTGCACGTCGCGGGCAATGACGTCATTCCTGACATAGCGGCCCGCGCCCGTGCAGATCCGCAGCGAGATGTTCTGCTGGGCCTGTAGACGGTTCCTGTTTGTGGACGAGGTAAGCGCGTACCACGCTGGCGCGGCGTAGGTCAGCCGTGACCGGATGTACATCTTGTACATCCGCAGCTTGGTCCTTAGGGGGAGGCGGGAGTCCAGGACAGGTCGGAGGAGCGCCAGGGCTGCTCGAGCTTCGCCAAGCGCGCGATCTACCTGGGGCTTCATACTCAACGACCTGTCGATCTCCACTCCGAGGTACCTAGCGTGCGGAACCCACGTGACATCCAGGCCACGAAGTTGTAGAGGGGGAAGGGAACATCTTTTTCTTGTGACTAGAAGCGCCGCCGTCTTGCCCACGTTGACTGCGATGCGCCATTTGTCTAGCCATAGTGGGAGGAGGTCCAAGAGCTGCTGCATCCTCTTGGCGGCAAACTTGGGGCTGGTAGACGACGCGAAGTAAGCGCTGTCGTCTGCGAAGAGTCCCAGGGTGACGTCCGTACCCCTGCCCGGTTGGATAATCCCTGCCAGGGTGGGGATGTCGTCGGTGTAGAGGGCGTACAACGCGGGCGAAAGGCAACTGCCCTGCGGTACGCCGGCTTCTATACGACGAGTTGATGACGTGGTATCCTCCACCGCGACAGAGAAGCGTCGGTTGGATATAAAGGAAGCTACTACCTTTATGAGGGCCGGCGGCGTGCTGGTCTGCAGGAGTTTGAACACCACGCCCGGGTGCCACACACGGTCGAAGGCCTTCTCTATATCAAGAAAGACCCCTACCGTGGTGCGTCGGGCGTTATGTTCCTCCGCCAGGTGATGGAGCACGCGCGTCAGCTGAAGTGTTGTTGAGTGGCCGCTTCGAAACCCAAACTGTTCGGGGCGGGGCTGGATGGTTGGATGCAGACGTCGGAGGAGGAGTCGTTCAAATAGCTTAGCTACCGTCGACAGCAGCGTAATTGGACGGTAGCTAGCCGGATACCTCTTGTCCTTTCCGGGTTTTGGCAGCACTATTACTCTTCCATTTTTCCAGAGGTCCGGGAAATGGCCCGTCCGGAGAATCCCATTGTAGAGTCTGGCGAGAGATGTTATTCCCCGTCTGGGGAGGTGTACAAGGGCTTCGTTGGAGATCCCGTCGAATCCCGGTGCCTTTCGCTTACGGAGGCGGAGGACGGCCTTCCGCACTTCAGCGGGGGAGAAGAAAATGTCCCCACCGAGCGGTGGCGTCCGGCTTCGGAGGAATTCTGTGGCTGCTTCCTCGACTGTGGCATGGTGGTTTCTGGCTTCCTGTTGTGCGTCTATCGGGACGGGGTGCGGTGTATTGGCCCTCCAGGTGAGCCGCCAGGATCTCGGCTCTGTCAGCGGGAGCGAATCGCCGCACTCCTTCGGCGTCTAAAAGGGGATAGGCTGAAGGTTTCTGCCTGGTGAGCGCTCGGTTAAGAGCGTACAGGTTGATGTCGCGTTCTGAGGCCCGGTCGATGGTGATCTCCCAGGTCTCCCCGCGCCAAGCCTGTACCGCGGCCGACAGCTCGGCAGTTACCTTATTTAGGCGAGTCTTCGTGGTCGGACAGCGGGAGTGCGCCCATTCGCGGCGCAGTTCGCGTTTGAGCCTGAGTTCCCGTTTTAGGTGCCACGGGAGCTCGTTGCGCCTGTTGGGGCGGTTGGGGATAGGCGTCGTCACCGCTTTTTTGGCCTCTACAATCTTGGAGGCCAGTGCTGCGGCCTCTTGTTCCACATTTTCTGGCGTCACGAGGGGGCCGATGTCGATCGCCTCCATCCTATGGGAGTATGCCGCCCAGTCTGTCCTCATACCCAGGGGCCGCGGTGCTGTGAAGTCCGCGGCCAGGTCAAGTGTAATGAGGATCGGGAGGTGCTGTGTGTCCAGGTCGTACAGTACCTCAACCTGGACCAGGCAACGTATCTGGTGGTGAAGCACGATGTCCAGGACATCGGCTGAGTGCTGTGGATTGGTCGGGATGTGTGTGGGGGAGTCGGGGCCTAAGACCGTGAAGCCCTGTTTCTCGCTGTCCCTTTGAAGTTTACTACCCGCAGTGTTGGTAGTTCTGGAGCCCCACCCTGGATGTTTGGCATTGATATCGCCTGCTAGCAGGGTGGGGGTGCGGGTAGCAAAGATGGCGGCGGTGTCGGCTGGGCAGTAGCGGGGCGACGGCGGGCGGTATCCTGCGTAGATCTTCATCTCTTCGCCCGCCGCGTTGATCATCACTCCATTTGTGCGTAGTTCCTCGAATGGGAGGTGCTCCAGCTCCTCGTGGATAATGTCGCGCCGGACTAGGATGGCCGTACCTCGGTAAGCCATCCCCCTGGGCGACACCTCATCACGTCTGTAGGTGTGGAAGTTGGGCACAGTCAAGGGGTCGGTTTTCCGTAGCTTAGTCTCGCCCAGCAGGATCAGATGTATATCCTGGGACTGGGCGAGTAGACGGAGGGGTTGGATTTGACTCCGCACCCCTCCGGGATTCCAGTAAAGGAGGCGCAACGCGGGGGGCCTATCCATAGTTGATGGATTGGATGGCGGACAGTCCCCGCATCGCCGTCTCTCGGATGTCTGCACCCGCGACGATGGCGACCAGAAGCTCGGTCAGGATACCCATGAACGCCGTCATGGGGTTCCCGGCCGACCCGGTCTGCGTCATCCCAGCCGCGGGTGCAGTTGGTGCACCGTCAGTAGGGAGGTAATCTCTGGGCGCGGGGCGAGGGGCCCTGCGTGGGAGGGGCGCAGCGGCGCCTGATGGCGCCTGTTGCTGCCTTGGTTGCTGGTCTGGTTGGCCCGGTAGGACGTACATCGGGGGAGCCAGGCGAATTTCTCGAGCTACGGGGGCCACTTGTACGGGGGGTATCGGCACTGTGTGTGGAGTGGAGGAGGCCACCGGCCTCTTGCCTCTTCCTCTGCGGGCCCTTCGCTTCCTTCTCAACGGGAGAGTTCCGCCTCTCTGGGTTGGACCATTTGCGACCGTGTGTGGGTCCTCTAGGTGGTTTTGCAGGTTTACCCCGGCCTGGTTCCCACCCCGAGTGGGGGGACCGGCCTGTAGGGGTGCATTGGAGGGGTGAAATACCACCGGGCGGCTGCTCGGGGCTGAGGTCATCGGACGTCGCTTCTATCTTGTCTACAAAGAACCATCACGAAGCATGCGCGAGGTACCGAGTTCTGGTATCCCGCCATCAACATCCGAAATGCCAGTTCATCGTAAAGACTCTTAGTGATTTTGAAGGTGCCCCAAGATTACTCATTTTTACCCCATTACATTGTACAATATACTGATTTTATAACTCTTTAACGTACCCTTTTCTTTCATTTATAAATCAGGATAAGTAGGGCCATACTAATTGTTAGGGCAATACTGTTGACGAGCTCTGTGACGCAGCGGGCGAAGGTCCGCCTGCGACGCAAGGGGTTGCGGGTTCAATTCACGCCTCGGGACAAATGTCTGTACGATCTGCAGATATTTGTTCAGGGTGTTCTGGGTGTTTTTCTATATATAATAAAAATATCTATCTATGTAGTATAATGTATTAAGTATATCAGTCATCTAGTACCCATAACACAAGCTCTGCTTAGCTTGGGGCTAGATGATGCTGTGTGATTTGTCCAGCAATATTTATTTTATTTTATTTATTTTCGTTACGTTACAACATGCGCACACCTGGAAGACTGGACCACAATAACACTAAAGCCTCTTTGTAGCCTAAGCCGAAGTGACGAACCATCACGCCGCCGTCGAAGAAGCTGCCCTGGAATTCCTACGTGGCTCGGTGCCGCCGCTCGGCGGGGATGTCTTGGACTCCCATCTCCCACTCAGGACCAAGCTCCGGATGTACAAGATGTACATCCGGTCACGAATGACCTACGCTGCACTAGCATGGTACGCGCTGACCTCCACCAGCAACCGGAAGCGCATCCAGGCGCAACAAAATATAACGGTGTGAATCTGCACTGGCGCGGGCCGCTATGTCAGAAATTACGTCATCCCCGCGACGTGCAGATCAAACTCATCGATGCCTTTGTGGACCACACAGCGCGTCGGATGTTCGACCGCGCCGACAACGGGCCACACGACCACTTGAACGGCCTCGCCCCGCTGCATGCCCGATCCCCGGGCCATAAAGGTCAGTGGCGCTCCCAGCCACGTGACCTCCTATAACAGGGAGAGGAGGAGGAAAACTAAAAGAAATTGACACAAGCCTGAAAGGCATTTATTTTATCAAAGAACCCTGGGGTAGTAACCCGAGTAGTTGAAGCCGGGGTAAGGAGGTCTAACCTCGAGGCTCCACCCGGAGACCCCCGAAGACGTCCGGAAAACAGGAATGATGAAGAAAGATTTTTGGCTTTTTCTCTAATATATTTTGATCTAGCAATGTAAGCTATTTTCTCTATTATAAATCTTAATTTTAAAATTAATCTCACAGTTATTAACCCTAGAATTCTTTAAGAAGTGTAATCCCGACCGAGTTGACCCAAAAAATTCATTAATCACTGTAGAAACAAAATACCACGCCAAATATCGACAGTTAGTGCAATTTATAACCCGAATACCAATACACAAAAACTTAGGGTCCTAATGAAATATGACGGGCCGTGATCGATCAAAATAATAATTAATAATAGATCCTCAGTCGAAACTCCGTACTTAGTCATCGTGTTTAATTAAAAATATTCCCGCTCAAATTAACGGTTGTATTTCAAATTAAGAATGCCTGTACAGACTGGAAGTTGCTTACGTAAAATTCGTAATCGTAAGAATTGCATTGTAAACATGTATTATTAGTTATTAGGGTAAATGAAATGATATTCATGTATCAAATATAATTAATTTATCCAGACAATACTATGAAAAATAATATAAATAATCTTTTTGTGATGTTCTGGTGATTTTCATATCCCACTTACTACTACAACTACTACAATCCTACTACTAACTCTACTACAATTTTTCCTTTTGTAAATACGGAGGTTATTATTACAAAATAAATAGTTCACCTCACCTTAATTTCTGAACGCGCCAATTATTATGTGACAACCAAAAAATGTCATCGTATCAAATGTATGAGAAAATTAATTTACGTTATAGTATTTTTTTTTGTGAACTTAAATCCTATGTTCTTCCAGGACCAGACAAATCCAAAAAATTTTGAACCATTGAAATCGGTCCAGCCGTTCTCGAGTTGTAAGTGGTGTAACTAACCTAACATAGTTTTATATATAATATAGGTTTATTAATATAGATAAACTCGTATTTTTTTAAATTGCGCATAACACCTTTTAGCTCTAAAGCAAAAAGGTCTCAAATCATTGGAATATGAATACTTTCATATTTGCTTCAGAAAACTGTATATTTACAGTTAAACGTCTAATCTGTACAAACAGCAAATGTCAAGAAATGATCATATTCTATGTTGCGACACAGTCAGCTAAACATTGAGTGGACAAGTTATGATATAGGCACTGACAATTAATATTGCGTTATTTTATACATCAATCAAGAAACGACATTAGCAAGCTATTGCTTGACAGTCTTAGGAAACAGTTTGACAAATCTACTCATGTGGAGTCAATCAAATCTAAGGTCACTCACCGACATGTGTAATTATCGAACATCATTATTATTATGTTGGTATTTAAAAATAGTGGAAGCTGTTAACACGTCAACGTCATCGTCATCATCATCATCATCACAGCCGTAGGACATAGGTCTCCTTCATGGATCTCCATATTGCCATACCACGCTTAGCCAGCGGGTTGGGGAGCGCAGTGCAAGATGTTAGTACACGGAAAGACGCTGCTGCCCATCTTCCGGAGGTAGCCCTTGGCAGATTCTTACTACATCCATGGGTAGGAGAGAGCAACACTACTGCCGGCACCCCACAACTAAGCACGTGAGCAACGCTGAGACATAGAGTTGTAAGATCTCATGTGTCTGTAATTTCCCCGGTCCCCTTACCTTCAAACCGGAACACAGCAGTACAAAAATAAATATGGTGGTAGTACCAGTAGTACTTCCCCGATAACTTTTCACGAAAAGTTCTAATACCACTACTTTGCAGACCATCAAAAATCACAGCCACTTGCGAAACAGCAAAATCGGGTCGATATAAAGTCCTATCAGTCAATTATCTGACAGAGACAAGTGTTGTAATTGGATTAGTGGATTGCGATAGGTTATAATCACGTGGCTATAATTGGTGCGCGCGCGCATGCCCGTTGATCGACGGCACCGCGGGGCGCACTTCGACGCCGACGGTTAGTTATATCGACACTCTTACGTGGATACACCCTGTCTGTTACGCCATCTTTATGAAAACAAGTGAACACATATCTATACTTACTATAATTTATAAAGAGGAAAGATTTGTATTTTGTATGTTTGTGACGAATAAACTCAAAAAGTACTGGACCGTTTTTCAAAATTCTTTCAACATTACAATGCTACATTATCCCTGAGTAACATAGGTTATATTTTATCCCCGTATTCCCTCGGGAACGAGAACTAAGCGGGTGTAACCGCCGAGTGCGGCTAGTTATAAATATATAATACGTTACCGGTATTTGTTATATATAATATGTATGTTACTAACACTAGTCACTAGTCTTCTTGGGACCATGACCAGGGCTGGTGCATCATCGTCATCTCAGCCGTAAGAAGTCCACTGCTGGACGAAGGCCCCCTCGTAGATCTCCAATTATGGTCATGTGAGGGTTTTGGCATACTCACCACGCCTAGCAGCCGGGTTGGCGAGCGTAGTAGGTATACAATGTCGATACACAGAAAGACACTGCTGCCCACGTTCCGGAGATAGATGGAGATATGTGAATTCACGAGTAAGAGAGGAGAGGCAACATTCTAACGCCGGCATCTCGCGGCTGTGTTGTGATCGCGATAGTTTATACAAGCTTTCGTATAGACCTGTCTCATCTAAAAACGTTTTTCGATAAAATCCTTCTAGATTATAGTATATGTTTGATAAGGTTTACCATTTCCTTGAAATGATCTACCTAAGTGCGGTTTAACACTTTAAAATATTAACAAACTGAAGAAATACATTTATAAGAAGAAGAAATACATTTATTAGACACACACAAAACTTAAAAATAACTATAGTAATAAAACCGGGCAAGAGCGAGTCGGACTCGCGCACCGAGGGTTCCGTGCCATCATACAATATAATATATGATAAAGGTGGTTTTATATTTGTTGGAGAACCTTGACAGCGCCATCTCTTGTCTGATAGCGGAACTTATGTAGATTTTTTACACTTTCGATGATTTCTAAAAAAGTATGCTATGTAGAGAGATTATAATAAATTTCCTCTATTCTTTACATAGATTTCTAATAGCAATAAAAGTTTCAGAGGTTTATCTCCGCAAACTTCGGAGATAAGGGGGGGGGAACGCTATTTTTTTCAACATTTTTGTAAATAACTCAAAAACTATACGTTTTAAAGAAAAACTAAAAACTGTTTATTGTTGTGCAAATAAATACCTTTCATATGATACCCCACATCACCTATTAACTTCACAAAATTTTTGAAAACCCCCCTTCCACCCCCCTTGTCTAAAAAACTATGCAATTTAGAGAGTTCGCTATAATTTTCCTATAAAGTTTACATACACTTCTAGTAGCTTTAAAAATATCACGGGTTTATCTCTGCAATCTTCGGAGATAAGGGGGGGGGAACGGTCGTTTTTTCAACATTTTTGTAAATAACTCAAAAACGATTCGGCTTAAAGAATAAATAAAAACTGTTTATCAATGTGCAAATGAATACCTTTCATATGATACCCCACACAACCTAGTAACTTTACTTAAAAATTTTGAGATCCCCTATCCGCCCCCCTGCAATCAAAATAAGAATATTTTTTAACATTTTCATATATGCTATACTAGCTTTTGCCCGCGACTTCGTCCGCGTGGAATTCCCCTTTTTCAAGCAGAGCCACTTTGATTTGAAAATATAAATACCATTTATTCCTTATCCAGTGGGAATTTAGAAAAATCCCTTCTTAGTGCACCTCTAGGATACTCAAGGTATATGTGTGCCAAATTTCAAGTCTTTAGATCCTGTTTAGGTTGTGCATTGATATATCAGTCAGTCAGTCAGTCAGTCAGTCAGTGAGTCAGTTAGGACTTTATATGTATAGATTTTACTACTTTTATATATATAGATAATCTATGCTATTCAAACATCACAAAAATAGTATATTATCAAAAATCACTAACTTAATTAGTTTTCTGCCTACTGCCTACGCCTTAAGTACGATAGCATGAATATTAATAGCCCATATCCTTTTCTAGGTTACTATCTATCACCTGACTAAATTTCATCAAAATCCGTTCAGCCGTTTAGGCATGATAGAGCAAAACTCCCACCAAAAACCATAAAAAAATCACTAAGTCAATTCAGTTTTCTGCCTACTTCCTACCCCCTAAGTACTATGACGTGATCATTTTGATCTTAGGTAACCATCTATTACCTTACTAAATTTCATCAAGATCTGTTCAGCCTTTTATACGTGAAAGAGCAAAAGTCCCAACAAAAACGACTAAAAATCACTAACTCAATTTAGTTATCTGCCTACTGCCTACCCCCTAAGAACGATGGCGTGATTATTTATAGCCTATGACCATTTCTAGGTTATCATCTATCACCATACCAAATTTCATCAAAATCCGTTCAGCCGTTTAGGCGTGAAAGAGGAACAGACAGACAGACAGACAGACAGAGTTACTTTCGCATTTATAATATTAGTATGGATATGGATTTCTGCCTACTGCCTACGCCTTAAGTACGATAGCATGAATATTAATAGCCCATATCCTTTTCTAGGTTACTATCTATCACCTGACTAAATTTCATCAAAATCCGTTCAGCCGTTTAGGCATGATAGAGCAAAACTCCCACCAAAAACCATAAAAAAATCACTAAGTCAATTCAGTTTTCTGCCTACTTCCTACCCCCTAAGTACTATGACGTGATCATTTTGATCTTATATCCGTTTTTAGGTAACCATCTATTACCTTACTAAATTTCATCAAGATCTGTTCAGCCTTTTATACGTGAAAGAGCAAAAGTCCCAACAAAAACGACTAAAAATCACTAACTCAATTTAGTTATCTGCCTACTGCCTACCCCCTAAGAACGATGGCGTGATTATTTATAGCCTATGACCATTTCTAGGTTATCATCTATCACCATACCAAATTTCATCAAAATCCGTTCAGCCGTTTAGGCGTGAAAGAGGAACAGACAGACAGACAGACAGACAGAGTTACTTTCGCATTTATAATATTAGTATGGATTAGTAAAAAAGTGTTGTCTTTTACCATTTCAAATTTCAAGTCGATAGTATAAGTAGTTCTCGAGATATCCATCTGTGACAGACAGACAGACAGACAGACAGACAGAGTGATTCTATAAGGGTTCCTTTTTTACCATTTTGGTTCGGAACCCTAAAAAAAACTGACTTATTTCTAATTTTAATCTAGGAGTACCTACCCAGTTATATATTCTGCGCCATAGTGACAAATAGATGGTAAGCAGCTCACTCAGCGGGTCAAAGCAGAAACGATTTCAAGTAATGAACAATCAGTTCACAAAGTGTGAGTCCAAAGGGGCCTGACTCAGCATTATGCTCCCACACATAAGGAATGCTAGGAAGCGCTGGTTTTCAGTCATAACTACTACTATAGATTATAGTTTAAGATCAAATATGTTTTTTGATTGAACTGTATCGGTTAAGAGGAAGCTAGGATACAAGCCTTAAATGGGCGTCGACAAACGAAATAAAAAAGGAAAGTTATGGAAAAATAATTTCATTAACTTGTTTTAAGGATGTTTTACATTCTTCTTGAGAATTGTGTTTTATAAAGTGATGACAAAGAAATGTATACAGAAAGCATTTTCTGTGATCATAATGCAAATATGGTAGTAATCTAGATGTTCATGGACTTTGTAAATATTTTATTAAAATACATTTATCCCGGTATTTAACAGTCTTGGTATGCTTGGTGCAGTCAGGAAATAATAAAGGTAATTTACGCGATAAATACCCAGATAAATGAATTTTAATACATATTGGTAGTAGTAGAACTTTCTGTGAAAGGTACATCCAGAGAAGTACTACCACAATACCTATTTCTGCCGCCAAGCAGTAATGTCTTCATTTTTGTGTTCCAGTTTGAAGGGTAAAAGGGTCGGTGAAATTACCGGCACATGAGACCTTACAACTTTGTCTCAGGGTGACGGGCGCAATGCAATGCAGGGTTAGTCACGTGCTTAGTGAACGTGATCACCGCGGCATTTTAATTGTTATAGGTAGAGGTTACCGCTTAACATCAGGTGGGCCTTCGGCTTGCCTCGTCATTTAGAGTATAAAAATTTCTTAGCGGTATTGGCCGAGTGGTATGTACCCTCGACTTTTGATCCGAAGGTCGTGGGCTCGAAACCGGTTGCGAACCAATGGGTTTTTCTTTCCTAAAAAAACATTACGTTTAACACTTGCTTTAACGGTGAAGGAAGCCATCGTGAGGAAACCCTTGGCTTTTCTTCCTTTTCTTCTTTTATGTAAAGATCTTTCATTTCACCAATATAAATATATTTGGAGAAACGGGTCTACCATCAACTGAGACGAAATTTCAGCAGATAAATTGTCACGTCAGCAGGGGTCCCATAAATTATGGTCATTACAAATAACTACTTCGCTGCAGAGTAAAGTAATATCCACAATATGCGTGTGTCGGAACTCGAGGTAATCTGCGGAGCGACGGGAGGTGCCGATCGGCCTAATGATAATGATCGACGGATTATTACGTTAAACCCGACTGTCTTAGCATCGGCTTGGTGGGAGAGAGTGCCGTGGGGTGCCGGCAGTAGAATGACGCAATCTGCCAAGGTACCTCCCGAAGATGGGCAGTAGCGTATCAACATTCCCTACTGCGCTCGCCAACCCGCTTGCCAATCGTGACGAGTATATCAGCGAGTTCTCATGATCTTAGAGCTTAATGATGAGGCCTATGTCCAGCAGTGGACGTTTTCAGCAGTCCTACTGCTTATATGATGATGGTTAGAGAAATAAAATATTTGACTTTAATTCTACACAGATAAAGTTTAATTGTTTAAGTTGAACGATACGCTAAAACTTACAAACGCACAAATGCATATATTTATGCATTTATTAAGTTATATCAATCATCTAGAACCTATAACACAAGCTCTGCTTGCCTTAGGGCTGAATGGTGCTGTATGTAGTGTTATAGTACATGCATGCACGTCATACGTTGTACCACTAAACTGTAATTTTTGTTTATTTCTTTATGCATTTCCTGTTTGTTAGGGTGTACAATAAGGCATATTCTATATATCTAACATACCTATCTAGACCGTTAGCTACAAGGTGTACCTAATAGAATTACAGAAGCTACAAATAACATTTATTGATAAAATCATTGGTACAGTTAAGTATGAAGCCCTGGCTCCTGACTAGCGTTAGCTGTGTGTCAGCTAACGCAGAGCCAGTTTATTCTCATAGTAGTTTCAAGATTTTAATGTAATGGTTTATTTAAATTTATATTTACATCGATGGTAGAAAACAAAAACTTATTATACCTCTAATATTATTTTCTATGATGCATCCTTAGTTAAAATGGCTTGCATAAAGTTCCAATGTTGTATGTTATTTAGAATAATGTTTACTCTCTTATATTACGCTTCAGTTTTCTAGATTCCCTGTAATCTCTTATCAGACTACTAAGCGCAGAAAGTAAAGCCTTTGCATCTAGATGATTGCATCGTCAGTAACTGGTGTTCATGCTGTATAGGACGCTGCATTGCCTGGAACAATGTTAGATGGATTAGGCTTAAGTGCAGAGATTCTGTCAAAAGCACAAGCCCAAGATTCTTAATGGGTCGACTCTTAACTGCTGTGGAAGATGATCCTCGTTTACGGAAGTTACAGACGTTGGGCTTTGGTCGTCTTGGTTATTCGTAAAACTACAGTTCCAGCGCTATGTAACACTAAGTTTTGGTTCTATGTCGGTGTAACTATTATTGTAGTGTTTCATATTTTACGAGCATCATCGGAGCATTATTGCTACGTCATAAGTTTGTTGGGTACATAATTCGGAAAATGTGAGTACCCAACGTCCATACGATTATAACGTTTGCCTCTATGATGTTTTGCTCGAAAAGTTGCAATGTTTTGAACGCATCTCTATCCACATCCTTTGTTGGTAGATTCTTGAATGGATTTCCAGTCCCGTATTGTCTAGGCCATGCATTGTGCCATCATTGACCTTGTAACGTACGATGAAAGGCTGTGAAAAGCACAGAAACAGGTGTTCCTTTTAAAGTAGCGAGGTCGTTCCCGGATCGAGCGCGCTCCGGTCGATGATTAGGCCTGGATGAATGGCCGAGGGAGTCGGGACCGTACGTAGACAATCCGGCGAGTATCGATCTCCCGCGACCCTTCGACTGAGCGCCGACCGCGGCACAATGCCGCTCTTTATTATAGCATCTCACATTGTTGTCATTGTTATTATTATGATTCTTTACCGCTTTCCATTGTCGGTCGGCGTTGTGGTGGTGCTTTTTCACGTCTCGCGTTTAGTCTGGGCACTGGGAGCGAGTCGCGAGCACGTTATTCGCGGAAAACGAGTGTTTTTCTCGCGGAAATTTCGTCATGTTTGTATTAGATTGTAGATTTGATGTGGTTTGCGCGCGCATTGTTATGTGACTGACGGACAGACGGCTGCGATCCGGCGGGTGGCCACCAGCCGGTGATATAGCTACTGCTATCTGTAGCTCGCGATATAACGCTATAGCTATGTATCACTGGCTCTATCATCGCGGCGGCGGCGGCGGTGTATCGGACGGTTATGAGTGCTCGTTTTTATTTTCATGCTGTGTGATTTTGTGTGCTTTTAGGGTATTAGTCGGTTTCATAGGTAGTATGTCCTTACAATGTATTTTTTTTTGTATGGATATTATTTTGTGTTATAGCGTGCCTTTTGGGTCGCTGCCGTCGCCGCCGCCGCCGCTTTGATAAGTCAGACATTCTTATTGGATGATAAATTTCCAACTACCTATAGGTTTATGACTTTATTTTAACTACACTTAAGGTTTGTACTAAAATTGCAGTGAGACGAGCTTTGTTATTTTAATTTATTAATTGAATACTAATCGCTTAATTCCTAATCAGAATTGAAGCTGTAGTTAAAATTAGTTGTTTAGTAAAAGTAAGCAACTTTTATGTCATTATAAGAGTTAGAATAGTGGTTAATCAATGCGTCTAATATTTTGTGTAGATAATACACATTTTAGATTTATGTTATATTAGTTTTGAATTTAACATACACATGTGCTAGATTTATGTAACTGTTTAAACGTCAGCAGATGAAGATGTTTGGCCACGACTGCCGCGGCCATTTGTAATTTCTATGTAACGTGTATGCTCCAACAATGTAAGTAATTGCTAGAGTCAGAGGTCTTGTTTTGGCTTAAATAATCCTACTTTCTATGTAATGTTAATGGTGTCTCAAATATCTCGTGCCTGCGCATCAGCGCATATCTCTCTCATAACGAGATATGGTTCGATTCCTACCGCGGGACAAATGTTTGTAGTTTTTTTCGTTGTTGTTAGGGTTCCGGACCAAAATTTATTAGATAACGGTATTTCACTAATCATGATATAAAAATGTTGAAAAATATTCCTTATTATTTAGTTATTATTATGACTGCAAAGGGGGAGGAAATGGGGTCTCAACAATTCTAAGTGAAGTAACTACGTAGATGGCTATAATATGTAAAATGTTCAGCATTATCGATTTATTTGGCGAGCTCTGTGGCGCAGCGGGCGAAGGTCCGCCTGCGACGCAATGGGTTGCGGGTTCGATTCCCGCCTCGGGACAAATGTCTGTACGATCTGCAGATATTTGTTCAGGGTATTCTGGGTGTTTTTCTATATATAATAAAAATATCTATCTATGTAGTATAATGTTTTAAGTATATCAGTCATCTAGTACCCATAACACAAGCTCTGCTTAGCTTGGGGCTAGATGATGCTGTGTGATTTGTCCAGAATTATTTATTTAATTATTTATTTATTAATTTTTATGGTGTCCCAGATACCAACAGATACCTTTTGTAATCCACAGCCCGATCTCACCCACTGCTGGGTATAGACCTCCCTTAGCTGGTTCCATCCACTACGGTCCTGTGCTAGTCGCATCGACATCGGCATCGACCGAAGTGGATCTTTCTTATGTGGCGAGTATGGCAACAAACCATGATCTTGGAGATCCATGAGGGAGGCATATATCCAGCCGAGGATGTGGACAGCAAACCTACGGCTGAATGAATATCTTATTGACCAAAGTGCTACAATTTACACGGTGCCATAACTAGCAAATAGAACTAAATTAAACTAAAAATTCAACGTTTCATTCAGGTAACTACCCCTCATGGAGATCCATGAGGGAGGCCTTAGTTCAGTAGTGGACGTTTTAAGGCTGAAATGATGATGATGATGAAACTAAAAATATAAAACAAAACTAAAAAATAATAATACTAAAAATAGTCTCGATCAGCACCATGAGTTTTCAGACACAGACTGAGATGAATGAATGTCATTCAAAACTGCCAAATATTACAAAAAAGGCTTTGTTGTAGCTAATAAGTATTCCTAAGTCATCCAGTTAAACAAGGCCTTGACATCTGTTATAGATGATTTACACAGCTTTAGCAACTGGTATTCGTGCTGCAGTGCCTGTGACATTCTTAGATCGCGGCTTATGCTCAGACGTAATGACTTGTTATTTCCATATTGATAATATATATAATATAAATAAATAAATAAACATACCAAATAAATTGAAATTAAAATAAAGTCACTTAAAGCTGTAGAACTTTGAGAGATTATTGGACCAGAAACTGCTTGTTAAAAATTACAAAATAAATCGAAATTTGCGAAAATCGCAAGAGCGTATTTTAGCACTGCAAAGCTTTATTAATTGAAAGTAACAGTATAGGCACTATTAAAATACATATCTATTCAAGTTCTTTTCAATAAGATTTATCGTTAAAATCTTACTAGTATTGCACACTTGGAGACGAGTTATGTAAAAGTTGGTACAAACTCTACATGTAAACTTTCTATCAGATCTGACAAAATTATCGACTACGGTTTCACCCGGGTAGTTCCCGTTCCCATGGGAATACGGGGATAAAATATAGCCTATGTTACTCAGATATTATGTAGCATTCTAATGGTAAATGAAAAGAAAATCGATCCAGTAGTTATTGAGTTTATCGTTACAAACATACAAAATAGAACATACAAATCTTTCCTCTTTATAGTATTGAGAGATATTTATGAAACATTGGTAGGTACATCTTTGTTACCTTAGAACTCCGTCGTTAATGAACCGATTTGGAAAATTTGTTTTGGATTCGAATAGATACACTTTCAATTAGGTCCTTATTTCAAAAATCGATTATGATGATGAGATCTTTGGGGAATTAAAAAATAAATTGTAATAGTGTCTACTGGATTCCCTCAAGGCTAGTTTCATGCCCTAAATTTATAGTCGGGGCTGGGTTTTATAAATTAAATATTTATTTTGCTAACATCATTATATAGCGTGTATTATAAAGTTATAACCCATGAAAACAAACAAGTAGTTTCGGAGGGGGGAAAATCAGCAAATAGTTTTTTATTATTACAATATTAAAATTGTTGCTAGTCCCAGAACTATGAACAAGGAATCGTCTTCAAACCATAAAGTGGTTTGAAGACGATTCTGTGGTCATAGTTGGAATTTTCAATATTTTTTACAAAACGGAAAAAAAATATTTTCCTCTACGGCATGTCTACGCGGAGGTTATTGATATTGTTAAGAATCAGCCGGCGTTTAGGTTGTCACTATCATATAATCAGCTGTTGAAGTTAAAATCGTAAATAAAAATCAACAAATCCTGGAAAGTTGTAAAGTAAAATTGTCTCTCAGGGCCCCCTTTCGGATTAGTATGCATATTATAATATACACGTATTGTATCTTATAATATACACGTAGTTATCTTGTCTTTTAGAAACTTTCTCGAATGCACATAATTACTAATTATCAGGTATTTAGGGTGTAATATGTTAATTATTGAACAAACCCTATAGACAAAAAAACATGTAATTGTCCTAATATGTCCTATTATAAATAAACACGTAGAAAGCTCTCTAACAGATAACCAACATGTTGGTCATATCTACAGATCGTCCTCGCCTAAAGTCATGTATGACTTTAGGCGAGGACGATCTGTAGATATAAATCTTGTACATTTTGTATCGGAGTTAATGCAAGATGTTGACAAGGGTCTTGAAGTCAATGCTGTTGTATCTCGATTTTGCTAGCGCTTTTGACAAAGTAGCATTCCTTTCTTATCAAGAAATTAGACTCCATTGGCATCGGTGCCTCTCTCTTAAAATGGTTTAAAACATACTTGCATAAAAGACCTCAGGTTGTTTCTGTAAATGGATCCCAATCAGACACCTTTTTCACACAATTAGGAGTGCCACAAGGATTACACTTGGGACCGATGCTGTTTCTTTTATTTATTAATGATCTGCCTAAATTTATATCGCACTGCACGCTATCATTGTTTGCGGATGATTTAAAATTATATAAAATTTTTGAAAACTCCACCACTCCTTCGCCCTTACAAGAAAAGATTAATTAAATCTCAAATTGGTGTGCTACAAATCGTATGACCTAAAAATTTAGTAGTTAAAAATGTAAATAAATGCTACCATATTAAATTCACAAAAAAATTAAAACCACTTGATTGCTTGGCTTGTTTTCATACAAATTTAGCGGTACATACTTAGAAAAAGTTAACGCGATTCGCGACCTAGGTATTACAATAGATAGTTAACTAACATTCATTCCTCATATTAATAATGTGATAGGTAAAGCAGCTAAAATGGTTCGATTCATTAAAAGAAATAGCAGCAAATTTAAGCCTCATACCAAGATAATATTGTACAGCGCATTACTGCGTAGCCAATTAGAATATGTATATATGAATATTAAAACTGTATGGAGCCCTTTATATAGTATTCAATCACAGCATATTGAAAGCATCTAGCGAGCTTTTATACGACACCTTGCTTTTTTACTCCCAACTTTTCGTATCGAACCCCTTATAAACAGCACTTATCCAAATTTTAATTAATTTTAATATGACCTTTCTCTTTAATCGTCGAAAGCTACTAGATATTTGCTTCCTTCTAAAAGTAATGAATGGAACTATACAATGTACTTAACTTCTTTAACGTTTCCCTCTCTATGTACCATATAAATACCCTAGACAGGTTATACATAATATTTTTAGAACAAAATATTGGTCTACAGGCACCAACTACGAGAATCTGTACTCAATATAATTCAGTTAACAAGAAAATACCAAGGATAGATATATTTAACAGTAAAATGCACTCTTACAAGAACCTCCTACAGAGCCATTTTGGTTCTTCTATGAACACAAATTTATAATTATAACTTCATATTTTTTAGCATAGTTTTATATGCCTATACTTGTATTATTTTTTTACTTTATATTCGATTTTAATTATAAGTTATCTTTTGTATTTGTATTATTTTTTTTTCTTGTATGTACTTAATTATTATGTTTCTTCTTGTTTATATTTTTTTAATTTTACCTAACGCACAAATGAAACAAATGCTATGTACACCCCAATTTTCAATTGTATCAGATTGGTTACCCTGATTTTTAATGTGTTAATCAATGACGTTTTAATACTTTTGATGTGTGTGTACTTTTTAATAAATAAATAAATAATTACCTTTATTTTTATCCCAACGACGTTTCGATAGGTTTTCGCCTTTGTGGTCGCGGGTAGACTATTAAATAAAGGTAATTACGCGGTACAACCCAATAATCTAGTGGGTATAGTATTAACATGTACATAAATCCAGTCCAAGATCAATACTGGCCCACATTCCATGCTGCCGGTACACACGGTCGGACGCCTATTTAATTTGCGGCCTCAGATAGGGCTGATGGGTCCCAGACAGGGGGCGGAAGCGGCCTCCTTCTGGGTCGCTCCGGACTTGGCCTATTCAGCTGTGACGTGGAGATATTAAAGTATTAGATGCTTTTGTTTGTGCACACTGAGTTCTGAGATAGACTTGCTTAAATGTATAACGCTTGCTAAAAAAATAGGGAATAAATAATATTACTATAATATAAGCTAACGCTAAGGATTCATAGCTTTCAAGAAAATTGTTACCACCTTGTTGTTACAATATAGATCTTGCTTTGATTTCAAACGCACTTTCAAGTTCCACGAAAAGACTCAGTGCAGTCACCATCATAAAAGACCGTTTTGTGTAGGTTAAGTTTTATACAGCTTTAAAAGTTTACAATTTAAAAATTAAAAAAGTGCGAAACGGAATCATCATCATTATCATATCAGCCGTAGAATGTCTACAGCTGGACAAAAGCCTCTCCCTCACGGATACAAAATCTGAATATTTGAATGTTGTTTACTTCATAACGGTTTAGTTAATCTGTTATTATATGTTATTAACACATTAAAACACAAATAATCGGAAATGGAAGTTTGCTTTCATTAAACATTTTTTATACGAAGTAAAGTATTTAAAATATGGGCCTAATTTTCGATAAAAACGACAAGATAAGTCTTACTAAAAATCAATACACTTAAAGCTACCCCCCATATTCGAGTACCTAGGTAACCTAGACTCAGCCGGCTGAGGTAAGTCTAATGCTCATACAGCATCTCAGGGTGGCCACCCCTCTCGTTACAAGGAGCTTTCGGTCCAAGGATTAGGAAAACTTGATTGATTTAATATCATCGAACTTTTGAACCTTCATTTTACTTCCGGTCCAGTTAAATCATCATAAACAGTTTTTTATAACTTACTTTTCAAAATATCATTCGCAATTCTTTGTATTAAATAATTATTTGCGCAATTTTTTGTACCTACTTACTTTCCCTTTTTTTGTATTTTTTTCTATTTTAATCCTAGTTTGGAGCCTTATAAGTTTTTGTTTTATGTTTAAAAACCACACCACAGCTTAAAGTATCCTGAGGTTATTATGATCTATTCTGCTATAAACCGAAATACGTGCGAAATCTTGGAATATCTCGGAAAGTCAGAAGCTCAATTATAGTTTACCTGTTCATTTGGACACTAAGGGCACATAAAAATGTCAGTTTACATTTAAAAAACAAGTCATATATTGTATAGCGCATATTTGAAAGCATTCGAGCTTTATTTTCATGTAAGTGAAAGAAACGAACAAAAAACCTGAACGAACACAGGCAATACTGAAATCCCACATCTAGGTACAGCTATTCTGAACTCCTTGGTAATATCTCCTGTCGTCTTGTTTGTGTCCACTCTCGTCATCCTGTGCTCCTATGCTGGCATTTGACTATGACTTAGGTATTCCCTCCATGCATGCTCTCTACCCTGTATAGGGTACTCCCATTCAGTATGAATGGTAATTGGAATATCGGAATATGTATTGATATTACATGGTCATATATGATGTACCGTAATTGGCAATTAATTTCAATTTGATATTATCAAACTGTTTGTAGTATACGGTATTTGCCGGAGAGTCAGAACTATTGTGAAACAAAGCTTTTTTAAATTATTGCCCTTGAGCATTGTAAAGGGACGATTCCATTTCAGTCTTTAAACATATATATATAAGCCTATAATATATTTTAGCCCCAGTCAGGTTTTAAGGTATCGGAAATCACAAACTATCGTTCTAAATGCTACACTGATCACCACCACACCACCTAATTAGCATCGTATCATACAAATTTAATAATCGAAAATTAAAAAGAGTTTCCCGCAAACAATGACAGTCGGCCATATTGGCACAGTGTTGCCATGCGGGATAATTATTAATTTGCCGAGTGGCGCCGCAGTCGCGCCTCTCGCAACTGTCATTAGTGACACCTCCCGCCAATTAGGACGCTCACAGATTTTGATGAGCACTTTTTACTTTTTTATTTAGCACAAGCGTCACTCCGGCAATTATTGAATGACTCGCGAAGCGTTATGTAGTGACATCTAGTGGTGTTGTATCGAAGTGTTGGAGGATTTTATTTGCTTGTCGCTGGGTGTTGATTGTTAATGATGTTTTGTTAATTAAAACCGTGGCGAGGGGATTGCGTCGTTTTAATTTTTTGCTTTACTGGGTTTTCTAGGCGTTGCACCTACTTTGGTATCAATTAACACGGTTTGTGTCTAAGTACAGTTTCAGGAAATTCTAGGCAGAAGCAGATCAAGCATTTTATCTAGGTACCTAGTTATTGTATTGCACATATCACTGTTTAAGTAGTAATTTAATTACTCGATTCCACAACTTACCAGAGCAAAAATGCTTACTTAACATTTAAGAAAAAGCCACTTACAAATTTGTCCTATGCAAAAACGCTTATTTTCATTCGATCTTATCTGATATTTAGGTACGGTTTCACCTGCGTTTTTATTACGGCAGTTATTATCCATTGAAAAACACATTAAATTAGTTTTAACGCTAAATCAACTCGTCAAACTCTTGTGTGCCAAGTGAGGTTCCCTTTCGCTTTTTTCACACACTTGAAAGTTTTCTAAAGCTTTAAAGCCAAAGTTTTCTAAATTAATTAATTATGTTCTTTATTCAATTTAAATTTGTTTTGTTTTCCAATTTAAATATACACCATTTTGTCTATGACTTTGACTTTGGCCACATCTGCATAACGCATCAACAACTGCCTTTATTAATGCACTAGCCGCACCCGGCGGTTTCACCCGCGTAGTTCCCGTTCCCGTTACAATACGGGGATAAAATATAACTAATGTCCATTAGAAATAATGTAGGATTCTAATGAAGAAATAATTTCTTAAATCGATCTAGTAGTTTCGGAGCTTATTCAATACCTTCAAACAAACAAAAAAACAATCAAATCCTTCTTCTTTTTAATATTAGTGTAGATTAATACTCACACGAAGACCTATAGACCAATTCTTACTATAGATTACTAAGATGATTACGTCACCGAGTGTTGCCTGAATTGTGCGACTGTCGTAATAAAACAATACTGTTTACAGGTAATTCGTGTTAACCTACACAGTGAAGATAATCCCGGAGATGCGTCGGGGGATTCCGCATTTAACGCCACCGAGCCAAACCGGGATTCATTAAATTGAACTGGCGATAGTGATGTGAAAACCGCTTCGGAATACGGAACCTTTCAAAATAACAATTTTCGGGCCATACACGAATGAAGGAAGGACTGGCAAGATATGTATGTTGGAGGCCTATAACCAAGAGCAGGTAGACAGTCTAAAGATGATGATAATACATGACATGATCGAATTACCTTCTTTGTCGGCAATCGGTATTTTTTTCAAAAAATGAGCATTCAACAAAATTTATTTAAACATATTTTAAGAAAATATCTGATAAATTTTGTCTCAATAAACATTTATTTAATTGGTTATTTTTTTTCAAAATTTATAAAGATGACTTGATATGTACATAAAGCATTCAGTTATCTGTGGTATATATGTTTCATACCACTTCAATAGGAAATAGCAAAACAAATAAGAAAACTTTGTGTTATAAACTTATTCCAACTAGATTAATCTTTTAGATAGATAGATATATACATAGAAAACACCTTATTGTACACCACGTTAAGAGAACATAAACAATTAAGAAATAAGGTAAAAATAACAAAGGAGAACAAAAGACGGCCTTATCGCTATGAGCGATCTGTTCCAGGCAAACTTGGGATGGAAAGGAAAATAAAGAACGCTATATCGTAGCGTAAAATTAGGACATTATAGGAATCAAATTAACTTAAATGAGTAAATAAATAGACATAGGTTAGGTAGGTACGTACATGCGTATTTTTCCGAAAGCATATTATATAAACATAATACTGATAATAAATTGAATACAAAGTATTAGAAAATAATTAAAGTGATAAATAATAATTATGTAGGAGCTTTTTGAAACTAGGCAGAGATTTTGTAGTTCTGATGTTCAGGGGGAGAGCGTTCCACAGACGAATAGCATGCACAGTGAAGGATTTCTTATCGAATGAGGTAGAGTTAGGAGGATTGTTTTAAGGTGAGAGTTTCAGAGGAGCGCAAGGAACGGGAATGGGAGTCTGAGAGAAACTCGATACTCTCTTTTAGTTGCATTTATTATAGGTGGCAGGAAATCATTTACGGCACACGTTAAAACTAAACAAACAAGTGACAATTGGCAGCTTTAATGTTCCCTTATTTTAAAGTGTAAATTTAATTGTTTCATGAAATATAAGTAAGAATGTAACTATTTAAATCGTCTGCCTGAAATTGTCTAAGGCACTACTATCAAAAGAGTCCGACACCTAGCATGGTATAACAGAAAAGGTACTGAATTTTTATACATTTATTGAATAAATCATCTCTAAGTACTAAGGTCAACTAGCGTCATATTTTTAATCCAATATGACGCTAGGTATAACACTGTCGTACTTTTATTTTTTTATAAACTAGTCAAGTTACCGGACATCCGAAAGCAACTACTACGGATACGAAAACCTAGCGCGTCACTTTTGCAAAATGGCGTCGACTCCAGTCAGCGCGAAACTGTTTCACGCTCCGACAGTTTTGTAGTCTGTTCGAATGGACCTAACCTATCTCAGATCTAGTTCGATTGGCGCGGGCATATAAACGGATATTTCTTCAGTTTTTATTTCTAGAACGAAAAAGTTAATCTGGTCGGAAATTTAATCATATCATAATTTTTTTAAAGGACTGACTTCAAAATTCGACATATTGTACAAACATAGGTGTTTTAATGATTCACAACTATCTCAACTCTCTGGGTATATTATTATTAACACTAAGTCATCATCATCATCTTAGCCGTGGGACTTCCACTGCTGGACATATGCCTTTCTCCTGTATTTCCAAGTTACTGATCACAAGGGATTGTTGCCATATTCAATTCCGCACCACGCTTAGCTGGAGGGTTGGCGAGCGCAGTATTGAATGTTGATACACGCAAAGACGCTGTTGTCTATCTTCCGGAGGTAGAATCTTCTTACTGCATCCTAGGGCAAGAAAGGATTCTACTGCCTACCCACGGCTCCCTAGATCACAGTTAATAAATACATTTTCCAAATCCTAATTTAACCGATGCCATATGCCGGGAAAACCGCTATAGAGAATCCGCCTGACCACAGATACGAGTAACATTATGTTTTGCATTATTATGACATTATCGACCTCTGTGGCACAGCGGACGAAGGTCCGCCTGCGAAGCAAGAGGTTGCGGGTTCAATTCCCGCCTCGGGACAAATGTCTGTACGATCTGTTCAGGGTGTTTTGGATGTTTTTCTATATTCTTATTAAAATAAAAAAATATCTATCTACATATGTAGTATAATGTATTAAGTAGGTATATAATATATAGGCTAGATGATGCTGTATGAATTGTCCAGCATTATTTATTTATTTGTTGACTACGTTGCGCCCTAGCATTCTACTGTACAATAAATATTATCTCTTATGTTATTTAGCTTTAATTACATATTAACACTAGGTATCTACTAGATAGACTAGTCAATCTAAAAAACCTACCTAGAAATAAAGATCATTTATTAAGCCAATCAATCATCACCGAATACATTTAGCGGTCACATTAGTGAACCCAGTTATCAGTATTCAGTTTTCAGCAAACATAATTAACCTATAATAAGCGGTTGTTTAGGAATCCGACCTAACTCTAAGAACTGAACTGAACACTTTATACACATATGTATGTATATATTAATAATTATTACATATTGATGGCAATCATAATTTTTATTTAACTCAAATAAGTTATGTTCTAGTATTTTGTACATGTTAACATTATTACGTTTAAGTGATACTATATATTGTTGTAATTCTAGTTTCTATGAGCATTTTAAAATGTAATATGCAGTATCTTTATATAAAGCTTTATATTAGATTTATTTTAATAACTTTAATAAAATTTATTATTTTAGGTACTTGTCTTACAAAAAATATTGGGAAGCTTTGTTATTTGTACCAGTGAGGACAGTTGTATGTTATTTTAAACATGCATGGCAAGAACACAATAAAATATATTAAAATAATTGTATTGTTTTATTTAGTGTAAGACCTACCCTTTACATTATTATTATTATTATGAGCCATTTGGGTCCCACTGCTACCACCCTTTACATATAAATATTTTTTTCCTAATTGAAATACAGATAGCGGGTTCGATTCCCTTCTCTACATCAACTTACTTTCGATTGATAAGCCGTTCTGAACATACCTATCTACTTAATACAATTTCTTACACTAGAATAGCTAACAAATAAGAGCAGATAAAAATCTAGTTTCACGTCACAATATAATTGTTAGGTATATAAATATCTTAGATATGCGAGTTTACCAATTATGAATAATATGAAGCAATAAGAAATGGGTTCTATTCATAAATACACGAGAAGTCATTCTGGTCTTACATATCCGTAGATAAGTAATAAAATGAATTACCAAACAATTTATTGTATAAAAATGATCAGATAACACGGCCCCTCTGATGTGATGATAATAAAGTATACATCGACACTAGCACAAGCGCCATCTAGTCCCAAATTAGGCAAAACTTGTATGCAATGACTAACTAAAATAAATTGTTTAGGTATATACATATTTATCATAAAAATACAGCACCCGTGCTAAGCCACGAGAAGCACAATAGTGAAGAAGCCTTTGACCCAATGATTATGCAGATCAACAGCTAATAAACAGCGCTCAATGCCGCTGCGATCACTCGTACAATAACCCATACAACGCTATCATCTTTTATGCGGGGCTCTTTCAGTAGGTGTTCTATTTGCTAACATTGTCGCCGGGGCCTTGAACTTAAACCAGCTGAGTAAAGAAAAGAAAATGTGTGAAGCCTGCAAGGTGAAAACATACGCTTTATTCATATTTTATTTCGAGGCTGCCTGTTCTTGGAACTTGATTACTTGGTGTACAACAGTACGGAATGTTTACTATTTGGGACGTTCCGTCTTTCAAAAATGTCTTGTAAAATCTGTGTCTTAAAACCAATGCCATCTCAAAAGCGATGTTAGCAAGGCAGGTAAAGCAGTGTAGAACGCTCGCTTGTTTACAAGATAAACTAGAGCCGAGAAGGCAGTTACCGTCGGCAAACAAAATTGAGATTTGCATGAGGCGGCGCGGCGCGGCGACCCCAGCGAGGCGTACGATCGCTCCGCTCGCCGCACGATTAAAAATGCAGGCACGGGCGGGTGGGAGAGCGCGGGTGGGGCGGGGCGGGCAAGCCGCGCGCCCATTGGCACACGCGGGAGGGGGGCGGGGCCGGGTGCGCGCGCGGGGAGCTCGCCGCGTCTCCACCGCCCGGCGATCGAGCCTCCTCACAACGCACGTAGCCTCCGCGCCGTACGGTACCGCGACTGTACTCCGACGTGCACGCCGCGAGTCCATGTGACCGACCGACAGTTCTCTCGCCGCGCACTGTGAACGTAGGATCATCAAGCTGTACGCGCCGCAGGAAGACGATATGTTGACGATGGAGACGGACCTAAAAGGCGGCAGCCTGCACGCTAATGTGCCGCCGCACCACGCGCTACAGCACGGCTACGGCTCGCTGGGCGCGCTGGGCGGCATGATGTCGCTGCCGCAGCAGCAGCCGCTGGCACAACACCAGCCGCTGCAACACCACCACCAGATGCCGCAGCACCACGCGCCGCCGCCGTCGCACCACCAGCCGCCCAATAACAACAACAATAACACCAACAAGCAATCCAACGCCGACCGCGTCAAGCGCCCCATGAATGCCTTCATGGTATGGTCGCGCGGCCAGCGCAGAAAGATGGCGTCCGACAACCCCAAAATGCACAACTCTGAAATATCGAAACGCCTCGGCGCCCAGTGGAAAGACCTCTCGGAGTCCGAGAAGCGACCGTTCATCGACGAGGCGAAGAGACTTCGCGCCGTTCACATGAAAGAGCACCCGGATTACAAATACAGACCGAGGAGGAAGACGAAGACTCTCGCCAAAAAGCAGGAGAAGTATCCTCTCGGTGGTGGAGCGCTTCTAGGCGCGGGTGAGGGACAGCGTTCGAGCGCGCCCCCGTCGCAGCAGCCGCGCGACGTTTACCAGATGGCCCCCAACGGATACATGCCTAACGGATACATGATGCACGACCCCAGTGCGTACCAGCAGCAGGCGTACGGCTATGGCCGCTATGACGTGTCGCAGATGCAGCAGGGCGGGTACGCCGGCTACTACGGTGGCGGGCAGGGCTCGCCGTACCTGCCGCAGCCTCCGTCGCCGTCGGCGTACGGCATGGGCCCCGGCTCGCCGGGAGGGTATGCGCTGCCCGCGTCGTGCGCCTCGCACTCGCCCAGCGGGAGCTCCGCCAAGTCGGAGCCGGTGTCACCTGGCCCACCGGGCATGAAGCGCGAGTACGGCTCGCACGAGCCGGCGCCGCAGCTGAAGCGCGAGTACGCACACCAGCACGAGGTGCTAAGCGGCATGAAGCGCGAGTACGGCCAGCAGGACCTCAGCCACATCATCAACATGTACCACGTGCCGGACGAGCAGCGGTACGCGGCGGCCAACGAGCGTGCCATGCCGCTCATCTGAGAATCACCGTTCGCGTGCGACATCGACATCCCGCCTCTATGAGTCGGCCGAGTCGCCGCGGCCCATGATGCCTCCAGTGACTTTGTTGCGAATCCCTTCGCGTTAGGACAGTGGTGATCGTTCGTTATGACCCAGCGTGCGTACTGCTAGGTATGTCCTTATTTGTTTTGTAATGTACTGACGCCGTTAGTGTTGCTGACTGTTAACTTGGCGAGCCCGGCCGTCGCCCGCGGCCGCCGTGTTTCTGATTAATGTTGTTGATGATTATCTTGTATTATATTATGAATTATTGTATTTTTTTCATCGTTTAAGTTAAATATTCTAAGATGTGCCGTGACGATGGACGCAAGGTTATGTGATGTTGCGTGAAAGACGATGTAGTGATCGGTAATTTGAATACCAAAAAAATTTGAACAAGTTGTACATATAGTGATAAAGCTAGAGTTAAAGTTGGAGTTAGCGGATAAAGCGTAGATAGATAGCGATAAGTCGTGCCACGACTCCACTCTCGTACGCCCGACGTGCGTTGTACAAAATAATTGTTATATGGAAACGAAAGTTATAAATCCTTGAAAGACTAAAATATTGTAATACGAAAATGTACAGTGAGTGTTATATAGTCAGTGGACACAAAAGTATATTGAAGAAAAAGATGAAGTTATCAATAAACGACGCGTTATGAAATTGTACCTGATGTTTTGTTCTAAAATCCCAATGATACCCCTCCAATTTTATATCAATAGCTAACTTAAAAAGTATAGCATAAAAATAATTTACGTTTTCTTATAAAACAATTCGTCTGAGTAATTGACAAAACAAAGTTTAAATCACACCCTCAGTTGTAAAAAACATGTGCTCTAACGAGATAAGGTAAGAAATATTTTTTAAACATATTTCTCTATAATTTTTAAAGATTTTCGCCTTAATAAATCGCCATAAACACGTAATTTTAAGCCTATGAATCGAAGTTAAAAGTTCTATACAAAAGATTTCAACGCGCCTACCGCACGTTATTACAAGTCCGTTGTACGTTCCAAAATCATTTTATTTGGATATCAGCTTAACGTAATAGTTATAGGATAGACCTTAAAAAAGTTATTCATATTATTAATTTACATGTAACGGGTATCTATCGCAGAATTATCTTTATTATTTTCCAGCATAGGTATTAATAGTGTGTTGTGATTGCAAAAGTTTGAAAAATACCAATTCAATGTTATTCAAATATAACATTACATTTTACACACATATTTGAATAAAGCAATTTTCTTATAACTAAAATGCTATAAAAATATTTTTAGTTACATAATTTAAGAGAAGATATTTTAGGCGTATTTACAGTAGGTTTTTATGTGCCAAAAACAAACAAATACACAAGAAAAAAAATACAAACCCGTTTTAAAGCAAATCAGAGAAATTGAACACCTTAATCAATAATATAAATAATACTTGAGTCATTTATGTAGATTTTTTTTTTGTAAATTAATCCTTTTAAACTCAACAACAGATACAAGAATGAAATTATATTAAGTTGAAAACGTTATGTTTAAGATATTAAGTACCATTTATAATGCAAATTCAATAAATGAAATAGGCTACAAAAAATTACACAGATACAAAGAATATACTTTTAAATAAAAATCTGTTGCCGGCTAATCCGTTAGGACTAAAAGAGTTGTTATCTCAAACACAATATTTAAAAAACACATTAATAATTATTATCTATAAACATAGCTTATCCGAATGTTTTAATTTTACATATAGAGGTATATAGCCCCAAAGTAACCATAGCTTGTAGTTTAATGGTTGGTTTAACCTTAAATGCATAATAACATTTTTTTCTGGAAATAATTACATACATACATTTCGATTAAAATACCCAGAACTGAGACAAAAGGATGTATAAAACTTTGTTATCAATACATTATTATTTTAAACTTTTATTAGTTTTGTATATTAACAAAATCTATTAACAGACTATAACTGCTAGTTTTTCAATTTCTTTCATATAGACTAAATTATTAATTCCATCTGCAGTTCACACAGGAATATAAAAAGCGTATTAAAATGCTTTAGTTTAATTAAGTTTAATTCCTTAGCCATTGCCTTAGTTTAATTAAGACATGCTTGAGCATAAGCCCAATCCCTGTTGGCTATCTATTGCTTCGTTATTGATTAGTATCTCAAAATTATTCTTATATAGATAACAAGTCAATCATTATTTTTTTAAACTGGGTGAAGATACACCGGACGCGTGTGACCGGGAACAATAACGTTAACTTAACTTTTTGTTTATTTTAGGAATTATAATGTCTTGTTCTTTTTTTGGCATTTGATCCCTGACAAGATTTGGATATTTTACTATTGACTATATTATTGTGTTATTTCCAATTCAAGAAGATATCAATAGAAATTCCCACATGTCAAACGACATGTAGGTGAAGCTCACCAAGGAGAGGGGTTCCACCAAACGTAAGCCGGGTACGTTGATGAGCTAGAAAATTATGACGGGACAAACTAGACGCCCATATAAGCGTTGGCCTGCAGCAACTTTACATTGCTGTAAAAGTTTATTTAGAAAAGGTAAAGCTAAGTCTAAATTTCCAACAAATCTATACCAGACCAGTTACTCATAGCAGTAAATCCCTTAAGCCGTTGCGTTCATTTATCTGAACTAGGTGCTAAGTCGAGCCCCCAGAAAACTCGCATTTCAATCAATTACTGTCAACACGTAGGGGTTGAACTGAAGGATTTAATCAAATCCCTTCGTGAACTTGATTAGAATTTGGCCACTTTTTCTCCCTGGGGATCGCCTTAATCCAAACTACGCCCCGATGTTTAAACTGCGTTGGTTTTAAACTATTTCCACTTATTGCTTGGGGTCGCGATGTATGAAGTGGAAAGATCGGTAATGGGTCTTTGATTCTTGGGAATATAAGACTTCCATTGAATGATTTGTTGATTAGATTTTATGCCAGTGTTATGAAAATAAGTCATAAATATATACTAGACAAAGAGTAAGTACTTTCTAAGAAGACAATATTTATTTTTTTTTTAGACTCACAGTATATCACAGTATTGTATTTTATTACAGCGTTAAATATATATTATTCATAAACGAAATTGAGTCTACATTATAACTATGGCAGTGATGCAACAAACAAACTAAACATTTTTATCAAAATAATCAATGTTAACTACACAACAAACAAAAATCGTATTGTGTAGTTAAGGGGGCAGTGTAAGTTTAATAACATTAATAAACCTAAATAATACCTATGTGTTTTTAAATCCTACGCCAAAATAACAAACCCTTTCCAAGCTTCATAGTTTCCTCAGGCATTTCTATATCTAAGACAGTTTTATAAGCAATTTTTATTTAAAGTGTAAACCCACACTAAGACATTTCATTTCTAAGACAGTTTGTTATTTTGGCGTAGTTTAGATTAAAATACCCAGACATAAACCAAACGGTCAGGTGAAATTATGAAATAACAAGGAACGTTTCTACAATACCTTATATTTTAATGGACTAGGAAGTTATACCATTTATTAATATATGGATATTTTTTTAGCTATAACTCAGTTATATAGAATCCTAAATAAAATTGTTAAAGAGATGTAAGCATCAACGAATTCATAATTATTTAACTGCAGACTGAACGAACACGATAAAACAGCACCAAAAATAATTAGAATAAATATGAATTCCGGATGTAAGAGCGACCTCTCGTTTCGCACCCCACCGTTACGCGGTGTGCGCCCGTGGTCGCGACCCGGGTTTCGAACCCGGGACCTAGGGTGGGCAATCACTGTTCCCACGAGTAAGTCCATTGTTTTCTCTCACGGTTCGCGACATGTCATTGCGATGATTGCCGGCCAGTTACCGACTTTCTAATAACAAAGTGAAGACTTGGATTAAGAAACTACACAAGGAAAATAGAATTAGGTACAAAAAATAACACGATAATTTTGCAGTTTTTTGTTACCTACCTTTGACTTACGCAAGGACGTTGAGAAAAATTAAATCGAAGATGCATTAAGCGGCTAAACACAGTGACAAGGTGTTGAATCGTCTGAATAAATTCTGTTTTTATATTTGATGAGCAGTTAATGCATTTAGTAATTGTTGCGCCAGCTTTGTTAGTTGTGTAACAGTTTCTTCCCAAACATATCAAAAATATCAAACTAGATAATTAGTCCCGTTTTAGCAATGTCAAACCATGCTATAGAAGAGGACATACGTGGCAGGAAAATGCTTGATGACTTAAACCGTCTTAATTAGCTTTGTCGGAAATCATCTATAAATAAAACAAAGTCGGGTTAGTTACAACATTTAAAACTGAACTCATTTCAATGATATTAGATTCTTGTTTAATAAATGGGTTTGTCAGCTCCCGGAATAACATATATATAGGCTAATTAAATATGATAAAAGCACTTAGGAAAAATAATTATAACGTTAATTAATTTTCTCATGCATTTTATTTCAAGTGATTTTTTGTTGTCAAATACTTTAAGGTGCGTTCAGAAAGATTATTTGGGTTTGACGACTTTGGCCCAAAATTAATAATGACAAGGTATAATAATGCCAACAATCACAAAATTTGTGGTTAAAATTAAACTCAAGGTATTTTTTACTAATTTAGGTGGTGATATTAGTAGTAGTAGTGGAGTAGAAGACGTAGTAGTTCAGAATAGTGTAGAGTAGTAGTTGAAGGAGCAGATTGTTGATTCTGAGGCGGCACAAAGTCCGCCAGGGCAGGCTAGTACAACACAAACTGACGAAGAACGATTAATCTTCTTTGTTTCAATGATTCCATATTTCTGCAACTTGTGCGCGTATTTAACTGTGTGAATTTACAAGTCTTCAATTATTGAGAACAATTTCGCCGTGATAGAATTATATTCAGACGTTTTAATTCCAACTGCCATTCATTACTCAAATTACTGCGGTATAATTTCCTCTGCAAAATAAAACTAAACTACCAATTATAATGATCCATTCCAATATCGGATTGCAAAACGGCTGCAGCGTACATCTGTCCTATTCCTTACACACTTCCGCCAACGCTTCGGCCCCTTTTTTGTAGCATGTCGATTCCCAGGCGGTATAAACTCAGAAACAAGGAGTTTACACTAAAGTTGTCACGTAATTCGTTCGTCAAACATTGTATTTGTTCTTGAGATTGACACCGGGCCCGCCCTCTGTTCTCTTTGTTTTTATGTTGTCAATATTTGTTCTCATTTGTCAATGCGGTCCCAAAGTCTCAACGATTCGTTGTTGATGTGGGATCCGTGTTTTGTTCAATCATGACTTGATATGTAGATAGGCACATGTCGTCTATGTGACCCAGTCGAGTGAACTCTGTCTTTTGAATTTTAATAAGTTGCGCGATGTCGATGGGAGTTTAAGTAGATCGCTTAGGTATTTGAAATTATGTATGATTTATTTAAATAAGCTGTACATTTTATGATGGAATTGAAAATATTTAACTTAGTCATGTTCCCTACTTGAGTTATTCAAACCCATTAATAAAAGGAGAAAGATTAAATTTATAAACTGAGAAATTACATTATGGAACAGATATTTTTATTGCCTACCTTCACATGGATTTAAGGCTAAATTAGCACCTTAACAATATTGTAAATTAAATTTACGACACTTAAAATTAATATCGAAAATTTTACCGTCCACCATAAAGTAAAATTTTATGCTTAAAACAATAAACGGACCTCCTTAAAGTCAAAAAACTAAAAACAATAAATCAGACTGTTCTTACTGAGAAAATGATATTTTTAGCCTTGGCTTGGAGCCGCAGTTAGAAAAAAAGAATTTAAGCTTTACTTGCGCATGACCTTCTTGGAAACTTGCACCGTAACGGTATCTGACGTTACTTCAGGTAGATTCTAGACACGTTCAACGCTGCAAGAAGTTACTGGTACATAACTTTTTAAACTATTGTGATGGTGAACACTATATTATGCAATTTTTACGGGATATTTAGGTACCAAGAGTGTTTTTGTCTACATGAGTAGACAGTCTGCCGTGGAGTGCCGGCAGTAGAATGTTGCCCTTCCTTTCTTGACCGTGGATGTAGTAAGAATCTGCCAAGGTATGTATATCTCTGAAAAATGGGCAGCAGCGGCTTTCCGTGTTTCAACATCCCGTACTGGGCTCGCCCACCCTCCTACAAGCATGGTGAGTATGTGAACAATCCCTCATGAATTAATGAATTAACACTTTATTGTACACAGATAAACTTAAAAATAAAATATAAATAGGTAAACACGTACAAATAGGCGGCCTTATTGCTGAAAGCAATTTCTTCCAGGCAACTCATGATCATGATGATGATGATGATGATGAACTCATGATCAGTACTTAATGATCAATGAGGGATTCCTTTGTCCGGCAGTGGATGCTCTACGGCTGGAAGAAAAATAGTTTTTTTTTATTTCCCCGATATTTCCTTGCATGTTGATTGATTGCCATGCGTACAAGCCTTGTAATGTTTAAAAGTAAATAGTAAATTCTTTTGAGATTGTAAATTTCTCTGAACGGACCGAAATCGAATAACGCAAAATAATAGATAGATAGATAGATAGATAACACTTTATTGATCACCACATGTAACAAAAAATATACCGAGGTATTATAAAAACAAGCAAAAATATAATAAAACAATTTTGGGCAATTCAACGGGCGGCCTTATCCTTATTATTAATCATAATTCTAATTTTGTTAAATGGGTGTGTTCGCCGGAAAGATTATATAGCAATCGAATACTAGCTAATATGGCAATTAGACTAACTTTTAGTTAAATAATAACAACATTTCCCTTATCACAACATTTCCATCATCATCATCATTCCGACCGTAGGACGTCCACTACTGAACTTACTATGCCTTTACTACTATTACTTACTGGCCCTGCTTATGGATCTCCAATTACTGATCACGAGGCGGTTGTTGATACTCACCACGCTTGACAGACGGGTTGACTCGCTAGGCCACCCGTCTGCCAAGCGTGGGGATGTTGAAACAAGGAAAGACGTTGCTGCCCATCTTCCGGAGGCATCACTTGGCAGATTCTTAGTGCATTTAGGGGGCAAGAGATAACAGGCAACATTCTACTGACGGAACCCCACGGCGTCCCATCCCCCCCACCCCTCTCTTTCCCTTATCAATCAATTCTAAGTTTTAGTATCAAACAGATCCTACCATGAGCCACCAGAACCTACCCAGAAGTACGTTTTCGTTCAAAATATGAAAAATAGTAGGTAAGTAGAACAAAATTAGTAAAGTTCTGCTTTTTGTGGTAATAACTCAAATCAAACAAAGCGGTACATTTCAAAAAGAGGTTTTGGGGTAATAAAAATGTTTTAGAAAGTTATATTGCCGTAAAGGGGTAGACCGCGGCAGAGTAATATAATTCTCGTACATAACCCTGTTTTTTTAACCAGCTGTAAAGCAAACGCAGTTAACTCAGTTGTGGAGCAGTAAGCGGAAACCTAACCGTTTTTGTGTTTATGATTTTAAAACGTAATTATCACTAAAGTGTTGTGTGTGTTACGATAAGAGTCCCCAACAGAGATGGTTTTCCCACAGTGATGTAGGTAAGTAAAAATCATTTGTTTAAAACATAGATCTCATCATCATCATTTGTCGAAGTATTTTTCTATATATGATAAGTATCTAGAACACGATCTGCATACACATGTCTCCTTGTAAATAGCCCAACACAGATATTAATATAAACAATGATGGACATTTAACACAGCAACATAGCCCCAAAGTATGTTGTGTAAGTGTTGGGCTATATACATACAAGGAGACATTCTTCTTCTTTTTTTGGCTTATCTGACAAATGGTCACAATTCTACACAATGATACTTGCATTGCACAAGTAGCATTAGCAGAGTGGTACCATAGTGGCACAAACATCCTGAATACGCTCTGAGGGGTGTTGTCTCCCCTTGGGACTTATTCAACAGTACTACAATAGTTTTAAGGATTATATTTTCCTAATTCGGCCGTGGGGTGCCGGCAGTAGAATGATACCCCTCCTCTCATGCCCATGGATGCAGTAAGAGCCTGCTAAGGTATAACTCCGGAAGATGGGCAGCAGCGTCTATCCGTGTATCAACATCGCACCAACTGCACTCACCAACCCGCCTGCCAAGCGTGGTGAGTATGGCAATTACCCCTCATGGAGATCCATGAGGGAAGCCTGTGTTCATCAGTGGAAGTTTTATGGCTGAAAATGATGATTTTCCTGATATCGTCCCTGGGGGATCCATCAAGGGAGACAACAGACCTTCACCCGACATTCCAACGAAAGGTCGAGCGTTCGATTCCGGCCGCGTACGAATGAACTTTTCTTTCTTGAAAAATTGTATGTGCACCCATCCTAAGTATTACGTTAATATAATGCGCATGGTGATAACGGCGAAGGAAAATTTGAAAGTCTTAGTCAGCTTCAGACGTATTGACTTTCATATGAGTAGCAGGCAATGAAGGAAGAATGGTAGTTATAGGTTCTATGCAAGCCTTATCCATGTAAAAATATCCCAGGCACTGCATCGTACAGCATGAATACCTGTTGCTGACACTGTAAAAATCACCTGATAGTAGACGTGAAAAACCTAACTTTTAGTCATTATATTATAATATTCGAAGTTTCCCATCTAACATCATTTAAAGATTTTAGCATCTGTCAATGCGTCGTCTCCATCAATTTGCCAAAGTTAGAGAAATATATTCCTTTTTAGTGGCATTTTGAAGAAAATTCTATGTACTTTGAACTTTCCAGACATAAACGAAATAAACAATAAACTAACAAATGTAGCTACACAGTAAAAAGTTTTAAATTGATGTAGGTACCTGGGCATAGAATAAATAACAGTACTACGTGTAAAATTTAACGCTCCTAAACCTTTTAGTGGTTAATTTCTGTGGCTTTATTACGAACACGCGAACTTTGAATTATCCTGCTAATACCAAACATATGTTTACGATTATTTATCCGTTTCAAATTAAATTCAAAACGTTCTAAGTACTACGGGTAAATTCACTATTTTCTTTGCATTTTCACTTTAAATGTCTTTACGATGAGATGTTACGTGCGACTATCGCAAAGATTCGTATGGATAACCCGAAAAATAAGACAGTATAGTAAATTCATTCTGAATGTACTGAGATAAAACTAGGTGTGCCACAAGGAAGCATCCTTGGACCATTACTATTCCTTTTATACATAAATGACTTGCAATCATTTGTGTGTAATATTTGCAGATGATTTATTTATTTAACTTAAATTAAAACGGTATTTAAACCAATAGCATTAGTTGAACAATAACAATACATAACATAGAAATTAATTCAGAATAAGAATGATGCTACAATAAACTCTGTTTCGTCTTAAAGTGTAGCAAAAATTCATACAACGGTCTAGTTTATCCCCAATTAAGTTACGGCATTATATTTTGGCAATTAATTTACTAAGCTTGAAGATAAAAACTTGGACGTGGACTCGCTAAATAAAAAACTTGGTGAGATAATAGTTGAAACAACAAAATCACATATCAGTAGAACTAAATCAAATGATATAAAGCTAACACCTGGCACACATACTCTTTTGGATCAACAACCCCTCATGGAGATCCATGATGGCCTGTGTTCATCAGTGGACGTTTTATGGCTGAAATGATGATGATGATTATATTTTGGGGGAACTCCGTAGATGTTGGTTCTGCTTTTAAAATACAGAAAAAATGTTTAAGATCTATGTATCGTTTTGTTAAAATACTTTTTACTTTTTTCGAACATAAATCCAATAGGCATAATTCTCTTCGTATAAATATATCAATGTAATTGTTTTAATTACATTAAATGGATAATAATAAGACACAGACTGGGGGGGGGGGGGGGGGGCTCCATATGATATAGACTGACCCGAAAGGCTAGCTTGAAATAAAAAGTTGTAAGCACCAATACTATAAAACTTACCCGTTTTAATAAAAACAAAATGGTTAATATTGGTTATAATGGTTAATCCAATTACTATTTTAGTAACCGCTTATAGTAAATTTAATATGCACAGAAAATAAAGAAGCTAACATCGGTTTCGTTCACCTGTAAAGTAAAAATCTACGTTTTATAGAGGAGTTTCTGGGTTTTTTTCTATTGTAGTTAACCATAGTTAACCAATCGTTTGTACTGTAGTACGTGAAAATTCAAAACACATTAATTCCAATTGTTTTGTCAGTACTGAAAAAAGTAGAAATCCCTGACGCCTTTTTTAATATTTTTTTATTATTTTTACTATTGAGACCTGTATGTCACTGCAACTAGCAACCCTGAGAACAACCTTATCATCAGTCAGAAATGTTTTTAAAAAACCAGACGTAACGTTAAAAAAGTTTCGCTAAAATGCGAATAGATAATCTAATCCGGGCACTTAAATTCTTGAAAAAATTCTTCATTTGCCCATTGTCTTAATCCCTTATCAGTTACCGGTGATTCAGACATTCAAGGACCCTAGGGTATCCTGTCTCTGAACCGCTTTGAACCAGTTTTAAAAATAGATAGTGTATGCGGAATGCGAACGGTCCGATTTGATTCTATTGTTCTGAAGAGAAAGTAAGAGTAGATAACCTTAGGCTTGGCTTACTCAGCTGTTATCACAGATCTTGCTTCCTGATTTTAGCATAAAATACAATGTTAGTAATATGCCGAGGGGTGCCGGTAGTAGAATGTGAAGGAAGGAATGTGTCCCATCTTGTACCACAAAAATCTTGTAATACTGTTACAAGATGGAAATTACTAACATGAACTTCTAAAACGCGTACCACTGGTCGCCCAAACGAAACATAATATGTGTAGAATCGAATCATAATATGAATCGTTTATTGCAGAATAATATAAAACAGATAGATTAGTGATGCACTGTATGTGTGCACTGTTCGTGCATGCACACTGTGCATGTGTGCATGCACGAACTCACAGGCCCCATCTCGATTAATCGATGTGCGACAAGGTGATACCATTGTACCGTGCTGATGCTTAGGTACGTTTGTTGATAGCTGCCTAGCTTACTGGAACTGGATTTCCTGGTCTTGCTGAGTTTAAATAAAAGAATTTGTGAAATGCTGTTGACTCGTGTAATTAATAATGGCGTCTAAAAACTAATTTATAAAATCCTAGGATAGGGGGGTGTGGGAACAATGTTTTAACCAATCGCATTAGCGATATGCGATATCACGTGATGGAAGCCGCCGCTGATTGGTCCGTCGCGTCGGCGTCGTCAAGTTGTTTTACGAGAATAGTTTCGTTCTTTCTTGTAAGCGCGAACATGCCCCCGGCCTTGGAAGCAGCAGCTTTCAATGTAGTGGTGTAGACTCCTCGTCCAAAATGAGAGGGCAGATCTTCGCATAAGCCCGTCGACTCACTCCCGACGCTGTCTGTATGTCCGCTACCCTGGCAATACCATCCTTGCCTGGAAAGGTAGCTAGCACACGACCCATGTGCCATTTAAGCGGAGGAAGATTGGTGTCCTTGATTAGGACTAGTGTGTTGACCTTCAACTCTGCCGTTCGCTTGGTCCATTTATGACGCATCTGCAACTCACATATATATTCTTTCGACCAGCGCGTCCAAAAATGCTGACGTATTTGCTCGACCCTTTGAAATCGTTTTAATTGGTGTACCGGGGTATCGGCGACGTCATCGGTTGCAGGAGTAGTAAGTGGTCGACCAACCAAAAAGTGAGCGGGTGTCAGAGGAGAAAGGTCCTTGGGGTCTGTAGAAAGAGGAGAAAGTGGTCGGGAATTCAAGACAGCTTCTACTTGTGACAAAACCGTACTAAACTCCTCGAAGGTAAGGTGTGCGTTTCCTAAAACCCGGCGTAAATGTTGTTTACATGACTACACTTGCCTCCCACAGACCACCAAAATGAGGCGAATATAAAAGGAATTAATTTAAATTAAATTTGCTGACTTGCTGCGTATTTAATAATGTCTAAAGGACATCCTTGTAAAAAAAATAGAAAAATCCAATCTTTGCGGTAATTCATCTTTGCACAAAAAATAAACATTACAACCAATATCAGAAAATATTTACCGCGTCTTGAAAATCTTGAAATGAATCCAATAAGCGTTTGTAAAGAAACAACAAACCGGTTCCATCGTCCAATACTTATACGAATGACGTCATCCCAGCTTATTTTATGTAGCCATTATTGGTGCAGTAAAACCTTGGCAATTATAATTAAAAGGCTTAGTGGATAAGCCAAGTGAATAAAAAATTGCGAAATATTCGATAAAATCGATCGTGTATTGACTGGGCTATTATCACTCGGAAATTGCGTTTTAAAATAAAACAAATATTTTAAATTACTCCAACCTAAACCTAGTGTTTTTGAAATCATGTTTTCGGTACGTTTAATTTCTTAGAATTGCTTTGATAAATAATCGTTTTCTACATATCTAGAAAGGGGTTCGATTATACCTAACGGTATTAACTATTTTTCTAATGATAAAATTTGCGTTTTGATTGCGTAGGTATATGATTTGCCTAAGACATCGGGTGACTATTTAAAAGGAATACGAACAATGAACCTTTCCTCGCTATCGCGCCTCGTTGTGCGAACAAAGTGTTCCTCGTTTGCCCGTTCCTCGTCAGTCTGCGCATCCCGATCCTATAGGTAGCTTATCAACCACCCCAAACAAACGTAATTGTGTGTCTCACGTGTACTTGTATGAACTTAAAATAGATGCGCCGTAAATTATTGACCGAAAATTGGTCCAGAAATAATCCATCCTAACTTTGTGTTCTGTAAAACTGGTCCACTAGGAAGTTTTATTTTGCCCTCTCCTAGAAGATCCCAGAACACGTCTGCGCCTATTAAAATGTCTATATTTTTAGAATCTAAAAACTGCGGATCTGCTATTCTTATGTTGTCTGGAATGCAAAACTGCGCGCTTAATTGACATAAGGTCGGTATTTTAGACAATATTTGGGATAATACGTAACAATTAATGTGTGTTACAAATGTATTATCCACTTGGGATTTAATATCGATGTTACAAGTTTCTGAACATTGCACCACCGAATCACCTACGCCTCTTATTTCATGACTAGACTTAAATAATGATGCGTTAAGTTTGTCACAAAACGATTTTGAAATAAAGCATCGCTGGCTTCCACTATCAAGCAGCGCGCGCGCTCGGAGATAAGCACCGTTAGCGCCGGCTACCTCGACTACAGCTGTTGACAGCAGAACCGCATGCGTACCTATAGATGGACACTGCGCGTTTATATGTGCCTTGTTTACTTGGATTGACGAGTCCTCGGGAAGGGAAGCGCGCTCAGTACAAGCCGCGCCCTCACGCTCGTCGGAGCTATGTGAAATATTCGAATGAAATGCAACTGAGTTAGTATCATCGTTATATCTTTCTATAACCTCTACGGTAGGACTGCTGCCCACGTCCACAGCTGGACATAAACCTCCTTCATCGATCTTCGAGTTCATGAGGCGGTCGTTGTCATACTCGCCACGCTTGGTAGGGGGGTTGGCGAGCGCAGTACGTGATGGTGATTCACGGAAAGACGCTGCTGCCCATCTTCCGGCTGTATCCCTTTGCAGATTCTTACTGCATCCATGGGTAAGAGAGGAGAGGCAACATTCTAGTGCCGGCACCCCACGGCTATCGTTATGTATGAGTGAATTATGTTTTTCGTTACATTTCCTGCACGGCCCGAATCTACATACCTCAGGTGTGTGTCCCGACCGCAAACAATTCAAACAAAGGTTGTTGTCGTTAATTATTTTTAACTTGGATTCTAAGTTACTTTCAATAAAACTTTGACATGAATAAAGCGAATGTGATCCCCTACACTTCGGGCAAGGTCTGTAAACACGAGACTGACGATCGTTCGGCTGATGGGAAGAAACACTACAGTGCAATGCTTTGTTAGCATATGAACCTTGTTTTTTAATGTCTGTTTGTACGTTCTGTGCCTTGGAATGCGAAAGCTGTAGTGTTTCTAGCATATCGGCCCTGTTTCGTAGAAACCCAATCAAATCGCTCAATTTAATTTGTTGCTTTGCGGTTGAATGATTTGACATAAATGTACATTTATAGGTCTCCCACTCGCGTTCGGTTATTTTATCTAACTTTGACACAATCATGTAAATAATGAGCGTATCCCAGGCGTCCGTAGGTTCCCCTAGGATTTTTAAAGCGCGTAAGTTTTTCAAAATTACATCAATTAGCGTTCTAATGTGACTGGACGACTCCTTGTTTAGTGCGTCCATAGTAAATAACGCCTTAACATGGTTATGAACTAAAAGTCGGCTATTGTTGTACCTATTCAGTAGCAATTCCCACGCAACGGAATAGTTATCTGAAGAGAATTCCATTGATTCTATAACTAGTAACGCGTTACCTTTCAATGATGATTTTAGGTAGTGAAATTTTTGAATGTTACTTATATGTTTAGAGTTATGTACTAGCGACATAAATGTGTCTCTAAACTCGAGCCAGTGTTCATAACAACCGTCAAAGGTAGGCATCGTTATTGTGGGCAATTTTACTGATTGTGACATGTCGCAGGTTTTGGAACTGTTAGTGACCTCATCATTCGAAAGTAAAGATTCCGCTAAAGACAAAGTGCTATAGTATTGGTTTTCAAATATTTCTCTCTGACTCAGCTGGTCAGATATCTCGCTATCGTATACACTTTCTTCTATTCTGGACTGAATGTCATGGTATTCAGAAAATAAACCAGATGCTCCAGTAATGCGTAGTTTTAAGTCTATACGATTTCGGGATGATGAGACACAATCAATATTTTCTGATAATGCTTGAAGATAGTTTGTGAATTTAGTTAATCGGCCTTTTACAATGCCACGCTTCCTAACTAACTCACGAACCAAAGTGGGGTTGTCGCAATTAACATTAGGAGATCTATCGCGAGATTTAGATTTATCTAAAGCAGCACTTTCAATATTCAAAGAAAGAGGAGACTTGTCGCGTGACATGGCATTTTCGGTAGCCATTTTGGTGATCAGTAAGACACAGGTGTACTCACGGTTTTAATGCTTGAATGGAAGACTCGTCGGCAGTGATAGCAACGTCACAAGCCCCAGTCTTGTCCAACCTTAGCACTGGATTTGACACAGCTTCGCGAAAACACTGAAATGAGTTTAGCACGGGTGTCACAGAAAGAACATAGAAGTGTGGAAGGATAATGAAAGGATGGTTGGCCCCACCAGATTGCTTTTGATGATCGATGATGCCAATCAGACTTCAATCCGACCATGCGCTTGGCTTCCAAGTCTTCTGTCCAGCAGGTTGCGTATTGCGTGTTTGAGTTGATCCCTTTGTCCAGTAATGGCAGCCACGTCGCGTCGTTGTACTTCATAGGATGCTGGATTCTTGTAATTTGGCGTCGAAGGACCATATGTACCGTGCTGATGCTTAGGTACGTTTGTTGATAGCTGCCTAGCTTACTGGAACTGGATTTCCTGGTCTTGCTGAGTTTAAATAAAAGAATTTGTGAAATGCTGTTGACTCGTGTAATTAATAATGGCGTCTAAAAACTAATTTATAAAATCCTAGGATAGGGGGGTGTGGGAACAATGTTTTAACCAATCGCATTAGCGATATGCGATATCACGTGATGGAAGCCGCCGCTGATTGGTCCGTCGCGTCGGCGTCGTCAAGTTGTTTTACGAGAATAGTTTCGTTCTTTCTTGTAAGCGCGAACAACCATCTCACCCAAATTCTTCACTTAGTGTCTTAGAAGATGTTATGAAAACACTCGATTGGGATGAGCGAGGCGTGAACATCTTTGCCCGACAGATGTCACACTTGCGTTTCGCTGACGACCTGATACTCCTAGCTGAGAACTCCGCAGATCTCCAGATTATGCTACAAGACCTGCACAAGGCTTCAGAGAGTATCGGCCATAAGATGAACATGTCCAAAACCAAGATCATGTCCAACATTCGTGTTCCTAAAACCACCATCATTGTTGGAACCACACAATTAGATGTTGTGAATGAGTACATTTATCTTGGACATTGTTTATCTTTTGACCGAGCTTCTCAAGCCAAGGATATTGCGAGGCGGATCCAGTTAGGATGGGCCGCCTTCGGTAAATTGGACGACTTACTAAAGTCAAACATTCCCCAAAGCCTAAAAACCAAGGTTTAAAACCAATGTGTTCTGCCTATACGCACCTATGGCGCGAGAGATATGGCCGTTCACAAAGGAATACATGCACACCATACAAGTTGCACAAAGGGCAAAGGAGCGCGCCATGCTTGACATCTCCCTCCTTGATCACATACCCAACGTGGAGATACGCTAGCGTACGAAAGTCGTAGACGTAGGTATGCGGATCGCAAGCTTTAAATAGAGATGGGCAGGGCATGTTTCCAGGAGAGACGACAGCCGATGCACCAAGGCGGTAACAGAGTGGTTTCCGATGGAAGCGAGACGGCCTCGAGGCAGACCACCTGCCAGATGGGCGGACGATCTAGCCAGGGTTGCCGGACGACAATGGGTGAGACTTGCACAAGACCGTTTACGTTGGCGTGCTGAAGAGAAGGCCTATACCCAGCAGTGGGTGTCAACGGGCTGATATGATGATGATGATGATAAAAAAAAGCCCGATAAACTGTCTCCAATCCATGTAAGACTGTGGTCAAAAGTCGTTTACTAGAGCTTCCACAGTGGCTACCACATCAACCGAAGTCCTCAATCAAGGTAAATAAAAAACAAAGGGAGACCATAAATTGCTGACGATGGAGTCATTAGGGGGGCGGACTCGCGACTGAATAATTAAAAACAAATAAACCCGACACGGATTACCTTATCCGACATCTACACGATCATTATAAAATTATTTAGTAGTTTGAGTAAGCTTACTTAGGGTAGGAATAATGGGTTGTGTTATAACAGGCATGATACAATTTTATCGGTGATTTGTATCGGGTGACTTTGATTTGTTTGATTTATCTATTTAAGTTTACTTTTAGGCAATATTTACGGGATATTTACCATGATTTTAGTCTTTTTGAGTTTCCCGATATTATTTACACTCAAAATAATCACGGATTATGGCGTTTATCCGTGATCATGGCGTGTGTAACTGCGCCTAAGCCATGGTAAATATTCCGTATATCATGGTAAATATTAAGATTTGTGCAAGCACTCTGCTTGGGAGATTTACGTAACACGTAAAAAAGGAGAAAGGAGTATAAAGGTTTTAGAAAAACCCAATTTATATATGTATATCTACGTCTTAAGGAACAGAAACCATGACTTGTTCAAATGAAGCCAACCCACGGGATACGATAGTTCATCACACAACGTCTCAACTAGGCCAAGAGTGCGTTAGGGACAAGACAACTACATTTATAGCGAGGGAGGTGAGTGTTTGTTCAATTTGTGTGCGAGGACTCTTCACTTGGGAGCCGACATGGCGCCGTCCATTGCTGATATGCTGGAAATGGAGTATGAGGGCTTTGGTGTCAGTTAAATTTTCCTGATTAGTATTTAGTGTACCTACGTATATAGGAACGGCCTAACAAAAAGCCATAAATAACTTTCGCAACTTGGTACGGAATGTTCCTGAAATATTAAAAAATCGTTTCGGCACAAATTACTATCAAAATTTCAGATTTTACTGCCAATTTTTTTAAATTTAGTTTTAGAAGTGTCAACATCAGGAAAAGTTTATCACGAGCAGATCAACCTAGTAACTGTTACCAAATTAATTTATAGAACGGTCTCGACTAACGGTACGCCTGAAGACTCTCTTCTGCCAGTCACACAATCCATTCTCTCGCACCAACTAAAAACCGTAAAACCAATCACACTTTATAACAGTATAGACCTTCCTCACCAACAATAGAATTCACTTTACAACGAACGCAAATGAACATGTGACTCGCGAAGCCCGCACAGAGAACAGTAAATAAACAGTTGATACTTACTACACATCATTACATCAAAGTGATGAATAGGCTTTGTGGTAGGACATTGCACTCTGCACAGCTGCGGATAGGTGTCAAAATCGATTGGATTCCTTATCGGACAGTGGGTTAGTGGGCGCAAGAGGAGTCGGGTCAAACGGTTAGCAAACAGAAAATTCGTCTTGGTTTATATTCTTACCGTGAAATAGTTGCAAAAAACCGTAAAACTGATAAATAAACGCTTTTTCTTTCTTTCTTTCTTTCAAAAGGTTGGTGCTACCATAGAAGACATACTCGTATCAGTATGAACCTCGTACCCCACATACCAATGTTGAGGCACCAAATGTTAGTTTCACTAACATTGTGGTTGTCGAGACCGAGCAGTTTCATTCTACTTTGAATGTAGCAACCTTGTTCAGTTTTCGAGTGAATAAGTTATCTAATGAAGGTCAAACGGCAGCGATGATGAAAGTTTTGAGCAAAGCCATATTCTTACGTGGAACTATTGTGATAATGGTATTTAAACAGATTGCCTTGTCAATCTGTTCTGTTTTGATAAAGTTTCGCGTCCTTGTTATTAATCTTTGAGGGGTTCCTTAATGAAGAGAAGATTGGTTAGAACAGTATAAGTATGAAAAACTTCTGTATAATCTAAGGAAAGGTGGTTTAATTTATATTCGACCTAAACAAACTAGCTGACACAAATAAATTTACTCGAAAACACAAAGCAACGTAAATAACGTAAAATCAGATAGTAATTCAACAATCCCAAAACAAGGAAGTCCCCAGATCAAACCGAAAAATAATAGCCCATCAATCAACCGCAAAGTATCAAAGAGGCCGCAGCATCAAAAAAACAAAAGTAGAAATTATTTAACGAGACGAAACTACCAAATCATTCAGTTTAGTGCCAAATTATAGCGTTTTAAAACGTCCGTTTTGGTGATTCTAATATGGGTTGCATAAGTACCGGCCGGCAATCTATTAGCCGAGTGGAAAAGAGCTTAATTTCACACCTGTTTACTTTTAATTCTATAATAAGCAATAGGCTTTTTGCACGCGCTTTCTGGCGATCGCGGATTCCAAGTACCAATTAACTTAGTTGAGAAATGAACTTTTTTTAAATACTCTTTAAGCTAGATTCAAGAAGTGTGTCTAGAAGGTAGATAGATACATTATTTGACAACAAAACCCATCATTATTTTTTAGCCATTACTAGGCTTTGGCCCAGCAGTGGGACAACTGCTGGGCCAAAGCCTCCATTCCCTGCTTCCATTTAGATAACACTTAAAAATAAAAAATAATAGCAAAGATGCAGCTTATAGCTGAGACTGGTCCTTTTTGGCCAAGAGCGGAACAGAGCAGAGTTACTGGTGCCCTGGACTCGACAGGATATACTCGTAACAAACAATGTTGCTATCAGTGTTAAAGAGTGTAGACTGGTACTGCCTTTTATCCTAGTACTCACATCATAACAACATCAGGAAAATCACGACACTCGATCGACAGACGATCGTCTGTCTGTATGTTTCCCGGTGGGAGGGAGTCTTATACCCACAGCTGGGTATAAAACTCACTCCCACCGGGAAACACACACTGACAGACGAGGCTATGATAAATAACAATCAGTGTTCGTCAAGCCAGTAATTTTCGTTTGTTCTCCGCTTGCCTTAAACTTAATTGACCTACCTACGCCTATGTCGCACATAACATAAAACACAAACTTCCTAATGTTGATAACATTTTTCTCTGTCAAACCAATCTCTATTGAGACTACTACGCGTTTAAACTAAATAAAAACTAAAAACTATTAGACATCGACAGCAGTCCTACAGCTATGATTATGATGATGAATCAAAATCCACAGATCTTAAAATAACAAATAAAACTTGTCAATTAAACATGAAAATACGACGACTACTCAATTCAATTCATGATATAATATGTAATTATCATGAAAATACACAATTTTTACCGTGAACTTACCATGTAGTGAACAAAACACAATTATAACAATGACTGTCACAAATATCAGAAAGATCAGAGAAAGAAACACAAATTACTATTGACCACTACTTAATTACAAACAATACAAAAACACAACCTCACCACACATCAAATAAAAATAAACAACCAAGATATGTCCGTTAAGTTATTCAAGTAATCATTATGAATCTCCAAATTGCTTATTTCTGCTTGATCAGCTAGGAACCATAGGAACCCATCTGTCAGATGTTGCTGTGGGGTGCCGTCAGTAGAATGTTACCCCTCCTCTCATGCCCGCGGATGCAGTAAGAGCCTGCTAAGGGATCCGGAAGATGGGCAGCAGCATCTTTTCGTGTATCAACATCCCGTACTGCACTCGGCAACCCGCCTGCCAACCGTGGTGAGTATGGCAACTACCCCTCATAGAGATCCATGAGTTGATGATGTTGATCCATGAGATCCATGGCCTGTGATCAGTAGTGGACGTTTTACGGCTGAAATGATGAAGCGGTTGAGCAATTACTTATATATCAGGCATTTATTAAAAAAAAATGAAGGCCTTTAAGTCTACTGTAGATGATTTAACAGATAAATTAGTCAGAGGAAGGAACAGGTCAATACGTCTGAAGCTGACAAAGCCGCGCCGCACGATGTTTTCCTTCGCCGTTAAAGCACGTGTTAAATTTGCATATACCTACGTATTTCAAGAGAGAAAAATCCATTGTTAAAATTATTATGTATCACTAGCCTCACTCGCGTATTACCCGTTCCCGCGGGAATTTCGAAAAATCCCTCCTTAGTGCACCTTTAGGATACTCAAGGTAGTGTGCCAAATTTAAAGTCTCTAGGTCCAGTAGTTTAGGCTGTGCGTTGTCTGTCAGTCACTCAGTCAGTAACGGAAGAGTTATATTGATTATGAAATTATAATAATAAATACTTATACTTACTCACTTAATAAATACTTTTTCCCATTTTATTTTATTTTATTTTCTGTTCATTTCGATTTCGTTGTTTGCGTTTAACGATGTGTTATGGTTTCGAACTCATGACCTTCGGATCGAAAATCGGTGGTACCTAATTATAAATTATTCTTCAAATAGTTCTACGTTCGTGATGGCACTTTGTAAGACAACATGAACGCAATAAAACTTTTGAATATTGGTGAAGTTATATTTTATATTAAGTTATATTTTTGAAGTCTCCAGCGTACGGCTTCCGTGCGGTAAGCAGCACTAAGCTGAGACGTTTCAGCTCACTCGTCACATGCACATTGAATTTAACACTGGTATGCTTCTTCTTGCCATTTTATTTTATTTTCTGTTCATTTCGATTTTGTTGTTTGCGTCTAACTATGTGTCATGTGTGCCAATAAATGTGTTTACTTACTTGCAATGTAAGGCGTCCGCCAAGGTAGGTAATGTTACCTTGACGTTTGTGGAGCGTGCACCGCACTACATCATCATCATAAATTAGCTATTCGACATTTCCAGCTGGGTATACAAGTATTAAGTATAAGGCCTTAACTGAGTGGTGGTCTCGGAATTTATAAGACCTCTCGGCAGACCACCCGCCAGATAGATGGACGATATAGTTGCCGTACGGGGCAAGACCTGGATGCAAAGGCCCAGAGAAGAGCTAGATAGATTAGCGGTAAAAGCATACAAAGACAAGCTGAAAATGATGATGATGATACAAATCTCCTTCCATCGGCTCACAGACGAAGCTAAGACAAATGTTAAGAATCAGTTGTCCTCAAGCCAATTAAAAAAATGCATAGCCAATATTTTACCAACATGGATCTACTATTGTCAGAGGTGTACCTAAGACAATTGAGTGACGACTCCACGTCATGTGGGATAGCGGAAAATGATGATGGCTAAGATAATCGTTAAGTTATTCAAATAACCACCCATCCTTTATTTTCTTGTTAGTTTTGTCCTTACAAAGGTTGCCTGTAAGAGATTGCTTACAGTGATAAAGCCGCACATTGTACTTCTGTTTTAAGTTTTAAATTTCTTTATTGTCTCAATTGTTATATTTTATGAGGGTTAGAATTAAGTTGTACAATAAAGTGTTATCTATCTAGGTACTTTTCAAAATGGTTGTGGTCGCACTGAAAAAAGGATTTTAGAGTTTGAGTTTGCATTTCTAAATTGCTTGTTTCTCCTTGATCAGCTCGGAAGCTAAGGCACCCATCGGTCAGATTCTAAAAAGTGTGTCTGTTCTGAACGGGCGAGCAATGTGGGGCGTCCGCCAAGGCTGCTGTAGCCTCGCCGTTTGTGGAGCGTGACGCCGACGTGCCGGCACCCAGCCTCTGACGTCACTAACTACCACTAGCTACCAGTAACTAGAAGCATCAAGTGGTGAAAAGGTTTGTACTGAACAAATGTAACATTAACATAGTTTAAACAACGTAATTATTTTATTTTTCAACAATAAAACCAGAATAAATTAGTTAATGATTCTGGACAATTCCAAGTTAATCGGTTCATAAGCGACAAAGTTCTGAGGTAGGTAATAGCAAAAAGGAACTGAGAACTTTTACTCATAGATATGTCTATACGGAACAAATATTCAACCTGAAACAAAAATTGGGCTGTAAGCCCATGCTTAGAGACACTGCAGTGCCTATATGTGTCCATATGCCGGCAATAATAAAGATCCGCCCTTATCATATTGACGCAAGTACCCTAAATAAGAAGACAATGAAAATTTGAATTCTGCACGTCATAATTTAGGTACCTTTTGTTTTTGTAATGGTCAATATATTATTTTTTTTTTAAGTCCCAACAGCATGAAGCTTCACTAATTACCATATTCGACCCATAAGGCAATACATCAACACCACCACTAAAATCCCCAGCATTCTCCTAAAAACCATCCTTTCAGAATTAAATAGTCAGAAACTGCAATAAAGCCATTTTCCCTTTGAAAAAACAATGTCCCATCTTAGGATCTAATCTCCGGAGCCAGGGTCCGCCCGTAGCTAATCAGTGGACGTCCGGAGACAATGGTGTCAGCGAGAAAGGCCCATAAAACTACGGAGCCGGTGAAGTCCAAAATATTTACAACGCGTGACAAACGTAGCGGTCCTTTGTCTTGCAGATTTGTCTCGGCGATTCGTCGTGGACAATTCGACTGCAACGAACATCTGCAATAAGACACGCCGATCGCACACACTTTAAAAATGGCTATAAATGTACCTAGAATTCCAACAGTACAAAATGTGTGCAATGTTTTCATTTTATTTTTTCTGAATTTCTGCTTAGACTTTAATATTGGCTATATTTTACCAGCGAATATGTCTGGCCAGCGTGGTAATCATGCTAAAGCCGCGATGCCCGTAGTTATTCTTTAAGACCGTCTTCGTGTAAACACTTGATTGTAAAGTTAAATAAGTGAAACTTACGTCTTTAGTTAAACTAAAGAGGTATTTGATATCTATTTTCCCATGATTTTTTGTAAATAAGTGCATCCCTGCATACCCCACATCATTACATCAAATAATACTCATCAATGTTTTGTTAAACATAATAACACTTAAATTCCAAAATTTAATTCAAAATTTGTAGAAACCTATTAAAAGCTCTATAACATAGTACTAACCGAAATATTAAAGCACAGCATAGAAAAGCTCAAAAAACAACCATCCCATAAAACTGATAAAACTTTAACGTTGTAAGACCATCTGTTATCAATAAAATAAATCAAAACCAAAGATACTATAGCACGTGCCGCACATAATGCTTTATGATATAGAAGAGCAATCTCGCATCAAATCGTGGGCATTCGAAAAGAAAAAAACAAACACGCCTTTACTTCGTCGTTAGCTATAAAACCGACCAATAACTGTGAAAGTTCACACAACAATTTAAGTTTTTAACACTGACCTGCCACCGGTCTCTCATTAAGAAGCTTCAGAATGAAGTGAGGTTCCAACTTGTCGCTAATGATTTTACTGTTTTCACGAATTATCGGAAAGCTTGGTGTGTTTATGGGTTCATTGAGGTATGCGTGGCAATTTGAGCGCTTTCCACACCGCATATTGTGTTGGATTCACGAACAGTGGTCGGGAAGAGAAAAGGGCTAATTTCTTGCTTTGTGGTGGAGATGCCGTCGTGACAAGCCAGTCAACTTGTCTTGTTCAGCATTCCCTAAAAAGTCATGTTATATTTTCCAATCGTGATGTTTACGGTTGGAGTAGTTTCAAATATCAAATATAAAAATAAGTTTGAAGTAAACAAGAAATATCTGTTTTAAATCTATTAAATATATTTTATACAATAATTCATTTTAAACACATTGACTCGGGAATTTATTTCGATAACCTGGCTTTTAGACTAACCAACAACGATTCGACCTGTACCAGAAATAATATTTATTGAATTAATTTAATCATATAAAATATTGGCCTTTCATTGATGATTTTTTAACATTTATACTATGTTAAATACTAGAATTCTTAGACGCTGCAGAGCCTGGAACATGAGTGAAATAGGCTTGGGAACTCAGATACCATTATCTCATAAATTCATTATTACAGCTAAGTATGAATGAATGAATACCACTTTATTCTACACCAAAATCAAGATAATTACAGGGAAAAATGAATTATATAGTTTGTTATTTTTATAGTGCAGGTAGGTAGAACATTTTCAAAGAAATGAATAACCTTATCAAAAATTCACTATATACTATACACATCCAGCTTAAGGAAGCGTCAAGTATCGATTTGACAGACGTGGGTTCGAATCCCACCGGAACCGTACAATTTTTGATAAGGTTATTCATTTCTTTGAAATTTAATTATTACAAAACATAGGTGCAATGGGCAGCCTTGTCGCTAACAGCGATCTGTTATAGTATTTGGATGGACAGGACAGTAACAATATTTTTAACAGAAATTTATAATTTATTATCATTATTTTTTTATATCTGCCTGCGTTTAAGGCGTTCGTCTGAACATTGCAGGTTCGAGTCCCATCGAAGACAAAATTTTGAATGCATTTTTCATTTCTATAATATTTTTTTGCGTACAAAAAAAGTGAAAAACAACTTTATGAGGTAATAAAAATATCATATAAAGTTAAAAATATTTTTATATAAGGTTGGGTCGCCTAAGATCGGACGCATTAGCCAAAAAATTTAGACGTAAGTACTGCCTTTTTATTTTATTTCTTGTTTCGATATCGTTTTTCTGTTGCGGTCTACTCGGTCGTCGGTATACCTATGTTTATGAAACGAGTTAAAACCATTTTTTGTGCTGGATAATTCACACAGCATCAATATCTGCATGACTATGGGTACTAGATGATTGATATACTTAATACATTATACCTACTACATACATAGTATATAGGATTTTAATTTCTTATAGTAGGTATATAGGAAAACATCCAGAACACCCTGAACAAATATCTGCAGATCGTACAGACATTTGTCCCGAGGCGGAAATTTAACCTGAAACCTCTTGCTTCGCAGGCGAATCTTCGCCCGCTGCGCCACAGAGGTCGTTAAATAATAAATAATGTTATTATACACATACAACTACTGCCGTGGGGTGCCAGCAGTAGAATGTTACCCCTCCTCTCATGCCTGTGGATGCAGTAAGAGCCTGCTAAGGGATACCTCCGGAAGATGGGCAGCAGCGTCTTTCCGTGTATCAACATCCCGTGCTGAGCTCGCCAACCCGCCTGCCAAGCGTGGTGAGTATGGCACCTACTCCTCATGGATATCCATTAGGGAGGCCTGTGTTCAGTAGAGGACGTTTTATATGCTGAAATGAAACATACACACACATAATTATAAAAAAAATATTCGAAGTAAGCTACGTATTCAAAGCCATAACTCTAAGATCCCGTCTGGTCACAAAACTCCTATCATATATTTCATCACAAGCAATTTTTGAACCAAAAAACGACCTCCATTTCGAATGTCATTTGTACGGCTGGCCGTAAAAAGCAATTATTTCAATATCGGGCTCGCGCTCGCGGCACCCAGCGGTCGGCAAAAAGCGGCGCACGCGCCGTGACTACCGTGACCAGCTACAAGAAAGTTTGGAGACGACAGCCAAGGACTCGCGTGACTTGTTATGGGAATGATCTAGAAGAACTTGTAAACCTATGAGAGTACTCGCAATACAGCCGTGGGGTGCCGGTAGTAGAATGTCTTATGCCCGTGGATGAATTAAAACCCTGTTAAGGGATACCTTAATATAAATATAGATCATTATGGAGAGGATGGCTGAAATTATGAAAATGATGATATTCAACTTACGCGTATGAAAGGTACCCCAGTCTCATGTCTTATGAAATTATGTAGATGTTGAAATTATATTGTTTGTACGGCTGGCCGTAAAAAGCAATTATTTATTAAAAGCTACGAGTCGGACTCGTACACTGAGGGTTCTGTACCTTACAATATAATTTGTGATAAAGGCGGTTTTTAATTAATGGAGAACCTTAAAAACGCCATCTCATGTCTTATGAAATTATGAAGATGTTGATATTATGTTGACCTTCAATGCATCTTCTAGAGGTATGCAATGAACAATGCAATAACGAACAACACCACCACTCCCTGGAGTGTTGCCTCTTCGACCGCCGAACAGAAAGATATAACTGAAAAATAGACAATTTGGTCAAATATTTTTTTAGCAATACCCTCATCGCAAAATTGCAAAGTGCTCGGTCGTCTAACAATATCAGTATATCCTATGACTCATAGAATTTGCCGTAAGATGTTGGTTGCCTAGATAAAACCGGTTTTCGATAGGATTTCTATAATTATTAAAAGAAAGATGTATTTAAACTTGAGATTTTCACTTCTATAGTTAAACTGACCTTTAACATCTATTAAATGCACACAGCATGAGCACTGCACCTTATGCTGCTGTATGGGACTTTAAATGAACTGACAGTAAAAATTACCTAATTACCAAGTTCACGACAGGTGTCATAGAAGATTGTTGATTTTATGTTATATTTTAATGAAGTGTCATTTTAGAAATTCACTGGCATTTTTGATATTTACCGTAATTTTTGACATTTACTATCATTTTTTACATTCGCTGACATTTTTATTTTTTAAACACTTAAGGATTGGCCATACTCATGGGGCATATGAGAAAACAAAAGATTATATAATTAAAATGGTTAAGGGGATTTGTGGAATTTTAGGTAAGAGAGGAGCCATTCTACTGCCGCCAACCTTCAGGTCATGGCAAACCTCCATGCCGAGGAACTGAACCATAGAAGTTGTCAATTATAACGGTGTCACGAGAGGGCACATATATTAAAGGAAAGTGTTCAAAATCCTGTTTCAAATATCAATATTTTTCCAAGGCCTATGCCGACACGTCTCAGGACAAAAAGGCCTTTAGATCATTTATAAAGATGATTTATACAGCGGCATTATCATCATCATCGACCTGAGCGTCTATTTCAGACGATTCAAGTTATGCCTGTGGTGTTGCATTTTTTCATAGCTAAGCGAAGATGGGACTGTTTAGTCATTTGTACAGCGTCAGCAATTGTTATTTGTACAGGACGCTGCAGTGCCTGTGACGTTGTGGTGACACAGATGGATTACGCTTGCCCAGCACCTGTACCATCCTCCCATATAAAAGTCAGAGGTACAGGTCAATACGTCGGATGAAGAGAAACACCGTGAGGAAACCCGCGGCTTAGTCTCAGGACAAACGCAACAACAATGCCAGGGGTAACCTTAAGTGGTTTGTGACCAGGTCGACCATTGTTCCACTCTACTGAACGTAGTAAATGAAACAAATAGCAATAAGCATACTTCCGCTGGTCAATTATAGTTTTTGCTTGCAGAAAAACTACGTCTATAAGGTTTACTAGGCGATTAGGCACGTCGAGTTTAAGTAAACCGCATGTTTGCAATGTTTAATCGAATTGTTTCACTTAAATCGCCTAAGATTTATCATCTAGGTGATTTTAGTTTAACAAGCAGCAGACTTAAATCACCTGACAAATGTAGGTGTTTTTATACGAGTCTAAATTTTTCGTACTCCAATCACCGATTACAAGAGTAATTATGCTATTTTAATCTATATTCCTAAATTATTCAGATCACTCTCACTAAATCAAGTCAACAGATCCAGCCTGGATCTAGTGAGAGTTTATATTTTAGAAAACTTTCACTAGATCCAGTATTTAAAGTTTTTCGAAACTGGATCTACTGAGAGTAGGTACAAACAAATAAAAAACTCACTAGATCTAGTATTCGAAAAACTTTAAATACTGGATCTGTTGACTTGATCTAGTGAGAGTGATCCAATTATTCAGATACATACTTTATTTTTTTTATTAACCTACGTTGTCCTACTGCTGGGCAAAGTTCTCCCCTTTCTTTCTCCACTTGTCACGGTCCATTGCTACTTCCGGCCACGTAGACTCAAACGCATACAGGTCGTCTCGCCATCTCTTTCTGGGTCTACCGCGACTTCGTTGCCCGCTTGCTTGCGGCTCGTGGAATTGGGCTGGCCATGTGACTCGAATGCACCCGAGACGTTGGGCCAATCTCGTCACACAGTTACATTCTAGGGGATTTCTAGACAAGTGTTATAGTTACGAGATAAAAAATAACAACATAAGTAATTGCTTTAATTTCAACACACACTTGGTCGAGTTATTAAGTAACTTTTAGGTTGACTTTTACCTGACTTTCAATTAGTTTTATAACGAAATCAAGAATCTATTTTCGTGTTCAAGTATAACAAAATACATTTCACTGTGCCATATTTCCGAAATAAAACAGTAGATAGAAATAAACTTTGACCTTGGATAACTAAGACGAAGGAAACATGTCTATGTATTTGTATCGTCGACTTTTTAAGAGGCATACGTAGGGGAGTCTCAATTCATCGATTTAAGGGAATGTCACTTCATCGAAAACGCGATATAGAAAGAAAGGTATTAAGTACTTAAAATTATCTCACTCCCCAATGTTATAAAAAATTACATTCTACTTGCCTACCAAACTACCAAATCAGAAATTAGGTTAAGTGACTTTCATCTCTCAATATTATAAAGAGGAAAGATTATTATGTTGTATTAAGTATGTTTGTAACGAATCAACTCAAAAACTACTAGACCGATTTTCAATATTCTTTCACCATTAGAATGCTAAATTATCCTTGAGTAACATAGGCTATATGTATATCCCCGTATTTCCACGGGAACGGGAACAACTCGGGTAAAACTGGAGGCTAGTATCTAGTAAAAATGATTTAAACAGCGTCAGCAAATACATGAATGAAAATGAATGAATTAATGTAGTATTTACATACATACATGCTGTACGAGACGCTGCAGTGATGGAACCGCAGGATGGTACCACATTGTCAGATGGATCAGGTTTGACAAGGATCTATAGGCAAACATACGATTGTCACTTCATCGACAACGCGCTATCGAGAAGAGGTATTACGTAAAATTATCTCGCTTTCAAGATATATAAAAAAACAACATTATCGTTGCCTTCCTAATCAGAAATTAGATTTAGTGAAGTGACTTTCTATCTTTAAAATACTAGCTGTTCCGCGCAACTTCGTCTGCTCAACGGAAGCTCTCAAAAGGAATAAATTTTGCCCGTTTTTGCAAAATTTTTCAATTATTTATAAATATTTCAAGTTGAAATATTTTTTACTTTCTGAGATTAGCGCGTTCAGACAAACAGACTTCAGCCTTATAATATTAGTACAGTATAGTCAGCAACTGGCATTCCAAGTACTGATCATGACTGGCTTGTTGCCACACTCACCTGGCAGGCAAGCGCAGTACGGGATGTTGAAACATGAAAAGACGCTGCTGCCTTTCATCCGGAATATTCCTTGGCAGATTCTTACTGCTTTTACTTGAGAGGAGGGGCAACATTCAACTGCCGGCCTTGGACGCCGATGACCCAAGCAAAACACATTTCACCGCGCTATATTTCCGTAGGCGACCATAGATAGAAACAATATGTCTTTGTTTTTGTACGGACGTCTTTTTGAAGTGGCAAACATTTGTGAGTGTCACTTCAGCGACAATGCGGCATCGAGTGGACGGTCCTCGTAGCCACTACTATTGGATTCTGTCTACATTTACTGTAGTCTTTCTAAGTTTCTGTAGTTCTCGGTTACAACTATTTTTATTTTTGAGACACGAACACCTGGATGCCTTAGTGGAGCAAAAGTATGTTGCCCCTCCTCTCTTGCCCATGGATGGAGTATGAATCTGCTAAAAAAATCGCCTCCGGCAGAGCGGCACCAGCGTCTTTCCGTGTATCACCATCTCATACTGCGCTCGCCAACCCGCCTGCCACGCGTGGTAAGTATACCAACAACCTATGATCAGTACAGAACAGATCAGCCAGAATGATGACTTGGATTACCTTAATAATAATTGCATGTTATTTTTTTAAGAACATTATTATATTCTTGTTTTTTGTATCATTATAAGTCAGTGAATAAATATAAAATATAATTAATTGTACCTATATCCATACACAATGTAATTGTTTTTGAATCAATAAACTGAAACTGTACTTGGTAATTCATGAGGGAGTTCTATGTCCAGCAGTGGACGTCCAACGGCTGATATGATAATTGAGGATTCAGTCTCGTTCTGCATACACTCTACAGGCGCTGAAAATGAGCGTTTAATCCTTGAGCAAATAATCCATCACGATACACACATAACATTTACATTTACGTACTTATTACATACACATTCATCATAATCATTTCAGCCGTAAAACGTCCATTACTGAACTAAGGCCTCCCTCATGGATCTCCATGAGGGGTAGTTGCCATACTCACCATGCTTGGCAGGCAGGTTGGTGGGATGTTGATATACGGAAAGACGCTGCTGCCCATCTTCCGGAGGTCCCTTAGCAGGCTCTTACTGCATCCAAGGGTAGAAGAGTTAGATAGATAGAAAATACTTTATTGCACACCTTAAAACTAAACATAATAACAAGAGAAGCTGAGAGGAGGGGTAACATTCTACTGCCGGCACCCCACGGCAACATACACATTACTTTTACTGATTTTCTTCTTTACGTTCCGTTTTCAAAATATTGGTACCTCTGGTACGATGGTAGGGCCCGTCGATAACGGGACGGACCAAGTGTGTCGCCCGCCAATCACCGGCCGACGCAAGCGCTTTAGAAAGCACACAGTGACCGATGACTGGTTCTAGATTTTAGCCGTGAAAGGGTTTACTGCCCTGCGTGAGCTAGACTGGCGAACACAGCTAGGTAGTGTACTGTGGGCGGCATTATGCGCGAATCATATTTTTTGCCGTGGGATGCCGGCAGTAGAACGCTACCCCTCCTCTCATGGCCGTGGATGCAGTAAGAGCCAGCCGGGATACGTCCGGAAGATGGGCAGCAGCGTCTTTCCGTGTATCAACATCGCAAACTGCGCTCGCCAACCCGCCTGCCAAGCATGGTGAGTATGGCAACTACCCCTCATGGAGATCCATGAGGGAGGCCTGTGTTCAGTAGTGGACTTTTTACGGATGGAATGATGATGATGATGAATATTTTTTAAATTTATCATCAAAAAAATGCCTTTCATGAAAAAATGTTGCTGAAAATACCCTTCACGCTTTATGCTTATAAAATTTGAATATTTTTTTTGATATATCATGGATCCCGACATCAGAACTGATTTTATAAGCAAGGAAACATTATATATCATCATCATCATCATATCAGCCGTACAACGTCCACTACTGAACACAGGCCTCCCTCGTGAATATCCATGAGGGGTAGTTGCCATACTCACCACGCTTGGCAGGCGGGTTGGCGAGCGCAGTATGGGATGTTGATACACGGAAAGACGCTGCTGCCCATCTTCCGGAGGTGTCCCTTTGCAGGCTCTTACTGCATCCACGGGTAGGAGCGGAGGGGTAACATTCTTCTGCCGGCACCCCACGGCAAGATGGTTATCAAAACTCTTCAATATTACAAAAATCACGGGTGACGTCATCGAAATACGGCTTTCATATCTAATCCTAATCCATATCCTCTTTCAAATTGTAACTATACGAATACAAAAAGAACTTTCCAAATCTGTTCTTAAGCAACAGGGTTCTGAGGTAGGCTAGTTTAGGCTAGGTGAAAGAGTAACAAACATCCAAACATTCATACATTCATACACACAAACTTTCACGTTTGTAATATTAGTAGGATAGTAGGATGATTACACTCTTAGCGCTAGTTCATCAACTTATGTCAAAGTAATATAACGGCGACTTTTACTTTACTATCTGTAATGAGCTCTAATATGGCTGGCCAGACCAAACTTGGTTTTAAAAAATACACTATTCATGTTTAAGGACAATCGCCTTCACGAGCTAGACACCAAACGCCAACTACGCAAAGATCCCCCCAAGCCCTCCTACATATATACCTACAATGACGCTGGTCAGTTACTGTCACTCCTGCTGTAACGTCAAAGTAATAAGTAGATAACGGTTCTAGATTTAGGCCGATTGACTTGCTTGCCTGCGTGAGCTTGGCTGGGAAATACAGCTAGGTACATATGTACCTACTGCAGGGGGCAAATGTGCAGTCTTAGTCAAAGATTTAAATCGTTATTATGTGCCCTGACAACAAAAACTGTGGGCTTCTCTTTAAATCGTCGTCGTTTCAGCCGTAAAACGTCCACTTCTGAACACAGGCCTCGCTCATGGATCTCCACGAGGGGTAGTTGCCATACTCACCACGCTTGGCACCAGGTTGGCGAGCGCAGTACGGGATGTTGTTACTCGGAAAGACGCTGCGGCCCATCTTCCGGAGGTATCCCTTAGCAGGCTCTTAATGCATCCATGGGTATGAGAGGAGGGGTAACATTCTGCTGCCGGCACCCCACGGCGCATCTATTTAAATATGTGTTAACAATAATGCCGTCGCACGCACACGGATGTTGCCAATAAACAACACTGTTAATGTAACCATTTACTGTGCAATCATAGTGTACGAACTTTCGTGAAAAAAAGTAATACATACGACGGCGACGTCCGGCTAACGTTAAGTGCGTACCTAACGTTTTAAATCTTTGCATTTTACACTAAGACCAAGGACTTAAATCGATAGATACGCCCTTACCCTAATGAGACTGTTTTGTTTCCACATGTTGTTTTTAAAAACTTTTATTTAGCTTGCCCTGTATGTATGTATGTATGTAACTACATATGTTTGTTTGTTTTATCTTGCAACTCAATTTTGAAGCAGATATCTTCAACCAATTGAGCTGAAATTTTGTGTATTTGTTTCCTTTGGATGACAATGCATGGTCAGCTATGTGACGTCACTCTGAATCCAACGTGGCGGAACACCCAAGATGGCGGACTAGTTATTTTTACTAATTGTTACTAATTGTTTTTTTTTTCAAACAATGTAAATACGAGTACTAGCTTAAATCTCGCGACAAGCTTTTTATCACATAAATAGTGTAAAGACGTTTTAAGTTGTCATTAAACTTTAAAACAAAACAATTATTTTATTATTTTAAGTGCGTTTAAATAAAAGCTTTTTGTTAATAAATATTTTACTTTTAATATTTCACAAAAGTTTGTGCAATATGACTGCACAATAAATGGTAACAATAACAGTTTGGTTTATTGGCAAACCCAGTTTATTTGTTATATTTGTTAACACACATATAGTTTTTGGTGTCAGGGTACATCTTACGATTTAAATCTTTGGCAAAATGTATGTGCACTTTAACCCTAGATCACTAACCTTATTTTTCAACGCTTATTACTAAACTTCGTCGTCCCGACTACGCTGTCAAAAAAGTAGGTTTTTAAGGTTTTATTGAATAAAATACTTGATAGTTTTATATTATTTTTTTAATACAATCATTTAACAAAAAAAATATAACATTCTTGTAACATTAAATCACATATGTGTTCCATAATCAGCCTTTTTTCTGAGACCATATTTTTCGCTCTAAAAAAATCATTGTTTTTTTTAAGTGCTTATCTATAAAAAACTAAAACCAAATTCTTTGAAATAAACTTAAATTATCAAAATTAACATACAAAATCAATAAAAAACGTTAACATTTTGGTAAAAAACTATGAACTAAGACATTTGTGAAACACTTCAAGTTTGTGTTCGCCACAAAGCGATTTGTTGCACGGATCAACCTCGATGTGGTCTTCCTGCTCACTTTCTGATGAATTTTCCTTGTCACTATTATCAGCTAATAATAGTTTAAGAATCGCATCTAAAATAAAAAATAATATGCATTACTTTCATGTGGTAAAAACTAAAAATATCACTAACAAAATAGTACAAAAAATATCCTTAATACTAACCTTCGTCGTTGCGACGAGTCATGGTGGCTGGTCCGGCGCCTACAGGCCTCCCATACAAAAAACACTACCTTCAATCGCGGGGGCAACGGGCCAACTGAAATTACACGGGAGATGCAATTGGTGCGACCGCGCAATTAAAAGTTACGGCACTTTTTTTAGATTCGCGTCGTCGGTTCGACGAAGCTTAGTGATCTAGGGTTAAACACGCACTTTAACGGCCAGAGAATAATACGTCGTGAGGCAAACCGCGGCTCAAGATCCGTTTATACATATATTAACAGACATCGAGTGTGGCAGACAAAATAATATTATTCTATATTGTGTCTGTCGGCGTCTGTAAGGGCATGTTTTTAATACTGTATGATTTTTTTTTGTATGCCACGTGTCTGGGACACTCGATGTCTGTAGATATAAACGGACCATTTGTCAGTTTCAGACAGACGTATTGACATATTTTCCTCTGATTAAAGATGGCTGATCTGAGAGGATGATACATGAAGAGATACATGTAACAGGGTATTTATGCCGTAAATTACCTTTATTATTCTCGACGTTTCGACTGGCACCAGCTAAGTCCCGGAAAGACTCTTGTCTTCTATGGGCCATGGCTGGTAATTTAATTATAAAGGTAGTTTCCGTGATAACTACTCGGTTATGTACATGTGATTGTGATACGTACTTAATAATTTTTATCGGTTTTCATATTTAGCTGAATACAAATAGTTGTATACTTTTAATGAGTCGGCATGGAACATACAAGTGCATGGTCATTCATTTTATAAATGAAGGTTTGATTGAAACGTAACAATTGACGGCTGTAACTATTAGATGTGCGTCCCAGGAATATTCCTTTATATTAAGTACTTACTTTGCAATAAGCGTAGGCCCATAAATTTAATAAAAATAGCAATAACTGACTTTTACGTCAACATGAGGATACTTCTTTTAAATAAACTTTTATCGACACTTGAAAAGCAATAACGACTAAACAACAGAAAAATCGGAAAATTTGTTATTATATACATTTAATGGCGGTTTCAATGGTACATATGTCACAGTAAGATTGTAAGAAACGTTAGTTTTTAAATTAACTAGTCAGATGGTAATCTGTCGATAAATTGTAAACTAGCGCCTCCGTACCTTGGCCCAAACATATATGGAAGCTCGTCTTTTTCGTTTGCGACAGAATTTCAACAATTTATTTCGTAGCAACAGATTTCACAGTATAAGTAGGTACATTTACAGTAGTGTCGGTCGTGGTATGTGACACCAAAACGTCACGGCAATTAAGGAATCGGCAAGCTCTAACCTCGCTGTCAGACGAGCATTGGGCACGCGGCTGATTGGCACGCTGTTGGGCAATCACTGGAAGAGACACCGAAATGAAAATGCTTCTCAATATTTTTCGATTTCAACGGATTTCTCTCGATTTATTAAAATACGGGGACTACTCACGTAGAACTTTAACGTCGAAGCTTATTCCGACAAGTTTCGATTTTTCAAGAAAATCATCTTTATGGGATTTAATTAGCAGCCCCTTCCGCGCGTAGGGATGTCGCAGCACTGACTCTCGATTCTTTTGCAATAAAAGCCAGAAGTTTTTTTGACGTATTTTACTTTTTTACTAATAGTAGTAATAGAATAGAGCGTTAGCTGCAGAGGACTTTATTGTCAGTATCTTTATTCCTTATGGTTTTGTATTTTCCGTACGGATAACATTTAAATTTCATACACCGATATATATATCGGTGTATGATCCCTCATGTATCTCCATGAGAGGCCTGCGTTCAGTAGTGGACGTTTTACGGCTGAAATGATGATGATGTAACTAGTGAAATACAACAATGTTGCTCTGTAAGACAATTATTATCTGCCGTTATAAACGCTTTTTTAATCTCACACACCATAAAAAATGCCTCACGGAATCTTCTCATAGATTTCCTTATAGTAGAATCACCCAGCAAATCGAAACACTAACCGCAATGCTCTATCCAGTACGACGTAGATCTGCGAAGAGCGCAAGCCACATAACATTTATCATACATCACGTTCGACGTTTCACACTGACGTTTTCTCTTCCGCCAGCTGACAGGGCGTTAGCTGCAGAGGACTTTATTGTCAGTATCTTCGCCGTGACTGTACTTTAATGTGCCGTAAGCACGTGACTGTCTTGACATTATACGGTTTGTTTGACAGTCCGTTTAGAGTTTGATGAAATAATGTTTTTGCGGTGTTGGTAATTTATGTATGAAATTAAAATTATAATTTATCACATTTTAATTTCATACATAATATACAAGATAGATTAGCTATAAAATTGCACCTTCTATGTTTCTTTTATTTTATTGTTTCTGGTAGTTTATCATGTTATTTTTGTTTTCTCTCTTTGGATTGGGTAACATTCATTTAAAAAATAATATATTATATATATGTATAGGTAGTCCATAATTAAAATAAAAAAAAAATATATAAATGTCCTATGCTTACTAATAAAGGGTTATTGGTAACATAAATCCAAATGCGAAAGTGTGTTAAATAAGACGTATTTTTTCTTTTGAACTAAAATACAACGGAAAAGGCTTGAAGAATATTTAAAAAAATATCTAGTTAGTCTAGTTTATTCAAATAACATAGAAAAATTAAATGTGTATTCTTTTTACAATATTTATTTATGCGGATGACTGACATTACCTATACGGTTTTTTTTATTTTCCGTTAGAGTTTGATAAAATAATGTTTATGCGGTGTTGGTAATTATTCATGTCAAAAAAACATATACAAGGTGATTGGTAATTCGAAACATTCCTTTAAGGGGGTTATGAAAGAGCTCATTTCCGATTGATTTTGTTGTATAATTTATAGGGTGTCGGAAATTATTTTTTTTTAATAATCCCCAATTTTATTTTATTATGAAAATCCCCCGATTTGAGCCCAAAATTGAGATCACTAAAACCATAATACAGTAATTTTGATGTTTTTTGATAGTTAAATGACTAATGATTTATTTAAGATACCCACTTAGTTACGATTACCACAATAAAATATGTTATGTTTTGTGCAAAAACTACGTTCGCTATTTACGGAAAATACTTTTTCCCTACAAATGCGGTCATATCGTGTAAAAAATGTATGGAACTTAGCGTACAAATTGTTTAAATTACTTCCTCGAGTTAACCAATCATCCTGTATAGATTAAATCTTTATTATACTCGTAGGTACACCATAAACAGAAATAACTCAAGGAGGACATATTTTGATCATCGAGATTATACCTCTAATATATTCGACCGATGATGTTGTAAGCATAAGTTATTCATAGTAAAAATGTTAGGTAGGTATGTATATGTACCCAGGTACATATACATACATACCTACCTAACATTACCCCAGGGTAATGAGCAACGTAGATGCGTGCTAAGTGTTTTGTATTGAAAACATCTTAGATGCTTTTAATATTTTCACTTCAGAAAATTCAAATTATTATTAACTAGAGGTAAATACGCTTAAAGTTTCGATATGGTTTCGAAGACGATTTTTTTTTATCTGACCGCAGTAATGACTGAACAAACTTTGCCAACCAGTTAGAAAATACCTAGGTTACTGTGATCCCAGTAAAATCCTATATAGAAGTTAATTTGACGACAAAAGTCAGTTCATTGTCGTAAAACAATTTTACTAACAAATAAAAATGATCTCGTTTATTCAAATGACATAGAAAAAACCCAATAACATTCATGTTTCTTCCTAACGAGGGATTACCCATTCATATTAAACGAAACCCCATTCATTATATAACGTCAAAATCTATAAGAAGTGTTACAAAATAAAATTATATGGAAAAGGGTATCACATTCACAAATTAGTGACGCTCCTCCACGCGTTTGATAATTAATAAAGAGTTTTTTTTATAAAAAGTTGATTCCGGGTGCTTACTTTTATTTTATTTATTAGGTACCTACTAGTGCTGGGAGTTGACGAAGAGAAGTGCGGCCTTTCAACATCGTACGGCTTTTTAATTTTAAATCAAGCGTTCGAGAAACGTCCTAACTTATTTCAAACTTTTTTTAAAATTCGTAAGTATTTTATGAACCTAGCTTTTTCCTTTAATTTCCTTAACAATTTTTAGCACACTGGCGTTTAGCCGGAGATAGATAGTAGAAACTTTTAGTTTTTTCTTAAAACAAGGTGTAGAATTATTTTTTAAAGTTACTAAGACTTTCAACGATAAAAAACGTTATCTTCTATTATCAATAACTAGCTTTTGCCCGCGACTTCGTCCGCGTGGAAGTTATAAAACGTAAACGCAGAGCCACTTTGATTCGAAAATATAAATCCCATTTATTCCCTATCCCGTGGGAATCTCGAAAAATCCCTTCTTAGTGAACCTCTAGGATACTCAAGGTATATGTGTGCCAAAATTTCAAGTCTTTTGGTCCAGTGGTTTAGGCTGTGCGTTGATATATCAGTCAGTCAGTCAGTGAGTCATTCAGGACTTTAAATTTTATATAAACCTCTATAGATGACCGTAAAAATAACGACTGATTCTGGCCTCTTTGGAGTCCATCATTTAGTTTCCGTCTTTTAAGGCAACGTTTATTAAAAAGTTGATTTGGTTTTTGTTTTTTTTATTTCAAGTGACAGTTATTTTTGGAGTATCGTGCGCGTTAAGTAGTATTTATGCGCTCCCCAACTGAGCGGAGGTGGTTTGGCATCGAAACTTAGTTGGGTGCAGGCGCTTGCTAAGAAATGGGGTAAGAAAATAATTTTCGTTTATCTACAAAAAGTCAAATTATTAATTAAATTTATTGCCTTAATTGTTTATTTAATTCTGCATATACATATATTTTTAGCCTATCTTTTATTTTTTGTCAGATAACGTCGGGATAATAATAAAGGTAATAACGCGATTGCCGTGGGGCGCCGGCAGTAGAATGTTGCCTCTCCTCTCTTACCCATGGATGCAGTAAGAATCTGCTAAGGGATACCTCCGGAAGATGGGCAGCAGCATCTTTCCGTGTTTTTTCACTACCCTATACTGCGCTCGCCAACCCGCCTGCCAAGCGTGGTGAGTATGGCATCAACCCCCTCATGACAATACAACAAAAAACCAGGCCCCGAGTCCCCGGCGGCCCCGCTTATCCTGGCTACGGTAGCAGTCACGGTAACGGCGGGGCTAGGGGTGCTAAGAATCCCCGGGAGACGATCGGCTACCAACCCCTACGACGACCACTGGCCCTGGTAACACACAACATCCGCACTTTGAGGACAGACGATAAGATTGTTGAGCTGGAAGAAGAAATTAGTAGATTACACTGGGACATTTTGGGGCTATCAGAAGTCCGTAGAGAGGGCGAGGACACGATATCCCTTAAGTCCGGTAACCTACTATACTACCGGGAGGGCGACCAACAGTCCCAAGGTGGTGTCGGGTTTCTCGTTCACAAGTCACTCATTAACAACATTGTCACCATCGACAGTGTGTCGAGCAGGGTCGCGTACCTAACACTCAGAATATCTAAGCGATATTTGCTGAAGGTCGTTCAGGTATATGCGCCGACCTCGTCACACCCAGATGAAGAAGTAGAGTCTATGTATGAGGACATCAGTAGAGCCATACATACGAACAACACTCACTTCACTGTTGTAATGGGGGACTTCAATGCAAAGCTAGGCATGAGAAGCGATGATGAGTTGAGAGTGGGGCAATTTGGGTATGGGCAACGGAACCCCAGGGGACAGAGGCTGGCCGATTTTCTGGAGAAAGAAGGACTCTTTATGATGAATTCTTTCTTCCAGAAGCCGCCTCACAGGAAATGGACCTGGATGAGTCCCAATGGTTCTACGAGAAATGAGATTGATTTCATCCTGACCAACAAGAAACGAATATTCAATGATGTCTCTGTGATTCACAGGGTGAAAACCGGCAGTGATCACCGAATTGTAAGGGGCACATTGAATATGAACGTTAAACTTGAAAGGTCCCGTTTGATGAAATCTACGCTCCGACCCACTCGCGCACATATCCAAAACCTCGAGAGCTTTCAACTCGAACTCGCAAATCGCTTTGACTGTCTAGGAGTAGATGCATCGGTGGACGAGATCAATAACAGGTTCGTAGAAACCGTCCATACGGTGGGGTCCCAGTTTTTTAAGACCCCCCGTACTAATAGACCTCAGAAACTTTCTGATGACACCCTTAACCTCATGGCTGAACGACGTTCTTTGCGACTGCAGTCTCCCGATGATGCTCAGTCACACAGGCAGCTCAATAGACAAATTTGGAAATCCTTGCGGCACGATATTCGTACCTTTAATACAGCCAGTATTAAAGATACGATAGAGCGGAATAAAGGCTCCAAAGTGTTCGCGAGAGATAGTTCTATTGGGCAGAGCCAGATGACGAAGCTGAAGAGGGAAGATGGCAGCATAACGTCAAGTAAAGCAGAAGTGTTAAGGGAAGTCGAAAGGTTCTATGGACGGCTCTACGATTCGGTCACTAAACCTGTTTGCAGTGCGGCCAACGACCCAAGAGCTAAACTGACCCGACATTATACCGAGGATATCCCGGACATCAGCCTGTACGAGATCAGGATGGCCTTGAAACAGCTTAAGAACGACAAGGCGCCGGGTGAGGACGGAATCACTTCAGAGCTTCTGAAAGCGGGTGGATCACCGGTACTTAAAGTCCTTCAGAAGCTATTTAATTCCGCCTTGCTTGAAGGTACGACGCCAAAAGCATGGAACAAGGGCGTGGTGGTTCTGTTCTTCAAGAAAGGTGACAAAACCTTACTTAAGAATTACAGACCCATCTCGCTGTTGAGCCATGTTTATAAGCTGTTTTCAAGGGTCATCGCGAACCGTCTCGAACGCAGGTTTGATGACTTCCAGCCTCCCGAACAAGCCGGGTTCCGAAAAGGCTACAGTACCATAGACCACATACATACGCTGCGGCAAGTCATACAGAAGACCGAAGAGTATAACTTGCCGCTATGTCTTGCGTTTGTGGACTATGAGAAAGCCTTCGATTCGATCGAAACATGGGCGGTGCTTGAGTCTCTCCAACGATGCCGAATTGACTATCGGTACATCGAAGTGTTGAAGTGTTTGTATACAAACGCCACTATGTCAGTCCGAGTACAAGAACAGAGCTCGAAGGCGATTCCCTTAAAAAGAGGCGTAAGACAGGGAGACGTAATCTCTCCGAAACTGTTTACGACCGCTTTGGAAGATGCCTTCAAGCTCCTGGAATGGAAAGGGCTGGGCATCAATATTAACGGCGAATACATCACTCACCTTCGATTTGCCGACGATATTGTGGTCATGGCAAAGTCGATGGAAGAGCTCAGCACGATGCTCGAAGGCCTCAATCGAGTCTCCCAGCGGGTAGGCCTTAAAATGAACATGGACAAGACGAAAATCATGTCAAATGTCCATGTCGTGCCTGCCCCAGTTATGGTTGAGAACTCGGCTCTTGAAGTTGTCGACGCGTACGTATACCTAGGACAAACAGTCCAATTAGGTAGGTCCAACTTCGAGAAAGAGGTCAATCGTCGAATCCAACTCGGATGGGCAGCGTTTGGGAAACTTCGCAACGTCTTTTCGTCCAACATACCTCAGTGCCTTAAGACGAAAGTCTACAACCAGTGTGTGTTACCAGTGATGACATATGGAACCGAGACGTGGTCCTTCACTATTGGCCTTATGAACAAGCTCAGAGTCGCTCAACGAGCTATGGAGAGGGCTATGCTCGGGGTTTCACTACGGGATCGAATCAGAAATGAGGAGATACGTAGGAGAACTCGGGTCACCGACATAGCCAAACGGATTAGCACGTTGAAGTGGCAATGGGCAGGCCATATAGCGCGCAGAACTGACGGCCGATGGGGCAGCAAAGTTCTCGAATGGAGGCCACGGATCGGCAAGCGCAGCGTAGGACGTCCACCTACAAGATGGGCAGACGACTTGGTGAGAACTGCTGGTCGGCGGTGGATGCAGACGGCTTCCAACCGCAGTACTTGGAGATCAATGAGGGAGGCCTTTGTCCAGCAGTGGACGTCCTACGGCTGAAATGATGAATAACGCGATAAATACCCGCTAATATAGTTGTAATTTTTTGTGGGTTTCTTTGTTCGAAAAAATGTTTTATAAATATATCACATTTTTATGTAATATATGATATTGAAAAAATAAATCTTTAAAATCTTATTATACCTTTACATTTTGGGTCACAAACTAGGCAAAGCCTGTTTCTTAGTTAAGGTGTTTCCTTAAAAAAATATAATAATTGAGCAATATTACGTAGTCTCTATATACTGTATATTGGATGATACGAGTACTTAATATTAAAAATTATTTAAACAAATCTAAAACGAAACGATGTTTTATAATCATTCATTATAGACTAAATTTTAATGATAAATGTCACAAAAAAAGTCCAGAACCATAAACACGTTCAAGGCTAGTGTGAACCACTAAGGTGCAAAAAGTGCGTAAAAGCCACATAAACTGTTGCAACCTTGGTGTGTCAAAAGTCTAAGTTCCTATCTAATATTACAGTAAAGAAAGTTTTCAAAGATTTCCTACTATAATTCGTAAAACTTAGCTTGATCTTCGCGACAGCTGTCATCAAAATCCAGCACATCAAGTTCTCAATTTTGTCACGTCATAAAGGAGCTGTGGCAGCGTCGTTCTTTATGGGTGGGATTGCTCGAATAGCGATGTGCGATACCGATAAGTTATCGTAACCAACATTATACCGTCATATTTTCAAAAGTGCAGTGCAGTATTCGTCGCCTGCTTAGTGTAGGTACTATTGATCACTGCGGTATTGCAGTTGTACCTAATTGCTGTCCAAGGTTCATCATTACAGACGTAGGACAGCTGTGCACGTCCACTGCTGGAGATAGGCCTCCGTCATACATCTCCAAGGTCATGACGGATTGTTGCCATACTCACCACGGCAGGCGGGTCAGCGGGTGCAGTATGGGATCCCATGCCCATCTTCCAGAGCAGAGCAGACCCTAAGCAGATTCAGACTGCATCCACGGGCTAGAGAGGAGAGGCAACATTCTTATTCCGGCACCTTGCGGCAATTGCGAGGTTATTGTGAGATACCCATAACAATAAAACATAACCTAGTCTAGACTATCACAATTACTACTTTCAATATGGGTTAAATTAGTGGAAATCTGGAATCTGCAATTTCCGCTAATTTTAAACCATTTTAACATTAAAAATCTTTAAGTTTCAACTTACACACTTCCTCCATAACAATGCAACTGATATAAATTCCTGCCGGACACTTGGGAGCGGATCGGCAAAGCTAATTCTGTTGTGATTAATGCTCCTTGCATTTCCATCTCTAGTGCAACCAAGTTAAAAACGTCTTATTATCACCCTTATCACGAGTTTATAAAGTCTAATTTCCCTTATCAAGTTTTACCCCAAAGTGGTCAAGTTGGTGCTTAAAACTCGCTACTGCCTGTTCGCGTTTCTCACGCAAACCAAACGATTAAATAGGGGAAGTGTTATAATATTAAAACAGTAACTATTAATATTATTTCGGATGGTGTTGGAAATTGTGAAGGTAGTGTTGAAATCTGCAGTGGACATTTATACAGTTTAGTGCTTTGAAAGTTTTTGTTGTATTCGACCCATTTGAACGCTTATTAGTCTTTATTTCTTTTTAAGCTTATTTTTCAAGGAGATACATTCTCCCGTTTACAATTTTAAAGTTAGGTTTAGATTGAGGAGACGTTGTCATTGTAAACGTATGTTTTTTTTTTATAAAATCAATTAACTTGATAATTTAAATGAAGCAAACATTTTCATCTGCTAAATGCTAAGTTTACCTCGTGCTCACACTTTTTCATTGTTCAAGTACTTCCTAGTAGTCTAATACATTTTTTGAAAGCTAAACTTAAAGTCAGAATAGTCACAAAATACTTGTCACTCATTATTATAATTAATCCAATAATGAATTTCCGCAAAGTCATCTGAATCAATAAGTTAAAATAGTAGTCAGGACTACTAGAGCCAGGAACTATTATACACCTAGTGCTGACATCCCCAGCCTCGCGAGAGTTATACAGGCAGGCATGGGAAAGGACGTCACATACGGACTGTTCGCAGACGACAGCGCATACTTCGCGTCGTCTACCAGCCCCGCCTTCGCAGCCAAGAGGATGCAGCAGCTCCTCAGCCTCCTGCCGTTAAGGCTAGACAAATGGCGCATCGCCGTCAATGTGGGTAAAACGGCGGCGCTCCTCATCATCCGACGCCGAAAATCTCTCCCCCCCTCTGTAGCTTCGTGGCCAGGATGACACATGGGTTCCGCACGCTAGAGACCTAGGGGTAGTAGCCCCTGGAGTTGATGCCGGGGTAAGAAGGTCTAACCTCGAGGCCCCACCCGGAGACCCCTGAAGGGGTCCGGAGGACAGAATGATGATGATGACCTAGTGCTGTTACTAGACTAGACTACTGCCTTTCGTCTGGAGTTCCACTATACCTAAGTAGCACAATGCAGCAAGACATAGAGATTAATAGCAGCAATAGTATGACAAGTATGCATGACAAATGCTTTATTTAAACAAATTAAAGCTAATAATCATCATCATCTTAGCCGTAGGACGTCCACTGCTTGACATAGGCCTCCCTCATGGATCTCCAAGTAATGCGGCAGAAAGTGCCGTACTTTCATCGCTGATCTCCGGTTCTTACCATGTCGCCTGCCCATCTAATTGGTAGACGTCCTACGCTGCGCTTGCTGGTGGCCGTCTTTCGAGAACTTTTCGGCCCGACCGGCCATGTCTTCTGGAAGCTAAACGACCTGCCCATTGCCACTTCAACATGCTAATCCATTTGGCTATGTCGGTGTCCCGAAATCTTCTACGTAGGTATCTCCTCACTCCTGATTCGATCACGTAGAGAACCCCAAATTACACAAATTAAAGCCAATACTCATTTATAAAACAGGTTCCGGCAGCCTAATAATTTCATTACAAGCAGCGCTATTCGTGTTATCGCGCCATCTTTCGGCCCCTAATACAACATAAAATTATGGTGCCACTCTATAATTTCTATGTTAATATATTCAACCTACAGGTGTAGTGCTTTGAAATTTGCACAGAAGCTGTTCTGAACATGTTATTAATGCAAATGACGCGTCTTTATTTGAACGGCGCATAAATTGAGACAGCGACAAGAATGTTTGCGATTATGGGATGATGTTTAGTGCTCTGAAAATCGGTTCTTTTTGAGGTTTACATTTTTGTCTTAGCATCTCCCGCAGGCGTTGATAAAATATCTCTCTTGTTAAGGACAAGTGCAAAAAGCCTATAAATGCTGATCAAAAAAAAAAAAAGTAAGCATTGATATTCATTGATTTACTGCGTCAGGCGTCAGGTGTAAATCGTTCAAATTATTAAATTGTTGATAAAAGTGGAATAGAGATTGTAATTATTACTTATACGGTACGATTTTTACCTATTTGATTTAATATTTGATAGCACTTCTTCTCAATTACTTAGCTGGCAAATAAAAGCTGTTTTTTTACAAGAATACACTAAAGCTGTAAACGTTAACGATAAACATGACCATTATTCGTTATGATATCAATCAGTTGCAATCATTAGGTACTCAATATATCATTTTGATACCGAATCAGTCGTCAGTTGTTTCAATAGAATAGTGTTTCAACTTGGGGTACGTTTACCAATTTTTAATAAATAGTTTACTCCTTTCAATATTTTTCATCATCATTTCAGCCGTCGGACGCCCACTGCTAGACATAGGCCTCCCTCATGGATCTTCAAGTACCGAAGTAGTTCTCCTAGCTATATAGTAGGTACTATTGAAACCAGATGATTGATAGAATATTATATAGCTTTTTTTTGTAAATAAATATTTATCATCCATAGAAAAAACCCAGACCCAAGACAAATACCTGCAGAAAAGCAATATAGGTAACATTACCGTGCTAGTACCGTATAAAACAAATTAAGGAGGTTTTTAATATCTAAACGTAAGTACTAATCTTTTAATTCAAACCCAGAATACACAATTTAGGCCTATTACAGAATCATACTGCTTTTCAACTAAGTAGTACACACTACTGAGTATATTATTACTATTACTGAATCTGGATCATAATTACGTCATATTTTCCTTTACCTTTAAATCAAAAGGGATATTAGGCCTAATGCCCGATTCGCATGACCGGTGAATTTACCTATATTTCATTATTTATTTCATGTTTGGGCGGGAGTCGCTAATCGGTTATGTAATTATTGGATACAAAATGACTTGATAAGCGCGCCCCAGTTCATTTTGTTTAAATATTGATATCCGTGGGTGCTGGCAGTAGAATTTTACCCCTCCTCTCATGCCCGTGGATGCAGTAAGAGCCTGGTAATATATCTCGTAGCAGGCTCTTACAGCACGGGCGCGGGCCGTTATGTCAGAAATGATGTCATCGCCCGCGACGTGCAAATACTATCCATCGAGAGCTTTGTGGTCCACACAGCGCGTCACATGTTTGACCGCGCGGACAGTGGGCCACATACTCACCTGAACGGCATTGCACCCCTACACGCCCGACCTCCAGACCATAAAGGCAAGTGGCTCTCACAGCCACGAGACCTACTTCAATAGGGAGCGTTGAAGGAAACCTCACCATCACCAACCGCACCTAAAGACACCAGCCTTCAAGGCATAGATCACATGACCCAGGGGTTGTAACCCCTGGAGTGGAAGCCGGGGTAAAGAGAAGAAACCTCGAGGCCCCACCCAGTGACCCCAACAGGGGTACTGAAGACAATGACGACGACGCTCTTACAGCGTCTTTCCGTTTATAAACATCCCGTACTATGCTCGCCAACCCGCCTGCCAAGCGTGGTGAGCGCAGAAAATAGAAGAGGTGTGGTTAGTATATTAACTACCCCTCATCCACAGGCAAGAAAGGAGAGGGAACAATCTACTGCCGGCCCCTCACGGCAAATGTCTTACTAACTTAATATCTCTCTTGTAAATGTTAATTGTAATCACTGTTAATGTTAATCCTTATCGCCCATTGCTGGATAAAGTTCACCCTTTCATTCCCGGCACTCTTTATGATTTTTCGCCAGCATTTGCCAGTCTTTCCTGTCAGCTCGTTCGGCCATAGTCATTAAATATTCCAATTGATATAGTACTTGGTAAATTGATGTTAAGGAGAGAGACGGTTGCAGGACTGTAGATGGTAACTTACAGTGGCAACCTGGCGCCCGCATTTGTATTAAACTGCGTACCTATGTATGTCAATTTGTAACTAAACCTCACGTATATCTTTGATAATAACACCAGTTAGAGGAGACAGATAGTTGCAAAAGGCTGCCACTTTTCCATGGCTATATCCACAGCCTCCAAATAGGTAACCAAGTGGTCCGACCATCTATGCCGACAAACGAAACTATAATGCGCCGTAATCCAAGGTCATAAGGTTTAATTCTCGCGAAGGATTAAGTTCAGTGACAGACAAAGAAATTTTAAAGTGTTTACCTGGTGTACCTTCCTAGAATACAGTAATGGCGAACTCGGTAAGCCTCTTCTATGGAATATGCGATCTGCTAAGATAACTTATTTTAGGGTTGTCAATTTTATTCGCAATTTTAAAAACCCAGGGTTCTTACGACAGCACGACGACGGACTTTAAATTGCTTTGTTTTAGATACTTACCTATAAAAACAACAGATAACAATTTTTTTAACAAAACGTTACTAAACACATAACTTTACCGGGCATTTTATATTGAAAAACCTACTAATGTACTGTGTTAAACATTAACATAACAACGGTAATTATCTTTAAAAATTGCATTCGTTACTTTCGTCGTAGGCTACGTATAATTAATTATTGATCGATTTAAACTTTTTTTTTCATAATTATATTATTTATAAATAAACTAACGAATTAAAATGTTGGACAATTCACACAGCACCCACTAGCATCAACGTAAACAGAGCTTGTGTATGTGGGGATCGAACCCGCTACCTCCTGCGAATCAGTCCGCTATAAGACCAGCTAAGCCAGGTCACTCAAATTATTATTCAGTCCCTCATCATCTCTGTCTTCCGGACCCCTTTGGGGGTCTCCGGGTGGGGCCTCGAGGTTAGACCTCCTTACCCCGGCTTCTACTTCAGGGGCTACTCCTGGGTCAATCGATAATCGCCTTTCAGGCTGATTGCATTTTTTTTATTATTATTATTATTCTTCTCCCTGTGTGATGAGGTCCCGTGGCTGTTGGAACCACAGTCCTTTGTGATCCGGGGGTCTGGCATGCAGCGGGACGTCCCGATTCAGGATTCAGTCCCTACAGTAATCTGTCTTTGGTTTAGGGCAGCCCTTACATCGGTTGTATTGCCCGCCGATTACCAATGCCAACAGCCCGCGGCGTCACAAAGTCTCCGAAAGCCGTGCTTGCGCCGGAAGGATTACTTTTTGCAGATTATCCGAGTATTATTAGTTGGACCGGCATTTACCTGGCAAACCTAGGAGTAACCGTTTACAAATAACTTGAAACTTCTATGTAAATATGTTAAGGTTTAACTTTGGCCTTTTACAGCTATATAAATAGGTTCTACTATTCTATAAATATATCTATTACATTAAAATATCTAGCATAATCATATACCGCATGATTGAAAAGGTTTGGAATAATTAACGATATCTTATGGTACCCTTAGATATACTTCCATCTCTAATTATCTTAGTTCATTATACTGTTATTGATTCTGTGGTTTCATGTTTAACAATCCTTGAACGTGACACACGACCTCACGTTGTGTTCTATGTACATGCTTTACAGTGAAACCAACTTATCAGTTCAAGTTAAAAACTATAACATTCTTTATAAAATCAATAAGTTAATTGAATCGCAGATAGAAACGCGACCGAGTTTGAGCCATTCCAACATTAAAAATTGTCAACCAACATGCTTTCTCACCATTAAAAAATCAAAGCCAAAGATCAGCCTTGGCGTTAGTCATAGTGCTATGAAGCGCAGTATAATGGGAGTCAAATATACGGACCACGTTAGAGATCCATTACTACACTCCCAAAACTCAAATAGCCAACGAAGTCGCTGGAAAAGCCGCCAAACTCAAATAGAACTAAACTACTGTGTGTCGTATGTCAAACGAGCAGTGGGCAAATATCGCAACTGACTGGTTCCCGGACAGACAACGACCACGTGGAAGGGCTAGACGCAGATGGCGAAATAAGCTCGACTCAATGTTAATGAGTAAGGACGCAAAGATTGTAAGGTGGGAAAAGAGGGCTTTACCCTGCAGTAGGACACTTTAGGCTATTTCAGGAGGTCCGTCAGTGCATAGTTTAGATATATGTATTTTATAAATTTATTTACGATAATAAAATACAACCAGACTTATAAATAACTTAAGCCTAAAAGAACTATAATCTTAAAATGGAGTTTATGAATAGCAATAACATAAACGTGGAGAATGTAAAACGTTGTTGCTTGCCACACTTGCTGTCTATAGCTTAGCAGCTCCTCAATAGATATAGTAGTCTACATATAATAACTTGCACCTACAACAGGCAACCTCGATTAATTGCATAGATAGCTGATTTTATATCTTTGAAACTCCGTCTGACTATCGGAATACGAGAATTGTTTCATATACTGTGCCAATTTTATATGCGTGATAAACGGCGGAGCAAAATGAGACCTCTTATATTCATTGATCCCATATTCCTCATAAAAAAATATTCAAACAAAATAAGCATACTGGAAAATTGAAATAACAGCTGTTACTATTAATTGAATTCTGCGCTTATAACCAAACGCAACGGCCGGCAGCCTCTGAAAACTGTCAACCGAACATCTCAGTTGGTGGCACTGTACAGGCAGAAAGCGGTGACAAGGATGGTTATTCCTAGTTCTATTATCACGCAAATATTGTTAGTTCTGAACTTGACTTAGGCAACTGCTTGCGATATGCAAGTCAACATTATCATCGTAATCATTACGGAAAAGTAAAATGTCTCGGAGGCCACAAGGTATTTTATCCCGGGGATCGAAGGCGCAACCTCCTGTGTCTCAGTCGATTATTTCTGCTATTGCAATGGCTTCAAAGTGTTACGACGAACATATTTGACACTCATTTAGTCATCACTACATAGTGTAAAACAAAGTCGCTTCCCGCTGTCTGTCTGTCCCTATATTGCTTAGATCTTTTTTATCACATATATTGTATAAAAACGTTTTAATTGACATTTAACTTTAATGGAAAATGTTTATTTTATTATTTTTAGTAGGTACGTTTTTATAGCTTATTATATATATATAAGCTTGTTTGTTAAAAAGTTATTTTTACTCTTAATTTATTTTTTACTTGTTAGTTATCACTAGACAGTTGGTTTCTTGTCTGTTCATCTAATGCCTGCCATGATAGATTTAGAGTGATGTCATATAATTTTTCGAGTACCTAACTCTCAGCAAGGCCTTTCATTTTATACCCATATTGTAAGAGTGCATTAAGAATATAAAGTTCGCCATCTTGAGTATACCGCCATGTTGGATTTAGAGTGATGTTATTTAATTTTTCGAGTAACTCTCAGCAAGGCCTTTCACTTGATACCCATATTATAGGAGTGAATTAAGAATAACTAGTCCGCCATCTTGGATGTTCCAACATGTTGGATTCAGAGTATAGTCATTTCATTTTCGAATTATTCTTAGCAAGCCCTTCCAATTGATATCCTTATTGTAGAAGTCCATTAAAAATAACTAGTCCGCCATCTTGGATGTTCCGCCATGTTGGATTCAGAGTGACGTCATTTTATCTTTTGAGTTATTCTCTGCAAGCCCTTTCATTTGATACCCTTATTATAGGAGTACATTAAAAATAAATGGTCCGCCATCTTCGGTGTTCCACCATGTTGGATTCAGAGTGGCGTCACAAAGCTGACCACGCATTGTCATCCAAAAAAAAACATTGATACAAAATTTCAGCTCAATTGGTTGAACATGCTTCAAAATTGAGTTGCAAGATTCCGCAAACAAACATAATAACATACATAAATACATACTTACACACATACATACATATTGGGCAAGCTAAATAAAAGCTTGTAAAAATATGAATTTATTGCGAAGTCTTTGAATTAGAGATAGTGTAAACATGTATCCAAATAAGTTCTTAGAACGTCTTGAGTAGTTCATATAGACCATATAATTTAAATAAATACCTTACGAGTTAAAACTCTCGCTGACGCTGCTGTAAGCATATCTACATAACAGCGGACAGCACGACGTCTGCCAGGTCCGCTAGTGGAAAATAAATCAGACTGAGCACGTGATCTCGATCCTCAGATGTTAAACGGGTCTTAATAAGACCACCGCTTACCTAGTCATGCTGTCTAGCGGCTGTGGTAGTAAATATGTAGTCTCCGTTAATTGGCTCCGTATTTTTTATGTTTTAGAGAGTATTAATGACTTTTCGGCGATTTATCTGCAGAAAACACCTACTTACCTTTCGTTTCCATTTACATTAAATGTATTTCTCTGCTCTATCAAATATGTTATTAGATACGAGCAAGATCCCCTAATAAATGTTTTTTACTTAAAAAGGGGTTTCAAATGCATTTTAATTGTATCTATAGACTAATAATCTATTTGTATTTATACGAAAACTCTGTGAGATTTTACAGCGTCAACCACTTTCAATCCATGTTTACGATGCAGGAACCTATTGCGCGTAAAGGCGTGCATCACCTGAGATATAACTCAAAGGCGATAGACCTGAGAAAGGAATCCAACATAAACACATAATGAAATTACAGAAATGCCAGAGATATCGAGCGCTGGGGGATCTCACCAATTACAGCCTCGTGCAGTTGTTTATCAGGCGAGCTTACTCATCTTAGCGCTCAATTCACACCATCATCTCACAAGTGTCGGGAGGTGCTGTTACTGTCCTTTTTTTAGACGGTGGCCGAGTTATGAACTGATGGCGGGAAGGTTAAATGTAGGTTCACAGTTTGTACTGTTATTGAGATTCAATGTCTGCTGCAAACACTTAATTTTGTATTTGTATGTTTTAAGTTGTGCAATAAAGCATTTTCTATCTATATCTACAAGCATCCGTCAATCGACGCTAAGGCTGTATAAATCATATTATGCATAATATTAACAAAAATAATAGACAAAAAATATAGCACAAATTACAAGAATAGAACACAATCAATTATACCGTATCTAAGTAAACCTTTTACACTTTTACTTAGATACTTTCTATTCTTAGAGTTAGAGCAATGGAGGTTTGCGTCCAATGTATATTGAAACTGAGTCCTATCACTGCTTCGCAAGCATTATATCAGGATAAACCTATGTGTCAACATCTTATTCATATGCAAAGTTTTAGCTCGATCTGTTCTGTGGTTTTTGCTAGGAAATATGGGAATGGGAATAATCAAAAGATATTTTTGGGGGCAGAAGGGTCCTAATAATCCCCATACAGTTGATTGCCTACATGGATGTCCTTGGCAGTGTCTTAATAAAACGTCACTTTTTACACCGTGTTTGTTGGTTCCATATTACTCTGACCGACATTACACCACAGTCATTTTACTGCAAGTGGTGCTACAAATCGCAATTATCCTTTCAATTACACCACGCGTCGGCCCTTTAAATCGCTATCCCCTTTCCCGTGCACCACCGCATGTCCATCGTCGTTTTGTCGGCTATCGGCCGATGTCGATGTCGGCGCATCAAAGCTGACCGGACGATGCGCCCGCGACGGTGACTCGGCAGTTTGTAGCTAGGGTTTTTCCTTGCAGCTGCATTTCTGTTTACATTTATTATTTTTATAATAATTTTTAAATATTTCTTTGCTCGTGTTATTATTTTTGATCGACGCGAGACACTTTCTCGAAATGTACAAGTGTTTTGTTTAGTTATATTACAAATGAGAATGTGAGTAGTTCGTCTTAAATATTCTAAACATATTCAGCTGAGGCCGGCATGCCTCGGATCCTAAATTGATTTTTCTTACAATGCTTATTGACTTTTTGCAAGAAATGACAAACATAATAAACGTGGAAAATCATTAATTTTATGGTAGGTTCCTATTACATTTTTGGTTTTAGCACATTTTTATGTGCAAAAATGTGTCATTTTCGCTTTTTGGAAACTTTTAAAGTATGCACATGTTTTGTTCTAGCTGGCTGATAAGCGGGCAAGTGGTTGCGGGCTAGATTCCCTTCGGGGGACACATGTTTCCCTTTTCTGCAGATAATTGTCTCGGGTCTGTGTATGTAAGTATGAAATTACAAAAAAATGTATTTAGGTATTCTATCAGACATCTGGTTTTTCAGATTAAAACATATCCTTAGATGATGCTGTGAGAAATTTCCAGCATATTTTTTATATTAAAAGTTACAGCATCTATCAAGCAGAAATTTTGTACATACATATCTATATTATGTATATAGTTTGTTTATAGTTGTAAATAGTTGTACATATCGGTATAATGTGCAAATATTCTGCCTTATCTGTTAAGTAATATTTGTTTGATACAACAAACATCTTATCGAACTTTCTCATTTATAATATCCTTTTTTTATACTTCTAAATGACGAGACAAGCCGAAGGTCCATCTGATGTTAAGGCGCGTTAGCGAGCTGATCGCGGAGTTTTACTGTTCTGCAGATTCTATATACTATAAATACAGGTAGTGGAAAATAACTGAAAGGTTACTAAGAATATTCAACAATTTATGTTTAAAGTTTCCGTTTACAATTTTCCTTAAACGTCGTATATAAATTCTCAGAGAAACCTCAAAAAAAAAACACAAAACTTTTATCTTCTTCTAAAGTTGAGGTAATTTTTTTTTTATTTTTACGCCTACTGATACAGACGTTTTCAGTTTACGACAACAGGCACTTTAGTTATAAGCATTTATTTATAACTAAAGTGCCTGTAAAATTTAAAAAATATATAACAATAAAAATAAATAATAAAAAAACATAATATTTAACTTTGAATTTATTATGAATTATTATAGCAAATACGACCGCGCGCAAGGATAAAATTTAAACTTTTACTACCTCTACAACGGCTAAGTCATTGGCACACTACAGCGGCACCCTGAGACAAAGAGTTGTAAGGTCTTGTGTGCCCATAATTTCATCCTCCTCCTCCTCCTCCGTCGGTCCCCAGGCTGAGACTTTCTGCAATATTCTTGCGATGGTTTATCCAGTTGACCGGACGAGTTGACGAACGGAAATAATGTTTTTATTTTTTGTGCCATCTCGTCCGCTGCGGCCAATTTTATTGCGGACGGGTTGGCACATTACCCACCTCCCTCTGTCTCGGCTTGGTGGACTTGGTCGGTTTAAAATATAAGTGGGTTTTAAAGTAAACATTCCCAAGTACGGTAGTCCTTAATCCTTTCCTCAAATTAACGAGCATCAAGATCGCGTTTACACAATCAATTATACCTGGCGCATCCGTCCGGAAGTCCTATCATAATCGTCCACTTCCTATCGTTAGTGAAACTTACACCGAATTAAAAAAAGTATGTTAGAACGTACCCGCTTATTATTTAAAGTATTTATTTAGAATTAGGGTTACCTTTCCGCTGTTTTGTGAACGGAGGAATTATCTTATCTTTGTCTTAGTTCATAAAAGTCATCGTCTTTAATAAGTAAATAAAGGAGTTGTTCGCCCAGAACTTAGATGAGCGATTTTTTTTTCAATGACGTCCCATTGCATATGAACTTGGTTTTACATAGCGATTTATACTGGATTGCTGGAATCATCCAAATAATACTAATTTTTATTGGACTTCAAACGCGTAATTTTTCATCAAAATAGAATTGTTAGTTTAAAAGTTTGCCTCAAACAAAAAAAACTATTCCCTAACCCGTCTTATCTTAAAAACTATCCCATTAGTCTCCTTATTTTAAAATTCGTCAAATTAAATTTAAAAATAAGGAGATTATTATATACATTATTAATTACTTTTTTACATTTCAAGAGTTACCCTCGGACAAAAATTACGGACATACGAGTACATCATCATTTCAACCGTAAAACGTCCACTACTGAACTAAGGCCTCCCTCATGGATCTCCATGAGGGGTAGTTGCCATACTCACCACGCTTGGCAGGCGGGTTGGTGAGCGCAGTATGGGATATTGATATACGGAAAGACGCTGCTGCCCATCTTCCGGACGTGTCCCTGAGCAGGCTCTTACTGTATCCACGGGTAGGAGAGGAGGAGTAACATTCTACTGCCGGCACCCCATGGCAACATGTACGAGTACATACATTCAAACAATCAGCCGAAAATAAAAAAATAAATGGAATGGAGGAAAGGATTTGCCGAACTGACTCGTTCGATAAATAATGCTGGACTACATACAGTAAGTACCTTCTAGGTCCAAACTAAGCAACTAAAGCGTTAAAATCTTACCAACAACCTATCATCCGTAGAAATCTCCTTTGTCCAAAAACCAGTATCTACAGTCAACAGCAACCACACACACATCTGCTCAACCTATATAACAAACTACCTAAGGTAAGTACCTAAATCAAAAAAACGCCAAAAGTCGGGCATCGCGAAACGCACGTGCAAGCCCACGGTGTCCCCTTACCGATGTCCCGCCTCCCCGGTCCCACGAAACATAACACCAGGGATATGACGCATTTGGGCTTTATATGACCCAAATGGCAAAACAGACGACCGTTTTAAGTAAATAAGTGGGAGGGCTTAAGACAATAGTGGGTATGTAGAATTTAAAATAAAATATGGTGGAATGGTTTTTGGAGAAGATGTATTAATTGTGTAAATGTGAAGGAATACATTTACATTTCGAGAATCTCAGTTGTACGTAAGGGATACTGCAACCACAGAACGTCGACACAACTGAACTGAACAGAGGATACGTTATACATTTGGACCAGTGGGTATTCTGCCTGAATCACACTCATCCTTATTAAGAAATAATCGCGTGGACTTGTCATTAAAGGTTCACACTTTTGGTTACGTCATCAGCATATCGGTATTCGAATAGTTTGCCGTTATCAATCCTCCAATCGTAAATTTGTCAACAAACAGCAAATTCCTAATCAAAGTACGCGGCTACGCAGTTTTTAGATATTAAATCTGCATTGATAATTATAAAATGAATTGAATAAACCGTGCAATTGATAATAACCACAATGGTCGCGCGCACTGCACACATAATTATATTAATCGGGTGTTGTATCACAAAAGTACACATACTACAAAAAGTTAGCCACTATTGATATTACAACAATCACGGTTTTGGAACCTATCCATTGTATCCTGACCTTCCCTGCCTCTCTTGCTGCCAACAAAGCGCGATGCCAAAAGTTGGATCGTAGAGTACTCCGCGGCTCCCTATAAATCGGTTGATTCATAAAGAGCTATCGCTTGAATTGTACACTTGTCTTGTAAAAGTTGCTTTGTTAGACGGCGCCTGTCATTGTGCTCAGACAATACAACTTGTAAGAAATGCTTTTTAGGAATCCATTGATGAAATTGTTAGGTGACTCGGTTTTGTGGCAAATTGTGTGTAATGTCAACCTGTTGCATGAATACGAATGAATTGAATCCTATGAATGAAGTGACTCATTGTAATAATTTTCTAGTTATCAAAGGATTCTCGCTTTATATTTTTGATTCATTCACCTGATTTTATCATCGGAAATATTAATTTAGAAAATAACAATCTTTGGTATAAAAATGATGTAGAGGCTAATAAAGTTCCTTGAAAGTTAATTGGTCGTAGATCATTATTATTACGTCTTTTACATGAAGGTTGTAAGTACGAAGTTGAATGATTTAGATTTTTATGTCCTGGACGGATTTAGATTTCAGCGTTCATAACTTCAAGCCAAGCTTATATAATTAAGATGCCTCGTACTTAGGCTCTTAGAAAATAAATTTTCGGTGAATATAACATAACGTATTCTACTAGGACTAATTTTGCCGTGGTCTACTGACCACGAGTATACTATGTAACCCATTCTCTTTTGCCGGTAGCGAAGGATACCTCCGGAAGATGGGCAGCAGAGTCTGCTTACAGCCACATGAGACCTTACAACTCTATGTCACAGGGTGATGTTCAACGTTGGTCACGTACGTCAACGTGTTTACCGCGGTATTGCAGTTGTAATAGGTAGAGGATACCGCTCATACCACTAACATCAGGTGGGCCTTTGGCTTGTTTCGTAATTTCGAAGTATAAAAAAATTCGGCCGAGAATTGATTTGTCGATCAATTCTCGGCCGAATTTTTTTTTTCTTTTTTTTTGATCGACAAAACTAATACTATGTACAATCAGTGAACAGAGATAATAAGACAGGGTGTTCAAAATATACCATATTAGCTTTCAAAACATTTAAAATCGAAGAGTTAGATAACTTTCTATACTAACGTGAGAAAATATATTATTTTTAAAGTACGGAGATTTCTTGCGTAATAATTTTAAGTCAGACATCTTGCTGACAAGTTACGATTTTCAAGAAAACCGTGTTCAGGGCGAATGGCCACCTTCGCGAACTTGTTTGAAACTTGTCGCAACGATGTTCGCCTTAAAATTATAACGTGAGTCATCCATATATCGAACTACATTATCTATGCGCCTACCTATACGCTAGGGAATGCGACCGTAATATCGGTAAAACCACAGATAATATAATACACGTAGAACAAACTCCGCCACGGAAGTCGTCAATGAAACCAAGATATTCAATTGACAGGATTTCCAGAATCAGACCTCACAGGGCCTTATCATTCCATCATCATACCTAACAAATCCGCCCAGCGACTAAATAAATCGGTACATGTACACTCACACACACAAGTTCACGCATGCGAGGAAGCTGCGTGAGATTTGCCCGCGCGCAGCTGCGGCCGCCAGGTGTGCGCTCCCCTCTACCTAGCGCATACTGTCACGCACAGAGAGCTTTCATTTATTTTTAAAACAGACATAGACACATCATTTATTTGCTTCTTAGCTCACAAAAATATTACAATAAAAAAACAACAGAAAATGACAAACAGGTACAAAACTTAATCTATAAAAACACAGTTTACGTTAGATACGTTTATTTTGTCACACAAATTACAAACACGCACACACACAACTTACTAAATTCGCACTTAGGTGTGGTTTATCCGAGGCCCAGAACGACAGGTTTTCATATTGACGAAGTTATATTGAGACTCTATTAATAACTTTTTTAGATTTTTTTTAAACGAATGAACAGTTTTACATTTTTTTATTGGAGGTGGAAGGTTATTTCAGTATTTCATGGCCGCGTATTTAAAGCTGCCATGAAATGCAGCCGTTCTGTGCTTCGGACATAAAAATCATCAAAACGACTGTTAAATTTTTGCAATTTCAGTGACAGTGCAGGAGCGCATGCGCCACGGCCGGCCGTCTTGCAGTGAAATAAATAGCGGAATGGAACACTGATTTTGATTACGAAAAATGTTAGAATTATGTCACAAACGCAGATTTTTTTCACTTTTTACACACAAAAACACTCAGAATGTTGTTAACGTTCACTTTTTCTCTACTTGCGGCCTTAAAAACAATAAAATACTTTATTTAAGAATTAATTGACTATGGAGCTCTTACAGAAGCGTGTGCACGCAGCGCACGCAGTTTAGATTTATAGTAGGATTCAATTTAGTCATTGGAACAGTTATAAAATACATTATACGTCATTCGATGCTGAGTCGTGGCCATTTTGCTACTGTAGCACATACGCAATTCAGCACTGTTTGTTTGTTTTATCTAATGTTTTTCCTAATGTATTTTTTTTATAGATTAAGTTTTGTAACTTTTGCAATTTTATTTTGTCTTGTGTTTGATTGTGTTTTTTTGTGTGCTAAGTAGCAAATAAATAATATGTCTATGTCTATGTCTTATATGTAGACTAAAGACGTTACGAACTAAAACATTTATAAACCTGGACTTGTGACACCTTATAGGTAAGAGATTTATGGAAATATGTTTAAAAATTATCATTATTAACACTGCTCTTTTTTTAAATAAACATTAATAAGATCTGGTTAAATAGATAAAAGTAAAGTACAAAACTTCTGTGCACGACAGTACACCGCTACCCCATCAAAATCTGTGAATGCTTGCACAAACCCGCTTCCATGACATAAACAGTCCATCAAGTACAGTATTTATTCCCGTCAATGTCCTGTGAAATGGAATAAAGGGACCCCGTACTTTATGCAAGACCCTTGTAGTTCGACTCCCCGCTAGTAATTATCCTACATGTTTTTATATCAGATTTTTAGTGAATTATTACGTACGGTTTGGATGCGGTACTGAAGTTATTTGATGGTGTACACCGATGTGGTTTGTTGAATTTTATAAAAATATTCGATGTGAAACTGCGCTAATTTTAATGTAATTAGAATTTTGTTTAGAGTAAAGCAGAATTTTGTTTTGTTTTGAAATCTAGAATTTGCAAATGACAGTAGGCAGTAGACGCCTCCCAGTAGACGTCCTACTCAGCCGTAGGACGACCTACCGTTGGCCATGATAAAGATTAGTTATGATTACTGACTTCTGCCCCACGCTTTGCATGCGTTATACCAGGATAAAAGTAGCCCATGTGTTAATCCTGGTCTACCTTTAACTAAGTGCATAATGTTTTAGTACAATATATTTGAGAGTTTTTGCTTGAGACGGTTACAAACATCCAAACAAACCCACCTGATGTTAAGTGGAATGTAACACTGCAGTACCGCGGTGATCACGTTCACAAAGCAGACTAAAAAAATGTCTACTAGCCTAATTTAGGACGAGATCATAGTTAGACTAAGCTGGGCTTTAAATTCTACGCATAAAAATAAAATTTGTGTGTATGTATGTATAATTATGCGCCGTGGGGTGCCGGCAGTAGAATGTTACCCCTCCTCTCATGCCCATGGATGCAGTAAGAGCCTGCTAAGGGATATCTCCGGAGGATGGGCAGCAGCGTCTTTCCGTGTATCAACATCCCGTACTGCGCTCGCCAACCCGCCTGCCAAGCGTGGTGAGTATGGCAACTACCCCTCATGGAGATCCATGAGCGAGGCCTGTGTTCAGTAGTGGACGTTTTACGGCTGAAACGAACGAAACGATATGTATTTAATATCGAAAGGGATGTTCTTAACCAATGAACACCGGAAAAACTTTATTATTATTTTTGATATTTGACTTATTTTATTAACTCGCAGCGTGTCCAAGCCAAGTTCAAGCAAAGTGGACAGGTGACGACGCAGCAGTGTGTAATTTAATATTACTTGAACCATTTGGAGGCATCTGATTTTATTTTAAACTAGCTTTTGCCCGCGACTTAGTCCGCGTGGTAGTCAAAAAACGTAAAATCCCCTTTTTCACGCAGAGCTACTTTGATTCGAAAATATAAATCCCATTTATTCCCTATCCCGTGAGAATTTCCAAAATTCCCTTCTTAGTGCACCTCTAGGATACTCAAGGTATATGTGTGCCAAATTTCAAGTCTTTAGGTCCAGTGGTTTAGGCTGTGCGTTGATATATCTGTCAGTCAGTCAGTCAGGACTTTGAATTTTATATAGGGGAGACCGGGGACAAAAGTAACAGTTTGTATTCCATGCCAGATTTCTCGTTAATAAAAGTATTTGTGATAAAATAATGATAGCCATAATAAACTTTCGTTTATGGTCTATAAATGTACATTATAATTTTATATAATATATCATGGTTTCTGAAAATTATTAAGCTGCCAAAAAAAAATGGAGATTGTTACTTTCGACCCCATGGTCAGGGCGATAGTAACACAGCGTAGGTCGAAAGTAACACCGTATAAATTCTCCCCTATGTTACAATAACAATAAAAAACAAGGTTTAATCAAATTATTTATTTCAAAGTTATATCGTTCCAAAAACTGCTCTATCTAACTGTAACTTGTGGATGCAGTGCGGCGGAAATGACAACAACACGATCCCTGTTGTTTTGCAAAAATCCAGTGCTTTAATAGATATATGGGATGCGTGATTGTCAAGCAGAAGCAGACATTTTTGCTCAGGAGTGGGCTTTACTTGTCTTTTGAAGTGCTCTAAGAACAGCAAAAACTAATTTTCCTGCATCCGTCCGCCTGCATTCTCTGCCCCAGCAGATCCGATCGGACCTTCCCGTATCATTAAGGTATTGGTATATTTTCAATGGGAACACGAATAATTGTGGTATATGCCCTCCTTGAGCATTAACAGCAACTGCAACAATCACTAGCCTCCCACGTTCAGCTGAGGTTACCGCACCTACCGTACCTGTTTAACTCCTTTCTGAGCCACTATTTTGTTCGGTCTTTGTACCGGTTGTCACCCCGGTCTCATCCATATTCCAAATGTCTTTTGGCGCAAAGTTATGCCTGTCCATAACTTCAGCCAGGTTATCAAAAAAGTTGTTACCATTATGTTCGTTGAAGCTTGTAGCGTGCGATAAACTCGTTGCTTGTGGACTTCTCAGGAACAGGCTTGGGTGTCTTTTCAAAAATCCAGCTAGCCATTTCTTACCCGCACTATTATTGTCGTTTCACTTCTCTGGATATGTCTTCTCATATAATTCGTAGGCCAGCTTGCGCACTTCTGTTGGGATCAATCCAAAATAGACACTGGAACATAAAATGATGTAGTCCCGTAAAACTAATTCCTCTTCTAAAGTGAAAACGCGGTTGACGCAACGGTAGCCAATTTTTGCATGAGTATTTCCTGCTTTAAGTTTTTTAATAAGTATATCTATTTAATGTGACATGACAAACATCATATTTTCTTGCTAGTGCTCTTATCTTTGTATTGTCTTTTAAATGTTGATGTGCTGCTTTTCTATAGACTTCTGTGCTAGTTAGTGGTGCCTCTTATCAGTTTTTTTAATCCGCTGCCGTGGCATTCTGTTAAACAAAAAAAAGAAAAAAAAAGTTTAATAACATCGTACTCATATTTACTACTACGGAGACAAAAGTAACACGTTACTTATGTCCTGACATGAGATGTTACTTTTGTGCCCAACCCCGTTTTTAATATTTGATGCCAAATAACCTAAAAACTAAACATGTTACACGAAAACAAGTTATAACATGCTAAAGACAATCTTAAGGTTAATCAACGAACTAATAGTCATAATTGTTATCAGCATCTTAATACTACGTAAACACTAAATGAATAAACAACAAAAAACTTACTTTGGGTGCAAAAAATCACGATACGTCCACTAACGCAACCTTGCCGCGTGTTGTGGGCGCGGAGACTGAACTCATGCGCTGGGGCCGGTGCAAGCTAACACCCAAAGGTCGCGCGCGTCGTTCCGGATATTGGACAAGTCTACAGAGCGTTTGTTACTTTCAACCCGCCGTTACTTTTGTCCCCGGTCTCCCCTATATTGATTATCAACATAACATGCTATGTGAATAAATTGTAACAAATTAAATTTTTGCACGCCTATCTTAGGTAGATTGTATTTGGACTTCATCATCAGCCGTAAAACGTCCACTGCTGGACATAGGCCTCGCTCATGGATCCCTTCCAATTGATCATGAGGGGGTTGTTGCCATACTCACCACGATAGGCAAGCGCGTTGGCGAGCGCAATAGGGGATGTTAATACACGGAAAGACGCTGCTGCCCATCTTTTGGAGGTGTCCCTCGATTCTTACTGCATCCACGGGTAAGACAGGAGGGGAAACATTCTACCGCCGGCAGTATTTGGACTTAAGATTAGATAATCAGAACTATTACAAGGGGTATAAGAAATATCTACCCTCTTCCCTTCCACAAATTAACGCAGGTTAATCTGACAGAGTGGCTAAAAAGCCTCAACGTTTTCTCATTATGTTTGTAGGTAACCTTTCATTTTGGTTCCAAATAAAATATTTTGTATTTGTATTAAATGCATTACATACATTCTGACAAATAAGTTAATAACTAAATTTATAAAATAATTGTATTAGCTTTGAGCACAACTTTACAGCTAGATTAAGCTTGAGTTTAACATTTAGATAAAGTTAAGGAACATTTTCTTTAGACTTTGATCACTTCAAGTTGAAGAGCTTTCTAGCTTTTGCCTAGACTAAAACCGCAATTGGAAATCCCGTTAGGTACTACAATGCGTGTGGCCGGGTGGTCAGCCACACATCACATTATTTTAGTAAACTGGTCAAATGTGGCGTTTGCTTCTCTAATTCCCTCTTCGATTAGGAGCGTGCGAGTCCAGTGGTACTTACATACTCATCAATAAGACCTTTAGAGGTTGCGATACGATTTTTAGGGAGCAAAGCCCCCTATTATGCATAGCGCTGTCTGTCTGTCTGTCTGTGCATGACACGATTACAACCGAACGCGTTGACCGATTTATGTACATGAAACCTTTTTTGTTAGCACTCTCTTAATGAGAGAAGGGTACTGGTTGATTTTGGGGTAGGGTCACAGGGACCGGAGTTATTGTAACCTCAATGTATTTGAAATTTTGAAATTTTTTATTTAATTTTTTTATTTTTTGGAAACCTTCGCCCCCTTTTCTGGTACCCCCGTACCAGAAAAGGGGGCGTACCAATGCTTGTTAATGTAATGCGAACAGATGGTTAGCATACTTTTCTGCCTTCCAATTTGATTAAAAATGTCTTTGAATTAATTTAAAATGACCGGGGGCGTCGACCACATGGGGCTTTAGCTACGAACTCTAATTTCATTCATTTCAGCCGTAAAACAACCACTACTGAACACAGGCCTATCTCATGGATCTCCATGATATTTCCATACTTACCACGCTTAGCAAGCGAGCGTAAGTACAGGTTTTCGATACACAGAAAGACGCTGTTGCCCATCTTCCGGAGCTATCCTTTAGCAGGCTCTTACTGCATCCACGGCCAAGAGATGAGGCGTAACATTTTACTGCCTCTTTTAACTATTTTACACCCCACGGCAATTTAGACTCTAATACTTAACAACGTTTGAATTTTTGAACGGGTGAAAAGGAAGTTAAAATCCACGGTCATCGCCTAAGGAGTATTTTGGGAATAATCCATGATATGGTAGAGTCGAGTCCTATAATGATTATATTTGTTCACGTAGGTACTCCTCATCCTCAAACAATCACTCCGTAAAGCCTGTGAGGATCCCAGGAAAATTCTGCGTTTCTGGTCAGAGTTAGGCTGGCTATGCTAGTCAGACTTTTTGCACGCACGGTCATCGCCAAGGTGAATTTTGGGAATAATCCATGACAGTGTAAAGTCGAGTCGTATTATGGTCCTATTTGTTCACGTAGGTACTCCTCATCCTCAAACAACCCCGTAAACCCTGTGAAGATCCCTGGAAAATTCTGCGCTTCTGGCTATGCTAGCCAGACACTTTACGCATAATGGACCACCTTGGAGTCTAAATGCGGAAAATGGAGTCACACACTAACTAACTAACACGTACTCCTCAACGTTCGACTTTTCTAATCTAAGATGCAGCATACGACGTTTTCGAGTTTCGGTCGTATGTTCTTAATGCCCCTTGACGTACACGTTCGCGGGTACACGGCGATTTGACGCGTTTCGAGACGGGTCACTTCACGACAGGTCTATATTCCATCGAGATGTATTCGGGAAACAATCCAAACCGGAAGTGCTTTAACCAGTAAGCTACGGAACCCGTGTGGATACCGCTGAAATTCTTGATAAGGTGATATCGGTTGAGCACCGATGAGATCCCACCGATCCCACCAGAATGGTAAATTTTAAACAAGGTTTTTCATTTCCTTGACATGTTTTTCCTAAGTGTGGTTAAACACTACAAAAATTACAAACTAAACAATCCAAACCGTTTCGGGTCCAATATATTTGTTCACATTCTTTTCGGCGTTCGGCGTTTTCTTCTTTGACTGACTTCTTCTCTAAGAACATAGTCTACGACATTTTAGAGCTTGTGGTCGTTAGTTCTAAATGCCTCCTGACCGTAAGGCACGGTTCGCGGGCACACGGCGATTTGACGCGTTTCGGGACGGGTCACGGCGGGTCACGCTAATGTCACGCGGCTTTCTATCACTCACGGAATGAAAGTCACTTTACACGATCGATGGCTTCCCTCATTTTCGAGGATTGATGACTAAGAAACTCCATGGCATGGTTTACTTGCGATTTCACGGTTGAGACGGATCTATTAAAGAATGTGATAGTTCTTAGCGGTTGCCTTGTCGAAAATATTTGCAAAACTGTGGTCTTATCAGTTGTTTCAGAAATGATTAACTTACCTGTACGTATTAACTACTTTTAAGCCACTGCAGAATTTACCTGTTCTTTCCTCTGACTAATAGCCGACTAAGGATGATATGGATAATGGGCAAGCCTATTTTGTCTATCATGTAACGCAGCGTCCCGTACAGCATGAAAACCAGTTGCTGAAACTACAAAAACATCTACAATAGATGTAAAAAGCCATAAAAAAATCTGCAAGTTAAAAGTTTTTGGTGTTACATCTGTTATTCATCATCATCATCATCTTTTTAAACTTTCGGGATCACAACACGTTATTAACATACATATAACCGTGTATTTATCGCGTATCGTTTCGCTTAGATTGCACCAAGCATGGTCCCGGGAAGAGTCTACGTCGGGAAATAATAAAGGTAATTTACGCGATAAATACCCGGTTATATGTATGTTAATAATCATCATCATCATCATCATCACAGCCGTAGAACTACTGTCCATGTCCGCTAGACATAGGCCTCCCTCATCGCTCTCGAATGTCAGGGAGTTGTTGCCATACCCGCCACGCTTGGTCAAAACAAAATGTCCATTTTCATTTGAGTGTTATATCTGAATAAAATAAAAATAAAGATGTTTTATTTCGAATAACAAGACCCATATTTTGTTAGTAAAGATATTAAAGAAAAAACTTAAAAATATTAGTAACAATTACAACTTGTGATAAAGTTGTGTAATACAATGTTTCTACAATTAGTGTGTTGTGAATCACAACACACCAAACTATAAAAACACTATATTACTCCAATCACCCTACGCACAAAACATATCCAGAAAGGAGTGAAGACCCTATCAGTAATAGTTTTCAGGATGCTGTTCGTACTATCCCGGACTCTGCGCATCAGGGAAGCGGTCTTTTTGCGGAGAATAGCTGTAAACCCATCTACTTGGTACTCTGAATAGCAAGAACTCAGTCAGTACTAGAAGAACTTAACTGGGTGCTTATCTTCTTTTTTCGTTATACTCTTGACAGAGTAGTCGTGGTTGTCATGTCGGAGGGGGCTGTGGCAAACAGGACAATCCTACGCCATTTGTCGCGTACCGCAGCCCTTCTGGTGCATCCAAGTAGTGTACCGTCCAATGCAGCCTTGATTTGATCGGTCCATCTCATGGGCGCGCTGCCACGTGCTCGTGTGCCCTCAACTCTATTATGAACCACAAGGCGTTCTATGGACACCTCCCTGCGTAGCGACACGTAGCACGTGTACTAGACAAAAGTAAAGTAAGGCCTTTGCATGTATTATAGATGGTTTATGAAGCGTCAGCAACTGGTAATCATGTTGTACGGGACGCTGCAGTGCCTGGGACATTGTTTGATGGATTAGGCTTGCCCAGCACCTATACCATCCTCTCAGCTTAGGAAACATCGTGAGGAAACCCGCGGCTTAGTTAGCTTCAGACGTATTGACCTGTTCTTTCCTCTGACTAACAGCTGACTAAGTGTACTTGTAGGACTTAAATATACCAGGGGCATGATTGATTAGTCTTGTCAAGCACCATTCTCTCAGCGTAGTCGTATACAGAGGAACTATAACGAGCCAGTAGTTTAATTTAATTAGCATACGCTCATGTACATAACTCTGTGGTATTTCCACAGATGAGCGAGCGAGCGCGCCCGTGACTTCCGTTTCCGGCATCGGCGCAGGCGCAGCATCCGCGCGCAGCCGACCGGCGCGGCCTGCCTACTGCCCAACCTGCTTGTAAGTTATACACGTTATAAGTACTAACATTTGTATCGGTGTACGATTATAGAGGTACATAAAAATATTTGCAGTGGGCTGCCAGCAGTAGAATGTTGCCCCTCCGCTCTTGCCCGTGGATGCAATCTGCTAAAGTATACCTCCGGAAGATGGGTAGCAGCATCTTTCCATGCATCAACATCCCGTACTGCACTCACCAACGAGTTTGGCAACGCTCATGACCTGTATTTGCGGATATGAATCCCTCCTCCCTCATGAGAGGGAGGCCAATTTCTAGCAGTGCACGTCCTGCGTCTGAGATGATGATAATTATAATATTTTGATGATCTCCTTCCCCACGGGCAAGAGAGCAGGGGTAATATTCTCCTGCCTTATAAACAAAACCCTGCTAATATTATAAATTCGAAAGTTTGTTTGTAGGGACGTTTGTTATATCTTCAAGCAAAAACTACCGAACAGATCAAGCTGAAACTGTATACATGTATAGACGTTGACCAGGATTAACACATAGACTACTTTTATCCGTGTAAAATGCGTGCGAAGCTGTGGTCAGAAGCTAGTATTAAATATTATAATGTATTATATATTATAGGTAAAAAAGCAACCCTGCAGTGGGTGCATTTTGTCTCCGAAACATCACCATCCATAACAGTATGTCCCATAAATATTATATATTTATTATAAAATATTGTTTATCCTAATTTTCTTGTTATTATGGTTATAATTGGTAATAATTGGAAAATAACGCTAAACATTCAACTTTAGTTTTTTTTCATTTTGTATGAAGTTTTACTCTGGAGTAATCACAGATTTTCTGAAAACTGAAACCGTTTCTGGAACCTTGGAACAGTTGGCACAGATTACCTACAGCATTATGTACTGCATTGCGTTAATCGTATATTATACACATCACGTATTGAACTGCCAATAATTGAAAGTAAACTTGCTGCCCGCGGCTTTGCTCGCGTTTTTCTTGCTCTAATGTTTTTGACTGGAACCCTTATAAGTTTTCTAAAATGATAGTAGTCTAAGATAGACCTTAAAACATTAACTATCATCCAGCTAAAGTCCCATCAATATCGGCTAGCCGTATTGGAGTTTATTTGGAGTTTTTGAGTTTTGAGTAACAGGCAGACAAAATGTATATATTTTTTGGTAATAGGTATCGTGTAAACTTATGAAGCAATAAGTAAAAGCTGTTATTTTAATTAATGGGATCAGGCCTTACTTTGCGGAAATCCATGACAATAAAATGCAATGAAAATATCTAGTTTTAATTCCGCTAATGCTGAGATGCATATGCACCACCCTCCCGCCCGCTAATTATGCACATGCAGGGAGAACTAGGTTGTTAGTGCAACATGCATACCCAAACCCACACGACGACACGTGTTTCGCCTCTCCGCGAGGCATCTTCAGGTGAGACGCCGAGGTGCTGGCTGATCGGCGACTTTCGTTCCAACCACCCGTATTTTGAGTAGATGTTATTAGCAAACGGCATACCGAATTACCTAAATTAATGTTAATTAAATAAAATAACATAATTAAATTAATTTACGACTAATTAACACAGCCAAAACTTAAACTACACGAGGTAACTGCCAGTTGCTTCACTAGGCTTCACTTGTAACGAACAAACTTGCACTAAACGATATTATGTTATGCAAAGATATGTTTGTCTAAAAAATAACTATATAATACAATAGAACTACATAGATTAACACAAAAAAGTGATGTTCGCGATGCAGCGGCCAGGCAAACTTCACGACGGATTCAAAGAGTGATACACCGCCGCTAGTCCCGTAAATAAGATATGCATTGATATTTTTTTAAGTGTAGAGAACTTTTAGTGGTGAGTTGTTCCGGGGAAGTATAGTTACATTACTTGACACACAACCAATAAATAATTTTACAAATAAAATACAATTGAAAATAATAAATAATTTTAATGATTTCTGTTCGAGCTAGCTGCTTATATATTTTATCTAACGTACAAGAACGTTTAAAAAGAAGGATGTTTTAGTGATATTCTTTCTATATCAGTTTTAGTGATATAGAAGGAATATCACTAAAACTGAAGCTCTAGCGGACTTAAAAATATGAGTCAATGAAATACGAAAATGTATGAAATACAAAGAGGCTAACTATTTCTGCCGCCAAGAAATAATGTCTGCATTGCTGTGTTACGGTTTGAAGGGCCGGTGAAATTACCGGTACATGAGACCTTACAATTCTGTCTCAGGTTGACGGGCGCAATGTAATGGAGCGTTGGTCACGTGCTTAGTGAACGTGATCACCGCGGCATTGTAGTTGAATAGCTAAAGGTTACCGCTTAACGTTAGACCTTCGGCTTATCTCATGATTAAGTAGTATAAAAAACACCAATACGCCATACCTACGTCCAAGTTTTCACAAAGGGCCCTGATTGCGCAAATCACTGCGCAATTACTTGCATAGCTGACGTGACAAGTTGGCTTACGTCAAAGATTTGCGTCAAAAACGCAAGGAGTTGCGAGCGTGACGATGATGCTGTCGGAAGTGCACCCATTAGCCTGTCCGAGGCGACACATCCGCCCTATGCCATTCTAGATTTGTGTAATCTAGAATGGCGTGCTATATGGAACTGCACCTGTAGTATGATAAACTTCAGTTGTTATTACTGCGCTTCACCATCATCTCAGCCGTAGGATGGCAACTGCTGAACAGCCTCATGGATATCCAAGTCATGAAGAGAGATGCTGCTGCTGAGGTATCCTTGGCAGATTCTTACTGCATCTATTAGTACTAGTACTAGTAGTACTAGTACCTATACTAAACATATTTGGGTATGTAGTATAATCTAATCGTAAAAAAAAAATATTAGTGCAATATGAATTTGCATAGAACCTACCAACTTTGAAACAAAGCGAAGCATGCTAGTCCCGATGTCAGCAGTTTTCGTCATCAGGCGGCTCGAAGCGAGCTCGCGCCGGCCCGACCGACCACCGAGCGATAACGAACATTAGCCGGAACCGGTGTGGTACCGCCTCTGGAACGTGTTCTGGATTCCTAGCGGAGGTGCCTACTACCCGACTATATGTCTCACGGGTTCACTACGCCGTGCAGATTAAGGAGGTGGAGGATTACCTCACGAAGAAAACCGGATACTGTCTAAGGGTTGAAAAGTTATCTTCCCACCATAGCGTGAACTTTAGTTCTTTTATGGTGAGAGTTCCAACGGACAAACTATCAACTTTTATGAGTGAAGAGTTCTGGCCAAAGGGAGTTAAATTCCGACGGTTCGTCGGACGCCTGCAAGCGGACACCGTGAATCGTCGCTGTGAAACAAGCATGCGTCATACGTCGCCGTCCTAAACGTGTGTTAGCAATAAGTTTATACTATATATATGTTAGATTTAAGGTATATATCTATGGGCCGTAGAATAAGTTATTTAAGATCTGTGTACTTTTCTATTGTTGCCTGAGAATAAAGATATTATTATTATTATTATTATTAGCGAAGTTTGTCACTGGTCAGGTGATGTTGTGTTCCCGGCAGGGTGCACCGGAACAAGTTAAGAACTATGCTGGTACATAATTTTAGTTATTGAAATTGCAAGAATTCTACAGTTTTACTCTTAGTATTTTATTATGGTAGGTGTTTAACAATAGGAAATATGTAATATTTTTTTTATAAACATTAAAATTAAAAAGCAAAAATAATCTATTATAATAAATTTAGAATTTTAGCGTTGATATGTTGATACGTTTAATTATCTGCATAACAGATAAGCATAGTAAATACTTGGTAACATGCCTATGCATGCCATTCCGTTTTGGACAGACGTGCACAGAAATAAACTATTAATTATTATTATTGTTACTTTATTTATTTTTGTTGTTTTTTTAAGTGTTTTAGACAAACACCTGCAAAACAATTACCAACATTTGTCCAATTCCGCTATCTCCTGCGTATCAGTCAGCTATAAGCTTCGAAATGTGAATTGTTATAGTACAGCATTGCACTTGCCTATGGAATTCTTAAGCCACGTATATACGAGTAGTTGTAGAAATGTAATCGATTACTAGAAATAGAAACGTCCAGGGTCAGTCACACGTGCTGTAATGGGATGTCAAATGTTACAAAGCGGTAGCTCTCACTGCTATTGAATTGGCTATGGAATTCACAAGCTTCGTAGATAATTTGTACGATTGTAATCCAGTAGTAGAAATAGAAACGTCCAGGGTCAGTCAGGTATCTGTGAGGGGATGTCAAATGTTACAAAGCGGTAGTTCTCATTGCTCTTGCCTATGGAATTCATAAGTCACGTATAATAGTGGTACCAATGTGGATTACATTCGTGCAAATAAATAATGCTGGACAATTCACTCAGCATCATCTAGCCCCAAGCTAAGCAGAACTTGTGTTATGGGTACTAGATGACTGATATACTTAATACATAATACTACATAGATAGATATTTTTTTATTATATAGAGGTATAGAAAAACATCTAGAACACCCTGAAGAAATATCTGCAGATCATACATACATTTGTTCCGAGGCGGGAATCGAACCCACAACCTCTTGCGTCGCAGGCGGACCTTCGCCCGCTGCGCCACACAGGTCGTCGAATTTTCATTGCTCATGCCTATGGAATTCATAAGCCACGTAGATAAGAGTAGTTAGTTGTACGACTGTAATCCAGTAGTAGAAATAGGCACGTCCAGGGTCAGTCACACGTGCTGTAAGAGGATCTGGCGGTCGCGCGCGCATCCTGCGCGAGATGAGACGAGCCTTCCTGCGCCCGCGCGGTTGCACGCGCCGCTGAGCGCGACGGAGGAAGCCGGGGTCATTTAGTGTTCTAATTTTTATAGAAATATCGCAAATATAAAAATAGGCTCTATTTTGTCTCCGAAATTGTTTATCCTATAGTAATCCATAAAATGTTTCTTCTTAATCATCGTTTGCCCGATAATCAGGATCTATAATATAACGAACATAATAATACTACTAATGTCGGTCTCCATAATGATTAATATGCATAAAGTCATTCGCAATAATTAATGAAATCCATAAAATTATAACTCATAAACATTATTTTCCTATAGTTTGTTATTTTTATAGTGTTTAACCACACTTAGGTATAACATTTTCAAAGAAATGAATAACCTTATCAAAAATTTTATGGTTCCGGTGGGATTCTAACCCACGCCCGTCAAATGGATACTTGACGCTTCCTTAAGCCGGAAGTGCTTTGACCGCTAAGCTACAGAACCGATGTCGGCACCCGCTGAAACTCTTGATAAGGTGATGTCCGTTTTTTTGATAAGGTTATTCATTATTTTCCTAATTATTTTATAAGTTTAATTTTGTGTATGAAACACTTGCTCTTGCTTTTAATAATGTTTAGTCATGAGTAATTTTATTCAAGACTCGTATTTTTTTATCTGTATTATTTGTTGTTGTACTACCTTCTGTCAACTACATTTAGTGGTGTTTAGATTTAGCTTATTTTTATATGTATAACCTATCTATGAAAACTTTTAATTGGCCAACAGCATGCAGGTTCTTTTGCATCTGTAGTTGTTTGTTTAAATGCGTAAGTTTTCTTGAGATATTGAAATAAAATAATAAAACCATTGGCAGCCGCTGAATACGCTTGCACGTAGTATTTTAAAGTTTGACTTAAATATATACCTACCTACTTTATATAGACAGCAACGCCGTGTTGGCCAATAGAAATTGCTCCCGACGAAAACATCTAATATATAATTACTTAACTAAGTTACTATTCTTTCAAAGGCAGAGTTTTTGGTTGACTATAAAAAAACATATAAATAACCTACTGTTTCTCCATCTCGGTTATGTCACAGGCATTGCTTTCGGATTAAAAAAAAACAAATAACCTACTGTCTGTCCATCTCGGTTCTGTCACAGGCAGTGCTTTCTAATGGTTAAATATTATAGATTACATATTTCTAATCTAATATCTAAATTTCAAGTTTACCCCGACCTCCCCTAGAATGTGTGGGATAACATTACTAACACCGGAAATCACTTCGTAATCACACTTCTATCTTTTAGATCGTTTCAATTACAATAAACCACAGAGCTCCCATGGCAATTAAAAAATACATTAAAGCTTAAAACCTAGGTGTTGTTTGATTTGACTGATAAAAAAAATTAATTTCGTATTAACGTGTGTGTTTGTTATTAAGGCTCCAGGTGACACTTATTTCATCATTTCAGCCATAAAACGTCCACTGATGACAACAGGCCTCCCTCATGGATCTCCATGAGGGGTAGTTTGCCATACTCACCACGCTTGGCAGGCGGGTTGGTGAGCGCAGTATGGGATGTTGATACACGGATAGACGCTGCTGCCCATCTTCCGGAGGTATCCCTTAGCAGGCTCTTACTGCATCCATGGGCATGAGAGGAGGGGTATCATTCTACTGACGGCACCCCACGGCGTCAGACACTTATTTAGTAAAGTAAAATTAAATACCGGCCGTATTTAATTTTAATTTTCTAAATAAGTGTAGTAAAAATGTAGTTCTTGTAGAGATAAAAATTGATAACTCTTTTATTCACACTATTTGCACATTTAATTGTATTTATTCAGTTTAACTTTTAGAGAGCAATGTAAGTAGATGTTTTTTTAGGGTTTCGTACCTAGAGGGTAAAAACGGGACCCTATCACTAAGACTCCGTTCTCCGTCTGTCCGTACGTCTGTCAGTCAAAAGGTTATACAGAAACTAAGTTGTACCTATCTCATGAATCGTAATAGCCAGACAGTTGAAATTTTCACTGATGATGAATTTTTTTTGCTGCTATAACAACAAATACTTAAAACAGAATAAAATACATATGTAAATAAATATATACCATACAATAAACGTGTTTCTTTTCCGTATTTTGCCTGATATTAATAACGGCAACAGGTAGACGCTTCAAATATTCACAGAATAATAGGTATTTACTTGAAAAGTAAGCGCGCAGAAAGTTAAAGCGTTTTAGATTTGATGAAGGTTATTGATGTTATCAAAAACCTTCGACATTCCCAACACTACGTAAGTTTTGTCACTCGTATGACTGACACAGCTTCATTACACGATTCCATGAAAAGTTCGAAACTAAAATTTTGATCTCCACTCATTTTACTATTGGTTTGGTTTATTTACTATCGGTGGACTTTATATTAAAAAAAGCGTTATTTTTTATTTCATATATTTAAATTAATTAACACAGTAATAAACAATCACATTAATTAAAATACATGCTCCATTTACGGAATCATAACAAATTAATTAACTATTATTTAACTTATTTAACTATAACACAATATCATACAGCTCAAGCTATAGTAAAATTAAGAAAATTAAAATAAGAGTTTTCCAAAAAGGAATAGAACGAATTTATACGGGATACAAGCTTAAAGACAAAGTCAAATATAAGAAAATTAACTAAAGCTAAAGATGCAATTAAAAAAGTTTTATATTTAAAATGGAAATGGGCGGGACACTCACAGAGAGTTTCGGGCGATAGGTGGTCAAAAAGTACAACAAACTGGTACCCAATCGACAAGAAACGTAGACCAGGTAGACCACATAAAAGATGGACCGATGACACTGCCAAATTAGCAGGTAAAGCTTAGAGTACTGCAGCGAGAAACAGAGAGAGATGAAAGCAGCTGGAGGAGACTTTTGTCGCAACGACCCTTGCACCAACGAAGATGGAATTTAGTACATAAATAACCTGTTATTTTAAATTTAGTTGTGTAAGGAAACAATAAAGCTTTTATTATATTATTATTCATCATCATCATCATCATCATCATTTCAGCCCGTAAAACGTCCACTACTGGATCTCCATGAGGGGTAGTTGCCATACTCACCACGCTTGGCAGGCTGGTTGGCGAGCGCAGTGCGGGATGTTGATACACGGAAAGACGCTGCTGCCCATCTTTTGGAGGTATTCTTTAGCAGTTTACTGCATCCACGGGCATGATAGGAGGGGCAACATTCTACTGCCCCACGGCATATTATTATTATTATATCACAAAAGTAATGTACAATCTATTGATTTCTTTGATCTCTTCAGCTCAGACCACTAAAGACAGGTTCAAGTAGATGTAAAACACACTGAAGCATCATTGACTGATCATAAACATCAATAAATCAACAAAGCGTTATTTCAATTATCCGCTTTTATCAAATTCAATAGATTAGACGAAATTTATGCACCGTAGTTGGCACGCGATGAGATGGCCAAGCCAAATCAATATGACGTTTGGAACTATTGAAGATGACTCGCATCATATCAATTGATTTAAATAGCCCTAAGCTTCACTTACGTTAATTCAATTCAACATAATAATATGTTAACATCGAAAGTGGCAATCATCATTCTGATAAACCTTACTTTATAATTCTATAGTTATGCAAAATTGTGTTGTAGTATTGTAAGATTGTTGGCATTGGTCCGAGCTGAAGCTTTCAATGAGCAATAAGTTGATGTAAATCACACTGAAGCATCATTGACAGACCATCATACAACAACAAATTTAAATTATCCGCTCCTATCAAATGCTCAATAGATTAAATGAAATTTATGCACCGTGTAGTTGGCACGCGACAAGATGGCCAAGTCTATGATACGCTATGAACACTGAATTGAACTGTATTGAAGATGGCTTGCATCATATCAATTTATTTTAATAGCCCTAAGCTTCACTTATGTTAATTCTATTCTACATACATATGTTTATATCGAAAGCAATAATCAGACACATGAACCTAACTTTATAATTCTATAGTTATGCAAAATTTTGTTTAACGCGATCTGTTGGTATTGTATCATCAGTTAATAATGGAGGTCGATGAACTTTGTACAACTGCGAGCAAAAGTGGTTCGAATGCTATTTTAGTTGGCTTGCTTTGTCATTCAATTGACGATCGTAATCTTGTGGTAATTTGTAATGGTGATTTGAAGGGAGGAATACATTTGAATGGCATCGACTTACACCAATTCTATTTAATCAGCTTGTAAATGATATGAGACATAAGTAGGGTACTTTTATGAACTAAGCAGTTAGTAAGGCTCTGTGTGTTATCCACATAATATTCAAAAAAGTATTGTTTTTTTTATTTTATAAAAAAAAAACAGAAAACCTACTTACGAATTCCTCCTTTCGTTGATCGGATTGTCGTGTGTGTGCCAATGGATTTTTATTTCTTCAGAAATACATATAAGTGCACATTTAAAACGTGCTTTAACGGTGAAGGAAAACATCGTTAGGAAGCTTAAGCTTCCTAATAACAATATAAGGAAGGAAAAACAGGGCAAAATATAATATTATATTGCCCTGTTTTTCCTCTGACTAATAGCCGACTAAGCTGAGAGGATGGCATAGGTGCTGCGCAAGTCTTATCAATCTAAAAATGTCTCAGCCCCTGCAGTGTCCCGTACTGCAAAATACCAATTGCTGGCGCTGTATAAATCTTGGAAGTAATAACCAAACAATTTTATATTTTATTGACAGCTCCTTTTTGTTATCCACTGCTTAACATGATTACAATCATCTATAACAAAAATGTATACCCAACAATAAATATGAAGCGCAAAATCCTGTCAGTTTAGTACCTGAGTTGTTAATGTGTGGCACTGTCCACTAGTAATTAGTTATCAACGTTCCACCACTGAAAGAAGCTTAACATTGAATACCAATAAATCTAAAACCGTTCATTGACCTTTTACCGCAAACACTTTTATGTGCAACATTACTGAACTTCACGCGTAGAGAGTGCTCTATAGGTTTACTGACATTGTATCAACGTAAACCAATGATACCTACTAATATTGACGAGCTTCTTGGCTCGTTTGTCTTATAGCCAGAGCAGAAGGTTGCGGGTTTGATCCCCGTCAAGAGACAAAGGCTTGTTCTTCAGCAGATATTAGTCTAGGCTAGGATCTGATCTAGATCTATTTCGTATGATCAGTATGAACCCCAGTATTCAAAGAAAATTAGTTTTTTTTAATATATGATGATAGTATATTAAAAAAAACATCTGGTTTCCATAGTACACGATATGCTTAGCTTGGTATATGATGTCGCTATATGTAGGGACCAGCGTTTTTTTTTATTAAGTTATTATCTATAACCAGTCAATGACCTTTTACCGGACACTTTTATATGTAACAGTACAAAACAGTTTTTCACGCGCCACTATAGCTTGCCGTAAACCAATAATGCCTACTCATAATACACTCGTGCGCTTTGTTCAGATTTATTATAGAAGTCTTTAGAGCATTCCAGTGCTTTGTGTTTCATCGGTTATCAATTGTTTTTTATTATTTCTTGAATAATTTACCTGTTGATCTGTGGGTCACTAAGTCAGTAGGTGTTGTGTATAAGCGAATACGCATGCTTTGTTATTTTACAATAATACAATACAATACAAAATACTTTACTGCAGACCTTAGAAAAATTACAGAAAAATTCTATAAAGCACTGCACGAATTATGATTCTAATCTGATCGTTATAAAACTAAGGCCTTCTCATGTTTGTAAGAATTTAACGGGAGCTGTGTTACAAACCAGTATGTTCGTTTTTACAGTGTCTTGCCTGTTAAAGATCTGTGACGTTGTGTTAAATAAATATAATAAAATAAATAAACATCTAGCATGCCTCTGTCCAGCAGTGGGACACTTACGGCTGAACTGTAAATTAACAGTTATTACAATTTAGTAATAACTGTTTATTTACAGTTACAATCGCCGTGGGGTACCGGCTGTAGAATGTTACCCCTCCTCTCATACCCATTGATGTAGTAAGAGCCTAAGGGATACCTCCGGAAGATGGGCAGCAGCGTCTTTCCGTGTATCCACATCCCGTACTGCGCTCGCCAACCGCCTGCCAAGCGTGGTAAGTATGGCAACTACCTCTCATTCAGATCCATGAGAGGTATACACAATTTAGCAACAGAGATGAAATCGAGAGATAATCTAGTATCATCATATCATCTTATCTTATTATCTGAGCCGTAAGACAAGATATAGACCTCCTTCGTGTATCTCCATGTACTGATCATGATTGGTGCCATATTCACCACGCTTGGCAGACGGGGGATGTTGCTACTCGGAAAGACGCTGCAGCCCATCTTCCGGAGATTCTTACTACACCCACGGGCTAGAGAAAAGGGGCAATATTCTACTGCAAATCAAGACATGTTGCATCATTACAAGTAAACCCTTCTTAGTGTCGGCACGATATATCTTTGCAGACACCTATCAATTCAAAATGACTGACATAAAACGGTAAACAACATTCAAACGCAACTACTACAAACCCATAATGGTGGAAAAACACGTGCACGAAATTCGCAACTCAAATAATAAATAAATTCTTTGACACACCGAATTATTTCTGCCCTGAATAATTTTATACGCGTTTTAAAATATCTTTTGAAATCGTGGGATTTATGGGGCCCAAACCCGTTCGAGGGGTCGTAAGAAGGGGCCGTCAGATTTCTTATTTTTTACGTCTTGGCAACCCCAGCTGCTACGATATGTTATAAATAAATGAAATAGTAATTTTGACCGTAGGCATGTTCATAGCATGTACAAAATATATTTGCGCTTCAGTTAAACGTGATCTCTATTAGTAGGCATGTAGAGTGGGTTTTTTGTTAGCATGGAATGTCATAACGGTGAATTTAATGTGGTAATCGTAAGAGCAATTCGATGCAGTACGTCCTGTCTGTTTTGCACCAATTATTATTACACCAAACCGGAACCGTTTGAATACGGATGGGCAAGTGTGAGTTCGATAGATTTTGTTTTACCAGTAATGACTATGGAACCGAGGCGTGGTTCTTCACTATTAGCCTTATGAATAAGTCCCTCATCGAACTATAATAATAAAATATAAACATTATTTCAGACAACTATAGATAAGTAACAAGATGTAAAGTACTAAATCTAAGGCCCATACAATATATGTATATACCTTACATAATTGAGAATTTGACGAGCTCTGTGGCGCAGCGAGCGAAGGTCCGTCTGTGACGCAAGGGGTTGCGGGTTCGATTCCCGCCTCGGGACAAATGTCTGTACGATCTGCAGATATTTGTTCAGGGTGTTCTGGGTGTTTTTCTATCATCATCATCATCATCAGCCTTTATCGACCCACTGCTGGGCATAGGCCTCCCTTTGATTTTGCCATTCGCCTCTGTCATAAGCTATTCTTAGCCAGGTGCAACCCACGGTCTTCCGAACATCGTCAACCCATCGGGATGGTGGACGACCCCTTTTTCTGTGCCCTTCTCTCGGCCACCATTCAGTCAGATATATAATAAAAATATCTATCTATGTAGTATAATGTATTAAGTATATCAGTCATCTAGTACCCATAACACAAGCTCTGCTTAGCTTGGGGCTAGATGATGCTGTGTGATTTGTCCAGCATTATTTATTTATATTATTATTTATTTATTATATTTATAATAACATACATAAAAATAATATATTATCTACTAAGTACACTATGGACAGGCTTATACATCAAACATAGCCCTCTCCATTAGTACTCGCTCTTACGAGGTTTCTCTTCGGGATCAGAAATGAGGAGATACGTAGAAGAACTCGGATCACGGATATAGCCAAACAGATTAGCGCGTTGAAGTGGCAATGGGCAGGCCATATAGCGCTCAGAACAGATGGCCGATGGGGCCGCAAAGTTCTCAGACATGATGGGCAGACAACTTGGTAAGAACCGCAGGTCGGCGGTGGATGCAGGCCGCTTCCAACCGCAGTACTTGGAGATCCATGAGGAAGGTCTTTGTCTGCAGCGTACGTGCTACGGCTGATATGATAGTATTTTAAAATAGCACTGTGCTACAGAGAATGAGGAAGGCTCTAGAAGTACTTCCACGTTTAAAACGAAGGAATTGAGTATTTTGGATATGTGATGCGTTAGATGCGTAACACTAAGACGGTGAAACAGACGTCGAATTTGTGCGAGTAAAACGGAGCAATCTGTTATCTTACCTACATTATACAACATTACACCTTACACACCATAGAAATACTCGTAACAATTGTTATTACCGCACAATTATTTACTTTCATCTAAATACCACTTCATGGTGTACTTGTGCAGTGCAATTTTATTTGAAAATTTTATTAATAATGTGCTGCCCGAGTACCTGCTATATTTAAACATTGTGTACCTGCCTATCTACTATGTATATTAATTAAATTAAGTCGAACCGCTGTGGGGTGCCGGCAGTAGAATGATACCCCTCCTCTCATGCCCATGGATGCAGTAAGAGCCTGCTAAGGGATACCTCCGAAAGATGGGCAGCAGCGTCTATCCGTGTATCAACATCCCATACTGCGCTCACCAACCCGCTTGCCAAGCGTGGTGAGTATGGCAACTACCCCTCATGGAGATCCATGAGGGAGGCCTGTGTTCATCAGTGGACGTTTTATGGCTGAAATGATGATGATGAAGACGAATGTATGCGCCAAGACAAACATCGTACGGTTTTTATGGCGCTGATTTTTATAACAGTATATAAGTATTTAAAAACAAAAAAAATAAGAAATACGTCCTTCTCAAACTCATAATTCAAGGAAAAGGGCAGGCAGGAGGAGGCCTAGCCGTAGATGAGTATCATGGCTCGATAAGGGATATTGGATAGTTTGGATATTGCAAGATGACATCAAAAAGAAAGTTTCTGAGCCATGATACCTATCTAGGTTGGTTATAACCAACCTATAACCTTTCTTTTTGATGTCATCTTGCAATATCCAAACTATCCAATATCCCTTATCGTCGTGAGATGGCAGGCGTCAATTCATCTCAATCCAATCAGCAGCCTTTAGAATTAAAAGGCTTTACATTATTTACTGTCTTGGGTGTTTTCTATGTGTGATGAGTAAGGCCTTCGCATCTATTATAGATGATTTATACAGCGTCAGCAACTGGTAATCATGCTGTACGGGACGCTGCAGTGCCTGGGACATTGTTAGATGGATTAGGCTTGAATATGTGTGATACGTATGTATCATTAGTAGGTATTCTATCAAACATCTGATAACCATAACACAAGGTCTGCTTATTTGTGCAACGCGAGCGCGTGAGAGGGAAGGAGACGGTACCGCGTAAAAAGCTCCATCCCCTGACGAAAGTTCCCCTGGGAGGAACTGAACACGTTGGATACCTATTTTCAACGAATAATTAACGTAGAAAACCCGTTATCATAACAATGAATAGTGTAACTCACGCGTCATTTGAAAGTGAAAAAGGTCTGCTTAATTGGTTGCCCCAAAACAAAAACGATAAGAAAACTAGACAACTTAAGAACCTCCTTTCTTTATGTCGGTTAAAAAGATGCAAGACTCGGAACACTATAAAGACGGCACTGAAGCTAGACGCATATTAAAGTGTCATAAAAACAAAACACTACTTGCCATTACGGGCTCGACCATGACTGCGGTAGAAAAGTGTTCTCACGGAAGCTGTAGACCCTGGATGATGTTTACGACGAGATAAAGTATGCCGTGGTTAGCCGGTAGTTAGAATGTTTGACCCTCCTCTCTTCCCGTGGATGCAGTAAGAATATGCTAAGGGATACATATGTACCTCCGGGAGATGAGCAGAGGCGTCTTTCTGTGTATTAACATCCTGCGCCTCCCGCCAACCCGGTTGCCAAGCGTGGTGAGTATGGCAACAACCCGTCGTCATCTGTAGATCCATCAGGGAGGCATATGTCTAGTAATGGACTTCTGACGACTAAAGAAAGAAATATTAAGTATGGCGAGCTTAGATTTCGTAATTAGGACGACTTGAAATATTCTGTTTTTAGTATTTGTTGTTGTAGCGGCAACTGAAATACATAATCTGTGAAAATTACAACTGTCTTGCAATCACAGTTCAAGAGATACAGCCTGGTGACCAACAGACAGACAGACGGACAGCGGAGTCTTAGTAATAGGGTCCCGTTTTTGCCCTTTGTGTATGGAACCCTAAAAAACTACGGGTTGAGGCCCGCGGCAAATATCAAATATCTGCAGAACAATTACAAACATATGTACCGTGGCGGGAATCGAACCTGCGTATCAGTCGGCTATTAGACCACGAAGGCAGTCCCGGGTCTCGGTATTTTTCCTTGTATGATAAGTATGTATTTACAAAAAAAATATTTAAGTATTCAATCAATCATCTGGTTTCCATAGTACAAGATTTGCTTAATTTGGGACTAATGTTGTTGTGTTCAGCGTTATTATATTATGACAAATTTTTATTTACAACATGTAAAAGAAAATAATGATAAAACACTGTATATTATGTGTATATAAGGCTGCGGTCACGAAGTCAACGGCGCGGGTAGCAGCGCGGGAAGCGGGCGCCGCAACTGAGAGCCGCAGGCTGATTACGTATCTCGCGACAGGTTTCCAAACAGAGCAAGGAATTGACGTTTCACAGCGATGATCGCTAGATTTACACCAGCTACAAACCTGTCGCGTGATATGATCAGCCTGTGTCAGCGAGCAGATTGCGCGGGGCGCTTAAGCGGCGTAGTGCTGTGTCTAACGTGAACGAAATAAGACTGACAAAATGACTAAATATTTTGAAAAGTCGCAGCATCGATCAAACAAATAAAACAGTTGCAACACTACGACGTTATTGACGTAGGTCAATGCAGACGCGCGGGCGCCGCTTGACAACCGCACATTGCTTGTACACCGGTCCCGGCGCCGCTTCATATACAATTTCATATACAAGCCAGTTTCATATACAAATACGCATTGAACGCGCCGGTCCCCGCGGCCGCTGACTTCATAAACGCAGCCTAAGGCTTCATTTTATCTGGGTGCAACACTTGCAAAGCCGCGGGCGCATAGTAATAATGTCGAGGTTATTAGAATTGACTACCTATTCGCATTGAAGTGGCTTTATCTGTCACATTTAATTTAATAGCGACAAAATGTCATCTTCATAAAATAAGCAATTCATTCAGAGTATCGTAAAGTTATCTATGAACCTGGGCAATTAAATACTGAAACTAATTGAGTATGGATCAGTAAAACGATGTGACAAATTTTAGCACGTTTTCCGCATAAGTCAAGACTTTGAAAAGATAATCCTCATATTTCTGTACAAGCGAAACCGGCTACTATAAAATCAAATTCAAAATTATTTAATCAGCGCGACCGACTCGTAGAAAAGTTAATTTACAAAATCATCATCTCAGCCGTAGGATTTCTGTCCACGTCCACTGCTGGACATAGGCCTCCTTCATTCATCATCAAGATTATGAGGGAATGGTTACCATACTCGCCACACTTGGCAGGCTGGTTGGCGATCGCAGTACAGGATGTCGATTACACGGAAAGACGCTGGGCTGCTGCCCATCCTGAGGTATCCCTTGGCAGATTTTTACAGCATCTATGGGCAAGAGAGGAGGAGCAACATTCTATGATAGGACCCCTACAACAGCAGTGTTACAAAAAATAAAAAAAACACAAATGAATAGAATTAAGCACATTATTGTATTTGTCTTCTTCAGATGGCCGCAAATTAGGAAATTAAACGAACACGGTCACGGTCGTTGGACTTTTTCCTGTCCTCCGGACCCCTTCAGGGTCTCCGGGTGGGGCCTCGAGGTTATACCTCTTTAAGGATCTGCCAAACCTGCGCGTCAGTAAAGCGGGAAGCGGGATAAGGTGCGGGAGCGTCTGCAACGAGAAACTTAACGCGCACACCTGCGCGACTCCGGCGCGAACCGCGAACTTCATTTGCTAGTGAACAGTCACTAAAGCTGCACGTCTTTTTTGGTATAACTACTTAATTGTTGTGGTGATGACATCCTCGTACTTAACATCGGAATCTGACTCCGATGAGGAAGAACTTTTATTACTTGCTCTTGCGGAACAAACCACACGGTAAGTACTGAGACATCTCTGATTTTTATACGATTTTAAACCACGAACTTCCGCCATAACATTAATTTGATTTAAATAGGAAAATCAGGACAATTTTACGTTAAATGGAATAACAAAATTTTAACAACTTTACCATCATTTCTTATCATCATTTCAGCCGTAGGACGTCCACTGCTGGACAAAGGCCTCCCTCATTGATCTCCAAGTACTGCGGTTGGAAGCCGTCTGCATCCACCGCCGACCAGCAGTTCTCACCAAGTCGTCTGCCCATCTTGTAGGTGGACGTCCTACGCTGCGCTTGCCGATCCGTGGCCTCCATTCGAGAACTTTGCGGCCCCATCGGCCATCTGTTCTGCGCGCTATATGGCCTGCCCATTGCCACTTCAACGTTTTTACATTTCTTATAAATCAAAGCAATATTTTTTAAACAAGCTAACAATATTATGGAAGACAGCTTTCTCGCACGTACACACGTCTGACCACTAGACGCGTGCGTCCCGCTGGATCCCGCTCTGCCGACGCGGCCCTGCCGCTTTGTGGTCGCGTAGGTGTGCAAAGAGCCATAAATAAAGCATGGGTAGCGTCCGCCGAGCGGCAGACGCTCCCGCTTCGCAGTCGCTTTGGTCGCGCTGGTTTGACCGATCCTTTACCCCGGCTTTAACTCCAGGGGTTACTACCCCTGGGTCCTTCGAATAGTGCCTTTCAGGCTGGTTTTTTTTTTGTTGGCTGGTTTCACTTTGGATGTTGTCCTTCTTCTCCCTGCACCAGTAGGTCCCGTGGTTGAGGTCGCCACTGACTTTTGTGCTCCAGGCTCTGTGCTCTGTGCAACTGCCCCTTATGGAGATCCATGAGGGAGGCCCGTGTTCAGTAGTGGGCGTTTTACGGCTGAAATGATGAAATGTTTCCATAGAGGATTATTGGAATTATATTTATTTTTGGCCGGGTGTTGCTCAATTACTTGTGCAACTATATTATGATTATTAAATTAAATGTCTAAAGCCAATATCGGCAAAAATCTTGAGCCCCAGGCGGAGGAGTAGAATTTGAAGAATAGGTACTCATTACCCATGTAAAGAAGGCTCAGTTTCACTTGTGATCAAGTCAATGTTAGGGAACAGAAACATAATTTATTATGACCTCAAGCCAAAATATTGACAACAGAGGTCAGTTTACTCGTTGGAGATGAGCTATTAATTATATTAATTGGCGCTTAATTGTGAATCTTGTCTGTAATTTTGTGTGACCTTCAAGTGGTTTATTTGAATTTTTTATGTTCAATTGAATCGGCTTTTTATTTATAAAAAATCAGTTTAATTTCAATTAAAATGTCATCACGGCATTAATAAACGAATGGATTAAACTGAAAGCAGTAAACTTTAAAAAAAAAAGTTAAATTAAATCACTTGATTACTAGTCCACCAAGTCCACTTGGTGATTTATTAATATTAACTTATTATCTATTAGCTTGTGCCCGCCGCTTCGCATATGTTGTAGCCGGATAAAAAATTGCCTATGTGATAATCCTGGTCAACCTCTATGCTTGTGCAAAGTTTCAGCTCAATCCGTAGCCTAGTTTTTGTGTGAAGAGGTAACAAACATCCATACATCTATACAAATAAACTTTCGGCTTTATAATATTAGTGAGACAGGACTAAAGTCATCGACATAACTAATGTGGCAGCGGGCTGGCAATGTCTGTCGAAGAACCGATAACCGATGCGTTAAGCAAGTCCTTGAGTGGAGACCGCGACTCTTCTAGTGTAGCGTAGGACGCCCACTTGCTGATGAACAGAAGGACAGCGGAGTCTTAGTAATAGGGTTCCGTTTTTACCCTTTGCGTACGGAACCCTAAAAATGGAATTGTTCCCATTCGAAAGAAAGTTCTAATGTAATGACTAACTATATCTATGAATAATACACAATACCAAGAACACTGCAAGGTTGCTAACCTCTTTCAGCCATAAATGTAGCACGTACGCTTTTACTTTTAATGTACAAAAGTTAGAATTTAATCAAGTGTGAAATAAAGTACAAATTACCCAAGTTACATAAACATTGAGTTACACTACTACGAGCCGTCGCTTATTATAACACTCGATGTCGTAACTCCCGAAAAAGTTTTGTCGATTGCTCAAAATACAACATAATACAAAAATACAGCTCACATTTCGGGATGGAAAAATTGTGAAATGTTACAAACAATTTCGTCACGTTTGGACTGGCTTCCCGTAAATGTTCCAAAACGTTTTAAATAACCTATGGTTATGATCGTGCCGTTGGGTGCCGGCAGTAGAATTATTAACATATACTTAACCGGGTGTTTATCGCGCTATTTACCTTTATTATTGCCCATAGTGTGCTGTCCCAGTGTGAAACAGCCTTAATCTCAAGTTACTATATTTATGAAGACCAAGTGAGGGTAGTCTGAAGAGACGCCTTCGCTTTGCTGCGGTTACCCCTAACATGTCAGTCTTCCCGGAACCACGATGGGTGCAATCCTGTCGAAACGTCGGGCAATAATAAAGGTAAATAGCGCGATTAATACCCGGTTAAATATGTGTTAATAATGTGTCGTGATCGCGAAAGTTTAAAAAAGACTACGGCAGTAGAATGTTGCAGTATGCAGTGTATGCAGTAAGAAACTGCTAAGGGATCCCTTGGGAGCCGTGGGGTGCCGGCTGTAGAATGTTGCCCCTCCTCTCTTGCCCGTGGATGCAGTAAGAATCTGCTAAGGGATGCCTTGGGAAGACGGGCAGCAGCGTCTTCCGCGTCTTCAACACCCTATACTGCGCTCGCCAACCCGCCTGCCAAGCGTGGCGAGTATGGCAACAACCCCTTATGATTGTAAAAACAAGGACCAGGCCCCGAGTCCCCGGCAGCCCCGCTAGTCGTGGCTACGGTAGCGGCCACGGTAACGGCGGGGCTAGGGGTGCTAAGAATCCCCGGGAGACGGACGGCTACCAACCCCAACGACGACCACTGGCCCTGGTAACACACAACATCCGCACTTTGAGGACAGACGAAAAGATTGTTGAGCTGGAAGAAGAAATGAGTAGGCTACACTGGGACATTTTAGGATTATCAGAAGTCCGTAGAGAGGGCGAGGACACGATATCCCTTAAGTCCGGTAATCTACTCTACTACCGGGAGGGCGACCAACAGTCCCAAGGTGGTGTCGGGTTTCTCGTTCACAAGTCACTCGTTAGCAACATTGCCACCATCGACAGTGTGTCGAGCAGGGTCGCATACCTAACACTCAGAATATCTAAAAGATATTCGCTTAAGGTCGTTCAGGTATATGCGCCGACCTCGTCACACCCAGATGAAGAAGTAGAGTCTATGTATGAGGACATTAGTAGGGCCATACATACAAACAAAACTCACTTCACTGTTGTTATGGGGGACTTCAATGCAAAGTTAGGCAAGAGAAGCGATGATGAGTTGAGAGTGGGGCAATTTGGGTATGGGCAACGGAACCCCAGGGGACAGAGGCTGGTCGATTTTCTGGAGAAAGAAGGACTCTTTATGATGAATTCTTTCTTCCAGAATCCGCCTCACAGAAAATGGACCTGGATGAGCCCCGATGGTTCCACGAGAAATGAGATTGATTTCATCTTGACCAACAAGAAACGGGTATTCAATGATGTCACTGTGATTCACAGGGTGAAAACCGGAAGTGATCACCGAATCGTTAGAGGCACATTGAATATGAACGTTAGACTTGAAAGGTCCCGTCTGATGAAATCTACGCTCCGACCCACTCGCGCACATATCCAAAACCTCGAGAGCTTTCAACTCGAACTTTCAAATCGCTTTGATTGTCTGGGTCTCGAAGAACATGCATCAGTGGACGAGATCAATAACAGGTTCGTAGAAACTGTCCATACGGTGGGGTCTCAGTTCTTTAAGACGCCCCGTACAAATAGACCTCAGAAACTCTCTGATGACACTCTTAACCTCATGGCTGAACGACGCTCATTACGACTGCAGTCTCCCGATGATGCTAAGTCACATAGGCAGCTCAATAGACAAGTTTGGAAATCCTTGCGGCACGATATTCGTACCTTTAATACAGCTCGTATTAAAGATACGATAGAGCGGAACAAAGGCTCCAAAGTGTTCGCGAGAGATATGTCTATTGGGCAAAGCCAGATGACGAAGCTGAAGATGGAAGATGGCAGCATAGCGTCAAGTAAAGCCGATGTGTTAAGGGAAGTCGAAAGGTTCTATGGACAGCTCTACGATTCGGTCACTAAACCTGTTTGCAATGTGGCAGAAGACCCTAGAGCCAAGCTGACCCGACATTATACCGAAGATATCCCGGACATCAGCCTGTACGAGATCAGGATGGCCCTAAAACAGCTTAAGAACGACAAGGCGCCGGGGGAGGACGGAATCACGTCAGAGATTCTGAAAGCGGGTGGATCACCGATACTTAAAGTCCTTCAGAAGCTCTTCAACTCCGTCTTGCTCGAAGGTATTACGCCAAAAACATGGAACAAAAGCGTCGTGGTATTGTTCTTTAAGAAAGGTGACAACACCTTGCTTAAGAACTACAGACCGATCTCGCTTTTGAGCCATGTTTATAAGCTGTTCTCAAGGATCATCGCAAATCGTCTCGATCGCAGGTTTGATGACTTCCAGCGTCCCGAACAAGCCGGGTTTCGAAAAGGCTACAGTACCATAGACCACATTCATACGCTGCGGCAAGTGATACAGAAGACCGAAGAGTATAACTTGCCGCTATGTCTCGCGTTTGTGGACTATGAGAAAGCCTTCGATTCGATCGAAACATGGGCGGTGCTCGAGTCTCTCCAACGATGCCGAATTGACTATCGGTATATCGAAGTGTTGAAGTCTTTGTATAGAAACGCCACTATGTCAGTCCGAGTACAGGAACAGAGTTCGAAGGATATTCCCTTAAAAAGAGGCGTAAGACAGGGAGACGTTATTTCTCCGAAACTGTTTACGACCGCTTTGGAAGATGCCTTCAAGCTCTTGGAATGGAAAGGACTAGGCATCAACATTAACGGCGAATACATGACTCACCTTCGGTTTGCCGACGATATTGTGGTCATGGCAAAGTCGATGGAGGAACTCGGCACGATGCTCGAAGGCCTCAATCGAGTCTCTCAACGGGTAGGCCTTAAAATGAACATGGACAAGACGAAGGTTATGTCGAATGTCCATGTGGTGCCTGCCCCAGTTATGGTTGAAAACTCGGCTCTCGAAGTTGTCGACGCGTATGTATACCTAGGACAAACTGTCCAGTTAGGTAGGTCCAACTTTGAGAAAGAGGTCAATCGACGAATCCAACTCGGATGGGCAGCGTTTGGGAAACTACGCAACGTTTTTTCGTCCAAAATTCCTCAGTGCCTTAAGACGAAAGTCTACGATCAATGTGTGTTACCAGTGATGACATATGGAACCGAGACGTGGTCATTCACGATTGGCCTCATGAATAAGCTCAGAGTCGCTCAACGAGCTATGGAGAGGGCTATGCTCGGGGTTTCTTTACGCGATCGAATCAGAAATGAGGAGATACGTAGAAGAACTCGGGTCACCGACATAGCCAAACGGATTAGCACGTTGAAGTGGCAATGGGCAGGCCATGTAGCTCGCAGAACAGATGGCCGATGGGGCCGAAAAGTTCTCGAGTGGAGGCCACGGACCGGCAAGCGCAGCGTAGGACGTCCACCAACAAGATGGGATGATGACCTGGTGAAGACCGCAGGTCGACGGTGGATGCAGATCGCTTCCAACCGCAACAACTGGAAATCCATGAGGGAGGCCTATGTCCAGCAGTGGACGTCCTACGGCTGAAATGATGATGATGATGATGAAGGGATCCCTTTGGAAGTTGGGCAGCAGCGTTTCCGTGTATCAACATCCCGTATTGCGCTCGCCAAACAGCCCGCCAAGCGTGGTGAGTATGGCAACTATCCCTCATCTCGTTTTACGGCTGAAATGATGATGACGATAATATCACACACATTAAAACAAATAGGTATAAGAAACACTGTCAATTAACAGAGAAATAGATGAGTAGGTAATACAAACACAGGTAACCTATAATATCAAAATAAACTTGTGCAAGTACTCTTGTAGCGATGAAGAATTGGTATATCTATTTACCTGGTCTATTTCTTTTACCAAAATTATTAAAATTTTAAGAAAGAACGGCAACGTAAATGTGTTTAATTTAAACACGTGCCACTCGAACAATGGCTTCAAATCTTTGTGAAATACTTTCGAAAATTTCCTAAAACTGAATTTTCATGAATACAAAACAAGCCTTTGTGGCCATTCCACGTGAAGCGGACAGGTAAAAAAAGTCGATGTTTCCGATTTTATTAATATTTGAGTATATTATACCTTTATAGGTTCTAGACCCATGTCATTATTTTTTTTTCAGTACAATGTATAAAGTTAACGAGTTATTGGACATTGAAGTTTCTACTCGGTAGCCGGTATGCACTACGTCAGGGTTTCGCAAAGTGGGGTACGCGAGCCCCTAGGGGTTCGCCATTCGACGGCAGGGGGTTCGCGACAAGATTCACACTTGGTCATGATAAAAACTAAATACAGAAATCGACTTGATGCCGAGTCAGAATTTAGGTTAAAATTGTCCAAAATTACTCATAAAATTGACTCCATTTGTGACATTTGTGATTCCATTCCATTTGTGACAAGCACACCCATCACATTAATATTAATAAAAATATATTTCTTTTGGCACTTGATTAATTTTAATAATTTAATAATTTATTAATTTTTCAATTTGTTCTTCTAACCTCAACTTAAAACCTTTGTATATTTTTTGTAACTTATTACAGTAACATAATTTAAGCGTAGTACTTAGTGATTAATGATTAATATGCAAGTGTACCTTACCTATGTCATTTAAGTATTTTGAAAATAAACTATTCTTATTCTTAATATTCTTATTTGTTACCTTTTATTGAAATAAAAATCTTATTTTCTTCAACTGTCAATTTTATTGTTTTCTTTGGGGGGTTAGGAGGGGGGGGATTTAATTAATTAATTAAGGGGTTCGCTGTCACCTGGAAACTTTGACAGGGTTACGTGGAGCCGAAAGTCCGAGAAACCCTGCACTACGTCAAACCCGAGGACCAATTTATTAAAAAAGTTATAATTAAATAAAGCTGTGAAATGTATACTTGGATAAATGAGCTTCTTAACTGCATTTTTGGATTTAAAAAAATGCATTTAAAAATTATGTTTAATTAATAAAAGTCGATTTTATCAAAGTAGAAACTTCAATGTCCAATAACTCGTTAACTATACATTGTACTGAAAAAAAAAACTCATGACATGGGTCTAGGAAAATCGTAAACATTGACTTTTTTTACCTGTCCGCTTCACGTGGAATGCCCCCTTAGTCTAATTATTTTCTTGGTTTGGATTAAAATAAAAAAGTTTACGTAAGGAAACATGTTTTTGTCACATAAAGATTGTTGATTAATGTATTTTATGGTATTAATGCCTATACCGTAATGCTATACCGTGGGATGCCGGCAGTGGAATGTTGCTTCTCCTCTCTTACCCGTGGACGCAGTAAGAATCTGCCAACGAATACCTCCGGAAGATGGGCAGCAGCGTCTTTCCGTGTATCCTGTACTGCACTCGCCAAAAGCGTGGTGAGTATGGCAACCACCCCTCATGATCAGTACTATTAGTGATCAATGAGGGAGGACTTTGTTCAGTCGTGGAAGTCCTACGGCTGGAAGATAAAAGAAGATAACGTTGTATTAAAACCTATTTTACTACATGTTTTTTGGTGTGATGGGAAGTAAAATACTCAAAAATCTATTGTCTACATAAAAAAATATCAAAAGTAAAACCAAATGTCATCTGTCGTCCAAACCATGAATTAATAAAGAAGAAGAAGGAAAAAAGTGGCCGCCAACATGGTCAGCCAATTACCATAAGAATTTATAAATTAACTTGAGACTGGCGGATTTGTGTAAAACCAAACACAAAAAGCCATAAAATAAAAAGACAAGACAAAAAAGACAAGAAGAAGAAGAAACCTAATATCAACCAAATGACATGTTGAACACGTTGTGATCACATATTTGAATTTCGATAGTTGTATAGGTAGACAATAGATTTTTAAATCCCACTAATACTATATACCTAGGCAGTAGAATGTTACTCCTCCTCTCATGCCATAAGTAACATTCTGCTGCCGGCATATACCTATATCATAATCTTTTAGAGAACACATCCAAACCCAAGACGAAATCTGCAAAAAAGAAACATTAGTCCCAAGCGGACGATCGTATTGTTGGAGACACCTAAACAAAAACAGTGAGGCAAATTAATACTAGGCATAAGAAATGAAGTCAAGTAAAATCCTTTTTACAAACGGTCACTGCCTATTCCAACCCTTACAGGTCGTATATCCAGAATTATTGTAATTTAATATTCCTCTCTATTGAATACTGGCTGGTGTCATTATGTCCAGTTCACTTGGAAATGGCACAGCACAATTGATCACTTGTCAACTGTGTATAGTACGAATGCATTCCAAAAGAAATGTTTGGTCTCGTAAATTCTCATGTGAACTGGCGATTAAACGATGGCAAGTAAGGTGCCTTATAGGCAATAACTTTGCAAATGCACATGGCTTTATCAAAGTAAACGTAAAATCATTGGTAAAATATAATATACCATAAACTATATTTCAGGCAATTAACTTGGTTTAATACAAGATGTAATAATAAGTAGTTTAACTACGGTTCATATACATACATACACATGCCTTATAGAATAAAAAAAAAGTAAGGCCTTTGCATCTATTATAGATAATTTATACAGCGTCAGCAACTAGTAATCATGCTGTACGGGACGCTGCAGTGCCTGGGACATTGTTAGATGGATTTGGCTTGCCCAGCACCTATACCATCCTCTCAGCTTAGTCAGCTATTATTCAGAGGAAAGAACAGGTCAATACGTCTGAAGCTAACTAAGCCGCGGGTTTCCTCGCGATGTTTCCTTCACCGTAAAAGCACGTGTTAAGTGCGCACATATAGAATAACGTAGGTACATATTATTAACATTTTAATTACTAAAGTATGTTTGGAAAGCGACGACGAGTGACGCAGACACGCACCGAGAGAAAAATTCAACTATACTACCGGAAATAATTGTAAACAGTCTAGTTAAAGGAAATATGTAGTATATGGTAAAATGAATCAGAACCATTTATTTTTTTGTAAACTTAAAAACAAATAGCGAACATGGCGGGACGAACTCGATCAGTACGTCGTTGACTGAAGGGAAGCAGCTCAGGATCGCGATATATGGACGGAATTGGGGGAGGCCTTTGCCCAGTAGTGGGACCCAAACGGCTCATAATATTATTAATAATACTTAAAAATACGATTTATTAATCGTATTAATTGTCTAGGAAATATTAGAATCGGAACTTAGTATTGGACGCGACTTTTTTTGGTAACGTCTACCAGAATAATCGTAACTGTACCGCAGCGATGACACGCGGTGTCTCGTTGCGTCGCTGCGCGGGATCACGTTGCAGAAGATCGGGAATCAACGGAACGAGACGGCAGATATAACCAATAAAAGTCGCCTACTTCTGCCGCCAAGCAGTAATATCTGCATTGCTGTGTTCCGGCTTGAAGAGGGACGGTGAAATTACGGGCTCCTAAGACCTTACAACTCTATGGCTCAGGGTGACGGGCACAATGCAATGTAGCGTTGGTCAACTGACGTGCTTAGTGAACGTTATAACTGCGGTGTTGCAATTGTAATAGGTAGAGGTTAATATCAGTGTGGCCTTAGGCTTGTCTCGTCATGTAGGCGTATACAAAAAAATGCATTTTTGCCCGTACGACTTGTGTTGTATCAACGATGGATCCACTTTCTTGTTCTATTAGATGGGTATCTACTTGTTCGATGTAAAGATAACACACAGCCGGGGCGCGGCGGGGCTGTTCAACTTGCTAATCGCCAGGTTGTACGAGTAGATTACATGATATTTCACACCCCTAGTTTATATTTGGATCATTTTGTTAAAACGGGAATTACTCGCATAGTATTGTAACGTCGCAGATTATTCCGACACGTTTCGATTTTTCAAGAAAATCATGGGATTGAATGCCCGTCCGCGCGTAGGGCCGACACGACACTATCATTTTAATTTTAAATCCGATATTAATGATAATAATGAAATACTAAAATAAAGCTGGGCTTATATGAAGCAGGGACCTACATTATTACTTACAAGTTAAATGTAGTGTAGGTTAAGTATGATTACAATGTAATTTGTTAACCTTTTTTGTAAGAAATTAATTTATTTTTCAATTTTCATTTAGTAGTATTTTTTGTGCTTTATTACTTTGTACAATAAATGAGAAAAGTGTTTTATTAACGTATTTTAAGATACTATTTATATAAATAACATTATTATATTTATTAGTCCTATACTATACATAGACCTCCCGAAATCTGCGCCATATCACCTTGTAGTGGCTTGTGTTATATCAACGATACATTAACTTTCTTGCTCGTTCTGTTAGATGGTTATCTACGTGTTCGATGTAAAGATAACACACAGCCGGCGGGGCTGTTCAACTTGCTAATCGTCAGGTTGTACAAGTAGATTACATGATATTTCACACCCCTAGTTTTATTGTACTTTAACGAACAAGTATACTTGGATCAGACTAATTTTTAAACATTATTTTGGTATGTCTTTTATAAATCCAACTTCATAGAATTGGTTATTATACCTACAGATCGATAAGAACTATAGGTTTTGTTAGTATTATATATTATGTGAACGGCATACCCACTGGGTTGAAACACCAAAGGAATCGATGACAATTTGTAGAGTAGGTAATATTTACTACCAAAAAACAAATGTATGGGAATTTATAGCACCTTTTATTTTTAAATGTTGTGATCACGAAAGTTCAAGAAATACTATAGGTAGGTTATACTACCATTACTCACTTTACATTTTAACTCTAAAAGATATTTATTTTTTTACTATGCCTAACGAAACTATAATTTCTCTTCTCGCATTTAATTCATATTCCTCATTACAGCCGTAGGACTTCTTTCCACGTCCACTGCTGGACATAAGCCTCACTCATAGATCTCCAAGATTATAAGGGGGTTATTGCCATACTCGCCAAGCTTGGCAGGCGGGTTGGCGAGCGCAGTATGAAATGTTAACACACGGAAATAAGCTGCTGCCCATCTTCCGGAGCTATCCTTTGGCAGATTCTTACTGCATCCACGGGCAAGACGGGAGAAGCAACATTCTAACGCCCGGCACCCCACGGCATATTCAACATTTTATTTACCTGTCTGTGATCTGCAATTGCAAGAAAAACACGCTCTGCAATTACCACCCAACCGCGACAAAAATTAGTCACCAATTAATTTAAAGCAAACAAACAACCGTATTAATTATTGGATGTTTTGAAGCCGCTTACAATCGACCATATGATAGCTCGGTAACAAAGGATTGACCTTGAGTGATGTTAAATAAAACGGACAAGTGCGCGCGAGATTCGTAGCCCTCAGGGTTCCGAAATCTATATATATCAAATTCAAAGTCCTGACTGACTCATTGACTGACTGACTGACTGGCTGATATATCAACGCACAGCCTAAACCACTGGACCTAAAGGCCTCCGCGGCGCCACTGAAAACCAGTGCTGTGTCTAACACAGCGTACGCTGAGTTGGCGACCGATTTATGTCTATTAATATTTTATTTTATCTGTGCAGTTCCGTTTGTGTATTTGTAAATGAGACATACATAAATAAATATTAATTACTTTCTTTCTTTTAAAGAAAAGAAAGAAAGAAAGCTAAAGATTTGAAATTTGGCACACATACCTTGAGTATCCTAGAGGTGCACTAAGAAAGGATTTTTCGAAATTCCCACGGGATAGGGAATAAATGGGAATTATATTTTCGAATCAAAGTGACTCTGTGTGAAAAAGGGCATTTTACGTTGCATGACTTCCACGCGGACGAAGTCGCGGGCAAAAGCTAGTTGGAACATATATTATTTGATGAAATATCTATCCTAGATATTATCTTGATTGATTTTACCTAAGAACTCGTGGATGCATTGAGAATCATTTGGATGTCTTGGTAATAAGCTGCCAGCATGTAGGAAAGACTGAAGCCTGACACTAGGCCAGTGCTGCCAAAACTGCGGAAAATTGAGCGTACCCGTAGTCTCGGCAAGACTGCTTGTTTTTGGAAACATGGTGGTTAGGTTAGGTTAGTCCGGCTTATCGTTTTTCTCCCCTAAGAAAGGTGATATCCATGAAGGACTCCCCCACCACAAAAAAAGGTAGTACGCCATTTGCGGTATATCTATTTTGTGGCGCATAAACTTTATTATAGAGCAGATAAGACATTTCTATATGTGTTGAACTAAAGTACTTCCAATCTTAAATAGTTATTGATTGAATCTACGCCTTTTCGAATTACAAAAGCTTTTCCTTCAACCTTAATACATTATTATGCGGTTCCTAAATTTTAGATTTTTTCCGGGATCTGGGAGCTTATGTATAAGCTCCAAGATTACAAATTTCTGAGTCGTGAGACTTCTGGAAGAGCTCTAGAGGTTTTTCAAAAATTTGACACTTTTTCGTGCCCTGAAGTAGAGCATTGATTTTTATCATCATCTGTCCGCAAACCTTGATGTTTGTTACCAGACCTTGATATAAATTTCAAGTTAAGCTTCAACCGTTTTGAAGGAAAGGGTCTTCACAGATAAGCAGACCGACGGACAAAAGAGTGCTTCTGGGTTCCGGTTTTTCCTCTTGAGGTTCGGAACCCTAAAAAGGTTCATTTACACTGCAACTGTTCTGTTGTTGAACGAGCCATTGTGGGGGCAAGCACCCACACTGAGGCTAACAGGTGTGGTATTGTTATATGCAAATTACAACTTTCGCTCTCGTGCTTTACAATTTTTAGGGAGCTGGAAATTAGATCAATGGGACAGTAGTTAAAATTTTCGCCACAGTCAACTGTTGTAACAATATTGTTATTAAAGGAGCCATTTTTTTATCATAAAAAAGGCTTTGCCGCTTAAGCGATTTAACGCCCTGGTTACTAGAGACTTAATCAATTAGTATAATGGAACTTTTATGCATAAACATCTATACATCTAACCATGTCCAGGGCACTACTTACAGCGTCCCGTACAGCATGAATACCTGTTGCTGACGCTGTATAAATCACCTATATAGATGTGATACATGGTAAACACCGAGACCCAAGAAAAATATCTGCAGTACAGCAAACATTTGACCCCGGCGGGATTCGAACCCGTAACCGCCTGAGTCTCAGCCGGCTATTAGACCAACTTTGCCACCAAGGTCTTTGCCATATTCTCTTGTAAACTATTACACATCACACATATAAATAACAAGTTACAGTGCCATTCAATCCTAGGAATATAAAAGACATGTGATAAACAGTTTTAAGGCCATTATTTAACCATATTAAAATTCTCCAATTACAATCGCCAAACACATGTTGAACCTATACTTGCTCGTAGTTGAAAGGAATTGAAACGAATTCTACAAAAAACAACTTTGAAGAGAAGACTGAAGAATTCAATCAAAATCGGGTTAAATAAATAATACAATACAGATCCACATTATAAGTGTAAATACGGACATTTGGTGTAGTGTTGTGTAATAATGTGTGTATAGTTTGAGTCGTTTTGTATATTCCGATATTTTGATGTATTTACATACATATTGTGTCATGCTAAATCCAACTCAAATCATGAATAGATTTATTGATCGTTGTCATAACCATGATAGTTACAAAAAGTATTGTTGGCGATCTCTGTGGCGCAGCGGGCGAAGGTCCGCCTGCGACGCAAGAGGTTACGGATTCGATTTCTGCCTTGGGACAAATGTCTGTACGATCTGCAGATATTTGTTCAGGGTGCTCTGGTTTTTCTATATAATATAATAAAAAATATCTATCTATGCCTGCCAAGCGTGGTGAGTATGGCAGCAACCCCTCATAATCGTTTATTTTCTCTCCTATATATAATAATCTCCCGTGGATTACCTCATTACAAATGTCACTACTAATACTAATTATATCAAAGCAAGATAAACAAAATATTTATTACTCTTCTTATAACAAAATCAGGATCTCTTATAACGAGTATATGTTAAAACATTAACAAACTAGTGGTAGGACCTTTTTGGTACGGAACCCTAAAAAAACATTACCGCAACTTCTCCAACTCCATTTAAAAATAAACAGTTTTTATTTTTGCACAAATATTTTATCGAGAATATTAGAATTCGAGGTGAAATAAAATACAATAACATTGACACTGTCAGTACCTTCCGTGTTCGAAGTAGTATAAGATTGCAGTTATGTTATAGGAGATTAATAGCCATTATATATGTAGATGTAGGTCTATTGTCTCCCCTGATGGATCCCCTAGGGGAGACATCAGGAATAATAATCTTGATTATTAGCAAGTATTGTTAATAATTTAAAGAATAATGTGTAGGAAGCAATGCTTTTACATATGTACGTTGCAGGCTAAGCTGGGTTAACATTTTTTAAACTCAACAATCAATGGCCGTTTGAAGTTTGACAGCTGTCATCGGAAAAGTAGATCTCATGAAGGTCTTTCATTTGAGCCCATAACAAAAAGTCTAGGACGATTAGTTTCCAAGATATGGCCCTTTGAAGTTTGACAGCTGTCATCGGAAAAGTAGATCTCATGAAAGTCTTTCATTTGAGCCCACAACGAAAAGTCTAGGACGAGTAGTTTCCAAGATATGGCCCTTTGAGATTTGACAGCTGTTGTTTTTTTCGTATAGGCTTGCGTTTGACCACGTCTTGCCTGATGTTAAGCAATGATATGGTCTAGGATGGGACATGCTTGCCTAGTTATGGTGATGTTGACCAGGATTAACACATAGGCTACTTTTTATTCGGGTACAACGCATGCGAAGCGGCGGGCAGAAGCAAGTTGATGATAAATGTAGAAACATCCTGAATAAGTCCTGCGGGGAGACAACAGTACAAAAAAAAAGTTTTAGTGTTCCAGACCAAAATGGTAAAAAGGAACCCTTATAGAATCACTCTGTCTGTTTGTCTGTCACATATGTATGGATATCTCAAGGACTACTGATGCTATCGACTTGAAATTTGAAATGGTTAATGAAACTACATATTTACTAATATAGCAATATATATAATTTATGAAAATATTAAAAATATTCTTATTGTGATTGCAGGGGGGCGGATAGGGGATCTAAAATGTTTAAGTGAAGTTACTAGGCCGTGTGTGGTATCATATGTAAAGTATTCAGTTGCACATTAATGAACAGTTTTTATTTTTCCTTTAAACCGTATCGTTTGCAAGTTATTTACAAAAATATTGAAAAAACGACCGTTCCCCCCCCCTTATCTTCGAAGTTTGCAGAGATAAACCCGTGAATAGAAGTCTATGTAAACTTTATAGGAAAATTATAGCGAACTCTCTAATTTGCATAGTTTTTTAGACAAGGGGGATGGAAGGAGGTTTTCAAAAATTTTGTGAAGTTACTAGGTCATGTGGAATATCATATGAAAGTTATTAATTTGCACATAAATAAACAGTTTTTAGTTTTGCTGTAAGCCGTATAGTTTTCGCCTTATTCACAATACCTTGAAAAAATAGCGTTGTATTCCGTTGACAAGCAACACAAACTGACAACATATCATAAAGCACTCTATAAAAGAAATAGTTACAAGACAGACCTAAAACAGATCATAAACTAACAAAACTAGCAGTGTACAAAGACAAGCCATTGAAGGGAGTTAATAGGTCGCGAATCTTGTCCAACAAATCGTAAAGCATTTCACACAAAAACTAGTTTTGTACCCTTTCTATACAAGTTTAATGTCCTGGACATAGAAATAGACCAGTATTAATTCAAAACCGGACAAGAAGTGGACAAGACAAATGTCTAGTTAATCGCTATTGTACCGTAACTTAGACTATAGAGGTAGAAGCAATGTAGTGAGTTGAAGAATGCGATATGCAACGCAACGTATCGAGTTGAAGAATGCGATATTAGCGTAGGGTGGGTAAAAATGACCCCTTTCGAATAGGTCAAAAAGCGTCAGGTGAGTCTATTGTTGAATTTGTATAAACGATTGGTTTTGGAGAAAGAGTATGGATGGGGTAAATGTCAAAACTGGTATTTATAACGGCAGTCCGCAGTTTTCCCATAGAAAGTAGGTTATGGGAAAAAAACAGAAGAAAAGTTTCAACAGGACAGCTACGCAAAACTTTTCGACCTCTATGGCCGAGTTCTTCAACTATACGAATTAATGTACCTAGCGAAGTGTTCATATTTTTTAATGTATGCTGAAAATTTTGTATTGTAGGACAAACGAATCGTTGGATGAAGCGAAATAGAAAGAACAGACTAAAAGTGCAGAGAAGACCTACCATCAGTAGGGCCTTTGCATCTATTATAGATGATTTATACAGCGTCAGGAACTGGTAATCATGCTGTACGGGACGCTGCAGTGCCTGGGACATTGTTAGATGGATCAGGCTTGCCCAGCACCTATACCATCCTCTCAACTTAGTCATCTATTATTCAGAGGAAAGAACAGGTCAATACGTCTGAAGCTAACTAAGCCGCGGGTTTCCTCACGACGTTTCCTTCACCGTTAAAGCACGTGTTATGTGTGCACTTACATTTTTCAAGAAAGAAAAATCCATTGGTGCTCTGCTGGTATCGAACCCACGACCTTCGGATTGAAAGTCGGGGGTACATACCAGTCGGCCAACACGGCTTTTTACGTTACCACACACAGTAAGGGGTTTAATAATGAATAATACTTTTATGCTAATACTAAAGCAGGTTCACACACGTTAAACGAATTGAAACATGTAAGTAGAGAGGTTTACAAAAATAATATTACTTATAAATGCCGCACTAAAAAAACTAAAGTAATTAAAGAGTCATTCTCATCATACGATTAATCGTATTGACTTAAGTCAACAAAATTATTTCTACACGAAGTTAAATACGACAAACATTGGACAATTAAAGATCTTCGCAACAGTGTTCACAACACATAATATTTGGCAAGGTAGAAGAGAGATTGTTGCTGAAAAACATTTGTTGAAATAGGATTAATGAAAAAAACAGGTCAAGGATTGAAGTAAATGAAAGTAGTAGGTATATATTTACTTTTTATGTAGGTATATAATGTATAAAATGATTTGTGTAATAACTATGTTTACAATTTCTCATTACTTTTGTATCAACATGTATTTAAACCATAACTCCTTTTGTTTTATACACGTATCCAGCTCACGTAATCAGCTTTTCCTATCCTCAAAGGTTTGCTGAAAGAAAACTCTTGTTAGGGTTCAGCTCGCATTTGTACATGACATTTATTTAAACTTTTGTCTTTGTATATACAATGTGTACAATAAAGAATTAAGAAATAAAAAGTTTTGAGTTAATGTTTTGATAATTGCGCTAAATATTATATAATGTTACACGGCAGCAGCGTCTTTCTGTGTATCAACATCCCATATTGCGCTTGCCAACCCACCTGCCAAGCGTAGTGAGTATGGCAACTACCCCTCATGGTGATCCATGAGGTAGGCCTATGTTCAGTATTGGACGTTTTACGGCTGAAATCATACGGTTTTTTTATGTACGAATAAATTAAATGATAGGTATTATTTATACGTTCATCTACCAAGTGTCCTCGAAATGACGTGGGTTAGCTCAGGTGCGTGCCACATACGTGTTTGTCTATCGACACCGTCTGTAGATGTAAACTAGGCGGCGATGTGCCTCACATTCTAACTAGGACGACGAGACTGAAGGGCATATCTATAACATTTGCCATCATCATCATCTCAGCTGTAGGGCGTCCTCTGCTGGACATGGGCCCCCTCTGAATCTACAAGTAGGTAACGTAATAATATAATAATGACATAAGCAACTTGGTTCACGGATAAAAAAAATCCTGGAAAATTATAAGAATAAGAATAAGAAAATATTTATTTACGACTCATAAGTACACAGGTAAATTAAAATTACATAATTTAAACAGAATAAAATCTTATGAGACATAAACTAGTCACCAACTCAGCACACGCCGTGAGAATATGGCACTGATTTTCAGTGGCACCATATTTGCCCCACAAGGCGCAACACCGACCACAGCAAAGACATCAAAGGTAATAAGACATAGGTAATAAGCAATTTACATGTTTCGTTAAGAAATTGATGTTGAAAAGAAAGAAAAGAAAAGAAAATAATATTTATTTATGTCTCATTTACAAATACACAAACGGAACTGTTACAATAAAATATTTATAGACATAAATCGGTCGCCAACTCAGCGTACGCTGCGTTAGACACAGCACTGGTTTTCAGTGGCGCCGTGGGAGAGTTTGCGCGGAACACACCCGACACAGTACAATTTTTAACATGAAACTTATTAAACACAAACTTCACATAAATGCACTATACTTAGTAAATACGATAAAAAAAAAATTAAAAGCTTAAATCCAAACAAATAAGGGTAAAATTATAATTGTACATCTATTTATAATAACATTATTACGTTCATTCATATACATATAATGGCTCAATTTACATAATTTTGAATTCTGTAGGTAATAGAAAGCCATAAAACTCAGAACGACTAGGGAGTTTTTTGAGAAATTAAAAGAATTTTCTTTAGAGAAGTTTTAAACGTGTCGATAGATTTCATATTTCTTAATGGTGTAATCTTAATGGTAATCTTAATGGTATGTTCGCTTTCAACCCGTGCTATCTCAGCCGTGGGACTACTGACCACGTCAACAGCTGGACATATGCCTCCCTCGTGGATATCCAGGATCATAAGGGGCTTCTACCAGTATTTACAAGTATTTTCCAACCCGGGACGTGTTCACAACTTCACAACTTTTGGTCCCAACTCCATTTACCGTCTTGGCCTACTGCTGCGTTAAGTTGCGAGGGGTAGAAGGAAGGAACCTTTGCCCAGCAGTGTCATAGTCATCATCATCATCATTTCAGCCATAAAACGTCCACTACTGAACTAAGGCCTCCCTCATAGATCTCCATGAGGGGTAGTTGCCATACTCACCACGCTTGGCAGGCGGGTTGGTGAGCGCAGTACGGGATGTTGATATACGGAAAGACGCTGCTGCCAATCTTCCGGAGGTGTCCCTTAGCAGACTCTTACTGCATCCACGGGTAGGAGAGGAGGGGTAACATTCTACTACCGGCACCCCACGGCAAGTGTCATAGTAGTTGGCTGAAAATAGTACCTAATAATATTATTCATAATGATAGTTTTATCGTAAGATTTTGATAAACTAAGAAATTTATTCTAGATATTGGATGTAAACCAAGCGTAACTGGCTCCAAGAGAAGATAGGAAAAATGATTTACTTGATCATCATCATCAATATCTCCCTGCCATCATCCCACTTTATGCGGGGTCGGCACCACATGTTTTCCTCATCAACTATCCTCTCTCAGTCGTCATCACTGACAACTTTCTTTCTCATAATCTTCTTTCACACAATCCATCCATCGCTTCTTTGACCCGCTCCTTGCACCCCATCCATTCACAGTCGTTTCTAACATTCTTCTTCCTACATACGAAAAAATATATCTTCTTCTTCTTTTGTTAATGGCGTGTGTGAAAAAATATCCAATGCATAGCATAAAATGTTTGATAGATGCGCCAAAAGTAACCTCCTTAGAGTGTTGCCTCTTAGAAATAACCTTCGAGGCTGGTAAAAATAAAAACCCAATGAAAGTAACATGTTAGAACTCACGTTACTTTTTATTACAAGTAATTACTTTTAACTTGCTAAGTTAAGTGTTTACCCGTTCAGTAATATCGGTGTGAAAAATGTTCTCAACCTAGTAAATATTATTTTTCTTCATATTAATTAACGGGAATGGTCACGTACTTGTTTTTGTTGGAGGCACTAATTCGACCCTTATTGAGGCCTTCTTCAGGACGAAGAGGGTTCGCGACCCGCCACCTATTATTGTTCTTATTTAGAAATAAAGATTCTTTCTGACGAGCTCTGTGGCGCAGCGGGCGAAGGTCCGCCTGCGACACAAGAGGTTGCGGGTTCGATTCCCGCCTCGGGTCAAATGTCTGTACGATCTGCAGATATTTGTTCAGGGTCTTCTGGGTGTTTTTCTATATATAATAAAAATATCTTTTTTTTTTTTTTTTTTATTTACTTTAAACCAAATGTCCCAGGCACTGCAGCGTCTCGTATGAGTACCAGTTGTCGACGCTTCCAACGTCACAGCCGTAGGACAGCTATCCACGTCCACAGCTGGACATAGGCCTCCCGCATACATCTCCTAGATCATAAGGGGATTGTTGCCATACTCGCCACCCTTGGCAGCCGGGTAGGCGAGAGCAGTATGGGATGTTTATACACGGAAAGACGCTGCTGCCCATCTTCCTGAGCTATTCCTTACCAGATTCTTACTGCATCCACAGGCAAGAGTCGACGCCTACTTTACTTTTAATATCGGTGTTCTGTAGTACTCCAAACTCTTATGTACATACATCTTCACACACTTTCTCATGATATTAGTAAGATTAAAAAATACTGCCAACTCACTGTTCTTCGTTAGCTATAAATTAATATTACATTCACAATAATTTCACACGGTCAATTAATTTTAACAGTTTGTTGTATTTAAATGAACTTTAATGATTTTTTTTTCTTTCTCTCTAGTTGTGTTACCATACTCGACACTATCAATAACGAGGACTTCATTATATTTTCATATATTTGATTTTAATTTTAGTATTGACTTTTATTTTGTATTTAATTTTTATCACTCGAATATGGACACTCTAACTTATATATTTTTTTTTATTATAATTCATTGTTGTCTGAAACAAACGAATTGAATAGAATATAAAGACAGGAAATACAGGAATCGAAGATGATTTTGATTGTACATTTTTACTGATTCAAAAGCACACTTTTACATCTATTGTAGATGGAAAAACTACGTATATAATCCAGGACATTAAAAAATAATTCTAAATATTTTAAAATTTCAAAGAATATAGGTACAGTATGCACAGAAAGGTACAAACGAACCAAACTCAACACCGCTTCACCTGACCTCGGCCGAGAATTCTCGAAATAAATTAAAAAATGCTCACTCATCATCAATCAAACGGATCGATTCCATCAATATAATTTACTTTTTGTAGTTTTACTGGAAAGCCTTGGGTGACTCGCTAGTTCCCTGGCCCTGGCCCCACCAGGTACGGGTACAATCCAATCTAAAACTTAATATCTTTAATTGATTGCCAATTGATTGGAAAATAAGGCTTGAAACATTTTATAGGTCCATAAACTTGATCACTAACATTTGGATGTGTAACTGGTGGAAGATAATCATTAACCTACTTACTTATAAACGTTGATTAAATTAATCAGCACTTTATTACCGCTTAAATTTTATCAGTGTTTATGGGTATGAGGGTAGATCTTTTACGAAATGTCTGTTGGAATGGCTCCTATGTTAATATAAACTATCATAATAGCACTACAGTTTTTTCATAATCAAAACTCATGTTACTACGTCGTAATATCGGAAAACTACACAACCTTCAAACCTATACACACAAAGATGGATATGGATCAACCCAAATCAAATTGATGTAATATTGTGGTAAAAAATCTTGAGTAATAGCATGATCTTGTGTTGGCAACATTGCATGTAACGGAACCTTCTTAGTGCAACTTTAAGAAGATAAAAAAGGTTTATTTCCAAAAAGGTCTTACAGTTAAGTAAAACCTACTTACTATAACAGTCTTAGTTGCAACACCTCGCACTAACTGAGTACCTACTAGACTTGTGATAAATAATAGAAGATGGTGCTGGTGTGACAGCGTTGAGTCGTTGGCCCCAGCGTGAGCGTGTTATCTCATCTCTCAGGCGTAGGACTACTGTCCACGTCAACTGGACGTTGGATAGGCCTCCATCATGTATTTCAAAGATCATGAGGGGTTTGTTGCCATACTCACCACTCTTGGCAGCCAGGTTAGCGAGCACAGTACGGGATGTTGATACACGGAAAAACGCTGCTGCCCGAGGTATCTGTTGATAGATTTTTACTGCATCCTCGGGCAAGAAAGGATGGGCAACATTCTACTCCAACCCTTCGGCATTAATTTCAGTGGTAGAATCCTCGCCTGACATTTATGTCCTGAATAAACGATACAAATACAAATATGTTTATTTTCTCTTGCTTAATCTAAACAATCTCCATTGTGTGAGACTCTCTTTTAAGTACATATATAATACCTGTGCTAGAGAGTCTCGCTCTACATCACGGCTCTTAATATAATTAATTAAGCAAAGAAATTGTGTGACAAATGATTATGATTATGACTTAATATTTCCATAATATATGTGTTACAGCTAACATTTGTGTACTGTAACTTAGACCATTTCGTGTACTCTTGATTATTCTTACAACGTCAGCCACTCAACATAAACACTTATCTGCTTTGGGACTTTTTTAGAAAGTTACTACTCGTATATCCGGAAAAAAATACAAAAATATTTATCTAAAGTTTTACCAAAATAAAATACAGTAACAACTTAACTGTACTTTATTTTGGGAAAATATTTGTTGTTCTGAAAGTTTCAATATTATAATTATTAACACATTTTATACTCTTATAAAAATATATTTAAAATTGGAATAATGCAGATTGCACCTATTCTCGTGGCATATTATATCGCTCGCATTTGTAACACTTTTTTTCCAAATTAATCGACATTATTCGTGAAATGCACGTTCCAATCTTAAAATCTGGCATTTCTGTATCCAATCTGTATTGGTGACATGTCGAAACAACCCGAACCGTGGCGCTGTAATCGGTTCTCTCCAATAAACGGCGATTAGACGCGCTGGCGTCAGCACGCCCGGGTTACGTCGTACACTCGTGCACAAAACATCTGCTTGAATTAGAGCCTTTCCATGATAAAGACGAGATGTTTAAGCGCTGGCTTACAAAACGTCCATAGGAATTAGAGCTTTTCCATGAGATGCCGAGATTTTAGCAATAGACTTTTAGAAAAAACGCTCTTGTTTCCGAAGGATAGAATTTGCAGTAACAAATGGCCATTGAATAGCATTCGTTAGATACCCACCCACCTACATAATTCATCATCATCAGCCCAGCCGTGGGACGTCCACTACAAGACATATGCCTCCCTTATTTATCTATGACCTAAAGATCATGGGGGGTTTTTGCCACACTCACCACGTTTGGCAAGTGGATTGGCGAGCGCAGTACAGGATGTTAATAGACGTAAAGACGCTGCTGCCCATCTTCTGGAGGTATACTTTATTCTTACTACTGGATATAGTAAGCTATCTGCTATTATCTGCTAAAGTAGGTATCTGTATATACCTCGGGCGAGATAGGAGTAGCAAAATTCTACAGCAGATGCCCTAGGCTGCATAATCATGTAAGATTAAAACTGCTGCTATAAGAGATTAAATGCCATTATGCCGTGGGGTGCTAGCAGTAGAATGTTACCCCTCCTTTCATGCCCGCAGTAAGAGCCTGCTAAATGATACATCCGGAAGATGGTCAGTAGCGTCTATCCTTGTATCAACATCCCGTACTGCGCTCGCCACCCCGCCTGCCAAGCATTGTGAGCATAGCAACTACCCCTCATGAAGATCCATGAGGGAGGCCAGTGTTCAGTAGTGGACGTTTTACTGCTGAAATGATGATTATGAAGTGACTAAATAAAAAATAAATAAAACTTGATAAAGATTGTGCGAACCTGATGGTGAAAATATTTTGTTGGTAACAGTACCGAATATAGTCGTGACCAGACGGCGATTTCAATTATTATCTAGAAGTCGATTCCCGCTTGCGCTGAAACACTTTTAATCGTTGTTATCCTGCATTTAATAATAAAACACCTTCAAAGAATAAGATAAGAGAAGAACACAAAAAGAAATTATAAAACTTTGTTTCTGTAGGCACTTGTGATATGACAAATTAACAGTCATTTTGTTTACCTTCTGCTAAAATAAAAAGGCAATTCCTACTTTACACCTCATCTTGAAGTAAAAAACACAACATTCCATCTGTCTTCTCTAAGCCTTCCAAAACGATAAATAAACACTAGTCGGTCTCTCGTAGTAACGTACCTGGCGGTTATTATGGGGGCATTCGACTTTGCAGAACTTCATTGCTGATCACGTGACCATTCTTTACAACTTTAATGTGAAAAAGTTATGATAGACTATAGATATTTTTTTGACAAAAACAACAAAGTATGTTATTAAAATATTTATTTATTTATTTGAGCCACCAACAGAGGATACACAGAAAACATACAAAATTAGAAATATTAAAATAGCTTGGGCTATGTTCCCCCCATTTACAGGCAGCTACATCCATATAAGATCAATAATGTATCACTAGCGAGGTTCACGACAATCTTAAAAACCAACGGCAGTCAACAAGGTTAATAAAGGCCTTACTAGTAAAAATAGATATTTTCTGATGTGTCTTAAACAGGGACCGAACAGAAATTCGTTCAGTTGCCCTTAATGATCGAAAATGGGCTATACGTATTACCAGGAATGTAATAAAAATATTGCTTCCAACTAACCCTGCACCCAAAAACGCCGAGTTCAATTCGCCATTTGCGACGTAAGTTTCCGAATTTGTTCCTTTCGACATAGTAATATCGCGCGCTCTCAGAATCGCGCGCGTCTTGGAGCTCTAGCCGGGCCGAGGTGACGGCTCGGCTCAAAGCTTCGACAGCCGTCCACCTCGACTCTCGACTCATAATTAAGAACGGTGACTGTTGAAAAATGGCCGCCGCCCCCGGCCGGCCGTGAATAATCGCCGTAATTACGATTCGGAATAATTTCCCGCCAGTCATAGCGATGCTATCGGTAGGTGTCGACGAGCGCTCGTTACGCACACGCACCGGCGCGTTTTCCAAACGTGGAAATTGCAATTTTACTAATGAAGAAATTACTAGGTACTAATGAAGAAATGTGCCTACTGATATCTTCATTCGTCGCTTAATTGCCTGTTTTTAGGGTTCCGCACCTTAAAAAGGAAAAAGACGGAACCCTTATAGGATCACTTTGTTGTCCGTCTGTTTGTTGGTCTATCAAGACACTTTATCTCAAGAAAGTATAGAGATATCGAGTTAAAATTAAAACCATATACTCAAATCTACTAATAATCAATACTCTAAGTTAACGGCCGTTTATGCAGCAAAAAACGCATGTTTCGAAATTCTCAAACGAATCAAAAATCATAGGGTACTTCCCGTAGACCTAGAACTATGAAATTTGGCAAGTACATATATCGTCTTGTACTGTAGATACAGGAAAAATACAAACCATTTGCAACAGAATCATAAAAATCAGAAAAGTACGAAATGAATCATCGAGGTTAAACAACCCTACGCGTAGTCATAAATTGGATGGGTGACCGAATCGTTTTGTGCATTTGTAAATTTTTTACTAATATTTATTATGTTCCTACATACCTACAGCACCCTTAGTGGGCGAGTTCAGCTCGCACTTGTCCGGTTTTAACATTGTGTGGCTGGCTTCCTCACTACAGGCTGAGCCTAGTGAGGAAGCTGACAATAACCTTACCACAGATAATACAATATGGTACTAATGAAGAAAATTAATAATCAGGTATGGCGTCAATATGCTGATGTCTTCATTCATCACCTTTAATTAAACACCTAAAATTAATAGCGTAGGTAAATGTGATATCTCTATTCAGTCACTTTTTTTCGGAATAATTGGAATAATAAGGCTTTGTAGAACAACATCCATTTATTCCTAAATTATCTGATAATTAATATCAAACAACACACTTTACTTTTTCATCTGTCTGAAATCTTCCTACTCTTCTTCCCTGAGCTTCTTCCTGAAAACTGCTGACAACTGCCGCCCAGCCCGCGTCAGTCCATAGATAACAAATTATTTTATGAACGTCATTTTTGATGCTACGGTTCATATTGCATTCTACCAAAGAATTTAAATACTGGCTAAAATAATGCAGATAGTTTCACTTAAACTTCACTGATATAAACCTAACTATGTAACAGCGGTCGCCGGCGAAAGCTATATTGGTCGATATTGCATATCGTCGCTTTACTTTCTCACACTCGTATCATAAAAATTTCATTTTTTTTTTTATTTTGCCAATTTATTCCTCGTACTACCATCTATTAACTGCAAAAATCTCGTAACTCATACAGAATGAAATTAGCGACGAATCAGTAGTGTAACATCCTCGTTCGTTGTAAAACACATTATAAATTACTGCAACAAACTCTTATATCCATGTACGAGGTTTGAACTCTAAACTTAATGTACGAAGGTAAATTTTCGCTAACCATGTGCATTAAGATGCGAGGTTGCCGCTTTTACGTTGCGAAGTTAGGTGCAAATTCAATGTTTCCGAAAGTTTTGAATGAAGTGGTTTTGAAATTTGGATGCTGGAAGTTACACATTATAATTTTTAATTATTGCGTGAATATTGTGTCCACATCGAAAGTACTTGCGAGTTTTCCGTAATTAGGTAAGTTGGTACTACTATGATTTTGTATTGTTTCTTATGAATTGGCTTAGATTTGTAAAAATGAATAGCTAAAGAACGTTAACAATTTTAATTTTAGGTAGGTAGGTACTTACTTCTATTTAGGTACCTACCTACTTGATTTTGACTATGAAGATACTTACTCTTTATTTTATGGTCTTTCCTAAACCAGGTATGTACCGAGTACTAACCGTTGTTGGTGGTTAATGTAGTGTTAGATATTTATCTTTCTAATGTTTCATAAACAACAGAAAGATCTCACCTGTTCATCCTGCGTACCTACCTACCTGTTATAAACGAAAAATTATGTTTTCAGGTAAATGAAGTATGCAGAATCATCGAAGTAAAAAGTTAGTGAGCCTAGCTCTTAACCAAAAAATTGAATCTGCTGATGCGCCGTTTAAAAAGACTCCGCGCATCAAAATCATTGAAGAGAAAACTCCTATTCTTGATGAAAAAAGCGGTTATTTTATCTTCCGTAAAGTGGACGAAGACTCTACCAATGACATAAACGTACCAACTTTCTCTTCAAATGCCATTTTGAACGAAACAACTGGACAGTTGGTACTCTTCGCATGCACATCGCAGTCTCCTGATCCAGAGCAACATCAGCTATCAGAATCAGATTTTGAAGACAGTGGAACTGAATACGCTCCGAGTGAGTCGAGTACAACAAGCGAAGTATCAGATTATACTGAAACTAAAACTTTGAACGAGTCAACAGGAGTCATGAAAAAAAAAAGAGCGCGTAAAGGACAAGGAAATAAGAATAACTGGGCAAGGAACAAACTTAAACGAAAACGCATGAAAGGTCAAGAATATGTATCTATTAAGAGAAAGAAAAATGAGGGAATAGTAGGAACCGAAACGCGAAAAAAAAGGACTCTGCAGCCCAGATGTGAATCGGAAACTTGCAAAAAAAGATTTGGCAAACAATGTCACAAAATTTCTGATACTGAAAGAAATACTATACTAAATGCTTATTGGGACCTTACGTGGGAAGAGCGAAAAGGGTATGTAGTCGCCTTAGTCTCAGTAAAACCAGTAGCAGCTACTAAAAATCGACCTCCCTCCAGAAGACATAACACTCTAGAGTACTCACTCAAAGTTAGAGGGGAAATTCTCCCAGTGTGCAAAAAAATGTTTTGCAGTACTTTGTGCCTAGGGGAATGGTCTGTACTGAACTGGGTGAAGGCTGAGAAAACGAACACTGATATTGGCATGCGGAAAAAACATAGTCCTGTAAGGCGACAGAAGAAAATTAACATAATAAAAAAAGATCATGTGACTCAATTTCTCACGGCTTTGCCAAAGATGCCTTCACATTATTGTCGGAAAAGTACTTCTAAAGAGTATGTTGATGTCAATTACACAACTTGGGCTGAAGTTTACTGTGACTTTGAAAGATATTTGAAAGACCATAACGTTCCCGATGTAGAGAAACCTACTTATAAATGTTTTTTGGACATAATACACAAACTTGATATAAGCATCTACCATCCGAAAAAAGACCAGTGCGATCTCTGTTACGCTTATAAAAATAAGAACGTATCCGAAGAGGATTATCAATGTCACATCCAGGCCAGAGATCGTGCCAGAAAGGAAAAGGAGGCTGATAAATTAAAGTGTCTAGATGGAGAACTGCAGATGCTGACTGTCGACTTACAGGCAGTGCAGTCAATACCTTTGATTTTGGCAGGAGCCCAGTATTTCAAGTTAAAATTGTGCGTCCATCAATTCACTATCTACAATGAATACGATAGAAGCGTAGTGTGCTATGTCTGGCACGAAGGGGAAGGTGGTGTAGGGGCAAACATTTTTGCCTCATGCCTTCTAGATTACTTTGAAAGGCTTGATAAGACAAAACCTATTATAATCTATAGCGATGGGTGCAGTGCCCAAAATAGGAATGTCACGCTAGCAAATACGCTACAGCATTTCGCTGTTACTAACGGGGCAGTGGTTGTCCAAAAATATCTAGTCGTAGGTCATACTCAGATGGAGTGTGACTCGGTTCACGCAACCATCGAAAGAAAAAAGAAAGGCAAGGAACTCTTTGTACCAGCGGACTTCGCCTCCATTATAAAACAGGCTAGGCAAGCTCAGCCTTACGATGTGCGATACCTAAATCACAGTTTTTTCAGAGATTTTTCTTCGCTGGGTTACATGAAATCCATAAGGCCAGGATTCAAGAAAGGCGATCCGTGTGTTGTCGACATTAAAGCCATAAAGTACACGCCTGACTCGGGTACTTACTACAAACTGTGCTATGACGACAACTGGAGCCTGCTGCCCCACACGAAGATGACTCGCCTGGCTTCAAGTCTCATTATACCGAAACTGTATGGCCAACCACTGGCAATCACCAAAAGAAAATATGATGATCTTCAAGATATAAAGAGATTGATCCCGGTGGATTACCATAGCTTCTACGATAATTTAGTTCATGAGTAGGTAGTACTACTTATTTATGAACGGAACTATCGTAGAATCGGTATCGTTTACGTGAGCTAAAAATTTTTGTACTATTTTTTTTAAATATATAGCCTATAAAAATAACCGACTTTAATTGCTTTAATCTATTAATCTATAGTTTTAAGATAAAATAAATAATGCAGCAATCTCGTATCTAAAGCATCACAGTAACTTAATATCTATGTACCCTTAGTACAACTATCTCGTATAACTAAAATTTCATGTATTTTCAAAGGTTTGCATTATTTGATTTTTTTCTTCAGCTAAATTAAAAGCCTATATATTTACGTACAACTCCTCATTAACAAGTTGAACAATTTCTTATTATTACGTAAGTTATCAAGTTTTATCACTCTCCTGAAAACTTGTGTTTTTTATGTTATGAGTTTGAGAAAGTAAAGCGACGATATGCCCCCCTTTTCGCAATATTATTATAACGTGTCAGGATGCAGTCAGCCTAGCCGTAAAAAAAATAGATGCTATCATTATCGTATAATTAAAACAATCTGAACGTTTGACGCGAGGGCGTGTCGATTGCGCATGCGCTGGACGTGGGTAGATTTAATTAGTTCTTAATTTTTGGTTGCATCACCAGCCTTGGCGCCTTTCTTCTAGCTAGACAAGTTCTACGAGCTTTTATTACACTCACTTTGTTTGCAAGTAAAATAAGATCCGCAGGCCTACGACCAGCTTGGCATTTCTTCGTTTCGTTTTTGTCTAGAATGGCACAGTTCTCGTCAATAGAACTATTATTATAAGTAGGTAGGTACTATTATACTTTGTTAACCGTGGGGTACTGGCAGTAGGATATTACCCCTCCTTTCATGCCCGTGGATGCAACCTGCTAAGGGATACCTCCGGAAGATGGCCAGTAGCGTCTTTCCGTGTATCAACATCCTGATGTTCTGCGCTCGCCAACCCGCCTACCAAGCGTGGTGAGTATAGCAAAACTCCTCATGGAGATTAATGAGGGAGGCGTGTGTTCAGTAGTGGACGTTTCACGGCTGAAATGATGATCCTCTTCTTTTTTAAGTACGCGCAAAACGCGGAAGCCAATCACTGACACCGCTGTCACGGCAGCACCGCCGCCATTCTTCGAGTTTTTTACTAATTCTATTTCATTATAATCGCAACACCAATTTCAAAGATCGCTTACGCTCTATTCATATCATGAAAAATCACAGAACATAGAGCAAAGATCGTTTACCAAGATTTATAATCGAGATCTAAAAGGTAATTCAGTAACAACATGATGGATTACAAAGCTAATTGCTGCATCGCTAGAGTAGGCACGTCGCGTCGACACCCAAACACATTACTTACATTTTTCCATCATTTATCCTGGCAACACAGTTCTCGTAAATAGAACTATTATTTTGGTGTTAGGGAATCAAATTAGCTGGAAGGGACATTTTAATAAGCCGTTGGTTGTCTGATATAGGAAATAGACATGTAGATTATCGGTTTTAGCTATTTGTTTTAAATATATTTTGTACGTCGGTTTGGCCACAGATTACAGAACCTAAGATTGGCTCTCTTATGTTAAACATTTTGTGGTAGACAATTCGATAATAAAGTGTTCTTTGTGCCATGTTTGCCATAACTTCAGAAACGAATTAATTAAAATCAATTATTGTGTCAACCTTTGCAGGGAATTTTGTAGCATATCTCGAGAAATTCGTTTGTTTTACAAATGACAATTATCAACGACCATGAAATATTTCTTAGACAGTCTCTACTCTACTTTATTTTGATTAATACCACGCGTGAAAATAAAATAAATACAGTTACCTAAGAATGTTCCTTTTAAAACGTTCCGGAGAGATATGGACTTATTCGAGCATTCTAGCGTGGCATTCTGCTGACACTTTATTACTGTTGCAAGTCTTCATCCCTTTTGATCGAGCCCTATTCCTCAAGCCTTCTATTAAACTTGCTAATAAACTATATTAGACGTGTTCTCTACTTCAAAATCCAGGGTGGTTACTGACCATTACATTTCCCTTCTATTGCGGAACTTTAACGGTACATCCAGTAACTTTATACCCTCGCCTACAAAACTCAGGTAGCGCCGGCCGGTCCGTGCGTGTTATTAAGATTGTAATTTAAAACGGATTCTTGTTTAATTGAGTTATGGGTACCTACAGTTACGGATATTAACTAGTCTATATTATGATTCTACCCTTGTTTAGGACGTGTTTTATGGGGAATTGAGACAATAAGCGTATATCTTTTGCGAACAGTCAATAGGAGATATTAGTGGTATCTGTAGGCCTCCGTGGTTATTTATAATATTTTATTTCGGAAAGTCATTCATTAGCTATATACAAAAATAAATAACAACTAAAATTAAAAGCCATTTTAATAACTTAATGTTAAATTACTCAAGTAAATAATGTGGGATTACAAGAAATGTCTTATTGCCTTCGCGTGCCTTTATGCTTGCTTGTACTAGAAGAAAGCTGTACCAGTAAGTATAACATTTAAAATGTAATTAAAATCGATTGTCGTGGGGGAATTTTGATTTATGGGGTAGTTTTTGAGATATGGGGGCTTAATCGTTTTTTTATCCCATGATAACTCTTGAACGGATGATCCGATTTTTATCAAGTTGAAACATAAGAAGTTTTCGTTTATGAAAATCGATTGGTGTGGGGAATTTTTGATAAATAGGATACCTCCAGAAGATGAGCAGAATCGTCTTTCCATGTATCAACAATCAATATCCCGTGCTGCGCTCGTCAAGCCGCCTGCCAAGCGTAACGAGTAGGTATAGCAACAACTCCCTCTTGATCAGTGCTTGGAGATCCATGAGGGAGGCCTATGTTTAGCTGTGGACTTCCTTCGGCTGGGATGATGAAGTGGTATTGGAAAACTGGATTTACTATTTTACGTGTTTTACAAGTAAACTGGCTTCCGGCTGTAGGTTTTCTCGTAACACCGACTATAAGGTTCCTATTCCTGGTATCATCATTCGCAGTAGTACCTAAAACGAAGTTAGATTACATCGTTTAATCATAACAACCTACGGCTTCTGTGAAACTAGTAAAAACTTTATTTATGTGTGTAGCCGTGGGGTGCCGGCAGTAGAATGTTACCCCTCCCTCTCCTACCCGTGGATGCAGTAAGAGCCTGCTAAGGGACACCTCCGGAAGATGGGCAGCAGCGTCTTTCCGTATATCAACATCCCGTACTGCGCTCACCAACCCGCCTGCCAAGCGTGGTGAGTATGGCAACTACCCCTCATGGAGATCCATGAGGGAGGCCTTAGTTCAGTAGTGGACGTTTTACGGCTGAAATGATGATGTGTGTGAGAACAACTATTGCGACAAGAAGCTCGTGTTCACACGTAAATTGTTTTGCTTTCATTATTCTTAACAAATTAGCAACAATCCGATAGACAATGCTGTGAGGCACCGGCAGTAGAATGTTGCCCCTCCTCTCATGCCCGTGGATGCAGTAAGAGCCTGCTAAGCTCCAAAATATGCAACTTAGGAGCTAGACGGCGCCGTGTGAAATAACCAGCATTTTTCTATCATCATACCAACCTTCAATACTTATCACCATCGTTGAAGCCAAATACATAATTTTTTGTCTGTGACTGTTCTAAAGCAATTTAATATAGCTTAGAAACGAGAAAAATATTATTTTAACAATTCCTCAACTCGTCCATTTTGGTACGAGATTTTTCGGCCCAGTTAAGGAGAGACATACAAATGAGTAATGCCAGCGCGATATGGCAGCGAGATATTTATCCTTAGGATAAGCTGACCTAACAAATAACCGACTGATAAAAACATCAACTCAGACAAAAAAAAACCTAGTTAATATGGAGCAAGACCCATCAATTTATTTTGGACCCGTTTTCCATATCACGGCATTATCCGTGGGAATAACAGTTTGTTCTACAATGAAACTAACATTAAATTATTACTTGCAACCGAAATTCACGTGTATTACCCGTGAGAAGCGATTGTCTACGATATGTAATCTCGTATGCGACATGTGTCATCTGTAATTACGTTGCGACATTGAAGAGTTCTAAGTTTCACCTCGCAAATCAGTTAATTATGGTACAAGCTTCTACTTTGTTAATATGGCTACATTTTAACCAAGAAGAATTCACAATATCGCTTTTATAATACGAGTACATGAGGGGATCGTTCGGTTTCGAATCGGTTTCTTCAATGAAAATCAATGAATTCAGGAAATATTTAGATTTTTTTACATTTCTTTTTTTGTTTGTTAATTTGTTTAGTTTAAGTTGTGAAATAAAGCATTTTTTTATATATTATATGCTGGAAGACGAGCAAACGTGACTGAAAGAAAGTGGAAGTGGAAAGTGAAAAAACCTGATGGAAAGTGGTCACCGTCGCCCATGGACATCTGCATCACCAGAGGCGAGGCTGATGCGCTGCCGGATTTTGAGGAAGGAAAATTCCCGCCTTTTAAAGGACCCCATTTCGAAGCTCCGGGGGAATACCGCAGATGGGAGTTCGTTCCACAACTTAATCGTACGCGGCAAAAAAGAGCGCGCGAAACGAGTGGTAGTGGAGAACCAGCTATCCAAGTGGTGCGTGGTCCACACGGCGCGTCGAATGTTTTACCGCGCCGACAACGGTCCACACCCCCACCTACATGGCCTCGCACCCCTCCACGCCCGTCCGCCGGACCACAAAGGTCAGTGGCGCTCACAGCCACGAGACCTTCTACATACCTCATCAAGCGAGGATAACTAACACGCCTAACTGAACGCCAGCCGTAGAAGGCGCCATCAAATGACCCAGGGGTAGTAACCGTTGGAGAAGAAGCCGGGGTAAAGAGGTCTCACCTCGAGGCCCCACCCAGTGACCCCAGAAAGGGGTACTGACGACAGCATGACGACCAAGTGGTGCGGATGAAATTTGGTTTTGTGGCGAGTGGTTCGGTGACGGAACTGTGCTGCTGGTATCAAGTTAAATAGTTCTTCAGAACATTCCCCATTATATAGACGATATAGTACACACAGAGAACCTACGTCTCTTCGGAGACTTAAGGGCTCTAGATCGTCTGTGAGCTTGGAATTGCCGACAATACGGGTTGCCCTGCGTTGTAACCCGTGAAGTGGAAGGAGTTGGTATTGTGGCGTGCCTGCACAGAGAGCATGAGTTTTTGAACCGACGTGAAGTACCGACCCGCCCTGTTGACGATGCCAAGTTTTTAGAGGCTAGTTTATCTTACCTTCCAAATTATCACGGTATTGGACACTACTGCTTATGTCGACACCAAGGATGGCAATACTTTTGGATATATTAAGAGGAACGTTCTGGAATCTCGGAGCTTTGTCAAATAGAGTTTTCTTAGTGGAAAACGTGCAAACCTGGGTCTTAGCGTGGTTAAATCGATTTTGTTCCCCCCAGGCTGAGACTAGCTCCATTGAAGATTCAATTTCAGACACAATTTTATTACGGCACTCACCCACTTGTGCCCGAGAAAAATTAGCTCGGCCTGCGTAGTATGTGTCACCTGTACTGTCATCTGCATTGCAATGTATGTTACTCTGTTGTAACATGAAGTGTTAACTGTTAAAGCATCTTCTATCTTCTATCTATCTATCTACAATTCAGTTTTCTAGGGACTACGGTAGTTTGAGAATTATTCCACTTTGAGACATTTACGGCTTTTTATAAGACTTTGAAATCATTTATTTAGTATTTTCTAAGTTCGTCCAAGTTGAAGACTGGAGGGTAACCGCACACCAGGCTTAGCCAAGTTCATATTCTAGAGGCTGCTAAATTGTCAAGGAGCATTCGAATATACTCATTAACGCTAGCGATATATACCCAGATATGTACGTAATCCGAACGGGAATGCAAGACCACCAAATATGGGAAACTGTTGTTGTCCTAATAAACTTATATTTCTTATGTCTCAATATTATAAAGAGGAAATATTTGTATTTTGTATATTTGTAACTAATAAACTAAAAAACTACTGGACCGATTTACAAAATTATTTCACTATTATAATGCTGCATTATCCCTGAGTAGCATAGTCTATATTTTGTCCCCGTATTTCCACGGGAACGGGAACTACGCGCGTAAAATCGCGGAGTTCGGCTAATATTTCATAAAATACTAATAACATCAAACATTTACCCGTAAGATTACATAAAAAAGTTCAAATTGTAACGTATTAAAAAAGCTTTTTACAATGTTAAATAATGAATGGATATTATTATTGACATTTTGAAATTATAATTACCTATGTTTCCGTGACATTTTTTTTTATTAATTTGATTATTAAAATGATTTCATTTGATAATCGTTAATCGGTAGCGATATTAACATCTTTCGTGATGTTAATATCCATTCAGCCACATAATGTTTCATAACATGAAAGGTAACGTCATCCATAAAGTTCACAATACAATTGACCTTGCAATACGAAGTCACCAAATATACCAATCAAAAAGCGGTCGATAGTCGACTGCAGCTCGCTTCCGAGTCCCATCACGGCTGAAACAAAAAGACGAGTGCGGCCTGTACGTACCGACTGCACTACACCTACACACTACAACTAACAGAACAACATCGCAGACATTCAATAACCTGCTAACATTTCAGGTACCTATCCCTCTTCTTAATCAGATAATATTCCCATCTCTTGATGGGGGGTTTTGTTCTTTTCTCCCCACCTCGCTATACATAACGCTTTATCTTGATCATCATTTCAGCCATAAAACGTCCACTGATGAACACAGGCCTCCCTCATGGATCTCCATCAGGGGTAGTTGCCATACTCACCACGCTTGGCAGGCGGGTTGGTTAGCGCAGTATGGGATATTGATACACGGGTAGACGCTGCTGCCCATCTTTCGGAGGTATCCTTTAGCAGGTTCTTACTGCATCCATGGGCATGAGAGGAGGGGTATCATTCTACTGCCGGCACCCCACGGTGGTTATCTTGCTGCAGCATTGCAATATGTAATATTTTTATTGATCTCAAATACTGCAGTTTTATGAAGTTGAGATAAATAAAATCTACCTACTACTATTGACGCGGAGATGGCGGGTCGCGAACCGAATTCACCCTGAAGAAGGCCCTCGATAAGGGTCGAAACAGTTGGTGCCTCCACCAACAAAAACATCTATGAGATTCCCGTTAACTAATATGAAAATTTACCTACATGACCTCATCGCAGACAGTTGATCATCATCATCATCTCAGTCATAGAACTGTCATGGCCACTACTGGATATTCAAGATCATGAGGGGGTTCTCGGCAGGTGGATTAGTGAGCGCAGTATGGTATGTTGATACACGGAAAGACGCTGCTGCTTATCTTCCGGAGGCATCTCTTAACAGATTTTTACTACATGCACGGGCAAGAAAGGAGAAGCAACATTCTACTGCCGACATTCGATAACCTCCTAAAATTTCAAGTGTCCTTCTAGTCAGTATTATTCGCAAGTCATCAGATGATGATGGGTGGTTTTGGTCTTTCATTACAAATATCCTGCTACGTTGCAAAGCAAATATTCAAGTACCTTTGAAATAGGAAGAGTATGCTGTCAGTGGGTCGTATTTGACGACCTTTGTGACGCATGACGATAGGTGTGTGTACGTTTTCTTCATATACGAGTATTGGTATTTGTCCCGTGTCTGGCTTTTTTCTATGTATGATGAGTATGCTTTGACAAAAAAGTATTTGACTATTCCATCAACCATCTGGTACCCATAAAACAAGCTCTACTTACTTTAGAGCTAGATGGTGATGTGTGTGATGTCCAGATTATTCCGTTCCGTGGGGTGCCGGCAGTAAAATGTTACCTCTGCTCTCTTGCCCGCGGATGCATTAAGAATCTGCTTAGGGATACCTACGGAAAATGGGCAGCAGCATCTCTCCGTGTATCAACGTTCCGTACTGTGCTCACCAATCCGCCTGCCAAGCGTGGTGAGTATTGTTACAATTTTTCCGCCTTTCACCCCTCATTATTTGAATATCTATGAGGGAGGCCTAGGTCAGATAGTGGACGTTTCATGAGGGAGGCCTAGGTCCGACAGTGGACGTTTCATGAGGGAGGCCTAGGTCCCACAGTGGGCGTTTCATGAGGAAGGCCTAGGTCCGACAGTGGACGTTTCATGAGGGAGGCCTAGTTCCCACAGTGGGCGTTTCATGAGGAAGGCCTAGGTCCGACAGTGGACGTTTCATGAGGGAGGCCTAGGTCCCACAGTGGGCGTTTCATGAGGAAGGCCTAGGTCCGACAGTGGACGTTTCATGAGGGAGGCCTAGGTCCGATAGTGGGCGTTTCATTAGGAAGGCCTAGGTCCGACAGTGGACGTTTCATGAGGGAGGCCTAGGTTCGACAGTGGGCGTTTCATGAGGGAGGCCTAGGTCCGATAGTGGGCGTTTCATTAGGAAGGCCTAGGTCCGACAGTGGACGTTTCATGAGGGAGGCCTAGGTCCGACAGTGGGCGTTTCATGAGGAAGGCCTAGGTCCGGCAGTGGATATTTCATGAGGGAGGCCTAGGTCCGACAGTGGACATTTCATGAGGGAGGCCTAGGTCCAACAGTGGGCGTTTCATGAGGGAGGCCTAGGTCCGACAGTGGACATTTCATGAGGGAGGCCTAGGTCCGACAGTGGACATTTCATGAGGAAGGCCTAGGTCCGACAGTGGACATTTCATGAGGAAGGCCTAGGTCCGACAGTGGACATTTCATGAGGGAGGCCTAGGTCCAACAGTGGGCGTTTCATGAGGGAGGCCTAGGTCCGACAGTGGACATTTCATGAGGGAGGCCTAGGTCCGACAGTGGACATTTCATGAGGAAGGCCTAGGTCCGACAGTGGACATTTCATGAGGAAGGCCTAGGTCCGTGGACGTTCTACGGCTGAGATGATGATGACGAATACTTTCATATACAAGTATTCGCCGCATAGTGTGAACGTGCACCGGATCCGCCTGAAAAATTACACGAAACCCCCGTAACGAACGAGTTAATATATTACGGGGTGCATTCAGTTGAAATTGGGGACAGATTTATTGTTCCGACTAAAGGACTCGTTTGTTTCTAGTCTAGACATTTGGGGAATAGCATTATTTTACGTGGTTATACGGATTTAGCTTTATCGGTGAAGAAGAAACATTATGAGAAAACTTAGCAACTAAACTTAGCCAGCTTCAAATCATACTGTTTGTAACAGTGTCAAATATAAGTCCTTCCATAATCAACTTTACAGCATGCAATAATCAATAAATTATCAATTGTTTAAAATTAAAATAAGTTTTTCTGATCAATCCATTAACAACACAAAACAAATAAGATAACAAAGTATAACAATATAAATAAATAATGCTCGACTCCACACGCAACACCATCTTGTCTCAAACTAAGCAAAGCTTGTACTAATATGTCAATTAGATTCCATTTTATCATTTCAATAGTCATTAACAAAAATGGTTTTCTAAGAGTAGCTGCTTTACTGTTATTGACATATTATTTCCTCCAACGAATAGCCTTCTAAGCTGGGAGGATGGTTCAAGTGCTGAGCAAGCCTAATCCATCTAACAATGTCCCAAGTACAGCGTCCGTACAGAATGAATACCAGTTGGTGACGCTGTATATATGTTTAATTAATATATAATACTAGTAGATAAGAAAGACCTTACATTATACTGCTTTCTCTATGATGCATAAAAATGATCAAAAATTGGTTTTTAAAAATCCAAACATGACTTTATGAGACAGAGTAGAATGGCGCATATGTAGGAAGCATTGGTCCAACGGTAGACTAATATAAGATTACGATTTCCAAAAACACAAGTTAGGTTATTTTTTGTAGTAATTCATGTTTTCCGTACCTTTTTTTATCAAACCTTATTGTTCTGCAAATGTCCTATCAAATTGATGATGATAACCAAGCATGCAATCACTCAAAGCGACATAATGTTGTGGCGTGAACCGGTTAACATCCAAAGAACACTAATGATCACAGATGCACTACCGCAAAATCTTGTTACCCTTTTTCCTTTTTTCATTGTCGAGACGTCCTTGGACCTTCCGAGAATGACCAGTTTCGACCAGCTATGACTCACATAACTGTCCAAAATTACTTTGTCGTCCCCAAAACCCCCACTATGCACATCTTTCGAAGAAACTTTCTTTTGTTTTAGCGTCCCACTGCGAGTCAAATCTCTTGACAACATAACGAGATGTTTTGACATAATTTTTGGGCGTTATTTGTTTTACAGCTCCGTCGTAAATAATGTTAACAATGTCTGCGAGACACGAGTTACGAGTTTGCGTAAAGCAAAGGTCAGTGAGAAGACAATGGTTCAAATACATGTAATGAGTAGGCAGATCGATGCTGTCTTTGGTCTGGAGTTATACTTGACTTTTGTAGCTTCGTTTCATAGTCATCGACGTCATCTGGGAGGTGTATGTTGAGAGATTTGTTGGTTCTCTAAGCCTGCTCAGGAAGCATCCTAGGGGTATGCCCTAGGATGTTATGACATTTAAAGTTCTTAAACGACTCCAAAAAAAGGAGTAGGTTTTCAAGTCGTCTTTTTAGGGTTTCGTAGTAAAACAAGAAGCCCTTATAGTTTCGCTTTGTCTGGCTGTCTGTCTGTCTGTCGTTACGTCCGTCCGTCACCGGTTTTGCGAAAAGACTATTAGTCCTAGAAAGTTGTAATTATTCATAGACATTGTAATAAAAACGCCAAGATAACGCTAGAAATAAATGCTAAAAAAATATAATTTGGGGTACCTCCCATACTCGTAACACTCCTTACGAGTATGGGAGGTACCCCAAATTATATTTTTGATGACATTTTTATTTTTATTTTCCCATCGTGTGGAATCGTTGAATAGGTATTTTATAACCATTTAGGAGTGGCGAAGGCAAATTTCGATTTAAGGTTCCGTTTGCGAAATATTAAAATTTAAAAACTTTTTTAGAGCGTCCCATCTAAAATCTAAACTGATAGCTTTATAAATCCATAAAAAAAATCGTGAAATTTCTAGGAAAACTATAACGGGTTTGCTAGCTTTTATAGTTTCAGAGAATATTGAATACTTTAAACCAAAACGATGAATCGAGGTCTTCAAATATTGAAGGCATATATGGAGCATTTTTGGTATTTTCAGAAACTGGCAAGCACTTGCACTATGATTTGGTGAACTGAAACTGATAAAGAAGAAAACAGATGAGAATTGAAACTCAATGTTAAAAGTTCGCGAGTGGATACAACTATAGATGGCTAGGATGTATACCCATACATTTATAGTCGCGTTCTCGCCTTCATCATCATTATCACAGGCATCAGGGTCATTAAAGTCATTTTATAATTATTAAAAACTTTAAAGAATATTTGTTTTTGGGAGGCATTAATTCAAAAGACCAAAAGTCTCGGTCCACTGTGTGATATACGGGATTCCATGCATACGGGATGCTAGGTCCGCAATTCTTTAAAAAAAACTTGAAAACAACTTAAAGTATTTGAATATGTTATTTAAAGAGACATATACAATAATAATCGTAAATTAAGAAATCCATAAATGTGTATTCAAACGACGTGTAGAATATAAAGACGATAAATATAACAAGTAAGAACTCTACCTAGTAAAGATACCTATGATGTGTGGACATTACAGCACATGTGCAAATACTGAGAACGTAATGCCCACGTAAAACCTGGACAGTCAGCTACAACATGAATTTGTTTAATGTCTCCCAATTACTGTGCGTACTGTATTATACTTATAATTATGTACCCCCGACTTTTAATCGAAGGTCGTGGGTTCGATACCGGCCGTGAACCAATGGAATTTTTCTTTCTTGAAAAGTGTAAGTTCACATTTAACACATGCTTAACGGTGAAGGAAACATCGTGAGGAAACCCGCGGCTTCAGACGTATTGACCTGTTCTTTTCTCTGACTAACAGCTGACTAAGCTGAGAGGATGGTATAGATAGGTGCTGGGCAAGCCTAATCCATCAAACAATGTCCCAGACACTGCAGCGTCCCGTACAGCATGATTACCAGTTGCTGACGCTTCATAAATCATCTATAATGGATGCAAAGGCCTTACTTACTCCTTAATACTACGCAATTATTTATACTTAATACAACTTCTCTACATAGTATAAATTAAAGTCGCTGCTCGCGTCTGTCTGTCTGTTTGGCTTTCTTCTTCTTATAGACCACGCAACGGATTTTGATGCGCTTTCCACCAATTGATAGAGTATTTCAAGAGAAAGGTTTAGCGATAAAATTCATTGGGTTTGGTGTGAGTTCGCTGAACTATGATGAAGATTGTTTAAGTTGTCGGAAAATTTCATGACAATTGGAATCTGTTTTGTCGTGCGCCGCGTAAAACAATAAAGTTATGTGCAAGTAATGTATAAAATAACTGTTCCTCTTTAAAAGGTCTACAAAAAATCAGGGGCAGCATTATGTATGTATTTTATGCATGATTCATATTAACCATTTACTTATTCAAATTTTGATTAAAATGCATGTGTGCATTATTTGAGAAGCCGTATTAACCAACATGGTGTTAATATATATTTTAACATCTTGATTAGTTCATATCAAGATGTTAAAGAAAAGTTACAAATAAACAATAGTGTGTCTACCATGAGTTGTTGTTAGATCGCCTGGCATTACTGCAGTAGTTACTATGTATATACTAAGAGTACGTTACTATGACATCTGTCAGATTTGTAACTCATGGTACCAAATTCTAAGCAAATGAAGACGAAACTACAGTCGCTGTAGTATAGTTTACTGCGTATTTTAGTACCAAACTATCCGCTAGAGGCGCTGTGCAAGTTTTCATACATTTTTTAACTACAGTCGCTAGCGAGTATAGATTGTGAAAACTCATGGTAGACCTACAGAACTCTACCTACTAAGGGAACCTATGATATGAGTACATTGTAGCAGATGTGCAAATACCGAGGACTAATGCCCACGTTAAATCTTTAACAGTCAGCTATAACATCATATTTTTAATGTCTCCCAATTACAGTGTGTACTCCTTAACGATTTCGCTGAGCATTAACTGTTCCAATTTTATGTTCTCTGACGAAACGTGAAATTCCTGAGCTTTTTTTGGTTGACTTCTATATTTCACGTCAAATTTGAGTTAGTGAAACTAGTTATTAAGCACTGTTGTTTTTATACTTTCATTTGTGTGATAATAGCTGCTGACCGCGGCTTCACACTCATTATACCCTGATAAAAAGTAGCCTATATGTTAAACCTGGTCTACATCTCGTCGTCGGTGTCTTCAGTATACTTTATGGACGTCACCGGTGGGGCCTAGAGGTCACACCTCTTTACACCGGCTTCAGCTCCAGGGGCCCTACCCCTGGATCATTTGATGTGTGCCTTTGAGGCTGGTAAAAGTCTACATCTGTGTTTCGTACAAATAAAGCTCTTGTATCTTGTATCTATTTAGGAGAAGTTTTAACTTGACCTCCCAGGTTGTTTAAGCGCGGAGAGGTAACAAACATCCAAACTTACTAACAAACTCTCGGATTAATAATATTAGTGGGATTGCACCTGACGGTTATTATCATTACTAACCTGTTTTTAGAATTAAATGGTATCCGAATTTCAACGCAATTTGTGTAGATATGGGTAGTGTGATTGTTAGTAAATTCAGTCCTTCTTAATGTTTATAAGTCAACGATGAATTTCTGTATAAGCAGCTTACAAAGTAAATCAAGGTTTAACATAAAGTTAGCTGTAATCATAAGCGTCAGGCTTATAATTACAGCTACTGTTTCCAAACCTACTTGCGATTTGCTCAAACTTAATTCTAGTGTGTCAAGCATTCGCACTGCACTTTTGTTTTGCACTCAGCGACTTAAATTTTATTATCTATGGCTTAAAATGATATACGGCCGCTCTTAACTGGAGAATCATAAAATATTTTCTGTTTGTGAAATATTTCTGAAGCAATAAAGCAATAATTCACTACGGGGAAGATGGAAGATGGTCAGGTTTATTTGCCGTCATAAACGTTCTGTTTATGGTGTACTTTTTTGCTGGGCCCGAGAGGTGCTGGTACATAAACCTTTGCTATATCATTGCTGTAATTGAACGTGTCCCTTGCTTCGGAGATAGGCGATTGACTTTTGTCCGTCTGTACCTGCATAGGTTAGATTAAGTTCTTTTAGAAAATTATCTTTAGCCGCGGAATAGGCTCTGCGCATTCATCGTAGAGGCTAGCGTTACCCATCATCTGCCACGGACAGTCCTTATATTGCTCGTAAAATCGACAGATTCTAAATAGCTTCGCAATATTGGATGGATGTCACCTGCTTAACCTGGCAAACTGTATTAATAGGTACTTATGGTATAAGTACCTATTACTTGCTCCAATTTCTAAAGCCATCGATCTCATCACTGACAGTCATCCCACACGCAGGAGTGTGAAGCCTGAGGAAGTGTCGACGGGGGTTCCATTAGTCAGCGTGATTAGTTCTCTAAATGTTTCAATGAGATGAATAATCACCGGCAACAGTGACAAATGCGAGGAAACCGTCGGCGGACGCGCGCGCGCACCTGACTTCTCCACAAACGCGCCGCGCCATCACTCACACATCACTGCTATACGAATGAAGAGATTTATATTTATTAATGGTACTGTCACCATCATTTCTGACCCGAACGGATTTAAATAATCACTCGCTATTTATATGACTCCTTTCAAATTTGCTCTTTCATTAATAACGCGTGGAATGCGGATTGGTACATCACCGATGACTGAGGAATTCAAATCCGTCTGTACGAGTTTGCGTTCGGAATCGTGGTCACCCGGTTTGTTGATAAATGACTCGGCTTACGTCAGAGTCAAGGGTTAAGGCGGTGGATCTATCGGGATCCTCACATCAGCGATATATTTTTTTATTTTGAAATGCAATCGATATGTGTCACTTCACTATGATTTAACATTGATTGCCTTCTTTGAGTCGACCGCCAGCAAAATTTACAGCCGACGCGCAGGCTACTGTCCCGGCCAGTTATTGCAGCTGTATGGAGAGATGCATGCTTTCCAAGAAATAGGACATTAAATTGCGCTCAGCGTATTACGTCAGGATTAGGTTTGGACGCGTCAGATTGAATGCAAGTTAGTTTAATGTGTGAGATTTCAGAGCTTCTTGAATTTAAATTTATAAAGCCGAACTAGAGTCAGTAAAGCAGGTCTTTACTTTTGTACATTGTTTTTCCATATACCAGCTTAATCTTTTTGTAATACCGTTCTGTATCTGCGTGGGGTGCCGGCAGTAAAAGGTTGTCTCTCCTCTCTTGCCCGTGGATGCCAAGGAATACCTCCGGAAGATGGGCTACAGGGTCTTTACGTGTTTCAACATGGTCTACTGCGCTCGCCAACTATCCCCTCGTGATCTTAGAGATCCATTAGGAACGCCCTTGTCCAGCACAGGACGACGTGGATAGCAGTCCTACGGCTTCCATGATATTGATGACTGTTCTGTATTTAAAAATAAATCGCCGCGCACAATGAAAAATAAATACCAGCTGATTCCTATCAAATGAAGTTATTACAGCGAAATTGCTATTTATAATCATCGATCTAGCTAACACGGACAGGAATTTCAAATATCACAGATCACCGCCGCTTGAAAGGCTGCGCCAATGAGATGAGGAGTGACCTGCGCTTGCGTTCAATAAATCATAACATTCACGTTTGTGATTAATCAAACATATCGGAGGAAACGTGTCAGTAATGTAATAGGTAATGCACGACTGGTGACTTCGTTCGGACTGTTTGTTCGTATAATGGTGGAGAGAGTTTTGAAAGCTACAATGATAGTGCCTAGGTTATAAGTAATTTTGGAACTTGAGATTCAAGTTATAATCGCAGTACATTTAAACAGTTTAATTTTATTTTATTATAATTTTATTTCTAATAAAATAAAATTAAACTGTATCATAGTTCTGGGAAGTTGTGAGATTTAAAGCTAGTAACATAACTACGCCGGCCCGGATTAGCCCCTAGGCTCATAAGGCCTGGGACTAGGGGCCCTCCAAACCTAGGGGCCTTAATGGCGAAACATTCATAAATAAATAAATAAAACCATGGTGCAAGTAGAAAATATTGTAAGTCAGGGGAGCCCTCAAACACCAAGTGCCTAGAGGCCCTGGATCCCTTTATCCGGGCCTGTAACTACGATCACCATCATTATCCTGTGATAATGATGGTGATCGTAGTACGGCTGTCCGTAGAACTAATTTCCAAGTCTAAACATCCATTGTCATGCTCTCTCTTATGGATCTCTAAGGTCATGAGAGGTCTTGTTGCCATACTCGCCACGCCTGGCAGGCGGTTTGGCAAGCCCACTAGAGGATGTTGATACACGTCAAGACGCTGCTGCTCATCTTCTGAAGGTATCCCTTAGCAGATTCTTACTGCATCCACGGGTAAGAGAGGAGGGGTAACATTCTACTGCCGCGGCATACATAACTAAGATAATGCGAATAAAAGTTTAGAAAAGGCTCGTGACGTCACAACGAAATACAAATTGTACAGTCGGCCGCTAACGGTTTGCCAACTGGGGACGCAGCCTTAGCCTTTGAGTTTCCTCTCGGTGTTTTCCTTCAGCGTTAAAGCTTGATTTCTCTAAACTCCTGAAAATGTACAATAATTCCACACAGCAGTAATTAATAAAAAATAAACAGCAGCTAGCCACAACCTTCTAAAACTAATTACTTTCTAAGTCATTCGATATAATTTCATAATGTGCGGTCAGTCACAGAATATAGAGGTACTGTGGGTTGCAAAAGAGCTGTGATAGTTTTTTTTTTTATTAAAATCGTAAATTCATGAAAATAAGAACGATTGAGTGGTGGTTCTTGTAATTTTTTCCCTATCTGGCGTGTCATCGAAGGCGAGAAAATAAGATAAGTACGTGACGTTTCTATGGATATTTTTATATATGCAATATTAATACGCGCTGTTTAGTACCATTTCAAATTTCGAGTCGATAGCATCAGTAGTTCTCAAGATTTACCAATATTTCCAATGTATTTCTATATATAATTAAGATTTCTTATTTTTTATTTATGACAGATAGACAAAATTTTACCCAAAAAACTGTTATAACTTTACACTTTTTAAACTTAATAACACATATTTAGACGATCGCGACTTCACATCTAGGTACAGTTTATGTTATAACAAAACACACTGTACACCTAACGTAATTTTTTCACGTATTTTTACTCTATAATTTATTATTTTGTATTTTCTAGTATAATCTCATTGACAGACTAAATAGAATTTTGATTTTATACTCTGTCATCATAATTCTTAAATTAGACTTGTGCCCAACAGTACCTACGTACCACACAACGCGATGATGTAGCGATTTGTACTGTCGATCATTTTATTAATCTACGTATCGTTTATTTTTTGTATTTTTGTACCCACTTTCCTTGTTGAAGAGATCGCAATCAGACTAATTTGATGCAAGAGCAAATGAATCGCGTATTTGATGGTGATGTTATTGGAAACATTCTTGGTATCATCATTCATCATTTCAGCCGGAAAACGTCCACTAGTGAACACGGGCCTCTCTTATGGATCTCCATAAGGGGTAGTTACCATACTCACAACGCTTGGCGAGCGCAGTACGGGATGTTGATACACGGAAAGACGCTGACCCATCTTCCGGAGGTATCCCTTAACAAGCTCTTACTGCATCCACGGGCATGGGAGGAGGGGTAACATTCTACAGCACCCCACGGCAAACCGCTTATTCTTGGTATAACGCTGGTGAATAACTAGGTAAAGAGGTATTTAATATCTTAAGCACCATTGTTTTTTTAATAGTGACAAGAGTTTGGAATCACCTTATGATAACTAGTTGATCCGGTGCCCACTTCGTTGGGCGGTAATTTAGTAGCCTATGACACTCACAAATACTGTGGCTTTCTATTAGTAAAAGAATTTTAAAAATCGGTTCAGCAGATCCAGAGATTACCCCCTACAACCTCACAAACTCTACCTCTTTATAATACTAGTATAGATAAACTACGACATTTTTTCCTTAGACAATTAGGTACTAAGTTTATTTATCATACGATATTAAATTTATGGAAACAAGCATTGGTACGGGGTACCAGAAAAGGGGGCGAAGGTTTCCGAAAAATGCCATTGTTGACCTTTGGTGACCTTTTGAGGTCACAATAACTCCGGTCCCTGTGACATTTATATCATAAATATTTAACAAGTTTATTTACCCACTCATTTGGTCAATCGTCTTCCATGTAGTCTTTTCTTCTACCTTACCTGCCTCTGCAAAATGAACTTTATTATATGTACGGTTGAAGTCGTATTAGGTTTGAATGGTTGGTTATTACAAAGCTTAGGTCCAGACAGACGATGTCAAAGTTATGAAGGGTCACCAAAATCAATCAGTACCCTTCTCTCATTAAGACACTGCTAACAAAAAAAGGTTTCATGTAAATCGATTAACGCATTCGGTTGTAATCGTGTCATGCACAGACAGGCAGACAGCGCTATGCATAATAATAATCTCTAATATAACATATATAAGCTCGCAAAAACAACTAAGTAATTTAAAGTCACATATTTCTTTCAGTACTGAATACAGATGGAAACACTTATATAAGTACTATTTATTAGGTGAGTTGAAACAAAAATGCACGGTGTTTGATTGAAGTTCTAGCAAATAAACGATTCAGCGAACGAGAATTAATTCTGCTCGTTGAGTATCATGTCTGAGTTAATAAACCTTAAAGCAAATAAGAAAACAAACAAATATTAAGGCACCGAAACTATAATCGTAAAATGTCGTAAAATGTATTTTAACATCCATCTGATAATCAATCTAACACTTCATAACTTTGACATCGTCTGTCTGGACCTAAGCTTTGTAATAACCAACCATTCAAACCAAATACGACTTCAACCGTACATATATAAAGTTCATTTTGCAGAGGCAGGTAAGGTAGAAGAAAAAACTACATAGGAGATGACTGACCAAATGAGTGGGTATATAAACATGTTAATTTATGATAAAAATGTGTTTTCTGAAGCAGAATGTTTGTGTACAAATTGGGAAGCTAGAATCAACCGAGTTGTTTGTTAGATAAAGACAAACACAAACACTTGGAAACAAACATACTTTTTATTGAGTTTAGAGGTATATGACCTGGTAAAATAACTTTGGAAAAACAGGAAACTGGTAAAATTTTATCCATTAGATTTGACCCAAACGAGGCAAGCCAAATAAACCCGTTAGTAACGCTAACTATCATTAATCGGGCTATTTTACAACTGTAAATGAGACAAATGTTTGTGATTGTTCTACGGTTATTTGTCCTAGTACTCAAAACTTTGCTTGGAAGTAGGTCATTATAAGAGTTATATTACTACATTTTCAGAACCACTTTTTTATACCTTTAAAGATAACTCTCTCTCTTCGTAGATTTAACTTTCCTTCAAACGTAAAAAAATATATGGTTTTTATTTCCAGTTTGCCGTGGGGTGCCGGCAGAAGAATGTTACCCCTCCTCTCATACCCGCGGATGCAGTAAGAGCCTGCTAAGGGATAACTCCGGAAGATGGGCAGCAGCGTCTTTACGTGTATCAACATCCTCAACTACGCTCGCCAACCCGCCTGCCAAGCGTGGTGAGTATGGCAACTACCACTCATGGAGATCCATGAGGGAGGCCTGTGTTCAGTAGTGGACGTTTTACGGCTGAAATGATGATGATGATTTCCAGTAATTTGTTTGTGTACATGTTTTGACGTTTTCAAGTCTCTTGTATTTGACGAGATAAAGAACTTTTGAACTTAAGCCACGTACAGTCGTTTCATAAGTTGGTTTTACACGTCTATCTACATAGACTCAACGCAGTGTTAGTTTATAAACACAATTTTTCGATTTAAATAATTTTTATTATGGTAAAAGACCAGTTTTATTAGTCAGAGCACAGAATAGGTGACCTGAAGCTGACAAGCCGCGGGTTTCCTCACGATGTTTTCCTCGCCTAGTTGTTGATTATTGATTACGTATTGTATGGTTCAAAACACGATATTTTTCACTATACCTGATTATAAAAATTAATAAATAGGGATAGTCTTTACTCGTTTTTGTCCATTTAAACATTCAGCAAATAGAAAACGACTTTTAGAAGAGGTTAGCTTTTTTAATTTTGTAAAACGAATAATTAATTAAGTAAGGCAATAGAATGTTGCCCCTCCTCTCATGCTCGTGGATTCAGCAAGAGCCTGCTAAGGGATACCTCCGGAAGGTGGGCAGCAGCGTCTTTCCGTGTGTTGACATCCTGTACTGCGTTCGCCAACCCGCCTGCCAAGCGTGGTGAGTAAGGCAACTACCCCTCATGGAGATCCATGAGGGAGACCTGTGTTTAGTAGTGGATGTTTTACGGCTGAAATGATGATGATGATGATGTATACCGCGCCCGCACGGAGAGGGAGACAGCGCTTCAAGCCTACTCCGCTGGAACAACCTGACCTATTTCTGCCGCCAAGCAGTAATGTCCACATTGCTGTGTTCCGGTTTGAAAGGTAGTAAGGGAGCCGGTGAATTTACGGGCACATGAGACCCTACAACTTTATGTTTCAGGGTGACGGGTGCAATGCGATGCAGCATTGGTCACGTGCTTGTGTGTGTGTGTGATTCCGTTTTCCGCATTTAGACTCGAAGTTGGTCCATTATGTGCGAAGTGTCTGGCTAGCATAGCCAGCCCAACTCCGACCAGAAGCGCAAAATCTTCGTGGGATCTTCACAGGCTTCACGGAGTGACCTCGGGATCACGTGCTTAATGAACGTGATTACCGCGGTATTGCAGTTGTAATAGGTAGAGGTTACCGCTTAACAACAGGTGGGCCTTTTGGGCTCGTCTCGTAATTTTTTAGAATAATACATGTCAGCTTCAGAGCATCAATATAAAGCAACCGCAACCGACTGTACCTTGTTTTCGTGTGTGGTTGGTGGTCCAAATAACCAATATGAAACTTTATTCATGGGGCTATAAAATCGTTCCGCTGGTGACCCATGGCCACCGTGGTACGTGGTACCTGTCGCATATCCGGAACGATTACAGGTCAACGCACTGGGTGAACTGATCTGTGACGCCAAAACATTTGATCTGAGGTTGAAGAGGTAAACGCTTGACCCCGTGAGAGGCAGGCGTAATTTCCTTGTTGTAATTTTTAACCCTTAAGCCTGTATTACACTACACGGTATTCAGGGCCCGGTAGTTAGGGCGCCCTAATCGCCCTAACTACCAAGCAAGGCTTGCCAGGTCCAACCGGTCGCCCTAGTTAGGGTCCCTTACGCTCTAACTCTTATTACACCACTCTTAGTTAGGGTAAGGATCCCTGAATACCGTGTAATGTAATACAGGCTTTAGTTTAACCTGAAGGTTTCTAAATGACAGTGGCGGTTTCGACGTCCTCCGTTTCGCCTTAATTAATAATATGATCATCTCAGCCTTAGGATGTCCAGATGACGTGTTAGACCTAGGCCTCCCTCATGGATCTCCGAGTACTTACAACGTATGGCGAGCGCAGTACGAGATGTTGATACACGGATAGATGCTACTGCCTACCTACCGGAGGTATCCGTATAAGAGTTGTTAGATTAATGGTGGTTTGTACAGGCGTATAAAATATATTTATTTTTATTTATTTATTTACTTATAAAGGAAGGCCTACAACTTATACCAAAGCAGAACAAAACTAAAGTTAATTTTTAACCCAAGCTACAGATAGTACTAAACACTAGGTGGACAAAACATTAACTTAATTTAAACAGACACCACACAAGCCAATAAGTGGCCTTCACAGCTAAAAAACAATTTAGATACACAAAAACGCTAATGCAGTCATTACTGATTGATTACAAAAATAGAAAAAATAAAAGTTTGTCTTTACACACACATACACATGTTCCATGCTTAGAAGTGATCTATATATGTAGGTGATCTTATGGAATAGTGACCTTTTGCCTTGGCACATTCATATCTAGAGTCTTCGTTCTAGGCTCAAATCTATTTTAAAATGTTAATAAAAAAATAAATAAAATAAAAATAAATTTATTCATAATGTATGGTTTACAATGCATAGGTAATTGTAGGGATTTCCCCAAAACAATAGTAAATAACACACGTCAATATTGCAAACCAAACATCACAAAATGGACACTGACTCAGCTTTGAGTTGATTGTCTAGCACGCTAGGATACTTGATTCTCTTAACACTATCATATTTAAACACATAGCATTACGGTTGGTGAGCACAGGTGGGCATCGGAAGCGGAAGCTGCTCCCGTGCGCGCGCGCTGCTCTGACTGTGACGTCACGTCCGGCCTTAACGGTGAAGTTGATCGCTGGAACTGATTATGTTACTTACTCATTAGTGTAGATAGTTGTTAGTACGAATCCCTAATCATTATTACGGGCTAGTTGTTATCTGTCAGCGGTAATTTACTAGAACCTTAAATAACCTAAGCACCTCAAATCGTTAACAACACTCTAATCGAATTAAATTATCTTACCTATTTTTCATACGAAAGTCTTAGTTAATATTTTCGCTTATCAAATGTTACTCTAGTACAAAAGACTAGTTAGGTAACGTATTCTACCTACTACATTAAGACAATGCGTTAAAAAAATATTGCTAAGTATTGCGCCATCAAGGCTCAAAGTAAGTAGCGCTTATGTGATGGCCAGATGGTAGAATATTTTTTAAATTAGAAACTTGCCCTGCGAATCTTGCCCGTGAGTAAATGCAGTAAGAACCTGCTTAAGGATAACTGTGGAAGTTGGGCAGCAGTGTCTTTCCACGCTTTTAATACTCTATACTGCGCCCGCTAACCCGCGTGGCAAGTATGGCAACAACCCCCTCATGTTCTTGGAGATCCATGAGGGAGGCCTCTGTCCAGCAGTGGACGTGGATGCAGTCATACAGCTGAGATGATGAATGACAAACGTCTTACGATAACTAAACGAACGATAACTATACGATGATTAAACGAATGCTTATTATATGAATGATCCGAGATTTTTTTTTGCAGAACAATTACAAACATTTGTCTCGTGGCGGGAATCGAACCCGCAACCTCCTGCGTCTCAGCCGGCTATTAGACCAACTGAGTCATGGAGGGACACAATGACCACTACAGCGTCCCGTAAGGCCTTTGCTTATGCTCTACTATATATATATAATTATATGTTATGTATTTAATTATGTATGTATAGTCGCTGAATATAGGTTCATACTTATATATTTATTGAGTACTTAAGTTTAGTGTCGTCATAAATATTTATGACGACACCGTGCCTTTTTCATTCTTGTCGATTTTATCCATCCTAAGGTTGCCTGGAAGAGATCTGGATAAGGCCGCCCATTGTACTTCTACTTTTAGTTTTGTAAGTTTCTTTCTATGTTAATTTTTGTGTTAGTATTAAGTTAAGTACAATAAAGAGTTATCTATCTATCTATCTATCTACTATGCTCTTCTATAGATGATTTAGGCGTCAGGTAATCATGCTTTACGGGACGCTGCAGTGCCTGGGACATAGTTAGATGGATAAGGCTTGCCCAGCACTTACACCATCCTCTCAGCTTAGCCAGCTGTTAGTCAGAGGAAAGAGCAGGTCAATACGTCTGAAGCTAACTAAGCCGCGGGTTTCCTCACGATGTTTCCTTCACCGTTAAGCACGTGTTAAATGTGAACTTACACTTTTCAAGAAAGAAAAATCCATTGGTTCACGGCTGGTATCGAATGATCAATGTATAAATGATCTTAAAAATTACAATTATCATATAAAATTGAATTTTATTTATTATATTATATGCATAGATTAATAATTATTTTCATAACTATATGCCTACTAGTTTTTAGCCGCCACTTCGCTTGCGTAACATTTTTCAGGCAAAATTTTAACCCGTTGGATTGAAATTTTCATACAAATGAAAACCTACATCATATTTATCTTTGAGAACTTAATTTTGGCACAAAGAAAAGCCTATGTATTAGTCCTGGTCTACGTCTATACGTATGAAAAAAAATCAGCTAATCCATTGGGTAGTTTTTACATGAAGATGTAACAAACCTCCATATACAAACAAACTTTCAGTTTTATAATATTAGTGAGATTAAAACTGGTTTTATTATTACATTTTTGTATTGAATTTGCTGTTACGCGAAATATATGAATTAGAAAAAGTATGTTTAATAGTTTTGTTTCCTAGATAGTTAATGTTCTAATAACCGTTAGATAACTCAAAAAACTATAATCGTTAGTACAGTTACCAAAACAATAATTTATTGACAAAATTAAATTTAACTACATTTATAATTCGACATAACGAGCCACAACAATATAATCATCGGAGGTCCCCTGACAATGTCATGTTTATCACGTATCTTGTTTCACGCCGCCGCGCAGCACTCCCACGCAGGTTGCTCTATTTATGAACAATCAGAGCTATTGTTCATAATTAGAGGTTGTCGCTTAAAAGTAATGTAATTAATACGGTGCAGGAGAATATAGACTCCGCGCGAGGTAAGCTAGATAATGTGATTTCGGCGGACCGGTGTTTCATCGCTTGGTTTTTAGATCTCATCTCTGCCGTGCGGTGCCGGCAGTAGAGTATAGTAATAAATACAGTAGAATAGTTCATAGTACTTTATTAATAACAATATGTTACAGGTCACATAATATTGGTACTCACACTTATAATAACATCAAAATAATTAAAAATAAATCATTAAATAATTACTAAAACGTAAAAAAAATTCATTAGATTAAAATTAATAGAATAAAAATAAAAATTAAGTACCTACAATTTAACAACATAAATTCATTAACATTATAAATTGTTTGGGAAATTAGCCACTTCTATAATTTATCCTTAAAAGTTTGCGTGGACGGTGCACTCGTGATAGACTCCGGAATTCGGTTGTACACAGCCGTCCCCATCACGTGCAGCAGCTTCGACGTCTTTGCAAGCCGCCGTGGCAGCGCTTTTAGCCGTTGTCCGTGCCGTGTGTCGTATTTGTGACCATCTCCGCACCTTGCCCTCCTCTCTTGCCCATGGATGCAGTAAGAATCTGTTATGGGATACCTCCGGAAGACAGGCCGCGGCACCTTTCTGAGTATCAACATCCCGCATTACATTTGCCAACCCGCCTGCCAAGCATGGCGAGTATGGTACCAACCCCTCATGATCAGATCACTTGGAGTTGCATGAGGAAGGCCTATGTCCAGCAGTGGACGTCCTACGGCTGAGATAATGATGATGCATCTCTGCGTTATGCGGGTTGTCCACTGCATCTCAGCTTCAACAACATAATAACGAGTAGGTAAGGCCTTCACGTATATTTCAGATGATGTGTCAGCAACTGGTATTCATACTGCACGGGACGCAGCAGTGCCTCGGACATTGTTCGATGGACTAGGCTTGCCCAGCATCTATACCATCCTCTCAGCTTAGCCAGCTATTAGTCAGATGAAAAAACAGGACAATACGTCTGAAGCTGTCTATTTTCTCGCGATGTTTTCTTCACCGTTAAAACACGTGTTCATTGTGCACATAATTATTTAGAGAAAGAAAAATCCATTGATGAGCTCAACTTTTTAACTTTATCTTAAATAAATATATATATTATTTATCTTATATATATTATATCTTTTGTTATTTATTATAAATAATTCTGCACATGTTATAAAATTTTATTTTGCAAATATATTTATGGCAAAGCATTTTGTAGATCAAATTGTATATAAATTTTTCATTTACTTTAATTTAGATCGTCCACCGACACGTCAAATACAAAATAATAAAAAAAAACTTAACAAACGAAGTGTGTTCCTGAGATAAATAGCAAAATGTGTGCAAAACATGTATTTTTCTAAAAATATATTATCGAGAAAAAAATCACCAACCGCGTTTTTAAAACACGTAATCCAAGATAAAAGCCTAAAAAATATCATTAACCTAAACATGAAGGTGGTAACTTTCACAGATTCTGAGATAAATAACGATTATGAACTACAAAATTGCCTAATGCGCACTCTTAATTACAGGCTGTTTTTGACTTGTGTGACTTCACTCATGCTTGACGCGGAGTCGGTTACTTTCTGATCCCTGATAATGACCAGGTACCTTACACCAACGCGCGCATCACTCACGAAAATCGAACTGGTTTCCTTCACAACTAATTTGAACATTGTATTGCGCTCTATAATTTCGCCATAAGTTAATATCTCTCGTTAACTCAATAAGTTATGAATGTTGCGAACGGGCGACAGACGGTTGGTATTGATACATTGCTACTTCACTCTTGACATTTTTTTAACTGTAACGTTTCGTTGTCTTTAGATCATCATCATCTCAGCCATAAAACGTCCACTACGGAACACAAGCCTCCCTCATGGTTCTCCATAAGGGGTAGTTGCCATACTCACCACGCTTGGCAGGCGGGTTGGCGTGGCGAGTGCTGTACGGGATATTAATACACGGAAAGACGCTGCTGCCCATCTTTCAGAGGGATTCCTTAGCAGGATCTTAGTGCATCCACGGGCATAAGAGGAGGGGTAACATTCTACCGCGACACTCCACGGCAATAGATACTATATTTGTAGATTAGGCTATGATTGCCATTTAACTTAACTGACTTTTAATTTTAATATTTTCTTTATAATTTTTTTTAAATTTTTCTATTGTATGGCATTTTGTTTGACATTTTTATTTTATTTTATTTTCGTAATTCTATTGTATATCTAAAAATACTTTATGAATGCGTTTGCACTTATAGGCATAGCTACGAAAAAAATATTATGAAAACATTTATCATATGATAACAGCAAATAAAGTTGGTATCACACTTTTGTAAAAAAAACTTAAGATGTTTAAGTACATGGATACTGTTATGGATTTGTCATCATATTAATATAAGTATTCTTGTTATAATTTGAATATATGTATTAGGGTTTTCCGGTTACCTTTTGCTAACCCTGTATTTATAATTATTATATATTATTTATAGTACATTACATTGGGTTTTTTATTAATCTTAAGGTATACATTTATTTACATTTTAAATGTCCTTAGTATTTTTTGATTCCTAGTAGTTGTTATTTTTACTTAATTTCTTGTACTACACAATAGCACGCCAATATATGGTCCTCCATTTGTGCAATCATTGTACTTGAAGTATTTATGTAATACATAATTAAATAAATAATACAGTTATGGATAACTCAAATTCAACTATTTTACATTCGTCTTAGAGTTCGACAATCGAGACAATTGGTCGTTTCGAGTGATAAAGTAATTCGAATCATAGGCGAGGGACTTAAAAATAGAGCCCCAGAGTATACCGGTAAGTTTAGCTTTATCAAATAGGCGTTATAGCAAAACTGACTACGCTTTGGTAAGTACTAGTAAATAGCAGTAATAATTTTGTAGTCAAATAACAACAAATATTTAAAAATACTGTTCGGAAGCCTCGATGTGCAAAGTCGACTTGGACTACGGCGATTTATACCTATTTGCATCTGAGTGTGATATTTCGAGACTTCACATTAACATCATCTATAGTCAATTGCCTTTCATCGCTGTAATACGCTGTAGTAAAATTCTAGTCTGACTAATTAATACATTTCGCCCAGATAAACAGAATCAGGTAGATTAAGCTACCGAATGTTCTGTATTCGTTTCGCGTTCTCTACTTATCATTTTTTTTTCTTTTAATCACATATTTCGCCACTCATCTTGATCAGTTACTGAGTAGTGGTTGACCATCGCTCGTATGCATCAAGTCTTGTACTACGGCTCTCACACTCACAAAAATTATCATAATTAGCAATAACATTGCACGAAGCTTACGTCAAATCAGCGTAAATGTGGTTATGGTTACAACTTTTTTTGAGGGTTTAAGAACCTTTAAGCTAAATTACGTCCGTTTTCGCTGAGTGATGAGCCGCCGCCGCCGGTTAGCGGCCGAGCGGCGTACATTCGTGAACTAAATCACATTAGTGATCACGCATCGCTACCGCTACAGGAAATACAGTCGCGTACAATAAGTTAATAATAAATTGGACTTTTACATTTTATGATTTTTTGCGCTAGCAACTAGTTTTCATGGTCTATGGGACGCTGCAGGGCGTGGGATATTATTAGATAGATTAGGCTTGCCCAGCACCTGTACCATCCTCTGAGCTAAGAGGCATGTTTTCCTCCACAGTTCATGTTGCACAGCTCATGTTAAATGTCACATCAAGGAAATTAATATCCACCATCAGATAACGGGTTATATGACCACAGACCAGCCTAATTCACAAAAAACCTACAAATAAATCGTTAGAAGCCATACGACGAGTCATTAAATCTATCCCAAAAACAAATAGAACTCTAGACACACACATGATTTTTTAAAGACAGAGACGTGGACAAAAAAGCAAGGAAATTTCATATTCGTGTCATTTGATTTTGAGTAGTTTAAAACCAGCCATCAAATGATAGGATATTGAAATCCTACGCCAGATAACGGGTAACATGACCGCAGACCAGTCTAATTCACAAAAAAGCTTAAATTGTAGGAAGGCAAGCGCGTGCGCATACGATGTGTCATTATATCGCCCGTCGAATTATATTTGGTTAAGTCGACGCTGATTATAGGGATTACTGCTTAATATAACGGAAGTGAAACGGCGTGGGGTGCCGGCAGTAGAATGATACCCCTCCTTTCATTCCCATGGATGCAGTAAGAGCCTGCTAAGGGATACCTCCGGAAGATGGGCAGCAGCGTCTATCCGTGTATCAACATCCCATACTGCGCTCACCAACCCGCCTGCCAAGCGTGGTGAGAATGGCAACTACCCCTCATGGAGATCCATGAGGGAGGCCTGTATTCATCAGTGGACGTTTTATGGCTGAAATGATGATGATGATAACGGAAGTTGCTATTTGCAGTCTTGCTGCGTTGTAATAGGAAAGATGAGTTGATATACATATGTCTCATCTCTGGTAATAAATAGGTACAGGTTGGTTAATTTGATTCGGTTGTTTTCGGATCAGCCTTAACCTAAGTTTCGTCAAAATACGTTTTAAAAATCACTCATCATCATCATCTTCATCTCAGCCGCAGAACGTCCACTGCTGGACATAGCCCCTCATGAATGATCGTACTGATCGTAAAGGGGTTATTGTCCCCTTGCGCTTGCCAAGCTGCCAAGTACGGGATGTTTATACACGGACGCTGCTACCCATCTTCCGGAGGTATCCCTTGGCAGGTTCTTACTGCATCCATGGGTAAAAAAGAGAGGCAACAGTGGGACGATAGAGATTAGTAAAAAAAAACCTAAAGTCCTAACGACTATGGCCTTTCTTCATCAGGCCAGTTTCGGCCTCCGTGTACGAGACGGTGTTCCTAAAGGTGTTTCCCGACGTTTCGAACACATTTCAGCGTTCTTGGTCGCGGGAGGACTACAGTCCTATATAAAATCCTGTAATTTTAAAACTAAAAAATTTAATACATTTTGTAATTTTAGCATTAAGCACTAGGTTGTTTGCAGTAAACCAATCGTGCACTTGTGATAGTGAATTATTTACGTCGTCGTTACTTCGTCTACGTCGTAACTTTATTTCTATCAACTTGAAAAACTAACGAAGTATCGTCGGCAAATAAAACGATATCACACAAGTTTTTAGCAAAGAACGGGAGATCATTTATATAAATCAAAAACAAAAAAGGTCCTACAATAGATCTTTGTAGCACGCCTAATCAATTCTTCAATTCTTGATCCCTGGCCACATACCTCAACCTTGTGTACCCTATCACATAAATATGACTCAAGGAGGTCAAGTGCCTTGCTTTCGATGCCGTAATATTTAAGTTTTCTTAAAAGGATGTTGTGACAAACATAATCGAAGGCCTTAGACAGATCACAAAAAACGCCTATTGCATTTCTCGAACTATCCCAGGTCCCAAATATATGTTTTAGGAGAATTGTTCTAGCATCGGTTGATGATCTACCCAATGGTGAATCCAAATTGATTATCATGAAGTAGCCTATGAAGGCTGACATGAGAGATCAGTTAGTTCAAAATATTTTTTTCAAAAATTTTACTCATTGCGGGTACAATAGAAATGGGTCTATAATTGGCGGGATCACTGTGACTACCAGATTTAAACAACGGAACTAATTTACTATACTTCATAAGATCTGGAAATAATCCTACGTCAATACAACTGTTAAAAATATGGGCCAAGTAGGGAGAAATGTCATGAACAATGTGACCTAGTACTTTTGTAGAATACCCCAAAGATTTTCTGTATTTTTAATGTTAAGGGATTTAAATTATCTGACAATTACACAAGCATTGACGTGAGAGAAGTTAAATAATGCCATGGACTTTTCTACTGAAGATTCTAGCAATGATACCTCCTATATCACAAAAACTACTCCGGAACCTGATGTCGAGATATTGTCGCTATAAGAACTTTGTTGGAGAATTAGGCGAGAGTATCTAAAACCCCATTCTAGGTTAGTCCAGGACACTAAGTTTTCGGTAGACATACAGAAACAAAACTTATATAAACATAATTGTTGACAGCATCTTATTAAAATACGGGATATCATAGATATATCGTGGCTGTAAAATATATTGGCGTCAGATCATTTTATTAAATTTCTACAACAAACAACATCGTGGGTATGCTTAGAGACATAAAGAAGCAAAAGCCATAGCTAATCAATCCATATATCGTTTTATTCAAGCGCTAATCAAAGAGCTATAACATTATACGGGCAACAAACATTACAACTGAGAGAAGATATGTAACCGAATGAGCTTCCGTGTGGTATATTTATGTTATGTCCAACCCAACCCAGACCCACATGACAGCTTTATTTATAAGAAGGGTGGAGTGTTCTGACCTTTAGGAAGAATTTTAAGGTTACTATTATCATTTCAGCCGTAAAACGTCCACTACTGAACACAAGCCTGCCTTATAGATCACAATGAGGAGTAGTTGCCATACTCACCACGCTTGGCAGGCGGGTTGACGAGCGCAGGACGGGATGTTACACGCAAAAACGATGCACCCCATCTTCCGGAGGCATCCCGTAGCAGGCTCTTACTGCATCCACGGGCATGAGAAGAGGGGTAACATTCTACTGCCGGTACCCCACGGCAAGGTTACTTAAAAAGTAAAGTAAGGCCTTTACAACTAATATAGATGATTTTTACAGCGTCAGCAACTGGTATGCTGTATGAGCCGTTGCAGTGCATCAGACATTGTACAATGGATTAGATTTGCCTTCACCTACACCATCAGTCAAATAGTTTGTAATATTTCATATTGTTAGTTTTTAACTACACGTGAGAATCCCTCGACTTTGTTTGCTTCAGACGTATTGACCTTTTCTATCTTTTGACTAAAAACCGACTTTTGACTAATGACCGAAATTGGGAGGATGGTATAGGTGCTGGGCAAATCTAATTCATTGTACGATGTTTCAGGCACTGCAGCGTACGTACCAGTTGCTGACGCTAATAAAATATCTATAATATTTATACAGCGTCAGAAACTGGTTAGATTAGGTTTTTAATTTCTTAGCAACGTCCACTAATGAACAAAAACTTCCCTCAAGGGTCTCCATGAGGTTTAGTTTCCATACTCACTACGTTTGGCAGGCGGGTTGGCGAGCGCAATACGGGATGTTGATACACGCAAAGACGCTACTGCTCATTTTCCGGAGGTATCACTTAGCAGACTCGTACTGCATCTACGGGCATGAGGGGCAAAATGCTACTCCCGGCGCCCCACGGCGAAAAAAAAATCCGTCGGTGTTTCCTTTCTTGAAAAATGTATTTACACATTTAATACATACTTTTTAACAGTAAAATAAAACATCGTGTGGAAACTCGCACTTAGTCAGCTTTAAACTTATTGACCCGTTCTTTCCTCCAGCTGACTAAGCTAAGAGAATGGTATAGGATATATGGGCAAGCCTCCGATCTAACAATTCAATGCGTTTGTTTATAAATTATGATATACCAAGAATCAAGAATCAAAAAAAAATAACAGATTTATCAATTTCTAAAAGGTGACAAATCGTACTACATACGTAGGTACATACATAAAAAATTGTCTCAGGCGCTGCAGCGTCCTATACAACATCCCAGAATAATCCCAGTTGCTGACGCTGTATAAAACACTATCTAGATCAGAAAACACATTTCTGCATTCAAAATGGTCGGTGGTTCAGACCGATGCAAAATCAACAGACCACAAAATTTTATAAATAAGACCTTCAAAGTTTACCGGGCCAGCGTAGGACCGGATCAGAACAAACCATATACCCACACCCAGCGTACACTCATCTACAAACGTTCTTGTATAATATATGCGTGTATATTAAATAATTATTAATATTAACTCATTTATTTCAAATTACAAATTCATATCACAATGCAGGGCATTACACATAGAATCTATAGTTTGGAGCTAGATCCAAGCTATTGCGTGACGACTTTTCGAAATTAAGAATATTTTAAACATGCATTTCTTTTTATACTTTTACTTGAAAAAGATAGAAAAACAACTTAAACAGCCTTTCTTTGCAGAACACTTATCCCAGGGCGAGAATCGTACTATCCTGCGGTTCAGTCAGCTTTTCGCACCCTACACAACGAAAGGTCTTACAAAAGAAGAAAGAACTTATCTCATGAAGAGGTAGGTACCTTTAATTATGGACAAACATGCCTCTATCATAAAACTAAAAAAAATACAATATTTTTTAAACATTCGTTTATTTATCCCCACTTGTAACCCTTATAAACTCAGCTAGAAAACCTGCTTTTAAATGAAAAAGAAACTGCATTCAAATCGTTTCACTCGTTTAGAGCTACGGTGCCAAAGGCAGGCAGACAAACACAAATATAGTCAAACTTATAACCCCCCTCTTTTGTTAAAAACAATGTAAAAGTCCGACTGTACCAATACCACGCACCAAAGAAATAAATAATACCGTTTAACTTTGAATATATTACGATAGAATTTCCTTCCTGTCCAATAAAATCGCGTCCAGTATCGAGTCTCGCAGGAAACTGGGCACGCAGTAACTCCAACAAATAAAATTATCCCCGAGTAATACATACACACTAATGTGACTAATATTATAATATCTTACGGTGAGGTTGTCTAGTAGAAACGAAGGAGATTTACGTGTCGCGTGGATGCGGTATGCGAGAGGTATCATTCATTTTATAGGTTTTGGGGATATGACGTCACAGAAGTCAGAAGAAGCACTTTTTTTGCCCGTGGATGCAGAAAGAATCTGCCAAGGGAGATGGGCAGCAGCGTTTTCACTGTATAGCAACATCGCGTAATGCGTTTCCCAACTCGTCAGCCAAGCGTGGCGAGTATGGCAACAACCTGGGAGGGCTATGTCCAGCAGTGGATGTGAACAGGTAATTCTATGACTGAAATGATGTAATGACACCCGGGTGAAATTGATTACCAATGCTAGTAATAAGTATTATATTCCTTTAATTCATAACTCAACAAGCGGAAATACCTTTAAAGCTAAGATCAAAACCATTACAATCATGGGTGTCGTGACAAGCGGGGTGCACTTGCTCCCGTATTCGGCCCCATACAACTTCTTCCAGTTTCCAAACACGAAACAATGGCTTGGTGGACAGAGATCCCATTAAATGAGGAAGGAGGTCATCGCAGCCACGGATGCCTATTTTGCGTTTCTAAAATCGAACTTCTCAGAAGAACTACAATGTTAGGGCATTGCTGGACAAAGAATCACGAAAGAATCGACAAAAAATATTTAAGAAATGATGCATCCCCTTGAATTTAATTCTATACTCGATGCCATTTAGCGTGGCAATACAGGTCATTCCCCTACCTTCATTCACTACGCTATCATAAAATGCAATGACAGTGTCGCTAATTCTGTCGCTTACCATACAAACCACATAGCACGTTTTCGATAGGTTGATTGTAGAATGTTACCCATCCACGGGTATGAGAGGAGGGGTAACATTCTACTGCCGGCACCCCACAGCAATCCTATCTACATTACCTCTCGCATAACCCTGACCATCCTTAGCAGCAGCGGCCGTAAAACGCGGACCACACGCGGGCGGAGGTGTGAAGGCAGGCCTCGCCGCGGGACGCGCATAACTCACGGCCAGCGGGGCGCCCGCGCACCATTCATGCTACCTGGGCCTCCGACGTATCGAGACATGCTGTCTGTGCGCTTTTGTTTTTCCATTTCACGAAAAGTATGTCCTATTGATGCTTCTAGGCTACCTACACAAAAGGTGCGCAATCGGAACACACCTACCTGTGTGATTAACTGCGGTGTGGTGAAAAAATCTGTCAATTTTAGACGTGATTTGGCGGACGCCGGACATCTGGACTATCTCGTAAATATATGTCAATGTTAAACGATGGTGTGCTTTTTCATCGACTTGGACTTCCAAGACTTAGATAGATATACATCCTCTGTGTTATGTAGTTTTTAATTTCTTATATCTCTAATGCTTTTTATCTAATATATATATATGTATATATATACATATATATCTAATTTAGAGTAATATCTAAATGATCAGATCATTTATAGAACTAATCCACCTAATCGAACCTAATGAACTATCTCTTAAAGATATGTCAATGTTATACGAAGGGCTGCTTTTTAATCGACTTGGATTTCTAAAACTTAGATACACGTCCTCTGTGTTATGTATGACTTGTTAATTTCCTATATTATCAGATCATTCATGGAATTGAGCTATCTCATAAAGATATGTCAATGATAAACAAAGATGTGCTTTTTCATCGACTTGGTCTTCCAAGACTTAGATACACACACGTCCTCTATGCTAAGTCCTTTTCAATTTTCTACATTTTCAGATTATAGAACTGAACTATCTCTAAAAGATATTGTCAATGTTATACGAAGGTCTGCTTTTTCATCGACTTAGACTTCTTTTGGCCGTGGGCAGTAGAATGTTGCCCCTCCTCTCATGTCCGTGGATGCAGTAAGAGCCGGTTAAGGAAAGATGGGCAGCAGCGCCTTTCCGTGTATCAACATCCCGTACTGCGTTCGCCAAGCCGCCTGCCAAGCGTGGTATGGCAACTACCGCTTATGGAGATCCATGAGGGAGGTCTGTGTTTAGTGGTGGACGTTTTATGGCTGAAATGATGATGATGATACTTCTAAAACTTAGATGAACGTCCACTGTGCTATGTATTTTTTTTAATTTTCTATATTATCAGATCATTCATAATACTGAACTATCTCATAAAGACATGTCAATATTAAATAAAGGTGTGCTTTTTCGTCGACTTAGACTTCCAAGACTTAGAAAGATACACTTCCTCTGTGTTATCTAGTTTTTCATTTTCTATATTATCAGATCATTCATAAAACTGAACTATCTCATACAAGACATATTAATGTTAAATAAAGGTGTGCTTTTTCATCGACTTAAACTTCCAAGACTTAGATACACTTCCTCTGATTTATCTAGTTTTTCATTTTCTATATTATCAGATCGTTTTTAAAACAGAACTATCTCGTGAAGATATTTTAATGATAAATATAAATATGCGCGGTAGTATTTCAAGCGTGATTCATTTTTATCTTGTGTGTGGTTCCATATTTTCTACATAAATTAACAAACATGCTACCTGAGCGACGACATCCGTATCGAAACATGCTATCTGTGCGCTTTTGTTTTTTTCTTTTCACGAAAACCCAAAGTTTGGGTTAGTGGGTTAGGCCCCCGGGTACTCCACAAAAGATCGTAAAACCCTCTTTACCTTTGCCCTGAGGTGCCAGCATTAGCATGTTGCCTCTCCTCTCTTGCCCGTGAATGGCAGTATAAATCTGGTTAGGGTCTGCTCTGCTGTCTACTGATGCTTCTAGGCTACACGAATTAAATAAATATTCTTTGTTATTTATATTTTATAGCGCCGTGGTGTACCGGCAGTAGAATGTTACCCCTCCTCTCATACCCGTAGATGCAGTAAAAGCCTGCTAAGGGATACCTCCGGAAGATGAGCAGCAGCGTCTCTCCGTGTATCAATACCCGTACTGCGCCCGCCAACCCGCCTGCCAAGCGTGGTGAGTATGGCAACTACCCCTCATAAAGATCCATGAGGGAGGCCTGTGTTCAATAGTGGACGGTTTTTAGAACTTCTTCCTGTTTCCAAACACGAATTAAACAATGGCTTGGTGGACAGAGATCCCATTAAATGAGGAGGTCATCGCAGCCACGGATGCCTATTTTGCGTGTAAAATGCTAGGGCAATGATGCACTCCCCCTGAATGTAATACTAGCGGCGGCGTCCATGGGTACAAGCAGCTTAGGTTACCTACATTCATCATTTCAGCCTTAAACGTCCACTACTGAACACAGACATGCCTCATGGATCTCCATGACGGGTAGTTGCCATACTCACCACGCTTGGCAGGCGGGTTGGCGAGCGCAGTACGAGATGTTGACACACGGAAAGTCGCTGCTGATGGGCAGCAGCGACTTTCCGTGTGACAACATCCCATCGCTTCCAGAGGTATCCCTTAGCAAGCTCTTACTGCATCCACGAGCATGAGAGGAGGGGTATCATTCCACCGTTGGCACCGTACAGCAAAATCTTACATACATAGTACATTATAAAAACGTTTAACGTTAAAACTAACACACGTTTATGACGACTTATGACTTTATGACACATCCGTGTTGGCTGCATGGTTTTCGCCGCTTCCGTACCACGTCAGTGAAACCATCCGGCTCACACGAATCCTTCCCTGGAGCTGATGCAGGCTTACTTACTTACTTACTTACTCTTCTGGCTCAGCGACCCAAAGTGGATCTTGGCCTCCGATACAAGACTTCTCCAGGCTTCTCTGTTTTGCGCTAGTTCTCGCCAGTTAGCAGCATCGAGTTCTCGCAGATCCGCTTCCACCTCGTCAATCCAGCGATACCGAGGGCGGCCGACTGGTCTACGCCCTAAAGGTATTGATGCAGGCTTACGTTGATTGTATTATATATTTTTTTCTGATTAATGCAAAAAAAGACAATCAGTGGCAGCAAACTCCTCATGGAGATTGCTAATCCCCTAGTGGACATCCTCCATAATGCAATGCAACTACAAAAATGTTACAAGGAAATGAAAACCTTTTAAAAAAATTACGATTCCGATGGGATTCGAACCCACGTCAGGAAAACTGTAGTAGTTACCTGTAGATGGCACTCTTATCAGTGCCCAACCAATATCACCTTATCAAGTGTTTCAGCGTTGCCCGACACGGGTTCCGTAGCTTAGTTGTTTACACTTCCGGCTTTAGGAAGAGTCAAGGATCGATTTGACGGACGTGTCTTCGATTCCCACCGGAATCGTGAATTTTTGATAAGGTTTTTAATCTCCTTGTAACATTTTTGTAGTTGCATTGCATTATGAAGGATGTCTACTGGAAGATTGCCAAGCTCAATAATGTGTAGCCTAAGTGTGGTTAAACACTTTATAAATTACAAACTATACAAAAATGTTGTTGCTAAGTTCACAATCATCAGTTCTGAATGTCCCATTCATTCAAGCATCTCACAGTTCACAATCTTGTACCTACGGACCGTACGGTAAGCCGGGTTATTTATCGCCGTCCCACTGCCCACGAGATTTATAATGGCCAGCGGAAATCGCGACAATGCGACGCTATATCGCCTACTGTGTTTCATCTAAGGGGCCGTCTCCACGAGCGAGGGAATCGCGGCGATGTTATCGTCGTGCCACGTATTTCTAAAGCGCGGACTCGTCGCGATTCTCTCGCTCGTAGAGACGGCCTCTAAGAGAGTGTATAGAAATACGTGGCACGACCATAACATCGCCGCGATTCCCTCGCACGTGGAGACGGCCCCTAAGGGTCGACGTACGCGGTGGATTCGTTATCGCGATATTCCATGATTTTTTACTGACCTTGTCTCGGCTAGGGCTCTTATCATCATTGTAGGCTGTCCACCTCCACTGCTGGACATACGTCTCCCTCGTGGACCTCCAAGTTGCCATACTCGCCGCGCTTGGCAGGCGGGTTGGCGAGATGTTTATACACGCAAAGTCGCTGCTGCTTATCTTCCTGAAGTATCCCTTAACAGATTCTTACTGCATCCACAGGCAAGAGAGGAGAGGTAACATTCTACTGCCGGCACGACACGGCGACGACGGCTAGAGCTCTCTAGGAACGTCACGGAAACCTATGTAGTTTATTTTTCTATGATCCCGATAACGTAAAAATACGCCCACAACGATATCGCAATTGAATAGTAGTTATTTGGTTATTTAACCGATAGATTAACCAATCTGAGTTCTGACAAGATTGAATTTTGATTAGCAATCAATAAAAAGTAGTTTTTTATAGAATACTTTTTGATTAACTACAATGTCCAGGTCACCTCATATTATTTGAATTGAAGAAAAGGTCATGACATGACTCATGTCATGACCGACGAAGGTAAGATCAATTCGAGATCCAAAATAAATTATTTTATTTACAACATTCGTAGCTTAATAATTCGAGATCCAAAATAAATTATTTTATTTACCACATTCGTTGCTTAATATGTGTGGAAGTAATGGTTGTCTTACCACAAAAAGTAAATATTAAAATAAAATAAAAGGCATTTATCAGATTTAGTGTGTATAATGCCTAAAACATGATACAGTGGCGTTTTGCAAATTGATCTGTCTTGTTATCTGGCTTATGCAGTTCTGTTCATGCCATCTATGTTCTATATCTCACTTTAAGCATATATTATATACAGTATATAAATTAATAAATATATGAATTTCTACGGAAGTAGAAAGTTCTTATGACTCGGTTTTTTATTTAGTTTCCGAGTGAAGTAAACACTTTTTTTTCGTTTATTTAAACTTAAATCAATAAAACAGCTTTAAATTACCGTAACGGTCTGTTGGATCCCACTACTGTTCAAAGGCTGGGACAGATGGAGGAAGCTAGCTTCTGTAAATCTTAGTCTTACGGGACTTAGTTCTGACATGCCGGAAGAGTTCTTATGTATTTTGATGCGTATTTCCGCCAGGAGTCTATGACTCATTGCTTCTATCGTAAAGCCATTAATGAAGAAATTAAGTATCTCGTGTGCCGGGAAAACGAGTTCTTCATAATAATTTAAATGATCTTTAAATTTCATACGTTTCTTTGTAGGGCTGTCCAAAAATGTTTTATAAGTTACTTGAAACGTTTGTAAGGAAGACAATATTTTAGGGGTCGTATGTATTTGCCACTTAAGCAGAATGCAGAGTGACAAATAGGCCAATATGGTGGCAGCCAGAAGATGCAAGGAAACGTCAGCGCAGGCCGAGGAAGCGATGACGGGACGACCTCGATTCATTTAATTGTAATTGGTTTCATATTTCAAAGGGGAGAGATGACTGAAAGAGTTTGAAGGAGACCTTTGCCCAGCAGAAGGACGAGATAGTATCATTAAAGAAAATTGCCTGGTTAACGATTTTTAGGCAAAATAACCACAGAGTAGATCCCAAACGCATGTCGGCCGCGACGACGACGACCAACAAGGAGATGGGGGACGAGCTGGAAGCTTACCTGAGCAAGCGCTATGTCACTGTGTTTAATCGCGAAGAATGGAAGAAGGGAACGGAGGCCTTAGCCTGTATTGGGACAGTGGGAGCTGAATTATAATAATAATACGTATTTAATATCGGTTTTAAGCCTTTATTACTCACTAAACGCTAGTATTCATGGCTACTGGTCACTGGTCTAGTCTGGAGATTCCCCTTGAACTTTCGAAAGACTAATAACGTGGAGACAAAAACGGGACTAGCTCATCACACAACCCTTCTTCTACAACATCTGCTTATCGGGAATGCTCATGGAATGCTGCCAGCGGGCCAGAGTCCTTCTCCGGTAGTTTAAAGAGTTGGGCCGGCTAGGGTCGGGTTAGAATCACTGCGACAATGCACAATACATCCCATTGCGGAACGTCAGTGCAGATCTTGTAACCCTTACTAGAATTAGGATTTAGAACGTAGCATCTATACATTTCCATTAAACTTTACTAAAACCAACAACATAGTCACCATTTATATTGATACCCGGGTAATGTAGTGCTGGCTGTCCTTTCCATAGACTGACGTGGCCACCTACAGGTCAAATGCCACCGATCTGGGCACGCAGCCTGGCGTTTCAGTAAATATTCCATGACTTGTGGCTAGATCATTCTGGCTACGCTAAATAACACTGAAGAGTACTGAAACTAAATAAATAAATCAGTATCAAGGTCTACAGAAATTAACTAATGAAAGTGTCGTTCTAGTGCACTAAAGCACATTGTTACCTCAAGTTGGACCACAATGAATGAATCCCTTCAATTCAATCACCTAGTAGCAGCATCCGTATGATGCCAACCCTGACCTAGGATATCGTATGAATAGCACAGGAGCCAGTTGTGATATTTCATCTAATTCTAATTCTGGAGAAGATGAGATCAGTTCTGACGTCTTGCATTAGGGTGAGTAATAATAAAGGACTTTACATCTGTTATAGATGATTTACCAACAACATCAGCTACTGGTGTTCATGCTGTACGGGACGCTGCAGTGCCTGAGACATTGTTAGATGGATTAGGCTTGCCCAGCACCTATACCATCCTCTCAGCTTTGAGGTGAGTAACGGCGAAGGAATCTGGGTCGGCAGCATTCTTTAAGCAACCCTGAAGGCTATGCAGATGCTGATGATATTGGTATCATCACCGCATTGTAAAATTAAAGAAGAGTGGTGGCAGTAGAATGGTGCCCCTCTTGCCTTGCCCCAGGGATACCTTCGGAAAATGGGCAGCAGCATCTTTCCGTGCATCAACATCCCGTACTGCGCTTGCCAACCCTCCTCTGCTAAACGTTGTGAGCATGGCAACAACCCCCTCTTTATTAGTACTTGGGTATCCATGAGGGAGGTCTATGTCCTGCAGTAGACTTCCTATGGCATATTAACCTGTGTTTCTGTTTGCGCCTTTATATCTTTTGAATCATAATTTAAATCTTAGTTTGATACGTTTTTGCCTTTATGAATTTATAGTGGAACTTCGCTAGTGTCCAAACCATTTATAACGCTACTAGTTTTTTCGGGATGTTGAAGATTTGGTCAGCAAGATTAATTTATTAAAAACCTACGTACTAAAGCAAACATTATAATTAACAGCAAGATATACGTTAACATGTATGTACGTTAACATCAAATATGCTGCTAAAAGTGAAGATAGCGCATATGAAACGCTAAACGGACTTTTCTTTGCAGCCGTTCATTTGAACATGACGGAAGTAAAGTGGCACTGGCTCTCGTCCTGGCCCATCCAACGTGCGGGGGCGTCGATTGTAAAGATTTATTGAACTGCTACCGTGCCTATTTATGCAGGGAATCGTGTCCACTTTAAGTGAAATTTATATGGGTATAAAAATAATTTCTTGTTACTCCCGTGGTTCCGAGGTTGTATATCTATGTGGTGTGGCAGCAATGGTTAGCACCATTTCTTTAAATTATTGCTCGATGTCTAGTTATAATTTACAACAAATTTTCTCTTGATAGGTATAAGCTAAATGGACGTTAATTGCTATCTTTAGGAAACTGTTTTGGAATAAGGAGCAACAAGAGTGGGGATTACGACTATGTTTATCAACAGAGTGCAATTTATTTAGCCACTAGCCGCACTCACAGGCTTCACCCGCGCAGTTCCAAAAAAAATAAAGCCTATGATCATCAGAAATAACGTAGGATTATAATGGTGAAACATTTTTTTTAAATCGGACCAGTAGTATCGGAGCAATGCATTCAAACGAACAAACAATCAAATCTTTCCTCTTTATAATATTAGTGTAGATTAATATTCTTCCGTGGAATGCCGGCAGTAGTTGCCTCTCCGGTTACTATTCTCCGTCTCTATTGCCCGTTGATGCAGTTAAAAATTCCCGGAAAATGCCCATTGTCCGGAGGTATCCCTTGGCAAATTCTAAGTAGCGTAGTAAGTACCAAGTAGCGTCTTTCCGTGTATCAACAGCCTGTGCGCTCGCCAACCCGCCTGCCAAGCGTGGCGAGTATGGCAACATACCCCTCATAATCTTGGAGATCCATGAGGAAGGCTTAAGTCCAGCAGTGGACGTGGACATTAGTCCTATAGATGGTATGATGTGTTATGGGTCCCATGTTATTGATAGAAAACTTAAATATTTTTTTTTGTAAATACATAGAAAATTACTTACACCAAATAGCTGTACAAAAATTACAAAAAAATTGTCACGCGGCGTGAATCGACCCTGCGTATTTTCCAAAAGCCAGTGAAGTAATTAGGCAGGCTCACTTCTCACAACTCGATATTATCAATAGAACTATCAATTTGAACCTCATTACACTAATCTTAACGGAAACTGCGTCTCCCAATTAATCATAATCGCTACAGTAAAGTGGCTTGATCAAGATTATGTGGGAGATCTATTGAATTCGAATTTACTGTCTGGATCTTAGGCTATTATGTTACTAGCGACCCGCCCCGGCTTCGCACGGGCGCAATCCTGATACTACAGAATAATTATACCATCGCGGATTTTTTGTAGACCTTTTTGAGGTGTACAATACTGTGGTACAATATTTTATCTCGTAGGGTTTATCCAGCGTTTTCATTGTGAGCGCAAAAAAATGTGTTTCTTGAAAAGTGTAAGTTCACATTTAACACGTGCTTAATGGTGAAGGAAACATCGTGAGGAAACCCGTGGCTTAGTTAGCTTCAGACGTATTGACCTGTTCTTTCCTCTAATAGCTGACTAAGCTGAGAGGGTGGTATAGGTGCTGGGCAAGCCTAATCCATCAAATAATGTCCCAGGCACTGCAGCGTCCCGTACAGCATGACTACCAGTTGCTGATGCTGTATAAATCATCTATAATAGATGCCAAAGGCCTAACTTTTTTGTAGAGATAAGTTAGTTTGTACCTACATATGTGTGTGAAAGTAGGCAAAGCCAGTGACAGACTGATGGGCCTGCCTCATCAGACCTCGTTAAAGTAATAAGCAGATTGCGAAATTGAATCATCATTGCTGTTGATTTGCATTGCTGGGAACGAGTTAAGTACCAGTTGTTAAGAACCTCTTTAACTACCTTTTTTCTAGGTCTTTAACGAATAATATCTAGAACAACCATTGGTACGGGGGTACCAAAAAAGGGGGCGAAAGTTTCCGAAAAAACAAAAAAAAAAATTCATTTCAAAATTTAATATACACTGAGGTCACAATAACTCGATTCGGTTGTAATCGTGTCATGCACAGACACACAGATAGACAGCGCTATGCATAATAGGGGGCTTCGCCCCCCTAATAACGTAATTTTTTTACTTGATATTTACGGGATACGGGATGTAAGGGGGACGCTTACCATCTTCGCTCCCCAAATCAACCCTCGTCGTCTTGTCTCCTGCCCACGGTGCATCCTGCTGACCAACGGACGAGGCTCTGACGACCGAAAAAATAGCAGCGAATCCTCAGTGGGACCATATTGTTTTGGCAGCATGAATGACAGAGGGCAAATATTCATCAACTTCCTCGAAAGCGAGAAGATGTGATGAACTCTTTCTCAACTCAAAAAACAGCCACAAAGAAAGTGGACGAGGCAAAGCCCCGATGGAAAAACAAAAAATGTTCATCATGGCGGATAAAAGACGCATATTCAAAGATGTCTCAGTGGTCGCAAGGTTTAAAACCGGAAGCAACTACCGGCTCATACGAGGCACTCTGAATATTGACTACAAGCGTCAAAGAATCCGTCTGATGAAGTCCAGGCTCCAACTGAATCTGCTCCAGACTGCAATTGTCTCCCAAGCTTTCAAACTAAAACTGGAAAACCGATTTGCTGTCCTAGAAACCACTGACAGCATCGACCAAAAATTCGACCAAGTGGTGAAGATTCTTAGATCCTCTCTACTACTACTAGTAAGTACTAAACTCTGCAAAACGAGGCCCACAGGCAAGAAATCTAAACTCACGAGGGAGACTCTAGAGCTTATGAGTGAACGACGTCAAAACCCCCCTCAAACTTGTCAGAAAACCGGGCCCTTAATAAAAAAGTCACGAAGCTGGTTCGACGCGACCTCCGAGCTTGTAACACGCTTGAGATTGAGAAAACTATCGAGCAGAACCAGGGGTCGAAAGTGTTCGTCCAGCCTCTCAGAAGAAGCCACTTGACAAGGTTGACTACACAAGCCGGTAATGTCGTCACTTCTAGGCCGGCGATCCTCTCGTAGATTAAGCATTTCTATAGTCAGCTATACACCTCACACGAACCTCAACCCGAAGCCCTCAGAGAGGATCCCAGAACCACCCCTACACGCCACTTAATAGAAGACTTGCCGAGATCAGCCTGAATGAGATCGAGTTGGCCCTAAGGCAGCTTAAAAATGGAAAAGCCCCAGGCGAGAACGGCATCACGACTGAGTTTCTGAAGGCGGGAGGAATACCCGTACTGAAGGAGCTTCAGGACTTATTCAATACCGTCCTCTTCACTGGGAGAACTCCAGATGCGTGAAACAAAGGCATAGTCGTTCTGTTTTTCAAGAAGGATGATAAAACCCTTCTGAAAAACTATCGACCCATATCGCTCTTGAGCCATGCATGCATATAAGCTGGTCTCTGGGGTCATCACGATCAGTCTCGCGCGAAGGCTCGATGAGTTTCAACCTCCAGAACAGGCCGGGTTTCGAAGTGGCTTCGGTACCATGCCTTTATAAAGCCGCAACAATGACTGTCTAAGTACAGAACCAGCAGACACGTACGACAAATTCTTGAGTGTAATAACTAACTGTTGTCTTATGAAAAACATCTCTAAATATTGTATACTTAAGACATTATAGAAGCAATGTTGGTAAATTGTGTCATGCATGGTTTCCATATATGCGACCTGCAACAAAAACCCTAGAAATTTGACAGGGTTGTTGTGTCCACCAAACCTGAACAACTTTTGTTCTACGACATTGGAAAATCATATTTTTTTTCAACTCTTTATACAAGATGACTGATAATTGATTGATTCATTCGCCTGTGCGAAGCAGGGGCGGGTCGCTAGTTTTCTGTAAATACAATACCTTCTCCGGAATGCGAGTGAGACCGCTAGAGGTTACCGTTTAACGTCAAGTGAGCCTTCGGCTTGTCTCATCATTTAGTCGCATAAAACAAAATCGCGAGTTTTGCACTTGGTTATTTTTTAACTATACTGTCAAAGTGAACATTTTATTTAAAAAAACCACTTATAAAAATACTAATATTAAATTAGGCAAGGTGTGCATCGGGTCACGTGCTGTGTAGTACACAGCACGTGTTCTATTTATTTTATTTTATTTTATTTACACTTTAAACAATGAGGTTACATAACGGTAAATTATAACTTGATTGTAACATAAACTTATGTACGTACTGCTATAATATAAATAAAATAAAAATAAAATATAAATTAATAAATGTTCTGTAGTTTATTTATTTATTTAAATAGGACATCCAACACAGGGTTACACATAATGCACATAATACTAAGGTCTAAGTGTTAATAGCCTGGTGCTCCCGTAATTACAGGACGTCACAATAGTTACCCGTAGACCTGTTGCTAAAAGTTTGTGGAAGTATATTTCTTTACGTTATCCAAAACATATTAACAGGTAAAACTTGAAGGGTACCTTGTTGTACTACGGAGCCCTAAAAAGTTGTAAGCAATAAACACTTAAATAGGACATTAAAATGTTTTAAAAACAGTACCAGCGTATTATAAAAGCAGTGTTTCCCCGCCCTCTTAATTCGTCCCCCAGAGCACCATATGTCAAGTGGTTTGTGCTTTTACCATTTTAATCAACTTCAAGAATGGCGTGTCGGAGATTTGATGGACTTGTGTGAGATTATTTCTACTTGCACTAAATTGTATTGGAAATGTGTGTGCAGCTTTTTGCCAGCGACTGTGCACGCGCAAGTGAATAAACAAATAAATATTTTGTGAATATTTCAAGCGTCTACAGCCTGTTGCCGTTATTAATATCGAGCAAAAAACAGCTAGAAAAGGGGTTTTGTTTTGTTTTCTCTTTAGTATTTGATGTTATAGCGGCAATAGAAATACATCGTCTGAAATGAAATTTCAACTGTCTAGCTATATAGACAGACGGACAGCGGAGTCTTAGTAATAGGTCCCGTGTTTCTACCGTTTGGGTACGTTGGGTACCCTAAAATGGACATTATACATCTCATATCTTCAGATATTTTTTTTTTATAAATCTTATGTCAGTTTAGGACATAGACACTTATAATATCATTACTCGTACGATATTATATTTGATTATGAGTAACTACTCGTATTTTGCTTTATAATAGGTCTTTACCTATGAAATTGCCGTTCTTCAGTACTGGTAATTTCAAATAAAAAAAAATTTGACATGGCTTGGTATTTCAAATTCAAATTAATTTTGTTTTAAAAACATGACATTCTTTTTACAAACTCAGTCTTTTGTTTATTGATTAGCGTTGTATTTTCATTACATTTGAACATTTTTCGTCATAATGGGTACCTTAAAAAATCGTGAAATTATGGAATATGAGTCCCTTCGTGGCACCAACGCGACACAAACGGCACGTAACATCAAAAACGTTTACGGAGAGAACTGTACAAACGAACGCACAACCCGTTATTGGTTTTCCCGGTTTCGTTCTGGAAATGTTGACTTAAAAATTAAGCTCGTGGCCGTCCTAAGACTATTGTCAACAATGATGAATTAAAGGCGATTGTGGAAGCTGACGAAACTCAATCTACAGCTGAGCTAGCAGCAGCTTTTGATGTTAGCATCAAAACAATATTGATCCATTTGCGACAAATTGGCAAGGTAAAAAAGCTTGATAGATGGGTACCCCACGAACTTAGCGCTGGCGAACGTATGTACGTGTTGAGACCTATCTCGCGCTGCTCAACAGACAAAAAAATGAAGGAATTTTGAACCGAATTGTTACGTGCGATGAAAAATGGATTCTGTTCGACAATCGAAAGCGCTCAACAAGTTGGTTAGATCCTGGTTCAGCACCAAAGCAATGCCCTAAACCAAAAATTACCCCTAAAAAGGTGATGGTCACTGTTTGGTGGTCTAGTGCGGGTGTGATTCACCACAGTTTTTTTTATAAAACGGCATGAGCATTACTGCAGATGTGTACTCTAAAGAACTGGAGACAATGATGGAGAAGCTTGCACATCTGCAACCAGCTTTAGTCAATTGGTCGTCCCCATTGCTCCTTCACGAAAACGCGCGACCTCATACTGCACAACAGACCAGTTTCCAAGCTGCAAGAGCTGGAGTTGGCAGCTCTCCCTCATCCGCCATACTCACCAGACCTTGCACTTAACGACTATTACTTTTTTCAAAATTTAGACAACTTTTTAGTGGATAAAAAATTCAATTCCCGAGGGGCAGTACAAAATGCCTTTGAAGAGTTTGTTGCCTCCCGTGCAGCTGATTTTTACAAGAAGGGCATCAATAAACTGCCAATGCGTTGGCAAAGATGCGTCGATAGCATGGGGTGTTACTTTGAGTAATAGAAATAAAAAAGTTTGAAAAAAAAGTACTTTCATTTATTCCATACAAAACGGCAATTTCATAGGTAAAGACCTAATATATCTACAAGATAAAAACATTATAAGACAGCATAGTCACATTAATATCCGTCATCATAAAAAAGTTACCCATTTTTCATCACAAGTGCTATTTCTCACGTGAAACAAGAAACTAATTTATCAACCCTCGATTCATAGTGCGGTGTGGACAAGCGTGTCGAAATATTTTGTTTTACAGTTCTATAACGTGATCAGTAAAAGCCCTGTTCGAAGACGCACTAATGTAAAAATGTTACAAAAATCGCAAAATAATTTAAAAGCAATCAAGTATCACGATTGAAATTTCCGGGGTGCCGGCAGAAGAATGTTACCTCTCCTCTCTTGGCCGTGGATGCAGTAAGAACCTACCAAGTGATACCTCCTAAAAATGGGCAGCAGCGTCTTTCCGTGTATCATTTCCGGTACCTACTGCGCTCGCCAATCCGCCTGCCAAGCGTGGTGAGTATAGCAACCCCTCATGATCAGTACATGGATCTCCAAAGAAGTCCATGTCCAGCAGTGGACGTCCTAAGGTTGTGATGATGATGATGATTGAAATTATAAAGTTGTTTTTTAGAAGCTCTCGCGATTAGACCACATTATAAATACATTGTGGACGGGCATTTCTCGCGTTAATTACGAGTACTTTTATTATTTCCAGACGTTTCCACTGGATTGCACCAGCCATTGTAACGGGAAGACTGAAATAATAAGGGTAAGAATATTTTTTTATTTGTGTTCATGATTCTTTTGTTGTTTATTTGATTGAAGGTTCTAATTAAATACGATTGTCATCACACGTACCTGGCACTTGAACGTCCCGTGAGGTCATGCAGCATGAAAATAGCTGCTAACGCTGCTTAAATCAACGATTAAATATATTTAAAAGGCTCATTTATTTAATAAATAACTGAGCTATTACTACTAGTATCAATAAAAACAAACTAAGTAGCCACAAAGCAAGATGCAGCGCGACCCGACCTAGCCTCTAATAGAGACTGGGCAAGGTGATAAGATTTTTCATTTATTCATTTCATTTATTCATATCCTTTAACAACTTACATGTTCTTGAACAAGTCAGTTTAAAACAAAAATAAATTTAAGCCAGATTAGTCAGGCTTTCTTCGAATGGGGCCCAGTCTGAGACAAAAGGGCGAGCCGCGACTAATTTAAGAATGTTGGTGCACATGACGTCATTAATATTCTGTTAAGTCATTGTTTCCCATAACTTGGATTGAAATTATCTTTAATATTTTTTCCTAAGAATAAGTCCTGATCGATTGGTAATTTCTTAAAGTTAAAATAACTTTAAGAAATTACCAATCGATCAGGATTGATTATTGATATTTTTGTAAATATCAATAATCAATCTCATGGCTGATGTAGTGTCTTCATAAAAGTCTACTGCTTGACTTGAGCTTCTCCAAGTTTGGACAGGGTGTGATCCGACTTGGTATTTCGTTAAAAAGTTCTAGATTACACTTAGCCCGATGCTAATTTCTAAAAAAAATATGACAGCATATAATTTTATCGGACCTGAACAAGTCATATGGAACTAAGACATGACTACATGAGTACCACGACTGAATAGCTACCGAAGATGCTCAAAAAAATTGTCAGGTGACCAAATTAGGTACTCAACTTTAACACTTTTAGCTACATATCACGATTCTGATAATCAACTGATATCGACATTTTGTTGGGTTAATCCGATGTGATTTCCGTCCGTCTAATAACCTGACATGTACTCTATGCTACTCGTATCTAAAGTATTATTACATCTTTATTGTAAAGTCACATTAGAAATGCAACTTGACACAGCACGACACAATAGTGTCTTTATGGTTTTACCCAACTTTAACACTTTTAGGTGCATATCACGTTTCTGTTAATCAACTGATATCGACATATGTTGCGTTGATCCGATGTGATTTCCGTCCGACATCTGACATGTCGAAGACCCTTGACTAATAAGGTCAATTGTGGTTTCCAGTTTTTTGTTTCCGACGTCGTAATTTGACGAAAAGAGCGGCTCCTGCTGTTTTGATCGATTGTTTTTAGAGTTGTTTTTATGGAATCATGGAAAAGTTAATGATCTATCTATATATTTATATATATTTGTCCGCCGACATTTTTCTCTAATCTCTATCTAGATATAGGTGCCTAATATTGCCCAGAGTGAAAACATAATAAAGTCAACGTCAATGAGTGTTTATTCAATAAAGCAAAAAGCTACATAGAATATTAAGGTAAACTTATACAATATTAGGCACCTATATCTAGATAGAGATTAGAGAAAAATGTCGGCGGACAAATATATATAAATATATAGATAGATCATTAACTTTTCCATGAGTAAAAGTAAAAGTTAAAAGTAGAACAAAACACATTTAAATTAAATAAAGCTTATAATTTAATTCGTTCGCTTCAGAATACTTTTTTCCAAGTGAGTGAAAGAAGCGAAGACGAATAGAATTGTAACATCATCGTCATCATCAGAAATCATCTCCCTGTCATATGTGAGGTCGGCACAACATGTTTTCCTGTTCCACTGTCATCTTCAGTCGCCATCAGAATTGAAACAATGTCCTATATCTCGCGATCATCGCGGCTGTCAAACGTCATTTTTTTTTTTATACACCACAAAATTAACCATTGACAGCGAATATCGCGAGATTTACGCCTGTTGCAAACCTGTCGCAAGATACGTAATCAGCTCTTTATTGTACACTCACCATAAAACATAATTTTCACAAAGAGAAACACAGACAAATATAACATACAATGGGCGGTCTTATCGCTAAAAGCGATTTATCGGGTATTTCACAAAATTAATCTTCTCACGTAAAATTTTGAAAAATGAATTCCCGTTACTTAAAAACAAAGCCCAAATGCATCTTAATTTTTTCTCGCTCCTCTCTAGACCGTCCAGTAAGAATCAGGGATTCCTCCGAAAGATGGGCAGCAGTGTCTCTCCACATCTTGTACTGCGCTCGTCAACCCGCCTGCCAAGCGTGGCGAGTATAACAACAACCCCCTCATTATCTCGGAGATCCGTGAGAGAGGCTTGTGTCCAGCAGTGGCCAGGTCCGGATAAGACCCACAAGGCCTGAGCCTAGGGGCCCTCCAAGCCTAGGGGCCTTTATGGCGGAACATTCATACCCCCAAAGTCTGCCTCGCCCAAAAAAATTGGCGCATGTAGAAATATTATAAGAAAGGGAGGCCCTCAGATACCAAGTACCTAGGGGCCCTGGATCCTTTTATCCAGGCCTGGCAGCGGCCGTGGAATACACCTGAGAGGACTCGCCTCCAAGGAATGCATGCTATGCAATACACCGAAGCCAGCAATGCGGCTTTCACATTCACCGAATAAGTAAGTACAAAGCGTCGTTTTCTTAAAATAATTTTCGGTCGTGTGTCGTCCCTCGTCAGGCACTATTAGCGTCGGTAATGGCACATAATGACAATAATATAACCGGCCATTAACTGTGCATTTTGGCCGCGATGCCACCGCCATGTCGCACGCTTGCCCTTACCTTTTGTTCTTCGCTTCTTTTGTCTTTTTTAAACTTTCGCGATCACAACACATTATTAACATACATATAACCGGGTATTTATCGCGTAAATTACCTTTATTATTTCCCGACGTTTCGCTTGGATTGCACCAAGCATGGTCCCGGGAAGACTGATGTGATGGAGGTACCGCAGCAAAGCGAAGGCGTTTGTTGAACTACCCTCACTTGATCTTCATAAAAATTATTAGGGCCGGTTCCCACTGGGACAGCACACTACACTGACTGTATCCACATACTGAGTTGATTTTTCACGCCGAGTACACTTTGCTATCACTGGATTCCATGAGGCAGAGAGTCTGAAGCCGTCTTCACGATTGAAATTAGGATGCTTCTTAATCTCAATCGCTTCCCGAACCATTCTCTTATAATAGTGCCTCTCGTTGGCTAGGATTTTTGGGTTGTGTAATTCAATCCAGTGATTAGGTCCTGAGTCTACTATATGTTCTGCTATAGCAGACTTGTTTATTTGTCGATTTTTCACCGCAGCTATGTGCTCCTTAACACGTTCGGCGACAGTGCGCTTCGTTTGGCCTATGTAGGAGCGCCCACAGCTGCAATCGATCTTATAAACACCAGGAACCTGCAAAGGTACTACATCCTTTGGCGTACGCAGATGCTTAGCCACTTTTGCGAGTGGAGTATAGATCGACTTAATCGAAAACTTCTTCAGCAGGTTCCCAATCTTGTCCGTAACCCCTTTCACATAAGGCATGAACGCTGGCTGTCTTGCTACATCTGTGTGTTTCTGTTTGCGCCTGCGATTAGGATGCCATCCATTAGTCCTGTATCCGTTTCGTTTTAGAACCTCCTGAACATGTTCCAGCTCTCCGGGTAAATGTTCAGGGTCACAGAGGTCATGGGCTCTGTTCATAAGGGAAGAAACTACTGACTCAAGATGTAATGGATGATGATGTGAAGCAGCATTCAGATATCTGTCCGTGTGCGTCGGTTTTCTGTACACGGTATGAGATAAGGTTCCGTTTGATTTAACCATCACTTTCAGATCTAGGAAAGCTAAAGACCTGTTTTCTTCCATTTCATATGTGAACCTGATCTTCGGGTGTATTGAGTTGAGATGTTCTGTAAGCTGATCGACTTCCTGTTTACTTCCATTGATAATGCAGAAGACATCGTCGACGTACCTTTTCCATAGCTTTATACCATGGGCAGTCAGGTTAATCATGGTCTCAAAATGCTCCATCCAGATATTGGCAAGTACAGGGGCTACAGGACTACCCATAGCTACGCCATCAATCTGGAGGTAATGTTGCCCTTGGTATAAAAAGAAATTTCCGTCTAGACAGTTCTGAAGAATACTGACGTACTGGTCCGGAAGTTCACTATCATTCAATCTCTGCCTCACAACATCAAGACAATCTTGCAGAGGGACACTGGTAAAAAGAGATTCAACGTCGAAGCTCACCATTATATCTCTGGGTTCCAACTTCATGCCCTTGATGATGCTGATGAAATGTCGTGAGTCCTTGACAAAAGATGCTGTCTTACCCGTTAGCGGCTGCAATGTCCCAGCAACATGCTTTGCCAAATTGTATGTTGGCGAGTCTACCTGACTAACAATAGGTCGCAGGGGAACGCTGGACTTATGTACTTTCGGTAATCCATACAATTTGGGTGACTGCACAATAGCTGGTCTATACAAACGTTCATAGACATCTTTATCGAACAGGTCCTCATACTCGTGTATAACCGCCCTAACACGTTTCGTGACTCTCGCCGTGGGATTGTAGGAAACCGGCTTATACACCTTTTTGTCACTTAGCAAACTCCGTATTTTAGTGTCGTAGTCTTCTGTCTTCATAACAACGGTGGCATTGCCCTTGTCCGCCCTAAGCACGAGGATTTCATCATTCTTGCGTAGGTCCTCTAGTGCTTGCCGCTCACCCGCCGTTACGTTGGACTTTGGAGTTCGACATTTTCGTAGGATAACTGATACATCCTGTCTTAGTGTTTCTGCGTCACTTGAAGGTATCCTATTACGAACAATGGTCTCCTCGACACAACTGACAATATCCTCATACGGAATTCTCTTAGGTGATAAAGCAAAATTTGTACCTTTCTCAAGAATGCTGAGTGTTCTTCGCTTCTTTCCCTCACTTGGAAATAAACTGAAGCGAACGAATTCAATTATCTGCTTTCATTGTTTATTTTTGCTTAGTATTGATTTACTTTCATTTAATTAATCAGTTGTTCGTGGGCTAGGCCCCCGGTGTGTGACGCCCCCGTCGTGGAGGCACCCGATTTCGTTTAAACAATTGATTAATTAAATGAAATTAAACAATACGTCTTTTAATTTAAGTGATGCTATCTCCATTGCTTACAGTATTTTCCACCAGGTACCAAATAATCCATCCTGTATATATGTCAATATAAAAAAGTAAGGCCTTTGCATCTATTATAGATGATTTACACAGCGTCAGCAACTGGTAATAATGCTGTACGGGACATTGCAGTGCCTGGGACATTGTTAGATGGATTAGGCTTGCCCAGCACCTATACCATCCTCTCAGTTTAGTCAACTAATAGTCAGAGGAAAGAACAGGTCAATATCGTCTGAAGCTAACTAAGCCGCGGGTTTCCTCACGATGTTTCCTTCACTCTTAAAGCACGTGTTAAGTGTGCACATACATTTTTCCAGAAAGAAAAACCCATTGGTGCACGGCCGGTATTGAACCCACGACCTTCGGATTGAAAGAGCCGTGTTGGCCGAGTGGTGGTATGTATGTCAATATAATAATATAATTAATGCAGTAAGTCACTATAGTTATTATATATTTATTTAGGTTTATTATAGCTTTCGAGTTTAAATTCCAAAACTCGAAAGCCAGCCAGACAACAGTAGGAGCCGAATAATCGCGTGTATTCGTCAATTTGCACTGGACGTGTCGCCTTAAGGTTACGTTTAGGACAACTTAAGCGTAACATCGTGATCCTGGGCCCAGTGAGAAATACTTAACTGTCATTTAGGTTGACGCGCTTTTAATAAACGTCCCCTTAAGGGCAGAGGGCAGACCATATCACGATCAACGAACGACCGAATTTGACAAAATTATTGTCTTTTGGTATAGCTGAAGTCCTTACCACGTACTTATAGGCTAATGAGTAAGGTTCCTGGAATGCTGGTTTCTCGTGACTCAACCATAATAGGCAGGGAATACCTACTATTTGGCAAAAGTATGGCATACTAGGTTCTGTCAGCCGCTTTGCATGCGTTGTAGCAAGATAAAAAGTAGCCTATTTTAATCCTGGTCAACATCTATCCTTGCGCAATGTTTCAGTACAATCCGTAGTGTAATTGCGTGAAGAGGTAACAAACATCCATACATCTATACAAACAAACTTTCGGGATTATAATATTAATGAATTAATGAAAAATCGACATTTCAGACTATTGCAGTCTGAAATGTCGATTTTTCAGACTGCAATAGTCTCAGTATAGAATTCATTAATAGTTCATAGAGGAAATGAATAGGGTAAACATTACACAAAAACAATACCAACATAAAATTTGACACTGAACACAACATATAATATAATTTATGATGGAAAATAATAAAAAGAACAATAAAATCAGGATTAAATTTTAGTTAGCTTAGTTCCAAATCGATTATGAGGTTTCAGATAAATAATCAATACTTAGAAACATAATTAAAGCATTTATCTTTTAATGTATTTCGGAAATTCAATTAATTAATTGAATCTGTTCACTTCAGATGACACGCGAGATAGGAAAAGAAGCGAACAGAAGAATATAACTCGGTCATCATTTAACAATTTTATTTTTGTCTTATGTTACGTTTGACGGAGTTGGAGCAGATTCCGTCTCAAGTGGTTTTTTCCTCTAGGTAATCTGATATTTTATAATAAGCTTTAATGCACAGATTGCGTTTGATAATGTTTTCGAATTTATTCAATGATAACTACTGCAACTCACTTGGGAGTTTGTTCTAGAAGCGTATATATTGCCCTTTAAAATATATTTTAGCCTTATGGAGCCAAGTACCTAGTAGTGGGCACAGCGAGTTTATTCTTGTAGTATCACGTGGTTCATCTAGTGTTGTGTAATGAAGTGTTGGACTGCATTAATCTGATATTTTATAATAAGCTTTAATGCACAGATTGCGTTGGATAATGTTTTTGAATTTATTCAATGATATCTACTGCAACTCACTTGAGAGTTTGTTCTAGAAGCGTATACATTGCCCTTTAAAATATATTTTAGCCTTATGGAGCCTATAGTTCCTAGTAGTGGGCACAGCGAGTTTATTCTTGTAGTATGACGTGATCCGTCTAGTGTTGTGTAATGAAGTGTTGGTCTGCACAGTCACGCGCCCTAACAAGCGCGCCAGCCAGTCTCGTGCATCTCAAACATTCTTCATTTATAAAACCTTTTTCCTTAACGTTACTGTGATACTAAATCGATCTAATCAGCCATTAACTGTGTGGTGACTACAATACCTGACACGGTTGCCACTACCGTTTGCAAGAATGTTTCATGCAATAACATATATTTCCGAGTAAAATAAACTGCTTGACTGAAATCGCAAAAACGGGGAGAGCCCCTCTACCCACCAATGGCAGGAAAGCTATGTCACTAGTAACAACCAGGGCAGAGAACATATCTCAACGACAAAGCAGAAAGGTAGGAACAATGCCTACATTTACCTAATGAAGAAGAAAAGAAAAAATAAAAAAGAAAGAAGAGTAGCTCAAAACAGGCTAATGATTGGCCTTCAAGTTGGAGACCAAAAAGAGGGGTACTGTGGCCAAAATAAGCGTAGCATAGACAGATGATTTAAGTTAAAGAAATAATTGTCCTTGTATTGTTAAACGGGTTTTCTACTCACGTGAAATATACGTTGAAAATAGGTTTTCAAAGTGTTCAGTTCCTCTTAGGGGAAATTTCACCGGGGAATGGAGGTGCCGCGTAACGCACTCCATTACCTGACTGTCTCGTCGTTTCATCATCATCATCATCTCAGCCGTAGAACGGCCACTGCTGGACATCTTCTTCTTCAAGTACCAATTATATTTGTCTATTTTGCTTTCCTTTTGTTATCTTTATTAGGCGATGTAGTCGCTTGGCGACTAAGTCTTTAAATAAATTTAAAAAAAAGTACCAATTATATGTATATTCATAATAGTTGTTGCCATACTCACCACCATAGCTGGGCATTGACTCGTTAATCCGTTATTCGTTAATTAATGAAGTAAGCATTCTACTACCGGCACCCCATTTATTCGTTTAAAAAGCTCGCAGTGGACAGCCCGCATAATGAAATGTTGGACTGCACAGTCACGTGCCCTAACAAGCGCGCCGGCCAGTCTCGCGCATCCCGATCATTATTCATTTATTGGACCTTTTTCTTAAACATCGATACTGTGGCAACTCAAGCTGTAAAGGTTAAATGCCTCTACTTGTATAAAGCACAGGGAATGTTGAATGCAGTATCTAGGTACTAGGTTTAGAGTACTCACGAAGTCCACGATAAGACTGGGGGCCGGGGAAATTACGGGCACATGTGATTTTACATATGTCTCAGGAAGACAGGCGCATGTGATTTTACAACTCTATGTCTCAGAAAGACAGACACATGAGATTTTACAACTTATGTCTCAGGAAGACAGGCACATGTGATTTTATAACTCTATGTCTCAGGACGACAGGCACATGTGATTTTACAACTATATGTCTCAGGAAGACAGACACATGAGATTTTACAACTTATGTCTCAGGAAGACAGGCACATGTGATTTTATAACTCTATGTCTCAGGACGATAGGCACATGTGATTTTACAACTTATGTCTCAGGAAGACAGGCACATGTGATTTTATAACTCTATGTCTCAGGACGACAGGCACATGTGATTTTACAACTATATGTCTCAGGAAGACAGGCACATGAGATTTTACAACTCTATGTCTCAGTTAGACAGGCACATGATATTTTACAACTCTATGTCTCAGGAAGACAGGCGCATGTAATTTTACAACTCTATGTCTCAGGAAAGCGGGCGCAATGCAATGTCACACGCTTAGTGAACGTGATCACCGCGGTGTTTTGGTTGTAGTAGGTAGAGGTTAGCGCTTACCGTTGCAGTGGGGCTTCGGCTTGTACAAAACAATTTAGTCGTATAAAAAAATACTAGGTAGCTACGAAAATATTTACAGGTGTTTATAATAAGTAAACCCGCCGTGGGGTGCCGGCAGTAGAATGATACCCCTCCTCTCATGCCCATGGATGCAGTAAGAGCCTGCTAAGGGATACTTCCGGAAGATGGGCAGCAGCGTCTATCCGTGTATCAACATTCCATACTGCGCTCACCAACCCGCCTGCCAAGCGTGGTGAGAATGGCAACTACCCCCCATGGAGATCCATGAGGGAGGCCTATATTCATCAGTGGACGTTTTATGGCTGAAATGATGATTATAAGTAAAATAAATTTAAAGTAAAAAACAAGCTTTTATTTAAACGTACCCACTAAAAATAATAAAATAAATATTTTCCATTGAAGTTTAATGTCAACATAAAACGTCTTTACACAATATATGTAATAATTTATTTATTTAATACATTTGATTAGAACGGCTTACACCACTTACACCAATCAATCAATATTAACAAAAAAAAATAACTTACAAATAGTCAAGCAAAAATTTCCCTACAAACTAAAATCACAAAATAAACATGTCAATAAAAATGTCAATATAAAATGGTCAGGTAACATTAATTAAAACGAATTACAATTATTTTAAAATACAATTTAAATACAATTATTTGAATAAAACAAAGCTAAACACATCAATTATTTCTAGCCATCGTCTTTCTCACACTGTCTAAGGCATTCTGACACTATGCCATAGAACTCGTCAGCAAACACATCGAATTCTGGGTTAGCTTGGAGGAGTTTGTTGAGGGAGTTGAGAGCTCTTGGTATGGGAGAGGCCGCACGCGCGACGGTGCGACACCTGGGCGGAGCAAAGAGGTTGTGCTTTCTACCCCGAAGATATCTGTCCGGAACAAAGAGTAGAAGTGACTCATTAAACAGATCTGGCGCGTCGATTTTGCCGCGGAAAATCTTACAGAAGGTGGTGATCTGTTCCAGTGCTCTTCTGGTTTGCAAAGAGTTATATCCTAGGTAAAAAACCTTGTCGCGAGATTTAAGCAGGTACTCGTATTTACATTGTTTGAAAAAAAATTAAATCAATTAGATCAAGTTACAGGCACACAGGTTAATCTCGCGACAAGCTTTTTTATTACATAATATATTGTGTAAAGACGTTTTAAGTTGACATTAAACTTTAATGGGAAATGTTTATTTTATTATTTTAGTCATCATCATCATTTCAGCCGTAAACCGTCCACTACTGAACACCGGCCTCCCTCATGGATCTTGACCATGGACCATGAGGGGTAGTTGCCATACTCACCACGCTTGGCAGGCGGGTTGGCGAGCGCAGTATGGTATGTTGATAGGTACACGGAAAGACGCTGCTGCCCATTTTCCGGAGGTATCCCTTAGCAGGCTCTTACTGCATCCACGGGTATGAGAGGAGGGGTAGCATTCTACTGCCGGCACCCCACGGCGGATTTTAGTGGGTGCGTTTAAATAAAAGCTTGTTTGTTAAAAAGTTGTTTTTTACTTTAAATTTATTTTTTACTTTTTAGTTATTACTGGACAGTTGGTTTCTTGTCTACACCTATAAGATTAACTTTCAACTACTTACTTCTTATTAAATTGACGCTCACGGTCAGTCCCACTCGGCCCGCTTAGTCTCGGCCCGAAGAACCTGGTTATTTCTGTTTTGATAGGCGTATAAAAACGTTGATGTAGTCAGAGAGAAAAGTGTTGGATCTCGCAACACAGAATATAAAATTTAAATAATATTGGGTTAAAAACGAAAATCCCAAACTTCTGAATTTTCCTTTTATTTGTGCCATAAAAGAATAGAATAGAATAGAAAACTCTTTATTGCACACCACATAAAAAAATAGAACATTAAAAAAAATAAAAGCTTCCACCATTCCAAATTTCAGAGTCGTTCGACTTCTGGCCCTATTTTCAAACACAAATTTGACACCTGAAGCTATAAATTTTGAATTCCCGGAGGTAGAAGCTTGATTTCTGAAGGGCATCATCTGCCTGCCAACCTTGATGTTTGATATAAATTTCAAGTTGACACCTTTAGCCGTTTTGGAGAAAAATACTCTTGGCAGACATACTCATACAGACAAACAAACAAACAAGTGATCTTATAAGGGTTCCCGTTTTTCCTCTTGTTTCGGAACTCTAAAACTGGATATGGCATTATGAAACAACTAGTACGCAATCATTGTAAATATTAACGACGGGTTTTGTTCATTATTTTTAAATTTATGTCAATCACTCTTCGATAAAGGAATGTGGTTATCTTAGTACTTGTATCTATTGAAATAAGGTCCAAATTACCTAATGCCCCTATTCATAGTAGAGAAGTATTCGTCATAACAAGAATGCAACAGTGACTCAGTCAGCCCAATCGATAAAGTACAAAGCAAATTATGTCAAGTCGATAACTGCGCGGACGATTTATAAAACGTATCAGATTACATGAACACTTAGACACATTAATATCAGGGAGTCAGAAACAATAAAAAGTTTGAATAATAACCGAGCGACCATTCCGAGGCATAAACAAGTGTTTCGTTGGTTCAGAAGTTGCTGGGCAACTTATGTAACTAATACCGTAACTAGTACCAAATAAATACTATTTGTTTGGTACATGCTAATGCCGTGGGGTGCCGGCAGTAGAATGTTACCCCTCCTCTCATGCCCGTGGATGCAGTAAGAGCCTGCTAAGGGATACCTCCGGAAGATGGGCAGCAGCGTCTTTCCGTGTATCAACATCCCGTACTGCGCTCGCCAACCCGCCTGCCAAGCGTGGCGAGTATGGCAACTACCCCTCATGGAGATCCATGAGGGAGACCTGTTCAGTAGTGGACATTTTACGGCTGGAATGATGAATACTCAGTGAGCCGATTTCAATAAAGATTATTATTTAATTTGTCGGCAAAAATGACAAAATCTAAAATGTTGAAAGTACCCAAAACGATATACATACATACATATGTATGCTTATTTGATATTATTTGACTTTAAAAATATCTCATGACATTGTTGAAATTACTAGCATCATTGTTGTTCCAGAAGTATTTTTTTTCTTTTTTCATAACTTAGAACTTTTCTACCCATTGAAAAAATCATCACATTACGACTGGACTGTGCAGGTATTATGTGACTCAAACGCTCAGCTAACTCTGACGCGCATATCTGACAACAAAATCGCGTAACCAACAGCATATCGCATTACATAAAATATGTATTATTTATTAACCATAATTAATTTAAACACACGGGAGCTACAAAAACAAGTAGCCCGAACAGGAAGATGTATATAACTCAATCGCTGTACAAAACTGGCGCGATTTGTTACAGGCCCGATTGGATCTGGTACATCCAGGGCCGTAGTAAGGATAAAAGAGACCGAAGAACTTGTTTGGTGTAACACTGCTTGGACTTAAGTAGCAGTTTAGTGCAGACTTAGAATGAGGGTAGCCCGTTTCGTTTGCTAATGACTTCAGTTTAACCGTTGTGGTTTATGGTCGCATTTTTGTTGTTGGCTCGAGTTATACGATTTCACAAGCTCTTCGAAAAAGGGCTCCGTGTCATCGATGACCTCTTCCGAAGCGAATCTCTTCCCACCGAGCCATTGTTTTATGTGGGAAAAACAGGAAGTCGCATAGGGCGAATCTGGATAATATGAGGACTGTGGCAGGATTCTGTCTTTACACACCTCCCAGCGCCCTTGACGATCACAATAAACAAAAGTACGGGTCGCGTAGGTATTTTTCCACATTTGTATCTATATGATGGATTTTCTTGAGATTTGTTGAGATGTGCAGCCATTTGAGTTACATAGCAGGATAAAGGAAATATTAAATAAGAGCATTTAAATTTCCGGCCAATATAGAGAACAAACGAATTTGAAAAATATTCTACTAGATAGTTAAACTGCTCGTGACGAACGTCCAACAAAAACATAAATAACGCATAAACATCAAATCAATGATTAGAGATTATGATGATGATTTTAGCCGTTTGGCTCCCAATGTTGGCAAAAGTCTTAGAAATTTAAAAGTATTTTATAGAAGATTAGAAAAAGAAACCTAACTCTTCCACTTTTATTGGGGTCGTAAATATTTTCACAAATAAATAAATAAACCAACTGAATACGGCTCTGGTTACGCTCAAGCAAAACAGAGGCACACTCGCAGTAGCTAATGTCTTAACATGATAAGGTATCAGTTACTTCTGGGTGGAAAATGCACTCCCATAAAGTTTACTGACTGATGAAAAGATATGACGAAGTAGAGAAAATAAAAAACAAACATGCTTTGTTCTTTCCTCTGGATACAGCCGATGATACCGTGATTTTGTTCTAGAGAATTTAACCCCAAAGATCTAAGGCAAGCACGAAGGATATGGTCCATATCAGCCGTTGGCAGGAGGGTTGGCGAGCGTAGTACGGGTTGTTGATACACGGAAAGACGCTGCTGCCCATCTTCCCTTGGGAAATTCTTATTGCATTCACGAGCAAGAGAGGGAGGTTAACATTCTTATACCGGCAGAACCCCACAGTGGGGCAGACTAATGTCTGACGTTAGTGACGACTGGTGCTGGGTGAAATTTCCAGCATTATTTATTATTATAAACACTTTCGCTAACGGCCATTCACAGTTTATATTTCTAAGCGAGGGAAAGAAGCAAACATCCGTTCAAAAGCTATCCTCAGACAAAAATTGCGGACATAATTATGTACAAATATTCAGCCGAAACGCCTAGTCGCCACTAAGAACTTTGTTCGCTTCGCTCACTCGTTCGACTATTCCAATTAATATAAAAAATCGAAAGTGTGTGTATTTGTATGAATTATAGGTACTCGTATTCCGTTTTTACATCAAAACGGCAGAACAGATTTTGATGAATTTAAGAATAGAAATAGATTAGGCATTCGATACCGACCTATGCTAGGTACTTTTGGTTGCGAAAATTAAACTTGAAGGGTTTTAAATAATACTTTATAGCGGGAAAATGTATTGAATTATAGGTATACTTCTTAAGTTATTATTTCTTGCATTTTAGTCAACTGCTACACTTTTTACTTACGCAGAACCTAATTCTGTAGTCTTCGTAAACGAATTTGCGGGCATGAGCTATACTTGATGCCATTTAACGTGGCAATACAGGTCATTCACCTACCTTCACTACGCTATCATAAAATGCAATGAAAGTGTCGCTAATTCTATCGCTTACCATACAAACCACATAGCACGTTTTCGATAGGTTTGTATGCTAAGCGACTGATTTAGCGACACTTTCATTGCATTTTATGATAGCGTAGTGAAGGTAGGTGAATGACCTGTATTGCCACGCTAAATGGCATCGAGTATAGTAATATGACGTTACTAGCTAGTACCGTTATTTTTTTCACATTTCGATACGGGTAGTAAAATGCCATAGTCATGGATCCTTTAACGAACGTGTAATTGCTCGCGTGCTAGATGTTTTATAGGTTTTCTTACTATAAATCGATCAACTGATGGTATTTAAGGTACTAGGAACAAATTCCATTCTACAGGCGTAAAAATCACCTACTCTATTCAATGTCCTAACAGAGGATAATGTTTTATGAGAAATAATTTTCGGAAATATAAAAAGAAACTCATAGGGGTTAGTAAACCTTAGACGTGATCTGTTCTTTTCTCTGATTATAGCCGATAGCTGAGAAAAAATGCCTAGGGTTGCCGGCAGTAGAATGTTTCAGTCGGCTTGTATTTTTCCGACTTCTTAAACAAACCTTGATAAATTTTACTGTAAAACCTTTCTCTTAAAAACGTTAAGTATTTATTAGTGAAAACTGCATGAAAATGCGTTCAGTAGTTTTGAGTTAATCGCGAACAGACAGACAGACGCGGAGGAGAACTTTGTTTTAATATGTAGTGCAGACTAATTTACTTTTCTTTTTACTCATAAACAAAGGCGTGGCTTACTAAGTACTGGGTACGTTCACGCATAAAAGACCTATCTACCTACGGAAGACATTGGCTAAACACTTTTGAGACCTGTAATGACGGTGAGAAGTGTCATTTTTACACGGGATCCGTTACAAATAAGGTGCTTCTGTTACATTGACAGGTGCCCTCGAGCTTAAGGCCTTAGGGCCACCAGACGGTATGCGGCCCATCTGTCGTGCACACGCGATCTTGATTCTACGCTACGCCCTTCATTAGCGTGGCTCTATCCCTTCCAGCTTAATGTTTTCCAGGATTCATGTCTTAAAACTTTAGCGGTTTCAGAGCGGTTAGTAAACGTGTAGCAAATTCAGTTAAATGCTGTGTTGGTCGCGTGGTATGTACCTACCCCAAACTTTCGAAACGAACGTGGTGTTTTTAAATTACATAAATTAGGCCAGGTGCGTGTCGGGCATCGTTAAGCTAGCAGTTTATTTTAGAGGGGGTGGACGCTCGATAAAAGTTTAAAACTTTAATATTTCGCAAACGGTACCCTAAATCAAAACATTCTCAACAGTCTTAGCAACCTCTAAATGATTTTAAAATACCTATTCAACGATACCCCACATAATAGAAGAATCAAGAAAAAAAAGTTCATCCCCAACTTACGTGTATGGGAGATACCCCAGATTAATGATTTTTTCAGCATTTTTTTGTTAAAAATTAACAACACCGAAATTAGATTTTTACAGACAGACAAAGCGAAACTATAGAGGTTTCTTGTTTTACTACGAAACCCTAAAAACGTTTATTTCAGATTACAGAGGGAAACATTTCAATACAGTAGCTATCTATATTTTGCCAATATTGTCCTACGGCTGATATGATGATGATGTTAAATGAATACGATGAACCATCCCGTACTGCACTCGCCAACCTACCACGCTTGGCGCCTGCCAAGCGTGGCGAGTATGGGAAAAATCCCCTCATGATCTTGGCGATTCAAGTGGGAGGCCTATGTACCTATGTCCTGCAGTGGACGTGGCAGGCAGTCCTACGGCTGAGCTGATGATGAACCAGGTTTTTATAGCGTTATTTATGGTTATTTACCTTTAAGCCCGACGCTACGCGACGTTTCGACAGGATCAGCCTAAACTCGTACGTATCTGTATTCAAAACTCAGGCAAGTTATAATGATAAAGAAACGTCCAACTTCTGACAATCTGCGCGTGGCGGAGCGTGTCGTGACGTCACAACATGGCGACAGGTAGCAGGAGCGGGCGGAGATAGGATCCGGTCATCCTGCCCATTTCCGGTCTTCACGCGGCCGTGACGCTTCCGGGCACGCGTCGCCGCCGTGCTGCGAGGATTTAGTGATGCTGGATGTGATTAATAACATTATGTTTGTTTTAGGTATCAGTATATCCTATGTTTGATCAGAGACAAGTAAATACGTCTCTGGGTTGATGGATGTCATCATCATCTTCTCAGCCGTAGGATTGCGGTCCACGTCCACTGCTGGACAAATGCCAACAAGATCATGGGGGAGTTGTTGTCATACTCGCCACGCTTGGCATGCGAGTTGGCGAGCGCTGTACGGGGTGTTGATACACGGAAAGACGCTGCTGCCTATCTTTCGGAGGTATCCCTCGGGAGATTCTTACTGCAACCACAGGCAAGAGAGAAGAGGCAATACTGCCGGCACCCCACTGTTCTTTGACAGATGTTTGGCGATAACATTCCGCTGAGTGCAAAAACTGAGATTCCGTATTGCGCTCGCCTGCCAAGCGTGATCTTGGAGATTCATGAGGGAGGTTTTTATCCAGCAGTGGACGTGGACAACAGACCTACGGCTGAGACGTTGTATACGAACGTTGGGAAATAAAATAATTAAATACATGCTACTGCATATTATCTCAATAGCCATTATAACTTGTTAAACTTTCGCGATTTGTTAACATATTTTTAGTTTTAAAATTACAGGATTTTATCGCGTACCTTTTTTATTATTTTCCCGACGTTTCGAACACATTTCAGCGTTCTTGGTCGCGGGAGGACTTGACCAAGAACGCTGAAATGTGTTCGAAACGTCGGGAAAATAATAAAAAAGGTACGCGATAAAATCAATAGCCATTACTTAGTTTAAATAAATAGGATATGAAATGACTTAAAAATTAGCCTAGACTAATATTAACGTATTTATTAACATTTTATTTATCAACATCAGTAACCGTAATTAATTACCTACATACATAAACTGATATAATCATTGCCCTTCTCAATGAACGTTCTAACGCGGGTGAAACCGCTTGGTGTTTGTATAAATTCAGTAAAATGCCAATAACTCTTCAATTTTTCAAGAAAATAAACTGACTCTATTAATAGACTCCCTCGATTTCCCTGGATTTTCACCACCCGAATTTCACCATCAGATCTTGACATGGTTCCTATGGGACCTCCTCGGAAGTACACACGTTGGAAAAAAAAAATATTTTTGTAAATCGATCCACAATAAAATTGACGGAGAAATCGGTGAACATACATAGGGAAAAAAATACAGTCGAACTTAGAACCTCCTCCTTTTGAAGCTTAGACGAGATAAAAATTGTCTAAGTTTTGAAGCGGTTCAAAATAAAGTAGTAAAGAGAGTAGAATAACGGCACGACTAAAGCCTTATTTTTAAACATCGCTATAAGTATATGTTTTATAAATTAATATAATATAAAATAAATAAATACGTCTGAAGCGGACTAAGCCGCGGGTTTCCTCACGATGTTTTCCTTCACCGTCAAATCACGTCTTGAATGTGAACATACATTTTTCGAGAGAGAAAAATCTATTGGCCCACGACCTTTCGGATCGGCCGAATGGTATGTACCCATCGAAATACCGATGGCAAAACCCCTATTGGTCTGAAAAATACACAGAATAGTTACTCGATGGTGTAGGTAACACGATTATTACGTTTTCTTATTTCGATTCTGCTTATTCTTAAATGCATATCGCGATGAATCGTAAACGTAATCAAGCCAGACTAAATCATATGGCCATTACGTAAACATTGCCTTCTGACGATAACTTCGTTACCTATCGTTTTCAGAGAAGGCGTAGTCTCTTCCAATCTCCGTTAGTTTTCCACGTTCGTGTCACGTCATGCAGTCTGCAAGATGAGTTTTGTGAAAATGAATTCGTTTGTGGCGCACAATTGGGGCCCGAGTTTTGCCTGTGTGCTATCTTGGACGCTCAGTTTGGCAGTGTTGGAACTTAGGAATGCAAATGTGAGTTTTCAATATCTATTATAACACGGGAATTTATCGCTAAATACCTACAAGTGTTAGTTTATTTACAGTACTTCACGAAAAATAACAAAACTAATGGAACCGTATTTTTTTCATTTTAACGTTATCCAAAAGTAACCACCAAAAAGATAGCCATATACTTAGAGAAAAATGTATTATAAATAAGAGGGTCTTAATGCTGGACAATTCAAACAGCTTACAATGTCCTCGCACCAATGGTTGGAGTAAGTATGAATTATTTTACTCATCACCATTTAAGCAACCCTTGCGTATGCGATGGAAACCAGGTGATAGCTAATATAATACTCACATAATGAACAAATTGCCGTGGGGTGCCGGCAGAAGAATTTTGCACCTCCTCTCTTGTCCGTCCCTACCCGCCTCCTATGGTTGCGGGGTACCTACGTGATGTCCCATTGACCCATCAATGGGTCAAACGGTATATAACATTCATGGAAACATTCCGTAGCAGGACTAACTGAGCGACTGCCAGAGTTAGCTTACCAACAGGCCCAGGGCCCTTAGATTATTCCTAGCGTCCTACCAACTTCCATAAAAAAACTTCTTGCTCTAACTAAATACATTTTACCGGTACAGACTGTACCTGAAGAGACATGATGTATCAAGCCCTCTCGGCACTCCTGCCACAAGAAGCACTGCTGCTTGGTACTCCATAACCGGTGTGTGCAGTAGATTTTCCGCGAGACAACCGCCCTCAAACCGAGTTTGCCGAGCATCCACCAGTTATCATTGCCAGAGTATATAATTGTTGGCAATTTCGCGTTTCCATTCAACCGGTGAATGGCAACCATTAGGCACTGCACTCGGCGCGCCCTCTCAGCTAATAAGTGCATTTCGCTTTACTCCTTAGTGCCATATTTAAAGGCTTCTGGCTGGTGTTGCTGTATTTCGTGGTCGGCCGCTAGATCTGGCGCTTTTTTTTGTAGGTACCGTTTGGTTTAGTGAGATAGATACTAGAAATACCAACAATACATATACCGTGATTCAGTTGATCTAGTAGCAGTGGCGGATTTGAATTAAAGCTCAGGCCTAGGACCTAAGGCGGCCCGAGTCTAGGAGCGGAAAAGAAATTCAGAAATTCATTCATTTATTACTCCGAGGGACGCGAGATGAGAACTCTCTCGCGGCCCACGAACGGTGCTCATGAAGAAGGGCCTCTTAATGGTCTACGAAACGTCAGCAAGATGATAATTAGTTAGGTACGTGGTGTAAGCCGTATTATATTTATTAAACAGAAACATTCTTGTACAAAAAATGCCACATTACCTCACAAAATTTGTCAGTTTTTCGTGCCGGAACTAGCGTAAAACGGTCACCTGAAGCTGGCAACGATTTTCCTGACTCAAAAAATGGCGGCTAAGTGAACATTGTTGGTTAATCGACGTTATTATGTAATTTAGTTAATTAATCAAGCGCTAAAATTGGCTCATTTGTGCGGGTTTAAATACCTAGGCGTTTTCAAGTAATTCGTAATAGTCAAACTAAAAGTACCTAGATAATACCTGCGACCGACGATGCCATCAAAATATAGGCGGATATTGCAATAAAATTAAAACAATAGAAAAGGACGTTTAAAGCTGTAGTGTTTGGTAATTTCATCCGTTTATATATAGTTCAAACACCAACAATCCGACTTGAGATCCGGAGGTTGTGGATTTGAAACCAGCTAATCATCATCAACATCATTTCGGCCATAAAACGTCCACTACTGAACTAAGGCCATCATGGATCTCCATGAGGGGTAGTTGCCATACTCACCACGCTTAACAGGCGGGTTGGTGAGCGCAGTACGGGATGTTGATAAACGGAAAGACGCTGCTGCCCATCTTCCGGAGGTGTCCCTTAGCAGGCTCTTACTGCATCCACGGGTAGGAGAGGAGGGGTAACATTCTGCTGCCGGCACCCCATGGCGTAACCAGCTAATGGATTTATCTTACTTGAAAAAGGTGTGTGCACATTAAACACCTGCTTGACGGTGAAGAAAAACATGAGTCAGTCAGCTTCTGGCGTATTGACATGTTCTTTCCTCTGACTTAAGGTGCTGGGCAAGCCTAATCCATCTAACAATGTTCCCGCATTGCAGCATCCCGTACAGCTTGAATACCAGTTACTGACGCTGTATAAATCACCTGTATTAGATGTGAAAAGCATAACTAATCTTCACTCAATAGGCAGATTGGACGCTGTAGAGTAGATTAAAAAACTAGAAGACGAGAGAATGTGGTATTCATTGTACACCACGTTCTCTCTTCTCTTTCAGCCGTAGGACGTCCTCTGGAAAAAAGATCCCCTCATTGACCACTAATACTGGTCATGAGGGGTTGGTGCCATACTCACCACGCTTGGCAGTCGGGTTTGTGCCATACTCACCACGCTTGGCAGTGGGGTTGGCGAGCGCAGTACGGGATGTTGATACACGGAAAGACGCTGCTGCCCATCTTCCGGAGGTATCCCTTGGCAGATTGTAACTGTATCCTCATTAAAAGAGCTTAAATATAATGAGGCATGTAGCAAAACCACACAGGCGTATAAAGGACGGCCTTATCCCTATAAGTGATCACTTCCAGGCTAGCCTAGCACCCATACCTCCTCTCAGCTTAGTAGTCCATATTCTAAGGAAAGCACACGTCTAGATCTAGAGCTGAGTAAATCGCGGGGTAAGCTGGGTACCTATGGCTTTCCTCACGATTCGAACGAGTCCGTTGGTGGGTATCCCACAACCTTCGGATCGAAAGGCAGTTGGTACTACAGCATGACCATAAATGTTTTTTTAAGTGACTTCTTAACGATTAACTAGGTAAATTCTTGCAATTAATATTAATAAGCAACGCATACATTTTATCCGGTTTTATTTATAAAATTTGCGGGTTTTAAGCAGATCGTGCCCGCCCACGTCTGCGGTTTCAGAACTTTTCTCATCGGCTACCAGATGGCGTTAAATACAGTGTACGCACCGGGTAAAACATAGCAAATTATCGTAATTACATCATGTATGTAAGTACTCATAGGAGCTGGAAAAATATTTACTTATCTATACTTCAGCCAACTATACTTCACGCCGTGGGGCACCGGCAGTAGAATGTTGCCCCTCCTCTCATGCCCGTGGATGCAGTAAAGGCCTGCTAAGGGATACCTGCGGAAGATGGGCAGCAGCGTCTTTCCGTGTATCAACATCCCGTACTGCGCTCGCCAACCCGGCTGCCGAGCGTGGTGTGTATGGCAACTACGCTTCATGGAGACCCATGAGGGAGGCCTTTGTTCATTAGTGGACGTTTTATGGCTGAAATGATGACTTCAGCCAAATTAGATGCGTATAAAATGTAAACAAAAAATTTCAACTTACTTTGCATTGATTTTTCCACGATATTGATTACAGTTAATTAAATGAAAACCAAACCTCACCATAGGATTAGGATTATTAGGTAAGTACGTAGATTAGGTAGTGTTAGCATTGTGAAACTAATTAAAGAAAACCAATATAGGATTTCCTAACGAAATGCGCAAGGAGTTTTTGAACTTACCTGGTGTTCGCGTGAAAAGGAAATTTAATTTAATATAATATTTTTTTCACAAAAAATAAGACTACAAATAGGTCTTATAATAGTCTTATAGTAATACATAGGTTTCAGATCTTCTATTCCGACACTGGGAGGGCTAACATTCTAGTGCCGTCACCCCGCAGCACTATTGGTATTGTTAAATAAATAAATATAGGTACGTCTACGTCGTAGACCTAGCTAAATGCTGGTTGTTCTGTTGCTACCCTTATTATACCTAATATATTTACCTGCAGGGACGTATCTCAAAGAGCAGCAAACATAAATTTAGGTTTATTTCGACTAAATTTTAGTTAAGTCGTTATTAGTCGTCTAGAAGTATGTTATTTTGGAGTCGGCGCCACCACTGTAGCCTGCCGTGGGGTGCCGGCAGTAGAATGATACCCCTCCTCTTTTGCTGTAAAAATCTGCCAAGCGATACCTCCGGAAGATGAGCAGTGTCTTTTCGTGTATTACAATTTCGTACTGCGCTCGCCAACCCGCCTGATGCCAAGCGTGAGTCAACCCCGTCTTGGTCAATACTTGTAGATCCATGAGGGAGGGTTATGTCCAGCTGTGGACAATCTACGGCTGGGCTGGGATGATGATGACGAGTGAAGATAATATTGATATATTTTTACTTTTTTTATATTTTTATTTGCCGTGGGGTGCCGGCAGTAGAATGTTACCCCTCCTCTCATGCCCGTGGATGCAGTAAGAGCCTGCTAAGGGATACCTGCGGAAGACGGGCAGCAGCGTCTTTCCGTGTTTCAACATCGCAAACTGCGCTCGCCAGCCCACCTGCCAAGCGTGGTGAGTATGGCAACTACCCCTCATGGAGATCCATGAGGGAGGCCTGTTCAGTAGTGGACGTTTTAAGGCTGGAATGATGATGATGAATGATATTTTTATTTGAGGTTCACACAACTGGTTATTACACTAAAAATAAGAACTAAGTGCTAATGTTAGGGTTAAATCTAAATTGTACCTGCTTGTTGTGAACACAGCTTGCCTATAATAATGTTACTCTCTGATAGGTGATAACAATAACTAAAAATAAATAGAAGATAATTTTCAAGAATAAACTTAAAGTTACAGACTGGGCAGCCTCTTTAAAGGAGACTGGTACAGAAAATATATCTACGTTTTGACAAATTTTGTTATAGGTAGAACACATGTGATTTATTAGAGAATGACGAATGACAATAATTTGAATGGCTCTGAGGAATTCGGAATGTTTTTCGATTACAGAGACGGCTGGAAGAACGGGGAACGGCTAGCTGGGTTTTATTAATTCGTTTAGAATTGTCTATTTGTCCAGAAATTATCTTTTGCAGATACACAATATCTGCTACATTTCTTCTGTGTTCAAGTAGGATGATATGATAACTAAACTCTACAGTACAGTTATGTAGTCTGTATTTAGTTATTTGCCGCGTCTATCGATCTTTAGTGGTTGCAGTGCGGCCTCTAGCCTTTTTAAAACTCTTTTTTTTTTGTGACTGCTTAGCTAGTTAAAGCAACAACTTATTCGACACTGCGTAAACGTCATCTTATAAAAAAACTCATTCAGAAACGAGTTTGGAAAATTTTAATAGCCTTTACTTTCTTAGTAGGTCCACCCGTACGCTTTTTATTATTGTGCACATGCAGCGGTAAACCTTTTCCTGCCAAATACTATGATTTGGTGTAATTGCTGATTTGGAATACAATTTTGTAGCCTTTTAGCATCGAATTTCCATTGATCCCTGACAATGGCATGAGTAAGTCACGACAGAAGTCCCGAGGGCGGCCACCTGTGCGCCAATTTCAAAAATTTTTAAATAAGATTTTTTTTTCATAATTTCCGTCGTAATGATCCGGTCGTGCTCCGCCGAAATCCCTTCGAATTTCGAAATAAACTGGAAACGACAAACAGCATAGAATGGGTGGAACTGTAGCAAAGTTCGCTTGACCTGTTTGAACTTAGTTTACGGACGGGTCAAAGTTTATCAGAAACAATGCGCTTTGGAACGATAACAAATTATTTATTTAAAGTCGTTGATTATTTTAACAGTGTGTATATAGTTTCCAAGGGTAAAAGGTTCTATTTCAGAATTGCACGCGTATTATGGTGTACACAAGCCCACACCGTGAATCGTCGGTATTTTATGAGACAAGCATGCCTTTTACGTCCAAACTCGTCCAAAACGTGTGTTAATTAAATGTATGTTACATATTTTAATGAATGTATCTATGGGCTGTAGAATAAGTAATTTAAGATCATTGTACTTTTCTATTGTTGTCTGAAAATAAAGATGATTCGATTCTTATTACTATCATGCCTAACTTGTTTACTCGACACGACTAGTCTCAACCAATAGACACATTAAATTATAGAGATCTCTACTAAACATTAAATGGGATATTCATGTTTAGGAGTGTGGGCTTTAAACTAATAACCCGTGACTCGTTTTTATGTGTTTTGGATAACGTAATAAAAAACAATATTCAGCTTGTCTATTCTGGCCCTGGGGCATAACAGGAAAATAATACTTAATATATACCTACATATATTCAATGGGATCAGGCATGCTGTTTAGATTAAAAATACTTCAGCCAAATTCCGTGTGACAAAATGTAAACAAACTGACAGTAATTAACCTGAAAACCACTTATTGTTGATTTAAAACACGCTATCATTAGCTTCACCATGTATCTAAATTGGAACGGAACCTTGGAACGTTGTTTTAAACCATTTTAAGACATCAGATTTCATTGAAACTTGCTTAATTATCAAGGGCCGATGGCAATACAATAACTCAGCGTGTTTTTTAACTGTTTTAAATAATTATATAATTATTAACACAAAATCTTTATTCCTTAAGGATAGTTGGATTCACAGAAAAGTTTTAATAATTATGTGGTTGTATTGACAACTCCCATCAATTGTTATGTTAACGGGTTTTCTACTCACGTTAATTATTTGTTGAATATAGGTATCCAACGTGTTCAGTTCCTCGCGACAGCAGTGCAACGCGAGCGCGTGAGAGGGAAGGAGACGGTACCGCGTAAAGAAGCTCCATTCCCTGACGAAAGTTCCCCTGGGAGGAACTGAACACGTTGGATACCTATATTCAACAAATAATTAACGTGAGTAGAAAACCCGTTAACATAACAATGAATAGTGTAACTCACGAATCATTTGAAAGTGGAACTCCCATCAATTTAAATTGTAGGTTATTTTATAAAATTTATTTATTTATTTTACACAGTAGATTTGAAACATTACAGGATATGCACCCTAAGACGTTAAAAATCTCGATATAAGAAAATCCTTACAAGTCTAAATAAAAAAAATAAGAAATATAAGCAAAGTTATAGGTACACATATAGTATAGAAACATGTCATTTCGAAACATACATGTTAAACAAATACAAGAATTAATGGTAAAAAAACGACAACAAAAAGGAATCATAAAATTAAGTCTAAAGGGTAAAACTTAAATATAAAATTACAAATTGTCTCAGAATAACTTAAACATGTTTTGACTATTAAATTTATATCGTCCGCAAACAAATCAAGTTTGTTTAGGTGGTTTAACCAATGCTGAATAAGCAACCAAAATTTACGTGTTACTTAACAGTCTGTTGACATTTTGTAGATACACATCGAACTTGGCTGAGGTAAGTATCGTAATTTGAAATCTGTGTCTATTAATATTTTGGTAAGTATTTTATTTCAATGTTCTTCTCCTCTTATGTGATGTGTTATTATGGTAAATAAATAAATGTAGATATATACATATATATTATCTATCTATATTATACATATAAAATTCAAAGTCCTGACTGACTCACTGACTGATATATCAACGCACAGCCTAAACCACTGGACCTAAAGACTTGAAATTTGGCACACATATACCTTGAGAACCCCATTAAATGTACTTGGGATATAATAAAAGCTGAAACCGGGAAATCTACAACGCATAGTAAATACATAGATAAAATAATTGACTCTAATAACCACATTTCGACAACACCCTCCGACATTTCTAATAGTTTTAAAAATTTCTTTGCTCAAATTGCCCCCTCATTGACTAGGGATCTTATAGCTTCAGAACAGGAGTCCATGAAATTCATTGACAAATTTTCGTTACCAATCAATTGTAATTTTATCCTTAATGACATCAACTCTAGTACAGTTGTTAAAATTATTGACAGTCTAAAATGTAAGAAGTCCCGTGATCTCTGGGATATATCAACTTCGTTATTGAAAAGGGTCAAAAATGAAATTTCTTCACCTCTAGCAAGTGCTATAAACGATTGTATCCACAAGGGCTTATTTCCAGACGTGCTTAAACTCGCCAAGGTAATCCCGCTATAAAAAAAGGCACTCGCAGTGATACTAATAACTATAGACCAATTTCTATCTTGCCAGTTTTTAGTAAAATCTATGAAAAGTACATTGCAAATGAGCTATACTGTTTCATTGAAAATATAGTATCATTAATGCTAGACAGTTTGGATTTCAGAAAAATAAGAATACTAATGATGCAATAATTTCTTTAGGAGAGAGTGTTTTGTGGGATCTAGATAAGTCGAAAAACACATATGGCCTCTTTTGTGATTTGTCAAAAGCCTTTGACTGTGTCTGCCACAAGATTCTCCTGCGGAAGCTTGAGCATTACGGTATTCGTGATAGGGAGCTGTCAATATTTGCTTCATATCTGTCGAACAGAAAGCAAATAGTAGAGTGCAACGATCACAAATCCAGCACTAACGACATTTATATGGGAGTACCTCAAGGTTCCATTTTAGGACCAATTTTATTTGTCATTTACATTAATGACATTGTTGCATGTGTTGAAGACCAGAATGACATAGTCTTTTTTGCGGATGATACAACTGTTATAGTAAGCGATAGGGTTAAAGAGAATGTATGTGTAAAATTGGATAAATTAATATACAATTTCAAAGAATGGTTTGCCGCTAATAATTTATTAATGAATGTTGATAAGACAAATATTGTTAAGTTCTTTTTAGGCAAAGAACAAAATAATGACAATGTGAGGGATATTATTGACAAACATTTTATGAAAACTATTAATAACGTAACTTTTTTAGGCTTAAATATTGACTCTAAACTTATTTGGACCAAGCATATTGACAATCTGATAAGTAGACTTAAATCCGCTGTATTTGCAATAAAAACTATTCGGCAACTTAGTGATATTCGAGCTTCAAAATCTGTTTTCCATGCATATTTTCACTCTATCATGGTTTACGGTATTGTGGCGTGGGGAAATGCCTCACAATCAAAACGTGTTTTTATCCTACAAAAAAGGGCAGTACGTTCTATTCTAAAAATGAAAAACATAGAGTCTTGTAGGGAAAAATTCAAAGAATTAGGAATAATGACATTTACTGGAGGATATATGTATTTATCAAAATTGTATGTATGTTAAGCAAAATTTAGAAAAATTTAATTTAAATGGAGACTGTCATCCCTATAACACTAGAATAAGAAATAAATTGACTATACCTAGTCATAGGCTTGCTAAACTAGGAAAAAGTTTTCCATGTATACGAATAAAATTATTCAATAAATTAGGACATTCTTTGCGTAATTTAGATAATGTCAGTTTTAGCAATGCTATCAGAAAATTGTTAATTAACAAATCCTACTACACCCTTGACGAAGCGCTTGCTGACGATTTAACTGAATGCTTAATTTAATATTATTATTTTTTTTTAACTTTATTTTTTTACTATTGTTTTTGACTTTTCCAAGTGTACAACATTGTATCTTAATGGAATAAATAAATGAAATGAAATGAGTATCCTAGAGGTGCACTAAGAAGGGATTTTTCGAAATTCCCATGGAGTAGGGAATAAATGGGATTTATATTTTCGAATCAAAGTGGCTCTGCATGGAAAGGGGTATTTACGTTTTATGACTTCCACGTGGACGAAGTCGCGGGCAAAAGCTAGTGTTGTATGTAATTGCATGCCAATTTAGCTATATTACCGCGTTTGTTCAAATAAGTGAATAAAATGATTATAATTAAATAAATCATATTTATTTTCCAGTTCCAATGAGCCCTAAGTGTCCCACTGCTGGGCAAAGGCCTCCTCCCCATCTCTACATGCTTCTCGATCTGCTGTCAATTCGACCCATGCGGACATGCGACCATGCGATCATGCATATTGGTCTAACTCGTCACGCCATCGTTTCTTCGGTCTGCCGCGGCGTCTTACAGTGTCAGGGTTCCACTGGGGATGATCTTAGCCCACAGATCTTCGGGCATGCGGCAGACATGACCCGCCCAGCTCCGTTTCGCAACTTTCTGAGCTACGTTGACAATTGCTTATTTAAATTGTTCAAAACTTTTCTGTATACTATATAAGATGTAATGAGGAGTTCCGAGATAAGGCAACATATAACTGCCCATGGGAAAAACACTGCTTTCTCTTGTCATACCCTCAAGAGAGAATTTTTGACCCTTAATAGTGAGGGCAAATGAGAAACTTTTTTTCAGTTTTAGAGCTGTCGGCGTAAAATTGTGTATTCGTTAGTTTCAGCCGTAAAACGTCCACTACTGAGCACAGGCCTCGCTCATGGATCTCCATGAGGGGTAGTTGCCATACTCACCACGCTTGGCAGGCGGGTTGGCGAGCGCAGTACGGGATGTTGGTACACGGAAAGAAGCAAAAGCGGCTGCCCATCTTCCGGAGGTATTCCTTAGCAGGCTCTTACTGCATCCATAGGCATGAGAGGAGGGGTAATATTCTACTGCCGGCACCCCACGGCATTGTGTGTGTATTTGTTCCGTTTTAATTTTAGAACAGCACTAACCGAATAGCTGTACGTCATTTTAGTCAGTTTAACGTCAATTAAATTAGCTTTAGCTAGTTAGTGCAACAACAGAATCGCCACCAGTGTAGCCTTAAAATATAAACGCCTTGTTTAAGAAAAAAGCCGTTTAATAGAATATCACTCAATAGTTTACGACACGCTCGCGGTTCCATACCCATGTCGTATTATCTCCTTAACCATTTGACCAAATTACCTATATGCAGTAAAAGGGAAAAGTCTTTTTTTTTAACACTTGAGACAATACATTTACTTATTTTGATAAGAATTCATAATTGTCGATAATTTAACCAATAAACATCACCCTACGATTCAAATTATTTTCATAATATAAAAAAACTACTTTTTGTAACTTAGTACTTAGATATGAAAGTTAGACATAGGCACAGATAATATAATACACTAGTAGACATAGGTGACTTTTTTGTAGGCAGTATCAATTTCTTAATCTTTTGTCTAGAACTCAATCTTATACCTCTCATCCTAAAGGCAGCGTTCGTCAGAAACGTTTTCGTTCAACCGTTTTTTCTCTGACTTAATTTGCAAATCCAACTACCACGAAAAAGTCTTTTAATTTTTCGGGTAAATTTATAGCTTAAGACACTCACAAATACTGTGGCTACTTATTAGTAAAATAATTTTCAACTTTACCTCTTTATAATATTATTAGTATAGATTTTAAAGTAAAGTAACAACATCTGACACGTCGACAGTTTCTTCGATGCCCACTTCAGAGCGCTCTGCATTTGCCATCTTCAACTCCAGCTTTACCACCTCACTCCTCACCAACACGATGACGTAACATTGCATTGCTAAAACAAATTCAATAAAATAATTCTATACATTTCACACAGTAGGTATACCTACCAGTAATTAAAGCTTGTGTTTTATGTTTGGTGATTGTTATGTTTGATGGTTTGTAGATAGCACAGATATCAGAAACAGATAGATCAGGTACATAAGTAATCTATCTATTTTATACAGAGTTGTACGCGGACTCGGGACAAATATTTGCGAAAAAGCAAAAATTTATCCCCCGGCGGGATCGAACGCGCTACCACCTGGGCTTCCTAATAATTGTGTAAAATGTTTAAAATACTTATTATTATACTGCCGTCCTTAAGCTATAATTTAGCCGTTATCTACCAAAACCTAATTTCGAGATATTCGCAAAATAGCGGTAAATAATTTAAAATGTATGCTGTTTTGAAACCATCAACAATTTGTTCGACCTGAAGGTATCAAAAAAATGTACTTCAGAAGTACATTCTAGTAGCTTAACTTTCATATAATAACTACAACTATAATAATGTAAAAATATGTTTTTTGCGTTTTAGTTCAGCTTTTTTTTAATTATCTTTGTACGAATGCACAACTAAAATGCCGCTACGTTAACACTAACGGCATTTTAGTGTTTGATTTTTATTTACTTCCATTGAATTTTAATATACTAAATACAAATAAAAAATCCTATGCTTTAATGTTGTTAAAGACCATAAGAGTTATTTTAGCTTAGCATTGTGTCTTCTTAAGATAATGATTTACTATACTTAAATGTGGCTAAAATCCCTTAACCGCATTTAAGCTTAGTACATTTATATTTTATTTGAAAGTAGTTTTTACTTATATATTTTTGGACTTATTAAAATGTTAAAATGCGGCTAAAAACAAAACATTTAGCTATAACGGTGTTTAAGCCTAGGATTTGTTACAACTTAATTTAGAAATTACAAAAATAGGTGAGTTAAATACAAAAAATAAAGAGAAGAAACGGTATTATAATCAACATTTATTGTCACTATAAACTACATTACTATAAAATACATTCAAACTTATATTACTAAGAACATGCACAACCACTTTTAAAAGATCAATTTCAGTTTTAAAAACTATTTATCAACTTAAGTTGTACAACATTTTAATAAAATTGCTTGAAAAGAACTATAAAAACTTAATCTAGTTTGAACATTAAAAATCTAGCAAATCTTCTATATTAGAAACCAAGTTATTGAGTAGCTCAGTAAGCTCAGTCATTATTTTAAACTCTTATAGTACTAATTAATAAATCACATTCATATTAAATTACCTAGATACCATAACATGGCAGTACCTAGTACTAAGTTTTAACGTGTTTTGACACATACATATCTAAGAAAATAAGGCTATTCACATATTAATTATGTGATACTTTTAAGCTAAGTTAATAACGAGGTAGTCACAATCACAACCAAATTATCATAATAAGGTAAGATACATATCCTACAATTTAATCAGTCTTATTAGTAGCGTAAGTCTTTTATTTTTTGCCTCTGCCACTTGTACTTGCATTTTCATTTTCTTTGGTTTTCAAGTTTTTCCAGAACACAAGTTTATGCGGAGGAATTATGGGCGATAGTTTTTGCAGTTAGTTTTGGTGGCGAACGAAATTCAAGAGTCATAATATTGGGGTTTTTGAGGTATTTATCATTTAAGAATCGCAGTGGAATTTAATCGCCGTCAAAGTCATTCTTATATAAATATGATTTCATATTTGTTGCGTGTAAAACATACCTGCGACATGTTTTTCCGATAAGCTCTCAGGTTTGAATTTTTGACTCTCCTATCTGACACAAAATTTGGTATGTTCAGAAAGTCTCCAATAGACAGCGTTTTCACTATTACTTTGGAATTATTTATCGACGCAACTGCTTTTTCAAAATCACTGAAATCATAAAGTTTTCCCATTTTCTTCATGGCTAACTCAACTTGATGGTGGACCTGATCGCTGCTCATAAACGTGTGATTTATTGTGTGTAGAGATCACTTCGCTGTTTACTAAATGGATCAGTAAGGCATATAAAAGCCAGTTTTTGTTTTGACTACTGCAGTTAACAAGCCATATGTGAATGTTAGCAACATCTCCGTTATGAAGGAGAAAATGATAAAATGCAGTCATTATATCCTCCTGCTTTCTCCCTGCAATTCCATCATGCCAGATAGCTGTAAGAGGTTTCGAGTTAGTCGTTATTTTGCCCAGTGGTGCAAACGTTTGATTATAAGCCACAAGGCGTTGACAAAAAATTGCAGACTTGAAAGACTCTAATCTCGGCAACATTTTTTCTAGGTCTGCGCTATAATAAATCTGAAATTTCTAGTGGTCTGTTCTTATGCTCGCTATATAGCTCTCTTGCCTTCTTATACTTTTCATGATGAGTGGCCCAATTCACTCACACAAACAGTACAGTCTGCGACCAATTGGTTGCTAGCATCATGCGATGTTTCCTTTTCATGTAAATTGTAACCCTCATATGTTTCGCATTCTTCGTTGCCCAGTTCATTTTTTTAAGTGTTGCCTGTAGAGTTCATGTGGACCACGTTAATATCACTTGGTAAGTATCGTCGCAGAGGAGCGTGTTCGCGTCAGTAATGGGGTTCTAATGAATTAAATGATAGAGTATGTCGTGTCAGTAAATCACGATCAAATAAAGGTGTTTTCTGATGTTTCCCTCTTTTATCTTCTGATGGTTAAATGCAAGTGTTATTGTAAGATCCTGTCATTAGATTTTTCATAGCCTAAAGTGGTCAGTAAAAATACTTATCTCAACTCTAGTGCCATCAAGCTTTTTCAATGTAAATGCCCTTTTCGGCTTCCTCTTTGGTTCGGTGGTAATCTTCCTCTTTGGTTCGGTGGTAATCTTCCTCTTTGGTACTGCTACTGAAGTGCTAGCTTCAACAAATGAATGCTGCTCTCGCCACGACATATCCCGATACATATGATTGATTGTGTTCCACTCACTCGTGAGTAAAGCGAGTAGCACATTTCTTCAGACAACTTTCCTTGCACCCCTCTTTTGAGCTATCTTCTAGCTTTCTTTTATTTTTAGCATCCATTTTTCGCTGGAGTAAGGAATTGTTATGTTCTTTACGCTTTGGTAACGATCCTGACGGTTCGGCCTCCAAACTATGTGTTTCGGTACAATCTTCAGATAAATAGTAATGGGCAACATCAATGGTGTTTCGGCGTTTACGAGAGACAGTTCATAAGTAACATTTGTATCAATAAATCGCCTACGTTCGGATTGCATGTATTGGTTTCCTGTATTTGAAGTTGTATTGAGTAATCTAGAGTTAGAACTTTGCATGGCCTTTGCCTTCGTTGATGAAACGTGACGTTTCTTTTGTGGCCCTTTGGCTTTTTGATCTTATACCTTGTAAATCATCTTCAGAATCGTCATTTAACCAATGCCAATAACCGCATTTTTGTGTAGTAATGCTGGATAACGGCATTATTGTCTAGACACTAAACGAAACTATTTTTTTTTTCTTTCGAAAATGCCGTTAAAGAGTTATGCAATATTGTATACTCACAATAAAAAGGTATCCAAATACAGTGCTACAATGTCGTTATGTATCTTTTACCACATTTAAGTTTAGCATTTTAGTTAACGGCAGTGTATCATTGTATATGTATGCATCAATTAAAAAAAAAATAAACAACAATGCTCTTAACATTCTTTAACCGCATTATTGAGTTTGAGTTTTAGTTAACGGCCTTGTTATCTAGTACTTACATCGTACATTATATTAAAATATTATAGTTTTATGTTCTTAGCCGCATTTAAGATAAGTATTGCTACTTGACGGCATTTATGGATTGTAAACATACAAATAATCATACATTAACGGCATTTTGTTTTTTTAAATCTTTTTAACTAAAAGAGCTAGGAATATACTGATTAGACAGATCGATAGAGATTTGTTTTCTGATTACGATGGCATCTTAAAGTAAAAATCGTCCAAATGTTAGATAACGGCATTTTAGCTTAAGGACGGCAGTATAGCTACAGTATTTTTTTTATAATATTTGATTATGGACCAAATTTATGTTGCAAGTGCTGACAGACATAATAATTGTTTTTATTATGTATTGTATATTTTTGAATTGCATGCGACGCTGGCGCTCTCTTCCAATAAATGAAGGAACTACTAGCAAAAAGAAAAACTGCTGTCCTGACAGCATTTTCGAGTTTTACACTCCACCGACAAGATGGCGCTAACGTACATTTTACTGATCCAAGGAGACTTCATCCAGTATTGCCATTATTATTTAAAAGAAAATAACAAAAATCGGCCAAGTGCGAGTCAGACTCTCGCATGAAGGGTTCCGTACCATTATTTGGCAAATAAACTTGTTAAATCACGTTGGTTGTATGGGAGCTCCCCTGAAATATTTGTTTTTTTTAAGTGAATAAGTGTACAACTAAATAATCTGTGAATATTTCAAGCGTCTACCTGTTGCCATTATTATATCAAAAATCACGTTTGTTGTATTGGCTCAGTCTGTGAAATTAGTTCACAGACTGAGCCCTATCACTATCCCTTTTATTTATTTTTCAATCATTAAAAATAATATATTTTTAAGTAACTTATTATATATAATGAAGGCTAAATTAAAACTTTTTTACAGCAAGTTTTTTTATAACCTATTTGGCAATATTGAATGAACATGTCAACGAGGCAAAGTTGCGCATAACTTTGCATTTGCCGCACAGAGCTCATAAAGTTTTGCGCGAACTCCACCTGCGCTCGACAGTGACGAACATCCTATCACTGGACTTGGAATAAGATATTCATATTAGGTGTAACGTACGCAGACTTTTTAACAGGGCCATGAACACTTACGACGACCTTGATTGGGACAAATACAAGAATGCTCAGGCAGAGTACAAGAAATGTATTCGTCGCAGTAGTCGTAGTAGGTGGAAAAACTTTTGCACTACCATAGAATCAAACACTAAAGCAAACAGAGTCAGGAAAATTCTCGCGGCAGATCCAAACCGCGAGATTGGTTCCCTAAAAAAATCAGACAACTCATACACTAAGATAACAGCAGAAACACACGAACTTCTACTACAAACACACTTCCCTGGATGTCAGATAAACAAAACAACCGAGTGGCAACTGATAAGCTCGATTATGCCGTCGGAAAATGACTGGTCATTTGCTCACTCGGTTGTCATCGGGGATAAAGTAAACTGGGCAATACATACTTTCCAACCATATAAGTCGCCAGGTATAGACGGTATTTTCCCTGGCCTCCTGCGCTGGGGCGAACCACTCCTGAACGAGGTGCTGACTGCTGTTTTTAGAGCCTGCTTAGCATTTCGTTATGTACCGCTGATGTGGAGGGAGGTCAGAGTTCTTTTCATACCAAAACCTGGGAAAAGCGACTACACAGAAGCAAAGTCTTACAGACCGATCAGCCTAACATCTTTTCTACTAAAAACTTTAGAAAGGCTTTGTGATCGGCACATTAGAGACAACACACTGAAAACATCACCTCTACACCCCCAACAACATGCATATAGTGCTGGAAAATCAACTGAATCCGCGCTGCATGTAGTTGTCAACAGAATTGAACGCGACATAACAAACAAAACACTCTGTCTTGCAGCTTTCATAGATATAGAGGGGGCCTTTGACAAGACAAGATTTGACATTATTGACACAGCCTTACAGAAGCATGGGGTTAATCCAACGATGGTGCAGTGGATTATCAACATGCTTAAACTAAGAGCGGTAAGCGTCGACCCACAGGGAGGAATCAGGGGAGTGGTGGCAAGAGGATGCCCACAGGGTGGCGTCTTGTCACCACTCCTTTGGAACCTAGTTGCAAATAATTTAATCACCAAGCTCAACGCCCAACGCTTTTTCACGGTGGGCTACGCAGACGACCTAGCTATACTAATATCAGGACACTTTGCCAGTGTGGCCTGTAATATTATGAGTAATGCACTTAAGGTCGTTGAAGCATGGTGCACAGAATACGGACTGACTGTAAATCCGTCCAAAACTGAACTGGTAATGTTTACTAACAAACGCAATCTAGGGATATATAAGCTTCCCTTTTTGTTTGACACTCAACTGGGACTATCCAGCGAAGTCAAATACTTAGGCATAACTCTAGATAACAAGTTAAACTGGTCAAAACACTTAGAAAACAAAATAAAGAAGGCTACTATCTCTTTCTTCCAATGCCGCAGAATGCTGGGTAGAACGTGGGGCCTCAATCCAAAAATAACCCTATGGCTATACAACACCGTAATTAGGCCTTCACTGGTTTATGGTGCCTTAGTATGGTGGCCCAGAACTAAACAGATAACCACTATACACCAGATGCAGAAGTTTCAGAGACTGGCATGTGTGGCGACAACAGGGAGTATGAGGACTGCCCCCACGGCAGCACTCGAGGCTCTAATCGGTCTGACGCCCCTACACCTTCACGTGCAACAAGAGGCAGCTGCAGCTGCCTACAGACTCTGGGCTTTAAAACTTTGGGAACACAGTACACAGTCACACCACACCACTATCATAGAAGAGTTTTCAAGTGAAAACCCACTACTTCTCTCTATATACGATAGGGTACCTAAACAACACCTACACTCAAAAAGCTACACTGTACAATTACACGAAGAGCCCAGTGATAGCTCAGATACCCACGAGGTAAGAATTTACACAGATGGCTCCAAGATGAAAACAGGCACCGGAGCGGGTACTTTCTCGGAAGACCTCAATATCCACAACACAACAGCCCTGGGTAAATATAACTCCATCTTCCAAGCGGAATGCATTGGGATAATCCAGGCTGCAAATGCAGTTCTACGGCGAAAGGTAAAGGAATACAACATCAGAATCCTCACAGATAGCGCTGCCGTACTACAAGCCCTGAACAGAAGAGAGCACAACTCAGGACTCACTATACAGTGTCACCATCTGTTGGAAGAAGTAAGTAAGACTAACAGAGTCACTCTCCAATGGATAAAGGGACACAGCGGATCCAGGGGAAATGACGAAGCGGATGCCCTGGCTAGGAGAGGCTCGGAAATGCAACCAGCAGGACCAGAGCCAATTGTTCCCCTACCTATTAGTCAACTTCGATCCTGGATCCGACATCGAACTGAAGAACTACATCAAAACTACTGGACAGGTATAAAAGATTGTAGACAGTCGAAGGAGGCCTTCCCGGTTCTTAACCGAAGATACTCCCGTAAACTACTAAATCTAAACCGTGACAAACTCCGACGAATCGTCGGTATTGTCACTGGCCACTGTTCACTAAACAAGCACCTTTATACACTAGGTATTACTGATAGCCCCCTCTGTAGGGGGTGCATGACAGCAGAGGAGACAGCCGCGCACGTACTCCTGGAGTGCAGCAGCGTGGCGTCTCAGAGAAATCAACACCTCGGGGAGCCGGGGACGCCCAGGGAGGCCTGCGCCGACACTGCCAAGCTGCTGGCTTTCCTGGAGGACATCGGGTGGCTGGACTAAGCAAACGCCGTCCGACACGCAAAAAGGGCCCATCAGTGGCCTAGTTGCGGAAACCAGTCCGCTCACCAAGTACCAAGTAAGTAAGTAAGATATTCATATTGGCGTCCAGGAATGCTGCGAGAGAAAGTATTGAACAATAAACATCTAACAGTAAGGACGAAAACACTTGTTTATCAAGCATGTGTCTTTAGCGTACTATTGTACTGGGTGGAAACGTTGAGATATTACGCAAAAAAGAAACGTGTAGGCTAAACACTTTCCATTTAAAATACCTTCGAAATTGCCTGCTTGCAGTAAGTAGATCTATGCTCCGATATATGGACTGCGCTAAGAGAGATATGGCAGCTTTCGACTTCAAGCAGCCAGACTGGGCATCACTTGCTAAAAACCGACCAGAATGAAGGAAACGTTTGCATGAATGTCTTAAACATTAGACCAAACCGGGTTCATCTCATTAGCTGAAAAATGGGCGACACAGCATGCAGACGCTTCCAACCCACCATCTACGAAAACATCTGCAATAACTGCGGTCGCTGCGTGAGATCAAGGATAAGTAAGACTAATCAGTCTTATGAAAAATGCAACACTTAAGAGCGTTTACGCCTAGCGCGCGATGTCAAGTTTAGGTAATTCAAACCCACACAGAAGCGAGCGTGACAGTGTGAGTCGCGCTGGCGCGTTCTATTATGTTATAGTCATACTTAACCACTTTGATCCGTTCGAGTGAAATTGTTATTGAAATTATTTAATTTAATTCTTAAATTCTTAAATTCTTTATTGTACACAAAGAAATAACTTAAAAAAACATTGTATACTTATTAGTTATGTACAAAGGCGAGCTTAACCCTAAAAGAGTTTTCTTACAGCAAACCTAAGGCTATGAAGAGTGGTGAATATTAAATGCAGTGGATAGAGATGTGTACGACATACATACATCTGATAAAAGAAAATCAAAGAATTGAAGCTATTTATAATAGACCTAATCATAAATAAACTAATATACATACATACAAATATGCACACAATAATATACCTACAGTATCAACATAATGGTAAATATATCATGCTAATAATATAATAAACTTACATACAATAATAAAAATATAAGTTACATAAATAAAATAAATAGTTACCTACTTATATAATACATAAAATTATTGACATGGGGCAATGAGAAAGAGATAATGCTCTTTCAACTTATCCTTGAATACGCTAAGTGACGAACTTGCTTGGATTGAAAGCGGGAGAGAGTTCCACAACCTGACTGCATTTATGGTAAAAGAATCTGAATATCGACTGGAAAAGTGAGGATGAAATTTGAGACGAAGGGACTTAGTCGATCTGCAAGGAACACCTTGAGGGACCAGAAACTCAAAGCGTTCTCGGAGATAGGAAGGAGATAAAGGGCTATACAGAACAAAATAGAGAAAAGTCAAGACATGCATATCACGACGGCGGCGTATAGGGAGCCATTTTAGCTGAGACCGAAACTGGGAGACGTGATCGAATTTGCGCAGTCCGAAAATAAATCGGATGCACAGATTCTGAAGACGCTCCAGTTTGTTTAGCAGCTCTTCAGTAACGTCAAGGAATACTACGTCAGCATAGTCTAGAATAGGTAAGAGCAGTGATTGGGCTAGAATAATTTTTGTTTTGAGAGGTAAGAACTTTTGAAGACGCTTAAGAGACTGAAAACTGAAATTTATTTTTCTGCTAACCTCGTTGATATGGAAAGACCAAGACAACCGGCTATCGAAAATTACGCCAAGGTTCTTGGCCTTCTGCAAATAAGGAATAGGTTCGTGCGCAAAACATACAGGAGGGAAAAGGGAGGGAGAATTATGATTTAACATAAAATGACTTCCGAAAACTATAGCTTGAGATTTAGAGGGATTAACCAAGAGGCCAAAATTATTTGCCCATTCATAGATTTTGGTTAGGTCAGAGTTAATTTGGTTAATTCCCTCAGATATCTTATCGGCTCTGAAGTGACTATAGATTTGCAAGTCATCCGCATAAAGATGATAGTGTGAACTAATGAGGTCAGTAACGGAGTTGATAAAAACTGAGAAGAGTAAAGGAGAAAGAACACCACCTTGAGGAACACCCGCAGTGACGTCACACCAGTCTGAGGTAAGCTCATCCGTGCGCACACACTGCGAGCGACCAGAGAGGTAAGATTGCAGCCAGGCGATAGCAGAAGAGGAAATATTAACGGAGGATAGGATAGATAGAAGAATGTCGTGGTCCACCGAAATGAAAGCACTGCTAAAGTCTAAAAGGATCAGAGCTGAAAGTAGTTTATTGTCCATGGCATGGCGAATATCATCCGATATTTTTGTTAAAGCACTTACAGTACTGTGGCCAGGACGAAAACCAGATTGAAAGGGACTTAGCAGGCTGTTCTGGTTAAGAAAAAGAGACAGCTGTTTTTGAACGACATTCTCCAGGATTTTGGAAAAGACAGGTAAGATAGAGATAGGCCGTAATTGGGAAACTAATGTGGGGTTAGGAATCTTGGGAAGGGGAATGACGTATGCTCGTTTCCAAGCAGTGGGAAACGAGTTAGATTTAAGAGAAAAATTTATAATGTAGGTGATAGCGGGAACGAGCTCATCTATCAGGAGATGCAACATTTGTCCAAACATGTTGATTCCATCAGCCCCAACAGCCTTCGTCGAGATGGATTTAAGAATCTTTTTTATGTCAACCTCATCAACTTCCTTAAAGGTAAAAGATGTACACCCCGGTTTTGGACGGCGAGACAGTTTCCCTAGGGTCGCTTGCTTGACTTCGCCATCAAGACAAATTGGAGATTTTGAAAAGTGTGAGTTAATGGCGTTCAAATCAAACGAACCCAGAGGGTCACTGGATCTTCCACCCACCCCGAGTGATTTGAGGAACTTCCACATCTGTGAAGGGTTGGAATTCTGGAGAGATGTATGTATATGACGTCTTTTGGAGTCCCTGCACATCTTGCTGCACCTATTGCGAAGTTTTTTAAATGTCGTTAGGTTATCTTCATTAGGGAATTTTCTATAAATACGCTTCGCTCGGTCGCGCTTAGCCATATTTTTTTTTATTGTAGGCGTCAGCCAAGGAGCCGGAGGATGCTTAACCTTAACACGCTTTAGCGGTGCATGTTTGTCATACAAGTTGTTGATCATTTTGTTAAGGTAGGCAACCATCTCATCAACTGAACCCCCATCAATCACCGGAGACCAGTCTATGTTAGACGCATCAAGTTTAAGACGCTCAAGATCAATATCTTTGAAGCTGCGAAGGAGAAGAAGTTTGGGCTTTCGTTTAGGAGAGCGGATTTTATATGAAAGGTAAAGAAGGTCATGATAAGAAAAAGAGGCAGTAATTTGTCCATGGGTGGCCACGCGATCTACGTCAGACACAAGAATAAGATCCAAAAGTGAAGGTGTGCAATGTGGGGCGTGGTGAGTAGCCGCGAGGGGTAAAAGATTAATATTGACTGAGGATAAAATTGATTCTAGCTTATTAGAACGGGAGTCCTTTTTTAACAGACATGTATTAAAATCTCCAAGAATCAAAGTATGATCATAGAGAGGGCAAAAAGATTCAAGTTTAAATTCGAAGGAGGAAAAATAATCTACATGAAGAGAAGGTGGATAATACACACCCAGCAAGATAGGCGAGTAATTAATAATAATCTCAATAAAGATGTGCTCAGCGGAACCAGTGTAATGACTAGGTGATTGATCAATCAATTTATATGGGATGTCTGCGCGGAGATAAATGGCCACCCCACCACAACCTTTGCCTATGCGGTCATTCCTAATAAGAATGAAGCCAGGCAGAGGATATTGAGTAGAAGGTAATGAAGGTTTAAGAAAAGATTCCGAGATGAGGATGGCATCTATTAATTTAGAATCGAAAGATGAGAGCATGTCCGAGTAATGGGCTGGAATGCTTTGAGCATTGATATGCAGAACATTTAAATTTTTGTTATGGCCATGAAGTTTACACGCTATAATATCCCTCAAGTGTGGAATGTCCTCACCAGATACATCACTTTTCGCGCTATCATATTCGTCAGATGAGCTTCCAGAGCAAGAGAAATAACTATCATCAATTGCTTGCAGATCCATGAAAATAATAATATATAATACGTAGTATTAGTAAGTGTAAATATATATTAATATGTAGAATATATATATACACAAATAATTAACTTATGTATAAAAAAATAGAAAAAATAAATAAACTTAAATAAAAAGTACTTAGGTACTTAATATAAGTATTATATGTATACTATAGCATGTACTAATACAAACTATAATATGATGCAGTGCATCCTCCTATGCACCCGCTGTAAGCCTAATAATGTAAGATTAATAATTTGATAACAAACCAAACTTATAACAAAAACTAAAACAACACTTTAGATTTAAGAAACAAATTAATTGAATTATAATTTCAAAAAGCATCAGATCCTTCGAAGATCAGATCTATAACTCAAAAGAGAAAAATCCATTATTCATAGGTGATAGAGTAATGACAATCTGTGAGTGTCATGTAAAACCAAATGTCAAACTATTTATTACATTGTAACCGACAAGAAGAAGGAGACATCAACTGTCATTGTCATGTCAACTCGTGCCGTGGCATTGTAAACAAACGAAAAAAGTTCATAAAAAGTTTAAAGTCTACCTCAATATTGCATGATCATAGTTTAGATGCATTGGTTATACGGCTAATTATGAAGAACAGTTGATGTTTTTGCAGCCGAAGATGTCTACTTCCCCGTACGCTTAATTCTAGCTTCCCTGATAGCTCTTGGTTCAGGGGCCTTCTTCATCCTTACGGCTTGACCTGCGGCCGTGGCATTATCCCGGGAAGGCTGACTCCGGGACGTGGGAAGGCTGGAGGGAGGCGCTGGCGGGTATTGAGCCAGAAGAGGTCTCAGCTCGGACATGCATTCAATCTTGCAGCGCTTGTTATCTGGCAGCAATACAACGATTCTTCCCTCTGTTGTCCAACAGCGACGGATACCAAAATGCTTACGTGCCATCATGAAAGTATCGTGCCTAGCCTTTGTTAGGAACTCTGACATTGTGTAGTGTGTTCCTTTTAGTGTAGTTTTTGCATTCCAGATCTGCGAACGCAGCTGAAAGTCAGCAAAACGGATCATAATAGGCCTAGGCTTACTGGTGTTGGCACCAAGTCGATGGCAGGATGAAATTTGAGTTGGCAGGACATCTGACATCTGAAATTGGTTGGCTAATAGTTTCAAGATTGTGTCGACAGCAGTGGATTCATTAGTTTCAGCAATACCATGAATCAGAAGAATTTTGCGACGTGCAGTGGTCTCCTGGCGGTCAAGTCTCAGCAGAATAAGCTCAAGTTGGGAACGCATTGTGCCCAACATTTTCCAAATTAAAATTTTAAAATCATTGAACTCACGAGAAAGTGTATCCAAATCTTTCTCAGGATGTGGTTGTGTTGGTGTTGTGGATGTTGAAGCCAAATTCCTGATATCCCCTTCAACTTGATTCATCCGGGTTTTGAAGGTTTCAGCCAATTCATCCATGTTGGCTGAGAGCTTGGCGTAGAGATCCATAGTTGGTTCTTGATTGGTACAGGGTGAGTGGATAGGAGAAGTTTTATTACCAGCGAGTGTGGGAGGAACTAACTAAATGGCACTAACTATTTCCATAAAATTATCAATAGAAATAATTTTAAAATATAAATAAATATGGGAGCAATTTATTTATGTGTGTACACTTTGACTACCCACCCACAAAAAAGTGAAAGTAAATTTGAACTTAAACATATTATTACTAAGTTACGAGTAGGTACAAATAAAACTCTTTGGTACGGATAAAGTCGAGTTTATTTTACATTATTATTAAATGTTTTACATTAATTATAAATAAAATTAATATGTGGTTCTTAGCGACATCGACTTAGATTTTTTTTTCAATTATTCTGCGGCCCTCAATCACCGTGTTTATTTGAATTGGAATTTTGCCTGCAAATTAAAACATAAGAATTTAAACAACATATTTTTTTTATGTTTAGGTTAACATAAGCATAAAATCGTAAAAAGATTATAATATAAAGTAGTGTAGAATCTAGTGGTCTGATTTTTTTAACTACTTAAGATAACTTACCAAATTTGACAGTTCTATGTTTTCAGATGGTGAGACTATTAGAATAGAATAGAAATATATTTATTTGGTTTACATTACAGCACAAACATAGAACAAAAGACACAAAGAAAAATAATATATAACATAGTACCTAGCACCAATAGCAATAACATTGCAAGTACCAAATTAAAATTAAACAGGTTGGGTAATTCTAGGTACATAAGGCAAAGGATAACAATGAAAAAATAATAATAATAACAATAAATCGAACCTATAAACAAAGTTAAAACAAAAATACATAGTAGGCAGTAAGCTGCCGTATGCCCCAACCACAAAAAGAAATATACTTATCTAGTTACTATCCTACCGGTAATCCAGTCATTGACCCTAAGAGTAGGTAGTGAAAGATGTGCTGCAGTAAAACCAGAAGGGACGGATGTCAGCTTGTGTTCCTTCGCACCATAACACGAAGGAACGCTGATTTTCAGACCCCTCCTAAAAGGTAAGTGATACCACGAGCAGTGGCCAGCGGTTTTGTAACTAATTGAAAAATAAAACATAAATAATTAAACAATAACAAATACTTATTAAAACAAAAATAAAATGAATAGGAATAAAGCATGCAAAAGCAACGGAACGTGAAATGTAAAGCTGAACGTAGAAAAATATACCAACTAGTGAACTAAATTATCTGTGACCTCAGAATAGATTTCCTCTTAAAATTGTTAAAAGAACTGTTTCCTTTTTTGTTAATTTTTATCCAATAATTTGAACTTTCTAAAGATTACGAACTTGACACTGGCAGAATTATGAAAAACCAAACACAAAAGCCATACGATAAGAAGAAGAAGATAGAAATGGTACGTTACGTTCTTTTGGCAAATATTTTGCAAAAGGAAAAAAAAAAAAAAAAAATATAAAAATATTTTACAAGATAACAACAATGTTATAAAATACTTAGGGTAGAATGGAGCGCGCACGAGGATGGATAACCTTCCTTTCTTTTTGACTAACATAGAATTCTGAAAAAAATACAGTCATCATCATCATTTCAGCCGTAGGACGTCCACTGCTGGACATAGGCCTCCCTCATGGATTTTCAGTTATTGTGGTTGGAAGCGATCTGCACCCACCTGCGGTCTTCACCAGGTCATCATCCCATCTTGTTGGTGGACGTCCTACGCTGCGCTTGCCGCAGTTGCCGTTGCCTCCACTCGAGAACTTTTCAGCCCCATCGGCCATCTATTCTGCGAGCTACATGGCCTGCCCATTGCCACTTCAACGTGCTACGTATCTCCTCATTTCTGATTCGATCGCGTAAAGAAACCCCGAGCATAGCCCTCTCCATAGCTCGTTGAGCGACTCTGAGTTTATTCATGAGGCCAATCGTGAATGACCACGTTTTGATTCCATATGTCATCACTGGTAGGTAACACACATGGTTTGTAGACTTTAGAATTGTAGAAAAAAAACAGTATATATTATTAAATCATCGGTGATGGCATAATAAGACGTGAAAGGAGAAAAAGTAATTTACATTTTAATAGTTTAAAATAACGTTAATACTATGTACCTCCATATTTTGGTTTTCACACTCAACTACTTTTTAATTTTCTTCACTTGAGTTTTTTTTATATTGCCTGAAGTGAAACTATCAACCAATAAGCACACACCTTGTTATTTGAAAGCAAGTATTATTCAGTAAATCATTTCAGCCATAAAACGTCCACTGATGAACACAGGCCTCCCTCATGGATCTCCATGAGGGGTAGTTGCCATACTCACCACGCTTGCCAGGCGGGTTGGTGAGCGCAGTATGGGATGTTGATACACGGATAGACGCTGCTGCCCATCTTCCGGAGGTATCCCTTAGCAGGCTCTTACTGCATCCATGGGCATGAGAGAAGGGGTATCATTCTACTGCCGGCACCCACGGCAAAATGCAGTAAATAAATAAAAGAAAATAATGTTGATGAAACATACGTAGGTTTATAAAAAGTAACTAAACAAATTTAAACAGACCTCAAGACGTAGAAACGCTCAGAAGCAAAAATTCTTGGATTCTTTTTAAAGTCGGAGCCAGCCCAAAATTATTAAAAATCTACCTTATAGTTTCAGAGAAATGCGCGGACAAACATACATAAATAAATATTACGAAACTTGCCACATTTGCTTAGAAGCCCACATAGACCTACAATAGAGGTATACAAAAAATATATTATTATATAATATGAATAAACATATCAGTATAGTACATGTATGTATAAGGATAGGAAAATGTGTATCTAACATTGGCGAAGCCGTGGGTTGAAGCTAGTATAACATAATAACTTGTTTATATACCAACCTTTTAGCTCTTGCATTTTCCATGTTTTCTACATTTTTGCGCTTTCGTTTCTTCGCTAAAAATAACTTTGTTTTATTTCCCATTATGTCTGAAATATGATTTGTTACAATATAAATTTCTAAAAATATGTTTGCCATCAAAAATAATCATAAAATATTTTACTCACCAAAGTACCAAAATTATTCGATGACGCTATAATTGTCCGCTCGCCCTATACGCACGACAAAGGTCAACACAGGTCAGTCAGAGCGCCAAGCGACATGTCCACACTCTAGGAAGCCTTGCGGCGGACTGACTTGAAATGATTTGCGCGCAGCGTTTTAAAGTAGTTTTAAAATATTTACAGAGAAATAATAACAACAAAATAATAAAAAATTTAAATGTACGATTTTAAAGAAGATGCTCTACTTTATTGGTAAGCGATTATTTTATTAAATTAGATAAGGTATATCGGTAAAAAAATCATTTAAATTTCGTAATATTTCACATTTTTTGAATTTTAATTTCTCATAGTAAGATAACAAAATCAAACATCTAACTAACCAACTATTTTCCTAAGGATCTTATTGATTGGTCATTAGTTTTTGTTAATTAGATATATCAGTATTTTCATAATATTTTGAGCTTCGAAACTGATGCTGAAAGGGAAATTAAGAAAACCTCTAACAAGTTATCTTGATAGAACGCGTACATACTATATTAATCGAAATATTTTCTTTACTAACTATTTGGACAACTAAATTTCCTAAAATTATTATTAATTAACATATAGTGTAAAATAAGTGGTTCATGATATTAACGGGTTTGAAAAGTACTGTTTTTGAGCCAAACTGCGCATGGAAGGCGTAAACGCTCTTAAGGCACAGGCATTACCTTAATAGTCTCAAATAGGCGCAAAGCCCAGTGATGAGGTAACATATAAATAAAATAAAATAATTATCTTACCTATTGCAAACATAGCAACTCCCGTGTCGTAATACATGGCACGTGACCACAAAATGATGGTTGGCACCAGAGCTGCCAGCGACGTTGCTACCGCGTAGCAGTTGAATAGGCGTAGCATGGCTATGTCTTTCTGAAAGTTAATTTTATGTCAGATAATGTAGGCAAGGCAGGTACGTGTTCCTGATAAAGAGGCTATACCAAAAAACATACAATATTATAAGGTTAAATGTCGTTATAAAACGCCAGAATCCAAAAATATCTTCAAAAATTATGAAGCACACCAAAAACACAAGAGTTGGCGAGCAAATCTTTAAATTATTACTGTGTGACATGAAATGGCCAATTTTAATTTTTTTCTATTCTAGTTTATATAACTTAGTCACAGATTTACGTCTCAGATTATTTCCTACATATATTTACCTGGCATCCAGCGAAAAGCAGCAAGACATTCAATATCACACTCATACCGAAAATACTAAAAAGCACGGTAGAGGTCGCCTCCTCCAAAGATCCATCAATAAACTTGGCTTTCTTTAGCTCTGTCGTGAACACCAGGCAAGCCACAGCTGCCAGGGAGAATATCTGGAGATAAAGTGTTAAATAATTTAAGTAATTGTGTTTGGACATTGAATCAAGAAAATAATAGCGCTGGTTATTTACCTCAAGCCAGAAATGGATAGCCATTTTTAGGGTTCCGGACCAAAATGGTAAAAAGGAACCCTTTTAGTACTTATCACTTTGTCTGTCTGTCTGTCACAAATGGATATGTCGAGAACAACCGATGCTATCGTCTTGAAAATTGAAATGGTTAAAGTTAACACTTTTTTTACCAATAAGTATAGCATAAATTAAAATGTTAAAAAATATTCCTATTATGATTGCAGGGGTGCGGATAGGGGATCTCAATTTTTTGTAATGAAGTTACTAGGTCGTGTGGGGTATCATATAAAAGGTATTCATTTGCACATTATTAAACAGTTTTATTTTTCGTTTAAGCCGTATCGTTTCCGTGTTATGTTGAAAAACTACCGATCCCCCCTTATCTCCGAAGTTTGCAGAAATAAACCCGTGAAACTTTTATTGCTAATAGAAATGTATGTAAAGTTTATAGGAAAATTATAGCGAACTCTCTAATTTGCTTAGTTTTTTAGACAAGGGGGTGGAAAGTAAAGGTTTTTAAAAATTTTGTGAAGTTACTAGGTCATGTGGGGTATCATATGAAAGGTATTCATTTGCACATTAATAAACTGTTTATAGGTTTCCTATAAGCCGTATCGTTTAGGAGTTATTTACTAAAAAAAAAAAAAAAACGACCTTTCCCCCCTTATCTCCGAAGTTTGCAGAGACAAACCCGTGAAACTTTTATAGCTAATAGAAGTGTATGTAAAGTTTATAGGAAAATTATGGCGAACTCTCTTATTTGCATAGTTTTTTTAGACAAGGGGGGTGGAAAAATTTCCCTTTTTTTAAATAAATTAGGGGTAAAAGGTAATTTTTTTGTGAAGTTACTAAGTCTAAGTCATTTGGGCATCATATGAAAGGTACTAACTTGCACATTAATAAACAGCTTTTATTTTTGCTTTAAGTCGTATAGTTTTCGACATAATTTATTTTATTTATTTAACAAAATCCACAGCCCTTGAAAGTAAACAAGTAAAACTTATGAATTAAAACTAAAGCCAATAACGAAAACGTTGAAAAAAATAGCGTTTACCCCCTTATCTCCGAAGTTTGCAGAGATAAACCCCTGAAACTTTTATTGGTAATAGGAGTGTATGTAAAAATTACAGGAAAATTATTATAACGATCCCTCTAATTTGCATACTTTTTTAGAAATCATCGAAAGTGTTAAAAAATGTACATAAGTTCCACTATCAGACAAGAGATGGCGCTGTCAAGGTTCTGCAACAAATATAAACCGCCTTTATCATATATTATATTGTACGATGGGACGGAACCCTCGGTGCGCGAGTCCGACTCACTCTTGCCCGGTTTTTTTATATACAAAGTTAAATTTACACGATCCCTTTGTGTATAAGGGTATATGGGCGGGTTCAAATACACCTCCTTAGAATTTAAATTTTGTGATGTCCCCGATATGCAGATAACATGGCCTAATTTATTTACACCTTAATTATTATCAACGGGAATTATTGCTTGGCTTGTTCTAATCTGCCCCAAGTCAAAGGTTGACACAAAAACAATAAAATAATTAACACATTGTAATGTAGATCGCGAATGGCAGAATAGGTAGGCACTAATAATTCAACTAATTCTCGTTTAAGGGTAAGTAAGTAAATTCTTAATAATATATAGAAAAAAATATAAAAAACATTGCCCAAGTGCGAGTTGGGACTCGCGCACGAAGGGTTCCGTAGCATTAGTCTGTGAATATTTCAAGCATCTACCCGTTGCTGTTACTAATATCGAGCAAAAACGGCATATTTATATTTTTCTGTTTTAGTTATTATTATTATTTGTTGGTATAACGGCAACAGCAATACATCATCTGTAAAATTTCAACTGTCTAGTGTACTTTTGTACACACTGTTCATGAGATACAGGCTGGTGGCAGACACATTATTAACACATATTTAAACAGGTATTTATCGCGCTATTTACCTTTATTATTGCCCGACGTTTCGACAGGATTGCACCCATCGTGGTCCCGGGAAGACTCTTCCCGATAAATACCCGTTTAAATATGTGTTAATAATGGTGACAGACAGACAGACAGATGGACAGCGGAGTCTTAGTAATATAGTCCCGTTTTTAGCCTTTAGGTACAAAACCCTAAAAAAGACTGTATTGACCGAGAAAACATTGTTTCGCTTAAAATACACATAAAACTTACAATATTAATAATCCCAAAAAGCAGGATCCCTTTCCTGAGGGGGCAGCAGAAACAGCATCTTTCTACCTCAGGAACTTTGATCATGATAATTGACATTTAAACTGTCCAAGCTTTTTCTCACGTTCTCACCTTAAGCTTTATAAAAGCATTAAGTACTTCAATACTAAGAGGTAGGTGCCTATACACCAGCTTGGATCGTATACAAATTAATATTATTTAATAAAAAATAAGAGGTTGCAATGTTACCCAACTTGGCATAGCGAACTTAATGAGTGACAAACAGTACCTAAGGTCAATTTGACGTAGGTAAGTACCTAGATAAATTATCTTTTCTGCACTCAATAAACAACTGGTTGGATACTTTGGTACCTACCTTGGTAAGTTTATCTTAAAAGCAATGTCAATCCAATGCTAATCAGTTCAATGACTGTTGTTTTGATTCTTAGGTAACTGCAAAACGTAATGTTTCATACCCATATGGGTAAGTAGGTACCGACCCAAAACTTCTAAGTAACTCTACCTTCGTACTTCGCGTCGCGTCGCCTCAACATTATTACCTTGGGAATTGTAAGTACCTACCAGGGTTGGATTCAGACCCTCAAAAAATTATTGTCTTTGGAAATTAAAAATATACTACTTGTCGAAAATTATACTACGTTTCGTTTTTCGTGGATTTCAATATTAAAATGCATTAATGTAAGTGAAATTTTCTTTCTTTAGTAATTGTTAATGTACAAATCAATCAAATTGAGGCAAGTAGATGTTTATCTGAGCACCGACCATCACACCCATCTGTTAGAACGACCGATAAAGTACAACACTACGCGGGGATTCTCCGAACCTTGTCGCTGTCACTTATTTTCGGCTTTGGATACTTTGTTCTTTTAGCCACCACTAATCGCTGGCTGATTCGATATTACCGTACATACAGAACTTCCCGAAATTGTAGGATAAATAATAAAAAGCAAAATGATTCAACCAATAAAAGTTGTCAATCGGCTTGAAGGTAAAATTATGGTATTTTCGCGTAGTATTCTGGCTTAAAGATACTACATACTACACATAATGAAATAATGGTACAAATAGTATAATTATACTACAAAATCCAACACTGGTACCTACCTACCTACGAAGACTAATTAACAGTTTTTAAATTGCCTAATTGAGCCACCCAAGAGACCTACGCGGCGGGCCGGGGAATATAAACTTGTTTATTTTGAAATGTCACAGCGGAGCAGTCTAACATTGGAACGAAATGCTCCTTTATGGACCTCACAAGATTATATTGTATACCTATCCGTCTAGTGTGCGGAGCGATACAATTATTTTTATGCGACTGATAGATAGTTGTTATCAACCTGTGCGGAGAAAAACAAAAATAATATAATCCCTTTATTTCCTTACTCGAAACTTTATCACTAAAATGCATCTATAATTGTCTTTTTTTATACTACTAAATGATGAGACAAGTCGAAGGCCCACCTGATGTTAAGCGGTAACCTCTACGTACAACATTATTGCAATGCCGCAGTGATTACGTTAACTAAGCACGTGACCAACGCTGCACTGCAATGCGCCCGTCACCCTAAGACAGAGTTGTAAGGTCTCATGTGCCCATAATTTCACCGGCCCCCATGCCCTTCAAACCAGAACACAGCAATGAAGACATTACTGCTTGGCGGCAGAAATAGGTATGGTGGTAGAACTTCCCCGGATGAACCTTTCACAAAAAGTTCTACTACTATAGTAACTATTGTCCACTTTAATAACGGTGCATGAAACTACCTACTGAAAAAAAAATATTATGAAACTACCTACGATTTGAAGTACCTACGGACACAACGAACTTCTAACGAACTAAACTCTTGATATTATCGTTTCGTATCATCCCATCGAAATATGTATCGAAATAGCAAGCACCGTAACCTGTGCAATAATTACTGGTAACACTGAAGTAGAACGAACGAGTGAAGGTTTGATTCTCGCTTTGACTGTGAATTCTCTCTCCCGCGAGTGTTACATACTCTGTCTCCCGCTATTATTTTTAGTCTGTGCTTTGCATGTAGTGTTACTATAACGATTACAAGATTTCGGAAGATTTTAGTTGGATTTTACATAGAACTAGAAATAATTATCAAAATTAATATACGTTTTCAGAGGTAATATCAGTTGTAGTTCTTAGCAGTTATCTTATTATCTGTTTCCTATAACTGGAGGGGCAGTTTTGAGGTTAGACAACATACCGTGCATTAGGTAATTTCTCGATTTTGGTTGGTTTTCAGGCATAATCGCCGGGTTCCGAACCCATGTATTTACTTTACCACACTATCTAAATGGTTTATAGAGCTTAAACAAGCTGACTGAATACCTGAAGTAGGCAACAATCTATTTTACAAGTATCGGCTCAAAAATCTGACTCAATCTTTCCTTTGATCTTGCAATCACTGATCTTGCCCATGTAACATCCAAATTGATTCTTATTTCATTGCATTGCAGAAATGGCAGCACAGCTTTTCAACCGTATTGGACAACTGGGTTTAGGAGTGGCCGTTCTTGGCGGTGTTGTGAACTCTGCGCTCTATAATGGTGCGTATACCTATTTGATTTCCCTTACATTACATACGTCTTTAGTTGATGGGTGGCTATGACTGCTTTGGCACAGTCGGTCCAATAGCAGGAGGGTCCAGGTTGAATTCCTGTCTGGGACATTTGTTTGATGTCTACAGATATGTGTCCTGGGTATTTTCCTGTAAAATATGTATTTACACAAAACAAATTTTAAGAATTGTAACAGTTTGTTACCCAACGCATACAAGCTTTGCTTATGTTAGGGTCAAGTAGTCTATATTCTGACATAAATCCTATCATGTGCATGGAACAAATAGTAACTAAGTAAATAACTTGTAAATTATTGAATGTGTTGGATTAACCTCCATGGTAGATGGTTTAGAAATATAAATATATTTATTGTAAAATTGTTATTGATAATGAGGATCTGAATCTATTGGTAAAGTTTATAACAATTCGTCTTACACAAGACATACAATGTTTGCGAGCCTTGAGTACTCATAATATAAAATATGTTCAGAGGTACATATCGCACTTCCAGTTGTAGACTAACTCAATTCAAAATTTGGGTGAATTAAGTATACAGAACGACTCAAAAAAGTGCACTCTATAATAAATAAACTGTAATATAATAACTCTTTGTTTCATAAAGTTATAGTGTGATTTATCTAAAATTGTCAAGGACCGAAACACGATTTCTTCATTTCCCAAAAAACGTGAATTTTGGATTGAGTCAGTCTACGACTGGAGGTGCAATATGTGTATCTATTTTATATAAATAGTAAGTTCAAAAAATTCCTCTAGACAATAGAAGGAATGTGACATCAACCATTTCATCAAACATGATACCTTCTAATGTTTAGTTTATCATAGTAATTTTTAATTTGGGAACTATCAATTTCATTGCCCATAAAAAGTTAGGTTAGATATGACACCCTATGTTGAGGGTGAACATCTGATTTTGTGTTTTTATTATGCTGCAATTAATAACTTACCCACCTTTTAAATCTCTTGTTTTTTCAATTTCCAGTGGATGGAGGCAACAGAGCTGTAATCTTCGACAGGTTCCAAGGAGTCAAAAACTTGGTTGTTGGTGAAGGCACTCACTTCTTCGTTCCCTGGATTCAGAGACCCATCATATTTGACATCAGATCGCGTCCCAGAAATGTGCCAACTATCACAGGAAGTAAAGGTATGTTTGCAATTATCACTTTGCAAAAGATTATTATTACTATGTGGGTCTATAACCCATTTCCTTATAGTTTGCAACACTGATGTAGTAGACAAAATAAATATAATCTTTAACAAAAAAATAATTAGGTACTTCAAACAGGAAACTAATCTTTAGTTTTTGTTTCCCCTCGATTTCGCTGGGATGCCATCATTATATCCTGGGTTCCTTATCATGGGACCACCCTTGAGATATCTCCTTTCCAAAGAATCAACCTGATTATGACAAGCTGATATCTGGACAACCTTAATAGCCATGCTTATGCATGAGCACTAAACATTCATGACAATAGCATCTGAAGAGTGCTAGACAGTCTGATAAAATCAGAAAACGAAGATATGCTTGATCCCAAATGCAAGAAAGTCTGTCAACCCAAGCACCTATACTGCACCAAATAAGAAGGGCCTAATTTGGTACACCAACTGATTGAGGATGACATGACAATACAAAAAAAACCTATAAACCCATATTAAATACTAATTTGTTTCTTTCTTTAGAACATAGTCCATTTTTTATCAGTAAACTTATATCTAGTAAAGCAGATTTGGTCCTCTGAATTAGTTTGAATATCAGAGGACAATCAATTTTATTACCTATTGCAGCGAGGATGGTGTTGCTGCTGGCATGAGTTCTGCTGAGCAGTGAGGTTTTCTTTTCCGTCAGATAGCGTCGAAAGTATCGCCTTGGAATTGGGTGCACTTGCCCTGCAGTATCAGTAGGTCTACCATGAGTTTTCACAATCTATATTCGCTAGCGACTGTAGTTAACAAAATATATGAAAACTTCTACAGCGCCTCTAGCAGATAGTTTGGTACTAAAATACGCAGCAAACTATACTACAGCGACTGTAGTTTGGGCTTAATTTGCTTAGAATTGGTACCATGAGTTACAAATCTGACAGATGTCATAGTAACGTACTATTACTACTGTAGTAACGTCAGGCGATCTAACAGTGACAACTCATGGTAGACACATTGGGCAGTCGCAACAGCAACCTAAATACGTTATAGAATATAATATATCAATAACAATATTAAATTTTGCTCAACAAAAACAAATCAATCTTAGGGATTTGTGTTTCAACATTCCAAATAAATATATTAAATAATTCACTTGAAACAGAACTTGAATCTTGCTCTCGCATTTCAGATCTCCAAAATGTGAACATCACACTCCGCATCCTGTTCAGACCTGTGCCTGACCAGCTACCAAGGATCTACACAATCCTGGGTGTGGATTATGATGAAAGAGTGCTTCCTTCCATCACCTCTGAGGTCTTGAAGTCCGTTGTAGCTCAGTTTGATGCCGGAGAACTTATCACACAGAGAGAGGTAAACCAAACACTTAAGAGGGCCCAATCCAACTTACTTTTCATACACCGCTCGTACGTTGGTGTGGCGTCGTAATAGATCTTTCTATGAAACTTTTGATCTAATAGGTATCAACAAATTTTATACTGAATTGGTTTCTCCAAATTTTGATTTTTTGTTTGGATAGAAACCTAGATATAGTGCACAAGATATCTTATTAGATCAAAAGTTTCATAGAAAGATCTATTACGACGACACACCCACGTACGAGCGGTGTATGAAAAGTAAGTTGGATTGTGCCCTCTTAAACTTTGTTTAGTCTGTCAGTTAGATATAAAAATAATAGACATTTATATTTTGCTTTTTCAAAATGTAAAAATAATAAGGTAAAAAGTGCATTTGAATTTAAGAATTGGATGCTTGTGATATCAAAATGTGCCTTAAAGTCATAGCTTATTGGAGCCACCGTGGACCCGCCCAGCGTCACCTGGTCTTCGGCGTCTACTCGTTGACTATAGGTGGTCCACAAGTGGACATCGCGTGGTTACACTTTCACGTCACGTTATTTATACAAATTAACTTGTGGGCAGCATTAGTGCACTCAGGACGTGCGTTGACAATGCGCAGCTACGCAAGTTGTCACCGAGTGGTTTACTGGCTGTCTGTGGGCAACTTACGTGCGCATATCTATATGAAACCATTATAAAGAATACTAACCGCACGAGGCAATGCGGTCCGGTCGAGTGCTAGAGGCGCCTTCGTTTTTTTTTTCCTTGTTTATCCACAATCTGTCAGTAGACCATAAGCGGATCGGTTGTGTTAAGCATTGTCTTTTAGGATGTGGGCGGCTCATTAGTCCTTCTTCCTTCCTGGTAATAGGTTGTCCAGAATGTGGCTTCTTTTCAACCGGTTTGTTGTTTTGGGTTTGTCAATTAGTGCTCTGGCTAGCGGGTTCGTATGGCATTTGAGGCGGTCGCAGTATCGATTCCCTATCGTCCGTAGTTCTTCGTCCACTGTGGGAACCTCCAGGTAGTAGTGAATTTCCTTGTTTGTAATGAACCAAGGTGCATTTGTTCTTACAAACGTAGAATTAAGCTTAGTACGCAGAATTTTATTTTGAGCTCTTGATTTGCAGGCCGTGCTCCAGATCTGTACTCCAATAGGACCAAACAGGTTTTAGGATGCTGTTATAATATACCAGAGGGCCAGGCCACGACACTGCTTTGCGGCGTCGCATTGTAAAAATCTACGTCGCCGCAGAACGCATCGTTCAAATTTCCGATGCGACGGCGCATCGTTGAGTGCTATGTGCGTCCATACTTTGAACGACCTGCACGCGTTTTTTAAGCGATATGGCGGAGTACGATGTCCTTGGGACAATACTATATCAGAATTCAAAGACGAATTTTAAAAAACAAAAGCATGGAGGGAACAAGTTTATATTCAAATTTTGTTCAAGTTTTTATTTTTTGTATCGAGTCTATGTTCTTGGTTGGTCATGAACTACGTCGAAAGTAGAGTCTTCGTGTTTTTTGAGTGAACGGGTTAGTTTTAGTGTTGTCTCGCTCCTTTCTTCTTTCATGCTGCTTATGATTGCGTCTGTAAAGCTCTTCCTCTACCTTGCGTTGCTTCGCCTCTGAGTGGTTTAATCCATGAAGCGTATTATTTGTGGATTCTAGATAATCCTGGATTGTGCGTATGGCCTGTCTATTCGTTGGCACCTCTGGTTCGCTCCTGAGAGGCATCTGCCGTTTTGGCTGGGGTTTTATTATCTTTAGGGCGATCTCTCGGTAGACATCACATCCCTTGTAATTGGCTGGGTGTTCCCCGTCGCATAGTGCGCATTTATCAGGAGTGTTTCTGTCCTTCTTCGGGCATTCTTATGTAGGATGGCCTTGTCCACATTTAACACACCTATACGGACGCATACAATTATTAATTGAGGCGCCTTCTGTGACCTTCAAAATCAGACACGTAGCCTTAGTCTTGCGGCATTTTGTTTGACTAACTAGCACTGTTATGTTTTCATTACGTTTATAATATTTACATTCCAATATTATAATCTGAGTACATGAAATACTAGAAATTTTAAATTAGGCAAGGTATTGTGGGATTTCTAATTGTAAACATTTCTTTGATTTTTTTCATTATAGAAACATTTGTCCCACGGCAGGACAATAGTTTCTTGTTTTTCAGCAGACATTTTGTCCCTGTTTAGGGTATATTAATTACAATGTATGTACAAAATAAAAATGTTTTCCATCAACCATATTGTATCCATAACAAGCTCTCCTACTTTTGAGGCTGGATGTGAAATGTCCAGAATTATAACATTTATCGACTTGCAAAGCAAGCGACGGTCTACTCGTGTTGTGATCGCGAAACATTTATCACCCTAAAAATAAATAATTCAATACTTAATTTATATAAGGATGTTGCAAACGCTTTTGATACATTTTTTGCCAACATTTCCAAAATTGTAACCCAGTCTCTAAACTAATCGGCATCGAAGGCAGTTGCATTGCTTGAATCTTCAGTTGTAAAGTCCATGGCATTGTTTAACTTCTCTCACGTCAATGCTTGTATAATTGTCAAAGCATTTAAATCCCTTAGTATTAAAAAAAAGTTCTTTATTAAACATACAGAAGATCTTTGGGGTATTTCTACAATAATTCCAGGCCACGTTGTTACTGTGTTACTGTTCATGACATTGCTCCTTACTTGGCCCATATTTTTAACAGTTGTTGACGTAGGATTATTTCCCGATCTTATGTAGTAAATTAACATAGAATTACATACATTAAACAAAGGAATTGTTTAAATCTGGTAGTCACAGTGATCCCGCTAATTACAGACCCATTTCTATACTATACTCGATGCCATTTAGCGTGGCAATACAGGTCATTCACCTACCTTCACTACGCTATCATAAAATGCAATAAAAATGTCGCTTACCATACAAACCTATCGAAAACATGCTATGTGGTTTGTATGGTAAGCGACAGAATTAGCGACATTGCCACGCTAAATGGCATCGAGTATACCCGCTATAAGTAAAATCTTTGAAAAAAATATCCTCAACCAACGAACTTCTCACTTCAGCCTGCATAGGCTACTTCATGATAATCAATTTGGATTCACGAAAGGTAGATCAACCACCGATGCAGGAACAATACTCTTAAAACGTATATTTGAGGCCTGGGAAAGTTCGAAAAATGCAATAGGCTTTTTTTGTGATCTGTCCAAGGCTTGTGTTTGTCACAAAACCCTTTTAAGAAAGCTTAAATATTACGGCATTGAAAGCAAGGCTCTGGATCTCCTTCAGTCTTATTTATCTGATAGAGTACACAAAGTTGAGGTCTGCGGCCAGAGATAGGGATCAAGAATTGAATGAGGTGCCACAGGGATCAATTCTAGGACCTTTTTTTATTTTTGATTTATGTAAATGATCTACCGTTCTTTGCAAAAAACTTATGTGATATCGTTTTATTTGCTGATGATACTTCGTTGATTTTAAAGTTGATAGAGTAAAGATAATTTCGACGATGTAATTTATTCACTGTCACAAGTGCACGATTGGTTTACTGTGAATAACCTAGTTCTTAATACTAAAAAGACAAAATGTATAAAATTTTCCATAACAAATGTAAAAAAATATCCTATAAAAATAATGTTGGGTGGGGAAATGCTCAATCCGGTCAATTCCACAGTATTTTTAGGTATACATAGATTCTTCCCTTCAATGGAAATTTCAAATTGATGCACTTGCAGGTCGGCTTAGTTCAGCAGCTTATGCAGTTTAGGACAATAAGAACTATTACTAATGAAGCTACAGCTAGACTATTTTAGCTACTGCCATAGTATAAATAATAATAAATAAATAAATAATGCTGGACAAATCACACAGCATCATCTAGCCCCAAGCTAAGCAGAGCTTGTGTTATGGGTACTAGATGACTGATATACTTAATACATTATACTACATAGATAGATATTTTTTATTATATATAGAAAAACACCCAGAACACCCTGAACAAATATCTGCAGATCGTACAGACATTTGTCCCGAGGCGGGAATCGAACCCGCAACCCCTTGCGTCGCAGGCGGACCTTAGTCCGCTGCGCCACAGAGCTCGTCATAGTCGTAGTGTGATGTCATATGGTGTTCTGCTCTGGGGAAGGGCGGCCGATATACAGACTATCTTTGTCCTTCAAAAAAGGGCGATTCGTGCTATATACAAAATGAAACCTCGCGACTCACTTCAAAGTGAGTCGCGTAGTAAGTTAAAATGATAGTTCTCTAGAACTATTTAAAGAAATTAACATTTTAACTGTTATATCGCCATATATTTATGAAAGCTAACTGTACACACACAAAAATATAACTAATTTGATCAAGAGCTGTGCAAGTGATGTGCATAGCATCGACTACTAGTGATTGACGAGCTCTGTGGCGCAGCGGGCGAAGGTCCGCCTGCGACGCAAGGGGTTGCGGGTTCGATTCCCGCCTCGGGTCAAATGTCTGTATGATCTGCAGATATTTGTTCGGGGTGTTCTGGGTGTTTTTCTATATATAATAAAAATATCTACCTATGTAGTATAATGTATCAAGTATATCAGTCATGTAGTACCCATAACACAAGCTCTGCTTAGCTTGGGGCTAGATGATACTGTGTGATTTGTCCAGCATTATTTATTCTATTTATAGCATAAAACAAGAAACAAAAATAAATTGCACTTCCCCAGAAGGCTCCAAAAAGTAAATAAATTATTTATGGGAAACTGTGCATTTCTATAATAGGCTTCCATCTGAGGCGACCGAACTATCGATTCATATCGACCGAACCGCGATAAGAAATGATGTCATCTTGCAATATCCAAATCATCCAATATCCTTGCGGACATTAAATTAAGCATAATAATAAGACAATGACAAATATTGTAACAATGAATAGAAGTGAAAGCGTGAGGTTTCTTGTTCACTTCTTTCCCTCACTTGGAAAAAAGTTTTCCGAAGCGAACAAATTCAATTATGTGCGTTATTCAATTTAAATGTGTTTTGTTCTTATTTTGTAAACTGACTATTCTAAGAAGCGTTTGGCTCTATTGAATAATTGACTTTGAAACCCATATTTTATGTGTTGTGATACTAACCATTATTTTTCTCATTCCAGATTGTATCACAGAAAGTCAGTGAACAGCTGACTGAGAGGGCGTCACAATTCGGTCTGATCCTCGACGACATTTCCATCACCCACTTGACATTCGGCAAGGAGTTCACACAGGCTGTCGAGTTGAAACAAGTTGCCCAGCAGGACGCGGAAAAGGCTAGATTCCTCGTGGAGAAGGCGGAGCAACAGAAGAAGGCGGCTGTCATTGCCGCGGAGGGCGACGCGCAGGCCGCGATCCTCCTCGCCAAGTCCTTTGGCACTGCCGGCGAGGGTCTCGTCGAGCTCAGGCGTATTGAGGCTGCAGAAGACATCGCCTACCAACTAGCCAAATCCCGTAACGTCACCTACCTCCCAGCGGGACAGAACGTACTCCTCAACCTACCAACACAAGGCTAAATCCAACAATTAATGTACAGTGAATAGGGATTGTTTCTGTACTTATGCATTTGTTTATACAAAATATGGTTTAAGTATGTTGCATTTGAAGAGACTATGGTGTGCCGCCAATAGATTGTAGTCAAGATTTAGCTTTATGAGAAATTGTAATAAGAAACATTAAAGTATAATTTGTTGAATTAAGATTTATTTTATTATTTTCTTTCCTACAACATTAAATAAAATTATTTTTTTTTATCTTACATTTTATAATATTGTTAAGTATACCCCTGACACTATGAATTATGTAACAGTACAAAATTGCTTACAAATTTTTTGTTAACCTAACAACTATTTAACAAATCAGAATAATGCAATGAGGTGGGAATATAATCATTGCATCACAGTATATAATTATTTATTACATAGGTATTTAGGTTAGGTATACACTTCATTGCTTATGAGATCATGATTATGCAGTTGGGCCATAGTTGTAATGGTGATTTCCAGAAATATATAAATTTTATAGACACAATAAATTAATAAATATAATATTAGTGAGATTGTGATTCCTTTGTTGCATAATAAATTTTTTAGACAACAAAGGAATCGCAATCTCACTAATATTATAAAGCCAAAAGTTTGTATGTATGTATGTATCAATGTTTGTCATCTCTTCATGCAATAACTACCAAACGGATTGAGCTGAAACTGCATAGCAGGCCAGGATTAACATATATCCGAGAACAATGTGTGTGAAGTTGCAGGCAGAAGCTAGTAAAATATAAACAGAATTAATTTCACATAAGACAGTGTCCCTCCACTTATAGGATTTTGCAGCTTATGTAACTTGATACAGTATAACAAATTAACATTAGTTAGTTATATAATTAACTTCCTATCAGTCTTGGTAGCTTTTTGAGTAGGCGAACACTCGAACATGATTTTAGTTTATGGTTCCTTCTTTGGGCTGTTTTTAACTAGGTAAGATATCTGACATTCCATCGCAAAGGCTTTCCTGTTCTTTGTCCATCATAAAACTAGCATTATTATTCTCCTCAGACTTTGAGCTTGACTGATGGTGACCTGCATAATATTTGGGAACTTTATTGAAGAACAGATTTTCTCTGATACAAGCCTCTCTCACATACCCCATTTCATCAGAATTCAAACTCGGTGGAAGGACTATCTTAGTTACATTTGCATTTTCCTTAAAGTTTTTGATCAATTTGTCTACTTCTTCTTTGAAATTCGGATTGACCACATCATCATTGGGACTTAAAATCTTTTCACATATGAGTTTCTTCTGATTGCAAGAATCTCTGGTGTTTATTAAAAGTTCTAGTTCGGCTTGCATGTCTTTACTGTCTGGGTGTAGTTTTATAGCTCTTTTTAATCTTTTTTCGGCACTGTCATATTGCCCTATCATTCTCAGAGCTTTTGCATTTTGCAATAAGGCTTTTCCATTGTTCCAAAGATTGTCTAATCTGTTGAGTTCATTGCAGGCAATGCAAGCTTTTAGTGGCAACTTTGATTTGTTGTAGACAATGGCTAAGTTCATGTATAATTTCTTGAGTAATTTTTCTTGTACTTTTTCTTCATTCTCGTTAGCTAGCCTGCATTTGTGGAGCATAGCAATGGCTTTTCTAAAGAAACTTATTGCTAGGGGAAGGTTCATAGATTTGTACATTACTACTCCTGAGCTGTAATGCATAGATGCTTCTTTGTGGACTCTTTTGAACATGTTGGGTTCTGATAAGTTGAGCTTTCTGAAATAAATTAAATAGTTTTTGATCAATTTGGGTATCATCAACAAAGTTAAAAAACCACACCACAAGGGCTGTTCATTACAATGTCAACATGTAAGAAGTTGACAAAAAGATTTGGATGAACCCCCTTTCAATCTAATGTTAGATAAGTGTATAGGTACCTAAATTTGTAATGGGAGTCAAAATCGTAAGGGACCTTATTCAATGGAGCATTATTGTAAATATTCAGATTTGAAAATAAGAGATTTGAAATTATTGTTTTTGCCCTTTTTGTGATTTTACCTACATGATAAAAATCTAGGCCACGCCCCTTAACATGCATGGCTCTGTCTGTATGTCTTTGTATTGGACAATTACAACGGAACGCGTTGACTAATTTACATGAAACCTATTTTGTTAGCACCGTCTTTATGAGAAGAGTACTGATTGATTTTGGTGACCCTAGGGTCACAGGGACCGGAGTTATTGTGACCTGAAAAGGTCACCAAAAAATAAGTCTTCAAATGGCTGAAAATGTCTAAAAACCCAAAAATGCCATTTTTTACCTTTGGTGATCATCTTTTGAGGCCTTCGCCCCCTTTTCTGGTACCCCTGCACCAATGCTTGTTTGTCTTAAGTATTAAATGAACAGCCTTTAGATGTGGAAACATACTCTTACCCTTCACTCGGTGTCAGTATGCTCTTAAGAAGTTTAATGTAAAATATACAAGGAGCAGCAGGTTTTATTCTAGGAGGAATGCCAAGCTCTCCATACATGACTTTATGAGACAGAAGAAAGAGGGATAGCTCCCCAACAATCATTGATTGTATTGCAATCAACAATCCAGGTAAGAGTCCATTGTCTTTGAGATTCACTTCCTAAAACAATTCAAATGCTTAGTTTTTAGGTTTTATTATTCTAAAAACAAACATGCTTATAGTTAGAAGATAGACTGAAATTAGTGGTCTGCATAGTTTGGGGCTAAATGATGATGTATGTAAAGAATCTTCAAATTGTGCATGCCATTTACAATTATTATTAACTGTTTTGATTTTAATTATAATTTAGGGTTGGAAGGGTACAATAACGAGATATGTGCATGCTGCATTGGGGTGAATTGTGCATTCTCCCATGATCTAAACAAACACTAGCCAGCCAAACTCCTTAAAATAACAGAGAACAGCTCATGAAAGTAGGTGAAGAAGAGTTTATTTTATTACCTGTTTTATCACTATCTTCATCGCAACTATAGCAAGTCCATTGCTAGACATAGGCCTCCCTCATGAATCTTCATATAGGGGTTGTGTTAGCAGATTTGCATGTGCAGTACAGAATGTTCATTATGCATTAAATAAATAAACTACTATGTAAATTTATTTTCTATAGGATAGGAGTTCCATGCTAGTCAAAGTGTAGGTACTTACCACTGGTTTATTCATGGGAACAAGATCAAAAGGCTCTTTTTCCTTCTCCCAGTATGCCGAAAATGCCACATACACAGTACAACCCTCATCTAAAGGCATGCCACCCCCTTCTTCAATTAACAACTTTTTCACTAAGCTATTTCGATCAACAGGAGTCGATTTTTTCTCCAATATTGTGAAGTCATTTTGAGGCTTCCCAAGCATATCAATAAACACAGTTTCAGTGTCATTTCCAGATTCAAAGTCTTCCACTTCATCGTAGATACGTAAAACTGATCCAGTGGTTGCCACCTGTCTATAAAGAAGCATTATGAGCTACATACACTTTATTTGAATTATTCGAAAAAACAAGCATTAGTCAGACTCATCAAAGTTCGGGGTGCTAAGCTACCTTAGGTCCAAACCTTCCTCCAAAGTAATGTTTGGTCCCATATCCATATTTCCCTAATTAAAACACACAACACAGCCCGATTACTTAATACTTAGAATAGCAAGAAATTGCAAAATCAAAAGTAACCATTTGCTAGTTAATGGCCGAGATAATTTCAAGATCGGAATTTCACAATCATCATCATCATCTAACTATATTTTTATAATCGATAGACTAGGCGGTGTGATCCTAGATTATAGCCTTCTCCGAAAGGAGCGAAAAAAATATATATTTATATTAATTAATAAACTTATATTTAACGGTATGTATGTAGCAAAAATGCTGAAAAAGGGAGGAAAAAATAAATTCGTTTATAGAAGAAATAAATCAATGGCCGTGATAACTTAAATTAATCATCATCATCATCATCTCAGTCGTAGGACGTCCACAGCTGAACAGGGCTTAGCTCGGCTAAGGAACAGAAGCCTCTTTCGTACCTTAAGGTATTTCTTTTATTTATTTACAGCTAAACTAAGTCGTTACGTAAGTAAACATCGTCGTTTCAGCCGTAAAACATCCACTACTAAACACAGGCCTCGCTCATGGATCTCCATGAGGGGTAGTTGCCATACTCTATATATTAGAGGTGTGTTGTTAAAAAATATTCAAACTTTTTTATTACAGCAAAGGACACATAAACAGACAATCTAAATATTAATCTAAGACACAGAAACCAGTTATCGCTTCCAGATTCTACATTGGTAATGCATAGTAAGTTCTAGTCCACATATCATGGCAATTAAGATTTTTAATCATCTACCAAAATTTATAAAAGATTTAGAATCAGAAAACATATTTATAATGAAACTCAAACGTCACCTTGTTCAAAAATGCTATTATAATTTGCAAGAATATTTTGATGACAAGTGCACAGTTTTGTTATAACAATCTAAATTTCAGTGCCCCAATACTCCAATTTATATACCATGTAAATAAGACGTAGTACATCATTATTTTCATGACATTTTTTTTATTGTAAAGTTAAGGTTGTAATCATTTTTATGACTAATTTTCTAATTTAATAATATTTAACTGACATTATCTTGCATGACACCTACCTTCTTATACCTACATTTAGATTGCAGTGCCCATGGGTTCCATTCTGTACTATTTACTTATGTTTAAGACCTATGTTTACAATGGAAAGCAATAAACAACTGAATACTCACCACGCTTGGCAGGCGGGTTAGCGAGCACAGTACGGGATGGTGATACACGGAAAGACGCTGCTGCCTATCTTCCGGAGGTATCCCTTAACAGGCTCTTACTGCATCCATGGGCATGAGAGGAGGGGTAACATTCTACTGCCGGCACCCCACGGCGCCAACGGCGCGTAAGTAAACATAAAATAAAACAGGAAAAACACAGGTACAAAGATCAACAAAACTTCGAACAAAACATGAACGCAATAAAATTATAAAACTATTGAACTTTGTTTGAACTAAGTAATACATGGTAATACATACACACTTAAAATTACAATAATTAAAGATAACGTAAAAAAATATTATAAGGGGTGAACACAACAACAAACAACACAAAACAATTGATCACAAAGGGAAAATACAAAACCACCCAACATAAAAATTTTAATAGAACAATTTTACCTTAAATGAAATTGTTATTTTACGCTCCTGAAGCTTCACCTGGAAACGAAGATGAGAGAACTTTTTTCGTTGCTTTATTCCTTCCTTTCCGCATAATATTTCAACTTTTTATTAATCTGTGAATTTAATTTTAAAAAATTTACCTCAAAGATTTCGCTTTAGCAGATCATAATAACTTCCAACGAAAATTATTCTCATAATTATCAGGCAGCCGAGGGTATAAATTATAATACCCTCTGATATTAAATCATTGCGTCATCCATCATCTTCATCAGGCAGCACTTAAATCTTCCAGATGAAGCTTCAGGAGCATAATAACAATTTCATTTATGGTAAAATTGTTCTATTATGGCCCTCTTTGCTTAATCTGGAAACGAAGATGAGACGTGTTTGTTTTCGTCTGATGACAATTATGAGCCGGTCAGTAAAACCAAAACAATGATGAATTCCACAAGAACAATGTGAGTAGGTATTGGGATAGGGTAGCATACCAGGTAGGTAAACTAAGATGGAGTAATGTAGATTATGTCCTAGGTCCTATACAGATAAGACAAAATAATCATCATGAAATATTCTCATTTATTTTGCAAAGTAGGTAGGTAGGTACATGATTAGCTAAACAAAATGAACATCACTTCTAAAGAAAAGTAAATAATTTTATAATAGGATCAAAACAATCAGATAAATGGTGATCATTATTATAATTCTTAAACTGTTTTCTATAAAATTTTAAGAAAGTATTACTTTGGCGCCAGTTACCCCTGGACATAATTTCATCAATAGGCATACTTCTGAATCAATTAGAAGCAACAGCAGCCCTAGTGCCTCCATGGGTTGCCTCCACTTTAGAGTCTTCAAATATAGTTTTAATCCAGGATGCAATTACTGTTCTAGAAGCAGGCTCTGTCTTCTTAGGCTGATTTGTTAAAAACAGTTCTGAATGACCTTCCCTGAAAGCTTGACTTATCTCTAAAACTTTACGAATCCAAAAAACTGGACAAACATTCTTAGAAACCGTATTCTCTACGAGTTTCCAACCTTACTTACTTACTTACTCGTCTGGCTCAGCGACCCAAAGTGGATCTTGGCCTCCGATACAAGACTTCTCCAGGCTTCTCTGTTTTGCGCTAGTTCTCGCCAGTTAGCAGCATCGAGTTCTCGCAGATCCGCTTCCACCTCGTCAACGCAACGATACCGAGGGCGGCCGACTGGTCTACGCCCTAAAGGTATTCCCTGGTACACTTTCTTGACGGCTTGATCTTCCCCCATTCTCTCAATGTGCCCCAGCCAACGCAGGTGCGAGCCTTTAAATTCGCCTATGATGTTTGGCTCTGCGATAAGGTCCTCTATCTCCTGGTTTTTTCGGACTCGCCAGGATCCATCCTCTCGTCTTGTTGGTCCAAGGATCTTTCGCAGCACCTTACGTTCAGCCACGAGAAGTTTGTTTTCTTCCTTCAGTGTTAACGTCCAGGCCTCGCAACCGTACATCAGAATGGGACGGATGACTGTCTTATATATTCTGACCTTGGTTTTTCTGCTCAGAAGTCTGGACGATAACACCTTGTGGAGCGCTGCACTGCATCTCAACGTATTCTGGATGCGTGCGTAGATCTCTTCCTCTCTAGAGCCTCTGTCTGTAATGGTGCACCCCAGGTATTTGAACTGCAACCTGATTGCTGAGTTTCCAACCTGATTGCTGGTAATTTGATGTATCAGTTTTAGACCCAAATTTAGGCCAGAATATAAGATAATTTCCTTGATCTACAAAACTGTTATTGTTTGCATAAAAGGGTTAAGTCGTGTACCCTTCGCCCAGAAGCTAAAAGAAGAATAAGAGCACATCGCCGATTTGCTTCAAACATTGTAATATATTGGGGAGTGTTATTCTCTAACCAATCCACAACAATTAGTGGATCCCAAGTAGGACATTTTAGTTTGATGGGATTTTCTAAAGCAATTGATTTTAAGATCTTTATAACAAACGGGTCTGAACTAAGTTTTGTCAGAACATAAGTTTCACAAATAGTAGAAATCGCCGATTTATGTACTAAAACAGTATTATGGGAAAAATGATTATCAATATGTAAGTGGGCCAAGTATCTTGCAAGTATTTGACCTGAAGGCTTTTGTAAAGCAACCTTATTGCAACTTGTCCATTATAACCAGCTTTTCCACAATCGCTTGTACATTGTTAAGGATTTTTTCCTCTAGCTCTTACTCAGCAAATTCACTTCAGTCTGATCCCAATTTTCTAGTAGCTTTTCCCACCCCGTACCAACCAAGCCTCATATGTCAGATTTCTGACATTTGGCGGGGGTAGGCTGCTGGTCGTGTCGATGAGGACTCGGTGCAGGTTCGGTATCGGCACGGGGTCCACTAGAGCTCTTGTCATGAGGTCCGTGGTGAGTATTTGGTCCCATCGTGGAGCTACAAGAATATATTGACCTGTCGCCGAGTTGAGGTGATTTAGAACTTGTGGGATTAGGCAAGGGGGTGGAAATACCCAACCTAGTTCGAAATTCCAAGTCCGGCTGAAAACGTTGCAACATTCTGCTTTCAAGTCCCGGCAATCGAGGCTGCAATATCTTTTCAGTACCTTGGCCGTCTTGGAGGCAAATAAATCGATCTGCGGGTGTCCCATACTCTGAAAAAGCATTTGGGTTGCCTCTGGTAAAAGCTGCCACTCTGCCGGTTGACGACCCCGAAAAAGACGATCGGCAATCCCATTCAGATAGCCTGGAAGATGTTGGGTTACTAACAGAATATTGAAGATTTGTGACAGTTCTAGTATTTGTCTCGCTTCCCGGAGAAGTGCATACGACTTTGTGCCCCCTTGATTCCTCAGGTAGGCCAATGCAGTTCGATTGTCCGACTGATTTAGCAATGCCTTGTATCTGAGTACCTATCTCTTTGTTTAAAGAAAATGAAAAATTCAATCAAAATGTTGTCTTCGACGGGACTCAAACCCGCAATGTTCAGACGAACGCCTTAAATGCGGCAATTTCGGCCACGAAGACGATAGCCGTCGGTTCGAAAATCTTGATTGCCTCATATCGGTTTTGTAGACCCGAGTAGCAACATCTAGCAGAAATCTTCGGAGATATTCTTGCCCACTATCCAACAATCAGTGTCAGTAGCAGTGAAGAGATGTCGCTTTAGCTAATTTCTATAAGCTATTTTTGTTTTTTAAGTGTAAACCCACACTAATAACACAGTGTATACAGTGTTCCGACTTCATACAAACGGACGAAGCGCGAGCTATACCTACGCGCCTCGATCTCGGTCCTTTCTCGGGATCTAAACAGTCGCGACTGTGCCACATTGACGAACGGAGGTGTGTTCTTTTTTTACAAAAACTGCGCGATTTTTTCTCAAAAAATAAGTTCAAGTACCTTCCTACGTATTTAATATGTCGAGTAGGATATATTGTGCTGTTTTTGGTTGCATGAAATCTTCAAGAATGCATCCAGAGATAACTTTTTTAGATTACCTGGAAACTCTGAAAAGTAAGACTATAAAATAATTTTACTTACTACCTAGTAGGTAGGTACGTAATGTGTGTCTTTTTAATGGACAAGTATTTCCTTTTATCTCCCGAAAAAAAAGATGTCTGGATTCTTAAATAAAGTGAATAGAGTAATGGAAAGTGATTGACACGAGTAAAATAGGTAGTTATATGCGGTTCATGATACGGTAGGTACGCTTGTGTAAAAACCTCGGGGCATATGTGTTTCGTTTTGTTAGTTTGTATAATTCAATTGTGGTATTTTATTTATTATTAACTAGCTTCTGCCCGCGACTTCGTCCGCGTGGAATAGTTTCTTTGGGCTAACGCTAACTCTTACCCACGACTTCGTTTACGTAGAAGGTGAAAATATAATATTTTTAAATAATACCTACGTTAAGCGTAATTTTAGGTAGGTACCTACATCACGCTTTCATCAGTAATGCCGGCGCCACACATGGGCTATGTTGGATCCAAGTTATACTGTTGGATCCAACACACCAATGTGAGGATCGATCTTTGAACGTTATTGGATAAAAACGGAACATTGCGTCCAATAGCCAATGTCAACCCGACTTGTGTCGGTTTTTTGTACAAGTTCAAAGGCGAGGGGAGTGAAGTGTGTAGGCGGGGGGGCAACTTGGGTCCAACGTCACTTCTCGATCCACACATTGGTTGCATCAGTACGCGCTCTGCCGATGTGAGTGCTGGACGTGCTGCGATATGTTTGCTGTGCATTTTTATCATCCAGAATCGCCTTTTCCTTGGCTTCTTTTCTCTTTGACTAATTAAATAATAATAATATGTGCTCAATGCGTGGGCGTAAGTAGCCAGAGCGAAAAGTGTCCCGTCCGACATGACTTGCTAGCACTAAATTTGATGAATAAATGATACCTGCTCAGACGTCCAGCCTTCCAATGCTCTTGGCATGAGTGTTTGTCCAATTATATTGGAGCCCATATGAGGCCGCAATCTTGGTTGCAATTATTGGCCATTCTTTTCGTAGCCAGCGTTGGAACCAAGTCATAAGCCCATGTGTGGCGCCGGCATAAGAGTGGAACTTTAAAACATTAGGTAAAAGTACTGGGTCTTATAACCTTATATCATTTAGATTGTAGGTTATTCTAATAATTCATAACTATGTTATTTTATAGTACTTCTGCGTACACTATATTTTCAATTTATCTATTCAATTCACAAAGTATTATATTTGTTTATATAAAAAAAGTATATTTACAATCACAAAACTAAATGGAAACACAAAGTAGGCAAATTTAATTAAAATGCTGGAGGCGGGCAGCCCTATCGCATGTTTACGTACCGCGCGGCTGTAGGTATTTATTTCAAAAATACGGCCGAGTCAAACTACTGTATACATTACTATTCTGTGCTAATAAGGTATCATTTATAGAAAATGAAAAATGCAATCAAAATTTTGTCTTCGATGGGACTTGAAACCGCAATGTTCAGACGAACGCCTTAAACGCAGGCTGCTTTAACCATTTCGGCCACGAATACAATAGCCGTTGCGGGTCAAAAATCTTGATTGCCTTTTAACGGTTTTGTAGAACCAAGTAGCGACATCTAGCAGAAATCTTCGGAGATATTCTTGCCCACTGTCCGACAATCAGTGTAAGTAGCAGTGAAGAGATGTCGCTTTAGCTAATTTTTATAAGCTATTTTTGTTGAATGCAATCGCTTTGTATTAGGTGTATTATATTATCTGTGGTATTAGCGTAAAGCCACAGAATAATGGAAGCCTCAGAATAGGGGTGCGAGATGGACTCCGTCTGTAAAACTAGAGTTGCCAGCGTGATTTTTGCCGTATTTTCGTTTTATCTTGCGCACATTTTGTTGTGCGTTTATTTATTTTTCAACAGCATACTAAAATATTGTAGGTAAATAAATAATTTAGAACGCTTTCTAATAAACTTACCTATCACATATTTTTATTGGCTTTATAACAATTAAAGCACTGTTAGGTAAAGTAGGTAATTGTTTATGTATACTAAATAAGTTACAAAATAAAAGGCGTCTCATTCCCGTCAAAATAATTTTATTACATAGGTACTTCTTATTAGGTACAAAGTCGTTTCGTACTATCTTTGTTGATTTAAGCAATAATTTACTAGGTTTTTATTTAGGTGAGATAGTAAATAATAAATATTGGTCACAGAAAATTATTGTCTGTGACAATTTAATCTTTAGTTATTGACAAGTTTATATAGACATGTACGCAGGTATCCATACCAATCGAATTAATTATTAGTAATGCGATCTAGGTTTAGGTTTCTGGTTCAATGCTTGTCTCAACACCGCGATGTAGGATGAGATGAGGTCGTCCATTTTGTATCCCAATGACGTTTCACACAGGATCTTGGTCCCCCTCAAGAAGTTACCCATTGTCATGTGGAAGAACGTATTACCTGACGACCAGTTTGAAAGTTGCGAGAACGGGTGAGTTATAAGAACATCCTGAAAAAAAAATAGATTATAAAGTCATGTTTATCATTTGACGGTGTTGATAGCGGAGAGTAAGGCTGCCTTCCCACTGGAGCAGGGCGGAGCGGGTAGTGTCTCTGACCAATAAAATTGCATAAAAACTTTCGGAGCGGAGTTCTTAAGTAATTAATTCTATTGGTCAGAAAGGTCGGGATAAAAATAAAGGTAAACTACGAGAACGTGATAAACATCCGATAGTACTAAACAGTAATATTGTATTGTGATCGCGAATTTTAAAACAGTCTATTGGTCAGTTCAAGCAGCCTTATGTGTTAACATCCTATTTTTATAACCATATAAAAATGGCAGCCAATTTCTCAATTTGGCACCGATTGTAATAATTTAGCCGAAACTACTCATAAGGAAGCGGTAGTAGCTCTATATTCTTATGACATGTCGATCTCTATACATAGGAATGTTAGGTAGAGACCGCGTGGGAGAGTCACCAAACATTCATATACCTACCTACCTAACTTAGGTGGTGACTATCCCTCGTGCGTGGATATATAATTAAGTACTCACCCTACTCTGTGGATGAATAACGCTTACACCATTTCTATTTATCCCAATCACAACTAATTCAGGATAGGATGGGTCAGAAGTCTGCTTCACTTCGAAGAATGCCGTCCCAAATGTAGGCATCAGGTATATCTTTTTCAAAAACTGTTCCTTCGCTTCGTTTTCCGTCATCGCCCCGTGTTGGAGGTACGCCGAAGTGATCTGCGATTTCCAACTCGAATTGGACTGAACACGGACCATATCTGGAGGTATGAAGTCTTCTAGCATTTGAGTTAGCTGTGGTAGTAATGACTGGTCGCCGCCATATCTTGATCTGTATACTAGAGCAGCCAGTTCAACTAGATCTTGCTTAGAAGTCTTGTGATAGCCGCGTAAGTATTTAGGCAGTTCTTGAGGGTAGTAGAATATTTGATCGGCAAATTTGTCTCGTCCTGGAACGGTGTTTATCCAAAGTTTTTTCATGAAGAATATTTGGTAGTTCAGCTGTAGTTGTGTGCCGGCTGGAAAAGAAATGAAAATATTCGTTGGAAATGTGACGTTCTTGTAAAAAATCTATCTAATTTCGTAGGTCTCTATATTTAAAACTATTTAAATTTATTTTTAATCCACTTTTGCCCGCGACCAAACCGGGATTTGAACTGAAAGTTTGGGGTACTTAGTCTCACTCTTCAAGTATTAAGCGACATAGGAATTTGTAAACAAGATAACATATTTACCTCCTCGAACAGGGCGTGTCTGTTTCATCCACTCCACCAGCTCGTGAACAAAATCGAAGAAGTAATAGTTGTCAGGCACAGAAAATACTTTATCTGCAATCTTCACGAACAAACTAAAACCATCTGAGTTCTTCAAATTCAATCTTCCAGTAATCTGTTCACAGAGATCTCTTGCTTTCGTTGCTGATTCTACTTCAAACGCTTCGTCCGTATCATCAGGGAAGTAAACCTTATGATATATCTGCATGCTTCTATGGTGTATAGCTTCCACCTCAACAACGTACGGCGCATACATTCTAGGACCACTCTTCTGCGTCCTGAACACACGTTTCAAACACTCCTTTGCGATAGGATGAGGTCTTGTTTTTAGGAACTCTACTAATTCTTTTATTAGAGTTTGTCCGCATGCAAATATTCCTGTTACAAGCCACATTAGTTCCCAACCGCGTTCCTCACTTAGTTGTATCCTATTGTTTGTCAATTGTTTCATAATTTGGCAGTAAACTTCGTCTCGCAATGATGGTTCTGATATAGCATTTCTGAAGATTTCGTCCGTGTATTCAGTTGAAGATCTGGCTTTCGGGGCAGGAAGGTCACCCATGTATTTTAAGATACCATAGTATGCTGAAACAGCTGCCTTGGCAATATTTTCGTTTGTCATTACTTTCTTAAGCAGCGGTTTCCTTATTGGCTCACGCGTGTGAACCCACAGATCTGCTGACACTGCCTTCTTGGCCGTCGTCAGTGTGGATTGCCTTGAAACGCTGGCGTAGATATCGTCGTTTTCTCTGAAATGTTCCATTGCATAGTTTTCTAGTGTATGCATTCGTTTCCTTTGGATAGTGTTGTATTTGGAATGCGATTTCTTTGCCAATTGAACGTTGCCTTTTTTGAACACTTCCAGTGTTGAGGTCGGTGGGAGTGCTATCGACGGAATTATGTACACTTGTTCAGTGGGGAATAGACCTTCTTGACCGTTACATGCACCGTGACCCCACGTGGAATGCATGAGAGTCTCACCCGTACAATCCTGCAGTAGAGTTATAAGGTCACCTTTCCTATATTGAAGGAAAGACGATGCGTCATTGTAACCTTCTGAATCAGTCTGTGCTATAACATATAGTGATCGACGCTTCAATCCGTCAATAAGGAAAATAATCAGTGCACTCATTTCACTTGCTTCCACACTTCGGAAAACAAATTCTTCCTGATGTATTGTTCTAATTGTAACCCTTCCCAAATTATCGAAATCGTCGTCTTCATTGTATGCGACATAGGTCACTTCAGCGAACGATATTTCAAGAAGGATATGTTCAAGTTGATCGACGATGTAAATACCAGTCCAATTAATAGCGAATATTACTATATCTTTGTTGATCGTCTCGCCTTTGATCTTCATAGCTTCAAAGAATCTTGAGAAAAGCATTGGCCATTTCACCTTCGCGAAAATGACGATATCTTCTTTACACTTCAAGGTGTCAACCTTAGATTGGACACTCTGTGAAGATTCAAACGCTTTTGTCACAAGATGCTCCCATTTAGTCAAAGCCGCATCGTTCGACTGAATGAATTGGTTTGGAATGTAGTTGACTATGACTTTCCGTAGGACGTTTGGATCGATTCGAGGTCCATATTCTATGTAATGTTGCTGAGCGGCAATCATGGCGAGATCCTTCTCAGAATTGCACCTATACTCCCCGAATTTCACTCCTTTGGCTACTTGATAATAAATTAGATTAGTTGCTATGGGATCGTCTACCGGATTATGCCAGGGAGTGAACACCTCTTTTCTGTAGAAAAGCCTCCACGGAGCGTTCTTCTCTGGAGTGCTCTGTTCTTTCGCAAACTGTTCACACTGGGATATAGCATCCATGATGTGCTCCCCTTCGCTTCCCAGCGATAAAACTTTGTCATACAACGTTATGTACAGCGAGAATCCAAAAGTATCGGTCAAGCCGATACTATCAGCAACTTGCTGGCAGATCTCTTCACTGGTGGTGGCTGAATCTGATTGAATGGTCTTCATCGTTTCATCCATAAGCGTGACCGTTAGTATTATTGGTTTCTTCGTCTTCGTGGCTTGGAGTTCCAACCAGCTAGGTGGTTGTGTTCTTGGGCCGTTCTTGAAGGTTCTGACGAGTCTTCCTTCGCAGTAGGGCGCGTAGCCGGGTGGTCCGGACCGGATGAAGTTGCGTAAGTATTTGACGAATCGTTCCGAGGGTGGGAAACAGCCGATGCATAAAGATAGCAGGATCCAGCCCCGCGCGTGAGACGCCTTTGATGGGTTGTTGGTGAGCTGTTTGCAGAGTTGACAGAGGATTTCGTCACTGAAAGGTGTAAAATAAGTAAGACATTCGACATCGTAAAAGGGTTAATGTGACATCAAAAACTTGTCACATTTTAACGCGAAAACTGGTACTTAATTCATTTTTGTTATTCAACATAAATAGTGAAAGAGTGAGGTCACTTGGGAAAAAATCTAAAGTAAATTTTTTTCGCTATGTTTATCATTGTTTATCTTATCATTTCTCATGCTTTTGATTTATGTTTGATTTATTTATTATTGACCTTCGTCACGTGCAGGTTTAAATTTTAATAAACTTGAGGAAAGATACTACAGTAAAATTAAAATTTAAGCTTATTAGGATAATTACCGAAGTTCTTTCCTAATAATACCATGGCCGATAATAAAGTGTAACTTTTCTAAGTTAGTGCTTCGCCGCGAGTTTAGCCAACTGTTGTACATCTCGTTGCTAGTTTCATCGTTCATGAGGTTCTTCATAAACTCCTCGTTCAGCTTCGTTTGTTTTTTCAGCGTTTTCGACATCATCTTGTTTTTGTTGCTTTCGTAGGAGTCTTTAGCGAGAAGTTCCTGTAAATTAAAGTCATGTTACTTTAAATTAAGCGTAGAGTTTTTTTTTAAACTTTCGCGATCACAACACATTATAAAAATATGGGATTATCGGGTATTTATCGCGTAATTACCTTTATTTTATTCATATTTATACCTGGTCGTGGTCGCGGGGAGACTCCCCGCGACCACGACCAGGTGCAATCCGGTCGAAACGTCGGGAATAAAATAAAGGTAATTACGCGATAAATACCCGATAATCCCATATTTTTATAAAGCGTAGAGTTATGCAAAATTCATCTACGAATTAGTTACAGGACTTACCACAGTAAACTGTTACAATGAATTTATGTAAATAAATCATTAGAATGTTTTAAGGTATGACTCCGAGTAGTTTGCTCGGAATATTTACAAACATCGGTGAAACTATCTATGGGCTGCCACATAACTAAACAAGTATTTTGGGGGCAATTCAAGAAAAAGTCATCAAATTATCCACAGCCCGAATTCGCCCACTGCTGGGTGCCAGATCGATGATCATGTGCCAGCCGCATCGCGTTGACGCCCCGCGACATGTACTAAGTCGTCGACCCACCTCGCACTGGTCGCCCGACACTTCTATGACCCATCCACGGCCACCGTAAAAGTCCAAGATGTCGGAACCAGGATAATGAAACTAAAGTGGAATTCGGCAGATTACATTGCAATGCAGGGTGATGACAGATGGATCAAGGCCCAAAACAAATACTTACATCAAATTCCTTACTCTTCTGGAAAGCCCTGCCAACAGTATCAGAGAGTTTCGTCATCACTGGAACGTTATCAATTTTATCATCCACGTATTTCGGCTCGGCCAAATCCCCCATAAACCTCAAAATTGTAACCCATAGTGCTTGAGCGGCCACCTTATCCATGGGCGAGGGTAGTTCTAAAAGGGATTGTTTCAGCGGTTTCCTTGAGTGTAAGTGGCTGGTATTGCCAGTGAAGTAGGTAGCTGCGAATTTTCTGAAGTTGAACTCGTCAAATTGTTCCATGTCTTCTTGCTGTGGTATAGGGATCACGCTTGATGCCTGAGGCTTGGCGGCGGAAGACTAGAATAAACAAGTCAAAATAAGAATTAAATCCCTATTCCAACAAGGCACATTGTTAAAACCAATTAGTTTTCAGATAAGTTTAACTAGATGGAGTGACCTCTTATCTTGTGATACATGGACACAGACGAAATGTCAAGCAATTGTTTGGCTTACAAATATAAAGATCAAGCTAAAGATGAGGAGGTGAGAGTTTCTAAGTAAGTTATTTTGGTTGGAATATTTGATTGATGGAGCCATAACCAAACAAAAAGCTAAAGAGGTAAAGTCCATAACAGTAAGTTATACGTTATATAAGTACTAACCACTCCAAAACCAGTGCCACGAACCGTACCCGCGGGCGTGGCACTATCCTTCAAAAAACCGAAAACATCGTCCACATATCTATCATCTATCGCATTTCCATTCTGTTGTTGATCTATTGGAACTGCCAATTCCTTAGATATCCATATCGACCTCAACAATTCATCATATTTCTTCTCAAAATCATCTTCAGCAGTTTTGACATCACTGGTCTTTTCCGATTTTTCCTTATTAAATTGTAGCAGTTGAGCTTTCAGAATATGTCCCTTTTCTTTAACAAATTTTCTTATCAGATAGCCACGTGAATTAGCTTGCAGCTTCTTGAAGAACATCCTCAAGTTTATGAATGTTTTTCTCAATTCTCGCGATTTGATAGTGGCTTGTAGCCTCTGGTAGCCTCTTCGCATTGCGATGTATCGCTTCCTGTATCCTCTTGCACGGAAGTTCTTCTGGATTGTTAAAGCTGCAGCTCTCATTTTTAAGAATCTTGTGCGGTAGATGAATCTTCTAGCGTTTGCTTGTACTCTTATTACGGCGGTAATCACTACTTTATGTCGTAACTCTTCAAGAATCCCGTCATGATGGTCTTTGAGGAACACTTTAGTGTGTCCAAGTCGGAAGTCCTGGTCTTTGAGGACCATCGTGCAGATTTTCTTTGAAGCACTCTTGCAATCGGTTTTCTCAGCTGGTGGTATACCAGGAACAACAAGACGGTATCTGTGGACGAATTCTGCATATGAATGGCGGATAGGGAAACCAGCTTGTCTTATTTTGGCGGTTTCCATCAGCCCTGCGTATCTAAGTTGACGTACGCATAGTGACCGATCTAAAACCTGAAAGCAACAAAAAATACACAATATATTATTAAAAATCTTGCGTTAGCACTTTGTATAAACATTGAGATATGTATGTAGATATATATGAATTTACCCGTGGTTTCTTGAACTCATTCGGTTTGATACACCTCACAAAGAAAGGATGGCAAGCGTACAAAGTTTTCATCAAAGCATCCAACGAAGTTTTAAACTGATGACTCAATGATACTGCTTTTCTGTTTCCGCTTTGGGTACCAGAAACCTCTTTCGAGAATAAGTCTTTCAGGAATTGATTTTTGGATTCCATTAGTACCTCTTTTATATCTGCTGTTAGCATGTCTCTGTTTTTATCCAAGAAACCTGAAAGTAAATAAATAAATAGAGCTGGACGCTACACACACACACAACACCATCTAGTTCCAAACTAAGCAAAGTTTATACTACGGAAACCAGATGATTGTTAGAATACTTAAATACATTTTTTTTCTAGCATAGAAAAATCTCCGGACCCGGCACAAATATCTGCAGAACAAATACAAACATTTGTCCGGTGGCGGGAATCGAACCCCTCTTGCGTAACAGTCGGCTATTAGACCAACTGAGCCACGTAGGCAGTCAAGTAGAAAGAAGATTATGCAGTTTCCCTTTAAAGTACTACAATAGGTAAGTATGTACATGTATAATGTAGTAATGTCATAATTGCTGATTGGTAAATAAATAATGTTTTGTTAACTTTGCTTAACTATCAACTAGCCAGCGGATGAGAGAGAAGTGGAAGGTTGAAAGGTGGGAAGGAAGGCCTTTGTCCTGCAGTGGGACAATGCAAGGCTTATAATAATACCTTTGACTTCATATAACACGTCGCCTGCGAAATGCTTAACCCCAAACCGATGTTCGTGAGTTGACTTGGGCGTTATGTAACAAGATTTCCCACTGTGATTACTGTTCAGCTTAGACAGCAATGTAACGTCTGTTCCTTTAGGAAATCTGGACTCCTCATCAATCAGCGATAGTAAATTCATTGGTCTCATGCCTATCATATCTAAATTCTCCTGGTTGTCGGTATAATTGATATTGTCCCACGTGATACCTTCCTTCGCGTACTGCTCTTGTTCAATTTTGAAAATGTGCTTTACGAAGAACTGTTGTAAGTTCTCATTCGCATAGTTTATGCAAAGTTGCTCGAAGCTGTTTGATTCGAACTTTTCAAAGCCGAAGATGTCCAAGATTCCGACCGAACCACTGGAAAGCTGCTGATCTTTGAACAAAGTTTTGTTTATCATCTCCACGACGTATTCAAAAATATGCCCGTAAATTGCTTTGACGAGCGCATCCCGGCCGTCAGTCGCAGCTGATGTAGTAAGCGTAGAAACAACTTTGTCTCCGTGAGCGACAAATGTCTTTCTCGTCAATGCATCACATAGGGCAGTCTTGTTAACTCCAAGAAGTGCCGCTACCCTGTTAGCGTTTATTGCATCAGCCACTTCAGACGATTCGATATTGTTGAAGTTGTATGCTTTAAACTTCATGTTTCCGAGGTGTAGGATCGCAGCTAGAAGGGTGAAGATACCCCAAACATCGTTGTCAGGGAAATTGAGGACTTTGAAAGCTGATCTGATATCTGCGAACTCAAGACCATCATTACGCCCATCACAGGTCAGCATGTTCCCGGAATTCAGGTAGGTGTAGTCTTCAGGGCGACCCAGTTCGAGTTTCTTCTTCTCTTCCGCTGACAATCCACTCACAACTGAGTAGAAAATGTGGTAGTTCCGTTCACCTTTGTTTTGGAATACTATACGAGACTTCTCTAACAAATACTGCTCTATGTTTCCTCCTTCGATGACCCCCTTTCTGCTAAAGTAGATGTTAACGTATTTCCCGAATCGGGAGGAGTTGTCATTTCGTACAGTTTTGGCGTTACCGAACGCTTCAAGAATGGGGTTAGTTTCTTGGATCTGTTGCTCGATCCACGAATGTTTGCCACTGGCTGCTGCCAGGTACTGTAGTAGAAGTTTCGTGCTTTCAGTTTTGCCGGCACCACTTTCTCCACTGAAACACAAACAATTATTGGCTCTATACTTATCAAAGTGTTTAAGACTTCCCAGAGAAATAGACGTCTATGAATATGCCGCAAGATATCGTAAACAAATAGATAACATTATAATGATAGCGAAATATACCACGTGACTAGCTGCATAGGTACAGTCACCTCTCAAGGTAACTCTAAATTCATGTCAGTTTAAAACTACTGCAAAGTGTAGATTTAAAGGGAGATTCAAAAAGTTTATAAGCCGTACCGTAGCCTGCTGCTTACACTTTAAAAGACCACCAGTACTTAAGTAAGTACTGGTAGTCTTTGGAGTGTAAGCACTTACCTAGTCTCAAAGTCAACACATAACTATCATCACGCATATTGGTATAGTAGATCATCGATTTCAAAAAAGAACCCTAAAACTTCTTCTGTTAGCGTAAAGATTCCCAAAGGTCCATAAGATAGCTATGCTATAAGTACCTAATCACGATGCACTGGTTCGATGAAGTGTCCAAAAGAGCTCTGTAAGAATTATCTCCAATAGCAAAGATATGTGGTGGTATATCCCCCATGCTCCGTTCCTGATAAAATTGAATCTGATCCGTTGTGTAAATCGGCAGGATTTCGTAAGGATTTATAGCAATCAACATAGAACCGGTATAAGTCTGCAACAAATACAAAAGAAGAAACATCTTACTAATACTTTAAAACAAGTAGTATGCAGACCAGAGCGAACCTTACCCTTAAGGTGCGTATGTGACGATGTTGAGGGGTTGTTGTTAACGTCGACCGTACTTAATTGATTTTAATATATATAAGCAAATTTAAGAAGAGAAAAGTCAACCCGTAAGAAACCGCGGGCAGAGGCTAATAATAAATAACTAAGTACCATCAATGGATTAATGATTAGCTGAAATTTAGATAACACATACAAACACAAAGTATTTGTACCTAAATAATAGTACAAATGGGTATTTCCCCTTAAATAGCTGTACAGTAAAATTTGACTAAAGATTTGATTGCCACAAGGCAGTATTTTGGGTCCCATTCTATTTACATATTATGTAACGCCTTTATTTAAATATTTAACTCACATGCATGGATTTGGCTGTCAAGATAACATCCGATGGTGTTAAAGGTGCTTGCTAGCATGCGTAACCCATAATGAACCGCTAAAAGGGCCAAAGATGTGATAAATCGGTAAAATAGTAAGTAAGTTTCTAGTTACGTAAATCAACTGTTGTTTATAACGTAGATGCAGATTCCTCATAATCGTATACTCCTGCAGTTCTCCCAATGTGATCATGTCTTCCACTCCAAACCTCGACGTAGCGTGCAGTGGTTTGATGACATCACTGGCATCAGCAATAATCTTCTTTCCATCATCATCTTGGACTTCTATCTTGTTGCCGGAAGAGTTGAGAAGCTTGACAGCAATGGGAATGTCATATTCGCCTTTCTCTTGCGACTTTAGCCAGACTAAGTCCTGAATTAGAGGAATATGGGATTACATATGTGCACAGTCAAATACAGCTTATATCCAGTTGCTGACGATGTATAAATCATCTATATCAACTGTTAAATGTCAATTTACTTTATAGTCAATATAAATAGTAAGTGACTACGTAATATTAAAGATGATTTATTTTGACTTTTTATTTATATTCCCCGATGTGAAAAACCTGTCTAAAATATTATCACTATGTTTGCTAATCCAGAAAGTTTAACACGCTGTAAGAGCTCTTACACACGAGCGGCATAGGTAACTGCAGCGTCGACACGCGTCGGCGGCATCCGTTGACGTGTCGGCGGCAGCAGTCAATACGTCGCTATAGTTCGACTGCTGCCGCCGCCGGCTGCAGTTACCTATGCCGTTGGCAACATGCCGCTCGTGTGTAAGAGCTCATAAATGAATAAACTAGTGTTTAATTCAGTGTAATTATCAATAGAACCTCTAATGAATTATAGAATTGAGGACCTGAAGATAATTCACCAGAAAGGTTTATAATGTTAAAGTGTACCTTGAAATTTCAGTGGAGTAGTGGGAAACACAAGTAAATTCATCATCACATCAGCTACTGCTGGACATAGGCTACCTTCATGGATCTCCAAGTAAGGCCATGACGGGCTTGTTGCAATACTCACCACACTTGGCAGGTGGGTAGGCGTCGCTGTGCGGGATATTGATACAAGAAAAGACGCTGCTGCTCATCTTCCAGAGTTATCCCTTAGAATAGAATATACTTTATTGTACACCATAACAAACAGAAAAAAAACAGTAATAAACACAATTTACAAAGTGGTACAATGGGCGGCCTTATCGCTAAAAGCGATCTCTGCCAGGCAACCTTAGTAGATTGTTAATGCATACATGGGCATGAGGAGAAATATTCTACTTCCGGCACCCCACGGCACATAACGGTAAAAAATGGTAGAAATAAATATTAGTAGGAACTTGCTTACCGACATAGTCGCTGTGTGTGCCATTTTAGTGCACTTTTGAGATTCCCCTCACCAAATACAAAATGTTTTTAAAACATCCATATGTGTCATGCAAAATCCACCACAATACTGCCGCTTTTATCAGTACCCTGATTACATTATCAACAGATAGATAGACTTATCAAACTTAAAGATTAAGTGACTACTTTTATTCAAATAGTTTATTGTTAATCAGTTCTTAACACAATTTAATATATTATATTTACTATTATGATGATTGTTTGTTGATTGATTTTAAATTAAAAAATATGATAACATGACAATAGACAGAAGTTACAGAATATTATTACAAAGTTATGTAGTCTATGGTACAAGTACTGCAGTAGCATTTCTTAAATATTTGACACATGATATTGATCATAATCAGATAAAAATGTAAAGTAGGTATTTACATTAACTAAATCATATCTGTTACCCAAATATGTTAGTAGTGGAAGTTAATGGCTACTAAACAGAGCTACTTGATTGATTGGTAAAAGATAGCAGAACACAATAGAACACAAAACTGCAATCAGCAAATACAATTTATTTAAAAATATTACATTACAAGAACTTATCTCTACATTATTCTAATCTACTTCTTTTTTTCATCTTTCTCCTTTTTCTCAGCTTTTATTTTATCCTCAGTTTTCTTATCATCCTTATCCTCTTTTTTGTCATCTTTCTTCTTGTCTTTTTCCTCTTTCTTACCTTCCTCTGCATCTCTGTTGGTGATCTTATTGTTAATGAGATTGTGCAATGCAATGATTGACCTCACTAAAGCAGCGAGATAGACCACCAATGACTGGTCATTTGTTTTAATGTAGAGATTATCAATGAAACTATCATTTGCAATGTCGGGTAGTAAATTGAATATGTCTTGCAGTTGGTAAATGATTTGGTGGTTCATAGGTAGAGATCCGTCACCGACTTGGGTGAGGTAGTCCCTAATCTCGCTCAATTGGGAATGAAGACCTCTCAGCCCCAGTAATTGATTTGTTATTCTTTGAGACAGACTCCCTACTGTTGTGTCCTTGATGTCTCTCAGGAGATGTTCCACCCCTACTTCCTCAGCTTCTTCAGCTCCAATTTCACTTGGAACATGCTCAAAGGTCCTTGTTGTTGGAGAGCCATCATCATGGACTTCTTCAACTGCTCTGTAAGCTTCTGTTGGTAGACCTAGGTCTTTGGGCTTGGCATCAATGATGACCAGGACAGAGTTGGGGCAGTAACGCCGGATGAGCTCGTTGATGGCAACATCATTCTGGTGGAGTTTAGGGCCGGTGTGGTACCATCCAACAACCTTTTCTCTTGCATTTACCTTCTTGAACATGCCATACATGTGTTCTAGGTAATCATGGTCAAGGAACCACACTGATTTGTCTTTGTCATCTTCATCAAATGGCACTGAAAAGAGAAACCGGTTTTCATAGAACTTTCCAACTATATGTATTGTTTTAATAAACTAAATGCTACTTAATTATTTAAAAAGTATTTATATTTTTCCATCATCATTATTATCTCAGCCTAGAGATACCCACTTCAGGACAAAGGTTTACCTCATGTATCTACAAGTACTGATATTGAGGGGTTGTTGCTATACTATACTTGTGTTCTCTTGCGGTACTCAAAAAGTTCTGTCAGAATACCAATGTTGCATCTTTATCTTAACTATTGCTGAGACAGAACCTTTTATCACACCACACTTTATGGAAACTGAAACTTGGATAAATTAGCTTATTAATTATGTGTGGTGTATCAATAAACGCATTTCATTTCATACACTTTATTGGATGTTGATACACGGAAAGACGCTGCCGCCCGTCTTCTGGAGTATCCCTTGACAGATTCTTACGACATTTACGGTCAAGAAGTCCATATTATAGGCAGTTATCTCAGTCTGGTCTCAACGTCACAAGAAATTAGTCCAGAGAAGGGGTATTGAACCTTCCTACAAATAGTATTGCCTTGTCATTGTGAACTAACCTGCAAAGCTATTAGACACGTCTAGGACTCCCTTGGCTCTCCAGCAACCCAATAATACGCCTACAACGCGCTTCTGATTGCCAATTTTTCCCATTCGGTTGAAATGGTCCACGACGCTGAGCAACACCAATGGATGAACAACCACTTTAGTGGTTACTACTTCCTGGCCAGGCATTATGGAAGTTTTAATCTCTCTCTGTTTTCGTAATTCACGGAATAACAATGGTTAGATACACCAATAGTTTACAATAACACCGTAACAATGAAAAAGCGAATTCAGTGAATTCGACAATCGGTAAGCAAAACTAAAATTTGACAGTCATCGAAATAGTTTCTATTGTTTATGGAAATCATAGTGATGTGATGTCCATTGTCCACCCCATCATGCTTACTTGCTGTTGATTCCATAGACACATATTGCCTAAATCATTATGTTTCTCAAACTTTTTGTCAAAAAAAAAAAGGTAATGAGTCTGTGGACAGTTTTTGACAACCATAAATTTAGACAATGACAACTCCACCGTTACGTCCGGCACGTCATGTAAATGTAAAACAGATGTTCGTTCCTATTTTGTCGAGCGAGATTTGTTTTTATCCATATCCATCCAAGAGGTTAGTTTAAGATTATTAGAGTGGAGCAACTAACTACTAAAAAGTGAATTAGATTGACTACCAACTCGTTTTAAAGATTATTAATTCTTCAACTCCTGTAAAAATGGCGCTGAGGAATCTAACCTTTGTAACAGGCAACGCGAAAAAACTAGAAGAGCTCAGAGCTATTCTTGGCAATACATTCCCCTTAGAAATCATAAGCCACAAGCTAGACCTACCAGAACTGCAAGGCGATGTTGATGAGGTGTCAATAAAGAAATGCCAAGAAGCTGCCAGACGATTGAAGGGACCGGTGTTAGTTGAAGATACATCACTATCCTTCAACGCCTTGAAGGGTCTACCGGGTCCATACATCAAATGGTTCCTCGATAAACTTGAACCTGAGGGCCTCGTCAAACTACTGTCAGGATGGGAGGATAAGTCAGCTGTAGCAGTCTGTACTTTTGCCTACTGCCTTGCTGATCATGATCTTGATGTTATATTGTTTCAAGGTAAAACAAATGGGAAAATTGTAGCTCCCAGGGGTAAACGAGATTTTGGATGGGATTGCGTTTTTCAGCCTGATGGCTATGAGGAAACATATGCTGAATTATCTACAGAAATAAAGAATACAATATCTCATAGATTTAAAGCTCTTGAGAAAATGAAAAAACATTTTGAAAATAGTAATTAATTCATCTAAGTGCTAACTAAAAGTTTCAATTTGAACAAATTTGTAGTGGGTTACTGCATCTTTTTGTTAATTAGTAAATAAATCATTATATTACAGATAACTGCTTTTGATTGAAACATTCATCATGATAGTTTTTGCAAAAGGATAAGGTATGTTAAGCCAAGCTTGGTTCTTAAATCTATCTGTTTATTTCAAGTACAATTTTACAACTAAATTACTAAGTAATAATATAACAGTCCAGTGAAAACTAAATATAACTTGAATCTTATCAAAATAGCACTACTATGTACTCCTGGTCCTACATAAGGTTCTAAATTACTATTATTATAGTTCTTATAATACCATTCCTTTCCATCCACTTGTCTAGTTCGAGTATTACCCAAACTCATGCTATCAGAAAATCTTGTCTTTGCTTCTCTATTTGAAACAGGTGAAAAGCTGTCTATCTTTTCTCTATGGTCATTTGGTTCCATATGTGGCATGTTCACTTTAGTTATAGTTGCAGGTCTTTTTCCATAGTTTGAATTTACTTCAGCACTCTTTGGTAGCAAGACAGCTGATAATGCTGTGGGCTGACTTTCAGTTATTTTTTTTAATGGAGGCTTGGTAACAGCCATTGAAGTTGAATAAGGCATTGTACTTGTGTCCATCCAGCTTTGGGATATATCATTAGTAGTATCAGTTGTGATAAGCAACCCTTCTTTTTCAGTGGCCTGGGTGGTAATAGTCACATTGGATTCCATTAAGTTGTATTTGCTTAAGTTATTTGGTTCAGCTTTCTGTTCTTCTATATTCATAGTTCTGTTGTATGCTACATGTGTACTGTTATCATCACCAACAAAAGCTTCAAGCTCATGGACTTCACTCTTCATCTTGTGGTTTGTTGTATTATGTTCTACTTTGTTGATTATTGGCTTAGTTGAAATTTCCACTGTAGTCTGTTCTGTGCTGCCTAGGCTGCTGTACTGTGTTTCCTTTTCTTGAATGATTGTTGACATCTTCACTGTGGGTTCTGGTATAGGCATAAATCCTCCTGAAGTTGTTGGCATCATTGGAGAAAAACCTCCAGTTTCAAATTTCGGTGTTTCTGTTACATGATAGATTTTGCTGCCTTCAGCATTTTTGTTTGATGGCCAATCCATCTTACGACCTGTATTCAGGAATTTTCCGACGTCAATAGCAGGCAAAGGCATACCGAAGAATGTGAATCCACTGCCGGCGGGTTTTTGAGTTGTTGAAGGCTTTTTGTTTGTCGTATTCTTGGTACCAGCGTAAAGAACCGGTATCCCTTGGGTTCTGTTATTCATCATCCCCATTTCAGACTTTATACCATTAATAATCGTTTCATTAACAGGGTAGTCCACATAATCGTCGTAGAAGTAATCAGACTCTTCTGGTGATGGCCTTCCATTTATTTTATTGGTCTGGTAGTTGTTCTTTATTTGCGTTGCATAGTCTTTTATTTTGTCTAATGATGAGAACACCTGCGACGTCGCTAAATTTGGTAAAAGAGCTTCGTTTTCGTGTAACATACACGATCTATAATCGTCGTCAAGTGAGGAAATGTTTGGACAGTCGTTCCGTGAAAATGGCATTCCTTTGACGTATGTTCCATCGGCGCACTTAGGACCGATTGATGACGATTCGGAAAGCCAGGACTTAAGCCAAATGATGGCGCAGTTGCATATCAGAGGGTTTCCTGAAATATAAAAGAACTTTATTAGTAGACTACCTTTAAAAAAATTATATAAAGAATACTACCATCTAAACGTACCATCAATGTCCAAAATTGCGATGTTATTCCTCAGCTTCGCGAAAGTGCCTTCTGATATCGATGCTAATTTATTCTGTCTTAGTGAAAGCACTTTTAATCTAGTCATAAAATCAAACGGTTGCCCACCGATATAGCAAATCAAATTGTTGTCTAGATTCAATTCTACTAACCATTCCATGTATTGGAATGATGCTCTCGTAATCTTTGTTAATTTATTAAAACTAAGGTCCAAGACTTCGAGAGAACTAATCTGCCTTAAACCTGAGTTATCAATGTTGGTAATTTGGTTGTTGCTCAAGTTCAAATATTGTACTAAAGGTATATTCTCAAAAGCTCTTGCTGATATGTATTGCAACCGATTGCCTTGCAGTTCAATGATTCTTAATTTTGGTAGATTGGAAAATGCATGGTCTGGAATGTCAATCATGTGGTTTCTTCCCATAAAGACTGATACTAAGTTTGGTAATTTCGATATTGCGTTCGGATGGATCACCTCTATGTTATTGCTGTCTAAGTCAATAGTTTCTAGATTTCTAAGATCTTTGAAGCTTCCAGTGCGTATCTCGCTTATTCTGTTATGTGGCATTCTGATAGTATTTAAAGTATTGATATTGTTTATCGAATTTCCATCGAAATGTTTGATATGGTTGAAACTCGCGTCTAACACTTTCAATTTAGATAACATGTTTAAGGACACCGGTAGTTCTATCAGATTATTTGACGATATGTTTAAAGTTTCAACCTCCAAAGCTCTGTTCACCATATTAGGACTAATGGCTTTTAATTTATTCTTACTAAAATCTATTGCATGAAGAGCGGCATTTTCTTGGATTGCCATAAAGTCGAAATTCTCGATCGTATTGCCATGCAAATTTACTTGTTTCAGGTGAGTCAATGTTGTGAAACTTTTTGGGTGTACAGATAGAATTTGGTTGTCGCTTAGATCCAGGAATTCTAATCGTTCCAAATCTCCAAAAGACGATGTGTCTATTTGCCGTAATCCGTTTCTACTCATGTATAATCTATGTAAATTGTGCAGGGTCTTCATACTCCCTCGAGGTATTTTCTGTATTCCATTGCTTGAAATATCCAAAGTTCTCAGTATTGGTAAATCTAGGTCTGGTGATGGTGGCGCTGGAAGGCTTGTTATTTGATTCCTTTGTAAATAGAGTTTCTCCAAACCTCTTGGAAGACCTGGTGCGAATTCTATCAGTCTGTTGGAACTGGCGTCCATTTCGTAAAGATTAGCTAGATTTCTAAATGTTGCTGGATGGAGGGAAACCAAAGCGTTACCCGAAATATTCACATACTCCAACAGCGGAGATTCCATAAAGGTAATGGGATCCACTAATGTAAGTTGATTGTTGCTCAGATTTATTCTTCGTAAAGCTGGAAGATTGTACAGAAGTTTTGGCTGTAGTCGTTTAAAGTAGTTGTACGATAAGTCCAATCCTTTGAGAGCAGGAAGATTCCAGTAGGGTCCTTCATTTGTATCTGTTAAGGAATTATTGCTCAAATGTAGCTCTCGCAGCGCAGGCATTGCCATGAACGCTTCAGCTTGAATAAACTTAATACTGTTTCTGTTCAAGTGCAGCCTTTCTAGGCTTGGGTGACCTCTTAGCGCTCCCCTCGGTATTTCCTGCAGTAAGTTATCACTCAGGTCTAAGAATTTTAGTCGAGGTAAAGCTTCAAGTAGCGCTCTAAACTCAGAAATAAACATTATTTGGTTGCCGATGAGATATAATTCTTCTACACCACTTCCTGACTGTTGCATAAATGATTCCGGGTGAATTTGATTTATCTTGTTGTAGTTTAAATCTACTACCCTGAGTTTGGGCACTCTGTGAAAAGCTCCATGGTGAATGATGTGTATTTTGTTATTTGATAGGAAAATCTTCTCCAGCATCTGTTGGTCAACAAAGGCTCCTTCGTTAAGTTTATCGATGAGGTTGTTGTTGAGGTTTAGAACAGAGAGCATGGTCAAGTCTCGGGTTGCTCTACCGACCATTGTGGCGTCTGATATCATATTATCACTCAAAGAAAGTTCATTTAAAGAAGGAATCATGGAAAAAGCTCGCATATGTAGTTGGTTGATACCGCAGTTAGTAACCTCTAGTTTATGAAGCCGTGGAAGGTTGTAGAAGGCATTTTCTTTGATTATTCTGAGGTTTGGACTTCCTTGTACAAACAGTCTTTCCAAACTCTTTAAATTCTCGAACGTTCTTTCGTGTATCACATCCAAACTGCCCGACTGTATGTTTATGTAACGCAATTTTTCCATAGCTGTGAAAGCTGGTATTCTTTTAAGGTTGTGCGACTGAATTGTTACTGCTTGGACATTTTGTAATTTCAGTAAGCTTTCTGATGGTATGTTTCTTAGATCGTTTTCTACTATGAAAATCTCTACCAGGTCTTTCTCTAACGTCTCCAACCAAGCCCCTGATAATCTTTCTAGGCCATTATGTCGTAGCATAAGCCTTAGTATTTTCACATTTTGAAATAGCTTCCCCGGCAAGGACGGTAAATAGTTATTCTCTATTATCAGTTCATCGATCGGTTTCTTTATGAACTCTCCTATTTTTTGGATTCCTTTAGAGACTTGAAGTAGGTCGCTGTGCGTGCACCTGGAAAGAACATAATTCGTTAAGAAGATAAATATGTTTGTTATCACATTATAGTTTATAAAACTTACCATATTTGTATGTCTTCGTGTCTGTTTGTGCAAATGCATGGCAGTATGGACTCCGGACTTGGGCAAGCTCTCGTTATCCCGAGTGTGGCCACTAATATCGCGAGTACCAGCCATAAGGCTTCCTCTTTTGTCTTGATAACCATCCTTCCCAATCATCTGTGAAGATCATTGTAGCATTTCAACTTCGTGGCTATCTTTCTCGCAAACTTTTGTCTGAAAAATAGTTATTCGTTAAGTAACTATTAAAATTTTACAGCAGCACCTACCTAGGGCTGGCAGCTTCAAACAAAACGGTTAAACGGAACAGTGAATTAAGCAATAATGCGGCAAAACGTCGCGGTAACTCAGTAGCACCAAGGACCGACCTACACTATAGTAAAAACAATGTACGGGAAACAATAGCCGACAGAACGGTCCGGTGGTTAAGATGCACTTTCACTACCCCCATTGTATTGGCGATCCATGGCTGCGTCATCATTACACAACACATTTGGAGGTTTCGAGGTGACTGTCTATTGATGTAGGTCATTAAAGTTACCTATGTTACAATAGATTTATACATGTGGGATTACTCTTGCGTGAGGTTTCTCTGAAAGAATAAGATAATTACGGAGTAACAATATCAAGGTCTTTTAGATGCGCCAGAAGGAACTAAATAGCAACCGAAGAAGGTTTTGACAGTTGTCCATAATATGAGGAAGTAGCTACTTCCTCATGTTCATATATTCACATATCCACGGGACCTTTCCATCAGCAATCAACAACCTTCAATACAATATGCCTTGAAAAGTTAGAATAATTGTAACAAGTGAGGTCACTTAAATAAATAATTATACGTCACACTACCCAATTATAATAATATATTCTAGGAGTTATCGTAAAATTAAAAACGTTTCACATCTGACAGGCGTCCCACGACAGCTGAATTTTTATTGTTTATAAATAGGTACTTACTACACAGAACACACCCAGACCCGGGACAAATATTGGCAGAGGAACAAACATTTTGTCCCCAGGCAGGGATCAAACCCTCGAAACCTCCGGCGTCTCGGCCATTAGCTATTAGACTAACTGAGGCACGGAGGTCGTCAAAGTTACTTGAAGTTACAGTTTTTACGATGATTTTCAGTAGGTTGCTTTCCTGCTTTCTCGAGATTAATAATAATAATAAATAAATAATGCTGGTCAATTCACACAGCATCATCTAGTCCCAAGCTAAGCAGAGCCACAGATAATATAATACACGCAGAGCTTATGTTTTGGGTTCTACCAAGGTGACTGATATACTTAATATTATTAGTTTCCGTAATCTGTGATACTACATCCATGTATATTTTTATTATGTATACAAAAACATCCAGAACACCCTAAACAAATATCTGCAGATCGTAGACATTTGTCCCGAGGCGGGAATCGAACCCGAAACCCCTTACGTAGCAGGCGAACTTCTACTCCATAAACAACGTAAACGTTCTTCACTAACCTACTTATGTTTTGCTACTCATCGTTAGACAAAGCCCCACACACAAACCATCAAGCAAGGTAATGTGGATGGTACATGAATCAGCGAAGCATTGAGTGCACGAGCAACGATTGTAGTACAGTTATCGTATTTATCTCAACTGTCGCAGACTGCCAACCCATGCTGTAGAAAACGTAGAACGCGGATCTGAGTTTGTGCCCTTTTGGTCCGTAGTGTTCTACTTTTGTCTTACTTTATAACTTGTTACATTCCGAATACAAAACACAAACGTAAGTTACAATTAGGTAAAGAAGTAATTCGTTAAGTAGGTAGGTAACTAATTTCATCGTCATCTCTTAGCCCTCATCTTCACATTATCTTGCCTCTGCAACTGTCCGTTATATATAATATAGTTACGTGTTTTAAGAATATGCAAAAGCAATAAGTATGGGTAAACACCGGTTAGGTAAGCCCTAATACTTTTTTTACTTCTTACCTTAAAATAATAACATAAACTCTCCCCATAAATAAACGAAAATATGTGAATGATGATGAATGTTTGAGATTAAAAAGGTTAATTGTGTTTAGAGGGAGGATAATACTTTAATTTGTCCACAAATAAAAACCGACTTCAATGACAAAATCTAGGTAAAATGTTGCTGAACCGGTACTTAAACTGATGTAGTTATGCTTATAACATTTTGAATATATCCCTAGATTTATCATGGATCTCATCAGCAGACAGAACTGGGTTTAAAAGCAAGCAAATATTATTAAGTGAAACAAAAAACCCAACCGCAAGTTTAAATTTAGAACATAACACTACACTTTGAGGGACCCATACCCTCCATACATACACACTATTACATTATTTAATTACATTGATGAGTAAGTAAGATGTTAGGTAGATAGGGATATATTATCTTAGCCATTTTTCGATGTCGTCACGTGACCCGTTAATTTTGTAATAGGTATTTAAGAGTTTTGATAGGTAATCATCTGTGGTCTTCTTCAACTAAATTTCAAAATTCCCCTGCGAAGGGACTTTTGGTCCAGGAATCCCCTTCCGGTTCTCAAAGGGATTTCTGCATATATTATGTTGTATATTAAATGTCACATAAGACAGTAAATGACAATTATTACAGTAAATGTCAAAAATCCTAGAGTTCAATTACATAAAGCTACTAATGGAATGAATTGAGATTTACTTTTCCGATGACAGTTGTCAAAATTGCAACGGCCATATCTCGAGATCTACTCGTCCGTGCCGCAGGGTATTTCTGAAATAAGCCTTCTTCTTTATCAGGTCCACTTCACCATATCATACCTTCGGAATGCAAATACTTGACCTTGAGCTCAATATGCCAAAATCGCCATATGTTTACCTACAACTTTTAAGGAGTTCCCTTGATCCCTCGTGGATGCCATCATCGGAACTGAGTTTTGAAAAAATGGGACATCATTCACAGTGTATCTATTTAGAATAGAGAATTCAAAGAAAATTCAAAACGTTCCTTAAACGACGGAGTTTTGAGGTAAAAAGATTAGAACAAAATACGACTTGAGAACCTCCTTCTTTTTTTTGAAGTCGGTTAAAAACTGTCAGGAATGTATTTTGTACAAATACCGATCAATAATAAATAGGTAGTGTTAAACAAAATAAAAAAAATGTAAGTGAGTAAAATTCGAATGATTTTACCAGAAATATTTACAGGGCCTTATCATCTTTCTTCTTTAAATGAAGCTAAACCTAACCTATGCCAACTATTCAATGTTTTTGTTTTGTGTTACACCTAGGTACTTGCTAACATTATAGAAACCTATATAACTATAGAAAACCTTATATGTAGGCATAGTTCGAAAAACTTAGCTTGACCGCTGCGTGCGACATATTATTATGCCAAGTGACTCGAATAGGGCTGCGACGAAGTTGAAAATAAAACGGTTTATTTTTCGTTACGATGACTCATCGGCATCGCACATCACTATTCGTGTAATCCCACCCATAAAGTACAAAGTTGCCACAGGTGATTTAAATACCGTTACGAAATTCAGAACTTGATTGGGATTTTGATGACAGCTGTCGCAGCGATCAAGCTAAGTTTTACGGAATATAGGTATAGCAATCTCGGAATAAAGATAGCTTAGACAAAGAGTGTCATTCAAAAAGCACTATTTTTTTTAAAGATTTCAATTCTGTCAAGGTTAAAATGGCTTTACCGCGTTTGTGCTTCCTTGTATTCTGAGCACACCATGATACATCTACCATGCATCTCTTATTCGTGATATCTGCTTTTTTAATGAGGTTTCTTTATGAACCAGTTTACCATAATGCTTTGGTTACGCATCTATGATTAAAGATGTTAAGATAAGGGGGAAAGTAAGGTGTTGGTTTTAATACGATACTTTTCGATAGTTTTTATGTTGATTAGGTACGACTCTCTAATATGTTCAAGGCGCAATTTAGCTGTGTATATTGGGTACTTACATAGGTGCCGTTAATAGTATATTTAACGTTGCTTACGTTCTCTATCTTCTACAAAAGAGCACTAGATCCATATGATAGTGAACCAACTATAACAGCTATTATCATCGTCATCTCAGGTTCATAGGCCTCCCTCATGGATCTATAGATTGATAGTACTGATTATGACGGGGTTGGTGCCATACTCACCACGCTTGGCAGGCGGGTTGCCAAGCGCAGTACGAGATGTTGATATATGTATATGGAAAGATGCTGCTGCCCATCTTCCGAGAGTATCCCTTGGCAGATTCTTACTGCATCTACGGACATTATAGGAGGGGGGACAATATTCTAGTCCCCATTCGACACCCCACGGCACTGTTATATAAAACTGCTACAACACGCAAAATCCTTCAACTATGGCTTCAACGTTGTTTTATGATTAGTCTCGGACTAATTTGGACTAAGCTGAGAGGATTTTGGTGCTGAGCAAGTCTAGCCCATTTAACAATGTCTCAGGCACTACAGCATCACATACCTACAGTATGGGCATAGATAATGAACACAGAAAAAAGAAAGAGGTATAATTAATAGCATGAGTAGCATGGGTTTGCGGTTACTGACGCTGTCGACGTTTCAAAAAATAATTTTGCTTTGCCAGCCACATTCGGGCGCTTATCATTAATTTGAAATGTAAGAAAAGCCGGGTTTGCCAGGATATCTATCGTACCTACCTTACGATAATCGTAGATACCTCACTAAACTAACATCCAAATATTCAACGAACAATTTTTTGTTTAATTTCCTAATAATGCTCGGCGGTACTGGTGATCCTAGTGTATGGTCTTTTCATTAGCTAATATTATGGCCACTCACTGTTGTTGATGGCCATAATATTAGCCAATGATGTTTACATAGTCGGAAGGAGTCTGCGAACCTCCTCCAAGTCTCAGGATGGTCTCATTGTTAATGGTCATCACAGGTTCCGAACACGACTTTTTGCGAGGGCACGAACATGCATCTAGCTAAGAGTAGATCGCTCTAGAAATATAGTTAAAGAACTTCTGTCAAGCCAGAAATCAAATAACAAACCTCGAATATTCTCAACCACTGGTTTACAAATACTTTATTATCACTTTTTTCACTTTAAAGACTTCGGACTAGCGTGGCATATGGTAGCCAAACACGAACTGGGATGCGGAGTCTATTTCGCATGTAAACAGACTTTCGGTTCACAGTTCGATGCGCACCAAGTAACTTATCTTTCACCATTGTGGCTCGTGCCGGTTCCAGCAAATGCGTTCAGATGGGCTAAGTCTACGAGCTGCCAGAAATTGTGTCTACGGTAAGTAGACACAAGAACCAGCGTAAATGTACGGAGACAGCCCATGCGCTGGACAGACGACATAACCAGAATCTTGGGTATAAGGGTCTACTACTAAAAACGATTTCGATATCGACAAACGAGACCATGAAGATACGAATCTTTCGAATTATCCGTACTCTAAAAAACGATTTTCCGACATTTATCTGGATGCGCATTGCGAAGAATCATAAGGAGCTATCATCATCATCATATCAGCCGTAGGACGTCCACTGCTGGACAAAGGCCTCCCTTATTGATCTCCAAGTACAGCGGCTGGAAGCCGTCTGCATCCACCGCCGACCAGCGGTTCTTACCAAGTCGTCTGCCCACCTTGTAGGTGGAAGTCCTACGCTGCGCTTGTCGCTCCGTGACCACCACTCGAGAACTTTGCGGCCCCATCGGCCATCTGTTCTGCGCGCTATATGGCCTGCCCATTGCCACTTTAACGTGCTAATCCGTTTGGCTATGTCGGTGACCCGAGTTCTTCTACGTATCTCCTCATTTATGATTCGATCGTAGAGCCTATACCTACCCAATAATGGATGAACCCATGGAAATCGAAATTTTTTGATAAGGCTTTGAAGCATGAAGACAACGTTGGAGGAAACCGCAGAAATTTCCTAGATATCATATTTCTGCGCAAACTATTTAACGGTAAAATAGATTGCACTGAATTAACTGGTAAACTAATGATTCACGCCCCGACTCGTTTACCAAGGAAGAGTTCATATAACCTTTTCAGCACAACATACCTTCGGAATAATCTTGGTAAACACTGTACGTAGCCACGGCTATTTAGGCACTATAAGGGGCCACGAATTTCTATACACTCTCTACTTTTACTCAAGTAATTACTCAAGTAATGATTTTTATTCTATAGTTTAGTAATTGCTTGAAGTTAGAAGAGTCAAAAGTTAGAATTCTTAGCCAAGTAATAGTCACCATTTTCTTTACTTAAGCATTAGAACTGCACCATTTTGCGTTTGATTTTGCGGTTATACTTAGCAATGGAAAGTATCGAAGCGACTTTTGGTGTTATAGATGATATCGATAACAATATACTACCGGAGATTGAAGTTGCTGAGCCCAGAAAACGCAAAGTTTACTTTCGTGATGTGGATCCATTTCATGATTATTCAGAAGATTATTTTAAAAAGAGATTTCGCTTTTCCAAAAGTGTTGTGATGAATGTCATTTTACCGAGAATTACGGACTCTTTACAATCAGAGACACAAAGAGGGCTTCCTGTACACACTACCACGCACCACGCTGCATGTTGCGTGTCGACGCACCCACGCGCGTATTTGCGGGAGTGCAGATCTGCATCATCATGCGGATTTTTCACGCACTCACACGCGTAGTTGAGTTTTGTGGATTCACGGCGGCTCTGACTTATCTTATCCAAAGGTTTTCGCTGGACTGCGGGACTCGGTGTGCCATACCTTGCGTCTCGCCCTGCACCTACGCGCGTGGGTGCATGTTTCTCCGCGTTTGAGCGCTTGATCTGCATGAACGCGCGTAGATTCATTTTCAGTGTGTTGGACTGTGCGTGTATTCCGGTTTTAGCACTACCAGCGCCCTGGGCGAGATTTATACGGCGCCCCCTAACTGCAATTCAAACCCATATGGAAAAAGATATAATGAAATTACCATTTATTAAAAGAAATAACCATTTATTTAAAAAAAACTAATAAAATTTTACTTTTCTAGCCTTTCTGTCGGCGAACTCTTTTATTATTTTATCGAAATCGAGGTTTTCAGCAATTTCATTCTCGATTGACAAAGTTGCCAAGTTTGTCAATCGGGATTGCGATATTGTCGATCGCAGATAGGTTTTTATCAGCTTAAGCTTAGAAAAACTCCTCTCCCCACTAACAACCGTTACAGGTACTTATAGTTAATAATATGCGCATTGCTACCCATACATTTGGATACAGTTCTTGTAAGTTGCGATATTTGATAAAATTTATAACAAAAACAGGGGTAGCCACATTCTGATCAGGCAAAAAAGATTTCAGACTTATGAGTTGATCACACAATGTACACCCATCTATATCTGATTAGAGTCATTTAACAACTTAGATAACTTAGAGTCAGTTAATTTCAATTGGAGATCACCACAGAGTTTGACAAGGTCAGATTTTTCCGGAATCTGTTTTATATTGTACAAAAAAGACCAATATTCCGAGTACTCATTTAACTGTTCAAATCTTTCATTGACTGAGATTAATGTAGTGTCCAAAAGGCAGTTGAAAAATTCAATCTCATTTTTTTTTCCGGAGAAGCTATAGGTTCATCGCGGGCAGTTTCACCAGCTTGACGCTTAAAATATCGAATTCTTGTCGTGGCTCTAAACACAGGTTCAATTTCCAGTTCTTCAGCCAATTCCTTCGCCGTTAAAATGGCGCTTTTGAAGCCTTTATTTCTATATTCGTCCAAGAAAGTGCAGCATTTTTTCAACAGTTCTGTGCATTTACCGAGATCTGTGTCTGTTGATTGCAGAGATTTACTAACGATATTAATTTGAAAAAGTATGTCATACCAAACGACCAATGACACTATGAAGCTAAAATCTTTTAGCTGTTCGGCTAGAGTAGTAGCCTCATGAGAGACTTGAACATCAGTTTTCTGAGTTTCAATAGCTAAAGTAATTAAAGCGTCATGGATGGCACTAATTTGATAACTGATTCTTGCTTCCCAACGTGTGTCACTGAGCTTTTTTATAGTAGGTATATAATCCCAAGTGATCGGTAAGAATTTTCCATCGATAAACAGAAGCTGAAAACAATGTGAACAACCTCTGAAGTACCCCAAACAAAGTAACTGATTTTACGGATGACTTAGCGGCATCGTCTACGATGCCGTACGTACTCTAGTACGAGATTGTAGCTGTGACAGCCACACGGTACGTAAACAGCTAAGGGATTTATATCCAGAATTATCTTTGCGCCTGCGGCGCCCCTTTATATCCGGCGCCCTGGGTGGTCGCCCAACCGCGCCCTACCCTAACGCCGCTACTGTGGAGATACTTACAAGCAGCGTTAGAAGACGCATTCACGCAACATGCAGCGTGGTGCGTGGCAGTGTGTGAACCGCCTAAGATTGATCTCATGCGTGTTTTGTATTTTAAATGTTTAATTTCTTATTTCTTGTAAATTTTTAATTTTCCTTGTTGTTTATTAGATTTGTGTTCTAGAAAAAAGATATGAGATAGTTATGGTAATACACACTGTGATGTCCACTGATCCATATTGAGAACATAAAGCCTATTCGATATAGAGAATTATTAGAAAAATGGCTAAATATTTACTGCCTCCGTGGCTCTGTTGGTTGGTCTAATAGCCGACTGATACGCAAGAGGAAGCGGGTTTGATTCCCGCCACGGGAAAAATGTTTGTAATTCTTCTGCAGATATTTGTCCCGGGTTTGGGTAGTTTTCTATGTTTGATAAGTATGTATTTACAAAAAAATTTATTTAAGTAGTCAATCGGTCATCTTCATTTCCATAGTATATAGCTTTGCTTAGTTTGGGACAAGATGGTGTTGTGTTTGTGGGTTAGTAGTGTCCAGCGTCCATTATTTATTTTTTCACAAAACACATTCGAAGAGACCCATCTACGACACTATTTTATTCTTTGGCCGCAAATTACAAAATAAAGAACGCTAAGGTGCGTTATCTCGATTATATTGCGATGTGGTAACAAGGAAGGGTGTTTTGGACAATAAAATTGACTTGTCGTTTTAATTGCCCAATTGCACTTCACGATTTTGTTTGAAATGACAATATTGTTGTTGGCTATTGTCTTTTCTAATGAAATTGTAGAGTACCTACCAACAGGTTGGTATGTACTTAGTTACATACGCAAGAGCCAACGTATGGTTGAATGAAAATCTGATTTTTATAGTGGAAATAGACAGCTTTTGAAATCGTGACTTACATAATAAACTGACCTTTGGGAAAGGAATAAGTATATGGATAGAATATAATTTCTACTGGTAATGTTTAAGTGTCGACCATAGAAAAGAAAGATGAGATTGTGTGAAAAAATAAATGTGTGGGTGGGAATGAGTTCCGTTTGACGTCCGAATCGTCCGATAGACGAAAGTGAGAGATAAAGACATCTTGTGCCGACCCCACGTAATGTGGGATAAGGCATATCATCATTTCAGCCGTAAGACAACCACTGGACACTGGACTGCTTGCCCCGCTTGGCTGGCGGTGTTGGCGAGCGCAGTACGGAATGTTGTTTGATACACGGAAAGACGCTGCTGCCTGTCTTCCGGAGGAAGCCCTTGGCAGATTCCTTCGCTTCCACGGGCAAGAGAGGACACATATTCTACTGCTGGCACCCCAATGTATAAGGCATAAGATGATAGCTGTAATGATGAAGTGTTTCTGGAATGTTATCAACTTTATAGGTCAAACCTGGCTACGAGGTGGGACTTAAGAATTCCCGTTTCATAGCCAGCTTTTTTTTTCATTTCGGCCGTAATACGTCCAGTATTGAACAGAGTGAGCCGTATTTAATAACGGTTAATTACAAGGTGTAGAAAGCTGAAATTCAGTGTGCGGTTATTTGAATATACGCTTTGGTTTTTGGCAAATCATGTGAAGTGGTTATCTTGTTAAAACTCCCTTATTTGAGAGTCGAAATAAGTAAACCACTTTTAGTACTCAAACTGATATATTTCTTCGAAAATTGTATGTAGGGTTTCATGATTTTGCCAGAACATACATATTTTAAATAGGCATCAGTCAGTGCAATCGCAGAGCGCCTTTCTTAAGTAGTTCAAGAGCTAGAGGCAATTTTCGATTTTCAGAAAAACTCGTCTAATTCATACACCATGCATTTTTTTTGGAAAAACTACTAGGGCACCAATCGGCACATATTACAGCGCACCTGTCCACGATCGTGGAAAATCGTCGAAAATCGTGTCTGTTTGTCCAGCCGTTCCGGAGATATGGAAATCTGCCAAACGTTACTGCAGCGGCAATTGGAATTACCGAAAAACCACAGGACGCACAAATGCCGCTGGCCGGCCAAGGACACGCACATTTTTAAGCTACTTTAAATTTGGCTAAGGCTAATATAAAAAAATAATGCCGCTGCAGTAACGTTTTCAGGCGTTACTGCAGCGGCATTTTATTTTTCGAATTACTCTGAAACCTTAACAAGGTATAGCGCTCTAATTTTTCTATATATTTTCAACTTGATCCGATTCGACATGCCGCCCCGGTAACGCACACCCAGAGGCTTGTTAGAAAAATGCATCCCGATAATTCGTACGTTGATGGTCATTATCGATATTTCTCATCATGCAACTAATTTGCTAGCCATCTTTCCCGCTCCAAGTAGGTACACATAATGTTCTTACCTGTGGTTCTTATTATGTCAGTGTTAGATTCTGTAATCTGTATAATGTGGATTTACGAGTCATCAGTTTTTTATATAAATTAACCTCAAAACATAGGTACTCGTATTTATACAAGTAGATACCTATTGTTTGCCTATTATTTATTTCTACCATGCGAAATCGCCAGTCATATGTCTTTAACCTTGAATAATAAATACAAAAACTGGTGATAGGGGAGACCCATGTAAGTTGAAACATAGGAGAGTTAAATAAAACAACCTCAATTTCTCGGACCTAATAACCGATAGCAAGATGGCGACAACGCGCGTATGTTACATTCTTGACGCGTTATTTGATGCAATGTGCGCCGGTGGCATGAGCGGAGCGGTTTCGTGAATAAGACACCTGCACGGAAAAAATGGCAGAAGTAAGTTTTTATATAATATTACAATGGCTTATTATTCGATGCGTATTAGGTAAGTGCTAACGTGTCACTATTTATAATATGGTTATTCAAGTTTCATAGCACGATATTGTTTTTTTGCGAGAACGAGGACGTTGCCGTTGTAGAAAATTCAGAAGCGCTGGTATTCCGAAGAAGACTAAAGAAGACGTTGCTGAGCTTAAAACGACACCTGCCACTAGGCCACCATTTATAATATTATTGTTCCTATTTTAGCATTAGTGTAAAGATATATTATTTCTATTATATTCTTCTTGATTTAATGACATACTACTTAAAGTTGATTGAGATGTTAACATAGTGTTTTGATAATAAAGTTTATTTTGTTCACCTACATGTCCGTTTTAATAAAATTTCTTTCATAATGATCTACAAATTCGACACTGTTTCAACCTACCTCGACCCCTGTTTCAACTTACGGTACTAGGAGAGTTGAAACGCGGGGAGTTGTTTCAGTTTTTCTCAATTTTGCGATGGATCTTGATTACTTTTACTTATTTTACTTTTGACCCGCATATAGCACATAACTGGCTGTGTCAAGTTGTAAGATTTATAGAGGTGAGACTTTTCTTGGCTGAGATACCTATCCAAGGTTATGTAAAAATTGTTTCAACTCTCCTCGGTCTCCCCTAGGTACGCTATAATTATTCATGAACTTTAAAAAAACCAGCATGGTATCTTTGTAACTGGTTTGGTAGGTCGGTCGGTCACCTATGTTATATGGGATTCCTCTTATCTAATACGAGTGGGCCGGTTTCGCCCGGAATGATACTCGCTAACTAGAATCTGGATTTACTGAGAGTGATGCTACAGTTATCATTATCAGCCATTTGTGTCCCACTGCTGGGCAAAGGCCTAAATAAAATTAAATGACAAAAACAATCCCAGCATTTGCTTTAGCAGCACAGGGTGGTTTTCAGTGGTGCATGCTCTAATCTAGACACAAAATTATTACTTCATCTATATGACCCAGACATAAAAGCGCCTACGTCCCACAATCAGCTTACATACGATTGATTTAAAGTCTAGCAATAATTTGTTTGACCCTTTATAACGCACGCTTTAAAAATTCCCGTCTTGCGGCACGATCACGGTCTAAAAAATAATATTAATTTTCCCATAAAAAATCAGCCAGTTTCAGAGATTCGCTGATAAATTAGTGACTGATTTTCTACAAGAGTGGTATAAGATGAACGCATTCCCCTTTCTTATACATATATAACATTAAATGAATGCACGGTTGCCAATAGAATGAATAGTGTTCAAAGTAAGTACTATTTTGCTAACTTTGAAATGTCCTCGACATTTATGTCACACCTCTTTCCTTTTCAAAGGACATTCAAATCCCTGATGGAAGCAATAAAGACTATATTGCGTAAACGCTGTAGATTCAGTTCGCTAGACTTTAAAATCAATCAAGAATCGCATGTTTGCAAGTTCCATTCTAATACAGTGGTAAAACCAGTTTCAATACGAGCGAGCCCCCAAAGACGGTGTTACCTAATCTGCGTGTATATGGGCTTCAGTAGTTGTTTGTGCCACATAGAGACTTATCGTGCTCATGATGCTAAAAAGTTTCGTAAGGACTTCAGTGTTAAATCTTCAGCTGAGCCTGAGAGGTTATTCTGTGGAAGCAATCAAGAAGAAGCCTCCGAAAATTTTAATTACCGGTGAGCTTAGTGGCAAAATTTGCTTTTATGAAATTATTTTTTTACAAGCTTTTATTTAGCTTGCCCTGTATTGTATGTACGTATGTAACTATGTTTGTTCGCGGAATCTTGCAACTCAATTTTGAAGCAATCTTCAACCAATTGAGCTGAAATTTTGTATACCTACGTGTTCTCTTTGGATGACAATGCATGGTCAGCTATGTGACGTCACTCTGAATCCAACATGGCGGACACCCAAGATGGCGGACTAGTTATTTTAATGGACTCCTACAATATGGGTATCAAATGAAAGGGCTTGCGGAGAATAATTCTAAAATGAAATGATACTCTGAATCCAACATAGCGGAACATCCAAGATGGCGGACTAGTTATTCTTAATGTACTCCTATAATATAGGTATCAAATCCAACACGGCGGTATACTCAAGATGGCAGACTAATTCGAAAAATGAAATAACGTCACTCTAAATCCAATATGGCAGAATACCCTAGATGGCGGACTAGTTATTTTATTAATGCATTTTTAAGATAACTAAAACATAAAAAATAAATTAAAAGTAAAAAAACTTTTTAACAAACACGCTTTTATTTAAACGTACTAAAAAGAATAAAATAAACATTTCCCATTAAAGTTTCATGTCAACTTAAAACGTCTTTACACAATTTATGTGATAGAAAAGCTTGTCGCGAGATATAGCAGGTACACGTATTACATTGTTTGAAAAAAAAAATTAAATCAATCAAGTTACAGGTACAAGGTTTATCTCGCGACAAGCTTTTTTTATCACATAAATTGTGTAAAGACATTTTAAGTTGACACTAAAACTAATGGGAAATGTTTATTTTATTCTTTTTAGTACGTTTAAATAAAAGCTTGTTTGTTAAAAAGTTATTATTAATTATGAAGTATAAATCAGTTAAAAAATTTGCTCATGCGTAGGTAGTATATTTTTTTTCCAATTGGTGACTTAAACACATAAGCAAGCCACCATATGTTATCTAATTATTGCACAATATTTGTTGGGAGTTTAAGTTTAAACTGTATATTTTAACAGTTTAAAGGCATGGGCTCATAATTACCCGCGCACCTTTACCTGACACGCGTAAAGACTAAAGAATTTGGGTCCCAATATCGATCCCTGTCTGAAGCTAAGTTTTACAGTGAATAACGAGTGTATTAATTATAATGTGGTCTTACCTACGTATTTTCCTGATCCGATTAAAATCGGCATTATTAATTCATAAAAAAATCGATAATTTGCATACGTACGTACACATTAGTTTTACATTACTTAAATCAAGATCACTAGAACACCTACATTTTTTTAACTATGCATTGCTCGAGGCGCAACCAGGAGGTTGTGCCTTCGACTTCGGTTTAGACTTCACTATCACATTACTGCACCTGAACCGGCTTTGTCCCTAAAGGAACGTTACAGTCGTCGAAGGCTAAAACATGTATATTGCGGAGAATACCATAAAAATATTGCCAAAACCCACTTCAAAATTTAAGTACGAGTATGTTGTAAAATATACCTACTGTGTAATTTAATGATAGGCGTAGTTGATAGATAAATAAATTGAATGTAAAAAACTTTTAAAACATAAGCTTTTATTTTAATGTAGGTACTAAAAAGAATAAAATAGAACCGTTTTTCCCCCGAAGGGTAAAAAACGGATATTTAGGTTTCTGCCGAAGCTCGAACCACATTTGAGATCATGCCCTTGTACACTCAGTCGATTTCCGTTTAAAGTTGTTAAGAGCGCCATCTATCTCGGTAAAGTTGGAACTACTCAAAGCCTCGTGAACAGCGCGCGGCTGTTGTTTCTTCAGTACCTAAAGCCGGCAAGGCCTTCAGGTGTGGTTCGAGCTTCGGCAGAAACCTAAATATCCGTTTTTTACCCTTCGGGGGAAAAACGGTTCTATTTAGGTGTTCGTGCCTTCGCTCGAACCACATTTGAGACGTGTTTAACCTCTGCCGGCGCTGTTCCGGGCGTACTGTGATAGTTGCTTTAACTATGGATCATGGTATATTTTGAATAGTGAAAAAACTAAAATGAATTAACGAAACTAGATTTAATATGGTAAATCCTTATAATATATATGTAAATTTCCTCTTAGTTTTAATTTTTAATCAAAAATCATTTTAAGTATGTACAGAAAATTATAAATAATTTTACAAAGTCTTATTCTCATTAAGTAATCATTGCCAACAAAATCAATTAGTTGATTGGTAGTAGTAGATAATGTCGAATGTACTTCCCGAAAGTAATGATTGAAAAATGTTTGTTTAGACCTCCAGTTTCCTCGTTTTAAAATCTCATCAATGTCCATATTCATTTGTGACCAGTTATATGTCGCAACGCCAGCTCGTATACCTCCCGCAGAGGATATTATTTCAGCTTTTCTAAAAAGAGTTTTTATCCAGCCTGCAATAACTGCACGAGACGCCTCTTTAACGTGTCCCCTTGTAGTTATAAAAAGACTTTCAATGTTTTTACATTTACGACGATTATCCGATAGACGTACTACCTGCTTGATCCAGTGTATTACGTTCAGGCGTGATGAAGGATGATATTTAAGACACCATCCGGACTGTCTGAACAACGCGTTATCTGTTTTAGACTCGAATTTCGGCCAAAAAATTAACTCGTCATCATGTTCCTGAAATGATTCAGGTTTTATGCTCAACAAAGTAAGGTCGTGGATTCTTCGCCCCGATGCTAGTAACAGAAGAATGCTGGTGTGACGAGACACAGCAAACAAGCTCTCCATGTCAAAATTATAAGTCTCCAGAAAATGTATCAGATCTTCGAGTTTCCAACATAGAGGTTTCTTAACTGGCGGTTTCTTGGAAAGTATTCCCCTGAGCACATGTGTAACTATTGGATGCGAGCTCATTGACGAACTTTTATTTGGGTTTGTAAATGTTGTCACCACTGATTTGTGAACCATTATAGTTTCTGGAGCCAATTTGACCACCTCATGTAAGTAACAGAGGTATCTTGCCAATTCGTTTGGCTGCGGGTTATCAATCCTTATATTTTTGTCCAAAGCCCAACTAACCCATCTTTTCCAAGCTGGATGGTAGGTCTTTAGGATTGATGCTTTCCAGGAAGCTTGCAAAAGCTCTACTTCTCTGTTTTCCCAGCCTACTATTTCTTTGGCCCAGCCTGTACCAGCCAGACCTGCAAATTCAGATGTTCTACTTTCGCTGGAGCACGATTCGTCTGAAGGTCTATTAGGTTGGTTGACAGGTTGGGTATTTCCCACGCAGGTTGAGCGACTCGCTTCATCAGGTCTTGCATCCAAAATGCTTTGATCCAATTTGGCGCTACTAGGAGGTAATTTCCTGATGATACCTGTAGATGGTGAAGTACTCTTGACAGAAGAGCGGGTGGGGGAAATATCCAGCCCAGTTTGTACCGCCATATCCTGCTGAATGCATCGGTGTATTGGCTAGATTGGTCGGAGGCTCCAGGTCGGAGGATTGGTGTGAGCGAAGACTCGCTCACATATAGCGGAACCACAGCTGAGCGGCTCGATGCAAATAGGTCTATTTCTGGCGTGCCGAAGTGCTGAAAGATTTTTTGGTTATTTGAGTTCTCAGGTGCCATTTTGGTAGACTTTTTGCTCTCGAAAGACTGTCTGCGAGTCCATTGTACGGACCCGGGATATAGCGAGCCAACAAATGGCATTGGTGCTGATCGCATAGGAGCAGAATTGACTTTGTTGTTTCTAGAAGCCTCTTAGATTTTGTTTCTCCCTGTTTTGTGACGTAAGCCGCTGCTGTCCGATTGTCTGTTTGCCAAATCACTGTTTCCCTTTCAGTTTTAGTCCTAAAGACTTCAGAGTTTCGTAAAGAGCCCAGAGTTCTTTCTGGTTGCAATGCCAAATACTTTGGGAATTTGTCCATATTTCCGCAATTTTTTGGCTGTTTGCTATCGCTCCCCATCCGGAATCTGCGGCATCTGTCGTTATAAGCATTGTTGGATTATTTTGATGAATTAATGTGCTTCGATATACATTTCTCGACCACCAATTTAATTGTTCTAGGCTTACATCTGAGATTCGAAATTTCTTGTGTGGAGTTTATTTTGGTAATTTGTTGGATTCTATTTGTAGTCTTCGGCAATGTAGTCTACCCAGAGGTACAACAAAGTTTGCGAAATTTAATTTTCCTAATATATTTTGACCTTTGCTTCGTACCAACTCCAGTATTTTCTTTCCAAGTAGATTTGAACTAGTGTCACTAAATGGTTGACTTTGTTCTTTGACAACATCTTTATGTTCGTGTCGGTGTTCCAGGTTATTCCTAGATATTCCAGACATTGACAGGGTTCTATTATGGATTTTTCCATGTTGACTGTCCATCCCAGTTCTTTTAAATTGACGACAACAGAGTTCGTTTGTTGTCTTAAGGTGTCTGGGTCTCGATGAACGATTAAGAAGTCGTCTAAATAAACGACAACTTTTATGTCCAATGATTACCTGAACCAATGGGCTAGCCAATTTGTCACTTTTGCAAAAGCAGATGGAGCGCTTGCAAGCCCGAATGGCAGGCATGTCATTTCGTAGGTTTTCCCCTCGTAAACTAGTGAGAGGAACCTGCGATGTGTCTCCACGACTGGCACATGGTAGTATGCTTGTGAGATATCTATTTTCGTCATGAATATTTTTGAGCTTAGAATTGTTGGAATGCGATAATGATTTAGAAGTCTGAATTTTGGGGTGTGAACATATTGATTGAGGCTTTTTAAGTTCAAGATGAGCCTGTTTGTTCCATCCGATTTTTGCCTCAGAAACATTATAGATAGGAATTCTGTTTGGTGGACGCTTAGCTGAAGACCCATTGCAACATTTTTTGAATTTCGTTCGTCATGCTTTGTGAAGTTCGAGTTACAAAGCAATTCTTTCGATTGGCCAATTTTACTAACAATGTTTTTTTTCTGAAATGGAATTCTGTAACCCGATACCACCTCCATGATTGATTGTGGTGCACCTATTTTTGACCATTCTTGTAGATGAAACATCAATTGGCCCGCTTTGAACGAGTCCAAGTCATGACCTCTTATTCTGCCCACCTTTCCACTTATTCTGTCCACCTTTTGTGCCTTTGTCCTGCTTATCATTGTTGGCTTAGGATTTTTTTGTTACCATAGGACTGATTATTATTCCTGCCTCCATATTTATGGGTTTCTCTTCTGTTGCCCCTTTTATCTCTGTAGTCAGGTTTGTCCACTTGGGTAAGATCAGGTTCTTTGAATAGGTGGTTCTCAGAGGGCGGTATACTGTGTATAATCTCATGTAGAGATTTGTTCTTAACTTTGAAGAGATCTCTTCTCTGCTGAAAAACCTCAGCCCTTCGACCACACACATATTGTAGGAGAGCGTCTGAACTTTTGCGAAACTTTGAGTCAGAGGCGAGAAACTCCAGACCCACCATATGCTTATAGTCTTAGGCAATTTATTACAAAGATCTTCAAAAGATTGCCCTTGTAGTAGACCATTTGTAATAGCGCCCAAGGTCCATTTTTTCCATGAGGGCTAGTGACGTCCAAGAAGGTGTAATGCCCGCAAAAAGTTTGTTCACCTTCAGCGCTGAAAAGGTTGGTGTAGCCTGAAATAGTTTTTGAACGTCGGAATAACGAACATTCTTCTAATGGCCAGTTCCCAACCGCTGGCAGTCGATTCCTTGCTGAGCCAAGATTGGATCAGCGTTGGAAAATTTCGGTTCGACCTCTGTCGTATGCGGCTTAAAGTCAAATGTTTTGTCTTTTGTGGCTCTAGACAATTGATAAGAATCTGAGCGTCGCTGAGCACAAGAAATCTCAATCTTTAGAGCCTGTTCAGCACCATCTGAGTCATCTTGTTCGGAATCCGCTACTCTGCATTCATAATCAATAAACGGCCCAGTCTTCGGTCTTTCCTATCAGGACTAACCTGAGATGAGGTGATGAGGAAGTATCCAAGTTCATTGCTTGACTTGATGTTACAGGTACTCTGCTTTAATTTTCAACTGACTGCATATCAATCATCTTCTGGAATAACTGCATTTGCTTTTCGAAAACTTTCGCTATGAGACTGTCATCCTCCTCTGCCTTTCGTCGTTTCGATAGAGGAGAGTCTACAGTAATTTCTTCACTTCGTTTTTTGGATATCGACGAGGATGGAGATCGCTGTCCAGTCGATGACAAGTTAGCCGACCCCCTTTCATTTGAGGCACTTTTTCGTGGTGTACTACAGATTACCTGTCCACTTTTATGTCTCAGAATTTTAGACGTCCGGTCACGATTTGTAAGTTTGCCCATGACTTTTAATTCACGAATAGTATTCATGAACTCGTTATATGATTGCTCATGTACCTTTGATGCCACATTATGTGGAGAGTATATCAGAGCTCTCCCAAGAGGCCAGCTGATAAGAATCTTCCGTAAGTACCGAAAGGATCTTTCAGAAATGTCCTTTGCATGGGGATAAAAAGCACGGACTAGATCTGTAGTAGGTATCCCAAACCTCAGCTTGCTGTCTGTTGTAGAAGAAATTTCTTCACCAAATAAATCTTGGTAAGAAAGGTCCGTTAATTTCCAACATTCCCAGCCTGCAGGGTAATATTCTTGTATTAAGGACAATGATCGAAAAGCATCCGCTTTGTCATGATGATTTAAACAATCAAAAACTTGTCAAATGATAGAGTCATGAGGGTAGACAAATAAATAACGCTCGACGCCCACTCTTATGCGTATGCGGTGTCATTTTCTAAGACGACATTGAGTCGTGAGTAGTACATAATGATTTCGAGACTACACGCCGAGGCCGGACGTGGTTTTGAGACGACGTGTCAGTAGGACGACGAGTCTTTTTGAGACGACGTGTCAGTAGGACGACGTGTCTTTTTGCGACGACAGACGACATTGTCTTAGAGACAAAAGTGTGACGACTGATGTCGCCTCATGAGGCGACTGCGTCTCGTCACTGGGCCAGGGGCGCCGAGCGGAATTATTTGTCGTCGAACAAGAAACTTTGTACACTTATCGATTTATTTGGTTTGGTATTCCAAATGTTATTTGTAGTGCACTGTTCCTTGAGGTGTTTTCCGACTGAGTTACAAAAGCGTACTGAAGAAACAACAGCCGCGCGCTGTTCACGAGGCTTTGAGTAGTTCCAACTTTACCGAGATAGATGGCGCTCTTAACAACTTTAAACGGAAATCGACTGAGTGTACAAGGGCATGATCTCAAATGTGGTTCGAGCGAAGGCACGAACACCTAAATAAATATTTTCCATATAACTTTAACGTCACTTTATAACGTCTTTAGATAATATTTATATGATAGGTACCTAGCTTGTCGCGGGATTTGACCTCGTACAATACAATACAAAATACTTTATTGCACACCTTACTAAATTACAGAAAAAATAAACTAATAATAAATATATAAATAATAAATAATAACATAAGTACTCGTATTTACTTTGTTTGAAAAAAAAACAATTAGATCAAGTTATTTAATTTACTTATTTATCTACACAGGTAAATCTTTTGTCATACTAGCTTGTGCCCGCCGCTTCGCATGCGTTGGACCCGGATAAAAAGTAGCCTATGAATGAACATACCTAATAGCTTTGTTAATTAGTAGTACAATAATTACATAAGTAATTTTTTTTTACATTTTTATAAAAGGTACTTAGGTAGGTACCTCCTTTTTATGTATTTCAATGGGTTCATATAAAAAAACTCTTGCAAAGTATAGAAACAATTGTCGTACCTACTTACCTAATTTAAAACAACTTTACTTATAACTAGTTAGGTATTTTTAGGTATTGTAAAAATGTACTTATCATACAATGCACTTTTTGATATGTTGGTGTATGGGGACAGATTTGTCCTTATCTGAGTCAACGGTAGTATCAAACAAGGAGGACAAATGTGTCCCTATCTGAGCTTAGGGGTTAAAATAACTAGTCCGCCATCTTGGGTGTAATTTAAATTCTGCAATACAAGTAATTAACGCCGATCTCTCACATATTCTCTCCTGGAGTAAATCTCACGGGCTTTCTATGAACCCCAGAAAAACTCAGGTCATCATTGTCGGTAGCTCGAAAATGCTGCCTAAAATTGTTATGACTGCTCTACCGCCGATCACTTTTGATGACTTTTGATTCTTTACCTGTTAGCAAGTCCGTCAAAAACCTTGGCTTAGTCTTAGACGACGAGTTATCTTGGGACCCGCAGTTGGCTGAGTTGACTCGCAAGATGTTTGCGTCTGCTGCCTCATTGCGACGACTGCGAAACTTTTTACCGACTAAAGTTACGCTTGCCCAATCCCTCCTGCTCCCGATCCTGGATTACGCCGACGTTTGTTATCCGGACCTGACCGAAGACCAATTAGACTTGAGCGCCTACAGAACTTCTGTATTAGGTTTATATGTTTTGGTCTTCGAAAATTTGACCACGTATCCACGTATCGCTCAAAGCTCAAGTGGTTGCCAATCTGTCTTGGCAGGAATACTCATTCTTTCCCTTCTGTACAACATTCTCTTCTATCACTCTAGCCCGCACTACCTCAAGGAGCGTTTCGAATTTCTCTCCGATTCCCATTCTCGTTCATTGCGCTCCTCCGAGACCCTTATTCTCAAAACCCCTTCACACTCTACCACATTTTATGAAGTCTTTTACAGTGCAAGCCATTCGTCTGTGGAATGCACTTCCCCTGGAAATCAGACGTGCTAAATCACTCGCCATCTTTAAAAAACTGCTTCATCAATTATCTATCACTATAATTAACTATTATGCATTTGTATGTACGTAAGTCTATTATGGTTTTAGTTTTACCTATGTACCTACATTTGTTTATTTCCCTAGTATAGTATGTATGTGATTTATGACTATATTTATTTGATATTCCTATTCTTTTATATTTACGCCACTGTCTATATCATTCTATATTTCCTGTCCATCCCAAGGTTGCCTGGAAGAGATCGCTCATAGCGATAAGGCCGCCCTTTGTACTCCTGTGTGGTTTTGTATTTGTTTGTATATTTTCATTGTGGTGTACATTAAAGAGTTAACTATCTATCTAACATAATCTGCTTCAAAATTGAGTTGCAAGATTCCACCCGAACAAACATAGTTACATACATACAGGGCAAGTTAAACAAAAGCTTGTAAAAAACAAGCTGTCTCTAGATTTGCTTAGAGCCCCGGGATGTGTAAGATGAATGAGAGTGAAACGTAGGATCTTGTAAGAATATATTGTAACTCAATTCTAAATAAACAAATAAAGGATATTGCAAATATACGAGTAGATAAACTGTAAAAAGGTAATTCATAGATAATTAATTCAATACCTGACTAATATCATGACATTGTTTACATTGCAGGAGGTCTAGGCCAACTAGGCGTCGAATGCGCTAAGCACCTACGCGGAAAATACGGCAGAAACCAAGTCATTCTTTCCGATATCATCAAACCCACTGAGGATATTGTTAGCGATGGCCCTTACATGTTTGTGGACATTCTGGACTTCAAAGGACTCCAGAAAATTGTTGTGGACCATAGAGTCGATTGGCTAATACATTTCTCTGCCCTCCTCAGTGCTATTGGAGAGCAAAACGTACCGTTAGCAGTGAGAGTGAACATTGAAGGAATGCATAATGTGATAGAACTGGCTAAGCAGTACAAGCTAAGGGTATTTGTGCCGAGTACCATTGGGGCTTTTGGGCCTGACTCTCCGAGGAACCCAACCCCTAATGTTACGATACAAAGACCACGGACAATTTACGGTGTGTCGAAAGTGCATGCGGAGTTGTTAGGGGAGTATTATCACTACAAATTTGGATTGGATTTCCGGTGCTTGAGGTTCCCTGGTGTAATTTCAAGCGATCCTCCTGGAGGTGGCACTACAGGTAAACTTGTTGTTTCCAATTTCATTTATAATTATTATTAGGTAAGTTTGTTAGCCGTTTATGCCGTGGGGTGTCGGCAGTAGAATGTTACCCCTCCTCTCATTCCCGTGGATGCAGTAAGAGCCTGCTAAGGGATACCTCCGGAAGATGGGCAGCAGCGTCTTTCCGTGTATCAACATCCCGTACTGCGCTCGCCAACCCGCCTGCCAAGCGTGGTGAGTATGGCAACCACCCCTCATGGAGATCTATGAGGGAGGCCTGTTCAGTAGTGGACTTTTTACGGCTGGAATGATGATGATGATGATGAAGTTTGTTAGGATTTCTAAATAATTAAATATAGAGAGCTAAGTACGAGTATAGCATGATGTGTGCTGTTTTAACGATTTCACAAATCGTTAGTCTCGTCAATGCAAGTAAACATGTTTACTCTTAAATGCAAATTTTAGCGTGCACTTTATAATGCGCACAAGATAAACCACTTCGGTAGGGACAACCAGTTAAACACAGATAAACAACTTTAAGGCTGGCTGTCCACGGAATTCTTATGGTCAGCTCCACTCTTTCCCTCTCCGCTACGGTGGACAGGCAGCCTAATAGCTTTGACTATGGTTATATTGTCTAAGCCTTGCCTATTGTCAGTCAACACGTACAAAATTTAAAAAAAATAAGTAACCTCCGACACTTTACCTAGTCTCGGAGGTTACCTAATTTTTTTTGTATTGTGTATCCTCAGTTTTGCAATCTACACATCATGCCCTTCCATTTGATACCACACTATATATACAGGGCGTCCCACGGATATGCCACATGAAGGGAAAGTACCTTGAATATTGTAGATGGAACATTTTACTGAAAGAACACATTATTTGAATTTAAAAAAGAATTTAAACTGCATTCATAGATATTTAAATAATTACATGGTTGAACCGGGAATCGAACCCGTTACACGAGAAAAATAATCACATGTAGCTTTATCGTACCGATCGAAAGGCTTCATCATAAGGATTATTTTTTGCTAAATAACACAGGGCGTCCCACGGATATGCCACATGCAGGCATGTGGCATATCCGTGGGACGCCCTGCATATGGGTATATTTGAAAACATTCGATTGTTCACCCCTACTTTCAACCTTCATGAATGACACGACCGATTTATATATAATTTTGATTTTTGCATTCTACACATCAATTACTTTCATTTGATACCGAACTCGGGTATATTTAGAAACATTCGATTATTCATCCCCTCTTTCACCCCCCATATCTTGTAAACTTCTTAAACGATTTTGATAAAACATGTTTAAGAAACACCGCAGGAAAATTTACTTTCTAATAAAAAAAACTGCATGCAAATCGGTTTACTCGTTAAAGAGCTACGGTGCCACAGACAGACACACACACAGGGGTCATCATCATCATTTCAGCCGTTAAATGTCCACTACTGAACACAGGCCTCCCTCATGGATCACCATGAGGAGTAGTTGCCATACTCACCACGCTTGGCAGGCGGGTTGGCGAGCGCAGTATGGTATGTTGATACACGAAAAGACGCTGCTGCCCATCTTCCGGAGGTTTCCCTTAGCAGGCTCTTACTGCATCCATGGGAATGAGAGGAGGGGTAACATTCTACAGCCGGCACCCCACGGCTTAAAACTCATAAAACACACAGGGGTAAAACTCATAAAACCTCTATTTTTTGTCGAAGGTTAATAAAAATAAGCCTAATAGATAAAACACAAAGATTTAAATCGTTAGATGTGCCCTGACACCAAAAATTGCATTGCATGGCATTGTCTTTAAATGTGTGTTAACAATAACGCCGACACACGCACACTGGTTTTGCCAATAAACCGAACTGTTATTGTTACCATTTATTGTGCATTAATGTTGCAAGTTTCGTGAAAAAAATAACACACACCATGTCCGGCTAACTCTGTGTTTAGAGGTACAATGATCCAAATGAGTAAGCTCACTCACTTCGTGTGGAAACGAAACGGTGCGGTCTCATTACGGTAAGGTTATCTAACGGTTTAAATCTTTGGGAAAACATGATTAACAAAACAACATATACTTTCAGACTACGCAATTGCAATCTTCCACGATGTCCTCCGAAAGGGCAACTACAGTTGCTACCTCAAACCCAACACTCGTCTTCCTATGATGCATCTTAGGGATGCCCTGAGAGCGCTATCGGACTTTCTAGAGGTCCCAAGTGAAAGGCTAAACAGGCGGGTGTACAACGTGACCTCAATGAGCTTTACACCGGAGGAACTAGCTGCTGAGATGTCGAAGCATTTGCCGGAGTTGAGGATATCGTACCAGCCTGATAGCAGGCAAGATATTGGTAAGTTAGTGGGACTGCTTCCACGTCCACTGCTGGACATAGGCCTCCCTCGTGGATCTCCAAAATCATGAACTAATTCGTTCCCATTACGTACGTTTGCCTCAAAATTCATACCTGTTTGTGCTAACGTAAAGCTGTCTGCAGATAGTTCAGGGTGTTCTGGATGTTTTTCTATTATTTATAATAAAAATATCTATCTATGTAGTGTTCTGCGTAATGTATTACCCATACACAGGCTCTGCTTAGCTTGGGGCTAGATGATGTTGTGTGAATTGTCCAGCATTATTTATTATATAACCGGTTCCTAAGGCTGTCTGTCCACCGGAGCGAAGGGGATAGAGGAAGAGTGAAGCTCAAAAGAATTGCATAAAAACATTCAGAGTTTTATGTTTCTATAGGCCGGCTTCACTCTCCGCTCCGATCCAGTGGACAGACAGCCTAAAGGCCTCAATGGAAGACCAGCGAAGGTTATCTTGTAACCTGCATGCTGAGTAGGGACCATTTAGCAGCTTTGTATTTAATTTTATTTATAGGCTTATTCATTTTTAAGGTACCCAAAGAGTAAAAACGGAACCCTATTACTAGGACTCCGCTAACAGACGGATCTGTCACCAGGCTGTATCTCATAAACCGTTATAGCTAGACAGTTGAAATTTTCACAGATGATGTACTTCTGTTGCCGCTATAACAATAATGTTAAAAACAAAAACAGACTTTTTTAAACTTTCGCGATCACAACACATTATTACTATATTGGATTATCGGGTATTTATCGCGGGGAGACCCGCGACCACGACCAGGTGCAATCCGGTCGAAACGTTGGGAATAAAATAAAATTACGCGATGAATACCCGATAATCCAATATAGTAATAACAAAAACAGAATAAAATACATATTTAAGGGGGGCTCCCATACCACTTACGTGATGTTTTGCTCGATATTAATAACAACAACAGGTATACCTGTTGTTAGCGTCTACGCTTGAAATATTCACACTAATGGTACGGACGGAACCCTTCGTGCGCGAATCCGATTCGCACTTAGCCGATTTTTATTACTATTTATATTATGAGTTTGAAAATGTATTTATTGTAACTAAGAATACAATACACATTGTTTTGATTTTTAAATAAGCAAACTATTTCGTTACAGCGGATTCCTGGCCAGAAGTTTTCGACGACAGCGAAGCCAGAAGGGATTGGGGCTGGAACCCAGAGGTAGATTTAGATCATCTAGTCAAACTGATGATGAAGGAGGTCAGAGAGAAGATTGAAGCGAACGGTCTTGGATATTAGTGTAATTTAAAATAATTTCGAAATATTATAGCTGGCCTATAAGAATTATAATTATTAATGAGCTGCTTTTATGTTACCTTTTATGCACTAAAATGATTTTATTTACGTTGTACTATCGGAAACTTCCGGCTTTGCCCTTTGTGTGATGTGAAGATGATCCTGTGGTCATAATAGGATTTAAAAAAAACCTCGTTTTGGTATTTTTTTTATACCTGTACGGCAACTCTTTGCGGAGGTCAATGACCCTGTCGAGAATCAGCTGGCGTTTAGGTTGGCATTATCGTATAATCAGCAGTTAAGGCCCAACAATCGCGGAGGCAGTCGTCAGAGGGCGCGGCCTAAATGTATGCTATCTCACCTGACATAGTATGTGTTTGTGTACCCGCGCGCTAGAATGAAATGCACAATGATTCATTCCTAAAACGACCGCGCAAAAATATGTGAATAGACTTTTAGCACAAGTGTTATTATAGAAAAACTCGAGTGTAATCTTTTTGAAATAACATTTATTTCAACTTTTGAATAATTAAACTATGTCGGAACGGCGTTAATTTTTGAGTTTTCTTTCTCCGTATATTATTTAGTTTCGTCCAAAGTTGGGCTAAAATCAGTGTTGAAATACCAAAATTTTGAAGCTTGTATTTTTGAAATAAATACTTTTATTACGGTATGGGGTGTATACAAACATAGATTATGACGAGATAAATTGATATAATCTTAGTGTTGGATGGTCAATGTCAAACAGTGAAGTAGTTACCCTTCCACGTTTGTATGGAAAGATGGGCGACTCGTTCAGCCTTAACTTTCGTGGTCTTTTGACGTCGTAGAATTAAAGTTGTTCCTTGGGGTGGTAAGAATCACCCCCTTTCGGCTTAGTACACATATCATAATACATCCTGTATACAGTATACCTAAAAAGTAAGTAGGTCCTACTTAATGGAATGGGTAATTTTTAAGTACCTACTGCAGCTTTAATTATCATTTTTAAGATGCTATTGCCTTAAGTACCTACTTACCTACACTTTCAAACGTGTGCCCTGAATCGCGCACAATACAAATACACGACAATATACCTAAGAATCCTGTCCGGACTGAGAGCGGTAACGCACACACTACTCAGTAGGCTGATTACGTAACTAGCGACAGGTTTGCAACAGGCACAAATCTCTTGATCATCGCTATCAAACGTCAATTTTGATTTAGATAACAGGTGCTGTTGTATATTCGTCACAAAGTTAATTCACGACTTGACATTTGACAGCGCTGATCGCGAGATTTTCGCCTGTTGCAAACCTGTCGCGAGATACGTAATCAGCCTGCCGGACGCACACGCAGGCAGGAGGCTGTGGCGCGCTTTCACCGCTTTCATCCATTCAGCAGTGGCGGTAGCTCGCGACAGTCACCAGCTACTTCCGGGTGGTCATACTCATTTGTCATATCAATATGATCTACATGACATAACATGGGCTCAAATTACACAAAAAACAAGTTATGATCAATTCCTTTATTTAAGCATACACAAAATAAAACAACTTTCTTAAACTACTTACAAACTATACGTAAGTAAGCGATAAGCATTAACAACATACTCGTTACATGATTGCTTACATCATTATTTGTCTATCATCCAGTCACATAACAACATCTAGCATAAAACATGTGAAAATTATAAAATCTTAAAACATTTCAAGGAAATGAACATCCTTATCAAAAATGTATGATTTCGACGGGATTCGAACTTACGTTGGCCAAAACGATACTTGACCGTACTTAAAGCCAGATGAGCTACAAAATCCATGACGGGACTAGTCAAAATTATTGATAAATTATCGGTTGAGCAACGATTACTACCCAAATTAAGGAAATGTCAAGTGTTCATCATGCGAATCCCGCCTAAATCGTAAATATTTTGGTTTTTAATTATCCTTGAAATGTTATAAGTACTTACTTACCTAAAATAAAAAAATTAAACCGTGTTAAAATTATGACTCATTCACACCAGTCAACTCAGTCTTCATTTCGTTAAACGGCACGATGTTTCATAATGGGCAACGCGGCAAGTCCTATGTATGTACCTAGACATATTTGTAGGTATGTAATACTTATATACTATATAATATATACTATTTGCAAACAAAACACGAGTTGTTTTATGTATAAATTACGTTAGAAACGAAAACGTTACTACAATCTTGCCCTACCTATCTTTTTTTACTGGGGCTACCTTTTTATAGATAATCAATCATACATTACTTATAAATAGGACTCGAGCGCCGTAAAACATCTTAGTGTCGGTAAGTATTCGCTTCAGAGGAACTTGAAACAAGTATTTGGACGGTGATTTCTCGGTAATTATGTGCCTGCTCTTTAAAGCTCAAAATATGTGACATATAATATTGACCTCGAAGTAGGTACAGAACAAAGAGTAGATATGTAACACTCCGTTTGAGAACGCTACTCTGGTAGAATCTCTTCAATGCAATTACATGAGACGCACGACTTATTATGTAGGCGCGTTCATTAATAAGTAAAACTTCAAAAATAGTTTCCCCAAACCTTAAATAGATGGCGTTAATATTCTTTTATTGGTAGGAAACACAATTTGACTATGACATGAGATCATTGATAAAAGCATAATGAGCCCTCACATCAAAAACTCTGGCATTGTGTTTACAATACTGCCGACGAATGAGCAACACGCCACGCGTACCGAAAAAATAGTGTTATCTCTTTTTCTCCCACATTATTTGCAAACACTACGTTCTCTTTCTTGCATGAGTGAGCTCACTCATATCGTTTGGAACACAACGGCGCGGTCTCAGTACGGTGAGGGCTCATCTATGCTTTTATATCAATGCATGAGATATGAATCAACAACAAACTTGCTTTCTCCGCTTGCCAGCTCCAACGTTATAGCAACACTTTTTTTCTGAAAGCCGTTTTCAGTAAGTACCTGTAGGTCTACCAAACTTTTCACAGTCTATACCTACTCGCTAGCGACTGTAGTTACAACAATGTATGAAAACTTGTACAGCGACTCTACCGGATAGTCTAGTACTAAACGCAGTAAACTAGGTACTACAGAGACGGTAGTCTGGGCTTCATTTGCTTAGATTTTGGTATCATGAGTTACAAATCTGACATATCACTACTGTAGTAACGGCAGGCGATCTAACAGTGACAAATCATGGTAGACACACTGCACTGGAAACCACTAGTTCCCAAATCAGCTATTTTGTAGAGAATTTTCATCTAAAGCCACGTTTACGTTGTCTTAAGTAGCGTGTATTGGAGCGTTTTATAACAGTAAAATGAGTTTAATAACCGAGTCAGTAGGTAGTTTAAAATTAAGTATATAAAACTTGGCATTTATGCAGGTACCTATAGAGATAGTTACATCAATGTTGGGTGTACCGCCGTGAGGTGCCGACAGTAGAATGTTGCCCACAGAGGTGTCTAATATCATGGTTTCTGTAAGAATCTACCAAGGGATGCCTCCGGAAGATCTCCGTTTTTCCGTGTATTAACATCCCGTACTGCGATCGCCGCGTATGGCAAAAACACTCCATGATCTTTGATGATGATAGGAGGCCTATGTCTAGCAGTGGACGTGGACAGAGTAGGTACTGCGGCTGAGCTGATAATGACGTCATCAATGTTCCGCACTACTCCACTGCAACAAGCTTCACTAGACATTTCACTCATGTACGCACTCCTCTGGACTGCATTCCAATCGAATTCAACAATGAGGCGTTTCCATTAAAAAGTAAAAACTTGTAAAATAGTTCCCTCGAAACTTATAGATGGCGTTAGTTTTCTTTTACTCTGGTAGGAAACACAATTCGACAATGACGGCAATTGTGATTAACCACAAACTTGCTTTCTCCACTTGCCAGCGCCATCTGTTAGATTTGGTAGAAAACACTTTCTTCTTTTTTACTGAAAACGTCTCAATAGGCGTCCTCCGTGGCTCAGTTGGTCTAATAAGCGGCAGAGACGCAGAAGGTTGCGAGTTCTATTCTCGCCGAGGGACATCATCATCATCATCATCATTTCAGCCGTAGGACATTCACCGCTGGACATATGCCTCCCTTATGAATCGACAAGTAGGCAAGTACTGATCATATTTTCGGGTAGTTGCCATACTCACTAGCTTAGCAGTCGGGTTGGCAAGCGCAGTACTGGATGTTGATACACGGCAAGACGCTGCTGCCCATCTTCCGGAGATATCCCTTGACAGATTCTCACTGCATCCATGGGCAAAAGGAGGCAACATCCTACTGCCGGCGCAAGAGAAAGCTGCAGAGGGACGTTTGCTTAACTGCAGATACTCGTCTAAAGCCACGTCTCGAGTTTTTTTTATGGATGTAGGTACGAAAAAAGATGTACCTTTTCTCATCTGTTTCAAAGTACCTTTAGTACGAGCTTTACTTAGTTTGGGACTACTGATGTGTGTGTGTGTGTGTAGTCCAGCATAAAATATCTATATTTTTTAAAATCTGCTGGTCCTCCTGTACAAACTTAAAAATTTAACCAACTACATAATTTGCGAAATTAATGTTTTTTATTATCAGAAGGTATGTTAAAATAACTAAATATACATAAGTGATGATGATTATTAATGAAGTCTTATTTTTTTTTAAACAAGTTAACTTTCTCTGGTCTCTGGTTTGGGATTGGTGTCGTGCAAGTGCAACCCTTTACTAAGATGTCAGTCTTAGAACAGCTTTGTTATAGTTAATTCATAAATCTTTGTTTGCTTTTAGCATTCCAGATTAACAAAGTAATACTACGTATAGAGTATTAAAGTGCATGTCTACATTCTAAAACAGATAAGTGGCCCTTAATTATTGTCAATCAGAATAGAATACTTAGTCCTTTATTTAATGGGTCTAGGAAATTTGCCCAGCATTGAGCCAGAAGAGGCAACAAGAAAATAGTATTATTTTACTGACTTGTTCGGTAAAATAATACTATTTTCTTCTAATATCAAAACAAATACTCCTTCGATGGTGTAAAAATATCCCACACCCCTCAGCGTGTGAACCTAGCTCAAGGATGACTGCAAAAACTCTTTCTTGCTTAAAAGATGGCGCTGACAAATTTAGCATCTTATGACAATTCCGGTTGGCTTATCTTTTTAATCGCCGATTAGTTTTAAAACTACAACCAATAAGGAATCTTGAACTCAAGCTTGAGTGAACCTAGCTCATCAATTACTATGACTAAGCACACTTTTTTACCTTGTTCAATAGATGGCGTGACAATTTTAGCATCTTAAGGTCCAACAAGTGGCGGAGGCAGTCGTCAGTGGGCGCGGCCTAAATGTATGCTATCTCACCTGACATAGTATCGCGAGCTAGAATGAGATGCACAATGATTCATTCCTAAAACGACCGCGCAAAAATATGAATAGACTTTTAGCACGTTATTAGCAGTGTTATTATAGAAAAACTTGAGTGTAATCTTTTCGAAATAACATTTATTTCAACTTTTGAATAATTAAACTATGTCGTAACGGCGTTAATTTTTGAGTTTTCTTTCTCCGTATAATATTTAGTTTCGTCCAAAGTTGGGCTAAAATCAGTGTTGAAATACGAAAGTTTAGAAGCTTGTATTTTTGAAATAAATACTTTTATTACGGTTTGGGGTAAATACAAACATAGATTATGACGAGATAAATTGATATAATAGTGTTGGAGGGTCAACGTCAAACAGTAGAGTAGTTACCCTTCCACGTTTGTGTGAAAAGATGGGCGACTCGTTCAGCCTTAACACAATTCCGATAGGCTTGATTTTAATCGCCGATTAATTTTAAAACTAGAACCAATATGGGATCTTGGAACACGAGCTTTGATTAAGCCTTTCCGTAGTCTAAAAAATATCACACACCACTAAGCGTGAACTATTATGACCGAGAAAACTATTTTACCTTACTCAATAGATGGCGCTGACAATTTTAGCATCTTTTGACAATTACGGTTGGCTTGCTTTTCAATCGCCGATTGGTTTTAAAACTAGAACCAATATGGATTCTTGAACACGAGCTTTGACTAGGCCTTTCGGTAGTATACAAAATATTCTAGCCTTACACCACTAAGCGAGTGAACGTAGTTCATCAATTACTATGACTGATAAAACTATTTTACCTCGTTCAATAGATGGCGCTGACAATCTTAGCATTTTTTAACAAGTCCGGTTGGCTTGATTATTAATGACCGAGTAGTTTTAAAGCTAAAACCTATAAGAAATCTTGATCACGAGCTTTTATTAGGCCTTTCGGTAGTGTAAAAAATATTCTAGGCTTACACCACTAAGCGAGTGAACGTAGCTCATCAATTACTATGACCGAGAAAACTATTTTACCTTGCTCAATAGATGGCGCTGACAATATTGCCATCTTTTAACATTTACGGTCGGCTTGATTTTGTATCGCCGATTAGTTTAATACTAGAACCTATAAGGAATCTTGAACACGAGCATTGATTAGGCCTTATAAAGACACAATAAAATGTCTAACCTCTAATCAGGACGTATTTTTAGCAGTACATATTGGCAGATATTGTTTACAACTCATTTATTCTTTATTTATTCACCAAGGTAGTTGACTAAATTTAACTTTTTAGTCCATCGTGTAAATTATGAAAAATACTGAATACATTTTGTATCGTTTTGTGTGACGTCACGCGACATTTCGACTCAAATGATCGCCGCTATTTATTGATACGTAAACAATAAAGAAATATCCAATATTTTTTAGTAATCTACAATACAATATAATTTACTGCACACCTTAAAAATATGGGAAAAATAATAGTAACTAGAATTTAGTAAAGTTACTTATTATGTACCTAGGTACATACTTTTATTTTTATTATTTATCGACACTTGGCGCTAGTGGACACGGGAGGTAGTTTTCCCGTGACCACTACGCGATAAATTCCCGAGAATTATGTAGAACAGATCATATAATCTTATTCAATATCAATTATATTCATAACCATAAGTGTTGCCTAATATCATAGGTACAGTATCAAAAAATAAAATTAGAGTAATTTAAAATTAAACAAATTTAATAACAAAAAAATTGTACGCAAATAAAGCATGATAATTGTATTGCACTAATTATATACACTTATATCACATAACGCCTTCATAATTTTACATAGCATCCTATATAATAATATTTATACTTATAAAATACTTCAGCCAAACTCAATGTAGAATGTTTGTTTATTAACAAACTGTCGCACTTAAAACTGAACTTCTCCCTTAGTTTTGGTTTTTTGTCGAAGTTAATAGTAATTTTAATTTACTTATTGAAGGGAGTTGTAACAAATCCCCAATAATTGCAAAATATGTGCTGTATGGTGCCGGCACTAGAATGTCACCCAATGTGGATGCAGTAAGAGCCTGCTAAGGGATACCTCCGGAAGATGGGTCTTTCCGTGTAACAACATCTCGTACTGCGCTCGCCAACCCGCTTGACAAGCGTGGTGAGTATGGCAACTACCCCTCATGGATGTCCATGAGGGAGGCCTGTGTTCAGTAGTGGACGTTTTACGGCTGAAATGAATGAATGAATGTATAAAAACTAACAGAATAAAAGTTGTTTTTAGGTTAAGCATGGACATTTGTTTACAAACATTCTACATCGACTTTGGCTGAAGTAATATATTTTTATCTTCATTCAAACAACGGGGAACTTTTTAAAAGAAATAAACTTATTTTTGGAAAAGCGAATGGCACTTTCTTGTACCTATCATTATTGCTTTTAATAAGAACATACCGTAAAGGTTGAACACACACATTAATATACGTAATCATAACGCATAAACTTATCCATTAATATATTTAGTTACATCCTAAAATACAAAATGTAAATACATACAAACAATACATAATTAAAACATTAAATATAAACCATACCTCACCACAAATTATATAGATCTAATTATATTATTAAAGTACGCAATTTGCTTTTAAAGATTAACAACAAGAACGTATAAGAACTAACGCAATTCTTAGGTAAGTACATAAAATAAAAAATGCAACAATTACATTGGAATACTAAATAATACAATATAAAATAAACATTGTGATAAACGTTTGGAACACGTAAAATATGAACATGTAGGTAGGTAATATTGAGATAACATTAAAAACCATCATGATTGTTAACATAATAACATCATCATCATCGTAGGGACACGACGGCCACTGCTGGACAAAGGCCTTCCCTCATGGCCAAGTACCGATCATAAGGGGTTGTCATGACACACCGCGCTTGGCAGGCGGGTTGCCGAGTGCAGTACGGGTTGTTGATACACGGAAAGTCGCTGCTGCTCAACTTCCGGAGGTATCTCTTGGCAGAATGTTACTGCATCGACGGGCAGAGAGGAAGGGCAACATTCTACCTACTCCCGCCACCCCACGGCAACGTACATTATATATAACGTAATGTCTAATATAATACTAACGGGATATTATAGAATTTAATCCGTGATCATGGCGCGTAAAACTGCGTCGTAATATCAGACAACTCAAAAAGACTCAAATCATTGTAAATACCCCTTAAGTATTATATATACACTTAACGTAATATTGAGTGTCTTCCTGACTCACGTGCCTTCTGAAGCGAACAAATTCAATGAGCCGTTTTCAGTAAAAAAAGGAAGAAGTTTTTCTGCCTGAAACTAAAAGATGGAGCTGGATGGAGTAAGCGAGGTATAAAATAGCCCAGTCATTGTCAATTGTATTTGTTTACTAACAGAGAAAGAACACTAACGTCATCTTTAGGCTGTGGGGAAACTACATGTGACGTTTTTTTTCTTTTTTAGGGTTCCGTACCCAAAGGAAATATATAATAAATATATTTACAAATATTTATTTTTTCCCATACACCAAACGTGATTTTTTACCGTTTTTTGCTCGATCTTAATAACGGCAACCGGTAGACGCTTGAAATTTTCTCAGATTAATGGCACGGAACCCTTCGTTCGCGGGTCCGATTCGCACTTGAGTTTTTAGAGTTTCGGTCTCACTGAATAAAGGCTTTGAATTTCGATTCATTTTAATAGAATTCGACAAAATACACAATAATTATGTTTTATGTTGGGCAGCTAAGTATCGAAACAGCTTTTAATCTAAAGGTTAGTTGTCTAAACTTATTTTTTTTTAGTCCGTCATGTAAATTATCAAAATTTATAGTAGGTATTATGTTTTTGTCTTCAAGTTTTTTTACATTCATAAATTAACGCCGATACATTGAGTTGAATGTCGCGTGACGTCACGCGCGACGTGTCTCCGTCTTGGGTACGTTGTGATTTGTGATGACATGCTAAAAATACGTGTACCTATATTATTTTTTATTATCCAACTGATTGATTTCAAAGAATTTTAATTCCCTATCAAAACGCCCATCATAATGATGATAAAAAATATCACATCGCGCTGTATCATGGAGCAAGCAGATAACCTTGAGAGCAGGGGTAATTAGATGGCAAGTTCTCTGTAATTAATTATGTAACTCAAGGATTTTCCGTAAATACGTCCTTTTGTTTAGGAAATCGAGGTTTGGACATGCAATAGAAAATGGCAAGATTATATTGGATCAGTTAAAAATAATATTACCTATTTTAGCGTATGACATCTGATGCTGATCCGATCTTGGGATTGAATAGCATTATTAATATGCGGCTGCCCGCGGCTTAGCCCGCTTTTTAAATGGACTATCTAACACTTTTCAAATCAAATTCAAGCAGACAAACTTATCACCTATATAATATTTGTATAGATTTATTACTGTTATGCTGTTACGTGAGCGATGGTCATTATAAGAAGTCAGTTAAGTAACATTTTCTTCCAGGGAAACATTTTACGAATGATGAAAATTTCAACTAAACTTTTAAATAATATTTAATTACACAAGACTAAACTTAAATGATTATAAAAATCCAGGTATTCCAAGCGAACAATATAATAAATCCATAGTTAATTTTGAACGTATACATTTCCTGCTTTGATTCAAGGGCGTATTGTCGATAATTTTAATGATGACTTAACTAGATTTCACTACACCAAAAAGGTTTCATACAAATAATATTAAAAGCCATCTATAGACATTGCACGTAGCTAACTAATAGTTTTTTTACATGAATTTTTATACAAATCTGGCAGCAAATTCCTAAATGTACTATTGTATTTTGAATTTTAGGCACTTTATTCAAAAACACTATTTTTTATTACCATAAGCCGCTGAATTATCGGAAAATGGACTCGTCAAAAAACACGAAATAAAGATCACCCCCTACTCCATTAACGGTTCATCTCACTTTTGCTCATGCACAGTTTGAAAATCTTACTCGCTCATCATTATAGCCCCAGTTCGTGTCTATCGAAATAAGAACCGACTTAAAAAATATATATATTTATACTGGCCACATCTGCCGCATGCCGAGTGAGCTGTGGGCAAAGGTAGTCACGACAGACCCGGCGCGAAGGCGAGACGAACTCGATCAGTACATCGTTGACTGGAGGGAAGCAGCCTTTGCCCAGCAGTGGGACCCAAATGGCTCATAATAATAATACGGCTAATTGAGAAACCTCCTTTTTTTCGTCGGTTAATAAAAGCAAGTTTATCCGCATTGCTTACGTTAGGATTATAGTAAAATTGTGGCCCGATCGGCACTCACGACTTAAAAGGGATGCAAACAAAAATACCTGATGCATTATAAAAGAAATATAAACCAAAGACGTTTACAATAAAACGAATTATTTTATGTAACATGATTAATTTCTTAAGCCATAACTATCTAACTTTTATTCCTCTAATCTTGGACAAGTCAATTATAACTAGACTAGAATTTGGAAAGTTAATAGGCCTTAAACACGACAAGATTTTGAGAATTAAGGGTGAAATATTTATATTTGAACGCCTGCATTGCCAGAGAGCCAATTACGTGGTGGTAAAATGAACTTGACAACTGAAACAGCACTTTTTGATGTGAAACATCTTATGGGCTAGGTCGAGACGACACTCGTGCGTGGGACGACAAACTCGCGACGTCCGCGCGCGGAACAATGCCCTAATGTGATTATCAACTTTCAAAGACTCGTATGTGTTCAAAAAATGTTAATCATGTGTTTAAAAAATGTTTCACATACCAAAACACAAAGGCACTTACTGCAGTATCATACGTAATGTTCTTCGAGACTATCGCCTACTTTAGACTATGTATGTTTAGAACTACTCTAGGCTCAAAATATTATGTTATCTTGTGCGCGCTGATTAGCCACGCAAAATGCACACTATACATTATACATAAATTGTGAAATTTTACTATCATAATTTTCATATCTGGGACAGGATGCGGTAGGTAAGGGGGGGGGGGGGGGGGGCATCAATAAATAAATGTTTTAATTTAGTTCGAAAATAAAATACAAATTTGGTCCTCTCTAAACATAGTCGACTCTTGAAATAGTTTTCGTTTCAGTCACGCTTCATACTCCAGACGATGCAGACGTTCAAATCAGCCTAAGATATAGTCAGACCTCTATGTTGCCTGTCCTATTTCCTACCATCACATGTCAACTTACAAACTATTCATGATCAGTCTACAACCAGTAGAGTTAATTTGAGACTCTAGCAGAAATCACATGCGGGTTAGATCGAGAAGAGTGATTCAAGTTCAACATTTGTCGCGGGGCGCGTGATACACAAAAAACAGGATTAGCGAATGCTACACGCTCGATATGTATCGCGATATTTGGATCGCAATCCAGGATCACGATATTTATCGAGTGTGTAGTACAGCGAATGGCGTATCACGATAACGTGATGCGCTATCGTGATCCTGGATTACGATCCAAATATCGCGATACATATCGAGCGTGTAGCATTCGCCAATCGATTATTTTACCAGTTGTTCTATGCTAATTCAATTATAATTCATAAAGAGTGGGTAGGTTTGGTCACAAATTAATATTCACAAATATTATTTCCTTATTAAAACTTGGAATACGAATCGTATTTCAAGTTTTAATAGGGCATATATTCGTTCGACAACAAATATACGTCGCGACGTATTATTGGTTAAGTAAAGTAAACACATTTTGATTTACAGGCCCCTGAATTAGTTATAAACTATGTTTCAGAGCTAGTGGCTTCTATTTAAGTACGGTATAAAAAAGTACGTCGCAACGTATACCTAGTGGTTAAGTAAAGTAAAAGGGTACACATTTGGCGTATAGGCCCCTGAACTAGTTACAAACTGCGTTTCAGCCAGTGGCTTCTATTGAAGTTTCAAATACGGTATTATACAAGTTTTACGGAATAAGGTAGGACGTTGTATCACGTTGTATATTGACATTATGCAAAGTCGTTTATCACCAAACCAGGTTGTAAAGCGCCAACAGCTGTTACCAAACACTTGATAAACCAAAGGCTTGATTGTGCCTGTCCGAGGGCTTATACTATCCGTTTAGTTTATAACGTGCAACTGTGAAACAAACTTTATTTTATTTTATCCACGCCCAGTGAAGTTACACAGTAACTTTCGCGCCTTCCATCTAAAATCAACTCCGCCGGTTGCACTACCTACGTAGTTTGCGTTTCCGCGGCATAAAATCAATAAAAATAATGGACTCTGCATACCCACATAATTGACTTTACTCCGCCTTCGCATGCTCACGATTTCCGTTCTGCTCCTTGAGACGTTGCCTCAGCTGTGCCCTTTTGATGTTTGTCATCACTTGCGTCGATTGGTATAGCCATGAACCCTGAAATTTTTTTTCACAGCTAAAGTCAATAAGTTTATACTTTATATGCAATAGATTAGAGCAAGCTTAATATATAATAATAACTACATCATCATCATTTCAGCCGTAAAACGTCCACAACTGAACACGGGCCTCCCTCATGGTCTACATGAAGGGTAGTTGCCATACTCACCACGCTTGGCAGGCGGGTTGGCTAGCGCAGTACGGGATGTTGAAACATGGAAAGACGCTGCTGCCCAACTTCCGGAGCTCAGTAAAACGGTAACATTAGTAGATGTTTTTTTTTTAAACTGTGTCGCGAAAGTGACACCCTCCTCTCCGAGGAATAAATAAGATAATAATAATTTTATAGAATTATTATATAACCTTAACAATGTATGTCATACATAACATATTTAACGAAATTATCAAGAACTAGCACGTTGTTTTTAATTAGCACAGGAAGTACCGTGCTAGTTAAAAACTGTGATAAAAAGGTTACGGCTAGGTGCGATTTCTCAAACCACGCGAACATTCATAAAAGTACCTTATGATTTATGAAGGTCGATAAATATATACCTTACAGAACTGCATACATACATCATATAAATCTTACAAACATTATATATAACCGGATTCTGGTAGTTCAAAAATAAGCCCACAGCAAAATGTACTTAATTTTTTTTTTATGTTGTAAAAACCAGCTGACTAAAAATAGTAAACCGAGGATTTTTTTTTAAATTGTATTTTTAAGTAGGATTTGAGGTTTCTACTTGGTATGATTATGTTTTATACCAAATCCGACTCAAAAGTACAATTATTTTACAAATTTTTACTTAATATTCGTCGGTATACTTTTTTTTTTGTAAAAAGCACTTATTTCATATTTTTAGTGATTGTTTCGATGTTGATGATGCTCACTAAAAAGGTGTTAGCGTTACAAAACCCCCTGTATATCATAACAAAGATTCAAGATTAACTGTTCATTTCATCATTTAACCCATATTTTGACTCACTTAGGGGTCCAATTTTTTTCGACCTCTATATGGGACCCACACTTGAGTTATATCTTGTTTCCATCAAAATCGGTTAATAAACGACGAAGTTATCCGCAAACACACATAACTTATATATATTTTTTTATATGTAATTATAATATACGATCGGTAAGGTCGAATTGAGAAACCTCTTCCTTTTTTTCGTCGGTTTAATATCTGTAGGTTCTACTGTTTTAGCACAGTGCTAAAACAGTAGAACCTACAGCATGTTTGGTTTAGCCGCTCACGCATTAGTTGCACAGTTTCCAGTTACTCGGCAAGCATAATATTTACATAATCTTGTGTAAAGTTATATCCTACTGGGCCAAATAACCGACTAACTTGAGACAGTCACATTAGTTGAAGACCGAATACATTAACTGAAGGTTACTTAAGTCATCAATTATATTTTAACCTGTAATTAATAAGGTATTTAAATTTTACAGCAATTTATTTGTAACGATAATCGGGGTTGATTATTGGCTACTTGATAGCGTATAAAAATCAACATTATTATTCTGCCAACAAACTGTTGCACAGTTTGGCAGACATTATTTTAAGATAAATGTACATTTAATAGAAATAAATATATAAAATAAAAAAAAAATATAAATCCAGTATTGCAGTCGTAATAGGTAGAGGTTACCGCTTTACATCAGACCTTGAGCTTGTCTCGTCATTTAGTGGTATAAAAATAATGTATATTACAAAAATAAAAGAGACCTGTATTTTTTCTTTGTAAATTAATGAAACAGTACTTTTAAAGCGCATTAAAGTTTATAGTGGGCGCTCGTGTCGTCATAAAATAATTATAAACAGTACCGATTCACGACGGCTCGTGACGTCACGCTACCTTTCGACATGATGCATATCAATCCGAGGGTACACATTACAACAAAAATTATGTGACCTCCGAGTCTAGATAAAGTGTCAGTGGTTACTTATTTTTATTTTATAAACTTGTTATTAAATAGATGGGACGGAAGATAACTTCAGCCTCTTGATAATTTTATTATGAGTCGTGTTGTGTTTTATTTGACTGCCACTAAATAAAGTTACTTCTTGGCATACGTGCAGGTACTAAAGCTTATTGTCAGATGAGGAATCGGTCGATGTTTGTTGGCCTTTTTCCAAAAAGCTTAACCATCTTAAGCCAGATTAGGTACTGCTGTATTGTAAGCCAAAAGGGTTGACGTTAGTATGGTTGGTAGGTTGAGGTTAGAAGAAAGTTAGTAGGAACGAACAATTGCCCATATCTTATTTTATCGAAGGAAATCGATAGCAACAAGGTCGAAGCTACGAAATATCTAAATTATTCAATGTTCTGTCGATTTAATGCTTCTACGTTATTAAATATGTATTTGATATTTTCTGATTTCATCGACAGCAAGGTAAAATTATGTCAGCGGTTTATAATTTGAAAATTTCCTCCAAAAACGTTTAACGGTAAAAAAAATTACTGCAACTTTCGCGTTTATAAAAAAATAATATGCAGTTTCACAACTAGATATTATGAAATTAAAATAGCAGTTCTGAAATTGGTTTTATTTCCACTTAAAGATTTTTTTAACCCCCCGCCGTGGGGTGCCGGCAGTAGAATGTTGCCCCTCCTCTCATGCCCGTGGATGCAGTAAGAGCCTGCTAAGGGATACCTCCGGAAGATGGGCAGCAGCATCTTTCCGTGTAACAACATCCCGTACTGCGCTCACCACTGCCAAGCGTGGTGAGTATGGAAACTACCCCTCATGGAGATCCATGAGGAGAGGCGTGTGTTCAGTAGTGGACGTTTTACGGCTGAAATCATGATTTTTTTAAATGTGACGTCACGAATTTTAGGACTAGAGTGCTATGTGCGAGAAGGCACATCGTCGACCCCCTCTCTCCCCCTTAACGAGCGGCGTCATTTATGGATGACCTCTTAAAGAAATAGAAAGTGTTTATTTATGCCTCAAAGATAACACATACATGAAAAATAACACATTAGTTATAGAAACCTAAATCGGTCGCTAACTCGGCACACGGCGTGAGAACACGGCACTGATTATCATGGCTTAGTCCGCTTCTGGACATAGACAAGCCATCCATCAACTTGCTCCATTTTGCCCTGTATTCTTGCAAGACGCTTTGGTTTTCACCGAATAACACCATATCACATTTATTAATCCTTAGACTAAGCCTTTTTATACTTTAAATAACGAGACAAGTCGAATGCCCACCTGATGTAAAGTTAACCCCTGCAATACCGCGGTGATTACGTTCACTAAGCGAGTGACCAACCGCTGCATTGCATTGCGCCCGTCACCTTGAGACATGAGAGTTGTAAGGTCTCATGTGCCTGTCATTTCACCGGCCCCCTTACCCTTCAATCAAACCGTAACACATCAATGCAAAGATTACAGCTTGTGGACAGAAACAGATATGGTGATATACTTCCCCGGATGAGCTCATCACAAAATTTCCACTACTACTGAGACTCCGAGCATACGACGAAGACGACTTAGATAAAGATAGAGAAAAGTTTATTATGTCACATTTGCACAATCAAATAAAAAAAAATCACCTATTCGATTTTAAGACTAGTGACAAAAATGGTCACTACTCAGCATGTGCTGCGGTAGAACAAGTCGTACCACAACAGCGCTGGTCTTCCGTAGTAACCATGATGTGCGTTTGGTGCTACCGCAATGCACGGTAATTCAATATTTAGTAGGTAAGGTACATATTAAAATGGAATGAAAAAGAAATATATTATGAAATACAAAATAAATAAATATAACATTATCACAAAAAGGAATATAAAATTATATGGATAATGTTTAACATTTCAAATGAATTAAACAAAAACAATTTGCATGCAATGTAATATACAATTAAAAAATTATCACGGTTTAGTACTAAATATGAAAATCAAAGTAAAGGTAAGGCACAAAACGACTACTCATTTTATTCAAATTTTTGAGTATGTATAAGGTACTTCTTTAATGAATTTCTAAAAGACCAAATTGAAGAGGAGTTCCTGATTGGAGGTGGCAAGTTGTTCCAACATTCCGTGGCAGCGTACCTGAAACTGCCACGAATAGCAGTCGTTTTGTGCTGGGGGCAAATAAGTCGAATGGCGAATCTTACGTGGCGAACTGAAAACTGTGCAACAACTTATGCAAGTAAAACTTCAACTCACCACCATAATCATGCAGTTCAGCAGGATAGGTATGGAGAACACGACAGATATGAACAGCCCTTTGCTGTCAAAGTACTGCTGCCTCGAGAATAGGGCCCAGTTACGTGCGGCCACCGCATTAATGTGCTCAGAAAAGTATACGAGGAGTACTGAAACAAAACGTATAACATTAGAACGAATTGAAGTAGAAATTGAAAATCATTGGCATACAATAGACCACAATACATGTACATTACAATTAAAGAAAATAAATAGGCCAAATGCGGGTCGTGATCGATAAACGATAGAAAAATCTAGAAAAAAAAATCATTCCCATTTTACGTGTAGGACAATTATTTTATTAATATTTATTTATAACCCCATTTTTTTACAGCGGTATTAAATGTCCTTGCAAAGTTACAGCTTTCTAGTCACTTCGCAGACAGAAAGACAGAAGACAGACACAGCCAAATCATTTTTAAGGTTCCTTGTTGTACAACGGAACATTAAAAAAGAAAAAAAACTAAAGATTATTATGTAGATTAGATATTGGACTACGGTGTAGCGGTGTGAGTCAAGGGGTTCCGCCTCAGCTTCGAGCTACTTCACATGAGCAAAGCAGCACTGGTATTCTGACGGAACCTGTGTGTCTACCATTAATAATTGTCACTGTTAGATCGCCTGTCGTTACTTCAGTAGTAATAGTAAGTTACTATGACATCTGTCAGATTTGTAATATAAGGTAACAAATTCTAAGCAAATGAAGCCCAAACTACAGGAGCTGTAGTATAGTTTACTGCGTATTTTAGTACCAAACTATACGCTAGAGGCGCTGTACAAGTTTTCATACATTTTTTTTAACTACAGTCGCTAGCGAGTATAGATTGTGAAAACCAATGGTAAACCTACTGTTTCTACATCACGACCAACCACTATACAACGAAGCAAAACAAAAAATGGCATAAATTAATTTGAAGAAAAACAAAACACAATTTTTATTCTAAAATTATCTACTAGCTTTTTTTTTGCCGTCGGTTGCCGTGGAATGTTGCATGCACCTCTCTTGCCTGTGGATGCGATGAGAATCAGCCAAAGGATTCCCCCGGAAGATGGGCAGCAGCGTCTTTCCATATATCAACAGCCCGTACTCCGATCACCAACCCGCCTGCCAAGCGTGGCGTGTATGGCAATAAACCACCATGATCACTTCGTGATCCATGAGGGAGGCATACGAGTATGTCTAGCTGTGAACGTCGCACGGCTGAGATGATGGTAAAAATATCCAGGGCTATGGTTTATAATTTCATGTGATGTGCGATGCAAGCAAATATCAAATCTACTACTTAAGGCGCGTTAGCGAGCTGATCTTTAGCTTTATCTTTGCTGTTCTTTAGATGCTATACCCTCTATAAATACAGGTAGTGGAAAATAACTGAAAGGTCACTAAAAATATTCAACATTTTATGTTCAAAGTCCCCGTTTAAAATTTTGATTAAACTTCATTATGTATTTACTTCAGAATAAATTCTCAAAGAAACCTGAAAAAACACAAATCCTATATCAATCTATAATCTTCTTCTAAAGTTAAGGTATATATTTTTATTATTTTTACACCAACGGGTAGATTTTATTTATAACCAAAGTGCCAGCAAAAAAAAATTACTTTGAATTTATCATGAATTATTATTGCAAATACGACCGAGGATAACTAGGAAGTATGAAATAGTACTCACACAATACTGTAAATAAAACCAATTGGAAGTTCCCATAGTTTCTAGTGGAGATGGATGTGACAGTTACCATTATGTGAAATGATATTAAAGCAATCAGCCAAGGGTCAGCCCATTCAATCTGAAAAGAAAAATACATACATACTTTACTTACTTATATTACTTACTTTTTAGAGTTTCGAACCTCAAGAGCAAAAACCATGATGATGGAATTCGAAAGGATTAATTCAATAATAATAATCCGAATTACAAATCTTAAACGAAGTCTTATCAATTCTTAATTTAAATTTATGTGTCTTTTTAATAAAGTTTAATAGTGGTAGCGCCATCTAGTGTAAATTCAATACGAAGAAGTTAAAAGTAAATTTTTGATATGTATTGCTAAACACACAAAATAGATATACCAGTAAGTGGCGTACAATGACTGAATGCTCTACTGCCTATTATTTCGGAACCCTTAGGACTTCAGTCTTACTCGCACTAGTCCGGTTATTTTTCATTGTGTTTAATAGCGCTATATAATGGTCATAATGGGTGCCACAATGTTAGTTAAGCCATAAACATATTAAATGATACTTGGTATTTACGTTATAGTCATTGGCGTAACTAGTTTTTCATAATTAAAATTCATAAGAGTCAGAGTTCAAATTCAAACCAGACAAACTGAATTGCTATGTACTTAATGTATTGTGTTCAGTTACGCTTAGCGAAATACTTTCCGACATTGTTGCCATCTAAATAAACAGTACCTAATTAGCATTTCAGAACTAGAAACACTCATTGCTACAAAAGGATATAATCAGTGTTGGATTTTGTAGTATAATTATACTATTTGTACCATTATTTCATTATGTGTAGTATGTAGTATCTTTAAGCCAGAATACTACGCGAAAATACCATAATTTTACCTTCAAGCCGATTAACAGCTTTTATTGGTTGAATCATTTTGCTTTTTATTATTTATCCTACAATTTCGGGAAGTTCTGTATGTATGGTAATATCGAATCAGCCAGCGATTAGTGGTGGCTAAAAGAACAAAGTATCCAAAGCCGAAAATAAGCGACAGCGACAAGCTTCGGAGAATCCCCGCGTAGTGTTGTACTTTATCGGTCGTTCTAACAGATGGGTGTGATGGTCGGTGCTGAGATAAACATCTACTTGCCTCAATTTGATTGATTTGTACATTAACAATTACTAAATAAAGAAAATTTCACTTACATAAATTCATTTTAATATTGAATTCCACGAAAAACGAAACGTAGTATAATTTTCGACAAGTAGTATATTTTTAATATCCAAAGACAATAATTTTTTGAGGGTCTGAATCCAACCCTGGATATAATGCTTTCAGAAATCTATGATCAGATCATACATCAATTCAATCATTAATTTGCATTTTTTTATAACCACTGCAAGAGAACCTCCGGAAGATACACGGTACACGATACAACATCCCATACTGCGCTCGCTAACCCGCATGCCAAGCGAGTATGGTAACAACCTCTATGTATAATCAGTACCTGGATCTCCAAGTCCATGACGTACAGGTCCAGGTACTGATCAGGCATAAGATCATCCACTGAATCTGAGAATCCAGTGCTGGACCTTTGTCCAGCAGTAGATGTCCTAGATTCTATGCCGTGGGGCGCCGGCAGTAGAATGTTGCCTCTCCTCTCTTACCCATGGATGCAGTAAGAATCTACCTCCAGAAGATGGGCAGCAGCATCTTTCCGTGTTTTTCACTACCCTATACTGCGCTCGCCAACCCGCCTGCCAAGCGTAGCGAGTATGGCATCAACCCCCTTATGATGACAATACAACCAAAAACCCGGCCCCGAGTCCCCGGCGGCCCCGCTAATCCTGGCTACGGTAGCAGTCACGGTAACGGCGGGACTAGGGGTGCTAAGAATCCCCGGGACACGATCGGCTACCAACCCCTACGACGACCACTGGCCCTGGTAACACAACATCCGCACTTTGAGGACAGATGATAAGATTGTTGAGCTGGAAGAAGAAATTAGTAGATTACACTGGGACATTTCGGGGCTATCAGAAGACCGTAGAGAGGGCGAGGACACGATATCCCTTAAGTCCGGTAACCTACTATACTACCGGGAGGGCGACCAACAGTACCAAGGTGGTGTCCGGTTTCTCGTTCACAAGTCACTCATTAACAACATTGTCACCATCGACAGTGTGTCGAGCAGGGTCGCGTACCTAACACTCAGAATTTCTAGTCCCAATGGTTCCACAAGAAATGAGATTGATTTCATCCTGACCAACAAGAAACGAATATTCAATGATGTCTCTGTGATTCACAGGGTGAAAACCGGCAGATGTGAACCGGTGATTACCGAATTGTAAGAGGGACATTGAATATGGACGTTAAACTTGAAAGGTCCCGTTTGATGAACGCTCCGACCCACTCGCGCACATATCCAAAACCTCGAGAGCTTTCAACTCGAACTCGCAATTCGCTTTGACTGTCTAGATGCATCGGTGGACGAGATCAATAACAGGTTCGTAGAAACCGTCCATACGGTGGGGTCTCAGTTCTATAAGACTTACTAACGGAGCGGAGCATGTAGTGGACTCAGGACCCAATCACTGGATCGAACTCCACAATCCCAAGATTATTTCCAACGAGAGGCACTACTACAAGAGAATGGTTCGGGAAGCGAATAAAATTAGGATATTTCTTAATTTCAAATTAAGAAATATCCTAATTTTATTCGTGAAGACGGCTTCAGACTCTCTGCCTCATGGAATCCAGTGATAGCCAAGTGTACTCAGCGTGTGAATAAACCAAAGTGTGCTGATACAGTTAGTGTAGTGTGCTGTCCCAGTGTGAACCGGCCTTAAATCTCAAATTTCTAATTATGAAGACTAAGTGAGGGTAGTCTGAAAAGATGCCTTCGCTTTGCTGCAGTTAACTTCAGCACGCCAGTCTCCCCGCGACCACGACCAGGTGCAATCCGGTCGAATCGTCGGGAATAAAATAAAGGTAATTACGCGATAATTACCCGATAACCCAATATAGTAATAATGTGTTGTGATCGCGAAAGTTTAAAAAAGACTGTGACGTGAGTATTTTATGTGATCACAGTAATACAATCTACAGTTTTCAAAATCTCAAACTCACACTGTCTGTCCTTTTGTAATTAGGGTTCCGGACCAAAATGGTAAAAAGGAACCCTTATAGAATCGCTCTGTCTGTCTGTCTGTCACAAATGGATATCTCGAGAACAACTGATGCTATCGACTTGCAATTTAAAATGGTAAAAGACAACACTTTTTTACTAATATAGCATGTATGAAAATGTTAAAAATAATCTTATTTTGATTGCAGGGGGGCGGATAGGGGATCTCAAAAATTTTAAGTGAAGTTACTAGGCCGTGTGGGGTATCATATAAAAGGTATTCATTTGCACATTAATAAACAGTTTTTAGTTTTCCTTTAAACAGTATTGTTTTTGAATTATTTACAAAAATGTCGAAAAAACGACCGTTCCCCCCCCTTATCTCCGAAGTTTGCAGAGATAAACCCGTGATACTTTTAAAGCTAATAGAAGTGTATGTAAACTTTATAGGAAAATTGTAGCGAACTCTCTAATTTGCATAGTTTTTTAGACAAGGGGGGTTGAAGGGGGGTTTTCAAAAATTTTGTAAAGTAAATAGGTGATGTGGGGTATCATATGAAAGGTATTCATTTGCACATTAATAAACAGTTTTTAATTTTCCTTTAAGCCGTATTGTTTTTGAGTTATTTACAAAAATGTTGAAAAAACGACCGTTCCCCCCCCCCCTTATCTCCGAAGTTTGCAGAGATAAACCCGTGATACTTTTATAGCTAATAGAAGTATATGTAAACTTTATAGGAAATTTATAGCGAACTCTCTAATTTGCATAGTTTTTTAAACAATAGGTGTGGAAGGGGCGTTTTCAAAATTTTTGGAAAGTAACTAGGTGATGTGGGGTATCATATAAAAGGTATTCATTTGCACATTAATAAACAGTTTTTAGTTTTTCTATGAGTCGTATAGTTTTTGAGTTATTTACAAAAATGTTAAAAAAAATAGCGTCCCCCCCCCCCCCCTTATCTCCGCAAACTTCCGAAACTCGCGCCAAGTTAAGAGCAGCCACAATGGCAGTTCTTAGATTTAAACACCAAGAACAATGGGGTAACTCCAGAAGCCCTCATACCCTTATCCTAGACAAGGCCCTAGAACGGCAACCGCTACTAAGAGCCCTTGTGACAGAATGCATGACGCACTGGCTCGAAGGGGATCGGAAACGGTTACCGTTGGCCCTGAACCGCTCCTCCCTTTACCCTTCTCTCAACTCCGATCCTGGACTAGGCTTCAAACGAGAGACTTACACAACACACGTTGGATAGGCTTGCCAGACTGCCGACCAGCAAGAGCGGCGCTTCCAACGCTATCACCAAGGCTCTCCCGATGCCTATTACAACTACAAAGAACGGACCTAAGGACAGTGGTGGGGACACTAACGGGCCACTGCACTCTTAACAAACACCTCTTCAACATCGGAGCCACAGATTGCCCCCTCTACAGAGGATGTCTGATGGAGGTCGAATCAGCTGCCCACATAGTCCTGGAATACGACGGAGTAACAGCACAAAGACAACAAATCCTCAAACAACCGAGGTCACTCCGTGAAGCCTGTGAAGACACCAGGAAGATTCTGCGCTTCTGGTCGGAGTTGGGCTGGCTATGCTAGCCAGACACCTCATGTATAATGAACCAACCTGGAGTCTAAATGCGGAAAAGGGAGTCACACACATAACATCTATGTGTAATTATAATAATAAATAGGTACTAATATCACCATCAACATTACGGCCGTAAATCGTCCACTACTGAACACAGGCCTCATGGATCTCCGTGAGTGGTAGTTGCCATACTCACCACACTTGGCAGGCGGGTTGGCGAGCGCAGTACTGGATGTTGATACACAGAAAGACGCTGCTGTATCCCTTAGTAGGATCTTACTGCATCCACCGGCATGAGTGGAGGGGTAACATTCTACTGCTGGCACCCCACACGGCAATTGCCATTTCCGGATGGTAAGGGCGCCACTTTCTCTGTACACCAATTCTGTGGGATATCTAAATAGTCTTCTAAGCATTGTCTTAAAGACAGACCTTAACACTCTTTCCACAGGAATTATTGTGGATTTTGGCGCACTACCCCAGCAGGTGATAGAATAAGTGAGAATGGATTGAGTCTATCTCAATCCATTTTGCTTGGTAAGTGTTTCAGTATTGGCAGCAATTCTAAGCTGTCTCTATGTGTTCACAGTGTAACTTACAGAGTGATGCTGTTATAAATGTGAATCTAATTCTAATTCTAGGGGGGGGGTTACCAGATCTGCACTGTTGTCCCGCATTGGGGTGTATTGTGCATTGACCCCCGAGGTGCTGCGTCGACCCTACCCTAACCAGCCCAACTCCTTGAAATACTGGAGAAGGACTCGGGGTCGCCGGCAGCATTCCATGAGCATCCCCGAAGGGTACGCAAATGTTGTGTTTGATTTATAAATGTGAAGTTTGATTGCAGATACGGTGATTGGTGGATATGATACTTTGGATTTATGGAAGCAAATAAATTTGTTTTTTTGGATATTAAGTGTCAGGAGATTTCTCAAAAGCCACTGGTTTATTTGTTGCGTACCCAACTCTGTGTGTGCTAGGGCATTAATTTACTATATTCATCATTGTGATAAATTATGATACAAATGTTATACCTATAATTAAATATTGGCATACTAACAAAATAAACTGATTATTTGATGAGAACTGATTATCTGAGATAGCAGTTTTCATTATCCAAAGCCAAGTAGACAATTAATTGTAAAACTACTCTATAAATAAGCCATGTAAGGTTTCTTTTCCTACAAATCCTTAGAACCACACTTATATAAGTGTTATGGTATACTTATGTATTTAAGTTGGTTCTATTCAATGGCTCTAGCTACTTACACAATCTAATTAGCAAAGTAGATAGTAATAGCAAAGAGGTTTATTAATGGAATGTTGATGGCATTGAAGTTTCTAGAGTTCAACTGTTGTTGTATTTAATTGAGTTCTATGACTGTATGACTATAATGCCCAGTCTAAAGACATAATGTTAATAATTATTTTACTATTTGCCTAAGGAATGTAAAATGTAAAAATTCGAATTCTTGACACTTACTAATAGGTTCGCAACACAGTATTTACTTGGTCACTTATCTGCATCAAATAAAGTGCACTTTGCCAGTAGGTATAGGTATCAGATACCTCCTTGTTTAAATTAAAACCTGATTGTCACTGGAATGTGATTTATCAGAAAACCGCAGACAACTTTAAGATTGGTTCAAAGTTGTCTTTGGCGGTTTCTGCACACAATTAGAACGTGGAATGGTTTATACTAAATAAATAAAATAACAAAACTCGATCTAAACTTGACGCAACATTTACAAATAGATTTTTAAGGAAGTACTTACACTGCGCAGATATGATATGAAATCCGATATTTGATTAACTTCCACAAACTCCTCCATCATTTGCAATTTCAATAAACTCACGAAATAACAAGAAATTCAGCACTGTTTTCAAGAATGACCGCAAACCAGCGAATGAACCTTTAGAAATGATGATGATGTTAATTAATAATATTGTGATCACACGACAGAATGACTTGATGTACAGAAAACATGACAACGACTTATAAATCGTAACGTCAGATATCATCAAAGCCATAGACATCATATAAAGACAGAATATAAGGATTATAAACTTGACACTGGTATTTGGAATATATTTGGAATATAATAATTTGGAATTGTGTAAAACCAAGCACAAAAAGCCATAAAATAAAAAGACATTTAAAGACCTCTTAGACGAGATATAACAAGACAAGGCACGCGCCTATTTCTCAATACAAAAAATTCTGCCATTTTTTGTTAAGTATCGATAATCAAAGGTCGATGTTCGCCTTCACAGATTAAGGAATCGATTGATATTTATTGCCACAAAATAAAATAACCAGAGTTTTTTACGAATAGGTACATACTTCTAACATAAAAAAAAAATAACAGTATATCTTTAAATTAATAGGTACCTACTTGAAATATAAAACTGAAATCAGTTTATTATTGCTATTGGCAATATAGGCTATTGCAGTGTTTATGTTTAAAATAGTAAAATACTTAGCAAGTAAAAAACAGAAATTATTATTACAGAATCCTGAGCGGAGCAAGGGATACAACATGCCAGATGAATATTTGTTCTGTAAATCAAATAATTATCGCATAACATGTTACTTGCTGTGAGCCTGTTATGGGATACTTCGGAAGATGCCCATCTTCTAGAGTATCCCTTAGCAGGCTTGTCTGTAGCTTCTTTCCGTGTAACAACGTCCCGCCTGCCAAGTTTGGTGAGTATGGCAACTATATGGAGATTCACGCGGGAGGCCTGTGTTCAGTAGTGGACGTTTTACGGCTATAATTATGATTATCAAATTAAATACCCAAATGCAGTAACAGGAAATACTGCTTGAATCATTCTGCAGCGCGATGGGTGAAACCCGTATGAAAAACTTTTTTTAAAATAAGAAAGAATATAATAATAAATAAATAATTCACCTTAGAACTCCGTCTTTTATCAACTTCTTTTGAAAATTCTATTTTCATCGAACAATTTGTTCCGAGGCGGGAATCGAACTCGCAACCTCTTGCATCGCTGATAATCTTTGCTCGCTGCGCCACTGAGGTCGTCAAATAAAAGTCCTACAAATCCCACTTGTATAAAAAATTACTCATGGTCAAACGTCAAAATTATCGTGTTTTTTAATTTCTCTCGTAAACGGTAAATTTGATTACAAAAATATGTGTCACAAAATTGTAGCTCATGGTAATAAAGAACACAATATGTCACTATTTCAGAAATATCGCAATTCGAAATGTTGGAGAAAATTAATTCCACATAAAAAGAACAAAATATGTACACAGCACATTTCTTCCTATTATGTGGAATTCTTTTTCGGCAAGTGTAATACGACTTCATCTATTTTTAGTATTTATCTTAGCGGGAAAACCGTTAAGAATATTATTTATTTATTTTCTAAGACTCACAATTACATTATTGTATATTTTACGTAAGCTACAATTTTGTATGGCTTTATTCCTCTGATATAAATTATCGTTAAAGAGAGATATGCAAAAAACTGACATTAGACCTTAAAAAACTATTAGGCACACGTGAATTTTGAAATTTTAACGTATTGGTGTTTCTACCCAACATCTGTACCAATTCTTATAAAGCTTGAAGGATCGGGGATTAGGGGAATCGCATTAAACTGGTTCAAAAGTTACTTGACGGATCGGAGACAGTGTGTTAAGATTGGTCAAATAATAAGTAGTACACAGCAAATAAATTACGGCGTTCCACAGGGAAGCATACCCGGACCCACATTATTTTTATTATACATCAACGATATTCATAAAATCTCGATAATTAACGCTGACATTTTATGCTATGCTGACGATACTGCTTTTGTTTTTCATGGCAAGACATGGTCTGATGTCGCTCCTCGGCCGAGCATGGTATGTTGTGTCACAGTGGCTACAGAAAAATCTACTTACACTAAATACCAAAAAAACAATGTAACTGTGCTTCCATAAGACTTTGCGTCTGCACCACATAGTAATTTCAAAATATACACATTCATAATTATTTTTGTTCAAGCGTCTCCTGTTCCTGTGAATTGTTAACCCGCAAAGAAAATTTTAAATATCTGGGACTTCACATTGATGAGAATCTTAACCTCAGGACTAACATCGGGGTTCTTTCGGCTACAACAAGGAAGATAATTAACGTATTGCGAAATTTGCCGTGCGCTGCTAGTTTGAAAACCCTCAAATCAGTAAACTTCGCACTTTGTCAATCCATCATAGTATACTGCATCACATGTTGGAACAGTGCCGCAAACTTTTATTATCCAAGCAGAAAGAGCTCAGAGGTCGGTCTTGAAGGTAATGCTATGAAAACGTTATATTTTTCTCTATTAAAGTTAACTAATTTTTTACTTGCCAAATAGAGCACAAAGGTTATATTGTTGTATAGCTGAGCCTAGTGAGGGAGTCAACAATAACCTCTTCCAGTTAATAAGTTTTTCAGCATTACTTGTATTAATAGGTGCTAAAAATTATAATGTTTTTGCTGTACTAAATATTATTTTCATAGTCATTTTAAATTTATACAAACAAGCACACATGGTAGTAATATGTTGTGATTGCGAAAGTTTAAAAAAGACTAACGTAGGTATAACAATTTTGTGACGTAATTAATACGTAACAAAATTGTTTCATCGATATCGATGGAAAGCATTTCGAAGTGACTAAAGAAAAAATGTCATCCCTCAAACTAGTCTAGAATTTTTTTACAATTGAATATTTTTTATTCAATGTTCTCGATCTTAAATAACGAAAAACACTTGTAAATGTACGAAGTTGGTTACTATTTCAACAAAATTATACTCACAGGTGAAATGCTATTCCATCTTTTTGTAGATTTGATGTATTGGATTTCTTTTTGCATCCGCTAATAGCACAAACAGGCATTTTCCCAAGAGTGCAAAAGTGATTCTGTGATTGGGAAATCGATTATTGAGTTAGCTTATAGTAACCCGTTAGATTTTTGGCGAATAGGATTGACTGAGGGGAAGGTCCGTCGGTGACTAGTCCATATTTATCTCGTCTAAGATAGTCATAATATTGGTATAAATAACATGATCGAGAGTTGAAATAAAACTAATTATACTCTGTGGCTACATTGACCGACAAAATCGACAAATAGCTGAGTTTGTACCACACTGGTCTGAAGGAGCATAAATATCACTGTAAATAACTGAAGCCATTTTATCATAGTGTTAGCGATTTATACGTGACATTAGTATCTCTTTAATATCCGTCTGTATTTAATATGTCGGAAAAAAATAAAAAAGTTAATTTCTGCTCTTTGTGATTAAAACATCTATGTTTGGTGCTAGTGAAATAAACAGTACGTGTTTTCACGACACCTGTGTGAGCTATGCATGATTGTACTTGTTGATTACCTCAAACCACATAGACGCACCGGTATTGCGGCGAGATGTTATCAAATACAATAACAAGGCGAATATGCGTCCTATTCATAGTGATCGCTACACAGGATGTGCAAGTTTTAGGTAACAATATTAAACCTGGGAATGACCGTTTCGGTTTGGATGTCACTGGTTGCTCATTGTTTCACAAGCTGTGCTCATATTTGGACGATGACCTCGCTATATTGTCCTGTGCTCTAAACGCTGCTTACAATAAGACGCAGGTCACTTCAGCTTGTCAGCAGAAAGTGTGGACACACCAGAATGATTTGCTTGACAATGCTTATTTGGACTATAAGCTAAAAGGTCCATGTCAAGATGAGCAAGGAATACTCAGCTGTTTTAAATCACCTGATTTAGGAATAGATTGTATATTGAAAAAGAAGCCAAGTGTAAATGACAAGATATGTTGGAACATAATCAACCAAATTGAATCTCTGATCTTCAATGACTGGCAAATAACCGGAAACTTCTTGAAGAACTGTAATGATGATATACAAGCTCAAACTTGTGGGATGCTACAGCAGGACAACAAGGGCCTGTCACAAATACCAACTCTCAAATGCCTTCAGAGTAAAGAACTAAAACTACGCCCAGAATGCAAAACTGAGATGTATGTACTTCAGGATATGAAATACAGCACTCTTCAATTAGATAAATTAATATTTGTAGCTTGCAATTTAGATCAAAAGAACTTTTGTCCTGATGAAGTGCCTGGATCCTGGCTGATGTACAAGTGTCTTTTGAGGCATAAATATGAAAATGGTAAGGTTGCCTTATTTAAAAACAATATGTGGCTTGACATCATTTAATAAATATAATACGGCTTACACCACATACCTAACTTATTATCATCTTCCTGACATTTCGTAGACCATATAGAGGAGAGTTCTCGTCTCGCGGCCCTTGGAGTCGGCCACAAACGGTGCTCATGTAGAAGGGCCTCTAAATGGTCTACGAAACGTCAGCAAGATGATAATAAATTAAGGTATGTGGTGTAAGCCGTATTATATTTATTAAATAAAGTCACTTACAGTTCTTTGCAGTCCCTATCAGATTTTTGTACATTTTGGAATTAAATAACTTGAAATATGAAATTTACCAAACATTTACATTTACAGCAAACTTACCATGACTGAACATATAGACCACATCACAGATAAAGCTTTAAAAATCTTGGTTTTGTAATCTGTACCTGCAACCCCTTTTGTGATTTTAGCTGCATTACTACATACTTCAATGTAGTAATGCAGCTAAAATCATACTTGAATACGCTAGTACTATCTGGTCTCCAAAATATATCACACATACGCACAAAATTAAAAAAATACAAAGTAAATTCGTAAAACATTCAAATTACCGCAAAGGAGTCTTCCTAAACTATGATGATGGGTGCATAAATCACGGTTTAACGACTGCAAGATTGGCGTACATTATTAGATCTTATGTTTCTTTTCAAAATAGTAAACAACGAATTAAATTCTCCAAATCTTCTCGGCACCATAAAATTTAATGTACCTAAAAGCGCACGCGTCTCGCGCCTTTCTTATCAGTACCTCACTGTAAAACAAATTATGCTGCGAATGCGCCAATCAATCGTATTTCTTCCATTTAATAATATTTTTCATGTGTTGACATCTTCAATACCACTCAATATTCCTTCAGAAAATAAATTCTTAATTTAATAAATAGTAAGGTAAGTGCATAGCTGTACGGGCTGCACCTTTAATTGTTAATTAGTTTGATAAAAAAATCGCGTGCTATCCATATAAATTGTTTATTAGTTTTTATATTAGTTATACCTACACACCATTGTCTTTTAACTTGATGGTAATCTCTTTTTTATGACTGCTTGCACTGTATTAGTACACAGATGAATTAGTTAAGAATATAATTAGTAAATAATTGGCTGTTTTAGATTAAAGAGACTAATTTTATAACAAGTGCTGTTGGTTTTCTTTCCAAAATAAAAAATAAAGCGGAAAAGTAGGCGATACAAATTAGTACCGTCAAGTAGGAAAAAAGGGTTAAACTGACCTCTGGCTAAAGTTGTATGACGCACCTAACAATATTAATTTACTTTAATATTTTTTTTTACAGGAATGAGGAAAAAGTGCCTGGATCAGCTTTTTTATGACCAAAGGAATATAGTTATGAATTACAGAAATAGCAGAGGACTGGTAAGGTCATGCAAAGAAGACATCAGAAAGTACCATTGCAGAAAAGGTGTTGTTGACGATAAAGATGTTAGACTCGCACAAATACTCCTATGTTTAGAAAATGTCACAAGGAATGAAAGCACTAATTTAGCGCCCGAATGTACAGCAGAAATGTCAGATCACAGGAAAATGCTAATGGACGATTATAGACTATCTCCGGAGTTGATGCAAAACTGCGCCAATGATATCCTAACACTCTGCAAGGGTATAGAAGCTGGTGGGAAAACCATACATTGCCTGATGGACCATGCGCGGCCCAGACGACGTAAAGAAAAACGAATAAGCATGGGTTGTCAGAAATCACTAGAAAATCTCGTCCAGGAAGCAGACCCTGGCGAGGATTGGAGAGTAGACCCCATTTTGCGCAAAGCATGCAAGCCAGTAGTGGACAAAGCCTGCCAGGATGTAGTAGGTGGCAATGGCAGAGTTATGTCATGCCTCATGGAGAAACTGGGGACAGTGGCCATGACCTCAGACTGCGAGGCAGCTTTGATACAAATACAGTATTTTATATCGAGAGATTTCAAACTAGACCCCCAGCTATACAAAGCATGCAAGTATGACGCTGTTACTCTCTGCAAGTCCAAGTTCCAATGGCCTGATGCAAGCGATGCTAGGTCAGAGAAAGATCTACTAATATTGCCTTGTCTGTATAACTATGCATATGGCTCAGAGACAAGAGGCAAGTTGAAGCCGAACTGTGAGCACCAAGTTCGCAGGGCAATGAGACAGAGGGCTATGAGTGTGGACTTGCTGCCAGAGATTGAGGATGTCTGCATTGATGATCTAGCATTGCTCTGTATAGAAAACTCTGGGAAAGGTGAAGAGATCTCTTGTCTGCAGGATAAAATAAAAGAGCTATCTCCGAAATGCAGAGATGTGGTCAACAACTTTACTGAAACGCAAAGTGGTCACATTGAGCTGAATGTGGTGGTAAACGTGAATTGTAGAGTCCCAATGGAGAGACTCTGCTCATCAGAACTGCAAAGCAAGAAGGAAGAAGATGATGTTATGGAATGCTTGATTGCCCACAAGAATGATCCAGAAATAAAAGCTAATGTTAAATGCAGGGCAGCTATTGAACATGAACAATTGATCTCTCTTAAGAATTATAGGTTTACGCGTAAATTTAAGAATGCTTGTAAGTCATATGTTGTAAGGTATTGTCCGAAGGCTCAAACTAAAAGTCAGGTAGTGATTTGCTTAAGTGAAATTGTGAGGAATGACACGATAGCTAGAAGAAAGCATACTATACTTAAAGACTGCCGTCAGCAGTTGAGGAGTCAGCTGTTTCAGCAAAAAGAGAGTATTGACTTAGATCCAGAGCTTAAGGAGGCTTGTAAGAATGATTTGCAGCAATTTTGTCCCAAAGCACCTCATGGAGAGTCCGCAGCATTAGAATGCTTACAGACAGCCAGTGCAAAACTGTCGGAAGGATGCACGAAGGCACTGTTTGTAGTCAAAAAACAAGAATTTAATGATAATGCTATTGACTATCATTTGATTACAAGTTGCAACAGTATGATAGACTTGTACTGTCATAATACGGAAACATCGAAGATTCTAGAGTGTTTGAAGGTAAGTACTATTATTAAACACTACTAATTTAAATGTTCATTAACCACAGCCGTAGGACGTTCACTGCTGGCCTCCCTGATGAATCTCGCAAGTACTGATCACAAAGTGGTTAAGTACTGATCACAAGGTGGTTAAGTACTGATCACAAGGTGGTTAAGTACTGATCACAAGGTGGTTAAGTACTGATCACAAGGTGGTTGTTGCCATACTCACCATGCTTCGAGCGCAGTAGGTACGGTATGTTGATAATGATACACGGAAAGACGCTTGCTCACCTCCTGCAGGTTTCTCTTGGCAGATTCTTACTGCATCCACGGGCAAGAAAGAAGGGGCAGCATTCTACTGTCGGCACCCCACGGCTGATACGGTATCCCGTGTGGATATCGTCAACTAATTGTACTATTATATAAAAGTGAAAGTATGAATGTTCCCTTTTCACGTCAAAACCGCTGAACCGATTTGGATGGATTTTAGTATATGAGTAGATAGGTTACTTTTCGTTGCGTAAATTAGTAGTTGTAGGGTAGTTGTAAGTAGTGGTTGTAGTAGGTGCGGTATGAAGTTCACCGTGAAATCTAGTAATAAATAAATAATAAACTCGCACACAACTGACAAGTTACTGTTTTAATATTTGGAGCTAACACTTCTTAAATTAAATGTTATTAAAAATGAGCCAAATTAAGCCGTGAGCTTTTAAATTGATCCTAAGTTATCAGCAATATTCTAATAAATAAGTTTGAGGATTATCTACAGAACTAGGCGTCATTAAAATCTCAATTCTTTTGTGGGCGAACATTGACATTTAAAAAAAAATTGATTTGGAACTTGAAGATTCACGTTATAATCGCATATTTTTACATTACAATTTTTTTTTGTAAATTTCGAAATTTTATCTACTGAGAATTTGATAAAAAAAAAGAAATATTCATCTGACGATTCTATTGAATTAGTATGTCAACAAACATAAAAGTATTTGTTTATACAGGGGAAGGAAAATGCTAGTTTCTATTACAGTATGACTACCCAGCCCATGTTTGTCCTGGTAGTCATACTGATATGACAAAATAGTACAACTCGGAAGTAGCGACAACCACGACATTCCAAATATTGAACTTGTCTCCTATTTTCACATAATAATATGTTTCAGGATTATAGTTAATACCAGTAGTCGTACGGAAATAAGTGGCTGAGTATGGACTTGAGCATCTATGCATAATCATCATTATCATTGAACACAGGCCTTCAGCCTTTAGCATCTATTCATCAACATCATCATCACGGAACACAGGCCTCCCTCATGAATCTCCATGAAGGGTTGTTGCCATGCTCACCACGCTCGGCAGGCGGGTTGGCGAGCGCAGTACGGCATGTTGATACACGGAAGGACGCTACTGCCCATCTTCCGGAGGTATCACTTAGCAGGCTCTTACTGCATCCAAGGGCATAAGAGGAGGGGTAACATTCTACTACCGGCACCCCACGGCGGAATATCTATTGTAGATGATCTATTACCAACTTGGTATTCATGACGTACGGTACACTGATAGATGCCTGATTGTTAGATGAAATTAGGCTTGCCCACACTATCCTCCCAGTTTAGTCGGCAAAGGAAAGAACAGGTCATTATGTTGTCTGAAGTATACTAAGCCGCGAGTTACCTCACTATGATTTCCTTAATATAAATAAACGTATTCATGAGAAAATTCATCTATTTCAGGCACATCGCAAAGAATCTGACTTTAATGAAGATTGCAAGTTGGTCATTGTGAATAGAATGATCGAACAGAACACTGACTATAGGTTTAACAATAACTTACAGAACGCGTGTAAGTTGGATATTCATGAACATTGCTCTGAAGTTGTTGGTAAGTAAATTATTACTTAACCCTCCGTCGGTCGCGTGGGGTCTTTAAAGGCCCAGGTGTTACAAAAATGATAAATTCAACCAATTAAAACTAATCCAGCGACTCAATATTATAAGTACCCTCCTAACTTGGATTATATTTGCCGCTTATCGCCGCTTACTTTAGTTTGCGCGTAAGATCCGTGAGATTCAGACATGTTTTGTGCGTACTGGCTCTGAAACGCGACAAACGGCTGGCGTAAGTAAAACCGAGTAGAATTATTTTGTTTAGATTTATTTTGTAACATGTGTTTTATCTATGATTCTGTTGTTTTTTATTTAATTAAATAATAAAATGGACGAAAAACAATATCGTCGTATATTGAGCTGGTTGGATGATGAAAGTAGCGATTTTTACGGTGGTAGTGATAATAAAGAAGATAAATATGCGAATGTACCAAAACTTTAAAAAATGCGAAATGGATAACAATTGTGAGAAAAAGGAGAAGGCTCGTGTTTGCTAGCGATGGCCACTGAGGTGTTTTTTTTCATTCCTTGGTGTTGCAGCTCTGAAAGCTCGTATAATGTTGGATATTGTAAGCCCAAATAACAAAATGGTGCGAAAGTATTTTAAAAAAACACTGGCGTTTGAATTGTGTCGCCCGCAACTGCAATCGCAGGCTACTACTTGTCTCAATTCTCGAGGCAATGTTAGACAATTCATACCATTTCTTAAATTCTTAAATACCACCTTTTCAGGATGTTCAAAACAATGAAAATAATTTCGTTCATATGAGAAAAAGTTGCAATCATTGTCTATACATCAACATCATCATCATTGTCCAAGACAAACATACCGGAAATTCGAATCTGTTTGTAATTTTTGTATATGCCCAACACATACTAAATCGGTATGTACCAACAGTTTTCAAGAAAAATAGTACCTATAAAAGTGACTGACTTCAATTTGTAAAAGTTCATACTTTTTTTTGTTGGTTCATTCCAAATGTTGTGTAACTATGATCTTTATTCTAGTTTTATTGCATAAATATTTATTATATATAAAAGTTCCTTGATTTAACGAGAATAAAACATTGTTTTTGTAATTGTGATCTCAAGGAAAGTTTACACTCCTATTTCAAGATTGCAAGTTTAAAGCAGAAATAAAAATAAATTGCGTTACTCCATGTAGTTTTGTTGTCATTAAGTATATCACCAATTTTTTCATTAAATAATAAGCAAATAATAGTTAAAAAGGTGTTTTTAAGGCTTCCCCACGTGACCTACCGCGTAAACAAAAACTGCGCGACTGACCGAGGGTTAATAATTGCATACAAATAATATTTTTAAGGCCTTTAGCATCTTTGTAGATGATTTATACAGCGTCCGCAAACTTGTATTCATGCTGTACGGGACGCTGAAGACGCTAAGTGCCTGGGACATTGTTTATTTATTTATTTAGATTGGATACCCAACACAGGGTTACATATTATACACTTAAATCTAAGGGGCCGTCTCCAAGAGCGAGGGAATCGCGGCGATGTTATCGTCGTGCCACGTATTTCTATAGCGCAGATTCGTCGCGATTCCCTCGCTCGTGGAGACGGCCCCTAAAAGGTATATAACAAGGTGATCCCATAATTATGGCACCGTCTTAATGAGAAGGGTACTGATCAATTTTGGTGACCCTAGGGTCACAGGGACCGGAGTTATTGTGACCTCAAAAGGTCACCAAAAAATTAAGTCTTCAAATGGCCAAAAACGTCTAAAAACGCAAAAATGCCATTTTTGACCTTTGGTGACCTTTTGAGGCCTTCGCCCTCTTTTCTGGTACCCCCGTACCAATGCTTGTTTATTTATAAGCCTTGTTAAACAAGTTTGACATTGTACGCCCCTTTTTATCAGATTCATTTAATATTATGAGTCCTGTGACATTTTAGTATTTCGTATTCGTCTCAATAACTACGACTTTAAGTGTAAACAAATATGATATACATATATCTGCTATTATCATAACTAATAAGTTATGGCAAATAATAATTTTCCAGCAAACCAACCCCAAGACGTAGAGCTGCAAGGCAAAGTTCTGTATTGCCTAAAAGATAAGTTCCGAGAATCTAAACTGTCGACGCCGTGCGAGAACGAACTGGCTAATGTGTTGAAGGAGCAAGCCCTGAACTATAGGCTCGACCCTTTGCTAGGACGGCTTTGTAAAGCGGAAATTCAGACGATATGCTCGCTTCAGCCGGAGATAACTAACTCTGAGGGACAAGTAAGTGAAAGATAGTATATAATTTGTATTCTTTATTTTATTAAACCACACTTAGGTTTTAAAGGAAATGATTTGACCTATCTCGTCCCACTGCGGTGCAAAGGTCTCCTTCAAATTCTTCCAGTGATCTCTCTCCTTCGAAATAGGGAACAAATCACTATTGAATGAATCGAGGTCGACCCGCCATCGCTTGCCCGGCCTGCCCCGACGTCGCTGTTTTGTTTGTTCCGGTGCGGTACGAACCCACGTCCGTCGGGCAAATCGATCCTCGACCTGCTAAAGCCGGAAGTGCTTTAACCAACTAACCTACGGAACCCGATGAGGGGGTATATAAAATGCAATACCTGAATACACTTATAATTAACACACCAATTTAATCGCGTTCGATGTGATGACGTGCGCGGCGCGCACGCGGTGTCTTGTGTCAGGCGGCCGATGAAGACACCTTTCAGCCAGAATGCAGCGTCCATGAATTTGGAGAGACGCTTCAAGCACTCTTTTTATCTTCACCGGTCTATATTAGTCCACTGCTGGACAAGATCTCCCCCAATCGGTGTTTAACCCCCGACTTAGCGTCGAGGGTTGAAAAGACAAGGGGGGTGTTATAAGTGTAACCACTATACTATGTGCCTGTCTGTGGCACTTTAGCTCTTAAACGGGTGCACCAATTTAAAAGCAGGTTTTCGAGTCGTGGTTCTTAATCATCACGAAAGCCGTAGGACGTCCACTACTAAAAATAAGCCTCTCTCATCAATCCCCAAGCACTGGTAATAAGGGGATTGTTGCCTTACCACGCTTGGGCTGATGGGTGGTGGTACTTAGACATGTCTTATCAGAATCGGATCAGTCGTTTGGAAATTATCGTCGGAAGTGTTTAATAAATCAATATTTTAGGGGGCGAAGCCTAGTTATATGTATAGCGCTTTATGTCTGTCTGTCTGTGTATTTAACGATTTCAACCGAACGCGTTGACAGATTTACATGAAACCTTTTTGGTTAGCACCGTCTTAATGAGAGTCACAGGGACCGAGTTATTGTGACCTCAAAAGGTCACCAAAAAAATAAGTCTTCAAATGGCCGAAAACGTCCAAAAACCCAAAAATGCCATTTTTGACCTTTGGTGACCTTTTGAGGCCTTCGCCCCCCTTTTCTGGTACCCCCGTACTAATGCTTGTTAAATGTACCTAATGTTGTCTACCTCCAGAACCCTGAATCCAACAGTTTTAATACAATATGATTTGAGATGGGCAGCAGCGTCTTTCCGTGTCTCAACACCCTGTAGTTGTACAGGGGTAGTTGCCAAACTACCCCTCATGATCAGTTCTCCATGAGGGAGGCTTTTGTCCAGCGGTGGACGTCCTACGGCTGACATGATGATGATGATTTTTGAGCCAGTTTTTCAGTTAACTAGTCGTGCAAATTTTACACGCTTTTATTAGCTTCATTTGTATCTACATATGTAAGGTGTGTAACTTTAACGAAATCTTCGAACGTGGTTTCAACTCACTTTAAGGCATCACATTCAATTGAAACTTTGCATACTTCGCTAGAACAGATGACAATACAATATTTCGGTGTGTTTTTTAGTTCTTAAACTATTATTATTTTTAACAATCTCTACTTATTTCAGGTAGAAGAGTGTCTCAAAAATGCGCTGCTGAATCACAAGATAGTGTCGGCGGAATGCGCGCGCGAGGTCGCGCAGATCATCGAAGAGGCTGAAGTGGACATCGAAGCGGACCCCCTGCTGGAGCGGGCCTGCGCCCTGGACCTGCTGAAGTACTGCAAAGACTTGGAGCATGGTGCTGGGAGGCGTAAGTTTTATGAGTAGTATATATTTTTTATTCTTATTTCAGAAGGCATTTTGCCGTGGGATGCCGGCAGTAGAATGTTACATGCAGTAAGCTGCATGTACGGGCATGAAACGAGGGGTCCGGCAGGGTGATTACGTATCTTGCGACAGGTTTTGCAACAGGCAATTGACAGCAATATTGCTGGCAAATGTCAATGTTTTGTAAGTATTAGAGAACAGCAAGGAGTTGACATTTGACAGCAATATTGCTGTCAATTGCCTGTTGCAAAACCTGTCGCAAGATACGTAATCACCCTGCGGAGGTATTCCGTAGCAGGCTCTTAAGCCTTCAGGCTTAAGAGCTTGCTACGGGATACCTCCGGAAGATGGGCAGCAGCGTCTTTCCGTGTATCAACATCCTGTACTGCGCTCGCCAACCCGCCTGCCAAGCGTGGTGAGTATGGTAACTACATGGAGAACCATGAGGGAGGGCTGTGTTCAGTAGTGGACGATTTACGGCTGAAATGATGATGATTTCAGAAAGCAGCCATTTTGTGACATTTTAGTAAACAAAATGGATATACTAAAATTCACTTTAGACATAATTTTTAAAAGGGTATCGTTTTATCAATCATCTAATGAATATATTTGTTACTAAAATAATAATTTGACACCTAAATTATCAATGATGATGATGATTTCCTGTTATCCCTCATTCTCAGAAAGGATTTCCATTTAGGACGATCAATTGAATTATTAATAACTTAATAAATATATTTTCTAAAATAGTAGACCTATATTGAATCGCATAGTAGAATTTGGTTCTGCCACTTCGCCGGCCGCTGACATGGCACGCTCGCTCTGCTCGTGCCTAGCAACACAACCAGAACCTAACCTAGTTTTATTGTGTGAGTTATCTAGTTTTGGTGACAGATCTACTAATTTAGGAACGATTTTTTTAAATAGAGTATTGCCTTGGACCGAGAAGTATAGAGAGAGGGAAGGCAGGCCTTTGCCCAGCAGTGGGATCTTACAGGCTGATTAGATTAGATTGCAGAAGAGTGACAAATCTAAACTTTGGTGACAGAACATATAGTTGCCTTTTAAAAATAAGATTGCATTAACATTTCAGGAATAACAATGGGTAATTATGGTTTAATTTTTTTTCTACTTATGTATTTGTTTAGGCGTAATTTACCATACCATGTCCTTCCAAAGCTTTGAAGAGATCGCCTTTAACGATAAGGCCTTCCATCTTCTTGCCATTAGTCCCTCTTATTTAACCGGAAATGTAATGTCAAAATAATGGTCGGAGTTAATTTGAATGGCGGAAAGCGTGACGTCATCTGCATAAACAACTTTTAAAAACACAGCACTTGAACCTTGACACTTACCTATTAGACGAGCATTGGTACGGGGGTACCAGAAAAAGGGGCGAAGGCCTCAAAAGGTCAAAAATGACATTTTTCGATTTTTGGACGTTTATGACCATTTGAAGACTTTTTTTTGGTGACCTTATGAGGTCACATTAACTCCGGTCCCTGTGACCCTAGGGTCACCAAAATCAATCGGTCACCTTCTCTCATTAAGACGGTGCTAACAAAAAAGGTTTCATGTAAATCGGTAAAGATGGGCTAGTCTATCAACAACATGGAAGAAAGTCGTAGTCGCGGCCGTCGACGAAAGCGCTGGTGGGACGATCTTAACACCTCCCGAGAAGATTGGTGGGACATCGCTCTTGATAGGGACGAGTGGAGGGATTTGGGGGAGGCCTTTGCCCAGCAGTGTGACAATATAGGCTGATAAAAAAAAGTAAATCGGTCAACGCGTTCGGTTGTAATCGTCAAATACACAGACAGACAGCGCTATGCATATTAAGAGGCTCGTGCCGATGTTTTTTAAAGGAAAAAGTTGTGAATGCTAACAAATATTTATTTTCAGGTTTGAAATGTCTGAAGATAATACTGAACGATAGCAATAGGAAGCTAGAGGCTGACTGCGAAAAGGCCCTGTCTAGCAGATTAGAAATGTATAGATATGTGGCATCTGTAAGTATTCTTCTATGCATAATAGTCATAAGCGCATCAACTACCTTACTTGATGCGCTTATGCTTAGTAAATCAAAATAATTTAATTTTGTGTAGCAAGCATGTGACCCCTGTCCTTCAATAACACTTAAGAAAAGAGCATCAACTACTTCACTAATGCGCTTATGCTAAGAAAAATGGCTAAACTCATGGGATAATACAAATGTTGCCAAATTGCTTGCACATTATTCAAGAAAGCTTTGAAAGATTAAAATCTATAATAGTTCCTCGCGCGACTCATGGAATAACGCCTGGTTTCTCAAACAGACTCCGAGCAACATTAGATAGCTCGCAATCATCATCATTTCAGCCATAGGGCGTCCACTGTTGAACATAGGCCTCCCTAAGGACTTCCAAGTATTGCGGCTGGAAGCGGCCTGCATCCATTGCCGACCTGCATACCTTACCAGGCCGTCTGCCCATCTTGTTGCTGGACGTCCTACGCTGCGCTTGCCAGTTCATGGCCTCCATTCGAGAACTTTTTGGCGCCATCCGCCATCTGTTCTTCGAGCTTCATGGCCTGCCCATTGATACTTCAGCATAATAATCCTTTTTCCTATGTCGTTGACCCGAGTTCTCCTACGTATCTCCTCATTTCTGATTCGATCCGGTAGAGAAACACCGAACAATTGCCCTCCCCGTAACTCGCTAAGCTACTCCAAGCTTATTCATGAGGCCAGTTGTGAAGGACCACGTCTCGGTTCCATAAGTCATCACTGGTAAGTCACACGGAGCTTGTAATAACTCGTTTTTAAATTTGTACTGTCATGACCACCTAACCAAGAAAATTTGGCAGACGCTGCGGTATTTTTTTTTATAGATCATGTTAAAATGGTAACAGATGACCTGACTTTGGCAGACGCTGCCGTAGCCGAATTCGTTCTATAGTTCTCCTGTCGAACCTATCATAACGTGACCTGATTATGGGATTGACAGAGACTGTAGTAGCTATTTTGTAATTTTTTATCTCTAACTTTACCTGAATAAGAAGCTTTAGGACGCTGTGGTAGCCTAATTTTATTTATGAGTTATATTTAGGGATTACCTGACCTGATTTAACTAAGGTACGTACTTTGGCAGACACTGCGGTAGCTGGAATATTTTTAATCTTACTAAACTTTAAATAGTAACCAGACTTGACCTGGAGGATGCATCGATGGACGAGATCAATAGCAGGTTCATAGAATCTGTGTATACAGTGGGGTCTCAGTTCTTTAAGACGCCCCCGTACAAATATAACACATAAACTATAACGGTACCCTAACCCAATGGCTGAATAACTCCTTGCAGCAAAGTCATGCGATGATGCTAAGTCACATGCCTATGTGTAATTTAATTTGTATGGCAATATAAAACATGCTGTTTTCCTTAAAATAAGAGCATTATCTCAAGCTGATTCTCTTAACCTAAGCGTGCCACTAATCCCATATAATTGCTTGCAATAAGCGCACTAACTCAAGACATGGTGCGGTAATGACTAGTAATCTATTGATTTCTAGATAGATACAAGTTTGTACTAACTATAGATGATGCACCCTTGATAAGTAAAACTGCAATCGAAGTCTTAGCTAATGCGCTTATTTATGTGTCTGATTATACAAACTTTTTTTTATTTATGAAATCTGGGTTCCTGAGGGAATCCTGAAATGTCTCTTTGAAAAAGTTGTAGATCTCGTTTTACTGATATCAGTACTAACTCAATTTCGCCAAGAACATAAGTTAATGCGCTTACTGTAAGCGCGGCAGTGTAAGCTTCCCATACAGAGACATAGTTTTTCTTACATGTTTGTTTTGTTTCAGATGAATGTGATAGAAAACTTGGGTGATGTGTATAAAGAACTCTCTACATCTCCTTCTAAGAAATACTTTTTAGTGGTAGGTATGTCTGTAGTAGGATTAATATTTATATTTGGTCTATATTGCGGCCGCGTGACAAAAAAAGCTATGTATGTTAAAAGAAAATAGTAATTAAATTTATATAATAGTTTTAAGCTAATAAAAAAGTCAATTTCAATTCACATTGTTTTATTGTATCTCAGGCTAATTATAGGCTTATTAGCCACTAAAATGTTTATATAATATCATCCTAGATCATTTTCTACACAGGATTTTTTAGTTGAATACCTACCTCATCTACATATTTTGGCTATGTTGCAATAACTAAAACATTAGTATGAATATAGATAGGTATTCAAATGATAAATTACAGTGTATGTATTGGTATTCTACACAACTGTTACATCTCATCAAAATCCATTCCCTCAAGATCATCCAAATACTCATTCTTTACTGATTTCTGATTTACTTCAGTTTTAGGTACAACTTTGATATCTCCTTTGACAAATTTCTGGCTTTCCTCAAAGAATTGGTTTGGGTGGTTTATTCCCAGTCCCAAGTCATTGTGATGCATGGCATCAAAGTGCCTACTGCATGCTATCTGGTAGTGTCCTTTTTTGGCCATGTCCACAATGTCATGCACAGCTGCAACAAAACACAATAATGGTAAAGGTATGTGAGGAATTAGCTGTGGATTGAAGACTGGAGGAAATGGAGGGGAGGCCATTGCTCACCAACAGGATTATCACATAGTAACAGTCTAATTTGGGGGAGGATATTTTCCAAGGGCTGAATGATATAGGCTATGGAAAAAAATGTTTAAATTGTTTTATCCAATGTGACCTATAACAATAACCATAAATTAAAAGTTGAGAGCTGTTTGTAATGTCTTCTAGTCTTCTCACACTACACAGGGTTTGTCCATACAGCCCTGTGTAGTGAGAGAAGACAACATACTTACATGAGGGGGAGACAAGAGTACTAAAACATTTTTTAAAAAAGTAAGTTCCAATACCTCCCTTGCCCAGGGGAGACATCAGGATTTTTTTTCCTCCCCTATGGGATCCATCAGGGGAGACAACAATTTTATCAGTTGACAAGGAGAGTTAACAGAAGAAGACAACCTTGTGATATAACTATTACCTTGTGGATCAAATCCATATCCTTGAAGTTTGTTCTTCAGGTTACTAGCATCACAGTGCTTGTAAGGGCAGCCGTGACAGTCACCAGGCCCAACAGTCTCATTAATAATCCTGAGGCAACTGAATGGTGAAAAGTTTTTCTTGCTACCCTCTTTACCATAGTTGTACCTAACATTGTATGCATAACTCTTCTCAAACTTATCAAGCTCCATAATTTTTGTGAACTCTTCTCTCCAGAATTTGAGGGAATCTTCCAGAGTTACCCCAATGCCTTTAAGAAAGAGACCATACTGTAACCTGCCTCCGTGCCTGAGATGATGAGCTGATCTGAGCTGCTCGTGTAACTGCCTCATACATAATGGGAAGGATTTAACTGATAAAGCATCCAGGCTTTCAATGGGAATGGCTGCCTTGTCATTAGTGTAGTCATTGCCTGAGTATGATTGATGTAAACCTTTCAGCAGGTTGACCAATCTCTCATCCTGCTCGATCTCACCCAAATGGTGGCAAGCAACAGCCAAACTTTGCTTCAAGTGAGTTCTGTATTGAGCTGACAGTACAGATACAAAATCTTTATGTGGAATGTAAGCATAACCACCACTGATGTACACTTTCCTTGTTCTAACAAGATCAAGAACTTCAAAGAATTTGACTTTGTAAAACTTCATGTTATCTATATTGCTGTTTAAGTGAGCTGTTGATTCTCTGAGATTGGTAATGATTTCAACTTTTTCTTCTTCAGAGATGTTTGTGTAACGTAGATCGTTTAGTTTGAAGAAGGTGTCCACAGCTTCACCTCTCATTATGACAAATCTCATCTTGAAAAGCTCAAGCTCTCGGGCAACATACCATCGCCGTAGTTCTTCAGTTCTACAATACGCTAGTCTGAGTATGAAATGGGCGATATGATCTTTTTTTCTTGTTTGGAGATCAACCTCCGCGGTTCCACATGACGTCTTCTCACAAAGTTTAACATAATACTTTAACCCTTGTGTTCTTAGCTCTCCGATCACGTAGTCTGTCCATTCCTCTGAAAATGGTCTCAGCCCTTTCAGCGTTGTAGCTGTAGCTAAAGTTCTAAGTAAAGTTACTCGTTCGAGAGCTAAAGTTTCAAATTCTTGGAGGGTTACGTTTTCTATCGGTGGGATTTTGTACAACTGTAGATCGTGGGGATAAGTCTCTGATAGACTACTTATTAAAGGCGCTTTTATGGATTTTCTTTTTATATTCAGGTCCATTGTACGATTTACAGTAGTTTAAAATCTTCATCTACTATCACAACACGCCACAAACTTGTTACACACTGTTTTGTTTACTTAATTTCCCCGCCATTTTTGACTTTGGCAATACATTTCTTTTGACATTTATCCCCACAGATACATTACTATTTTCGATATTATACTTGATACTTCTCTATTATTTTAAGACCTTGCAACTCAACATGATTGCAATAAATGAATATGACTATCTATGACTACCTACATACATCAAATAGGTACCTTTTGAAAATGTCTTAGCCCTAGTTACTTCAGTCATTCAACTCATTCATTCAGAAACAAGGACAATCAGTGTCAAGAATGTCAATCAAACTGTGACGACAATCATCAAGCTGTCATTTCGTGTCACTCAAGTCAAGTAACTAGAGCTGCTAGCCACTAGCCAGCTTTTCATACCTATCATTTTGTAGTTTCGTAGAGGCAGTACGGGGTTTGTTTTTAATTACAAAATAAAGTTAGGACATTACGGAACATACGACACGTGAATAGCTAAAGCAAAGCTACATTATTTATTACAATAGTTCAATGAAGTAGTTAAAAATCGCCGAAATGGTGTCGAAAGAGATGCGGTCGTCACTGGACGATCTGGTGGAATATACTCAGCTTTATAAGCCCGTTCCGACTGTCTTACAAGGCACCGTGCTGCCTTTTATAGTAATTTACCCTATACTGTTCTATTCGTGGATATTCGTGTATGGCTTGGAGGAGCATTACGAGGCCGGCTGCGTGACGATTGCTGTGGTGGCTGTGGTACAGATTCTCATCTGCCTGTGTTGCTACTGGAGTGTCCACGTTCAATGTTTCCTCGCGTGTACCTCGGTAAGTCTTTTCATTGATAGGGAAAAGACCATCTCCATAGACTTTCACTATCACCTATCACAGCTCTTTGAGATTGTTTTGTAAAAATTTGAGGCTATACCGAAATGGATACATATTTATCCATTTATAAATATGCCAGTTCTTTGCCATGCAGTGGAACAACAATTATAAATTAAATTTATAAATAATAATACCATCTATTCACTAATCATTGGAACTGCAATGACAATGTGCTAAGAGCACAATATGTTAAAAATGTTGACACATTGTCATGGTTAAAGTACCTTCCTTGTATGTGCCACCTGTTATTCTCTGTGTTGAATTCCAAGATTAATTGTGATTAATCTTATGCATGAAAGTTAGGCAAACTTTATGAGCTGGCAAAAAACACAAAATTTTGAATTGTACCTAATTGTTTCCAGGTAAAAGACCCCATACATGCAGAAGTTGTCAAAGTGGTTCCAACAACTAACAATGGATTCTCAGAAATAGTCAAACTTCATCATACAAAGGTACTAAATATAGAACTGCATAAACTGTGAGATAGTATTTAATCACTTGATTAAATAGGAAAACAAGAGTGACCAGCATGTTGTTTAATCAGTAAATTATGTTTATGGATTAAACAACATTCAGTAATTAAATATTTAATGCGGTGTTCCGCATTAAATATTTATTACAAGAACTATGAACTTTGGAGAAGTCTGGGAGTGTCCCATGCTGAAAAGAAGTCAGTCTAGCAATACCTGAAAGTCTACCAATATGTGAACATTACCAATAATATTTATTTTAAAACTTGTTAACAGATTGTTATAATTGTGTAGTAAGATATATGTAAGGCTTTTGAATATTGAATCTAATTTAAACTTTTAACATTTGCAGCACCAAACTGTTAATGCTCAATTTAAAGATGATCACATTTTTATGAGTTCTAAAATTAGAAATGCTATATTAAATCCACTGAAAACTTGTTACATAAATAAAACATAAAGTAGTAAGCATAAAGAGAATGACTAAATTGGAACAAATTGCTGATTATTCAAAGAATTGTGTTACAGTTTTCTTGTATTAAGCATGCAATTAACATTCAGGCACATTTAGCAAATAATATTTTTATTTAATATTTCAAAATAAAAACTGACTTCAAAAATAAAATCCTTGGCTTGTTGCTGAAAATGCCCAAACTGCTATATGTATGCCTATTACTGAGTAGTTCCCTGGATTTATTGAAGTGGGTTTCAAATTAAGCAAACATTATTAGCTGAAACAAAATATCCAATTGCAAGTTTAAATTAAGGGCAAGTAACTAAGCCTTGAGGCAAGTCAATCCAGTTGACACTATTACAATGATTTCATCATCATCATTTCAGCCATAAAACGTCCACTGATGAACACAGGCCTCCCTCATGGATCTCCATGAGGGGTAGTTGCCATTCTCACCACGCTTGGCAGGCGGGGGAGCGCAGTATGGGATGTTGATACATGGATAGACGCTGCTGCCCATCTTCCGGAGGTATCCCTTAGCAGGCTCTTACTGCATCCATGGGCATGAGAGGAGGGGTATCATTCTACTGCCGGCACCCCATAGCGTTATGATTTAATTTTATGGTACAATGATTTAATTCCTCATTAACTAAGCCAACTAAGCTGAGACAATAGTATAAATAGGTGCTGGGCAAGCTTTATCTATCTTACAATGTCCGAGACACTGCAGCAGGGATGCTGTTACATTTTTAGTATTCATGCTTTAAGGGAATAAAGCATGAATACTAGTTACTGACACTGAATAAATCATATTATAATAGATGTAATGGCCTTACTAGAAGAACTTCTACAACATCTGCATATCCTTCGGGAATGCTCATGAAATGCTGCCAGCGGCCCAGAGTCCTTCTCCGGTACTTTAAGGAGTTGGGCTGGCTAGGGTCGGGCTAGCATCACGGGGGACAATGGACAATACACCCCAATGCAGGACGTCAGTGCAGGTCCCACTAGAATTAGAAGGTCTTACTACTGTGTTTCTGTATTTCTTTTAGGCTACAAAGAAAGGCAGTATTAAACCAGATGTCTGGTTCATATTCCAAAAGTGCAAATACATATACGACTGGGATAAAAAAACATTCCATACAGTAGAGTTCCCGACTGATAAGCCTTATGAATATTATATGGAATCTAAGGGTTACTCCGACGATGAAACCATTGAACTTGCGGAGAAAGAATTTGGAAAGAATGAAATGATTATGGTAAGGAAATTTTTATACTGTATGTGGTACAAATTAATATCTTTCGTGGTAATATGTTGGGTGATTTGATTTAAATTTATTCTTTTCAACTTTGTCTAATCAAATGCGCATTAATTAGTAACTAATGTTAATTTAAGTATTTAATTTCATTTTGTAAAAACGGGAATCACTCACGTAGTATTGTAACGTCGAAGATTATTCCGACACGTTTTGATTTTTCAAGAAAATCATCATCATGGGATTGAATGCCCGTCCGCGCGTGGGGCCGACACGACACTGAGTAAAGTACTTAAGGCTTTCTGCTAACTGACTTAAGTATTTAAGGCAAATTTCATTAATTCATGAATATTTTGCTACAACTGGTTTCCTGAAAATCATAAACTTGTGAGAACATATGAGCCAATCAGATCAAACATTATTAGTTTCAAATAATTGTTGTTCCAGCCCTTAAAATGAATTATTACATTTTTAGGGTTCTGGACCAAAATGGTAAAAAGGAACCCTCATGGTGTATGATTGCAAAGAGGGCAAATAATATGCAAATATGACCCATTTCAGGTCATATATGCACATTAATAAACCGTTTTTAGTTTTCCTCCAAGCCATATACATAGTTTTTGACTTATGTAGAAAAATGCTGAAAAAATACCTGGAAATATTTTGCTCTATCTGCAGATATTTGTTTGATCTGGTAACCCCACCAGAAGTAGAGCCTTGGTCAACTGGCATACCTCCCTACAACATTTTTAATAGAGATTTATTTCCTTTTCCTCCAGGTAGTGCCGGAATTTATGGCACTGTTTAAAGAGAGAGCAACAGCACCATTTTTCGTCTTTCAAGTGTTCTGTGTCGCTCTATGGTGCTTAGACAAGTATTGGTACTATTCCATATTCACTCTTGTTATGCTTGTCATGTTTGAATGCACGCTGGTCCAACAACAGCTTCGAAACATGTCCGAGGTAAGGAAAATGGGGAACAAACCATACAATATCAATGTATACAGAAATCGCAGGTGGAGACAAATTATGAGCGATTGTCTTCTTCCAGGCGACATAGTATCCCTGACACGTTCTGTCAATGAGAACTTAGTACCTTGCGATATTCTTTTACTGAAAGGATCTTGTATCGTAGACGAGTCCATGTTGACGGGTGAAAGTGTGCCACAGATGAAGGAGTCGATAGAAAGCGATAAGAATGTGAAGCAGACACTAGACATTGAAGGCGACAGTAAACTTCACATGATGTTTGGTGGCACTAAAATCGTGCAGCACTCGTCACCGAGCAAAACCGGCTCGTCCGGCCTCAAAGCGCCTGACAACGGGTGCATAGGCTACGTCGTCCGCAATGGCTTCAACACATCTCAAGGAAAGTTGCTAAGAACAATCTTATTCGGCGTCAAAAGAGTCACAGCGAACAATTTGGAGACGTTCGGATTCATCATGTTCTTATTGATATTCGCGATCGCTGCCGCGGCGTACGTGTGGATCAAGGGATGTGAGGACCCAGAAAGAAACAGATACAAGCTATTTTTAGAATGTACTTTGATACTAACGTCGGTTATACCTCCTGAACTGCCGATAGAGTTATCTCTGGCAGTAAATACCTCCTTACTGCAGCTAGAGAAATCGTCTGTATATTGTACGGAGCCGTTTAGGATACCATTTGCAGGAAAAGTTGAGATATGCTGCTTTGATAAGACTGGTACACTTACAAGTGATAATTTAGTTGTTGAAGGTGTAGCGGGGATAGGGGAACATACTGATGCTACTGTTATATCGCTTTCACAAGCGCCTATAGAAACTGTTCAAGTGTTAGCCACTTGTCACTCCTTAGTCCAACTTGACGACGGCGTCGTTGGCGATCCTCTAGAGAAGGCGACACTAAAAGCCGCAGAATGGAATCTAACAAAAAGTGACGCTGTGGTGCCAAAGAAAGGAAAGTCACCTGGTCTTAAAATCGTCCACAGAAACCATTTCTCAAGTTCTCTTAAGAGGATGTCTGTGGTAGCCGGATACCAGGTTAATGAACGCGGCTTTTTAGAGTCCCACTACATTAGTAGTGTGAAAGGCGCGCCAGAAACTATCAAATCTATGCTAAAGGACGTGCCAAGTCATTACGACAATGTGTACCTCACTCTATCGAGACGGGGCGCCCGAGTTCTCGCTCTAGGATACAGGAATTTGGGTAAAATGAGCTCGCAAGAAATCAGGGACTTGTCTCGGGAAGATATTGAGTCAGATTTGACGTTTGTTGGGTTCGTTATCATATCGTGCCCGCTGAAAAGCGATTCTAAGAAGGCAATTTCTGAGATTGTCCACGCTTCACACTCCGTTGTTATGATCACTGGCGATAATCCGCTAACGGCGTGCCATGTTGCCAAAGAGCTGAAGTTTACAAGGAAACCAGAAACACTCATCTTTACCAAGCTAGAGGATCAATGGAGATGGAAGTCTATAGACGAAGAGTTAGATTTACCTGTAGTACCGTTCAAGACATCTAGGCAACTTGTGTCCAAATTCGATCTGTGTATAACTGGCGAAGGTCTCACGTATCTGAATGAGAATCACCACAAATACTTAATGGAATTGATGCCCTATATCAAGGTGTTCGCTCGATTTGCCCCAAAGCAGAAGGAATATGTGGTTGTGACCTTGAAGGGCCTTGGATACACGACGCTGATGTGCGGCGACGGCACAAACGACGTGGGAGCACTGAAGCATGCTGATGTGAGTAAATTGTATTAGTATTTTTATGAGCCCTTTGTGCCGTGAGGTGCCGGCAGTAGTATTTTGCCTCTCTGCATTTACAGTAAGAATCTTACAAGGGATACGTCCGCAAGATGGGCAGCAACGTCTTTCCGTGTATCAACATCGCGTACTGTGCTCGCCAACGCGCTTGCCAGCGTGGCGAGTATGGCAACAAACCCCTCATGATCTCAGAGATCTACAGGGGAACGTGGACAGCAGTCCTAAAGCTGAGATGGTGATGATGATAATCAGCATTAATCTTTATAAGAAAGTCACAGAGTTTTTTCCATAATGACCTCATAGAGGTAGAAACTGAAAATTCTATAACTGCTGCTAACGCCCGCTATTAAACTTGCTTTCTTTGATGTTACAATATCACCTATTTACGAATAATCTCAACTTCGTCAACTACTGGTAGAAACTACTGGAAATAAAATATTTTATCTCCAACACCACCACGAAAATATGTTTTAAGTATTACTCATTGTTAAAATACACAATATGAAGAGTGGTGTAGTGGTAGAAAAATTCAACGGACATGGGAGGAGTACGTGTCTACGCAGTGAAACAGTGGTGATGCGTGGGCTGTTTTAAATCACCTTGATTCAGGGTCAGTAACTAAAAGCTGTATTACACTACACGATATTCAGGGCCCGGTAGTTAGGGCGCCCTAATCGCCCTAACTACCAAGCAAGGCTTGCCGGGTCCGACCGGTCGCTCTAACTCTTATTACACCACTCTTAGGGTAAGGGTCCCTGAATATCGTGTAATGTAATACAGGCTTCAGCAAGAGCAGTTTGTCTGTAACCTTCAAAGTGTCAAAAAGTGTTTATTCGTTCGGATACAAAGGCCACATGTTCTGCCTTCCTTTTCCACCATTCGCCTACAGTCCAACTATCGCATTGCAGGTTGGAGTGGCAATCCTACCGAACGCGCCCGAAGGTCATCGCGAAAGGCAAATTGAACGCACCGCAGAGCCCGAACCACCTCGGAGGCCGATGAACCCACGCGAAGCAGCCCGGCACGAAGCCACCGCCAAGCTCAAGAAAGCCTTGCAGGAGATGGACCAACCGCAGCTAGTGAGGTTGGGCGATGCGTCGGTCGCAGCGCCGTTCACAAGCAGACTGTCTAGCGTTTTATGCAGTGAGTTTTTCTTTATATAATCAACGAACTGCCCAAAATTGTTTAATTATATTTCTGTTTGTTATTATAGCCGTGGGGTGCCGGCAGTAGAATGTTACCCCTCCTCTCATGCCCGTGGATGCAGTAAGAGCCTGCTAAGGGATACCTCCGGAAGATGGTCAGCAGCGTCTTTCCGTGTATCAACATCCCGTATTGCGCTCGCCAACCCGCCTGCCAAGCGTGGTGAGTATGGCAACTACCCCTCATGGAGATCCATGAGGGAGGCCTATTCAGTAGTGGACTTTTTACGGCTGGAATGATAATGATGATGATTATACCTCGGTATATTTTGTTACATGTGGTGATTAATAAAGTGTCATCTATCTATCTATATATCTATCATCATCATCTCAGCTGTAGGACGTCCACTGCTGGACATAGGTCTCCCTGGACTATGACTCAAAGTACTGATCATATGGGGGTTTTGGCCATACTGCCAGTTTTGGGTTGGCGAGCGCAGTGAGGATTGTTGATACACGGAAAGACGCTACTGCACATCTTCCGGAGGGATCCCTTGGTAGATTCTTACTGCTTTTACGGGCAAGCGAGTATTAATAATGTTACTAGCTAATCCGAGCGATTTCATTCTTCAATAAGCTTCAATATGAAAATTTAAGATTTTGTTTCAGAGAGCGTAAAGTCAATGCTTTTCCCAAAGGTACTGGCTATAATTTCAAATAAAATCTAATTCCCGAATTGTTGGAGGTTTAGTCACCGATCACCTCAAAGATTCATCTCAAACACAACTATGGAACTGACAATCTCTATCTATCTCTTTCGCTCTAATGAATTTAACGTCGCGTCTGCTTTTCTTTCGCAGCGTTGTTTACAATTAGTAGCGATTCTCGTTGGCAGTACGTTAGACTCATATCTCGAAACTAATCTGTGCATATATTTTAAACCATCTGTCATTTTAATTTATCACAATAATTGACGATTTGTAATAATGGAATAATGGCTTAACATCTATCATCTACGCGATTTGATTCCAGTCTGCCACATCATCAAGCAAGGACGCTGCACGCTAGTCACAACGCTTTCGCAGCGTTGTTTACAATTAGTAGCGATTCTCGTTGGCAGTACGTTAGACTCATATCTCGAAACTAATCTGTGCATATATTTTAAACCATCTGTCATTTTAATTTATCACAATAATTGACGATTTGTAATAATGGAATAATGGCTTAACATCTATCATCTACGCGATTTGATTCCAGTCTGCCACATCATCAAGCAAGGACGCTGCACGCTAGTCACAACGCTGCAAATGTTCAAGATCCTCGCGTTGAATGCTCTGATCTTCGCGTACAGCCAATCTGTGCTTTATCTCGACGGGATAAAGTTCAGTGACTCTCAGGCTACGTTGCAAAGTTTACTGTTGGCCGCTTGTTTCCTTTTCATATCGCGATCTAAGGTAACTTGATTTTTATTATACTACGACGACAAGGCATGTACTCGCGGTTTAGTCAGCGTGCTGACCTGTTCTTTCCACTGAATATAAACGACAAAGCTGAGAGTGGTACAGGAACTGGGAAAGCCCTAGCGTCCCGCAGAGCATTACTGTTGCTGACGTTCTATAAATCATCTATATAGATGTGGACAGCCAATTTACTTATGGCATGAAGTAATTGACACGAAAGTTGTCTTTAGTTTCGGTCGGAGTTTTAAATTAAACAAACTTAGAGTCGCGCTTGAAAACGTTAAAATTCTACAAAATGGAAATACTGTAATGTTTTGAATCCTAAATGGTCACATCAAATTTCATGTTTTAAAATAATGCTGCTGGCTGAAGCAAAAGAGAAAATAAAACGAATGTTCTACAGCATTATAGCTCCTTAAAAGATCAACAAAAAGACAGCATTAACAAGACTTCATAGTTGGTTCCTTTTTTATGTGTTTCAGTTTTCTTGATAAAGATAAAGTATTTGCAAAAACATGTGTTTACATTTTCATGCGAGTTGTTTAATTTTTTATAAGGTCACAACATGCTTTACCGAAATCGGTATGCAAAGTTTTTAAGATAGGTAGGCATGCCGATGTTACAGAAAAATCAAAGAAAATACTACAACTACAACTTAAATTATAAATATTATTTTGACAATAGGTATATTAAAAATAATTAAAATTAAAATTTATCCTTTAGGAATTCGTCAACATTATAATAGCATTTTTCATGTAATAGCTTTGTTAATTTTTGCTTAAATAAATTAATGCTTAATTGCCTGTATTCTTCAGGTATTTTGTTAAAGATTATAGGCGCCATACACACAAGACTTTTGTGCATGAGTGAGGTTTTGGAAGGATGCAATCGTAGCTTACCATTATCTCGTCTGTTGCGGCTTACAGCGTCAGACAATTTTGCAAAAAGATGGGGGTTGTTCTTGACATACATAGCTATCTCCAATATATAAAGGGACGGAAGTGTCAGAAGTTTGTGCTTTATAAATAGCGGTCTACAACTATCAGTCATTTTAATCCTAAACATAGCTCGCAGGCATCGCTTCTGCATTTTGAAGACAAAGTTTTTATTGGTAGAATTGCCCCAAAATATTATGCCGTATCTCATTAGCGACTCTGCCATACCGTGATACGCTATCAATAATGCGCTTGTATTTACCGTAGATGACAGTCTATGTAGAGCATATACTATGCTACTGATTCGCTTACTAAGCTCCTCAGTATGTGCTTTCCAGTTCAGCCGTTTATCAATTGTAAGTCCCAAAAATCGCGTAGCGTCAACTTGATTTATTAAATTATTATTATATATTAGATTTATGTCAGATGGAGTTTGGGATCTTTGATTAAAATGCATAATTGTTGTCTTTTTTAAATTGATTTTTAAATTATTATTGTCAAGCCATGTAATTATAGATTTAATTGAACTATTAATGTCAGTTTCGAAGGATTTAATGTCATTGCATGTTATTGTTACTGTACTGTCATCAGCAAATAATGTCATAGGTTGAGTCGATGCCTTTGGCAGATCATTTATATAAGCAATAAATAATAGTGGTCCCAGTACACTTCCTTGAGGAACACCGTACTTTATGTCCCTATTCGTAGATTTGTAGATAACCTCCTGTTTTGTTCTAGGATTAAATCTTGTTATTTCCGTGACTTGCTTACGGTTTCTTAGATATGAACCGACTAGATTTAAAACATTACCTCTAATTCCATAAGATTCAAGTTTTTTTAATAAAATATTATGGTCAACATAGTCGAATGCTTGTGTCATATCACAGAATATAGCACAAATAGGAACTCTTATCCATATTATAAATTACGTTGTAGTAAAAGTCATATATAGCCATATTTATTGTTTTTTTTGTCTAAATCCTTTTTGCTCGTTACATAGGATGTGATTTTTTTCTAAATATGAATATATTTCTGTGTAATAATATTTCTCAAATATCTTGGAGAATATAGGTATGAGAGCAATCGGTCGGTAGTACTCCATCAGTTCCCTATTCTCCTTTTTGAAAACTGGCTTGACTATGGTTGTTCTAAGGTCTTCTGGGAAGGTTCCTGTCAAAATACTCAGGTTAATTAAAAAGCTAATATGAGGACTAATGGAATCACTTACTGCCTTTATAATTTTTGTAGTAATGCCGTCGTATCCGGAACTATTTGTATTTTTAAGTGATTTAATAATTTTCAAAACATCATTAGGTAGACATGGAGCCATAAACATGGATTTCTCACGACAGCTAATGTTGGAAGTTATATTTTTGCCCATTCCTGCTATTGGCTTTACCTTGAAATGACTAATACGTTTTGAATTGTTCTTCAAGTGTTCTTCATTACGCCGTGGGGTGCCGGCAGTAGAATGATACTCCTCCTCTCATGCCCATGGATGCAGTAAGAGCCTGCTAAGGGATACCTCCGGAAGATGGGCAGCAGCGTCTATCCGTGTATCAACATCCCATACTGCGCTCACCAACCCGCCTGCCAAGCGTGGTGAGAATGGCAACTACCCCTCATGGATCTCCAGGAGGCCTGTGTTCATCAGTGGACGTTTTATGGCTGATATGATGATTACGAAAAACGTTTTCCGTTATTTCATTTTGTAATCCACATAATTTTAAATACCTATATTTTCAGCCGTTGAAGCATCTATCCAAAGAACGACCGCTGCCGAATATATTCAACCTGTATACAATAATGACGGTGTTGTCTCAGTTCGTGGTACATTTCTGCTGCCTTGTTTACTTGGTCAACGAGGCTACTTTACGATCTCCGGGCAGGTAAGTTTGTTTATCATTTATCAATGTGTATTGAGAGATATTGTTTTTTGGTTTGGTTGAACGTGCAACTTTTATCCAATAGCTCCCGAAGCTACTGGCTGATTGAAAAAATATTTTATAGTTGGACTGGGCTGTGGGTATATAACATCACGTTGCGACCAGTTGAAGGGGAGCATCAATGGAAAATGTTGCTAAAATGGGAAAAAAAAATATTTTGAGAGTTTCCGTTACGTGCGTTAACGGTTTGTTGATCGAACCCTCTCCCTCTTATGTGGCGCAGTCACTAGAAAATAATACAAAAATAACATCTGAAAATCTACAAAAGATTCGGTGCATAATTGCTAATTATTTATTTAATTATTTTTGGAAAACAAACAGGTTATGAAACTTAGATCTAGTAGAAAAGTAACATAGAAAATAACTAGCCTTGAGTAGTTTTCAGTTGTAGCAAGGGGTAATATATAGTTATATTATGCAACGAATTCTTCGTAGATAACTACTTAAAAACTCAGGTCAAAGTATCAAAACTTTTGCACGATTCATGGTAAAAAATACTACCAACATTTAGAAAAAATAATAAAAAGTTACACGCGTCGACGTATTCTTTATACCACCTGGTTTCCATAAAGCAAGCTTTACTTTTGGGACTAGATGTAGATAACTCCGTGGGGTACCGGCAATAGAATGTCGCCCCTCCTCTCTTGCCTGTGAATGCAGTAAGAATCTGCTAAGGGACACCTCCGGAAGAGGGGCAGCAAGTTCTTTCCGTGTATCAACATCCGGTACTGCGCTCTCCAACCCGCCTGCCAAGCTTGGTGAGTATGGCAACAAACCCTCATGATCAGTACTTGTAATTAATGAGGGAGGCCTTTGTCCAGCAGTGACGTCTGAGCAGCTGATGATAGTAAAGTAAAGTAAAGTAAAAAAGGTATTTTATTGACATATTACAGTGTAGCATAGAGGTACAAGTTTGTTCCATAGGCTCCTGAACTAGTTATAAACTGTGTTTCAGGAGCCAGTGGCTTCTCCATAATTATACATATATTACTAACTTAATACCATCAATAAAAAAAAAAATGATGATGATGATGATGATGATAAGAAAACTCTTATTTATTTTACTTCACCCACCAGGGATAACAAGCCGAAACTGGACATGGATCTTGGTGAAGACGAGGAGCCGGCGCCGTTCGCCCCGGACCTTCTCAACAGCACGGTCTACATCATCTCTATGGCGCTGCAGGTTTCCACCTTCGCGGTTAACTACAGGGTATGTGCCACATCATAAGGCATAGGATACTTATATTCATCAGAGATACAGGTCGCGCGATAGTTAAAGATCGCTCGGCAAAAGTAGAAGGGGTATGCGCAGTATTCAATTATAAGGTCTATTTGGTGATGTGCGGGGTGAGGGGGGCGGGTGTGCGCTGACGGCGTCACGTCATTGGTAGATCAGTCGCTCTCAAGGTCTCAAGGTCACCTCCCGCGTTGCGTTCACGCGTCTCGATTCGCGCGCGATTGGACACATGCGCCGATTGTCCCCACTAGATTCATCGAGCGATCTTAAACCAACGCGCGACCTATAGGATACGATATAAAAGCCCTTGTCAGAAACTTCAAAATAACCATGTATTATCAATCTATGGGTTTCCACCTTCACGGTTACCTAAAGGGTATGTACCATATCATCAGGGACTTACAACTAACACAGATCTCCCAAGCAGCAAAAAGTTGTATAAAAGTCCTTGTCAAAAACGTCAAAATCACCATGTATTATCATCTCTATGGCGCTGCAGGACCTTTCAACCTTCAGCGATATCTACAGAGTAGATGCAACATCATCAGGGATAGGAAACTTCCACAAACATGGATCAAGCAGCAAAATCAATTTATTATAGAAGTCCTTGGTAAAAAAATATCTCCATAACCTTCGGGGATGCTCATGGAATGCTGCCGGCGGATGAAGGACTCTGCTTTGTTATTTTAAGCAGTTGGTCTGGCTAGGGTCGGAGTGTCATGGGGGCCAATGCACAATACACCCCATGCGGGACGTTAGTGCAGATCTGGTATTAACAGTAGTTAACGATTTAATTCTTGGTACTCCAATGTATTATCATCCCTATGGTGCTGTAGGTTTCCATTTTCACGGTTATATACATAATAAGGTTAATAAAAAGGGGTAAAATATTTGCATGGTAAAAGCTGCTGATGCTGAAAACAAAAGTTGTTTATCACAATTAATTCCTGATGAAGATTCTCCTGGCGTATCAAAAATTACTCTATCAAGTTTATCTTGATATTTAAGTGAGACCTTGCTTTTAACAGCTTATACTATTAATTTTGAAGTAATTTTATTTGTATTTATGCAGGGTGAGCCGTTCATGGAAGGACTGAAACAGAACAAGCCTCTGATGTACAGCGTGCTCGTATCGGGCGCCGTGGTGCTCGGTCTGGCGGCCGGCGCCTTTCCGGAGCTCTCCAATCTGTTCGAGATTGTGGAGTTCCCCGCTGAGGTGAGCAAACCATCTATACAGGACCATTCAAGGAAGGGTTAAGCTCTCCAATCTGTTCGAGATTGTGGAGTTCCCCGCTGAGGTGAGCAAACCATCTATACAGGACCATTCAAGGAAGGGTTAAGCTCTCCAATCTGTTCGAGATTGTGGAGTTCCCCGCTGAGGTGAGCAAACTATCTATACAGGACCATTCAAGGAAGGGTTAAGCTCTCCAATCTGTTCGAGATTGTGGAGTTCCCCGCTGAGGTGAGCAAACCATCTATACAGGACCATTCAAGGAAGGGTTAAGCTCTCCAATCTGTTCGAGATTGTGGAGTTCCCCGCTGAGGTGAGCAAACCATCTATACAGGACCATTCAAGGAAGGGTTAAGCTCTCCAATCTGTTCGAGATTGTGGAGTTCCCCGCTGAGGTGAGCAAACCATCTATACAGGACCATTCAAGGAAGGGTTAAGCTCTCCAATCTGTTCGAGATTGTGGAGTTCCCCGCTGAGGTGAGCAAACCATCTATACAGGACCATTCAAGGAAGGGTTAAGCTCTCCAATCTGTTCGAGATTGTGGAGTTCCCCGCTGAGGTAAGCAAACTATCTATACAGGACCATTCAAGGAAGGGTTAAGCTCTCCAATCTGTTCGAGATTGTGGAGTTCCCCGCTGAGGTGAGCAAACTATCTATACAGGACCATTCAAGGAAGGGTTAAGCTCTCCAATCTGTTCGAGATTGTGGAGTTCCCCGCTGAGGTGAGCAAACTATCTATACAGGACCATTCAAGGAAGGGTTAAGCTCTCCAATCTGTTCGAGATTGTGGAGTTCCCCGCTGAGGTGAGCAAACCATCTATACAGGACCATTCAAGGAAGGGTTAAAGCAAACATTTTCTCCTCCGGCTGGAAACGAATCCTCTCGCGTATCAGCCGGCTATTAGGCCAACCGTCACGCGGACGTATAACTATTTAGAAATTAAAATGTATTTAAAGTATTCTATTAATATTTTTGTACCTATAATTCTGTTATAGGTACAATTAATTAATCATTCATCAATTATAAAAATTAATCTCTGCTTACTTGATAGTGTGTAATGTTCAGAATTATAGCCATTGCCCGTTAAAAAGAACAGTGTAAAGTATGGGTAATGTATTTTTTTTAATCGTATTAGTAACGGTCGGCAAAGAGATATTACTCTTTACAATATATTTTAGTGTTTGAAACGTATTTTTTGTTGCAGTATCGTCTAATACTAGTGCAGACGGTGTTAGCAGACATCGGGCTAGCATATATCGTGGATCGGGCCTGCCTCTACCTTATCGGCGACGGCAGCGCGCGGCACGTACCGAACTTATAGTATAAATAACTTATTCAAGGTACAAACTATAGGTATGCTTAGTTTCTTAGTTCATTCAATAGGCATGTTCACAGGGTACGTCTCAATATATCGTCCAATCAAAATGATTCGTTCGTCGGACAATAACGGAGAATCACCTATTAAATACTGTGATTTTGGTTGGTTATGGTGTGATGAGAATACCGGCACATAGCATGGTTCTTGATACTTGTACCTCAATATGATGCTAAGCAACCATACAAAAACTTTATAGTTTCGTTCCTCTCGAAGGTTAATTAATTAAAGGCATTTGGCGATATAACAGATTCAGATTCATTTATTGGTATACACATATACTCGTCAAACATTTTAGTAAATAGTCAAAAAATTAATAATAAAATAAAATAAATTATTTACGCACAATGCTCAAAGTCAGATACCTATAGTAACCAGAAAATAGAATATACTAATAGTATTATATAATAATAATAATAATGTACATGTCAAAACAGATTGAATTAAAGTATGTCATATAAATCATTCTAGTTATTATGTCATACTTAACCTACATTCCCTAGATTAAATACACAAGAACTCCTCCACAGTGTAGAAGGTTTGCTCCACAAGCCAGGCTTTGAGTCTAGATTTGAATGTGCTTAAGTTGGGTGCTTCAGTCACGGTTTTAGGGATGCAGTTATAGACGTCCGGGCCCATGACATGAGTAATTTTTATAATTACTTTTAATTTATAACAACCAGCCTAACCAATATCTATGTCCACTGACGGACGAAGGCTGTATTCCAAAACGTTTTAGTGGAGTTTTGTAAAAGTAAAACGACTTATGCGTGTATCTTTACGTTCTTAGACAATAATCAACCTTATGCCTTATTATACTATGGTACAAAGTAGAACGAAATATTACTAAACTAAACGTGAGCCGATACTGATATAGCCGCCGAGATTTAATTGTGTAATTCATTTCATGTAAATGTCTCCTAATGTACAGACACACTGAGACGATACAATGTGTACAGATACAACACATTGTAATTCATTTCATGTAAATGTCTCCTAATGTACAGACACATTGAGACGATACAATGTGTACAGATACAACACATTGTAATTCATTTCATGTAAATGTCTCCTAATGTACAGACACACTGAGACGATACAATGTGTACAGATACAACACATTGTAATTCATTTCATGTAAATGTCTCCTAATGTACAGACACACTGAGACGATACAATGTGTACAGATACAACACATTGTAATTCATTTCATGTAAATGTCTCCTAATGTACAGACACACTGAGACGATACAATGTGTACAGATACAACACATTGTAATTCATTTCATGTAAATGTCTCCTAACGTACAGACACATTGAGACGATACAATGTGTACAGATAAAACACATTGTAATTCATTTCATGTAAATGTCTCCTAATGTAAAGACACATTGAGGCAATACAATGTGTACAGATACAACACATTGTAATTCATTTCATGTAAATGTCTCCTAATGTACAGACACACTGAGACGATACAATGTGTACAGATACAACACATTGTAATTCATTTCATGTAAATGTCTCCTAATGTACAGACACACTGAGACGATACAATGTGTACAGATACAACACATTGTAATTCATTTCATGTAAATGTCTCCTAACGTACAGACACATTGAGACGATACAATGTGTACAGATAAAACACATTGTAATTCATTTCATGTAAATGTCTCCTAATGTACAGACACAGGAGACACATTGAGGAGAAGCTTAGATCAAACCGGTCGTGTTGGATTTTCAAGACTCACATAATGAACAACAGATAATTTCATCATCTCAGCCGTAGGACGTCATAGGCCTTCCTCATGGATTTCCAAGTACTGATCATGAGGGGGTCGTTGCCATACACAACACGCCTGGTAGGCGGGTTGGCGAGCGCATTACGGGTTGTTGATACACGAAATTACGCTGCTGTCCATTTTCCGGAGATTTTGGAAGATTTTTACTAAATCAACGGGTAAACGAAGAGCAGCATAATTCCACTGCAGGCACCTCACGGCAATTTTACATTAATTTACACAATACATATAGGTTGCGCGATACTTAAAGGTCGCTCGGCAAAAGTAGAAGGGGTATGCGCAGTATTCAATTGTAAGGTCTATTTGGTGATGTGCGGAGAGAGGGGGGCGGGTGTGCGCTGACGGCGTCACGTCATTGGTAGATCAGTCGCTCTCAAGGTCTCAAGGTCACCTCCCGCGTTGCGTTCACGCGTCTCGATTCGTGCGCGATTGGACACATGCGCCGATTGCCCCCACTAGATTCATCGAGCGATCTTAAACCACTGCGCGACCTATACTGATACTAAACCGAGGCAACTATGCATACCTATAGGTACGTATATTTTAGAAAAAATGTTTTTAACTTTTGTAAGTTGTAGCGAATATACTAAATAAGTAGGTATTTATATGCTTTATTATCTAAATTGCTATACAAATTAGCGGGTGGAAAAGGAGACTACGAAAACTGTGACAAAGATCGTGTGCTTGAAATCGGTATTTTTACCATTTATTTTGTTGCTATTTGACATGAATATTTTGTCCATGTTTTGGACAGGCTCCTTTAGCGGTCTTACATATCTGCCTATCTGTGAAATCCTGAAGTTCTAATCCCTTGGCTTTCTGTTGCTTAGAAACACGTTTGTGAGGAGGGCTTTTCCGATTTCAGGTCCTTTATCATATACGGTAATATTTCTGGACATTTTTTTAATGTAAAACGTTCCCCGTAACCGCAGGGTAGAGAGCAGGATAGATATTGGAAAAATATGGGTGGAAAAGAGACAGCTTAGTCTCTTTTTCCTTCATGTTCTCTCTATGACTTTCTCTCTTTTCTCGTTGAAAATCCCGAAATGTGCGTTGCTTCTTCTGAACGATAGATTTTTATTATATACCAGCTGACTCGGCGACATTTTTACCGTACCGTACTCCATTGAAGCGTTCCATTTACGCATCTAATTATGTATCTAAACAATACGGGGATCCGTTACCCGGAAACACACAAAAAAGGTCTCAAGTCTTCAAAAAGTAACCAAGGGATTTTTTCTACCTCGTGTCACACTAATGGAGATTTCGTTGGGATCCCTTAATCAACTCGATTCAAGATATAGCTTATGCAACTTGTTGATAATGTAGCATTTTATTAATGAAAGTATTTTTATAATCGATTTACTAGTTTCTCATTTTATTAAATACAAAGGAACAAATATTGTTTCTATAGTTTTTTATACGACTCAATGACAAGACGAGCCGAAGGCCCACCTAATATTAAGCGGTAACCTCTAACTCTAACCTATAACAACTGCAATACCGCGGTGATACGTTCACTAAGCACGCGACCAACGCAACGCTCCATTGCATTGCGCCCGTCATCCGACAAAGAGTTGTATGTAAGGTCTCATGTGCCCGTAATTTCACCGGCCCCCTGCCCATTCAAACCGGAACACATCACTGCTCGGCGGCAGAAATAGTACTCGTATTCTTCGGATTAACTCTTTACAAAAAGTTCACTAATTAAACCTTAATCATAATGTGTAGGCAAGCTGAAGTACTAAAGGATTACACGGTATTGGCGAATAAGTAAGATCCAATAATTATTTCACTAGGAATCATCATTCCGATTGTTATTGTTTTAAAGTATTGCATTTATGTACGTTTTACGACCAATTTTCACTGACCGACAGCTTATTTGACGGTAAAAAGAAACATTTTATGAATACTTTATTATATTTTTCTTTGAAAAGTATTTTATTATTGTGTTAGCTTTGAAATGTCGGTCGGTGGAAAACTTAGGTTTATTTCATGGACATTGTAATGTATATTGTAAATAATATAATTTGTTATATCGGCGCAGACCCCACGCGTTTATGTGACCGCTCAAAAATATTATATGTGCATTTATGTATGATTGCTGTTTTAATGGTTCGTAAAATATATTGTGTAGTAAATCTAATCTTTCATTGATTTATTGACTGTTATTCTGATTCATGTCTGGCTCAGGCATGAATCAGAACATTTGAATTATATTATGATGTTTTGACGACCTGCGTGGCGCAATTGGTTTAGTAGCAGAGACGCAGGTGGTGGGTTCGATTCCTGCCGCAGGACAAATGTATGTAGTTTGTCTGCACATATTTTTCCCTGGTCTGGGTATTATTTATATGATAAGTTTGTATTTAGAAAAAAATAATAAATAAATATTATGTTTAAAAACAAGCTTTTGAAGCACTTTCATTTAAAGGCTTTATATACGGCGATTGACAAAAAAAATCTTACGCCATTTTGTGGCGGCGGCCATTTTGGAAGTATTGAGCATGTAATGTATTGTGCAAATTATTAGCTCAATCGGATGTCTGGAAGTGTGTCTAATCAATGCAGCAATGTTTGTAGATGAAATCTTGCTAGGATCGCAAGATAAAAAGCTTGTAAAAATAAGTATTCAATCAACCACCCATAACACAAGCTCTGCTACTTTGGGGCTAGATGGTGCTGTCTAATGTCCAGCATTATTTTTTTATTTATAATTATAGCTTGGCAGAAAACATCTTGATCTAAATCAGGCAAATTTTTTATTCAAGGTATAAAATGAAATGGCTTGTTCTATTTGTGTTAAATAAGTGATTGTTATAAAATATGTTATGGGTTTGAAAAGTTGTTCTCAATAATGTAAAGGCATTCCAAAAGTTTGATCTGCTGTAATTGTTTGCTGCTTACGTAGATTCTGTGGTAAACACGCATGCCACACACCGCTTCAAATAAAAACAAAGAACTAGTTATAAGACAATTTATTTACAAGTATACTTAGTCGGTTCATTACACATTCAAATCGCCTAGTTCCAGCAAACATTTTAACCCTTCAATCCGTGACCTACCAGTCCAACTCCGTCCACGAGACCGAGTCCGCCCAAGCCGTGTCCGCCCAAGCCGTGTCCGCCCAAGCCGTGTCCGCCCAAGCCGTGTCCGCCCAAGCCGAGTCCGCTCACGCCGAGTCCGCTCAAGCCGAGTCCGCCCAAACCGATCCCGCCCAAACCGTACCCGCCCAAACCAATGCCGGGGATACCAGCGAGGCCGATGTTGTTAACGCCCAAACCGATACCGCTTCCCAACCCTATGAGACTGCTAGGGATGCCAACTTTGGCAATAGGGGCCGCTACAGCGACCGGCGCGATCGCTTTCTGCACGATAAGTTGCTGCGGGTGTACGGCGGGGCCAATGCGCTTGACTACGGCGTTGAATCCGGTGGCTGGGTCGGCGGCGTAGTTGACTACGCGGATGGTGCCGTCGGGCTCGGCGAGCGAGTAGGAGCCCCGCACGACGCCTCCGTCGCGGACCTCGGATTGCTGTTTGTTGTCGCCCGTGATTGGGTCGCTTACGGCGTAGTTGAAGCCGTATCGGGGAATGTCCTGCGGAAAGTCGGTATGTAAGTATTTGATATTTTTTTACTACGCCAACTTTGTATCAAAAACTATATCCAGATTTATTTACTAGTAGAACGATAATGGTTTATCTCAACAAGTATTCAATAGTTCTTCCGAATCTTGAGAGGTTAAATGCTTCATTAAATAAATATTGATATACATTGGAAATGAATAATGCTGGAAATAACACGCAACTTCATCTAACCCAAAGCAGTGTTTGTGTTACGGGTACCAGATAGATGGCAGTTAGTAAACTTGATTTTTTTTTCTTGAATACATACATGTATTATAAAGAAAAATACCCACATTTACATTATAACTGATATTTAGCAAGCTCATTCTCGCGTCATCGTAAATGTATTCTTATCATTCATTTGGTTTCCATAGTAGGTAAGTATAAGCTTAGGGACTATGGAATTTTCGCTTAGGGACTAGATGGTCTGTGTAGTCTCCAACATAAGTAAGAATTATTTTTAACCGACTGAACAAGGAGGAGGTTCTATGTACGACTATATTTTTTTCTATGTAGGTATGTTCAGCGATATCGCCGTCAACTGTGAACAGATTTTAAAAATTGTTTTTTTTATTTCAAAGTGTGAACTCACCACACTGCCGACTGCCACACCGCCAATGCCGCCAAGACCAATATCACCGATAGCTGATGGCGCGGCCGCTGCGGCTCCGAGGAGGCAGGCAATCTAAAACAAACACGAGTTTTTATACCTAATTTGACCTCTACTAAGACAGTCTGCCGTGGGGTGCCGACAGTAGAATGCTGCCTCAACTCTCTTAACCGTGGATACAATAGAATCTGCTAAGGGATTCCTCCGGGAAATGGGCAGTATCGTCTTTCGTGTATCAGCATCCCGTACTGCGCTCGCCAACCCGCCTGCCAAGCGTGACGAGTATAGCAACAACCTCCTTAATGATCTTGGAGATGTATGAGGGAGAACTATGTCCAGCAGTGGATGTGGACAGCAGTCCTACGACTGAGATTATGACATATTAGGCAGACTTGTGAGGCTTATTCAAAGGACAACGTAACCAAATAACAGGAGCAAATGTATCCATCGTAGTCGGCGCCACCACTGAAGTCTAACGGCAAAAGCCGAAACTAAATTCTACAGGACAGTCCGTTGTCTGTATTGAACCCAGCCTGACGTCGGTCTCGGAGACTGGTGGTCTTGTTTTTAAGTTATTCCGTTACTATACACGCTACGCAATTGTGTGCCAATTTACTTTTTCCCTTCGAATGTAAATAATTACTTTTGCATTAAAAAATATATTGAAAATACAGATTTTACGTTATTTGTTGTAATATTTTGAATAATGGTTATTAAATCTTGAAAATACGCAAGCGGTCCTCAGGACCGACGACGCCGACGTAAGGTGTTTGTGTAACCAAAAAAGGACGTCTGGTAGCTAAGGGTCATAATAACTCATGTATAGAGGTAGGTACGAAGATAGCTGCAATAGTTATAGGCAACAGGTATTTAGTTCTATGATAGCAAAGTCTATCGGACTTCGGTGGTGGCACGGACTCTATGTAGGAGTAGGTATGTATGTAACCTGGAGAATAGCTACCTTTTCTAACTTCACGGCAATAGGTAAGCGAGCTATGATTGTATTATCTCTTTGTGTGACTGCGAACTATTTTAAGATTAGCGTAAATATTAATTGATGTGTCCTTCCTAATTCAATTGTAATTTATGAGAACCTAGTGTCCAGACAAACCTAATATAGGCTTAAGGATGCTACTAACCACATTATAATGTAAACTCTTTGTTAAATAAATAAATCTAAATCTAAAAATCTTTTATAGTTAGAAGGTTTTGTTCGTAGGAAGTTATTGCTTTATTTTTGAGAAAAGAATGTTGCATATTAAGATTTTTGAATAAAAGTAAGTTCAGTAAGCCCGTAAGATAAATTTTCTAAAAAAATCAAGTTTATCGCAAACGAAGATACTTCCTACCAGGAACACTTTTCCCGAAGAAACGAACAAAAACGAATCGTTAGTTTTGGTAAACTTTAAAAAACGCATTCTATAAAATCACACATTTTCTATAAAATTAGGTAGATACCTATCTACATATAAATTATAAGACACAAAGGGGTATGGTACTAAGCATTACAGCGCCACAATATCCATATTCGATGGTTATTTATTAGGTATGTACTTTAAATTCAGTGTAAAAACAAGCAAACATTATTAAATCAAAGAAAAAACCAATCGCAAGTTTAAATTTAGTGCCAGTAACTACGCCTTGAGGCATTCCATTAGACACTATTACCATGGACCAAGTACCTATTACAATCATTTAAATTTCTCATGGATCCCATCATCAGAATTCAGAACTGACTAAATGCTTATAACACAAACTGTTTTTTAAAACCTACACTTTTTAGACCGACTGTAGACTCGCAACTAGCAGATTGTACGATATGTTTTTGTGTTATAAATCTACCAAAATAAGATATTTGAATTGCGTCGCAATAACTTTATTAACCATTCATTTACAGCGATACCATTGAAAAGTCAATAATAAACCGACCAAACAAAGTCAAGCAAGCAAAACGCAACAAGATTATTAAAAAACATTTTCTAGTTAATTAATTAAACTTACCGTAATAAAGGCAAACATTGTTGTAAAGTGTTTTGAACCGCCGCTTGTAAACTTTTCAGTTGTATGATACTAAACAAAACCTGTGCGTCCAATTTATATGGTCGATTGGCAATTCCTAATTATCCTTGACTTAACACGCTTCGTGAACATTAGGACAGAATATTTAACAAGTCCTGAAAATGTCTAATTACTGCGTTAATAGCGTGTGCAGGTGATTCTAACTCTTGCGGTTATTTCATCAGATTCCTGTTCCGTTGACGTTTGGTTGGTAGGTACGAGTAATGCGCAGAGTTTCAGTGATTTCTTATGTAGTTGGATTAAAATGCAAACAATGTAAAAACGAGGCATTCATCGTTATCGTCTGCACCTTACGGAGGTATCCTTAGCAGATTCTTACTACATCTACGGGCAAGAGAGGAGAGGCAACATTCTACTGCCGGCACCCCATGGCACTTCGTAGGTACCTTGCACGTTTTAGTAAAATTGTGAAACACATGTTTTAATGTTTTATTTGACAATGCTAGTACCAATTTTCAAGGATCTCAATCTTTACATATTTAAATAAAAAATGTTTCCCGCAATAAGTTCATCCCCTATATTTTCAATGAAGGGAATGGCTGATTTTTTATTCTGAAATACGTTTGATTAATTTAGGTCCCAATATTACTTTCCATCCGCTGATTTGCCAATCAGGGGGTGATTTTTGAGAAACGCTCAAACACATAATCAAACACAACACAACAATTAATAATTTTGGCATCGAACTACATATTTATGGGCAATTTAAAGTACCTAAGCAAGGAAAAAAAATATTTCCCAAACAAATTTTCATTCCCTATATTTTCACTTAGGGGATGATTTTTGAGAAATTCTGAGATACTTATTAACTTTTAAATCCTAACATATACGCAGATTTTAAAGTACTTTAAGTTTCACTCAATAACGATTAACGATTTTTCCATATAAACTTTTATCCCCTATATTAACCCCTTCTGGTTTAATTTACGCAACGAAAAGTAGCCTATGTCCGTCCCCATGGTCTAATCTATTCCTATACTAAAATTCATCCAAATCGGTTCAGCAGTTTTGACGTGAAAAGGGAACATACATACATACATCCACACTTTCACTCTTATATATTACTAGCTCTCCCGGCGAACTTCGTATCGCACCTACTACAACCACTACTTACAATTTACCCTACAACTACCGTACAGCTATTCTACAGCTACCCTACAACTATCCTAAAACTACCCTACAACTACCCTTTTTTTTTTTGGTGACGGGGTGGAAATCTGCTATGTCAGATACCATGCTGCGTAAGGGCAGAGCATGGTTATGTGAGGTTGTCTCCTGACGACTCACTAAAACCACCCCGATGGCCAGCCTCGGTGACTAGGGGCTCCGGTTCCTCGTAAAGAACACTCCGGAGCCCCTATCGCACCTTGCCGTCCCGGGGGCGTCCACAACTAACGCCCCCTACGTCTCGCGGAACTTACGATGGTGCATAGCCATGTCATGCACCATCGCCGTCCCTGGGTCCGTCTGGGATAGTCCAAGCCCTCACTCTGACTACCCTACAGAACAGCGCCGCCGGCGCGTTGGCGCGAGCTCGTTGGCACCTCGAGCCACTTCCCAAGCGCACGTCGACGCTCCTCATGCCGCACTTTAGCTGGCGCAGACCCACCATCGCCCTCCTGTCGGAGACGAACGTACACTCGTGCGTCCATCTCCGCCAGGAGGTCAAGCGGCGGGAGCCGCGCCAACAATGTCGCCGCCTCATGCGAAATCGTGCGGTAACCGCGAACGATTCTGATGGCAATAGAACGCTGCGGCTACTAAACATAGCCCAGCAGCGCCTGACACCCGTCAGTCTTTTGGACCAGACGGGCGCTCCGTAGAGTCGACCGCACGACGCCCGCATAGAGGCGGCGAACGCCCTCCCTTGGGTAACAGCAGGCGTCCGTCACTCGCTCAAGGGCACGCGTTAAATGCCTACCGCTTTGCGAGGAGTCCGCGATACGCCAGTAGTTAAGGCTGCCACACGCCCGCTTGAGCGCACGCACGTTAAATGTTAAAACGTTTCTTTAGATGCTGAGACCGCGTAACTATTGTGCAGTGGATGGATGCCAAAGTAAAAAACGAATGAAAAATTGTAATTTTTATCTTTATTATCAAAGATACTTTCAATCTTAAGTTTTTAGAATCATTTTTTTCTCTTTCCTCTAAAAATGGTCAGAACGTAGGAAGGTACTATGTAAATATTCGTAAATAAAGGAGTTTAGCTATTAAAACAGTATTGTTTGTATAAAAAATAGCTACCTATCACACACAAAATATGCATGTAAAACTGTGGCTTTAAAAACAATAGTCCTAAAATCAAGCCAAAAAGTACTAGGTACCCACCGGAGAACAAAGATTCAAATCTTTGCTGGCGAAGTATTTGAATACCTAGGTTATAGATACAGTGTGGTGTTATGTCCTAGTTCGTTATGTCAAAGAATATAACTACTACCATAGTACACCTATTACTATACTGCGTACGGAAAGTAGGTAGGTCCTTACTTACCTCCCTATACAAAGGTCGCTGCTTTTCTTAACCGACTTAAAAAAAGAGGAGGTTGTAAAGATAACTGTTTTTTTCACCACATTCGTTTTATTATAAAAATTATCGTAGAAGCAACCCTAGCGACTCATTCGATGCCGCGTCACAGATTACTTGCAAGTAAGTAAGGCGGGTACACTCTTTCGCTCTGTGAACTGCTGGTATTATTAATACAATTTTGTAGGCTATTATAGCGTAGGTATTTTCGCTTTTGTATTGAAGTGATGTATCTGTTAGTTTCTGTAATCTGTGGTAACAGTCTGTGCAAAGCACCCACTACCCTCAGGATCCGGGAACTCTACAACTACCCTACAACTAACCTACAACTACCCTACAATTACCTACACTACAACTCCCCTACAACTACCATACAACTACCATAGAACTACCCTACAACTACTAATTTACGCAACGAAAAGTAGTCTATGTCCGTCTCCATGGTCTAATCTACTCCTATACTAAAATTCATCCAAATCAGTTCAGCGGTTTTGACGAGAAAAGGGAACACACAACATACATACATTCTTACTTTCACTTTTATATATTAGTAGGATAGGATTACTGGCTTCATTACTTTTACGACACTCGTGTTAAGGCGCTGCATGTCGACGATTGCTCTTTTTCAACTAGAAAAAAATAATACTTCGAAACAAGCCACGTCTCCGATTTTTAAATATTATATTACTTCAGGTTCCTACCTAGATTCTAGCTAAGCTGAAAACATAATAGCAGAAACTTTTCTCGATAAAGATATTTTTTGAAAATGATACTTTTTAGAATTTAAAATGTAAATATTTTGTTAACTTCTATGAAGATCAACTTGGGATTTATTGTTAAAGATAGGTAACATGTTGATCTAGTTTCTGGCTAAGATAGTTTTTTGATAAAGATTCTTAAATAATTTTAATCATTAATTTATTCGAAAAGCTGCAGGCGCACCGCGTGCCGCCCGTGAATCAGTACCTCTGTGACCACTGTCAACGTCGGACGTGTGTCGGACGTCGTCGCAGGCGGTCGGTGGCGGGAATTGCCGTTATATTCGAAGTTGTGAACGCATTACCACAGAATACCATAGTGACGTATTACTTTCAAGTGCCTAAAGATGGGTAACAACTGTAAAAAAGAGGATATGGTTACGAGCCCAAAGAGAACATATGAAAAATATAAGGGAAAGAAAACGGTAAGTACAATCTTACCTACCTACCCACATCATCCATCCATAAACTAAACTAAGTTTTTTGTCTGAAATAAATTTTATTATTATTATAAAAATACTACCTAATCAACTATATAGGTATCGCCGTGGGGTGCCGGCAGTCGAATGTTACCCCTTCTCTCATGCCCATGGATGCAGTAAGAGCCGTCTAAGGGATACCTCCGGAAGATGGGCAGCAGCGTCTTTTCGTGTTCCAACATCCCGTTCTGTGATTTTGTTACCTATTGTTCAAATATGTACTTTAGCTCAAAATATTACTAGTACCTACAGCAGTCAATATTACACCGGGATTTTCAATAATGCTTTAACCTGATAAAATTCTCTATTTCTTATTATTTATGAATCCCGGGATTTGAGGAACACTTTATAAATTCTGTTATTTTGTTACCTATTGTTCAAATTTACTTTAGCTCAGAATATTACTAGTACCTACAGCAGTCAAGATGACCCCGGGATTTTCAATAATGCTTTAATCTGATAAAATTCTCTATTTTTTATTATTTATGAATCCCGAGATTTTAGAAACACTTTATAAATTCTGTTATTTTGTTACCTATTGTTCAAATTTACTTTAGCTCAAAATATTACTAGTACCTACAGCAGTCAATATTACACCGGGATTTTCAATAATGCTCTAACCTGATAAAATTCTCTATTTCTTATTATTTATGAATCCCGGGATTTTAGGAACACTTTATAAATTCTGTTATTTTGTTACCTATTGTTCAAATTTACTTTAGCTCAGAATATTACTAGTACCTACAGCAGTCAAGATGACCCCGGGACTTTCAATAATGCTCTAATCTGATAAAATTCTCTATTTTTTATATAATTATTATATTTCAGACTGGTGGAGATACCAATACTGACACCTCTTTAAACTACTGAGGAACCCGACCTGCCAAACCAGTAAGTACGAATTATATCGATGTATTTTTAGCCCTTGTCAATCTAGACATCCAAGGTTACATAAATTCCCAACAAGCTGAAAGTTAGTATAATATTCAAGGTCAAAGGTCAAAAAATGAGTTTCTCGCGATTTTCAGCAAAACGGTAAGTTTTATCTTGAAATTTTTTAGACAGAAGTTGTAGATCATAAAATTATCTATAAAATATATTTCAATATTTTTTTTCCTTAGAGCCACCGTTTTTGAGATACAACGATTCAAAAAGTTGTAGAAGTTGTTATCGTCATAATATGCACGAGTATGCCACGTTGGCCTGTTTTGTTTTTTGGCATGTACAAATTGTCAAGGCTGGTCGTGCTCTCATGTTCAATCATTAACAGTAGAGGATTCTTTTGATTCCAGCGAGGTGACATGCGAACATCGCTATTGACGCAATTTAATTACACCCTGAATGAATATGGAGAGATGTTTCAACATTAGAGCACGACCGGCTTTACCAATTTGTACATACCAGAGAACAAAACAGGCCAACGTTATCATCATAATATGCATACTCATGCATATTATGATGATAACAACTTTTACGACTTTTTGAATCGTTATATTTCGAAAACGGTGGCTCTTAGGAAAACAAATATTGATACATTATAGATAATTTTGTGATCTACAATTTTTGTCTGGGGTAATTTTATGATAAAACTTACCGTTTTTCTGAAAATCGCGAAAAAATTGGGATAAGTCCAACCTTGACTAAAAATATAATTGTTTTTCAAAGTAACGACTGCGATAGGATAGTAATAGACCCGTAGAAAGACTTAAATAAGACTGAACGAAGTGTGGGTCACTCTTAAACACAAACCTACCCGAGTATTACAAATATTAATACTAATGATATCTGTTTCTTTCAGAGAAACATTGCCATACACCATCGAAAAAGAAACTCGAGAAGATCTGTTCAGTCAACCACAGGGAAGAAGAATAATAGACATAATGTACTATACACAACAACTTCAAAAAATATCCAGTCATAGTTCCATGTTCAACTGTAATTTAAAAGACATGACTCTTATAGGAGAAAAAAGAATTGGACTAATATGTAAATTTAAGTTTACATGTAAATGTGTAATCAATTCTTCATTGTAGAAAGTGAAAATCCAGAAAACGAAGAAAATATAGATTCTAACATGGCCGCAGTAACGGGGATCACATCTACGGGGATCGGATATTCACAATTTCAGGAAATCACAGCATTTCTCAATGTACCTGTATTTACAGAAAAACTTTATACTAAAATACAAGACGCTGTCTATGAAAAATGGTAATAATCTGCTGTTGAATCAATGGAAGGAGCTGCTATGCGCGAGCGTGCTGCAGCGATAGCCGAAGGAAGAGTTTGCAAAGATGGAATACCTATAATAGATGTAATAGCAGATGTATTTACTAAAAATAAAGTACAAATATGGAAATATGATAAAAAAAAACCTTATTTTGAACAAAAGGAGTAACTGGTACTACCAGATCCAAGGCCAACTCCACGTGACCCAAAAAGAAAAGTGTCTTTTTGCTGTGTGGAGTGGTGAAAATACACCACTCAAAACTGCAATGATAGAGAAAGACGATAATTTTTGGGAACATAACATGAAGGAAAAAATAACAAAATTTTACACGGATTAGCTGTTGCCGGAAATTGTTGATTCAAGGAACAATGCGGGGCATGCCACTGAGGGAGAATGAATCAAATAAATCAGATGCAGAACAAGCCGGGATACAGCCAAGGCGACTAAATTTTGATATTTTGCCAACCGACCAAGCTTGCTGCAGCAGACAGCTAGCTTTTGATCAAATTTGATAATACTAAATAAACTAATTTTTGACTTTTGAATAACCGTTTTTTTTGTTTTATAATTTATCAAAAAAACAATATCGCGGGATCCCGGGATTTGATACCCAATATTATTATTTTACCATTTTTTTAGGTGCAGATTTCTGGAACCCCGGGATCTTACATAAGATTCTTATATAAGATTCTAATTTTACCAAAAAGTAGGTAAGTGCAGAATCCCGGGATCCCAGGATCTTATATCTAGGATTCTATTTTTTAAAGTAGGTAAGTGCAGAATCCCGGTTTCTTGGGCTCTGTAAGCTACTATGGAAACACAAAGTAAAATCTTGTAAATTTGCTATTAGATTGATCAATAATTAGTGATCGAGGTGAGTCAGTGGATGGAGGCGGCTCACGAACCTCTTGCATCTGTAGGGTAGGTAGGTATATTTTATAACGATGAGATATAAATATATAATATGCAGTAGGTACGGAGGTAGTAACATCAGGTGCAGTTGTTGCCAGGATATTAGGAGTGGGTAAAGTTACCTAATAGTACAGTCATATTACCTGCCTTGATGGGCAGCAGCATCATTCCGTGTATCAACACCCCATACTGCGCTCGCCAACCCACCTGCCAAGCGTGGTGAGTATGGCAACGGCGCCTTATGGAGATCCATGAGGGAGGCCTGTGTTTAGTAGTGGACGTTATACGGCTGAAATGATGATGATGATGATTACCTGCCTTCGTAGGTACTCACGCAACACGATCTCATAAAAACTATCACTAAGTAGGTACCTATTATTTACGGTACGCGTGCGCCACCATCGGCGTGCCGGTGTCAACCTCTCTTAGTTGTTTCTGCCGCTATTTTAGCTACACACAGCGCCTTAAGGCAATTATGGTACGAGCAAATATTGTGAATAGTATAATTTTTAATGATCCTAAAAAATCTGATGCTCTGCAGAGCATCCAGAACATTATTAACGTAGAAATAGATAGTTTTTTGTTTTAGTTTTTTGACAAATTTACTTTTTTTTTTGTTTTGTACTTGTTTAGTATATTTTGTTTATTTATGCTATTTTGTGCTATACATTTTCTAAGACGGTACTTTATTATCTTAATTTATGTCTGCTTAGTAATCAGGTATATATTATATTTAGCTGAGTACCTACACATAAGTTTATGTTGCAACGTAGATTGTATTTTTTTGTATTGTTCCGTTGGCGAAACCTCAAAGTATTAAACTTTTTTTAGAGCGAACCTCTAAAATCTAAACTCAAATCAAATCTCTTCTGATGATGGCATCCATGATCAATCGAGAGAAACACAAATATGAAATGCGTTACCTACATATAGCTGTTTGGGTGTTTTTAGCAACAAGTCAAGGATTTTATCATTTAAAGTCGGTTTTTTTGACAAATTAGAGAATTACTACAGTTTATACAGGGTGCAATTAATACCTACCTATTACCAAACGTATCGTAAAAAATATTCTTGAATAGTCACAGCAGAAACAATATCACTAAGTTAATATAGTAGATTGTTAACCGAGGGTCGAAAGATTCAATTCCCGAGGTATTTAGATGCCCGAGCGCAGCGAGAGCGGCTATAGTCCGAGTAGGAATTGATTCTTTTACCCTTTCATTTCGAATATAAGGAAAATAAAACTATGTAGTTGTTTATTCTAAACTATTTATTGTTAATATATAATAATATTAGTAGTACTTACCTATTTAAAATTTTATTAATTGTCAAATTAGGAACTATTTTTTGAATTCCGTTACAGATACATAACTAACAGATCCCGCCTAATTATGTCGACTTTTTAAATTTTAAATATGGAACTCACCGCGTTATTGTTGCGGCTTATTACGCTCAAAGAAGTTTGCGCTAAGTTCACACTGGCTGTTTAGAAAGTCACATGGCCGCAGCATTTTTTTTATTTAGTTTTTTTTACATAAAACTCTTCTTAGCTGACAGCAGTTCTATTTTTAAAGTTCATTCCAGCCCTTAGGTTGGAAGTAATTTGTATAAGTTTTTCCTTCTCTATGGAGGGAAGCAGCATTTTCCACCCAATAATCAGATCAAAACAACACTACTTTCCGAGTATGAGAAATGAAAAATCTATTTCAATCTTCGGAACAGCTCATTAAACTTAATTTGTTGCTAACCAGCATCGCAAATTTAGCATTTAATTTGACTGTTAATTTAGAAAATATTCATGAATTCGCGTAGGTAGTTGCGTCGGCGGTACTAATTAACATTACTTGCATTTAAATCAATACATTACTGGCTTCATTACTTTTACGACACTCGTGTTTAGGCAATTATGGTACGAGCAAATATTGTGAATATTTATCAGCGTTTTGCATCTTGCGAAGCGAGGATATAGCAATGTGCAAAGTTACGAAACATGTTTTGGTTATAGTTATGGGCAAACTAGTGCTGTGTCCGCGTCTCCTGTAGGTCTACCGTGACTTTTCGAACCTACAAATCATACGGATATGTAGGTTCAGTCTGTCTAACATGAGTTGTCACTGTTAGATCGCCTGCCGTTACTAGTATCTATAGTACGTTACTATGACATCTGTTAGATTTTGTAACTCATGGTACTAAATTCTAATCAAAATGAATCCCAAACTACAACTGAACGTAACTGTACTGCGTATTACAAGCTTTTATTCAGCTTGCCCTGTATGTATGTACCTAACTATGTTTGTTCGCGGAATCTTGCAACTCAATTTTGAAGCAGATATCTTCAACCAATTGAGCTGAAATTTTATATACATGTTAAGTTTGGATGACAATGCATGGTCAGCTATGTGACGTCACTCTGAATCCAACATGGCGGAACACCCAAGATGGCGGACTACTTATTTTTAATGTACTTCTATAATATTGGTATCAAATGAAAGGGCTTGCTGAGAAGAACTCCAAAAATTAAATGATGTTACTCTGAATCCAACATGGCGGAACACCCATGATGGCGGACTAGTTATTTTAATGGACTCCTACAGTATGGGTATCAAATGAAAGGGCTTGCTGAGAATAAATCGAAAATGAAATGACGATACTCTGAATCCAACATGGCGGAACATCCAAGATGGCGGACTAGTTATTCTTAATGCACTCTTACAACATGGGTATCAAAAGAAAGGCCTTGCTGAGAGTTACTCGAAAAATCAAATGAAATCACTCTAAATCCAACATGGCGGGCATGAGATGAACAGACAAGAATCCAACTGTACAGTGATAACTAAAAAGTAAAAAAGAAATTGAAAGTAAAAAAAAAACTTTTTAACAAACAAGCTTTTATTTAAACTTACTAAAATAATAAAATAAACATTTTACATAAAAGTTGAATGTCAACAACGTCTTTACACAATTTATGTGATAAAAAAGCTTGCTGGAATTTTTTTATTTTATTATTTTTAGTATGTTTAAATATTTTAGTACCAAACTATCCGTTAGAGGCGCTGTGCAAGTTTTCATATTTTTTTATAACTACAGTCGCTAACGAGTACAGATTGTGAAAACTCATGGTAGCTACTGTTAAAATAACAAAAACACGGGAATTTATCGCGTGATGTCTTTGATTATTCCTGACGTTTCGATTGTGTTTCAACAGTGAGTGGTCCTGGGTAGACTGTAGGTTCTGTTCTGATAAGTGGTTTCTCTAAGCGAGATTTCATCAAAATTCTAAACCTGTGTGATTTGATTATACATTTTTGCTTGTGCCGAGGGCACACGAATAACTCATTAGGGTCTTTGATGGAATTAGATTTATGTACCAGGTACTACTTAGCCGTAAGTGGTATTTGAATAAATTTATTTTATTTATCTGTTTGGGGCAAAATTTTACACCGTCAAGGGTTGCAGTTTCAAAATAGCTTATAGAAAACTAACCCGCAGGGTACGTATCTCGCGACAGGTTTGCAACAGGCGCAAATCTCCCGATCATCAATGTCAAATGCCAATTCGTGAATTAAATTTGTGACGAATATGCAACAACATCTGATAACTACATCAAAATTGACGCTTCATAGCGATGATCTCGAGATCCGAGCCTGTTGCAAACCTGTCGCTATATACGTAATGCGGGGGAAAATGTTGGAAAATACCTCATTGGTTCATTCTAGTTTCCGTTAACTATAAACTCGTACCTAGGTGCTATTAGTAGAAACCAACCCGCGGTTCAGGAGACCAGTCTTAGACTTAAAGTATCAAGTATCAAGGCCCTTGTCTTGTCTTGTCTTTTTATTTTATGACTTTTTGTGTTTGGTTTAACACCATTCCGCCAGTGTCAAGTTAATTTATAAATTCGTCAGTTATTTGGCTGGCCATGTTGGCGGGCATTTTTTTTTCTAAAAAGGCCCTTTAGCCAAATAGATATTTTTTCGGTTATTGTCTTGGCTAAAAAGGCCCTTTAGCCAAGACAATAACCGAAAGAATATCTATTTTAATAAAGATTGACAAAACTCAGCGACAACACAAGTTACCTGTTTATTTATTGATTTAATACTTTATTGCACAATTTCAAAAGATGGGCTTAGTGCTAAAGCATTCTCTACCAGCCAAACCTGTAGTTAGAGTGTGGTTGGCGTGCTTATAATGCCTTCTCAACAACTGAACATAACTTCACAATAGAACAGCCGAGGGTTAACCCGGAGAAGATGATGATGAACCTACGGGTGTAGTTACCCAGCAGCGTTTCACGAAACACCTAAAAGCAATCAAATAATTCGCTTGCAATTTGCACTCTAAAACATAATTTATGTTGCTCAAGTTGCAACTAATTCGGCCTCAGTGGAGCGGCTCATTACCCCTTTTCAGAGCACTCTTTCCACTCAGACTTACACAAATTCACATTTGCAATCAGAGCCCGGAGAAAAGTTCCTCCTTCCTCCCTCTCCCGCCCTTTAATTAACAGAAAGTGGTTCATTAGAGCTTATTCATTAAAGCAAGGAGTAATTAGCGAAGTCTAATGAATGCTGTAATAATGTAAGAGCGGCCGTCGGACCGCGGCCCGACTTCTAGATTAATCTAGAGCTGGGTATAATTTAGTAATGGCGTTAATTTATTACACAGCTGATTGCGGGATTAACTGATGCGCTCAGTGGGGCAGTTTGCTTCGGTTGGAAAATACTGATCCGTGCTGATGGGGCTCAACCTGCAAGATTCAAGTATATGCTACTAGGATTCTAGTGGGATCGCCTTTGAACAGCTTACAGCGACTGGGCCCGCTGTAAAAAAGACCTTATTTGTACGTACGCTGTTGAGCTTGTCAGTTGCTTTAAACTACTTAATCGATCTGGAGGTAGAGAGGTCCAATATGGTGTTCCACAGGGAAGCGTCCTGGGTCCGCTTCTTTTTCTCATTTATATAAATGATCTTCCTCTAAACTCTCGGTACCCAATGGTACTTTTTGCAGACGATAGCACTTTATTAATTAAATGTACAAACCCTCTGACATACGAAAGTGAGATAAATAGTGCTCTTAGAGAAATTGTTGATTGGTTAGATAAAAATAATTTAGTCGTCAATATAATTAAAACAAAAATAATGCACTTCTCGCAACGCTCCCCCGAACCTCTTGTACAAATAACATGTAAAAGCCAAACTGTAGAAAGTACACTACATACTAAATTCTTGGGGCTGATGATCGATAGAAATATGAAATGGAACTTCCAAGCGGACGAGATATATAAATCTCTTAGTAAATATGCTTATATGCTATACAGATTGCGAAGGATTGTCAGTCTAGATGTCCTAAAAACTATATACCACAGCTATATATCATCGAAATTACGCTATGGTATAATTTTCTGGGGTAACTGTGCTGATAGGGAAAATATATTTAGAGCTCAGAAAAGATGCATAAGAGCAATTTGTGGCTTGTTGAGCACAGTTAGCTGCAAGCCCCATTTTATAAATTTAAAAATATTGACTGTTCCATCTCTATACATATTTGAAATGGCGCTTTTTGTAAAAAATAATCTGGAGCTTTTTGAAAAACCCAGCCACTCACGCAGCAGACGGGATGTGAACCGTCTTTGCCGACTTCACCGATGCAACACAGCAATGTATCAAAAGAATGTATGTGGTATAGCTCCTAAGATATTCAACAAATTACCTGTCACGCTACGGGATCTAAACCTGCTCGCCTTCAAACAAAAACTATTTAAGCTGCTCACGCAAAAGTGTTACTATAATATCAATGAATTCATGTTTGACACTAATATTCGAATAATTTGACATTTATAATTTTAGCGATTTATTATTTTATAATTTGACATTCGATAAATAAATGTTATGGATCAATTTTTTTTTTAATTTTTTTTTTTTTTATTATATTACCATTGTTATTAAATTACCGTTATTCAATTGCTGTTATTAAATATTTGTTATTAAATTAATTTCATAAAATTGTTGATGTTAACATAATAGAATCAAATTATTATTTTTCCATGACATTTGGTTACGCCGACAGCATTGCGAGCGTAACTTAATTTAAACGTTAGATAAACGACATTGCATAGTTAATTATCTATAGGTAAACTAAGGGTTGGTTTACTTTTCTGGGAATTTTGTGTAATCCCATATTGGGCTATTACGCGATGTTCCTACGTGTCCGTGTGTGCGTACACTATAATCCACACGACGGATATTTTGCTGCGTATGCACTCTGCATTTTTTCTAATGTCGGTCACCTTGACAAGACTAGTTGCAATCAAGACGCCTCGCTGGTCGGTCGCACGCAACTCAATTATATTTCCCGCATGTGTCCCCGTCGCGATTCGTTCTTTGGAATCGTGGGACACTTATTACCGAGTCCCATAATATATTTGGGAAAGGTCGCATTACCACAAAATAGTTGCCAGCCAAAGGAATTCGCCTCTCTGTGTAGTGAAGTGAAAGGATTCCCGCGCAGCCCTGGACCCTCAGAGATTGCTGGACTTGCCAGGTTAGTAAGCCTTCCTAACTACCTAGTGATTTTAGCCTGTGCAACGTCGTTATAATTACTATACGCATCTTTGAGAAACCTAGAATTATTGGATTTCAGCCAGCCCATCCCACCTTGGGAAACGCATATTAACCAAATGATATAATCGGTTAGCTTTATGGTCTATCGTACCATGCATCGCGGCATGCGGCCGGTTATATCTACCATATATTTGGTCCTCACGAACCGGATAGAAATCTAAAATTTTGGGTTTATTACCACGTGTAATTGCATATAATCATCATAGGAAACTCGTCCTTATTGCGTTACATGTAAGGTCCATTGTGTGTCCGCACTTGTACACGAAGTCCCGTTATAAAATTATTTAAATTCGCATTTTTCCTAACTGATTCACAAATAGGTGTGTATAAGTTATTTACTACTTTAGTGTTTCATGTTGTGAAATAGATTTTACGTTAAATTGCGTTAATTACGCTAATTTTTCATTATTTTATTTAATTGACGGTGGTTTCGTGGAAAGTTTCGTGGCACAAAGATTGGTCTGGTTAACTTTGTTAGCGAATCCAAGTAAGGATCGCCACTATAACATCTTGTTGGTTTATTTTTAACCTAATAACTAAACATTGAGTTTATTTAGTTACATCGCAAAAATATTACAGTCCACACCGCATTTATTGAAGAATTTTAGTAGGTTCTGAAGTAACTTATTTACTAGGTTGTTTGTTCTTAAGACAAGATAAATTATTTCTCACTCTTACGTTCATAAGTACCTATTATTTCGCATGCACAGCAATTACGCTCGTGCTATCTATACTGTTCCTATATCGTGCCAGCTTGGTCAGTTAGTGCCTATCTATACTTACTAACGCTGCTGGTAGGATAGGTATTTATTTGTTTTATCCTTACGCGTCGTATTGCACGTTCGCTAGGGTTCCGCATGGTCGGGAAAATAGTTCCACACCTATTTATTTTTTGTTTTACCCGTGTGTCGCGTCGTATTGTACGTCCGCTTTATTGCTTGAAATAGAGTTCCGTTCTATATACCATATATAAATCATATAAGTACCGTTTGTTTTTACAAGTTTTTTTTTTTTATTTTTCGATTTCGCCATTGTCGTGTCGTATTGAACACACGCTAGGGTTTCGCATGATTGGAAAATTGGTTCCGTACCTACCTATTTTTTGTTTTTTAAAAAATATAAATATTTAATACTTTGTTTTGCATCCATTAGCTTAGGCTGGAATTTCGCTTGGGCGGATAAGTGGTTCCGTACCAATTTTATGTTAAAGTTTTTATTTTTTTTATTTTTAAACACAAATTTTTAGTTTAAAATGGAAGACTTAAATAACAAACTTAAACTTTACGAAGGCAAATGTGCTTCATATTTTGGTCGCGTTCAAAAAATATATGATTCAATTTCAAATCTCAATGACGAAAGGTCGAGAAATACTTTCATTGCGAAAGCCAGAACAGTCGATCAAATTAGAAACGAAATTATAACTACAATTGATAATATAAATATTTTGTCAATGAAAATTAATCCCGACTATGAGGTTAATTACAACACGTTGTCGGCCTTTGACGATCTTTCGTGCGAAATTAAAAATGTATTGAGTTCATTGACCCCAGCTCCCCCTACTAAGGATTATGCTATGAGTAGTACTAATTCGACGAGTAGTAGACTCGGTTCAAGTTCAGGGTTATGTCATATCAAAATACCGAGAATCGAACTGCCTACCTTTGAGGGCGACATTCAAACTTTTCCGTTTTTCTATGAAACATTCAAACGTGTAATACATTTAAATCCCGATTTATCGGACTCGGATCGTATTCACTATTTACTAAGTCATCTCAAGGGCAAGGCTCAAAGTCTAGCAGCCGGTATTGTGCCCGCTGCAGAGAACTATCGCGTAATCTGGGACGCGCTTATCGCAAAATATCATGACACGCGCGCATTAGCAGTTAGTTATCTCAATCAGCTGTTTTCTATAAAATCAGTTGGTACTTCGCCTGCTAATGTTGAACAGGTATTTGATAAATTCACTGCAATTGTGGCAGGACTCAAGCAATTGAAAATAGATAACATGGATGATTTTATTTTCACGTACGCGGGTCTTAAGTTATTAGACTCCGACATCGCAAAACATTACGAAATGTCGCTTCGCAATTTGAAAGATCCTCAAGAGGTAGATTATAATTACTTCGTAAAGTTTGTACGCGAACAAATAAAAATATTATATCGCACCGCGCCGTCGAATGCTGAAAAGTCGACCGCCGGCCGCAGCGGCGCCAGTGCGGCGTCTGCTACGTCTTCTAGGGCGCATGTATCTACATCGCCTAAATGTTCGCTCTGTCATTCATCGCATATCCACTTATATAAGTGCAGTGCCTTTTTAAAATTGAACGCGAATGACAGATTTAAATTCATTAAAGACCACAATATGTGTGTCAACTGCCTTAGTGCGCAGCATAAAGCGTCTAAATGTCAGTCTTCTTCCACTTGTAAGAAGTGCCAGGGTAAACATCATTCCTTGTTGCATTTCGAACAAAGGCCACAGAAACCAGCTGCTAGTGTCAGCACCGCACCGGCTACTAGTGCCGAAGAACCTGAGCCATCGCAGGAACGGGTTTCTTTTTGCACGCACTCAGCCACGGTTCAAAGGTCGTCGCGCACTACTGAAGTGCTAGCTACTGCGAAGGTATTAGTGGTAGGTAGGAAGGGCAAGGATGCTGTTATTCGCTGTCTTCTGGACCCAGGTTCCCAGAAGAACTATATAACTACTCGATGCTGTCGTAAGCTCGGGTTACCTATCCGCGAGGATTCGGTGGTTACCGTCAAAGGTATTGGTGGTACCTCTCAACCAGTACGAGGTTCAGTTGAACTCAAATTTAGTTCGCGTTTCCGTGTGCAACCCAAGTACAACATCGACGCTCTGGTTCTCGACGAGATAACGGGTCAGCTCCCGTTATGCCCGATAGATGTCGCTAACTTCAATCACATTGATTCGAGGCTACTTGCCGACGATACTTGGGCTACGCCGGGGAATATTGACATTCTGTTAGGAGTAAAACTTTTTGCTAAGTTATTGCAACCAGGTCATGTATCTTCTACCGCGGGATGTCCAGACGCATTAGAGACAGTGCTTGGCTATATATTAATGGGAGACGCACCTGTCTTAGAACGTCCGAAAGCCACCCTGTCGTTTTTCGCTACTTCCCCTTTGGAAAGCTGCGACTTGCGCAAGTTTTGGGAGATAGAGGAAGTTCAACCCTCTTCTATCACTAGCGTGGATGATAAATACTGTGAACAGTTTTATTGTTCCACCACTACTCGCACCCAATCTGGCAAGTATGTCGTTGCTTTGCCATTGAAGACAGACGCATCGGCGTTAGGTAATTCTTTCGAAATTGCACGTCGTAGATTTATTAGCCTCGAACGAAAACTTAAATCGCATCCTAACGTCAAATTACTCTATGATGACGTCATAAGAGATTATCTAAAAAATAATTACATTTCCCTCGTGCAAGGAATTATTCCTGGCGAGGTATCTTACTACATCCCGCACCATGCTGTAATTCGCGAAGACAAGGCAACCACCAAGTTACGCGTGGTTCTTGATGCGAGCGCGAAGACAGCCAATGGTACATCACTAAATGATATTCTCTACGCAGGTCCAGTTCTTCAGTCGGACCTTTTTAATATTCTTTTAAATTTAAGATTCTACGCTGTAGCTATAACGGCTGATGTTAAAGCTATGTACCTCAGAATTTCAGTACGTCCTGAAAATCGTCCTCTTCAGCGTATACTATATCGCTTTCACGAAGACGAGGAATTGCAAATTCTGCAATTTTCCGTTCTTCCCTTTGGGTTCAAATGCTCGCCCTTTGTCGCCATCCGCACCATTCAACAATTGTGTAAGGATGAGGGTCAAAATTGTCCTCTCGCAAGCGAGATTCTAAATAGAGATATTTATATCGATGATATCGCTAGTTCTATTCCTAGCATTGCGCTAGCAATAGATTCCGCTCACCAACTGATTAAGTTGTTTTCACTTGGTGATTTTGAGTTGACTAAATGGTCAAGTAATAGCCCTGAGGTTCTTCAGGCTATTCCCGAGTCACTGCGGCTCGCGCACAGTGTCGATCTAAGTAAGGATCCGACTCTAAAGGTTCTTGGGCTTCGTTGGTTTCCCGACGAAGACTATTTCGCATTCCAAGTCAATTCTGACAATCGCCCTTGCACGAAGAGAAATATTCTGTCGTCTATCGCTCGCCTCTTCGATGTTCTGGGTTTAGTCGCGCCCATGATCTTGTACGCCAAGCTATTGATCAAAGATCTTTGGCTTGTAAAAATTGGATGGGATGATGTCCCACCAAACCGCATAGTTCGTCTGTGGCAGCAGTTTCAAGATGAACTGCCGCATATTTCGCAGCTTAAATTCACACGCCACATTGGCGTAATTGAAAACTGTAAAGTTTCATTAGTTGGGTTTGCAGACGCTAGCGAGAAAGCCTACGGTGGTGCTGTCTACGCCCACGTAGTTAAACCAGATGGAGACATAACCATCTCGCTAGTATGTGCAAAGTCCAAGGTCGCTCCTCTTAAAGTTATTTCGCTGGCTCGTCTGGAGCTATGCGCCGCATTGCTTTTATCAACTTTGATAAAGCGAGTTTTTGATCTTTATTCCTCCCGATATGCCATTGAGGCTGTCGTAGCATTTTCAGACTCAACTGTAACTTTGAGTTGGATCCACTCTTCGCCACATCGCTGGCACACGTTTGTGGCCAATCGCATAGCCAAGATTCACGAAAATCTCTCGGCAAAACACTTCTTCCATGTAAAAGGATCAGATAATCCTAGTGATTGTCTTTCCCGCGGTTTGACGCCAGCCCAGCTTATCCATCATCCACTGTGGTTGACTGGACCGCCCTGGCTCAAACTACCCCGCCACAAATGGCCTATAAAACCATTCGTTCCAGGTGAGACGCAAGAGCTTCCCGAAATGAAGCCAGTGGCTCTACCTGCTTTATCGCCGGCAATGTCAAAGGTGAATTCTCCTGCCGAAGACATTCTGTATAACCTCTCCAATAGGTTTCCCTCCTGGAAAAAATACTTGAAAACAATTTGCTTTGTTTACAAATTTCTAAAGCGGCTTCCTATAGGCCCAATAACCGCGCTCGATTTGAACTTTGCTGAATCAGTTGTGTGGCGAACTGTTCAACGAATTCATTTTGAATCCGATTTAAAATCGCATCTTCGTGAACTCTACCAATTCTTATCGCATGAATATAGCACATATTGGGAAAAGGAACTGGCGGATGATAACTCGCGACCGCTCTACGCGCTTAGCTCCGATCCGTCAGAACCCGCCGCATTAACTCCTGCACATTTTCTTAACACGAAACCACTCGTCTTTTTCCCTGCTCGCGAGGTAACTGAACCGCGCTTACATCTTATTTCGCGACAGGAACTAAATGATCAACTTGTTCATTCTAAATGGAACACACCTGCTAATCCTTTACGGACTGGTATGGTTGTTGTTTCTATGCAGGACAACGTTATGCCTCTACATTGGCCGATAGGCTTAGTGACTGAAGTCTATCCGGATAAGAACGGGGTAGTTAGAGTCGCAACGATCAAGACTCAGAGTGGGTTTTTTCAACGGCCAACAGTTAAGTTGTGCCCTTTGCCAACACAATAAGTTTTGGTATCTAATTTTTATAATGCAGAAGTTAGGTTTAATTAAATTTATTAACTAGTTTATAAAATTCCTTCATAAATTTAGTTTCTTTCATAAGGTAGAGTTTTCATGATGATAATATGCAATTGTTAATTGTTGTTTCCTCTTTTTTGTTTTGAAAGATTAGGACCTTTCAAGCCGGGGAATATGGTTACGCCGACAGCATTGCGAGCGTAACTTAATTTAAACGTTAGATAAACGACATTGCATAGTTAATTATCTATAGGTAAACTAAGGGTTGGTTTACTTTTCTGGGAATTTTGTGTAATCCCATATTGGGCTATTACGCGATGTTCCTACGTGTCCGTGTGTGCGTACACTATAATCCACACGACGGATATTTTGCTGCGTATGCACTCTGCATTTTTTCTAATGTCGGTCACCTTGACAAGACTAGTTGCAATCAAGACGCCTCGCTGGTCGGTCGCACGCAACTCAATTATATTTCCCGCATGTGTCCCCGTCGCGATTCGTTCTTTGGAATCGTGGGACACTTATTACCGAGTCCCATAATATATTTGGGAAAGGTCGCATTACCACAAAATAGTTGCCAGCCAAAGGAATTCGCCTCTCTGTGTAGTGAAGTGAAAGGATTCCCGCGCAGCCCTGGACCCTCAGAGATTGCTGGACTTGCCAGGTTAGTAAGCCTTCCTAACTACCTAGTGATTTTAGCCTGTGCAACGTCGTTATAATTACTATACGCATCTTTGAGAAACCTAGAATTATTGGATTTCAGCCAGCCCATCCCACCTTGGGAAACGCATATTAACCAAATGATATAATCGGTTAGCTTTATGGTCTATCGTACCATGCATCGCGGCATGCGGCCGGTTATATCTACCAACATTCTTATAATACTTATAATTAAAATTTGCTCTATAATTAAATTCAATTAAATTCTAAAAATTTGCATACCACATTAGCTGGTAAGACATCGGATGGAACCCATAATTATTTACCAACCTTTGTAACCCGTTGTTTGCAAATAAATATTTTGTATTTGTATTTGTATTTGATTTCAAAAAATATTTCACCAATGGATAGCTACACTTATCAGCTAGTAATTTTATTTCCGTTTTCTACAGGGACGGGAACAGCGCGGGAGAAACAGGGTCGCGCTGCTAGTGTTTTAATAAAATATTCGATGTAAATATTTTCGACTCCATCGACTCTGATTGGAGGCGATTGCCAAACGTTTTACAACGAAGTTACGTTAAATTGTAATTATTCTATGATAGGAAGACCACTCAGAAATATTATTGGCCATCTTATAGGACATGTTAGTGTTATTAATAACATAATACCGGGTATATTATAATATGTGTACTAAGCCGAATGGGGGTGATTTTGACCACCCCCAGGAACAACATTAGTTCTACGACTTTTTAGGATTCGGTGATTTTCATTCAAGAAAAGACCACCAAAGTTTTAACTTCAGCTTATTATAGGTCCGATAATAACTCTACCTAAACGTCAGCTGATTCTTGAAGTGACATTGACATCCTCAGAGTTTATGTACAACTACAAATAAAAATACGTAAGACCACACAGACGTTTATTGTTATTCATCATTTCAGCCGTAAAACGTCCACTACTGAACACAGGCCTCCCTCGTGGATATCCATGAGGGGTAGTGGCCATACTTACCACGATTGGCAGGCGGGTTGGCGAGCGCAGTATGGGATGTTGATACACGGAAAGACGCTGCTGCCCATCTTCCGGAGGTATCCCTTAGCAGGCTCTTACTGCATCTACGGGCATGAGAGGTGAGGTAACATTCTACTGCCGGCAGCCCACGGCGATTATTGTTATTAAAATTAAGTAATTATCCGATTATGACCTCAGGACTTTCACATCGCACCGATTAGTAAAACTCCCCCTTTTCAGGTTAGTACACATATTATAAACCCTTTAGAATGAAAGTGGAAGAAAGAAGAGCAGTAGGAAAAAACAAGGATTAGTTATATGAACCAGGTGAAGGAAAAAGTAGCTGTCATGTCGTACAAGGAGGTCAAGGAGGCTGCCCAGGAGTAAAGGGGTTGCATCAATTGGACCGACAAGAGTGAAACTCTTAAAAAATAAGAAGTCGAAAGACCATAATCTAATACGCTATTCCAAGAACTCGCCAGGCTGATAAAATCAGAAAGAATTAATTTCGTTCGCTGCAGTCTTCCCGCCTAAATGCAAAGACCCGTACGACGACACAGCAACAGCCTGATTGTATGCAAACAAAGTTGCTAACTGACACCTCTAACAAGGTAACTAACTTTCTGAAGTTTGAAACACGTAATGCGATCTTATTTTATGAATCTATACTTTCTTACTTATGGGAAAAGACCGTTTCTCCATTCGTCTCTGTCCAGTGCGATCCTTCGCCAACTGCCATGGAACACGTCTAGATCACTGCGCCAGCACTTTTTTGGGTTAAGTAAGGTTATGTTTTAAAAAAACATTTTTCCAGAAGTTTTGAAGTTACGTGTCATTATAATGCGATGGTAGGACGACCAAAATCAAAAACGTTATTCCAAATACTCGTCAGGCTGAAAAGGTCAGAAAGAATTTAGCATTTTGTTCGCTGGAGTCATCCCACCTAAAATGCAAAGACCCGTACGGAGACACAGCAATAGTCTAATTGTATGCAAACAAAGTTGCTAACTAACACCTGTAACAAGGTACCTTTGAAGTTTCAGACTCGTAATGCGAGCTTACTTTTTATGGACCTATACTTTCTTACTGATGGGAAAATACCGTTTCTCTCCATTCGTCTCTGTCCAGTGTGATCCCTCGTCAGGCTGAAAAGATATGAAAGAATTAAGGATTTCGTTCGCCGCAGCCTTTCCGCCCAATATGCAAAGATCTTACCCGTACGTAGACACAGCAATGGTCTGATTGTATGCGAACAAAGTTGCTAACGAACACCTCTAACTAGGTGCCTACTTTCTGAAGTTTCAAACACGCAATGAGAACCTTATTTTTAAATTACAATGAAGGGTATGGCGCTTGTATTATGTATTATATAGGTACCTACGTTACATAAAATTAAAGAAAATAACAGTAAAAGATGCGGTTACAGAAAAATACCTACCTAGGCAGTTGTAACACTATGCGATATTTACGGGTTATTTACCAAGATTTGAGTATTTACGAGTTTTTTCCGACATTTTTGTAGTAAGAATAACTGTTACTGATCTTGAACTTGAGTGATATGTAGACTTTCGAAGGTCATAAATTCGTTTTAATTCTTATAAGAGAAAAAAAAATGTAATTATAAATATAAAAATGTGCTGCAGATTGGAGGTCTCTTTTATAACCTAGCTATGTGAACATTATAGGGGATGAAGTTTCATATGTAAATTCCTTTTTTTACTTGATTTAAGTTCAAATGAATAATTTCCATATGAAACTGAGTCAGTCAAGTCAATAAAATGCAATGAAAATATCTAGTTTTAATTCCGCTAATGCTGAGATGCATATGCACTGCCCTCCCGCCCGCTAATTATGCACATGCAGGGGGAACCAGGCTGTTAGTGCAACATTTTCAAAATAACTCACCATCCTATAGGAATTTTACTTTGCCTATAACATACCACTCGGGTTTTATTATACTCTTATATCTCTACTTTTATTATCATCATCATCATTACAGTCGTAAAACGTCTACGGCTGAACACAGGCATCCCTCATGGATTAGATTAGATCATACAACTATTGGCTTATTTAGATTTCTTTGTGTTTTCTATTTTTATTTATGATATTTTTAAGTTTTATTTTTATCTCAACCCCTTAACTTGTAATTAATTGTGAGGACCAATAATTGGCTTTTCATTTTATCTATTAGTGTAATATTGTATTAGATATAAGCTGTCGGTGTTCCATAACAATAAATAAATAAATAAATAAATACATTGGATCAGGCGGGTTGGCAAGCGCAGTATGGGATATTGGTTAATACACGGAAAGACGCTGCCCATATTCCGGAGGTATCCCTTAGCAGACTCTTACTGCATCCATGGGCATGAGAGGCATTCTTACTTTTATTATAATCTCTCATAATTACCAAGTCTACTAGGTAGGTACTCCAGTCTCGTTCAAACATACTATCCAAATATTCGTTAGAATAGTAAAGAAGGCTCTACATTAATTCAAGACAAACATTATTTACATACGAGCCACTACTTAGAATGATTTACATAAAGAAAACACAGTAACATGAATTATTAGCATTCCTCAAAATCGTGGAGTTCCGCGAACTAACGAATTTTCTTGTTTGGCTATCGGGGGTAAAGACTCATTCTTTAGGTATTTACTGTATTGATATATTAAATAACCAGAGAATAATCACGCTAGTTTTATTAAATCAAATATGTAATAAAACCCGCGTCATTTCATTCACGTTATAGCCAAAGTATAATTGATATAGGTTGGTGAAAAGAAAATTCACTTATAATAGTAGTAAAATTCTATTATATATCGCACCTCCAGTCGTAGACTGTAGTAAATAATATAGTTTTAGTATTTTTATTAATCTCATAAGAATAACAGATTTTCATTAGCTACTTATTTAACTTAGGCTATGTTACAAAACGCAGTGAACAAACAAAATATTTAAGGACCTAGGGTACATTCATAGGGTCCTTACATATTATAAAACAATGTCTCCTGCCGCGTCCGGCTGTCTGTGTGTCGGTTCTCGCAAATCTGAGAAACTACTGAACGGATTTTCATGCGGTTTTCACTAATTGCTAAAGTAATTCAAAAGAGAGTAATTCAGGAGGTTAATTCAATAGATCAAAACGCTACATAGAACAGTCAATTTAATGGTAAAAGGAAAGAAGAACAAGACACATTTAAATTGAAAACCGCATGAAAATCCGTTCAGTAATTTCTGAGTTTTGCGCGAACAGACGAGCGAAGCAGAATGTAAAGCACATAATGGAATTCGTTCGCTTCAGATAACTTTTTTTACCTTTCTCTCGTCTGTTCGCGCAAAACTCAGAAATTACTGAACGGATTTTCATGCGGTTTTCACTCATAGCTAGAGTAATTCAAGAAGAAGGTTTTCCTTGGAATTAGATAATTAAATAATTAAAAGATAAAAAAAAACATTTCATGCACTGACGACTGTTAAAGGTTGACAAGGTGCCAATGTTAAAGTGGCTTCGACTCGTTTCCGTTCACTGGTAATCTCAGCCGTAGGACTGCTGTCTACATCTCATGGATCTCCAATATTATGAGAGGGTTGTTGCCAAACTCGCCACGCTTGGCAGGCGGGTTGGCGAGCAAATGACGCTGCTGCCCATATTTCGGAGGTATCCTTTTGCTTTGGTCCTTTCTGCACTCACGGGCAAGAGAGGAGAGGCATACTGCCCGCACTCTTGCCAATTTGCCCTAACTGATAATTTGTAACTTTCATCCTTAGCATTTATGCTAAGGATGAATGTATCTTGAAGGGCGGCCTGACAGGCAGATATGGAAAGATATGAATGTGCGTCTTCGAGATGTTTAAAACAAGCCCCTATTACTACTGTAGTAACGGCAGGCGATCTAACAATGACAACTCATGGTAAACACACTATTCCCTAACTGAATTAGAGTTAGAATTGATTAAATCGTCTACGTAGTGTAATAAAATATTACTTACCCGAAAGAGGGTGATTCTGACCACCCCGAGGAATAACTTTAGATACATACACGACATATAATATATTTGTCCTGTTGAGAATTAGATTGAGATTAAACGTAATAAATTTCATTTTATTTTTTCAGAAAGTTAGGCCTTTCTCACCTAACATACTAACATTCATACAGGATGTATTAAATTTTTTTACTAACCCAAAAGGGTGATTTGGACCCATGAAAACAAGTCGTTTTTGAGAGAAAAAAACGGGAAGGCGTATTTTTTAAACTATTGGCGTATTGTGAACAAATCACACACAATCCATTCACGGTCCATTCGCTGTTGCAGTACGGAGCTGAGCTGTAGGGACGCAAACTGGAAGCGCGCCTTCCGCATGCAGAAGAGAGCAGTACGTGCAATGGTGAAGATCTCACAAGATGTCTCTGCGAAACCATATTTTAAGGAGCTGGAAATACTGACCTTTCCTTGTGTCATGTCATATTTCAGGTAGCTGTCTATGTTAGAAGTAATATGAGATTGTTTTCTAGAAATAGCGACACTCATGCATACAATACTCGCCGAGCGAATAAGCTTTCCGCTCTACCTTGAACTCTTGCGAAATCTGGGAAGCTAACGCACGGTTCCGACCGTGTATAATAAATTAATAACCTGCCTCAAACTGTAACTAAGGCAACTAGCATGGCGTCCTTTGAACGCAAACTGAAGCACTGGCTCATTGACAACACCTCTTACAGATATGAGGAATTCATAGCCTTTAATAATTGTAGCGGACATCATCCTACTCTAATTATATTTAAATTATTATGTGTTATTTTTAATTAATTTTATTTGTTTGATTTACTGTGATTTAATATGTTCTGTTTAATTGATAGTTGTTATTTATGTCGAATTATTATTTGTGTTTGTAATTCCATGCATGTGACTATAATAACTATTTCTTTTATTAATTTTGACTTCACTTATTAATTATGTGACGTGTATTCGCTTATTAATTATGTATGTGTCTCTTGTATTTTACGAAATAAATGATTATGATTAAGTACGTTACTGTGACATCTGTTAGATTTGTAACTCAAGGTACCAAATTCTAAGCAAACGAAGCCCAAACTGCAGTCGCTGTAGTATAGTTTACTGCGTATTTTAGTACCAAACTATCCGCTAGAGGCGCTGTATTCATACATTTTTTTACTACAGTAGCTAGCGACTGACGTCAGATTGGGGTGTCTAATTCTAATTCTTTCACCAGATCTGCAGATCTGGTGAAATAACGTCAGTGCACTAACGTGCACTGACGTCCCGCATTGGGGTGCATTGTGCATTGTCCCCCGAGGTGCTGCCCCGACCCTAACCTAACCAGCCCAACTCTTTGAAATACCGGAGAAGGACTCGGGGTCGCCGGCAGCATTCCATGAGCACCCCCGAAGGGTATGCCGATGTTGTTGAAGAAGGGCATGACTCCATGACCTCTTGAAGACCTGTCTCTAATCTAGTCTGTCTCGTGGCACCACAGTGCAGTAGCACGTGCTCCACGGTTTCTTCCTCTTCAAGACATCCGCGACATAGTCCACTGTCTGTGGCACCTGTCTTGAGAAGATGGTAGTTGAGGTCACAGTGTCCCGTGATGACGCCCACCATCATCCGTAGGTCTTGTCTCATTGGGGTGTATTGCGCTTTGTCCCACGTGATTCGACCCCGATCGACCCTACGCAGCCCAATTCCTCGAAACACCGGAGAAGAGAAGATACACACATGCTTAGGTGTTGTTTATCTTTTTGTTTTTCTATGGGAGCATTAGTTTGGTATGCTTGTAGTCCGGTCTGTAATTTCTTGTGTTCTTTTTCTGAATTAGTCTTATTTTTTTTTATTTGATATGTAATGTCAGCAACTGTTACTTCATGCTGTACCCCCCGTAGTACAACGTAGACTCCTGCAGTGCAGTGGAGCAAAGCCTTAACTGAATGATGGCTAACGCCGCCGCCTTCCGTCATCAGAAGCCATGATGTAGCGATCTAAGCCTACTTCTCAATAATATAAGTTTTTAAAATAAATTTCCATAAAATAATAACATAAGTTGTTAACTGTACAGCTACGAGTGACCCTTTGTACATACTTAACAATTGCTCCGGGACGGCATCTCGTTTAGATTTCTCAGAAAAGACATGAAAAATAATGACATTCGTGTTTGCGACTTGATATCCTGCCATGTTCCGCGGTCAACATGGGACCAATTTTTTAAATTAAATAAACATTTTAGTTGGGTACTGGAATGTTACAAGAATACAGTTCTGATTTTAGTTTCTATAAACTAAGTTTCTTTCAAAATATATGTTACCAAATGTGGCACCCGAGTGCATTGGATTTTATTGAAATAATTAAAAAAATGCCATATTTACCTAAATAATAATATGGATGTTCTTTAAATCTGTCTCATTTTTTTTTCTGAATGTCTATCGTTTTTAGGGTTTCGTAGTTTTTATTTAGTTCCTATTAACACCTTTATCAATTAAAACTGCAAAAAAATTGCAGCAACTACAAATTTACGAAACTTTCGCTTCAGAAAACATTTTTCCAATTTTTTTGTCAGAAAATTTGTAAAACATAGCTGAAACAAACACGTTATCACAGCTTCTTCTTAGTACGTATTTACAAATAAAAATATTTATGTATTCTATTAATTATCTTATAACATGAGCCCTGCTTACGTTGGGGCTAGATGGTGCTGTGTGAAATGTCGGATCACTCTCAACTCTCACTAGATCGAGTCAACAGATTCAGCCTGGATCAAGTGAGACTTTTGTCAGGTGTCAAAAATGGCATAATTTTTCTAGGATTAGTCTCTAAGTAAAGCCGCAGACAGACGGACAGACAGACGTACATATAAAGCGAAATCCTTATAGTTCCTAGTTCTACTCCCTTAAAATAAAATCTTCTAATACCCTAATTTTCCCCTTCCAAAACTACTTGTTTTCATGGGCTGAAACTCCTCCTTTCGGGTATAAACACAACAAAGGCCTTTGCATTGTAGATTTATACAGCGCAGCGTCTGCAACTGGTATGCATTCTGTATGGAACGCTGCATTGCCTGGGACATTAGATGGATTAGGCTTGCCCAGCACCTATACCATCCTCTCAGCTAAGTAAGCTACATTAGTCTTACTATTATTAGAGGAAAGAACAGGTAAGAATACGTCTGAACCTGACTAAGCCACGGGTTTTCTCACGATGTTTTCCTTCACTGTTAAAGCACAATCCTTTGGTGCACGGCCGGTGTCGGACCCACGACCTTCGGATTGAAAGTCAAGGATACATACCACTCGGCCAACACGGCCCTTTTGGTTATACACATATTATAATTATACATCCTGTGTAGAAAATGCAGTCTCATACAGGATACTATTACATCTCTAAGTAAGTAAATAGGTCTCACGGAAACCACTAGAAAAAGCTTTTACTAGGCCAAGCCCGCACCTTACATCACGTTTAGAAATCGAGTGGTCTCGCCCATTACGTGCATGCATATTGCATACCCTGCAGCTCTATTGATTAGTCACCGGCAGCCATCATTCATTCATAGTTGTGTCCACGCGTCATTCGGCCGTTTTTGCCGTTTCAGGGCATTTTTCGCTGTACGCCAAAGGCTACATATTTTATGCCCGTCTGTCAGGAAGGAAGTTTCTAATTGGTCGTGATATGCTGAGCTTGGAAATGCAGTCAGGCTAGGTCTTGTGTTGTCATAGTCATGTTACCTACATGTACCTAGGCTTCCGCAGACATAGAATTCGAAGGTCGAACAAAATAATCACTTATTTTGTTCGTGATTTGAACGCAGCCTACGGCTCTTGTAATTATGCAAAATAAGTAATCTTCAAGCAACTTATTTCCCTCGGAACGTTTATAAACTTATGCACTATTATAAATAAACTAGCCGCGCTCCGCGGTTTCACGACACCTACTACAACTACAAAGAACCAAACGGACCTAAGGACAGTGGTGGGGACACTAACGGGCCACTGCACCCTTAACAAACACCTCTTCAACATCGGAGCCACCGACAGCTACCTCTTCAGAGGATGTCTGAAGGAGGTCGAATCAGCTGCCCACGTAGTCCTGGAATGCGAGGGAGTGACAGCACAAAGACAACAAATCCTCAAACAACCGAGGCCACTCCGTGAAGCCTGTGAAGATCCCAGGAAGAGTCTGCACTTCTGGTCGGAGTTGGGCGGGCTTGGCTATGCTACACTTCACGCATAACGGACCAACTTCGAGTCTAAATGCGGAAAACGGAGTCACACACACACACACACACACTGGCGCATCACGGTGGGGGTCTTTCTGGACATAGAGAAGGCCTTCAGCCGCGTGTGGCACACCTGGTGTTCAAACTCCTGCTAACCAGCACGCCGCCAGCCCTCAATAAGATTGTGGCATCATTCCTCGCCAACAGACGGTTCTCAGTCACGGTCGAGGAGGCCACATCTTCCACTCGTCTCATAAAAGCCGGCGTACCGCAGGGCAGCTGCCTCTCGCCCGCGTTGTACGCATTGTATACGGACGACACTCCCACCCTAGCAGGAACCATCCAGCCGGGAATGGGGAAAGACGTCACCCTCGGTCTCTTCGCGGACGACAGCGCATACTTCGCGTCGTCTACTAGCCCCGCCTTCGCCGCAAAGAGGATGTAGAAGCTCCTCAACCTCTTGCCGCTGTGGTTGGACAAGTGGTGCATCGCCTTCAATGTGGGCAAGAACGGCGGCGCTACTCTTCACCCGATGCCGAAAAATCCTTCCCCCTCTGCAGTTTCGTGGCCAGGATGTCACATGGGTTCCGCAAGCTAGTATCTTGGAGTAGAGATAGACCGATCGTTGAGTATGCAGTCCCAGGTATATCGCGCGCTTGGCCAAGCTCGCGCTGTCCGAGGGCTCCTCCAACCTGTCTTGGACTCACATCTCTCGCTCAGGATCAAGCTGCGGATGTACAAGATTTACATCCGGTCACGACTGACCTACGCCGCACCAGCCTGGTACGCCCTAACATCTGCCACCAACAAGATCCGAATACAAGCGCAGCAGAACATCACGCTGTGGATCTGCACGGGTGCGGGCCGCTATGTCAGGAATAACGTCATCGCCCGCAATGTGCAGGTTTAAACTGTCGAGCCCTTTGTGATAAATACGACGCATCGTATGTTCGACTGCGCCGACAATGGGCCCCACGCTCATCTGAACGGCCTCGCCCCGCTGCATGCCCGACCCGGGCCATAAGGGTCAGTGGCGCCCACAGCCACGTGATCTCCTACACCAAGAAGAAGACCAAGACTAAGCAACAAGGATAGCCAACCAGAAAGGCACCTTTCAAATGACCCAGGGGTAAAAGGACCTCTGGAGTTGAAGCCGGGGTAAGGAGGTGTAATCTCGAGGCCCCACCCGGAGACCCCCGAAGGGGTCCGGAAGACAGGAATGATGACAAAAGACAAATCTTTCTACTTTATAATATTAGTATATATTAAGAATTTAAAGATTCTAAAACAATCATCATCATCATCATCATCATCATCAGCCTATATTAGTCCACTGCTGGACATAGGCCTAAAACAATGTGTTTGCCTATTCTATTGTACAGAAGAAAACAGTGAGCAAAATAAAATCAAAGGTACCTATCGACCACCTCATGACAAATATTTTTATAGCCAAAACTTTACTGAAACACCTCAAATATCTCTCAAAACGTAGGTAAGTAACCAAATTTGTTGTTGCCTGACACCATAATGATAATGACATATAAAGCAAAATATAATTGATATATTTTATCGCTAAAAAAATATATCTCGAATACCTCGAAAATCACTTTAAGCGTTGGTAAGTAACCAAATTAATTGTTGCTTGACAACATATTTTTTAGTATTTGTTGGTTCTTAAAGCTTGCTCGCCGGTTTTACCACATATTTCTATTGTGAAGGGCTTACCAATACAACGACTTAATCCAATTGCCGGTCCAAACCCATGCCTAACGGGCGTGAGTTGCTTTCTGCGTTTCAGTGAATCCGTAGCACCTACAACGGGAAATATTTCATATTTATAGAAAGAGAAATATATTTATTGCATAATTGTTGTTAGTAAAATAAGGATCTTAAATGTATTGTTACAGTTTATAACAATTTGTCTTACACAAGACGTACAACGTGTCTGAGTCTGAGTCAGAGAGTCTGAGTCTGTTTATATAAATATTTTAGATTTATTATCACTGCTAGATATACGATGCTATATAGATATAGGATCATGATTACTGCACATGATTAGTACTGATCATGAAGGGTTGTTGCCATACACCAAACGCTTGGTGAGGTACGGGATGTTGATACACGGAAAGAGCAGATTTTTAGGAAAGACCTTCTGCAGATTCTTACTGCATCCACGGGCAAGAGACAGGATAACAGTCTACTGCCGGCACCCACGGCATTTTTTGATTATTCTTTGCAAAAAACATTATTTTATTATTCAACATACGGACCAAAAAGTCACTTATATATGACAATTTACAAAAGAAATAAAAACACAACAGGGTAAACAAAGTATACATTTGACATTAGTAACATTTGAATTTGCTCGTTTCAAAAAAAGAATCCTAGTGGGAAAAAGTGACGAAAAATAAATCGACGTGTATGTGTACATCTAACACGTGCTTTAACGGTGAATAAAAACATCATGAGGAAACCCTCGGCTTAGTCAGCTTCAGACATATAGGGTTCCGGAACAAAATAGTATAAAGGAACCCTTATGGTATCACTTTGTCTGTCTGTCTGTCTGTCACAAATGCATATCATGAAAACTCTGATGCTATCGACTTGAAATCTGAAATGGAATAAGATAAAGCTTTTTCACTACTTAATATAGATTATAAAAAATGTTGAAAAATTTTCTTATTATGATTGCAAGGGGGGCGGAATGGGGGTCTCAAAAATGTTAAATAACGTTACTGGGTCATATGGGGTATTATATGAAAGGTTTGCACATTAATAAACAGTTTTCCGTTTTCCTTTTAGCCGTATCGTTTTAGACTTATTTACAAAAACGTTGAAAAAAAAACGTTCCCTCCCCTTATCTCCGAAGTTTGCAGAGATAAACCCCTGAAATTTATTGCTAATAGAAGTGTATGTAAGGATTAGAGGAAAATTATAGCCAACTCTCTAATTTGCATAGTTTTTTAGATATGGGGATGTTAAGGGGGTCTCAAAAAATTTAGTAAAGTTACTAGGTCATGTCGGGTTATTATATAAAAGGTATTTATTTGCACAATAATTAACAGTTTATAGTTTTGGTTTAAGCCGTATAGTTTTCGACTTATACAAAAACGTTGAAAAAAATAGCGTTCCCCTTATCTCCGAAGTGTGCGGAGATAAACCACTGAAACTTTTAATTTTAATAGACGTGTATGTAAAGATTATAGGAAAATTATAACGAACTCTCTAATTTGCAGTTTTTTAGAAATGATCGAAAGTGTAAAAAATCTACATAAGTTCCGCTATTAGACAAGAGATGGGGCTGTCAAAATTCTACATCAAATGTAAACCGCCTTTATCATATATTTTATTGTATGATAACACGGAACCCTCGGTGCGCGAGTCCGTCTCGCTCTTAGCTGTTTTTTTTTATTTGGGTGCTGGGCAAGCCTGATCCATCTAACAATGTCCCAGGCACTGCAGCGTCCCGTACAGCATGAATACCAGTTACTGACGCGGTATAAATAAATAAATAAATAAATAATGCTGGACAAATCACACAGCATCATCTAGCCCCAAGCTAAGCAGAACTTGTGTTATGGGTACTATATAGATGACTGATATACTTAATACATTATACTACATAGATAGATATTTTTATAATAAATAGAAAACACCCAGAACACCCTGAACAAATATCTGCAGATCGTACAGACATTTGTCCCGAGGCGGGAAACGAACCCGCAACCCCTTGCGTCGCAGGCGGACCTTCCCCGCTGCGCCACCGAGCTCGTCTAAATCATCTAAAATATGTTTTTAGGGATTCAATACCCTTTATCTTGAGAACGTGTAGAGTTATCGAGTTGAAATTAAAACCATATACTCAAATATACAGCCTCTTTATGCTGCAAAAAAATGAATATTGTTTCGTTCACTTCACTTTTGTTCAATATTAAAATTTTTGGTAATTTTTTTCTTCGACTAATGAGAAGACAACTTGATGTTAGGCGATAGCCTATACCTATTACAACTTTACTGTTAAGTTTACAAAAGGTTAAGGAAACCCTGCCTTAGTAGATTAAAAAATCCTTAGTATAATTATTGCGGTGTTCATGGTAGGACCACCGAACTATGGATATGATTCACGGATTTGGGGGTATATTACGAATAGCGATCAATGTGCTGGAATTTAGTCAGAACTGGATTTCCAGCGCCAATCTGTAATGGTTTTTATAGGATTTATACATGGAACCTCAGTTTGCTATCACAATGTGGCGTTTTCATTAAAAAGTAAAAACTTCAAAAATAGTTACCTCGAACCTTATAGATGGCGTTAATTTTCTTTTACTGGTAGGCACAATTTGACAATGACAGGATTAATCACAAACTTGCTTACTCCGCTTGCCAGCTCCATCTGTTAGGTTTAGTAGAAAACTCTTTTTGTTTTGTTACTGAAAACGGCTCATTGTTAGTGATTTCACGCGTGACATTTTTCATGTGTCATCATATTTTCAAAGCGTCACCCCCAAGGGGATCCATCAGGGGAGACAACAGACCTTCACCATAGAATGAATCTTCATCATTCTTACCCGTAGGACGTCCACTGCTAGACACTGGCCTCCCTCATGAATCCCCAAGCACCGAGCATGATTGGCTGTTGCCACGTTGTTGCTATACTCACCACGCTTGGCAGGCGGGTTGGAGAGCGCAGTACGCAATGTTGATACACGGCAAACACACGCAAAACACGGCCACAGCAAAAAAACAATATTGATAGCTATCAAATATGTTGGTGAAATTACCTATGCATAAAAGTATATTTTTATGTTTCGACTTTAGGATGAATACCTTACTTGCAAACGAGGCCTAATAATTGCTTATCATGAAACCGTTACTTTGTGCTTGAGCAGCGTTAGTTTTTATCAATAATTTTAGGTAATTCTTCTATTTTTCTATACCCAGTTTAAGTAATAATAAAATTGTGTTTTGTTGCTCTAATTTCAAAACTCGATATTTAAAATTTACCAACAACACAACTGCTTAAAAAATATGGAACCCAGACCAGAATTTAACATTTCTGAATATTAATCGGCCGCGTCACGTCGTCAAAAAAGGCTTTAAGGAAGGCTTGTTTACATAATCTCTTAATTTGCAATGTAAAACGGTGTTCTGTTTTCTTGCCTTTTAATCCAATACCAGGCTAATGTACCATCACAACAACAACTTTGCCGGTTTCCGAAGCGCAATGAGCAACAGCGATGAAGATTGTGAATTCGGTTCGCAGAGGGACAAAATGTTTTTACCAACATACTTTTCGGATCTGGATGTATTTCTTTGTACCTACTGAAAGAACGGATTATGCGTGATTCTACACAATATGGGTTCAACACAACAGCAGTTTACTACATTCGTGATTCCACACAGCCGCTATTTTAACGCAATCGGGATTCAACCTATTTGTGTAAACTTTCTACTGTAGATATAATTTCAATATTGATTAACGGGACTTTATCGCGTAAATACCTTATTTACCTAAATATTTCCCAGCAGTAAGAATCTGCCAAGGTATACTTCCGGAAGATGGGCAGCAGCGTCTTCCCGTGTATCAACATCCCTTACTGCGCTCGCCAACCCGACTGCCAAGCGTGGCGAGTGTAAGCGTATGACAACAACCCCCAATGATTTTGGAGATCCATGAGGGAGGTTTATGTCCAGCAGTGGACGTGGTCAGCAGTCCTACGGCTAAGATGATGATGATGATGATCATCCGCTTGCTGACATTCTGAACTTTAGTCCGCTTGCGAATTTCGATTTGGGGATCTGATCTGCGTTTGATGCCAAGGATGGCGCGCATACCTTATACTGCATCTTTAAATAAGAAGGCAGCGAAGCCTTTGTATTGTTCCATAGGCTATTGTTCCATAACAGTGATTTGCGCACGAGTGAAATCAATCCTTTTCCGAAACTTGTGTTTACTATCGATAGACTTAGGACCAAATTGATACTTGGCCAGCTGAAGACAGCGATTGGATTTCTGAAAATACGCTTTGTTGTATTTGGTACGGTTCCTGCTATGTAAAGCGTATTTCTCATAATAGAGAAATGGCCATTTGATTTGACGACACATGGCTCTAACTATTGAATAGCTATTAATCTTTGGTACGAGTATTTTTTAACATTTGATTTAATTATGGTACCTTTAAGTCATTGTTATACAATTATTTGGATGTAATTAAACTAAATTACTATGGTAAACGCAGACTGAGAGGATCGCCTGCATACAAACTGACGCGAAAAGCTAGCTGGAAATGAAATGTCCTAAGCAACAACACAGTATTTCTCGTTTAAAGTAAAAAACTTTTGGTAATTGTGTAAAATCTTGTTAGCCTTTAAAAATGTGTCTGTAGACTTATATATAGACCTTCTCGTATGTTCAGAAAATTTAGATGCATAAATCGGTTGAGTTCACCTGTAACGTGAAAATCTATGTTGTTATAGAGCAGTTTTGTTATTTTCAGTTGTTAAAAAAACTACTTAATTTGAAGTAAAAACATGAAAAATCTAAAACATTACAAATTTATTCCGAATGTTTTGGAATTGCTGAAAAGAGTTGAGAAAAAAAATGACCCTGACGCCAATATCGTCAATGCGTCGTCTTAAGATTCTACCTACGCACGTTTGGTTTTATATATTCTTTCTGAGAATAATGCTGTATGTATTCTTCGTGTACCGTTATTAAACATTTATTTGACTCGTAAGTCAAATAAATGTTATGTTATGTTGTGTTATATGTTAATTATAATTTATTATACGATTTTTTATTGACGTTTTACTAGTGTTTCTCGTTCATGTTGGCATTTAAAGTGCATTTTATACTGTGCAATGCAATAACGTGTCCAATTTAAACATTTAATTTATTTTTTTTATTTGTCCGAATACTGAGAAATATGTACGATTCTTAAACGTTCTATTAATTAAAAATGTAACAGAGAAGACACTAAATTGCTTTTTAAATAAGTTAATTTCAAAATTGTACATAACTAAGTATCCATTTTAAAAAAAATTAAAACAACGCCAGGCCAGGGTCGGTCATAAATTATAATATAATTATTTTTGCTTTGCTTATCGCTGACGAATATTTAGGATGAAATTAATGTTTTTCGACGTAAATAAATATTTATATATTAGACTGGTTTATTTTAGCTACATCTATAGTGTGATGTCATATCGTGTTCTGTTCTGGGGAAGGGCGGCAGATATACATACTATTTTTGTTCTTCAAAAAAAGGGCGATACGTGCTATTTACAAAATGAAACCTCGCGATTCACTTAAGGAACAATTTAAGGAAAATAAGATTTTAACATATCGCAATATTTTTATGTAAATTTACTGTACACACACAAACATAAAAATAATCTTATCAAGAGATGTGATGTGCATAGTATAAATACAAGAAACAAAAATATGTTGCACATCCCTAAATTTAGGCTCCAACAAGTAAATAAATCATTTATGGGAAACTGTGTGCGTTTCTATAGGGGAAACCCCCTATATATTTATATACGGGGTGTCGTGGGATGTTAACGATCCATTCTAGCAGCCGGCTTGTCTGACAGAAGTTAGAATGCAATTTAAATACGTTGACAACCCACAAACTCTCACCAGTGGCTCCTAGCAGCTGTCCTGCACGCAGCGGCCACACCCTGGTAACCACATCGGCTTGTGGGCTAAACCTCATGAGGGGGGACTTACTGCCTTGGCACTCAAGTCCTGACGGCTGACCCCCGAGTGCATGAACCTCGGCCTTTGGCAATCCAGCCACGGTGGCGAGGCAAGTCGACGACAGGGTCTTAGAAAGCGTCGACAACCAGACAACAATCATTCCCAAAGAGGGTTGACGTCAGGCAGGCGGCCGGTTGTAAAACTATAGCCAATAACTTCGTACAACATGGTTTTGGACAATTACAGAATGCGCGATAATTGTTAGGGCGTACCCCCGAGACCACGCGCAGGTGCAGCACCCCGCGCCTGTGGGAAATGGACAAGGGTTGTCGTGCTAGGAACGAGTGCGACGTAGTCCGGGAAGTAAGAATGAGGATGGCTAGTTGGAATGTAGGGACGATGAATGGAAGAGGACGAGAGTTAGCGGATGTTCTGAAAAGAAGACGAATAAATGTGGCCTGCTTGCAGAAAACGAAGTGGAAGGGTACGAAAGCTAGAGAAATTGGTGAAGGATATAAATTTTATTATTGTGGTAGTGACGGCAAGAGGCATGGAGTAGGCATTGTACTGGATAGTAAATTGAAAGAGTGTGTGACGGATCTAAACAGGATGACTGATAGATTGATAGTTGTTAAGTAGTAACAGTAGTTCGGGGATATTGTTTTTAACATTGTAAGTGTATAGGCACCTCAGGCCGGATGTCAAGATGTAGTGAAAGAGAAGTTTTGGGAGGATTTTGATGAAGTGATGATGAATATATCAAGTGATGAGGATGTACATATATATTGGGGGAGGATTTTAATGGAGATGTAGGAAGAAGGAATGGAGGATATAAAAGAATCCATGGAGCGTGGGGCTTTGGAAGCAGAAACTGAGAGGAAGAAACTCTTCTGCAAGCTGCCTCTGCTTTTGATCTTGCAGTCGTAAACACCTTTTTCGAAAAAAGAGACCAACATCTAGTTACCTGCGAAAGCGGAAATCATAACACCTAAATAGATTATTTCTTAATCAGAAGAAATAAAATCAAGGCAGCTAAGGATTGCAAAGTGGTGCCAGGAGAAGGAAGCACCGGTCTCCCAACATCGTCTCCTAATTATGGAAATGAGATTAAAGACCCAAGCTGTTCTCACGCCAAAGCCACCACTAAAAACTAAGTGGCATTTAATTGAAATGGATGAGTATGCACGGGAGTTTCAAAAGCGTGTGGTAAATAAGATGATTGAAATGAAGGATATGGTAGGGAAATCAGTGAATGCATGTTGGAATGAAATGGCGATTTGCATGAGAAAGACGGCGAAGGATGTTTTTGGTGAAACGAAAGGGAAAGGAAAGATAGACAGAGATACGTGGTGGTGGAATGAGGAGGTAAAAAAGGGCTTGAATGAAAAGTAGAATGCCTTTAAGGACTGGAAAAGCGTAGAAATCAGTGATGTGAATGTGAGAGAGAGTAAAAGCTTAGTATATTTAGAATGTAAAAAGATTGCTAAAAAGTCTGTAGCCGTTGCAAGGGCAAGGGCACAGCATAAATTGTACCAGACACTGGATTGCCCGCATGGACAAAAAGACCTTTACAGACTAGCAAAAGCAAGAGAGAAGAATGCGAGGGACATTATTGATATAAAATGTATAAAAGATGATGGAGGGAAGGCATTGACAAAAGATAAGGATATAAAAAATGACTAGAAGGATTATTTTAAAAAGTTAATGAATGAAGAGAATGAATGGAGTGGTGTTTTAGCAGAAGCACCAGTAAATATGGGAGTTACGAATGAAATAAGTATGGATGTATGGATACAAAGTATGAAAAACGGATAAGCTGTGGGGCCTGATGGCATACCAGCTGAAGTATGGAAGTTTTTGAAAGTGGATGGATGAAAGTGGCTTGCTATTCTTCAATAAGTTGTTGCTAGAGGAGGCGATCCCGGATGAATGGCGCACCAGTTCACTGGTGCCCATCTTTAAAAACAAGGGTGATGTACGAAACTGCAACAACTATCGAGGAATAAATCTAACGTCGCACAGTATAAAGATTTGGGAGAAAGTATTAGCGCAACGTATGAGAGATGAGAGTGAAATAACACAGAACCAATTCAGGTTTATGCCGGGACGAGGGACAACAGATGCCATATTCGCACTGCGGCAGCTGTGCGTAAAATATAGACGCGCAAATAAATATTTGCATATGGTGTTTTTTGTTGACCTGGAAAAAGCATACAATAGGGTACCCCGTAAGGTTCTGTGGTGGGCTATGAATGAGAAAATAATGCCTGGAAAGTAAGTGCAGCTTGTGAGTGCGAAACTAACACACACGTCCCGTCCGAAGCAGGAGTCAGCGATAAGTTCGATGTGGCAGTGGGTTTGCACCAGGCATCGGCTTTGAGCCCTTATTTGTTTCTCCTGGTAATGGATACACTGACATCAGACATGCAGATGGAGGCACTGGTGCATGCTGTTTACCAACGAAATTGTGCTTGTCGGAGATAATGCAACTGAGCAGACTGGCAAAATGGCAAGAGAGACTGGAAAGTGTCGCACTAAGAACAGTAGAACAAAAACCGAGCACTTGTTCTGCGACTTCGGTGGTCCATCCAGTTCTCCCCTACTGCCTTAGACGGTGTACCCCTGCCAGTTTGCTCCGACTTCCGGTACCTTGGTTCATTAATCCAGAACGATGGCAATATTGATCGGGACGTGAAAAAACAGAATTAATGCGGGATGGATGAAATGGCGACATGTCACAGGAACAACGTGCGATCTACATATGCACCTTAAAATAAAGGGGAAAATCTACAAGACGATCATAAGACCTGTCGTAATGTATGGATCTGAGTGTTGGGCAACCAAAGAGATGGATAAAAGAAGAATGCATGTTGCGGAAATGAGAATGCTGAGATGGATGTGTGGAGTTACAAGAATGGACAAAATCGAAATGAGAATATGGTGTAAGTGACGGATAAGATGAGGAGGTTGTCTTGGTATGGGCATGTTATGAGGAGGGAAGAGGGTCATGTTAGGTTTGAATGTGGAGGGATGTAGCGGAAGAGGCAGACCAAAGAAAAGATGGATGGACTGTGTGAAGAATAATATGGGTAAGAAAGGAGTGAGTGTTGAGATGACGGCTGATAGAGCGGAGTGGAAGAAGAAAATCTGTTGTGCCGACCCCACATAAAAGTGGGATAAGGGCAGGGAATGATGATGTGTGCGTTTCTAATAAGCTTCCATCTGAGGTGACCGAACTATCGATTCAAAGGTTTTTATAAAATAAAATGTCATAGAAAAAGCTTATTACTTCACAGATGATTATTTGCGTGTTGCTCGGTACAGCCACGATAAGAAATGAAGTAATCATCCAAACTATCAAATATCCTTGCGGACATTAAATATCTTAAGACAAATAATGTAACAATGAATAGAAGTGAAAGAGTGAGGATCCTTGTTCGCTTCTTTCACTCACTTGGAAAAAAATATCTGAAGCGAACGAATTCAATTATGTTCTTTATTCAATTTAAATGTGTCTTGTTCTGCTTTTATAAATTGACTATTCTATGTAATAAAGACTTATTGACTTTGACTTTATTCGTGCTGTTATCATTAATGCTTTTATGTCAGTAGATAGGTATAAATGTCCCGTCTACTTTTTTCTACCTTACATTGAATTTTAATCATAAAGATTAAAGTTTCTATGCAGAGGTAATCTCAGAAACTACGTACTAGATTTCAAGAATCCTTTCGCCAATATTTAGAAAGAACGTTCAGGATAGTCAATAACTAACTCTATTTCACCCGGGTACAACTATTGTAAAGTCGTAAACAGAAGCTATTACAGGAATGAATGCAACTAGCCCAGGACCGTGTGGATGGAACAAACTAGGCCTATACCACCTATATCCAGTAGTAGGTGAAGTTAGACAGTGTATGATGAGTATTAGTAGGAAATGATCGATCGTCAAGAAAACAACCAAAATAATTTACAAAATTTTTATTTTCTTCTTCTTTCACCGGCAATCTTAGGCTAATTATGTGTTCTTCTTTGTGTACTGGTAACACCACTACGAACTGATGGGACTTGGGGTAGCACCGTTGGTGAAATAGGATCTAGTCCTACCCCAAACCCCTGCAGTTTGAAACAAAATGAGATGGCAAGATTCACAAAACGCTAACATTGGGTATGCACGAGCCTGTAGAGATTGAGCGTTTGACTTTGACTTAACTGCTTCTGGATTATTTGCATTTTTTTCCCCGAAAACTTTATATTTTTCTGACTATCGTTATTTAACGGTTAATAACCGTTTTATGATTAGCTTGTCATGTTGGTTTCACTGTTTTATATTGTAATGAAGAGTGTAGGTGGTTCTCATTAAATAAACAAATTGAAATAGTTTGCAGAGCCAATCAAAAAGATTTACTTTCTTTTTCTATTAGTTCCTTTGTTTTCATTTCTGTATAAGTGTTCTTTTTACATCAAGCAAGAGGAATTTGTTTTTGAAATTCAAATATTAGAATTCCAATGAGATTGAGAAGATGGTTACGTTATTTTTTTGATTGCAAGACTTGTAAATATATATATCACAACGCTTAATAAAAACAGACAGTAAATGTTGATTTGACGCTTAATATTGTAGGTATATTGAATACATTGAAAGTTCTATTTCATTATATAAATAACATATAGGTATGTATATTATATATTATTTCATCGTTAGTTAATGAAACATTATTAAAAAAAAACATGCAACTTGACATCGATTGAATTACGGAGAAATTTTGAAATTACTAATCCTTATTTACAAAAAAAGGAATGTTAGCGTTTAAGATTACTTACAAAGATTTAACTGTATTTTACATACATTTGAACAATTTACAAGTCGGCTATACGTATCAATATATACAAAAACCGTTTTAATAAGTTCAAATTCAAATATTGGCATCAAAATTATTGCTACGAAGATTTGCGCCCAAACATTTAGGTACAACATGTGTCTACTTATAGCTAGATACATACATCTAATATTTACAAAGTGAAAGAATAATGATAACGAGAGGAAATATAACAGCTCGTTGTAAAGAAATAACGAATATTCGAGAATATATTTACACAGCAAGATTGGAAATCACAGATGCGTGCGTAAATTGGCAACACATAGAAGTCAATCATGATGGCAAAATAATCATAGTAACACAAAATTGGCAAGAATTATTTTATAGAAAAGCCAAGCTTATAAAGAGCTCAAAATTAACAATAACAATTTGAGGAATTCGCAGTTTTAGAAATTGAATCAGTTACAATTTCAGCACTGACATGGGATACATGATACAAAATTTTGAAAATAGCTATGTAGATACATTTCAACAAGTTGGTTCGATGATTGGTAAATACGTAAGTATTAAATATTCTTTACATTGACTAAGTTATATTATTTTTGGAATAATAAGCGACCTATGAATAAATTTACGTCAAGTGAACAAGTATTATTTGAAAGATATGCCGTTCATTTTGCCATTAAATATCACTTCCAAAAACACACTTGTGTTAAACACATCTCTTGTTCAATACTTAAGTAACAGTAATTGGAAATTTACCTACAGCGAGTTAAGTTTTACATAAATTGCCATTTTCACAACCGAAATTAAATATGTAATAGGTACTAAAGTATAATTTAACAGTTTATCGACACTGGAAAAAATGCTACTGCCAGGTAGGGCGATAATATTTTTTCTGTCTGAAGTTCATTTTTAGTCTTTCGCACAGCACTTTCACTCGAAGGTCTCGGGCGAGGGTAGTTGGGGCTTAAGAGGTGACACCACCGTTGATGCTGATGTTGATAGGTCAAGCGCAGGCTCTGAAGAAGATCCAGACTGAGGTAAACCACCTAAATCTATAGGGAGTGGCTGCGTTAACGGTGGCGGTAATCCCACTTGCGCATTTACTCCTGAGGGTAGTCCTGTTGGTCCACTAGGTAGTCCCGTTTGTACGCTTGGTAGCCGCATTGGTCTCATTATTGTATTGAGTAACCCCATCGGGCGGCTTGGTAGTCCTGCTGCACTTTCCAGCCCCAAATGCCCAGGTGCTCCCCTCTGTGGTAATGCACGAGGTACTCCCAACGACGTACATGGTAGCCCGATTGCACTGGATATGTCCAGTCCAGGTTGAATGCCCAATGGTCCACTGGGTAGTGACATTGGTGCAATAGGTACTGCCATTGGTCCACTAGGTAGTGGCATTGGTCCACTGGGTGCAGTGGGTAGAGCAATAGGCCGTGTGTCAGGCGCCATTGCTCGGGGACTCCAACAGGCCGCGCTAGATAGCTTACTCTTCATGCTACCAGCGCTCAGGTAAGAACATGCCATCATCTGTAGACAAAGAAAAAATGAATTTAAAATGAGAACAGTCAATCTTTATATTCTTGTTCAAATCAGATAATGATTTCAAAGGAGGTGGTAATTTTATTTGTTCTCGGGCTCATTAACCTGAAACCTGACTTATTTTGCTTTTTGATATAATTTAAACAATAATCGCAAAATAAGAAATAATTTTCCATGGAACCATCCCTAGCATTCCTCAGGGATATACCAATGATTCGCACTGGGCCTGCGCGCCGGAATTGTCTCCCAGCAGTTGAAACAATAAGCTAAGAAAGACAAGCGCCCCAATTACGTTGATTGTGCGTGTAATTTAAGAGAGTACGGTAAAAACAGAGCTTACATAAATAATTAAATATGTAGTATTATGAGATGAGAGGCCTAAAGAATTCGCGGATACGGGGTGGCATGGAGGAGGTCTAATCACGCTAATGGCCAATGCGCAGCTCCCCCGGCTCAAGGCTTTCACACTAATATGGTGGGCGCAGGAGTTCTGCTCTAAATTGTATCACACGTCCGGTAAACAGACTGCTTTATACTCCACACTTCCGTGCTCGAGGAAACATCTCACCAAGGAAATGTGCACCTATCAGATTGCATAAATAAAATAGCGTATAAATGTACGTTGTTCCTTTTGTATTCAACTTAAAGGCTAACAACACTTGTTTTAATAACCATCCAAGAGTTATTAGTCACTCACACGCCCCTAATATGCCTAAAAGTAATCGTAAGTAAAGCATTTAGTGGCTATATATCATGAGGGGGCAACAGACGGGTTGCCTCCATTTTTCACACATCGCTGTAAAATTGATTACCCTCCGACACCGGCACAATATACGGGGCTTCCGTCCAATAAGGCGCAAGCCGGCCGACCCAATCAACTTGTAAACATTTAACTACGTGTAGCGCTAATAGAAACGTCCGAAGAAACAATGGAAATGAAACACGAACTGATTTATACGACGCCGCACGAATTACGTAGGACTGCAATAACAGTTTCGTAGTTGATGCCGCGAACAAAAGCCTCAACACAAATGGCATAGTTCGTTACAACAGCTGTTCGCGTACGGAGTGCTCCAACAATGATATCCTAACTTTAATATTTATTGCACTTGATCAACTCGAGCGAGTTATTGTGTCGGCTCACACAAGACGCGCGCTCGACGTTAAACTTCAAGTAAAAAGACCAAATTCATGCATACATTTAATTTAATTGAAAGCTACAATCTGCGTTAAGTCTTTATACAAGCAGAACTTAATTAACTTGACGCCATTGTGGCCCAGAATGTAAAGTGCATAATTAAACCCTTTACGTAAACGCTTCGGTTAATATGTTTAAGCGTCGCTATTGCTTTAGGAGACCTAAACTCTCCTATGAGAATAAACAGGGCCGGAGGCGGTCGGTGGACGAGGCTCGCCACACAAATGAATTAGTGGTGTGTTGCCCCCCTATGTTCCTCTATGGCTGCAGGCAGCGGGGAAGGGGCTTGTTGCGATTAAAATATAATTAGGCGCCGGCAATCGTTTCGCCATCGCCATCCAGCCAGGTGGCGCGCTAGGTAAATTAAATAGCCGTATAGGGTTTCCAATTAAGTGAGCGGTAGCCGCGGAAAACTCGCTTAGTGCCTAATAATAGGCGAGGGATCTTGCTGATTAATTATTTCACGCGCACTCGCGCCGATCAAAAATACCGGGCTTGTGATCGACATGGGGTGCAAACGGTGCATTTGTAATTGCTAACAAAGACAATGTAATAAATCACACTTACCTGTTTCCGGTATAAATGGATTGAAACCGGCGATAATTGCGTACCTAATTAAGAGCGGACGGAGCTGTCTAATTTATCACTGTCAGATTATGAGTTAGAACGGCGTTAATTGAACGTGTATAATAATTCAGGTGGCAACTAGAGAACGTACATATTATATAAGCTAAATATCTCTAAGGAAGGTTTTGGTGCTTTTCTTCCATGGGGTATCAAAGGAGAATTTATAAAGCAAAATACTCAAAAATGTTATACGAACAATGGATTGTAACAAGCTGTTGTTGTTGGTTCATTTGAGATAACTATGTCACGGTATTATAATAGCATACATAATATGTATTACTGGGTATCATTATAGCTCATACTATACGTAATTTATCATGCTAACTAATTGAGTAACTTTTTAAATTTATCGATTGTTTCTTTATTGTGCTTAACCTGTACTAATATTATAAAGAGGTAAAGTTTGTGACATTGTAGGGGGTAATCTCTAGACCTACTGAAGTGATTTTGAAAATTCTTTTACTAATAAAAAGCCTCAGTATTTTTGAGTGTCATAGGTATAATTTACCCGAAAAATTAAAAGACGGTTACGTGGTAGTTGGATTTCCAAAGTAAGTCGAAAAAAAAACGGTTGAACGAAAATGTTTCTTACGAACACTGCCTTAACGATGTAGGTATATGTTTGAGTTCTAGAGAAAAGTTTTAGATCTTGATAAGAAAGCAGTGTTTTTCCCATGGGCAGGAGTTGACTTATATCTCGGGTTGGAACACCTGAAGGACAAAGCAGTGTTTTTCCCATAGGCAGTTATAAAGTGGACTTATATCAAGATATAAGTCCACTTTATAACTGCCTTAGGGTTGGAACTCCTGAAAGACAATCATCACAAGTAAACATGTTTACCGCCCAACGAAGTCGGCATGGGTCAGCTAGTAGTTAATAATTTGATTGCACCTTAGTTCAAATTGTCTAAGACTTTGTTCTAATTCTTATTAAATCTAACCTTTACTCAATTTATAAAATGTTGAACACTTTTAAAATTAGCCATAAGTGCCCCACTGCTGGGAAAAGGCCTCCCCTCCATCTCGACATATGCGCTGATACGTTGGTCTTACATGAATATTTTAATAAATAAATATGGCATTGATTACTCTCAAAATGTGACACCGTGTTACAATGTGCCTTCATTACTATGTTATCAATCCCGTTTACGTAATAGATGGCATAACATTCCCCGGTACTTATTGTCCGGGCTTGTTTGCGCTAAACAATTAGGCTTGAAACTAATACGGTCCTAAAACTAGCGGAATGTCCTCCGGAGGGACAAACATGGCTATTGTAAATTATCCGTTTCAGTTGAAACTTTACAAACTATTTTCTATTGTAGGATTATGGCATTATAGCCGCAAGAAATGAATAGAAGTGAAAGACTGAGGTTTTATTTATCGCTTCTCTCCCGGACTTAGAAAAAAGATTCATGAAACGAACGAATTAAATTATGTGCTTTATTCAATTTCCATGTGTTTTGTTTTCCTTTTGTAAATTTACTGTTTTAAGAAGTTCTTTACTCTAATGAATAAACACTTATTGAATATATGGTACAGTTTCAAGTTTTCTAACGGGCTGGTGCGATATTCTATTTTTGGTTTTAGGTATTCCCTGAGGTTACATTGTCTTCTTTTGAATAGTGAAACAGATATATTTAATCTTGTTGTTCTAAAATCTATACTAATACTATAAATCTGAAGAGTTTGTTTGTTTGGTTGAACGCGTTAATCTCCGGAACTTAATGGTCAGAAGCGCTACTTTAACCGTTTAAACCGCAGTGCCATCATGTATCGCGAAATTGTCCTACTTAAAAATCTCTAGAAAAAATGTCTGCAATAGCATAAGATCTATCTTTTTAGGTTGACTTACTATAACCCGTCTTTATGGTAATTGCATTTGTTACAGAATAATGCATTATTATTTTGCGCCGTGGGGTGCAGGCAGTAGAATGTTACCCCTCCTCTCATACCCATGGATGCAGTAAGAGTCTGCTAAGGGATACTTCCGGAAGATGGGCAGCAGCGTCTTTTCGTGTACCAACATCCCGTACTGCGCTCGCCAACCCGCCTGCAAAGCGTGGTGAGTATGGTAACTACCACTCATGGAGATCCATGAGGGAGGCCTGTGTTCAGTAGTGGACGTTTTACGGCTGAAACGAATGCATTATTTGCGAGGTGTTTTATGAAATTAGTATCAATCCTTAACCAAATAATTACGTTATTCATCATTAGTATTACATTTTCAATTGCCTTTTACACCATTCGAGTTCAAGGAATATCTTGGAAGTTATCACAGTTTTACCGCGCGAAATATTTCATTATTGGTGCCTACGACCCACTTACTCTTATGTGACGCAGACGAAGTTGCTCGGGACAGCTAGTAAATTCCTCGGTCCCATAGGTCCCAGCAGAAAACCAGCGCAGGTTTTTAACACCTGCATATGCTGAGTTGGGACCATTTTGTAGCTAATACTAAGTTGAACAGTATTATATTACATTATATCGTATTTGTCATCTTGCATTATTTTTAAGTTATGTAAAGGTTTATCTATTTAATTAATGTTTTAGTTACAAATAAACGTTTTTGATTTTATTTGATTTGATATTTATACATGTATACTGAGCCCATAATCTACTATGCCAGGCTGAAGTAAGGCAGTACTTGTGTTGTTTTCCCGAATAGTACTAACACATACATACTTTAAGTTTTCACATGAAACTCGGAAGACTTCGGAAATTATTTCCATTGTAGGTTTGTAAGGTTATTAGGGCCTTATGTCGACCGCAAAAGGTTACATGTACCATTTCATGTAATCTAACGGGTTGATGTGATCTATTTTTAGTTTTGGGTGTTCCCTGAGTATATATTCTCGTAATCATTCATTGGTTGGAATAGAAACGGCTATCTCTATTCATTGAATTATGTAGTGTTAATAATCTTTAATTTTACGCATACAGACTTCCTTATCTGCTTTCAGGCTAAAATGAATGTTGAGTTGTCTTCTCGAAAAGTACCGAGGCATACTTTAATGAGTAACGTTTTACTTAGTAACATTTACTTAAGCAGAAATCATCTGGTTTCAGTAGTAGATTTGCGTTGTCATTTATTTATTTATCTCTAGTATTTATTTATTTATCCGCAGTATAATCAACACCGCGCTAAGACTAATTGCAGAAGCATCACAGGTCAGGTGCAAGGTGCAATTTGCAGGCCAGCACGGGTCGCGGTCTGACCACTGCGCCGTAATCACCGATACATGATATTGTAGGCCATTATCGAGTGATGGGGGCCAAAGCCTTTTGATATTACACATAATGATCAAAGTTAGTTCAAAGTTGTTTAAAAGGTTACTTTGTGAATGGTTTAATAGGAACGGATCCTTATACAAATACAAATATCTTTATTGTAACAACAAGGTGGTAACAGATTCGTTGCAAGCCCTGAAACCCAAACTAGCGTTAGCTGTATGTTGGGAGTCAGTTCCTTCCCAATTCTTTGTAAAACAACTAAATTATTATGTTGTTGTTTTTTAATAAATTAGTTGTTTAAAATAATTTTCACAGGTTATTTAAAAAACTTTCGTCTCTCATTAATGATGTGTCATAAAAAATATATAATGTACAAAAAAATATAGCTTTTGCCCGCCGCTTCGAATGCGTTGTACCCGAATAAAAAGTAGCTTATGTGTTAATCCTGGTCAACATCAATAAGTGTGCAAAGTTTTAGCTCAATCCGTGGCCTAGTTTTTGCGTGAAGAGGTAACAAACGTTCGGCTTTATAATATTAGTGGGATAAATATATTTTACTATGATTAGTAAAACGGACGTTAACCACTACAATTGAGCACAAACAAAAGCAGCATCTCAAAGAAGCTGTGTACGAATATGTGCGTTCAATTTAATATCGAGTATTGAATAGAAAGCCGTAAGCTCACAATGGCCCATCGGCATTCCATTAACTAGCAGAGCAAACACGCCGCGTCCAGCTCTAACTCAATACGAAACGATTCCTGGCGAGCGATACTCTCACATTCGGCACATTCCTATTCGATTGTAAGCGACACGGATGACGAAATTCCCTTGTTTTTAACTGCAACCAAATACGAGTATAGAAAAAATATTTTTGCGTTCCGTTCTTTTCTGCTACAACACCCGTTTTAGAATACAATCAGGTAAGATTTAGATTTATGCAACTAATACGCGTACCCTCAGAATAATGGCAGTACAGACAGACTACTGGACAAAGGAATCTTAAGATCATGAGTGGTTGTTGCCATACTCACCACGCTTGGCAGGCGGGTTGGCGAGCGCAGTACAGGATATTGATACACGATAAATGTATTGTATACACTGCCAGCACCCCACGGCAAATAAGGTGATAGCATAGGTGATGAAAACATAAAAAAATAAGTTAACAAAAAACGCGTACAATTACAATAGGCTACGGCGGTATTCTACGACGTAGCAATATTCTAACGCGTAGCTATCGTAGCAGCTCCTGTATTTCCTTTGTGTGCATTGTAATGAAAATTACCTATGGTTGTTTTTAATTACATATCTTAATTAATAAGTGCAATACTGGTTTTCTTCGGCTTAATTCTCCACAGATCATAGTATCGTTTCCAAATAGCGCTATACAAAATGTAGCACTATTTGGGACACATTTTGTACAGCATATAATACACAGTTAATCTTGTCTTCTTATTTTATGGCTTTTTGTGTTTGGTTTTACACAATTTCGTCAGTGTCAAGTTATTTAATCATTTTAAAATAGAGGGATCTCTGTTTATTGAATAACCTTGTCAACTTATAACACTAGGTTTGACACTATACAGATAACAATTTATGCCTGTCAACTTCCGTCATACCGTAAGACAAAATCCCTTCGGCCGCTTTGGAAACCAAAGGTTCGAAACCAGTTTAGACAACAGAATTTTTTTTCTTTTTTGGAGACCTGGTTTCGAATGATGAATAATAATTCTGTTGTCTAAACTAGTTTCCAATTCAAATTACAGACTCTTCGTTTGAAACTAATTCACAAATTTTAATAAGTAAGATACAAACTACTTGATCAGAAATAATTTACTGGCCACTTAGAAATATTTTACAACAATGACAATACGTCCGTCATCTCACTATCAATAGGTATACCATATCACAGTTTAGCACATCGATGTCGCTTACCCGACAACACTAACGACTGTTTATATTGGCGGGCTGATCGGGGGACAATCGGGCCGGACCGACTCGCGAGACAATGCAAGATTCAACCTAAATAATTTGATAGATGCCGGAGCCTACGTAAATACCTAAATCTAGTTTTGGTGAGATTATAAGGCGAAGTTGTTTCTAAGTTAGGTGTCCAAATTTCTTAGATGATTAATTTCGTATAAAACAAATTGTTGGTCGCTGATCTTCAAATGGACTTGATATTGATGTCATGAAGCAAAAGATTAGACGTTTTAACAAGGTAAACAGCTTTTTTGTACTGTCGTTTCAGCCGTAAACGTCAACTACTGAACACGAGCCTCCCTCATGGAGATCCATGAGAGGTATTTGCCATACTCACCACGCTTGGCAGGCGTGTTGGCGAGCGCAGTACGGGATGTTGATATACGGAAAGACACTGCTGCTGCCCATAAACAATAAACAATATTTATTTTCAGAAATATCAAGCCTTACAAAAATTATTCTTAAGTCTAAGTAGAAGCTTATTAATTACACACATAAATGAAATGGTTATTATATACATTATGTATCCACAGACTAGTGATAGTTTAGGCTTTCAATGTTTGAGTGGATCATACCTTCCGTTTTAGTAAAAATACTGCGTTACGGCAAGCTGCTACGGCATCTTCCGGTGGTATCCCTTAGCAGTCTCTTACTGCATCCACGGGCATGAGAGGAGGGGTAACATTCTACTGCCGGCACCCCACGGCTGTACCGGACGGTTTTTTACTGTACTGGACAATAAAATTATTCTTTCCATTTCATTGTTCTAGTCATCCCTTTATGAACCGTCATAATATTAAAACAAAATGTAATAAAATTAACAGTGCCAACACAATGACAGTAATTTTTATGACCGACCTGCCCTATCTTATAAATACTATAAAAATACTTTTCCTACAAAATCTTTACACATATTTTAAATAATTTATTCAGCATCAGCAACCGTTAATTCATGTTGTACGGGACGCTGTATTGTCGGTAAAAATAAAAGAATGCGCAAAATCTATTATCTCAGCAAACAATTACACGCTTGCCAAAACGCTATGACACTTGTTATTTTTCCGCACTCAAACCGTCACGCTCTATGCGTGCCGGGGTCGTATGAATAAGCAATGAGCGCGCGCGCACGCAACTCGACAAACGGCCGCGGCGCACGCGACTGAGCCCTAACCTCGCTACACCCCCCTTTTATCCTCCCCCCACATTTCAGTTCACTCCCGCCCGCCCAGCGCCGCCCTTAATTTATTACCGCCCGGTTAAACGCTATCGCATGGTATCATATCTTTTAGTCTGGGTTACGTTTACGTCACGCTGCGGTTAGTGTTGCTTTTATTCAGATTGTGTCGTTTTAAAGTTGTTTTCTTATTTCATGTTGGAGTTATTAAAAGGTATTGACTTGATTTTGATTTTATTCATATGTTAAGTAGGTACACAATTTCATTATGTGTAAATTGCAATTTGCAACATTATTATAAGCCTGACTGATAACTATGAAAGAAATGAAAGGAGCAATTGTTTTTCTTACGTATTAGTATTCCATATAAGAAGCCTGTAAAGGATATAGTTTTCAGGAGTTTACCAAAACCTATCTAACTATTGTTATAAAAGTCCTAAGTTTCTCTTTAAAATGTGATTTATAGTATTAGTAACGAAGAACTATTGAAAAAGGCTTTATTAATAAAACGAGGCGTGGAGGCTCATCATATTATAAAAACGTCTCAGAGCAACAGGTCGACACGGGTGTCGACAGGCGAGACTTAATGATGATAAAGCACTGCACTACACTGAACATCTACAAGAACAGTCAAAAGAAAACCAGTCCTTATCCTACGGAATTATGTATGCAACGATATTGACTGATTGAAAATGCACTGTACATTGTTTTTTGTGTACAAAGTATGAATATTATAATTAAAAATACAAGTATTTTTTTAACTAACTCACGCAATTAATATTTGTTATTGTAGGACAGTAAGTATATATTAGGATAAACTATGTCTCGTCCTATCTTTATAATTATTCTTATTAATTCAACAAATAATCTTTCTGAACGCCGGAACTGAATGAAATTCGTAATTTAATTCAGCAATTTTGAAAGATATAGTTATTTTTAAACGTTGACGACTGAGCCAACGAAAGGAGGCGTGCGTAGCTCATCATATTATAAAGACATCTCAGGGCAACAGGTCGACACTGGCGGCGACAAGCAAGACTTAATGATGATAAAGCACTGCACTGATATACACTGAACACCTACAAGTACAGTCAAGAGGAAACCATTCTTTATCCTATGGATTCAATTATGTACCCAACGATATCATAATTACAAATACAAGTATTTTTTATCTAACTCACGCTTTTAATGTTTTATATTGCATGACAGTAGGTATACATATATTAGGGATAAACTATTTATTATCCTATCTTTATAATGATTTTTATTAATTTAAGAAATAATATTTATGAATGCCGAAACTGAACTCGTTAATTTATTTATTTATATTTTAAGCATTTTAGAAAGATATGTTTTCGAGAGAGGTTGACGACTGAGCTAACGATAGAGATTTACAAATAAGTATTAAAACAATCTAGTTAATTCACTTTATACTTCACATTTAAAAGAACTTGCCGTTAGGTACCGGCAGTAGAATGTTTCTCCTCTTCCCTGCCTAAGGATGCAGTAAAAATCTGCGTAGTAATACCTCCTGAAGATAAGCAGCAGCATCTTTCCTTGTATTAACATCCCGTACTGCGTTCATCAAACCGCCAGCCAAGCGTGGTGAGTATGGCAAAATCCCTTCATGATCAGTACTTGGAGATGAGGTCTAGCAGTATTTAGCCCTCAAAGTAAGCAGATCTTGTGTTATGGGTGATGATTGTTATGATGATGAGATGATTGATAGAATACTTAAACATTTTGTTTTGTAAATACACACTTATCATAGTAAAATACCCAAACAAATATCTGCAGAACAATTACAAACTTTGATCCAGCTATAGTTTTCCAATACCTGCACTTATGAGGCCCACAGTACCAATCGTTTAATTATATACTAGTACACTGATCGCTACATCCGCTACAAGACTAATTCAAAGTGAGGACACGTTTGTAAACATGACAATCAAATACTGCCCTATTCAAATGTTTGGTAAACTGAATTCTCAGACTATTGTATTGTTGAGCTGACGTTTAAATTCATCATCATCATCATTTCAGCCGTAGGACGTCCACTGCTGGACAAAGGCCTCCCTCATTGATCTCCAAGTACTGCGGTTGGAAGCCGTCTGCATCCACCGCCGACCAGCAGTTCTCACCAAGTCGTCTGCCCATCTTGTAGGTGGACGTCCTACGCTGCGCTTGCCGATCCGTGGCCTCCATTCGAGAACTTTGCGGCCCCATCGGCCATCTGTTCTGCGCGCTATATGGCCTGCCCATTGCCACTTCAACGTGCTAATCCGTTTGGCTATGTCGGTGACCCGAGTTCTTCTACGTATCTCCTCATTTCTGATTCGATCCCGTAGTGAAACCCCGAGCATAGCCCTCTCCATAGCTCGTTGAGCGACTCTGAGCTTGTTCAGAAGGCCAATAGTGAAGGACCACGTCTCGGTTCCATATGTCATCACTGGTAACACACACTGGTTGTAGACTTTCGTCTTAAGGCACTGAGGTATGTTGGACGAAAAGACGTTGCGAAGTTTCCCAAACGCTGCCCATCCGAGTTGGATTCGACGATTGACCTCTTTCTCGAAGTTGGACCTACCTAATTGGACTGTTTGTCCTAGGTATACGTACGCGTCGACAACTTCAAGAGCCGAGTTCTCAACCATAACTGGGGCAGGCACGACATGGACATTTGACATGATTTTCGTCTTGTCCATGTTCATTTTTAGGCCTACCCGCTGGGAGACTCGATTGAGGCCTTCGAGCATCGTGCTGAGCTCTTCCATCGACTTTGCCATGACCACAATATCGTCGGCAAATCGAAGGTGAGTGATGTATTCGCCGTTAATATTGATGCCCAGCCCTTTCCATTCCAGGAGCTTGAAGGCATCTTCCAAAGCGGTCGTAAACAGTTTCGGAGAGATTACGTCTCCCTGTCTTACGCCTCTTTTTAAGGGAATCGCCTTCGAGCTCTGTTCTTGTACTCGGACTGACATAGTGGCGTTTGTATACAAACACTTCAACACTTCGATGTACCGATAGTCAATTCGGCATCGTTGGAGAGACTCAAGCACCGCCCATGTTTCGATCGAATCGAAGGCTTTCTCATAGTCCACAAACGCGAGACATAGCGGCAAGTTATACTCTTCGGTCTTCTGTATGACTTGCCGCAGCGTATGTATGTGGTCTATGGTACTGTAGCCTTTTCGGAAACCGGCTTGTTCGGGAGGCTGGAAGTCATCAAACCTGCGTTCGAGACGGTTTGCGATGACCCTTGAAAACAGCTTATAAACATGGCTCAACAGCGAGATGGGTCTGTAATTCTTAAGTAAGGTTTTGTCACCTTTCTTGAAGAACAGAACCACCACGCCCTTGTTCCATGCTTTTGGCGTCGTACCTTCAAGCAAGGCGGAATTAAATAGCTTCTGAAGGACTTTAAGTACCGGTGATCCACCCGCTTTCAGAAGCTCTGAAGTGATTCCGTCCTCACCCGGCGCCTTGTCGTTCTTAAGCTGTTTCAAGGCCATCCTGATCTCGTACAGGCTGATGTCCGGGATATCCTCGGTATAATGTCGGGTCAGTTTAGCTCTTGGGTCGTTGGCCGCACTGCAAACAGGTTTCGTGACCGAATCGTAGAGCCGTCCATAGAACCTTTCGACTTCCCTTAACACTTCTGCTTTACTTGACGTTATGCTGCCATCTTCCCTCTTCAGCTTCGTCATCTGGCTCTGCCCAATAGAACTATCTCTCGCGAACACTTTGGAGCCTTTATTCCGCTCTATCGTAGCTTTAATACTGGCTGTATTAAAGGTACGAATATCGTGCCGCAAGGATTTCCAAATTTGTCTATTGAGCTGCCTGTGTGACTGAGCATCATCGGGAGACTGCAGTCGCAAAGAACGTCGTTCAGCCATGAGGTTTAGGGTGTCATCAGAAAGTTTCTGAGGTCTATTAGTACGGGGGGTCTTAAAGAACTGGGACCCCACCGTATGGACGGTTTCTACGAACCTGTTATTGATCTCGTCCACCGATGCATCTACTCCTAGACAGTCAAAGCGATTTGCGAGTTCGAGTTGAAAGCTCTCGAGGTTTTGGATATGTGCGCGAGTGGGTCGGAGCGTAGATTTCATCAAACGGGACCTTTCAAGTTTAACGTTTATATTCAATGTGCCCCTTACAATTCGGTGATCACTGCCGGTTTTCACCCTGTGAATCACAGAGACATCATTGAATATTCGTTTCTTGTTGGTCAGGATGAAATCAATCTCATTTCTCGTAGAACCATTGGGACTCATCCAGGTCCATTTCCTGTGAGGCGGCTTCTGGAAGAAAGAATTCATCATAAAGAGTCCTTCTTTCTCCAGAAAATCGGCCAGCCTCTGTCCCCTGGGGTTCCGTTGCCCATACCCAAATTGCCCCACTCTCAACTCATCATCGCTTCTCATGCCTAGCTTTGCATTGAAGTCCCCCATTACAACAGTGAAGTGAGTGTTGTTCGTATGTATGGCTCTACTGATGTCCTCATACATAGACTCTACTTCTTCATCTGGGTGTGACGAGGTCGGCGCATATACCTGAACGACCTTCAGCAAATATCGCTTAGATATTCTGAGTGTTAGGTACGCGACCCTGCTCGACACACTGTCGATGGTGACAATGTTGTTAATGAGTGACTTCTGAACGAGAAACCCGACACCACCTTGGGACTGTTGGTCGCCCTCCCGGTAGTATAGTAGGTTACCGGACTTAAGGGATATCGTGTCCTCGCCCTCTCTACGGACTTCTGATAGCCCCAAAATGTCCCAGTGTAATCTACTAATTTCTTCTTCCAGCTCAACAATCTTATCGTCTGTCCTCAAAGTGCGGATGTTGTGTGTTACCAGGGCCAGTGGTCGTCGTAGGGGTTGGTAGCCGATCGTCTCCCGGGGATTCTTAGCACCCCTAGCCCCGCCGTTACCGTGACTGCTACCGTAGCCAGGATTAGCGGGGCCGCCGGGGACTCGGGGCCTGGTTTTTTGTTGTGTTGTCATCATGAGGGGGTTGATGCCATACTCGCCACGCTTGGCAGGCGGGTTGGCGAGCGCAGTATGGGGTAGTGAAAAACCACGGAAAGATGCTGCTGCCCATCTTCCGGAGGTATCCCTTAGCAGATTCTTACTGCATCCATGGGTAAGAGAGGAGAGGCAACATTCTACTGCCGGCGCCCCACGGCCCGTTTAAATTATAGCTGTTTATTATGAGCTTACTATAACAGTATTGCCGTGAGGTGCCGGCAGTAGCCTTTACTCCCCGTAGGCGCGGTAAAAATTTGCAAATGTATACCTCCGGGAGATGGGCAGCAGCGTCTTTCCGTGTCTCATAATCCCGTACTGCGCTCGCCAACCCGCCTGCCAAGCGACGATTATGGCAACAATCCCATTACGATCTTGGAGATGCATGAGGGAGGCCTGTGTCCAGCAGTAGACGTCCTGTACGGCTAAGGCTCAGCGCAGACAGAACGGAGCGCAGCGGAGAGGATTTTATTAACGCACTTGAAAACAAGCTTTAAAATTATTACAATAAAGTGCATAAATGCTTGAACCTGACAAAAAATGCTCGCGCGTCCTCGAAGGTACGCAGAAATCCCCGGGCGGCGTTTTGCACTTTATTTTAATGATTTTAAAGTTTATTTTCAAGTGCGTTAATAAAATCCTCTCCGCTGCGCTCCGTTCTGTCTGCGCTGACCCTAAGAAGATTATGAGCTAACTATAACAGTATACTGTATACTTGATACCTATCGTGCACTAATAGATTTCTCTTTCTTGAATAAACTATGTGCACATTTAACACATACCTTAGCGGTAAAGGAAAAAATCGTGAAGTAGCCCGCGGCTTAAACAGCTTTAGACGTATTGACCGATCGTTCTTCTGACTAATAGCCGACTAAGCTGGGAGTAGATATTTTTATTTATTTAGAAAGTCACACCAAAAAAATGAACACTTAAATTAACAACATATGTATATAAGATTTCCGTTAATATAGTTTGTAGCCTAAATGAACAAATTAAAAATTACTATTTTTCAGACCAGAGTTGTATCTAGCGCTTTTCTAATGCGGTATGTCCACTGTTGGTGGCGCAGGGAGGGGTCATTAATGAGTCGCAAGCCTTGCATTGCTGGCATTGATTGTCATTTTTCAAATCAATGCGAAAAATTTGATTTGTTCCCTCATCAGCAATGTCAATAAAAAGAAGTTCATTATGTAAAGGCCAACCATGGCTCTATGAGGCAAACAGTAGCATTAAATTCCCGCTAAACTTAACTACCAAAAACCTAGCGACTGCACCAAAATACGAACCATTTCATTCCTACTATTAAACTGTTTGCCATTTGGTCAATTATTTTCACATTTTCATCGAAATAATTGAAAACTTCGACCGGTAAAACAACACGACCAGTCAAACATACATTAATCATCCCAGCCTGTCTATACCGACCTGTTGCAGTCGTCTTCATAACCCGCCGATTGTTTACTGTTCACCGGTTAATTGCACGAGTTGATTAACAGCAGTTACTACATTATACACAGAACCTTAATGGAATGCTGAATGAACTGGATATTTGCATAGTGAGTCACTGTGTGAAACAAAAGACTACCACAGTGTGACAAGTGCTAATGAAGACGCTGGGAACCATCTAAGGACAGGTTTTTTATACGATGATTTATCGTTGACTTTTATCGGGCGAGCCCAGCGAAATTAGAAAGGGTTCTCATGCGATATAGCGATTACTCTCGCTTCCAATGAAGCATGATATCTTGATTTTTCGCAATAGTAAATCTAGCAATAGTTACAATAACATTATACTTATCCGCGTAAAGTTTACCGAGTTAACGTCAAAGGATTTCGCATAATTCTCGATAACGAGCGTTCAAGCTCTCTTACTTCAAAGCTGGCGTTTCAGTTACAGTTTATTATTAATAAAATTTGGTCGGCTTGTCGGGGAGTAACGAGGGCTAGCCTCGTTATCGGCCGACCAGCGCCGCGGAAAATTTGCCCGAAACTGACGCGCGTGAAAATTTAATGAACGGCCGGACGCTAGTTAACTAAAAGGTAAAGTGCACCCTCTTGACGTGTTCGGTAAATATTAATAGTGAGTGTGCTAGCGTGCGCCATTAAAAATGCACGAGTCCGCGGATACGGCCCGTCGCGCCCCTCCTTGCCTAATAGCCATCGCCACCGGCCGAGGTCGCGTCGTTGACGAAGTCTTGCAAACACCATTCAATAAAAGCCGTACGAAGGTATTCCCCGCTCCGAACAACTATTTTTCCGCTAGCATGCCTCTATCGAGTTAGTGCAATAAAACGGGACATTCAATATCGAAGTTCCGCGCTCTGCATGGCCTGCAACACTTCCAGAAACAAGTTTCACTATTCGAGCCATTTTAAAACTCTCACGGACGCTATTAAGGATAATAGAAACCCGTCTAGTGAAACGATGAGTCAAGGAATTATGTTCGCGACCGGAATGATCTAAGTTTGAGCTTAATGTCGATCTCACGGGCGGAGTTTTCAGTCCGTGCAAAGTATTTGAGAGTCGTGAGATTCGCAGGATGTTTTGGTTTGTAGAGCGGGGGACGAACTCGAGATATCCGTTACTCAGTTCGGTAATGAGGTTCGTTAATTATGTATCGCTAGGTGCGTAAGATTTTCAATTCAATGGTTCAGTGTCGCGGCTCTCGCGAACGAGGTCAAGGGTTCGCGACTCTCACCCTGAGGGGCTGCCAAATTAATGAGGCACTCCTTTGTAATAAAGAAATAACAAGAATTGCGCACGCGAACCCGCCCCGCTGACTTCGATGTCATTAAAGGCGTCGCGAAGTCTTGAGTCGTTACCGCGCTCCGCCTAAACAACTGAGTTTTCATCAACATTCCAAAATGTACCCCTAAAATTACTTAGCAATCTCAGCGGCAGGAAAGACGCTTAGGTTACATTTATTGCACCTATTCTGGAAATTACGCTGTGGAAAAGTTACGCTGATAACGTTATGTGAGGTGGTCTAATGGAACCTATTCAGGAAATTAGGTAGCTGCTTTTAGCTTCCTAAAAGTTACGTACTTATCAGATCTCCTACCATTTTAACGAGCTCACTTGTACAGAAATAACACATTCGTTTACGACATAAATAATGTTGTCCCCGTTCATTATGAGGCACTCGTTTAGGTGACGTGTACTTGTCATGCATGACATGAAGTACCAAGAATATGGAACGAACTTGTGTAGTACAAGGAATATGGAACGAACTTCTGCCTCCGCATCTGGGTAAAGAGATAAAGCGCTTGATGCGTGGTTATGCGCTGTTTCGCAAGATTTTTTTCAACTTGTAGCTTAAAGTTGAAAAGAGGTATAATAAAACAATAGAGGACAATTCACGCATCACCATCTAGTCCCAAAGTAAGGAGAGCTTGTGTTGTATGTACCCGATTGATAGGTGGTGTTTTTTGTAAAAATATTCTTACAAGGTACTAAAAGCACTTATTTTGCCTCTCCGCATTGTCTCGGAAGATTAGAAAAAATTGGCCAAGTGCAAGTCGGACTCGCGCAAAGAGGGTTCCGAACCATCGTGTGTAAATATTCTGAGAATATTTCAAGCGTCTACCTGATGCCGTTATTAATATCAAGCAAAAAACGGCATTACAATCACGTTTGTAGTATGGGAGCCCCCCGCCCTAAATATTAATTTTATTGTTTTTAGTATTTGTTGTTAAAGTGGCAACAGAAATACATCATCTATGAAAATTTCAACTGTCTAGCTATCATGGTTCATGAGATACAGCCTGGTGATAGACAGGTGGATGGACAGACAGACTGACAGACGGAGTCTAAGTAATAGGGTCCCGTTTTTACCCTTTAGTTAAGGAACTCTAAAGAACGAAGAGCCTATTCGTGTTTTTAAATGTATTGAAACGGTTTGTTACCAGTAACACACTTCCGTCTCATCGCTCTTTGCAGAGACGGTCTGCACAGTCAGAGTACTACAGTGTACAGCCCAAAAAAGCTCCTGCACTGTCTCTTAAATTTGTTAATAGAATGATGACACAATTTTTATTTTTAAGTGAACTAAAACAGTTAGTTTACACACGTCCACACATTTCATCGCTCTGTGCACTGACGGTCTAGGCCTACTACAGAGTTGCTACAGCCCAAAAATCTCCCGCACAGTTTCATACATTTGAAAAGAGAACAAGGAGACCGTTCTCGTTTTTAAGTGAACTAAAAAAGTTATTTATACACTTCCACACATTTCATCGCTCTGTGCAGTGACGGTCTAGGCCTACTACAGAGTTGCTTCAGCCCAAAAATCTCCCGCACTGTTTCATAAATCTGAAAAGAGAACAAGGAGACCGTTCTTGTTTTTAAGTGAACTAAAACAGTTATTTACACACTTCCACACATTTCATCGCTCTCTGCAGTGACGGTAGGCCTACTACAGAGTTGCTAAATCCTAAAAAATCTCCCGCACTGTTTCTTAAATTTGAAATAGAACAAAGAGACCATTCTTGTTTTTAAGTGAACTAAAACGGTGTGCTTACACACTTCCACATATTTCATCGCTTTGTCCAGAGACGGTCTATACAGTTAGAGTACTACGGTGTTGCCACCACACAAAAAACAATGCCCGAACTGTCTCTTGAATTTGGAAAAAAAAACTATCGAAGATACCATTCATTGTTTTCAGTGAAATAAATCAGTTTGTTCACAAATTTCATCGCTCCGTGCAGTGACGGTTCATATTAGTAGAACAGGCGGGGTAGATTAGAGCGGGCGCGGTCCCGGCGGCCTGCGGGTTTCTAAGTCCCGGCTAATTGGATGAGCCAGGGCAGCCCAATTAGCACGATGTGATTCATTTTAAGCGTGCGCCCTTATCAATGCAGTGGGTTTATTTTTCACTTTCACGGAAATTGAGCGGGATCTATGATTTTACGGTTTTGAAAATGGAACACAAATAATACAAGCTTTTTGAATTAAACCTCTTGAAAAACTTATTTATGGTTCGTAATAATTTTAGGACTAAAATTATATTAATTTAATTTCAACAAAATGGAATCGAACAAACAAGTCAACTATAACAACTAACTGTAGTACGAAACTAATATTATAATTGGTAAAACAAGCTACGAAGTGAAAATGTAACCAACACTTTGTCCTAAACCAATAGATATCGGCTGAAAGTAAATAATACGCGGGCTAGCCACACGTCAACGAATTGTTTTGAGCTTTTCCTTTTTGGGGATCACGCTTCAAATATTTTCCGGTTTCTGTTAGTTAACTTCCTCAAACCCTATTTGAACGATACATTTAAACATTAAAAAAAAAGTTGGTGGTCGTTTTGTATAAAACTCCCTTTTTCATATGATGTTTTGATAGAATTTTAAAAGTTACAGGTCAGGTTATTCTTGCTATAATCTCTTCTTTATCTTCACTCTCTCTACACATTATGAATAGAAGTCGCTTTCCGCGTCTGAATGTCTGTCTGTCTGTCTGTTTGGCCGCTTACTCCTACTAAATCACGCAATGAATTTTGAGGCGGATTTTACAAATGGATAGAATGTTTCAAAAATAAGGTTAAAACGTAAAATCGATAACGGTCTAGTCGGAAACGGAATAGTCAAACCTTAAACTTAACTAACTTCGCTGAACTATGGCGACTGGGAGCTGGACTGGGCGTGCGGTGCTAAAACTATTAAAGCTATATGCAAGTGATGTATAGAATAATTGTTTTTCTTAAATAGATCTACAAAAAAGTCTCCGACAGCATTTGCTGCATTTTAAAGATTAAGACATAAAAGACAGACATTTGTCTATCTTTTACGTCTTAATCTTTAACATGCAAAAAGCAAAGCATGCAAAAAATGCACACTCAATTTTTCAATCAGAAAAATGGTTACTATCTTTGAGATACAAGTGTAATCAAACAATTTTTTACACCTTGCGTAGTTCATACACACATTTGACCTTAAACTATAAAATTTGAATATTAATTCGAAATTTGAGAGTTATAACGAGATTAAAACTCTCGCACAACAAAATATTTACGGCGACGGCGCGGGCGTACACGTACGTGTAAGATATAACTAAAATCTGTTTGTGTTGTCTAATGAAAATACAGATTCTTACATTGTATATAAAGACATTCTATAACAGGCAATGTTGGTAAATTGTGTCATGTCTGGTTTCCGTATTAAACCTGTAACAAAAAAAAACTCTAGATATCCGAAATAAGGGTTGTTGTGTGTCCACTAACCTAAACAACTTTTGTACTATGACTTAAGAAAATATTTTTTTTAAACTTTTTTAACAAGATGCCGTGGGGTGCCGGAAGTAGAATGTTACCCCTCCTCTCATGCCCGTGGATGCAGTAAGAGCCTGCTAAGGGATGCCTCCGGAACATGGGCAGCAGCGTCTTTCCGTGTATCAACATCCCGTACTGCGCTCGCCAACCCGCCTGCCAAGCGTGCCCATATTCCGCAGGTATCCCTTTGCAGATGGTTTCTGTATTCACGAGAGGAGATGCAACATTTTACTGCACATACCCACGGCTGACTAAGATTATAATAAAAAAATTGAGCCATCACGGTAGGCCTGGCAGATGTGAATTTTATTTTTTTGGTAGTTTTGAGTTGGGCCGTAACTGTCGGTAACTAGTAATTCGCACATCGTAAAGCGCCACGCGTCACCTCTCGTCCGGTTGGTTTTACCAAAAGATTTTTCACATCTCAAAACTGTTAAAAGGATATGAAGTGTCTGTCATCCACCAAGTTTATCCAAATCAAGAGCGTAGAGCGCGTGCCCCGACCCAACGATAAGAATTAATCAGACCCAACCCATTCCAAGACGAATTCAATTATTTTAATGTTACAAAGTAGAATGGCGCAGTTATTTAAGACAGAAACATTTGGGTTAATGGATATTGGTGGAAAAATTAGATTTGTTTCGCCATCTCTGAAATTAAGAAAACTATAGTGACACATTTTGTAATCTAAACATGGTTTTCTGTGTAACGTCTACAACAGGCGAACGTGAAATGACATCGATTTCTTAATGGAAAACATCGTAAAGCTTTTAACTAGATAAGAACTGAACTTTATGACTCCTACGAAATTGACGTCACGGTTTTCTATGTAAAAGCTGATTGTTCCATAAGTTTCGTGAGAAGGACAGACTTACTTTTGTAAATAAGTAAGGCCTTCTAAAGGTATCTATTATAGATGATTTATACCGCTGTATAAATCATCAGCAACTGGTAATCGTGCTGTACTCCCGTACACGTGTGCCACTGCAGCGGGGACGGTACAGTGCCTGGGACATTGTAAGATGGATTAGGCTTGCCTAGCACCTATACCGTCCTCGCAGCTTAGTCGACTATTACTCAGAGGAAAGAACAGGTTAATACGTCTGAAGCTGACTTAAGCCACGGGTTTCCTCACGATGTTTTCCTTCATCGTTAAGCACGTGTTAAATATGAACATACATTTTTCAAGAAAGAAAAATCCATTGGTTCACGGCTGATATCGACCCCAGGACCTTCGGATCGAAAGTCGGGGGTACATACCACTCGGAAAACAGGCTCGGTTTTTAGAAGTAAGTAATAATTTTTGTTTCATGCCATTACTCTAAAATTGTTGTAGACATTTTGGTACCACTCGCGAATATGGAATGTAAGTGTGATTACATTGCATGCTTTATTGGTATATATTTTATACAAGTAACGCCCGTGACTTTATCATCATCATAATTTCAGTCGTAATACGTTCACTACTGAACACAGGCCTCCCTCATAAATCTCCATGATATTATTATTATTTGCCATAATCACCACGCTTGGCAGACGGGTTGGCGAGCGCAGTACGGGATGTTGGTGCACGGAAAGACGCTGCTGCCTACCTTCCGGAGGTATCCCTTAGCAGTCTCTTACTGCATCCACGGGCATGAGAGGAGGGGTAACATTCTACTGCCGGCACCCCACGGCGTGATTTAATATTTTATTTTAATATGCGGTGAATTTATCATATTATATTTTTACCTATCTACACAACACACATTCACGTCACAATTCATAGATTAAAATAAAGGTTTTGATTTAATATTTATTGTTAAATATAATAATATTAAATGGGACGAATCTCTTCTGACACACGGCTAACGTAAATTCATACATAACTGAATGAACCAATAATGTTATTAATACATATTATTTGTATTTTGTTTCGGTACTGACTGCAATCTAAATAACCATGCCTGTTTAATTTTTTTGTTTTGCAAATATAACTATATGTAGGGGAACACAGCAGCACGATCGAATCATCATTTCAGCTGTAAAACGTCCACTGATGAACACAGGCCTCCCTCATGGATCTCCATGAGGGGTAGTTGCCATTCTCACCACGCTTGGCAGGCGGGTTGGTGAGCGCAGTATGGGATGTTGATACACGGATAGACGCTGCTGCCCATCTTCCGGAGGTATCCCTTAGCAGGCTCTTACTGCATCCATGGGCATGAGAGGAGGGGTATCATTCTACTGCCGGCACCACACGGCGGATCGAATGAACTCTCTTAATTCCAAATAAAAATCATTGTTTTGACACGCTGTGTATCGGCAGTCAGCCAGTTTCGCAGTATTTTCATATGTTTACAGTTTGTATAGTAGACCGGGGTTTTTTCATCACGAAATGCTTCCGATCTCATATCAAGCAGACTAACATCTCCATTATGGGCGTAGTTTACACAGCGAGTGAGTAGGACGAAAAATGGGGTGCTACTGCTAAACTCAAAACTGGCAGGCTTTTGGTGGTATGCACCCAAAATTGTGATTGTATGATTACGTCAGTGCATTTAAAACGTAGAAAAATACAAGTTATGAAATAAGGTAATTAAACGTATCACTTTTGACCGGGATGTTGTGGGTTCGATAGCAGACGTTAATTAATGAGTTTTTCGTTCTTGAAATGTTTATGTGCGTCCACGGTGAATGGAAAAGCGTGTGGTAACCCTCGGCTTTTTTTGACGTATGTATTACGTCTGAAGCTGATATATATGAATCTGTTATTTCCTCTACAATATATGGTCTTATTTAGTTACTTCTAAATTCTCAGAAAAAATATGGCAAAATAAATTGGCCTTTGATCTACTATAGACTATATATGCAGCGTTAGTTACTAGTATTTTTGATGTACTTTTATTATTGCTACACCAACAGAGTTAAAAAAAATAATTCTAAAATCCCCTACGTTCACAGTAAGTAAAACCCAACCGCGATGTCAAATTCAGCGGGAGCGAATTTTCCGCCACGTTTTCGGGTCGTTCACGGTGCGGTTTCAGAGTAGCCGCTCCGAAACCACTTCCGCAATGAGATGGCGCACTTCCTGTGATTGAGGGGCCATTGGCGCGTCAACGGGAACTCCGTCACGTTACTTGTGTTACAATAATTAGCTGTTGGAGCTTTTCTAGCTCTAAATCTTAGAAAAGTGCGCATATGTAAGTCAGAATCACCGTGGGCGGAACGAGGTCATTTTAAACCTTCATAAATTGTCAACAGTTCAAACAAATTTGCTTTCAGCATGTAAGTGTATTATGTTAATCGTTTGTGGATAGAGCAGCCAGCAGCATCGGTTTTTTAAATCTATGGCATTTACATTTTATCGACATAAAAGTAAGTCTCAGCCTGGCTAGCGATCGAGTTAAATAGCATGATCCAATGAGATGCGTGTGGTTCGAGAAGAAGTCCTGACACGACTTTGTTGAGAAGAAGTCCTGACATGATAATCAGCAACGTCCAAAAACTTCATATTTCGAATCGCTGACCTGGCTTAAAAAATACAATCTGATAGAAGTTTGTTGTTGTAAGCCAGCGAACGGTGAATGGTACATCAATGTTATTTCCAGTGCATCCCATTCCCATCTCTCTCGCTCAGATAAGTAATGACTTAGATCCATTCCCGGATAAATAGCAAATTGAATGTGTACCCTCACCAGCGAAGCTCGTCGTACAAGCGCGCGTGTGTGCCTCCATAACTGTGTGTATTGTCTTACGTATTTCGGTAATTAGTTGTACCCCCGGATCTTCCAATTTGGGTAAATCAATTGAGGATTTCCAGCAAACAACCCAATTCAATTTTATCTCTCAGTCTAGACTATTTTTGCTGTAGAACGGCGCAGTTAAAACCGCGTTTGGTAAAACCCGGACGGTGGCGATTACTCGCTATTTACAATGTTTTTCGTCGGTCGTATTTTTTGGCTTGTTTTACGGTCGGCGAATATGAAAAGTTTTGAGCAGGTCTCGCGGAGAGGCGTAAAGGCGGTTTACGAGCCGTCTTCGGTGGGATGCGCCATATGTCGGCGCATTCCTCGCAGCTCCCGCGCTCTATAACCGCATTACACGTGCTATGACCTGACCATGAACATTTTAAGCGCCTCGTTCAAACTAAAAGGCGCGCGAGCAGCGCTCGTTCTCGCGTCGTATTTCGGCAAACGGCAGCGCTAGTTCCGTAGTTTTAACCGAATCGTTTGGAGTTTCGTTTAAATCTTTTTTAAGCACCACAAAACACTGAGAAAACCAGCTGCAAAAACTCTAAAGGAACAACAAAGAGATGTCCTTGTAAATTCTCAATTAAATTTTGGATACGAGCTCCAATGAACACAAATTCCTAGAGTCGGTCCAATAAAGGACGGCGTGCAGCCGCGTTAGGAGGCCATAAACGAACGTATTATCCATGTAAGGCGAAATAGCCGTTGCACAATTAATTGTTTCATTTTGGGAAACAATTCCCGCTCCTCATTCAATTAAGAGCGGCGACTACGGGGGTGGTGCGGGCGCGGGCGAGGGGGGCGCCCGCTCATGAGACGGACGTATTAATAGCGGCTGCAATATTGATATACTCGTATCCTACGTACGGCTGCGAATACGATATTGTTTGTTAGCGAATTCGATTTGTGTCGATCATAAATCTTGCGCCTTATGCCGAGTTACGAGCTGATTGAATTCGCGCGTCACGCAAGAAAGGGAAGAAGTGTCTGAAGTATTTTAATTAGGAACACGTAATTAATATTAGATTAAATGGAGCGCGATGGTGACGCGGAGGCGCGCAATGCTCAGGTAATAGCGCGCAACTCAATTAGCAAAAACACACAGAATTAAGAGAGGCAAACATGCCGGGACACGTGGCGAGGAGCCTTCCTCAATCCGAATTTTATATTGCGCCATTCATTATTCATTATGTTTGTCAAGAAAATTACTGTGGACCTTTTAATATAACTTCACGAGTTACAAACGGAGCTACAAATTGGAGTTCCGAACAAGTTCTGGCGCGACTTAACCTTGATGATTAGTGCGCGTGTCGAGCCGACAAACCGATTTAATTTCTTGCTAAATTATTACGGATCATTAAAACTACACAGAAGTCATAATTGGAGAACTTCTAGACAAAAAAGTGGAAAAACAATAAATAATTCATGCTCAAAAAGTAGAAATCTTCGAATCAAACGGTTGTAATAACACAGGTTTGCATAAAACATTATACTCAACATTAAAAGTGTTATCAACAACATTGATTATATTGAATATTGGCCTTCTGCAAATAAATGAAATACCTTAACTGTGCACGAACCATTAAACGTTTTAAAACTCTTAATTACTTTCAGTAATTTTGCTGAAACTTGCGGTTTCACGTCTGCAATCTGTGCCTGTTTGATCTTGCGTCTTTCCAAACAACTGTAGAACCATCATCATCTGTGGTCCAGGATTTTCCATAAAATTCATATTTATAATGACTAAGTTCTGTTCTAGTGCCTTTGAACTAGCACAGGTTCGTGGTGTATGGCACAAACTAAGAGAGGCATATAACCAGCATTGAGTCTGGCTGTGGACGATGATGATGATGAAGTTCTGTTCTTAACCTATTATCCAACAGTTTTACGACTTAATTTTCTTTTTTTATTCAGGAGAACCCGTCTTTAATAAGAAGAGCTTGTGTTTTGGGTGATTCAATGGTTGATAGAATCATCATTTCAGCCATAAAACCTCCACTGATGACAACAGGCCTCCCTCATGGATCTCCATGAGGGGTAGTTGCCATACTCACCACGCTTGGCAGGCGGGTTGGTGAGCGCAGTATGGGATGTTGATACACGGATAGACGCTGCTGCCCATCTTCCGGAGGTATCCCTTAGCAGGCTCTTACTGCATCCATGGGCATGAGAGGAGGGGTATCATTCTACTGCCGGCACCCCACGGCGGTTGATAGAATACTTAAGTTAGTTTTTGCATTGATGCGAAAACTGAAAATCAATGGCAGCAATTTTATACTTCCGAGTCACTAATGATAACAGTGGACAGCCCGCATAGCATTGCTAACGTTGTATAAAGATTTTATAGATTTAAGGCTAATTTACTTTTACATACTAAAGATTTATAAAACAAAAGCATTCTAACAGGCAAAACCCCTTCTTTCCTGTGGCCTAGTTGCAGTGTAAAGTAGCCTTTAAAAGATAGTACCGTCGCAGGGTAAGGCTTTCAAATCAGCGGTGTTGGCTGAAGATTCGAGAGCAATCTGTTAGATTGGTTCATTACTGCCTCCATTAGTGGAGTAATGAGTCGCGATGCATGTCAGCCTGCTGCAGACTTGAAATAAAAATACGTGTAAAGTTTATGGTATATTTAGTCTTGTTTTTTGTCCACTCTGCACGTGTTACATAATAGTAAATTAAATAATGCTGTACATCCAACACCATCTCTTCCTAAACTGCTCAAAACTGGTTCTTTTTTAATGAACTGATATAATTCTTGTATATTTTTTTGTAAATTTTCTATGTTGTTTGTTCTAACACGAGTATATTTATATTGTTGCGAAATATACTAGTATATTTATATCCTCGGCTCGATACTACTCTATGATAAATTTCAAAGTAGCAACAAAAATGTATTTAGCATCCAAATAGGTTTTGTTAGGATTCATTATTTTTGTTACTTCAAATTCAAGACAGACCTCTTTTTTGTAGGCCATGCTGGATACCATACAGGAATGCAAAGGTTTAGAAGAAAAATGGATGAGGTTGGTGTTAAAGCATTTAGCAGAACTGGAATTAAAAAGCATGTGAAAACTTTTTCAAACTGATTCATCTTACCAACTTGGGTCTACAGTGCTACGACGTAGCGCGCTGTGTAGCCAAGCTCTACGAAAATGATACCTACTCGTAAACACACAGTTTTTCTTAGTCTGTGTTAGTATTTAGTCTTTCTTCATCAACATCCACACACTGACTGTGAACACGCTACACCAAAAGTTTGCGCTATGAAAAAATATGTGTTGTATTATTATTAAATTTTTCTAGCATCTCAGTCAGTTTAAATTGAGGCGTTTCGCCCGCCAGTCTGCAAGCCTCCGGCATTTAAGGTGAAAATTAGCTGCAGCTTGGTGGTAGATTTTGAGTATGAATGCAGGTTGTGTCCATTACGCTAATTGGGGATGGTGCGCCACGACACGGCTCTTTGTTATTAAAGACAGTAAATTGCGTCTTGTTCTCTCCTTACACTAAATGTTCATTAATAAATACTTGCGAATAGTAAGGTCCCCTGCGGCCTTGATGTTTTGACGTTGTACGGACATTTTGGATTTAGTAAAATGATCTTAAAATATAATTTATTCTGTAAAAGTATTTTTTTCACGGTTAAGGTCGCCATCAAGAACTGAAAGCGATCGGCCAAACATTGAAAGCAGTGACAAAAACTGAACGAGACCTACCCTACACCCAGCAGTGGGTTGACACGTACTGTAATGACGATGTTGAAGTATTTTTATGAGATCTGTTTAAATTGGGTTAAAAAATTCCATTAAAATATTTTTTTTTAACTTTCCTTCAAAACGATTGTATTATTATAATTTATGTTTAATACTCGTATTCGGGGTTTATTTAACGTTAATAACCAATACCATTAATATCTAGGCTACATTTCGTGTATTTCAAATTTCAAGTGTCAAAAATTTTGAATGTAATACATATTTGTTACTCATGTATGTATTTGCTTATCTAAGCCAAATAATATTTTACTCTTTTATCTATTTCGATAAAAGAGTAAAATAAATAAAAAAATTAAAACATACATACAGACAATGAATGTGTTGTACCTTTTTGCAATTTTCTTACGTCTTGTCAATTTTGTGTGCTAAGTAGTAAAAAATGGATATGTCTATGTATGACATTTATGTTCTTTAACGTTGATTACATTTTATATATTTGACGAGCTCTGTGGCGCAGCGGGTGAAGGTCCGCCTGCGACGCAAGGGTTTGCGGGTTCGATTCCCGCCTCGGGACAAATGTCTGTACGATCTGCAGATATTTGTTCAGGGTGTTCTGGGTGTTTTTCTATATATAATAAAAAAATATTCATCTATGTAGTATAATGTATTAAGTATATCAATCATCTAGTACCCATAACACAAGCTCTGCTTAGCTTGGGGCTAGATGATGCTGTGTGATCTGTCCAGCATTATTTATATTTAATTTATTTATATCAGAATTAACTAAACGAATACGGTTGCTAGTTCTGTTAGTTTAAGCACACGTACCGCGCTCACAATTAGTTCATCGTAAATTAGATCCTTGGCAGTCCTTGTAAGTTTCTATAATTGGGACTTCAACTCGAAGAGCTGTTGTCTGTGATGCATGATTAGTATGTACGAGTATGTACATACATATGTGTGTTAGTTTTGAGATATATGTTTTACTAGGTGGTACGCGTTCTTATATACTGTACATCTATTGTAGATGATTTATACAGCGTCAGCAACTGGTATTCATGCTGTATGGGACGCTGCAGTGCCTGGGACATTGTTAGCTGGATTCGACGTACCCAGTATCTATACCATCCTCTCAGCTAAGTCAGCTGTTAGTCAGATTAAGAACAGGTCAATACGTCTAAAGCTAACTAAGGCGCTCACGACGTTTTCCTTTGCTGCATTGTTTATATACACGTTTGTAAACTTTATTTATTTATACAGCGTCAGCAACTGATGATCATGCTATACGGGACGCTGCAGTGCATACCACCCCCGCAGCCTAGTCTGCTATACGCCAGGGGAAAGAACAGGGCAATACGTCTGAAGCTGACGAAGCCGCGGGTTTCCTCACGATGTTTTCGTTCACCGTTATAGTACGTGTTAAATTTCCACATACAGATTAGAGTGTTAATGTATTAATAAAATCTTAGTTTAATTTAAAATAATATAGTTTTATTAAAATAACAAATTACATACATACCTTTACATAATTACCACCCAGAAAAGTTACGACATTCTTAATTTTAAATTGCACGCAAGTTCACAAACTCAAGAATGTTCAATTATTAATTAATAAGTAACTTGATACGTGATTAACGAGAAACGTTAACTTGCGCTCATTCTCGTGGCATTACTACAAAAGGTAAGGGGGTGGGGGCGGTTCTAATTAAATGGTAAACTTTCATGAGCACCCCTTTCTTCCCACCCCCTATTGTCCCGCTAATTAATGCGGCCGGGACGCTCGGACGCCTCTCTCGTCTTTGATTCCACGCATATGTAGAACTTTACAAATTACGAAATAAAACCCTCGCAACGCAATCAAACAACTTTAAAAGCGCGATACCCAGAAGTTTTCTTTGAAGTATCGATAAGAACACGGCAATCCTTTTAGCCCCGCTAAAAAGTGGCAAGTCAAACCGCGGGCCGCGCGCCACGTCTCGCCGACCGACGCGACGCCGGCACCTGACCCGCCCGCGCGGCCCGCTAAACGTATAGTCGTGTACCGCTCCTGATGCGGTCGAAACTAAGCCCCAACTACTCAATTGAAACCGTAATAGAGAGTCCAAATTACACAGCAACCCTTTCGATCCAATATCGAGGTGCGATACCAAAATTAATTGACATGCCTTTAATTGGTTCATAATGGAATACGAATGTATCCGGGCGACTCGCAAAATTGCGATCAAATTTAGCGTATAAAATAAAACTCAAATGTTGGTAATAAACGTCTGCGCTAGCGCCGCAGCATCTCGGGAGCGAAGAATACGGCAAAATGTTCCAAGTTTCTTCAAGCAATCAAGGCTTAATACCGTAGTGAAGTTTCGAGTTGGGAAATTATAGGGCGCGGGGCGCGGGGGCGGGCGGACGTCCGCCGCGTGTCATCTCGTAACATCAAAAATGCATTTAAATTCTGCGCAATAAAAAACGGCGGCGGGAAGTTTCGCAGCAGCGCGGGACCGAGGCGGCGCTGGTCCGGCTCCACTTTACACAATCTGCGACCCATTTATACTAATAAAATAATTCTTTTATGAGGGAACTACCGCGAACGGCATCGCGCGAGGACACTCTCGACTTCGCGGCGGGTTGTTAGTGCAAGCAATTGCCTCATTGTATCGAGAGCTCTCGCAGAATGGGATGTCGAGGCCCTTATTTCTTGTTGTTTAACTTCAACGTCCTTGTTAACTCATCTTGTTACGAGCATGGATAATATAAAACTTATTAGTGGAGCGAAACTTTGTAAAAGCAATTATGAAGTTTCGTGGTTGTGTTTTTATTTTAAACGAATAATTAAAATGTTGTTCCGCCGAGTTTATAATATTGTACGTACCGGCGAGTCAGTTACATGGTTTATCGGGCTAATTGTCTTTCGGTCAATTTGAAGGGGTTAGTATGTTCCCTATTGATGGGGCTTCTGTTTACCCTCGCCTGATACGATAATTTGCCCGGCAATGACTTGAGTGAACCTTGTCGAAAACAAAATTAATAAAAAATGTTTGGAAAGAACAAACTTGTACTTTTACATATTTTGAATAGTGTTTGGAGGTTAAAAATTGAATCCGTAGTAAATTTTCAGCTTAATAAAGGCAATAATTAATTCGAATTATAAAAAATCTGACATATAAAACTCGTACGCAAACAATATAGATAGGTATCGTGAATGGACGGTGTAGACTAGAGCAGGCAATCAAATCGCATCAATTACAAACGTCACAGGCCAATAGTCCACACGACGAGCGGAAATGAAAGTCCGCAGACCGCGGACGTCATTTCGCGATAGTTTGTCCAATTTATCAGCTCCGAGAGCCATTCGGAAATAATCGTAATCGAAGCGAGTTGCGCCGAACAATATGGACCGATGTCGGCCTCTAATTGGCCCTTACCTGGAGCGCACTCGAGAATGATAAAGCCCCCATTAGCCGCCCTATTATTTACCTACTCGTCATTAGCGTAGACTTCATTAGGATAACGAGATAACGGAGCCCGCTCGAGTAGGGCCCGTGCGTTTTTGGTGTTTTTCAACGTTTCACGGAATCGAGGGGTGGTACGAAACAGCTAATTATTTCAGAGTATTCTATTTCCAAGACGCTTCAGTGTTTCGCAGGACGTGAGTGGATCGAATTTAGACGAGGACTTTTTACCTCGCACACCAGGCTAACGTTCATGTTAGCACATGCTTTCCGGTGTCCTATTTAAGCAAGGTTTTATAGGCAAAGTCCCTGTGGTATAATTTTACACTACAAAAATATACAAGGAAACCTCAATCAAAGCTTTTTATCATACTCATAGGTACAGAGATAGCCGGACCCACACGCAAATCCATTAGGCAGCTCTCTATGGAAGCCACTATTATTGGAATGTGCAGCTGCCAGGGTAAAGCTTTATTGGATGTAAAATTTAATAAAATCACGTGCAAATAGGCAATAGAGACCACCAGAGCACAGTTATTAAGATCAATATCGGGGGTGGAAAAATGGATGAAACGTGAACCCTCGTACAAAAAACAAAGCGAATTTACTGTTAATTATAAAACTGGACCGTCGAATATTAACCAGAGATGCGTTCCCGATAGCGGCCGTCTATTTATTTATTAGTGATTATGTTCTAGATTGCTCGTGATGTTACCTTTGTTTGTGTGTGAGATAATGTCTATTTTACCAACGCCATCTAGTTTGGAACATTGCACACAAATGCATCGTGGAATCAGGCGCTTAGAACAAAAACTTAAAATCAAATACTTTTTTAACTATAGAAAAAAAGTTCTCTTGTCTCTCTAGTATCTCTAGTCATTAACAAAATGGTCCGTTTGCTTATTATTTTGACAATGAACACAAACCCCTGGGAAATAAAATATGATTTATTTCCCTGACTTACATTGTCAAAAGGTAAAATTGTATACAAACAATTCTTGAAGTAAGTATTCATCATAAATAGCTATGATTTTTATACTCTCACCGACAGATTTAGATATCTTGCACGGTCACGACTCCATATTGTTTCGTGGTAATGCAACGACCTTTTAAAGTCGAAGTGTTAATTTGATTTAAAATTATGTTTGCGATACAATCTTCACGTCGAACTTTCACCCTTAAGCTTTAATTATGATCCCGATGGAAGCGATACCATTATAACCAACGCTAATAAAACTTGGACGTAAAACTAAAGGATGCTTTACGTTGTATTCGTGTTGAGAGGCGCGGACGCCATTTTTATTTATTTTTACATTTAAGAAGTTCATTGCGAGCGGATCGGGGTAATAATGGCACATTTTAACTCGTTCGTTACATTACGGGTTAAAATTTGTCATTTATTGTGGATTTTAAGTGGTTTTATAAGAAAAAAACTATTAAATATACCCCAAAAAAAGTAAGGTATTAAATAAAATGTATTAAACTAAAAAAATGCTTGCAATGTAGAAATTGTGTGTCATGAGCATGTGTCATTAATAAGACCACTGCTCGCAGTGGACGGCCCGCTTATGTCTCTTTTTTTTAAATCTATTAATTTTAATTGATAATGATCTTATCAACCCTTTGTTATTTATTATTTGTTCAGTTATGTATGAGTTATGTGTTCGAGATAAACCTTGGTAGGTTATTTTATTTATTGCCGATAATACGTTAACACACATTACAGTTTTTATTACAGTTAATACATTAATTAAAATTAAAGATGAGTAACTAATTAAAAACTGAGAATAAATATTCAACAATAAATTGAGCTGCATACATTAGTTGGCACTAATGAGTAACTAATTATAAATTAAGAATAAATATTCAACAATAAATTAAGTTGCAAGCGTTTTATTTTTTACATGTTATTTTGTAAAATTTAATTAAAAAAGGGTGTATAGACAATGTGTCGAGAAAATTTAATGGTAGAAATCGGTTTAGTTTACCTGTAAAGTAAAAATCAATGTTTACTAATTCGAAGTAAAAAATACGAAAAATATTATTGTCTTGGAGTTTCAAGCGAGTTGACTTGCCAGTGCCTGGTAAACCCCGGTTTCCAGAGTCAAATGCTGCCAGCAGCTGTATGCATTTGTCAGTATATAAGTTAGATTTAATGACATTTCGTTTATGTTATTGTTGGTCTTTATGACACAAGTACTTGTATTTAGCGACAAATTATGCAAACAGTCTGTACAGTATTTGCGATAGTAATCAGGATAACATAAAGTTAATGTCAAGCTGAGCAGTGTCAATGTTCGATGTAAAGATAGCATTTTTATGCTTTAAATGCACCTTTTAATAAAGCGCATTCCTTTGCCTTTCTCATTTACTGAGCTAGTCCGTTGTTTCTGTTTAGCTGGTACCTAACTTAAGTCTGCAATAAAGAAACTTTAGATTCGCATCTACGAATATGATGTATATTTTTAGTTTCAGTGTAAGTTGGCTTTATCGACTGGTTGTTTATGTATAATGAGACATTAATACGGTTAGTATACATTTTTTTCTGAATGGTGGCGATGGTGCGATCAAAAGGCAGGCCAAAGACATTCTTAGTTTCAGAGTAGTGCAATAAAGAAACTTTAGATTCGCATCTACGAATATGAAGTATATTTTTAGTTTCAGTGTAATGCTGGCTTTGTTGACTGGTTGTATATGTATAATGAGACATTGATACGGTTAGTATTTTTTTTTTTCTGAATGGTGGCGATGGTGCGACCAAAAGGCAGGCCAAAGACATTGTTAGTTTCGCTAGAAACCGGTGGACACAAATCGCATGGAATCAGAAAGAATGACGCATTATAGAGGATGCCTATACAAAGCAGCAAACGGGCTGATATAATGATGATATATAATGTTATGTCTTTGCCGATGGCGAGAACCGATAGTGAGAGCCGATGCGAAAGAGCCGATTTGGACCACAGCGATTGATTTGGACGGGACAGCTATATTTGACGTGCAGTACTTATTGGAGGACATGAGATACATTTGTTCCACCCGTTCGTGTGCTTTCTGATGGCTTACATACCCGTGTGTGTTAGTGAGATATGATACATATTCTATAACGCGACAATTTTAGTCGTAGATTCAGATACATACTGTATAGCTAGATCAAAACGTTCAAAAAGTGCATGATGGTTAGGATGATTCAGAACTGGTAAGAGATGTTGATAAAAACTGTTTTTTGTCACACATCGAATAACGTTTTTAGTATTAGGAAACACGCGGCTTACTCAGCGTCAGACCAAATGACCTGGGTTTGACAAGCTCTGTGGCGCAGCGGGCGAAGGTCCGCCTGCGACGCAAGAGGTTGCGGGTTCGACTTCCGCCTCGGGACAAATATCTGTACGATCTGCAGATATCTGTTCAGGGTGTTCTGGATGTTTTTTTTTATATTTAAAAAAAAATATCTATCTATGTTGTATAATGTATTAAGTATATCAGTCATCTAGAACCCATAACACAAGCTCTGCTTAGCTTGGGGCTAGATGATGATGTGTGAATTGTCCAGCATTTTTTTTTATTATTTAGATGCTACACAAACCTTATCTGTCTAACAATCAAACAATATTCAAAATAGATAATAAGGTGTAGAAATCAGATGGAGTAGATACTCCGCCGTGGGGTGCCGGCAGTAGAATGATACCCCTCCTCTCATGCCCATGGATGCAGTAAGAGCCTGCTAAGGGATACCTCCGGAAGATGGGCAGCAGCGTCTATCCGTGTATCAACATCCCATACTGCGCTCACCAACCCGCCTGCCAAGCGTGGTGAGTATGGCAACCACCCCTCATGGAGATCCATGAGGGAGGCCTGTGTTCATCAGTGGACGTTTTATGGCTGAAATGATGATGATGATGATGAGATACTCCTTTCCATAATAAACGTTCTCAAGACTAACTTCTCAGTCTGCATGAAAACTATTCAAATAAGAGAGGAGTGAATTACGATGGCCGTTGCTCGTAAACGTCACATTAATTAGCATGCCCACTAATGAGGAGTTATGGGGCTCTAATGAGAGGAGTTGTTCACGATGTATTTATTAACTGGCTAGCGATTATCTAGCACGCGAGCCTCGAAGGCTTATGCAATAATACAATTTTAGTTTAGAGTTTTATTGGTGTATTACTAATTGCGCTGAGCCATAGTTACGACTTTGAAACGCTGCTTTCATTGTTAAAGCTTTTGTAATGTTATTTTTAAACTTATACTTTTTAAACTTATTTTTTTTTTAATTTTAACTTTGTTTCCTATTGTTATTTGGTGATAATTGTTATGTATTGGTTCATCCTCTTATCTTTTTTGCATGTCGCTTCAAATGTCCACTTGTTCACGTTTGATGTAGTTTTAGTCCACTATGAGTAATCCTTAAATCCGGTCTCCCAAGATACAGGCTAACGCCTCCTTCGATGATCATTAGTAATGTGGTATTCTAATTTCCATTTCTGTTAATAAGTATATTTGTATAGTGGAAAGATCTGTCCGTAAATATTTTAAAATTGTAAACTCTTAATGAAAGTCTTGCTTTTTCTAAGATTAATATTCTGTATATTACTTAGGCACTTTGATACTTATTTAATTCCGAACATAATGAAGAAGTGTTGAAGCAACCCGTTCAGATAAGTGTGATTCGATGTTACACAAAACCCGAAAGAACAAAGCGTGCATTACCGAGGGTGAAAAAGACGTTAATAATATTCGTCAAAGCACTCTGGTTACATTAAATCAATTTGCCCTTTCCGCGCGGTAAGTAGCGAACGGTGTAATTGATAAGTTGAAACCCTTGTAGCGTTGCGAGCTCGCGAGTACAGGGCTACAGTTTGGCACCAACTCTGCTTTTCCACGTCACGTGCGGCGTTCTTCTCACTCTCTTACAAATGAAAAGTTTTATTGGATTTGCGAGCATATTGGGGGCTACTTAGCTGAACTGTCAATATGAGTAGAAGCTTTCATGAGATTTTATGGGATAGGCGAGACTTTTACGACTTACGGCGCGGCGGGTGAAATTCATTCACTTAGTTTATCGTTGAACAAGATCACAAGGCTAAAATCTAAAGCTAAGATTCATCTAGACTCATTTTGATCGACGACCTCCGTGGCGTTGGGTTTAATAGCCGGCTGAGACTTAGGACGCTGTTAAGGGTTCGATTCCCGCCGAGGGGCTAAAATGTTTGCCTTGTCTGCAGATATTTGTTGTAGTAATAATTTTACGTATTTTCAAAAAGAAAAATAAAATACTTTATCTTTCATTTGTACCATAACTCTGCTTATTGTGAAGCTAGATGGTTATGTGGAAAATGTCAAGGATTATTTATTTATTACACCAAACACAGAACAAGGATATTTTGCGCAAAACCGTCCTCTGTCAGCGTTAGTATAAATACTTTTTCGTTCCATCCAATATCCGAAGTAACTGAATTCATCAATACTACATGCAATCACCTATGAGTGTAATGATAAAGGGAGGATTCGAAAGGACTGCACCGGAACAAGACCGTACGACAATATCCTAATTCACTCGCGCGAATGTAATCCATTAGTTACCCCCCCCCCATTCCCCCCGCTGCCTTCCCCTCAGAGCCCGAACCCGTCTGTCATTCATAAACCTCCATATCATTTGTATCGGCACATGTTTCATATGACTAATGGACGCGACGTTAAATATAGAAAAATGACATTTTGCTTCTTGCTGTGATTGTGGAGTATGTCTGTTGTGGCGCGTATCGTGATGCTGTGTTCCAAAAAGGGTATTTGTAAAATAATGTTTCTTTTTTAAAAATACAAAAATCTTTATGATGATAGGTTTTGTATTTTTAAATTAAATAAATAATAAATAAATAAATAATGCTGGACAAATCACAAAGCATCATCTAGCCCCAAGCTAAGCAGAGCTTGTGTTATGGGTACTAGATGACTGATATACTTAATACATTATACTACATAGATAGATATTTTTATTATATATAGAAAAACACCCAGTACACCCTGAACAAATATCTGCAGATCGTACAGACATTTGCCCCGAGGCGGGAATCGAACCCGCAACCCCTTGCGTCGCAGGCGGACCTTCGCCCGCTGCGCCACAGAGCTCGTCAAAAATTAAACCCATTGTTAGTTTAATTAATAAAATATATTTATTGGTACCTTCATCATCATCATTTCAGCCGTCGGACGTCCACTGCTGGACATAGGCCGCCCTCATGGATTTTAAGTTATTGCGGTTGGAAGCGATATGCAGCCACCGTTGACCTGCGGTCTTCACCAGGTCGTCAGCTCATCTTGTTGGTGGACGTCCTACACTGCGTTTGCCGGTTCGTGGCCTCCACTCGAGAACTTTTCGGCCCCATCGGCCATCTGTTCTGCGAGCTATATGGCCGGCCCATTGCCACTTCAACGTGCTAATCCACTTGGCTATATTGGTGATTCGAGTTTTTCTACGTACGAGTATCTCCTCATTTCTGATTCGACCCTGTTCAGAAACCCCGAGCATAACCCTTTCCATAGCTCGTTGAGCGACTCTGAGCTTATTCATGAGGCCAACCGTGAAATTTATTGGTATCTTACGTAATTATAACATTAATGTATAGGGCAAACATTATCACCCCACATTTTAACGTTTAGAAATGATTTAGCATCTTATGACCAACTTCAGACTGCTGAATAACTAAAACAATATTAGCAAAGGTAAAACAGTCTTACTAATTATTTTTAATTAAATACATGCCTTTCAATAAGCGAGGTGAAAATATTTAATTACAAAGTGCCTATAGCGCGCAACAAACTTAGGGATAAGTGGACTTGGACTAATTAGAAATACCTTCGTATAATAGCATGCTGTTAATAACCAATTAAGGTTATAATAACTTCGGTTACAATTTGTTAGAGAATTTTTAGGTTATGAAATGGAGGTCACTCGAAAATGGTGCTGGTCATCATCATCATTACAGCCGTAAGATATCCACTGCTGGACATAGGCCTCCCTCATTGACTTAGAGATCCAAGTGCATTTGTGGTTGTTGCCATACTCACCACGCTTGGCAGGCGGGTTGGTGAGCGCAGTTCGGGATGTTTTACATGGAAAGACGCTGCTGCCCATCTTTCGGAGATATCCCTTAGCAGATTCTTACTGCATCTACGGGCAGGAGAGGAGGTGCTGATAAGTGAAAGTTATTTGTAGTAAGTGATAACGAATAAATAATGTAGGTATTAAAAAAATTGAGCCAAAACATAACCATATCCATCGCTAACCGTTCGTTACTTAACATAAAATAAAACCCTCTTTTCTCTTTTAAAATACGCATATTGAGACAATTTATTAATTCTTTTGCGGTATTAGTATGGTTTTTGGTTTTTAAAAACTATAAGTCTTATAATTTTGTAATCTATCATCGGCCACATCGTCCATCCGGTAAAGTTATGGCCAAAAAAGGACTGTTTTAAATGTTTTTTAAAAGAGTCCTTTTTTGGCCATAATTTACGTAATTTAGTTATATTGTCACTCAGTAATTTATATTCCTTATACCTGCAATCCCAGACGGACCAGCTTCAGGAGAAGAAAGCCAGGTTCTACGATGTGGTCCATCTAGCCACCAATAGAACTCGCTGGAGGCAAGCTGTCCACACTCGCACGTACCCCTATAGTGATCACGAACTTCAGGCATGAAGCGCCGACCACAGAGATACCCACTAATATGATAAAGCCGAAAATTTGTTTGTGTGTGTGGATGTTTGTTACCTCTTCACGAATCTAAAAACTTATATTTAACTATAAATATTAAACTATACTAATTTGAAATGTTTGTTTTTTTTAGGAATAACGTATTCTGGTTCCCACGATACAGGCCCAGCCTAGTGTGGGAATCACTATTAATATATTTTTTTGTAAACCTCTCTACTTATAAAATGCTACGATTTGTGAACCTTGTATATATATTTAAGTATGTAGTAATCAAATTATTTTTCATTTCATTCTTAACGGCTCTAATCTTAAGTTTCAGTTCAATGCTGAAACTTTGCACATGTCTAGATGTTGACAGGATTAACACATAAGCTACATTTCATCCAACAGTGTACAACGCATGCGAAGCGGCAGGCAGTTTATCATAAAACATAAGTTTTATTTTATGAAGCCTATTCCGCCCCGCATAAGTTACCAAAGAAAAAAAACGTAGATCGTAAAAATGGACCTACAAATTGCGTATTTATATATATTATATATATATAAATACGCAATATATAATATTTCATTCATTATTTGCTCTTCCCTTAATACACTTTAGTACAATGCATAGCGTTTTTAGATTAAAGAAAGTAATCAGTGGAATTACGTCTACTGAAATATGTATCCGTCATAAAAGTATGCTCGACTTTTGTCGAGAATAAATATTCATTAAATCGGATCGCCTAGCGTTTTAGCGGGATTAAATAATATTAAACTAAGGGATGCTGGGCTAGATCAATCAGTAGTATACGCGTTATCTGTAAATGGCATAATTACTTCAAAAGCTTTTATGTTGTGATTTTTATGAGCATAGATGGCTCGGCGCGATAATTAATATGGGCGCTTTATGTTGCAACTTTTACGGGAGAAATGTTGTTACTGCCTATACATTCAAAGATAATAATCCAATGAATTTTTGAACTTAGATTTTGTTTGAAATAGCTACCAGGGTACTCTCCTAGCTCCTCTAATTCGTAACTAGTACATTTGGCTATTAATTATCTCGATTTTCAACTCTGAAATATTGGTGATTATGCTGTTTTAAGTAATTTGACAAATCGAAGGTTTTTAAGGTTTTGTTTTGCCTTTAAGACGTTACAAGTATGTTTTTGAATGGGTGTTGGATACTGTATATATATAGGTTCTGGGCAAGCCTAATCCATCTAACAATGTCCCAGGCACTGCAGCGTCCCGTACAGTATGATTACCAGTTGCTGACGCTGTATAAATCATCTATAATAGATGCAAAGGCCTTACTTTTTTGGATGAGATAAGGTTAATAATTATCATAGACATATGTAAGTACCTTAACATTTGAAGATTTTGTTTTCCATAAACATCTACGTTTTAATTGAAAATTCTAAGAAAAATACACATTAGAAATTTGAAAAAACGAAGGAATAATTAAAAAACATAAACTGTTACTGCCACCCCGAATTATCCTATTATAGGGCAAAGGCATTTCAATTCAATTTTTGCCTCTCCTTGCAATATAAAACTGCTAGGTAAAAAAAATCTCGATTATGATAAACGAAGCTTCGTGGTCAGTGAGCCACCATATAATCCCATTAGCATTCCATATACCCATTGACGTAGCCAGCCACGTGGCCAGATTCACCGAGTTACACCCTTAGTATTAGCAGCGTCATCCAGCACCGTAGTAGGGGAACTTCATCCAGCTGAGAGCTCTCATTCGCCACTAATTAATTACCCAACTCGGTTTCAATTAAATTAACTCGAGATCGGGGCATCGACACGCGATGAATCGATGCCAGCCGCGATTCGATTAAGATCGTTAATACCGATCAATTTACTCGTTAACTTACATTATGGGACAAACATGCGACGACTTTATAGATTTATAAGACAGCAGTGATAATATCGCATTTTTTCTCGAGATTCTTGTTTTTTTTTATAAAGGTGACCGATGGATGTATTACACTCATTTTGATAAACACGTATCTGAGTTGAAGATGTTGTGGTTTTCATCGGCTTAGTGATACGCTAATAATTTCCCGCTATTATTCTTATTTTATTTTTTGTATACCCACCATTTATTTACTTTTATAGAATTTTGATGAATAATCCTAACTCGGTTTAAATAAAATTAACTTGAGATCGGGGCATCGACACGCGAGGAATAGATGCCAGCCACGGGTCGATTAAGATCGTTAATGCCGATCAATTTTCTCGTTAACTATCAATATAAACTTATTATGGTACAAACATTATGACTACTTTATAGATTCAAGACTAAGAGATTTTTACAACTAAAATGTATTGTTATACAACGTTATCGCAAATATTTCGTGTTGCTTGTTTTAGGGTTCCGTACCTTTAAAGGAATAAAGCGGAACTATAGAATCTCTTTGTTGTCCGTCTGTCTATCTGTACGTCTAGACCCTTTATCTCGGGAACGGGTGGAGGTATCGAGTTGAAATTAAAGCCAAATACTTAGGTCTACAGTCCATTGTTCCTTTTTACAGTATCAAGGGACTGTTATGCAGACCTAAGTATATGGTATAATATAAAACATAATCAGCAACTCACGCACACTAAAGTGAAGACACAGTGAAAAAGATAACTTACAACTCGTTAGCAAAGCATTTTAGCAAGGCGCCTCGTACGATCTCTAAAACTAAATTGGCCACTCGGTTTAAAACTGTGTCCATAGCATTTTAATTACGGCGTTTAAGTAAAAGCGACTGCGTCTCCGTAATACACAGATTCAGGCACCAAAAGCCTCACTTAGCTAATGAAACATGTTCGTGTATAGTGTTTAAGCGTCGTCAGAGGCGTATTGTGCGCGGGCGGAACTGAGCCGCAGTCAGGGCCGGTTCCAGGCATGGTTAATGGGCAAATGCATACATGTTATACGTTTATAAGTTGAGCATAATACAGTTTAAAAATTATCAGTGTCTTAGCTAGGGCAGGCCTAACTGAGCCGGCAAGATACTTTTCAAAATTTAGATCAGGCCAAATCTGGCGGGCAAGCCGTAACATCCCAAAATTTAATTTAGATTTACTCGAAACAAATTAAGGCACTTTCGATCCTCATTTTGGCCTTTATTCTGTTAAGCCACAGACGCTTCAACTGTCACGCATTTTGCGCAGAAAATAACCGCTACAGCGGTATCACAAAAAAAATCGATTTCTCGTATTACTTTACAAGGTATAAAGTGAAAAATATACTACGAATATACTATAACAGTATAATATCTCAATTGACAATGATTATGATCTATCGTTCTTATATTTTAACTTTCTATCAATATATTTGTTTTACTAAAATAAAGAAAAGAAAGAAGAAAGGAACAAAACAATACTCCAGTCCAATCTTAACTCACTTAAAACAATTACAGGGATGTAATTAACTTTGCCCCCGCTCCGATCCTAGCACAAGCCCTGCACGAGGATTCGGCGGACTCGTCTCCGCAAATCCTCATTTACTTGCATTATTTTAATGGAGCTATTGTGGACGGATGCCCTTTGTCGTGGATGGATCCGGTGGATGTGCCGGCGCATAAGTGCATCACCGCTGGTCTACATCCTAGCTGTTGGAGAACCTTTCGCTAAATTGCTAGCAAATTGTAAGTCAGTAATGAAATTAAATAAGCAAGTATTTTTTCAATCGGCATGTCACTGTATTATAATTATAGCTTATTTTAGGCGTCCATGAAATTACAGAGTAGATTTAGATGCGTTATTTGAATATTAATGAATATTTTACTTTATTATTATTATAGTTGAATAGTAATCGGCATCGTCTTATTTAATATAGAAAATGATATTTTAAACCTTTCGAAATACTGAAACGATAATTTGTCAACTTCTAGTTCTTTTCATTTTATTTGGAGTGTAGAGCTAGAATTATGCCCTTCAGGCACACATAAGGTCACTAGCTAATTTTAGGTAATATTACACTAAACTAACTATCCACATTTGAGATGCTCTTACATTGCCCAAGCAGTTTAAATTTTGCTGGCTTTAAATAGTTGCTTTAGTACTTAACCTAAAACCAATGTTTATTTAACTAACTTTTCTTCGTTTTAAGTAAACGTTGTGAATAGTAGGTATAAGAATTAATGTTTAAGAGAAGATTATGAAGAAAGTGTTGCACTATTTCAAGAATAGAATCGAAATCGGTTTAAAATCGAATCGGTGGGTGTTATCATCATCACCATATTTATTTCAGCCCGGTATCAACTGTTGGGTATAGACCTCCTTGCGTTTCTTTTGTCAGACTGGTCTTTTTGCGGTTCTCGCATCGAGGAGTGCCCAGCGGCTTAGATGGTGGGTATCACAGTGTAATAAACCTATCATACCCATACCTATGAAAACATCGCAAGGAAACCTCGGTTTAGTAAGATTCAGACATGTTGACCTATGCTTTCCTGAGAGGCCGTCCACGGCGACGATAACATCGCTGCGATTCCCTAACTCGTGGACACGGCCCCTTAGCCGACCAAACTGGGAGGATGGTATGGTTCTGGGCAAGCCTAATTCATCTTACAATGCTCCAGCCGCTGCGGTTACCCGTAAACCATGAATTGCTGACTAGTTATTAAAGGGCCTACTTCTGCTATTAAACTTTCTGAGGCCATAAATTATGTTTTAAAATTATTATGTTTCTGAGGCCATAAACGATTTGAGGAATGTTGTTCATTAGCGTCTAAGACAAACTAAATACGGTTTTCTAGACGTTTATATTATGTTATTTAAGAGTCTTTTATACATAAATAAATATAAAAAAATGTAAAAGAAGATGCAAATCCTTCTATTGATAAATATTCGTTTCACTACCACGACTCCCCTCCGATTTTCTACAGCTCAAGAAATACCAGTAAACCTCTAAGAACAGCGACTGTCTAAGCACAAGTCCAACTTTCGAACGAGTAGCTCTCGGTATCCAACTCATTATATGACTAAACCTACCTAATTACAGCGACACAGTTAGACCGATAGTTACTACGACTTGTCCATTTAACTAATTAAGTGGAGCAAGCCCACTGAGGAATCCCTCGGACGTAATAACCACTTCCCTAATAAGCTATGAGGTTGTCTTTGGTATAAAAATGCAATCGCCAGGACGGGTCGTTGAAACTTTTCAAATTTTCCACCAGCCTTGAGAGTATTAATTTTAAATTTGATAAGGAGCAAAGTGCAGATTGGCACATGTGAATGTTTTAAGTCGATAGAATTTATTTTGTTTAGTACTTAAGGGAGGCCTTTGCCCTGCAGTGGGAAACATCAGGCTTATAAATAAAATAATAAATAAATAATAGTACTTAAGTAATTATTTTAGTACTTTGTAAACTTTCACGATATATGTATATATTAAGAATCAAAAATACTTTATTCAGTGCGGCCGCATGGACCTTATTGACGCGTCACAAATTACAAAATAAAAACAACACAAATTAATAGAATAAAGCACATAATTGAATATGTTCACTTCAGATGACACGCGAGTTAGGAAAAGAAGCGAACAGAAAAACCTAACTCGGTCGTTATAGTCATCATTAAACAATTTTATTTTGTCTTAAGTTACGTTTGACGAAGTTGGAGGAGATTCCGTCCCAAGTGGTTTTGTCCTCTAGGTAATCTGATATTTTGTAATAAGCTTTATTGCACAGATTGCGTTTGATAATGTTTTTGAATTTATTCAATGATAACTTCTGCAACTCACTTGGGTAGTTGTAGAAGCGTATCTATTGCCCTTTAAAAGATATTTTAACCTTATGGAGCCTAGTATTATTCGAGCGAGTTTATTCTTATTTCTTGTATTTACATTGTGATTGTCGCTGTTCTTCTTAAACGAAGCAATATTTTTATGGGTGTACAACATGTTCTCATAAATATATTGACAGGCTACTTATTATAATTATTTCTTTAAGTTTAGTGCGAAGTGCTTCTCTGGGACCCATATTGTAGATAGAACGAATAGCTCTCTTCTGCAGCACAAATACGGTGTCTATATCTGCAGCACATCCCCACAGCAGTAAGCCATAAGACATAATGCTGTGGAAGTAGCTGAAGTAAACAAAGCAAAGCACTTCCAGCTTAAGAAAGCGTCAAGTATCGATTTGACGGACGTGGGTTCGATGATCCCACTGAAACCGTAAAATTTTAAGATAAGATCAGATAGTCATTTATTTGGGTGAGGCCACTAGGATCCCCTAATCCGATCCCCCAGGGGATCCCAGTGAACTCATCGGTTCAACAGAATCCCCTTGACATAAAATTATATAAAACTAGGTGTCCCGGCGTACATCGTATCGCACCTACTACAACCACTACTTACAACTTACCCTACAACTACCCAACTAAGCAAAATTTCAAGTTTTTAAAGAGAAGAATTACTATTTTTCCATACAAATTTCATCCCCTATTTATCCCCTTCTGATTTAATTTACGCAACAAAAAGTAGCCTTTGTCCGTCTACATGGTCTAATCTACTCCTATACTAAAATTCATCCAAATCGGTTTAGCGGTTTTGACGTGAAAAGGGAACATACATACATACATTGTTACTTTCACTTTTATATATTATATAGGATTTTAAACTGTTAGTGTTAGTAGGACTTTATCCCGCATTTCATTCACTACGAACAAGGAAACTTGTCCTACAATGCTACGGCACATACGCCACATTACGTGTGGCGAGAATCGATTCTACGACCTTCGGATTGAATGTCTGGGACACATACCACTGAGGCTTAGTAAAAAGTCATAAAAAATGCAAAACTTATAAATACAACCACAATTTGACTTGCATGAGAATGAGACAAAACAACAACCATCGTTATAACAAAACTAGACACGAACCCAATGAATAAATTAAATACTAATTTCTTGACATACTTTGTTCGAAGCTGTTTGCCTTGCCAGTAATTGCTATTTCCCGTGCTAAAATGAAAGTTGTAGGCTTAGTGACGCGGTTGGACAATGCGCGGATAGATGATTTTTAGGGTACCAGAAGAGTGCTGATGAAGCCCTTTTCGACAGCCTGGGTGTATGGCTGTATGTGGCACAGAGTAACTTTTTAACTGTGATAAGTTGAAACTCAGTTTTTTTTATTTGAATGAACGAATATTAATGACGTATTTGACTTATCTATCACATCCCACTTCCCACTAATAGTGTTATAAATGCGAAAGTTTCTTTGTTTTACTTATATGTTGACCAGGATTAACATATAGCTGCGCACGCGTTGTAACGCGTAGAAAGCTGCGGGCAAAAGCTAGTCTTTAGTATAATGGAATCTAAGAATGTATTGGCTTTAATCATACATTCTTGTATTAGCGCAGGTACCCAAGCCGATTTAATATATTTAGATTTCCAATAAGCTTTCGACCATTTGGATAATGATATACTTCTGGAAAATTTGAGCTCCTCACCCAAAATCCTCAGCTTGACTTGTTTGTGGATGGATGGATGATGATTGAGCGTACCCTTCTAGTTACTGTGAGAATGTTTAGTGCCTTTATATATTTTGTTTGTCCTGCCATGTTTAAGATTATATATTTATACATTGTGTAACCTTATTTGAAATTTAACTTTCTCGCCATGTTGTTAAATTAATTTTGTTTATTTCTCTGTAAATATTATTGTACGTCGCACTATAATAATAATAATTCTCTTAGTCACAAATATTTTTATTTTTATGTGCTGTTTTTTTCCTTGTTCATTGTCTCATTGTTGTGATTCAACAGAATTAGAATTATAACTAACTCTCAAGCGTATCATGAACCTTAACAACCTACAAAGAGAAAAAACACTTCCGTTAATCGTTTATACGCAAACGGCAAAGTATAAAAAGTCTTTTCCACTATTTGAAAAGCTAATATTGACGGAAGCGTATCGCAAAGCCATCGCCACAAACGACTCTTGCGTGGCTCAGATCGAGGGCGATTAAATTAGATACCAGATACCACACATCAATCAGAATAGCACCCACTTTGTTTGTGGCCTCTTTTTTGAACTTGGAAACTTGTATAGGGATGTCAAGAGGTTTAAAGATGATTCCACAAAAAAATAAGTGTGTAATACTACGTAATCGAGGTGTAACTAATAACTAACTAAGAAAAATATAGTATATACTACATACCCGATGCGAACTATTAATTTATTATTATAAGAACATTTTTTTCTAATTCTTATTCTAAAAACACCTAGGCTAAAAATGTAAAGATCATTTCTTTATTTGTCCAACAAAGCATTTTACATCAAATCTGCATTTCATACAAACATTTCTCCCGCGGCGGTAATTAAGCAAAAGTAGGCTAAACCGGTATCGAACCCACGACCTTTGGATCGAAAGTCGGAGGTACATACCACGGCTAACAAGACTCAAACTGTATTTCCTGTATTACATATTTCCAGAAGGGGTTTAAAACCCCGGCACTAACAAACAGGAATCAGTCCACCCACTGCACCTACGGGCTAGCCCTTTGTTCGAGTGGATCTCAGCGGGCACTTTGATCTTCCAACAGGTAATTCGGAAAAACGTTATTTAATTAACTTTCGACAAGTCTGAGTAATCGCGTTACAAAGCCGGGTCAGTCTTTGCCGGCGGGGGCACTTCATTTTTACGCCAAACGTAGCAAGACCAAAGGCGCTGTCATTTTCAGGTGTTTTCCAATTAACATCGCGCCTTTGACCATGTCCGTTCAAAGTAATACCAACTACCGCCCCTGTTATTAACTGGGTAGTTTAAATAAAGGGGTGTTGGTTGTGGTACAGTCGTTTTCGGCGATTTATTTTAGGGTTCCGGTGATTGCATTTTAGATAAACGCCGTGTGCAGATTTAATTAAAAATGATAATTGAATACCCGCTTGGAACCTTAAGCTATAATTAAGTTCTAAACAAATGATTTGAACTCTTTACGAACGACGAAGAAAATAAGTTTTTAACACGCTGGAACAGTAATGTTATTTCTATTATTGAAAAGTTTGAACATTTGAAGGGTTGTATATCCCCCTCCCCTCACCTCCCGCACACTGTCTTCTGACATATATTTCTTCATGCATCATCATTCGCAGCCTGACTTCCTAACTTAGTTTGTGCCATCCGCAACGATCCTTCACCAGTTTAATGTGGAAACGAAAATGTCTAATACAAGTATTGTCCAGGATACTTAAAAGGCATTTTCAACCCTGAACTGAACTATTTATTGTACTTTAGTTGATGACCAATAAAAATTCTAAAAAAAATAATTAAGTCCAATCCGTAGTTTGCCCACGATTTTATCTACGTCGTCTGCCCATCTTGCCGCCGGACGACCGAGACATATATTTTATATTTGTTAATCTATTCTTAGACCTAGCATTAGATCAAACAATTAGATCACCTTATAGCAGAGCCCTGAATTAAATTCCACGACAAGGCACATATCCCAATGCAAGGCACATATAGATAAGCTACGTAATAACGGCAAAAAAATTTAGATAACAATTCAATTTTTCTAATATTAAAAATATTAATAATATTCTATATTTCATATTTCTAATATTTCAATTTAAGAGTTATACTTACTACTAGCTTATACTTGACTTTATCGATTAAATCATATAATTTTAGTTTAGATGCTAGGCAAGCCATTTCACGATGTCCCAGGCCCAGCAGCGTCCCATACAGCATGAATACCAGTTGCTGACGCTGTATAAATCATCTATCATCATCATCATAATTTCAGCCGTAAAACGTCCACTACTGAACACCGGCGTCCCTCATGGATCTCCATGGGGGGTAGTTGCCATACTCACCACGCTTGGCAAGCGGGTTGGCGAGCGCAGTACGGGATATTGGTACACGGAAAGACGCTGCTGCCCGTCTTCTGGAAGTATCCCTTAGCAGGCTCTTACTGCATCCACGGGCATGAGAGGAGGGGTAACATTCTACTGCCGGCACCCCACGGCAATAAATCATCTATAATAGATGTGAAAAGCCAATATATGCAAGCCAAGATAAAGAGAAGTACGTATAGCATCAAACGAGTTTATCTCACTCACAAAGGCAATTAGGCTAAGCGAGCCGTTTACCTCTCAAAGCGGTTACTTCATTACCAACACTGGACAATAGTTTTATGAGTTGCCGAAATAAGTTTGCCAGTTCAGAGTTCGGAATTAGTCGGTGCATTTTGTAGCCGTAAACCTCGCGTTCCACTGCTGACGAGTAAGAGCAGTAAATATGCGAGCGGTATAAAACTTATTGTACTCTAAGAATTGGTGTTTGACAGCAGCTTTTATGGATTTTCTGGGTATAATTAAGTTACTGAATTGGTTGCTTACTGCTTTTTGGTATGTGGAATGATGCGAACTGGAAAATGAACTGAAACGCCATTTATCAACCAGATATTTTCTTTATAACGGAAGCCTTTGTTTGACCACAATCCCCCTCGATGGTTAGCGTCGATGTGGCCGATGTTAGATCACAAAAGTGTAGAAGACAACTTAATGGGATATTTGTAGTCATCATCATTTCAGCCATTGGTTGTTTACTATTGGAAATAGATCTTTCTTATGCACCTCCAGGTATCTGTTTGGCTGTCGGTGATCCGAGTTCTTCGACGTATCTTCTCATTTCGATCCCCGTAAAGAAACACCATAGCCAATAGCCCTCTCCATAGCTCGTTGAGTGACACTGAGCTTATTCATAATGCCAGTAGTGAAGGACCACGTCTGGTTTACGCATGTCATCCTTTTGTATTTTTTTTTTATCCATAAAACAATTATGTCTTATATCATGCCGCTGCCAAGCTTTCAGAGACGCACTACTATCATATTATATTATTTAGGATTCACTGTCCCACTACTATTTCAACATAAGAATAGTAGACTCGCCTCTCTTGCGTTAGAACGCAGGCATCACCGGAGCGGACGAGACGCAAGGAGCCCGCGGCCCGGACGACGCCTCAACACACGCCTCCACTACACAATTAACTCTATCAACTGTTCTGTTGTCCAACTATTGTAATTACAGAGTTCTAACGCCCTTATAAACATTTACGGCCTTTGAGCTAACCAATAGTAGGATTTAAAATTCAAAAAGTAGTTTTTGTTAATACATTTTATTTCATCATCATCTCTTTGCCCTTATACCACTTAGTGCGGGGTCGGAACTTTTTCTCAGTCGTCATCGCATCACACACTCCAATTCTTTCCGGCAGGGTGATTACGTATCTCGCGAGAGGTTTCGCAACAGGCAATTGGACAGCAATATTGCTGTCAAATGTCAATTCCTTGCTGTTCTCTAATACAAAATTGACATTTGACAGCAATATTGCTGTCAATTGCCTGTTGCAAAACCTGTCGCGAGATACGTAATCACCCTGCCGATAGTAGCTAGTAAAACGCTACCAATGCAAGTACACTATAGCAAAATAAAACCTCCGTTTGCCTGCCAATAGCCTCAACCGATTTTCGAGCTATATTCTATTGTACGACATTTCGAAAGTAGAATGAAAGTTAGACGAATTCGATTGATTATCACTTACAAGCGTTTAAATAACGGGACACTGAGTTACAAGACTAAAACACGCCCTAACAACAGAATTAGCTCTATCAACTCTGTTGTCCAACTACTGTAATTACAGAGCTCTGAAGCCCTTATAAACATTTACGCAGGAACCTGTCCCGCGGCAACGCTATCATAAAATTATGCTTAACATACAGATGTAAACTAGCACGGGTAGTCATTTAACTGCACCTTTGCTTGTTTACTTTATACGGGAATAAAACTCATAATATACCTGATGTTTTTGATGCCTTCCAGGCTTATTTCGACCACGGCGACTTAACTCTTCTATACGGATTATACAGAAGAGCTTCGTTCGTTTGCTTTGAAAGTGCGTTTGCGATTGCACGTCTGACTGTCATTACATTACTGATAGTTATAGACCGCTATCTATGAAGCACAAGCTTCTGACACTTCAGTCACTTTATATGTTAGAGATAGCTATGTATGTAAAGAACAACCCCCATCTGTTTGTAAAATTGCCTGACGCTGTAAACTGAAACAGACGTGATAATGGTAGGCTACAATCGCATCCATCCAAAACCTCACTCATGCACAAAAGTCTCGTTTGTATGGCCCCTAGATTTTTTAACCAAATACCTGAAGAATAATTAAGAATTAATTAATTTAAATAAAAATAACAAAATTGTTATATGAAATATGCTTAAAAAATGTTGACGAATTTCTAAATGATAAAATTGAATTGTTTTTAAAATTTTTAATGTATTATTTGACAATACCAATTCTAATATTTATTAGTTGTAATATTATCTTTTATTTTTTGTAATATTGGCATGCCTCTCTCTAAAATATTTGGCATACCGAATTCGGTAAAGCATGTTGTGACCTTAAGAAATATGACAACGAAGTATGTCTGTTCATTCTTTTTTTACGAAATATATTATGTTGATGCAAATTTGTGTGGCGTGAGCAAATCCGCGGCTTAGTCAGCTTCAGATTTATTAACCTGTTCTTTCAACTGACTAATAGCCAACTAAGCTGGGAAGATGGTATGTATGGGTGCTGGGCAAACCTAATCCATCTAACAACGTAACTGTTACTGACGCTGCATAAATCTGATATCAGATATTAAATACCTTTGTGTGGCGAAACTAGGCAATATTATTCAATGCTCAAATTAATGGTATCTTCAAAACCTATATTTTTCGATCTTTGCCATGTATTTGCCACTTGCTTTTTAACGTTTTAATAATGAGTTAGCGCACTTTAAATGCGATAACACCCATATTTTATAAAATACGGTCGCAGGTTAGCGCTTTCCGAACCAGTAACTCCTTCATATAAACAAAGCCAGTCTTTGTGCGTTGTTCAATGAACAGATTAATTGCGTTTCTTCGCCACTTCTCTTTGTTATTTACACGTCTCTTAATCTAAATATTTTGCAGTATTTCATAAGGTGCAGTTTCTTCATCATCATTTCAGCCGTAAAACGTCCACTACTGAGCACCGGCCTCCCTCATGGATCTCCATGGGGGGTAGTTGCCATACTCACCACGCTTGGCAAGCGGGTTGGCGAGCGCAGTACGGGATATTGGTACACGGAAGGACGCTGCTGCCCATCTTCCGGTATCCCTTAGCAGGCTCTTACTGCATCCACGGGCATGAGAGGAGGGGTAACATTCTACTGACGGCACCCAACGGCACTGCACGGCAGGTGCAGTTTGAGGGGTACTAGATGCGGTTTTAGTGAGACCAGACAGTAGTCTGGTATCACTGTGCTGTGTGGATTGTGCACGGTTATATATTTTAAACTTACTACTCTAAAATATATAACTCTGGACAATTCACACAGCATAATCTAGCTCCAACCTATGTAGAGCTTGTGTTACATATTTATTAAGTATATCAGTCATGTAGTACCCAGATGACTGATATACATAATAAATTATAATACATAGATATTTTTTATTATACGAGTCCAGAAACCTCAGAACACTCTGAACAAATATCTGCAGATCGTACAGACATTTGTCCCGAGGCGGGAATCGAACCCGAAGTTTTTCTGAAACTTTCGCGATCACAATACATTTTAATTATCACATGCGTAATACGCGGTGGTATAGATTATTTTTGACATTATAGAAATCAGGTGAAACTTACTGTCTGTTTTAACTGTAAAAAATTGCTTATTTTTGACAGTTAAAACAGACAGTAAGTTTCACCTGATTTCCATAGTACAAGCTTGGTTTGGTCTGGATGGTGATGTGCGTAGTGTCCAGCATTAATAATTTATTTATTCATAACCACTAAGAGAAGATAACAAATCCGCATTGCCCGCAGCGTGCAAACGTTCCGTCCTTTCAGTGAGGTTAAAAATTCACGAATCATAAGCGGCACAGAGGGATGAAGTGAAAGCTTCTCCACCATTTGCACTCACGACAGGAGCCACTCACCGATGATGGTGGGATTATGTGCAATAGGTACCTAATTGTGTGCTCTCGGAGCCTGGATTAATATAACAGGCTTGGGGCAGCGTCTTTGTGCGGTATTCCGGTAAAATAGCCTGTGTTACGCATTGTGTGGGACTGCATGCGACGCTGAGTGAAAATACTATGTTTCTTTCAAATACAAGCATTGGTACCAGAAAGAGTGCGAAGGCCTCAAAAGGTCCCCAAAGGTCAAAAATGGCATTTTTGGGTTTTCGGACGTTTTTGGCCATTTGAAGACTTATATTTTTTTGGTGACCTTTTGAGGTATAACAATAACTCCGGTTCCTGTGACCCTAGGGTCACCAAAATCAATCAGTACCCTTCTCTCATAAAGACGGTGCTAACAAAAAAGGTTTCATGTAAATCGGTCAACGCGTTCGGTTGTAATCGTCTTATGCATAGACAGACAGACAGACAGACAGCGCTATTTATTTATTTGTTTATTTATTTATAAAACAATTATACATGGAACTTACAGTTAAAACCAAAACGTTTTATGTACTGTCCAGCAGTGGATATGGACAGCAGTCCTATGACTGAGATGATGATGATGACGTAACATATACATATAGAAAACACCCACAACCGAGACAAATCTGCAAAAAGCTTACCTTTGTAAAGGCGGGCATCAAACTCGCAACCACTGCCTCTCAGCCCGGTACTAGACCAACTGTGCCAACGAAGGCAGTTAATATAATTCAAAATCATTATTGTGCAAGCGAACTTACTTGGTCCTAGTTTCATATGTCACTTATGCACCTGTTAAGCAACTCCTTATCAGTAGGCAAATTGAACGCTTACTCGAACAACCACCGGCTTTTTAAGGAAAATGGCTGCGGTTAATTAAGCAATTTCCGTTTAAAATAGGTGTTAATAGTATGATAAATAAGGACAGTTGAGTAATAATGCCTGTTTGAATAGATAAGAGTAAATACTGTCGACGTAACTATAGATACTTAGTTCGAATCATCATCATCATCATCAATTTTTTATGCGAAGACGTATAATTGGTTCGTGTATATTTAATAAGTTAACTATTATGATTATAAAACTGTTTGTCTTCCGAATAAAATAAAATAAAAAATAAATAAAATATCAGCCGTAGGACATTCACTGCTGGACAATGGCCTCCCTCATAGGGGGGGTTATTGCCATACTCGCCACGCTTGGCAGGCGGGTTGGCGAGCGCAATATAGGGTGCTGAAAATACGAAATGACGCTGCTGCCCATCTTTCGGAGGTATCCCTTAGCAGATTTCTACTGCATCCATGGGCAGGAGAGGAGGGGCACCATTCTACTGCCGGCGCCCCACGGCGTAATTCGAATATTATGTAAATTTTACACTTTTTATAGCCTACGAGTATTGACTCTTGGACTATCAAGTGAATTATGGGCACATAATTGATATGTTGGACGTATAATGATCATCCTAATCATCATCATTACCTCCCTACCCTTATCCCTATAAAAACCCGTGTTGGCCGAGTGGTATGTACCTCCGACTTTCAATCCAGGTGGTGGGATTTTTATTTTATATAAAAATGTATGTGCACATTTAATGCGTGCTTTAACGGTGAAGGAAAACATCGGGAGGAAACCCGCGGCTTTGTTAGTAAGACGTTTTGTCCTGTTCTTTCCTCTGACTTAGCTGAAAGGATAGTATTATAGGTGCTGGGCAAGCCCAAACTATCTAACAATGTCCAAGCAAGACAATGTCACAGCAGCGACCGATACAACATAACTTTGTAGTTAGTTTTATAAGTTTGTAACATTGTTACGTGTCGACACGCACCAAGGTCCTGCCAGAATACCAGTGTTGGTCCATTATAATTATATGGATCAACATTATGCTGAGGCAGAACCTTTTGGTCCACAACTCAACCATTAAATGTTTTTTATTTTTATATTAAATAAGTTTTTTGTTTATGTTTGTGTATGTGGATCAATAAATACATTTTCTTTCTTTCTTCCTAATACCAGTTGGTGACGCTGTATAAAACATCTACAATAGATGCAAAGACCGCACTTTTTTATCTCTACGCGGGGTCGGCACAACATGCTTTCCTCATTCGCTCTCCGCTCTCAGTCGCCATCTCTTACTTCTTTCTTTATTATATCTTCACACACAGCTCTATGCATATTAGGGGGCATGCATATAAACAGATAATATTAAGATAACAAACTTTTTCAAACAGACATAAATAATCCCAGAACAATACACGCCGTGATTGGTAGCAGTGACCCACCCGTCAGAACTGAACTACGCTCGTAAAATATGTATAAAAAATTAATATGCAATATCAATTATAATTATAATCACGCAACACGGAACGGACCTCACTAGCCACTAGCCAGTCCATAATTAACGCAATTAATTAAGCTTAGGAAACTCCTTACGAGCGAAGTCACGACACAAGTGTTAATAACACCGATAAAGGTCACGAGGTAGGCGCGGACTGTATAATCCGGCTAATGGGATGGCTGTTTTATATTTGACACTTGAGGGAGGCCTGTGTCCAGTAGTAGACGTTCCACTAAGATATGGCCGTGTGCTGCAGAAGGAAGAATTGGATATAGGAAGAAGAATGTAAGGTTGGAGTCGGCTAATGGGATGGCTGTTTTATATTTGACCCTTGAGGGAGGCCTGTGTCCAGTAGTAGACGTTCCACGAAGATATGGTCGTGTGCTGCAGAAGGAAGAATTGAATATAGGAAGAAGAATGTAGAGTTGGAGCCGGCTAATGGGATGGCTGTTTTATATTTGACCCTTGAGGGAGGCCTGTGTCCAGTAGTAGACGTTCCACTAAGATATGGCCGTGTGCTGCAGAAGGAAGAATTGGATATAGGAAGAAGAATGTAAGGTTGGAGTCGGCTAATGGGATGGCTGTTTTATATTTGACCCTTGAGGGAGGCCTGTGTCCAGTAGTAGACGTTCCACTAAGATATGGCGTGTGCTGCAGAAGGAAGAATTGAATATAGGAAGAAGAATGTAGGGTTGGAGCCGGCCAATGGGATGGCTGTTTTATTTTTTATAATAAATATCGATAGTCACGGCAATTAGCAATTTAGCGTTTTATTATTTTATTTACAGTTTGGGATCTAACTATACTAGCTTACATCCCCAGCTTTGCACGCGTTGTGCGGATAAACAGTAGCATGAGTTATTCCTGGTAAACATTTATATGAGTGCAAAATTTCAGCTGATCGGATCGGTAACTTTGGCTTGCATGCAAATAAACTCTCGGTTTAGTAATATTAATAGGAATTTCATAATTCTCATCAAATTCACGACGCCATTTTAACAAATTCTTTATTAAATTCCCAGGTACTAAAGCTCCGACTAATTATCCGACTATTTCGTTTCGCCCCGCCCTACGACCCCGCCCACGGTATAAAGCTTTTATTAGGCATTTATAGTGCCTTAACTTTTAATACAACGCATTGATTAGAAGTTATAAATTTAAATAAGAAATAATTGGCCGTAGTAATTGATTTCAAGCCTTGGTTTCAGTGTCGACTATTATAATGCAACTAAAGACTGGTCACACGCTTGGCCACACCTACATGACCTACTAAGGGTCTTGCACTCATGGCGTTCTTATACGAAACGCGCGTTTTTCACAAGGGCTTGAGCACCCGCCTTTGCGTAATTTTTTTTAAGTTTACGCATCGGTCTTGCATAGATTCCCGCTAGTGTTTGTAGCTCTCTTAACGGAGGCCAAGACACTCATTTATTATTAAGGCTTTATTACTATATTGTGTTATCGTATTTGTCGCAAAATTACGTTTGCCCGCAATCAGGATAGTTGCAATCCTGTCAGACGAAACGTGTCCGTATAAAAATTAAAGTAATTACGCGATAAACCACATAATAATAATGTATTGTGATCGCGAAAGGCGAAAAAAAAAACCTTTGGGCTGCTGAGCTATAGAAATAAGGAAGTGCGCATGCGCGTTTGAAACCTCTTATATTTTTCTATGTATGATGAGAATATATTTACAAAAAAAACCTTATTTCAGTATTCTATAAATCATCTGGTTCATAGTACAAGCTTTGCTTACTTTGGGACTAGATGGCTTTGTGTGTAGTGTCCAACATTATTTATTTTATTTAGTTCGTTTTAAAATTCGTCTTGACAAATTGTAAGCCCTAAGATCGTGAGCCGTTTGGCATTCAGGGAAAGATGAAATCCACGCGATAATTGAGTAGGTGTGGCTAAATTGGCATGTAAATGTAAGTGGCATGAGATACGAGTCACATTTTGTGTGCTAGACGTGGACGTAAATCACAAAGCAACATTGTATGCACTTTATGAATCGAGATGTAACTTTTGGTGGGCTATTGGTTGTATATATGTATTTATATAGAAAGTTGGTTTTTTGCTTCAGTATCTTTAGCTAGTTTATCCATGAAGATTACCGTTCTCTGCGCAGGCACTCTAGAAAACAATGAGTCTATTGTGAGTTTATTGGACACCTTGAGCTTTTATCAGCAGAGACCTTTATCCAATATTTGATACATTAAAATACGGCATCTTAGCTTTTAAAGTTAGCAGCTTTGATGACCTTGCCGACACAAAGCGCATTAGGATGTCAGAAGAGGAGGAGATGAGAGGTAAACGAGAAGAAGAGGCGTCTCTTTGGCACTCAGTAACAGCTTGGATCTAACGGACATATCGACGTTAAGCCAGGCAGTTTATTGATGATGTTAGATTTCCACCGTTTGCTACACAAATTCTACATAATAATGGCCTCCGTATTTATAATATAAAATATAGTTTGCGCACGTTCTAGTATATTTTCACTGTCTCGCCTTACCTCCACTGGGCCTATAATGTTTCTGTTCTCTAGCTCCACTAGTCACTCCTTTTTTTATCTTATAAGCAGGAAGACGAGCGGACACCTGATGGGAAGTGGTCACCGTTATCCATGGACATCTGCAACACCAGGGGCGAAGCTGATGCACTACCGGCTTTTGGGGAGGAAGAATAACGGCCTTTTAAAGGACCCCATATCGTAGCTCCAGGAATACCCCAGATGGGAGTTTGTCTGTTTGAAACTCCATTTGAGAGATTGTTGTATAATCTTACCTCCTCATAGTCCTTGTGCGAGTGAGGGTGCGGCGGGGGCGCGGCTCATTCGCGCGAGCGGCGCGGGCGGCCGACCTTGCCCTTCCGTACGGGCGCGCCCGGCGCTGCTGTGTTGGCGCTCTTCATCAGCTTCTGCCAGTCCTGCTCGCAGACGAGCGAACCCGCGAGCATGTAGTACCTGGGGAGAAGATGCCAGGTTGTTGGGAATTGTTCTGACGAAGTTACTATAATATGCTAATTAAAGCACGCAGAATATGCGAGCATGAGCAAAGAAAATTATTTATTATTAAATTCGGAATTTTGGCCGAAGGGCGTCAAGTTCCGTCGATTCGCGGGCCGGCTGCAACGTGATCCCGCGCCGCGACGGAGTGAGACACTGTGTCTGCGTCACTCGTCACCGCATTCCAAACGAGTGTAAATAAGATTTATTTTTATGTATGTTAGTCTATGAGGTGATATGTTTATATGTTATAGCTGTATGAATGTGTGAATACGGGCCGCAGTTTGTATATAGTTTGTTTTCTGAAATAAAGTTTATATTATTATTATATTTTATGGTTTGCGCAGTCAAACCGAACGCCAAACACCTAATTCATTAATACAAGTTTCGCTTTGTTTGAGAATGGAGGGCACTCTGTGCATCAGCATCATCTTCCACAGTTAAAACATTAAAAGATTTGTGTGTGCTGCAGTGTTTAAAAAAAATTGTAACTTACCTATCGCCCTGCATAAGATGAGAGCCACATTTCGAGCAGGCGAAACATTTTATGTGGAAGACGTGTAAGGGTTGTTGTGGCGCGTTCGTCCTCATCACGAACTCGCTCGCCGGGATCGCCTGCCCGCATGCTGCGCACGCACCGCCTGAGCCGAACATTCTGAAACAAAACAGAAATAACATAAATACTCTATCCCTAGAGTGACGACTTATGGACCAACACACCGACCAAAGGTGACCAAAGCAGGGATACGTAATAATATCCGTAATAGCGGACGTCCACCGGAATGTTAGATCAACGACCACGTCCGCAAGACCGTCACGAGAGAGTACCTATATAATATTTTTAAATGTTAGTTTACAAAAACAAAAAAAACGGCCTCAACGGTAAAATCATACATTTTCAGGAAAAACAGAAACGACAGCGAATTCCAGACCTTAGCGCTGCGCATAATGAAGGAGGAAAACCTCTTGGTACGAGTGGATGGACTAGACACTAGTAGACACTATTAAAATTATTTAATCTCTCATGGACTTCATCATCAAAATCGAGTTTTGAAAAAATGTGACCTATTTAAAAGCGTAGCTATTCGGACTTAAAAAAATATTTTTTCAAATCGGTTCATAAACGACAAAGTCGCGAGCTAAGAAAGATTAAAAAAAAACAGACGAATGAGTTCCTCCTCTTTTTTAAAGTCTGTATCAAAAACAAAAAATAATTGATAAGAGCACTTAATTGGATCGCTTCAGGTGACACGCGAGTTAGAAAAATAAATGAACAGAATAACCTAACTCGGTCGTTATTAAAAGGAATTATACTTTCCAATCGGCTTGCAAGATTTATTCTTACCTAAATACGGAAGTGTTTAAAAATAAAGCCAGATAAAAAAATCTAGCTTATTCTTATTTAAAAAAAACCGAAAATCTCCTATCATGTTTAGTTGCCCCGCTTAATTAAACGCGAAGATGTCAAGGAACCTAATTAAAAGTGTTTTATATTCAGGCATTTAAAAGGAATGTCTTTAGGATTATCTTTTTAACTAATGCTATCTAGACAAACTGATCTGAGTTAACAATTTTAACAAGCCAGCTTAAATCCGTTAAAACGCCACGATTATAGCTCGTTAAGCTTTGATTAATGGATAATAAAGCAAAGTAACGACATGATATATAAATCTTATGAATGTGGGTAGGTACAATGACGTTTTATAATAGACATGTTAGACAACATCAATGCAAGAATAGCGTAATGCTTGCATACCAATATCCACTAGTATGCCCTGGTAATTTTAGAAACTAATTCTTGAGCGCGGTTACCGGCTTCGCACGGGTCGATAGATGGCACTGTTTACACTACAATTGCGTTTTAGTTTTTCATAAAAATTGCTTATTAGCTGCTTATTAATCTCAGTAACTACTTAAGTAAGCAAGAATTTTAAATTTAATTTCTGAAAAATACATAAAACTTAGAGAATCAATATCTAACATCATCAAACAATAGACGAAGAAATTGTAAGAACACAGAGAACTCTCTCAGCTTCCAGTAGGGTCACATGTGCGACAATTAGCCACTCGGACACTATTAACCACGGCCTTCATTCGAAAACGCGACGTTGCCGCTCCGCGCCACTGAACTAGTACCGAACCCCGCTGCCCCACCGCCATTCTCCCCAGTCGGCAACAAGCTAGCGCGTGCGACGGTGTAGTTGTGAGCTGATAATTGAAAACACGTGTTGAAAGTTGAAAAAAAAAAGTGAGTAATTTTTGGTTTCAACACTTTATGTTAATAGCTATTGATTTCTTGTTTTGTTATTTCAATAGATACGTTTTTTGTGCATCTTTTGGTATATCACAAGTGCGTGTCTCATCCGTTATAAATAATCAGTTATAACCTAAAACTTTCCACAGGTCTATGTTCAACAATTAACCGTTCAACAGTGAGCCACAGCTGTACCTTTCGGTTAAATGTGTACCGGCTAACTCTCTTATGAATAATAATTTGGGTTTATTTGTTGTTAAGCTCTGTATTATATAATTTTAGATGGGAAGAACGAGGGCCAAGGTCAGAAAAAGGGGCAATCATTCTGAAGATGCAATGAAGAAAGCCATGAAGCTAGTCCACTCCGGCACAAGTATAAGAAAAGCCAGTAAAGATTGCAACTTGTGCTACGCAACAGTTAGAAGGTATGTGGCGATAGCTAAAATGAACCCAGGTCAAAACATACGTTTAACACCAAACTATGAAGTGAATGCTGTATTTACACAAGAGGAAGAAAATAAATTGCAGGAATATATCGAATATTGTTCCCAAGTATTTTACGGTCTATCCTCAAAAGACTGTCGCCGGATTGCATTTCAAATGGCTAAAACCAACCAAAAGAAAATACCACCATCATGGATGGCTACTGAAATGGCTGGTATAGAATGGCTACGCTCTTTCAAAAAGAGACATCCCGAGATATCATTGAGATAGCCAGAGGCTTGTAGTATCGCCAGAGCTACTGCTTTTAACAAGCACAATGTTGAAAAGTTCTTTTGTAACCTGAAATCTGCAATGGAAAGACATACTAATTTTGCGGATGGGACAAGAATCTTTAACTTAGATGAAACAGCTACCACTACAGTCCAACGACCCGGAAGAGTATTAGCACGAAAAGGCACGAATGTGTCAAAGGTTACCAGCGGTGAACGAGGGACTTTGGTCACCACTTGTTGCATTGTCGGCGCAGCCGGACAAGCTTTACCACCGGCCATGGTATTTCCCCGAAAGAAATTTCAGCCACATATGACAGCTGGCGCACCACCCGGCACTCTAGGTCTGGCTTCAGCTTCAGGATGGATGAACGCTGAATTATTTGTAGAGGTCATGAAACACTTTATCAAACATGTTTCGGCCTCTAAAGAAAACCCTGTGCTATTAATAATGGATAATCATGAAAGCCATCTCTCTATCGATGCCATTGAACTTGCCAGATCTTCAGGTGTCACTATACTGACTCTACATCCACATACAACTGCAAAACTTCAACCACTTGATGTGGGGCTCAATGGTCCATTTAAATCATACTACAATGCTGCTGTAGATTCATGGTTATTGAGAAATCCAGGACAACCATTGACCATCTACAACATTGCACAGTGCGTTGGTCCTGCTTACCAAAAAGCCATGACTCCTGTGAATATAACAAATGCATTTAAAAAATGTGGAATATTTCCATTTGATGATTGCATATTTACTGACGTCGATTTTATGCCGAGTACCGTCACAGACAGGCCCCTGACTGAAACTGCAAATATGGTGCAAGGCGAAAACAATGAAAGAGATGCTTCTCGTATTAGTATAGATTCAGATGTAACAGAGTTCGATGATGACCACAGAATACCATCGCCTTCTCTTATGTTGTCGACACCGGCAGCAGACGTCTCAAATTCAATGCTTCCTGAAAATGAGGACAAGAATGTTGAAGGGCGCCACGATCCTTCTACAAGTCAAGATGAAACTTTCATTCGTCCAAATGATATTACGCCACCCAAATTGTCGGCTCCATTAGCAGCTGCTTCCACAAGCACAACGTTTATTTCACCGATGGAATTCATGCCACCTATCAAAGCAAAACCTCGTAACCCAAATAGATATAGAACACCTGGAAGAAGCATGATCGCGACCGATACTCCCGAAAAAAATGCAATCGCTCTTAAGCAGAAGAACCCAAAGAAGAAACAGACAAAGACTGTAAAGCAAGACCTATTTACAGATGATGCTGCTAAAAAAAAGACAGTGAAAAAAAAAGAAAAAGCAACTGAACAACCTTTGGAAACATCAGATGAAGAAGAATTTATTGCCAGTGGATCGTCGTCAGGTGGCGAAGGATTTATTAGTGAAAGTGAAGAAGACGAAGAAGAAAAAAAATTGCTAGATGGTAACTTTTTGCCACTAGACAGAAATCCAAGAGAGGGAGAATTTGTAGTTGTCATATTTTCTCTGAAGAAAAACTCAGTTTATTATGTCGCCAAGATATTAGAAATAATAGAAAACGACGACTGTGACGCTGACTTTTATGTGAGTTTCTTGAGACTGAAAAGTAAAACCCGTGAAACATTTTCTAACCCAATCGTTCCTGACATTGCAGCGTTACAGAAAAAAGATATTAAGTACATCTTACCAGACCCTAAAATCATTGGTACCACCCGTAGACATGCCTCATTCTCTTTTGGGGTAGACATGTCTAAATTAAAACTGCGTTAAGTTGTGACGAACTGCCTACCCAATCTTACAAGTGAGTGGTGATTTGATTGTCATGTTACAAATTTAACTTACAAATTATGTAGATTAAGCGATTTTCCTATATTGTAGAAGAGAGTGGTGATTATTGAGTTAGTTTGATTGTCATGTTGCAAATATTACTTGCAAATTGTGTTAAGATTAAGATTTTGTCCTGAAAGCAAAATCTCTGAAAGCTAGCAAACTGTTTGTCTTGTTTTGATACCTGCCTTTTATAGGTACGCGTCAAAACGAGACAAACGGTTTGCTAGGATTCAGAGCTTTAGCAATCACTAAAATTATTAAAGCCTATAAAGAAGACTGTTACGTAGTTAGTCCGTTTTAGAAGTATTTCTTAAAAAGTTTTGTTATTTGATTTATTCGTGATACTTTAACTTTGATACTGTTGCTATAGTCAGTTATTTAGTTATAGCTTATAATTATAACATAAAAATGGATCTCATCTTTGTTCAAATGCTAATTATAAGGGTAAGCTAGCCACAATGTTACATAAATTATAAGATTTCATTTTGGAAAAAAAAACAAAAAGAACATTATATTTCATGGTATGGTATATGACATGGTTAAGATTTTATTCGTTTGTCAATTAAACGTTAATTTTGTGATAAATGGTGTTTTCTTTCTTGTGTAATATAATATCATTAAAATATTAGAGGTTTTTAGAGGCATGGTTAAAAGTGTACAACCATGATCAACTGTTGCATACCCCCTGGTTAAATGAGTACACAGGGGTGGACACAGTGAGCCATTGACCTTTTTTTTTAAAGTAGTTTCAGATAAAAACCTTAGCAAAGAATGCCTTTTTCTTAATGCTAACATGCAGCCAGATAATCTAGCTTTATAACGAATCCAAAGTTATTAGGTTATTTGAAAAATTAAGAAAGCTATGATTATCTGAAAAAAGGGTGGTTAACTGTTGAACACCTTACCCTATAAGACATAGACTTCTCCTTATCCATTACCGCATAAAGCTCTTTTTTTTAATATTCCATATATTTTTATCTATTTGTATACCTACCTATGTTTTTCGACAGATTTATAAACGAGGCATCACAAGTTTTTACCTACATTGGCCGCAACACTGGAAGCATGAACACTAAAATTTCCCTCGCTTTTTATTGTCAAAAAACAACGCACACATATTTAATGTTACGGTTACAGAACATTAAGTAGACACAAATAATATCTATTTGTGTATTGTATCTACTTCGTCTGAACAATGAGTGACATCCCTATACGTTTCCTTTTCAACCGACCAAAATACGGAGTAGGTTCTCAAGTCGACACGTATATTTTTATTGTCAAAAATAACGCAGACTACGCATCTACATTTTAAAAATAATAAAGTTTTTATTTGTCTGAAGTGTTAGAGAGTGAATGTCGGACAATTACCTTGTTTTTCAGTGTCAAAAACAACGCACACATCGCATCCACGTTGAAATATCTATTTGTGTGTTCTGTCAGCGAAATACTACCTACTATTTTATAACACTTAATGATCGTAAGCTCGCTGAGCATCTATTAATTAGGATTAGTTCAGATTATTGTGATCGTATTAATTACCAATTAGTGTTGTTTATTTTGAACTGTTCAAATGTTAAAGTGATTAGGGTCCATGTTTTATTGGATCTCGTCATGCGATACGAAGTTTATTATGTTTAGTAAGATTTGGATTGATTTGCATTGGATTATTTTTTTTACTACTAAAGTCGAACTGCTGAGGGATATTTGCTTTTCTGTAGATAATAGTCTCTTTATGTATTTACAAAAAAATGTGTTGTTAAGTATTCTCTCAATCTCTGCTTACATTGGGGCTAGGGGGTGCTGTATGTGTAGTTTACATACAGCATTAATTACTTATTTTTTTTTTTAAAAGGTTCAAGTTCTAGTTACCTTGACTTTCCCGACTTGTCCTAAATGATGCAATCAATAGGTATAGTACTTTTTTTTGTTTTATTGATGGGCTAGCCTACCTATCACTCTCTCTCTCTCTCTCTGCTTAAATATATGCAGAGGTTTTGCTTACGATGTTTTAAAATAATGCCCCTCCTCTCTTACCCGTGGATGCAATAAGAATCTGCCAATAGATACCTCTGGAATATGGGCAGCAGCGTCTTTTCATGTTATTTATATTAACATCCCGTACTGCGCTCGCCAACCCACCTGCCAAGCGTGGCCATGAGGGAGGCCTTTGTCCAGCAGTGGACGTCCTACGGCTGAGATGATGATGATGATTGTAGTAGTAATATAGTAGTTTTATAGTACACGGCTTTGCACCCGTGGTTCTTAGATTTACCTCCTTACTTATAAAATAAGCGGGCTATTCCACTAACCGAAGCATGGAGGTCGTCAAATAGAATTCCTTTGATGGAAATACAGTCATAAAACCAAAATGAGAAACTGAAATGAGTGTATGATTTATAGTAATTTACTCATCAAGCATATAATAAGGTTCATGAGTTTTAATAGTCTTCTGTCTATAAATCTGAAGCCATCGCCTATAAATAGATAAATGTTAATGCATTTTATCGCCACTTACTGCCATGTCTATCAATGGCTACCGTGACTGTGATTGAAATAAAAAGGAGATAAAACTCGAGGAGATGGCTTTTTACTATTAAGTTATGGGTGCGTTTGTAAATGCGTCTAGATTGTAATTTCTGCCGGCAGATTTACAAAATAATACAAATACAAAATATGTTTATATCCAAAAAACAGGTTAACAAACTTTCAATTACTAGGCACACAATATTTTTGTAACTTATAATAGTAAAGAGGAGATGGAAAAATAACCCTGTGAAGTCAGAGAGGGTGATAGCTCGCTCTAAGTTCAACACTTGTATTTAGACGCGAGGGCTCACTGCTTCGGCTATGCTTACAGATGGTTAAAGGATTATGTCGATAATAGGTGAACAGATTATCAAAGTACAACATTTAGAAAAATTTAAAGGATAAGGAAGTGTAAATAGATACATTATACCTTGTACCTACAAAGTGAAAATCGTATATTTCTTGTATCGTTTTTAACTGCTAACTGCGTTTAAAGAAAGGTGCCTTGCGCAATCACGAAAGTAATCAACGATTGCTAATTTTTTTGACATAAAATTCAATAGATTTGTTTGTGAATTGGAGTGACACAGCTTCAATACCAGAACCAGTTTTAATTCAATCTGTACCGAGCTATTAATAAATTGCAATAACAATCCGTCCAAAGGCAATCAAATTTTAATTACCTGCGCTTCTTCACGTTCCGCAGTAATAATTCAAAACATTTAACGTCGTAGTTTAGCTTTGATTTAACTTTAGTACTGTTTTATGAGTCGTTTTTAAAGTGAAAAGTACCTAAGTATAAACATTTTGTTGGTCATTAATGTCCTTTATTCCATCCAGTCCTACTAGTAGTTCGATTATCTAACTGTTTGGACAGAAATATTCCAAATTGTTACACTGACTAATCGAACATTTAGGACACGCAGATTTTATTCCAAATAGATCTACTATGAATATTACGGTACACTCAAGTGGGAAAAATGTAAGTACCTTGATTAGTGTACGATGTCAGTTTGTGATGATCATGATTATGAATTATGCATTTTTCAACAAAATACAAATATCAATGATCAAATGATTCACTTGTTGCTGAAAATACCCAAACCGCTAAATTTATGTATAGGTATACATACAGGAACGAGGAAACGACGAACATTTAGTGCCCTCGATGAGAGATCGAGGGAACTAAATGATAACATTTGAGTAGTTTCCTCGATTTCTCATGAACCCTAGCATCAGTTTTGAAACAAGTAAACATTATTAAGTAAAACAAAAAACCCAACTGCGCGGGTTCAAATAAGGGGCAAGTAGGTACTTGCAGCTGCTAAGCCATGATGAGGCATTCCGGCAGATTTAATTTCCTCATGGATCCCATTAGCAACCATAAAAAATAGGACCAATCTGGAAGTGTATCTATCGAACCCAAAAAATATTTTTCAGAATCGGTTCATAAATGACGACTTTCCGAGAAAGACACAACTTGAAATATCAGTTTTTTGAATTCAATTAAAAATAAACGAATTTGATATTATCGCTCACTGCTGTTAAAGACATAATAAAAGTAAATAAATAATTCTTAAGTAACTTTTTATTGTTTTTATTTCATTCCAGTCATTTGTTCTATTCAGTTTATTATGCAAACACTTTTTAAGTACCAGCTATTCTATGAATAGCGTATTTGTAAACTTTGAGAATAGCATTACGGCCAATATTCACATGCAGTACCAATATATCTGTTCCACAAATATTTTATCGTATCTGAAGATAAATTCGATTCAATCACTCGAAGTAAATAGGATTTCGTTTCATTTACTTCGGCAAGAGCGTTTTCAATTAAGGAGCCCGGCACACAGTATCGACGTATGAAGGTAAAATTAATTAAACCAAACCAAGACAAACACATACGAGGTTATAGTCAGCGGCTGGTGGAATAATAATAATAGCACAATATGTCTAACAACAATTTTCAAGTATGACATTGACAACCTAAGCGGTCATATCGCGTACGGGGCTGCATTTCCGGTGTAATAGCCCTTACATACACAAATTTGGCGGCTTATACCTCAGGCTTCTACGTATTATCATATCTATCTCACTCACTACTATCTCACATAGGTAAGGTTAAGTGAGGCTATCTCTTTTTATTTTATTTACTTACAATTTTAGCTGTGAACTGAACAAATTAATAGAATTCTATTGATCCTAAAATAATCTTCGAAAGCGTTTTTCAAATTGTACAATAAAGCTGAGCTATGAACATTTTTGTGACCATTAGAACTAAGATTTGTTTATTTTGATTTAGGTACTTTATTTTGGTGTGGCAAAATCTTTATTTTAATCTTATACAAAGGTATAGAGAGGTAAAGACCTATACTGAGGGCCTACTCTTAAATTCAAATTGCGATTAATCGAAATCCAAATCAAGCCAAACTACATCTTATGCCCATTTCGTAAAGATTGCCATTCTGACGATAATATCGTAATCGTTTTCTAGAGTAGGCGCCATGTATTCAATCCGAAGTGCGATTCCACATACCGCTGAGTGTTTGTATTTGTGTTGGATGGAACGTGTTATAAGGATAAGAAGGACGGACAACATCAATATGTTTATTGAAGCAATCACTTTGCATTTCTTTTTCTCTGGAAGTAATTAAAAGTACGAGGCTTTTGTCTGAGCGCACTATGTTTTATCTCCGTCTTTTTAGCTTAAGCTGTGTGTTTTTCAGATCTTCGTTATTCTTCCGTATGGTTAAGATTGAGTAAGTAATTTATACTGTGTTGATGTAATCATTTGGATGTTGATACACGGAAAGAAGCTGATTCCCAGTATCCTTTGGTAGATTCTTACCGCATCCACGGGCGAGAAAGGAGGGGCAACATTGTGAGTGATCAATGAGAGACTTCAGCTGTGGACGTCCTACCACTGGAAAAGAGAGAGAATTAATTATATAGTTATTACTATCGAACGAGAAACGATCGAAGGAAATAAAAACTGTTCGTTTTATCAGCAGATATTTTTCTGGGAAGTTTTCTATAAATACTTAATTCAATAGAAAAAAAAAACTATTAAAATACTGGGATTACTTACGTAATAAACCTTTGCTGTTTACAGAAAAAATATCTCACGTCAAATTTTAAAGTGAAAATATTGTATATTTTTGTTATTCTTTTAGGTCAATAAATCCTTTTTTCCTTTCTTTATTTCTAATACAACCAAGAATTTAACTTACTTCAAGTAGCTGAGACTCCAATACACTCTAGTGTGCCTTTAAACATTTATCTACCCAGCTACTGCGGAAATTGAAAAACGCAGGACTAAAACATTAAACAAGATTTCTTTATCTAAAGTGAGCAAGTCTTTACGTATTGGTAGCTAAATACACCAAACATTACATTTGCTTTGACAAGAGATTTAACGATGAACGAAAACATCGTGAGGCAACACGTTAAGACTTCAAATAAAAAATGCTTTTTTACACTTAAATACTTCACCTTAACATGTATTTACTTAATAAGAATACTTAGGTACTTACGAGTAGGTTACGTTACGTTGCGTCAAGGCACTAAGGTTAAACATTTTATAAAGAAGCAAACAAATTAACTTCGTAAATCTCTATTACCTCCGAACTCCGTCGTTTATGAACCGATTTAGAAAAAATATTTTTAGGTTTGAATATATACACAATTAGGACCCATTTCTTTCAAAACTCGATTACGACGATGGGATCCGTGAGAATTTAAATAATTGTAATATTGTCTACTGGAGTCTAATGTCCCTCAAGGCCCTTCATGCCCTAAATTTAAACATTGTCCCCCGGCGTGAATCAAACCCGCAATCTCCTGCGTCTTGCTTCGCACTAAACCAACTGCGCTACGCACGTAAAATTTATGTCAATGTAACCTTTAGGTATATTATGAGTTGACTGTTCCCAATAAAATCTTCAATTAGTTGATTACCTTAACTGAAACGCAAGGAGTATGCCATGTGAGTTTGTTTTATTTATTCGTCCGTACTTCAATCAACTCAAGGGTTCGCGTCCCTTGGAGCCTTTTCAATATTGTAAATTTATTCATGTAGTTACAAGTTTAGAAGTTTGTAATCGACAACTTTTAGGTTTCCTTTCATACATTAATTAACGAGTGTGTGTTTAACACGAGTTTGTAAATGAAGAAGTTTCGAAGATACCTGCTGAACTTTATTTGCTATGAGTTTCCACGGTGGCTGGCAACATTAACGGAAATCAAACCAATGTCTTTAGAATTGTAAGAATTATAGCCAAGTAGTGCCCAGGCTTCGCGCGGGCGTAGTGGGCATGAAACTTTTAATCTTAGTCATAGTTCAGCCAACTTGCTTTCATGAATTTTAATTTTAAACCTTCCTTATAAAAAAAAATATCCATTAGTGAAAACTGCATCCAAATCTGTCAAGTGTCTTAGGAGTAGTCCGGAGAGAGGAGCCCTCGTGTCTCATTACAAGTTATTTTTACTTAGTTAGAGCGAGGAGACATTTTTCTTTGACCATAGAAGGTTTAATTAGGCATATTTGTGCTAGATAGAGAACATATCAAATGTATTTACCATTATACTAATACTGTAATGTAAACCTTTATTACTGTAAATAAACATTTTTTTAGTAGTTAGCGGCCAAACAGAGAGACAGACGCGGAAAGCGACTTCATTTTATACCATGTAGAGATAGAGAAGAAACGCGTGAATTTATGAGGATACTTTTACGAACAAGTCCAGAAGTAATAATCGTCTATTTCTACAGATAATTAAAGAGTTTTACAGCTTGTAAAGTTTTAACTTCTCTAGATTTTCGTGCAGGTACATACTTATTGTTTAATATATTTTTGGCAAGCAATAGCGCCGGCACGTGTAAAAGCCTTTCAAAATCGTTGAATCCTCATTAATTCAAGAAGAAGAGTGTAACTCGACATGTTATTTTATTCATTAAGGGAATGTCTCGGGTTGTGTAGGTACGTGTCGAGTTTAGATTGTTTGTGCTGGGACATAATTTAAAACCTCTAGAGGAGACCATTAGAGTTAAGGACTGACGATATTATGTGGAAAATAATGAGCAAAAATAAAGCTAGAGTTGGTGTATTAGGACTTGAGTGAGATCTCGGATCGAAAAATGCAGTATTAATGCTGTTCACTCAAAAGGGTATTGAGAGTAGTTTACCTATAGAGTGAAGATGGTAGCTAAATCCAAAAAGGAGAATGTTTTTAAATTGGATAGAAACTGTAATAGTATATAGTTTGCATTAAATCAGTCGCTGAATATAACAGTTATTGCTTCGAACGAGAAGACAGGAAAACTATCATTATACTTAGAAGTGACCCAATGTGATATTATGTGAAATAGTAGGTAAAAGGCTTGAAAGGAGCGGAACAATATGAATATATTAAATATTCTGAACGTTTTCATGAGGTACAGCCCAGTAAAAAACAGCCACGTTATCAAAGCAAAGCCGAACACGTCCGAAGATTCGACATCCGATCCCGCGCGAAGACGAATGGACCAAGTAAAGCGAATAGTAGCGAATAGTATAGCGTTATCTGTGGTAAAGCCGAGATGGGCCCTAAAACGGGATCTCTTACTTGTTGCTCGCTATCTCCTAAAAGGTCTTACAAATCGCTGAATGGATCCAAATAGACTTTGGATCGCAAATTCGGAAACCTAATTTTTATAGGTTCGCATTTCAATAGTCCTTTAACACGACGAGATAGATGCCTAATGCAATGAGATTTTATTTCAATAAAAATCGGAGAAGTACGAGTACGTTAGTAAGAGTTGGATTCCGCACTAACGGTTCCGTACAACTAATGTTTTATATTATAGGTACTCGGAACCCTTTTGTAGTAGTTTTTCACCGTAAGAAAGACCAAAGTATTCGTCGAAAATTCTCAGATGTACTGTAAAATCAGTTTCCTATTTTCCTATAAACTGTACAGATCACTCTCGCATCAGTCAGGGCTATGGAGAGGGCTCCAAAAGACTGCTCATTGGTTAAATGCTTCAGCCTTTGCAGTGGTGTATTGATTGTCGCATCGCAGACGTCACGGCGTCATAACTAAGCCTTCAGCGAACACGCTTTGTAGGCACATGACAGATCTCTGACGGCCAGTGGAACTCAGACAGCATACGGCAGCTATAGTGGAACCGCGTTATGCACATAAGAAAAACGTCAAGGGTTTTCTAGATAAAATTATTGATAATCTAAAATGAAAACCCATTTTGAAAGTAGATAAAGTATATTTTAAACCAGACCACTTTGAAAACTACTTCGATTTCGATCAAAATTCCTAGTCTTTCTAACAAATTGCATTGATAGTACTCTGCTCGTCATACGTAAGCAAGAGAAAGCATGCAGTGTTTTATTTATAAGAAAAGCAGAGAGCGTCAAGAGTAAACAGAAGCACTATGATTTTATATTGTCAAGCCGATAAAAAGTCATCTCACTATTGTGTTACTTTAACGGGCTAAATGGCGAGGTCTTTAAACCAGTAGACTAACGACATCGGTGATGTTGATGACTATGGGGTTGGGATCACCCCCTTACAAATTAGCTAGCTGCATAAGCAGTCTCGCAATCTTTTTACATTCAACTAAAGTTAAATTTACACTTAAAAGTGTAAACTAACAAGGGGTTATCTAGCTAGATTTCGTATCATTATAATCACAATGCAAGTCCCGAGTCGGGACGTGGGATGTGGGACGGTATCGAGTTAGCACGTCGTTAGCAAGAAACTCGTTAGCGGCGCGTGCCGCCGACAAGCCAAGAATTTGCTAATGACACATGCTGCTCGCGATACTGTGACTATGAGTGCGGAAAAGTTTGGGAATTGGTACTCTTAAGTCGTGATAGATGGCGTTGGTGCTTGTTTTTCACCATCGAAGACATATCAGACATATAATTAAAATACCCATTATAGAGGAAATGTCATTTATTTTATCAAAACACGACGAACTGTATAATTGTACCTACGGAAAAGTATAAAGGTCGGCTGTTGGCGCTGTACTGTCAAAGGCGAGAGACAATTGTGTTTCGGAATTCTTATGACCTTATTTCACCTCTGTTGGATATGTTCTCGATGTTTTTAACGAACTTAAAAAAAGTAGGAGGTTCTTCAGTCGTCTGTATTTTTTTATCTTTGTATCTCGTATCTCAGAACTTTTTTTCATTTGTGAACCGATTTAGAAAATTATTTTTGACTTCGAATAGATACATTTTCAATTACTAGGCTTCATTTTTTTCAAAACTCAGTAATGATGATGGAATCCATGAGGAATCGAGGAAACTCCTCTAATATTGTAGGTAGACATATAGCGATTTTGGCATATTTAGCTTTAGAAACAAGCATTTGCAAACAGAAAGTTTGATTTGGTGAAGTGGAATTCATGAAGAAGACCGCACTTGTTTATCGAAACTCTTCAATATTGCAAAATTCGCTTAGCTCGTTAGCCGCACCATACATCAAAATATGATTTACAGAGTGTGAGTCTGTTATTAGTCTAACATTAGCATTGCCTAAGTACTTGTGTGTCTAAATTGCAGTTGATGATAAAAACATAATAAAAATCCTGAACAAGGGCACAAAATCATGGCCCCCCTTGCGAGAAGCGCCTGTTCGCGCGAACCGGGCCCGTCTAGTGGGTCTCATTCGCGGATAGATCAAGTGGCTTGACAAATCAGATCGCTTTAATGAATACCTTGTTTATCAGCCCGCCTGTACCCACATCGTACGCGATAGCATGTTGATTTACATTCATTGGATTAACGGCTGAATTCTTTAGATTACTTCTAGATTGAGACATTCTTGGTACAACAGGACGCGTTGATGTCTTTTGTATGTAAAATAATTAAGTTTTTTAGCGTATAACAATTAAACTTTTAAATTTTGGTTGGGGAAATTAGCCTGCCTTTTCAGTCGTTATTATTGTTTTTGATAACAGTGAAACTGGATATCGTTCTCTACCGAATGCGTGAATCCAATTTTTCGGATTCACATATTGGGAAAAGAAACAAAATCGCGTACCAAAAACCTGCACCAATTACACCCACATCAATTTCATTGCTCGCTGTATTCGTTAACAAGCGCCCGTGAGGCAAAATCGTATTCAAATTGACATAGTAAAACAACAGAGCCTCCGGACTTAGTTCCATAAACTCGTTCCAACTCCCTTCTACACACTCTATCGGCGATTTTTAATTAAGTCCCTAGCGAGCGGCAAGCGAGCAAAGTAACACCATCAATTCATTATCCTAAACTCTGGGCTCGATTGTTCCTCGGTACTTACGCAAACTTTCATTTTAATCAAGCGTTTAATTAAAAATTATCCGAGAAAAACAAAATAAGCCCGTTAGGGCGGTCTAAACTAATTAAGGCGCATGCGATGAGCCGGCCGACAACAGAGGCCCGTGAGGTGAGCGTCCTTTAATTAAACTCTTGTTCCACTCCGGCGGCGTCGCTTAGCGGAACTATTACCCCAGAAGAAATAGTAGTGCCTCCTTGCCGAGAGTCCACGTAAACTTCCGCCACTATCTGAGACTGTTCCCCTGTAGACAACGGAGATTGCGGATTCCCCCTTGTAAAACTGCAATTAGAAACCCACGACAACTCCTAATACCCGTGGATTATTCAGAAATCAATTTAGGGATGAATGTTCTTACCAATATTTGGTATATACTAATAACATCGATCATATACAAATTAAAAACCTACATAAAATTGGATAATAACTCAAAATCATATGCCCAGTCCATACTAAACTATGTCATTAAAGAATGGGACCTCCGCTGGACAGTTCGCGTTACGTGTATGACAAATGAGACTAGCCTACCCGTTCTAATAAGGACTTTATTACGCCTCTATGTATTATCTATCACAATATAACAAGGCACTATAAGGGTAATCATAGTTATAATGTAGGAACTGTTCTCTAGTACACTTTAATAAAATACAATGTCGATTTCTCATTGTGATCGCTAATCACATTGAAATTAATATTGAAATATATTTTTGAGTCGGCGGCGCTGCAAAATTACAAAAACTTGGAAACACAGGCAAACTTTTCTAATTAATGTTAATACCAATATCAATTAAGTTGCGCTAAGAAATAATTATCTCAGTATTACGGACCCTCGTTTATTACTAAACTTTCACTAATCAATCTTCTTGTAGCCCACGTGACTTATTATTACAATGTTACCCTATAATTATAAACTGAAGGAACGATATTATGACGATATTTAATCAAAGGTATAAATAGATTATACTCGTACCTTTAATTAAAAAAATATGGGTGTACATTTCACATAGAACTTCTGAAATAAGAAAAACCTTCTATTATAGGAACTAACTCATTTTAACTCATTTCAACTGTTTAATTTTGTCACTCTACAATTTAATGATCCAAATCTGAACAGAATAGAAAAATAAAAACAGTAGATCCGTAACAATTACGTTAAGCAAAACCAGCCATGACGATCGACAAATTAACAAATGGATTAAAATACCTACGTTCAAAATGACTTGCATTTTTTTTACTTCAAGAGACCTTTTACTATGCGCAGTAGCTATGATTCAATTATGCGAAGTTTTGGTCTAAATTCGAATATTATTGTTCCAAATTCTAATGAATTTAGTGATGCCAACACTAAGTCATTTAAGCCAACTTATTTTAAATTAAAATACCCACAAAACGAAAGTAACGCCACGAGCCTTATAAAAAAACAACTGAATAATAAGTCAAATCATGTACCCGACTCATTATTGAGTGCAAAATGTTGTATTGGAATAAATCTTTGACGTTTATCCAGGGCTCCAATAATTGGCTGGCGGGCCGGATGCAGGCACAGGTGCCGGGTGCGTGCGCCCTCTAGCGGCCGGAAATGAGAGCCAATTTGAATCTCTTCCGCGGCCGATCGATTAATTGGAAACTCATCTATATCGCGACGCGGTATGGTAAAAAAAGTAAGACCTTTACATCTTATTATTTTCTCTGACTAATAGCAGCCTAAGACGGGAGGATTGTAAAGGTGCTGGGCAAGCCTGATCCATCCAACAATATTCCAGGTACTGCAGCGTCCTGTACAGCACGAATACCAGTTGCTGACGCTGTTTAATCAACTACATATGTAGATGTAAAGGGCCAATTTACCATGATAAAAAGGACGATCATATTTTACGCCGGTAACGACCAAACTACTGAACCTCGTGAAGTGAATATCCAACTATAAATCCTCGTACAGTTTTAGGCCATGACCCTTTCATATAAGGTACAAAATAGATTGGAGTTAGATCCCATTGATTTCGTACATCAATTTCGCCTTTACAGTTAACCGTAGAAGGGTGATTTCGGCGTCTCACATCTCTAAATGTCGTAAGTGATAAGATCTGCGCAGGAGTCGAATCGCCACCTATTTATATTTATTTAATCTGAGCGACAGACAATGTGCCATTGTGTGCCCTGATTTATAGCTTTCAGGAGATCTATAATGGTCCACTCTTGTTATAAAAGACGGCAACAGGTACATGTCTAACTAATTGTCTTTTTCGCGCAACTTCTGACGTGAATAACACGACATAAATGAAATGTTCGCGTGCTATGTATTAGTGTTAAGTGGTTATAGATTAGAGATAATAATGGTGGGGTTGCCGGTAGTACAATGTTGCCCTTACTCTTTTGCCTGTGGAGGTAGTAAGGATCTGCCGGGGAAGGGCAGCAGCGTCCTTCCGTGCATCAACATCCCATACTGCGCTTTTTTTTACTGAGTTTGGCAATAACCCCCTTATTAGCTTAGAGGTCCACGAGGGAGAGCATAGCCAAGCAGCGGACGTGGACAGTAATCCTATGGCTAAGATGATGATGATGATGTAGTCTATTAATAGGTGGCATTTGAGAGCAGTAGTAATGCATTTAAAGTTACTGCTACGAAACTTCCCGAGTTTTTAAAAGTTACTTTATCAAACCGCCCTCGTAGGTGTCGTAGGGGCAATGAAAGAGCACCAGTCAACGAGATTGACATCAGAACAACAGGTTGAAATAACAGTGCAGCTCATACATATGTACAGGCTACACTTGCGCCGTATTCGCACGTTTTGCATTTAAATTAAAACTATTCGGCATTAGCATAGAAATAGGTTCGATGGTTAATCGTTGCGGTGTCAAAAATGTTTAATTAAAAAGATTGATGCTTACCGGAGTGGGGCACCAGAAGTACAGCCGAGTTGCGAACTTATCTAATTAGTTGGGGGAGTGCCCCCCTCTGAGAGGCTGGGGGGAGTCGGGCCCAATTAGCGGTGATAGTCGATTAGCCCATCGTATGAGTGTGGCTTTTGACAAAATGTTACGACTAATACATTATAAAATATGCAATAGATTGTAAGTAAGTACCTTCTTTGTAAACCCATCTCTGAGAATAAACATTTTTATTATTATTATTATTATATATTATATTATTTAACGCGTTACGGTTAATTGAATGCATTTGGGGTTAGATTTTGCGGGATGTTAAATAAAGGTTAATTAATTATAAAGGGATAGTTAATTAGGTATTGTTTTATCATCTTGTTTCAATCAGCAACTAAGAAAGAGAACTCTGCCTTTGCTGGTCGTATACATATTACCGTTCTTCTCAAAGATTTAAATCGTTAGATACGCCCTTACAGTAATGAGACCGCACGATTGCGTTTCCACACGAAATAAGTGAGTTCACTCATTCGGAATCAGTCTAACTCTAAACACAGTGTTAGCCGGACGTTGTGTGTGTTTATTTTTTCACGAAATTTCGTGCAACATGATCGCACGATAATAAAATGGTAACAATAACAGTTAACTTGCCGTGGGGTGCCGGCAGTAGAATGTTACCCCTCCTCCTACCCGTGGATGCAGTAAGAGCCTGCTAAGGGACACCTCCGGAAGATGGGCAGCAGCGTCTATTCGTGTATCAACGCCCCATACTGTGCTCACCAACCCGCCTGCCAAGCGTGGTGAGAATGGTAACTACCCCTCATGGAGATCCATGAGGGAGGCCTGTGTTCATCAGTGGACGTTTTATGGCTGAAATGATGATGATGATGATAAAACTCTGCCGTTACTGACTGAGTGACTGACAGACAACGCACAGCCTAAACCACTGGACCTAGAGACTTGACATTCGGCACACATATACCTTCAGTATCCTAGAGGTGCACTAAGAAGGGATTTTTCGAAATTCCCACGGGAACGGGAACTACGCGGGGTGCGGCTAGTCTATTTATAAAATGTTAAAAGATACAAAAATTTAAGTTGAACCTGTGTTTAATGAAAGTTGAAAATGTTTTTATGTATGTTCATGTTTGTAGCTCAATTTCGGTCGAGTTAATGGACCAAAACTCATGTTTGGATCATTTTATTAATAGCAACACAAACCAATAAAATCATTATCATTTCCCAGCCATTAGCAAATAACATGAATACCGTAAACTGTTAAATCCACCTGTAACCTATCAACGAAACAATAGACGTATGTATAATTGTATAATACCTATAATTATTTATTAACAGTTAAGGCGGCGTATTGATAAACAGTTATTTGAATGTAATTGTTTGCCGTGGGATGCCGGCAGTAGAATGTTACCCCTCCTCTCATTCCCGTGGATGAAGTAGGAGCCTATTAAGGGACACCTCCGGAAGATGGGCAGCAGTCATTCCGTGTATCAACATCCCGTACTTTGCCAACCCGCGTGCCAAGCGTGGTGAGCATGACAACTACCCCTTATGGAGATCCATGAGGGAGGAGTGTGTTCTGTAGTTGATGTTTTACGGCTGAAATGATGATGAATGAACGCGGAATAAGGGGGGCCATCTGCATACAAACTGACGCGAAAAACTAGTTTAAATTGAAAAGTCGTAAGCGCTAAAACAGTAATTCTCGTTTGAAATAAAAATTATGGTAATTATGTAAAATCCAACCACTATTTTGAAAAGGGTATGTTAATACATACCCAAAATGGTGGTTGGATTTTTTTTATATGTACAGAAAATTTAATGCCATAAATATATCGTGTTTTCAATGGTGTAGTTTTGTGATTGTTATTCTGTCGTAATTGTTAACCAATCGTGTAAACTTACTACCATTTGAAGAAAAAAACCTGAAAAATTCAAAACATAAAAAATATAAATTCCAAATGTTATGTAATTGCCTAGAAAAGTTTGAAGCTCTGAAGACAATATTTTCAATGCGTCCTATTCAATTATACGGATTACTAGCTGCTGATCGCGGCTTTGCCCGTTTTTACTTTTTTAAACCAACACAGACTGGACAATAAATTCCAGTCAAAATCAGGCCCGCCGATTCAGAGATTAGCCAAAACAAATAGACAGCATTTTAAAAATAGCATTCTGGGTATAGGTATCGTTTATCCAAATGCATTTTGTTAAAAGCTGTTAATTTAATACAGCAAAAAGACGCTTCTTTTTATTTATTTGTATAGATTAAAGATGAGACGGAAAATACCAACCCAATAACTTCTCAAAAGCTTTCAACAAAGACATTTTGTAAATTATCAGACAATTAAAATTCAATTAGATAAAGATGTTTTCAACGTAATGCCAGCAATAAACTGTCTGATACGAAGTGATTTGGCACAAAATTCATCAGTGAAGACACAAATGAATTTTGGCATCAAATGTGACTGGTTGGACTTCTACTTCTAGAGACGAAGCATTGTTTCTTATTTTTCACCATCTAGCTAGATATAGTCTTGTCTAGTAGGAAGATAAATGAGGTGATTTTGTAAGTCAACACCTATTTTAAAATAACTTTTGTGATTCAACGAGACAAATTGTGATTTCACCACGTTCGTTAGTGTGTCTATCGTTGGTAGAGAAAGCTATCGTAAGGATTCAAAAACGAATGCATTGAAAATGTAATTCTAACATACAGTGTACTAATCCAAAAGGGGGTGATTCTGACCATCCCAAGGAATTACTTTTGTTCTACGACTTTTCAGGATTCAGTGATTTTCATTCAAGAAAGGACAACGAAAGTTTTAAATTCAAAAGCTTAAAGCTGATTATACGATAATGACAACCAAACATCAGCTGACCTTTGACAGGGTCATTGAACTCAGCGAAGAGTTGCCGAACAGGTACAAATAAAAATACCTCTAACCACAGAGGCTTTTTTATTAAAATAAAAAAAAACTGTTTTGACCCTAGGATCATTAGGGTTCCGGACCAAAATGGTAAAAAGGAACCCTTATAGAATCACTCTGTCTGTCTGTCTGTCTGTCTGTCTGTCACACATGGATATCTCGAGAACTACTGATGCTATCGACTTGAAATTTAAAATGGTAAAATACAACACTTTTTTACTAATATAGCATATTTAAAAATGGTAAAAAATATTCTTATTTTGATTGCAGGGGGGCGGATAGGGGATCTCAAAAATTTTAAGTGAAGTTACTAGGCCGTGTGGGGTATCATATGAAAGGTATTCATTTGCACATTAATAAACAGTTTTTAATTTTTCTTTAAAACGTATCGTTTTTGAGTTATTTACAAAAATGTTGAAAAAACGACCGTTCCCCCCCCCTTATCTCCGAAGTTTGCAGAGATAACCCCGTGATACTTTTAAAGCTAATAGAAGTGTATGTAAACTTTATAGGAAAATTATAGCGAACTCTCTAATTAGCATAGTTTTTTGGACAAGGGGGGTGGAAGGGGGGTTTTCAAATTTTTTGTAAAGTAAATAGTTAATGTGGGTATGTATCATATGAAAGGTATTCATTTGCACATTATTAACCAGTTTTTAGTTTTCCTTTAAATTGTATAGTTTTTGAGTTATTTACAAAAATGTTGAAAAAAATAGCGTTCCCCCCCCCCTTATCTCCGAAGTTTGCGAAGATAAACCTCTGAAACTATTATTGCTATTAGAAATATATGTAAAGATTAGAGGAAATTTATTACAATCTCTCTACATAGCATACTTTTTTAGAAATCATCGAAAGTGTAAAAAATATACATAAGTTCCGCTATCAGACAAGAGATGGCGCTGTCAAGGTTCTCCTACAAATATAAAACCGCCTTTGTCATATATTATATTGTATGCTCCTCTCCTGCCCGTGGATGCAGTAAGAATCTGCTAAGGGATATCTCCGGAAGATGGGCAGCAGCGTCTTTCCGTGCAAGAACATCCCGAACTGCGCTCACTCACCAACCCGCCTGCCAAGCGTGGTGAGTATGGCAACAACCCCTCATGCACTTGGATCTCTAAGTCAATGAGGGAGGCCTATGTCCAGCAGTGGATATCTTACGGCTGTAATGATGATGATGATATTGTATGATGGCACGGAACCCTCGGTGCGCGAGTCCGACTCGCTCTTGCCCGGTTTTATTTTTACATAACATCAACCAGAAAAATATTTAAATAAAAAAAAAATACGAATTCCCGAAGGGAAAAACCCTTCCGAAAATACTTGTTTTCAGAGCTGAAATCAGGTTTCAGCTCAAGGTTCGGCAGCTTCGGGCTAGTACACATGTACCTACACCCTGTATTTAAGCATAATTTCGATAGTCGGGCCGGGCAATTAGTATTTACCTACAAAAAATGTATTTATGTATTGTATGAATCGTCTGGTTTCTATAGTTGATACAAGCTTTGCTGAGCTTGAGACTTCGTAGTGCTTATTATTATAGCCATACGATAGCTTTGTCTACCAACGATAGAGACACTGAAGACGTGCTAAAAGCACAATTTAATTGAAAGGTTGACAATTAGTCAAGGCTAAAGTGATTTCATCAAGGTTGCGTATTGGTGCCGTAGGGTGCCGGCAGTAATAGGTTGCCCCTCCTCTCTTGTCCGTGGAGTAAGATACTGCCAAGGGATACTCGTACCTTCGGAAGTAGGGCAGCAGTGTGTCTTTCCGCGTATCAACACGGCTGCGCTCGCTAACCCGCCTGCCAAGCGTGGTGGCAACACCGTCTCGTGATCTAGGAGATTCAGGAGAGGGGCTATGTCCAGCAGTAGACGCCCTACGACTGAGATGATGAATGCCTATTGCAATTAAGCTTTTTATTCTATGTGAAGAACTATGAAATCACATTACTTACTCAAAAAACATTCGCGATCACAACACATTATTATTTTTTTAATTGGTTGTTTAATTAACATTTATAAGGTAAAAAGAGTTTGGCGCTTACGTCGTTAGAAAATACGGTGCGGGTCTATCGCTCAGTACTTCTCTCTCGCGAGAAAACCATATCTTGTCATTCCAATCGACGCTCTGTTGTCAGTTAGCTACGGCATTGCGAGAGGGACGGACCTGTGCTTGACTTTAATACATTTTCTATTATAGAGATACTTACTAGGTTTCGTATTATACTAGTTTAATTAAATTGTGGATAATTATAGCATAGAATAGTTAATAGTACTACACTACCTAACGTATGTACGTAGGTAAGTTAGCCGACCAAAATACATGAGCAAAGCGAGCGCGACTCGAAATCTCGCACTCGGTCCTATTGGCGGCGGTGTTGCGTATTTTGGTAGAAGGGTGAAGTGAAGTGGGGCACAAAACCCATCTCCAGCGGCGCTATTGCACGCTCTTATCTCACTAATATTATAAGCCGAATGTTTGTTTGAATGGAGGTTTGTTAACTCTTCACGCAAAAACAGGCGCACGTATCAAGCTGAAATTTTGCAAACGTATAGATGTTGACTAGGATTAACAAATATACTACTTTTTATCCGCATACAAAGCATGCAAAGCGGCGGGCACAAGCTAGTCATACTTATATCCGGCAGGCTGATTACGTATCTCGCGACAGGTTTGCAGTAGGCGATTGTTGCTGTCAAAATTCAATTTTGTATTACCAACACAGCAAGGAATTGACATTTGACAGCGACGGTCGCTACATGTATGCTTGTTGCACCCTGCGTGTATTTATTGCGTAAATTACCTTTATAATTTCCCGTGTATAAAAATCGGGAAATATTATAGGTTAGTTACGTGATGAATACCCGTTTATATGTATGTTAATAAAAGGTATTTAATTAATGGAATCAGGCGTTACTTTGCGGAAATCTATGACAATAAAATGCAATGAAAATATTTAGTTTTAATTCCGGGAAACTTTTTTTTTTTCGTTCCAGCCGCTGACCAATCAACACCTCAGTGTCTCACCTGATGATGCCTTTTAATCGGTTCAGCCATTCTTGAGTTATAAATAATGTAACTAAAACGACTCTCTTTTATATGTATATTATATGTTTGTATACTTATTGACTTGACGGGATGAGCTGGACATCTACTCTGCTGACTGGTCGACTAACGCCTTGTCCCGGGAAGTATGAAGAGAGGGAAGGGACGTCTTTGCCCAGCAGTGAGATCCTACAGGCTGATAAGATTAGATTTAATGACTTTATAAAATTTGACAAACATTGTTAGTAGTGTTTAAGCCTGTTAGGTTTGTTTAAACACTATGGTTCTCTTTAACAATAATAGTGACAATATAAGTGTATAATCATAAGATCATGTGCTGTGTGTGCTATTTTTATTTTCCAGCATTATTTATTTATTAGTCGCGAGAGGCGAAACACGTGTCGTCGTATAGGTTTGGGTATGCATGCTGTACTGACAAAGTAGTTCTCCCTGCATGTGAATAATTAGCGGGCGGGAGGGCGGTGCTCATGCATCTCGCATAAGCGGAATTAAAACTAAATATTTTCATTGCATTGTATTAATAGATATTTATATAAGGGTTTTATTGAAGGCCAGTTGTTTAACTGTATACTCGTACCAACATCGACGAGTGCATTACTAAAGTGGTAATTCATTCATTCATTCAAAAAGTAATTAGCACCGACAAATGAGTACACCACTTCGACAGGGAGTGAGTTGGCTAAATACCGGAATAGGTGGAAGACATTGGGGAGACATTGGCCCAGCATTGGGACAAAACGTTAAATAAAAAAAAAAAATAGTACAAAGCGCAAACAATAATATCAAATTAACATCCCGATTTGCTCGAGAACCCGCCTGCTAAGCGTGGCGAGTATGGCAACCACCCCCTTGTGATCTTAGAGATCCATGGGGGAGCAGACTCATCCTAAGAGATCCATGAGGGAGCAGACTCATCCTAAGAGATCCATGAGGGAGCAGACTCATCCTACGTCCAACATAGACTTGGACAGCTGTCCTACGGCTGAGATTAATAAATCTAAAAAAACATGTAAAAGTACCAAAAGTTAATTAGCACCGACAAATGAGTACAGAGCGCATAAATGAATATGAATTAATTAATTTCAATTTGTAATTTTATGCGGTAAGTGGGTGGTCTTGTTGATTGGCCATCGGTATACGTAGCATAACTTTTAATTAGTACTAACTGAACATCTTATAATATAAGCATCATATATAGCCTAGCCTAGTATAAAACTATATAGCCGTAACTGTATTTATAGGATTTTTTTTATTATAAAATAATATATGTTAGTCTATAAGGTATAAAACGATCTTTGTAAGGTATTTTTATATGTGAGCCTGATTTGAGAGACTTTATCTTTCCGTAACACAGTATTAACTAGCACGGGAGGTATAATAGGGTCTTGATAATTGCTTTGGATATGTAATACTTTGTTAAGATCTTTATAAATAAATGATTGATTGATTGATTGATCATTATCATCATCATGTCAGCCGTAGGACGTCTACTGCTGCACATAAGCCTCTCTCGTGGATCTCCAAGTATTGGTCATGAGGGGTTGAAGCCATACTCACCAGGCTCGGAAAGCGGGTTGGCGAGCGCAATATCTTGATACACGGAAAGACGCTGCTGCCTATCTTTCGGGGAATCTTGTCAGATTCTTACGGCATCCACGGGCAAGAGAGGAGGAGAGAGCTAGTACTACCCTACTACTACCTTACAATAAACCTACTACTACCCTACAACTACGCTGCAACTAACGCTAACACATGTGTTTAATATTTTTTTTCCATACAAACCTTTATCCCCTATTTTAACCTCTTCTGATTTAATTTACGCAACGAAAAGTAGCCTATGTCTAATGAAAAATCTCCATGGTCTGATTCACTCTTGTACCAAAATGCATCCAAATCGGTTCAGAGGTTTTGACGTGAAAAGGGAACAACATACATACATACATTCTTACTTTCACTTTTATATATTAGTAGGAAGTAGGATTTCACGTCAACCAAATGAAATTATATATTCCTCAACAAATTTTTATACCCTATATTTTTCACTTAGGGGATGATTTTTGAGAAATTCTGATACACAGTTTTATTACGTTTTATATTCTAATATAATATGCAAAATTTTAAGTTTTTCAAGTGAAAAATAACGATTTTTCCATAAGAACTTTCATCCCCTATTTTAACCCCTTCTGAATTAATTTACGCAACGAAACGTAGCCCGTCTCCTGGTTCTAAGCTACCTCTCCACCAATTTTCAGCCTAATCGGTTCAGCCATTCTTGAGTTATAAATAGTGTAACGACGATTTTATTTTATAGTATATATAGATATTTATTGACTTAGCGGGATGAGCTGGACATGTACTGTGCTGACTGGTCGACCAACGCCTTGTCCCGGGGAGTATGAAGAGAGGGAAGGGACGTCTTTGCCCAGCAGTGGAATTCTACAGGTTGATAAGATTATGTTCAATGACTTTATAAAATTTGACAAACATTGTTAGTAGTGTTTAAGCCTGTTAAGTTTGTGTAAACACTATGGTTCTCTTTAACAATAATGGTGACAACATAAGTGTATAATCATAAGCTGTGTGTGTTATTTTAATTTTCCAGCATTATTTATTTATTTAGATCGATGCTAAATTCAATGTTGTTTTATTTTCCTGAGATATTGAACGCAAAATAAACTCAAACTCAAAAAATACCTTATTCAGTGCGGCCGCATGGACCTTATTGACGCGTCACAAATTATAAAATAAAACAACAATACAAATAAATAGAATAAAGCACATAGTTGAATTTGTTCACTTCAGATTACACAAGAGTCTTGAGTTTTATTTAAGCAGTTGTATCATACAGGATAATACTAACTGTATTATTAATTTACTACTGGGTACAATAGTTGATGTTATGGAACCACTTTAGCATAATATTAAACTAAATAACCCGCGGTATAAGCTTTATAATTTTATTAAAGTCTCAGTTATTAAACCAGCATAACTGGAGTTCGTAATAATAATTTTGTAAATAAGCCCCTAACTAAATAACTCCGCAATGAAAGTTAATCAAGCTCAGAGTTTAATTAGAAACAGAAAACAAAGCAAATAATTTTTAACGGTTTTCCGAACGATTTGTTGAAATAAATGGGTAATTAAGAGTTTAACCTGGACGGAAATAAAGGTATTATTAGAAAACAATCCGAACACGTCGGCGGGGGCAGGGACAGGGGTGTAATTAGGGTGGGGGTGGCCGTAATGAGCCGCGATCGCCGCGCCGATACAGGGGAGCCTTAGACACAGCTCGAGGCAGCAGCATGATCACTCTGCGGGCAAGGGACGAAGGGCCTTTCACGGTTGTTACATCTAACTATAGATGATTTATACAGCGTCAGCAACTGGTATTCATGCTCTAAGGGACGCTGCAGTGCCTGGGACATTGTTTGATGGATTAAGCTTGTCCAGCACATATACCATCCTCTCGGTAGTCAGCTATTAGTCAGAGGAATGACCAGGTCAGTACGTATGACGTTACTAAAGAGATTTAGTGTTATACACTACTGTTATACACTAAATCTCTTAGGACTAAAGTATTCGTTAATCTTTCATTGATTTAATTAGTGTTATACACTTAATCGCTTAAATGTTACCACTCCTCTCCTACCCGTGGATGCAGTAAGTGCCTGCTAAGGGACACCTCCGGAAGATGGGCAGCAGCGTCTTTCCGTATATCAACATCCCGTACTGCGCTCACCAACCCGCCTGCCAAGCGTGGTGAGTATGGCAACTACCCCTCATGAAGATCCATGAGGGAGGCCTTAGTTCAGTAGTGGACGTTTTACGGCTGAAATGATGATGATGATGATACACTTAATCTCTTCGTTCATATTTTGATGACATAAGATTAAAATTCGACTGACGCTGTTGCACCTGTAGCAACACAGCACAGACTGAGCTATCTGCCCTCCGCTCAGCGCTGCCGCGGTCGCTCCCAAATTGGCCGGTTTTGTTTTAAAATGCGGTTACCGTTTGAGTTTTGCGATTAAGGAGTTTAATTAGACAGTGTTGTTTACAACCTCATTAGGATGAAAATAGCCGCAATATCGGCCGATAATTTATGAACTTCAAAAATGAGTTTCTGCGCGCTAAGTAGATTCTGTTGTAGATTACGAACAATCGCTGCCTATGAATAAACATGAACATTTTACTCGATTACCTGCGCACAGATATAAATCTTATTGCGTTGTACTTGGAGTTTAATTCGCTTGTTCATTAATATAAACTTGGCCTTCAATTGTTTTAGTAAATTACCTCTGCCATTAAATCGTTGACGTTGGCCTTAATTTTGTTATTGAGAAAGCAATCAGTTTGTGGATATGAGTTTGGAATTACTGCTTTGTATTCGAAATTAATGGGTTCGACAACTAATATGAGTCGTGACTGACTATTATCATCATACTACAAAAACATATTATCACCATTATTCACCTCAATATCACAAGTGGTATGTGCGAAAACAGTGATTTACCCTTATAAGTAAAAAGCGGTGATTGAATTTCATGGGCGTGTTGTCAAATTTTCATACGAAATTTAAAAAAAACCGTCAATTAAGGACTGATTAATTTAAGCGAGGGGGTGATTGAATAACGGGCAATTATGCGCCATCATGTTTATAGTTTTGAATATGTACGTCCTGACTCTTGTCACTTTTAAAGCCTTCATTCCATTGTTGAGTTGTAACTTCAAAATAAAAGTTCGTTAATAAAGGTCACATTGAAATGAGATCACTGCTTTATCTTTTAAGCATCGCCTGCGCATAGCAAAAGTAGAAGCCTCTAATAGACGTCCCGCCGACATCATTAAACTGCCAGAGTTGCCAGCTATTCGCTATAGTGACAGGGAGAAACAATCTTTTTATGGTTTGCTCCTAATAAGGCGTCTGAAAGAAATTAAAATATGCAGTGAGCACTTAGTGACGAATTTATTCTTGAAAACACAATAGGACAGTTAGGACTAAAGTATTCGTTAATCTTTCATTGCTTTTTTTACTTTAGTAAGTACCAGTTCCATATTATTTAAGAAAAATGATACTTTGAGTAAATGAAATCTTCAATTTTTCAATTTATGTATCGTCAATAAGCAGGTCAAAAATCGTAATTAATTATAAAAAGAACATTAAATGTTCAAATAAGGTAAACGAAATTGGATTAAGTGGTTAATACACTACAACTGGTAGAAAAGTATTTTTCAAGAGGTACCGAGTGTACCGTTCACGTGCTTACACGAAAAATAATTTTCTACCATAGTCAAAGTCAATAAGGGTTTATTCAATAAAGCAAAAAGGTAAGTTTATAAAATAGTACATTTTTATAAGAAGAACAAGCGACATTTAAATTGAATAAATTTGTGCAATAAATGTATTATACACACTTTATGTGCTTTATTCAATTTTATTGTCTCACGAATCCAATTAATTATCTAATTGAATTCGTTCGTTAAGATATTTTTTTCCAAATGAGGGAAAGAAGCGATCAAGAATCCTCACTCTTTCACTTCTATTCATTGTTACAATTTTGTCTGAATTAGGCATAATTTAATGTTTAAAACATATTGGATACTTTGGATATTGCAAGATGACATCATTTCTTATCGCAGTTGAAATGAGCAACACTCGGCCAAGGGTCAGTATCATTCAAATAATCATGTATAATAATAAGCTTTTTCTATGAGATTTTGTTTTATAAAAAGCTTAAAGGATCGGTCAAACCTGCGCAACCAAAGCGACTGTCTGCCGCGCGGCGGACACTACCCATACTTTATCTATGGCTCTTTGCACACCTACGCGACTACAAAGCGGCAGAGCCGCGTCGGCAGAGCGGGATCCAGCGGAACGCACGCGTCTAGTGGTCAGACGTGTGTACGTGCGAGAAAGCTGTCTTCCATAATATTGTTAGCTTGTTTAAAAACTATTACTTTGATTTATAAGAAATGATGGTAAAGTTGTTAAAATTTTGTTATTCCATTTAACGTAAAATTGTCCTGATTTTCCTATTTAAATCAAATTAATGTTAAGGCTGAAGTTCGTGGTAAGAATCAGCGAGTTTAAAATCGTATACAAATCAGAGATGTCTCAGCACTTACCGTGTGGTTTGTTCCGCAAGAGCAAGTAATAAAAGGTCTTCCTCATCGGAGTCAGATTCCGATGTTAAGTACGAGAATGTCATCACCACAACAATTAAGTAGTTATACCAAATAGAGACGTGCAGCTTTAGTGACTGTTCACTAGTAAATGAAGTTCGCGGTTCGCGCCGGTGTCGCGCAGGTGTGCGCGTTAAGTTTCGCGTTGCAGACGCTCCCGCACCGCGTCCCGCTTCCCGCTTTACTGACGCGCAGGTTTGGCCGATCCTTAAACCTATCGAATCGATAGTTCAGTCGCCTCAGATGGAATATAGACTTAGAGTGTCATTCAAAGTTTTGTTTATTTTTGAAGCACCGTTATTGAGTTAATACCCGTATACTACTAACGATTGGAATTTTTCAAAATAAGTTTAAAATATTTTATTTTTTATATTATTTATTTACTAAACATTTCAAAAAATGAATTAAAGTTATAGTCCTACAAAACTATTTTTTTATAGTTTGACTGTAGAATCAGGGTTTTAGAACATTATAAGACAAAGTTATTTTAGTTAACAAATCATACTTATTACTTACCTACTATTTGGACTTACCTGTCCAGTTACAAATCCCAGCAGTTTGGTGGCATTTGTCACCAGTCAAGAGTATCAAGTAGTGTTTAAGCTTGTTTTTGAAACTAATCTTATTGACATCGTCTCAGTTGGCTTTACCCCGATTATTACAGTGATTCCGTGCCTTATATCCTATGTGTTCTACTATGGCCATTAGCTTAGGTACGAAGCCTTAAAAACAAGCGCTTCTTTATAAGGGTCTGTGCTGACATCATTAACGTATTGAAGTCTGGAGTTATTCGCTAATGTGACGACAACAGAGAAAGCCGGCACAAATGAGGGAATCTTTTTGGGTTAGGTTCGGGACACACCGCATTATGTTCGACTGTTCCAAAATAAAACGTATAAATACATTGGCCTTTCACATCTATTATGTCAATGATTTATACAGCGACAGTAACTTCATTCATGATGCTTGCAGTGTATATTGTTAGATGGATTATGCTTCAGCACCTATACCATCTTCTCAGCTTAGCCGGCTTTACTCAGATGAAAGAACATGTCAATACGTCTAAAGCTGACTGAGCCGCTGGTTGACTAAAAGGGAATGTCATTTATAGTAATTTATTGCGGCTTCAGCGTTCAGAGGTAATAAATTATCATCAAGAACGCTTTGGATTTATATTATAGGATACCATCAGTGCTTATGCAAAAAACATGAAAACAATACAGATCCAGACGTAATAACTAGTACTTTTCTTGGGTAAGGGTAATTTTTATTTTGTTTATATGTGTCGTGATTGCATATTTTTAAGTAATTTATATGCTGTGGTTTATCAACTTTTCAATTATAACCATATTTTAATATGTAAATCCAGTAGCTGGAAATAGTTGCATGGTATGGTATGAAGAAGACCTATTCTAAGAGACAATTTTCGCGATCACACTTCATTTTACCACAACACATTCCTAAATTCCTGTGCTAGCCTAATACATCCATGAATGTCTAGGCAATACAGCGTCTCGTATATCAAGAAAATTAGTTGCTGCCCTTGTATATTTGTTAGATGAGTTTCCCAAACGCAGTAATTCCTTGCAGTTTTTTTCTTTCATTAGTCGCATTTTTTCCATTCTTAAAATCTCCCTGTCTCACTTTTTTGTATATTAAAAGTTTTAAAGCCGATATGGTGTACTGTATGATTTCAAGTTATTAAAGAGCACAAGAAAGAAGAAGAAGAAGAAGTGGAAGAAGGGAAGGGAGGCCTTTGCCCTGCAGTGGGACAGTGGAGGCTAAATAGTAAATAGTAGTAGTAGTAAAGAGCACAAAACTTTGCACCCAATGTGCCAAAAAGCGGGGTCGTCTCACTATTTTTGTATATTTATAGTTGTAAAGAGCCAATCCACTGTACGATGTCAGGTTATTAAAGAGCACAAAACTTTGCACCCAATGTGCCAAAAAGCGGGGTCGTCTCACTATTTTTGTACCTCTATATTTATAGTTGTAAAGAGCCAATCCACTGTACGATGTCAGGTTATTAAAGAGCACAAAAGTTTGCACCCAGTGTGCCAAAAAGCGGGGTAGGCTCACTATTTTTGTATATTAATAGTGGTAAAGAGCCAATCCACTGTACGATGTCAGGTTATTAGAGCGCACAAAACTTTGCACCCAGTGTGCCAAAAAGCGGGGTCGTCTCACTATTTTTGTATATTAATAGTTGTAAAGAGCCAATCCACTGTACCATGTCAGGTTATTAAAGAGCACAAAAGTTTGCACCCAGTGTGCCAAAAAGCGGGGGGTGTATTCTAATCGCGTGTTAGCGTGGCCCGTTTTTGCTAACGAACGTCGCGTTAGACGTCGATTCGAGAATTTCGCCTCATTAAAAGTTGCGACCTGCCTGCAGCCAATTTGGACGCCTTTGCACTATCACCAGTCAACCGGATCGAAAGAAGTTAGGGTTACGTTTTTACTGTTTTGAGATGTGATGTAGCTGTGATGCAGCATAGGTTTATGTAGAGTTCTACGAAATTACGATTGGTTTTGTTAGAAGGTATACTATAGATACCTCTAATATAGCTTCTACATTTTCCAACCTTAACTTTTGGCCAGGAAGGTATAGTAAAAGGTATGCTAGTTTATTGACTCTCTGTCTCAATCAGATTGAAGGAAATGGGTTTGGTTTTTACTGATTTTAGATATGATGTAGCCATGTGAAGGTTTGAGTAGACTTCTGTAAGGTCACAATTGCATTCTGTAAGAAGTTATACATGTCTAAAAAACGTTTAATTACGAAAAGGGGAAGAAGGAACGTGGTATGCTCTGCTAGACTGAAAAAATAACTGAAATTAAATCTTTATAACATAAGTTTCTCTGCAGGTTGTAGTAGACAAATCTACGAAAGGTTTGTTTAAGGAAGTACTATCACGCTTATTTTGAAGAATTGAAACCAGATTTAACTGACGCATGAAGACGAGGGATGTGTATAGCAGGTTCATTTGTAGTATTGGGAAAAAGTGATTAAATAAAGGAATACTTTTTTTGTCCATAGAATATAGGTAGTCTTTAGAGCACATCCTATATTAAATCCGCACAAATAGAGTAATTCTCATCGGCCAAACGTCTTTATTCGGTTTAACGCCTGAGTTGGAACAGCATACAGTCAGCATGACATAATTATAGCGATTGAACGTGGTCGTGGAATCTCTCGGTCGCCGGCGTATCGAGACTGTACATAAATAAATAAACACAGCTACTAAAGTAAGATAGCATTATTTGTAATATCTTATCATGCTTATTATATAACCACAATCGCTCACAGCGTAGCCTACGTGTACAGACTAACACAGAGATGGGTGTACTATTCCTATAATAAAATATCCTATATCAAATAAAAAAAATACTCAGACCCTAAGATAGATCCAGTCTAGGAGTAGTTCTGGTCTTTTCAGCCGAGTGTACAGTAGGTAGACTATTATTATTAGCAGCATCCCTCGCGGTCCCCACCTGCCCCACTCGAATTAGTAAACAAACGCCTTTACGAGCGGTTTTACGAGTCCCGCGATATTTCGGTCTCGCGCAAGCCATTTTACGACATAATGAATTTGTTGATGAACTAGGCGTCATCGGATGCACGGTGGGATTTTTGGATCCGACTAGTCTTACGTATTTCCTAGTCTTGGCAGTTACTTATTTAATGAACTTCCTGTAACATGCTAAAACAAGACAATTACTGTTATGTCGGTTCTCGGTAAGTCAGCTTTTTGTCTTGGAATTTTTAAACGTCAGTCCAGTCAGTCAGTCTTTATCAATATACAGATTGAACGACTGGATGATACGACTGAAAAATTTCAACATTTCATATTAACTTCTCATTGACTTACTAAAACGACAGATACAAAAAGCAGCTTTATACTATGGTACCCAATGATATTTATGAAGGTATTTTTTTTAAGTTTCGAGCAACAAGCCGTAGAAGAAAGGCACTTCTAATTTCTTGTTCAAGTGGTATATTCTAGTGTTATTGTGGATTTATTGTTCCATTACTTACCCTAACAAGTACCTATATAAAATGGTTTATATCCCATTTCCGATTATTCACTCAATATAGTTTGGTCAGAATAAACCGACCATGTATAACGCCCATTAGAAAGTTTCGAAATAGACGCGCGCTGACCGCGGATCGGTTGCGGTGCTTCCAGTTACTGTTTTATGAACTATTATTCTATTATTTGATGCCCTCGATGTTACTGAATATTATGGCTGGTTCTTGCCAACGGTAATATGGAATAAGGAGGATGAAATCTGTCAACATTCGTTTGAACAGACAATTTTATGAGACTGTCTGTACAGTCCTACTGCAGGGAAAAAACCTTCCTTACACACTTCTCTATACTAAGCTATTGTGGTCCAGTCTTCGAGGAGAGCGTCGAATTCTCTCTCCATAGACGTCTTGGTCTGTCGCAAGGTCCTTTCTTGAGGCATACAACCATTTTTAACCAAATTAAAAAAGAAGGAGGATCTCATTTCGACGGTAGCTTTTTTTTGTTGTTGTATGTTTGTTACGCAATTACTCCGCCAGTTATGAATAGATTTTGATGATAATAAAACTCGATTCTGAGAATGGGATTCATGAGGAATGAAATAATTGTAATATTAGACACTGGAGTCTCTCAAGGTATAGTTTCATGCTCTTAAGTTAGCCTTTGTTTTTTTGGTGTTTTTTGTTTCACTTTATAATGTTTGCTTGTTTTTGCCCCTAGTTCTGATTTAGTATTTATTTAGCAAATACTCAAATATAATATGTGTGACTTGTTTTCAGCTACAAGTTAAGGATTTTATAATTTAAGGTCGGTTTTTTTTAATGTAAAATTATATAAAAATCGTATAAATTATATAAATCGTTAAAATGTTTAACCGCCCAGAATTATCCAGATGCTTATAATTCAAATAACTTAAATAAATGACCACTTTCTCCCTTTTTGACATACGTAATAAAGAACGACACATTTAAGTAACCTATAAAAGGCCACTAAAATAATTTATCATAACCTTCTAAGATTAAAATCCCATAAAATATCAACTCAAAGATGATTCACATACAAACAACTTAATTCAGAGCCCGTTTATCTATTAGTTAGTTATAAACCACTTAAGGTTGATATATGGGCTTGTATTACATAATTAAGGCATCTCCGATAAAGTTAAGCATAAATTTACATAACCCGTCACATTATTAATAATTAGAAGTAAGTTGCAGAGGCATACTCGTAGTTATTGCGAGGTTAACACATGAGGTTAATTAAGATCAGAACCGAGACCTGTAACTAGCTAACGTCGTCGCTACCGGGTAGGAATGGAACGAGCCGAAAATATACAGCCGAGGCCGAATCACACTCTGGGAACCCTACGTTTTTTTGTCAATTCAGTAATGATGTAAGTTTATATTAAATTTTACCACCGGATTTTTAAAAGGCGTCCCATCCATCCCGGTGAGCACTGGAACCCGAGCCATCAGGGGGCCGGAACAAATTTTTTGAAGTACCGCGGTAGCACCCCGGGGTAAATGGCACCAAGTCAAAATGATGAATCTTTGTGATTTGGCGGTTTCTGGTGTAATAATTAGTGAGCGACGTGCGTTGAGGATGTTCGTGGTTATTGTGAGGTTGACACATGAGGTTGGTTACACCATACATGGTTGTACATGGTTTGTACATGATGGTTTATACATGGTTGGGACACTTTAAAGTCGTAGCCGGTGGGGATAAAAGGTTCCGAGAAATTATGCAAGTTGAAATCGTTAATAAGCATGATGACAGTGTATGCAAATCAAAATTCTATTTCGATTGAGGTCCCCAACAAAGACGATTGACAAAGACGATGGTAGAATCAGGCGGGTATGGCGCGATGAGCTTGACTCTTTTAGCAAAGACTGTTTTCAACAAGCTTAAAACCGAGAGAGGCCTTTGTCCTGCAGTAGAAAACATCAGGTTTATAAATAAATAACTACAAGGACTAATAGTAATCTAGCCTACGGTGTTTGGAAATTGATTTGTCAGTTTTTGGTGGAAGAGTGTTACAATTTCTGCATTTATACTAGATTTCAGGGTCCCGTAGTGTACAACAAGGAGCCCTTATAGTTTCGCTTTGTCTGTCTGTTCGTCTGTCTTCAGTTTTACGAAGAGACTTACATATTTATTAGTTCTATAAAGTTGTGTTTTGCATGGACATATAAAATAATGACGGAGACATAGCGGTAGGTACATAAACTGCTGAAAAATAATGAATACACATTATATGGGGATGATTTTTTTTCTTGATGTTAGGTATCGTTGAATAGGTTTTTTAATTTCCGTTTGCGAAATATTAAAGTTTCGACCGAAAACTCAAAAAATACTTGTTAATATGTTTTGGTAACCGTAAAAAAAATACACAAACTCCTAACAAGAGGTTTACGGTTAACTACGGAACCTATCCAGCGCGTGGCCCAACATGCGCCTGGCCTAATTTATTTTCAAACATTTTATTATTATTTTTCTGGTTTCTTATGGAGATGGCAGGTAGTCCTTTGAGTACATAAGTTTTTACAGTGTTTTTATATTAGCACGTTGCGTTAAATCTCTGCTGTCAAATAAATCTTTCGGCTAAATTACGGGAAAGCCGAAGGTACCTTCGCGGAACATTGGAGCACTTTCGCCGGCACTCCGGTTTGCTGAGTACTCCTTAATTGATACGATTTGATCGTCATCATAAGCACTCCCACATTCCCGCAATATGATTTAATTAAACTTTAGGTACTTATCTACGCACCTATAATTTATTGACACGAGTTGGTAATTTAACAACGAGTGTGATTATAACCAAATGGTTGAGTTCCTCTTTACATCATGCAAACTTTGTGCATTTTTAAGTAGAATCCGTGTCTGAAAAATAATCGATAAATACACAGAATACCTGAAAGATTTCCGAACAGTGACATTAAAATGATGCGTGAAAAAGTATCAATAAAATAGCTTGGTGCGAATGCGGCATGGTGACTACGATTGCCGGTAACAAGTGGGATCCCACTAAACCGAATCTCCACCAGCATAAATATTATTAAAAATTCCTTTGACAGCGGCGATGGTATCGAATAATGATTTGTGTAGGTCACGCCGCGCGTTGCTGTCATACTTGCGCCAAATTTTCACCCGGACGTTTTTTCCTATTTTTCGAGTGCCTGCCGGACGCCGGCGTTGCGTTTATTTATTAACGAAATTCGTCCGTCTATGTAACACGTCTAGTGGCAGCGCCCATGCTAATCTGAACCCGATTGAAGGGGAATAGAGTGCGAGGTGCGCCGGCCACTTGTATCGGCGTTGGGTCGTTTCGGCGCTCGCTGCCGACGTTTACGAGGCTGCATAGTCGCGACGCAGCATTGCGCTCCGCCCATATCAATTTCGAATAGGTTCCCTATCCAGAGAGATTGCGTTTTGATCGTTTTTGCGTAAAACTGTTGCCCTAAATTAAACGTTTTAATAATAGAATAGAAATAAAACGAGTCGCTGTTGACCTGCGCATGGATGGCGCGGTCGTTTCATATTTCATTAGTTTTAGTGAGTCGTGAAGTAACGGCAAACATTGATTGTTAGCAGTTCACGTCGTGCGTGGACCACATCAATGATTGGAATGATCAATTACGGGTTCCAATTAGCAATAGTGCAATGACAAATCAAATTTAACGGGTCCCGTTCAGGAGTCGTTCGCTAATTAGAGCTGCGGGCGAAGTGGCTGACGGTGGCTCAGTGCGGCTCCTGCGAACTAATCAGGTGGCTAAATAATGTAGTCGTGACGGTCTCGTTAGCGTGAGACAGACGTTATTAATTAACATCACATCGGGCACCTCAGGCACCCCGCTGCCCGCCCCCCGCGCCCTAAAGCCTGCTCCGGCTTACATGACGGCGCACGTAAGCACACGGCCGTTTTTTACAGAGAAAATGTTCTAATGAAGTTTTTAACCAGTTTTGGGCTAAAGCAAGCCGCAAAAATAGCTCTTAATTATAAAGTTAGCGATGAGATAACAAAACGGAATTTACGAGTAGAAACAATTATTTTCGAGATGAACCACCGCGTTATACCAACCGTCGTAAAACAACGTTAGTCTAGGAAACTAGATACGTGAAGTTCTCTGGCCTTTAGGATAATTGTACCTTGCTCTAGAATACGGCACACCTCACTCATTCATTGGCTTGCCTAATTGAGGTTCACCTATCTAACTTGACTGAAGATATTCCTCTAATTGGTCGTCGAACCTCCTTGTGCATGATGAATAACTCGTCCCTAACAACCAAAGCAGAAACAGTTTGAATAGATAGAGACGTATTTCAATTACGTAATTAGCGATACAAATTAATTAGAGCAATGGAAACTCAACATTCTTGAAACGATGAGTGCATTGTCAAAAGCAAACCTTCAAGGATTAGTTCATCTAAGATAAAAAGTAAGGCCTTTGCATCGATTTATAAGCGTCAGCAACCAGTATTTATGCTGGTCAGGACGCTGCAGCGCCTGGGCACAGATTACAAAAAGTCTGGAACGTTGTTAAATGGATTAGTCTTGCCCAGCACCTATACCATTTTCCTAGCTCAGTCGGCTATTAGTCAAAGAAAAGAACAGGTCAATACGTCTGAAGCTGACCAAGCCGCGGGTTTCCTCACGATGTTTTCCTTTACCGTTCAAGCACATGCGATCATACATTGTTAAAGAAAGAAAAATCCATTGGTTCCCGGCTGGTATCGAACCCACGACCTTCGGATCGGAAAGTCGATGGTACATACCACTGCGAACACGGATTAAACGGGGTCATGAAAGAACAAAGCCGATTATGTTAACATTTGTAAGTAAAAGCAATAAAATATACTGTCAGCCCGTATCAGTATCAATAGTCTGGCAGGAATATATGGCACACTAGGTTTATCTATAGTCAATGTTATTCGTATCATAGTCGTCTCCTTAAAAAATAAACCCGAGAAATAATCGTAGCTCTCGTGAAAGCACCAAAGCAATATTTCCTATCAACCCTTCTTGTAAACCGGGCCGTCCAATTAAGAAGCCAAACACAGCGTCAATTTATAGTTACAGTGACTTGGCTTGTACAAGATGGGTTCATCTCGTGAATATCTCGAACACGACTTGTGTGTGGGGACGTCGGCAAACGTGTCCGGGCTGACGCTGCGAGACTGAATTGATGACGACAAATACGTACTGATGTAGTTGATGTATGTAGCTAGACTGGCGGTTGAAGAAGGACGTTCGATGCTTTCGATCTGAACGATTCCTGTACCACTCGAGTTGATGATAGAATGATGAAAGGAGATAGGATGAAAAAGTTCAAAGCTAGTTCTTTTGATAGCGCTTTAACTGCAAGCTTCTTAAGTTAGAACTGAGAAAGCCTATTAGTAGAGCTGCAAAACTTTGATCGCCTCATTAATGTTTGTGAAAGGATTCAATTTATTCACACTTAGCCTTATTAAATTTTACTTATTAATTGTAACTAATTAACAAAATTTTAATGATTCAACTCCATTATGACTTATAATTGAGGTTAATCTGGTAAACTTTTCAATCCACCCATTAACTGGTAACCGCTTATTTCGCAACTTATTTGTTGGTTAAAGCTTTTTAATTAGTAATTTTACTACTGCAGTAATGACCGCCTTGTCTGCTATAATTAATGATGCTTTCTCCGAAGATAACAGTAACTATGTATTGCCAATTATTTTTCTCTTGTTTACATCATCATCATTTTCTCAGCTGTAGGACGTCTACTGCTGGACATAGCCCTCCCTCACTTATCCTCCCAGTTCTGATCATGAGGGAGTTGTTGCCATACTCAACACGCTTGGCAGGCCGGTTGGCGAGCGCAGTACTTTTGATACACGTAAAACGCTGCTGCCCAGTTTCACGAGGTATCCGGCATATTCTTACTGAGTTCACGGGCAAGAAAGGAGGAGCATATCTACCGCCGGCTCCTCACGGCACGTCACTATCACTATCGTAGCACTATAGTTATAACAAGCCTCATTCTAAATTTATTTGTTAGTACACTTATTAAACCATGTTTTATAATTGAAATCTAGTAAGGACTTTACATCTATTTTAGATGATTTATACAGCGCCAGCAACTGGCATTCAAGCTGCGTGGGACGCTGTAGTGACAATGTAAAAATCTAGTAAGTTGTAGTAAATTAATAAGTTATTCTTATTACTTCTTATAATCTTTTTACTTTTGAAAAAAAACAGGTAGGTACTTTATGCAGATTGTACCTAAATTCCTACTGCAAAACAATTGCGTCCTACAATTATGTATAAAGGGGTTGTTCCCATTGCCAGTCCCTAGGATGCAATGTCCCAGGCAGTAAATCTGTGCACTATGATTTACCGGTCAGTGGTTGTCCCGAGCACACATCACGAGCAGGGCCGAAGCATTACTGGTGTGTTGACAAATGTACAGAGAACTATATATTGACGGTTGCGATGTTGCCTTTGAAATTCAGATATACAGGGCGTTCCATAAAGAGTGGATAATCCTTTACCGGCAGGTAGAGGAGATCAAAACTGATCAGATAAACACATTTTGTCATTAGTAAAAGTCTCACCATTTTCGAGATATTGGACATTTTCTGAATTTTATGAAAAATCCTCCCTTGAGCACTATTTTCGATGCTGTGACCTCAAATCTAGAAATTTTCCATGTTTGTATTTTGTATTGTATTCTTGGATAAACTCGCTATCAAGTTAAAATACTTTTTTTAGGTAACAGCTAAGATTTTTTCTAAGTTTTTTTTGTTTTAAGTTAAAAATTTCCATTGAAAAAAAAACAATGTCTAAAGTTTGAACAGCTCTAATGAAAAAAAAATATGATGAGCTAAGTGCCCAACGTTTACAGAACTAGCTGATATTCTAAAGTTGACTTGAAACATAATGCAAACTGATTTAAATGATGTTAATAAAAACATCTGTATATGCAATATTATTTACGGGATATTTAGCATGATTTGATTCTTTTTGAGTTTCCTGATATTTCGGCGCAGTTTCACACGACATGATCACGGATAAGCTGATACAAGGTTTAACCGTGATCATGCCATGTGTAACTGCGTAAACATGATAGTTTAAAAAGTTATTAAACATCTGTACTTGGTAGAGGGAAGCTCTTTTAAATTTAGTTTGTAAGACTCTTATATGGATCTTGGGTCTGAAATAAAGATAAATTTATTATTATTAAACCTTTGGTGACTAGGTAACAAGATAAACCGCTTCTGTTAATTTGGTTAAATTCCTATAACGCCTTTTTAACAAATTTTGAGCGTCATCTTCCGGGAATCTTTTACTAAATTATTTGCCTAACTACTAATTAATTAAATTTTAAACAAATGTGTTTCTCTTTTAATTAACAAGTAAAACATATGTATACACGTCTCAAAGGTAAATAATAACAAAATTTTGCGTAAAAGGGTGACATGTTCATTGTTGAACAAAACCTTTGAATAAAATAATTAAAAAAAAATGCGTAAAAACACTTATGACGTGAGTATACATCGTTCGCCAACTCAGCGTACATTGTGTTAAGAACTATTACGACACAGCACTGGTTTTCAGTGAATTTGCTAAGGTGCTAGTTCTTGGTGCACAGTTTATGTGGCAAATGATTCCAATGTCTGTAACGTTGACTCAATGACGTTGTCGTGTCGTTGTCTGTCCACAGCAATGGCCACGCTGCGTACCTACCAGCTGTGTTACCCGTAACGTAAAAACGTGACGTGACCTTAGTCACATGGTGATATGAACTTACATTACCATAAACAGTGTTTATAAATAATAATAACCAGTGTTCTAATAAAGCCTTTGAAACTATAGAGATAACGCAAACTCGCATCTGTGACTTAGTTTAGCGTGATGGATACATATTTGTAATCAAATGCCGAGCAAGATTGACCGCACCGTGGACGGTCTTTAGATACTATTTAGCAGACTCTTGTCCAGCAGACTCTGGTCCCGAGTCGTTCAAACGAAATTAATTAGGACTATAGTACCGACGTAACCCAATCTTCGGACCAAGATCCCGATTGGTCCGTCTTTTAGACCATGGAATTCACTTACTTGAAATCTTGCAACAGACTGTTTCGTGAATGAACCTAGCTTTGAGTGAATTGATTTGGTCGAAGTTCGAACTGACTGCAAGTAAACTAAAACTTGATTATTTTCATATCAGGGCTTAGGAGCAAAGTCAATCGATCTTAACGTTTTGAATTGATATACTTACCCCATAAAGTACAGAAGTAAAACATACAACGTATAAGAACATTTTTGTGATTCAATAACATAATAAAATATGATGACAATATAACGCCGGGAAAACAAGAATCAAATGTACGTTTTAAAGAACTGTCTAAATTGCATTATTAAATAGAGTTTCTTTTTAGATATTGAATTTATTTTATTACCATCTCACCCGGAGGACGTCCATTGCTGGATATCTCTCATCTCCAAGTATTCATCATGAGGGAAATGTTGCCATACTCATCACGCTTGGTAGGCGCAGGTTGGCAAGCGCAGAACGGGATGTTGATACACGGAAAGACGCTGCTCCCCATCTCCCGGAGGTATCTCTTGACAGATTCTTACTGCATCCGCGGGCAAGAGAGGGGGGAGGGGCAGTATTTCTACTGCGCTTTTAGCATTTGTGTACATAAATAACTTTAAACATCTATAAAACATCTCGACAGAGACATCGCGATTTGCGTACAATGTCAATTTGCGAGAAGGACGACAGTGGGCCTCATTAGGACAGGCGGTTGCAATTAAGCCGTGCGTCTTTTGCAACTTAACGAGCACCCAAATTGGGCCCACCCTGCCGCCCTCTCTGGACACGCGTTTTAAATATACATTTTAACGTGCAGGAATTATGGTTTTGCGGGTTTATTATGATGTAGGTACATGTCTTTATATTTTATTCCTAGTAAAGTTGTCGCTCTTTGTTGTAACCCTGGAAGGTATTACCAAATTTGCAGAGAAAGAACAGTAGCAACTTTTCGTACATTGCAGGGTTAAATATTTTAAGATACCGTGATTTTCTTTGAAATTCTTAGCAAATGAACATAAGTATTCTGCAGCGCATCCGGTATGTTCGCTGAGGCGCGTACAGACGGATTTGCTGCCTGTATGCGCAAAAAAACAAACTCACTACTAGGCAGAGTCGTCGGAGCACCAACACCATCCTGAAGATGATAGCGGACAGATTCGATGGTCCGCTATTTAAACACAGCATTGCTGTACTTATGAAGGAGGCCTAACATGTTTGATTATATTATCTTATAATAGATTTAGAACTAATATAATTTAAGAATAATACTAATAATTTGTATGGATTTATATTATCTGAAATAAATGACATTCTATTCTATTCTATTTCTATAAGTGTCAAGCTCAAAATTTGTTTTTAAATTAGCTAAATAATTTTATATCATTATTTTCTTTTGGCTCTCAAGCGAAACTTATGAATGTTTCTTGCCATCATTATTTTAGTTTCATTTACATAAATTCCTGTATCGTATGGCATCCAAAACAATGTTCCGAATTTCAATGTAAAAATAACAAAAGCTGAAATCGAAAGAAACTTTCAAGGATTCCTCCATCGATACCTGTAGTCATAGAAAAATCTCCTAGTGTCTGAATTTCAATCCAAAAATGACGTAAGCTTGTAGCATAAGAGTGATAGAGAGTAGAGAGTGAATGTAGCTGGCACGTCCACGTTGAAAGCCGGTTCGTTAGGGAGTGCGGGCGCCGTCAATCAAGGCAATTGCTGCTCAATCGGCAATCAGCCGCCCCGCGCCGCCCGCCCTAACGAGACTCCGGTAAAATACCAACTTCTTACCCGTTCCCGATAACACTTTCACTAACTAACCAACTTTTTGATTTGCAAGCTGTGTAACTGGATTTTTGAAGTTCAGCGTGGAGTGTTTGGATGCATGCTTTATGTGGGTATTTTGAATTCCTGTTCGTTTTGCGCAAAATATATATTTTTGAAGCAAACGTGAAATATGTTTCGTTGAGGTGCTACACATTATGCTTATAACAATATTTAGCAAATTATTGGCTAAAAGTTTCGAAACAACGTAAAATTTTGATCTAGCTAACTAAGCTAATAAAAAAAAGTTTGAATATAAAACTTGCAGTTCGTAAGTTTACTTGTTTTCACGGGATATTATAAGAAAATTACCACAGAACAGCCATTGCGTATACACGTTAACAAAAGATGTAATAAATCATTATATAAAATTCGTATTAAAGCGTCATAATGTTTATTTAATGCTTCCGCCGCTCCAGCGAACTCGACGTACACCTCCAACTAATTCCATACACACACAGTAATCAGCACGAACGTCATCAGCGTCTTTGTGGAGCGGGACCGCAATCCATCATATCAGGACAAAAGGCGGATAACTGTTTGCGTGAAGCGTTAATTTCGTTAAGGAGTCTCAATCGGGAAAGGCTGCGGTGTGACGTCGCTGTCGATTCATGTACCTGAGGCGCGGGGGTGGACTCGTTAGTTGTTGTTTGCCGAGTGACGCGGGTCAATCAGCAGCGACATGCACGGAACCGCACTTCTTCAGCCCTCCCCCCTCCCTGCCGAGGCCCCAGTGAGCACGGGCCCGCTCGTTAGGCCGCGCCGTCTCTGTCAACTGAGAGACGAGCTTTATCGAATCTACGACGCACGACCCGCGCCGCGGTCGGCCCACTCTTCGCTCTAGTTTGACTCACAACCGCCGGTAAACAAGGGAAATCAGTGTAAAACGAATTTATGCGAACGTCAAATACGGCCTTAAATATCTGATGCTATTTACGAGTATTTGTAGCGACAAATCCGGGCAGTAGGGATTCTCGAAAGCGAAAGTTTCGGTTATAAAAAGCGCATTTCTGAAGGAGAACAGCGGAGATAATTGGACGGAATTCCGTACGTTTAGCTAATTAACACAGCTTGGCAGCTGGTAACCACGTGAGGCAAGTCATGACGCGATGTATTTTACAGTGGCGCCATCTATGCACCGAGTAAGGAACTTTTTATACGAATACTTTAGCCCGCAATATTATAATGTCCAGTTTTAAAAACAACACTGTTATTTCAAACCATTTTCTGTAATCGCTGAGTAATTCGTTATTAAAAGTGTATGAAATAAACGTGTAGTTATTTTAACGAACTATAAAATCAAAATAAAACTGAATTTATTTAAGTAGGTAGTAATTGTATGTTATTTCACATCAATTTACTTCGCAGCTCACCTGAGGCAAATAAACACTCATAATTGGAAGAAAAATACTTCAAAGTGTTTTACAAGATCGCGTGGAAATAAAACTGGTTCCTGGTTATAATGGGCTTAATGCTCGCGACATATTTATCAATAACTCTTATGGTTATTCTCTATGTAGGGGCATTCATTAGACTGAGCACTGCAGCGCTATGACTGTCTGCGACCAATAACTTAGCTCTCCTAATACGTAGCACGTTTATACGTAGAAGGTTAATTGACAACAGGCTGCCTGCAAAAACTTTGTTACCTCCACCCTAAATTAGTCTTTAGCGGGCTTTAACAAGACCAATTTAGCTGGTTTGCTGCATTAGCTGTTCTCGAGACGCCGTCGTCGATCGGTCGTTGTGTGCAAAACTGTGTACTTTTTGTACCTCCGCCAGGTAGAAAACGAAACGGTTCAAAGCATTTTCATAACAATGCGCCCGCGGCTTTCTCGGTATACTTTTTTGGGTGCTTGATGCGTTTGACAGACACGCCATTGTCATCTTCACATGACGGACTAAAAACTGATTAAATCGATCAATGAGAAAGATCGATCGGGAGAGCGGAATCCGATGCCTTAAATGGTACTAATTAGTGATCCATGGAAAGATTTCCATTAGATTCTGTGGATATATTATGTAGGGTGCGTGGTATATAGGTTATTTATCTAAAAAAACAGTAGTTTCACTAAATTTTACTGGAATCAATCTTGTGATATAACGATTTTAATGACTAAATAACCATTCGCGTTTGATGAGTGACTCTAGCGAAAAAGTCTGCAAATCCCGGGCCAGCGTTGTATGATAAGTTGCTACAGGCTCCTAGGAAATAAAAGAAGAGCTTACGTTCAACTTACCTCGTGTAGTCGCTTTTGCATAATATCATCCCGCCTTTGAAGTAGAAGGAGCGGCCCATGTCCGCGAGCGCTTGGCCGCAGCAGGTGCACTTGAGGCAGCCGTGGTGCCAGTATCTGTCTAGCGCGTGCAGGAGGAACCGCTCGACGATCTTGCCGCCGCAGCCCGCGCATTCTTTCAGCGCGGGGTTGTTATTGTTGTGGTACTGCGCGTCGTGCCCGTTCGTGGCGAAGGCCGCCTCGGGCGACGGCGGGTGGGGCGAGCTCAGCTCACCGTACCCGTGGTAGTGCGGGTTCATACTCAGCGCGCTCGCGGCCAGCTTGACGGTTGGAGCGGGGACCGCTCGCACTCACACCACGACTACACGCCCTGCAACAAACAACACAAACTTACAATCAAAGGAATGGCATCGCGCCGGGGCACTCTAAAGGATTGGAAAAGTTTGACCTTGCGGATGGTCTCCTTGAACTAATTTTTCTTGGCGAGGATTCGGATGTAGGCCTGCGGGTGGCCGCTTATAAAATTTTCCAATTAGCAATTTCATACAATTAGGAGCGGGTGAAGGTGCGGGCGGCAAGGAGAGGGCGCGGGCGGGGGAGTGCGTCAACCCGATCCAATTAGCTCGTGGCCGGCGGAGCGGCGGGACGCCCGCGTCTCCGCAGCCCTGTCGCCATAAAACTTAATTAAACGTTTAAAAACAAGTATTCATTAAAGAATAATCAAGCTTATGTAGTCATAAATAACCGGATTGTCCCGCGCGGAACGAGCGCCGTAATTAAGACTGCACAGAGTTGATCAAACGCACTGATTTGAAACTACCCTTCATTAAGAGCCGAGTTGGGCCCCAGCTTCCGCGGTGCAGAAACTAATTAAGAATAACGGACGCTTTAAAAGCGTAATTAATTTAGATTGTAATTCTATTTCTCTGAGAGTAAAGTAGACAATTATTTCAGTAGCCCCTTCTTTTGGAGCGATTTGCTTTGCTGAATGTAATTTGCTTAATTTCTGTGTCGGACAGAATAAAGGGTAGTAACTTGTAGCGGCGTTTGGATTAATATCTAACTGGCGGCGTCCGGGGACAATGTAAACAAACAAACGTCAGTTATTTCTTTTAACACATTTCGCTACATTGTGATAAACGTCTGATGCAGTATTCGCCGGTGATGTTAAACACGTACCGGATTATGGTTGTCAAAGCATGTCAGGCATCACTGTAGACCGATTGAGTTTGAAAATCGCCAGTAATTTATTCTGTTTGATTTTACAGAGATTCACAGATTGATTCCTGATACAGATTTGTACGACCGATTTTAATCCTTCTCATGTCAGAAAGATTCGCTTACGCTACTGTCGCTGCATCAGCGGGCTCAATATCGGTGCTGATGTGATTACTGTAACGATGTAAATAAATATATACCGCGATCCATTACGCTATAGCATCTAAGCCAATGAATATAAAGCTTATTTTGCGAAACTCGCTGTTCCACAGAGGCAGAGGGGCTTATAATATTCGCACATTTGAATCTATCTACAGGAAGATAAAGCTCATTTTCTATTGCATTTAAGAGAATATAGCCAAGTGATCTTAAAGTCCATTTTCGTACTTTTATATGCGTGTTCTGTTCACTAATGAGCCCACTCGCGTGCGCACCATAGATAGTACCGGAATAGGTGCGAACTTAGAACAGCTTTTAATGTATCTGTTTGGTAAATTTTATACAATTTTTCGTTTAATTAGAGTTCATCGCGCTCATAAATAGTTTGCTACAGTCTTATTTTGTAAAAAGCTCAAAGTATCACTTTTTAACAAGATTCTTCAAAACCAAGCAACAGCCAATTTTGCTTTTGAATAAAACTGTGTTTTATTATAGTCTTGTCAGTTTTTCCGGGCCTAAATCAAACCCTAGGTTGTAAAAAAAACATTCAAAATTTTAATAACAAATAAAACTATGCACATTATTTACAGTGATGTTCGTGACTTATTTATTCGGCTTTTTCATGTCGTAAAATAATAAGATAACCCAAATGGATATTTAATCGTAGAAGATTAATTGTATCCGCTTTCCGTAACAGCACTTTATTAGCTCTACATAATACATACATACATACATATAATCACGCCTTTTTCCCGTAGGGGTAGGCAGAGACCACTTCGTTCCACTTGCTACGATCCTTACATACTTGTTTCGCTTCGTCCACTTTCATTATTCCCTTCATACATGCTCTTCGGTTTAGGGTACTCTTGACCTGGCCTTTTTTCAAGACGTCCCTGATTTGGTCTTGAAACGTCCGCCTAGGTCTACCCCTTCCAACACTTTCATTCACACTCGCCTTATACACTTTTTTCGTCAATCGTTCTTCATTCATTCTCTCGACATGGCCAAACCATCTCAGCATACCTTTCTCAATTTTCGTCACTACATCTTCTTTCAGACCACAACGTTTCCTTATCTCACTATTTCTTATCCTGTCACTCAGTTTAACTCCTATCATACTTCTTAACGCTCTCATCTCAACTGCATTTATTCTGCTTTCATGTTTCTTCTGCCATGCCCAACTTTCACTTCCGTACATGAGTGTCGGAACCAACACTCCCTCATGCACAGCCAAACGAGCCTTGTTAGACACCTTCCGACTGTTCATAAAGGAGTGCAAAGCTCCATTAACCATGTTTCCTGCATTCACTCTTCTTTCAATATCACTCTCACACTTTCCATCTCTTGTAAACTTTGAACCCAGATACACAAACTCATTCACCTGTTCAATTTGTTCACCTCCAATCACGATATTGCAGTCTGTCACTGCCTCATCTCTTTCAAACACCATCACTTTCGTCTTCTTTACATTCATCTTCATTCCCTTTCTAACAAAAGATCCACTCATAGCAGTTACCATCTCCTGCAACTCCTCGGCCGAAGACGCAAGTAATACTTGGTCATCAGCATAGAGAAAACATTTGACGAGTAACTCATTCATTCTCAACCCACTTTCATTCTCTTTTAAATCTGTCAAGCAATTGTTCATGAACAGATTAAACAGCCACGGTGACGCTACACATCCCTGTCTAACACCTTTTTCGATATTAAACCATTCAGTGAATGCCCCGTTTATCCTTACACAAGCACTAGAATCCCTATAAAGGGATTGCAATGCTCGTATAAGGACACTGCTCACACCGTTCATGGACAATGCTGACCACAATTCATTTCTCACCACTCTATCATAGGCTTTTTCTAGATCCACTCTACATAATGTGCGATAGAATAGGTATGGAGCTGTTTATATCACGTTCATACTAAGTTCACTACTAGCTTTGCCATTGAGTGCCGGCAATAAAATGCTGCACCTCCTCTCTTGCATGTGGATGCAGTAAGAATTTGCCGAGGGATACCTTTATAAGATGGGCAGCAGCGTTTGCCGTGTATCAACATCCCGTAGTACGCTCGCCAATCCGCCTGCCAAGCGTGGTGTGTATGGCCACAACCAATTTTTTATTCGGTTTCACACGTGAAAAGACGCAGGCAAGGTAAATAAATTCTTCAAATATTTTTATCTTCAGCAGACGTACAGCTTAATCTATAGCTTATACAATAACTCTCAGGCTTGACATAATTAATGTGGTACGCTCATAAATAAAAGAGAATTTATTTGGGACACGATTCACGATATAACGTGCATAATTACTGAAACTTGCGTCTATTATACCGAAAACTAGAGCTGAATTGTCTTCTATATCTATCGATTTAGAGTTCGTAATTCCGTTGTTTGGTGTTGCGTGTCAAGCGCGGGGGTGGCTTGGGAACCGACAGGTGCTGTTTTCATTATTCAAGACCCATTGATTGGGTACTTTGTTGCTGTTTAAAAATCTAAGGCCAAATTCACATCGAAAATACAACGCCAAAATACCCCACGACCACGATTACAACGTTACATTGTTTCCGTGGTTGTCTGTAGGTATTTGTTTGCTAAAAGAAACTAATTTTCGTGGTCAGTAGGCCTAATAACGCGATTCTTCTGGGATACTCTTCTAGGATAAAATGATTGATTGATTGAATGATTGACTATCACTACGTACTGATCATAAAGGGCTGTCACCATACTCGCCACGCTTGGCAGGTGGGTTGTTGATACAGGGGAAGACTCCGCTACCATCATCCGGAGGTATCCCTTAGCAGATCCTTACTGCATTCACAGACAAGAGAAGAAAGGGGCACTCTACGGCTATGATATAAAATACAAAAAATATATACATTTAGCATTTAGGGAATAGACGTGCAACCAAAGGATCTATATAGAATCGTTTCTATCATAGACAAATAGCGTGCTAGGTCAACAAGATAAATTTCGCGATTTTCGTCTCGAGAATCGAAATGTTCGACTCTCGTCGTCGAATCATGCATTACCATGGAACTTTTTATCCTCCGTGTGAGTATCACCTTAATAACAACCAACCGGTAACAAAGCGATGAGCCCCTATTTACAGCTTAAGTGATTTTTTTTCAATTACAACGATGATTTTGAATTTTTAGCCGTAAAACTGTAAGTCATCCTTGTTAGTGGATGTTTGTTTCCGTATTCTTTGAAGTGGTGGTGGCACTAAGCATGGTGACGATGCGTTTATGAACTATTATGAACATAATAATTACGAGGAAGAGTCTATGGATCGGTTTGTCTTTATGGGAGTTCCTGTAAGCCGCCCAGTAGTTTGAACTGGTCTAGGTGTTCCCCAAACCAGGTGATGACGCATTAACTATTAGTCAGATCAAGGGTTAATTTAAATTTTAGTTGGATATTTTAGTGACTCAGATCCCACTAATATTACAAGCCCGTAAGTTTGTTTGTTTGTATGGAGGTTGGTTACCTACTGGACAGATCAAAATTGAAACTGCAACGATTTTCTAAACGTACAAAACTGCGGCCAGAGGCTTGACATAAATAAATTCTTCGCGGTATAATATATTAGTAAAATGTTGGCTTAGTACACTACAAGTATATAGTATAGTATACAAGGTAGCACTTCTACAGTTAGCACTATCACATAACAGCAATTCCTCACGGAAATAACAATTTGACGCTGGAAATATTTCTCAGGTTACAGCACAGTTTCATCGGTCACTATTCAAACCCCTCAGCTTAGTACAAACCCGAGTAACGTAATTAAGACGTAACCGCCGGCGAAATTAAACGCGAAACGGAATGAGAATGTGAGACTAATTAGAGCCGCGAGGGGGAGAGGGGGTAGGGGTGCAAAGAAAGCTTTCGTTCTCCCTTGCTGACTGTTGCATCGAAAACGCCATGATACCAGTAGCTTGCTTAGAAATTTGATACTGTTACCACAGATTACAGTACCTCTGTGGCTGTCACCATCATCTCAGCCGTAGGACTGCTGTCCACATCCACTGCTGGACGAATGCCTTCCTCATGAATCTCCAAGATTATGAAAGAGTTGTTGCCATACTCGCTACGCTTGGCAGGGGGGTTGGCGAGCGCAGTACGGGATGTTGATACACAAAAGACGCTGCCGCCAATTTTCCGGGGTATGCTTTGTCAGATAACCCTGCTAAGCGTGGCGGGTTTGGCAATAACCCCTAAAGATCAGTACTCGGCCATGAGGGAGGCCTGTGTCTAGCAGTGGACGTCCTACGGCTGAGAAGATGATGATGATAATATTTACGAAGGAGGATTTTTCCCTCATCAATCATTATATAATATAATGTTATATAGTACACAAATGTAATATAATAATAATAATACAAAGGTATACTATGTCATACACTGGTTTACGACCCTGCGTGCCGCGATACCTACCCACGCAACTATACATTTCACGCGTCCACTACGCCGTGACAGCAGAGGGTGTGGTAGAATACCTGAAGCAGAAAACTGGTTTCTCCATGAGAGCCGTGAACTTGGTTGGTGAAGAGAATTTTAATTCATATATGGTGAGAGTACCTATGAAGCGGCTTTCGACATTTATGGACCCTGCATTCTGGCCGAAAGGTGTCTTGTTTAGGAAGTTCATCGGCCGCCTGACACAAGACACCGCGCGCACGTCACATCGGACGCTATAAAATTGATGTGCTAATTATAAGTCTATTTAGGTGCTATTGTATTTTACAATCTTTTATCAAGCTTGCCCTGTATGTAATGTATGTAACTATATTTGTTCGCGGAATCTTGCAACTCAATTTTGAAGCAGATATCTTCAAGCAATTGAGCTGAAATTTTCATGTTTCCTTTGGATGACAATGCATGGTCAGCTATGTGACGTCACTCTGAATCGAACATAGCGCAACACCCAAGATGGCGGACTACTTATTTTTAATGTACTCTTATAATATGGGTATCAAATGAAAGGGCTTGCTGAGAAAAACTCAAAAAATAAAATGACGTTACTCTGAATCCAACATGGCGGAACACCCAAGATGGCGGACTAATTACTTTTGATGTACTCCTATATTATGGATATCAAATGAAAGAACTTGCTGAGAATAACTTAAAAAATTAAATGACGTCACTCTGAATTCAACATGGCGGAACACCCAAGATGGCGGACTAGTTATTTTTATTAGACTCCTACAATATGGGTATCAAATGAAAGGGCTTGCTGAGAATAATTCGAAAATGAAATGACGATACTCTGAGTCCAACATGGCGGAACATCCAATATGGCGGACTAGTTATTCTTAATGCACTCCTATAATATGGGTATCAAATGAAAGGCCTTGCTGAGAGTTACTCAAAAAATTTAATGACATCACTCTAAACCCAACATGGCGGTATACTCAAGATGGCGAACTAGTTATTCTTAATGCACTCTTACAATATGGGTATCAAATGACAGGCCTTGCTGAGAGTTACTCGAAAAATTATGTGACATCACTCTAAATCCAACATGGCGGTATACTCAAGATGTTGGACTAATTCGAAAAATGTAATAACGTCACTCTAAATCCAACATGGCGGGCATGAAATGAACAGACAAGAAACCAACTTTCCAGTGATAACTAAAAAGTAAAAAATAAAATAAAAGTAAAAAAAACTTTTTAACAAACGAGCTTTTATTTAAACGTACTAAAAATAATAAAATAAACATTTTATTAAAGTTTAATGTCAACATAAAACGTCTTTACACATGTTTTTTAATTTTAATTTATTATAAAATGTATTTATTTCATTGTATCTTTAGTATTATATATATATATGTAACCTTTGTAATGTATTTTTATATGTGCATGTAGTTGGAGAGACCTTGCCTTTTCGTAACACAGTTTTTTAACTAGCACGGGAGGTAAGGTATTGATAATTACGGTAAATATTTTATAATATTGTTAATGTTTTAATAAATAAATGATTGATTGATTGATACCCCATGCTGAGACGCAGGAGTTAGATCCCCGCCGGGGACAAAATGTTTACTTTATCTGCAGATATTTGTCCCGGGTCTGGGTATTTTTCTGCGTGATAAATATACTTGTTATAAGTATATAATATTTACATATGTATATGAGAGTATAGGTAGATGCCCCGAGGTTCTTGCGACATTTGCTCTATTACGTTGCAGTTAGAATGTTATCATAAACCAGTTAGGGACATAAATACATTATTGCAGTATTTTATAATCGGCTCAGAACAAGACCAATTGAACCCAATGCAATGGTGTCATTTATTTAAATAAAGACAAAGCAAGGGCATTTTGCAATATGAGTAATATAGTCCCGCATTCATTCGTTGTGGTTTGACATTGACGCTTTGTTTATCGCAGTTACTTTGTATACGTTATTTATAAATTATGCTGGACACTACACGTATCACGTATCAGTCCTAAACTAAGCAAGGTCTTGTTATATATTTTTGTAATTAATTCGATTTAGGCATTGATATAAATCGTAGATGAGCCCTCAGACGAAAAACTCTGGCATTGTGTTTACAATACTGCCGACGAATGCGCAACACGCCACGCGTACCGAAAAAATAGTGTTTATCTCTTTTTCTCCCACATTATTTGCACAATACTTTCTCTTTCTTGCATGAGTGAGCTCACTCATATCGTTTGGAAACACAACGACGCGGTCTCAGCACGGTGAGGGCGTATCTAACGATTTATATCAATGTATTTAGGATACATTATAGTTCGTAAAACTTTGCTTGAAAATTTTTACGTACTAATTTTTTGTGTGGCAGCGTCGTACTTAATGGATGGCATTGCATGAATAGTGATGTGCGATGCCGACAGGTCATCGTAACTTACATTATAACTACCGTCATATTTTCAGCATCGTCCCAGCCCTAATCGTACGTAGCATCCGTCGCTGTGATCAAGCTAAGTTTTACAAACTCATGAGCATGTTAAACGCAAAATTCTTTGGAGGCTGATTTTTTTCCCAATTTTTAAGCTTAATTTGTCATGTCTTTTTTCTTGGCTAATTAAAATTTTTTTTTGTTATTTAACTTCATCGTCGTCCAGTAACATAATATTTACTTATAATTAGTCGCCTGCTACATGTGGAAATTTGTAATTAGCCCTCAGTAACTATAATTCTTTGTCTATTAGTTTATAAGCTAGCTGTTAATTTCCCAAATATTGTAAAAATAAAATAAAATAAAACTCTATACAACCGAGGCAAATTTCTGCGGAAAAGTAAAGAGCCACTGAGGTTGTCTTATCACCACAGCCCGATTAGCCAGCAGCGCTATATACCTTCTGTACAGTCAGGTAAGGTAAGTACTGTTTTTTTCTTTATTTATTATGGAGGGTTTTGCGGTGACTTAATATACAAGATTAAGTAACCCTCAAATAGGTACTGTCGAGAACAGGTCCAAAATGGCAACAAACACATTGTGCGATAGTTCTTACGCTTTTTACAAAAAAAACCGACTTCATAAATAAAATATAAATTGTTGCTGAAAATACCTAAATCGTATGTACGCTTTAGCCGTGGGGTGCCGGCGGTAGAAGGTTACCCCTCCTCTCCTACCAAGGATGCAGTAAGAGCCTGCTAAGGGACACCTCCGGAAGATGGGCAGCAGCGTCTTTCCGTATATCAACATCCCGTACTGCGCTCACCAACCCGCCTGCCAAGCGTGGTGAGTATGGCAACTGCCCCTCATAAAGATCCATGAGGGAGGCCTTAGTTCAGTAGTGGACGTTTTACGGCTGAAATGATGATGATGATGATGTACGCTTATTAAATTTAAATAAATTTGTCTCGATTTATCATGGATCACCTCATAAGAACTGGGTTCAAAAAAATCAAGCAAATATTATAAGTTGTAACAAAAAACCCAAAGGCAAGTTTAAATTTTGGGTATAAACCATACCTTGAGGGACTCCAGTACACACAATTACATAAGTTCATTCCATTTAATTTAATTCCAATGAATGGTGCTCATGATCATAATGTGCAGTTCAGTATGATGATTAGTAGATAGGGATATATTATCTTAGCCATCTTCCGATGTCACCCGTAAGTTTTGTAATATTGAAGAGTTGATAACCATTTGTGGTCTTCTGATGAAAAAGACCACAAATCGAAACGTAGATCAAAACGTCTTTGTGGAAGTGATAGTTTCACTTTACCAAATCACTTACTTTCTGAATGCAATGCTTGACTTCTAGCTTAGATGCCAAAAATGCTATATTTTTGCCTACAATATTTGAGGAGTTCCCTCGATTCCTCTTCCTCATCCCCATCATCAGAACTTGTATCAAATGGAAAACAAATGGGATCTGATTGAAAGTGATACACTTTTCGAACTCAAAAAAAAACCCAAATCGATATAATACACGACGGAGTTCTGTTATGTATAACAAATCAAACAGACGACTTGAGAACCCCCTTTTTTAAGTCAATTAAAGATGTCCGAAAAGGGTTGACTTGGGTCAAAAATAATTGTGCTTATTCTCAACTCTATTTGGTTCTATTTACAAGAAACGTGTTCACATGATCTAAACAAAATAACAGTCAAATATTATCCGTTATTATAATGAAAAATAATGATTGTAACATTGTGTAAGTGGGAATGGTACATCGATCAAACGGTTTTTGTCTCAGAGGCAAAACTTTGAATACCTCTTATGTAGTCGACGAAAGTAGTTGTATGAACAACTCATGATGAAATCGTTATATTAAATTAATAAGAAATAATAATATTAATATTCCATAAGAAATATTTTTGCTTGCTTATTCAAGCCTAAGAATTAATTTCTTGGAGGCTAGAGAGGTTAAATATCAATAATTAATTAAAAAATAAAGTCGTGCCAAAAAATTATAAATAATGGGTATGTCAAATTTTTTATCTAATAATTCTGAAACTGTGTAAAACTGTTTGTCATATACCTAACCATAATTTTAATTTATATTCAAAACAATTTATCGGTAGGTCTTTAATGTCTCTCGGAATTTTATTGTAAATGCGTCCACACATTGCAAAACAGTTTTTGTGACTTGACTAATATTCATTACCAGAAAAAAACTAAAACCAACTAAACTTAATGAAACTAGCGTAAAATGGTCTAAAATGACATACCTATTGCTATTCCGTGGGTGACGATCTAAAATGAAGTCGGACCAACATGACCATATTTTACGTTCACAGTCCTAAGTTTTGAAACATCAAACCTCTGTAATCAGAAATTAACTAGCTTTAGGAAAATGCAGAACCGACACCAATCAATTTCTATTATGACAACTTTCCGGTGAGCAGTCAGCATTACCTAGCGCTCTCCAATACTTCTACTCTACCGCTCCTGCGGCCGGTTTGAGGTCACGCCGGATGAATGCCGGGGCCCATTAACGGTCATTATATGCAAATAATATTACACTTAGCTTGTACAGAGGTAATGCGAATACTACGGACGTTTGTATCGATTTTGAGAGCCGCTTGCTGATATGTTAACCTTTGAAAGTATTTAGCATTTATTGGGCTTATTAGTATTTTATTTAGATTTTCGTAAACTTTCGCGATCACAATTCATTATAATATAATAACATAAACACGGGAATTTATCGCGTAATACCTTTGATTATTCCCGACGTTTCGACTGTGTTTCAACAATCGTGGTCCCGGGTTGACTCTGTTGAAACTGTGTTATCTAATAATAAATAATCAAAGGTATTACGCGATAAATTCCCGTGTTTATGTTATTATAGTATTTTATTTGTTTTTAGCCCGTTTTGTCCCACTACGCACACAGGGTAAACGGGTTTAGTAGCTTTTAAATTATGACATTATTATGTAACCATTTTTGTAAAAACTTTAATTTACTAATCTCTATTATTATATTCTGTCTTGTCTTTGAAAATAAATATAGTACTTTACTTTACCGTTTATTTAACATTTAATTGGTTCTGGTAGGCTATACCTAAAAGATAAACATATGCCATCACTGACTTTTTGTAGACCTTTAAAATAGGAGCAACTCCATCGTGTATTGTATTGTTAAAGGGTTAAGCAGCGTTTCCGATGATAACTACCAGTCGGGTAATTATGGCGTTCTAATTCAGCTGCTATATTAAAATTAATAAAAAGCTTTTAACCCATCAAGGGATTAAAAAAGCGAATGAATGCAAAGTTACTTGCCTAATGAAGCATGACAATTAACTCAAAAACTTGAAGTTGCGTCCGATTGGATGACATTAATCAATGGCGGGCCGAATCCCAACCGAATGGGTTAGTTCTGTAGTGAGCTGTGTTTGTATCATTTGAAAATATTAATCACAACTAGTAAACACAATATACAGATAAATAAAATAAATAAATAATGCTGGACAAATCACACAGCATCATCTAGCCCCAAGCTAAGCAGAGCTTGTGTTATGGGTACTAGATGACTGATTATATATAGGAAAACACCCAGAACACCCTGAACAAATATCTGCAGATCGTACAGACATTTGTCCCGAGGCGGGAATCGAACCCGCAACCCCTTGCGTCGCAGGCGGACCTTCGCCCGCTGCGCCACAGAGCTCGTCAAATACAGGATGCATTATAATAACAGTGTACTAACCCGGGGGTTTTCAGTCCATGAAAACCCAAGACACGAAAAAACGTGATTAAAAAAACTCGGAAGAAGTTCAGGATCGTGATGTCTGGAAGGAATAGGGGGAGGCCATTGCCCAGCAGTGGGATTATGATGGCTAATAATAAATAATAAATAAAAAAAATATTTGAAATTTTACTAGATGATGTGATGTGAAGATAATTGTTTTTTTTTTAACATACATTAAAAGAGACTCTGTATTTATAGGTATTTTTATTTGTACCGGTACGACTACTCTTTGCGGAGGCCCTGTCAAGAATCAGCTGGCCTTTGGGTATCATTATCGTATAGTCCGATGTTTTAAATAGCACAAAATTTAAAATAAACATGTAGTCTTTTCATTTTGAATAAAAACCACCAAATCCTTAAGGTCGTAAATCTAAAGTTGTTCCTTGGGGTAAAAATCTCCCCCTTTCGGCTTAGAACACATAATATAATACAACCTGTATTGCACTTACGGGTGCTAAGAATTATGTATCAGCGACATAATCAGAATCTATCCTGATATTGTAAAGCTGAATAGTTTTTTTGATTAAACGCGCTAATATCAAGAGCAACTGGATCAAACCAAAAAACCATTTTATCGTTGGGTAGCCGATTTATCGAGGAGGGCTATAGGCTATATTGGATTCCTATTATTTATTAAGTAGATGTTTATTATTTAAAAAAGCTGTTGGTTTTACATTATATATATATATATATATATATGTATGTATATATAATAAAAAACTCGTAGTTTCATAATTAAACTCGTGTTTTACAAAACAGAAAGAAATCGTAATTACTCGTATGAACTGTTAACTCATTCATTTTATTTTATTGTGGTCAGGCATCCGTATCCGCATCATGCTGAACTAAATTAAACATTTTTAATATGCGTATATTATTAATGTTTTATTTTTAGGGGGCGAATCCGCCTAATATGCATAGTGATGTCTGTCTGTCTATATGTCTGTCTGTGCATGAGACGATTACAACCGAACTCGTTGACCGATTTACATGAAACCTTTTTCGTTAGCATTGTCTTAATGACAGAAGGGTACTGATTTTTTGTTGACCCTAGGGTCACAGGGACTGGAGTTATTGTGACCTCAAAAGGTCACCAAAGTTAAAAAATGGCATTTTTCGAAAACCTTCGCCCCCTTTTCTGGTACCCCCGATGCTTGTTTTAAATATCTATAATTTTCACTAGAAACTAGTTGGTAGAATCCTGCGGAAAAATGATTGTGCTCAATGAACGAAATGAAAACGAACGGGTTAGGCCCAACCTCGCCCAACCTGTCAATGAAATTGATATTTTATGTTCCCGTGGGCGAAGTGGGCCCCAATTTGTCCACAGTTTTTTAATTAGTACGGATGTGAGAGAATTGCTTTAATATTTGCACATTGTCAGTGCAGATAAAAAAATATGCTGGGCGGTTTTTCAAGTAAGAAGTGAAATATAAAATTGAGTTTGGTTCATACAAATAATCTTTTTAATATAAAGTCAGCTCAACAATATTGACAGTTAGAAAATAAAAATGTTGTAAAAATATGTTGAGTTTAATTATTAAGAATAAATATATTACGTATCTCACTTCGAAAACAAACGAGATCGTAGAGCAATGCGAGCGCGTGGGAAAGAAGGAGAACGTGCCGCGTAACACTCCACTCCCTGATGAAAAATCCCCTACGAGGAACTAAACACGTTGTAAACCTATTTTCGTATAATTAAATTGAGTAGCAAACCCGTTCGATATTAAAATACTTATGTATGGTTAATATGTGTTTATGATCGCGAAAGTTTAAAAAAAGCCAAGAAAGCTTAGTCACAACTACAAAAAAGTTAAACATTTGAAACAAAGTACGATTGAGAAATAGTTAACTTCCATTATTACGCAAGCGGCAATAAGTGCACCTAAGACGCCCGACTGTTTCTAATTTAAAACTTGAATATTTAGTGCAGATGAGTTATGTGACGTCTAATTTAGGCTAGAATAAACAAATGAGCTTTATAGTTTTCATTAGCGATTGTGTGATGATCAGAATACTTACTACATATTACTTAAGTATTGCTATTTGCGTTATTTGATTACGCAGACGATTGATTTTATAATTTTATATGGCGTGAGAAATTACTTACAGAAAGTTGGACGTATACAATTGAATTAATAGAAGACTGAGGTGATTATTAATATTTTTTGTATATAAATAAGTTTTATTTTATTTTTTAGATTTGTATAATATGTTGAAATATTGTTTTTAAATTAAGAATTTTGTTTTTGATGATAATTATTATCATCTTGTGTCGCATACAGCAGCCGCTAGGCGCCTGCTTAATAGAAAAAAATTATAAAAAAACTTATTTGGTTTCGCTATTTCGTTACTTACACTTAGGTTCAGTCTTTATTGTATTTCAACTTTTTACTAACCCTATCTGAATTTATGTGCTCTGAGGTAAAAAAAATATGTTACGTATTTTTACTTATTTAGCATCAACGACAGAAGTGCCGCTGGAAGATGATGTGGTCTGCATCTTTACTACCAATGGTTGATTGTTAATCAGCACTTAACTTCCGGTTTTTGACTTTATAAATATTATCTTATTATGTAAGTAATTATTAAATTTATCATCGTTTAAAAGTAAGAATGTAACCTGTTAACACAACAGGTTAGAGTCCACGACACCACTGAAGTCAGATAGACGCGGTGCTGCTATCTTTGAACTAAATACAGTTTGTACTGTAGAATTTAATTCCCGCTTTTACTATGAGACTTTGGTGGTGGCAACTCTTACTTGACCGTATTAAGCTTCAGAAGCTTAGAGCTTGTCAAAGAATCTGAAGCGAGGCTAATCCGTGATTTTCTTACTATTGCGTTTGTACTAAAAAATATAGAAGGGTCTATAGACGTATGACTGAATTTGTGCTAAGGAATCTTGAATAATGTTGACCCAGAAAGTCAACCCATGTAAACACCGCAAAAAGTCGAGTGTGAGAAAACCTCCAGCGATGTCTCGAGCGTTCCCCTTGTTAATGTATATTTACGTGGGAAGTATTTAAGTGACTACAATGTAATGATCAACTAGATACGACGAGCAAAAAGCTTACAAGGATCAATTTACTTACCCCACGCAAGAAGATTGCAATTATCATCGTGTGACATGATACGTACTGTCATATGTCGGGAGAGAATGTTAAATGTCGATTATAATCTCGCATTAGTGGCAATTTTGTCGCACGTTTATGTCGCTTTGTGGTGTTGTGGCTTGAAGAAAAACTTGTATAGCCTGCTCAGTAAAAAATGTATACATTGTCTATGAATTACTACCATAGCTTCGGGCAATGTCGTCCTATTAAAACTCTATCTGAATTGTAACAGCTCGTTGAGTATCTCATTTTTTAGAACTATAAACACTAATAGTCCGGATCTATAAAAATGTTCCCGGTGTTTTACCGCGATAATATTACTATTATATCTATCTATCTATCTTTTTTTTTAACTGTTGTATATTTTTTTCTATGTTCAATAAATTATAATAATAGAGGTAGTTTAGTTAAGATTAGAGCTGCTAGAATCATTGATTACCACGTTCTCCTCGTAACTAAGAAGAAATGGTGAGAGTCTGTGAAGGATCGGGATGATTGGAAAACTTTAGGAGCCAGCGGTGGATGTAGGCCACTTCCAACCGCAATACTTGGAACTACATGAGGCCTATGTCCAACAGTGGACGTCCTATGACTGACATGATGAATATGATGATTATGTAGAATTGTCTCAAGTATGCATCCTTTGTATTCCTTCCTATTACAAAGACCACTTATCACCTCAGCTTTTTATCTATTATATTATGAAAAAGTTCATACACTAGATATATATATATATATATATATATATATATGTATATATATATATATATATTATATATATGACTTTGTTAGTTTTAGCAAATAATTATTATATATTACAATTATCACATGTCATCGAACTTAAGATACTCTCGTTATCAGTTAGGTGTTTATCTAATGGCTAATACTGATAACCCTATTGTGTACATCAGTCATTGCACTTTACTTAATGTGTAAGAAAGTTTTAATTGATTTACAAATATATAGGATTGACAAATACACATCATTTCAGTCGAAAACGTCCACTACTGAACACAGGCCTCCCTCATGGATCTACATAAGGGGTAGTTACCATACTCACCACGCTTGGCAGGCGGGTTGGCGAGCGCAGTTTGGGGTGTTGATACACGGAAAGACGCTGCTGCCCATCTTTCGGAGGTGTCCCTTAGCAGGCTCTTACTGCATCCACGGGCATGAGAGGAAGGGTAACATTCTACTGCCGGCACCCTACGGCAGATAAATATAAAGCACAAATACATATAAAATATTTATTTTCATTTAACGTGTAATTTTTGTATGTATGTTTGGAAGGGTAAAATTAATCAAATTAAATTTGAACCACTTTATGACATCAGATTGAGCTGAAATTCAGTTTTCGTGACAGTACAATATGTAATACTCCATTATTTCTAAAGGGCTGCGCCGCCACGATATGGCGTACGATGTATTTTCTGTCAATCCTTTTAAAAATTCGGTCTAAAATTTTGCTTCTTAAATATTAACTTACTTAAAACCACTTATTGACGCGTCACAACATAATGTTTTCCAGAGGAATGTTTGCATTTTCAACTGACTGTCTTATTTTAACCGATAAAAAAATAAGGAGGTTTCTCAATTCGACCGTACATAACATATATTTTTTATGTGTGTTCGCGGATTATTTCGTCGGTCATAGACTGATTTTGATGATTATTTTTTTAATTAAAGGAATCAGGCGTTACTTTGCGGAAATCCATGACAATAAAACTATAAGTAATAATAAGTAATATAATAAAACAATAAGGTTTTCGTTCCAGCCGCCGACCAGTCAACACCTCAGCGTCTCACCTGATGATGCCTCGCGGAGAGGCGAAACACGTGTCGTCGTATGGTTTGGGTATGCATGCTGCACTGACAACCTAGTTCTCACTGCATGTGCATAATTAGCGGGCGGGAGGGCGGTGCTCCTGCATCTCAGCATAAGCGGAATTAAAACTTCACAAAAAAAGTAAACCGATGAATATTAACTAAAAGTTGGTAAAATAATTGTACATTTGAGTCGGATTTGGTATAAAACATGCCAAGTAGAAATCTGAAATTCGACTCAAAAGTTATTTTCCAAATTTTTTGTTAATATTTGTCGGCATACTTTTTTTTGTAAAAGGCACTTATAAAATGTTATGTCCAACTGTTTTTATGTCTCTAAGTACCTAAATGTATTCGGAGAAGTGTGAGCCGTCTGGTAATTTGAATCTGTGTTTTTATACACTAAACAGTTAAACAGCGGTTGAGTGATGATTTACCGTTATGCGCAAGAGTTGTCAACCGCGACTTTAAATGTTGATGTTGAAGTTTTAACATTAATAGTCTAAGATCCGGCTGCAAGATAACTACGTTCATCTGTTAATCTTATCTGAACACGATTATTAATTAATAGGTAACACCCCTATTAGTTTTAAATAGCACATGCGACGGTAGAAATTAAATTTATTGTGTTGTACGGTCTACCAGTTTTTGCAAGTAATTATTGCGGGAAAAAGTTTTTAGGCAAACCGTTGAATAAATATTGTTATATTTATCTCTACTTATTTATCAATAACAATTGTGTTTTGATTAAATAAAAGATGAACGAAGTTATCATTCAACTGGCACATTGACTATAACAACGGCCTGAGTCAGAACGAAATGCGTTATTTTTTATGGCGTTTGTAATAACTTTAAAAAGGAAACAAAACAGAATACGAATATTATTTTCACGTAAATTAACGTATGAGAAACGCAGTAAGTTCGAAAGGTTGTGTACTTGTGTTCCAGCAATGTATGAGGCACTGCCATGGATTATGTCAATGTGTCTTGAAATGTATAATATGCACAATCTAGATTGTCTAAAGTATTTTTATAAAAATAATCTTAATTTTTACTAGATCCACTGTATTGTACATAGACCTAGGCAAGAATAGAACCCTCATACAAACAATTCCCCTCATACAAACGTTAACGCGCTCTCATCGAAAGCATCCTGTACTTAAATGATAATAATAAGGATTCATTATTATTATTAATTCAAAAAGGATTACCACAAATTTCTTCTTTTCAATTTGTTAAATTACTTTCCCTTTATGTTTAATTATTTACATATTATTTAAGTAGAAGATCAAACATTACTTCAAACGTTCGAAATAATAAATAATTGGATGATTTATGTAACATGAATCTCTCTTAACGGTGTACTATCCACGTCCGCTTAACAATTATTAATATCAAACGATTAATAAACTTTGATCAATCGCATCGCCCGGGGCATCGGTATAAAAGGCCCAATTACATCGAATGTAGCTAATTTCAATCAAATACCACTAATTAGCTGACATGAAGCGTTCTTTGTGTAGCCGCTTAATAAATTGTGTTGCCGCTTAACAAATTGCTCAATTGATGTCGTTAATCGGACTGCGGACTCGTTACAGCTGTTTAGATAGCTTGCAGTCACGACATTGCTATTTGATAAGGCATAATAAGCTGGGCTTTCATTATTGTATCATATGTATTCATTATCAGGGATAAAATAATAGGCATATGCTAATTAACCTTAGAGAGAGCACTTCCCGAATAATTGTATTTGTACAACATTGTCCGATTACAAGCATTATTTTCTTTATTTAAAGCTGCATTTAAATTTATTTATGTACTATGTCGGGTATCCATGACTCCCTCGCACCAAAAAACTGGGAATCTCTTAAAACTGGCGAATTCTAGATTTCTTTCCCTCTATAACGACTTGTTTTCATGAGCTCAAACCCGCCCTCTTGCGTTTGTACACATGTTATATATAATACACCATGTATAAACAGCGCAGCATTACACTTTCTATTTCTTAATGCAAGGAAGGTGACAAATTACAACATCAAAATAAGATTGGAACTTTAACATTCTAAAATATTCAGTTAAATTCGACTCCCCTCGATTCATCTCAAATCAATTCATCAAAGCCAACATTAAAAACACCATTACAGACCATAGACAAATTATCTTCTGACGGTCGTATCTCTGATATTCATTTAATGACTTTAGCATTGAAAAATTGCCGTGTTCTCATAACAAATGGGTAGACGGTGATTATAATCGTGGATCTGGTTCAATCTGGTTCATTACAGCTCATTAAAGTTAGCCGGAGGTTACGATGATAATCTAAAGTAAATATTTTGTTTTCAAACTAATTAAAAATACGGCTTCCTTATAACATGATTTGGTATTTTCCTCAATTAATTGCTACACGTGAAACCAAACACAAATTTAAAAGTAAGTTTTTATTGTTTTATAATATTCTAGGCGGATAACTTATGACTGAGTTTGTATGAAAAATGTGCTCATTTAACACGTGCTTTAACAGTGAAGGAAAAGATAGTGAGAAAACCCGCGGCTTAGTTGGCTTCAGACGTACCTGTTCTTTCCTCTGACTAAGCCGAGAGGGTTGGAATAGATGCAGGGCAAGCCTAATCCATGTAACAATGTCCTTGGCACTGCAGCGTCCCATACAACATGAATACCAGTTGCTGTCGCTCTATAAATTATCTACAATAGATTCAGATGCCTTACATCGTATGAAAAAGTGTACCAAAGATCAAAATGTATTTTGAATAAAACTGTTATCAAATAACTTAACACTATTTAAAATGTACCTTTACAAATAAAATGTCCGCCTGTATGTAGACACACATCATCGCAGTTTGACGAGGGCAATAAAACGTTTTATTCTAAATCGTATATATGTCATTTTTAACGTTCCATTTGATTGACATTTTGATTCAATGTCTGATAGTCACCAGGTGGTCCCGAACATCTCACTATAATATTATAAATCCGAAAGTTTGTTTGGATGTATGGAGGTTTGTTACCTATTCACGCAAAAACTACCCAACGGATTGAGTTGAAATTTTGCACACGTATTGATGTGGAACACTTTAATATGATAAATCCGAAAGTTTGTTTGGATGTATGGAGGTTTGTTACCTCTTCACGCAAAAACTGCCCAACGGATTGAGTTGAAATTTTGCACACGTATAGATGTGGAACAGGAAACACATAGGCTATTTTTGTTCCAAAATTGAGTTCCCAAAGATAATAGCAGTAATATGACGTAAACAGTTTTCTTTTGTATGAAAATTTGACTTTGTTACATCTTCACGCAAAAACTACGCTACGCGTATAGCTGAAACTTTGCGCACAAATAGATGTAGACCAAGATAAACATAATATGTCCTTCTTTTTGTAAGTAGTTCCCATAAGATAGATATGACGTAATCAGTTTTTCTTTGTGTGATATTTTTTGTTACATCTTCACGCAAAAACTACGCTAAGGATTGTGCTGAAACTTTGCTCGTAGATAGATATAGACCCAGATTATCATAATTTACTACTTTTAGTTCCGAAAATTAGATCCAGTAAGGTAGTTATGACGTAATAAATTTTAATTCGTGAAATAATTTGTCTCTTTTACATCTTCACGAAAAAACTACGCTGCAGATTAAAATTTAAAAGATAAGTCATAAAAATTTTCAGCTACCGCAACGTCTGCCGAAGGATCTTATTCGTTCCCGCCAGGTCAAATTGTACCGTATTCAGCTCCCGTTAGATAAAAGTCGAGAAAAAACAGATTGCCAGCTACCGCAGCGTCTGCTAAAGTACCTTATTTTACTCCCGTCAGGTAAAGTATGAGAGATGCGTCGTAAAAAAATTCCAGCTACCGCAGCGTCTGCTAACGTACTGTATTCAGCTACAGTTAGGTAAATTCCGTGATATGAGTCATACAAACAACCAGCTACCGCAGACCGTAGACTGCCAAAATTCTCTATTCCACTCACGTCATCTAAAGTTTGAGAGATTCGTAAAAAAAATTTCAGCTACCACAGCGTCTGCCAAAGCACCTTTTTCAGCTCCCATTACGTTATTTGACTACGCGCTGCTGCAGTACCTTATTTCACTCCCGTCTGCTCAAAGTTTGAGAAATGAGTCATGAAAATGTTCATCTACCGCAGCTTCTGCAAAAGTACCTTGTTCGGCTTCCGTCAAGAATAATTTGAGAGATAAATAAAAAAAATGTTACCGCAGCGTTTGCCAAAGTGCCATTCAGATTGTGTCAGGGAAAGTTTTAGTCTTAAAAAAACTCGCTACTGCAGCCCCTGCTGACAAAGTTTATTTTCAGGTTACGTCAGGTACAGTTTAAGAGACAAGTCATAAAAAATGGTTTAGCAGTCTCTGCAAAATTCCTTCGCGCATTACGGCCGCTACAGATGAATGTTTAAGATAGGTTATGTTAGGTACAGTTTTAAGGATAAGTTATTACAATGTTCGGCTATGGTTTCCCAGAGTCCTTTAGTCAGGGCTGGAAGTCTGAACTTGGAAAAATTAGGTCAAATTAACTTTGCGCGGGCGAAAGGCGGGTAAAAGCTAGTAGTATAATAATATGTTAAACAGTAAGTTAAGGGTAGAAGAAAGCCCGGCAAACGCTTTATTTCGTAGTGCATAGATAGCAGCGGGCCAAGCATGGTGTTTCGTCTCCAGAATAGAGTGAAACTGATTCTAAAATACAAGATTTTTATTGCGTCCCTTTTTTATTATTTTCCCGACATTCCGAACACGTTTCAGCGTCCGTGGTCGCGGAAGGACCATGCAATAAAACCCTGTATTTTAAAACTAATATGTTATCAAATTGTGAGAGTTTACAGAGTTCTGAAATGGAATTTCAGACCATCTAAATACAATTTTCTTTGTAACAAAATCCAAAGGTTGCTACAAAAATAGCCAACTCTTTATTATTGTACTGGTATCCTCCACAAATGGACGAGATTTAAAAGGAATTTTACTCGAAAACTATACACAGAACTCTTTGCATATATTGCTCGATGTTACCTTTCTGTATATAAAATAACTGTCTATAAAATAACCATTGCATTCGCCCCTGACATATGTAAGTAATGATAATGATATTTGTAAACTAGTCGGTTAGTCGAACATTTTAAGCATTGCGTTTGGCACCATCATAATCCTATGAGTACAAGAAAATTCAGTTTTTTTTTTAATTTTTAAAAGAATAACCTTATATAATTTTAATAATTTAACTTGACGTACAAATTCAAAGAGACTATAAGCCTAATACGTAAAAACTATTAGCACGGCCTTATTTTGTTTAATCACAAAACATTATAGTTATTCCAGAATATTCTAGTAACATCCGCTTTATGTCTCGCACCGCGACTATAACTCCAGTCTAGGCAACGTTCCAAAAATAAAGGTGTTCCAAATACAAATACAAAAAAGTCGAGTGTAAAGCAAACAACTGGTATAAATCTAGTGAAGTAATGAAGCGTTATTGGTACGATAATAAAGGCTAAATTGATTAGCGGTCCCGTGGTGTCCCGTATCCCGGTCCCCGTAGCAGGTAGGCCGCATTCCGTCCCCCCTCGCCCCTCCCGACTAGACGGGACCACAGACTAAACGATAGTCTTAGTAACTACTCGGTATTCTGCGGTACAAGGAATGTTTGTCATAATCTAATGCCGTAGAACTAGTTGTACGATACGAAACGAGGCATTTTGTCCTGGGATAAATGATTAACTGATTCTGGCGCATTTGTTATTGTAATGTCGTTTTTTATTTTTATGTAGGTAAAAATACACCCTGTATTTTTATTTATTTGAATTAGATAAACTTAATAAGCCGCGTGGGCTAATGAGACTCATCTGTCTACCATCTGTTACAAGCAAGTATTTTGGACGCATGGATAACGGCAGCCAAATAACGTGGAAAAACTGTTTGTAGTGGGGAAAAGATCACACGGGCGTTCACGTGGCCACTGCTGGCCTGACCAATTGGTCTGTCAGAGGAAATATCAGAAAAAGAATCCTGAAACACCGACCAAGTCGAGACTCACACTGGCTGGCCTCCGTGTCTCCGCTGCCCTGACATACGTCGAAGACAGAATAGCTAATGGAGATACAGTAGGTTATAAGGTTTTTTTTATAACCATCGGAAAACACTGCCTGTGACAGAACCGAGATGGAAAGACAGTAGGTTATATTAAGTTTGCGGCCGCCAACAAAATATTATGGAACATGAAAGAGAAAAATGTTTATGAGTTAATAATATGGATTTCTTTCATCATCATCCATCATTCCAGCCGTAAAAAGTCCACTATTGAACAGGCCTCCCTCATGGATCTCCATGAGGGGTAGTTGCCATACTCACCATGCTTGGCAGGCGGGTTGGCGAGCGCAATACGGGATGTTGATACAAGGAAAGACGCTGCTGCCCATCTTCCGGAGGTATCCCTTAGCAGGCTCTTACTGCATCCAGGGGCATGAGAGGAGGGGTAACATTCTACTGCCGGCACCCACGGCTAATGGATTTCTTTACTTATTTCGAATCACTTTATGGATTGTAATCATTGTGGATACCGATATTAGTGGAAACTATATTAAGGATCCTTTTATTATAGATTGTGATTATTCGGGCAATCGATGATTATGAAAATATATTTTATGGATTATTTATTATATTATGGAAATAAAATTTCGGAGACAAAATAGAGAACCAATTTATTATATACAAATAGATCTTAATTATTTATTGTATTACCTATCAAAAATTCGTTTGATTATACTGTAAAGAAACCTATATAACTGTATATACACATATCCCATAAACCTGTATCGAAGTCTACTTTTAGACGTAGACTCAAACATACACTTATAACAGCACAAATGGCTTGTTAGCGTTGACTTATCCTGACCTATTTCTATCCCTATCCCCCTTTCCATCTTGTCTCATCCCCAAACTCGTTATGCATTATTGTGTTTATTATAATTTTGTCAATTTCCTTTTAAGTAACATTAAATACTTTCTGTAATATCCTGTATACTGTAACATCCTACTGTATTAAATACTGCTTGTTACTGACTGTAGGAGCCGGCGGAAGACCAGCGCGACATGTTTTTAACTACAGTTGTAACTATATGTATATTATTTCAATTTTGTTCAATTTTTGTTATTGTGTAATTGTAGTTATTAATAAAAGTATTTTCTTCTTCTTCTTTTCTTCAAAGTTTTTTTATGCCGTTACAATAATTCTACCAAACATATTATGTTATTGAAGCCGTTGATATTGCAACTAATATATTGCTAAGCAGTTGTAGAGTGAAATACGTCTTCAGACCTATTTATTTTATTATCCGACTACACAACATTGACCACTTTATCGGAGATGCGTAGGCGCAGTAACTTACTACGTGGTAGAGTTGTAATTCGGCTTTGTTTTCGGATTCGGCTCAAAGTCAATATATGAAAACAAAAGACGTTTCATATTTATAATTTACCGAAACTAAAATCGCCTACGATACAATCCTGATAACAAAAAGAAACAGCCAACATCCGACAAAAAAATCTCTAAAGTTAAATCTAATGACAAACAAAACCGAAATTCGGCTCACGCAAACTAACCTAGCGTAAGTAAGAACTGGCTGCATTTCGGCTAAAACTATAAATTTAAGGCCAGTCATAAAAATACTACTAACACATTTCCTACACTTTGATTTAACCTGTTTATGCAGATCAAAGACGAAGGAAATAAAGTTTATCTAATCTCCCATCATAACTCCGTGGATTTCCAGAATTAATGACCCAGATCGCCACGCTCTAATGTTTATTTTCACACGTACACACGAAGGTTGTACGAACCTCATAATAAATAGCACTAGTAAATGCCCGGTACTTCGTTACAGTAAGTCGTTAAAAAAACACATTCATCATTTCAGCCGTAGAACGTCCACTACTGAAGACAGGCCTCCCTCATGGACATCCATGAGGGGTAGTTGCCATACTCACCACGTTTGGCAAGCGGGTTGGCGAGCGCAGTACGAGATGTTGTTACACGGAAAGACGCTGCTGCCCATCTTCCGGAGGTATCCCTTAGCAGGCTCTTACTGTATCCACGGGCAAGTGAGTACCCCAAGGCTTATAAGGCGAAGCCCCCTATTATGCATAGCGCTGTCTGTCTGTCTGTCTGTGCATGACACGATTACAACCGAACGCGTTGACCGATTTACGTGAAACCTTGTTAGCACTGTCTTAATGAGAGAAGGGTACTAATTGATTTTGGTGACAGAGACCGGAGTTATTGTGACCTCAAAAGGTCACAATAAAATGGCCGAAAACGTCAAAAAACACAAAAATTACATTTTTGACCTTTGGTGACCTTTTGAGGCCACCCGTACCAATGCTTGTTAGAAGCAACGACATCATAAAGCCTCGCGCAAACAAAGGCGGTCTGCGGTCGCGGGTGTACGAAACGTATTTTAAACCGCTGACTGAGAGAACTCGTATACATTTATTTGATACAATTTACGCTCGAGATTAGTATAACTAGTGAACCAAACGAACGACCGTCGAGAGATTTCAAAATGTGACTTTGCTTGAGTTAAAGCAAAAATAGTATAACCCCACTTTGTCTCTGCCAAAATTTCTAATATACATACAGATACAGATCAGATAGGCAGTTTCAAAATCCACGCGGACTAAGTCGCGGGCGATAAGCTAGTCTTCTTATATTTCAATACATGTCAATGGTATTTAGTTTTATCTCGTTACTTTATCTTACAAGTAAACCGAGTGTTTATTCTCTTTGGTCATAAGAACTGTCAGTTTTCCGAATAAAACAAACACAAAATAAAATGATACAAGCGGTTCAAAAACAGGGCCCCGGGCAAACCTAGGTACTGCCCGCAACCGCAAAGAAACTCCGCACGCAAGACAAAACCAAAGTCGACAATTATTATCGCAGCATTGTAACATGGCATTGGAAAAGTGTGAACAGCTGATAATTATGACACATGATTCGCATAATTAGTCGGCTAATGATCGCACCGCAATGTGGAATCGTGTCATAGAACTAGGGCTTAGCAACGTTCGGCAGTCAGAGAGATTCGCGCCTCGTTCACACAGTGGTGGTAAGTAATTCCAGTGTTGCAACTTCATGGAATAATTGTTATTTTTTTAATGAATCGTAGGCTATTTTATAATTAAAACAAATGAGGAAATAAATAATACTGGACATTTCACACATCTAGCCTCAATCATATGCATCATGGAACAAATGGAATAAAGTACGTACCAGTATTCCCTTTAACGGAAGAAATGGGATATGGTTTGTCCTATTTCTTCCGTTAATGGAACAAAATAATGAAACAAATGGGACTGTGCCGCTGCGCCGCATGGATACGTACACATTACTCACTAGCAGTGAAGTTTCGTGCTTCTTCCTCATAGCAGTTATTTATTTCTAGAACTATCACTGAAATATCATTGTGGAAATTATACCACCATAATACTTAAATATTATTTAGTTAGAATCCACCTCACGTAGTATTATAACGTCGAAACATCCGATAAGTTTAGATTTTTCAAGAAAATCATCTTCATAGGATTAATTAAGCAACCTCCTCAGCACAGTAGGGACACACATTATAAAAAAAATAATGTTTGTTTTTTTTTATAGTAGGGATGCCATGTTAACGCGTCATAATATAATACTACGAAAACGTGAGTGTTTCGGATATTTTACAAAATAAATATATAGTTCATCGCACGTTAATTTAAAAGCGAAACACCTTATTTATGTTTGGATTTTGGATGCATAGTGTTTAAAATTGAGATTCATGCAGGAAAACCCTAATCCTTTGGGTATTTTACAAGGAAAATTTATTTTAGAATAACATATTAGAAACCTTTATCTGAACCTAAAAACCACATTAAACCTACATAAGGTAATTGTGACAGTATTATTACAACACTAGTACAATGTAATAAATTTTACATTGTCTTGGTATTACAGTACAATATTGATTTAGTTTTTGTAACCCGTGGTGGGTGGTGCCTAAGTCATTAATATAATAATATAATGATACTAAATACTAATACTAAGCGGATGAGGCTTGCCTAGCTAGCACCTCTCTCAGCTTAGTTAGCCACATTCAAGGGAAATATCAACAATATATCTGGAGTAGGTCTATCAATCGGACTACTGTAAAACTCTACAATGTACCAAAAGCAGTCGTTCGCGTGATGGCATCTCAGTCCCCTGAATGAAGTCCATTCAACCAGTTTGGTCGCGCACTGATTACCTCCTAGCCACTTTTAATCTTATCTACTACACTTGGACACTCCGTGGATCGGAAACTCATCGAACTAGGGCTGCCAAGCATTTTAAAATGTCTATTAAACTCATATAGGTGGACTATCGACATCGTTGTGAAAGGGCTAGGCAGCGATGGAGGGATGAGCTAGATTCCTACAGCAAAGATGTACCTACATCAGAGAGCGTAGGATCGGGATCAGTGGAGGGAGAGAAGAGAGGCCTTTGCCCTAGAGTGGAAAGAATTCAGGCTAATATAAACTAACATCACATCAGTCACCGTGGGTTGCCGGCAGTAGAATGTTACACCTCCTCTCATGCCCGTGGATGAATCCGAAGGTATCCCTAAGAGCCTTCTTAGGGATACCTTCGGAAGATGGGCAGCAGTGTCATTCCGTGTATCAACACCTCTTAAGTGTGCTCGCCAACCCGCCTGCTGAGCGTGGTGAGTATGGCAACTACCCCTCATGAACATCCATGAGGGAGGCCTGTATTCAGTAGTGGAAGTTTTACGGCTGAAATGATGATGAGGATGACATCAATCACGATCACAGGCGCGTTTTGCCCTGACTATGTCAGTCAGGGCAAAGTGCACTTCATGATGAAGTAGACCACTCACCGCATAAAATCGGTAATAGTTGAATCCCAACGAGTTTCAGCTACTTTCGTCAGTACATTAACCTCGTAAAATTGGCTAAGCTATTCTATAAAACTTTATTTTTCTACTGGGAATTGACTTTGCTCTGTTCGGCAATTATTCGGCTATTTAGAGTTGCCCAAAAAATGTGCAGTGTGGACATTTAGTGTGAATAATTAATATGGCACTGATAGTGAATGAATAACCTGCACGGTGCACGCCTCATAATTGAGTGCTTTTTTATTTTATTTTTCATACATATTATTGCAAAATATTAAGTAACTATATTTATGTAAAGTGTTATTTATATATTATGGAAATATACACGGCAACCCTATCCAAAAAACTGGCCGCGCCTTCCTTTCATTCACACCTTTTTACGTTGTTCTCGTGAATGAAGTCGTGTTCGGGATAATTATTGAATTTCGACGATTCGTTACGAATATCGATGGGCCGGAAGCCTATCTGCGCTGATCACATTCCGACGTTACGAAAGTAATTTTATGGTTTTTAAGCCAAATCTTGAGATTAACGTTTCGCTTTTTGATGGAAATTTGGAATTGATGGTCTACGAGATACGCGAAACGACTATCGAAGTTGAATTTCGCTTTCAATTAATGGATTTGTATGATCACTTCAATGAAGGTAAACCTAAATTAGAAAAATAAACTTTATATTGTACGTACACCATAAAAATATATACTTAACACAAGGAGACACAGTTAAAATATTAACATACAATGAGTGGTCTTGTCGCTAAAAGCGATCTCTTCCAGACAACCTTTGGATGGACAGGATTTAGAAAATTAAGACGGCAATGTACGTTATTCAATAATAAGGTTACCAAATATAAAAGTTATCGTATAACTTTTTTCGCCATTAGTACGTGACCGAAAGTAAGATACAAACATGTTTACCAATCAGGGTCTTTTTAACGTCTGATGTAAATAAATATCAGTAATTTCATCGAATCAAGGGGTTTAGTAATTTTAGCACTGAGTACTGAAATTCATATATTATTAAACCATATTTCAAAAACAGAAATGATTAGGCTATTATTAATTTAATTGTAAAATGCAGTTGTTAGGTGTCGGGTGGATATTAGAAGGGCATTATAAAGCAAATCAGTGGTAATAACGAAGGGGTCTAATTAAATTGCCGTCGATAATAATGGCGGTCCCCCTAGCACCCCTCGACATTTATTATTCCTACTACAGAGCGCGGGAACGAGGTGTAGTGCGACGCAGCTTGGTGTTCCTTTACGTGCATCATGATGATTATTTTATATTCCTTTTTTATAGAAAAAGATTGAACTAAGCCTTTTATAGATTATGCACAAAAAGTTCCTCTTAAATCTACCTAGGCTATTTTGGTGAAAGCCGTATGTAAATCTATCCGGGAGTTTTTGGGTTTAGTTGGTAACAAGGATTCAAAAATAGAGCCCAAGTTATTCGTTTTAAACACCAAAATATTAAGTATTACCTTAACATATTTCGATTATTAAATAAATTATATAAGTGAGGGAAAAACCTAGCCATTTACGTATTTATTCCACACGACAAATAATTTCATTATCAGGTATGACCACGCGAAATCGCTTATAGTTGCAAATTTTTATGTGAATTACTGCTTCTGCCCGCGCCGCTTCGCATGCATCGTACCCAGATAAAAAATAGACATCAATATGTGTGCAAAGTTTCAGGTTAATCAGTCGATAGTGCAGTTTATGCGTGAAGAGGTAAGTCCTTACATTATTATTTATTTTTTAATATTTTATTGCACACAATTAAAAAAACAGCATACAAACGGTGGGCGTCCCTACAACTATACAAACAAACTTTCGGCTCTCGGAAATAGACTTCAAGGTTTGTTGCGCTGTACCTGGCACTTACGGAAACGAAATAAAAATGTTTTACAACTCTTTTCAAAGTGCGAGTCGGTAAATAATATACTTTTAGACTTTACTAACGTTTCTTCCATTCTAGGACTCATTTGAAAGGTAACTTATACTTAACTGAAGAACTAAGTATTGGTTCGTGGTCTGGATGAAAGTATCATTACACGCGTAGACTCATCTTTCGAACGTTCCTTTGCTTTTAACTAAGAATATAACGAAAGTACAATAATTAAATCATTGAACTTTGAATCACGTCTGAACGGAGTTCATTAATAAGACTTAAAACAAACTCAACCCTATTAGCCGAGGAATTAAATTTAAAATCGTAAAAAGCATCTCAAACACGCTCCAAACTACAGATTGCAATCCATTTACTCGTAAAACCCTACAGAAACACAGTAATGTTTTAATGTACACTCAAATTTGGGGAGCACTGATAAAATGGGAAGCTAGTCTTAAATTACTCACTTACAGAGTAGTTATCCGAAAGAGCTTTTAAATCATTCACAAAACACTAATGGACGTGGCGCGGGTTAGGAGAGAGGGGGGCAGCTGTTCTCCCGGGCGGGCAATGAAATGGAGATAAAAGGTGCGTCCGTGGGTTGCAATGTACAATACGCATGGTGTTTTTATAAGAAATTATATTTCGGAATAATCATTTCTCATAGAGCTATTGTGCCTATTAGAGTTCTGTAGCAACAGAACAGTATGATTCTGTCTATTACAGCTGTCTCTTGTCGGTTATCTCAGGAACTTCTAATCATTAGACTTTTTAAAACGTTCGCGCTCACGACGCATTGTATTGTATTGTGCCTATTAGAGTTCTGCAGCAACAGAACTTTTGTGGTATGATTCTGTCTATTACAGCTGTCTCTTGTCGGTTATCTCAGGAACTTCTAATCATTAGACTTTTTAAAACGTTCGCGCTCACGACGCATTATTAACACATAGTCTTCCTGGTACCACGATAGGTGCAATCCTGTCGAAACGTCAGGCAATAATAAAGGTATTTTATTCTAATCTTCATTACATTTATTTTGTCTTTTTCAAACTTTTGCGACCACGACACGTTATAAATAAACATGTATATGGTATTTATCGCGTCAATTACCTTATTTATTACCCAACGAGGCTTCGACTGGATTCCACCAGCCATGGTCCCGGGAAGACTGTATTTTTTACCAAGATGAATAATTCTGTAAAAACTCACTTCACTTAATTCAATACAAGCATTGGTACGGCGGTACCTGAAAAGAGGGCGAAGGTTTCGGAAAAATTACATTTTTGACCTTTGGTGACCTTATCAGGTCACAATAACTCCGGCCCCTGTGACCCTAGGTCTCCAAAATCAATCAGCAGCCTTCTCTCATTAAGACAGTGCAAAAAAGGTTTCATGTAAATCAGTCAAAGCGTTTGGTTGTCCAGACAGACAGACAGCGCTATGCATAATAGGGGGCGAAAAGAACCTTTAAGTTAATCGTTTTAAATTCAAATTTCAAACAGCCAAAGGAAACAGTCACCGAATATGTGGGTAATAACTCTGTGGTACAAAACAATCATAATTTGGAATTTCCACAATCACGCTCGGAGCGGGGAAAACGGAAGAAAATACGTCATCTCCGGCTCATAAACAACGCACGCTGCGCAGCAGGGTAGCAGCTAGTACATTACAAATGTGGGGATGGTGAACCACTATTATCCGATCTCCTTCTAGTGGGGAACCAACTTCAAATACGACAAAACATGGATTTAGTGATAAAAGTGATTTATCCATCGCAGGACGCCTAGCCTGGGAAATGTGAGACATTGAAACCATGAACTATAAAGCCGGATTTTATTACATTCATATAATGACAGCCGTTATATTGCATTTTTTTATATTTTATCCTTCGTTGACTATCATAACTTTCAATAAAATGATAAACCTTATCAAAAAAAATCTATCCTGGTGGGGTTTGGACCCACGCTGGTCAAATCGATACTTGACCCTTGCTTTAACCAACTAAGCTTCGGAACGCTTGACGGGCTGAGTCAAAATTCTTGATAAGATCATATCGGTTGAGCACCGATTATCACACCTGAGAAGAATATTTGAATTATTCTACCTAAATGTGGTTTTAACTATATACAATTTACCCACTATCATAACTTTTTAAGACTATAATGATAGCCAACGATGAGATCCGTGATTGCAGAAAATGCAGTGACTTACTGATCATGTTTCAAAGAGTGATCCAGCTGAACCAAAATGGCTTTGGCGTAGGTGCATGTAAATGAGAGTTATGGTAATTCATCGGCGGGGGATGGGAGATAAGATAACGCTTTGTTTGCGCCCGCCGGAGTCACGGACCATGGACCGCGCCTAATCGTTTTAGGGTTAAACTTTTTGGACTTAGCACCGGCAATGATACTCGAATACTTGTTTGGAGATTAACTGCGGCAAATATTTATTTTAGGAGAGTAAGATCTCTCCTTAATCTTTTTTTTGCTTAGCACTTTTAAGAAGATATTCAATAGGAATCTGCCAGTAGATACTTCCGGAAGATGGGCAGCAGAGTCTTTTCGGGAATCAACATCCCGTACTGCGCTCGCCATCCTGCCTGCCAAGCATGGCGAGCACAGCAACAACAACCTCATGATCTTAGATATCTATGAGGGAGGTCTGTCTCCAGCAGTGGACGTGGTCAGCAGTCTGCGGCTGGAATGGTGGTGATTCGATTCGAAATCATCTCGGTTATTGATGTTTTGGTCTGAATGACAAGATAGTCATTAAACCAAATTAAGAGTTAAGGCAGTTTTCATAAAAAAAATCTTCGTCACTGATAGTGATCAAAATACAAACGGTCACACTTGACGAGTTTTTACACTTGTAATGTCAGACGGGGTGGGCAGATAAGATAAAGCTTTGTCGGGGTTCCGGCGACCATTGATGGGTGTAACGACCCTCGGGCCCGGCCCTAACGTTATAGGGTTAAACTTTTTGAACTAATAATTATATAATTTATAAATTATAAAAACTATTTTTTTAAATAATATTTTCTCAAAACTTAAAGCTCTGAGTTATGAAAAATTATTTTTATTAAATTATAATTCATGACGTACCTACAATATTTTACAATATTCTTTGTAAAGAACTAAGGTAATTTTCAATAAATTTTTAACATTTTAAAAAGTAAATTGCGAAAACTTTTGTTAGAAAGGCGCTTTTACTCAGTTGAGAATTTTATGAAACATAAATTTGAATGGAAATTGATTAGATAATTGTATTACTATTGGTTATTGGAATGTATGATGTGTGTTAATTATGTGTTATTTGTAATTAATTTAACAAAACAGCTTAATACAATGTTTTTTATTTGACATGGTATTATTTAGATTTATAAAACATTCAAATACGATGCAAATTGTTTATGAATATGTTAAATAAGACACGAATTAGTATTATTAACGACAAAACAATAAGCTTCAAGTCATTATTATTGCCAAAAATATTTCTATAATTTAATAGATTACAATTATCAACTTTCTGGTCTACAGAATCTCTTTTTTACAGACACTACTTTGTACAAACATTCCACAAGGGATTACATTTATGAATTAAAAAATAGCCATTAAAGCTATTCTTCGTGACTGTCCGAAAAGGTCGTATTATATTAAAGTAATTTCAAGATGGCCGGTCAAACATTACATTTTTGGGGCAACATACCTGTACAAAAAGTTATTCAATGATGTAGTCGCATGAGTGGTATAATAACATAACTAAAGATTCTATATTAACCTTTTGTCATCTGAATACACATCAGAGTATCAAATGAACAAGCTATATGCTCCAGGTATGAACATTTAACAGGGGTGCCCATTTTGTTTCCGAAAATCACAATCAATAACAAGTGTCTCCGAAACATCACCATCCATAAATATCATTATCTTAAAGTCCCATAAATATCATTTGAAATAAGATATTGTTCATCCTAATGCTCCTTACGTATTAAATTATTTTACCTAATATATAATTTCCATACTTTTCATCGTTATGAACATAATGTGTCATACATAATATAAACGAATCATAAAACTTATTATTCCGAATGTTTTCGAAAGATTATAAAACCTTCCAGTAGCAGAATCGAGACAGAAGGACAGTAGGTTATTAGGTTTTTTTACAACAATCTGAAAACACTGCCTGGGACAGAAGCGAGATGGAGAGACAGTAGGTTATTAGGTTTTTTTTTATAACCATCCGAAAACCCTGCCTGGGACAGAACCGAGATGGAGAGACAGTAGGTTATCAGGTTATTTTTTTATAACCATCCAAAAACACTGCCTGTGGCAGAATCGAGATTGAGAGACAGTAGGTAGGTTTTACAAATGACAAGAAAAGCTAATAAATAAGTAAGGCTAGTAAAAAAACTACGCGACAGCTGCAGCGGCCGCCAACAAAATATTATGGAACATGAAAATTATTCAAATAAATAATTATGAGAATAATACATAAATAAATAAAAAAAATAAAATATTTTATTTTGAATAACAAGATCCATAATATAATGTTTATGAGTTAATAATTTTATGGATTTTTTTACTTATTGCGAATCACGTTATGGATTGTAATCGTTATGGATACCGATATTAGTGGCAACTACATATATTAGGGATCCTTATATCATAGATTGTAATTATTTGGGCAATCAGTGATTATGAAAATACATTTTATGGATTATTATATAAAGGAACAACATTTCAGAGACAATATAGAGACCCATTTAACAGGATAGCTGTTGCTTTCACTACAATGGAAGTGTAGTAATAAAATGTATTGAGCAGGTAAGATTGTTTGAACATAAGTGAATCTAGATGTGATCAGAATGTCTACGTTTCAAATAAAAAAACTTATCGGGGCGTTGATGTATTATGAATTATGATATAATAATAAAAAGAGATGAATCTCTTATTAATCGCAATAAACACATTTTAAATTATTTTAGTTTAACTGTAACCAGGAAATAAATTGTCACCATGGACAACATTTTGTTTTGCATACCAAAACATAGTGTTATTTGTGGCCACCATTCTACCGAACCACAAACTACCCTATTTTATTATTTTCCGTTTGTATTTTTTTTAAGACTTAGATAGATTTGCATTTTTAGGATTAACGTCATATTTTCCCATCGGAAGTATACAAGAAGGATACTGTTTTGTATGTTACAGTCTGGTTTCTATTGCTCTCATAATAGATTACACTCGTTGAAGTCGTACAATTTTTTCTCACGATTATTATACAGACCATTGGAGTTCAAAGTATTCTCAGTAAAGAAACCAAATTAGCTATGAGCATCGCTAGGTAAATATCGATATTTATTTATGAACACTTGTGTTTTTTTACCAAGATCAGATGTTAGGTCCTTTACATAAGTAAATCGTGTTTACTTCTAAAAAATATTAATAAATTCCACAGATGATATGGCATGTCGTGATTTGAGTATTTTTGAGTTTCCCGATATTTTCACTAAAAATCACCAATAAAGTTGCGATTTGATCACGGTAAATATGTCCCGCATCTAAATAGCATTATTTTATATAAATATTATATATATTTTATATAATATATTTATTTTTATATTTATATAATATGTATTAGTCATATTATTATGAGGTTCATAAGCATCGTTGTTATGAAACCTATAAATAAATAATATTTTATTAAATTTAGTTTGAAAGAGAACTCCATAACATAATGATTGAAAAATCATATAGAGAAAATTGAAATTTTTAATGAATTTTGTAATGCATTTGTAATGCATTTCTAAAGAACGCGAACCTATTTTTACAGCATAAATGGCTATAGTAAGTCAAAAGATACAGTCGAAACAATGGATTTAAAATCAATGACGCTATTTTTCATAGCCATGCGCATCCTCAATGCGATGTTTTGTCACTAAACGATAGCTGTCATCGGGTCGACAATAGAGGAGCTTGGGGTAAATTGGTAGATAAGAATAATTCATTTCTGGATGTGTAGTTAACGAGCGACGCAGCGGGGCTTCCCCTATCTTCTCCCCTGCTTCCCCCAGACATTGCGACGCGACGCCAATAATAATTATTATTGCGAGATCATATTGTATAATTTTATGAATAACTTTTATTGAATATAAGCTAAGTTATGTTCCTTTTTAATAGAAAAGAGTACGTAGTTTGTACCCATAGAAAGATTTTGTCGGCTTTCTTGATATACGAAAATATTGCTGAGTAAATTCCAGATTAAAGGAAATTTGTGCGAAGAATTTTATAATAATAATAATGCTGGACACACATAAACATCTAGTCCCAAACTAAGCCAGGCTTGGTTACGGGCTTTGTTTTTCGGGTTTAATACTATATTATTACGGGTTTTAATAAAATAAAATCAAATTTAAACCGGCGCTCAACATGATCCAACATTGCTTGTGGATTTTATAAAACTATAAATATGAAATGGGATATTATAAAATGAAAGCAAATTTGGACTCTCAACATTATCCAACAAAGAAACAAATGTAACGACTAATATTTCTAGAAAATACCAGGAATCGTTTAAGTAGATTTTTCCATAAACGCGTCGTATAGTAAACAGGTAGCAAGCGCGGGCGCAGGTCATTCATTGTTCCGCTGATGAGCAGTGTCGAACAAAGGTGCACGAGTCATGGCTATGCTAATATGCTTGAACAAAACGCCTTTTAGTTAGCCTCGCCATGGCATTTACTAAACATGCCTATAAACATGTTTTGGGTACATACAATATTTTTTGTGGATTTATTAGTACCTCTACATTTTGTATAAGGAAAAGGGGATGTGGAAATTTAGAAGGGTTGATGTCTTTTATGCAGTGTTTTCTTGCGTTAAAATATAACTTTACTGTGTTCGAAAAATAATTTAACAAATGCCAAAGTTCGTTGAAGCTAAGGAGGCGGCAAGTCATATATTAAACACCAAATCTTGAAACAACATGCTCCTATAGTGGAAAAGAAGGACCTGTACCGATCACAGAATATGAAACAAGGGCAGTTTAACGGTGTGTTCAGAACTGGACCCGAAGACACTAATGTCGCTAAATAATAATTCTCAGCAATTTTAACCCCCGAAGACAAGCAAAGAAAGAAGCGGGTTGTTGTTAAACTTACAAATTTATGTGTGTATTGTGTTTGTCTGTGGCACGACACCTAGCTTTCAAACGAATGTCTGAGACTGTTTTTATCTGTCTTATGAAATTTATCCTCGTTCTCGTATTTCAGCTCGTTTCTAAATAATGAAGATTGGTTGAAAGTTATATAATTGGCTGCATTATTGATGTTAAATGTTTGAAAAGGAGTTGCCTGATCTTTAACTGTATAATAGCGCCTTTGAAGTTTTTTTTGCATACCTCTATCGTTATCACCCAGCCCTCCACCGGCAACAAAACTAATGTACTCGTAGGTATCGCAGTCCCTATATCAAGCTCGTTAAAACTTCGTCACGGAATTCCTTAACAAGTTCTCTTTCCTTTATGATTTTAAACGACACCTACCATACTTTAATGTTTACGTATGTTGAGGAAGGATATTATTGAAAACAGTTTGTTATATAGGAAGCCGTCTCGTCAAGAAAAATATTTACTATAACTACCGAATAAATAATTATTTTTAAAAACTATCTAGTTCCATTTCTAATTTTGGGCTTCCCTAGTTTTTTGCGGTCGCGGAATTTTATAATAAGGACAATAGCATTTGTCAACGTTACTGTCTACTATTTTAGAAAAGGTATACCCATATTTAACTCAAGATATAAACTAAAATTAGAATAAGTAACTCAATTCAGTAGACAAAAGATATGGCAAATTGCTGAAGACCACCATACCATGAAATCACTATTGATAGTTATCAACCGAATTCCTGTAGGCCAACGATACGATTGCGATAGAGTGGAAGTCGTTTCGCATACAATAGTAGGGAGCGGATAGTTTGAGGTGATAAGATTCTCATTTCACGGAGTACAAGGAAAATGTAATTTGTACGTGCTAATGAAAGCGATAATGCCGTGGGGCGCCGGCAGTAGAATACTGCCCCTCCTCTTTTACCCGTAGATGCAGTAAGAATCTGCTAAGGGATACCTCCGGAAGATGGGCAGCAGCATCTTTCCGTGTTTTCACTATCGTATACTGCGCTCGCCAACCCGCCTGCCAAGCGAGGCGAGTATGGCAACAACCCTCTTATGATGTTACAACATAAAACCAGGCCCCGAGTCCCCGGCGGCCAACTGAAGAGGGAAGATGGCAGCATAACTTCAAGTAAAGCAGAAGTGTTAAGGGAAGTCGAAAGGTTCTATGGACGGCTCAACGATTCGGTCACTAAACCTGTTTGCTAAACTGACCCGACATTATACCGAAGATATTCCGGATATCAGCCTGCACGAGATCAGGATGGCCTCAAAACAGCTTAAGAACGACAAAGCGCCGGGTGAGGACGGAATCACTTCAGAGCATATTAAAGCGGGTGGATCACCGGTACATTAAGTCCTTCAGAAGCTATTTAATTCCGCCTTGCTTTGAAGGTACAACGCCAAAAGCATGGAACGAGGGGGTGGTGGTTCTGTTCTTCAAGAAAGGTGACAACACCTTACTCAAGAATTACAAACCCATCCCGCTGCTAAGCCATGTTTATTAGCTGTTTTCAAGGGTCATCGCGAACCGTCTCGAATGCACGTTTGATGACTTCCAGCCTCCCGAACAAGCCGCGTTCCGAAAAGGCTACAGTACCATAGACCACACACATAAGCAGCGGCAAGTCATACAGAAGACCGAAGAGTATAAAATGCCGCTATGTCTCGCGTTTGTGGACTATGAGAAAGCCTTCGATTCGATCGATACATGGGCAGTGCTTGAGTCTCTCCAACGCCGAACTAACTGACTATCGGTACATCGAACTGCTGAAGTGTTTGTATACAAACGCCACTATATTAGTCCGAGTACAAGAACAGAGCTCGAAGGCGATACCCTTAAAAAGAGGCGTAAGACAGGGAGAAGTAATCTCTCCGAAACTGTTTACGACCGCTTTGGAAGATGCCTTCAAGCTCCTGGAATGGAAAGGGCTGGGCATCAATATAAACGGCGAATACATCACTCACCTTCGATTTGCCGAAGATCTTGAGGTCATGGCAAAGTCGATTGAAGAGCACGATGCTCGAAGGCCTCAATCGAGTCTCCCAACGGATAGGCCTTAAAATGAACATGGACAAGACAAAAATCATGTCGAAACTCGGCTCTTGAAGTGGTCAACGCGTACGTATACCCAGGACAAACAGTCCAATTAAAGAGGTCAATCGACGAATCCAACTCGGATGGGCAGCGTTTGGGAAACTTCGCAACGTTTTTTCGTCCAACATACCTGAGTGCTTTAAGACGAAAGTCTACAATCAGTGTGTGTTACCAGTGATGACAAATGGAATTGAGACGTGGCCCTTCACTATTGGCCTTATGAGTAAGCTCAGAGTCGCTCAACAAGCTATGGAAAGGGCTATGCTCAGGGTTTTTCTGCGGGATCGAATCAGGAGATACGTAGACGAACTCGGGTCACCGACATAGCCAAACGGATTAGCAGGTTAAAGTGGCAATGGGCAGGCCATATAGCGCGCAGAACAGATGGCCGATGTGGCCGCAAAGGACGTCCACCTACAAGATGCGCAGACAACTTGGTGAGAACCGCTGGTCGGCGCTTGATGCAGACGGCTTCCAACCGCAGTACTTGGAGATCAATGAGGGAGGCCTTTGTCCTGCAGTGGACGTCCTACGGCTGATATGATGATGATGAATGAAAGCGATAGTCCGAAAATTAGTGTTGTTCTGGAGCTGTTATACCGTTCACATAAGAAGAGAAGATATATCTCAAAACCATAGTTAATGACGTAAATGTTTAAAGGATCGTTAAAGAAACAAAACAGGTACAACCGAACCAAACCAGGGATAGCAGCCATTAAATATTTGAAGAGTCACAGAACGATCCCAATGACCTACTGAACTTGGCGCACCCCAAGCAAAAATGCGAGTAATTGATTGCATCGACGCGAGCTCATTCCACTGATTGTACAGAGCTTCCAATTGCATATTTAACGTATGGGAAGTACCCTAGTGAACCGTTGCCAATTTAGACCGGCACCCCACTGGGTGAGCCCGTCTACCCTATTGTATTTCTGTTTAAGTATTATTATAAGACGCAATATGTTCTAAACTTGGTGAGACTTTAAGGAAAAAGAATTGCGATTAAACAAACATCTTAAGTGGGGCAGTCTTGCAAAATGATCTGTGTAAGGGCCGTTGTCGTTCCACTATCAGCGTGCAAATACCCCGCCCTCCACAGATTAGATAAAACAGAAACGACTGGCGCGCCGTGGGAAGAAACCGACATAATTATGATTTAAACAACAATTTTAATTACAAAACGTTTGCACAAATTATTATTCGCCATTAATCTCGGGAACAACGTCTGAAGCGTCATAAATAACATTTTTGTCTGAGGTCGTCCAATGTGACTTGTTTGTTTTATTTGAGGCGTGTAACTATGTGTTCTGAACGAATGTTTGAGTCGGTGTGCGGAATTATTGTCATCATGTGTAAATGAATGCGCATAATTTGAAGTAACTGTCGGATTTGCAGGAAACACATACATACAACCAAATTCCCGATAGTCCGGTTTCTATGCAGATCTAAATTAAGTGAGTAATCGCTTGTTTAATAATAAATGCCGGGATAAACTAACACTATTGTGACTAGTATGATATATCAAGCCGGTGTTATGCTGGGTTTCTTTTACTTCTTTCGTTTAACAGACTTGGCGTTCTTGATTTTATTAACCAAACTAAAACTTCTTTGTATTGTAATACACAATTGAATACATGGCGACCTTGAAATATCTTACAAATAAATTACCAAATTATGCGCTGACTTTGAACGTTAAGCCATTGTAAAAACAAATCTAGTAATAACAATTAGCAGCGAGAGGTAAAATAGGTGAAGAGTGATGCTTTGAAGGTAAGGCTTGGGTATCGTCAATCATTTGCCGCGGCAACAGATGGCCCATTGTGAAAAGATATAAGCTATGCTTAAGGCTTACAAATATGTTTGTAGGACAAGATAACATTTATTTATTGATGCGACTCCTACGTTGTATACTATTTTGAATAAAAGTGTGACTTATATCGATTCTTTTACGGAAAATATTGATTCGACAGACAGCTTCACATCTTTATTATGTTTTCTTGGGATCCTCACGTCGTTATCTTCACGGGCAAACACATTCGTTGAAGTTAGTAGCTTCATCATAGCCAATCGCAGATGCGTCATAACATAATGTATGAATCATACCCGTCCGATATTTATGACCGTCTATCTCCAATATGTATATTTAATATAATTACAGGTCAAGAGATCTGTTGTGCAATAATTGCACTAATTGATAAAACAACAATTGTGGAAATTATAGGGCAATTAAGTCTTTTAAAATAAATTAGGACCAAATGAGTCAGCTTAGATGAACATGAAATACAGGCTTTGTCTTCGACATTATAAAATTAATAATGAGAGTGACTCAGTCAGAATAAATCAAATTACATCGCCTACATCGCGGGAACAATGAAAACAAAATCGTTTAAAGTAACGAGTAAAACGCAAGACAATAAAGAGATAAAGCCCGGATCATCATCCATCAGCCATCTTAAATGATAATTAATCACTGAATTTTATTAAACTATGACATCGCTGTATTGCCGCGTATTTTGGGAATATCTTGCAAATTTTTGACATCATTTTGTTTGTACTTCAGTTTTAAGAGTTTGGTACTCTATTCTCTTCTCTGTCGTTTCCTATCTCATTACAGAGGATCGAAACTCCTCTGATTAAACGGTTTTAGGTAATCTTAACTGACCTGTTAGGTTCACACCTTTATTGTTACTAAGGCCGATGATTGTTAATTGTTGATATTAGTCAGCTTTCCCTTGTTGAAACAATTAACTATACTATAACTCGTCGACACTTTGTGATTTATCATACTGTCTCTAAGAACTTTCTCAAATCATCTTAGGCATACCTAGCTAATATGTTTATACACGCTTCTGTCGTATTTTAGTAAAATCTATTATATTATCCCGGTTTATAATAATCCGCAAAGATAATGTTAGATTTGAAGCGCTCCGCGCCGTCTGTGGTGTAATTACCTAGTGACTCAGCACGGCTTTGTTCGCCTTGCATAGGATCCGCGAACAAACTTGTTTTAATTAATTTCGTGTCTCGAACAAGCCTTCAGTTGATTGTTATCTAGTTAGTTGCTGTTAGTGCTGCGGACGCAACAAATTGTTCTGAAGTGTGGTGATGATTGTATTGGGTGCGCTGATACTGTGATGTTACTCATTTATTATATAATGATATCTAATGTTATATCATTATTTTGGCATGTTTTTAGATATGGCATGGCATACTGCTATTATACGTCATGCCCGTTTGCTAGTAACAGCGCATGGTACGAGTATACAAATAGTTTTTTTTATAATAGTCTCACAAGTAAAATGAATTATTATTAACACATATTTAAACGGGTATTTATCGCGCTATTTACCTTTATTATTGCCCGACGTTTCGCGGGCGTTGTCGCGATAAATACCCGTTTAAATACGTGTTAATAATGTGTCGTGATCGCGAAAGTTTAAAATGAATTACCTAGGTAATATAATTTCTAATCACTGAATTAAAAAACCTAAAAAAACTTATTGCCTTTAACATTGTCCTCAAATTTAAACACGTTAACATATTTTAATCAGTGAATTACATTTCTCCATTTTACTTTCCTTAAACAGATAAATATCCCACTGATTGCCTCTAATATTTTAAAAAGATTAAAACAATTGGCTGCAATCATATTAGGCCGTGATAAATTAGCCAAGGGGTAGTGCCTACCCGGCGTTGTTTGGCGCGCGTCGCCATGGCAACCGGTGAAATATTGCCCCGTCTTTTCCACGCTCATTGCCGTTATTAGCCAAGGATACCTATTAATTTGAGCTCGTATTACAATACGTGTGCAATCGCACTTCTCGATCACTGTTTCACGGAAACGATGCGGTTGGTTAACCTTTCTTTATCATGAAACTGTTATTTTTCTTAACATTACTCAAATTCTGACCATATCCAGTTAAAATTGTATTTTCGAAATAAGGAACTGTCTTATGAAATACACCTTCAGGTAACGTGATTGGGTTGTATGCATTATGGATGTTTTACAATCAAGAAACAACTTAAATTTTCGTACATTATCATTGATACCTTAAGTAGCTGTTATCAAACCGATGTGTTGTACGATTGGAAAGATTCCTTACATCATCATAATAATGCAATGATTTGCTTCAACAAAGCAATATCAGATAAGAAAACAGCTTATAAAAGATTAAAGAATAACGATATAATAACATTATACAGACACAATTCCATTCAAAAATGGCCTTTTAAATAGTAATTAGTACCAATTACACCACAATTTCCTCAGCAATCAAATAAGATGACTGGCAATATTTGAGTGGCCGCACGCAGAGAGAAATTAAGACGTTCTATCTCTTTCTAATCTAAGCAGACCTGCATCTATCTCAAGTTTAAGTTTTAGAGTCAGGTATAAGAATTTAATTTCGAGACAACTCTATAGACATTGAGTCGGGATCACAATGTTTATTGAAAATTAAGATAATATTTATGTTCTTTGAAATAGACTATGTGTATTGAACCATGATAGTCTTTACATTAACTGAATAAATAAATTTATTATTATTATTAATTAAGATTCTTAAAGTAGAAGACTGGTCTTGTAGTAACAAAAATAGAAGCTAAATGCTTGTCCCTAAATTCTTCAAACATCATTATACTGAAAGACCCTCCTTACCTCTAAAACAAATACTACGGTTGGTTTTGTTTATTTTTAGATGGTAGTTGAATTGCTTCTTCCTGGAACGCTGGCTACACCCATAATCACTCAGTAAATATTGTTGGTTAAGTTCTAATAACTTTGGTCACACACTACGGATTCAATTATGCACATCGACGAAAGAAGAGACAATATTGAAGTCAGACCCACGGCAAAAGTGTGCCAAGTCACAACGTTATATGATTTGAATATTTGTAGGGCAGCAGATCAGATTCTTCTTGAAGCCTTGAAGTGGGCTCTTGAACCTTATTGTCCAAATTCACGATCCAACAATCTTGATTTAATTATGAATATGCAGAACGCTCAATGCGAGGTTCGTTTCCGCCAAAGGTATAAGTAGGCAGCTATAACCTGTAATCGGAACCGGTTTTGTCAATGTGGACTTACGGCCCGGCCGGGGAGGGCATGCGCGATATCAAAGCAGGTGTTCCATGAGCCTACTGCCTCAATGAGAATTCCAACTAAAGCCTTAAATAGTTCGCCTCAGATTTACTTAGTCAACATATAAGGCAGTTGACTGATAAGTAGCCAGGAATTTCTATGGGCAATACTTTGAACATATTAATGTCGAAATGGCGCTGTTAAACCAATAAATCAAATCAAAAATCAAATCAAAAACGTTTATTCGTAACTAAAACATTAATTAAATAGCTAAACCTTTACATAACTAAAAAATAATACAAGATAACACATACGATATAATGTAATATAATACTATTAAACTTGGTTTTAGCTACAAAATGGTCCCAACTCAGCATATGCAGGTGTTAAAAACCTGCGCTGGTTTTCTGCTGGGACCTATGACATATATCCAATACATTTATCAAGACATATGGTCCAATACATTTATCAATTCAAGTAAAACCTCACCCAGTAAAGCGAAAGTAAAGTTACTTTCTTGCTGTACCCTCTTATGAAGGAACATCATGATAATGAGATTCGTCATTGAAAGTCCGATTTTGCCCTAAAGTTTCGGGACATTTGGGAGTTCAGGGCCGAATTATTTTTACGTCAAGATGCTGTATGGGCATTTGAAGATGAGTTTGGGGTGGCTTGTTTATAACGTGTGTTTAATAATTTAGAGGCACGCCGGCGTCTCCCTCCCGTTCTGTCTGAATAATGGATGCAACAATAATGTGACTTACAGGTACCGTCTATGTTTGTTCAATACGAGCTGCATCGTTCGTATAACATATTTTAGGCATTTTAAAACCATCATCGTCATTTTTATCATGGGTGTCCTCTAGAAGCATGTATATAGTAATTATAAGCCCTTGAAAGATTATAAAATAAGAAAATCAAGTTAATTAAATATTATATATTCAATTATACAAATGGTTCTGATAATATTCTTTTAGTATCAGACCTTACGGGAAATTTTATTAAATTATCCTATAGTGGATTCAAGTTATCTGGATAACTTTGGGTCAATAACCTGTTAATATGAGCGTTTTATTTGCATAGTAAGCAACCCGCTTACTTGCTCTTATGAAAAGCAGTGTGTTGGTAGAGAGAGCCAACCAACTGGAACTGGTTGAGCCAACAAAATGACGGCAATTTGAAATCTTTATAACTTCTTGGTAATTTTATTTACACTCGGCACTGTATTTTTTATCGTAATATGTGACTGTTTCATAACTTAATAAACATTCATTTAATAAGTTGTTTGAGAGCCGGTTCTTCTTCCTTTACTAATCAAATGTTTTCTAGTAAATTCTCGTCGCCAAATAGTAGTCAAACATTTATTATTTTGCAATTTAGATAACCTCTTGTTGTTATTTCTAAATCAAAATGATCTGTATCCAATCTCGCTTCTAATATTAAAACATACAGCGTGTAATTTGCATGAGGGTGCAGCAGAATGCGTTTAATTCGTTAATAAATCAGGCTGCGGGGGTGGGTTGAGTTCATTAGACTGATCGCCCGCGGCCTTCCGGGGAGCCGCCGCCATCCACCGCACTTCTGTTGCTTGATGTATTTCATTTGGCGATACCATACGATGATGGATCTTCTGCTAATTTGATTATACCTCCTCCAGGTCTGAGCGGAATTACCCACGTTTGCGCTTCCATTATCTACTGCATCCATAATTGATCGATGTCTCTTTACACTGCAGCGTGAGCTTCCTGAGAGTCTTACTCAAAATAAGCAATTAATTGGCTCTCATAACTCGGGCTTATCACTGGCATAAATTAAGGTAGATCCGCGGCGCCTCGTCCACGCACGTAGTGAAACTTTTAATTGCATTGAGCTCTATCACTGTCGTCAACCGGGAGTTGTGAACACCCAGAGATTGTGCTCTTCCGAGCCGCGCTTCTAGGAAATAATCCTTTAATATTATACCAGGGATATAATCTTCTTAATAAAAGTTTTAAACTCGAAGAGGTTCTTATTTATCGTTGTGAGTGTCAAAAGTATGGGACAATCAGTAATTTAAATGAGGATAAAGAAATCCGGCTTTTAAAAGTTCTTGTATAGGCATAAGTAATAAAATTCGTGTAAAAATTAAAATTGTCACTGTGTATCCGGAGAGCCACACTGCGCATAGTACAATAGAGGCCAGTACCGGACGAGAGGACTCATTAATTTAGATGATTGTACAATTATCTAAATATAAGCGGAGCGAGACGGCGCGGAGGGGGCACTCCAACCCGAAAACGAGGGAGGGGTGCGGGCACTCGTTTTTAATTAAACCGACGATGAAATGAACTGGTCCGTATAATATTGCTTAGACATGTTTTAAATTAATTTCAACCCGTCTTATTACGAATGATTTGAAGAAATAATTGTAAATGTATGACGAAGTTTCTATTCATTCAATTAACCCTTGTCTATTGTAGGTATATTCTAATATTATTTTATTTTCCTTGTATATTGGTCGATGCTTTAGCGTTTCTTACTCAATTGGTAAACATACACATTTCGTCACTGCATCTAGGTTTAATGTTGAGCTATTATTCCTCTGTAATATTATTTGTTAGGTTATTATATATTCCTTGTTACTTATTTACCATTTCACTGTTGTCAATTTCATGTTCGACTGGTTTTTCGATAAATATTATCCATATTAGTTCACATACATAGTCAAACAATATGACAATAATTGGACAGTCCTCAGCAACAATTAGCGGCTAGCGTGTCGGGGCGTACCTACTCGCAAGGGTTAGCTTCTCTGTTTGTTTTTCGTTAAAGCTTTAATTAAAAGTAGGTTTATTTTAAAGAAAATTGATATTCAAAGTAAATAAATCCCTAATGGTTTAATTATCTCTTCTTAATTGAGTTTCACCTGACGCAGAAATAATTAGTGTTGTGCTCACAAGTTACTTGCTGCTTATTAATTAAAGATTTGAAGCTGCCAGGCTGCTCGTGTTCTGTTGACATCTTCTTTACAGATAAGTTTTAATTAAGTCCAAAAGTTTGGACCGCTATTTATAGTTCCATTGAATAATTCTTGGAGAATTTAATTTCACTGAAACTCATCTACGAGCTTAGCGTAATCGTTTTATAGTTTTCCATTTCCTGCTGCTTAATTAGAATTTCCCATCTCACTTTTTATGATACAATTATAGCCTCTGTTTTATACTTTATTGTTAAGCTTAAGTAGGTGATTCATTTGGAATTTGTTGTCACATTATGGCAAGGGTTAAGGATTGAAGCTTCTTTATAAAATGTTCGATATCTACATTATCAATAACAACCTGTTTGGTTATATTCGTTCGGATGTGTAAAATATTAAACGTTAAGAATGTTATCTTATATCAAAGTTCTAAAACTATTAACGATGTTTGCATAAAAGTAGCAACCATAGTTTCATTAACCAAAGCAATTCAAGGTATTTTCGAATCAAATTGTCATTAGATCTAGAATAAAGCAACATTTACTGTTAATGTTGACACCTAGGACAGTAAGACAGCTGTTCGCATCGTCCACGTGGTTTCGAAGGCTTGTAGTTAGCTTACTTCCGATATTTCGATAGTTAGCTTGGTTCCAGTAGGTACAACACTAGTCTTCAATGTTTAGAAACAAGTCTCTTAATCAAACTGTTTAATGTCATATTTTACTCGTACAAGTGTCTATACTCGGCGGGAAAACTGACAGCCGGCGTCTCAGCAACCAGTCCCAATAGTTACCTAAAGGCTTTGTCCTCTGGGGTCTGTCAGCCGCGCGTCCAGGCTCGATGTAACGAAGGGACCGCCGGCCTCCGAACCGGCAAGATGCACCAAACAGAAAAACTTAACAATAACAAAAAAAACACAACCAACGTATAAACTCCTAAACTGCACCGCCGAATGCAGTCAATAAACCTTCGAGCTCGGCTGAATAAAAGATTGCGCACTTATGAACTTTATTGTGAAACTTTAAAACAAAACTACGCTGAGAACTTCGGAAAAAGTATGCGTGCTTGCGGGGACCGGCGACACTTCCCCGACGGCGGCTCGGTCGCGACTGAGCACGCGGTGGCGCGGGCGGCCCCCCTGCCCGCCCCGCGCCCCGCGCCGGCCACCTCCGCGGTATTATTTGATTAATTCGCCTCCCCCTTGTATACTCGGTGAGTCGTTACGACGAAGGCGAAGTTAAGTTTTTAAATTTGAGTGAGGGCCGCAACGCCCGCAACCTTCACCTACTCCTTATTGCTATAATTGAATTAATTAAGATCGACGGGCTCGGCCGAAGATTAGACGTTAATAAGCAAGCCCTGGAAGAGCGTAGCAGTCCCGTTCCGGGGTAATTACTGCGGCTTGCTTGGAAAAATCCCGACTTGAAATAATGAGTATTACCTACCGAGAAACGCAAGACCCGCTAATTGGAGTGCATTTGCATACTGAAGTAAAATAAAGTCTGAGTGAGTTATTTTGACGATGTCAGACGCTAACAAACAACTGCTGATGAATGACGGGTTGGATTAAGTCTTAATTAATGAAGAAATGTTTACTTGAGGGAAGGTTATTTATTTGTTCGTTCGTCTTGATGCGGAGGAGAGTGAAAGGTGAACAGGAACAGACATATTTTTTGCGGTGACATGTGAAAAAAATCTTGTGAAATAAATGAATAAACTCGACGAAAGCAACTTAATCCTGAAGGACGATTTTGAACCCTTTGTCCAATGATATGCCAATAATATTAATTATGAGAACACACGAAGAACTAATTACGCAATAGCCCGGAGCAAGCAACCTCATCTAATAAATATCGAGTTACCAATTAGTACAACATAAGTATATAATTAGACGTTGATTATTGAACCGAATCTGTGAGTTCATTTCTTATTTCCCACGTAACGCCATGATTACGTACCGTTGGGGTTAAATTCGATGCTGAAGTTTGAAAAGTAATGGGAGATTGTGGTAATAATACATTTTAATAAAGAATTAAAATCAACAACAAAATTAAAAAAAAAAAACATCAAAACAAACACAAGCTCGATGTGGTTTGCAAAAAAGTAATAATGGTAAAACAGTGAACATTCTGCGGTTTCAAAAGTTATTGAAAAGTAAATAAATAAGGTACCAAAGTTAAATAAAAAAATGTTAGATTATTAAAAACGGACAAAAGCCGTTACTAGTAAGATACTTTATTGTTAGTTACATCCAACATGTTCGTTTCGGTACTAGTGTATTATATTATCTGTGGTTTCGGTATTAAAGGTAGGTTATTAAAAAGTCTACATTATCGATTAATTATCGAATTAAAGTAAGTATTAGTCTTAAAACATATAATAATTTATTTTATATACATAATTATACGCAAAGAAACTTTTGAAACTATCATGGTTCATGGCGTGTGTAATTGCGCCGAAATATGATATTATTATATCGATAAGAATTATATATAATTAAAATTTGGCAATCATTCACCGTGGGGTGCCGGCAGTAGAATGTCAACCCTCCTCTCATACCAAATGGATGCAGTAAGAGCCTTCTAAGGGATACCTCCGGAAGATGGGCAGCAGCGTCTTTCCGTGTATCAACATCCCGTCCTGCGCTCGCCAACCCGCCTGCCAAGCGTGGTGAGTATGGCAACTACCCCCTATGGAGATCCATGAGATGATGAATCATTCACCATCATGCTACCATAATCTACTGCTAGATACATCCAGTTTTTGCCTGGATTTAATGTATAGTTTATATATAAACGATGGGTGATAGATGATAACGATAAATGATGAGAATTTTTATTACACGCCCCTTCCATCTAAAATGGACTCTATTTGAATGAGGATAAAGTTGATCAATATAATCGTAAAGCTTTAAAAACAATAAGCTTTATTACTGTATTGTAGTATGTAGAGGACATTTTGGGAGACCCTTGCCCAGCAGTGGGACGACATAGGTTAAAAAAACAGTGTACTAGTTATCTAATACCATTTAGAATTTCAAGTCGATAGCATCAGTACTTTTCAAGATATCCATCTGTGACAGTCAAACAAACAGACATACAGACAGTCACACCATAAGGGTTCCTTTTCACCATTTTGGTCCGGAACCCTAAAATGCACAAGCAAAAAAGACTTAAACAAAGGCAAGTTTTACGCTCAACAGGAAACATATTACAAGTACAGCGTCGTGTTACAAGAAAAAGGTCGTACCGGCCCCAATTTCGGGTTAATTCAATAATTCCACGGATATCGGCTAATTCGGTCGGGGCTCGATCGATCATTGAGCGCCCGCGCAGCTGAGCTCTTAGTGCACGCGCAGCGCCCTTACTAAGAAACCTTTTATAAATGACTAGTTTTTTTTATTTTAGATATTATAAATAAAACTGAGAGAGCTATATTTGTAATATATTTTTTACTGATTAAAAAAAGGAGGAGGTACTCAAATCGTCTCTATATATATTATTTTTAATTGATCCCTTTATTGATCCCTTTACTAAAAAACCATTCGGACAGGAATCAATAAAATCTTTGATGGCGGTTTGGACTGCCCCATCGTAGTTGAATTTTTTCCTTTGCAAAAAGTTATCCAAATTTCGATAAAAATGGTATTCTGTTGGAGCAAGGTCGCGGTAGGACGGTGGATGTCTTAGACATTCCAATTGCAGCTCTTCTAATTTGGTAGCCGTCTGTTGAGCAGTGTGTGGTCTAGCGTTGTCCTAAGGCAGCAGTGGCCTAGAGCGATTGACCAGCCTCGGTTGTTTAGCAGCTAGCTTTTCCATCATGGTTTGCACAAAAGCTGACAAAAGACATCTGCCGTAATATTCTAGCCAGATTTATGAAATCTGTAGTGGACGACACCGGCACTGGTCCACCAAACGCTCACAAGTAACTTTTTTTGAGTCAGTTTTCGCTTAGGGCATGATTTGACTGGTTCGCCAGGGTTCAGCCCTTGTGATGAGCGCTTCTGATTATTGTATAGGATCCACTTTTCATCACAGGTAATGATTCGATTTAGAATCCGTTCATTATTGTGCCGGTTGAGTAATGTAACGTAGCAGTCAACGCGCTTTTGTCGATTTGCTTCACTCAATTCGTGAGGTACACACCTTTTAAGCTTTTTCACCTTCCCAATATGCTTTAAGTGGATTAAAATAGTTTTATCACTTACATCGCAGCCTGCAGCTAACTCGGACGTCGTTTGCGATGGATCCACTTCCACAATAGCCTTCAATTCTTGATTATCAACTTTTGTCTCCGGCCGTCAACGGGGCTTGTTCTTCAGGTCGAAATTTCCAGAACGAAAACGTTGGAACCAAAAACGCACTGTGTTTTATTTTGCGACACCGCCGCCATACACATCATTAATCCTTCGAGCCATTGCTGCAGCGCTGGTGCCACAAATAACGCGATATTTCAAGTTTTCCTGTTTGTAAACTGAGTGACGCAAAGAAAACATACATAAGAAGAAAAACAAATGAATTATGGTTTTCGAATCACAAATGCATAAGTAAATAGCTGTATAAAGAATTTGGAATTCCTAACCAAAAAGGAGTTAATTGAGATCAAAGTGGCCAGTACGACAAAACGCCAATTTCATACTTTAACCCCTATTATTATAGGCAAAGATACAATTTTGATATCTTGGGAAAAATCTTGTCCGGTTCTGATGAAAGATCAGAGTTGTGCTTAGACTCAACTAGTGGTGAGTCAGACGCCTTTTTGTAACTGTTTTTTCTTAGTTTAATTTGTTATTTTGTTACTTTCTCTCTCCTGTTGTGTCTTTTATTTAATTATGTGTTTTGTAATGAGTGTTACAAATATTATGATTTTAATGGACAGTAATTTAGTGAAGTGGAACTGATGAAGAAGACTGGTGGTCTTCTTTATTTGTGAATGGCCATCGAAACTCTTCATTTAAAATTTGACGGGTGGCGATATAGAAAGATATGACATGTATACCAGCCGTAAAACGTCCACTACTGAACACAAGCCTCCCTCATCTCTCCATGAAGGGTAGTTACCATACTTTCCACGCTTGGCAGACGGGTTGGCGAGCGCAGTACGGGATGTTGATACACGGAAAGCTGCTGCCCATCTTTCGGAGGTATACCTTAGCAGGCTCTTACTGCATCCACGGGCGAGTGCAGGAGTAACATTCTACTGCTGGCACCCCACAGCTTATGAAAGCAAATGGGGGTAATCCCCGGGGCCTTCATGGTGAAACATTCATAAATAAATAAATACAATCATGGTGCATGTAGAAAATATTGCTAGGCAGGGGGGCCCTCAAACACCAAGTGCCTAGGGGCCCTGAATCCCTTCATCCGGGCCTGCCTCCTCTCATTATCATTCTACTGCCGGCACCCCATGGCCACATACAATATTTTGAAAATAATTTCTCAATGTTAAGGATGAACGAGTCGCTCATCTTTCCATACAAACGTGGAAGGGTAACAACTCCACTGTTTGACGTTAACCATCCAACACTAAGGATTATATGAATTTATCTCGTCATAATCTATGTTTATATACAAACCGTTCAAAAAGGATTTATTTCAAAAATACAAGCTTCTAAACTTTCGTATTTCAACACTGATTTTAGCCCAACTTTGGACAAAACTAAATAATATAAGGATAAAGAAAACTCAAAAATAAATGCCGTTCCGACATAGTTTAATTATTCAAAAGTTAAAATAAATGTTATTTTGAAAAGATTACACTCAAGTTTTTCTATAATAACCCTTGTGCTAAAAGTGTAGGAATTAATCATTGTGCATTTCATTCTAGCGCGCGGGTAAACACACCATGTCAGGTGAGATAGCATACATTTAGGCCGCGCTCACTGACGACTTTGCCTCCGCGACTAGTTGGACCTTAAAGTGTGTTCGAACTCCATAGTACGGGCCACTGCCGCCTCTTATATTAATCTTTGTTTAAATTTAATGGGCCTTATTAATCATGGCTATTACGAGTACGTCTAGATGAATTTAACGCGGTAATCGGTGACTCGACTATACAGATATCGGAGCTTTTATTACGAAAACAAATGCACTTACTCAATATCTCCTCGATACTCTAATTATAAACGAAGCTGATCTAAAACAGGCCTACTTGTGAGGACTTAAGGTACAGTTTCGTCTGGATTGATCGACAGATTAGAGGACAGGTGAGTGTTATGATGGATACTGCTATGTGTACTGTGGCATAGCTTTAATTAGCATATCGAATGCATCTTTCGATAAAATCGGTGGGTCTAGGCTTAATGGCGTTTTTCTTATGTCTACATCGCCCTATGATAAGTTAATTTGATTAAAATGGTAATTTTAGTTTATGGAACAATTTTATATCGTCTTTTGGCGGGTATAAAATAAATTATTGCTGGGGCCGGCAGTAGAATGTTGCTCCTCTTCGCTTCCTTAGATGCAGTAAGAACCTGCAAAGGGATACATCTGGATGCTGAGCAGCAGCGTAATTAGCATATCGAATGCATCTTTCGATAAAATCGGTGGGTCTAGGCTTTATGGCGTTTTTCTTATGTCTACATCGCCCTATGACAAGTTAGTTTGATTAAAATGGTAATTTTAGTTTATGGAAGATATTTATATCGTCTTTTGACGGGTATAAAATGAGTTATTGCTCAGGGGTGCCGGCAGTAGAATGTTGCTCCTCCTAGCTTCCTTAGACGCAGTAAGAATCTGCTAAGGGATACATCTGGATGCTGGGCAGCAGCATCTTTCCGTGTATCAACATCCCGTACTGCGCTCGCCAACCCGCCTGCCAAGCGTGGTGGGTTTGGCAGAATTCGCTTCAAGCTCAGTACTTGGAGATTCATGGCCTATGTCTTCAAAGATTAAATCTTAAAATTAAATCGTTAGATACACCCTTACCGCGATGAGGCAACGCCGTTTTCTTTCCATAGCAAATAAGAAAGCTAGCTCATTTGAATTCAATGTACCTCTAAACACAATATCGTATGTTATTTTTTTTCACGAAAGTTCGTGCAGTTTTGCGCAAACCAGTGTGTGTGCATCGCTATTTTGTTAACACTCATATAAAGATACTGCAACAGTTTTTGGTGTCATGGCACATCTAACGATTTAAATCTTTGTAAGCGTCCTTCCTACGGCTAAGGAGATGAAAATAAAAATTAATTATATTTTTACCTGAGTTCGTCAGTTGGTACGAAGTCTTACGAGTTTTAAATTAACTAAGCTTAAGCTTAAGGCCACGATTTTAATTAGCCAATTTTCGATTCAATTTTAAATTATCAAATATCCCTTGTTTTGACCGGAAAAAATATATGTTAACGTTTTTGAATTTTTAACGGTTCAAATGATATTTTTCACTCCACCTGATAGTAAAAAATAAAAGTCCTGAAGTCCTTTCTTCGTGAAAGGATTTTTTGCTTGTTTTTGTGGTTGTACGTCAAGTGTATTGATGTTACACTCTCAAAAAACATCTCAATAAATAGGCAAAGACGTTCAGAAGAATATTTAATGGTTAGTTTTTCTGAAAACCCAACTTAAAAAAAAATAAACAAATCTTTATAGAATTTAAGTAGACTGCGCCCGCGCGCACTCCTTCAGTAGCCCGCCAGTGGAATAACGTGGCTTTAAGAAGAAAAATTATGATTTACTATGCGGTTTATTATACGAATAACAAAACCTTACTTTATCTGGATTTTCCTTGATCTCATTTTAAACTTAGGAATTTCACACTTCGTAATATAATTGAAACGCGGTAGAACAAGTCCAGATAATAATGTTGAAGCGTTTGTGGCTCAGTTGGTCTGTAGCCAACAGATACCTGCGTATGTGTTGACTTGGAGGTAGCTGGTTCGAATCCCGCCATAAAACCATTTTTTGTAATTGTTTTTGCAGACATTTGTTTGTGTGAACAGTCCGAGACAAATTAATGCCCCATGGAGGCAAAATACACTAAATATTAAAAATATCGAACCTAAAAAATAATGACAGATTTTTTTTTATTTAATAAAAATCATTAAAGGGTCAAATCAGATGGAGTCTAACGAAAGGTAATATAATCTCTTGAATAAACATTGCTTCTAAAAATAATAAAACAAAAATAAAAATTATAAAAAGACATATGCGTCTGTATGCGAAGTATGTCATGTTCAATTGTGGGTTTAAACATCCATCATTAATGCCATACGCCGTATCCAGCACCCTTTAAATAGGTTCTTCGGGAATTTGAGGTAAAGACGAACGATAAACGGAACGGTTTATCATTTTTAATTTCAGAGTTTCAACTATTTTTTATTATAGATATCCAAAATAACAATACAATACCATCACCCAACCGTTTTGGCTGCAGTAATTCTGCTTTCATTGATTAGAATATTCACTTATAAAGTTATACTATTCATTGAAATACGGCTATCACCTCTTTAAAAAAACCTAGCAAAACACGAAATACGCCAAGAAATAAAACCAATTTAAGGCTAACACATGCCGGTACAGAACAAGGGTCACAATTAAGGATGCACCGATGCAGGCCGGGCCAGTGTGCCGGTCACAATGCGCCAAATGACGAGCTACGCAAATGAAGAATATTGTCGGACCCCTGAATGCTCCTTAATGACCTGCCGTGTGCTAGACTTGTCACCAGCACAGAGCGACAAAAGTGCCTGAACATTTCGATAGTAGCTTAACACTTTATACAAAGCATTTGATCATAATTTCGGCCGTAAAACGTCCACTACTAAACACAGGCCTCCCTCATAGATCTCCATGAATGGTAGTTGCCATACTCACCACTCTTAGCAGGCGGGTTGGCGAGCGCAGTAGGGGATGTTGATATACGGAAAGACGCGGCTGCCCATCTTCCGGAGGTATCCCTTAGCAGGCTCTTATTGCATCCACGGGCATGACAGGAGGGGTAACATTCTACTGCCGGCACCCCACGGCAATGCATTGATAATCAAAGCATATGATAATGCGTAACAATAATATTACCGAATTTAACAAAACAAACCTAGCACATGTTGCGTATGGAATGTGAGCGCTGTTTCCAAGTGAGTCTTATAAAATTCTGGAGATGCATATAGGTTTCTTATTTTTTTTGTATGCTAGGAGTAGGATGAGCGGAATTACTACTAATTACTACTTGTGCAAAATATGCCCTACCAGAACAAGGGTCCACCATTCAGGTGCACGCCGGCATGCAGCAAGCTGGGGCAGTGTGATGGTTACAATTAGCCAAATGACGATCTACGCAAGTTAATAATATTGTCTGGCCCCCTTATAGCTCCTTACGGCAGGTCATCCGTGTGCTAGATTTTTCACCAGCACTGAGCGACAAAAGTGTGCCTGTACATTTTAACACTTACATCGTATATATGAAAAGAAAATTAACACAATCTTAGGAATAAAATAAAATTATACATATGTAGAATAAAGGTCGAACTACAGAAAAAAAAGCTTATATCTGAAGGGAGCGCAATTATTTAATAATCTGCCAAACTATATAAAATAATGTGAAAATATAAATGTGTATAAAAATAAGCTTAAGACGTATGTTATGGATTTAAAAGATAAAAAGATATAAAAGAATAAAATAAATCATAACATGGGGCACATTTTGAGTTAAACAGTTTTTTGCTTACAAATTGGGCCATACCACAAATGTTCGACCAAGCATTCCACTAGTACTTTGTTACCTTCCATTTCATGTTTTAAGTTTTAGTCTTGTGACTCGATTTTTTGTTTTATTTTAAGTTTGCCAAATTTATTAGAAATATTTTTTTAATAGCGCTCAAGAACATGAATAATATAAGATACTCGTACTTTTGTGTTAGTTATTAGGGTTCCATAGGCTATCGGTAACTAGTATTTAATTTTACTTTTGTGAATCTCATTTAAGGTCTAAGATTTTTATTAATATTTCTCTTAAAGATCACACTCGAATCGAATCACTTGCGAGAAACATAAACAGTTAATATTAGTTTCAGTTTTGTTTTTAAGTGGGCCTTGTAATTCTTATGAGAAATAAAATTCTTTAAGCCAAATTGTAAGGCTACACCTTACAATTTGTACAGTTTGTGCGATCTCCGGGCAAACTCTGCTTACATTGGGGCTAGATGATGCTGTCTGAAATGTCCACCAATATTTATTTAACTTATTATTTTACAAGGTAACAGAAAACGAACATATGTACTTTACAAGTTAATATACTGTTTATCTGCGCCGTATACAATCTTAACAATACCCTGCGTAATAAAAAAAATCGTATGATATATGTGTTGCTAAAATTTCCTTAACATAAAAAAACTCTATTTATAAAGTAAACTTTGTTATAACTTGATTATTTAAAATAACATATCAGCGCTAAAGTCTAAAATATAGAAAGCTCTAGACGTGGGTGATTGAAGCTCAATTGTAAGAGTATAGGCACTTATGAGTATTAGGCTGCTCAGCTACATCTGCCTGCAAATATCTAAGGTACGACCCGCACCCACACGGAATTTGCGCGATTGTCAACTCTGTTAATTATCGGATCATTGTTGAAGCCTTATAACGTGAGACAGCGGTTGTAATTACTAGTATAGGAAACGAACAGTATGACGTCATTCACTCTCGTTCACTTTATAAGTACTGGATAAGGTAGTTAAAGGATTCCTAATAAGTCTTGGAATCGTATTGCGAGAAATAGTGTAGGAACAAGACTAAGTGTAATGCTGGTCACTCTCATGAATGAATCAATTAATGAATAGTTTTATTTCTTCTTTTTACACCAAAATCAAGAAAATTACAGGAAAATATAAGTTCCTTTTAAAAGACAGACCTTATCGCCAACGGCGGTCTCTTCCAGACATCCACTAATTATTTTACAAAAACAAAGGTAGCTTTAAGTACGAAGTAGCTTCAAGGTATTTAGGGAGTTTTAAAATGGGACGGATAGTTTAAGCAGCTTTTCAGAAAGTTACATGTACGCTGTATTTTGTGTTAATCTTGAGTTAATTTACCTAGACTTTAAACTCATGTTGACAAAGCTTATTTTCTAATGACTTTTCCAAAACCTTTTCGGAGTGACACTTACATTTCCAAAGTCACAACGAGCATAGTTAATTAATAATTATCGTCTACCCCTTAATTGGAGATTGAGGGTGTATAGAGGGATGAAATTAAATTTATTGTTAGGCATCGGTATCAGGTAATGTATGGCGGGAGGGGGGGGGGGATGGGGGTTGCAGAGTTGACAATAGTGTGGTTATTTGTATGGTTTCACGTATTTCTCTAAACATTCATAATTCTCAAACTATGTAGAGCGCTTATTGAAGGTACTGATAGTTAGTTTGCGCTTAGCTGGAATCACATCTTAGAAGACGATATGTTTAGAATTTCATAGAAAAATATTATAGAATAGCTTACTAAACTCGTATTATTTTTGCTTCTCGTAGCACTTGCGTAGAGGTGTAAGCGCGTTGAAATCTTTCATGAGGTAAGATTTTCGGTAAAAGAAATAGTATAAAGATTTGAATATAAACAAATATTTTAATGAGGAAATAAAGCTGGTACAGTATTAAGTGTTGCGCAAAGGGAGGTGGTCTACGAAGGTGGGCAGTGTATCTAACATGCCCGTGCGGGTTCGCTTGGTTCGCCGACCGCTTCTATTTGCGCGTACAATCTCAAAATTTGTTTGAATAGTCTCAGTATTCCAATGTAGTTTCAAGTTTTTTATATGCAGAGTGCGTGTAAATAAATATGAATATAAATGTTAAAAATATTTAGACTGATATGATATGACAATTCATTAATAAGTAACACAAAATTTTAAGCGGACTATCCACTGCAAGGTTAGATGAGTGTTTGTTTTTATGCAGGCATATACATATATAAACAGTTACACTGAAATAATTGTTTATCAATTGCGTCACGATCTCGCACGATTCAACACGCAGTTGACGACTTGCTTTGTAGCCTCAAAGCTTTTGTCTCACCATGAAATGATTCTGTTTTTACCAACGCTGGTTTTCTTACAGAGCCGTGATTGGTGACGTGACGTCATATATTTCAAATAATTAGTCGACAGGTGCTGTGGATTTATAAGGGCAGTTAACCCCTCGCGTATGGTGGTCTTGCGATTATGATGAAGCGATGACGGCCAGACACTTCGACCCCACGACCTTGTAAAAGGCTCCCCTCTGTCAATGTCTGGAGAACGATAGAGATAGTCTTGATGTGATCACGAAAAAGACAGATGTTTTAACTGTGCAGATTTAGAACAGATATTTAACATTTTAGAATTTTAGAAAGTTTGATACTTACTTGGAATCTCCTGCACAATATGTGTTTTAACAAATTGAAATTATGTATTTTTTGTTACATTTTTAACTTGACGGCCATCTTGGCGCCGCCGGTTAGACTGATGGCCATTATTCTGTTTATTTACATATACGAAGATCAACCAGCTCTATTCATACGTTAAGTACATTGACAATAAAATAGTTAATGTTGTTGAAAATACCCAAACCGCTAGGAATGCTCATTACATTTGAATATTTCTATAGATTTATCATGGATCGCATCATCAGAACTGGGTTTGAAAGCAAGCAAACATTATTAAGTGGAAGAAAACCTACCCGCAAGTTTAAATTTAGGACTTGAAGCTATAACTTGAGGGACTCCAGTACACACTATTACATTATTTAATGTTATGCTAATGATCCTGCTACTGATGTTTAGGCAAAGTATCATGCTAGGGATATATTATCTTAGCCATTTTTCGATGTCGCCATCCGTGAATTTTATATTATTGAAGATCTGTGTCTTCTTCATTAGTCCCACTTCACCAAATCATACTTTCAGAATGCAAATGCTTGACCTTGATCTACACAAAAATGCATTTAATTATTTTATCAACAATGTGGTATCCACAGCCCAAGATTTGCTTAGTTTGGGACTAGACGGTGATGTGTGCAGTGTTCAGAATATTAATAGAGATGCCTCAAAGTAAATAGATACTTATTAATCTCAAGCTGAGTGCAACTGCCCATAAAAATACCAAGACGCGAGACAATTATCTGCAGTAAGACAAGCAATTGCCCCCGGCGGGAACGAACCCGGAACCTATGGCGTATTAACCGACTATAAGACCAACTGGGGTACGGAGGTCGTCAGGTATTAAAATAATTGCCAGAGGCAGCCTCAATGTGAAAGGATAGATAACTAATTAATCGCAAGTGCAACTCGACCACGAGATTATTTATATACCTTATGAGCAGGTGACGTGGAACTGTTTTATGCTAGTCGGGGAGGCAATGGTGATTTACTTTAGTCAAGTTTATGATATCGTTTCCCGTGGTAGACTTTTCACGATTTTATACTTTAAATCGAGAGAGGTATCATCATTCATCATTTCAGCCATAAAACGTCCACTACTGAACACAGGCCTCCCTCATGGATCTCCATGAGTGGTAGTTGCCATACTCACCACGCTTGGCAGGCGGGTTGGTGAGCGCAGTATGGGATGTTGATACACGGATAGACGCTGCTGCCCATCTTACGGAGGTATCCCTTAGCAGGCTCTTACTGCATCCATGGGCATGAGAGGAGGGGTATCATTTTACTGCCGGCACCCCACGGCGGAGAGAGGTATATCTAAGGGAAAGTATCTAAAAATCAACAAAAATGTATTTTTTTATTGATTTTTTATGGTAAAATGTATTATTTTATATTGGGACCGAATGGAAACCCTAAATTAAATTTCGGGGCAGGCTCAAAGTGAAAGGATAGATACCTTATTAATCGCAAGTGAGTGCAACACGACTACAAGATTATTAATTCACTTTATGAGCAGCTGACGCGGAACTGCTTTGTGCTGGTCGGGGAGCAAACAGGGTGATTAACTTACATACGTCATGCTACGAAACCTATATGTTTCGTTTTCCGTGGTAGATTCTGTAGCTTTCTACTTGACCATCTTATGACTATAGGGCAGGGCCAAAAAATTATAAGTATAAGGTTTAAAAAGCGTACATCAAAATCATCATAGAATATTTAATCAAATTATTGAGCCTCACGCAACACATTTTCTTTAAAATGTCTGTTAAAGAAAATTACTTGAACTGATATATAAATAAATGACTAACGACTTGAAATTAAATTAAAATTTATATAAGCCTCTAAGCTTAAATTGTAATTTAACTGTAATGTAATTCCAAACCTTCTAAGGTTTGGAATTTTATAAGTTGTGAACAAACCTTTTTATGAGTTACCTATCGAATAATTTTTTGAACATTTAAATGCAAATATTTAAAATAATAAAATCTAAAATATGTGCACTTAGTTTATTGTGCTTAACATCATCATTATCGAATGAAGTGCATCAACCTCACCTAGCTTTCAAACTACAAATATTGATATTGGTAGCTGTTAATTAAATTTTTAATTTTAAACATGGCGTATGCATATGTTAACAAAGTCTGTTATGCCCCGGGCTTAGCCACCTGCCCCATGGCACCATAGGAACTGTTAGTTATTCTGGAACATTTACATAGTAAACATATGCTCTTTAGTTAATAACGATTGAGTCAGGTGGAGTAGATTTTTTAGGCATTCTAATTGAATATTTCACACAGCACTGCATTGCGCCCTTCACCCTGAAACAGAGTTGGTTCATGTGCCCGTAATTTCACCGGCTCCTTACCCTTCAAACCCGAACACACCAATGTAGACTTACTGTTGCGGCAGAAATAGGTATGGTGGTACTCCCCGGGAGTACACTCTTCACAAAAGTTCTACTACTATAAAACTGCACCTATTTTCCCTGTACAATTACAACGCAACAAGGTTGACCACAAAAATCAATCAAAGAAAGAAGGAGATCGCTTTTTACTTAATACACCCTCTACCTTTGGTCGTTCTTACCAAACTATGCCTACAAGTAAGGCCTAGTATAGATGATCTATACATCGTCAGCAGTACAGCTTATATTCATGCATAAAACATTGTTAGATGGATTAGGATTACAAATAGGTACTGTATTATTTAATAACTTTAATACACCCCCTACCTTCCTTACCAAACTAAGCCTGCCAACTAATTTCACAACATTGTGCTCCAACCACGACCAAAACGAGTCCAAAAATAAGATGAAGATTTATTTAGACGCCATCATTTAAGGTCCAAAGGCGACAGAACCAGGGCAGCTTAGATTCGTCATCGAACGCATTACGTTATATTGAAGGGTTTTTAATTGGCATCATTATGCCAGCATACAGATGCGAATTCGTGGCGTCAACAAAAGATAACACGCTCAAGATTTATTCTTTTTGATCAGCCTAATATAGCCCTTTTCTTTGGTCGTTATTTCCATACTATGCCTACAAATATCGTACTCTGCAACAAGGTCTTAAATCTATGGCAACTCTGACTCGTCACCGAACGCAGTACGTCCGATTGTAGGGTTCCCAATAGATAACATTTTGCTGGAATGCAAATGTGAACGGGCTAGATAAGGCCTTTTTACCACTATCTACAATAAAGATGACCAAAGCACTAATTGAAAAAAATCAGAAGAAAACCTCATCAAAAACATCTCGTAACTCCAATGCAGCTCAGACTCCTCATCGAACACATTACGTTCTATTTTAGGGTTCCTAATAGATAACATCGTGCCGCCATACGCATGTGAATGGGCTTTCTTTACCAAAGCACTAATTGAAAGTCGACGAAAAATTAAATCGGAAGATATCCTCGCCATCAACTTGCTCGTAAATCCAATGCAGCTCAGACTCGTCATCGAACGCATTACGTTCGATTGTAGGGCTCCTAATTGCCAGCATTGTGCCGGCATGCAGATTAGAATGGGCTTTGATTTGGGCCCGTCGGCGGGGGCCGGGGTTAGGGGACAAATCGCTCGTTACGCCAGCAGGTAAACTTTCATTGAGCGGCGCGGCGCGTCGGAAGGCGACGGACGTGAGCGGCGACCGACAAAATGTCCTCGTTATTCGCCGCCGAATCACCCGCTCATTGTGCCTTGTACACTCAGTTGCAAATGTCTTAACATGTTAAGGTATCTGAAGGCGAAGCAAACTTTGTTAAATTTAACGATTACTGATGTTCCGCGATTTATTCATAAGTATAGGAATCGAGACAGTGTCTAAAGGCTTTGCCATGTCCAAAAATGAAGTCTTAATTTTTTTGTGGTTATCTAGACGGGAGACGATAAATTCCTTACCTACTTAATGACTGACTTTATGTATTAAAATACTTATAGTACTTTGTATTGAAAGTCAGCTTTAGATATCTCAATATATTAAGTAGGTAAGGAATTTATCGTATTAAAAAACAAAGTCTGCTTTTTACTAACTAGTTCAAGGCGACAATGACGTGAGCGGCGACCAACAAAATGTCCTCGTCACTCGCCACTAAACCATCCGCTTGTTGTGCTCTGTACACTTAATATAAAATGTCCTAACATGTTAAGATAATGTGAATTTTACTTTCCTTACAAAATACCGAATGTAGGTATTTAAAAACAATGTTTACTGTTTCCTAGCTCATTTGCGGCGATACATATGTGAGCGGCGACCAAGTTGCAAATGTCATAACATGTTATGATATATGAACTTGATACTCTACGATACTGCAGTACAGCTTGGAACACGAAAAACCCATCTTCCCCCGCTTAAAAGAGCACAAAGGTGTATCATATAAGTCATGCTCTCCAAGCCCTTCAGATACTCAACCAGACAACTTTACATAAAGTAAATGTTTGTCTAATAACATTTATTTTACAAACCATCTTAAATAAACACAAATCAATTCTATACTTTTTTAAACTATCATGCACTCCCTCCCTCCCGCGCAGCCTAATCACAGCACATGTCTCACACACACACAACTACTTATAATAATAAAATTAGTACGTTACTGGGTATCTAGAATAAATTCCATCATTACAGCCGTAAGACTACTGTCCACATCCACAGCTGGACATAGGCCTTCCTCATACATCTCCAAGATCATAAGGGGATTGTTGCTATACTCGCCACGCTTGACAAGCGGGTTGGCGAGCGCAGTATGAGATTTTAATACACGGAAAGACGCTGCTGCCCATCTTCCAGAGCAGAGCAGGTTCTTACTGCATCATAGAGGGCAAGAGAGAAGAGGCAACATTTTATTGCCAGCACCTCACGGCATTGTCCTTGTTTGTTATCCAGGACAAATTCCATACTAAAAATTAATTAAGACTTGACTTTTGTCTTTTGATGACGACGAAACTGAGAATATCCTATCTTTCATTGCATGCATAGCTTTGGTTTCATTATTTTTAACCGACTCAAAAAAAAGAAGGAGGGTTTCGAGTACTCTGTATTTTTTCAATGTGTTACATTAGAACTTGTCGTTTATGAACCGATTTAGAAAATATTTTTGTGTTCAAATAGATACAATTTGAATAAGGTCAAGACATGATTCTGATGGTGGGTTCAATTACGAATTAAATAATTGTAATAGAGGACACTGGAGTCTCTCGAGGCATAGTTTCATGCCGTTAATTTAACCTCGCGGTTAGGTTTTTGTTCCACTTTTTAATGTTTGCTTGTTTTTACACCCAGTTCTGATGATTGCTTCTATAATAAATGGAGGGTAATACTCCGTACGTATAAAAATAAAATAAATAATGATGGATAATTCACAGAGCATCATTTAGCCCTAAGCTAAGCAGAGCTTGTGTTATGCGTACTAGATGACTGATATACTTAATACTACATAGATATATATTTTTTATTATATATAGAAAAACACCCTGAACCAATATCTGCAGATCGTAGAGACATTTGTCCCGAGGCCGGAATCGAACCCGCAACCGCTTGCGTCGCAGGCGGACCTTCGTCCGCTGCTCCACAGAGGTCGTCAAATAGTATAGGCGTACGTACTGCGGTTCGGGTGTCGTCAGCAACAACAGAAGGGTTTTTTTATTATTTAAAGTCGGTTTTTTTATCACTAAAGAAACACTTCTAAATCAAGGTGACACGGACGTGACCGGCGACCGATAAAATGTCCTCGTTCTTCGCGGCCAAATCACAAGTTAATAATGTGCCCTGTACACTTGGTTGCAAGGATGTCTACTATTTGATGCTGACTGTACGTTCTCAGGGTAACGAAATGGTAGACGGTCGAAAAAGACTTAAATGAGCCGTGAGAAAGCCAAACGAACGATTGTGCTGTTTAATGAACGATTGATATTAAAGTGGCATTCATTAGCGCGAATCATGATGTATTGTCTCGAGATAAACTGTTGGGTGGTTATTAGTAAAACTGGTTCTACAACGGTTCACAGCTAGACTTATGTCTATCTGCGCTTATTTGCAGAGACACGAATTATGCTCTTGGAAAGGGAAAACAGATAAAAGCAAGCTAGTTCAGCGTCTAAAACCAATTTAATAAAAATCAAAGTCAAATAGAATTTATTCATTTGGATCTAAATGTTATATAGAATAGACTACTTGGTTATGAAAACCAAAATTATATTTAGTGCGTCAGTTAGATAATACAAAAATAATATACACGTATTTTTTCATCGACCAAAAAAAGAGGAGGTTTCTCAATTCGACCGTATTTTTTTTTTGTATTCGCGGATAACTTCGTCGTATATGAACCGATACAAATGATTTTTTTTTTCTTGTAAAGGAGATATCCCAAAAGTGGTCCAATGATGGTCTAATAAGGAAACCAGGATCTAATGATGGCATTCCAGAGAAATCGAGGGGAACCTTTGAAAGTCGTAGGGGTGACTAGCGCATTCATAATTTTTTTCATTAGGTATTTTAAGACAGTCGAGGGAACTCCTTATCGATTTACAGCAGTTGCCTTGTGTTTGGGCTTGATTAATTTGTATTGATGAAAATTTTACACCTATATGGGTTGTGACTTGTGACTGTCATTAGGGGTCTGGTTATGAAGATGAAGGACAGTTAAGGAACTCCGGCGGTGGATGCAGACGGCTTCCAACCGCAGTACTTGGAGATCAATGAGGGAGGCCTTTGTCCAGCAGTGGACGTCCTACGGCTGAAATGATGATGATGAAGGAACTCTGAACAGTAGCTACCTTGTGTTTGGACTTCATTCATTTATGTTGATGAGAACTTTTGAGTTTCCTGTTTGAAGTCGGTTCTTTTTCGGAATAAAATATACTTGTTGCTTTTTCAATATAATTAAATAATACTTAGATAAGGCGCATTGAAGTCCAAGAGTTAGTTTTCATTCCAAGAGTTAATTATTTATTTTTTTATTTCTTCAGATCAATCATTATTTTTTCATGTCGTAGTATTCACACTAATAAATCAGATAGCAACTTCTGAATGCCGGGCAACTTATTCCATCTCCATTTACATTCAAAAGTAGAAACTTCAAAAATACTTCCTTCGAACTACATAATACCTATAGATGGCGTTATTTTTCTTTTACAAACACAATTTGTGATTAATCAAAAACTTGCTTTTCCGCTTGCCAGCTCCATCTGTTAGGTATAGTAAAAGACGCTTTTTTTTTACTGTATACAGCTCATTGCTTTAGTGCTATAAACATCGGGCAATATCTTAAGAATCCTAAACAGATCATCTCATTCATTGCTAACCATCATAAATGTCAAAACATGCCCTGGTGGTTAATTCTTGAATTTGGCAGTTCATCGAGGCACCTGTTGCTCGAAGCTGAGAGTAAAAAACTGTGGAAAACTGGAGCTTTCCTTAGTCCTACCTGACACTACGCCAATTAAAGCAAGACTCCCGGCGTTCTCAATGGGTCAATGGTAAGTACGAGTACAGTCATTAGTCCTGTAGCCAGTGCCCAGGTACAGCGGCGGGTGCAATAAAAATTACCCTCTGGCCGTTTTCGCAATCAGTACCTATACTCGTAAGTAATATAAAATATTTTTTCGCAAAATTAGGAAGTTACTTAGCATACAGGATTTGCAAAGGGTAACCGGAAATAATCGGCGGGCCAATAGTTCTGATTGAAATAATCACATTAAAGTAAAAAAAATGTAACATAGATTTCTGAGAAAATCGACTAAGTTAAAGTGCCCAGTTTGTAGAAAAAAATATTTTACACTATTGCATAAGACATCCATAAGCTTATAAAGGTACCTACAACCTTCCGCTTGGGATGTTTTTTATTTATTTTCTCAGTTATTGGAAATTTGTGTGTCTCTCCCTTTAATATAAATGACTACTAACTCTGTAAAAAAACCAACACTTTGGAAGCAATTCCATTGTAAGTGTGACAGTTTGTTTACAAATATTCTAAGTCGAATTTGGCTGCAGTATAGTTTATTCATAATACGTTACCTGAATTGCGGACTGTTAAGTCTTAATAGGTACATACGTCTTTATACTCTGTTTTTAGCTTGATTAGATTAAAAGCTAAGCTGAACACGTTGCTACATAAATAGAAAACTCAGATTATTCAGTTAAATATGCATATTGCGCGTACCGCTTCTTAATTATGCAAAGCAAAAGGGTAATTAGGGAAACTTACCACCCGTGGCTATCCAATACAACTTCTAGGGAAATAATGAGGTAGCTGTTATCTGTAACAGGTGTAGGTACAGCTACTATTTCTAGCATCTAATATTTTATATTATATACTTCATAGTAAAATGTTGCATCTCCTGTCTTGCCCGTGGATACAGTAAGAATATACCTAGAGATACCTCCGGAAGATAGGCAGCAACATCTTTCCGTGTATCTACAACCCTTACTGCGCTCGCCAACCCGCTTGCCAAGCGTGGTGACTGAACTACTCCTCATGGGAGGGAGGCCTGTGTTCAGTAGTAGACGTTTAACAAGCTTAAATTTAGAGCATAAAACTAGACCTTGAGGGACTCCAGTGTCTAATATTACAATTATTTATATCCTCAAGGATCCAAACATCGGAATCGAGTTTTAAGTTTTAATAAATGAGGCCACCTCTGAAACATGGCTACTTTATTGTACTTTTTACTTCACCTATACCTTGTATATAAAGGATCGGGATGGCTGGAGGATATTGGGGGAGACCTTTGCCCAGCAGTGGGACGAAATAGCTTATAAGAAATCATCATAATCCTATTAATAATTGGCGGAGTAATCGCATAACAACATACAAAAAAACATACAGTCGAATTGAGAATCTCCTTCGTTTTGAAGTCGGTGAAAAATCTTCAAAAAAAATATATGACTAAAAAAACATGAGCTTGGAGTTAAATTAGAGATTAAATACAGAAAATGGTTCTACTAATAGTTAACATACAGTTAGGTTACATACAGTTTTAAAAAGCAACGAAGTAGTTGGATTCCGCTGGATCGTGTTTTCTTTAATTGCACTGCGCTATACGGTCATTTAGCATAGGATTACAAGTTAAATACCTTTGAACTTCTAACTGCGATGGTCTGGATCTTGATATTTTCCTATGGTTATTAGTTTATTTTTTTTAACCATGTATTTTGTTTTATTCTACCATGGTCGCATAACACAAGCTCTGCTTACCTTGAGGATAGACAGTGCTGTGTGAAATGTCCAGTAAACCAGATTTTTTTGCGAAGGCCTCGATGACATAGACACCTAAATTGTAGAAACCAGACCTTCAAAGAAATTTGACACCACACAATTCAACATTTGGTGAGACTGCAGACCGTAACCGAGTATCAAGTTTAAGCCGTCTAAAATATCTAATAGCTAAAAGAAACTATTTCATGAAATTTTAGTTTACAATTGTAATTACCTCTGCCAGACGCACTAATTCAAATGCTAACTTGCAATTAATGGAAAGCCAAAATATGGGCTCGTTAATGTTCCATTCGAATCAGAACGACACGTGAAGACATTTTCGCACGTGATTTCAATATTTCATCTCGAGCATTCAGAGTGCGGTCTCTCACGCGTTCCACTCCTGCAATTACGCGCTTGTGTCATATTTACAGCCCAGGTAATTGCCATTCAATTACGGGACCGGCTCGCTGCGGACCCTACCTCACTCCAATGCTACAAATCAGCCTTAAAAACAACCTTATCGCGACGCATTACGATCCACAAAAGCTCCGGAGCTTTCGAATGTTCGAGATAAAACAAGTTGTACTACGCGTTCCGTCAAATTAAATTTACCCTACTGTTAATAAACGTAGAACACAAACTCGCTTGCAAGAATGTCTCGTATTCATAGAGTACTAATCAACGAACGATGTAAAAGTGAAACTTCTACAGAATAATGGTACGATTTCTTCTGGACTGCTGTGCATCCGAGCAGGAGGCTAAATATTCCCGTCACGCTCGCACGCACCATGCACCCGGCCAGCCATCAATCATCGAACACCCCCCGCCGGGCGAGCGTAGGGTTGGGACACCTCACAAAGCGAGTATCTCAGTTCAACAATACTCGATAAGTGGGCAAACGACACGCTAAATTGATTCTGAACCGATTCCAGCTGGGTGATGTTTAGTCGAATTAATCCACCTTGTCTGCCTGTCACTTATGCAATGTTGATTGTGAACTCCACATCCGTCGCAGCCTATCAGGAAATATTGATTACTCTTTAGCTCTCATCTTGATTTTGGCTATTAAAAAGATGCTCAACTTATCTATACATAAGTAACCATTGGTATGGTGCACTTAATTTAGTTGTGGTAAATTAAAAATACCTTATTATTTTAACTTCTGTATTCTAACATCAACATGTAACTGTAACACACTTTTTTTTTGTTTTTACTATATTTAGAGGGTATTTTTCAACAATAAATATGTCATCATTGTAGGTACACGAAATATAACTAGTATGTAGCTTATACGCAATTATCAATGAACTTAACGTGCGTATGTACCAAAACAAATGAAATTAAGAAAATAAAAAAATACACACACACTACTTATTAAGTGCGTTTCTGAACGCCTTGCTTGTAAAGTTTAACCAATCTCTCGGACTTCTCTGAGATAGTTTTAGTTAGGAAGCTGCAAACCACATTAAAGCCGGTGTTATTTTTTACTAAAGTAAAGACATTTTTTACATAGTTTAAGTGGCTAACATTAATATGGGTCAAATTAGATATTTTTGCACACACACAAAATTATCGATAAAATAGCACTGACTGAACATCCCTAGGCAAGGAATTACGAACTGGCACAGGTAAGCTATCAAGCTTTTGTACCTTCGCCCCATAGCACTCAATTCTCGGACCAATCCCAAATGAACTATTTCAATGATTAATTTTTATATTCATTTGTTTGCTGTTTCTATATTTGAGATCCTCGCCTTAAACTTATCAGTCCACAGCAGGACATAGGCCTCCCCGATTTAAAAAAAAAATATGATGAAGTTTATGAAATACTTGCTGACCTGCGCGGTTTCACCCGCGTTAAGACAATCTTAATTGGGAAGGTTCATGAGTCAGGCCGCCGTGGGGTGCCGGCAGTAGAATGATACCCCTCCTCTCATGCCCATGGATGCAGTAAGAGCCTTGGTAAGGGATACTTCCGGAAGATGGGCAGCAGCGTCTATCCGTGTATCAACATCCCATACTGCGCTCACCAACCCGCCTGCCAAGCGTGGTGAGAATGGCAACTACCGCTCATGGAGATCCATGAGGGAGGCCTGTGTTCATCAGTGGACGTTTTATGGCTGAAATTATGATGAGTCATGATTTATAACAGTCTATGTATGTAGGTTTGTTTACGGATACGGATTTTGATGAATAAAGTGTAAATTACTCGTTTATATGTCTAGGCTACATTTTAACCAAAGTCATTTCATCTCGTAGGTATATGTTTCAACTTAAGTAATGGCTTTCGAGATATGCTGCAACAGGTATTAAAATATTTTATTTCTCAACGTTCGTACACATCATCTCAGTCGTAGGACTGATGTCCACGTCCACAGCTGGGCATAGGCCTCCCTCCCTCATGGATCTCCAAGCTCATGAGGGGTTGTTGCCATACTCGCCACGCTTGGCAGGTGGGTTGGCGAGCGCAGAACGGGATGTTGATACACGGAAAGACGCTGCTGCCCATCTTCCGGAGGTATTCTTTAGCAGATTCTAACGGCATCCACGGGCATAACATTTTACTGCCGGCACTCCACGGCAGGGGATGATTTAAGAAAAATGTTGAAACATATGATTATTTTTTTGATTATTTGACAATGCTAGTACTAGTAAAAAATAACGTAAACAAAGCAAAAATAACACACAAAGTTTCGTCCCCTATATTTTCCAAGAAGGGCTGATTTTTGAGATATTCCGAAATACGTTTGAATATTTTTATGTCCCAATATTTATGCAATATTTTTTGCAAATTAAGTAAAAAAACTACTGGCACTTGGCCGGTTTTTAACTAATATTTGTCATTCAACAATATAAAAATTAAAAAGGTAGCAATAAACGTTTCTTTATGTGAGAAAATTAAGGGTGAGTAGGTACATAACTGTTCTCCTAAAACCTATATTAAAATATCTAAATGTAAAGATTGCGTAACCGTTGTCGGTAGAGATTTTTTAGAGATAAATAATGAAAAATGAAAAAAAATAAAATGAAAATAATATTTATTACAGCAAAAACACTATTAAAATACAAGGGTACAATTTTTAACACTTATTAATACGTAAAAGCGGCCTAGTGCGAGTCAGACTCGCGCTCGAAGGGTTCCGTACCCTTAGTCTGTGAACATTTCACGTCTACCATAGCGTCTACGTGTAATGCTGAAAAATAATTACATAATATGGTATTTTGAAAAGAAGAGACATTAAAAATAAATAAAAACAAAGTTTTCATGGTCTAACTATTCACTTGGCTATTTTGTTTGTTCCTAAACAAAGATAATTCAATATTATTAGATGATTAAATATCTTGCGGCTAGAAAATAGGTCAGTACAAGCAAACATACCAAGACAAAATGAACCGGATATTTTCCATGTAAAAATCCCAAGCTTGCTTCAATTACGCTTACTAATGAGTTGACTCCGCTCTAATTAGCCGCTAATTACTCACGGACTCACCTTGTACTTGCGCGAAAGTTCATTTTAAATAAATTTCTTGTTTACTCCCTAATTAAGTATCATCATTTTCATCATTTCAGCCGTTAAACGTCCACTACTGAATACTCCCTCATGGATCTTCATGAGGGGTTGTTGCCATACTCACTACGTTTGGCAGGCGGGTTGGCAAGCGCAGTTCTGGATGTTGATATATAGGAAGACGCTGCTGCCCATCTTCCGGAGGTATCCCTTAGCAGGCTCTTACTGCATCCACGGGCATGAGAGGAGGGGTAACATTCTACTGCCGGCACCCCACGGCAATTAAGTATAACTCTAATTAATAGGTATTAAGTGTTTGTACTGAGAATCGCGTTTCTGGAATTCGTATGATTTCCTTACATTTCTAAGGAAATCATAATAATGCCAGAAACGTTTTTTCTGCGCGTTGTTTAAAATCCTATTTGCTTTCATATCAAATAAAATAAGCCGTGGGGTGCCAGCAGTAGAATGTTACCCCTCCTCTCCTACCCGTGGTGGTACCGTAAAGTGGTATTACAATAAAAATAAAAAAATGCTAAAGCATGCATGTGATAAAGGTAAAAAGGCATTATTGTTTTTTTTTATTCATTTATTACTGGTTATGTTATGAGGGGAGCAATACCGCATTAAGAATAGATTAAAGGAGATCATTCATTTTGGGCCGAAATGTCAGAAAAATAAAGGTGTCAGTGTCACCACTATTAGGAGCCAAACATCATCCAGCTTCAGTACATCTATACTAATATTATAAAGAGGTAACGTTTGTGAGTTTGTGAGGTTGTAGGGGGTAATCTCTGGATCTACTGAACCTATTTTCAAAATTCTTTTACTAATAGAAAGCCACAGTATTTGTGAGTGTCATAGGCTGTAAATTACTGCCCAACGAAGTGGGCACCGGGTCAGCTAGTGTTAAATATAGCGATTAAAAATAAGCTGTCTGCACATATTTCCGCCTAATCAAATAAAAGTAAAATAAAAGCAAACTTACGAAGTGCAATCGCACAAATAAATATTGTGCCCATAACAGTAAGTCGTGTTCCTCTACTATGAGTTACCATCATGAAAACCATCTCATTCTTCAAAAAATAGGATTATTTTGAAAATATCCATCATTGTTAGCATATTTTTTTTGTTGTTAAACGAACTAGTTTCTGTTTGTAAAGCTTTTTATATACATATAAGGTATTACTTTTTTATGTCGTCTATTGTATGTCCAGTTTTGGACATACTGTGTTAACTCTTGCCAATTATTAATTACCGCTGGGCTTTCCTATATAAATACTAAAAGTTATGTTATGTTCACGGGTACATTTTTGAGAAGAATCCCTTAATTCAGACGAGCTCTGTGGCGCAGCGGGCGAAGGTCCGTCTGCGCTGCAAGGGGTTGCGGGTTCGATTCCCGCCTCGGGACAAATGTCTGTACGATCTGCAGATATTCGTTCAGGGTGTTCTGGGTGTTTTTCTATATATAATAAAAATATATATCTATGTAGTATAATGTATTAAGTATATCAGTCATCTAGTACCCATAACACAAGCTCTGATTAGCTTGGGGCTAGAAGGTGCTGTGTGATTTGTCTAGAATTATTTATTTATTATTTATTAAATCCATGGACCGGGATAAACCTTTGGATCGTAAGTTAGGGTTTATCCTTAATAGACATCACATCCCACTAAGTTAATTTATATGCTTAGTGGGATGTGACAAACTTTGAACTCGTTGCCGGCTTCTGTTTTCCCCGAAAACTACAACCAGAAATCTTCAAGTAATGAGTGAATATTATTGGTTTTTATACCTCTTTTGCGGTATATCATAATCAAACAAAGGTCTATTATACTTTTGAGATATATAATACTAGCTGTTGCCCGCGACTTCGTCAAGTTGTTATGGATTTTGGCTTTCAATGCATGGTTCTGGAGAACAACTGGAAAATCCTTGAATACGTCATTGCTTATTTAGAATGAGGAGTCTACATTACTAATTTCATGGACGGTTTTGGAGATATGGCACATTCGTAAAGAGAACTTTGAACCCCCTTTTGACAGCTTAGAGTTTGAACTTAAATCTCTTTCATTTTTGATCTAGATATTTTTGATATAGATATAGTGTTGTGTCAGTGTGTCAGGAAGCGAAAACTCATACTCGTAGTAGGAGTATCGACAGATTGTCTCAGTCAGTACCAGCTTGGCCGGCCGTACATTACAAGCTACATGCAGATAGGCGTTCTTTATCGCTTACTTATTATTTTATCGTATGATTTACACCGGCGCGAGAACTACACGGATTTCCTATTTCTATTAATGTAAGGTATCGGTTTGGGATCTGTTTGTGCTTGTTGCGCTTTGGGAGAGGTTTATATGTTGACTTCATTTGCTGTTGTCTGCTTTATCTTACTCAATTTAGTGGGTATGGAAGAGAGTTTTTAAACCAATACTAATTGGTAAAAAGATAACCTTTTTTATTTTTAAAACGGAGCTATTAAAACGATAAAGAATATAAGATTTGAAGAAATCAACCTGACGTTCATTTTCTCTAGAGGTAGAGACAAATGGTAAAGGCAGTCTGAGCTAAAGGTGTTCGTCTGAAAGTTGCGGATTCGAGTCCCGTCGGAAAGAAAATTTTGATTGCATTTTACATTTCTTATATTATATTGTAGTGGGGTACTAGCGTAGAATGTTGCCCCTCCTCCATTTCCGTGGATGCAGTAAGAATCTGCCAAGGCAGGTAGAAGATGGAAGATCTCCGGAAGAAATCAAAGAAAAGAATATTAAGATGGGCAGCAGCGTCTTTCCGTGTACCAACATCCTGCTAAGCGTGGTGAGTATGGCAACAACCCCTCATGGTCAGTTAGGTAGGTACTAAGAGATCTATGCGGGAGGCCTGTCCAGCAGTGGACGTCGATGATGATGATGATGATGATAAATTCTTTATTGTATTGATGCTGTGTGAATTGTCCAGCATTATTTATTTTATTTAGCCGTCGACATTTGCTGGAATTAATTGAGTTTTCGGTTTGTTTGGTAAACCGCATCACTTAAACAATAAAGGTTTTTTGTTGTACCTACTACGAAACCCTCAAAATGAGGGTTTTAATAGGAACTAAAAAAACACATTAGACGATAGTGATCCTGAAAAAATAGGTTTCAGTCAGATATACATAAGCCACATGCATATTCTCTAATATCTTACCCCCTAAAATATCTTAAATAGTTGTCTTTTCGATACGGAGAACTAAATTGTTCCTCATCATACCTTCCTCATCCCCATATACTTACCAGACTATAAACTTCAACTTATAAATCAGCTGGAAGTGCCAATTAGCTCGTCCAAAGAAAAAGCTCTCATGACTGTGTAAGCATATCTTACGCGTGTCACGGATCGCTCGAAAACTTTCAGTTTAATATGTAGGTATATCCAAAGATTGAAATCGTTAGTTACCCTTACAGTAATGAGGTCGCACCGTTTTGTTTCCACACGAAATGAGTGAGCACGCTCATTTGGAATCAGCGTACCTCTAAACACAGTGCTAGCCGAACGCAGTGTGATTTTTCACGAAAATTTGTGCAATATGATTTCATAATAAATGGTAACAATAACAGTTTGGTTTACAGGCAAAACCAGTGTGCGTGCGTTGGAATTATTGTTAACATGTTTTGTTGTCAGTTTTTTGTGTCAGAGCATACCTAACGATTTAAATCTTTGGGTATATCCAGCTAAGAGTATGTCAGTATGCTGTGACAGGGTTCTGTTACGATATTGTCGCTGTTGCTGCGCAGAAATACACAAAGCGGGCCGTACCTACATTACGAAATGACCGGCCTGACCGAATGACATTGCTGACATTGATTGTTATTTTAAGGTCCCGACCCAATAAGAGGAGTGTGTCCTCGTATTATTATTTTTTATTCCTATGAATAACGAATAATACAAGGACATACTCCTCTTTTTGGGTCGGGACTTAAAATAACAATTTTACACACTTTTTACAGTAATAATTAGTTATTACTGTAAAATCTCTTTCGCAGTATAGGTTTTAACTGTTTGTGGTTGTCTATGCCTGTTGCCGTTATTAATATCGAGAAAAAACGGCAAAAAATCACGTTTGTTGTATGATTAAATATCCTCAAATATTTGTTTTATTGTAATTTAATTATTTATTTTAAAGTGAAAATACAATTTAATATTCTGTGAATATTTCAAGCGTCTACCTGTTGCTGTTATATATATGGAGCAAAAAACGGCAAAAAAAATTACGTTTGTTGTATGGGAAGTTTTTAATATTTGTTGTTATAGCGGCAACAGAAATACATACATCATCTGTGAAAATTTCAACTGTCTATCTATCACGGTTCATGAGATACTGCCTGGTGACCGACAGACAGACAGACAGCGGAGTCTTAGTCATAGGGTCCCGTTTTTGCCCTTTGGTTACGGAACCCTAAAAACGGAGTTCTGAGGTAGAACAGATTTAAAAAATACAGACGATTTGAGAACCTCCTCTGTTGAAGTCGGTTAAAAAAGCACAGGTACGCACAGAATAAGGCTATGATGTAAATATCCATTTATCGTCGCTGCCTCTTATCATCATCATCGAGTCATTAGAGTCATGGAAGTCTATTTTTTTGTTGAATAATTAAAGAATTTATTAAAAGAGGTGCCAGAAAAGTTACCATAGGGTAACTGGCTTGTGGCAGCCAAGCGTTCCTAGCGAATTTTCTTTTGGATCCTACGACATACCAATATCCTATTCTCTACATATCCGACGTCGATCGTGTGGGCGTAAGACCCCGTGTCACGTGGTATCACAGAACCGGCTCCAACTCAAAACACTTTCAATTATAATGCATTACTCTTATCTCAGTCTTCATTATATCAATGGCGTGGTAAGTGTTTGTAAGTAAAGCTACATTATTTGCCGTCACAGATTGGAAGTCAGCTCGCACATCACTTGGCGACACTTGAAACTTGTTCTCGTCAATAAGGTGACTCGGTCATTCGATTTTCGACCTTAAACGTGGTGCGTAAAATAAATTTTACAAAATCATTGTTAGTACAAAATGGTGTTTGGAACCGTTATAGTGGTGTACTTTGGGCCAGAGTTAGTATTTCTGAAGTGAGACTTGTGACGTACGCATACATCATTACCGGCGGAAGTATGTAAGTAGGTGCAGTTACAAGAGAGTAACTGTTAACTGCAGGCAGAAGAATGTTGCCCTTCCCCACTTGACCGTGAATTCAGTAAGAATCTGCCATCACCCCCTTGCTTCACGTTCGGAAGATGGGCAACCGCATCTTTTCGTGTATCAATATCCCTTACTATGTATGTTTATCATATAAGTATTTAGGTTGGTATGTATGTAGGTATATTTTTATCTATCTATTTTTGCGTATGTATTATTCGTACACCGCCGTATTTATTATCTTATATCCTGTTCATCCAAAGGTTGTCTGGAAGAAATCGCTTTTAGCGATAAGACCGCCCATTGTATATTACCTATATTTGTCTGTGTTTCTCTTTGTGAAATTTATGTTATATGGTGAATGTACAATAAAGAGTTTATCTATCTATCTTACTAAGTTCGCCAACCCGCTTGTGGAACGAGTATGGCAACGATCCCTCATGATCCGTACTTGGAGATCTATCCATGAGAGGCCTGTGTCCGGCAGTGGATGTTCTTCGGCTGAGAATATGAAGAACTGTTAAAATATTTTGTCACAGTTTCTGCCCACAGCTTTACAGGCGTTGTAGGTACAACGCGAACGACTTACAACGCACGATTAACACATATGTTACTTTGGATAAAAAGTAACATGTGTTAATCCAGTTCCACGTCTATGTTTGTGCAAAGATTCGGCTTGATCTGTTCGATAGTTTTTGAGTGAAGTGGTTTTGTGAACAAATGTCCATACAAACTTTCGAACTTATAATATTAAAAGAATGTCTTCTAGAAATTGTTTTCTTAACATAATATTTAAGTTTGCGTGGTTAACGGAGATATTTATTTCAAATCATAACGGATATTTTGGAATTTAAAATAGTTCAATTCAAGCCATGTTCCTATGAAAAAAAATTAAAAAACCTTTTTTGCACTAAAACAACTAACAGGAAGTTATTTGACAAAAGCCCTTATTAAACCTTAGTTTTTTGTAAACTTTCGAGATCACAATTCTTTATAATATAATAACAACACGGGATATAATAACACGAGAATTTATCGCGTACCTAATACCTTTCATAATTCCCGACGTTTCGACTCTGTTTCAACAATCGTGGTCCCAGGTTGACTGGAGATTTCATTGGAGTGTCCATCAAGAAGCGATGGTGGTTTTGCAACTACCCTCACTTTGTCTTCAGAACTCGGTACGGCCGCGTTTAAATTGCAGCACACAACACTAACAGTATCTTCACTATGCAATGTTACATCACGATGCGCCTACACATACTTATCACTGGATTCCAAGACATCGGGAGCCTAAATCCATCTTCACGGTCGTAATTCGGGTGTTTTTTGATTTACATGACTAGACTCTGCCGAAGCTATTTAAGGAAATTAGAGGAAGTGGAATAAAAATAAAATTCTACCAGTCACTATAATATCCTATTCCAAGAACTTAGTTGAGATAAAATGGAACCTTCCACAAAGCACAGTTAAGTAAGCTTATCCCTCAATCTATATAAATCAGTAGATACTGATTTATATAGATTGAGGGATAAGCTTACTATTGCAGAGATCTGCAATAGTTGCATTGTGGAGCTGATGAAGTTGTACGGGCGTGCGCGGGCGCAACGTGACTCGCTGCGGTAATGTAGGCGACTGCTTCAGGATGTGTACGATATAATAGTTCCTAGGAATAAGGCAAATTAATGAAACATTGCTAGTTAAATGTTTTTAACCAGTGCGTCCTACCATCCGTCATGACCTATGCTGCCAACACGTGGATACTCGCTGTACGGCACCGGCGGCGGCGAGTCCAGTTTGTAGGCTATGAAGCGTGCCGTGCTCGAAGTTTTTTTTTATATACATATGTAATATAAAAAAATTGCCGTCGGGTGCCGGCAATAGAATGTTACCCCTCCTCTCATTCCCGTGGATGCAGTAAGAGCCTGCTAAGAGATACCTCCGGAAGATGGGCAGCAGCGTCTTTCCGTGTATCAACTTCCCGTACTGCGCTCACCAACCCGCCTGCCAAGCGTGGTGAATATGGCAACTACCCCTCATAGAGATCCATGAGTGAGGCCTGTTCAGTAGTGGACATTTTAAGGCTGGAATGGTGAACATAAAAAAAATGTTGTCTTGTGCGGCTATTACTACGGCCTATTGTTATCGACACTTATTACAGTTCACCACTTAGTCCTGCGACTGCTAAGAACCGGAGGAATTTTGTGGGAGTGTTTATTTTAGTTCAGCCAAGCTGAGGATGTATCCAGATGAATGTTACATTTGTGCATAGTGGTCCACACCCTCTTAGCGAGATATAAATAATAAATAAATAAATAATGCTGGACAGATCACACAGCATCATCTAGCCCCAAGCTAAGCAGAGCATGTGTTATGGGTACTAGATGACTGTTATACTTAATTCATTATATTACATAGATAGATATTTTTATTATAGATAGAAAAACACCCAGAACACCCTGAACAAATATCTGCAGATCGTACAGACATTTGTCCCGAGGCGGGAATCGAACCCCTTGCGTCGCAGGCGGACCTTCGCCCGCTGCGCCACAGAGCTCGTCAAAAAGGCGATTTGTCCACCTCTTTACAGAATCGGGAGGATTGTGTGTCACAATGCCTTAATTTGTACATGTGACAGTGTCCAGTTGAGGCTCTAACCACGATGCCAAGGTAGTTTCTGCTCAGCGCTGTTGTTCGGTTGGTGTTCCGTATATTTAAGGCTTTTGAAGGTGAATTTGTCCAGCATTATTTATTTATTTGTAATGTACTTATAAATCATCATCATCATCATCGGCCTTTTCGTCTATTACAGACGATTCAGGTAAATATACATATATATATATATATATATATATATACTTACCTCCATATATATATATATATATATGTGTTAGTATAGAATAAAAAGAGCTTTAAAGTGGGTCATACCCGGAGAGTTAACCGACCGTGGGAATATAGCATCAAAGCAGTGTTCTTGAGGAACCTCTGAGTCAGACTTTTTGGTACCGTTCCATTAACTCCAGCTCGCGTGAGATCGTTTCGAGTGGTCTCTTAAAATTTTTAATTCTACAAACTTGTATTAACTGATAAAAAAGCAGCCGGAGCCTGCACTATAAAGATGGTATCAGCGCAGGCGGCGATATATCGGCGCTATCACAATCTCATTATTCCACGCGACGCGATTACTCTTGTCGTTCTGCCCTCAGATGTGTAATAACTTTAACAGCTTTCTACATAGCACATTGCTTATGTTAATGAGCTTATTTAGTACTATAATATAGAATAATCTGTATTGTTATTGCCACGATAGAAAAGTACAAGATCTTAAATAACTTATTCTACGGCCCATAGACATAGGCATACCTGAAAACTAACTATAAACATGAGTGTTGGCTTGCAAGAGCAAGGCGGCTGAGTATCGATCTGTTCTTTCCTCTACATAATAGCTGACTATGCTGGGGGGATGGTATAGCTGCTGGGCAAGCCTAATCCATCTAACAATGTCCCGGGCACTGCAGCGTCCTACACAGCATAAATACCAGTTGCTGATGCTGTTATAAAGATTTATAGGCCCTACTTTTTTAAGTTTCAAAGAGGCGCTTGTAGTTGCAAGAAATATAAAGGATTTTTAGTTTGACTTTGAATTACCCAGAGTTAAGTGCTATAACTAATAAATTCCTTATCAGACCGTTATATAATAAACTCACTTAAAATGCAATAAAACACCTTTGTATATTATATTATTTATTTTATATAAAATAATTCTATTAGAATAACATTACGTTTTTAATCTTTAACGCAACGAGAAATCGAATGAGGTTATGTGGTACCCATTTACAATTTAAATGAGCATTAAATTAATGTTTAGTTACAGCAATTAAAGAGATTTTATCACGGAATTCAATTTATGTGTTAGATTTATTATGGTCACATTTGATAACCTTTTGGCTTTTACATTTGATTTCTTGTATTAGTTACGTGACGCCCCCGGGACGTGTTGAGGCAAGGTGCGATAGGGGCACCGGCCAGTTCTTTACGAGGAACCGGAGCCTCTGTAGCGCCGTGGCTGGCCATCGGGAGGGGGGCGGTGGGGGGGGGGGGAGTTTAGTAAGTCGTCGCGACAACCAGATAACCATGCTGTGCCGCTATGCAGCATGGTACATATCTGTTCGCAGATTTCCCCCTCGTCACAAAAAAAGGTACGTAAGGCCTTTGTTATATGGATTAGGCTTGCCCAGCACCTATAACATCCTCCCAGCTTAGGCGGCTATTAGTAAGATGAAGTAGGTAACAGGTCAATACGCCTAAGCCGCGGGTTTACTCACAACGTTTTTTTTTCGAAAGAAAAAACCATTCATGCACGTCCGGTACCGAATACACTTCCTTCTGATCGGAAGACGGGGGTAGGTACCACTCGACCAATACAGCTAATGATGTACATTCTTTTTAATAAAAACCGATGCTCTAAGTAACCGTTTATGAATCTAAATAGTGACGACCTTTTGAAATAATTCAAAAGGTCGTTACTAAGCGGCTTCGTAAATTTGATTAGAGTTTATATAATAAGTAAAGGGGGTACTGTCAGTTTGCTGACGCCTGTATAAACAAATAAAGTAAAAAAGTTAAAACGCTTTTTTGTTACATACCATCGTTTCCTACACTTGAATACTTTTTATATCTACATACCTACATATTATTTGCATCGCACACCTAGTAATAAAGTGACCTAACTCAAAAAAATGGGTAATTAAGCTAGATACGCTATAACTATAAGACTCAAAAAATCTCTATCTGCCTAGTGTATCAAGAACTGGCGGTTTTCGGTTAGAATTATGTTAGAATGGATCAAAATATATAGATGCGTCTCTTTTGTTTCGGCGCAACGCGCATTCTTCGACAGTGGAATAGTGACGTGTGCAGTATTGCGCCAGCGCAGATTGCAGTAATAATGTCGACTTAACACAAAGTTGACCTAAAACTAGTAATAGAATAGAATAGAATATACTTTATTTTACACCATAACAAACAGGAAAAAACACAATTTACAAAAAGTGGTACAATGTGCGGCCTTATCGCTAAAAGCGATCTCTGCCAGGCAACCTTTGGATGGACACGAAAGGTTGAATATGAAAAGACGGTGGCGTACTTAGAAGCACAAGTACATACATCAAGCAATAAATAAATATACATATATTATATACACATACATATATATATATGCCTACTTAGATAAATAAATATTACATATTTTATAATACATACTTAAATATAATAGATTATGTGCGAAAGGAAATGTTACAGGCTAGAAGATACTGAGGAGAGAAAGCGGTGATATACCATGTTTTTAAAAATAGAATGTGACTTAGCTTGTCTAATTTTTGAAGGCAATGCATTCCATAGCTTAGTAGCACGTACAGTAAAGGAAAGGCTCTAGGAATGAGAAGTATGGATAAGAGTTTATACTCGGGAGTAGTAGGATTGAAAAGGATAGTATAAAGAAGGAAGAGAACGTGTGCATCCCGGCGAAGGCGGATAGGCAACCATTTAAGCTTATTGCGGCACTCAGTGACGTGGTCATACTTACGTAGACCGAAGATGAAGCGCATGCTATAGTTTTGGAGCCGCTCAAGCTTATCAAGCTGTGCTTGGGTCAGATCGGGATAGCTGGCGTCGGCGTAATCGAGGATAGGGAGCAGTAGGGATTGTGCTAGCGCAATTTTGGTAGAAGTGGGCAGAAAGTTACGCAGACGTTTAAGAGAGGCTGCCGATGCAAAGATTTTGCGGCCAACCTCTGCCAATTGTGGTCCCCACGATAACTGCGTATCTATAAGAACCCCAAGATTTTTAACTTGTTTAGGTTGTACTGATTGGAATTGCGGTTTCGTGAAAATTTACTTGAGGAATGTGATAATTGGAGATTTTGGATACCATTCCACAGCTGCCAACCATAATGATCGGTAATGTAATGTAGACTTAACTGGGTTTATTAAAAGTATTAAATAACCATGTTTTATTATACAATAACGTAACTGTAAGTCATAGAAAAAAAAATGGTACCTAAACGAATTATTTAAATTCTCACAGTCTCATTTAATTAGTAAAATTTTCAAAGAATTTTAAGATTATGTCAATTCTAAGACGTAATTGAACACGAGATGCTGTGGTACCTTGGAAATAAAATGTGAAACTTGAGAGCCTTTGTAGTGCGCAAAGCTTAAATGTGCGGAAAGTATCGCAGAGGTATCCAAGGGTATCCTATATCTTTCTCCCTGGTTAACATAAGTAGAAGCGGCCTAAACTTTGAGTGAATAAATGCGTTTTCATAACTTAAGTATCCAATGAAAGGGCTTCAAAAGCTTGTGTTTCATTTTTTTAGACTCGTCGATAGAAATAAAAATAAACTCACGAAGAGTTAGTTTATATTTAGTAAATACAATCGACAATGACTTAACTTTTGTTATCTTGCTAGGCTTCGCTCGCTCTAGGTTCGGTTTAGTAGGAAATATTTACACTTTTATTTTTTATTGAAAACGGCTCAATAAAATAACTCTGACGATTATAATGGCATTATTGACAGTATTTTTTTCATACAGCGTATTGTATTAAACCTTTCGGAGCACTTAATCATAGCGTTATCTCTGCCCTTTTATTTGTGCATTATTGGTTGTAATGTATGTTTGGATAGTCCTAAATAAGTCTAATCCACGTAACAGTGTGCTGCAGTGCCTAGGACCTGCACTGCAGCACAGAATTCATATCAGTTGCTGACGCTGTATAAATCATCTATAGTAGATGTGAAAAGCCAATTTACTTTTTCATGAAATTGATGGTAAAAGAGACCCCATACAGCAACAACTCAATATATTAATTACATCCACAGACAATTTTATACTGAATACCCGAATTTAGTGTCAATAATATCATAAGATAAATTTTCACAGTCACAAAAGGTCTCAATTGAAAGAACTCCAACCATTATCACGGCATTTTTGACAGACTTTTTCTTCGTACAGCGTACCAATCGTATTACATCTTTCGGAGCACTTGATCATGCCGTTGTCTCGGCTCGTTTATTTGTGCGTTGCTTTGCGCTCTTTATTTTTATTGAAGTCACTTTGACCGCGGCGACCACACCGCTTAGCGCTCGCCGCAACTCATAAAATTAGGACACATGATCGTGAAACTGCATCTTAGAAGGACGAACTGACTTCGAAATATCTAAAATAATAACGGCTTGCCCATCACCTATGCCATCATCTCAGCTTAGTCAGCTATTAGTCAGAGAAAAGAACAGGTCTCTGAGCAGGCGCGCCACAATACCAACTCCTTCCACTTGACCGGTTACAACGCAGGGCAACCCGTATTGACGGCAATTCCAAGCTCACAGACGATCTAGAACCTAAGTCTCCGAAGAGACTTAGGTTCTCTGTGTGTACTAAGTATATCGTCTATATAATGGGGAATGTTCTGAAAAACAATTTAACTTGATACCAACAGCACAGTTCCATCACCAAACCACTCGCCACAAAACCAAATTTCATCCGCACCACTTGGATAGCTGGTTCTCCACTACCGCTCGTTTCGCGCGCTCTTTTTTGCCGCGTACGATTAAGTTGTGGAACGAACTCCCATCTGTGGTATTCCCCCGGAGCTTCGAAATGGGGTCCTTTATAAGTCGGGTATTTTTCCTTCCTCAAAAGCCGCAGCAGCGCATCAGCCTCGCCTCTGGTGATGCAGATGTCCTTGAGTGACGGTGACCACTTTCCATCAGGTGTACAGTTTATAATATAAAAAAAAAGTTCAATACGTCTACGAAGCTGACTAATGGGCCACGGGTTTCCTTACGATGATTTTCCTTCACAGTTAAGTATTAAGTGTGTACATAGCTTTTTCTAGAAATAAAGGTATCAAATCCACGGATTGAAAGTCAGGGCCCTCTCAACACTTGTTGCTAATTGCTAATATGGGCAATCAAGCCAATAACATCCAAGATATTTATTACAATTATTATTTGACAGCACAGTTTGTTTGACGCTTTTGGCGTAGGTGACATTAACATCAAGACCCTCGTAATATATTTTAATTATAAAGTTAATTCGTGCTCTAAAATGAACGATCAATTGCAATTTCATGAAACCTTCAGTTAAATAACCGGTAGTTAACGTGTAGCTAGCTCGTACCTACTTATAAATCATTGATACAAAACTGCCTCAATGGTTGAACCATACCAATAAACTCAGTAAGGATGCTTTCGCACTGAGGCGGTGTGGAACAGAGCAGGGCTTAAATGACCAATCACAACGCTCGAAGGACACAAGGCTCAAGGAAACGAACGCCGTAATTGGTGAATTAGCCCCGCCTGAGTAGAAATGCACTCTAACCCTGTAGAATCAATACTCATTTACCATAAACGGTTTGCGGTACCGCTGGAAATTAGACGCGATTTAAATGCTCTCATAACCGTCAGCTAAATCCACATTATGATACCCTATAAAGCCAGGTTCGACCGGGTTTGAAACTTATTAGAGCAGTCATTAAACTGAATAGAGTCGAGGCATAAATCGAGTTGGCATGTCAAAATATCGCTGCTTTTAGTGCGAGTTAGCAAAACAAGCAAACTAATACGAATTGAAATTTGAAAATTATCGATTATTTCAATAATCTACCAATTTTAATTCGACAATCTCAGAAAGAAAACGTATGAAACTGGCAATACTATATTGCTAAAAAGATTTTAAAGATTTTTCCACTTATCCTGTTGCACCCATAAGTACTCAAAAAGTAACATCAGTGTGTTTTAACCGGATACGCTCGACAAAAAAAAACTTTTTTGCAAACGGAAGTCTACATCGAAAAATTGTCTTCGAAACCGTTCACTAGCTTTAAAGTACCTATTATATCGCGTTACACACATAAGCAAAAAAGCGCTCGACATAAATTCAAAACTTTCACATTTTGAAAACAGAAGTCTAAATCAAAAATGTCTTTACAACCCTACAATGGTTTTCATAGACCTATTCAACGAACTCGCCGTGGGGTGCCGGCAGTAGAATGATACCCCTCCTCTCATGCCCATGGATGCAGTAAGAGCCTGCTGAGGGATACCTCCGGAAGATGGGCAGCAGCGTCTATCCGTGTATCAACATCCCATACTGCGCTCACCAACCCGCCTGCCAAGCGTGGTGAGAATGGCAACTACCCCTCATGGAGATCCATGAGGGAGGCCTGTGTTCATCAGTGGACGTTTTATGGCTGAAATGATGATTCAACGAACACTAGACGATGGGATCAACTAGAAAAAAATCATCTTCATCTTACATGTCTGAGAATATAGAGTCAATGCGAAATTACAGCTCTCTAAGATTTCTCCTAGGAAAGCCGCAGACAGACATACATAGCGAAATTATAAGAGTTCCTTGTTTTACTACGTTACCCGTCCCGTTGCCTTTATAGGTTAAAAAAATAAGTCTACGTGTTTTTTTCTCTGATAATGAGCCTACTAAGCTGGGAGCATAGTATAGGTGTTGAGCAAGCCTAACCCATCTAAAAATGTCCCAGGCACTGCAGCGTCCCGTACAGCATAAGTACCGATTGCCGATGCTGCTCAAATCATATAGAGGTAGATGTAAAGACGTCATTTTTTTAAGGGATTTTTTTTATTTTAAGAAAAAAGGACTTTGTCGCTGAGCGACCACATCGTCCTGACAAGGCAACAAAAACAAAATCAACACAACAGTAACAATATAAACAAAAAAACATATTAATTATTTGCTAATCCTCGATCTGCTAAAAACAAGTAGTAAGGCCTTTGCATCTATTAAGATGATTTATACAGCGTCAGCAACTGGTAATCATGCTGTACAGGACGCTGCAGTGCCTGGGAAATTGTTAGATGGATTAGGGTTGCCCAGCACCTATGCCATCCTCTCAGCTTAGTCAGCTATTATTCAGAGGAAAGAACAGGTCAATACGTATGAAGCTAACTAATCTGCTAACTTAATAAGAAATTCAGTTTCCCTTGAAGCAGGGCAACTTAAAGTGCTATTAATAATTCCAACTTGTTGAGATTTAAATCAATCAAGGCATGTTACTCTTAACGCGTTATTCCGGACACATTCCACCAATACATGTTGAACGTCTTCAATTTTTAAGGGATGCATTGCGTACATTCGGGAATAGATTTTTGTTTTTGTAGATTTCTGTCCGCCGACTGATTAGAAGCGGCTCAGGATCATGTCATAGATCTGAGAATATTCTGAGAGCATAAATACCAGTTGCTGAAGCTGTATAAATAGTCTACCTCTATAACAGATGTAAAGGCTACACTACAACCAATTAGGGTCAGGTATACACATAACACTTCTGAGAAATAGGTTGAAAGCCAGCACTAAACTGTATAGTAACTAAACTGAAGCTAAATCATAATTCATCATTATAGCCGTAAATCGTCCACTACTGAACAGGCCTCCCTCATGGATCTCCATGAGGGGTAGTTGCCATACTCACCACACTTGGCAGGCGGGTTGGCGTGCGCCGTACGGGAATGTTGATACACTGAAAGACGCTGCTGCCTATCTTCCGGAGGTATACCCCAGCAGGCTCTTACTGCATCCATGGGTATGAGAGGAGGGGTAACATTCTACTGCCCACCACCGCCAAATAGACTAAATAGACCAAGGTAAAGCATATCGAGAGCGATCGATAGCTCCCTCGCAATCTCCATCAAAACTCGAGCTCATTACTCAAAATCAATTAGCGTTATTAGTGCGGCGTCTTCGTTAGCCCGTGATGGAGGGTAATTTATTGGCATCTCTTAATTAGGGATAAGTCTAATTGGAGGCTTAGTAACGAGGCCCTCGAAATCTGACGTCCCGGGAATAAATTGGTCGGCCCGCACGCACTTCACTCGCCTGTTAGGTACTGCGATGGCCTTAGCGCCAAGCACGATATTGCTTTTAGGTCCAGTTAGAGAAATATTAAGTATTAAATAGAGCCGTGGGGCGCCGCCAGTAGAATGTTACCCCTCCTCTCCTACCCGTGGATGCAGTAAGAGCCTGCTAAGGGACACCTCCGGAAGATGGGCAGCAGCGTCTTTCCATATATCAACATCCCATACTGCGCTCACCAACCCGCCTGCCAAGCGTGGTGAGTATGCAACTACCCCTCATGGAGATCCATGAGGGAGGCCTTAATTCAGTAGTGGACGTTTTACGGCTGAAATGATGAGATAAATATTTATGAACAGAAATCTATTTCCGAATGTATAATAGTATAAAATGTATAAGAGTGAGGTTTCTTGTTCACATCTTTCCCTCACTTGTAAAAATAGTTATTATAAGTTAAGCTGCATAAAAGGCTTCATCCTAAAAATTGTAATCTAAAAGTGGTAAGTGCAAAATTTAAATTTCTTGACTTATGTGAAAATAATTAAAACAAGCAAATTCACTGGTATAATATGTCCTAGGCCGTGGGACCTTGAAGACCAGGGTATAAGGCAGGTGTCACCCCGGCCGCAACGACTAATCCATCTTTCATGGTATCTTCGATTTAAATAGAAATAATTAAAAAATCTATTAATTATTTTTATTTATTATAATAAGCCACTTTTACCCCAGTGTTGGGCAATATAATTCCTTTAATTCATAATAATTTTCGCTTTTAATCGCTTCTAATCAGTCGACGGTAAGAAATCTATAAAAACAAAAATCTATTCCCGAATTTATGAAAGCGCATCACTTCATATTGGCTTCGTCTATTTAGGGATAACTATAATACAGTGGCCGTGGGGTGCCGGCAGTAGTATGCTGCCTCTCCTTTCTTGCCCGTGAATGCTGTAAGAATCTGCTAAGGGATATCTCCGGAAGATGGGCAGCAGCTTCTTTCCATTTTCCACACTCCATACTGCGCTTGCCAACCTACCTACCAAGGTTGGCGAGTTTGGCAACAATCCCCTCATGCTCTTGGAGACCTAGGAGGAAGGCCTATGCCCAGCAGTGGACAGCAGTCCTGCGGTTATGTTGATGATGATGAAATAAATAGCGGGTCGCTGCAGTGCCTACTGCCCCCGTACAACACAAGGACATTTTTATCATTATGCTTGAATCAAGAATCAAAAAATACTTTATTTTGGTGATGCCGCATGGATCTTGCCCAGCACCTATACCATCCTCCTAGCTTAGTCAGGTAATTCGTATTAAGTTAGGTTTTATGTATAAATATTGCAGGACTTTTCACACAGAACCATCTAGTAAGAAGAGCTTGTGTTATAGCTAACAGATGATTGATAGAATCTTTTTTGTAAATACATACTTGTACATAGAAAAATACCTAGACCCGATATATGTACTAATAACGGTAATTGATTTTGATTAATGGGCTCGAGTTGTGATGGAGCTGATTGCGAGGGAGCTTTTCGAAAATGGCAAAGACAGCGGTAATTCCAGTTATCTCCCATCTTGTTAATTTATGTTCCATTGCCGAGAGTACTGAAGCAATCAATCATAGTTCCAGTTTTTAAAAATGGTGACGCTTAAAATGTGTGAACATTAGAAGCGTCACCATTTTTAAAAACTACCTACCTACAGACCAATTTATATTTTACCTTACATTTTAAAAAACCCTAGAAAAACGAATTAATAAAAGACTAATAAATTACTCTAATAAATATAAAATTCCCTCAAATTCTCAATTTGTTTTTAGAGATGGAAAGTTCTCTGATGATGTAGTGGAATCCTTAAGCTCGTATAAAGTAGATAAGGTTGATCAGAGTAAGAAGTGCATTGGGGTTTACCTTGATCTTAAAAAGGCGTTCGACACTGTTCAAGTAGCTAGAATGATCCAAAATCTAGAAAACATTGGGATAAGAAACACAGCTCTTGAACTTTTTAAAGACTATCGAACTGAAAGAATACCTAGAGTTAAAATTAAAAACTTCATCAATGAATCTTTTAACTTTATAAAATAAAGATAGACACTGAGTGGGGTCTTGCCAAAATCACATGCTGGTTACAAGAACCCTACCTTGAATGCTTATAAATCAACAATAGTGCCCAACCAGGAAGCAATTATAAAGTACGGATTATTAATTTGGAAAAACATACACTGATCCCTGTAACTGTCCCAAAATTAATGAAGTATCTTCAACTAAATAACTGGGTTATTGTTATTGATCAAAATATGTCATGGTATCCACAAATTGCGGCACTGGCTGGCAGAATAAGAAAATTGATATGGATTTTTATAACTCTAGACACATTGCTTCAGTAACACTCTTAGAAAAAATATATAGTCCTGGCTCAGTCGGTGTTAAGCTACTGTATCTCTGTATGGGGAGGTGCAGCCAGACCAGATTTTTGGAAGTAGAAAGAACACAGAGAGCGTTACATACGGTAACATTTTTAAGCCTCTTAATGTTGTCCGTCCACTCTTGCCCGTGGATGCAGTAAGTATCTTCCAAGGGATACCTCAGGAAGATGGGCGTCTCTCCATATAACAACATCCCGTACTGCGCTCGCCAACACGCCTGCCAAGCGTAGTGAATATGGCATAAACCCCCTCATGATCAGTACTTGGAGATTCATGAGGGAGGCCTATGTCCAGCAGTGGACGTCCAACAGCTGAGATTAAGATGATGATGAGAGTAGTAGTAGAGTAGAAGTAGAGTAGTAGTAGAGTAGCAGTAGTTGAGTAGTAGTTGTAGTCATAGGTAGTTGATTCTGAGGCAATACGAAGTTTGTCGGGTCAGCTAGTTGAATAATAAATCTCGACAAACTGATTGTAATTAAGTGCATATCATTTAAATAATTAAATTAACTACATAACCATTTAAATTAATTAATGATTGCAATTAAATCCAATGTCATTTGTTGACAAAAGATAAATTTAATTTTATCTTATGTTTTGATCGGAGCTCACTAACGAGCAATAAGGATTTAAATGAATAATATCATTAATATTAGCCTAACAGGATAATAAATTAACAGATGCTTAGGAAATACGAATATATTTCCATTTGACCCAATATGGGTATCTTATTTATAGAAGAGATGCTGCCTTGAATCTTTGCTAAATCTGAAGACACATTGCACATTTTAATTAATACATTATGATAAATAATTTCAAGCCTTTTGTGGGATATATTTAAGTACCAAAATATTTCCTGTTTAAAAAAAAGAGAATCAATGTGGTTTATTTTTGGTTTCCTTCAATTAGAAACAAAAAGTTATATGAAGCGAACAAATCCTATTTACATATGTGCTTTATTCAATTTAAATTTGTTTTGTTTTTCCTTCGATTAATTGGCGTTTCTATGTGGCTTATAATATAAGTTATAAGTATCAATGAAGAAACAAATTTAACTTTGCTTTGAGGTAAGTACTCCTCTTAAAAACGATACTCGTGTCCAGAATAATAAAGTTCGTTCACAACATTTTATATTCCCATACATAATTTCCTCTCTGAAATGCATGGCGCAAAATTTCATCCGTGATTTACACAATGCACTGCCCCCATACACCGGCTAAAATACCGAGAAACACACTTACATAGGAATAACGTGAAATCGCTACACAATCCATTCAAAAGACCATAAAGATCAGCGGGCTAATCCTCGGAAAATAAATTAAATAAACTGCGCTGGGCCTTGCTTAGGTCTTGTCTTACTGGGTTGTACTTTTTCGTTCAGTATTTGAATTGTTAATTATGCTTAAAAAGAAGTGATTTTATTGTATGGTAGAATTGCTACTAGAGTACACATTTATTCTACTGTAATTGAGTTACAATTTTTTTTTCTTAAACTTGTATAAATATTGTTTTTTGTGTTTTAAAAAATGTATATTGTGCTCTTTGGTAAACAAATTAATGTCTATGTAATGGTTCGGATTTAGTATGTGGTATTTGATTTATTTTGAACGAATGACCTATATACTACTATATAGTAACTGCGCAACTTCATTATATTAATTGTGACGTCATGTTGAAGACGTAAAAACTATACTAAATTAAAATATGCCCATGCTTTAGTTCAATATGTGCCACGCTGGCATTATAATTATAAACACTTTTGGAGGTAATGTTTAATAAGCATTTTGAAAACCAAGTTTTAATTTGCCCGTTCATTTAAAACTTATATTAGAAGTTTTATAAAAAAACTTTTTCACAGCCATCTTGTTGTGGCGGGCCTTTAAAAAATATGTGTTGATACACTATTGTCACCAGAACTTTAGAGGCGTAGGTATTCCAAGTTTCAGCTCAATGGAATCTCAGAGAGTGTGTCAAAAATTGCAAGAATTTAAAAACGTACACACTAATATATAAATAAATAAACAAATAAATAGTACTGTGCTTCGAGGGGCATTTCACAAAGCACCATCTAGCCCCAAAGTAGACTGATCTTGTGTTATGGAGATTGAGTACTATATAATTGTTATATTTAAATATATTTTTTTGTTAATGATACTTATCATTAATAAAAATAACCAGACCCTGGACAAAGAAGAAGCAGAACAAACATATGTCCCGTAGCGGGACACTGCTACCACCTGAGTATCAGCCTGTTACTAAACTCACTGAGCCATGGAGGCATTCAACATTGCAAGTAAAAGCTTGTAAAATATCCTAGTCCGCGTTCAGCCTTACTCTTTGCCTGGTCGGGTTCCAAGCCGACTGACTAATGCCTACAATGTGTATTATATAGCATTTAATATAATAATAACGTAATGAAACGTCTCGCGGGGTAGGGAGTGCGGGGAACGGGAACCGGTCCTCGGAGGTCATCGGCTGCGAGCCTTCCGCGACCAGTGATGCCAGCTTCGAAGCCTCATTTGCCCATACGTGCTTTATTAGGTCTTAGTGGGACAAATTATAGTTCTATAGTCATCTGCTTGGCATAGCATAAACTAAGCTTAGTTTTGGATTTGGTGGCGCTATGTCTAATGTAAAAAAAATAAAGGAGGCCTGTATACCAAGCAATCGGTGATTCCGGGGTGAGGTATTTACTATTAATAATAGTCTACATTAGAAAGCCGTTGAGAATGACCACTTAAGCTGTTTCATTAAGCTTTTAAATGATTGGTTTATTAATTTATTTTATTATTAGTTTAATCGTCGGAATTCATTAAGACTGTTTAATATGCTTTCACGTAATTACCATTATATTCTAACAAACAAGTGCTTACTATACTAATGATTTTGCCCTTGGCTATAAAAACGCTAAACAGGAATTATATACACTCAAGAGATGCAAGAAATTGTGTAACTAATGGTGGTCACTAATTCCTTATGTATTATCTATTATCTGGTTTCTGTAGTACAAGCTTTCCTTAGTTTGAGACTAGATGGTGCTGGGTCTAGTGTCCAGAATTATTTATAAAACAAAATTCGAAAGTACGACATTTATTTTAATTTAACTTATGAAGTTATGAATCATAAAATCCAATTTCCCACTTACAAGAAAGCGCCAGTAAAATAACCCGAAAGCCAAGTGTAAATGATTGCTCGCTGGCAACATCGAGGCTGTAATGGTCCAACGCGTCGCTCGCACGTATGTTAATGCTCCATTAAGATTATACTAATTGAAAGCCAATAAATACAACGGCTATGAATATTAAATTTATTTGGCTTCGGCATTACGGACCGGCGTCTGAGGGTGTATTTGGAGTCTGTTGGCCTTTTACAACTAGTTGTTTCGTTCAGTTCGTCGGAGTGTAATAATTTCCAGGTTAAGCAATCATGTTGTATGTGATAATGTTTATTTTTTTTTCAAAGATCCGTTTTTGCCTAAATAACTTAAGTAGAAAAATATTTTCAATGTCGCAAAGTACCTACTGTATTATCACTGGCCTATTTATTTAAAAAAATTAAAATCAACGCAAAAGTTCTAACCTCTTCCTGACAGCACCTCGACAACTCACCTCTTACCCAAGAAATTGTTTGTACATCTGTCTTCACAATCAGTCGGGAGCATGACATTTCGATATTCCCGTCAATCCCGGCCGTCGATTACACAGGACAAATCAATTACCGCTCGCATTCCACCGGCAGTCGACCGACGAATTCTCTGTCACGATCCTATCGGCCGATGACGAGCTCTCGCCGGACCATTGGATATGTCCGCCGGAATGCGGAGCATTGCGCCGCGAGACTCCATCGAGACGGCTAGATTAGCACACACACAGCATTCGGCAACGCGCTTCCATCAATTGTCCGTAAATTCCTCGCATTCGAACGTATGCTACGTCTAGATGGAATCGTGCTTCAAGCACGGCTCAGCTTTGACCGCGCCAAGTATTTCGTGTTCGATACCCTGAACCGGAATGTTATCAGCGCATCGCATCGGCACTCGCCATCAAACATGTCAGTCGGCATCATACCACATTGCAAACCACCTTTTAAATTGAGTACGTAAATTAATTGAAACACATCTGTGGATGTGGATGACACCACTGCAATCTATACATCCTGCGGTAATCGGCTAATTGGATATGAATTATTGATCCCGTAAGTGGTAATGATCACTTCGTGCCGACCGGATGGATGGAGGTACGACCGTGCGCTTACTTGTATGTAGAAAACATCTTGAATTTTTTGTCGACGTTTTTACAAGCTCGTAAATGGAACCAAACATTATGGGAAAATATAAAGTCTTTGTATTTCGCAGTACGAGCGGAGTGCGCGGGCCAATGTCGGTTCTGTGCGGTTTCCCTTCGAGCTGGGTCGCTCCGCGAGGTCAACTAACTGCTAATTATATTTCGACTGCCATTGCGACATCGTTTTAAGACGAATAACTGACTAAGCGCGGTTTAGTGGTTACGGAACGTTTTCTGTAATTATGGCCTGGTAATAATGTGGTTTTTCACACTGCTATGAAATTAGGCATGTCAGTGTATTATTGGTCGGCTCCGGCAGGCAGATGTGCCAGCGAGCGGCTGCGCCCACGCACTTCGCTCTCGTCTTGATTTTATGTTAATCGAAGAGCCATGTCCTCGAACGACGTATTCGGACGACACGGTTAGGCAACGACACAAAACACATTAAACACACCATTATCCACAACAGAAAACAATTTAACATTTACGGCTTTGCACAGACAGGTCGTAAATAGTCTTTATACCATTTTCAATTGCATCCTTATTTGCACGTAAGGTGACTGCAACAAGCTTTGGATTGAACTCGGAGATAGGGTAGGTGCGTAAATCCCTTGACATAAATTATATTGGACTAAAATATTCACATGGTGTTCAATCGTTCGTGTTAATCTCCAAAAGAATAAAAACTCGCTTGATTTTAGTTGAGGTTAAATAACCTCAATAATAGAAGAAAGTAGATGTAGAACACTTTTTATGAAACACCTTGTTTACCTTAAATTAGCGTAACGTTCAAAATACAAGGCTGCATTGAAATGTAGACCAGAATAAAGTGTTTTTACAAATAAAGGCGGTAAAGTGTTGCCGGACAAGTAAATAAACGTATTCTTTGCCCAATAATGTCATTTTCACCTACGCTGACTCCTACATCTTCGCGTTCAGTATCTTTAGTCGTAAAAACGTAAAAATGTATTTAAGTATACTATTAACCATCTGGTTGAGTCGTTCCTTAACTCGGCCTATACAGTACAGTACAGTCTCGTGCACCGAGGGTTCCGTTCAAACCTGTAGGTATATAAGACCTGAGTATTTGATATGAATTTCAATTTAATACCTCTACGCGTTCATGAGGAAAGGGGTAGTAAGTTTAAAATTATTTAAAATATTTTTATTACATGATGTAACTAAAAATTTACGGTTTTCAAAATTTTTACTTTATCTGTGGTTTAAGACGTTGCTTCGTACCAGATTTCAAGGAAGAAGGGGACCAGATCCAGATCTCGGGAAGTACCCTGTAGGTTTTGATTCCCTTGCGAGTATCAAAAATTTGCGGCATAAACGTCTATATCTTTTGATTGTGTTGGCTTTTTTCACTTATTGGTGCTCGGCCGGTATCGAACCCACGACCTTGGGATTAAAAGTCGGGGGTGCATACCACTAGGCCAACTCGGCTTGGCGGAGTAATCGCGTAAAATAAAAAAAATATTACAGCTGAACTAAAAACCTCATTCTTTTTGAATTCAGTTAATTAAAAGTTAACTAAGACTTTTATTATTAAGGATAAAAATAAAATTCATCTTCAATCAATCAAGTTCACTTTTAAGTTAAGTGTAATTATCATACCCAATGTACTATACTCTATACATACATAGATAGAAGAGTATATATTATGTAATATACTCTTATTGGAACTATGACTCAATTTATTTTAATTTTACTTTGACCCTGTTTTGATACTAATTATAGTATAATTGAGAACAGATTTTAGTGATATTATATTAAGTAACTCTAACCATATTTTAGTTTCAATGCCAATTTTACGCACAGTTTATTACTAATTAATAGCTTTATATTTTGTTATGATGACTTCATTATTATTTTGTATTTATTTGAACTGTACAATCCAAAGAATAACTATAAATATTAAAGGTAAATTAACATTTATTTGTGGACCTAAAAGTCCTGCATTCTCTAATAAGTAACTAATCCTAAGTAAGAAAAGTAAAAGTATAATATTAGGTATGAGTAAAAAGAGTTACTCGTAAAGATCATTTGTTAAGTACTTAATTTTACTTTATTGATAAGGACTTATTTACCAATACTTTTTTGTTTAATAATAGTTCAATTTTAATATACATTTAATGTTTATCAAAAATGTAAGCCTATTTAATTTCAATTCACTAACATTTTATATGTTTCTGACTGTACTAAATCCGTTTAAAAAGCAAAAAGTGGCCGAGTTAAGGAACGAAAATAATGTTATTTCCACGATACCTTAACTTGGCCATTTGGCCGAAAATTTTTCGGTCGAGTTCCGTAACGAACTTCTTAGCTTAGCTCTCTCTAATCCCGGAATCAACTGAATCTTCCCAATACATTTTTTCTAGGGATGCAAAAATTTTTTGTTTGTTAACCAATGTTATAGTTAGATCTCTCTTTTTGAATAATATGTATAATACCCGTAGCTATCTGCCAGTGAAAGTCCCGTCAAAATCGGCCTAGCTGTTTCGGAGGTTAGCTGGAACAGACAGACAAAAAAATGTATTTTGGTTATAGCTATCGTATCGTAAACACCTGTTACATTGACATTACAAACAGACACATCAATTTTGTTTAATTGTAAAGATTATGTTCGTTATTCTTGGAATGTTGGAATTAATCGAATGAAATGTTAATTGTGACGTAGAACTGATGAACCAATGTACTGGTGTCATTTTCGTAATCAATGTACAGATCTTAGATCCGCATTTAAAAATATGGTCATGAATGCTAACTTTACTGTTAATTTTATTTTATACATGTAACAAATCTTATTTAAGCAAAAAACTTAAACCGAGCATCACATACAAGGCCTGCATTTATTTATCTAGTTAAAATTAGCAGCTGCACCAGCGAACGGAGCGTATGCCAGAATATTAAGCTCACATAATAGCATTCGGTCGGATGAAGTGAACATTTAATTAAAACAGAACTGTGGCGAGCTTTTTTAGAATTTAATTACAATGTAAACACAATACCCACTCATGTTTTATCACGAATTAACAATTCAAACAAAACAGCGGAGGCACAGCTAAGCTATGATGTAGCTGTGTAAGTTTATCTATCTAGAAGTTTATAAAATAAAAAAAAATAAGTAACCCCAGACACTTTAGTCTCGGAGGTAACCTATTTTTAGGGTTCCGTACCTCAAAAGGAAAAAATGGAACCCTTATAGGATCACTTTGTTATCCATGTCTGGCGGCCTGTCAGGAACGACAGACGGACTCTTTTTGACTGACGATTCTCTTTATCATGAGAACGTGTAGAAGTATCGAGTTAAAATTAAAACTATATATTCATCTACAGACTCAAAGCTGTGAAGAAAACAATATTCTAAGTTAACCTGAAATAAAGATACGACCGTTTATACCGCAAAATAACGCATGTTTCGACGTCCCCAAAGAAATCAAAATTTATAAGGTACTTCCAGTAGACCTAGAGCTATAAAATTTGGCGAGGTTTATCGTCTTATATTGTTGATACAGAGAAAAATGCTAAAACTATATATTAGCAATGAAATCATAAAAAAATCGTGCGGCCATAAATGGGTGAACGAATCTTTTTGTGCATTTTTAAAATCTTTACTAAATCAGATCAGCTAATTTATAAGAATTATAATGTTACTACATACATAATATGGAACCCTCGGAGGGCGAGTCCACCTCGCACTTGCCCGGTTTTATTTAAGTAATGTGTACACTCCGTTTTGCAATCTACCCATCTTGCCCTTTCATTTTCACTTCGTTATATTAGTAAACATTCGATTGTTCACACCCACTTTCAACCCCGCATTATCTTATAAATGGCTCACCTGATTTCTATATTACTTTAAGTTTTACATTCTACACAGCATTTCGTTTCATTGGTTACCCAATTGGGGTATATTTGGAAACATTAAATTATGAGGTACATCCTCATTCACCCCCTATGTCTTGAAAACTAATTAACCAATTTTGATAAATAATTTTAAGAACCATCACTAGAAAATCTGTTTGGGGTTGAAAAGAGTTGTAATATATGTAAATAACGCTGAACATTTCAGACCTTTTTTATTTGTAGTGTTACCTACCGTCATTATTAGTGAAGTTATTACTGGCCTAAGTAAAGAAGAAAAATAATAATTATCTTACTGTTTCGGTTGGTGACACAGTGGTAATACATTTTTGAAATTGATACCCACCGTGTACCAGTCGTAGACATGGGGCTGTATTTTTTTGTAATTCCCATCTTGTAACAGTGTTACATGGTTTTTTTAATTACAGTGTGGGAAAACTCTTAAAGCACACATAAGTACAACATTTCAAGGAAATTATTCAATCGGTGCTCAACTGATACCACCTTATAAAAAATTTGGACTAAGCCCGTCAAGGGCTCTGTAGCTTAGTTGGTAATAAAACTTCCGGCTTCAGGAAGGGCCAAGCACCTGACCGACGTAGCTTCAAACCCTACCAGAATCGAAAATATTAAGCGTATTCGCTGGAAGTGAAGAAGTCTTCTAAAATCTTATAAGTTATAACACTGTTACAAGATGAGAATTCTCGCTAAAATGTAACATTAATGACTCCAAGCCGCTCGCAGTGGACGGCCCGCTCTAATGACCGTTAAAGTCCATCAATAAATTTCATCTTCAGACACCTTAACTTTGCAGCAGGATTCGCTGACAGTTCTCGAGCTATTTCCACAAAGCTGTGGTGGAGGTAAGCGTGAGGGCCTTCTAGGCACAAGTATTAATTAAGAGGGTTGAAGCACTCTGTCTCTAATTAACCGAAGACCCGGGCCACATTCAGCGTAATTAGTTCTCTAAGGGCGCTTCTCGACGCCCTCGGACTATCCATATAAGTCGTCTTACATCATGCAAATTGGCAGATTAAGGTGATCTAAAAACTCTAGAGAATATTTTGACAACCTTCGTGAAGCAGTTACTATCCATGTGACGCAAGAGGTTGTGGAATTGATTCCCGCCAGGGGACATTTATTTGCTTTATCTGCGGACATTTGTCTCGGGAATGTACATAAGTGTGTCCTTACAAAAATATTTAAAAATGTTATCAAGCTTTTGGTAACGTAACTTATACGTAAACCTTTAACGGAACCTGTAACGTATAATAAAATCTTAAATGTTGCTGAATATACCCAAACCACTATACTATGTATGCTTATTATATTTGAATATTTCCCTTAATTTATAATGGATCCCTTCATCAGAACTGGGTTTATAAGCAAGAAAACGTTACTAATTGAAACAAAAATACCGCAAATTTAAGCTAAGGGCATAACACTATTGAAGGACTCTAGTACACTATCACTTAAAGTTAATTCCAATGACCCTAATTTTTGTAACAACAAACTATGGAAATAAATTAATGGATTTCTGGGTTTCTGATGCTGATGATGGTGATGATAATGTGTAGGTAAGTATGATGATTAGTGCATAGAGATATATTCTCTTAGCCATCTTGCGATGTCGTCACTCATGAAATTTGTGATAATAAAGAGTTTTGATAACCATCTGTGGTCTTTTTCATCAGTTCCTCTTCATCAAATCATACTTTCTGATTGCAAATATTGACTTTTAGCTAAATATGCCGAAATTGCAAAAACCTACAACATTTAAGGAGTTTCCTCGATTCCTCATGGATCCCATGATCAGCACTGAGTTTTGAAATGGGACCTAATTGTATAAATTCGATAATTGACAAAATTGGTTCATAAGTGACGGGGTTCTGAGGTAACAAATACAAAAAAATACAAACGTCTTGAGAACCTTCTCTTTGTGAAATCGGATAAAATAAATTTCAGGCCTTTTTCGGGAACAAATATCTTAATATGATTTGAGTAAGCATGCTGTATGCAGTGCCCTGTGTGGTCTTCTTCTTCAGTTCCACTTCACCAAATCATAATTTCTAAGTGCGCTTGAGCCTTGAAAAATATATGTTAACATATAGCGATCATGGGATTTTTGCATCGACTGAGGAGTTCCCTTTTTTCCTGATGGATCCCATCATCAGAACTGAGTTTTGAAAAAAATGGACCTGATTGAGTTGTATCTATTCGAACTCAAAAAGAATTTTCCAAATCGGTTCATCATTGTAAAAGACGAAGTTCTAAGGTAACAAATAAAAAATCGACCAAGTGCGAGTTGGACTCGGGCACGAAGGGTTCCGGACCATTATTTGGAAAAAAACGTTTGTTCTATGGGAGCCAAAATGAAATGAAATTAAAATGTTTGTTTTATTTGAATTTAATTATTTTATTTTTGAATTTAATTATTTTATTTTAAAGTAAATATACGAGTGCCACTTAATATTTCAAGCATCTACCTGTTATTAATATCGAACAAAAAACGTAAAAAAATCACGTTTGTTGTATGGGCATAGTGTATATGGCCCCCTTTAATATGTATTTTATTCTGTTTTTAGTTATTGTTATGCGGAAATACATACATCATCTGTTAAAAAATTCAACTGTCTAGCTATCACGATTCATGAGACCGTCTGTCTGTCGGTCTGTCACGGCCGGTGACAGACATATTAATATATACCTATATAGAAAGATAATCTTCATACTAGCGCTCTGTCAATAATGAAGCAATAAACCGATTCACATAGGTGTGACGATCACTAGCTTACGCTCGGCGACACGCACACATACACTTGTCTAATGTTGCTAGTGGAGGTGCAATTTCCCCAAATCCGAGGAACTGATTCCGCCGCTGATAACCATTTGTTTTTGGCAATTATAAGTAAATAGCCGAGGGGCGCCGGCAGTAGAATGTTGCCTCTCCTCTCTTACCCATGGATGCAGTAAGAATCTGCTAAGGGATACCTCCGGAAGATGGGCAGCAGCATCTTTCCGTTTTTTTTCACTACCCTTACTGCGCTCGCCAACCCGCCTGCCAAGCGTGGCGAGTATGGCATCAACCCCCTCATGACTACACAACTAAAAACCAGGCCCCGAGTCCCCGGCGGCCCCGCTAATCCTGGCTACGGTAGCAGTCACGGTAACGGCGGGGCTAGGGGTGCTAAGAATCCCCGGGAGACGATCGGCTACCAACCCCTACGACGACCACTGGCCCTGGTAACACACAACATCCGCACTTTGAGGACAGACGATAAGATTGTTGAGCTGGAAGAAGAAATTAGTAGATTACACTGGGACATTTTGGGGCTATCAGAAGTCCGTAGAGAGGGCGAGGACACGATATCCTTAAGTCCGGTAACCTACTATACTACCGGGAGGGCGACCAACAGTTCCAAGGTGGTGTCGGGTTTCTCGTTCACAAGTCACTCATTAACAACATTGTCACCATCGACAGTGTGTCGAGCAGGGTCGCGTACCTAACACTCAGAATATCTAAGCGATATTTGCTGAAGGTCGTTCAGGTATATGCGCCGACCTCGTCACACTCAGATGAAGAAGTAGAGTCTATGTATGAGGACATCAGTAGAGCCATACATACGAACGACACTCACTTCACTGTTGTAATGGGGGACTTCAATGCAAAGCTAGGCATGAGAAGCGATGATGAGTTGAGAGTGGGGCAATTTGGGTATGGGCAACGGAACCCCAGGGGACAGAGGCTGGCTGATTTCCTGGAGAAAGAAGGACTCTTTATGATGAATTCTTTCTTCCAGAAGCCGCCTCACAGGAAATGGAGCTGGATGAGTCCCAATGGTTCTACGAAAAATGAGATAGATTTCATCCTGACCAACAAGAAACGAATATTCAATGATGTCTCTGTGATTCACAGGGTGAAAACCGGCAGTAATCACCGAATTGTAAGGGGCACATTGAATATGAACGTTAAACTTGAAAGGTCCCGTTTGATGAAATCTACGCTCCGACCCACTCGCGCACATATCCAAAACCTCGAGAGCTTTCAACTCGAACTCACAAATCGCTTTGACTGTCTAGGAGTAGATGCATTGGTGGACGAGATCAATAACAGGTTCGTAGAAACCGTCCATACGGTGGGGTCCCAGTTCTTTAAGACCCCCCGTACTAATAGACCTCAGAAACTTTCTGATGACACCCTTAACCTCATGGCTGAACGACGTTCTTTGCGACTGCAGTCTTCCGATGATGCTCAGTCACACAGGCAGCTCAATAGACAAATTTGGAAATCCTTGCGGCACGATATTCGTACCTTTAATACAGCCAGTATTAAAGATACGATAGAGCGGAATAAAGGCTCCAAAGTGTTCGCGAGAGATAGTTCTATTGGACAGAGCCAGATGACAAAGCTGAAGAGGGAAGATGGCAGCATAACGTCAAGTAAAGCAGAAGTGTTAAGGGAAGTCGAAAGGTTCTATGGACGGCTCTACGATTCGGTCACTAAACCTGTTTGCAGTGCGGCCAACGACCCAAGAGCTAAACTGACCCGACATTATACCGAGGATATCCCGGACATCAGCCTGTACGAGATCAGGATGGCCTTGAAACAGCTTAAGAACGACAAGGCGCCGGGTGAGGACGGAATCACTTCAGAGCTTCTGAAAGCGGGTGGATCACCGGTACTTAAAGTCCTTCAGAAGCTATTTAATTCCGCCTTACTTGAAGGTACGACGCCAAAAGCATGGAACAAGGGCGTGGTGGTTCTGTTCTTCAAGAAAGGTGACAAAACCTTACTTAAGAATTACAGACCCATCTCGCTGTTGAGCCATGTTTATAAGCTGTTTTCAAGGGTCATCGCAAACCGTCTCGAACGCAGGTTTGATGACTTCCAGCCTCCCGAACAAGCCGGGTTCCGAAAAGGCTACAGTACCATAGACCACATACATACGCTGCGGCAAGTCATACAGAAGACCGAAGAGTATAACTTGCCGCTATGTCTTGCGTTTGTGGACTATGAGAAAGCCTTCGATTCGATCGAAACATGGGCGGTGCTTGAGTCTCTCCAACGATGCCGAATTGACTATCGGTACATCGAAATGTTGAAGTGTTTGTATACAAACGCCACTATGTCAGTCCGAGTACAAGAACAGAGCTCGAAGGCGATTCTTTTAAGAAGAGGCGTAAGACAGGGAGACGTAATCTCTCCGAAACTGTTTACGACCGCTTTGGAAGATGCCTTCAAGCTCCTGGAATGGAAAGGGCTGGGCATCAATATTAACGGCGAATACATCACTCACCTTCGATTTGCCGACGATATTGTGGTCATGGCAATGTCGATGGAAGAGCTCAGCACGATGTTCGAAGGCCTCAATCGAGTCTCCCAACGGGTAGGCCTTAAAATGAACATGGACAAGACGAAAATCATGTCAAATGTCCATGTCGTGCCTGCCCCAGTTATGGTTGAGAACACGGCTCTTGAAGTTGTCGACGCGTACGTATACCTAGGACAAACAGTCCAATTAGGTAGGTCCAACTTCGAGAAAGAGGTCAATCGTCGAATCCAACTCGGATGGGCAGCGTTTGGGAAACTTCGCAACGTCTTTTCGTCCAACATACCTCAGTGCCTTAAGACGAAATTCTACAATCAGTGTGTGTTACCAGTGATGACATATGGAACCGAGACGTGGTCCTTCAATATTGGCCTTATGAATAAGCTCAGAGTCGCTCAACGAGCTATGGAGAGGGCTATGCTCGGGGTTTCTCTACGGGATCGAATCAGAAATGAGGAGATACGTAGAAGAACTCGGGTCACCGACATAGCCAAACGGATTAGCACGTTGAAGTGGCAATGGGCAGGCCATATAGCGCGCAGAACAGATGGCCGATGGGGCCGCAAAGTTCTCGAATGGAGGCCACGGATCGGCAAGCGCAGCGTAGGACGTCCACCTACAAGATGGGCAGAAGACTTGGTGAGAACTGCTGGTCGGCGGTGGATGCAGGCCGCTTCCAACCGCAGTACTTGGAGATCAATGAGGGAGGCCTTTGTCCAGCAGTGTATTATATATTCTAAGTTAAAAGCTAAATAACTTTAGATTTTGTGTGTCGATTTTGATGAAACAAACACTAAATGTTACGGAAAATAATTTTGATGCCCTCACAAACAAACCGACAACTAGACAAAACTTTCAAAAACAGTTTTTTTTCTTTTTATTACCTTTTCCTCATGTATCCCACTTATGTATTTATTTGCAAAAATATTGCGTGTACAGACGCAAAAGGTTTACGATTTTATAATAATGTACCTATAGATTTTTATTGGGATATACTTTTAGATTGTCAATTTAATATGCCTAGGGCAACCTAAAGTTGACATAAAATAAATTGTCTTTGTAGCTATACATTCATATGCATTTTTTTGAGAACATTACTGAGAACATTATTCACAAGCCCATTCTGAATTTATCCCTGACTGTCGTGACGTAGTATTTCCATAAATATCAATTGACATTCACCTGTTTCGAAAAACTAGTTTCGACGACGAGAAAAACGATTCAGAAAAAGCGTGTCCCATCCCAAGCCAAAAGTCCTGATGTTTAATGTCGCCAGACTCGTCACACCCCTAGCCTCATTACCAGCGGTCGCTGCAATTTGTCGTCGCTACGTGGATCGGTTATTAATCTGTTGCTACAATTACACATACCATTCAATTAATCGAACCCCTTATCTGGCGAATACTCGCTGACTCGGCTTATGGAGATGTTAACTTCTTGTAGAGCTGTCAAGAATCGATACTTTTATTATTGCAAAAAGTGACGAGACCTGACACTGACTTTTGTTTCTTAAAATGCTTGCCATTGAACAAAACGTCACACCACTCGCACAAAGTAAGTATTTACGACGGCCGATCGAAAAGCCGTCGACAGTGAAATTAATCGTTCGCAACGACCGCAATAAAATTTTCATAACACGATTTTTTAAACAATAATACGCGACCGAGGGTGGTCGAGAATCTTTATTAAAATCTCGAGAGAGTAATAAAAGCACAGTTAAATGCGGAGAACTCTGATGAAAATATTAATTAATGTTTCGGAATGGGAAACATGTTGCTAATTAAATGGCGATATCGCATAAAACGTAATTAGAGGTCGGAAACATTCGTTTCTCACGGGCGGGAGGAGCGGGGGCTCGCCCGCGGGGGAGGGGGCGTGCAATACCCGCGCCATGTCCCGTACCCGTACTTTATGAAGGAATGCAACGCGTACGCTCACAAACAGGTTACTCGGTGAAGTCATACTGCATTAAACATTTTCTTCGACCGAAACATTTAATACTCGTTTAAATAGCTGTTAACTTTTTATCCGGCTTGTAATACACGAGTTTTTATTAATAAGTTAAGCACTCTTCAGCGAGATTTATTAAAAAAGAATGAAAACTGAGTTTTACTAATAGAAATTCCGCGAGCGCGAACTATGAACATTCCTACGTCGGAGCGAGGAGTTATTAAACGCACTGACTGGCAATATGGAGGCGATGATAGACGCTTCAATGAGTGTGGTAATTAAAAAAGTCAATGATCACTTATTGTTATTAGCGGAGTATCGCCGACAAAAAGGTAATTGTTTTCTGACGGATATCAATCCTACAGAATGGTGAACAAGAGAACACGTGCGGTGGAGTGAGACTACTCATTGTTTCTTAGAGGCATTATAATGAATGACCACTGAATATGGGATCTTTGGAGATTGTAGGTATGACTCTAACTCTGTTGCCTTGTTTTCTTGCATGCTGTGGTACCCTTTAAGTACGGGAGCACAATGCTATAATTTGTTTTTGAACGATTTCTTATTATTTTATGTGTAAACCTGTGTTGGGTATCCTATTATAATAAATAAATAAATATATAAACTCTCTAAGCTGCATACATTCCGTGGTAAAGACGTGTTTGTTTAATATATCATAACAAGTAAATACCTACTTAGTAAGTAGTTAGTGTCGAATTACTTGCAAAGCTTAGAATACGGCCAGGTAGAGCATCTGCTAAACATTCAATCATGAATTAGGGTTATATTCATAAGAATGAATTAGATCAAATAGTCAGTACCTAAGTAGAGTACAAGAATATTCTTTTGTTTGTTTCTTTCTGTTCTATTTTACTCAAAAGTTTTAAGGAATAACGAGTAAACTTGTATTATCCTAATTGGACCACCTATCATTTTTAAGAAGCCAAGAGTTTAAGCCCTATCGTCTAAACACAAGTGTAAACTTAGTTAGAGCGAAGAGTCATTATGACTTTTAGTGGTCTTGTACGAGTAAGAAAGATAAATTGTTAGCTATTAATATACTTTATATACCTTTAGCTACCATAAATACTTTGTGAATAAATATTTTGATAGTTTTTTATTAGGTATTAGTATTCGTTATTTATTTATTATTTATTGTTCAATGTCGGCCTTTAGAATTATTCGGTTTAAAAATCGCTTTCATATAAATATGTATGTAAATAAGCGTGTTCTAAAAGTATAGGAGTCATCTCTCGGTTAAACTTACCCACCTGACTTATTTTATTTATTAATGACCTTCCAAAGGCACTTGTTAACAATTTAACCCCAAAAAATTTCAAGGTTAATCTTAAAGCGTATTTTATTTCAAATTTTGTTAAATATTTTGTCACATAGTTTTGGATTGCAATTACTTCACCTTGTACTTTAAATATTAGTTGTTAGCTCCTACTACTAGTGTATTATTATCAGTGCTACTTACTTACGACTCCGATAGCTCATAAAACAAACCTTAGTGGTGTACCTGTGCTATTATTATGATTAATGTTTGTATTTGTTTTTGAATAAAGATAAATAAATTAAAAAACCTGCCATATATAATCCCACTAACGACTCCGCCACCGGTGACCAGACACATTGTATAATTTAAGCCCACTGCGGGGCAAAATCTGGCTAATGTACGTTTAACTCGTCCCGCCATGCGCCATCTCCGTCGTGGTCTGCCGCGCGCCGTCTTGCGTCCGGGATCCAATGGCTTGATACTTTAGGCTGTTCGGCATGCTTCATCATCATCTTGGCCTTCGGATTGCTGTCCACGTCCACTGCTGAACATAGGCCATGAATCTCCAAGATCATAAGGGGTTTGTTGTCATACTTGCCACGCTTGGCAGGCGGGTTCGCTCGCGCAGCAAGGGAGGTTGGTACACGAAATGACGTTGCTACCCATCCACGGGCAAGAGAGGGGGCAACATTCTTCCGCCGGCACCCTACGGCTAACTATCGGCAAACTTACCTGTAAATAAAAAAATATGTATCAATAAGTAAATCAATCAACTGTTTATTCGGTAATCAAAAAAATTTGGCTTTTTGATACACTCCAAAGTAAGCAGAAGTTGTGGTATGGTTAATGGAATACTTAGTTTTGTTACCTTATTCTTATTACTAAGACTCCGCTGTCAGTCTGTCACTAGGCTGTATCTCATGAACTGTGATAGCTAAAGCAAACAGACACTAAAACAGAATGCCATGTTTTGCCCATTTTTGCTCGATGTTAATAACGGCAACAGGTAGACCCTTGAAATATTCACATAATATTCCCTTAAATATTGTTTTTTTTCTGTTTTTAGTATTTGTTGACATAGCGGCAACAGAAATACATCATCTGTGAAAATTTCAACTGTCTAGCTATCATGGTTTATGAGATACAGCCTGGAGACAGACAGACAGACGGACAGCGGAGTCTTAGTAATAGGGTCCCGTTTTTACCCTTTGTATATGGAACCCTAAAAAGGTTCGCGATTATAATTAAACTAAAGATGAATAGTCTTTTAGGTTTTGTAAAGTGACGCAGATGGCACGGCTTTGCTGTAAAGTTGCGACGAATGGAATGTAAGTTCATGGCAAATTTAGACCAGTCTGGGTTGTTCTTTTAGGGAGTTCATCAAGTAAAGACCTAATTAAAGATAAAATACTGTAACTGAGTACGTATTTGGTACTTATCTTCCCATTAATTCGTACAGGTTATAGTAGTTAATCTTACACTTTGAAATAAAGCCGTGGGGTGCCGGCAGTAGAAAGTTACCCCTCTTTTCATGCCTGTGGATGCAGTGCCTAAGAGCCTGCTAAGGGATACCTCCGGAAAATGGGCAGCAGCGTCTTTCCGTTTAACAACATCCCGTGCTGCGCTCGGCAACCCGCCTGCCAAGCGTGGTGAGTATGGCAATTACCCCTCATGGAGATCCATGAGAGAGCCCTGTGTTCAGTGGTCGTTTTACGGCTGAAATAATGATGATGATTATTGAAATAAAATAAACCAACGCAAAATAGAAATAAAACAAAATCCGAGAAACAAATTAAACATGTGCGCGACAATTCTACAATTTTGTATTTTTTGACATTTAGGTATGTCGAATTAAAACCACGATATTATTCTCCATCATCATAATTTTAGCCGCAAAACGTCCACTTCAGACCACAGGCTTCCCCCATGCCCCTCATGGAATCCTACCAATTTGACATAAATGTCAAAAAATACAAAATTGTCTTATTGTCGCGCACATGGTGCCATAGGTACTCATCGATTCAATTCTTATCTTACCTAATATTAGTTTTATTTGGTTCTCCTTATAATGAGGATAACTTCCCTAACAATGCTCTCTGTGCTTAGCAAGAATCAAAATCAGATAATAGCCAAGAAATATTATCACAATGTTAACAAAACAAACAAAATACCGAACTATCCTGGAATAGTACAAACAGAATCCTTATATCTTATAATGAGGTTATTACCGAGCATTCTAGTTGGCTTATCTACGGCTATTCTGAAGCGGGGACTAGCGCTAGCGCCAAATTGGCGTGGCGGAGGCGCGGGCGCAGGCGATCGCCCGCCCGATATACCTAGGGTTGCCAGTCTCTTTGGTTCAAATATAGTCAGGAAGTAGACATCTCAAAAAATATAACAAATAATTTAATTTTAGACAACATAATAGTGTTACAGTGATATTCAAATTACCAGTGTAATTAAGTGGTACTTCACCACAAAGGCACAATATTTTGTGGATGAGAGAAAATGCAACAAATTAACACTTGCTTTCGTACATTTTTTTAAGGATTTGGATTTAACAATTTTTGCTATTTTAGCAGATTTCATGAAAAGGGGAGGTCCAATGTTTATTTATTTTTTTGTATAATTATTATTGAATATTACTTAGACAATATTGTCTAACAGAACTCTATCATTTATCAACATAATTTGTAGCCATACGTTCCGATTGTCGCAAAATTGACAAGACTTTAGCATGAAAATTTTATTGATTCGTTAAAAAAATCGTGTTTACTTAATTATATTTTTTCCCAAGAAATATAGTATTTGGATCAAATAAGGATTTGGTAGGAGGTGGCAGCCCTAGATATACCTAATTAAGGGCCGCGCGCGCCGATCTATTTGGAAAGATCTGGGAGCTGACGTGTGAAAATAGCCAATTAATTAGCGCGAACCGTTCACCTCACTAAGGGGGGCATCGCTCCTCGCGTGCTGGCCCTATCGCTACCAGGCCCTCGTTAGAGACCTCATCAACGCCCAAATCTAGAACTACCATTAACTGAAGCAAACAGATATTAACTATTTTTACTGAATGTTCTGCCCCATAGTAATAAAAAACTGAATCTGACTCTGACTCTCTATACACAAGCAAACTCAGTAACTTCTATGTAGGAATGGTTCTCTATATTGTTTCTAAAATTTTATATCCCTAATAATATATTAATCCAAATGTAATAATCAAAATTTATTTTCATAATCATAGTTTGCCCAAATAATCAGGATCTATATAAAAAAGATACCTAATATATTTACCACTAATATCGGAATCCATAACGCTTAAAATGCATAGTGTCATTCGAAATAAAAAATGAATAACAGAACATTATAAACAAATAAACATTATTTTCCTAATTGTTTATTACAATAATTGTAATATTCATAATATGTATCTTTGGCGGCCGCTACCGCCGCACGCTCACTACGCTCGCTCGCGCGTAGTTTTTAGGAGTTTTACATAAACGGCCCCCGACGAAAAAAATCTAATAAATTATTTATTCTATTGCGTTTCCTGGTTCATCTCGGTTCTGTCAAAGACAGTCTTCGATTGGTTATAAGAAAGCTAAACCTAAGTCTGTCCATTTCGAATGTGCCACTGGCAGTGTTTTCGGATGGTCACAAAAAAACTAATAATACTGTCTGTTCGTCTCGGTTCTGTCACTGGAAGGTTTTGTAATTGTTCGAAAATAATCGGGATAATAGGTATTATGATTCGTTATTATTATGACACATATGTTTATAACGATGAAAATTATAAAAATAATATATTAGGTAACATAACTTTATGCTTATGGAGTATTAGGATAAACAATATCTTATTATAAATTATATCCGCGGGACCGTAATATTATGGATGGTAATGTTTTGGAGACACTTGTGGTGATTTTTTGATTTTTTGTGGTGATCTTGGTGGTGATTTTCGGACTATTGATTTTTGGAGACGACATGGGCACCCGAAAGAAATTGTGTAAATCAATATTTTTATCTAGAATAGTTAGGGCTTCGTTTTCTTGGCTTGGATGCGTCGCATTAGGCGTTTACAATGTTTATGTGTGAACGTTTTCTTCTTGCCCTTATTCCGATCTAAGTGAGGTAAGCACAGCGTATTTCTTTCCTCCAATTCATCACGCAAACCAAGGTCGTCTATTGTGGTGTGTGAAACAAAAGTGCCCGTGTAGTCTCGCCTCTATACCTCTCTGAGATGCTCCAAATGGAAAAAAGTACACCATCTAATTTGCTAATAAATAATCAAAAAGAACCTCTAATTTGAGTAATTACGCTGTACTCGTCAGTACAAAGCACAGACCCGATCCAGCTGGATCACGGCGCGGCTATAAATCTGCGGTATTTATGCCATAAATAAGTTCGATTGCACATTAGCAGTGCTCACTACAAAGCCTTCGATATTTATGACGTGCCGCGTCGTTCGGCTGTGGACTTGTGGGTTCCCGTCAATTAGATGCATGCACACGGGATTGGATAATAATGGGAATTAGAGAGTCGAAATGTAGGATGATAGGCATCGGGTAATGAAAGTGTGGTCTTGAATATTGAGTGCGGGACAGTCGCAAATTCTGAAATGCACGGTTCAGTTAATTAAAAGCGTATAAACCAAAAAGCTAGGTGAAATATGGGAAAAGAGATCAAAACCATATTTCGTCACAAAATGTAGTGTCTATAGACAATTTAGGATTTTGAAAAACGAACCTAATTTTGTATGTGTAAATATTACCAGAGCAACGTACTGGATCTCTTAACTCACGTCAAAAATCGGTCTTTAAAATCCAACAACTTAGGGTTGAAAATCCTATTTTTCAAACACACAATCTTTTAAAACTAAAACATTTTGTTTTACCCAACGAGCCAAACTGTTTATCCAGTTAACCCTGTACTCCGCACCATTGCATTTAGCTAATCATAGAGCTGAATGCAGTTGTCGTGCGTGGTATCTCACATCTAGCGCTCGCCAATTACACGAGCGCTCGGCTAATGGCCCATTAACACTCGTTACACGCCGCTCATCGCTCACAAACATCTATTGCACTCAGATTTACTGCACCGAAAATACTTTAAATTGCCACGGGTTAAAGGGTTAAAAGGTTTCGTTTGTTGTCTAATCGTCTAAAGTTTAAATTTTGTGTAGTTTATACTAGAGTTGTTAATACATTGATGATTTGAATTTGATTTCAGCATGGGTGTTTGTATGTTATTTGGCACGCTAATCAAATGAGCCTCATCCCTTCAGTTAAAAAACGTATTCATTCCTCTGAAATGTACAACCCAGTATGGTTAAACACAAAAAAAATAATAGAACTTCAGAAATTACTATAAATAGGTAGATCTTTCATGCTAGTACCAGGCCTTTAAAACAAGCCGTCTAAAGTGTAGATTTTGTGTAGTTTATACTAGAGTTGTTATTACATTGATGACTAAAAAAAATTATATTTTTATCATTTCAGCATGGGTGTTTGTATGTTATTTGGCACGCTAATCAAATGTGCCTCATCCCTTCAGTTAAAAAACGTATTCATTCCTCTGAAATGTACAACCTAGTATGGTTAAACACAAAAAAAAAATAGAGCTTCAGAAATTACTATAAATTGGTAGATCTTTCATGCTAGTACCAGGCCTTTAAAACAAGCCGGGTTTACCAATCCCATGAAGCCTTTCAAGGCTGTGGTTCTTGCAGCAAAATCACACGTCAGCAGGAAATTAAACGGGCCGCAAGCCGTCATGTCATTCACACATACTCTGTGGCGGCTATTGCAAGGGCGAAACGCTGTGCCAATTCTTTGCAGATCAATTTCCCACTTGATTCGACTGTTGTAGCTGGGAGCATTGGTAGAAACTGGACGAAGACGCAAACAGCGAGAGCCTCCGTGATATTTGTACAGAGAAAACTGAGGTAACGATACGACTTACTGAGGTACCTAACACCTTACAGTACAAGCTAATGGGTACTCGTATATCGATTGCAGAATACCAAAAATACCAGTTGCTGACGTTCATCTAACATCATCTTACAATAACCTATTATTTGTCCCTAGCTAGTAGGTACTGTCACAATGCTTTTTATAATGAAGCCTGTCAGATACCACTGCATTGTTAACGCGAAGAAAGTGACCGAATGACGTTTAATTTCCTTCGCAGCGTTCCTAGGCTCGGCTAGCCAGCTAACCCTCGCCCAGTCGCTCATCATCTGATATACAAATTCAATTAACACGCCATAGTCTTGTCATAGCCTTGCGTCGGAATGGGCTTTGATTTTATAGGGTATCACTGATGTTCCCGATGCAACTTCGTAACTTCAGTCTTGTACTTCGGACTGTTGTATTTAAATCATCATCATCATCTCTGCCGTACAGTTCTGCATCTATTATAGATGATTTATACAGCGTCAGCAACTGGTAATCATGCTGTGGACGATGCAGTGCCTGGGACATTTTTAGATGGATTAGGCTTGACCAGCACCTATACCATCCTCTCAGCTTAGTCAACTATTAGTCATAGGAAAGAACAGGTCAATACGTCTGAAGCTAACTATTTGATTTTTCCCTCACCGTTAAAGCACGTTTTAAGTATCTCAGCCGTAGGACGTCCACTGCTGAACATGGAGGCCTATGGATTTAAAGATAATGAGGGGTTGTTGCCATACTTACCACTCTTGGCAAGCGGGTTGCATAAGTCACGAACGCAGGTGCCTACATATTACGACTGACATCACTTAAATCATCTTATTATAGTTGGTAGCCCAATAATTATGATGATAATTCATCTCACAATAACTTATTATTTGTCCCTAGTACTGTCACAATGCTTTTAATAATGAAGCCTGTCAGATACATTAAATAAATAAATAAATAATGCTGGACAATTCACACAGCATCACCTAGCCCCAAGCTAAGCAGAGCTTGTGTTATGGGTACTAGATGACTGATATACTTAATACAATATACTACATAGATAGATATTTTTTATTATATATAGAAAACATCCAGAACACCCTGAACAAATATCTGCAGGTCATACAGACATTTGTTCCGAGGCGGGATTCGAACCCGCAACCTCTTGCGTAGCAGGCGGACCTTCGCCCGCTGCGCCACAGAGGTCGTCAAATACATTGCATTGTTTACGCGAAGAAAGTCACCAAATGACGTTTAATTTCCTTAGCAGTGTTCCTAGGCTCGGCTAGCCGGCTAACCCTCGTCGAGTCGCTCATTTTGGTTATTGCCATACTTACCGCGCTTGGCTAGGGGGTTGGCGAGCGCAGTACAGAATATTGATACACGGAAAGACGCTGCTGCCCATCTTCTGGAGGTATCCCTTAGCAGATTCTTACTGCATCCACGGGCAAGAGAGGAAGGGCTACATTACTACTATTGCACCTCACAGTACCTCACGGTATTAATATATACTTCTTGTAACTTGTAGAATAAATCTCACTAATATTATAAATCCGAAAGTTTGTTTGTATAGATGTATGGAAGTCTGTTACCTCTTCACGCAAAAACTACCCAACGAATTGAGTTGAAATTTTGCACACGTAAAGATCTAATGCCGTGGGGCGCCGGCAGTAGAATGTTGCCTCTCCTCTCTTACCCATGGATGCAGTAAGAATCTGCTAAGGGATACCTCCGGAAGATGGGCAGCAGCATCTTTCCGTGTTTTTTTTTTTTTTTTTTTTTTTTTTTTCACTACCCTATACTGCGCTCGCCAACCCGCCTGCCAAGCGTGGCGAGTATGGCATCAACCCCCTCATGACAACACAACAAAAAACCAGGCCCCGAGTCCCCGGCGGCCCCGCTAATCCTGGCTACGGTAGCAGTCACGGTAACGGCGGGGCTAGGGGTGCTAAGAATCCCCGGGAGACGATCGGCTACCAACCCCTACGACGACCACTGGCCCTGGTAACACACAACATCCGCACTTTGAGGACAGACGATAAGATTGTTGAGCTGGAAGAAGAAATTAGTAGATTACACTGGGACATTTTGGGGCTATCAGAAGTCCGTAGAGAGGGCGAGGACACGATATCCCTTAAGTCCGGTAACCTACTATACTACCGGGAGGGCGACCAACAGTCCCAAGGTGGTGTCGGGTTTCTCGTTCACAAGTCACTCATTAACAACATTGTCACCATCGACAGTGTGTCGAGCAGGGTCGCGTACCTAACACTCAGAATATCTAAGCGATATTTGCTGAAGGTCGTTCAGGTATATGCGCCGACCTCGTCACACCCAGATGAAGAAGTAGAGTCTATGTATGAGGACATCAGTAGAGCCATACATACGAACAACACTCACTTCACTGTTGTAATGGGGGACTTCAATGCAAAGCTAGGCATGAGAAGCGATGATGAGTTGAGAGTGGGGCAATTTGGGTATGGGCAACGGAACCCCAGGGGACAGAGGCTGGCCGATTTTCTGGAGAAAGAAGGACTCTTTATGATGAATTCTTTCTTCCAGAAGCCGCCTCACAGGAAATGGACCTGGATGAGTCCCAATGGTTCTACGAGAAATGAGATTGATTTCATCCTGACCAACAAGAAACGAATATTCAATGATGTCTCTGTGATTCACAGGGTGAAAACCGGCAGTGATCACCGAATTGTAAGGGGCACATTGAATATGAACGTTAAACTTGAAAGGTCCCGTTTGATGAAATCTACGCTCCGACCCACTCGCGCACATATCCAAAACCTCGAGAGCTTTCAACTCGAACTCGCAAATCGCTTTGACTGTCTAGGAGTAGATGCATCGGTGGACGAGATCAATAACAGGTTCGTAGAAACCGTCCATACGGTGGGGTCCCAGTTCTTTAAGACCCCCCGTACTAATAGACCTCAGAAACTTTCTGATGACACCCTAAACCTCATGGCTGAACGACGTTCTTTGCGACTGCAGTCTCCCGATGATGCTCAGTCACATAGGCAGCTCAATAGACAAATTTGGAAATCCTTGCGGCACGATATTCGTACCTTTAATACAGCCAGTATTAAAGATACGATAGAGCGGAATAAAGGCTCCAAAGTGTTCGCGAGAGATAGTTCTATTGGGCAGAGCCAGATGACGAAGCTGAAGAGGGAAGATGGCAGCATAACGTCAAGTAAAGCAGAAGTGTTAAGGGAAGTCGAAAGGTTCTATGGACGGCTCTACGATTCGGTCACTAAACCTGTTTGCAGTGCGGCCAACGACCCAAGAGCTAAACTGACCCGACATTATACCGAGGATATCCCGGACATCAGCCTGTACGAGATCAGGATGGCCTTGAAACAGCTTAAGAACGACAAGGCGCCGGGTGAGGACGGAATCACTTCAGAGCTTCTGAAAGCGGGTGGATCACCGGTACTTAAAGTCCTTCAGAAGCTATTTAATTCCGCCTTGCTTGAAGGTACGACGCCGAAAGCATGGAACAAGGGCGTGGTGGTTCTGTTTTTCAAGAAAGGTGACAAAACCTTACTTAAGAATTACAGACCCATCTCGCTGTTGAGCCATGTTTATAAGCTGTTTTCAAGGGTCATCGCGAACCGTCTCGAACGCAGGTTTGATGACTTCCAGCCTCCCGAACAAGCCGGGTTCCGAAAAGGCTACAGTACCATAGACCACATACATACGCTGCGGCAAGTCATACAGAAGACCGAAGAGTATAACTTGCCGCTATGTCTTGCGTTTGTGGACTATGAGAAAGCCTTCGATTCGATCGAAACATGGGCGGTGCTTGAGTCTCTCCAACGATGCCGAATTGACTATCGGTACATCGAAGTGTTGAAGTGTTTGTATACAAACGCCACTATGTCAGTCCGAGTACAAGAACAGAGCTCGAAGGCGATTCCCTTAAAAAGAGGCGTAAGACAGGGAGACGTAATCTCTCCGAAACTGTTTACGACCGCTTTGGAAGATGCCTTCAAGCTCCTGGAATGGAAAGGGCTGGGCATCAATATTAACGGCGAATACATCACTCACCTTCGATTTGCCGACGATATTGTGGTCATGGCAAAGTCGATGGAAGAGCTCAGCACGATGCTCGAAGGCCTCAATCGAGTCTCCCAGCGGGTAGGCCTTAAAATGAACATGGACAAGACGAAAATCATGTCAAATGTCCATGTCGTGCCTGCCCCAGTTATGGTTGAGAACTCGGCTCTTGAAGTTGTCGACGCGTACGTATACCTAGGACAAACAGTCCAATTAGGTAGGTCCAACTTCGAGAAAGAGGTCAATCGTCGAATCCAACTCGGATGGGCAGCGTTTGGGAAACTTCGCAACGTCTTTTCGTCCAACATACCTCAGTGCCTTAAGACGAAAGTCTACAACCAGTGTGTGTTACCAGTGATGACATATGGAACCGAGACGTGGTCCTTCACTATTGGCCTTATGAACAAGCTCAGAGTCGCTCAACGAGCTATGGAGAGGGCTATGCTCGGGGTTTCTCTACGGGATCGAATCAGAAATGAGGAGATACGTAGAAGAACTCGGGTCACCGACATAGCCAAACGGATTAGCACGTTGAAGTGGCAATGGGCAGGCCATATAGCGCGCAGAACAGATGGCCGATGGGGCAGCAAAGTTCTCGAATGGAGGCCACGGATCGGCAAGCGCAGCGTAGGACGTCCACCTACAAGATGGGCAGACGACTTGGTGAGAACTGCTGGTCGGCGGTGGATGCAGACGGCTTCCAACCGCAGTACTTGGAGATCAATGAGGGAGGCCTTTGTCCAGCAGTGGACGTCCTACGGCTGAAATGATGATGATGATGAAAGATCTAAGATGTGGACCAGGAATAACACATAGCCTACTTTTTGTACTAAAGTTGAGTTCCCGAAGATTAGTCTTTTTTAAACTTTCGCGATCACGACACATTATTAACACATATTTAAACGGGTATTTATCGCGCTATTTACCTTTATTATTGCCCGACGTTTCGACAGGATTGCACCCATCGTGGTCCCGGGAAGTGTCTTCCCGGGACCACGATGGGTGCAATCCTGTCGAAACGTCGGGCAATAATAAAGGTAAATAGCGCGATAAATACCCGTTTAAATATGTGTTAATAATTCCCGAAGATTGATATGACGTAAACAGTTTTCCTTGTATGCATTTTCTTTGCACACGAATAGATGTTAACCAAGATAAACATATGAGCTACTTGTCATCCCAAAAATTAGTTCCCTTAAGATATGACCTAATCGGTTTTACTTTGTGTGATAATTTTTGTTAGATCTTCACACAAAAACTACGCTAAGGGTTCAGCTAAAACTTTGCACATAGATAATTATAGACTCAGATTAGCATATTGGCTACTTTTAGTCCCGAAAACTAGATCCCGTAGGGTAGTTATGACGTAATAAGTCTTTGTGAGATAATTTGTCTTTGTTACATCTTCGCGCAAGAACTACGACACGGATTGAGCTAAAACTTTGCACATGGATACATGTACAGCAAGAATTAAATATAATAATTATATTATATAGCAGTTTCGCCGACACCTGGAAGTCTTTTATGGTGCTTTTATCGAGTTTTTGTTGATGGAAGCCGAATAAGATACTTAGGCAGAAGCTGCGGTAGCTGGAAATCTCTTATGACGCATTTCTCAAACTTTACCTGACGGGGTGAAATAAGATACTTCAGCAGACGCAGCGGTAGCCGGAATTTTTTAATGACGCAAACTATGAACTCTTAGCGTGACGGGAACGGAATAAGATTATTTCGACAGACGCTGCGGTAGCTAGAAATTTTTAGTACTCATCTCACATACCTTTACCGAAGTGGAGCCTGAATAATTAACTTTTAACTTTACCTATGTGCTAAAGGTCACCAAAGGTCAAAAATGGCATTTTTGGTTTTTTGGATGTTTTCGGCCATTTGAAGACTTTTGTTTTTTTGGTGATCTTTAGAGATTATAATAACTCCGGTCCCTATGACCCTAGGGTAACCAAAATCAATCAGTACCCTTCTCTCATTAAGACGGTGCTAACAAAAAGGTTTCATGTAAATCGATCAACGCCTTCGGTTGTAATTGCCCAATACATAGGAAGACAGACAGACAGACAACGCTATGCATATTAGGGGGCTTCGCCCCCTAAATAACTATGCGCGGGTTAAGCGGCGGGTAAAGATAATAGTAAATAATGCTGTGCATTTCACAAAGCACCGTTATGCTTTAAGTAATCAGAGCAGAGAAGTAAGAGTACCTGATGATTGATAGAATAGTAAAATACATTTTTTGTAAATAATTATCATAAGTAGAAAATACCCAACCCAGGGACAAATATCCGCAGAAAAATTACAAACATTAGTCCCCTGGCAGGAATCAAACCCGCTACCGTATCTGCTTTGCTGCGCTTATTAGGTAGGTATGTAAGTTAACTTAAGTGTAATGATATCCTATTTAAGTTATAATTTATTCCTTTGCATGTATTGCTTTGTAATATACCTCTAATAATAAATAACACTGACAAGTGCGAGCAAGACTCGCGCAATAAGGGTTTTGAAATTACCAATTTAATATAATGATAGGACGTTCCGCCATTATAGTTAATGACGTACGTACATTTAACATAGTAGGTTATTAAAAACTACACCGCTTTTAAATGTAAAATTAGTACTTAATTAGCAACCATCATCATAATTTCAGCCGTAAAACGTCCACTACTGAATCCAGGCCTCCCCCATGGATCACCATGAGGGGTAGTTGCCATACTCACCACGCTTGGAGAGCGCAGTACGGGGTGTTAATACACGGAAAGACGCTGCTGTCTATTTTCCGGAGGTATTAAACTTTTACTGTATCCAGTGGTATGAGAGAAAGGGTAACATTCTACTGCACGGCACCCCACGGCAATGATTAGCAATACTTATAAAAAATAATCTTTCAACTACTTCGTATTGAATTAACGCTAGATGGCGGTACCGGTTATGAACTTTTTTAAAAGACGCATAAACCTAATTTATAGTTAATTTTATTTTTTTAAACTTAATTTCTATTAATTTATAATTATTTTATTTAATAGATCAGATAGGACTTCGGTTTTTCTTTAAATTATTCCTAAATTAATCAAGGCCTTTTCGAATTTCAAATGTTATCTCCTAACATCATTAAGGTAATATCGGGTTAAAAACAATAAAAATCCAAAATTTCAGTACTTTTCCATTAGCACTGCCATACATTTTTTAAAATAAAAAAAAAACCTTTTTTTTTATTTTTGCCACCTTTAGACAAACATTTGAATTTTTTTTCAACATCTTCTGAATGCCCCGAGGTATAATCTGGATTTTTAAGGGGCCTTTTGCCTGTAGACCTTTGTATGTTTGGTAAAAAATTCATTTTGATACCTTCAGCCTTTTTGGAGAAAAATACTCTTGAGAGACAGACAGACAAACGAGTGATAATTTCCTGCTACCGTGATAAGGGTTCCGGTTTTTCCTCTGGAGATCGGAACCTTAAAAAAGAAACTGTTGATGTCCTAGAGCAATAGAGCATAATTTCAGACGTTGTTATGTTTATTTCATTGTTTCTTTTTCTGGAGTGTAGGTGTCACATGCCTTCACAAATCAACAATGGTTTGAGTCAATTCTGTATGTCTATGGTGGTAAGAAATCAAAAGATACTCGATCAGAAACTAACGAACCATCCCTTTTATGGTAAGTATTTGTTTCTGTATGCTTAGAGTAAACGCTCATGTAACCCTTAATTAAAAGTTGTGATACTCTAAATTAAGCAAACAATACTGCCTTAATTTGTTTGCATGCACATGACGTAGGTACCTTTGAAACGCACTCGCATAGCGAGCATCAGGAAATTAAACCCCGACACCGCCGCGCCGTCTATGCCGCTCAATTACATTGCTTACCCGGAGCTAGCTTTCGAGAATCAGGATTCCCCTTGCAACAAGCTTCAACACTGCTTGATAAATGACTCCGAAAAGTCATTCCCTCTATTTCAGCCAATTATGGCTGGGGGAGTTAAAAATAAAGACGACTTTACAGAGATTCCTAGTTAGTGCATGTGCTTAAGTAACCAACAACCATGGAAACATTCGAGGCCAATATTTTTGGAAAGCAGCACAAACCTCAACATCCCCTTCAATATTGTTAAAATAGGACGCCGATATGGCATCTTCTTTAATGTTATTCTATTTAATAGAGATAACCTATACCAAAGTACGCTATCTACGTTTTGTTGCGCAAGATATGTTTCTAATAAATTTTCGTACAAAAATGTAAGGTGACCTACAAAATTACAAGTTAGTGAAAGTATTAAAACCGCAACCAAAACATCTAGAAAACATCCGATGCTAATATGATTGAAAGGCAGGATGTAGAGTGGTAGAGCCGGGAGGGACACACCGCCACGGGCCAGACAATACGCCGGCTCGGCCGAGGCACAAAACAGCGACGAAGTAATTTTCCCGTGCAGGTTTCAGAGCTCGTCGCGTGTTTGCTAGTTAGAATTCGGGTGTAGTTCGAAAATTAATCAGGGCCCATTGTGGGCGCTTTGTCGCGGGCCCTGGCGCCAATTATTGGCTGCACGGCGCAGCCCCGTAATTGAACCTGCCTCCAGGCAGTTGCGAACTCCGGCATCAGTGCCGCACTGAAAAAGTTACCCCTGTTCTCCTAAGCGCCCACCTAAATGTACGATTTAGGCTAAGGCCAAGCAAGCGTAATTTAGTCGCGTATTTTGAGTTGAGCAATTTAAGTTCAACTGAAATCTCCGACTGCATTTGCGTCGCCGTATGGCACAAACAGGACTTTTGCATGAAACGGTATGCAGCGTAAATTCCGCGCCTGACTCAAAAAATTACGCTCGTTTGGCCTCAATTCGAAATCTTGTCCGAAAAATAGCACGCTGAATTTGTCGTCCGGCGAAATTTCAAAAAATCGAGTTCGGAACTCGGTTAACGGTCACATCATAAGCAATCAGGAGTGAATGAAACAAATTACACGATCCCATTTTCAGCGCTGTTGATAAAAATTGGAATAAAAACATGCTTCATTCGGTAAGTTCGCAATTTGGGCGGTTTGTGTCCAACTTTTCCGTGTTCAGACTACATGCATACATGCATATTTTTACCAACGATAATTATGACTCGATTTGTTTTTTCAGTTTTATGAAATAATTTCGCTTTATGATAAATTTCAAAATAAATTAATTAACGTCCTCTTAGCCATATTTTTTCAATTGTTTGACATATGTACGTTGTACGTGGGGTGTTATAAGTTTCATATGTGTATTCTGTGTTTTTGTCTTTGGAATCGTATCTTTCAAACGGCTGAAGCGGAAACGAGTTTAAAAAAAATTGCTCTAAAAGGTGACTGGATCGAGAGTGTTCTATATTCATCTCAGCCGTAGGACTGCTGTCCATGTCCACAGCTGGACCTAGGTACAGGCATATGCTTTCCTCGTAGATTTGCAAAAATATGAGGGGGTTGTTGGCAAACTCGTCACGCTTGGCATGCGGATTGGCAAGCGCAGTACGAGAAGTCACACGGAAAGACGCTGCTGCCCATCTTCCGAAGGTATACCTTTACAGATTCTTACTGCATCCACGGGCAAGGAGAAGAGGCAACGGCTGATATTATAACGTCGAAGCTTATTCCGACAAGTGTATATTACGAGTAGGGCGTACTTTAGTTATATTCCTTCTGTTTGTATATCACGGAAGGTGGAAACGGAATGGTGCACCATAAAGCCATAAGCGTAGACAGGTACACATTTGACCATGGCAACCTAAAATACATTGCTATATATACAAACAAAGCGTTGCCCGAGAGCCACACACGATGATTATCCACACCAGCCATTTAAACCATTTAAAACCTTAAAATAAACATAACAATAGTCGACTGCTAAAGGCATCATAGTGAGATAAAAGGCATAAAGACTATAAAGTTCAGGGGTGTTAAACGGCAAGGTGCGGCAGGGTAACGTAAACACCCAAAATTTGCATTCCTCATTGCTGGAGAGCACATAAAAATGCTCTCATTAACCTGGCCGGTCAAAACGACTACCCTGTTAACAGCTCGTACTAGGAATGCGAGCCGAGCGAAGTAAAGGGGTGTGCAACATTTTTGGTCAATGCTCACTGAATCTTTTAGTTGGGTAACCTACTTGGTGCTGGTAAAAATATTTTTGTTCCTAGGGCGAAAACAAGTTAAAAGCATTTATTACAGCAAAATAAAGTAAAATACAATTATGCCAAAAGTTATAACTAACAACTGTTTATAGAATTGTATATTTTTTGCTGAGAAATCATTATTTATATGGAGGGCATTGGTACGCCATAACACAGGGTATCCTAGTTTGGGTACCAATGTTGTACTACATTATTATTTCAATCATAGCACTTAAGATAACGTTATAGTTTTTATGTCATGTATGTGTAATAATTGTTTTAAATTGTAATTTTTAATTTTCATCTATATTATATTTGTTACAGTTTTTATATTCGTGTACCTTTTAAATATCTTATAGTGATTTTTTTCCGGGGGAAAAAGTTTTTCTATTAATGTGCTAAACTTAATTTAAAAGAAAATATATATTGCATTCAAAAGACATCGACTTAACAAACTAATATTGTAGTAGAACAGCTAACTCATTACTAAATTAGTATAGACCTATAAATACGTTTAATTTATGATTTTTGCAACACGTTTATAATCAAAATAAAGGTACAAAACAACTACCATCTCAGGACGCTATCACACACTATAAAAGTTTTGAGAAGTGTCAAATGGAAAAACAGGCGAACTGTGTCTGAAAAGCCTGTAGGTACCAATTATTAATTATCTCTCAAAATAAACGTGAGATACAACATTATTAATTTTGTAAAATGCAAGGATTACTCACGTTGAAGCTTATTTATTTATTTATTTTTGAAAAACAAACAGCTTGAGAAACTTAAATCTAGTTGAAGAGAAAACATAAAAAATAACTAGTTTGATTAGTTTTCGCTCGTAGCTTGGTTATATACAATCCAGTTTTACACTAACATAGCAGTTAAAAACACATAAATTAATGACACAATTACAGTAATCTATAATAAAGTTTGTAAGCCTTATCCACATTCGTTAACGTAAAGTTTTTTAACGATAATTTATCGTGAAATCAATAATCTTATTGAAAAAATTTAATACAAGCAGTAATTTTAAATACATTATTTCTCGACGTAAACAAATAAACATTTTCAGAGTAATTTGAGTTAAACATATTACTACTCTGATAAAGTAAGCATTTTGTCTATAATTATAATTAACAAGTTTCAATTTCGTCACGAAAATTATCATCATGGCATTAAACGAGCAGCATGCAGCACCCTCCGCGCGTAGAGAAACGCCGTATTTTACAAAATGAATATATTTACTGAAACTATTATTTGACTACATACACTCAGTAAGTAAGAATCTGCAGATTGAATAAAAAGGAGTAAAAGCCAAGGTGGGGTCCGTATGCTGAAGTTGGTTGGCAGCTTACAAAGTTGACCACAGTTTTCATTGCCGGCTGCTCAACATACCAGCAGGGGGCATTCCTGCATGTGTCCACTTTTTACAATGTCCAAGTGTACTGTCCACCTAATGTTTATTGCTCAAATACGCTTTTAATTTCGCTAAAAGGCCAACGTTCTTCGGCCTGTAATTTAAGGGCGTAGTTTTTAATTACTGGGCAAATAAAAAAGGGGAATGTAGACGCATGTTTTAGCAGTGTCCAAGATTAAAATTCCTTGAAAGCTCGATTGAATTTCCAAGAGGTTTTTTAGAAAATATTATTTTCAACCTACTGATGACACCCCACATTTTGACTTTAAAGTCAAAGTCAAAATGTGTTTATTTGTTTGAATGAGGCGTTTTCATTAAAAAGTAAAAACTTCAAAAATAGTTACCTCGAACCTTATAGATGGCGTTAATTTTCTTGTCTTGTCTTGTCTTTTTATTTTATGGCTTTTTGTGTTTGGTTTAACACAATTCCGCCAGTGTCAAGTTAATTTATAAATTCGTAAGTTATTTGGCTAAGCCGTGTTGGCAGCCATTTCTAATTTTCTTTTACTGGTAGGCACAATTTGACAATGACAGGATTAATCACAAACTTGCTTACTCCGCTTGCCAGCTCCATCTGTTAGGTTTAGTAGAAAACTCTTTTTGTTTTGTTACTGAAAACGGCTCATTGAAGGCCAATCCAAGGCCACATAGAAATGTCAATTTACAAAACATTACAAAACATATTTCAATTTATTATAGCACACAAATTGAATTCGTTCGCTTCAGAAACTTTTTTTTCCAAGATCCAAGATGGCATCTACTTACAACCCAGTTGTTGCGCAAAATGATAATATAACTTGAGAAACTAAATTAGAACACTCGAGGTTCCTACTCAGGGTACATTTAAGCCGATGCTCATAATCCGCGTTCAAGGGCTGAATTTCAGTCCGTAGAGTGGCGCATTGTTCCATTAACACAATTTTATAACCGACATATTAAAATAATAAAAACTTATGCCTCTCTTAATTAAATAATTTAGCGGCGAGCTGAGCCGAGATATGTAAATTGTTTTAGGGGATAGATCAAACAACCCTTTTTTATGACTTTAATATGCGGTCGTGGGGGTTGGTGGGGGTACGAGGTAAGTTATGAAATATTTAATAACGGCGCACACGATTCCATTTGAATTACTTTCGAGGAAATGACGACGTGCAGAGCAGTCGCTGCCCGCCTCGGAATCAGCCGAGAAACAAATATTACTACAAACAAACTTTTCGCTTTATTAAAAATTTTAGAACACAACCTGAGCGTTTTCATTTGACACGATTCGTGCTTTTCAGTCTTCGAAAGCTGCGATATTGCATTCGAGAACAAGGGCCAGAGAGAATAACTTGAAAAGATGAATATACTTGTAGTTATTTGGCTACGCTATTACTATAATGGGTTCTTCTTCTCAGCCGTAGGACAGCGGTCCACGTTCACTGCTGGACACAGGTCTCCCTCATAGATCTCCAAGATAGGGGTTGTTGCCATACTTACCACGCTTGGCAGGTGGGTTGGCGAGCGCAGTACGGGATACTTCCGAAGGTGATCTTTGGCAGATTCTTACTGCATCCACGGGCAAGAGAGTGTAGTCGTCTTGTAATCATATGGCTACATGTCACTAATATTATATAGCCAAAGTTTGTTTGTATGGAGGTTTGTTACCTTTCACGCAAAAACTAGGCTACGGATTGAGCTGAAATTTTGCACACGTATCTATAGATCTTGACCAGGATTAACGCATAGGCTATTTTTTATCCGGGTACAACGCATGCGAAGCGGCGGGCACAAGCTAGTTATTACTATATTGGATTATCGGGTATCTACGAGTATTGCGCCATATTTATCCTAACGTTTTGACAGTATCCACCTACGAGTATCGTGTCAGAGGTAGACTAGCGTGTTGGATAAACACCAGATAACTAATCAAATAACTACCCCTCTTGGAGATCCATGAGGGAGGCCTTAGTTCAGTAGTGGATGTTTTACGGCTGAAATGATGAACTAATCCGGAATGTATAACAATGACCGGAATAGATGGAGGATATTGAACAGCATAGGTTAAAAATATACTATATAGTAACAATGTGTTGTGATAGCCAAAGTTTAAAAAATACTATTAAAGCTACGTCAAGTTATTTGTTATTGAATGAATTGGCTCAACAGTCAGTCAATAAGGCAAACAATTTACATAGCAATGCATTTTCTGAATTAATTTTCTGATTGGAACAGCTCCTGTTTGGCCGGTAACTACCGTCTCAAATACCGGGGGAGTTTTAATTAATTTTCCCTAACAAATTGCAAAAAACCCGAGTTATGACGTCATACAATAGGTTACTTAATAATAAAATGGCAAAGCTGTTTTAGCCTCACATGTTTTGAAAACATCTTATTTTATCCTAAAGCTAAGAAAGTATTAGTAATTAATATTTATTAATGTTCGTCTCTAAGTATCATGATCGCAAATAAAATATTAAATATATTTTAAAACGTTGTCAAACGCAATCTTTGTTATAAATAAAGCCTATTGTAAAATATCAGATTACTTAGAGGACAAAACCACTTGGGACGGATTCTGCACCTGCTCCGTCAGACGTGATGTGACAAAAACAATGTAAATGATGATTATAACAAACAAACATGGTTCTTTAGTTAGTTTTTTTTCTAAAGTGACCAAATTCAGTTTTGTGATTTATTCAATTATTTTTTTTTTTTTTTCGCGGTCTCACTGAAAAAAGGATTTATAATACAATTTATTTTGTGTTAAGAAGGTTCATATTTGCTAGAGAGCCTTGACAACGCCATCTCTTGTCTGATAGCGGAACTTATGTAAATACTTTAAGCTTACGATGATTAAAAAAAACTATAATAATGGAAAATTTTTAACTTTCCTTTAATCTCTACATATATTTCGATCAGTTATAAAAAATCAGCTGCAACTTCGGAAATAAGGGTGAACGGTATTTTTTCAGCAGCAAAAATACGTTAATTTTGACACCGCAACTTCTAAATCGGTCAAAAACCTATTAATATAAAGTTATACAGTATTTCAGTATTCATTTATTAACCATTCCGTTACATTTCATAACATTGGCAAGTCATAAAAAATACAAATTAATTTCATCAAAAATACAACATAACCTAATTATAAACATCAGGGTAAACAGTGGGAACTTTTTTTTTTTATGTGCCTAGAGATCAGAAAATGTACAACTCATATAGTTCATAGTAGTTCATAGTTCATAGTACTTTATTAATAACAATATGTTACAGGTCACATAATATTGGTACTCACACTTATAATAACATCAAAATAATTAAATATAAATCATTAAATAAGAATAAATATTAATTAAACATAAAAAAGAAATTCATTAGATTAAAATTAATAGAATAAAAATAAAAATTAAGTACAATTTAACAACATAAATTCATTAACATTATAAATTGTTTACTTAGTTACATTTCATAACATTGGCAAGTCATAAAAAATACAAATTAATTTCATCAAAAATACAACATAACCTAATTATAAACATCAGGGTAAACAGTGGGAACTTTTTTTTTTTATGTGCCTAGAGATCAGAAAATGTACAACTCATATAGTTCATAGTAGTTCATAGTTCATAGTACTTTATTAATAACAATATGTTACAGGTCACATAATATTGGTACTCACACTTATAATAACATCAAAATAATTAAATATAAATCATTAAATAAGAATAAATATTAATTAAACATAAAAAAGAAATTCATTAGATTAAAATTAATAGAATAAAAATAAAAATTAAGTACAATTTAACAACATAAATTCATTAACATTATAAATTGTTTGGGAAATTAGCCACTTCTTTAATTTATCCTTAAAAGATTGCGTGGACGTTGCACTCGTGATAGACTCCGGAATTCGGTTGTACACAGCCGTCCCCATCACGTGCAGCAGCTTCGACGTCTTTGCAAGCCGCCGTGGCAGCGCTTTTAGCCGTTGTCCGTGTCGTGTGTCGTATTTGTGACCATCTCCGCACCTTGTATACTCATCTAAGTGATTTCGTACATACATAGCAGACTGTAGTATAACAAGGGCGGGTAAGGTCAGTATACCTAAGGACTCAAAATACGGCCGTGCGGATTGATCCTGAGGAATTCGTACTATTGCCCTAATTGCTCTCTTTTGCAGCCTGAAGGCTCGTTCCCAATCGGATGCACGTCCCCAAAGCTCGACACCATATTGGAGAAGCGAATGGACGCTAGCAAAATATATGGTCCGAACCATAGCCCTATCCAGAGTAGCTGAGAGCCGCCACAGAGCATAGCAGGAGCGACCGATCTTCAGGCATAGCTTATCTATGTGCGCTTCCCACGTTAGACTTTTGTCCAAAGTAAACCCTAGAAAGGAAGTTACATCAACATGCTTTACCACCTCGCCTCCCAGGCTCACAAAAACCGGTATGCTGGAGTGACCTGCAAGGTTGAAAAGCATGAAGTTGGTTTTTGTGACGTTCAGGATAAGTCCATTTTGACAAAACCACCTCTGCAGTTCACCCGCTACGACGTTCAACTTTCCCTGCAAGGTAACAAGGTTAGGTGCTTCTACGACCGCCGCCACATCATCCGCGTACATAAGAACGTGTGCACCCTTGATGCAGTCGGGCAGGTCATTCATAAGGAGAGAAAAGAGTATATTGGATATGGACGATCCTTGTGCCACTCCAATAGTGGTTGGCATCGGATTTGATTTTACTCTTCCTCCCCTACCCGTGACGACCTGTGACCTTGCAGTCATGGAACCGAGCAGCAGTCGTAGAGCTGGACCACGTATTCCATAATGTGCCAGCTTTGCGGAAAGAATGGCATGATCTGCGACGTCGAAGGCCTTCGACAAATCGCAGAACATGACGGCTACCTGCATCTTCCGTTCCTTGGCCATCATCACTTGGCACACCACTTCTCTTGCTACATCAGTCGTAGATCTACCAGCTCGATATGCATATTGCCGGTCTGATAGACACATTGAAGCTGATAGATGTTCTGTCAGTCTCACACTCAGACCTCGCTCGAATACTTTAGCAATACCCGGGATTATGGACACAGGGCGATAGCTATTAATATCGTCCCTCCTTCCCTTGCCTTTGTATAGTGGAGAGACCCTAACATTTTTCAGCACCTGCGGATACTCACCAAAGAGAAGGCATCTGTTGTAGAGGACCGAGAGTATAAATGACATCGGGCCCGCGGCTGCAATCAACAAGGATATTGAGATATCATAGATATCTTTTGTTGGCTTGTTCGCCACCCCTGATATTAGAATCTTTAGTACCTCACATGGAGAAATCTTCTTGAATGAATGAAAAAATCAATACATCTTGCCTACACTGTATCATTCATTAAATTCAATTGTTTTTACGAGATATTTGTACCTAAATATTTTTTAGGCAGTTGCATTGTACTGCTAGAGACTTTATTTATTTTTATTATAAATAATGTAAGCTCTTTACCAACCTCAGTGGTTTTAGATGCTATTTAAGACTGTAATTCTTTAAAGCTTATTTTCTTCAATTCAATAAAAAAAACATAAAAAAACCATCAAAATGCCTGTATTAGAGTTAAGCATCTCTGTAGGATATAGATACTTGTTGTGGGTGGACTGTATTTTTCTATCTTCAAGGTTTCAATAATATTCCTTTTCAGTTTTCAGTTTTCAGCTTTATTTCTTTCTTCTTATTAATTATTTCTTGCTACTGGAACCACTGTGTGTCGCAGCACAGGTTCGCGTTTACTATCCTACCCCTAAGCTATACCGTGCAGAGGACGGCTCTATTTGTTCAGTTTCTCTAGCCTACTTTTCACTATGTTATTTGGGGTTTTTTACCGATATCTTTTTATTTATTTATAAAACCTATAACTATTTGATCTTAAATTAAAGGTGCTTCTCTTAGCTTTCTAGCTACACCTAAAACTTATTCCTAGGTCTTATACTTAAAAGATATGAATATATTTCTGCCTAAATTACAACTTACTAACTTATTCTAAGAAATTGTAACAAAGTTTTAATCATGTTTAAATTGAAATCACTACTTAAATTAAGCGTTATCGTGTCCAGGACATCCTCCCCCCGGCGTAGCTCGCGCAGCCTCTTCTTTCACCAACACGATGAGCTTGCTGGTCGGCCGCTTGAAGACGCCAGTCTTCGTCCGGACATCTGCCACCCGTACGCCTCCGTCCGGTCCCTCGTAGGTGCGCTCGACGACTCCCATTGGCCACACGTTTCGAGGAAGAGTGTGATCCACGACAACCACGACGTCTCCTTCTTGTAGTAGTCGTCTGTTACTTGAAGGCTCTCCGCGAGGTACCAATGTTGGAAGGTACTCTCTTAGCCAGCGCCGCCAGAAGTGGTCAGCCAGTGCTTGGCTCATTCTCCATGTTCGCCGATCTGTCTCGCTGCACGGACCAGTGGTGGGTAGACCGTTGGATGATCCCAACAAGAAATGGTTTGGAGTCAGCGCCTCGGGATCCTCGGGGTTCACGCTGACGTGCGTAAGCGGTCTTGCGTTGATGGAGAATTCCGCTTCAGTCAGGAGGGTGGTGAGCACTTCTTCGGGTGGTTCCTTCTCGTTCAATGTGGCGGCTAGTGCAACTTTGACGGATCGCACCAGTCGTTCCCAGGCTCCCCCCTGGTTCGGTGCGCCAGGAGGTATAAAGCGCCATTCCATTCGATGCCGTTGACCTTCTTCCCGCAGTGCTGGTGCCCATTCCTCGTAGGCAGCCCGCAGTTCTTTGTCTGCACCTCGGAAATTTGTTGCGTTGTCGGACATCATGATACGAGGCCAGCCTCGTCGCGCAGCCATTCTTCTTAATGCCATGATTGCAGAGTTGATGGAAAGTGTTGGGACGATTTCTAGATGTACGGCGCGTGTGGTGAGGCATGTATAGAGGGCGCCCCATCTCTTCTCCCGGCGTCGTCCAATCTTCACAATCATCGGCCCAAAGTAATCAGTTCCGCAGTAGCTGAACGGGCGCTGAAATGGCTCGAGGCGGGTTCTCGGCAAGTCTCCTGTAGCTGGTGGTTGAGGCTTCATCTTCCGTACTAGGCAGAGTCTGCATTCCCTCTCGATGCCTCGTACTGTCGGTCGTAGATGAATCACCCAGTATTTCTGTCTGAGGTCGTTCGTCACACGCTCTCTGTTAGCGTGACCAGCTGCGCAGTGTTCTCGCAGGACGAGGAGTCTTGTGATGCGGTGTCGGCCGTCGAGTATAATAGGCCTCTTCATCTCAATCGGTGCATCAGCGGCTCCAATGCGTCCTCGTACTCGCAGAATTCCATCTTCTAAAATGGGGTCCAATCTAAACAGACGACTTGATTTCGTGATTGGACGAGACGTTTTCATTCGTTGCAGCTCATCTGAGAAGCTCTCCTTCTGTGCGTGGCGAATAAGCGCACGTTCTGCGTCTTCGATGTGCCGATTTTCCATGTGCGTGGCGCGTCGTCGACATCTCTCGATGAAGAAGAGGACTCGTGCTGTAGCTCTGACTAGTGTCTCGTACTTAGAGAAGCGTGATGGATCTGGTAGCCATCCATCTGTCTTGTCTTCTTCCACTCGGATGTGAAGAACTTCTTCCTCGTGGTTGCTGTCAGACGTCTCCTTCGGCCACTGATGCTCTGGGCGGTGAAGGAAGTCTGGACCTCGGAACCATCGATCTTCTGCCGTTATGCGTTTGTTCGTTAGCCTTGTCGCGTCGTCTGCTGTATTCTCGCTGGTCGGTATCCACTTCCAATCTTCTTTCTGGGTAAGTTCAGATATCTCCCCCAGGCGATGGGCGACGTAGGGCGTGTATCTTCTTGCATCGTGTCGAATCCAGTGTATGACTGTCATTGAATCGCTCCAGTAGATCGTTCTCTTGACTTCTACACGATGTTCCTTTCTGATTGCATCGGACAACTTTGCTCCGATGACAGCTGCCTGTAGTTCTAGGCGGGGAATAGTTTGCGTTTTCTTTGGAGCAACCTTGGACTTGGCGGCGATAAGGCATACGCTGAAGCTTCCATCAGGTCTCGTGCTTCGCCAGTACGCCACGGCAGAGTAGGCTTGTTCACTGGCATCACATAGTACGTGTAGCTCCAGGTCGGTGTGGTCTTGAATCGCGTAGCGTCGCTCCAGCCGAAGAGTAGCCAGATCGTTCAGTTGTTCCAACCATGCAGCAAACAGTTCGTTCTCTTCTTCCGGGATTGGTTCATCCCATGACATCTTGATTCGCCATAGATTCTGCAGCACGATTTTTGCTCGTATCGTATAATGACTCAGCAGACCGAGCGGATCGTAGATGGACATTACCGCGCTGAGTGCCTCTCGTTTCGTTGGCGCGCGGACTCGTGCACGTACTTCGGCGGGAACTCTGTTCATGGAGGTGTTGAATCCAAGTTCATCTCGTTCGGCGTTCCAGTAGAGCCCAAGGATCTTGTTCTCTGATCCCTTCCCGTCGAATTGCGTCGGTGTTGTAGTTCGTTGTTCAGCCGGCACGTCCTCCAGTACGCAGTCCTCGTTGCTGTTCCATCCTCTCAATGTGAATCCAGCAACCGCGTGCACTGTGCGCAGTTCCGTGACGGCTCGACGAGCTTCCACGTCGTCATCGTAGCTCGCTACCAAATCGTCCATGTAGTGGCTTCTGGTGATGGCTTCGCAGGCGAGAGGATAAGTGTGAGCGTATATCCTCGCGTTGTGGTTTCGCACAAAATGCGCCATGAATGGAGAACTCGCAGCGCCGAATATCATGCTTGTCATCTTGAACCGTTGAGGCGTCTTCTCTCTCTCGTTGGCTCTCCACAAGAATTGTTGCGCCGGCTGGTCTTCCTGACGAATCTTGATTTGGAGAAACATTTCCTGTATGTCGGCTGTAATCGCGACTCGTTTCTCTCTGAATCTGTACAGGATGCCTGGCAGGGACATCAAGAGGTCGGGTCCCTCCAGCAGGTGATCGTTCAGGCTGACTCCATTGCTCTTCGCTGCTGCATCGAAGACAAGCCTTATCTTCCCGGGCTTGTTAGGGTTGCGTACTGCGAAGTGAGGCAAGTACCAGCATACGGTGCTAGACTCCTCCGTTCCATCGCATGGTTCAGCATACCGCTTCTGCAGCAGGTTCTCGATTTGATTTTTATATTCTTCGGCGAAGACTGGGTCAGCATCCATCTTCTTTTCAATGCTTTGAAGACGACGAAGTGCCATGTTGTAGCTCTGAGGTAGCTTCGTGTCTTCTTTCTTCCATGGTAGACCAACTTCGTATCCTTGGTCAATCTTTTTGATTGTCTGTTCGACGATCTTTGTAGCCCGGAGATCTCGTTCACTCGTACGTGGCTTATTATTGATACCAATTGCTTCAATGCTGAAATGCTTCTCTATCAGCTCATGCAACTCTTGGTTTTGCTGCTCGATGGCTTCAGGTGTGTAGATGTGTAGCACACTGTCTTGATCCGCAATGATGCTACGTGGTATGGACCCGTGTATGACCCACCCCAGCTGTGTTCTCGATGCCGCTGGTTGGTTCGCTTTTCCGACTCGCAGTTCCAGTGAGACTATGTACTCCCAGTGGTCAGCTCCAATCAGGATCCCAGGATGTGATGACTCATAGCAAACTTCATCTCGTTGCAAGTCTCTGAGATGATCTTGATCCAACAGTGTAGCGGGAATCGATTGTTGCAGCAGCTTCATGTTCTTAATGGTGCGTGCCCGAAGTGGATGTAGCTTACTATTCTTGCTCTTCAGTTGCACGGTGACAAGTTGGCTTTCCTCTTCGTGTTGTGTGGTGTTGACTCCACGCATTCGTAGTGGCAGTGAAGGTCCCTTCGCTCCGATGGTTCGTGCCAACTTCTCATCAATCAGAGTGACTGTTGCCCCTTCATCCAAGAGAGCGAGCGTATCGATCTCCCCCCGTGGACCGACGACGGTGACTGGACACATCTTCAGCAATACTGCTTTGTTATTCTGGGCAGCGGTGGTCACTGTCATAACCGCTTCGGTTGGGCTCGAACTGTCTTCCTTCTTCTCTTTATGCAGAGTTTGATGGTGTAGACGTGAACATTGGCCAACGCCACACGATGTCGCCTTGCAGTTGGTGCGCCGATGCTTCTTCACTATACATTTGAAGCATAGCTTGTTCTTCTTCACATGTTCCCATCGCTCGTCAATTGTCATTGCTTTATATTCGGGACAATGTGTCAGCGTGTGTTTCTTCTCGCAGCATGAGCATACCTCTTCATTTTCAGGAAGTTCTTCAGTGGTGTTGTAAACGGCGTTCGTCTTCTTCTTGAACGCTGTGTTTGATTTCGGCACGTACTCCTTCTTGCTGGTTGGTGGCGCGTAGCTGTACCGCAGGGCTCGGTCCGCTTCTCGCATGAGGAAGTGAGATAGCAATACGATCTCTGGCTCGATCGTTCCTTCTTCTTCGGATGCGTAGTCACACCAACGCGAGCGAATGTGTGGGCTCAGCTTGTCCAGCGTTTCTCTGGCCAGCGTCGGATTGTGCAGGTAGCCTCGGTTCCCGATGTTGCTCAACACGCAGACCACATTCTGAAGCTTGACGGCGAATGAGTTCAGTTCTATTGCAGATGGTCCGGGTTTCGGTAGTCTTCTAAGGTCATCAATGGCTCGGTCGATGATGATCTCTGGTCTTCCGAAGCATTGTTCCAGGGTCTTCATGATCATTTCTGGATCGCTTGCGGTGTACAGGAGTGAAGCAACTAGTTCTCTTGCTTCTCCTTTAAGGCTGCTTCTTAGCCTCTGGATATTCTCAACTGGTGTCAGCTTGTATGTTCTCGTAGAGTCTTTGAAGGCGGCTTTGAAGGGCAACCACTCGTTCGGTGATCCGGAAAAGACGTGCAGGTCAGGGCACTTCATCCTCGGTCTTGCTAGCTTCTCTATTGCATCAGCTAATGCATCGATGTTGGCAGAATTCTTCGGCTTGACCGGCGTAATTGGCACGTTCCTGACGTTGAATCGGATATTCTTCTCGGTTCTTGGAATGGTGTCACTCTTCTCCCCTTCAGTTGTTGTCTGCAGCCACTGGTTGATTCTCTCGCTGTGTTCCGGTAGGTCATCTTCATGTGTACTCCTTTGCTCCTCCTCTTCCAATGCTGCTAGGTCGGCAGCCAGTCTTTTCTTGACGAGGTCGGCTTCTATTTGGAGTTCTTTACGCCTGAGCTCCGCCAGTTTCTCCGCCGCTTCCAGTTCCGCTGTCCGAGCCCTGACTGCTACGCTCCCGGTAGATCGCAGAGAGCGCGCAGTTCGGGCAGGAGATCGTTCACTCCTATGGCGTTCCATACTCGGTCCGGCGCGGGTGTAGTCGGGTGCAGACCTTATAGGTGGGTCCAGTTCGTGACGGGTGGCTACTTGATGCGTAACGGGTGACGCAGGTGGTTCCAGCGACAATCTTCGTCTTCGTTCGTGCGTGATGGCCTCCAGTTCGGCACCTTGCCGAACAGCCTCCTCCGTGTGTCGTTCGGACACGTCGGCTTGGCTTCTGGTTACAACCATACTGCGCGAGCGCTTGATTTTTCGTTCTTCAATCCAGTAAGCGCAGGATCTCTTCACTCCGATCCGGCTCGAAGGACCAACTGTTTTGGCCCTAAGTGGACTGTATTTTTCTATCTTCAAGGTTTCAATAATATTCCTTTTCAGTTTTCAGTTTTCAGCTTTATTTCTTTCTTCTTATTAATTATTTCTTGCTACTGGAACCACTGTGTGTCGCAGCACAGGTTCGCGTTTACTATCCTACCCCTAAGCTATACCGTGCAGAGGACGGCTCTATTTGTTCAGTTTCTCTAGCCTACTTTTCACTATGTTATTTGGGGTTTTTTACCGATATCTTTTTATTTATTTATAAAACCTATAACTATTTGATCTTAAATTAAAGGTGCTTCTCTTAGCTTTCTAGCTACACCTAAAACTTATTCCTAGGTCTTATACTTAAAAGATATGAATATATTTCTGCCTAAATTACAACTTACTAACTTATTCTAAGAAATTGTAACAAAGTTTTAATCATGTTTAAATTGAAATCACTACTTAAATTAAGCGTTATCGTGTCCAGGACAATACTTTTAAGAAAGATCTCTGTGCTCTTTCTAATTCAAGAAATTTTCTTTTTGTAGCTCCGCCCCAGATTGTTATGCAGTAGTTAAAGATTGATTGCGCTAAACTATTATAGACATGTTGTAGTAGTTCTTTGTCAGCTGCATGGCGGAGTGTTTTGAAAATTCAGATAAGTTTTCAATAAAAACAATATTTCTTAACATATTTTCAATATTAGTGAATGTTAGTTTATATAATTTCTAATTTTATTATTAATTGTCGATAACTAATAAATAAATAAATAAATAATGCTGGACAAATCACACATCATCATCTAGCCCCAAGCTAAGCAGAGCTTGTGTTATGGGTACTAGATGACTGATATACTCAATACATTATACTACATAGATACTGCAGATATTTTTATTATACCTATATAGAAAAACACCCAGAACACCTTGAACAAATATCTGCAGATCGTACAGACATTTGTCCCGAGGCGGGAATCGAACCCGCAACCCCTTGCGTCGCAGTCGGACCTTCGCCCGCTACGCCACAGAGCTCGTCCCATCTGATAGCATCAGTAGTTCCCATGATACCCATCTGTGACAGACAGACTGACAAAGTTACATCACGAGGGTTTCCTTTTACGATTTTGGTCCGAGAAAAACGAGAAACGTCATATAAAAATTACATACTTACCCGGTGATAAAAAACGTTATGTTTTTATGATGTAGTAAACATCTTTATTTTTAACGGTCTTGAAGGCTTGTTGTAGGCACTTACTGTATAGGGTTGAGTATATCGTGTTAATAAAATTACGCTTATTATTCTAATGTGCATTCATTATGACGTCTTTTAGCCAATGACGGTCTGAGTACAGAAGCTTGTACAGAGGAGGAATCATACTCATTTATTAATTACTCTATTACAGTTGGAAGCAGGGTCTACAGAACAGGTTTTAAAAGTTAGTTTAGATCTTGCTAGCTAAATTATAACTATGTAACAAGACATGGTCAGTATCTCAAGCTAATCATGTTTATGTGTAAATTTAATTGTGTGTGTTACAGTTTATATAACCATTTGTATAATCACTAATTGAATATTAAAGTTATTAGGTGAAGTTAAAGGTATGCTGTTTGGCAACTTACATAAAAGACAAGTTTTAGGTGAATACATTGTATTTCCGTTTGCCATGAATTGACAAGGAATTGCCAAACAATGTGTATAACTGTTGTAATAATCGAGTATTGAATTATTACTATTAATAACGGTACAATGATTAAAATCCACTTTCGGATATAATAAGTTCTAATAAACAAAATATTACTTCCGATGTCACTGGATTGGTAGATACCAATCCAGAGATATCCGACCAATGAGAGGCTCGCATTCTCCGCCAATAAGACGCTGGTATTTTATGGCGGCGTGGTAACCCAACGTTTTTGGGAAGAAGCCATTATATCCGCAGGACAGGTAGTGAGCAGTAAGGTACCAAAGTTGAAGCATAAGAATTAAGGCAAAGAGCAAGTTTAAATGTAAAGCGTTAAAAGTACAGAAAGTATGATAAAGTTCTTCATGATAAAGTTTCTCATATCTTTGAGATTATTGCTTATAATATCTGCTTGAATTAAATAAATGTAATTGTAAAAAAATTGTAAATCGTATTATAATTGTACTAGCTTTTGCCCGCGACTTCGTCCGCGTAGAAGTCATAAAACTTAAAATCCCCTTTTTCACGCAGAGCCACCTTGATTCGAAAATATAAATCCCATTTATTCCCTATCCCGTGGGAATTTCGAAGAATCCCTTCTAATGCACCTCAAGGATACTCAAGGTAGTATATGTGTGCCAAATTTCAAGTCTTTAGGTCCAGTGGTTTAGGCTGTGCGTTGATATATCAGTCAGTCAGTGAGTCACTCAGGACTTTGAATTTTATATATATAGATTATCCGGCTGATATGCAAGTAACGGGCTCTATTACCGCCGGGGGACAAATGTTTGCTTTACTTTTTATTTATTATCTTATTGCACGGTTACAAAAGGCGGCCTTAACGCTTAAGCATTCTCTACCGAACCTGTTGCTTAGATAGTGGTTGGCGTGCTAAAAACTATAAAAAAGTTTAAGAACATCAATTTTACAATAGATTACAATTCACGATAGAATAGCCGAGGGCCATGCCAAAGAAAATGAGCCTACGTGTACAATTTTCCAAGGACGAGCTTGCTGGTAAGTCGTTCGAAACTATTCTTTAATTGTACTTCTTTAATGTCTTTTGTCAATCATCATGTTTTCTATGTATGAAAAGTATGAATGTAATTATAAAAAAAATGTGTACTAAGTATTATACACACTTGTCTGGTACCCCTAATACAAGCTCATTACATGCTGATTATATATTTTTTCATTAAATGTGGAGATTTTTGCAAATAGGACATACAATTCTTACACTGACACAAACAGTTTCTTACAAACTAAACCAGTGGGTTAAAAGCATGTTTGCATTCTTGTATAAAATTATGAAGGAATCGGGGTCATTGAAACTGACTAACATATTAATATTCCTAAAAGTTTATTGGAGATTAATTAAATTAACGCTATGATTTCTCACTAACACTCAAAACTCAATGAAAATTATACTCTTTTAGAGCAAGCTTTACATCAATCAGTACTCTTATAATCATTTAACCTGTGTCTTCGACATCTGTATTTGTATCATCCACGTTTACTCAAACACCAACAAAGATCAATTCACGCACATATCACTCTCGGCTACTCCGTATTTTCCAGCAAGGCTAGGTGTATAAAGTGCGCCCGCGAGGGTCCGTTCTTTTTGCTCTTGCCTGAGAAATAACCGCATGCTTCTCACGAAGACGTATCATCAGTGGCCGTAGCTCACTCGCAGTGAGCACACACCGTGTTTGGGATAACTATAGGTATGGTTGAACTTGTTTTGTTGAGTAAGCCGTCGTAAGACTAGAAATTGTTTGCGATTTGAATCTGATTCTTTAATGCTGGGTTTCTGAACCCGAATTCGTATAACCAGGCCAAGCGCATCATCATTTCAGCCGTAAAACGTCCACTACTGAACACAGGCCTCCCTCATGGAGATCCATGAGGGGTAGTTGCCAGACTCACCACGCTTGGCAGGCGGGTTGGTGGGCGCAGTAATTAAGCGTTATCGTGTCCAGGACAATACTTTTAAGAAAGATCTCTGTGCTCTTTCTAATTCAAGAAATTTTCTTTTTGTAGCTCCGCCCCAGATTGTTATGCAGTAGTTAAAGATTGATTGCGCTAAACTATTATAGACATGTTGTAGTAGTTCTTTGTCAGCTGCATGGCGGAGTGTTTTGAAAATTCAGATAAGTTTTCAATAAAAACAATATTTCTTAACATATTTTCAATATTAGTGAATGTTAGTTTATATAATTTCTAATTTTATTATTAATTGTCGATAACTAATAAATAAATAAATAAATAATGCTGGACAAATCACACATCATCATCTAGCCCCAAGCTAAGCAGAGCTTGTGTTATGAGTACTAGATGACTGATATACTCAATACATTATACTACATAGATACTGCAGATATTTTTATTATACCTATATAGAAAAACACCCAGAACACCTTGAACAAATATCTGCAGATCGTACAGACATTTGTCCCGAGGCGGGAATCGAACCCGCAACCCCTTGCGTCGCAGTCGGACCTTCGCCCGCTACGCCACAGAGCTCGTCCCATCTGATAGCATCAGTAGTTCCCATGATACCCATCTGTGACAGACAGACTGACAAAGTTACATCACGAGGGTTTCCTTTTACGATTTTGGTCCGAGAAAAACGAGAAACGTCATATAAAAATTACATACTTACCCGGTGATAAAAAACGTTATGTTTTTATGATGTAGTAAACATCTTTATTTTTAACGGTCTTGAAGGCTTGTTGTAGGCACTTACTGTATAGGGTTGAGTATATCGTGTTAATAAAATTACGCTTATTATTCTAATGTGCATTCATTATGACGTCTTTTAGCCAATGACGGTCTGAGTACAGAAGCTTGTACAGAGGAGGAATCATACTCATTTATTAATTACTCTATTACAGTTGGAAGCAGGGTCTACAGAACAGGTTTTAAAAGTTAGTTTAGATCTTGCTAGCTAAATTATAACTATGTAACAAGACATGGTCAGTATCTCAAGCTAATCATGTTTATGTGTAAATTTAATTGTGTGTGTTACAGTTTATATAACCATTTGTATAATCACTAATTGAATATTAAAGTTATTAGGTGAAGTTAAAGGTATGCTGTTTGGCAACTTACATAAAAGACAAGTTTTAGGTGAATACATTGTATTTCCGTTTGCCATGAATTGACAAGGAATTGCCAAACAATGTGTATAACTGTTGTAATAATCGAGTATTGAATTATTACTATTAATAACGGTACAATGATTAAAATCCACTTTCGGATATAATAAGTTCTAATAAACAAAATATTACTTCCGATGTCACTGGATTGGTAGATACCAATCCAGAGATATCCGACCAATGAGAGGCTCGCATTCTCCGCCAATAAGACGCTGGTATTTTATGGCGGCGTGGTAACCCAACGTTTTTGGGAAGAAGCCATTATATCCGCAGGACAGGTAGTGAGCAGTAAGGTACCAAAGTTGAAGCATAAGAATTAAGGCAAAGAGCAAGTTTAAATGTAAAGCGTTAAAAGTACAGAAAGTATGATAAAGTTCTTCATGATAAAGTTTCTCATATCTTTGAGATTATTGCTTATAATATCTGCTTGAATTAAATAAATGTAATTGTAAAAAAATTGTAAATCGTATTATAATTGTACTAGCTTTTGCCCGCGACTTCGTCCGCGTAGAAGTCATAAAACTTAAAATCCCCTTTTTCACGCAGAGCCACCTTGATTCGAAAATATAAATCCCATTTATTCCCTATCCCGTGGGAATTTCGAAGAATCCCTTCTAATGCACCTCAAGGATACTCAAGGTAGTATATGTGTGCCAAATTTCAAGTCTTTAGGTCCAGTGGTTTAGGCTGTGCGTTGATATATCAGTCAGTCAGTGAGTCACTCAGGACTTTGAATTTTATATATATAGATTATCCGGCTGATATGCAAGTAACGGGCTCTATTACCGCCGGGGGACAAATGTTTGCTTTACTTTTTATTTATTATCTTATTGCACGGTTACAAAAGGCGGCCTTAACGCTTAAGCATTCTCTACCGAACCTGTTGCTTAGATAGTGGTTGGCGTGCTAAAAACTATAAAAAAGTTTAAGAACATCAATTTTACAATAGATTACAATTCACGATAGAATAGCCGAGGGCCATGCCAAAGAAAATGAGCCTACGTGTACAATTTTCCAAGGACGAGCTTGCTGGTAAGTCGTTCGAAACTATTCTTTAATTGTACTTCTTTAATGTCTTTTGTCAATCATCATGTTTTCTATGTATGAAAAGTATGAATGTAATTATAAAAAAAATGTGTACTAAGTATTATACACACTTGTCTGGTACCCCTAATACAAGCTCATTACATGCTGATTATATATTTTTTCATTAAATGTGGAGATTTTTGCAAATAGGACATACAATTCTTACACTGACACAAACAGTTTCTTACAAACTAAACCAGTGGGTTAAAAGCATGTTTGCATTCTTGTATAAAATTATGAAGGAATCGGGGTCATTGAAACTGACTAACATATTAATATTCCTAAAAGTTTATTGGAGATTAATTAAATTAACGCTATGATTTCTCACTAACACTCAAAACTCAATGAAAATTATACTCTTTTAGAGCAAGCTTTACATCAATCAGTACTCTTATAATCATTTAACCTGTGTCTTCGACATCTGTATTTGTATCATCCACGTTTACTCAAACACCAACAAAGATCAATTCACGCACATATCACTCTCGGCTACTCCGTATTTTCCAGCAAGGCTAGGTGTATAAAGTGCGCCCGCGAGGGTCCGTTCTTTTTGCTCTTGCCTGAGAAATAACCGCATGCTTCTCACGAAGACGTATCATCAGTGGCCGTAGCTCACTCGCAGTGAGCACACACCGTGTTTGGGATAACTATAGGTATGGTTGAACTTGTTTTGTTGAGTAAGCCGTCGTAAGACTAGAAATTGTTTGCGATTTGAATCTGATTCTTTAATGCTGGGTTTCTGAACCCGAATTCGTATAACCAGGCCAAGCGCATCATCATTTCAGCCGTAAAACGTCCACTACTGAACACAGGCCTCCCTCATGGAGATCCATGAGGGGTAGTTGCCAGACTCACCACGCTTGGCAGGCGGGTTGGTGGGCGCAGTACGGAATGTTGATATGCGGAAAGACGCTGCTGCCCATCTTCCGGAGGTGTCCCTTAGCAGGCTCTTACTGCATCCACGGGTAGGAGAGAAGGGGTAATATTCTACTGCCGGCACCCCACGGCCAAGCGCATGCTAATAAAGAAATCATGACTAAAGTATGTATCTGAGTCCTCAAGTCGCTTACATGATACCATGATTTATTTGTACAGCAACGCAATATCAATGTCATTGCATGTTTTGTTTTTAACAATGCCCGCGAGGGCATGTTTCGAATAACCATAGGGATGGTTTTCTAAGGCTGCAGTCATGAAGTCAGCGGCGCGGGGAGCAACGTGGCAGCGCCGCGGCGCGGGAGTTGCGCGTTTCAATGCAAACACTTTTATGGAACTGGTCTCGAAGGTAGCGGGGCGCCGGGAAACAGTGTACGAGCGATGCGCGTCTGTTATGCGGTTCTCGACGTAGTGTTGCATTATTTTATGACGCCGCAAATTTTAAAAATATTTTTAAACACGAAACAAGACACAATTTTTCATAAAAATAACATTTCGCCACTTAAGGGCCGTGCGATCTGCCCCCTGACTTCGAGACCGGATCTGCGTTTAGCTGTGGTTTAGCTTTAGAGGTGAGGCTAAGCTAGCGTATTTTTGCGCGCTTCTTCCGCTGTCGCTGTAGTCTCAACGCTTGGGCGGATTTTGTCTTTTAGGGTTCCGATCCTCAAGAGGAATGAACCGGAACCCTTATAAGACCACTCGTTTGTCTGTCCCTCTTTCTGTCTGTCTATAAATACACTTTTTTTACGAATTGACGTCTGCGGGCAGATGATGCCCTTCAAAAATCAAGATTAAACCAGTATTCAGAAGTTATACTTATTTAGTTTTTTAACCTCTTGAAGTTTTAAGAAAAACGCATTTCAAATTCGTAAAAGCCTTCATTAATTCAAGAATGATTTAAAAATTGGATGTATTGTATAAGAAATGTACAAATCGTAGTTTTATCTAGTCTAAAATTAAGGTAGCACCAACTAGCGTTAACACAATAAAAAATAGTTGAAATATATTTTTTATAAGAATTGCTTATCATGCCGTGGGGTGCTGGCAGTAGAATGTTACCTCTCCTCTCATGCTCGTGTATGCGCTCGGCAACCCGCCTGCCAAACGTTGTGAGTATTACAACTACCCCTGATGCGAGAGAGGCCTGTGTTCAGAAGTGGATGTTTTACGGCTAAATTATTATTGCTTATCAAATACAAATTTGACATTAATAAGCGGTGTAGTTTAACGCAGCCTAGGTACAATTTTTAATGTATCTAGGTAAAAAATTAAAAATTTTTACTTCGACGCATAACAAGTATGAGGGCAAGTGTACTAGGTATGCGATTAAAACCTCTAATTTCAGAACTCTTAGAGCTCTTAGACTCGCTCCCACTTGTCCGATTATTTCTTTTTAATCAAAATGCCTCATTGTTTAGGAAATCTGTGGTTTGTTAAAATGTAATTTGTCAAATCTGTGGTTTGAACGTCAAAATGTTTGTGGTATTCGCTTAGAAGGTACTCGGATTTATATATTAATGCAGCCAGGGCAAATGGACTTATTAACTAAGTATAAGGTAATAAGAAAGAGTTTTGCAACAGTTTATTACTTAAAAATATGTCGTAAATAAAATGCTTAATGCCAAGGAGCTATGCGAGTACCTTTATGCAGTTTTAAAAGGCTTCATGTAATCAGCTATCGTTATATTATTGATTGCGCATTCGGAGAAGAGAAACTGCATACTATGATTATATAGGATATTTATGTAATTTAGGATAATGTGGATTAAGGACTGTGGATTTTGTTTAAATAAATAAAATAACATAAAATTAGAAGAATTATCTATCTTCTAGGTTCTATCGGTTCTATCAATCATCAATTTAACCGTAGGACGTCCATTACTAGACATTGGCGTCCCTCATAGACCTCCAGGTGTTGCGGCTGAAAGCGGCCTGCCTCATGGACCTCCAGGTGTTGCGGCTGGAAGCGGCCTGCCTCATGGACCTCCAGGTGTTGCGGCTGGAAGCGGCCTGCCTCATGGACCTCCAGGTGTTGCGGCTGGAAGCGGCCTGCCTCATGGACCTCCAGGTGTTGCGGCTGGAAGCGGCCTGCATCCACCGCCGACCTGCAGACCTTACCAGGTCGTCCGCCCATCTAGGAGGTGGACGTCTTACGGTGTGCTTGCTCCATTCGAGAACATTTCGGCCCCATCGACTAGTTCTTCGAGCTACATGATAAAATATTTCGATATGTTTAAGTGCCAACAGCGGGTTGTATGCAATGTTTCAGGGCGGGCCTGTTGAAACTATTCGTTCGTACCTACATAAGTCGAAGGCTAATTTGAAACGGCTCATTGTTTGGACTACAAAGGAACACAACTCGTTTACAATGCCTGCAGTAAAACTCGGAGTAAAATGTAAAAGGCACACACTTCAAATCTCCAAGAAGCAAGTAGTTGAGTCAGTGGATCGCATGCCACGTGCCTAATCAGCGTGTTCTACTGAATACTATTTTACTTTTAAAATGAGAAAAAAAGCCGTGTTTGCCCACGCGTGAAGTCTACGCACAGGCACACTATTTATGAAATATAGTGGTTACTCATCAACATCATCATCATTTGAGCCGAAAAACTTTCACTAATTATATTATGTTACATTAATATCGTATGAGAAATGCGTTTTAACGACTAATTCAATAATTACCTACCTATCAAAGGTACTTTAGATCAAAAATTAGATATGTATATTGTAAGCCATCATTTAAAATAAATTCAGTAATCCATGTTATGAATCCGAATGAACGTCCGCTGATGAATAAACTGGTATCGCTGCTGCTTCTGTCTTTTATTCAACAATATATATCAAAATGTAATATATACAAATAAAAATGAATCGCCGAAATGCATGTGCGCGCATAACTTCCGAACTGCACCAAATTGAATGATTCTTTATTTTTTGAATGAATGAATGAATGAATATAACTTTATTGTACACCAAAACTTAAATTAAATACATTATGAAAACTTAAAATAAACACAAATGCACAATGGGCGGCCTTATCGCTAAGAGCGATCTCTTCCAGGCAACCTTTGCATGGACAGGAAAGATTAAACAATATAAAGGCGGTGGCGTACTTTGAGGTCGATAAATAGGAGAGAGATATAAGGGGAAATAATATTTAAATACATACAGATATAAGTACATATATATTTTAAATAAATAAACTAATACATACTGGTATTACGATATTACGAAAGCTTATCCAGGGACTCTAGGTAAAATTGATGAACCAGGCTTTTAAAGATAGGAAGGGATTTGGCATGACGAATGGAAACAGGAAGTGCGTTCCAGAGTCTAGTGGCTTGAATGGTGAAAGAATTACCATAGAACTCGGAAGTATGGATAGGAATTTTCAATTCATGTGTGTCAGAGGACCGAAGGGATCGAGGATGGGAACTATGAAGGAACTCAAAGCGATCTTTAAGGTAGGATGGTGTAAAAGGGAAGAAAAGGATAGTGTAAAGGAGGTTTAGGATATGAGCATTCCGGCGAAGTCGGATAGGTAACCATTTGAGCATGCTACGATACTCAGAGACATGGTCAAACTTACGCAAGCCAAAAATGAATCTAATAGAATAGTTCTGAAGACGCTCAAGCTTGTCGAGTTGTTCTTCAGTCAAATCTAGGTAGCTGGCGTCAGCGTAGTCTAGAATAGGATGCAACAAGGACTGTGCTAGCGCAATTTTGGTGGAAGTGGGAAGAAAATTACGAAGCCGCTTCAAAGAGGCACCCGCTCCAAAGGTTTTCCGGCTTAACGCTGTCATTTGTGGCACCCATGACATTTTTCTATCCATGATAACTCCTAGATTTTTCACGGTTTCACTTATACCTATATTCACGCCGTCAAATATTACTGGTGGTAATCAGGCCAGTTGATTTTTTGTGTTTTTTATTTTCAGGACAAGGTTTGTTTTATATAAAATAAAACAAAAAATATTTTTTTTTAAATCAGATTTTATAAAACCTCGTAATAAAGAAAAGTGAGTGAATGAGACAGAATGACGTTCAGTTGTTCAGCCAACGAGTGACAACTTCAAACAGACCATACGTCGTATCATAATGTCAATCACAACCATTGCTTCTTTCGCAACAGAAAAACGGTTTTTCAAATGGTGTTTGCGTTGACAGGTTTATCGTCGTAGATTAGTAGTAGAGAAGAAGTAGGGTAGAAGTTTAATTGTAGTAGAGTAGAAGTACGATAGAAGTAGGGTAGAAGTAGAGTAGTAGTAGCTTAAAAATAAATAAGGTAGTAATCGAGTAGTAATTGTTGTGTAGTAGTAAAGCAGTAATAGGGTAGAAGTAGAGTAGCAGTAGAGTAGAAGTAAGATAGAAGTAGAGTAGTAGTAGAGTAGTAGATATAAGATGTGGTAGTAGATAGTTCATTCTGGGCGGTACGAAGTTCGCCGGGACAGCTAGTGTTATATAAAATTAAGTTTATGCGTCTTTTACATAAAACTTAAAGCTGATAGCTCCATCTAGCGCCAATTCAATAGAAGTTGAAAGACTATTTTATTTGTGTTTCCCTGAACACACAATGTATACCAGCAAATGGCGTAATAATGATAGCTGAACGTCCTACTGCCAAGATCAAATATCATATCTTCTAAGTCTAGAACCCTAGGGCGCGAGTCTCGCTCGAACTTGTCCGTTTTATTTTTGTCTGTTTGTTTGATTCTTCACGCCTATTTCCGAGACGACCGATTTTGACAGGACTTTCACTGCTATTGTTTTATAAGGAGTAATTTACATATAACCGAGTACATCTCGCGGCTTCAATCAATATGGAGGAATGGTCGTTTATCAGTCATTTCTTTCTGGGCATTTTGTATCTTTTTCAAGTCGTGTAAAATTGTAATAAAACTAAAAATAACGGTTAACCTTTAAAATGAGCCAGACACTTTAAAAGTAATGGTTAAAATGTGTGTCCATGTCACTGATGACCAATATGTTAATGGGCTTCGCTCATCAAAATTTAAATTAAATTACCAAGTCAATTTATCGGTTATTGCAAACACATGGGTATGGATGCACCTGTTGCTTTTAGATTATTTTTATCATTAGTATAACTGAACGTTTCAATACGTCTGAAGCTGACTGAATCAAGGCCCGGGTTGCCTAAAAAGTGCACATTTTTTCAAGAAAAAAATCCACTGATGCTCGGCCGGCATCAAATCCGCGACCTTCGTATCTAAAGACGGCGGTCATCGAGGACATACCCAATAGAGAGGAAATGTAATTTTTTATTTCGCTACTTTTAACTGAACAGCAATTCCGCCAAAATATTTCATAATTGTACGAAAAAGTACACAGGCATGTACTGTCAAAGGCGAGAGACAGTTGTCATTGCATTAGTGCAAAGCACTAATGTGTTTACTACTTATGTGTGATGACATATGGAACCGAGACGTGGTCATTCACGATTGGCCTCATGAATAAGCTCAGAGTCGCTCAACGAGCTATGGAGAGGGCTATGCTCGGGGTTTCTTTACGCGATCGAATCAGAAATGAGGAGATACGTAGAAGAACTCGGGTTACCTACATAGTCAAACGGATTAGCACGTTGAAGTGGCAATGGGCAGGCCATGTAGCTCGCAGAACAGATGGCCGATGGGGCCGAAAAGTTCTCGAGTGGAGGCCACGGACCGGCAAGCGCAGCGTAGGACGTCCACCAACAAGATAGGATGATGACCTGGTGAAGACCGCAGGTCGACGATGGATGCAGATCGCTTCCAACCGCAATAACTGGATATCCATGAGGGAGGCCTATGTCCAGCAGTGGACGTCCTACGGCTGAAATGATGACTAATGTGTTTCGGAATTCTTGTGACCTTATTGCCCCTCTATTGGATGTGCTGAATGTCGGCGGTACATATCACTCTGAGTATAGCCGACTAAGCAGAGAGGATGGCGTTCCATACAACATGTCTACCACTTGCTGACGAAATCTAACAACTCTATGTCTAAGTGACGGGCGCAATGTAATGGAGCTTTGGTCACGTGCTTAGTGAACGTGATACGGTAATCACCTATTACAATATTTCAATTGATAGTTACAGGTTACCGCTTAACATCAGGTGGGCCTTCGGCTTGTCTCGTAATTTAATCGTATAAAAAAAACAATAGCTGACGCTGTATAAATCATCAATAAGACCAATTTATTACTAAAACTACTAGCTTTTGACCGCTGCTTCGCGCGCGCTGTTCGGATTCCGAATATATAGTGATCCGATAATTTTCCGCGTTTTGTCTTTTTTAGTCCATACCGAAAGCTTTATTAATATTGACATGATGCACTAACGTTCTAATAAAATTTTGTCTAAAAAGTTGTCGGGTTAAAATGGCTTCACTTTGTTTGAACCTACTGCAATAATCTGTGTTATAATTTAATTGATCTATGTCAGCAGATTATTATGGCTTACAAATTGACATTTTTGAATCTTCAATGTAATTATTATGATTAATATAAATTAAATAATAACTTATATGCGACGCCGAGGCAGGCCTAAAAGACGCTGGCGTGACGATATCGACGCCTTCCAGGAAGGCTGGTGAGAAGCATTGGAAGAAGATGGGTGGACTTTTGTCCAGCAGTGGGACACAATATAGGTTAGGAAAAAAATACTTCATATGTATTGTAGGCTTTTGTACATCGATAAATGATTCAATAATTATTGAATCATTTCTTTAGACAACTGGAAGGATCTGACTCCTTACATAGGTAACTCTAGTTCGGGAGTCAGAGCCGAATTCACTGTTATTTTGATTTTACTCATTAAATAATTGTTTTACTTATATATTTATATTCAAAGCTTTCTACTTTATAATATTACAACACATAGGACAGTAACAGACAAATCCTTGTATAAAGACTCAAATACCTGGCATAAGGTCTGGAACCACAGTGCATTCCAGTGCAAATATAAGGGCGTGGACACACCGAGCGCGTGGGTTTGTCCCAACATGCGGCCAATGTGGCCATAACAACTTAATAAGCGGTTGGCCGTGATTTACGCGCGCCCACGGCGCCGGCGCGCATCAGACCTTATTTATACTAATATACGACAGATAAACATCGATTCGAATTAGTCCGAGATGTTTTTTAATACGTACATGGCTAATTATACCCCATAAATCAAACTAGGTACCATCAATTAGCAGATTGATGGGGAGAAAAAATCCTTTTAAAAATACGCATCTGCTTCATCGAAATACTGCTTGCTCGAAGGTTTCTAGCACATTTCTACTTCTATATTAAACATCATGAATTGTAATAATAATTCAATCATAGCACCATTAGCCTCGGCTTTAAATCGTGTTATAAATCTATGCGTGCTAATTAGGCCACACCCTATAAATCTCTCGCATTATATAGGCCGTAAATAAACCACGAAAGTGCCATAAATACAGTATAGTTGTAGGCTGAGGACCTCACCCGACGCGGGATGGAACGGGATTGTATCTAAGGTTAGTGTGCCCGGGGCCATAAGCTTAAATAAAAATCTCAAAAGTATTTAATTTAAGATCCAGTGTCATTCGTGATTATATGACTAATTTTTGAATTTTTCAACGACTTCAAAATACAAGTCGTTATTGCACAAGTTATTGCAAAAGTCTAAGCACGAAAATATCTTAGTAAAAACACATAAGTAACTTAGGTAGGTACATTTAGCCCTAGAGTGGTCGCGCGGATGACATATGTCATCCAAGCTGATTAAACTGGTGGGATTTTTTGATTTTTATATGGGAAAACTTAGCTGGCGCCGAATTTAGTAATGCCTATGGTATGCTTCGTGACGTCAGTAACGGCCGTGCGCTTGAGTGGCTTGCATGTGTCAGGAGAAGTTCGAAATTGTGGGTGGAGGACGCATGTCATCCGCGCGACTGCTTACGTAAGTATTTTTTACTGTATGTTTACAATGTTATGATTATTCTATGGTATATTTATAGCAACTCTGGTAATAAATTTGATTCAATTTAATTAAATAATGTATTGTTCATACTTTTACGCTACATAATTGTTATTTTTTTCTATTTTATACCCGACAATGGCAAACCAAGAACGGCAAATTGAATAATGGCTGTTGAAGGAAGATGAAGACGAGGTAGAGGGTATTCCTTGTTCAGATGACGAAAATTCTGATCAAGTTGAAGTCCAGATCAAGAATTCGGACACAGAAGATGATGGTGATCATGATTTAGATGATGTTTTGATGATGAGTATTTACCAATTTAATTTTATTCTATCAAGGTGTTGATAATACTAGATAGCTAAAAGAACAACTTCGCTTTCGCCGTTTGATGCGTCAATATAATATTGTACGTGTTCAATGGGGTCCTCAACAAGAAGCAAAATCAAAGACTACACCAACGGATGTATATTATTGTGCTATAAATGCTTTATGCATATACAAAATAAATTGAGGACAAGTAAAAGTTTTGCGTCGAGAGTTTCTGTCTAATGTCGTGTTGAGCATGATGAAACCTTTGGCTAGTAGAAGAATGAGCACTGATTGCATACCCAAGATCCTGAAACTTAAAATAAACTACTTTTTGGGAAATGCATTAGAAAAACCACCACGAGAAGTAGCAAGTACCCGTCGTGAAGGCGCGCGCGGTCGCTGTTTTTTGGGCGGAAGAAAACGCAATAAAACCACACGTATATCTTGCCAAGCATGCAGCAAATTTACTTCCCCAGATCATTGCAAGTATATGTGCAATAGTTGTTACGAAAATTACAGCTCAGACACTTTTTCTTAATTTCTTATATTAGTTTAGTCAAAAGTTGATTTCAGTTCCAAAGAATTTGTAAGGACTTGGTTTTCTGTTCATAACTAGTTAAGAAAAAAATGTTTTTATTACTTTGTTTGTTCTATAATGTAAGTAATTAAATTTTAGTTATATTCAATAAATAAATACAAACTAAATACTGATAATTTTATTATAAATCGTTGTAAGAAAATGGATGACGCCTGTCATCCGCGCGACCTCTAATGGTATGATCATATGCGCGACCACTGTAGGGTTAGTTACCTGAACTCACCTGAGCTGAACTTGAGATCAGTATTTATATTTTTATAAAGTATTACGCGCTTTTTTTGTTTGTTTATGTATCTATGTATCATATTAAAGTTGATGACATTATATATTTTTTATTATAATCTACAGTAATATTTGTGTGTCAGTACCTAACTATGTATGGGTAGTATAATTATCTCGCATACAGTAAAAAGTATGTATGGGCCTTCCGGCCAATTACAAATTTTATATAAATTATATATAACCGACTTTTTAATTTTAATTTTAACTCGACTGTATGTTTTTATTTTAATTATTTTTTTATAAGGTACTTCATGTTTCAGAGGTGGTCAAAACTCTATTTCGGATGATGGGATCCATGAGAAATTATATAATTATAATAGAAGACACTAGAGCATCATGTCCTAAATATTCATGTCCTAACCTTATGGTTGGATTTTGGTTTCACTTTCTAATGTTTGCTTGTTTTTAGACGCAGTTATGATGGCGGGATCCTATGTGAACTCGAGGGAAATACTCAAATATAATAGGCGTACATATAGCAGTTTGGAAATTTTCAGCAATAAGTTAAGAATTATATCACTTAAACTCGGTTTATTTCTTGTAAAATTAATGAACTATTCTGTGCACCATTAATTAACATGTAACATTCCTGTATTTTTGATATATAAATAAATAAAATTAAATAACCTATCACAATTAAAAATTATAAAAATAACTTATTTTAATAAAATGGTCTTAATACATCCCTGCACCCGCCGAGTTATAGCCCTTCGAATGGCCGAGTCGACTCCATGCAACGATCGGTGTGAATCGGAAATAACCGGAAAATTTCCACGACTTGTCTAATGGCTTATTGTTGTAGGATTGTTGTGTTATTGTTGTCGCAGTCGACAGATTGCTGCGACGCAATGTTAAATGTTATTTAGTGAGTACATTGCTGAGGGCATTGTAAAGTTACTTGTACCGGCATGTTTAGACGAGTGATGATATCAGACAAGCCTCGTTCGACAAAGACAAAGATGTACGGTTGCGGTAATAAATTATTTAGTTAAAAGTTATATTAAATATGGCTATCAATCACAATCTTAAATCGGCTTGCGCAAGAAGTACCATCATCATTTCAGCCATAAAACGTCCACTGATGAACACAGGCCTCCCTCATGGATCTCCATGAGGGGTAGTTACCATTCTCACCACGCTTGGCAGGCGGGTTGGTGAGCGCAGTATGGGATGTTGATACACGGATAGACGCTGCTGCCCATCTTCCGGAGGTATCCCTTAGCAGGCTCTTACTGCATCCATGGGCATGAGAGGAGGGGTATCATTCTACTGCCGGCACCCCACGGCGAACTGCCGGCATCCCACGGCGAGTAGTAAGAAGTACCATATCATGCATATATACAATGTAAAAGTTTAAAGAAATTCTTCATACAATTTGACACTTTCTTTGTGTTTGACCACTAAATGCATCTAAGGATCCCTAAGAAATTTGGTTTTAGTGACGACTCAAACTGTCTTTAAGCTCGGATTCCTTAATTATTATAACTGTAGTTGAAAAATCACGACATGTCGAATGGCTTATTGCTGTACGATTGCTGTGTAATTGTTGTCGGAATTGACAGTTTGCTGCGACGCAATGTTTAATATTATTTAGTGAGTACTTTGCTGAGGACATTATAAAGGGTACTTGTACCGGCATGTTTGAACGAATGATGATATCAGACAAACTAGTTCGACAAAGACAACGGTGTAAGGTCAGAGTATACATTATTTAATTTAAGCAGGTTTTAGCTACATAAATATAATACAATACGGATTAAAAGGTCTAAACTTACTTTTATTTGAAAGATATTAAAATTGGCGATATTGTGGTAGGCCTTCGGCTTGTCTCATCATTTAGTCTAATAAAAATGCAAGTACGCCATTAAATACGCTCAGTTATAGTTTGCAGAAAAATATTTTAAATTTTGATAACGGTTAATCATTCGCGATCAATAGACATAATTTTAAACTGTTTAACGGGACTGTATCGCGTTTTATTATTATTAAATAATAAAACAAGATTAATACGCGATAATGTTAAACAGTTTAAAATTATGGCATCAGCCATAATTTTAAACTGTTTAACATACTGACTAACAACTGATCACAGTTTTAGATAAAACAACTCTTCACACGTTTTCACACTTTCTCATTGTCTCATCTAAATGCATCTAAGGATCCTTGAGCAAGTAGAATTCAAGTGTTTAGCCAGACTTCGTTTCGTAATAAAGCTGAACAAATCTTGATCGTCTCTCATTAATTACATTTAAGTAAGTTAGAACATTAGGTAGGTAATCATATCAGCCGTAGGACGCCCACTGCTGAACATAGGCCTCTCTCATGGATCTCCAAATACTGCAGTTAGCAACGGCCTGCACTGTCATGAGGGGGTCGCCGCGCTAGGCAAACGGGTTGGCGAGCGCAGTATAGGGTGTTGAAGACACGAAAAAACGCTGTTGCCCATCCGGAGTTATCGCATAGTAGACTCTTACTGCATCCACGGGAATGACAGGAGGGGCAACACTCAACTGCCGGCGCCCCACGGCAGGTATTGGGCGGTATTGGACGAATAGAATAATAAAGCACACAAACTGATCAAAACTGTATGTTTACGAGGTCGAAAGGAAAGCAATCAGCTTCGCAGCTCGATCACTGAGGGCATAAATTTGTGCAGTTTGCTAGTACGAGGGAGTCACAGGCCGATTTAAATAGCCAGATCATTGATTTCGTCCGTTTGAGAGAAATATCAATCAAATTATTTCGTTGTCTAAAGCAAATTCTAATTTTTGTGGGGATACCAGATCTGCATTGATACCCGTTATTCTTCCCCTATCCTAGCCAGCCTAACTCACGCACGCGATGTACCAGTATAGCCTTTTATACTGGTACATCGCGTGCGAAGCGGCGGGCAGAAGCTAGTACTAGTATTTCATAATTTGACATATGAAATTAATTGAATTGTCCTTGTCTATTAATTTGTTTTTTATATGCCTAATTGTTGACAACTTATAATATAAAATTAATATGACATGTATAATGATATAACGCATATGATTAATAATAATTACTTTGGGTCTTTTCCTTTCTTAACCGACTTCAAAAAAGGAGGAGGTTTTATGTTCGACTGTATATTTTTTTATATAATGTTCACCGATTTCTCCGTCAATTGTGGACCGATTTTCAAAATTATTTTTTTATTCGAAAGAGTGCACTTCCGATGTGGTCTCATTAGAACCAAGTCAGCATCTGATGGTGGAATCCGGGAAAATCGAGGGAAACCGTCAAATTTCAAAGGCACGTACAATGTTTTTAATCATTTGAAGTTGGTTTTAGTTTTTTGAAAAAAATAATTATATAATAATTGTATTATATGTAACTTGTGAAATATGATATACGTCAAATTTGTTACCCCTCCTCTCATACCCGTGTATGCAGTAGGAGCCTGCTAAGGGATACTTCCGGAAGATAGGCAGCAGCGTCTTTCCGTGTATCAACATCCCGTACTGCGCTCGCCAACCCGCCTGCCGAGCATGGTATGGCATCTACCCCTTATGAAGATCCATGAGGGAGGCCTGTGTTCATTAGTGGACGTTTTATGGCTGAAATGATGATTAAGTATATCAGTCATTTAGTACCCATAACAAAAGCCCGCTTAGCTTGGAGCTAGATGATGCTGTGTGAATTGTCCAGCATTAATTACTTATAAGTATGGGGGTAAACATCGCTACGAAAGGTGTTGATAACCAGCTACATTTATTTTCCTTTGTAAACCTCTCTACTATACTTTGTGCAAACACATTATGCATACATTAATATTTAATTACAGCATCCCTCTATTGAGAAGAGATTGGTGAAGTAGTTATTGTAATTAAAGTGTGTTCCCAAAAACAAGTTTGTCTGTTTAGTTGCAGCTAATGATCTTTATAATCAGCTTATTCTTTATCTCTTCTATAGTTGTATATTCTCTATCTTATCTATAGTTGTCTGAAATAAAGTTTATATTATATTATTCTTGACTGGGTCATTGACGTTCGTCAGACGATTTAGGTAATGCCTGTGGTTTGGGTGCTGCATTTTTTGAAATGACTAAACAATCTTATATTTTAAAATGAAACTAGATTATATGTATTTTAGTCTGTTTGCGTGGGCTTACTCCCGGTTTTCGGTTACACTTTTAATACAAAAGTAGAAAAATGAAATCTATGTATTACAGGATGGTTATTTTAAATTCTACCTTGTTACCTCGCGTTAAGGAGTTGCCAGAAGATGCTGAAGTGACCGCTAATGACCTCGTTAGCGAAGACCATTGTCGCTAAAGAGTTCTCGATCCACCAAGATAACACTTGTGCTCTTCACGCGACCATTTTATAATTGCACATGAAATCTTTGACCCGTTCTTTTTTTAATGTTATAGTCACATTAAATACTCCTTTTGGAATGTAAGTATTGTGAATGAGCCGCTTTTATAAAAAAAAAGTACCGGGGCGGTTTGTTCCTTAATCAATATCCGATCTTCTTTCGGAGATAATCTACAAAGCTAATATAGTAGTTTCTGGGCTAATAAACTTAATTTTTAACCAAGTTAAAAAGGGGAGGTTCTCAAGTCAGTATTTAGAGGTATTATATCTTTGTTTAGTTAAGGACCTTGCCCTGCAGTGGGCACAGGCGCTTAAAAATCATCACTTCAGACGTAAAACGTGCACTACTGAAGTTGCCATACTCACCACGCTTAGCAGGCGGGATGGCGAGCGCAGTACGGGATGTTGATACATTAAAAGATGCTGCTGCCCATCTTCCAGAGGTATCCCTTAGCAGCCTCTTACTGATCCACGAGCATGAGAGGAGGGGTAACATTCTACTGCCACCCCACGGCAATAGGCTCTTAAAAACAGTATAATAATAATCATTCTTTACCTCAGAACTTCGTCGTTTAAAATGATTTTGAGTTCGAATAGTTTGAATTAGGTTAATTCTTTTCAAACCCCAGTTCTGATGATGGGATCATAGGGAATCGAGGGAACTCCTCAAATATGGTAGGAAAACATAGCGATTTTGACATATTCAGCTCAAGGTCAAGCATTTGAAAGTATGATTCTGTAAAGAAAAGCTGATGAAGAAGACCACAGATGGTTATCGAAACTTCAATATCACAACATCTACTAAATTAATTGATAAGAATAATTATGAATTGCTGTTTATATTTTCGACAAAGCCTTAAATAAGCACATATACGTATATCTACACTAATATAAAGAGGAAAGGTTTGAATTTTTGTCTGTTTGCTTGTATGCACTGAAAAAGCTCCAAAACTACTGCACCGATTTAGAAAATTATTTCATCATTTAAATCCTACATTATTTAATGATGAACGCTATATTTTATCCCGTATTCCCAAGGGACCAGGAACTACGCGGGTGAAACTGCGCTGCTAGTACCTTATATTTTAGATAATAAATTGATAAATATCAGTTAAAGCTCTAAAGGAACCAAGTTTAGAGAAATGATATTGAAAATACAAGCTCACCATTCAGTTTGTGCAACCGATTGATTCAAAACAAATAGGGGGGCTACTATGAATACCACAAAATCTGTGGCACAGTGAAACTACAGTCGGCTGAGCCGCAGGTCAAAGTCAAAGTCAATAAGTGTGGTTAAACACTATAAAAATTACAAAAACTTAAGTCAATAAGTGTTTATTTAATAGAGCAAAACGCTACATAGAATAGTCAATTTACAAAAGAAGAACAAGACACGAGATTTAACGACGAAAATTCTATTCAAGAGGTTGCGGTTCCATATCAGCTGCGGGAAAAATGTATTAGAATTGAGGGAATTTCGAGTTACTGCAGGTTAGAAATCACCCAGACTCGGGTGCTATATATGTTTTTTCTCCACAAGCAAACAATGAATAGAATATAATAGAATAAACATTTATTCAGTTCACAAAAACAGCACAGACATAATACATTACATCACACATTTATCTTAGTTTATATATAACAGTAGTTAGGAACATACAGCAAAAAAATAAAAACAAAAAACATGAAACAATGGTATTCATAATGTGACCGTGAGGGCTGCAATGCAACGCTTTCGAAACGTCAGGTAATAATAAAAATAACGTTATTACTATACTTCTCGCCAAACACTTTATGTTACTAGATTATGTCGAGTGTTAAAAAAAATATTTAAAATGAGTTCCATAAAAAAATATTTGGTCTTTTTACACAGCACCATATAAGTCCAAAGTAAGCAGAGCTTGTGCTATGGTTACCAGATGATTGCTAGCATAGTAAGATATTATATATTTTTAAATACATACTCATCGAACAGATATAACAGAACAATATGACGGCCTCTTTAGCGCAGCGGGCGAAGGTCCTGAGACGCAACAGGTTGCGGGTTGGATTCCCGTCTCGGGAGAAATGTCTGCACGACCTGCAGATATTCGTTCAGGGTGTTCTGGATGTTTTTCTATATATATTAAAAATATCTATCTATGAAGTATAATGTATTAAGTTTATCAATCATCTAGTACCCATAACACAAGATCTGCTTAGCTTGGGACAAGATGATGCTGTGTAAATTGTCCAGTATTATTTATACATTATTTATTTAATATCTCCAGAAAACTACCAACATTTGTCCCACGGCGGGAGTCGAACCCGCTTCCTGCTGCGTATTAGTCGGCTATTAGACCAACTGAGCACGACCAAGCAGAGGCTTTAAAAAACCTTTTACTTTCGCGGTAGCACCAAGAGCTTACTTCGTTTACGCTGTGAGTCGCGGTGAAGCTCAAATGTAGCCACGTGGAAAAATAAATCTGGATCGGGAGCTTTATATATGAAACATGGTTTAATACAAAATATTTCATTTTGGAAGATATTTGCGAATAAATATTATTTCTTTATTTTTTAATGTCATTTAGCGCGCAGAACAGATGCCCGATTTTCCATCATTTAAATGAAAAAGCTCTTATTTCCTAAAAACACTTATAATAGAAATGAAAAATGCATTCAAAATATTGTAACCGATGAGACTCGAAATGATACCTTAGTGTGGGTTTACACTTTAAAAATACAAAAACTAGCTCACACTTAAGGTATAATGTTGACAAACCAGCAACTTGACAATTCCCAAGGTATACGCTTCAATGTCTCAGCTTTTAAAGCTTTTATTTATGTTTGTAATATGGTTATTTAATGTTCATCGTAATGACCTCATTAAGCTAATTATTAAGTTTTAGTTGCTCATTAAAAACGTTTCAAGCCGTTAATCCAAAAATCTTAATAATTATAAAACGATAGTCTCAAACCAACCCAATTAACACGTAATAAGGCCCATGAAGCACGATTCATCCAACAAAGATATCTTCTAATAAAGGCAACACGTATTAATATTTGATTATAGTTGCATAGAAAGCCGGTTCTCGGTGCCTGTTTTGAAATCTTTATTCTGGTCTCAAGGAGAGAACTTCGCTCAAAATACAATTCAAGAGTTGACAGTTAGATAGATAGATAAAACATTTATTTGTAACACTCATAAAAAGCACACAAAAAATAAAAGACACAACAGGAGAGAGAAAATAACAAAATAACAAATTAAACTAAGAAAAAACAGTTACAAAAAGGCGTCTGACTCAGCCTAAGTTGAGCATAAGCACAACGCTGATCTTCCGTCAGAACCGGTTTGATACGTGATGAAAACATAACACTCAACTCATAACTACTAACTAAAATTAATATATATAACTACCTACTAAAAAACTAAAGAAACAGCATACCATAAATCTAATAGAAAAAGTGCAAAAAAAATTTTTAATCTCATTTAAAAGTTTAAACTATCTCTGGTTAAAGGATCAGAGCACGAAACGAGAACATACGGTTAGGCATCCGGCTTAGTATATGGAAGTACCTACAACCAAATTTTATGTAATCATTTTAGTAAGTTAGGAAATCTTGCTATGGTTATTTTTCTATCTTTGAGTGAAATGACTGATATAATAGTGAACTTGGCTGGACACGCTGTCTGCCGCGTGTCTACTTCGCTACTACGTCGCTTTGTAAGTTCGTTTGATCATATACCTCTAGTGGTCCCATTAATGAGCAATTTTCAGCAAAAATAAAACAAAAATATTTTCAACTGAACCTGGGTGGAGCTAGCGGGGTAACAGTAATTATGTCATTGTAAACAGCAAAAGAAAAAACATACTTTATACGCGAAAATTAAAAATTAAAAACATTTATTTTTTGGGTCACAAAAAAGCTTGACTAGGCAGAAGTTTAGCTTCTGCCCGCAACTTCGCACGCGCGTATAAAGTATGTATATTATGTATATAATCCTAGTGAAGCTTTTTTGTGACCCAAAAAATATTTTTGTTTAAATTTCAATTTAAACCTCAAAGTTTCAGCCTAATCTGTTGGGTAGTTTTTGTTAAAAGCTTAAACAAAATAGCCTTACAAACTTTTGTATATAACATATTATGTATTTTTTACACTTTCGCAATCACAACACATTATTACTACATTAGAATATCGGGTATTTATCGCGTAACCTGTTTGCTTCACCACCATGATAGGTGCAATCCTGTCGAAATGTCGGTATGAATTTAATGAAGGTAATTACGCGATACATACTCGATAATCCAATATAGTAGTAATATAAAATAAGCTTTTAGTTTTTGTCGTCGCCTATAACGCTTATATTTCGACCTCCTCTTATCTAATACTTATCTGATCGAAGAGTGATCTGAATCCTGAAGTAAAATCTACAATATTATATATGATTTTACATTTTATTTTATTAAACTGGAACAGGACACACCGGACGCCGGTGACTGGGAACGATAACGTTAACGTAGCTTTTTTTGTTTATTTTAGGATTTTTTTGTCATTTGATCCCTGACAAGATTTTAATAAAAATAGGGTCCAGTTTTCTATATAAATGAGATCGTAACAGAAAGCTATTCATTACTGGTTCCTTGTTCGGCGTGCACCGTGTAATTAGGAGTATTGGAGCGGGTCATTTTCGATAATTCATAATCTATGTTAATTATGGAGGGCCCTCGCCCTGGGACAAAACGTGGGTTTCTAGTGCAGGACGCAGTGGTGAATTATTTACTTCAAAAATAAAAAATATCAAAATGCACTAAATAATTCAGGGTTCTGTTCAGTACTGTTATTGTGCTGATTATACAGTATCATCTCTTACAAAGTTTCAACTATCTGTCACTATATTAACGCAGGTTTTTTTTAAATGAATTAAATCATCAACAAACATTAGAAATAGAAGCTATAGGTTATATTGCTATGTGGTAAATTATTAGTCCTGAACCTTGGTTGCATTAAATTGGTGCCCAAACTAGGACAGCCTGTGTTTTAACGTACCAAAGTTTAGCAGTGTTGAAAACAAATAACATTTTTATTATTTTTTTCATGTAAATAATAATTTTTCAACAAAAAAACAACTTCAATGATAAAATCTAAAATGTTGCTGAAAATACCCAAACTGCTGTGTGTATTATGCTTATTACATTTGAGTATTTCCCTCGATTTATTAGCAGAACTAAGTTTCCAAAAAATGGGACCTAATTTAGGGGCCATCTCCACGAGCGAGGGAATCGCGGCGATGTTATCGTCCGTGCCACGTATTTATATACACTCTCTTAGAGGCCGTCTCTACGAGCGAGAGAATCGCGACGAGTCCGCGCCATAGAATCACCGCGAATCCCTCGCTCGTGGAGACGGTCCCTAAAAGTATTCGGTTCCTTAACGACGGAGTTCTGAGGTAACAAAGATTTAAAAAAATACTGACGGCTTGAGAACCTCCTCCTTTTTTTGAAGTCGCTCATAGTGTTTGACTATGACAATACTATATCTCAGTCGTTAGAGACTAGTTTATACGCCTGTTTACGATAAAGGTACTTCGGTACGTTGTTAGCTTTCCGACTACACTCCCTTCGGTCTCGCCGCCAGTTTATACATTGTTGTTGCTATAAATAAATAATCATTTCCAAAGAACTAACTGATACAGGTCCGAATTGTAAGAAAGCATGTAATAATAGCGTAGCGATTTTTTCAAATAATAGGTGACTGAATTAGTAATTCGTAATTGTATGTTTTCGAAAAAAATATTTTACTACCTACAGTAATTGTAGATATCTGTAAATTATATTTTTATGAACAATAGTATCATGGACCATTTATATAATATAAATAAATAAATAATTAAATAAATAATGCTGGACAATTCACACAGCATCATCTAGCCCCAAGCTAAGCAGAGCTTGTGTTATGGGTACTAGATGACTGATATACTTAATACATTATATTACATAGATATTGTCATTATTTTGTTTATATACCTTAATTAAATATTTTTCGTTGAAAATATCACACATCACCATCTAGTCCCGAACTAAGTAACTATATATTTAATCGTACCTACTTACAAGAACAGAAAATATTAAGAATATACAAACTTTTTTTGCCAATACGACATCCATATTAAAATGTAGGTAGATAATCAAAATTAGCCGCAGCGAGATCCCCTTTCGGCTATTTGCGCATTAAAATATAAACTACGGAAATCGTTGAAAAAAATTTTTTTTTGTTTTGTTTTTTTTTATTTTTGTAATACATAGTGATCGCAACCTAAAGGAATTTATTAATGACTGCAGTAGTTTTATTAATTGACTAGCCGCACCCCGCAGTTTCAACCGCGTAGTTCCCGTTCCCGTGGGAATTTTGAAAAATCCTTCCTTAGTGCACCTCTAGGATACTCAAGGTATATGTGTGCCAAATTTCAAGTCTCTAGGTCCAGTGGTTTAGGCTGTGCGTTGTCTGTCAGTCACTCAGTCAGTAACGGAAGAGTTTTATATATATTGATATATGAAACATATTTACTTGACGCGCCTGGTTCTGTAGCTCAGTTGGTCTGGTCTAATAGCATTGATACGCAGGAGGCAGCGGTTCGATTCCCACTACGGGGCAAATGTTTATGATTGGCCTGCAAATATTTGTCCTTTGTCAGGGTTTTTTACCTACTTACGATAAGTATGTATGTACTTAATAAATTTAAATATTTCATCAAATTATAATTACCATATTTCTGCACGCCCAGGATGACTGGCAGAGAATGCTTTAGCATTAAGTCCTCCTTACACAATTGTTATGTGTTAAAGTGTTAAATAAATAAATAAATAAATAAATAAATAAATAAATAAATCATCTGGTACACATAACACAAGCTCTGCTTACCTTGGGGCTAGATGGAGCTGTGTGAAATGTCCAGCATTATTTATTTTTATTGACTTACAGATAGCGGCAACTTCAGGTCATTACAACCAAGGTGCTGACTTTGTTTTATTTGAAACAAGATACAATATTAACAGCATCAAAACGGCACGATTTTACGATCCCGCACTGAACCGAAGTTTACTCTGAAAGCTGTTTAATAGGTTAATTCACGTAAAAGATAACGAAGGGCGTACCGCCTTGTTTTTCCGCCAAATTAAATTATTGGCGAATAAAATATTTTACTGTCTGTCAATTTGCTCGGTTCTTCAGCGAATACACCGCCCGAGAAGTGGTTAAAATTTTATTTGCGAGGAGTTACGGCCAGATCTCTCTCGCGATGTTGTTCGACTGTTGTAAGACAATGCCTGCAAACAAAATAAATAGATAACTCTTATTTATTGCGATGGGCCTTTTATTGTCGACAGTACATTAATTTTTAAGGTTTTGAAGATGAATGGCATAGAACGGAGTATAATTTCGTAATGCTCCTTTGACATCTGACGCTCGTAAAAAATAATAAATATGAGCAGGATATGTATTGTACTTTTATTTACATTTACAATGAAGAAAAGCTCAGCTTTTTGATGTACAAGAACTTATACAATCACTCATATCTGCGGAACATTTTCACACTGCCTGAAACGTAGGCTGCCCACAGCTGGACATATTCCATACTCCCACGCTTTGCAGGCGGGTTAGCGAGCGCAGTGCTGGATATTGATACACGGATAGACGCTGCTGCCCATCTTCCGGATGTATCCCTTGGCAGATTCATAATGCATCCACGGGCAAGAGAGGAAGGTCAAAATTATACTGCAGGTACCTCATGGCTAAATACGTTACACGTTAAAGGTGGTGTACCAGTGTAACAACGACTTACATACATACATAATATTTAGTACACCATGTAACCATCAAGCAATGTTGTGAACTGGCAAAAGTTGGTGAACATGAGTTATTATTTCTTATAATGCTGTTACATTTTACTAGCAACAGATATGGTCAGATATACAGACAGATTCATAATCAACAAGTCATTACATCTCTCAGCTATGTTGTGGTCTAACAGAACTTAAACTCTATATTCTATAATGAGGCTGTTAAAACTTACGACGGCTTACAGACAGATAGAAAATCAACATGTATTATGTAGCCATGTTGTTCTGAACTCGACGACTAACAAACATATTGAAATCCAACATATAGGTACCATCGAGCAACCATGTTGTGGGCTGACAGAGCTCGAACATGGATAATATTCCGTATGATGCTGTTAAAACTGGCTCGCAACAAAGCTGGTGTAATTGGTGCATTGTGCGGCCGCGGGCGGGCATCGTTAGCCTTTCTTTCGTAGACGCGGTTTTGTGCCGCTTGCTAATTAACTATGAAATTAATTGACGCGGCAAAGTTTCCGAGTGAAACTTGAATTAATTGGCACGTCCGACTCCAGCCTAATTAGGAGCCTGGGGCTTTCAGCGGGGCTCGTTGATGCCGTGAAAAACACACAAAAGTGTTGTGCGCCAGAGTGTGTGTTGCATCTCTGCAGAACCAAAATATGAAGCTAATTGCGTGTGCTAGGTTACTCGTTTGTTTGCGGACTCGATAGCTCTCTGCTAGTTCATACATAGATGGAAATTGAAAACTACTACCTGGCGGCCATCGAATTTTTAACGAGTTATGTTGACTTTTGCATCGAAACATACCTACGATAGTAATGTATCGAGATGTCTGAAAGTGGGTTAATATGGATTTTAAAAACATTATCGATAGGTACCCAAATGCATAGGCTGAAAGGGCTCGTCAATTAAAACAAATAGATATTTTGTCATATTATAATGATTTTGTCATTTGCTATGATTAGAAGTTAAAAATGCTGATGGTGATGTCCTAGCATATTTCAAATACTAATAATATTACTAAATCAAAGACCGAAAACCCACTCAGCACCTTTCGCCATCTTATCAATCACTCAGGAACTCCTCGATCCGACATGAGAGCTGGTCGTCTTGAGCTTAACCCGAGCGATCACTGCTAAGCATCCACTCGTTCGACATTCGCCGCGAGCGCTGCCATTCGCTTTGTTTTCATGTCATTAGTGGAAAGTTTTCAGGGTGCGTTCCCACTGCGGAGCAAAGCATTGCAGAGACGAGGAAAAACCCAATCAGATCATCATCTGTGGAGAGGAGGACTGGTGACCTGATACCACTGTCTTTACGAAGCTATCGCATGTTCCAGCCTCTTACAAAACTGGTTTTTTATTCTTAGTAAATTGTAAGCATTAGCGTGTACCTAGCATAAATAACCTATTGTGTGAGAGGAAATAAACAAATATTAATTCATTCATCATCATCGATAGTCCGATTTCACGCAATGCAGGCCTCTCTTAGAACTCGCACTGCGTAAAAAGAAAATGTATTAACATGCGTTGGTTGTATAGTATGGTGCTATATGATATGCAAAGATTGTACTTTTTTATTTTCTGATCGTATCTCTAGCTAATAACCGAATAAGTTAAGTTTGCGGATTTCCTTAACATGTTATCCTTCGCCGTTGAAGCACGTGTTAAAAGTAAACATACATTTTTCATGAAAGAAAAATCCATTGGTGCACGGCCGGTATCGAACCCGGATCTAGTCGGGGGATACATACCACTCCACCAAAACGGAGTTTTTTGTCGCTCCTCTCCACGGCTGTGAGAATGCACCCTAGGTGCTCGATATTTTTTCGAGCATCGATTATTTTTAATGGCCCGCCGGAGACACGTCCTAGAATCTAGTAATTTGAACGTAATACGTGTCTGGGTAGAATAGTAACTAAATTAACGAGCGAGGAGAAAACTTAATTATTTTGAACTCGGCAAAGGTTTCAACAAGCACATTAAGTCTAGGTTATGCGGGGCGGCGGAATCGCACCAGTGTTATTGAGGATATCTGTGCGAAATGGTTTTACGATCAAGAATAATAAATAAATAATGCTGCACAATTCACACAGAATCATCTAGCCCCCAGTTAAGCAGAGCTTGTTTTATGAGCTAGATGACTTATATACTTAATACAATAAACTATATACAAAGATATTTTTATTATATATAGAAAAACGCCAGAAAGTTACGCGTTACTCGAAGAAACAACATATATATATATAACAAACATTGCCTGCGACGCAAGGGGTTGCGGGTTCGATTCCCGCCTCGGGACAAATGTCTGTATGATCTGCAGATTTTTGTTCAGGGTGTTCTGGGTGTTTTTCTATATATAATAAAAATATGTATCTATGTAGTATAATGTATTAAGTATATCAGTCATCTAGTACCCATAACACAAGCTCTGTTTAGCTTGGGGCTAGATGATGCTGTGTGATCTGTCCAGCATTATTTATTATTATTATTAAGCAAAAGAGCCAAAATAAAAAAATGCCATACACGTATTGTAGAGAACTACTAAGAAAATATTAGCTTATTAGCGTTGGGTGTCGGCAGTAGAATTTTGCCCCCACCTCTCTTACCCGTGGATGCAGTAAGAATCTGCCGAGAGATACCTCCGCAAGATAGACAGTTGAGTCTTTCGGTGTATCAACATCCTGTAATACGCTCGCCAACACGTCTGCCAAGCGTGGTAGGTATGGCAACAACCCTTTCATGATCAGCTGTTGTAGATTCAAGAGGGAGGCCTATGTCCAGCAGTGGACGTCCTACGGCTGAGATAATGATGATGGCCAAGAAAATTAACAAAAATACGTAACATTACGTTGTTTACTCAATTCAAAAAATAAGATATTGGTGGCCATTCTGTTGGCACACTTCCTAACTAAAGGTAACAAAATTGAAAATTGCGTTAAGTGGACTAAAATGACATGAAGCTTTTCGGTTAGTGACATTTTAAAATTGAAACGGAAAAATTTTACCTAAATAATGTTACGTTGAGAGCTCTAAATTTAGTAACGTCATCCACTCATTATAATTTGTTTTAGAAAGTGTTAAACTCCCATTCCTTTCTAAAGTCCTTGAACGTCTCATACACCTACAACTTAGCCATTTCCTGAACAGTCACCATCTCCTCAATCCTTTTCAGTCCGGGTTTCGCCCAGGCCACAGTACTACTACTGCTCTTATCCAAATTTCAGATGACATAAGGCACGGTATTGAAAACGGTCAAGTCACTGTTCTTTCCCTTCTGGACTTTAGTAGTGCCTTCAATAACGTTGACTTCGACATTTTGCTTAGTATACTCCGCTCTCTTAACATATCTCCAACAGTAATTCGCTGGTTTCAAAGTTACCTGTTTGGTCGCCGGCAACGCATTACGATTAATGACCGAAGCTCTTCTTGGTGTCAACTAAGTGCCGGCGTACCTTAGGGCGGCGTTTTATCTCCACTTCTTTTTGCTATTTTTATTAATTCTATCTCCAAACATATTTCTTCTTCCTACCACCTGTATGCCGATGACCTACAAGTCTACACACAGGCCCCTGTTGGGCATTTAGACCAAGCCATTTATAGGACCAATATGGATCTGGACACCATTCTCGACTGGAGCATTTCTCACGGATTGACGGTGAATCCTGCAAAGACACAGGTCATAATAATTGGAAGCTCTAGAATGATATCCAAAATTGATTGGCATCTCATTCCCCAGGTTATTTTTGACGCAAATCCTATACCAATCAGTGCGACTGTCAAAAATCTTGGGGTATTCATGGATAAACAGTTATCGTGGGGACCACAACTGGCAGAGGTTAGCCGAAAAATGTTTGCTTCAGCAGCTTCTCTTAAGCGTCTGCGCAATTTTCTGCCTACTTCCACCAAAATTGCGCTAGCCCAATCTCTCCTGCTCCCCATCCTAGACTACGCCGACGCCAGCTATCCCGATCTTACCCAAGCGCAGCTTGATAAGCTTGAGCGGCTCCAAAACTTCTGCATACGCTTTATTTTCGGTCTACGCAAGTACGACCACGTCACTGAGTACCGCAATAAGCTTAAATGGTTGCCAATCCGCCTTCGCCGGGATGCACACTTTCTTTCCCTTCTTTACAGTATCCTTTTTAATCCTAATACTCCCAGGTATCTCAAAGTTAGATTTGAATACCTCTCCGAATCCCACTCCCGGTCATTGCGCTCATCTGACACTCTGCAGCTTAAAACTCCTATCCACACTTCCCATTCCTATAGTCTATCCTTTACTGTGCGTGCAACTAAGCTTTGGAATGCGTTACCTACTGCAATAAGACAAGCTAAGTCACTCCCTATATTTAAAAATATGGTATATCAACATTTTCTTTCCTCAGTATCTTCTCATTCATAGTATCTCCTTTTCCACATAGTTTATATTATATATATGTACATAATAATGTGCATTGTAAAAATATATATAATCTATGTACATATATATATATTTAGTAGATATATATTTTAATGTATGTATTATATTATATTTGTCGAATATGTATGTTTATTTTTAATTATATATGTATATTATAAATTTTTGCCTATGAACTTCTCAGTACGCCACCGTCTACTCTTCTTCACCTATTCGTGTCCATCCAAAGGTTGCCTGGAAGAGATCGCTTTTAGCGATAAGGCCGCCCATTGTGCCTCATTATGTCTTTTTGTTAATTTTTCTACTGTTTGTATTTTTTGTGTATATGGTGTACAATAAAGCATACTCTATCTATCTATCTATCTAAACAGAATCTGTCCATAACTTTGAAATATTACTAAAATCAAGGTACGAACATTTTGACTTATATCCCGCACACTCGTCATTATAAACGCTGTACTAGATATATACAGGGTGTTATTTCTGAGCGGGAATGCATGGTATCGCCATTTGCCTCGGGCTCAATCATTAAGGGATCATTAAAAGTCCGCCGTCAACCTGTTGGGCGCTCAACCGATGCCCTTTTTACAGTTTAATGCTATTTCTTTATGGTTTGGGCGATATATACCTTTCAATTATGAATAGTGATTTAACACTTTCATTTCATTATGTTTCATTATTGAAAATTTTTGATTTGGTAAATTGGTTAGGTAATTTATAGCGTAGAAGTTAACAATGCTTTTTAAATGTGCAAATTACAATTTTCCTTTATCTACTAGAATTTGTATATATAGTAGAGGTATATAATATATAATTATGAATAGTATCCTAGAGGTGCTCTAAGGAGGGATTTTTCGAAATTCCCACGGGAACGGGAACTGCGCGGGTGAAACAGCGGGGTGCGGCTAGTAAACTAAATAACTATGTTTTGTAAATATAACCCCAATTAAAAATAATATCAAGAAAATAGATGTACTGAAAAGTGCTGATAATAAATATGTAGTGATAGGTGTAAGAGATTTAGCCTTATTGTATGATTTTAAAAATAAATATAAAGGTAATATAATACTGTGGCCAGGAATATAACTGACTTTTGGATACTTATTAAAACAATACTTATTTAAACGTTGTATTTTATTCGTCGTTACCATCATCATCGTCATCATCATCATTATAATACTTCGTTATTCAGTTACGTTACCACATTTACTAACTAAATGACTCTAAACCAAAACTTCTAATAAGTAATTACATAATTTTACATGTTTAATAAATACCGTAAATCGTTAAGTAATTTAACTTAGCTTTGACTCCGTGATATTTGCAGAGCTCCGTCCTGTCCGACAGTTGAAACTAAAGTGGCCCCGTCGCTCTAGCGACGGCCTTTTTATAGAAGCAAGTAAACAACTACCACGTTGTCGAGTCGAACAACTTGTTATCTAGTTGTAATTTTACAAAATACTACAAAGTATGTGTTTTAACATAATAAATACCATAAAAATATGTATAAAACAAGTTCTATATACATTGATTACTTGTGTAAAATAGAGAACTAACCTTAAATGTAAAACCAGCCTTACTCGTAAAAATATTACATTATTCAAGTGTTAAACCATAGATTTCAGAAGCATAAGCATAAGTTTATGATTTCTTTTATCAAAATTATCCATAAATCTAACATGCAAAATATTAAAGGCGTGAATTCCCTCTCCTTTGAGTGAAAATATAGGGGATCAAACTTTGTGTAGGAAAATTTTTTTTTCACTTGATATTAATTGAAAATAGGTACTAACATTGTCAAATAAAAATGTTAACATGTGTTTAAATCGTCCCCTAAGAAAATTATAGGGGATGTCTTTGTACGAAAAATCGATGTTATTTACGTGATAACTTAAACATTTCTGCAAACTTTTAGTAATAAAAATAATTAAACATGTGTTTCAGCATTACAAATTCAGCATTTCCACAAACATAAACCACTTATATCATTATCCTTCATATTAACGTGTTCTTAAATGCGAGTGAAACAATTAGTAGATCATTAAAGCCATAGCTTCAAAGTGAAGGCATACCATTACATCTAGTCGATACGGCATACCATAACGTCGCATTATAGGCTCTTAAAAGTAAAAAGATAAACAGAGACCCTTATGGCACCGATCAGTTCTGATAGTTAGAGCGGTGTCAGGGTGAAAAGAGTGGTGACAAAGCCACGTTGCGGCACCGACGGCTGAGGCAAGTAGATGAGGCGCCACGCTCAATGCTAACTAAACCAATCGTCCGTGCGCGGCCCGCAAACGGGCGAGCTGCCGACGCATGCTTTTATGTACTCACTACTCAATACGTTTATTGTTATAACTATAACCGAATAGCAGAAACGCGGGAATGTATCGCGTAATCATCATTTCAGCCATAAAACGTCCACTAATGAACAAAGGCCTCCCTCATGGGTCTCCATGAGGGGTAGTTGCCATACTCACCACGCTTGGCAGGCGGGTTGGCGAGCGCAGTATGGGATGTTGATATATGGAAAGACGCTGCTGCCCATCTTTCTGAGGTATCCCTTAGCAGGCTTTTACTGCATCCACGGGCATGAGAGGAGGGGCAACATTCTACTGCCGGTGCCCCACGGCACTTCTACCGCGTAATACTTTTTTTAATTTGTTATTATATAATAATGAATTGAGATCGCGAAAGTTTACGAAAAAATACATTTATTGTTTCCTTATAGTAGTTACAGATGCTAATGTATAAGAGTAGGGGACGATTTAAGATAATGTGTATAAACAATGGTTTGGTCGATATGCCCACCTTGATTTATTCGACTCAAAATCACAAAGTCCTAACGAAGCGCTGGTTATTATTACTTATACATACATAAGTTTACCTTGACAATGTGATCTCACTATTGTAGTGTCCATAAGAACTATTATTTTATTTTATATTTTATTTTATGTATTTGGAGAACAAACAGTTTAACACACTTTATATTCCTAATATAAACTTACAATTTGTGGTGTCCTCGCATGTAGAAGCTACAAGACTGCTTGCTTGCGGAAGAGAAATGGTAAAACAGTTCTGTATTGTTAACAACTATGTACAATGAAGTAAACTTGAGTAACTTACTATGAACAATACTATAAAATTACTAACAATAAATGAACAAGAACTTATTACAAGACGGAACTGATAGAGAAGGGAAAAAAACTTGATATACATAAACAAGAGATACAAATAATATTCACTGAAAACACTTTACTGGCTCAAATTGCTCAAAAGGCTCATATTGACCAGCGCTGTGGTACGACTCGTTCTGCCACAGCACATGCTGAGTAGTGACCATTTTTGTCACTAGTTTTAAAACCGAATTGATGATTTTTTTATTTGATTGTAAAAATGTGACAAAATAAACGTTTCTTTATCTTTATCTTTAAGTTATAGAGTTGTGTTAAAATGCTAACGCATTTTCAGCCCTGTATGTAGAGGTATATTCGATACCGTTGGTTAAATTAATGTATTGCCTGTTATACAGCTTGTATAGCTATCATTAGTATTATATAACCTTGTCTAGGTGAACGAAGCTTAAATAAATGTTGATGCCTGAAATCACCATTTCAGCCATAAAACGTCCACTGATAAACACAGGCCTCCCTCATGGTTCTCCATGAGGGGCAGTTGCCATTCTCACCACGCTTGGCAGGCGGGTTGGTGAGCGCAGTATGGGATGTTGATACACGGATAGACGCTTCTGCCCATCTTCCGGAGGTATCCCTTAGCAGGCTCTTACTGCATCCATGGGCATGAGAGGAGGGGTATCATTCTACTGCCGGCACCCCACGGCGGATGCCTGAAATATAATATTATTATTAATTATAAAAATATTTTGAACTTTTAGCGGCCGTCAGCTTACCTAACATAAAATAAATAAAATCATTCACTTCATTTACATAATTTATAATTACAAAACTTAGACAAGTCTGAACATAATGTCCAGCATGTATTTATGTATTTATTTAATAGCCAATGGAGATATTTAATCTTATGTTAATAGAAAATAATAGAGGCCTTTGCCCTGCAGTGGGACAGTGGAGGCTAAATAATAATAATAATAATAAAATAATAGAAAATAAGGTACATGAATTGATCTGTTCGCTTCCCTGTTTTAAGCACTGTGATAAGAAGCGATTAGAAAACACAGTTCTTATTATTAAGTTAGTTTTTTGGTTGTTTCGGCGATGGAGCAAAATATGTGACAACATCTCTTTATCGGCATTAGCGGTTGTATTAATCCTTCCAAAACCATTAATCGCTAAGCTACGGAACCCTTGACGGGCTAAGTCCTAATTATTAATAAGATCATATCGGCTAAGCACCGATTTAGCCCCATGTTCTACATAAATGTGGTTTAACACTATAAACATTATAAATTATAACAAATTATTTGATTTCATTCATAAAAAGTGATACCCACCTCGCTGATTTGTCCTTTCGGCGAGTGCGTTTGCACCGCCCGTCTGCGCTGTCCATTTAGCATCATTTGCGGGAACTGCTTTTTAAACCTCATCTGTTTTTAATGCCTCCAGAATCCTTTCGCCGCTGCTTGTTACTCGGAAACAATGCCTCGTGATTTGAGGTGTCTGCCGTGTAAAGGGCTCACTGAGATTGATATCTTTCTCAGTAACTGTACTATTATTTTAGCGTTTTGTGTTTCGTAAGGATTATTGAAGCTGAGTTGCTTCGAAGGTCGTTGGGGATTGCGAAACAAGCTGGATAGTAAGTTGTGTTAAAATGGTGGCTTTTAAAGTAACGTAAAAAGATATTTAGACTTGGAACTTCCATGCAAGTGGTGAGTGGCTATTACTCTATATAAAACAAAGTCGTGTTAGTTACACCACTTATACTCGTATCTGGAGAACGGCTGGACCGATTTTAAAGATCTTAGATGTTTTAGATTATTTCGAGCCCGGGTTATAGGCTATTTAAACATTCACATTCACAAATCCACAGAAAAAGTTTATAATGTGATTTAACTTAAACTCAAGCTGTTTAAAATGTTGGGCAGGTTAGTTTGTTTAAGTAGTAGTAGAGTAGTAGTGGTAAAAAAATAGTAGTAGAGTAGATAATAGTAGTGCAGTAGTAGTAGGGTAATTGTAGAGTAGTAATAGAGTTGAAGAAGTAGTAGCGTAGTAGTAGTAGAGTAGTATTTAGTAGTAGTTAGTAGTTTGCAGGCTAGGGAAGTACAGCTAGTAAATTATATATTCTCGTATGATGACATTTTTAGTAAAATAAAAATATCTTTGGTTTATTTAGGTAGTAGGTAGAGTATTAGTAGAAGTGTAGTAGTTGTAGTAGTAGTTACGAAGTTTGCCGGGACAGCTAGTGTGGCGCTGCTCGCAGTGGACGCAGCCTGCTTAGATGAAATATTTTTTTGTTTACGTAGACACTTGTTCTGTAGCCAAAATCGACCTTACAATATCTCTGCCGAATACTACGTAGGTCGTCAATTAATTTTTTTTTGTATTTTACTGAATAACGATCAAGCCAATGGCCCATCTGATGTTAAGCGGTAATCTTTACATTATAACTGCAATACTCCGATCATCACAAAGCGTCGCTCTGAGACATACAGTTGTAAGGTCTCTAGATTAAATAAATCCTAACCAGTAACCATTTAAACTGGACTTTAACTAGCACCAGTAGAAAGTGTAGCAATGCATGTCTAAGCTGGTTAGGTTCAAGTATCGCAGCCATTAATTGCACGATAGATAAACTGACCACGACACGTCTTGTGTTCTTGAAAGTAAATTGCAGGAAAACCGAACAGTTGAATAAATTGCATCTATTTAATCTTTAATGGAAGAGTTCGTATTATGGGAAAAGATTTGCTGAGACACGATCACGTGCCACGTATCTAACTTGATGAACTCGTCATTTTAATAAACAGTTCTAGGTATTTTAGACTGCAGGTATTTGTCTGGGGTCTGTGAGTTTCCATAAATTAATAAAAAAATATTAAAAGTCTGGTTTTCATTTTTACTTTGTAAAGTTTCTGATAACGTCTTGTGGCATATAAAATAGAACTAGATGAAAAAAATCTCTAAACCCATTTAAAAAGCTACGCAACAAAATGATCCAACGCACAATAGTGAAATGCGTCACCGCTTTAATCCGTAACGGCTCAGTAACGAGTTCGTAACGACTAACGAGTAACGGCGGTAACGGCGCCGGCTCGTTATCTGCGGCTGCCTCATTACGAGGCGATACGGACTGATATCGCTGGTTCCGTTGTTATATGCGAATATGCGAATGTTTTAGAGTGATGCTTTATTCGTATTGTGTCGTCTTCGGTATTGTGCGGTAATACAGCTATGTAGTATTGTTAGAGAAATTGTGTAGAAGTTTTTAGTTCAACTTCACTTTTTGTAGATTCATACTGGATTGATTTTTTAAGAAATTCTGTCTGGATGATCCCTGCCTTTTTTAATCTGAAGTCATAATAAACATTCAATAACTATCGGTGTTTTTAAAGTTTATTTTGAGGTTAGAGGCTTTTTTATTGGTTTACATACAAAAATATATTAGAATTAATTATTTATGGTATAAATATCTGTCGATTTTAGGACATTTTAGGATGCCACACGTTGTTGTTTGTTTTAGACAATATACGATTTTGATTTATATGATAAAATCAATAAACATTAAGTACTTATATCTTAATATATTTATGTATCATATTATTTTTTCAAGCAACACATTCTCGTATGTGAGTGATATTTAAATATTCTTATATTAAAATACGTTTTTTACACACAAGTTTGGTTTACAGAATGCATCTCATAAGTAAGGCTTACACACTTAAATAGTTTAATTGTTTAGGTGCCCTATTTTTAAATGGGTCCAAAACTAGGAATCTTGTTGATCTTGGGATTTCCTTGAAAATAATTTATTGTAAATTAAGAATAGTAAGCACGTAACGTTGTCTCTTATTTCCTTTCAAAAAAGCCTTGTTCGCCGAGTGGTATGTACCCGCGACTTTTAAGTTCGATATCGGCCGTGCACCAATTATTTTTTCTTTCATGATAAAATTATGTGGCATTTAATACGTGCATAAACGGCGAAGGGAAACATCATGTGGAAACCTGCGGCTTATTTAGCCTCAGAAAACTTAGCTGAGAGGATGGTATAGATGATGGGCAAGCCTAATCCACCTAACAATAAAGTGAACAGATTCAATTATGTGCTTTATTCTATTTATTTGTGTTGTTTTATTTTGTAATTTGTGACGCGTCAATAAGGTCCATGCGGCCGCACTGAATAAAGTATTTTTTGATTCTTGATTCTTGATTGAATGCCCCGGGCACTGCATCGTCCCATACAGCATGAAGACCTGACGTATAAATCATCTACAATAGATGCAAATGCCTTACTTCAACTTCCTTTCAAATTCAAAGTCCACAATTAAAATGCAATATCAACGTTGCACTAAAGAGGCATTCCTTAAATATTGTTTACCCCAAACCAAAATTCAATCAGCAAAACCATAAAAGCTCTTCTCATCGAAATTCACTATCCGCAAATGCAACAGAAAGAAACCTGGGCGGAGAACACTTGAGCCGAAGCACCCTAATCGAAATGGAAAAACGATCGCGGATTGCCGTAAAAAGATCACGGGTAGGGTTACCCTGCATCCGGCTTTTATGTCGTCTGTTAAAGTTACCGGATCAAAAATTTGTCATAAGCGTGATTTCATTGGAAACCGGTGGATACAAATCGCTAGGGACCCGAAATAACGGTGCATTAATGAGGATATACCCAGCAGTGGGTAAAAACGGGCTGAAATGATGATGATGATGATGATTTAATTTATTTATTTACTATTGCGTAAATGGTAAATTGTAATCTGGTTTGTCCAAATAACCTATTTTATGTTTATCATATAATCGGTTTTGCACTGATTGTCATAATTTTAGTTTCAGTTCATTAACCTCAAATCCTGTAACATTCCAAAAAACGACGTGCTCAAATCAATAAAACCAGGATTTATATCCGACTTAAAAAAGGAGGAGCTTCTGAAGTCGTCTATATTATTTTTCTATGTTACCTCAGAACTCCATCGTATAGGATATAATGAAGTGCCTCAAGGCTTAGTTACTTTAGTTTGTTATTTTTATAGTGTTTAACCACACTTAGGTATAACATTTTCAAAGAAATGAATAACCTTATCAAAAATTTTACGGTTTCGGTGGGATTCGTACTCACCTCCGTCAAATCTATACTTGACGCTTGCTTAAGCAGGAAGTGCTTTGATCGCTAAGCTACAGAACCCATATCTGAAATTCTTGACAAGGTGATGTCGGTTTGAGCAACCGAAGAGCGCCATCTACAGGTAACTACTAAGAGTTCTCCTGTTCATTGCCTGAAGTTGCATTCAGTAGCAATGACTAGAGATGTCGCTATAGCTTATTCTATAGTTTGTTATTTTTATAGTGCTTAACCACACTTAGGTAGAACATTTTCAAAGAAATTAATAACCTTATCAAAAAATTTTACGGTTCCGGTGGGATTCAAACCCACGTCCGTCAAATCGATACTTGACGCTTCCTTAAGCCGGAAGTGCTTTGACCGCTAAGCTACATAACCCATGTCGGGACTCGCTGAAATTCTTGATTAGTTAGTTACATGCCCTTTGATAAAACTTGCTTTGGTTTGTTTGCTGGTTTTAAAACACAGTTCTGATGATGGGATCCAAGAGAAATTGAGATTACTACTCAAATGTAACGGCAAACATATACCGGATAAGGTGTTTACAGCAAAAAGTCAAGGAGGTGGTCATTGAAATCGGTTTTCTGTTGAAAATTTAATTATTTTCAATTCTTAATTATGAAACTTCAAGTTTTGGTTCATTAGTACATAAAATAAATAAATAACTTGGCCTTTTCACAGCATGACATCTAGTCCCAAACTGAGCGATGCTTTTTTACTTAGCTTAATTCGATGGATAATACGTAATTATATTTTTTCAAACAACGTAAAAAGACAATACATGTCAAACCACGGATAAAATAAGCCTGAATTAGGTTAAACCTGTTTTGCATTTACATGTTTACATTTCATAATTCCATTTACATCCGAAAAAGTTGCAAGTCAGCGAACCAGAATAGCTCACCTTAACTGACTTAAAATGTCTTAAACATTTCGATAAGCCGAATCTAGACAAAAAACATATTCATAAAAGTCCGCGATGATTTCACAGAGTTCGCGCGGGCGAGAACACGGTTTGGATGGGCGGCATTTTTATACGGAGACGAGAAAAACTGAAACGCATCAGATTGATTTGTTGAGAATTCGGGTTGGGTGGTCATCAAAAAAACTAATAAATAATCGGAATTCTTCACAGAACAACATCTAGATCTAAAATAGCCATGTCTGTTTCCATTTATAAAAAGTTGCAAGGCCAACACATAAGATGAGCTCTTAGTCAGCAAAACCATAAAAGCTCTTCTTAACTCAATCATATAACCCCTCAGCCGTCTCAAACGTTTCGATAACCCTAATCTAGACAATAAACGTGAACCAACAATGTCAGCGATGATTCCAGAGCGGAGGGCGGGCGGAACACGGTTTGGGCGGGTGGCATTTTTATACAGAGACGAGAAAAACTATAAAACGCTTTAGTGGATGACGATTGATTAGACGTGAATTCAGGATTCAACGAATTGAATTGGATCAATGTGGTGATCTTTTTTGGTATGAGTAGAAGGGACTAAAGTAATTTTGTCATTTATTTGGAAAAAAATGTATGTGCCATAATTCCAGGATTTTATTGCTTATATCAGAATTCTGAAAGGTGGTTTGGTTTTCTTTTTCAATGGGAATAGAAAAGAATAATCTTGCCAAAGGACTTTTTAGGGTTCCGGACCAAAATGATAAAAAGGAACCCGTATACATAGAATCACTCTGTCTGTCTGCCTGCCTGTCTGTTGGTCACAAATGGATATCTCGAGAACTACTAATGCTATCGACTTGAAATTTAAAATTGTAAAAGATAACATTTTTTTACTAATATAGCATATATGTAAATGTTAAAAAATATTCTAATTTTGATTGCAGGGGAGCGGATAGGGGATCTCAAAAATTTTAAGTGGAGTTACTAGGCCGTGTGGGATATCATATGAAAGGTATTAATTTGCACATTAATAAACAGTTTTTTATTTTTCCTTTAAGCCGTATCGTTTTTGAGTTATTTACAAAAATGTTGAAAAAACGACCGTTCCCTTATCTCCGATAAAACGAAAAATTACAGGAAAATTATTACAAACTCTTTGAAAAGCATACTTTTTTAGAAATCATCGAAGGTGTAAAATATCTACATAAGTTCCGCTATCAGACAAGAGATGGCGCTGTCAAGGTTCTCCAACAAATATAAACCACCTTTGTCATATATTCTAATGTCACGGAACCCTCGGTGCGCGTGTCCGACTCTCTCTAGCCCGGTTTTATTTAATTGAGGAAGAAAAATAAATAAAAAAACAAATGAAGATACAACTGTTTTCTACAAGTTTTTTTTCTAAAAAGCATTAAAATAAATAATGCTGGACAACAGGTACCATCTAGACTCAAAGTAAGCTCTGCTTGTTTTGGATCTAGATGGTATAGTCGCGCTCATTGTAAAGGATACCACTAAGCCTTAGTGTTACCCTAGTGTATCCTTACCTTAGTGGTGTCCTTCATTATGAGCACGACTGTACCTGTTACGTGTTGTAACCATTATGGTCTTATGAGTACCATTATAGTTGACAGAATATGTAAATATTTTTTTTTACCAGATATGTTTTTGCTATTCTCAGTGATAACAGTTGTATACATTGTAACTTCGCGTTTGAATTGTTTTCAATGTGGTTTTTTTTAGTAGAAAACTAACGTAGACAATTAAAGTTAAGTAACCCCCTTACTTCTAAACGGTGATGAAATTTAATCAAGACTTAATTGACGAATTATTGTCAATTTTGTATGAAAATATGTAATTTTATTTATATATATAAGGAAATACTACAAGTTCTTTTTCATATGTTTCCGTCTCGTATATATTAAATTTAAAAAAAGTAATTGTAAACGTTATGTTTTTCTTTTTTGACTCTTAAATCGTTTTTGGAATTGCCTAATTTATATATTTATCATTAACAAATTTTAACGCTTACGATGTTGATTATTATAATCTTTGAATATTCTTATTAATTCATATTAGTAACCTAACCTAATGGATTGTGAGTAAAAGCAAATGCCATGTAACACCGAGTCGTGGCCACAGAATAACATTCAGTACCAGGTACAACTCCAGGATGTATGGTGATTTGCCTGGGTATAAATCGGATTCTATTTTCACTTTAAGTTTATTTATTTTACTTTATTTTACTTTAAGTTTATTATCGTTATTTGTAACATTTTGTCTTTTTTTAAGGTATACATTTCCTTCACGTTTTTACTAAAAATATTATTCTTCTACTAGAATTACCTGAGTGTTTTTTTTCACTTTAAGCACCTCATAGACCAGCCCTAGAACCAACTTTGTAGAAGTGAAAATTCTGCATATAATTTATACAATAATTCCAATAACATTCTTGTTAAAAGTACCAGCTCTACCATCTACAAGGATTCCGTAGGCAAAACCTCTTACCTAATACCTCAGACAAAACTGTTTCTTGTACCTATTTGTAAACTGCTGGTTGAACTTTCTGAAAAGTTTACTTAGAACTTACTTGGCGTGCGTGTGGGGTGGTGCGGCACCGAGCGTGTGGCGATAGCCTCAGGACTCACTACACACTACCACCAAACGTCCAAGTCTCTAGTTCAAACTTTGTTCATCAATATCGTAAGTGGGAAAGTTATATGTTACTTTCGCGCGAAGTTGAGAGTCAGACGTCGCGGCGTCGCGTCAGCAAGCCGACTGAACGAGGTCGGCAGTGAGCGCGATGAGCGCGCTGCGCTGCTGGGCGGGGCTCCCGCGCGCCCCGCCTCTCCCCGCCCACCCGCCGCCACGCCCACCTGAATTAATAAAGGCGGCAAACACCGCTGGACACGCGGACAATGCCGCATTGTCCTACGTCCAAAATAGTTTCAATTAGAATCGAGGCAAGGCACAAAAGCGCTCGCCGGCGGATCGTTCACAGCGAAATTGACCAATGCATGACCGATTAGGGAAAACCCTTTACAAAACTATCGATGGTTAGCCAATTTGTCAGAACAGCACCGACGCAAATTGACCAACAGTTTAACAGCTTAACTAGAATAAGGTCATTTGTATTTGACTATTAGGCAACATCAATCAATGTCTTGTCCAATTCAAAATACGGCTTCTGTTATACTGAGTTTATTCTAATTTATACAACCAATTTAAAACATTAGGTTCGTCAATTAAATGAACTTGAAAAAGCGATAAAGTACTCGTAATTTTAATTTTTTCAATCAAACAGGATATTAAAACCAAAATAATAAATAAATGATATATTTTTTGTATCAAATGATACATGTACATGGATGATACCGACACGACGTCAAGAAGTAACATATTTATAATTTAGATATTTATTAGTTGGTGCCAGAAAAACTAAACAAAGTACGTGAATAATATGATGAAGGTTCAAAGGAATTCCATCACATAGGTATACAATTTTTAATGAAGTACTTCTGAAATGAAAAATTCTCCCCGCAGCTTCGCACGCGTTATGTCTGGATAAAAAGTAGTATATGTGTTAATCCTGGTTTACTACCTCTATATTTATGTAAAGTTTCAGCTCGATGTGTTCCGTAATTTTTGCTTGAAGTGGTAACAAATATAAAAACAGACTTTTGGATTTATTTATTTATTTAATAGGATATCCAACACAGGGTTACACATAATACACATAATACTAAGGACTAAATGTTAATAGCCTGGTGCTCCCGTAATTACAGGATGTCACAGCATGTACATTTCATAATATAGGTGAGATTTTTAACACAAGACGAAGACGTTTGAAGAAGCCGCTCTCATTTTTAAATATAGTTCTTTCCACAAACGATTGACTCGCTTGCTGAATGCATAATTTGAAAGGTCACTGTTACACTGCTTTGCATAGGCCTCTCTTTGCTTTAGCCATTCGCCTCTTTTGTTAGCTATTCTTGATCAGGTGGAACTCACGGTCATCTGAATATCGTCAACCTATCGGGATCGTGGACGACCTCTATTTCTGTAACATTTTCTCGGCTACCACTCATTCAGCGTTTTCTTCTACCTGTCGTCCAAGTGTACTGCCTTACTCCATTTGAGCCCCATTGTTTGCGAGCAGATATCCTGAATTTAATTCCATGTTGGGGAACCAATTTTACGATGAGTCTGATGCCGGGCATGGTGCGTTTATATAAAATCTTTATAGTAGTCAAAAAATAAAATCATAACATGGGCCGTTCTGGGTAAAGGTCTCCTCCAACTCTTTCCATTTGTATCTGTCTTGCGTTGTCAGCATCCAGTGTTAACAAGCGAGATTTTGTATTTCATTGCTCCAGCGTTCTTTAGGTCTGTCTTCGTTTCTCCTTCCGCTAAGACCTGTCCATGTGGTGGAGCGTTGTGTGCATTTTCAGTCTAAATTTAGTCAAGCCCAGCCCTACGTTAATCCGTAGGCTTAAAGACTAGAATACTTTGTTCCCTAGCATGCTGGCATGAACGTATTGTATTATGGAAGATGCAAGTTTGCGCTCCATTACTGAGAAAAGGCAAGAGGTACAAACCTTAGGTTGGTAATTAATCAAAATTAAAATAGATTATTGCCGTGGGGTGCCGGTAGTAGAATGTTGCCTCTCTTCTCTTTCCCGTGGGATGCAGCATCCTTCCGTGTATCAACATCCCGTACTGCGCTCGCCAACCAGTCTGCCAAGCGAGCTAAGTATGGAGACAAATCCCTATGATCTTGGTGAGTTATGGGGGATGCCTATGTCGATTGTAGTCAACAGTTCTACGGCTGAGATGATGATGATGCAAATAGATTCATCTTGTTAGACTCTAATTCGATTATGCCTTAATACCAGCACGGAATTAAATATATCATACGGGATTCCTCAGCGCTCTATCATTTGCCCGACTCTCTTCGATACGGTACTGCTATTTATTTATTAAGTATTTATTTATTTAATAGAATAGAATAGAATAGAATAGAATAGAATAGAATAGAATAGAATAGAATAGAATAGAATAGAATAGAATACGCTTTATTGAAACAACATAAAACATACAAACAGGTATTAACAAGTAATAAATAACACATTATGCTGCTCAATGGGCGGCCTTATCGCTGAAAGCGATCTCTTCCAGGCAACCTTTGGATGGACATGAATGGGTTGAAAAAAGAGACGACGGTAATACTTTGTGCACAAAAAACAACGTAATGAGGAAGACTTAATGCTAATAACATTTACTACCAGTAAACCTGGGCGTGCAAGAAAAAATGAGAAGGCACAACAGAAGTAAGAAAAGTTTCTAAATAAATATTAATTAACATAAAAATATATATGGTAAACATAAAGTACCAACAATAATAATCTATTCCGAGAAGAGAGTTGATAATTTGTGTTCGAACGTGTACTAAAAGGTTTTGAGCTGGTTTCGAAACATCTCTACACCAACATCCTTACTTTAAATGCGAACAAAACAAAGTGCATAACTTTCTCCCTGTGAAAACCAGGCCAATACAACGCCTCTGATTGTATGTTTCGTGCCCACTCAATCCAATGTCTACAAAGTCCAACTGCCCAATACATGAAAGAAAAACAACAACAAAATACTTGATTGTCAGAATAGGCCAACAAAGTAAAAGTCAATAAGTGTTTATTCAATACCTAGAGCAAAAAGCTATATTGAATAAACACTTATTATCTTATTGCCACACAGAACAATCAACCTTTAGAACATAATATTACATATTTACCGCAATTTTCAAGACCTTCCCTCCCGTGCTAGTTATAAACTGTGTTACAGCAAGGTAAAGAATATCAAACTACGTTTACATATAAAATTACATCACAAGGTTGTAGATACATACATATACATAATACTAATATATAGAATAGATACATAATAGAGAATAGAATAACACCTAAATACACTTAGGTATATAGTTAGGTCATCGGGTTAGACAGGATTAGACACGTCGCCGATGTGATGACGTGTGCGCGCTAGAGTCAGGCGTCCTACAAACTTTCTGAACACTACATCTTTCGGCCAAAAACCAGCGTCCATGAAAGTAGCGAGGCGTTGGGTAGGTACTCTTACCATGAAGGAATTGAAATTCACCTCACGGTGAGATTCCAACCTTACTACTCTCAAAGCTAAAGCCAACCTTTTTCTTCAAATACTCGGCCACAACCTCGGCTGTCACGGGGCGTAGTGGACGCGGGAAACGTAGAATTGCGTGGTCAGTATCTCAGCACGTAGGCAGGACATATCCTGTAGATTCGGAGCAGCAGTGCCGCACTGATTGCGACATGTGGTTCTTCTCTTCTTCCTTTCTACGAGAACAAAGCCATCCTTGTCGCATCGGCTCTTCTCAGGATTCGAAGGCAAAGCGGTACGCTTAGGCTTGCGGCGCTTCTGCTTGAAGACCTTTGTAGGTTGTCGCCCAGGCTTCTCTTGAGTGCCTGGGCGAGTGGCGGCGACAGTTGCATATTCACGTGTGGGGGTAGAGGTGACACGTGATATGCCCGGGGATGGATTGTGGGCGGCGGCGGCGACGAGGGGCGCGGGCGCAGGCGCTGGGGCGGGTGTGCACGCGCCGCCTCGCGGTGATCCCGCCGGCGATCCCGACGTCGACATAAACTTAATACTGACGCGTTTAACTGACCGCCTCGTCGAACGTTGACGTTGGACGCCTCAGGTGACCTAAATACCGCAGCGGAGTTTCGCAATCTCGCAACTTCGGTACGTAGGTCGGTGATGATATTCTCGGCAGCTTCCAACTTCAATTCCATGGCATCCAAGTGATCACGGAGGATCGCAAGGAGTTCACTTGCCACTCATGGCAAAACACGTGCAACGGACAAAGCCGCGCGGCTCGCGAATGTGTAGGTAATTCGAGTCGATACAATGAGACGTGCGATCGCTAGGGCGGCCTGCACTGCACTCTATCATATCAGGTTAATTACAGCTAGAGTAAGCAGCTAATAACTATAAGCTATTTTTCATTTTTCATTTCTATAGCTAATTTCTAATTTAAAATAATATCAGACACGCAGCAAATGAGGCTCAACTAAAGATTACATATTTCACTTTATGTCACTCCTTAATATTATATCGTATAAGGTCTTGGGGGGTGTAGCTGCGAAGTCTCGCCTGCTCCCACTAGAGAGAACAGAGAGTTGTGCTTAAAAATGCATCTTCTAGACCATTCAGTTACTCACAGTTCTAGAAAGATTTTTAATACAAGTACGAAAGAGAGATATTGTTTAGTTTTGTTACTTAATTAAACTATTACTGTACTTAGCAATCTCACTTTTTGCTAATAAACATATTTTATTATTTGTTATTAATAAACTGTTTTTTAAGTACAGGCCTTAATATTCTCACTGAAGAGAAGAAATTCTCCCTAAAGTTAAAACACCCTCAAGCGTAAAGCAAACTGAAATATCCAGCGGTCCAGCGAAGCTTGCAAGGTGCTCTCGGATCGCAGATCTCGCTCGCCAATAACTTACGATTAGATGGCTGCGTTTGCTTACTGAATTTCCTGACCAGTGCCCCTATCAGGCACAATATTCCCTAACTGATTCTCACAACACAGAGAAAATATGATGGCAAAAATTACGAATACACTCGTTGTTGTATATTTGTCACAAAGTAAACGCCACGGCAAATATTTCCACGTTTCTACGGAGGAAATGTCAAAACTTAACATCTCTAAGGGAATCCGAGCCGCTATTATATCAGGCGTAGGACGTCTACATCTGGACATAGTCCATATGGGTTTTCAAGTACTACACTCCGGGCCTGGTTCTTGGTTGTTTTATTATGAGGGGTTGTTTCGCCTTGCTTGGCAGGCGTGTTGTCGAGCGCAGTACAGGGCGGTAAGTCACGGGAAGACGCAGCTGCCCATCTTCCGGAGGTATCCCTTGGCAGGCTCTTACTTCATCTGAAGGTAAGAGAGGAGGGTAACATTCTACTATCTGCACTCCACGGCATTATACTTCATACCAATAATTAGAAAAAGAAAGATAAATCTTATATTTGTTCGTTTCAGATTTTGTTTTCTTGTGAAAGAAAGAAGGCAAAAGAAACACCACTCTTTTACTTTAATTTTTATGAAACATCATTTTTGTAGCCACATCTCATTAGCAATCATGCAATGTTTTTTGTAATTAGTTATCAGAGTTTTTATTAGCATGTCTAATCATATTTTGCTTGGGAAATTCCTCCCTCATGGGTATATCCATGAGGGGTAGTTGCCATACTCACCACGCTTGGCAGGCGGGTTGGCGTGCGCAGAACGGGATGTTGTGTTGATACACAGAAAGATGCTGCTGCCCGTCTTCCGAAGTTTTCCTTAGCAGATTGTTATTGCATCAACTGGCAAGAGAGGAGGGGCAAGTTTCTACTGCCCACAAACCACGGCAATTGCCGGCACCCCACGGCGACCGCCGGCACCCCACGGCAAAGATTCTAGACAAGATCACATTATCGGTTGAGCACCATACAGAGTAACGATACGATATTTCCTTCGTGATGTGGACTCAAAGGAAGGCCAGTGTAAATACGTCAAGATTTTCAAATGCGACTGAAGGTATCAGAGCGTTATTAACAAACGGGTCTGTTCAAACATACCGATGACATTCGATAGCTTCAGTTTGAGTGTTTCTGGAATGTATCTGTTCAGGTTTTAAATCTAACAGGATTGAGAAGAAAATTTATTGTTGTTATCTACGCTTGCGTTGCACTGCAACAGTGCAACGCATCAGTGCAACGCGAGCGCGTGAGAGGGAAGGAGACGGTACCTCGTAAAAAAAGCTCCATTCCCTGACGAAAGTTCCCCTGGGAGGAAGTGAACACGTTGGATACCTATTTTCAACGAATATTTAACGTGAGTAGAAAACCCGTTTAACATAACAATGAATAGTGTAACTCACGAATCATTTGAAAGTGAAAAAATTGATTGTAGTGATGAGAAAGAAACACTTTTGACAAATCACATTCAAATCAAATCGTTTATTGAAAGTAGTAGTAATCATTTAATGCCTTATGGTTGGCATTGCCCTGTCTTATTCCGTGATAAATAATCATTATCATAATGCATTATATATCAGTTTAGCAACGTGCTTTAAAATTATAGGTCATATAGCTTGTCTATTTACTACTACTCAGCTGTAGGACTACTGCCCAAGTCCACTGCTGGACATAAGCCTCCCCAAATGATCTCCACGAACATAAGGGGGTTGTTGCCATTCTCACCACGCTTGGCAGGCTGGTTGGCGAGTGCAGTAGGGTTGTTGATACAAGAAAATACGCTTCTGCCCACCCTTTGGAGATGTTTATCCCTTTTCCTTGGCAGATTTTTACTAGATCCACGGGCAAGATAGGAGAGGCAACATTCTTCTGCCAGCACCCCACGACTAACTTAATAACAAACAATACGTAGGTATTTATAATGTTATTTATATAAACAAAAAAATATTATTATTATACCTATATAAAATATAGCATAATAAGTTATTTTTTTCGTAAATAATATCTACTCTAATTTTATAACCAGTAATTTAATTAGGTACCTACCTCTATTTTTTTTAGGCTACAGTGTATACAAAGCTAAAAGGAGGTGACAGAACCCCTAAACAGCAAAATATAGTTTTACGAATTTCATGGACTGAAAACCATTGTTCCAGTATCTACACAATTGTACTTAATACACCTTATTAACGCAATCATACCGAATAATAATTTACGCTATTTAGGGTTCCGGACCAAAATGGTAAAAAGGAACCCTTATTTAGGGTTCCGGACCAAAATGGTAAAAAGGAACCCTTATAGAATCACTCTGTCTGTCTGTCTGTCTGTCTGTCTGTCTGTCACAACTGGATATCTCGAGAACTACTAATGCTATCGACTTGAAATTTGAAATGGTAAAAGACAACACTTTTTTATTAACATAGCATATATAAAAATGTTAAAAAGTATTCTAATTTTGATTGCAGGGGGGCGGAAAGGGGATCTCAAAATTTTTAAGTGAAGTTACTAGGCCGTGTGGGGTATCATATAAAAGGTATTCATTTGCACATTAATAAACAGTTTTTATTTATTCTTTAAGCCGTACCGTTTTTGAGTAATTTAAAAAAATGTTGAAAAAACGACCGTTCCCCCCCCCCTTATCTCCGAAGTTTGCAGAGATAAACCCGTGATATTTTTATTGCTAATAGAAGTGTATGTAAACTTTATAGGAAAATTATAGCGAACTCCCTAATTTGCATAGTTTTTTAGACAAGGAGGTTGGAAGGGGGGTTTTCAAAAAAAATGTGAAGTTACTAGGTGATGTGGGGTATCATATGAAAGGTATTCACTTGCACATTAATAAACAGTTTTTATTTTTCCTTAAGGCCGTATTGTTATTGAGATATTTACAAAAATGTTGAAAAAACGACCGTTCCCCCCCCCCTTATCTCGGAAGTTTGCAGAGATAAACCCGTGATATTTTTATTGCTAACAGAAGTGTATGTAAACTTTATAGGAAAATTATAGCGAACTCTCTAATTTGCATAGTTTTTTAGACAAGGGGGTTGGAAGGGGGGTTTTCAAAAAATTTGTGAAGTTACTAGGTGATGTGGGGTATCATATGAAAGGTATTCACTTGCACATTAATAAACAGTTTTTATTTTTCCTTTAAGCCGTATTGTTTTTGAGATATTTACAAAAATGTTGAAAAAACGACCGTTCCCCCCCCCCCTTATCTCCGAAGTTTGCAGAGATAAACCCGTGATACTTTTATACCTAATAGAAGTGTATGTAAACTTTATAGGAAATTTATTACAAACTCTCTACTTAGCATACTTTTTTAGAAATCATCGAAAGTGTAAAAATCTACATAAGTTCCGCTATCAGACAAGAGATGGCGCTGTCAAGGTTCTCCAACAAATTTATAACCGCCTTTGTCATAATATTATATTGTATGATGGCACGGAACCCTCGGTGCGCGAGTCCGACTCGCTCTTGCCCGGTTTTATTTTTTAATCTCTTCACAATTTCATAGACCAGCCAACTCTTACACACAGACAATTCGCTAAAATGAATTGTCTAAGAGGACCTGAAAGGCAAACACGCTGAGCGGTCACGTGCTCCAATATTTATTTTATCAATATTCAAACGGTTTGAAATTCGAATAGCCGCATTCTATCTCGCTTGACTGATATTTTAGTCATTGGACTTTGAATTTAAATGGCGAATGTAAAGTTTAATGAAATAATTTTAAACATTTTGTAGGTAAAATTATTTTAAAATGGTATGGTTGTGGTTTAATGTAGGGTATGGGTAATGTAATGTTGAAAAAACATTTATTAGGTGTAGGTTCTTACATCACAATGTTTTCTCTTTTTAATATTGATCTGAAAAACAACAAGTTAAAATGCAAATTATACAAAATACCTCAAACTAATTTTACAGAAATACGATCTATTTTCAAATAAAACCTATACTTTCTGCACATATTTTGAAACGTTGAACGATTATTTTAATGTTTATGCATACAAGCTGACGCGAAAAGCTAGCTTGAAGTGAATAGTCGTAAGCGCCAAAACAGTAATTCTCGTTTAAAATAAAAACTATTGGGAAAATATGTAAAATTCAATAACCATTTAAAAAAGGGTGTTTGCTGTGGGGTGCCGGCAGTAGTGTGTTACCCCTCCCCTCATGCCCGTGGATGCAGTAAGAGCCTGCTAATGGATACCTCCAGAAGAAAAAAATTCGATGGGCAGCAGCGTCTTTCCGTGTATCAAAATCCATAATCCGCTCGTCAAGCATGGGTGAGTATGGCAACTACAACCTCATGGAGATCCATGGCGGAGGCTTGTGTTCAGTAGTGGACGTTTTACGGCTAAAATGATGATTCGTGTAACCAACTACCAATTCGAAGAAATAAACTATAAAAAAAATCATAAAAAAAAATTCGAGCGTTTTGTAACTGCCTAAAAAAGTTGAAATCCCTGACGCCAACATCGTCAATGCCTCGTCTTAAACCTATATTTTAAAATGTAAAGTTACGACTGAGAACAGCATAACAATGGCACATGACATTAACCTAACCGAGTAAGCTATCCTGAAACAAAAAATGTTAAACACCTCACAATGTACAATCGATTGCGGGCACAAAGCCATCCTCACCTGAAAAAGAAAAACCATTTTAGCACCAAGTAGGATCGTGTCAAACACGTTAATGCTTTAACGAGAGCGCTCAGTGGGTTTATTTTCTGCCATCACCACTCTCTGGAATGCTAACCATTGAAGCTTTAAAGGCTTTGTGGACAACACGACTGAAAAGTTGGATCGGTGTTTTCCCTTGTTTTCCACTGTTAGGACAAAACGAGTGAACACAATCAAATTATTATAATTATTTTTTTATAAATATTATTTCATTAATATTATAAAGCTCAAGAGTTGGTTTGTTTGATTGTTTGGTTGAACGCGCTTATCTCGGGAACTAATGGGCCGAATCGAAATATAATTTTAGTGTTGGATAGCTGATTTATCGAGGAAGACTTAAACTATAGTATATCACTACGAAAAATAGTATAAGAGCAAAACATCAAACACGCACGAAGTCACAGGGAACATCCCACTAATATTACAAAGCCGAAAGTTTATTTGGATGGAGGTTTGTTACCTCTTCACGCAAAAACTAGGCTACGGATCGAGCTAAAACTTTGCGCACGTATTGATGTTGATCAGGATTAACACATGCGAGGCGGCGGGCAGAAGCTAGTCTAGTATAAAATAAAAAGCCTTTATTTCCACTGCATTCTGAATTTTGCACAAATTAACTATTCTTATTTTAAAGTTGTACTATTTATTTTTATTAGTAGTTTTTTTCATCAGCAATAGACGCCTCCCCTAATTTCTTCCCTTTCTACCTTTGACTCGCCTGTCGCATCTAATATGGACCACATCTTTGGTTATATATGTCTCTCCACCTCTTCTTGGGTCTGCCCTGTTTATATATAAACAAGCATTGGTCCGTACCAATGCTTGTTTATATATAAACAGGGGAATAATACCCGTGTATACCATAAAAGGGGGCGAAGGCCTCAAAAGGTCACCAAAGGTTAAAAATGGCATTTTTGGGTTTTTGGACGTTTTCGGCCATTTGAAGACTTTTATTTTTTTTGGTGACCATTTGAGGTCACAATAACTCTTGTCCCTGTGACCTTATGATCACAAAATCAATCCCTTACTCAATTAGACCCTTCTCTCAATTAGACGGTGCTAACAAAAAAGGTTTTATGTAAATCGGTCAACGCATTCGCTTGTAATCGTCCCATGCACAGACAGACAGACAGCATTATGCATATAAGGGGGCTTCGTTTCATAATAAGCTAATATAATTTATTGTATTAAGACATTAAGACGTAAGGTAGACGACCCTAAAGCAATATCTTGGACTAAGTTATGGACTGTAGGGGCCAGAAGAGGCGTCCCGCTACATATGTACAGTGACCAGGGAAGAAACTTTATAGGAGCCAATAGCTTACTGAAGAAAGAGTACAAAGAGATACAACAGACAATCGACGGCGTACTCTTAAGCAAATTTAACGACTATGACATTCAGTGGCACTTCAACGCGCCGGCTAACCCTTCAGCAGGCGGTCTGTGGGAAGCGGCTGTCAAAAGCCTGAAACATCATCTACGAAGGGTGATAGGTGAACAGAAGCTCACTTACGAAGAGTTTATCACCTTATTACACCAAATCGAGGCCCTTCTTAACTCACGACCCTTACTGCGTTTAAGCGAAGATCAAGATGACGATTATCTATGCCCTGGAAACTTCCTCATAGGATCATCAATGATTTCTAGACCACAAACTGATTCCAACCATATGAGCTTGACTACTAGATGGCAACTAATTCAAGCAATGAATAAACAGTTTTGTAAGAAATGGTCATCAGATTATTTACAGCAACTTCAAGTCCGCGCCAAGTGGAGAACACCATCGAAAAACCTAGAAGTTGATGACATCGTTCTCATTAAGGATGAGAACCTTCCTCCTGGCAAGTGGGCAATGGGTCGAATCATCAAGGTACATCCCGGGAATGATGGTTACGTGCGAGTGGTGTCTGTCAAAACTAAAAGCGGCATCATGAAAAGGCCAATTTTAAAACTGTCACCCTTACCAGTAAAGCATGAGCAATCACAACAACAGAGCCATGACACACAAGCTACAAGGGATGACGTCACCTCACAGACACCGGCTCACCCGTCGACAAGCGGACGACCGTGACGCACAGGAAGACAACCTCTGAAAACACACTTCACTATGGCAATGCTGCTATTTCTCACCTTCTTTACCCCAGGACAATGTTCATACAAGATCACAACACTCAGCGATGATAAAAACATCTACTTCGATAAGATGTATCACATATTTAAGCATTCATATACTTACTTACCTACCTACTTATTTTAGCATAATTGAAATATTTAAGCATTTTATACAAACATTTCATTTTACCTTTTATTGTTTACATTTTTACATGATTTTATGTGCTTACGTATTTTTTGCTTTACCTTATTTTATATTGTATTATGTGTTATGTGACAGCTACTAGAAACTTTGATTTATTTGTTACCTTTTTGGCCGGGAGAATGTACGGAGAACCGCACGATAGGTAATGTCAACGAACTAGGTCAAACAGCTAAGCATTTTGTTAACGCACACATACAATAAGGTTGTACCTACTTTATTACTACATTTACAGATCTACGTTAATAAAATCTTCAGTGTGAAACGAGCACTCGCGGGTTTCGTTCTTATCTACCCCGCTACAAGCCCCTACATTTTTGTTAAGGCTCGAAGGACCAAAATGTAGGGGCTTGTAGCAAACGCCAAGGGGACCCAATATCCCCTAAATTATTTTCAGCCGTTCTTGAAATGATATTTAGAAACTTGGATTGGACAAATAACGGGCTCAATATAAATGGCGAAAACCTAAGCCACTTACGTTTCGCTGATGACCTTATTTTGTTTTCCGATTGCCCAAAAACCTTAGAAGTTATGTTGCAACAGCTATCTGATGAGAGTCTTAAAGCAGGGCTATCAATGAACCTAACAAAAACCAAAATAATGTCAAATGCTGCACATATAGAGATAAAAATAAATAATGAAACAATAGAATACGTAAAGGAATATATATGTATATATCTAGGACAACTAATATCTACAGAAGACTGCATGCAAAAAGAAATAGAAAGAAGAATAGCTAATACATGGAAACGATTCTGGTCACTAAGCGAAGTGATGAAGAACAAATGTATGCCTATAAATGTAAAGAAAAAAGTATACAATATGTGTATTCTACCATGTTTACTTTACGGGTGTCAAACCTGGGCATTGACCGAACAATTAGCTAATAAATTAAAAATTTGTCAAAATGGAATGGAGAGAAGTACAATAGGAGTAAAAAGAAAGGACCGAGTAAGACTAAAAGACATAAAGAGCAAAACAAACTTCAAGAACGCATACACGACTTACAAACAACTAAAATGGCGATGGCCGGGACACATGATTAGAGAGAATAAAGAGAAATGGACTAGTTTAATAACAGAATGGTATCCACGAGATGGTAAAAGGAGTAGAGGTAGACAGACAAAGAGATGGGAGGACGATATTGTTAAAGTGGCAGGGCCAACATGGACGCGTACAGCAAAGGACAGGACAAAGTGGAAATCTTTAGAGGAGGCCTTTGTCGAAGGACAAGCTGTTTTCAAAGACGAACCGTTTGCCGATTTATAATGTGTTTTTGTTTATAATAATTATATATATTATAACTTAAGTTTTAGGCATATATAAAAACCAATGTAAACATTAAGGAACAGTAATAAAGGCTTTTTTTTTTTTTTTTTATTTTTTTTTTTTTTATTTATTAGTTGCAACTGTGGGTTTAAAACACCACTACCACAGAAGTCCACTCTGTCCTAACATAAATAGGACCTCAAAATCTTTTCCTCAGAGCATTAAATACTAGGTAGGAAATTAAAAGGAAGGAGTGAATCATAACATATCCATAGATTGACCTCATAAAAGGAAGACCAGAGTTAGCTACCTAGCTTGCTAGACAATTCAAAGCTGAGCCCATTTTGTGTTTGTTACAATATTGGTGTGTATTGTTTTTATTTCTAAATGTGTTGAGAGATAACTCCGCATTTCACTGTGTTATAAATGAATGTATTTTTTTTATTATAAACTACAATGAGGAAAGAAATATTTATAAGGAACAGTTTTTTTTAGTACGGTTTTTTCAGGAAATTAAATTAATTAAGCTTTTTATTACACTTAACTTTTGAAACTATCATAGTTGTGAAGTATAAGTATGTAAAATTTACGAGATATACATAACTATGATTTGAGAAATATCGGAAAATTCAGAAAGACTCAAATCATGGTAAATATCCTGTAAATATTGCATATAAAGGCTTTTAGAGTTTAAGTTTGAATTTAAAAGTTGGATGAAAAGTCGGGTTGTCTGTAAAGCCCTACGTCTCAATTGGTATTCAACGGGAGCGCGATCGAACGGAAAATACACTTGTCATACATTTAACGTGGCCTTTTTTAAATATTTCAATGCGAAGGGATGTCGCTTTATTTGAGCAAACATTACTGATTGACTGAAGGTTGAGATTTGTTGATTTCGGTGTGGAGATTGAATAAGACGTCCTAACTTTATGTACTCAAGCAATTATTTTTACATTGAAGGGTAAAGTTTTTTGAAAGAAATTATTATTTTCATCAGTCCTTAGTACTTTCGTTTGTAAAATTAATGTTCTCATTCATATCAATAAAGAACCAAAAAATACAAACAAAATTTTAGTCTACTTATTATTACATAATTATGAATTCGTTAGTTATTTATTTAAAACCTGTGTAGATCAAAACGTATTAAAATTTATCTTGGCTCTGCAACGTCTAGTAGAGAATCCGTAGTATCTTAATTATAAATTAATTACCATTGATGATATATAGTAGAAATATATTACCAATCAAAATTAAGCTTTGTTAACACATAATACATAACCTATTGCTTGACGTTTCGTTAGGATTGCACTTATCGTACGCTAGGTACATCGGGTATTTTTGCAACGGGTTTTTATTGGGTAGGGTAGGTAATTCTCGCGTCAGGAGACTCAGTCTTGTTCAAATACCTACCCGACTAAATATTAGGGGTTAAGGATGAACGAGTCGCCCATCTTTCTATACAAACGTGGAAGGGTAACTACTCCACTGTTTGACGTTAACCATCCAACACTAAGGATTATATCAATTTATCTCGTCATAATCTATGTTTGTATACACCCCAAACCGTAAAACAAAGTAATTATTTCAAAAATACAAGCATCTAAACTTTCGTATTTCAACACTGATTTTAGCCCAACTTTGGACGAAACTAAATAATATAAGGAGAAAGACACTCAAAAATAAACGCCGTTCCGACATAGTTTAATTATTTAAAAGTTGAAATAAATATTATTTTGAAAAGTGTTTCTATAATAACTCTTGTGCTAAAAGTCTATTTACATATTAGTATATTACATATTATAGTCTATTTAAATATTGTATTTTACTGAGGACGCACTATTCACACACTTTCACTAACATACTGTCATCCGGAGACACTGGACCTGGCGAGAGCATCCCAGCGCTTTCGCACTGGACACTCTGGATGAAATGCGCCATAGTCGTTTCGTTCGAGTTTCGCCATCCTGCAGCCCCTGCATAACGGCCGGTCGCCTACTATCCATACGAGACAATCTTTCCTCAGATGCTCGCCGCCACAGTGGCTGCACAGGTCCGCTTTCTCCTTGCAATACTTGCGCCCATGGCCGAAGCCAAGGCAGCGAGTGCAAATTTAAACTGGAGAAGCGGACTTGGTCAACCACTCTGCGATTCTGCAACCCAATGAAGACGGCGCCCCGTTCCGTAAGTCGCCGCCACAGGATCGGCGAAACCTGAAGTACGACGTGTGACTCCGATGGGTTCCTAGTCTTCCTTCTGAATTTAATCTTCGGGTGTGTCTCTTTTAGAACACCGGCCATATTCTTATTTGATTCTCCGGCGACATTTATGAAAGTATCATTGTACGGACACTGGCAGAATTGTGACCGCTAGTCACAGAAGCCAAAAAATAAGCAGAAGAAGAAGAATTTAATCTTTGCGCGGTAGTGTTCATCACTGATGTCTCCTGTAATCTCGCGATTTTGTAGTTTTAGCGAGTCCAAAATTTGCTCATCGGTGTTTGACGAGAGGAGGTTTTTGATCATGATCAGCGGATCTTTCGGGACTAGGATGATGGTGATAAAGCCGGAGTAGGTGTCTAGTTCAGTCTTCACTTTATCTCGCATTTCTGCGGTTCCATATGTGATGATTACTTTCTGGTCTCAAGCCTTCCTCACTGTATCAATCTGGAGGCCGTTCTCTCGGGGTTCGAGGCAGTTTCCGATGGAAGTAATCACCTCCGCGCAGGAGTCTGTGACATTATCTGACTGTACTAGAAAGCAATGTTTTGGCGACAGATGGGTCGGCGGGTAACGTCGGCGTACGTCGGGGTTTAGACTGGTTTCTCAAGGGCAACCATTTCGTTTCGGATACGAATAGCAAGGTCAGCGACGGATTGTTGATCGAACGTGAATTGTTGTTTGCTTTTTGCAATGAGCATAAGTTGGTCTTGGATGTCCTCAAGGACATTTGAAATATTGGGGTCAGTTGAAGACTGGGTGGGAATGGACTTAAGAAACGCAATTTCATCCTTAAGTTTTGAAATATTTTCTTTCAAGTCTTTTTCCTGCGATAGAAGACGGTTTTCAAATTGGGTCTGGATTTTATCGAGCTGGATGCTTGCTTCTTTTTTTTGTTGGCAAAGATCGTTGATGATGCTGTACAGGCCACGCACATCGTTGAGGACCGCCTCCTTGATTGACGTTTTCATATTCCCAGAGAAGTCAAGTTGGGAAGTGGCATGGTGGAGGAAATTGTGTGTCATTGCCACGACCGACACGACCAACTCGGGCAAACGTTGGATTGGCACTCTATAATAAAGGTTATAATGGGTGAACCTTAAAAAATAGACATGCTATCACTGATTTTTTTAAGCTCTAAAAAGGAATGAATTTTCTCCGCTTGTGCAACATTTTTAAATGATGCTCCTATTAGTCCTGGCGTGATGTTAGTCCTACCTCCTAGATAGTTGGGCTATCCAGATATTTTTCGGATCAGTAGTTCCTGAGATGAGCGCGTTCAACCAAACAAACAACCAAACTGTTCAGCTTTATAATATTAGATAATGCTTAGTACACAACTTGAAGAAAAGGGCGCTGGTGTGACAGCGGTCAGCGTTTGGCGCGAACTCGAAAAAAGCGAAGAGGTAGAAGATGAGAAATGCGGCGAGGAAAATGGAGCATAAACAAAAAAAATATTTGGTTGATAGGAAAGTTCTTCTTCAGTAAACGCAATTCAGTTAGTAAAGGGTCTACGAAATATTTTACTCAATACTTCCTTAGTAAATATGTTTAAGCTGATAGTTAGTGATATGTCGTGATAGCAAAATACTAAAACAGACAAAATATAAGCTATAAAGATTGTAATTTATCAACCGCTCATTTTCGGCGAACAAGGTTCTCTTCACAAATCCCCTAGGACCTCTTACATATCTTACACAAGATGTCACGTCACTTGTACCGATCATTGCGGGTACTTTCATAAAAATACACAGAAAATGTATTCAGGGCCTAATTCGTGGCGCTCGCCGCACGTCGCTCTTCGAACCTCAAACGTCAAATTTGCGATCAGGGCTGCCAGCATTGAAAAATATTGGAGCTAGGAGTCAGAAAATACAAGATAACGTTGGAGATACGTTGATTGGTTTTTTTTTTTTTACTTTTAGTATGAGAATAAAAAGAATATTAGGATTCCAAATTTAAACTTTAAACTTTTCGTAGGACTCCTCAGGTAATAAAAATATAATCAGTATAATAAAAATAATAAATAATGCTGGACAGTACACACAGCAATATCTAGCTAGCCCTTAGCGGTTCTAAGGCCTTAAGGACTTTACGTACTAGATGATGAGCACTTTTAGGACTGATTTTTGTAAGGATTTTGCGGCTAAACACAATCACGAAGTGTATTTATGTGTAGTTATGAAACATGGCATAAGTATTACTCGTAGTAGGCGATCTTAATACTTGCTGACTATTATTTGTGAGCTTTATAATTAAACTTGTAACCGGGTATTTAATATCGCGCTCACCGAAAGTTGACTCCGGGCTCCTATCGAAGTGGTCCCGAAAAATAATAATCGTAATTTACACGAAAAACACCCGGTAACTTGTATATTTATACTGTGTTCCAATCGCGAAAGTTTAAAAAGCCAATATACAAGGGCTGTATTTACCGAAAATTCGCGACACTACTTGCTGTTAAAGTACTAGGTACCAGTCTATCGAATCTCCAATATTTATACAGTACCTGCACCCCTGACAGTCGGCTCACAACGTCTTCGTTCGAGTGACAGTCGGCGACATATTTTATTCACGGCGCAGCGTCGTAATTCCGTCGATGCAGATAAATTGTTTTACCGCGGGAGCCACGTACCACGGATCGCATTAAATAGATAATGATATGTAGAAGCGGTATTGCACACCGGTAGATATGTAACAAGACAATACAAGAATAACTGAATTGTACTCCTAACGGAAACGATGTATTATTCCCATTTGTATACCTGGTACACAAACGGAAAACCAAAGTTCGCAATGTTATTATTTTTTTATATTTTTTCTATCACTATAATGTGATTTTTTTTCATAAATAAAAAAATAAAAAACGAAACATAAAATTTTATCAAGGACGTTTTCATTCCAATGCTGAGCAAATTATTCCGCCAAATCCTACTTATACCTATCAAAACCTCAATATATCGGAGACTAAAAAACAAACTATTATTCTATACTTAGTAATTTTGTTTTTATAAAACACATTACATTAGGCACATATTTTTTTTACTTTCATGCATATTAGATTATAAAACGCACAAAATACAATTAGATGGAAAAAACTACAATTTATTTTCACAAACTTCAATTGTAAAAGCATCTGCGTGAATTGCATTAAAATCGAATTTCGTTTCTATACCATTCTACTCCCTTTACTATGAGTTTGGCGTTTGCATGATGAGCCCGTTTTTTTATGCTCGAATAAAATTGTGTTAGCCAGCGGCGGAGCGACGTGTGAACCGTGGATTCCCAAGAAATTGTTTTTGGCTGCTTTGATATTTATGAAAGTTGGCATGTGAGTTTGAGTGAAGGGTATTCGGTGGCTTTAGGATCCCCGGACATTCTATCCGGAATAATTTCTTTGGTGGCCAAGAATTTACAGCTTTATAGTTGTATTATCTAAAATTGTATAATACCTACAGGTTGTTCTAAAATTGTATGTTTTTTACAACCGCCATCGCGCCTGAAGGAAGGAGGATCATTTATCACTGTAACATATAATTTTATTTATAAAAACTGTGTCTTTAGATGCATATAAATGTAAATAAAGGTATTACGCAATCAATTCCGTGTTTTAGATATTTAAAAGGTATTGTGATTGCGGAAGATTAATAAAAACTATTAAAGAAAAATCTAACAGTTATTTCACTAACTCATACATAACACCCTTTTGCTTTGTTAAACCTATGCGTATTAGGGCAATCATAATTTAAAGGTATTACGTATACTAAGATTGTAAGATGCAACAAGAGACACTAGTTTCGGTAGCGGTCGTAAATTTGTTGACAACATCAAAATCCGACATGCGCTGGGACTGCGCCATCAATATTAAATAGACGTTCAGGTAAACAGGCGTATTGGTTTAATCGCTACTTCAATCAGGAGCGTACTCATTTACCCCAAAATTAATTGCGTTTTCCTCAGTTGAGTAATCATAGACGTCTTCTAGTTTAAGTAACACAGAGATTTGTTAACATGCATGCTGTCCTCTCTTGGAAATGTATAACAAAATCAATGTGTCTAGCAAACCACCCGCTAACTCGCACTGTAAAGTTTATTCCTCTCTAAGAGTATATTTAGTGAAATGCAAAACCTTATGAAAAAGCTTCCACCTTTAGGAAAGTCAAGAATCGAGTTAAAATCCTGCCAAAATCGATATTTTTAAGATTTTTAATTTTCTTCAAACCTTATCTAAAACTCTTTTATAACTAAAACGTTCAATAGAGTCTTTATTATTGTGATTCTTTACAATCATAACTTTTAAATTATAAAGCAATGAACCTCATCGAATCACTAAACTTGTTTAAGTAATTATAAGTTGATTATAATCTAGAAAGCTGTTTTTATTTTACGCACAAAATACAATAGGACGCTAATAAAAGGAGTTAGGGTTAAAAGAAAATACATCTACAACTTATACATATACTAACGGTTATCATTTTACTTATCATCTAGTACCCATAACACAAGCTCTGCTTAGCTTGGGGCTAGATGATGCTGTGTGATTTGTCCAGCATTATTATTATTATTATTTTGGGTATAGATTTTCATCAGCTCGGCTTTAATAAGGCCGGAATTATTATTATTATTATATAAAGTTAAATATGAATATGAAATCTGAAATGCAGAGCAAATCATCTCCCTTGGTATAGTTATTATGGTGAATTTTCAAGATTGGGCAGTAAGCTAAGGAGCTTAACCATTATAGCAGAAGTAATAAAATACAATTCAAATTCACAGATTAACATTTCCAAGCTTGCAAAACCTGAAACAGAACTCGATCTAATTAACCCTAATTTGCATCGTCCAAAACGCTGTAAACTCTAAAACAGAATCACCTTTGACCCGTCTCGGAGTTCCGTGGGCGGATTATGATGTTTATACTGAAAATAATGCGCGGTCGCGGCGTTCAGTGCAAATATTTGAAGACGTGTTCAAAGGGTAGTAGCTTTTTGCAGAGGTCCTTTGAGCAGACCGTGGTTTGCGGTCAGGTAACCCGATTACAGGCCTCTATTTTAACGTAGTTTCAGCTACGGACTTGTGCAAATATTTTGTTTATAAGGTATTAATTTCATGATACAATATCTTTTTAAATAAATACAATGATTATTAGGTGCCTGATACGTAAGAGGTTCCGTGTTCGGTTCCCGTCGGGGTCCAAATGTTTGCTTTTATACAGATATTTGTCTCATTATACAGCCCTTATACAGATATGGGTCTGGGTTTCTACTTATGATATTATACTTTTTGGTTTTATACAACTAAATGACGAGACAAGCCGAAGGCCCACCTGATTTGAGTGGTAACCTCACGTTACAACTACAAAACCGCGGTGTTCTCGTTCTTAAGCACATGACCAACGCTACACTGCATTGCGCCCGTCACCTTGAGACAAAGAGTTGTCTCATGTGCTTCGTTATCTTATGCTCTGTAGGTTTTTTTATTAGAGCACATGTTTAAGCATGTTTCAAGAATAAAATGCAATGAAAATATTTAGTATTAATTCCGCTTATGCATAAGCGAAAATATTTATTTTTAATTCCGCTTATGCATAAGCGGAATGAAAACTTGCATTTTATTGTCATGGATTTCCGCAAAATAAGACCTGATTCTATTAATTATATGTTTCAAGAACCTAATATTCATAAATTATCTACGATCTGATCTCAAGAAATATCTGAGATACCAGGTAAACCGCTAGCAAACCCTAAGCGATTCACAAAACTACCTATAAAGAGTAGGCAGTAGGAAAGAGTACCATTAAGTTTATTTTGAGTCGGAACTCAGCAACGAAATAAAATAAACTTGATGGCATACAAAGTTAACATCTACTTTTACGGCTGACTGACAGTAAAATGTATCAAATAAAATTGTTATCCGTCAAAACATCCCATGCTACTTTAACATGCGGAATGCAGGTATGCCCACTGCTGCGAGAGGTACAGTGATCTCAGCTCGCTAGAAGGGACTACGAAATCAAAATAGTAAAGGTAAGGATATAGAAACGTTTATGTTGCATATAATGTATATGTATATAATTTATATGTATATAATGCATACATAGTACGATCATACAAAATACCGGAATTCAGTTCTACAACTAGTGACCAAAATGGTCACTACTCAGCACGTGTGGCATAACGGGTCGTACCACAGCGCTGGTCTTCCGTAGTTAGCAAAATGTGCGGTTAGTGCTATGCGTTGTATTATGTAACCCTAACAATTTCCAGTTTTCAGTAAAAGATACAAGTATTTAAACTGCTTTCTATGTATGATTAGAACGTTTTTACAAATAAAACCGGGCAAGAGCGAGTCCGTTCCATCATACAATTATATTATATGTATGACAAAGGCGGTTTTATATTTGTTGGAGAACCTTGACAGCGTCATCTCTTGTCTGATAGCGGAACTTATGTAGATTTATTACACTTTCTATGATTTCTAAAAAAGTATGCTAAGTAGAGAGTTTGTAATAAATTTTCTGTAATCTTCACAAACACTTCTATTAGCTATAAAAGTATCACAGGTTTATCTCTGCAAACTTCGGATATAAAGGGGGGGGGGGACGGTCGTTTTTTCAACATTTTTGTAAATAACTCAAAAACTATACGAGATAAAGGAAAACTAAATGGAAGTTAAAAGGAAGTTACTAGGCCGTGTGGGGTATCATATATGAATGGTATTAATTTGCACATTAATAAACGGTTTTTATTAAGATTCTAGGATAGATATATATACATATGCTTTGGGTAGTGTTTTTCTTAACTTGACTATAAGTCCTTCGTGCCAAACTTTGTCAAAAGACTGGGCTACATTTAAAAATATAGTAGAGCAAACTTTTTGTTTTCTAGGGTTTTTTTCTATGATATTTGTGATTCTATGGACCTGATCTATAGTTGAATGTTTTTCCCTAAATCCAAATTGGTGATCTGGGATAAGGTTCTTGGCCTGTATGATGGGTTTCAATCTCTTGCGCAATAATTTTTCAAATAGTTTAGACATGATAGGGAGTAAGGTAATTGGTCGGTACGATTTACGTCACGAGGTGGTTTTCTCGGTTTTGCTATCATTATGACTTCTGCTTCTTTCCATAGGGCAGGCACGTACCTTAACCTAAGAGCAGCCTTGATGATGTTCGTTAAAATTTAATTAAGGCCTAAAAAGGTAGTGTATGTAATATTTCACCCGAGATTAGGTCAAATCCAGCCGTTTTTTTTTGGGTTTATGTTCTTAAGTATTTCACCTCGGACTTCTCTCGGGAAAACCAATGGTATGCCGAAGTCTTCTTCTAAGTCTTCTTCATTCGGTTTGAATATGTGTTTCAGGTGCTCAGCGAACATTTTAGGTTTTTGTTCATTACTGACGGACCATTTCCCATTTTTTTTCATTTATTTGGAATTAAAACTAGATATTTTCTTTGCATTTTATTGTTATGGATTTCCGCAAAGTAACACCTGATTCCATTAATTAAAGAAAAATGTGTTTAATAAATAGTTCTTTCACAGTCAATTGTGATTCATCATTATCATCTCAGCCGTACGTAGGACTGTTTTCCACGTACGCTGGACATAGGCCTCCCTCATGGATCTTCAAGATCATTAAGGGGTTGTTGCCGTACTCGCCACGCTTGGCAGTCGGATTGGCGAGCACAGTGCGGGATGAAAGAGTGAGGTTTCTTCTTCGCTTCTTTCTCTTACTTGGATAAAAGTTTTCTGTAGTGAACGAATTCTATTATTGTGCTTTATTCAATTTAAATGTGTTTTGTTTTTCTTTTGATGTGAAACATCTATAGCCGCACGTAAAACCGATTTCTGTCGCCCACGCGTCGCCCTCGTGGTTTCTTTAGGAATTTTCTTATACGGCTGAATGACAAGACATGCCGAAGGCTCTAAGATCTTTTATTTATACGAATGAATGACGAGACATGCCGACTGGACTGGACTGGACTGGTTTGGACTGTACTGTGCAGTATTTTTTGTATTTAATGAAAATAGAGAGATAGATAGAAATATAGAAAATACTTTATTGCACACCTTAAAACTAAACATAATAACAAGAGAAACTTGAGAACATAGTGACAATTAATATAAAAAAATAAATAAAAATAAATTAAATTTTAAAATTGAAAATAAATGTTTATTAAATAATAAACAGTCATCATTTTCTGGAAAAGAAACGTAATATTTTATTTTATCATTATGTCATATCCTAGTTCCTATCGTAATTTGTTCTTTTCTGCATATTACTTTTACAAAATAATGTCGATGTTTCACATCTGCCAGGTGTCCCGTGACGGCTCACATTTTTTTTGTGAATTGACTATTCTATGTAGCTTTTTGCTCTAATGTATAAATACTTACTGACTTTTGACTTCTGATACAGGGATAGACATTGCTGCTCATCTTCCGAAGTTATCCCTTAGCAGATTCTTACTGCATCCACGGGAAAGAGGGGAGGCGCAACATTCTACGGCTGGCACGACAATGGCAACAACATGTTTACTAACAATAAAATAACATCTATTAGGTTCTGTGGAACTATTTTTTAGGTACGCCTCATTCGAAGTGCCGCATCCAGTTATAGGTACAATACATGATTTGTGTGGTGCTGACTTATTCAGGGGCTAGCAAAGGCTTCACTCTACCTGCGGTTAGGTGTAACTTAACGAACCCTCTCTGAATCTTTAATATAGTTTCATTTAATGTAAGCTAGTTTCCAACTTTTGAAGGCTCATGTTTGTTTTGAAAGGGTCGAACTCTTACCCATAAGGTAAGCAAACCGCAGATTCATTAACGTCCTATCGGAAATATAAAAAAAAAAAATATTTTTAGTTTTTTAGTTATAATATGGTTAATTGTAAGACTTTTATTTTATATACACTAACTCACTTGGAAGCTTCACTCGATATAGTCTTGATGGCAGAAACGCTGAAAAGGCTGCAACGGATGCTGGCCAGTCTAGCTTCAGCTTCGCGACGGATAGGTCTCGGCATGAATTTGGATAAAACCAAAATAATGATCCGGCACCTATCTGTGTGAATGGCTACCTACTCGAAGTTGTTTCTGAATATACCATAAGCAGATTTAGCAATAAAGTAGAAACAACTTTGAGAAGGAGGCCAAGCGGAGGATTCAGCTAGTCTGGGCAGCGTTTGGGAAACTACGCAGTTTTCTCATTCGAGATACCACAATGCTTAAAACCTAAAGTTTTTAACCAAAACGTGGACACTCACAGTACGGCTGGTCCACCAGTCTAAAGTCGCTCAGCGAGCTATGGAGCGTGCAATACTCTTAGTTTTTCAGAAGGATAAAATCCGCATCGAGGTTATTCGACAGAAGACCAAGGTGTGTGCTGGCCGTAGATAGATAGAAGATAGAAAATACTTTATTATACAAGAAACATATATTATGTTATATCAACCATATCTGTCGAAGAACCAATAGCCGTTAGGGTAAACGAGTTCTTGAGTCGAGACTGCGGCTTGGTAAGCGTAGTATGGGACGCCCACCAGCTAGATGGAGTGATGATTTGCGAACAGTCGCTGGCAGACGCTGGATGCAGCATGCTGATGACAGGGCGAAACGGCGCAGATTTGGGAATGTCCAGCACTGGACTAATTTGGGCCGATGATGATGATGATGAAAAACTTGGAAGCAATTCATTGAACATATTTTTTTTATTTAAACTCCCCTCAACACATTGTTCTGTAATGTCAATCACTTAAACCTTATTGACACAGAATAGATTGAGTCAATAATACCTTTGTCATAGCAGAAGCGAGTCGCCAAATAATAACCAGAAGGCAGCAGGTAATTCAAAGCGGAATTAATTCCATTACCAATACAAACATCCACCTCAGAGTCGGCCGAGGCACCCTTCTTCGTAAATTAGATTTTGCATAAAGCCTATTTTAATTTGCGCCATCGCTAAACATTGCCGCTCTTTAATGTTTGAGCGCAAACGGAGGGCAACGGCAGCGGCTGGTTGACATTCGGCAACGCAAATATGTTCTTGGTGAGGTCGCGATAATAAGCTTAGCTTACTGAGACCGGCCGAGGGCGGGCGGCCGGCCCGGCCCGCCTCGCGCTGTTATTAAATTCTTTTGTCGGCCACCAACGGCAAATGCCCAGTTATTTACGTGCGGTCCGCGGGATCAACGTAAATATCTCCTGTGTCTTTTGAACTGACGTAATATGCAGGATAAAAGAGGATTGCTCGAATGCTTTTGTTTTTATAAATCTGGATCTCGGGTCAACGCTCCCGAATATTTTATGAAACAATTCTTGTATAATAATTTAATGTTATACCTACATGGACGCAGGTGTTCAAATCCCATCCCCTCTTTACATCCACCACCCGACAAGTACATATTTCATAGAAAATACAACTTAAACAAGCTGCATTCGAAACGTAGAAAAGCTCCTATATACGTTTAGATTTAAGCTCAGCTTCATTTTGAGAATATTACTCTCCTTACAACAATAAAACTCATTAATTCGCTCGTGCGGTCGTGTTTCTTAAATGTTTCACGTATTAATAAAATTAACAAAGCGGCAGTAGGTACGCGAGAGGGCTATTTCCCGACAAAGCGTCAGTACAATGGAATCTAAAATAAATACGAGGACTTTAGCAAACAGGAGCTCACAAAGCGTCCACCTGGCAAACTGGTGGGTGCACCTGCTCTTTACAAAATTAACTGAGTGCAGAGTTCAATTAATGGCCGCAAGGCGTATGACACTCGGAAGTCTCGTGCCCAATACGTAGCCCTTTGCTGCTCCATAGGAAGACGTCACGTCTGCAGCTAACTTTTATTTTATTTCCAGAACTTTGTGGCAGCGCGGCAACGGCTACTTAACAGTTCTTCTTTTCGCTTTTTTGCGCTCTCCATTTGCACCGAATGGCTTTTCACACAAAATATTTAAATGATTTTTATGAACCCCCTACCATAAAATTAGGCTAGATAAAATATCCATTTCTATTCTTTAGTAATCTCCTCATCATATAAACGCGTCCCCACACTAACGCCACCCTCTTTGAAAGATCTCTATCGTGTAAAGTCGACGTGTCGGTCCAGTGTTAAGCGCCGCTTATCTAGAATTACACTGGTTTACTTGATCTCTCGAAAACTGCGAAATGTGAGGTTTTTCGTACGGTTTAGCTGAGAATTTACTATTTGTTCTTGGCTGTTGATAAGAAAATACACACACTAGACCTGTCTAAGCCTTAGACATTTCTAAGGCTTATCGGTTTATGGGAGATACCTTAGAATTAAGGGTATCTGAAATAAACCTACGAAAACTATTAGTCTACTTGCTTAAAACATACAATTAAATAAATAAGTTAGGGTGACCTAGTTTTAATTGTAAATTAATGTAGCTGAATAGTTAGATGACTACTTGAGTTACATATAAAGTAAACCATAACTTCAATATTATTTCCATCGAAACCAATAACCGTCCAATAAGCTCAACTCCATCTATCTCTTATCTACTCCTCTCTACTACTATCATTTAATATAATAGTAAAAGCCTAGTTCACTTTAGACAAGCCTTCAGCAATAAAAACTGGAAAACATGCGCTTGAACGAGCGCTCTGCCATACAAACAAAGCTATAGGAACTCAAGTGCGATCGTCACATTATCCAATAGTAGGGGAGAGCTTACGATCGGAAACCCTCTGTGGATTTTATTGCCATTCGTATTGTCGGCCAGAGATTTACTTTGACGTGTCGGAAATTCGTTTGTTGACTCTTCGCAGCCATTTTCAAATGTCTATCTCTACCACGCGGGTTGTTTTTTCTTTTGCAAGGATTAATAGCAGTGGAGGCAATTGACTTGCTATTCGTACGAATTGATAGCGCATTTAGGGTTTTATATAATCGCAGTGCCGTGTGGCGAAGCGACAGACAAATAATAGATTAGGTTTCATCATTTCAGCCATAAAACGTCCACTGATGAACACAGGCCTCCCTCATGGATCTCCATGAGGGGTAGTTGCCATTCTCACCACGCCTGGCAGGCGGGTTGGTGAGCGCAGTATGGGATGTTGATACACAGATAGACGCTGCTGCCCATCTTCCGGAGGTGTCCCTTAGCAGGCTCTTACTGCATCCACGGGTAGGAGAGGAGGGGTAACATTCTACTGCCGGCACCCCACGGCCACGGATTAGGTTTAACTATCTCTTATTGTCTTACTAGGGTTGTGTCTGACGCGTATCGATCGCGCGTTACAACCACATATGACGAATGACCCACCTACGAACTTTTACTATCACTGGCAGTGGCCAGTCTAGCAAATCTATAAAACTAGGACTCATTAAATACCCTTAAGTATCAGGTAAGAAAAGAAAATTATGAGACCCGTAATTTCACTCTCTAAATTCTAAATCAACGTGCTGCATAGTCCTGGGTGCCCTGCGCGAGATAAGTTCTTTACATTCATGTTTTCTTTTTAAAACTTTTACGATTTCATCACATTATATATTGGTTTACCGGGTATTTATCTCGTTATCGTCGTCTTTATCAACGAAACACGAAAAAACTAGGTTTCTAAATTCGAACGTATATTTTTTAAAGACAACGTTTCGGCAGATAGCTTTTATACGATTAGCCAGAAGACAGACACTAAGGCAAAGCGGCTGAAATGCATCGTAACTAACAATGTTACAGTCTGAACCGAGAATTATGTAGAAAGGTGAAAATGTAAATATGCTGTTTTACATGTAAGAACCGCACTTTGCATGTTGTGTGCCGATTACGAGACTATGCCGGAGCTATAATTTATCATATTTATTTGTTATAGAAAACAATTATGCAGCTGCAGTTTTAACTAGGTAATATTGTGTTTGAAATACTTCAACTGATATTAATAGAATACCAGTTAAGTACGGATATTCATTGAGCATTATTGAATATTGGACGACCTCCGTGGTACAATCGGTTTATAAAAGCCGGTTTAATAGATATTAGTCCCTGGTCTGGGTATCTTTGCATAATAAATATGTTTTTACAAAACCTTTAGCTTTAGATGTTGTTGTGTGTAATATCCAGCATTATTTAAAATTAATTTAATTATAATATGCTAGAATATATATTTACAGCAAATATAAAGTTATCTAAATATACTATGCTTAAACTATAAAGGGAGCTTGCGCAATAAACACTATTTTTTTTTTATTTTTTTTTTTTTTTTAATGCTCGACAAATCACACAGCATCATCTAGCCCCAAGCTAAGCAGAGCTTGTGTTATGGGTAGGTACTAGATGACTGATATACTTAATACATTATACTACATAGATAGATATTTTTATTATATATAGAAAAACACCCAGAACACCCTGAACAAATATCTGCAGATCGTACAGACATTTGTCCCGAGGCGGAGAGACTATTACTACACTATATTTTTTATTTATTAATATTTTATTTTTTATATGATTTGAAACTGTTATTGCGTTTAGACGCATCATTTAATGGTCATTGTGCGTGCATGTCGGCCTTAGTAATAAAAAATAAATACAGGAAAGGCTAAGGAAAAAAATCCACATGAGGACCATAGCTTCGGACACAACTTTCTGTGCTAATAAAACTGTGTTACGGCCTGTATGATATTTTACAGCAACGATGAATTAAAAGTATCCTAAAAACTACTTTTATAAAGCCTTTCATTTTACCGTACGTGAAACCAAACAAAGTCACACGTTTACCGCAGGCAAATTAAAAGCTCCACTGATTAATTCCAATTCAGTGCAAAATTGCCCTTTGCAGCTCCCAATACCAAATAAATCCCACAAAAGAAACAGGTATTGACACCTCCATCCTCCATTTTTGTCTCCATGTCTCCATTTGAGGGTGACACGTCTACAAAGGTGCAAAGGGAAAACTCAATTAAAACAACCTTCGTGGCACCTCTCGACCGAATCACATTACCGGACGATTACGCCCCATGCCGGGCTCTTTAGACGCATGCAAGTCAAATACAGCATAAATTAGTTTCGAATAGGTTTTGCCGTGTTTTCGTTTGAAATTGGACTTGGCGCAAACCTGAATTTGATATACATAAGGAAATATTTGTTCGCAAAGTTATACTTGCTTCTTTTCGAGCTAGTCTATGTAAGGTTACGAGCTCTGTGGCGCAGCGGGTGAAGGTCCGCCTGCGACGCAAGGGGTTGCGGGTTCGATTCCTGCCTCGGGACAAATGTCTGTACGATCTGCAGATATTTGTTCAGGGTGTTCTGGGTGTTTTTCTATATATAATAAAAAATATCTATCTATGTAGTATAATGTATTAAGTATATCAGTCATCTAGTACCCATAACACAAGCTCTGCTTAGCTTGGGGCTAGATGATGCTGTGTGATTTGTCCAGCATTATTATTATTATTATTATTATTAAGGTTCATCGTTCCTAATAGATTATGTGTTTTTTCACAATTGGTTTGAAGAATTGGTTCAAAATAGATAGTTTTTGATTTTAACATATTATCATTGTTTGCAAATTTATTTTTTGTCTTCTTTTCTAGCATCTATGCGTAGAACGCAGAACGTCTCAGAAATATTTTGTTACATAACTACCTCTATATTGGTTCGAAATATATACCCAAATATGAAACCAAATACATGGTTTTATATTTATTTTTAAGGGCACGGATATTGGTCCCTAAGATTGACTTACACAAAAATAAAATATAACCTTCATTTTGTGTAAATGCAGGGATAACAGACGTACCCGTCCACCATGATTTTCTTTGCTAATAGCTATTTTCAAGTTGTCATAACATTGTTGATTTTTCTTGAGGTCGCCTTAAAGTCGTGAAGAGAAAAATCCACGGGTAATCCCATTTAACTGTATCATAGTTATGACAAATTGAATATAGTTGTGCTTTTTTTAAGTATTAGCTCAAGAAAACCTTATGACAAAATTTTCCTGAAACATAACCTACATTATACCGCCGCTATACCGTCCTAAGCTCCATTATGATTTTCCTGAGTGGTATTATCGAAATGCGAAATTGTGTAAGCTCACCTAATAATTTTCTTTGTGTGTCTATCACCAAAAAAGTCTTATCCTGAAGACAATGAAAAAGTACCGGCCTCACAGTATCCGTCGTGTTGACGGGCGAGGGGCGTTGATGACGACGTCTTGCCCAATGGCCGGCTTAGGGTGGGTACGATAAGAAGTCATGATAGCGCAGCGATCCTCTCCAATCCGTGGATCTTTGGCCGGTCGTATCATAACAATAAAATAAATGCACGGTTTATAAAGTATATCGTTATCTACCAGGAGTGTATAAGGGCGTTGAGACGTAAGCAAAAGTATGTGTTTATAATCTAAAGTAGAATCAGTTCCAATAAAAAACACAGCTTATCAACGACAGGAATTGTAGATTTTCTTTGTTGTTAGAACGACAGACGACTGCTGGACTAGAGGAAAGTTGCTCTGGGTGTTTACTTTTTATTCAAATTTTAGACAGCGACTCTTATCTCCGAGATTACTCAATACTGCGAGGCTTAGCAATAATTATTTACCTATCCATTTTACAAACTTTGGATATGGCCGAAATTATGAATTAAAGTTGTTTTCTTTTCTTTTTACTATTGTATTTTCAATTCGTTTCTGATGGATAATCTTTGTAAGCTTGGTACGGGTATTAGGTATATTATCTGTGGTACTGGCATTCCACTTTTCTATTTTATATTACTAGGTTTTTATGTGTTGTTTTTCCTGACATTCAATATACCAACTATACTAAGCTTTTAGAGGTAGAAATAGCATTGCTATTAATAGTTCGTCATGTACACGTACGTTTTAAAGCAGACTAACTTCGCCAGTCATCTTAGGGCGCACCAATAACGTAAATTAAATTGGCAGAAACCATGTCGCCGTATCCGAAGCGTCATCATCAAATCACCATTAATAGTTAATGTTTTAGGCGTACTAAAAACTAATTATATCCCAAAACGAAGAACCAAAATTTAAACAAACTATTCCGTCCACCACCATTTCGTTCGAAATAAACTCGTTCACTTTTAAAAGTCCTGAAAGATGGTAAAACGTTCCTGTGTACCTCCCGCGATGGGTAATTCGATTTCAAGTTGGCTCATTATTTAATTGGGCGTCTACCGCGATGGGGCAAGTGCTTTTTACGACAATAATAAAGACTTTATATAAGTTTGTTGCGTTTGTCGCCGCGGGCGGCTTTATAATCTGGCACAGCCTCTGGGTTTTACATCCCAATTATTTAAACGCTTTATTTTCATGGCTGCTACGAATTTTAACGAGTCACGCACGCTGTGATATCGGACCGTATGGATACAATGATTTTCTGAGATGGTATTTTAATCCATATGAGAAAAAATCAAAATATATTTTTGAGATAACTAACTTAGACAAAAAGCAGTCGGAAAATGTTAGTTTCAGAAAATAAATTTTAAAATTAAATTCAAAGTTTTCAGTATTTTTAGTTGTTTGGGTTCCGGAACAAAATGGTAAAAAGGAACCCTCAGGTTATCACTTTGTCTGTCTGTCTGTCACAAATGGATATCTCGAGAACTACTGATGCTATCGAGTTGAAATTTGAAATAGTTTAAAGATAACACTTTTTTACTAATATAGCATATTGATATATGCTATATTAGTAAAAATGTTAAAAAATATTCTAATTATGATTGCAGGGGAGCGGATAGGGAATCTCAAAAAATTTAAGTGGAGTTACTAGGTCGTGTGGGGTATCATATGAAAGGTATTCATTTGCATATTAATAAACCGTTTTTAATTTTCCTGTAAGCCGTATCGTTTTTGAGTTATTTAAATTTTTTTAAATTTTTATTATTAGAGTTATTTATTTATTTAAAAAATCTTGAAAAAACGACCGTTCCCCCAATATATCTCCAAAGTTTGCTGAGATAAACCCGTGAAACTTTTATAGCTAATAGAAGTGTATGTAAAGTTTATAGAAAAATTATAGCGAACTCTCTAATTTGCATAGTTTTTTAGACAAGGGGGTGGAAGGGGTTTTAAATTTTTTTGTGTACTAACTTACTAGGTTAGTAATACTTACTAGGGGTATCATATGAAAGGTATTCATTTATAGTTTTCCGTATCGTTTTTAACTTATTTTCAAAAATGTTGAAAAACGACCGTTCCCCGTTTATCTCCGAAGTTTGCAGAGATAAACCCCTGAAACTTTTATTGCTAATAGAATTGTATATAACGATTACAAGAAAGTTATAACGAACTCTCTAATTTGCACAGTTTTTTAGAAATTATCGAAAGTGTAAAAAATCCACATAAGTTCCGCTATCAGACAAGAGATGGCGCTGTCAAGGTTCTCCAACAAATATAAACCGCCTTTAACATATACCATATTGTATGATGGCACGGAACCCTCGGTGCGCGGGTCCGACTCTCCGGGTTATTACCTACGTCATACGAACATGTAAAAAAAGTGTCAGTGTCAACTAATACTTTGTACCTCAGCTTTGTACCGTACTTTGATACTCGCTAGCTCATTGGTTTACTTATTTAAGTGACGTCATAACAACAGAAAAATATAGCGTCTACTGCGTCCAGCGTTTATGTGAAACTACGCGCGAAATTTAAAAATGTAAATTGTAAATAAATTTTTGTGACACTTATCGATTGAATAAAATTTGGTGATCTTTTAGTGGTTCTTAAGAGGTAGAATCTAATTGAGACACCTTTCGAAAATGGGAGTATTACTCAAACTCATTCATTTATTTCCATAGTTTGCATTTACAAAACTTAGGCACGTCAACTTACAATAAAAAAAAACATTTAATCTTATGTCAACAGGAAATAAGGCACATGAGATCGTTTTAAGCACTATGATTAGAAGCGATTAGAAAACACAGTTATTTTTAATAGTTAGTTTTTTAGTTGTTTCGGAGTTGGAGCAAATTTTTTTCCAAGCATTTTTGTCTTCTAGATAATCAGATATTATAGTAAGCTTTATTGAGAAGATTATATTTATTATTTTCTTAAACTTATTGATATAAAATTGCTGCATATCTTTAGGAATTTTATTGTAGAAGCGTGTATCTACACCGCCCTCTGAAAGATACATTGACTTGTATAGCTCTCATATAACAAGAAAGGTGATGGACGTGAAAGTGGATGGATGTAACGGAAGAGGGAGACCAAAAAATTATAGATGGACTGCTTGGGAGATGATATGGCTAGAAAAGCTAAGAATGAGAATCTGACGAGTGATAGGACACTCGTCAGATTCTCATTCTCACCTTTTTTAGCCATATCATCCTTCACGCAGTCCATCTATAATTTTATTTTTTAGGAATGGCAGAAAAACACAATTTGTACCGATTTCACCTAGGTGGGATAAGGGCAGGAGAAAGAAGATTACCTTTCATTTAAGTAAAGTTTCCGCACCGTCCCGTACAGCATGAATTAACAGTTTCTCAAGGCCATTTTATTATTTTTGCACTTGAGTAGATACGTGCTTCTTAATTTAGGGCTCTTCCTTGCGAGTGCGCATTTCATAGACTTTTTTAAGATTTCCAAGAGTATTGGTTAATAGTCTTTTTTAAACTTTCGCGATCACAACACATTATTAAAATATGGGATTATCGGGTATTTATCGCGTAATTACCTTTATTTTATTCCCGACGATTCGACAGGATTGCACCTGGTCGTGGTCGCGGGGAGACTGGCGTGCTGAAGTTAACTGCAGCAAAGCGAAGGCATCTTTTCAGACTACCCTCACTTGGTCTTCATAATTAGAAATTTAAGGCCGGTTCACACTGGGACAGCACACTACACTCACTGTATCAGCACACTTTGGTTTATTCACACGCCGAGTACACTTGGCTATCACTGGATTCCATGAGGCAGAGAGCCTGAAGCCGTCTTCACGATTAAAATTAGGATATTTCTTAATTTCAATCGAACCATCGAACCATTCTCTTGTAGTAGTGTAAATATTGGTTAAATGCTATATAACTATTAAAACGCAAGTTTGTACAGTGGGTAATTATCAATACAGTAGGTACTGTTTGTGTTTGTGTTGCCGCGGCTGTAGAATGGTGCCCCTCCTCTCTTGCCCGTAGATGCAGTAAAAATCTGCTAAGGGATACATCCGAAAGATGGGCAGCAGCGTCGTTCCGTGTATCAACATCCTGTACTGCGCTCGCCAGCCCGCCTCGCAAGCTCCGTGAGTATGGCAACAACCCCTTATGATCGGTACACTTAGTAATCAATGAGGGAGGTCTTTGTCCAGCAGTGGTTGTCCTACAGCTGGAAGAGAAGAGAGAGAGAGAAATAATATATTGTTTTGCTAGCCTACTTGAGAAATTTCTAATATCTTTTTAAATTTCCTTAATAATTATTTGAAAGTATTCACCATCATCATCATCATCTTAATCAGCCGTAGGACGTACGCACTGCTGAACAATGGCCTCGGTACCTGCAGATCCATGTGGGATGCCTTTGTTCACCTATCGAGTATGCGTATTTCAACAACCCCCTCAAATTTAGCCATGTAGAGGTTGTTGAAATACGCACCGCGCTTGGCAGGCGGGTTGGCGAGCGAGGTACGGGATGTTGATATGTACACTGAAAGATGCTGCTGCCCATCTTCCGGGTATCCCTTGGCAGATTCTAGCTGCTATGGGCATAAGAGGAGAGGAAACATTCTACTGCCGGCACCCCACGGCAAAATTTCATCCATATCTGACTTAATTTATGCAAAAGTTAAAAGCTCATAAAGCCGGTGTTCTTACCTACAAAACAAAATAGTAAGTACCCTTCAAACTCGAGATGTATCGCGCGTTCGCTTTACGCATATTTAATTACAAGACTGTACGCAATTGAACTGTGCCTAGGCCGATTCAGTTTACGACTCCAGGCAGAATGTTTTGAAGGCTTTGGAAGGCTTTTCAGCGCCACAATCAGTTTTACGAGGCTTTTTGACAGGAACTTTATTGAAGGCTGAATTTGGTGCGTGAATTCAAAGTAGAGGCATACAATTGTTTGAGAGTAAAGACGAGCGCTCGAAACTCCTACACTTTTGTGGTTCTACGTGGTAACTAAGATTTAAATGTAGGTTCATTTATTCTTACTAGACATGTAAACTATTTTTATTTCGGTTCTGTGCTACAAAATGGAAAGTCACAAGTATCTTTACAAATTATAGATACACATTGACATTACATTTTAAACACTCTGAACAATCATTGATTAGCACTATTACCACAGGTTACAGAAACTAATTATTACTCCTACGCTTTGATTTGAGCGTACCTTTATTGGTTTCGCATATAATTAATGTGCAAAGATTAAGGCGGAAACTTCACCTGCAACTAGCATTAATCAATCAATCAATCACTTTTTTATTAAAACCTTAACAACATATAACATACTTACCGTAATTATCAAGACCTTACCTCCCGTGCTAGACTATATATAATATATACGACGAGCTCTGTGGCGCAGCGGGCGAAGGTCCACCTACGACGCAAGGGGTTGCGGGTTCGATTCCTGCCTCGGGACAAATGTCTGTACGATCTGCAGATATTTGTTCAGGGTGTTCTGGGTGTTTTTCTATATATAATAAAAATATCTATCTATGTAGTATAATGTATTAAGTATATCAGTCATCTAGTACCCATAACACAAGCTCTGCTTAGCTTGGGGCTAGATGATGCTGTGTGATTTGTCCTGCATTATTTATTTATTTATTTATTTATATAAAACACTATTAATGACCATCCATCACACGCCTCACCAGTCTCTCTCGTCCTACCTTGTTCTTCAAAATAAAATCAGTAGAATCCTGAAACCGCCCCTCTCCAAGGCATTATTCACCAAGAACATCCCTCAAGACCGCGCAATCGTGTTCTGTGCCACTTTTAATAGCGCAGCGCACACCGAATGTAAATCTCCCGGCATATTCGCGCCAACAGTTGGTAACACAGATTAGAGAAATTGTGGAGCTGCGATGCCCTTATTTTATGTTAGTAAAAAGGTAAATTAATATAAATTATTCAAAAATGTGGAGAGTCATTTGATAAACAACCAGGATTGACCAATATCCTCATTGGCCAATATGCGAAGTCTATTGAGGCATTTACAATATTATAGAGGTATATTAAAAATATATTAAGAATACACTAAGTGGGTCCCCTACGGTATCCTATAATCATCACCCATTAAGGGTTTCCCGTACACGTCACACAACATGATGTTTAGATATAAATTGAGACACCGCCCAACATAAGGTTGCATCAACCCCATGGATGCAAGCGTCTATGATTCACAAACACCCCACGACTAATTTAAGATATTGACACCTTTTTGTACAATTAAAAAAAAACCTAAATCACATTTACTTTTTTTAATGAAAGGGTTATTATACTCGAAACAATTCAACAGTTTCGCTGTTATTATCAAATAACTTTTGACCCCTTATAGGATCGAGCTTGTTAACTTTTCGCGATTTGTTAACATATTAAGTATTTGTATTTAAAATACAGGATTTTATCGCGTAACTTTTTTATTATTTTCCCGACGATTGCACCTGGCCATGGTCAGGGACTGATGGCTTATTCCCCTTAAGGATCGGCCAGTTACAACCAAAAAGGGCATCTTCATGGAAAATTTTCCTCTTAGAGTTTAAAAAAATATTGATTGGATCAATCGTCAGAATGTTTACTCCCCCCTCCTCTTATTTATATATATTGTCTTTCAGGGATCATTCAAATATCTACCTAACAAGCCAATGCGAGTCGTGCGCTTAAGTCAAGCAGTGGATGATCTGAGATCACGACGTTGAAACCAAAACGAGTAAAAAAAAGCCTTGCTCAAAGCCTGTTTGTGGAGTAAACTCCACTCTTATTCCCCACCTCCACGGAACCACGCTTGATCCGTTGGCAACACCTGACTATTTACGTTACTGCGTCTCCTTAATTCCCCGCAATTTTATAACTTTCCAAACTTTACGCGAAATTGCCGCATTTCGAGAAATAATTCCTCTAAATTCCAAGTCACAACTCCTGCATTCTAAATGAAACACGTTCGTTCTATTCGTTTCAACATACATTTATTTAACAACAATATAATCAAATTCGTGCCTAACATAACATATTGTGCGGCATAAAACTTACAATCTGTTCTGGTAGAGTGTAAAACCACGTAACGTTTCATACATTTAACATTCAAGCTCAAAAATACAATTGTCTGAGGTAATAAATAGGTATCTTAGAATATACATGAATACAATGGCTTCGTTTCCATTGAAGAAAAGATGAGTTAGGCAAAGCGACCCTTTACATCTAATAAAGATGATATACAGCGCCAGCAACTGGTATTCACGGGATGCTGCAGAGCCTGGGATATTGTTGATGGATTAGGCTTGCACCTATTCCGTCCTCCCAACTTAGTCGGCTATTAGTGAGAAGAAAGGACTGAGGCATTTACAGGTCAATACGTCTTAAGCTAAGTAGGCGAAATTCGTCACGATGTTTTCCTTCGCGGTTAAAGCAGGCACATACATTTTTCAAGAAAAGAAAATCCATTGGCCGGGAACACCACCACGTGGTAGGTATGTACCGTTGACATTCGGTCTGAATCGAATGTCAGCGGTACATACCTACCACTCGGCCAGCAAGGCTTACAAACGAAAGAACATGCAAGTATTGACAAATCGTATTGTCTGAATCACAGCCAAATAATCACAATCACAGCCTGGTTGAACAAAAATCAAATCGTTCAATTTATTTCCTTCGTTTGTAATAACAAAACTCACATTCACTCGTCACTCTCCGCTTCAATGGAAATACAGCCTTATAAATATCTTATCACAATGTTATCAGCAAACCATAGGCATGACGTGTCAACAGGGGATAGGCAAAGGTTTGATTCGTTACATACGCCCTCACCATAATGTGACTGCGCCGTTTTGTTTCCACATAAAATGAGTAAGCTCACTCATTTGGAATCGGTGTACCTTTATACAAAGTGTTAACCGGACGTGATATGTGTTATTTTTTTCACGAAAGTTCGTGCAATATGATTGCACAATAGATGGTAACATTGACAGTTTGGTTTATTGGCAAAATCAGTGCGTGCGTCGGCGTTATTGTTAACAAACAAGACGATGCCACATTTTTGGTGTGAGAGCATTATGCTCTCACACCAAAAATGTCATATGGACATGTTAATCCCAAAAGGTATAAATCGATAGATATCTATCGATTTATATCTTTTGGGATAGGAATCTGAATTCGATTTAGTAGGTACTTTAGTCAGCTAATAAAGAACATTTGGCGATTTCCGCGGCTCCTTTGGTCTAATAGCCTCAGCTACAGTTGCGGGTTCTATTCCCGTCGGGGGACAAATGTTTACTTTTCCGCAGAAATTTGGCTCGCGTCTGGGTGTTTTCTATGTATGAAAAGTATGTATGTATGTACAAAAAAACATGCGGTTACCTTATATAAACTTTGCTTAGTTTGAGACCAGATTATTCCAGAATTATTTATATTCTATTTTTTTTATTTATAGCTTTTCGAATTTTATGCAAAAATACTCAGATGAAGCGCACTTATTATATGGAGTGGGGGGCTAGTAACGTTACGCGACATTTCGACACAATGTCACTATGTATCGCTGTTATTTTTTTATAACGTAAAGAATTAAAATATGGGTCAAATACCATTAGATAGTCTAATATAACAGGCTACAAATTTAATATTGAGCGTTTTGTATTTGAAACGGTTCGCCATCAGCTGCCGATCGCTCTCAGCTTTATGCCGAATATTCAATTCAGATAAAAACAATAATAAGTGCATATAAATTCCTTTCCTTTTCTTCTCACCATAGGTAATATCAACAACAGAAAGTTTTCTGCCGTAGCTAAATAATAGTTACTGAGCATGCAATGTCTATATCTAAGAGTAGGTAATATTGAGGTTTCTTTGCAATATTTATTTACATGCCAGTAAAATAAGAAAAGCATTTGAAATCCTTAGAAATTTCTAGATGCTTAGTTCATCACGTCAAAAATTTAATATAAATATTATATCTAAGCATATGTGTAAATCCAACTATACCTACATGTTACTGTACCTAACTGGGGCACGAAATATTCAGCATTTGTATAATATTCATTTGGGTTACCCATGGCTTTGTTAAGTACATAATATAAAATACTGATAAAAGTTTTATTCACAAAATCGACTTAGGAAGACACTTCGTCACGTAAAAAAACATTTTGTTTACATTTTCTTAATTTAGTAACGTTTAGTTTTACGTTTAGTTTACTGAAGTTTCAGTAGGTAATAAAAGCTGTTGGTCCCTTGGTTAAAATCATCAAAATGCCTGTTATGCACAATAACATTTACACAATATACTGAAAATCTCTGTAAATATTTCAAAAAACCTACCCTGTCGGAATGATCTACAAGACATAAAATTGCTATAATAAAATAAACAAAATCTACTGACAGGTATAACTCTAAATACAGGATCTAAATACTTTAAAATTTGTAGAAATTTACAGAAGTTACAATAAATTTATTTCCATTTAAATGTTATTTTTTAACATTTGTCATGCGTTTTTAGTATATTTTTCAAATTTAAGTTCTAGCTGGGCTTAGACAGTAGTTGGTAAAGCAGTTTGATTGTTATTATTGTTTATTTTTTATGTTACACCAATTTCGTTAATGTTAACTAGCTAGTTAATTTAGATACGACCTTTTTGTAATCTTGTAAAGTTGTCACTAAACTATTCAAACCAGCTGTCTAAATTATGTAACTGTTGGTCTAATAAACACATTATAAAAATAAAGTATCTAGCTTATTAATTATAAAGTTATACACACCAAACTCGTACAATGGGATCTATCGTTAAGATACCCCTTTCAATTTAGGTAGCTGCGTTTCATCGTAACTTATTGTTGTATGTGTGACATCAAAAAAATCTTTCTCTAATTCTTAAATATCTTTCATCTCATCTTCTCTCTTCGGCACCGGTAGAAATCTGGAATCAAAGCATGATATTTTTACTCAAAACTTTAAGAGCAAAACATAAAGCATTGCTAAGAATAAAATACAAGGCTATTACTATGGTTTCAAAAAATGTTTTGTTTGATTGTGTGAGCGCCTATCTTTGCCGGCAACCTTTAAATGTAGGCAAAGTAAAAAACACAAAACTCTAGCATCGTTTGACCCTATAACAGTCAAAAAGTGAACAGATTTAATCTTTTTTTAACTTTCGCGATCACAACACATTATTACTATATCTTAGATTATCGGGTATTTATCGCGTAATTCGGTACCGGTCGAAACGTCGGGATAAAACTTCTAAATAATGGTAATTACGTTATTAATATCCGATTATTCAATATAGTAATAATGAACCGATATAGGCGAACACAATGCTAACTGAATGATGGTAAAAATATTAAATATTATTCCTTTATTTTAAATATTAAATATTATTCCTCTATTCTATTCTATTCTAAAGCTTTACCTACTACTGCACCGGTATACGCGCGAAGTGACCAGCGCGTCCGCTAAGATCCTAGTTCTGTCGAAACACCGGTCACTAGGAACTGCTACTTCCGCTTGCTAATGAACCTCCAACTTACTAACCTATTTCATTAGCTCAAGGATCCAAAGAGAGTCTAATCCTCTGATATGAAAACTCACCACTCTCCTCTGTACATTGCATTCTTGCCAGTTAGCGGCTCTGATCAGCTTCCATTCTATCACTTCAACGATACATGAGACGACCGTTCGGATATCAAATAGCTAATTAAAAAGTAAAGGTATTATTACCTTGTAAGGTAAAGTTGATAAGTTACTTTATCCATGGCCAGAATTAGTGGTGCCGACGTCGGTATCGCCTCATCCGCCACCCTGCCCCGTCTCGCAGCACCCATGCTCTCGATAAACCCGCACGGCACCAGAGCACACACGAAGTAAACAGCTCGCGTCCGCCATGATCTTAGATTTTATTAAGCACCAGGCATCACTCCCGCTTTAGCTTGCTAAACTCCACTTCAACTAACTTACGTACAACATTGTCGCTGGGACCAGAAGAGAGTCTTGGCCGATACCTTAAAGCTGTATTACACTACACGGTATTCAGGGCCCGGTAGCTAGGGCGCCCTAATCGCCCTAACTACCAAGCAAGGCTTGCCGGGTCCGACCGGTCGCTCTAACTCTTATTACACCACTCTTAGTTAGGGTAAGGGTCCCTGAATATCGTGTAATGTAATACAGGCTTTAACTCGCCGGTTGCTCGGAGTACGCTCCAAAAATACTTGGGACGACCAATCGGTAGTACTTCAACAGGCTTATTTATTTATTTATTTAACACTTTAACACATAACAATTGTGTAAGGAGGACTTAATGCTAAAGCATTCTCTGCCAGTCATCCTGGGCGTGCAGAAATATGGTGTGGCGTGTTTTATTAAAATAGCATCTTTTGCTAAGATTAAAGATAATAGATATATAAAGATACAATAAATACAATACCTAAGGCATAAACTAATAAAATATAATTGGAAATTAATATATACTCCTATATAATATATATTTATATAATATACATGGATTACATATAAATATACAAATGCATATTTTAAATATAGTTTAAGTAAGGCTTATTGTTTTAGTTACCTTTTCCATGGCCAGAATGAGTGGTGCTGACGTCGGTGGCGCCTCACCGGCCGCCCTGCCCCGTCTCGCAGCGCCCATGTTCTCGATAAACCGGCGCGGCAAGCACCGGTGCACACACGGAGTGAATAGCTCAGCGTCCGCCATGATCTTATATTTTATTAAGCACCAGACATCACTCCCGCTTTAGCTTGCTAAACTCCACTTCAACTAACTTAGGTACTACATTGTCGCTGGGACCTGAAGAGTCTAGGCCGATACATAAACTCGCCGGTTGCTCGGAGTACGCTCCAAAAATACTTGGGACGACCAATCGGTAGTACTTGCAACAGGCTTAATGTTTAAGTGATGCTTAATGTGTTACCTTATCCATGGCCAGAATGAGTGGTGCTGACGTCGGTGGCGCCTCATCGGCCGCCCTGCCGCGTCTCGCAGCGCCCATGTTCTCGATAAACCGACGCGGCAAGCACCGGTGCACACACGGAGTGAATAGCTCAGCGTCCGCCATGATCTTAGATCTGTCGTCGAAGCACCAGCCGACTAGAGCGCCTACCACCAGAGTCGCGATCAGACCCAGCGGTGCTATCCAGTGGTACGATATGCGAAAGAGCGGGAACACTGTCTCTGGATCCTGTGTGAGAGAAGGGTATTTAAGTTAGATACGTGATTGATTGGAATCTTAAAGGGCTACAAGTCGACATGGGCGTTTGTAGGTCTGATTAGTGAATCTACATTTGCTAAACGAGAATGCAATAACACACGTGTTGGCCGGACTGAACAAACTTAGGTATTCATAGTCTGAACGGACGGTCACAAAAAACTCAATAAAACATGATCTCACCCATATCCTTACTAATGCAGGAAACACGTTTTGATCCTGAACACAGCATCAATCACAGCTTTTAATAAATACGTACATAAGACGAGAACTGTTCTCGTCTCGCGGCCCTCGGAGTCGGCCACGAACGGTGCTCATGAAGAAGGGCCTCTAAATGGTCTACGAAACGTCAGCAAGATGATAATAAGTTAGGTACGTGGTGTAAGCCGTATTATATTTATCAAATGATGTCTAGCCACGATAATTTCAATCAATCACAGCGTTAAATGAATTTGCACAGCGTCTGTTCCGCATCCACACGACTACAACTTTTGATTAAACACGTACGAAGAATTTGCAATGCATTGTTCAGTCAGGAGCAGTGTGGGGGTTTTAAGACCCCTAGCTGCGGCTGCTTGAGTCCCCAGCGAGAGGGTACCAGCGACGATGTCGCCGGATCACACCAGTTAATAATCAAACTCACAATGCCTTTGAACACGTACGAAGAATTTGCAATGCATTGTTCAGTGAGATTCAGTGGGGGGGCTCTAAGACCCCTGACTGCGGCTGCTTGAGTTCCCAGCGAGAGGGTGCCAGCGACGACGGCGCCAGCGATGCCCCCGGCGATGGCGCCGCGGTGCCCCACCCACCAGCAGACCATGCCGAGGGTGAAGATGCCGCAGGTGGAGCTAGCAGCGATGGCTGATAGTGCTGTGGCTGCACCTGAATGTGAATACAACATAGTTGATTTTATGGACTCCCAGGGAGAATAAACGCAGCGCTGCCTGACCCGAATGATGCTATCTACTATTGTAAAGGTCACCAACAAGACATGGATGCGATCAGCCCAACACCAGATGGCAACATTTAGGATGGCAGCAATGTGTTGATGATGATTACTTTTTTATTATTAAAGGACTCCCAGCAGACGGAATAAAATGTTTATTATTAACGTAATAAATTATGACAACTATGCAGTCTCCTAATTACAGGATATCGAAGCTTGCAATGACAACTTGTCAAAAGCTGGATCTTTGAACAGGATATTAATTATATTACGATCTCCGCGGCTTGGTTGGTCTAATAGCCGGATTTTCTAACCTAGAACTCCTCCCAGCTTCGAAACGACAACGACCATCAGTATCGAGATAACGGCCAGGGCAGCGGTCACAGCACGCGCGATGATGCCTTCCGTCAGGGGTTTGAAATGTATCCTCAGCCAGCCGTGGAGTAGGTCCTCGACCACCACCAAGGCACAGGCGTTCAGTACAGCTGATAGCGAGCTGTGGAATAAACATTATTTATTTATTTATTTAACTAGAACGGAATAACCAATAATTACACTAATTAATATTAATTTAATTTAAAATAACACATAATAATCATAATAATGAGTACTAAATAATGAGTAACAAAAATACAGATTGAATACATTAGATCAAATAAATGCAATTCTAAAATAATAAAAAACAATTTTCCTCCTTAGAATTTTGCGTTCAGAACGTCGCCTTGTCAAATTTTACGTTATTTGTAGTTTTATTAATCGTGAGAAAACCCAAGACTTATTCAGCTCCAGACATATTGACCGGCTCTTTACTCTAAATATGGCCGACTAAGCTGAGAGAATGTTATATGTGCTGGACAAGCCTTACCCATCTAAAATGTCACTGACAAAATCAGCTTTCTGTACGACATGAATGAACAGTGTAAATGGCGACGCTGTATAAATCATCTAAATGTCACTATTTATTCAACTTATAGCAAATCTTACCTCAATCCAGCTCCAAAAACACCAGCAAGAAAGACCCCTGAGAGTCCTGGGAGGCGTTGAGTTCTGGACACGAAAGTGACGAAGGCCGGCAACAGTCTGTCATCGACCAGCGGTTTGCCGTAGGGGTTGCAGCCTCCAGTGTACCATGAGACCCAGGCGATGATGCCGCTCCACACACAGAGGCTGATAGCGAAGACCGCGCCGATGCAGAAAATAAATAGTGCGCTGGATAAAGAAAAAAAATATATGATCTTAGTAATCTACATAATTTGTATTTTACTATGACAATCACACAGCCAAGGTCAAATGTAAAATGTAAAATGGAAAATATACTTAAACATGTTTGGGTATTTTCAGCATTTATATATTATGTATATGTAAACGCAATAAAGGATTTTATGCTTGATTGCGTTTATATATATATATATATATATATTTTGTAATATCAACAATCTTTTTTTAATTCAATAATTTATATAATGAACATAATTACCACAATTTGTTTCCTATTAAGTTTTAATAGGTCTAAACATTATAAAACCTTAGTTATAGAACAATAGCAACAAAAATTTGTCCCGTGGCGGGAAACAAACCCGCTACTACCCTGCACTTTTTGACACTGACAGCAACATTTTTTTCCTTTTTTGACAGTGACATTTATTTATTCGTTAATTCATAATGTTAATTGTTGTATCTACATGGTTGTTTTTTATTGTGCTTGTAATATATTATGTATCTTAGTACATACATATACATACATGTACTTACATAGCGAAAATATTTTATTATTATTATAAATAAAATAAAATAAATAAATTATTTAAATTATATATATGTAACAGTATAGGTAACAGTTATTTAGTATTTATTTCTTTTTTTTTTTTTGGATCATTGAATGGACTGCGTTAGGGTTCGTGAAGCCACCCTTTTAGGATCAGTCTGAAAACCAGCGCTGCCTCGTACCTCTGGTGCGGAGCAGCATATAGCTGAGACTGGTCCTTTTTGGCTAACAGCGGCACTGAAAGGACTTACTGGTGCCCTGCCCGACTATCTTTGTTCTATTATGTGTTTGTGTAAAAACCAACCTAATCGCATTGTATGTTAGCTATTATTATTATTTTTTAGTTTTTAATTTGGTTTTTAGTTTAAGTTATTTAATTTGGTCTTGTATACGTACTGTGTTTTGTCTGTGCTGTTTTGTTGCCAAATAAAAGTACATCTATCTATCTATCGATCTACTACAGAGACAGTCACTATGACTATGAATTCGCAAGACGAAATTTGTAACTTACGTTATGGCCTTCCTCTTGGTGGGCAGTGATATATACCTCTGCACCATGGTCTGGTTGACGGCATTGAAGCAGGTCCAGTATAGGAAGCCTCCGACGACGGCGCCCCACCCACTCTGCCGCTCGAAAGGTGAGAAGCTCCAGCTGAAAATAAAAAAGTGATTTCGAATCTGTTGTTGCACTTTGTAGAGCTAATTATAATAAGCTGATTACAGTTAAAAATAATAAAAAATAAGCCGTCACGGGTCGCCTGACAGCTATAAAATATACCATCGTTGTATTTTCTGTAGACTCTTTAAGAGGAACAATTCCGCTCTTTATCATTTTGTTATATATCTTAAAGGATTAGCAAATAAAGCAGGCTTCTGAAACGTAATTTTGAACTCGACTTATTTGCGGACGACATGACTTTATTTCAGAAAACCAGTCAAACTTATTCTGAAAGTATTCCTAATGTTTTTACACATTAGAAAGTGTTTTTTTATATAATTATTTGGGGTACCTCCCATAAACGTAAGGTGGGATGAACTTTTTAATTGATTTTCTCATTGTGTGGGGTATTGGATAGGTAATTTAAAATCAGAAAAGATACATGAAAAGATGCCACATTGAGCCCTCTCGTTGGGAATCTTTATCGGTAAAACATCCGGAATGGAGAAAACTGGTGCATCAACACATTAGGACTTTTGAGGAGGACAAAAGGCGTGTCTTGGACAATAAATGTGACGACCTTAAAAGCAGACCGCCTTCAAACATCCTCTATCACTACGAAAATAATACCCTGACGTGCAATTACTGCAGACGCACATTCAAAGCCCAAATAGGGTACATTAGCCACATCAGAGCACACGAACGAAGCTCATCCATATAAAACGTAAACAAAAGTTAAGTCGCCGTGGCCGAAATTGGCCTGGAAAACATCATCATCATCAATTAAAAATCATTTAGGTACCCCTGCGAAGACTGTTTTTCTATGTAGGGTACCGTTTGCGAAATATTAAAGTTTTAAACTAATCGAGCGCCCCTCTAAAGTCTAAACTACTACTAGCTACTACTAGCTAACTACTAGCTTTAAAAATCTGAAAAAAATCATCAATATAGATTTAACCTTAAACTTTCTAGAAAAACTATAACGGTTAACATAGCTTTTTTAGCTTCAGAGACATAGTCGCTCAAATAACAGATGCCGTTTCCCAAACATACCGGAATACTTCAAACCGAAAACTCAATTAACTCCTGTTAAATGTTTTGGTAAACTTAAAAAAACATACACCAACTTCTAACAACAGGTCTACGGTTAACTACGAAACCCTACATAGCGCGTGGCTTGACACGCATCTGGCCTAATTAATTATGTTATTGTTTTCTGTTTGTTCTTGTATTAAATTTTCTCATATTTCATGTCTGTAAGTATTTATATACCACCTATTGTTTTTCTGTGTTCAATTCAATGTGTATCGTTGTGAGATTCTTCTCTTATTTAGATTCTAACGTCTTAGCGTGTATATACCCTGTAAGGTTTTTTAACTATGCAATAAATAAATAATCCAGTGGCCCGAAACTACATAGGGGACCTACTCCATGGCCAGATGCCGCTAACAATGTTATCGAGAAAGCACAAGACAACAGTCAAAACTCACTTATTAAGATCCAATCTGCCGTGTTCCTTCGCAATACCGAAGGCCTTGGACATGCCCCCCGCCGCACTGGTACCAGCCACTGCGACAAGCACGACTCCGATGAACATCACGCCAGTTTGCACCGAGTCCGTCCACACCACCGCCCGCAGACCTCCCTGCAACAACGCGCAACACAAGATGTAAAATTTATAAGACAAGTCACAATCTTTTAGCGGAAATTTTAATTGTTCTAACGTCAAGTGAGCCAAAGCTTGCTGTTTCATTCCGACTGAATTAAAATTTACTGATGTTTATAATTTGAAATAGTGCTGACTAGTGCAAAGAGTCTATGCACATGACGTTTTGTACACAAGGGCCATCGTCTTCGCGTCTTCACTTTGATTGTGAACTAGTCGGGGTTACGACTTTTCCTGTTCTATTTATATGAAGACCTAATAAAATGTCTTTAGTTTTATGGTGCAGCCTCAGCATATTGCCACTACCATTCCATAGGACACAGCGATATTCAGTCCCAATATCAACCAGACCGACAAACAGTGCTGATACATCAATAATTTATTTATTATGTTTTAGCCGACTTCCAAAAAGGAAGGTAGGTACTCAATGTGACATTTGGCTCACTTGACGTATTTCTAGGTGTTCAACAAGTTTATAAGTGACTTTGCAAAAAATATTCAGATAAAACACGACGATGGTTAGTATTAAAAAAGTAAAATTACTTATCAAAACAAATTAACAATACTCACTAACGCCGTGTAGAGGCCACATATCAAAACCATAACAGAAGCCACGATATACACATTGAAAGCCGTCACTGAAAACAACATAAATTAAACTTAACTAAGAGAATAACAAAAAACTCAACACAAATAAATAATATCAAAGAACCTTTGACCAAGTCACTTTCGAATGAAAATTAAATCGAAATAAGTGTTTGGGAGTTACTATGCCACTTACAGCCTTGTTCGAAACATAAAGGATTCCCTGTGTTCTTATTAACCAACTTTAAAAGAGAAGATTCTCAAGCCATCTGTTAATCTTTGTTACCTCGAAACACCGTCGATTTTTTTAAACTAAGTTCTTTCAATTCAATGAAATCCTCATGAACCCCTATGAGGAATTGAGTAAACTCCTTAATTTTTTTATAATCGAACCGCTACCATATGCGTATTAGTCGAATTTTAGAACAGATTAGCCACGCAGGAAGAGCAAATGAGTGTAAATATGGAAAAAAATAATTGCCATTAAAAATAAATGAATCATTCTGGACACTACACCATCTTGTTTGCACTTGTACTATGCAAACCGGATAGCTGATAGAACCGTAGTACATATAGTTGTATCTTTACGGCATAAATAAATTACAATACAATATTTTTGATTTTGATTCTGGTACTTAGGGCAACTTAGAACTCTATAAGTAGGTATTTGGCACTTACATTGATTAAAAGCTAATGCAGGAACGTAGACGACCATAGGCAAGAACAACACCTGAAAATAAACAAATACCATGAACGCTCGCTAGTCCCCAAATTAATTGTAAAAATAATGATTGAAGTACTACAAAGTAATATCGGAACTAAGTACCGAATTAATCAAGTATATATTAAGTTTACATTACAAATGTATTGTTTACTATGACTGACTGTGCATTTATGGCCTACAGGCAAAAACTCGTAGTCAAAAAATTGTTACATACCTACGCACGTTTAAAATCATTCTATAAGTATATTAATCTAATTATAAAATTCTCGTGTCGCGGTGTTCGTTACCAAACTCCTCCGAAACGGCTGGAACGATTTTTATGAAATTTTGTGTGCATATCAGGTAGGTCTGAGAATCGGCCAACATCTATCTTTCATACCCCTAAATGTTAAAGGTGTTTTTTTTTTTCGACAATTTTTTTTTTTTTTTTTATGATTCAGCATTGGAAACCTTCTACGATTAACCCCTGTTTTTTAATCGTGAAAGAAAAAACAGTAGAGTAGAAGTAGAATAGTAGGTAGGGTAGTAGTAGAATAGAAGTAGAGTAGTAGTAGGGTAGAAGTAGAGTAGTAGTATCGTAGTAATAGAGTAGAAGTAGAGTAGTAATAGAGTAGTAGTAGAGATGAAGTAGGGTAGTAATCGAGTAGTAATTGTTGTGTAGTAGTAGAGTAGAAGTAGGGTAGAAGTAGTGTAGTAGTAGAAGTAGAGTAGTAGTAATAGTGAGTATTAGTTAAAAGACGTGGTAGTATACCCGGTGCGAAGTTCGCCGGGACACCTAGTAAAAATAATAAAATTCATCATGTAATGTGTACTGGGTCATAAAACAAGTAGGTAACATAGTTCCTGCCCTGCCGATTTTAAACTAGTGTTTTATAGAGTGTATTTTGTACATCCAATCAAAAACATAAATGGGAAAACGGGAGCCATTTGGGAAAGATCAATATTTAGAATGTCGAGGTTGTCAACTTCGCCCACAGAAGAATTAAAATCTAAATGACGCCTGACGAATTTGTTAAATCAAACAATCAAATATGTAAAAAAATGTTAATAGAAATCAGTAGGCTTTCATATTTATAAGTAAATAACTTGGTTCAAATAATAAGTTTAAATCAATATGGACATTCAAGGCCTTCAATTAGAGACCTTGAATGGTCTCTAATTAGTTGACCACGTCTGTATAATGCATAATGGATATTCTATATCCCATTCGCCACGTAACCGGGCACATTACATGAATGGGATATCATAAATAATAGATAGATAGGAAACTCTTTATTGCACTCTATATTAAGAGAACATAAACAATTTAGAAATAAGGTAAAAAAACAACACAGGAGTACAAAGGGCGGGCTTATCGCTATGAGCGATCTCTTCCAGGCAACCTACGGATGGACAAGAAAATGAAGGACGATATATCGTGGCGTAAAATTTAAGAGAGTAAAGAAATAAAACTAACATGAATAAATAAATAGTCATAGACTAGGTACAAAGGTGCCAAATATGAACCTGATGCAGAAGTTATGAAGGCGCTCGTGTTTGTTCAATTGGTCTTCAGTAAGGTCCGGATAGCATACATCGGCATAGTCAAGGATAGGGAGTAGGAGGGATTGGGCGAGCATAACTTTAGTGGTAATTGGGAGAAAATTACGAAGTCGCCTCAATGAAGCCGCAGACGCAAAACTCTTACGGCTCAGCTCGGCAAACTGCGGGACCCAAGTCATCTCATCATCCAAGATGTAGCCCAGGTTTTAGACGGACTTGCTGGTAGGTATGGGAACCCCATCAAAGGTGATAGGCAGTAGAGTGGATATATCAATTCTGGGAATCATTTTGGGGCTACCGATAATGATGACTTGATTCTTCTTTGGGTTCACCATAAGTCCATGGTTACCACCATAAGCCCTTACTCTAGACTAGGATACGTAAGAGATCGCAGTTAATAATGTGTATTGCTGAGTTAAGGTCGGATACCGGAGCTTGCTTGTAGATCTGCAGATCGTCAACGTAGAGGTGATAGGAGCTAGAAAGAGATTCAGAAATGGAGTTTATAAAGATAGCAAAAAGGAGAGGAGAAAGAACACCGCCCTGCGGTACACCGGCAGTCACATCACACCATGATGAATACCTTTCATCAAAGCGGATGCGTTGTCGGCGACCAAACAGGTAACTGAACTGGAAGGAGAATGAAACCAGTCAAACGGTTGGAGATACGTTAAGGGAGCGTAGCACTGCAAGCAGAATGTCAAAATCTACATTTTTAAACGCGTTGCTAAAATCAAGCAATGACAACACTGTCCATACCTTGACGAATATCATCCGTGATTTTTGTGAGGGCAGTAACGGTACTGTGAGCATGACGGAAACCGGATTGGAGAGGATTCAAGAGACAATTTCTGGAGAGGAATAGATTGAGTTGGTTATGAACAAGGCGCTCACGCACCTTGGAGAGGAAGGGAAGAATAGAGATCGGGCGAAAGTCGGAAAGTGCAGAAGATCTAAACTTTTTGGAAGAGGGATTATGTATGCGTTTTTCCAAGTGCTTGGAAATGTGTAGCTAGAAATGGAATGATTAAGGATGTGCACAAGGATGTGAATAACATCGTCGAGAATGGGCAGCAACATATTGCGACATCGCCGACCGTATTTGATGTGATTGACATCTCGCTCTTTTTAACGTCACAATCCAAAAACTGATTCAGAAAGAAAGAAGAAGTAATAGGGGGGTGATGATAGTGAAAAAGGCTGTAAAGAATTTGATTTTAATATCCCGTTGAATTGGGAAGTCGATGAAAAATGAAGATTAAGAGATTCAACATTTAAATCTTTAGGAAGGTAATCGTTTCGGGATTTACCGACTCCCAGTGTTTTTAGAAACCTCCAAGCTTTAGGAGGTTCGACGTTCTCAAGCGATTTATGAATGAAGCGACGTTGTGCGTCCCTGCATACCTTATTGCAATAGTTCTGCCGCTCAGTGTATTTTAAAACATTCGCCTCCGAAAGACAACTCTTTGCTTTAAACTTGGCCACGTTCTTGCGATGGATAGTTTGTTTAATTTGATCGGTTAGCCAAGGCGCTGGGAGATGTTTTAGTTTAATTTTCCTCAGAGGCGCAGGCTTATTGTACAGGTCTATTATGGCCGAGTTGAACGAGCTGATCTTGCCATCAACAGTGGTAGCGTTCTCTACCTCCGACCAGTCGCTTTGTCGCGCTTCACCACGAAGACGTTCTGTATCTATACCACTAAAGTTACGCTGCATGATGATTTTTGGTTATATTTTCTAACAAAATTAAAACCACTTAAGGCAATAACGCTACGACAGGGAAGTCAAAGTCCAGAAGCTTTAAATATTATCATGATCTACCATTGACTTTATTGTTTACATTCCTTTCTCGCATATTGGTTAACCAAATGAAAATGAGAAAGTACAAACATATGTTGTAGCCTTGTTTGTCAATTTCGTAAACATAGTCGCAAAGTACCCAGCTACTAGTAAAGTACTTTGTCAATTTGGTAAAAATAGTCGCAAATAAGGTGTCGCAAATAATAGTCGCAAAAAACATGAGAGACTTATTTGAATTACATGGACGTGAATCACAGCATTCTTATGTGTAAGCCATAACACATTTGTTATGGAAATATTACGTAAATTATAACATAATATACTTAATGTATTACCTACGTTTAAACACCTTAGTCCTGAGCCTGACGCCTGAAATGTTTTCAATCTACCTAATATTTATGTCAAGGAAATGAAATTCCCTATGAAAAAAAACGGTTTATTGCAGTATCGGATTTTTTTATAAGGTTTTTAACTTTTTCATTTACTTAGTTAAAATATACATAGCGTAATATGGATAGCGTTCAAAAACATTAGTTCTGACTCCTGATATTTTTCCAATCATCAAATATTTATCAAGGAAATGATCGAAAGTAGAAAAAAAATTATTCATATTCTTTCATTACCAACATAATATAGGTAAGCTGGTTGTACGCGACCACTCGTGCAAAAGTATAATACTATTGTCCGTATATAATTTATGCCTAAATTCTTAACTTTTAATTGACATAATGATTAGTATGTAAGTGTTCCAATGTTTTTGTAAGTATGTTGGATAAAACAATTCTTGACCGGCAGTTATACGATTATATTATACAATTCGGACACTAATCTTCATCAAACATGATACTGTACAGTTACGGAAAAATGCTGGATTTGCAATAAGGCACCATAAGATAATAACCAAGGTGGCAAAACAATAGCTATCGTAATTTTCCGCCAACTGTCCGAGGCACTGCGTTAATTGATGTTGATTTTCTTTATAAGAGCGGACAGTGGGGGGCAAAGTCCACACAGTCCAGTTTCAAACAATCTACAATCAAGACGGTATGGATACTATTATAGGCTCTAGGCTTACAAAATAAGGTACATAATATAGAGATTCATAATGTCTACACTTAGGAAGCGGACGATCGCAACTCATTGCTAGTTAATTAAAATCGCTGATTTAACAACAAATTGATAGACTTAGATTCATACAGATATGACTTTTATAAGGAAAACTTTATTAGTTGTATACCTATACTGTTGTATACCTAATTAAAGATAAACTAGTTAGCGAAAATGACATGGACTAAAGATACTTTTCATACTACATACTTACTTTTTATCCTCGACATTTTTTAGCAAAAATAATTATGGTATTTTTAAAATTATTGCGATCACAACACCATTATATTACTATATTGGATTATCGGGTATATAATCTACCTTTATTTTTATCCCGACGACGTCTCGACAGGATTGCTCCTCGTCGTGGTCGCGGGAAGACTCTAAAGAGTCTTAAAAATTAAATACCCGATAATCCAATACTGAAGCCAAAGTTTAATCGATTCTGGTTTAACCTGTCAAAACCCGAAACTGGTTATTTTTGGCGATGACTCCGACGAGAGCCAACGGGGTTCGAAAGGTTAATGAACCACAGTTGTTATTGACCTACTTCCTGGTATTTAATTGAGTTCAAGTTCCGGTGACGATGCCTGTATAGAGTGTGTCAGCTAACTGATTGAGGACAGAGATATATTTAGACAAGTGTAAACTTGACTTTGTTTTTAGTATGGCTATAATAGATTGCGCTTGGACTGAAATAGTGTTCTCTTACCAAGGGTAGTCAGTAAAACAGTAAGACTGGTAAGACCGCGATAGGTGCCTGCCTATAATCCAATATAGTACTCATGTGTTATTATTATGAACGCGAAAGTTTAAAAAAGATTACTTAGGTATATACACAATAATAATATGTAAGCATGGTTTTTAACTAAAACAAAGCTAGGTATCCTGATGACGTTATGTAATGAATTATGATACTATTTTACAATCTTTTATTTAGCTTGCTATGTATGTATGTATGTATGTAGCTATGTTTGTTCGGGTGGAATCATGCAACTCAATTTTGAAGCAAATATTTTATCTTCAACCAATTGAGCTGAAATTTTTTATACACGTTTTGTTTGGATGACAAACATGCATGGTCAACTTTGTGACGTCACTCTAATTGTTAATACATACCCTACAATATGGATATGAAATTAAAGGGCTTGCTGAGAGTTGCACTAGTAATGTGCCAATAGTGCACTGGAATTACGCTTATTAGGCTCCAAGAGGAGCAGTTTATAAGTGCGTTTGCACTAGTAACGTGCCAATAGTGCACTAGAAGAGTGCGAATTACACTTATTAGGCTCCAAGAGGAGCAGTTTATAAGTGCGTTTGCACTAGTAACGTGCCAATAGTGCACTAGAAGAGTGCGAATTACACTTATTAGGCTCCAAGAGGAGCAGTTTATAAGTGCGTTTGCACTAGTAACGTGCCAATAGTGCACTAGAAGAGTGCGAATTACACTTATTAGGCTCCAAGAGGAGCAGTTTATAAGTGCGTTTGCACTAGTAACGTGCCAATAGTGCACTAGAAGAGTGCGAATTACACTTATTAGGCTCCAAGAGGAGCAGTTTATAAGTGCGTTTGCACTAGTAACGTGCCAATAGTGCACTAGAAGAGTGCGAATTACACTTATTAGGCTCCAAGAGGAGCAGTTTATAAGTGCGTTTGCACTAGTAACGTGCCAATAGTGCACTAGAAGAGTGCGAATTACACTTATTAGGCTCCAAGAGGAGCAGTTTATAAGTGCGTTTGCACTAGTAACGTGCCAATAGTGCACTAGAAGAGTGCGAATTACACTTATTAGGCTCCAAGAGGAGCAGTTTATAAGTGCGTTTGCACTAGTAACGTGCCAATAGTGCACTAGAAGAGTGCGAATTACACTTATTAGGCTCCAAGAGGAGCAGTTTATAAGTGTATTAGCGATAACTAAGAAATATTTTTTTTTAAAGTAAAAAAAAAATTAAAACCAGCTTTTATTACGGTTTTACTTACTAAAAAGAATAAAATAAACATTTTCCATAAAGATTTGATGTCAACATTATAACGTCTTTACATAATTTATAGCTGACCCGATGCCCACTTCGTTGGGCGGTAATTTATAGCCTATGACACTCACAAATACTGTGGCTTTCTATTAGTAAAATCATTTTTAAAATCGGTTTAGTAGATCCAGAGACCCCCCTACAACCTCACAAACTCACAAACTTTACCTCTTTATAATATTAGTATAGATAATACCTTGTCGCGAGATTTAACTAGTAGGAATGTTTATTTTATTATTTTTAGTACATATAAATAAAAGCTTGTTATTAAACTTTTTTTTTTTTAATTTATGTATTTATTTTATCGCACTAATATTATAAAGTTCGGCTTTATAATAATAGTGGGTAGTTTGTTTGGAGGTTTGTTACCTCTTCACGCAAAAACTACCCAACGGATTGAGCTGAAATTTTGCACACGTATAGATGTAGACTTTTTATCCGGGTACCACACGTGCGAAGCGGCGGGCACAAGCTAGTATTTAATAAGTTAACTCTTCTAATAAAACTGTTTGTCTTCCGAATTAAATAAAATAAAAGAAAAAAATACTTTTTCAACACTGTAACAACATGTAGTAAGAACAAAAACTTAAACTTACCTCATCAAGCAAAAACAAGATGGAAGCGACTGCCCGCACGTGTCTGTTGAACCTCATCTCCAAATACTAGAACAAAAAGTAACATGAAATTTTCATTTTATAAAATTAAATGATACGTTTTTATAAAAAATAAAAACTTAAAAAAAGTTCCCTACAGCCTACAGCTAATAGATGGCGCTAGTGTTCTTTGTATGTTAGTAAACACAATTGACATTGACAATGACATGACTATTGTTACATTTAAATTCAGTAGTAAATGTATTTTTATTTTTTTCTCATAACAGCATTTTATTTTCCTATATTGAAAAATTTGGGAAAACTTACAGCTAGGTTACAAGTGTATCAAAAATCATGCAGCTGCATGTTTGCTGAAGGCTAATCAAAAGTTACCGCAGATTCTAAACAAAGTGAATGTAAACTTTCATAAAAAAGAACGAGAAATGTAATATGTAAGGATAACAATTAAATAAAAAGCGACCTAAAAATTTTGAGAAAGAGCTTGAAACGGCTGAACTGATTTTTAACTAACAACCTTTTCGATCTCAGTCGTAAGAAAACATAATATTATAGAGTTTGTTTTGTTATTAAGCCAACTTATAAAGCATTTGGGAGCTACCGTCCCACAGACAGACACAAGAATACATTACACAGATAGGTAAGATAGATAATATAATTTATTTAAAATTCATATTAAACTAGCCACACTCCGTCTATGTTACACAGGGGTAATGTAACATTATAATGGTGAAAGAATTTTGAAAATCGGCTAAGTAGTTTTTGAGTTTATTCGTTGCAAACATACAAAATACAACATATAAATCTTTTCTCTATATAATATTAGTATAAATATACAATAAATTTTATGTAGAGTTGCAGATACACAGCTAATAAATCTCTCAAAAAAAAAGTTATATTTTACGTGTATGGGAGCCTCAAATTATCTTAGCGTGATTATTTTAAATGGCCATGCAAAATTACAGATTTCTAGGACTTATAGTCTCTTCGTAAAGCCGACGACAGACAAAGCGAAACCATAAGGGTCCCTTGTTGAGCTAAGGAACTCTAAAAAAACGTCCGTTCCCCCCTCCAAAATATAAACTGCTAGCTTTAAATCTCAAAACAATCATGAATGTAGTTTAAACCATGATTTTTCTAGGGAAACTTTATAGTTTTCCTGTTGAGTTAGGCAAGCTTTTTTAGTTTCGGAGAAACCGTCGCTCAAATAAGTGATGCGGTTTACCAAACATACTGGAATACTTTAAACCGAAAACTCAATTAATTCCTGTTAATATGTTTTGGTAAACGTAAAGTAACAACAAGTCTACGGTTAACTACGGAACCCTACATAGCACGTGGCCCGACACGCAGCTGGCCTAATTATTTTAGGTCTAATCGAGATAAACAATCCTTTCATAGATATATAACGCACTCTTTATCTGGCCCGCGTGCCTTATGTTGATCAAAGGTCGAGTGTTTTCCTCTTATCGTCTTGGTTTTGAGTGTTGTCTGTATACTCATTTTCAAAAACTGTATAAATTAATTAATTTAAAACTTAGCCGTGGGGTGCCGGCATTATGATATTGCCCCTTCTCTCTTGCTCGTGGATGCAGTAACAATCTAGAAAGAAGCCAAGGGATACCTCCGTAAGATGCAGCTGCATCTTTCCGTTTATCAACACCCCGTACTGTGCTCGCCAACCCGCCTGCCAAGCGTGGCCCCTAATGATCTTGTGAATCCCTGAGGGAGACCTATATCCAGCAGTGGACGTGGACACCAGTTCTACGTCTGAGGTGATGATTAAAACTAAAGCGCTTCATCATTTCGGCTGTAATACGTCCACTACTGAACACAAGCCTCCCTCATGTATGAGGGGTAGTTGCCATACTCACCACGCTTGGCAGGCGGGTTGGCGAGCGCAGTACGGATGTTGATGCATGGGAAGACGCTGCTGCCCATCTTCCGGAGGTATCCCTTAGCAGGCTCTTACTGCATCCACGGGCATGAAAGGAGGGGTAACATTCTACTGCCGGCACCCCACGGCCAAAGCGCTTAACTTTTACTAATATTAAAATTGTGTATATTTATAAATCAATTACATAAAAGCACTTTGGAATAAATTGAGTAACAAATAACATTCTTAGGTACATCCATCATCGAACCAAGAATAGATACACACATTTGCTTTATGAGCCAAGTATGAAAAATACGTGCAACATTGTCAATTGTGAAATAAAAAAAAACAAATAATATTTATCACAGCAAATAGGTATAATGTTACAATGTTCGCAGGGTAAATTTTTAACATATATTAATACAAGTAATGCTGAAAAACTTATTATCGAGGTCGTAGAAGGTTATAGTAACTTTATTCTATGTAAAACTCATAACCCACTTATAATACCCGATTCATTAAATAATTATTTTATTGAACCAATAACAGCTAGGTACTGAAAAAGACCGAATTCTATTCTATTTGTATTTATTTGGAACTATTAACTAACAACTACTAAAACACAGACCCATAAGCTTATTTTCGGTAATTAAGGTTAAGTTTATTTAGGGGAGATAAATTTATAATACATCGTTAATAAGTGGCAAATCGACTTTTTTGATCGCCATTGACTAGAACAATGCTCTAAAAAATACTTGTTCTTTAGAAAGAGGTAATTTTGAACCCATAAAATATCGCAGTTATATAAACACAATACGTTATATTTACCAAACAAACATTGAGTAGGTAAACGCATCTATTTTCATCTGTCCTCAATTCCTCAGCGGAGAACAAACGTACCTAATCAAATGAAAGTGCCCAGTGGCATGTTTCCTTTTTTGATTATACTGTTAGTATAATATAATTCGTTTAAAATTTATGTGTAAATAATTTCTCAAAAAAACCGACTTCAATGACCCTGGTGATGGTGATGATAATGAGAAGGCAGGTATGACGATAAGTGGAAAGGGTTCTTTACTTTTACTTTTGGGAATCTTTACTAACTTTCGATACCTGTGAAATTTTAAACTTTAAATATTTTTAATGGCCATCAGTGGTCTTCTTCCAGCAAATGAACTTTTTTTTACTTTCTAGCAAATTAACTGTTTTTTCAAGGCCAGGTTATTACAGCGGCGTGTTTCAGAAGGAGTGCGCGCGGGCGCAGCCAAATGAAAATTATATTCTATAAAAAATCGTTTCAAGATTAGGTTTTCGGTTTAGATTAGAAAAACAAACTTTTGAATATTCAAAAAAAAGTAAGGCCTTTGCATCTATTATAGATGATTTATGCAGCGTCAGCAACTGGTAATCATGCTGTACGGGACGCTGCAGTGCCTGGGACATTGTTTGATGGATTAGGCTTGCCCAGCACCTATACCATCCTCTCAGCTTAGTCAGTTGTTAGTCAGAGGAAAGAACAGGTCAATACGTCTGAAGTTATCAAAGCCGCGGGTTTCCTCACGATGTTTCCTTCACCGTTAAGCACGTGTTAAATGTACGTTACGTACATGTTACGTGTTGAATATTCAGGTGAAGTGAAAAATAGCGTGTTTTAAACCGTTAAATATTTAAAAACGTTTATTCACGAAAGGATTCCGCCTTCGTGCGCGACTCGCACTTACCTACCATTAGTCTGTGAAAATTTCAAGCGCCTATTGCCATTATTAATATCGAGCAAAATACGGCATTAAAATCACGTTTCTTGTATGTCAAATTCAAAGTAAAGTCAATAAATGATATAGGACGATGCTGGATAATATTGGACGATGTTGGATAACATTGGACGATGTTGGTTGATATTAGGCGATGTTGGATGATATTGGACGATGTTGGATGGTAAGAGACGATATTTGGTGATGTGGGACTAAGTGTTTATTCAATAGATCATAACGCTACTTAGAATATTAATAAAATGTGAGCGCCCCCTTAAATATTGATTTTATTTTAATTCAATTATTTATTACAGAAATTAATATAAGAACAACTCAATATTCTGTGAATATTGTCTTGTATCGTCTACCTATAAAAAACGGCAAAAAATCACGTTTCTTGTATGGGAGCCCCCCTTAAATTCTTATTTTATTCTGTTTTTAGTATTTGTTGTTATAGCGGCAATAGAAATACATCATCTGTGAAAATTTCAACTGTCTAGCTATCACGGTTCATGAGATACAGTCTGGAGACAGACAGACAGACAGACAGAAATGGATTATTAGAAATAGGGTCCCGTTTTTACCCTTTGGGTACGGAACTCTAAAAAAAGTATTAGTAAATGAATATTATTACAAAGCACATGACTGGTGATTTTATCCACGCGATATTGCAACGCAGTTACCTACATGCACCATGATCACGGAGGAACATGCATCTGCAGTAAACCACGACTCAAGTGTACCTACTAATAGCCATGTTGATCTTGTCTTGTCTTTTTATTTTATGGCCTTTTGTGTTTGGTTTAACACAATCCCGCCAGTGTCAAGTTAATTTATAAATTCGTAAGTTATTTGGCCAGCCATGTTGGCGGCCATGTTGTACCAGGTTGAATGATCCGTTTTGCAAGTGCTTAAGTGATATAACGTCAGTTTATTTACTAGGGCAGATTATCCCAACGCAATTCAGCAATCTGTAGTTCAGCTTCATATGCAAATAAAATCCGACGACCTACGTACGAGTAGCGACTAGCGAGTGGGATTTCTTCTTCTTCTTTATGATATGACTGGGACGGCTGTGTCAGGACTTTGTCAGAAAAGCAAGTGGTTGGTTGGATATTCAATCCAAATCTGTGTGTTGCCTGACTGTCAGTCGGGAAGTCAGAAAAATATTATAAATTCAAATAAAATGCGATACCCTATGGTCTGAGCAAATAGTAATAAAAAATACTGTATGGTAAGTCCGGGATTCCCCGAATCTCAATAACGTGTTTTTAGTAAAAATAATAAAAATATATATTTAGGTAATACTGACTAAATAGATGGAGCTAGGCTATCAAAAGTTGCAACTCACCGTAAAAGAACACAGCGTCATCTACGAGTATTAGGTTCCAGGGAACTAATTTTGTAATTTTTTCTTGTTAATGAAAACGCCACATTTTAAAATTACTTTGGAAACTATCATGGTTGTGAATATTTTGCAATATTTACCAGGATTTGAGTAGGTACCTATATAGTATAGGTAATATAAGTATAAGTTTATCATATTGTAAATATCCCGTTAATATTGTTTATAGCTCCATTTCATGTTGGCGAGTCTAAGGGGGTTTCTTTAAAGAGATTTAATTGGGTTTGTTGCCGTAGGGTGCCGGCAGTAGAATTGTACCCCTCCTCTCACGCCCGTGGATACAGTAAGAGCCTGCTTAGGGATACCTCCGCAAGATGGGCAGCAGCGTCTATCCGTGTATCAACATCCTGTACTGCGCTCGCCAACACGGCTGCCAAGCGTGGTGAGTATGGCAACTACCCCTCATGGAGATCCATGAGGGGTAGTTGCCATACTCACACTCATGAGGCCTGTGTTCAATAGTGGACGTTTTACGGTTGAAATAATAATAATAAATAAAACTTAAAAATTGACACAGCATCATCTAGCCCCAAGTTAAGCAGAGCTTGTATTATGGGTACTAGATGACTGATATACTTAATATATTATACATAGATATAGTATAATTTTATTATTTTTATTTATTTATTATTATATAATTTTATTATATATACAAAAACATCCAGAACACCCCGAACAAATATCTGCAAATCGTACAGACATTTGTTCCGAGACGGGAATCGAACCCGCAACCTCTTGCGTCACATGACCTTCGCCCGCTGCGCCACAGTACTCGGTCGTCATGAATGAATTAGGTATGTCACTTGACGCATACCTCGTATGAAGAGGAGAGCTTCAGCGTGCAGAAGACGGGCAGGTAGACAGTGGAGACCAGCACGCAGCTCAGGCAGACCCCGACGACGACGAGGTAGTACTGACTGCCGTAGTTGTACACCTCCGCCGGCGTGCCCAGGATCGTCACTCCTGATACGTAGCTACGATTGAAATGTTTGTCAACAAGGGAAAGGAATCGGGGTTTAGCCAATTTACACTGTGTTACAATTCGATCTTTGTATGAGGAGAGTATAATGTTGAGGATATTAAAGTTAAATTGATCGGGGTTGTGGTCACTCCGAGTCCAAATATCAAGCTATATAGATATATAACCACTAAAACATGCAGCAAATATTATATTATTTTTGCAATAATTACCGTTAAATTAAAAATCTATTCTTTTTTATCGATTCCGGTGGGGTTCGAACCCACTTCAGTCAAATCGGTTATTGACCCATCCTAAGTCTGCCATAGTTGTACCTCCCCGCCGGCTTGCCCAGGTTTATCTCCTGATACGTAGCTACAATTAAAATGTTTCTCAACAAGGGGAAAGAAACGGGATTTAGCCAATTTTCACTGTGTTACAATTCGATCTTTGCATGGGTTTCCTATGGATGAGGAGAGTAAAAGTCCAAATAAGAAACTATGTGTATCAAAAAATTCATGAGATACAGTAGATTATGTAACTTTATGAGATACAGTTTATCTATACTAGCAATATTTAGAGAAATGAAAAATATTTTTTCGATACCGGTGGGGTTCAATCCCACGTCGGTCAAATAGGTCTTTGGCCCTATCAATTTATGACCCTTATGATGACAACCAATATGACCTTATCAACAATTTCGACAACCCCTTTATCAGGTTCCGTAACGTAGTCAGTTAAAAAAATTCCGGCTTTAGAAAGGGTCAAGGATCGATTTGACCCCTGATACTATAAAAATTACAAATTATGTTCGTAATTTTCGATTCTTTCACTGGTTTTCTAAACGACGGTGTCACGTAAGCAATTTTTTCTGTTTTTTTTGCGAGTCGCATGCCCTGCTAAGAATGATGGCTAGATAAGTCATAGTTTTGGCATAAGATCGGACCAGAGCATATATTATACACGTTTAACAGGCGCATTAACAGTAAAGGAAAACATTGGAAGGCAATCCGCGGCGTAGTCAGGTTCAGACGTATTAATGGGTTATGCCGTAGGGTTCCCGCAGTAGTAGGTTGCCTCTCCTATCTTACTGTGGATGCAGTGAGAATCTGCATAAGGATACCTTCGGGAGATGGTCAGAAACGTCTTTCCATGTATCAACTGTACTACGCTCGCCAAGCGCCTGCCAAGCGTGGCGAGTATGGCAACAACCCGCTCATGATCGTGGAGATCCATGAGTGAGGCAATGTCCAGCATTAATCATAAATCATTTATTCATAAAACATTTATTCATGCTACATTTAATCATAAATATAAACCTTAAGAAAATATTATATATTTAGCGCAATTTTCAATACCTTACCTCCCATGCTAGTTAAAAAACTATGTTACGGCAAGGTAAGGTCTCTCAAACCGCACGTACATATAAAAATACCTTATAAAGGTCCTAAAACATATACCTTACAGACTAACATACATACACTTTATAATAAACATACATTTTATATACTACATACTAATTTTAGGGACTTTTTCTCGTATTCGCATCCCTATAGCGACGGTATACAACTCCTGCAGGCCAGAAATCGGGAGTGAGGAACACGTCCTTTTATTTCGCAGGTACTCGTAGTACATACGACTTAAAGGTCGCATTCATCGTTCTCGTCGACTCGAGATGCAGCAGATGTATCTGGAACGGCGGCGGATTCTTCATCCAGAAACGGACTCTCTCTTTTACGTATCGTTGGACCTCATCGTCTGAGGTGTTGGGATCCAACCTCGATATGTAGAGGGAGACGGTTTGGTCCATAGCACGCAGGGTGGCCTCCGATGCTATGGTGACAGCTGTACCACGTCGGTTGCGAGATGGCTTCGATCGGCGTTTTATTTCACCAAGGTGAAGCCATCAAAGTCGACTTCCTTAGTTTCAGCCACCTTCACCTTAGCTTCAGTGCTACGCACCAGATGAGGCTGATTTGATTGTGGCTGAGACGAGACTTGTGTGTTAACTCTCCTTCTGTTGGACTTTGTTTTGAACTTTCTGTTCATTGGACGCGGACAGCAGTTCTGCGGCCGAGATGATTCTATCTTACAACGTCCCAGTTATTACAGCGTCCCGTTTGGAATGTAGCTGATGCTATATAAATAATCTATCATAGATATGAAAGGCCAATTTACTACAGTAAAGTCAGCCTTCATATTTTTTTATATTTCCGGTCGTCTATTATTTTCACAAAACTCCCGACACATCAAATCTGACACGGTAATCTGAATAACTCGAGTACGGTACTCTGCACAATGCGTCGTTAAAAAAAATAATCGAATGAACTCACCTTGCAATAAGCGACAAGGCTACGGGAAAAGTTGACATGGCCTTGCCACCAAGTAGGTAATCCCTGATGTCTGCGATAGCTTTAGTCCGGGATCCCACGGCACTATACCATAGCCCACCAAGGCATGACGAGATGACCAAGACACCGAACACGATGAAATCACTTGTGGTGAAGCCGCCTTCTTTGGTGGTGAACGGCATTTCGAGTTTTTTTCCTGAGGGTGAAATAATCGTTAGCACTACTTGTTCATCAAAACTCACTGCAAGAATTGTAGGTAAATTTAAAAAAAAATCCATGCAACGTCTGCAACTGCATCGAAATATCGGGAATCTCAAAAATACTAAGGATATGTCACATAAATATTACAAAAATGGTTTATATAATATGTGCCTAAATATACACATAAAACTAGTATTTTTATTTATAATCATTCAAAAATAATTATCAATTCACTAAACGCGATGTTTTCTCCATGCTCCCCTTTCCGCGGTCTCCATCTCGCGTTGTAGAGTTGACTCTATTTGAAAGTGTATCGTTGTATGAAATAGATGGGTTGGAAATTAAGGTAGTCAATGAGTCCGATCTAACCTTCGTAATGCCTTTGTGCGATATGGCCATTCTAGCCTTGAAAACTCGTTTATCGCAAACAAATCGAATATTTAGGATCCATAAAAAAAAGTTACTACCTACAGCAGGTATACTTGATTACCTACCACTTGAACGACGAAGCCGTGTTGGCTTGTTGGCTTTGAAACCAAAGGTTGTGGGTTCACTACCGGCAAAAATAGATGTTTCTTTACTGCAAACTGTATGTGCACCTTAAACACGTGCTTTAAGGGAAACAACGTGAGCCGCGAGCTAAATCAGCTTCAGACGTATTGACCTGTTCTTTCCTCGACTAATAGCTGAATAATATGAGAGTACTATAGGTGCTGGGCAAGCCTAATCCATCCAACAATATCCCAGGCACTTCAGCTTCCCGCACAGCATGAATACCAGTTGACGCTATATAAATCAGCTACAACAGATGCGATGGCCTTAATACCGCGGTCACCCTATTCACTAAGCACATTACCAACGCAGCATTTCACGGCGCTGCCCTCATAGAACAGATAAAAATGTCGACGTATTCAGATGTATTCAGTTTCCGTTTTTGCCGTAAGGCTTCAGTGTTGGCACTATAGTATTGGTTTTCTAAGGGAATATGGGCAGCAGCGTCTTTCCGTGTATCAACATTGCACACTGAAGAAGAAGAAGAAGAAGAAGAAATACATTTATTGGACACACACAGTAAACTTAAAAATAACTATAGTAAAAACAGAGACTTATTTCTAATTTTATCCTAGGAGTACCTACCCAGTTATATATTCTGCGACATAGGTGACAAATGGATGGTAAGCAGCTCACTCAGCGGGTCAAAACAGTATGAATACTATTTCAAGAAGGGACCTAAGGATAAACCAGTTTACAAAGTTGTGTGGGTCCAAAGGGGCCTGACTCAGCATTATGCTCCCACACATAAGGAATGCTTGGGAGCGCTGGTTTTCAGTCAGACCCTATTTGCGCTCGCCAACCGCCAACCCCCTCATGATCTTAGGAGATACATACATGAGGGAGGCCTATGTCCCTATTCATGGACGTGGATAGCAGTTCTTCGGCTGAGATGATGAAATTTATCTGTAGCTCCGACCTTTCAGAGTCGGAATCGAAGCTCCTTAACATCCTTGATCTCCGTCTTCTACGTCTACCGCGAGCACACCAAAATGTGATTCAAGTGTACTCTAGCCTCGATAGCTGCGTAGATTTTCGAATCAGGCAATATATCGAAGAATGGAAGTTCGATGTATTGCCTGATTCGAAAATATCGTAGCCAAAGTCGGCATCGGGGGTTTCAAATCGGAAGTCGCGACCTTTCGAAATCGAAACTCCGTAAAATCCCTGTTAAACATCTTTAACGTTAAAGATGTATGTAAGATGTAGAAAAATAAGTATGTCTTTCTTTCCTTCACTTATGCCCGGTTTCTGTATTCAGCTCAGCGGACAGTCATAGTATTAAGGCTACAGTTTCTAACTTACCATTCAACAAGTAGTTACGTAGTGTACTGGCCAAAATCGAGCGGTAACCTAGCTTCGTACGGATGATAAGTTTATCTGACGTTTGAAAATAGTTATAGAAACACCACAGACTGTCATTTCCTTATAGAGAGAGTTACGGAGCGTTGAAGGTAGCCCTCCCATCCGTCAGTAACAAACGGTCGGTAGTTTAAACTACGAGACCTTTACTAAAGAAACGTTTTACGTAAAAATAAACGATATAGAAACCTGGTGAAACATTAGTTAATTGTTGTTTCTCCACATTGTTGACTAGGGTACCTTGGCGGCCTCCGTGGAGCAGTTGGTTTAAAGTTGCGGTCACGAAGTCAGCGGCGCGTTTTAATGCACAGATTTATATGGAACTGGTCTCAGCGGCGCGGCGAGCGGTACGACCGATGCGCGCCTGTCAAGCGGTGGCCGCGCGTCTGCATTGACGTTGTGTTGCATTGTTTTATTTTTTTGGCCGACGCACGCCACGACTTATCAAAATGTTTGCATGATTAAGTGTCCCGGGTTTACGATTTTTTCTGTGTAGAATGTGTACAACAAAATATATTTAACATCTGTTACATTTGGGGCTGGATGGTGCGTTGTGAGTAATGTCCACCATTATTTACTGATTCATCTTCTAGTATGTACACGCTACCTTTATGTTTTTCCAATAAACTTTAGACACCTACCCACAGAATAAAGTTCGATACAGGCCTGCAAGAATCCTATGAGTTATTCGTTCTTGAAAAAAATATGTGAACATCATTTAACGTGCTAATAAAGTAGGTAAACTTCGAGAGGCAACCCGCGACTCAGCTTTAGACGTATTGAAATGTTGTTTCCTCTCAATATAGCCGACTAAGCTGAGAGTATGGTATGGGTGCTGCTGGGCAAGCCTAATTAAATCTTATTAAAACAATATTCCAGGCACTGCAGGCGTTCCGTATAGTTTAAGTACCTACCAGTTGCTGTCGCTGTATAAATCATCGGTATAATTCATTTTGTAAAACGGGAATTACTCACGTAGTATTGTAACGTCGAAGATTATTCCGACACGTTTCGATTTTTCAAGAAAATCATCATCAGTGTCGTGTCGGCCCCACGCGCGGACGGGCATTCAATCCCATGATGATGATTTTCTTGAAAAATCGAAACGTGTCGGAATAATCTTCGACGTTACAATACTACGTGAGTAATTCCCGTTTTACAAAATGAATAGTATATCTCACGTTAATTTTGAAAGTGAAATAGTTAACCCATCGGTATAATAATATAATAATAATCATATCAAGATCAGACATAGTACACACCTACAAAGATTAAAGACAGATAGATGGGCACAAATAGTCACGAATTGGATAGGCACCCCGATACGAAATAAGAAAAAGAGGACAACCAAATAAGAGGTGGGAAGACGACATTATAAATGAGGCTGGAAAGCAATGGTCGAGAAAAAAAGCAAGAGAAAGAGAAAATTGGCCTATCTTGGAGGAGGCTTTTACTACCGCAGGCGGTCCAAATACTACAACTTAAATTAACTTTTAGTGTTATATTTTAGTGTACCAAATACTTAAATAAGTTAAATTTTTTTTCGTTTATATATAATTTTATAGTGTTTTGGAAAATAAAGCTCTTTTTATTTATTTATTTAGACCCTATAATATCAAGTTCTTGGTGATAATAGTAAAACGAAACAGCATACCAGATTATTAGTTACGAATCTAATGAATGGTATGTGAACGGAACATTTTTATTCAATTACACAGTAGGTAACGTGACTTTACTTGACCGCATATAAACGAGTCATAAGCGACGACCGGGCGTGATTCAATGCTTTGTTTTGTGTTATAAAAATATAACTACAACTAAGCGTTTATTATCTAGCTCATTTTATGCAGGTACTTGTACACAGGTACTTTAAAATACGTAACTTCGTATACACTTCACTACTAAAATGTGTCTGGTTCCAAAGTTAAAACCTAGGAAATGCAGTTTTAATAAAAAGAGTTCATAACTAGTGGTACTAATAAAATATTTTATTTTACCTTCACCTTCGTTTCAATAAATTGTTCTCAGCCGATAACTTGTACGGAAGTAAATAAAGTTGAATTGTATGCGTGTATGGGATCTTGCCAATCGTGCAAGGGCATCGACGTACGCGAGACTATTGGCAATCTCGACTACGTCACCAAACCAGCGTAACCACATCGCAGACTTCACTTTCACTGCGCATGCCGCAGTCCATCATTTACCAGATTCACAAAACAGGAACTCTCCAAAAATGCACTCAAAACTCCCGCGCACAACCACTTGTCAAAGTCATCTAAATTCCACCAACAATGAATGTCACTCGAAAGGGCCTTTGAAATGAACACGCGTAAAAAATATACTTTTTGCTAATATTTACGTCTAAAAATACGTTACGTGTGATTTTGTTCTCAAGACGGGGCTCTATTAAATTATGTTCTTCGATATTTGCGAGATATTCATTTAGCAATTTCAATACGGAGCGTTGTTACGAATAGTAGCTCATTGGCAGCTGTCACGCAGCTGTGTGGACAAGGACAAGTTGCTGATTGCCACAGATCCACACATGTGTTGAATGAAGACTACTTTGTTATGTGAACTGTTTATAGAGGCGGCACCTAGCGGCAACACACAATAACTTTTAGTAGATTATTACAGTACGGTATGAATGGTTAGGTACATTTTTAGTTAAACTTCACACGATTGAGGCGATAATCGTCGTTAGTTGACTGAAGAATATACCTAACTTATACAAGGCTGTGGCATTTAATGAGTGCGGAATATTATACAAACGTCGTCTTTCTGTGTGTATGTTTTGTAATTACAAACTATGGAGAAAACTTATTTTTTTCTATGCACAGAAACCAAATTAGGTAACATACGCGCTGGAATACTTGTTTTAGTATCACATTCCAAAAACATTACGTTAAGTATCTTCTTTTATATTCGCAAGTTTTAGAGACACTAATAATACAATGAGAACTAAACTCTTTGAATAAACGAACTTCTTTCTGGTGACATTATTTTAGTGTCAGCTTTATTTTGTCTGTGTATTCCGCATCGTTACACATATTTATTTTACTTAATGAATATAAAATGCCTCCGAAATCAACCAAAGCCAGAGATACTGTAACAAAATCACAAGTTTACAGACCTCCAATCAGCAATTCAAGTCTTCTTTTTACACCGGATGATGTAATTGAAGGTATTCCACCTCAGCTAATTCAGTTTTAGTTTTAAGTAAACTTATGCAATCTGTAGACATAATTTTAGAATGTTAAACGGGACTTTATTGCAGCATTGCAGACCTCGGGTCTCGGTTGGATCTAACCGGGACCACAAGGTCTGCAATGCACTCGATACATCGGGAAATAAAAAAACCTTAATTAAGCGATAAAGTCTCTTTAAACAGTTTAAAGCTATCAATTTCATTTACCTACAAACAACTGGAACCTGACCTTGTTCATGTTTACCAGGATTTCAGGAAAGGATAGAGACAGGTATTGACTGGACACTAATAGAGAGTGCTGCTCGGCACCACAGAAGACTTTGTACAAGATCAGAAATACCAATAGTTCCATTTTCTGATGCTCTAAAAAACAAAATCCAAAATAGCATTTTAGCAGGCTTCTTTGATGAAGAATCTAGTATTTCATTGGATCAGCAGTGGGAAATATTCCTGCCATTAACATTGTGGGATAATGAAAAGTTTGCTAACGAAGAAGGCAAGATTTGTTTTAAAAATGCGAACTGTGTAACTGATAATGTAGAGCAACTCATAAAAAAAGCAGTTAAGCTACAAGATCGCAGCGTTCTGAAGAAGGAATTTAAAAGAGTTAACGTCCTTAGGGTTAATGATTCTGAGGTAAAAACATAGGAGGATTCTTAAATTTTCACGTTTACTTTTTAGTAAATATTTTATAAATGAATAAAAACACAAAAGACAATAAGGCTTATTTTCTTCCCGGGACCACGTTTATTGCAACGCATCCGATACGTCGAGAACAATTTAGGTAAATTACGCGATAAATTTCCTTGTTTTCATAATTAAAATGTAGGGTACCTTTGTTAAGCGAAACGCTTTAAAATTAAAATAAATTAATGCATATGTCATACAAACTTTAATCAATAACTAGTAGTCCTCCCTTTTAGATGACAGGCCTTGATGAAGGCGTGAAAGAGTTTGAGCATCTAGTCTACCTGAATTTATGTGGAAACTATATTCAAAACTTGGACTCGAAGTTATTTTGTCATAGTTTGAGATCTATTGAGCTTCAAGCCAACTGTATAAAGAGCGTCGATGGATTTGTTGAGGACTTACCGAATAATCTGCTCTATTTGGGAATAGCCAGGAATATGCTAAATAATGGTAAAATGAACACAACAATATATCAGAATATGTAGTTTCACGCGAGCCTAAAAATTCATAACAAATATTTCAGGAAGGGTGGAGGGCTTAGGACGTCTGCCACAACATATTTTGGAGCTAGACTTGTCTGACAACGACATCTATGATTTGGAGCCTCTACTAGGAGTATTAGTCAGACTACCGAATCTGACTTCACTGCAGCTGGCCGGAAACCCGTGTTCGGTCGGTGTGCTCTCATTCTACTTAGTTCAAAACACTTTGCATAGATGGCGCAGCATGACCGTTTCAGAATACTGAGCTGTAGAACTATATAAGTAAAACTTTTATTTTATGTTATTTTAGGTGTGTGCAGCGTATGCCCGTACAACATTGGCGAGATTACCACACTTAAAATGGCTTGATTCCCGGAAAGTGCTCCCCACGGATAGACCGATAGATCCATTTGAACCACACGCAGATGATTTACGATCGACCTACTTTTTCTTTACAATTTTTCGTATCATGTCTGCTGTACAGCCCCCTAAACCGGAGAAGGTATATAAAAGTGTTCTTTATTTCTCATGCAAGAACATAACTTCCTTAGATACTTGTATGTATAGGTAGATAACATGTTGATCTTATTTTAATATAAAAAAAAAATTGGAATGATACCTGCTACATACCCAAGAGTAAGTGAAGACCACTTCATTTACAAAGATAAAAGTAACTGTTTACTTGTACTGTACCACAGCTGAGCATACTCGTAAGCCACCTTACCGCCAAACAGCTCTACCTGATATGGATCTTTTGCCCATGCTTCACTGTTTTCATTTACCATCCCAGGTCTTAGTGTAGTAGCAACTATATCATACCATCCATGACATCCGACAACCGGAAGGCGGTCGGCCAAGAGGTCTAGTGAATTCCTGGAGCCGTATATTCTAAGAAAATAGTATCTATTGTATGAACAAAATTCTCTGCACGCCACCTTAAATCACATATTTTTCTGAAGCGATCAAATTCCTAAAATTCTTGGAATTTTCTAGGGATCTGTGCCAACGTTCCATATAGAACTAGAGATACCCTTACTTGACTCTACCAGAAGGCAGTTCCTTATGTTTCGGCGATATGAATCACTAACAGAAATGTTGCCACCACCGGAAGACGAGGAATGGACGTATGAGAAAATTCCATCACATAACATCAGCAAGATCAATGGTAAAAAATTTGTGAAAATATTTTTTTGTTCGACTCAAAATATCACTTGCATATCCCATACAGTACATCTCTACATTTTAAGTTTTTACGAGGTTTCTTATCTGAACAGCGACATGGACCCCACTGCTGAAAAAAAAAACTAATACGAAAACTATTTCATTAGAAAGCTAATCAAGGGAAATCCTGATAAAATTGTTACACAGTAAAAACTCCCGTCTAGGGCTGTAGCTCTGTGGCATGATTCATCATCATCATCACTCTTTAGATATTTCTATGTAAATATCGCCTCAAATTAAGTTTAATTATTTGCACAGTTGAAGAGGCCTCATCTCACGATACCGACGTTTACAAAACGTTGACGGTGAAAAACTCTCGTGTTATTCAGAATTATACCACATTTGAAAGTAACAAGGTGCAATGGAGCAAAATCATGTCTTTCCAAGAGCCAGCAGTCAAGATCTTCTGCCCAGATCTGGCTGCGTTGAGGGACACCTTTAGAACTGTTATCACCGTGAGGCTGGTGTATACTTTGGTAAGGTGACAATATTCTGACGTGGTGACCTCCGTGGCCCATTTGGTCTAATAGCCGGCAGAGACGCAATAGGTTGCGGGTTCGATTCCCGTCGTGGTTGTTTACAAACACCGCCAACAAATGTTTGCATTTTTGCAGATATTTGTCTTAGATATTTTTCTATTTACGTTAAGTATGTATTTGCAAAAAATAAGCATTTTAAGTATTCTATCAACCTATGGTTGAATACACAAGTACGAATACAAGATCTACTTACTGTTGGGGCAATAGTGATGTGTGTACAATTGTAGGAATTTACCAAAGCCAAATTTTTATTTATACTTGTTTCCTAATGATTCCAAAAGCATAGCTTAAGCAAATCTGAAATGCGGTTATTTTTTGCAAAAGGTCGTCCCAGCTATTTTAGCGATACGATCGACTACTTCGCACCGTAGATCTTGAGCATCAATTAGATGCCTCAAATTTGAAGCGTTACATTGAATCGCAAGTTTTAAAATTTTAGACTGTATCCTCAAAACCGTCAAAGGATAAGAAAAGTGCGTCAGCATTCAAGCCTCCTGGGGAGCAAAGGGTAGTTCTGGCGTCCATGAAGTGTGCACTGAGGAAGCCGGATTGGAGCCAGAGCTCGCAGCACTTCCATTGGGACGACTCTCTGGGGACGGATGACGCAATACATTGGGGAGATGGTGATCTCTCTGTAAGAAATATATTTTTTTTATTTTGTCATATAACTTGTGTAATTTTGAACAGAAAGAATTTTACCTTTAGAACACTTGCGAGTTGGAATTTTCGTTACTAGCTTTTGCCCTCATCTTCGTACGCGTTGTATTTATGTATATAGACTAGCCTATGCGTTAATCCTGCATCAACATCAACATATAATTACGTGCAAAGTTTAGCTTGATATGCTTAGTAATTTTTGCTTGAAGAGGTAACAAACATGCATACAAACAATTTTTTTATTTATAATATTGGGAATTTGGCAATATGGGATAATGTAAAACGGGTTTTCAAAACAGTTCTCCTGGGAGGAAGTGAACACGTTTCACGCTTTCTCCAACGATTGTAGAACAGTTTGACATTACAAGAAAGTATTTAAATATTAGCTCAAGCAATTCATAATAATATATACATATATGTCAGCTAGTAATATGTATAAATTTATATAAGAAGTGGTCATTTCAAGAAGTGGTCCTTTTAAGAAGTGGTCATTTCACGAAGTGGTCGTTTTAAGAAGTGGTCATTTCACGACGTGGTCATTTTAAGAAGTGGTCATTTCACGAAGTGGTCATTTTAAGATGTGGTCCTTTTTTATTGTGGTCATTTCTAATTGTGGTCATTAACCGCCGAAAGGATTTATAATGCGTAAGGAATTATAAACTGTAACTTAGCTTTATTATATAACTTTGTATCAAAAAATCTTAATATCTTTATTTTTGTTATGGTTTTAAAAATAGACTAGATTAGAATTTAATGTCTAATATTACGTTTGTTTACTACAGGTTCTTCAGTACAGTCAGAGCCCCACTAAACCCACAAAGAGTAAACAAGATGCTGATACTTCGATGTCAAAACAATCTCCTCCTGATAATCTGACATGCCATTTTGGCTTTGGAATTGAAACATTGACGAAATAAAATATTTTTATTAGCTGACGCGCATGCAGAAACATTTACATTTAGTTAGTAAATTACTATAAATATATGTATATTATTTTCTGCAACTAAATAACTACATTCTCACGTCCTCCTCCTCAAGTTAGTCTCTAACTTCTTAAGTTAGAGGATCGTGGCTACAGCTGACGCTGCAGCAAGCTTCTCCATTTTAAACGATCCTTTGCATGATGAAGAGAGAGCCTGCGACCGTCCGGTCCGTCCAGGTCTCGAAAACATGGCTAATGTTTTCGAGACCTGGACGGACCATCTTCAAGGGCCACGTTCTCTCGGCCGCGTTGACATTATTGTAATTTAATGGAGACAACATATTGAATGCCAGAATAACTGTCCTATAAGTGGCAACATCCTCTATGAGGCCAGTACAAGATTTGTTTGGGAGGTATACGGAACGCGCTGACCGAATGGCTGGCAAGTCTCAGGAACGATGGGCTAACCAAGCCGAGTATCTGCTATCATGTCTCGGCTATGCTGTGGGGATTGGAAACATTTGGAGATTTCCATATTTGTGCTACCGAAATGGGGGAGGTAAATATCAAACGTAACTATTAAAATGTACCAAATTCGCCTGTTTAGAAAATTTCAAAGTACGAGTAGGTGCAGAGTTTTAACGTGTTAGCAAATTTTTAATGCGAATGTTTGTTGTTTTATTTACAGGTGCTTTTTTGATTCCTTATTTTTTGACACTGTTCGTATGCGGCATTCCTCTAGTTTTTCTCGAGACAACGCTGGGGCAGTTTGCTAGTGCTGGTTGCATCTCTGTTTTTAACATTAACCCTCTCTTTAAAGGTAAGTTAAAAAAGCTCCTTATTTATTATATGATATTTAATAACTTTTTCCTATTCTTAAATTTGTTTCGTCAAAGTTGGCACCATTATCGACAATTATGTTTTCAGGAGCTGGATATGCCACAGTTGTTTTGAATGTGATAGCAATAACGTATTTCTCTGCTATAATGTCTTATCCACTGCTCTATATTTATCACTCAATGCAGTCACCGCTTCCTTGGCAGAGTTGTGGCAATTCCTGGAATACGGACAGATGTGTTGAGGTAAAGCAATCTGAGTAATTCATTAGCAAATATGGGTGATATTTTTGAACTCACACAAAGCAGCTGTACCTACCTACATTTTTAAATTTATTTCCTAGATCACCTGCCAAAACAATAGCATCTTCACATCAAATGGGTCTATTACAACACCAGAAGATGAATTTTTTCAGTGAGTGGTTCTTGATTCTCCTATTTTCGTGACTCGAATTGTGGTGTTATTTTTTTCAATCCACTTTTTATGTAAAATTGAATAAGTGATTCAAGTTCATATAAAATAAAGTCTCATGTAGGTACTATTCACTATTACCTCCTCACTATTTTTATTTCAGTAGGAATCCTCTCTCCTCTCACTATTCATTTGTTTATTTTTTTTCAGCATTCGCCTTTTGCACATGTCACCCGGCATCGATCAGCTCGGCAGTATAGTATGGCCGGTGCTCTGGGCCAACGCTATTTGTTGGGTCATTGTTTACCTCTGCATTTGCAACGGGGTCAAGAGCGTCGGAAAGGTATATTTCTGCAGTATTTTCGACTACTTCGGCATCGTGCCAAATGTTTAATCTGCCTTTTAAAGACAATTTTAGAAATTCGTGTTGAATTTTCTATGTACCTCTACAAACTGCTTCTGGCTTTAAATTTTACCAATTGAATGGTCTATTGGCAACCCAACTAGTAAAGCAGTAAATCTATGGTGAAATCAGAACGTCAGTTTCCAGACTGTTTATTTTATCAAAGAGCGAAGATAATAAAAGATAATTATTTGTTCCCAGATCGTATATTTCACGGTTCTATTTCCATACGTGGTACTATGCGTATTTTTTGTACGTGGCGTCACCTTGCCTGGAGCCTGGAAAGGTATACAGTTCTACATTCTTCCTGATTGGGGAAAGTTGGCGAATCCGAAGGTATTAAGCGTAGGGAGTAGCAGTAAAACCGACTCTATGCCTAGAGCTGTAGCGTTCATAGTCGCGTGTCATCTTTACAGGTGTGGGCTGAAGCTGCAACACAGATTTTTTATTCCCTTGGACCAGGATGGGGAGGTTTGGTCGGCATGGCCAGTTATAACAGATTCAACTATATGAACCTACGGTAAATACGGAATCTCAGCGTTTATTTTAGGTTTATACACAAAATAAGGTAGGGATGAACGTTCCGAAAATGCAAGGTAATTTCAATAATAATAATAATTTATTAAACATAATAAGGATGTTTCACACAGATGTGAAACATCCTCTATTATTTTTGTTATTTGATAATTAACTAGTTCCTATATTATTCAATCATGAATACTAGATAATATTTTAAATCATCTCTAACAAAATTAAAACTCTATGAATCCCTTGTCCGGCCCATACTAGAATATTGTTCAGTGATTTGGAATCCCCATTACGAAATTTACAGCAAACGCCTAGAATCTATACAAAAACGATTTCTCTACCATCTTTCTTATGGGGACCATTTGGCAAAAACACTTAACAGCTACAATAAAAAACTTGCTCATTACAAAATGTCACCTCTATCGTTGCGCAGAAAAAGAACAGACCTACACTTCTTGCACAAGCTGTTTAATGGCAAACTCGACTGCATAGAACTTAATAATAAGCTACAGATGAATGCCCCTCTTAGATTGCCAAGAAGTAAAGCCTATAATCTTTTTACACTTCCCTTCTACAGAACCAAGCAGGGCAAAAACGCGGTTATCCCGAGACTCTGTAGTAACTATAATTATATTTCCAAAGACAATTCCCTTGACATAAGCGACCCAATAAGTAAATTTGACAAATGTCTTAAATCTATTTTGTTTGCTGATGTTCAATAACTTGTTAACAACTAGTTTAAATGCTTTTTACCACAATACCTACTTATTCCCATTCCTTATTCAAATCAACATGTCTTAAATATATTTTGATTGTTAAAGTTAAAAACATTTGATAATACCAAGTTTATATAACTACTTTTTTCATTACTACTGTCATCCAGATTTTTACTTGCTACTTTTTAGCATAATTATTGTTACAACTTATTATATTACATTGTTACTACCTACCTACCTAACTATTTTACATTATTACTACTTTTGTACCTAACTACATATTATTTGTAGTTATATTAGTTTTTGTTTGAGATAATTATGTAATTATTAGGTTGTTAGCTGTTGTTACTCAATATAACTTCAATACTTACTAGATACTACCTTTAGTACCTATTTTTGTTGAGTTGCGCTCAATTGTGTGCATGCTGTGGCCGCCTTTAATTGGGGGAGCACAAGGCCCTTAGTCCCTAAGTTTTAAATTGTGTTGAATCTGTGTATCTCTTGTTGGTGGTCCTAGTAAATAAATAAATAAATAAGCAATACAATTTTAGTTGTAATGACTTACTCAACAATCTTATCCAATTGGTCATATTCTTCATTTTCTGTTTCCAGGTCATCAGTAATAATTCCCCTAGTAAACAGCGGAACCAGTATATGGGCTGGTTTCATCGTATTCTCCGTGCTAGGCTTCGCGGCTGAGAGGGCTAATATGCCAGTCAGTGCCGTGGCCACAGCTGGACCTGGACTTGCCTTCGTGACGTACCCTGCTGCTGTTTCTTTGATGCCAGCTCCTAATTTTTGGGCTATAACTTTTTTTGTTATGCTCTTCTTTCTGGGTATTGATACTTTGGTAAGTCTTTTAGGAAATACTAACTTCAGTTTTACACGCAATGGACCTGGATGAAAAGCCTATGCTATGTCTATTCAGAAAATCCATTTTAAACATTTCTAAAAGTATCAATTTGAAATTTATACCAAACATTGAGATCTGCAGGCAGATGATGCCCTGTAAAAATCAAGGTTCTACCTCAGAGCATTAAGGAGTAAAACAAGTGTCAAATTTTTGTTTAAAAATAGTAATGAAAAATGGCACTTCAAGAAATCTCACGGCTCTGAAATTTGGATTGGTTGGGAGCTTTTGTGGCACAAGTAAAGGAAAAAATCTAATATTTTTGTTTTTAGGGTCCTGTACCCAAAGGGTAAAAACGGGAACCTATAACTAAGACTCCGCTGTCCGTCTGTCTGTGTGTAGTCTGTCTATCTGTCTGTCTGTCTGTCACCAGGGTGTATCTCACGAACCGTGATAGCTAGACACTTGAAATTTTTACAGATGATACCTACAAATACAACAAAAACAGAATAATATAAATATTAAAGGGGACTCCCATACAACCAACGAGATTTTTTGCCGTTTTTTGCTTGAAATAAATAACTGTCGTTATAATCGAGCAAAAAACAGGTAGACGCTTGAAATATTCACAGACACATTATTTAACCTCATAATACCTAATATTGAAGTTTGAAGAAATTCGAAAAGGCCTACATTAGTTTAATAATTATTTAAATTGGAGGTGTGTTAGATCAAGAAATATATAAATCGATTTCATTAAAAAGACGCATAAACTTAATTTTAGAACAGAATTCCAAAATTAATCTAATATAGTTTATAACTGGTATCGGCATCCAGCGTCTATTTAATACGACGTGCTTGAAACATTATTTTTATAATAAGTATTGCTAGTCAAGTACCTACTAATTTGACATTTAAAAGCAGTGTAGTTTTAAATAGCGTACTATTTTAAATGTATGTAAATCATTAACTATAATGGCCGAATGGCGTATGTTTAGCATATGTTTTATGTTAAATATGTTTATTTTATTGTAAGTTGACGTTTCTATGTTTTGTAATTGCAAACTATGGAAATAAATGAATGAGTTTATGAGTTTATCATAGAACTTTCATCCAATATTATATCTTCTAATTTTAGAACCCTCAGGGCGCGAGTCACGTTCGCACTTACATTTTATTTGTTCTCAGTTCGTCACTATTGAAGCTGTGATAACAGGATTGTTGGACGAGTTCCCGAAGCTGCAAGCGAGAAAACATCTGATCACATTCTTGACATGTGTGGTGATGTTCCTGCTTTCCACTATCTGTAACACCGAGGTGAGGCCCTGAGATCGGAAAAATAAATTAACATTCAAATTTTATGGATCACAAGCGACCCGCCCCTGCTTCGCACTGGTATACGGATGAACGGTCATCTTGTATGAAGAGTTAAAATAAATAATTATGAATATCCAAAGTCGTAGAGCAAAAGTTGTTTACACATGAACCCTGTCGAATTTCAACATTGCTTGTGTTTTTGAAAACCCCATCAAAATCTGTCTCGTAGTTTCGGAGGAGAAGAAGCCAAACAGACAGACCGACAGACAGACAGACGAGGGAGGCAACTTCAATTTAATATACTATGTAGAGATATAGAAGAAAATAGTAGTAATTGAAACCTAGAATAATAATACAAAAACAAACTATGGATTAAGATTAACATTTTACTCAAAAGGCTATTGATAACAGTTTACCTATACCGCAAGTTTAGATTACAACTTTATCTAAGTATACGAAATGCCCATATAACCACCCACTTTATATGTCGTTATCACCGATATCATCATACCAGGCCATGTAAATCGCGATTGAATAGCGCTTGCGTGCCCAAAGCTCTTCAAAACTCCCGATGCATGACTGTTAGCTCTTTTAGTAAATAATTGAGGATTTGGTTTTTCATAAAATTGCCTGCCGACGTTATTATAGAGCTTCCACCTTGGCGTTTACGAGCTGTGGCTTCAAACACTTATATTAAGAACTAGCTGCTGCCCTCGTCTTTGTCCGCGTATTTATTATTTTTTTTGTGCCTTTGTTACTCCTTATAAAAATCTGCTAACAGTGAAAGTCCAAATGAAAATCGGTCCAGCCGTTTAAGAAAATACTACTGTATACTTTCATAAAATATTTAATGTAATTGTGACAATACAAACAGACTATTTAATTTTATTTATGTGTATATAGATATGAATTTTGATGTCTCAGACATAAAAATTTAACTTTCTACGTGCTAAAAATAGTCCTTGCTACGTTCTTCTTTCGGGCGGTTTTCATCACACGCAAAGTTATCTGGACCGCACTATAAACGGTGTAAGAATAGATTACGTGGCTGAACTTCACAGGTTTTATTTATGCTAAATAAGGTTCTGTTTATTATTATAGCTGCAAGAAAGTGAAAAAACGTTAGTATGTAGGACGAAACAGGTTTCATTACAATCGAGAGCCAGTCATCAATTAAAGCACAGAACACAGTATTTACAGCTCTGTGAATCAAAGTAATATAGTTTAATAAATATATTACAACTTTTACCGCCTGCCTTAATTATTATCATCTTACTGACATTTCGTAGACCATTTACTCGTAGAGCCCTTCGTGGTAAATGCCCTTCTTGTTCGTACGTGGTAAAAGCTGTAATATACATATATATAAAATGAGGTCAAGCCACCATAATTTCAACTCAAAATTATATAGTGTTTGTAATTTTCCAGGGAGGTCTACACGTTATAGGATTACTAGATGCCCACGTCGCTATCGCTGTTGTGCCTGTAGTTTGCTCGCTGGAGCTCGTCGCTGCGGTCTACACGTATGGCCCCGAGAGGCTGAGGAGCGATGTGCTCTTCATGACGGGAGAGCCGCTGGGGAGGATATGGCTCATCCTGTGGTATATTCTTCCTTTGCTGCTGATGGTAAGTAAAATGGATGATGTTAATATCTTACATCCCGTGTTGGCCGAGTAACACATTCGATTTAAAGGTCGTGGGTTTGTTTAATGCTTTGACGACCTCTGTGGCGCAGCGGGCGAAGGTCCGCCAGCGACGCAAAAGGTTACGGGTTCGGGATGATTTCTATATATAATAATATATATATATATATATATATATATCTTTATCTAAATATCATCTAGGACCCATAACATAAGGTTTACTTAGCTTGGGGCTAGATGATGCTGTCCAGCATTATTATTATTATAGTATACCGGGCGTGCACTAATGCTTTATTATTTCTTGAAAAATGTATAAGCTCATTATCAAGTGCTTTAACGGTAGAGAAAACATCATGAGTAACCTCGCGACTTAGTCAGCTTTAAACCTATCGACCTGTTCTTTTCTCTGACCGCCGACTAGCCGACTAAGGCAAGGAGATTAGTATAGGTGCAGGGCTAGTCTAATCCATCTTTCAATTTCCCAGGCACTGCATAGAGCATGAATAAAAGCTGCTGGCGCTGTATAAATCATCTTTAATAGGTGTGAAAGGCCATATATTACCTACTACTACTCCGTCAATTAATAACACACGATAAACGTCCGGTTAAATATGTGTTAATGATGTGCCGTGATCGCGAAAGTTTAAAAAGACTACTCCGTCCATCATAACACTAGGGCAAAGAATTTAAAAAGATCGATAATTGTTTAGAGATGACGAGTTAATTACCTTTTGCGCGATCAATTTCAAAATTATGTTTTGATGATGAAAAAAAAGAAACACTCTTTTTCTTGCCTACAAAGAATAAAAAATATTTTATTTCTGGCATATGTTCTCTATCTCATATTGTAATACTGGTTTCCATAGCAAGAGCACTTCTTAATTTGGGGCTAGGTGATGCTGGGTTACTTTTTCAGCAATTTATTGAATTTTCTTGTATTTTCAGATAATAGCAGGATATTCATTAAGAGATGCAACAGGCCTGGGCTGGGCTGTGGCGATGGCATCAGTGGTGTGCGTTCCTCTCCATGCGATCAGAGTGCTGTATCAGTCAAAAGAATCTTCGATTTTGGGGGTAGAGTAATGTTTTCAATTGTATTTTTTGATGGCAATAATATGATTTTTATTTTACGGATTAATATATCTTGATGTCTCAATAAAATTTCTGGTAAACACCAACTCCACCAGGGTCGTGAAACCAACTGAATACCAGCGTAGTAACTGAGCTCTACCAGGTGCAAATAGTCCCCGAGCGAGGCACAAATCTGGTTGCTCCTTTGCTTCCGGTCGATAACTTTTACAAGTTTTCGTACGGAAGCAAAGGAGGATATTGGTCACATGTTCTCTGCTAGCGGGCTAAAGCTGAAACCTTTCTACTCGCTACTTCCTCTGTTCTTCTACCTTATAAATCCCATATGTTTTTATTGTTATTTTTATAAATGTATTTGTGTATGTTGTGCGCATGGTAAATAACTGTTATTCTTTCTTACTTTTCTCGTGATGTCATCACACCTTTTTAAAAGCATCGATAACGCAACGATTATGAGATCCTCATGTATATTTTCTTTTTTTCAGAAAGTCAAAGAAAGCTGTAAGCCCAACGAACAGTGGGGCCCATCAGAACTGCACATCCGTCACCGCTGGCTCTCCGCTGCAGAGGCGAAGACACAGAGCCAAGTTTATGATATGGACAGATATAACTGAAATGCAAAGGCAAAAATAAGGCTTATACTTACTAGAAACAAGTTTAAAATTGTTATTTCAATTTGTTTAGTACTTTTACTATGACTAGGATCTAATATATAAAACGTGATGAAGCGGTGAGATTAGAATATGGTAACTTGTATTTGTATGTCTATAACTAGCCTTTGCGGACCAATGATGAAGAGAACTGTATTAAAAATCTGTCCTCCCTTCCTTCCACGCTTCTCTATTCTGAGCTGTTGTGGTCGAGGTGTGCGTCGAGTCTTCTTTTCGGTGCAGATCTATTGTCTCTCCCGATGGATCCCCTAGGGGAGATATCAGGAAAAAATCCTATTGTCTCCCCTAGGCAGGGGAGATATCAGATCTGTTTTTAGTACTGTTGTCTCCCCGCAGGACTTATTCAGGATGTTTCTTAGTAATGGGTGATCATGGGGAGGTTATTGCCGTACACAGCAGGCTTGGCTGGCAGGTGGGTTAGCAATAATATACCTAAACGTCTTAAAAACGGTTCTCTATTGTGTCTTATCCGAAGTTTTATATCCATCTTATAATAACCCATTAGATGTATATTTATGTGTCTTCAAAAAAAGGAGCTTCTCAAGTCGTCTGTATTTATTTTAATCTTTGTTACCTCTAACTCCGTCGTTTATGAAACGATTTGAATTTTTTTTTGGGTTTGCTTAGATACACTTTGAATTAAGTTCTATTTTTTTCAAAACTCAGTTCTGGTTATGGGATCCACGAGGAATCGAGGGAACTCATCAAATGATGTAGGGAAACATATATTAGTTAGTTCGGCATATTTAACTCATGGTTCTTCCAATATTATGAAAACTAATAGCGTTTATAAAGAAAAAACCTATAATTATGTACATACATAACAAACAAATATGGGAAATAGGTTAGTTTTTTTATATTTATTGTGTACTAGCTTTTACCCGCGACTTCGTCCGCATAAGTTTTTTTGTTTTCTCCCGGCTATAAGTCCCCCTGAAACAATGTCCCACTATCGTGTTCCAGTCCTCAACTTCACATCAAAATTTGTTCAAAAGCAACCTAAGCTACATAATTGATAGCTCCGAATGTTTCCTTAGTAAATATAAAAAGTAAATAATGTAAATCGGTTTAAAATACTACTAACTACCTACCTGCCAACCCCCGATGTTAGACAGTGTGACATCCGTAACATCGTCTGCGTAGGAAGTACTAACTTAATGTAAGTAGTATAATAATGTAGTTAGCTAAAAATAAGAGGCCTTATTACTGTAGTACATTTTTGTAAACTATGTTCTTTGTTTTTCCCTCTCTGGCCAACACATGGAGATTCTGTGGACTTGAAACACGTGAGCAAGCCACGTATAATTGTCCGTGAGAAAAACAACTCTTTTCTAAATTAATGCTGGCTACTTTTAATGTTTGCCCCTGAGCTTTATTTATCGTCATAGCGAATGCGATTTTCAGCGGAAACTGTAATCTCTTAAACTGGAATGGCAAATCTGTCGGAATTATGGGTATACGGGGGATTAAAACGTTCTCTCCTTTTGCCATTCCAGTCATAATGATTGCTTTTACAATATTGCGACCGAGGTGTGTCACTTGCAACCGTGTGCCATTACACAGTCTTGGTGTATCTAAATTCCGCATTAAAAGGACAGGAACGCCTACTTTCAGCCTCAGTTTGTGTGAAGGTACTCCCGACAGTTCTAAAGAATTAAGAAATTCTACAGGGTATGATGTTACTTGTTCAGTATCCATTACAGTGTCTACAGAGAGAAACTCAACAATATCACCTTCCACGCGTGACATAATTTGCTCGTTTATCTGTCCCACCATTTCATTCGTCGGCGCTAAAATTGCTCTTTCACATAACCAGTCTCTATTCCTCATATTAGTTAGCAGTTCGCTATAGACGAAGTTATTTAGATCATCTGGATTATGCACAACATTGCAGAATTCACGATCCAATGTAATCATGCCATTACCATCCTTTGCCATACGATCTTCTCCAATTTTAAGAAGATGATTTTAAGAAATATGCTGATAACCGGCAAAGTCTGTCTAAAATCGCCCGCTAAAAGTACCACCATCCCCCCCATGATATTTGGATTACTCTTGATGTCTTTCAAAGTCCGATCTAGAGCTTCAATTGCTCTTTTATGGGACATAGTACACTCATCCCAAACTAATAATTTACATTGCTGCAACATACGTCCACGCTCGCTGTTTTTACTTATATTACAGACTGGCATTTCTTCATGGGCTAAGTTTAATGGCAGTTTAAGCACCGAATGTGCCGTTCGACCACCATTGAGCAGAGTGGCGGCTATTCCGGAAGAGGCAACTGCTACAGCAATTCCTTTATCTTTTCGGATTTGCGCTAAAAGCAAGTTTAAAAGAAAGGTTTTTCCCGTGCCTCCGGGAGCATCCAAAAATAACAAACCACCTTCGCCATCTTCGATTTTTTTGAAAACATTGTCAAATACTAACCTTTGTTCTGGGATCAAACGTGGAACAGACTCTGTCAATTGTTGTTGTAAGGAAGCAGTATCGTAATCTAGTTCCCGTATTAAATCGCTACTGATTTCCTCGGTTCTCTGTGGTCTGATCATTCCATAATCTGATAAATCCTTTCTAGAAATTGTTTTAACCTGGTCTTCAATTTTTGTCAGACCCTCATTGTAAATTAAATCACTGTACGTGACATTGGGATTTTGCTCTTGTAATCTGTGCTATTTCAACTCGGAATTTAAAAAGAACGTTTTTAGCTAACCAAAAATACGCAACGAATAGAGTTTCGTAACGCAATATTTCAATATTCGCATACGTGCGACGACGACGTCTGCCCTCGTGCGTCTGCCCGCTTGGGTAGGCACAGTTGGGCACGGCCCTCCCCTCGCGCCGCACCGCCTCTTCGCTCGGCGCAGCGTCTTGTATTCACTACGACGACGTATGATTTGAAGGTTTGCGTTATATTGAATTATTTTCCCTCGTTGAATAGTAAACAAACTAAGTGTAGGTGTTATAATTTCGGTGATGAACTGATTACCTATCCGTTTCTTTGTCTAAAATGAGTATTAACTTATCACTATGATTGATTACTGAGCATAAAGTTCGTATAAATGTCTATCTAATTACCTCCTCAAGTTTAAAGCGTAGCTAGTTATGTAGTACTATATTAATTCTGTGGTGTAGGTAATTAGATTTTATCTGTATGTTATTTAACAGTCAGTTGAATAAAAAATCGTATACAAATCAGATCAATAGCTATGGCGTAATGTGATTCTAGACAGAGTTTTAATGTTGTAGATAGGTAGCTGTGTATAGGTTCCTGTGGGAATGAGATATTTTCCCGAAGTAAAAAGTAGTCTGAATTTTGGTACCTTCCTACCCTATAAGTTAAGTAGTGTGATGGTATGTCGCTAAGTTTCGATCCAAGTAAAACTGTTAAATAAAGACAGATGCATCAAAATTTTATAATAAATTCCCTAAATTATGGCGCCTACCGACCCTCTAAGTTAGAAAAGTGATCAAATACTAACTTTAAGTCTCAGTAACACTCATTTAAAAAAAAAAACATCAAAATCATTTCAGTAGCTATGGCGTCATTCGCTTCTTGACACGATCACGCTAGATTTCCGCGGGAATGAGGTATTTTCCCGCCGTAAGAAGTAGCCTGTGTCCGTGCCTAGGATCCTATCTTTATATTAACCAAGTCTTATAAAAATCCGTTCAGCCGTTTAGGCATGATAGAGCAAAACTCCCACCAAAAACCATAAAAAAATCACTAACTCAATTCAGTTTTCTGCCTACTTCCTACCCCCTGAGTACTATGACGTGATCATCGTTTTTAGGTAACCATCTATTACCTTACTAAATTTCATCAAGATCTGTTCAGCCTTTTATACGTGAAAGAGCAAAAGTCCCAACAAAAACGACTAAAAATCACTAACTCAATTTAGTTATCTGCCTACTGCCTACCCCCTAAGAACGATGGCGTGATTATTTATAGCCTATGACCATTTCTAGGTTATCATCTATCACCATACCAAATTTCATCAAAATCCGTTCAGCCGTTTAGGCGTGAAAGAGTAACAGACAGACAGACAGACAGACAGACAGAGTTACTTTCGCATTTATAATATTATATATTATATAGTATGGATTATGTGTACAGGGTGTATTATAATATGTGTACTTAGCCGGAAGGGCTGGGCTGGGTGATTCTGACCATTCCAAGGAGCAATTTTTGTTCTACGACTTTTCAGGATTGAGTGATTTTCATTCAAGAAAAGATGTATGTAATCTACTCTTAAAGACAAGATAAATCTACTATCTGTCACAGGGAGTGTGTTGGCAAAGATTTAAATCTTTAGATGTGCCCTGATACCAAAAACTGTGGCATTGTCTGAATATGTGTGTTAATCATAATGCCGACGCACGCTCACCGGTTTTACTAATGGCAACTGTTAACCAAACTGTTATTATTAACCATTTATTGTGCATTAATGTTGCAAGAACTTTCGTGAAAAAAATAACTCACAACTAAGCCTTTGTGTTAACTAAGTGCTTTGACCGCTAAGCTACAGAACCCATGTCAGGATCCGCTGAAATTCTTGTTATGGTGATGTCGGTGTGAGGAACCGAAGAGACAAAGACCATCTACAGGTATTTACTAGAGTTCTCCTGTTCATTGCCTGAAGTTGCATTCAGTAGCAATGACTAGAGATGTCGCTATAGCTTATTCTATAGTTTGTTAATTTTATTGTGTTTAACCACACTTAGGTAGAAAATTTTCAAAGAAATTAATAACTTTATCAATTTTTTTACGGTTCCGGTGGGATTCGAACCCATGTCCGTCAAATCGATACTTGACGCTTCCTCTAGCCGGAAGTGCTTTGACCGCTAAGCTACAGTACCCAGGTTATTAATTTCTTTGAAAATATTTCAGCGTTAGTTGTAGGGTAGTTGCAGGGTCCGAGGGGAAGGGAACCACTCAGCTTGTCGGTTCGCGTAGGTGACGTTGACGTCCTGGTGGGGCCGTACCTTAAGTACTTGGGCCTCACCTTGGATAGTCGCTGGGGCTTCGAAGAGCACTTTAGCCGCTCCGTCCCCCGGATCCAGAGGGTAGTGGGTGCTTTGCACAGATTGCTACCCAATCTCGGGGGACCAAGGGAGGGTGATCGCTGCCTCTATGCGGGCGTCGTGCGGTCGATGGCACTCTACGGAGCGCCCGTCTGGTCCAAAAGACTGACGGGTGTTAGGCGCTGCAGGGCTATGTTTAGTAGCCTGCAGCGTTCTATTGCCATCAGAATCGTTCGCGGTTACCGCACGATTTCGCATGAGGCAGCGACATTATTGGCGCGGCTCCCGCCGCTCGACCTCCTGGCGGAGATGGACGCACGAGTGTACGTTCGTCTCCGGCAGGAGGGCGATGGTGGGGCTGCGCCAGCTGAAGTGCGGCATGAGGAGCGTCGACGTGCGCTTGGGAAGTGGCGCGAGCGGCTCGAGGAGCCGAGGAGCTCGCTCCAACGCGCCGTCGGCGCTGTTCTGCCTAGCTTCGAAGCCTGGCTAGGGAGGGAGGGAGATAACGTCACCTATCGACTTACCCAGGTACTCACCGGGCATGGTTGCTTGCTTCGGTGAGTACCTGAGTAGAATCAGACGCGAACCGACACCGCAATGCCACCATTGTGGGTGGGGCCAGGATTCCGCCCAGCACACGCTCGAGGATTGCTCGGCGTGGTGTGTGGAAAGGCGGAATCTGGCACTCAGGATCGGACAGGATCTCTCTCTGCCCAACGTAGTTGCGGCTATGCTGGCAGATGAGATGGCGTGGAAGGCGGTGGCCTCTTTCTGTGAGACCGTAATGGTTCGGAAAGAGGCCGCGGAGCGGGAACGCGAGAGGGCTGATCCCGCTCGTAGAAGGCGGCGGCGGGGTGCAGGCAACGGCCGCCCCGCACCGCCTGCCTCGTGAGGCTACGGCGTCATGGGGCTGCGGCATCCCCTATATGGGACCATCTGGGTCCGTAGGGTAGTCAGAGTGAGGGCTTGGACTATCCTAGATGGTCCCAGGGAGGGCGACAGTGCAGGATGGCTATGCACCATCGTAAGTTCCGCGAGACGTAGGGGGCGTTAGTTGTGGACGCCCCCGGGACGTGCTCAGGCAAGGTGCGATAGGGGCTCCGGAGTGTTATTTACGAGGAACCGGAGCCTCTAGTAGGCCGGCCATCGGGGTGGTTTTGGTGAATCGTCGGGAGACAACCTCACATAACCATGCTGTGTCCTTATTTTGCGATCTGCTCATTGTGAGATCTGCACATTTTGCTATCTGCTCATTTTGCGATTTGCTCATTATACGCAGCCTGCACATTTTGCGACTTGCACACCTGGCTATGGATCCTACGCAGCAGTGTATCTGACCTAGCAGATTTCCAAACCGTCACAAAAAAATATAAAATCATAAAGTTAGAATTTTTTTACTACTTCTAACTCTATGGTTTCCATGTATATTTTTTATCTGTGCTATCATGTGTTTTTTATGTAGGGCCATCATCGTGGCCGTCTAAAATTTAAACAATATTTCAACTTTTACTCAAAATTTATAGTAATGTTTTGAAACTGCAGATATTAAGTATTATTTTCTAAATTCTCAGCGCATGTTTTTTTTCCAAATTTTACAGTAAAATTAAAGCTAAGCAAAAATGAGTAATACTGCAGATGAAGTAGCAGCATTTGATTCAGACAAGAAAGTTAAAATCCAAGTAAGTTTCAGTTCATTTGAAATGTCGCAATAAAAACCCATGTAATGCATGAAATTCTTACTTGTGTTACTTGTCACATTTGTTAACAAAGTGCTTAAAACGGCGAAGAAAAACATCGTGAGGAAACCCGCAGCTGATCCATTAATCTGAGAGGCTGGTTTATAGGTGCTGGGCAAGCCTTACCCGCCTTAAAATGACCCAGGCACTGCTGCTCCACGCTTTTGTAGAACTTCGGGCTTTTAAGGCTTTATTGGTTCTAATAGCACTTGAACGGCAAGTTGGATGTCATCATTTCATCATTTCAGCCATAAAACGTCCACTGATGAACACAGGCCTCCCTCATGGATCTCCATGAGGGGTAGTTGCCATACTCACCACGCTTGGCAGGCGGGTTGGTGAGCGCAGTATGGGATGTTGATACACGGATAGACGCTGCTGCCCATCTTCCGGAGGTATCCTTAGCAGGCTCTTACTGCATCCATGGGCATGAGAGGAGGGGTATCATTCTACTGCCGGCACCCCACGGCAAGTTGAATGTGATTTTTACCTATTTAAAAAATGATGGTTACTTACAAATCATCACTAACCTTAGTCTAATGGCGTAATAGAAGTAAGGCTTAAATACAATTCTGTCTGCGCCTTACTTCACGTTTAATAATGCTTTATTTAGCTGTATCTTACTAATCTCACTAATATTATAAAGCCGAAAGTTTGTTTGTATGTAACTCCTATAAAATGAGTATCAAATGAAAGGGCTTGCTGAGAATAACTCAAAAAATTAAATGACGTTACTCTGAATCCAACATGGCGGACCACCCAAGATGGCGGACTAGTTATTTTTAATGGACTCCTACAATATGGGTATCAAATGAAAGGCCTTGCTGAGAGTTACTCGAAAAATTATATGACATCACTAAATCCAACATGGGGCATGAGCTGAACAGACAATAAACCAACTGTCCAGTGATAACTAAAAAGTAAAAAAATAAATTAAAAGTAAAAAAACTTTTTAACAAACAAGCTTTTATTCAAACGTACTTACTAAAAATAATAAAATAAACATTTTCAATTAAAGTTTCATGTCAACTTAAAATGTCTTTACACAATTTATGTGATAAAAAAGCTTGTTGCGAGATTTAAGCAAGTACTAAATTAAAATTTTAATTAAATCAATTAGATCAAGTTACAGGTACACAGATTAATGTCGCGACAAGCTTTTTATCACACAAATTGTGTAATAACGTTTTAAGTTGACATTAAACTTAAATGGAAAATGTTTATTTTATTATTTTTAGTAGGAATGTTTTAATAAAGGCTTGTTTGTTAAAACATTTTTTTTTTGTATTGTATACCTATATAAGTATCCATAATATTACGAACAAAAAAATATATTATATCAATCATGTCCATAACACAAGCTCTGGTTACCTTGTGGCTAGATGGTGTTGTGGTTAGTTTCCAACATGATTTATTTATTTAAAAGGACATCAATATTCCAAAAAATCCAGGTCCTATTTCTCATTTGTAGGTAGAGGGCGAAGATGAAGTCCAGGAAACGGAGATGGGGCGCAAAAAGATGAAGCGGTTCCAACTGCCTCCTCACTTGCCGCGCTGGTGGCAGGCCAAGATTATAGAATATGCGTAAGTGATTACCATTATCATCATAATTTCACCTGTAAAACTTCACTACTGAACACAGGCTTCCCACAAAGATCTCCATGAGTCCATAGTTGCCAAATGAAAGGCCTTGCTGAGAATGGCAAAGGGCAACGCTTCTACAACAAACTCCCAAGTGAGTTGCAGAAGTTATCATTGAATAAATTAAAAAACATTATCAAACGCAATCTGTGCAATAAAGCTTATTATAAAATATCAGATTACCTGAGGACAAAACCACTTGGGACAGAATCTGCTCCAAATCCGTCAAACTTAACATAAGACAAAATAAAATTGCTAAATGATGACTATAACGACCGAGTTAGGTTGTTCTGTTCGCTTCTTTTCCTAACGCGCGTGTCATCTGAAGTGAACAGATTCAATTATGTGCAATGTATTAATTTGTGTTGTTTTATTTTGTAATTTGTGACGCGTCAATAAGGTCCATACGGCCGCACTGAATAAAGTATTTTTTGATTCTTGATTCTTCTTTTGAATGAGTTATACAGACTGAGAAACCTGTCCAGTGTTATCTAAAATGTAAAAAATATATTAAAAGTAAAAACAACTTTTTACAAACAAGCTTTTAATTAAACGTAATAAAAATAATAAAATAAATATTTTCCATGAATGTTTAATGTCAACTAACGTCTAATAACGTCTTTACACAATTTATGTGATATAAAAGCTTGTCGCGAGATTCACCTGAATAAATAAATTAAATAACTTGATTTAATAAGTTATATTTAATTTTGCTACATTTCGGACGAAAGTCTGTTGTCTCCCCTAATGAATCCCCTAGGGTTAGGGTATCATGAATATCATGGTATTTACTGTATTTTTTAAAATTATAAGATTTTTTTACAGATACTGCAACTTTTGTCATTTAATGTAATTTTTACATGTGTTAAAAATAAAACGATTGGATAGTTAGTTTGGTAGTAACATGACCTATTTGATGATCGATGTTCCTCCTGAATAAGTCCTGAGGGGAAACAGCAGTACTAAAACAGTTTTCAAAAGTAAGTTCCAATATCCTGAGGTCTCCCATAGGGGGATAAAGGGTTTTTTTTGTGATATCTCCCCTAGGAGATCCACCAGGGGAGACAACAGACGTTCATCATATTTTGAAACATCAAAATAAATTTTAATGCATTTCAAAATAATTATTCCTGTCCTTCCTCAAACTTTTGCAAAGTGATAAGAAAGTTTGATTAGATAACCCACAATTTCAAACTAAGTTTGATTAGATAACCTGCAATTTCAAACTATTGACGTCATAGTCCAATCCGGCTTCTTTTGACAAACATCCAAGAAATCACATGACTATTAAGTAAACATCTACGGCACGTGCTGTCGTGACCCTTCGCAGTTATCATGACGATAATATCCTCGCTCCAAGGAGTAAGAAATTTACTATATTAACGGTTATAAACTTTGCTTTAACATTCGCTTTGTGGCGACCGTTATTGTTGTCGGTTTCATTTAGCTTCAACTGTAATAAATTTATTTCACACGTAAGCGAAAATCTTTCTTCCTTCATTACTAAAAAAATCATACTCATCGTGTATTCAACATTGAGCAATAACCATGACGTGTCTGAAAGCTTCGCAAAGTTTTCAATTTCCATCTTACGCCACTTTTTCACACACGCCACATTTTCAATCGGCAGTTTAGCTTACAGTTCTGTGAAAGCAATCTTCAAAACAGAATGTCTATTGCATTGAGTCAACATATTCTGACTATTGCATTGATCGTTATTTTTTGAAAGCAATAAAACTCGGTCAATGCAATTTGAAAGTAGGTGAAGCAGTTTGAACTTGCCTACAGGGGTTGTCATAAAAGTTCCAATGTCTATTTTTTCGTCGGTTGCGAAGGACGACCATGGCAGGCTGACCCGGTCGCAAGTGGCGACGTTGGAGCTATCCGGGTCACCGCCCAATCAACCGGATGAAATGAATGCGCTGGCTTAGGCAGTTAGTCCACTACGAGTGCGAGTGCAAAACAAATCGCAAATTTTGCTGAACGAAAGCTGTGTTTGGAATATCATTAGGGACGAAGTATACAACATAAACACCTACAATTTCAAATCAATGTCCCATCAAAATCAATTATTTATTCGCGTATCATGAACGTTTCATCGCAAACCTTTTATAGCGTTTAAAAAGTGCAAGCTCTTCGTGCGTACAATCGAGAGCAATTAAAAGCTTGATTCATTGTCGATGGGCGAAAGCGCGAGGGATTCGTGAAAGGTGTCAGGTCGTTAGATTAATGTTCGCGTGTGTAGCACGTGGGGTGTCAGGGCCGGGAGGTTCCAAGGCTTTACGGCCCGGCAGTCATTGCACCTTGGGCCGCGCGACTGGCTACATCAGTCCACGATGCAACGAACAGAGTCCAGTGCTTCTGAGGGATCGTTTTGGACGACGATTGAGCTGCTGGCTGGACGGGACCGTGGAAGACGACGGTCCACGACAGATATCGAGGACTATGACGTCAAAGCTTTGGCGGTGCGAGGCGCCTCATCTCTCAGGTGCCCTTTGCTTTCTGCATGCAGCAGCTTTTAGATCTCTGTAACAAGAGAGGGAAACCTTTCAAAAAATATTAGCGTTAAAGGTATTATATACCTAATAGAAATTAAAGTGACTCCATGAAACTAAATCTACTCGATTTTCGAAGAAAATAAATTATCTTATCATATTCACGAGCTAAGATATGGTCGTAACTATAAACATGATCTGTAGCCGTCATAACTTTAAACATGTTATCCCATATCTCTTACGCGAGAAAACGTTTTCACCTACCTTTCGACCCATATCTATCAAACTGATGAAATCCCAGCAAACGGTACGAAATATAACAAGGGAATTGATGCACGCTTGCTTTACGCATTCCTGTCTTGGTTCAAAGTGCTCTTGCGTTATCTTATTCTCGCAGATGCAGCAAATAGAGTGTCTGCCACAATTTTGCGTCATCGACCCTCCCATTATCCGTTAACGTAAATATTTAGCTTGGTTCGCGTGTCGTTATCAGTTTCGAGATGTGTACGCACTTGCGATAAAGTTTATCGTTTTATTAAAAGCTCTTCCGTTTTATTTACTTCGTAAGATTGCTGTATCTTCCGGTATAGAATTATAGGATGCAGCAATGTTTTAATTCTATGCATATTATATTTATTTACTTGTTTTGAAACTAGTTCGACTGAAATTTTCATAGTTTATGAGTTTAATGAGGTTAAGAACGTAAGTATTAACTCTCTTAACTTTATAATAAGAAGGTACGCTTAAAATTAGATATGAATTATATTTGTTTTAACAATATAAAAATAATTAACTATTGTGCTTTAAGTTTGATATACCTCGTTTATCAATCTCGTCAAAATTTGAAATTATAAACAGTTTGTTCCACAATATTTAACGAATATACATATGTATACACAATTTTTATTAAAATCAAAGTTTAATAAATAAAAGTGTTAATACTTGTAATATGTGATACGTGTTAATACTTAGGTAAATATAATATACGGTTTTTTTTACAATTACATTTAAACATTCCTTAATGTTATTTAAAATAGTGTTGAATGACAGAATAGGTACCCAAATAATACCTATAGATATTGACGTAATTGGTTCGTGCTAGTTAAATTGTGTTTGTTAGGTTTATGATGTAACTGTATGTTAGTTTAAATATAATAAGTTATCATATTTTTTATTAAATACATGTGTCACCATCATATCAGCCCGTTGACACCCACTGCCGGCTATACCTCGTCAACACGCCAACGTAAACGGTCCTGTGCTAGCCTCGTCCACTGTTTATAACTATAATATCGTATTTTGAGAAGTCCGATGTCAGACGAATCAAAAAAGTTAACTAAGTTGCTAGAATTAGGACTAGATAAGATTTAAATTATAAGTTTGTTGTTTTTACTATAATATTTTTTATCGACTTTTGTGTAGCCTTTTCGGGACGATATGGTCGCTGAGCGACAAAGTACTTACTTCTTTTGTAATTTAAATAAAAATATAGAAAAAACATCTATTCATCTGTGGGCATCTGTAACAAGTGATTTGTGAGAGATTGTTGTCTGTTCATTTTTCATAATAACTAAGGTAAGGCAGTGAAAAATGGTAGAGTACTTTGATAAATCAAAGCATGCAAAATAAAACAATAAAAGTTTCTTAAAGTGTCTTCTCCAAAATTTAATGAAATATTCGTGATGAGATTGGACTAATGTTATACACATATGTACGTACTTGGATTGATTTCACCATCTCAGCGCGCACACTGCTGGACATAGGCCTCCCTTGGATCGCCAAGCACTGATCATATGAGGGGGTTGCCATATTCAACACGCTTGGCACGAAATACGATACTGACCTTAGCCGATTTTTGTTGCAATAAAAAGTTACATCCACGGGCAAGAGAGCAGGGGAAGACAACATTCTACTGCCGGCACCCCACGGTAATTGGATGATTTAATTAATTAATATCGCTGACTATCCGTACATACTAAAAACATAATAACAACAAAATAATTATTTGATTTGTCAACAAAACATTTCATGAGTTCCCTTAGTACCTACTCAGAACTGAGTTTTGAAGAAACCCAAACCGGTTCATAAACGACGGAGTTCTAAGGTAACAAAGATTTTTTTTAAAAACCTCCACCTTTTTTTAAAGTCGGTTAAAAATGGGGCCTAATTTAAAGTGTATTTTACGAACTAAAAGATAGTTTTCCAAATCGGTTCATAAATGGCGGAGTTCTGAGATAACAAAGATTAAAAAAAAAATACAGACTACTTATAAACCTCCTATTTTTTTGAGTCTGTTAAAAATATACGACTGTAAAACAGGGATGTTTACGCCGCCGATTCTGATTTTAACTCCGATAAATCTTTTAAACCCTGCTGTAGTATGCAAATTAGCTTTGTCTCGTTATGAGTCAAAAACCCAAAAATATAAATATTTTACGCTTATTTTAATCAGTACATGTACAGTAAAGAAGACAGAAATATAAGCAAATGCTACACGCTCGATATGTTACTATTTATATGTACGATTACGATCCAAATATCGCGATACATATCGAGCGTAACGCAAGCATATATAAAAAAACAAGATAGATACATTATAAAATGTGCTTCCTCAATATATGAAATGTCAGGGGCTAGCCACTGGACTTTGCCCATTGAGAAGTTTTACGCATGGTTGCCAGGGAGATTGATGACTCACGTGGTTTCTAATGCCTAAAAATGTAATCGGTGTCAGGAGTACCAACAACTAAGTATTCTTTACTTTGTATTTATTACTTTTTAGGGTTCCGGACCAAACTGGTAAAAAGGAACCCTTATAGAATCACTCTGTCTGTCTGTCTGTCACAACTGGATATCTCGAGAACTACTAATGCTATCGACTTGAAATTTGAAATGGTAAAAGACAACACTTTTTTACTAATATAGCATATATGAAAATGTTAATAAATATCCTTATTTTGATTGCAGCAGGGCTAGCATGGCCGGAGATATTTTATCCACAGGGAGAGGACAAAATACTATTCCCCTCTGTCAATTTTGTCCACCCTCCGAGCATGGCGACATGAGTGGATAAACTATTCACGGTGAACAAACCAGGGGAAACGCTTGTCCACGTCTAATGTCAAAAAGTGATATAATTCTCTTTCCCCCTGTTGCCGTGCTTTGGCAGGTGGATAAAATAATTTTATCCCTTGTCAGTGGAAATAACCGGTGGACAAAAGTTTTATCCCCAGCCCATGCTAGCCCGGCTGGGGGGCGGATAGGGGGATTTCAAAATTTTTAAGTGAAGTAACTAGGCCGTGTGGGGTATCATATGAAAGATATTCATTTGCACATTAATAAACAGTTTTTAGTTTTCCTTTAAGTTGTATCGTTTTTGAGTTATTTACAAAAATGTTGAAAAAACGACCGTTCCCCCCCCCCCCCCTTATCTCCGAAGTTTGCAGAGATAAACCCGTGATACTTTTATAGCTAATAGAAGTGTATGTAAACTTTATAGGAAAATTATAGCGAACTCCCTAATTTGCATAGTTTTTTAGACAAGGGGGTGGAAGGGGGGTTTTCAAAAATTTTGTGAAGTTAATAGGTAATGTGGGGTATCATATGACAGGTATTAATTTGCACATTAATAAACAGTTTTTAGTTTTCTTTTAAGTTGTATCGTTTTTGAGTTATTTACAAAAATGTTGAAAAAAATAGCGTTCCCCCCCCCTTATCTCCGAAGTTTGCGGAAAGTGTGTGCGAAGTTTGTATGTAAAGATTAGAGGAAATTTATTACAATCTCTCTACTTAGCATACTTTTTTAGAAATCATCGAAAGTGTAAAAATCTACATAAGTTCCGCTATCAGACACGAGATGGCGCTGTCAAGGTTCTCCAACAAATATAAAACCGCCTTTGTCATATATTATATTGTATGATGGCAGGGAACCCTCGGTGAGCGAGTCCGACTCGCTCTTGCCCGGTTTTATTTAAACTGGAAATACTCGTAAATATATATACCTAGACTAATTCTTTATGAAATTAAAAGTTGCGAAAATATACTCACGTACCTGTTTTATTACTCTAGTCTCAAAAAACATGGTAACCTTCATGCTAACATAAAATATTTATGATGAAAGCACTTCTTGAAATATTTTAGAAATGTCGGTACCTTCTCTCTGAGCATTTTACTAAAGTTTGTGAGTTCTCTCTAATTTTCACAGGTAGCTTACCTAACTCTAACAAATAATACCTATCTATAGAAAACCTGGTGCAAAATATGTCAAACTAGCTTCTGCTCGCCGCTTCGCATGCGTTGTACCCGAATAAAAAGTAGCCTATGTGTTAATCTTGGTCAACATCAATACGTGTGTAAAGTTTCAGCTCAATCCGTAGCCTAGTTTTTGCGTGAAGAGGTAACAAACCTTATGGAGGTGTTGCAAACAAACTTTCGGCTTTATAATATTAGTGGGATAAGCTGTAGAGAGAAAAGACAGACTATATCGGCATAGAATAATGCATGACAATTTGCTAGACTGTCATTTAACGTGTCGCGACATGTCCTTGAGAGAGTTGCGACATCAGAAAGCACTGACACATCCAAGGAATTTTGTATTCGCTTCATCAATTGATGCAAGTTCACAAGACTGCAATAATAACGGATGAGTGATGGATCCGACCATCGTCGCCTCCAATTTACTTATTTATAGCTTGCATCCTGTGAACTCGATAAGTAATCACTGTCGACAAACCTAACAGAAAGCTAAAATGTTCCTGATGAATGAAATAAAGTCAAAGTTTAGGTACAAATTTAGCATATAATAAACTATGGTGATGTTTTATACGGCCCGTTCCATACATTTAAATCAATCTTATAGTACACGTACACGCTGCCGTTTCTGATAAGGCAGAGCTATTCCACCGCGAACACACATCACGCCATTCGATAACAGTTCTTCAAAACTGGCTTCGCGGTGACATCTACACAAGTACTATAACACTGCATTATGTTTTTTGGTGCACTAAACTATCTTTACTCCATTCTGGATCACTCCGAGAGAAGAATAGTCAAATATCAACAAAAAATATTTCGTTTAGCAAATTCAAGACTCCAGCATTTATAGGTTGTTTTCGCTACCAGGCAACCAAGTGCAACAATAAAGGTGGAACAATATTCCACCATCACTCCGGCTGTTAAAATCCAAGTGCGTTTAAAAAAGTCTTTACTTTTTTCTGGATCTGTCTGGTGTAAATAACTATAGTGCACCTTAACTTGTTGCTGCGCCATATTATTGATATTTAATGTATCTATGTAATATTATATTTATACATTGTTTGTGATAACATTGTATGCTTAGTAATACTTTACTACACATACCCACTTTATTATGTCTTTCTCATTTCAGCATTTACTTCGCAACCACTCGACTAACGCGGCTCGTATTCGGTATATTATGGCTTACAAAAAGCAACAAAACATCGATAGACTAAACCAGCTTCTGTAGCTCTTGGTATGAATTCCTACCGTCAGATCCAAGAAAAGAAAACAAAAATAAATGACTAAAAGCTAACGTACCGGACGCAGACCTGGTTCATGATTTTTCAAGGCAATTTTCCGGTTAGTCACTTGTACAGTCAGTGCCCGGGCTATTTTTAAAATGCAGCGTGGAAATGAGCTCAATATAATTTGAAACTATTGTTTCCGATTTTGTTAAACGTAGCCATTGGATTATTACTAAGTATTTGTAATAGGAGGTAGCGGGTTCGATTCCGACCACATGACAATGTTTGTAATAATTGTAATGCGGATATTTGTCCCGGGTCTGGGTAATTATTTTTCTATGGATGCTAAGGATTTATTCTATCAATCATCTGATGCTGTATGAAATATCCTCACATCTTTTGACAGATAGCGGAACTAATGTAAATATTATAAACTTTCGATGTTTTCTAGGGGTCATTTTAATTTTCCTGTAATCCTTACATGATACTTCTATGAACTATAAAAGTTTTGAGTTTGCAGAGATAAAAAATAAAACTTATAGAGTTTAAAGAAGGCAAACTTATAACTTTTATAGATGTAAGGATCGGTATTTATTTCAACACATTTTTTAAATAAGTCAAAAACCATATGGCCTTAAATAAAAATAAAAATTGTTGTATAATGAGCAAAAAAATACCTTAAACGTAACGTAAGTTCACCTCTAATTTTGAGACCCCATTAGAGGTATATTTGCATTCATTTTTATATTTTTTTATTTTATTTGCAACATTAGTGAATAATTTTGAATAATTATTTTTTTATTAATACATACCTACTTTATTTTTATTATACCTAATACTTGCAATGGACGTGAAATCACCTGAAGGGCCTATTTGAAAATCAGCGTAGCACTCAAGCATCTTGCTTAAGGCTACTTAAGCTGAAATAGGTCCTTTTTTTCCTACCATTAAACACTATGCATTTTTATTCATTTATTATTATTTTATTAGACTTAATTATTATTTTCTATCTTTTTGTTTAGCTTAGTTAGTTTGTAAGGATTTTGTTTGTTTTTTTTCTCTTGTAAAATATGTTTGTGTTTTTTGGTATGAATTAAATAATTTTTAATCTTTAATTGTTAACTAACTAATTATATTCCAAATTTCAAGTCTATGGCATAAGTAGTTCCTGACATATTTAGCTGTGACAGACACACAAGTCATACTATAGGGGTTCCTTTTTACCATAAATATATAACGAAATAAATATAGAAATATCACGTTTTAAATGTTCACAATCCTGATAGTTGAAGTTTACACCGTTGCGTGTTTTTAACATACCTGTATGAAGTAATTACTCTGGCGATACGATTATAATGGCAATTTCCGGCAAGTAGACACGAAAGTAATAATCATCATATCATACTATTTTTAATTCTTAAAAACATATTGGAGTACATCAAAATTCATAATTCAAAATAACATGTGGGTAGATACAATTAATTTATTTTTTCGTCCCTACCCTCAGTGGAAATAACAGTGTTGAAATTAGCTTCGTATTTTACTCCTTTCGAAAAAATAGTTTTAGCGTTCTTCTTACGTTTATAACAGTTTTTATTCGTTAATTGTGCTCCAAATTACCAATTGTGACTATAAACAACTTTGTGAGAACAAGTGCCGCGGAAAATTCGTAACGACTTTTTTCGCACCAGTGTCGTGTCGATCGTTGAGAAATTTAAATTGTGAGCAAGTAATTTGTGCAAAATGAAGTGCTTCCAATGCGAAAATGATCATAGCGATGATAATGCTCTGCAGTGTGATGGTTGCAAAAGAAATATCTGCTTTCCTTGCAGTACTTTGACGAGTAGTGAGTTGCGCGTTATGGGGCTAAAAGGCAAGCGTACACTCCTTTATTTATGCCCGTCGTGTCGTGAGGCTCTATTTCAAGTACCGAAACTAATAAAGTCCTATGATGGCCTCCGTGAAGAAATGAACGAAATGAAAAAGCAATTATCTGAGGCAATAACCGCTCGCCCTTCTTCTTCGTCAACTCAAGCGGCGTCGGCGGCGTCAACAGCCGCGGTTACACCGTCGGCACTGGCACCGCGCGATACCAACGCCGTGCTGGAAGAACTGGTGGAGCGTGAACGGAGAGCTAGTAATATCATACTTGTTGGTATCAAGGAAAGTGACTCGGATGTCGGCTCTGATCGAAAATGCCATGATGAAACATATGTGAAGAAACTACTTCATGAAATTAACAATGGACCTGAATACATGGACAAGGTTACCTCGGTGCAACGTTTGGGTCGGCGTGACTCTGTAAATGGGAAACCCCGCCCCGTTAAAGTGGTTTTCAGATCGCGAGAGAATGCAGTCTGGATTCTCAAGAACAAGAGTAAGGCCCCTAGAGAGGTAAGAGTTTATGATGATAAGACTCCCCTTCAGCGCCAAGAGCTCAGCAAACTTCGAGATACCCTAAAGTATCGGGTTGACAAAGGAGAATCTGACTTGACCATAAAATATGTGAAAGGCATCCCTAAAATAGTCCATCAAAAAAACTAAACAGCCAAAATGGAAATCCATACACTGAACTAACTTTTATGTATACAAATCTACTTTCTCTATGCTCCAAATTTGACCTATTCTTACTTCACATTAACACAAATAAGCCATGTATTGTAATACTATCAGAGACTTGGCTAAATAGCAAAGACCGCAATAGTACATATAACATACCAGGATACACATTATTTAGACAGGACCGCAAACATAAGAAAAACAAGTTAGAAGGCAAAACTAGAGGAGGCGGAGTGGCTATGTATGTAAAAGATTGTGTGAATGGAACCCCCATCTGTGTCAGACTCAACAAGCGGTACATGTGTGATGATGTTGAAGCACTTTATGTTGACATACAACTAGGCACGTTCCATTTTCTGGTGATGGGAATTTACCGGTCTGAAAACTTTAGCGAACACATATGGAGACCACATGACATGAAGTTACTGACTAATCTTATTACAGCTTCTGAGAGCAACACTATTATTATTGCTGGTGACTTCAACTACCCCTCTATAAAGTGGCCCCTTACAAATCAAAACCAGTCTGGACCCGCAGAGTTATTTACAGATATGTTCCGTAACAGCAACCTATATCAATTAGTACTCAGCCCTACCAGGTTCAGAGTAGGACATGAACCATCACTACTTGACTTGGTCATGGTGAATGAAGATACTCTCATCAAGAGTATAACTCATAAACCACCCATCGGTAAAAGTGACCACTGTGTACTTGAATTTAGCCTCCAATGCCAGTTACATATAGAAAACAATGACAAGAAATATAGAAGAAAATATCAATACATTAACTATGACACATTTAACATTGATCTCGCAAACAACATTGATCCTTTGAACCCGACCATGGACACAGAAAGTTTGTGGGCTGGAATTTTAGAAGCAATTAGTTCTGCCATTTATAAACATGCTCCTGAAAAAATTTGTAAGAATAAATCCCACAACAAACCTTGGATTAATGATACTATTATCCTATTAGTAGCTAGAAAGAAAATGCTGTGGAATACATATAGGAACTCTGCAGGGCTAGCATGGCCGAAGATATTTTATCCAAGGGGAGAGGACAAAATACTATTCCCCTCTGTCAATTTTGTCCACTCTCCGAGCATGGCTACATGGGTGGATAAACTATTCACGGTGGAAAAACCAAGGGAAACGCTTGTCCCCGAAATTATAGGCGGAGGGTGAGTATCCACGTCTTATGTCAAAAAGTGATATAATTCTCTTTCCCCCTGTTGCCGTGCTTTGGCAGGTGGATAAAATAATTTTATCTCTTGTCAGTGGAAATAACCCGTGGACAAAAGTTTTATCCCCGGCCCATGCTAGCCCTGCTGGAACTGAACTTGACTATAAGAACTTTAGGGAGGCCAATAACGAATGTGTTTCGATGACTAGAAAACAGAGAAGTCAATATGAAGCAAAATTAATTGACTATGGAGATAAAGCCTTTTACTCCTATATAAGGAGGTGCACAGCTTCAAAAGTGAGCATTCCACCAGCAATAAGAAGCCCCAATGGTGACCTGGTCACTACCTCATCCGGTATTGCTAATGTCTTTGCAGAGGAATTTAATAAAGCATACTCTAGTGAACCAATTTTAACCCACAACTTAGGATTTAACACAGCCGGCATAAAAAATGATTTAAGTGATATCCTTATTACAGAAAGTGATGTGAGAAAGGCTATCTCCAACCTGAAAACTCTGTCCTCACCAGGACCTGACCATGTGCCGAATTGTATCCTTAAAAACTGTGCTCAGACACTTGTTCCTCCACTAACTGTACTTATGAATAAATCCTTTGATAGTGGGTACATACCACAAGACTGGAAACATGCAATTGTCACACCTATCTATAAGAAAGGAGATAAAACACAGCCATGTAACTTTCGCCCCATCAGCCTAACTAGTGTCATTGTGAAAATTATGGAAAAGATTATTAGCAAACAACTCACTCAATTTCTCAACTCAGAATGTATTATTTCCTCCATGCAGCACGGATTTGTTGAAAAGAGATCATCGATTACTAACCTGCTATCCTGTATGAATTATTGGACAAAGGAACTTGACAAAAAAAACCCTGTTGACATTGTATATCTTGACTTTGAGCGCGCATTTGACAAAGTTCCTCACCAACGGCTTCTAGTTAAACTCAACCACTTTGGAATACGCGGTAGACTGCTAAAATGGATAGAGAACTACCTGGCCGGCAGAACATTTCAGGTACGGGTTGGAAACGCCCTATCACAGCGAAAACCGGTGCTCAGTGGTGTTCCTCAAGGCTCGGTGCTCTCGGCTCATCTCTTTGGCATTTACATCACTGACCTAGTGGAACTCATTGAATCCCAATCTGCCTTTTTTGCCGATGACGGAAAATTCTTTTCTAATCCAATATTTAACTCTGATCAGCTGCAAGACGACCTCAAGCACATCCAAGAATGGATTAAAGATTGGGTTATAAAGTTAAACATATCCAAATGCAGTGTCCTTCACCTCGGTAATACGAACCCCAAAGTTGCATATAGCCTAGGCGGTAACCCCATTAACTCTGTGAACATACAAAGGGACTTAGGAGTCCTTATTGCCTCGAACCTTAAGTGGGAAGATCACATCTCTGGAATAGTCAAGAAGGCCTACTCATTTATTTATGTCATTCGGAGATCCTTCCAAAACTTAACAGTAGATGTATTTTTGAAAATTTATAAAACCTACATAAGACCTCTGCTGGAGTATGGGTTCCAAGTCTGGAGCCCCTACTTCCAGAAAGATATAGACATGCTTGAGAGTGTACAGAGAAAAGCCTCTAGGATTCCACAAGCCCTTCGTCGTATGTCCTACCCAGATAGACTACGCGCACTACGCCTCACTACCCTAGAGGAAAGACGCCTTCGTGGCGACCTCATTGAGACTTTCAAGATCCTTAATAACTTATACAACTTGCCAAACCTTCATGATATTTATGAAATGAAAGTCAACATACAGTCAACGCGAGGGCATAGCTATAGAATTGCTCGTGCACCATCCACCACAAACACTGCGCATCATTTCCTCAGTAACCGAGTAGTCCATAATTGGAATCGTTTACCGGAAGAAGTTGTTACTGCCTCCTCAACAAACAATTTCAAAAACAGACTTGACAACTGGTTGCGACATAATAAACTGTTATCAACACGAAACAAACAAGTGTAATCGCAAAAATAAAACATGACTTTTCAACACTGTGACATAGACACATCAGCGCGAGCTGCTCGTCTATAAATAAATAATAATAATAATAATTTTATTTCCAATCCAGTGGGTAAAGTGCTCTTCTCCTAGCTAGGCTATGGAATAACCTGTGTTTAGGAGTAACAGTCCTGAACCCGCGTAATGCTCTGGCTTCTACCAGATAACTGTTTGTTAATTCTTCTTTGATGTTTCGTAAATAAAACCGTAAAATGCTACGTAAGAACCCTAACCAAGGTCAGTAAACAAGTAAACAATGGTGTTAACAATGGAAACTTATCGTTAACGCGAATTACGGAAGCTCTCGAAAATAAGTGGAGGGTGAGTCAGAGACTTCTGTAACATATTTATGTTACAGAAGTCTCTGACTCACCCTCCACTTATGTGTCGTGCTAGGTTATGTGTCGTGACACTTATCAATAAAATGTATTACCAGAATGACAAAAATTATGACTACCTACGTACGAGATAATACGCCCAAGTGAGAACTTTACAGGTTACTGCATAATTACTCGTTGCGATTCCTGTATGTAGACTTTTCTTAGACTGTTTTAATGTATTTTTTTAAATAAGATTTGTTTAATAAAAAATGACTTACGAATTACAAGAGTAGTAGAACTTTTTGTGATGAGTTCATCCGAGGAAGTACTACCACCATAACTATTTCTATTTCTATTTCTGCCGCCAAGCAATAATGTCTACATTGCTGTGTCCCGGTTTGAAGGGTAAGGAGAACGGTGAAATTACGGGCACATGAGACCTTACATCTGTCTTAATGTTTACGGGCGCAATGCAATGCAGCATTGGTCACGTGCTTAATTAACGCGATTACCAATTGCAGTTGCAGGGAAGAGGTTACAGCTTAACATAAAGTGGGCCTTGTGGGTTTTTCTCGTCATTTAGTCGTATATTTTTTTTACTGCAGTTGTCTGTTGTACTTACTGTGTGATGCTTCTGAGTAAATCCAATATAGAATTGGGAAATTCCTAAAGCGTATCACACACTACGCAGAGGCGGTAATATTTTATTTGCGTATAAAAACTTATCTGAAAGTATCACACACTTCGCAGATATGATAATATACGAAATGATACGTTCACGCGCATGCCGCGCCGCCTCAGTGCAAAACAACCTGTATAAAATCAAATCATATCATCGGCAATGTTATCTGCCGATATACATATTTGTATACACAGATAACATTTGACCATCTTTTGATATATGTATGTCGGTGCCTACAGGTACTTGACGGTAAAATATAAGTTATCTGCGTAGTGTGCGTTGCTCCTTGAGTTTAGTATAGAGAGCGATATAGACAGATAAGCCCTCAGATACAGATATCTTACCGCATCTGTGTAGTGTGTGATACACTTTAGGGCTATAAAACTATGTACATAGCCAATCCTTTAAACAATATGATCCTAATATCTGTCCCCATACTGTCTCGACGCCTTGTACTGTGGGATAAGTGCAGGAGAGTTAGCTAGATGATTTTGTCACCAGGCAAGTTTCAAAGTTTTGACGAGCTCTGTGGCGCAGCGGGCGAAGGTCCGCCTGCGACGCAAGGGGTTGCGGGTTCGATTCCCGCCTCGGGACAAATGTCTGTACGATCTGCAGATATTTGTTCAGGGTGTTCTGGGTGTTTTTCTATATATAATAAAAATATCTATCTATGTAGTATAATGTATTAAGTATTTAGTCATCTAGTACCCATAACACAAGCTCTGCTTAGCTTGGGGCTAGATGATGCTGTGTGATTTGTCCAGCATTAATATTATTATTATTAATGTTGTTATTCATTATATCCCATGCTATCTGTGTTTTTCTCAGTTATTTTAATGCGTTTATCTGTTATTGGGCAATTGAGTTGATAATAAATGTGGTTTCTACATTAATATCTCAAGAAACCGTACAATACCTAATGTCTTATTATTCTTTGCTCTATTTATATTTTGCGCTCTATTTATAGTAGCTATATGATTTTGTCACCAGGCAAGTTTCAATGATGTCATTCATTATATCCCATGCTATCTGTGTTTTTCTTAGTTACTTTGAATGCGTTTATCTCTTATTGGTCAATTGAGTTGATAATAAATGTGGTTTCTACACGAATATCTCAAAAAACCGTACAATACCTAATGTCTTATTATTCTTTGCTCTATTTATATATTGCGTTCGTGCGTAAAGTAGGCTAAAAACATTGGTTTATAAATACTTCCTTATTTATTATCTCACTAATATTAGGTCGTTCCATATGAAATTGGCATTTTGTCATACTGGCCACATTGATCTCAAATAACTCCTCTAACTCCTCGGAATTCCAAATTCAAATTTATATAGCTATTTACCTACTCATGCATTTGTGTTTTGAAAACCATAATTCAATTTTGTTTTCCTCTTTTGTATTTTTTCTTTGCGTCACTCAGTTTACAAAATGGAAAACTTGAAATATCGCGATTTACGAGTACGAGTTCCACCGTGGCACCAGTGCAGCAGAAACGGCTCGAAGGATTAACGATGTGTATGGCGGCGGTGTCGCAAAAGAAAACACAGTGCGTTTTTGGTTCCAGCGGTTTCGTTCTGGAAATTTCGACCTGCAGAACAAGCCCCGTGGACGGCCGGAGACCAAAGTTGATAATCAAGAATTGAAGGCTATTGTGGAAGCGGCTACATCGCAAACCACGTTCGAGTTAGCTGCAGGCTGCGGTGTTAGTGATAAAATAATTTTAACCCACTTGAAGCAAATTGGGAAGGTGAAAAAGCTTGAAAGGTGTGTACCTCACGAATGGAGTGAAGCAAATCGACAAACGCTCGTCGACTGCTGCGTTACATTACTCAATCGGCACAATAATTAAGGGATTATAAATCGAATCATTACCTGTGATGAAAAGTGGATACTATACGATAATCGGAAGCGCTCATCGCATTTCTTCGTCGTATCGCATCTGATTCGCAATAGCTGAACCCTGGTGAACGAGCCAAATCATGCCCCAAGCGAAAACTGACTCAAAAATGTTACTTGTGAGCTTTTGGTGGACCAGTGCCGGTGTCGTCCACCACAGCTTTCTTAAATCTGGCCAGACAAGTACGGCAGATGTCTATTATCAGCAACTGCAAACCATGATGGAAAATCTAGCTGCTAAACAACTCAATCAAGGTCAATCGCTCTAGGCCACTGCTGCTACAAGACAACGCTAGACCACACACTGCTCGACAGACGGCTACCAAATTAGAGGAGCTTCAATTGGAATGTCTAAGACATCCACCGTACTCTCCGGACCTTGCTCCAACAGATTACCATTTTTTTCGAAATTTAGTTAACTTTTTGCAAGGGAAAAAATTCAACTCCGATGGGTCATTCCAAACCGCCTTCAAAGATTTTATTGATCCCGTCCGAATGGTTTTTTTAGTAAAGGGATCAATGAACTACCTATGAGATGGCAAAAGTGCATAGATAGCAATGTTACATACTTTGATTAATTAAATATTTTATATAAAATAAAAGACTATAAGTTCCTCTCATACGAAACACCAATTTCATATGTAACGACCTAATATTATAAAGCCGAAAGTTTGTTTGTATGGAGGTTTGTTACCTCTTCACGCTAAAACTAGCGCACGTAGAGCTGAAATTTTGCAAACGTATAGATGTTGACTAGGATTAACACATAGGCTACTTTTTATCCGGGTACAACGCATGCGAAGCGGCGCGCACAAGCTTATCTTGTATATACCTATTGATAAAGGAGTTAATTATGGTTAATAATCCTTTTTGTCATCATCATTTCAGCCGTAAAACGTCTACTACCGAACAAAGCCTCCCTCATGGATGTTACATATTGCCCTTCACACTAGTAAATAAGATAATACTCTAACTCTGTTATTCCCCTGATTAGCTAATACATTCTTTGTTATCAATAGGTTCGTTCCCAAATTGTATTGTAAATAACTCATTAGTCTTAAGTACCTTATTTTTGTTTACGACTATTCTCAAGTATTCTTCCACTTCACAACAACCCTTAATTATGTTTACTTATCCCACGTTCCCATGTATAAAAGCTCTGTATTTTATTTACCACGACACTTCTATTTCTCAACTCAAACGTGACACTCCTAGTTCACAATTCAAACTCGACACATCTCGTAATTCTAAATAACTAAATCATTGTACCAAAGTTTAAGTTCAAATTCCAATAAAATTATTTTTTTAAAGTGATTGTGTGTCACGTAACAAATTTGGCGCAGCCGGTAGGTTACACGCAAGTTGCGGAAGACGGAGACAACGTTTCTACGGTCAAAATAGAAGACGCAAGCAACGGTACCTGAAAGGTTTTAAGACTCCCTGCCGAACTGAAAACTAAATGTGCATCCGCATTTTTATATTGTTAATGTGGTAAGTGGCTCAATTTTTATGCTCTGTTCCTAACTCCTGACTCAACTTCCAACTCCTGAAATCCAAGATCATTCATTAATCTCAATTGCACCCTTGTACCATAAAAATTTAAATTAATCTTACTCCAAATATTATCCCAACCGAAATGTCATTCGACTCTAAAGTTAAGAAGCAAGAATCATCCACCATGGATATCAATTTAAATGTATTGCTTACACTAATTCCGGAATTCGACACGAATCATTCCCAACAAGTTTTTAAATTCATTCGATCGTGTGATTCAGCATTTAAACTTTCATCAATTAACCACGGACAAATACTGCTAACGTATTTAATTTATCTCAAACTCGCCACATCTCGTAATTCTAAATCTCTTTAAAATAAAATAAATAAAAAAAAAAAAAAAAAAAATAATAATAATTTTATTAGAATTTGAACTTAAACTTAGGTACAATGATTTAGAGATTTAGAATTACGAGATGTGGCGAGTTTTAATTGTGTACTAGGAGTGACACGTTTGAGTTAAGAAATAAATGTGATCGTGGTAAATGAAATACAGAGCGTTTATACATAGAAGAAGAAGAAGAAGAGTTGATTAGTAGGCTATTAGTGTGCTATAGCCCATGTGTAGTTTGCATCCTTGAGGTAGAGTTAGGATTCCTGAGCCTTGAAGTTTATAGTTGGAGACTTCATTTCCGCAGTTTAGTTAGTCTCGTTGTTGAGGATGTAAAGCCATCTGTTGTCGTCGAGTGGTTGAAAAGTTTGAACTGCCACAGGGAATGTTGTTATTATGCAGGAATCTGGAATTTTTGTCTCTTGGCTGAATAAGATTTGCATCTCGCAGATGGGGCGTTCTTTGGAGTCGTATACCACGAGGTCCTTCCAGATTCTTGATTTTGTCGAGAACGTTTTGCAGTTATCCAGCGAACTTGTAGACGCATAATATTTTCCACTATGATCAGTGGCCAGATAGGTATGCTCTGGGAGAATGGTGGAATGGAAAGAGGAATTAGGATGTTGGATTGGGACTAAATATATATGATATAGGGTCAGAGGATCATTCATGACTAGCGGGAATTCTAAAATATAAAATAAACGATTTTAATATACATATGCTGTTAGAGTGGAAGAATCTAAAAGGGAGTTACAAGTTTTTTACTTGTTCGAATTTTGTTGGATCGCAGAAGTTCTTCGAATAATATTTCAGAGTTTATGATTGAAGGATGTAAGATATTAGATTTAGCAAAAAGAATGCTTGATAGGCAATCATCAATTTCATTTTCAAGACTAGTAACTAGTTCTAGAATTTGTAGGGATATAGTAGAAATATCTTAGCTAATTTTTATATCAAATATGAGATTTTCAGTTTTGTTAAGATGAATATTTAAGCGATTTATGTTTTCGTTTATGATCTGTTCATGAGATCTTAAATATAGTTTTGTTAATTTTTTTAATTGTTGAAGAAGTGATCTGTAATTGCTTTGACATTAAATCAGTTAAATCGATTTCTTGTTTTCGAGTTTATCTATACATTCGTCGTAGCACTTGGCAACCTTTGCATCGGGTATTCCTATCAGCCATTTTAAAACGGAACCAAAACCGTCTAAGAGTTCTCTTTTAGTACGCGAGTTTTTGCCTAAGTACATGTTTAGCTCACTAAGTCTGGATTCGATTTTCTTAAGATTTACATTTGGGAAAGATTTAGTTGATTGGACATTGGGAAAATTTAGATATTGAGTTGACATTGTTTGAGAATTGTTTGACAGACGTAGTAAGGATTCATGGGAAATGAAGAGGGGTTTTAAATCGCGATATATTATTAATTTCCATGACTCTTCAGTCACGAATAATTTGCTTTCCTCGTTATATAAGATACCCGCATTAGAGTTGAGGGGTTGAGTTAGATTTAGATTGGCAACGATTCCTGTGGTTGCCCTGTAATAGAAGAAAGTGCTGAATTAGTCTTAGTTTTATCGCTACTTAACTTAGATTTAAAATATTTTATAATATAAGTATAGAGTTTGTAAATAATCATACAGATTATGAGTTTGATTAAGGAACAAATTAAGAAGTTGTAAATATAGCTTGATTCTTGGTATATTTGTGTAAAGGACATGGTTTGAGCTGCTGTATAGCGGCAAACCCTGTAAATAAAATGAATTGGAAATTACTCTGGACTAAACCTACGAGTTAGAACTTATTTTTTAAGACTTCAATATTTAAACGTAACCTAACTTAAATAAGGTCGCAGTCTGTTTGAATGCACTAATATACTTTTACCTGCGCCTTTGATAATGTAATTTTCATTAAAACCTACACGTATTACTTCAAAAGGGCCTTCCTATTTTGCATCTAGATTGTTTAGGTTAGGGACCCTTAACATAACTTTATTTCCTACTTTATATTCTACATAGTTTTTTATTTTACTATCATAGCGTTCTTTAGCCTTTTCTTTCATGCTTTCTAGGTTTTTAAGAGCGATATCCCGCGATACTCTGAGACGTTCATTTAGATCTTTGAAGTGACATGCTGTGTAATCAAGAATTGGTTTAATGGAATAGAATGGACGAGGCCAAACCCAAAATTAATTTCGTGAGGTGTATTGCCTGTGGAACTGGTATTCGAAGTATATTATGTATGACACATGATTGCAAATGGAATTATTTGATCCCAATTTTTGAGACAGCGATTGTGATACATGCGAATGTGATCGCGTAGAGTAGCATGTAATCGTTCGAGAGCACCATTAGTTTGAGGATGATAAGTTGTGTTAAATGTGTGATTTGAAGCTACAAAATTATATATCATAGATCAGTTTAAGTGCTAGCATTACAAAATTGTCTCCGATAGACTGGTCTGTTTTGTGGTACTGGACGACTCTCGCTGAAAGCTCACTGAGGCATAGTCACTTGTCCCCAATGGACTGAATGAAATGACTCATGGTCCTTTGACTTTTTAGGTGTTGGTTTTATCTAGTTGGAGCGCTTTTATCTCGAGGCTCGTAATTTGGTTCGAGTTGGGGTTTGACATCTGTGTCTGGGCATTGATATTGGATGCTAAAGTGGTTTCCGAAGAAATACCCATCTCTTCGGCCGCTTGTGAGTTTAAATGATTGACTCTGGTAGGTATTGTCTGACGTGGCTGTGTATTGGGGTTCCAAATGGGTATAGGATTTGATTGTTTTAGAGAATTGTTGTATTCCCGTTTGCGGCATTCTATGATTAAATGCCCTGGAATTTTGCAGTAATTGCAAAATTTATTGTTTAGCAGACGCTTAGGAATGTTTGTTGGCATATTTGATCGAATGTTGTTTGGGCGAGGGGTGCTGTTGCGGTAGAGCATTTGCCTTGCGTTATTCATGTTCCTAATTTTTTCTTCTTGAATAGCGAAGTTACCTGCCTCTGTTAGAGTAGAGACAGATCATACTCGCAGCATTATTCCTATGTCGGAACTTAAACCGTTTACGAAAACGTTAAGGGCTGTGTCTTCGGCGGTCGTTATTCTGCCTTCAAGAGAATTTTCATGGATTTCTGTTGTTAGTTTTTCGACTAATTTGCTGCGACAAATGTCTACTCTATGGAAGTATTCGGTTATCGATTCGTTGGGTTTTTGAAATAATGACTGTATCATTTATTTATTTAATACTTTATTGCACACAAACTTAAATAAGGGTACAATTGGTGGACATAATGCCGAAGGCATTCTCTACCTGTCAACCACAAAGGTGAATAACCGTAAAATGGCGTGCTAACATACCTACTTAAATAGTCAATGAAACAATAAATGTAAGTACCTATAAACTAAATTTACATAAAGACTGTAGCTCTAAATGGAGGTGTCCAATCGTTTTTGTCTGTGAGTATTTTTGAATAAGGGAACTCTTTACGTCCGTCCACTGTGTAAAATTTCTTATGTGGACGTCCGACGCACCTGGTCCCGTTATTTTATTAAGTAAATACGTAAGCAGTATTTGTTCGTGGTTAATTGATGAAAGTTTAAATGCTGAATCGCACGATCGAATGAATTTATAAACTTGTTGGGAATGATTCATGTCGAATTCCGGAATTAGTGTAACCAATACATTTAAATTTATATCCATGGTGAATTCTTGCTTCATAACTTTAGAGTCAAATTATATTTTGGTTGGGATAATATTTGGAGTAAGATTAATTTAAATTTAATTTAATTGCTTAAATATTCATCTTAACAAAAATGAAAATCTCATATTTGATATAAAAATTAGCGAAGATATTTCTACTATATCCCTACAAATTCTAGAACTCGTTACAAGTCTTGAAAATGAAATTGATAATTGCCTATCAAGCATTCTTTTTGCTAAATCTAATATCTTACATCCTTCAATCATAAACTCTGAAAGATTATTCGAAGAACTTCTGCGATCCAACAAAATTCGAACAAGTAAAAATCAGTAACAATTGAAAACTTGCACTCCCTTTAAGATTCTTCCACTCTGACAGCATATGTATGTATATTCAAATCGTTTATTTTATATTTTAGAATTCCCGCTAGTCATGAATGATCCTCTGACCCTATATCATATATATTCAGTCCCAATCCAACATCCTAATTCCTCTTTCCATTCCACCATTCTCCCAGAGCATACCTATCTGGCTACTGATCATAGTGTACAATATTATTCTACAAGTTCGCTGGATAACTGCAAAACTTTCTCGACAAAATCAAGAATCTGCAAGGACCTCGTGGTATACGACTCCAAAGAACGCCCCATCTGCGAGATGCAAATCTTATTCAGCCAAGAGACAAAAATTCCAGATTCCTCCATAATAACAACATTCCCTGCGGCAGTTCAAATATTTCAACCACTCGACGACAACAGATGGCTTTACACCCTCAACAACGAGACTAACTGCTTTCTAAACTGCGGAAATGAAGTCTCCAACTATAAACTTCAAGGCTCGGGAATCGTAACTCTACCTCAAAGATGCAAACTACACACGGGCTATAGCACACTCACAGCCTACAAATCAACGGAAGAAAATATCACTAATCCCATCATCATTCCCGATATAAGGATGGACGACTGTTTCGAGATCCAGACGAAGATTGAAATCCCACATCTTCTGCCAATCTTATCCATATTTTATTTTACGACGGGCATCATACTTCTATCCTACATCATAATAAAACGATGTAATAGATGTCCGAACGGTTTTATCAGAAGAAGAAGAAGACTATCAAGCGAAGGTAGTATCCAGATTTTCATCAATTGTTTCGTCAACTCGCGAAGACAACGTACAACTCAAGTTGCGATCCCGTTGCGAACCTTCAATCAACCAAATTCCTGCGTAACGGACGACGAAGACGATGACATCGAGAACACTCCATCTTCGCCACATTCCCAAAGATCAGGCACTAATGCCGGATCTTTATTCTAAGGGCGAAGATGTTACATATTGCCCTTCACATCACACTAGTAAATAATACAATACTCTAACTCTGTTAGACCCCTGATTAGCTAATACATTCTTTGTTATCAATAGGTTCATTCCTAAACTGTATTGTAAATAACTCATTAGTCTTAAGGACCTTATTTTTGTTTACGACTATTCTTAAGTATTCTTCCACTTTACAACAACCCTTTATTATGTTTAATTATCCCTCGTTCCCATGTATAAAAGCTCTGTATTTCATTTACCACGACACTTCTATTTCTCAACTCAAACGTGACACTCCTAGTTCACAATTCAAACTCGTCACATCTCGTAATTCTAAATCTCTAAATCATTGTACCTAAGTTTAAGTTCAAATTCTAATAAAAAAATTTTTTTTTAATTATTGTGTCATTCGCCACGTAACATGGATCTCCATGAGGGGTAGTTGCAATACTCACCACGCTTGGCAGGCGGGTTGGCGAGCGCAGTACGGGATGTTTATAGGTACACGGAAAGACGCTGCTGGCCATTTTCCGGACGAATCCCTTAGCAGGCTCTTACTACATCCACGGGTATAAAAAGAGGGGTAACATTCTACTACCGGCACCCCGCAGCAATAATCCTTTATCAAATTAAAATGGCCTCATTAACAGAGAATATAACAATTTGTCACTGCGTGAGCCTAAATGAGAGTTAGAGTCTACTCTTCTAAAAGTAAGTTTAGGTGCAAATTTTCGTCTACGTAGAGGTAACGCGAAATGTATAGTTTTGCATAGACATTGATTTTAACACCGCGCACTAGTTATCAACCGTAGCCAGGCAACGAGGTGCTACGGCGTAGAGCATATGGAAGTTTAGACTACCCATATAAAGGTTTTGGCGCACAATCTCGGAAACGAATCGGGGTCGCCCCAACTCAGGCGGTTCAATATTCTTTGGCTGGAAGGGGATTCCAGGCAAACACTTATCAATTTATTGTTTTTTTTTGACGGCACGACGTTTTGTGACCATTTCACCTTCTCTGGATGAGACCTTTTTCTAAGTGGTATTTTTTAAACGTTCCCGATCACAACACAGTAGGTGTTGTGACCGGGAACGTTACTATATTGGATTCGGGAATTTATCGCTTACCTCTTTCAATGTCGCCAACGGCCGCCAAGCTCTAAATCGATGATTAGATGCTCGTGTCTGCGTTTTGTTAACGCCTGGTTGACATCAAAGTGATAAATAAAGATTAAGCAGCCTTTATAACATTTTGCCAAGTTTTTCGAACATAATAAAACATGCAAGTTACTGCATCAAGCATACGATAACTCGTAAAATTCATACTAACTTCATGTATGTTACAGAATTAGCGCTAGTCACGTTAAATAAAGGACCTAATACATAAGGTATGCCTGTATTTTGTTATGTATTGTATTGTATTGAGCGGTTGCAGATAATTAGATTACCGCAAACTTTTCTGTTTGGATAATGATGGATTTGGTCTCGACTCTCCGAAGTCTTTATTTCTTACTAGCCGCACTCCGCAGTTCCCGAATAAACCGGGTTCCGAAAAGGCTACAGTACTATAGGCCACATATACAGAAGACCGTGGAGTATAACTTGGCGTTAAGTCTCGCTTTTGTGGACTATGAGAAAGCATTGGATTCGATCGAAACATGGGCGGTGCTTGAGTCTCTCCAGCGATGCCGTATTGACTATCGGTACATCGAAGTGTTGAAATCATTGTATAGATACGCCACCATGTCAGTCCGAGTACATGAAGAGAGGGACACTTATATAGGGATTAGGGACACTTATTACACACTTATTAGGGACTTATATTACAGGGAGACTTATATAGTCTTACCGAAACTGTTACTACCGCTTTGTACGATGCATTCAAGCTCGTGAAATGGATATGTTATGTCGAATGTCCATGTTTTGCGTACCCCAGTTATGGTCGAAAACTCTGCTCTTGAAGGTAGGTCCAACTTTGAGAAAGAAGTTAATCGTCGAATCCAACTCGGATGGGCAGCGTTTAGGAAACTTCGCAACATATTTTCGTCCAAAATACCTCAGTGCCTGAAGACGAAAGCCAGTGTGTGTTACTAGTGCTGGAAGGGAGACGTGGTCCTTCACTACTTAACTGGTCTCATGAATAAGCTTGGATTCGCTCAACGAGCAATGGAGAGGACTATGCTCGGGGTTTCTCTACGGGATCGTATCGGAAATGAAGAGATACGTAGAAGAACTCGGGTCACCAACAGAGCCAAGCGGATTAGTAACGCTGAAGTGGCCATGTAGCTCGAAAAACAGATGGCCGATGGGGCCTAAACGTTCTTGAGTGGCCACGGACCGACAAGCGCAGCGTAGGACGTCCACCAACAAGATGAGCGGACGACCTGGTAAGGTATGCAGTTCGGCGGTGGTTGCAGGCCGCTTCCAGCCACAATACTTGGAAGCTCTTAAGGGAAGCCTATGTCTTACTTGTTATAGTTGATTTTTCAATAAAAATGTGATTAGACGTAATAACCGTGTTTGACGTCAGTCCCTATCACGTCTCATCAGTCCCTAGAAAATGGATTTTAAAAATTTATAAGTTTCTCAAATCTTGAGTAAAGTGACTGGCTCTTTTAGATGCAGCAAAGTGGATGTTATACCCACAGCATAGAATAAAAACTTTACTGATTATTATCAAAAACACTACTTTCAAAATTAGGTCAGAAGTTAACCTTTCAGAGAACCACCCATAACTACTTTTGCTAACAAACTCAAGCCAACCAATTCTTAAAAGTAGTCTGTGTTGGTAGCTTAACTTAGGTGATAAAGAGTGTTGGCAACATGGCAAGCACACGGTCAAATGAGTAGCGTCCCTTACCCGAAACTTATACCTACATGGTGGTGTTAGCGAGGGTCGTGCCGTACCGTGCCAGGCCCTCGTGCGAGGTCTCCTGACACGAGCACCTAGCGTCAAAACCACTAAAAGTTTACGTCTCGGCGAGAATGCCAGAACGCAAGTTTCTAGCCTCTGAGTTATTTTGGAAAGAAAATCACCAAAACGAACCGCGCAAAACGCACAAACGGTCGAGCGCGGCAGAGGTAAGTTTGATTGATAGCTGACACTCAATACTTACATACACTTAATGTTTCCGTAAAGTAGTATTAGGGGTACCTAAGGGTACCGTACATTATTAGGTATAATAATGTACTAATCACACCTATCACAGATTGAGACACTGTAATTTAGAGAGCACACAGACATCGTATTAGTTATTTTGCTACATATTTACATTTATTTTCTTTTTCTTATTAGCCCTTACCTAAAACAAGCGCCGCCACTGAAAACCAGTGCTCCACCGGCCCTGTGCTGCTGTAGCAAATCTGAGGGGAGATTTTATGTACTTATCTTATTATTTAAGCTATGATTTATTTATTGTCCCTATCTCTTATCTCTCTTATCTGGATTTTAGTAATATTTCCGAGTATGAAAGTAGAATAAATAAATCCGCTCCATTTGAAACAGCTGACTTAGCTAAAACCTTACTAATCTAGGTATGAACTGTTAGTATAACCACAATTTCACTTAAAAACATAGGATTTGGAAACTGGAATTCGGGAAAAGCTCGGAAAAACGGCGAGACTCGATTTCTAAACTATTTTTAATATTTACCTACAAATTTTTACGGAACCCTCGGTGGGCGAGTCTGACTCGCATTTGTCCGGTTTCTTTTCTAAGCTATGGTTTATCTACATTTGATTCAATAAGTCATAAAATTGTCTGTAAGGTTAAGTATGTTTTTCCTATAACAAGTCGTATTTAGGTCAGTCACTGGAACGGCTGCCTTCAGTCGTTCAGGCCTACGCTATATTGGTGAACGTATCTGCATTCAAACCTACCTACTCATACGTTGTTCGTCTTAACTATGTATAATAGGAACAAATTTATAAAATTAAGAGTAATTTTTTTTTATTTTTAACCACAAAGGTTGAACAATTATATGACAATGTTATATTTTTTGGGGCTACGTCTCAGTTAGCAGCGTCACCTTCTTGCCGGGTCAGTGCGCCAGCTCAGTGACTCATACTGTATTGAAACCCTGGTGCACAGCCTGCTCACCTGGCATGACGTAGAAAGCTCAGCCCTACTTCAGTCGGCTTCCGGAAAGAAAAAAATACTGATTTATGTTATAATTTTTTCCATAGTTTCGCGCACCCGCACGTCCGCGCGCGCCTGGAGAAGCATATGGGCTCCAACCTGGTGCACCTCACCGATAAGACATACATGACCGAGCTGGGCGAGAGAATCATCGCCGTCAACGACGAGAACCTCAACAAAAGGATCTCGGCTAGAGTTGTGAGTACCACCTATATACTTAAACCACGCGCGCGCCTGCTGAAGTATTATGGGCTCCAACCTGGTGCACATCACCGACAATACGACATACATGACCGAGCTGGGCGAGAGAATCATCGCCGTCAACGACGAGAACCTCAACAAAAGGATCTCGGCTAGAGTTGTGAGTACCACATTTATACTTAAACCACGCGCGCGCCTGCTGAAGTATTATGGGCTCCAACCTGGTGCACATCACCGACAATACGACATACATGACCGAGCTGGGCGAGAGAATCATCGCCGTCAATGACGAGAACCTCAACAAAAGGCTAAGGCTAAGGCTAGAGTTGTGAGTACCACCTATATAATCTAAACGACGCATAATGGGCTCCAACCTGGTGCACCTCACCGACAATACATACATGACCGAGCTGGGCAAGAGAATCATCGCCGTCAACAAAAGTATCTCGGATAGAGTTGTGAGTACCACCTATATAATTATCTAAACATTGCGCGCGACTGCAGAAGCATTATGGGCTCCAACCTAATGCATCTCAACGACAAGACATACAAGAACGAGCAGGGCGAGAGAATCAACGCCGTCCACGATGAGAACCTCAACAAAAAAATCTCTGCTAGATATGTTCGTTCGAGAATCATAATTATGGGCTCTACATATACACACAAATATTCACGCCGGCAAAACTAGGGGAACAGGTAAGAAACCTCGTTTTTTTTCAACTTGTTAAGTAGTTTTTGTAAGTAGAATATTTTTTTTATACCCATATTGTAAGAGTGCATTAAGAATAACTAGTCTGCCATCTTGAGTATACCGCCATGTTTGATTTAGAGTGATGTCATTTAATTTTTCGAGTAACTCTCAGCAAGGCCTTTCATTTGATACCCATATTATAGGAGTGCATTAAAAATAACTAGTCCGCCATCTTGGCTGTCCCGCCATGTTGGATTCAGAGTCATTTCATTTCATTATCGAATTATTCTCAGCAAGCCCCGGACTACATAATTTTATTGTACCCCTATAGTATGGGTATCACATGAAAGAGCTTGCTGAGAATAACTCAAAAAATTAAATGACGTCACTCTGAATCCAACATGGCGGAACACCCAGGATGGTGGACTACATAATTTTAATGTACCCCTATAGTATGGGTATCACATGAAAGGGCTTGCTGAGAATAACTCAAAAAATTAAATAACGTCACTCTGAATCCAACATGGCGGACTACTTACTTTTAATGTACTCCTATAATATGGGTATCACATGAAAGGGCTTGCTGAGAATAACTCAAAAATTAAATGGCTTCACTCAACATGGCGGAACACCCAAGATGGCGGACAAGTTATTTTTAATGGAATCCTACCATTAAAAATAACCATCTTGGGTGTTCCGCTATGTTGGGTTTAGAGTGAAGCCATTTAATTTTTTGAGTTATTCTCAGCAAGCCCTTTCATGTTATACCCATACTATAGGGGTACATTAAAATTATGTAGTCCGCCATCTTGGGTGTTCCGCCATGTTGGATTCAGAGTGACGTCACATAGCTGACCATGCATTGTCATCCAAAGTAAACATGTATACAAAATTTCAGCTCAATTGGTTGAAGATATCTGCTTCAATATTGAGTTGAAAGATTCCGGGAACAAACATAGTTACATACATAGTACATACATACATACCTACATACAGGGCAAGCTAAACAAAAGCTTGTAACAAGTATTTTGTGTCAATCATGTTTATTTCATCCACATTTAAAATCAGCTGGTGTTTATGTTGTCATTATCGTATGATCAGCTGTTGAAGTTAAAACTTTCGCGGTCTTTTCTTGAATGAAAATCACCGAATCCTGAAAAGTCGTCCGACTAAAGTTTTACCTTGGTGGTGTCAGAATTACCGCCTTTCGGCTTAGTACACATATTATGCACCCTGCATAACGGTTTGAATATATACAGCAACATTTTAGATTGTTTTTATTGAAGTCGGTTTTTAAGGTTGTAATATTAAAGAATTATTTATCTATCTAGTCTAGGTCATCAGCTAGTTATACCTTCTTCCGAATTCTGTCTAAAATGTAGCTTGTCCATTGCCCCGTAACTGTAGAACTATGTTTAGTCGAGTGAAATGTTAAATATGTAAATATATACAAGTCTAGATTGGGTAATCACTTTATGATGCTTCTCAGGTAAAGCTTCAACATTCGGAACAACGTTACCTCCCTAACTATCCATCGAGACTATAAAGCAACGTTTATGTCTAATCAAACACCGCTTTAAGTTTTGTTGACCTATTCGTGTCACCTAATAGCCGATATTGACGTGGAACCAATTAGCTGCCTATCATGAAATCGCTTTGTTTATCATTTACATTTTATGGCTCGGGGAAGGGAACTCATGTTGCCAAACAGACAGTTGTTGCCAATTGAAGTGTTATAATTATTCGTAGATAAAGCTTGTTGTTGTTACCAACGCTGGCGCAGATTTTCTTTAAATAAAATATCAAGTTGATTCCACGCGGAAGTGGCGAATATCTGTATATAAAACAAGGTCGTGTTAGTTACACCACTTATTAGGTACCCGAAAACGGCCGTTACCGATGTTATCGTGGCTATACGGACTATCAAGAAGCTTGTCAGTCAGTAGCACCATCTAATGACACTAGAAACAGACGTTGTTTTACTGACATGACCTTCTTGCATGGTTTGTGTAACTGAAATATGGATTGGTTAGATTTGTCTATGAGAAACCTGTGCGCCATCCAAACGCACTAGATACACTCAATTACGAGTATTTGCTGTCAAAAATAGTAAAACTAATTAAGCACGAAATTCTCTGGTAAAAGACACTTGCATAGTTTCTACAACTAGAAATTCAAGAGAACAGGTATTTTCTTTTGTAGCAAGAATCAGTGCGAAATACAGCGAATGCTTGAGTCAAATGATTCCTAATCATCGACTGTATGTACGTATTCGTTATATCATTATTTTATTTTGTTGATTATACATATCATATACATTACACATTTAGCATGCCATGTAGTATATAGTAAGTAGTTATAGAGTAGTTGTAAGTTGTTTTGTTTCTTATATATAATGTAAATCCGTTATTGGTCGTAGGATACATATGTAATTTAGGATAAGGTAGATTAAGGACTGTGGATTTTGTTTAAATAAATAAAATAAAAATAAAATAAGGTAGTTGTAAAGTAGTGGAGTAAATAGTTGTGGTAGTAGGTGCGATAAGAAGTTCGCCGGGACAGCTAGTTTATCTTAAAAATTATATAAATAACCCTTAATTGCGACAAACTTCCATCCAAATATTTTTTGTCACATATATCATGTACCTATACATATAAGAGTGTCGCTTAGTTACCCTTATCTATAAATAGTTTCCAGCTGCTACCGGCGGCTTTTCACGCAAACAACTTCTGTAAAGTATCGTATTCTGTAAAGTATCTGTAGAGGTATAAAAAGTCAACGATGATGTCCTCCGCGACGCAACCGTATCGATAGCAAACTTTGCTATGAATTTCTGTTATGGAGCTTATATGACCCTCATAATCTCATCACAAACCCTCTGGTTCGTGTTCAAAGTTTTGTCACATGACACACAGTATAATTGATTAGCTGATTTTAGGTATAGTTGTATACGGACTCAAGTTTTGTATTTAATTTTGACGTTTAGCGTGGCTAAAGTTCTCGTTCCGGCCCTTTGCAAATCGTGCAAAGCAGAAAACTAAAAACATTACAGCGCCGCATCTATCAGACTTCAGTGGTGACGCATTTTCTATAAAAGTAGCGGAACTTTTAATGTTTCCTTACCAACTTTCTTAATTTTTATTTTTATTCTTCAGCTCGATGAAATGGAACGTCTGAAACGGCTGATACTAGTCGGAAAGACCCCACTCAAGGAATGTCCGCCTGAGCTGTACCATCACCCGGTGTTTGTGTTCTGGCGCATGGTGAACAGAGAAGTGGCAACAGCCTCGAAGAAGCGAGCCGATGCTTATTATAGGAAACTTAAGGCGTCACAAAAGGTTGCTGAGGTAAAGAAATCTGCTGGCAGGGAGCTTTACAAACGAACTATAATTGGCCATTTTGAAACGATTGCGGTAAAAAACTAAGGCCCTTGCATAAATCGAAACAATACCTACATGATATGTCATCATCATCATTTCAATCGTAAAACATCCTCTACTGGACAGAGGCCTCCCTCATGGACCTCCATGAGGAGTAGTTGCCATACCCACCACGCTTGGCGGGTTGGCGATTGCAAGTACAGTATGTTGATACACGGAAAGACGCTGCTGCCTATCTTTCGGAGGCATCCCTTAGCAGGCTCTTACTGCATCCACAGACATGATAGGAGGGGTAACAATCTCCTGCCGCCACCTCATGCTCACGGCTCATGATATGTTATTTGTATCTATTAATCAGTAGGCACCTATTAACCTATTAGCCTAAAATAAACTTTCGGCGTAAATAATAGTTCATCGGGCGCAATAAAGATCGTCTTACCCAAAGTTTGTTAAATCTGTCAGGGACCACTGATCTCTCTTTATATCTTGAAAGTAACACTGGTACGGTTTGGACTGACTGAATATTTAATGGCATGATGAATAAACTTAACTGTAATTTTCAGTCCCTGGATGAGGAAGCAGATGGTGAAGAGGAAGAGGAAGCAGAGAAACTAACACCCGAACAAAAACTAAATAGGTGCAGAGAGGAACTACAGGAGCAGAAAGAAATCGACATTGAAAAAGGAGTCAGGTTCACTGACGATGAGTTCGCAATGCTCAAATACGAAACGAATGATGTCAAAATACTTAAAAGTCTCACAGTGAGTGTAGTATTTTGTCTAGCTTTACGCACTGACTATAAAACCGGTATGAATTGGTTTTCGTCCCCTTCAACCTCTGGTTTGTTTTGGATTGGATCCACCTAATGTCAACGTCGCATCTTTATCTTAAATAGACTGTTTAATATGACAGAATATACCAGAGGTTAAAAGAAGGTTTCGCGTCTATTGATATTACAGACCTCCATAAAAAATCTTAAGAGATTTTCGTAAAAGTGTGTCTAGCTATTAAATACGAGTACCACTGTTCAGGGGTGTTGTCAGTACTAGAGCATGTAAATGGTTTCCATGGGATCGATTAACTTCATTGCAGTTTAACTGTGCACTGCTTTTGATAGCGCGAATCTTCATCATTACCTTTGGCAGCCGTAATTCACCAAGAGTTGGTGGTAGGCTAGGCCTCCCTATTTTTGTCCCATCCTCCTTCTCATTGCAGATTATTCCACAGTATTATCATGATCCCCCACGGAGGGAGGAGTTCCATGGATTTTTGTGGTTGAATTTTTGCAATGAAACAAATGTCAATTGAGACCGATTATCGGACACAGCTTTTTTGCAAACTCGATTTAACTAATTATTCATTAACCGGTTGTTGCAAGACTGAATGTAGGTACCTACATTTGAATTTACTTAAGCAACGTGTCTGATTTATCGACGTTAATGTACTTATTCTTTTAATAAGAAAAGTGACACGTTTCCATCCGTGTCTTGATATTCTAGTTTATCGTAAACCAGATTTATCTAGTTTAATCAGTAAGTCACTAGGTCTGGTTAACGTATCAGCAGTTTCCAATGACTGCAGTTATGAACTCTTAACTAGATAGATAGATAAACTCTTTATTGTGTAAAACCATATTACCTAATACAGAACAATACAAAAATTAACTTAAACCATAAGAAGAACAGAAATACACAATAGGCGGTCTTATCGCTTAAATCGATTTCTTCCAGACAACCTTTGGATGGAGAGGATTATGATGCAAGAATAGGGTGTAGTATTATCATATCATCCCTATATATTAATACATAAAATAGATACATATACCTACGTCAAAATAAATACACAGTTAAATTAACTTACATCAACATACATAAAAATATTTAACTAGGGTGAATAATGATAGGTTTGGAAAGAAAGAATATTAAATCTTGTCCTAAGACTATTTCTTTTTTGGCCCGTGTAATAACATCCTATACTGCGCTCGCCACACGCCTGCCATACGTGGTGAGTATGGCAACAACCCTCTTATAATCGGAGGAATTAACGAGGGAGGCCCATTCCAGCAGCTTGGACGTCCTACGGCTGAGATGATGATGCTGATGACTCGTCGTATACTGATTGTAAAGGCAGCCAGCGTTAAAGGTGTTCGTCTGAACATTACGGGTTCGAGTCCCGTCGGAGACAAATTTTTGTTTGCATTTTTCATTTCTATAAAGTGATTTTTCTCTGACTTGCTTGGAAATTGCTACATTGTAATGATTGATATGTATGAATATTTGAAAAACACAAAATATTTAAGTATTTTATCAAACATAAAGGTTTTCATAGTTCAAGCTTTGCTTAGTTTGAGACTACATGATGCTGTGTGCAGCACTGTCGTAATCCATAGAAGCTAAGTCTGCGTGATTAGCATTCTCTTTTTGTATCCATTCGGCTCTCTGATTGAAATCTACAGGAGTTTCCCAGATGTTTGCCCGGAAATCACGAAGCCGAATGGGATCTAAATTATAAAGGTGCCTGTAAACGGGCTAGAAAAGGTGTATCTTGCCGGCAATTTTGTTGATCAAATTAGCGCAGTATATTTGCAACTATACCCTTGCTGCAATTTCATAGTGCAATTCATTGCGGAGCGTAGTCCAGCAAGATTTTGCAACTGGATTGCTGCGGAATTTTGCATGTACACGCCAAGCTATACTGCGGCTAGATCTCAGTAATAAATGTTAAAATGGCGGATACCGTAGCTGTTCTCGTTGCTGCAGCATGGATCGATTTCGTTTATAAAATCCAAATCTTTTGGTTTGACCACTCAGCCATGATAAATAGAATTAAATTCAACAACAGAATTCAACAGATACAAAACAACTAGGTAACCGCCACGACACTAGCGACAGGACGAGGCGGCGAGAGACGAGCGAGGGAAAAGAGATGCAACTATACGTCAGAGCGGAGACGATATACGATATTGCACTAAATTCAAAACGGGATAAATCATCTGCAATTCTAGCCGGCTAGACATAAAATACTTGCAAGAACTTAAAATATCTTGGCAACATCGCCGGGCTACACAGCAAGTATTTCACTGTATTGAGCGATATAATCGGCAACTTGGCGGCCATACAATTGCAACAAGAAATTGCCAAAAATATAGCCCGTTTACAGGCACCTTTAGATTGATGATGCTAGTATTCGCATCAGGCAGTATTGATTGGTTGGTGCTTTATGATAGATTTTGGTAAAATTATCTTTCATTGCTGTAAAACTGGTTGTTTTGCGTTTTACGGACAGAGCAAGCGATAACGATAATTTTAAGCTTGCAACTATGAGTTTTTGTTTTAGGGTGTCAAGGTAATGAGAAGGTTGCTATTGTTATGTTATAAAATTAAATTTACTTGTTTTATGAGAGTCCTTGATTTATTTCTATCTGTACATTATGTTAACCTACCTATTTGTAGGATTCCGTACCTCGAAAGGAAAAACGGAACCCTTTTAGAATTACTTTGTTGTCCGTCCGTCTGTCTATTAAGACCCTTTTTCTCAGGAACGCGTGGAGATATCAAGCTGTAATTTATATCAAATACAGATGGATATAAATAAAATAAAAAATTAATAATTAATTAATAAATTTAGTCTTCTGTCCCTTAGAGCTGTGAAAAAATCAAACTTCTAAGCCAACGCAATCAAAGATACAGCCGTTTATGCCACAAATTTCCGCAAATTTTCACACTCGCAAGGGAATTAAAACCTACAGCACTCAGAATCTTTACATTTGGTACGAAGCAACGTCTTATAGCACAGATAAAGGAAAAATTGCGAAAACCGTAAATTTTTAGTTACATCATTATAAAAAAAATATTTTTAATAATTTTAAACCCACTACCCTTTCCTCATGAACGCGTAGAGGTATTAAAAATTCATATCAAATACTCAGGTCTTATATACCTACAGGCTTGTACGGAACCGTCGGTGCGTGAGTCCGACTCGCACTTGGCCGGTTTTTTTTTTCTTAAATCATCTATCTTCGGTTCGTGTAGGTAAAAACAATGACTCTATCACTTCGGAGTACTCGGGCTTAGCCTCGTATATCTGCAATAATACTCGGCTGCAAATTGATCTATTTCAGGTCTCGACAGTATTGTAGGTAGGTACTATTTTATGGATTTCAAATAAATGGGAAGAAAATACAAATAACGTTTAAATAATTATTTTAACAGAATTTGTCTGTATGTTACAATAATTTATCACACAATCAATATCTGCTGAGGTAATAATACCTCAGTAGATATTGATTGTGTGATAAATTAAATTCTATAAGATAATTTAATTCTATAAAGATGTGACTATGTGACAGTCCCAAATCAGGTGAACTTTTACTGTATTGCAAGGTAGGTAACCATCATTGCGGCTGTCTACTTTAACTTTGTTTGATAATAAATCAGCAAGTGCCTATACTTGTAGACGAGGCCAAACAATGATACGTTGAATTATCAATACAAACCAACTGACGGGGCTCGTGGCTATCCGGTTTAAACTAGATCGGGCTCAACTCGGGTTGACCTTAGGTCTTCGGCCGGAGATAACAAACACTTGCCCACGGCGCGTGTTAAGCATGAAATCATGATATTTTGTTCTGATTAACATGAGATTTAATGACTAACCTTGTATGTACGCTTTTACTCGTGCATTGGTACTTTCGAGATCCAAGTCCAAGTACGGCTTCTAGGACAGATGAATAAATAAATAAAAGAAATAAATAATGCAGGACAAACCACACAGTATCATCTAGCCCCAAGCTAAGCAGAGCTTGTGTTATGGGTACTAGAAAAATCAAAATTTGGAGAAACAAATTCAGTATAAAATTTGTTTCACCAAATTTTGATTTTTTGTTTGTATAGAAACCTAGATATAGTGCACAATATACCTATTAGATCAAAAGTTTCATAGAAAGATCTATTACGACGCCACACTCACGTACGAGCGGTTGTATGAAAAGTAAGTTGGATTGGCCCCTCTTAATACTTTATACTACATAGATAGATATTTTTATTATATCTATATATAATAAAAATATCTATCTACATATGTCTGGGTGTTTTTCTTATATCTGCAGATCGTACAGACATTTGTCCCGAGGCGGGAATCGAACCCGCAACCCCTTGCGTCGCAGGCGGACCTTCGCCCGCTGCGCCACAGAGCTCGTCAAATACTCATACAGAAGTAAAATAATTGTACTATAACTATGTATGTCTTACACCTTAGTTCCAACGAACCCGGACTCTGGACACATCTGGAGGTCGACTTCATGTTGTGATAATAATTTGTAACAACCGGTACGGTAAATTATTCTGACTAAATAGTTTGAGTGTAAAGGTGTTTGCTGAATTGGGAAATCTTTAAAAATGGTTTAGCGTACCTTCTACGATCGACAGGGATTCAGTCAGAGTTAGGGCGCAATGACCGTTTTACTAACATATAAATATATCTGATATACTTTATTCCACACGTTACGGTACATTGCCTACTGTTTATGAATATACTGAAATTACCAATTACCAGAAAGCTATATCTACAGTCTATGAAAGCTTTTGAGACCGCGTTTATTTACACATATAGAGTAAGTAAAGTAGAGTAAGTAAATTCATATTATTTTCTTTCAAGAAGCAAATGAACAATTTGTAAACTTTCGCGATCTGTAGACATAATTTTAAACTGATAACTGGACTTTATATTATGGGCCCTCGTGGTTATGGGTGGACGTCCACCCGTGACCACGAGGACAGCAGGGCACTAGAAACGTCGGGAAATAATAAAATAAGGTAATTACGCGATAAAGTACCGATAGTCAGCTTAAAAAATGAGCAGTTACTTGAGAAAAAGATTCACTTTGGTATTAATGTTTGGAACGTCTTCCGCGAACACGACCAGGTGCAATCCGGCCGAAACGTCGGGATAAAAATAAAGTACCTAATTACGCGATAAATACCCGATAATTTAATACATTAATCAATATAATTATATAAAACTCTTCCGTTACTGACTGAGTGACTGACAGACAACGCACAGCCTAAACCACTGGACATAGAGTCTTGAAATTTGGCACACATTATACCTTGAGTATCCTAGACACCTCTCCTTAGTGCACCCACTAAGGAGGGATTTTTCGTAATTCCCACGGGAACGGGAACTACGCGGGTGAAACTGCGGGGTGCAGCTAGTAAATTATAATCGCGAAAGCTTTTAAAAAATAGTACATATCTTAATCAATTCACCTGTAAATATTCAACCGGATACGTGAAATAAATGATCTACCACGTGATCCAATAACAAAAGCTGACATTTGTTTGCTTCAAAGTGCTACAACCACAACCTAATATTTATTATATTTATAATCAAATTTATGTAATATTTATACCCAAAACCGATGAAAACTAGTTTCTTATTGGACATAAATCAAACTTTGCTTAGTTAGATAGGCATATAGGTGACCCGCGATATCAACCGTTTGTACCGTATGTTGGAAGCTGACTGAATATACTGGTATATTGGACTAATTATTCAGATCTACCCTACTACTACTACTATAGACTAATTTATCAGATTACTGGACTGAATATATTGGTAATTAGTTAATTTAACCTCGTTTCAGGAAGCAGTCTACTGATTATTACTTGATTGCCTATTTATTTTTCACCAGTATTAACAATCATCATCATTATTTCAGCCGTAAAACGTCCACTACTGAACACAGGCCTCCCTCATGGATTTCCATGAGGGGTAGTTGCCATACACACCACGCTTGGCAGGCGGGTTGGCGAGCGCAGTACGGTATAATGATACACGGAAAGACGCTACTGCCCATCTTCCGGAGGTATCCCTTAGCAGACTCTTACTGCATCCACGGGCATGAGGGGAGGGGTAACATTCTACTGCCGGCACCCCACGGTAGTTAGGTAATATCATGAGCCAAAAGGTTAAGGTCACGTGAAGATCATGCACGAAATTCTTATCAGGTCGTCTCTATTTATGTCTTATACCTACATACTTTTTTTGTTTCAGACTGTGGAAGAACTTTACGCTCTCGCAGACAGAATCATTGGGACAAAACGCTTTTAACATATTTAATTTGGAAAGATTAGGTACCTACTTATACATATATTTATTTTTTGTATCGATAGTGTATTGCACATAGAAAATAAACAAAATATTGTAAAGATGTATGTAACGTAGAGAAGTTAAGCAAGATTTATACCCAATAAATGTTTGTCATCAGATTTCGTTTTAACTTTTTATTGAAATAACTTTTTTTTTAATTGAATAGTAAATAAATAATGAGGCGTTTTCATTAAAAAGTAAAAACTTCAAAAATAGTTCCTTCGAAACTTATAGATGGCGTTAGTTTTATTTTACTGGTAGGAAACACAATTTGACAATGACGGCAATTGTGATTAACCACAAACTTGCTTTCTCCGCTTGCCACCCCATCTGTTAGGTTTAGTAGAAAACACTTTTTTCTTTTTTACTGAAAACGTCTAATTGTACCCAAATAGTATTACAATCTAGCCAAGAAGGCTTGTCTTGTCTTTTTATTTTATGGCTTTTTCTGTTTGGTTTTACACAATTCCGCCAGTGTCAAGTTTCAATTTCTTATGTTATTTGGCTGGCCATGTTGGCGGCCATACATTTCAGCTTCCGTCAAGAAGGCTATTGAGCAATTTTAATTTGACATAGTTTTATAAAATAAATTATATCTAAGAGGTGGTTTCCCGGTTTCGCTGTCATTATGACTTCTGCTACTTTCCATAGGGCGGGCACATACCTTAACCTAAGAGTGTATTATTATCTGTGCCTAAGAGCAGCATTGATGATGTTAGTTATTTTTACTAAAGCCTTTTTAGATAGTTTATAATATTGTTGATATGTTTATGGATTTATATTTTTATGTATTTCACCTCGGACTTCTCTCGGGCAAACCAATGGTATGCCGAAATCTTCTTCTGTGTCATCATATGTAGTTTCTGGTATGTTGATTTGACCATCATTCGGTTTGAATATGTGTAGGTGCTCGGCGAACATTTTAGTTTTTTTGTTTATAACTGACGAACCATTTCCCATTTTCTTCTTTAAGCGGCAGAATTTGAGTCACTGGCCAACAAGAAAATCATAACGAACTCTCTAATTAGCATACTATTTTAAAAATCATTGAAAGTGTAAAAAATCTACATAAGTTCCGCTATCAGACAAGAGATGCCCGGTTTTATTTTTGTTTCCGGTGCGTTATTCCAAGCAATCTGCTGTACGAGGTGAATAAATTTATGTACTTCAATATTCAGTTGCTCTGGAGTTTTCAATGGAACTTTAAGATCAATATTCAAATCTAGTTCATATATGAAACTATCCCAGTCTGTTTATTTGTTTACCAGGGTCGGCATGCTATCCATAAGGGATACTTTATCACTTATTTTTAAAAATATTGCATGATCAGAGTTCATATCGTAGCTCTGATCTATTTTAAAGTAGTTAGAGGATATATTTTTATATAAGAAAAAGTCTATAAGGTCAGGTATTTTTAGTGGATCAGTTGGCCAATAGGTTGGTTGTTGAAGCAACATCAGAGTGTATTGCTTTTATGGCTCCCAGGAGTTCTTTTCGTTTGTGTTTGTTAGTCTGGAGCCCCAGTACGTATTCTTGTCATTGAAGTCACCTCCTGAGATAAACTTCTCATCTAATTCCTTTAGGAAACTTGTGTATATGTCTTTTATTATTGTATATCGTGGTGGGCAGTTACTGTAAGAGGATACTGCTTAGTATCGATACAAATTGAGACAGGTTGAATGTCCCGGACATTCGTCTCGTATTTGCTTTTTTCGTGATGTTTAATATGTTCCTTGTGTCAATATTTTCCATTGTTTACTTGCAGTTCATTCTGGTGATTAAGTAGCCCGTTACAATTCCACGCCATAATTTTAATTGTGTAAATCATTTTTTATTCTTAGGTATAGCATTTGTAGCGCTATATTCTATCTTCTTTAAACGTTCATCAAATATTATCATTAGTTTCAAGATCTCGTCTAACTTTTTGACACTAAAGAGCCAAGGTTCAAGTAGCTAGATTTATTTTGATTGCTTAAGATGTTTTTTTCCAGCAACATGAGCGTAAGACATAACATTGTTTGTAGTACCTGATGGTTTTGTATGGATATTGGGCTGGCTGATTTTTGGTAATATATCTTTCACCGGTATTCTGGATGCCTGTTGTTGTCGACCGACTACTGGCTTAAATAACTGAGAACAAAGAATATGTTTGGAGATCGTTTAGCTTATAAGTATATTGATTTTGTGCAACTAGAAGTAAAACTAAGCGACATTCGGAAACTACTAGGTGACAAAAGGACATAACAAAAAGATTGCATAATAGTACATAAACAAAATGTATTTATAATACTTAAAAGGTACAAAAACTTTTTATATACAACACAACATACAAAATAATAAAATGAAATGATAAAATTAAACGATTATAATTATATAATCAAAACGATTGCTACACAATTATTTTGAGAGGTTTATCAATGGTTTTCGGATAATTTTAGCTGTAGTGAAAAACCTGCTTGGGTTCTTGATCGAGTGTTGCTGAACTGACTAGACTTAGTAAACAAACTTTGATAACAATGAAAATCTTATAGTTAATCGACATCTTCGACAAAAATACTTGAAAGCAGAGTTCTTCTGTGTATTTAAATTTAATTATTTGCAGCATGAGAAATGTTCTGTTCAAACTGTTTCTAAACCAAATGAAATACATGAAGACTTTTGCACTATGAGGTCCGCGAGTGGAAGCTACGAAGCGCTACGGCGTAGTAGTTGCTTTGCTTCGTTACAAACGGCTTTTGGGTCTACGGCGTAGCTGCGCGTAGATGAGCCCCGCTGGTTTGTCTATGGGCTGGTAAATTTGATGGCGGGGATCTCCTTTCGTTACGTTCGCAGGGAATTTTGACATGTCTATGTTTAGATAGTGCTTGTTCGGCATCGTCATCTTAATCCATGATACCTGTGAACACAAAAGGCAATTGTAAGTACAAAAAGCTACTATCGTTGTAAGCAACGAAATATAAGTCATTGCTAGTTAGCAACAAGGTTCGGTGGGGCGTAGGTTAATTATGTCCAGTAACTTTATCGAAGGATTTTATGAAATTCTTTAAACTTTATTTATTTTTAATATAACATTTACAATGTCTCAACCTCACAATTTTGTCAGTTTATGTGTAACGATTGAGTTAACTCTTATATAACCGAAATTTACCATTTTTTGAACTTCAATATGTATAATATGCGCGTGTGGATTGAGAGCTCACTTTTGAAATCCTTTCAAATTGAATTGAAAAAATCACAGATTTTGTGAAAAATATTTAAAACCAAATAGTAAATATGTAAAGGTCCATAAATTTGTGAAACTTAAATTAAAGCTGGTATAGCCAAATGAGTGGAGCTCTCAGTCCACACGCTTGTAAAATAAAACCCTATAATATCAAATCGTAGGCTTTAAAGTTAAACTTGTGTCAACAAAACGCATCATTTTCTGGCTTAATAGTTACTGAAAAATATACGGTACTGAGTCCGAAAAAACTAAAAATCATATCCACCCTACATGATTTGCTTCTATACAAACATGTAATGTGTTTTCTCCTAAAGTATGTCATGTAATTCGACGGACGATACGTATTTTTTTGTGAAAAAATTGCAAAAAAAACATTGACCTTGTGTCCTTGGAGGTTGAACCTAGGCAATATAGCCGAAGATATGGAGCTTTCAGATTTAAAATTAGGTTCTCTATAACTTCTTAACTGTTAAATTTTGGGTCATTATTTCTATTTCACGATGTTTGTTAGGTGCTAAACTATTTTCGACAATCGAGCCCTAGGTACATTTATTTTCGGAACAGACCATTAGTTGTGTAGAAGGGAATTAAAAGTACCTACCGCACAATCAGTTGAGCATAGTAGTTGTGCCTTGGGTCCGAAAGTGATAGGTTTATTTAACATATTTACGAGTACGTTCTAAATCCTAGCAGCTTATTTGTTCAACCCATAAACATAATACCCACAGTCATAAATATAAGAACAACATTGGGTATAAAACCCAATAACCGAGAAATAAAAGTTATTATACGAAATACTTTGTCTAAAATTAACACTCTTATGTGTGCCAACCACGAAACAAATCATATCAGTTTACATTGAACATTTTGTCTGACTGTAGAGAAAGTTATTAAAATAGGTACTAACTAATTTAGTAATGGGGGCACGGGAGCTTTGTTGTTCGTGTAAGCTTTAAGATAGTATTTGAACAAAGTCAGTGCTTCAGAGGTTATAAAATATCAACCTAACGTAGGCAATTACATTTTGTTTTTATTTTGCTTAGTAATCTCCTATTTAGTGATTATGAAAAGAAATACTATTTAACTACAGAGATGGCTTTACAAACAGATTAATTGATTGGTTCTCAAAAGACCATGTCCTTACCTCGGGTACTTTCTCTAAGACGACTTTCTCAGCCTGATACAGGGTGTGTTGTACTGATGGGGAGTAGATGCCGGTATCTGGTGGTCCTGCGAATTTGTCCAAGATGGCATCTTTGACCGTCAGCCACGCGTTGTCGAAGTCGGCAGTTCGCATACTGTCGTACACCCATTCAGCTTCCACGACTGTACTGTTGATACAACAAGAAATATTAAATATACCAAAAACTCCAAAGACTATTAAAGATAACAGAAAGAGCAAGCTCTCTGGAATACAGACCTGAAGATCCTCTCCGCGGCATCGGTGAGTGTGGTGTATTCATCTTGGACGAAGTCTACAAATGCTGATTGCGTGGTCTTCAAAACTCTAAGGCCACTTAAGCCGGACTTCACAACAACGGCCTCTGCACAAGAAAAATCAAATAAAACATCACACAATCACAGAATAAGAGCACAAAATATGTAGTGCATATCACGGAACTTACCATGTCGTGTTTGTGACACTTCACACCATCTGGTCGCTGTGGAAGAAAACACGAAGGCGTGATTATGAGGCACTCCAGCTTGAAGCCTCTCCCATGGGTATTCAAGAATGTGACACCTCGCCTCTACCACTTGCTTGTACATGTATAGGAAATGATTCACAACCAGCGCGCCAAACTCTTCCGGTGTCTTCACACCGTGTTTCTTCGCTAGCAAGTAAACGGTGTTCTTCTGCGAATCAGTCGCGACCACTTCTTTGTTGTCGCCTAGCACGTATGCTGATTCTGAGGCGAGTTTTAGTTCTGTTGATACTTCGAATTCTCTGATCGTGTGGTAGTCTCCATCTCTGTGTACGTGCAAGAGTTTCACTGAACCCTTGCCGTAGCCGTGGTTGCTCAGTTCGAAGCGACCACCCGTCTCTTCAGCTGCTGTCAGCAGCGGCCGAGCTTTCGTCGTCGAGCTTACTGGGCCGTCAACGATCGAACTCGTGTTTGAAGGTTTCGCGTAAATTCTGTAACAATAACCCACATGACTTACTATTTGCTCAAAGAAATAAATTAACAAAAACAAAAAAATTACATTTCACAATAAACCATCCCAGACCCAAAATAAGGAGGGCTTATGTTGTTACCAGGTGATTGATAGATAATTACATTTTCAGACATACATAATTAAAACTTAAATACTACTCGTAAATTCATACGTAACAGTAACTTACCTGTTTATGCTCGTCCATGGCATTTTGATTTGGTGATTAAATCACTTAATTTTAAGAGAGTGCAGGAAGCTGCGCCAACGCATTGAGCCCAAAAACACAAGCAAACTGCGACGAAGCCGGCTCCAACCCTCGCTTATAAGAGTAGCCCCTGACCCGCGTTATCGGAATGGAGCACGCGACACTAGCAACTCATTTGTAAACATTTAAATAGGTACCTACTTAAGTTGATAAATAGTCATCGATTGACAACAAAACTTATTTATCTTTAAGAACGACTTGTGAAGCTTCCGGCGAAGTTGGTCCTACCTAATTTCAGTGTAACGATTAATTTCTTCTTACGTAATTGGGGGATGCGATGTCCATCAGTAGCCATCAGACAATTATGGGCCGGTGATGATGATGATTGTTTTTCTTACATTAGTATAGACAAGACAGTTGTCTTGGGTTCTTTTCCAATTTGCGATAGATTTTCTGAATATAAGCAGGTTTGTTGTGTGCGTCTAGCTTTTTAAGGAAATGCTTCAGCGATAATTTCCCCCTTTGTATTCATGTATATGACTTTTACTGTCTTAGAATGACTGGTAAATTATAATCTTATTATAAAGTGTTCAATAACGATGTCTAGATAAAATATAACACATAAAACGTTATTTTCGTTGGCAATACTTACAGAACATGGTTTGAATCAAGCTCCCGCCGGATAGCAGGCCAGAGTCGCGGTCAGAACCTACCTATAAAACCTACTTATTGATCCTATATTGCTCCAACGATAAGAAGTGAGTAATTTCGACATTAAATGTAAAAGCAGCGTCGAATATGAGTGGCATAGGTACATTTTTATGATACGGTCATAAATTTTTATGCATCTTATTTATATGATTATATTTTTATAACAACATAAGACAAAACAGGATGGTCCAGAAAATCTAGCGATTATTTTTATCATACAATACTACGTGTCGGGAAAAATGTCGACGCACCTACGTGCGTACGCACGGCGTTCTTGCGGGAGTGCAGATCTGCATCATCGTGCGGGTTTTCACGCACTCACGAGCGTAGTTGCGTTTTGTGGATTCACGGCGGCTCTGACTCATTTCATTGAAAGATGTTCGCTAGACTGCGGGACTCGGTGTGCCATATTTTATTTTGTAATTTGTGACGCGTCAATAAGGTCCTTGCGGCCGCACTGAATAAAGTATTTTTTGATTCTTGATTCTTGATTCATAGGTACCTTGCGTCTCGCCCCGCACCGACGCGCGGAGGTGCATGAACGCGTGTGGATGCATTTTCTGTGTGTTGGACTGTGCGTGTTTTCTATACAAACGGAGATACTTACAAGGAACATTAGAACACGCATTCACGCAACATGCAGCGTGGTGCGTGGCAGTGTGTTGACCGCCTAAACGTTTTACCCTAACCTAATAGTACCTAGGTATCACATGACATAAAACAACTATTAAAAGCTTTGTAAAATTAACATTAACTTCGCACGCCTTGGAGGTGTATTATTTGATATAGCAGATATAATATAAGGCAAAATTGAATTAAAGTTAAGTCTCCCTCCTTCTACCGGGGTCAGACTATCAGTCACCTTTCAAAAGTGTTATACGTACCCACCTAATCGATAATAAGTTATGAGCGTCAACGTACTATTATAAAGATAGCCATACTTCCCCACCGTCCTTATTCCACACTATCCTAGTTAGTTAGTGGACTACTCATAAAATGTAGTTAGTATTGAGAGTGATGGCGACTACGTCAGTCATAAAAACGGATCATTTTTAAGAATACAAGGTAGCGGCCGATGCTGCTTACGAAATCTGTCCGTCATCAGTAGCCGTTGTTGTTTTGTCTCATTCAGTCATTCTGCCGATATTCACCGAAAAATAGAAACACATAGAGCTAGACGTGAAGCTATCGCGGACGCGGTGCGGCGTATGGCGGGCGGTTTGCGCAAGCGCGGGCGGGCGGCGGCGCTGTGACGGGACTTTCGTCCCAGCTGACGCCAGCCGCGTCACGCGTCGGCCGCTACACATCAATACCGCGCACCGCTCTATCGCGAATATTTCTCGGATAATGCCAAAGGGTGCCCTTTAACGTGCTCCAGTGAAAAAGCTCCCTCAGTTTTCACCCCTCGGTAGAAATGATCGTCCGGCGCAGTGGACGTTATACGGTAAACTGGCGTGGCTTCAGGGATTTTGCATTCGGCAACAAACCGCCTGATGAAGGTATTTATTATAATAATCTGCATTGAGTGCATCGCTATAACCTCAAATATCGTATGTGTAAAATATGGCGTAAAGTGTTGTTGCTATCGCGTATACGTACAGGGATTTGATTGATGTAACAATGTCCCCTTAACAACAATGCAAACGAAAAAAAACCTTCGTAAACGAAAGCGTAATGCCCAGAAGTCACGCAAATGTTTTATAAAAATTTGGCTGGCTCTAAAAACCTGATAAATATTTTGTTGAAAATATATAGGTACCTATGTCACATAAATTTAACCTTATTTTAAATGAAAAAAACTTTTATTTGCTTTTAACATAAGACAACAATAAAATTGAGTAAGAACGATGGGTGTGATTTTTGGATATATTTTTTTGTTTTTAAATATATTATTTGGTATTTTTCTTTGTTTGTTACAAAAAAAACTTAATATTTACTTATGACAAGTTTAGTTAACCCTTTACCGGTCAGCCGACCAAATAAACAGTTATGATTTATGATATTGAACTTTATCGCTCAATATCATTACCGGTACACGAAAGAATAGGTACTCGGTAAATTATTATTAATAAATTCATATTTCAACAGTTTAAAGCTTTGTTTATTATTTTTGATTCGTAACATTTACTGCAAATCTTTTTTTTTTTAATGCTGGACAAATCACACAGCTTCATCTAGCCCGAAGCTAAGCAGAGCTTGTGTTATGGGTACTAGATGACTGATATACTTAATACATTATACTACGTAGATAGATATTTTTATTATATATAGAAAAACACCCAGAACACCCTGAACAAATATCTGCAGATCGTACAGACATTTGTCCCGAGGCGGGAATTGAACCCGCAACCCCTTGCGTCGCAGGCGGACCTTCGCCCGCTGCGCCACAGAGCTCGTCGAACTTTGTAGTGTACGCTTCTCCGATAATGTACAGTGACAGATCCGGTCTTTTTTGATAGCTTTTATAACATCATTGTGGCTGAACTTTCTGTGTCCTTTGAAAGTACTTATTCATGAAATCGTAACCCGATCCGTAGACGACTAGGGTATCTGGTACTTTACCAAAGTAATCTGTAACAACATTTTCTATAACTTTCTGATCGTTGATGTATTTGTCAAATTTTAATCTTTGCAGTGCTTTTCTTTTAAAGATGTTTTGTTTTCAAGGAACCATTTTAGTTGAAAAGTATAATCCAAGATACGATTTTACTGACATTACGGTATTTTCTTAAACTCTTCTCTATCCAGCATTATTCGATTTTCTATATCACCGATATAACGATTTCGCTTCCTTTCTTTCGTACTCTCTAAAGTATCATGTTTGAACTTTCCTTTTTCAGTAGTTTGTATGTAAATTTATACCAGTTGTTCGTTGACATGTAACTATTGGTGTTTTAGCACCGGGATCAACTGCAATTATTCTTGTGTATGTACTTACATTTTTTATCATCTTATTCGAGCTTCTTTTTCTTTGATGCAGCTTTCTTTACAATTCTATTCATCGAAATACAAACGCTCTCCCCGTGTGTGCTGAATGAGCAGCCAAAGTTATGTATATTAATAACAATAACGTTTATTTAACAAAATCAACATATTACACATAATTACATCAATGGCCCCCAAACTAGGAAAACCTGTATCTTGGAGACCTCCTTCCTTATGAACGAATAAGTTTGATACATAGACAATAATTTAAACGTTATACAAAAGTTAAATGATAAATGTGTTAAACATTACGAAATCAAAGGGAGAAAAAAAAGAGGTTATAAAGTGCTAAATTAAAATTAAAGTTACATACAAATTGACTTATATATTAAAAATTTAAAAAAATGTTAGTGGGAAAACTTGTGGTCACTTGTGTTTATATTATAAGATTAATACATATGTGTGTGTTTGTATATATATATATTGTAGTGCGTGTGTGTGTATGTATTTTTGTGTGTGATAACGCGTGTATGTGGGTGTTTGTTTGAAAAACTATGCAATAAAAGTCAGGAGATGCTCATTTTCGTTGTAATCAAGCGACAAAAGCCAAGCATTAGTTTTAAATTTACATTCTTTATGGGATTTTTCGTGAATATTTAGTAATTTATTTATTTTATTAAATAGGTAGTTAGACATATAAGTGAATTGGTGTTGTAAATAGGTTGTGCGGGACAGAGTATTGCTGCAAATTTTGTAGTTTCTTCGTGTAATTTGTAAAGCCTCGTTGTAGAGGGTTGTTTTGTGCTTATTTAAGATGGTTTTTAAAATAAATGTCTGTCTAATTTTTTTTTTCATTTATTTATTGAATCAAGAAAACAAACTTAAAAAGAATTACAAAGTTATAACAGCATCAAAAAAACCGCTAAGGTTTGAGAGCTATAAGAGTGGTAATAAAAATAAATAAGTCTAACAGTACAATGCAAGTAGGTACAAAAAGATATTTAGGTAGTAACAGATAACAACTAACAAAAACGGATCAAAGGTTAGCAATTAAATAAGATTTTAGTTTTACTTTTTTGTTCCTCTTATTATTAGTATTTATTATAATATTGGTAGGCTATTGATAAGCCGAGGAACCAGGTAGCCATAATAGTAAGTACTTTACTTTCTATGTACCTAAAGTTGTCTGGTTGGGTACCTGAAGGGCTTGGAGAGCATGACCTTAACGACACACCTTTGTGCTCTTTCAAGGGGCAGAAGATGGGTTTTTCATGTTCCACATCATACTGATAAACAGTATTGCGCTATAGATTGACAAAGTGCTTTATAGACAACTAGTATTAGATTGATGAGTGGCTGTATAGCCACTCATAACCTAATACTTAGTTTTTTAATTACCCACGAAACCTTACGCATTCTACTTGCCAAAAGTTCAGTGTGAAAATCCCATTTACAAAGATCGTCCATGACTCCTAGGTATTTAAGTTCATTTGTTCTTTTAATTTCTAAGCAATCGCATAGGTATGTCAGATAATGAACAAGTACAATTATTATTGTGTAATCTTAGTGTAAAGTCCGTGGGTGGTTTTGTGTTTTTGGTCAGTAAAGGTCATAAATTTTGTTTTGTCAACGTTAAGAGTAAGAAGATTTTCATACAGCCATTTAAATACCTCTTGAATGCGATTTTCTGTAATCAAGTGCACCTCAGCTCAGGTTTCGCTTGACATTAAGGTCCAACTAGTCGCGGAGGCAAAGTCGTCAGTGAGCGCGGCCTAAATGTATGCTATCTCACCTGACATAGTGTGTTTATTTATTTATTTATTAAGACACGCCTACGACATCTTCACATGTTTACCCGTGCGCTAGAATGAAATGCACATTGATTCATTCCTAAACCGACCGCGCAAAAATATGCGAATAGACTTTGAGCACAAGGGTTATTATAGAAAAACTTGAGTGTAATATTTTCAAAATAACATTTATTTCAACTTTTGAATAATTAAACTATATCGGAACGGCATTTATTTTTGAGTTTTCTTTCTCCTTATATTATTCAATTTCGTCCAAAGTAGGGCTAAAAAACGTGTTGAAATACGAAAGTTTAGAAGCTTGTAGTTTTGAAATAAATACCTACTTTTCTTACGGTTTGGGGTGTATACAAACATAGATTATGACGAGATAAATTGGTATAATCCTTAGTGTTGGATGGTTAACGTCAAACAGTGGAGTAGTTACCCTTCCACGTTTGTATGGAAAGATGAGCGACTCGTTCATCCTTAAAGTATCGAGACCAGTATTGTTTTGGATTTTCTGAAAATAGTTGCCAAGTACTAGGTGTATCTTTTGGAAATAGTCGTCTCAACAGCTCGTGCAGTCCTCTCGAGTCGATGAGAAACACAGTAAATGAGGTTTCGTTTGCTTCAAACAACTCCTCTTGCACGAATAACGGTAGGTACGAATTGCCAATAATTATTTTTCATATTCTTTTCCGTCAGATTATACTTTTTCAACCAATGGACTATTTCATATCTATGTCATTATTGTCGTATTCTGATTTAAAATACACGTTAAATACAGTATCGTGTACCAACTTTTTGTCAAGTTTGTTATTTGAACCTCAAATATATTTTGATCCTAGCGAAGGCATGCGAATGTAGATTGATTTCGGATATTGTTTCGTACTGTTTAGCTATTGCCATTATACTGAAGCTGCGTAGTTTACAGTCGTAATGGTGAGTTATTAACACGCAACTGTTTGTACTCTTCGAATACATGTTTAGGATCAGACAGTTTGGTGTAGTTTACATTTTTATTTGGGAGGAGTTGGTGTAATTGCTAGGCAAACCAAATCTATCTTACAATGTCCCAGGCACCGCAGCGTCTCATGTGATTTGACTCACCCTATTTCTAGATTCGTTAAGGTAGGCACCTATTACCAACTGGCCTCCCAATATCAACTCTAGGTGCTATGGATATGTAAGACATGAATAATTTATTTATATACTAAGAACTAACCAACATAAGTTACAAGCTTAAAATAAAAAAATCTAGTGCCTGCCTGTTACGTACCTGTATGTAGGTAGGTAATAATTGTACATGATTGTATTTCTGCTTTAGTGTGTGGATGAACTCGTAACATAACCACAGCTAATATAATACACACACGTAACGTAGGTACCAAATTATGGCATAACTTTTAACTTCCAGAAAAGGAACCAAAACCTGAAGATTTGTCAAATCACGAAGTAATATTTTTAAAAAGTATCGTGGAAAGTCCTGAGTTTGCAAGGAGATGTGAGGTAAGGTTTTTTTAATTTGACGTAGGTACCTTCAACTATTAAATTCAACCTTGTTAATGGCACCTTAACGTGCGCTCCTTGCAGTCGTACGTTTCTGTACGTTTAGCGCTAAGATGGAGTATGAATCGTATCCATAGAGTCAAGTCACTGCAGCATTCATCGAATAAGTGTCTTCGTGATTCATAATCAGAGAAAAATACGATCACGGAATAACTTCAAAAATACCCTAAGTCTTTGCATAATTTTGATTGGTTGGCGCCATAATTTAAAGGAACCGGAAATCCTCAATCCCTTCATGTATTGCCATACTACAATAATGACGTAGTTGCATTAATTTGCTATTCCGCAGTTTCCATGCATATTTTTCATAATTTCCATGAGTGCCAACGCACTAAAACTAAATAATCTGACATCAAACCAGTCAAAATAATAGTCAACCGTATCAATCAATCAAACCATCCTCTGTCTCTGTCATGCATGTCTGTCTCTGTCTTATCTTGTTGTCTGTTGTATGTCAAAATATAAGTATTTATTTAGTGAAAGCCAGAAGTTGTTTGGGTGTGTTTTCATTTTGTTCCTCAAAATAAATTAAATCTATCAAATACACAAATAAAATAGAGTAATTTTATGAAATGTTTGTTTGTTTATTCATTCCATAAATTTTATCGATACTGTGCTTTAGTTTCATTCAATAAATTATCGAACCTAACGGCGACTGGTGCCACGCCTAAGTTTGTTGACCGAGTCTGTTTTGAAGTGTGTCTACTTTTGGATTGTTTTATTGCAGTCCATCGAATCTGAAGAGGATTTAATAGTCAAGCCAGTGTCCCTGGGCAACATAAACATCGCACGGTCCCTAAGCGAATACCGCGGTACTAACATACGGACCATCGAGCAAGCCGAACTTGCCATCATTGTTTCCAGGGTACACTTTAAGGTACGTAACTGTTTTTCTTCTAAATTCAAGCATATTTACATTCTCGGTATATAATGTATAAAAACAGTATTAAGTGGATGAGGTTCACAGAATCAAAGGGGTTACCAATAAGAAAAACAAGCAAAATACCTTCAATAACAAAGCCACATAGACTTGCGACAGAATATTCAACCACTTCAACAACAGTTTTGAGCCTAATTGGTTTCCTAAATATGAGTAGAACATAGTAGGATGTTCTTATAGCTACTTTTAAGCTTGCTAAACCATATCAAACTGTTGTATTGGCTTGAATTATTTTTTTCTGAACTAAACTAGATATCATACTATAGATAAGTTCATACATAAATATGCTTGTAATTTAAACATTTTATTGAATTGTTCTTTTTTTACAAACCCATTGTAGGCGCTAGTCTCACATAATATACCCAGGAGGACCTAGACTAGACACAATATGCTATGCTTGTATCACTTCAAATAAATATTTATTTGATTGATGTGACTGTGCTTCATCCAAAGCTTATTTTCAGGCTTTGATAGCAGCTCATGACCAAATAGGAGCTATTTGGCTAGAAAGAGGTTCTGGTGTTGATGAAAACGCTCCTGCTCTAGAAGAGAAGAAGGTCACCTTTGAAGATACTCCAGAAACTGAAGACATGGGGCCTATTGAGACGGTGAAAGTGGTGGGCATCAGGAAAGTGCCTGGCCAGCCTTTGGGATTAACAGTGAGTAATTTTTTCACCTTAGTAGAATGTATGGCCACAGAAGCAACAACAACAGTACCTACCAATAATCATTCATTATTTCAGTCTCATTAAACCTGCTACTGTTGATGAATCCACAATAACCATCCCTTTCTTAGAAACAAGAGCAATTCTTTTTATGTTTCCAGTACTTTAAATAAGGCAGTGTTTACCTGCCAGTAATTAATGTAATTGTAATTATCTGCCTTTTTTAGCTTGGTGTTCTTACATGTAGTTTTTCGTTGCTCTCACTGTGCCAAACCAGTTATCTCTAGATTCATTTTACTAGCTATTTGCTTTGTTGGAATATGACACTCATTGTTAACATAAAATTACATCTACAGTCTAAATTGATCATTTTAGACCTAAAAAATATTTTTTTATTCATTGCAGTTCTAACCATAAAATACAAAAATTGTACTATACAACAATCTCAACTAATTGTACATATCATATAACCTTGTTGAATGCAGCTTGAGTGAACTACCTACATGTTATGCAAATTCAATGCAACACTTGTTTGTTTGCATTGTAAAACATTGTTTTGATGTGGATCATGACTTTGGTCACAAATCTGACCAAAGACATGACTAGTTATTGATTAAAACAGTTGATGTTGTTTCATAATGTTTGGCACATTTATAATTATCTAGATAACGAAACAGAATAACACTTTTACATCTGAAAGATTTGTTAATTTTGGCTATAAGGGACAGCGGAAGATGGACTAAAGCCATACCAAAATGGTGGGCAAGAGTAAGCACCAGAATTGTTTGGGACCGTCTGTACACAATTGTGCAATAAAGGGAAGGCCAAACATTGACTGGAAACAGGCTGAAATGATGATGTGTAGGACTAAGCTCGCCCAGCTATCTATTCCATCCTCTAGTCTAGAGTGTAGTTGGCGATATTCAGATGAAAAGCAGGAGGTTGCCAACCAGGTTAGACATTCTAAAACTTGAAGTTGCTATTTCTGTGTCTGTTCTCATTTGAGCATCAAATTGATATGAATATAAAACTAATTTCAGGACTGCTGTTTTAATTTCATAATTAAACTGTGACGAGTAGGGATGGATGATATGGTCATTAAATATGTGTAACTTAATTTATAAAGGCCCTCAAATCTTAATAGGTACTCAACCATTATTTATAAAACTGAATCAAGTTCATTAGTTATTTATTGTTCAGCAAAGTTTAGATTTAAATTTGCCATGAGGTACAAGTAGTAGAATGTTGCCTCCTCTCTTGCCCGTGGAGGCAGTAATAATCTGCCAGGGAACCTTCGGAAGATGGGCAGCAGCGTCTTTCCGTGTATAAACATACCATACTGCACTATCCAACCCACCTGCCAAGCGTAGTGAGTGTCGCAACAGCCCCCTTATGTTCTTGGGAGATCCATGAGGGAGTCTAGCAGTCCTATGGCTGAGATGATGGAAGTTTAAATGAACCAAACAGAATTACTAAATGAATCCTCTTCCAGGTAACCACAGACGAGCACGGACAACTCGTCATAGCTCGAATAATGGCCGGCAGCGCCGCAGCCAAGCAAGCTCTAGTATCCGTGGGTGATGTTCTCTTAGAAGCGGACGGAGAGCACATCAACTCTGAGGAGCAGCTCAAGGAAGCTGTGTCGAAGCCTAATGATCGGATCAGCCTTAAGGTTGGACCGAACATGAAGCAGAAGTCAATGCAGCTGCCCAACAAACTGAGTGTGAGTGTAATTGGATAATAGGCTATAGATGACTGAATTTTAAACATGACTAACATTAGTCATAATGATTAACCAATTCTATTGGACACTTATTTTTTTCTTTTTATTATGCATAGCGCTGTCTGTCTGTCTGTGCATGTCACGATTACAACCGAACGCGTTGACCGATTTACATGAAACCTCCCTAAACGTAAACTCGCTTTATTTAGTATTTACATACCTATTGTTTCATTCATTTGATAAAGCAACAAATCATCATCATCATCATTTCAGCCATAAAACATCCACTGATGAACTCAGGCCTCCCTCATGGATCTCCGTGAGGGGTAGTTGCCATTCTCACCACGCTTGGCAGGCGGGTTGGTGAGCGCAGTTTGCGATGTTGATACACGGATAGACGCTGCTGCCCATCTTCCGGAGGTATCCCTTAGCAGGCTCTTACTGCATCCATGGGCATGAGAGAAGGGGTATCATTCTACTGCCGGCACCCCACGGCATCTCCTTATACTTGTCTATTATTTTTGTGTCTATCTTGGTGAAGACCGCAGGTCGACGGTGGATGCAGGCCGCTTCTAACCGCAATACCTGGAAATACATGGGGGAGGTCTTTGTCCAGCAGTGGGTGTCCTACGGCTGAAATGATGATGATGATGATTATTTTTGTATTATCTGACTGACGGATCAAATATAATTTTGCTTGTCATATGTTATCATGCCTATTCGATGCTGGCATCCGTAAAACTTAGCTTGATCGCTGCGATGGCTGTCATCAAAATCCCGCTCATTATTATCTAATCAGATCAGGTGACAGACAACGTCTGTCTTCTTTTGTAGATAGTACTTTTGCATCTAAGGGCTACAATTGGCTTATAAGTATGTACGTATAATTAACGTCGATGTCTTGCAGTGGTCGGTGTTGCGCAATAATGAGTTAATGACCAATTTATGTTTCATAAGATTTTTGAAGTGATAACTTCTTATGGGAGGGTAAACCGCTTCGTTACGTAACGCGTTACGGCGCCAGTCTGTCTGGCTTCCGTTCCTCTCACGCATACGGCAGCGGTAGGCAGGCTCCTCTCTCACTCTAACCCGCAGCGCTAGCCGTATTTAGCGGCTAGCGTGATAGAGGCTATTAAATAGTTCAACTTAGATTAGTTTAAGTTATCACTTCTGTCGTGCGTCCCGAGACGCACACGCTATTTTTACTTATCGAATGTTTTACTTTGTATTACCTGTATGAGACGTAGGTAAAAAATATTTCTTTCTTATTTTTGTTTAAAAAAAATCTAGGCTTTTAATACTTACTAAGACTTATCTAGATGCTTTCTTATAAGGAAGATGGGCAGCAGCGTCTTTCCGTGTAAGAACATCCCGAACTGCGCTCACCAACCCGCCTGCCAAGCGTGGTGAGTATGGCAACAACCCCTCATGCACTTGGATCTCTAAGTCAATGAGGGAGGCCTATGTCCAGCAGTGGATGTCTTACGGCTGTAATGATGATGATGAAGACTTATCTGTATGTAGCATGAACTGCTCTACTTTGAATGCGTAATATTTAATTTTGTATTGTTTTCAGTGTTACATGCGAACTCTGTTCGACTACAGTCCCACGGAAGACACGCTAATACCCTGCAAGGAAATTGGCTTAGGGTTCAAAAAAGGGGATATATTACAGGTAACCTTTAATAAGCCTTTGTATTATTCAAAGTCAATAAGTGTTTATTCAATATAGCAAAACGCTACTTAGAATATTCAATTTACAAAAGAAGTATGTGACACATTTAAACTGAATTAACCACATAATTGAATTCTATATCTTTTCATTAGTATATTTGCACATTACATTATTAAAAGAAACAAATCTGAAGCAATAAAAGCTATTTCATTTTAAACTTTTGCGATCACGACACATTATTCCGACGCGTGTAGGGCATTAAGTACTTGGTTAAATGTGTTCATAATATTCTTTCTAGTAACAATTAATGATTATAACTAATTGCAGTATTTCGTGCTACCATTAACTGGTAAAAAAGTAAGTTGATACCATAGGCTCCCACAGCTTTTATAAGAGATTAATGTATATGTCGTTAGTGTGTCAAATAAATAATTACAATATATAAGTTGATATCGAGTTTGCGGGTTCTAGCCCCGACGGGGACAAATGTTTGCTCTGTATTATCTATAATAAATAAATTATTAGGTATGTATTTACAAGAAAAAAAAAACTATCAATCGTCTGGTTTCCATAGTACAAGCTTTCCTTGGTTTGGGAATAGATGGTGTTATGTCCAGCATTTTTTGTTTGGCTTGTTGAAAGTGACTGGTTAATGTTGTTGAAGGATATTTTTTGCTTGTTTTTGTGGATTTACTTCAAGCGTATCAATGTTATAGTCTCAAAAAACATCTCAGAAAATAGGCAACGACAATTAGGAGAATATTCAACGGTTAGCGTTTCTGAAGACGTAATTAAAAGTTTTTGACACGATTTTTTATAGAACTTAAGTATGCCGCGCCCGCGCGCTCTCCTTGAGAAACCCGCCTCAGGAATAACCTGTAGGTCTACCATGAGTTTTAACAATCTACAATCGCTAGCGATTGTAGTTAAAAAAATGTATGAAACCTCGTACAGCGCCTCTAGCTGATAGTTTGGTACTAAAATACGTAGTAAACTATGCGACAGCGACTGTAGTTTGGGCTTCATTTGCTTAGAATTTGGTACCATGAGTTACAAATCTGACAGATGTCAAAGTAACGTACTATTACTACTGTAGTAACGGCAGGCGATCTAACAGTGACAACTCATGGTAGACACACTGGGCTTACCGAGGTCTTCACAGTAGTCTTATCTCACGCGTTTCAGGTGTCAGACAGGAAGGATCCGAATTGGTGGCAAGCGAGTCACGTGGAGGAGCCCGGTGTGGTCGGGTTGATCCCCTCGCCGGAGCTGGAGGAGCGGCGCAAGGCGTACGTCCCCCCGGAAGCGGACTTCGTGCATAAGATCAGCATTTGCGGGGCAAGGGTATGTATGATGTGATGATGTGATCATAAGATTCAAAAATCATAAAATTCATAAGACAATTGTTTAACAGGATCTTTATTATTGAGTAAATTGGCCTTTACATCTTTTTATTTATTTTCATTTTATAGATGATATATACAGCGTTAACAACTGGTATTCATGCTGTACAAACATAAAGATTAAATAAGGGTAATTTATTGTATTTTGTTGTTAGGTATTAGATTTTATTTTCTAAGCTTTTTAGCACCAACCTGTATGTCGTAACCGTTCTAGTTTTAACCTCTAACCACTTATACCCCAGTTATACCCATTGCCAATTTTATTATATTTGTATTTACTTACTGTACGGTAGTGCACTACCATCATTTCATATTAGTGAACCGTGGAGTGGAACATTGGTGACCTGCAGCCACAGGTTTCTACAAACCTATCGCAGGCACCAGACTCTCATAACTGGTTAGAAATACAAAATTGTAAGCATCAGTTTGTGCCTTAGGATAAATAACCTATTGTGTGAGAGGAAATAAATAAATATTCATATTATTTCATTCAAAGATTGCATCTTGTTAACAAAGGTTTTTGTGAATCTTTAGCATTTTGTAAATGCCGTCCGGCCAACCTCTAAACTAATTCAGGGTTAAGCTCGCCTTTGTACATCACCTTTAAGTATGCTTTTTTGTTTGTATGTTTTGCTTTTGTGTACAGTATAAAGAATTTAAGAAGAATTCCTTAAGGTATGATGTCAGAAAGTATCAAATTAAGTGGGGTCTTTGAACCTAAAAGCACAGGACAAAGGTTTGAGGCACACTTCCGATGTATAAGGATAAAACTATATCAATCATCATCAATCATCCACTGCTGGACATAATTATGTAGATTTGTTGGTAAATCGAATAAGAATAGAAAGTAATACGAAAAATATCCAATCAATAAACAATATTTGGCATTTAAACATTGAAATAAAACAGGAACGATGCTCAAAAGATAACATCTCAAGTTTATAATAAACTGTTTAGAATATAAACTATCTTTGATATCTACAGTGCATGATGGATGACTTCCAAAGGAAAGATATCGTTTATCGCCTAGTTGACGACTTTGGTAGCTCAGCTGGTGTAATAGCATCTGTAATCTGTGGTAATAGTCGGTTGAGACGCAAGAGCGGGTCAAATATTTTTACTTTCTCGTGTCTAGGTGTTTTCTATGTATACATAGACCACCAACGCAGGTCACGTGGTCACGTATGTAGGTCGTCCAATAGGCGAGTTATCTATCATCTGGTTTCCATAGCTTTATTGGTACTGGTATACATGCTGTACGGGACGCTGCGGCGCCTGGGATAATGGATTAGACTTGACCAGCACCTATACATTCCTCCCAGCTTAGTGGTTATTACAGACAGAGGAAAGAACAGGTCAGTACGTCTAAAGCTGACTGAGCCCCGGGTTTCCTCACGATGTCCTTCACTGTTAAGCCGGTATTAAATGTGCAAATACAATTTAGAAGACAAAAACCCCCATTGGTGCACGGCCGGTATTGAACCCACAACCTTCGGATCGAATGTCGGGGAACATACCACTTGGCCAACACAGCTCAAGCAAATTATATACGTATTGTAACAAGGACACTAAGTACATTTATTAGGGAAACAATGGATTCATGACTCACAACGTGAAAGGAGGAATTGAAAGGGCAGGTATGCACCAGCCAAAGTTATTGTTCTAAAGATCGTGTATGGCTGTACTGTTTTCATTTTGCATACGTGATGTTTCGGTGAAATATGACATGATTTCATTGAGTAATGATGTTACTCATGCTTAAAGAATGTGTGTAGAACAAAGGTGTAGAAAGTAAATTGCTACGAAGAACTAAGCAATCAAAATAAATGGTTTTTAAACTGTTCCTCGTCTACGGAGGTGTCGTAGTCGGTTTAAAATATTACTATCATATTACATGATGAAAAAAATCATGAAGTTCGTCTGGTATTATTTTAGGATAAGTAAGTAAACCAACAAAAGAATAAAAGACGAACACCTACTTGTTATAAGACACGTCAAAAGAAGTATCGGTAAAACTTGTTTTCTACTACTAATAAACTATTGCGCTGTGTGCTATGCCCATCATCATCACCATTATCATTTTCATCCCGATTTTAGCCATTGCGGTGCATAGGCTTCCCTCCAATTTAGTCCATCTACCTCGGTCCGACTAGATTGGCTTTCCTCCACTTAAGCCTCTAACTCGGTTCTGCTATATCGTCGGTGATACTTCAATACCGCTTATGAGCACTTTGCAAATACCGCGTATCTACATATTCAAAATTTTACAGGAGGAAAAAAAACGTTATATTTGAACAGTTTCTAACTGTTTTTTTGTGACGTCTCTGTACCCTACTTTATACGTATGATAAAGAGAACCCCTTAGATTGCAAATTAGCGTGAGGAATCCCTTACCGCGATAATTCAATTTTGCTACTTTTGCAGATACGCGGTATTTACAAAGTGCTCATAAGCGGTATTGGAGTATCACCGGCGATATGCATAATGATATGTGCAAGATAGATTAAAATTTAAGTGCAACATAGATAAAGATTACGCCGTGGGGTGCCGGCAGTAGAATGATACCCCTCCTCTCATGCCCATGGATGCAGTAAGAGCCTGCTAAGGGATACCTCCGGAAGATGGGCAGCAGCGTCTATCTGTGTATCAACATCCCATACTGCGCTCACCAACCCGCCTGCCAAGCGTGGTGAGAATGGCAACTACCCCTCATGGAGATCCATGAGGGAGGCCTGTGTTCATCAGTGGACGTTTTATGGCTGAAATGATGAGATAAAGATTTCTGTGCATTATTTGTGGGATGTTACCAGGAACTGATGCTCATAGTAGCATTCATTCATTACACATATCAACATATGTAGGTTCAATATTTTTATAGACTTCTCTCCACTTCTTTAATGAATCTACCTCGTATATGTCCAGCATAGATAAAAACTTTGTTCCGTTGTCCCCCAGATATCGAAGAAAAAAAAGAAATTCGTCTACGAGTCCCGTTCGAGCGTGCAACTCGAAGGCGCAGAATTAGCACTTTACGAGGAGGTCGCTCGCACGCCTCCCTTCCTGCGGCGCATCCTAGCACTCGTCGGCACCAAGGGCGTCGGCCGACGGACGCTGAAGAACCGCCTTATACAGGAGAACCCGGACAGATTCGGAGCTGTTATTCCTCGTAAGTTGAGATGTGGTGTAAGCTTGTATCCATAATTTTTTAAGATATTCTGAACTGCATTTACAGATTTTCGCAAAAATGTACAGTCAGCAAGAAAATGTTCATTTTACTCAAAAACTTTTTTTGATGCCAATCGATCCTCTTTCTTATTAGGATCAAAAGTCTCTGCAGGACCGACTGAGGTTTGAGTACTAGAAATGTCAGAAATTGCGAAATTTCAATAAACAATACTTGGCATTTAAACATTGAAATAAAACAGGAACAATGCTCAAAAGATAACATCTCAAGTTTATAATAAACTGTTTAGAATATAAACTATCTTTGATATCTACAGTGCATGATGGATGACTTCCAAAGCAAAGATATCGTTTATCGCCTAGTTGACGACTTTGGTAGCTCAGCTGGTGTAATAGTCGGTTGAGACGCAAGAGCGGGTCAAATATTGTTACTTTCTCGTGTCTAGGTGTTTTCTATGTTTACATACATACATAGACCACCAACGCTTGTATCTAAGAATAAAATGCTAAAGTAAGTAAAGATAACAAGTAGAGACATCTGAATTAGCAATTTACGAGGCGGTAGCTCGCACACCTCCCTTCCTCCGGCGTATTAGCACTCGTCGGCCGACGGTCGCTGAAAAACCACCTTATACAGGAGAACCCGGACAGATTTGGAGCTGTTATTCATCGTTAGTTGAGATATTGGTGTAAACCATTATTAAGAGTAAAATATCAGGTGGAACATATTATGAGAGCTAGAAATTTGATTGCGCAGAGTTAGCATAATGAGAAGGTAGATCGCACGCCTCCCTTCCTCTGGCCTATTTTAGCGCTCGTCGGCCGATGGCTGCTGACCGCCTGATACAGGAGAACCTGCGCAGCATTAGCACTAGGTATATGAGAAGGCCGTGGGGTGCCGGCAGTAAAATGTTAACCCTCCTCTCTTGGCCGTGGAAGCAGTATGAATATGCCAAAGGAAACCTCCGGAAGAAGGCAGCAGCGTCTTTCTCTGTATAAACATCCAGTACTGCGCTTGTTAACCCGCCACCCTCGGCAGGCGCCAAGCGTGGTGAGTATAACAGCAACCCCCTCTACTTGGAGATCCATGAGGGACGCCATGTGCAGCAGTGGACATTCTACGGCTGGGATGATGATGATGATATGAGAAGGTAGTTCGCAGCCCCCCCCCCCCCCCCCCCCTTCCTCTTGCGTATCTTAGCGCTCGTCGTCAGTACGGCAAAGCTGTCGACGGAAACTGAAGAATCGCCTCATACAGAAGAACCCGGATTACTGATAAGCTGTCATTGATCGGTGACATAAGGCTGTATCTTCCTATGGCTCTAGATTCTGCCCGCGACTTACCAATCGTCACTATATTTGATCTAGATTAATTTCTATATACTAAGTTTACTCTCCATCTGTTAGGCTGAAACACGTAGGCACGATATAATGTGAAGACTGTTTACCTTATCCACGAAGTATTTGAATGGATTCTACTTTATTTCAGACACGTCCCGCCCGCCGCGCGCTATGGAAGAAAGCGGCCAGTCCTATTGGTTCGTGTCGCGAGAGGAGATGGAGCGGGACGCTCACGCGGGCCGCTTCCTAGAGTACGGCGAACACAACAACCATTTGTACGGAACGCATTTGGACTCTATACGGGCGGTGATCAAGGAAGGTGAGAGTTTATTTATTTATTTAAATAGGACATCCAACACAAGGTTACACATAATGCACATAATCATCATCATTTCAGCCGTAAAACGTCCACTACTGAACACAGGCCTCCCTCATGGAACTCCATAAGGGGCAGTTGCCATACTCACCACGCTTCGCAGGCGGGTTGGCGAGCGCAGTATAGAATGTTGATACACGGAATGACGCTGCTGCCCATCTTCCGGAGGTAGCTCTTAGCAGGCTCTTACTGCATCCACGGGCAAGAGAGGAGGGGCAACATTCTACTGCCGGCACCCCACGGCAGAATGCCCATAATACTAAGGTCTAAATGTTAATAGCCTGGTGCTCCCGTAATTACAGGACGTCACAGCATGTACAAAGTTAGAGCGACAGCTGACAAAAAGTGTTATTTTTTTGGAAGCTCGATAGTTAGATAAGGTTGCAACGATACACTGGAGTATGTTTAACACGGTATACTGTTTATTGTTACAAAGCTTCACACAGAACATACAGAAGGAAGAGAGGCACATAAAGTCAAGTCACAAAGAGTAGGCGGAAGAAGTAGAATATAGTTCAGCATGGAAAGACACATAAAACACAAGTAAATAGATCGCGGCACGGTACACGGACACAGGAAGGCAAGACGTGCGCTCCGCGTTGTGAGGTGTAGCAACTGGCCGATCGGGTGGTCGCCGGCGCACAGTGGATCGAAAAAGCCCTTCCTATAGACATAGAACTTTTTTTTTCTAAACATGCTTTTTCTTATTGGAAACCAAGACAGAATCTTATTAGAAGCCCAAACTATATCATATTTTATGAACCTAGGTGATAATGACGCAGAAAAGATTTTTGGAACTTTAATTTGTATAGAGAAAAACATGAAAATCGATATTTTTCGGCTCTCATGCGAGTGCCCGTTATTTCCTCCGGCATAAATATTGTTCCTATTTTTTACTATCTTTTGACATTATAGCACATATGGGGCACTCGATGGACTTCAGGTGAAAAAAAATAAAATATATTTTTAAATTTTCTTTTTGCATTTTATTCATTATACAAGGTACATTACGACCTAAAAATAATATTTCAACTCACCTAATTATTGTTACAGTTTTAATGTAATATTTCACCTATCATTATAATGAAAATATATAAAATTTTTATATTTAGTTAAAGTAAAAGCATAATAATTATCAAATACAGTCATTATTTTTAAAAAGAAAAGAATAATAATTACATTATTAGTACCAGAATCTTATTATTATATCATATTTTATGAACCTAGGTGATAATGACGCAGAAAAGATTATTTGAACTTTAATTTGTATGGAGAAAAACATGAAAATCGATATTTTTCGGCTCTCGTGCGAGTGCCCGTTATTTCCTCCGGCATAAATAATGTTCCTATTTTTTACTATCTTTTGACATATAGCACATATGGGGCACTCGATGGACTTCAGGTGAAAAAAAATTAAATATATTTTTAAATTTTCATTTTGCATTTTATTCATTATACAAGGTACATTACGACCTAAAAATAATATTTCAACTCACCTAATTATTGTTACAGTTTTAATGCAATATTTCACCAGCCATACTTTATAATTTTACCTGATAATTCCATATTATATGGTGGTTAAAAATAAATAAAAAATAAGTAAAAAATAGTAATATTTATTTCGTGTGAATTGTTTGATCGCCTTTGTAGTTTGTAATTATTATTCTTTTCTTTTTAAAAATAATGACTGTATTTGATAATTATGCTTTTACTTTAACTAAATATAAAAATTTAATATATTTTCATTATAATGATAGGTGAAATATTACATTAAAGTTTTAACAATAATTAGGTGAGTTGAAATATTATTTTTAGGTCGTAATGTACCTTGTATAATGAATAAAATGCAAAAAGAAAATTTAAAAATATATTTTATTTTTTTTCACCTGAAGTCCATCGAGTGCCCCATATGTGCTATATGTCAAAAAATAGTAAAAAATAGGAACATTATTTATGCCGGAGGAAATAACGGGCACTCGCACGAGAGCCGAAAAATATCGATTTTCATGTTTTTCTCCATACAAATTAAAGTTCAAAAAATCTTTTCTGCGTCATTATCACCTAGGTTCATAAAATATGATATAGTTTGGGCTTCTAATAAGATTCTGTCTTGGTTTCCAACAAGAAAAAGCATGTTTAGAAAAAAAACGTTCTATGTCTATAGGAAGGGCTTTTTCGATCCACTGTGCGGCGCCGGGCTCGGCGCGGCCCGACTGGATCCGAGCACTCCCGAAGGCTCGCGTCGATACCGAAGCTGAATCGCAATTCAGCATTTGCTGCATACTGCTGGTATCGCGCGGCTATGCTTGTGAATATATTTATTTGTGAAGTTAGTGCTACGAACGTGTGAACTGTGAGTAATGTATGTAAAGTGTAGTTGTATAATATAAATAAATAAGTATATATATGTTATGTGTCTCTGTATATGTACATGTGATCTATAATAAATATTTAAACATAATTATGTAGTTAGGTCACCTACATCACTCCCTTCCCAGAGACTGACTAAGGTCGATAAAAGTCTGGGAAATGCACACGCCGGCCAGATCGTGTCGTCCTAACGGATGGATCTTGAGGCGGTGGATCAGGAGAAGATGAAATGGAAGGCAAAGTGTCCTTCTGGGGCGGAGCTACTATGTCGGGGGACAGTATATAGGCCGGCTTAAGGCGATCTATACTTACCGTCACGTTCTTGCTTACAACGCGGATGATAAATGTTTTACCACCTCTCTTAAGCACTTCGTAAGGTCCGTTGTAGGCGGGCTGGAGTGAGCCGCGTAGCACTTCTTCCCGGAGGAATACGTGACTACAGTTGGCAAGCTCCTTGAATACGAAGGCTTTTCGTGTATTCGAGTGGTGCTGTGGTGGGACTGGGCGTAACTTCTCGGCAAAAGACTTCATACGGGCTGAAAAATCGGTGATGTCGGTGGTGTAATGTGCTTCGTCGTGGCCGAAAAATTCGCCGGGAAGACGAAGGGGTTCACCGTACATCAGCTCAGCCGAAGTAGTTTGAAGGTCTTCTTTGAAGGCGCTCCTAATGCCGAGGAGCACTAGTGGGAGGGACTCTGTCCAGTCTGCGTTGTCATGACAGGTAATCGCTGCCTTCAACTGTCGGTGGAATCGCTCCACTAAGCCGTTGCACTGTGGGTGGTATGCCGTCGTTCTACGGTGATCGAAACCGATAGATTTGGACAGCTGTTGGAACAATGCCGATTGGAATTGTCTGCCTTGATCGGTGACGATCTCGATGGGACAACCATATCGTGCCACCCAGCAGGAAACGAACGCTTTGGCCACTGTTTCGGCGGTGATGTCGGCAATAGGCACAACTTCCGGCCACCGCGTGAAGCGGTCGACGGCAGTGAGGCAGTACCGATAATCACCCGCTGGCGGCAGAGGGCCGATCAGGTCTAAATGGACATGTTTGAAACGCGCTGAAGGTAAATCGTGCTTACCTAGAGGTGATGCAACGTGTCTAGTTACCTTCGAACGCTGGCAAGTCAAACATGTCTTAGCCCATTCACGGCAGTTTTTCCGCATCAGTGGCCAGACGAAGCGTTGGGCGACGAGTTTGGCTGTGGCGTTGGCACCGGGGTGGCTAAGCGAGTGGAGGCAGTCGAAAACCTGTTTACGCTGTTGCTGCGGTACGAAAGGTCTGGGCGTCGGTGTACTGACGTCGCAGTACAAAACAGCACGACTCCCAGGAATGGTCGTCCTAGCTAGGCGGAGTGAGGTGTCGCCTCCGAGGTGATCTGCGAGCTCTGGATCACTTGCTTGGAGCTGGGCCATCACTTCAATGTCAACTGGCATCTGCAGTTCTTCGATGCGCGACAGAGTATCGGCAACCAAGTTGTCTTTGCCGGCGATGTGTACGATGTCGGTGGTGAACTGCGAGATGAAGTCGAGGTGTCTATACTGACGCGGCGAACAGTTACTTTTCCGCTGATGAAAGGCGTAACAAATCGGCCTGTGGTCGGTATAGACAGTGAAGTGAGTGGCCTCCAGCATGTGCCGAAAGTATTTAATGCTCTCGTAGATGGCAAGGAGCTCGCGGTCGTACGGGGAGTACTTGGTCTGCGATGGGCTCAACTTGCGAGAGAAAAATGCTAGCGGCTGCCAGTCTCCATCCTTCAGCTGCTGCAGGACTCCACCTATCGCTGTGTCTGAGGCGTCAGTGACTAGTCCTAACTTAGCTTGCGAGTCAGGGTGGGCTAGAAGGGCGGCATCGCAGAGGCTCTTTTTGCACGCTTCGAATGCGATCAATGAATCCCCTTCGATAGCTACCGGATGGGAAGCTTTCACTGACCCCGTCAGCAAGGCATTGAGCGGTGTTTGTATTTTGGCCGCGTTGGGCAAAAAACGCCTGTAAAAATTCACCATCCCCAAAAATCTTCGTAGTTCTCGGGCGGTTTTTGGAGGGGGAAATTCCGAAATGGCCTGTACCTTGCTGTCGAGTGGTTTGGTGCCCCTTTCAGAGATATGGTACCCGAGGAACGTTACCTCAGATACGCCGAAGATACATTTGGCTGAGTTGACGAGTACGCCATACTCACGCATGCGTTCAAACAGCTGGCGTAAGTGGTCCTCGTGCTCACTCGACGATTTACTGTAAACTAAAAAATCGTCGAGGTACGGATAACAGAAATCGAGTCCACGGGTTAGCTCATCGACGAATCTCTGAAAGGTTTGGCCAGCATTCCTTAATCCAAAAGTCATGAATGGAAACTCGTACAAACCGAAGGGCGTGGTGATAGCCGTCTTAGGAATGTCTACCTTCTCGACCGGTACCTGATTGTAAGCCTTAACTAAATCAATTACTGAAAAAAAATTACATCCTGACAAACAGTGCGAAAAATCGTGTATATGTCGAATAGGGTACTGATCGGGAATAGTTCGCGCATTGAGTAGCCTATAATCGCCACAGGGACGCCACCCGTTATCTTTCTTGGAAACGAGATGCAAGGGTGATGCCCACGGACTGTCGGACGGACGTGCCGTCCCGGTGGCTATCATGGCGTCGAACTCCTGCTTCGCTATTTTTAATTTGTCTGGGGCGAGTCGTCTTGGGGAACATGATACAGGTGGACCAGGTGTAGTGCGAATGTGGTGTGTGGTGTTATGCTTTACGATACCAGGAGTACCAGCGGGGCGCGTTATCTCCGGGTATTCAGCCAAAATTTTGTGGTACCTACCGTCACCACCTGTCGCTACCTTCACACTAGATATTAAGTCACAGCTTAAGTCTACACTGGCTACAGTGCTTACATTGGTTAGGCTATCAAAAAGTTTTTGTTTGCTGACGTCGACTATGAGGCGATAGTGAGACAGAAAATCTACACCTATGATAGCTTTCGTTACGTCAGCAACAACAAAACGCCACGGGAAATCGCGGCGGAGGCCTATATTCAGGTTAAGCTGAATATACCCGTATGTGTCGATAGCCGAACCATTGGCAGCACTGAGCTGATACGAAGTTTTACACCGGCGCTCACGAAGCGCGGAAACCGGATAAACACAAATATCACTTCCAGTGTCTATTAAAAATTGTGTGTGGGTACCGGGATCCGTGATGAAGAGGCGACCTGTGCTGGAACTGCGGCAATCGTTGGTCGCCGTCAATGACTGCCCGTCGCGTTTCCCGCCTTATAGTCGCAGGGCTTGACGCACCGCCGCGCCTTGGATCCGTGCGTGGAATGGTACCAGCAAAGGGGCCATTTCCGATAGCTGGAATGCGAGCGACGTGACGACGAACGGGTGCGTTGTCCACCTCCGCGATCTGTTGAACGCGGACGCTGCTGCGACTGCGCAGTTAATGCGCTTACTTGCCGCGTTAACTCGGCTATCTGTCGCGTCAGCTCGTCAATGGGTGACGCTAATGATGATGGTGATGTTGTGGCGGTCGCCGCTACGTAGTGTGATGGAGGCGCGACGTTGTGGACGCGGTCAGCGAGCCCAACCAGTGCATCCAGAGGCAACGTCGACTGCGACGTAACGATTGGCTGTAGCGGCGGTGACGTACCAGTCTTGACGGGGGTGGCCATTTTTTTTCGCGCACGGCGCTGCCGTGTGTCCGCGTGGATTTGGGATTTCTCCGTGTCTGATCCGCTCGACTCGTGGCTTGTGGCAGGCTGTGACATGTTTGTTGCACTTCGGTGTTCAGTACGGGGTCACCAGTTTGGAAGCTCGATAGTTAGATAAGGTTGCAACGATACACTGGAGTATGTTTAACACGGTATACTGTTTATTGTTACAAAGCTTCACACAGAACATACAGAAGGAAGAGAGGCACATAAAGTCAAGTCACAAAGAGTAGGCGGAAGAAGTAGAATATAGTTCAGCATGGAAAGACACATAAAACACAAGTAAATAGATCGCGGCACGGTACACGGACACAGGAAGGCAAGACGTGCGCTCCGCGTTGTGAGGTGTAGCAACTGGCCGATCGGGTGGTCGCCGGCGCCGGGCTCGGCGCGGCCCGACTGGATCCGAGCACTCCCGAAGGCTCGCGTCGATACCGAAGCTGAATCGCAATTCAGCATTTGCTGCATACTGCTGGTATCGCGCGGCTATGCTTGTGAATATATTTATTTGTGAAGTTAGTGCTACGAACGTGTGAACTGTGAGTAATGTATGTAAAGTGTAGTTGTATAATATAAATAAATAAGTATATATATGTTATGTGTCTCTGTATATGTACATGTGATCTATAATAAATATTTAAACATAATTATGTAGTTAGGTCACCTACAATTTTTTAAACGGTATTTAGAGCATATAAGAAAAATTGTAACATAAACTTTAGGTTAATAAAATTTTAAACAGTTAGTATATAAAGCAAGTATGAAAAATTAATTTATTTATTAAGGAACAACAAACAACAGTACATGTTTTAGGTACATTCTTGGAATGTTTAAGCAGTTAATAATGTAGCCCACAGCGTTATTCACAAATTAAAACGCAATTTTCAAATAGAGAGTCTAAAAGTAGTACAATAAGAATAATTAGGTGTAAATGAATGTGTTTAAAAGTCTTATAAAAATTGTAAATAAATATATTGTTTCTCTGGTGAAGCCATTATGTTTTTAGCAGATCAGTGTCTGCATTGAAGATAATATAATTCGCTAGATTTCTAAATTTATACATGGAAGAGATAAAAATGTCTATATCGAAGAAGATATTATAGAACTCAGTCATACGACGAATAAGGACACGAAGTCCCGAGTTAGTGCGGCGGGGAGTAAGCGCAAAGAGCGTACAAACACGAGTAGCTCTTGGAGTATAATTTCTTGGAACGACGTTGCACAATGTTGCAACAAGGTCAGTAACAGTCAAATTTGTTATGTACAATAATAGGGTAACAATTTCGAGGTATTTGCGTCTAGATTCAAGGGTGATGAGCTTATACTTGGAGAGTAAGAGAGGGTATGAGTAATGTTGACGGAAACATTTTTAGTCATTGAACGCAAGTATTTTCGCTGGACCCTCTCTAACGCCACAATGTATTTGTTGTAAAAGGGATTCCAAATCGGCACCGCATATTCAACTTGTGAGCGTACTAGTGTTTTATAAAGATATAGGAATGTCGATGGTCGCCTAAAATCTGTTGAGGATCTCATAATAAATCTTAAAGGCTCTATTAATAATGCTTTCAATATGCAAGTCCATGCGGAGTTTGCTGTCTAAAAGAATTCCAAGGTTCCTAAATACTGTAACTTGTGAAGGGGAGCCGCAAAGGCTATACTTATGTGAAATTAATACAATTGTGATTTTTGTAAAGTTGATAAAATTACATTTTGGTAAGCTGTTGAGGTAAAGTTTGTTGATGTTACAATTATAGTTAGAAGTTAGAATATGTAGTTGTTGTGTTATGTATGTGTTACAATTGAGATCTTCCTGAAATAAGATAGAGTTGTCTAAAGCTTCACTTACATTTATAAGATGTGCAATTTATTGAGAGAAAATCCATTGCTATGCTACGTGTAATGAACGACTTGGACATTTGATCCGGGTCGAAGGACCAATGCGTTATTATAGCGCAGATCCGGCTCGAAGGAACAACAGCTCGTAAAATGTTTGATTCAATTATGATCATAAAAACGACTATTTCATGCACTAAGATGGATATTTGATGTTTCTTGGTTTCAGGGAAAATGTGCGTTCTGGACTGCGCTCCGCAATCACTTAAGCTTCTGCATAACAGCAGTGAATTTCTGCCGTACGTCGTGATGATCGCCGCGCCGGGCATCGAGCAGCTACGCAATTTGACGCACGCATCTAATAGGAATTTGGCGGTAAGAATTCTATGGTTCTATAATTTTTATGGTGCAACCACACCAACGTTACTTATTGTTGAACAACATTATGAAAGACATAGTACTAGGTAATTAACTATTATCATTAGATACTGATATCAACATTTCCTGACTAAAGCTAATTAAAATGGACTAAAACGGCTTATAGATTTTGGTTGGTGCCGTTTAAAATTGAACCATTTTACCTAATGTTACGTTAACAGCTCTACATTTAGAAACGTCATATATCCAATTATAATCAGCTTTAGGCAGTGTTTAATTTTTTTATAAATTCACGCCTGAATCAATTTTTAATTACTTTGAAAATTGTTGCATAATGTTACTCAACAAAAAGTAACTTCAGTGTTAAAAACCTATGGAGAACAAAGATCGACGATCTTGGAATGATAAATTAATAGAGTAGTAGATATTTTTTCGCTAAATAATTTTCGTACAAATAGATTGAACGTGTTAGATGATTTTTTAAATCTTATTTAGCTAAATTATTTGATTTAGTATTTTTATATATCCGTGCTGAATGCCTTTAAAGTACGGATAGTATCAGGAAAACTTGTATGCTGCTTTTTAAAATTAATAGAGCCTTTAAATACGGATAGTACCAGGAAAGCTTGTATGCTGCTTTTTTAAATTAGAATCTGTTTGGATGAATGAAATTTAACTTGAGTTTTGGTATAAGAATGTTATATTATGTTACGCATAATATTTGATATTAGTATTTTTCTAAGATAAGATTATTTAAAATCTATTGATATTAGACCTATTGTAAAATTAAGTAGATGTGAATGAAAACGCTGACATATGTAGCTCCAATTTTTACTTAACAGTTCAACATTTTGCTTGATCTCAAACTGTATAAGCTAAGAAGAAATTCGAGCAATTTTTGCGTACAATTTGCATGCATTTATGCCTCGTTCCTATGTATTGCATATAGCTAAAATTGGCTACATAAGTCATCTTAGATTTCATCTACACTCATAAGCAGAAATAAGGTTGCCGTAGCCGAATTTTCATAGAAAATGTGTCAAACTCCAACTGAAGTACGGCAAAGGAACGAGATACCAAATGTTACCTAACTGCAACCGTTTCCTAAAATTTACTTAGTATTTTTTGACAGAAAAGATTACATTTTATATTGATGGGTGTGGTAAGCAAGCAGATATTAAGTGTTGCCGTTTTTTTTTACATTCCGTATAGTTCGCGCAAAACTTCTTGAGCTCTGTGAAGTTAGCTTCAGTGACTGCGCAGTACACAGTTTTTAGGGCGTTGAGGGGAAGGAATGATAGAAGGGGTTCGAGAGGGGCTCAGTCTGTGAAATTAGGGCTGCCAGCGCGAGTTTTGGTGTATTTTCGTTTTATTTAGCACACATTTTACTATGCATTTATTTATTTTTCAATTATTCAAACAAACATATTTAAAAATCAATTATTATATTAAATTAAGGATTAATAAAAACTTAAATGCTAAAACGAATTTACCTTTATTATCGCAAGAAGCCAATTTTTTAATACAAAATTTCGACTATGTGGCAAGATTATTTATAACCTAGTTGGCAATATTGAATGAACATGTCAACATGCGCAACTTTTCATTTGCCGCAACGTTCACAGAGCTCAAGAAGTTTTGCGCGAACTCTACCATCTTATTTGGCTAAAGCCGAGTGGTTTGTACCCCTAAAATTAAATCCAAAGGCCTTAGATACCGGCCGACACCTATGGGTTTTTGTTTTTTTTAATGTATGTGCACATTTAAATGTGGTGAAGGAAAACATCGTTAGGAAACCCCGGACTAGTCAGCTCAGACGTATTGACCTGTTCTTTCCTCTGACTAATAGCTGACTAAGCTAAGAGGATGGTAGTGCTTGGCAAGCTACATCCATCTAACAATGTCCCAGGCACTGCATTGTCCCTACAGAATGAATACCAATTGCTGACGCTGTATAAGTCATCTATAATATAAAGGCCCTACTTCTTATTTGGCTAAAGTATAAACAGCATGACGTTAAGCGCGTATTTAAATGCTTTCTCCGCTTGCCAGCTCCATCTGTTAGGTTTTGTAGAAAACGCTTAGATTTTTACTGAAAACTGATCATCGCCACAATAGTAACCTGGCATTAGGCAGCACGTCTCATAGCATAGATTATACATATTATATTTTGTTTTGCATATTGTCTAATGACGTGTATGTGGCATGCGTTGTGTAGTTCGACAGACAGAGCTCCATCCGCTACAGCTCGCGGCGCGCGCGCACCCTCGAGTCTCTCGCGTCGCTGTATGAGGTATGTTCATAATTCTTTTAACATTTTTATATAATAACCTAACTTACACTGCTGAAGGTCTCCCCAAATCAGTCCAGTCATCATCATTCCCTCCAATTTCCGTCAGGGTAGAGTTCGCCCCGCCCACGCTTCCTCGACCGACCCCTGACGTTGTATAGGTACACAGCTATTCATATTAAACGAGACCGCCAGTAGTGGCGGCGAAGAGAGCCCTTCGCCAGGCAGTGGGTGTTATCAGCTGATTAGATAAATACAACCATAATTTTATTTCTCATAAAGCCACTACCATATCAATAGATACCTTAACTTTTGAAACTTTGAAAATTATATGCAATATGTAAATATTGCATGATTTATTTTTTTACTTTCCCAATATTTCGACACAGTTTCACACGTCATGAACACGTATAAACTCACCAGTAAAAAAGATAAAAGATAAGCAAAAACGGTACAATAAAATTTTACAATGTAATTGTGATAATGATGCCTGTGTTAAACTGCAAATGCATGGTAATTATCCCGTAAATATTGGATATAAGTAAGTTGAACTAACGGTTCTTGCAACAATGTTTTTCAAAGATATAACATTAAATAAAGTTATAGTCCAAGCTTTCTGTTCTGACGAGATGTATTTTTGCACTATCCTGTTACGTAGATCCACCTGTTGTTAACTTCCAAATGGCCCAATAAGCCTTAACAATTAAGTAGGTGAATTCAAACTGATGTTGGTAATGATTCACTTGCACTTGTTTCTTTAGGCCCTTAACTTCAAGCAATTTAATTTTAGAAAAAAATACCAGAAATGGGACTGGTAAGTCGTGATGCCCCCATAATTCTAATACATCTTTATCTACAGGAGGAAGACATGAAGCAGACACTCGAAGACAGCTCCCGCATCTCGCGCCAATGCGAGAAGTACATCGACCTCGTCATCACGAACAACAATAGCGACACCACCTACTCGAAGATATTGGACGCGCTTCATCTGCTACTGACCGACCATCAGTGGGTGCCGGTCAGTTGGATCTATTAGCTGTGCAATAACTTGAGGAAAACTATTACGCGTGTATTGAAAGACTTGGCCATTTGATCCGGCTCGAAGAACCAATGCGTTATAGCGCATATCCGGCTCGAAGGAACAATAAGTATTTACAACTGTTACGGTAACACAGCAGACTGATATTATCTGGCCAGGCTAGGATTGATCTTCATAGTATAATTTTCCTCTTGTAGTTAAACGTTAAAGTTGTAGCAAATATCAGGTTGTAATAGTATGGATAAGACTGCAAAGTGTTTAGGCCTTAATAGGCCTTGAAGCTAATAGCTTCAAAGTGCCTCACGAGATGGTAAAAAAAATTCCACACATGCAGATTTTTACAGTATTTTTTTCACTCATAAACAACTCGTACGTGTCCATATTATTAATGCCATAGATTATATGCTTAACCTATGAAGGGTCATAGTGCACTGAATTCTCTATTATAATACATTTTTAGATAGGTACAATCTTGCGTCTTCCCGCACTAGATTCAAGCTTAGTCAAAATTGCTACTTTATATTCATCACAATGACATTTTCCTGTGTTTTATAGAATCAGAATAAATTATTTATCGTCAAATCTTTACACAACTTTTATTCTAAGACGGTCGGGTTATTAGTAAATTTTGAACCTAGGTGTAAGCCAAAGTGCCACTTACAAACAACTGAATATTACGCTATTGAAATAGACAAAATATCATTCCAGTATTTTGACTTTTCTATAAAGCATTCTTAACGTTTCTCAGCTCCTAAATGTGTATTTAAATATAAGTTTATCAACAAGGCAGCATTTCTATACTCTAAGTTTTATTATAATGAGAACTTCTCATCGTTTATAAATACGTCGACGCCATTATTACTTTATGTATAATATTGTTCTTTGGTTAAATTTTTACTTATTTCATGGTGTTCATTATATCCCACCCAGGTTATCGAAAATATCGGCATAAAATAAAGTATTGATAGGCCTGTACGGTCTGTCAGATAAGTTTGATATGTTTTGTACGACGAACGAATGATATTAGATTGTAAGTTATTATTATAAAACCCATTTTGTGTCTGTGGGTGAGAATCGGCTTTTAAAAATGCTTGATTTTAATTATTTTGATATAAATTTATAGAAATTTAAAATGCAATCAAAATTTTCTCTTCGACGGGACTCGAACCCGCAATGTTCAGACGAACTCCTTTAATTATTAACATACATATAACCGGGTATTTATCGCGTAAATTACCTTTATTATTTCCCGACGTTTCGCTTGGATTGCACCAAGCATGGTCCCGGGACCTTATAATACCTAATAAAATAAAAAAGACCGGGTTATATGTATGTTAATAATGTGTTGTGATCGCGAAAGTTTAAAAAAGACGAACGCCTTTAACGCAGGCTGCCTTAACCATTTCGGCCACGATGACACTAGCCGTCGCGTCGAAAATCATGATTGCCTTTTATCGGTTTTGTAGCACCGAGTAGCTTATAATATAAATTGTACATCACACACTACTTCACATTATAATTTTTATTACAAAAAAGATCACGACAAGTATTTCGTAGGTATTTGATTTTTAATAGTATTATTTGATTATTGCCGGTTATTGGCCACTATTTCTTGCATGGATTTATTTTGTAAGCTACATTTTATCATTATTGCTATTTACTTCTAAGAATCTCACATTCCGTCCAATTTGTTTTGTTAATTAGCTGTATGTTTTATTAAGTCAGAACTATTCAATATACTCGTACATTGATTGTGTACTGTCAATTCGCTTGATTTTATATTCGGTTGCATTACAAAATAAAACGCTACGCATAAAGTCAATCTCTTTTTATTCGACCTCAAGGTCTCAATAAGACTGCCTGTCTACTAGAGCGGAGTGAAGAAGGGAAGAGTAGAGCTGACCAATAGAACAGCATAAAAAACTTTCGGAGCAGTTTTTATGCAATCCTATTGGTCAGCTCCACTCTTCCCCTCTCCGCTCAGTTCCTGTGGAAAGGCAGTCTAAAGCTTCGGCCAAAGCTGTAACATCAGTACGAAGGGTGGAGGAGCGTCTACTACGCGAAATTCAACGTGCGCACCTGCGCGACTACGGCGCGAAACGCATTTGTTAGTGAATAATCACTGAAACCGCACGCCAAACAACAATTTTTTTGCGGGTATGTCATTCAACCGCCGAGCTATAATAACTAGAGAGTAGTAAGCTTGTCAAAATCTATATAACCGAGCGTGCCTAGTTTTAATGGGCGTGCAATCCATTATTTTTTAACATTTACGAGTATACCGTTATCACGGCGTCATTATTTTATATGTCTATGCAAAATTACATCTCTATAGGAGTAATAGTCTCATTGCGAAGCCGAAGACAGACAGATAGAGCGAAACTACCTTGATGTACTACGGAACCATACATAATAATTATGCATGAACCAATCATTTTTATGATGTAACAATATTCATTAAATTTACGGGACGCTGATTTTAAACGTACCATAAAAAAATATCGGTCGCAAGATCAAGTTATTTTATTTTATATATCGCAGATTAGAGCTTGCGCCAAAGCGCACAAATATTGTATTTTATCAAATAAAGACGGTGACAACTGTATCAAAAATTTACTTTGTAATGTGACAAGCATCCGTCGAAAAATTTATAAAGAAAATGTACGCACCAAACAAACACCGCAATGGATGGCAAGCGTCTAGCATTTACGCCACTATGCAATAAACATGGTAAAAGTGAAAAAAAATTAAATAAATGGATTAGCAGTAGCTTTGGTCGCTAAGGTTCGGCCGAAGCTTAACTATAGACACTAGTTAGCCGGTCTATTGGTGTTCTTGTGCTGACGAACGGAGGTCTTGAAGACATTAGGGTCGATGTGGTTCAAGCCAGTCTCACTAGCTACGGCGATGGCTACTAGCTCAGGCTCTGATTTCTCGAGCAAATGAGGAGCTAGTAGTAAGAAAAGTTGCTGAAACAATCATAATAAAGGATCTAAATGGACATAAACAGTTAAAGAGATCTTACAATATCGAAAAATAACCATTAATCCGAACCAGCGTTCCTGTTGCCTAGAACGGATTATTCATAGATAGTGCTGGACACTTAGAATAAAACAGCGTTTTTATTCTAAGGCTGGACACTACACACAACCACAGATTACAGAACCTAGACAACACCCAGCTAGCGCAAAACGAAGCCCAGATGATTGATAAATGCTTAAATAAGTACATTTATTGTAAATACATTACAAGACTTATTATATCATACATATAAAAGTACCCAGACCCGGAACAAATATCTGCAAAACAATTACATTTTTGTTCTGTGGCGGGAATTGAACACGCTGCCTCCTGCGTATCACTATTAAGTCTGTTATATTAGAGCCACGAAGGCAGTCAGATAATGTTAATCTGTCCAGAATAACCATAGGTACCTTATTTCTCTATTATTTAAATAGTGTAAGTTTACGAACCTCAGCCCATGGAATAAGCGGCAAGTTGGCGTAGACAGCTTGCCACCCGGGAAGACCAAAATGCACCAGTGCCATCCTGAAGTAATGCGTGAAGGAATCCGCCAGCCAGCCCCAGGCGCCGTCACGAGTCGCCAGCCAGACCGACCAGTTCCCGCCAGTGTAAATGAGGCACACCTAAGACGTATGGCATATATTCTCGAGTTCTCAATGAGGAAATGTTTATATTCTCATCATCATCTCAGCCGTACGACTGCTGTCCACTTTCTATGCTGGACACAGGCCTCCCTCATGGATATCCAAGATCATGAGGAGGTTGTTGGCGGGCGCAGTACCTACATACATGTACATAGATAGATATTTTTATTATAAATAGAAAAACAAACAGAACGCCCTGAACAAATATCTGCAGATCGTACAGATATTTGTTCCGGGGCGGGAATCGAACCCGCAACCTCTTGCGTGGCAGGCGGACCTTCGCCCGCTGCACCACAGAGGTCGTCAATTGTATTGACTGGTCAATTGTCTTCTGGAAATAAAAATAGTATAGGCACCTATAATGACACCGTTCGTTTTTCCCTAGTTACCTTGTCCCTAGTATAGTTCGCGCAAAACTTCTTGAGCTCTGTGAAGTTAGCTTCAGTGACTGCGCAGTACACAGTTTTTAGGGCGTTGAGGGGAAGGAATGATAAAAGGGGTTCTAGAGGGGCTCAGCCTGTGAAATTAGGGTTGCCAGCGCGAGTTTTGGTGTATTTTCGTTTTATTTAGCACACATTTTACTATGCATTTATTTATTTTTCAATTATTAAAACAAACATATTTAAAAATCAATTATTATATTAAATTAAGGATTAATAAAAACTTAAATGCTAGAACGAATTCACCTTTATTATCGCAAGAAGCCAATTTTTTAATACAAAATTTCGACTATGTGGCAAGATTATTTATAACCTAGTTGGCAATATTGAATGAACATGTCAACATGCGCAACTTTTCATTTGCCGCAACGTTCACAGAGCTCAAGAAGTTTTGCGCGAACTCTACCTAGTTATGCTTGGTATTCAATTATCTGTGCTTTTACTTTCTCTTTCGTGTTCGCCAATCGTCCGTGATTAGAAAATTTGATCAGACTGTTTACCTTTCCAATAGTCCTGCAGGTATCCAACTCGAAGACCTTGCTTTTTGTGTTCAGCACCGGACGGGGCCCGGCGTTCTGCCGCGTCATAGAGAAATCCAGCAAGTCCTTGAGAGCTGGCGATAGACATAGCTCGTTCAGAGCGTTCACCCGTATCGATCCTACAGCTAAAATATCATCCGCTGTAACAAGAAATCGTTATACCAAAAAATTGGTGATTTTTGAGATAAACTTCTGTTGGTACCTGTACGGATCGCTAAGCGTCTGCGCAGTCCAGGACTCAATGACATTAAAAGATTTAAAAACTTATTATTTAAATGGTAGTTTTCTGTGAGTTTTGAAAAACGAAGCTCAAAAGCGCCATTGTTCCAATATGGCGGCGGCGCAAACGGCAACGTTAATAGAGAGGTGGCAAAGTTGAAATTCGGAAAAAGCACAATGATGTCTTTGAAATTACCCATTTTCAAAACTCCCGAAAAACATTTAAGGTAAAATATTACTTAAAGTTAAATAAATAAATAGGTAAGTTGTATTTTATTTACGTACTTTTAAATTTCATCTGTAAAGCTGTTTATACCTACCTGAGTATTTATAGTGCCATGTTAGCTGGAATCCATCGCTAGAAGCATAAAAGTTCCGCAAATCGTCAGGGAGAACCGAAGAATGCCTCTGCTCCCAGTTTGAGATAGCTACACGGTCGCACGGCACTCGACGTTCTACATTCACATTGCAGATGCGTGGATCAGACTCTGGAAATACAATAATAAATATGTAGGTACCTACGTTATGATATGACTTAATTGTTTACCAGACTTTAGTAGTGAGTTCAGTCGACCCCTAGCATAAAGTAACCTAGACTAATAATAACCCCTAGTTTGATCGATCTTATCTAAATACCTACTTACTAAATGAGTTCTTACTTATTTAGAAGGGTATTCTTTAAGGCGCGGTAGGGAGCTGATCGCGGAGTTTCGCTGTTCTTCAGATGCTATAGCCTCTATAAATACAGGTAGTGGAAAATAACTGAAAGGTCACTAAAAATATTCGAAATTTTATGTTTTAAAGTCCCCAGTATAAATTCTCAAAGAAACCTCGAAAAAAACACAAAACCTTTATCTTCTTGTAAAGTTGAGGTATTTTTTTATTTTTACACCAACGGGTGTATACAAAGAAAAAAACCGGACAAGTGCGAGTCGGACTCGCGCACCGAGGGTTCCGTACAAACCTGTAGTATATACCTAAGACCTGAGTATTTGATATGAATTTCAATATAAATTAAAAACTCAAGTGCAATAAGTTTGAAATTACCATTTAATCTGTTTGTGCTTGGGTCTTATGAGGTTAAAATAACGCGCATTAGTTTTGTAAATGTTGGCATCATGTCAAACCAAACACATTATGATGGATAAATTCATTCTTTCGGTCCTTTGCCACAGAACACTAATATCCTTCGGACAATAATGCTTTGCTTTGCTTACTGTCATCTGTAAGTCAGTGCTTACTGTCAAACTCAGCTGAGCTGTGTCTAATGCTTTTGAGGTTATAAAATAAATAACCTTAAACATTTTAAAAGTAATGTGAAAATTGTTTCTAAAGTATATAAAGTAATAATTACATATTTCTAAACTTTACGTTTTAGAATTTGTTATGGCCAACCTAGAAGCAGGAGTTTGTCATATCAAATCAGAGTTCATACTGCAAAAAACGCCTCAGCCAGTTACCGACAGCAGTATTAATTCTGGAGGCAAACATAAACTTGATACGAATGCGGAAGGCGAAGCGAATAATGTGGACAATAAAAGACAAAAAACAGACAATTACACTCCCAAGAAGAAGAATAAAGGTCAAAATAAAGGTAGACCCAAAACCTATAGAGATGAAATAGAAAACAAGCCCTGTCCAACCATTGTAAATATTGCATCTGAAGCTGAAAAGAAACAGTGCCAGTATAATAATTGTAAATACATACATAACCCTGTTGACTTTTTAAGTAAGAAACCAAAGGATATTGGCAATGAATGTCATTTATTCCAACTACGAGGAAGATGCCCAAGGGGATTATCTTGCCGGTTTGGATCTAGTCACATCACAGAAGAAGGTTTTAATAAGGTAGACCTGGACAAAGTTGCCCTATGGAAAGAAGATACTAAGAACACCTTAGAGCCATCTGTACAGACTAAATTACAAAGTAGAAAATATGATTTTAATTTTTCGGAGAAACTAGTGAAACATTTAGATACCAGAAACTTACCTAAAGAAAATAAGGAAAAGTCCACAATTGAAAAACCATCTGAGACAGCAGATAACAAAGAGTCTTCCGAGAATGGCCAAGAGAAGCCAAAAGCAAAGGCAAGTGGTGTAGTCACAGATGAGTACTTGATTAACCTTTTGCCGAGGGAAAAGAAAGTTATAGATTGGAGAGACAAACTGTACCTGAGTCCTTTAACCACTTTAGGTAATCTTCCATTCAGAAGAATCTGTAAAGAATATGGTGCAGACGTTACCTGCGGAGAAATGGCTCTCTGTGAGTCTCTACTAAAGGGTATGAAACAAGAATGGGCTCTTGTAAAAAGGCACGAGTCTGAGGACTTGTTTGGTGCTCAAATATGTGGAAATAATGCTTACATTATTTCAAAAGTGTCACAACTACTCCAAGAAACTACAGATCTCGACTTCATAGATTTAAACTTGGGATGTCCAATTGAGTTAATATACAAAAAAGGTGCCGGAAGTGGCATGATGCACAGACTGAATGCCCTTGAAGCCTCTGTAAGATGTGCTGCTAAGCTCCTTTCTATACCTTTCACAATAAAAATGAGAACTGGTGTCTATCAAGATAAGAAAATAACACACACAGTTGTACCTAAGATGGCAGAACTAGGTGCTTCTCTTATCACGGTACATGGAAGGTCCAGGGAGGCGAGATATACAGGATATGCTGATTGGGAATATGTTGAAACTTGTGCAAAAGCTGCTGCCCCATGCCCTGTGTTTGGTAATGGTGATATCCTCTGCTATGAAGATTATGTTGAGAAGAGGAAATTGGCACCAACAGCAGCTGGTGCTATGATAGGCCGTGGAGCGTTAATAAAGCCTTGGATATTTACTGAAATTAAAGAGGAAAGACTTTGGGATATCAGAAGTAGTGAGAGATTTGATATACTAAAAAAATATGCTAACTATGGGCTGGAGCACTGGGGCTCAGATACTCAAGGAGTTGAGAACACAAGAAGGTTTATGCTGGAATGGTTATCATTTCTGTATCGCTATGTTCCCGTTGGTCTGTTGGAGAGGCCACCACAGAAAATAAATGAGAGACCACCAACATATTTCGGAAGAGATGACTTGGAAACCTTGATGGCTTCAGGAAATTGTGCTGACTGGGTCAAAATCAGTAAAATGTTATTAGGACCTGTACCTGATGGATTTCAGTTTTTGCCTAAGCATAAAGCCAATTCTTATTAGTTTCTAGAGTGTAATTAGTAATAGATTAATTTACCAAATACCTTTATCTGCTTGTGTACAGAACAATTTAGATTAATTAGCTTGCACCCTGAGTGTTTGATAACTAGGTAGTGAGGTATGCACTTGGAATGTGCACTGCCTATAGATAAATGTAGGTGTTTAATTCTTGACATTTCATGTGTTTTTTGATAAGGTAGGACTTTTATACCTTAATACTTATAAATAATAAATGTTTTAAAGTTACATTATTTATTACACATTATTAATGAAATTACCCTCATACCCTTAACAATTTAGACAAAACCAATTTCAACTGTTTTGAATTCTGAGGTCTATTTAGCCCCACTAAAACATTTAATTGTTATAGGTGCGCCTCATCATCATTTCAGTCGTAAAATGTCCACTACTAAACACAGGCCTACCTTATGATCTCTATTGATGAGGGGGTAGTTGTCATACTCGCCACGCTTGGCGGGCGGGTTGGCGAGCGAAGCATGGGTTGTTGATACACGGAAAGACGTTGCTGCCCATCTTAAGGAGGTATCCTTTAGCAGATTCTTACTGCATCCACGGGCAAGAGAGGAGGGACAACATTCTACTCCCGGCACCCCACGGCAATAGGTGCCTATCTACCTATAAAATCAGGTAGGTGTTAAGGCCTTTCGTATATAATAAAGATGATATATACCTATATATGTATTATACAGTGTATCCCTGGATAAAGTGCAACCCCGAAAGGGGGTGAAACTAGATCAAAAATTATCGACAAAAAAATAGAAAAAAAAAATTAAAAAAATTTCGTATATACTTTATTGATGAATTAAAATTTTTATTACTCACTAATGACTCTATTTAATAAAAAAATGATTTCTTCCAAAGTAGTGGGTCTATTTTGTTAAAATAAAAACCATAATCATGTCAGATATGTGACGATGACGATAAAATAACAAGTAACTCACAAACGAGTGGCTATCGTGACTAAAAGTTAAATTTTTGTATTAAAATTACATTTTTTATGCTGTTTTTTTCAAATAATTTCCAAAAATCTTAAAATTAAGCCTATAATACTAGATATTTTTATGACTTTTTATTTTTGTCTATCATAATAGCTTTTAAATAAAAAAAAACCTACGGTCTAACATAAAAAATGCGCTGGCTAGGAGCTTTTAAAGTTGACCACTGATTACGTCACCACTCAGGTAGAGACACTTTTTTAACTTCTATTGTTGTAGATTATGGTCGCTGGGCCTGTTCTATGAAAGATGAAGGGTGGGGATCGAAACAGGATTCACAACAAGGCACGCACGCCACTCGCCAGTCGCTCCGATATTCTCGCCGCTGCTACCGTCTACCGTACCTTACTACGCCTTCAAGTTTTTGTTACGTTGTTTTGCTTTTGTTTTGTTATTGACTTTTTGTTACGTTTTTGACTTTTTTGTTACGTTTTTGACTGTACTTTGTTGTGTTGTGGAGATGCCGCGATTGACTGAGTTCTCTCCGCGTGAAATCGCTGACATCCATTATTATTATGGTATGTCACGTGGACACACAACAGTCGCTCGTTCTGCATACATAAATGCGTTTCCGAGCAGACTTGTACCGTCAGCACGAAATTTCCAAGAAGTTCACCGAAAGTTATCCAACATCGGACTTGGATTAGCAAGAGATCGCCGTGAGCAACAAGCTACCATTATTGACCATTCCATAGAAGAGGCCGTTTTAAACGATTTGTTTGCTGATCCCACAACCAGCATTAGACGCTTAGCTTTGCGTCACGGTATATCAAAAACATCCGTATGGCGAATTTTGAAAAAGAAGGGATTGCATCCATACCATTATCAGCGAGTACAGCATTTGCATGAAAATGTAGACAATCGTGCAAGATGCGTAATGTCTACGTGGATTCAACAAAAAATTATAAATAATCCACAATTCCTAAAAAAAATTTTATGGATGGATGAAGCGAAATTCACCCGTAATGGAATCACAAATTGCAGAAACTTACATGTATGGTCCGAGGAAAATCCACACCTAAAGAGGGCGTCTACTTTTCAAGTGCAATTTTCAGTTAATGTATGGGCAGCTCTAATAGACGACACGCTGATTGGGCCAGTTATTTTACCCGCAACATTAAATGCCGAAAGTTTTTTAAGCTTATTAAGAGACGATCTGCCACTACTACTGGAAGATGTTCCGCTGGCTACAAGGCAACAGATGTATTTGCAGATGGACGGATGCCCTGCGCACTACGGGCGCAATGTGCGAAGTTTTTTAAACGAAAACTACGCTAATAGGTGGATCGGCCGGGATGGACCAGTCGGGTGGCCGGCACGTTCACCTGACCTGACACCCCTAGACTATTTTCTGTGGGGTGTTATGAAACAAAGAGTCTACAGAACGACCGTAAACACCGAGGCAGAGTTACAAGATCAAATCATGCGATGTGCCGATGAGATAAGAAGTGACCCAGAGATGGTGCTTAGAGCCACACAACAAATCGCTCTTCGTGTGGCAATGTGCCTACAACAACAAGGAAGCCATTTTGAGCATTTAATGCATTAAATAAAACCCTTATTTCATACTCACATGTAATAAGTTAAATAAAAATGTTGTAACTAAAATTTGATTTTTAATACTACCTGAGCAGTAAAAACAAGTGTCTCTACCTGAGTGGTGACGTAATCAGTGGTCAACTTTAAAAGCTCCTAGCCAGCGCATTTTTTAAGTTAGACCGTAGGTTTTTTTTTTATTTAAAAGCTATTATGATAGACAATAATAAAAAGTCATAAAAATATCTAGTATTATAGGCTTAATTTTAAGATTTTTGGAAATTATTTGAAAAAAACAGCATAAAAAATGTAATTTTAATACAAAAATTAAACTTTAAGTCACGATAGCCACTCGTTTGTGAGTTACTTGTTATTTTATCGTCATCGTCACATATCTGACATGATTATGGTTTTTATTTTAACAAAATAGACCCACTACTTTGGAAGAAATCATTTTTTTATTAAATAGACTCATTAGTGAGTAATACAAATTTTAATTCATCAATAAAGTATATACGAATTTTTTTTATTTTTTTTTTTCTATTTTTTTGTTGATAATTTTCGATCTAGTTTCACCCCCTTTCGGGGTTGCACTTTATCGAGGGATACACTGTATATATTAGAGTATAGATGGGTCAGCAAATGGTAGTATACATACCATCAACCGATATGTCGCTCAAATAACTGATACTGGATTACTTTAAACTGAAAACTTAATTAATTCCTGTTTGTTAATGTTATAATAAACGTAAAAAACCTACACCAACGTAACAGGTCTACGGAACCCTACATAGCGCGTGGCCCGACACGAACTTGGCCTAAATTATTTTAGAGGATAGAAAATTTATATAGTTATTATGGTAGGTATTTTAGTTTCTTAACTACCCATTGTTTCCATAAGAACTCAAAAATACTCTACAAGCTTTACACAAATGCTAACATGATGTAGGTAGGTACTTACTTACCCAATAACTTGGTCACTCCTAAAGTAATATTTTCATAATAAGAGTCTTCAGACACTAAATCTACACAGTAACTCATTTCACTGGAAATTTAAAACAATACTACAAAAACAACAACAAATCTTTTACAGACTTGTCCATAAATGTAAATAACATCAATGATGTTTCAAAGCCTAAGCAATAATCAAAGAGTCTAAAACACTCGATTAATAATAATCGCGAATTCAAGCAAAAAGAATCTACCACTACGTTTTAATTCGGGTCACAAAACATATTTTCGTTACTATGGTTACCATCTCATTACATGGCAAAGCTCTCTCAAGATTGGTAGATAGAGATATGGCCTTCCTTGCCCTATACTCTCTCTAATACCTGGAAGAGATTGCTCTCAGCGATAAGACAGCCCATTGCATTGTCTAATGTTTTATATTTTTTTTTTAGTAAAAATATTGGAGGTAACTGCGTAGAAAGTAGGTACACATAAACAAAAAATAAATAATTAATTATGTATATTTTCTAAAACGAATTGAAATAAATAAATATATTTCTTATAATTTATATATGTAGGTATATTTGTAATTATTATTTATTTATTTCTTCATAGTAAATTGTTAGGTTTTGAATACTAGTTTTCTTAAACTGTTTTAATATATACTTTTTAACTAGATTTATTTTCACCCAATACTTTTGTTTAGATTTTTAACATTAATTTAAGTTTGCTTTAACTGTCTGCTTAATTTTTATTTCCTTATATATAATGTAAATCCGTTATTGGTCGTAGGATACTGTTCGATACATCGAACACCATTTCCGCATCATCAGCAATTTGGCCTAACGAGGTCGGACGCGCCGCGAGCGCGGCCGTGCGATCGACGTGAGGCAGTGCATCAGCAGCATCCACACAAACCGCACTGATTAGCAGGTCGTACGCGCCGCGAGCGCGGCCGGGCGATCGACGTGAGTGCATCAGCAGCATCCAAACACACCGCACTCATTACTAGCATTAACTTTAAGTTTACAATAAATACTTAATTGTAAAGTGAACTTAATAGTTTCAATCCAGCATCACGGGAAATAGCAAGCGCGATCTTCCTACATGGTCCTTCGAGCCTTTCGAGGATTCATTTCGCGATTATCATCGTGCCGTGAAGACTTCGAACACACCAGCTTCCGGTGGATCGCAGCATCCGGTAGCTTACCAGTGAGCTTATCGCTCGCGCCCCAGCATCAGCAACCGTCGTCGGGAGACCTACCCGCGACGCAGCAGCAGCAGCAGTGAGCCTCAGCTCGCGCCCCAGCATCAGCAACCGTCGTCGGGAGACCTACCCGAGACGCAGCAGCAGCAGCAGTGAGCCTCAGCTCGCGCCCCAGCATCAGCAACTGTCGTCGGGAGACCTACCCGCGACGCAGCAGCAGCAGCAGTGAGCCTCAGCTCGCGCCCCAGCATCAGCACCTGTCGTCGGGAGACCTACCCGCGACGCAGCAGCAGCAGCAGTGAGCCTCAGCTCGCGCCCCAGCATCAGCACCTGTCGTCGGGAGACCTACCCGCGACGCAGCAGCAGCAGCAGTGAGCCTCAGCTCGCGCCCCAGCATCAGCACCTGTCGTCGGGAGACCTACCCGCGACGCAGCAGCAGCAGCAGTGAGCCTCAGCTCGCGCCCTCAGCGACGTCAGCCAGCACTGCAGTGGGGAGCAACCCACGCAGAGTCCAGCAGCAGCCGTAGGACAAGCGGCTTACAAGTAAGAGCGTTCCATATTTTCGTGCATTTCGTCAGACCTTTCCCGACGAAATGGAATCTCTCTACTTCCAACAAACCGAATTAGCGGAGAGCATTCGGAAAATCCTTGTTAATTTTAAGAAGGATAGTAGCGAGCGTAAAACTAAAGAATACGGGAAAAAGAGATTAGACCTTCTAGATTCGTATTGGAGAGAGTATGAGCATAATAACGAAAAATGTCAACCTTTCGAAAATAGAGGCCATAAGTACTTTGTCGATTCGGAGTTTGAGCGAACAAAAGAGTCGTACCTAACAGTTAAAGCAACAATTGTTAGGTATTATGAAGAATTGAACCCGGAAGAGTGCCCAGCTTCCCAGCCTGAGGCAGGATCGTCACGCGGCAGAGATCAGCGGCCGAGGACCCCGGCACCAGCACCGCCGCTCGGCGCTGCCCACCAGGGGCTCCAGGGAGAGGAGAGTGGCATCTCTAGCAAGGTAGATGCAATGTTACGTAAGCAGCGAATTAATTTTAAAGCTTTCGAGAGAAGCGTAGATAGCGTAGATATAGAGTCCTTCCGTGAAAAATGGGAGTTCGAAGACGCCCTTCGAGTCTTACAAGCTCGCTGGGCGGTGGTGGATAACTGTCATTGGGAGATAATGCTTGAGTTAGAAGAAGACGAAGCGTACGAGTATTATTACAACAAGCATGAGCGTACCTACAACGGCCTGAGAAAAGCTATCAGCTCGAGGATGTGGTCAACATCGTATCGCGATAAAACTACACCTCAAATGGACATCCCAGCATTCTCAGGTAACTTTCAGCATTGGGTATCATTTAAAGATCTTTTCGATGAAGCCATCCACAAAAATCCTTCCTTGTCAAGCGCCCAGAAGATGCAGTTTTTAAAAAGCAAACTGAAAGGTGAAGCTGAGCGTTTGGTGCAGCATCTTCCCATCAGCACGGATAACTACGCAACCTGTTGGGAAATACTGAATCACCGATTTGACAACAGGAGAAATATATTTAATTCGTACGTAAACAATATAAACAATCTTGCCAACATACAGCAACAATCGTTCGCAGCGATCAAACGACTTCATGACGTCACACTAGAGAGTCTCCACGCCATAAAGAATCTAGGTATTGACACTACGTCATGGGACCCTCTACTTGTGTACTTATTAACGCAAAAGCTGGATAATGAATCTTATTCCGAGTACATAAAGTCCTTGAAGAATACGCGGGAGCTACCGATACTTCAAGAATTTTTAGACTTCCTCGAGAATAAATTCACATCCTTAGAGTCATCTCGGAGACGGCAAGACGCAACATCTAAACCAGCATCATCTCAGCAGCAAACATCAAATAATTCAAACCGGAAATTTCAAAGACCTTGTAGCGAAGGTAAAAATAACGAAATGCACGAATATGCAAAATCGATGTACGTGTCTGAGTCAACAAGTAAATGTCCGCATTGCGATTCAGATCATCGTTTGATAAATTGCAAAAAATTCCTTGAATCATCGAATGAGCAAAAAATATCTTTGTTAGATAAATTACGTTTTTGCAAGAATTGCATTTACGATCACGTCGGAGGCAAATGTTATTCATCTAGAAGATGCCATAAATGCAATGAATGTCATCATACAATTTTACACGATTATTTTGCCAATCAATCGAAATCTAATAAAACCTCGCTAAAAGGTTCGAATAAATCTAAGCAGCAAGATCAACATAGCAGCAACAATATTTCTCAGCAAGGTGAACCCTCTGAGATTTTATTAGCAACAGCTTTAGTAAAAGTTACAGCAGCAGATAATAGCCAGCATATTATGCGAGCACTGGTCGATCAGGGATCACAGGTCTCGGTAATCAGCGAGAGAGCAGCACAGCAGTTAGGATTAAAGCGCGAGAAATGCAATGGAGTTATTTTCGGAGTAGGAGAGCGGGAAAATAACTGCAAAGGAAAGCTTAAGATTACTTGTCAATCGACTAACACGGATTTTAAGTTTACTACGGACGCTTTGATAATGAGCAACTTGATCAAAAACCTTCCCAACAAGACATTCTCAAAACCATCGTGGAAACATCTAGCACACATTTGCTTAGCAGACCCGGATTTTAATATAGGTCGCCCAGTTGACCTCCTTCTGGGTGCTGAGGTTTACTCCAACATCGTCATGGAGGGAATAATCCGTGGACAAGCCCAATCGGAGCCCTTAGCGCAGCATACTCAGCTAGGATGGTTGCTATGCGGAAGTGTGCGAACATCCTTCCAATGCAATGTTATCCTAAACAACATCGAGGATATTCAACAGTTTTGGAAAATTGAAGATATTCAAGAGCAAAATGAATTGTCGGTGGAGGATCAAGAATGCATGGATTACTATAAAGCAACAACTAAACGTCTAGACAGCGGACGTTACGAAGTTAGATTACCAATGAAACCGGAAATGAAGGAGAAATTGGGATCATCTAAGGAAATAGCTATAGCACAATTTAAAAGTTTAGAACGTAAATTAATTAAAAGCGAAAATTTAGCAAATCAATATAAGCAATTTATCAACGAATATGAGCAACTTGAGCATATGAAGTTAGCAACTTCAAGCAACAGGCACAGGGCGGAAATAGAATGTTTCTTACCCCACCATGCCGTGCAAAAAGAAGACTCGTGCACGACAAAACTACGAGTAGTCTTCAATGCATCGGCTAGAACATCTTCGGGGCACAGCCTCAACGACCTTATGTACAAGGGTCCGAATCTACAACAAGATTTACTAGAGATTATTCTTAAGTGGAGACAATATCGTTTCGCATACACTGCAGATATAGAGAAATGCTTCCGTATGATTTTGGTCAACAAGCAGGACCAATATCTACAACAGATAATATGGAGAGCGCATGAGAGCCAACCTATCAGAGCTTATACGTTGAGTACTGTTACGTACGGAACCAAATCGGCTCCGTTCCTCACAATGATGACTCTCCGTAGGTTAGCGGAAGACGAGCAGCAAAACTTTCCTAACGCCGCAAAATGCATCCATGAGCAGCTATACATGGATGATTGGGTCTCAGGTGCCCACAGCATTGAGGAAGGGAAGAAAATTATACAAGAAATGAACGCATGCCTGAAGAGCGGAGGATTTTTGTTGAGGAAGTGGTCCTCAAATGATAAACGACTACTGGAAAAGGTCGAACAAAGCAGCAGCAATCAGCCACCATTGTTTACTTTTAAAACAGACAGCACAGCAAAAACGTTAGGGATACAATGGGACTCCACTGAGGACAAATTCACTTTTCAATATGATCTAGCGAGCACGGAAACAACGAAGCTAACTAAGAGGATGCTTTTATCTGAAATCTCCAAGATTTTCGACCCCTTGGGGTGGTTAGCTCCCTTGATAACCAAACTGAAATTATTATTCCAAAAGCTCTGGCAAAACTCAGAGGTTCAGTGGAGTGATGAGGTTTCACCAAAAATCAAAGAAGAGTGGATTTTGTTAAAAACAGATATAAACATCATAAATCAAGTCAAAATTCCTCGGTGGCTAAATAGCAAAGAAGGTGACGTCATAGAACTACACGGGTTTTGTGACGCATCAATGAAAGCCTTTGCATGTGTTGTTTATGCAAGGATTGTCACAAATGAATCAGTATCAGTAGTGCTGACCGCAGCAAAAACTCGGTTAGTACCTAGCAGCAAGGTCGTAACATTACCTCGGTTAGAGCTATGTGCGGCTGAATTACTGACAAAGTTAATGAAAAAGGTTCTCAAAAGCATCACCAGCTTCACCGTCGTTACTTACGGCTGGAGCGACTCAAAGGTAACTCTTAGCTGGATTCAAGGTTCTCCGGGGCGCTGGAAGCCCTTTGTAGCAAACCGAGAGAAGAAAATTACCTCCACTATGCCACCAGAATCTTGGCATTACATTAACACTAAAGAGAATCCAGCTGACGCAGCAAGCAGAGGTCTGACATCAACACAGCTGATGGAGCATAAGTTGTGGTGGCAAGGACCTACGTTTTTATCCTCACATAAATTCGAACCAAAACAGCAAAACATGACGTTTACTACAAACGAAGAAGTTAGAAAGCAAGTGAACGCAGTCAGTAACGTTATCTCCGACAGAAGCAGCATCATAGAAGATTTACTAGATCGTTACAGCTCGTTTACGAAAGTAACTCGGATAGTAGCGTGGATACGACGGGTGTTGACCCCGATTGTTTGTAAACAAAGACAGCCAGTGTATCTCATGTTACCTGAGCTTAGAGCAGCAAAACTAATTATAATTAAACATATACAGCAAATTGAATTTAGCCATGACATAGAATGCTTATTACATAATAAGAAGGTAAATTCACAAAGCAAGATAGCTAGTTTAAATCCGTTTTTAGACGAAGACAGGATTTTAAGAGCTAATGGAAGACTCAGGAATGCCAACATCAGCACAGAAATGAAATTTCCGATTATCATTTCATATAGCGGCAGATTAACTGAGCTTCTTATTGAACAAGCACACGAGCTTACCTTTCACGGTGGACCTCGGCTGACCATGTCCTTTTTGAGACAACGGTATTGGATAGTCAAGGGAAATCGAGCTGTCAAAAAACAGCTCCTTAAATGCGTAACCTGTAGAAAGCAAGCACCTATAAAACAACAACAGATTATGGGTGATCTCCCTGATTTTAGAACCAACCCAGCACCAGCATTCTATCACACAGGGGTAGATCTCACAGGTTTTATTCCAGTCAAAGCAAATAAAGGACGAGGAATAAAAACAACGAAAGGCTACGTAGTATTGTTTATCTGCATGGTTACAAAAGCAGTACATATAGAGTTGGTGTCCGATTTGACCAGTGCCTCATTTACAGCAGCGTTGAGGCGAATGGCAGCACGACGAGGAGCACCTAAGCATATGTACTCTGATAATGGAACTAACTTTGTAGGAGCTAATAAAATAATTCAAGAAGAACAACAGCAGCTAGAGGAAGTTTTCAAGGAGTCATTCCATAGGGAAATAGCAGAGATGAACATAGAATGGCACTGGAACTGTCCTTCTTGGCCAAGCGCGGGAGGGATCTGGGAAAGATCCATCCGAAGCCTGAAGCAACATCTCAAAAGAGTCATAGGTGAACAAGCGTTAACCTTCGAAGAATATAGCACCGTGTTGGCGCGAATCGAGGCCAGCCTTAATTCGAGGCCTCTCTGCCCGATATCGGAGGATATAGATGATATTGATTTCCTTACGCCAGCACACTTTTTAACTAGCAACGCAGGCCTGACAGTCATAGAAACAGCCAATGACGCCAGGACCAGGTGGCACTTAACCAACAAGATTTTCCAAGACCTGTGGAAGAGATGGAAAGCCGAATATCTCAGTCAGTTATCAGTTCGTGGCAAGTGGTTGAAAGCAAAGAGAAACATCGAAGTCGGCGATATGGTAACTATCCACGATGATAACTTCACCTCAGGGAAATTTCCTGTGGGGAGAGTCGTGGAAGTACACGGGGGAAATGATGGTTATGTGAGAGTAGTGTCTCTTAAGACGAAAAATGGTATAATAAAGCGTCCTATCATAAAATTATCCATTTTACCTATCGAGCATATCAAAGAAAAAAGAGCGGTGCAGGAGAGTAGTAGTTAGCTAGATAAAATAAGAACAGCAACAAAGGATACCGAGCGAATTTGCACCAGAAGGCGTCCTAAAATCGCCAACATAGCATTATCATTAGTTCTATTTTTGAGCATCATTTGGTCCAGCGAATCGGCCAACATAACACAATTCAGCAGCAATCAATCGTTGTACTACGATCCAAGATATCTAGAGCAGACATGTGATACCGATAAGGTTAAAGAAGCGAGCCATTGCAATATGATTGTGTTACAAAACAAACACGATTACAGCGAGTTACAGTATTACAATCAGCTGTCGCTGAATCAGCATTTCGGCGAGCGGTCAAGGTCTCGACGCGGCCTTGTCAATGCAGTCAGTTCTATAGCAAATACAAACCCGAGTCCGCCGAGTCAGCAAGGCCGGGCTCATTCAACCTTATAAACATTGCACAGCCAAGGGCCGTGACGTCACTCTGTATTCATATCAACAACAAAATACGCTCACTCTCAAATCTGACTTTGTACTTATAAACATAGCTCCAATACAACATCATACACTTAACGCCACGCTACCGGTTATTAATCCAGTACAAGACGGTTATCACCCTAACACGTCGCTACAGCGAATTGGCGACCAAATCGAAGCTATGAAAGCAGCAAGTTAGCAGCAGGTGTCGTGGCTATCCTGTGGTTACTGAGGAGGCGACACTGACAAGCAGCAGTCAACTCGACTCCAGCCGCACCCGCCCCGGGTGTGACGCCGCAGCGCGGCACAGCGCCGCCGCCGCCGCCGCTCGCGCCTTTCCCGCCGAGAGGAGCGCCTTCCAGCAGTGACAGTGCGCGTAACTAATCCGATACCGAACCAGTGCTCAGTGACATTAGGGCCGTGCGGTGGTCTAGTATACGTAAAAAACAATCAGTGTTTACGATAGATAGGGATTAGTTAGAACGTAATCAACATTTAGGTACATTATGAAACATTGTTCTAACATTCATTTAGCATAAGCACAATATTGTTTCACCTAAGTATGTTTTACTAACCCCCTTAATTGTAGCGCCTCATTTCATCTCATCCGGCATTCCTCCCTCGGGAGCATGTTCGATACATCGAACACCATTTCCGCATCATCAGCAATTTGGCCTAACGAGGTCGGACGCGCCGCGAGCGCGGCCGTGCGATCGACGTGAGGCAGTGCATCAGCAGCATCCACACAAACCGCACTGATTAGCAGGTCGTACGCGCCGCGAGCGCGGCCGGGCGATCGACGTGAGTGCATCAGCAGCATCCAAACACACCGCACTCATTACTAGCATTAACTTTAAGTTTACAATAAATACTTAATTGTAAAGTGAACTTAATAGTTTCAATCCAGCATCACGGGAAATAGCAAGCGCGATTTCCTACAGATACATACATATGTATGTAATTTAGGATAAGGTAGATTAAGGACTGTGGATTTTGTTTAAATAAATAAAATTTAAAAAAAATCCGTACGTTGTACTTAGGTAAATTCTCTGTCACATGTGGTATACTACAACACAGTAAACAGAGTTATATTGGTTATATATTCATAATCATTTTCACGTAGGATGAGTTCGATGATAACAGGATTTAAAAAATACACGAATCCAATGAAAAACCCTTGACTTGTTGCCAAAAATACCCAAACCGTTACATGTAGGTACTTTTACATTTGAGTATTTCCCTCGATTTATCATGGATCCCATTAACAGAACAAGCAAACATTTTAAAGTGAAACAAAAACTCAACAGGACATAAAACTATACCTTGACGGAGACCACGCGGAGACACCATTACAATTATTTAATTCCTCATGGAGTGAAATCCCCCACCCATCATCAGTATCAAGTTTTGAAAAAAAATAATTTTAGTATAGAAGTAGACCATGGAGACGGACATAGGCTACTTTTCGTGCGTAAATTAAAAAAATAAACCGGGCAAGAGCCAGTCGGACTCGCGCACCGAGGGTTCCGTGTCATCATACAATTTAATATAATTATGTTATAGGCGGTTTATAATTTTGTTGGAGAACATTGACAGCGCCATCTACTGTCTGATAGCGGAACTTATGTAGATTTTTTACACTTTTCTTTCGATGTATTTTAAAAAAGTATGCTAATTAATTAGAGAGTTCGTTATAATTTTCCCATAATCTTTACATACACTTCTAATAACAATTATTGCTAATAAATCTTTTATTATAAAAAATTCAGAGGTTTATCTCCGCAAAACTTCGGAGATAAGGGGGGAACGCAATTTTTTCAACGTTTTTGTGAATAAGTCGAAAACTATACGGCTTGAAGCAAAACAATTTTTTTTTATTAATGTGCAAATGAATACCTTTTATATGATACCCCACATGACCTAGTAACTCCACAATTTTTTTTAAAACCCCCCTTCCACCCCCTTGTCTAAAAAACTATGCAAATTAGAGTTCGCTATAATTTTCCTATAAACTTTACATAGGTACACTTTTATTAGCTATAAAAAAATGACGGGCTTATCTCTGCACACTTCGGAGATAAAGGGCGGGAACGGTCGTTTTTTCAACATTTTTGTTAATAACTCAAAAACGATACAGCTAAAAGGAAAACTAAAAACTGTTTAATAATGCGCAAATAAATACCTCTCATATGATACCCCACATAACCTAGTAACTTAAAAAATTTGAGATCCCTTTAATCATAATTAGAATATTTTTTTAGCATTTTCATATAATGCTATATTAATAAGTGTTATCTCTCATCATTTCAGCCATAAAACGTCCACTGATGATAACAGGCCTCCCTCATGGATCTCCATGAGGGGTAGTTGCCATACTCACCACGCTTGGTAGGCGGGTTGGTGAGCGCAGTATGGGATGTTGATACACGGATAGACGCTGCTGCCCATCTTCCGGAGGTATCCCTTAGCAGGCTCTTACTGCATCCATGGGCATGAGAGGAGGGGGTATCATTCTACTGCCGGCACCCCACGGTGATCTTGTTATCTTTAACCATTTCAAATAGTTAGCATCACTAGTTCTCGAGATATCCACTTGTGACAGACAGACGTGATTCTATAAGGGTTCCTTTTTACAATTTTGGTCCGGAACCCTCATTATTAAACACATGTTTCAGCGTTAGTTGTAGGCTATGTTGTGGTTGTAGTAGGTGCGTAAAATATATATCTATGAAGTACTCATAACTACTCATAGTACTCATAACACAAACTGCTGAGCTTGGGGCTGGATGATGCGGTGTGAATTGTCCAGCATTACTTATTTTTTAAGTCTAACGTCGCACGTCTATCGTCACGGAACTCTACCCTACGTGAAAAAGTTACTATTATGAGGTGTATTTAAAAATTCAAACAACCATTTAATGAAAAAACATATATTTTTTCTCAATCATCACATCATCATACAGACATTCAAACTTAGTAATAAACCTATGTAGGTAGTATAGTTATATTTAAGACCCAAATTAATAATTAAACCAAGTAATTAAACATTACATGTAGGCTCATCTCATCAGGTTTTTTCCATTACAACCTATTTGATTTATGTACTTGTTTGAATAATAATCTATTAGTGCAAGATACAAAAGTTTAACTGCTCTTAATTTATTATTGCAAAGGAAAATATCCTTTATTTAATTCTTACGAGGCGTCCATAAAACAGTCTACAACCCAATAGCAGTAGCCTCGGATTAAGCTGCCGCTAGGCTACATGTCTAATGAAGACCCGGCTTTATACATAAAAACGTACCTAGCAAAGCTAAGATTATTGAGAAACACAAAAATTACTACAGCATACAAAAAGGTATGGAACACCAAATTACACAATGGACTTCATAAACTTAAATGCCTAATTCTAGCCTAAGTAAATTGGAATTTTAGCCTGATTACAGATTAAGATCTTCAGTAAAATTATGAATAATTTAGTCCAAATGGTTTATCGTCTCCTACGGCGACGGGAATCTCCATTTTGTCCATTTTCTGCAACAGAAAATAAATAAATAAGAAGACTATTACTCAAAAAAAATTATTGAAGTAGGCAGATACATGTAGCTAAAAGATACATAGAGAATTGCCAAAAATGTATTTTGTAATGGGAATTTTCACATTCATTTGAGGTAGAATCAGAAGAATCGATGTTTATTTAAGTCCCCAAAGAAGATAGTCAATGTAGTAAAGTAGCAAGTCTATTTGCTTCTTGAATGTCCAACCACCAATCCAAATAGTCTCGTATGTAAAACGATATTATGTGAACAGACCCAATAATACAAAATGAGTAGGAAAGAATGCATAGTTTGTATAATGTTTTGTGTACACTGCCAACAAGTAATTAGCTACTTGTTATTTGTGGGTAAGCGAGTGTAAACCTGTGTTTGTGAACGAAAGAGAGTCACTGGTTTAGAAACAAACCTCGTCACTTTCACCTTCGGCGATTCCTCTGGCGGCCGTCATTGTACCCCGCGGAGCCGCTGGGCGGCGCCGGCGCGCCCAGGCCGCCCTCCGCGCCGTAGGGTCTGCCCGGACCCATGCCCAGATCCGCTTGTCCATAGAAACCCGGATCACCGCACGCATTGCCATATCCATTGTTTGCGTCTCCATGCTGATTCAGTCGCTTATTGCTGGCGTAGGAGCCGAAGGCGGTAAAGTTAGCGCCTTGCGGGACGAGGGAGTCGGGGGACGAGGCGGCGGCGGTGGCGGCCTGGGGCAGCAGGCGCGGCAGCAGGCTCGCCTGGGGTACGTTGAGGCCGCCAGAGGCGAGCGGGCGGCCGTCCAGCCCCGGCGCGCCGCCAAGCCCGAGCCCGCCCGAGCTCGAAGGTTCATAGTCATAGTCGTCATGTTCGCGGCCTCTGCCGCGGCGGCGGCGGTCGCGGGGCCGCGATCTAGCGCCATCGGCGCCGTCCCCGCAGGAACCGAGGCCGCTGCCCGAGCCGAGGCCCCCGCCGGAGCCGAGTGACTCGCTCGAGCCGAGGCCTCCGCCAAGGCCGGCGGCGGGCCCCTGGCCGAATCCACCGCCGGCGGCGAGACCGCCGGTTCGGCCGCGCTTTCTGGAATCTAACTCGAGGCCGCTTTGTCCCGCGCCTCGGGCGTGAGTACCACTAGAGTCGGAGGGCGGAGGGGGCGGGGGAGGGGGCAGAGGCGCAGACCAGCCCCCCGCGGCGATCATCGGCGCGCCGAAGCCGGGCATCATCATGCCGTACTGGTCGGGGGGGAAGAACGGGGGCATCGCGTAGCCCGCGCCGTTCAGCGGGGGAGGGGGCACGCACACGTTCACGCCGGGGTTCACGGCCATGAGCGCCGGGATAGCGGGGTGCAGCGCGGGCGGCGGCGCGCGCGGGGGCGTGGCGGGGCCCTTGCCGTTCTGCTTGTCCTGGGGCGGGAGCTGCGGGCCGATGGGGGTGGGCAGGAGCGGCTGGGGCGTGGGCAGGAGGGGGGCGGGGTGCGCGGTCGGGGCGGGCGCGGGGCTGCACTTGCCTGAGCGGGAGCGGCTGCGCGAGCGGGAGCGGGAGCGCGAGCGGGACCTGGACGAGCGGCTGGAGCGGCTGCGCGAGGAGCGCGACGAGCTGTGGCGGCGGCGGCGGCCGCGGGAGCGCGAGCGCGAGCGGGTGCGGCGGCGCCGGTCGCGGGAGCGCGAGCGGGACCGAGAGCGACGTCCGCCGCGACGGTACCTGTTACCGCGTCCACCGCGGTGACCTGAAAGTGATATGTGATGAGATTCAAATTGATCGATAATGAGAAACGTTGAGCACCTTTAGTAAATACTTACGCCGTCCGCCCCCTCCACCTCGCTCCGCTAATTCTTGTAACTTGGGATTAACGACTTGTTTGGCTTCCTTCAGCACGGACATAAGATCGCCAGCTTTAGCGGAATTGGACGGCGTGAAGAATGTGTAAGCAGTCCCGGTTTTGTTAGTTCTTCCCGTTCTTCCAATCCTATGCACGTAATCTTCGGAATTGCTCGGATAGTCAAAGTTTATTACGAACTTTACGTCATCAACATCTAAAAAATAAAAATATATATCATTACCATTATAGTCTAAGAAGAATGGTATCATTGAAAATAAATGATGCTGAACATTTCACACAGAACCCAAGTAAGCAGAGCTTGTGTTTTGGGTACCATATGGTTGATAGTAAGTTTCTTTTTGAAGTGATAACTTCTTATAGAGGGTAAACCGCTTCGTTACGTAACGCGTTACGGCGCCAGTCTGTCTGGCTTCCCTTCCTCTCACGCATACGGCAGCGGTAGCCAGGCTCTTCCTCTTTCACTCTAACCCGCAGCGCTAGCCTATGTTATCACTTCTGTCATGCGTCCCGAGACGCACACGATTTTTTTGTCATAATTACTCGAACCCGCAACCCCCTGCGTCTCAACCAGCTATTACCAAATGTGCTATGCAGATCGTAAAAAAGATGAATAAATAATCAATTCTTACCTAAACCTCTAGCAGCGACATCTGTGGCTACAAGTATGGGCGATTTGCCACTACGAAAATCTGAAAATGGTTAATTAATATTAGTCTTGAAACTTGGCAACAGTCATGCTAATACCCCATATCCTTTTAATCAGTCAAAAAAAACCAGAGCATTAGAGTTGTTTTATTTTTTATTTCCACTCCATTTCTGCTTGATATTTTAAATAGAATCCAGCTGTATGAATAAGGCGGTTCACACACTGCCACGCATCACGCTGCATGTTGAGTGAATGCGTCTTCTAACGTTGCTTGTAAGTATCTCCGTTTGTACGCACAGTCCAACACACAGAAAATGCATCTACGCGCGTTCATGCAGCTCACACGCTCAAGCGCGGTAAAACAGGCATCCCCGCGCGTATGTGCGGGGCGAGAAGCGAGGTATGGCACACGGAGTCCCGCAGTTTAGCGAACAGCTTTGAATGAAATGAGTCAGAGCCGCCGTGAATCCACAAAACGCAACCACGCGCGTGAAAAACACGCACGATGATGCAATCTGCACTCCCGCAAGTACGCGCGTAGGTGCGTCGACACGCAACATGCAGCGTGTTGCGTGGCAGTGTGATAACCGCCTAAGAGTACATCTTTTCCTTCAAATTGCTCAATCAATGTTCATACTTAGTAGAGTTGCCACGAATAGTGATTTGGCCGAATACCGAATGTTCGGCAACGCTATAGGCCGAAGCGCCGAATATTCGACACAAAATACATGCTTGTCGAGCGCGTAAACAAGACAAGTCGCTACCTGTCTCTATTTACGTTGCGGTGCATACGGGAGCGCAGGCGAGTAGGTAAATCACGGTACGTCACGGCAAGCTTGTCAGATCATTGTTGTTGTTTTTTGCATTAATATTTTATGTATTATTATTTAATAATAATACTTAAAACACTACAATAATAAACATAGTACTATTTTGCAGGGAAGTTCGTTCGTTAGTTCTTTTGCAATTGTGTGTTCGTCAAAAAAATTTTAAGATAAAATGACAGCTTGTTTTTATCCATTACAACTTACCACTGATCAATTTTACTTACTAAAGTATGGTAATTTGGTAATTAATACATACATATAATCTTGAGTAATATGACGTCTTTTTTTCATGATTTGGTATTCGGTATTCGGCCGAATGCCTAATACCAAAAAATGTGGCCGAATAGTAACCGAATATTCGTGGCATCTCTAGTTCATAGTTCAGGCACTGAAAATGTGCACAATTTACGCATACATATTGAGTGAGTTAAGTAATACCAAACAATAATAATGGACAAATATATAAATATACATACCAACAAAGTATATTTTGCAATCAAAATGAGATATCGAAATTCCATGAGTTTCATATAGATGACTAAACTTTGTAGTAAACTTACTAATAACGTTTCCATCACACAATCAAACGCGCAGTGATGGCAGACAAAACGGTAAATTTGAAATGGAACGGGAGCCGCCTTTCAGAGGCGAGAACTGGTCTCGGCGTCCCCGAGAGGCGCGAGAGACCTCTGGTCTCCGCGGCCCCGAGAGGCGCGAGAGAACCTCTGGTCTCCGCGGCCCTGAGAGGCGCGAGAGAACCTCTGGTCTCCGCGGCCCGAGAGGCGCGAGTGGTCACTTGGCGCGGGCGGCACCCGGCGCGAGAAGCGGCACAGACTGCCTGTCGTGAGAGGCCACAGAGGCCCCGAGAGGCCCGAGGGTAGCCGGTGGCTGCGGGCGCGGCGCTAAGCCGCCTCACCGCCGCAAGCCCACCGCTCCTGCACACCCAGACATCACTAACTCTCTCTATCTGTGCGTCTCAAGACACACAGCCGTGAAAGGCTCATCCCGACATCTTCAGTCCGAAACCGCTTCTCGGCGATCCTCGTTACAGAATTACTAGCGATTAGAATTGTGTTTGATTTTACATTATGAATTTAATTCAGTGACTTTAGTTTTTATATTGATAAAACAAAAAAATCGTCAAGTCTCAAATCTGTTTCATACCTCAACCATGATAACAGAGGCAAGTAATTTATATGAAGATTCTTACCTTGTAGAACCCAGTCACGTTCATTTTGTGATTTGTCGCCGTGAATGCACACAGCAGGCCATCTGAGAGAACAAAGCAAATATGAATTATGAGTCATTAATCCATATGTATTTAACTTCAGCAATAAATAGTAACAAGTACCTGGTCACAAGCTTTATAATATCAGTTTATTATACTATGGATGAGTTCGGTGATGGAGTTTGAAGCAGGATAGATAATAAAATAATTAAGAAGTGCAAAAAGACCAAACATTTGTCCCTTCTTCACTCATTGATTTTTAAACTGTTCTATCCTACTAGCACAGAACTCATCCTGAGTGGAAAAGACTAGGTTAAGATACTAACCCATCTCTTTTCATTTTTCTTGTTATGTCATCTACTCTTCTTTTAGTTTCTATGAAAATAATAGTTTTATTTTCCTTCTCTGCCATAATTTCCTTGAGGAGTGTGCTAAGTTTTGTTTCCTTTTCATACTCCATGCACACATCAATAATTTGCAATATATTATGATTAGCAGCCAGTGAGAGGGAGCCAACATTGATCTGGTGGTATTCTTTTAAAAACTCAGATGCCAGAGTCTGCACTTCTCGTGGCCAGGTTGCGGACCACATAAGTGTTTGCCTGTCTGGTCTGATTTGTTCAATAATTTTCCTGATTTGAGGTTCAAAACCCATGTCCAACATTCTGTCTGCCTCATCCAATACTAGGTAAGTAGTTCTTTTTAAGTTTGTTCTTCCACTTTCAAGGAAATCCAGCAATCTTCCAGGAGTCGCAATTACAATCTCCACACCAGCATCCAAGTCTCGGGCTTGTGGCCCTTTTGGTGCACCACCGAATAGACATGTGTTATGGATTTTCGATGTGTTTGCAAACTTATCACAAACTTCTTGAATCTGCTGAGCTAACTCTCTTGTAGGAGCTAACACTAATGCAATAGGGCCATCACCTCTACTAGACTTAGGCTGATTGTTTATGTGTACAATAGCAGGCAGGATGTAAGACAGAGTCTTTCCAGAACCTGTTGAGGCTATTCCCACCATGTCATGTCCACTGAGAGCTATAGGCCAGCCTTGAGCTTGAATAGGAGTTGGCTTAGAAAATCCCATCTTATCTATTTCATCCATTACATAGTCTGGAAAACCAGCTTCTTCAAATGTTAATGTGGGTTTTGAAACATTACGGCCTTTCAATGTAATCTCATTGGCGCTTCTCCACGCCTCTACTTCAGATTCAGATCGGTGTTCCACGTCAGGGTGAGGAACGTAGAATTCTTTCTTGAATGGCTTCAGCCGGCTCATATCCCATTTGGGCTTCCGTAGACTTGCGCCGGGGTTGCTTCTCCGCCCACCGCCGAAGCCGCCGCCGCCCCCACCATAGCCGCGGTCGCGATCGCGATCACGATCTCTACCACCGCCACCGCCACCGCCAGAACCAAGCCCATGACGGGGACTTCCGCTACGGCTCCTACTCTTGCTTCGGCTACGACTACGCCGCCGATCACGACTGCGATCTCTGTTAGTTAGACAAATAAACAAAATTACAATTTAGTAAGGCTTTTCTTTAAACAATGAGCATGGCGTAACCTTATCTTACCTTCCGCGCCCCATTGCCGGTTATTCCTTTAAGATATTAATAAGCTAAACTTAATTACTTATATTTTATCACAGTTGGATTTGGCTAATTTCACTTGTCCCTTAGCGATAAATGAAACAATTACGACGTTTTTCAATCTTCAAGCCGATTTTTTACCAAGACATGACAAAACAAAATGGCAGCTTAGCTTCGCATCATCGCATGGCAGCGTTGCTGCGCGATTCGACTTCGACAATATTCGTAGGTTTGGGTTACCAGCTTAAACAAATTGTACACCAGTTTTATCTAGTATAAAATGTTGACCCAATGCAACATTTTATCGCTTTTACTCTCAAGTGGTATCTGAACTTTTAAATTAATTTATTGGAATAAACCTACATAATTTTCTTAGTTTGCAGATTTAATTCTATAACTTCAAACTAAGGACAAATAAATAAAATTGCAGTGTCTGTTCGTAATACCAAAATAACAGTTTTTTACAATTTGCAATCTTGTCACGCAGTGCGTGTCCAGTTTTTACTTTTTTTTGTCTGCCCGTCTGAATATCTTCTGCATGAACTCCGAAACGGCTGGGCCAATTTTGACTTTCCACTTGTTGGAGTAAAAAAGTTGGACCTTAGGATATTATAAACTCATGTCAGTGTATATTTGAAATGAAGTGAAAAATGAAATCATCAACTGACACAATTAAAATTTTATTACAAGGCACATGAAATTTACGTTATAAATAACCATCACAGCGGTTGTAAGGTATACATTGACACCACTGGCTACGAGTAGCTGTTGTTAGTAATAGGCTTATGGTATATACTGACACCACTGGCAGATACGAATACGAGTAGCTGCGTTTTTGCGCTTTGCGCTACGAGTTTGCGCAAAAACAACACAACATATGTATGTATATGCGTATATATAATATATTGTGTTGTTTTTGCGCAAAACCCTTACATTTTCTTCTAAATGTTATTAGCCTATTGCTAACATCAGCTACTCGTACGCGTATCTGCTAGTAGTGTCAGTATATACCATAAAACCGCTGTGTTGGTTAGATAGATAGATAGAAAATGCTTTGTTGCACATCTTAAACTAAACAAATTAACAAAAAAAAGAGAAACACTACATAAACATAAAGTGACAATCGGCGGTCATATCGCTAAAGAGCGATCTCTACCAGACAACCTTTCGATGGATTGTATTGTGGTAATGAGATGGGGTGAAATGGTGTGAGATTAAAAAGAAAAAGTAAATTAAAAAAAATACCATATAAAATATACATATATGATAATAATAATATGTACATATAAATAAATAAATAAATAATAATGTATAATATATATATAATAATAATATAAAGCATGTTAAAAATAAATACTCATATACAAACAAATAAATTAATATACAAATTATTATTAATATACCATTGAAACCATTTTTTTTATTGTAATTGTGATATAGTTATAACGTAAATAACATTTGCCTTGTAATAACATTAAAAATAGATAGAAACAGAAAGAAAGCTGAAAAAGCCGTGGGCAGCAGCTAATTGGTAGTATATGTATAATATAATTTGTGTAAAGGAAATATGTCGAGCAATAAGAAGTATCCGCATTCAATATTTTTTGTTGTGCCCTTACTGGGCTCTGGGATTTTTCCATCAATAAATCCATTAAATTGTGTACAAAAATACATGCTGGTTCCTTCTATAGTCTCGGGGAATACTTTGAACGATGACTGTTGTAGGTAGTTCAAAGTATTATTTATTATTTAAGATTAAACTCTTTTTATATTTTAGAAATAGGTGCACATCTCTGTACTTAGATATTTTTAGAGTTATAATTAAATAAAATTACTTATATTGTACGTCTTGATAAGGACAAATTGTTAAAAACAGTACAAACTAATTTTAAGATCTTTATGTACAACAATTTTCAATAAATATTTTCTATTTCTATTTCTATTCTACACAATAGTTGGCAGCACTTTTTGTGATTGGTTTTATAATGTTGGCTAAATGTTGAAATTTCAATTATATTACCAGCCTAAAAAACAAATTATAATCATCAGCCATTCATTCATTGAAGGTGACTGAAGATGAGTGAATGTTTTATTATTACTTATCTATGATCGGAATCCATTTTCTGCGTTGTTGTGACATTTTACATATTCGCTTTTATATTACGAAAATGCTTTGTGGAATGGTTATTACACCTTGAGACACGTAAATAAGTGATGAAAGACTTTCAGTGATAACAGCTTACATTTTGAGATAGCTCCTCATTTTCTGAAGAAATACAATATGGGTTGAAATTGTGATTACTATCGGCATAGATTCATCTTTTTACACGATAACATTGGTTCTCAGCCCTATACCTCCACAATGGAACCTAGTTGTGATTTGTCTGCAAGTACAGCAGACTATTCAGAAACGCCAATTGAACCCAAGTTCAGCACATCGTGTAATAACGATAAATTTTCCGTCATTCGCATCCCTGAAGATGGAGAAAAGTCTAGTAAACACTCCTCCAAGAAGCAATCAAAAAGAAGAAAAAAGAGTTCAAACCATACCCAACCTCTTCCAAGAATAATAGTAAAACCTTTACCGCCTCCTCCACCGCCCGAAAACCGAGAATGGACAGCAGCTCTTTCATACACAGAAGAACCAATAAGCAAACCATCTACAACAATGCGAGAGGTTCTAGCCAGTATTCCAGGATTCAGCATTAAACCACGAAAACGGAGTGGAAAGAAATTGTCAACAGCAGCTCAATTGCAACAATCCAGAGAAGGCTGCATTGACTTGGAGACTCCAGACTCCATACTAGTTAATACAAATATCAGACAATTACTCAATAAGCATACATTCACAATGCTTCCGCCTCTATATCAATATAAACTAGGGCAGCTTCTTCCTAGTGTAGACAGACTCAGTTCGTCAGGCCGTCTAAATTCATCTAGTCTCAATAATGAATTCTTTGCAAGAGCTTGTCTTGAGTGGCAGACAAGCTTATCAGGGGGTGAATTCACACCGGAAAGTCAACAAAAAATTAAGACTGAAGCAGAAAGAGAAAAGAGTAAAATAGATCCTTGGAAGCTTAAACATTTTGAGCCTATCTGGGGGGAAAAATCACGAAGAGAGAAATCATCTCTTGCTTTGAATTCAGAAAGACCTTCCCTAAAAACTACAATTAAACTTAGACCAACTGCTTCTATAACAAGCAGTAGTATAGTACCAAAAATTAAGAAAAGTAAATCAAGTAACAGCAAAAGAATGAGGTCAGTTGGAGCTGTGACAAGATCTTCAACAAAGACAGATGATATGCCTGATGAAGCACCCAGCGTAAGCACAAAAGCAAGTGCACCTGTGCCAGATTTGTTACCTCTGAAGCATGGAAAGCATCATCATCAAACTTATACTGAAGAATGCCAAGTGGATTGCAATTTCTCTGATACTTCATCAGTCCAAAGAATGGACGATTCTGTGGCCACTACTCCTGTAGACCCCCTCTTGCTTCATGATGATTCAAGTCTTCAAGAACCAAATGAAATCAAGCAGGAACTTGATCTAACTGTGATTGTAGATGAATCAAATGGCTCAAAAGATTATGAAGAAGAAAAAGGAACAGATTCAGATTGCAATCTTCAAATATACAAGAGAGTAAGTGATGACAATGAAAAGTACAACTCAGCCAAGAGGATAAAGTTTGAGGATGATGATACAGACAGCTTATCACAGCCTGAAAACATTAATTACTCAGATGCAGAAGTGCATTTTGACAATGAACAAGTGTGCTCCAATGAGCACTATGAATCTGAAACAGTAGATTTAAATGAGGATAAAGTTTATGATTATGAAAGTGAAACTGCAGAGCTAAGTTTAAAACCAGAATCTCCAGGTACAGAGTGTGCTACCGAAGATATGTCAGACATGAAATTGGAGGAATCACAAGATGTGAAAAGCCCTGTTTCAGTTCATGACTTCATACCAGCAGTTGAACACTCTAATGAAGGTAACAATGAGGCTACAGAAAAAGGCTCAATTATACAGGACAATTATGAAGAAAAAAATGTGGGTAGTCCTGTAATACAACCTACTGTTATAAAGCATGAAGGAAATTTGAAGAATGAAGATAAAGAAAGAATACCACAAAGTTCAAATCTTAATTACTATGATGAAAGATTCAAGGATGCAGAGTCATTTATATTAGAGACTGGCCTTTCTTCGATCCTTACACACCAGCCACGTAAGTTAGCATGTTATAGTAATTAATTTTATTTACTATTTTTAGTAGTTGTTGTGGTAAGAAGATCATTGCAAATTCATATGCTATTTACATTTTTTAAAACATTAATTGAAGAGTCAAAACAGAGGTATTTGTATACTCTGTGTTGACCCTGTATTTTAATATACTTCTAGGGTATCTCATGTCATGATAGAAATAATGACCATCATAGTGAAAAAATCACCAAAACTGGGATAGTAGTGGTTCCTTGGGGAGTAAGAATCACCTACTTTTAGGATAAAACATAAATTATAATATAACAGTCATTGTATTTCAAATGTATTGCCGTGGGGTGCCGGCAGTAGAATGTTGCCCCTCCTCTCATGCCCGTGGATGCAGTAAGAGCCTGCTAAGGGATACCTCCGGAAGATGGGCAGCAGCATCTTTCCGTGTACATCCCATACTGCAGTCACCCGCCTGCCAAGCGCGGTATGGCAACGACCCCTCATGGAGATCCATGAGGGGAGGCCTGTGTTCAGTAGTGGACGTTTTACAGCTGAAATGATGATTCAAATGTAATAAGATTGTATTTTATGAATTTAACACAATTTTAAGTTGGCTTTTTTTAATAGACTTAGAGGTAATCTTTTTTCTACTTGCAGAAAATGAAGATGTGAAGTATGTTCCTCATCCTAACCTGATGGAACTTTCTTCCTACATTAGTGAAGCAAGTAAGTACTTACACATTTCTCAAAAATTTACAAATAACCTACTATTTTTATCCAAAGATCACTTCTGTTTTTGTTAACTTGAATGAATGAAATGAAGTTATTTCTTATCTATGGTTTTAAAATAGCAATAGGGTAATTTAGGAAGTTTTGTTGTCATTCTGTCAAGAAGTCTTCAGACTACCCTCTAGTTACTTAGAATTAGTATTTACATGACCTCTTTGAGAAGGTTGTGTTTATGATTTATTTGTTTTGTAGATGTAACTGCTGTAGTTACAATGCCACTGACGCAGAACTCTTCAATACCTGTGATGGAAGTGGCAAACACACCAGTAAGTTGACTATTAATTTAAATTTAATTTGTATAATATTTATTATCACAATGTTAATTAGTAATTTATTGAGAACCATGTTAGAACATATTTTGATTTGTATTTTATGCGTTAAAATTAGCTGGTCGCATTAGCATCTTTACACTCCAAAATAAATAAATCGAAATTTTCTTCCAAACTTTTGAAATAACTTTTGAATGCATAGGTTTTATTTACATTATAATCTATTCTTAGGAAGGGAGGCCTTTGCCCTGCAGTGGAAAAATAACGGGAGAAAAATAAAACAATAATAAATAAATAATGATTCTTAGCTTTTTTTTAAGTGATATGTAAACACATAAATAAAGCAGACATAGAAAACTTCGTAAAATTATAGAAATCTTTTCACAGATGGTGTCCTATCCCGATGATAATATGCAAGATGCAGCAAAGCCAAAAAACTCAGCCGTATCATGGAAAACCGAAACGGAATGGCCAAGCAATGAAAATGTCATAACCCTCCACCCTTTCTCCAATCTAAACACAGACAGTTCAAAATACGTTAGCGACGACTCCAAAACAAGTATGGACGATATAAATATGAATGACGAGAACTGCATGTACAAGGAAGACAGAGATGCCAATTACAATATGGAGTCGTCAAACTCTTCAGAGAGTTGTCAGTCCATGAAGGAGACTCTGAAGCAGGATTTGGAGCCGGTCACGAGCTTGGTGTCTAGTACGACGGTTACTAACGTGCCCGCGAATTCAACTACGATGACAAGTGTTAGACCCTCGGGGAAGAAATCCAAAATTGGCAAAGATACTAACAGGTATGTTTTTTTTTTATACATAAGTTATCACGACACCTCGACATTCATACATACATGACTGTATTTATCGCGATATTTACCTTTATTATTATAATATTGTGTTGGTTTAAATATTATGTATTTGTGGTTATATTATGTATTTATTCAGCATATATTATTTAGCTCTGTAGCGCAGCGGGCGGAGGTCTGCCTGCGACGCAAGGGGTTGCGGGTTCGATTCCCGCCTCGAGACAATGTCTGTACGATCTGCAGATATTTGTTCAGGGTGTTCTGGGTGTTTTTCTATATATAATAAAAATATCTATCTATGTAGTAAGTATAATGTACATAACACAAGCTCTACTTAGCTTGGGGTTAGATGATGCTGTGTGATTTGTCCAGCATTATTATTATTATTTTGGGTATAGATTCTCATCAGCTCGACTCCAAAAAGCCGGAATTTGGCTAACGTACACGGGCCTATGCCCAGTGCATATTAGTTGTGCTTGTGGAAGAACCATGGTTAGTACTATGTGATGCATCAGAAGATACATCTGTTTCCAAACAAAAATTTACTATCCTACATGTGTTCAGAACAACTGCTTTCTGAAGAAGAGCAAATGTGTGCTTCGGGAGGTCTAGTTGGATGAGCGACTGAAAGAGTTGCTTAGGTATCACCCCTGTTGAAAAGAGCACTGACATGGAGAGACTTCTGGGTCGATTCGGAAATGAATGTCTGTTTGTCTGTCAGTATTTTTTTTCTTTGCTTATTGGGGTCCTGTAAATTTAGGAGGGTAAGTCGCTGATCTAATTCAACGATGGATTTGTAAAGGTTGGATAATTCTGATTTTCTATGGAAGTAGGTCCGAAGTGTCATTATTGGTCTGTTGTACAGATTAAGGATGTTGACTATGCCTCTACCTCCTCCAGTTCGTGGTAGTAGTTGACGTTGGGTACATGCGCGCGGGTGGTGTTTGCGATGTTTTGACATGGTGACGTTGATCAAGCGTTGTAGAGATAATAATTCTGTTTTGGTCCAGTTAATCATTCCGAATGACTAGGTGAGAATCGGAATTGCAAGAGTTGATTGCTTTTGTAGTATTTTTTGAGTTCAGTTGCGATTTAAGAATTGAATTAAGTCTATGTTCAAAATGCTGTGTTAGTTTGCTTTTTATTTCTCTAAAATGAATTTGCTTCGATTGTTGGTAACCTAGGTATGTGTCGTTTTTATTCTGAAATGAAGTAATGCTTCAGCAAATACTAAATCCACTTCCGGGCTCCTATCCTGATCAGATACCTGTATGTATGATTGTGGGTGCGTGATGGATGGGTGCAGATCACTTGTGTTTGTGTTATAGTTATCAATAGCATCGTACCACACAGTTGCATTTAAATGTTCATGGGACTGGCCATCGTTGATGATGTTAAATTATATTGAGTTTAACATCATCAATTAACTTATTAGCTATTATAACTCTTCTTTGGTCTTCAATTCTTTGTTCACTTAAATTTGCAAGATGAGGGACAACACTGATAAAATGTTGATGTAATTGTTTTCTATAAGCAGTTTTGTTGGTTTCTAATTCCGTAATTCTAAAATATGCTCTAATAATGGTTTCATTGTGTTCTGATGACCAACGCATTCGCTGTGATGTGAGTCCTAGTTGAGATGGTTGTGATGTTTGTTCCGAAGGGATAAGAATTTTACATCTGATGTTATACCTATCGGTAATGCAGGTTGCGCTTAATAGGTTATTCTGAACTATTGCCCTACGTTGGTCACCTAATCTTTGTTTGCTGACTTGCATTTCCGGGAACTGCTCAATAAATTTTGCATGTAGCTCTGTAAGGTAAGGCTCTTGTGTTTGATTCCAAGTTGGTAATAAAAAGATGGGCGCAGGATAAAAACGTTCATTTCGTTTGTCTATTTTTTGCGCACACCTGTCTTAGCCTTAGTGGGTGCAGGATTATCGACAGAAGTCGCCTGCACACCATCCTCGGCCAGTGATTTAGATGAAGGAGAAAAAGGAGAAGAAAGTTGACAATTAAAGTTAAGGTAAGAAGGTGGAGAGGAAGAAAGAGAAGAAAGAAGAGATTTAGGTGAGGAGGAAGTGGATCGAGTTTCTTGGTCCTCTTCAACCCGATCTATTCGGCTCGGCCCTCGCTCCACAGTCGAGGCCAGACCGGATGCTCCCACGTTAGCTGCATTTATGCTGCTGAGTCTTCGTGTGCCGGTTGTAGATATGCTCCGGCTTGAAATTCTCCGTGGCCGTAGGTTGTACCTGCTGTTAGACTCACCTTTTTCTGGTTCCCCGGCAGAGGGCCGCCCATTACCCTCGCCACCGATGGCTTGCATGCTGTGACGTCCAGCATCGGCTCCAGACGTGCCCCGGCATCACCCCTGGGAAGCGACCATATACTTAAATTCTTACTTGTCTCCATCATCGTAGGTTTGCCAGTATCGTTTTTTATCACCCGCTTATTAATTTCGTTGCGGGTGTCCGCCCCTCACGTGGCATAGATGGTCAGCACGGACGTGGGGTTGGGCTTTGAGGGGCTTATTATTATTGTTATCATTGAAAGGCGCTACAAAGGAGTGAATTTTTAATTCCTTCCTTGACACATCACGGAACCGGTTAATGTGGCTTAAATAACACATTAAAGCCGTGGGGAGCGGGTAGTAGAATATTACCCCTCCTCTCATGTCCGTGGATGCAGTAAGAGCCTGCTAAGGGATACCTCCGGAAGATGGGCAGCAGCGTCTTTCCGTGTATCATCCTGAACTGCGCTCACCAACCCGCATGCCAAGCCTGGTGGGTATGGCAACTACCCCCATGAGAGATGAATATCCCCCATGAGATCCATGAGGGAGGCCTGCTTTCAGTAGTGGACGTTTTACAGCTGAAATGATGATGATGAAATAACATATCCACGGGCAAAAGAGGAGGGGCAACATGCTACTGCCAGTACCTCACGACATCGACAGGGCAAAGATAGAATGCGTTGCAATTGCGTTTAGCAAAAATACTAACAATTAAATTGTTATTCCAGAAGTCGCACCTCCAACAAGGTCCCACCCGGCGCGGTGAACCTGGAACGCAGCTACCAGATCTGCCAGGCCGTCATCCAGAACAGTCCCAACCGCGACGCGCTGCGCGGTCAGCTGCGGCCGCCGCCCGCGCTTCTCACGCGCGTCGCGCGCCCGCCGCGCCCGCACCCGCCGCCGCCCGTGCTGCTGCGCCAGGTGCCGGTCTCGGTGATGCACAACGAGGTGAGACCATCGAATATAGCGTTACCTCCGCCGCCCGCGCTGCTCACGCGCGTCGCGCGCCCGCCGCGCCCGCACCCGCCGCCGCCCGTGCTGCTGCGCCAGGTGCCGGTCTCGGTGATGCACAACGAGGTGAGACCATCGAATATAGCGTTACCTCCGCCGCCCGCGCTGCTGCGGCATCCAATTCAATCCAATCAATGGTTTATCCAATGCTGCCAGCGGCCCAGAGTGTTGCCAGAGCGGTCCAGAGTATTGCCAGGTGCCCAGAGGCCTTCTTTTGTATTTGAAATACCGAGGAGTTGGCAGGAGTTAGGCTAGCTTAGGTCGGGGTCACAGGGTACAGTAAAATGCACAATACACTCCAACGCGGGACGTTAGTGCAGATCTGGTATCCCCCACCAATATTGGAATTAGAAGACAAGTGCGAGATCGAATGCTGTCAGCGGCCGAGAGTGTTGATGTAAGTACTACCTACAGTGCGGAATGCTTTAATGCCGTCTAAAGTATTCTAACGAAAGAGATAGGAATCATTCCTTTATTTATAAAACGAAACAAAACGGTCCCGTGCTATTCTCGTCCACTTAAAACCGTGTTTGTTTTGTAGATGAACGAGAACAGGCCTAACAACGTTGGTCAGTACATCCTGGTGCAGAGGACGCCTAACGCGGCCCCGAGAGCGTCGAGTGCACCGCCCGCAAACCAAAATTCTAATGTTGTGAGTACTTTAGTAAATATATTACGGCTTTTACCACGTATCTAACTTATCTATCATCATCTTGCTGCCGTTTCGGAGTTGCGGTAGACACAGAAGGAATCGGGGGAGGCCTTTGCCTAAAATATGACCGCACAGTTTATAACAATAACAGTAAATATCCATAACTAACATTACTTCTTATTATTATGAGCCGACCAGCGAACGAGCCTCTGACGCACAACTCGCCAAGACGCACTAGCCAGCGTGGCGTTTCATGGCTAAAACCCTTCCCTATGAAAAAGGTTAAACACAAAAGCCCTCAGTCCCCAGTAGCCCCACTAGTCTAAGAATCCCTGGGTGTGATCCGGCCACCACCACACGACCATGACCCTGGCATGCTACAATGCCAGGACGTTGAGAACGGACGAGAGACTATTTGAATTAGAAAAAGAACTAGAAAATATTAATTGGTATCTTATAGGCTTGTCAGAGATCAAACGAAGAGGAGGAGAACAGTTACAACTGTCTTCAGGTAATATGTTTTATTACAGAGGACCACAGGATAAAACCTATGGTGGAGTCGGTTTCCTCATAAATAAATCGCTAGTTTCAGCCGTGCAGGAGATGAAGAGTATTTCTGATCGAGTATGCATACTATTTATTAAACTTAATAACAGATACACGCTCAAAGTGGCAAAAGTCAATGCGCCAACATCCGCAGCCAATGACGAAGTTATGGAACAATTTTATGAAGACGTAGAAAAGGCAATACAAGACACACCTTGCCAGTTCACTACGATTATTGTCGACTTCAACGCGAAGATTGGCCCACAACTCGGTAGGGAGAAATCAGTTGGTACTTTTGGTCTTGGCAACCGTAACGCTAGGGGGCCTTGTAAATTTTCTTGAAAAGTACTAGTATTTTGCCATTAACACCTTTTTTAAGAAAAGACTCAAGTAAACGTTCTTGTAGACATCCTGATGATCACAAAACACGATATTGACTACGTGATAACCAACCAAAAACATATAGTGTGCGATGTTTCTGTTCTGAGCAACTTTAAAACAGGATCATAGATTAGTGAGGGCAACTTTAAGATTCAAACTATCTCGGGAAAGAACAAAAATGATTAACAGCACTAGAAGATTTAAAAATCAAGAAGTAGCTACTATACATACTGTAAATGTAAAGAATAGCTTCATGGGGTTGGATGAATTGAATCTAGACATTGATAGCCTCAATAGAAAATTATCTGAAACTTTAATAACAACAGCCCAAAAACATCTAGGAAATCCACGTAAAAAGGAAACCAAACTTTCAAGTGACACAATTCAACTCATAGAAAATAGAAGATAGCTTACGCAAGATACAGTAGATGAGCAACGAAAACTAGAAAAATTAAATAAAGTTATCCATAAAGCCATAAGGAGGGATTTGAGAACATATTCGACAGAAATTATTAAAAACACAATAAAAACAAAACTATTTAGGAGAAAACTATCATCAGGCATAACCCAGATACATGCTCTTAAAGAGTCAAACGGCAATACAGCGACAAACCATAAATGCTGACTATTGTGGAGGAATTTTATAAAGACCTATATTCGACCAGCCTAAGTGAGCCAAAGTTCACAACGGAAGATCCTAGGGCTCCACTCATTCAAACCACAGGCAAAGATACCACACTACCACCTATTTTGACTGAAGAGATAGAATGGGCTCTCGGTCAAATGAAGTCAGACAAATCACCAAGGGAAGATGAAGTTACCGTAGAACTTTTAAAGGCAGGAGGGCAACCAGTTTTGGATATGCTGCTAAAGCTTTTCAATAAAATTTGAACAACCGGTCACATGCCTAGCGCATGGAAAAACGCTGTGGTTAAAATTTTACACAAAAAAGGAGACAGCACAAGACTATCCAACAGGCCCATAAGGTTACTCTCACAAACTTACAAGTTATTTGAAAAAATTGTATGCAACAGAATAACACGCCAACTAGACGAGTATCAGCCTAAAGAACAAGCAGGCTCTAAAGAGGATATTCTACAATCAACCATATTCACGGTAAAACAGCTGATGGAGAAATGTAACGAATATAACAGGCCTCTGCTTTGCATTCGTAGATTACGAAAAGCCTTTGACAGTGTAGAGTACTGGGCCGTGTTGCATTCTCTTCATCGCTGTTACGTCGACGCTCTTTATATAGATCTCCTTCAAAACCTCTGAGTCTGCGTCCATGCAAGTCCATTTACATGACCTTACACAGCCAATCCCGATAAGGAGACAGGTAAGACAGGGAGATACTCTATCACCTAAGTTGTTTACAGCAGTCTTGGAGGACACTATTAAACTGCTAAGTTGGGAGAGTAGAGGTATCAACATCAATGGTGTCTTCTTGTCGCACCTTCCTTTTGCGGACGACCTAATCCTAGTTAGCGAAAGCATGCAAGATCTCCAAATCATGGTCATCTACATCATGCTTCTCTCAGTGCGGGCCTAAAGATGAACATGTCCAAGACTAAGACTATGTCTAATGTCTCCTGTGCCTCAACACAAACCATCAGTGTTGGTGGTGAGAAACTGGAGATGCGTGGATCATTATATCTATCTTGGGCCCTGTTTATCTTTAGGTACTGAACACAGAGCAAAGGAGATTGCTAGGCGGATACAATTAGATTGAACTGCGTTCAGTAAACTTGAGGATGTTCTCAAGGCCAGAAAGATGCCGCAGTGCCTGAAAACCAAACTTTTTAACCAATGTGTCTTGCCCACCATGACTTACGGTACCGAGACATGGACGCTCACTCAGGAGACACAGAATGCGAGTCGCACAACGGGCCATGGAGCGTACCATGCTTGGTATATATAACCTTACTTGACCGAGTTCGTAATACGGAAATCGGACGTCGAACGAAAGTAGTCGATGTTGGGGACCGTATTATGAACTTAAAATGGAGTTAGGCAGGACACTTGCCAAGATTTGGTCATGGCAGATGGAGTTAAGCTTTGACTGAGTGGTGGCCTCGGGGATTCAAAAGGCCTCTTGGCAGACCACCTGCCAGATGGATGGACGATATAGTTGCCGTACAGGGCAGGACCTGAATGCAAAAGGCCCAGAGTAGAGCTGATTGGCGCTTAGGGAAGGAGGCATATGACCAGCTGTGGGTCACTACAAGCTGACAATGATGATGATTATGAGCCGCTGCTGGGCAAAGGCCTCTCTCCAGTCCCTTAATGTATCACTATCTCGGGCCACTTCCCTTCAGTCGACCAAATATTGATCTATTTCGTTTCGCTATCTATGTAACGTCTCTAATTAGTTCCTAACAGTTTGTAATTTTTAAAGTGTTAAACCACACTTCGGTAGAACATTTTAAGGAAATTAAAAAGCTTATAATTTTTTTGGGGTAGTTCCTCATCTCAGCCGGTAGGACTAGTGCCCACGTTTACTGCTAGACATAGGCCTCCCTCATGGATCTCCAAATACTGAGGGGCTTGCTCCAGTATGAGGGGTTGTTGCCATACTCGCCACGCACACCACCAATCAGGCGGGCTGGCGAGCACAGTACGGGATGATGAGACACATAAAGACGCTGCTATCTTCTGGATGTGTTGATCCCTTGGCAGATTCTTACTGCATCGTCGATGTCAGGCAAGAGAGGAAAGGCAACATTTTACTGCCGGAACCCCACGGCAACAGTGTTTAGTTCTTCAATTTCAATTTCAAATAGCCTTTATTAACAACAATAAAAAACAGTTTTCCATAATAACTTTTATACTAAATTAAATTGCTTAATTATCTACGAGTATCTATAACGAGCATCGGTTAAAGATTGTTTTGATTTTCTGCATAGGCTGGGAGAGCCCAGATTCCTCCATGACCGATCATGGGTTTTAATTCTTAACAGGCTTTAATAATTTTTTCAGAGTGTGGCGCGATGCCGGAGCGTGGGCGCCGACGACGCCTGTGTCTGCAACCTCCGTGCCATGATCCTGTGCAAAAAGTGCGGCGCATTCTGCCACGACGACTGTATAGGCTCCGCGGAGCTTTGTCTCACATGCTTGATTCGCTGACCGTACAGCAATGCTCTTGCCCCATTGGTTAGATTTGCCCGGAACGCTCTGATTGGTTACTTTCAAAGACTGTGAAATAACGAGGCTTAGTGAGAACAAGTTGTTTGAACTTAGCTGATACGCGCGCGCGTTTAACATGCATTTACAGTTCTGTATACGAACTTAGAAGGACTATATTCGCATGTTCTGACTCTGTGCTATTTAAAGTAAATTCTGTCGGTTTCGACCGATTATATAGTACCTTGAGTAGACTAACGAAAAAATATTTATTACTATCGTGTATCCAGTATCATACATGTTTAACTCTGTAAAACTATAGTACCTTATTGTGTAATGCTGTATCCAGAACGATTGAAAGTTATTATAGATGTGAATGGTAAATGGTTGTTAGGAATGGTGGTGCTATATGTATGAATGTAACTTGTAAAACATACCTATCTTATATTATACATGTATTCACCGGTCACTTATTTAGTCATGGTTTAGCTCAAAAGGCTATACCTGTCTTTGAGACGAACATTTTTCTACTGACATAACACCAACTCTATCCTGCATATTATGATGAGAGACTATTGTATGTATATTTGCTGTCGTGATTATTATGGTATTATAAAACTTATGTTTGTCCAAGTTTATGTGTATTTATTTTTTGTGATTGTAGTTCGTACTTGTATGTTGGACTACTTGCCACCATTCAACATATAAAACACAATGTTTTATTGCAATAAACTACTGCCAACATGTTTATTATGTAAATCAGGGTTTTGTTAATTAGTTTCAATCAAACAGAATGAATTTAATTGTTAAGTATAGTCTCTAGGCTAATAATACATTTTGCCATTTCTTTTTACTATTTTTAAGGTCATCACATATTTTTTTAAGGTTTGTCTTATTGGTTTAGGCATAACGTAGGGAAGGTAGCTTTTTTATTTCTGACATGAAAGGTTTTTAGCACCATCTATTTTTTCATCTATCTATACATTTTAATTGATAAGAGTACATGTACATATAATTTATATTAAGAAGGCTGATTGATTATGCTGATTGGCTAGCCTCTATTGCATAGGTATACAAAACATGCTTTATGTTATTATTTCTTTTAAAAATACCTGCTCGTATATGACATTACGTTATTAGGTATGTTATAGTTGTTTCTTATTACGTTTTTTTAATCTTTCACACACATTAAAAAGTATCAGAGTTGTAAAAAGCTAAGACTATAATAGATCAGACATTTTCACATTAACCAGATTCACAGTGATGTGGTTATATCTACCTTCATTAATGTGATCTTACACACAAAGTATCAAAACTGTTTATTAGTAATATAACAATTACAGGTCGAAATAGACTGAACATACGAGATTGCACAGTACATTTCTATGGCCAGAGACATAAGTTCTACGTGACGACAAGTTTGTCTCTGCTCAGTCTGATTCTACCTTTACACAGCTTATCATTTTTACCAGCTTATTTACTTCATCCGCGCCGCAACTTAAATGAGTATGCTGAAACGATGTTAGGTCGCGGCCGAACACCTGCTCAACATAAGTGAGAATTGGCTTACATACATATAGTCACGAACGGCTCTGATGTTATGTTAACGTAAAACTAAAAACGGCAAAGTATTTTGTAATCAAAAATAATCACGTTGTTATTTATTGGTAAACTAGTTTCTTTAGGATCGTGAACTTTCTCTAATAAAACTATGTTCTATATAAACTTGTTTCAATTTAAAAGTAGGTACCTGCTACAGTTTAAGTACCTATCCTCTCTGTTATTAGCACGTCTGCGCTATCTTATTTGTTAGAAGAGGTCTTCGTAATTATAATCTTTATCCATAATAGTAAATATTGTTTTCAGGCTGCTTTTGAACAATTTCACACACAAATCAAATCTATCCAAAGATTTTGTATAATAAGCGGCACGTAAGTCTAGCGCTGGACGATACGTTTAGGGGATAGCTGCGCATAATAGGTACTGTCGCGCACGCAATACAATGATTACTTTTATTAATTATTCGCTAAATTACGTTAATGACATTATTTTAATTTAATGTCAAATAGTAAGTCTAGCGCTGAACGAAATGTAGAGGATAGCTGCGCATGAGTGGGTACTGTGGCGCACGCAAATAATATTACCTATACCTACCTTAAGTTTATGGGGAGTGGAAAAATAAAGAAATAGAATTGGTCTATTTTTATTTTAGATTGAAGTCTAAGTAGTCTGAATCAGAAAATGGTATCACGCCTCTAATGGTGTCTAGACAGGGCCTTTTGCTTTTTGAGGGCTCGGGCTCAGGGCTGCTTCGTTCGTCGGCACTAGCAGCGTCATCTTCATCAAACTCACTATCCTCTGAACTATCTCCATCAACGCGAATAATGGTTTCTTCTGTTACCACATCCACGACATTCTATATCCATTACCGTTACCTGTCGAACGTCCTGGAGCATAGATCTGACCTCAGAAGAAGTCAAAAAGTGATTTCTCAGAACACTGCATACCATAAATACATCGTCTCTCGCTGAAGTGACTCTCTTGCGACCTTGCCCTGCACGTCTCGTCTCACCAGTCTGCTGATAACGACTAAAATTTCGCTAATCGCCAATGGTGCATAAGTAAAAGAGTAAGAGGCGACAACTCGAACACTCCTATTGGAAGACGTAACATTGAAGATACAACAAATAATAACATTACAAGGAAGCCTATAGTGACAAGTTAATTGTCTCTAGAAAGTTCTTCCTTTAATAAAAATGACACTTTATGGAAGTATTGGTTCCATTTCTTCGATCACTGCACCTTTAACAACAAACGAAAAAAGTGTAGAAATTGAACAATTAAAAAATGAGCTCGAAGAAATGACAAAACAGCTCATAAGGGCCAGAGAAGAAATAAACACATTACCTACCTACAGACTGAAAATTCAGAAATGAAGATCACCATTGGTAAATCAAGGATCAAAATAAGCAAGAGCGCCACAAAACGAATACTCCGGGTCAAAATTATACTGTTGGCAAAAATAACCACATTAAACCTCTGTGGCGCAGCGGGCGAAGGTCCTCCTGTGACGCAAGAGGTTGCGGGTTCGATTCCCGCCTCGGGACAAATGTCTGTACGATCTGCAGATATTTGTTCAGGGTGTTCTGGGTGTTTTTCTATGTATAATAAAAATATCTATCTATGTAGTATAATGTATTAAGTATATCAGTCATCTAGTACCCATAACACAAGCTCTGCTTAGCTTGCGGCTAGATGATGCTGTGTGATTTGTCGAGCATTATTTATTTATTTTATTTTATTTAAATCAGTTTCAGGAGATAATATTCCTCAGTTTGAACAAGAGACCGACCACGTGACTCCTAACACCATGAAAGTAAAATCAGATTCGTTTATAGAACACACAGAGGTTAAAAACACAACATCTAAAACAAATGGAGAAGTCAAATACCCAAAGATTTTAATAGTAGGTAGGTGATCAAGCCTGTAAAAATCTAGCTATAGAAATAAGAATAAGAAGAATAAGAATAATTTTTATTCAAAACTCAACTTAAAAAACAGTTTAGATGCGTAGGTAACAAAAATAAAATTAAAAGACTTAACATTTAGCTTATTCTAAATAATATAACTTTTTAGTTAGTCTACCTACCAATGAGTGAATGCAAGTGAGCATCATCGCAAAAATGTCGGTACCTAAACAGTTTAGGTGTCAATACTTTCCGTGCTAGTCAAAAGACTGTGTTACGGCAAAGTAGTGATTCCCGCCCCATATAAATACGGATCATAATAGCGGCGCAAAAACATTTTTTACCTGCGTAAGAAGACAAAAGCGTTTGAAAACAAAAGACACTAGCGATAAGGAATTGTGATCTTTTGTTTGGATAGTAAGTATACTGTAGGACAAACAAAATGGAGACATATTTTAAACTAACAGTATTTACACAAAAATAATGAATCAAGAAAAATAAATGAAGAAATGCCATCTTTAACATTTTGCTTATATTAATTAGTATTAAACAAATATTAAAATTATTTTATAATTATTATCGAGAAAAATAAAATAGATATTTATCTATATATTAATGTAGTAGATATTTAATATGTATGTATACTTATACTACGTAATAAAATAGTGTAATATATTTATTTAGAGTAAATTAATCATATAATATGTATTTTCATCAAATAAAATGATACAATAAATATATATATATGTACCTCATTTATTTTAATAAATTTTTGGTTATGTTTCAGTAATAAATAAAATCAATTTATTTGAGCCTTAATAGAAGTTGTTCTGTTTCGTTATAGTCTAGGTTACTAAAATATTCATCTAATGCTTTTTTACACATATATCTGGATTTATTATACAATGGGATCTTCTTACTAACGCGGTTATAAATAAATGGTGCCAATACATAGGCAAAATCTTGTGCAAAGGCTGTATTACAAGACGGTACGTGATATATTTTATGTTTCCTCCTTTTAGATTTTTTCTCCTGAGTTGGATGTAAGTGTTGTCTAGTGATAATCAATTTTAGATATAATTGCCTAACCGTTAATACAGAAAAATCCTTGTAAAGTTTTGAGGTAGAGTATCTAAAGGGTTTAAAATTAATAACTTTTATTACGCAGCGTTGTGACCGTTCTAGTTTAATCAAAGTGGTCTTTTTAGCGCCCCCCCAAGCTGAAATTCCATAGCTCATTATTGACTGGCACAAAGATATATACACAGTTTTATTTGTTTTTTCATCTTTTAGATGTCTAAGTTTTTTAAAAATGGGAAGCATTTTTCGTACCCGTAATTTTAAACTATCTATGTGGGGCTTCCAGCAAAGATTTCTGTCAATAATGATGCCGAGATATTTTATTTCATTAGTTTTACAAATAACATGACAATTACACTCATCTATATCATTGCCAGTGCATGTGTGAGCTTTAAGGGCGTGATTTATCGGTTGATGACTATTGTATATAGAGAATGTAATGTATTTGGTCTTTGTTAAGTTAAGAGTAAGCAAGTTGGCGCTAAGCCAGTCCATAACCACTCGCATTCCTTTCTCAGCAGTAGTAAATACTTCTTTCCATGAAGATTCCCTAAATACAATGGCCGTATCGTCTGCAAAAGTTATTATCTTAGCATTTTTTAACATCGTTTCACAGAGATCGTTTATATAAACTAAAAACAATGTAGGGCCAAGGACAGATCCTTGGGGTACTCCAAAAGCCATGGATCTTTTACTACTAGTATTATTTCCAATCCGAACACTTTGTGTTCTATCCGAAAGATAGTCAGTAATGAGATTTAATGGCATACCCCGAATCCCCAACGCTTCCAGCTTCCGTATTAGCAGAGGAACAGAGACCGTGTCAAACGCTTTGGCCAGGTCCAAGAACACCCCAATAGATTTTTCTTTATTATCCAATGAAATGATTAAACGACGCCAAAAACACAAGAATGCTAAAGAATACTTATACTATAATGAACATGTGTTATCCAAATGCGACAACTGATCATATTATGAGAAATTGTAAGCTTGACCTGCAAGAGTTAGGCAGAGATGATTGGGATGTATTTTCTGTTGGGTCTAATGACACTAATCCTACTAAGCTCTATATAGAACTATCTTCTACTATGCAAATGTTTTCGAAAACAACTGTAATTTTACTTGAGACTGTTAATAATCCATAGGTAGGTAATTAAATGAGGATAGACTCAATAAAGTAATGAAAAATATTGTAAGCAACTTCCCAAACAGTCATTTCCTAACTCTTTTTAAGACACAAAAAAAGCAATTAAGTACAAAAGACTAATACTTACGAACGCAAAAAAAGGTAACAAACATAATAAATGATACTAGGTATAAATAACCATGACTACAAAAAATGTTACACAGATAAAATATATGTAACGTTACAAAGACATAAAAAACAAAAAAAAATATTTAAATGTACCGGAATCACTCAGCCGTCTATGCAATACAAAAATAGAGAATGCAATGACGTGGGCTGAAAACTTCTCGACCTAGCCATCAAAGCAAATACAAGCTGATGCAGAAAATCCAGCATCGATCAGTTCACGAAGATCTAGTGTGACTCGTAATCATCTTTTTCGTACCTAATAATAATAGTTCGTTTTTGTCCCTCATGCATCTTTATAGGGAATAAATCGAAATTAGATCGGATCGATATAATTTTAAATGACCAAAATATAGACATTTGCTGCCTCAGTGAAACATTCCTGAATGATGATGATTCGGGTATGATACAGATAGATGGCTATCAACAAGGTTCACATTTTCATAGAAAGAAAATATCATTAAAAAGTAGGACACGTGGAGTTCGTGTTTCTGTAAAGAGGTAGGTATATCCTACAAGAAGATTGTTGGGGTTTTCTCCTCGTTGAGGGATACTCCAGTTATAGTTAAGTTGTAGGTAATAATATAGTTTACACCAAACCACTTGTTATAGTTTTAGATTTATTAAACACGTTAGATTAGGTAAGTTTAATAATCTGAGCCGCACGTAATGTTAAGTATGTATTTACATACTATTACACTAGTACGCCGATGTGCTGGCTATTTAGCCAGCACATCGGCGCGTGGCGAAGGTTTCGTTACGACTGTTAAAGACAGTTTACTGATCCATAAAGTAAAACTGCTGTATGAGCGATATTGGCTCGTACATACTCCCGAGGGAAGAAGAAAGTACTCAGTTAATGCGTACTCAGATCACTAAACGTAAAAAGCAACTACAACAATAAGCAGAGTTAAAAGTTAAGTTATAATTAGGTAAGAATATTAATGTAATAAGGATATTAATGTAATAAATATCATAATCTAAATCCTGATCTAACTGTTGGTGCCGGCTGAGGGATGTTCTTTAAATGTCTCATGTTCTCTCTCGAGTCTTTGTAGAGGTTTTAGTACTCGTAGTACGGGCCTTTTTCTTTGTACAGTTTGTACACGCAGTAAGGTGTTGTCCATATCGCCATACTATGATTGTGACTACAATTCCTCCCACCAGCAAAGTGCTTATCGTGTAGTTACTTATGTCGTGGACTGATAAGTCGTTAGGCAGGCTCTCTCGTCCTTTCTGTTCAATTATCTGGTTGTCTAATGATCTATGTTCATCAGATAAATCCAGTTGTGGCAGTACGATATTTGTCACTTTAGACGTTCCCTTCATATCGTTCGGTGAATCGATTTTGGGAATTTCTAATGAAATACCTTCTTTAGTTTTACTGCTAAAAACGTTGTGTGAATAAATTGTAGAGTCTTTGTGCTGTATCACACAATCCTGACCTAGGGCAAGCAATCCCGCCGTCGTAAGCATTGTTGTTGTTACTTGATTCTTGCATACTATACGGGTCGGGCACTCTGTTATGCAGTTATAGAGCCATATGTTAGGTCTCTGTAATTTTATCCATTGGTCAGAGCATTGGTGCTTAATCCAATCACAGGTGATGTTTTGATAAACATGTTGACTCATTATTTTAGCTTCACAGGATGCCGTTGGTCCATGTAAGTTGCTTATCGGCGTGTAGGTGTGGCAGATGTAGTTGTCCGCCTCCATCGTAGTACATAGTTGTCCCTTTTGTATGTTTTCTCTCCTTTGCTGCCACTTGTTTCTGTTCTGCAGTAAATGGAGATATTCTTTTGACCAGCGATCCCAATAGTGCCGGCGTAAGAGCTCAATAAGTTTCCAGTTGTTTCTGATGTCTATGGATTTCATGTCTTCGGGTTCATTTGTTGGTAAAGAAAGCGTCGGACTCCCCGTCAGAAAATGGCCAGGCGTAAGATAATCCAGGTCTTCCACATCTTCGGATACCGGACTCAATGGTCTGCTGTTCATGCACGCTTCAATCTGGGTAAGGAGCGTAGAAAATTGTTCGTAAGTTAATTTTTGTTGCCCGATTACCCGTTTTAGATGATTCTTCATAGATCGTACGGCGGCTTCCCACAAACCTCCTGCTGATGGCCAGGATGGAGCGTTAAAGTGCCACTCAATTTGAAGATCATTTATTTCGTTGAAGAACTCTGAAGAAAGCATCGTTTTATATTGTTGGAACTCTGTGTGTAATTCTTTCGCAGCTCCGACGAAATTGGTTCCGTTGTCGGAATAAATATGTTTTGTTGTACCCCTTCTAGCACACATTCGTTTCAGTGCTGCGATGAATGTCTGTGTGGACAAGTCAGAGACAAGTTCGATGTGTACTGCTTTAGTACACATACATATGAAGATGGCTATATAGCCTTTGCAGGTCTTGATTCCGCGACCTTTGTTTATTTTCATATCCACGTGACCTGTGAAGTCAACGCCACTATGGGAAAACGGTCTTGATGGTGTGATCCTTTCCTTTGGAAGGTTGCCCATTAGCTGCTCAGTTTGAGTTGTGGTGTAACGGCGGCATCGGACGCATCGTCGAAGCGTTTTCTTGACGACTCGATTACCGCTGATAATCCAATAGTTGTTTCTAGTGTAAGCTAACGTTAGTCTAGCCCCACCATGTAGAGTTCGCTGATGCGCCTTTTCTATAATTAATTCAGTCAATCGCCCCTCCGCTGGGATAAGGATGGGGTGCTTGATCTCCTTTGGTAGATGTGAATGTGTTAGACGCCCTCCGACTCGTAGAAATCCATCCGAGTCAAGATATGGATTTAATTTCAAAATATTGCTCTTGTTGGGAAGTTTTCCGCTATCTCTTAATGATTTTATTTCCTTTTCAAAGCAATATTCTTGTACTGATGTTATAATCATGCCGGTTGCGTTATTTATTTCATTCGAGTTCAATTCATTGCACTTACTCGAGCACATTTTGTGTTGTGATGCGTTTGCAAAACGTATGACCCAGGCAAGAATTCTCGTAATGCGATCTAGGTCACTGTGCCGTTCAAGTAATGAGAAAATTAGTTCGTTTTTGTTCGGCATGGGTTCCGTCGTGAAACAGTTTTTAACTAAGCCCTCATTTGTAATGTAAGTTTCAGATGACGGGACTTGTTCGTTTTGTTTCTTGAGCCAATGAGGTCCTTCCCACCACAAAGAAAAGTTGACAAGTTTTGATGGCGAAAGTCCTCTTGTTGCACAATCGGCGGGGTTTTCGTTACTCTTTACGTAACCCCATTTTGTTGCAGGAACGATGTTCGTTATTTCTTTCACTCGGTTAGTTACGTATTTTTCATATTTGTTTGGCTTTCCTTGCAGCCATGCTAAGACCACCTTAGAGTCTGTCCAACAGGATACTTTTAGGTTGTAATCTGTCAAAACTTTAGTTATTTTTTCTAGGAGCTTGGCTAGCAAAACTGCGGCACATAGTTCCAGCTTCGGGATCGTTAGTTTGTTTTTGATCGGTGCCACCTTAGTTTTCGCAGCAAGTAGGGTGATGACGTACGCGCCTATCGGTGACGTAGTCCGGCTGTAAATGACACATCCGTACGCTTGTTCGCTCGCGTCACAGAAAGCTTGTAATTCGATGGATTCATTGTTTTCGTTACGTATCCATCTGGGCAAACTGATGTTGTTTATGTTTGATAAATCAGCTTTAATTTTTGTCCATGCGCTAGCTATATCACGAGGTACAGATTGATCCCATCCAATGTTCTGATAAGCATCTCTCCATAGTTTTTGGAAGATAAGCTTAGTTTGAATTGTCATCGGAGCTAGCCATCCCAGTGGATCGTAAATCTTGCTGATTTCCGACAGCAGTCTGCGTTTTGTATAAATTTCTTCTTCAGTGATGCTTGGCGTTTCGCTTTTGAAATAAAACGTGTCGCTTACACCGTTCCATGCGAGTCCTAGTGTCTTACTGAACTCTTGTTGTTTGAAGTTGAAGTTTGTTTGGCTCTTTTCTTTCTCGTGTAGTTCCTTGAGAATAGATGGCTCGTTAGTAGCCCATTTTCGTAAAATGAAGCCACCCTTCTTTAGCAGCTCGTAGAGTTCCTTTTGTAGTTGTGTTGTTGTTTCGATACTATGGTGACCCGAAATGATGTCATCCATGTAACATTCATGACGAAGTGTCTTTTGTGCTAAAGGGAAAGCGTTGCCTTCGTCTTGAGCTAGTTGTTGGAGTGTACGCATCGCAATGAATGGTGCAGCTTTGGTGCCATAGGTCAGCGTACAGAGTTGCATCTCCTTGAGTGGTTCCCTTGCGGACTCCCTCCAGATGATTTTCTGGAGACATTGTTGACTTTGATGGATTATAAGCTGCCGGAACATTTTTTCAATATCAGCCGTTAGCACGTATTTGTAGACTCTCCATTTAATGATGAGAGATAAAATATCCTTCTGTAAATTAGGCCCCTTTTCCATCAAGTCGTTTAAGCTGTAGCCTGAGTCTGTTTTCATAGATGCATTAAAAACAGCTCGGAGTTTAGTTGATGTTGAGCTATCTCGTAAGACGCCGTGGTGAGGTAGGTAAACCTGTACTTTGCTTTCGGGCTTCGTCACAGGTTTCATGTGACCTAACTCGATGTACTCTCGAATAAACTTTTTATATAGTTGAGCAAAGTGTTCTTGTCTCGCCATTTTCTTTTCTAAACGAAGAAATTGAGCGATAGCTTGAGGCTTTGAATTGCCAAGGTTTGTTTCATAACCTTCTTGCATTGGCATTTTCACTACGTATCGCCCGCTGCTGAGTCTTTCTGTTGTTTGTGTATAAAATGTTTCACAATATTTGTCAGTTGTAGAAGATTCGGGTTCCGTTGGGACCTCTTCCACTTCCCAAAACCTTGACAGGTTATCTAGTTCCGTTAGAGTTACTAGACAGTTAAATTGCTTAGTAGCACCGCACAATATCCAACCCAGCTTGGTTTGTTGTGCTACCGGCGAGTTGTTATTATGTTTTAAAACTCCGTCCATAATGACATCAGAGTATATATCTGCTCCCAACAGAAGATCAATGGGCCCAGATATGTTGAAGTTCGGATCAGCTAGCTTAATGTTATTCAGATGTGTCCAGTTCTCCGTGTTAATTGTTGAGTTAGGCAGATTGCTAATTAGTTTTCGCATTACTAATGCTTCAGTTTGGAATTGATAATCCGAGTGTATAGATTTACATTCTAATTTGATCATTCCTTTGCTAGTACCCATTATAGTGCCGACCCCCGAGACAGAAGCGTTCATCTTATTGCGGGGTAGGTTCAGTCGTTGAGCTGCATTTTCTGTGATCAAGGTCACTTGGGAGCCTTGATCCAGTAATGCTCGTAGGATGACGTAGTCTCCTTCTTTGTTTCTGACATTCAGTTGAAGAGTTGTCAAAAGTATCTCTTGATCACCATTGATGTGGTTGGATGAGCGCTCAGCCGCTGTTGAGGTGGATGGCCGTGGTTTTTGGGTTTTAAAATTAACATCATGTAGAAGCGAATGATGATTATAATGACATACTTGGCATCGCTTCGTTGAAGTACACTTATTTTCGCCGTGACTGTAAAGGCAATTTTTGCATAAATGTAAATTCCTTGTCACTTCAATTCGCTTAGCGACATTCATGTCAATAAATGTAGGACACAGCCTCAGTACGTGTTCTTTTTTGCAGAGAGGACAGTTCCGCAATGTGGAATGGTAGGTTTTTGCCCATTTATTAGCGTTATTAGAGTTCGTTGATTTATGCCCGTTATAATTTTTCTGATTGTTTGAATAGTTTTGTTTTTGATCACCCTTTTTGGTACGGGCTGTTTCCAATGTCATGAACTTCAACTCCAGGAACTCCATAAATTCCTCTAAGTCTGGTAGCTCCCGCGAATGCTTCATGTTTTGAATATAGTCACCGTAGGTGGCATCATCTAGTTTTGATGATAATAGATGAACGATAAGCGGTCCCCATATAGGGATATTTATTCCCATGTTCTCCAGTGCATTTAAACACTCTTTCGTGGTGTCATGCAGCTTCATCAGGTTAGATGAATCCGGTTTATCGATAATTGATTGATTGAGAAGGGTATCTATATATGAGGTGAATAGAAGTCGCTTGTTGTCAAAGCGATGCTGAATGATATCCAGGCATGCATCATAGTTCTCGGAACTAACGGGAAGGTGTTTTATCAAACGCTCCGCTTCACCCTTCAATTTCGATTTAAGAAACTTCATCTTCTGAGTTTTGTTCAGCGTTGGATTGTTATGGATCATCTCAAAGAATAAGTCTCTAAAAGGGACCCAGTTATTGTAGGCTCCGTTGAACTCCGGTAATTCCATCCGTGGGGTTGTTTTTTCATAGTGAGATGTTTCAAACATTTTTCTGTTTAGATTTTCCTTGAGGTCATCGTAGATGTGTTCCCAGTATTCGTACTTTTCTTCATACTCCTTATCACTTCCTTGTAATAAGTAGCTGAGTTCCCAATGGATCTTGTCAATAGATGCCCACTTTGTTTGTATGATGTTTAAGTGATCTTGTAGTTGCCACTTTTCTTTCGTTTCATATGGATTTATTTTGGATACTGCACGTTCCAAAGCGTTAAAGTTAAACATTTGATTACGATAGAGCACTGATATTTGCTTATCCGTATCTTCTACCGTAGGCTGGTTTACTTTAGACGTACCAAATTTTGGTGTACCATGATTTTCTGGCACTTTCAGCTTCGATACTTCCGAAGATCCAGGCACAGTCTTTAATAACTCGCTTTGTAATTGAGTCATAGATTCCATTGTTTCGTCGAACATGGTTCTTGTTATTTGATAAATGTGTTCTTTGTAGTAGTCATGGTCGGCTTTCGCTAACTCATACTTTTTCAGGATCTCGTGATTTGAGATAAACTCGTCCCAGTGGGATCGCAAGGCTTCAATACGCTTTTTGAGGTAGTCTAGCGATTTTCTACTCAATGGATCCTTTTTATAGTTGGATTGAAGAGATTTGATTCTCTCGTAAGAATTTTGTTGCTTGTTAATAAGTTCAAGAAAGTAATTTTCTTCCGCCATTGTTAACAGCTAGTGGTTGGTTTTTGTGTACTCACAGTAGGTTCACAGTTAAGTTGATTAGTAGCAGTAGACGTTATCTCCGCACGTATTTTAATAGTTCAGTAGTAACAGCAGAAGACGTTATCTCCGCTGCGCTAGCTCGTTGTGCAATTTTCTGTCGTTCAGTGTAGCTTTCCCGCTTTACGCTATTTGCACCTTCTCAATGCTGCTGGTGAGACCCGCTGGTGGGAGGCCAACAGCACCGAATTGCTAACGTAACCGAAAAACACCACACAAAACACTTTCCAAAAATAATTGCTTCTTCTTGTCGAAGGTTCGAAGGACCAAAAGGATGTTGGGGTTTTCTCCTCGTTGAGGGATACTCCAGTTATAGTTAAGTTGTAGGTAATAATATAGTTTACACCAAACCACTTGTTATAGTTTTAGATTTATTAAACACGTTAGATTAGGTAAGTTTAATAATCTGAGCCGCACGTAATGTTAAGTATGTATTTACATACTATTACACTAGTACGCCGATGTGCTGGCTATTTAGCCAGCACATCGGCGCGTGGCGAAGGTTTCGTTACGACTGTTAAAGACAGTTTACTGATCCATAAAGTAAAACTGCTGTATGAGCGATATTGGCTCGTACAAAGATAGAATGGTTGCAAGGTTTATCATTAGAGAAGCACTTCGAGTGCTGCGGTATTACTTTGCCAGAAATTAATTAGGTAAGTACACAATAGTTTGCCTTTACAGAACACCGGACAGTAATTTCCAGTTAACAACATTATAATCGTTCAATCAGTTTCAAATATTTTGAAAAAAAAAATTGTATTTTTTTTGTTTTTTTGCTGTATTGAAAAATCTTAGCCTCCTTTTTGTATTTTTTTTAAATAGTAAAAACAAAATAAAAAAAGTTAAAAACAAGCATAAAAATCTTAGCTCTAGGCAATAGTTTGAGAGTTTTGGCAGTTTGAAAATTACACTTTGCAAAGCGTAGGTAAGTGAAAGAAAAAAAAGGTCATAGTAATAATAATAATCATTTATTGACACCACTTATTAACCGGTCTACTTATAACCGGTCCATACTTTTTAACCGGTCTCTCTTGGATCCTTTCAGCTTTTTCTTCATACTCAAAAAAAGATCCGCAGCAAACACCTTATCAGTTAAAATATTATGAGTGTCGTTGTCGATATATCTCTCTTTTTTTAAGTATTCCAATAATTTGTTTAAGAGAAGCAATTTTCTTTTTCATTCGTAGATTTTTACGTCTTAAACATTGTATCATTAGTGTATGTTTTTTTTGTAGTCGTACCTTCCTTCGTAATTCTTGACGCATTTTTGATTTATTTGGAGAATCGTAAACGGAATCAAGATCAGACAAATCTTCATTTATGCCGACTTGCCCAGGTAAACAACTCCCAGAACTACCAGATGATATGACTTTAATATTGCTTATCATACTTTCAGAAGTTTCCATACAAAATGAAGAAGCTGTAGGGATCCTAATTGATCGGGTATGCAGAGTGGAAATAACCAAGTCGGTTGTAAGTAGAGTAATAATGAATATATTTATTTTTTTTTTTTTTTTTTTTCGAAATGACAATATATGTTGTTGACCGCAGATGGCCATGACAACGTTACCGGACTATGGCGAGCGCAGAAGGCGCCCAGCCGCAAAAGTTAGGTTGGGGCAACAAGCTCAAGGGCACCACTTAGGTTCGAACCACGGCTTGGACTGTTGCCAGAATTTTTGAATCTACTGAAGGATAGCGTCTAGGTGCAAAACTGCACCTTTAGACGGAAGAATGTATTCTTCGGCCCCGCCGGCGGGACCGGTTTTTGAATATGTGTCTAACAGCTAGTGTGGGACGGGTTGACGTCACCTCCGGGTTAGCGGCGGTGAGCTCGTCAACGGGCAAGCCGAGAACGTGTCTCGGTCGACGGAGGAAAGAACTCGTGGGCAATGGCTCTATCGGGTAGTCGGAGGGTAATCCCGAGATTAACGGATTGGAGTGTTCCGCCGCCACTTCATAAAAACGCTTTGAAGCAGTTTTAATAAAGTGTTCGATGGACTCGAGTTTGAGATCTCGGTGGAGGTCTACATTGCGCATGTACCATGGGCAACCCGTGGCCCTGCGCAAGAAGTTGTTTTGGACTACCTGAAGGCATCTAACATGACGGGACTGGCCAAAGACGACAGAGGAATATGTCATTATTGGCCGTACAACTGTCTTGTAAAGTGTCACTTTATTTCTAAAGGACATTTTACTTTTCGAGTTGAGAAGGCTGTTTAACCGGCTAAGCACGAACTTCGCACGATTAGTGACAGACCTTATGTGGGGATAGAAGGAGAGACGTCTATCTAGGATTACTCCTAGGTAGCGAGCTGACCTAACCCAAGGGATGGGTTTATCGAAGAGGAGGAGAGGCTGGGGCAAGAAGGGACTCCGAGTGAAGTACACTGCTGCACTTTTCGTCGGGTTCACCTCTATGCGCCACTTTCTGAACCAGGCACCTAGGGTGTCTAGTGCAGCCTGCAGCCTTATGCGTACGCGATTCCTGTTCTTATCGGACGCGTACAGAGCCGTGTCATCGGCGAAGAGGGCAAGTTCGACTTGCGGGTGTCGGGGAATATCGCTGGTGTACAGCGTGAAAAGAAGGGGAGCAAGGACTGAGCCTTGAGGAACTCCAGCTCGGACGGGTTTGGGGTCTGAGAGCGTGCCTTCCACGCGGTAGCGAAAGCAGCGGTTCGACAAGTAGTCTCGTAAGATGAGTACGAGCCTGTCTGGCACTCCAAGCAGGAAAAGCTTGTAAACCAAGCCATTGTGCCAGACTTTGTCGAAGGCTTTAGCTACATCGAGGAAGACAGCGCCCGTATCTGCTGGCCAAGTGTGATGCCACTTGGACAGGATGTGCTCCGTGATGCGGAGCACCTGCTGGGGACAGGAGTGATGGGCTCGGAAGCCAAACTGTTCGTCAGGCAAGAGACTATGCTCATTGACGTGACGCCAGAGACGTCTCAGAAGGAGACGCTCATAGATCTTCCCCAGGGAGCTGAGGAGACTGATGGGACGGTAGGAGGAAGGCTCGTTTGCCTTTTTGCCCGGTTTGTGGATGCCAATTACGTTGGCTTCCTTCCAGACATCAGGGAAAGAGCAGTTAGCCATGGCAGCATTGAAGATGCTGACCAGGAGATGTATGAGGGCAACAGAGAACTTCTTGAGTACTCTGTTGCTGATGCCGTCCAAGCCAGGGGACTTCTTAGGGCGAAGATCTTTAATGATCTGGGCAACCTCTGCCGCTCTAATGAGGTCCAAAGGAGGAGCAGAGGGGGGAAGGGAAACTAGGCGGTCGACTTCACTGTTCACCATGTTAAGGTGATCAGGGTCGACGGGTTCAAGACTAGGAGAGCATTGGGATTCAAGACTCTCAGCTAGCGCGTCTGCTTTTTCCTTGTCATCAAACGCAGGCGTTTGGTGATTCGGGCGAAGCAGAGGGGGCAGGATTGAGATACCATCTGATTTCATAGATCTAGCCAGGCTCCAGTAAGCTAGATGCCCGGGTTCGATATTAGAAAGCAGATTGTCCCAAGAAGTGTTACGGTGCTCCTGAATGGCCCTCTTCACCTTGCGGCGAAGCGAGTTCATTCGGAAGCGATTTAGTTCGGAGGGCCAAGAACTAAAGCGACGAGTTGCTGCGTTCTTCTCTGTGATCAGTCGTCTTATCTCATCAGGCAGGACACAGTTACGATCAGGCGTAGCTGGGACCTGTCTAGACAAGTCGCGAACGGCGGATTGGACATGACTGGTCAGAGAGTCGACCGCAATAGCAATGTCGTCAGGGGACCTAATGTCGTCGGGGATTTTATCCAAGTCGGGAGAATGGATAACCTTGAGGGCTTTCTCAAGTTTATACCATTGCACCACAGTCTTGGTCGGGGGAGTAGGGTCCGGCAGAGGGCCAAGTCTTAATATGACGGGACGGTGGTCAGAGTCTAGTTCCTGCATCACTACTATGGAGCTCATCCGAAGGGATACGTTCCGCAGCAGTGCGAGGTCTAGAGTTTGGTTGGAAAAACCAATACGTGGGGAATATCGAGTGTGACACATGGGGGCAATAAGATCTAGATTTAAAGAATCTAGATAGCCTGAGAGGAGGGCGCCGTTTCTATTACGTATCGAGCAATTCCACATAGGGCTTTTGCTATTGAAGTCGCCAGCCAGAATGACTGAGCTTCCAAGACTGAGAAGGGATTCTAGGTCGCTTTTAAGAAGCTTCCTATTAGGGCTAAGATAGCAGGATGCAATGATAACCGGTTGATGACCGGTCATTGCAAGTCTGCAGACAGAGACTTCTAAGTCTGTTAAGGGCGGGGGATCAATGGGAATGCAGTGCAGCGACCTCTTGAAATAAATGGCAGTACCGCCTTTAGGGGCGTTCGTTCTGTCATTTCGTACCATTTGGTAGTTAGCGATCCTAGGATCGCGATGGCACTGTTTCAAGAAGGTCTCCTGCACTAGCAGAATATCTATTTGGTGATTGACAAGGAATTGCTTCACGAGTTCTTTCTGAGGAGATAGGCCGTTAGCATTAAAAAATGCTAACGAGAGGGAGCGGGGTTTCAGTCTTTCTTTCTGCACTGCCATACTAAAAAGACTTGAAAGTGAGGGCGTCGAGAGACGCCATGACATCCTGATGATTAGAGATAATCATCAGTTTCTCTATGGGCGACTTCGCCAGGCTAAGCTTGCGCAGGAGCGCATTCACCGATCCGAAATCGATGTTCGGTAGCCCCAGGCTAGGGTTCTCAGCAGCGGGAGCTGGCTGAGAGGGCCTAGTGGGGCGGGGTAGGGGTGCGGGGGCAGGGGCGGAGTGAAGCTCCTGGGAACGCGGGGGAGAGGATACACCAGTTGTTGCCTGAAGGGCGCGGCTGGTGTAGCCCAAAGGTCTCGCCCAAGCTGACACAGCAGGAGGGGCGGGGGGCAACAAGGACACCTTCGGAGATGTCCTCGCGTGTTGGGGTGGGGCGGGGCGGAAGCGCTCCGGAGCCCTAGCATGCGCTCTCCTAGCGCTTGCCTTTGGGGCTCTGGGGCAGCCGCGATAGTTCGCGGTGTGCCCCTCGGTCCCGCAGAGCACGCAACTAGGCGGCATGGGGTCATTGGGGACGCGCTTGCAGTCAGCGGTGCCGTGGTCACCCAGACACTTGACGCAGCGGGGGCGGGCAAAACAGTTGCGCGCAGAGTGGCCATATAACTGGCACCTGTGGCACTGTCCGGGGGGGCCCTTCCTGAAGGGAGCCTCTACGTAGAGGCCGGAAAGGCGACACACGGTTTTGACGCCGAATATCGCCTTTCCTTCGGGCGAAAGGTCAAGGATGACTAGTACAAGATCGAACGGGGTCTTGTCCCGTCCGCTGTACATGCGGTGGACTTCCCTGACGGGGAAGCCCTGATCGCAGAGGTCGGACTTAATTACATCAGAGTCGAATTCCGCGGGGAGGCCGCGGATGACTACGCGCAGAAGGCGCTCGCTCTCGAGAGCATAGGTATGAAAACCTATGTTCTCAGCGCGGAGGACAGACGTCAGACGTCGGTGATCGTCCGATGTCTGGACGTGGATCTTAATAGAGTCCTTGATGGACTGGGCCTTGGTGAAATTAACCTTTTTCAAGGTTAGAAGCCTCTCCACGCTGGCCCATTTGGCCTTTTCGCGGAGGAAAACAGGCGGGGGGGGTCTCTCCTTGCGGAGGGTGGCGGGTTCGGCGGGGGTCGCGGGGGGAGTAGGCGGGCGGGTAGCCGTAGCCTCTACGGGGACTGCAATCTTAGCCGGAGGGGCTAAGGCCGATTTGTGCGACGACTTCTTCCTGCGCCGTTTGCCGCCTTCGACGACAGTGTAACTGTCGTCGGAGGACTGCTCCGACGAGGAAGAGTTGTCGCTCGGGGAGGGTTCGAGCTCCATCGCCGAAGCGTCGGAGTCCGAATCGGAGGAGGAGAATGAATATATTTATCCTAAAAATTAACATATAAGTAGTTTTTAATACATTTCGTTTCGGCGCTGAAAGACGGAGCGTCTTCTTGCCGCGTCGACCAATAGGGCGCGAGCGCGCCGTCGAGTGTCGCCCGTGCAAACCGTCTCACACCGCTCTTCTATAAATATAGGTTTTTTCACGGGCGACGCCCCTTTCGCCTTCAGGCCGCCGTGACGAGAAGACGTATCGAGAGCTCTGCGCGGCGTGACGACTCGGAGCTGTACGCGGTGCGAAGACTCGGAACACGCAGTACCTGGAGCTGATGTCGTTCTGCATGATCACCTCGTTCTTATCAGGGCGAAGGATGATTAATGTTTCTTATGGCCTGGCTGGTTGAACTTCTTGTTTCTTGCCGAATTGCTGTCTGCGTGCTATTAAATATTATGTGATGTGATGTGATGGTTCTGTGTTTTATTTATTCTGGTAATCCATGGTAAAGGTATGTTGTTTAACTTCTAACGGTAACGGTAATCTGGTAAAAGGTATTCAAGGTAGATAATCTGGTAAAGGAGGTGAGTAATCTGGTAAAGGAGGTGGTAAGGTAGGTACGTAGTAGATACGTAGCTACATGGCTCCCTCCCTAGCGAAAGCGTACCGGGAGCTTGACCTCTCTTCCATGGCCTGTTCTCTTTATAATTGAAGGCGGGCTTGATTGAGTTGAGCTCGTGGTGGCAGGTATTTTAATTTCCGGTGATTGTGAAGGTACTGATGCGGGGGTCTCTGCACTGTAGGTATCTTCAACCATTGTAGTGTAGGCCGGCTTGAGTCTATCTATTGAGACTACGTTTGATTTTCTTCCGGGTAGTAACAGCTTGAATGTTTTTTCGTTCCGTTCTAAAACTGTGTATGGTCCATCGTAGGTAGGTTGCAGTGGTTTTCTTACGGCGTCGTTTCTTATAAACACTTGTTTGCAGGTTTGTAGATCTTGATGTACGAATATGGGTCTATTGCTTCCGTGTGATGATGTTTGTTGCTCAGGTTTAACTGCGTTGATAGTTTCGCGTAGCTGGCTCACGTAGTCGAAATCCAAGCTTTGTTCTGATGATGTTGCTGATGACGTAGTGAAGAAATCACATGGTAGACGCAGATTGTACCCGTAGGTAAGTTCAGCGGGACTGACGCCTGTGTCAGTACGTGCGGCGGCTCGCAGTCCTAGTAGTACGGTAGGTAACTCGTTTATCCACGTTGAATGTTGCGATAAGCGAGCTTTGAGTGACGTTTTGAGTGTGCGGTGCCAGCGTTCAACCATTCCATTTGCTTTCGGATTATATGGACTACTTCTTGTTCTTTCTGTTCCGACGGTGTTGAGAAGTTTAGCAAACAAACTACTTTCGAAGTTTCTTCCTTGGTCGGAGGTTATTATCCTTGGAGAGCCGAATCGAGTTATCCAATTTTCGTAGACGATTTTCGCCACTGAGTCAGCTGACATGTCATCCGTAGGTATAGCTTCGGGCCATCGTGTCGCTCGGTCTATCATTGTTACGAGATAGCGATATCCTTGAGGTGAAGTAGGTAACGGGCCGACTATGTCGATGTGTACATGTTGAAATCTTTCCGTTGGCGGGAAAGACGATAACTCGCTTGTTGTGTGTCGGTTCACTTTGCATCGTTGGCACTGTATACATTGCTTAGCCCAGGTAGCGACATCGGTGTTCATTGACGGCCAGAAGAATTTTTCGGTGATGAGTTTCCGCGAAGATCGGACTCCCGGATGGCTGATGCTGTGTAGTGCGTCGAAAGCTTGTCTTCGGTAATTTTCTGGTAGGTATGGCCGGGCGCTCGATGTTGAAGTTTCACAGTAGATTGTTTTTCTTGAGTTAGGCAGTGCTATTTTTGTTAACGATAGGTTGCTTTGTGACGCAAGTCTATCGATAATATCTCTGTCCTTTTCTTGCGCTTCGGAGATTTTTTCATAGTCGAGTGATGTAGGGCATGTGATTATGTCGATAGGTATTCGACTTAGCGCGTCGGCTACAATGTTTTCACTGCCGCTTATGTGGCGTATATCTGTGGTAAATTCGCTTATGAAAATTAGCTGTCTTGCTCGGCGAGGTGTTTCTGTTGTGGATGGTGATTTTTGTAGAACGAATGTGAGAGGTTTGTGGTCGGTGAAAACGATTAGGTTTCTCCCCTCGAAGATTTTCCGAAAGTGCTTGATCGCCATGTAGATAGCTAGTAGCTCTCGGTCGAATGTGCTGTAGTTGCGCTGTGCATCGGAGAATTTCTTTGAAAAATATCCGAGTGGTTGCCATCTTTTGTTGATAAATTGTTGAAGTACAGCTCCCGCAGATAGATCGGATGCGTCGCTGAAAATGGCCAGTGAGGCTTGGTGTGATGGATGAGCGAGAAGTGCAGCGTTTTGAATCGCAACTTTACAAGCTTCAAAGGATTTGTTTGCGTCTTCGGTCCAGTTGATGATTGATTTATCCTTTTTCTTGGCGTTGTGTAGGTACGCATGTAGCGGGGCTTGAATCTCAGCGGCTTTGGGTATGTGTTCTCGGTAAAAATTTATCATACCCAGAAAACGTCGTAATTCCTCGATAGTTTTTGGCTTGATATAGCTGCATATTGCGGACACTTTTTCTTCAGGCGGCTTGATGCCTTCTTGATTGACAGTGAAGCCAAGGAACTTGACTTCTTGTTTTCCGAGGACGCATTTTGATGGGTTTATTGTGATGCCATTGTCTTCTAATCTTCTTAGGACTGTTCGAAGGTGGTTTTTGTGAGTATCTTCATCGGGGCTGGCTATGAGTAGATCGTCGATGAAAGCGAATACGAAATCTAGGTCTTTCAGCACTTCGTGAATGAAACGCTGAAATGTTTGTCCCGCATTGGTCAAACCAGGGCACATGCGTGGAAATTCGAAGAGGCCCATTGGTGTCATAATGGCTGTCTTTTCGATGTCTTCTTCCCGTACCTTGAGTTGTTGGTAGGCACGGTTGAGGTCTATGGTGCTGAAGATTTTCTTGTTTGATAATTGGAATGTGAAGTCTTTTATTCGCGGGATAGGGTAACGATCAGGAACAGTGATCGCGTTCAATCTTCTATAGTCTCCGCATACTCGTATATCCCCATTTTTCTTAGGTACAATGTGAAGAGGTGATGACCATGGGCTTTTGCTTGGGCGGCATAGACCTTGATCTATCATGTTCTGGAATTCTTTTCGTACTTGTTCGTAGCGATGCGGTGCAATTGGGCGGGCTCGACAGTGGAGTGGTTGTCCGGTAGTTTCGATGATATGTTCAACATTTTGCTTTTGTGTTAGATTCATTGCAGTAATTCTTGTAATTCCGGGGAATGCCGATAAGATGTCGTGGTACGATGTTTGTAAGTCGATGCTGCGGACTGTAGGTATGTTGGTGGCTCGAACGAAAGAATTTGCTGTGAGGCTTGTTTTCCCGTCGATGAGTCTTCTGTTTTTAATGTCGACGATTAGTTGGTGATGCTCTAGGAAATCTGCTCCGATGATGGGTTTTCCAACTTTTGCGATGATAAATTTCCATTTGAAAGGTCTTCGTAAATTAAGGTCGAGTTCCATCGTTTTTTCCCCATACGTTGGTATTATTGTGTTGTTTGCGGCGTAGAGGTTGAAGTTTAGCGGTTGAGGTAGTGCTCCTTTTGCCGGAGGTAGTACAGAGATATTAGCTCCGGTGTCGATTAAAAATTGTTTTCCGGTTTTCTTGTCCGTGACGAAAAGGCGGTAGGAATTGTCACAAGCGCTGGGTTCCGCCGCGGCCAGCGTGCTTGTTAGTTTGTTCGGCTTCGTGTTTTCTTTTTTGAATGAGCATGGTGTAGTACAGTGGTAGGCTTCAGCTCCAAAACGACGGTGGTAGTAGCAGTAGGGTGTTGGTGTCTGACTTCGTGATCTGTTGTTTTCATCTGGCCTGTTGAAGGAACGGTCTCGTCGGTAATTTTGGTTTTGCTGTTGATTCTTAAGGGCGGCAACTTCCAGTGATAATTTGCGTAATTCTTCTTTGAGTGCTTCTGTCCATTGTTCTTGATTCATTTTTCTTTTCTTCGTCTGTGTTCCTTTTCGGGGTCACCAATTGTAGGGATCCTAATTGATCGGGTATGCAGAGTGGAAATAACCAAGTCGGTTGTAAGTAGAGTAATAATGAATATATTTATCCTAAAAATTAACATATAAGTAGTTTTTAATACATTTCGTTTCGGCGCTGAAAGACGGAGCGTCTTCTTGCCGCGTCGACCAATAGGGCGCGAGCGCGCCGTCGAGTGTCGCCCGTGCAAACCGTCTCACACCGCTCTTCTATAAATATAGGTTTTTTCACGGGCGACGCCCCTTTCGCCTTCAGGCCGCCGTGACGAGAAGACGTATCGAGAGCTCTGCGCGGCGTGACGACTCGGAGCTGTACGCGGTGCGAAGACTCGGAACACGCAGTACCTGGAGCTGATGTCGTTCTGCATGATCACCTCGTTCTTATCAGGGCGAAGGATGATTAATGTTTCTTATGGCCTGGCTGGTTGAACTTCTTGTTTCTTGCCGAATTGCTGTCTGCGTGCTATTAAATATTATGTGATGTGATGTGATGGTTCTGTGTTTTATTTATTCTGGTAATCCATGGTAAAGGTATGTTGTTTAACTTCTAACGGTAACGGTAACGGTAATCTGGTAAAAGGTATTCAAGGTAGATAATCTGGTAAAGGAGGTGAGTAATCTGGTAAAGGAGGTGGTAAGGTAGGTACGTAGTAGATACGTAGCTACAAAGCATTATGGTTGTCCTTTGTAACACCGAAAGATACTTCTTCATTGGATCCCGAACATTTCTAAAAATAAACTTTCCTCAACCTCGCGACTAACACTACCTTAGAGGTATAATTTTTACCTTCGCCGGTCCACGGTGCGCCACTTCGGGCGGAGCGCGGTGGCGAAAAAATGTGTGCAAGGTAATTCAACGGGAAAAATACAAAACTCGAATAAAATTTATTCGAGTTTTGTTAACATACCTAAATATATTTTACATAATAAGCAATAGTATAATAGTACAACTCTAATCATCAATATAATTAGAAAATTGTGAACCTTAAAACTTTTTTTTTAATTTACTCAAAACTATTTTTGTTACTTTATAAAAAATATGACTTACCGGATCGTCTAAAACATTCGTTACGCAATCGCTTATTTTACCTGTTTCTTCAAGTAAAACGTCACAATCATCATCATCATCTGTTTCGAATGACGTTAGGAACAATGCCTGTAAAATTATCAGACAGAAAATCATAAACACGGCAGTTTAGCAAAAAATCGGCCACATGAAAGAAATTCCTATCTATTAGGGTATCTCCCCTTTGACTACGGACCCTTAAAACAAAATCAGTCACATTAAATTACCTTGCACGGTATAGCTTCCTTTTTTAACCTACGACGCTTTTGGTTGTTGACAAAATACAAGTCCTTGGCACGGAAATGGTCAGAGCAAATAACTGTTGTTTTAGCTGGTTGCCAGGCATCCTGTCCGCGGCTTTTTCTTATTGTTTCTATCCACTTACTTCTTAAAATAGGATCATTAGGTATTCTGTAAAAAAACAAATACACGACACCGGCTTTACCAATTAAAGTAGTCAGTTTTGTTTTATTTAAATTGGTACATATGTACGTAAACTACAATTTTCTTATTAAGTACATTGTATATCTATTTTATTAATAATTTTACGAGTACGTAAAGTAGGCAAGTAAGTATTTGGTTCCACTTAGGGACAAACAGACAACTGTACAGTGAAACGGCGGCGGCAAAATCTCGTTGAATCCGTTGGATCGTGATTTTTTTTTCATATTAGCATATTTACGAGGGAAATTTTATAGTCAAAGAGCAGGCAACCCTGCATACATGGCGTCGTATTTATGGACAACATAAAATTTTATTTTAATTGATTCTTTCACTTAACACTAATTGAAAGTTGACTTACCGATGATAAGTAACTTGTTTATTTGTTTTTTCTGCACACTGTTATAGCGCACATCGTCATTTTTGTATGCAACAGAATACGTGTTTACCGCACTACAGTCTTGCCACTGACTGAGCGGCCGGGACGAACTTTTGAGCCAACAGTTGGCTGATATATTTTTTGACGTTTAGATGCTCGAACTCATTGAGAGATATGTCTAGCAGCTGACATATTATTAGTAGATTTTTCTATAATAAATTATTGTACATCAGTGAGTTGTAAATAGTTAGAGTAGCTATACCAAACAAAAAACGTGTCGCAACTTGATGACAGCGGGGGTGCCTGCGCGGGGCGCGCTCGCCCCCGCACACAAGTATTCGCTGCAGCGCTACACGATTAGAATGTCGTCTATCCATACCATCAATACATGCAGCGCTAGATCGCTAATAGAGAATAGTTTTCTCGCGACCAAAACGTCGTAAGCGCCGTGAATTTCGTGGCGCTTACACGTTTCGTTCAACATAGTGTAACAACATGTCGCTCTAATAGATTTTTTTCACCGCAGAAGGGACACTTCAGACAGCTATTAATGCAGTAATGTTAATGCAGTAGGTACCTATGAATATTATATTTCAAAACGTAAAAATATAATAAGTACATTAAATTAAAACGAATCGTTAAGCGTTTAAAGTCATTTTTTTTAAATAAATTGGTATTTTATCCAACAAGTACGTACATAGGTAGGTAGGTACTTACACTAACTAGACCCCACACTTTATTTCACTCTGCCCCTCCTCTCATGCCCGTGGATGCAGTGAGAGCCTGCTAAGGGATACCTCCGAAAGATGGGCAGCAGCGTCTTTCCATATACCAACATCCCATACTGCGCTCGCCAACCCGCCTGCCAAGCGTGGTGAGTATGGCAACTACCCCTCATGGAGACCCATGAGGGAGGCCTTTGTTCATTAGTGGACGTTTTTTGGCTGAAATGATGATGATTGGGCTAGATAAGCCCAAAACTAAGCAGAGCTCTTGTTATGGCTACTAGATAACTGATATAATAAATACAATACATAAATACCTATTTATTTATTATTATACGTAGAAAATGACCTGAACACCCAGAACAAATATCTGCAGCGATCACTAAACATTTGTCCCAAGGCGGGAATCGAACCCACCTCCTGCATCGCAGGCGAACCTTCGCCCACCACGCCACAGAGGTCGTCAATCGATCTATTACAAATTTATAAACCTTAAGAATTTGTTCAGACAACAATATTATAATACAGCTTCAGTTTATAAGTAATGACGATTGCAAAAGATACCTACAGTAGGTACCTACTGTTACTGATCAGACAGACGGCATAGGGCGAGTAATATGAGTTAAAAATAATCAGTTAAACCTTTGTCGCCAACCCTTAGTAGGTACCTACACATCCCATCTGTACGGATCACTTTTCATAATCTATGATTTTCAAACAAAATGTCAGTAGGTACAATAGAAAATAATGTACAAAAATTAATTTTAGTTGGTTTTAGTTGATATTCTGTTTACTTTCCGATGATAAGTCACGCCACTATCTTTTTTCTTCGCAGTTGATTGATTAATTACACGTTTTTAACACGCAAGACGGCATTTTTAATTTGGGTTTATTCGCATGCGGTCGCGATGAGCGTCGACGAACGACTAAATGAGTTGTTGCCGGCCGGCAACAACTCATGGCGCAAACTTGTTGTTCGCGGGTGTCAATTCTATACGCTAGTAATAATACTTCAATGTTGTACATATAGTTTATGATAATAAAAATTGTATGGTAGCTGAGCTGGCAGCACCGTTAATATGTGACTGACTTTGACAGTTGTATTCGGTTCTGTCATTTGAAGTAGTGATTTATTCATTTTCCAATCAGTCAGTCATTTTCATTCTGTCATGTCAGTGTCAGTTTCTCATACAGTTTCTCATGTGTTTTGTTCGCGGGCGGGTGTTTCACATTTTATTACTTCTTCTCGAGAAGTAAATATTTGCCGCTGCTATGTACATTTTAATTTTTGTTTGCTCTTAACTTTATTACAAAATAGCTGTTCCATTGAGTAAAAAAAATGTCGACCGTTTTACTGGCTGTTGTGGCAGTCATTCTGTGTGTTCTCTTCCGAATATTGAATGTTAACAGCCAGCCTCAAAAACCTGTGATTTACGGAAGGGATAGAAGCTTTATCGAGAATATTCTGTTCATATCACCCTTCCTGAGCGAACCGTACGTATTAAAAAATCTATGTGCATGGCGGTTGCTAAGTTGCTAACCAAATCAATTGTATGATAGACGTGAGTTACAATGATGATGTCATATCGCTGTATTTTGTGAATCATAAACCTTTTCACGGCTTATCGATAACTTTATTATCAATTTAATGTTATTACCTACAGACCTAGTTAGTGCTTAAAATATTACATACAACCCATGTAAAACAACAAAGTTTGTTGTTTTTCATGGTTGCCAAAACAAACAAAATGTTAACCTTGTACTTTCTTACAGGTACTTCCCCACAAGACTTTGGGGCTTCAGTGGGCATGTTCAAACTATTCTTCACAGCCTGATTGGGAGAGTAAGATGTCCATGGCCAATAGGAGGTCGTATATCTCTGGTCTTACCGGATAAATCCACTCTCACCTATGATCTCTATGAGCCTGTAGGAGCAGAACATGAAGGTAATTACCAATATTTTTTCAAATCATTTATTTATTAAACCTGTACAACATATTACATATTTACTGTGATAATGAAGACCTTACCTCCCATGCTAGGTAATTAGATATCTGGTCATAATTGGTCTTTAGAAGAATGAGGATAAAATTTTAAATGGCTATTCAATATAAAAAATACTCTTGAACTTACTATCCCTACTTGATATCTTAATCTGGTGTGAGAGGCAGTGGTTTCGAACCTACTGATTTTTCTGTATTTCTACCGCTATGTTATATCTCGTCTAAGGCTATGGGCTCTGTCCTACGAAAATAAAGAAATGCAATGATTTTTCCACAATTTTAGAGCATACTTTTTTTTTATTTACACAAAACAAGGCTTTGGTGCTGTGTGACCATATTGCCTAGCTAGAGGATACATGGAAATCTATTTTACACTTCTAATATTGTTGAGGGATTCCCCATAACTAACCTATAAAAGTATACCCAATCTTACTATTGAGGTATTCCCTGTAACATTAACTAAAATTGCAGAATTAAAGGAGATTCCCACATGGAATTCTCTTGTCTATTTAGACAAGAATTTCAATTGAATTTTTTAACTAGTTCTTTTAATCTCAAGGTTGATTCAGTGTGAATCTGTTTGTCTGTCTGTCTTCGATTTTAAGAAGAGTCTATTAGTTTTAGAAAGCTGTAATTTTTACTTAGTTTTAAGCATTTAGTTTCTTTGTTTAATTATATATACCGACTTTGGGTACAAATATACCGATTTTAGTGGACACCTCTACAAATTTCACACTTTGTTGTTTGAGAGCACTGGTGAGAGGGCTCATAGATAGAAGATTGATTGTTCAGTACATATGTATATGTTCAAACTGTGAGTGCAAAATATGCAAAAAATTCAAGTACTATAACTTGCATTTTTTATTTGTTTATATTTATTTTACTGCATAGTTAATTAATTACTTAGTGTAATGTTATGTCAGCCATGAGGCTGAGGAAAAAATATATTCATTTGAAGATCCCATACACATATGGTGGGGATGAATCTGTTGTTTATCAAATTGTGTAGTATTGTTGAATGGGTCTTTTAAAACAATTGAGAAAAAAGAACTTCACTAAGGGTCAGCCCAGACAGAGAGGAATAATCCCCGCGCGGTCTCGGGCATTTTCTTTACGGATCGCGATAGCTATTACGGATCTTCGAGGACGCGCGAGCATTTTTTGTCAGGTTCAAGCATTTATGCACTTTATTGTAATAATTTTAAAGTTTATTTTCAAGTTCGTTAATAAAATCCTCTCCGCTGCGCTCCGTTCTGTCTGCGCTGAGCTTTAAACTTCTGATAAATATCATGGATATAGATAGTATTGACCATGAACTTTCTAGGAAAACTAAAATGCTGAAATTAGCTTTTTAAGTTTCTGATAAATTTTCGCCAAAATTTGTGATATGGTTTATCAAACATACTTTAAACTGGAATCTCAATTAATACCTGTTAATATTATTTGGTAAATGTAAAAAACACACACCAACTTCAAACAACAGATCTACGAGGAAACTATGGCACCCTACACAGGGCATGGCCAGACATGCACTTGGCCTTTTTATTCAAATGGGCAAACAGACAGAAACAACACAACCGTAAATACATGAAAATATGATAATAAACAAAAGGCTATATTAATATAAATGATTAAGTAGAAAATAAATAGACTACCCTTCAAAAAATATTAACAAAAAGTAGGTCATGGAAAGCTGCTGAAATAATTATTTACTTATGAAATTGTCCATATATTCTTTCTCAAGGCAATCGAGCCTTAAAAACAACCTTATTCAACATAAATTATCTATCACTGCTTTATTTTTAAACCTGATTCAAATTGGTGACCAACACAGTCAGGTAATGTCACTTTTTTAAAATGACTCATACATAATCCAAGTTCTAGGTTTTCAAGGTAATGCATTCTGCATTGTATTATTAAATGTGTAACACATGAATAATACCTTTTTATGGGTTTTACTATGAAACCCTTATAGTTTCGCTTTGTCTGTCTGTCCGTCACCGGCTTTGCGAAGAGACTATAAGTCCTATAAAGCTGAAAATTCGCATGGACATATAAATAAATAATAAATAAATAAAAGTAGGTAAATAAAAGATATCAAAATTTTATGAAAATTAATATTATGTTAACAATTGCATTATTTATCCTAGTTCTAGGTTTAGCAACGGGGCACAACATCTAAGCTAATTTAAACGAGTTTTTGTAGAGAACCGGATGAGTGAGCCCAATAAATATCCATTGCGTTACTTATTTGTTTATCAATCAAAACATGCAATAAAACAAAGAAATTAGAAAAAGCAACATCGAATAAACAATCGTTTATTCGTGTGCAAATGAATACCTTTCATATGATACCCCACATGACAACAACTTTATTCACAAATTTACTAAAACCCCCCTTCCACCCCTTGCCTAAAAACTATGCAAATTAGAGAGTTCGCTATATTTTTTCTATAAACTTTACATACACTTCGATTAACTATAAAAGTTTCACGGGTTTATCTCTGCAAACTTCGGAGATAAGTGGGGGAACGGTGTTTTTCCACACGGCCTAGTAACTTCACCTAAAAAATTTTAAATCCCCTATACGCCCTCCGGCAATCATGTAAGAATATTTTTTAACAATTTCATATAGGTATGCTATATTAGTAAAAAAGTAAAATCTTTAACCATTTAAAATTTCAAGTCGATAGCATCAGTAGTTCTCGAGATATCCATTTGTGACAGACAGACAGACAGACGGACAGACAAAAATTGATACCATAAGGGTTCCTTAACCCTAAAAAGGTAACGCCTGAATTTTTTTTATCAGTTTAATGAATAAACTTGGTGAACTTTAAGGGTTCCTACAAGCCTAGGAATATAATTTTTTCTTAATTTTGCTTATGTATTTCATTTTCTCTGTACACCTACTATCCGTTTTAACTTTCTTCCTGCCCACTTTACCATGTTTCTTCGTGAAAATGTAGTGGAAGTATTCGTATTTTTTTTAAAGAAACACCATGTTTCTTTAAAAAAATATATGAATACACATTTTTACTACTAAGAAACCTATGATGTCTGATTTCATGGTCATGACAAAATATTTCATCTCTACTTATGATATCATTACTTAATGATTTTTTTAATTGAAATTTCTTCCATTCTTCCATTCCATTCTTAGGTTAACTACGGAACCCTACATAGCTCGTGGCCCGACACGCACCTGGCCTAATTTATTTCAGCTATATGATATTGGCAGTAAAGCTGCATAAACTATACTAGGATTAGGATTTCTATTGCTCGATAGGTAGGTAGGTACTTACGTATTATTGTTGTGTAAATATCAACTGAAATCATTTAATTATGTACCTTTACAACATTATACATATTTTCCGCAACTATGAAAACCCTACCTCCCATGCTATTTGAAAGGGTTTTACGGCAAGGTAAGGTTGTCTTAAGGTCTATCAAATCACGTGCAAATATAAAAATACATCACAAGGTCGTAGATACAATGCATAATACAAAGATGCAACATTACATACATAAACTATCTAAAATGTTAACAACTTGATTTGTTTACAATGTTACTTTTCAATAGTAAACAAATCAAGTTTTTAACATGATGCCACAGTATTTGTGTTTGATGTTCTAGAAGGAAACAAAACGGCTTAGAATTAGTGTATTTATTCTAAGCAAAACGGTCTACTTAGTTTGTTTCCTTCTAGAACATCAAATACAAGTACTGGGGCATAGCTCTTAAACAAGTGGACAGGTTTGAATGCAGTTTTTTTTATTTATAAGCAGGTTTTCTAGCGGTCATGTAGACATTACAGGGTATGGGGGGTGAAATTGGTTATGAATAATCGAATGTTTCGAAATATACCCAAGTTTGGTATCAAAAGTGTGTAGAATACTAGTAATAATACTTCAATGGTAGAATACAAAACTGAAAGTGGTTTTCTAGCTCTCACGTGTTCGGGGTTACTTAAAAAATAATTTTACAAACATGTACTAGGTATGTTAAGCCAAGGTTAGGTTTCTATAGATTGCTTCTTAGCTACTTTTGTTAGTTTTTTTATTCTAGAACATCTGTTGTATTATGTTTGTTTTCTCATCCAATAATGTTATTTTCTCATAACTTTTTAACTACAAAATGTTAACAATTTAAGTAATTTTGTTACAAACGCAACAGACGACAAAAGTCACTTGAAATCTTGTTGAAGTACTTAATTTTACTGTGTGAACAGTTTTTCCATAGCTTGTGCATTTTCTTTCAACTTTCCTTTAGTCTAGCGTGCCTAATGGTGTGATTCAACTGCCATCTACCTATCCATCAATCTGCCTGTACACATAGACTTCTGCCAAAGTCAATGTTTACAAAATTTAAACAAACTTATGTTATAATAACACTTAAAATTTGTCTCTCTTAAACTTTCGCGATCATACTAATTGCAATCGCGATTTTTTAATACAATGAATTACAATTTACATTGATAGGAGTGGTCAACAAATCCAAAATGATTACAAATCTATACATATAAATGTATATAAAATAAAGTCGGTTAGTTACACAGCTCGAGAACGGCTGGACCGATTTCAAAGATGTTAGATGTTTTGGATTTATCTGAGCCCGGGTTAACATAAAAGATATTTAAAAAATCGGCCAAGTGTGAGTCGGTTAGTAATAGGGTCCCGTTTTTACCTTTTAGGTAGGTACGGAACTCTAGAAATTCTCAGAAAAACTAATTATAACGTAAAATAATATTCTCATACCTCATACGGATGGTTTGATGTAATAATGATATGATGCAGTAGAGTTGTTGTAGAGAAGTTAGAGTTGTAGTAGTAGGGCGGTACTAAGTTCGTCGGGACAGCTATTTCAGTGTAAAAATCAACAAGAAACTTATTTTTGGGTGAAGTATCTACTGGCAGTTTAGTCACACTTAATTTTGTTTAATTTGGCTGAAGTTTATTAGGTTACTACCTATAGCTAACCTTACTTATAAGTAAGTAAAATATATTCTCCAAACTTGACTGACGCACCTTTGATACGATGTAGATGCGATAAGATCCTAATTTTCGTCATAGTCACCTACTAAAACATACGTTTTTATCTTGATTTTAAAACAGGACAGGTAGGTAGGTACCTATCATACACTGCTTAAATTCAAATGATCGCGCATTAAGAAAAAATATAATAATTTCTGAAATTTTTATTTAATGCAACAGAGAGTGTTGTGTTGTATAAGCCCAAAACTAAGTTTTTTTAAAGCTATTTTGTTCCACTGCTGGGCAAAGGTCTCCTTCAAACTATTCCAACCATCCCTATCCCTCCGCAGTCTCCCACCAATTTCTGTCGAAGGAGACGAGATCGTCCCGCCAACGCTTTCTCGGCCGACCCCGACGCCGCTCTCCGCTATCAGGAGTCCATGAAGTTCCTATGTGGGCCCACTTCTCAGGTTGCATCCGGCTCACGTGGCCCGCCCAATCCCATTTAGGCGGTTATCACACTGCCACGCACCACGCTGCATGTTGCGTGTCCTACGGCTACGCGTGTACTTGCGGGAGTGCAGATCTGCATCATCGTGTGGGTTTTTCACGCACTCACGCGCGTAGTTGCGTTTTGTGGATTCACGGCGGCTCTGACTCATTTAATTCAAAGCTGTTCGCTAGACTGCGGGACTCGGTGTGCCATACCTTGCGTCTCGCTCCGCACCTACGCGCGTGGGTGCATGTTTCTCTGCACCTACGCGCGTGATCTGCATGAACGCGCGTAGATGCATTTTCGGTGTGTGAGACTGTGCTGTTTTCTATATAAATGGATATACTTACAAGCAACGTTAGAAGAAGCATTCTCGCAACATGCAGCGTGAAGCTTGGCAGTGTGTGAACCGCCTTAAGCATGACAGTTTTCTTATCGACATCGGCTATGCCGATAAGAGAACGCAACATAACAAGTTAACCCATATTATTTTTATTTTAAGTGTAATCCCACACTATTTTGCATTTCTATAAGTAGTAAACCCAGTTAACTACACTTTACGTGCTTGTTTCATTATTTACCAAGTTTGTTTAATAATTGCTCATTACATTACGTGGGAGTACAAGTACCCTTTGTATGATTGAAGTCATCATCATCATCATTTCAGTCATAAAACGTCCACTACTGAACATATGCCTCCCTCATGGATCTCCATAAGGGGCAGTTGCCATACTCACCACGCTTGGCAGGCGGGTTGGCGAGCGCAGATAAGGATGATGATACACGGAATGACGCTGCCGCCCATCTTCCGGAGGTATCCCTTAGCAGGTAACATTGTACAGCGGGCACCCTACGGCAATGATTGATTGAATATAATGATATGATTGAAGTGACAATTCCCAATTGGCGTAATTACTTCGTCATTACGATACTTAGATAGAAAAAACTTTATTGCACACCTTAAATCTAAACATAATAACAAAAGTCCTTGTTTTTATTGATCAGGTCAATGATGTTATCTACTTGTTGATATACCAGGCGAATATGTAGTGACTAGTGGTTCTGGTAAGTAGTAAGGTAGGGGAAGCCCGCGTTAATGTCCGTTTATTAACCAAAGATTTAAATCGTTGTTATTAACCGACAAAAACGAGGGGTTGTTATAAGTTTGACCGCTATGCGTGTTTGTGTCTGTGTGTGACACCGTGCTTAAACGAGTGTAGCAATTTGAATGCAGTTGTCTTTTTTAAACTTTCACGATCACAACACATTTTTAACATACATATAAACGGGTATTTATCGCGTAAGTTACCTTTATTATTCATTATTCAATCTTCCCGGGACCATGCTTGGTGCAATTCAAGCGAAACGTCGGGAAATAATAAAGGTAATTTACGCGATAAATACCCGTTTATATGTATGTTAAAAATTGAATGCAGTTTTTTTATTTAAAAGCATGTTTTCTAGCAGTGGTTCTTAAACATGTTTAATCGGTTCAGACTTTTACAAGATATGAGGGGTGAAAAAGGGGGTGAATAGTCGAATAAATGTTTATAGCGCGTGGCTCGACGCTTTTTATTAATGACGCTAATTTATTAAATATATATAAGTAACACGGCCGCACTGATGCCGCCACAAGGTGTAATAATGATTTTGTATGCCACGACAGGTGTCTGGCACGCTCGATGTCTATCTGTCGATATATGTAAACGGACCATAAAAGGGTGTTTGTCTGAATGGTTTCGAATCACCCGACCGCCATAGAAGGGTGTTATTCGCGCGATTCTTGTATGTTTGTAAATTTCTTTATTGCCACGTATCTTCCAAATGGCTAGATGGATTTCTACAATTAAAGTATCGATAGATTCGTCTCGAAAACCCAAGTGTCCTGAGGTGTTTAAAAAAATACGGATTTTTGGCGCCTATTTGTAAGTAGTTCAAATAAAGGGAATTAAGAGGTAATTACAAAAATAAACATGTAAATAAATTTTATCAGGAATAATTACAATCATTTTAAATAAATCATTCTAATAAATTTGTAATCATGCATTCAAATGGTCGTTTTTTGGCTTTAAATCGGCCAAGTCTGTGTTGTTGCAGTTGGGTTTTCTGTTTCACTTTATAAAATAATTCCTTCCAGGTGGCCGCTACCCGCATAGTGCGCGCATTTATGTCATGGAATAATTAATTGGCCGCCTAATGCGCTGGGGCACTTACACGCATGCACAGCTCTTTGTTAAAAAAATATAAGAATACCTTAATGAGAGTAGTTTTTTGTAGTCTATAGGGAAAACGTTGTGAGGATGTGAAGTTTATTACCACTTGAGGTTAAAATTACCGATAGAATTTGTAAGAAAATTTGTAGGAAATCATTATCAGCACTTCTTAGTTCACTGCTGGCCTCTACATCATTAAATTTATTTTGCTAATTGGTCTCTGAAGTTCGCTATTCTTGGCCTGCTGCCACCTACGGTCTTATGAATGTCGTCGACCTATGGTGGACCGATGATGGCTGACGACCTCTATTGATATACTCTTCACTCGGCCACCACCATAATAATAATACCCTAGAGTTAAATAAAAGCTATTAATTATTCGGGTGCAAAGCACGAAGCCGTAGTAGAAAGAAGCTAGTAAATACTACTCTTAACATTTTCGTACGATAAACCCTTCGCCGAAGTTCGATAATGTAGCACCAGGGTCAACAGAGGTCAGAGAGGTGGCAGAAAGTATGGATCTTAGCCTATAGGGTATATTTTTTATCTGCTTGTAGGGTTATATTTTGCAGAGAGCAGGAGAAGTAATGATCAGTATTTACAGTAAATTTAACGACCGTGCCTCAGTTGGTCTAATAGGCCGGCTGAGACGCAGGAGGATACGGGTTCGATACTTGCCGGGGAACAAAAGATATTTGTCTCGAGTCTGGGTGTTTTCTAGAAACTAGTGAATATTTAATGTTTCTCAAATCTTTACAACACTTCTGTCGCTAACTGTACATATCACTAGTTTTAGGTACAATATAACTGAGCGGACGAGTTTACGAACGAAAATAAAATATTTTTTGAATGTGCCATCTCGTCCGCTGCGGGCAAGTTTATTGCAGACGGGTTGGCACATTACCCTAGGTATCTTATGTATGCATTTACAAAAGAAATATTTTCTCATACCTGACCATACATGGCAACCAGATGTGCCAAAATACAAACTTTGCTTAGATTGGGACTAGCTGGTGCAGTGTTTAGTGTACAGCATAAATACTAAGTACGTTGCCATTACTAAAATTTTGATTGCTTGCAGACGATGTGACAGTGGCCATCTGTCCGGGCATCGGCAACACATCGGAGAGTGTGTACATACGCACCTACGTGCACTACTCGCAATGCCACGGCTACCGGTGCGCCGTGCTCAACCACATCGGCGCTCTGAACAGTGTACCGGTTACGAGCAACAGAATATTCTCCTACGGTGAGTGTTTGGCCTTATTTACATTCAAACCTTCTTCAAATTTATACCAAGAGGCTTAAATGTGTTCTGTATACTTGAGCTTCTTTATTTAAATTTGAAGAAGGTTCAAGGGTAGTCCCAGTAGCGATGCTATTAAAGCTACCTCTGCGATGTGCTCAACATTAGCGCCCTAAAGATTTCTTCATCCTTTTTCAAATTTTAGAGTGGAAAGAAACACAAATGAATGAATGAACACTTTGTTGCACAATGAAACAGAAATGATAATAAAAAAAAAATCTTTACGGTATCTAACCTAGATGATGATAGTAACCTAGATGTATACGCTAAAAAACAATCATCTCAGTTTATTAACCAGGATTACATTTTCATTAAATATAACACAAATAAAATATATGCACTCGCGAGCAACTGAACCGACTCAAAGCTACAAAATGTACATAGTGTAACTTTTCTCGATTTTTTCGATGCTGTCACGGATATTCGATATTTAAAAAAAAAGAACTGAAATAATTAAAATTATAAAGGTTTTATTTTAAAGCCTTAAAATCAAGCTATTAAAATATATATATTTTATGTACATTACTCAAGTAATTTTCGAGAAAAGTTACACTATGTACATTTTGTAGCTTTGAGTCGATTCAGTTGCTCGCGAGTTTATATTAAATATTTTATTGTCACATTATATGTGCTGCATAAAATTAAAAAAAAAGAAAACAAAACAACGCTTTTTCACTAATATGGAAAATAAAAATGTTGAAAAACATTCTTATTATGATTGCAAGGGGGGCGGAAAGGGTGTCTCAAAAATTTTAAGTGAAGTTAATAGGTCATGTGGGGTATTATATGAAAGGTATTCATTTGCACATTAATAAACAGTTCGAACTCTCATCAGAGACCCCCTTGCCTAAAAAACTATGCAAATTATTGCATAGTTTTTTAAGCAAGGGGGGTGGAAAGGTGTCTCAAAAATTTCACAAATCACATCGACCACCAATCATATATGACAAGCAAACGCTCTTCCATCCATCATAATTTTAATTTTGTCGTTTTGGGACGCACCTCTTGGTAAAGTGATATGATAACCTTTTTGATATTATAACGAAACTATCTAACCACATTTCGCAACGTAGCGCTTAACTGAAAAGTAAACAAAAACAAAACGTGCCGGCAAACCAATATTATCGTTTGACTCACAGCTTGTGCATGCGGATTTTATAAGCAACCGATATCACTAATAATAGATATAGCGTATAAACTTGAACTCAAGGTTCAAGAAATAAAAAAAAAACAACAATTTTCCATACAAACTTTTAACCCCCGTATTTTCCCTAATTAAAAATATGGGGGTTAAAAGTTTATATGATTTTGAGGAACGCTGAAACACGTACTAGATTTGTTTTGTTTGCCATTATTTGACATATTATATCTTCTATACTTATAATAAATCTGTAGAGAGGTCAATTCTGTACATGAAATATATTTCCAAAATAACTATCAGGGGGTGATTAGGGATCGATACTGATGCCAAAAATGCAATCAGTATTTTTTTTGTCTGTCTGGCTGTATAACCGTTATAGAAACAAAAACTACTCGACGGATTTTAACGAAACTTGGTACCATTATTTTTCATACTCCTGAGCTGGTTATAGTATACTTTTCATCACACTACAATCAATAGGAGCAGAGCAGTGAAGGGAAATGTTGGGAAAACGGGAGAAGTTACTCCATTTTTTAAGCTTCCGTCGCGTGTGCAACCTTAATGGTTAAACCTACACAGAAATCATGTATTACGGAAATGTTCACTTTAAAATTATATAAAAAATATCGCACGACAGCATATGTCTATCTTTTATGGTTGACTCACAATAACACGTGTAACTCCCGATAGCTTAGCAGTTCGAAGCTTTCTGATTATATTTGTCTACTCTTACGTTTATAACACTCTCAGTCATCCCTAATTTAAAAAGTTAACATTATTAACTATTCCATAAAAAAGTATCATAGAAATCGGTAAGTATAGAAACACCAAAGTTATACATTTAATACGCTAATAATAAGCCATCGCGCGTGAATACTGAATCACGCTCGACGCGTCTCGCGACCGAAGGTATAAAAGGCGGGGCGTCCGAGCGCGAGCTTAGCTTCATACAATTTTTGCCTGTTAATGCGAATAGACGTTCAGAGCGTTCGACCTTATTGACAGACAATACTTAATTGATATTAACAAACCGTGCTTATCAGCGCGACTTTTAGTCTTTGATAATTTATTTTTAGATTCCTTTTGTTGTTATTTTATAAAATAGGTATTAGTTATTTCAGTAGTGTTAAAATATTCGTTCAAATTACAAATTATTAATAGTTTACATTTTATTTCTTTTTAGGTGAAGTAGTAGTAGGTACGCATAGATTTTTAGATACCGATAGGTAAGTTTTGTCTAATTTACGTTCACTTTTTTATATTAGTTTTATTTTCATTTACGTTTTGTTTTCATTTGCCTGCATCAATGCCAACTAAAAACGATTATCTTTATCTGGAAATTCGAGAGAAGCTAAGAGAATGAGAAATAGGCGTTCTCAAGAATCGGCAGAGGAAGGAGCACATCGGTTAAACTCTATGAGAGTTAGTGCCTCAACTTCTCGAGCCAATGAAAGCTCTCCCGAGAGAGAGATGCGATTGGCATATGACAGAGCGAGACGAGCTACATCACGGGCGTCTCAAAGCTCTTCTCAACGAGAGCTAAGGCTTACCATTGACCGAGAACAACATGTGTTATCCCGAGAAGCTGAAACTGCTTCAAAACGAGAATTGCGGCTCACAGCTGACCGCGAACGGCATACATTATCTCGCGAGTCCGAAACCTACACTGAGAGGGAATTACGTCTCACAGCTGAACGCGAACGGCATGTACTATCCCGTGAGTCCGAAACCTTCACTGAGAGGGAATTACGGCATACAGCTGATCGCGAACGTCATATTTTATCTCGAGAATCTGAAACTTTTACTCAATATGAAGACCGTTTGACAAATGATAGGGTGCACCATAATATTATTCGATCTCTTGAAGATGAACATGAGCATGAACAACGACTAGAGTCGGAACGCGTTTATAGTTCAATAAATAGAATGGTCGATGAACAAGAAGCCACTAATTACCCGATATTATAATTTTTAAATTCTTTAAATATGCCCGAACTTACTTCTCATGAAATTTGTTTAAAAATTGGCATTCCGATTATTCTGCTCCGAAATTTAAGACCACCACAACTTTTCAATGGAACTCGGCTAAAAGTAACCCAATTGCAACAAAATATAATCGAGGCTCAAATTTTAACAGGTTGCGGTGCAGGAGAAACTGTCTTTATTCCCAGAATTCCCATAATACTTACCAAATAATTTTCCATTCCAATTTAAAAGAACGCAATTCCCAGTATCGGTGTGTTATGCAATGACAATTAATAAGGCTCAAGGGCAGACTTTTCGTGTTGCTGGAGTAGATCTCGGTGTCAGTTGTTTCTCGCATGGTCAGTTGTACGTCGCTCTTTCCCGGGTTAGCAGTTCTAGAAATCTTTATGTTCACGTGGCGGACGGGTCAACTTTCAACGTAGTTTACCTGGAAGGTTTGCGCTGAAGTATTTTCGTTCTATATGTACTTAAGCCTCATGTGAACGTGATATAAACAATATTACCAATACATTAACTTAATAACTATAATACACAAGGAGTTACACGCTGACGGAGGGCACAGCTATTGACAATAATGTCAATACTGTTACATCAAAACCACTGAACCGTGAGGAAGGACATAGGCTACTTTTTTTACGAAAAACGACGGAAACGCGGACGAAGTCGAAGTGGAGTACTTTTAAATAAATCAGTTATATTATAGTATATTCCTTATACAAACTACCACACTTTCAAATTTTCACTGAGGGGATGATTTTTGAGAAATGCTGAAACCTCCCTAAAACGTCTGAGTCATCATCAGCCCGTGTCAGTTCACTGCTGTACATAGGCCTCTCCCATGGCACGCCGCCGAGCTTGATCTTCAGCTTCAGCTGGGGAAGAACTGCAATCCCTGCCCCTGTGTTTAGTATCGAGTTCGTAATCTGTAGAAAGTTCAAATTATGGATAACAATAAATAAAAAAGGGAACAGTTCTAAATTTAACAATTTTGAATTTACCATCAAATTGAATGCGAATAATTTTATCTGAAATAACTTAGTATTTGGAATATAATTACATTACATTACATTAAGCCGTAAGTGTCATATCCCACTGCCGGGCAAAGGCCTCCCCCTCATCTCTCCATGCATCTCGATCCGCCGTTAATTAAAAAAGTAATTTATTTAATTATCTATATAATATATATACAATATGTCCCAAAATTCAACGATAAGCCGGCACCAAAAGGTGAGCCTGCTCATGACTACTCGAGAAAAAATAAGAAGGAAAAAAAATCTGGTCTTTTTTTTAAATGCGGAAAAAATATTCAATTTCTTCAAAAATCTACACCTCTTATGATATTATTGACAACCATGACCACAATTTATCAAATATTTCTGATATTTTTTTTTATCGGCAACCTAAGTAGCACTGCTATCTATGACAATCGTTAAAAATACAAGAATGCTTGGAATTTTTACACAAGAATCAATCAAAATATTTTTTTTCCTTAAAATTATGCATATTTTAAATTTCTGTCGACTTTTCCTCAGCGTGGTGAAAAAAAAAAGTACTGACACTACTATGGCAAGTTTTTTTAAAAATTGGCGCCACTAACCAAGATTCCAAAATGGTATAATACTTTAGAATATCTAACCACAAAAAAATATGAGTACCATTTTTGAACATGTAGGTAATAAACTTCATTTTCTGTTGTTGATAATAACCACTTTTACTATTTGCCCAAAATACATTCTTTGTTGCAAATTCGATAAAACGAACGATAAAAAAAAATATCAGAAATATTTGATAAATTGTGGTCATGGTTGTCAATAATATCATAAGGGGTGTAAATTTTTGAAGAAATTGAATATTTTTTCCGCATTTAAAAAAAAAGACCAGATTTTTTTTTTCTTATTTTTTCTCGAGTAGTCATGAGCAGGCCCATCTTTTGGTACCGGCTTATCGTTGAATTTTGGGACATGTTGTATATGTCGCAGATGGATAGTATAATCAGATGTTTTACAAAACCTTTAGTAGGTATGCAAAACAGCTCCGTTATGTAAAACAGCTTAACTAAGTTTAGCAATTATACAAATTCACTGAACGTTGCCACGCATTATTGCATAAACGTTTTGCCTTTTTCAATGCAGCGGATCAATGTGTAACGATTTTGTATAACAGCGTGGAATGAAACGTTGAATTGGAAAATTTCGTTTCAAATCTTGCCGCTTGTGGCTTCTGGCACTTCGCCGGCCGCCGCCGCGGCACGCTCGCTTTGCTCGTGCGTTGTTGTTGCGATACAACCAGAACCTAACCTAGGCCATAACTGCAGGTAATTCTGCATTACATCTAAACATAGGTAGCTGTTTTGTCGAATACGTTACATTGACAATCCAGCTTGACGTTATGCTGTTTTACATAACGGAGCTGTTTTGCATACCTACTAATCGTTTTGTAAAACATCTGATTATATGTACAGGATTATACTATCCATCTACGCCTATTACTTTTTTGCCATGACCAAGGGAAATAGGGAATCAATTATATATATATATACACATATATAAATGATCACGCGTAAACGGCTGGACCGATTTCGCTAATTATTTTTTGTTTTGTTTGTTATTGTCAGGAAAAGGTTCTTAAAAATAAAACCGGGCAAGAGCGAGTCGGACTCGCGCACCGAGGGTTCCGTGCCATCATACAATAATAATATATGTCAAAGGCGGTTTTATATTTATTGGAGAATCTTGACAGCGCCATCTCTTGTCTGATAGCCGAACTTATGTAGATTTTTTACACTTTCGATGATTTCTAAAAAAATATGCTAAGTAGAGAGTTTGTAATAAATGAATACCTTTCATATGATACCCCACATCACCTAGTAACTTTTCAAATTTAAAAAAAACCCCTTTTTTAGACAGTGGGGGTTGGCCCCATTGTCTAAAAAACTATGCAAATTAGAGAGTTCGCTATAATTTTCCAATAAAGTTTACATACATTTCTATTAGCTATAAAAGTATCATGGATTTATCTCTGCAAACTTCGGAGATACGGGGGGGGGGGTCGCTTTTTCAACATTTTTGTAAATAACGCAAAAACGATACGGCTTAAAGGAAAACTAAAAACTTCCTATAATTATGAAGACCAAGTGAGGGTAGTCTGAAAAGACGCCTTCGCTTTGCTGTCAACATGTCAGTCTTCCCGGAACCACGATGGGTGCAATCCTGTCGAAAAGTCGGGCAATAATAAAGGTAAATAACGCGATAAATACCCGGTTAAATATGTGTTAATAAAAACTGTTTATTTTTGTGCAAATTAATACCTTTCATATGATGATACACTACATCACCTATTAACTTCACAAAATTTTTAAAACCCCCTTCCACCCCCCTTGTCTAAAAACTTTGCAAATTAGAGAGTTCGCTATAATTTTCGAATAATAAACGATACGTTTTCCTACAAAACTTTAATTTGTTAGATAAGACTAAGTTTGATTAAATAAAAACTCGAAATTAAATTCACATCTAAAAGCATTTTCATTACTGCATTGGCATCCGTTTGACTGGTATTCCTTTGGAATATAATTTTAATACGATAATAAACAAATACTATTTGGTATTACTTTTTTGGTACTAGAATGGAATAGATCCAATAACATCACCTATTAGAGCAGCTCCAAGTTTGTAAGATGCATGACGTCATTCCAGGCATACATTATCTCCTAGATGACGCCATGTTAAATTTATTATTTAAATAAATAAGTAATTAGTGCCGTGGGGTGTCAGTAGAATGTTGTCACTCCTCTCTTACCTATTATGCAGTAAGAATCTGCTAAGGGATACCTCCGACAGATAAGCAGCAGGGTCTTTCCGTGTATCAACATCCCGTTCTGCGCTCGCCAATCTGCCAGCCAAGCGTGGCGAGTATGGCATCTTAGAGATCCAAGAGGGAGGCCTATGTTCAGCAGTGAACGTGGACAGCAGTCCTACGGCTGATGAAATAAGGAATGCATTTTACATAACAGAAACGTTTAGAGGTATTAAGACTTCAACATTATTGATAGTCTTGCATAACTAAATAAATTTTATTTCTTACAACCTTCTGCTGGTTCAATGTCAATCGATAAGAAATTTTATGTATGAGGATGTTTAATACAAAGCTATTTTTATTGGACTGACTCAGTGTGGGTCATTTGCGTAAATCACCATTATTTTTCCATAAATGTGGTTTATTAAGGTCATGTATATTATTGTATAGTAAGTTAATAACGCACTCATAACAGTTGTATTTTTTCGACGCAAAATGGTGGAGGTGCTATAAGCTCGGTTACTTTGTGTGTGTGTGTGTGGTTGTGTGTGTGGGTGTGGCTGTAGCACCATAGCTCTTAAACAGATCACCTATTTGCATGCAGTCTATTTTATTTTAAATCAGGCTTTCTCTAGGTGGTTCTTAGACGTTTTATCAAAATCGGTTCCGCTCAAATTATTGAAGGTGTCGGGAATGTTAAAAGTTAATGCTATTGGTGTCAATTCTGTTTGCACACTTCCTAACTAAACTTAACTGAAATTGCGTAAAATAGGTTATAGGTGTCGGGAATGTTAAAATTTAATGTTACTGGCAAAGATTTGAAATCTTTGGATAACGTTGTCAAGTCAATTCTGTTGGCGCCATTCGTAAATAAAATTGCGTAAAATAGACTAAAATGACAGAGCGCATTTCGGTTGGTGCCGTTCTAAAATGAAAACGGAACTATTTTACCTAATTTTACGTTGACAGCTCTAAGATAGACTCCCGCATATTACAAATGAAAACAAACCTTACCTACTTTTGCTAATTTTGTTTTATTTTTGTAGAAGCACTAGATTAGTTTAATCGCTCTGTCCGTGATGTCACTTATTGGCTCTAACGCTAACGGAAGACAAGCGCTGGCTATTTATCCATAGCCAGTAGTATGTTGAGTTAGGGCCCTTTTGTAGCAACCTTATCTCACTACTGTATTTCGTTGTTGCAAATAAATATATACATAACTTTTTTAATTAGTCTAGAAGATATCTCCCGAATCTATAAGGAAAACATTGTCCTTGCCAGTATTCAAAACTCGCGTAAAGAATTTCTATTTCTCAGAGAATTTATTATATGTATATATATTATATTTATATCATAGAAATATTTATTTTATTGGTTTATATTTTTTCGTAGGTTTATGTATTTATTGTATGTACAGTACACCCCTGCCTGTCTTGCTTCCATATTTCTCTCCATCCAAAGGTTGTCTGTAAGAAATCGCTTCTAAGCGATAAGACCGCCCATTGTACCAAATGTTTAATGTAAGTTTTTATTTCTGTAATTTCTTAAGGTGTGCAATAAAGTATTTTGTATTGTATTGTATTGTATATCTCCATGTAAGCGCTCCCCCAATCGCAATCCTGTGATTGTATTGTTTAAGTAAGAGAACGTGCAAGGAGCTCCTTCTGTTAGGCGTCTATTAAATAAATTAGTTTAACATACTCTTTAGGCACTAAAGTTTGCGGTGATTTAGCGCTACTTTCGTTTTCATCGTAACATCTACTGGGTTGGTAGTTGGAACACATTAGTAGGCTTCTTCACACTACAGTGTTGTGGCACGGTAGGTAATTCATGTGAAAGTCAATGATTGCGTAGCCATCATCCGTTGTACGTTTCCACAGCTGAACATAAATTGTGACTGCAAAGGCCTGTGAAAAGATTTCCAAGAATCATGTTCATTTTCGCATTTCGCACATTACTTGTACCTTGACTAAGCTGAGAAGATGGTATAGATGGACAGGCCTAATCCATCTAACAATGTCCCAGGCACTGCAGCGTCCCGTACAGCATGATTACCAGTTGCTGACTCTGTCTCACTTGTCAAAGGTCTTACTTTTTTTGTACCTTGGGAGACTAGATAGTTTTGTTCAATGCGATTTATCACCTCATATTGTAAATTGACATTTCATTTCACACTGATATAGTTACGTTCCTAGAAACAGCAAAATTAATCTCGCTCTTACAATTTACCATCGGTTGAAAGGTTACTTAATTTGAAGGATGGCACACCTTTCCAGATTTTGGCAAAATTCGTTTATCCCGTAAGACAAATAAACGGATTTACGTCTTGATGTACCGGACGATGTTGCCTGCCCATAACATGGCACCGTACCGCACAAATACAATTCCTAAGATGTATGTCCTTCTGTCTTTAAAGGTTACTTAATTTGAAGGATGGCACACCTTTCCAGATTTTGGCAAATTCGTTTATCCCGTAAGACAGATAAACGGATTTACGTCTTGGTCTACCGGACGATGTTGCCTGCCCATAACATGGCACCGCACCGCACAAATACGTATGTCCTTCTGTGTCTTTAAAGGTTACTTAATTTGAAGGATGGCACACCTTTCCAGATTTTGGCAAAATTCGTTTATCCCGTAAGACAGATAAACGGATTTACGTCTTGATCTACCGGGCGATGTTGCCTGCCCATAACATGGCACCGCACCGCACAAATACAATTTTTAAGATGTATGTCCTTCTGTGTCTTTTGGCTTATCCTCGAAATGATTTCACCGATTTTGAAGGGACTTTGACTGGCAAATAGCTGATGTAATAAGGAGTTACCGTTAATTAAAAATAATAAGGGTTCCTCGCATAATCCCATCAAACGCTAAGAGGCAAGCAGTAGCTAGTTAATTTACTATAATAACTGGGTATTTATCGCGTTATTTACCTACCTTTGTTATTTCCGTCGTCGTTTTGAAATGATTGTATTTATATTGGCCGCGGGAAGACTGACGTGTTGGAGCTTAAGGTAATATTAGGAACACTTTGCAACTTTGTAAATATATTGTTTCAGGTCACACAGACGACTACAACTACATGGTAGAGAATCTCTTGGAGCGTTACCCGAACACTAAATTGATTCTGGTCGGCTTCAGTCTTGGCGGCAATCTGGTTACGAAATATCTGGGCGAAGATCGCAAGAGGCCACAAAACATTATTGGAGGGATCTCCATTTGCCAGGGATACAATGCCATCGAGTAAGTTTTATCCCTAACAATCAACCAGCCCTAAACATTACAGCATGTTTAGATTGTTACCCCTTTATCTCACAACAAAATAATTTGATAAGGACTAAATCCTTTATCTGATTAACTAGTTCGTAAAAAAATCCGCCTCTTAAATATACATACATATTTCAAAAACTTATCCGAATAACCAACCGGCTTAGAGTTATCAGAGCATTTAGGGTAGGCATATAATTCAATAAGGCAATAATTTAACCGATTATATTTTTAAGCGCTCTCTAAGGTTAACATTTTATTTAAAAACGATTATTTAGCACGATTCAACGTAGGTAGGGTGATTATTTGATATATCGACGCAAGAAATATGATTCTTTTAATTTCACACTTAACATTATAATTCTCTTTAAACGGGACAATAGTTGTTGGAAAAGTAATTTAGAAAATACAGGCTTATTATTATACTTCACTGCCTAGTAATTTTCATAATGCTCACAAAGCTTTTGCATAGTTAGTAATCAAGCAATATATCGTGAGAGTCAGAATGGCGGGTGTAGGTACTTTTTTAAAAATCAACATGACTGTATGATAATGTTATGCATAAAAGAAATGTACCAGCAATGAACTTGAATGTACCTTTAATGAATTTCAATGAACCTCCATTAAACAAGAATTATTCATGGTTCATTATCAATGGTTCATTGAAATTTATTACATATACAGGTGCATTGCTGGTACATTCCTTTTATGTAAAACATTATCATACATGTTGATTTTTGAAAAAGTACACCCGCCATTCTGACTCACAATAATAATATATCGCTATAATTTTCGCTAATTCTATTAGAGCATCCTAACCTAACTACGATTACAACCGAACGCGCTAACCGATTTACATAAAACCTTTTTTGTTAACCCCGTCTTAATGAGATAACTGATTGATTTTGGTGACCCTAGACCATCTAGATCTAGGTAGATCTAGGGTCACAATAACTCCGGTCCGACCTCAAAATATCACCAAATTGTATTCAGGTTATTGTGAAGTTCACTAACGTATTCAATTTTTAACCCTTAACGCAAAAAGAGGGTGTTATGTATGAGTTTGACAACAATGTATGTTTATAATATAAATGGCACCGTAGCTCTATAACAGCGGAACCGATTTGGATGCGGTTTTTAGGGTTCCGTTGTACAACAAGGAACCTTTATAGTTTCGCTTTGTCTGTCTGTCCGTCTGTGGCTTTACGAAGAGGTCCTAGTCCTAGGTATTAGTCCTAGAAAGCTGTAATTTTGCATGGACATAATAATATAAAATAATGACGCCGAGATAACAGTGCAAAATAATGGTCAAAAAAACATTTATTTGAGGTGCCTCCCATAGACTGAAAATGCGGATAAACATTTTTTCTTCATTTTCTAATAACTGTCTATGCTTTTGTTACAATATGGTTACTGGGTATATGAGATAAACTAAGTAGCACAAACTACCCATGATAGAATACAGAAACCCTGAAGCCTAACATAAGAAATAACTTACGTTTGCTGCTCATTCAATAGACGAACTTGAACATAATCTAGTGAGAAAGTAAATCCATTTGGCGGTCATTGCTCTTTGTCGGGTAGTCTTAGGAGAGCGAAAATCTAAGAACAAAAGGAGCCGGATTCTTTGGAAATTCATACTTTATATGCAAATCAAATATCTAAGGCCACCCGGCTTACAAAAGTGAACATTGTTATTTGGGCAAACAAAACTTTGATTTTGAAATCAGTTGGTTTCGCCAAACTTAATCTAAGATCACCAATGACACAACAATTACTTATTAAGTTTAAATTAGTATTGGAATAAAATGGGTCTCTTTAACTTTTTGGGTCTTACTATGTCAAGATTAAACAATTTCCACGATTTTCAAATTTATAGAAAACGAACGTTAATATTCATCTTGTCATCCTTTGCAACATAATGTAGCAACTTACCGTAGTTTATAAAAATAATTGCAAAAAAACACGAAGAGCCTGCTAAGGGATACCTTCTCGCCAACCCGCCTGCCAAGGCGTGGTGAGTATGGCAACTACCCTTCATGGGGATCCACGAGACAAGCCTGTGTTCAGTAGTGGCCTAAGTCCAGTATTGGACGTGGACAGCAGATAATAAAATAAGTACATATACGTAACATACACACAGTAATACCCAAACCAGGTACAAATATCTGCAGAAAACTTCAGACATTTGTCCTGCGGCGAGAACAACAAAAAGGTTTTCATAATTTCCTTACCTTGCTATAACACAGTTCTTAACTAGCACGGGAGGTGAGGGCTTTCTTATTCTGTATGCTTACCTACCGCCATCGTTTATGATGTCATTGAGTTAATTCCAAACCTAGCTCAAATTGTTTAGTCTTACTGGCATAAATAGCTATAGTACCTAGTTGTGTCTCTTTTTTAGTTATGTATACTAATTGGGTTGTATTTAAAATGTTAAATAAAGTAATTCATATTTAGTTTGAGCAATTATTTAACGAGTATCTTACACAGTTTATACCCCGGTTCATCATAAAGTACAGATCAAAGATAAGATTGTAATAACGTAAAGTGGCGGTGTGAGTATTTGCTCAGACCTATCGCTATAGTGGTAGGGTACGTTACGATGATTCATGATTATAATAGATTAAAAGCATCACGCCATTTCGATAGATTAGTTAGAATTTAATACTACTTAACGGATGTTTTGGTATGTGTTCAGCAGGACATGTTCTTCATACTAATTAAGTGGGATAAGGGTCGGAGCAGTTGGTACGGTAAGCACGAGAATATTCCCGCTAATTTCAATGCAGTCACGAACGTTATTATACCTACTGAGTCAAATCTCAAAACTCAAATTACAGTCATTCGTTATTATTATTTAAGTTGGTTCGACGAGTTACCGATGACTACAATAAATATTGTTTATTCGTTATGATTGCGGTCGGGACAAATTCCATCAAATAAATTTAAACACCTAATGAAGTTGTTTAACTCGCCCAACTGTACAGATTGCAATTAAGGTGAAGACGTGTATCACGTGTTAGTGTTCGGATCGCAGTCCAGCGCGGTAGGTTCGCTAGTTTTAATGTAGGTAAGTGCAACAGTTCCTGGTTGCACCGTCTTCCGATGAAGCCAAGAAACTGCTTGAATATAATTATTTCCTCAGTTGAGGATGTAATGAAGTTAGATAGGTACTAGGTCATCCTGAGACTAATTTAGGTAGTTATGCCTACTTATTTAGGTAAATAATTTAAGATAAAAGTTGTTTTTGTTGTGAAATATCGTTAAATGGAATTACGGGGGTGATATAGCCACTGTACAGCAAAACTACCAAGTATAAAAATAAACATTAAAAAAAAATAAGTTGTCTCCTGTTAACTTAGAAAAATGGCCTGATGATTCTTTGAAATAAGCAGTTCCTCCCGATATTCTCAGAAGGCCGCAATTTTCCGCGGGAACGCGGGTCGCTCCCAAATTTCAGCATTATTGGATACTTTTATCAATTGAAAATCGGCGTTCATCGTACCTTATATTCTGTACCCATTTAAATTGACTGTTTACAAATTTTAAATACATATAAAATGGTTTAATCAATTTAGAAGTCAATTAGTCCCTTGTCAGAAGTATTAAGGGTGGCGGCCAGGTTACCCCGGCCGTTGACTTCTAGCGTGATTGTCCTCCCGCCCTACGATCACGCCTGACTTGCCTTCAAATTCGGGACTTTGGGAGTAGATTATCCGGAATCACGAAGTTTGATGACCCCCCGAGCTGCCCAAACTTTAGCTTGTTTATTAGTACATTGATAGGTTGGAACTTGTTGCTAGAAATATCGGATATCACGACCTTGGTCCAAAATGACAAAGTATATTATTGCCCACTTGCATAAAAATGTCAATGTGTTAAAATGCCAATAATAAATTTTGTCAAAGTAGAAAAGTGACAAAGTATATTTATTCTCTTTCGTCTTTGTGTAAGAACGTCGAAGTATAACAATGTCTACTCGTATGCTAATGTTGAGATAAAAATGCCAACAATAATTTAGTCAATATAAAAAAAGCAAAAAATGTATGTTCTGGTAAAGAGACCTGGATCTATTTTTTGATGACAGCTGTCAAACTTCAAACGGCGATATCTCGAGAACTACTCTCTAGAATTTTTGTTTAGGGCTCAAATGAAAGACCTCGATGAGATCTACATTTTTGATGACTGCTGTCAAACTTCAAACGTCCATGTCTGGAGAACTCCTTATCCTAGACTTTCCATTATGGGCTCAAATGAAAGACCTCGATGAGATCTACTTTTTTGATGACAGCTGTCAAACTTCAAAGGCAATATCTGGAGAACTCCTCATCCTAGACTTTCCATTGTGGGCTCAAATGAAAGACCTCGATGAGATCTACTTTTTTGATGACAGCTGTCAAACTTCAAACGACAATATCTCGAGAACTCCTCATCCTAGAATTTTCGTTTATGGCTCAAATGAAAGATCTCGATAAAATCTACATTTTTGATGACAGCTGTCAAATTTCAAACGGCGATATCTCGAGAACTACTTATCCTAAACTTTCCATTGTGGACTCAAATGAAAGACCTCGATAAGATCTACATTTTTGATGACAAAAATCTGTTTTGACAACTGTCAAAGTCGAGAATGAGTATAAACGCGGAAGTAGCGAATGTTCTTTCTTTCCAGGTACCTTATATAAAAAGTAGACCTGATCGACAATGGAAAGTCTAGGATGAGGAGTTCTCGAGATATCGCCGTTTAAAATTTGACAGCTGTCATTGAAAAAGTTACTCCAAAGATCATCATCATTTCAGCCGTAAACCGTCCACTACTGAACTAAGGCCTCCCTCATGGATCTCCATGAGGGGCAGTTGCCATACTCACCACGCTTGGGGCAACCCGCCTGGGGTTGGTGAGCGCAGTACGGGATGTTGATATACGGAAAGACGCTGCTGCCCATCTTCCGGAGGTGTCCCATAGCAGGCTCTTACTGCATCCACGGGTAGGAGAGGAGGGGTAACATTCTACTGCCGGCACCCCACGGCTAAAAGCTTCCAAAGATGATATTAGGTAATTTTAGAAAAAAGTGAGTGGCCAGCCAAATAACATAAGAATTTATAAACATGACACTGGGGGAATTGTGTAAAATCAAACACAAAAAGTCATAAAATAAAAAGATAGACAAGGTAATTTTTGACATTTGCTGTCATTTTCTGTAAAATTGACAGATGTCAAAAAATATGATATATCTAAGTATGTAGTAATTTTTTAACTTAGCAAACTTTATCCTTGACATTTTTACACCATACTTGGTCATTTTTTCATGTTTTTTTTTGACATTTTTCTACTGTCATTTTTTCATTTGGACATTTTTATACTTTATCATTCTTTCATGTTGACATTTTTATTTTGTGATTGTTGGCATTATTATACTTAGTCATTTTTAATTGAGGACCAAAGTCGTCAAACCCGAAATATCTACGATTTTAACGACTGTCGGATGGCGTGCATCGTTAATATGACATGACAGTGTTTCTTCGAAGGCTCATTAAATGTATTGTTATGTTTGTATAATCTGTCAAATTTTCTCTTATAATCTGTTCAGAAGATAAAAAGTGTCCTAAATAAATCTGAATGATAATTTGCCACCTGATTACCACTCAAGGTTAAATTATTAAATGAATATAAATCCAGTGGCTGTGCAACTGCAGTCGATCATGCGATCCATCTGTGACAAACTAGCCAAGCGTAACGGTGGAAAAAATCACCTTCTAGGTTCTTTGTCAGCATTTAAAGTGTTCAGTTTTTATATCGTAACTAGTAGGTTAAATTTGAATTCATATTACACCATCCTGAAAAATGTACCCTACATTACTAACTCAAACAAAGTAAAACTACCTAATCAATCAAGATCAAGTAACTATGCCTTGGTCCGTTATTAACGTGTCAGCTTGTTTGATGGAATCATGAATACTGAAACGATTGTATAGCTATAAGTATTCTATCATCCGGTATCACCCAATCTAACACAAGCTCACCTTACTGGGCCTTTGGTACTAGACGGGGCTGTGTTAAATCCAGCATTATTGTTTTTTGTTTTCAGGGCAATGGTATACCTTCTCCAATGGCAGAACTTCCGCCGTTTCTACCTGTACATAATGACGGATAACTACCGCAATATCATCACGCGGCACAAGGGGAAACTGCTCAGCTCGGAGATAAAGTCTCGTTACTCGCTGGACGAGAAGACGATAGTCTCAGCTGGTACCCTGCCGGATCTGGATGAGGCTTATTCTAGGTAAGTGGAGTTTAGGTCTGCTAGTATGTTCTCGAATGACGGCGAATATTAGAACAATTTTCGGCGGACTGACGACATTGTGACACTTTGACGACCTCTGTGGCGCAGTTGGTTTAGTACCCGGCTGAGACGAAGGCGGTTGCGAGTTCCATTTTCGCCACGGACGGAACAAATGTTTGTAAGTTTTCTGTAGATATTAGTCGTGGGTTTGGATATCTCTCTATGTATGTTAAGTATGTGTTTAGAAAAAAGGATTTAAGTATTTCTATCAACCTTCTGGTACCCATAACACAAGCTCTGCTTACTATGGGCCTAGATGGTGCTGTGTGAAATGTCGAGCATTATTTATTTACTGTAGTGGTCGCGGGAAAACGGTTGATGGAGTGGAGGAACAGCTATTGATTCATATTCACTTTTAGAACAAAATTTCCTCCGTTTATTAATCGTTGAATAATCATCAGGGAGGGGACACTTTAAATGGAAACTAATAGCAGGATGGTTCTAAAAGCGGAACTTGCGAAACAGGCCACCAAACGGTGACGGATGGCCGCATCCTACTCAGATTACCTTGCAAATTGCCACCACTCACCACTAACGTAGGTACAGAGACCTGCGATTTTTTACTTTTTAAATCTCGGTTTAGTGCACAGAGATTTAAAAAGGTAAAATTTTATATATAACCTACATGATTCGCGAATACTTTGTGAAATCAGTTGTAAGAAATACAAGTTGGTATGATAAAAATCATTCTTAAAAGTAATCTATTACCTACTTAGCTCTTTATAACGGAAAGTACCATAAAACGGTTGAAGTTTTTTGAGAATTTTGATATACGGTTATAGTTCTGCTAGTATTAATAATTCACTTAGTGCGCTTATCTACTTTGCCGAGTTTTTGTTTGTCTAGGGTACCGGTAGTTGAATGTTACCCCTCCTCTCATGCCCGTGGATAGTAAGAGCCTGCTAAGGGATACCTGCGGAAGATGGGCAATAGCGTCTTTACATATATCAACATCCCGTACTGCGCTCGCCAACCCGCCTGCCAAGCGATGTGTGTATGGCAACTACCCCTCACGGAGATCCATGAGGGAGGGCCTGTGTTCAGTAGTTCACGTTTTACGGCTGAAATGATGATATACTTTGTTAAGGTTTTAAATAAATCAAAATAAAGATTACGGTTACGTCGTCTTCATCCTTCTAAGGGTCAGCCCGTAGATAATCAATTATACCCATAGAAAGAGATGACTGAAGGCATGTCTTTGAAGATAGATGGAAGACGATGAGAAACATTATAGTTCATCACAATTCGACGTGAACAAAATGGTAAAAAGGAACCCATAAAGAATCACTTTGTCTGTCACAAATGGATATCCCGTTCGTTCCCCCCTTTATCTCCGAAGTTTGCAGAGACAAACCCGTGAAACTTTTATAGCTAATAGAAGTGTATGTAAAGTTTATAGGAAAATTATAACGAACCCTCTAATTTGCACAGTTTTTTAGAAATCATCGAAAGTGTAAAAATCTACATAAGTTCCGCTATCAGACAAGAGATGGCGCTGTCAAGGTTTTCCAACAAATATAAACAGCTTTTATCATATTGTATGATGGCACAGAACCCTTGGTGCGTGAGTCCGACTCGCTCTTGCCCGGTTTTATTATTATTAGAATATTACAATGGACATTGATTGGTCACCAATCCACAATTTATTAAAACTTCTCTAAATAAATCAACATTATGAAAGTGATTGTTTAGTGTTGATTTATTATGATTTCTTTAATAGTACTTAAATATAGTATCCTTGGATAGTAATGGTCGTTTGTTTATCTTTTGTTCACATCGAATTGGAATGAAGTATAAGTAGGTACTGACTTAACTACCACTGCATTTATCAGATGTAAATGAATGCCGTCGTTTATTTTTCCAGAAAAGTACATGGCTTCGAAACGGTCGCTGATCTCTACAAATGGAGCTCGTGTGCCTTTTACTTGGATAAGATAAAGACCCCGATGATATTTGTGAACGCGAAAGACGACCCAATAGTTCCCGAGCAGTTATTGCCGAGAATACGAGAGTATGCCAGTGAGTATAGTAGTTATAACATAATACCGTGAGGTGCTGGCAGTTGAATGTTGCACCTCCTCTTTCGCTCGTAGGTATAGTGAGAATCTGCCAAGTGATACCTCCGGAAGATGGGCAGCAGCGTCTTTCCGTGTATAAGCGACGACCTCTATGGCGCAGCGGGCGAAGGTCCGCCTGCGACGCAAGAGGTTGCGGGTTAGATTCCCGCCTCGGGACAAATGTCTGTACGATCAGCAGATATTTATCAGGGTGTTCTGGATGTTTTTCTGTATATCATAAAATATATCTATCTATCTAGTATATGTAATGTATTTAGTATATCAGTCTTCTAGTACCCATAACACAAGCTCTGCTTAGCTTGGGGCTAGATGGTGTTTAAACATCATGTACTGCGCTCGCGAATGCGCCTGCCAAGCGTGGTGAGTATGGCAACAAGCCCTCATGATCAGTACTTAATCATTAATGCGCTCGCGCACTCTCCAGCCACGCGTGGTGAGAACCAACACAACAACCACTCATGAACAGTACTTATAGTCTGTTCACGGAGACAAGCTAATATAGCGCGCGCTCTCTTGCACAATTGTACGAAAGTGAAAAGGACGGGACTACTAGCGTGAGAGACTAAGATTGGTCAGTGGGAGTGACCATTATTTTAAAATGTAAAGCTATATTTAGATTGCTCACTTCAAACTATTACTTACATTATTCACTAGCTTTTCGCCCGGGGTTTTGTGGATGAGTGGGTTATTGATAATTGACCTACTTATTATGATACTGAGAACCTAAAAATATATATTTTGTTTATTTGGGTAGTGTACAAAAAATAAAACATCAGAAATGTTCTTATACTAATTCTTCGAATACTCCAAGTTTATAATAAAACGTTCTGCCATATTTTCTACGTTCCTATCCATAACATCTATACCAGGCTCTACTACATCAACTACATGCTTTATACATTTTTGTATACTGAGAACACATGTAACGAGCACCGAACGACACGTCCGCACCGCACAAGATACCGATAAGACTGACTTTTGGCCACACAGCGTGCACAGTGTGCTCGTGCCCTATGTTCGTTATCTGCGACCAATAACCTGCAGTCTATGATTTCCCTATTAGCTTGTTTCGGCGAACAGAGTATAGTCATTAATGCGCTCGCGCACCCGTCATGATCAGTACTTAGTGACCAATGACGAAGGCCTTTGTCCAGCAGTAAACGTCCTACGGCTGGGAGAGAGAAGAAAATAGTAATTTAGAAGTTTAATATAATAGAGTGGTAAATTAGATTGTTCTGTACCTCCAGGTACCTACCTACCTAAAGTACGGTGCCTTTACTGGTTGGACTCATGTAGAACTGTAGGAATACTGTAAACATGAAAGCAACAAATAACATTCAAATTAATAAAATATTCGATTCAGTCAATCGAAGATTAATCGCCTTAACAAAACACATTTTTGTTTCAGGTTCACGGGACAAATGTATGTACTTGGAGCTCGCGCACGGCGGCCATCTTGGATTCTACGAAGGCGGTCTCATCTACCCGAACCCTGTGAACTGGCTTGACCGCGCATTAGTCGGTATCGCGGGAGGCCTACTGATGGCGCACGATAAAAGCTCGCCCAAAGACAACGCCGTAGAGTTAGAAAGCCTAGGCTCGGACGAGGAGCCAGATCTCATTAAGTCAGCGACTATCGTGTACCAGGACCCACTAGAAAAGAAAACTCAATATATATCAACTATCTGATGCACAAATATAACGCAGTGTTTTTCTACGCATATCTTCACAGTATTTCATGTTGGATGCAAGCTATGGCCAAATCCTGAAAAGCACCAGACAATTGCTTACATCACAAGTGTGGATTGTTTTAAAATGCAAGATTTGGATAGCCCAGAAACAGTACAAATCGAGCAACGCATAGAATCTAGCAAAATGTCGAGTAATGATTTGACATTTTTTTATCATTGGCAGGTGAAGGTATCATAGCCGTTTGCAAGTGATAATATTGTGGCTCGTAGAGCGCTTTAGAGAATTATTATATTTAGATATACACATATTATGAATCTAACTGTCCATACATAATTAAGATGTTTTATAGTTTTTTATTATCGTTATTTAATATTGTCAGGTGGAATACCCAATGATTTTTAATTATAATAAAAAAATAAGGAGCATAAAAGTAGGTTTAGATTTGGATATCCCCGAATTTAAAAGTACGTCTTAAACGGCAGTAAAATAATTTCGTAACCAAACCTTCAGTTAGGTTAAATGGCCTAGAACTGGGGACCCAAAAAGTGTGACAATGGTTCCTACAAATCTACCTATAACTCAAGTAAGATAACGGAGATAGGGAGTATACACACATACCATGTATTTCTATTTACTAGATCTAACATATTATATAAATAATATTATTATAATAAAAATAATATTAATATGATTGAAATTAAGAATCTTATCTCACAAGATATGGTTTATGTTTGCGTAATTCATTGGCCATAGCGGGATCTTTTAAGTAAGGACTATTATTTTTATACACTCTGACAAGTATTTATATGATGTTCAGCATAAAAGTTAGCTAGAATATTAATACAATTGTAATAATGTACAGAAATTATTATTTAAAATGAATAACTTATTTTATTTATGACTTTATGGTTTCTAAAACCATGCCGATCTATCGGGCACAACGCAGATAATTTGATTATTATGTTGTGTTAATAATTTTGTGATTATCAATGCATTTCACTCGAAATAATGTTATTTATGTGAATCGTTGTTTCGGTTCTTGTTTTGTAATGACCTAATAATAGATACGCAAAAGCACAAAATGTAGGTAGGTTTTAGTAAAAGCTTACACATTTATTTACCGGTCACAGGCACTTTTGAATCGAAAAACTTGAATAAATTTGAATAGGTACTACTTATAATTTCCAGTAGGGTTGGTTGAGTGGGCCGCTCTCTGGGAAACTTCTTTATCTGAGACCTATTTTGTAACCACTCTACACATTCCTTCATGGGAAATCAACAGAAGATTTTGGTACAAGTAAGTTGTATTGGTATTGTATTTATAATTTTAGAAACCTGCTACATAGACTTGTGGCCGCAATATTGTCATTTTGATGATTTATTTACATTTATGCTGAAATTAGTGATATTCCATAGCTTAATATTTATTGATCTTAGTCATGTTGTCAGTCAATTTTGGTTAGATTTTTTCCTACTTTTGAGAACATAAATGGCAGTTGGTATTGAATGAATGGTAGCATTTGTAATCAATTTTATACAGGTGACTGTGTAGACTATAATGATTCGAAAACGTTTGAATGTACTTATTACGATTGATTTGTGGTGCTTATTATATATGCAGCCTTGATGTTGAGAAATTATAAATTTAATGATGTTAGTAGTATACATAAGAGTGTAATGTATTTTATATATATACACAATATATATGCAGGAACATGTTTTAGTGTACCGTAATACAGGTTAAAAGATTAAGATGTGATTGTAAGCAGTAAGTTAAGCTTTTGTAGCTACTAGAAATCCATGTCACTGCTATTTTGCTTTTGAAAAAAAAAACGTGCACTTTAACGTCAGATTGTCCCAATTGTTTTAGATCTTTACAAAAAACAGGGTACAACTCCTACAATAAACCCTTTTATACTGTGTATTTTTCTGGCATGCATCTCGAAATAACTTTTTCACCTCAATTGTTGTCCAGGTAAGCCAGTAGTTTCATTCAGTAACTTTCACAGTAGGTAATGAGGCTCATGGACTCACAGAATTAGTAGAGCCTGTAGCAAAACGTAACTTGTTGACTCAGTCCTTGATCTCTGCTACTCGTGACACCCTTGTGCTGGACAACAAAACATTATTTAATAAATAAAAAAAAATTTGATCTTTCAAGACACATGGATTTTTGGTTCTAATTCATTCATTTCAATTTGCATTACACTCGAGTCCGCGGCAGTCGTGATTATAAGTCATCATCGGGTGGTTGATACACGGAAAGACGCTGCTGCCCGTCTTCCGGAGGTATCCATTGGCGGTTTCTTACTGCTTCCACAGGCAAGATGGAGAGGCAACATTCTACTGCTGGCACTAGTATATACCCAATATGCATTTTTAAGTTGTTCGCTATAAAGCTCGGCGTCTATTAACCAGACTAGCCAGTCGCATCACGAGGTAATAATAACTTTAATTTTGCTTCACAAGTCTCTGTATTTGCATAACGTTGCTTACTTCGTGCGCAGGCGCTCTTTACATGAGAACTATATTATATTTATATAACTTTTGTCTAGTTATAGATTGTAAGGTTAGTCTGGTCGATGGACGCTGAAAGAGTTGACTGATTTCAAGTTAGCAGACTTAGAGATAAAAACTGATTTGGTTCAAAACTACACAAAATATATGTGGGAAAATAACTACCTATTGATGTTGTTTGGTATTTTGTGTATGAATAAAAATGTAATAAAATAAAAATGCATTTTCATTGATTTTATCCCATTCATATTGAAATTATTCATTACAAAAGGATTGATAAATAAGTATTTTAATTCTAAAGTAATAATATAAAATTTTAAAAGACGGGTGAATTTACGATGCCTTATTTATTACCTAAAAAGTTACATCTAGTTCATAACTTAAAAATATTTTGTAAATGGAATATTATTTTAAGTTTTTGTTGAGTACTGTGTATTGTGATACGATAAAATACTGAAAAAAAAATACGAAGCCTTGACGAAGTTAGAAAAATACACTTTGAGCAAAAATTACGAGATCAAGCAGTAAAGAGATTAGGATATCTACTTCAAACGAGAATTATAAAATCTTAAATTCTTATTCTACCTACTCGATAGTGTTAATAGGCCAGCCTCAGGACAATGTGTGCTACTTATATGATCCTGGAGACGCTTTTTGTATTCAACTAGTAATGCAACAATAACGGAATGCGGGAATGTTTCTCGTTTTGTTTATATCGTTCCCCTAGTACATGTTTATCTAGGTATGTACTTTATGTGGAAAGAATAGAACTATCACAATTCATGGCTCTATTAAATGAACATTAGATTCGTTTTTAAATACTTAGCTGAAAGGATTCAACTTACTTTAGTGATAGCAAATGAAATTTATTTGTCTCATGGTAGGAGTAGGTACAGATTGATTGACACTAGGTACCTCAACAGATTGAATGACACATTCTCGTCATTCCGAAACCAGGCGTGGTGTGTAGGCTTCTCCGACCTGCTTTTCTCTAGAAGTTATAGCTACATAAATGAAATATAAAAAATGAGATTCTGATTCCTACAGCTAAACAAGAAAAGCAGCAAAATATAAACATAACTTATTGACATCTTATCTTAAACTATCATTGAACGAAGATATTGAACGTAAAAATACACATCAATATTCCAAATACAAATATCACAACATTTTTCTTAACTAGCCCTTAACATTCCTTACACATACATCTTACTTTATTACACATCAATAACTAAGTAATATTTTACAATAAGTTATATAATTTCAGTGCCAGATCCATGTGTCACATCCAATAAATAAACAAATCATTTTAAGAGTAAGTAATAAATAGTTTAGGTTCTAAAATTATAAAATAGCATGGACACAAAGTATGGCCACTGGGAGAGTATTAAATGCACCCAAAATGCATAAGTATATTACAGTTTGAGACTAAATAATGATTAATACTAATTACTGGTAAAAGCCAAGCAATGATACCACAATCAAACACCTATGTATAAAAAATCACATTATGTACAAGAAAAATATGCGTTTCCGTGAGAGCTTACGTATTTGAATTACATTTTGGTCCAGCCAAATTGATTTTTAAATTAGTTGTACAGTATCATTTGTTATATTTAAGGTAGGTGTTGCAATACAAATAAATTTTGGCACACAGCCCATGTAAACTCAAGAATAATTCTAAGTCCAATACAAGTTTTAAGAGTTTCACTGTTTTATGTGGTAGCTGCAAGTTTTTCTAGGTCCAGTCAATAATTGATGACAAATATTCCCTACTGCCTACTAAATTATTGTTATATGTTTCAATATTCGAATTTACAATTATCAATATATTTATTATGAAAAAAATATACCCCATCTTTCTAACTAAGGTCATGGAACTGATAATTAACAGTCTTTCATACAGATCGGTAAATCTGAGTATTTTCAGCATAAAAATTAAAGCTTCATTTATTACAAAATATGTCTGTATCGTTTAAGTAGGTTAATAAATCATGTAAATGCAATTAAGTCGTAAGTCGCGGTATCATTAGGATATAGTCAGCACATAGCTGCCGGATCGCCTTCCATTGTGCACGCTATATTATCTAATTTATGTGCTAAGTGCATTTTGTTTTCTAGTCCTAATATAATTTGTTCTCTATATTTACTGACATAAATGTACAACTCTTTTAAGGCAGACAATGTATCAAACTCGTTCAACTGTTCTACAGAGAGTTGCTGCATAGACATGCTTAGCTCTTGGTCTGTTACTTGGGGTAACTGTGATACTGACTGATAAAATCTTATAACCATATCTCTGTACGAGGGCAGGTCTTTAGCGAATAGAAGCTTATTGGATGGAGAATCTTTGCATAATCGATGTTCAGTTAACGAACAGGCGTCCATGAATGTCTGGGCTATAACCGACAACGAGGAATCGACCGATGCAGTTTTGTTTATATCAAATATAAAATCTGGATTTTTTATTAGATTAACCCAAAAACGCAACGGTAGACTGTTTGATTTCCATGCGTGGACTACTTCCGGGTTCATAATGCCGTGCGTTCTAGCAGCATCATCAAAAAGGTCAAACAACCATTTGACCGCAGGCGGCAAAACTTCGTTAACAGTAAGGATAGTGCTAAAGAAGTCATCGACAAATTTGTGGACTGTTCCTTTCGTTGATAAAAGTCTCGTAAGAAATATTTCTGGTATTGCCTTGTGGCTGTGCTCTGACGACTTGTTTATTATATGCTGATATTCAATCGGCTTTACTAAATGATAAAAATGTACATTTTGATCCGTAATGTCGCTATTGTACACCCTTATATGTGAATTAGAGCAATAGATTCCAGTACAATTCTTGCAAGGGATTTTGTAGGGTGTGTTAAAGCTATCATTTTGTCTAGATATTAAGGACATGATAGCAGACTCTTTGACACCATAATGAGCCAATGTATTCAATTTTCTCCAGCCGTTTAATGTTTTTGTTGTTACATCTTCGTCTTGCAGAGTAACGTGCCCGCCTCTACCATGGCGCCACTCAAGATCAACCTCATGGACGGAAGGTCTCATAGAAAAAGGTGTATTTTTGAAAAGGCCATCTAGAATTTTTGCTTTTACTTGTGATATACTATCACAATCTAATACTTTACATTGAACTTTTTCATCAAAATCGTCTTGTACTATGTGCAACGTGATTGTCTGATAATCAATTTGCTCTTTTAAAAGCTTTTCTTCAGACAAGGAATACCTGGCTTCGTGTGTAATAGCATCTACAACTCCTTTTTCAATTTGATGTTTGATGGCTTTGAATAGCAAAAATAAGGAGGATCCTGCATAGTCCTTGAGGTAGTAGTACATACACAACGCCATCCAGTTCGTCAACATCTTTTCCACGACACTTTCAGTTCTTCTTAACATTAACTGAGGATGTTTATTACAAACAGATTTATCAATAAGCCGTAACAAGAGAGATTTTAGAATATCTGTAGCATATTCCATTTTCCCCATGAGTATAACCATTAATAGGGAGGCCACGTTAACTTTGTCTCTTATGTTAAAAGACTTTTGCGATTCTAATGTGTCTATAAATGACAGAAGGAAACATTTATTGTTCAATAGCTGTTCAAATTGAATCATAGCTGCGTCGTAATTAGTTCGAGGGGCGTTAATAAACTGCCGCTGGACGTTCAATATAGGGTGATCGGACACGCCCGGAAAAAACACTTTCATCACGTAATTGACATGATCAAGTGTTGGAATACCAGAATGTTCCAAATCCGCTGCCAAATCAGACATATCAGTTTGCAATTCCGCGAATGCTAATTTACATTCAAGCCTTACATTACTTTCCAGAGTATCCATTTGTATCTGTATTCTTTTGTATTCTCTCTCGGCTTTTGTGCTTCGTCGCCTATACATTACTAAAACAATCATAAATATTAAAACAAGAAAAAACGTACCAGCTGCAATACTTGCGATTGCTTCAGGTGGGAAGTTGTAATTTCTTAGCAATTCATAGTGAAGATAGCCAATCGGGAATCTTAGGTTTTTTCCAATTCTTACGACGACTAAAGGCAAATTAATATCCGTAATTTGTACGCCGTTTTCATCCGTATTTGCTGGTTGTATTTCTGGTGGAGTACACAGTAATTGTTGCATTGTAAGACTTGTTAGATTACATGTTTGCACTCCAATAGTTACGACCACATCTGTCTCATCGCTTGCTCTTATAAGATTTTCTCCTTCAATAACTAATGGGTCGCCTTTGTAGGATTTTATTCTATTGACAAATTGATACACGTGCGGGTCTTCCAGGAATACCATATGTGTACGGGGTGGATTGAAGTATTTTTCCCAATCGTGCATCGTCTCCACGTTATCCATGACAAAACCAACTTTCATAGCTATTTGTGGAGTACTAGTTTGAGATTTAGTGGCTTGTATAATTTCGACATACTTTTCATTGATCGCAGGACTTGGACATTCCATCTGATTGGAATTCAAAACAGTACATGACGTGCTGTTGACTAGGCTTAATTCTTTACCATAATACAAAACCATTAGTGGTTTTTGTATTGTATGCAAATTAGTACCGTGAACGGTGATCATTCTGCCTCCAGATATGAAAGTTTTTAGAGGTTTTATTTCCATTATGGTTGGATCTTGTGTGTAGTTAAATAAATCACCACGAATAGTTCTATTAGCGTTATCAATAGAAACCGTTAATGAATGAACTACGCGAGGTGAAGACATTTTTGGTGTTATGCATATTATGCGGCTATTTGATATTTGTGTTTTGTTTACGGCACATGGTAGATCGCCTAAGAAAGCGGAAACAGCTGAGCCAATATTCAAATGCTGTCCGCCTATGGCTAATTGTGTGCCACCGGAAACGGGACCTAAAGTTGGGTAGATGCCTTGCAACTTGATGTTTTCGTAAGTAAACATTACCGATGACTCTGTGTATCCTGAATCGTTTTGTACAATAACAGGTGCAACAACGGAGCCATTTGAAGGTCCTGTTCGACATGTGATGCTAACTGACACTTCAAAATCCACAATATCGCACAAGACGTCGCCAATACGAACTTTGCCAGTTACTTCTTCAACTCTCAAACCTAAATTACTTCCTTCTATGGTTACAATTGTACCTCCTTCTAAAGGTCCACTGAGGGGTTTGATCATATCGATTCTTGGCTTTGGACATTCTGTAACTGGCGTGTCAAGGCAAGATTCTGTATAAGAGCATGAGTTACCACACCATGTGCACTGATAGATTGAATTCCTTGTAATGCATAGGGAACAATCAGCATGTTCCCTATGAGATCCAAGTATTTCACACTTGTATAGAGTTATCAATATAGTATCTACATAATGGTTATGGTTCCAAACTACCCTTACACTGACATTGTACTCTCCAACATCTTCATTATATGAGTAAGTGGTTTTGTCACACACAATGTAATGATTGGATTCCACTCTAGCTGGTAAGATCATGTTGGCCTGTTCAATGCTTACAATACATTGGAATCCAGTATGTCCAGGTTGTAAGTGTGGCAAATTTTCCACTTCTAATTCCAGTTCCTTGGGCACATTATTTGGCAATAGTATAGGCTTTTTATATTGCCTTATGCGTGGACAATGTCCAACACCATGGTTAAGTGATTTAGTGGGATTATTCTCACCACTAATGACAGTTCTTTGACACACAGAGGTGTCATGAGTACATTTATTATCATAAATACACCAATTACATGCCCACTCGCTCATTATACAGGAATGACAAGTTGTATGTTTGGAGCAGTCATAGAAAGCAAAATTCCTGGAAACAAAATCTTTGTTTGTTTCCGATGAGAGAACAGAGAGTGGCACATATACATGGTCTTGATTTTGTGCTATCTTGGGTCTGTGCTTAATATCAGGGGTAGGACAAGCTAGGCCATTGGTAGTCATAGTAGCATCTATAGCTGGTGCATTACCAAATACACATAAGTACTTTGCCCTTGGACCCTTGGGCACAGTTGATAGCTCTGGGAGCTCTGGCAATGTTCTGATCACTAGCTGAACAGTTGTGATCTCATTCATTGATATTCTGTCAGGCATTATCTGTTCAAAATCAATGCATTGCTGTCCCGTGTATTGGGAAAGCCACCTTGGAGCACTTTGTGTACCTTTTTGACACATATTTTGAACAGTGCAGCGCTTTTCTAAAGAACACCAGCCACAATGAGGGTCATTAGACTCCAAACATGAAGAGCAATTACCTTGCTCTGCACATTTTTCAGTTGGTACTTGGACAATTGAGTTCCTACCTAGTATGTACAAAGTTTTTTTGTAAGGTGATAAGGTTGTATCAGGCAGAATCTTTTGGCCAGGCAATATATCACTATGTAAGTACTCTAATGCTTTTTCTGCATCAATTAATACTTTTTTGAGAGCTCCATCATTTGTACCTAGAAATGCTACAGTATGTAAACCTGTTACAGACATTGTTACTGATGTAATCATAGTATCATTCCAGTGAATAACTGCCATTGTTCTTATAGGATAGAGACCACTGATTTTTAAGCCAACTTCACAGAAATTCAGAATATTACCAGTAGAGCCAACACTTGGACATTTACCATCTGAGATCATACCTGAAATATAACCCATATTACGAGCTTTTGTGCTGCCATTAAAACACATATGGACATTCTCATTAAACTTAATTTCTATTTCTTGCAAGGAAAACACACATATTGCTGACTTAGCCATAGGCTCATTTGTAATACTTTTTGATGGACTAAATGATGCTATGAGAATTGAATCACCAGTCTCTATGTTTAGTTGGGAGGCTAGATTTGCTCCAGCTTTTGCTATTTTAGCATCTTGTAGTAGGTTATAATTGACAACTTCACTTTTACCATTTATGGTTTCTTCCCTGACATGACATTCTAAAGTTACCTCAGTATAACTATTATAGTTATCATCATTAACACAAGTTCGGGCTAGACGGGACACATATCCCAGTTCCTCATTACCTGCTAAGTGGGAATGTTTTTGAATCAATAAAAAATAGGCATAGTCACTGGCATTGAATCCGTATACATATTGCACTAAAAAGTTATCCCTATATTTTACATCTATTTGTATCAAACTCTGCTTGGAGAAAGTAAAAGCTGCAAGTTGAAGAGTCATAAGATCACGACTGGCTATGGCAGGAACATCATGCCTGTATTCCCCATTGTTTGTAAATGTTGTCCCCACATAGAGAATATTGGGGCGTTCCCAAGAGTTGTACCTTTCAGGTCCAATGAAAGCGTAGGTAGATGAATCTGCATCATTAGCTGCCACACTCACTGGGATGAAGTCAGGCTTCTCAGACAAGTCACCAAGCTTATACTTAAAGCAGGAGCCCTGGGCCAATGACCCACAGGCAATCACTGTTCTCGATTCTTGATCAATCACTAATATTTTGTTGACATTGTCTGTCAGCGAAGTCTTGATCTCGGGCGAAGTGCAACCACTCGCATGACACATTGGGTTATCAGATTTCGGACCAGTCTTCACGACGTGAATGGGTTTCAAGTCTGGGCTGAGTTGATGGATCCAATTCAATGAGCCGGCATACACTTGACCACTGGCTCTGTCTACGGCGAGGTGATAAAAGTGGAATGTCTCATTCTGTTGATTGGGATATTGTGATATGAACTCGTAGCCGTACACTAATGTCCATCGTAGCCAGATTATTATGAACACCGCCGTTTGAAATGCCATGTTCACATCTTAAGCTGCCATGGGATGAGTAATTATCACTTTTACACAATGCACACGCGTTATTATTTAATTTTCAACCCATTGTATCCCTTTACAGAAATAAATTGTAAATCGTAAAGCATCCATCCATCGATGCCGATGACACGGGGGAATAGACAATAGATTGACAGAACGAATGAACGAAAAAGAAATCTCCAATTTCTCTCCATAGAGGATAGTGTTGCTAGTTCCGCAGTTACATACATAGTGCATCTGCAAGAGTGTTAATTTCCGGTCATTTTTTGCAATCCTATTCCTGATTGATTGATAGATTCATTCATTTAGTGTTTCTTTCTTCACTCCATACTTATTCTACTCTTTGCTTCACTCATTCATTCAATCAATATGTTCGATCGTGTTTGCGTTGTTTGCTTGCGGCGAGTTATTGAAATAAAATAAATAAAAACACATGACTGTGCTGTGTTAGAATGTAAATTACACCATAATCTTTTATTCTGTTATGATTATTTTAGCTGTTGTTTCTTAAAGCTATACGTTTTGGACTATTGCGGTAAAAACTGAGCATGCTGCTCGGTTCAAGTACATTCTGTAAGAGGTGATTAGTTAATTTATAGTTTGGTTTCTCTTGACTTCTGTTCAATATGATGGCAACGATGCCTGCGGGTGTTCCCGCGGACGCCCACACCCAGATGAACACGTACCGCAGCTATGTGACCATGCTAGCAGATCCTGGAGCTAAGGATGAAATAAAACTGAAAGCTGCTCAGGAGCTCAGTGAAAATTTTGAGGTAAGGTACTAAGTAGATCTTTTGAGACTTCTGAGAAATCATGTTCCACTGGTAATCAGTTCGCTTGGCAACCACCATCATAGTTAGTAGATCATTCAATAACCAATATTTTCATAAATCTGAGTAAGAAAGTTATGTATCATATAAAAATGCTCCAATAAACAATCTGCTCTAAATTATAAGTGCCATCTCTTGCAGGTTATTCTCAGCTCGCCACAATACCCACAGTTCCTAGATCATTCACTGAAAATATTTCTCAAAATCCTGCAAGATGGAGAGCCTCACTTCATTGCTGAATACAACATTCAACAAGTACGGAAGCTGATTCTAGAAATGATTCACCGCTTGCCAATCAGTGAGACCCTCAGACCATATGTAAAGAACATACTTATTCTTATGCTGAAGCTGATGGAAATTGAGAATGAAGAGAATGTTCTGGTGTGCCTCAAAATTTTTATGGAGCTACACAAGCAGTACAGGCCGGTTTACAGTACTGATGTGGATGTAAGTAAATCTCTGTAATTGCATACATACATTAAATCTATCGCTATCCGCCGTGGGGTGCCGGCAGTAGAATTATACCCCTCCTCTCATGCCCATGGATGCAGTAAGAGCCTGCTAAGGGATACCTCCGGAAGATGGGCAGCAGCGTCTATCCATGTATCAACATCCCATACTGCGCTCACCAACCCGCCTGCCAAGCGTGGTGAGAATGGCAACTACCCCTCATGGAGATCCATGAGAGAGGCCTGTGTTCATCAGTGGATGTTTTATGGCTGAAATGATGATTCAATCTATCATTCCTATTAATATAGTCTTCTTTTTATTTATTTATTTATAAGGGTAAACCACATAAATACTAAAGTACATTTCTACAACTGTATGCACAACCACCTTACAGGTTAACACCTCAGTAAGGTCTTGTATGACAATTTGATATTTTAAAATCAACAAAAGTAACAATGGCATTTGAAATACTTTCTTAGTAGTTTTTTTGCACAATGCAAAAGAAGACTATGTGGCTAGAGTATGATGAAACTTCATATACAGCAACATCCATCAAACAATCCTGAATTATTTCCTGTTTCAGATTCACAAGTTCCTACAATGGGTGAAAGGTATTTACTCAGATCTACCCAATCACCTGCCAAAGATCTTTGAGCCAAAGCCCACAATCAGAGTGAAGGATCTCTCTGAAGTAAACATAGATCAGTTGCTGCAAGAGACATATACTACCACACCTATACATACTGAGAAAAAGCTGCTTGATGGCAGTGTTGTAACAGTAAGTGCTTCCATATTAATGTTGAGTTCCTTACAATATCTAACAATTTTTCATACAAATAAAATTAAATCAAAATGTATACTAATATTACAAAGAGGAAAGATGTGTATGTTGTATTTTGTATGTAACAAATCAACTAAAAAACTACTGGACCAATTTTCAAAATTCTTTCACCATTAGATGGCTACATTATCCCTGAGTAACATAGACTATATTATCTCAGTAGTCCCACGGGAATGGGAACTACATGAATAAAACAGCTGAGTGTGGCTAGTTTATTATTATTATACAAGATGGGGCAAAATGTTGGCTCCTTCAGGGTAGCTATATTTTCTTACCTAGTTAAAAAGTTTTGTTCCTGGGAAACTATAGTATTTGTTTGAAGAAAAATTAAAGCATTTTAGATTTATTAAACATTGTAGTTAAGACATTTGTCAAAAAAATATGTTGATCTTAATCAACTCCATTTCCCACCAGGAACACTTTTCCCAAAGTGACATACAAAATCGGATCGTAAGTTTTAGCAATAATTAAAAAAATTATATAAATAAAAAAATTGTCCAGAAACAAAAAAGTTTTTTTGCTTTAGAAATACAGTACATATGTTTTTATCACAAATGTTATGTTGATTGGTTGTGAAATACCAAATGTTTTTCTTTCACAGTATAATCTAATTCCAAGATCAGTACTCTCCCTTAAAGTTATACAAGAACTGCCAATTATAGTTGTGCTGATGTATCAGCTGTACAAACAGAATGTACATCAAGAAGTCAGTAATTTCATACCTTTGATAATGGAGACAATCACATTGCAACCTGCAGCTAATCATCGGTAAGTGTCATATTAGTTAAAATCAACCTACTTCCTTGAGACTATTATAAAACGTTATAGTCTTTATGCTAAAATTTAATTTTGGAATTCTTTCTATATAATTCACAGGCAATCAGCATCATTCAACAAGGAGGTATTTGTAGACTTCATGGGCGCACAAATAAAGACACTAGCATTTCTAGCCTATATCATAAGAATATACCAGGACACAATAGCCAACCATGCTAATTTGATGGTTAAAGGCATTATAGGACTGCTGACGCTGTGTCCACCTGAGGTGGCGCACCTTAGAAAGGAACTGGTGATTGCGACGAGGCATATCCTTGCAACTGATTTAAGACTAAGTAAGTTATTTTACTATTACCATGGACCAAATAATTACAGGACTGACAATCCCTAACATCAAAATGTTGATGTGTGGTTGAGTCCTATAATAATACCTTTGCTGACTTAGATATGTTTATCCCTTTATAAATTAAAAAAAAGCCTGCATCAAATTGAACTTACCTTATCTACATAAACCTTTCTCTTATGTATTTTATCCTGTTGACTTTGATCTAACTTATTACGAGCATCTTCTTTTACTTCTTCACTTTATTTTTGTGTGTCATGTGATATTTTTCTTCTAGATCTCATTTTTAATTTTATAACTTTTAATTATATGACAACAATAATTATTACTCCGTGCCGTGTACTGCCGTGGGGTGCCGGCAGTAGAATGTTACCCCTCCACACCTACCCGTGGATGCAGTAAGAGCCTGCTAAGGGACACCTCCGGAAGATGGGCAGCAGCGTCTTTCCGTATATCATGAAAGCATCAGAAAACTTGCTATTTTCTTGCTCCTTAAATGTTATAGTGTCGAGACCCAAATACGAAATGTCAAAAAAATATTGTTTGAATTGTGTTTAGCCGCTAAACGCATTTTAATTGTCTTTGAGAAAGTCGCCAAAACGTTGACCGCCTCGTCAGCGGTAGCAACTAAAGTCAAGCAGTTTTTCACGCGCGCTTTTAGTTCACCCACGACAGCTCACTGCCTCTGTTTGCGCGAACCATGACAAAGTGTACCTACACCTCAATAGCGACGACTTCCGTGGCGTAATTGGTTTACAGCCGGCTAAGATCCAGTAGCAGGTTGCGGGCTCGATTCCCGCCGCGGGACAAATGTTTGTGGTTTTTGGTTTCAAATATTTGGTCTGGTTATGTTTCTATGTATGTTAAGTATTTTGTATTTAAGTGTATCTCTAACACAAGCTCAATTTGGGGCTAGATGGTGCTGTGTGAAATGTCCGTTTTTTTATATATAATTATTTTACGTAAAGTTATTTCATTAGAGAAGTTGCGGCAATTACATGGATGATGATGATATTCCACTATGCTTTTCCAGAATTTGTACCGTATATGGAGAGGTTATTCGACGAGGAAGTGTTGCTCGGTGGCGGGTGGACGGTCCACGAATCTCTTCGCCCTTTGGCGTACTCCACGCTGGCGGATCTGGTGCACCACGTACGCCAGCACTTGCCGCTCTCTGACTTGGCTATAGCCGCGCATTTGTTCTCTAAGAATGTACATGACGAATCACTGCCTACAAGGTAAGAGAATAGAAAACAGAAATAGTGTTCATTTTATGTGTATTTGATCAATATTAAAATTAATTATATATGTTGGAGTATTTGTCAGTTAATTAATTTTGTTCTGTTCTTTTGACGTTCAGTACATTATCTCCTCTCTTGCCCGTGGATGCAGTAGGAATCTGCTAAGGGATACCTCCGAAAGATGGGCAGTAGCGTCTTTTCAATACCTTATACTGCGCTCGCCAACCCGCCTGCCAAGCGCGGCGAGTATGGCAACAAGTCCCTTATGATGTTACAACATAAAACCAGGCCCCGAGTCCCCGTCGACCCGGCTAATCCTGGCTACCGTAGCAGTCACGGTAACGGCGGGGCTAGGGGTGCTAAGGATCCCCGGGAGACAATCGGCTACCAAACCCTACGACGTCCACTGGCCCCGGTAACACACAACATCCGCACTTTGAGGACAGACGAAAAGATTGTTGAGAGAGAGAGAAGAAATTACTCGATTATACTGGGACATTTTGGGGTCCGTAAGTCCTTAGAGCGAGGACACGATATCCCTCAAGTCTAGTAACCTACTATACTACCGGGAGGGCGACCAACAGTGGTGGTGTTGGGTTTCTCGTTCACAAGTCACACATCAACAACATTATCACCATCGACAGTGTGTCGAGCAGGGGCGCATACCTGACACTCAGAATATGTAAGCGATATTCGCTGTTCAGGTATACTATGCGCTGACCTAGAAGAAGTCTATGTATGAGAGAGGACATCAGCAGAGCCATACATACGAACAAAACTCACTTTACTGTTGTTATGGGGGACTTCAATGCAAAGCTAGGTATGAGAAGCGATGATGAGTTGAGAGTGGGGCAATTTGGATTGGGCAACGGAACCCAGGGGACAGAGGCTGGCCGATTTTCTGGAAAAAGAAGGACTCTTTATGATGAATTCTTTTTTCCAGAAGCCGTCTCACAGGAGATGGACCTGGATGAGTCCCAACGGTTCCACGAGAAATGAGATTGATTTCATCTTGACCAACATGAAACGAATATTCAATGATGTCTCTGTGATCCACAGGGTGAAAACCGGCAGTGATCTGATCACCGAATTGTTAAAGGCACATTGAATATGAACGTTAAAATTGAAATGTCCCGTTTGATGAAGTCTACGCTCCGACCCACTCGCGCACATAGCCAAAATCTCGAGAGCTTTCATTCAACTCGAACTTGCAAATCGCTTTGACTGTCTAGAAGTAGATGCATCGGTGGACGAGATCAATAACAGGTTCGCAAGACGCTATAGGTGTTTTTTGCGACCTTTCAAAAGCATTTGACTGTGTACACCATGAAACATTGATCGGGAAATTGCGCCACTATGGTGTTAGAGATATCTCTTTAGATCTACTTAATTCTTATCTCAGTAACAGGATACAAAGAGTTGATGTTAATGGAAAACGTTCTTCGGGATCTGTAGTTACAATGGGTGTACCGCAGGGATCAATTCTTGGGCCTTTTCTATTTTTAATTTACATTAATGATCTACCTCATCTTGTCAAAAACAATCATGAGATTGTATTGTTTGCTGATGACACTTCACTTTTGTTCAAAATGAAACGACGTACCACCGATTATGACGAGGTGAATAATGCAATCTCAGAAGTTGTTAATTGGTTTAATGTCAATAACCTATTACTTAATGAAAATAAAACAAAATGCATTAGATTTACTCTCCCGAATGTAAAACAGGCTGATGCCAACATTAAATTGAAAGGTGAAAGTTTAAACCTTGTAGAAAAAACTGTATTTTTAGGCATAACTTTGGACAATAAGCTTCAATGGGGCCCGCATATAGAACAACTATCGGGTAGGCTTAGTTCTGCAGCATATGCAGTCAAAAAAATCCGCCTTCTTACAGACGTAGATACCGCTAGACTTGTTTACTTCAGCTATTTCCACAGCATTATGTCTTATGGCTTACTGCTGTGGGGATGTGCTGCAGATATAGACACCGTATTTGTGCTGCAGAAGAGGGCTATTCGTTCTATTTACAATATGGGTCCCAGAGAATCACTTCGCACTAAATTTAAAGAAATAAATATAATGACAGTAGCTTGTCAATATATTTATGAGAACCTGTTGTACACCCATAAAAATATTGCTTCGTTTAAGAAAAACAGCGACAATCACAATGTAAATACAAGAAATAAGAATAAACTCGCTGTGCCCACTACTAGGCTCCATAAGGTAAAAAAATCTTTTAAAGGGCAATGTATACGCTTCTACAACAAACTCCCAAGTGAGTTGCAGAAGTTATCATTAAATAAATTCAAAAACATTATTAAACGCAATCTGTGCGATAAAGCTTATTATAAAATATCAGATTACCTAGAGGACAAAACCACTTGGGACGGAATCTGCTCCAACTCCGTCAAACGTAGCATAAGACAAAATCAAATTGTTAAATGATGACTATAACGACCGAGTTAGGTTCTTCTGTTCACTTCTTTTCCTAACTCGCGTGTCATCTGAAGTGAACAGGTTCAATTATGTGCTTTATTCTATTTATTTGTGTTGTTTTATTTTGTAAGTTGTGACGCGTCAATAAGGTCCATGCGGCCGCACTGAATAAAGTATTTTTTGAATTTGAATTTGTTCGTAGAAACCGTTCATACGGTGGGGTCCCAGTTCCTTATGACCCCCCGTACCAATAGACCTCAGAAACTTTCTGATGACACCCTTAACCTCATGGCTGAGCAACGTTCTTTGAAACTGCAGTCTCCCGATGATGCATACAGTCACACAGGCAGCTCAATAGAAAAATTTGGAAATCCTTGTGGCACGATATTCGTAACTTTAATACAGCTCGTATTAAAGATACGATAGAGCAGAATAAAGGCTCCAAAATGTTTGCGAGAGATAATTATATTGGGAAGAGCCAGATGACGAAGCTGAAGAGGGAAGATGGCAGCATAACGTCAAGTAAAGCAGAAGTGTTAAGGGAAGTCGAAAAGGTTCTATGGACGGCTCTACGAATCGGTTACTAAACCTGTTTGCAGTGCGGCCAACGAACCAAGAGCCGAACTGACCGGACATTATACCGAAGATATCCCGGACATCAGCCTGTACGAGATCAGGATGGCCTTGAAACAGCTTAATAACGGCAAGGCGCCGGGTGAGGACGGAATCACTTCAGAGCTCTGAAAGCGGGTGGATCACCGGTACTTAAAGTCCTTCAGAAGCTCTTTAATTCCGCCTTGCTTGAAGGTACAACGCCAAAAGCATGGAACGATGGCGTTATGGTTCTGTTCTTTAAGAAATGTGACATCACTTTGCTTAAGAATTACAGACCCATCTCGCTTTTGAGCCATGTTTATGAGCTGTTTTCAAGGATCTTCGCGAACCGTCTCGAACGCACGTTTGATGACTTCCAGCCTCCCGAACAAGCCAGGTTCCGTAAAGGCGTACATAGACCACATACATACGCTGCGGCAAGTCATACAGAAGACCGAAGAGTATAACTTGCCGCTATGTCTCGCGTTTGTGGAATATGAGAAAGCCTTCGATTCGATCGAAACATGGGCGGTGCTTGAGTTGGTAAAAATAGGCGTAAGACAGGGAGATGTTATCTCTCCGAAACTGTTTACGACGCTATGGAAGATGCCTTCAAGCTGCAGATTCGTAAGAATGGAAAGGAACCCTAGGTTTGCCGACGATATTGTGGTCATGGCAAAGTCAGAAATGAATGAATTAATGCAAAGTGGAATCGGAAATGAGGAGATACGTAGAAAAACTCGGGTCACCGATATAGCCAGACAGATTCACGTTGAAGCGGCAATGGGCAGGCCATATAGCGCGCAGAACAGATGGCCGATAGGCCCGTAAATTTATCGAACGGCGGACACGGACCGGCAAGCGCAGCGTAGGACATCCACCTACAAGATGGGCAGACGACTTGGTAAGAACCGCAGGTCGGCGTTGGATGCAGGCAAAAAAACGCTAAATGTATACCTATTATGGTTGAGGAGTTCCCTCGAATCCTCATGAATTTCCACCATCATCCCATCATCTTGTGTTTTCGAACCCAATTTTCATTTTTCATATCGGTTCAGAATCATAAACGAAGTAGTTCTTAGGTAGCAAAGATTAAAAAAGAAACAGACGAATTTAAAAGCTCCTCCTTGCTTTAAAGCGGTTAAAAGTAACTATGATTGTGCCTACGAGTATTTTGCATCTTTTCTCCACAGTATACAAACGATGTCCTGCAAGCTACTCCTAAACCTAGTGGACTGCATCCGTCAGCGTTCGGAAACCGAAGGCGCGGCCGGCTCGCAGCCCCAAGGGCGCCAGCTACTGATGAGGATATTGGAAGTCTTTGTGCTCAAGTTCAAGACGATATCGAAGTTGCAACTTCCAGCGTTGATTAATAAATGGTAAGTTTTGTCACCAAGTGCATGAATCAGTGTAGAAAATGTTTGGGGGAGAATGGCAAAAGAAAAGATGGCTCTTCTCTGTACTGTGTGAGGGAGTAGAGAGTGCGAGACTCCCCTATTAGTCTCGCACTCACTTCTCTCTATGTCTGTCGATCCATTTTTTCTTTGGCCTTACTCCTCCCATATAACCACGGAAGTCGAAAAGAGCAACGTGATGTAACGATAGTGCAAAAAAATCATTTCGTGATTTGTTTGGTATATTCTCTCACAGCAGTCCCAAAACCCCTCCAACACCTGCAACGCCTGCAAACGGTACTCCTCTCGGTGGAACGACCCCGGGCACGCCTACCACGCCAGTCCCGGTCCCGACCACGCCGGAAATCAAAGTTGAAGACGAGAAACCGCCGCTGGACTTCCTAGAGAGTCTCATCAAGAATGCCGAGGAAAAGTCGAAGATCGGCTTCCCTACTACGCAGATGACGAATTTGAATGTCGCGGATTATAGAACGCTGGTTAAGACGCTGGTCTGCGGTGTGAAGACTATCACTTGGGGATGCGCTTCTTGCAAGGTAAAAAATCTAGCTGTTTCTAGAAGTAAAATATGTAGTTATTTTCTATCCTTATTGATATCACTATATCCTCCTCGGTAACCCGGTATATAAAACGTAACTGCAATTAAAGAATATTATTGGTAAGATTTCTTCCGTCATATTTTGTTGCCAGTTGCCTCATTGCCTCGAAACAAAAATTTCTAGAACATTCGCAACCTCTAATAAAAAATAAGTGAAGCCTATTCACCTCTTTTTAGTCTACATTATTAGAAAACGGCAACACAGAATATACAATAAAAATATAATTAAATTAGGCCCTAACTCAATTGCACTACCGTTGCCGACTATAGCTCTGTAATAGGTACTATACATGCTCATTATATTCAATTTGAACCATTTCTCCATAGACAACAACAAACGCGGAAGGCACATCAACAACCGCACCGACCGGCCAAAAGCAGTTCACGGCCAGAGAAACTCTTGTCTTCATCCGCCTGGTGCGCTGGGGCCTCCAGTCGCTGGACATCTACACGCTGTCTGCGCCGCGCGCGCCGGCCCAGCCGCCCGCGCAGCCACACGTGCGCTCCAAGGAGGAGAAGGAGGTTCTAGAACATTTCAGTGGAGTGGTGAGTACATAGAGACACTTGTCTACATCAGCCTGGTGCGTTCGGGCCTCCAATCGCTGGACATCTACACGCTGTCTGCGCCGCGCGCGCCGGCCCAGCCGCCCGCGCAGCCACACGTGCGCTCCAAGGAGGAGAAGGAGGTTCTAGAACATTTCAGTGGAGTGGTGAGTACATAGAGACACTTGTCTACATCAGCCTGGTGCGTTCGGGCCTCCAATCGCTGGACATCTACACGCTGTCTGCGCCGCGCGCGCCGGCCCAGCCGCCCGCGCAGCCACACGTGCGCTCCAAGGAGGAGGAGGTTCTAGAACATTTCAGTGGAGTGGTGAGTACATAGATACATTTGTCTACATCAGCCTGGTGCGTTGGAGCCACCAGTAGCTGGATATCTACACGCTGTCTGCGCCGCCGTAGTCTCTGCCTACCCCTTCGAGGAATAAGTATTATTTTGTGTATAGTGTGCGAATGGTCAATGAACTAACATTGATAAAGATACAATAGTAACGTCGGCGCCATAATGTGATAATGTTGAGTAAACATCTAGTTAATTTTTGTTTCAGTTCTCAATGATGAATCCGCAAACGTTTCAAGAGATATTTACCGCTACAATATCGCACATGGTTGAGAGAATTAACAAGAATATGACATTACAAATCATCGCCAACACCTTCCTTTCAAATCCGACTACATCGCCTATCTTTGCTACAGTACTTGTAGAATACTTACTGAAACGGATGGAAGAAATGGGCACTAACGTTGAAAGATCCAATCTATATCTAAGGCTCTTCAAGCTAGTATTTGGGTCTGTAAGCTTGTTCCCTTCAGAAAACGAACAAATGTTACGCCCTCATCTTCATAGCATTGTCAATAAAGCCATGGACTACGCCATGACAGCTAAAGAACCGTACAACTACTTTCTGCTACTCAGGGCTTTGTTCAGATCGATTGGCGGAGGAAGTCACGATTTACTGTATCAGGAATTCTTGCCATTACTTCCGAATTTGCTAGAAGGATTAAACCGTCTTCAAAGCGGCCTACACAAACAACACATGAAAGACCTCTTTGTCGAGCTATGTCTCACTGTACCAGTTAGACTGAGTAGTCTGCTACCATATCTGCCGATGCTCATGGATCCTTTAGTATCAGCACTCAACGGATCTCATACTCTCATATCTCAAGGTCTACGGACTCTTGAGCTTTGCGTTGACAACTTGCAACCCGACTTCTTGTATGAACACATACAACCCGTCCGAGCTGATCTGATGCAAGCGTTGTGGAGAACGCTACACAACAGCGAGGTAGCAAGGATAGCATTTAGGGTTCTGGGTAAATTCGGTGGAGGCAACCGTAAAATGATGATTGAACCGCAGAGACTGGACTATAGAGAAACTGACGCGCCACCTCCGGCAATCCAAGCTTACTTCCAAGAGCAATCGAAACCTATTGACTTCGAAGTAGACAAAGTAATAGACACAGCGTTTGCTGCATTGAAATCAAGCACCACAGATCCATTCTATCGGAAACAGTGTTGGGAAGTCCTGCGGTGCTACTTAGCAGCATCGTTGAACCTAGATGACGATCGTGAAACGCTACAGAAACTCTTCAACCACCCAAGCTTCCTTGATGGAAAGATTCAAGTACAGAACGGTCCTTACTACAAATGCCAGAACAGTATCGTTCGTAACACCCATCGCACAGCGCTTACTGGCATGTTCGTAGCTGCGGCCATCAAGGAGCTACGTCATCATGTGCTACCCACTATGGTGTCTCTCGTCAGGCATTACACGATGGTTGCAATCGCTCAAGAAGCTGGACCGTTCGTGGGAAGCGCTAATCCCAAAGAAGGTCTGGACGCTTTAGTATTAGTAGATGCTATAGCAGTTGTAATGGGACATGAAGAGAAGGAACTTTGCAAACCAGGTCACTTAGCCTTGGTTCTGATGATCGAAACGGCGGCAACGGTGCTCGGAAGTAAAGAGCGTGCATGCCGTTTGCCTCTAATGGAATACCTCGCCGAACGAATGTCTTCACTGTGCTACGAGCGCGCATGGTACGCAAAACTAGGCGGATGTATAGCTGTCAAGTTCATGTGCGAGAAAATGGCTCCCGAATGGGTTTATAAACACATATTCGCGTTCCTAAAGGCCGTTCTTTTTGTTATGATGGACTTGACAGGTGAAGTGTCTTCGGGTGCTATTGACATGGCGACGCTGAATCTAGAGAAGCTGGTGCGAGTTTGCGTGGCACCTTTATTGATTCCAAACCTCGAGCTCGAGCCCGAAGTGAATGCTGCCAAGACCAGAGCACTTCACGACGTGTTACAAGAACTTGTGCTTCAAGTGACCAGTCCACATTTACTTGTGAGACAGCAGGCTATGAAATCCTTGGAATGCATTGCGGAGTTGCAAAATAAGACCGTAACCGAGGTGATGGATCCGCATAGAGAGGTGCTGGCTGATATAATCCCGCCTAAGAAGCATTTGCTTCGTCATCAACCAGCCAATGCGCAGATGGGTCTTATGGATGGGACCACATTCTGCACTACTTTGAAGCCTAGGCTGTTCACCATAGGTAAGTTTATTTTTCTCTCTTCCTAAACTTCAGAGAATTAAGCATATCATAAAATGTATTAAACTTGCTGTATTTTGTAGATCTGAATATAAACGAGCATAAAGTGTTCTTCCGAGAGCTGCTATCTCTATGTGAGGCCGAAGATGCAATGCTGGGCAAGCTGCCATGCTACAAAGGCGTGAACTTGGTACCGTTGCGAGCCTCGGCCCTCAGAGCGTTGGCATCATGCCATTATCTTCAGGAGAAACATTGCAGGGAGAAGATCTTCCAAGTGCTTTACAAGTCACTTGAGAAGAGTGACCAGGAATTGCAACAGGTATACAGTAGTTTTTACAATCTATACTAGCTAGCGACTTTAGTAAAAAAAATGTATGGAAACTTGTACAGTGCCTCTAGCGGATAGTTTATTACTAAAATACACAGTAAACTATACTACAGCAACCATAGTTTGGGCTTCATTTGCTTAGAATTTGTTACCATGAGTTACAAATCTGACAGATGTCATAGTAACGTAGGTACTATTACTGTAGTAAACGGCATGCGATCTAACAGTGACAACTCATGGTAGACACTGTCTTTCTTAATAAACTACTAGACTTTTTTCTATTATAAGTAGTTTACAAAATAAGTCCTTTAAGTCCTTCCGGGTCATGGCTGTTCATATGACTGAATGTTCAAATGTTTCGAATGTGTAGGTGTCAAAATGTACAAAGTTTATTGGTTAAAATGTTGCGGTGACAAAATGACAAAAGTTCACATTGTATTTATATTCTTTCAATCATCTGGTATCCATAACACCAGGTCTGCTTACTTTAATGCTATAGAAGGTGCTGTGTGAAATGTTGAGCATTATTTGTTAAGACCGAGAAATAGCTGTTGGGTGTTCTGTGAAGATGGTTTTAGCCTAGTAGCTGCAGCTGTTAATTACAAGTTGATAATGATGATGACTTACATATATATTTTGAGCTTTGCGTTGACAACTTGCAACCCGACTTCTTGTATGAACACATACAACCCGTCCGAGCTGATCTGATGCAAGCGTTGTGGAGAACGTAAATATACGTATAGGCAACTGCCCCTTATGGAGATCCATGAGGGAGGCCTGCGTTCAGTAGTGGACGTTTTATGGCTGAAATGATGAATGATGATGACACAAAGTCGCGTAACTTTACATTCGTTTGTAAGTCAAAAACACTTTATGCATTAAGTCCTCCTTTCATAATTTTATGTGTTAAAGTGATAAATTAATTGTGCTTCGTGAACAGCTGATAAACTTTTGTATTTTGCAGGCTGGATTCGAATGTATGCAAAAGTTCTTGTCCGGGTTCCAAATCGACATGGAAATGGTGCATCCAGTGATGCGTCCATTGCTGCTAACGCTTGGAGACCATCGGCATTTGAGCGTGAACGGAGCGAAGAGACTGTCATACCTGACTCAGCTGTTCCCATCCACGTTTAGTGAGAAGTTGTGCGAGCAATTGTTGCAGTTGTTGAAGAAACTGTTGGATTATTCTATTCAGACAAACCGAGGTTAGTCAATTGACATTAAAGGTAAATATATTCTAAGCCCAAAAATGCTACCAATTATGACATTTAGACTCTTAAATATGTATAAAAACAGTTCACTCAGAAACGTACCTATCACTCATATATACGCTGTCACTCCGTCCCACGCAACGTTAGATATGTCGACCCAGATCGGTGTGGGATGGTGGAGTGGATATCATACGGAATCCCACGCGTACGACCAGTGTGGTTGCAGCACTTACATTCGCAGCGCGTCAATACGCGTTGTTTACGCAGAACAAGTGTGCACACCAACACTCCCAAGTTTCATGGTATATGTTGCATAGGTATGTGGGAACAGTACGTTTTGCCTTTAAAGGTCCTTTATGGAAACATAGCACAGTGCATTTTCATGTGCTAGATTATCAAAGACGATTCTTTTTTATTCCTTATACTAGAGCATCAATATGCATTTCAATCAATCAATGAATCATTTCAATCATTTATTTATTATAACCCTTACAACATTTAAGATATTTACCGCAATTATCAAGACCTTACCTCCCGCGCTAGTTATAAACTGTGTTACGGCAATGTAAGGATTATCAAACTACGTTTACGTATAAAAAATACATCACAAGGTTGTAGATACACAATACTAATATGTATATAAAATAGATACATAATATGGTATACAATAACACCTAAAAAATATACTAAGTCAGGTCATCAGATTAGACACGTCGCCGATGTGATGACGTTCGCGCGATGTCTAGTGTCAGGCGGCCAATAAACTTTCGGAACACTACACCTTTCGGCCAAAAACCAGCGTCCATGAAAGTAGCAAGGCGTTGGGTAGGTACTCTCAAACTAAAACCAGCCTTTTTCTTCATATACTCGGTCACGCCCTCGGCTGTCACGGCGCAGTAAACGCGCGAAACGTAGAGTTGTGTGGTCGGTATCTCAGCATGTAGGCAGGACAGTTCCTGTAGGGTAGGAGCGGCAGTGCCGCACTGATTACGACAATTAGTTCTTCTCTTCTTCCTTTCTACGAGAACAAAGCCATCCTTAACGCATCGGCCCTTCTCAGGATTCGGAGGTAAAGCGCTGCGCTTAGGCTCGCGGCGCTTCTGCTTGATAACCTTTGTAGGTTGTCGCCCAGGCTTCTCTTGAGTGGCGGCGACGGCATGATTGTGACTAATTAAATTGCAACAAGAACAACCATAGTTGCTATATCTGATCTTTTCTAAATATGTCCTTTCCCCTGTTCTTATCCCCAACACATGGTGTCGGCCTCCTCCGCTTCTTCTACTTACAGTTCCGTACAGATATAGTTGAGTAGCTTTGCGTGCGACATTAAAACATTGTTATACTCTTCCCAGGTGGTAACTTCCTTCAAAGCGTGTCGAAGAATATGGAGAACGAACAGAAGATAATAATCCTGATCGGAATATTCCATCAAATCCCGGCCGCGTCGCCGCGGTTTATAGATGTCCTGTGCCGGCTGATCTTCCATACTGAGAAGTCGCTGATGATCGAAGCTGGCTCGCCTTTCAGAGAGCCTCTAGTGAAATTCCTTCTTAGGTAAATATATGAAAGTCTTTTAGAATAAACATTGATGGATTTACTGTTTCTTCTACTCAATTTAACTCCTATCCTACAATCCATGGGACTTTTCCTAACATGAAATTCATCCCTCCGCAAAACACGTCCGCGTGATCTAGCTAGACTCTTATTTTTATATTTTTTAGATATCCAAAGGAAACACTGGACCTAATAATGAGTGACAACAACATCAAAGATCAGCAATGGAGTCGTTTCCTCGTCTTTCTCATAAAGCACCCTGAAGCGGGCACGGCCTATAGAGAAGCGCTCCACACGTCAAAGAAAATACGGCTTATGCAACTGCTAGCCGCGAACACAGCTGGAAACAGCACTATACCTCAATCAGACAGAGCTGAGATGCAATTCCAGGCGATAAGAGTAGTGTCGCTGTTGATCAAGTTCGATGACCAGTGGATGTCGACGCAGCCGGATATCATTGAACTAATCAAGCGAATTTGGTGCAACGATCAGTATCACGTAAGATTCATTTTCGCTTGAAACTATGATGTAGTTACGTCTATTACAATTTAATCATATGTTTATTCTACAGGAGATCCACAAGAAAGTGGAAGTGGTGGATTGTACCCACTGGAAGGAGCCAAAGTTGATTGTGAAAATATTGCTGCATTATTTCGTACACCATCCGTCCAATATTGATTTGTTGTTCCAATTACTGCGCGCATTGTGTGACAGATTTATTCCCGATTTCCAGGTAAAAACTATTTCTTTTTTATTTGTAACTTTACTAACCGATTGTTATAGAATATAAAATTCGGCTCGTCAAAGCAGCAACATAATCCTAGTCTTGCATGTTTTTTCTTAAAAAAATTGTCATGCCAAAGTATTCCCCTAATATTTGGGTTTAGTAGTTCAATAACTTACAGCCAACATCCATTTCAGTCTTCTTAGTTCACATGACAGGTACCTACACCAATTGATTCATAATTTTGTTACAGTTCCTCCGAGATTTCCTCGAAAACACGGTCGCACAAAACTACACGATGGAATGGAAGCGTTCCGCTTTCTTCCGCTTCGTCGAGCATTTCCAAGGCGATGCTATGAACCAAGAACTGAAAGCCAAAGTCCTACAAATGATCCTAATTCCATGCTTTGCGGTCAGCTTTGAGAAAGGACAGAAGATCGTCGGCGGTCCGCCGGCGCCGTACCAAGATAATCCCGATAATGTCGTGTCGGTGTTCATAAACAATGTACGTGTCATGGTGATGGTAGCACATTTTTAGTTCTTTTTACTTTTTGGTTGGGCAGGTGGCGCTAGTGTGGTTGGAGGTCATAGTAAAAGCTGCCTTTGGCTTACTACTACTTTACGCGATTAGAGCTGTGTGTGGAAGTTCCTCAGCTAAAATCTCGCATTAGATATATTAATTAAATTGCACCTTTTTTCAAAATCAAACCTTTTTAAACGATAAACAGTTGATACAACTATATATAATGTGTATACGTTGAGTAAAATTTTTGAAAGATGACCTCCAACAATCCTAGCGCCACCTGCTCCAAAAAGGCCAGATATCATGTCATTATTAGCTCTCCCATCCCCAGGTGATAGATCCAGAGAACCCGTTCGCTTGTTCGGACGCGGTTCGCATATCGCTGCTACAGTTCGCTTGTCTATTGCTAGAGCAAGCGTCTCCGCATATCCACGACGCGAATAACAAGAAGCAGGGGAATAAGCTGAGGAGACTTATGACGTTTGCTTGGCCGTGCCTGCTTGGGAAGAATTATGTGGATCCGGCCACGAGGTATTAACAGCTCTGTATCTTTACACTAAAAGTCACTTGTTGAATGCGTTAATTGAAACGATTTTGAGGGGTTGGCGTTGGCCGTTTTGTAATACCTTAGTTCATTATTATTTCAGATACCACGGCCACTTACTGCTCAGTCACATCATAGCCAAATTCGCTATCCATAAACGGATCGTTTTACAAGGTGAGACAGCATTTAATATATTTATGAAAACCGAACCAATTTGGCTTTGCAAAAAAATATAGATTGAAAGTATACAAACAAACAGACATGCAGAAATAGCGTTTTAAATGTATACAATGTAATGCTAAATGGCGATCAAAAAATAAAAGACTGGACGGAACCTTTTCCCAGCAGGGAAAAAAAACTTTGGAAAAAAATGCTAAAAGATAATAAAAAGTGAATGAACGTAGGCTATACACACAAGTTCATGGCACAGAGGATTGATGCTTCCCCTAAATTCCAATATAAAATTGTATCTTTTCATTTCTTTTTAAAAGCAGGTTTAAGATAATTTCTCATAAAACGAATTACACTGACTTCCTTTCCAGTATTCCACAGTCTACTAAAGGCCCACGCAGTGGAAGCTCGCTCCGTTGTGCGCCAAGCACTTGAGATTCTAACACCGGCGATGCCACAGCGTATGGAAGACGGGAACACCATGCTAACCCACTGGACCAAAAAGATAATCGTGGAGGACGGGCATTCGGTGCAGCAACTGTTCCATATATTGCAGCTGGTAGTTAGGCATTATAAGGTGAGCATAATTTATTATTCCTACAAGATAGCTTCGAATGTAATGTGATACGCAGTGGAAGTCCTGTGGTGCGCAAAGCACTAGAGATACTAACACCCCGGCGATACCGCAACGTATGGATGACGGGAACACCATGCTAACCCACTAGATCAAGAAGATATTCGTGGGAGACGGGCGTTCGGTGCAGCAATTATTCCATATATTGAAGAACTTCAGAATTATATGTGCGTAAGGATTGAGGAGCCACATCAGATTTTTAAAATCTGTTCTCACCATTATTTAGCAGCAATGTAGCTGATTTTGCAGCACAAATTCTAGATTTAGCAGCAAAATATATCACTAATTATATTTAATGCAAAGTGGCTCCTCAATCTAAACGTCTGTTCATCAATTACAATTCATCTATTACTTAACGAGTTCCAGGTGGCTCCTCAATTCAGACGTTTAGATTGAGGAGCCACTTTGCATTAAATATAACTAGTGATATATTTTGCTGCTAAATCTAGAATTCGTGCTGCAAAATCAGCTACATTGCTGCTAAATAATGGTGATATCAGATTTTAAAAATCTGATGTGGCTCCTCAATCCTTACGGACATTATTTGTTTCGAACCTGTATTTTTTCTTATTGAAGAAAAATATTTTTTACATACCTCTGCCGGTACGCCACGATCAATTTCTATTTTAACGTTAGCAATAAATCAACGTCGAAACATTGAGTCGAAGTGTGGCGTGATGTCAAGCCGAGTCTCAGTTAAAGGCACATGACGTCACGCCCCCAGTCCTCATCTTAAATGCCCTTAAGCAGAGTTTATACGAAGCCAGTAATGCTGGCGCCAGTCCTGTACACAAGCCAGCGTTGGTCTGGCCCCTTTTGTTTAAACGAGGCCATTCATTTACGGATTTTTATTCGGGTGTGCACACGTTTGAAGTTAAAAAATAAAAAAACGGCTGGATAAGAATATGGTTAAGCGATAGACCTATAACTGGAGCTTCTGCTTTGTTGCTGAAACATCTAAGATTAGAAGATCCTTCTGATTACAGGTTGGCGGTTGGTTGGTTGGTAAAACAAACAAACTAACCAACCAACTGCACCTATCCTCTTCGTTGAATTTTCTCGGCATTTTGTCGCAGAAATTCCAAACAAAAACAAAGACACACACACCCTACGGACATTCGCCAGTGACTGGCGTGATGTGTCTACACGTGTCCGCAACGATGGCGCGGGGGTCGAGAGTATGCGGGCGGAGGTCACTGGCTTGAAAAATAAACGGGCGCTCTATTCTCGCCAGCGTTGGCAGCCAGCGCTGGCTTGGCTTGAAAAACTGTTTACACAAGGCAAATAACAAGCCAGCGCTGTCTTGGCTTGAAAAACTGTTTACACAAGGCAAATAACAAGCCAGCGCTGGCTGCCAGTGAGACTGGCAGCCAGTGATGGCCTCGTGAAAACTACGCATTATGTAATGATTTGTTCCGCAGGTGTACTTCCCAGTGCGACACGCCCTCGTCAGCCACATGGTCGCCGCGATGCAGCGGCTCGGCTTCAGCGGCACAGCGTCCCTGGAGCACCGCCGGCTCGCCGTGGACCTCGCCGAGGTCGCCTTGAAGTGGGAGCTGCAACGCATAAGAGACCACGGTCAAGAGGACACCATTGTTAGTACCCAAAGATCACACTTTGATATTATTGACAGCAACTGTTATTATGTATTGTCCCAAAATTATGGTTGCGGGCAAATGTTTGACTCATCATCATCTACAGCCTATAGGTACTATGGCAGTAAATTAAACATCAACATACCTTCAAGATTACCTAGAAAAAAAGCGTTTAACCTATTCTTTGTACCATTTTCCCATAGCAACTTGGGACAAAATGCTGTTTTGTCCAGGATTTGTAAAGCTTATAACACTTTATCGAAAATAAGCGACCTAGATTTAGGAGAACCTCTACTTAAATATAAAAAAAAGCCTTGCATCTCTCTGTGCATAGTCTTCTGACACTAAGTCATAGTTTCTTTACTAGTTTACTTTCACTAGTTTCTTTTTATTTTATTCAACCTTATGTAGAACGTAGATATTTGTTTTGTTTAAACATTCTTAAATATAATTTAATATAATTGTTACCTATGTTTAAAAATTCTAATCCATAATATATTAACTTTTGCTATGATAACTTAAATTGTAAGATGTAGCTGCCTGTAATTGGGAGAACACTAGCTCATGATTTTTATTGCTTTTACTTTTGTATTTTTTTACTTGTGTATCTTCTGTTGGTGGCTCAAATAAATAAATAAATAAATGGCTACCCACCCACTGCTGGGTACATAATCCATTTCACATTATTTTGCAGATATTTGTCTTGGGTCTGGGTGTTTTCTATTAATGATAAATGTTTTTATTTAGTAGTAAAATAACTTTTGTGAAGAGTTCATCGGGGGATGTACTCCCCCGGGTAAGGGGTATCCCTTACCTATTTCTGCCGCCAAGCTGTAATTTCTGCATTGTTGTTGTGTTCTGGTCAGAAGGGTATGGTAGCCGGTGAAATTTGCACATGAGACCTTACACTTCATATCTCAGGACTCCATGACTCAGCGTGTCGGGCGCGATGTAATGCAGCGTTGGTCACGTGCTTCGTGAACTTGATCACCGCGGTATTGTAGATATAGATAGAGGTTACCGCTTAACATCCAGTGGGCCTTCGGCTTGTCTCGTTATTCAGTCATAACAAAGATTTGTGTTCGTAATCTATCAATCATCTGGTTTCCTTAGTACAAGCTTTGCATAGTTTGGGGCTAACTAGATGGTGCTGTGTGTAGTGCTCATCATTATTTATTATAACAGCGCAGTTTAGGTTCATATTCTTAGCTTCATAGGAGACATCAAACATTTAAAAAAAAAACAAATTGTTGCGGCATATCCAAGACAGTATTCGTATTTATTGATCGTATTATTGATGAGAATCTAACTATGCTGAGAAAGTAGTAAATGTACAAAATATCGAATGGAAATAATTCTGCCAATTAAATTACTAAAAAAATTACATTCCCTGCGTACATAATGATCCTGAGCTACCTTTCCAGTCAACGACAAACTGATATTTAATATTGCAGAATTATTCAGAATTTCATGAAAAGTCAAATAGGTCTTTGTGTAAAGGTCTCTATGAAAATATTTGCTCCAGCAATGTATGGAATGTAATTGGGTTATGTTTCTCTAGGTGGCAACATCCCCGAGCGGCGCAGTGAAGCGTGCTTCCGTCTCCGATGATAGCGGAACGGAATCTCGCAAGGCTCTCAACACGGGCTGGTCTAGTCCTCAAGCCAGTGCGTCGACGTCCAGCCGGCCGGAGCCCGACGCGGCCAAGCCTCTGGACCGGCAGCATGTCGACGTGGTCGTCAACTTGCTGCTACGATTAGCTTGCCAGGTATGAAGTGTATATCTATGTAGCAACGTCACCGGTCTCTGATGACCACAAGGCTCGCAACACGGGCTGATCTAGTCCTCTTGCCAGTGAGCCGACCGGAGCCTGCTAGGTAATTAGTCTAGGACAATTTTAACGGTCTCTTATGAATAGACAATGAAAAATGCATTCAAAATTTTGTCTCCAACGGGACTCGAACCCGTAACGTTCAGAAGGTAAACCTTTAACGCAGGCTGCCTTTTAAATTAACTAAAGCGACATCTCTTCACTGCTACTGACTACTTGTTTTCGGACAGTGGGCGAGAAATCTCTTAAGGATTTCTGCTAGATGTCGCCACTCGGTTCGAAACCGATAAAGGCAGTCAAGATTTTTGACCCGACGGTTAATTGCTCCGTGGCCGAACGGTAAAGGCAGCATGCGTTAAAGGTGTTCGTCTGAACGTTACGGGTTCGAGTACCGTCGAAGACAAAATTTTGAATGCATTTTGCTTTGTCTATAAATGATACCTTAGTGTGGGTTTACACATTAAATACAAAAAAAATGGTCTCTTATGAGTCAAGTTGCTACCACGATTAGCTTGCCAGGTATATGAAGTTGTATAGTATAAATCTAGATATCAACTTCATGGGTCTTTGATGACTACAAAGCCCTCATATGGGCTCAACAGGTTAGTCATCAGACCTGTAAATCTATGCACCCATTGTTATATAACGTAATGTCGCGGCATATCAACAATAAAAATAGGTACATAATTAACCGGCTTTTTACAAAAGTTACTCAGATTGTACTGTTTTAAGATTCTTTTTTTTTATAACCGTGTTTAAATCCTTTTAATCCATCGGCAGGTAAACGAGGGCAACGCCGCCGCTGGCGCGGTGGTCGGCGGGGTGTCCCCGGGCGAGCAGTTGTCGCGTCGCTGTGTTCTGCTCCTGAAGGCGGCTCTTAAACCTGACGTGTGGCCGCACCATTGCGAGCCTAAACTGGCCTGGATGGACAAAGTGAGTGTAATGTATAACGTTAAACATAACGGCTCGAGATAATATAAAGTATGCCGTGGGATGCCGACAGTAGAATGTTGCCTCTCCTTTCTTGCTCATGTATGCAGTAACAAAAGGGAAGGCAAGGAAGTGGACAGCAGGCTATGATAAGATATATAAGTTAGCTGAATATCGTGATAAATTGAACACATTGGGACGATACCTTAGCTGATTATTCTGATTATTCAGCTGGAACGGCTTGCTGGACGGTACAGGGTTTACTACTTACTGTCTCCCATGGCTTGATTAGCGATCCAAAGTAGATCTTGGCCTTCGATACAAGGCTCCAAATTTAAAAGTATCATGTCGATCATAAAACGTACATTTTATTATAATAAACATGGTGTTGATAATGTTACTGTCAGTTTTTAATTAATAAGGTAGATAAAGGTGGTCGCGTAGTTTTAAATTCCGTATTACTTCGCAGGTATTCTCAGGAGCGGAATCGAACGCCGGATCCTGCGCGAACGCTTGCACTGCGTTAGAACTCTTAGTGTTCTTGCTCGGAGTACTGCGCCGGGAACAAATCCTCGCGGCACTGAAGCCGTTGCAGCGAGGGCTGGCCGCCTGCGTCTCGTCTTCCAATACTAAGATAGTGCGTTTGACGCACAATCTACTGGCGAAGTTGACGGCGATATTCCCGACCGAGCCCACCGGCGCTGCTCAGGCTTCTAAGGTCAGTAGTATGGAGGTTGTAATCAAATTTAATTTAATATATAATATGTTAAGAGTTTCAATTAACTGTAGGTTACAATTTGGTTATATAATTTAATTTTTCTTTTTCTCTATAGTACGAAGAACTGGAGACCCTATACGCGTGCGTTTCAAAGTACGCGTTCGAAGGCCTAGCCAACTACGAGAAGTCCGCTGGAGCGAGCAGCACGAGTGCGGCCGCCGCCGGTGCCTCCACAGGCGGCGCGGCCGCTTTGCTCGGACCACTCATGATGCTGAAGGCGTGCTGTGCGTCCAGTCCCTCCTACATAGATAGGCTGATACTGCCTTTGATGAGGGTACTTCAAAGAATGGCCAGGGATCACGTCGCGCCTAATCAAGATGCTGCGACTTCGGATCTATTGGTGAGTAACTTATTGCATTTATTAATTACATTTTATTAAATAATTTAAATATAGATTTTTTCACTTCAATCACCTGGGCTAACTCACCTATGTTTCAATCAAATTCGATGTAGAATGTTTGGTAACAAACTGTCACACACTAAATTATATTGCTTCCTAAGGATTGCTGTTTTTACAAAATTTATATTGAAAGGTCACAAATCCCCAATATTTGAGAAATATATGTCGAACAGAGGTACGAGATACAGAAAGTTATTTACAAATATTTAACCGAGTGTTTACCGCGTTCTATTGCCCGACGTTTCGACAGGATTGCAATCCTGTTTCGTGGTCCCGGGAAGACTCACTAGAAAGATAGTTATTTTTAGGTTAAGTATAGACAGTATGTTTATAAACCTTTTTTATCGAATCGTGCTGAAGTATAGGTGAGTCTGGTTTTTAGTATGCTTGGTAAAGTTTTAAACATTTGCATTTTCAGATTCTAGCCTTGGATCTACTAAAAGCGCGGGTATCCGTGATGTCAGTCGACACAAGAAAAACATTTATAGGAACCGTTCTCGTTGGACTCATTGAGAAAACTACAGACGCTAAGGTATGAGACATAATATTAATTACACTTATTTTCACCATTTTCCTTGTTTACAGCACTTTAGACGCAGAAGGTAGCGGCAGGCTGATTACGTATGTAGCGACAGGCTTGCAACAGGCACAAATCTCGTGATCATCGCTATCAAACTTCCATTTTGATTTAGTTAACATAGGTGTTGTTGTATATTCGTCACAAAGTTATATCATAACAACAGTCATATATCGCTTTTCAACCTTTCTCTTGCCGAGTCTCGGTCTACAAGTACTTCTTTTTCCCCATCGGTCATCATATACATAGATAGGGCAACCCTCTGCCATTTCAGTTCACTAATCCTATGTACTATCTCCATGACTCTTCTGACAGATAATGATCAATTGTTATTTATAGGTGATGAAAGCGATAACCCGTATGGTGGAGGAATGGATAAAGCAGCGACCGAGTGCCGTCGCGACCGCCGGTAGCGCGCCGTCCCTCCGGGAGAAGTCAATACTGCTCGTCAAGCTGATGCAATATGTGGAGAAACGCTTCCCCGAAGATATGGATCTGAATGCACAGTTCTTGGAGATGATCAACTATGTATATAGGTAAGTCCGAACATTGTGCATATTTAACACATGGTGTAACGCCGGAAAACATTTTGAGGAAACCCGCGCATTTTTAACTTCACTTATTTATCTACGACATGTAATATTTCTAAATATGGCCAACTAAGCGGAGATTGTGGTATATATGTATATATACATACGTATAGGTGCTGGGCAAGCCATCTGATAATGTACCAGGCACTGCAGAACCGCAATGGGGTACAGCATAAACAAATAGATGCTGACGCTGTGTAGTTAAAGAAGTTTGTTAGACATTCATTCTTATTAACACTCCCTCGCAGTGGGGTGCCGGCAGTAGAATGTTACCCCTCCTCTCATACCCGTGGATGCAGTAAGAGCCTGCTAAGGGATACTACCGGAAAATGGGCAGCAGCGTTTTTCCGTGTATCAACATCCTGTACAGCGCTCGCCAACCCGCCTGCCAAGCGTGGTGAGTATAGCAACTACCCCTCGTGGAGATCCATGAGGGAGACCTGTGTTCAGTAGTGGAAGTTTTACTGCTGAAATCATGAACACTCCCACAGAGTAACAACTCAAGATTATTATCAAAGAAGGTAGAACCACTTACTCAACGGTCTCCGCTGCTTGACTTTAATAAACTTTTTTTTAGTGAATTTGCTAAAGATCCGTTTTTTCCACTCTCAGAGACGAAAACCTCAAGATGTCAGAGCTATCAATGAAGCTAGAACCAGCTTTCCTTGCCGGCCTCCGCTGCTCGCAGCCACAAATCCGCGCGAAGTTTTTCGAGGTCTACGATCAGAGCGTGCGGCGGCGGATATTCGATCGCCTGCTATATATCGTTTGCTCTCAGAACTGGGAGAATATCGGACAGCACTTCTGGATAAAGCAGTGTCTAGAGTTGCTGCTGGTCACTTGTGTTTCGAGTAAGTATAGTTATAAAAAACACAAGCATTGGTATGGGGTACCAGAAAAGGGGGCGAAGGCCTCAAAAGGTCACCAAAGGTCAAAAATTGCATTTTTGGGTTTTTGGACGTTTTCGGCCATTTGAAGACTTATGTTTTGGTGACCTTTTGAGGTCACAATAACTCCGGTCCCTGTGACCCTAGGGTCACCAAAAATCAATCATTACGACCGACAGTGCTAACAAAAAAGTTTTCATGTAAATTGGTCAACGCGTTCGGTTCTAATCGTCTCATACACAAACAGACCGATAGACAGCGCTTATAGTCTGTTAGTTAGCTGGGCGTTATGCACTGAAAGATGTTGGTTGGTCCCCCTTAAGAATAAGGGAGACTAACCAACTTCTGCCAATGTCGGTAAGAGATTAAGAATAATATCTATGGGAAGCCTTAGGGAATATAACTTTTGTTTTTCCCAACAGGTACTCAAATTCGCCTTTCAAACACGAAATACCTGCTCCCTAGCATATCTTCAGTCATCAACACGGGTGATACGGAAGAACGAAAGTCGTTTGTCATTTACTCGAGCGTAAAGGAAGAGACCACTGATGGATTCAGTGATTCCATCGACCCCGATAAGGAAGATGTGCTCGATATGGATTTGGATTCCAGTTCTAATACAAAGGAGGATATTAAACCAGCGCCGAATAGGTGACGAATATTATGAATCATATAATGTTGACAGAAAAACCTTTAATTCTACCATTTCTTTTACCTCACCGCATATAACTGACGCAGTAAAAATCTTCTTTTTTCACTTAGCCTATTTTGTCTTACTACTAGGCAAAATCCTTCTTTAATCCCTTCCAGAACGATTGCTTGTATTTATTTACATTATTTTTTATTTTTATGGAAGACTTGTCATTGCTTTTTTAAATTTTTCTTGAGGCTCAGAACTAAGAGACAATGGCGAAAGCGATAGAGGGTCTACATTCCGCGTTGGGTAACACAGGACTGATAATGATGAAGTTAAAATGAACTTTAAAGGTTCCTGTAAATAATTTTGAATAACTAGTCCTTTTGTCCTCAGAGCAAGAATGCTGAACCAAATAGTGGCGAAACAATCCGAATTCTTGGAGTTGGCCCGTCGCGTTCGAACGGAACAGCTGATCATAGCGGCGGCACAGCTGTGTCATATGGACGAGGCGTTAGCGCACCACACCTGGCTCCGTCTGTTCCCGTCGCTTTGGAGCTGTCTGGATGAGAGGCAACTCCCGGTAAATATACAGCTTCAATTACTTTGGAGAAGACTTTCTTAAACAAGAGTTTTAGCTTAATATTTTACTGTAGAATTCCTTTTTTTTATGAATTAATTATTTATTTATATAAAACGTTTGTTTAGAGAATGTATACAAATTGACGACTTTGTGTGTCTATGGGTTGTTCTTTAAAGTATTATAATTGTTACAGACCATAATGAACGAGACTGTTCCATTCATAATATCCGGCGTCCATGTGATTCAAAGGGATCAGCCACTAAGTGCACTCAACACTTTCATTGAAGCACTTGCTAGATGCAATCCACCGATTTCTATTAAACCGTAAGTACATTCTAAAGTAACTTCTCATGTATAATTATGTTACGGGGATGATGGCGATTCTTCCAGTTTTCTGTCTGCCCATCAGATATTGATCTTTATTCTTTAGAGGCATCAGTATACTGAGTGAGGACCTTTTCTGGTCCACTATTTTTATATTACTTATATGTATTTTATTTATAGCCTGTTGTTATTTCTATGGATCAAACAAAGTTTTTTTTTTTTGTTATAAGTACAAGTAAAAATAATTAGGTTTTGATGCTATTCAACACCGACTTGTTGTACAAAGTATTTTAAACAGTTGTTTTTATTCAAATGTGATTTTGCAGTCCAATGATGAAATACCTCGGTAAGACGCACAATCTCTGGCATCGTATGACGCTGAACTTGGAGCAAATGGCGATGGACCAGGCCGCGGGCCGACCGCCAAGGGAACAACTTGACATCTACGATTATGACACCGAAACTACTACTCCGACGGTAAGATTCATGTACTTTTCCTTCAGATAAACAGCACCTGCAGTATTCAAATAAAACTAATCGGTGCATTGTTCACTGACAAAATTAAATATCTTCCCATTTAATGTTGATATGACATCTTATCCTATTCTTTCTAGCGTTATTGTTATCATTAGGCTTGAAGAGAATGCGTCGGGAGGATGTTTAACTTTAACTGATGTTAGATGTAGTTAATTTTCCAGCAGTAAACTAATAGACGAGAAAATCCTCTTTATCGTTAGACATAATTGATTAAAAAAAATATTGTATTTTTAATTGTAGAAGCAACAGATAAAACCATGCTTTGATTTGCTATCTTATTATCTATCTAGATTATCTGGAATCTTATAGAAATTGTAAAGAATACCTTGTTATGCTTAATTAGGGCGCACCATGGCGAAATGAGGCCTAATCCCTGCGGTGGATATCGGACGGACCTGATGATACAAGAGCTGTGTAAAACTTCACTATTTATATTTTTATCTCAGGAAATCCTCGATTCGTTGAGCGATATGTACGAACTGTTGCAAGAAGAGGACATGTGGTCTGGCCTGTGGCAGAAACACGCGCGCTACCGCGAAACCAACCTCGCCATCGCGTACGAACAGCAGGGCTTCTACGAGCAGGCACAGGTGAGAATAATACCAACAGTGACTCCAGTACTGAGTAATTGAGCGGCGATGTCTGTCTTAAAGACCAAAACACAATACTGCGATGCAGCGTCAATAGGGTAGCAGATTTATTTCCTTCATACAGATATGTACTAACAGCTTGTTCTGAAAGAGAAAGGGTCAAAGCTTTCACACCCACTGAAACTTAATAGCCACTAAACACACCACTATGAAGCCCCAAACTAAGCAAAGCTTTTACTATGGAAACCAGATGATTGATAGAATACTTAAATACTATTTTGATTGAATACTTAAATACTTTTTTTTATACAAACTTATCATACTTACATAGAAGTCAACCAGACCTGTCACCTGAGGCAAAATTCTGCATAAAAGCAAATATTATCTACAGATGGAGATCGAACCTGCGTCTGCAGGCTATTTAAACCAACTGAGACTCGGAGGTTGTCAATATTAATCACTGGAAAATCAGCCACCAGCAAATATCCTATAGCAAGCATCTTCGTTGTTTCGCAGTTTTGTGTTTTGGCCCTAACACTATCTCGTACTAGCAACTCAGCTAGTGAGAGACTGAGAGAAGCGGATTTCGCTGCTTGCCTTTTAGATTACCAATTGCGAGTGCGCGAAAGTATGATTTTTTGTATATGCTTAATATACAAATAATAATAAAAGGCTACTTGACTAAATTTTAATTTTTTGTCCGTCTTGTAACGAAAACTATAGGACTCGTATTTTTCTTTTTTAACGTAGTAATACAAAAATAACAGCGATGTAATATCACAGATTACAGAATCTAACGGATAAATCACTCCAATACAAAAGCCTACGCTATAATAGCCTACAAAATTGTATTAATAATACCAGCAGTTCACAGCGAGAAAGAGCTTACCATAACGATCCAAACATAGAGTTGAGATTGCTTTGCAAATTACAATAATTTTGATAATAAAACGAATGTGGTGAAAAAGCAGTTATTTTTAATTGGTTGATCAAAATAATAAATAAAAAGTTTTATAAAATGACGGATACATTTTTTTCCTGGTCTAAAATCATGGTTACTAAATGTTAACGTTTAAAATATGCTAAATCGCGTAAATAATTTAATAGGTACGCATGAAGAAAACAGGAGCAAAGCGGATGCAATAGTGGTAACAGTGTTCTGTGGAGATGTGTTCTAGTGTGAATCTGCTGTGAGATTCATATTGGTGTGATTTCCGATATAGAGTTAGTTTTGTTCTTATTGGACTACGTTATTTAATCCCGAACCTCAGCTTCCTATATTCTAAGTGGAAAATATGGTGAGAATTTATAAAAATAGTAGGGATCCATTTCATCATCATCATCATCCTTTAACCGTAGAGATCCATTTATAATCGATTTAAACAACTAGTTACGCGAATAATTATTTAAAACAACCGTCTGATAAAATCTAAAATAGTGCTGAAAATATGACTGGCATCCATCCACTGCAAAATAGTTAAGGCATCTAAAGGAACGCATTTAACGTGCTGCGCTCGAGTAGGCGTGTGGCAGCCTACTGCCGGTGTAACACCGACGTTACACCAAGCGGTAGGCATTTAACGCGTGGCCTTGAGCGAGTGACGGACGCCTGATAATATGCTGAAATGTAGCGTGACCTCACACGCCGACGTGTTTATGACTATGCTCTGATGTTACGAGTTACTGCCACTGCTAAATATCAATGCGCTTTATCTAAGAAATTGTTTCATTAATTTGAAAAGGCAAATAATAAGTTTATCTTATATTCGGATGGACTAACGGACTAAATTGAATTTTGTTTTTCATACCGTGTCAAGTAGCCTATTATTTTTATTTTTAAAGATTATTAAATAATAAACTGATGGACCAAAGGTGCTAATAATCACCTCGCATTTCTGGAATAAAAAAGTTTTTATACGACTGTAAAAAGATAAATATGACCTGTAAACCTATCTGAGGGCAAGCATATAATCCTCCTCTCGAAGCAACCCACAGCGCTTTCGACTAGTTTCAATAAGATTTGCCGGACTTGCCCTGTCCTATGTTTACTTTTGCTATTCTGTTTATTAAATTATTTATTTATTATCGCGTACCAGGGCTACTACGAACAGACCAAGGTACGTCCAATAATTATTTGAATCACTTATCATCGTACTTGTCTAAAGGGCTATAGTCCGACAGAAGACGTCAGAACTTTAGAATTTTTAATACAGAAATCTCTTCGTACAAATATTTAGTACACTTCACTTCTTGATGTAGCTTCTGTGGCTTTATATTGGACAATACATTTATAGGAGTTTGGCTGAAAAGCATGACACATCTACAACTGTAATCAGTTCTTATTTTAGTCCTCTTTAAAGCACAATTACCTTATTGTATGTCTTTTAAACAGTTACTTACGTTTTACTTGTATATCAAATGTTGGAAAAGTGTACTAGGAACATACTTGAACCTTTATATGATTATATTAAACAATTTTAATTGCAACATTTGTAAATCAAGAAAAAGCTAAGTAACAATCAACGCTGCAGCGGTAAGTGGATAATGCTGATTATTACTTCTTAATTGTGTATAGCAACAGTGATTCCTAGTATTGTCCATATAATATTGCCTTTTTTCCGGCCAAACCAGGCTGCCTACGACGTCGCTATGGCTAAACTAAAACAAGAATACGCAGCGTCACCATCGTCAGTGAACATGCACAAAGAATGCACGCTATGGACACAGCATTGGCTAAAATGCGCCAAAGAACTCAACCAATGGGATTCGTTGCTCGAAATCGGACTGACTAGAAGCGGACGGGATCCGTTTTTGATTCTAGAAAGTTCGTGGAGAAATCCCAACTGGTCGACCATGAAGGATGCACTGGCCGAAGTTGAATACAACTGTCCAAAGGAACTGGGTAAGAGATTTTAGATTGTTTCGGATCCGAGTTTTCTGTACCAATGTAAATGTACCTTTTGTACTATAGAATAACGCAAAAACTATTGCCCTTACCCGACGTTTCGACTAATTTTAGCAACCCTGATCGCAGAGTCATGGATTTTTCCTGCTATTTGTAATATTTGCTATAATAAAAACAATACCTATCTATTTTCATAAAAACATTTTAGTAATTGACTGTAACATAGGGTTAGCTCAAGATAATATACAACGTATAACCCGAGTACAATTTCACAGCTTGGCTGGTAAACCTTTACCGCGGCTATCTCTGCATATGCGCGGGCGGCGAGCAGCAGTTAAGCGGCGTGGAAAGACACGCGGAAGCCGCGGCTGCGCAGTGCCTTCGAGAGTGGCGCCGCCTGCCGCGCCTCGTGTCCCATCCGCACCTGCCGCTGCTACGAGCCGCGCAGCAGCTGATGGAGCTTAGCGAGGCCGCGCAGATACATACCGTAAGTGAAACTAATGAGCCTTCCTAATAATGACTCTCCTAAAAAGATCTTAGGCTTTTTTCGATACCTTTTTTCCAGCAGCGTGACGAAGTAGACTTATAAACAATACCCTTCCTTGGCAGTTGTGTAAAAATACCACAGCGTAAAGATATATGGTTACTATGCTGACATAACAAGTAATAACCGACGAAGTGTTTCTACCAGTATCGTCTATGCCAAATGTGTTACCAAAATTATTAAATCCACCATAATATTATGACATCAATTTAAGTTAATAAACTTACATTGATTCACAGAGACATGTAAATCTAATCTAACCTGTATATCATTTTTCCCAGGGCCTAATCCACAGCCGTCCGACGTCACTGCACGACATGAAGGCGATAGTGAAGACGTGGCGCAACCGACTGCCCGTAGTCGCGGACCCGCTATCTCACTGGGGCGCCATCTTTACCTGGCGACAACACCACTACCAGTTTATAGCCTCACATTATGATTCACAAGCGGAGCACTCGACTAACCATAGCATGCTGGGGGTGCACGCTTCCGCGCAGGTAAAAAACGTTATTTTAACTTTTTAGTTTAAAAGTTAAGTAGTGGACCTATTTTCTTAATGGAGCGCCATTTTTACCTACTACCATTTCAAACACTCCATGATGGCTCGCAAGCGAAACACTCGACTAATCATAGTATCCAACTGCCATCTGCTTCAGTTCAGTATGAATCCCATAGACTTATACCATAAGATACCTCTAAAATATCTTGAAGTATGAGGAAGAGATCCACTATTCGAACTAACGTGAGTAAAAACTTACATTTCAGGCAATCATTCATTTCGCGAAGATAGCAAGGAAGCACAACCTAGCCGGCGTATGCCTGGATTCCCTCCACCGCATATACACGATACCTAGTGTTCCGATCGTAGACTGCTTCCAAAAGATCCGGCAGCAGGTCAAGTGCCACATACAAACCTCCTGGACGGAAGGGAAGGACGAACTCCAAGAGGGATTAGACATGATAGAATCGACCAACTTCAAGTATTTCACAAAAGAAATGACTGCGGAGTTTTACGCGTTCAAAGGACTGCTGCTCGCTCAATTGGGACGGTCGGAAGATGCGAACAAGGCGTTTGCAGCGGCGGTGCAGCTTCACGACACGTTGGTCAAGGCTTGGGCGCTGTGGGGCGATTACTTAGAGCAGATATTTATTCGCGATCCGAGACAGATATCGATGGGCGTGTCGGCGATGACGTGTTTCCTGCACGCCTGCCGGCATCAGAATGAATCCAAGTCCAGGAAGTACTGCGCCAAGGTATGTTTACTTACTTATATTATGACTACAGTATGTTGGCTAAGAAAGAATTTGTAATAAGAATTTTATTGCCGTTGTATTTACACTTGATCTCATTTTCACCGTTTAAATCATTATTATTAGCCGTAGGACTGCTGTTCACCTCCACTGCTGGACATAGGCTTTCCTCATGAATCTCCAAGTTCAAGAGGTTGCCATACTCGCACGCAGGCACTTGGCAGGCAGGTTCGCGGGCTCAGTTCGGGATGTTGATACACGGAAAGACGTTGCTGCCGAACGGAAGACTTTGTCATGACGCTGTAAATATTGAAGACAGCTTTTTATTCCCTAACCAAGTCATCAATCTTGAGCACAACCAATTTTGTTGCAAAGTACATATCTTATTGAAAGTTACCTACATTACGGTATGCCTTGGGTTCGCTTAATAATTTGTAAACGCATTGTCCTTCCCAGGTGCTATGGATGCTAAGTTACGACGACGAAAAGTACAGCCTAGCGGACGCTCTAGATAAGTACTCAGTGGGCGTGCCACCGGTGCAATGGTTGCCATGGATACCACAGCTACTGGCCTGCCTCGTGCAATACGAAGGCAACGTCATTTTGAACCTCTTGAGTCATGTAAGTGATAGTGTTCCTAATCCTATAGATGCCAATTTACGACGACTAAAAGAACAGCCTAGCGGACGCGTTAGTCAAGTATTTAGGCGTGCCACCGGTGCAGTGGTTGCCATGAATACCGCAGCTCCTAGCCTGCCTATACGAAGATGTACGAAGGAACGCCATTATGAATCTCTTTGATTCAAGTGACTGTGTTTCTTTAGCCTTTTCGTAGTTTTTGTAAATTTTTCAGAAGGTATTAACTATTTAATTGTCTTTAAAACATTATCGTATCGTTGCGGCATTTACATAGTTCAAACCAGTTTTAGACTGCCCAGTTTAAAAGAGGAGTATATTTGGCAGCTGCAGGGGTTGCCAATTCATGATTCGTGTATGCTTTGAAGCGAAATATTTCCAAATGGTTTTTATTTCTAAGCAAATTAGCTTTTACGTACATAACTAAGATCGGCTTTCGCAAGAATCTCTAAATGCATTTAGCGGCTAAACATAGTTGAGAAGTGTGAAGTCGTATGAAAGAAAAAAATCATTAGCCATCTATAATGCAGACGCAAATGCATATAATGATTGTCTTGGAAGCCGATCTAAGTGTCACTTTTCAAGAATAAATTATTTTATAAATTCAAGCTCTAAATTCAACCTTGCGGTTGGGTTTTTGTTTCAGTTTATAATGTTTGCTTGTTTTTACACCCAGTTCTAATGATGGGATCCATGATAAATGAAGGGAATTACGCAAATATAACAGGCGTACATTATAGCAGTTTTGGTGTTTACTGCAACAAGTGAAGGATTTTATAATTTGAATTCAAAGAACTACTTTTGTTATTATAGGTCGGTCGACTATACCCTCAAGCTGTGTACTTCCCGATCAGGACGTTATACCTGACGCTGAAGATTGAGCAACGCGAGAGGCACAAGACCGCTGAGAACATCGCTGCGGGAACACCGCAGCAGGCGACTGCTGTAAGTTTACCTTCACTGGCTTCCTTATACTCATACTAATTTATTTCACCATGGGAACATACAGTACACTTGGCTATGAGAATCTAAAATTAATTGTTAAAACTTCTTAAAATAATAATATAATAGTAGTTTATAAATATAGAAGAAATGTGGGCAAAGATAGCCATCGAGTGGGTCCCACATGCGGTACAACGACCGCGCGGCCGGCCCAGGCGCAGATGGCGGGATGAGCTGGACATGTACTGTGCTGACTGGTCGACCAACGCCTTGGACCGGGAATTATGGAGAGAGGGAAGGGAGGCCTTTGCCCAGCAGTGGGATCCTACAGGCTGATTAGATTAGTAGTTTATAAAAAAAAACAAATTTGTAATTCTTAGAAATCTAAAATCCTATAGCTAATATGGCCATTGTCAACAATTAAATTCATAAAAACAAAAACGTATAATTAACACATTACCAACAGCTCCAAAATAAAAAAGCTTCTGAATGCGCAATGTCAATTCAATTCTGGACAAGCGTGGCGAGTATGGCAACAGACCCTCATGAACCCAACCAATGACCAGGTCATGACTAAGAATCTCCGGATTCGACGAAATACGGATGGCTACCAACCCCACTTGGGAGGTACATGAGGGAGGCCAGTCCTGCGGCTGAAATGATGAGGATATGAGCTTCTGGACATTGCTCTGCATGTACTGTACCCGTTTACAAAGATATCAGCTGCCATTATTTGACATTTCCTGATTTGGTTTTGTAATTTCCTTGTGACTCTGATAAAACACTTTAAAGTTTTCACTTTTAATTTTCAATTTGTAACGGTGTGACTTGTTGGGAAGACATTTTATGAAATTCTCCACGAGTCACAGTGTAACTCGTTTTTATTGTGACACGCTGAAAACTTTCATAAAAGGTAGCTGATATGTTTTTCCCGGCTTTAAGTCATTTCATTTCCAAATGACAGCGATAATATACAGTCTAATGTACATCCTGAAGGGCCATTCTAATATCAGAATCTGCCGGAGACATTGCCTGGATAAATATGACTATGTTGTTTCCGACAGACCTACACCAATGTATCACCAAGGTAGTGGGTTTGATACCAGCCGTGAACCAATGCATTTTTTTTTCATGAAAAATGTATGTTCCATTTAACACGTGCTTAACGGTGAAGGAAAACATCGGAGGAAACCCGCGGCTTACAGACATATTGGCCTGTTCTTTCCTCTGACAATCAGTCGACTAAGCTGGGAGGATGGTATAGGTGCTGGGCAAGCCTAATCCATATAACAATTTACCAGGCACTGCAGCGTCATGTACAGCTTTATTACCAGTTGCTGACGCTGTATAAATCATCTATAATAGATGTCAGTAAGAAGGCCTTACTCTACACCAATGTAACGAATAATATACATACAGCCTTGTTCTTGTTCTTAAAATTTTATAAAAGAAACCAAAATAAAAATACCAAATTAAATTAATAATTAAATTGAATTTTTTAACATGGGTTCAATTAATGTAAAATTTTGAAATTACTAGATACTTACCATGCCTATGTTGTCACTATTAGGTAGAAACGGTAATTCATGTTCTAGGGTACGAGCAAAGCGACCGACGGCGCCTCTACGTCCACCAGCTCGACGGATACCGGACCGATCAAGGCGACGCTACCGATGTGGAAGTGTTCCAAGATAATGCAGCTGCAGCGCGAGATACATCCCACTGTGCTGTCCTCGCTCGAAGGCATCGTTGACCAGGTAACATCATCACCTTAATCAGTATTGTCTACGTATCGACGGATACATGACCGATCAAGCCGACACGCTCCCGATTTGGAAGTGTTCTAGCTGCAGCGCTAGATACATCATTACCGTCTACATCAGTGTTAAACCATTTAACGTGCGTAAACTGGTTCGAATGCGTTACAGCTCTCGTGGTAACGGGCCAGTCTACCCGTCATATCTACAGCTCGCGCTGTATAATACCGACACGTCACCATTTTGTTGCAGTGAGCTGTGGTTTCCTAGTACTTAGAGATTCATAAAGGGAAGCCTATGTCTAGCATTGGACGTCTCAGCCGCGGTTTTGGGATAAATACCCGCACACCACTGCATTTAGGTATCAACTTCCACGACAAAACTTAGGCAACGTAAAATAACGCAAATTGGGAAGGGATATCGCCCGCCTGCCAAGCTTGGTGAGTATGGCAGAAACCTCTCATGATCAGTACTTGGAGATTCATGAAAGAGGCCTATGTCTAGCAGTGGACGTCCAACGGCTGAGACGACGATATCTCCAGCGGTGTTCTTATGCAGGCCGATGACGGTTATGATGTGTGCAGATGGTCTGGTTCCGCGAGAACTGGTACGAAGAGGTCCTGCGCCAGCTGCGCGCGGGGCTCGCCAAGTGCCACGTGGTCGCCTTCCACAACCGCTCCGCCGTCGCGGACGCCACCGTCACGCCTCACACGCTCAACTTCATCAAGAAAGTGGTCTCTACCTTCGGCATTGGCATTGGCATAAGTAAGTGCTTTGATATGCGACTGGCGAACTGTTCTGTGTGATTGTACAATACTGCCTCCGATAGTAAACAGGTCTTATCTAACATTTTTTTTTCAGATTTTAGTTACATATATTGCCAAAAATAAGGGAAAATGGCACAATTGCAAAGTATTTAACTGAAATCTGGAAAAAATGTGAGATACGCCCCTTTTTACTATCGAGGGCAGTACTGAAAAAGACCAAAGCGGCCGAATGACCAAAATCGCGTATTTGTTAGAACATATTTCCAGAAGGAATTCATATAAATACTTTCTCGGTAGGAATGACTTAAAAATTCAACAATGTTTACATTATTTGATAAGTTTAACAATGATGTGCACTTGACCACTCTCGGAACTCGAGTGAACTGAATATTTTTATAGCAATTTTCTACGTTTTTTGTTTTTTTTTATAGCACAGTCTGTTTCGTACTAAAGTTTACAAAACCAATAAACATCGCCAAGAAGTCATCAGTGTGCTTAAAATTTTAGTTTTTATTACGTAAGCTAATAACATTATTGTACTAATCCATAATTTCATTGCTTAAAAACATAATATGTATGAACTGCTATTGATACATGGTTATGTTGGTTGCTACGGATACTTGGTAATTTCAAATGAAATCTTTGTAGATATCTCACATTGTCAATTTACCGATATCTACGAAGTTGTTTTGAAATCTCCTCAAATCGTTTCCATGGTCTTCTTCTTCTTCTGTTTCCATGGTCATCTCTAAGGTGCGCTGGAATGGGCATTTGTCCTAAAGCAGAGTTTATACGAAGCCAGTAATGCTGGCGCCAGTATGACCCCACATGACCTAGTAACTCCACAAGTTTTTCTAAAAACCCCCTTCCACCCGCCTTGTCTAGAAAACTGCAAATTAGAGAGTTCGCTATAATTTTTCTAAAAACTTTACATACAGTTCTATAAGCTGTAAAAGTTTCACGGGTTCATCTCTGCAAACTTCGGAGATAAAGGGTGGAAACGGTCGTTTTTTCAACATTTTTGTTAATAACTCAAAAATAATACAGCTTAAAGGAAAACTAAATATGATACACCACACCACCTAGTAACTTAACTTGAAAATTTTGAGATCCCCTATCCGCCCCTCTGCAATCATAATAATAATATTTTTTAGCATTTTCTTATATGCTATATTAGTAAAAAAGTGTTGAATGAGTCGTTAGCATCAGTAGTTCTCGAGATATCTACTTGTGACAGACAGTCAGACAGAGTGATTCTATAAGGGATCCTTTTACCATTTTTGTCCGGAACCCTAAAAAGGGCAAGTTCTCAAGTCAGTATTTATTTCTTTTATACCTACATGTCGAAATGTAGCGTGATGTCACGCGTTTCTTTACAATGTATGACTAAGCTCTGACGTCAGTTTAGTAGATTTTATTAATTTGAAAAGGAAAAAATACCTGCCTATCTACCTTGTGTTATCTAACTGACAAAGTAAATAGAATTTTGGTTTTCATCCCCTGTCAGGCATAAGGGTCGACTACTGGTGAGCTGTGCAATACTCGAAGAACAGAGCTACGTCCATTTTCATTTTTTCCGCCGCGGAGTTTGAAATAGTTAGATTACAATTTTTGCGGTAAAAAATTGTACTTACTGTGCTTCGATCAAATATAACCTAGATACAACATTACCTTATGAAACTACGCAAGAAAACGGCTTGATTTTTACTTTTGAAATCTGTCAAAACTACGATATATCTGTCAAAACTACGATAGAACATAAATCTAATGGAGTAGTCTTCGTATAATATTTTTTTTGCTTTATGAAATTTATGAAGAACTGTTATTTTACTGTAGATTTATGACCTAGACCAGCTTGCCCTGGCTTCGCTCAAGTCATCATTTTTTGTAATAAACTTTCTCCATTGACTCCGAAATACATTCATATACAAGTGAGATTGTATGTTCTCTTTTCATATAGCAACTACTGAACAATTTAAGTTAATATTTTTACTAACCCAAACTTCGAGGGTAATACATGAATTCAAAGGGCAAATAATTTGATAACAAAAATACTTTTATTTATTACTAATATACATTTCTTACTAATAACAATTATAATAACAATTCATTTTCATACACCGTCAGGTGACTGCTCGAAATATTATTAATATTTTGGGTTGAAGTAGTTTGCAGAATGGAAATATTTTTTAGCGGTATACAATTCCCACTGAATTTACTACTTAGCTCTAAATGAGCTAACATCTTCTTGTATGCTGCTTTAAACTGGCACGTATTAGGGTTATTTTTTATTATTTTTATATATTCTTCGAAGTCCCTTTTTTAGTGATGTACATGTCTGATTCAGCAAAATGGTCTGAACAAACTACACTGGAGTCATTAGGTGTATAATATTCGTCATTGCGTTCTTCTTTAACCAATAACTGCCACTTTTCTCTTTGAATTTCGTTTTTGGGAAATCTGTAATTTAAAACTACTTTTAGATTAAAATGTTTTAAAAATAAGGCGACTCCAATATTTTGCAATGTTATTGTTCTGAACCAAGGTTATATTTGTCCTTGTCTTACGTTACGCGTGTGAAAGAGACAACATCGAAGCCAAATTAATAGGATATAATTTTTTTTAAAACTAATTTAGGGATGATTACTAGATTATTTAGAAGTTTAATCACTCTATGTACTTGTAAAAATGTAATACTTTCCGAAAATACGAGATTCCATGTTGATTTTTCCTTGCGAGTGTGATATTTTTACAACTTTTTACGAAACATTTCGGCATTGTTACACGCGTGACAGTCGGCGCGATACTGACGGCAAAAGAGTGCAAACAATGAATTTTTGCACTCTTTAGTCTGGTCACTTTTAGTGAGCTTGCGCGATATCTAGGTTATATTTGATCGAAGTTACTGTGGTTATCTTTTGTGCGGCAGAATAGTTGACTGGTTTTTTTACGACTACGGCAATGACTGTTTGATTTGTTTGTGGTTTGTTTACGATTTTGATGGATGTCAGTCTATCGTTTCGTTATTATGGAACAAGTATTAAGCGACTTCTAAATAGGACTTGACTTCTACCTCGTGAACCCAGAGTGTAATACATATTTTCGTGTTGGAAAGGAGCAGACGTTAAAGGTTGTTGCGTCGTTTTAACTGTCATAGTCGGGTTGAAGTTTTTAAACTTTTCCTAGTTGGTTTATTATAAAAAGCTTAGTTTTGAAAACAGAAAGAATAACTCCAAATTTACGAAGTTAAAGGCAAAACGTATTATGCTGAACAGAAAGAGCGCTATGCTGTATTGTGGCGTACACTACCCGGCGATAAAGAACACAAAATTAAATTAATACAAGGAATAAAAATAGTTATCAAAAGAAGCCAATTGTAATTGTTTTAACAACTCCTAATAGATACCGGATTGTAAGTATTTCGTGCGACAAGGATAACGCTCTACGAAGCCGAAATTAGCCAATTCACCCTTTTCAAAGGTCGATGTGTAAAATGTATTGGCCGGCACTGTAACTGTTTCCTATGCCTATTAATTATTCTTAACAAATACTCATTTTGCGTAAGCGAGACGAAGTCCTCCCATATCCCACCTAAAACATTAATCTTCTATTCATCGATCTCAGGACTACCAGTTGATTTTAATTATACTTCCAGTCAACATCCCTATTGCAAAATTTGTGTTTATGACATTAGTTCACAAACATTTTGTGCAGAACAGGTGCACAGAGAGAGGGGGAGATGGAGATAGAGATAGAGACAGGGAGGGAAGAGAAAAGAGAGCGGGAAAAATATAAAGAAAGGAGAGATACAAAGTGTTAATTTTGTTCTTGTTTGCTCGCGTGTTTTTTTCGTTTATTTTAAGCGTAAACTATTTATGCAATAACAGACAGTCATTTTATTTTATTCGTATGTTTATTATGAAAAAAACACGAAATCTAATAAGAGCGTTGAGGATTTTCAATATTTTTATGTGTAATTTCCAACGCATTATTTATACACATTTGACCCGTCGAACTTCGTACCGCTTATCTTTGTACGGATATCACCGGTGACCGGCAGGGTGATTACGTATCTCGCGACAGTTTTTGCAACAGGCAATCGTTGCTGTCAAATGTCAATTCCAATGTTTTCTAATACAAAATTGACGTTAGACAGCAACGAACGACGATTGCCTGTTGCAAAACTTGTCGCGAGATACGTAATCACCCTGCGGACACATTGCGCAGATTTGGGAAGCCCATGCCCAGCATTGGACAGATGTAGCGCCTGTGATGATGATGATTTATAAATAAAACATGTATAAAAAAATATACCCTGCTAACATCTACTTTCTACCTAGTCAGTATACACACATGATTAAAATAACAATGGAAATTACTATAAGGTCCTGAAATTGGCTATTTATTGAACTTATCACTCACTTTATTCTCTCAAATATCTAGTGTTCTGTTAGGAATTCCAAATTTAAATTTCCTGGCTGCTGCCCGCGGCTTTGCCCCCGTTTTAATTGTTATTATTTTTTTGCGTGGAACCCTAATTAGTATTCTAGAATATCAGTAGCCTAACTTACTCCTGACAAAATCAAATTGAAAAGAGTACCTACTACGACCCACTCTCTCTAATGTGACGTAAACCAAGTTGCGCATGACAGCTAGCCTTTATATCATCATCATCATCATTTCAGCCATAGGACGTCCACTGTTATATAGGCCTCCCTCATGAACGATCCACTCTCTCTAATGTGACGTAGACGAAGTTGCACATGACAGCTAGTCTTTATATCATCATCATCATCATTTCAGCCCTAGGACGTCCACTGTTATACATAGACCTCCCTCATGAACTTCCAAAGTATTGCGGCTGGAAGCGGCATGCGGCCTTGATGGTGGACGTCCTACGCTGCGCTTGCGCCGGTCCGTGGCCTCCACTCGAGAACTTTTCGGGCTCCATCGGCCATTTGTTCTTCGAGCTACATGGCCAGCCCATTGCCACTTCAGCGTGCTAATCATTTTGGCTGTGTCGTTAACCCGACTTCTCCTACGTATCTCCTCATTTCTGATTCGATTGAAAACCCGAAGCATATCGCTCTCCATAGTTCGCTCGACTTCGAGGTTAGAGTCTTTATATATCCTTACATATTATAAAACAAAGTCTGTCGTCTGTCTGTCTGTTCGCGCAAAACTCAGAAACTACAGAACAGATGTTCATGCAGTTTTCATAGTGTTCTAATAGCTGGAGTAATTCAGGAGGTAGTTTTTAAGCTATAAAATTTATAAATGTTTAGTGCGAGTTCGCTGCACTATGATGATGATAGTTGAACATGTCGGTAAGTTAAGTTCAAGTGATGTATAGGAGGATTGTTCCTTTTAAAAAGGTCTACAAAAAAGTCAGCGATAGCATATGCCAATCTTTTATACCATAGTAACCATTTTTCTTATTAAAATTTTGATAAAAAAGTATGCATTATTTGCAGAGTCGTTTAAACATACATGGTGTGAATATACCGCCTTGGCCAAAAGTATTAAGCACCCTGGAAGTTTTAAAGTTTTGAACGAAACATGAAACGGAAGTTAAAAACTTCTTTGTTACTAATCGTGTGGCGCCCTTACCATATAAAACATATTTAAACATGTAATTTAAATCTTATATACGAGTTATAGCGAAATTCAAATTCTCGCTCGACAAAATAATTACAGCGGTGCGGGCGTACTTCTAACTCCTTCTAAACAGCTGGACCGACACAATTGAACCCGGTAGATGGCGCTGCTGTCAGTATGTCTCCAAATCGGCGAGTAGGACGTCTGCCGGGTCCGCTAGTCTATACTAAGATTATAATGCTGAAGAGTTTGTTTGGTTAAACGCGCTAATCTCAGGAACTGCTGGTTCAATTTGAAAAAATCTTTTGGTGTTGGATAGCCCATTTATCGAGAAAGGCATAACAAATAACATCAAGCTACGACCAATAGGAGCGGAGTATCAATGAAGAATGATGCAAAAACGGTGAAAATTTGTTCCTTTTGAGAGCTTCCGATGCGTGTGCTGCGTAAAAGGTTAAAGTTACCCAACCATGACGGAATCTTAAAAAGTTATCCGCAATAGCATACATATGTCTATCTTCTAAGTCTGACTTACTATAACCTTTTTTATTGTAATAAAATTTGTTATAGAATAATGCATTATTTGCGATTTGTGGACGTGTCTTTAGTTTTGTAATTACAAACTATGGAAATAAATGAATTAATTTCTGAAATTTCTGCGACGTTTTTACACACATGCTATTAATACTTATACAAATAAATAGTGCGTTATTCATCGCAAGTATTTAATTTCGAACAAAATTGTCCTTTACATCATTTCATTTTAATTAATATCTTAGGAGATTTTTACTGGTTTAAAATATCTCGTCAGCAAAATCAAGTACCTACCGTGCGTGCACTTTTATTATACGGAATTAACATTTTATCAAGGCCCCAGTAGGGTTACCCAGCGATCCTTTATTATTTCAGTTCCCTTAACAGTTTTTTAGGTTTCAAGTTTCAGCTCCTTGATAACTGTATTTAAGATACCGACTACCCACTCTGTCTGTGACGCAAACGAAGTTGCGCGGGGCAGCTAGTGTGACATATATACCTTGGCAATTGTGGAACATCTTTCATTATAATCATTGTTTCTCTGCACTGCAAGCAAGGCGATGGTATTTTTGCTAAAGTAGGGCCAACTAGTGTTCGCAGTTTTTGATATGAATAAATAGTGCTTTATATTGTAATGTATCGAGATAATTAAACTTGAAGTGAATTATTTAATCTTTTGTAATATATATGTATATATACAAGCCCCCGTAGTAAACACAAGCCCCAAAGTAAGTAGAGCGTATGATGGGCGTTAGATTATTAGATGCCACAACCTCTTACATCTCACCCTTCAAATAGACAAATCTCGCTTCAGAGGTCGTTATTTTACATAGATAATAAGTTATCTATTGAAATAACGACCTCTGTAATACCATCATTAACATATTATGTAAACATAGATAACGCACTATTTATTATCATTTTGATTTCATTTGATTTTTAAGGGTTCCGAAACTAAAGAGGAAAACCCTTATAGGATCCTCACTCGTTTGTCTTTCTGTCTTCTAAGGCACTTCCATTTTGGAAGTGCCCTAGATGCTTAAAATTTTTGCCATTTTTACACAATAAAATTATAAATTGTTGCTATAACTTCTGAATGCCCTGAGGTGGACTTGATTTTAATCTGCTCGCAGACCGCAGATGTTTGGTATAAATTTCAAGTCTCAATTCTCACGACTGAAATCTGGAACGTGAAAATTATTACTTTTTTTCACACATACAAAGCAAACACTCTAAACAACACAAGTAAAAAGTGAAATTTAGTATTTTTTTTATCCTTTTACCGTGCCTTGATTAATTCAGTAATTATTCAAAGATTTGGAGGTATTAAAATCAAGAAATATATTTATCGAAATCTATTAAAAATAAGGTTTTATACACTTTTTTTTACAAAGTGTTTTAAGTGGTAGCGCCATCTAGCGTAATTTATATACTTACGTATGTATTAATAAAAAAAATTATTTAAGTATTCTATGTATCTGATTTCCACACAGCTTTGCTTAGTTTGGGACTAGATGGTGTTGTGTGTAGTGTCCAGCATTATTTATTTATTTAACTCCTAATTTCACAACCCTTAGGGGCCGTCTCCACGAGCAAGGGAATCGCGGCGATTCTATAGCGCGGACTCGTCGCGATTCTCTCGCTCGTGGAGACGGCCTCTAAGAGAGTGTATAGAAATACGTGGGACGGACGATAACATCGCCGCGATTCCCTCGCTCGTGGAGACGGCCCCTTAGGGCACGAGTCTCGTTAGCACTTGTTTTACAATAACTTATTATAACAGCATTGAAAATTTATTAGTGGAGTACAAGGCCCTACTTTAGTTTTGTGTATGAGCTTGGCGATTTTTGAATCCTGTTTTTCAAGCACTAACCCCCATAACTATAAAACATTACTTTAATCAAAGCAGACGCTTAGTAACGACTTTTGAATAAGATCAATCTAAAACCTTTAGGTACAAAGAAGCCGCTTAACTAGCATCGGCTTTTATAAGTACGGAGTAAAAGTTTAATCTAGATTCCATATATTATTAAGGGTGTTTAAGGAACACTTTAGTTCCATTATCCATTAATTCAAGTCTCAACACATATAAATCAGTGCTCAACCAACAATACGATCTTGGATATGGTTCAGTACGAACTGTGTTAACCTAATCACTTTACAAACAAAGGTTTTGGTAAAAAACATGAAAATTTTATTATGGTATCAAACACGGTTTGTAACATTTCCTGTTTGTCCCATTGTTTGTCCAATTAAATAATTTGAGATGTAATAAGTTATTTTTGTCAACAATATTTGCTTCATGTTAAAAAATGTCATTGGACCAGCAGTTGGGTACTAAATTCATTACATGAATCTTGCTTGATTTCATCTTCGGAAATACACTATGCAAATTAGAAAATAGACAAATTCTTAATTATCATTCAAACGAATTGGCAAAGTAAAATAAACTGAACATTTCCCTTTAAAAGAGTTGGTTTAAACAGTGCATTGTCTGGTCTGCCAGTCTACTGACTGGCCGACACAACGCACTGTTCCATTTTGAAATTAAAACAGTGCGTTTTTTAAAGATAAAAAAGTACAACACATCTGTACCGATACCGGAAAATTCGTACATGGGAAGGAAGTCCAGGGCAATCATAACTATTTCAAAAATGGTTTTATATAAATCATTAATTATAATAAATTCCACTGAACCTATGTTATTTCTTTGTTATCAATGAAAATATATCCTTTCAGCTGATTTATGCAGCATCTGCGACCTTTTTAAAGCAACCCGTCGGGGAGTTCTTTTCATACCTAAACCAGGTGTGTAATATAAGACCGCTGATGATAAATAGCGAGTCTTTATGAGCCGGAAAAGCTAAACAAAGACCGGCCATTTATCTAAATGGGTTGTGTCGTAGCCAAATTGTATTAGTAATTTCGCCAAATCGTTATCAAAGGGGTCGTTTTAAAAATTTACTTGTTTTTGTGAACGCAGTCACCATAATATAATATATAAGGTTATTTCAAATCTCTGGCGAACTTTTCAATTTAGCTACGACTATAATATATAGACAAATCGGTCTGTAATAAATGTTTGCTATTTTGATTATTTTTTTTATCCTTTTCGTAGCTGGAATTTCCTTACCCAGGTAATATCCAACGGTGTCATAGATGTATGCACGCTTTTATATAAATTCTGGGACGTTCTTTGATAAACCTTGGTGCCTACTATTTAGGTGTATTGTATATTTATACTAATTTGCTATCTTTTTTCACGATGATTGATTACCGAACAATTGGAGTATATAAGAAACAATGGCTTAGCAATATTAGGTGATAAATAGTGTTTTATCATAGGAAAATACTCATCTTTGTCGCACTATTCAATTTGAAAATATAAATGTATGTTGAAGTTTTAAAACTATATACATAATTAACGGAAGACATAAATTGTTACAACCTCATGTTATCAAAAGCACAATCACTAAAATCAAGGTCACAAAAAATTACATTTTATTTTTAAATTATTCCGCCGGAAAGCCATACCATTAGAATATCGAAAAAGGATGAGATTATTTTGTTATCAAAATAAATTTGTATAGTTTTTGCAAAAATTCAAGTAATTAATCACACCAATTAAGTTTTTGCTGGTTTTCAAAGTAATGACTTTGTATCGACAAAATGAAATTGTATGCTCACAGAAACAGTTAATTGCAGATTATATAAAAACATTTGTACGTTTGTATAATCGTTTTCAATTTACTTGTAGGGAAACTTGTAGGGTAAGTCAAATTGTTAACAGTGAATATCAAGAACTTGTAAGTTGGCGTACAAAATCACCTTTACAATTAATTATCAGATAACAGTGAGCACAGCATCGGCTTATTCACCAAACATGATCCATAGCCAATATTTGTACATCATTTCCTTTTTATCTTTCTGGAGTTCAACGGGAAAATAATTGAATCCTACCATTGACAGCATAAGACCTGTACAATATGGTTATTTCCAGTCAAAGCTAGACACTGTCCTTTATTCCGTACCTTTTATTTTGCCAATAACATCTTTATCCCATTCGTTCATTATAAATCACACATATATAATATAATATATATATCGAATCATAATATATATCTAAACAAGCTTCTAAGAATTATTTGATGTTTATACATTAAGAGAATGCTAGTAGTTTTGTTTAGTTTCTCTGGATATTGTACGTTTTTATTCGGTCTGTAATTGAGCTTTGAAACTATTATTTTAAGCATGTTACCGTGTTCATATATCGTATAATCGAGGTCGCATAATTTTTCTATAATTGTAGTTCGGGCTTGCTATTTCTGTCATGTTGTTTATCATTTGCTACGCGAACCACATAAACTACAGACTGTTTGGCCGCTGCTGAAGGATCATTATTGTGTGCACGATGAAAGTACGCATGACTACCTCATTTTCTTTCTGAATTAAATTCTGTCTGCCCTAAAAATAAAACAATTGCTATACTAGTATCTACTGTCACTTTTCCTATGGAAAATGGCATTTGAATTTTCAACTTTTGCTTTTTATATCCGTGTCAGTGTACAAGTCATAGAACAAACAGAACAGATCCAAGAAGTTGTATGGTCTTCAAAGTCGCAATAATAAAACTAATTTAAATGTTATATATAATGTTTCTTTAATAACTTTTATGACATGATCAAAACAAAATATTCCGATTAACTGACTACAATATTTAGCTGAACCCTATAACACCTTAGAAACCTATCAAGTCTTGCAAATATAGCACCGTTTCATTAATTTCGTTGGGTAAACGAGACTTGTTGGAGATATTCTGAATTAAATTTACGCAAGGCGACGGTTGCATAACTGGACCACTCATTTGTATGTCTACAGAAAGTTTTACAAGTAGTGCATTCTCTTCAGCTGCATCGGAGAGCCTCGCCAGGCGCGCCCATGTCACTGTACAAGATCCGATCTTCCAAAAAATGAAAACACAATTCACATCTGACTTTGACTTCACACAACCGAACGCGATGAAACTGCAAAATCTCATACAGAAACTAAGGAAATGGGTGAAGATACTGGACGCTAAAACCAAGATACTGCCCAAGTGAGTGGTGTTACCAACTACGGTAATCCCTGTATCGTGTTTCTATGAAATTTTAAATACGTTAGGACGAGATTGTGCTAATGTTCACCTTGCTTTCAGATCATTCTTAATCGAGGAGAAATGCCGGTTCTTGTCCAACTTTAGCTTGAAAACAGCCGAAGTGGAACTACCGGGCGAGTTCCTCCTCCCCAAACACACACACTATCACGTGCGCATCGCGCGCTTCATGCCGCGCGTGGAAATCGTACAGAAACACAACACGTCCGCACGCAGACTCTACATCAGGGGCCATAACGGCAAAATATACCCGTATCTGGTCGTGAACGAGTCGGGACTTAGCGACGCGAGGAGGGAAGAAAGAGTTTTACAGCTTCTGAGGATGCTGAACCATTATTTAGGGAAGCAGAAGGAGACTTCTAGAAGGTTCTTGCATTTCACGGTGCCGCGCGTCGTGTCTGTTTCGCCGCAGATGAGACTCATCGAGGACAACCCTAGCTCCGTATCGCTGCTCGATATCTATAAGACTGAATGCACTAATAGGTCAGTATCACATTTAATCACATGTTAATTTTTCTCTTTATTTTTTTCTGTGATATGACTATAATTTATAATCATTGTTTTCAATCTATAGATAATTCTATTGTGTAGTTCAGAGCAATGGAAAGTCTGCTGCTGGTTAATATTGTTCCAATGCCAATAGTTCTTTCATAGTATCTTATACTTCAGTTCTTCAAAACACATTATGATAATGCCATAGGGTGCCGGCAGTAGAATGTTACCCCTCCTTTTATGCCCATGGATGAAGTAAAAGCCTGCTAAGGGATACCTCCGAAAGATGGGCACCAGCGTCTTTCCGCGTATCCACATCCCATACTGCGCTCCGTGCTCCGTTATTAGATTGATTTCGATAAGACTCGGGTTTTTTTTATTATAGATACATAATCCTATTAGAACAACATCCCTATTATCATTATTATAGCAAAACTGCTTGTGTTGTTGGGCCAGAATGGATTTTTGGGGCTGTAGAGATTGCAAATTTCATATTAAAAATCGTAGGTATGATTTCTACTCTCTACTTCCCCCTCCTTTGAACGGCTTCTTTTTGAGTTCAGTTTATTTATGCACCAAACAGCAATTTATGCACCAAACACACTGCATAATTGATCTTCTTTAATAATTTGTGCAGGGGTGTGGATTACGATGCTCCTATAGCGCGGTACTACGAACGACTGGCGGCCGTGCAGGCCCGGGGGTCGCAGGCGTCCCAACAGGTCCTAAGGGACATACTACGCGAGGTAACTTTAACATTTAATAACTATTCTGTTTTTACGATGCTCCTTACTACGAGATACTTGTTGGTGCAGGCACGGGGGTCGCTGGCTCCCCAACAAGTTCTGAGGAACATACCTCGCGAAGTAACTTTAACATATCATTATCCTGTTCTTACGATGCTCCTGTAGAAGGATTATTGTCAACATAAAGAAACATAACGTTTCAGTGCCTCGTTTTTCCATATCCAATAGAACTGTACGTGTCGTATCATAGCGCAAGCTGAGTGGTTGCCTAAGGGATTCGGTAATTTCGCTTTGCAACTCCCATACTTCGCCTTCTCTTGAAAACGATTTCTATTTCAACGAACACGACTTCAAAAGTATCCAAGTAGAAACTCAAAACTGCACATAATGTGTAGGTACAGTAGCGAAAAGCTGTAAACTTCGGACAATGTAATGTTTGTTCACTGGTAAATTTTACAGTTCTATTGTTATCAAATTTAAATTTCGATACCGATATATCGAAGATGTGTTCAAGATTGGCCCGCAGAACTCAATATCCCACTGCGATAGTTGAATCTTAGTCTACACAAACAACTCAAATGGACTCCATCTTCAAAATCATACATCTACATAGCAAATGATGGACTGCGGTTCCTAATCCTGGTTCATTATCCGCAAGGTACAAGCGACGATGGTGCCCAAAGGCATGCTGCGCGAATGGGCCGCTGCGACTTTCTCCTCGCCCACCGATTACTGGACTTTCCGCAAGATGATGACCCTGCAACTGTCCCTGGCTTCGTTCGCGGAGTACGTACTCCATCTGACGAGACTCAACCCTGACATGATGTATGTGCATCAAGATTCCGGATTACTGAACGTGTCGTACTTCAAATTTGACATTGATGATACTACAGGTATGTGGATTTTATTGCTATCAGGGTGAGTCTAGTTATTTATGTTTTGGATCGTTATCTACGCTACCTTCAACTTTCGGTTTCATATCGGTTTCGGGATTTTTATTTGTTGCAGTATTATCGCAGCAAGTTTTGCCTGTCGGTATTTATATATTAGGTACCTATGCAATGTTTACATGGCCAACCATATGACTTTGCATTTTCTATCTTGGTAATCAGCTTATGTGTGTGACTAGAGATATTATACTAAGCACGTTTTTGTTTTTTTTTATTTAACCTATGTTGTCCCACTGCTGGGCAAAGGTCTCCCCTAAAGTCTTCCAACCATCCCGATCCTCTGCAGACTCCCACCATCCTCTGTCAAAGGTAACAAGTTCATCCCGCCAACGCTTTCTCGGTCGACCCCGACACCGCGTTCCCTCATCAGTATGAGCCCATACTAACCACGTATGAGTTGCTATATAACTTCTACATCCAAACTCTAGCAAAGCCGTAACACATTCTACTGCCATACCACCACATATGCATACAGGCACCCCACGGAACCATTAATAAATGACCCAAAACGTCATAAGAAATATGCATAATAATACAAAAGATTGTATCGAACTCTTCGATACTTACATAAGATTTTTTTTTCTAAACGACAAATATTATACCTGCCAGTAAAGGTACTTTATACTCTTATTTAAAATGAACATTCTATTTCGTGCAAACTCACGTGTACTGCGTACATACACACCTGTTGCACGGGATACTGAATGAAATATTATAATTTTCTTTGGCAAACTCTTTTGTATTATTTTGTGCCTAAAATTGAAATGCTTGTTTTGCATGTTTGCACACGTGCTATGATCCGTCTTCGTGAAACTGTTTTTGTCCTGCAGTTTTTACGCTAATTAATGGCGCACATGCATGCTCATTTTTCTTTTGACGATGCATGTGAACGAACAGATGACTAACTTTTTTTTGAGGATTGAACGTTTCGAGATTTCTTTCGAGGCACGCAACGTTATTATCGCTTACTGCACAACGCATGAGTAACTATCATTTAACTCTTTTATACGAATACGACTGATTACGAATAGTGCAGATAAATTTCATATTGTAAATATTTGTCCTAATATTTTCAATATGAAATTTATCTGCGGTAATACTTGTATCATGATGACAACCCCCTCGTGATCAGTACTTCGAGGTTTATAATAATATAATTATATAAACTTTATTTCAGACAACTATTATAGATAAGTAACAAGATGTAAAGTACTAAATCTAAGGCCCATATAATATATACCTTACAGACTAACATACATAAAAATAATATCTTATCTGCTGTTTATGAGGTAGGCGTATGTCCAGCAGTGGACGTCCTACGGCTGAGATGATGAATACTTGTTTTTGAAATTGTATAATTATCGCTTCCTAACAGCGATTATTTAATGTTATAATTTTGCTATTAATATAATATTCCCTAACTTCAATGGAAATTACTTGCTTCATCATTTCAGCCATAAAACGTCCACTGATGAACACAAGCCTCCCTCATGGATCTCCATGAGGGGTAGTTGCCATTCTCACCACGCTTGGCAGGCGGGTTATTGGTGAGCGCAGTATGGGATGTTGATACACAGATAGACGCTGCTGCCCATCTTCCGGAGGTGTCCATTAGCAGGCTCTTACTGCATCCACGGGTAGGAGAGGAGGGATAACATTCTTCTGCCGGCACCCCACGGCAAATTACTTGCTTAAACTCACACAATTTAGACGCGCGCCATTACAATTGCAATAGTGTTAACTTAAATCACGATAAAACTCATTCTTACGTTGACTTTCATGAAATCGTATCACAAATCTGAAACAGGTGAGCTGGACTGCAACCGGCCGGTTCCTTTCCGACTGACTCCGAACATTTCTGAGCTGGTCACCAACATCGGCATCTCTGGACCGCTCACAGCTTCCGCCATCGCTGTGGCCAGGTGCCTCGTCACTCCCAACTTTAAGGTAACATTCATTAACGTCGTGATGACAATATCCTATCCTACTTATTAAAATTCCGAAAGTTTGTGTGAATGTACCTACTACCAAACGGATCAAGCTGATACCTTGACCAGGATTAACACATAGGCTGCTTTGTAGACGGGTACAACGCGTGCGGAGCTGCGGGCAGACACCAGTGTTTTAAATGTGTACAAGACAGAGATTTGTCCAGCATTACAGGTTAATTTTAAAAAAGTATACCCGTAACCTCCTCGCGGTTACGGTCTCGATTGCTCCAGCAGGACGTTTATGTCTGTAGTTTTTCTGCAGATATTTTGTCCCTGGTCTTGTTTTTTTTTTTTTTTTATTTATTTATAATAATATAACGTAATCTCGTGATAACTGCCTGATCTCTTCTGCAGGAAAACAACATGGGAGGTTTGTCGAAAATTGAATCTCTAACATCAATTAATTTTGTAGTGTTCTCTGTCTTCCAATAGTGGTCCCAATTAATTTTAATTAAATGTTTTATGTGTTTTTGTAATTCAGTTGTAGTTGATTTAACTATATCGCATATATAATTTTCATTAGTTGCATTTTTAGCCTCGATGTCTGCTTTTTCGTTGCCTACTATTCCTTGATGACTTGGGATCCATATTATTTCAAATTTATAATTATTTTTCAGAAGATTTATCATTTTTTCTTTGATTTCTGTGATAAGTGGACTTATGTTTTTTGCATTTAACAATGCTGTCAGACATGATTTTGAATCTGTATATATTATATATTTTACTGAACTAGATTCATTGTGTATCAATTCCAAGGCATTAAGTATAGCTATTGCTTCACAACTAAAACTGGAAAAGAAGTCCCACAGTCTATATCGATAGCAATTATCACCAGACACTACTGAACATCCCGATCTTCCATTCATGACTGATCCATCTGTGTAGAATTTTATACAATTTGTATATCTGTAATTAATTTCATGAAACAAACATTTATATATGTATTGTGGTGTATCGTCTTTTTGGTTATTAGCTAGTTCAAGGTTAATAGGGAATTCATGGTTTTCCCATGGACCACATGAAAATATTTTTTTTGAATAAATTGGTGGGATTTTAAAGTTCAACTCATTTAAATATTTGGCTGCTCTGATTCGCAAAGGTTGTGATAATTTAGGTTTAAATTCATATTCTGAATCGACAGCTGTAATTTTAGTATAGTAATTATAAGTAGGATTTTCAGGTTGAGACAATATATTTGTAGTATACCTAATCACAAGTTCCTTTCTTCTAAATTCTAATGGCATTTCTCCAGCTTCGGCTAATATACTTTTGATCGGGCTAGTTTTAAACGCACCAATACTAAGTCTGAGGGCTGTATTTTGGATGCTTTCTAAGGAGTTTGTGGTACGTATTTTTCCAGAATCATAAATAACAGAACCATAATCAATTTTTTGTCTTATTAATGCTTGATAGGCATTAATTAAGCACTCTCTGTCAGATCCCCAAGTTGTTGATGATAACACCTTTATGATGTTTAATCTTTTATAGCATTCTGATTTAAGTTTATTTATATGTATATTCCAAGACATTCTTTTATCAAATATTAATCCTAAAATTTTGAAATTATTTACCTCTTTTATATTGTGTTCATTTATTGTTAATTTTATGTTTCTGGTTTTATTTCTCTTATTAGTTAGTATTATAAATTCAGTTTTAGTTTTAGAAAATTTAAAGCCCGATTTTTTAGACCAATCTTGAAGATTATTCAGAGTGTTTTGAATTAACTTTAACGTAGGCTTCAATGATATACCATTACAAATGATTGTCAGATCATCGGCAAATAGAAACCCTTTTACTGGTTTTTTAATATATGCAAAAACATTATTAATAGCAATTAAAAAGAGGATTACACTAAGGACAGAGCCTTGAGGTAAACCATTTTCTATAGGGACAACGTCAGATAGTGTGTCGTTGATTCTCACTTTTATTGATCGGTCCGATAAGAAGTTTTTGATAAACGCTAGGGTATTTCCTTTTATCTCAATATTCTGTAATAAATTAAGGACTCTGTGTTTCCAGACCATTTCGTAAGCTTTCTCTATATCCAAGCCTACAATCACTGAATAATTATCGTTTGCAAAACTGTCAAGTACTTCACTTTCAATATTTATTAAATGATCTGTTGTAGATCGAAATTGACGAAATCCGTATTGAAAGGGTGAAAAATATTTATTTGATTCTATATACCATCTGATTCTTTTACTAATTATTTTTTCAAGTATTTTACAAAGATTACAAGTTAATGATATGGGCCTATAACTGGTTTGTAGACTTGATATTTTTCCTGGTTTTAATATTGGAATTACTAACGCTTCTCTCCAACTATCTGGAAATACCTGTTTTTGCCATATGTAATTATATAACTCAAGTAAATATTCTAGTCCACTAGTAGGTAAATGTTTTATTATAATGTTAGATATGTTATCTGGGCCAGGGCTAGAATTACCTATTTGGGAGAGAACCAGCAATAGTTCATGCATGTATATTTCTTTGTTGATTGGGTTGGAATTATCAGTTATATTAAAATTGGATTGAGTTTCCTGAAATGTTTTATATTCAATAAAATGGTCATTATAATTGTTCGAGCTAGAATTAGTTGCAAAAGTGTTAGCTAATAGATTTGAAGTTTCAATAGGGTTAGATGCATATGTTCCATCAAGATTTTCGAGTATAATTTTATTGAATCTAATGTTGCGATGATTAAGTTTTTGAATCTTTTTCCATATTTCGCCAATAGGGGTTTTGTTGTTGATAGAAGACACCCATTTTTGCCAGTATGTTTTCCTACTTTCTTTAAGAAGTCTTCTATAGTATGCTCTTTTTTTCTTATATTCAATTTTATATATCGAATTCGGATCATTTCTGGCATACTTTTTAAATAGTTTTAAAGCTTTCTTTGTTTCCCTAATAGCATTTTTACACTCATCATTCCACCACGGTAAATTGTTTTTTCTTAAGGTACCAGATGTTTTAGGTATTGATTTGTTAGCCGCTTCAAGAATTACTCTTGTAAAATTAGTAACAATATCATTGATCGGCTCTTCAGAAAGACAACTTAAACGTGTTAAGCTTGAAATATATTGATTAACCTCTTCCCTAAATACTAACCAATCAGCTTTGTCAAACTTCCATTTTTTTGGTAATTTAATGTTGGTTGGTAGATCATTGGATATTTGGGATGTGATTGTAATTGGAAAATGGTCACTATCATATAAATCCTCTAAAGCATTCCATTCAAAATATGACGTTATATTTTGTGAAGCGAAAGATAAATCTATACCGGGTGTTAGTGTAAACAGTCTTATCCTTGATACCACAGACTAGGTATCAGGAACAGAGTCCAAAACCGATGAAAAAATAATAATTTATTTTTACATATTTTTTGCAAAGAAAATCCTCATAGATCATGAATGCGTTTCACCCTACACACACTACGATTTCTGAGGCTACGAAACACGTGCGTAGGTGCAATGCGCCTTCTCTCTCTCTCAAACGTGCCGCCCGCCGCCTTTCGGCAACTCGCCGTTTCTTTGAAGCGCCGACAAAAACACCCGCCAAGGTCCCGCGGCCAGACCCACGCGAGCGCCCGCGCCGCCACTTCGCCAGTCGCGTGCAATCTCGTGAGGTCGATACATCGCGACCCTTATGTGTGCCGATTCGCGGTAAAATGTAAACTAACTGTGTAACTTATCTGTGCTGTGACAATGTCGTACACAAGCGAACAGTGGACTGAAAAGGTGCGGCTTTATGCCATAGCTGGTGGGTGACCTTGGCACGTAGGATGTACACAGAGCGGTTTCCAGGACATCGTGTGCCAAGCCGGGAAACTATCCTAGCGGCTACACAAAGGCTACGTATGTAAATAAGACTTGTTTGTTAATGAACTTTTTGGTTGGGCGGGCGACGTACGGCTGTAATTAGGGTGTCCAAAAAATCACGTTCCTTAGATTAGAAATGAATTATCAAAATGTAACGAAACTAATTGACTATTATTTTTAATTATTACTTATATCAATTCATTTTAGGGTTATACATTCGTGGTTTAAGTGATAAGTGTGTTCACACTAACACACTGTATTGCTTGTGCGACCAGTGTTGCTGTCAAAGTGAGTAGGTTGGCCGGAGTTTAATAATAAAATACTGTCATGCTCATTAAGCCAATCAGCTATTATCTTACCTCTGGTATCACATTTTTCTGAACCCCAATAGAAATGGTGGCTATTAAAATCACCTAAAACTATAAAAGGTGTTGGAAGTTGGCTAATCAGATTATTTAAATCATTTATGTTAAGTGAATAACTGTTAGGAAGGTAAACATTGCATATGGTAATGGGTAATGGAAATTTAATTTTTATGGCTACTGCTTCTAGGTTGGTATTTATTTGTATTTCTTCAGCAAATGCATGAGATTTAATAAATATAACTACTCCGCCACTAGCCCTAATACTATGTAATCGATTTTTATAGAAATGTTCGTATCCTGTCATAGAAGCGCAATAGTCAGCAGAGAAATTTGTTTCCTGTAAACAAATGCAAGTTGGGCCTAATCTATTAATCAATAATTTAATATTTTCTAATCTTTTAAAATAACCATTAACGTTCCATTGCAAGATATCCATGCCTATACAATAACAAGAAACAAAATATAGTTATTTTAGTATGTATGTATAGTACTATAGTATGTAAAAAGGGATTATATTCCTTTATCTGCAGGATTCAACATTTCATGCAATTTTCTCGATAAGCGTGAGCATCTGTTTTTTAAACTTTTGTTCATTTTACCGTGTAACTTATTGCACATTTTTATAAGCTCTTTTATATCATCTGTATATGAAAAGACTAATTCTTTAACATTTTGTTTTCCTCGTGAATTATCTAATAAACTTATAAATTGGTCTAAGTTAATAGGGAATATTGTTTCGTTATTTAATTCGGTCATATTATTTTCAATATCTTTCCAAACTTCTTCGGTTTTAGAGTCGGTCTTCATCAATTTTTTCTTAGATTTCACTTTACTTTCCTCTTCTTCTAGTGAAAAATTGCTGCCCGTTTCATCAGATTCCAATGTATCAGTATCATATAGTTTAGTTAGCGGTTTTATAATTTCTAATTTTGACGATTCACTGTTGGTTGGTGAACGGTTTCGTTTTTTTTCCTTTTGTGTTTATTTGGGAAGGTTGTGGAAATTCTTGTAATATCGGTGGAGTAAATGCAGGGTTTGGTAATTCATCATCGTTTCTATCAAATATTTTATTTATTTCTTCGACTGTTTGGTTATCGATTTCCTGGGTGTGTACTTGAGAGTTTGTTATATTTTGTGGACAATTTTTGGCTAAATGACCCATTGTATTGCATGTAAAACACTTCAACGAATCATTAGATATATAGATCCAGTAATTTGTTCCTTCAAACGTTAATTGGAATGATTCTGGAAGGCGTGGGTTATCTTCTGGACTTATAAATAGCTGTCTTCTGAAGCTTAAAATATGAGAAAATCCTGGATCAGTCACTCCTATTTTCATGAATGATATAGGTGACATTATTTTAATATTTAATTCTTCAAATTTTTGTTCAATCACGTAATTCGGTATGACAGGACAAACATTGGATAAAACAATCCTTTTATTTCTCGTGATTAACGGCTTTATCTCTAGGATATGTGATTGGATTTTAATATTCTTCTTCTCGTCTACCAGGCCGTCAGCTGTTTTTTTGGAGTCCAGGTATATGCAAATACGTGCATTCGATATACGAGATATAAATCTAATAGATGTTGCAGGTATTAAATTCGATAATCCAAGAAGGTACTCCCTGAGTGTAAGTCCATCGATTGAGTCCAATACTATGGCTTGATCCTTTTTGGGGAAACATGTTGCTGACGTCACATTGGCATAGCTTGAGGCGGTGGGTAACTTTTGTGGTGATTGGGTCATTGGGAGGTTTTGAGACGTTGGGGTTGAAAACATTTTATCAAAAGGGTCTCCTGTTTCCAGGAGTTACCCTGTTTACGTTATAACAATATAATAAGTAGGTAGCTAATAATTACGCGCGCAGGTAGAAACACAACGCGATAACCGGACGAGCGGTGTGAGACACACGCGTTCGCAGTGGCTACACTCGCGGAACTGTGCCTGGTCTTGTTATTTGACTATGCATGATAAGAATGTCTTTACAAAAAAAGATATATTTAGATATTCCATCTGGTACCCATAACACAAGTTCTGCTTAGTAATCCAACTAGCACACAAGCTGCATAAACAGTGTAGGTATGTACAGCAATTTTGCTGTATATCAGCTGTTTTAGGGCTTTAAATTTATCTTTAGGTTGTATAATAAAATAAATAAAATAATAAAAAATAAAAAAGCCTTTATTACTGTTCCTTAATGTTTACATTGGTTTTTAAATATGCCTAAAACTTAAGTTATAATATATATAATTATTATAAATAAAATCACATTATAAATCGGCAAACGGTTCGTCTTTGAAAACAGCTTGTCCTTCGACAAAGGCCTCCTCTAAAGATTTCCACTTTGTCCTTTCACTTCGTTGTTAGGTTGTATAGTACCGTATTATATAAAGTCATTCTACAGAAAGATCTCATATCAGGCAACATATTACACAATTTACCAAAAAAAGGTGTAAAGGTTTCAGAATAAAGTACTCAGAACAATAGTAAATGCGCCGTGGTACATAAGAAACGACGGCCTTCATCGGGACCTCAATATAGAGGCCATAGACAAAGTCATACAGCAATGTGCAAAGAGTCATGAACACAGACTGCATCATCATGTTAACATCGAGGCAATCCAGCTCGATCATACCGACATAGTGAGAAGGCTCAAGAGAACAAAACCTTTTGAGCTAACATAGCACAATCAGTGACGGTGCAAGAAGTGAATATTATATTTTAAACAAAGAACACAATGACAAAGTGTCTTCCCCATAATTAGAGACAATAAGAAAAGGTGGACACTATCTTACAGTTTACATTCTTATAAAACTAAGTTAGCATTAAGTTACTCATTAGCCAATCTGGCTAGATCGTTATACATATATTTTAGTATATGTAGATTCACTTTTGTTTACATTATACTAAATTATTATTATTATTATTATGAGCCATTTGGGTCCCACTGCTGGGCAAAGGCCTCCCCCAATTCCCTCCATACATCCCGATCCTGAGCTGCTTCCCTCCAGTCAACGATGTACTGATCGAGATCGTCCCGCCATCTGCGCTTCGGTCTGCCGCGTCGCCTTCTCGCCGGGTCAGGCCGCCACTCCGTGACTATCTTTGCCCACAGCTCACTCGGCATGCGGCAGATATGGCCAGCCCAGTCCCACTTCAGCTTAGCAGCTTTCAGAGCTACTTCCGCGATCCCAGTCCTGGAGCGCAGTTCGGTGTTTCGGATCCTGTCCGTGCGCTTGACACCCAGGATGCTGCGCTCCATCGCTCGCTGACAAACTTGGAGCTTGGACTTTTGAATGTTGGTCAGAGACCAAGTCTGCTAAAACTAAATAATAAAAAATATACTAAATAATTTAAAAAAAAATCTACAGAAAGGTGGTATAGTAGCCCTATAATAGTTGTCCCGGGAATTTATCGCAGTTTTACCCTAACTAATCCCAACGTTTCGACTGTGAGTCGATGTATCAAATTTAAGGTAACTTTTTACCCTCAACCAAAAAATAAGGGTGTTATAAGGTTGACCGCATCAAGAAATTAATTCATTTAGACGTGACTTGCGAAAATACATTATAATATCCAAATGAACAACAAATTAGGGGCGTTCCCCTTAATATGCATAGCGCTGTCTGTCTGTCCGTCTGTGTATTTGACGATTACATCGAACGCGTTGACCGATTTACATGAAACCTTTTTTTTGTTAGCACCGTCTTATTGAGAGAAGGGGATTGATTGGTTTTGGTGACCCTAAGGTCACAGGGACCGGAGTTATTGGGACCTCAAAAGGTCACCAAAAAAATAAAAGTCTTCAAATGAAAGTCCGAAAACCCAAAAATTACATTTTTGACCTTTGGTGACCTTTTGAGGCCTTCGCGCCCTTTTTGGTGTCCCCGTACCAATGCTTGTATTTAGTAACGAATCCGCTAAACAATATCTGATAGGCGCTTGAAAAAAACTCAAAAAGAGAGTTTCTTGGAGACAGGCTTAGCATATAGTTCATATCTCGGCAAACCGTCTTTAAAGCTGGTAAAAACCAAAAGCTAAATTATTGTCTAGCTGATCATCTTATGGCTTAAGGTAGACAAAATAATTTACCCTGTAGTATCAAAATTTATAAGAGCGGTTTAAAATTGGTGGCTTTTAAAATTGCAAGAGGTAACTTAAGTTGCTGTCACTCCTGCAAATGTCTATTTAGCCATAATCGCAAGTGCTTGAGTATTCCTATAATTGACGCCACTTAAACCAACTCTGCTTGAAATTGTACTTACAAATAATATGACTGCCAACTACAAGTTGTAATACGAGGTTTCTTGGCCTGAGGACAGACAAGACAACTGACCTTTAGTAAAAGCCTACTGGAGAAATATTTAGTGTGAATCTCTTGTGACCTATCCTTTTATCTGTGAGTCGCTCGGATGTATCGCATTACAACTACATTACGTTGGATTGGCCCCTCTTAATCGCATTCGAAGCCAGTAATAGACTAACTTGCGCTCCAATATCAAAATTTGGAGAAAAAAAATTCCGTATAAAATTTGTTTCTCCAAATTTAGATTTTTTGTTTGCATAGAAACCTAGATATAGTGCACAAGATACCTATTAGATCAAAAGTTTAATAGAAAGATCTATTACGACGCCACACCCACGTACGAGCGGTTGTATGAAAAGTAAGTTGGATTGGCCCCTTTTAATCGCATTCGAAGCCAGTAATAGACTAACTTGCGCTCCAATATCAAAATCTTAAGCGTATCATTTATGGTTGTAACTTATTTCATATTTTCGGTAAACATCTTGTGTTTGCCAGATGTTACACGGATATGTACAGCACACATATCAGAACTGGTAAACTATAAATAATTAGGCATTAATGACCTACTTATCATTTAGAATGGTACCTACTTTATTTGTTTATATAATTTTAGAGCTAAGTAAATTGCTATCGTATTAATTAACTTAAATCTTCTTGGACTTAACGTAGAAATACAAAATAGAACAAATAACGTAAAATGCAAATCTGTCTGGGTGAAAAAAATGTTCTATCTATCATCTGGTACCTACTCAAAACAATTAAGTTCTGCCTAATTGGGGCTAGATGGTGTGTGAAATGTCTAGCATTATTTATTGAATATTTGTTCTCGTTTGGAATATAATCAATCTCCCGTGTTTACAGTATGCTATACATATACAATACATTATATGCGCGTACAGCATATATAGAATATAACGTTACAGTGTTAATTACTAACAATTACCAATTACCATTGACTCTTCATTGTACATTACAACGTCATAGTTAGTATTGAAAGTGTCATATTACTGTTATTGTCTACGGTATACAGTGTGTCATATCGTTTTTTTTATTTAAGAAAAAATTATAGCCATTATACGCTTTATGGCGTTACAAACTTATTATAATCGAACGAGCGAACTAAGCGAACGAAGTTCTTAGTGACGGACAACTAGGCGTTTCGGCTGAATGTTTGTATTGTATGTATGTCCGCAATTTTTGTCGAGGGATAACTCTTGAACGTCAAAAGGCGATCATCCCATTTTGATGAAATTTAAAACTTAAGGAGATTTCATCAATATAAATCGATTGTCGTGGGGGAATTTAGATTTATGGGATTTTTATTTGATGTTTTTTGTCCGAGTATAACACACGGTTAGCCCATTAAAACGCAGGTTCTATTCCCGCCGAAAAATAAGTTAAAATGCAATGGGACTTTATTGAAAGAAGTTGCTCGCTTGTTCAAGTTCGTGGCGAACAACTAGTTAGATAAATTATGCTGGACGGACAATTGTTATTAATTTAAAATATGTGTTATTAATTTTATTTTTATTTTTTTTAATTTTCCATTTTAAATATTTCAAACAGTTTAATATTTTGACATGACATAATTTTTATATTATTTGACATCATCATTTATTTAATATTTTTTCCGTTTGTGACTGTGTTTAATTTAGTTTATTATTATTATTTTTATTGCAATTATTTAGATTTTATGTTAATAGATGTAAGTGTTATCTCTCTAATTAATAATAATTTGTTCTTATCTTTAATTAATGACATTGGTTGTGCCGTTTTAATTAAAGTAAATAAATATTAAAATTAAATATTAATTCACATTTAGCACTCAGCTAAGCAGAGCTTGGGTCTAGTACACATACATGACTGATATACTTAATACATTATACTAAATAGATAGAAATTTGTTATTATATATAAAAAAAATAATAAAGAACACCCTGAACAAATATCTATAGATATATTCGCCCCGAGGCGGGAATAGAACTTGCAACCTTTTGCGTCGCAGGCGGACCTCCGCCCGCTGCGCCACTGAGGTCGACGGTTAAGTATACAGGGTGTGGCGTAAATAGTGGTCCACCGTTAAGGATTCGATTTACCAGATAATTTACTATAACCTACTAGAATTTTAACCATTTTTACCCAAGGGGTTCCGGAGGTATATTTTTTTTTTCTTTGTTTAATAAAATTTCTAAATTTTATATTATATAAATTTTGATATAAATTTGGTTGTATTAAAAAAAAGAAACATCTTTTCTTGTTCTGATTTCTGTTAATAACTGCTGAATACTAGAGCTATCGTGAATAAATGTGTTTTTTAAGTAGGTACATTTCGAGAATTTGAAGAAAAAGCAATTCTTGTCTATTTTTGATCCTTGTTTCTTGTCATGACATGTGTCTTACAACTCTTACACTGCGACAAGGCTTTCTATAAAGTGGACGATTTTATTTGCTAAACAAATCAATTTTCATTACTGTTGTATGTAACTGGAGTATGGAATGTATTTTTATTTGATTGTTATGACTTTATCCATATTTGTAATGAATTAGAATTTTTTCATGATTTAACATTTTATTTTTTATATTATTTTATTCAATTATTTAATTCAGTGATTTTAACTATTATTATTTTGTATTGTGTTATGAATGTTATTATTAAACAGACCTGTAAACATATATTTACCAATAAAATTGATTATTCTGATTGGGTTTCTTCTTCCAATCTCTTCTACCACTGTTACAAAGACGGAGTTAAACTCCGTCATTTAAAATAGGGGGTCTTAGAGGTATACGTATAGAGGGAAGTCGGTCATAAGTTTGTCTTACATTGTATAGACAAACTTATGACCGACGAACCTTAACACTTAGGCGCTAGGTACTTGCGAACTAAAACTGACAACGTTTCAGATTCAATCAATCCTCCGCACGATACTCCGCGACGAAATGGTCACCGGCTACAAGAAGCGTATAGAAGACAAGTCAGGGTTGCCAACCGCAGGCGCGTCCGCCGAGAACAAGCCCGCAGAGATGGACAACGAGACCGTCATCAACATGGTCAACAAAGCCGTCACGGTTATTATGAACAGACTCAACTCTCTAGCTATGTTCGACGGCCCCGACAGCAGAGTGGCGACGCTGGTCGCCGCTGCCAACAGCCACGATAACCTCTGCAGGATGGACCCCGCTTGGCATCCATGGCTCTAAGCCCCAATTCATTCTACTAAGTCTTATGTAGATAGTCAATTATCAAATTGTTTAGAATCCTGCAGCGTCATTCACAGGCGATATCGCGACTATGACGTAATATAAATTAGTTAATCATGTATTCTAATGAATTGTAACCCATTCAGTAATAATACCATATAAGACACAATACCCATTTTTGATATTAAAAATACAAACTGTACATATAACGCGAAAACTGTAAGAAAGGAACACTAAGATGATTGACATGAACTGTGATTTGAACTACATAATAAAAGTGAAAGATGGATGATACACTAGTTTTATTTTAGCCAGACCGGTTGCAAGGCCGGATCTTCGAGTGTGTCGCATGTGGAATGAATAGCTGATTGCATGTGCATAGTGAGCTATGTACCTGCACAGGTGAAAGTACCGCAGCATTAGTGCGACAACTAGCGAGCTCCCCGCCAGCCGACAATCTCACTCGATCGCTAGAGATAGTAAAACTGATTTCATCATGCTAACAATGGGAAAGAAAGTGCAATAATTGCAGGGTAACAGGAACTGTTTGTATTGAGCTACGAACTGCGACTAACTATGCCTGGCCCTCTTATTCAATTGCTGGCGTATTGTGTTGGATAATCTACTAAGAGAACGTCGTTCTGTTCAATACTAGAAAACACTTGCGAGTTTGTGGTAACTGAAGCTTTGAAAATGAGTCATCAGAAGTAGTCACTTTATAGTAACTAGGTATTGAATTTATTTACGTGGCCAGTTGTTAGTGCCTCGCATTTCGTAGCTCCATAAGGTCTCCAACAACTTTGGCAATGTTAAAGGAGCTACGAACTGCGAGTGCCGGATCCTCTTATTTCAATGGCTGGTGAATATCTAGAGATTCTGTTCAATACTTAGGAATACTCTTTTTAATTTAAAATAAAAAAATATCGTCAACTAAAACTTTCAAAGTTAGTAATCAGAAGTAGGGGTAGGTATTGCCACTGGATTTACGTCGCCAAGTTGTTGGTGACGTTAAGAACTGCGAGTAACTACCCTCTTATTCAATTGCTGGCGTATTATGTTGGGTAACCTACAAGAGAACGTTGTTCTGTCCAATACCAGGGAATATCTTGGACTTTAAAACAAAAAAATAGTCGACAACTAAAGCTTTCAAAGTGAGTCATCAGAAGTAGAAGGTATTGGATTTACGTCGCCAAAGTTGTTGTGACGTTAAAGGATTCTGTGTCCTGTGATGGATGAGGTCGTCGGCGGTGGCGTCGGCGGCGTCGCGTTGCTAAGCGGCGGCGCGGCCACGTCGGGCTGGCGGCGGCGGCGGCGGCGGCGCGCGCACGCCCCCGCCCGCGCGCGCCCACTCGGCTCCGCCGTCAGTCCGCCGAGAGGCGCCGCGTCACGCGCTGGTGTTGTGCCGCCCGTATCCCCACGTACACCGGCGACCATCCGACCTCTAAAACCGACCGTTTATGACATTCGACAACCCCGCCCTGTGCATTTTTCCCAATTGCATTTCGATCAGTGCGAGGAACCCGTCGTCGGTCGCGAGCGATCGGACGTCGAAGGCGGCGCTGGATCCGCCTGCGTTTATTTATGTTGTCGTTTTGGTGTGGTGAAATATTTGTGTTGTACGGACGATAACCGTACTATCTGTGCGAACCAGCCGTGTGGATATTTTTAACAATTTACGATTCTCCGACGAAGGTGAGTGAATGAAGCTGCGAATACTTTCTTCTGAGGCGCGGGATGTTCGATTCGTCGCTACTACGTGGCGACCGTCTCGTCAATACGTTCTGGAATGCCGGGGCCTGAGTCAGTGCGATCGCTCGCAAATACTCAAAACATCCATTCTTCTTGATCTGCTGTACCAGTACTGTCACTATCAGCTGTATTGTTTGTTGTTTTACAAATTCTGTAAACTAATGTTTTTAAACGATTACGATCGGCTGGTTATGAGACCAGTTTCTTAGTTGGGTTTAAATAGGCTGAGCGGTATCAAATAGATTCCTATTGGAATCAGTCCTATCCCACTATACCATATGGTAGACGGAAGCGAGAGGATAAGAAAACATGGAGGAGAGCGGCGGGCGCGGGGCGGTCGCTCGGCCGAGCGGTCGAGCGACCACATTCCATATGGAATGCCGGATTAAACGCAATGTCAGTGTGACTTGGGCTTGAACTACCTCTGATGATATTGTTGCACATTTGCAACAATGTTCCCTTTATTACACCCTGGCTTATTGGTTTCGAAATCATGGCGGCAAGTATTGACCTCACCGTCTTTTAGTACCTACCTGCACTTCACAGATAACTTTTATCTTGGCGTTATCGTTGTTTGTTTTCTTGGCATAATGTCATCATAACATAAGTTCTTGGAAAGTCCTACTCTACTCGGGCCCTATCAACTTGTAACGTATTATCTGTTTACGTGTGGTAGTTGTCACTGTACGGCTTAAGCTATAAATTCAACAATTTGGGTTCATAATCATCAAAACAACATTCCGGTAGGGGCACAGGGCTACATTCTTGATAAATTAACGTATGTACACACGTCCTATACCTACAATACGTTTTAACTGTTTACGTTGGGTAGTTGTCACTGTACGGCATAAGCTATAAATTCAACAATTTGGGTTCATAATCATCAAAACAACATCCCGGTAGGGCTACATTCTTGATAAATTAACTGTTATCTCGTTGACATTACTCTCGATCTCACACACGAGTATAATGAGCTCGATAGTGCGCAATAGTGCGTGCTATTTCGAAACGCGTCCGTCGTCGCTTCCGCTGTGTGACCCATAAAATGACAAATTTTAGGTGTCATCATCATGAGGCCATAGAAAAGACCGCTTTAGATTCACAGTGGCATAGGTTAATCTCGACCATTTCAGATAGCTAGAGTACGTTCCTTTGTGTCAATTCTCGGAATTGGTTATGGTTATCTCCTGAGGTTATCTCTTCGTTTATTTACTGTTCTAATAAGTTTCGAGGAGATCAATGTACTTCAGAAGATTATTATTATATAAGTATGAATGTATTTTATTTGTGTTGGAGTTATCTTAAGATCATTCATCCACACGTCTCTCATACTGCAGTCAATTTGTTAACATCTATCTAATCAGCCGGTAACACGCCCTGCTAGGTAGACTTCTCTTATTCGCCACTCGTAGCGGCCTCCTATTAACATCAACCTAAAGAAAATAACATAATTATCACAATCACAACCAAAGCTTCCTTCAAATCAGAAAACTACATAAAATAAAACCAATGATGATACACGGGAATGATACGATCTTTTCGAAGCTAATAATCCTTAATGACTTAATTATGCGGTAAAATACTACCCTTTAAGTATTTCATGTAAGCCTAACTCATAGTAGTTCTCGTGTTTACGATATCCTTGACATTCACAACAACTTTTATTAAGAATTTTAATGCCAAAGAGTTCTGCAGTTTGCATTTAGCATTCTCGGGGTACAGATTAAGTAAGTAACTTTAAACGTTCGTTAGTGGCCTAAGATTTGAAACTTTAGCTAATAAACTAAGGTTTGTTTTGCAATTAGACAGTAAATTCATCAGCTCTGATCATCAAAACCTCATACAAAATTGCAAATTGGATCGCAAATTCAAAATAACTTGCCCTTGCAATGAGGAAAAGACAAAGTTTTAATCAAAGATTTAAAATCTTTGGTTTTATTACTTAGATTTTTGTCTTCAACGTAAGAGTTTGTCTTATGTATGACGAGCACTAAATCTTATAGCAGTCGCACTTTCATTTGGTAACACGGACTCGGCCCTCCATCAGCGCAATGAACACTCATTTCAAATTGAATCTCATTCAATTACCAAGTAAATCGGTCAGGATGTCAGCTCCACTTTGCTTGTAGAAGTGCCACGGCTGTATTTGCGTCTTACTTGTCCCCTTGGATTGACGTGACGTCTTGAGACGTGTTTCTTCATCTCGAACACTCTTCTCAGAGTTCTTTTCATTATTGGCTTATCGACTCTGTTGGATTTAAAATGTTAGTAAAAGAGATGTATTTATTGCTGTGATGAAACGTAAAGGGGATCTAATCGCATTCCGCTGTGCCTCCCCCTCTCGGTAGCATTGCATGCGTGTGTCGCCGGCCGCCGCGGTTCCTAAGTGGGTTGCATGGCATTGCACTTTAAAAGCCGATCTCACTATCTGTCTTTTGTTTCATTTATATCTACTTCTTATATTCCTTGTTAAGAATGGCAATACCAAATCCTTTTGATGAACATTCTGTCAGAGAAAAGTCTTTATCCGATGGTTGCGTATAGGTAGGCAGCTTTTAGTATCGCCAGTAGATGTGTAGGAGCATAGCAAAGCGGGTAACGGTTCGGTCGTGTTTGCAGAGGCAGGGTACGGGCGGCGGGCGGTGTGTGCGTCCGCGCCGCTCACTCAGACACACAGCGTAGAACGTTCACGCTTGCGCGGCCGTTGAACCGAATACTCGAGGAATTTCTCCAATGCGCAACGACCGACGTCGCTCAGCAGGCACTCAAGAAAATTACCTTTGCTGGAGGGAGCTCCTCTGTAATCTGTTACTCGCTCACTTCACTTGTTCCTAGGGCCTGGTTCTGGCCTATTGGGTCCTGGTTAAAATACTTCTTACTAGTTGGTAGGTACCTTAACTTGTAAGAGGAGTAGGTACATACTGATACTTATTTGTTATTAATGAATCCTGAGATAAAATACAATATCAAACAGAAACAACAGGTATTACGAGTAGCTCAGATAACTTATTAAACCAAAGTTTGTATTCAAATGGCTATTAAGTAGGTAGTGGAAATTAATTTTAAACCATGAATCAGCGGTTGGAATGTAATACTTACCTATGGAAGGGTCGTCGCTCGATCATTATTTATTGTTTTGTATGTGGGCTTGTATTGGTAGAACTTTGTCCTTCGTGTTTAGAGTCCAGCATGTATTTACCTGGTGATTTGTCGCAAACACGTGTGTTTTAGTTTAGGTCTCGCAATAGCCGGCATACCAGAGCGGGGTGCGGTCAGCCTATATCTCCAATCACGAATAAATTTACACTCTAATCATCTGGGTATTAGTTTCTGGCTGGTCTTATCTAGTGCGCAATTTTAAAGACTATTAAATAGGTACCTACCTACATTACCTTACCGAGCGTGAATTGCGAGTCCTGAAAACAGTAGGTAAATATTGCCATCCTCTAACCCATCGTTGCGTAGGTACTTAGTAGGTTAAAGAATATGAAATAAAATCAAAAGTGGAATGGCTGATGTTGGTTAGACAATGTAATGACAATATTAGTCACTGGTGCACTGTTAGGCACGGGTCGAGCAGTTAGCAAAGATTTAGATCTTTGGTTAGATGCTATAAAGTTGCTAGGTAAGTAAGTACCTACTCAAATGTGTGCAACTGGGCACCGCACGTACATTTTATGGGATTGTAAAGCTTTTGCAGATGTTAAATAAGAACCTAACTAGGTATATTTATTTATATTATTCTCTATAAAGATCCATTGAAAATTTTCTTTAACTAATTGACTTGTTATAACTAACTATTATTTTTCTTATTTTATCTTATACTAATAATTGACAACAACCGTGATGTTACCCAACCAGGAGCAGTCTGAAAATCAGCGTTGCCCTGTACTTGGTGTAGGGCAACATGGAGCTGAGACTGTCCCTTTTTCGTTTACACCAGCGCAGACATCTAGCCCCCTGTCGACGACTTCATGACAACTATAATATTGTTATTCTGTTATTTATTTTTGATTGGTATTTATTTTGTTATTAACCTCTACCTATTTTGTTTTTATCTGCTTATGTATCCTTTTTTTGTTTTTTGTTTGTGTATACCTAGCCAAAATGTTTTATTTTTTTCTTAATTCCTCTGTGTCGCTTTGTTGTCCTTTGTTCTAACTTTAATTTGTAGTATGTCTGTATTCTGTGCTGTGGGTGTACCAACTAAATGCTTTATCTATCTGTCTATTGGGATTCAATTTAACCTGTAGGTAAATGTGTCGGTATGCAAATCATTACGTAAACTAAAACAGTTATTTCTTACTTAATATTCCTTTTTAGAGCTTAACGTAAACAAACAGTGCATTCTATGGTCTGATGAAATATTTTTGAGAATGGGTGTTTTAGTGTTTGCTTTGTAGTTTTTTTTAATATATATATACCTATGTGTCTACTTAGTAATGAGTAAAGAACCTACCTACCTACTCAGTTGTTAATTCATAATGAAAGATTGCATCACTCAGCAGCGCTACTAGTGTATTATATTATCTGTGGCAGCGCTGACTTTTACTATGTCGAAACTATGCATGAGTTGCAAGTGGCATATTGCACAAACATCCTGCTTGAAAAACCAATAAACTATAGGTAGGTACCTAAGTACTAACTATAATTGCCACTAAAATTCGATGACATTTAAAACTGCCTATTTTCATACTTCAGCACGTGGTACCCCACACGGATTAAACGAAAAACAAACAGGGAATTAGTCACAATCTTCAATAATAGGCTTAAAACACGCGCACTAGGTGAATCGCTGGCCTGGGCATTACCACAGAATAGTAATGTAGCATTACCACGTAGTATTACCGTATTACGGAGCGTTTTATAGCGGCAGCAATTGAAGATGCAGGCCAATTGGTGTTTTGTTGGGTATCTTGGTCATGTTATCATTAACTTATGACTAGTTATGACTGAACTAAACTAGTGCTACGGGTGCTCGTATGCTAGTGGATGTCAGATATTTGGGAGAAGCAGGCTACCAGAAATTAATAGCTTTCGATATCTCATTGGGAGGTGAATAGGACTCTCAAGCCACGAAAACAAGTGCCCACCGTGATGCTTCCCTAAACATCTGACATATATGAAGAAGAGGCCTATTATTATTAGGCCAGGCAAGCCAATCTAAAGTTACAGGGTCCGGTACAGCATGGGTTAACAGATGATGACACGGTTTATATGACCAGATGTAAAGGGTGTTTTCGTTGAATAAAATGTATGGATATAAAGCGTAAGTAGGCTGGTGGTTGTAGCGGGCAAGTGAAGGCGACCTTGGGCCCGCACGGCCCGCGGACGTTCGTTGAACGCGCCTCGCCCCGCGCGCTCCACCACCGTGCACCGCCGCTAAGTCGCCACAACAACTCGTTTGCGACCCGATTACTCAAAAATATAATTAGAACTTTACGTAAGTAAATGCAACAGTGCACTGTCGGTTGAAGATCGAGATATACCTACCCTTTGGATATACCACCTAAATCCATTTAGAAAGCACTTTTTTATATACTTGGGAGTTTTTCCGTACAGTGAATTAGAACTTTACGTAGGTACCTAGGTAAACGCAACAGTGCACTGTTGTCGGCAAAGATTTATCTTTGGTCGTCGTTTGAAGTTCGAGAAACACATTTTTGTGAAGGAGAAGAATGATAGCAAGCACCTCAATCCTTTTAGAATAGTAAGGTAGTAAGAGTTGGTTAGAATGGTAGCCAAAGGAGGTAGGTTAGGTACCTACCTACTAACAAATATTTAAATCGAACAGTCAAAGTTTCTCGAAGCATGTTGTTTTTAACTTATGGATTTTGTCGACCTGATTACACAATTATAATTAGACCTTTCAACCAAAGATTTCAATCTTTGTATCTAACGTGCACTAATGCACCTTCCATCCTTATAACAAAGATTTTAATCTTTGTTTCCAGCGTGCACTAGTGCACCTTCTATCCTTATATATAACAAAGATTTTAATCTTTGTTTTCAACGTGCACTAGTGCACCTTCCATCCTTAGAACAAAGATTTCAATCTTTGTTTCTAACGTGCACTAATGCACCTTCCATCCTTATAACAAAGATTTCAATCTTTGTTTTCAACGTGCACTAGTGCACCTTCCATCCTTATAACGAAGATTTCAATCGATTTAAATCTTTGCCTTATAAATATTAGACAGCAACTAGTAGTTAGGTATAAAAATCGAATAACCAATATTGTCCGATGCATGTTGTTTTGAACATTCCGAACTCGTCTAACCAAATGACTCCTACAAAATAGCATTGCAAATTGCTTCCTCGAACATAACAGCAGCTAAATGAGCGGACCAGCAACAAAATGGTCCTTAAATAGTTTGTCTTTCCCAAAGTCGGAACACGGCTACTAAAATACTCCCAAAACGGTGCTGTGACGTGGGCTCGGCTTCGGCTGCATTATTTTCGCAATAATGTGTGCGTGGGGCCCGCCGGGCGGCGCCTCGCAAGAACGTTGACCGCACAGACACATAGGGACCGCAAAATAAGCTTTGATTCGATCGAACCGACCGACAGACGTCTACGTCAACGAACATTTTTTCCTCGACTACGGCAAAGCCAAAAGGTTGGGTTATGTATGATTTAGCAGTCGTATGGTTTAAGAAGCTGCTCTTGTTATTTATTAATAAGTACATACATTACATTAAATACATTTTCTAATTCTAAGTTCTAATTCAACTTACGCACTTTGCCAAGAAAACTGCTTTGAAGAGGGCCTGCCTGCGCATAGCTTATAATATTATGTTTAGTATTATTATGATAAGACAGAGACTATATCATATTATTTAATGCGCCTAACATTTTACCCTTCCCTTTTCTGCGATTTTAACCATACACATTTTTTTTACTATTATTACTCTGACCAGAATACTACCCGTATGAAGTTGGTACTTACACATAATTATTTTGTTAAGTTCTTCTAGAGTCGTTTTGAAACTATATTTAAAAAATATTACGTCATAAATACGTAGACGTTTTAAACATTTTATACGACCGACTGTTGCAATTGTAAGGCTAGTTGTAAAAGCCAAGGCAGTAGATAGTTAAGTAGGTACGTACAAATGTAGCTAAGTAGTTTTAAATTCTCGTCTAACTGGTTGATGCTGAGAAAATGAAAGCGACATCTGCTAGGTTGCCTCTTCTGAAGTATCTGCCATTTAGGTAGTAGGTGTATAACCTTATGCTCGTACGAGCTCAAATAGCACTGGTTTATCGTTCGATATAATATGTAAGTACCTACTGTACAATAGCTTACCTACTTCTAATTTTAATAAATGTCTACATATGTGCATTACTTGTGGTTAGATAGAAGGCTATGTTTCTGTAATCTGTGGATATACACAGAAGAAAAAAAATTACTTTGTAGGTACTTTACAGTAACAGCGCTATGTTTTATCATTTCATAGACTGTCGTACATCAGATTTAACAAATGCCTACAAATATGCGCATTATTTGTGGTTAGAAGACTATAAACAGAAGAATAGCGTTTAAAATTCCTCACGTGCAAGGAAGAGCCTTGCGATGTGTTTACTAGGTACCTTTATATTTTGCTTTATTAATCATGCGAGTACATACCGAAGACACATACTCACCTATAATTTGTCGTTGTCAGATTAATCTTGAGAAACGTAAAGGCATGCGTGCATACGAACAGGATGTCGGAGGATTTTCCTCGTCATTTGCTCGCGAGAACGCGTCTGACAAGTTCTTGTGCATTATTATTACCTACTGAGATATGTGGCGATAGCCATCATCCGATACGTAAGTAGGTACCATCTCGTCTGTTGGTATTTCTCGGATCACTTTATTACTTGTACTAGCAAGTCCTATCGCCATGTAAATACCTAGGTACCTACTGTCCTAAGCTACAAGTCTACGTGACTACAAAGTCCCGTTTAACCTAGCTCGATTTAAATCTTTGACCAAGTACCTAGCTGTTTTGTTGTAGGTAAGATGTTACGAAAACAACGTTTTCTCTAACATTAAATATTTACGAACATTAGTTTCATGTTTCTAAATAATAAATATTTGAAGAAACAAAGATACAAAGGTCTCGCACAAATTGCCTTGCCTGACTCCAAAGCTTTTATGTATCAGCGCCGGATTATCGCCATGTGGTCGCCCTCGGCGCGTGCTGTTATCAAATGACACTTTCTCCGGTTGCGCACGCGCATCAACACGTCGCTTTTAATAATGAAATTAATTAATCTTACGACTTCTATTACATGTGCGCCCCTCTGTCGGCGCATCAGCGGAGCTTATGAAAGTTAAACGTTTACAATCAAGTTTTTAATCGACGGTTTTATGACAGAATAACCGCCACTCAAAGCTGGGAGTTTGTAAAGCCCAGTTACTTATTTTCTTTTGTAATCAAGATAGCCGCGCTCATGGACGTGAGCTTGGTCTTTACGAAACAAATTCAATCTCACGGTATTAAAGAGATGAGGTTGCGAATGATGCTTATCGTCGTCGCTGTACCAAACAATTGGAAATTATTCAAAGATTAATGTGTCCAACCAGACGATACGCTGGGTCGATGTCACCGCCACTTATCGCTGCTGATAAGCCAAACCCCATCGTTATACTGATCACTTTCTTTATCAAAGCATTACCAGTATTACCACAGATTACAGAAACGTATTACGCCAATCGAATCGCAAAATGTATCAAAGAATTAACGCGTGCAGACAGACATAGAAATTAGACGAGTCTGACGTAGGTACTTTGATGCTCTATCAACAGCGCCTGGGGTGGAGACCAATACAGCTAACACCTAGAACCTCGCTCTAAATACGTGCAAAGTTTGATGTTAATGCCAATAATCTTGAAGCTTTGATCTTTTCTTTGTAATCCGTCTGACGAAGTGTACAAAAGCCTTTTAAAACTCTTAATTAAATAAATAACTGCGAATTTATGAGATGTAACAAGTGGTGCAACGGCGGCAGTGGGCGATGAAACGGGGATCGATATGGTTCAGGAGGGGTGGCAGGAGCGCCCCCTCCCACGTCAGCTGGGCCGGGCCAGCCGCTGCCTCTCGCTAGTAACATCCATCTCATTCAAAGTCCACGTGCCTGCCTACTATCATTCGTTTCAAATCAATCAAAATGCTCACTCGTCACTTCAAGCATCAACTTCAGGGACTTCCTTTTTACAGATTGTGAGGACCAATCTGCAGCTTACAGGCGCGCCAGTGTGATCGATTATCGACAAAACGCTCTGTTTCAGGATATAAGCTACAAGCAAATTGGCGGGTGGCAACTATTTATATATCTAGAACGTTACGCAACGTTCAGTCAGTCTGGGTTATTGAACTCGAAGATTGGGTTGAGGGCACATTGTACCGTCTGGGACAGCATACAGCGTGATATAGCCTTGTCGTGTTGGCGTAACCTTGCAGATATCGCTCGATCTGGCACAGGTGTAGTCTGCCAAGCTGTGACCTCTGCTCGTATCGAGAATCGAGGGAAATTCACTATATTTGCTTTTTATCTGTTTCAATGAACGCATAAAACGTAGAAGATGACTCACTCTGGCAATCGCATGAAAACATCAACATGTTCAATGTAATGGTAATGTAATAAATGTGGCTGAATTTATCTCAGTTTCCATTCATACCTACCAGCACAGCTAGCATGCCTGCTATATTGGTGTGAAAACATAAAAAACCAGGTTTTAGCAAAGCACGTTTAGATAATTTTAGTTGCATAAAAGGAAATATTAAACTGAATATTTTACCTGTGTAGTTACAGTGCACCTACTTTATCTACACAGGTATTTTATCGTTACGAGTTTTGTGTCGGCTGCTACTCGATAAAAATATGAAGTAGGTACCAATAGGTAAATACTTACCTACTTACCTATTTTTTGAATGGCTGTTGGCAAATAAAGATTATGAAATGTTACTGACATGGAAATAACTTTTCTGGCACCTACCTACTATCAATTCTGTGCACTTGACGCCGACGACACGTGTAGGTTTATCGATGGAATGAGTAATGGACGTTTTTAGGGCTCTGTAGGAAGGAACCCAAGGACCCAGAAGAACCCAAGTTTAGCTTTTGTCTCTCTGTCTATGGTTTTATGCCTGTTAGTCGTAGAAAGCTGTAATTTTGCTTATTTAAATAATCACGCGGCACGCCGAGATACCGGTAAAAACACTATAAAAATCTAAACTGCTAGCTTTATAAATCTGAATAAATGCAATCATGATGTACCTAGTTTATTCCGGGGGGTCCCGGTGGGGTGAACAGAAAATGTTTGAGGTTGAGATTTGTGATTTTCATATCCTCGAAATGTTCTATAACCTTCTCGAATGTGGTTAAACACAATACAAATTATAAATAAAAAAATATGCTTAGTTGCAAGCCTGGAGATAATATGTGTTCGGAGCCGACCTCTTTTATAATAATTAATTAAAAAGCAATAAAATATAATTATGCTGTCTGATCTCAGGCGATTAAGCGCTCAAGCAATATTAAAAGTCCGACCGAAACTCTTGAAAAGTTTATTGCTTCATAAAGTTAAAAATAAAACCAATAGCAAGCCGACGAGACTGGGCTCTGTTATATGCTTTATAGGTAGATATGAATGTAATAAAATAGTAAAGTTAAATAAAATATAATATAGAAGCGATGATGGCGGGACTACCTCGATTCATTATCTAGTGATTGGTTCCATACTTCAAAGATAGAGATGACTGGAAGAGTTTGGGGGAGACCTTTGCCCAGCAGTGGGACATATTAGGATAACGAAAAAAAAGTATAGTTATCCATGTGAAAAGTTAAGGATGAACGAGTCGCTCATCTTTCCATCAAACGTGGAAGGGTAACTAAGTAAGTACTCCACTGTTTGATGTTAACCATCCAACTTCTGAGCATCCAACACTAAGGATTATATCAATTTATCTCGTCATACATAATCTATGTTACCCCCAAACCGTAAAATAAGTGTTTATTTCAAAAATACAAGCTTCTAAACTTTCGTATTTCAACACTGATTTTAGCCCAACTTTGGACGAAACTAAATAATATTAAGGAGAAAGAAAACACAAAAATAAACGCCATTCCGACATAGTTTAATTATTCAAAAGTTGCGGCCATACATTTATGCGAAGACGTATAATTGGTTCGTGTTTATTTAATAAGTTAACTATTAAGCTTTTATAACTGTTTGTCTTCCGAATAAAATAAAATACTCAACAAACAACTTGGCAGGCGGGTTGGCGATTGCAGTACGGGATGTTAATAATGTTAATAATGAACGACGCTGCTGCCCATCTTCCCGAGGTAGGTATCCCTTGGAAAAATGTAATATTGAAGAGTTTCGATAACCATCTGCTTGCCGCATCATGCTTGCTTCTGAATGCTTGACCTTTACCTAAATTTGCCAAAATGGCTATTATTGACCTACAATATTTGAGGAGTCCTCTCGATTCCTCATGGATCCTAAAATCAGTACTGAGTTTTGAAAATAGGACCTAATTGAAAGTTAGTTTATCTATGCACCATATATTCGAACACAATAATTTTCCAAATCAGTTCATAAACGTCGAGAGTTTTGAAGTAAGTTGAGAACTCCTTTTTTAAAAATCGGTTAAATACAAAATGCGACCTTTGTGGCGCAATTGGCTTAAAAGCCGGCTGAGACGCAGGCTGCAGGTTTGATTCTCGCCGCGGGACAATGTTTGTAAGTTTTCTTTCAACCATCTGGTATCTGTACCCTTAACACAAGCTCTGCTTTTTTGGGGCTAGAATGGTGCAGTGTAAAATGTCCAGCATTACACTTACGCAGAATCACCTCCCATAACATTAGCCACAATACCAAAAGTACTGTGTGCAGGCTGGTTACATCGGAACGTTTCGCTTGTGTTTAAAAACTTTTCATTGTTATGGGCGCATCACGGTGGCTCAGGTTCCTGTCTCGCTCACAATGCGACAAACATCGGACATTACTTCTATGCAACGAGACATCGTGTGATTATCCAACTCTCTGCCTAGCCAATTATGTTGTCATTGTCAATTAAAATCTTTGCAAATTGCTAGGGAGTTTTATAACCGCTATGTCTAAGCGTAGACAGTGTCGGTACCGCTACTAAAGTCTTACGGAGTTACGGCAAGAGTGGGAACTGAACTGGAGTCACTGAAAACCAGCGTGGTAGGGTTCTCATAATTATTCATCATTTCAGCCGTCCACTACTGAACACCAGCCTCCCTCATGGGGGTAGTTGCCATACTCACCACGCTTGTCAGGCGGGTTGGCGATGGCGAGCGTAGTGCGGGATGTTGATAGGTACACGGTAAGATGCTGCTGCCCACTTTTTTGGAGGTATCCCTTAGCAGGCTCTTACTGCATCCACGGGTATGAGACTCCTCTCATACCCGTGGATGCAGTAGGTAATGTTACCCCTCCGGGTAACATTCTACTGCCGGCACCCCACGGCATATAATTTATAATAGGTTCTCTATTATTGCCTAATATGCTGTGTGACGAAATTTTGTTGTCAACAATTTTTAATATGTTTGTTTAGTAACATAATGGTGGTGATTCTTTGTACTGACTAGCTAAAACTAATTAAATTGACGCAAGGCGGACTAAAATTACATAAATATATTCGGTTACGTTCTAAAATTAAAACGGAACAAACACGCTGACAGGCATCTCTAATAGAAACGTCGTATCTCTAATTACCTATACATATTTAGTTTTAGGAGTGTAAAACAGAATCGAAACCATTGTACCTATATATTTTACGACAGAAAAAAAACTTTTTCTTTCTTACTTTCTATTTAAGTCCAAAAAAAGTTTCCGAAAAAGTTTTTTTCTGCTGCTGCGCCGCGTCTATCGGACTATACCTATTAATTGATTCATTTAGTAATTCGTGCAAAATCTAATCTTATTGAGTTTTTTTTTCGATATATAGGCAGAAGATAATAATTTTCTTACTTCAATACAAGTTGAGTGCAGTAGGGTGCCGGTTTCCGTCCGTGTATCATCATTCCGTACTGCACTCGTCAACACGTATCCCTACTTGTGGGAGTGCAGATCTGCATCATCGTGCGGGTTTTTCACGCACTCAAGCGCGTAGTTGCGTTTTGTGGATTCACGGCGGCTCTGACTCATTTCATTCAAAGCTGTTCGCTAGACTGCGGGACTCGGTGTGCCATACCTTGCGTCTCGCCCCGCACCTACGCGCGTGGGTGCATGTTTCTCCGCACCTGCGCCGCGAGATCTGCATGAACGCGGGTAGATGCATTTTCGGTGTGTTGGACTGTTCGTGTTTTCTATACAAACGAACAAGCAACGTTAGAAGACGCATTCACGCAACATGCAGCGTGATGCGTGGCGGTGTGTGAACCGCCTTAGGATCCATGATGATCCTTACGTCCAGCTGTGGAAGTCATTAGGTTGAGATAGATAGAGTATACTTTATTGTACACTAAACACAGAAAATACAAACAAGTAGAAATTAATAAGAATAACACATTATACTACTTACTATGAATTACGCCCTATCGCTAAGATCTCTTCCAGGCAGAGATGATGATGACGATGACAAGTTGAGACAAGTTCTTGCTTTAAGTATATAGAAAACATTGTAAGCATGAATCAACTTATGCTCTCCCAGTATCGCTTGCCCTTTGTATTTTTATTATTCAGTAATCAAATCAGTTAACTTGAACTGTGAATGCACTGCATGTGTACGATTCGTGTAGGTACAAGTAACAACAATGTATTTTAGTAATGTAGAGCGAATTGCTATGATACTGGACCGTGAGTAAGCTTGGAAGGTTCTGTACCATCAATGTATAGTATTTTTTTGCACGGTTGACTTAAAACATTACGGGCCATACACCCTTTACGTTAGAATCTATAAGTATGAAATAACAATCTTACAAAGCGAAATAAATAAAAATATAAAATTTATTTATTAATAAAGGACACCCAACAGCATCATCATTCCAGCCGTAAAAAGTCCATTACTGAACAGGCCTCCCTCATGGATCTCCATGAGGGGTAGAAGACTTGATTATTACGGAAACAAAGTGTTATGTCGTTTCTAAAGACGTTAAACAGAATACTTAGTACATTTAAAAGTACTTACAGATAAAAAAGCAATAGGTGGTACAAAGTACATATAAAGACATGAAATATTACAACACAATATTATACTAGTTGTTCGACCCGAACTTAGAACGAGGAGATTTACTTTTTTCAACTACGCACCATTTAATTTGAACATGATTTTACGTTTTTACGTAGCGACTTGGACTGGATTTCTGGAATTATCAAATGACTACTAACTTTAATTGGGCTCCTGGAACATGTAATTTTTCATCAGAGAATCGTTAGTTTAAAAGTTATCTTCGAACAAAAATGTTGGCATCTCTCATAAGCGTACCCTATAATAAAATACATATTTGTAATTTCCAGTCCATTTCTGGAACTAGCATAGCAAACAATGGTGTGGACCATTTAGTTGCAAACTAAGCAAAGGTTGTACTATGAAAACCAGATGATTGATATAATAGTCAAATACATCCGACTAATATTATAAAGCCGAAACTTTGTTTGGATGGAGGTTTGTTACCTCTTCACGCAAAAACTAGGCTACGGATTGAGCTAAAACTTCATACACGTATTGATGTTGACCAGGATTAACACAAGGGCTTTTTATTCGGCTACAACGCATGCGAAGCGGCGGGCAGAAGCTAGATTTTGATAAATATGTACTTAGGTACTCTATACATAAATAATTAAATGAAAAAAAAATACTCCGACTTTATGAGAGTCATGATGAAAAAGAACAAATAATGCACTCAAATACGAATAGAAACGAACTGACATGTTCCAGACCATCAAGATTATACATATATGATCAACATCATCCATACTAATATTATAAATGCGAAAGTAACTCTGTCTGTCTGTCTGTCTGTCTGTCTGTTCCTCTTTCACGCCTAAACGGCTGAACGGATTTTGATGAAATTTGGTATGGTGATAGATGATAACCTAGAAATGGTCATAGGCTATAAATAATCACGCCATCGTTCTTAGGGGGTAGGCAGTAGGCAGATAACTAAATTGAGTTAGTGATTTTTAGTCGTTTTTGTTGGGACTTTTGCTCTTTCACGTATAAAAGGCTGAACAGATCTTGATGAAATTTAGTAAGGTAATAGATGGTTACCTAAAAACGATGATCACGTCATAGTACTTAGGGGGTAGGAAGTAGGCAGAAAACTGAATTGAGTTAGTGATTTTTTTATGGTTTTTGGTGGGAGTTTTGCTCTATCATGCCTAAACGGCTGAACGGATTTTTATAAGACTTGGTATTAACCATTAATAAAGATAGGATATTAAATACATATATTAATAAAGATAGGATCCTAGGCACGGACACAGGCTACTTCTTACGGCGGGAAAATACCTCATTCCCACAGGAACCTATACACAGCTACCTATCTACAACATTAAAACTCTGTCTAGAATCACATTACGCCATAGCTATTGATCTGATTTGTATACGATTTTTTATTCAACTGACTGTTAAATTACATACAGATAAAATCTAATTACCTACACCACAGAATTAATATAGTACTACATAACTAGCTACGCTTTAAACTTGAGGAGGTAATTAGATAGACATTTATACGAACTTTATGCTCAGTAATCAATCATAGTGATAATTTAATACTCATTTTAGACAAAGAAACGGATAGGTAATCAGTTCATAATAATAATTTATAATAATTTATAACACCTACACTTAGTTTGTTTACTATTCAACGAGGGAAAATAATTCAATATAACGCAAACCTTCAAATCATACGTCGTCGTAGTGAATACAAGACGCTGCGCCGAGCGAAGAGGCGGTGCGGCGCGAGGGGAGGGCCGTGCCCAACTGTGCCTACCCAAGCGGGCAGACGCACGAGGGCAGACGTCGTCGTCGCACGTATGCGAATATTGAAATATTGCGTTACGAAACTCTATTCGTTGCGTATTTTTGGTTAGCTAAAAACGTTCTTTTTAAATTCCGAGTTCAAATAGGTACTACGGTCTACGCGTAGGGTCTGTAAGCTTTAATTTAGTCCTTTGTTTTAGATATCTAAATAAATATTTGGTAGGTTATTATTTTTGAGTCCAAGTTGACGTCATTTTCGTATTTTTATTAAGTACTTAGTTACATTTTTATTATTAGGTAGTTAAGGTAGCTGTTAAAGCTCAGGGGCAAACATTAAAAGTAGCCGGCATTAATTTAGAAAAGAGTTGTTTTTCTCACGGACAATTATACGTGGCTTGCTCACGTGTTTCAAGTCCACAGAATCTCCATGTGTTGGCCAGAGAGGGAAAAACAAAGAACATAGTTTACAAAAATGTACTACAGTAATAAGGCCTCTTATTTTTAGCTTCCTACATTATTATACTACTTACATTAAGTTAGTACTTCCTACGCAGACGATGTTACGGATGTCACACTGTCTAACATCGGGGGTTGGCAGGTAGGTAGTTAGTAGTATTTTAAACCGATTTACATTATTTACTTTTTATATTTACTAAGGAAACATTCGGAGCTATCCATTATGTAGCTTAGGTTGCTTTTGAACAAATTTTGATGTGAAGTTGAGGACTGGAACACGATAGTGGGACATTGTTGCAGGGGACTTATAACCGGGAGAAAACAAAAAAACTTATGCGGACGAAGTCGCGGGTAAAAGCTAGTATCATATAAATATTATACGAATTATATCTATACGTCTACCATGAGTTGTCACTGTTAGATTGCCTGCCGTTACTACAGTAGTAATAGTAGGTTACTATGACATCTGTCAGATTTGTAACTCATTGTACCAAATTCTAAGCAAATCTTCAATTCTACAGTCCTTTTAGTATAGTTTACTGCGTATTTTTGTACCAAAATATCCGCTAGAGGTGCTGTACAAGTTTTCATATATTTTTTAACTACAGTCGCTAGCATAGATTAAGGAAACTCATGCATGATAGACCTACTGAGCCTGAGATAATATTAACATACGAGTTAGGGATGTTGAGGACATGTTGGGCGCTTTATTGCTCTTATTTAGCTTAATCATCTGAATTAGGTTAATGAAAATGAAATTTTATTTTACTATTTACTCATATAAACAACATACATGTTATATATCGGTATCTATTGCGTAATATAAAGTCAATAATTACTTATAGATACCACAAATTATATAATTGATCTACAAAACTACTAACATATTAAATAGGTGTTGCAATTACTAAAACAAGACTAACTTAGTTAAAAATGTTATTATAATCTAACAGATAAGAAAGCCATAGACTTATACAAGCTGTTATACCAGCTATATGACAATAAGAATATATTATAGGCATAGAGTATTTCAATGTTTTGTTAATTTTGAAGCCATACTGATGCTCTTACAACTACGATTGACGATGCATGCACTGACGAGCATAAAACGCAGTGTGAAAAATTAAAATTTTCCGATGCCTTTACTTCGTTTGCGCCTACTGCGATTCTGTGCCTTATATAATATTCTAAGTATAGAAATAGAGAGCCGCCTCTTGAAGAACAATAATACAATCTGGCCCAGACGGACGGTAAGACTTCCTTAGCAACTCATTAGAATGAAATTGGGAGCATAATTGCAATGCCAGTCGACATAGGCTCTATGACTGTCAAAACAGTAGGATAATGAGTGTAACAGCTGTGATGATAGTCAGCTGGAGACTGGCGACCTCGCTCCCGTCGTCGCCTAACGAAACTACTGAGCTCATCGCTCAAACGATCCCTCAGACGTACGCTAGTGCCCTGTCGAATCTGCTCGACCAGAATAATGGGGCCTGTCGATTGATGATCATTCATTATAAACTTATGAGCTTTATAAACACAGACACTACAATAAAACAGATTCAAGGAACTGATGCAATCACAAGAACCTTTTAAGATTACGTTACAGTCTTGCATAAATGCTAATAGGTCTGATACTGACATGTTTTTTTTACGATCTCAATTGACTTAGTCGGCATGCCTACCAGTACTTACATTTGCTAGATTGTTAGTGGCATACATTGTCGTTTACATTTGAAATTGCCTTACAACTACAACATTCGTTTATGGAAAGTTTCAACATCATAAAAGCAATAAATATTACGGATAGGTGGGCTAGCTGAGAACGGGCATGCGAAAAAGCCAGTAGGTAATTAAAAGGTTGACAGCGAAGGCCGCAAGTTCCGCGAGGTGTCGCAAGCGGCGGCGGCGGCTGCAGCGGCCGCTCACCTCGCCGGCGGGTCACGCGTACCTTCCATTCCTTTCTAAAGTGCTTTCTACGTTGCACTGATTCGTGTAAGCGGTACCAGTCTCGTCTTACCTTCGCGCTTTTCCGGCATTCTCATTTTTCATCTAAGGTGTCGGATACCGCAGCGAACTTTTCCGTTTCAAGAAAATGAAAAACCTTATCAATAATTTACGATTCCGGTGCGGTTTGAACCTACGTCCGTCAATTCGATCATTGACGCTTTCTAGAGCCGGAAGTGCATAGACCACTAAGCTACGGAACCCGGTAGCTTTCGACTGAGCACCGAAAGTTATTGATAAGGTTTTTCATTTCCTTCAAATGTTCTAACCAAGTGTGGTTTAACACTTTAAAAATTATTAATTACAAAATTTTCCGTTTATTAGGAGTCTCTAGAGCGGATGCGATCCCTCCTACATAGAGAGCGGTCCAGTTATCTAGCGCCTGCGTATGTGCTGGTGCGCATTCCGCATCAGCCGGCATTCCGATAGCTGCGCGTCATCCGCGATTGTACTCCGATGCGTTCGCTATTTAGGATTCGTGCTGACTACATCGGACCCCTTTGTTCTTCGATCTTAATTGCAACATTGTGATGTGCAAGTTGTGCAACACAATGTTTTATGCATCTCATTTTACTTTTTATATTGCGTACCATAAATCATCCGACGAATGAGAGGCATGAATCGAAAGGAAATTGAAAGTGCTGTTGCACAAGTCTATTGTCCTCGGCGTTCACCCGCGTTACCTACTCGTGTAATCTTGTAGGTAATTCGTCCGTAATTCTCGAGTAGTATCCATCAACTCTCGACGGGTAGGTACTTTAATTAGAGTGTATGGGGGATATAAATCCTATGCCACGTTGCTCGGCGGGTTAGAAAGTGCGCGTGATGTAACGAACAATGCGCCTCGGACGGGCTGCCTCCCGTCCCGATCGTGACTGATCTGATAATTCTTCAAGCAGCCTTTCTTCGCGTCTCGCTGCTTTACTGCTTTCAATATGGATTTGCCTTTACATTTCTCTGATTTGAAGTACTTTTAATTAATACTTGAATGTTCTTGACGTTATAGTTTAAAATTAATATCACGTTATGTCTAGGTTATCTAGCTTTAACATCAGCACAGAGAGAGCTCTACGAATTCACAAGGTTCTTTCACATTATTCGTTTAATGCCCGCTTCGAATGAACCATTTTATAAAGTTTAGCAGTGTCATGATCTCAATTTAATTAACGACTTACACATTAATTACCCTACAAAGTTCTTGCATGGTGTCAGGATGTTGAAGGTCGAATTTCATAGGGGTGATGTATTTTACCCATACTTCTGGGTGCCATTCACAAAAGGGTAGTGATGCGACAACCGTTGACATAGGTTGACTCATCTAGAGCTGTAGTTTGCTAAAGGCCAAACGCACGAATTCATCGCTTTGGAATGTGGTTGTCATTTACAACTGCCATTTTCTAATAAATTATCTATCTTCTTTCGAGAATGTTTAGGTAATTCTACCACAAACAAAATTGGTATTGCGGCTGACTACATAAATTGTAGTTATAGCATAAGATGATATAGCTAAGTATCTACATAATACATACCTACTCGTATCGTACAACTGTTGAGTCTTGTAAGATTTGTATTAATATTATTAACTAGCGACTCGCCCCGGCTTCGCACGGGTGCAATGTTGATACTAAATATACTACAGAACATACCATCGCGGACTTTTTTGTAGACCTTTTTAAGGTGTTTAATACTGTAGTACATTATTTTGATCTATCTCGTAGGGATCAGTCAGCGTTTGTAATGTGAGCGCAAAAAATGTGTTTATTTACGACCTCACATTAGAAACCTCCAAAATGATCAGTGTTTCTCTACTATTATTTATCATGCATGTATACATATAAACCTGCCTCTTGAATCACTTTATCTATTGAAAAAACCGCATCAAAATCCCTTGCGTAGTTTTAAAGATCTAAGAACATATAGGGACAGACAGACAGACAACAGCGGGAAGCGACTTTGTTTTATACTATTATTGATTACTCGTTCAAGTACAAACTAAGACTACTCACGCTCCACAACATAAAACCATAAAATGCTTAGGACATTGTAGACTTGTAGAACACTCACAGTTAACAATAAAGCTCCAAAATTTAAAGAGGAACTACCACATTATTGCTTTGTGGTGTATCCTGTGTGAGTCACAGTGGACAATGAACTGTTTTGATGGACACCTAAATCGCTTCCGATTATTGTTTCGTCTGCATTTTTTCTCAAAACGAGGTATAACATCCTCAAACTCAATTTAAATGCAAGTAATGCATCGGACTTCCAAGCAGCAATGCGCAAACAATTACTTAAATTTACGCCCCTGTTATGCAACACAGCTACTTACTCTTTATCTGGTTTACTAACACACATATTGACATGGTTAATTATCATTGTGCTTACTAGTATTTGCATTCACCAGCTAGACGCTCTCCAAATGTGTGAACTTGAACTTCACGCAACTGTATCACTTTTCGTTCAACTTGCAAAATATTTCGCATCTTACTCACGAACACGATATAAAGGATTGGCGAAAGAATGTGTCCTTGCCCGAACCATTTAAATTTAAAAAATGTGAGGAGTGTCAGTTTTGATGTCATTTCCTTGATTTGGTATTGGCTTTTTGTAAATACCCAGATACGAGTGTGGGGCGATGTTACGTGTCGTATCGCACGCTAGCGAACGGATTTCAGAGAAGGCTAAATGCTTCACCGGTCACATACGGTGCCTATACGGTAATTTTAATGTACGTTTATTTGATTTGGTTTATATTAATGAATGAAGTTATAGACTATGTATAATGAGTGAAATGGTATGAACATATATGACAAAACCAGTATTACTCGTGGGTCGTTAGAGCGGGCGTAACATCTTTATGAGGAGACGTAATGGTGGTTTGAATATAATACATAAAAAATACGTACGTAATTAAAGAGCCATGTTATTTTATGTTCTTGTGCTCTCAACACAAAACAATAATGTCGTGCTCATAAAATTCTATGTATATAAAGTTCTTATTATGTGTAAAAGGGGAAAAATTACTGATTCTACCTTGCTCCATCAATACACGTTCTTATAAACTATTTAGAATTCAAAACCACGAAGACAATACCTACCGCGAAGCTCTAAATCAAACTCTTCTATTTGGGCAGACGTAATTAATTGTCTTTATATCGTTTTAAATCAAGTGGTCGTGTGGTTGTGCGATTCGCAAGCAATAGTAACTGGTTTATTGACATTCAGTCCGGTTGTCGCCGACCGAAATGAATCTTAATTCCTGTCGTCATGTGCACTTCAATATTCATCGTGCGATTTTATGAAGCGCTTATTAAACTCAATTTTTATGTACATCGTATTAGCTAATTGGCAAAGTATGTACGTACCTAGATGACTTAAGCTGTCTATTAACGTGGCTCAATTGTTTTACTTAAGATTAACTGGCGTTTTCTAAATTATTTCAGCTCCAGTTGCCATATTTTTTTTATTTGCATGGGCCGTCTTCTATTGCTGGCGCTTATCGCAGTCACTTTAAATCTTGTAAGAACTTATATGATATTAAAGGTGCCTGGGAATTAGAAATCGGCCAAGTGCGAGTCTGACTCACGCACGAAGGGTTCCGTAGGTACCGTTATTCAATCAACATCACGTTTGTTGCATAGGACGCCCCCTTAAATATTTATTTTATTTTGTTTTTAGTATTTGTTGTTATAGCAACAACGGAAATACATCATAATGTGAAAATTTCAACTGTCTAGCTATCACGGTTCATGAGATACAGCCTGGTGACAGACAGACAGATGGACAGCGGAGTCATAGTAATAGGGTCCCGTTTTTACCCTTTGGGTACGGAGCCCTAAAAAGGCACAAAATTAAGCTCCAAAGGCACTTCGCTGAAGCCCCTTGAAATAATGACATCATGATCTCAGAATGAATAAAACAGAAAGCCGTGCCGTCAGCTATAGGTACGTTATCCGTCAGTTACTTATGTGAGAAATTTAAATAAGCATTGTCTTCCTATAAGCTACAAGCCTACAAAGCCTGAACTGCAGTTCACGCCGGCTGGCGGACGCTGCTTGTTAGTTTTTACTATCGGGCACAATCTCCTCTTATCATGCCATCTTTCGCATGTAATTTTAAAACACAATGGATTTCGAGTAGCATATACTTTATTGTACATTTTACATAACGCCTTTAGTGAGTTATTCACAAATGTGCGATCGACAGAGGTCGGGATGTTTAAATTTGTGTTACGTCATGTTCGACGAAAATAAAACTTGTTGCTTTCAAGCGCGGAGTTCCCTCGAGCGCGGGCTGCCCCTCGAACTTGTAATAATTTATTTTACAACGCATAGTCCCTCAAGGACTGCTATCCTTATTTACGTCTGACTGAACGCATTGCATATAATCCAAGAATTTTCACTCTCGCTTTGGCGCAAATGTCATGCAACTGAGGCCAATAAGCAATTTGACTACTTAAGGTCCAACAAGTCGCGGAGGCAAAGTCGTCAGTGGGCGCGGCCTAAATGTATGCTATCTCACCTGACATAGTATGTGTACCCGCGCGCTAGAATGAAATGCACAATGATTCATTCCTAAAACGACCGCGCAAAAATATGTGAGCACTTTTAGCACAAGGGTTATTTATTAAAGAAAAACTTGAGTGTAATCTTTTCAAAATAACATGTATTTCAACTTTTGAATAATTAAACTGTGTCGGAACGGCGTTTATTTGTGAGTTTTCTTTCTCCGTATATTATTTAGTTTCGTCCAAAGTTGGGCTAAAATCAGTGTTGAAATACGACAGTTTAGAAGCTTGTATTTTTTAAATAAATATTTTTTTACGGTTTGGGGCATATACAAACATAGATTATGACGAGATAAATTGATATAATCCTTAGTGTTGGATGGTCAACGTCAAACAGTGGAGTAGTTACCCTTCCACGTTTGTATGGAAAAATGGGCGACTCGTTCATTCTTAATTTTAGAAAATGGCTTTAGTTTAAACAAGTTCTCTGCACACTCACGATCACTCGCTCCACGAAGCAATGAGAATCGCCGGCAACAGATCCCGTTGGCGCAACATCGTCCACAAAAAAGTGATCCATGGAGGGGGTCACGACCCTCATCATTGAGGATACGACGCAAGGAGGATATTAGATAGTAGCTAAAAATGTTGATTTTTAAGAAACGAAATAACATCTTTAATACCTAACCTCTTAATACGGCTATTCTTGCGGATGATGCTGTGTGATTTGTCCAGCATTATTTATTTATTTTATATTTATGCCAGTAGTTATAAGATTTATCAAAAAATATCGAAAAACTGCTTCAGAAATAGCTCAAAAAACGAATTTGAATACGCAGAAACAATAAACGCAAACTACAATCAGTCGCGGAAGCATTTTTATTACTTTTTGTGTTTACTTGCATGTGACGTCACCAGAGTTGCGTACAAGGCGTTTCGGTCACAAATAAAATAACTTTTTTTTCGTGTTATTTTCAAAAAATATAAGTACCTACATAATTTAATTAAAAATAAAGTGACATAATTATGTGCTTTTACGCTATTTTCTGATAGAATAACCACAATTTGAAGTATATTTTTAATCTTGTCAAATAGCCTTTTAACTAATTTCATTTGATATTGCAATAGCATAATTCTGCACTAGAGCTATGCGCGGTGAGATGAAGTGGGGGAAAAGTGGAGAGTAGTGCATAATCCATTTATGTGTTTGCGTGGGAGCCGCATCTGTGCGTTTACGTTTAGACGTCGTCGCTGCTGCGATTGCAATAATAAGTATAATAACGTGTTTTGCGTTTTTGCTTATTGCGTATTCATTCCAGAACCGCGACTCTAAGGAACTCAGAATTATGCGACTGTGTTAGATTTCGTAGAAGCCAGAGCCTTTGTTCTGTTGCAGTTTCTAGATATTATCATGGTTTCTTGCTTGGTTAGGCATTACACGGTGTTTGTATTTTACCGTTGTGTTAGAGCTACGTTTGGTTCAAATAGTTACAGAGTTGAGGACAATGTTGGTTCGCATTTACTTTGTAACAAACCACCTGCTTGAAAGTCATACTCCACTACTACATGTATTCTATTACCAACTAGTTCGGTCTCTGACCGCACTTTATCACCCGTGGTGGAGACTCCGCTTTCGCAGCGACCGCAACGCATACTCTCTCATTTGAGAAGCCTTTCAGCGAAGACCCGCCCGGAAATGAACCAAATTAAATTGATCGGTCAATACACCTTACCGCGCATGATTCTTTTGAGGTGCTAGAAGTGCTATAGATATTGTATAACACAGCTAATAAGGTTCAAATTGGAAAGTCAACAATATCATCGAATCGTCAAAATAAATAGTCGAGCCAGGTGAATTCTATTGACACGCTTTCAAGGCTATAAAATGTACTTCTGATATTGTTTGTACCGGGCAACTTTCCAAACAATAGTGCTTCCCTGGTTTCATTCAGGCACATCGCGTGGACGGTCTCCATTAAGGGTTGCTCATTGAAAGGCAGGCACAATGACGGTGACACGCGAACTGCGAACATGTGTGGATTGCTCAATTTGTGATTTGTTAACTAGTTAATTGCACAATAGGTCATGAGCATAACATTTTAGTGCTGTGTGAAGCGTTTCTAATTATAAAATTGCAGGTAAGTACTCGCCTAATGCAATAGTACCTAGCGTTCTCTCTCTTTAGCTAGGAGTTCAAGAGTTCAATATTGTCTGCGTTAAATTGACTTTGTAAGTACGAGTATTTTTAATCGCGTTTTTTATTAGATTCCTTCACTCATTATGATCAACGGCACAGACGACCGATCTAAAACAAGGCGTAGAAAAAAATCCATGTTTTATTCTAAACCCGACGATAGGCCTTTGCTCCATCGCACAACTATAGGAGCGAGCTGGTTCCACTAGCCAGTAATAAATCGTGGTTCAGCCAATTTGAAATTAATTTCAAAACTCGTTGGAACTACAGCAATAAAACCACTCTTGTATGATGCTAATGACATTTTTTCCACGTTGACTATGATTGCGTGTGCGCATACCTCTATGTGTATAATGTATGCGGCATAGTTCGTGCTCCATTTACGTTATCATGGCGGTAAATAAAAATTATACACATTCACATGTGTGATTGCCTATGGATAGCTAATATTAACAGACGGACATATTTTTTATCATTATTATCATCATCAGTCCGTAACATACCACTATTGGACACGAGCCTCTATCATGTATAGAGTACCTAGGACCTATTATGCTATTGTTGAATCGCACGTTTTCAAACATGACACCACACGCTGATCTCTCAAAAGGATGAATATCTATGGGGAAACACAAGATTTGTTTGTTGTGACAGTTTATCAGTAGGTATCTCTTCCGGTGGCATAAAATAGGTTAAATAGAGTTTCACGTGTTAGGAATGTTATCGCAACACTGTCGGCGTTGACATAATGGAAACTTAAGTTACAAAGTAGCCCTTGAACGAATCCTAAGTTTTGGGTTGAGTTTCCTCATATTTCGACGCAGTGTCACGCGTCACGGATGAACTCAGGTCATGGTAAATTTTCCGTAGATAATGTCCATAATGAAAGCATTGACTTACAGAAGTAGCTATCACAGCTATGAACAGTCATTCAAGGTTTTGTTAATGTTTCAAGGCATACACATAGCTCCACTAAGCACCAACATTTGACATCATGCAGCGATTTATAAAGGTTATTCCCAAATTTGTAACAATTTATAAAATAAGCACGCATTGTAAACGCTGTGTCATTGATTGCTTTGGTGGGTTAATAAATGTAGAGTGATTCTTAGCTAGTGGTATATTTACTGCATTCGTATGCGTCGATAATGGCCCGTGGATATTTGTTATTCTGAGCAGGTGCTGATGACATGACGCCGTGCGGGCAATCACTGACTGGGCATCAGACCAGAGCTGATGAAAAAAAGCTGTTCCGATTAATCGAATTTCGATCGAATTCCGTCTGGCAAATTAAGACGTTTCACTTGGTGGTAGAATACCTACTACTATCAGTGTGTGCATTTTTTTTCCTTAGGCTATTTCGTCACACTGCTGGGCCAAATACTTCTAGACATCCCTGCTTTTTGCGGTCATTACGTAATATTAGGTATAGGTTAATTAAATCGTGACATAAGTAAACGTAGGTACATGTTTGATAAGTCAGTGACTTTTTTAAAACTTACTGTTTTGATTGTTCCTTGGTCTCTGGTGTGTTGATTATTCCTTGATCTCTGATGTATCCATCTTTCGTCAACGGTTAGGAAACGACGCAAAAACTCGTTCGGATTGCGGCTCATCATCGCCAAACAATCCTTTGAAGTGGTCTCACGGTTACGCTTATGGTCGAGTTTGAGCAATCGCGGCACCCGTTGCGCGGATAGCTTTTTCATATATTCATGTAAAATATGATGCATCCGCTCTGTTGAGATGCCTACAGCCTCAGCCACCTCACGCAATTTCATTCTCCGATCGTCCAATATCATTCCATGGATTTTATCGACGATTTCTAGCGGACTCTCTTTTGGGCGATCAGAACGTACGGCGTCCCTTATGCTGATACGACCACAACGGAACTCCGTTAAACTATTTCTTAACCATTCATATATTTAGAAATTGATGGTGTAGAGTCCCTATATTGTTTATTAAGCGTTTGTTTTGGTGTTAGTTTTTCACGCAAAAACATATGTGTATCAGCACACTGGTTCACATTTTTCCATTTATGTTAAAACTAGCTGACCCGGCGAACTTCGTATCGCACCTATAACTACAACCACCACTTACAACGTACCCTACTACTATCCTATAAATACCCTACTACTAGTAGTACCCTACTACTACTCTACAACTACCCTATTACTACCTACTCTACTACTACCCTACTACTACCCTACAACTACCCTACAACTACCATACAACTACCCTACAACTACCCTACAACTAAAACTAACACTGAAACATGTGTTTAATATTTTTTTCCATACATAAACTTTCATCCCTTATTATAACTCCTTCTAATTTAATTTACACAACGAAAAGTAGCCTATGTCCGTCTCCATGTTCTACTCTACTCCTATACTAAAATTCATCCAAATCGGTTTAGCTGTTTTGACGTGACTAAGTTACTTAGTTTGTGTTTGAAGCTTATACAAGATATTATCTCTGTTTGAAGCTGTTGTAAGCTGACACAACCTCTTAAATCCTACTAATAATATAAAAAAAGTAAAAGTAAGAATGTATGTATGTATCTATGTATGTTCCCTTTTCACGTCAAAACCGCTAAACCGATTTGGATGAATTTTAGTATAGCTTATGCTTTACTAAAATTCTAAGCTAATTATAAGCTTGCTCAGTACAGCTTGACAGTAGTATAACAATAAATGGCAGATAGGGCAGCAGTGGTGCATTTGAAATTACTACACAAAAAAATAAAAAAAATACTCATGTATCAAACCGCCCTGGTATAAAATTACAAAAGGAAACACAGCTATGTACAGTACCTATAGTCCTAAAATATCTACATAAACACTAAATGGAAACACAGAACCGAAAAGTTAAGAACAGCAACTATCATCGATAGTAAAACAGTAAGTGAATAAAAGAATAAATTAGGCTAGGTGCGTGTCGGGCCTCGCGCAGTGTTCCGTATTTAACCGTGGACCTTTGAAAACAAGTTAATAGAGTGGATAATCAAGTACTTTTAAAAGTTCTTCCCTATCCATACAATTTTTGTACCGTTATCGCGGATCATTAGTTTTATTATATAAACCTAAACCTATCCATGCAAAATTACAGTTTTCTAGGACTAATATTATAGTCTCTTCGTAAAGCCGAAGACAGACGAAGCGAAACTTTAAGGGTTCCCTGTAAAACAGTAACTACAACAGCAACTCCAAAAAAGGAACAACAACATACATTAGGGTAAAAAACATTAGAACACAAAACCTTAAGACTTGACAGGTAATGCGGTCCCTAAGTAGAAGTTCCGTTCATCATCATCATTTCAGCCGTAAAACGTTTACTAGGTACTTACTGAACACAGGCCTCCCTCATAGATCTCCATGAGGCGTAGTTGCCATGCCACCACGCTTGGCAGGCGGGTTGGCGAGTGCTGTACGGGATGTTGATATGATACACGGAAAGACGCTGCCGTCCATCTTCCGGAGGTATCCCTTAGCAAGCTCTTAATGGATCCACGGGCGTGAGAGGAGGGGTATCATTCTACTGCCGGCACCCCACGGCCATCCCACCTCACGGCGAAACTCCGTTATGATTAACCAAATCTTGATATTCACATTTGAACGAGACAAGTCGCCGTTAGATTAGATATAATAATGCTGGCTTCACTTACGTCAATGCTTTTAGTATTGACGTGGAGTTGTAACCTATTGTCGTATTTCAGGCTTCATTATTATTATCCTGAACGTATTTGTTAGTCAAGGTATTGATGTTTAATGGCTTAGGTTTTATCGTAGTAATTTAAGTTGGATGGTACTTAGGTGCCATTGTTTATTTTCCGTTTTATAGGGTTACGAGTAATTCCAGCAGGTTATAATTTTTGAGTTGTTAAAATGAATACGATTATAAGTTGTTGATTGTAGAATCTCTATTTTGAGTTTAAGTAAAAAATGATACATATTCTTAAACCTTGTGTTCCCAAACAATACTGTATGAGGAACGAATAAAAACCCCACCTATTACAATCCATTTTATTCTCTACTGGATGAATACAGAGCAGTCTTGCTTTGGCCTCATTCCAGGAATAGGCCAAGCACAGTTCAAGTGTAGTAGTTTGGTATATGTACGTTATTTCCGCTACATAATTTTACGCCTGACTTCGTCGGTGGCGCCACTCTGTTACACGTTAGACCTCGATATGTTGAGTGAGACGTTTGCCTACTTAGTAAAGGCTTAGGTAGTTGCTGGGCAGAACCGCATCTTGATCCTACTTCGTAAGTATTACATATCTACCTTACTAAGGTGCTCGGTATAACCCGCTACTCGTTTGCATTTCTGAGTTTACCATAGAACCTTTGAATTAAGCATATCGTAGAATCTAGAATCCTGGTTTGTTCTATCCAGCCCTGGGGCCTTATTTTGTATCGCTCCTATGACTATGAGAAGTTTACTTAGAAGAAGAAGAAGAAAATCATTTATTGATCCACAGTCCACATTAGGCTTAAGTAGGTACGTAAAATTAATACTAATATGATAAATTAATTCTAACATAACTAAAAAATGTAAAAAATTTGTGGACCAAAAGGTACCTCCTACCTCAGCATAATGTTAATCCTTAAATATAAGGATTAACGCTGGTTTTCAGGTAGGACCTTTGGTGAGTGTCGCACATACAAAAAAAAAGAAGACAAAGCAAAATAAAATGGCTAGGTTTAGGTTTTTAACTAACTACTTAATAACTAAACTATAAAATATAATGGAAAGCCCATTCAACTTAGGTACTCGCTTTAGTGACATTTGAATGGCACAATTTAATGCGTGTGGTCTCTATCAATAGCATCGATTAGCAAACGATTAAAAAAAGGTTGAGCCGTCACGGATTTCTGATTTCTGGCAATTGTGAAACACTCTTAATTTTGCGATAATTATTATAAAATAAATAATATTATTTTTGATTGGGTGGTTAGTGTAAAGGGCAATTATATTGTGCATTAACTCTTAAGTTAACTAACATTTTATTTTTTTAAGAATGAATATCAAAGTAATTATCGACGATTTAGTCTTAAGTTTTTTACGGAAGCAATCGAAACATAAAGCTGTTTCCGCGTGGACAAAATAATAAACTTAATCAATAAACAAAAATCTACGTTCATAACCAGCGGTAAAATCGATTTCAGACGGAGACAAAAGGCAGATCATAGGGTGTTAATCGACCTAAATAGTCTGCGATGATAAATTATCTTGTCGGTTACAATGAGCTATTAGTTTCGCACGTCAATGTGTGGGCGGCTGCCCTGTGGCGTAGGGCGGGCGGAACTACCCACGCGCTTACTCCTCTTTCAAGACTGAAGCTGACCTTTCTATGAAATATTTTACCCTACCTTATAGGCGTTTTTGTATGGGAATCTGAATTTTGCGTACTCGTAGAATTGAAACTGCGTAACGTGGGCTTTGAAGTACGAAAACCAGCGCCATGGTACCTACGACCATTGAAGGAGTGGATGATTCTTCAATCTATTATTTTAATGAATTTTGATTTATCTTATTCTATAATTTTTAATAATTTGTATGGTTTATTGTAACTTGATTTAATGATTTTGATGACTTATTTTTTTTTTATTTATTTAAACAAAATCCACAGTAGTAGATTAGGGCTACCTTATACTAAATTACATATGTATCCTACGACCAATAACGGATTTACTTATTTATATACGGATTTACTTATTTATATATAAGAAATATAAATAAATAAATAAGAAATAAATAATAAATAAATATCATAAATAACCAATTATTATGTATTTAACGGATGTTTTTAATAGTGTGTGAGTTTAGTATTCACATTTATCACAAACAGAGATAAATATGACCTGTAACTTATTATTATTAAAAAATAACTATCTAATAGATTACTTGCACTCTTAATGTGACAAAATAGAATAATATTTTTATAAAGATCAAATATGTAGTCGCAGTTTTTCTCAGAACAATTGTCTTATTCTAGTTCAGGTTAAAAAATAACACATGCAGATCATTGTCAACCCGATTCCCGTCGTTCCCTCCAATATTGTAAGTGACCATACTAATGGTCATGCATGAGTCATGTCATGACTCATGCATGAGTCATGAGAGTATGACAGGTTTAACCACATCCTGCCCTACAATACTTCTTGTTTATTTTAGCTATTTATATTTATTTATAAACTAGCTGACTCGGCAAACATCGTACCGCTTCAGAATCAACTACCTTATACAACAAACAACTACATTTAACTCTACTACTACTCTACAACAACTGCTACTTACTACATCTTCTACTACTCTACAACTACTTACCACGTCTACTACTACTACTGCTCTACTACTATCAAAATTAGTCAAAAATAAAAAAAGCTTGACTTTAGTAACAAAATAAATGACATGCAAAAATGTCATCTATAATTCAGATTAGACTAATTAGGTAAAACAATTATTAACGACGAGCTCTGGGGCGCAGCGGGCGAAGGTCTGCCTGCGACGCAAGGGGTTGCGGGTTCGATTCCCGCCTCGGGACAAATGTCTGTACAATCTGCAGATATTTGTTCAGGGTGTTCTGGGTGTTTTTCTATATATAATAAAAATATCTATCTATGTAGTATAATATATTAAGTATATCAGTCATCTAGTACCCATAACACAAGCTCTGCTTAGCTTGGGGCTAGATGATGCTGTGTGATTTGTCCAGCATTATTTATTATTATTTTATTATTAAAATGCGCCTTATATGTACATTTTAATATTATATGTAACTCTTAAATCAATACCATTGAACCGATGGACGTTGTTCTTGGATATCAAATTAGCTAGCTATAACAGTGTTATCGTGTTTATATGTCGTCTGAGTGGGCGGCTGTTCGTCCCAGGGTATCGACCGATAGCCGTCGCCATGACTGCCGACTCCCGTCGTTCCCTCCAATGTTATTGTAGAGTCCGCTCCACCACTAAAGTCCGACTTTTTTTTTGGACCACCAACAGGAGATAGAGATTAAACAATTTCATCATCAACATCATCGACCTTTTTGTCTATTTCATCTGAAATAGTGTATGTATGTACATACGTTGTAAATATGTTTACCTGTAAACATATTTACAATAATAAGTATAATCCCTCACGTTCACGTGCCAACCTCCGCCATATTAGTACATTTCTTGCACACCCGAGTGTGCATTTGACCTTTGACGAGTTAAGGCGGCCACAACATGCAAACAATTGAACGCGACAAACGCAACTCAACAAGAAGAGGTACTGAAGGTACCTTTCGGTAGCAATATTTAAGTCTTAATATTAACATGGGTAATCAAATCAAATGTGTACAATTTCATGAACATAAAAATAATAATACTCAAAGTTATATATTGTATAATTTTTGACGACGGTGGTGAGTTGTGCTTGAAAGGTATTATTTATGTATTTAATTATGTACGCTGCGCTGCTATCGTAGATTTAAATACGACAGACAACAGACTGTAGGTACTGTAGAGTTTAGTTCCCGCTTTTGCCGTAAGACTTCAGTGGTGGCGCCGACTCTACCTATGTCCATAAATATGAACTTTTTTGAACAACTCCAACTGATTCGCGAAATGCTGTAGCTAACATAACGTTTTACGATTTTAAAGACAGTGCAATAAAGTAATTTAGGTTTCATTTAATTGTAAGTATGTATGCATTCATTTGACAATGCCTAAACAAATAAAAAAATAATAAAAATAATGATGCTGGACAATTCACACAACAAAACAAAATAAAAATAAAATTAGTATTTTTTTACTGATAGTAAAAAAATACTAATTTAATTAATTTAATAACAGCTGCTATAGTGCATCATTTTCGGTTATTTATTACCCCGAAAGGCTACGTCCGCCATACATTACGTCTTTTATTAGTAGTTATAGATTATCTAAATCCAATAAAATTTTGCTAAATAACTTTTTTATTTTCAGGTAATTTTCATGGACTTTTTCAGTTTGTTTGGTAAGGTCTAGTTCTAGTGTATTTAAATTATCTTTGGTAAGGTAAATTACTTATCATGTCGAAGAAGCGAGTAACGAAGCAGTTAGGTAAATCTCGGGGAATTAAAATTCCAAATTATGTTATGTAAAGTAAAACTTTTCTTTGTCTCTTCATCGTAGCCTACTCTTTATATCTAAATATACAGGCAAAAAAAACTGGTAGGTAATGTAACAGTTTACTAATTATTCAGTAAGGTATAACTTGTTCGGTTTTTTACAAGAACCAAAGTGCAATAAAATATTTAGTTTTAATTCCGCTTATGCTGAGATGCAGGAGCACCGCCCTCCCGCCCGCTAATTATGCACATGCAGGGAAAACTAGTTTGTCAGTGCAGCATGCATACCCAAACCTATACGACGACACGTGTTTCGCCTCTCCGCGAGGCATCATCAGGTGAGACGCTGAGGTGTTGACTGGTCGGCCGCTGGAACGAAAAAAAAGGAGAGCGGAAAGGCGAAACACGTGTCGTCGTATAGGTTTGGGTATGCATGCTGCACTGACAAACAAGAACCAAAGTATTTATTGAAAGCAAAAACTTCAGAACAAGGCAATAGTTTGTCCTGGGTATTTATAGGCAATATGGTCACAGATTACAGAAACTAAAATGATATGGTCCATTCTAACTGTACCTAATGGCTTTTTTTTCTTAAAAAAATAGAATGGTATTACTTAATGACAATGATTACCTACTTTACCTAGGTACATGTACAATGTACATAGAATGACAGTTGATGGCGCGTTCCGCGCTACTGAGCCCCAACCTGTAATAACGCCCCGTCAATGACTTTCGCGTGAAAATAGCTTTATTTATAACCTAGTACGAGGGTAGGTTTATAAATGACATTATACCTAACCACATTGTTACTTATTGACAAATATAAATACCTATAAAAGCATGCATAAGTAAGCCTACATGAATCGTTATGGACGTCATTATAGTATTTTTTAGCGTGAAGTTGACATGTGAAACCTGACCGCAATGTTTTATCGGTTGATTCCCGTCATTCAATAGACAACATACCTGTAACTAAAGAGTATATATATACTAAGTACACCTAGGTTAGCACAATGAGAGTGGCTTTCACCAAGTAGCCACGACGAAATATCGTGAGCTGCCATCCTTATCTATATTATCTTATCATTTACCCATCGATCAATCGTGCGCGAATAACAATGTTTTTCAGCACCCGCAGCGAACCGAAGACGAAGGACCTCCATACATCATCGGGTAGTCCTCACATTCTTAAAATCGTTAAACCTTTATTCAAGGAAATACTTTCCAATAAACACACAAGTAAAAATTGTAGCTTAGATTATAGCTTGATTGCTTTACGTTATATAACAGCGGCAAGAAGCAAGTAACAAGTTGCATAATTTTGCTTCCGAAAAAGATTGTAGCTACAAAAGAACCTAACTAAGAGTGGCAGAAATATAACTAAATACAACCTACGCTTTTATTAGGTATAGCTTTTTATGTATGATATGATAAGCAGTACTTACAGAATATATTTAATAATTTTAAAGTATTCTATCAACGATCTGATTTCCAGAGTAGGTACAAGCTTTGCTTAGTTTGGTGGGACTGCTTAGATGGTCCAATGTTTAGTGTCCAGCATTATTTATTTATCTACGAGAATGTACACATTAACTATCCTAAGTCTTAATTAAAAAGGAAGTAGGTAACGAAAACAGTTAAATGCACTTTGCATTGGCCACTAAGCTGCATACCAGGATTTCCTGTAAATATGCGATGGTTATCTGATGCAATGCAGGGTTAAGTTTTGTGCCAATTTGAAGATGGTTTGTGTTTCCATGCCTCTGAAAACCCAATATCATAAAGGATGGTACAATTAAACTTGATAAACATGCAGAAAAACAATTATAAACACAGTCTATTAAAGCATCCTATTAGTAAAATGTCCTGTCTACATAAATTATACATCTCGAATGGAACGGAGATTGTAAAATTATAGGTTTGTCGTAGCCGCGACATCGTAACATAGGTATTCTATGTGCCACCTAGTAGCAGTTCTCGCTCGCTGCCAACCAGGCAAGTCAGAGACAAGATGCAATCGAATACGAAACTCCCACGCAACCTATAACTCAAGGTTTGGATACTTTGCCAAAACATAATCGAAAACGATTCATATACCAACAGTTATGTAGGTAGTTATATTTATTGTTATTTATTGTATAAATGCATTTCTTATGCCTAGTATTTTTAAATAAGAATAAATAAAAAATAAAAAAAAACTTTTTAACAAACAAGGAGAAAAAAAACATGTGTACCTGTAACTTGATCTAAATGATTTAATTTTTTTTTTCAAACAATGTAAATACGAGTACCTGCTTAAATCTCGGTACAAGCCTTTTTATTACATATATTGTGTAGACGTTTTAAGTTGACATTAAACTTTAATGGAAAAATTTTATTTTTTATTTTTAGTGGGTAGGTACATTTATTTTTAGTTTTAAATTACAGGATTTTATCGCGTACCTTTTTTATTATTTTCCCGACGTTTCGAACACCTTTCAGCGTTCTTGGTCGCGGGAGGACTGAGAACTAGGTACATTTAAATAAAAGCTTGTTTGTTAAAAAGTTTTTTTTTTTACTTTTAATTTATTTTTTACTTTTTAGTTATCACTGGACGGTTGGTTTCTTGTCTGTGCATCTCATGACCGCCATGTTGGATTTAGAGTGATGTCATATAATTTTTCAAGTAACTCTCAGCAAGGCCTTTCATTTGATAATATTGTAAGAGTGCATTAAGAATTACTAGTCCGCCATCTTGAGTATACCGCTATGTTGGATTTAGAGTGATGTCATTTAATTTTACGAGTAACTCTCAATGGTTGGATTCAGAGTATCGTTATTTCATTTTCGAATTATTCTCAGCAAGCCCTTTCATTTGATACCCATATTATAGGAGTACTTTAAAAGTAAGTAGTCCGCCATCTTGGGTGTTCTGCCATGTTCGATTCAGAGTGACGTCATTTCATTTTTTGAGTTATTCTTAGCAAGCCCTTTCATTTGATACCCATATTATAGTGGTACATTAAAATTATGTAGTCCGCCATCTTGGGTGTTCCGCCATGTTGGATTCAGAGTGACGTCACATAGCTGACCATGCATTGTCATCTAAAGTAAACATGTATACAAAATTTCAGCTCAATTGGTTAAAAATATCTGCTTCAAAATTGAGTTGCAAGATTCCGCGAACAAACATAGTTACATACATACAGGGCAAGCCTAAATAAAAGCTTTTAAAAATTAGAAAATGAGAATACGTATTGTGAGTTTTTTTTGGTGTGTTGTCGCCTCGTTGGTTTCTAATTTCTTTGTTTACTAACATTATTATATCCTTAAACATTATTGATATAAAAAGTTTCGAAGACATCAACTGCGGTTCATTTATCTTTGCGTTTAATTTAACATACCTTTAAGATAATGCTAGGTTTATGTTTGAACCAACTAAAACCTAATTAAAAAGGCCTTTGTACAACATGAGCGCAATAAAACTATTCTGAATTATTCGTTTTCGCCTGCCACCGTCTACGGCAGTCTGTTTGGTATGTCAATGAATTCTCAGAACGCCTCAACCTAGCCGACAGGCGAGCGGCGCGGCGGCCTTATGAGTCTTCCTTTTGCACTTTAAATTTGGGATTCCCACCAACCAGTTTAACGTTTGCCAACATATTTGTGATTTTAAGTAAACATGTAGCCGCTTTTTTTGTTTTAATGCGTCTTTTGTTAGCAATAATGTAGGTATGTTAGGAATAATGTATGACGTCAACCTTGAAGTAAATAAAAGTGACTGACAATGACAAAGATTACAAAAAAAAACCTGACAACTTGAGAACATCCTCCTTATTTTGAAGCTAAAAATCTGTTTAAAAATTAACAGGCAGTAAGTGGATCTTAGGATATGTAGGTACTGGTTAGTTTGTTTACATTTTGCACACATTGGCTAGATCCGAACCTGTGTTGATCGTGAAAGAGCATTTTTGCTTTTTCGTAAATTATAATTGGGTTTGATTGAATCTATGGATGACGCAAATGCGCAAAGGTAAGCCGATATTGCCATAAATACCTAATATAATTAGTAATAGAGAATAAATTAGGCCAGGTGCGTGTCGGGTCACGCGTTTTGTAGGGTTCCGTAGTTAATCGTATACCTGTTGTTAGAAGTAGGTGTATGTTATTTTACGTTTACCAAACATATTACCAGTAATTAATTGAGTTTTCAGTTTAAAGTATTCCGGTATGTTTGGGAAACCGCATCAGGTGCCGATCTTGTCTCCGAAAAATGATTGTCCGAAAATCACAATCAATAATAAGTGTCTCCGAAACATCACCATCTATAATATTAGGGTCCCATAAATATCATTTGCAATAAGATATTGTTCATCCTAATGCTCCTTACGCATAAAATTATTTTTCCTAATATACATATAATTTCCATAATTTTCATCGTTAGGAAAGACAGTAGGTTATTAGGTTTTCTTTATAACCATCCAAAAACACTGCCTGTGGCAGAACCGAGATGAAGGGACAGTAGGTTATTAGGTTTTTCAAATGACAAGAAGTGCTAATAAAAAAACCACGCGACAGCTGCAGCGGTCGCCAACATAATATTAAGGAACATGAAAATTATTCAAATAAATAATTATGAGATTAATGTTTATGAGTTATTAATGTTATGGATTTCTTTACTTATTGCGAATCGCTTTATGGATTGTAATCGTTATGGATTCCGATATTAGTGGAAACTATATTAGGGATTCTTATATTATAGATTGTGATTATTCGGGCAATCGATGATTATGAAAACAAATTTTATGGATTATTACATTAGGGAAATAAAACGGAGACAAAATAGAGAGCCAACCGCATCACTTATATGAGCGTCTATAACTCCGAAACTAAAAAAAGCTAGCTTAACCCTTATAGTATTCCTAGAAAGTTCATGGTTAAAACTACATTCATTTAATATTTCGCAAACGGAACCCTAAATAGAAAAATGGTTATTCAACGATAGCCCACACGATGGGAAAATCAAGAAAAAAGTTTATCCCCACCCTTACGTTACTTCCCAACACGTAAGGTGGGGTGAACTTTTTCAACCCCTAATTAATGATTTATTTTATATGTCCATACAAAATAACAGCTTTCTAGGACTTATAGCACAGATTACAGAAACTAACTTATAGTCTGTTCGCAAAGCCGGTGATGGACGGGCAGACAGACAGAATAAGCGAAACTACAAGGGTTTCTTGTTTTACTACGAAACCCTAAAAACCGATACGAAAAGAATCAAATATTAGCTTCCGACGCAGCTTTCCTTGTATCTACGTATGATCATCATCTACTCTGTAGGGGTTGTTAAATTTAACTGGCTCGATGATGGCCTCGTTTTAAAATTTTGAGTCACCGCGAACTCACGGATCTTACGCACATGGGCGCTTGAAACATTTTATTCCCGCGCTGCGGCTTACATGACAGTTACTCATGGTGACCGTGACAGTTTGCTAACCAATACCCGTCGATACATAATGAAATGACACACGAGACAGCGTTTGTATGCAATGGTATCACATAAACTACATACTCGTATCTGACTGAAGTATCTGTTTAATTAAACTGCAGATCATTCTAAGAATTCAAAGATACGTAGCACAAAGCATAATTAATTACAAATACATAATAATTTATACAATAGTGGAGCCGTATCATTTTTGAGTTATTAACAGAAGTGTTGAAAAAACGACCGTTCCCCCCCTTTATCTCAGAAGTTAAACCCGTGAAACTTTTACAGCTAATAGAAGTGTATGTAAACTTTATAGGAAAATTATAGCGAACTCTAATTTGCATAGTTTTTTAGACAAGGGCGGTGGAACGGGGGTTTTAATATTTTTTGTGAAGTTACTAGGTCATGTGGGGAATCATATGAAAGGTATTCATTTGCACGTGAATAAACACTTTAGTTTTGCTTTAAGCCGTATAGTTTTCGACTTATTTGCAAAAACGTTGAAAATAATTCCCCTTATCTCCGAAGTTTGCGGAGATAAACCTCTGAAACTTTTGTTGCTATTAGAAGTGTTTGTAAAGATTACAGGAAAATTATAACGAACCCTCTAATTTTCATAGTTTTTTTAGAAATCATCGAAAGTGTAAAAAATAAATAATACATAAGTTCCGCTATCAGACAAGAGATGGCGCTGTCAAGTTTCTCCACAAAATATAAACCGCCTTTATCATATATTATATTGTATGATGGCTCGGAACCCTCGGTGCGCGAGTCCGACTCGCTCTTGCCCGGTTTTATTTAATTCAGCCGGGCGGCGCGACTATGGGCCGTAATATTTAATATTTTTTAGTTTGCAATATTTTGAGTAATACATGTTATTTAAATGTATTTACATATAGTATGTATCCAATATTTTTTTTTTAATTGTAAGGTTTTATTTTTAATATTTTTATTTCATGTTTCTCTATTTTATTTTACTTACCTAGTTTTAATTTTTCTTGTCAAAATTTTAGAGCACAAAGGTTATATTGTTGTTATTTCTTGTGGTCTGGCTTCCTCGATACAGGCTGAGCCTAGTGAGGGAGTCGACAATAACCTCTTCTAGTTAATAAGTTTTTCAGCATTACTTGTATTAATAAGTGTTAAAAATTGTACCCTGTGAACATTTTAATATTGTTTTTGCTGTAATAAATATTATTTTCATTTTTCATTTTCAGTACCAGCCAGTCTTTATTCAAACAATATTTGCGTTCGATTTCTTTGGCGCTGAACACTAAGATGTCCCAATTTTAAAAATTGCGCGGTAAAGATAATTTCGGCGCACTTATAAAGAGGATTAAAAACTCATTTCTGCCCGCTATAAGTTTCTTATAGAAAACACCACCTTTGGGTGCACTTAAAGGTGAACCAAGTCATCCTTTTCGAATAGATAGGATGAAAATAAAATAATCCAATACAATATGAAATAGTTTATTTTATTAAAAATTAAATGTACAATTTGTACAATTTTTTTTATGAAACCGTAATAAGTCGATCAGTCTTTATTCATGATTATTCTACTTAGGCCGTGGGGTAACGGCAGTAGAATGTTACCCCTCCTCTCATGCCCGTGGATACAGTAAGAGCCTGCTAAGGGATACCTCCGGAAGATGGGCAGCAGCGTCTTGCCGCGTATCAACATCCCGCACTGCGCTCGCCAACCCGCCTGCCAAGCGTGGTGAATATGGCAACTACCCCTCATGAAGATCCATGAGGGAGGCCTGTGTTCAGTAGTGGACGTCTTACGGCTGAAATGATGATGATGATGATGATTCTACTTAGGACTAAAGACTTTTTCGTTTTTGTAGACTCATTGTCATTAGACAGACAAAAATTTATAATAAAAAAACTTTTTCCCCTAGGGGAAGAAATGCAATTTTTTTTTCGCTCTGGTACGCCTCAATGACAGTCTTTTTGAGCGAGAGTGAAAACATTTCTGAATGTGGTAGCAAAAAATAGGATTGCATGATAGCAAAAACAATATGGCGCCGACAACATAACCTTTAAAATGGTAAATAAACAACAAGATCCTTCATCTCAATTAACTATAGGTAGGTACCTAATGAGTGATTTATATGTTAACTATTTACCTGGTAATAAATAACATTGGTGATTGATGCTACTTTGTTTATTATGTAGGTACCTACTGAAATACCTGCTGATTTACATCTAGCCCATCTAAGTATAAATATATATTAACAGTGGCGGAATAAATATCTTGTGATTATACAAACAAAAATGATAAGCATAAATAAAATATAAATTTATAAACTAATCATATATCGTAAATTAAAAATCAGATTTTATTAGTGCATTAGGTAGGTTATTTATTACCCAATAAAGAGGAAATGTAATTTATTTTGTCTAACGAAGAATTCCGCCAAAAAAAAGTACACAGGTCGGCTGTTGGCGCTGTGCTGTCAAAGGCGAGAGACTGTTGTCTTGTCATTGTCATTGCATTAGTGCAAAGCAATAATGTGTTCCGAATTCATATGACCCCATTTTCCCTCTATTGGATATAATAATATGCTCGATGCTCGTTACCTTATTTTTTTGTAACTTTACCTCTTTAAAATATTAGTATACCTACTAATATTATAAAGAGGTAAAGTTTGTGAGGTTGTAGGGGGTAATCTCTGATTATTTACTTATTTATTCATGTTAGTTTTATTTCTTTACTTATATTTTTACGCCACGATATAGCCTCCTTCATTTTCCTGTCCATCCCAAGGTTGCCTGGAAGAGATCGCTCATAGCGATAAGGCCGCCCTTTGTACTCCTGTGTTGTTTTTTTACATTATTTCTAAATTGTTTATGTTCTTTTAATGTGGTGTGCAATAAAGAGTTTTCTATCTATCTATCTATCTATCTCTGGATCTACTGAACCGATTTTCAAAATTATTTTACTAATAGAAAGCCACAGTATTTGTGAGTGTCATAGGCTAAAAATAAAATAAATTACCGCCCAACGAAGGGGGCACCGGGTCAGCTAGTGTTATATAAAATCAGTTAAAACGTTAACAAGATATGGGGAGTGAATTAGGGATGAACAATCGAATATTTTCAAATATAGGTACCCATGTGTCAATTGAAAGCGTAAACATGCGCTTTCATATGACACTTTTTTTTTTTATTCATAAAGAAGGGCTTTGTCGCTTATACTATTATGACGCCCTGGTAAAAAAAACTAACTTATGGACACTTGGGTATATACGAAAATATTCGATTGTTCATTCCTAATTTGACTCCCCATATCTTGTTAACGTCTTAATTGATTTTATGTAACATGTATAAGAACCACCGCTAGAAAACCTGCTTTTGAATAAAAAAAGCTGCATCCAAATCGGTTCTCGTTTAAGAGCTACGGTTCCACAGACAGACACATTCATACATACACACATAGCGGTCAAACTAAAAACAACCTTTTTTGTCGGAGGTTAAGAATACCATACTCTCGGCGTATTGCCACGTTAACGGGCACTAAATATAGCATGTTTCCCTTACAGAAATTCCCTTTAATTAGGTACCTACATATATACTTGTTTATTATAGTGCCGATAGGAAGGCGTATCGCACAGCAGGCCTACCCAGTGATTACCTTGTAGGATTAATGACGTATGTAGTTAGCGTAATGATCGAGGGAGGGCATCGGGCATCGCTCGGCCGTGACCCTGCCACTGCTTGCAAGGCTGCCTTCCCACCAAGATGCACGAGGCTGCTATGATCTTCTTCATCTTTTTGATTACGGCTGTTGCTTGCCACGCTACAACTTTGCCAGAATCAGTTATAAAATAAAGAAAATAGGCCAGGTGCGTGTCGGGCTATGCCCTATGTAGTGTTCCGTAGTTAACCGTAGACCTAATGTAAGAAGTTGGTGTATGTTTTCTTACGTTTAACATAACATCATCATTTCAGCCGTAAAAACGTCTATTACTGAACACAGGCTTCCTTCATGGTTCTCCATGAGGGGTTGTTGAACCGTTGCCGGTTGCCATACTCACTACGCTTGGCCGACTTGACGCTCGCCAACCCACCTGGGGTTGGCGAGCGTAGTACGGGATGTTGATACACGGAAAGACACTGCTGCTCATCTTCAAACTCTTACTTCATTCACGGGCATGAGAGGAGGGGGTAACATTCTTCTACCGGCATACCAAAACATATTATTACCAGGTATTAATTGAGTTTTCGGTTCAAAATACACACTTATTTGAGCGACAACTTCTCCGAAACTAAATATGCTAGCGTAACCGTTAGGGGCCGTCTCCACGAGCGAGAGAATCGCGGCGATGTTATCGTTGTGCCACGTATTTCTTTCAATTTATTTATTTATTTTCTATACACTCTCTTAGAGGCCCTCTCCACGAGCGAGAAAATCGCGACGAGTCCGCGCTATAGCTATACGTGGCACTACGATAACATCGCCGCGATTCCCTCGCTCGTGGAGACGGCCCTTTGTAGTTTTCCTAGATAGTTATGGTTAAAAAAAAACATTCGTGATTCAGTTCAGTTTATTTATTCAAAAACAATTACATTGTGTATGAATATAGGTACAATTAATTATATTTAATATTTATACACTGACTTATGATAATACAAAAAACAAAAATATAATAATGTTCTTAAAAAAAATAACATTATTTTATATGTCCACGCAAAATTACAGCTTTCTAGGACTAAAAGTCTCTTCGTAAAGCCGACGACAAACAGACAAATCGACACTATAAGGGTTCTTTGTTGTACTACGGATCTTTAAAAAAAGCCTTGATTGTTGCAATATTATGAGAATAGCACTAGATAGTACCCCTCTGCGGGTATATGCCTCCACCAACAGTTGTCATTTTAGTACTTTGCCGTGTCTGTCCATCCATGCCTTGCCTGCAATCTGGATTATTTCATCTTTTTTGTGGTCGTCCTTAACTTCTCTCGACGATGATGATCTATCGCCGTGATCAAAATTAATTATTCATATATTGCTAGATTCCAACGTGTGATCGAAAGCGGAGAACATTTATAATTTTAATGTAAGTACCCCACATCGATCTGTGTAAGGGGTTTGTGTCCACGGCTCCCGGGATCAGATTTAATTGGCCACTGATACCGCCAAGTTTTAGCCACCGATACCGGGATCGGTTTCCAATGAAAAACGATAAATATATAAGTCCCAGAAACAAACGAAATCAATCACAAACCTATAATCTAGTTAGGAAGTAAGCCCCCCCGGTCATAGATTTAGATATTAAATGGCATTTACCAATGCTGTTAAGTATTACTTTTGATGATCTGAAACTGACTACTAACATTGCATTTGGAACAACTTTTGGAACTAAAAGTTGCCTTAAATTTATTTCTCTATTTAAGGTAAATTAGCTGTTGTTTCTTATTCCAGCAATTGACTGCCACCGTGGCTGGTTGGTCTAATAGCCAACTGAAACGATCCTACACACCTACGCATCCTCTCCTCACACATGAGCACATCTCTTGTGGGAAGATAGCCTAAGTATTATGTGAGAACCGGCTACCGATTCAGACCCTAAAACCCGCCAGGTTTTATCGGGTGTAAAGTACGATGTAAACATCATGTGAGAATCTCTTTGTTTCATAACTGTTTGAAAGACATGGCGCGCCAGCCGACTCGGTGGCGGCGCCAAGCCAAAGTTATTCATTTGAGTTCTATGAAACCTTTAAATACTGATCTGTTTACTTTTTTTTAAAGTTTTACATGTTATTAAACTTCAGTTTGTTTGTTTCATTCTAAAAGAAGTGTCATCTGGGTGAGTTTCCTATTTGGCACAGAATAATTATTCTGTGTATTTGGTCTGAAGGCCGCTCTACATTCTCACGAGAATCTCGCGAGAACGCGAGAAACATGCGAGAAACGTGAATGTGGAAGCGATGAGAAGAATACGCGAATCGCTTCCACATTCACGTTTCTCGCATGTTTCTCGCGTTCTCGCGAGATTCTCGTGAGAATGTAGAGCGGCCTTTATAAAAATTATAGATCTAAAAATAAATATGATTTAATAGATAATCCTGCCAAAACAAGAGCAGTTTGTAAACCGTCTAATTTTAAAATTTCCTGTCAGTAAACTAATTTAGTTTTCTTATTTTAGATAGTACAAGTTTATTTCTTACATTAAATATGTGTAATAAATTCTGTGCCTCCTGTGAAAGGTGATATACCTAACTTGAGCTCTTGAGTTGTAACCTTTTTGTGATTTTTACAAGCTTTTATTTAGCTTGCACTGTGTTTTACGGACCTCCTTTTGGTGAATGTGTATGTCACACATAACTATGTCGCTTTTCGTTGAGGTCCGAGGAGTAGCGTTTCCAGCATGGCCACCAGGTGAGGACTCCGCAAACAGAGATGCAAACAAGTTTGCCTTCTCATCGGCGGTGTGAGCAAGTGGCAAGTGACCCGTCAGGCTTCTGCATTGGAGGCAGTGAGGGGCGGCAGAAGTACGCCTCGACCGATTTAGCTAGGTACCAAAATGCCTTACTACCCGATGGGTACGAAGCAAGTATTTCCCCTATTCGACTAATATGGTCGTAGCAAGCCCTCTGCAAGCAGGATTTGGCCGCCTTGTTATAGACTCTCTTCTTATGGTGTATGTCCTTCGCCTTGCGGTTACGAGCATTAGCCCAAGCTAGGTAGGCCTGATGCTTAAATGCCTCAGCACCTCTGCAATCAGGGCCGAACCACGGGCGAGCTTTGCCAGACAATGGAACGCCAGAGTATGGAATAAAATATTCCATAGCCAGACGCAGCACATCCGTCACAGCATCAGCGCAGGTTGATGGATCACCAGAAGAGAAGCAGACAGGCAGCCAAGGATAAGATGCAAAGAAGGAACGCATCTCATCCCAATCTGCTGAATTGTATCGCCACAACCGCCGGGTGCCTGTGGGGCTCGGGTCGGGCGGGGAGTAGACAGATACAGATTTCACCAGACAATGATTGGACTTAGGTACCTAAAGGTGATGAATTCGACACTGAGTAGCGATCTGGATCAGTTGTCAGCAGAAGGTCCAAGCAATAGGGCGTGTGCTTGTCGACATCGGGTACCCTTGTAGCACCAAGGTGCTACAAGCCAGTACCAGCTGGGTAAGATCTAACGCCAAAGCAAGCTTACGCGTCTCTAACCCAGCATGGTCAGTGTCTCAGTATGGATGTAACCACTCCTTGTGGTGTCCATTGAAATCACCCAGTAACACTGATTGAGCCGTAGGGTACTCAAGTTGAGCAGCATCAGCCGCCTCACTGAGGTAATCAATGAGCCTGGTTGTCTCTTGGTCTCCACTATGCGATGAAAACATCCATAGATTAATTTATATATGTATATACCCGTATTCGCCAACGCCCAAAGTAGGTACAGAGAAATTGGGGTCTTCAAATGTACGGAGACGCCGAAAACACATCATCCCGGGCGTATACGCAAACGCCCGCACGCGGTTTGAACTTGTGCTCCAGTGTGTAACCTGGGTAAAAGAGATATGAAGCGTCGGATGGACAGCCAATCTGCGTCTCCGTGAGAAACAAGAGGTGGGGTTTATTAATCTCCAGGTGTGGGTGGACTGGTATGAGATTTGAGTGCAAACCCCTTATGTTGCAGAAGTTTACCTTGAGTGAGAGGGAGTGCAACCGCTGTGAAACGTTTTTCTTTTGCTTGTTTCTCATATTTGGGAGTAAAGGAGGTGGAAAGACGGCGGTAGAACGAGGCGTCACGCACTGCAGACCCAGAGATAAACAACTGAAACCACACACATTATTAGGGGACTAGCCTGGAGACTGCGGGGACGCCCGAGCCCCCCCAGAGATGTCCATCGGGCCCTCTCATCCGGTCGCCAACCGGCACGATGGCGCAACTCTGGGATTTTTCGTCAGTTGGCGGGGCAGCCTTTCTTGAGGGCCCCCTACTATCTGCGGTCGGCCAGCGGTGCACCGTGCCTCGGATCCCGCTGCTCTCCGCGGTTAGCCGCCAAATGTGGCGAATTTCGTATGCATCATGTACGGTCTACTACAGGGACGCAATAACTGTCCTGCCCCGACATTCAAAAGGTGTCACCAGACAACACAACGGAACACGACGAAGTCATTTGGCGTTGCGACTTTGTCTGGAGGGTGGTCACTAACCACGGCCGAAGCCTACCACCAGTTAGATATCACTTGATTTGCACCACCCGGGGACTATTATGTGTGGGGTATCGTTATAGGGTGCTTTCCCACGGACGAGAGTGACTCGGTCCCCAGAAAATAAACGTACCTATGTACATACCAAAAGTTAATTTATGATGTCCATATTGCATATAATATAGTTAATAAAGCTCGGACATTTTAAGCCCGTACCTCTCAGTTTTGGTCGTATAAAATGTTTTAGAGAATACATCATTCCTGTCCTTATATGAATAAGAACCTATAATTATATCTAAAATGCATAAATCACAGGCCTGTTTTTCCATATACATACAAGGATATCGAAGGTATTCCAGAGTGATAACTTGCAGCTCGGGCGAAAGGTCGTACTCGCTGCGACTGTGCTGCGTGCGTTAATTATATCACTAATTACCTATTTGTTAAGCGCAGGCTTGACCGGGACAGATCAGGTTTCGCTGCTAAGAGTAAATCTTACTTTATTATCTATTTATTAAGAATTATTCAAATCTTGGTATAATATCTGTCCTTCAATAGAAGAAGCTACTTCTTCCTCCATTGCTCTGTGTGACAAAAAAATGAGATGGTTGAAAGTTCCTCGCAGGTACATTTCCAGCCTTCACACAATCTACTCTTAGATAATAATAATACCATATGCAGAAAATCTTCTATTTATTTTTTATATAAATATTCATCATCATCATCATCATTTCAGCCGTAGGACGTCCACTGCTGGACATAGGCCTCCCTCATGGATTTCCAGTTGTTGCGGTTGGAAGCGATCTGCATCCACCGTCGACCTGCGGTCTTCACCAGGTCATCATCCCATCTTGTTGGTGGACGTCCTACGCTGCGCTTGCCGGTCCGTGGCCTCCACTCGAGAACTTTTCGGCCCCATCGGCCATCTGTTCTGCGAGCTACATGGCCTGCCCATTGCCACTTCAACGTGCTAATCCGTTTGGCTATGTCGGTGACCCGAGTTCTTCTACGTATCTCCTCATTTCTGATTCGATCGCGTAAAGAAACCCCGAGCATAGCCCTCTCCATAGCTCGTTGAGCGACTCTGAGCTTATTCATGAGGCCAATCGTGAATGACCACGTTTCGGTTCCATATGTCATCACTGGTAACACACATTGATCGTAGACTTTCGTCTTAAGGCACTGAGGAATTTTGGACGAAAAAACGTTGCGTAGTTTCCCAAACGCTGCCCATCCGAGTTGGATTCGTCGATTGACCTCTTTCTCAAAGTTGGACCTACCTAACTGGACAGTTTGTCCTAGGTATACATACGCGTCGACAACTTCGAGAGCCGAGTTCTCGACCATAACTGGGGCAGGCACCACATGGACATTCGACATAACCTTCGTCTTGTCCATGTTCATTTTAAGGCCTACCCGTTGGGAGACTCGATTGAGGCCTTCGAGCATCGTGCCGAGTTCCTCCATCGACTTTGCCATGACCACAATATCGTCGGCAAACCGAAGGTGAGTCATGTATTCGCCGTTAATGTTGATGCCTAGTCCTTTCCATTCCAAGAGCTTGAAGGCATCTTCCAAAGCGGTCGTAAACAGTTTCGGAGAAATAACGTCTCCCTGTCTTACGCCTCTTTTTAAGGGAATATCCTTCGAACTCTGTTCCTGTACTCGGACTGACATAGTGGCGTTTCTATACAAAGACTTCAACACTTCGATATACCGATAGTCAATTCGGCATCGTTGGAGAGACTCGAGCACCGCCCATGTTTCGATCGAATCGAAGGCTTTCTCATAGTCCACAAACGCGAGACATAGCGGCAAGTTATACTCTTCGGTCTTCTGTATCACTTGCCGCAGCGTATGAATGTGGTCTATGGTACTGTAGCCTTTTCGAAACCCGGCTTGTTCGGGACGCTGGAAGTCATCAAACCTGCGATCGAGACGATTTGCGATGATCCTTGAGAACAGCTTATAAACATGGCTCAAAAGCGAGATCGGTCTGTAGTTCTTAAGCAAGGTGTTGTCACCTTTCTTAAAGAACAATACCACGACGCTTTTGTTCCATATTTTTGGCGTAATACCTTCGAGCAAGACGGAGTTGAAGAGCTTCTGAAGGACTTTAAGTATCGGTGATCCACCCGCTTTCAGAAGCTCTGACGTGATTCCGTCCTCCCCCGGCGCCTTGTCGTTCTTAAGCTGTTTTAGGGCCATCCTGATCTCGTACAGGCTGATGTCCGGGATATCTTCGGTATAATGTCGGGTCAGCTTGGCTCTAGGGTCTTCTGCCACACTGCAAACAGGTTTAGTGACCGAATCGTAGAGCTGTCCATAGAACCTTTCGACTTCCCTTAACACATCGGCTTTACTTGACGCTATGCTGCCATCTTCCCTCTTCAGCTTCGTCATCTGGCTTTGCCCAATAGACATATCTCTCGCAAACACTTTGGAGCCTTTGTTCCGCTCTATCGTATCTTTAATACGAGCTGTATTAAAGGTACGAATATCGTGCCGCAAGGATTTCCAAACTTGTCTATTGAGCTGCCTATGTGACTTAGCATCATCGGGAGACTGCAGTCGTAATGAGCGTCGTTCAGCCATGAGGTTAAGAGTGTCATCAGAGAGTTTCTGAGGTCTATTTGTACGGGGCGTCTTAAAGAACTGAGACCCCACCGTATGGACAGTTTCTACGAACCTGTTATTGATCTCGTCCACTGATGCATGTTCTTCGAGACCCAGACAATCAAAGCGATTTGAAAGTTCGAGTTGAAAGCTCTCGAGGTTTTGGATATGTGCGCGAGTGGGTCGGAGCGTAGATTTCATCAGACGGGACCTTTCAAGTCTAACGTTCATATTCAATGTGCCTCTAACGATTCGGTGATCACTTCCGGTTTTCACCCTGTGAATCACAGTGACATCATTGAATACCCGTTTCTTGTTGGTCAAGATGAAATCAATCTCATTTCTCGTGGAACCATCGGGGCTCATCCAGGTCCATTTCCTGTGAGGCGGCTTCTGGAAGAAAGAATTCATCATAAAGAGTCCTTCTTTCTCCAGAAAATCGGCCAGCCTCTGTCCCCTGGGGTTCCGTTGCCCATACCCAAATTGCCCCACTCTCAACTCATCATCGCTTCTCTTGCCTAACTTTGCATTGAAGTCCCCCATAACAACAGTGAAGTGAGTTTTGTTTGTATGTATGGCCCTACTAATGTCCTCATACATAGACTCTACTTCTTCATCTGGGTGTGACGAGGTCGGCGCATATACCTGAACGACCTTAAGCGAATATCTTTTAGATATTCTGAGTGTTAGGTATGCGACCCTGCTCGACACACTGTCGATGGTGACAATGTTGTTAACGAGTGACTTGTGAACGAGAAACCCGACACCACCTTGGGACTGTTGGTCGCCCTCCCGGTAGTAGAGTAGATTACCGGACTTAAGGGATATCGTGTCCTCGCCCTCTCTACGGACTTCTGATAATCCTAAAATGTCCCAGTGTAGCCTACTCATTTCTTCTTCCAGCTCAACAATCTTTTCGTCTGTCCTCAAAGTGCGGATGTTGTGTGTTACCAGGGCCAGTGGTCGTCGTTGGGGTTGGTAGCCGTCCGTCTCCCGGGGATTCTTAGCACCCCTAGCCCCGCCGTTACCGTGGCCGCTACCGTAGCCACGACTAGCGGGGCTGCCGGGGACTCGGGGCCTGGTCCTTGTTTTTACAATCATAAGGGGTTGTTGCCATACTCGCCACGCTTGGCAGGCGGGTTGGCGAGCGCAGTATAGGGTGTTGAAGACGCGGAAGACGCTGCTGCCCGTCTTCCCAAGGCATCCCTTAGCAGATTCTTACTGCATCCACGGGCAAGAGAGGAGGGGCAACATTCTACAGCCGGCACCCCACGGCAAATATAAATATTACTTTATCTTAAATCTTAAATTATCTTTTAAGAGATCGAGAATTTTAAAAATTAATTATAAACGACCGGATATTGCGCTTGTATGTGATGTGATGATTCTGATGATATATAATTTACTATGATTATGAACATAACATACATGGGCCGGACATGTCTGCCGCATGTCAAACGAATTATGGGCAAAGCTCACTACGGAGTGGATTCCACCTAACGCAAGCCGAAGACGTGGAAGACCTAGAAGAAGATGGCGCGATGAACTAGACGCCCATTTAAGATCTTGGCCTGTAGCAGCGTTAAATCGCGAGGAGTGGAAGAAGGGAAGGGAGGCCTTTGCCCTGCAGTGGGATAATTACGGCTGAAAAATAAATAAATAAATAATGAACATGCCTTTAAAAGCTAATTTAACTAAACAACATAATTATTAGTTCTGGCGCCACTGTGTGACACCGGAATAGTGACGATTCCTGAACAAACCAAGTTTGCGCACCATATTATGTTTTGATAATATTATTCTTCTATTTTTTAATATTATATAAATAAATAAATAAATAAATAAATAATGCTGGACAAATCACACAGCATCATCTAGCCCCAAGCTAAGCAGAGCTTGTTATGGGTACTAGATGACTGATATACTTAATACATTATACTACATAGATAGATATTTTATTATAATATAGAAAAACACCCACAACACCCTGAACAAATATCTGCAGATCATACAGACATTTGTCCCGAGGCGGGAATCGAACCCGCAACCCCTGGCGTCGCAGGCGGACCTTCACCCGCTGCGCCACAGAGCTCGTCAATATATACAACGTGGACGTTCCAAGGATTCAACCGGTCGCCCGACACTTCTTTGTCATCAGGCCACCATTCAGTCGTGGCGTTGCTCCACCTGTCATCACCTCGCCTTGCATATTGCATATTTCCTGCCCAATGTGTTGTACACACTCGAAACATTCTATTCCACTGTTACTATCGTCACCCAAGCAATCTTATAATTTATCTGTCGTTCTCAATCAGTATTCATTGCTGGGCAACCCTAGGGAATAGAAATAGCCCTCATTTAACGTGGCTTGGGAAACGATTATTTTATCACCTTGTAACGTGCTCATCGTGTTGGGGGCGATTCTTATGACGATATCACTTATACGCCCACTTTTCGGAATTATACATAGAAACGCATATTTATATTTAGAAACTATATATATATATATCACATAAAAAGTTAGTATAAATAATAAAAATAAATCTCATGTACATTACTATTAGGAATATTAATTTTTATTTGTCCTTATGTATTATGGCGTTTAGTTAGAAGATTAATGGTGGGCAATCTAATTACCAACAGTAGAATGTAGCCTCTACTCTCCTCTCCTCTCCGTGGATGCAGTAAGAATCTGCCAAGCTTGGCAGATTTTAAAAATCTACCCTTGGCAGATTTTAGTGGTAGGTTTTGTGAAGAGTTCATCCAGGGAAGTATTACCTCCATACATATTTCTGCCGCCAAGCAGTAATATCTGCATTGCTGTGTTTCGGTTTCAAGGGGACCGATGAAATTACTGGCACATATAAGACCTTACAACTCTGTCTCAGAGTGACGGGCGCAATGCAATGCAAATGCATTGTTGGTCACGTCGTTGGACGTGACCAGATCACAATTGTAATAGGTAAAGGTTACCACTTTACATCAGGTGGGCCTTCGGCTTGTCTCGTCATTTATTCGTATACCTAAAAAAACTCCAGAAGGTGGACAGCAGCGTCTTTCCATGTTGGTATCAACATCTCGTACTGCGCTCGCCAACCCCACTGCCAAGATCATGAGGGGATTGTAATGTTGCCATACTCACCACGTATGGCAACAATCCCAATCATGATCTTGGAGATGCAGCAGTGAACGTGGACAGCAGTCCTAAGGTTCTGATGATGAATCAAATTACGAAAAGGCCAAACAAGTCGTGGTTGTCGATGGGCGCCATTGTCGACGACATTGTGAAGTCGCGGGAAGGTCTTGGCTGGGCACAGCACCCGACTGGCTCAAGTGGTGTTCACAAAGAAAGGGTTAGTACGTATAGGTTGTATACCTATGGGTTGTGGATGATAATGCCAAATCAATTTACTTACCAGATCTGTGAATGGTCGGATAATGCAGAGTATTTTTCCACCCCGACTAATACAATTTAAATGGCTCAAGTCATTAGGCAGGAATAACTTATGCAAATAAAATTGCATTCGGACGACCTTCAAGGTTTGTTAGCTACATCGATTTCCATCCCGAAATAGCATCTGTTAGCTATTAGCTGACCTTCTAGGGAAATAATCCAGATTATTACTAATAATAAATCTAGATTCAAAGTTATTAACATAGAAAATATGTTTTATCACGATAGCATATTTTAAAAGCTTCTATGTTGTTCAAGGAAACCAGTTAAATAATAACCGAGTTATTGAAAATGATCAAGGTTTGATCAGTTATCTTGCACACGTCAAGCCAGGTCATCTGTCACACGTATTGTCCACTTATAATTATTCAAAATCAGTGCATAGTGCAGTAAATAAAAAAATACTGAACCGATATTGATTCCACTGTTCCTCAAGTTTAAGTAAATTTTATATAGGTAGGTACTTAATAAAAAATAATGTTCATTATCAGATTAATAGTACATTCGTAGATATGCATGGACAAACATAGGTACAATATACATATCTTTATTTAGAAGCCCTAATAGATTAACATAATGTTAATCCCACCAAAAATATTTTCATTTAAAATGTTGCCAAGCCGAGACAATGGCTCGCATCGCACTGTCAAAATGTTATCTCATTTAGAGCCAGGCTTCTAACTTTACACGCCCTAACTCCACAAACACATAGCACTTTAGTTAGCCAACATAATTGGCTTTGAGGATTGTTGATCTCTCCCATCAATGTAAATTAATTAACATACATTCTGTAAAAAATTAAATGCAAGCAAGTTCTGAAGTGTTGCAGTATATGTACCTTTTGTACCTACGTACACATTGAATATGGCTGAAGTATAGGTACCTAGCTGGCACTAGGTTATCGTTGTTGAACTTTTAAATTCCATATGTAACAGGAAATATGAAATACGATATAGAAGGTTAAAAAACCTACTTTATTTTCTCGGAATATCTACGCCCGGGGATTCCCTCGATAGAGCTGATTTCACTTGTGTAAGCAAAAACATTATTGACTTTTGATTTCTTGGAAATTTGAAATTATAATCGATTCGACATATTGTTGCATGTGTTACCCATGTGTTACCTACATATTTTCAATTAGGGCGGTAGGTAATTTATTTATACTTAGGTAAAGTTTGGTTCCGACGAAAGGAGATTGCTCTTGATTGACATGACAATACAAATATAGTTTATAAACTATTATTTGAAGTCAGTTAAAAATAATAACTTCAACCGTAAATTGCCTCTACAACTATCTGTCCTAGTGTTTTTATTCTAAGATATGTCCATTCAACGACGGACGCACCGCTCAGCGGAAATGTCTTCCATTATCCAGTTATTAAACCTAAATGGCATGGCAGTGCCATTCTTGGATTATCTTAGATTTAGTACAAGATGCAAAAAAATATTCCTACTTTTTACAAGCTTTTTAATTTGCCCTGTTAGTTAGTGTGGGTCAATTACTGGTGCTATATGATAGGTATCCAGAGTCTGAAGATGTCGATGATCTAGCAAGCTGAATTATAACCAGTTCCTTAAATGCCGCTGCCGTAAGATGGCGGATGATGTATGTTTTTTGTCAAACCCCATAACGTTGATATCAAATCAAAGGCAAGCTTGTTTTAAAAAAACTTTTTAAAGATAGATAGATAGATAACACAACATTATTGATCACTACATACAACAAAAAAAATATACCGAGGTATAAAAACAAACAGAAATATAATCAAACAATTATACATTATTAATATACGTATGTAGGTACCGACTTATCTATTACTTAAATTTAAAGACTTTTGTTGTTTTCGTTAAACTCTTGTATTGCTAAGCAAATTGTTAATGTAACATGTTCTAATATGCCATGTTTGTGAATTGCGTAGGTATCTATTGCTTTTTAGGGTTCCGGACCAAAATGGTAAAAAGGAACCCTTATAGAATCACTCTGTCTGTCTGTCTGTCTGTCACAAATGGATATCTCGAGAACTACTGATGCTATCGACTTGAAACTTAAAATGGTAAAAGACATCACTTTTTTACTAATATAGCATATATAAAAATGTTAAAAAATATTCTTATTTTGATTGCAGGGGGGCGGATAGGGGATCTCAAAAATTTTAAGTGAAGTTACTAGGCCGTGTGGGGTATCATATGAAAGGTATTCATTTGCACATTAATAAACAGTATTTAGTTTTTCTTTAAAACGTATCGTTTTTGAGTTATTTACAAAAATGTTGAAAAAACGACCGTTCCCCCCCCTTATCTCCGTAGTTTGCAGAGATAAACCCGTGATACTTTTAAAGCTAATAGAAGTGTATGTAAACTTTATAGGAAAATTATAGCGAACTCTCTAATTTGCGTAATTTTTTAGACAAGGGGGGCGGAAGGGGGGTTTTCAAAAATTTTGTAAAGTAAATAGTTAATGTGGGGAATCATATGAAAGGTATTCATTTGCGCATTAATAAACAGTTTTTAGTTTTTCTTTAAGCCGTATTGTTTTTGAGTTATTTACAAAAATGTTGAAAAAAATAGCGTTCCCCCCCCTTATCTCCGAAGTTTGCGAAGATAAACCTCTGAAACTTTTATTGCTATTAGACATGTATGTAAAGATTAGAGGAAATTTATTACAATCTCTCTACATAGCATACTTTTTTAGAAATCATCGAAAGTGTAAAAAATCTACATAAGTTCCGCTATCAGACAAGAGATGGCGCTGTCAAGGTTCTCCTACAAATATAAAACCGCCTTTGTCATATATTATATTGTATGCTCCTCACCTGCCCGTGGATGCAGTAAGAATCTGCTAAGGGATATCTCCGGAAGATGGGCAGCAGCGTCTTTCCGTGCAAGAACATCCCAAACTGCGCTCACCAACCCGCCTGCCAAGCGTGGTGAGTATGGCAACAACCCCTCAAGCACTTGGATCTCTAAGTCAATGAGGGAGGCCTATGTCCAGCAGTGGATATCTTACGGCTGTTATGATGATGATGATATTGTATTATGGCACGGAACCCTCGGTGCGCGAGTCCGACTCGCTCTTGCCCGGTTTTATTTCATTTCTACCTACTCGTATTTTTATATTCAAATTTGTTTGAACTTGTAAGGATTTTCTTAAGTATTTATAGGTTTTTAATGTCTCACTTATCTTTTAAATCTACTGTGCAATAAATAGATAAATAATTTTCCGTCCTCTTTGTTGCTATGGGGAAGTAAGAATAAGTTTATACCTTTTTTAACCATGTTTTTTACATAATTTATTACTTAGTTATTACTTATACAGGTACTTATACTACATCTAATCTATCGCTTCACCTGAGTACACTGAGTACGTATAGAACGCAACGCTACCCAAAAAGGACATCATTTAATGAGAATTATAAAAATAAAAAAAAAATTATGCTCGTAGTTTACGAGCATCATTTTTTTTTATTTGGTTTACAACTTGAAATAAACACATAATAATTTATCGAATTTCTGATATTCCCGGGTATGACATTCCCGGTGTTAATTCTAACAGTGAACACAGCATGCTGCATGCATCATTAATAATAAGGTAAAGGTACTTACGAGGGGCGTTCAATGTATTCTCGGTATCGGGGTGATTTGATATTATTGTGGGTAATTAAAATATATCACTAGCTAACAACATAATCTGAGGCTATTAATATAAAATTTCATGTTGATAACTTCAGTAGTTTGTTTGCGACCTCCAGTCAAAGACGACGAAAAAGACTGACGTGACAATGTTGAAGAAAATCGAGAATCGTGCGGTGATTTAATTTCTCACTAAACAAGAAAAATCTCAAAAAACTATCCATAAAGAAATGGTAGCCGTTTATCAAGACACTGTTCCTTCATTATCGACCGTACAGAAGTGGTGAAGTGAATTCAAAAGAGGCAGGGAAAGTATCGAAGATGACCCCCACCCAGGTGGGCCAATCACGGCGGCTACCGAAGAAAATGTGAAAATTATCGAAAAACTTGTATTAGAAGATGCACGTGTAAGAATCAAGATATTGGCAGAAATAACTAAGCTATCTGTTGGTCCTATACCACTATATACTACATGATTATCTCAACCTTTCAAAAGTCAGTGCATGATGGGTGCCGCGTATGCTCACTGCGCTTCAAAAGCAGGGGCGGGTTGACACTTGTAAGGAGTTTATAGAGCTGTGTGGCGACGATCAAGTGTTTTCGAAAGGATAGTTACAGGTGATGAAACGCGGGTTCATGACTATGACCCTGAGAGTAAACAGGAATCTATGCAGTGGCATAAAAAGGGATCAGACCCTCCGAAGAAGTTCAAAAGTTCATCGGCTGGCAAAATCATGGCCACAGTTTTCTGGGATTCTAAAGGAAAACTATTGATCGAGTAGGTACACAAAAAAGGTGAAACTGTCAACGCAGAATAATACTCAACCACTTTACGCAGTTTGAGAGAAGCAATAAAAGAAAAACGAAGAGGAAAGCTGGCAAAGAAAGTGCTGCTTCTTCACGACAACGCACCGGTTCACACTGCGCGGCTCTATCAGGCTGCTATACAAGAGTGCGGGTTCGAGGAAATTAACTACCCACCCCACAGCCCAGACCTGGCCCGCAGTAACTACTTTTTATTCCCAAATTAAAAAAAAGACCTCCGGGGAAAGCGATTTGCTGACGATAATGAGCTCAAGTCCGCGGTAATGAGCATTTTTCGGGCCAAGAAGAAAATTATTTTTTTAAGGGAATAGAAAAACTTATTTCGCGATCAAACAAATGTATTGATATGATGGGAGACTATATTGAAAAATATTTTTTTTCAAGGTGTTATCTTTTTTCTAACATACCCATACCTAGAATACATTGAACGCCCCTCGTACATTGTTTACCTCTAGTTTGTTGTTCACTGAAAACCTATTACCGACCTACCATAACCTCAACTGTTTATGGTATATTAAAAAGGAAAAATAACTAAGTTAATAATTAGGTAAGTACTATACGAAGTTTTAAACTGATTTACTAAACCTTTGTGACCGCAACGTTACTACACCCATTGTTGTTACTGTGGTTAGTACAGTGTGGTGAGTCAGACGACTTTTTGACGAATTATTCATTCATACATCGCCATGACTGATTGTTGTTATGCGCATTCAATACATTCCAAGAAAAGTTTAGCTGACGCTTTGTTGAAAGCAGACACTTGGCAACCGATGCTACCTATCAATATTGTTTATTCTAGTCTAGAACTGGGGCGTAGGAATATAGCTGAAGTAGGCAGATAAATAATGCTGGGCACTTAGAATAAAAAGCTGGGCATTTCACACAGCACTAAACTAAATTAATATAAACTTACCATTTAGCGATGGATTATCTAGCTTAACATTACCTAACTTATTTTTTTGAAACTTGACTTGCTTCTAACTAGGTTAGGTTTACACTTTTCAATATTTTAGGCGACGACGTCTTAAACACTATAAATGAGGCTCGATTTTTGATTGGCTCGTGTAGCCCGCATGACTAAATCGGTCAGATTGTACTAAATTCCGTTTGCAAACGAACTACCACGTCTCTCTGCTGTTCAACCATTGTCCTCGTCTAGAGTCTAGAACACGAAGCATTTACCTAAGCACATTTTCTCAGGTAGGTATAATCCCAAGGATTTTGAGTCGACTTTCGCAATAGCAAGACGCTTTCAAGGAGCGCAGTCACTGACACAGATTGCGGGCGCATCCACGCAGAACTCGTGAGCTTGCTGACGGCGCCCATTTAAAAGGCAAATAAGATCACGACATGCTCACACGGATGTGCCGATATCAAGGTATCGGCGTGATGAGTCTTGCTCTTGTGCAATGTGCATCCATTTCGCAGAACCACTTACCAACCACGCAGCTAATACCCACCTATTATACGTAAAGGATGATATTCGGTGGTCGGTTGAGTTTTTGTGGAACCCGCCAGCATAGATTTGCTCCAAAGAGTTTTTAGTGTAACGTTACATCCAATAATGCATCCATGAAATAAAACATCTAAATAACTATCGCGCCGCTTCGCGCGTCTTGTCGTTGTATTCGATGTAAGTAATAAAAATCGCATTTACAACTTTCGCACTTATTTATGAAAGGCGTACAAAAGCGATAACTAACAAACTTTCGCTGCTTGATTGCTGAAACGTTTTGCTTTGTATTTCTTCTTGAGTCTAGATTTGTGCTCGTATTTCACTTCCACAGTCCAGTCCACGCAACGTGACCGTTTGTTTGTATTAAATATTAATAATTTTACTGTGGTTTTGGCACGTGGCTACAGAAAAGCAGGTGTATGCATCATCGTTCTTAATCTACCGTTGTATTCGCCTTGAACATATCAAGATATACTTATGTAGTTATTACGTAGGTCAACGTAATTACCGATTACCGAATTGCTTGATAAAAAAAAAACATTATGTGGATTGGCGAGCGATTGAAAATAGAGCCCTTGAACATGCCCAGCCCACTCGCGATCTGTCCGCCCAATTCGATCTATTCTTGCTTAAGTTAGGTAATAGGTTTTTATTAAATGCATCTGTTAATTCCAGGTGTGCAGTGCGGTGGAGGGCGCGCTGGCGCCGGGCCATGCGTTGGTAGACGGCGCCATGGTGGGCGTGGGCGTCGCGGAGGGCGGGGGCGGCCCCGGGCCCGGCGAGCCCTACTCCTATGGGGAGTACTACCCGGACCAGTATTACGTGCCGGACATGTGCGCGCACCCGCAGCAGCATCCACAGCACGCGCATGTCTGCACGCTGCCTCCTGAATACGGTAAACTTCTTGCAATTTAGACTTCTTAAAGACTCCTAAACTCCATGCAGTTTGGCTTCCTATTGCTATTTGTAAGTTGTAGGCGAGTCCACTACTGCTAAAATCTACTTGGCCGATATGTGCGCGCACCCGCAGCAGCATCCGCAGCCTGCGCATGCCTGCACGCTGCCTTCCTGAATACGGTAAACCTTACAGTTTAGTCTTTCGAGCTAAGGGTGAGGCCAGCCCACTCCTACACGCTGCCTTTTTATTTCGGTTAACTCCTTGCAGTTAGGACAGTATAAAGCTTTATTAGGCGTCGCTGAGTTGGTATACGGTACACAACTTTTCAGGCTACGTCCGCCCTGACGTGCTTGGCGCCCGCCTAGAGCCTCTGATTACGTAAGCGAAGGCGCAAAGTGAATCGGGGCCGGTTCTGTTAACAAGTTGCAAAACCGAACGTTCCGTTCTGTTCACATCGCTACTCACAAGTTCTAAGCTCAAGTAAGTCGCTGCCGGCGCTGGTCAGGGCTTACGGTTTTGATTCCTCAGAGCATAAGGCGTAGGCGTCCTACGTGCCTGATATGTGCGCGCAACCCACGAGATTCATCTTATTAAACAATGATGGTGAATAGATTAGGCATGTAGAACAATTGGTCTATAATTAGGAAGCTGTTTGAAACTTTAAGATTATGGACACAACGAGGCTCTAACACACAAAATAATTTTCGCTTACTTACTTGCCTACCAGTCCTAACTGGGGTAAAAAGAAATAAAAAACCAATGTTGACGTTTAGTCTGACTACTCTAACCAACAGCCCTGAAAATAACACATAAATTTATGATGTTATTTCTGTTGTTTCATGCCTAAGTACCTACTGCAATACCAATAGAATTGCTGGCATGGAATGCCGGTTTTAATGACTTTTTTCGAACGAATTTTTCTGTTATCAAGTTAGCGAGCAACTGCAGAGTTATTCCGATAATCAGTCTTTACTCGTATAAGGCCATTCATCAATCTCTGGTCGTTAATCGTTAGATGCCTACCGTTTATTGCTACGTATTTGCAGTTATTTACTGGGTATCCAAGTACCTACATTTTCAACTAGACACATACCATTGATGACGATCGTATTTGGGTTATGAGCTAGCTGCCAACGAACTAGGTAGGTACTACTTCGATAGGTACTTCGATATGATACCTATTATGATACCACTTGTTGTACCTTCCGAATAGTACCTAAATCTTCTCTGATTCCGATTAACAAACTAAATGATTAAATTTCCAGGATGCATTACAACACCACAGACAAACAGCGCATCTCAAATATCAAATCTGTTGCCCAAACTCGGAATCCGAGCAAACCACAATCAATTAGTGGTTGCGGTAACGTTACGTAATCATAACAAATAGAACTGGGAAAATACCTTTTACTCGAAACAAAGAACTTCAAGGCTCTCGTGGGATTTGCGAGGCGGCGCCGATGCCGCCACCGGTGGGCGGGGCGCGTTGCTCAAGAGGTTGTGGTCGGTTGCATTGCTTCAACTATGCGGCACGTTTCCGCCGAGAGCGGTAGGTACCTACTCGGTAGTCTACAAAAGCCTTGTAAAAGGCGGATGATCCTACAAAAAGCGATTTCTACGAATAACCACCTTCATTCAACACAACCGCGAAGTTACGGAGCGGAACGAGCGGCCGGGCGGCGTGCGGCCAGCTTCATATCGCACCGGCCGGTGTCAAAATAAAACAAAACCTCATGTCATGTCCTGCCGGCAAGTCTTTTTGCTTAAACTGAGTCTCAACCTAATAGTCGAAGTTCTGAAAACTGTGAATCATAATATCCATAATATGTCTGACCTACATGTGTTATTTTTCAATAAGCTTCAATTAGCTACATTTTTTGTTAGGTACCTAAGTACTAGAATTTAATGCTGGTTATACGTTTTCGTTAGTTAATAAAGCTAGTGCTAACATAAAACCGATAAAGTTTTATGATTTTCGACGTCATAGGATTCCGAAGCCAAATGGTTTTGAGAACCCGTTATGGTGATCGCTGATCGTGCGGGTTTTAGTCCCACCGGATGCATTATACGAGGAAGGAAGCTTCCAAAGCAGTAAGGTTGTTTTATTTTCCAGGTGGCATGCAAGTAGTGACGTCAGCGACCATGATGCCACAAATGTTACCCCCTGTGATGGACGAGAGCATGCGGCACTACCTAGTGCACGGGCAGCCGCACCCGCATCCGCATCACCAGCCGCACCACCAGCCGCACCACCAGCAGCCGCACCACCAACCGCCGCATCACCAGGCCCCGCATCATTATGTACGTTACTTTGTATTTTATACAATATAACACCAGCCGCATCACCAGGCCCCGCACCATTATGTACGTTACTTTGTATCTTATACAATATAACACCAGCCGCATCATCAGGCCCCGCATCATTATGTACGTTACTTTGTATCTTATACAATATAACACCAGCCGCATCATCAGGCCCCGCATCATTATGTACGCTACTTTGTATCTTAGACAATATAACACCAGCCGCACCACCAACCGCCGCATCACCATGCCTCGCATCATTCCCGATAGCTCTATCTTTAAGGTTCAGTAGTTAATACTTAATTTATTTTATCAACGTTTTTTTTACGTTTCAATAAAGGTAACTAGATTAATAATTTAATGAGTGATCAAAGTGTATTTTAAGGTGCCTGTAAACGGGCTAGAAAAGTTGCATCTTGCCGGCAATTTTGTTGATCAATATAGCGCAGTATATTTGCAACTACCCTTGCTGCAATTTCATAGTGCAATTCATTGTCGAGTAAGCCGAGTGTAGTCCAGCAAGATTTTGCAACTGGATTGCTGAGGAATTTTGCATGTACACGCCAAGCTATACTGCGGCTAGATCTCAGTAATAAATGTCAAAATGGCGGATACCGTAGCTGTTCTCGTTGCTGCAGCATGGATGGATTTCGTTGATAAAATTCAAAATCTTTTGGTTTGACGACGTTATACGTCAGAGCAGAGACGATATACGGCGATATTGCACTAAATTCAAAGCGGGATAAATCATGTGCAATTCTAGCCGGCTAGACATAAAATACATGCAAGAACTTGAAATATCTTGGCAACATCGCCGCCCCGGGCTACACAGCAAGTATTGCACTGTATTGAGCGATATAATCAGCAACTTGGCGGCTATAAATTGCCAAAAATATAGTCCGTTTACATGCACCTTTAGGTAGTTAAAATAATTGTCTATCAAATTAAACTACGACTAAAGAAGACCAAAAGTAAATTACTATTGATTCTGACATGTCCGGAAGAAAGGAAAAAAAATCAATTTTCATAATTATGTCAATGTCTGTCACAGCTATTGACATCAAATGCCAATAACACAGCTTACTTAGTTTTCTGAGTAGCTTACAGCCTAGTGCTGCCAACTAATAATGCCGAATATTTTTAGGGTTCCGGACCAAAATGGTAAAAAGGAACCCTTATAGAATCACTCTGTCTGTCTGTCTGTCTGTCTGTCACAAATGGATATCTCGAGAACTACTGATGCTATCGACTTGAAATTTGAAATGGTAAAAGACAACACTTTTTTACTAATATAGCATAAATGAAAATGTTAATAAATATTCTTATTTTGATTGCAGGGGAGCGGATAGGAGATCTCAAAATTTTTAAGTGAAGTAACTAGGCCGTGTGGGGTATCATATGAAAGATATTCATTTGCACATTTATAAACAGTTTTTAGTTTTCCTTTAAGTCATATCGTTTTTGAGTTATTTACAAAAATGTTGAAAAAAATAGCGTTCTTCCCCCTTATCTCCGAAGTTTGCGGAGATAAACCTCTGAAACTTTTATTGCTATTTGAAGTGTGTGTAAAGATTAGAGAAAATTTATTACAATCTCTCTACTTAGCATACTTTTTTAGAAATCATCGAAAGTGTAAAAATCTACATAAGTTCCGCTATCAGACAAGAGATGGCGCTGTCAAGGTTCTCCAACAAATATAAAACCGCCTTTGTCATATATTATATTGTATGATGGCACGGAAACCTCGGTGCGCGACTCCGACTCGCTCTGGCCCGGTTTTATTTAATTTCACATTCTCTGACATAAAAACCTTTTAGACTTGGCAAGCTAAACTGAGAATCATGCGAATAGTGAGTTATGTTGACAAATATAGTATACAGAGTGGAATTTTGTAATGCCACCCGACCTTAAAAAATTCCGTTTTCTTTGAGTATTTTCAAGTAAAGAAAACATTATTTTTGAAAAGAAAGAAAACTGCATTCAAATATTTTCGAAAATTCACTTGCCACTCCTGGGAATCGAATGGACTAAAATCTGTAAAAAATATTGTATTGCATCGATCATAAGGGTCAATTTAAGGATGGAAATCTCTTTTACAAACTTAATAAATTAAATGAAATGATAATCATGAAATCTCTAATTATTTACAAAAAATGGTACCTAAATTAACTAATTTAGTTGCTCAAAATGGGTCCCATTTTAATGGAAACAAATAAATAAAAAAATAAATAAATAATTCTGGACAATTCACACAGCTTCATCTAGCCCCAGCAGCTAAGCAGAGCTTGTGTTATGGGTACAAGATGACTGACATACTTAATACATTATACTACATAGATAGATATTTTTTATTATATATAGAAAAACACCCAGAACACCCTGAACAAATATCTGCAGATCATACAGACATTTGTTCCGAGGCGGGAATCGAACCCGCAACCTCTTGCGTCGCAGGCGGACCTTCGCCCGCTGCGCCACAGAGGTCGTCGTAGAAATGCATTCTTCTAACGAATTCATTTCTAGTAACTTTTAATAACGGGTTGTGGTGAATAAAAGTCGTATTATTTATTCATCAGACCATATTACAATTACTCTTTATCAGTCTTTAACCATACAGTTACTCAAAAAATTAAGGTTACGGTCAATTTCTCTCAGCATGTTTTGACAAAATTGTAATCGTATGAGAGAAAAATTTCAATTGTGTTTCCCAGGATGCAATTTTTGCAACAACCGACCATCCCGATAACATTTATAATTATTAGTTACTAACATAAGTAAATAGATGGATCTTTAAGTAAAAGTGCTTTAACTTGACCTATTGAATTCAGAAGTCCAGATTTCATGGTTATCCTTTCATTAAATTTATCAAGTTTGTTAGAGAGATTTTTAACTTATAATTGACCCTAACGATCGATGCAATAAAAGTACAGGGTGTAATTTTTACAGATTTTAGTCGGTTCGATTCCCAAGTGAGCAAGCGAATTTAAAAAAAATGTATAAATGCAGTTTTCTCTCTAAAAAAAAATAAAAATAATAAAGGAACGTTTTCTATGAGTATGATTTTCTATTTACACTATTAAGAGTACTTTCCCTTCAGGTGGCATTTCAAAATTCCACCCTGTTTAGAAATACTTGTTGGGTAAATTATGTTGTTAGGTACCTACTTTGTTAGAAGATTAACTAATACAACGATTCGTCTGTGAAAATTCATCAGCGTGGTCAACACTGTCAACCTCAAATTGCACTTGTTGTGAGGGTTGTGATTGATGATGATGTGTAAAGTATTCATACATCAAATTCACAAGATCAGTCATGACTGATCTTGTGAATTTGATGTAGATGGTGAAGGATGATTATGATACGGTGATTGTTGGTGAGACGGTGATGGTACCGGTGGTGATTGCACATTGCGCGACGACTGAGTTTCCTAACTGCCCTAAGTGTTATTACACTAATCGATTGTAAGGGCGATTAGGGAGCAAGGCTTGCCGGGTCCGACCGGTCGCCCTAGTTAGGGTCCCTTAGTACGCTCTAACTCTTATTACACCACTCTTAGTTAGGGTAAGGGTCCCTGAATACCGTGTAATGTAATACAGCCTTAAATACATATATAGCATACTTTGCATTAGCAGAGTTGGCAACACTGAGCAAACAAGCAAGATTGAGAGGTGTATTTGGTGTTGTTAAATCAGTAACTGATATCTCTACATAAAAAAATATATTCAAGACAAAAACTGCAAAATTATATACAGGGAAAATAACATAACGTTATACTACCTAGGTGGTATGGTCTTAAGCTATAACCTGCTCCGAAAGGAGCGAAAAAAGAACAAGCAAGCATGAAGCATCCAAAGAAAACAAACAAACAATTTTGCTTGCTTGTTTGTTTATTGTTTATGTTCTGTTTTTGTTTACTGATTTTGTTTCTGTGTGCCGTCGTTTGCATAGTGAATTAATGCTATTTCAGACTAAAATTCCTATAGGATTTACGAAGTGCTTCCCTAACGATATCTTTCCATGATTTATTAAATTTTTCGCCGCCAGTACAGTAGCATTTATACAATACAACTTACCTTCGGTAACCTTCTGTGCAAATACACGATAGTTGTGTTCTGAAAATTGGTTTATCGATTGTAGATTTGTAGACGTAAATATTCGTTAGTCGAACTGCCTCTGCTATTGTTTTCGAGACAATAAAAAATATCCGACTATTTTCAGTAAAACATTCAGTTGGGTACCTGTAAATGTATGAGTTGTTATCTTATCGTGGCCACGTTATAGCCAACACGCCGCGGCGACTACTGGAGGCGAACATTATCACAATCGCGCACTAGTACGTGGCATTGACGTGTACCCACAGCTTGTTCATATAGGATTCATGTTTACCTTAACAAAATGAACAAATCTGATGATCCAAATAATAAAGATAATCCGGCCAAAAAGGAAACTGAAAAGGTCAGTGTATTCTGTATAAACACTAACATAATTTGAATAAAACTGTATTATTTGAATTTTAGTGTAGTGTCTGTATGGGTCAATATGATATGTAGTTTTTAATTCTTTTGGGGATACCAATTCTGCTCTGACATTCCGCATCAGGGTATATTGTGCATTGTTTCCCTAATACTTCCCCAAGTCTAGTCAGCCCAACTCTTAAACATCAGAGAAGGCCATTTATAACATGAACAAAGTATAACTTATAATGATGCTTAAATACCTAATGTATTCCATAACTCTGTTTCAGGGACCAACCAATGGTGCAGGAGGTCCGCAGCATTTCTACAGTGGGGGCTACCATTACCATGTCCCACCACCGCACCATATGCAGCATTCCCCACCGCCTGTCTTCCAAAATGAACGAGCCCAGCGCCAATATGTGAAACTCAAACAAAAGTTAGAAAGGAAACAAAATAATAGGAATAACGGAATTGGTAAGATTGTTTTTCTTAAATTTAAATTCGTCCTCTTTTAACACCACATACCCACCAAGACAGTAACAGATTGGTGGATAATATAAGCAAGACAGCTTCGACCTGGCCACCTTCCATTTTATTCTTTCACATTGGTTGGACATTGTATTCAAGGTTGCTGGATGTATAAAATTTTAGTTACATCATTTAATAATTTTAAACTTACTACCCCTTTCCTCATGAACGAAACAACTGAAAGCCGATAGCCGATAATCGAGTGTTGCACATTTTTTCTTGAATGTTGCAAATCACAAACCATGAAGGTTCTATGTCAATTCGAAGTACCTATTACAATAAAATGGCAATTTCATTCCTTAACCCTTATTATACAGGGTGAATTTTTGAGACGGGACAGTAAGGGCAAGTACCTTAACCATTATAGTCACAGGAAAACGTTTTTAGAAGACTATCCATAATTTTTTAAGATAATTTGAACTGCATTTACAGATTTTGGAAAAAATGTACAGTCAGCAAGAAAATGGTAATTTTACACAAAAACATTTTTTGATGCAAATCGATCCTCTTTCTTATTAGGTCAAGTCTCTACTGGACCGACTGAGGTTTGAGTACTAGAAATGTCAGAAATTGCGACAAACATAAGAATTATCTGAAATAACCCAAGAATTCGAATCGAATTCGAAGTTTGAAATTTAAAACTTTTTTTTACCTACTTTTTTCAGCCAGTCTTCTTAATAGCGGATTATAGCGGATCTACCCATAACAAAAATTTTGGCTAATTTAGAAGTTTGACTCCTTTACCGAAATGTATGGAAAAAGTTTTTCGCAATTTCTGACATTTCTAGTACTCAAACCTCAGTCGGTCCAGTAGAGACTTTTGATCCTAATAAGAAAGAGGATCGATTGGCATCAAAAAATGTTTTTGTATAAAATTACCATTTTCTTGCTGAAATGAAATGAAAATGCGTTTATTGGTACACCACACCTTAAACATAATTAATAATCTAACTTATGAAGGTTACAGTTTTTCATAAAAGTGTGGTGTGCCAAAAGGTTCTGTCTCAGCAATAGTTGCACCTAAGATAAAAAGATGCAACGCTGGTATTCTGACAGAACCTTTTGAGTACCGCAACAGAACACATAAAAAATACGAATAAACAGAAATGTCAATGCAGGCATCACTTGAAAAATAATTTTACGTAGCCCAACAAGGAGACCAGCCGGACTGCTGACTTGCTGACTGTACATTTTTTTCAAAATCTGTAAATGCAGTTCAGAATATCTTAAAAATTTATGGATAGTCTTCTATAAACGTTTTCCTGTAACTATAACGGTTAAGGTACCTGCCCTTACTGTCCCGTCTCAAAAATTCACCCTGTATATGTATAATAATGAAATATCTATCTATATAAGTAGTAAAACGTATTAAGTTTATGACGAGCTCTGTGGCGCAGCGGCGAAAGCGACGCAAGAAGTTGCGGGTTCGATTCCCGCCTCGGGACAAATGTCTGTACGATCTGCAGATTTGGGGCTAGATGATGCTGTGTGAATTGTCCAGCATTATTTATTTTATTGTCAGTCATGTAGTACCCATAACACAAGCTCTGTTTAGCTTGGGGCTAGATGATGCTGTGTGAATTGTCCAGTATTATTTATTTTATTATCAGTCATCTAGTACCCATAACACAAGCTCTGCTTAGCTTGGGGCTAGATGATGCTGTGTGAATTGTCCAGCATTATTTATTTTATTTATATCTTTCTAGAAGTTAACTCTGGCGCGAGTACCCCGTCTCTCTCACCGCGTAAGGAGTTGAACAGCGGCGGCGCCTCCTCGGGCGCCTGGTCCGAGGGCGAGGGCTCGTCCACGGGAGCCTCCGTGCAAGGGGACGACGACACGGACACGCAGGCTGTGCTCGACCTGCTGTCTGCCACGAGGACCCCTCAAGTGAGAACACACATCGTCCTTGACGACTTTTGTGGTGTAGTTGGTTTAATAGCCGACGAGACACTGGTTGCTGGTTAAATTCCCACTGGGAGGCAATATGTTTGCTGTATCTGCAGTTATTTGTCTTGGTGTTTTTTATGTAATATGCATTTACACATAAAAAAATATATCTGTCAACCATCTAGTACCTATAAATCAATATCTGCTTAATGATCATGGTGTGTGAAGGGATAGCATTATTTTGTTTATTTTATAATTAAGTTGGCGTATTTATTTGGGATGCATCAGCACATTTCATGCCTTTGCAAATAAATATAAAGTTCGCACGGCTCTAGGCCCCACGCAAAGTGATCTGTCAGTAGCCTACACAGAATTGTCATATTTGAAAATAGGTGCGATAAATAAATAACCAGCACTTAGCATATATATGACCTTGACTTTAATTTATTAAATAAGAAATTATACCAATGCTTATATTGAGTAAAAAATAAATATATTAACAAAATATACTTTCACAATAAAATAGAAACCAACGACGTGGAAGAGAATGAGATGGCGGGACGAGCTTGACGCTTATTTACCATCTTGGCCTGTAACTGCATTAAATCGCGAGGAGTGGAAGGAAGAAAAGAGAGGCCTTTGCCCAGCAGTGGGACAGTAACGGCTAAATAAATAAATAAAAATATCCTTAGTGGCTATCCATAGTTTACGTCACACGTCAAGGGTAAGGGAGGGGGTCGACGAAGTGTGAGATGGGGAAGGGTCCTAAAATTCGTCACATTTGAAAAAATATTACGGAACTCCTTTTATATTTTATAAATTTCTAGACTTGAAATTGCGAAATGTGTGTCGTCGCACTAGGAGGGAGTCTCACAAATGTGACTAGCTGAGACAAGTAAGGAGAACCCCTGCCGGGTTAAAAAATCGTGAAATTCGTGTCTTCATTTATGGATAGCCCCTAATAATAAAGTGAAAAATAAACTTTATTTTATTTGGTTTTCAAATCGGAATAAGCACACAACTTAAAATATAAATGAATGCGGTGTTATCCCTATACCTAGCGAACACTTGATGATTGGGAATATTTTGTGTCTTTTTTGTAAAATTTAACTGTAAGGTCTGTTGGAAAACCATATGAATAAAATAAAATAAACCCAACTAGCTTATTGACTAACATTAAGCAAAGTAAAATAAATAAACTTGTTTAAAAACTTTTACAGGTCAGTGACATGACTCCAACTAGCGCCCTAGTGCAGTGGAACTCGACGCTGCCCGAGGGAGTGACGGTGCCCAACATCGAGCTAACGTACGAGCTGCTGCTCGGCGACCGCGGCCGCTACAAGGCCATCTACAGCGGGCCCTCGCTCTCCTGCCGGTGAGTTTCAAAGAGCATTATAAAATCCTGCCACCAGGGTCAATTTATACTAGCGCCGAGTCGAAGCGTCTTTCCAAAACTGAACATAACAAATTCAACCTTAACTCCACAGCGTAACGCACACATTACTTCTGAGATTTTAAAAAGACGCGCGCATTCTTCGGAATTCGCGCGTCTGCGCGTGAACAATGCTGATTGGTGCGCGCCACTAAGCTCGCTTTAGTTTTAAAGAATTTGAAGCTTCGATGTGCTTCGACTTTGCGATAGTATAAATTGACCCCAAGTTTAAAATTATTCACTTATCTGCGGTACCCTTTTTATTATAATTTGTTTCTATAATAGTAGATCGGTCACCTAATTTGCCGTGGGGCACTAGTATGTTACCCCTCCTCTCATACCCGTGGATTCAGTAAGAGCCTGCTAAGGGATACCTCTGGAAGATAGGCAGCGTCTTTACGTATATCAACATCTACTGCGCTCGCCAACCCGCCTGCAGCGTAGTATGGCAACTACGACTCATGGAGATTCATGAGGGAGGCCTGTGTTCAGTAGTGGACGTTTTAAGGCTGAAATTATGTCACCTACATTGAATCACCAATTTCTGAAAAATATTTTGTATATAAAATTTTTAAGTAAGTAGTACCTACGTGCCACGTGCTACGTGGTTTTATGTGCCAATTTTTTTTTAAATATTGTTTTAAAATTGTTTTGCTTATATTATAATTATAGTGGGATAGACATATCGCGGGCATTTAAGTAGACCTATAAATGAGGAACAATTCTAACTAGTTTCTCACGTCGTTTCTCGTTCGATAAGTCTAATCTCAAAGTAATCGAGCTCATGTTGTAATTGTATGGCAGGGTCCGCGACCTCCGGCCGGGGTGCGAGTACTCCGTGTGCCTGCAGATCCGCGCGGGCGAGCTCACCGGCGCCGCCAGCGAGGCCGCCACCTTCAGCGCGCCGCCCGCGCCGCCCGCCGCGCCGCCCGCGCCGCGCGTCACGGCGCGCCGCCGCACCTCCGTCGCGCTGCGCTGGACCGCCGCGCACAGCAACGGCGCGCCCATCACCCACTACGTGCTCGAGCTGGACGCCGGCGCCGGCTACGAGGAGCTCGCGCGCCCGCGGTCCAACCAGCACACCGCCGCCGGCCTGCGCCCGCAGGCGCGCTACGCCTTCCGCCTCGCCGCCGCCAACCAGTGCGGCCGCGGCGCCTGGAGCGACGAGACCGTCGTCTGGACCGCCGGCGCGCCGCCGCCCGCGCCCGCGCCGCCGCTGCTGCGCGCCGCCGCGCCCGACGCGCTCGAGCTGGCCTGGGACGCGCGCGCCCCGGAGGAGTACACGCTGCAGATGGACGACGCGGCGCGCGGCCACGGCTTCCTGCCCGTGTACGCGGGGCCCGACGCCGCCTACCGCTGCACCGCCCTGCGCCGCGCCACCGACTACCGCTTCCGGCTGCGCTCCGAGACCGTGGACGGCCAGGGGCCCTGGTCCGCGGACGTCACCTACCGCACGCTGCCGGAGCGGCCCGCGCCGCCCTCGCGCCCCGCGCCCAAGGGCAAGATCCACTCGCGCGCCTTCCGCCTGCGCTGGGACCCGCCCGCGGAGGACGGCGGCGCGCCCGTCGAGACCTACACGCTCGAGCTGGACGCCGGCGCCGGCTGGGGCCGCGCCTACCGCGGGCCCGAGCGCGAGGCGCACTGCGACCGCCTGCGCCCCGGCACCGAGTACCGCGCGCGCGTGCGCTGCGCCACCGGCGCCGGCGAGAGCGACTGGTCCGCCGCCGAGACCCTGCGCACGGAGCCCTGCGCGCCCGCCATGTGCGGTCCGCCCGAGCCCTGCGCCGCGTCGCGCCCCACCGACCTGCGCGTCCGCTGGCGCGCGCCCGACTGCACGGGCGGCGCGCCGCTGCTCGAGTACCGCGTGGAGCTGGAGGACGCGGACGGCGACGTGCGCGCGCAGTCCGCCGGCCTGGCGCTGGAGTGCGCGCTGCGCGACCTGGTGCCCGGCCAGCCCTACCGCGCGTGGGTCACGGCGGTGAACGCCGTCGGCCCGGGGCCCGCGTCGCCGCCGCTGTCGTTCGCGACGCCGCCCGCGCCCCCGGACGCGCCCGCGCCGCCCGCGGCCCGTGCCGAGAGCCCCCGCCGCGCGCGCCTCGAGTGGGCGCCGCCGCGGGACAATGGCGCGCCCGTGCTCGACTACCGGCTCGAGATGAGTTCGCGCATCGACGACGCGTTCGCGGAGGTGTACCGCGGCGCGGAGACGACGTGCGCGGTCGGCGAGCTGACACCTTTCTCGCCGTACTTCTTCCGCGTGTGCGCGCGCAACGCGGCCGGGCGCGGCGCCTGGTCGGGGCTCGGCGACCTGCTGACGCCGCGCGCGCCGCCCGGCCCGCCCAGCGGGCTGCGCCACGAGGCGGCGGCGGACTGGCTGCGCCTCGCGTGGCGCGCGCCGGCCGCGCACGGCGCGGAGGTGCTGCGCTACCGCCTGCAGGTGGGCTCGCTGGCGCTGGAGACGGAGGACGCGGTGCCCGAGCGGCTCGTGGAGCACCTGGCGCCGGACACGCCGTACCGCGTGCGCGTGGCGGCGCTCAACGAGCTCGGGCTCGGCGAGTGGTCGGAGGAGCACGCCGCCGCCACGCGCCCGCCGCCGCCCGCGCCGCCGCTGCTGCGCGCCGTGGCGCCCGCCGCGCACAACCAGCTGCGGCTCGAGTGGGACGCCAGCGCGGAGGGCGCCGCCTACTGCGTGGAGATGCGCTGCGGCGCGGCGCGCGAGTTCCGCCCCGTGTACCGCGGCTCGGCGCGCTCCTGCAAGGCCAAGAAGCTGCGCGAGGCCACCGAGTACTGGTTCCGCATCCGCGCCGGCGACGAGCGTGGCGGCCGCGGCGCCTGGTCCGCGCCGCTGGCCGCGCGCACCGCCGCCGCGCCGCCGCCCGCGCTGCGCACGCCCACGCTGTCGCTGCCGACGTCGCGCCGCGCCTCCGTGGCCTGGGAGGCCGTCGAGGACGCCGAGTACGTGCTGCAGTGCGCGAAAGCCAAAGATCCAGTTTTCAAAGACGTGAGTATCTGGTACCCGGCGTCCGATCCGAGGATACATGGGATCCGTCTCGAATCGTCAGTTGAACCGTGTTTTCGATTGCGCAGGTGTACAGCGGCAGCTCGACGTGCACGTCGCTGGACGCGCTGGAGGCGGGCGCGGAGTACCTGGTGCGCGTGTGCTGCGTGCGCGGGGGGCAGGCGGGCGCGTGGTCGGGCGCGGCGCGGCTGGCGGTGCCGGCGGCGCCGGCGGGCACGGCGCGAGGCGCGCGGCGCGGGGCGCGGCCGGCGCGCGCGCTGCGGCCGCGCCAGCTGGCGCTGCTGGTGGCGGTGGGGTTCCTGCTGCTGGCGGTGCTGATGGCGGTGCTGCTGGAGCGCATGTTCGTGGAGCCGCAGCCCTGACGCGCGCTGGCGGAGGCGCGGCCTCGCGCCCTCGCCCGCATCTGACCGCTCCGCTCCGCTCCGCATAGTACTGGACGTTCCGCGCCGTCTCTAGATCGCGCTCCGCATGAAGGCGGAAGCTTGCGTACGCGTTTCTTGTGTTTAAATTTTCACACTTTCGTAATCTAGTCTCCGCTTGTAATTTGTTATTTCACCGATTGGAGGAAACTGTGGTATATTTTATTTGAACGTATTATGTTGAGATGGAAATATTCGGTTCGAATGATGGTGATATCGAGCGTACTTCCATATATTTTAGTAATCTCCTTAACCGTTTCGTATGTTTGATATTTTTATAAAATCGATCGGTCTGTTGCATGTTTTTATCTCTTTTATCAGATTTAATGTAAGGATTAGCAAACAAGGTGCTCTATTATTATTGTAAAATTTTGTTGAGAGGGTCGTGGCCCCTCGCTCTCCAACGATCCAGTGTGAACTGTGATGTGTATTCCTTATGCGAATGAGACTGATTTTACAACTAAAGCTTTGTTTCTAGAAGTGAATCGACAGCCTATAAGTTATGAGTTAAAACTTGATTTCATGCTATTTACATTACAGCAAAATAGATGAGGGTACCGTGTAATAACAATAGGAAGGGAAGGTCGTACCTTTTGTACGTAAATAGCATAGATTTTATCAGTAAATGCGGAACGAGCAGCTTTATCCCGACGGCTTCTCAGCTCTATTATTATATCGATGTGTCTTTTTGAATGGTGTCAATGAGAATTTGCATAACATATTAATCATACATTCATTCATACATAGAAGAACATGACTTTTATCGATGACATTATAGCGTATTAGAGTAATTTGTTTATAAAGTAGAGATTATTATTCGAGATTGTTACCACCCGGATATAGAGGTAAATATTCTTATTTATTATGCAAAAATGTAATTCAAATATTCGAAGTTTGTTACGTTCATTACTAGCCAAATTGTTATGTGGTCTATGATTCTATACATGAAATCTATGGATATAATTTTAAACGAATTTCATTGTAGTTAAGAGAAGATGAATTTAATTATTCTTTATTCAATATTATTAGACTAATGTGTGTACGGGGTATTATTATACATTTAAATATCGATGTTTCTTAGTATCAATTATTACCTGCGTACGATTTAATGTTGTTTCGTGGAACTTATGTCATTCATGCATATATACATAATTATAATTAAAATGTCATAATTACATAGGCCTTTTGCAGAAGATATCTGCTTCTTTCCGTCGTCAGTATCACTAGATGTTAGTTCACTTTACGAATGAGATTACGTGACGTACTAACATGCATATATTATCGTGTAGGTAAATATATGATATTTACTCCTGTGATTCGCTTATTCATTTCTTTATATATTGTTTATTATCGTTGTCATAAACATTCCTAGCGTAATAATGTGTTGTTCCCTTCGATGTTACTGAGGTATCTAAAGAAGAATAATCACTAGTGCCTATTTCCGCAAGGCATAAAGGTGAGCGCAGCTTACCGTGTTATATTTGAGCTATTTAATTTTTCGAAAATTTTATAATAATAATAATGATGTGCAATTAACAATTTATTTATTCCTTATCGCTTAATAAAATATTTATTTTTTAGAAATTATATCTGATTAATATAGTGTCAATGAGGAATCGATGTTCCTAAGTTTTTACAATGTTGTACAACACATAAGCTAAATTGTGTACTGCAGTCAAGCATTCCAAGTTAATTCCACTTGTAAATAGGCCTAATGAAATCTACTACTTTATGAATCTTGCTTTTAATATTGAAATGTAAATAATCTGATGTTCACGAGCTTCTTGCGAGGGGCATGTTAAGGAACTGAACATGCATGCCAATTCATTACATTATATGACACTGTGTTAACTAAACGTTTTAGAGTAATGAGATATGTTTAACGGGGATAACATCTCATATTGTATTTGTGTTTGAATAAGTACGTATAACGAAATGTATATGTTTATAATATAATATTTGATGATGTTATTATGTATACAATTTATTAAACATGAATATATCAATAAAACTATATTTTGTGTAAATTTAATGTTTAATTTTCTTTCTATAAAACATGACCCATTCAAAGATAGAGAAATATCGATATCTATTACGTAAATACATAACCTAAATAATTGCCTTAAATATACAAAACATATTCTACAATAATGGCAAAGTATTGGTTCATAAATAGACTAGAAATCGTTTTGTACTATGAGTATTGATATTATGAGACCATACCTTGTTGAACCACTATTCTTAGGTTGGGGGGAAAAGTTGGCACGATTTGATATTTTCGCTGTAAATCTCCGAGTAATTGGTTAGGTAGGTATTCTCGCTCGTCGATATGTGATCGATGCAGCCTATGAATTGATGTGGGAATATCTTACTAGCAGTTTCGCTTTCTTCGGAAATGCCTCCTGTAACACACGAGAAATGGTTAGGTAATCTTATTCTTAGTCGGTTTAACTTCATGTCTGCCCGTCGCAGTAAAAAAACAGGATACTGGCCACTGAATAGTAATTGTTTATCCGTCGGAAGATATCCCACTAATATTATCAAGCCGAAAGTTTGTTTGTGAGGTTTGTTACCTATTCACGCAAAAACTACCCCACGGATTGAGATGCAATTTCGCACACGTAGGTATAGATGTAAGTCTGGTTTAACACATAGGCTACTTTTTATCCGGGTACAAGCGTGCGAAGCGGCGGGCGGAAGCTAGTTACTTATGTTCAAAACCATAATAGTTCAGCACTGCTGGGCAAAGGTCAAATTCTTTATTTTTTCCCTATCAAGAGCGATGTTTCACCAATCTCCTCGGAAGGTCAAGACTCTCAAGACCACAGCTTTCTTGTTGTTCCCAAGTTATGATTGAGCTGGTCTACCTCTGAATTTATCCGACTCATATGGCCAGCCCACTTCCATTTGAGTCTGGCTGTTTTAACTCCAACGTCGGCAATACCAGTCAGAGAGCATAAGGTAGGTAGTATTTCTTACGCCATAAGTTTGCCGGAATCCCAGGTTGCAAATACACTTCAAAACACTTATTTAATCACTATGTACTGATCATGAGGGCTTGTTGCCATACTAACCACTCTTGAAAGGTTGGCGAGCGTTGTACAGGATGTCGATACACTGAAAGACGCTGCTGCCCATCTTCCGAAGGGGCTCCCTTGGCAGATTCTCACTGTATCCAAGGGAAAGAGAGAAGGGCAAAATTCTACTGCCGGCAGCACACGACATTACTATTTATTTTTACTTATATAACTCAAAACACTTACCTATGAATAAATTTAGTTCATCATATTCAGATGAATCATGCAACCCTGGTTCTTCCGCATACGCCAGTACTTTATCCACCAGCAAAGTAATATTATGCTTCTCCATCTTCAGAATTAAGGTGTGCCATTCCCCATCAGCCAAGAACCCAGCGGTTGGTACTAATCTCGAGAGAACTCTAGAAGTTTCCAGAGCCAAGATCGAATTTGAGGTGAAGTTACGACGTTGGAAAGACCAAACAAGCCGTAGTAAACCGTTTTCTAAACCAACACCGATGTAGTCCGCGTCCTGTTGATAGATCGGATGGGTAATTATTAACGAACATCACAATGTTAGGAATGTTAGGAGTCCTAACAATACTTACATATGTACTTGCAAACATATGGTTTCAAAGTTAAAACGTTAAGAATTTTATAATTACCAAGGAATGTTAAAGAGTCCAAATCATATGCCAAACATTAACAGTTTCGAGTTTAAAAATTAAACGAATGTCATATGTTAAGAATAAAACGAGTCCTAATAATGTTCCTTGCCAAACGCTTGCTGTTTTCAATGTAACAGCTTTTTATACTTGGGATTTTTTTAAAGTTATAATTGGGTGCAAACATAGAAACAGTTTATAAAGGAAGGTAGGTCAATAATGAGATTACCAAGACTAACTAGTAGTAAGTACATTTAGCCCGACGCTATAGAAAAGTACCTACCTATAATTTATTTTGAAAATGAGTTACCATATTTGCCCAAAGTAGCAATGCGTCTGGCATAGCGGTGGTGAAGTTGAGCGCAATGTAAGAAGGAAAGCCGGTGGTTGCCCGCTGTTCTCCTGCAAGACGCTCATATTCTCGCCGCTTGGAGAGCGATATCAGCGAGTTGCCTTCGAATTGTGGGATGGTTATGTTAATATCTGAAAAGAAATAACTATAATATAAACTATTCTTGAATCAGAAAGGACTTGGACGTACCTAGTTATGATAATATTTTCAAACCCACAAGTCTACCTTTTAATATCATGGAGTTAAAAACCAAGGCATGTTATGAGGATGTATCAAAATCAGTTCTATGAAATTCATAGCGGGAATAGCTTATACTGCAGTAGTATCTTACTCTGTTCACAATTAGGTCCTGCGTATCCCGTGGCACAGACGCAGGCGCCCTCCCTGCACTGGCCGTGTGGGGGCGCGCAGGTCGCGGGCGCGCACGCGGCGTGTCGGCGGCAGCGCCCCCCCGCCCCCGCTGCCCCCGGGCTTGCCCCCGAGGCTTGCCCGCAGGAGCACCTCGGCCTGCCCCCCTCGACAGTGCAAGTGCCCCCGCCGCAGATTTCACCGCCGCAGGCAGTGCCGTCGCAGTCGTCTACGTTTTGGCCCTCTGTAAAATTAATTTCGATATGTATGTTTGAAGTTCAATAGTTTTATTGCGATCATGTTGTACAATGGTCTTACAAATGTTAAACATGAGGCCAGGGAGGACACACCAATGTATACCTGCCTATATTCTAGGAGGATACAAAATATCTATCAATGTTTCAAACAATAGGTACCTACTAAATAATAAAAGAGACTAATATCTCTAAAATGAACTTAATGACAAAAAAAAATATTAAAGCTGTACTTGGAGACAAAAGCAAATGTATATGACCTAACTATAATCTATACAAATACATGGTCAATGGTCTGACGTGGCAAATTCTCGGAAAAAGAAAACCAGGTCGCTCCCGCACCACCTGGAGGCGCAAAGTTGATAAGGAGGCTGCATCAACTGGCATCGGATTGAAGGAGCTTAAGGTTGCTGCGCAAGATGGTCCGTAGTGGAAACCCCTTCTGAGAGCCCCATGTCCCTGATGATGACAGGACATCATCATCATAATGATGACTACATGGTATGAAATCAAAATTTTATTAAGTCCGTCAGTGAGGTAATGAATAAATAATAGACACTATTTTGATTTTTAAATAAATGTTGTAAAGCGCATTGAAGTTTAGGAATGGCTCGTTACGTCATAAATTGTCTTAAACTGTATCCGTGACTTCAATTGTCATTATTTTGTTATGAATTCAGGCTTAGTTGCACTAGCAATATGAAGACCGACTTAGAATATAATTATTATCACTATATCGGTACTAATTAAACTGTATCCGTGACTTCAATTGCGGTTATTTTGTTATGAATTATAATTCAGGCTTAGTTGCACGAGCAATATGAAGATCGACTTAGAATATAACCATATCAATATTCGATACTAATTTGCCTTACCTCGGATGTTATGTTGTTCCAGCACAATAAGGATATTGTTCACGTGAAGATTTCTGATGCAGCCGGTGTAAGATTCCGGAGGCGCGGACATTGCATCAAAGGGAAGTGTCGATAGGTCCTTAGCACCTCCTGGAAAATATATCAAGTTCTTGTTTCTGTTACAAAATGGTAGGATCACATAGTCTATAACTAAAATTCGTGACGTCACATTTTATAAGTAAAATAATTTACATAGAAATTAAACTAATTTCGGAACTGATGTTATAATTGCGTAATTTCTTGATGTGAAATTGCAAACTATGTGACGTCACATGGAGGGGAGGGGGAGGGGGTAGACGAGACAGGGATATAAATGTGACAAGGAAGGAAGAGAAGGGGGTCAAAATAAATGGTGTTGATGGATTGGCCTGTAGTTAGGATTTTAGCTCGGTTCCCGTAGTAGAAACACTTACCGAGAAGGATGGTAGCATTGCTGCTAGTATGAGGGTAAGCATGTGCCAACATGGCTTCCGTACTAAGTGCTGAGTCTACCCACACGTACAAACGGCTGCCGTAGCGGCCTGCCTTCACACTGTGCCATTGAGACATGGATAGAACGACCCCACTGCGGACCAGTGACGTCACACCGGAGAGATGATCTGAAAGACGAATGATACATCACAGATTATTTTAAAATGACACTCCTGTCTGCTTTTCCAAATGTAAACGAAAAACTACACAACATGAATATAAAAATAAATGAGTAACACATAAATGACCGGTCAAAGATTTTAAAAAAAATCTTACTTTCCGGCCAGGGCTACCAATGCTACGAAGTGTCAAGAATTCGGTTAAAATTTTACCTGAACCTAATCGCAGTCGTTAATTAATAGCAGTCGTTTATATTAAAATCTATTAGGCAAGCTGGCGCCAATTGACACCCTGAGGAACTCCAGATAATATTCAGTTCTACAAAACCCGCAATCTTAGGTGGCCTCAGCCTTAGCTATCCCGCAATCATCGAAGTCGAAGCTACCTAGGTCAAAAATACTTAGAAAAAAAATGTCTCACCAGTCCACCGATACTCCAACAATCCTCCCTGAATAGACAAGGCGGTGTAGAAATGTGGTGTGTTCGCGAAAATTACGAGGCCTCGTTCTTTCGCCGGCTTGATTTCAGCTTCAAGCGACAAGCTCACGCTTGATATAGAGCGGGAATGGAGTTCAATGTACGAACGAGTTCCAGTGAAGAGGACATCGGTTGGCAGGGAACCTAAAAGTTATAGAGGTTGAAAAACTTCTTTAGAAATTAATAACTGACCTATTAAAAAAATACAGTGTCTAAAACAGTAGAACAGGACACTGAAAGGTAGTCCTAGTCGATGATAGGTGAATAATGCCTTAAAATTGACGTCAATTTATGGCATTAAGGTACTCATTTGTTTGTTTCGTCTATAACTAGTTAGTACAAGTTTCCATCTTGTACAGTCGCGTTTATAGTAAAGGATACCACTTGTGAATGGCCGACTAATGTGACTGACCGGCTTAGTGGTATTATTTACTATGAACGCGACTGTACCACTAAGTTTCAACGAAAAAAATTGTAATCTAAATTAAATAATTGTAATTATCAATTTCAGCGGGACAAGTAAATGTCTATTCTATTCTATTCTAAGTACTCGCATGGTTGGACTATCTTCCGGGACGCTTTTATTAACCATCCAAATAATTCTAAAATATCTGCTTTATCGTTACTCACAAGCGTGGCAAATGTTTTTTCAAAATAAAAGAAAATTTCGTCGTCGTCGAGTCGTCAAGGGAGGCATGGAAGATGTAAAACATTTTCACCACACAACTGTGGTGAAAATGTTACTATGTAATGTTGTAATGTGCGACTATGGCAACCCATAGTCGCCACAGTTACCCTATTCGCCACAGTCAACACTATGGTCACTCGTACATTACGCGTCACCTCTCGTCCGATCGGTTTTACCCCTGCAAATCATCAAAAATAAAACGAGTTCACCAGAGAAATTACATTTAACAGAGTACTGACCTTGATCACAGTTAACACCAGTCTTTCCATATGGACAATCACACTGAGCGCCAGACTCGTCGGCTAAAATACAATGTCCCTGGCACTTCGACACGCTGATGTCACAGGGATTATGTGAGTAGGAGCAAGTTGGTCCGAACCAACCTTCGTTGCAGATACATCTGGAAAAAGAAGAAACGGTATGTAGTTGAAGAACAATCTTTCAACTGGTAGGACCCTCGAACCTTATTCACTGGAAGGTTTTAATAATAACACTTATTAGGCTGTCATCAGTTTTCAGTCTCAGTCGCTACATTGACCAGTAATTGTATTGAAACTCGAAGACAATTTCTGGATTTAATAGAACGATTTGATGTGGAAATACGATCTCACAGTAGAACAATTTACCTAAAACGTCAATTTGATTCCGACGGTTGGCATGGGAGGGATATAATATAACAGAGCAGACCTGCCTCCCAAAGCAAAAAGTTAAGGAAGGTCTCTTTCTTACCCATATTAGCTGATTCATCAACATCTCAGCCGTAGGACTGCTGTCCACATCCACTGCTAGACATACGCCTCCCTCACGGATCTCCAAGGTCATGAGGGGTTCTTGTTTGGTATACTCGCCACGCCTGGAAGGCGAGTTGGCGAGCCTAGTACGTGATGTTAATACACGGAAAGACGCTGCTATTCATTTTCCGGGGGTATCCCTTGGTAGGCTCTTACTGCATCCACGGACAGAGGGGAGGCAACATTCTACTGCCGGCACACCACGACATCCACCACAGTGTCTTACTTCAGTTATTTCCAAAGCTGGGAGTTAAAAAAGTGAGTTCTCTTACCCATATGTAGCTGGTGAATGTATGCAAACACCTCTCGGGGCTCGACATGACCTGGCCGTACACTGCTGGACACCGCATTGGCCCACTCCTCTGCCTCCTAGAGCCCGTCCCGCCCCAACGGTTTGGCCACCCACTTCCCAAACACAGCCTCGCCAGCCGCTGTGTAAGGGCAGATCGTGGGGTAAATCCCGAAAGCCTTCTGATGGATGACCTCCTGTAAACAGAAGATTGTATGATTCTGACACATTGCAAATGTATGAGTGGTATATTCAGAAATCAGGAATCGGGAATATAATAATTAAAATGTTAGTCCTACAAGGTAAATAAGACCTGAGTGCAAAAGTGGAGCTATTTGAAGGAGGATTATGCCCAGCAATGGGTCTGGGTGCTGCTCAAGCTGACAATGGTGTCATAATGATATCGGCTTGTGACATTACTGTCTTCAACAGTCTTCAAAATTGAAACTAATATAGTTCTCAAAAGACACAACGTCACCTACAACGTATATTGTAAGGTAGGCCTGTAATTTTTTATTCAAGCTTTTCAAAGAAAATTGAGAGTTTGTAAAGCATTGGAATAGTAACAGTAAGTAACCTTTCCACAGCAATTTGGAAAAATGGCAGTACTTAGGTAATTGAATGAAGTGGGGCTTGGTGCTGAAATGAATACCCCACTTACCAATATGAAGATAAGGCATCACATTAATCTTAGCATTATTGCCAACAGAAGGAGCATTGCCGGTGATGTTGTGTTGTCCGTCTACGTTCAGACCGGCGGTCCTGCCGCGGCGCCACACCCTGACTGAGTGACCGTCGCGTCTTGTGCTTAGAGCTCTATATGTAAAGATTCGACGATGGTCTGTGCAATATACTACACTTACCAATATAAAAATATGGCATCACATTAATCTTAGCATCGTTTCCAACAGAAGGGGCGTTGCCGATGACGTTGTGTCGTCCGTCTACGTTCAGACCGGCTGTCCTGCTTCGGCGCCACACCCTTACCGAGCCTGACCGCCGCGGCGCGCGCTCAGAGCTCTAGATGTGAAGATACTACGCGGACCTGTGCAATATACTCAACTTACCAAAATAGAGATACGGCATCACATTCATCTTAGCATCGTTCCCAACAGAAGGAGCATTGCCAGTGACGTTGTGTCGTCCGTCTACGTTCAGACCGGCTGTCCTGCCACGGCGCCAAACCCTGACTGAGTGACCGCCGCGTCTTGCGCTTAGAGCTCTAGACGTGAAGATACGACGAGGACCTGTGCAAATCATGCAAAATACTCTTAGGGCTAAACAGTAACTACAAAGAATCTACACTACTGGACCACACTACCACACTGGATGAGAGAAATTTCTGGTGATGCTTTGTTAGGCGTCGGTTACCATACCACTCAATGGTTAGGAAAATATAAAATCTATTCAAAACGTACATTGGTGGGTGTATTGGCACCCAAGTCATAAAACAATAGAAAGAGCATTCCAAAGAAGTATAATTTGACTTACCACTGCCAATATTCCATGTCAGCATAAGATATCCTTTCACAAATGTCAGCGCCATATGTTGACTCCTAGCATCATGCCTTCCATTCTGTCCCACGAATGCTAGCAACGCGATCTGGTCCATATCTGCGGTTTGGAAGCGGAGACGCAGGTCAAATCGGTCTGAGTTGGTTGCACCCGGTGATAGTGGGTATAGGAGATACGAGGATATACCCGTGCTGATTGGTGAGAGGGACGCACGGGTGATCTCTACGTCTGAAAAAGCATTTTAGATTAGCGCTGACAGTATAAGATGTTTTCTTTGATCACTACACCTACTAAAAAAGACCTTAAAAAGGTTGTTAATACACAAGCACTACACGCGGAGAAAAAGTCATACTTTAATACTAATTACAAATTTAGATAATTCCTGATGAGTACTTTGGAAAAATATAAAGAAAAATGTCAATTTTAAAAGTAAATCCATTGACATACCATCACACCTTCAAGATCCTAACTTCATCAATAATCACTTTTTAACACTTCCTGGAAATAGCATGCTTAATGATAGTGACATAAACTTTAAAAATAATAAATTTGGTTCTAGTTTAAGTTTACATCCCATTGATGAAAATGCTACTTGCAACATTATACGTACTTTTTCCTTAAATACAACAGGCTTTGATGGTATGTCCATGGGAATGATTTCATTGACGTCGAATAAACACTTAGAACTTAGAGTTGCTGTGTTGGAGTTGGAGATGAAAAAAAGTGAGCAAAGATCCCTCACTACTTCCCTAGAGATTGCTGGACTTCCTGAAATTTCCTCAAACGAAGTCCAAAACATTATTCAAGCCGTTGCCGAAAAACTAAATATGGATGACAAAAATGTGCAATCATCTCAGCGTCTACCCGGTGGTAAGGACAAACCAGGAACGATACTTCTCGAACTAAAGTCGAAAATTCATCAGCAACAGTGGATTGAGGCGAGCAAAGAAAAATGCCTCACTGTAGGCATACTGGTTCCAGATACCCCAAAGGAGAAAGCAGACAGTCGCATTTTTGTCAGAGAAGCACTCACTAAGTACCAGAAAACCCTATTATATCAAGCAAAAACACAGCTTCTACATAAAACATGTCAGTTTGTTTGGTGCAAGCACGGTAAAGTGTGTGCTAGAAATAATAGTACTAGCAAAATACACTACATTAATTCGATCCATGACATAAATGTAATCGACAATCTATACGCTAAACCAGCCCTATCTGAAAAACAACCTAGAAAATCAACTCAAAATTAAATAGGTATTTAAATTAGTTGATTTACAGTCCTTTTAATACCCACTTCATTAAGTTTAACTTACCCCTATCGCTCATCTATTTGTTTTATCCATGGATTTAGAAATAAATGAATTCTTTAATTGTACCTCAATTAAACACTTTTGCCGTAATTTACCACCTAAAAGTCAAATTAATTTTTCCTGTGTACATTTTAATATAAGATCACTTATTAAAAATTGTACTAAATTGCAACAAACTATTAAAAGCTGTCCATTTCCTATAGATATGATTATCCTAACCGAAGTAGGCGTATCAGATAACATTATTCATCTTTTCCATTTGCCGGGCTATAATCTGCACTCACAACTACGCAAAACAAAAAAAGGCGGAGGTATTGTTATCTATTCAAGAAATCATTTAAAGTTCACGACAACTACCCAACATACAACAACCACCTTTGAATATCTTTCTGGTACCGTAAAATTGGATTCTAATCGTGATGTGGTTGTGTGTGCAGTCTATAAGGCCGCCCTCAACTAACAAAAACCTGTTTGTTAAGGAGCTAAGTAGCTATCTTTGCACGTTCGATTCAAAAGAAAACTTACTTCTCATCGGTGACACAAATATTGACCTGAAAACATACTCGTCATACAAAGATGCATATCTGGAATCACTGTGTGAGCGCGGACTAATGTGCGGAACCTCACAGTACACAAGAATTGAACTGAAATTGGATATAATCACAAAATCTTGTATTGACCACATTTTTGCGCGTTTCCCTACATTACGTCCGTATTCGGCTGTACTCGACGTCGTACTAGCAGATCACCGAGGTCTTATCTTTTGCTGCGTTAGTGAAACACACTCGAGACCGAATAGGGTACAGGGTGTAAAAAAACAACTGGTTAACTACAATACTCTCTACAACGAACTTATGAAAGTTAAATGGGAAAACACAAAAGCTATGAATTCGCCTGAAGATATCTTAAGTTTTATTAATACATCATTTAAAAATGCAAATACAAAAGCGACTACACAAACATGTACAACAAATACATTAAGAAAATTTAATTTACCCTGGTTAGATATTAATATAACACGACTTTGTGACAAACGGGATAATATATATAAAAAATGGATAAATAAACCACATGATCTCAAATTAAAACTACAATACAATAAAATACGAAATAAAGTTCACAAAGTCTTGGAGTACAAAAGAAATACATATTACCTAAAAGAAATTAATGACAACATAAATAACACAAAAAAAATATATAAAATCGTAAATCAGATGTTGGGAAGAGTTACTTTGTCAATCGACTCGGCCATACTTAAATCATTCGAGGCACAAGGACTAACTACTAAAACGATTACTGATAAATTTGCTACTTTCTTTGACAAAGCAGTAAAAGATATTATTCCGAATTGCAATATAAAATTAGTAGACCCCGCAAATACAGTAAAACGCAAATTAGATTCAAGTATCCTATTTAAAAAAGCTACAGCTGATTCTATACATAAAATTATTAAACAACTAAATTCACGTAAAGCTCCAGGTCCTGATACTATTCGAATAGGTGACATCAAAGTTATGGGAGAAAAGATATCTAGCAGTATAGCTGATCTTATAAATTGTAGTGTCAAATCTGGCAAATATCCCGACGATCTTAAAATAGGCTGTGTCAGACCTATACATAAAAAAGGAAAAAAAAACGATTACGCAAACTATCGACCAATAACTTTGTTGTCATCTATTGACAAAATTGTTGAAAAATACGTCTGTGAGCAAATACACGCATTTTATAGATATCACGAAGTTATAGCAAAAAATCAATTTGGATTTCAGGCAGGTAAGAGTACTTCTATGCTCTTATCTAAATTTACTGATGAGGTTAACCAACACCTTAACGAAAAGAAGATTGTATTTGTCCTATTTATCGACTTTACTCGTGCCTTCGATACCTTAAGTCACACCCAACTGGTGGACAGGCTTGATGACTGCGGAGTACGTGGACCCTTGCTGGCTTGGTGTGAAAACTATTTACAGAATAGAAAATATTCTGTAAAAATTGAAAATACGTACAGCGATCCGATATCTGTAACAGAAGGTACAGCGCAAGGTTCAGTCTTGGGTCCCTTGCATTTTTTAACCTACGTTAATGATATGAGCGGCTACATCTCGAACTGTACATGTTACCAATTCGCGGATGACACTTGTCTTGTCACGGCGTCTAGAAATTCCCAGTCTGCCTGTGCAATACTACAACAAAATCTGGACGCTCTAGCGAGATGGTGTCACGACGCTGGCTTAGTGCTAAATGCTAATAAAACGAAATTACTAGTTATTAAGTCACCATACATAAAACCACCTCCTGTACATAATCTAACTGCACATGATCATAAGTGTTTGCATGATAACGTTTCGTCTTGTAGCTGTCCCTTTATCGATATAGTAACAGAACAAACCTACCTTGGCATAATTATCGACGATAAGTTTAACTGGAGCTACCAGGTTGATCACGTTTGCAGTAAGTTAAGACAATTTCTGGCTAACATCATTCTACTCAAAAATAGAATCCCATATAAAATTAAGATAATGCTTTATCACGCACTTGCTGAATCATATATACAATATGGGCTCTCTAGCTACGGAAGAACATACAAATCTTACCTAGACAACATTTACAAATTACAATTAAAAATTATTAAGAATATTGTTTTACCTAAAATCGCAAATAAGTACTATCACGACGAAAATGCTCTTTTTAAACACTGTCAAATAATTCCGGTACACTCTCAAATAAAATATTTACTGCTCAAAGAAAACTTTTTTAACGAATCCTTGAACCAAATTGTTACACACCCGGTATACACTCGAGCCATTTCTAGAAATAAGCTTTGCACACCTTGTGCGAACAACGCCTATGGCGAGCGGACGACTGCTTATCTTGTTCCCCGGTACATAAACAGTTTACCTCTCGACTTAAGACATAGTTTAACCAGAAAGAACATCAAATCAAAACTAAAAAAATACTTTGTGTCACCTGATAACTCTTAAATTAAATATTTCGGTTACCTAGCTTCTTTAGTAGGGTATAAAAATCTTGTTAATTTTTTTCAAGTTTATTTAGCCATTATTCTTATTTTAAGATATTGTTGTTATTTTTATCTTTGGTGAAGACTATTTTCAGCAATTAGTTAAACCTTAGTGGTTTTAGATGCTGTTTAATAAAATTGTAACTTCTTGTAACTATAAATAAATTAAAAAAAAAAAAAAAAAAAAAAGTATTTTGCCCTTCCTATCGAAAATTGTCAAAAAAGCTGTCTGTTTTGTTGTTTTCTCGTTCTTCGGTCCAAAAATAAGAACAGAAATTCTAGGATATGATCATAAAGTTCAGATCAAAGGCGTCCTTAACGAAAGAGTTACTGAGGCCCGTAATTTAGGTTTGTTAATGGATAAATGTTTTCACTTCGAAAATTATGTTTTACAAACAGCGCGTAATTGTTTCTATTCTATACTAGTCTGTTCTATACAAAATACGGCAGTATCTAGATAAAAACCTATGATTACTACTTTGCGACTCACATATTTTGTAAGTAATTCCACGTCGAGCTCATATATCTCCTTATATTAATAGTCACATCTTCTTAACATGTCATCCCGTCGCACCCTGCACCTTGCCACATTGCTTTTTGAAGTTGTAAAAAGACAACAACCAACTTATTTGTACAAAAAGCTATTTTTTTGTAATCGTAGCCGTTTTGCCCAATTGTTTATCTGTCCACGCCATAAAACGACTGCATTTTGTGGCAGCATATCGAAAACGGCCACGAAATGTTGGAACAATATCCCGCCACAGAAATTCAAACAGTTTGACCTCTTCTAAAACCTCACTTAAAAACACATCGGTTAAAATCTCAGAAATTGAATTCATCAACAGTCGTTTTAGGGCTTGTTTACTGTAAATTAAGTTTTTAAAATTAGGATTGACAATATTTTTATTTTAAATTAAATCTTAAACATTAATAATAGGTAATATCTACTTAACTGATAATAATGTTAAAAATATCTTATCTAGTTTATTTATTGTTGAATTCAATACTATTTATTATTAATTTTCGATGTTTTGTTGTGGTCGGTGTTGCGTCCTGTGGGACAAATACGGCGCCACTGAAAATCAGTGTTGTGTGTGTTCTCAGGGCGTGTGCTGATTTGGCGGCCGATTTATATTTCTGTACCTTAATGTTTTATTTTTCATTTATGTACCTTTGAGACACAAATAAACATTTTCTATTATAGTGTTTTTTATTAATAATGTCAACATGCAAGTAAATCATTTTTTAAGGGCCAAGCGAGCTTTCTGTAATTGATAGTCATTTAAAGATTTGATTATTACAATTTTTACAGAGACAAATTAAACACATCTTCTATAGAAATAATTTTGTTGTTAGTGTCAACAACAAAACAAAAAAAAATGTGCTACGAAATGTATTTTTCATACAAAAGACTTAAACGCGTTCTGGTTGCTACGAACGAGCATGGATTTTCATAGAACATTTTTTTCGCGTATGGAAAACCTATAGAATTAAGATGAATCTCTTGTGCAGCCGAAATATTTACCAGTGCTTTTATTTTCGCGCATGGAAAACCCATAGAGTTAAGATGAATCTCTTGTTCAGCCGAAATCTTTACCGCCTTACAAAGAATTTGCCAAATATATTACTCCCCAAGATGTTCACTAGTAAGATATTTTAGGTTTTACGCATGTAGGTATATTTGCGTATATATTATTCGTACACTGCCGTCTTTTAATTTTTTATATCCTGTCCATCCAAAGGCTGTCTGGAAGAGATCGATTTTAGCAATATGACCGCCCATTGTATGTTAATATTTTATTTTTGTTCCCTTGTATTATTTCTGTTAACGGTTGTGCGTAAAACGATAATCTATCTTTATTCACTAGTCTTCACACTTACTGTATTCACAGAAGATGCCATGTCTCCCGTATGGGCAAAGACATAGGAATCCACTGCCTGGATGGCGAATGCAGCTCCCTCCAGAATGACACGGGTTGTGTTCACACACTGAATTATTGCAGTGCGTACCTGCCCACCTTTACTTAAAAAAACACCAATTAAAACAAGCAACACAAACAAATAATATTCATAGAGCTTCACTACAAATCGAAACGAGAGTAAAAGACATCAACGCGCTTTCATTTTTAAATGGTAGCGCGGATTTTTAAATTGGATTTTTAAATTCTAGTGGAGAGACCAGATCTGCCGCCCTGTTCTGAGTTTATTTTAAGATTAACCTAACCTGGTTGAGGTCAATGCGTTTCGCAAGGGTACATAGTAGGTCCCTTATAATTTCTAATGGATAAACATACCCGTTAGCGCAAGAGCACGTATAGTTTCCATTCAGATCTGTACAAGTGCCTCCGTTAAGGCAGGGTCCAGATAGGCATGCTAAAGATAAACATTCTGAAACCTCAACAACTTCATCTGCGTCGCCGAAAACATCGAAGCTTTTACCATTTACCTGAAAACAAAATGGTCTACATAGAAGTTACATATATATGAAGCTTAATTTCTCAATTAAAAGAGCGCACTGCTTAACAATACTTCTAGAAATCGTTTTGTTAAACGGCTAAAGAGACTAAAAAAAATACTAATGACGAAGAGCAGACCACCTGCCCGATGATCAGATGACTGCTCAATGTTGCCAGTTAAACGTGGGCAATGACAGCTAGGACCGAGCAGAGTGACGCAATGGAGAGGACAGTAGTGGGTGCAACCAGGCGGAATCGATAGATATAATTATTATTTAAAACATAAAAACATTAATTTTATTTACCAAAAAAATTTGGTACGTAGTCTAACGCACTTCTTTATTGTTTCCTTTTTAAATGTTTACTTCCTTACCATCAAGTCTTTAACGCAACCAATGAATGGTTTAGTTTCCGAGTCCTTCAAATGCGGTGAGTTTCCCAGATAAAGTGTTGTGTTATGATCCAAAGCACTGATATTGGCAATCTGACCGCCACTCATAGCAACTGTGTCATTCAGTCGGAGAGTCGCGTTGCAGTGTTGCTCATTGGGGTACAAATCCAGTCTACAAAAATGCAAAATAATTTAGCCAAAATTTGAAAGAGCATTCTCCATAAGTTTATTTTTGGTTAATGGCGTTTTCTACAACGAATTTTAAATGTTGTTTAACCATAACACTTACACCCTTCGGTGATACGCTTGGATCCGCATGGCACAAGACTGCAAGGAGTGCCATTTAAGAGAAGGGACCTTTATCCAGCAGTAGGTGTTACTAGCTGTTTAGGTACATAGACACGTAACACTTACCTCGTTTCAACCTGCATAGGATACCCTTTATTAACAAACGTTTTCAGCTCACTCAGAAGCATAGTCTGGTAACCACAAGAGAACTTGAATTTTAGTAGCCCCGAGTTCATGTAAAGCTGCATGTAAACTCCTGTAGCTATATCCACGTGCATGATCTGACCGTCTGACAGAAGTGTCTTAGCGTTAAATACAATGTCCATAGATGTTGTGTTCTCAAGTTTGTGAGCTATGAATGAATTTCCATTGAAAGCTGCTGAGGTTATTATGATCTTCTCTTCGCAGAATCTTCCTCCATAGTTGAAAGCACAGTGACACTGAAATCATAATCAAAGAGCGATCAAATGTATTGTATGAGGTTGGTAGTATTTAAAGATAGTTTCACTTACTCTAATACCCTGTGGTGAATTAACACAAGTCCCATGATTATTACAAACAGTATCAGTACATTCAGACTGCACTGTTGTGTAGCCATGCGTTACCACTTCAGTTACTGTAGACTCCATTACTTCTGTAGTCAAATACGTTGGCGGAGTCACGAGATCAGTAGGATGTTCCGTCGGCGTATCTGTAAACATTTTGTCTGTAGAATCACCACTTGGTGTCGACGTCACTTCAGCTGTTACCTCATTTATTGTGGTATCTATAGCTGTTATTGAATCTTCAGTCGTTTTATCCTTGACTGGTTCTGTTACTTCATGTATTGTTGTAATCTCTGTTGTGGTATCAAGTTCAGTCACTGATGAAATAAATGGACCGGTGCTGGTTATCTCTGTTGTCGTTTCTTTCTGTGCATTATCTGATTCTATTGTAGCCATGCTAAATTCTTCAGTAACAATTTTCTCTATAGATATCTCTGTTGTGACTTCTTCTGTTACACTTTCCATAGAAGCAGTTATAGGTGTTACTTCGAGTGTTGTTATTTCCTGTGTAGTATCTGTGTTAGTAGAAACTTCATCAGTTACTGAAGTTTTTGCTATTGTATCATTACCAATAAAGGTGCTAGTCAGAATATCTGCTGTGGTGTTTTCATATAGAAGAGTAGTAAATACAGACTGTGTGGGCCATGGAGTTGGGGCTATATATTCACAATCTTGAGTATCATCGTCTAAGATAAGACAGTCGCATAAAGCACCGGTAAGTTTTGGAGGACAGGAGCAAGTAAAGTTGTCAACACCATCGATACAGGTCCCTCCGTTCATGCATCTGTAAACCATATGACATAAATGTAACTTTTCTATTGTACAGACATCAACATCGGTAGATGATTGTTAAACTGTTGTTTTAAAATTTAAAATTTGTTACATTACTTTTAGTTTCTGAGTGTTTATGTTAGTTGTGATTCGGTATAAAAACTAATTTGAGAGAGCTTTAGTTAATGATGTTAAAAGAAATAACAGTTTCTTGTAACATCATTAACTAAAGCTCTCTGTAGTTTATTTGTTGTTTCATTGGACTTCTCTTGCATTACTTAAAAAACGAGATAGAACAATGCAAATAGTAGATTTTCCTGAATTACCTTGGTCCAAGCAGACATTCGTCGTACTGTAACTCGCATTTTTCTCCATGGAAGTCGGGAACGCAGTAACAGACTCTAACTCCATCTTCCACCACGCAAAGAGCATCGTTGCTACATGAATTCTGATCACAAAACTCTATTTGGACTTCGCAACTCTTGCCCGTGAATCCTACACAATAATAGTTATTTGTTATACAAAAATGCAACCGTTTTTAAACGTGTGCTCAATTTTGATAACCGAGCAAGCGAAGGAAATTGAAAGTAACGTTGCTTTAGTTATTTAAGGTTTTGGATCCTTTAGCTAGTCGCCATGTGTTAAACATATCGTACTGTTTTAAATACTTCTCGCGTGATTGTTGAGGGAGAAAGCTCATTTGCGCATTATTAACAGTTTCAGTCAATTCTGTTGGCGTCAAATAAACTTCCTCGTCGAATAAAAATAATAATAATAAATAACCACACATTTTAGGTTTTTCACTTGTTTTTAAGGTTTTATGAATATGAGTGAAAAGAAAATGGCGCGCGCAAAGTTAATTAAAAAAAAATACACCAAGAAGGTTCCGAGTCTGGGTTTTTAACAAATTAAATAAGGTTGTATGCTAAATTCGGCACCATGGAGGGAGAAGTAAATAGGTTAAATGATGTTTTGAATTCACAAACTTAGTGTACACGATGTTCTTAATTCAATTTACTTGATCCTCTAGCGGATAAAAACGGCTTTTGCACTCAGATATCGAAGAGAAAAAATACTCTTTCCTAGATAAGAAAATATTTTTTTAGCATGTCATCGAGAAAAATTTAATAAAACAATATACCAAATATATTTACAACGAAGAATCCGAATGTTAAATTCGTTTATTCAAATTCAAACTCAAATGAAATGTAACTGTAATGTTACATTTTATTAACATAACGTTACACGTTAAATCTAGAACTAATGATATCCATTATGCAACTAATAACATAATAACAGTAAAGAAATACAGTATAAAATCATCATCTCAAGCCGTACGACGTCCACGGCTGGACATAGATCTCCCTCATGAATCTCAAAGTACTGATCATGAGCGGGTTGTTACCATACTCACCACGCTTTGCAGGCGGGTTGGCGAACGGAGTACGGTATGTTGTTACACGGAAAGACGCTACTCCCCATCTTCCGGAGGGTAGGGACTGCATCCATGGGTAAGAGGAGGGGCAAAATTATTCTGCCGACTTACATATGTTAGGTTACTTGAAAATAATAAAGGAAAAGTATTGTTGTACCCGATAATAGTAGACTTATTAAAGCCTAAGGTGCATCTGATGAATCTTACCAAAAGTACAAGCACACATGTAGTCCGCATGCACGTCAATACAGACACCGCCATTCTGGCAAGGATCGGATCGACACTCGTCTATTTGATCGCCGCATTTTTTGCCGGCCCACCCTGAAAAATACTGAGGATATTCCTTGTTGTTATATCTTAGGCATCGTCCTAATAGAACGCGACTAAGCGATCATCGCAAGATCGCGCGATTTTCAATCGTACTAATCTGCGATCAAACATTCTGATATGGAATAGGTGTCCTAACCGGCATTCGCGAGATGCGGACGCGCGACTAGAATGTTTGATCGCAACCACACGATGGTCGCATCGCTTACTCGCGCGATAATTGCGTAGTCGCGTTCTATTAGGATGATGCCTTACGGCTTGCTCTAATTACATTGCTGGCTTTTATTGACATTTTTATTCGAAAAATGACAAAGCTAGTGTTATAATTAGAATAATTTAGTGTAGAAAATACTGTCAATTTATTAATAGTCAGTACAATACTCAATTTGAATGTTTCCTGGTTTATTTGTAAGATTATTATTAAACTGAGTCAAAATAGTTGTAATAGGTTAATATCTGAATGTTTTGCTTTATTATAGTTAAGTTTTCTTTGATGAAAAATATATATAATTTAGCTTTATTTCAACTTGCACAATGAAGTTGGGAAAACACACGTAGGTCAGATGCTCTTATTTATGTAAGAAATAATTATCATAATTGTTTCTTAATTTTATGAATTGTATTCGTAATTTTTTATTATGTTTATTAGACAATAGTTTTAAATAAAATAACGCTATTGAGCCACGCGGGAATGTCGACAGCAGCGCCAATGGACGAAAAGGGGTAATACTCGGGAAAGAAGCATGGTCGGAGCTCCAGCAGGAGGGATGAGCTCAATTGCCGTCGAACTAGCAACCTGAAGTTAAGTTGTCGGCTATTATTTTAAATACTAAAATCCATAAAGTGTAAAGCTATCTTAAACTTCTCACAGAATCTAGAATAATCTCTCCTTGTGTTCTGTTGAATTATTATGTGATAATAGAATAGTAACTAGAATAAAATAGTGGTATTGGTTATTTTAAGGGTTAATTATAAATCTGTAAGTCTTGTACCCCCGTATAAAATAATAGAATATGAAATTAAAGAATTAATGTGCTAATTTGATATTTTAATTAATACTTATCACGTGGCGTTCATACTTACAGGGTAGGATTATTTATTTATTTATTTAATACTTTGTGCACAAAAACAATGTACAGAGGAGGACTTAATGCTAATAGCATTTTCTACCAGTCAACCTGGGCGTGCAAGAAAAAATGAGAAGGCACTAACAACAGAAGTAAGGAAAATTTCTACATAAATATTAATTAACATAAAAATATATACTTATAGTTAACATAAAATATACCAACACATTATATAACATAAATTTTAAATATATATATATATATATTATGTATGGGCCTTATGGGCCTAAGAAGGGAAATGAAATAAAAATAGAAAATTAAGAACTGGGATGAACCTTATCTAGAGGTACAAAATATTTGCGAGCTGCCTGCTTGAAACTCTGCTTTGTTTCACATTTCCTAATATTCCAGAGGCGGACGACTACTATGTGACCATGTGACCAACAATGAACCTATTATAAATATAGGGTCACAAACGTAATTCATTTTGATTTCTAAAAGCTACATTACCTGGCAAACATTTACAGTAGAACTTGAACCCAGGTCCTTCAATGCACTCCCCTCCGTTATAACACCTTACTTCCTCAGTATTATTGCAGACCGCAATATCCACCTCACAGTGCTCTCCGGAAAAGCCTGGCACGCACGAACAGATGTATCCGTTTGTCATGTCTATGCAAGTGCCGTTGTTGAAGCAAGGATTCGACTCGCATTCGTTGTAGTTTGTTTCGCAGTTGTCTCCTGAATTAAATGCAGCGTTAGTTATTTTCTTACACGTAAATATCGGGTCCATGAGAAAAGAGGGTCATTATAATACGGGTTACCCTATAATATGCAATATATTTGAGTTAGTTACCACGATTTGAGTGTTTTTGAGTTTTCCAAAATATTGGCACAGTTTCACATGCCATCATTGATAAACTGCGTTAAAATATCGGGAACCTCAAAATAACTCAAATCCCGTTAATATTGTATATAGTGTTCATAATCATGATAGTATCAAAAGTAATATGGGATAAACTATAAGGATCTTAGTGTCATCAACATCAGTCTTTATCGTTCTATATTGCCCCTATTTGCGATATATACCCTGTGTTCGGATTGCCACCCATCGCCTGCCAGCGACCGTTCGCAAATCGTCACTTTTCTAGGTGGTCGGCACTACGCTTACACTAACACTATGCTTGCTACGTAAGTACGTATACTTTGATGTGAGTAAACGTGTCGACAGTGGAGTGAAGAAATAAATATACTCGTAGTATCAGAACAGTACAACACACAGTGTTACTGCGGAAAGGTCGCAGTTCTTAAAAAAAACGCCAAATTTCCAGCCTGTCCCATAACTTCTGTGTATGTATATGTATGTGGGTATTCATCAAGTCACCTTCAGACGTACAGGTGAAATAGGCTGTTACCATAAAATGTTTATAGCTATCAATTTATTAAACTTGTTCTACTTGCGAAGCGAACAATGGGAAAACTATCGTTAAAATTATACCTACCTCTCACTTTTGATCGTTTCCAGGGTTAGGAGTGGAAATTGTAATTGAATTTATTATTAATAATAAATAATTAAGCCAGTCTAAATACCAGTACCTAAAGTATCCTTTTTAAGCTGACCACCAAAAACGCTGTAGAAGGCCTACGAGACCCTCGTAGACCCTCTACGCAGCTTGTGATGAATACAAGCTGCTGGTCTTTATTTTTCATAAATATATTTAACTCGTATGAAGAAATGTCGGGCAAGCTTAGAAAATATTTATACAAAGTAAAATAAAAAACATTTGGGTATGCCTACCTACGCTATGTTGATATGAAAGGTCGATTGATTGATCGGCACAATAAAACTAGAGCAAAACCTTTAACATCATAACGTTAATGGTTGCTGTAGGCACATGGTAACCTATCCATGTCATAATAAGTTGACTAACGAAATAAGTTGTCTGTTGGGGCACTGAATTTGATACAAAAACATTCATCATTGGAGCACTCGAGGTCACTAAGAAAAGCCTGTGGAGATCCTATAAAGGTTCTTGAAGCTTGGCATAAGTTAACCAGATAATGTATTAAAGGGCTTAGCTTAGACACAAGTGTATTTTCCATCCTTCACAAGGTAATATCTGTGTAGCCGCAATAGGCCTTGTTAGTAGAGCGAAACTCTTTAATGAACTGCCCGGGGCACGAACAAGTAGCAGTGCCGTCGAGACAGAAGCTTCCGTTCATGAACCCGTGCATGTTGTAGCAGCCTTCACAAGGTAATATCTCTGTAGCCGCAATATGCCTTATAAGTAAGTAGAGTGAAATTTACCAATAAACCTCTGGTGGCACGACAAGAACACTTGTGTAGGAACAACGCCGTCAAGGCAGAAGTCCTTGATCATTATTTTTTTTCCAGTTTATCTATAGATCCAAATGTAGAGTGATACATAAAAGTCGTCAAACTTACCAATAAACCCCTCTGGACACGAACAGTTGTAGGAAGCAATGCCGTCAAGACAGGAGCCTCCATTCATGCACGGGTTGGACCAGCATTCGTCCCAGTTCGTCTGACATTGCACGCCAGTGTAGCCATCCACGCAGTAGCAAGAGTACGTGCTGTTACGTGGAATTTTAAGGTTAGAAAATAGTCGTTTGAGAACCTGTTATAGTTGGAATGTTATAGTTGGTCAACTTTACCATCGAGCTTTATAGATTCAAACTCGACTTAAGCCCTTTTCTAATCTAAGAACTATTGCTCGCAAGTCAAACAAGGTGCAAAAGCGGTAAAAGAGCTATAAGCGGAGAAGACTCAGTCGCAATCTTATTACCCTTTTGCAGTAGAAGGCAGCCCGCCTTCTACTGCACTTTCATGGTTCTAGATCCTGATTATGATCCATAATGATTTTCAATTACAGGATTTTTCCCGCACTTCTAAATTCAAATGCAGCACTATATATTATACAATTTCCATTGATTTTGACACATAGGTACTTTAAAATTAATAAACGTTCTTGAAAAATAAATTAGGGTATGGTATGTACCTTCTTAATTTAACAGTAACCTATTTTGTTTGTAAAACTTCAAAAATATTATCGATACCATGTTAATTCTGTAACTTGCGTGTCTTTAGGTAGCTTGATCAAAACATCGTTAAAATATTGGAAGAATTCATCGGAGCTAGTTGCGCGAGTATCCCAAAAACTTCAAGCTTAACCTGTGGAGCTAGCACCACTGTCGGTGACCTCATAAACGGTGAGATTGCTAGGGCTGTGTCACGCGAGGCGCTACCAACAAGGGGTGCCGAGCGTTGCGCGCTGTCTAAGGAAGTGGCTCTTAATTTTATTGCTCCTGGCATGAATTCAAACTCGATATAATTCTTTGTAATTTTTGACAACTCCCGTGGCACAGTTGGTTAAAAAGCAGGCTAAGATGTAGGAGGTTGCGGGTTAGATCCACGCCGGTAACAAAATGACTTTATTAGCAGATATTTGTATCGCATCTGGGTGTTTTCAATATAGTGTAAGTATGTACCTATTCACAAAAAAAAGTAACTAAGTAGAGTTTTTTATCAATAGTCTGGTTTCGCTTAGTTTAGGTTTTGATGATGCTGTTGTGTTGTTGTGCTCGACACTAATCAAACACTTCTTAAATTTTTAACTGCGTTAAATTCTTAGTGAATTCATTCATTTCATTTTTTGAAATTTAGATTTTGCACATCTAATAGCAAATATGCAAACTACGTGTTTGTGGAACTAAAATAAATGCTAGTAAGAATTGGATTGTTCCTCGCGAACAGTAGGTATACGGTTTTGTAAAATACTCGACTCGGTCCACAGTAATTTTATTTCTTTATACGTAGTTACAAAAAGATCTACCAAAGTAAACATCAACAGAAATATCATTTTGAAAATGGTTTCATCAATATTTAGAACTGATCTTTAGTATGGATTTAAACTACCAACCTTTTTATTCGGGTAAAAAACCGCCAGCAGAAGCTAGTAAATTTTGAATTGCATTCCAATAGCTGCAGAAACATTAGATTGGTCTTTTTATTTTACCGCAACACGAAAACCTAGATTGTTAGCTTGGGTATATTGAGATTTCCTAACCTCGACATTATGAAAACAGCTATGAAAAATAGGTAGGTATTATGTGAAAAAGTTCGCTAAAGAAATATTGAACATAGGTATAGCTAAACAACATAAGACACTGTAATATCTACAATATTTTTTAAAGATCGTTATTTTGTAAATAAATCCCCCAATCACTGTACATTTTTATCTGTAATTTTCTTAGATACCTACGGGACAACGCAATCTATAGGATAATACAAATAATAAATAAAACACAAATAGCAGACAGCATTCTCACCTATTAATATCATCAATGCAGATCCCATGGAAGCAAGGGTTACTCAAGCATGACACCCCAGCAGAGACTACTTTGAACGCCACCAGTAGTCCCCAGGCTACTTGCAATGCCACTTTGCGCACACTTATCGTAACAGCCATCATGGATAACATCTCCAGTTATTTATCCATTGTTATTCTAAAGAAAAAACTTTTAACTGGAATAAGGAATTTTAGTTATTTTTAATTTATTTACCTTTTATTTTAAGTATTTTACAAGAAGTTATCTACAGAGTTTAAATAACATTATTTAATATATATATATATATATATATATATATATATAATTTCGTGTAGATAAAGTACCTAGTCTACGCGAAAAGGTACGATGAAAACAATTACTATTCTAAAACTAGAGCAATAACTAAACTTATTAGAAACTTAGGTAGGTAAAAGAAACATTTAATTCAATAATTGTAGCGGTGTTGTCTAGATATGAGTCGGTGAGTAAATAAACTCAATGTACTATTCTTAAGTTGTCTGAAAAAAAAAGATTACTTATATTATTATTATTAAAGATAAGTACTGGAAAACAAGATATTATCTAGCTTTCTTAGTAGAATCTTATAAGCCGTTAATTAGTCTACCACAAAAGACTCGCGTTTTCTTTGGGCTATAAAAAATAATTAAATAATTAAATTAATAAAATTGGCTATAAAGCTTTTCAATCTAATAGTCAAAAATTAATTTGTTTTTTGCTGTTTATTGAAAGTACGCTAAATCCCGACTGTACCTAGACCTCGTCATTACTATGCCATAAAAGGTACAATAGGTAAACCAAATAGGTTCATTTAACTAACAACGGGCACATGTCAAGCTATTCATTTCTTAATAAACTCTTCATTGAAACTTACCAAACATCACTGAGCTCCTGACATCGTATGGAGGTAACTAATGGGTTACCTATATCCTTAAATGGAATTCCTAAGCACTAGATTTTATTCACGTTTTCAACACGGCCCGTGTCCTCACTAATGAATAGTTCAGTCACAGTCAGCATTCGTCGGTGGAACATAAAACTGGGTCTGAATTAGGTGTGGTTTACCGCCACGGGCCGTTGCTGTGGCAACATAAACACACAATAGGTTGCGTTGCCTTTACAGCTCACAAATTATTGATAAAATTCCAACACCATCTACGAGTATCTGATAGTCGAATGCCTAGTAGCTAGATAGGTACATAATAATAATTAATGCATGCTACTTGCTTAGGTAACTATGTAGGTTTCTACTGAACTGAAAATTGTATCCTAGTTTAAAGATGGTCTAGCAATATCGATCGTAGGTCAATTTTGTTTTATTGTTTGAAAGAAAGAAATTAATGACTTATCTATATTTTCTACTACATATCATTACATTAGCCTGCTTAACTTTGAATGCTGATGTTGCTCAATCTAAGTACCTACTACCTAACGGTGACAGAAGTCTTATCTTATTCAAAAAGTCGTAAACAGCTAAACAATTATTATTCATTTTATTTTTATTATAAACGATTTTGCATATAAGCTTCATATATAAATAATATTCATAAGTAAATCATAAAAAAAATGTTTGAGAGACACAATGGCGCAAGCAGGGCAGGGAGTGGGAAGTCACGAGAAGTGAATTTCCATTATCCACGGATATGTACTGTACATAGCTGTTCGTAGGTAAGTAAGTATTTTGAATAAAAAAAACTAATATTTTTTGTTCCTATTTGGACTTTTCAAACTTTCCCATTGTGAGAGACGTCATTTACATCATCCAACTAAACCTGAGCTTGTTTATTACAGCCAATGCCGTTTGAGATATATAATCATCTGTTCGCAGCTGTATTTCGACCAATCGCTTTAAATTTAACGTTCAATACCTTTCTGTGTTTTACTTTCTCGATACTTCAATTCTCCAAAAAATGTTTTGAAGCCGTGATTTATTTTAGATTTCTTTGGTTTGAATAAGTATACATCGATTATGTTTTTAGAAAAGATTTTAAAGGAAAAGAAACAGTGTTTTAAGTCTGTTGTACAGTTTTATTATCCAACAATTCTCATACTGAACAACTGAAGTATTGGTTACCAAACGCACTTCAATTGAGATTGAGGTTTCACAAGATGTGAAAGGTGGAACAAACAATAATTTTCTATCTAGTAGTTTAATCCAAATTTCATCGCTTTTGCTTGTCATGAGCTAAAATTTGCTACTACCCGAAGACTTACTTTGCTCAAGGCTTCTGCGAATATCAGCAGTTACAACGAAAGTGCTAATTAATAGGGTTTAATTGAGTATACGGCGAATAAATTCGTGCGAAAAATGGATCCGGGTATCCTTTGTTTCCACCATTGTGATCACAAAGTATTTTGTACGATAATTCCTGAAAAATGCCCTGTTTGTGATCAAAAGCTTGATAGATATGACTTCAACCTGTTGCCATTCAGGTAAGTTCCTTCCTTCTTTCTTTACGTTCGATCTTGGGATGGTTGTAAAGCCAGTATAAATGTTGTTGCTAAGCGGTCTATTTTTATTATTTTCAGGGTTCCCTATCCATTTGTGAAAGCTTCGCAGCATCCCCGAGCTATTGTGATGATTCCGACTCATGGGGACTTCCTCAAGTAAGTTTCATTCTTAGTGTTTTCTGTAAGTTCTAATGATTCCAGGAACCTTTGTGACTCATTTCTTTATCAAATGAGTGTGTTCACGTCCGCTCTTTGTTATGTTTCAGTGATTATTACAACTCCAAGGACTTGCATATAGGTGTTACTAACTCCCAAGGCTGTATTGTGGAGTTCAGTGAGAAAGGGATAAGAGGGGTTGATGTAGGAACTAAGAAATGGAACAATAGTAATATGAGCTCTAATTGGGACCAGTGCCTCCTATTGGAGCAATTTGATGAGCTCTGGAATGAGTTGTGGGACAGCATACTTTTAAAGGTAACTTTCTTCTCTGAACTCAACCAGTTTGTCTGGTTTTATTATTGATTAAAATGTGAGTTTGTGATTAATTGCCAATCAAAGCATTTAGTTTGATCTCTCTGATATGTCAGTTGTGTTGTGATTACTTGGCACATATATGATTAACAGTAAAGTAAATAAATGAATAATGCTGGATACTAACACACAGCACTATCTAGTCCCAAACTTAGGAAAGCTTGTACTATGGAATCCAGATGATTGACAGAATACTTTGTACATTTCTTTTGTAAATGCATACATACTTATATTAATAAGTATGTATGTATGTAACATAGAAGATGGCCAGACACAAGACAAATATCTGCTGATAAAGAAAACATTCTGCCTCTTAGTCTGTTATTAGACCACTGAGCCATAGAACTTTTGTAACATCTGACTTATGCCCGGTTTCTATAATCAACAGACAGATAAAGTATAAAGGCTGTGACTAGTTTCTATCTAACCATTAACAAATAGTAACATAGTGTCAACCGGCCAAAACCAAGCAGTAACCTGGATTCGTACAGATGATAAGTTTGACACTTTAACTGACATTTGAAAATAGAAACACCACAGAGTGTCATTTCCATACAGAGCAGTTACGGAGTGTTGAAGTTAACCCTCCCATCCGTCAGTAACAAACTGTTGGTAGTTTAAGCTGCAAGACATTTACTAAAGAAACATTTTATACTTATGCCTGGTGTCATATTTTACTGTGCGTAAGTAAAACTAACTGTTTTATTTCTATAGGAACCAAGCATTAATCATTAAATTTTTAGGTAAGTTCGAGTCCACTGTGGGAAGCAAGCCGCTATGATGAAGATCGACACAACTGCTTTACCTTTGTTCTGGCCTTCCTGCGAGCTTTAGACTGCGGTGAACTTTCGGAAAAGGCTCAAGACCCCAAGCTCTTCTGCAAGCAGTATGTTGTCCCACGTACATCGGCTGCAGGGAAGTACATCTCACTATACAGGCAGCTCAAAAGGCAAAGCTACTTCATACAGAACTTATGTTAGGGACAAGACACTGCCAATTTGCACCAGCCAAGCAAAGCTGAATTGGTTAGAAACCATCACAAGTTTTGTTTTACGGATTTTTTTAAACTAAACACAATTTCACGACAGTTCTGTCATGTTATTGATGAAGTAGTTATCAGCATGAATCTTGAGCATGACACAAATTAAGTCCATCTCCACAGAGGCCAGTTTTTTTTGGTATGTCATTGTTTCCATTTGCTTCCAGTTATGTTCCAAATTACCTTGGAAGAACCGATTTTTCCATGGTTCAAGATCCATGCCATAAGTCAACTTATTTTTAAGGAGGTGGTGCAAATCTACATTGATCTTTTAATTTATCTGTATTTATTTACTACTTATTCAGTATTAACTGTGATGTTTTGTATTTAGCCTTAAGATTCTTAAAATTTGAGTGCATTTAATTTATACCAAATGGCTAAGTTTGAAACTATTTAAAATTAATGTATTTAATATCATAACATGTATTTCTTCTAAAGGATCCATATAGGATACATTTAAAATGATTTGAATTAATGTATGCAAACTGCATACATTAATTGATGCAACATAATTGTCTTACAAAAATATTAAATTCTTAAGTTTTTCCTGCAATATTGACACCCTGACTACTTTCTACTGAATCAATCCAGTTGAAATTATGCATAAGCAACATTTCATCCGAGCATCACACGGCATTGTGCAAAGCTGCAGGCAAAATTTAGGACTTAATAGAGTATTGTATCAGCACATTATTTTGTAGGATATATTACAGCTTGTGATTATAACCTCATATCTTAGCCTCATAGTTTGCACATTCTTAAAATCTTCCTGTATGTGTATACCCTATTTGGTTGTAGAGGCGTACATATCAAAAATCTTAATTTACGAAACGCAACTTAGCCTTATTATAATAACCACCAAAATTGCCTTGGTTGTATCGATAAAATATGATACAAATATTGTCTTGCCAATGTTACACAGTCTGGCCCGCAACCATGGTAGGTGCAATCCTATCGAAACCGCGTCGGGATAAAAATAAATATAATTACGCGATAGATACCCGATAGTCCAAGAAATTGTAAATATTACACAAACTAATGTACCCTTAATGTATTAGTAACAAATTACACTCAAGATTAGAAGTTATGGATTCCTCTTCTTAATTTCTAGACCACTTAGATTTTCAACAACCATACTTGTAAATGGCAGAATGATCAGTTTGAAATTTCAGACATTGCACATGGATCGATTACCCATTATCCCCTTACTCATTATGTACTTTGATTAATTTAACCACTACATAAATGACTGATTTTCATGAAAATATGGCAAAAAATTGTCAATAAACTGCTTATTCATATAATCTCTATTTATGAGTATGGGGGTTAGGTTTTAATTTTATTTACTGTCATTTATAGCAATTATTTAGAAAATAGTAATTTTAAGTATTTTTTATTTTCGTTTCATACATACGTGAACTGATCACACGGTCCAAAATAAAATGCCTATTTGTTTGTCTTGAAAATTTAATTTATCGCCATATTTCAATGATCTTGGTTAAGTTAAAATTTTACATTGAAAATCGTAAATATACAAAAACAAAAATGTATATTTATGGTACCTAATCACACAAACTGTAATTTTTTTGCGTTTGTGTTTACTCATATTTACAGTCTCTTATTTATTTAGCAAGAATCTATTATTTGATAAAGGCTGCTTACTCGCTGTTTGATTTTATATTTATAACGATCAATAACAAGTTAATGTGATATATCTGACAAAGAGTCTGCTAGAGTGTTGAGTTACTGATTAACTCTTCTCACTGTCTCGTAGGTATCATTCTGAGCCGTTTTCCCCCGAAGCGCAATATGGAACGACGGGGTTCCATAAGGTTTATACGCTCCGCACGCTTAGTGTACCGACGACGTCGGGTGTACCTACAAAAGTTAAATCAGGTTAGTTATTTTATGTTTTGTAGAATACATAAACGTGTAGAAAATTTCAATACAAATCCAATGGTGTATGATTTATAACATATTATTACGTGGTGCTTCCGTAAAATATTCATTTTTATTGCAACCTAACCCATAAAATATTGTGCCGGTGAATTCCTCAAACGCGTAAGACGGAAAAAAGTGTTTTCTACTAAATCTAACAGATGGAGCTGGCGAGCAGAGAAAGCTAATTTGTGATAAATCACAATTTTTCTGTCGTGGTCAAATTATTTTTCCTACAAGTAAAGGAAAACTAACGCCATCTTTAGGGTTAGAGGGAACTATTTTTGTAGTTTTTACTTTTTAATGAAAACATTTCATTCCGATAGCTGTAGAATTAAATTAAACTAATTATTACCTATCTGATTTTGGAGACAAAACCAACAAAATAAGACTTGCTGTCACTTCATTACTTAAACTTAAACGCAGCTGTGATATAATTAAAAAGTATTTTATTTTGACGATTTTGATTCGCAACTGCCAGTAGACAATGCATATTTCAGTAAATTTTAATCAATGCATATTTTTTATCTAACGCAACAGTTTTTAATTTCGAAAGACAAAATGTAAGTACCTAAGTTTTTTATAGAGCGCTTACATTGAGAGAAGAGCATTACTCAGTGGTTGTAGATAGAGGATTTTTTAGTTTTATTGTGTGTGGTGGACGCAATGACTGACTCGGGCCTAAAGGTATCTTGTTGGAAAAAACTCGACACAATCGTCGAAGTCATAGAAAGATCGAAGGGGATAATATTGTTAATAAGAATACCAGACTGACCGTCCGCTACAAGCAATTAACATTTCATTATAAACTCCGGTATTACTAAGTATCTTCCATTGTAGTTAGTTGTAGATGTGATGTGATTAAGAAATGATAACCAATTTACCTTACTTGCGAAGTTATGAATAGAGGGCACATTTCAAATAATAACTGCCATGACTGAAAAAATAAGATGAACAAAATTGAGTACAAAAATTGGTCAACAGTTGATTTCAGTGAAACTTTCAAGTCTGTTGATGCATCAAGTGGTTCAGGAATTGCTAACAAATAAATACACTGTCATTCATCCAATGTTCTAGCTCAGGGATGGCGAACAAATGGCACGCGTGACAAAATAATTCTGGTACGCCACCGCCGCCAGTGATAAATGATCTATGTAGGTATGTCACTTGATAGCGAAAAAATGTTTGGCGAAACAAAGTTCATTGAGTACTAAAACAACGAATTTCGTTCAATGTTTCTATTAACGGGTTACGGTTGAGCCACGGTGACGTACTATGTAGTTAAAATATTTTGACGATTGTTTGGACAAAACTCAATTCTATAAATATATCACTTAATTTTATTTTTATTCATTAATATCAATAGAGCTAGCTGAGATTATTTGATGGCACGTTATAATGTTTTTTTTAACAAAATATTCAAATGTTTATTTCGCAAAGTGCCACGAAACTTATGGTTCGCCATCCCTGTCCTAGCTAATCTATCCTAATACATAATACAAAATAGCCACGCCAAAAGTTTGTGATGCCAAAACATCAAATAATGCTGAGAGGTCAACATATTTTCCTAGAATAATGTTTAAGTAAACCACAGATTATCTTTAAGTTACTTCGTAGTCGTATCGTTGGAGATTTTGAGCTGTCCTGTCGCAATTTGTATTAGCATAATGTCAAGGAATGAATTTTGAATTTGTCCATGATATTTGCATCATCTTTAAAAGTGATTTATTTGTGTTGTTAAAACAAAATATTTGATTATTTCAAAAAGGTCTTCGTAATTGCGAAACCTGAGACTTGAAAGGTTTATCGAAATCGGTGTAAATAGTATGCATATGGAATTGCTTCCGTGGCTAGTGGATTTAATTAAGATGTATGGCCCCTATCCAACTGGAGTTTTCCATGAGTTGGCGAGTTCGAGAACATTTGAACAGCGACAACACAGTCGTCCGCGTTTGTGCGCGACGTTAAATCTACTAGACGAGACGTTGAAGATACGCCAACGCTTGTATAACGCCAGTGGATTAGCGGCCTATGGATTTAGCGCAGATTATCGAAGACTTTAAATTAAAATTCGACTTAGTAATCTCACTCGAATATCTAACATATCCATGTAGATTCCGTTTTCCGAATTTTATTTTGAAGTCTTTGACAATTGTGATTAACCGTTTTGTGATGATAATACTACAATAATAATTTATCATAAATAACTTCCGATTTCCGACTTTCATACTTTATGAATAGCACATAGTTTTCATTACACTATACCTTACTCTATACCATAATGTGGATTTGGATAGATTTACAACTAAAAGTTAAGACTTTAAGTTTGTGAGGTGGATCTCGGGGAATGTTTCTAGGTGCTACGTTGGAATAAATTATTTTACAAAATTAACTGTGTTTTACTTTTGATACTTATCTACCCAAACGTAAATAAAAACATCGTGACCTGAGGCTCAGGTAACTTCGGTATTATACCTAAGTATAACATATTCTGTCCACTGAATATATCCGATAAAGCCATTTTACATTGTCCCAGGCATTGCAGCGTCCCTTAAAGCATAAATACCAGTTGCTGATGCTGTATAAATATCTACAGTATAGCTGTGAAAGGCCAATTTAATTTACCCAATCATTCACCCTAGTTAATTTTAAGGATTTAGGTAAGTACTGTACAATTAAGTGTCCATTCCGCTACTTCTGAGTTGTCATATCAATATGACTACCAGGACAAACATGGGCTGGTAGTCATAGCTTTTTCCTTCCCCTGTATAAATAAATACTTGTCTGTTTGTTGACACGCTTAATTCTTTCTTGTACTAACGCTGCTTAACCTGTTGGAAGAGGTGATCGAAAAGAAAAACTGTTTATTAACTAAACTATTTTAATCTATCAAATTGAAGTATCACATAGGAATCAAAGAAGTAAAAAAATATAGTTTTCGTTCTAAACGAATATAGATATAAGAATACTGTTATATTCTAGGTTATATTATAATCCAGCTGGGAGCTCAGTTGGTGACCTTGACGGGAGCCGATTCAACTCCAACCCAGAAGACGGCGCCGTTGAGGGCTACGGTCGCTCTGAAATAAAACAAACCTCCGATAAAATATAAACACATTGACAAACTGCTAGAATGCTATAGGGCCATCCAGAAATTACGTGACACGTCCACGGCTGGATAAAGGCCTCCCTCATGGAACTTCAAGACCACGAGGCGGGTTGGCGAGCGCAGCGCAGTACGGGATGTTGATACACGGAATCATCTTCTGTAGGTATCCCATGGCAGTCCGTCCATCTGGTAGCAACTTAATTTTCTAACAGAATTTGACAATTTTTATACCAGTTTATTTTAAGCGGTAACTCTGGCATCGTTTATCATCTTAAGACAAAGAACTGAGGTTATTTATTTTGCTTCCTACAACCGCATCTACAGGTCTGTCGCAACTGCAAGCCGAGTAATTGCAATGTTATGTCCCAATGTAGACTCATTTGAACTAAGTAGGTACTTACTCTAGGTACCTACTCAACTCCATCGTCATTCATTTAGCTTAGAAACTTAGAATAATAGTGTTTTTATTCTAAGCTTAGGACTTTATATTTAACATTATTCTCATGACGACCTCTGTGGCTCATTGGTCTGAAAGCCGGCTGAGACCCAAGAGGTTGCGGGTTTGATTCCGCTGGGAGGACGGTTTGCTTTTTTGCAGATATTTGTCCCGAGTCTGGTTATTTTTGGTGATAACATACCTACATAGAAAAATAACCAGAATTATTTATTTACAAAAAAAATGTAAGTAAGAGTTCTCTCAAAGATCTTGTCATAACACAAGCTCTGCTTACTTTGAGGCTAGATAGTGCTGTGTAAAATGTCCAGGTTTATTAATATATTCTACTACAAATAGAGTTCGTGTCACCCGTTGTGAACACATCGAGTTATCAAGGCTGACGGATATATCAAAGGTATTGTTTTGTGACAGGTTGTTGCGCGTTATCAGCACATAATCATTCATTATAATAGGATTTTCTCAGGAGCTCCTTTCTCGGCTAAAGCTATTCTGTGTCTGGCAAATCGATTATTGCAGCAGTATTTACAAACTCATTAGATTTTTTGTGTCTAAGATAGGCAGAGGGAAAGGTCCGTAAGTCCTTTTAAATAAAATTGTCTTTGCTGAGCGACCACATCCCGGGAAACTATAAAACATAAACAAAACATTGATATAAAATCAATGAAACAAAACAAAAGCAACGCACATAACCCTCAAAATAGGTTTTTCGTACATAGTCGTTATGTGTTTGCTCAGGTCAACACGGAAGTGATAATTTATTTTACTGTAAAAAAATGCAAGTCATGTAGGTACCTAAGTATAATAGACTACATTATAGGACTTACATATTTAGGGTTCCGGACCAAAATGGTAAAAAGGAACCCTTATGGTATCACTTTGTCTGTCTTTCTGTCACAAATTGATATCTCGAGAACTACTGATGCTTGAAATGGTCGACTTGAAATTTGAAATGGTCAAAGATAGCACTTTTTTACTAATTTAAGATATAATGAAAATGTTAAAAAAATGCTTATTATGATAGCAAGGGGCGGATAGGGGATCTCAAAATTTTTAGGTGAAGTTTCTAGGTTGTGTGGGGTATATATGAAATGTACATATGAAAGGAATTCATTTGCATATTAATATAAATAATAAACCATTATTTTTCCATAAGGCCGTATCGTTTCCGAGTTATTTACAAAAATGTAAAATTTAACAGTCCTCCCCCCCTTATCTCCGAAGTTTGCAGAGATAAACCCGTGAGACTTTTATAGCTAATAGAAGTGTATGTAAAGTTTATAGGAAAATCATAGCGTTCTCTCTAATTTGCATAATTTTTAGACAAGGGGGGTGGAAAGGGGTTTTCAAATTTTTTGTGAAGTTACTAGGTTGTGTAGGTTATCGTATTTATTTCCACATTAATAAATAGTTTTTAGTTTTTCTTTAAGCCGTATTGTTTTTGAGTTATTTACAAAAATGTTGAAAAAACGACCGTTCCCCCCAGTATCTCCGAAGTTTGCAGAGATAAACCCCTGAAACTTTTATTGCTAATAGGAGTGTATGTAAAAATTACAGGAAAATTATAACGAACCCTCTAATTTGCATAGTTTATTTAAAAATCATCGAAAGTGTAAAAAATCTACATAAGTTCCGCTATCAGACAAGAGATGACGCTGTCAAGGTTCTCCAACAATTATAAACGGCCTTTATCATAAATAATATTGAATGGTGGCACGGAACCCTAGGTGCGCGAGTTCGATTCGCTCTTGCCCGGTTTTATTTTATTTGTTTACACAAGTTATACCACAATGCCTAGTCATTCGCGTTGATGTCAAACTAATTCGCACCTTATTATTTGTAAATCTGTCAATTTTCGTGCATTGTCATAATTATAACGTCACACCAACTCACTTGGAAAAAAGTTTTTACAGGCGAACGAATTCAATAACGTGCTAAAATCAAATTGAAATGGGTTTTGTGATGTATAGCTATAATATAATGTACATTATGTTAACAATAATTATAATAAACTAGCGATCTCGGCAGACGACGTTCTGCTAATTTGGTAACATAACAACAGCAGCACCACCTGTGGCCGGGAACCCATTGAAATATACACACAACATCCAAGTCGGTCCGTTTAGGAGGAGAGGTGACAAACGCACGTAAAGAAGATTTGTTTGTATACAGGATGTACCTATATGTTTCCGGGTTTGCTAAAGTGGTAAGAGGCGGGAAGTGCGGAGGGACTCTAGGCGGCAGCACAGAGACCTAATATAATACCTAGACTAGACGCCAGGCACTTCCCACTCTACGTACGCAATCAGTTGTATCATTTATTACCCTCCATACCCACGTAAGACGTCGATGGACGTTTGAGGTTTTATTTCTTAATTTGTCATTTGTATGTGGCCTTTATTCCTTTGGGTCCAAATAAATAAACAGTGTCTTTGTCTCTGAACGACAAATAATATTGTCTATGCCTTTCATAAAATTCGACGATGCCTGTACAATTTGGGCCATCTATCTGGCCTGTGGCATTTGTACGGTCGTGCCCCAAAATTAAATTCTTTATCATACTTATTCAAGGTTGTGGCATTTGTCCATCACACCCCCAAATTCAATTCTTTAACGTATAAGTAGTAGGTACCAGTAATATTTTGATAAGTAGTACGTGTATTATATTATCTGTGGTAGTACCTGAATTTGATTTCGTCATTCAATCCAGCTGGGGGGGTCCATGTGTAGATCAGCTTCTGACTATCGATTCGGGAATCATGCTTCTTGTGGGTCACAGCGTTCTGTCAAAATACAACAACATTAGTTACAGTATAAACTTAGTAGATATCTTCCTATCTAAGTACGATTATCTATCACAAAGATTCTGTAAAACAAAATAGTAACTAGCGTTTATTTTTAATTATTTATAATTGAACGTATAAATTTTCATCTTCAGAAGATGAAATATATAAAAGATATAAGATATACATATATAAAACATATAGCACTAATATAATATTCATGCAAGTCATCGCTAGGTGCATCTATGACATAGTGCGTCCTCACCTATTAACAACATCAGGCAATATTTTGGTCAAGGCTCTGTCTTTGCCGTGTGAAACCTTAGAGTTGAGAGTTAACAACGTCACCATTACAAATGTTTGTATTGACTAATTTATATATTTATATAATAAGGACACTGTCTACATGTGCAAAGTTTCAACTTGATTTGTTCGGTTGGTTTTACATGATGCGTTTTTGCAAATTAATAATATTAATTGGCAGGATGGGCCATTCACATTTATTCCACATTATGATGTAGGTATATGCTTATGGATCAACACGTCTAAAGTTGGCTAAGCGTATATAGTTACTAAATTAATGACACTAACGGACGGAAACCGCGGGTTCTCATATGTTTCTTTTACCGTACGTGTTATATATAAGTGTAAAAGCCGATTTTTCAATTCTCAGATATCCTTATCCAATGAATAGAGTGAGACAACAATACGGTATTGATAAATGTTAGAGCCTAAAGTGGTTATAAGTGTGCACACATGTAAGTGCTTGATTTGATTATAGATATATTGTCTTTTTAAAATGGTAAAAAGAAACTCTTATGGTATCACTTTGTCTGTCTGTCTGTCACAAATGGATATCTCGAGAACTACTGATGCTATCGACTTAAAATTTGAAATGGTTAACGATAACACTTTTTTACTGATAAGTATAGCATATATGTACAAAATGTAAAAAAATATTACCTACAATATTCTTAATATGACTGCAGGGGGGCGGTTAGGGGATCTCAAAATTTATAAGTGAAGTTACTAGGTCGTGTGGGGTATCATATGAAAGGTATTCATATGCACATTAATAAACATTTTTTATTTTTCCTTTAAGCTTTATCGTTTCTGAGTTATTTACAAAAATGTTGAAAAAACGACCGTACACGATACGGCTTAAAGAAAAACGAAAAACTGTTTATTAATGTGCAAATTAATACCTTTCATATGATACCCCACATCACCTAGTAACTTCACACACATTTTGAAAACCCCCCTTCCACTCCCCTGGTCTAAAAAACTATGCAAATTATAGAGTTCGCTATAATTTTCCTATAAACTTTACATACACTTCTATTAGCTGTAAAAGCTTCACGGGTTTATCTCTGCAAACATCGGAGATAAGGGGGGGGGGGGGGGGCTTATACAGGTACATATGTACATTATGTTTTTAACACATAATAAAAATACCTGTAACCAGTTATAAACGTCACCAGTCATGAAGTCAGCATTAAATGTACCTGGTCTGTCTTATTTTCAACAAAACCTAGGTACCTGTAGTTATGTACCTAGCCTTAATCTATCGGAAGTACCTCTCACTAACTTCATCCGGTATTAAGATTTCCCGTGTCGTAAAATTTTGATTCCATAGCAACCGAGTAGGCTGAGTGAAGGGCGATTCAGCCTAGCTTAATGTCCTCGGATTGCTACAATGCTATGTTACCTTATTATTGCGCAGCTACCTAATATTCATAAGATTAAAGTTCATTGTGCCCTATGACAGGTAGGTGTGCTTCATTATTGTAATACTACAGGTAAGTAGTTGAAACTACATATTTATCTATCTAAGATATAAAAACCGCGAGGTCAGCTCTTTATGACTTCCCTTATATATAACGAACACAGGACTTATTGCTGCGCGGCGGGCAATTTGTAAACGACCTTGTCTTACTAAAGTTACAAATGTGGTACTTATTAGGTAAGTACCTAATATAGTTAGTATTTTTTAATTTAGTTTTTTTCTACCTTTAATCTAGTCCACATTACACACAGGTTAGCTGGAAGAGAATGCTACTTAGCATTAAGTTCGCCTATGTACAGTACTTTAAAATTTGTGCAATAATAATTTTCTATTTATCTATTTTTTTACACGTCTGTCCAAATATCCACAGCATTCTCATAAAGTGCTTTGTCATGCATGTGATAAATCTCTCACTCCATGTCATTTTAAATTAATAAATAGATTATATTTTTATGGATTCTTATGGTCCTTGAATTGTATTGCATTCTTCTAAATTCTAAAATATACACCATACCATACACGCTATGTTACTGATGTTACTTCATATAACATTAGCTATTCGTCAAAATCGGTCTAGTCGTTACAAATATTGATCGTTTAAATGATTCTGGGCACGGCCAACATGTGATTGCTGTCTAGCTTCACATACGAGGTCTGGGTTCTATGTAATATCTAAAGCAATGATTCATTAAAGTTCGTAATCTTGACTTCCTTCAAAAGTTTTTGCTACGCTTTGTCGCGTACGAACGAGGAAGTAGGAAGAAGGAAAGTGGAAAATACAATATACAAATAAATTTAATTAAGTTAATTACAAATCCTTTTTTTGTACCATATGTATATTTTACGTTTATTTTTACTCTTTTGACTCATCAAGTTCTGTATTTTACTTTGTTCATTGTTATTTTATAATATTTCCTGTTGTTGTAATTACCCATTATTTTTTTCCTGTTTATTTTATTTTATGTACTTCTATCTGGCTTTGATTGTTCTTGTTCTTGATTGTTATTTTGATAAGATTTTTTTATTTTATAGATTCTAGCGCCTTGGGGTGTAGACTCCGTAATGTTTTATATCTACTGTGCAATAAATAAATAAATGATTTCCAAATGTAGAACGTTTATACGAGAATTGAAATTCAAATTCCTAAAACGATAAATAAGTAACTTGCCTTTAAAGGCATTATCATTGTGGTATGTACAACAAACAAACCGCCTGCTAATGTGCAGTACATTAGCAGGCGGTTTGTTTTTGCTTGTTTACACCCTAGTGGTGTTTTAACATGTGCCATAAGACATCATTGGTTTCGCCAGTCATCCTAGAGCACACTAACGTAATATAAATTTGCAGAAACGATGTCGCCACAGCCGAAATCGGCATGGAGGATCATCGTCATCATCATGTTCAACAAAATACACAAATGTGGATGCTGGAAATCTTTTTATACATCAAAGTACCTACCACAGCACCTGAATAATAGCCAACTAACAGCCTGCAACAACAGCCCTGACAGCTTAGTTGGCTATATAAGTGCTGGGCAAGCCTTATCCATTATACATATCACAACGACCCAAGCACTGCAGCGTCCTGTACCTACAGCCTTTCCTTGATTAGCCCATAAGAAAAATAAGCTATTGCGTAGGGCATCACGTCTTGGAAACGTGATTGCTATTGCTGGCACCAAAATTAGCACCAAAAAATATTGCACATTCACAGGCTGACTGCAGTATGGAGCGTGGAATCTTCTGTATGGAAGTACTCGTATAGTTTATAGCTTTCTTCTGAATAATAGCCGACTAAGCTGGGAGATTGGTATTGGTGCTTGGCAAGCCTAATCCATCTACAATGACCAAGGCGTTGTAGCGTGAATTGAATACTAGTTGTTGAACACAAATGCAATGCTGTTTAATTTTTTTGCATATCCCTTTTCCCAGATCTACACTAACGTCTCGCATCACTCAGTATTGTGGGTGTCCCTAGCCAGATCAACCAGACCAACTCCTTAAAATAACAAAAAGTACTCTTAGTCGTTGCTTCCAGGAGCATCTCTGAAGAGATTGCAGATGTTGTCGATGTGAAAGGGCTCAAGGACGGGACTACAGAGTCCCGTTCTCATTCTAACGTCTCTTATGGCCGTGTAGTAATACATGCTCCACTGTCATTGCTGCTTCAAGACATGCGCGACACATTCCACTGCCTGTGGCTCATGTCTTTAGGAGATGCTGGTTAAGATCACAGTGCGATGATACAATGCACAATGCGGGGTATTTGTTATAATTTTGTTTATTTCTGGGAGCATGTGATTTGATAGCATGCCGTCCGTAGAGTATGCGTTCCCATTTTTTGGTTGTCTTTTTTCGGAGTTTAATTTAAGCCTTTTTTATGTGTTAACTATGTTTTTACTTATAAAGATACTCACGCCTGGCTCGCCGCAGTTGAGGAGCTGAGCGAACTGGTCGTTGGGTGCGATAGTGAACTTGCCAACTGGTTTATCTCCCTGGCGGGCTTGGAGGAGAAGGCCTCCGATCTTGTCGCTTGCGGATAGTCCGGTGATAACCACCTCCATGGGAGTTCCGGCTTTTACTACCTGCGAAAAAGGTTTATATATTTTGAATAGATATATTTTTTTACACACCTTAAATCACTAGAGAAACACTGAAAACAATATGAGAATTGGCGTAGGCCGCCAGGTCGAGTCTACTAGACGTTAGCAGAACGATCTCTACTTGGCGATATCTATTTACCATTGAATGAGACTGAGAATTCGGACCTGTGCATTTCAAACAAAAGGTAAGGTCCTGTTATGAAGCATATCTACGAGCTCATTGGGTACCTCGTATTATGTACTCGTCCTGGTTCCTAGTTCAAAAATAGCAAATGAGAAATTTGAAAATCTTAGGTTTATTTGTCACTTTAAGTTTAGTCACTGGAAAACATACGTTATAAAATAATATTAAAATATCATAAAAGTAACCAAAAGAAAGAGAACTTGATTGGTAAGCAATTGAAAATGATAGAGAAGATTATATGCACACACAAAATTTCATAATTCATCTTATTTTTGAAAATATCTATATAATATAACTAGCCGCACCCCGCAGTTTCACCCGCGTAGTTCCCGTTCCCGTGGGAATTTCAAAAAATCTCTTCTTAGTGCACCTCTAGGATACCCAAGGTATATGTGTGTCAAATTTCAAGTCTCTTGGTCCAGTGGTTTAGGCTGTGCGTTGTCTGTCAGTCGCTCAGTCAGTAACGGAAGAGTTTTATACATTGTAAGATAATTTATGATAACTGATAACGTATTTCTCTCCTTCATCATCATCATTTCAGCCCAGTTACACCCACTGGTTGCAGGACTCCTCTTTATATTTCTGCTTAAATTTGTTTACAGACGAGTACATACATATTTCACCAACAACTATCATTAGTAAGTTAATGTTAAACTTCGTCTCTTTAGCTTTTTAGTTTTTTGTATAAATCAGACTCCATTTCTCCTTATTTCGCAGCAAGCTTGAGCTTTGGTGTTTCTTTGTTGTCAAAACAAACTTTTAAGTTACGGTTTTCGTTCATAGTATATTTTCCCAGTCTTATAGTTCTGATAGGCTTAGGACAGTTTTTATCTATATGGTTTAGGACTTTCGTGACCTCTTGATCATCATGATTTTGTCTAGAACGATAGGTCTTGTTATTTATTTCGGGAATACCCGCAACAAGGATATATTTTTCGCGATCGTTACGGTCCCGCAGCTCATGTATGAGATCTTAGTTAGTCGAAAGCGGCGGCGTATTGGTAGAGTCGTGGTTGGGACCGTAATTGGCCCTGGAGTCTCTGCGCCACGGAGTTCCTTGATTTTCAATAATGTTCGCTTCTATTTCCTTAATTTTGTCTTGTGTTGTTACGTTATTTGACTTTAAGTTTTCTATTTCGGATGTTGCGTTGCGGATTTTATTGTTTGAATTTTGCTCTTTACTTCCGATATTTCATCACGGATTTGGTGCAGTTTCATTTTGGGTTTTGCGAAATTCTTCTAAGAAAGCCATATTTGGGTTTGAAAATTATTAAAATCTTTTTTGTAGTCATGTACATCTGCTGGTTCTTTTCTTTTTCGTTCTCTTAGGTTCATAGCTCGAGGCATATCATCATCGTAATTTCGAGTTGATAGGTTTGGTACGGATCCACTGGCAGTCCCGCTTGCGCTTATGAGTGACGTATTGGAGCTCATTGTATTGTGATGCAGGTATTCACACACGTGCGAAGGTGATGCACTATGAGGCGACACTCTTTACTCGCGGGGGTGGGGGCACCGCGCTTGCGCAGCGTAAAATCACAGGGTCTTTAGTGTCCATTACACACAATTAGCAAAATTTCATTGTATTTCTTTGAGTTCAATATCACTTTCGATTATTGAGTATTTAAAACAAAAGGCAAACATTGCATACACGTCTGTTTCCGACAAGCCCCAGAAGGCTTTTTTCTTTCTATTTGTTTATTTCTGTTTACCCAAAATTTTATATTGCAATATTATATTTTTAACAAAATATTATTCTCTCTAATAGGTAAGTACATATTGTAGTTTTACTTGCACTTCTTAGGCATTTCAGACTTACCTTGGTGCTTGTGGTGATGGTGTAAGGTGGCGGACTTTTCTGAGCAGAGACAGGGTGCTTCGGGATCATGTCTTTGCAGGCAGTATCGGGAGCTCCAGTGGAGTACGCCTCCGCGTAGGCCACCAGGGCGACGAGAACCAACACTTTGAACATCTTGATATCTGGATAAAAGATGAAATAGATTCATAAATAATACCCGACATTAGGGATCGTCCTTTAATTACGTGAGGCGATTTTGATGATACTTTTTGTCCAAACCTAATCTCTAAAAAGATCTAATCTAATGTAATTCAGTATTCGATCAGTTATCCTCAGGAAACGACTTCAAGAAACCTCAAAATGATTTAAGAGGCCTTTGTGAAAACACACAACCTACCCTTTTTTATTGGTACTTAGGTAACAATTTGCATATTACTGGGTAGGTACCTAATTAAGAACTTAATTGCATTTTAAAAATACGTTTCATGAAATGTAATGTTTTTTGTACATTATGTATAAATAAAAATACCTATGTAAAAAAAATTGTAGAACACTGTTGTCACGGATTCTGAGCTAGAAGAGTAGGTTCATTTAGTATTCATCAAAGATTTAAATCGTATTAAATTTTTAGTATCCATGGAGTATTTTGGGCATGGAATTAACCCAAAATTACTGTGCGTAAGTCAAGTAAATCATATTAAATTTTCTTAATATGATTTACTTGACTTACGCACAGTAATTTTGGGTCGATGTCTGTATTGTGATGTAAAGATGACACAATTATTCCGTAAACTTTATAATCAATTAATCAATCATTGGCCTTTTGATATCTATAAAATAAATTTAAGCAGCGTCTGTTTCTCAGGATCGGCACTTCCTTTAACTTTGTAAATAACAAAGTTAATCATTGTGAGAATCTTGTCACTTAGTTAAAATAGTTTTATATAACTTATTTATTTTTATATCAATAACAATCGTTCAAGTTTAATAGACACACAAAACAACTATTTCTTAGAAAGAAATAAAACTGCGTATAGAAAACCGCTACATAATTATTTTATCAGTGTTTTCTTCCTTCAGACCGTTATATATTGTGTGGCATGGACAGCCACCAAATCAAAAGGTTCAAAGCTCAAACTACCACCGGAAGAGTTAAGAAACCAGTTTAAAGAACACCAAATTCCTAACTGGCAGAAACGCCTTGAGAGAAAACTAGACGACAAAAGTTAGGACGCCTGACACAATATAAAAACGGTAACAGAAGTAGGGCCCTCGATAAACAAGTTGATAAAATATTACACACAATACACGAGTCACCAAACACAGACCTTAACCACTACATTGATACCTTAAAACAAAAATTGAGTGTTGTTAGTAGTCGTCTTAAACGGTACAAGGAATGCGACGACAGAAACGCACAAAACACTCTATTCAACAATAACGAAAGAAAATTTTACCAGACTCTCTCAAAAAACACTACAAACAACCCAATACTATCCGATAACTCTGCAAACAACACTCAGGCCAACACCAACCAATTAGATCACCCTGAACTGCGTCAATTCTGGGCTGGAATATGGGAAAATCCTGCTAGTCATAACGAGGAAGCCATATGGATTGAAAATGAATGTGCAAGATACTCAGAACTAACACCTATGGAGTATGAGAACATCCCAATAAACGTATTGAAGAAGGTTTTACACGGCATTCACAACTGGAAAACACCCGTTTCAGATAGAATTCATTCATTCTGGTATAAAAAACTAATATCTATCCATCCATATTACAATCGCATCAGTATTTTTATAAAAAACTCGACACACTTCCCAATTATGTCACAGCTCTTAACCACATACATGATATTAAAAGATCCGGAAGACACAGCGAATCCAGCAAAATATAGGCCAATCACTTGTCTCCAGACTATCTACAAAATCATTACAGCATGCATATCACAACCAATTTACAGACACATTAACACCAACAAAATACTGGCTGAACAACAAAAAGGTTGTAGGAAGTTCAGTCTGGGATGTAAAGAACAACTAACTATTGATTCAGTAATACTCCCGTGAACACAAAAGCTTAAATCAGACCTCTTTACCACGTACATTGACTACAAAAAAGCTTATGATTCGGTCCCACACACATGGCTAATCAAAATGTTGGAAATTTATAAAATTCATCCAGATCTTATTTAATTTATTGTAGGTCAATGACCCAGTGGACAACCCAACTGCACGTACAAACACTCAATAGTGCAGAAACAACACCGATAGCAATCAAACGCGGTATCTTTCAGGGAGATGCACTCAGCCCACTATGGTTCTGCCTTACCTTGAACCCTATATCGAATCACCTTAATTCAGTGAGGTCAACTCTATCAGCATTCTGTCTGGGGAAAAAAATGTTCTTACTTATTCTTTCGGAATAATTAACTGGACCAAACTGAGTTAAATAGCCTACAACGTCTCATTAATGTCACCATGACCTCTCATGAACTTCGCAAGCACCATCCACGCGTATGTATTCAAAGGCAAATCCTAACTCGAGTAGAAGGAGGTAGGGGTATTTTCAACATCCCAAATCTGCACAATAGACAGGTAATGACACTTCGGACATATTTTCACAGCAAAACAGAAAAATCAACTCTTCCATAAGTCTGTAGTTGAGTTAGACCAGAGACTCACAAAGCTTAACTTACAGGACCGCAACAAACAAAGAAATAAAGAACTTACAGACAGACAGATACACACCGTACATACATACAGACCATACGAGTGGTCCCTTAAATCTCTACATGGGAGACATCGCCACGATTTGAGCCACCCAACCGTCGACATCCAGGCATCGAACGAGTGGCTCCATCGAGGGGAACTCTTCCCGGAGACGGAAGGTTTCATGATTGCCATACAGGATCAAATAAGACTCGTAATTACCAAATGCACATCATAAAACTACCCACTTTAGCTACTGACTTATGTAGGCGCTGCAACCAGGCTTCAGAAACTATCCAGCATATTACCGGGGCTTGTAAATATATTGTGCAAACAGATTATAAAGTACAGGCTTGACCAGGTCGCCAATATTATACATCAACGCATGGCGACCGAATATATTCTGATAGAAACACTTGCAAGACCAACACCTTATTACAAATACACCCCCGATACCGTGCTGGAAAGTTCCACACATAAACTCTATTTCGATAAGGATGGCTCCTTACAGACAAAACTACCCACTACAATAGACCAGATTTGACACTTATAGACAAAGTTAATAAAACAGCACTACTTATAGACATAGAAATCCCCAACACACACAATTTGCAAAAAACCATAGCTGAAAAACTCGCGAAGTACATAGACCTATAAAATTAAATCACCAGAATATGGAGTTTAGATAAAGTGTCAATCACCCCGATTGTACTTTCTACAACGGGAGTAATACCTAAACAACTATTTCAGTCACTCGCCAAACTAGACCAGCCTAAACACCTTCGCTCTGTTACAGAAAGCAGTTATCCTCAACACGTGTAGGATAGTTAGAAAGTTTTTGCAAACTGATGTTTCCATTGACGCAATCATGTCTTCTAATGCAGTCCACAGTCTTCTAACCATGGTGCATCTAGAAACACAACTCATGCGCACTTGGCTTAGGCCCAACTTAGGTAGGTACCTACAGTGTTTTTTTTGTGCACATAAGTAAAAAAATAAATGTAAAACATTTAATTTAAGATTTAAGGAATAAAGTTTAGTAATCAAGTAGGTAAATATAATTAGCCAGGTAGGTACTTATCAATCGTAACAAAAACATAAATGTGAAAATGGAAGCCAAATTATATTTTTTTTGTGCAATAAATGTTTTAAATCTAAAGTTTAGTTAGCTTGTAGGTAAATAAAAAAAAGCCAGGTACTTATCAGTGTACCAATATGTCGCAAAATCGAACGTATAATTTGAGAGGTTAACAAACCAGGTCATGGTCTGCAGTTCTTCAGGCAGCTAGCACTCCAATACTGGTTCCACATGGAGTGGCGTAACGAAATATTGCACAGATTTGTAAAGTAAACAAACCAAAACAACACTATTTTTTAGATTTTAAATATGGTTGGAGACTGGCTCTATGGCTGACTGCGTGATTTATAATGCTGATACAGATTTGCAACAGGCGCGTAAATCTCGCAATCATCGTTGTCAAAGGTCTAGTCTTGTCTGTATTTTTATTTTATGGCTTATGTGTTTGGTTTTACACAATTCCTTCAGTGTCAAGTTTATAAATTCTTATGTTATTTGTTTGATACTTATTAGTTTGATAGAATTAGAGGTATAAAATCGTGTTTTTAGTTGTTTAAACTATCTTTATTCCACTTTTACGTTATAGGTACCTAGGTAAGCTAAATTATAAAAAAACTAAAAATCAATGGTTTTAATGTTGTTTTAAATTGTTGCACACGACAAATTACTTAATCTTTGTAATAAAAAAAACTGTGATTTACGTCTAAAATTAATAAAATAGCCTACCTTTAACACAAGACCGGGACGTGCGAACGCGGGTACAGATTGAAACAACCGAGTAGATTGACATGAAGCTTTATATGAACGCTATTTGTATGGAAAGGCAGAAGGCCATTCATAACAGTTTGTAAAGTAATGTAGGTAGGTATAGCATTACCCCAAAATTATAATGTACCATCGTCATAGGGGACTCCGTATTAACTTAATTTGTAAGCGGAAAATGCATTGTTTATTTTATCTTTAAGTAATCTTAAGTATTTCCTTATTGTTTAGATACCTATGAGATATAATTTAGGATGAAGGTAGGTAATTAAATAATTTATTACCTAAGTAATTAAATGTTGCATGATAAATTAAGGACATTTTAAAAAGACAAATTCTAAGCACGAAACTTTACAATTTGATGGATTTATTTATATTTTTTTTTTTATAATTAATTAATCTGGAACTAATACCGGTAAAACATTACATGCGGTCACAACCGAAACTGCAATATCTTGCATCTCATTATCATATAATAATAACATAAACACGGGAATTTATCGCGTAATACCTTTGATTATTCCCGTCCCGACGTTTCGACTGTGTTTCAACAATCGTGGTCCCGGGTTGACTTTTGTTTGGAGAGTCAACCCGGGACCACGATTGTTGATGTTATTATATTATAATGAATTGTGATCGCGAAAGTTTACGAAAAACTATCTTGCATCTCAGCTGGCTCTTCTTCACCCACTACGCCATGGAGGTCGCTTTGTTATACATGGTTATACCTACCTACTATTGTAGAAGAAGTAATATAAGAAGTAATAATGGGAACTATGCGTAGGTATATGTGTTTTTGTTTTTTATTCATTGACTAAGAGTTATTCCAAAGAATTATGATGAAATTCTGGTTCCAAGACATTAAAATAAGGAAAACCCGTCATTCATCAACCAAGAACAAAGAAAAGTAGCGTTCTTACCGCAGATGATCGAACGAGGTGCAAAATATTGCGGCTTCACTATTCACCACATTAAGATACCTATTAAGACGGTAGGTACCGACGTGGTACTGTGGTGGTTACCTACTAACAAAAGTCAAAGCACTCTAGGTACTCTGCCTATTTGTGATACCTAGTTTATTATAATAATCGACCTCTGTGGCGCAGCGGGCGAAGGTCCGCCTGCTACGCAAGAGGTTACGGGTTCGAATCCCACCTCGGAACAAAATTGTCTGCACGATCTGCAGATTTGTTCTGCAGATTGCAGTTCAGGGTGTTCTGGATGTTTTTCTATATATAATAAAAAATATCTATCTATGTAGTATAATATACATTACCTATATTGCATAATATATGTGGGTAAACTAGACTCAAATTCATCGATGAAAAATAAATACTTAGTGAATATAAATAATACAAATATAATTATTATTATATCATCTTCACAAAGAACGTGTCCTGCGAGCGTTATATCGCCGAAGTCAGCAGGAAAATTTATGGAATATGCACTCTGAAACCACTGACGGATTTACAAATTTACCGCCAGTACCTAGGCTAATATCTTTCGTCAATCCACTCTTCAATTGTAGTATATTAACAAGGTAGTAACTGTATTTTACAGGCGAACTATTGCATATTTTAAGAGCTCGATTTCTAAGGCTGGATTTAGTGCTCGACCGACGGTCAGCGCTGACATCGGTCGAACGTAGCATTCAGTAAACATATGAACGGCTATAGTGCAATACTGATTGTAACCTACGCGCGTACATCTACGTCTTGCTGACGGGAATCATCGGACGAGCTAGTCGGTCCGCTGACGCGCCTCATGCGTGCGTTCAGTGCCACGCAGACGCAGCGACCTAGCGCACGCGCGTATGTAACATCGTAGACAAAATGAATATTGATACTTAGAAAATATGATAAATAAAAATGTATATCTCGTATAATCGCAACTTCGGATATGGTGTAGGTAATAAATTCTCCTTCAATTAGCCGATCTATAAGATAAGATAGATAAGATAAGATAAACACCTACACCTAGCACCTAAGCACCTACGCGCTCACCATCGGTCATGCTAAATCCAGCCTAAAAAATCGAGTCCCACCCTATATCTGTATCATTTGGAATGCCTCATTCTGATTTTGGCGACAGCGCACGCGTTTCTGCAAAAATGTAAAAACGCAGTGTCCATATTAAAATAGTGCAATATGAACGGAAATCAAGAAACATAAAAATAATAAAAGAAACAACAACCTACATGATGCCCTTTGGACGGGACAGACAACGAAAATCTTAAAGGTACGTTTGTGTACACAAAGTTAAAGTCTCTGGGTCAAATGGGAATCAACTGCGAATTGAATTTCCACGCAGGTGACCGCGAGCTATCCTGTAATGCATTTATGCATAATAAGCAAAAAGTTTTTAAAACGTTCTGCATTGTCCACGAGACAATTTCAAAGTACCCACTTTTGTACACTTATCTGGTTGGTATGGCAGGAGCTGCGAGCTTCATGCTGTATAATTTAAGTATTTAAGTATTTATTTCTTTAGATCAAAATAACTTATTCTAAAAACATTCATAACCATATTGTACAAATAAAAGAACTTCAACTACACATTGTACTTTAGCAGCCGTGCTAGGTTGCACCTGTGTTACAGCTGCTAAATTCTTCCATCATAATACCTAAAACTTTAAAAGAATAATACGATAATAAGCGGATAATAAGATAATTATCTTAGCTTGGAGGTACACACATGTAATAATTTTACCTGGGTAAAGAAATCAACTGCGAGTTGTTTTTCTTAAACAGTTTAGTTGCGAGCTACTCGTGCGTTCTGTGGTGCATTTATAGGAAGCAGAAAATACGTATATTCCAATGAATTAAAACGTTCTGCATTGTCTGTGAGAGACAATGTCCGATTATCCACTTTATTTTTTTCTATAAGTACTGCAGGCAGCTGCAAGCATTTTGTAATATTATACCTCTACATAATATGTACAAAATCAATTTCGGTTGACATGTTTTAACACACCTTAATCATTATAAGGTCATTCATTTTTCAAATGTACACAACTCATTGATTGCATTTTAAAGAAATAAAAATGCTAAACATAGTTTTACATATCGGCGGGACTAAAACTCGCTTTGATCTATTTAATATTTTATAAATTTTGGATAATAAGACAAATCAATTATAAAACAAGCTCTGCTGTGGGCATTCTTGTAACAATATTAAAGCAAAAAATATACATTAAATTAATAAATTAGCAGTAGTATTATTTTCTGTGAAAGGTTCATCCGGGGAAGTACTACCACCATACCTATTTCTGCCGCCAAGCAGTGATGTCTTCATTGCTGTGTTCCGGTTTAAGGGCCCAGGGGGCCGGTGAAATTACGGGCACATAAGACAGCTCTGTCTCAGGGTGACGGGCGCAATGCAGTGCAGCGTCGGTCACGTGCTCAGTGAACGTGATCACCGCGGCATTGCAATTGTTATAATAAATAATAAAATAAATATTGCTGGACAAATCACACAGCATCATCTAGCCCCAAGCTAAGCAGAGCTTGTGTTATGGGTGCTAGATGACTGATATACCTAATACATTATACAACATAGATAGATATTTTTATTATATATAGAAAAACACCCAGAACACCCTGAAGAAATATCTGCAGATCGTACAGACATTTGTCCCGAGGCGGGAATCGAACCCGCAACCCCTTGCGTCGCAGGCGGACCTTCGCCCGCTGCGCCACAGAGCTCGTCTCGTATAGGTAGAGGTTACCGCTTAACAACAGGTGGGCCTTCGGCTTGTCTCGTCATTTAGTAGTACAAAAAATACATGCATAATTTTTCTTGTAATTCTTGTAATTCTTTATTGCACACAAAAAAACATTAACAAAAAGGGTACAGAAACAAACATGTATAAAGGCGAGCTTAACCCTAAAGAGTTTTCTTCCAGCAAACCTGAGGCAAAGGAGATGCAATATACCTATTGGATAAGACAGATAAGTTTACAACAATAAATAAATAAAGCAAGAAAAACATATGCGACAGATTTATTATACATATATTATATATATATGTATGTACATACACACAATATATTATAATATAACGAAACGAAAAAAACGTATCCCAGCTTAAAAGTTTTTTAGGAATGCTAAATTATTACGGGCGGTTCATATCTAACCTAAGTATATACATACTTTGTTTACATAATCTATTAATAAAGGAAGTCAGGTGAAAATGGGATTCTAAGTGTAACAGACTTTTGTAAACGCCAAGCAATTTCTTCTCAGTGAACGAGTATTAGCTCATTACGAGGAGGGCCACGATCTAGTGTTATCGGTAGACAGAAGTGCGTACGGGCAGGGCGCCGGCGCCGTGCGCGCGCACCGCTACGCCGACGGCGCCAAGCGCCCGTTCAGCTGCGTGTCGCACACGCTAAGCGCGCCCGAGCGCAACTACAGTCAGCTAGACAAGGAGGCGCTGGCTATTTTGTTTGGGGTCACGAAGCACCACCAGTATCTATTTGGGAGGCGGTTCACGTTGACTGATCATCAATCTTTGACTTACATATTTAGTGATAAAGGCGGAATCCCACAAACGCAGCCAGTCGACTCCAAAGGTGGGCGTCGCGGCTTGCCTTATACGTTTTTGCAATCTAGTTTGTTAGATCGGTGGAAAACGGTCCGGCCGACGCGTTATCGTGATTACCGTTACCTCGGGAGGGTTGCTCGGCGGAATCGGTAGATTGCTTAAATTTAGTGGAAGAGTATTTGCTCGTTAGTTGTAAAGATATCGCAAAAGAAACTGAACGTGATAAGGCTATGTACTCTTTGGGTGGCCATCGGTTGCAAGCTGCGACGCGGAGAAACCTTACTTTTCTAGAAAACTTGATTTTGTGGTCAAATAAATAAAATGAAAAGTTTGTCGCGTTCGTATATTTACTGGGCGAACTTGGACCGAGATATCGAGCAGGTATGTAAGGCATGTGCCGCGTGCTGCAGCGTGCACGCCGTCTTTGGAGACTGCGCGGGTAAACGTTACCTCATCCATCATGGTAGACGCACACTCCAAATGGATAGAGGCTGTGCCCATGCGAAGTACCACGGCGGATAGCACTATTCAGGTTTTACGAAATATTTTTTCACGCTTTGGTTTACCGTCGCAGCTCGTAACCGACAACGGAACCCGTTTTTCTTCGCAAGAATTTAAAATGTATTGCATTAATAATTGTATTAAGCATACTACGTCGGCTCCGTATAGACCTCAGGGGAAAGGAGCGGCTGAAAATGCGGTTAGACGCCGGGTCTCGTATAAAGTCAATACAGGCCACGGCGTAGAATGGCGCAGGCATGCCGGTCAAATGATACCGGCTCAGAGAAGGTAGTTATTCGCTATCCCGAACGAGTGGCGTAGCCGTCAAGGCCGACTCGGATGGTAACAATGAACCTGGGGTCGATATAGGAGCCGATCATGAGGATTCATTTGAGGACGCGTTCAGCGGTGTCGATTCGGCCAGGTCGCCGCTTACTAAATCTGAGCGGGCTGCGGGTGCGCCGGCGTCGTCGCCGCCGCCTCGCCCGCGAGCGACGGCCGCCCCGCCCGTGCCCGCGCCCGCCGCCCGCGGCACTCTCTCCGCCGGACGCGTCCGCTCGCGCACTACGTGCCATAAAACGAGCCAAACAGGCGCTTCTAAATTATTTAGATTAATTGTTTATATTAAGTAGATCTTATGTAATATTTATAAGTATTTCCCGGTTTGTCGGGAAGAGGTGTAACGATCTGTTTTGCATCGTTATTGCATAGTTGCAGGTAGATTTAAGTTTCGTTGAATAAACCTGTCAATCGCTCACTCCGGCCTTTCATTGATGTCTCACTTTCCTCTGAATAATAGCCGACTTAGCTGGGTGGCAGGATCGTATAGGGCAAAGCCTAATCCATTTAAAAAGTCCCAGGCACTGCAGCGTCCCGTACAGCATGTATACGGCAGTTGTCGACGCTGTATAAATCATCTACAACAGATGTAAAGGCCTTACATAGACCTGTATAGTATATAGGAATAAAATTTGTCCCTTCCACAGATAATATTATAATGTCCCTACTGAATATAAGGAATAGGGTATTTCAAATTGCCAGTAAGCAACCAAAGTTAGAAAAATATAAGGAAAAAACCTTAATGTAGGAGGCGTAAAGCAATGCTACGGCTCGTTAAAAACGATAGGTAGTTTTTAGAAATATTTTGAACTATGTGATATTTTGATGCAGTACCCGCATCAAACTCAGGATTATTCTTTATGCTACTTATTAACTGAAATTCCATCTAAGTACCTAAGTAGGTGATGTAGTTGGTTAGTGTGCCTATTTATTTATTTGTTTATTACACGCAAAAACAAATAAACATTTGCAAAAAATACATAAAGATTTAAGTCTAGATAGTTACGTAAAAACATGTACATACAACCATAAATTACATTACTAGCAACAAGCAGTAAAAGTTAAAACAATGAGTTTTAAGTATACCAAAAAAAACCTAAAATTAACTACATTTTAAATAAGTACATAAAAATAATAATTAATTATAATAAAATCAGGTCGTGATTGCTCTTGACCTGATTTTAATGAGGTCGTTACCTGCGTTGTTTGGAGGATGCCTTTTAAATATTTGGTGAATTGTTTAAGATGTGAAGCAAACATCTAAGCAATCATCTCATATTAAAAGATGATATCCAACTCGACAGTTGGATATCATCTTTTAATAGATAATTGTATTGACGAGCCATTCTAGTCAGAGGGTTATAATATGAAACATTATTCTTGTATGTTTGCAAAACGAAAAGATTGATTTTATTCGAATTTCGTGCTCTGAATTTGATATTGAATGATATAACCGACAACAGCTCTGGAGAATCAGTTAATGCATAAATAATTTTATACAGATAGATTAAATCAAAATATATACCTACGTCTCGTCAGTTAGTTTCTGTACCTGATCTGTGGTCTCGTTTCGAGCGATTGTACATTAAACTTAAGCAGCCTCTCTTTATAGCTCAAGCTTAGGCGACCAGGTTGTAAACGATAACATAATAATTTAAGGCACTTCCTTTGATTTTTTTCTATATTTATACAATGAACTTTTATAATTTGGGGTCCATATAGGAATTTCGTACTCTAAAATATGTACATCTTACTAAGCAATTGAACAAATATATGAAACTACGAGACTTCCTAAAACCTTTTGTTGGTCTAAAGGCAAAACCTAATATTTGACTAGCCTTACTAGTGATGTGTTGATAATGTGCTCGGAATGTGAGTTTATCATCAAACAGGAAGTCTTTTACTACACTAGTTCAGCTCAAAATTTGGTTATCGAGTCTATAGTCATGTATGACCCTATTTCGCTTATTCATGAAAGTTATTGTAAAACAATTTTCTATGTTTTATTTGATTCATTTGATTAGTTTTACACCAAAGAGAGATTGTATTCAAGTCATTTTGAAGAGTCTGGCAGTCTTCGGCTACTGAGTCAACATTAAAAATCTTTAAATCATCGCCACATTCGAGTCTGAATAACCGCTGCTGTGAGCGGAGGAAGCACTGATTATTAAAATGATTAAAATCCATTTTTAGTAATTATTGACCTTGTTTTATTTTGCTTTTTAATCCAAAGCCGTAACGTAAAAAATGGTGTATTTTGTAAATAAAAAAAAGTCTAAAAACCTAAACCTGGTCTTGATTTAATTAGAATGTGTAAAAGATGAATTATACTTGTAACAAAATATAGTATTTCATATAAATAATTCTTCGTTTTTCAGAAAATTTGATAACTCTACAATATCCCTAGACATTGTTAATGTGTTTATACCAGAGATGAGTAATATAATTTCTCGTTTCTTGTAGTAGGTATACAGGGTGGGTCACAATTTTTGTGTCTTACTGAGGAGAGCTTCCATTTCTGTTGTTTTTAGAAAGTTTAGTTCATTTATAATAATTATCATTTCAGCCGTAGGAAGTTCACTGCTAGACATAGACCTCTCTCATGGATCTTCAAGTACTGGTCGTGTTGCCATACTCGCCACGCATGGCAGGCGGGGCAGGGGCAGTATGGGATAAACGGGAAGACGCTGCTGTCCATCTTCCGGAGGTATCCTCTGGCATTCTTACAGTTTCATGTCATTCTTACCACCACGGCAAGAGAGGAGGTGCAACATTCTACTACCGACACCCAATTAACATTTATTAACATTTTTGACATTTGTGTGAAAAACAAAATTATCTGTTTAGGGTTCCGGACCAAAATGGTAAAAAGGAACCCTTATCTTGTGACAGACAGACAGACAGACCTTATCTCTGTCTGTCTGTCTGTCTGTCAGTCACAAGTAGATATCTCGAGAACTACTGATGCTAACGACTTGAAATTTGAAATGGTTAAAGATAACACTTTTTTACTAATATCAAAAATGTTGATAAAACGACCGTTCCCCCCCTTATCTCCGAAGTTTCCAGAGATAAACCCGTGAAACTTTTATAGCTAATAGAAGTGTATGTAAAGTTTATAGGAAAATTATAGCGAACTCTCTAATTTGCATAGTTTCTTAGACGGTGGAAGGGGTTTAAAAAAATTGTGGAGTTACTAGGTCATGTGGGGTATCGTATGAGAGGTATTCATTTGCACATTAATAAAAGTTTCTAGTTTTGCTTTAAGCCGCATAGTTCTCGAGTTCTTCACAAAAACGTTGAAAAAAATAGCGTTCTCCCCCTTATCTCCAAAGTTTACGGAGATAAACCTCTGAAAATTTTATTGCTATTAGAAGTGTATGTAAAGATTACGGGAAAATTATAACGAACTCTCTAATTTTGCACACTTTAAAAATCATCGAAAGTGATTTGAAAAGACAAGAGATGGCGCTGTCAAGGTTCTCCAACAAATATAAACCGCCTTTATCATACGAGTATATCATATTGTATGATGGCACGGAACCCTCGGTGCGCGAGTCCGACTCGCTCTTGCCCGGTTTTATTTTTTCAAATTAACTTTTCATTATGATAGACGTTAAATAGGTTAACGTTTTTCGATCCATAGGGTTAACTACACTTAAAAAAAACTTTAAATGTACCTAATGATGATGATGTTGAGCAGGTAAGGTAGGTATGACAATAAAGTGAAATATTTTCAAGAATTGAATAATGGTCTCTTTCATCATTTCCACTTTACGAAATCTTTCTGAATGCAAATGCTTGAAAATACCGGAAACAGTAATGCTTTAAAATATATTTGAGGAGTTTCCTCGATTCCTCGTGGATCCGATCATCAGCACTACATCATCATCATCACCATTACAGCCGTAAGATATCCACTGCTGGACATAGGCCTTCCTCATTGACTTAGAGTTGTAATAACATCCCGTACTGCGCTCGCCAACCCGCCTGCCAAGCGTGGTGAGTATGGCAACTTCCCCTCATGGAGAAATCATGAGGGAGGCCTATGTTCAGTAGTGGGCGTTTTACGGCTGAAATGATGATGATGATTATAGGAGTAGGTACATTAAAAGTAAGTAGTCCGCAATCTTGGGTGTTCCGCCATGTTAGATTCAGAGTGACGTCACATAGCTGACCACGCATTGTAATCCAAAGTAAACATGTATACAAAATTTCAGATCAATTGGTTGAAGATAATATCTGCTTCAAAATTGAGTTGCAAGATTCCGCGAACAAACAGAGTTACATACATACAAACATACAGGGCAAACTAAATAAAAGCTTGTAAAAACAACGCAAATGAATAGATTATAGCACATTATTGAATCTATTCACTTTAGATGACACGCGAGTTAGGAAAAGAAGCGAACAGAAGAACCTAACTCGGTCGTTATAGTCACATTTTAAGAATTTTATTTTGTCTTATGTAACGTTTGACGGAGTTGGAGTAGATTCTGTCCCAAATGGTTTTGTTCTCTATGTAATCTGATATTTTATAATAAGCTTTATTGCAAAGATTGCGTTTGATAACGTTTTTGAATTTATTTGAGTTGGGAGTTTGTTGTAGAAGCGTACCTATGTATATGTCTGTGAGACCGGGTGGATCGAAAAAGTCGAATAACTTTCTAACCCGCTATCGATTTGCGTTGTGATTTCGAGTAGTCGCCTCATTGCACGTCCCGACGATGGGTCCAACCCAAAACAGCGACCCGAGTTCACGTTCCGTAGTTTTGGCGCAAACCCGGTGCGTGAGACCGGCCTCACCGATTGTGTTAGTCGAATGGTCAGTGAGTACCTACTAAACTTCTATTGATTTTTTTTAGTTAGAAATATTACAGTTTTTGTATAGTTCCTCGTATCAAAACACTCGTATAATTAAATATTGAAAACACCTTAGGTGAAAATCCCGGTGCGTGGGATCGGCGTCACCAATGTTGTAAGTCAAACTGACGTCACCAATGGCGGGCTAAAAACCCGCACTAGACATAGACATAGACATTCATTTATTTACTAAAGAGCACACAATACATTTTAAAACACAACGAAAACATTTACATTTAACATTTATACATAGTTTTTACTTAAAAAGAAAGACGTACTAGACGTATAACCACAGATTACAGAAACTAGTTTAACAAACAAACCAAACCTGTAATCGGTACTTATGTGATAATTTTACCACCATACGGCCCAACCACTTAGCTAAATAAATTAACAGCTACGAAATACGACTCAATCATCATAACAACATGACTTCATTGAAACTACGACGAAAAAAAACGGATTTGATTTTAGGTTTCCAAATCTCAAGAAAAGGAAAAAGCGAAATCCTATAGGATATATGTATGTATAGGTTCGTAAGTAAACTATTTTAATCTATCAAATTGAAGTATCACATAGGATTCAAAGAAGTAAAAAAATATAGTTTTCGTTCGAAACGAATATAAATATAAGAATACTGTTATATTCTAGGTTATATTATAATCCAGCTGGGAGCTCAGTTGGTGACCTTGACGGGAGCCGATTCAACTCCAACCCAGAAGACGGCGCCGTTGAGGGCTACGGTCGCTCTGAAATAAAACAAACCTCCGATAAAATATAAACACATTGACAAACTGCTAGAATGCTATAGGGCCATCCAGAAATTACGTGACACGTCCACTGCTGGACATAGGCCTCCCTCATGGAACTTCAAGACCACAGGGGGGTTGTTGCCATACTCGCCACGCTTGGCAGGCGGATGGGCGAGCGCAGTACGGAATGTTGATACCTACACGGAATCATCTTCTGTAGGTATCCCATGGCAGTCCGTACGCTGGTAGCAATTTAATTTTCTAACAGAATTTTTCAATTTTTAGGTATACCAGTTTATTTTAAGCGGTAACTCTGGCATCCTTTATCATTAAGACAAAGAACTGAGGTTAATTATTTTGCTTCCTACAACCGCATCTACAGGTCTGTCGCAACTGCAAGCCGAGTAATTGCGATGTTATGTCATTAATTTAGCTTAGATTAATAGTGTTTTTATTCTAAGCCTAGGACTTTACATTTAACATTATTCTCATGACGACCTCTGTGGCTCATTGGTCTAATAGCCGGCTGAGAGGCAGAAGAGGTTGCGGGTTTGATTCCGCTGGGAGGACAGTTTGCTTTTTTGCAGATATTTGTTCCGCTTCTGGTTATTTTTGATAATTATAGAAAAAATAACCAGAATTATTTATTCATAAAAAAAATTAAGTATTCTCTCAACCATCTTGTCATAACACGAGCTCTTCTTACTTTGAGGCTAGATAGTGCTGTGTAAAATGTCCAGGTTTATTAATATATTCCACTACAAATAGAGTTCGTGTAACCCGTTGTGAACCCATCGAGTTATCAAGGCTGACGGATAATTAAAAATTCAAGTCATGTAAGCATCTAAGTATATTAGACATACCTATATATTACATACAGGACTTACATTTTTAGGGTTCCGGACCAAAATGGTAAAAAGGAACCCTTATGGTATCACTTTGTCTATCTTTCTGTCACAAATAGATATCTCAAGAACTACTGATGCTTACGACTTGAAATTTGAAATTGTTAAAGATAACACTTTTTTACTCATATACCTCTATGATATATGAAAATGTTATAAAATATTCTTATTATGATTGCAAGGGGCGGATAAGGGGGGATCTCAAAATTTTTAGGTGAAGTTACTAGGTTGTGTGGGGTATGTATGAAATGTACATATGAAAGGTATTTATTTATACATTAATAAACCATTTTTATTTTTCCTTTGCCGTATCGTTTCCGAGTTATTTACAAAATTTTTGAAAAATATAGGTTATGTGGGTTATCGTATTCATTTGCACATTAATAAACAGTTTTTAATTTACTCAAAAACAATACGGCTTAAGCCGTATTGTTTTTGAGTAAATTACAAAAATGTTGAAAAAACGACCGTTCCCCCCTTTATCTCCGAAGTTTGCAGATATAAACCCCTGAAACTTATTGCTAATAGGAGTATATGTAAAAATTACAGGAAAATTATAACGAACCCTCTAATTTGCATAGTTTATTTAGAAATCATCGAAAGTGTAAAAAATCTACATAAGTTCCGCTATCAGACAAGAGATGACACTGTCAAGGTTCTCCAACAAATATAAACTGCCTTTATTTATCATATTGAATGATGGCACGGAACCCTAGGTGCGCGAGTTCGACTCGCTCTTGCCTGGTTTTATTTTATTTGCTTACACAAGTTATACCACAATGCCTAGTCATTCGCGTTGATGTCATACTAATTATTGTCTTGTCCATTTATTTTATGGCTTTTTCTGTTTGGTTTTACACAATTCCGCCAGTGTCAAGTTAATTTACAAATTCTTATCGTCATACGCACCTTATTATTTGTAAATCTGTCAATAAATTTCTTGCATTGTCATATAACGTCACACCAACTCACTTGGAAAAAAGTTTTTACAGTCGAACGAATTCAATAACGTGCTAAAATCAAATTTAAATGGGTTTTGTGATGTATAGCTATAATATAATGTACATTATGTTAACAATAATTATAATAAACTAGCGATCTCGGCAGACGACGTTCTGCTAATTTGGTAACAACAGCAGCACCACCGGCCATAGCCGGGAACCCATTGAAATATACACACAACATCCAAGTCGGTCCGTTTAGGAGGAGAGGTGACAAACGCACGTAAAGAAGATTTGTTTGTATACAGGATGTACCTACATATATGTTTCCGGGTTTGCTAAAGTGGTAAGAGGCGGAAAGTGCGAAGGGACTCTAGGCGCCAGCACAGAGACCTAATATAATATCTAGACTAGACGCCAGGCACTTCCCACTCTACGTCTTGTCTTTTTATATTATGGCTTTTTGTGTTTGGTTTTACACAATTCCGCCAGTGTCAAGTTTATAAATTCTTATGTTGTTTGGCTGGCCATGTTGGCGGCCATTTTCTCCCACTCTACGTACGCATTATTACCCTCCATACCCACGTAAGACGTTGATAAACGTTTTTGAGGTTTTATTTCTTAATTTGTCAATTGTATGTGCCCTTTATTCCGTTGGGTCCAAATAAATAAACAGTGTCTCTGAACGACAAATAATATTGTCTATGCCTTTCATAAAATTCGACGATTCCTGTACAATTTGAGCCATCTATCTGGCCTGTGGCATTTGTACGGTCGCACCCCAAAATTAAATTATTTATCTTACTTATTAAAGGTTGTAGCATTTGTCCGTCGCACCCCCAAATTCAATTTTTTATCGTATAAGTAGTACCACTGTACCTAATATTTTGATAAGTAGTACCTGAATTTGATTTCGTCATTCAATCCAGCTGGGGGGGTCCATGTGTAGATCAGCTTCTGACTATTGATTCCGGAATCATGCTTCTTGTGGGTCACAGCGTTCTGTCAAAATACAACAACATTAGTTGCAGTTTAAACCTCGTTTAAACTGAGGTTTAAACTTAGTAGATATCTTCCTCTCTAAGTACGATTATCTATCACAAAGATTCTGTTAAAGAAAATAGTAACCAGCGTTTATTTTTAATTATTTAAAATTGAACATATAAATAATCAGGGGTTGAAAGGTATAAGATGAAAGTTTAAATGGAAATTCGTTGTTTTCCACTTGACCTGTACTGGAAAATTTATATATTTTATTTTATTTTAGAAAGAAAACCAACAGCATGTCTTATAAAATTAACTTAAAATTAGTCTCTTAATATAAAACAGCCAATTACAGGTTTTCCTAATTATATCCTTAACGAATTCATCCGTGTAGCATAAATACAGTGTAAGCAGTGATAAAAGATAACAAAAAAGAGATTACCACCGAGCTGAAAGACAAAGGTGTGTAGATATAACTGGTATAACCAATATAAAAAAACTAATTAACAATTTATATGGAGAGCAATGCGATTTTTTATCAAAGTAATTAACAATTAAAGGTGCAGCCCATACAGCTATGCACTGACCTTACTATTTATTAAATTAAGAATACATTTTTTGAAGGCATATTGTGTGGTATTGAAGATGTCGATACATGAGAAATATTTGTTGTAAAGGGAAGAAATGCGATTGATTGGCGCATTCGCAGCATAATTTGTTTTAAGGTGAGGTACTGATAAGAGAGGCGTGTGACGCGTGCGTTTTCTAGGTACATTAAATTTTATGGTGCCGAGAAGATTTGGAGAATTTAATTCGTTGTTTACTATTTTGAAAAGAAACATAAGATCTAATAATGTACGCCGATCCTGCAAAGTCGTTAAACCGTGATTTATGCACCCATCCATCATCATACTTTAGGAAGACTCCTTTGCGGTAATTTAAATGTTTTACGAATTTACTTTGTATTTTTTCAATTTTCTGGTTATGTGTGATATATAAATATGAGTATTCAAAACTAAATAAAGCAGAGTTTCACCATTTCTCAAAAATCATTCCTTAAGTGAAAATATAGAATATGAAAATTTGTATGGGAAATATTTTTTTTACTTGACTTAATTCGAAATTCGCGCGAATTTACCAATTATTGGATGAAAATTCATAAAACTGGAAAAATCAGGCTTTTTAACTTGAAACTATTACTAAAAATATCGCATAAATATTAGAATGTAAAAATAATAAAAAATGTAAATTATATCTTTTTTAAATATAATTCCTTCCCTTCAGTGTAAATACCTATAGGTTTTAACGTGGGCGAAACCGTCAGCTAGTAATCTCATAATTCTGAATGGGTAATTATTATAAAACATATAGCCTTTGCATCTATTATAGATGATTTATACAGCGGCAGCTTATCTCCGAAGTTTGCAGAGATAAATCCGTGAAACATTTACAGCTTATAGAAGTGTATGTAAAGTTTATAGGAAAATTATAGCGAACTCTAATTTGTCTAATTTGAATGTCCTCGGATTTCTACCTTTAATCTAGTCCACATTACACACAGGTTAGCTGGAAGAGAATGCTACTTAGCATTAAGTTCGCCTATGTACAGTATTTTTAAATTTGTGCAATAAAGAATTTTCTGTCTATCTATCTATCTATCTATTTTTTTACACGTCTGTCGAAATATCCACAGCATTCTCATAAAGTGCTTTGTCATATCATGTGATAAATCTCTCACTCCATGTCATTTTAAATTAATAATTAGATTATATTTTTATGGATTCTTATGGTCCTTGAATTGTATTGCATTCTTCTAAATTCTAAAATGTACACCATACCATACACGCTATGTTACTCCATATAACATTAGCTATTCGTCAAAATCGGTCTAGTCGTTACAAATATTGATCGGACAAAAATAGGGCGAAAATTTTAAAATTGTTTTAGTAATTGTATCAAACATTTTGTATTAACTCAACAATTTCTGTTGACAAATTTATTTATATGCTAGTCACCACGTTGATACACTTCTCCCTACACTTATCTAGTGTTAAATGTAATTCCTCGTTTTGAAGCTTGCATAAAATATTTTTTTTTTTTAATATCTAGTGCTTACCGTAACTTATACCTATATAGCACCAACTAGCCTAATCTTACCTAGTGTTTAAAAGTTTTGAAAGGTCGTTGGCCTAAAAACGTTGTATGTTGTTTTATGTTTGTATAGATCTAGGATAAAATTCACACTGGAAATGTACTTAATAATTTTTTTTACATCAATAAAGATCCTTTAAAATTGAAATTGAATAAAGTAATACATGCTCTACTGTCATTGCTGCTTCAAGACATGCACGACACAGTCCACAGTCTGTGGCTCATGTTTTCATTTTTAGAAGATGCTGGTTAAGATCACAGTGTCTCGTCTTGTCTTGTCGTTTAATGCGGGGTATTTGTTATAATTTTGTTTATTTCTGAGAGCATATGATTTGATAGCATGCCGTCCGTAGTAGCTTCAGGGTATGCGTTCCCATTTTTGGGTTGTTTTTTTTCGGAGTTTAATTAAAGCCTTTTTTATGTGTTATCTATGTTTTTACTTATAAAGATACTCACGCCTGGCTCGCCGCAGTTGAGGAGCTGAGCGAACTGGTCGTTGGGTGCGATAGTGAACTTGCCAACTGGTTTGTCTCCCTGGCGGGCTTGGAGGATAAGGCCTCCGATCGTGTCGTTTTCGGATTTTCCGGTGATAACCACCTCCATGGGAGTTCCGGCTTTTACTACCTGCGAAAAAGATTTATATTTTTGATAGATATATTTTTGTACACACCTTAAATCACTATAGAAACACTGAAAACAATATGAGAATTGGCGGCCTAATCGAGTCTACTAGACGTTAGTATACGATCTCTACTTGGCGATATCTATTTACCATTGAATGAGGCTACAATAAAGTTATATTCATTCATTCATTTATTTCGGGAATACCCGCAACAAGGATATTTTTTTCGCGATCGTTACGGTCCCGCAGCTCAAGTATGAGATCTTCGTTAGTCAAAAGCGGCGGCGTATTGGTTGGGACCGTAATTGGCCCTGGAGTCTCTGCGCCACGGGGTTCCTTGATTTTCGATAATGATTGCTTCTATTTCCTTAATTTTGTCTTGTGTTGTTACGTTATTTGACTTTAAGTTTTCTATTTCGGAATGTATGTGAGCAAATTGTTGGGTAAAAGTTTCGGTTTAATTGTTTGAATTTCGCTCTTTACTTCCGATATTTCATCTCGGATTTGGTGCAGAGTTTCATTTTGGGTTTTGCGAAATTCTTCTAAGAAAGCCATGATTTGGGTTTTAAAATCTTTTTTTGTAATCATGTACATCTGCTGGTTTTTTTCTTTTTCGTTCTCTTAGGTTCATAGCTCAAGGCATATCATCATCATAATTTGGAGCTGATAGGTTTGGTACGGATCCACTTCAGGCCCGCTTGCGCTTATGAGTAACGTATTTTGAGCTCACTGTATTGTGCTGTGTAGGTAACACGCGTGCGAAAGTGATGCACTATGAGGCGACACTCTTTACTCGCGGGGGTGGGGGCACCGCGCTCGCGCAGCGTAGAATCACAGGGTCTTTAGTGCCAATTACACACAATTAGTAAAATTACAATTTCACTGTATTACGTTTCTGTAATCTGTGGTATTACTTTGAATTCGTAATTCGTATACTTTCGATTATTGAGTATTTTAACCATAAGGCAAAAATTGCATACACGTCTGTTTCCAACTAGCCCCAGAAGGCTTTTTTCTTTCTATTTGTTTATTTCTGTTAACCCAAAAATTTATAAAGCAATATTATATTTTCAACAAAATATTATTCTCTCTAATAGGTACGTACTTATTGTAGTTTTACTTGCACTTCTTAGGCATTTCAGACTTACCTTGGTGCTAGTGGTGATGGTGTAAGGTGACGATCTCTCCTGAGCAGAGTAAGGGTGCTTCGGGATCATGTCTTGGCAGGCAGCTTCGGGAGCTCCAGAGGAGTACGCCTCCGCGTAGGCCACCAGGGCGACGAGAACCAACACTTTGAACATCTTGATATCTGGATAAAAGATGAAATAGATTCATAAGTAATACCCGACATTAGGGATCGTCCATAAATTACGTGAGGCGATTTTGATGATATTTTTTGCCCAAACCCCTAATCTCCAAAAAGATTTAAAAAAAATAGTATTTCTATTATACTTATACGTAATAGTAGTAAAATTGGTACAGGAGCTCGTCAAAATGAATTCTAATTTTGTCCTAACAATGCTGTCTCTGAGGAGATCGATCTTCTGCTCAACGTGCAGCACCAAATCTTCGGTGTTCGCATAACCGCGATAATTATCATTTTGTATTAGGATTTAGCCGCATTTTAGCGGAGAAGTTTATGTTTCATGCGGAAAAAAATTACGTGATATTTGCCGAGACCATTCTCTCCCCACGTGAGATTGGGTGACATTCGGGTCGAGCCTCCACCAAAGCTAGGCTTAGCAACAGCCATAAAAAACAGACAACAAACAAACATTTGAAACAATCTAATTTAATGTAATTAAATATTCGATCAGTAAATCATTTTGAGGTAACCTCAAAATCCAAAAGCCTTTATGAAAACAAAATAGGTTACCTACACAACATACCCTTTTTTATTGGTATGTAACAATTTGCATATTACTGAGTACCTAACCAGTTATATGCAAATTGTAGGTACCTACCTACTTAAGAACTTAATTACATTTTAAAAATACGTTTCGTGAAATGCAACGTTTTTTGTACAATAAGTATAAAGAAAAATACCTATGTAAAAAAAACCGTAGAACACAGTTGTCACGGATCCTGAGCTAGAGGTTCATCTAGTATTCATCAAAGATTTAAATCGTTTTAAATTTTTAGTATCCATGGAGTATTTTGGGCATGGAAAGAAAATTCAATATCATTTAATTGCCTTACGCACAGTAATTTTGGGCCGATGTCCGTATCGTGTTGTAAAGATGACACAATGATTCCGTTAACATTTTAATCAATTAATCAATCATTGGCCTTTTGACATCTATAAAATATAATTTAAGCAGCGTCTGTTTGTGAGGATCGGCACGTCCTTTAACTTTGTATAAGTATAACAAAAATCACTATCATAGCTCATTTTTTCTTGTGCGCCCATGTACATATACTGGTAAAAAAATGTATTAGCATTTAAGCCTCCTATGCAGGTACCTACAGTGTTTTTTGTGGACATAAGTAAAAAACTAAATGTTTTAATTCGAAGATTTAAGGGATAAAGTTTAGTTATCAAGTAGTTAAATATAATTAGCCAGGTAGGCACTTATCAATCGTAACAAAAACATAAATGTGAAAATGGAAGCCAAATTATATTTTTTTGTGCAATAAATGTTTTAAATCTAAAGTTTAGTTAGCTAGTAGGTAAATAAAAAAAGCCAGGTACTTATCAGTGTACCAATATGTCGCAAAATTGAACGTATAATTTGAGAGTTTATCAAACCAGGTCATGGTCTGCAGTTCTTCAGGCAGCTAGCACTCCAATACTGGTTCCACATGGAGTGGCGTAACGAAATATTGCACAGATTTGTAAAGTAAATAAACCAAATCAACACTGTTTTTTAAAATTTAATTATGGTTGAAGACTGGCTCTGTGGCTGACTGCGTGATTTATAATGCTGAGACAGATTTGCAACAGGCGCGCAAATCCCGCAATCATTGCTGCCAAAGGTCTTGTCTTGTATTTTTATTTTATGGCATAAGTGTTTGTTTTTACACAATTCCGCCAGTGGTAAGTTTATAAATTCTTATGTTATTTGGCTAGCCATGTTGGCGGCCATTTATATCAGAAACCGGCAAGGATTTGACGTTTGACAGCGATTATCGCGAGATTAACGCCTGTTGCTAACCCATTGCGAGATAAGTTAGCAGCCTGCTGATCTTTTTTTAAAATATTGCGTTATTAATAATTGCGTTTTTGATTTAAAACCTCTAAGGACTATGGAATGCATAGATATCCAATTAATGATCATTTGGTGGACCTACGCCGAGGAAAGGATTTTGATCGATGCGATGTTGAAACTGCACTATAATAGGTAACTGTTATAACTGCGTACTCGTATGACGTATGACATTGTGAGTATAGGTAACCGTTGATTAATTTAGAAAATAATAATAATTTTAAAATGTTTTTAAGAGATGACTATGACGATATAATATGTCTGTTTGTAATAACAATTAATTATCAACTTTATGAATATAATTTTATGATGATTTATTTATTTAATTTGGGAGACATTTGCCGAGCTGTGGGACGCGACAAGTAAGAAAACTATTTTGATACCTACCTCTATTCATTATTTTTATCAAGGACCGATGTGAATACAGAATTTGATAGTTTTATTCCATTATCCTGATTAGGATCGTCAGGATTAAATAAGTTCTATGTTTGTAACCGACTCCTTTGAACTCGATTTTGACTCCCTTTAAACCGTCAGATTTAATTGAAACTTTATAGACTTATCAAGGACCCGATAATAATTTGATGATTTTATTCCCACTTTTAACTGTTAGATTTAATTGAAATATGATGATTATTTTTAGAAAGAATAGAATAGAAAAATATTTTATTTACGACTCATAAGTACACAGGTAAATTAGAATTAAAATTACATAATTTAAACAGAATAAAAATCTTATGAGACATAAACTGGTCACCAACTCAGCACACGCCGTGAGAACACGGCACTGATTTTCAGTGGCACCATATTTGCCCCACAAGGCGCAACACCGACCACAGCAAAGACATCGAAAGTAATAAGACATAGGTATTAAACAATTTACATATGTATGTTGAATAATCTACTAAACACGAAAACAAAAAGTAACATAATCTTAACTTAAGTACTATATATGTATATATTTTAATACAGTTTCAAATATAAACATATATTTTTAAACAATAAATCGAACTAAAAGTAAATAAAATAAAAACACGCTTTTATAACACATCGAACTAAAAATCAAAAATAATTCTAAATATAGGCAGAAAATAAAAAGGAACAAAAAATATTTTAGGTATATTGTAAAAAAGGCATGGGGCGCTTCCTGCCATATTAAAGTTATTTTTTACTTTTAATTTTGATAGAATTAGAGATATAAAAGCGTGTTTTTAGTTGTTTAAACTATCTTTGTTCCACTTTTACTTTATAGGTAGGTAAGCTAAATTATGAAAAAACTAGAAATCAATGGTTTTAATGTTGTTTCAAATTGTTAAACGCGACAAATTACTTAATCTTTGTAATATAAAAAAAAACTGCGATTTACGTCTAAAATTAATAAAATAGGCTACCTTGGGTATTGTAAAAAAGCATGGGGCGCTTCCTGCCATATTAAGATTATTTTTTACTTTTAATTTTGATAGAATTAGAGATATAAAAGCGTGTTTTTAGTTGTTTAAACTATCTTTATTCCACTTTTACAATATAGGTAGGTAAGCTAAATTATGAAAAAACTAGAAATCAATGGTTTTAATGTTGGTTCAAATTGTTGCACATAACAAATTACTTAATCTTTGTAATATAAAAAAAACTGCGATATACGTCTAAAATTAATAATATAGCCTACCTTTAACACAAGACCGGAACGTGCGAACGCGGGTACAGATTTAAACAACCGAGTAGATTGACATGAAGCTTTATATGACCGCTATTTGTATGTAAAGGCAGAAGGCCATTCATAACAGTTTGCAAAGTCATGTAGGTATAACATAACCCCAAAATTATAATGTACCATCACAGTATCATCGTCATAGGGGACTACGTATTAAACAAAGACATTTTCCACTGGACGCGTTACTCGGCCGATCTCGCCCTATACCCCGCTGTCACTCAGTCAGCCTTTTAGCCTAACTAACTGACCGAAATTGTCTTGTCAGTGCGTTGTTGGTTCTCGAGGACAAACATTCGTTAAAAAAATTACTAAGTGTTCGGTATTGTTTTGTAAAAATTATAGTGACTGATCTGCCAATATTTATTTTCATAGGTAAGTACAATTTTATCTCATAAAAGCAGCAGTTTTTTCGTAAAACTTAATAAAATAATGTGATGTAATTCTTTCATTAATATCGCCATATTAAAAAGTACTAAAATTTTAATGCAATTTAATTAAACTTGTGACCTACCGAAACAAGTCTGGATTATACCTTCATTTTCCATTCGTTCATTACAAAGATGTTCAATAGGGCTTGATACTATCGATGGAAAATATCGATATAAATGAAAGAACGAATCCAAACACTTTCAGATTTCTAATTGATCCACTAAGAAAGAGAGAGTGGGTAAAAGCAGTTCGCCGAGAAAAGGCTTGGATTCTGAAAAAACACAGCAGTACCAGAGTGCTACTATGATAAATCAAAAAAAGTTTCAAAAATACGCAAAGATGCTGTTCCTACCTTAAATCTGCCAGAATTTGTAAGAAGATTTTAAAATGTCATCATAAAATTCTCAGAATTTATTCTGCAAATATTTGTTCCGACTTGACTTTAATACTTAAATGTTTCATTTTCAGTCACATGAAAATACTAAATGCTCGAGTATATCTCAAAATACAGAAATAGCGGAAAATGAAGAAGAAATAGCAGTTCATGAACCAAGCACTCCAGTAAAAAGTTTTTTGAATGTAAATGACATGACCGACCTGCGCGGCGGGCGAAGGTACGCCTGCGACACAGGAGGTTGCGGATTCGATTCCCTCCTTGCTTGGGACAAATGTTTTTGCAATCTGCAAATATTTGTTACGAGTAAACTAATAAGTACCTATTTCATTTTCAGTCACATCGATTTTCATCGAAATGAAAAAGAAGACATTGATCATGTGGAAGAACTGGGAAAAGCCGTAGTACAAATATATTTAAATACACGAATCGCATATATTAGAAATCAGACTGTAAAAAAAATCCAAAAAAACATATTTTCAAAAAACTTGTGCGCATCAAGAGCCAATAAGAGTTTGTTTTTCCACTTTCTTGCTTATTTGCTGGTTTGGTAGCTCGACTGACAATCAAAATAGTGAAAAATAATAATATGACTGTCGATTTTGTTATTTTTACTCAACATTTTGTAGTATTTTGCAGAACTTACTCAGGCGTCTAAAATTACTTTATTTTTTAAAGCAGAATATTCAATTGTATATAAAACGTATAATTTTTGTTATTTTATTTAGTTGCTTCTGTCCGCTGCATAACATGCGTTTTCCCATATAGATATAGTAAGACATATTGAGTTGATTTGATATTTTTTTTTTATCAAATAGCAAATAAGAGGGTGCTCAATAGAGACCCGGCAAACGTAGTGTAGGACGCCGACAGAAGCTGGACGCGGCAAACATATGAAAGGGATATATGGCGATTCTAAGAGGGAGGACTATGTCCAGCAATGGACTAACATAATTAATGCGTACCTAGCTATGTATGCGTTTCTGAAATTTTTGAGCAATCGTAAACTCGTAGTTTGTCACTCAAGCTATTGTGGCATAATATCCTCAGAGCGTCGTGCGTGACGTATTAAGTTTTCTTTTACTTACTATAATATCTTTTCCCTACCTACGCTAAGTTGGTTTTAATTTTTTTTTAAATAATATGTGAAAGAATATACTTTTACACATGTAGGTAAATATCGTCGCTGAATAGGCTAAACTACTAACGTGCCTAAGGGCTATTTTGAGAAAAATCCATTTAAGTTTTTTTTTGTGATTAACCTGTCACAACTTTTTTTCTTTTGCGTGAAAGTAAATGCTGTAAAAGGAAACATATCATGGTTTTATTTTATCTACTCAATGGATATATTATATTGTTCTTATTTTAACTATATCTAGAGTTACCTGTCACTTTAGGATAAATATTCTAAGTCCCAAAAAAAAACTCAGCAAAGGAAAATTGCTAATCTCCAAATTAAGTTCGCGGTAAGGAGTCACTAAATACTAAAGAGTTAACTATCATAACGTCCTCTTACAAAGAAAATACTTACAAATTAAAAAAAAAGATATTCGTAAGCGAAATTTACTAAGAGATAAAATATTTCAAACAGACTTATGGCAAAAATAAATTCAGCTTCTCTTTTGGCAATTGTCTTTCTCAGCGTTATTCTTATTCTTCAGATTTGCCTTTTTGTAGTTTTTTTTTCATTTTTATTATTGTCCGAATTATTTTTTGAATTTTCTGATAATGCACTTATTGAATCGGTAGATCCTTGCCAAGAAGTACTTAAACTGCAGTAAAATTCTTCATTATCCGATAGGGAATCTATATGTTTGTAAATTACCTATAAACTTGATTATGCAAGATTTCAATTTGTAAAAACTACTAAAGTACCACATCTTGTGGTTTTTCCTTAATCTTAATTGACTAAAAGATGTGTGATAACAAAACTGCTTTGAGCGAAAGTTGTTTATAGGCCATCGGCTATCAAAAGTATGTTTTCCAAAATTACTAATAAAGCTTTATACAGCTAGTAGCTGCGAGTGAAATACTAAACCGACAATTATTAAAAATGTGCCAAAATAAGGGACACATTAGTAAATATTCGTAGGAATTATTCGAGATTTTCGCCTATTTTTTGATGCTAAAGCGCCAAAAAAATGCTCCAATCGCCACGAGACCCGGACTAATAGATAGAGAGAAAAAAATGCAGTCGAACCAATTATATACATAACTCATTTTGACCAAAATGGCGCTTTAGTAGTTTTGCCTATTCAGCGACGATATGTAAATTATGAAAAATGTAAGAGATTTAGAAATTAATTTAATGTTACATACATGCTGTTTGTAAAAATAATATGTTAAATAATAAATATGTATTTCTAAGAAAAGAAAACTATACATTCCAAAACTGTATTTTCGTCAAACGTAATTATTTTCCAGTGGGGATGTAAAATAAATAAACCTTTGTGGTGAGTTCACTATTTATTTCTGTTAATTTAATTACTATCTCATCCGACAGACGTTGTGCCGATGGTTTTATCCAGTTCTAGTTATGTAATAAATAAATAAATAAAATAAATAATTTTATTTATTTATTATTTGTACCTCTGCAGGACAACAAACTGGGTTCGTTTGTTGTCCTGCCCTTATACTGGCGTGCAAACATTGTAACTTCTCTAAATTGGTTTCTGTGTAACAATGTGTCGTATGTAATGCCGGGGCTGCACCTCAGCGTAATCTTATTAATTAGTGTTCAATTGTCGGAATTCATAAAGCAAATCTGTAATTTTGAGCGCTAATTAAAGGCGTTAGGTGCACGCAATTGAAGCCTCAGGATGAGGGTGAACTGAACAGTGAAATCACTATTAAAATATTTTTTTCACGAAGTACAGGCAAACGATCGTATTTAGGTACTATAATTTGAAATCAAAATGTAAACAAACTCTTACATTTTTCGTCATTCATTCATTTTTATCGATATAATTTCATCGATTGCGTCAATCACTATAGAACATCTTATAGAATTGTGAAACAGTGACAACGCAAAGAATCACATCTCCAATCACCGCTCCCAGTCAAAGTGGCTTAATTAATACCGTCGGGATACACACACTCCGTGGGGTGCCGGCAGTAGAATGTTACCCCTCCTCACATGCCCGTGGATGCAGTAAGAGCCTGCTAAGGGATACCTCCGGAAGATGGGCAGCAGCGTCTTTCCGTGTATCAACATCCCATACTGCGCTCGCCAACCCGCCTGCCAAGCGTGGTGAGTATGGCAACTACCCCTCATGGATATCCACGAGGGAGGCCTATGTTCATCAGTGGACGTTTTATGTCTGAAATGATGATGATGACACACACTCTGCCTTCTATATCATCATCATCGGACTTCTGTCCACGTCCACTGCTGGACATAGGCCATCATGGATCTGCAAGATCATGAGGGGGTTGATGCCATTTCGCCATGGTTGGCAGGCGGGTTACCGAGCGCAGTACGGGATGTTGATACACGGAAAGACGCTGCTCCCCATATCTTCTGGAGGTTTCCCTTAGCAGATTTTTACAACATCCGCGGGCAAGAGAGGAGAGGCAACATTATACTGCCGGCACCCCACGGCAACTGTTCGATCCTCTTACTCCATTATCCTCTATCTCCAAAAACGTTCTCCCTCTAATCTCTACAGTAACTGCGATCGGACGCTCCTTGCCAGTAAAAATTCGTAAAGCCTCGTCTCCGGGAATCTTCAAAATAATAAAAACTGTCATCTATATTTTATATCCCTTCAGAATGGTCAACAAGATTGAGCAATTTTAGCATATTTATTTTATGTAGGGATATTATATTATCACGTATACTTTATGTATATATTACTTGAATACCATGTTTATTTATTATGCTCTATTATTTAATTTATTATGTACCTACCTATATAATGTGTGTATAGTTTTTATAAACTACCTCCTCAAATTACCCACTCCTTATTTTCGCAACACCACAGAACCCTGCACTACACGAAGGTTAGCTGGAAGAAAGATAAATAGCATTAAGTTCGCCTATGCACATGTTTTTTGTGCAGTAAATATTTTTTTTATGTTATCAACTACCGGATGTCATGGCATTAATGCCAATAAAAGCACTTCCGGCATTAGGAAGGAGGGTCAAGTATCGATTTGACCAACGTGGATTCGAATCCCGCCGAAATATAAATTGATTATAGATTCATCCCTATCTATGTACACTTTATAAAGACTCATACCTGTATGTGTATGTGTACCTTTAACACTAGCTTTACGGTGAAGAAAAACATCGTGAGCAAATCCGCGGCTAAGCGGCTTAGTCATCTTCAGACGTATTGACCTGTTCTAACGATCTGTTGTGCATCGTTATTGCATAGTTGCAGGTAGATTTAAGCTTCGTTGAATAAACCAGTCAATCGCTCACTCCGGCCTTTCATTGACGTCTCATTGGCGATAGGACGGATTTTTTACAAATAAACGCGTGAAACTTTATTGTAAAATGCCTATCGGCAAAATAAGAACCCTTTAATTTACGTGCTAGACAGTGGCCGGCTTATATTCGTCGAGTTAATCAGTACATAACATTGAATATCGGAACTTTCATCGTGTTATCAATGGATAACACGATGAAAGTTCCGATGTTGATAACAGTTGTATGGGAAAAAACTTATTCGTTGTTGTGCAACTGCGACTTCGGTGGCAGCAGCGCGGGCGGCGCGGGAGGCCGGGGCGCAGGGCCGGGCGGCGCGGGCGAGGCCGCTGGCTCGAGCGCGCGGCCCTGTTGGTGCTGCGGCAAGGCGCATACACCGGATAGTGTTGTAGGTTCAAAAGTTTTACTTGTGATGAGTGCGGTCAAAAAGGACACCTAAAAGTGATGTGTAAGCAGGAAGTGCGCGGTAGTGGCGGTCGGCAGAACTACGTGTCTGAGGAGGACTCGGACGCCCCGGTATGTTCAACATTGAAGTGGCATCCAAAGGTAACAATCCCTATTTTATAAAGTTGTTTATAGATAATATATCATAATAATGGTTATATATCATTAAAGGCGGGGCGCGACCTTTATTAGGTCGGGAATGGATGCGCGCTTTAAAAATAAAACAAATAAACCCATTGATATAAATCAATAAACCTCAATGCAGTCATGGATGATAAGTTTGTGAACCAATTACGCAACGAATTTCCCGAAGGGTTTTGTGACAATTAAGGTAGGTACTTGTGAACGGCCTATTCGACTAAGGCTGACTGATAAAGAACCGGTTTATGTCCGAGCCCGACCGATGCCTCGGGCGCCGCTCGCACGTGTCGAGAACGAGCTCCTCGCCTCTTCCGCCTCGAGGCCGATGCCACTATTTATCGTGTAGATTACTCTGAATATGGAACGCCAATTGTGCCCGTTGTTAAAAAAAACGGTGACATACGTATTTGCGGAGATTATAAAATTACAATTAACCCTAAACTTAATCGCGATTATTATCCATTGCCTGCCTCGCATTGAAGAATTGTTTGCTAATTTAAGCGGTGGTGAAAAATTCACTAAAATAGACCTTACGCATGCGTACGCATGCGGTAACAGTTGCAGTAACAGTGCATTTTGTCAGATGACTCACACTATCACCACGCATATGGGTAGATACGTATGCGTATCGTCGAACGCCGTACGGTTTATCGTGTGTACCAGAGAAATTCCAGAATTCCTCCAATTGATGGAGGAAACTCTGCGCGGGGTGCCAGGGTGTGTCGTGTTCTTGGACGACATTTGTGTAACGGGACCGAATATTGCCGAGCATAACAAAAATTATTAAAGCTGTACTCGAACGGTTGCGTGATATATGGGTCTAACGGTAAAATTCAGTAAATGTCGTTTTTTACAAGATAGTGTTAATTATCTCGGGTTTATTTATTATAAATAAAGATGGTTTACGACCAGATCCTATGAAATTAGAGGCCATATCCAGCGCACCGACACCTCAAAATTTATCCCAGCTTAAAAGTTTTTTTAGGATTGCTAAATTATTACAGGCGGTTCATACCTAACCTAAGTAGGTGCTAACAAATTAGTCACGGATATTTTAAGAGATAGTACATTAAATTATAACAATTGAGGCATATAAAAACAAACCTGGAAATCTCTACAATATGTCAAAATTGAAATATGAATGCAGAATTTTTTATCTGTGATTTACAATTCTAATAAAAACACCTTCTAATTCTAATTCTGGTCACCAGATCTGCACTGACGTCCCGAATTGGGGTGTATTGTGCATTGTCCCCCGAAGTACTGCCCCCGACCCTAAGCTAACCAGCCCAACTCCTTGAAATACCGGAGAAGGACTCGGGGTCGCCGGCAGCGTCCCATGAGCACCCCCGAAGGGTATGCCGATGTTGTTGAAGAGGAAGGGCATGACTCCATGAGCTCCTGAAGACCTGTCTCTAATCTGGTCTGTCTCATGGCGCCACAGTGCTGTAGCGCGTGCTCCACGGTTTCATCCTCTTCAAGACACCCGCGACATAGTCCACTGTCTGTGTCACCTGTCTTAAAAAGATGGTAGTTGAGATCACAGTGTCCCGTGATGACGCCCACCATCATCCGTAGGTCTTGTCTTGAGATCTTAAGCAAAGTATTGGTTATCTTTCTGTTTCTCTCTGGGAGCATTTGTTTTGTATGCTTGCAGTCTGGTCTGCGATCCCAAATTTTTTGGTGTTCTTTTTCTGAGTTTATTTTAAGCCTGGTTTTTATCTCTGCGGTCGGGGGATTGCAAAGACCGATATCGTCGGAGTTCGGAATGAGACCGGCTCCTTTCTTTGCCAACGTGTCGGCCTTGGTGTTCCCTGTGCATGATCCATGGTTTTTTGTCCATTTGACTTTGACTATATGCTTCTCTGCTAGTTTTTGAAGAGCACTGTGGCATTCTGCAACGGATTTGGACCTGGTGTCTGGTCTACCGAGTGCATTCGTAAGTGCTGCGCTATCTGTTATAAAAATTAGCGTCGTTTGTTTGGTGCTGCTTTGCTTGCAAGGTCTATGGAAGCGGACATCTCTTTTGTTGCTTGCAGAAGCCCAAGCGTTTCTGCCTGGAATGCAGTAGTCGTTCCGTTTAGGGGCTGCGCTCTAGACAGTCCCAATTCTGGACAGTGGAAGCCGCAGCCTGCACTTGTTTTGCGTTTTGCCCCGTCTGTATATATATGGTACAAGAAGGGATATGTTGCCTCTTCCATATCATCTTGACTGGTCACATGGTACTCTTTGTTGTTAAGCTACGTCGTGGCTATTCTATCGGTGCCGTTTAAGGCTTCCGGTATAATTGTTATAGCTTTTTCCAGTATTTTGCAGTGGTTTGTGACTCTTGCATTTCTTTTCCATTGGTTTGTAGACTTTATTCTTAATGCGGCCGACATTGCTTCCTGCTGTATGTGCACATGAAGCGGTTTTCCAGTATTCTGCATTGGTTTGTGACTCTTGCATTTCCTTTCCATTGGTTTGTAGACTTTATTCTTAATGCGGCTGTTAAGTGTCAAATATAGCGCGGTCTAAAAATGACAGAAACGTTATCATATTATTAAAGGGGACGTGAATTACAGAATCAGTGATGGAGTGTATAAGAAGTGTCAGATAAAAACAAATATAAAAAATAATGATGTCAAAAAACTTCTTAATAGGTAGGTACTCATCATTATGGTGACGAATGACAACAAGTGGAGGGACTGGTTTTTTATAAAACCGTATTTGCTCAAACCTGTAATGGTACTGAAGATAACATAAATTCATCAGATGACATCATTTGTGAACCACAAGAAAAAGACCGTAATCTTAGAATATAAGTTAGCTAACTATTAAAATTAATTAATTTCAAACTTTCATTTGCATATTTTTATATCCCACTCTTAAAAGTATCAAAACTAGTTGGTTGTAGTGTAGGTATAGGTGCAGACAGTTAGCCATAGCAAAGTAGGCTTTCTCCAAAGGTAATCAGATCTATAACGGCAATGTCCTTGTAAACAAAACAAAGACGGTAATCTCCAAACCTTTTGTGTATTTTATGACAGGTTTTTCAAGTAAATGTCTACAAATAGTGATCAATAATAGTCTACATTAGAGCTGTTCATGTAAATACTCAGGAATTATATTAATGATAACTTCATACTATTTTTATTGCATTTTTCTATTTCGCCAACAATTCGACGCAGTGGAGATTGCCAAGTTTGATTTTATATGCCTCAATTAACTTTTAACTGTAATTAAGGAACCTTTGTATATAATTTTGTTTTGTTTTCATTCTCTTCTTTTGGTTTCATTTACCGAAAAAAAAATATTATTGATTTTTGAAATAATCACCCTTATTATGTACCTTCCAAGATGTTTAACACTGTCTGTCATGTCACGTCAATAGTTGTTTTTCTTAAATGTCATTATGATTCGGCGGGAAAACTGTAGGTTATTAAATACTAGCGTCCGCCCACGGCTCTGCCCGCGTGGAACAAAAAAACTGTCCCATGCGAACAAGTAGTGTGCTATTCCATACTAATAAACTATATCTGTGCCTAATTTCATCCAGATCAGTTAAACTGTTTGGGCGTGACGTGATAGTGTAACAAACATCCATCCACCCATACAAACTTTCACATTGAATAATTAGGTTAGATATTTAACGATTGCTAACGGCTAACCCGTTTATTCCACCCAGTCCTACTAGTAGTTCGATTATATAACAGTTTGGACAGAAATATTCCAAACTGTTAGACTGAATAATCGAAAATTTCGGTCACGCAGATTTTATTCCAAATAGAACTACAGCTAGTGAAGTACAGTCGATAAAAAAAGAAAAAACTAAATTAATCAATAAGTACTTACTTATTTTTATTTCATAACCTTTTTTTAATCCGTATCAGCTACAGTTTTTGTTTTTAATTTTATCTCAACATTATCCAAACAATGCCCCACAGACATTTCATCATGTATTAGTATCATTTGGACATTTCTAACGTGCTGATCTCTCAGAATGCTCTCTCTGCTTCTGCGTTTAAATGGTGCGACATCGTTTTCAACTTGCGTTCTTAAAACGTATTATATAACGGCATCATCTGTAAATTATTTTAATATTTGCATTAAAGTGGCCTTCTTCCTTCTGCTTTCATTGTTGGTTTTTACATGCCACCCGTCGATAAAATTGTTTGTACGATGCGTTTCGCCAAAGACACACCAAGAATCATAGAACTTATCGTTTTTGAACCAAAACTTTTGCATGTGGCAACAGCCAGGGAACACAATTTTCTGTCATTGACGTCTATAAATTCCTTAATATAATTCCACCCCAATTTAGTATTTTCTCGTGGAAGTAAGGGCAAAACAGCGCACAAGGCAACAATCCGTCGGGTTACCTACTGTATTTTTTGTAAGTTGTAGTTCTTTTCCCTTTTTCCAAATACTATTTCTAAAATGATAGTAGCATCCTTTAGTTGTGCTATCCGGAAATACTGTCAATATAGCATTTATCGAGGATTGCTCGAAATCACTTGTATTATTTGAGCCTTAAAGTTTACAAGTGGCTACTTCTTCGTCTTGTAAACGTTAAGGCTCAAACAATACAATCACGTACTTATGCTTTTTTTGTTCTTGATGACATCAGAGCGTATATCAGCGGAATTATATTTGTATGCTCTGAAGAGCTTCCGATATCACCATGCAAGGTATAAATTTGCATAAAAGACTTTGGACATGATCGAAAGGTTCCGTCACAAAGGATATGTTTTATACTTTTCAAAGGTTGTCTTGTTTCAGCTGTGCAAAAAAACTGAAATATGGACTTCGTCGCAATGCTAGGAGAAATTACTTTCAAAACATGTTTTTTGCATACCAATAGCATTATTCCTTTTATTATATAAGGTACTTTTGATAGACTTAAATGCTGGAATTTTACATATTATATCAACCCCAGAATTTTTGAGTTCTGTTAAAGTTTGTTTGTAATTAGTAGGAATAGATTCTGTAGGATGTTTAGCCGCTTTTTCATTACATTTGTGCAATTCTATATTTATCCGCTCTTTTGGATGCGCGCCGCGCCGATTACGCACCTCATTTGGTTTGCGTTTTGGCGCGAAATGCGGCGTGCGCTCCGCGTCGGTGCTTAGTGGATACTGGCTCGGTTTTTACAATGGAACGTATTGTGAGGTATTGTGTATTTATGCTCTATGGAAAGGGTTTGAATGAAGCTTGTCAGCACGTCAATTCATAATTTAGTCTGTGTTCGGGATATACAGACTAAAAATTTCACCTTTGAAGTAGTTCTTCAAAGAGGATTGCTAATAATATAACAAAAAGGTTAGCTATTAATACCTATGTGTACTGGGCAGATTTTTTTCTCACTTGAGTGTACCATAATATTCATGGTAGATATATATTTGGAATAAAATCTGAGTGTCCAAATGTTCGATTAGTCAGTCTAACAATTTGGAATATTTCTGTCCAAACAGACACTCCAACTACTAGTAGGACTGGATGGAATAAACGATGCTAACCTACCTAATTAACAAGTTTAAGTAATTTAAAAAGCAAGCACGGACATAAGAAAACTTTTATTAGCATAAACTGTTTATAAAAATTGTTGAAAATGGTGACCCTGGTTTTCAAAGCACAATAGTGCTTTCGGATATTTTCATTAACACGCATTAAGATCTTTTCATAGCCTCAAAGGCGTCGGTAATCCGTGCTTGTAATTCTTCTGACGTTCTAATTGTGTGCCCGTCGTTTCCATAAACCAAGTCTTTGGCTCGTCCCCATACGTGGAAATCAAGTGGTGTTAAATCTGGTGAGCGGGCTGGCCAGTTCACTGCTCCTGCTTGAACCCCACCCCGGCCAATCCATCGTAATTGGAATCGTTCCGTTAAGTACCTTCGTACGTTACGATCGTAATGGGCGGGGGCACCATCATGTTGAAAGTACATTCTCCTACGGAGATCGACTGGTACTTCATCTAGCAAGTCTGGTAGGCCTTCTTGTAGGAATTGAAGATACGTCCTTCCATTGAGGCGGTTGAGAAAGACAGGGCCCAACAAATAATCGCCAAGTAATCCTGCCCACACGTTAACGCTGAAGCGAGTCTGAAAGTGGTCAGGACGTGCTAAATGGGGATTCTGTTCCGACCAAAAGTGTGCATTGTGAATGTTAAATAATCCCACCCTCGGTACACTCATCGGTCCACAGTATGAACGTTACGTCTGACGTTTCTAATAAGCCACTGACTGAATAATACACGTGGTTCATAATCCTGTGGTTGCAGTTCTTAACACGCGTGAAATGGTAAGGATGCTTTCCCTCACGTTTTAGAATTTTCCATACGTAGACGTCACTGACATTAAATACATTCGCTGCGTCCCTAGTACTGCTCATGGGATGGCGGTCAAAAAAATCCAAAATTGCAACTTCTAGACGAACTGGGTACCTAGGCCTACCGGCTTCACCTATTGGCATGAGGTTTCCATCATGAAATCTTTGATGTGCCCGGTAGATAGTCTGAGGATTCACAATCGTATTGTATCTTTGTGCATAATGCCTTGAAGCTCCCGCCGTACTGTAGTTTGAGTCGCGATAACATGTAACCATGTTTAAGTACCTACTCGTTATGGGTGTAGCGGTAAGGCATAGCGGTAATTCATTAAATTTCTTTGCAACCGACTTATTCAGAGATATATATGAATCAATAGATGAATGATAGTTTAAAGAGGTTCTAGAATATGTCTAAAGAGGTCTCATTTCATTGTTTTTTCGGGTTTGACGACTTTTGTCCATTAACGTAGCAAATTTGTTTCCTAGTTTTCTCCAAAAAAACATAACAAAACCTGTTTCATACTTAAATGTTCTCCGAGAACCGAGTACTATCAGCTGTAAAATTATCCGTGATTAATTTGTTAGCACCTTATATATTTACACAATAACTTAGTCGTTAGTAGATTTTGCACGGATTTATTTTCTACCTTTATATACCTACTTACATATTGCACCTACCTATGATAAACAGCCCCAGAGGCATAACGATAGTTTTAAGCATATCTAAGCACTTTTTGTATCTCATTTTATGTGAACAATTGTTTTTATGATAATAAATAATGTCTTTAAACCGAACAAATTATACATTGTTTGTAGTATTCGGCCGAAGATTCAGATCACAGTTATTGTTTGAGCTGGGTTATATTGAGAGCCGTGGGGTGCCGGCTGTTGAATGTTGCCTCTCCTCTCTTGCCGATGGATGCAGTAAAAATCTGCTAAGGGATTCCCACCGGAAGATGGGCAGCAGCGTCTTTCAGTGTATCAACATCCCATACTGCGCTCGCCAACCCGCCTGCCAAACGTGGCGAGTATGGCAACAATCCTATCAATATTAGAGATCATGAAGAAGGGCTATGTATGTCAGTTATGTCCAGCAGTGGACATGGGTCTGATTTATACAAAAAACTAAAAAGCTAAAGAGACGGAATTTAACATTTACTTGCTAATGATAGTTGTTGGTGAAATATGTATGTACTCGTACCTATTTAAACAAAAAGCAGAAATATAAAGAGGAGTCCTGCAACCAGTGGGTGCAACTGGGCTGAAATGATGATGATGGAGAAGAGAAATACGTTATAAGTTATCATAAATTATTATACGATATAGATATTTTCAAATTTCTCATTTGCTATTTTTGAACTCCTAGTTCAAAAATAGCAAATGAGAAATTGAGAACCAGTACGAGTACATAATACGAGGTATACCCAATGAGCTCGTAGATATGCTTCATAACAGAACCTTACCTTTTGTTTAAAATGCACAGGTCCGAATTCTCAGTCTCATTCAATGGTAAATAGATATCGCCAAGTAGAGATCGTTCTACTAACGTCTAGTAGACTCAATTAGGCCGCCAATTCTCATATTGTTTTCAGTGTTTCTCTAGTGAGTCTTCTGTGAGAGTTTCTGTAGTCTCATGTGTAAAAAATATATCTTTTAAAAATATATAAAATATTTTCGCAGGTAATAAAAGCCGGAACTCCCATGGAGGTGGTTATCACCGGACTATCCGCAAGCGACAAGACGGAGGCCTCCTCCAAGCCCGCCAGGGAGACAAACCAGTTGGCAAGTTCACTATCGCACCCAACGACCAGTTCGCTCAGCTCCTCAACTGCGGCGAGCCAGGCGTGAGTATCTTTATATGTAAAAACATAGATAACACATAAAAAAAGGCTTAAATTAAACTCCGAAAAAAGAAAACCAAAAAATGGGAACGCATACTCTAAAGCTACTACGGACGGCAAGATATCAAATCATATGCTCCCAGAAATAAACAAAATAATAACAAATACCCCGCATTAAATGACAAGACAAGACGAGACACATGTGATCTTAACCAGCATCTCCTAAAGACATGAGCCACAGACAGTGGACTGTGTCGCGCATGTTTCGAAGCAGCGTAGACAGTGGAGCATGTATACTACTTGGCCACAAGCGACGTCAGAATGGGAACGGGACTACAGGAGCTAATCAAACCGAGCCCTTTCACATCGACAACATCTGCATTATCTTCAGAGATGCTCATGAAAGCAACGACTAAGAGTCCTTTTCGTTATTTTAAGGAGTTGGTCTGGTTGATCTGGCTAGAGACACCCACAATACTGAGTGCTCAGAATACAGATGTTCTGTATTCTGAGACTGAGTCCCGCATGGACGTCAGTGTAGATCTGGAAAAAAGGGATATGCAAAAAAATTAAATAGCATTGCATTTGTGTTCAACAACTGGTATTCCATTCACGCTACAACGCCTAGGTGCTAAATGGATTAGGCTTGCCAAGCACCAATACCAATCTCCCAGTTTAGTCGGCTATTAGTCAGAGGAAAGCTATAAGCTATATGAGTACTTCTATATAGAAGATTCCAACGCTCCATACTGCATCGTTCAGCTCCATTAATCAGCCTGTGAATGTGCGAGCAAATATTTTTTGGTGCTGATTTTGGTGCCAGCAATAACAATACCTAGCATCACGTTTCCAAGACGTGATGCCCTACGCAATTACTTATTTTGCTGGGCTAATCAAGGAAAGGCTGTAGGTACAGGACGCTGTAGTGCCTGGGACGTTGTAATATGGATAAGGCTTGCCCAACACATATATAGACAACTAAGCTGTCAGGGTGGTATAAGTATACCAACCTGACAGCTTAGTTGGCTATTATTCAGGTGGTATGGTACTTTGATGTATAAAAAAGATTTACAGCATCCACATTTGTGTATTTTGTTGAACATGATGATGATGATGATCCTCCATGCCGATTTCGGCTGTGGCGACAGCGTTTCTGCAAATTTATACTACGTTAGTGCGCTCTAGGATGACTGGCGAAACCAATTATGCCTTATGGCACATGTTAAAACACCACTAGGGTATTTGTACTGCACATTAGCAGGCGGTTAGTTTTTTGTACATTCCACATTAGATGATAATGCCTTTATAGGCAAATTACTTATTTATCGTTTTAAGAATTTGAATTTGAATTCTCGTTTAAACATTTGATATTAATTGTTCTTTGCTTGTTTAATGTCGGCTATATCACAAAGAACATCTATGGAAATCACTCATTTTTTTCATAATTAAATTTTTCATAATTAATAATTGCACAGTAGATATTAAACATTACGGAGTCTAGATCTCAAGACGCTAGAATCTATAAAAGAAAACATTATTATCAAAATAACAATCAAGAACAAGAACAATCAAAGCCAGATAGAAGAACAAAAAATAAAATAAACAGGAAAAAAATAATGGGTATGTACAACAACACGAAATATTATAAAATAACAATGAAGAAAGTAAAATACAGAACTTGATGAGTCAAGAGTAACAATAAACGTAAAATATACATATGGTACAAAAAAAAGGATTTGTAATGCGTAAAACATTAGAAATACCTTCAGAGTAAGAAAAACAGGTTTTCTGAAATAAACTGATGTTGTCCGCAAACAAATCGAGTTTGGGATTAAGTGTCAGAGGATCGTTTAAATGATTCTGAGCACGGCCAACAGGTGATTGCTGTCTAGCTTCACATACGAGGTCTGGGTTCTAATGTAATATCTAAAGCAATGATTCATTAAAGTTCGTGATCTAGACTTCCTTCAAAAGTTTTTGCTACACTTTGTCGCGTACGAACGAGGAAGTAGGAACAAGGAAAGTGGAAAACACAATATACAAATAAATTGTATTAAGTTCCTACCTAAAACAAAATATTTGATATGATTACTAAAACAATTTTAAAATTTTTCGCCATTTTTTGTCCGATCATTATTTGTAGCGACTAGACCGATTTTGACGGATAGCTACTTAATGTTATATGAAGTAACATAGCTTGTATGGTATGGTGTATATTTTAGAATTTAGAAGAATGCAATACAATTCAAGGACCATAAGAATCCATAAAAATATAATCTAATTATTAATTTAAAACGACATGGAGTGAGAGATTTATCACATGATATGACAAAGTACTTTATGAGAATGCTGTGGATATTTGGACAGACGTGTAAAAAAATAGATGGATAGATAGATAGAAAATTATTTATTGCACAAATTAAAAGGACTGTACTGTTCATAGGCGAACTTAATGCTAAGTAGCATTCTTTTCTAACCTGTGTGTAATGTAGACTATATTAAAGAAAAAACTAAATTAAAAAATACTAACTATATTAGGTACTTACCTAATAAGTACCACATTTGTAACTATTGTAAGATAAGGTCGTTTACAAATTGTCCGCCGCGCAGCAAAAAAGTCCTGTGTTCGTTATAAGGGAAGTCATAAAGAGCTGAAAGACCTCGCGGTTTTTATATCTTAGATGGATAAATATGTAGTTTCAACTACTTACCTGCAGTATTACGATAATTATTAACGCTATGTTTTTCAAAAAACTGTTTATCCATGTGCAAATAAATACCTATCATATGATTCCCCACATGACCCACTAACTTCATAAAAAAAGTCCCTTCCTCCCGTGAAAAAAAAACCCTTCCACCCCCCCTTGTCTAAAAAACTATGCAAATAAGAGAATTCGCTAAAATTTTTCTTTAAACTTTACATACACTTCTATTAGCTATAAAAGTTTAACGGAACGTTATCTCTGCAAACTTCGGAGTTAAGGGGGGAACGGTCGTTTTTTCAACTAAACCGTAAATAACTCAAAAACGATACGGCTTAAAGGAAAACGAAAAACTGTTTATTTATGTGCAAATGAATACCTTTCATATGATACCCCACAAGACCTAGTAACTTCACACACATTTTGAAAACCCCCCTTCCACCCCCCTTGTCTTAAAAACTATGCAAATTTCAATGGGTTCCCGGCCATAGGTGGTGCTGCTGTTGGTATGTTACCAAATTAGCAGAACGTCGTCTGCCGAGATCGCTAGTTTATTATAATTATTCTTAACATATGTACATATAATAAAACTATACATCACAAAACCCATTTAAATTTGATTTTAGCACGTTATGGAATTCGTTCGCCTGTAAAAACTTTTTTCCAAGTGAGTTGGTGTGACGTTATAATGACAATGCACAAAATTTATTGACAGATTTACAAATAATAAGGTGCGAATTTTTAGTATGACGACAAAAAAATGCCAACATGGCCAGCCAACAAACATAAGAATTTATAAACTTGACACTGGCGGAATTGTGTAAAACCAAACACAAAAAGCCATAAAATAAAATGACAAGACAAGAATTAGTATGTCATCAACGCGAATGACTAGGCGTTGTGGTATAACTTGTTTAAACAAATAAAATAAAACCGGGCAAGAGCGAGTAAACTCGCGTACCTAGGGTTCCGTACCATCATTCAATATTATATATGACTAGCTTTTGCCCGCGACTTCGTCCGCGTGGAAGTCATAAAACGTAAAATCCTCTTTTTCACGCAGAGCCACTTTGATTCGAAAACATAAATCCCATTTATTCCCTAACCCGTGGGAATTTCGAAAAATCCCTTCTTAGTGCACCTCTAGGATACTCAAGGTACATGTGTGCCAAATTTCAAGTCTTTAGGTTTAGGCTGTGCGTTGATTATATCAGTCAGTCAGTGAGTCAGTCAGGATTTTGAATTTTATTTATATATTATATAGATAAAGGCGGTTTATATTTGTTGGAGAACCTTGACAGCGTCATCTCTTGTCTGAAAGCGGAACTTACGTAGATTTTTTACACTTTCTGATTTCTAAATAAACTATGCAAATTAGAGGGTTCTTTATAATTTTCCTGTAATATTTACATAAACTCCTGTTAGAAATAAAAGTTTCAGGGGTCGTTTTTTCAACATTTTTGTAAATAACCCAAAACAATACGGCTTAAAAAAAACTAAAATCTGTTTATTAATTTGGCGAATGAATATCTTTCAAATGATAAACCACACGACCTAGTAACTTCACAAAAATTTTGAAAACCCCCCTTACACCCCCCTGGTTAAAATTAAAAATTATGCAAATTAGAGAGAACGCTATGATTTTCCTATAAACTTTACATACACTTTTAGTAGCTATAAAATTTTTACGTGTTTATCACTGCAAACTTCGGATTCGGAGATAAGGGGGGGAACTGTTGTTTTTACAAAAATTTTAGATTTTTGTAAATAACTCGGAAACGATACGGCCTAGAGGAAAAATAAAAATGGTTTATTAATGTGCAAATGAATACCTTTCATATGTACGTACATTTCATATATACCCCACACAACCTAGTAACTTCACCTAAAAAAATTGAGATCCCCTATCCGCCCCTTGCAATCATAATAAGAATATTTTATAACATTTTCATTATATCATATTTACAGTAGTAAAAAAATGTTCTCTTTAACCATTACAAATTTCAAGTTGAAAGCATCAGTAGTTCACGAGATATCTATTTGTGACAGAAAGACAGACAAAGTGATCATACCATAAGGGTTCCTTTTTACCATTTTAGTCCGTAACCCTAAAAATACAAGTCCTTGTAGTCTATTAGGTGCTTACATGACTTGCATTTTTTTATAGGCTGTAGTAAATTAAATTATCACTTCAGTGATGACCTGAGCAATCACGTAACGGCTATGTACGAAAAACCTATTTTGAGGGTTGTATGCGCAACGCATAACCATCAAAATAAGTGTATAATATTAATTTAAGTTTAATATTTTGTTTTGTTTCATTGATTTTATATCAATGTTTTGTTTATGTTTTATTGGTTTCCGGGATGTGGTCGCTCAGCTAAGACCATATTATTCATAAGAACTTTCCTATACCTAGTTTTTCGTAAACTTTCGCGATCACAATTCATTATAATATAATAACATAAACACGGGAATTTATCGCGTAATACCGATAAATACCGATAATCAGTCAACCCGGGACCACGATTGTTGAAACACAGTCGAAACGTCGGGAATAATCAAAAGGTGTTTCCTATGCCTATCTTAAACACAAAAATACTGCTGCAATAATCGATTTGCCAGATACAGAATAGCTTTAGCCGAGACAGGAGCTGCTGAGAAAAATCCTATTTTGTGAATGATTACGTGCTGATAACGCGCAACAACCTGTCACAAAACAATACCTACCTTTGATATATCCGTCAGCCTTGATGACTCGATGGGTTCACAACGGGTTACACGAACTCTATTTGTAGTGGAATATATTAATACACCTGGACATTTTACACAGCACTATCTAGCCTCAAAGTAAGCAGAGCTTGTGTTATGACAAGATGGTTGAGAGAATACTTAAATTTTTTTTGTAAATAATGAGCCACAGAGGTCGTCATGAGAATAATGTTAAATGTAAAGTCCTAAGCTTAGAATAAAAACACTATTATTCTAAGGTCCTAAGCTAAATTAATGACGATGGAGTTGAGTAGGTACCTACTTAGTTCAAATGAGTCTACACTGGGACATAACATCGCAATTACTCTTTCTCTCTTTTGCTTGCAGTTGCGACAGACCTGTAGATGCGGTTGTAGGAAGCAAAATAAATAACCTCAGTTCTTTGTCTTAGGTAATGATAAAGGATGCCAGAGTTACCGCTTAAAATAAACTGGTATAAAAATTGTCAAATTCTATTTAAAAATTAAGTTGCTACCAGACGGACGGACTGCCATGGGATACAGATACAGAAGATGATTCCGTGTATCAACATCCCGTACTGCACTCGCTAACCCGCCTCGTGGTCTTGAAGTTCCATGAGGGAGGCCTATGTCCAGCCGTGGACGTGTCACGTAATTTCTGGATGGCCCTATAGCATTCTAGCAGTTTGTCAATGTGTTTATATTTTATCGGAGGTTTGTTTTATTTCAGAGCGACCGTAGCCCTCAACGGCGCCGTCTTCTGGGTTGGAGTTGAATCGGCTCCCGTCAAGGTCACCAACTGAGCTCCCGACTGGATTATAATATAACCTAGAATATAACCAGTATTCTTATATCTATATTTCTTTTGAACGATAACTATATTTTTTGACTTCTGTGATTCCTATGTGATACTTCAATTTGATAGATTAAAATAGTTTAGAATAAACAGTTTTTCTTTTCGATCACCTCTGCCAACAGGTAAAAGTTCAAGTTCAAGTTAATTTATTGATAACATAAAGGTTGCATGGTTACAAGTCAATAAAATCATAATAATAATAATATGAGCCTAAGTAATAATATTAACATATGACGAGCTCTGTGGCGCAGCGGGCGAAGGTCCGCCTGCGACGCAAGGGGTTGCGGGTTTGCTAATTAGTTTGGCTATGTCGGTGACCCGAGTTCTTCTACGTATGGCCGTATACCTACAGAAAGAAAGCTGGAAACTTATAAGCGCTTACCGGCGCTTGACAGCGCTGGTAACTCGCGCAGGAAAATATATGAACGCGCGCCGATAAGCACTGAACGGTGCCGACAAGTTCCGACAAGCTTCAACACGCGCTGGTCAGCGCTGGGCGCATTTTTAAATACACAAACGTAACAAAGCAAATCATCGTCCGATGAGTCCGACATTTCGCTTGGTCTGCTTCAACCTGCTTCCTTTGTGTAGAACGGACCAGCGCTGTCAAGCGCCGGTAAGCGCTTATAAGTTTCCAGCTTTCTTTCTGTATACGGCATATCTCCTCATTTCTGATTCGATCGCGTAAAGAAACCCCGAGCATAGCCCTCTCAATAACGAGAACAATAATAATAATAATAATATTCTCGCTCGTTGAGCGATTCTGAGCTTATTCATGAGGCCAATCGTGAATGACCACGATTCGGTTCCATATGTCATCACTATCACTGGTAACACACATTGATTGTAGACTTTCGTCTTCAGGCACTGAGGTATGTTGGACGAAAAGACATTGCGAAGTTTCCCAAACGCTGCCCATCCGAGTTGGATTCGACGACTGACCTCTGTCTCGAAGTTGGACCTACGTAATTGGACTGTTTGTCCTAGGTATACGTAAGCGTCGACAACTTCAAGAGCCAAGTTCTCAACCATAACTAGGGCAGGCACGACATGGACATTCGACATAATTTTCGTCTTGTCCATGTTCATTTTAAGCCCTACCCTTTGGGAGACGCGGTTGAGGCCTTCGAGCATCGTGCTGAGCTCTTCCATCGACTTTGCATTGACCACAATATCGTCGGCAAACCGAAGGTGAGTGATGTATTCGCCGTTAATATCCAGACCTAGTCCTTTCCATTCCAGGAGCTTGAAGGCATCTTACAAAGCGGTCGTAAACAGTTCCGGAGAGATGACATCTCCCTGTCTTACGCCTCTTTTTAAGGGAATCGCCTTCGAGCTCTGTTCTTGTACTCGAACTGACATAGTGGCGTTTTTATGCAAACATTTCCACAGTTCGATGTACCGATAGTCAATACGGCACCGTTGGAGAGACTCAAGCACTGCCCATGTTTCGATCGAATCGAAGGCTTTCTCATAGTCCACAAACGCGAGACATAGCGGCAAGTCATAGGCCGTATACAGAAAGAAAGCTGGAAACTTATAAGCGCTTACCGGCGCTTGACAGCACTGGCCTGTTCTACACAAAGGAAGCAGGTTGAAGCAGACCAAGCGAAATGTCGGACTCATCGGACGATGATTTGGTTTTGTTAAAAAATGTGTATTTAAAAATGCGCCCAGCGCTGACCAGCGCGTGTTGAAGCTTGTCGGAACTTGTCGGCACCGTTCAGTGCTTATCGGCGCGCGTTCATATATTTTCCTGCGCGGGTTACCAGCGCTGTCAAGCGCCGGTAAGCGCTTATAAGTTTCCAGCTTTCTTTCTGTATACGGCCTTACTCTTCGATCTTCTGTATGACTTGCCGCAGCGTATGTATGTGGTCTATGGTACCTACTGTAGCCTTTACGGAACCCGGCCTGTTCGGGAGGCTGGAAGCCATCAAACCTGCGTTTGAGACGGTTCGCGATGATCCTTGAAAACAGCTTATAAACATGGCTCAAAAGCGAGATGGGTCTATAATTCTTAAGCAAGGTGTTGTCACCTTTCTTAAAGAACAGAACCACCACGCCCTCGTTCCATGTTTTTGGCGTCGTACCTTCAAGCAAGGCGGAATTAAAGAGCTTCTGAAGGACTTTAAGTACCGGTGATCCACCCGCTTTCAGTAGTTCTGAAGTGTGTCCGTCTTCACACGGCGCCTTGTCGGTCTTAGGCTGTTTCAAGGCCATCCTGATCTCGTACAGGCTGATGTCCGGGATATCTTCGGTATAATGTCGGGTCAGTTTGGCTCTTGGGTCGTTGGCCGCACTGCGTATAATAGGTTAGTGACCGAATCGTAGAGCCGTCCATAGAACCTTTCGAATTCCCTTAACACTTCTGCTTTACTTGACGTTATGTATCTTCCCTCTTCAGCTTCGTCATCTGGCTCTGCCCAATAGAATTATCTCTCGCGAACACTTTGGAGCCATTATTCCGCTCTATAGTATCTTTAATACGAGCTGTATTTAAGGTACGGATACACTCAATAAAGCATCTGTATATGAGGTCATAAAGTGATTCGACAGCTTTATTAACATCAGATTGGTTTATAACATCGGTCCAAGAAATGTCTGTAAACCGGCTATACAAAGAAATAAAGTCTGCCTGTGGCGCTGTCGATGTTACTGGCCTTCATTATTTTGTCTTCTTGGATCACAGCTAATTAAAATATCTAGTGGTGGATGATATTTGTCTGCACGTTCTACTAGACCATCCTCAGCTTCACACACACATCTGAAAAATATTCGCAAACACGATCAAAAATAAGATATGATGACGACCTCTGTGGCGCAGCGGGCGAAGGTCGGCCTGCGACGCAAGAGGTTGCGGGTTCGATTCCCGTCTCGGGACAAATGTCTGTACGATCTGCAGATATTAGTTGAGGGTGTTCTGGGTGTTTTTCTATATATAATAAAAATATCTATCTATGTAGTATAATGTATTAAGTATATCAGTCATCTAGTACCCATAACACAAGCTCTGCTTAGCTTGGGGCTAGATGATGCTGTGTGATTTGTCGAGCATTATTTATTTTATCATGCAAGCGCTAACCAGTACAATATCTAAGATACTACAGTTAAAATTTAATATATTACTACGCTCAGTGAGATCACAATAGGTTTGAAAAAAACTCGTTTAACTATTTATATTTAAAATGCAATGAAAAATATCTAGTTTTCATTCCGCTAATGCTGAGATGCATATGCACCGACCTCCCGCCCGCTAATTATGCACATGCAGGGGGAACCAGGCTGTTAGTGCAACATGCATACCCAAACCCACACGACGACACGTGTTTCGCCTCTCCGCGAGGCATCCTCAGGTGAGACGCCGAGGTGTTGACTGGTCGGCGGCTGGAACGAAAGTGAAGCCACAGCTCCGGGTTTTCTTCGCACTTCTTCTCAGCTGAGTCTAATGTTAAGGCCCGCGTTTACACGGGCGTGGTGAGGCGGTCTTCCTTAGCGCAGCTGCAGCTGCACGAGCGTCGCTATGCCGCTGAGTATCTGCGGGATCAGGCTCGTCCCCTGCCGGATCGCCATAAGGACGTCATGCAGGATCTGCAGTGCTGCGTCCAACACCTCCAGGTGGGCCTGGTCGTGCTGGAGGGTCATCTGTGTGGAAGAGGTTGTGGGGCGCGGTAGGTCCTGTGTGGCTTGCGGGGTCGTCGTGATTTTGGTGATAGTGATGGCGGGAGCCGGCTGCTCTGCCGCTGCGCTGCGCGGGGGTGCTTTGGTGCGGGGGGGACGTCTGTGTCTACTGTCTAATGTCGCTAGTCTTACCTTCTTCTTCCTCCGGTTGGGTAGGGGCTTCGACCGCGCTGTGGGATCGTTTGCCGGGGCCATGAGGGAGCCACCGTGTTCCGTCTGGGATGGTTGAGCCACAGTGTTGAGCTGTGGCTGCTGCGGTCTAGCTGGTGGCTTGTCACGGCCTCCCCGGGGTGTGGTGTAGGCGGTCGTGCCCGACTTCCTGTTGCGGGCCTCCCGCTTGTACGTTGGGCAGCTGGTCCTGTTGGCCGTGTGAGGGCCATTGCAGTTTGCGCAGTTGGGCGGATCTTCCCTGCTTTTTGGGCAGTCGCCTCCGTAATGCGGTCCACCGCAATGGACGCAGGCGAGGGGGCGATGACAGTGATGGCTGGAGTGGCGCAACCCTTGACAGCGATGGCACTGCGCAGGGCCCCGCTTACCTCTCCAGCTCTCAATCTTGACTCCTGGCATCAGCAGCACCTCTGTCACCTCGTAGATCGCAGGCAGGAGGTTTGGAGCCGGCTTGAAGATGCCCAAGAAGATACATCCGGGGCGGCCCTTACTTGCCCGGATCGGTTTCACGAGCTCCGCCTCGAAGCCCTTGGAGAGAAAGTCCAACGCTATCTCCGCTGGTGGTGTGTTGGCTGGGATGCCACGGATGGCGACCTTCACTTGGCGCTCCTCGGGTCGGGAGTAGGAGAACCAATTGAGTGGCTCCTCAAACTCCGTGAGGTATTTTTGAATGGCGCGGTACTCGGCAGCCGACTCCGGGGAAAATCTGACGCCCTTGCCGTAGGGCCTGGCGTTGGGTGTATGGCCTAAAAGGCATTTGATGGCCTTAAAATGCCGTGGCCAATTCGGCATCTGCTCAACGACAAAGGGTGGATAGCGGGACTTCTTTGGGGGTTGGGCTGGCTTGACCGACGTACCTGGGCAAGTAGGTTCTGGGGCACGGGGGGATCCTGGACGCGCTGCTACCACTGGGCGTGTCCTGTTGGGCTGGCGGTGTTCGGCGTACGGGCGGCGAGGCTGCCAGTGACGCGTACGACGTTGACTTCGTAGCGGTGGAGGATGGTGTTGGCGCCGCTTCTTCCTCGACGACGGCTTCCCGGTGGCACTCGGTTGCCCGCTTCTTCCTTTCCTCTGCCGTGGAAGAATCGTCGCGTTTGCAACGGTGGCCTGGTGGCGGTGGTGACGGCGGGTGTTCCCTCTCCGTTGCCTGGGGCGATGGCGGGGGCAGGGGCTCGGGCGCGGGACACGGGTGTGCCGCGCAGTAGCCTCTCCCGCCCCTGAAGGAAGTTCTCAAGGTGCTCGGCGAGGCCCTCGCTCATCATCCTCTGTTTCCTAAGCTGCGCATAGACGTTGAGATCAACGTCGTGCGCAGACTTAGGAGACAGCGAGCGTGGGGGGGTGGCAGGTTCTGCGGGGGTACGGGGGGGGGGCATCGCATCGGCGTCACACCTGAAGATGCCTCGCGGAGAGGCGAAACACGTGTCGTCGTGTAGGTTAGGGTATGCATGTTGCACTAACAACCTAGTTCTCCCTGCATGTGCATAATTAGCGGGCGGGAGGGCGGTGCACATGCATCTCAGCATTAGCGGAATTAAAACTAGATATTTTTATTGCATTTTATTAAAATTTAGTTGTTATGTTGTCATCTATTACTATATATAATTCAAAGTCCGTGACTGACTGACTAACTGATATTTCAACGCACAGCCTAAACCACTGGACCTAAAGACTTGAAATTTGGCACACATATACCTTGAGTATCCTAGAGGTGCACTAAGAAGGGATTTTTCGAAATTCCTATGGGATAGGGAATAAATGGGATTTATATTTTCGAATCAAAGTGGCTCTGCGTGAAAAGGGGGATTTTACGTTTTATGACTTCCACGCGGACGAAGTCGCGGGCAAAAGCTAGTCTGGTATAAAGATCAAGATAAAGAAAAATTTTGTTCTAAGATTACAGGGCGTGTTTTTCATTAAACTCTCATGATATAAATCAAAAACTCAACACTCAGAAATAAAGATGTGACGCGTAAAAAGATAGTATAGCTTGTGTGAGTCAGAATGGCGCCATGGCGGGCAAAGGTATTCATTTATTTTTGTAATATCTCTGTATTCAAAGAGGTTCTTTTATTTTAATTATATTATTGGTAGATTTATGTAGAATTAAGGTAGATTTGACCCACATTTATTCTATGCTGATTCGCCCGCCACACCCGCCATCCTGACGTCAGGTTGGCTATCAGTTAGATAACATGTATTAGTATTGACGACCTCCATGGCATGGTTTGTTTAAAGCTGGCAGAGACTCAGGAGGTTGCGGATTCGATTCCCGCTGCGGGAAAAATGTTTGTAGTTTTCCGGCAGATATTTATCATTGCTCTGCGTATTTTGCATTTCCAGAATTATTTATTTATTAATTCAGTTGTCATCACAGCACCCCCTTGCCCCAAAATAATTATAACTACGCTTGGCAGGCGGGTTAAAGGCTAAAAATGCTGCTGTCTATCTTTCGGAGGTATCCCTTGGCAGATTCTTACTACTTCTACAGGTAAGAGAGGATGGGCCACATTCTACTGCCGGCGTCCCACGGCAAATTATTAACATAATTTCATTGAGGTATGTTATTTGATCATTCTCATCATTATCAGGCCAATCATAAACCAAAACACAAAGGTCTTTAACAGTGAACAAAGTTAATGCAAACAAATGACTAATTTTACTGGTGAGAATAACTAATTATGAATGATACGAAACATAGAAGTGGTTCCAATAAATTGACCCTAAACAACACGACAGCGTGTTCTAACGGGTTAAAATATATTATAATTATATATATTATTGATTCTGTACAGTCTGAGCTATTTTTTATTAATTTTAGTGTTTTTTTAACATATTCCGAGATATTACAATTTTTATCAAAGGGAATCAACGCTACCGCCAAACGCCTGACGAAAAACTGGTAGTTATTTTATCAGTAATATTGCCATGGAAAAATGGTGGGCGTTATAATTTGTTTTTAAATTTTCTCCATAACCTACTGGCCGCATTTTATTTCCGATTATATTTTTATGAGGCATTAACGTACATTCATCTGATAAATATCAGGTAACCATGAAATATCTATAATCATCATTATCAGAGTACACCCGCGGTTCTGACGGTCAGGACCGCGGCTCATTTTATTATTTAAATTATTCTTGTTTCATGGAGGTACATTGAAATTCATTAAAGTACATTTAATTACATTGCTTTTATGTATAACATTATCATACATGTTGATTTTTGAAAAAGTACACCCGCCATCCTGCCTCTCACAAGAAAGTAGGTACCATTATTCTGTGTAGGTACTTAAGTAAGAAGTGTAGATGAAGGTACGGAAGGTAATTATAAAATAACTAGGTATAGTATAAGTAAGTATTCTGAATGCAAATAAAGGTAAGTAATTAGAGCTATTACTACTTATTACTGTTTGGGAATTTAGTATTATATTTACGTGGTTGAGTAAGTACGTATTGAACACTTAATTATGAAAGTAGGTACGATAAATCAGAGATAAGCTAAAGAATAGGAAAAAGATCGAAACTCTTCAGTATTTCACAATTATTATTATTCACAGATGACGACATCGAAAGGACGCTGAGTTAATTTATCCCAATCCCTATGCACAATTATGCAACACTATATAAAGTAGGGGAGCCTACATATTATCATAGGATCTACGTAAATGAGTGTAGGTCTACACTCGAAGATCCTAGGTAGCTTTTCTATAATTATTTCCGATTAAGTTATGTTAACAATACACGGTTCACGTGTTCACGGTGAACGTGAAACGCGTCTCTTCATATTTGTCTATGGAATGGAAAGCATTTCGATCGCCCCAGCTCGTCAAAGTCAAACAAAATTGACAGTTCTACAATAATATTGTCTATGCTTCAGTAACAATTTTGGTGTGGTGGTTGATTTAGCACGATTTTGTGAATTTGTTTATCGAGAAGAATAGGCGGGAAACCGTATTCTTTTACTAAAATGAGTGTAGAAGAAGACGTAATGAAAATACAAAAAAAGTTGACTAAGATGACTTCGGATGACGGAACGGTAAGCGCTAGACACCATAACAACAGTCTGTGCAACCAATGTAGCCACAAAATGGTCTTCCACATTTTCGTGGCTTTGTTTTTGTTAGTAACCGGCAATTCACCCTTGAGCCTTAGAACGAACATTGTTTTGTTGTGAACCTTGATATTTATTTGCCTTCAGGTGACTGCTCATTATATTATACTCTTGTTTTATTTTTAGGGACAAGAAGAAGCGTTGGAACTACTCAAAGCGTTGCAAACAATGGCAATAAACCTCGATGTTCTCACTAAAACAAGAATTGGTATGACCGTCAACGCCTTACGCAAGTCGAGCCAGGATGAGGAAGTGAATTCTCTATGCAAAACTCTCATCAAAAATTGGAAGAAGTTTTTGGCACCAAGTACTCCATCAAAAGATAATGGAAGCTCCTCAAAATCTAAAAAAGATAAAGATAAGAAAGATGACAAAGAGAAAGACAAAAAATTGCCAGCTTCTTTTCCTCCCCAGTCTAATACTACTGATGCTGTCCGACTGAAGTGCCGTGAGATGCTCACTCAGGCTCTGAAAACAGATCCTGAAGCATGTGCTAATTCATGCGCTACTCCTGAGGAACTCGCTGAAGAACTTGAGGAATGCATTTACAACGAATTTAAAAATACTGATATGAGATACAAGAACAGAATCAGATCTCGAGTTGCAAATTTAAAAGACCCTAAAAATACAACACTTCGCTCAAATTATCTGAATGGAGTGGTAGCTGCATCACGTCTCGCTAAGATGACTCCAGAAGAAATGGCCAGTGATGAAATGAAGAAGTTGCGAGAAAAATTCATAAAGGAGGCCATTGATGATGCACAACTTACTACTGTCCAGGGAACCAAAACAGACTTGCTCAAGTGCGGCAAATGCAAAAAGAAGAACTGCACATACAACCAGCTGCAGACTAGGAGTTCTGATGAACCTATGACCACATTTGTACTCTGCAATGAGTGTGGCAACCGCTGGAAGTTCTGTTAGCTGCTTTTTTCTCAATACTTACAAATAGTTTGTAATTACCTTTTGTGGTGTGGTACTGCAGTATCCACTATTGCATTTTATTGTAAGATGAACTTTGTGTCAGTAATACCTATCAGCTACTAACTACTTAACATTAATTACTTTTTAAATTGTGTTATGTATGTAGTTAAGGTGACATTAGAATAAATTAACTGCCTAAGGAAATAATTTGCCTAAGTTTTATTGAACATCTTTGATTGTAAAATGCATGCTATAATTTGGACAACAATAAAATCAGACCTCAATTTAATAATATAATTTATTAATTTAAAAGTAAGACTGTCCTCAGGACTTTACAATGCTGGCACATAATGAACAAAATACTAGTTAAAATAATAATCCACAAATATTTCTAGTAGATAAATGTTTGATGTAGAATTACCCAATAATCATGTTTAAAATATAGTGCAGCTATTCAAAATCTACAAAGTAGCCTAAGTAAATTCTTACAAGCATCAATTTTAAAACAATGTTTTAGACTAGTAGTGAATTATGATTTTGTGAATATGATTAATAGTTGTGCGAATGTATTTTGAAAATTCTGATACATGATAGCAAACTTAACATGTCCCAATAAATAATTGATCATATCCGAAATGGCCAAAACTTTAAATCTAATATGGCAAGCTACACTTTGGTGTACATAATACAATCTTAATGTTTTTCATTTTTGGCATTTATCTACAAACATCTTATATTGCCAATAGTTAACTTAGTTTCTAAAATCATTGTCATCTTATTATATAAATAAAAAGGTTGAATTTTCATAAATGTCTAAAACCTTTGCTTATCAGAAACGGAAAAATCGTATTCTTCCAAAGCATATTAAACATCAAAAATGACAACCACTTAGCTAACTACTTATTCAACCACCAGTTCCCCTGTCTTTATCTTAACGAATATTTTTTCATCATTACACGGTAAAATTAAATTTTTCATTTCCAATTTGAGATCAACTGGTTTGTCACTTTCCTCATCCAGCTTTGATATCGAAAAGCTGACATCGTCATTAGCTACGAAACATTCAGGTGTTAGGACTTTGTTGAAATTAAAGTGTGTTTTTAAATGCTCTCGTAAGAAATGTGATTGCACAACTACTAGGTCACAGTAGGAGCATTTGTGACTGCCACTATTGAGGATATCGGTCTCATCATGTCTTCTGTAGTGATTGCTTAGGGCATCTTGCCGCTGGTTCGTATAAGGGCAAAGAAGACACATATGCATTTTACGTTCCTTTACAGGTGCAGTCTCCACTGCACCTGAATCTTTGCCGCCATTATTCATTGTTCTCCTAAGCTGCAAAAGCCGAAGAGTTTGTTGATCTCTTATTGAGAACTGTTGAAAGTCTGATTTCGGTGTCCCTTTGGGCATAGTTTTGATTGCTAATTTAATTTCCGTGCCTTCCTCTTGTTTTACTTCTTCTTGACTTTCGGGGTCACCATTGCTTCCTTTTTGCCTTTCGGCCTGAGCTTCGTCATTCATTTGATGCTTCCGCATATGTTGGACGTAATTGGCATAGTATTTAACAGAATAGTCACATAACTCACATTTATATCGTTGCTTGGAGCCGTGAAGAGATAAATGTATTTTGTATTGTTCGCGCTTTTCAAAAGCTGACGGGCACTTATGGCATTTGTATCGTTTTTCCTTTTGACGTCCATTTTTCAGGTACGTGGGATATATGAATTCAGGATTTCCATGCATCAGATACCCGAATTGGGGATCTGCTTGGAGTACAGGCGGAAAGTGATCATTCGGTTTTACCAATTTGTCTTTATCAGTCAATACTCGTTTCTGAGCTTCAGTCTTTCTTTGAAATAGGTCTGTACCTGAGAGAGGAATATTTTTGAAATCTAAATCGTCTCCTGATTCGTATTCATGGTTTGGTGATTTCATATTATTGTCATGTAAAATTTCGTGCTTAGCTAAATTGCCAATATTCTTTACAGCATAACTGCATTTCTTGCACTTATGTTCTCCCTCACCACCATGTAATCCTAAATGGTATGTGAGTGCTGAACTTTTGAAGAACTTGGCTGGGCATTCTTTGCAACAGTATTGCTTTGGTGTGTGTTTTGTGTCTGAAGTTTTCTTAGGATGAGGGTCCATATTTTCATTGCTTCTGTAATTGACTGCAACTGACCAAGTAACTTCAGAGCATTCAGAACTACGATTACCGTCTAATCGAGGTTCCTTGTATAGGGAATGTGAATTGTGAATGAATTTAAGCATGTTTGTTCTAATGTTGTGCTCATCGGAGTGAACAGACTGGTGGACGATAAGTTCAGCCTCCTCAGGGACTGAGAATTCACAGTGCTTACATTTATTTGTATGTGAGAGGTCATGGAATTTACCATGTGCTTTTAATTCGCCTTCAGTAAAATATCGAGCTGGACATTTTTGACAAAAGTACAAGATTTTAGTTTCTTTAGCATCTGTTACTATGTTATTATCCTCTAGGGTGGAATCTTCGCCCTTTTCGAGTTCAATAACACGTCGTAATCGTGAAATTTGGTCTTCATCAGGTACATCTTCATCGACGATGCTGTAAATGCGACCGTATAAAAGGCCGTGTTTCTTGGAATGTTCTGCCAGTCTCAAGGCATTATCACATGTAAATTTACATTCTAAACATTTGTATATTATCACTTCGCTATTTTCGAATCCGAGACAGTGTATCTTCTCGTGGTTAGGTATCTTGCATTTCTGAGAGTTGACGTATGAACAATAGCGACATTTGTACATTTTGTGGAATTCGTTCCTCGCTGATACCCATACAAAAGGAATTTCGTCACTGAAGCTGTCACCTTTCGAAAACGATGTAGATGCTTCTAGTTCCGCTTCGCTTTCGTTTTTCTTCGAGAAGATTCCGTGAACTCTCAAGTGTTGGTGAAGTAGATGCCTCTTCGACACGCTGTAGTTGCATTCGGGGCATTTGTATGGGGTTTCAGCGGAGGTAGAACGATGGAACTGCTCGTGATACATGTATTGAGATTTGCTATTGGTTTCATAAGGGCATTCGTGACACTTATGGCGCTTGTTGGTGCCACTAGCGGTGGGAGTGTCGTGGTGCACAGTATGCTCGGGCAAAGGAGACTTACAGCCCATCGCTTTTGCGATGTAATCTTCAGGATCAGTTATGCCGTGCAGTAGAAGGTGTTGGATCAGATCTTGTTCGTCTTTGACGAAGTAAGGGCAGAAATAGCATTTGAAGATTGATTGCGATGACGGCTGATGCTGTTGCAGATGTTCCGCGAGTTGTTTCTTGTCGTTAGTCTTGTAAGGACACTTGCTGCAGTAATCGTTGAATGTTTCTGCAGTCACTGTTGAGACAGGATCAGGTTTGGGCTTCACTGTTGTGATCACTTTTATTATTCCGTCGTGCTTCAAACGGCAATGTCTCTGAAAATTGCAGAAATATAAATTATTTCATGTTTATGATGATCTTGATTAAATTAGGTATGTAATAAATATTTATTTATGTATTCTATCAATCATCTGGTATCCATAGAACAAGCATTGCTTAGTGGACTTGATGGTGATGGTGTTAGTTTCTAGCATTTATTAGTTATTTCTTTTTTATTGCTATGAGTCAAATTTATTGTTGTGTATCAAAATAATGCAACTTCTCTTGAATAACAAAATCCTCTATTTTTTCCTTGATAATATTATAATGTAAGTTGTGATTTTTTTTCAACTCCGTGTAATGATTTGACTAGGTAATGTTGGTATCTTCGTGAGCATAATTCAAATTATCAGAAGGAGTAAGTACAGTTAATTGTATATTGGTTTACCTGTATTACGTGTTTCCAATTGGACAACTGGTTGCAGTGACCACAGCGGTACGCCAAATCAGCTGGGTCGGGGACATCTGCCTTTTTCGCTTGAGGGTCCTCCGCATTGGCCTCTCTGGAGTGTTGCCTCACGTGGTCCAGCAAGGCCTCCTTTGAAGGGTCCCTGGAAATCAAGAATAATGGTAAGTAATTTGTCATTAGCATTACTTAGTATTTCTTTACAGACTTAGTGTGTGAAGTGGGTCTCCAATAATATCAAGATATTATTGTATGAATCCATTAATATCAAGTGAAGACCTTTGTAAACATTACGGTATAAAAGTGAATAATGAATCAGAATCATTATGAATTTTGATTGTTGGTTTTACGATAGTTCATTAACATGTACGAATATAGGTTCCTATATCAATCAGACATAGAATTTACATTTATGCAGGCTGAAATGCAATGAAATTAGAAAAACCCCTGAAACTTACTTGTAATTGCACTTTTTACATTTCCACATAGTCCTTTTCGGTTTCTTTTCTTGTAGGTTGTCCATTGAGTTGTATGGATCAGCAAATTGAGTTTGCAAGTTCAACGGATGCATATCGTACGAGGTGTTCATCATATCTCCGCTATCGTTCAGTGATTCATCTATCTCCATTGACGCATCCTGAGATGTATTTTGATCGATGTAGTGAAAATCATTTTCTCCGTTTTCATTTGCAACTGGGACAGCTAAGAACTTGTTATATTTGCTGTAGTTTCGTCTGCCAGTTTCGTCAGTCATCAGCACTTTTGCTTCATTGTGCTCCGGATCTCTAGCAGACTTTAGTTTAATATGTTTGGTGATATCCCAGCGCCAATTAGACTTGTACTTGCAAAGCGAACATTCGAATGGCTTTTTGTTTAAATGCCCTACGATGTGAACGTGGAATCTAGACGCGGTAGCAGCCCAGAACTTACAATCGGGGCATTTGTAAACATTCTTCCCGAGACTCAAACTGTTGGGAGATAAGTTCATGCCTTCGTTCTCATCGACGATTTCGTTATCGTAATGTCTCTGTGACTCCGGCATGGTCGAGTCATCGTTGATGTTTATATCGAGTGGTCTTTCGAATTTATTGCTTTGGTTTATGTTATTCCACACAAAGACAACATTTTCCATTGGGTGTGGTTCGGCGTCTTTATCGCCACTAGAAGTGGAAGCTTCGGCGTTGTCTGGTTTAGTTTCCGATGCGTTCTGGGTACTTTCTTTCTTGCCGCAAGTTTGTATGTGTACGTATAGATCCGCGCTAGATTTACACCGGTGCCTGCAGTTTTGGCACCGAGTGGAACCCATGCTGGTATGTGCAGTATTCATCATGACGCGGCTGGCTTGCGCTGCGCAGTTCTTTTCGTGCACGGAATGTTCTGAAAGGCATTTGCTCTCGAAACCGCAGTTTTTGCATTTTAACGATCCTTCTTCGCCTGTTTCCGTTAGTAACCTTTCTTTCAATTTATCGAAAAATGACTCATTTTTCTTTCGGACTACTGTTTCTTTTGGTATGTTGTTTATGGGTGTCACAGTGATGTCTCCGGGTAGATTTCCGAATTTGTTCCTTATTTCTAAGCTTGGGGTAGATTCTTTGAATTTCTTTGCTGGTGGTTCACCTGATGCCTTTTGGTTGGGGGTTGATGCGTTCAGGGGGATCAGCTGTGGGATCGGCCTTGGTGCTTTTTTGTTCAGCTTATTGGATTTGTCTTCGTTTCCCGAGTTGGGGGAACTTTGGCCGGGTGTGTCTTGATTAAAGTTATTCCCATCTCTGACTTGTGAAGGGGCAGTATCGTTAGAATCGCTATTACAGCTCACAATGTCCCTTTCTGCGTCTTGCAAGCCCATTATGTCCTGAAACAAATACATAAGAAAATTAATATTTACATTTTATGTTGTTATTCTAGCATAAAGTGAAACCCCGGTCTACTTTGATAAAAAAAACCCTATTGAAAAATTGCCAAGAAACGAAATAGAATCATCAATCAACTAATCATCTCAATATTATATTAATATCCATAAATACAAACGTTATGTTACGAACACTTAATCGCAAAGACGACTGCCATAATTAATACCTACGAAATTTCACACAGAAAGTCGCAAACGATATAACTGGCGGATAGTAATAAACTAGGTGTAAATATTTATAATTAAATAAACATTTCGGGAGTCGAACCCGCGTCTCTGTCAGCATCGCTCAGTTTCCCTACTTGAACGAGCTAGGACCTAGCCATATTTAAAAGCCTTATGTCCTTTGTAATTGAAATCGCAGAAACGTACAATTTTAATTTAAATAATTACCTTATCTGACTTTTTTTAAACTAAAGTAATTCCAAAGATCTTTAATAAATAATTGTTAACACAGCTCTACGTGCGACTAATCGTGTCTACGAACGAGCGGTCTGAAGCAAGCGATAGAACGCTCGCTTGGCGTATTTATTTACTCGACTATCGTACAGCTAGCATATCATATACCTACTTTACGTCAAAGAGTATGTAACACTCCGTTCTACTTTACGTGTCCATTCAATTATAAGACATTAATTTTTCGCGACGTGAATACAGGTCTTGATTTTACTTTGTATTTTTATTATCTGTAGGTACTCTAGGAGTAAAGTACCAAAAATAATTTATTTTTAAAAACCTTTGGTAATTGAATATAATCCATCCACCTAGCCAGCTAGCTTTCGGCTGCAATGTCTTAGATTTATTTAATATTTTTTTGAGACTTGGTTTATGTAACTTGAATAAATATTATTAAGATAACAACCGTCCGAGATATGCTCCGATAAGATAAAGATTGCTTTGAAATGTAATAAAACCATGCAACAAATCATCGTGCAAGTGCAATGCAGAGATGTACCTAAGCATGATGCAAGAGGGCGCGAGAGGCCGCGCGGAGTGCAGCCGCGCGCGTTGATTAGTTCGTGATAAGAGCGGCCAAGGCTGACGTCATCGGGGCGCGGGACTCACCGAGACTTGCGAGGAGCGCGAGTCGCCGCTCCCTTCCTCCTCCTTGAGCAGCGCGATCGCCGACTCCGCGGACATGAGGTCGCTGGCGCCAACCCGGTTGCGGCGCCGGCTCGCCGTCGATTGGCCCACGGGCGGCGTGTGGTGATTCATCTCGTGCACCGTCAGGCTCTGCTTGATGTCCGCCGTGAAGGTGCACTTCGAACACACGAAGCTACCGCTCCCACCGTGGTTCTTCATGTGACGATCCAGATTCCACTTGTAAGGCGTCCGGAAATCGCACATTGTGCACTTTATCATCGGCATAGAGTGGTACTTGACGTGTTTCGTGTATCTGGCCTTTATATGGGTGACGTAGTTGCATTTGTCGCACGAGAAAAACTTTCCTTTTCCTTTTGGTAAGTCGACGGCGTTGCCATTTCTGGAAGGGGTGAGTTCGGCGTAGTCGACGCGCTCGACCTCGTCCACGTCCATGTCCATCGGAGAGTCGTCGCATTCTTCTATCTCTTCTAGTAGATCTTCCATATTTTCCACCACACTCTCATTGACAGTGGTCTCCGGCTCAACTTTGATGGTAGAAGTCGTCGGCATTGACGTCGTCCCATGCACCATCTTCGTATGTCTCAAAAGTTTCTGTTGATGTCTCGAGGCATAGATGCAATATTGACACTCGTAAATTTTAAATCTTCCAAAGTGAACGTCTCGCGTGTGTACGAGATAAGCGCGCGGATTCTGCGTATTATACTTGCACTTTGCACAGTTATAGTTCCTTCGTATCTTGCACTGCGGAAGTTCGGTTTCTTCCGCCGCGTCCGAGGACGCCTCAGAAGAGACGTCCACTGAGAAGCGACCTTCGAACGGGCGCGCGACAGTAGAAACCTCGCCAACTTGCGCGCTCAACGACGAGGACATCTGCTGTAGCATACTCCGCTGCAACAAAACAATGCTCGGTGTCGGTTAAATGTGTCGGGGGGCGCGCGGCCGGCGGCGAGGGGAGCCGGGTGCGCGAGTGAGCGGCGGTGGCGGCGAGACACGTGTGCGAAGCGCGAGGCCGTCGCCGGCTGAATGAAGCGGTAGGGCACTCGGCGGCGGCAAGCAGCGCTGCCGGCCGGGCGAGCCGCGACGCGAGCCAGAGGGCGCGTGGGCGCGGTCGCGCGGGGGTCGCCGCAGCCGCGAGCACCGACCGACCTCATGTTCCTATGTGCGCGTCCTCGACTCCAGGGAAGACGAACGACCTCCACCCGCTAATGAGCCTCTGCTGTTAACACGTCATTATTTTATGCATATCCTCAGTAATGAGCAGCATATAAAGCATGTATAAAAAGTATAGTTTTATGTGTAAGAGTTTAAGGTGCTACATAGGTACATCCTTGTATTAAAGTACCATTACCACAGGCCAGGCACCTAACATGTCAGGAAACACATTACCGATATGTGTGTTACAATACAAAATAACTATAGAGTATAAGAGGAAGGATAATCAACACAGTAGAAACTATTAACGAAGTTATACCAAAGTAACTTGTTGAATCTGTGGTGGTTATGTTATTATGACAGATGTGGTCATAGATGAAAACTGTTAGTTTACTTCGATAGCGTTTTTAGGTAAAAATAATATGTATTCTAACATTATATTATTATTTTTAGCTTAAAGAAAGTTTTCAAACGCTAATAGGGATTTACGAAATCCTGTCCAAATTAAAGCTAAAGAAACGTTTATTTTGTCACACAAAGTGCAATCAAACAAAATAGATACATTAATTCGGTTCTATCCACTAGAGGCGCTGTACTAGTTTTCATACATTTTTTAACTACAGTGGCTAGCGAGTATAGATTGTGAAAACTCATCGTAGACTTACTGCTCTTCCGTAGTAACCAAAATGTGCGATTGGTGCTACTGCAATGCACGGTAATTAAATGATAGCAGGTACGAGTACATATTAAAATGGAATAAAATAAATAGATTCTAAATATCAAAATCAAAGTAAGGCACATACAAGTTACTAATTAACTAGTTAGTTTACTTATTCTTGAGTATGTAAAAGGTACTTCTTTAATGAATTTCTAAAATACCAAATTAGCCTATCGTTAAATGTTGAGCAGAGCACAACGGTCACAACTAAAAAGCTTAAAGTTTTCGGAGCCCGTGATGTAATATTTCCTGTCTGGCATCAGAAAACATTGCTGGACACACAGCACCATCTAGTCCCAAACTAAGGAATACTATGGTTGCCTGGACGAGATTTTTACGCTTTTAAGGCCCACTGAGCAACATAATGAGTTATTTTTAGTTCCTATCTGTTTGATATTTTTTTCTTTTTATTGTTTTATGTTGTTTGAATAAAGCGTATTCTATGGAAACCAGATGATTAAAACACATTTTTTAAACGCTTATAAATAAGACAAACCTGAGACAAATATCTGCAGAATAGCAAACATATCTCCTACTGCGAGGATCGAACCTGCAACCTGCCTTTCAGCCGGTTATTAGACCAAGCAACGGAGCCAAGTAGGTCGCAAGAGACAACGAATAAACCTTATCTTTTCCTACATGTTTTAAAGAGCAGTAGCGAAGTGGCTTTCAAGACTAAAAAAAATAATTTTAAATTATTTACAAGCAAAAAGTCTTTAAATTACTTAAGAAATTATTACTATTTATGCACAGAAACATAAACGCGTTGAAATCTTTTCTTAGGAAAACAAAAGCCAAGCAAATTATTATGAATTATTTATAAAATTCAAACTTATTAACCCAACTGACTAAAAAGCCTAGTTTCCCAAACCGCCTATCATCGGAACTCAAACGGAAACCTAACTTTCGTAAACAAGTGATAAGTTCGCGGATCGGCAGAGTTTTGCTCAAGTTCGGAAAAGTTTTAGCAACGTGTTCGACTTCTGAAGAAGTTGTTTATTTCAAGTTTTTTTTTTGCATTTTATTACGATTTCTCAAATAACAAAATCACATCAGATAAAGTGTTATGTTGCCATAACACTTAACGGCAACATTGTACTTATCCTTAAGCCTTGTCGATCGATGTCGAGGTACGGTTCGTGAAAAAAATATAAGCGGCTCGACGTGAACGTTCGCCATGACATGTAGGTACTTAAAGCCGGTAAGAGGCAGCTGCCGCCGGACGTGTCCTCGTAGGACAAGGGCTGAGGGGTGAGGCGCGGGGCGGGAGTCGGCAGACAACTCGACAAGGCCGAGGCAGGAAACGAAGGCATCCCAGAGAGCACAATGGAGGCGGCGCGCCGCAGGGGGAGCCCTCGCAATCGATATGGCGTCGCTAAGGTCCGTTGGCCGCTGTGAGCGGCTCGAAGCGCTCTGCAGAGGCGGATGCCCCTCGCGCCCCGCGTCCCCGCGCCTTCCACACCTGCTGTGTATTTATAGGCCGGGGATGCAGGGATGCCGTGCCGGCTCTACCACGGTCGATGACGTCTACTGCCTATATGAATGCACGCAATATTCACCGCTCGGCCGTCGGTCGGCCGCCGGCCGTTGCGGTGGGTGACGCCCGTATGTTTATTTGTCACAATGAACACGAAAATAGCATTCGCTCCTCGAGAATTATCCTGAATGCTGGATCTAAAGAATGACAACTCTACCTACTGATACTCATTACTTACACATTAATTAGTTAAGTCCCACACATCATTACAAGTTTAGGACGTAGGTACTTAACTAGATCCATAAAATGTATGTTAATAACTGTGATAATCATTTCACTCTCGTTTCATTCAAGTTCATTCCCGGCATCAACAAGTCATTTGAACATAACAAGAAGCTTTTGCTTTCATTTTATAGCTGAGCAGTTTACGTTTTTCTAACACTTTACGGCTATTATACTCATAAGCCTGCCGTGGGGCTCCGGCAGTAGAATATTGCCCTTCCTCTCTTGCCCGTGGATGCAGTAAGAGCCTGCTAAGGGATACCTTCGGAAGATGGGCAGCAGCGTCTTTCCGTGTATCAACATCCCGTACTGCGCTCACCAACCCGCTTGCCAAGCGTGGTGAGTATGGCAACTACCCCTCATGGAGATCCATGAGAGAGGCCTGTGTTCAGTAGTGGACGTTTATCGGCTGAAATGATGATGATGATTCTCATAAGGCGAAGAAAATCGTGTTGTGTATTGTGTTCAAGAAGACTTGCTTTTAAGCGTAAATGTACCTTTACAGAGTTTTTAACAGTATACAAACAATTTTTGATCCATTTAAAAGTCTTAAAAAATCATCAAAATGCATTAAACATGTAAAGTCGTGATTGAATTTACCACGTCAATGTCTCATAATCAACTTAAACTGAGAATTTGATAACTAAGATTTGAATTTACTTTGTCCTAAGAAACGCTGAGAAGGTCTACAAAGGTCCATATGAAAAAAACTTCACAGATACCTAAATGTTGAGTTTATGCGGGCCCTCTTAAGGCCACTATACGTTTAATACTCAGTCAAATAAGTTGTGCTAACTAAATCCGCCCTTCGGAAACTATTACATGTTAAAATACGGAGTGCAAAAAGGTTCATATCATAACCCTTTGTTTCTTCCTTGGTAACCTTTACATGTGAAACATCGAAAAAATATTAAGAGCGCTCAATGAGCTATGAGACTTAAGAGATCACATGCATGAAGACAAAACCCGAACAATTGCTTGAAACAAAGGCAACAGAACTTGGATTGATACCAATTTTCACGGCTTCGTAACATAAAGAAACAAGTTTTAAAAATTAAAATTTTTAAGTAACCCTCGACACTTTACATGTTCTATGAGGTTACCTATTTTTTTGTAATAGTTTTGCAATCATGCCCTTTCATTTGATACCCCACTTGAGTATATTTAACAAGAAAAGAGCTGATGATCTTTAAACGGCTGAACAGATTTTCGTGAAACATGATTAAGAACTCTCGGGATGATATTATCTATGACGCAAAAAAAAAACTAAACGAAAATCGGTTCATCTGTTTGGGAGCTACGATACCACAGACTGATACACAAACAGACACGTTAAACTTATAACACCCCTCTCTTTTTGCGTCGTGGGTTAAAAATGACGGCCGCGTTCGTTTCACTCACATAATATTGTATGTCTGTCCGAAGCCCGACCTGTTGGCTCCACAAGGGATTGAGTATTCCTGCGGACCTGCGGGATAATGGCTCGGGGAAAGAACACGTGATCGATTCCCGGACGAAGATTCATTTTAGAGATAATCTTTCAAATTTAGCGGACAAGTGCGAGTGAGACTCGCTCCCTAAGGGTTCCCAAATTATAATATCTAGGCAGTAGGGCGTTTAGCCATTGTACGCCATTTGTTGGTATGTCTATTTTGTGTTTTCAGCAATACATAACAAAAATAACCTTTCAAGTTCTTCGTATTGAATTTTGTACAAGCATGTTAACTCATGTTAAGCATGTTTCATCTTTAATGCTTTTTAATGCTACATATTACGCAAAGAGAAGTGCTAAGTTATCCAAACATTCACAATACCCGACAGTGGTACCTGCACGTGTTTCCTAAAATGTTGGCAATTATTCAAGGATTTCATAAACGAGGGAACTTGCGAGTCCAAGTTGAACAGAACAAACTAGGGTACATTAATGACACCCCGTTGCGATACGCGCGAGGGTACATCTCACGGATCGTTTCGAAATGATTCTAACTTGCATTAAAAACGCAACAGAAACAGTACTTTGGGTGGTGTGCTGTTTACAGTGTTGTTACTAATCGGCGTTCGTTAAAGAAACTTTAATGTGACCTAATTTTATAAACTCGCATTGGCCAGCATAGTATGTGTTGGCGATTGGTATTATTAATGTCGCCTTGCCACCCGCTGGCTGCCGCTCTCTCAACATTAAACCGCAAGTGGTATTGTAGTGCACTGACATCGTGCATGTAGCTATGTACGTCCGTTGGACACACATGTGTGCAATGATAGTACATACGTACAGCACATGTTTGTATAGGAGTATATCGGCCTGTTTCGTCATTTGTTTGCGGGGCGTTCTTGTAGGAGACTGGTCGCTGAGTCGGCAGCGTAGGCATTCCAAGCGTGACTAACCGAGGTACCTGAGTGAAGCGCTCACCTCGACGCGGCCTCCACACTTACTGACCACTTCTTGAATTCAAACCCGTTCTTGTCCTTATATGTAGCTGCCTCAAGCACGAAATAGATCGACATAGCATAGAAAGAGCTCGGTTTCAAAAGAAACTAGAAATCGCAACGATCCGTCCATCACTGGCGTTATGGAAAGAATCGGTGACGCCAACGCCCAACATGTCGCTTAGCGTTTTATAAATCTGGCTGGAATATGGTTAAGGATTCTTTTGAATGTTTTCTGCAAGTCAACGTGATGGAATCTTTCCGAGATGTAAAACCTATTGCTGCTATAAAAGTTACCTTAGAACATTATCCTAATAACTTTTCCTCTTGTAGCCAAGCTGGTCAAATGGCCATTGTTATATTATGAAACGCACTTGTCACATGAAATAATGTTTCAAGCGCGATATAAACTTGTTTGTTATCAGCGAACCTCTGATTTATTTATCTGTACCGGCTACTCATGAAACCAAACAACTTGGCTGCCACACTGCCGTTGGCCGTGTGTCTAGCTTAATAAATCTTTTAAGAAAGTAATGCACTTGGATAACGAATAATGCGAGTTTAAGTATATCCTTTCTAATCATCAGAACCAAGTACAAGATCAAAGTAAATCCTGAGTCAGGTAATTACAATGAGCGCATAAACAACAACAGGTCTTTGTTGAAAAAGCAATTCAAACCTTCGTCTGCAACACGACTACGCTGTAAATAAGGTAAACTCAGTGTTAATCATGCACATGATGAAGATAAATATACCCGAGGACACACTATCTGACAGGTTTTATTACAAAGATGCTTACGTCTACATTATCTGTAGACTTTATAGTGACACGAGTTTTGATGGGTGGTGCAGCATCGCTGCGGATTTTGCGACGCAAATAATTTGCGCGCCAATTGACCTTTCGTCGGACGTCGTCGTCGGCGCGCGATGGCGGGCGCGGCCGCCGCCGCTCCGGCTCCACCACGCGCTATATATAGCCGCGCGACAACACGCCACGCCGAACACCGCCAGGGGCCGCCTACGTAGGCAGTTTCCCTTTATCACCCGCCCGACAGCCTCTAGCCTGGATTTCACGGAAGCTTTGCCAGAGCCGCTCCACAGAAGGGATGTCGACCCACACCACCCTCCCAGATCGATACAGATGGTCGCCGCAAGAACACCCTGCTTAGCTAGTGTGGAGATGTACCTACATATAAGTAGATGTAGTCGCTCCTGTTAAGGAGCTTTATAGCATTCGAGTATGGCAGAACGGCAAACTCGCCGCTACAACAAAACAGAACAAGCTGATAAAGTTGTATTCAATCTGCTAATGTATGCGTGACTTCTATATTACTGTTATCCATATTATTGAATACCTAAATATTGCTTGGTCGGTAAATCAAAACGAAGCCTAAATTAGAAACAATCAGCACTAGCGTTACAATCCCATCAACCAAAGACATAACGATGGGCGCTAGTGCTACGCTAACGAGGACGATTGCCAGTAACTGGTCGGACTAGTAATTACCATGACCTTGGAAGTCACTCGGCTCGTACCGCGCTCACGTAGCGCACATTGAAAGAAGTGCAGTCAGCGGCGCGGCCTCGATGGCCATCGCGGCAACAGTGTTCTCGAATGGAATTCGTACCGAGTGGCGGGTGGCGTGCACTGCGCTCGTTTAAAGATGGCTGCGATAAGGCGCAGTGACGCTCCTCGGGCGCGGGCGTCGTGTCGGCGCTGCGGGTGTGTGCGTGCCGGTGAGCCGACCGACGCCGTCCCTGGCGGTCCCGCGTGCCCCTCCCCGCGCCCTGCACGTTCCGCAACATGTGCGGTGCGGCGCTGCCCGCGGCGACCGACGCCGCTCTACCAACGCCCCGCGCCCGCCGCGGCGTCATCCGCCCGTCAACAAACAGTCGCCTGTCGCCGCATCCACTCTCATCGGTCTCCCGCCGAGGCCCGCTGATAATGCCTCTTATCGAACCACCAGATAGCAGAGGTGCTGCGAGCTCGTTTAGGTGTCACGGACGATCGACGTCGGTAGCTTAGCTGACTCGTGCACGAACACAATCGCAACTTGTTGGTGTTACTCTAGCGATTTACCTACCTATCCATAATAATGACTGAGTCAATAAGTAGGTATTGTACCGACTCGCTACAATTAGCAAACATTGGTTCGTTATACGAGAAACAGGTAGGTAGGTGGTAGTACCTACAACAGTCCTGCAATAATCACGTCATCATTATGTGGTGTACAAAAAGCAATGTTACCTCTAATTCGTTCGACGTATGTGCATTTGAACATCACCTACGGAAAGTGTATCTGCATTTTACGATCACGGCACGCGGTGTGGGGCAGTATCGACGGCGACGAGAAAGGCGCGATGTTAGTTGCGGGTTCGATTCCCGCCCCACAGGAATTTGTTTCGAGGATGTGTTTGTTAACCCTTTACCGTATACTAACCCATATATGGTTAAGTATATAAATTATCATTTTTTTTGTTACTTATTATATAAGGAGGAAACGAAACTTTATTTATTACAAGCTTTTATTTAGCTTGCCCTGTATGTATGTATGTATGTTTGTTCGCAGAATCTTGCAACTCAATTTTGAAGCAGATATCTTCAACATGCATGGTCAGTTGGTCAGCTATGTGACGTCACTCTGAATCTAACATGGCGGAACACCCAAGATGGCGGACTACTTATTTTTTATGTACTCGTATAATATGGGTATCAAATGAAAGGGCTTGCTGAGTGTTACTCGAAAAATTAAATGACATTACTCTAAATCCAACATGGCGGTATACTCAAGATGGCGAACTAGTTATTCTTAATGCACTTACAATTAAATATGGGTATCAAATACAAGGGCTTGCTGAGAGTTACTCGAAAATTATAGGTATGACCAGTGAGTTGTAAATAGTTAGAGTAGCTATACCAAACAAAAAACGTGTCGCAACTTGATGACAGCGGGGGTGCCTGCGCGGGGCGCGCTCGCCCCCGCACACAAGTATTCGCTGCAGCGCTACACGATTAGAATGTCGTCTATCCATACCATCAATACATGCAGCGCTAGATCGCTAATAGAGAATAGTTTTCTCGCGACCAAAACGTCGTAAGCGCCCCGTGAATTTCGTGGCGCTTACACGTTTCGTTCAACATAGTGTAACAACATGTCGCTCTAATAGATTTTTTTCACCGCAGAAGGGACACTTCAGACAGCTATTAATGCAGTAATGTTAATGCAGTAGGTACCTATGAATATTATATTTCAAAACGTAAAAATATTTAAGTACATTAAATTAAAACGAATCGTAAAGCGTTTAGTCATTTTTTTAAATAAATTGGTATTTTATCCAACAAGTACGTGCATAGGTAGGTAGGTACTTAGACTAACTAGACCCCACACTTTATTTCACTCTGCCCCTCCTCTCATGCCCGTGGATGCAGTAAGAGCCTGCTAAGGGATACCTCCGAAAGATGGGCAGCAGCGTCTTTTCATAATACCAACATCCCGTACTGCGCTCGCCAACCCGCCTGCCAAGCGTGGTGAGTATGGCAACTACCCCTCATGGAGACCCCATGAGGGAGGCCTTTGTTCATTAGTGGACGTTTTTTGGCTGAAATGATGATGATTATCTAGCCCAAAACTAAGCAGAGCTCTTGTTATGGCTACTAGATAACTGATATAATAAATACAATACATAAATACCTATTTATTTATTATTATACGTAGAAAATGACCTGAACACCCAGAACAAATATCTGCAGCGATCACTAAACATTTGTCCCAAGGCGGGAATCGAACCCACCTCCTGCATCGCAGGCGAACCTTCGCCCACCACGCCACAGAGGTCGTCAATCTATTACATTAAGAATTTGTTCAGACAACAATATAGGTATAATACAGCTTCAGTTTATAAGTAATGACGATTGCAAAAGATACCTACAGTAGGTACCTAGAGTACCTACTGTTACTGATCAGACAGACGGCATAGGGCGAGTAATATGAGTTAAAAATAATCAGTTAAACCTTTGTCGCCAACCCTTAGTAGGTACCTACACATCCCATCTGTACGAATCACTTTTCATAATCTATGATTTTCAAACAAAATGTCAGTACAATAGAAAATAATGTACAAAAATTAATTTTAGTTGGTTTTAGTTGATATTCTGTTTACTTTCCGATGATAAGTCACGCCACTATCTTTTTTCTTCGCAGTTGATTGATTAATTACATGTTTCTAACACGCAAGACGGCATTTTTAATTTGGGTTTATTCGCATGCGGCCGCGATGGGCGTCGACGAACGACTAAATGAGTTGTTGCCGGCCGGCAACAACTCATGGCGCAAACTTGTTGTTCGCGGGTGTCAATTCTATACGCTAGTAATAATACTTCAATGGGTATGACATCATTCTAAATCCAACATGGCGGGCATGAGAAGAACAGACAAGAAACCAACTGCCCAGTGATAACTAAAAAGTTAAAAATAAATTTAAAGTAAAAAAAACTTTTTTACAAACAAGCTTTTATTTAAACGTACCTACTAAAAATAATAAAATAAACATTTTCCATTCATTGAAGTATTATTACTAGCGTATAGAATTGACACCCGCGAACAACAAGTTTGCGCCATGAGTTGTTGCCGGCCGGCAACAACTCATTTAGTCGTTCGTCGACGCCCATCGCGACCGCATGCGAATAAACCCAAATTAAAAATGCCGTCTTGCGTGTTAAAAACGTGTAATTAATCAATCAACTGCGAAGAAAAAAGATAGTGGCGTGACTTATCATCGGAAAGTAAACAGAATATCAACTAAAACCAACTAAAATTAATTTTTGTACATTATTTTCTATTGTACTGACATTTTGTTTGAAAATCATAGATTATGAAAAGTGATTCGTACAGATGTGATGTGTAGGTACCTACTCAGGGTTGGCGACAAAGGTTTAACTGATTATTTTTAACTCATATTACTCGCCCTATGCCGTCTGTCTGATCAGTAACAGTAGGTACTCTAGGTACCTACTGTAGGTATCTTTTGCAATCGTCATTACTTATAAACTGAAGATGTATTATACCTAGTGTATTATATTATCTGTGATTATACCTATATTGTTGTCTGAACAAATTCTTAATGTAATAGATTGACGACCTCTGTGGCGTGATGGGCGAAGGTTCGCCTGCGATGCAGGAGGTGGGTTCGATTCCCGCCTTGGGACAAATGTTTAGTGATCGCTGCAGATATTTGTTCTGGGTGTTCAGGTCATTTTCTACGTATAATAATAAATAAATAGGTATTTATGTATTGTATTGTATTTATTATATCAGTTATCTAGTAGCCATAACAAGAGCTCTGCTTAGTTTTGGGCTAGATAATCATCATCATTTCAGCCAAAAAACGTCCACTAATGAACAAAGGCCTCCCTCATGGGTCTCCATGAGGGGTAGTTGCCATACTCACCACGCTTGGCAGGCGGGTTGGCGAGCGCAGTACGGGATGTTGGTATATGGAAAGACGCTGCTGCCCATCTTTCGGAGGTATCCCTTAGCAGGCTCTTACTGCATCCACGGGCATGAGAGGAGGGGCAGAGTGAAATAAAATGTGGGGTTTAGTTAGTGTAAGTACCTACCTACCTATGTACGTACTTGTTGGATAAAATACCAATTTATTGAAAAAAAAATGACTAAACGCTTAACGATTCGTTTTAATTTAATGTACTTAAATATTTTTACGTTTTGAAATATAATATTCATAGGTACTGTAGTGTATAGAACTACTTTGTAATATCTATAATATATTAATGTGACATGCACAATATGTATATCTATTATATCTGTCGTCTCAGCCACGTACTCGCGGAGGTGTGGAACGGGGCGAGGTGAATGGGATTCATTCGGCGTCCAACCGACATAGAAGTAAGACGAGTGCGTGGGCCAGTGAGCCGATATTAGATATATTCATATTGTATGTATTTACATACTTACATCATTATAGTGAACACTACAGTGGCGACGAGACAAACGGTGAGCAATTTTATAATTATATTTTTAGAAAGCGAAGAGGTATTTATCTTCGTTGGATTCCTTTAGGTATTTCTCTAGTGCAGGTGAATTGAAAGATTATCTCGGAAATGGAAATGCCTATAACCATTGAAATGTTAATGTACTTGCCTAGTTTCGTACCTAACGAATTGTATAACGCAGCTCAGCAAAAGAGTATTGTGTTACTCGGGTACCTACTCAATCACTACCGCCGCCCCAGACTAAACAAAAGAACAAATCTTTACTGTTCATAGAGTCTGGTAACTTTAGATAGATAGATCAATTCCTACTTATTAATATAGTTAAATGACCTGGGGTAGGTACATTGTGTTGTGTTGCATCCACGAGCATTTGCGATGTTTTGTAAAGAATACCCAAGTATTTAGCTCTTACAATAATGACTGGGATGTTGATACACGGATAGACGCTGCTGCCCATCTTCCGGAGGTGTCCCTTGGCGGGCTCTTGTTGCATCCATGGGCATGAGGGGAGGGGTGTCATTCTGCTGCCGGCACCCCACGGCGACTGAAATGATGAATAATGACTGGGTGATTTGTTTCATATTGATTTTACTCTTTCTTTCTCGTTTTGGAAACCGTGAGGGAGAAGTATTTTATTTTGGGTTTGATTCCCAGTTGAGCGGAAAATAAACGTATTACATTATAAGTACCTACTATTCATTGCGATACCCGTGATTAGAAGTAGGGAAGCTAGAAATACTTTATAGTTGGGTATGTACCTACATACTTATGTCTGTGCGATCAAATATGGTTTTAAAGTTTAGCAATAACATTTATAAGATTTTTATAGAAAAATAAAATAAAAAATTTATACAGGGTGTAAAAAAAAAAAAAAAAAAAAAAAACAATTACAAGCTTAGTTCATCAACAACATTTACGAGATTTTAAATCAATCAATGAAGATACTGTACAATAATTACGGTATAGCTTTAAATAGCGTTGGCGTGGTTAAATGTAACCACGAGCATTAAATTGCGTGATACTGTACAATAATTACGGTATAAGCTTTAAATAGCGTTGGCGTAGTTAAATGTAACTACGAGCATTAAATTGCGAGATACCTACCGTACAATAATTACGGTAGGTATAGCTTTAAATAGCGTTGGCGTGGTTAAATGTAACCACGAGCATTAAATTGCGTGATACTGTACAATAATTACGGTATAAGCTTTAAATAGCGTTGGCGTAGTTAAATGTAACTACGAGCATTAAATTGCGAGATACCTACCGTACAATAATTACGGTAAGTATAGCTTTAAATAGCGTTGGCGTGGTTAAATGTAACCACGAGCATTAAATTGCGTGATACTGTACAATAATTACGGTATAAGCTTTAAATAGCGTTGGCGTAGTTAAATGTAACTACGAGCATTAAATTGCGAGATACCTACCGTACAATAATTACGGTATAGCTTTAAATAGCGTTGGCGTGGTTAAATGTAACCACGAGCATTAAATTGCGTGATACTGTACAATAATTACGGTATAAGCTTTAAATAGCGTTGGCGTAGTTAAATGTAACTACGAGCATTAAATTGCGAAATTCAAATAAACAGGTACAATGTTACTTTGTCTACAGGTAGTCCCAAATGGCAATGTACACTCTAGAGAAGTTTGAATGTGAAGGGGAACCTAGCTCCGTCTCTGTGAGATGGGAACGATGGAAAAGGGGTTTATATATTTATTTGGAGGCAGCAGGCATAGATTCTGCAACAAAAAAACGAGCAAGTTTGCTTCATTTTGGAGGCCCCGAATTGCAGGAAATTTATTACAATCTTCCGGGAGCTGATATATCTGAAGGCGATATTTTCAATATAGCAATTATTAAATTGGACGAATACTTTGCTCCTAAGCAAAGCAAAGTATATGAACGACATTTATTTAGATTATTAAAACAAGAAACAGAAGAAAAATTTGAAAAGTTTCTTATAAGATTAAGACAACAAGCAAAAAAGTGTCAATTTGAAAAAGAGGACGAACACTTAATAGATCAAATAGCTGAAAAGTGTAAGTCAGATGAGCTCAGGAAGAAGATTTTAAAGACAGGTGATAACATCACACTTAATGACATAGTGGCTGAGGCAAATGCACTGGAAGCTATAGACAGACAGTTAGGGAATTTCGGAAATAAAGCGGCAGATACACATCTTATAAATAAAATAACTACACAATCATGGAAAGGTAAAAATCCTAAACAGAACACGGAAAATGTCTGCAGTAGATGTGGAAGTTTTAAGCACACGAGCCGTGACAAAAATTGTCCCGCTAAAGGAAAATCATGTTTAAAATGCGGACTGATAGGACACTTTCGCGTCCAGTGCCGTACAAAACAATCCGAAAAACGAAAACCAGATGAAAGACCTAAAAACGAAACGATAAAAAAAAAGAAAATATGCAATAATGTCGAAGAAACGGCAAATATTTCCAGTAATGATAATGGAATCGATTACATTTTTAATGTAGAAGATGATGCAAAAGTTTCATGCAATATTGGAGGAACTAAAGTAGAAATGTTGGTTGATTCGGGTTGCAAACATAATTTGATAACAGATAAAACTTGGAAGGCAATGAAAGAAACAAACGCAAGAATTACCAATCAAAATTCAAATCCTGGCAAAACATTCGTAGCATACGGAAGCAAGAACCCGTTGAAACTTTTGGGATCATTCCAAGCTCAAATAAAGCTATCACAAAAAGAATTAAATGCAACATTCTATGTAATTGAAAATGGAACGCGAGACCTATTGGGACGCATAACTGCAACCTCACTTGGTGTACTTCAAATTAAGTTAGATGTCAACAGAGTTGTGATCAAAGAATTCCCCAAATTCAAAGATGTTTTGGTAACTATTCCCATAGATGAAACAGTTCACCCAGTTTCTCAACCATATCGGAGAATACCCATACCACTGGAAGAAAAAGTTGAAAATAAACTCGACGAGCTACTACAAAAAGATATAATAGAAGAAGTCAAAGGTCCCTCTAGCTGGATCTCGCCTATAGTTCCAGTATTGAAAGACAATGGAGATATACGGCTGTGTGTCGATATGCGTCGAGCCAATATGGCTATACAACGTGAAAACCATCCACTACCAACGATGGACCAGCTTTTACCCAAAGTAAGAGACGCGAAAATATTTAGTAAGCTGGATATACAAGACGCGTTTCATCACATTGAGCTTCATCCCGATTCAAGGCACATAACTACCTTTATAACTAACAGAGGATTATTCCGATACAAACGAATGATGTTTGGCATCACATGCGCACCGGAAATTTTTCAAAAAACCTTAGAAAGAATCCTCTTGAAATGTGAAGGTGTTATTAATTTTATAGATGATATATTAGTATTTGGCAAAGATATGGAAGAGCATGATGCAAGATTAAAAAAAGTAAAAACGGTCTTAAATGAGAACAATGTGCAGCTGAAACATGAAAAATGTATCTTCGCAGTCCAAAAGGTTCATTTTTTAGGGCATGAACTTTCAGAACATGGAATAAAACCACTGGAAAGATATATATCAGCTATAAAAGACTTTCGGGCTCCAGTCAATATTTCGGAATTACAAAGCTTTTTAGGTTTGGTGAATTATGTAGGAAAATGGATCCCCCATCTAGCTACTGTTACAGAGCCACTCAAAGAATTGCTTCGACGCAAATGTGGCAGAAATACAAATATCCAAGATATGTGGGGCGAGAATCAAAAAAAATCCTTCGATTCACTTAAATCGTCCCTTATTAATATACCAAATCTAGGGTACTATAATCCTCATGACAAAACAATGGTGATAGCTGACGCAAGCCCCGTAGGTCTGGGTGCTGTGCTAGTACAAATTGATAAGGATGGACCAAGGATCATTGCTTTTGGTAACAAAACACTTAGTACTAGTGAACGTCGCTATTGCCAAACAGAAAAAGAAGCGCTGGCATTAGTATGGGCAGTAGAACATTTTGATATGTTTCTCCAAGGAAAAGTGTTTGAATTGGTAACAGACCATAAACCCTTGGAAGTTATATTTGCCCCAAAATCAAAACCCTGCGCTAGAATTGAAAGATGGGTGTTAAGGTTACAGTCATACAATTTTAGGGTCAAGTACAGCCCAGGAAAAACCAATATAGCGGATCCACTTTCAAGATTATGTAAACTGGCTGTAAATCCTTCAAAAGTATTAGAAGATTGTGTTCAATCGATTACCGAGAACTCAATGCCAGTTGCTATATCATTGCAAGAAATAACAGAAAGCTCAAAAGTAGATGCGGACATTCAAAAAGTCAAAGAAGGTATATATAATGACATTTGGGATGACTCAATCAAAACCTATAAACTGTTTCAGCATGAGCTATGCTTTCATGAGGAAATCCTTTTGAGAGGGACAAAGATTGTAATACCAAAAGTATTACGCGAAAAAGTTTTAAAAGCCGCACACGAAGGCCACCCAGGTATCGTTGCGATGAAAGGTAGACTAAGAACCAAAGTATGGTGGCCAAAATGCGATAAAGATGCAGAAAATATATGCAAGACTTGTAAAGGCTGCATTTTAGTATCTGCTCCTAGTGCACCCAATCCCTTAAAGCGAAGAGACTTACCAACAGAACCGTGGATTGACTTAGCCCTTGATCTCATGGGTCCATTACCAAGTGGAGATTATATTCTAGTAGTGGTAGACTATTACACGAGATACAAGGAAGTCAAGATATGCAGAACCATTACAAGTACAGAAATTATCGGAATTTTAAAAGATATATTTAGCAGACTTGGGAACCCAGTTTCTATTACCGCAGATAATGGCAGACAGTTCGTGAGCCAAGAATTTAAAACGTTTTGCACAGAAAGAAACATAAGACTATATAATACGATTCCCTACTGGCCCCAACAAAATGGGGAAGTTGAGCGTCAAAATCGGGACATACTCAAACGTTTAAAGATTTCTCAAGCTGAAAAGAAAAATTGGAAGGAAGCTCTCAGGGAATATATGGTAATGTACAATAGTACACCACATACAGTTACGGGAAAGACACCAGGTGAATTATTCTTCCGGCGTCAGTTTCGCGATAAATTACCAATGATACAAGATTTGACATACAAACCAGAAGATTTGGAAATGATTGACAAAGACAGGGAACAAAAAGAGAAAGGAAAGGAGTATACAGATAGAAAGAGAAAAGCTATTGAATCTAATCTAGAGGTTGGCGATAAGGTGTACGTCAAAAATATGAATAAGACCAACAAGTTGAGCCTTAACTACGAACCGGAATCACACACGGTTCAGACAGCTAATGGAGGTGACATAGTTCTCCGAAATGATGAAACTGGTCAACAGGTGAGACGAAACGTACTTCATCTGAAAAGAGTAGAAGGACACTGGACGGTAAAGGAGAAAGATAGCGAGGAAGGCTTGAAGTCTAATGAGGAAGATACATAATAAATTAAATACTTGATTGGTGTGATTATTTAGTATGTGTCTTTATTTTAGGTTGAATCAATCCTAATAAAAATAACTAATATTAATTCTAATTTTATCTTGTTTCATTTACTAAATTATAACAAGGGAGGGATGTAGTGTATAGAACTACTTTGTAATATCTATAATATATTAATGTGACATGCACAATATGTATATCTATTATATCTGTCGTCTCAGCCACGTACTCGCGGAGGTGTGGAACGGGGCGAGGTGAATGGGATTCATTCGGCGTCCAACCGACATAGAAGTAAGACGAGTGCGTGGGCCAGTGAGCCGATATTAGATATATTCATATTGTATGTATTTACATACTTACATCATTATAGTGAACACTACAGGTACCTACTGCATTAACATTACTGCATTAATAGCTGTCTGAAGTGTCCCTTCTGCGGTGAAAAAAATCTATTAGAGCGACATGTTGTTACACTATGTTGAACGAAACGTGTAAGCGCCACGAAATTCACGGCGCTTACGACGTTTTGGTCGCGAGAAAACTATTCTCTATTAGCGATCTAGCGCTGCATGTATTGATGGTATGGATAGACGACATTCTAATCGTGTAGCGCTGCAGCGAATACTGGTGTGCGGGGGCGAGCGCGCCCCGCGCAGGCACCCCCGCTGTCATCAAGTTGCGACACGTTTTTTGTTTGGTATAGCTACTCTAACTATTTACAACTCACTGTTTCCATTAAAGTTTAATGTCAACTTAAAACGTCTTTACACAATTTATGTGATAAAAAAGCTTGTCGCGAGGTTAACCTGTGTACCGATGGGTTAACCGTTTAATATGTTAGGAAAAAACTAGCTTCATAAAACTGTCTCTTCTATTTTTTTTGGGAAAATTCGCTAGCTTCTAATGCCTTCGAGTATTTTTGATTGATGTAGGTAGGGGCTATAAACTCAGGAAAGCGGTCACATCATGTCGCAAGAAGCCGTTGAAGTAACATAAGCGCAGCATTTTATCAGGGTCGAGCGACGACGACTCGGTTGCACGACCGACAGTCGCTGCTACGAACTTATCTACCTACCTATACTACATATTATAGCACCAATACCATGCCGTATAGTAACGCACGCACCGCTATAAGTAAACGAGCATAAGAGGGCACATTGCCTTGCTTCATAACACGGAAAAATACGATCTTAGACTAAGCAAAAGGACAGCCGCCGCTCTACAATGCAATCTACAACAAAGCTATCCAACCCACCGCTGCCCGACACTTCTCAGAAACGCGCGGCCGCCTGTTCACAAGACTGAAGAGGCGACTAAACTTCTCTGTAGGTATTATTGTTGCAGTCTCGTTTGCAAACGCATGCTAATCGCATACCTATAGTAGGTATACATATGCGCTGAGCTTGAAATTTCAACACCGCACTGATGAGTGGAGACAAAGAGCGCCCATATTTTTATAAACCTTGGTTGTAGATGAAAAATATGGTGAGACTATGGTGGTCCGCCATATTGAGACGTGCTTGGAAACAAGTTTTGATATGCGCAAACGTAGGCAGCCGGCTGCCAGCTGCTCTTGTGTCAGGTGGTACGCGGTTTTGTAACGCAAGAAGTGTTATCCTATTAAATCCAAGTCCAACTAAGACCTAGATACAAAATTGTATTCGGAGCGTACGTACACATGCGTAGACTAATTAACACTAGCTGATGTGGAAGGTACATACACGAGCTTAGTCAATTAGGTGACGGCACGGTTAATATAACACGATATCATCAGCGGACCGACTTATTTTCATCTTTGTCAATGATTGACTGCTAAAGATTTTTTTTTAATTTAAATTAGGTACAAAAGGACTTTGTCGCTCAGCGACCATATTGTCCCGAAAAGTCTACACAATAATCAACATAAAAAAATATAGTAAAAACAAAAAAACTTAACTTAATTATAATCTAGTCCTAATTGACTGCTAAAGATATCTCATGCTATAAACAATTGCATTTAAGTGGTTCTCTATTTTGTCTCCGAAATTTTATTTCCGTAATATAATAATCCATAAAATTTATTTTCAAAATCATCGATTGCCCGAATAATCACAATCTATAATATAAGGATCCCTAATATAGGTATGTAGTTTCCACTAATATCGGTATCCATACGATTACAATCTATAAAGTCATTTATTTTGCAATAAGTAAAGAAATTCATACATAACATTATCATAAACATTATTCTCATAATTATATTATTGATTAATTTTCATGTTCCATAAAATTTTGTTGGTGGCCGCTGCAGCTGTCGCGTAGATTTTTTACTAGCCTTACTTATTTATTAGCACTTCTTGTCATTTTCCTTTAGATGGTTATAAATAAACCTAATAACCTACTGTCTCTCCATCTCGGTTATGTCATAATATGTCATAATGCATTGTTTTCGGGTAATTATAAAAAATAAAACCGGGCAAGAGCGAGTCGGACTCGCGCACCGAGGGTTCCGTGGCATCATACAATATGATAAAGGCGGTTTATATTTGTTGGAGAACCTTGACAGCGCCATCTCTTGTCTGATAGCGGAACTTATGTAGATTTTTTACACTTTCGATGATTTTTAAAAAAGTATGCTAACTTGAGAGTTCGTTATTTTCCCGTAATCTTTACATACACTTCTAATAGCAATAAAAGTTTTAAAGGTTTATCTCCGCAAACTTCGGAGATAAGGGGGAACGGTCGTTTTTAAAACATTTTTGCAAATTACTCGGAAACGATACGGCTTATAGGAAAAATAAAAACTGTTTATTAATGTGCAAATAAATACCTTTCATATGAAACCCTACACGAGCTAGTAACTTCACAAAAATTTGAAAACCCCCCTTCCTTAATTTGCATAGTTTTTTAGACAAGGGACCCCTTGAGAGTTCGCTATAATTTTCTTATAAAGTTTACATACACTTCTAAAAAATGTAAAAGTTTCACGGATTTATCTCTGCAAACTACGGAGATAAAGGGGGGAACGGTCTTTTTTTCAACATTTTTGTTAATAACTCGAAAATGATACAGCATAAAGGAAAACTAAAAACTGTTTATTAATGTGCAAATAAATACCTTTCATATGATACCTCACACAAGTAACTTAACTTAAAAAAATGAGATCCCCTATCTGCCCCCTGCAATCATATAAGAATATTTTTTAGTAAAAAAGTTTTATCTTTAACCATTACAAATTTCAAGTCGTTAGCATCAGCAGACAGACAGTGATTCTATAAGGGTTCCTTTTTACCATTTTGATCTGGAACCCTAAAAACCTAATGTCTCTCCATCTCGGTTCTGCCGTAGACAGTGTTTTTGGATGGTTATAAAAAAAAACCTAAAATCCTACTCTCTCCATCTCGGTTCTGTCACAGGCAGGGTTTTCGGATGGTTATAAAAAAACTAATAACCTACTGTCTCTCCATCTCGGTTCTGCCACAGGCAGGGTTTTCGGATGGTTATAAAAAAGAACCTAATAACCTACTGTCTCTCCACCTCGGTTCTGCCACAGGCAGTATTTTCAGAAGTTGTAAGAAAACCTAATAACCTACTGTCCGTCCGTCTCGATTCTACCACTCTGGAAGGTTTTATAATCTTTCGAAAATATTCGGGATTTAAAAAGTTTTATGATTCGTTATTATTATAATTGTTTATAACGATGAAAATTATGGAAATTATATATAATATTAGGTAAAATAATTGTATGCTTAAGGAGCATTCGGGTGACAATATCTTATTGCAAATTATATTTATGGGACCATAATATTAAGGATATTCGGGGACACTTGTTATTGATTGTCATTTGCATTTAAGTAGGTATATAAAATTATTCTGCATGCTATCTAACACAGCTGCTATAGTTGAAAACTACATTTTCCTCTTGATTTCTCAGGCATGGTATTAAGGATAAAATGGGATAAAACCCATGTTACATAATCGGCCAACATTACGAAAAAATATTATTTGATCCCAACTTTGCTAGAGAGTTTTCAAAAATTGCAAGGTCCCACTTGCAAGCTTGCAATTTTCTTATGAATTATTTTACTACCCAAGACCCAAGAAAAATCTGCAAATCCTGAAACATATAAATGGTTGCATTCGTGCGTGGCGCGCTTGGATATAATCGCTTGAATTTGAACGTAGAGTGAGGTCATCACAAATGTGAGTCCCTTGAGTGTTTAGCGGCTCGAAAGACAACACGACGATATGGAATGGAATCGGGGCGAGCGAGCACGCATACATTACGTGCCGCCTACAAGCAGTAGGTACGCAGCGACGGCGCCGCCGCTGTCGGCTGCCTATCCGCGATTATTACGCGTGTGTACTACATAGGTACTTACTATATCAGCGGATATAGCACTGGCAGAGCGACGCTCCTCATTGTTGGCTGGATGCGCGATGGCTGACGCGGATGCGACCTCTTTTCGTTTCAGTGACATTGCGGTCGCGCGCACCCGGCACTTCCACAGGGAATCGTGAACCACGGATTCATCATACGTCGAACGGAATAATAAAATTATCAGCTAATGACAAAAAGGCGGATCATTTCTATAGTTGTTGGACCTTTCGTGAGAATTTTAGGGCCGATCTGAACTTTGTTTATAATGTTTTTATATGTTGCAAAATCTTAATTATTACGACTTGCTACCATAGACGACTGGTTTTTACCATTCGCGTCTCTTTTAAGCTATAAGTTGCGCACGCCACCTACATTGTATTGGCATAATTTACGTAGGTAGGTACCTACTACTAGCTCAAGCTGTGCGGCTTCACAGAATCCTCAGCAAGGCTATCGCTGATAATGTTATCTCGACGCGATGTGGCTACGGCAACGCAGTATCAAATGCATGCACAAAACTTCGAAACATTCTGATATTTGTTTTCCGGCAAGAAAAAGAGATAGGTATCAAACTCTTCGTAATATTTTCTTTATAAAAGAACTTTAAGATTTTCTCATCTTATAGCGGTTTAGACTCGCTAAATTGAACATCACGCCGAGAATGGAAATGTGAGAATGCTACGAAATGCTCATAATAAATATTTCGTCGACTTTGACCAAGACCGCAGACTCGTGGCATGTATCTACAACACAAGCGTAAGAAAAACTACAACAGCCCCCCAACCTAGCCAAGCCTGCGGGGACGGCGACGGGAGGCCGCCCGACCTCAGCCACAGATAAAGCCGTAGTCATCGTTACTCGCCTCTGGTACATTCGACCATCCAAGCCTACGCCGACCTAACTATACGTTCCATAACACACTGAGCTTACGTAACCAACCGCTCCTAGCCTCCTACAGAGCGAAAACGAATATTTCACGAAGATTTTCTGAGATTCGTACCGTGAGGTGACTCAAGGTTGCTGAAGGTAACTTTCAATGCGTCACTGAATCGAGTTTTATTGGACTGGTAGTGAATTTCGGCTAATTGGGTGAAAAAGTACTTTTACCACAAGCGATTGCTCAGAAATTGTCTTCGTAACCTCAAGGCACATTTATTAGGAAGTGATGTGAAAACATTTTATTTAGTGGGTACATAACTAGCACTTATAATAATTATGTGCTAGACTTGTCCATTTAAGATAATAAAGTTTTCAACAACTACATAATCTTAAATGGACAATTTATTCATAACCTTGCGCAAACTAGGCAAAAAAAATCGAAAAACTCGATCGACCCAACCGGCCACCACATTTAAAATTGGGCAGCAAACACAATCTTATAAATGGACAAAACAACGCACCACTGAATCAGAGGAAACGGTGCTGGCAGATATAATTAAGTACAGCGCGAGCGGGCGCTCTCACTGCGTCCCACGTATCTGTTATGGGTATAGGACTAACTATGGATTCTGTGTATGTAGCAAAACGAGCAAAAGCCCACGGCATGCCAGCTGCATTGCAGCTGCCGCCAGCGCGCCGGACGACGCCTGGTGCAGAGGTGCGCTCTAACACGGCACCACGGAATTATTCAACCGGCTGAATGCAGGTGCAGACTAACTACACTGAATTTTTCAAATTCTATTCCTATCTGTGGATGATCTGACCATAACTGGTGTGTTTAGAGGGCGTACGAACAACTAATTATTTGGTCGCTTATCATTGCCAACTTATTACATAGCATACTCGTAGCTACGAATTTTTTAATCTTGGAAAACCCGATAATTTAGAAGAAACTGTTTGCAGAAGAATAAAGAAAAGAGTCAATAAGTCATTCCGTGCTGCCGGACTGGACTTTCCAAAATTGAACGAACTCGTTTATCATGTCATGCGCGCGGTAGCTCCGCTACGCCATCAAAGTTGTCGAAGGGAGTGTATGAACTATGGTTTATTCTGTCATCGTTTTGTGCTGTTAATCTTAGTGGTTGACTGAGGTCGATGCTTTTGCGTTGAAAATATATCTTTGGTCGCAAACCAAAGATATATTTTCAACCCATAGTACCAGTATTTTATAAGACAAGGATTTCCAACGTAGGCATAAAAACATTATAGTCTATACAACATGGTCATAAGTAGTGAAAAAAGAGGACGTGTTGTGTCGACCCCACGTGGCGTAGAATAAGGGGAGGGGAATGATTTAATTAATTCTTCGCTCTTTAATATCGTTAATAAGAATACTTTTAAAATGTGACTTTGTTTTCGTGATTTAAATTAGCATTAATTATTACATCCAGCACAGCCTGTTCGAGTATTTTGTTATGTGTGATGTTGACTGCGCATTATTATTTTTAGTTATAGAGCCACTGAAAACGTGTGAAGAAATAATGGTTTCAGTGAAACGTCAATCGTCACGGCATGCACTGCTATGCCAAGACGGGCTGAAGGAAAATATGTGAGTGCCAAGCAAAATAGTCGTAATAGCAAAGACTGCAGCAAGAGGCATTGTGGAAAAAGACATTAACAGACTAGACGGTCGGCAGTCGCTCTATCGCTCTCGTGAAGGATAATTCAAGGCTTACTGACCAGTTTTGAGAAGAGTTGCGTTGTAAAGTCGATATTTTTGGTTTTGTTTTGCAAAACAAAGTATTGGATTATGAAATATTAAAGGTATTTGTTATGTGATTTTGTAGGGCAGCGTGTGTCAAGCTGTTCAGAGGTCACCTGACTGTTACTTATTTAACGTATCCGACAACCCTGGGCGAGGAGGTACCTAAAAGCAGCAGATTTAGCAAATCCTTGTTGGAAGTCCGGGTCGACTACTCCTGCAGGGAGCCACCCCTGCCACTCACCCACCACCCTAACCTTAGCTCTTGTGCGTCGGGGATCTCAACCCTCTTAACGTATTTCACAAAGATTGAAAGAGCCCCCTGCAATGTACGCTGTTTTATACCCACAGCCTGAGCCATAAAAGCGAGAATGGAGCAAGCACGAATGGTACGAGGTCGAGAACATTTTGAACGATGCGTCTAGGGTGTAGTAAGTGGTGCTACGTTGTCACGTAATATTAGGGCGTGTTCCTAACGGTATAAAGGCGAGGTTCGCGTGTGCCGTAACGTTATACACGCAGTGTGCTGGTTGCTGAAGACAACACCGGACGAACACCGGATCCCTCGTCACTGAGCAACCCGCGCACATTACATGAATGTTTTGACAGAAGCTAAGATATTTAGGTAGCTTGCTTTTATAAATGCTTACCAATAAAGCTTTATGTGCAATTTACCTATGCGTGCACGCCGCTCCCCGTGCCCGCCCGTCGCCTGTGACCGATGACACCATGCTACGTAATGCGTTGGAATTGAAGGGCCAAATTAGATAGGGTTATATGTATGATACTTTCAGTAAAAATAATAATTAATAATATTCTAAGTATTGTAATATTGTTGCACACGTACTTTAATGATATACTTTCCTTTTTGCACATTAGAAGAAATCGCGGTTTACCAAGGTATGTATGATAGATAAATAACAAAAAGGTAGGCAAGTGCTAGTCATAGGCACATAGATCGACCGACGCAAGAGCAGATACCGAGTGCAGAGCCCGAGGTCGGGCGCCCGCGTCGTCGCCACCTCTCGTCTCGTTTGCTGCGACCCTACGCCCTCGCGATAAGGCGCACTTCGCCATGGCCGCTCGCTGACCTCACCGTACCGCCCGGCAAATAATAAATAATGTAACATTGATAAAGCCGACGAAGCGGCGATGACCGACTAGTAGGTATTAAGGGAGACTCGTTTGGCAAACACGTCGGGTCATCGCGCTTCAGCGGCGGCGGCGCTGCTCTGCTCGCCAGGCTAGTGGATGTCGCCGGTGCGGACCGCCTCCGGCTATTTCTGGTCATCCGGCGTCAGGACCTAGCGGAAATAGCCGGTCGCTAAGTCGCAGCTCGGCCGACGTTCCTCCGGCTTCGTCGGTCGCGCCAAACGTGACGAGTGCTATAGACGTGACATACCTGCGTGCGGCCGCGACGTCGTCGTCCTTGCGCAGCTGGAACAACACTCGTGTCGGTGGCGCGCGGCGGACTGGCGCGGGCAGCAGCGAGCGTGTCGCCGCGGCAGCAGCGGCCCCCGCCCGCGCCCCGCGCCCTCCGCTGCATTCCGCGCCGCTGGGACACCCGCGGCCCGATTCCTCTGACATCAGCCGGCGACGCCGCCGCCTCACGCCTCCCCGCATTATCTCGCACGCACCGCCGCCACCGCCGTGTCACCTCTGCGTGACCCCACACCACCGCTTACCTGAGTTGGCACTCGGGATCGCCCGAAACCTACACAATCCTGCCAGCCAACCTGTTATTAATTTCATTATGATGCATTAAAACTGACGAAAAATATAAAAGATCACCCACTACTAGGATTGTTGAGATTGACCTGCTGGCTGAGACGCTGGGTGTTGCGGGTTCGATCTCTGCCGGGACAAATTTGTTTTCGTAGCTGAAGATATCACTATTCCTCATGTGTCTTTTAATTTGTTTTTTTTATACAACTTAATGACTAAACAAGCCTAAGGCCCATCTGATGTTAAGCGGTAACCCATACCTATTACAACTGCGATATCACGATAATCCTAAGCGATAATCACGTGCACGTGACCAATGCTGCACTCTGAGATAGAATTGTAAGGTCTCATTTGCCCGTAATTTCACCGGTCCCCTTACCCTTAAACTGGAACACAGCAATGCAGACTTTATTGCAGACATTACCTACTACTTGGTGGCAGAAATAGTTTCATATTGTATGTTGGAGGTACTTCCCGGATGAACTCTTTACAAAAAGTTCTACTACTATCAATGTAGTTAATGTTAAGATGTCTACTACTTATTAAAAAAATATTTAGGTAGGTAGGTATTCTATCAATTATCTGGTTTTCATAGTAAAAGGATTCCCTTATTTGGGACTAGATGGTACTGTGTGAAGACATAATGTCCAGCATTATATTTTACTATACACTGGCTCCACAATGCCTTGTAGGCAAAGATTTAAATTGTTAGATGTGCCCTGACACCAAAAGCTGTGGCATCGTCTTTATATTACGAGTGTTAACATTAATGCCGACGCACGCAGACTGGTTTAGCCAATAAACCAAACTATATTAGTAAACTGGTAGTTATTGCTAACATTTATTTGATTGATGATGATTTGTGCAATCATGTTGCACTAACTTTCGTGTATGAAATAACACACACCATGTCCGGCTAACACTGCTTAGAGATACACTGATCCAAATGAGTGTGCTCACTCATTTTGTTTGGATTCAAAACAGTGGGGTCTCAATACGGTGTGGGCGATTTAAATCATCATTGCTTGTAGGTAGGCATTTGTATTTTCCACAACAAAACATTCCCGCCTTCCCGACTCACATGACATTGACAGTTAAGTTAAAGAATAGGTCGCCGCCAACATGGCTAGCCAAATAATAATAACTGACGAATTTATAAATTAATTTGACACTGGTGGAATATTTTATGGCTTTTTGTGTTTGGTTTAACAAAACCAAACACAAAAAGCCATAAAATAAAAAGACAAGACAAGAATAGGTCTCTGAAAAAAAATTATCAGTTTCACCCTTAGACGAGATAGGTATATAATTGGACTACTCACCGACGGCCCCTCCCCTTCCCCTCTGTCAATCCTATTCGCCAAAAATCTAACGGGTTTATAAAAACTAATTCAATAATCGATTTCCCAGTCACAGAATCGCTTTAAACTTTCGCGATCACAGCACATTATAACTAAGTATGTATATTGGATTATCGGGTATTCATCGCGTTTTGTACAGATGGGTAGAAGCACCAATACGTTAAAATCAAAAGTCACGTGTGCCTAACAGTTTTTTAAGGTCTAATGTCAGTTTTTTGCATATCTCTCTTTAACGATAATTTATATTAGAGGAAAAAGCCATATAAAATTGTAGCTCATGTAAAATATACAAATATGTACCTAATTGTGAGTCTTAGAAAATAAATAAATAATTAATGTTCCAAACGGTTTTCCCGCTAAGAGAAATACTAAAAATAGATGAAGTCGTATTCCACTTGCCGAAAAAAACACCTAAAAACTTCAGAGGTGGTGAGCACTTTTAATTTTGTTCTTGTTATGTGGAATTACTTTTCTCCAACATTTCGAATTGCGATAATTCTGAAATAGTGACATATTGTGTACCTTTTTACATGAGCTACAATTTTGTGACACATATTTTTGTTATTAAATTTACCGTTTACGAGAGAAATGAAAAAACACGATAATTTTGACGTTTGACCATGTGGCGCAGCGAGCGAAGGTTTCCTGCGACGCAAGAGGTTGCGAGTTCAATTCCCGCCTCGGAAAAAATGTTTTGATGGCCAACTGTGGTCATTTTTATCCACATCAGTTCCACTTCAAATCATACACATATATATTGACGAGCTCGGTGGCGCAGCGGGCGAAGGTCCGCCTGCGACGCAAGGGGTTGCGGGTTCGATTCCCGCCTCGGGACAAATGTCTGTATGATCTGCAGATATTTGTTCAGGGTGTTCTGGGTGTTTTTCTATATATAATAAAAATATCTATCTATGTAGTATAATGTATTAAGTATATCAATCATCTAGTACCCATAACACAAGCTCTGCTTAGCTTGGAGCTGGATGATGCTGTGTGATTTGTCCAGCATTATTTATTTTATTTATTTATTTATACTTTCTGAATGCAAATATATAACATTTTGCAAAATATGCTAAATTATTTTACATACAATATTTGGAAAGTTCCCTAAAGTTACCTTCCTCGTGGATCCCATTTTTAAAAGCTCATCAGACATGAGTTCAACTAACTTCACTCTGTATATTAATCATCACAACTATGTACATATATTAATCATCTACAATTATGTATATTAATCATCTAAGATACCAAAAGATATTAGGTATTTTTAGTATCGAATTAATGTCAAGCATAGCCCTGAGTACGGTTGTCGATAGTATCGAGACAAGCATTGGTACGGGGGTACCAGAAAAGGGAGCGAATGCCTCAAAAGGTCACCAAAGGTAAAAAATGGCATTTTTGGGTTTTTGGACGTTTTCGGCCATTTGATGACTTTTATTTTTTTGGTGACCTTTTAAGGTCACAATAACTCCGGTCCCTGTGACCGTTTTTGTCCCTATTATTATGTTCAGTAGTGGACGTTCTACGGATGTGATGATGATAATGATGATACAGCCCACCGTCAGCTTCATTTGAGACGTTTGAAAAAGTCATGGATGAAATATTATTAAAAAAAGCAAAGTCAAGTAAAAACATCATTACATGTGGAGATTTCAATGTTAATCTCTTAGAAAATTACTCTTTAAGTACTTGATTAACATGCCTTTTTATTTCATATAATCTAAAGCCATTGTTTATGGAGCCTAATACCTAGAATAACTGAAACATCCGCTAAATGTATTGACAAAATCTTGTAAATTCTGATATAAAAATTCTCCATAAGGGCTTGATTAGTAATATAAAGTCAAACCATTTATAGTCTGTTTTTTTTAAACGCTGCCAATAATGTAAACAAAGTAATGTCACTTGATGTCACTAGCAAACTGACAAGACAGTGGAGCATAACCTTGTTTTTTATGGATCACTACAAGTATAGTTGCCGTGGGGTGCCGGCAGTAGAATGTTACCCCTCCTCTCCTACCCGTGGATGTAGTAAGAGTCTGCTAAGGGACACCTTCGGAAGATGGGCAGCAGCGTCTTTCCGTATATCAACATCTCAAACTGCGCTCACCAACCTGCCTGCCAAGCGTGGTGAGTATGGCAACTACCACTCATGGAGATCTATGAGGGAGGCTTGTGTTCAGTAGTGGACGTTTTACGGCTGAAATGATGATGACTACAAGTATAGTTCCACCCTACACTATGCTATGTTTGTACCTATCAACAAGAGCCTCGGAGCATAATAAAACAAAGAAATAGTTGCAATTTTTTATTAGTGAAGTAGTTACATTATATATCCTAGTCCCACAAAGGCGCAGAATTATTTATCCATTCCCTCAGAAATAAATAAAACAAACAAATACTTTTTTTGTTTTTTTATTCGTAAAGACTATTTTTAATCATATCCGATGATGACAGCAGTTGTTCGGGTACGATACTTACATACTAATATCTGAACAACTGCTATCATCATCTGATTCAGAATCTGTTTCAGTGATATTTATTACAAATCGATCGCATACAGTGTCAATTAAATGATTTAGTTTGAACATTTCTTCTTCAACTTTTACTGTGTGGGTAATACAGTCTGCCCATTTCTGTGGTGTCACCTCGCGCAAACCTTCATGTAGCAATCTTTTTACATCTTTAACTTTAAAAGTGGTATTATTTTTTGCAACATACCCCTTTACCTGAGCCCACACAAGCTCAATAGGGTTGAGCTCACAATGGTAGGGGGGCAGTCGTAAGACGGTGACACCATAAAGGGCAGCCAACTCATCCACAGCATATTTATTGTATTCACTTTTATTTGCTTTCACAATGTTGAGCAACTCAGCTTTAATCATATCATCATTAAATGCAATACATTTTGTGCGAAGCCACTCCTGAATATCAGCTTTTTTCCATGCTGTTGTTGGGATCCGCTCTACTTTTCTACTGTGATATCTCAGAATACAGAACAAACTCTGTATTCTGAGTGTGATATGGAGCATTGTCCATGACAAACACGGAATTGGGCTTTAATTTAGGCAAAATCTCTTGAAACCATTCCTCGAAGCAGTTTGCATTCATTTCTTGATGATAGTCTTCTGTGTTTTTTTTTGATTCAAACATCAGCAGGCCTCCTTCAACGAAACCTTCTTCGCTGCCTATATGACTGATTATTAGTCTTTTCCCTTTTCCTGTTGGAGCCTTCAAGCCTGTTGTTAGGCCTTCCAAGAAAGCTTGTTTTGATGACTGGGCTTCAGTATCCACCCATGTTTTTTTTACTGTATGGCCTGCAACAAAATAACCAATATTTAATGTTAGCGCAGTAGTTAATCATCATCATTTCAGCCATAAAACGTTCACTGATGAACACAGGCCTCCCTCATGGATCTCCATGAGGGGTAGTTGCCATACTCACCACGCTTGGCAGGCGGGTTGGTGAGCGCAGTATGGGATGTTAATACAGGGATAGACGCTGCTGCCCATCTTCCGGAGGTATCCCTTAGCAGGCTCTTACTGCATCCATGGGCATGAGAGGATGGGTATCATTCTACTGCCGGCACCCCACGGCGGCAGTAGTTAATACATCACACTAATGGGAAGCTAGTAATTCCAATATTTATATAGTGTTAATATAATAATACTGGATAATCCACACAGCATCATAATAATGCTGTGTGAATTATATTTCAATATAACTCAAATTGGATGTAGCAAGCTGAAGACAGGGCGCTTTGGCAGTCAATAGGGGAGAGCTATGTCCAGCAGTGGACTAGTATAGCTTGATGATGATGATAACTCAAATTAATGTTATTAAATAAATCTCTAATAGATAAAATATTCTACAGAAATTAGACAATAATTAACAAATTACCTTCATTGAGCCAGGTCTCGTCTTGATAATAAATAATTTTGCCTTCCATGCGATACTGTTTTATCATTTTTAGATATTTCTGGCGCCATATTATAATATCTTCCCGGTCGATCAGGCAGCTGTTACGTTTCCTTCCAGTGTACTTGAAGTTTAGGTGTTTGAGTACTTTCTGAAGGGTACTCCTTGAAAATTTTGGCAAATTGGAGTCTTCATGAATGACTTGCAGAACCTGAAAATTTGACACAATGTTATATCAAATCCTAACATGATTTGCGGTCAAGCAGTACAGCACTTTATTTACTTTATAGTTACTATTAACATAGGCCAAGTTTTCGCATGCATGTATTGAGTAAAATAATAAGTAGGTACCTTGTTTGTGTAATAGAGGTTACTTTGCTTTCTTATTTAAACAACATTATTGTGTTGATTGAACACACTAATAATTAAATGGATTAATTATTGAAATTGAGGTATATCACTCCTAACCTTTGTTATAGTAGGTAATTCATTTCGGCGAAAAAACTGATGGACGATCCTTCTGATAGCAGAATATGTGTATTCATCAATGTTTTGTTTAAAATTTGTTTTGCGACCTTTTTTCTTGGGCGAAGCAAGTCTTCCTGTAGATTTGTGTTCTTTTACAACAACTCTTACTGTTCTTTGAGATATTCCCAAGAGCTCGGCTGTTTTGTTTACACAGGCTAAAAGTGACCAATATTCGCTTTTGGGCCAGTTCTTGTACGTGTGCTTGTACACATTCATTATCATCAGTTTTTCTGTTGAACTCAGAGCTTTTACCGGCCGCTTTTTGGGTGGTGACAGTGTAGTAGCAGTTTCAATTGTTCTCGATGGACCAGCTACCGGCTCCAGGAGCGCAGCCGCGGGCTCAGGCTCCATAACAAAACAACAAAAACTCAACCAGATAATAACAACAACACAAACACAACAAGATAACTTTAACGAGTAACAAACAACTTCAACAAATAAACAGAACAGCAAAAACAACAACGGCGGCGGCGGCGGCGGGGCGAGAGAAAGAACATTCGATTCCAGAACGGACGAGGCACGGGAAACGAATGACATTTTAACCCAATGTGCAGTACCAATGCACCTTGATAGCTTTCCCCAAAAAGTGACCAGTGTTACAAAATAATTACCCATAAAAAATATTAATTATTTTATTTTCTTTGTAAGAAACGAAATTATTGGAATAAAAATGTTCCAAGACCATAATTTATATACAATTTGATAAGTTTCGGCTAAAATAAAAAATCCTAGATTTTTTTATAGCAAAACGTAGCTACGACGAAGTAACCTTCTACAAAGGAGGATCTTTTTTTACTGGTATCACCTTTGTTATTGTTTTTGGCAGCGTTATACGAGATAGAGTATAGGCCACCACATTCAAATTAAACAGCAACAAAACCAAAATGTAAAAAGAAAAAATACTTTTATACCTGTGACCATGCATCGACCTGAACAACTGAAATGTAAATTGAATACAAAATTTCCACCTTACTACTCAAATAACAACCCTAATGAGTCATATTGCATTTTTTTTAATGCATTTAGCAATATGTTCAATTCAATATTTACATCAAAGTCGATAATGGTCACAGATAATCTTAACTTTAATGAGTGGACAATAGTGGGTATACATAGAAGTAGACAAAAATTATATGATCTTTGTAGGTCGTGGTCGCGGGGAGACTCAATTGTTGTCTCCCCAAAGTTGTCTCCCCGCGACCACGACCAGGTGCAATCCTGTCGAAACGTCGGGAATAAAATAAAGGTAATTACGCGATAACTACCCGATAATCCCATATTTTAATAAAGTCTTTCTTTCTTTCGTCTCACCTGATCGCCAAGTCCTTACTTAGCGAAAATTTACCTAAATGCGGTAGTAATTTTAATTTACAATATGTGGACAGCAGCGATATAGTTAAAGCCCTTAAAATGTTAAATGTTAAGAAAACTGCAGATCTCTGGGGTATTTCTGTAAACATTGTAAAACCATTGGTAGACACAATCGCACCTGATCTGGCTTTTATATTTAATGAATGCATTGACCTTGGCTTATTTCCTGATCTAATGAAACACAGAAAATAATACCTTTATTCAAATCAGGTTCTAAGTCGGACCCCACTAACTTTAGGCCGATATCAGTACTGCTGACATTTAGTAAAATTTTTGAAAAACCTCTTTTAAATCAGCTATTTAAGCACTTTAACGACAACAAATTGCTTCACTGCAAGCAATTTGGCTTTACTCGCGGCCGTTCCACTACTGATGCTGGTATAGAGTTAATCTCGCATATCTATGATGCTTGGGAGAGGTCGCAAGACGCTTTAGATGTTTTTTGCGACCTTCCAAAAGCATTTGACTGTGTACACCATGAAACATTGATCGGGAAATTGCGCCACTATGGTGTTAGAGATATCTCTTTGGATCTACTTATTTCTTATCTCAGTAACAGGATACAAAGAGTTGATGTTAATGGAAAACGTTCTTCGGGCTCCGTAGTTACAATGGGTGTACCGCAGGGATCAATTCTTGGGCCTTTTCTATTTTTAATTTTCATTAATGATCTACCTCATCTTGTCAAAAACAATCATGAGATTGTATTGTTTGCCGATGACACTTCTTCAACTTCACTTTTGTTCAAAATGAAACGACGTACCACCGATTATGATGAGGTGAATAATGAAATCTCAAAAGTTGTTAATTGGTTTAATGTCAATAACCTATTACTTAATGAAAATAAAACAAAATGCATTAGATTTACTCTCCCTAATGTAAAACAGGATGATGCCAATATTAAATTAAAAGGTGAAAGTTTAAACCTTGTAACTGTATTTTTAGGCATAACATTAGACAATAAGCTGAAAAAAAGTGAAAATATGTTTTAAAGGGCAATGTATACGCTTCTACAACAAACTCCCAAGTGAGTTGCAGAAGTTATCATTAAATAAATTAAAAAACATTATCAATCGCAATCTGTGCAATAAAGCTTATTATAAAATATCAGATTACCTAGAGGACAAAACCACTTGGGACGGAATCTGCTCCAACTACGTCAAACGTAACTTAAGATTAAAATTGTTAAATGATGACTATAACGACCGAGTTAGGTTCTTTTGTTCGCTTCTTTTCCTAACTCGCGTGTCATCTGAAGTAAACAGATTCAATTATGTGCTTTATTCTATTTATTTGTGTTGTTTTATTTTGTAATTTGTGACGCGTCAATAAGGTCCATGCGGCCGCACTGAATAAAGTATTTTTTGATTCTTGATTCTTCTTGATTCTTATCAGATAAGAGATGGCACTATCAAGATTCTAACAAATCTAAACCTTCTTTCGCAAACTATAATTGTATGATGGCACGGAATCCTCGGTGCGTGAGCCTGACTCGCTCTTGACAGGTTTTATTTAACATCTTTGTTTCCTGAGTAGGTACCTACTCCGTCGTTTATAGTCCCATATTTTTCAGGATGTTGATAAAAGGAAAAATGCTGCTGCCCATCTTTCGGAGGTATCCCTTGGCATATTTCTACTATATCCACGGGCAAGAGAAGAGGGGCAACATTCTGCTGCCGCACCCCACGACACACACTTCTCAAATATTACAGGCATTAATAGATTTTAAGTGCGCTTTTGGTATTTTCAGCAACAAGTCTTCATTTACATTGAGAAGGTATAACTTGATGAAATGAAACTGATGAAAAATACCACAGATACATAGATCAATCAGCAAACAAAGCATCAAATCAAGCATCAAACTCTTAATTAAAAAAAATCAGGGGTGGCGATATCGAAAGATAGCTATATTTTATATACCTATCCATTTATGTCGCGCCTACGTACTCATCATCATCATCGCCATCACCAGGGTTATTGAAGTCGGTTTTATTGATAAAAAATGTATTAATTATCTATTATCTCATTATTCTCTGTGTAAAGGCCATGGAGAAACCATAATGACCACAAATCCTTAAAAATCACACAACTTAGTACCTAAGTAGCTGGCATAGGTACCTATTGGAATTAACGTCTTTGCACAATAAATGTAATAAAGCTTGTCGCGAGATTTAAGCAGGTATTTTTAATTACAATTACAATTAGCCATAAGTGTCCCGCTGATGAAAAATACCACAGATAAGTAAGGCCTTTGCATCTATTATAGATGATTTATAATGCGTCAGCAACTGGTAATCATGCTGTACGGGACGCTGGTGATGGCGATGATGATGATGAGTACGTAGGTGCGACATAAATGGATAGGTATGTAAAATATAGCTGTCTTTCGATATAGCCAACCCTGAGTTTTTTTAATTAAGAATTTGATGCTTAATTATGAAGCTCAATTTTATTTTTCGTTGTGAGTATTTTGTTAGAATATTTTGGAACAAGTGAGCGAAGCGAATGTAATTTTTAGAGGCCATTTGGAGTTTCGCCTGAATGTTTGTATGTATGTATGTCCGCAATTTTTGTTAAAGGATCTCTCTTGAACGGTTGAAATTTACAACTTTACATGAATTGAAGCAGATTTGTACAGGGGTTTTTTCATTAATGTGGTCCTTAAGGGTTAACAAGGATCATCAGGTGTCTGTGGAGACTGGGGCAACGGTAGCGCCTTTTGTGACTGTGGCGACTGTGGTGACTCGGTCTACTGTGGCGATTGGAGTGACTGTGGTGACTGTAATGACTGGGTTGACTGTGGTGACTTTGTCGACTGAAACGACTGTGGCGACTAGGGCGACAGTGCGCACTAGGGTGACTGTGGTTCCTTTGGTGACTGTGGTGACTGGGACTACTGATGCGACTTTGGTGACTAGGGCGACTGGTGTATGTGGCAACTGTGGTGCCTGTGGTGACTTTGGCGACTGTGGTGACTAGGTTGACTGTGATAACAATGGCAACTGTGGTCACTATGGCGAATAAGGCGACTGTGATGACTAGGGCGACTGTTGTTATTATTTAGAGAATTGTAAAAAAAAAAAATATTTATATCCGCTCGATGCCCTTTGGGGACAAAATTCAGGGACGTTTGTCCCGTATAAACACGTCACCATGGCACAGGGTAGATAAAAAGCGCTTTTCCGATTTTTCTTTTATAAATAAGTACTAGTTTTTAGCTATTTTCATCTCTTTAGCAGCTATTTTCAACTAAGCAACATAGTTTGACACCTGGAATGCCAAAACCCGGTGATCTGCTGTAGAATGTGTATAAGAGAAAAAATGCATCCATGGGCATGAGAGGAACATTCTATTGCCGAGAACCCACGGCAAGTGTTTATAACATACCTAATGATAATGTTAGACATACACTATAATAGAATAGATGTAAAGAATTTAAACGAATAAATGGGACAAAAAGAACTGTGTACAAAGTGTGTGTGTGTGTGGAATGTATAGCATCAGACGTATCTGTGGTAGGTACATATGTAACTACGTGGATTAAAACCACAGAATAGTATCTATATAATTCCGCCGTGTTAAAACTGTGTAATTCTCTAGGCGTGCACGTGAAAAATATTCGAAGACACGATCAAAAATAAGATAATATACTATAATGGTCGTTAAAATAATGTTTTTGAGAAACGAAAATTTTTTTAGTGGCAACTATTTGAAATTTTTAGCATTCCCTACTGAATTACTATAATACTAGCCGTACCCCGCAGTGTTACCCGCGTAGTTCCCGTTCCCGTGGTAATTTCGAAAAATCCCTCCATAGTGCACCTCTAAGATACTTAAAGGTTATGTGTGCCAAATTTCAAGTTTCTAGGTCCAGTGGTTTAGGCTGTGCGTTGTGTGTCAGTTACTCAGTCAGTAACGGAAGAGTTTTATACCTATATATTAAGGAATCGAACCCGCAACCCCTTGCGTCGCAGGCGGATCTTCGCCCGCTGTGACGAGCTCTGTGGCGCAGCGGACGAAGGTCCGCCTGCGACGCAAGGGGTTGCGGGTTCGATTCCCGCCTCGGGACAAATGTCTGTATGATCTGCAGATATTTGTTCAGGGTGTTCTGGGTGTTTTTCTATATATAATAAAAATATCTATCTATGTAGTATAATGTATTAAGTATATCAGTCATCTAGTACCCATAACACAAGCTCTGCTTAGCTTGGGGCTAGATGATGCTGTGTGATTTGTCCAGCATTATTTATTATTTATTTATTATATTGATTGATTGTTGGAGTAAGATACGAGTGTCTGTAGCGCGTGCGGGCGCGCGGGGCGAAGTAGCGTTTAAATGCCTTAAGTTTTCGGATATCATCGCCTTAAGTAGAAACCTATTAAAAGCCACTTATTGTTAGATTTATAACTACCTGGCAGCGCTCCGCAGTTTCACCCGCGAAGTTCCCGCCCGTGGGAATACGGGGTTCAAATCAAATAGCCTATGTTACTCGGGTATAATGTAGCATTCTAATAGTGAAAGAATTTTGGAAATGGATCCAGTAGTTTTTGAGATTATTCGTTGCAAACGTACAAAATCCAAAATACAAATATTTCCTCTTTAAAATAGAAGTATTGATAATTCTCGTGCTAAGAGTTTCCCTTGGATGAATAAATAAATAAAATGCTCACAGAAAAGTACAGAGACCATTTTGCAAACAACAATAAAATTAATAAGCATTTTGATCCCCAGTGGGAAATGAACCCACAACCTCTTGCGTATCAACCGGCATCAAAGCAACTGAGCGACGCAGGTCGTGTGGAACTAGTTCCACAAAACGTACCAGATGGCGCTGTGAGTATGATTGTGATCGCGTACAGGATGGGGCAAAATTTTGGCTCCTTGAGGGTTTTGGGATTGGGATTTTGCTCCTTGACCATTTCCAGTACTTAGAAAGTTGCATTGAAATGGCGAAATGGCATTTTTTTTATTTTACAATATCAGTACAACTTGCCTAAAAAATAACAGCAAAAACAAATCTAGATCGATGCTTTTCCCTACCAGGAACTTTTCCCGAAGGAAGTAACCAAATCACTATACTATTTCAATCTTTGTGTAATAGCGTAGTAAATTTGTGTAATACGCTAAGACCTCCCCTCATGGATCTTCAAAATTGAGGTTGTGGTTGCCATACTCGCCCTAAAAAGATGATGGATGGAAACTGGGATATCTTTTACATAAAATATGTAAAATATCAAAATATCCAGTGCAGTTCTCTTTGAATGCCGTTTTGGTCGAGTGGTATGTATCCCAAACTTTCGATCGGTCGTGGGTTTGATACCGGCCGCGAAGTAATGGATCTTTTTTTCTTGAAAAATGTAAGAGTATGTTCACATTTAACTCGTTCTTTTACGGTGAAGGAAAACTTGTGAAGAATCTGCCTTAAAAGACTGGAAAAGCGTAGAAATCAGTGATGTGAATTTGAGAGGGAGTAAAAGGAAAACTAGTAGAGCAAGGGTACAGCATAAATTGTACCAGACACTGAATAGCCCGCATGGACAAAAAGACCTTTACAGACTAGCAAAAGCTATATAAAAGATGATGAAGGGAAGACAAAAGATATAAAAGATCGCTGGAAGGATTATTTTAAAAAGTTAATGAATGAAGAGAATGAATTTAATGGAGTGGTGTTTTAGCAGAAGCACCAGTAAATATAGAATAGAATAGAATATTGGATTAGACGGTGTATCCCTGCCAGTTTGCTCCGACTTCCGGTACTTTGGTTCATTAATCCAGAACGATGGCAATATTGACCGGTACGTGAAAAACAGAATGAATGAAATAAAAGGGAAAATTCTACAAGACGATCATAAGACCTGTCGTAATGTATGCATCTGAGTTTTGGACAACCAAAGAGACGGATGAAAGAAGAGTGCATGTTGCGGAAATGCGAATGCTGAGATGGATGTGTGGAGTTACAAGAATGGACAAAATCAGGAATGAGTACTAAGTATATTAGAGGAAGTTTGAATGTTGCGTCAGTGACGGATAAGTTGAGGAGTAATAGGTTGTCATTGTATGGGCATGTTATGAGGAGGGAAGTGGGTCATGTGACGAGAAGAGTGTTAGGTTTGAATGTGGAGGGATGTAGCGGAAAATCTGCTAATGCTGAGATGCATGAGCACCACCCTTCTGCCCGCTAATTATGCACATTCAGGGAGAACTAGGTTGTTAGTGCAACATGCATACCCAAACCCACACGACGACACGTGTTTCGCCTGTCCGCGAGGCATCTTCAGGTGAGACGCCGAGGTGTTGACTGGTCGGCGGCTGGAACGAAAATGTTTCGTTCCAGCCGCCGACTTAGTGGAAAACCTGTTGTGCCGACCCCATATGAAAGTGGAATAAGGGCATGATGATGTGTACAGTAGGTCTTATAATTTATTTTAATTTAAACATGAGCCCAGTACCTAAGGGCACTACAATTTAGGTGTTTGTAGGTAACTACATAACAATTGTCGTACTTACCTAATTTAAAATACCTTGATTGCTTTTTTCATTTCTATAAAATGATACCTTAATGTGGGTTAAATTTTGATTGCATTTTTCATTTCTATAAACTTTACTTATCATACCTTCTTCTAAATTATGTCAAATTAACACATAAAAATAAATGAACAGGTACTTATACCAATAGCTTTGTTAATTATTAGTAGGTACAATAATTACATAGGTAATCTCTTTTTTTACATTTTTATGAAAGGTACCTCCTTTTTATGTAATTCAATGGGTTCATATCAAAAAACTCTTCCAAAGTACTTATGTTTAATTAAATATCTCGTTTATATTTAAATGTGTGAACTTGGATTTCATTTCTTATATTATCAGGAATATTATAATATAAAATTTTGTTGCCATGGCATGTGTAGGAGTGAAAGATTTGAAGTTTTGAGAAGGAAGTAACTAGTTTTTTGTGTGGTCTAAGATTCTGTGGACGTGAATACTCTTGAAAGAGGTGAATGTGTTTTTTATTAAATACGTATTTCTATAATATAAAAACATGTTAAGAGTAAGAATATTTTCTTTTTGAAAGTAAGGTTTGCAGCTTTCTGTTGTGTCTAAATGTTAAATAATTCTTACATACCGTTTTTGAAGCGTGAGGCGTCAGTACTATTTCCCCAGATAGTTATGCCATACTGCAGCCAAGCATGGGCATATGCATAGTAGGTACAGGTGGCTATTTTGATGTTTGTAGTCTTTTTCAGTTGATAAAGCGCATAGGTGAACCTGGATAATTTTGAAGATTTTTTTTGTAAATGGGTTTTCTTTATTTATTTATTTTCATATTTACATTGCCATGACAGTATAACAAAACACCAAAGCGACAAAGAATTGCATAAATTTCAAACTTAACCATAAATATTAATCGGTTTTTTTCACTATACCTAACTATAAATTGGTCCTACCCATGAATTTCGGCAACGTCATAGGTATTGAAAATATCAACAGCCTCGACTGCGCATAGTCTATTGATGGTACGCAGCCGCAGGGCCCGCGTGAATGGGGACTTTACCCAGTTGGTTCTGGCCCTCGGTATAGCAAGAAGCCTAGGACTTCGGCGCGCGTAAACATACCTATCGGGTACATAGAGCCCGATTTCCGCCAGGACCTGCGGGTTATGAACCATTCCTCTTGATATGCGGAAAATGTAAGTTGTTATCATCATTTCCCGTCTTACAAATGTTAACTCGATACAAATGTTCCCGTCTAACACTGTTGTTGCTTGATCTGCTTTTTTCATTTCTACTCGTTCTTCGAGATAAAAATTTGGCAGCACTGAAGAGAGAAGCACACGTTTGTTTGGTTAACGAACCAAAACGTCTGTGGTTCGTTAATTCGTTAGACTAGACTAGACGGTATCTTAGACGAGAAATATATGGACTACTCACCGACGGACCTTCCCCTCTGTCAATCCTATTCAAGAAAAATCTAACGGGTTTATAAAAACTAATTCAATAATCGATTTCCCAGTCACAGAATCGCTTTTGCAGTGTGATAAGCTCTTGGGAAAATGCCTGTTTGTGCTGTTAGCGGATGCAAAAAGAAATCCAATACCTCAAATCTACAAAAGGATGGAATAGCATTTCATTTGTGAGTATAATTTTGTTGAAATAGTAACCAATATCGTAGATTTAAAAAAGTTTTTCGTTATTTGAGATCGAGAACATTGAATAAAAAATACTCGATTGTAAAAAAATCGAGACAAGTTTGAGGGATGGGATTTTTCCTTTAATCACTTCGAAATGCTTTCCATCGATATCGATGAAACAATTTTGTTACGTATTAATTACGTAACAAAATTGTTATACGTTAGTCTTTTTTAAACTTTCCCGAACACAACACATTATTACTACCTATGTATTTATATTGGATTAAGCCGTGGGGTGCCGGCAGTAGAATGTTACCCTTTCTCTCATGTCCGTGGATGCAGTAAGATCCTGCTAAGGGATATCTCCAGAAGATGGGCAGCAGCGTTTTTCCGTGTACCAACATCCCGTACTGCGCTCGCCAACCCGCCTGCCAAGCGTGGTGAGTATGGAAACTACCCCTCATGGAGATGCATGAGTGAGGCCTGTGTTCAGTACCTAGTGGACGTTTTACGGCTGAAACAAAATGCTAATTGGTTGCATGATAGTATTTTTTCGGAGATTTTTAATCCGCAATAATACATAATCACCTTCAATTTAAAATCAATCGCGTAAATGCGTGTTTTGTAATAAAAATGGTGCAATGTCACGTCTATTTAAGATTTAAAATTGTTTTATTATAAACACCAACATAATAATAAAGATTTAATGTTTCTACTATATGTAATTCCACAACGAAGCCCAAATCGATTGAGCAAAATAAAAATGAGGGTGAATAATTATGACGCTGAATAATAATATGTCAGTCATGACTGTGTGCGTAGCGTTGCGTATTTTTCCCAAATTAAATAAACTAGTGTTGAGAATATAATGTCCGTTGCATGTTTGTAGCTATGGTTTAATGTGTGTGTTTCTTCTCCCCCCGCTAAAAATGGCAGAATTTTTTGTATTGAGAAATAGGCGCGTGCCGCGCCGTGTCCTTTTCTATATCGTCTAAGGGAGGTATGATCCTAGACTATAGCCTGCTCCGAAAGGAGCGAAAAAAAAAATTGTTTGGTTTGACATTGGTTTGGTACCTTGTAAGTTGTAATTGTATTGTTTTGAATTTTGTTTGAATGTTTTGTTTTCAAAGAAAAGTTTTTTGAAGACGGTATATTTTAGAACTGCAAATCTACTAAATCATCAAAAACATGAACATTTCGATTAAAACTGTGACTACTCCATTTTCTTTCTTCTGTATTGCTGATTATGAGAGTAAAAACAAAGAAATTACTGAAAAAGATATGGGTTATGAAATTGAAAATCCGAAATCAACCAAAAACATTAATCTATCTGATGTGGACCATGGTCAAGTAAGTAAAAACTTCAGAACGGAGTAGCTGGGTTCTTAGTTACCTACCAACCATATAAATTAGGGTATCGCCTTAGAATAAAAACACTTTATCACAGTATGTTGTTTATTACAGTATGTTGCTGTTCTGTGGAAAGCAAAATGGGTTCGTGGCATAATCTCAATGGAATCTTACTTTATGATATGGCTAGTTGATGAAGGGATACATATTAGACCTACTGCCGATACAGTCTATGTAAATTTACCAGCAGAGTACAAAAAACTACCCTCCAAAGTATTCGAAGCTAGCATATATGGAGTGACACCAGTAGGTTTGGTAAGTTGAAGATGAAAAATATTATTTGAATATAACAACATGACTTTTGACTTACCTATATCATTATATCAGCCTGTCGTCAGCAACTGCTGGGATAATGCCTCCCCTAATTACTGCTTTATTACCTCTTCCATCTAAATGTTCTTAAGATCCCTAATCATTTTGTTGACCCAGCACTCTATTGCAACATTAGGTATGTATAAGGAATATTATTATTATTATGGGTATAGATTCTCATCAGCTCGGCTCCAAAAAGCTGGAATTTGGCTAACAGACACGGGCCTAAGCCAAGTGCACATTAGTTGTGCTTGTGGAAGCACAATGTTTGGTACTTACTATGTGATGCATCAGAAGATACATCTGTTTACAATTTTTTTCTAATTATCCTACACATGTTCAGAACAACTGCTTTCTGAAGAAGAGCAAATGTGTGCTTCGGGAGGTCTAGTTGGGTGAATGACTGAAAGAGTTGCTTAGATATCACCCCTGTTGAAGAGAGCACTATTGGAATAAAAGACACCATATCCGATGTGAAGATGTTCAAATTATATTGTTCTTTAAGTCAATGTATTTAGTAAGTTTCTCAGTTATTGTAATGATTTTGTATAGCAGACAAGTAATTGGTCCATATTTTGCTGGGTTTATTGTGTCTTTGGGATCTTTGGATATCATATGTGGTTCCAGCTGTCATATAGTTGGGCAATGTGTCAGGGTTCTTAATAAAACAATTGATATGATTTTGTAAGTAAGGGTGGATACATGCTTTTTGTACCAGAATGAGTGTATTATATCTGAACCGGGCATTTTCCAATTGTGTGTTGCGTATAAAACATCCTTGAAAATGTCTATTGGGATGTGCTCAAACTCCATAGTGGTCAGATCCGAGTATCTTCTATATTCATTCTGGATCCACACAACATCTTTGTTGTAATCGTAAGGATTTTCCCATATTCAGGCCCAGTTAGATTCCACTGAATTGCAGCCAATTGATGCAATTCAGTGGAATCTAATTGGTTTGTGTTTGTCTGGATGTTGTTTGATGATGCGGTGTTTGTAGAAGCATGTGAGAGTGTCTGGTAAAATTTTCTCTCATTGTTATAGAACAGTGTATTTTGTGTCTTCCTAAAGGTGTATTATGCTTGGTATTGCTTAAGGCTTATATACAACACTCAGTTTTTGTTTTAAAGTCTAAATACTTTAGTAGTGGCTTAAGTCTGTGTTTGGTAGTTCATGAGTAGTGTGTATTTGATACTGCTTTAAAATTCTGTCTACTTGTTTTTTGAGGGCCCTACTTCTGTTACCGTTTAAAAATTGTGTAAGCCATCCCTATCTTTTTTCTACAATCGTCTATTTTTCTTTCGAGGCGTTTTTGCCAATTGGGTACATGGTTAATCTGGGTTGGGTAACACTTTTAGGGGGTAATTTAAGCTTAGAGTCGTTAGCTTTGGCAGCTGTCCATGCCACAGTAAATTAAAGTCTGTAGTGTGTTATAATCTGAGTTGATGGTAACATTTTCGGGTAGAATTATATTATTTAAATAGCTTACTAACTTTCTAAATTTCTTTGAAGGCTTTTGTTTTGGTATAAACGGTCTTTATTCAGGCCTGGTGTTGGTGAAATGAAGTAATGCTTCAGCAAATACTAAATCCACTTCCGGGCTCCTATCCTGATCAGATACCTGTACATATGTTTGTGGGTGCGTGATGGATGGGTGCAGATCACTTGTGTTTGTGTTAGTGTTATCAATAGCATTGTACCACACAGTTGCATTTAAATCTTCTTGGGACTGGCCATCGGATCTAACTGAATTTGTTTGAATTCCTATTTCGTTTGCAACTTCCTGTCGTATTATATCGAGTTTAACATCATCAATTAACTTATTAGCTATTATAACTCTTCTTTGGTATGCAATTCTTTATTCACTTAAATTCGCAAGATGATTGAAAACACTGATAAAATGTTGATGTAATTGTTTTCTATAAGCAGTTTTGTTGGATTCTAATTCCGTTATTCTAAAATATGCTCTAATAATGGTTTCATTGTGTTCTGATGACCAACGCATTCGCTGTGATGTGAGTCCTAGTTGAGATGGTTGTGATGTTTGTTTCGGAGAGTGCTGTAATAAGCATTTTACATCTGATGTTATATCGGTAATGCAGATTGCGCTTAATAGGTTATTCCGAGCTATTGCCCTACGTTGGTCACCTAATCTTTGTTTGCTGACTTGCATTTCCGGGAAATGCTCAATACATTTTGCATGTAGCTTTGTAAGGTATGCTAACGTTCATTTCGTTTGTCCATTTTTTGCGCGCACCTGTGTTAGCCTTAGTGGGTGCAGGATTATCGACAGAAGTCGCCTGCACAACATCCTCGGCCAGTGAAGTAGATGAAGAAGAAAAAGGAGAAGGTTGACGATCAAAGTTAAGGTAAGAAGGTGGAGAGGAAGGAAGAGAAGAAAAATGAGATTTGGGTGAGGAGGAAGTGGATCGGGTTTCTTGGTCCTCTTCATTCAACCCGATCTATTCGGCTCGACTCTCGCTCCTCAGTCGAGGCTAGACCGGATGCTCCCACGACAGCTGCATTTATGCTGCTGAGTCTTCGTGTGCCGGTTGTAGATGTGCTCCGGCTTGAAATTCTCCGTGGCTGTAGGTTGTACCTGCTGTTGGACTCAGCTTTTTCTGGTTCCCCGGCAGAGGGCCGCCCATTACCCTCGCCACCGATGGCTTGCATGCTGTGACGTCTAGCATCGGCTCCAGCCGTGCCCCGGCATCACCCCCGGGAAGCGACCATATACTTAAATTCTTACTTGTCTCCATCATCGTGGGTTTACCAGTACCTACCCTTTTTAGTCACCCGCTTAGTAATTTCGTTGCGGATGTCCGCCCCTCACGTGGCATAGATGGTCAGCACTGACGTGGGGTTGGGCTTTGAGGGGCTTATTATTATTAGCCATCATAATCCCACTGCTGGGCAAAGGCCTCCCCCATTCCCTCCAGACATCACTATCCCGAGCTTCTTCCGACCAGAAATAATAATTATTAGGTATATTAATTTAACACCTAAGCATGACTGATAGACTTTTTGCTCTATTTCCTATCCTATACAGCAGGGGTGCTCAAACGGTCGATCGCGATCGACCGGTCGATCGCGAAAGCTTTTCGAGTCGATCGCCAGCAATATACTTATTATACCTATACTCATACCTAAAATAATAGGTAACATTGAACGGTGCGCGGCGATGATCGACGATCACTGAGACAACGCCATCTATTAGCAGAGACAAGACTTATTTTGTGCCGCGTAATGTAAACAAACGTAAAATCACTTACTATTACTTTACCACGAGCGATTTTGAGTATAATTGGGTTCAGGAGAGAGTTCACATTAGGAAGTCTGTTTTTCTGTTTGAACTTTGACAATCAATCCACCTGCGCACTGCACTATTTTTGTCTCTTTCTATTTTTTCAATTCTGATTTACCTATTTCATTCAATTACCTTGCGTATACATATACACTGCCGGCCATAAGTTTGAGACCACTTGTAAAAATCTTTGTAACCACCAAAATATTTCAAAAGTACACATGATAAAGAGCTAATTTGAACACCTGCGTATTCTATTGTTATCAAAGAATTTCTGAGAGTCATTTTTATTGTATATTTTTAAGTTATCATCCTTTAAAGGTCTATTGTTTCAAAACATAAATGAGTACCGCGAGCTTACCAGGTGATAGAGTCATTGTTATATTTTTTATGGCGTGCTCATTTCTAATTATTTTGGTTTTGTTTTGCGGTAACCGTACTTCCGGATTATTTTAGCTTCCTTAAACATATTTTTTACCTGAGTTTTGATGGAGTAAATTTTTCATTATCTTAACTAGTCTGAGCTCGTCGTTGTTACAGTGAAGACATCTTAAAATGGGAAAAGTGCGCGAAATTAGCACTGAAACTCGTTCTGCCATAGTTGTTTTACACGGCGAAGGCAAATCTGAACGTGCGATTGCCTCTCAACTTAAGTTGTCGAAGACTTGTGTTCATAACGCAATAACCCGATACAAGGAGACTGGCAGTAATCAAGATCGTTCGCGATCGGGGAGACCGAGAGCTACCACTTCTAGCGAGGATAATTTCATCGTCGTTACCAGCAAGCGGAATAGACGCCTAACCGCACCAGAAATCCGCGCAGAAGTGAACAAATCCCGATCAGAACCTGTGTCAATGACTACAGTAAAAAGACGATTGAGAGATGCTAAGTTATTTGGTCGCGTCGCCGTTCGAAAACCACTACTAAGGCCACAAAACAAAAAGAAACGGATGCAGTGGGCCCTTACCCATCGAGACTGGACTGAAGAAGACTTTAAAGAAGTTCTTTGGACAGATGAATCCAAGTTTGAAATATTTGGTTCAAAACGACGAATTTTTGTTCGACGTACCACCGAGGAAAAGATGATGCCAGATTGTGTGGTGCCAACAGTTAAGCATGGTGGTGGTTCCATTATGGTCTGGGGATGCTTCTCGGGCCATGGAACCGGAGATTTGGTACGAGTCGAAGGAATCATGAAAAAGGAGCATTATAAACGAATACTACAGCAAAATGCCGTTCCGTCTGGTTTAAGATTAATTGGAAATGGATTTTTTTCCAACAAGATAATGATCCTAAACATAGTTCAAAATTATGCAGGGGTTATTTAGAACATAAAGAAACAGAAAGGGTGTTAAAAAACATGGTGTGGCCCCCTCAGAGTCCGGATCTCAACCCCATTGAGCTATTGTGGGAAGAGCTTGACAGAAATGTGCGCAGTTGTTGTCCCTCCTCACAAGAAGACATGTGGAAGGCTTTACAAGAAAGCTGGAACAATATCTCACAAGATACAATTGATAAATTGATTGCTCGTATGCCGAGACTAGTGCAAAAAGTTATAAAATGCAAGGGAGGCTTTTTTGACGAAAAATCCGTTTAATGATTGTATTAAATATGAACGTCATTTTTAACGTAAATGGTTGATATTTCTTGATTTTTTTTTTCTTCTTGAAGAATGTATATTAGTAAATAAGCATTTTAATTAATATCTAAACCTCTTGATTTATATTTTGAGTTTTATTTCATTTAGAGTAGGTGGTCTCAAACTTTTGGCCGGCAGTGTATATAGATGAAGTTTGCGTTTAGCTGCAAGGTAAAAATAAAAATATTACCGACATGATTAGCGCAATAAGCGGGTTAAAAAATAAATTGAAACTTTTAATTATACAATTTGAAAGAAATGACTTGAAAAATTTTCCTGCATTGAAAGCAAGGGCAAGCACTCACACAAGTTGTGATATTTATGTGACAGAGCTAAGAAACATTCTTGGTGAGTTTGAGAGACGTTTCTCTGACTTTAACAAACTAAAAAATATCGTCACTTTCATGAGTTATCCGTTTTCTTGTGAAGACGTCGAAACATCTGCTACTGAAATATCAAACACTTTTAACATGGAAATAACATCTATTGAGAATGAGGTATTGCAGATGATTTCTGACATAAGTACATCTCAAATCCAGAGAAACTGATGCCAATTTCTGGTCCTTGATATCTGAAGAAAAATACCCATGTTTGAAAGAAGTAGCTCTTCAGTTAACAGGATTGTTTGCATCGACTTATTTGTGCGAGGCCGCATTTTCAGAAATGAAAATTATCAAATCGAAATATCGTAATCGACTCACTGACGCACACCTGACATCATGCTTGCGGTTGGGGCTCAGTAACTATGTACGTACCATCCTATGAAAAGTACGCGGATAATATGCAGTGCCATGCATCATCATCAAGACAGAATTTGTAGTTCGTAAGTTACGTTAAGATTCCTTCATTTTGTACATGTTCAATTTTAATGTGCAGTAAAACGATATGTCAAAAAAAAATGTTCCTACCTACATAGTAGCTTAGTCGATCTCTTGCTTTCAAAATATTTTTTGTAGATCGCCGACACTATAAGTCTGAGCACCCCTGCTATACAGGATGCCTTCTCTAGAAAATGATTATGAATTGAAGTACCTACTGATTCTGTGGTTGTTAAGAGCACAATCAAAATATTAGGTCTTTACCTATGAAATTGCCGTTTTGTATGGAATAAATGAAAGTACTTTTTTCCAAACTTTTTTATTTCTATTACTCAAAGTAACACCCCATGCAATCGACGCATCTTTGCCAACGCATTGGCAGTTTATTGATGCCCTTCTTGTAAAAATCAGCTGCACGGGAGGCAACAAACTCTTCAAAGGCATGTTGTACTGCCCCTCTGGAATTGAATTTTTTACTTACTAAAAAGTTGTCTAAATTTTGAAAAAAGTAATAGTCGGTAGGTGCAAGGTCTGGTGAGTATGGCGGATGAGGGAGAGCTTCCAACCCCAACTCTTGCAGCTTGGAAACTGTCTGTTGTGCAGTAAGGGGTCGCGCGTTGTCGTGAAGGAGCAGTGGGGACGACCGATTGACCAAAGCTGGTTGCAGATGTGCAAGCTTCTCCATCATTGTCTCCAGTTCTTTACAGTACACATCTGCAGTAATGCTCATGCCGTTTTATAAAAAAAACTGTGGTGAATCACACCCGCACTAGACAACCAAACAATGACCATCACCTTTTTAGGGGTCATTTTTGGTTTAGGGCATTGCTTTGGTGCTGAACCAGGATCTAACCAACTTGCTGAGCGCTTTCGATTGTCGAACAGAATCCATTTTTTATCGCACGCAACAATTCGGTTAAAAATTCCTTCATTTCTTTGTCTGTTGAGCAGCGCGAGACAGGTCTCAACGCGTACGTTGCGCTCGCCAGCGCTAAGTTCGTGTGGTACCCATCTATCAAGCTTTTTTACCTTGCCAATTTGTCGCAAATGGATCAATATTGTTTTGATGCTAACATCAAAAGCTGCTGCTAGCTCAGCTGTAGATTGAGTTTCGTCAGCTTCCACAATCGCCTTTAATTCATCATTGTTGACAATAGTCTTCGGATGGCCACGAGCTTCATTTTTCAAGTCAACATTTCCAGAACGGAACCGGGGAAACCAATAACGGGTTGTGTGTTCGTTTGTACAGTTCTCTCCGTAAACGTTTTTGATGATACGTGCCATTTGTGTCGCGTTGGTGCCACGGCGGAACTCATATTCCATAATTACACGATTTTTTAAGGTACCCATTATGACGAAAAATGTTCAAATGTAATGAAAATACAACGCTAATCAATAAACAAAAGACTGAGTTTGTATAAAGAATGTCATGTTTTTAAAACAAAATTAATTTGAATTTGAAATACCAAGCCATGTAAAACTTTTTTTTATTTGAAATTACCAGTACTGAAGAACGGCAATTTCATAGGTAAAGACCTATTATGACACTCAATAAAAAAGTTGCAGTGTTTAACATCTTAGCCGAGGGAAGTCTGCTGCTGGATATAGGCCTCCCTGCAGGGCTAGCATGGGCTGGGGATAAAACTTTTGTCCACCGGTTATTTCCACTGACAAGGGATAAAATTATTTTATCTACCTGCCAAAGCACGGCAACAGGGGGAAAGAGAATTATATCACTTTTTGACATTAGACGTGGATACTCACCCTCCGCCTATAATTTCGGGGACAAGCGTTTCCACTGGTTTGTCCACCGTGAATAGTTTATCCACCCGTGTCGCCATGCTCGGAGGGTGGACAAAATTGACAGAGGGGAATAGTATTTTGTCCTTTCCCCGTGGATAAAATATCTCCGGCCATGCTAGCCCTGCTGATGGATCTAGAAATACTGATCATGAGGGGCTTGTTGCCACACTCTCCATGTAGGTGGGTTCCCGAATGCAGTACAGGATGGATAGGAAAGACGCCCATCTTCCATAGGTGTATCCCTTGGCAGATACTTACTGCATCCACGGGCAAGAGAGGGGCAACATTCTACTGCCGTTATGCACAACTCGCTGCCAGTGTCTGTTTTCCCATATAGGTTTTACCTTTTATTCAAGTCTTCGAGGCCAGTGTGCATAGGTTCTTATTAGAAAAGCATGCTCCATCTCAGGCCACACCTTTATTTGTCTCCGAGTTAGATTTTGGCCAAATGATTAATAATAAAAAAAACAATATGTTATTAATATTTTCAGGAATTAGATGAGATGTGTGAGTTTAAGAAAGAGACAATGCTGTCTTGGAGTATGGGTGCAGTGGCAAAAGCACAAGAATTGATAGATAGAGCTACTCTCACCAACTTTGTGCCAGTTGCTTTGCTCACAACCAAAACAAATGATGTTGTAAGTAATGTGTATTGTAATAGGTCAATATGTTGATGCTGACTTAGCTGAGAGGTTGGTATACCCCTTTACAACCGGCTTGATACGAGCGTGAGTTTCATTTAAAAAAAAAATTGGCGCCAAACCGTTAACTTTTCGCGAACGCAACCGGCGTCGATCGTACGTGAGTGAAGTATACGCGCGCTAAAAAATACAAGAGCGCGGTGCGTGACGTCAGTCACCCGCTAACCGCGTTTTGAGATGACTGCGTTTTTTGACCCTCGCCGCTCCGCGGGTAAGTTATTATTTTGAATAGTAATTGTAAACTTTTTAATGGTAATTTATACTTATTTTCAAATAAAAACATGGTTGTGTACATAGGCATTCTTAATTTTGTGATATCTGTTTGGGTTTACGTACAATCTCGTCGTGAAAATTGACTGTTACGATCGTATGACGCCGGTCGTAGGCCCGAAATGCTATGCAGTACTAGGCACTGTTTTGGGTCGACGGTTTTTATGTTGTTTTATTAACTAATAGTGTTTTTTAAGTCATTTTAGGAAGAAATTTAAACGAAGACCAAGTTCTACATGTCCTGGGAGATGGTAACTTTTCCGACGTCGACGATTTCGAAGATGACGACGACGAAATCCAACCCAGTATCCTTGAAGACCTTGGCTTGGTGGATGTACTAGCCGAACCGGAGCCTTCTTCCACCTTCTGCACCAGAACCATTACCAGCTTCTACGGCACGTACGGGACCAGCTCCGGAACGTCGGTCTTCGCGTCCACCTTCGCGAAAAAGGGTATGGCGTCAGGTATTATTTGAGGATTGCAGCCACAACTATCCGTCTCTTCCGGTAAAGCCAGTGAGAGCCCCAATGGATTATTTCACCGACTATTTCGACAGACAATTTTTTGAAGAAGTGGCCCGATGCACAAACATCTATCATCTCAGACATACGGGCGTAGAATTAAAAATTACGTCTGTCGAAGTCGCTAGGTTATTCTCGATACAAATAATCATTGGGTGCATTCCATATCCCCGGATTCCGATGTACTGGAGAGGTGGACTCAAGCTTCAGTTAATAACGGACCAAATGTCTCGTGATAGGTTCTTAACAGCCCGCAATGCACTGCACGTCGTGGATTCTGAAGAAGCCCCGCTGACGGACAAAGACAACCCTCTGTGGAAAGTTAATCCTATGAGAGACAGAGTAAAAGCTGCGTGCAATAAACTTGAGAGAGTGCCCGGCTTTTACTCAATAGATGAACAGATGGTGCCGTTTACTGCCAGGTGCGTTCTTCGACAGGTGGTCAGGAACAAACCTAAGCCAATAGGGCTAAAAAATTTCGTTTTGACAACAAGTGAAGGATTGATGCTCACGCTGGACTTCGATATTTACAGAGGAGCTAAAACTATTTTCGGTGATACTACGCTTGGGCTTGGACCTTCTGTGATTCTGCATCTAATAAAGAGCGTCCCACCTGGAAGCTGTGTGTACCATGACCGCTACTTTACCACAGTCCCGCTGATCGAAGAGATGACAAAACGCAAACTTTACAGCACTGGAACGATAATGATGAACAGGATCCCAGATCGTAAGGCAATAAAATTCAAACCTGATGCTCGGATGGAAAACCAAGAAATGGACCTTGAAGGTCCTAATACACTTTCTGGATCTGGCGATCGTTAACGCCTGGCGGCTGTACCGCAACGATTGCCTGGCTAATAAACTAAGTAGGAAAGATACTTTCCCCCTGTTGGAGTTCCGCATGCACGTTGCAGAAGGGCTATCAAATATGCCAACCAGATTGCGGCCACCGATAACGGGCAATATTGAGAATGGACCAGCATTGGTCGTCGTCGACGAAAATGAAGCTTTAAAAGCTGACTTTTTAATATTTAGATTTTTAGTTCTTGTTACGATTTATATAAATATGCCAAAGGTAACGGCGTGTTGATTTTATGTTAAACTTAAGGGTTATTCTTAAAAAAGCTGATTAAAAAGATACTCATAAATAAATAAAGAGGCTGATTTTGTAAAAAGTTGTGTTATTTTACTTCAAACTTCCGAAATAACTAGCGAAATCTAGTAACCCTCACGTCCGTGAGTATGTAGCGTACGACCTGAGACTCACGATCGTGCGGGTAGGTTTCTAGGTTACCTATAAACCTAGGATTTTTTTAACTGGTTTTTTTTGGCTCCTTAGACCTATATGATTACAACAAAAAAGCTTTAATTATAAAAATCGGGAAAAAAGGTATCCGGTTGTAAAGGGATATGTGCTGTGCAAGCCTAATCCATCTACAATGTTCCCGACACTGTCGCTTTAGTATTGGCCGATGTTTTGAACAGATTCTCATATCATGGTCACGGGAAAAATTCCCGTTAAATGATTACTTTAAATATGTGCTTATAATAATATCTGTATGTGTTTATATGTAAATCCTTTAAAGTTAACCTATTTAATTTTAGGTACTCGGAGACTTGTATCTTGAGCTGAATGGGAGAATGGTTAATTTTGTTGATGAGTTGTCTAAAAACGACTCACCAATGCACATAACTTTGGAAAGAAATATGGAATTCTACATTGAAAGTGAGTCGAGTCACCTTTTTTCATCAGTTGGCGGTTTTGTGTGGTTTAGAATAGGGTATAATGACGAATCACATGCTTGGCTTTGACAGATTTTCCAGAAAAAAACTGTTAAAAACGCGTCATACCTAGATGGATCATTTTGAAGCCATTGCAATAGCTTGAATTTCCAGTAACTATTTTTCTGTGATTTTGTGATTACACATACTACCCAACTAGCGATCAGTGGCGCCTACATACTTCAAACATAATAAAGGGTCACTGCGACGTGACAATGATGAATTATCATCATCATTATCAGGTCACAGTAACCCTTTGTAAGAAACCATATTCATTATCTGATGATAATGAATTTCTTATCATTGAGTCTTAGCTCAATTTCTTATTACAGATCTATCAAAATTCTACACCAATAGAAGACACCATCGGGCATGCTTGTTGAAGCCCCAATTGCCTTGGAAAGACTTGCCAATAATCACCACAGAAATTACTTTGGCTGAATACAACGCCATCTGTAATGAAGTGGAGCAACCATTCCATGACGATGTCGATACAGACTCGGTAGGTGGCAGTAGTGTGACCTATATTGAGAACATGAAGGATGTGCCTAACAAAAAGCTGAAGCTTACTCAGTATGAGATAGAGGAGTATTCGAATCAGTACATAGTTGTGGGTGGCAGGGAATATAATGTTTTGACGGTTTTGTTGAACAAAGCCAGAGATATTTATATGTGTGAGAAGTATAAAGATGCTAAGTCAATTGGTAGGGCGACTACGAGGCTACCTAGTTTGCCATTGTAATGACTTCAGCAAATTACTGTTATACTAACATTTCCGTTTGACACTCACTGCCTTGCCTGCACTTTTGGGGGCTCTTAATCGCCTCGCAGGACAAGCGGGTTGGCGATCGCAGTGCAGCATTGACAACTGCTGCCTGTCAGCGACCAGAAAATGTATATGCCTTAGAATTATAATATGAATTCTAAGGCATATACATACATTTTCTGGTTTTATGTTTAAAATAGTAGTATTGTTGTTAAATATAATTGTTTTTTTAGGTACTTGCTTAATGGTTCCTGAAAGATTAGTGTCATAAGCCAATGAATATTTAAAACAATGAAAAGACTACTTAAAAAGTTACCTCTCATCTAATGTGATTTATAGTAAGTGCAGTTTATTATTAAGATACTTATTTAATTGTCAATACTTGTAGTCGTCATAGAATACTTACTTGTTAATACTTCTACTAATGATTGAAATTATTGATTGATAATTATTCCCAATAACTATTGATTGACTCGTCATTTTTGTCAAATTAGTTAATTAAATAATTGTATTTGTTAACTAAACTTAAATAAATAAAACTTAAAGTCTTACGAGTAAACTATGCTGACATTTGTGCTAGTGGAAAAGCTTCATAGTTATAAATTGTTTTTTGGCAACTAGTGCGTTACCAATGCGCCTACACTTAATAAGTTTTGTTTTCCAAATACGTAATTTTTTTGTCTTATGAAAAATAAAAGGTTGATTTCTTACTTGTAACTTTTATTTTATATACAAATATAAATTCATCCCCTAAGTAAATAAACTTAATTAAAACTTAAATTAATCTGTACATTGTCGCTGTACGAGGGAATACGGCAGTATGTGGAGATCCCATCGTCTTGGTGTAAAGACGTGATGGTATTGGCGTAGATACAATAACCGACTCTTGTAATAGCTCATCTAAGAGGTTTTTTTTTTATATCAGAAAGTGTTCGGAAATAAAACAATTAAACAAAGTGCTTGGTCTTATTTCTTAACAATCTTCACAATTACTTATATCTAGTCAAATTTATAGCAATGATGCTAAATCTTCTGTGAGCGGAAAAAGCTCAACAGTTTTTAATTGTTTGAGAAATCTTTCATTCAATTAGGCAATACAAGAGACGGAAGTTGTATAATCGGACAATAAATATTGTTAAGAGATATGGTAACTGTTACTGAAGTAGGTACTGGATGTTGAATTCGTCACAGACGAAATATACCTATTGTTGGAAACAAGCTCATTCCGTGTCGTAATTGATACATCCATACTATCATAAAAATGGCATTCACTAGTACTGCGTAGCACTTGAGTAAACGTTGGTGCGTTATGGATATGTCAATGAAGGCAGTGATGAAAATTAACGACCGAAATAATTTTGCCTCAACCTATGTCGAAAAATCATAGTCGGAGTCCAGGGTTAGTGCTAGCGACGTAGTTCAAGAGCTCATCGGAGTCTTCGCAGACGACGGGCTTCTCGTGGTAGCAAGCGACATCGTGCCATGCGATACCGTCGTTGTAGACATTGTTGAGGATGCTCAGGCAGGATTCTGAGGTGGCGTTGATGTCGAACTCCGCGTTGTCGGGCTGGCGCTGCTTCTTGTGTCCAGTCTGGGACCAGGGGTTGTATCCCCAGCCGTTGGGAATCTGTAACGGGAGGAGGGTGTTACCCAAACGACTGCGCCAATAACAGTTTCCAAAAATACGAGTAGGTAGTACACATTTGCATTTATTGTGATATTCCTTTCATCTAGAAGTGTATGATATTAGAAATAAATTTTATTGAAAATATTACACCAGAAAATGTAAAGGTACCTAGGTAGTTGTGTGAAACTTGCAAAGTTAACAAACAAAATGTCGTCCAAAAGGCCACATGAAATCAATAGCATTAAATGTACCCGAAGGAGAAATGACAACTCTTCCCAGCAGTGAGATTCAACGTGTTTGGTAACTATACTCTTAGATACCTCAACTATGGTTATTTACTTAAGTTATAAAATTGTGGAATTTCTGTGCAATACCCAAGAAAAGTAAGTGCCTAAACCACAACCTTTGTACGAGTTAATTTTGTCGCATTTCATGCTTTCTATTGAGATGTAAATAGGTACCCTGTCACTTTCACGATTGTCGCTTTGTTCGCAATCAGCTACATCACATTACTGTCATTCAGTTAGCCTATTCACAGATATTACGGATACCCCCCAGTCTTCTTAAAATTCTTTTAGCACTTTCTCAACTTACCGCGTTGGTGGGTGAAATCTTTTCACGGTTGGCGGACCAGAACCATCCTAGGATGTTCTTGGGTTCAAGATCCCGACGCGATTCGCAGCCCTTGAAATCGCACAGGCGACCTGAGGTCCAGATGTACGGAACATCGTCTGAAAACAAGGTTTTTATAAATCATCACGTGTTTTATAATTTGTAATTTTTAAAGTGTTTAAACCACACTTACGTAGGTTTTTTCAACTATAGGTAGTTAGGTATGTATCTATTCAACGACCTACCTGGCGCAGTAGGCCGACTGAGGGCTCGATTTCCATCGCGGAAAAAATGTTTGTATCTTTAGATAGGTACCTAGTTAACAGGGTTCGGGTATTTTTCTATGTATGAAAATTATGCAGGTAAGTACAAATTAATAGGTTAACTTTCGATTGGGGCTAGATGGCGATGGTGGCTGTGTGAAATATCTAGAATTATTTATTTGAATTAAGCACTATGTGCTCATGCATAGAGGAAATGTTAACTCACTCTGTTGGATAAGCTTGAAGATAAGGTTGTTCTCTTCCTGTGTCTCAGTAGAGACGAGGTCCATGCAATATTCACGGCAGATGTTGCGTCCATCGAGCCAGTCGAACTTCTTGTTCGCGAGGGCGGGAACGTGCCCGGTGTAGAAGTAGTGATGTCCTCTGTAGAAGAACTCCTTTGGTCCTAGAACAAAAAGGAAACGCCTTGAAGCGAAGAAGGTGAAGAGATCACGCCTGACCTCAGTGTCTACAAACAGTAAATAGTTATTTCGTGTGCTCACTCGTTAGCGCAACAATAATAATAACAATCGACAAGTCCCAGGTCGTGTACCCACCGAAATTACCACGGTCATGACATTGAAGCTCCCTAAGATTACAATAGTAATAATGGAATGTTTGTGTCACATCACATTGGGCAATCAACGCCTCTTATATAATGACGGCGCCCACGCACCGTGGCGACCTTTTCTCTGAAACAATATGTGTACAGATTTGAAGATCTGTCCATGTAAAATATTGTCAAAATTATTAAATCCGCCGTTGCGAGACAGTTTCAAAATAGGAGAGCTTGAGTAATTATTTAACAATGGAAGAAATCTATCAGATCCCTTTATTTGCGCGTACTTGACATGCGAATGTGCCTCAAACATTTGCATTGTAAATAGTTACTCCAGCTAAACCTATATTAGGTGTGTGCGGAATAGTTGTAGCAGACGATGTTGCAACATCGCGGTTTGTGGCGACGACCGGCGCGTCGCGTCGGACAGATGCGCCTGCGCCGGTCACGCGGACGCCAACTGGGCCAAGGATGCTCTACCGGATGCGAGCGGGCAAGCTCATTTCCATTGTACGAATAATAACAACCCCATCGATACTTTTTGCATAGACTTTAACATCGTAGGTATAGGTTCTTTGTTATCTCTTCAAGCATACTTAACTACTAAAGAGAGCCAGCTGAAACTGCACATGTGTCTTTATACGTAAGACGAAGGCTATTATTTGAGTACAACGCGTATGAAGCTAGTCATCGTATAGGCATCAGCTGGGACAACCATCTACCTACTTCATTGATCAACATTACGATATTTGATGTACCTATCGACTCTAACTTTATCTAACAGGTAGGTACTTACATAATATGTGTAAAATGTAGATAAAGGTACCTGCCGAAGAATATACAATTCCTGGTTCAAAAACAAAACTAATTTAGCTGAGTGTAAGCCTGGTTACGTAAATTGAAATGCCTCTAAGTACTAGGTACGCACTAAGTCCCTTACTTAAAAGTAAAGCCTACCTACAGTTGTTCTTGGTTAATCACTAAAGTTCACTTCGTTCAGTAGTTTCGATGGAAATAAACATATACCTATTTTTTACGTTAATAACGATTGAGAGAATTTATGTGACTTCTAATCTATCTCGGTAGCGACAGTTGTGTATACTATACCTCTGCTACATTATCAGTAAAAATCTGCCAAGGGATACCTTCGGAAGATGGGCAGCAGCGTCTTTCCGTGTATCAACATCCTGTACTGCGCTCGCCAACCCGCATGCCAAGCATGGAAGTAGGTATGGCAACAACCACCTCATGATCACTTGAAAATCCAGGCCCACGTCCAGCAGTGGACCTCCTACGGCTGAGATGATGATGATGACCTATGTTTGGAAACTATGCAATATTTCTAAGGTTTTACCGAGTTTTAGAATAAACATCGGTTTTGCGCAACAGATAATAAACTACAGGCAATTCTAAAGATCAGTAATGAGACTTGATTACACCGTGAATGTGTTAAGGTTCACACGACCGGCACACAATTATTGAGGAGACCTTGAGCAGTGACAGACGAATGTGCGATTGTTCGAGAATATGCCACCATTTCATTTAGCCTGCGTTAAATCGTTCCTAGGAAGTTTGCAAGACAATGGATTTATCTGCAGTAGGTACCTACTTAGAAGGGGTTCAAAGAATTAGTTAGCCTTTTTCTCCTCACATAAGCTGACCTAAAACGATTTTTTTATGAACGACTAAGCAATTCATCTTCCTCCGTAAAAGTGAGGGCACTGCTGAGGATCACGAGCGCGTACGATCAGCCTAGACTAGGTGCATGCGGAGTACCTTACCTAATACGCACGGTGCTGCCTCCCCCTTTTTTGTTTTTTCATTGCATACAGACCTTTGTTTGACAACAATCTCACCTTGTGGTGAACGACGATATTGCCGATGGTAGATCGCAAAGGTCTAGAAGACACCGCTGTCTTCTTTACGGTGACACTATCTTGTACGAGCTCTATGCACGTATCTTAGCAGGTAATTCGAGTTCGTAGGTACCTATGTCTATTTTGCCCATGATCATTTGCTTCTTCAAACAATGCTAGGAAGAATGATGTGCCTGTAAAAGCTGAGAGATCTTTGTTGACAGATTGTAAGAAGATCGCGTGGTGATATTAAGCTCTCGGAGGATGGATTCGTGGGTCGTATGGCAGTAATGGTTCCTACACTGTGCCTATACCACCTATACCTACACAGAAGATCTTGGTAATAAAAGCAGTTAAACTTTTCAATGGTTCTCGACAGAGGACGTACTAGCTAGACAAGAGTATTCCCTGGACCATGACTGTAGGTAATCAATTTTATTGGTAAATATTTTGTTTTCAGGTCTGTTCAATAATGATATTCAAAATACAATAAAAAATTAAATAACAGCAGTAAACACCATCAAAAAAATTAAATACGTTAGTACAAATATCAATAAAGTCATATAAAATCGTGATCAAATAAAAATACATTACAAACACCAGTAATAACAGTATGAATCTATATACCAAATAAAATGGTTTACTTTGTAGAAATTCTACAAAGTTCTACAAAGTAAACCATTTCCATTACTAAGACAAAACGTCGGGAAATAATACAAAAAAAATACGTGTGTAATTCCTGGGTGCTGGTGACCTACACTCGAACTTAACATAAATTGTGTGTCTAGTTCTGCCACAGCACATGCTGAGTAGTGACCATTTTTGTCACTAGTTTTAAAACCGAATTGATGATGTTTTATAATTGATTGTAAAAATGTGACAAAATAAACGTTTCTTTATCTTATCTTTATCTAAATTTTATTATTAATATGATGATGTGATTGCGAAAACTTAATAGGTACATTATTGACATAGGTACTAAAGCTCTGACTTGACGAGCTCTGTGGCGCAGCGGGTTCGATTCCCGCCTCGGGACAAATGTTTGTACGATCTGCAGATATTTGTTCAGGGTGTTCTAGGTGTTTTTCTATATATAATAAAAAATATCTATCTATGTAGTATAATGTATTAAGTATATCAGTCATCTAGTACCCATAACACAAGCTCTGCTTAGATTGGGGCTAGATGATGCTGTGTGATTTGTCCAGCATTAAAAAAAAAAGCGAAGATTAAAATTAATATGATAGTTCAATAACAATAATTTATAGACCACTAAAGTGAATATAATCCTCAAAATATGTGCTTGCATCAACCTCCAAAATCAGAAGCCGATAATTAGTAGCAGAGTTAATGGGCACCTATTGCAATGAATTTTAATAGCTATTGTGGATTGTACTAAAATAGTTGAAAGGCTGATTATTTGTATGAAGGCTAGATTACAAAATTATCTTTTATTTGGTTAGGAGTGCCTTTAATTCATAGTTCATAACGTTAATAAAATGTTTTACGATAGCAAATGCCTGTGCAATAATATGATTGATGCCTTAATGGTTTTGTTTCTATGCAACTCAAGCAAAGAGGTGAGATATTCATACTTTGTTTTGTAATGTCTACGCGTCTACAAGATATCTCGGTTACCTAATTTCTGTGTTCTTCTATCTATTATGATTTATGACAGACAAGTTTGTTATCACTAAATTTAAATTATCGAGGCTGTACGCTGCAGTGCCTGGGACATTCATAGATATGGATTAGGCTTGCCCAGCACCTATACCATCCTTACCATCATCATCATGGAAATACGAGTATATAAATGCTGATTTACCTGAGTAGATCAGCCTTTATAAATAACTAGCTTCTGCGTGCAGCTTCGCAGGCGTTTTATCCACTTTTATAAAAGTATCATGTATTATGCTAATAATATAATAAAAATACCAGAATTGGTATACATCTAAATACAAGCAAAGTTTAACACGATCTGTCTGGTAGTTTTTCATAAGGAGTTGACAAATATCCATCCATACAAACAAACTTTCCGATATGTAATATTAGTGGGTGTTATAAGTAATTGATTCTATAGCTATTTATGTAGATGGTACGTCGTTCTAAACCAGCACACCAGCCAGCTGCCAGGCGGCCGTGAGCTTAAACCGAATAATTATGATCAACTCATCTCAGTGTACTCATTACCTGCTTAATTAACGCATCTGTCCTCTTTTGTCAAGGTGGTATGTGTAACTTTGCCTTGAAAACATGAGAAATGGGAATTTAGGACTGGATATCCAAGTACTATGATTCGTACTAGAGATCATCCGGGTTTCTTACTCTTAAGGTCCAACTAGTCGCGGAGGCAAAGTCGTCAATGAGCGCGGCCTAAATGTATGCTATCTCATGTTTATTTATTTATTAAGACACTCCTACGACATCTTCACATGTTTACCCGCGCGCTAGAATGAAATGCACAATGATTCATTCCTAAACCGACCACGCAAAAATATGTGAATAGACTTTTAGCACAAGGGTTATTATAGAAAAACTTGAGTGTAATCTTTTCAAAATAACATTTATTTCAACTTTTGAATAATTAAACTATGTCGGAACTGCATTTATTTTTGAGTTTTCTTTCTCCTTATATTATTTAGTTTCGTCCAAAGTTGGGCTAAAATCAGTGTTGAAAATTGAAATACGAAAGTTTTGAAATAAATACTTTTTTTACGGTTTGGGGTGTATACAAACATAGATTACGACGAGATAAATTCATATAATCCTTAGTGTTGGATGGTTAAAGTCAAACAGTGGAGTAGTTACCCTTCCACGTTTGTATGGAAAGACGAGCGACTCGTTCATCCTTAAAAACCAATACGATTTCGACGAATCGAAACGATACGTCTTCAGAGTATATCGGATTGACCCTCTTATAAAATCATCCAACACAAAGAAAACAAATTGCATCAAATTATCGAAACTAAAACCGTGCACGATACCGAGCTGTAGTTGATTGTATGATGTAGCAGGAGTTGTAGCTGTCCGTTTTTTCGATGTGTTTCCACAGATTACAGATAATTGCGTCTTTGTCAAGTAGGTACTAATTCCGACATCGATAAATAGAATTTAGTTTTTAGGAGTAGGCTTGCCGATAACCAAAGTGAAGATGGTACAGAGCGACACTTTTGTCCTTGTATGCACATGTTGTTCCAGTTGCATTGTCTTTACAAACATAGATACGGTCGATTAGGCACTGACACAGCGATGGACTTGGCATGTAATTGTGATTCGTGTATCGAATCTCTAAGTGCACACTAAGGTCTCTACATGCTACTCGTATATGGAGTGGGTAACCATATGAGTCACTCGCATTTGAACCCTGACATAATGAAAAAATCGAGTCATAATTTAGGCTTGACATGAAAAAACTATGGAAAAATGTTTTTTTTTGACTCCGAAACAATAGAGAGAGAGAGAGAGAGAAAAATTCCGTGAGTATTTGACGTCAAATTCAATACTTCGTTCTTGACGTTCTTGAAATTATGAATAGATAATACCTCAATTCCTATAGCCTTCAGTCACTAGTGGGACAGCACGAGGCTTCAGTGATAGGTACCTCAACATCATCATGAAGTTGGTGTATGTTTTTTACGTTTACCAAAACATATTAACTAGTACGAATTGAGTTTTTTTTTTTTTTTAATGCTGCACAAATCACACAGCATCATCTAGCCCCAAGCTAAGCAGAGCTTGTGTTATGGGTACTAGATGACTGATATACTTAATACATTATACTACATAGATAGATATTTTTATTATATATAGAAAAACACCTAGAACACCCTGAACAAATATCTGCAGATCGTACAGACATTTGTTTTTGGTTCAAAGTATTCCGGCATGCCAAACCGTATCACTTGTATAAGCGACAACTTCTCCAAAACTAAAAAGTAAGCTTATCCGTTTTAGTTTTTCTAGAAAGTTCATGGTTAAAACTATATCCACGACAGACAGACAAAGCTATTAAATTTATGAAAAAACTATATCATTATTTAACCCTAAAAATATTTTTTTTAGGTAAATGAACCTACTGCCGTAAGTACGTACAACGTACTCGTAGGCTGCTAACCCTCTGGCGTTTTGGTAGCTAATACAAAATAAGTATGTCCAAATTCATCGAAACACCTGTGTGATGCATGATGCAACAACTACATTTTTAAATGTAGTCATTCGAAATATGTAGGTAAAGTTACGTTAAACTGCCGTAACCGAGTTAGGAAGAAAGTGAGAGCTTCCGCATGTCATTGACTCTGCAAGGTCGCGCGCTTTCGAGGACAATGTTCGAACGAACTTACAACTGCTACTAGGTTTCAATTACTTTGTGAATTTAATAAGTATAATCTTACTCATTTTTATGGGTAAATAGTAATAGTGAATAGTGGTGAAAGAGTGAGGTTGTCTTCCTTCACTTGCAAAATCTTGTGTTTGAAGAGGAGTTGAGCTCGTGGCAAATTAACGATTACAAATGTTACAATTAATAATTTTAACCTTTAGTTTGACTTTTTTTGCGATTAATTACTTACGTTGCTCGATAAAACATAAAAAGCCATAAAGGGAGAAGAAGAGTATAATAATAAAATACGCCACACCAATTTCTGCACGCCCATGATGTCTGGCAGAGAATGCTTTAGCATTAAGTCCTCCTTACACAATTGCTATGTGTTAAATAAATGACAATAAATAAATAAAGAGATAGGTTCTTTCCCTCACTTGAAAAAAAACTTTTCTGAAGCTTATAAATTCAATTTCGTGCTTTATTCTTATAAATTGTCATTTTTGTGTGGTCGAAATGAATAAACTTTTGACTTAATCTTAAAAATAAAAATAGTTCCTTAATTCTTCAAAATAAAAACCGACTTCAAATTACTTTCTTGATTTGTTAAATTACTTTGTTGAAAGTTTTGACCCTGCGATGTATTAATGGTGATTGCAAAAGATATCTTTAGCGGAAATTGTAGGCGTTTAAATTAGAACGGTAAATCCGATGGTATCAGAGGAATTCGGGGAATCAATACATCTTATCCGGTACCACATCAAGTGAGTATTGTGCACTCTATTATGATAGTTTTTAGTGATTTTACGAGCAACACCATTAATGAGGAGGGAGTCCAGACGGGTTCAAAGAATTAAGAAATTCTGTATGAAAGTAAACAGTTTTTCCAAATTGAGAACAGTGTCGACCGAGTTGTATAATTGCGTAGGCGCATCAATTTTTGAGAGAATCAAGCTATTTACCTTATCTACTTGTTCGTTAGTTGGTGACAGAATCGCTCTTTCTTTGAACCAAGATATACTCTTACAACTTATGTTATCAATGTCGGGATAGACATTTCGAAAAAAATGTTAGTTTGAAAAGCTTTTTTTGTCTTATAAAAGAATTCACTTTAGTATTTAAATACTATCATACAATTTCGAATATATTTTTTTTATTTATCGTAACGTACGGATTACGTTGTCGCCCTGAAAAGCACGTTGTTGTTAAGTAATAATTCGAAACCGCTATGCCCCTGCATTTTAAATCTTCGAAAATAATATCTTAGAAAATATTCATTCAAATTACATGCTGTAAACTTTAGGGTAAAGTGACATATTAATCTTTATTAAATGCACAATGTATTTAAGGATAACGGATACTTAGGTAAGGAATTATGCTGTATTGCTTAAAATCGCTTCGTAAATAAGCCATTATTTCTCGTAAAAAGTAAAGGATAAAAAATGGTTATTGTGGGTTATCCCTAAGAGATAAACATATACCATCGCGGACTATTTAAGGTGTACAATACGGTAGTATATTATTTTGATCTCGTAGGGTTCAGGCTGCGTTTGCAATGTAAGCGCAAAACAATGTGTTTATTTACGACATCACATTAGAAACCTATAAAATTATCAGTGTTTCTCTACTATATTATGCTTGTATTATACAAATAAACCTTCCTCTTGAATCACTCTATCTACTAAAAAAACCGGATCAAAATCCGTTGCGTAGTTTTTAGGATCTAAGCATACATAGGGACAGACAGACAGCGGGAATCGACTTTGTTTTATACTATGTTAAGATATTATATAGATATTGCGTAAATCAGGTCTCATCTTCTATTCACGACATTGACGCATCGCACCATGCTCGCACTGTTAATAGCCTATAAATAAGTTCGAGGCCACACAGTGCTTGTCTATTAAACAAGCTAACTAGTTCCTGGACCAACGCTCTTACAGGCGGCTATCAATAAAACTTTATAAACTAAAGAGATTCATCATCATCTCAGCCGTAGGACGTCCACTGTTGCACTTAGGCCTTCCTCATGGATCTTAAAAAACTGATCATGAGGGGTAGTTGTCATACTCAAAACGCTTGACAGAACGCTTAAGGACGCTGCTGTCTTTCTTCCGGAGGTATCCCTTAGCTGATTCTTACTGCAACCACGGGCAAGAGACGAGGGGCCACATATTACTGCTGGCACCCAAAGGCACCAAAAAACAGTGTCACGTACAGTATGAATACCAGTTGCTAACGCTGTATACTTTATACTAGTATATTTAAACTTATCTTGGTTTGAGCATGTCAAAAGCAGGTGACAAAAGTACATCCATCAATAAAAAAATCACGAGACGTTTCGTTTCTAGATTTGAAACCGTCACGAGACTTTTGAATGACCAACAAGATAAATGCAATGAGCCATTTCAAAGAGTCTATGAAATAGACGGAACTATTTTGGACAAACTGCTCCACAGGGGTTGTAGATAAATCTTGTTTATTATTTTCGCGTAAGCGCGGAAACAAAAGGCCTGTTATTGTCAGTAGTTTTTATTAACTACCGTTATTTAAATTTTCTAGAAGTAAGATAGCAGATTAGTCAATTCGGCGGTACACGGAGGGCATATTTTACAGTCGACCCATTTAAACCTGGATTATAATTTTTATCCATAACTAAGTCTGAATAAAGTTAAACCTGATTTAATGAAGAATAATTGAATATGTAAGATTTGATGCTATTCTACATACTTACCTTTGGATACTTTTTCAAGGACCGGCATAATTTAAGTCGGAGCAATCAAACTAGTTTTGGAAGAAGATTCTCGTATTTAAACATATCGGCTTACGACTCATTTATACGTATTGATATCAAGTCATTAGCATCCGTTTTTTATTTTATACTTCTGTTTTACAAATAAATTAACAAAAAACTGCAAATATTTGGGCAATTTAAAGTCTATCGTCGTGTGGTTCTCAGAATATTTATGTCAATATGTTCACAAATTTAGCACAAACCTAACGTAGGTATATTATTTATCGATAAAAAAACGAATGCTACGAAAGCTCTACGAGGTGCTACGCCGCGTAGACATACAATATATTCATCCAAGTCTTTGTTTTGTATTAGACATGTTTTTCTTAAATCTTTCTAGAAAGCAGACATAAAAAGGTACTCTACATTATATGTGTAAACAATACATTATGTAAATGCTACAGTTCCTAAAACACCAACGATGGACTCGCAACCTTTCGTTGGAAATTGGAATGCCAATGATATTTCGTAGAGTGCAGACTTATTATGTAATACAATACACACCGCAGAATGTGTCTGATTAATACCCGATATTAAGACCTCTTGACTGGCCTGAATATATCCCAGTTCCCACAACATCATCATCATCATCATTACACCCACAGCTGGGTCAAGGCTTTAGCTTATACGGTCCTATGCCAGCCTTTACCACTGTCATCCCATATGTTTATATCCGTCCTACATGTACCCATACCTATTACTTTTTATTTTACAAGTCAGATTAAAAGAAGTGTACTCGTATGCTTGTTGATGTTGTCGAAGGCAAGTGCAAGCTGGGCTTGAAGGCAGAAGCTAAAGCCCAATTTTACTGTCTTCAGGTTTCTTTATTAGATGTACTCACTGCTTGCACATTTCTGAGGGTTGGGGAGCGTAAGGAATCTGCCAGGTTTCTGTGCGACGACCAGCGTCGCGAGCACGGCCACGCAAGCCAGCACCAACCACACCTGCATCTGAAACAACAAGATTATTTCATAAACACTGATTGAATAATGCTGGATTGGCCACACGCTTCGAATGGACCCTTACCACCGAGGCTAGCCCTATACTGGAACCCCAAGGAATGCGTAAACGTACAAAAATCCGCCATTTTTGTTTTTGGTGGTAAATACCTATCTAATAAGACTAATCTAACGATACCTTAATTATTGAAATCCATCAAGCCGCAAACATACAAGATACGCGCAAAAAGCAACACCCTTCCTTGGCACTCGGGTAATAAATATTTTGAACTTTGATCTCTGTACGCCCCTTAAATACCCAATACGCCCACATAAAGGGGACATAGGACCTTAAATTAAGTAAGCCAAACAATACTTAAGATTTTTGTCAAGTTCAAATCTGATCAATTGAAACTTTTTGTTGGTAGTAGATCGATATCACCGCGATTCAATTTCCAACTGTGCCTTCTTTGTGTAAGTATGTTGTTGAATATTAAGTGATGAGCTGCGGATAAGATCGTAACATAATTTTTTGCGGAATTTATGTTCTATAATATAATGAATTTGTTTACGTAATGAGCACGCTGCAATACAGCTTTTTCTTGGAAGTGAATTAGCATTATCGGTGACCGGTGATCATGCTTTTCGTCAGTGTATTCAATTAGACGTTGTATTATCTAAGATTTATGGTTTATTCTGAGTAAACATCAGCTAACTCATAAACCTACTCGGTATGTTATATGCCTAACTAATTGATGAATGTTGTTTAATGAGTCGTTATGATAGTAAACAATTTAAGGGTTGCAAAATCTGCCTGTTTAGAATAAAAAGGCTTGTGAAATTAGGTTAAATGTAAAATATGATTTAAATATCTACCCCTTACTGACACACTATCCCCTTACTGATAAACTCTATCCCCTTACTAATTAACACTGCCCCTTACTAAAAAACGATGATTAAATCAACAATTCATTGCCGATCTTTGACCGTTTTATACAAAAAATATGTAAAAATAAACTTCCGTTCCGTTTCGTAAGATTGAGATATTTGATAAATTGATATGAGTTAGGATCTATAATTAAATATAATGAAATAAGTGTGATGGATGACATACTACCTCTCTATCGTTTTTAATAAAACCTATTTCGGTTACGACCTCCACACATTCTACCAGTAACTCCAAAAAATAGGTTTTAGTGCCACTCACATAAACCTTCGTTAGATCTTCTTCGTACTTCGTTAATTTATCTTCAAACCATCCTCGTAGTCAACTAGTTAGTGTGTCAAGTCAACACAAGTCATGTGATTGGGTCGTTATGAGGAATGTATTATCTATAAACATTACACACCGATAGAATATTTAGAATGATGTAACATCTGAACTTTGGTAAAAAATACATATTTAATTAGCAAACATATATACAGATATGTAGATAGCTACTTAATTGTTTTGTTGGAAGATGGGTAGCGGCGTCTTTCTGCTGCCTGTTAAGCGTGGTGAGTATGGAAACTACTCCTCATGATTAGTACTTGGGTATTCTTGAGGGATACCTATGTCCAGCAGTGTCCTACGGCTGAGATGATGATGATGTTGAGTACGATATTTCTTCATCTGTTCCACTTCAACAAATCATGCATTCTGAATGCAAATACTTGTACAACTTTAGGTTAACTTTAGGTTTTGATGCTCGACTCGATAATTTTGGGATATCATTATTATTCATTATACAGGGTGTATGTGTACTAACAAGAAAGGAGTTGATTCTGACCACCCCAAGGAACAACTTTGGTTTTTTGACTTTCTAGGATGTGGTGATTTTCTTTCAAGGAAAGACCACGAGGGTTTATTTTTTTATTCTAATAAATCTATTTATAAATTTAGGATCAGTTAACACTACATCAACTAGTAAAAATGTAAATATTTTTTCCCCTCCAAAACTACTTGTTTTTATGGGCTCAAACCCCCTCCCCACTTTAGGGTTACTATACAATGTTATAATACATCCTGTATAGTTGATGGCTAAGTGCTATATACTACCTTTAAGGCATGTAATGTCATCACGATCGCTATAAGGCAAGATGAGACATCGTGATCTCAGGGCTACTTATAATTAACTTCCGCCACCTAACATGGATTATACAATGTTATCGAATGGGGAATTTAATTAAATCTATTTAGCCAGGTGGTTTAGTTGCAGTAATAGTACTGTTATGTTGATAATTCTTTAACAATTGACATTTAGCGCCAATATACAATAAGGAATCTGATATATACACGTATATTTGAATAGCAGAAACACAAAAATGATAGAAAAGATATATCAAAACATTTTCTTAGCCGTGGGGTGCCGGCAGAAGAATGTTTCCCCTCCTCTCTTGCCCGGGGATGCAGTAAGAATATAAGATACCTCCGGAAGATGGGCAGCAGCGTTTTACCGTGTTTCAACATGCCGTACTGCGCTCGCCCACCCGCCTGCAAAGAACGGTGAGTATGGCAACAACCCCTTATGATCACGGAAATCAACGAGGGAGGCCTATGTCCAGCAGTGGACTTTGACAGCAGTCCTATCATCTCAGCCTCAGATGATAGTTCTTTAATTTTTAACAAATTAATCGACTTCCATTGACAATTTATAAAATCCTTAACTTATTGCTGAAATTACCCAAACCGCTATTAGGTACGCCTGTTACATTTGAGTATTTCACTCGATGTATCATGGATCATCAGAACCTTAAGGTTCGTTCGTTTCAGCCGTAAAACGTCCACTACTGAACACAGGCCTCGCTTATGTCCATGAGGGGTAGTTGCCATACTCATCACGCTTGGCAGGCGGGTTGGCGAGAGCAGTACGGGATGTTGGTATACGGAAAGACGCTGCTGCCCATCTTCTGGAGGTATCCCTTAGCAGGCTCTTACTGCATCCATGGGTATGAGAGGAGGGGTAACATTCTACTGCCGGCACCCCACGGCGACCGCAAGTTTACATTTATTTATTTATTTCTTTATTTTCTATTTATTTTTCATTTATTATTCCTCATGGATCCCACCAGCAGAATCGAGTTTTAAGAATTCTTTAATTTGTCAACAAAAAAACCGACATTAATGAGATAATCTTTAAAGAAATATTGCTTTAAAATACTTAATTAAATTAAGACTTATGTGGTTTTCTCATGGATCCCATTGTCAGAACTGGACCAAATTGAAATGGGACCACCTCAGAAGTGAACTCATTCGAATAAAAAAGGAATTTTGAAGATCAGTCCACAATTGACGGAGAAATCGGTGAACATACATACATAAAAAAATACTTACAGTCGAACATAAAATCTCCTTTTCTAAAGTCGTTTAAAAAATAGGACATAATTGAATGAGCATCTATACATTCGACTCAAAAAAAATTCCCAATCCGTTCATAAACGACGGAGTTCTGGGGTTTCATTTTATATTTTTACAAAGATTAAAAATAAATAAAACCGGACAAGTGCGAGCTGGACTCGTCCACCGAGGGTTCTGTGGGTATGTAGGAACATCATAAATATTATAAATATTAGTAAAAGTTGTAAAAATGTACAAAAAGTTTCGGTCATCCATTCAATTTAAGACCTTTGAGAAACTGTTTTTTTTTTGCGGCATAAACGTATCTTTTGTTCAGGTTAACTTAGAATATTGTTTTTTTCATGGCTTGAAGAGGCAGATCTAGATTTGAGCTAGATTTAAGTATATAGTTTTAATTTCAACTCGATACCTCTACACGTTCTCGAGATAAAATGTCTTGATATACCGGCAGACAGACGGATAAGGGTTCTGTTTTTTAATTTTGAGGTACAGAACCCTAAAAATACAGGCACTTTTTTTGAAGACGGTTAAAATTTAAATTGACCGACTTCGTTACGCTCCAAAAACTTAATAACATTATAGACTCACAAGTATACTTAATCTAATTAGCTAGGTTCATGATGTAACAACTTGAAACAGTAAAGCAGTTATTTAAATATATTTATGAAATATCTTATAATAAAACTATATGCCGTGGGGTGCCGGCAGTAGAATGTTACCCCTCCTCTCATGCCCGTGGATGCAGTAAGAGCCTGCTAAGGATACCTCCGGATGATGGACAGCAGCGTCTTTCCGTGTATCAACATCCCGTACTGCGCTCGCCAACCCGCCTACCAAGTGTGGTGAGTATGGCAACTACCCCTCATGGATCATCCATGAGGGAGGTTGTGTTCAGGAGTGGACGTTTTACGGCCGAAATGATGATGATGATATGAACAGAATTTCTGTTCAATGTGATATACTGTCAAAATTTGAGCTACGTTTTGGTTTTAAATTAAAAAGCATCAACCTCACTATGGTTAATATTTCAGAAATGTTTTAAATGAAAATATGTCAAAAAATCTCCACCACTCACTCACACACTCTTTAAGTCTGAGAAGGTTGCGCATAACCAACCCAAGTGAAAATCATAACGCCTTAAAGGAACTTTCTACTCATTATTAAAACAATGAGCCGCGGGGAGAACTTTTCGTTTTCATATAGATTTTACATGTATTTATTTATTTAACCCAAAAATACTCAGATATTACAAAAAAACTATATCCTAATTAATCAAAATTCTAACAAAGTAACAAAGCTAAGCGTTTTTTACTAGACGTAGGGTAGAAAAAGGACCTATTTCAGATTATGTATTAGCATGATGCTTAAGTATCATTCGTTATATATTTTCTTAGTATGAATTTGTAGAACAATGCGCTCAAAAGTTGAATGATGTCCGCGAATCCATGTCCCAATCGCCAATTCGATGCGAGGCTTACAATTTACAATGTTCTATGTTTCGCAAGCCCCCGAGGCCGGTCGTCCATCAGACATGCAGTCACGATCCCTCTTTCGTGACGTACACCAGTAAAATCCTTCTCACGAATGAAATACAGAACTTTTTTTATTTAACTAAATGACGAGACAAGCCGAAGACCTGATGTTAAACGGTAACCTCTACCTATTACAAGTGCAATACTGCGGTGAACACGTTCACCCTGAGGCATAGATTTGTAGGTCTCTGTGGTTTATTTATTTATTTATAAAAGGAACGCCAACAGTATAACATTTTGTAAAAACGGGAATTACTCACGTAGTATTGTAACGTCGAAGATTATTCCGACACGTTTCGATTTTTCAAGAAAATCATCATCATGGGATTGAATGCCCGTCCGCGCGTGGGGCCGACACGACACTCGGAGTGTCGTGATGTGATTTTCTTGAAAAATCGAAACGTTTCGGAATAATCTTCGACGTTACAATACTACGTAATTCCCGTTTTTACAAAATGAATAGTATATCTCACGTTAATTTTGAAAGCCAACAGTATATATATAACAAATATATAAACAGTATAATATTATATATAACACATTCTACATTAAAATTACAAGAGCGTGAAAGCGTAACAAACTCATTCGCATTTTTAATATCACTAGTAAGGATTGGACTTACTAGTCCCAACTTCAGGCCTACAAAATTTCGAAATTAATCATTGGCAGATAATAATCTTAACGTTGCGTTGCTGATACGTGCCGAAATTTAATAATTAAATGGTTATGTACCGATGATATAGACACATTAATGTCTACACCATAATCGTGTTAGTGATCTCACAACTAACCGCTTTCTTTAGTTACTTTTGTTAAAAAAACAGGGACTAAACATACTTGTACCTTGTGAATTAGTCACTAAAAAGTAAATAAAGTTGGCCTTACATGATCTCTGATGGACGTTGCTGAGCCATTGTAGATTTAGGCTTAAAACTAAATAATAAAGCATCGACAATACTCGAACTTCACGGAGAAGCTTTTAATAGGCACCGTATAAGCATTAATCATATGACACCTCTAAATATAAACATGATTTTATCAAGCAATACGGTGAGATTTCACGTTCTGTACTAAGAGAAAAATAGCATTATAAACAATATTAAAGCTCTCAGTATTAAAACTTAAACTTACAATGAGTTTAGTTCAATAAAAAGGTCAAGCGAAAGCGGTATTATGTGACCAATTAAGGATAATTCATATTCCACACCCACCCTCATCAGTAAGCAGGCTGTGAGTCAGAACCCGTCATTTGTGAGGTGAAAATAAAGACTACGTAAGGTCTGGACGTGACGTGTACAGATAGCAGCAAAAATTAAAAAAGCCGATGAACTAAATTTCATCATGCTACTACTTAACAATCTTTTTCCAAAAATTTAGATAAATATTTATTACATTTTTAACCAAAAAATACAACAGAATACGTGGAACCCGTGGAAGCAAAGCTAGTAACCGTATAGGTACACAATTTGTGAGCACACTCACAGACATCGCATTTTTGTAGGTGTCTTTTACTTTCAAACAAAAACACTTGAAACTCAAACATTTCAAGGAAATGAAAAACCTCTGAAAAACCTTAGAATTAAATGACATACGAGTAAGTTAGTATTACAATCTGTGAAATTATTTAAAGCTAGTAGTTTACAATACATTTAGACACGAAAGTTGCTTTAGTCTATCAACCTAATTATTTATAATGTATAAACCAATATATAAATAATACATTCTCCAGCATTAATGTATAATGTAAGTTATCGGCTTGTTTGCCATATTTTGCATTATTCTGTAAGAAGATTCCAACTTATTTATTGATGGCTGAAAGCACTCCTGCCTTCTGGCAAATATTAAATATTAAAGGCAAAACTTCTTGTGCAGACGATTATACAAAATGGCCAAAAAACATAAGTAGCCATTTACATAAGAGCTGTAATCAAAACATTACTCATATACCATGAAATAACACCAACACGTGTGTTGACGTGAAATTTAATAATTTTTTTTTAAGTTTTCTTTTAACAGGAAGCTCTTTGAGGTACCTAGGTACTACTCGTGATATGACATTACGCGATTAGAGTCATATTTGAGGCGTGAAGGTGTCACTAGCAACATCAGACAAACTATCTCAAATTTGCATAATGCAATGTTATATTAGGTAAAGTATGTGACGAACAGGTCATCTTGAGCTTGTGGCAACTTGTGGGTTGAACAATCGAGTTTCACTTGATGCTTTTGTAGCCAGCCAGCGAGTGCGTATCTTGTATTGTACAACATAAGTATTTATATTTAACAGGATTCTTGACGAGATTTTCTTTTCTGTAATTTTGACATGTCATCACCAAATGTTATGCAAAAATATTGAGATATGAAGCCTGATCAAAATTTAAATTGACTTTTTTTTTTATTTTCGCAAATAACTGACATAATGTACTTAATCATAACTTTTTTGAAGCTACTTAAACATTTATTTTAGTTTGTTTTTAGTCAATGTACAAATTCAAAACAAGTCCTATTTAACAACACAATACGATACGTCTCTCACAACTCACTCTCATATACTCAATAATTACTTACAAAGCTGTGGTCCCGCGAGCGAACGACATGTTTTGCAATAAAGAATTGAATCGAAACAAAAGAACTTAATTATATGCCTATTAATCCTTCATTATGGTACTGCATAGTTAGTTCGTTTTTAGATAGACATAAAAAATAGAATTAACACTATTACAAAATTGGTTCAACGCAACGAAACGCCCATACAAAAGACTTCAACGCGCGACAACGCTAAGCGTAAATACTCTCAAAACTTTAACTCGCTTCTGCGTTCGACTGCACACGCGTTTTATTAAAGGTAAAGTAAGTAGAATAGGTATTTGCAAGTTTAATTATTCCGCTTGTAGTTACGGCGATACTAATATTAGTAAGATGCTTGTCCAGCAAAGTAGCGTTAACAATAAAAATATAAACGCACGGACGCCACAAAGCATGAAACCCATTTGTATTTTATGACATTATCACGAAAAAGGAACTTGAGATACATTTTGCTAATTGAATGCGATAACATCTCGCTGCAGCTTAACCCCATATCAGAAACCGCCAACTAAGACTGCATTGTTTACCGTAACTCTTTACGCTTTATAAGAAAACTATGTACCTACTACTTATTTGTTTTTAAAACAGCAATGTTCATTAAATAACCAATTTTTTATAATTTTTACTAATCTAAACGGAACAATAATTGCTTATCGTAGGATCCTTCAAAGCTAGAACTGCCCGGCGGTTTGCCAGCGAGGTTCAGTTCAGATGTTATTAATATTTATTAAACGCTATTTCAACGTATCCTAATACGATAACATACAAATGCATATTATATTTAATTTAGAAGACGTCCATATTCCACAACAGATATGGACGTAGTTACAGTTCGAACAACGGTACATGATAACAATTTTCCAGACAATGCAACGTACATCACGTGTTTACAGCTGCCAACGATTAACCATGTTTACAGATTTAAAGGCCTAAGTTCGAATTGAGTCAAAATTTGCAAACTTTAATCGCTCTTGTTTATCTTAAGTAGCCTTGAACCATTGCGCAGCTTTCAACATTATTAATTGAGACATCGATTGTCCATGCATCGTTATGGAATGCGTTTCGTGACACCACCACAATAGTAGATATATATCGCCGATAATGTGGAATCGTAAATCAATTTACCCAACATATCCTTCAATTAGGCTTGGGATAAGTTCTATTGTTTGTTCGTGGGACAAAGCTTTTTAGTTGATAATCGAGTTTATGAGAATTGGTTGTGTGTGTGTGTGTATCGAAAATGGCGATAAAGGAACTGTTTTGTATTTGTACCACTAAAAGTATACCAGGGGCTTATTTTAATCCCTAGCCTATGACTCGCATGACATTTTTGTTCGACTAATTGCTCGCCAAGCAACACGATCGGTTGACCACTCGTTTCCAGTCCAGTCATAGGTGAGTAATTCAGAAAATATTTTTTAAAGTTTATGCTCCCGCATCTCTATTCTCTTTTTAACTAAGAAAGAGGCAAAACCGTTGAGTGATAGTTGTAACCAAGGAAAATTTTTACTGTGTCCTGAAAAGGTAAACTAACGTGATCTGAGGGAAACTTGGAGTCCTGGAACTATGGAGGGTAGCGTATCGTATCTAGTTTGTATATGAAGAGAAGGTGCTTAACTCGAGTGAAGGTCAATGTCAGGGATCAAAATCTTGCATCACCAAGTATCTCAATAGAAATGTTTGACGTAAAGGTCAAGTTCACGCGAATGAAGGACATGATAACATGAGTACAATTCAAGTTCACGCATTCGTAGAGTACATACAAATTGCTATATGACTGTAATTATTTACTTACAGTTCTTAATGGCAATCATATGCGCGTATCATGCAAGAGAGCCATTAGTCGTGACGACAATTTATTATTTTTTACGTTTGCTTTATTGAAGACAGATGCAATATAGCAACTAAGGAAGTCGACAATGATCTCTTCTAGATCGATGTTTATCAACATTACAATTTGTGTAAGTACATATAATATAAAATATGACAACTGTATTTACTGTAAAAAGTGCATTTTTCACATTTCGTTTTAGTTCCAATAAATACGTTTTTCATATTTTTTAGACTCATCGAGGTTGTTGGTTGTACAGAACAGCTAATATTTACCTGACTGCGCAACGGAGTGAAATGTGTATCAACCTATGATTTTGTTTATTTGTTGCGCTCTAGGGACCAATCATGTGGGTCGTTTTTGATTATTCTTACGTCAATCAATTTCACTTTCAAAACACTCGTGAGTTATCATCAATCAATTTGTCTAAATATTGCGAGTGTCCCTAGTACGTAAAGTTGTTTCAATTAATTAATGGTGTTTGCTTGTCTTATTATCGCGCGTGTTATAGGGCAACCAGTTTTATTTATTAAAGTATGGGATTATCGGGTATTTATCGCGTAATTATTTAGATGCAGACAGCATTTTCTATATGTCATCCTAGTAGTACACTAGAGTAGGGCATTAGAAAACAGGCATTTTATTGTGTATCTACATTATCATCTCTAATTCATCTGCTAAGTATGGAGATGATGGAAAAAAACTCAAGTCTAACTTAGTTAATTTAGTAGAAGGTATCTGATTTATTTATAATCCTGTAGCCTGATAGGCAGACGATATCACAGGTCTGCGATGATGTCGAGTAAAAAAAATTGTTTAAGATTCATTCGATCATTAAACCTTTTGACGACGATTAGACTATGATTCCAGTCAGTCACGCAATGGTTTTTTAGAAAATGTTTTGAAATCAACATAATTTGTCAAGTGCTAACAAATAGATACACGCTTGCAAGAAACGTCTCCATAAGCGGGCTTAACCTACTCAAAAGTGTAACTAATACCGTTGTTTTCTAAATATTTGAGTGGAAATAGCTGTTACGTAAAAATTTACATACAAAAAGTATTCGTAACTCTTAAAATACAGACAAGATACCTTAACTGGTCTAAATGTCAGCAAAGCTAAATGTAAGAAGATGAAGATTTAGATAAACTAATTTATTAACTTAATGGTTAATACGAGTAGTTATTATTTGAATTTCATTAAATACTGATTGAGGATTCGGTTCAGAATAGTTTCGGGTAAAGTTCAAAACCACTATGGCATGTAGGTAGATGTTTCTACTATATAATCGATGATGAATAATAATTATGAAAGACAAACTATTTTTATAGTTTTTGACGAGCTCTGTGGCGCAGCGGGCGAAGGTCCGCCTGCGACGCAAGGGGTTGCGGGTTCGATTCCCGCCTCGGGACAAATGTCTGTACGATCTGCAGATATTTGTTCAGGGTGTTCTGGGTGTTTTTCTATATATAATAAAAATATCTATCTATGTAGTATAATGTATTAAGTATATCAGTCATCTAGTACCCATAACACAAGCTCTGCTTAGCTTGGGGCTAGATGATGCTGTGTGATTTTGTCCAGCATTATTTATTTTTTATTTATTTATTTAGTTTTGTTTTAATCTTAATTTATACTGTAATCTAGGTAAACTGACATTAATACTTATGATAGTATGTAAATGTGTGATCATGTGTGACATTGCACACCGTAAACGTAGGAATACATTGTTTCCTATGAATCTGCTCCACACTTTACCGTGGGGTGCCGGCAGTAGAATGCTACCCCTCCTCTCATGCCCGTGGATGCAGTAAGAGCCTGCTAAGAGATACTCTGGAAGATGGGCAGCAGTTTCTTTCCGTGTATCAACATCACGTACTGCGCTCGCCAAACCGCCTGCCAAGCGTGATGAGTACGGCACGTGGACGTTTCATGGCTTAAATTAATCTGCCCCAACTCCGTGAAACGTAATACTACATTATATTAAGTTAATAAACAAAAATAAATTGTGAAATGATTACTATAACGACCAAGTCAGGTTCTACTATTTGTTTCTTTTTCTAACTCGCGTGTCATTTGAAGCAAATAAATTCAACTAAGTTCAATTAATATGTGTTCGTTTATTTTGTAAATTGATGCGTTAAAAAGGCCCTTGCGGTTGTTATGAATAAACATTTTTAAGAATTTGAATTTTATAAAATACTATATCTATGTTCAATGTAATATGGTAATACACACCGATAAATGATACATTAATTTAGCACCTACCAGATTCTAGAGTCAGTTCTACTTTGAGCAAATGTTACTACAGGTTGGATTAAGTTATTTGGGGTCAGTATTATCTCGAGTTGGCATTATTATAATAAAGATGTTTAGAGCTGTAACACATAGTCCGCCTGCGGCCTTGTAACTGAACTGAAATAAGACTTTTAATTTATCCTACACATATTATTCTGATTAACATTGTATATTAAGGTACATTTTAAAAATGATGACAGATTTTACGGTCACGACATAATTTATCGCGTTTTATATTTTTTATAACTAGCATAAACACTTTAAAGGGGCCAGTTTTTAATGGTATAATATATATTTTGGTATGTAGGTATTTTATTGACATATGTCGAAGCATTTGGTTACGATTAACATAAAAACCTGTAGGGTTTTTGTTGAATGTTTTATTATTTATGTTGAGTCTTGCCCATTAATGTTTACCCTCCTTTACGAACCTGCTGTAGGTATTATTACTATATTAGATTATCGGGTATTTATCGCGTAATTACCTTTATTTTAATCCCGACGTTTCCGATAAATACCTGATAATCCAATATAGTAATAATGTGTTGTGATCGCGAAAGTTTACAAAAGACTGCTGCAGGTACTTAATTGATTATGTGATATTGTTTCAGTTATTTTTATTTCGGATTGCGAAGGCAAAGTCGCTTAACCAGTATCACAGATACGATACTTACTAAATCATAAACTGGTTTAACAGAAATTAATCACAAGTTAAGAGTAGGTAATTAAAATAATTTAGTGTCACATGATATATATGTATTTGAAAGTCCTCATCTTTCAGCTATCTTGTGCTGTTGACCTTCGGTATTAGGTTTTGAAACAAAACTTGTTATTACATTAATTTTAATTATGGCATTGATACGAAATTTTCGATTTTAGCGCCATTTAGTGCTTCAAAGTTGTAAATACCTACAACATCAATATTTCGAATAAACTGGTTTTATATTAAAAAAAAATTGTAAAAAAAGGTGTGCAAGGTCTTTAGATAAATACGTTACTTATTTAAAACATGACAAGGAGCCGGTAGTAGAATAATATCTACGAAAAATCATGTTAAATTTTTCGTAGATATTATTCTACTACCGACTAGGCATTTTAAATAACGATGGATGATCCATAGTAAGGTCATAAATATTGAGTGCCCTATAAGTTTTATCATGGGAACTGAAGTCGAGCGTTGAACCATTGATCCCATGCAAAGAGCGTTCATAAGTTCACCGGTCGAAAAGGCTCAATGTGAATGATGAAACCGCCCCATAGAAAAGGGCTCTCAGTCATAATCTCTGCATCAAGTATGTTGCAACTACTTGACATACATACAAGTACATTTCGCGCGGTGATCCGAACAGGCAGGTAGATACAAATGGAAGGACACGAACTTAGCAATTTTTGTGTCAAGTTTGACGAGCAATCATACTCGTACAAGCCGAAAAACATTTGCGTAACTGCCCGTCAACTTGTCAGCTCGAACGATAGATTAATATTTTTAAATTCATTAATTAATGTAAGTTCGAAATTTTGATACACAAAAATCACTGCTGTCACTGTCACTTCAGGAGAGCGCTCCCGGATCGTCCCGCCAAAAGTCAAGTTCACTTACCTTTATAATGTTGATAAAATAAATTCACGGCGGGAAAAATCACAGAGTCACTGTTGTAATAGCGCGCGGCTGGTTTGAGTTTGTTGTTTTATAGTCGCGGTAGCGGGGAGGGCATATGGGGGGACAGATCGCAGCGCGCACACCCGCGCCGTCTACTGCCTCCCAGTCTTCTCCTGATGAAACACACCAAATATTAGACAAACATGACATAACTTGCATTCTGTAAGGTGCTCAAATATTTATAGGATTCTCGCTAGTTTATTTCTCGGTAAACATGTGTAATCATCCGTTTGCAGCTATTTTGTTTTTTTTTATTGCTTAGCTTTAAGGTACTGTAAACTTGAGGTATTTATATACCGTATTCTCAAAAATCATGTTGTATTATGTAACCCAAGTTGCAACACAAAATACTAAAACTTGTAAGTAACATCCAATTGAAGAAAAAATCAAAAGCTTTTTGGTAGAGACCCTGAGTCAAGTCACTGTTCATCAGTCGAAAGCTTATCACAAGCTTTTATGCTGTATTATTTTACTTTTTTTAGTACAATTTATTGTTTGCGCATCCACAATTCAATATATGTAGCCCCACGAAATTTAAAATCAAATGATCTTATTTTGAACTGCCTGCATTGTATCTGTCTCTATCTGTCTCAAAATCTTGACCAAAGAAAAACATTTTCTTAATTATGGACCTCAAGGAAAATGCGATGGTTTGGCATTTTTTGCGCTTTATTTTGTATTTGTCTTTGTATTGTTTTTTATGTAGACATCAGCTGTTAAGAAATAGCGAATATTTCTATCACTACGTACCTATATAAAATTCCATCACCATTCATAATGACGATGCTTGAGGCATTTACAAGTGCCTACTATTTATTGCGTATGACCTAAGTATTGACTAGGCAACATGTCAGGTGTTGAGTATGATTTATTGAAGATATTTTATCCTTTAGTTTGCTTCACCCTAGGTTAACATAGATAAAAGGCGCATGATTTTATGATGACAAAAGTTAAGGTTACTGTTAAGTGTTTCGCTTTATATAAAGTGCCGTGAGGTGCCGGCATTAGAATTTTGCCTCTCTTGCCCGTGTTGCATACACGGGCAAGAGAGGCAAAATATAAGAATCATCAAAAGGTAAGAATCTGCTAAGGGATAGCTCCGGAAGATGGGCACCAGCGTCTTTTCGTGTATCAACATCCCAGCCGAGTGGCGAGTATGGCAACAATCCCCTCATCATCTTGGAGATGTATGAGGGAGGCCTATGTCCAGCAGTGGACACAGACAGCAGTTTTACGGCTGTGATGATGATGATGATGAAATAAAATGCAATGGTTTTAGAAGTAGACACTTCAACATTTATATATTTTTGTGATAATGTAATCGTTTATCTCTGCCTGTTTTGTTTTCCATTGTGTGCTGTATCTTCATGTAGTTAATATACTCTATAGTATGTCCTGCTGGCCATATTTAGGTGATGTAATTATGACCATTATCTGTAGATCAACTAATTAGTTAAACAAATATCAAGAAAAGCGTTTCGTCGGTGCGCTAATTATGAGTGCGTTTTAAAATACTCAAGGATATTCATTTCTCATAAATTAAAATTTATCCTATGATGGTCAGTTGTCTTTTGATAGTAAATAGAAAAAAACAAGCTTACATTCGGTATAATTCTAACCTTCATAAAAATAATGAGGTTATTAACCTTTTGTTGCGCCCAACAGAATTCAAAGCCAGATATTCTGGTACATAATGTTTCAATACATTAATTTTAATAAAATTGAATGTATATGGCAAATGCCTCCCTCCTTCTCTTTCACTTATCCCGGTCTTAAGCTTTTTCCGTTTTAAAAATAACTTTAAAATAAGTTACAATAAAAGATTACAATAAAATAAAGAGATTGTAAGTTCAGGGATGTTCAATCGGCGACGATTTTATATTTCTGGCCTTTTGTATACAAGCCTTATTTTTCCAATTCCTATTACGTCTACCGAGCTAAATAACCATTTTAATTTTATTATTATCGCTTCTTTAATCTGATTTCCGTGTTTAAAAAACGATTTTTTATTTTTATACATTTACTTTATACAACCCACGACTTCGTTTGCGTTAACATACGCATTCTCTCGCGCAGTCTTATTAACACTACTAAAAATGTTATAAAAACTGCTGATTGCTGGTTACACTGATCACATTTCTTATTTTTTTATAAATTTTACCACCAATTACACTAAAGACCATATTTTAGTATAAGTAGTAGAACTTTTTGTGAAGAGTTCATCCGGGGAAGTAATACCACCATATTTATTTCTGCCGCCAAGCAGTAATGTCTGCATTGCTGTGTCTCGGTTTGAAGGGTAAGGAGGCCGGGAAAATTACGGGCACATGAGACCTTACAGCTCTATGTCTCAGGGTGACGGGCGCAATGCAATGTAGCATTGGTCACGTGCTTCGTGAACGTGATCACCGCGGTATTCCAGTTGTAATAGGTAGATTTTACCGCATAGTATCAGGCGGACCTTCGGCTTGCCTCGTCATATTTGTCGTATAAAAAGACAAATCATAATTAAAATTCCCTTAACTTAAACTAAGAAATTACTGAGATTATTAACATTAGGATAAATAACCATTAATGAAAGCGTTATCTATACTTTTACCTACACTATACCAAGCTGAGCAAGCCTAATTCATCTTACAATGTCCCAGGCACTCAGCGTCCCATTAGACATGAACAATTGCAGATGCTGTATGAACTAAAATAATGGATCATCGTCACAGCCGTGGGATAGTTGTCCACGTCCACTGCTGAACATAGGCTTCCCTCATGCGGCAGTAAAAGTTGCCTCTCCTCTGAACCCGCAGGTGCAGTAAAAATATGCAAAGGAATGTAGGCAGCAGCGTCTTTCCGTGTCAACATCCTATACTGCGCTTGCCAACTCGCCTGCCTAGCGTGGCGAGTATGGCAACAATCCACTCATGAAAGATTGGACGCTATAGGCCAATTTATTACTATTACCTATCTATACAAGGATAATGGATCTTCTTCATCATAAAGCATCATCCAAAAGCAGGACACACAAACTGAGGCCTTTAAATCTACTATAGATGATTTATACAGCGTCAGCAACTGGTTTTCATGCTTTACGGGACGCTGCAGTCTGGGACATTGTTAGATGGATTAGGCTTGCCCACCACCATACCTTATACCATACCATCCTCTCAGCTTAGTCAACTAATAGTCAGAGGAAAGAACAGGTCAATACGTCTGAAGCTAACTAAGCCGCGGGTTTCCTCACGATGTTTCCTAAGCTTAAAGCACGTGTTAAGTGTGCACATTATATTTCTCATGAAAGAAAAATCCACTGGTGCACGGCAGGTATCGAACCCACAACCTTCAGATTGAAAGTCGGGGGTACATACCACTCGGCCAACACGGCTTAATACAGGACACAAAAAGCTTTTATTGGTAATGGATTTCATAGTTATGATCAAACATTTTGCATTTTACTAGGAAATTCGTATTATTATTAGTGGTAGGTACTTATATTGTGAGTATAGTTTGCTGTCATTACAATTCATATTCACAAGAAATGATGATAACATCTCTATTTCCGTATCCTATTAGTATTATTTCTTACTTAATTTTTGTTATATAATATAATTTTATCGTAAATCTGTCTGATTGTATGAATATATGTGGGCTGGAGATATTTCTGAGATTGCCATTCCTTATTTAAATGTCCGAGATCGGACAAGGCGCGGGAAGCTTAGTTTGTTGTTAAGGGTTATTCAGCAGTTATAGTCACAAGTTCAGCCTAAGTTAATAAGATAATTAATATTATATAGTTTAATATTATAAGAAAACTATCTTAGGCTGAACTTGTGACTATAACTGTGTACGTGGTTCGCGAATCTGCTGCTACTTGCTAGCGGTACGCGTGTTATGCGTAGAGGTTAGCAGACTATTGAATGAATTATTTATATGCTTAAATATAGGTAGATTTACAGATGAGCATATATAAGTTGTATACATATATTACAAGGTACTAATTTATGTAACGTGCATGTAACCGTGACCTCTAACTGTTACAAAAACAGTGTGTACGTGGTTCGCGAGCCTGCAACGAGCGCTACACGCGCGGCTTACAGCGAGCCGACGACGATTTATGGTTTTTGACGCGAATTAAAGGGCGCTTGCAATAAATATTTTCAAGTGTTTACTCCTTTATTCGTCATGAGTGAATAGTCCGGCGATAAAAGTGTTATGCCTTCTAATTCTATAAACGATAAACTAAAACTGGGGATAGATCCGGCTTGTCATAACGGTCATAGTGATGTAGACTTTTCGTACAGACACTCAAAATATACACTTTAATCAGTGCAGGGGCCTTTTTGACGAGTTTACAAAATATAACAACACAATTTAAATAAATAGAATCTGTTCACTTCAGATGACACGCGAGCTAGGAAAAGAAGAGAACAGAATAGTCTAACTCGGTCGTTATAGTCATCATTTAGCAATTTTCTATTGTCTTATGTTACGTTTGGCGGAGTTGGAGCGATTCCATCCCAAGTGGTTTTGTGACTTGTAATCTGAAATAGTATAATAAGCTGAAAGCCACTAGAACCTCGTTACTGTATCTATTTGGTTACAGTTACAACTAGCAAAATAGGTTTGGTGAAAACTTTGGAGCGACGTCATGAACCTAAAATGTAAAACGCGTGCCTACACACCAGAACCACGTACTTAATTATTACGTTACGTTCAAGGTTCAAAGGTTCATGCTCATTTTTTTTGCTTAGAGTTTATGCAAAAAATTAGGTTTGATGACAGTTTAATAAAAACTAATGTTTTTATATATGTATATAAAAACATAATTTTTTATTAAACGCTCATGTGAGCGTACAAACACGACTAATATAATGAATGTATTCAATGAATGACTATATAAATCCAACGTTTAAGTTTTTCATACGTTATTAAAAATAAGTCCCATGGCCTCTATATAGAGGTAAAACTGAATGTAGGCTATACCATATAAACAATAAATATTATAAACAATAGTTTTATATATATGAGCGTACGGACACGACTAAAATAATGAATGAAAGCAATGAATGACTGTATAAATACGCTATTAAAAATAGGTTCCATGGTTTTTATATATAACTGAATCTAGGCTATACCTTGATTTTAGTTTAAACTGACATCAATGATTTTAGTCTACACAAATCCTAGTATAAGGAATGCATGTGTATTAGGAATCTTGCTTATACCATAGCGAGTATAGTCAGATCAAGTCGCATCATTTCATAGTCGTCCAACAATAGGTTTTTACATAAGATTACAGTAATTCTAGTCGCCATAAACGTTACCCACGCGACATTGATGATACGAGATCAGTCGCGGATCTCCGGTTCTTGTCATGCTGCTCTAGGATGTAATATGAATTATGCTAATAGAACTTTAAATGGCTAACGTGGTTATTAATTTTAGAGGTTTGTTTTTTAAATTAAATTGTTAATTTGCTGCGGGTGTTACTGAAAGTTGAGGTAAATACTTTTTCTGTATAATATTGCGATATAATTCATGATCTTGGAGATCCATGAGGAACACCTAGCAGTGGATAGCAGTCCTATGCCTCAGATGATGAAGGACGTTATTATGTATAATAATTTGTATATAATTATACAAATAATTATAGTCTATTCTATAAACGATAAACTAAAACTGGGGATAGATCCGGCTTGTCATAGTTTTGACGAGTTTACAAAATATAACAACACAATTTAATAGAATCTGTTCACTTCAGATGACACGCTAGACAATATAACAACACAATTTAATAGAATCACAATTTAATAGAATGGACTATAATTATTTGTATGATTATTTGTATGATTATTTGTATAATTATTTGTATAATTATTTGTATTTTTTTATTTGTATAATTGTTTGTATAATTATTATACATAATAACGTACTTCATCATCTCAGGCATAGGACTGCTGTCCGCATCCACTGCTAGGTGTTCCTCATGGATCTCCAAGTTCATGAAGGGGTCGTTGCCATGCTCGCCATACTTGGCAGGCGGGTTGGCGAGCGTAGTAGGGTATGTTGATACACGGAAACACGCTGCTGCCCATCTTCCAGAGTATCCCTTGACAGTTTTTTGCTGCCTCCACGGGCAAAAGAGGCACTTTCTATATCTATAAGATCAAAGTATTACGGAATTTTTTGCGTATTACTAAAGATTTTTTGTGTCCTTGAAACATCAACTAGCTCTTTTGAAAAACAGCGCGTTGATGTTTTTTCAAGGAACATCTAATTGAATAATGTCAGTCAATAAATAATTTAATAAATACTCATTATAATAAAGGAAATGAAAATTGACATTATTGTAAACATATGACGGTTTACACCACGTACCTAACTTATTATCATCTTGATGACGTTTCAGCTTCATGTTCTTCTTTCTCTCGCGGCCTGCGAAGGCGGCCACGAACGGTGCTCATGAAGAAGGGCCTCTAAATAGTCTACGAAACGTCAGTAAGATGATAATAAGTTAGGTACGTGGTTTAAGCCGTATTATATTTATTAAATTATTGTAAACACCGATTATACCTACATTATAGAACAGAATAAAATATTGAGTATTGAAAATTATCGATCCCGGTGGGGTTCGAACCCACGTCGGTCATATCGATCCTTGACCCTTCTTAAAACCGTAAAATATGTTATGTTAAAATATGTATCATCATTTCAGCCATAAAACGTCCACTGATGAACACATCTCCATGAGGGGTAGTTGCCATACTCACCACGCTTGGCAGGCGGGTTGGTGAGCGCAGTATGGGATGTTGATACACGGATAGACGCTGCTGCCCATCTTCCGGAGGTATCCCTTAGCAGGCTCTTACTGCATCCAAGGGCATGAGAGGAGGGGTATCATTCTACTGCCGGCACCCCAAGGCGAAAAAAATAAATATATGTATGTTAATGTTAAAATTAATTTGTTTTTTTTTGACGAAATAAACCCTATTTTAATTTCTAAAGCACTTGAGAGCAAAAACTTCACCAATCTCCCTTAAGGATGAAATAATTTCAGTCCAATTCGATTATTATGATACAACTAACCTCAAAACAAGTTTACAACTGTTTACAACCATTCAATGTTAATTAGCTATTCAGCACACTGCGAGGCAGTGCCAAAAAGGGTGGCTGCTTAAGAAACAGTGGCGCAACACTCAACTTAGGGAAAATATATTCGAGTAGGTACTTACGCGACCAACAGCCATCCATAACGAATTGAAATGCCAGGTACATTATCGTAATTAATTATGAAGATACAGCACCTTAAGAGGCATGTACAATGCAGTGTACATCAGTGCGAAATTACAAAAATATACGATTTACAACTTGATTATTTAACAACAAAAAAAATTGCATTCTCGCTTGTTGATTGGCTAATTTATTATACAAAAAAAAACTTATTATAGTTTTGTGACCAAAATACATTATTATTAATATTATAAATACATTATAGGTACATAAAGACCTGGTTGTCTAAATAAAGTAGTAAATAAAAAGGACACCAAATTGAAGAATCATATCAACACAAAATACGTAAGTAATCTTTGTATTCGTTTTATATGCCTTAACATTTCTCAAAATTAAAACTATAACTTTCAAAAACTTGAATGATTAAATTATTAAAGAATTATTAAATAGATGATAATCCAGACAAGCCTTGTTGTTAACAATAGCATGAAATGATTTCTAATTCTACAGAAACTAGCACCAAAACAGAACGTTAAAATTAAAACCAGCTCTATTATAAATTCTATATCTCGTATATATCAAATATATGTATAACATTATCTTAGATGTTTTAGATGATTAAAACGTAAATTTATTTTCCCATACATTTTATACGGATGATGTGATGACATTTTTTGTTGTTAAAAATATTTGAAGGTTCGTTCAAAAAGTTTATATTGTGATTAAACTTAAATTCAACTTGTTTATATTTTATTAGTAGGTACCTAGTATTATATTATCTGTAGTAGTAGTAAGTAGTCGTAGAGTAGTAGTATAGTAGTTATATTTGTAGGTGCGATACGAAGTTCCCCGGGACAGCTAGTAGAAAAATAAAACCGAGAAAGTCATAAGCAAAATAACAAACGCATAGAAATATCTTTATTATATGATAAATGTTAAACATGAGGTTAAACACTAACGCCCTTTTGTAAAGAAAGATAGCATTTTGTAAATAATCGCCCAGATCTGCATCTTACACACAAAAAACAATTGCCAAACGCGGGCCATTGTGTTCGAGCATTCAAAAAATGTGAACGCTATGTGGGAACCTATTGTATTGAATCGCGAAAACGCACCATACCACGTCGAGACAAATAACCGGTTGAACCCAGTTTCGATACCTACTCAAGTTTTTTAGGGTTCCGTAGTAAAACAAGAAACTCTTATAGTTTCGCTTTGTCTGTCTGTCTGCGGCTTTGCGAAGAGACTATTTTTTAATTCTTTATTGCACAAATAAAATATAATTGATTGCACAAATGGAGGACTAATCTAAATGGAGGCAATAAGCATTTTCTACCAGTCATACAAAAAAGGTAATAACAAAAAATATTGTATATATACATAATATATAATATACGTGCTAATGTTGTTCAAGAAAGTAAGTAAAAATAGATAGAAGATAGAAAATACATTATTGCACACCTTAAAACTAAACATAATAACAAAAAACACTGAAAAATAAATAACAACTGATATGAATATAAAATAAAATCCAAACGACACATAAAAAGTAAATAAATATGTACCTAAAAATATAAACACAATAATAATATAAACCATAAATAATATATAAGAACTAGCTGGTGCCCGCCGCTTCGCATGCGTTGTACTCGGATAAAAAGAAGCCTATGTTAATCCTAGTCAACATCTATACGTTTGCAAAATTTCAGCTTGATACGTGCGCTAGTTTTTGGCGTGAAGAGGTAACAAACCTCCATACAAACAAACTTTCGGCTTTATAATTTTAGTGAGATTATAAATAATAATAATTATACTTATTTACTTATAGTTCATATTTATCATAAGTATGAACCATTCATCATTAAATATGAACTATAAGTAAGTATGACTATAAGTCCTAGAAACCTGTAATTCTTCATGGACATATAAAATAATGACGACAAGTTAACGCTACAATATTTTTTTATATTATTAATTTGGGGTACATAAACGTAAAGTGAGGATGAACTTTTTTTTCTTAATTTTCTAATTTTATGGGATATTGTAATATAGGCATTTAAAAACCATTTAGGGGTTACGAAGACAACTTTCGATTTAGAGTTTCGTTTGCGAAATATTAAAGTTTTAAATTGAGCGTTCCCTTCTCTACAATCTAAACAGCTAACTTTACAAATCCGAAAATAATTATGAATGTAGAGGTAGTTTTAACCATGAACTTATATAGTTTTAACAAGGAAAACTATAACGGTTATTCTAGATTATTTAGGTTCTCAGAAATTGTCGCTCAAATAAGTGATGCGGTTTTCCAAGCAAATCAGAAAACCTTAAACCGAAAACTCAACAATGAATACCCGATAATATGTTAAGAATGAAATACTGGCTAAAATATGATGTGATTTATTAGCTTCAAAAAATTCGTTATTTAAAAAATGGGTTTTAAAGACGATCCAAGCCGGTACTTTTACCTGTTTTCTCAGTAAATGTGCTCAGATAAACAATGCGTTACGCTGAATCGACTTCGGAATAACAAATTGCGATTTATTTAATTATTCAGAATACCTACCATAGGTACCCTACTCAGTGGCGCCTCCTCTTTATTCTTTATACATTTTAGTAAAGGAAATTGGTAAAGACCTTTTAACTTTTTAGGATACCAAAGTCGTCACCAAAAATCTCATGTATCATTACGGTCTAGACTAGAAGAAAAGCTATAAAACATAATGAAGACGAATTGCGGTCTAACCAGGAACAAAGGTAAATAGAAGAAATGAGTGTGGAATGTTATGTTAATTTAGAAAAACATTTTTTTTGCAAAGAAAAACTTAATATATTTTTTTAAGAGTATGTTCTAAAGGTACCTTTCGAATGATTTGTTTCGAGTAGATATGTATGTTTGTTTTGTTTCTTGTTTGACACATATGCTTAAGGTACATAACATACGGTTGTCCTGAACAAATTCATGTAGGAGTTAGCTTTGAAAGCAGTTAGATCCTTTTAGCCTTCAAGATCACATGTTGTTATTGTTATTAAGATATACATTTGAATAACAAAATATAATGTTGACGGTTTGGCTCTAATTATTAACGTACTGTACTGAGATGTACTTATGGTGATTGTAATGGTAGGTAAGGCAGCCCGAAGGTTATTCACTCAAATTACGTCATGGGTCTTCATGGAGTAAAGTAACATAGCATAAATATTTTCTGAGAAACCCTGTCGTGGATATACCCAAATTTCGATGGAATGATTGGAGTCATGATGTTGTAAGCTATAATAAAAATAATAATGAATATTTGTATACTTAATAGATCGATGTACAATAGTAGATATGAAGAAACGGGGGAACATAATGGTTATTAAACAATTATTATCTCTAGACTAGAATATCGGCTCCCAAGACGTTATAGGCAAAGTTCTGTTCCAAATTAAACACGATTCACCCCGTGTTCAACTAACATTAAGATTAGCCTGCAAGGTAAAGCATCGGTCACGATGCCTCACATCACGTGAGAAACAGTACATAGTGCATAACGTACATAAACCGGATGGGTCCTTCAAAATGCCGACATTGCGAAATAACCGAAGAACTCCGTAGAAATACCACGGTTTACTTTACATAGACAATTGCATTGCAATGCAGTGATCTGTACAGCTACGTGTATCGAATAAGTATGTGCGATGGAATCGAGGAAGAATTGCCTTTGATGTATATGGGCAAGATCGCAAGGGGAATGAAAATAAAACTATGGATCTAGTCTGTTAGGCACGCTTATTGAGCAGTGAAATGTAGGCCTCATCATATGCAGGATAGCAACAACATTTTATCTTTTAGGCGCCGTTAGATAAGTATGGAGTTTTCAAAACATTTTTCACCAGGTATCCTCAAACGTAAATTAATCCTGAAGATGGAAGGTTGGCCGAGGAAGCGTTGACGTGACGATTTCGATCCTTTCGAACGGGACTGGTGGGAACCGAAAAAAGCAGGAATATCTGGAACGGTTATGGAGGCCTTATAGACGAGATTTATCTTGTCTAAGCCTAGCAGTGGTTACTTTTTGTTAGTAAGTTAACAATGCCAACAAATGAGCTATTCTTTTGATAGTGTCAATAATAATCTCTTCACTAACGATGATAGAGAAATTATTTGAATGATTTTTACATTACTGAGAGCCAAAACAACGAAACTTTGATACTATATCAGATTCAGATTCAGATTCATTTATTTATCTTTCCACATTTACATGTACTTAGATAAGTCAACAAAACAATATAATATTAAAGCTAACAATGTATACGAGATACAAGAAAAAATCTTAAAACTAGCTTAAGTATATAGCACCTCATCACAAAATAAGTTTTTGTCAGCCAAAGCTTCGTCAATAGTATAGTAACTCTTATTCAACAAATAATTTTTAATAAATATAAATAATTCCATGTCAGGTTTTTTTCTTAATTCAAGAGGTACTTTATTATAAAATTGGATCGATAAGCACTTAAAACTTTTTTTAATTTTAGCTAGTCTCGTATATGGAGTTACGATCGATTCCTTGTTCCTAGTGTCGTGATCATGAATTTCTGAATGTTCAATAACATTATTAAGATTTTCTCTCATGTAAATAATCATTTGATGAATTTGCTCGCAGGCCATTGTCATTATTTTTAAATCTCTAAAAATATCTCTACAAGAATCTCTGAACTTTAAACCTGCTATGTATCTGATAGATCGTTTTTGCAAGATAAATATTCTGTGCGATTCTGCTGCATTACCCCAAAACATGATACCATAACTCATTATTGAATGAAAATATGCGAAGTATACTTGTCTTGCAGCTTCTATACCCCCCAGCTCTTTAATTTTCTTAATTGCGTAAGTAGCTGAGCTAAGTTTTTTACTTAATTGTTCTATATGATTGGCCCATGTCAATTTTGAATCTAGCCAGATACCTAAAAATTTTATGCAGTCTGTATATGGCAACGACAGTTTGTCTATAGCATTTTTTGCAAAAGGTTGAGGCAATTTTTTTGATGATCCTAAAAAAAATCTTAGAATATGCGTTTTATCAATATTAAGTACTAAATTATTGGCAGAGAACCATTCTTTTAAGTCAGGTATCACTTTGATGAATTTGTCACTTACAGCTTCGTCACTCTTATCCTTAATAATTAAACTAGTGTCGTCAGCAAATAATATCACGTCAACTTCCTTACATACTACAGATACATCGTTTACATAAATTAAAAATAGAAGAGGACCCAGAATTGATCCTTGTGGAACTCCTAAAGATATAACACCTTCAGTGGATCTACAACCATTTAGTTCAGTGACTTGCTTTCTGTCTAACAGATAGTTTTTAAAAATCTTTAGTTCCGTATTCTTAACACCATAGTGTTCCAACTTTTTAAGTAGAATGTCATGAGAAACGCAGTCAAAGGCTTTGGAGAGATCGCAAAACACTCCATACGTTTTTTGCGATTTCTCCAGGCCCATAAATACATCTTCAATAAGCCTAGTTATAGCATGTTTTGTGGACTTTCCTTTTTGGAAGCCAAATTGTCTACAGTTTAATAAATCATTATTAAGCAGAAATGTGACCAATTCTTCTGCTAAATATTTTTCAAAGATTTTACTTATGCTAGGCAGTACAGAAATTGGTCGATAATTAGTACATAACGTCATTTTTCCTGATTTATGAATTGGCACCACTTTTGCAATTTTCATTTGATCGGGGAAAATACCAGTTTCAATACAATTATTAATAATATTCATAAGGGGTTCAGCAATAACACATTCTAGGTTCTTTAATAAGTAGGGTGTGATATACCAAAAATCATTTGTTTTTTTTGGCTTAATTTTTCTGATTAAATTTATGACCCTCTGCGTATTGACTGGTTTAAGACTGAACATAGAATTAGACGCTGGTATAAACTTACTTAAAAATGATAGCGAATCCTTTACAGAACAAGTTAGATCAGAAGTCACATTATTAGCAATATTTATAAAATAATTATTAAAATAGTTAGAAATGTCAAATTTGTTATAAATAAATTTGTTATTATTATCACAGTAAATTTTATCACAGATAGTTCGATTTTTGCCACTTTCTTTTCCTGTCTCTTCTTTTATAATATTCCAAACAGATCTTATTTTATTATCAGATTTTTCTATCTTCTCAGAAATATGTTTTTTCTTAGCAACACAACATACTTTTTTGAATATTTTACTATATTTACTAACATATAATTTTAAATTAGGGTCATCATTATAACTTTTTAGGGCATATAACTCAAATAGTCGCTCTCTCGATACAAGAATACCCTTGGTAGCCCATTCATAACACTTGTTGGAAACTTTAGGACATCTTTCCACAATAGGCATGCATTTATTTATACTATCTAAAAAGTACTCGAAATAATAGGTCTTTACCTATGAAATTGCCGTTCTTCAGTACTGGTAAATTCAAATTAAAAAAAAATTGACATGGCTTGGTATTTCAAATTCAAATTAATTTTGTTTTAAAAACATGACATTCTTTTTACAAAATCAGTCTTTTGTTTATTGATTAGCGTTGTATTTTCATTACATTTAAACATTTTTCGTCATAATGGGTACCTTAAAAAATCGAGTAATTATGAAATATGAGTTCCGTCGTGGCACCAACGTGACACAAACGGCACGTAACATCAAAAACGTTTACGGAGAGAACTGTACAAACGAACGCACAACCCGTTATTGGTTTTCCCGGTTCCGTTCTGGAAATTTTGACTTGAAAAATGAAGCTCGTGGCCGTCCGAAGACTATTGTCAACAATGATGAATTAAAGGCGATTGTGGAAGCTGACGAAACTCAATCTACAGCTGAGTTAGCAGCAGCTTTTGATGTCAGCATCAAAACAATATTGATCCATTTGCGACAAAATGGCAAGGTAAAAAAGCTTGATAGATGGGTACCCCACGAACTTAGCGCTGGCGAGCGCAACGTACGCGTTGAGACCTGTCTCGCGCTGCTCAACAGATAAAGAAATGAAGGAATTTTGAACCGAATTGTTACGTGCGATAAATAATGGATTCTGTTCGACAATCGAAAGCGCTCAACAAGTTGGTTAGATCCTGGTTCAGCACCAAAGCAATGCCCTAAACCAAAAATGACCCCTAAAAAGTGATGGTCAAGTTTGGTGGTCTAGTGCGGGTGTGATTCACCACAGTTTTTTTTATATCACGGCATAAGCATTACTGCAGATGTGTACTGTAAAGAACTGGAGACAATGATGGAGAAGCTTGCACATCTGCAACCAGCTTTGGTCAATCGGTCGTCCCTACTGCTCCTTCACGATAACGCGCGACCCCATACTGCACAACAGACCAGTTTCCAAGCTGCAAGAGCTGGGGTTGGAAGCTCTCCCTCATCCGCCAAACTCACCAGACCTTGCACCTACCGACTATTACTTTTTTCAAAATTTAGACAACTTTTTAGTTGGTAAAAAATTCAATTCCCGTGAGGCAGTACAAAATGCCTTTAAAGTGTTTGTTGCCTCCCGTGCAGCTGATTTTTACAAGAAGGGCATCAATAAACTGCCAATGCGTTGGCAAAGATGCGTCGATAGCATGGGGTGTTACTTTGAGTAATAGAAATAAAAAAGTTAGGAAAAAAAGTACTTTCATTTATTCCATACAAAACGGCAATTTCATAGGTAAAGACCTAATATTTCTCATAGTCAGCATAATACAACATGTTGTTGGAGTGAGGTTCAACTAAAAGTTTTTTCAAATTGTCAATCCTAAATTTATTTATTCGTCTTAATTTAACATTGGGCTGATATAAAGTGTCAGTTTTAATTTTAATAGTAGCGATCTGTGCATAATGATCTGATTTTACACCTGGTATTATATATACATTTTTAATGTCACAAGTATCTGTAAATATATTATCTATACATGTCATTGATGAGGTAGTTATTCTTGTATAATCAAATATTTGTTGATTTAATAGAAAACTGTCCATAAGATCGATTATAATATTATGGTTTTTATCATTATCACTTAAGAAATTAACTTTAAAATCTCCACATACTATAACTGTTTTATTATTGTTAGCTGTCACTTTGTTTAAACACTGCTCAAGCTTATACACAAAAGATTCTAAATCAGACGACGGTGACCTATATACAGCTATAATTATAGCCTCACTTAGTTCAATACACGAAAGTTCACATACCATTTCCTAAGACATTTTTGAAATATCGTTCCTAACTTTAAATTTTATGTTGTCTTTTATCAAAATTAGACAACCTCCTTTCTCTTTAATGGTTCTACAAAAATATGCTGCTTTTTGATAGCCTTCTATGTTAAACACAGTTATATTTTGAACCCTGAGAAATCGGCGATGCGATCTTAATCTTTGTATATTTCATCATTCATCATTGCAGCCGTAAAACGTCCACTTCTGAACACAGGCCTCCCTCATGGGTGAGGGGTAGTTGCCATACTCACCACGCTTGGCAGGCGGGTTGGCGAGCGCAGTACGGGATGTTGATACACGGAAAGACGCTGCTGCCCATCTTCCGGAGTTATCCTTTAGCAGGCTCTTACTGCATCCACGGGCAAGAGAGGAGGGGTAACATTCTACTGCCGGAACCCCACGGCGGTTTGTATATTTAAATAATTACATATAATTTGTTTTGACCCTTTGTTTTAATTGTATTTAAATATTTATTATAAAATAAAATTAATTTATTTAAATATTTATATTTTTATATCTAAATATTTAAGGGAATATGTATACTGGATTAACTCTATGTTTTAGGGGCTTACGTCGAATTATCTATAGTTAAGGTTTTTCTCACGGTGCACATGTTAGCCCTGCTGGTACAGGCTCGAGGCCAACACGGTAACCCAGGTAGATTGCATAATTAACTGATCTATTAGCGACAACACACATTGCTCAGATTTTTATAACATAATGTAGGTAGATGAGGCAAGAATTAATTATAACTTAAATGTTTGATATTTTATAGGAATGTGCTACGGTATTTTTATTACAGTCGCGTTCATATACCACTAAGCCTTAGAGGTACCTTCTTAGTGTATCCTTCATCATTCATCATCATTTCAGTCGTAAAACGTCCACTGCTGAACACAGGCCTCCCTCATCTCCATGAGGGGTAGTTGCCATACTCACCACACTTGGCAGGCGGGTTGGTGAGCGCAGTATGGGATGTTGATACACGGAACGACGCTATTGATGCTGCTAAGGGATACCTCCGAAAGATGGGCAACACCCATCTACCGGAGGTATACCTTAGCAGCCTCTTACTGCATCCATGGGCATGAGAGGAGGGGTAATATTCTACTGCCGGTATCCCACGGCAAATCCTGTGTGTATGCTTATCTCAGTGGTATTCTTCACTATGAACGCGACTGTACTACTAACTATAGTGATAAGCGTTTATCTAATAAAACATGGGTGACTATACATTTTTACACATCATACGTATACGAGTTATAAAATTATTATTTTTCGCGGCTTAGCTTCAGACGTATTGACCTGTGCTTTCCTCTGATTAACAGCTGACTAAGCTGAGAGGATGGTATAGGTGCTGGGCAAGCCTTATCCATCAAACAATATCCCAGGCACTGCAGCGTCCCGTACAGCATGATTACCAGTTGCTGACACTGCATAAATCATCTATAATAGATGCAAAGGCCTTACTTTACTTACTTATACGAGTATAAATACCATGCATGCAGTAGCACCATCACAGGACATGATGTTAACATAATATGCTATATTAACATAAAAGTATATTGGAAACATGGTTAAGACATAAATAAAATCGGCCAAGTGCGAGACTCGCGCACGAAGGGTTCCGTACCATTAGTCTGTGAAAATTTCGAGCGTCTACCGGTTGCCGTAAAACCACGTTTGTTGGTGACCCCCCATACAACAAACGTGAAATATGTTAAATACGTTAAATATTTATTTTATTCAGCTTTTAGTGTTTGTTGTTATAGCGGCAACAGAAATACATCAGCTATGAAAAATTCAACTGTCTAGCTATCACGGTTCATGAGATACAGCCTTAAGACAGATAGACAGACGTCAGACGGACAGCGAAGTCTTAGTAATAGGGTCCCGTTTTTACCCTTTGGGTACGGAACCCTAAAAATACAATAGTATCTACAGGTGCCCTCAATTACAGACTCGAATAAGAAGGTTTATATACTTAACAGATGAGTACTTATGTACCTAGTTATTGTAATAATAAGCTAGTTATGTCATCATGATCGTAAATCCGTCTCCGGGTGATTTGTTTTTTTATAACGAATTCGCGTCATTATACCATTCACTTAACACCATACAACAACCATAATATCTTGGTCCATATAATAGTTGAAATTGTTTAATATCTAAAAACAATAGAAATTGTCTTAGTTTTTATTTTATGATTAAATATGAACACAGAGATTATACTACCTACTGTTTTAGTATAGTTCAGTACAGGCCAATACGTCTGAAGCTAAGACTTTCTTACGATAAAGGCTGGGGTGCCACAAGGAAGTGTCTTAGGCCCGGTCCTGTACCTTTTATATACTAGTGACATTCCAGAATTAAAAAAATATTATTATTGCAACATTTGCCGACGACACTGCCATAATGGCAGTACTACTAATACTAAACTACCTACTGTTTTAGTATAGTTCAGTACAGGCCAATACGTCTGAAGGTGACTAAGTCTTTCTTACGATGTTTTCCTTCACCGTTAAAGCACGTGTTAAATGTGCATAAACATTTTTCAAGAATAATACATACATTACAGGGGTACTTACCCATACCACTCGCCAAAACCGACTTTTTAGCCGGTAATTAGTTATTGCGTAGGTTTACTGGTGGCGATTCTGTAGTTGCACTTACTAAAGCTAATTATTATTAGAGATTTGAAGTTTTTAAAATTAGAACTTTTTTTAATAGTGACTAATTGGTACAAAAAAATACATAATTTTACCCTAATAATATTACAATCTAGCCAAGTAGCCCAATGAGCCATTTAACTTTGACTTAATTTTATAAAATAAATTATATCTAAGAATGTGTCCAATGGCACTTTTCTTAATGTCTCTATTTAAGGAAGGGAGTATAGTCCCGCTATGGAAATCAAACTAACAACCTCTTGCGTCTTGGCCTTCATTATCATCTCAGCCCTACGACTGTAGTTCACGTCCACTGCTGCACATATGCACCACTTGGATCTCCAAGATCATGAGGGGGCTTTTGCCATAATCGCCACGCTTAGCAAGCATAGTATGGAAAGACGCTGCTGCCCTACTAGGCTAGGGCGCGGGCGCCCACCTTGCGCGACTCTTGTACCTACAGAAGGCAACCTGTACATTGCGGACTGTAAAAATTAATAAAAACATTCAAACATTATTAACTCTGGCTGACATACAATTTTTTTTTTGACAACTGATTTTTTTTGTTTGGGTTATGGAGTGTAACACCCCTTTTCGTTTTCGGTAGTTGTCTTTTCCACCCTGTATATCCATTTTACGCAAATTCATTTAGCTGTATTTAGGAAGTTAGTTACAGCCGTAGGACTGTCAGGAGCCGTAGGTCAAGACGTCCACTGCTGGACGTAGGCCTCCCTCATGGATCTCCAAGATCATGAGGGGGTTGTTGACACACTCGCCACGCTTTGCAAGCAGGTTGGCGAGCGCAGTACAAGATAATACACGAAAAGGCGCTGCTGCCCATCTACCAGAGGTATCCCTTGGCATATTCTTACTGCATCCACGGGCAAGAGAGGAGAGGGCACATTCTACTGCCGGCACCCCACTGCAATTTTCTTTAAATTTAGGAAGAGTGGTAATAATGAATTGGCACCGCTGCTGTACACTTCAAACTTATGAGGTCTTAAGAATCGCGGCCCAATTCGCCCATGTTGCTTCCAAACTATGAGTGCACTTATGCTCATAGTAGGTAGGTACCAACATCCGAAGGTACGAGTCATCTTGAGATCTAATTGACAACCCACGACGATGATTGTTTTGGGACAACTTTGCTATAATGACTGTGGCGACCTTAGCCTCCTTGGCTTATGCTAAACTTATACTTACTATAGTTTTAGCGTTGGCACTATTATTTGTAAATGATAACCGTGACTGGCATAGAGGCGAAGACCTAAGCGATTGAGGCACAAATGAGGACCTGCGCACGGATGGACGATTACGTGTGTAATTATAAGTTCGAATCTCGACGTGGGACAAAATGTAAGCATAGGTAGTAGGCATTTTTTTCTTGTTTAGGTGTTTTTTGTCAGGCAATCAAGGAGAAGTAGTTAATATTGTTTTAAATAAAAACATGGTACAATATCTGCATACAAGAGACGAGTAATGTAGATGTGTATTGTGTATGTATAATACTCGTTTCTGCTACATGTCTTGCTTAGGTTTAGGAAATACCGGCCTCATACTCTTAAGCGAAATGCAAAAAATGTAAATATACGTAAACCTACTTAGATTGTTTATTTTTATGTTTTTATCTTGTTCTGTGTGTCACGTGTTGATAATTTATTGTGTTGTGTATTTTGTCTGTTCTTTTATTTTATGGTTTATAATTATTGATTTTTCCTTTTTTTCTGTTTGTACACCATGTTTAAGTTTGGGTCAGTGTTTTACTTTAGGTTTTTTAGGTAAGGATTCGAAATTAAATATTTCACGCAAAACTTCTTCGCAATTCTTCGCTAGCGATTTGCCGTCACAAAGACTGGAACTGCTTATCCTAACGTCTCAACTCTAGATCGCAACATTGTCTTCTGATATTATGAAACAATTAACAATTATTCGGTATATCCGCTTCTAAAAGCTTTTGTACACCGTGATTCATCTTTTGTTTTAGCAAGAATTATATGAAGTAATACTTCCTTCAGTATGATAAGCGACAAGTGTTTTTGTTGGGTTTTATACCGTGAAATGTAATTAATTTAGTACTTACAAATCGAAAACAAGTCGACAAACTTATGCTTTACCTTATTATGATTATACATTATATTTCTTATTTACTCGAAATGAAAAGGTAAGTAGGTATAGGCATAGGTAACCTACCTATCCCTTGGTCATATCAATGTTTTTGTGAACAATTCCCAATTATTTTTAACCGACTTCAAAACAAAAAGATGGAGGTTCTCAAGTCACCTGTATTTTTTATACATTCTTTGATAATTCAAAACTCCGTCTTTCATGAAGCGATTTAGAAATTTCTTTTTTAGTTCGAATATTTATTTTGTTTTAATTGCCATTTTCAGTGTTGACAACATAACATACCTACCTAATAATTATAGCTGTTTGGGTATTTTGAGCAACACGATCTTCTCATCGAAGTCGGTATTTTTGTTAAAAAATTAAAGAATTATTTCGAACAATATTGTTCCTTGAAATTGCGGATACACATGCAATTGCGTCCCTTGAAATGGGACTTTGATGGGGGTGGGGTAATAGGAAAGCTTTACAAGGGTCCCTGAAAGTTGTCGCAAGCATAAACTATTAGGGAGCAATAAATACATTTAAAACATGTAATTTGCTTGCCGTTGGGTGTCGGTAGTAGAATGTTACTTTTCTTGTCCGTAAATGCAATAAGAACCTCCCAAGGGATACCCCCGGAAGATGATCAGAGCGTCTTTTCGTGTATCAACACCTCGTACTACGCTCGCCAACCCGCCTGCCAACCGTAGTGAGTATGGCAACACCCTCATGATCACTTGGAGATCCATGAGAGGCCTACGTGCAGCAGTAGGCATCCTACGGCTGAGATGATGATGATGATGATTACTGAGGAATCAGGATGCATGACGTGAATCGAGCAAGGCTAATTAGTGCGTTAGATAGTAAGGTCGCTGATCCAATTCAACGCTCCGATGCAAATATGATGAGACCTTAGTTCTTTAATAGACACGTAAGGTACTTAGTAAAAAGTAATTCCAATATAACTACTGACGTAGTAGATATGAAGATTCCGGGGCTAGGTAGTTAATGTGACAAAATGTTCAACGGTTGGGATCTGCAGGGGTCAAAATGTATATACGGACTGAAATAATATCTATAATATTTTGTTGCTTCACTAACGTATAACAAACAAATGAAATGATATTTTTTTTAAATTTATAAGTACTGTTAAAAAAAGTTTGTACGTACCTATGTATACAGATAAATCTAAGTAGAATTTAGTTGGCCAAACTTTTGAAAACTTTGATACAAATCATAGGATACTTATTTCGTTATATCGTTAGGAAATTCTGGTGCAGACAAGATCGGTAATATCCTAGCCAGGGAATAGACGTTAGCAATATTTTTCACCAAGATAAAAGTCACCATCCTTAAATTATTATTATGTAGTAACTACTTCTAAAATTATTTTCTGTAGGCACATTACCTACTCTGTATATTTTTAATTATTGTTTATCTTAGGTACCCTCAGTACCTTGTTAACTTCTTAGTCTTAGTGGTCTTAGTGTTTTTATTCTAAGTTCCTAGTTGAGTTATGCATCCAATTATAAGCATGTTGTGGCCGCCTATAATTGGGGGAGCACTAGTCCTAAGTACCGATTGTTTTATATTAAGTTGCATTTATGTGTATCTCTTGTTGGTAGCCCAAAATAAATAAATAAATAAACTTTATAAAATAAATAAAATAATTCCGCAAAAGGTAGGTATCACCACTGCTGCTAATAGAACTATTCTAGTCTAAATAATCAAAATTCCATCATAATTAGCTTATGGTGGTATTTTATTACGGCATCATTAATAAAAATGAAATTTTTCGTTTTTGGGTAATGATAACGTAGTGTAAGTTAACACTTAAAAAAATAGCAATAGATTAAAATTGATGATCTGAAATGTATAACCACAGGCCCGCTCTTATAAAACGGTTGGACTCCAAGGAACATTACTGGAGTTTCTCACCCACAATGCTCTGCAACAGAACTAGGGCAGTCATGTCTAGTGATCGGATTCGCATCACGCTTGATACCATTTGTTCATAAATACGGGTATTATGATAATTATCAGCTACACGAGTACAAGCTAATCTTAATAGGTGTAAGGTATGCCTAACGTTTAGTTTATAGCACCAGAATATATTGGCTTCCAAAGCCTAATAATCTGCTTTGCGCACGGATAGTTGAACTTTTACAAATTGTATGCTAACAGAATAAAAGCATGAGTGGGCAAAAACTATCTGATGGTAGGAAGATAATAGAAAGTATATAATAGGCGTTTGTCTGTCGCAGGCCAATGCTATGACTTCCTGGCTCCTGAAACACAGTTATTTGCAGGCCCGGTTAAAGGGATCCAGGGCCCCTAAGCACTTGGTATTTGAGGGCCCCCACCTGCCTTACAATATTTCTACATATACGTATTAGGGGTATGAATGTAACGACATGAAGGCCCCTAGGCCTGGGCCTAGGGGCTAATCCGGGCCTAGTTATTTGTTAGTTCGGGAGCCAATGGATTCATAAGACTAATATACCGAAATACGTTGGTCTAATAGCCGACTGATACCTACGCAGGAGGTAGCGGGTTCGATTCCCGCCACAGTACAGATGTTTGTGATAGTTTTGCAGATATTTATTATGTATTTACAAAAAAAAATATCTTTAAGTAGGTATTATATCAATCATCGGGTTTCCATAGCTTGCTTAGTTTGACTAGATGGTGTTGTGTGTAGTGTCCAGCATTGTTTATTTATTTATAAATTGTATTAATTATTATAATTTAAATTTATGTTCATCAACTTAGATATTATATTAAAGCGTATTGGTCTCACTGACACCTCTGAAGTTGAGACGAAATGCACTGTTCTCTCACAATGCGCACTAAAACTTTACCCACGTAGGTACTTTTTTTAGATTTACAAGATTTCATTTAAAAACTGAGGTGAAGCAATACATAGTAAATAGTGCCAATAAGCAGGTGAAATAAGATCCACCCGGTAACGAATCCATAACCATCGTGTATAAAGTTGATGATATTAAATATATTTTTTTCCCACCTAACACAATGGGATTGAGTAGGTAATCTGCGATTAAGTAATTTGCGTAGAAGCCAATCATTTTGCTACTGTTGATTAATTATATGGTGTTGCGTGTTTAATAGTGACTAAAGCGTTAAATCCCAAAGATTTTTTTACGTTTATGACCCTTCATTTACACATCATTGGTCGCATGCAGCAAATTGGCGTGTGTCCTTGTCAGAGGCTGACCGAGTCATGCACGCTAAAAAATGTTTCGTTATCGATAAAAAATTTGACAGAGTTTGCTATTATTTAGTGAGTATAGGTCTTTTACTTTGATCTCAAGAAGTCAAAATCAATAAGTGTTTATTAATTATAGCACAAAATACTCTAATAGTACATTATGAAACAAGTGTGCAATGTTGGTCATTACAGTCGAGGCGAGATTGCAGCCCGAGCCGAAGGCGAGGGCGTAATGGAGCCGAGAGTGTAATGATCAATGTTCACGCGTGTCATACGACGTTTTTCAACACACTTGCGAGGAAAAAACAAATTAATTTACCACACAGCGACAAATACGATAAAAGGAACCAAATGTGAAAACTAAAGCATCACAGCTTTAGTTTTCATATTTGAATATGGAATATGGGAAATGGCGCACAAGATTTTTTTAACGCGCCCAGTGCAAGGTGAGTAAACATACAGCCTTCTTGAAAATTATAATTTTAAGTGATAAAATGCAAATACTTTAATATTTTTTAACAAATTATTGTGAAATGAATAATTTGATAATAACAAATGTTTGTTTTACTTAATTAAGGACGTAAGTACACATTAATTTATTCCAAATATATATAATATGGATTTTCAGCTGAAACTGTGAGTTACTTAAGTAAATAACTGTATTACCCGGTTAAATTGAGAAAGGTCTGTAGACTCGCATATAACTTACAGTAAGGTACTAATTTAACTTTGTAGGGATAATTCTATTACGCACTAGTGTGTTATATTATTACGCACGCGTGTGTTATAGGTATAGCTCGGTTTATGGCTCTAAAAGCGATGTAATAAGGCTCACTTTACGAGAAATTGTGTTGAAAAATACTTTAACTACTTCAAAATATCAATTTACAAAAGGAAAACAATTACACACATTTAGATTGAATAAAACACGAAGGTAATTGAATTAGTTCGCTTCAGATTACTTTTGTTTTCCATGTGAGGGAAACAAGCGAAGAAACCGATGATGAGATGATTCTCTTCTCTTGTTTTAGGAAAGTATGGTTGTCTTAAATTATTATTATTAAGAGCCTGTACTGTCCCACTGCAGGGCAAAGGCCTCCCTTCCTTGTTGTCTTAAATACATAAAAATAATGCAGGACAATTTCACACAGCACCATCTAGCCACAAAGTATAATATATATAAAATATATATAGCACAGAATAATAATGTATACAGTGGTCCGACTTCATACAAACGGACGAAGCGCGAGCTATACCTACGCGCCTCGATCTCGGCTCTCTCTCGGCATCTAAACAGTCGCGACTGTGCCGCAGTGACGAACGGATCGAGATAACTTTTTTAGATTACCTGGAAACTCTGAAAGGTAAGACTATAAAATAATTTTACTTACTACCTAGTAGGTAGGTATATAATGTGTGTCTTTTTAATGGACAAGTATTTCCTTTTATCTCCCGAAAAAAAAGATGTCTGGATTCTTAAATAAAGTGAATAGAGTAAAGGAAAGTGATTGACACGATTGAAATAGGTAGTTATAGGCGGTTCATGAATCATGATACGGTAGGTACGCTTGTGTAAAAACCTCGGGGCATGTGTATTTCGTTTTGTTAATTTGTATAATTCAAAGTAAAGACGTGGTATTTTATTTATTATTAACTAGCTTCTGCCCGCGACTTCGTCCGCGTGGAATAGTTTATTTGGGCTAACGCTAACTTTTACCCACGACTTCGTTTACGTAGAAGGTGAAAATATTTTTAAATAATACCTACGTTAAGCGTAATTTTAGGTAGGTACCTACATCACGCTTTCATCACGTAAGAGTGGAACTTTAAAACGTTAGGTAAAAGTACTGGGTCTTATTATCTTATATCATTTAGATTGTAGGTTATTCTAATAATTCATAACTATGTTATTTTATAGTACTTCTGCGTACACTATATTTTCAATTTATCTATTCAATTCACAAAGTATTATATTTGTTTATATAAAAAAAGAATATTTACAATCACAAAACTAAATGGAAAAACAAAGTAGGCAAATTTAATTAAAATGCTGGAGGCGGGCAGCCCTATCGCATGTTTACGTACCGCGCGGCTGTAGGTATTTATTTCAAAAATACGGCCGAGTTAAAATACTGTATACATTACTATTCTGTGTATATAGTAAGTAGTTGTGTTATGTGTACCATACACATCATGGGATGGTTGATAGAATCGAAGAGCCAACCTAACCAAACCTAACTTATTTTTTTTTTGTACATCATACACAGAAAAACACCCAGAGCCGTAAAAATATCTGCAGATAACGGAAACACCTTATCCCCGGCAGAGATCGAACCCACAACCTCCTGGCGTCTCAGCCATGGACCAAATAAATACTTGGTCATGGTACATGTATGGCCTCAGCCAATGGTAGAACTCTTCGATCGGAAGATTATGTCCAACACCGAAATATTCAAGGAGTTTTAGCAGGTAAGGTTGATGTCGATGAAGTCAAGAATAGTCTCAGATTAAACATTTCTATTGGTAACTAGGATTTCATTTTGTGTCGATGTTTCTTCGTGACCGCACAAATGTCACGGACGCTTTCCTTGGGACGTTCTAATAATGTGTTTATTTACGATTCGCATTGACGATGGTTCACGTGACATAAACAACGATGATGGGATCCATGATAAATCGAGGGAAATACTAAAATGTAATATTTGGGTATTTTCAGCAACATTTTAGACTTTATCATTGGAGTCGGTTTTTTGTTGAAAAATTTACGAATTATTATTTGAAAGGTGTTTTATTCGAGTGTTCCAGATTTTATAAAATTGTTGATAAGAACACTTGAATAAATCAGCTAGCAAACAAATAAAGTAAATGTTGGGGTTAGAAACACGAAAAACTAGTTTCTGCCCGCAGCTTCTCACGCATGGTATTCGGATAAAAAGAAACCTATATTCGTATGTAAGACAACGCATTGACGTTTTTGGTGTCGGGAGTTTCAACTTTATTCAGCAGTTACACAACATTCCAAATTGTTTAATGTTTGGATTGTTTTGAATGTTTTATGATTTTACTTCAAATTGGTAGTTGGCTTACATGATTTGTTAACTTTACAACAAAATAAAAACCACAAAAACTCTATAAAAACATAGATTTTCACTTTAGGTACAGGTGACAGAAACAATTTAAGGCTATAGACTCTTTTCAAAATGGTGATTTGATTTAACAAAGTTACGAATAGTTTATTTTAAACGAGAATTACTGTTTTCGCCCTTACGACTGTTCATTTCAAGCTACTACGGGAACTATTTAGCTTTTCGCGTCTGTTTGTATGTAGGCGGCCCCGTCAGTTCTCGTTTTACCATTGTATGTTGAACAATAACATTTAAATAACTGTTTTTTATGTGCAAAGTTTCAACTTGATCTGTCCAAACAAACTTGAATGAATGTTTTATCTTTGATCTGATTTGTATCTTTGAATGTATGTGCCAAGACAAACCTCGTACGGTTTTTATGGCACTGATTTTAATAACTACGTTTTTGAGTATAAATAAATAAAAAAAAAAATACTTTCGGATTTATAATATTTGTGGGACGAGGAGGCATATATAGAATGTTATCCTCTCTTACCTGTGGATGCAGTAAGAATCTGCCAAGGATACCTCCAGAAAATGGGCAGCAGCGTCTGTACTGCGCGTGCCAACCCGCCTGCCAAGCGTGGTGAGTATGGCAACCCCCATTATGATCAGTTCTTGGAGATCCATGAGGGAGCCCAGCAGTGGTCGTCCCACGGCTGGTATGGTGATGATTGAAAGGGTGTTCATCGCTTTGCCTTTTACGCAACTAAACGTACTGAATCGTTGGATTTTTTGGTAATAAATAAGTAATATATATATATATGTATATAAAATTCTGCGTAACCTTGTTGCATGTCATTGTTATTCAATATTACATAAAGATAAAGGGCATTTTGGGTAAAAGTGGTGTCGTTTGTTAAATTTTGCAGTAACTATTGAAACCTCGATATTTAGCAAGAGCAAGTCAAAATAAACAAAGTTTGTTCCTAACATAACAGCCTAAACAGTATCGGAGACTTTTTACATTATTGTTTTAAATTACAAAAGTCTAACATTTATATCATTAATTGTTCTAACGTACTCGTAAGGAGTGCCTCAAGAGCATTTTTTTAACCGACTAAAAGAAGGATGTTCAAGTCGTCAGTATGTTTTTTTTTATATTTCACTCAGTTCTGATGATGGGATTCATGAGAAATCGAGTTAGCTCCTCATATATTGTATAGAAGTAAAGCATTTGCATTCAGAAAGATTTAGTGAACTAAAACAGACGAAGATGGGCCACAGATGGGCATGTATACATAATATCCAATGTAAAAAATCATCGGTGGGATAACAAAAGATGGCAATGTATAATACATATACACATTTGTGGTAGCACCTTTCTTTACATCATCACCATCATCAGGGTCATCGAATTCAGAGTCAGAGGTGTTTTTAATTGAAAAATTATAGAAGTATACCTATGCCTAACCATAGATTAGTTCACCTTAGATTAAAAAAATACAATTGAAGCATTTATATTCATGATCCAAATGCTATATAATTGCTTCAATTGGTCACCGCAGACTACTGCGGTGACTTTTAAACAATATCTCAGCTCCGATAGACTTAGGGCAAAGTTCACATATGCATAAGTTTTTACTTTGAAAGCACTATGTAATCACATCACAGCCCTGAAAAAATAATTACGCTAACCCTCCATACAAAACACAGTTTTTCCTAAAGGGGTTTAGGAAAAACTGCCTTTAGGAAAAACTGTGGCACATCATGTAACTGAAAATACCATACATTGTAAATATATCTGTTTTTAAAATGAATGTGACTAGACTAGGTATATTTTGATTATAGTTATTGCGAGAAGCGAAGAAAAAGATTTAATGTTGCGTACAAAAAGTTTATTAGAAAATGTGAGTTCAATAACATAGAATAATAATATTGCAACTGCAATAACTTAGTCAGGTTAACTTATAACAACTTATAATACTTAGGTAAGCCTATTTAAATTTTAAATATGTTTTTCATCCCCCATCTCGAAAAAGTATTTTTGCTCTTCGATATCTGAGTGCAAAAGCCGTTTTTATCCGCTAGACTCTAGCGATTAAAACTAAATTCAATTTACTTTATCCTCTAGCCGCTAGAAAATTGAATTGAATTTAGAACATCGTGTGCACAGTTTGTGAATTCAAAATATCATTAAACCTATTTACTTCTCGCTCCATGGTGCTGAATTTATCATACAACCTTATTTAATTTGTTAAAAACTCAATTTGTTAAAGACTCAGAACATTCTTGGTGTACTTTTTTTTAATAGCTTTGCGCGCGCCATTTTCTTCGAACGTCATATTGTTAAAACCTTAGGTTAAAAACAAGAAACTTAAAAACAAGTGAAAAACCCAAAATGAGGAAGTTTATTTGACGCCAACAGAATTGACTGAAACTGTTAATACTCTTTCTGAGATGGGGGGATAGAAATAACTATTAGTGCTCATATTACAACGTCTCTTGCAAAATTTGTTCGTTTATCTTTCGATAAGCACTTTTATGAAATTTTTTCCTATAGGTACTTAAAATTGTAATTAAAAGAACTTATTATGGTGTTCAATAACGTTATACCGATTAACCGGGTTCACTTTGCATGTAATTTTGTACGACTCAATCATCTTCACAGAATCCCTCACCAAGATCGTGGAACGAATCGTAAATCTATGTGAGAAGCACACTTGCAAATCGCATAACGACGTATTGAACGCTAAATACAAGCGATAATGGGTCTTATCAGATCTGTTCTTGAGTTTAACTTCCACCCGCCCTGGGAGCTTGAATCCCTTGCGATTGCAGTTTATAAACTCAAACTCTTCGTTCGTAATATCCCTGTTGGCTTCATCTCTGATGCTCATCTGCCAGTTCTGCGGAGCGTTTGGAGTGAACTTCACGTTTCTCTTATCCGTGTCTAGGTTCACGTTGAAGTAAATGATAAGGTTCCCGCATTTTCTGTTGACGAACAGGTCGTTTTTATACAGGATCAAGTTTTCCGGCTCGATGAATTTCGTCTCCGGAAGCCTCACTTTGAATTCCTGGCAGACGTTTTTGGCTATGTTTATTAGTTTGACGCTGTGGGCGTTGGTGTCTGCTACGTAAAGGTATTTTCCGTCATTACTTACGGACACGCCCGAGGGCTCGACGAAGGAAACCGAGTCGGTCGTTTCAACCTTCTGGAACTTCAATGTTGTTACCTTTTGCGTGCTGATATCAACTTTCTTTATCTTGTGATTGTAGGTGTCGGCGATGTAGAGGCATTTGTTGGATTCTGAGTACGAGACGGCTAAGGGGTGTTGGAGTTTCGCGTCAGTGCCTATGTCGTCTATGTCACCGAATGCAAAGAGATTCTGGAACAAAATTAAAGAATGTGATCAAGTGTCTATTGTATTTTTTATTGTGAAGACTGCTTTGTGTAAGAAAATAAAACCGGGCAAGAGCGAGTCGGACTCGCGCACCGAGGGTTCCGTGCCATCATACAATATCATCATCATCATTACAGCCGTAAGATATCCACTGCTGGACATAGGCCTCCCTCATCGACTTAGAGATCCAAGTGCATAAGGGGTTGTTGCCATACTCACCACGCTTGGCAGGCGGGTTCTTGCGGTTCTTGCACGGAAAGACGCTGCTGCCCATCTTCCGGAGATATCCCTTAGCAGACTGCATCCACGGGCAGGAGAGGAGCATACAATATAATATATGACAAAGGCGGTTTTATATTTGTAGTATAACCTTGACAGCGCCATCTCTTGTCTGATAGCGGAACTTAAGTAGATTTTTTACACTTTCGATGATTTCTAAAAAACTATGCTATGTAGAGAGATTGTAATAAATTTCCTCTAATCTTTACATACATTTCTAATAGCAATAATAATTTTAAGAGGTTTTTCTTCGCAAACATCGGAGATAAGGGGGGGGGGGGAACGCTATTTTTTTCAACATTTTTGTAAATAACTCAAAAACTATACAATTTAAAGGAAAACTAAAAACTGTTTATTAATGTGCAAATGAATACCTTTCATATGATACCCTACATTACCTAGTAACTTTCCAAAAATTTTGAAAACGCCCCTTCCACCCCCATTGTCTAAAAAACTATGCAAATTATAGTGTTCGCTATAATTTTCCTATAAAGTTTACATACACTTCTATGAGCTTTAAAAGTATCACGGGTTTATCTCTGCAAACTTCGGAGATAAGGGGGGGGGGAACGGTCAATTTTTTAACATTTTTGTAAATAACTCAAAAACAATACGGCTTATAGAAAAACTAAAAACTGTTTATTAATGTGCAAATGAATACCTTTCCTATGATACCCCATATCACCTATTAACTTCACAAAATTTTTGAAAACCCCCCTTCCGCCCCCCTTGTCTAAAAAATTACGCAAATTAGAGAGTTCGCTATAATTTTCCTATAAAGTTTACATACACTTCTATTAGCTTTAAAAGTATCACGGGGTTATCTCTGCAAACTTCGGAGATAAGGGGGGGGAACGGTCGTTTTTTCAACATTTTTGTAAATAACTCAAAAACGATACGTTTTAAAGAAAAACCAAAAACTGTTTATTAATGTGCAAATGAATACCTTTCATATGATACCCCACACGGCCTAGTAACTTCACTTAAAATTTTTGAGATCCCCTATCCGCCCCCCTGCAATCAAAATAAGAATATTTTTTTACATTTTTATATGTGCTATATTAGTAAAAAAGTGTTGACTTTTACCATTTTAAATTTCAAGTCGATAGCATCAGTAGTTCTCGAGATATCCATGTGTGACAGACAGACAGACAGACAGAGTGATTCTATAAGGGTTCCTTTTTACCATTTTGGTCCGGAACCCAAAAATGGACAGTTGCATTTTGTGGTGTGCATTTACGAGTACACTAAAGACTGAAGAAAAAAATAGACTGATTATTGAGTGGAGTGTAAATCAAATAATGTACACTCTACTCAATAACCAGTCTTTTAGTTTATAGAAATTGGTGTAATGCAGAATATATCAATATTGCAAAGATATTCACTACAAACTCTACTACAAACGCCAAGCACTCTTATCTCTTTAATCGGTTTAAGAATAGGGTTCAAAGTTGAATAGCAAAATGTTTACCAAGGGGTTTCGATCGCCGCCACACAGAGTGGAAACTTGTCCAGTTGTGAGCGCAAGTCTTCGTATCGAAGAGCTTTCCGAATCCGCTATGAAAACCTCCGGATTCGTACCTGAGAATAAACACATGTTAAAAGTATGCAAATAACATTAACTTCACATTCATCATCATTATCATCATCATCCACAGCCCGACTTCGCCCACTGCCTTAGTTTGTGCCATCCGCCGCGATCGTGCCCCAAGCGGATCCATCATTAGCCCGCGACTTCACTAATGTCGTCTGTCCATCTTGCTGACGGACCAACGTTTCTGTATCCTTGTCTCGGTCACTATTCAGTTATCATCATCATCATTCCAGCCATAAAACGTCCACTGATGAACACAGACCTCCCTCATGGATCTCCAAGAGGGGTAGTTGCCATTCTCACCACGCTTAGCAGGCGGGTTGGTGAGCGCAGTATGGGATATTGATACACGGATAGACACTGTTGCCCATCTTCCGGAGGTATCCCTTAGCACAGGATCTTACTGCATCTATGGGTATGAGAGGAGGGGTATCATTCTACTGCCGGCACCCCACGGCGGTATTCAATTATAACTGAATATTAACTAAAGCTATAGCTTTAGTTAATATTCTTATTTTTTTACTCTTGTCTTGTGCACTATTAGATTATCGCATTTAGTACAGTAAATACCGTTCCTGTGTTGTGCCGATGCAGAGCTTTACCTTGTATCTAATCACAAGCGTTTTAACATAGAACGGAAAGACGCATCGTATACGGGGTTGTCATAGGCATGGTATTAATTATGTCACGTTAATCTTAGCAATTAACTTTTTTTTTATTTACAGCCTTACTCCGCCTGCCATCATTACGCCTCGCCATGTGTCCAGCCCAGCTCTATTTGAGTTCACATAAACTGGGTTTCTTTATTGTAGGAACGATTTAACAGTTGAATTTAGACACGTTAAGAGAAAAATCGGGTAGGCTGTTTCAGGTACGCAGCCGTAACGGAGGTCGGGAGTCGTCTTGTGCTTGACTTAAACTGACGCTTTAGAAACGAACACGTTTAACTAGCGCCATCTAGCGGCACGGGTCAAGATAATTTGAGTAATGGCTAAAAGGTGGCCGATTGCTGCCTTTGATTTTAGCGATCTCTCTGTTGAGATTTAAGGTGTGATATAAATCATTTTCTATGTATCTTCTTTCTTTTTTTATACTACTAATGACGGGACAAGCCGAAGGCCCACCTGATGTTAAGCGGTAACTTAGGTAGAGACCTATTACAACTGCAATACTGCGGTCACTAACGGCACCAGACTGAGACATAGATTTGTAAGGTCACATATTTAAACCGGTCCCCTTACCCTTCAAACCGGAACACAGTCATGCAGACATTACTGCTCGGCGGTACAAATAGGTATGGTACCTATTGGTAATGGTTGTACTTACCCGGATGAACTCTTCACAGAAAGTTCTAATACTTCAAAACAAAAAGTTCTACTACTTCACCTGTCACTTCCTCTACTCGACTATATTGACAATACAAAAATATATACCCTATTAAATTAGAACGTTGAACTGTTATGTAAATGAATTGCGCTTATCACGTAGTTACGGAACTCCATCCGTCGCAGAGGCGACATGTTTTCGTTGCATGGAGAAAGCGACCCCTACTACCGAACTGAAAGAAGAAAAGGTTTCACAGAAGCTATAGACTTACCCATTTTGAGAGATAACCCAGAAGGCTGCGCGAAGGCCGCTGTGTGGGGATATGTGCTGTTGCGTGCCGCCTCCGCGCCCGACCCGGCGATGCAAACACATGTTCCTGAGGAAATAAATCGGGTTGACTACTATTTTTAACTTATACCTGTTTGAAAGGAAATGGAGTTTAAAATAAATAGCAACAATTAATTAACGTCATCTAAATACCGAAATAGTCAGACCTAGAGTAGATCAAGACGACATATTTATCACGGATTATTAAAGGTATGTTTATTTTGTCAGCAATAAAAAATATTAAACAAAAAAGTAAGAAATCTTAATACAAAACAAAAATGTTCACCATTCAGCTTGTGCTATGGCAAAGTAGGTATGTCGTACCACAGCGCTGGTCTTTCATCCGTTTCCTTTTAATAAGAACGCCGCAATATACTGGTTATATTGGTTGGTGGTGGGATAGGTTGGTTTTGACAGTTCTGGTCAAACTGTCAAAGCCAAACTAAATAATAGATTGAAAACCGGCGCCAAACCGGTACACTGCAGCCGCCATTTTTACCTAAGACTAATTAGTGACTTGGCACAATTTTTGGCAAACACTGTCTTTTTGTTACTTGAGGAAATATGGATAAAAATTCTAAAATAATTCCGTGTTACCTTCAGTATAGGTCTTGTATTTCCACCAAATAGTGGTATCGAGGAAAAGCGCCCATATCTGGTGAGATCCTGCGCAGGCGATCAGAAGCACGCGCCTCTTGGTGTCCGCTGGTTTCTCCTTTTCCGATACTTTGAGAGGGTCTGTAAAAAAGTAAAGTTACAAAATATGTTTTTTGTCTCTAAAAGTTACTAATAAAGAGAAATAAATTAGGCCAGGGGCCTAACTCTCGAGAAGATGATAAAATATCACAATAATAAATATCATAAAAACTGTTAAAAATGTAATGAATCCAACGTTATTGGTACCACAAATTAATAATGTTTTCAGCATTTTTGTACCGTTATTTCGGTGTGATTATTTTATACATCTTTGCAAAATTACAGCTTTATAGGACCTAAAATCTCTTCGTAAAGTGACAGATAGACGGACGGAATAAAACTAGAACGGTTCCTTGTTGTACTACGGAACCCTAAGGTGAAACACTTCTAGATTTCATATGATTGTGTTTTTGCGAAGAAAGAATGAGTCAAAAACAGAAGAATAACTTTTTTCTATCGAGATTCTAAAGCAAACATTCTCGACTGAGACTGTAAATACAGTAATTTTCAGTCTCAGTCGAGAATGTTTGCTAGCACGGCCACCTTCAAGGATCAACCACATCAAACTTTCAAAAAGCGTGTGCGTCTCGGGACGCATGACAGAAGTGATAACTTAAACTAATCTAAGTTGAACTATTTAATATTGAAAAATATAAACAGAAAGCGTCTGTCCGAAATACGGCTAGCGCTGCGGGTTAGAGTGAGAGAGGATGAGCCTGCCTACCGCTGTCGTATGCGTGAGAGGAAGGGAAGCCAGACAGACTGGCGCCGTAACGCGTTACGTAACGAAGCGGTTTAACCTAACATAAGAAGTATCACTTCAAAAAAAATTACGAAATTCAAGGATTTGATTGCCTCCGTGACTCAGATGGTCTTGTGGGCATCTCCCACAAAACTTACATTATTTATATACAAATTATAATACAGGTTTCTAAATTTATTACTAACATGCATACTTACTTATTTACAATAATATATATATATATATATATATATATATATACATTTAACATATTATTTACACGATACTTAATCAAACAGTAAATTACTCATTATAATCCTAACTACATACTAGTGAACCCGCTGGTCCGCTATCCGTCATCCAGTACAACAACCGTATGGAAACATTTCCCTCGCGCTCTAAACAATAGAAATGCAATTGCATCGATGCGCCAGCGCTCGGGTGCCGGTCAAGTCAATTAGTCAGAACCTTACATTAACCTCGGAAGCACGTCGATTTTCCAGTCGCGCCTCCGCGGGCTCATAGTATACATTTCGCTTATTTACTAGAGTATAGTCACTGGGTTCGCCACCCTTAGAAGAACCCTTGAAGAGCAACCAAACACTATAGCACTGGTCCAGGAACCCTACGTCGCCAAAGGAAAAGTAAGTTTTGACGCTCTCCAGGGCAATGTTTTTATTCCTCAAGTGCAAAATAGAACACGTACACTTATCTACGTACCGAAAACACTCAAGGCATCACTGGTAAATCACCTTTCCACAGATGATCTCACCGTAGTCAAAATAGAAACCGGACTAGGAAGTAATCTTAACAACATCATCATAGCTTCGGTATACATGGACGGCGGTACAGAGGCACCTCCTCAGGAACTAGAGGAGTTACTTCTACACTGTAAAACACACAAAATAGAATGTATATTGGGCTGCGACGCTAACGCTCACAGCACAGTCTGGGGCTGTCTGGACACGAACGAAAGAGGCAAAGACCTTCTTGACTTCGTGCTGAGACATAACCTAAACATTTTAAACAGAGGTTCTGAGCCCACTTTTGTAACATCCTGGGCTCGAACAATAGTAGACATCACTATAGCCTCAAACGCTATTGCTGAACACGTAAACAACTGGCACGTTGCCACTCATGAGGTATCTTGCTCTGACCATAGGAGAATCAGATTCAATCTAAAAGCGGGGGAAATCAAACCCCGCACATACAGAAACCCAAAGAGGACAAACACCTCTCTCTTCAGAGAAACTCTAGACCTGGCATTAAGTGAGACTCCGGTTATAGAACCCACGGACAAACTATCGCCAGAAGAAGTAGAAAAGACACTCACGTCTCTGGTCTACAATTTAAAAACCAGCTACGAAAAATCGTGTCCACTTATAGTAGAAGGCAATAAGATTGCACATCGTAAAGACAAGTGGTGGAATAGCAATCTCACCAAAATAAGAAAGAAAGTACGTCATCACTTTAACAGAGCGATGAACACAAATACCGAAAGCGACTGGACCGACTACAGAATAGCAAGACAAAAACTCAAACATGAAATAAGACGTAGCCGTAACAGCTGCTGGAGAAAGTACAGCAGCTCCATCGCCACACAAAGCGAAACGGCTCGTCTTGGCAAAATACTTTCAAAAGACACAAAAATAATATTAGGCTCTCTAAAGAAACCTGATGGCTCTTACACAACATCAGAACGCGAACAATTCGAACTTCTGCTGACAACGCACTTCCCAGAATGCACTCTGAGTACAAATATAAATTGGGAGACCCACGACGGACACACCCCCCAAAAAGAGGACTGGGATCTGGCCTACTCCATAGTCTCAGAAGAGGCGTTGGAGTGGGCAATAAGAACCTTTCAGCCATATAAATCCGCTGGAACCGACGATATTTTTCCGGCACTTCTACAGTGGAACCTTCAAAAAATTGAGGCCATGCTAGCAGCTATTTTTAGAAGCTGCATCGCCTGGAAATACATTCCACACGCATGGAGAGAAGTAAAGGTAGTTTTTCTCCCAAAACCGGGAAAGTCTGACTACACCCAACCAAAATCGTTCAGACCAATCAGCCTGAGCTCCTTCCTACTAAAGACCGTGGAAAGACTATGCGACAGGTACATACGCAGTGGGCCATTAGTCGAAAACCCGGTAAATCATAATCAGCACGCCTACCAATCAGGTAAATCGACAGAGACCGCACTCCATCATGTGGTCCACAAGATCGAGGGTGCAATAGAAAGCAAACAATCATGTCTAGTAACGTTCATAGACATCGAAGGAGCATTCGACAAAACTACCTTCCCGAGCATTGAAAAAGGCCTTAGGGACAAAGGAGTCAACGAAAGTCTAAGCGAGTGGATAACTCAAATGCTAAAAAATCGATCAGCACAAACAGAGTGTTCCGAAACTAAACGATGTCTGGTCACTAAAGGCTGCCCACAAGGCGGTGTGCTATCACCCCTTCTGTGGGTGCTAGTAGCCAATGAACTCCTTGACTCCCTAAACAAAGACGGCATCCTCACGATAGGCTACGCCGATGACCTAGCAATCATAATATCGGGGCTCTTTGAATCGACTCTATGTGAGAAGATGCAGAAGGCGCTCCGAATTGTGGAAGCTTGGTGCCAAAAACACAGCTTATCTGTAAACCCCAACAAAACGGAATTAGTACTCTTCACCAGGAAGAATAAAATCCCTAATCTAGAACTCCCATCCCTGTTTGGAACAAAACTGACACTCAGTAAAGAGGTCAAATATCTCGGAATTTGGTTAGACAGCAAACTCCTATGGAGCAAGCAGCTCGACCACGTAACCACAAAAGCCACAAATGTATTATGGCAGTGTACACGAGCCGTCGGACAGGACTGGGGCCTCAAACCAAAGCTCTGCCTATGGATGTACACAGTAATGGTACGACCAGTGCTCACCTATGGAGCAGTAGTGTGGTGGCCAAGAACAAACCTAGTCACGGTAATAAACAAGCTGCAACAGGTTCAAAGGCTTGCGTGTTCACTAATATGTGGATGTACAAAATCCACACCATCAGCAGCACTAGACATAATTCTTGGTCTGACGCCGCTTCATGTGCACATACAGCAGGAAGCAATGTCGGCCGCATTAAGAATAAAGTCTACAAACCAATGGAAAGGAAATGCAAGGGTTACAAACCACTGCAAAATACTGGAAAAGGCTATAAAAATTATACCGGAAGCCTTAAATGGCACTGATAGAATAGCCACGACATACCTAAATAACAAAGGGTACCATGTGACCAGTCAAGACGACACGGAAGAGACAATATCTCCCTACTTGTATCATATATATACAGACGGGGCAAAATGCAAAACAAGTGCAGGCTGCGGCTTCCACTGTCCGGAAATCGGACTGTCTAGAGCGCAGCCTCTTAATGGAACGACTACAGCCTTCCAAGCGGAAACGCTTGGGCTTCTGCAAGCGACAAAAGAGATGTCCGCTTACATAGACCTTGCAAGCAAAGACAATGCCAAACAAACGACGCTCATCTTCATAACAGATAGCGCAGCACTTACGAATGCACTCGGTAGACCAGACACCAGGTCCAAATCCGTTGCAGAATGCCATAGTGCTCTTCAAAAACTAGCACAAAAGCACACAGTCAAAGTCAAATGGACAAAAAGTCATGGATCATGCATAGGGAACACCAAGGCCGATGCGTTGGCAAAGGAAGGAGCCAGTCTCACTCCAAACTCCGACGATATCGGCCTCTGCAATCCCCCGACCGCAGAGATAAAAACCAGACTTAAAACATACTCTGATAAAGAGCACCAAAAAATTTGGGACCGCAGATCAGACTGCAAGCATACAAAACAAATGCTCCCAGGGAAAAACAGAAAGATAACCAATACCTTGCTTAAGATGACAAGACAAGACCTACGGATGATGGTGGGCGTCATCACGGGACACTGTGATCTCAATCACCATCTTCTCAAGACGGGTGCCACAGACAGTGGACTATGTCGCGGGTGTCTTGTAGAGGAAGAAACCGTGGAGCACGTGCTACTGCACTGTGGTGCCACAAGACAGACTAGAATAGAGACAGGACTGCAGGAGCTCATGGAGTCATGCCCTTCTTCTTCCACAACATTTGCATACCCTTCGGGGATGCTCATGGAATGCTGCCGGCGACCCCGGGTCCTTCTCCGGTATTTCAAGGAGTTGGGCTGGTTAGGTTAGGGTCGAGGCAGCACCTCGGGGGACAATGCACAATACACCCCAATGCGGGACGTCGGTGCAGATCTGGTAACCCCCCCCTAGAATTAGAATTAGAATTAGAGTATATAACGTTCTCGCGATATTGTTATTGTGTGTGCACGGACAGAACTGATGTACTTAGGTGTGTGTAGAATGCAGTGTTACGTTTGTGAACATTATCGTGGACATTAAAACTAGCCTACGTAAGTTGTTTGTTTCACTTCGAAGACTCCACCTACCTACTATATACTACAACACTACACACACCACCCCTAAAGTCTAACAGCCGACTGATACGCAGGAGGTAGCGGGTTGCAGAACAATTGTTCTGCAGATGTTTGTCCTGGGTCTGGGTATTTTTCTGTGTATGATAAGTTAGTATGTATTTACAAAATGTATTTAAATTTGCTTTTCGTGGCAGTTTCAGGTACGCTGCCACGAAATGTTGGAACAACTTGCCACCTCCAATCAGGAACTCCTCTTAAATTTGGTCTTTTAGAAATTCATTAAAGAAGTACACTCTACATACACAAAAATTAGAATAAAATAAGTAATCGTTCTGAGCCTTACCTTACCGAATCGTTGATTTTTTTATTTGATTGTACAAATGTGACAAAATAAACGTTTCTTATCTTAAATATTCTATCAATCATCTGGTTTTAATAGTACAAACTTTGCTTAGTTTGGGACTAGATGGTGTTGCGTGTAGTTTCCAACATTATTTTATTTTAATAATTCAACATCAGCATCAGAGCGAGTCTTTGTTACATGCTTTTGCATAGAATTTTCGACGAAAAAAAGGGACAAACTTCGTCGTTCGAGTTCTTTCTTATGATCGTGTTCTTAAGTCTTTCTTCCTTCGTACAAACATTATAGAGGAAGAAAGAGTCAAATACTTTTATTGCAGAATAACTTTTTTCTATGGAGATTCTAGAGCAAACCGAAACTGAAAATACAGTGTGGCGCGGCCACCTTGACAAGGATAAGAAAATGTGCAACCACATTAAACTTTAAAGAAAATTAAAGGAAATAAGAATGACAATAGAAATGATATTTCACCTTGCTCCTCATCCGTTTTGTTAGTATCAGCAGCTTGCCCGGGGGGCGGCGGCGGCGGCGGCAGCGCTCGCACGGACATGTCCATGTCAGGAGTCGTGTATAGAAGGATATCCCACGGCGATGAAAGGGCTTGGAGCCCGAGGCATTTGCCACCTGATAAACAAATGTAAATTTAACTTGCGTATGTGTAGTCCATTATGCTTTATAGACCGCTTGCTGCTTGCTTGCTTAAGCAATCTGGTTTCTTTTTTTTAATAATAATATAATATTAATAAAAAAAAAAATATTGCCATCCGGCAAAGAATGTGGCTCGAGAAACCCATAAACTCTGTAGAACTTCGACTTCGCGTCGCCGAAACAGCCAGAATTATATCTTCAAAATATTATAATAACACATTACAAAGATCTATTATAAAAAGGTAGAGCTTGCACAAGGGCAGAAGGGGCCCAATTTGAACATTTATTATGATTATTTTTATAATAAATACTTTTTGGTAATTATTTGTTTTATTTTTTCTTTTGCAATTTTGTAATGAAACGCCTACTTTTACACATTAGTAGCTATAGCTCTGTAATTTTACAATTAAAGTAGATAGTATGCTGCTGTTTTAGAATCCTTATGATATAGGTAATCTTTTTATGTGGTTGGCTACACATCTCCAATAAATTTTTTTTACACCACAGGTGCTCAAACTTAGCAGTAAAATAAATTTCAAAAATAAAATTTATGTTTAGGGACTACTAGTTAACTACTATCCGAAGTAGTTGAGTTTTTTTTAAAGTTATTTAGGAATACCATTATTAGGGAACACGTTAAAAGAAAAAAATCCGAACTAGGCCTCATATAGCGGACGTGATGCCCGCAAATGTAAGGAAAACTGGGATTTTTCTAAATTTTACAAAAAATGTCGTAGACCGCGGTCTGTAGGGAATAGATTTTTTTTTGGGATATGGGGCACCACCCCCCTCTCCCGCATACGCACGTGCAGGATTATCCACCATTTCTGGGAAACCCTGTATAATACGATTAACACGTTTACAATGGAAAGAAATAAACAAACAACTGAAAACAGAATGACCTTAACATGACCTTAACTTGACCTCCGACAAAACACTCTGCTATCTTAAGCCAAATCTCGCTAATCTCCATCATAAAGACTACAGCAACACAAGGTACGTCCTATAAGACAGCCAAGCCCTATTAATATATATATCACGCTACTACAGATGACTGACCGGTATCACGGGGCGCGCTTTGCTCGCCCGTGCCCACCAGCACCTCCACAGTCTCCTCGTCCAGGTGGATGGCGCGCACGGAGTGGTTGTTGGTGTCGCACACCGCTATCACGTTGCTGGACAGCCAGCATAGGCCTTGGGGAGAGTTGAACTTAGGGCTTCCTGAAATTAGTTTAAATGCATTAGTTTGTGTCTATGGTAAAATTTATGAAGCACTCCAGCATTTAAATTTAGAATATAGAAAGCGTGTCCGGCTAAATGCATTAGTTTGTGCCTATGGTAAAATTTATAAAGCGCTTCAGCATTTCAATTTTGAATTTAGAAGATAGAAAGCGTGTCCGCCCTAGTTCAAGCAAAGCGAACGAGCGACACAGCAGTGTGTATTGAATTTTTACTGTCATCATCATCATCATTACAGCCGTAAGATATCCATTGCTGGACATAGGCCTCCCTCATTGACTAGAGATCCAAGTGCATGAGGGGTTGTTGCCATACTCACCACGCTTGGCAGGCGGGTTGGTCAGCGCAGTTCGGGATATTTTTACACGGAAAGACGCTGCTGCCCATCTTCCGGAGTTATCCCTTAGCAGATTCTTACTGCATCCACGGGCAGGAGAGGAGGGGTGACATTCTACTGCCGGCACCCCACGGCATTTTTACTGTATCTACAGGCAAATTCTACTTGCGGAACTTAGGTTCCGCATAATGGTCGTCGTTAGCGACACTTTATTAAATCATCATCATCAACACAGCCGCAAGACATCCACTGCTGGATACAGGCCTCCCTCATGGACTTCCAGATCCGAGTACTGATCATGAGGGGTTGTTGCCATAAATGCTTAGATAATTTTATAGAATGTTTAGACTTTTTATTAAATGCTTCGATCAAAAACACATAACTTTACTATGTTTTGCACACACTACTTTTTTACTACTAGAAGCCGCCCGCAGTTTCACCTGCATCTTTGGTTACTGCTCCGCTCCCGTAAGTCGCAGCGTGATGGTATATCCTAATAGCCTATATATAGCCTTCCTCGATAAATGGGCTATCTAACACTGAAATAATTTTTCATATCAGACCACTAGTTCCTGAGATTAGCGCATTCAAGCAAACAAACAAACTCTTCAGCTTTATATATTAAGTATAGATAATACCGAGCCGTGGGGTGCCGGCAGTAGAATGTTACCCCTCCTCTCCTACCCGTGGATGCAGTAAGAGCCTGCTAAGGGACACCTCCGGAAGATGGGCAGCAGCGTCTTTCCGTATATCAACATCCCGTACTGCGCTCACCAACCCGCCTGCCAAGCGTGGTGAGTATGGCAACTACCCCTCATGGAGATCCATGAGGGAGGCCTTAGTTCAGTAGGTCTACCATGAGTTTTCACAATCTATAGTCGCTAGCGACTGTAGTAAAAAAAATGTATGAAAACATGTACAGCGCCTCTAGCGGATAGTTTGGTACTAAAATACGCACTAAACTACACTACAGCGACTGTAGTTTGGGCTTAATTTGCTCAGAATTCGGTAGCATGAGTTACAAATCTGACAGATGTCATAGTAAAGTACTATTACTACTGTGGTAACGGCAGGCGATCTAACAGAGACAACTCATGGTAGACACACTGTAGTGGACGTTTTACGGCTGAAATTATGATAGATAATACGAGTATCCAAAGATGTCTCACTGCCGTCCTTGAAGCCAGCGTCGGGTCCGCCGATGGTCTTGAGGATGACGCCGGAGCAGTCAGTCAGCAGTACCCGGTGGTTCCCCGAGTCGGATATAGCCAAGAAAGGCTCGTCCGACCGGCCGCGGTAGAATGGATTCGGAACTAACTGAAATTAAGAAACAAATGTCTGTATGATCTGCGAGATGTTTGTTCGGGGTGTTCTGGGTGTTTTTCTATATATAGGTAATAAAAATATCTATGTAGTATAATGTATTAAATATGTCAGTCATCTAGCATAACACAAGCTCTGCTTAGCTTGGGGCTAGATGATGCTGTGATGCTGTGTGAATTGTTCAGCATTATTTATTTATTTTATTTATTATTTATTTATTTAAAAAAAATGCTGGACATTTCACAATATACCATGCTAGCCCCAAAGTACGCAGAGCTTGCGTTATGGGTACCAGATGGTTTATAGAATACCTTAATACATTTTATTTGTAAATACATACTAACATCGAAAAAACTCAGGTATGACCAATTTCTAATGTCAAAAGCTAATTACCTAAGTGCTGCTTGTTTTAATAAGCGTTATAATTTTAATCTCTTAAGACCAGGACATTTAGTCAATGTGTACTGCCCATTCTCAATGGATGGAGCGGAAACATGGCATCTCACAAACGTGTACATACACCATAAGGGTTGCTCAAGGAGCCATGGAGCGGGCCATGCTAGGCATCCACCTCGTAGACCAGATACCAAACACAGAAATTCGACTGCGCACGAAGGTCGAAGATGTTGGTATACGGATTGCTAGGCTTAAGCGGAGATGGGTGGGAGAATTGGCGCGGCGGGAGGACCTAAGATGGACCAAAGCAGTCACCGAGTGGAGGCCAAGAGCTATGCGGCGGCCTCGGGGCACACCACCTGCTCGTTGATCGGATTATATTGTTAAGGCAGAAGGGGAACAGTGGATCCGGCTGGCACAGGACCGCCAAGAGTGGCGTATCAGAGAAGAGGCCTTTACTCAGCAGTGGGTGTAAGGCTAAGCGCAGACAGAACGGAGCGCATTTTATTGACGCACTAAAATAAACTTTAAAATTATTAAAATAAAGTGCAAAACGCCGCGCTGGGATTCCCGCGTATCTTCGAGGACGCGCGAGCATTTTTTGTCAGGTTCAAGCATTTATGCACTTTATTGTAATAATGTTAAAGTTTATTTTCAAGGGCCATAATAATATCCTCTCCGCTGCGCTCCATTCTGTCTGCGCTGAGCCTTACGGACTGATTAGATAGATATTATAATTTGAAGTAAGGGCGTATGTAAAGATAAAGATAATTGCGTATGGAACTAAACAAACCGACTGATCAGATAGATAGATTATAATTTTAAGTAAGGGAGTATGTAAAGATAAAGATAATTGTGTATGTAACTGAACAAACCTTGCTAGGAAAACACAGCAGGTCTTCCTCCTTAGGTCTGTAATGACCGGTGGGTGTGATCGGCAGGTGTTTAGTGCTGATAGTGTTTCCAAAATGCCTCAAAGTGACGCCAACGTACTGCACTAGCTGCTTCCTGTGGCCTTCTCCCGTGAATATGAATAAAGGTTTGTTATTGGGTCCTAAAAAAACAAGGTAAGAACATTATAAAATCAAAAACGTGGGAATTTATCGCGAAATACATTTAAAATTCCCGTGAAGTTTAAAATGTACCGTGATCGCGAAAGTTTTAAAAACTAAGGTATGAGTAGGTAAGTAAGTAGGGAATATCGGCCAAGTTTGATGAATGAAATTTATAATTTACATTATGCAAAAAAAATACAAATATATTTATTGTAACAACAAGGTGGTAACAAATTCGTTGCAAGCCCTGAATCCCAAACTAGTTTGACACATTGTTTAATTCATAATTCAGTCACTATTATGCCAGGACCAAGAACTACCTATATGGTCAGCACAAGCTTACCGGAAATAATCGGCCGGCCAATAGTTTGAATTAAAATAAACGCAATGAAGTAAAAAAAATACATAAAAAAATGGACTTAGTTAAAGTGCCCAGTTTGTCGAAATAAATATTTTACACTGTTGCATAAAACATCCCTAAGCGTATAAAGGTGCCTACTTCAATGTGTTTATTTCAATCCAAACTATTAGCCGGCCGATTATTTCCGGTTAAAAGCTTATGCTCATTTTATATTTTCGTATCTTAGCTATTTAATACAGGGAACAAAACTATAAGACGCGTCCGTAAGGCGCGGCTGACGGACGCGGTTTGCTTTTATCTTGGTAGTACAAATACTGTCAGCCGCGACCTACGGACGCGTCTTATAGTTCGTTCCCAGCTTTTTTTTATTGCAGATAGACCTTTGTTTGACCACAATCTCACCTGATGGTAAGCGACGATGTGGCCGATGATGGATCACAAAGGTCTCAAGACACCTATTCACTTTATTGGGCATTTATGGACACCTCTACTTTTGAGCCGACATAAAAAGAGGGGTGTTATAGGTATGATCGCTGTATGTGTGTGTCAGTCTGCATGTGCTCTAAAACGAGTAGACAGTTTTTATTTTATTTTTATAAGCAAGTTTTCTAGTGGTGGTTCTTAAACATGTTATATCAAAATCGGTTAAGACGTTTATGGCGGGGTGAAAGCGGGGATAAATAACTGAATGTTTCCAAATATACCCAAGTTTGGTATCAAATGAATGGCAATGATGTGTAGGATGCATAACGAAAGTTATATAGAAATTGGTTGAGCCGTTTATATTATGGTGAAAGTGAGGATGAATAATCAAATCTTTTTAAATATACCCAAGTGTAGTATTAAATGAAATGTGTAGATTGCAAAACAAGGAGCAGACATTACAAAATAAAATAGGTAACCTCCGCGACTATGTAAAGTGTCTGTCGGAGGTTACTTAAAATTTTCAGTTTTATATTTTGTTGTAAATACATTCTTATAATATATAGAAAAGCACCCAGACCCCAAGACTACTATAAAAAAATATCTAAATATCTGCAGATTAAACAAACTCTGTGCCATGGAGGTCGCCGGCTATATTGACTAATAGGATAATAATAAATTATCCTATTTGTCAATATAGCCGGCGACCTCCATGGCTATATTGACTAATAGGATAATAATAAATTATCCTATTAGTCAATATAGCCGGCGACTTCCATGGCACAGGGCTATATTGACTAATAGGATAATAATAAATTATCCTATTTGTCAATATAGCCGGCGACCTCCATGTGGAGTACTTCCATGGCACAGGGCTATATTGACTAATAGGATAATAATAAATTATCCTATTTGTCAATATAGCCGGCGACTTCCCTGGCCTCCATAGTTATTACGATTAGGTAAAAAAGCATACCCAGAATGAGCAATGTTGGCCAACACCTGATGCCAAGCGCCTCCCATGTGTGGCTCTCCGAATCATTCACCACAGGATGGTTTATGTTGTATCTCTGCACAGCTGCAAGGACAGAGTTGGAGTTCTTTTCATTTGAGAACTTAGCGCAATGTACGCCAATCTGAAAATTATAATTAATTTCTACAAGCTCCTCAATGTCCATTAAAAGAAAAAACTCTTCATAAATACTTATTTAAACTTATTAAGTCCAATTCTGTTTGATCCCATGTGGGTGACCTTAACCATTATAGTTACGGGAAAACGTTCCTAGGAGGTATCCATAAGTTTTTGAGATATTCTAAGCTGCATTTACAAATTTTGGAAAAATGTACAGTCTGCAAGAAAATAGTAATTCTACGTAAAAACTTTTTTGGTAGCAATCAACCCCATTTCTTGTATGGATCAAAAGTGTCTCCTGGTTCAACTGAGGTTTGAGTACTTGGTCTCCAAAATACAATTCAATGATTTTTTGGAGCCATTGGTATAGCAATTATTGAAAATGTTCTACCTAAGTGTGGTTAAACACTATAAAAATAACAAAAACTATGGCAATTACTGTAATCATGATGTGTAAAAACAACTTTTACAACTTCATTTATTTTACTAGTATAATTGTGAACAACAATTTTCAAGTAACTTGAGTTTCATTAACATTACCCTATCTTACATAGGTCTCACCACAACTAAGCCTTTATCAACTGGATACACCGTCTCCAAATGGGCTAAGTCAGGAAGCACATGATAACAGTTGATGCAGCAGTATGTCCAGAAATCTAGAACTACCACTTTGTCGGAGCAATTTTGGGCGAGAGATATTGGCTCTGATACATTCACCCATTCTAAATCTGAAACATATAATAATAAATCTATAATACTAAGTCATAAATCACCAATTAATAGGATTATGATTGGGTAATGACTATACTTAAAATTAAAATAGTTATTTTCAGATAACCGAAGAAAGAAATTTACCTCATTCAATGTAAAATTCCCCCATTAAAATATCTCACAATAACTGTGATTTTATCGTATGGTTTAGTAATGTTCCTTATTGTTTATTTTGAATACAAGCATACACAAATCAATTAACATAAAGTGAAAAAGTTTCTAGGTCTAGTAGTAACAATGGCTTGTGGGTTAAATGTGATGGTGTGCAGTGGCCACTCTAAGCATACTTGTGTTTGAGACACATTAATGTGGCTCAAACACAAGTATATAACATAAATTTTATGATGGTGTATCACTCTTACTTTGTCTATCTTGGACAGGATATTTAAATAAAAAAATGTAAATAAAAATTAATTGAAAGTACAATTTTATTAACTTACTGGTTTTGAAGTCATCCACCGGAGTAACGGTACCCCAAACTTTCTTGATATGGTTTATGAGCAGGGATTCGCGTTCTGAATCTGACTCGGCGGCATTCATCAGCTCAGACAGATCCATAGTCGCCTGAGCAACATAGTCGAGCGGGCTAGCTTCCATAATGCGGGCCTAATATTGCTTCAAAATTATTGCAAAGCAAAGTTACAAGAAAAGTATGAAAAATCAACAATTACAGAGCACGTTTAAAATACAAACAATGCGAAAATCCAAATCCAAACAGCACAGCCAGCACTCAACACAGCTGATTGATTTCGCTTTCTGGCTTTGATTGACGCAATAACTTGTCAGTGACGGAATGTTTTGAGTATTCCACATGGTTTTTTTTAAAGAAAGATAAAATGTTACCCCGTATCGAAACTGACCTTTTTGGTCTGTACAATCATGAAAATTCCAGCACGCTGCTTACAAACATTGTTTATTTCATTTAATCCATGCTTTTATAACTGTTTGCAGTTATAATTTTGACAAGTGACTGGATGATTTAATTTACCTGTATGTACCTACTCTAGTTACTTACTCTGTGGAATTGGTTGTGAGACCTTATGTTATGTAGGTATGTATGATTATGAGTGACATGACAGCTGATTTGTGTTTTTGAAACAGTGTTTGATTTATGTTGTTTTTCTTTCTATTTTTCGTCGTACACAGATTCACAGCTCGAATTCTAAAAAAGCAATGTGTGATCATGGATGCGGTATTTGATATTTGTTATCTATCCGCCGACGGTAACAATGAACCTGATGATATTCCCAAGACAAAGGAAAGTGTTTGGATTCTGGGTAAAAAGTACAGCGCCGTTCAGGGTAAGTAAGAGGTCTCAGGTTTTGCTTTACCAGAAACAGTAAAAACTAATAAATAGTACGTAGTAACATACTTTTTTTTTAGATTTAGATCGTATAAGACGGGACATTACGTCGGTGATCTGGTGCACGTATCGCAAAGGATTTGTGCCTATCGGAGATGAAGGGCTAACGTCTGATAAGGGATGGGGCTGCATGCTGCGTTGTGGGCAAATGGTCCTTGGCGTCGCGCTCGTCAGGATCCACCTGTGCGCAGACTGGGTGTGGACTCCAGAAACTAGGTAAGGTACAAACATAAAACTGTTGATGTACACCTGTAAGCAGAAAATGTCGTTAATATTAATTAATCATTCTGCTGATTGAGTGTAGTCACGTTTTGTTGAGTTGCTATATGTAGGTACCTAAATGACAATTTTGCCTACTGTACCATAGAGTAATGCCAAAGCTAGGCCTGCTGATTATGATATCTTACCCTCTTACTCATTAAAACTGATGTTGCTTTAGCACAACTTAAGTGTTATAAGAATTAATTCATTTAATTAAGCAATGCTCCCAATTAAGCAGTTTATAAGTAAGGGTGTTAAGGTTTAGAAAACAATAGCTTGATCTTGCTTTGATTAAAAACAATATGTATACATAAATCATAAACATTTCACACTTGGCTTTATTCCTCAATGACATAGACAATTTACTATTGTATCTCTAACTGTCTTTTTGTGTAGCCCTGATCTCAATGAGTTGTGATTTTGATCACACATTGTGAGATCAGGGCAATACAAACCTTTATCATTCTCATTAAGCTCTCTATAATATACAACTATTTATCAGAACATAGAATTTTTATAATTTTCCATATAGAATTGACATACTACATAGTCTTGATCCTGCATTCCTTCTCAATAAACAAATACATAAACATATGAGGCTCATTTTAATCATCTGTTGTGTCATACATAACATGACTAATATGGGCATAATAATCATAAGACCATTCCATGCAAATAAAAGTGCTTGCTGTGTATTCTGTACCTTGTTTATCATTCCAGAGATCCCACATACCTGAAGATTATCCAAAGGTTTGAGGAAAGGAAGCAAGCTCCTTATTCCATTCACCAGGTTGCATTGATGGGGGCCTCGGAAGGCAAGGAGGTTGGACAATGGTTTGGCCCTAACACAGTGGCACAAGTGTTAAGGTAATCAATACTAATATTATAAAGAGAAAATATTTGTATGTTGTATTTTGTAGGTTTGTCATTACAAACCTACAAAATACAAGATACAAATATTAAAATTAAGAAAATTGTTCCAGTAGTTTTTGAGTTTATTCATCATTATGAATAAACTCAAAAACTACTGGAACAATTTTCTTAATGTTCTTTCATCATTAGAATGTTACATTATCCCTAAGATAAGCTATATTTTATCCCATATTCCCACGGGAACGGGAACTGCGGTTCACTACTGCAGCTAGTGTATTATACAACTATTTGAAGCCAGAAAGGAATTGTTTTAGCCTGGTTTTGTTAAATAAGTCAATGTTAAATGTCTGTTTTATTTTTATCAACATTTTTACAAGTGGGAGAAAAGATAGATGTAATTTTGCTTGCAGTGAGACAGCTATGGCTGATAATTAACACAGTTTCCTTTTTTCTTAAAATATTATAGGAATAAAATATTATATAACTTTACATTAAGACTCCACTAAACTGTTTCTTGTTATTGTTTTCTATATTTTGTTGGTCTAAGTACATTTTTTGTTAATTTGAACTTCTCTTACAATATCATTAAAAAACAAACTAAACTTAGTTTCAAAATGTGGAGATGTTTCAATGCTAAATAATTCATAGAATATTTTCTACTTATTTATATCATTATCATAGGATGGTTTCTAATTATATATTATTTTAGCCGTAAAACATTCACTGAACACAGGCTTCTACCCCTCATGGAGATCCATGAGGGGTAGAGGCCTGTGCTCAGTAAATAATATAAATAAAAAAAACACTTTTCTTAATAATTGGTTCCAATTCAAATACAAACTACTAACTCACTAGGAATAGCATTATTAAATAACAAAACATAAGAAAGTGGGACACTTCTTAACTTATTTGGTACTTAGAAAGTATGTAGGCATACTGCTTTTATCTTTCAGGAAACTGGCAGCTTTTGATAAATGGAGTTCACTGGTCATCCACATTGCCTTAGATAACACTGTTGTGAAGGAGGATATCTGTGAGTATGTCTGATGTCTCCAGTTCATATAAACTTTTTCATTACTCGTCTTATATGTATATTAAAAGTTCCAATGTTACTAACATTGGAACAATTTACTTTGTAGACCTTTGTCCAGGGTTTTTGTGGGATAATAGACAATGGTATATCATCCAGTTAAATCAATTAACAAATAATGCTGCACAATACACTCAGCATCACCTACCCGTTTTGGTAATAGATGATTGCTGGAATACTAATAATATACTTTTATTTTGTAAATATATACATAAAAAAAATATCTATTTATAAACTTACATGACTTTTAATAAATCTTTGAGTGCATGTTATTATTATTTTAAATAATTAAAGAATATGTCGTGGGGTGCCGGCAGTAGAATGTTGCCCTTCCTTTCTTGCCCGTAGATGCTCTAAGAATCTGCTAAGGGATACCTCCGGAAGATGGCAGCAGCGTCTTTCCATGTATCAACGATCCTTACTGCGCTCGTCAACCTGCCTGCCAGGCGTGGCGAGTATGGCAACAGCCCCTCATGCTCAGTACATAGTGGAACATATCCATGAAGGTAGCGTCCAGGGGGCATTGGTTAGACTTCCTGTAGTATCATAATCATTTATTTCGTAAAATACAGGATTTACACGTCACATAGTTAATAAATGAAGTCAAAATAAATTTAAGGAAATAGATGAAGTCTTATAAATTTCAAATACAAATAATATTTCGACATAAATAACAACATCGATAAAACAAAACATATGAAATCACAGTAAATCAAACAAAAATATTAATTAAAATATAAAACGTATATAGTTCAGTCAATTTACACAATATAAATTTGAATATCATCATTTCAGCCGTAAAACGTCCACAACTGAACACAGGCCTCCCCTCATGGATCTCCAAGAGGGGTAGTTGCCATACTCACCACCCTTGGCAGGCGGGTTGGTGAGCGCACTACGGGATGTTGTTATATGGAAAGATGCTCGTGCCCATCATCTGGAGGTATCCCTTAGCAGGCTCTTACTGCATCCACGGGCATGAGATGAGGGGCAACATTCTACTGCCGGCACCCCACGGCAAGTTATGTTTAAATATAATTAGAGTGGGATGATGTCAGTTACAATTATCTAGTTTAAATGTATTCATAGGATAAGGTATTAATTTATATAGACCTTACAATAAGTCTACATCTCTGTATCTTGTGTTGCCCGAAATAAATATTAGGTATATTATTATGTTTCAGTAAAGCTGTGTGTAGTTGACAATGACAGAGGAGACTATTCCGCCACTATTGACAATGTTGTAACAGACTGGATGCCCTTACTGCTGATAATTCCTCTTAGATTGGGCTTAAGTGAAATTAACCCTGTTTATATTGATGGACTGAAGGTAATTTATATGTCATCATTATTCACAGTCTGACATTGTTCACTACTGTGAGTCTACCATGAGTTGTCACTGTTAGATCGCCTGCCGTTACTACAGTACGTATTACTATAGTACGTTACTATGACATCTGTCAGATTTGTAAGTAATGGTACCAAATTCTAAGCAAATTAAGCCCAAACTACAGTCGCTGTAGTATAGTTTACTGCGTATTTTAGTACCTAACAGAGGCTGTACAAGTTTTCATACATTTTATTAACTACAGTCGCTAGATTGTGAAAACTCATGGTAGACCTACTGGCCTCCCTAAGTTTGTGCCATCCAACACGGTCCTGTGCTACTAGCATCCATTGACGCCCCGCGACATGAACTATGTCGTCGACCCATCTCGCTACCGCTACGCGAAGCCTCACTTTAATCATTAATCAACCATCTAAATTTGTGCGAAATTTCAGCTTGATCTGTTCGGTAGTTTCCAAACATCCATTATCTTTAGAGCTTGGCGCCATTTAAATCACAATTATTTTGTGGACAAAGTCGACAACCACGACATTTTAAATATTGAACATGGCTCCCATCAAAAACATAAGTTTTTGATAGGCAGGCCCGGATTATCCCCTAGGCCCACAAGGCCTGAGACTAGGGTCCCTCCAAGGCGCCCCCAGCCTTAATGGCGAAACATTCATAAAATAATAAAATCATTTTTGTATTTAAAGTGTAAACCCACAATAAGGTATCATTTATAGAAAATGAAAAATGCAATCAAAATTTTGTCTCCGACGGGACTCGAACCCTACTGACTACTTGTTGTCGGACAGTGGGCAAGAGTATATCTAAAGATTTCTGCTAGATGACGCTACTCGGTACGAAACCGATAAAGGCAGTCAAGATTTTCGACCCGACGGTTAATTGCTCCGTAGCCTAACGGTAAAGGCAGCCTGCATTAAAGGTGTTCGTCTGAACGTTACGGGTTCGAGTTCCGTCGGAGACAAAATATTTGATTGCATTTTTCATTTTCTATAAATAAAATCATGGTACATGTAGAAAATATTGTCAGGCAGAGGGCCCTCAAACACCAAGTGCCTAGGGGCCCTGGACCCCTTCATCCGGGCCTGTTGATAGGTCGCAGACCCAAGTTATAAGGGTTCGAAAGAACAAAGCGCTTAATTGTCGCTATTGGTAATTAATGACATGATCTAAAATCATTTCAGACATGTTTCCAACTAGCTCAGTCTATTGGAGTTATCGGCGGCAAACCAAACCAAGCACTTTACCTGATCGGCTGTGTAGAAGACGAGGTGATCTACCTGGACCCACACACCACACAAAGATCTGGATTAGTTGAGGTAACACAACGATTTCAATAGTAGGCGAAGAAAACCTCTGTGGCGCAGCGGGCGAAGGTCCGCCTGCGACGCAAGAGGTTGCGGGTTCGATTCCCGCCTCGGGACAAATGTCTGTACGATCTGCAGATATATGTTCTGGGTGTTTTTCTATATATAATAAAAATATCTATCTATGTAGTATAATGTATTAAGTACATATATCAGTCATCTAGTACCCATAACACAAGCTCTGCTTAGCTTGGGGCTAGATGATGCTGTGTGATCTGTTCAGCATTAAAAAAAAAATAATGCAAATACCTCTGTGGCGCAGCGGGCGAACCACCGAACCGCAACCTCTTGCATCGCAGGCGGACCTGCGATGCAAGAGGTTGCGGTTCGATTCCCGCCTCAGGACGAAATAAAACAAATATCTGCAGATCGTACAGACATTTAATGTCTGTACGATCTGCATATATTTGCCCGACGGTTAATTGCTCCGTAGCCGAACGGTAAAGGCAGCCTGCGTTAAAGGTGTTCGTCTGAACGTTACGGGTTCGAGTCCCGTCGGAGACAAAATTTTGATTGCATTTTTCATTTTATATAATTGTATTGTTTTTGCAGAATAAAATAACTGATGATCAAAAGGAAATGGACTGTTCATACCACTGCAAATTCGCTTCAAGAATACCTATACTTGCCATGGACCCCTCAGTAGCTGTGGTTAGTATCATGATTATAATAATTTACATAGTGTATTCCGCCTAAGGTCTAGGACAAATTATTATACATGTAACCGGGTATTTATCGACGTTTTTTTGATTTTTTCCGACGTTTCGACTGGATTGTACCGTCATGATTCCGGGAAATCCCGGAGATCGGACCTGAGGAAAATGGTCCGTTCTTTAGTGCACCCGTCATGGTCCCGGCAGGCAAGAAGAGGGAGGGGTGTACCAACTGTGAGACGATTGGGGGTGTCAAGATTAGATAATGGGGGAATTTTTAAGCTCATTTTATTGCCGTGGAGTGCCGGCAGTAGAAAGTTGCCTCCTCTCTTGCCCATGCATGCAGTAAGAATCTGTAAAGGGATACCTTCGGAAGATGGGCAGCAGCGTGTTTCCGTGTATCAACATCGAGTACTGTGCTCGCCAACCCGCCTGGCGAGCGCGATGAGTATCAGAACTTACTTGTCGATTCCTAAGGAAGGCCTATGTCCAGCAGTGGGCGTCCTATAGCCGAGATGATGAACAAGCATTGGTACGGGGGTACCAGAAGGGGGTACCCAGGGGCGAATGCGTCATGTCACCAAAGGTCAAAAATGGCATTTTTGGGTTTTTGGACGTTTTAGGCCATTTGAAGACTTATTTTTTTTGGTAACCTTTTGAGGTCACAGTAACTCCGGTCCCTGTGACCCTAGGGTCACCAAAATCAATCAGTCACCTTCTCTCATTAAGACGCTGCTAACAAAAAAGGTTTCATGTAAATCTGTCAACGCGTTCGGTTGTAATCGTCAAATACACAGACAGCGCTATGAGCCCCCTAAAAATGACAATGAAATCTTGCTTTACAATACTTAAAAAAAATTGTGTCTAAAGGCATGTAACTGTTTACAGTGCTTTCTCTGCCGAACGAGAATGGACTTCGATGAGCTCTGCGCAACAATACAAACCAAACTGATGAGCGAAAGTCAGCCGCTTTTCGAGATATGCGAGAAGCGGCCGGCGCACTGGGGCCCGCTGCACCACGACATCGACTTGCAGAACACTAACTTGTTTACAGGTAGGGGATATTTTCTATTTGAGTCAGTATACCAGCACTGCTCAAATGTCGACGAGCTCTGTGGCGCAGCGGGCGAAGGTCCGCCTGCGACGCAAGGGGTTGCGGGTTCGATTCCCGCCTCGGGACAAATGTCTGTACGATCTGCAGGTATTTGTTCAGGGTGTTCTGGGTGTTTTTCTATATATAATAAAAATATCTATCTATGTAGTATAATGTATTAAGTATATCAGTCATCTAGTACCCATAACACAAGCTCTGCTTAGCTTGGGGCTAGATGATGCTGTGTGATTTGTCCAGCATTATTTATTTATTTATAACTTATCCTAGAATCACAAGAAGAAGGTATTAACAATTGATGCGTCTCTTGATTCAATTACTTTTTAAGAACGCGTAACAGCTAAGCAATTTTAAAATTAAATAGTGCGTTATTTATCTATTTAATACTTTGTGCACAAAAAACCAATGTACAGGACTTAATAGCATTTTCTACCAGTCAAAATCAAGAAGTGTTTATTCAATAGAGCAAAAAGCTACATAGAATATTGTCAATTTACAAAAGAAGAACAAGATACATTTAAATTGAATAAAGCACATAGGAGCCTGATGACGGGCGGCGACGCTTTGGCAGGTTTTTTGGCAAGTCGTCGCTTAATTTTGTAAGCGGAAAGCGCCGCCACCCTTTCTAGAAGGCATCTATATCGCCAAGCCAGCGACGACTTTTGGGCCTGCCTAAGCGTCTCCGCCAGTGATCGTGAGAAGTGGAAGGAGATGGGGGAGATCTTTGCCCAGCAGTGGGACATATTATAGGTTATTAAAACAAAACACATAATTGAATTCGTTCTGGTAGACACAGTTATAGTTCTCTCTACTATCGTATTTTAATTATAGCTTACACAAAATTTCTTCAAGATTTCGTTATCTTAATCAGTGTTTTTCATTTACAGAATTCGAAGAAGTGGATCGACAGTTTGACGACTCGGATGATGAATTTGAAATCCTATGATTGTTACTTAATTCGTGTAACTACTGTAACCGAATAGCTATATAAACGCAGATGGAAGAACTATTTGAACAAACATAACGGTAGTTTTGTTATACGTTCTTTACGTACCTTCTACCGGCTTATGGTATGAAATACTATATTTTTATATGTGCTTTGCTTGGCATTCAATATTCAAATGCCCATGAAGAAACAATGACAGCTGAAACGTCCGTTTCTCCTTGTATTGTGATGTGTCTACTATGAGTTTACTACAGTAGTAATAGTACGTTACTATGACATCTGTCAGATTTGTAACTGATGGTACCAAATTCTAAGCAAATGAAGCTCAAACGCGAGTATAGGTTGTGAAAACTGATGGTAGACTTACAGGCATTTTTTCGGAGACTTAATTATCTGCGATTGAGTATCAATAAAGTCTCAATTTAATTATTAAAGCATTCCAATATTTTTTGAAAAGTGCCTTTGTTTTCTAGTCAAATGATTATTTTATTATAGCTGCTTGTCACTAGATATATTCAAACTTCAAAGTACCTGCCTTTGTAAGTCCAATACTTGTATTTGCGCTATGAAGCCCCATCCGCCTGTTATTGGTAGCCAAGCAATCACAACATAATAATGATAAGTTTTTTATTAAATAAATGATATCTATTAATTACCCTTTGCGTTTTAATTTTGTGCATCTTTATCATTTGGTTTAATTCTTATCCATTCTGAGGTTGCCAGAAGGACCAGCGTTACAGTTACGGCTCACAAACCTTACTGTAGATATAGCTAAGTGGTGACCGTTTTTGTTATCAATAAACCTTTTAAGGGTACCATAGTACAACAAAGTCTGTCTGTCTTCGGCTTAACGAGACCATTAGTCCTAGAAATTGTCCTGTAACTTTGCATGGACATATAATGACGCCGAGATAATGGTACAAATAAATGCTAAAAATATTTAATTTGTTGTAGGTACAGTCAGCATCAATTGTATCTGAGCCTCCAAACTGACCAAATACATCTCGTTTACAAACGTTAATTTTTATCTACGCTACCATTTATCTCTGCCCCTAAGTGTTCAAAATATCGCACCATCGTAAAATATCTTATATTCATCCCAGTGTCAGGGTTCAAAAATATGTAAGTAAATCGCTCAACGGTATCTAAGCATTCACGTGATCTAAAGTAAGTAGTCACCCTTTGTATGTATTTAACAAATATTAACCTTACGTCGATTTTAAATGAAGGTTGATGCTGTTCCTTATTACTTCTAAGCAGTTTTCTCTTCCATGTTTATATACCTCTTTTATTTTGTAGATGATGTCAACTAGTGACTATTAAATCTAGAACCCTGCTGTATGTCATTTTATTGTCGTCATCACTAGAATTTTTTTGGAATTACAAATATAACCCTAATACAAAGAAGTTGACTATACGATATTATACTTTTGACCACTTTTAATGCCTAGACATTTACTGTAATTTTACTCTATTACTGTACTGTAATTCCTCGGAGATATTTATGACAGTTCGTTGTTGAACATTTAGACTTCTAGATCATTATGGATAGAGCGTATATAAATTTGAATTTCTGAAATTGAGATCGTTTTGGCTACCCGCACGCTGAGATACTTTTGATGCTGACTGTACCCCCCATCCACGTAATATGAGGATGAACTTTTTTTCTTGATTTTTCATCGGTGGAGTGTCGTTGGATAGGTGTTTTTGAACCTTGGGTAGCGAAGAAAATTTTTCAATTTAGGGTTACGTTTGTGAAATATTTAAAACAAAATTCGAGCGTTCCACTCAAAAATCTCCGTATGTAGTCCGTCAGTAAACAGCCGTGGGGTACCGGCAGTAGAATGATACCCCTCCTCTCATGCCCATGGATGCAGTAAGAGCCTGCTAAGGGATACCTCCGGAAGATGGGCAGCAGCGTCTATCCGTGTATCAACATCCCATACTGCGCTCACCAACCCGCCTGCCAAGCGTGGTGAGTATGGCAACTACCCCTCATGGATATCCATGAGAGGCCTGTGTTCATCAGTGGACGTTTTATGGCTGAAATGATGACTCAAAAATCTAAACTGTTAGTTTTGACAACCCAAAAAAACATGAATGTAGTTTTCACCATGAACTTTACAGGAAAACTATTACGGAGGCTAGCTTCTTTCGTTTCGGAGAAATTGTCGCTCAAAGAAGTGATACGATTTACCAAACTTACGAAATACTTTAAACCTATAACGAATGAATACCTGTTGATATATTTTGGTAAACGTAAAAAACGTAAACCAACTTCTAACAACAGGTCTTCGGTAAAATACAAAACCCAATACAGCGCGTGGCCCAACACGCATCTGGTCTAATTTATTTTTATTATTGTAAATGTGTCTTATTCCTGTGCTATTTACTAATTATATATAATTCCATACATGACTATGTTCTTTTAAAGTGGCGCTAATATCAAAAAAGAAAGTGAGATGGTAATTTCAAAATGCATTGATTTAAAAAATGTTGCTGCTAATGACGAGTATAATGAATTAAAACAGATTAATATTTTTACAGAAACATTTATTATTTTATGAAGATTAGGAAATAGGAGTACAATGTGTATAATGTTACTATTATGACCATTTCTAACAAGCCACTAAGACCTAAATTGGTTTTACATAAAATGAGTTACTAACCAAAATAAAAAGTTTTATTATGTAAAAAAATACGAACTTAAATAAACAAACTGCCTACTGGCCTCTCAAATCACAATTATTTATTTGGCACCCATGCTTACGAAAACTATTAAAGGTTATATATATACATATATATATATTTCCCATAATTTAGATCACTTTTATATTTCCCCAGCATTTTAAAAACGAATACACAATATATTCCAATGTGCAAGAAAATAGAAAAAATATTGCATTGGCCCCACATACATATTATGCAAAATTACTTAATACAGTATAATAAATACAAGGATAAAGTACAACGTTATTTAAATAAAAGGTACTTAATGTAACAGAGTATAATAGAATATTTTAATAAGTGTCTTATTATGGCAAAAGGTACCTCAGGTGGTTAAAGTTTGTAAGATTTTTTTGAAAACTTATACCAAATAAGGTGTTTTTATGTTAGTGCAAATTTGTTGATGAAAATGAGCATTGTTGTTATACTATTTCTATTACTACTTGTTTTGTGCCAGTTTACGAAATTTAAATACATAAAATCAAATGGATGGAACCATCATAAGAACCTATTATAGTTGACTAGCACCATACGCAAAGTTAGTCAGTAAAATCATGGTAAAATATAAGCTTATACAAATGCAAATACATTTACATGTTCTAATTAAAACAATCCAATCATGCAAATATTCTCTTTAATTCTACCAAATTACACCTTTGTTATGAGGGAATATTACGTAACTTTAGTAGGTATGTTAATATTACACATACATAAAATACTTCTAATCTAAAGATATATCACACCAAGGTAAACAATCGAACTTTAAAATGGAAACAGACAAGTTAAAATGTTAACATACTTGTATCTTACAAGATTATCCCATGCATTTTATCATTAATATGGTTACTAATATATTGTTTAGTAAAGACAACATCAAAAATAAGGATCACATCACAACCACCCAGTTAAAATTTAGATTTCAAAAATATATATAATTATAATACATAATGACATTAAAAATATGTGTCTTTCGCATATGCCATTGTATTTTTTGTCTACTGGACGAAACTATTTACACAGACATTCTGATAGGTCACAGTACCAGGTTTTCTGACTGTCCCAAATAATGTTATTGTCTGCTGTTTGACAAAATATTGCAGTCACTTAATCCAATAATATGACCTAAGAGTTAAACTCGCTAACACATTTTATGACTTTTTAGTGCCTCTACTGAACAATGAATCTCAAATGAGCATTAAAAATGTATTACAAAAAAGTTAGGTAAATTCAATTGCAAAATATGAAAATATTTATATACTCTGTAATAGCCTGATTAAATTCCTCTTGTTACAACTAAGTTATTTCGCAAAATGCCCACTTACGGAAAACACAGTTCCAATAGCTACCAACAGATCTTTTGCTTAGATTGTACTGTCAGATTCCCTTGAATTCTTTTATGGCTGCCAGAAACATGATTTCTGCAATTGTATACAAAAGATTCACTCTTAGGATCTCACCATCATACTAGTTAAATAAACTGCAGTTGGTGCACATGCAAATAGTTAACAAATAGTTTGCACTCAACATAGTTAGACATCTGTTGATGCTGATGAGATCCTGCCATTCATAAAGTTAATCACTAATACTGTAATGTTATCCACAGATCCTCTGTAATATGCCTGCAATGTGAGACTCTTGGCGCCATAATCAGGTTCATCTAACCTTTCTTTAATGAACTTGACAGCTTCATCATTTGTGAATGTGTCCCATAAACCATCAGAGGCAAGTACAAGAAACATTGGCCGGTGGTCGTCTAAGTTGAAGGTCAGTATATCAGGATCAGCTATAACAAATTTCTTATCTTTGAGAGGGTAGTCGCCCATGGCACGGGAAGTTGCCAGGATGCCAGCTACACGCCACACTCCATTAAATGCAATGTAACCTCCTGCTGCTTCTATTCTTTTCTGTTCACGAACCTGGAAAAGGAAGTGGTTTTAAGTAAATATATCTATAGGTTTTGCAAATCTTTATGTGCCCTGTGCATGTTGCAGCAGTAAGGCAAAGTTGCCCATGCTGACTAGGTCATTCAAAATTGCCAATTAGGTTTTAATTAAACTTGCTATAGTTTTCAATAATACAAAATATTGGCTTTTTAATAAATGCAAAACAAAATGTGTGCTAAACAAAACGAAAATACGCCAAAAATCTCGCTGGCAACCCTAGTTTCTTTTGCACGCCTTTTGTGCCTTTTCTCTCCCGCAATGATTTAAAATGTATGTACTGCATTACCACTGAAGCTCACTCCACAGAACTCAAGTTTTGAGTACTGCTTATATTATATAACTAGCTGACCTGTGCCCTCTTAGTTGGGCGGTAAACAGTTTTACTTGTTATGATTGTCTTTTAGGAGTTCCAACCCGAGATATAAGCCAACTCTTATAACTGCTTATGGGAAAAACACTGCTTTCTCAAGTACCTACCAGATAATTTTTGATCCTGGGACTTATTATTCGCCAGGGCAAAAGAGATCTTGACAGGATACTGTGGCCTTATTAAAAGACTAGCTTCTGCCCGCCGCTTCGCACGCGTTGTACCCGGATAAAAAGTATTAATCCAGACCTACATCTATACATGTGCAAAGTTTCAGCTCAATCCCTGGGGTAGTTTTTGCGTGAAGAGGTAACAAACCTCCATACAAACTAACTTTCAGCTTCATAATATTAGTGGGATTGACATGTTGTTCAAAAAAAAAGCTATCTAATAGAAATATTACTCCATAGATTACGACAGGGATAATATCACAGATAATATAATACATATTCTCTTTAATCATTTGTCCCAATTATATGCAGTAAAAGGGAAGTCTTTCTTTTTAAACACTTGAGAACTTTACTTATTTTGTTGAATTCATAATTGTCGATAATATGACCAACAAAACATCACATAACAATTAAAACATAGAAAACTATATTATACCTTTTGTATCTTTAATATAAAAGTTAGACATAGGCTGTCGCTGACTTTTTTGTAGGCATTATCAAGCTTATAATACATATTCTCTTTAATCATTTGTCCCAATTACATACCTATATGCAGTAAAAGGGAAGTCTTTCTTTTTAAACACTTGAGTACTTTACTTATTTTGTTAAGAATTCATAATTGTCGATAATATGACCAACAAAACATCACATAACAATTAAAACATAGAAAACTATATACCTTTTGTATCTTTAATATAAAAGTTAGACATAGGCTGTCGCTGACTTTTTTGTAGGCATTATCAAGCTTATAATACATATTCTCTTTAATCATTTGTCCCAATTACATACCTATATGCAGTAAAAGGGAAGTCTTTCTTTTTAAACACTTGAGTACTTTACTTATTTTGTTAAGAATTCATAATTGTCGATAATATGACCAACAAAACATCACATAACAATTAAAACATAGAAAACTATATACCTTTTGTATCTTTAATATAAAAGTTAGACATAGGCTGTCGCTGACTTTTTTGTAGGCATTATCAAGCTTTAAAACTTTTTTTCTAGAACTCAAACATATACCCCTCATCATTAAGGCACATAGAAAATATGCAATAGTTAAGGTCGTAAGAAATGTTTTCGTTAACCTTTTTTTCTCCGACTTACTTTGCAAATCCTACTACCACAAGTCTTTTAATTTTTCGGGTTACTTTATAGCCTATATTTATTTATTTATTTATTTAATACTTTGTGCACAAAAACAATGTACAGAGGAGGACTTAATGCTAATAGCATTTTCTACCAGTCAACCTGGGCGTGCAAGAAAAAATGAGAAGGCACTAACAACAGAAGTAAGGAAAATTTCTACATAAATATTAATTAACATAAAAATATATACTTATAGTTAACATAAAATATACCAACACATTATATAACATAAATAAATAAATATATATATACATATTTAAAATATATAAATAATACATAATAGCTTATGGGCCTAAGAAGGGAAATGAAATAAAAATAGAAAATTAAGAACTGGGATGAACCTTATCTACAAAATATTTGCGAGCTGCCTGCTTGAAACTCTGCTTTGTTTCACATTTCCTAATATTCAACGGTAGAGAGTTCCAGAGGCGGACGGCCACGACTGCGAATGAATTGTCAACAAAAGAAGTTCGATGACTCGGAGTTGCAAGAATAAGGGTATTTGATGATCGGAGTTCTTTATTGTGACCATCTGCCACAAATTTGACAACTACGCTTAAGTATGATGGAGCCATTGGGTCTTTCAAAATCGAAAACAGAAGGCAGAGGATTCGAAGATTGCGTCGCTCACGTATCGGAAGCCATTTGAGCTTGGCTCTGTATTCCGAGACATGGTCATACTTACGGAGACCGTAGACGAACCGAATACAGTTGTTTAATAACCTGTCTAGTTTATTGAGGTGGTCTTCCGTAAGGTCAAGTGCACACACGTCTCCATAGTCAAGAATCGGAACTAGAAGGGAGTTTACAAGCGTGATTTTAGTGGAAATAGGAAGGAAATTTTTAAGACGGAAAATGGCATGGTATGATGCGTAGAACTTACGGGAGATTTCCTTGACATTTGGAGACCAGTTTAAATTTGTGTCTATGATGATTCCCAGGTCTTTAACTGTTTGAGAGAAAGGAATTGCGACACTGTTGAGATAAAGTATGGGAAGATTGGAAAAGTTGATCTTACACAACTGACGTGAACTTCCAACGATAATGGCTTGGCACTTGTCAGGATTTACCTGTATGCCATAATTCAGTGACCAAGTGTAGAGACGTGCTAAATCATCGTTAAGTAATTGAATTGCGTGAGCCAAATCACCTGCTGGAACAGCGTAGTATAGCTGCAAATCGTCGGCATACAGGTGAAATTTGCTGTGTAAGAGAGGAGAAAGAAGATTGATAAAGAGGGAGAAAAGCAAAGGGGATAAGATTCCACCCTGTGGTACTCCAGAGTCTATGTTTTTCCAAACAGAAAAATTTGCTCCATGACGAATAGTCTGTCGGCGACCTTTTAAGTACGAGGAAAACCAGTTAACAGCAATTGGAGAAAATTTTAATCTAGGAAGGATAGCTAAAAGCAGATTGTGGTCAACAGCGTTAAAAGCGTTACTAAAATCTACCAGAACCAGCACAGTGACTTGTGAGTTTTCCATACTGCCCCTTATGTCCTCAGTAACCTTTAGCAACGCTGTTGTGGTGCTATGGCCAACTCTGAATCCAGATTGGAGAGGGTTAAGAAGTTTATTAATGGATAAAAAATCAGTTACTTGCTTATGAACCACAGACTCTATGACCTTAGACAGAAAGGGCAGTATGGATATAGGGCGAAAATTCTTGGGAATAGTTGGATTAGGGACTTTCGGAAGAGGGAGAACATGTGCCTTTCGCCATTCGTGGGGGAAGTTACCACTGTACAGAGAAAAGTTACGCCGGGAGAAGTTGGTCCAATATATAAAGAATCATTACTCGACCGATGTTGTCACTACCAATTGCCTTGGATTTGAAGGATTTGATAAGTTTAGATACAGAGTCTTGACTAACTGGTAGAAACTCAAAGGGAGTAATGTTTGTTATGGGAAGAGAATTTATGTTTGAGAGAGTAGTTTTCTTAATCATAGGGTTAAGCTTATCACCAGAAGTAAAGTGGCCGTTTAAAGTATCAATGTCAACGGTGATTTTCACATCAGTGTGTTTGATTTTACCTAGACCCAAAGACCTCAAGAGTTTCCAAATACTAGACGGCATTGAGAGCTCAATTTGTTCTGAGATGTAGCGTTTTTTAGCACTTTTAAAGAGTAGATTACATTGATTTCTTAACCTTTTATAAGTGGTCCAGTTCTCATCGGAACGGTCACGTTTATATGCCCGGAAAGGTCGGTCTCTTCTAGACATGGCCTGTCTTATGGTTTCATTAAACCAGGGGGCTGGGGGACGTTTGATTTTAATTGGACGAATGGGAGCATGTTTGTCTATAGTAAAGGAATTAATTTTCAAAATCGGTTCAGTAGGCCCAGAGATTACCCCCTACAACCTCACAAACTACCTCTTTATAATATTAGCATAGAAGTATAGATAAGTGTTTTATGAGCGTTTTGGTAAGTTGATGTGATAGGAAATAAATAATAATAAATATTGCTGGACAAATCACACAACACCATCTAGCCCCAAGCTAAGCAGAGCTTGTGTTGTGGGTACTAGATGACTGATATACTTAATACATTATACTACATAGATAGATATTTTTATTATATATAGAAAAACACCCTGAACAAATATCTGCAGATCGTGCAGACATTTGTCCCGAGGCGGGAATCGAACCCGCAACCCCTTGCGTCGCAGGCGGACCTTCGCCCGCTGCGCCACAGAGCTTGTCGGAAAGCAACTTGTTCTTGTGTAATTTTTACCTGTTGTGGTTTATGGTCAAACGATACTGGGATGGCATTGCCACGAGAGTCACACATCACACCTCTTGAGTCACCAACATTAGCAACATACAAAAAATTGTTTTCCATGATTGCAATGAGGGCTGTAGTCCCAGCAACATTCAATGATCTCTTTGCAGCTTCCACAAGTAACCTATCTGCAGCAAGCACTTCATCTGTCAACAGCTTCCCAAAGTTAATCTTGCGTTTGTCCAAATAACTGGATAGGGGAATATTGACATTCCTTACAGGGGGCATATTTGGTCTCACTTCTCTAGTAATGGCCCTACTTTTAGATAGCTGAGCTAACAACAGTGGATCGGTAATCTCTTTCTTGGAGGAGTCATCAGCAGTACTGGCAGATTTTTTAAAGCTGTTTCTTTTTTCAACAGTTTGTTTATTATCTTCCTTTGGTTTTGTCTCCTCTGGTGTTTCATTGTTAGGAGTTATTACCAGTTTTCCATCTCTAAAAGCGCTCAATTCGACAATCTTGTTATGCAAATTTTGGATGAGGTGATCTTTGGCGTAGTTGGCTGCAAACTCTCCACCGTGACCGTCAAAAATTGCAAACAAAGAGATGCCAGTGTCATTGATGTTCTCATTGATGATGAATCTGTCTTCCATGTGCATACGCCTTCCTTTGATCGCGTAAACCGCACTTAACGAACCCTTCAACTCCCAGCTCTGTCTATTTGCGTCTCCTTCCATCAGTTTCATGCGCTGGACGGCGCTGATAGGGCTCATGGCCTGAGCAAGTCTGCTGAGCATAGTACGACTCCATAGTTCTATCGTTTGAAGGTACATAAACAACAGTATAAATGCTACAGTAACCATAAGCACTTCCGAGCGCAGAAAATAAAGTCGCACCATCTTCCATAAATAGCTCGCGGGCGCATCAAGCGGGGCGCTGCTTGAAAAACGTGATAATATTTTCATGAAGGACTGAAATGTTTGGTGTAAAACTCTGTCCTCCAGTTCGTCTTCCATTGCCTTGAAGTGGTTTTGCACTGGTTATTATAAAATATCTTACTAAAACAGATTTTTCGCTAACTCAAAACATTTTTGTAAACACAGCTCTTTCATGATCAATTCATGAATATGAAATAGAATGAATGAGTCACAAGAATGAGTGAATGTCTATCTGACATGTTTGTAATAAAATGAGTGAATGGATGTTATAATGGAATGGAAGTGAATGGAAGTCATCGCGATGGCGGCGACGTTGACATCTTGCTGAAAATGACAAGTGTGCACTTTAAAAGATGATAAAATCATTCATTAGGTGGTAGCTTGTTGCTAAAAATACCCATAACGCTATAGGAATATATTTATATGAAAATACTCATCATCAGCATCATGAAATTAAATTATGTAAAATATGAATTGTGTAGGTTTTACTGGAGTTTCTCAAGGTATAGTTGTATGCCTTAAATTTAAACTTGCGGATGGGTTTTTTTGTAGAGATAGAACGGTGATAGCGGATATTCTGCAAGCTACGAGGCCGGAGCGCCGGATATTCGGCCCTTTATCGCGTTAAGAACACCGGACTTAGCTCGTATGACAGCTTCTTTGAAAGCTGAATTGGAAATTCGTTTTAAATACCTACTTAGGAGAGAATCCAAACTACCTAATTGCTACTCAAGGTTTAAGTAAGACTGTTTAATAGTTCTTGAAACTGAAAGAGCCGTCACAGTTTGCTAGAATTTATCTTTCACCACCTGGCAGTAGCGTTTTACAGTGAAAAGCAAAAGCTGGTCTGGTATACGAAGCCAACCGGAGTCGCCTCTTACCAACAAATGCGGAAAATTTAGTATTCTTCACCACAATTTGCCACTTGTTAATTTTGTGTATGAGACATACAAGTTTTGACGTAGGTACGATTACAAGTTTATAAAATGAAAAATTTTAATTAACCCCCGACACTTTACCTAGTCTCGGAGTTTTGCAATCTACACATCATGCCCTTTCATTTGATACCACGCTTGGGTATATTTGGAAACATTCAATTGTTCACCCCTACTTTTAACCCCCATATCTCATGAATGGCTCCACGGATTTCTGTATAAATTCCTGTTTAGCATTTTACACAATTATTGTGTAAAATGCTAAACAGGAAGCCTCCTTTCATTTGATACCAAACTCAAATTGGATATATTTGGAAACATCCGATTATTCATCCCCATATCTTGTAAACTTTTTAACCGATTTTAATAAAACATGTTGAAGAACCACCGCCGGAAAACCTGTATTTAAATAAAAAAAGATGCATGCAAATCGGTCTACTCGTTTAAGAGCCACGGTGCCACAGACAACAGTCAAATTTATAACACCCCTCATTTTTGTCGGGAGTTAATAAAAACAAACGGTGTCCATAACCTATTGTGGTATGATTTGTGTAAAATAATAAGATTTTTTTTAATATCACTACCCGGAATCCGGCTGGATACTGAATTACTATACGGTATCCAGCCTTGTTTTTAATATCTGGCCGGATACCCTTTTTTTTTGTTTCACATAATAATGATAAACCATTATAAATCGAGAAAAATATTCAATTGTATTAGGCATACATATAGCAGTTTTTTGTTGAAAATGTAATTATTTTATTACTATTATTGAGCTGATAGAAGCCATTACTCAAAAGTGTATTATTGCCCGCTTATTGGCGTTTCGGCTAGTGATGTTGGTTGAACCTGCCTATTCAATATTTTATAAATTTTTGGGTTTTATGATTGTAAATTACAATCCTGCTTATTATTTGATAAAACATGGTTCAAATTGTTATCTACCTACTCAAAATACTATAACGTTAGATAATTAACTACTTAACAACCTGGCAAGCGTTTTTGGACTACTTAACAAATAGCTAAAACTGTAGGTCTGACAAATCTCCTTCCAAGGTTTAAAAAATAAATTATACGATCAGCAATCCAAGAAAGCTCCAACCTAATAATTATAAGTAAGAAAAACACATGATTTTTTTTATAAATTGTATTAAAACAGTGAATTTTAAAATACAAATAGGACACAGAAATGGAGAAAGGGGATAATCCTTTGTGCATTTTTATACTAGATACAATAGAATTAATAACAAGTATAATGTTGAATGAAAGCCTCTCTAACCCCCTTACTTATAAACGGTGATAAATTTATACAGCACTTAGTTGCCAGTATAAGCGACATAAAATTCGCCAGTTAAGTTCTACTAATTTAAATCAGTGTTAATAAGTATAGGATGGTAATGTTTAATTAAATAATTTAAATTATATTACTAAGTACATAGATAAATACAATGTAATTTATAATTATATAGCATAAAGGTCTACTTTACATGACATGACCTTTGCTCGCTAAGATATTTTGTGTATCATTCTTAATTGCGAATAGATCCCGTTCATATGACCCAAATAAAAAGAAGAATTGGGAAGTTTAATTACCTTAGTTGAATTTCTGTTTTCTTTTGTGAATATTCGGCCGCATTATTTTAGTACTTAACAAACAAATAAATAAAAACAAGCATAAAATTTCAATTGTATATAAAATAATAATAAATTAACATTTAAAAAGACGACACACAAAAAATTATTTGAAGGTACGTGTAGAGTTTGTCAATGTACAAATCCACTATGTATCTAATATACTTCAGCCAAATTCGATGTGCAAAAAATGTAAACACACACTTGAATACTTATTTGCTTGCTTACTGAGCGTTGTTTTTTTGACAGAAATGATAATTTAGATCATAGATAGGATAGTCTACAATCCACAATTTAATAAATTAGGCCAGGTGCGTGTCGGACCACGCGCTATGTAGAGTTCCGTAGTTAACCCTAGAACTGTTGTTAGTAGTTGGTGTATTTTTTTTAACGTTTACAAAAACATTATCAACAGGAATTTATTCCGGTATGTTTGGTAAACCGTATCACTTATTTGAGCGACAATTTCTCTGAAACCAAAAAAGCTAGCTTAACCGTTATATTTTTAAAGAAATGAAACTATAACGGTTAACCTAGTTTTCCTATAAATGTCATGGCTACATGCATGTTTATTTTTACTTTTTTAAAGCTAGCAGTTTAGACTGTAGAGGGGGGGGGGGCTCGAAAAACGTCCAATAGTATTAAAACTTCAATATTTAGCAAACGGAAGTCTAAATCGAAAAAACTGTCTTCAAAACCCCTAAATGCTTATTAAATACCTATTTAACGATACCTACGATCCTTGTTTTACTATGGAACCCTAAAAAAGTAGTGCATAAATACCTATTTAACGATACATAGGTACGATCCTTGTTTTACTACGAAACTCTAAAAAAGTTATGCATAAAAATCAACGAGTAAAAAGTGGTTCGTAGGGTTAGTTTACCTTTTGTCCCCATCGAATTTGGATGAAGTATGTATAGTAGACTATAGTCGTAAAGCTTGGTGAAGATGAAATCTTTAAAAACGTGTAGAAAAGTCTAGATTCGCCTTGCGCTAACAGCTAATCTATATTACATGAGCTCACAAAATGGGCGCATACTATTTGGAATCTTTAACTTAACCTATTTTGAGCTTTCAGTTATTGTTTTACACAAACAACAAATACAAAGTCGAAAACCTCGAAATTATGCTAAGGTAAGCATCAAGCGGCAGTGCGTCGACTCACCTGCGGCACTAAATTTGGCCTTTTGCATCTTCGGACACTATAGTAGGTACCTGGGACATAATTAGATGTTAGGCTTGCCCAGTGGCTGACTTTATAAATCATCTATATTGCATTATCTATGCTATCTATAATAAGATGTTAAAGACCAAATTTAGCCGTGGGGTGGCGGCAGTAGAATGTTGCCCCTCCTATCTTGCCCGTAGATGTACTAGATAAATTACGTCACACTGTTAATTGAGCTCTGCTTTGTTGCATTCGGAAGATGAAGCCAAGCTATTTAACAATAAGAATTTAGTCTATGGTTTAGGTCCAATAATTTGTTGAAATTAACTCTAAATGAGTTCTAATCAATCATGTTGTATTGAAATATCATCACATCGTTGAGTGAAAATTGCTTCCTTAATTAAAATGTAATGAGACATAATAAGTAACCTGAGCATTCTTTAGGTTTTCCTTGATCACAATAATGACCTCAGTTAACTCAAACATAATCATGATGGAAGTCACGAGTTGGCAACAAAAGCAATTCAGGTATTCAAGTAACCTATGACAGCGGTCGAAATGATCGTATTTTGTCGCAGCCACATCGACAATACTTTGCATCTAACATGTCGAACCACACCTAAAATTATCTAACTAACTTTACAGAATTGGTGGTTATCTTTGTTCTAAGTGAATTTAAATTACGTTCTTAAGTTAACATAGAAAGGCTATACTGCTACCTAGATTTATATTGAAGGTTGTTTCCACCGTGAGAAGTGGAAGCAGATGGGAGAGATCTTTGCCAAGCAGTGGGACACATTGTAGGTTCATAAAAAAATGTTTCGATCTGACGTCGAAAATCCTCTCAAAAACTTGCCCATTGACAAAACAAACATTGCGTCTGAGTGTCTGCTGTGGTTCTAATTTTTTTTAAGGTAACCGAAATCCAGCGCATTTTTTGTGAATTTGTTTATCCTCAATAACGGATAGTTTTTATTACTCCGAGTACAGTGAGTTTGATGAACTCTGCATGAAAATGACTTCCTACTACATGCGCTTTCGCCAGGGAATAAACAGACAGATTTAAAATTGTTTTTGTTATAGGTATCGTTTATACCTTTATTTCATTTTAATAATGTAAAAAACTGTTATTTTGACATTGTAAAGAACACTTGAATTTTCTTTTCTTGTATAGATAGATATCTGAAATACAAACAAAGAAAACAAAATGAATTTTATGACAGTTTTGTCGCAGTATGTTGCTTGCGAACTTGTTTCTATAGGTGACATTATAGCTAACTATCTATTGAAGGTATACTTTTAAAAATGCTAAAACTTCTACAGTATTACACTTTAGTTAGGTATAAAACATTACGTACTAGCGAATACAAGATACAAATTTAGAAAAGGGACAAGAGAGATGTTATGGCACTGGTTTTGATCAGATCTCGTTTAGTTTAACTAGAACATTTACTAAGTCAAGAGGATGGAACTGCTAATTGACTTTTAACCTAAATACGTCTACCTATGGTAGGGTTTACGTTGAGTTCGACATCAGTCTTTATTCGGTTATTGTAAACGTTTTTGGGCGATATCATTAAATTAAAACTTACACCTTGTTGCTTGTTGTAATTATACTAACACGTTTCGACATTCTTTTTTAAACATTCGCGATCACGACACATTAGTAACACGTATTTAACCGGGTATTTATATGGTCTTCGTGCGAGGGTAGTCTGAGGTGACTTAGCTTTGCTGCAGTTAACTCCAACACGTCAGTCTTCCCGTAACCGCGACAGGGGCAATCCGTCGAAACGCCGGACAAAAAAAAAGTTATATAACGCGATTAATACCAGAGTAAATATGTGTTAATGCATCCTTGTTATTTTTGACCTACTTTACAATCGTAATGTATCACGAATTTACGATTTTATTTGTGCAGATTCAAAAATGGTTTTAACTTTAGCAAATGTCTACGTCTCAAATAGTTTTGCCTACTAATAGTAGTAATTGCTTCCATACAAAATGTCACAATTAAACTGATATAGACAAAACCATCGGCCGATTGAATATTGAATATGTATCTACGTAAATCGGTTCCCCAAGCATCGAGTACTCTGACGTCACATACACTTGTGGCCTCCTCTTGAAGCTAAGGCTTTCAAGGATATGTCACTAAAGTGAAGTTCAAAATGGGCTTAGTATTTCGGAGGTACTACTCAAGCGTTGCTGGAATCAAGCTCTACTCCCGTGACGGTTGTACTGAGGTTCCCGTTCACTAGTATGTCTTGCAGCGGCTGTCCTAACACGGTTGATAGAGAATCGCTCAGTTTGTAGTAGTTGGTTTCGAGGGCCTCGTGGTAGGACACTTGATCGGAGCTTATCAGTTTGGTGTTAAGTTGCAGCGCCGCGTGGCATATTGTCAGGAACTCTCTGTAAGGATCAACGTCAATATATAATATTGGTATATTTATGGTATCATACTCGACAAACAAACAGAAAATACCAGGGACTAAACTAATTATTTTTTTATATTAGTTCCGTTAGTCGTAAAGGAAAACTTGATTGTGGATTATTGGACTACGTCCGTGGCTGATTCGATTCCCGCTGCGTGACTAATATATAAAAACAATATTTTTTAGTTTAGTTCCGTAAGTCGTAGCTGTAAGATACAAATTATTGTACTGACTTGAACGTATTTTTCAGCTTGTCGACCATGTCGTCTGGATACATCTGCGCAAGGGTCGGATCTAGGAAGGCGTTAGCGTACGCCAGCGGCCCCGCGTTCACTTGCACGCAGACGCTGCCCTGTAACCTGAATTATAAAAATTATGAATTATAATAATATAAATTATTATATTAAAATAATATGAGGTGCGGGACCTAGGTGTGTGCCTGGACTCCAAGCTTTTGCTTGACGTCCATGTAGATACAATCGTTAAAAAAGCTTTTCGTATGCTGGGTTTTGTTTTAAGAGTTAGTAAAGACTTCAAACACACCGCTTCTTTAATAACTTTATACAACAGTTTTGTGAGATCGACTCTTGAATATGCCTCTGTTGTTTGGAATCCTCAATACAACGTTTACATTGAACAAATTGAGAGATTGCAAAACAAATTTTACAAACATTTAGTATATAGATGTGCCATGAATAAGTTACCCTTACCTTCTTTAACTTCGTTACGTGAAAGAAGAACTCTACGTGATCAAACATTTCTATATAAAGTCATAAATGGACATATAGACACGCCATATCTTTTAAATAAAGTAAGATTTAGATGCCCGCGAATCAGTTCTCGGAATAAACAACTGTTTCAGCCATCCACAACCCGAACTAAATATGCGTCTAATACTTTTGTGAACCGATCTATGAACTGTAACAATAACATGTTTTCTGATATAGATATTTTTGACCTCTCTCTTTCTAAATTTAAGCTTGCAGTTATAAATCAACTACTCTCATCGCATTCTGTGTAACCTTATTCTAATTTAATTTTTTATTTTTATTTTAAATTTAATACTGTTATTATATAATATTCCTTCTTTAGTCACACAATTATAAGACACTTTTTATGTTTTGTTTAGGTAGGTATAACATAATTTCCACCAATTTTTCGTATATAAGTTTTAAAAATTAGTGGAAACTTTATTGGATTGTGTAATACTTTATATTTAAGATTTAGATTGTATTATTGTTCTGTGTGTTTTCCCAAATAAACTTAAATAAATAAATAAATAAAAAAAACCATTGATTTATACAGATGCTCAAGAATACTAGTTATTTGTTATACAAGAGTGCAAGTTTAACCGCGTGCTCAATTTTGATGTCTGAGCAAGCGAAGGATTCTAAAGTTAGAATCCTGAGCGTTAGCGAAGGAATCAAAAGAGCATGAGGTGAAAAATCTTTGCACTCGAGGGCAACACGTAACTTTTCATCCCACCTCAGCGAGGAAATGACTAAATGAAAAAAAAAAAAATGGCGCGCGCAAAGCAAATTAAAAAAAAGTACACCAAGAAGGTTCCGAGTCTTTAACAAATTAAAAAAGGTTGTATAATAAATTCGGCACCATGGAGGGAGAAGTAAATAGGTTTAAATGATGTTTTAAATTCACAAACTTAGTGCACACGATGTTCTAAATTCAATTTACATTATCCTCTAGCGGATAAAAATGACTTTTGCACTCAGATATCGAAGAGCAAAAATACTCTTTCCGCGATGATGAAATGATGAAAAATAAATTAATGGCTAAACATTTGACACACAACCGAGTCAGGTTCTTGTCTCGTCTTTTCCTGAAGCGATTATTTAGAACTAAGCGAACTGTTTAGAACATGTGGTGGATACAGTTTCTTTATATCAGGTCAACTTTAGCGTTGACAATCTCTTTAACTTAAGACTTTATTTTTCTGATATGGCGACCCCTATCAGACTATTTTCTTCAACCTGCGTTTCGACGACGGGCACACGTCGTTTCACGAACGGAAAGCAACTCGCCATCTCTGATAAGGCAACCTCTATAGGATCCTTAGCTTACCAAGCCCAACACTGGTTTAGTAAGATGGTTTCATACCTCAGATGCAGTTTCTTGACATCTGGCACATTAGCGTTGTCATCTCCGCTAGGTCGGCGACTTGGGTCTCCGGCGACCTCTATCGGATACTTAGCTTGCCAAGCCCAGCACTGGTTTTAATAAGATGGTTTCATACCTCAGATGCAGTTTCTTGATATCTGGCGCTTTAGCGTTGACAATCTCCGCTAGCTCGGCGACCTGGGTCTCCATCTCTGATATGGCGACCTCTATCGGGCTCTTCTCTTCAACTTGCGTTTCGACGACGGGCACGCGGCGTTTCACGTATGGAAAGCAGTTTGCAGCTGTAAATAAAAGTATAATGTTGTTGGTGTTATTTTTAATTAATTTTATTTGCTTCATTTACTGTGATTTAATATGTTTTGTTTAATTTATATTATAGTTGTTATTTATGTCGAATTATTATTTGTATTTGAAATTCAATGCATGTGACCTTATCTATTTCCTTAATGTATTTTGACTTTGAATTATTAACTACGTGACCTGTAAATATTTTACGAAATAAATGATTATGATTATGTTTTTGCAAACTGTAAAAGCCACGGGTCCTGAGACAAGTATTACCTTTACTTCAGCGTAAGAGTACAAGTAGTACAAATTCAATAAATAAAATAAGTGCTGGACCTTTTGGGTTTACAAAGCGCCATCTTATCTCAAATCTTGGGCTGAGATGGACGGATACTATATTGACGGTAACATTTACCATTTTTATAAAATAAAGAAACTCAATCTATATTAGGAATACGGCGATGTTCTTTGCATAATCAGTGGAAACCATCGATCAGTTATCCAATTTTTGTTTCTTGTTTGTGTTACCTTAGAACTGGATTAATTTATATAATTGTAATAGACTACCGGAGTCCCTCAAGGTATATATAGTTTCATAAATTAAACTTGCGGTTGAGTTATTTCTTTCACTTTATAATATTTGCTTGTTTTACACCCAGTTTTGATAACGGCATCCATGATAAATCGAGGTAAATATTCAGACGCAATAGGCGTCCAACTGGCGGTTTTGGTATTTACAGCAACAAGTCAAGGATTTAATCCAGTTAATAATAGAATGCGATTTAATTGTTGAAAAATTACATAATTATACAGTTCTCAGCAAACTAGAACTAACCAGTAAGATGCGTAAGCCTTAGCCTCTGATGGTGCACCGGTCCCCTAGCCGTGCCATCTCTCGTGAATGGCGTATCGAAGATGAAGCGGTGGACATTGTGTGACCGCTCGAAGGAACCTTCGCCACTGGAGCTCGTCGCAGACACGCCTTCAGGCGCCGCCCGGACCCAAGTCACTTGTATGTACGCTAACTTCGAGTCGAGGTCGTCACGTTTTACCTGTGGCATAAAAGGCTAGGTGATTAATTTGAATTTTATGTTCGTTAGGTATCGAGAAATAATGATGGGATTCATATTTTTAAAATATTTTACGACATTAAAGCATAACGACTTTATCTTGAGTCGCAATTTCGCGTGACGATACGGCGTGTCTTACTTTATGGCACATTAGGTACGACATAACTAGGACTACGACTAACTTAAACTGTAAAGCGCTTTTTCTAAGTATTTTATGATTATTTCGACTAATATTTTTTTTATTATTTAACTCAAAGATTAAAATTATTATTTGGATTTTCCACCCCTGTCACTATGCCTCATAACTAGTGAGGCATTGAAAATATGTTATATACAATAATTATGTTATTTTATCAGCAAAAAAATACCAAATTCAAAGATCCTGTTGATAATGGTGATGAGTATGTAATATGGTAGGTATGACGACACTTAGATAGGTGGCAAGTATGCATTTATGTACCTACCACTTGCCACCTATCTACGTATACTGCATGTGTGTATAATAAAACACGTAGCAAGCAAGTTCGCACACAGACTAAATTTATTCTCAACAGACACATTTACATAGACAATCACATAGATGGCGTTAGTTGTGGTTTCAGACTATTTTGTTACACAAAATAACACCTTCTCTTAACAAAATAATCTGTACATTACATACAATTTAAAACAACTTAAACTCTAGACAATCCCATCATACTTAGAAATTCAAAATGCCTTTTAAAAGCAAGGCTCTTTGTTAACAAATCTGCTGGCATTACAGAGGTTGGTATATATTTAATTATTACAAGGTTATTGGCTACACATTCTCTCACAAAATGATGTCTGACATCAATGTGTTTTGTTCTTTTGTGAAACAATGAGTTAACTGCCAATTTTTGAGAGCTTTGGCTATCACTAAATAAAGGTACTGGTAAACAATCTTCATTATTTATCTCACACAATACATTTTTTAAATAAATAGCTTCTTTGCAAGCCTCCGACATGGCCATATACTCTGCTTCTGTGCTAGATAATGCAACAGTTTTTTGTTTTTTTGATTCATAAGAAATTACACATCCTGACATCATGAAGCAAAAGCCAGTATAAGACCTCCTATCTATTGTACAAGATGCCCAGTCAGCATCCACATAACCTTTTAATTTACAATCATCTTTTTTATATACTAAACCATAACTTTTAGTTTTATGTAAATATTTTAATACTCTTTTTAAATGCTTCCAGTGAGCTTCATTAAAACAGTTATTATATTGACTTAAGAAACTAACACTAAATGATATATCTGGCCTTGTTAATACAGATAGATACATAAGGCTTCCAATCAAATTTTGATAAGGAAATGTATTACATTTCTTATTTTCATCTTTTTCTAATTTTAAATTTACTTCCATAGGTGTATCTGAAAATTTACAACTTTCCATATTAAATCGTTTTAAGATAGTTTCTACAAATTTCTCCTGGTTCACAGTAATACAGTCCTTTTTAACATTTACTTGCATACCTAAACATTGTTTGATCTGACCTAAATCATTTATTCTGAATTTAGATACTAACTCACTTTTTAACAGTTCATAAGTTAATTTACAGTTGTAGAACACAAAAAAATCATCCACAAACAGGGCTATAAAGATTTTTATGTTGTTATTGGATTTTATAAAAAGACAAGGTTCATATTTTGACTTAATATAACCTAAACCTAATAAACAGTCTTCAACTCTGGTGTACCAAGCTCTAGCTGACTGTTTAAGCCCATAAATGGCTCTTTTTAACTTTAATACCTTATTCTCACAATTTTCCATATCAGAATATTCTGGTATTTCCATAAATACATTTTCATCTAAAAAACCATTTAAGAAGGCAGTAGGAACATCCAGATGGTTAATATCTAGATCTAGTAGGACACTAGTAGCAAAAAGTAATCTCAATGTTGAATATCGGAGCACTGGTGAAAATGTCTCTGTAAAGTCCAAACCTTTCTTCTGGGTAAAACCTTTTGCTACAAGTCTAGCTCTGTAACGCACTTCACTTTCACTATTATATTTCTTTTTAAAAACCCACTTATTTTTTACCACTGTACCTGTAATTGGTCTGTCCACTTCTTCCCATGTGTCATTATCACTAAAAGATTTTAACTCTTCCTTCATTGCACTTTGCCACTGCACTTTTTCTGGTCCATTCATCGCCTCGGTGAGAGAAATCTCATCTCCAGTAATTCCTTCTGTAATACACAAATTTGCATAACCATATCTTTCTGGTGGTTTCTTTATACGTGTTGGTATTTTATTTTGATTTTTCTCCTGAGATATAACTTCCAGGGTGTCATTTCCTATGTTTTTTTCTATTGATGTTTCAAAATATTCTTCATCAGAATTTGTTGATGAGTCCTCTGCAATATATGTATCATCTTGGACTGATCTCTCCAAAGTCCCTGGTTGATCTTCCACTGATACATCCTGCTGCTCTGTTTCTTTTTCCTCTACAGTTACATGTGTTGTCGAACTGTCATTTATGTTTTCCATGACCACAACGTCTCTTGCAACAATTACTGTTCTTGAAACATAATCATACAGTCGATATCCCTTTGTGTTTTCTGAGTATCCAACTAATAACATTTTCTTGGCCTTTTTGTCCCATTTTCTGCGCTTCTCTTTTGGTACATGAGCCATAACAGGACTACCAAACACACGTAAGTGACTTATGTCAGGTTTTCTGCCTGTCCATAGCTCAAAAGGGGTACACTGGTCCAAGCTTGCAGCTAAAGAACGATTCTTTAAATATACAGCTGTGTTAACAGCCTCTGCCCAAAATTTTTTTTTCAATTGAGCATCAAATAAAAGACAGCGGGCTTTTTCTACTATTGATCTATTGTATCGCTCACACAGCCCATTTTGTTCAGGCGTATATGGTGTTGTTTTCTGATGAACTATGCCACACTGCTTGAAGTAATTTTCCATTGCTGCAGAACAGAATTCACCTCCATTGTCAGTCCTGAGTATTTTTATCCTTTTTGATGTTTGTTTCTCAACCATTTCTTTAAATTGTTTCCATTGTGTAAATGTTTCACTTTTGGATTGCAAAAAATACACAAAACTCATTCGACTATAGTCATCTACGAACAATAAGAAGTATTTAGCCATACCAAGTGATGCATTCTCCATTGGCCCACATAAGTCCGCATGAACCAATTCTAAAAGATCCTGGCTTCTTGTCAAACTACGAGGAAAGGGAAGCCTGGCTTGCTTGCCTTCACAACATACTGTACAGTTTGACTTGCTGATATCTGCCTTCTCTTGATATGACAAGCCCTCAACCGCTCCATCTTTCATCTTGTTTAGGTCATTACTGTTTATATGACCTAACCGTCTGTGCCAAGTAGTACTTGAAATCTTTACTGCAGCCGCTAACAACTGTCCAGACTTCACAATGTTTAATCTGTAGACACCATTTATCAAACAACCTTCACCAATGCAGACATTTTCTTTATTGTATATGCAACATCCATTCTGCTGGAACAACACCCTGTTGCCGCTGGACATAATTCTGCTTACTGACAATAAATTTGTGGTTAGGTTTGGTATACACAAAACATTGTTCACATTTATGTCGTACTCTGAATTTCCAACACGAGTCGTAATCTGTAGATCTCCAGAACACAGCACTTGAACACTTTCTTGATTTGCTACGATAATCTGTTTTGTTTTTGGTTGGTAAGAAACATTTGACAACATGTTTTTATTCGACACCATGTGAGTGCTTGCGCCCGAGTCGATATACCAATCACTTGGACTGAAATCTCCGGATAAAAACATTGCACTAAATGCATTCGGTTCTTTCTGCATATCGTTGAATTTGCATTGGTTTTTATAATGTCCAATGCGTTTGCATTTGTAGCACTTTATATTTTTTGCTGGTTTGACATTACTGTTCGGACTTGAATTTGACGTTCCGTTACTGCCGCCATTTTTCCCAAAACCACTTTTCTGCCGAAATGAATTTTTTGCAATGAATGCGCCCTCCGATTTGACGATATCCACGTCGGCACTCATGTCCAATAATTTGGTTTTTATAGCATCTGCACTTATGACCATACCTGAATGCTCGATGGCCATTATCATAGGAGAGAATTTTTCTGGAAGTCCGGCTAACAGAAGCGATCCGATCAACTTCTGCGCTGTTTCAACTAACTGATTTACATAGCTGGTCATCGTATCACAGCTTTCCAAACGAATAGAGATCAGGTTTCTAAGTAAACTGATTCTTCGTGTAAATCCGGAGTCGTCGAACAAAGACTTTAACTTTTGCCACAAAGCATGTACCGTGGTTTCATTTTTGATGTGGACATACAGTGATGGGTCGATCGTCATGATCATCTTCGCTCTAGCCTTCCTGTCGTCCATATCGGGCAAAACTGTGCTGGCCGCGATGTCAATTCCCTCCAAAATTAGAAAATTTTCGACAGCGAACGCCCAATCGTCATAATTGTCTCTCCCTTTCAACTTCGGCACATTTACGGAGTAATTCCCTGCCATACTTTTGTGCACTATAAATGTTACGAATATTCACTTTTACTGATTAAGTATCTAACCTTTTTTGAAAAAACGGGACTGGGCCCCCTATAATAAAACACGTAGCAAGCAAGTTCGCACACAGACAGACTAAATTTATTCTCAACAGACACATTTACATAGACAATCACATAGATGGCGTTAGTTGTGGTTTCAGACTATTTTGTTACACAAAATAACAGTGTGTGCTACTTGCCACCTATCTACGTATACTGCATGTATGTGCCACTTGCCACCTATCTACGTATACTGCATGTATGTGCCACTTGCCACCTATCTACGCCTGTTGCCAACCTGTAGCGAGATACGTAGCCTGCCGGTTTTTGTTATTATAATGAATTGTGATCGCGAAAGTTTACAAAAAACTAGTATATACTTTATTTCCATAATAAAAACTTGTAACCATTTAAGCTCTGACACCGTGAATCTTTAATCTTTATCAAGAATCGTTCCCTGTGTATTTATTCGTCGAGGTAAGTTAGCTTCTGTACATGGCATGCATTCAATAAACAATTAAGTTTTATTAATAGTTAATTAGTTAAAAAAAATAGTTTAGTTTATTTCTACAACTTAATTATAATAAACAAAAATGCCGTGAGGTGTAGCCCCTCGTCTCTTGCCGGTGGATGCAGTAAGAATCTGCCAAGGGATACCTCCGAAAGACGAGCAGCAGATTCTTTCCGTGTATCAACATCCTGTACTGCGCTCGCAGCTAGTATAGCGACTCATGATCTTGGAGATCCACGAGGGAGGCGTATGTCCAGCAGTCGACTTCAACAGTTGAGTTCAACTCACCGGCGCAGAGTCCATGATCATCTTAACATGCTCAGTCCCAAACTTCTGCTCATAGTAGTTCTGAAGCTTTTCCGATATTTCGCTGAGTGACGTGCACTTCGGCTCCTTGTAGATAAACTCCAGGCCTTCCTCGTCTTCACCGAAGTGGGCTTTCCCGAAGAACGCGACGCGGTAGAACCTTGAACAACCATTTAAGCACGTAATTTTGGGTTCATTCTGCGCGCAACTTTGGCGAAAAGTGCATAAGTTTTTTCCAAATCAACAGGAACAGGTTGGTTTTAAAGTTCCGTAGTACAATAAGGAACCCTTATAGTTTCGCTTTGTCGGTCTGTCTTCGGCTTCGCGAAAAGACTATTTTTAGTCGTATAAAGCTGTAATTTTGAATGGACATATAAAATGATCACACCGAAATAACTGTACAAAAAATCAAGAAAAGCAAGTTCACACAAAATGTCATCCACTACTATATCAATCAACTCTAACATTTGAATAGAAAAAGAGGCGACCTATGTCGTCATTGAGAGGACCTGAATTATTAGCCGATAGACTGGCAAGCTGGTCCATGATTTAACTCGGAAAACATAATAACAAATGAATGTAATGTATATTGGCCATTGTCACTTTCGCTTATGTGTTCACAATTATGTATATTTTAATCTGTGCAATAACATAATTATGTTCTAATATGTCATAATATGTGCACTAGGTACCTACGAGTAAGTTAAATAGTTGCTAAGTGGACAACCTGCGAAAAGCAGCCTGCGAGCCGTGGACAAGTGTCTTTATGGGGAGCTTTTATATCGTAGTAGACTAAAAAGGGCTGACGTTGATAATAAAATAAATTAATAATATTGCTGCACATTTGTCTCGGTAGTAGCTAGCTCTTAAGGAAGCAGAGCTTAGTGCTATAGAAACCAGATAACTTATGTAATACACAATCATGATTGCACTCACCTCCCCAGCAACCTCTTCCCGGAATTATTGACTTCGATGACCTTGGCGTACGCCTTAGTCAGATGCTGGTAGCAAGCCAGGAGAGCTTGATAGTCCTTCCGCTTCTCGTGGATGGGTATTATTAGCCGGTAGAGGGGGCCGAGCAGTTCATACCGTTCCGCCTTGTCGACGTACTCGGTGCATAGCATGAGGTGCTCCAATAGAGCTTGTTCGTTGTAGTGCACATCCGTCATACCTGGAAGGATTAGGAAATGAGTCTATGCTTAGGCCAAATTCGATGTAGAATGTTTGTAAGCAAACTGTCATACTTAAAATGGAATTGCTTCTTAAGGGTTGGTTTTTTGACCTAGTTAATAATAATTTATATAGAAGGGAGTGGTCACAAATCCCCAATTTATCATAATATAATAACATAATAAGGACCAACCTTTTGTCCAGCTGGGGGATGAAATAGGCTAAGCAAAAATTACAAAAAAGAAGCAGGGCACAGCTAGGTTCGATCCCTACGATGCCTTGGGGTCCATCCATTAGCTACGTCACGAGCTTAGTGATTGTTTTAAGCCCCCCTTCCTCCTTGTAACAGCTGGGCACGGCACATTTGTGTGATTGTGCTCCGTCCCTAGTGTGACGTCACATACATATATTGCAACTGTACATCTAGAGATTATGAAAATAAAACAGTAGTTCCGATTTATTTCAAATTTATCTATCTGAGTGAGACACGATATAAAGTTTCACAGGAAATTAAAACACAAATTGTGTTTGTGTTATTATTTTCTTAACTTCTATTGTTATGTTGATGGATCATGCTTTTTTTTCTTTTTCTTTCTAAATGTTGCTTGGCGACAGAAATGCGCATAGGTTTTCTTAATACATCTGTCCTATCATTAGCTTTTATGGTTTTTTATGCAGGTGGATAACACTAGGTTCATGCGAATATGGGAAATTCAATTTGTCATTATTTTTCTACCGCAGGGTACCGTGCCGGAAGTAGAATGTGGCCCCTACTCTCTGGCCTACCACGCCTGCCAAGCGTGGCGAGTATGTCAACAACCCTTGAGGGAAGCCTTTGTTCAACAGTGGACGTCCTACAGCTAAACAGAGTTTATCGAGAACTGAACAATTTAAATATTTACCATAGTAACCTTTCTGTCGTTTTAATAGCCTGGTCAAATTAGCTTCAAAAATAGGGGTAAGGTTACATTAATTCACACAGAGCTGAAAATTGGCATGAATGTTGGAAACACTATTACAAACAATTTGTCAAAAGTCCCCATCGATCCGATGTGAGCAAAGAAATGTATTCAAGGTCAAATGTTGTAAAAATCGGTTTTTTGCATTTTTCAACTAAACGGCAAGTTTTATCATAAAAATAGCTGAGACAAAAATTATTCATTATGCGATTATCTATAAAAACTGCCTCTACACTTTTTTTTCCTAAGCGGTGTAAGTTATAATTAATTTTCCCAAATTAATTATAACTTACACCGCATTTATCTTTTCCAATAGTACTATTTTAAAATCAATATATTAATATTTTTAACTCAACAGGACAACAATAGATCGTGGAATAGGCCTACCGGGGAAACCACGTTAAAAAAAACGCGCCAAGTGCACTACCTCACGGCTGGCGCGGAAACGTACATTTTATGAAGAACACAACTTTTTGCATCGCTGTATCTCCGAAATGGTGATTCTTAGGAAAAAAGTGCAAAGGCAGTTTTATACTAATCGCATAATAAATAATTTTTGTCTGAGCTATTTTTATGATAAAACTTGCCGTTTAGCTGAAAAATGCAAAAACCCGAATTTTGGCAACATTTGACCTTGAATAAATTTTTTCGCACACATCGGATCGATGGGGACTTTTGACAATTTTTTGGTAATAGTGTTCCCAACATTCATGACAATTTTTAGCTTTGTGCGAATTAATGTTACCTTGAATTTCTATTTTGACCGGGCTATAATCGCGTTCTGCTATATTTATTGTTCATGTACGAATTTGTACATACTTAAAAATACTTATCTAAGTCTCGTATAAATTAGCTCAAGGTTCATTTTCACATAAAAGTCTGATAGACAAGTACCTATATAATTTGTAATCTTCAGTGTTAAACCACACTTAGGTACATCATTTCAAGGATATGAAAAACCAAACCAGTCAAATCATGGTGGTTAAATTCGGAATCTTAAATTTTTGATTATTTCCTTACATTTCCTTGGAAAGTATATAGTTATATTTTTAGTTAGATGCATTTATGCAAGCGTCAATTTAGGCTTATATTTAGAGAAAATAGGAGACATAAAATATAACTTTTGACTATCACAGTTTTTTTAGAAATCATTGAAAGTTGAAATTTTTTACATTCAGTCAGGTATCGAAAATGAGATGGCGCTGTTGAGGTTCTCCGAAGAGTTAAAATTATATTGGTGTTTTAAGCTCAGATATATTGAATAATAACACGAATCCTCAGCGGACAAATCCGACTCCTTCTTGACCGGTTCTATTTATGTATTATTAATCGCGTTAGATCGTCAGACCCCCAGCCGTGTTGTATGTACCCCCGACTTTCAATCCGAAGGTCGTGGGTTCAATACCGGCCGTGCACCAATGGATTTTTCTTTCTTTTTAAATGTATGTGCACACTTAACAAGTGCTTTAACGGTGAAGGAAACATCGTGAGAAAACCCGCAGCTTAGTTAGCTTCAAACGTATTGACCTGTTCTTTTCTCTGACTAATAGTTGACTAAGCTGAGAGTATGGATATATGGTGCTGGTGCTGGGCAAGCATAATCCATCTAACAATGTCCCAGGCACTGCAGCGTCGCGTACAGCATGATAACCAGTTGATGATACATAAATCATCTATAATAGATGCAAAGGCCTTTTATTATTTATTATTAGATCGACATAGACGTTTTTGATTCTAACGATTCACATTTAAAGTGATATATAATACATTACAGTCAAAATATCTAAGAGCCCAAGTATTTGTATGTACAGCATCAACTAATGACTATTAAATACGATTATTACAATATACTTAATAATAAAAATAAACACTAGCCCTCTTACTTAAAAACGCTAGTACATAACTATGTACTAGCGATTTGATCAACACTTAACTGGCAGAGTTTTGGCAGGCTGGTATAAAAACTATTTGCAGGCAAGCAGTGCGATGGACGGACTCGAACCGTAACTGAAAAATCGGTACTGATCAGGTTTTATAAGCAAGATATCTTAAAATGTTTCAAAAAACAATAATTCGTCGTCATATACCCAGCCCCCCGAAATTTCACTTTAAACAAAACAACGGCATGACGTACAAACGTATCAACTGAAAGTGCAGATACTCTTGCAGATTACTTTTCTATGTATCTGTATATAAATGGAGCAGAGACTCTGTGTATTGCAGTCGAAAAGCGTTCGCGAACGCGCGTACTACGAGTATATCTAAACGGAGTTAAGATTCGGCGCGAAGGAAATAGGTCTTAATTATGAGGTTCGTGTGGTTCCTGCTAGTGGTCGTCGGTGCGTGGGCCAATGAATCTGCAAAGAACAGGGTGGTGGAAGATGATGACTTAGACTGCTCTGATACGGAACTCTTGCAGGCATTTGTGGTACGTTCAGACGGGGAGATACAAATGATACAATTGACTAACACGCCGTTGAATCGTGCGGCCGACCTAGGATGATTCAATGCTTTGCCGATCACCGATAGAGAGACTGCTGTGAATCTATCTGCGTTATAAAGACAATGTGATGAATACATTTAGATAAACATTATGCGCTGGAGGTGAAAGCCTTAATTATCTACATATATATAAATACTATGGAAAGTCAACGACTTGCTAACATTCAAATAAACATGTCGTAATTCTAATAGACAACGTATGGAAAGCAAATTAAACAAAGCTGGTTATTCAAGGTTGGGGTATCTAATATGAAATATGATTAAAACTTTTGAATTTTCTGTAGATATTCAGACATGGCGACCGGACACCGGACGAAGAAGAGCTGGCACTATACCCGGCCAGCGAATCATTGGGCAGCAATATTTACTTTCCTTACGGGAAAAAAGCATTGACTAACGTAAGTATTCAAAAATCTCCCTCAGGGACCATCCATAAATAACGCGACACGTTAAGGGGGATGGAGGGGGTCGACGAAGTGTGACAAGGGGTGGAAGGGGTCCTAAAATGCATTACGGCACATTAAAAAAAACATTTAAGAGTAAATAAAATTAATTTCAAAACTGCTGTTTAATTTGATAATTGCAAAATATGTGTGACTTCACACTAGGGTGGGGAGTCTTACAAATGTGACCAGCTTGGACAAGGAGGGGCGTCAAAAAATCATGAAATTCGTGTGACGTTATTTATGGATGGCCCCTTTTTGTTGATGATTCTTTAATATTGTATGTATTTCTTTGCCTAAGTACTTGTTCATTGGTACGTTTAAAACCTTTGCTTACTTGCTTTTAAGAAATAACAATGGCCAACGTGTAATTAATATACAAGTCTAGTTACATACAACACTCTCTAGATTTATCTTATGTGTATATTTAGACAAATATTATGAGAAACTAAATCTAAAAAAAAAAACTTCAAAACAATATAGATTATTATTAACACATATTTAAACGGGTATTTATCGCGCTATTTACCTTTATTATTGCCCGACGTTTCGACAGGATTGCACCCATCGTGGTCCCGGGAAGACTGTCTTAAGTCTGACTGTCGTAAGTCTTCCCGGGACCACGATGGGTGCAATCCTGTCGAAACGTCGGGCAATAATAAAGGTAAATAGCGCGATAAATACCCGTTTAAATATGTGTTAATAATGTGTCGTGATCGCGAAAGTTTAAAAAAGAATATAGATTATTTCAAGTTATTTTTACATTATGCACTTATTGCACCAGAAAGGCAAGCAGCGCGGCTTCTTAGTCGGGAAATACCTTCGCAAGCGCTACGATGGACTTGTATCGTCACTGTACCTGCCTGATGAAATAGCAATTAGGAGCACCAGCTACTCCCGCACCAAGATGACTGTACTGACAGCCCTGGCAGCGCTATATCCACCCACACCTGCCCAGAAGTGGAACCCAGCGTTGAACTGGCAACCAATACCCTACGACACATTGGCCTATAATAAGGATAATGTAAGTATTCACGAGTTGGACTCGAAGGCGTTGGCGGGACGATAAACACCTTCCGGGGACATCGCATTCGATAGGGACAAATGGAAGAATTTGGGAGAGGCCATTGCCTAGTACTAAGCCAAAATAAGCTAACTAAATAAAAAAAGTAAATACTAGATGGAGCAGAGCCATAGCAGAATGGGGAATGGGGAACGAAGACGTCCGAAGTGTGGATGTGAATTGTACAGGACCATGGTGGAAGGCAAAACTTAGTGAGTTTTTTATCCAACAGTGCGAGAGATCGGGCTATAGATCATGATTGAACAAGTGAGCGAAGTAAACGTAGTCCTTAGTTACCTAAACGGCTTAAAAGGCGTTTCGGCGATTGCCGTAAGGGAATTTCGATTTGATGGATAGTTTTTGAGATATGGGGGTTTCATCTTTGTTCGAGGATAATCTCGAATGGACGATCCGATTGCTGCTCTACTCTTATTAGATCCTGACTGGATCTGTAGACTGTATCTAGTGAAAGTTAAGAGAGATTTTTGATGAATGGGGGTAAGTTTTAAAAAAAAGGGTTTTCATTATTTTTTTTATCTAAGGATATCTCTTAAAGAAATCCCCCGATTTTTAACGAAATTTACAATTTAAAGAAATTACATGAATTGAATCCGATTTTTATGGCTTTTTTCCATAAATCTGGTAGTTATTTTGGGTTAACAGAATATTTTTATACGAGGAAAACTTAAGGGCACGACGATTTTCGTCGAAACTCAGCGCGACGATCTTATTTTGATGAAATTTAAAACATAACGAGGTTCATTATCTCAGCCGCAGGACTGCTGTCCACGTCGACTGCAGGGTATAGGAACTCAAAGATCATAAGAGGGTTGTTGTTACACGGAAAAAGCTGCTGCTCATTTTCCGGAGTTGTCCCATTGCAGATTCTTATTGCATCCACGGGCAAGAGGGATGAGGCAACATTCTACTGACGGCACCCCACGGCAAGTAATGAGATTTCTTCAATACAAATCGAGTTTCGTGGAAGAATTTTGATAGATGGGGGATTAATAAAATTTTTGTCCGAGGATTAATTACTCTTGAATGGATCATTTGAATTAAAACTTAAGGAAATTACATCAATACAAATTGATTGTCGTCACGATATGCGTTGCAACTAACACGAGTGTTTTCCAAAACTGCGACTTGATTAGCTTTTCCACCAGACTATGTATAAATGCATTTCATGCACGTCGTGTCCATGAAATGAAATTGCACATGCCGTGCACATGGTATGCATGAAATGCATTTTGTATATACTACATTAGTGACAAAATCAATACATAGTATAAAACAAAGTCGCTTCCCGCTGTCTGTATATCCTATATTTGCTTAGATCTTTAAAACTACGCAACGGATTTTGATGCGGTTTTTTTCAATAGATAGAGTGATTCAAGAGGAGGGTTTATATGTATAATATAGTAGATAAACACTGATCATTTTAGAGGTTTCTAATGTGAGGTCTTAAATAAGAACATTTTTTGCGGTCACATTGCAAACGCTGGCTGAACCCTACGAGATAGACCAAAATAATGTACTACAGTATTGTACACATTAAAAAGGTCTACAAACGAGTCCGCAATGGAGTATTCTGTAGTATATTTAGTATCAGCATTGCACCCGTGCGAAACCGGGGCGGGTCGCTAGTACAATATAATTTCAAAAAATCCAATTAAAGTTAAGAGTGTTTGGAGAATTCCGGTAATCTAGTCTAAATCGCTACGTGAAATAAGGTTCATATGCAATGTGACTTCATTGAAAAAGTAAATCTCTTCAATACTTCGTTCTCAGCTCGTTCTAAGTTCGGGCGAACAACTTGTTTCAAAATATACCATTAAATCGATATGACTCTTGATTTAAACCTAGGCTAAAAATCAAACGATAAATAATTCGTTTAACAAATCTGTGAGAAAAAACATAAGCACATAAAAATAATTAAAAGTCAGGCTCGAAATCCCTGTATGAATCAAGAGTATGTACATATGTATGTATCAAGGGAAGTAAGTTGAACATTGGAACAAGTCTTATGAATGATTCTTTTATCAACGTATACAAATAGATAACAACGCGGATTCTAACTCTTAAGCTAAAAACCATAAACGAATAAAATTATCAGAAAATTTGCAAAATTTAACACAATTTAAAGCAGTTTTATATTTTCAGCTCATGTATTGGTACAACTGCCCTATTTACCTCAACAGTAAAAACGAAGAATACAGCAATCCTAAAATAGCGGACAGGATTAAGTCCCACCAAAAACTGTTTGACTACCTTGAGCAGAATACCGGTGCAAACATTACAATACCCGAAGATGTCTTCGCTTTGGACAATGCTTTCCAAACTTTGGTAGGTATTAATTAATGTATTCCTTAATCTTGTAGCAACACTTTTAAGTTTACTAATAGCACAATTTCTTTCAAGAGCAACGTTGGCGTGTTCATCCCAGACTGGGCAAAAAAAGTCATGCCGGAAATTAAAGAAGTTACCAAACTGGAGTATGAGACAGAGTTTTTGACGCCCTCGCTGATTAAAATGGCTTCAGGTAACATAATATTTTATTTACAAATTTAAATGAATATATTATATATATATTACTTTTGAATAATAGTTTGAAAGCCACGTTTCGAAAAGAGACTCCTAACCTTGCTTAGTTTATAGATTGGAATGTATATTCAATTTAGTACCCTGATTATCTTACATATAACGCAGACTTTAAAAATATTGGGAAACACTTTTTATTTATTTTTTTATTGCAGGAAACCAAACAGTAATTCATAACTACAAACTATTCAACGAATGTAGCTTTTGGCCATACGCATTTTGCCCAAAATAGACAATGACAACGGTCTTGCAATATTTCAGGAGCACTAATGGACGAAATATTGAACTACACGAGTAACTACATAGCAGGCGATACAGAACAACCAAAGCTGAGGTTATACTCAGCCCACGAGAACAATGTAGCGGGCCTGATGGCAGCGTCCAGGGTGTTCGAGCCTCATCAGCCCAGTTACGGAGCTACGTTTTCGCTAGAATTAAGGAACAACAAGTCAAGCGGAGAATATACAATTACGGTAAATATTACTAAAGGAGGCAACAAAAATATACACAGGGTAAAGTCGCGGGCAACGATACCTCGGACTAGGACAGGATCGTGGCGGCTTGTACAAACTTAACTTTCACGCCAAGTTAAAGACCACGGCCATGTTGGTCCTACACAAAATAAAACCAGCCAAGAGCGAATCGGACTCGCGCACCCAGGGTTCCGTGCCATCATTCAATATAATATGATACGATAAAGGCGGTTTATATCTGTTAAAGAACCTTGACAGCGCCATCTCTTGTCTGAACTGGCGTAACTTATGTAGATTTTTTAAACTTCCGATGATTTCTAAAAAACTATACAAATTGGAGAGTTTGTTATAATTTTCGTGTAATCTTTACATACACTTCTATTAGCTTTAAGTTTCAGGGGTATTAAGCCTATGTTCAGATGAACGCGCGGTGCCGCGCGGGTCATCTGAACAGTTCGATACAGGATTGTAGATCTTAGGCCGCGCGTCGCCGCGCGGTGCCGCGCGGTGTTGTAAACAACAACATTGATTTGTTACAATCTCAAACCGCGTGCCGAGTCAACCGCGCGGTGCCGCGCGGTCATCTGAACATAGGCTTATATATCTCCGCAAACTTCGGAGATGGGGGGACGGGACAGTATTTTTCATTAACAGTTTTTAGGGGGCGAAGCACCCTAATATACATAGCGCTGTCTGTCTGTCTGTGTATTTGACGATTACAACAAAAGCGTTGACCGATTTACATGAAACCTTTTTTTTAGCACCGTCTTAATGACAGTAGGGTACCTACTGATTGATTTTGGTGAAGGGTCACAGGGACCGGAGTTATTGAAAAAAATAACAGTCTTCAAATGGCCCAAAATGTCCAAAACCCCAAAAAATGACATTTTTGACCTTTGGTGACCTTTTGAGGCCTTCGCCCCCTTTTCTGGTACCCCCGTACAAGCAATTTTCATTTTGCCATTACAACATTAGCTACCTACCACCATTTCTGCTGTTGCACAGATTGTAAAATGAGAAAACTGCTGTATCAGATGGATATTCAGATATTCTACCCGTCTTTTTACCCATCTACAATACCACGAAACAAAATACACCAAGAGTTATGTAGCTAATAAAATATGGTGTTTTTTTAGGCTGTCTACGCAAAGGACGCAGGAGGACCAGGCAAGATCTTGCCGATCAAAGGCTGTGACACTGGCTATTGCGAATATAACCAATTTGTCAGCCTTGTCACGGACTATGTGTGGACAAAGGCAGAATTCGACAAGACGTGCAACTTCCAAGAAGATAGTTAGACTTTATTTTTTACAAGTTCTAGTCCTGTAGTTGTAAAATGCAGTAATAAGGGAAGCAAAATCTTGCTTTGCTTTACATTTTTAATACGATGTGTCAATTAGATGTTTTTTCTAGCCTATACTGTTCTAGCACATTGAAATAAATGAAATAAATGTAACGAATTGTAAACACCTGTGAATTATATGTAGTTAACGTTACAATTACAAGTACTTATAGAAAAAAGAAAAAGATAGAAATATTTATTTATGTCTCATTTACGAAGATACAAACGGAACTGCACAGTTAAAATAAAATATTTATGGACATAAATCGGTCGCCAACTCAGCGTACGCTGTGTTAGACACAGCACTGGTTTTCAGTGGCGCCGTGGGAGAGTATGCGCGGAACACACCCGACGCAGTAATTCTACATGAAATTTATACATAAACAACATCACATAAATACACTATACTTAGTTTACTTAGTAAATACGATAAAAAAACTTAACACTTTATAGTATAATAGTGAAATATATACATATACATATATGTTATGGCTTGAGCAATATTTAGATAGAGTACGAATATTTGTAAAAAAAAATACAACTGAAATGAAGGCGTCTATGTGTGATAACTTGATAAGTTCCTTGAATGTATGTAAATAAATCAAATTTAAACTTTTTGTCCTTTGTTAATATGTACTTTTGCCTTTGCAAATATGTTCGTACCTCGCATGGATAACGAATACGTGGGAATTAAAACATGGAATAACCATACAGGGTCTCATTGTTTGAGATAAGATACAGGCGTGATTAATTGCAGTGTGATTAGAACAGTACACAAGAGGTTGTCTCACATGAAACAGTCGAATGTATCTTTATTGCTTCCAATGTCATCATTCGATGGGACGTTCGTGATTTTCCTTCTGTAGAGCACGAATTTATTATTCGTAGTGTTACGCGGAAACGAAAATGGTGCGTCTGTCCAGTATTATATGTGTCAAGAACAAGTAAGTGGTGCTTGCTAAGAAGTTTTAAGGAAAATTACTTCATCTGAATGCTACCCATGCGTGAGGATATTAAATAAAAAGGCAAAATATCCTTTTGTGGAGGTTATTCTTTTAACAAGGCATTCATTAATCGCTGGCTGAGCGTTTGTTATTCCTCCGTAAATATCAAGTGTGATTAGGTCTCACCAGATAAAACGATTTCTTATTAACCATATTTTGAAGCATGTTCACCAACGAAAGAAAACGGTAAAGCAAATACTGGCGTATAACGGCGTTCGACGGTTCGACTAAGCCGGCACCGAGTGGTCAATCTTCTAATTCACACCATCAAGCAAATCGCACCCTCATGCATAAATACCACAGCATGCGTAACTAGCGAATCATACGCATAACATACGTCAGAAAGTACCCCTATTCATTGATCCGCATTAAGAGTAATTATAGTAGACAGGTGATATAGATCGCATGATATATGAATGAGATTTCCCTATTCAAGAGGCAAGGTTAGGTTGGTCCGCACAGTCACAATGATCCGGGCACGGTTGTACCGTGTCAATCGATTGGACAGAGTCAATCATCCGAGCACAGATCGCGGCGACCGTGAATCGCATCCCGTGCGGACTCAGTGGGACCCCGCCTGGCCAAACGTGCACTTCCCGTCATACGACGCCATACCATCTACATTTGCAGTGCAGTTACATACATGAACAAATAAACAAATTCGCGAAATATGGCTCCATGATAAGTGACGGATACAAACGCGATCCAATAACAATGTAGAGCTGCCGACCCGGCGGAGGAAAATGTGAGTGTAGTAATCTATTAATTAATAAATCCAGTTTTGTAGTTGCATGTCAGGTTGCTATTCATTTATTACACGTGTTCGTATACTATACAGTACAAAAATCTTTATAGCGTCCTATATTGGTGAGTTAATGAGACTGTTGACCCTATTTGTCAGAGTCATTTGCTTCCAATTTCTTTTAATCGATTGTACTCTATGAATCTTTGACTAATGGAAGACATTGTTTACAAATTTTACATTATCAATGTTGCATAATAATTGATTCCTATTTGTCAGACATGTTTAACTTTTATTAGCATCTATAAGCCTGAGTGACAAGCAAGACAGCAACTAGGAAAATATTTTTATCCAAGGGCTCGTTTTCACGCAGATTAGTACCGAGCCTGGAATAGCGAAGACATCGTTAGAAATGAGGCAAAAAATAATTTTAGCCGAGTACAATACTAGGAAAAGTAAGCATGTCATACCAAGCACGAAGCGTGAAGTGATCGTGGGTTACTCTTTGTCGTAGATTAAACTAGAACTGAGCAATGCATATTATTAGAAAATATAGAAGATTGATAGATTAGCACATTACTGTACAGCAAATTAAATGACATTCAATCCATACCCAAGAAATACTAGGAAAAGCATGTAGCACGAAGAAATCGTTGACTACCCAGAGGTCAATCATAGTACTCGATTAAGAACCCAGGAATGGTGGAAACATAAGTTCATACGCGTGAAATATTATGGAAAGGACCCAGAGGTCATTCAACGTACTCGACTCGTTTAGAAAGGGGCAGGAATAGTGAAGACATCAGAAACAGGGGCATTGTGATTGCAGGAAAGAGGGCGGTCGCGGGGAGGAGCCGACCAACGCGACGGAAGCGGCGGCGCCACCAGGGATGCGCATTGAGCACACGTGCTGCTGCCTCGGCGTTTTGGTGGGCATCTCGCTCATCGCCGGTCAGTTCAATATAACATTCTAACAAATTCTTTCAGAAAGAAAGCAAGACCTTAAGAACCGGAAAGACCAGTGCATTTTTCCTTGTCACCAAGGCCGTGGAGTAATAAAACACACAAGTAGCCGTAGTCTCGGCAAGACGGGGCGCTTTGGAACTTGGGTTAAATATTCGGCATAACTATTTTCTTCCTTTTAAAAGCTATCGGACCGAAAACGTTTGTTAAATGTTGACCTCGCCAAATTTGGACAAGACGATTAGATTTTTTCTGGGCATTGTCAAGTGGGGGAATCCTGTACTATCGATATTGTTATTTCCAAGGGAAGAAATAAAGCCTTTGCCGGATTCTTAACGGCTAAACGGAACACATTGATTCCTCGACGCACCGTCTTGCCAAGACCATATAGGTTACGTTTGCGCACTCTTTCGCGGTTTCTACAATATTTTCTAATTCTAGTACCTTTAATTGTTCGTCTACAATACATATTTAGTAATAGTGCAATTCACATAGCATCATCTAGCCCCAAGCTAAGCAAAGCTTATGTTATGGGTAATAGATAACTGATATGCTGAATACACTATACTACATATTTTTTAAATTATATATATAGAAAACCATCCAGAACACCCTGAAGAACAACTGCAGATTGTACAGACATTTGTCCCGAGGCGGGAATCGAACCGGCAACCTCTTGCATCGCAGGCGGACCTTCGCCACAGAGGTCGTCAGGAGGAATATAACGAGCTGTTTTTATTTTTTCAGCCCTCGTAGCTGTTATATTAATGAAGGACACAAATGTCGAAGTCACAGTGCTCCGCCAAGTTCACGTGGTATGTTATTTTGAGAACTTTATTATACTAATACTTAAAGACCTCCGTGGCTTAGTTGCTAAGTCGGCTGATACGCAAGAGGGTTCGATTAACGCCGGAGGACAAATGTTACTATGGACTCTACCAGTGTTTGACTTTCCTATGTATGATGTCTATGAGACGTTAATAAACAATTCTCTTTTATTCAAATTAGCGCAAACAAACAGTCAACAAGCATTGGTACGGGGGTGCCAGAAAAGGGGGCGAAGGTTTCCGAAAAATGGCATTTTTGACCTTTGATGACCTTTTGAGGTCAAAATAACTCTGGTCCCTGTGATCCTAGGGTCACCAAAATCAATCAGTACCCTTCTCTCATTAAGACAGTGCTAACAAAAAAGGTTTCAATTCAAGTAAATCGGTCAACGCGTTCGGTTGTAATCGTGTCATGCACAGACATACAGACAGGGCTATACATTAAAATTCAAAATTGGTGATGAGTATCACGAAATCATAAATGAATTATGCTGCACACTACACACATCACCATCTAGACCCAAACTTGGCAAAGCTTGGACTCCAGAAACCAGATGATTGATATAATAATTAAATAAGTAAGTAAACACATTAATTGACTCACACGACACACAGGTAAACGCAAACAACAAAATCAAAATAAATAGTAAAATAAAAGAAGCAAACCAATAATAGAAATAAGTGGGTAAGGCCCCATGTGACGAGTGAGCCAAAAGGTGACCTCTCAGCTTAATGCTGCTTACCGCTCGGAAGCGGTACGCAACGCTGGTTTTCAGACGTCACCAAAGTGCCATCACGAACGTAGACTATTTTGTAGAAATGCTGTTTATTTAGGGTTTCGTAACCAAAGGATAAAACGGGACCCTATTACTAAGACTCCGCTGTCCGTCTGTCTGTCTGTCTGTCATCAGGCTGTATATCATGAACCGTGATAGCTAGACAGTTGGAATTTTCACAGATGATGTATTTCTGTTGCGTCTTTAAGGGGGGCTCCCATACAACAAACGTGATTTTGATTGAATAATGGCACGGAACCCTTCATGCGACTCGCACTTGGCCGATTTTTTTAAATACATCTATAACATACAGAGAATACAGCCGAGACAAATATCTGCAAAAAATAAGCAATTATTCGTCCCCCATTTGTGTGATCATGAGGGGTTGTACTCACCACGCTTGGCAGGCGGGCTAGGGATTTTGATACACGGAAAGACGCTGATGTCCATCTTTCAGAGGTATCCCTTGGCAGATTCTTACTGCATTCACGGGCAAGAGAGGAGGGGCAACATTCTACTGCCGGCACCTCACGGTTAATTTATAATGTAATTCTAACCAATCGTAGATTCGTAGATAGAGCGGCCTTCCGCAAATCCAAAGAATGCAAAAATAATTATAATATACCTACTAGCGAACCCGGCAGACGTCGTCCTGCCCGCAGATTTGGCGACCTAGCGGGTTTAATTGTAACTTGTTAAGCTTTCGCGATTTGTTAACATATATTTTTTTTTTAATTGTTTAATTGTGTTTTCAAACATTCACGAACCCATTATACACACAAAATGTCATTTAAATCGGTCTAGCCGTTGAAGAGGAGTTAGGCGTACACCCCCGCGCGCCGCTGTAATTATTTTGTCGCGCGAGTTTTAATTTGCAAATATGTTCTATGAAATATGGGATTATCGGGTATTTATCGCGTAATTACCTTTATTTTATTCCCGACGTTTCGACCGGATTGCACCTGGTCGTGGTCGCGGGGAGTCTCCCCGCGATTATGTGTTGTGATCGCGAAAGTTTAAAAAATACTATGTTCTATGAACTACTAGAGATGTTAAAAAAAATTACATGTAACACCATGTTGAATAAAATGGCTTTGAGAAGCTTAATGTTTTATCGAAAATAAGAAAAATGGTAACTATGAGTTATCCATAAAACATAGACATATGCTGTCGCAGACTTTCTTGTATTTATGAGAAACAATTCTTCCATAGTTCACTTGCAGTAACTTTAATAGATAACGCGCCGCACGCCAGAACAGCTCCCAGTCGGCATGAATTAAATTTTCTTTAAAACCTTCCTCTTGAAGCAATTCATCCATTGGTGAAAACCACATTAAACTGTTAGTAGTTTTTGAGTTTATCGCGAACACACAGGCAGACAGACACGGCGGAGGATTATGTTTTTAATGTGTAGTAATTTGTTTGTCTCATACATAAAAAATACCCGACGTGGGTTACATATCTGCTGTTACATACAAACATTTGTCCCAAGCGGTAACAGAATCCACCGATACTCGTATCACGTGTAAATAATCCTATAGAAAGCACGATATTTTTGTACGATAAAAGAAGTAAGCATATATTGTAGATGATAAGGCTTGCCCAGCAACTTATACCATCTCTCAGCTAAGTCAGCTATTAGTCAGACGAAAGAACAGGTCTGCGTCTGATTCTAACTAAGCCGCGTGTTTCCTCACTATGTTTTCCTTTACATTTTTCATGACAGAAAAAATAATTTGTGCCGGAATCGAACCCACGACCTTCGGATTGAAAGTCGGCGGTACATACCACTCAGCCAACACGACTTTTTTACGATACAAGTGTACATAATTAATATAATTAAATAATTGTCCGGCGACGGAAATAGTACCCGCAGCCTTCTGGGTCTCAGTCGGCCATTGAGGACTATAAAAGAGGACTTGTCGCAGACCAACTGCGCTACGCCCTCTGTTAATAATTATTACTTCTGTTAGATTCGCGATGATCGAAAGTGATGATGTAAAGGTTCCAACTTATCAATGAATTTCGGGAACCCTATAAAGCACGATAGTTTTTGTTCCGCCTTATTATTCATACACGTGTTTTGATTATTTTTATGTTTTTATGCTTCCACAGCTAATGTCGCACGGCGAGCGCACACCGAGCGAGCGTGAGCTGGCGATGCTGGGGGCGCCGCCGCCTGACCATGTATTCTCGCCTTACGGTGCCGGGGCCATGACGAACGTGAGTTTCGAATGTATGGACCCAAGGGTTATTTAAGACTAGCTGACTTCGTTTCGCATCTATAACTACAACCACCACTTACAACTTACCCTAAAACTACCCTACAAATACCCTTCAACTACCCTACTACTAGCTTACAACTACCCTACAACTACGCTACAACTAACGCTGAAACATGTGTTTAATAATTTTTACATACAAACTTTCATCCCCTATTTTAACCCCTTCTGATTAAATTTACGCGACGAAATGTAGCCTATGTCCGTCTCCATGGTCTAATCTACTCCTGTACTAAAATTCATCGGTTCAGCGGTTTTGACGTGAAAAGGGAACATACCTCTACATACATACATTCATACTTTCACTTTTATATATTAGTAGGAAGTAGGATAGGATAGTTTGTAAGGGTTGCTATGTAACTGATGCATTCCTTTTTTTGGCACCAGACTAATGAACTATGGTTGTTTCCGGGGCAACGACGGACTTATGCTACGAATACTTCTACTACTTTCATGGATTCCACCACTTGACATTCTACAAACCACGATAGCAAATTCTTTACGGAAACAATATTGTAGGATTAACTCAGCCTCGGAACACACCTACATCTGGAACCAATATCTGTAGATCATGCAAACATTCGTCGAACGGCGAGAATCAAACCAGCATTTTAGTCAGCTCCTCGTCTAGTACGCTGTGGAGGTTTAATAACACTTTATAGGCCGTCCATTGCCTGCGCTGCCATTTTTCTCACGCAACAACATAAATCCCAAATAAACGCACAAAGCACACAAAAAACAATTACAAACATGTATCATCATTCAGATCATGGGAACTGGGAAGACGATTTGCAACAATGGTTAGCGTAGTTCCTCGATTCATCAAAACGAACGTCCATCGGCCGTGACGAACGGCTGTCATGTCATGGCTCTAGTGGAAGAGACCGACTAATTCGTATGTAGGCGCGCCTTTATAACGTTCACATTACTAACAAAGAATCGACAATAGCGGACTTGTTATGCACATGGTTGTCACCTATTCCCCCTTTTAACTTTACCAATTTTAACTGAGAAGAAATATGTATACAAAAAGGATATGGTAGCCACTCTCATTACTGAAAGTGCTCTTAGTTTTACATAAAAAAAACATGTTTGTAACTTTTTGTTTGGTTAACTGTATTAACTTTTCTAGTTTCATGTTTTTCTTCTCATTAGTTTGTTAACACGGAGCTGCTTACTAAATATTAAAGTGCTGTGTTCACATATTTTAGGTTACAATCTAGCTCATTATTGTGCTTCATTTCTTTTTGATTGTGCGGTTTTGTGTGCCTTAAAAAATAAATAATTTTTAAAAAAATATGGGTTTTGTTGATAGTGCACCAATGGATTTTAAATCTAAAAATATATATGCAAATTTAAAACGCGCTTTAAGGTGAAAGAAAATATCGCAAGGAAACCCACCGCTTAGTTAGCTTCAGACGCTTTGACCTGTTCTCTGAATATAGGCTAGGCGCCGCAGCTGAGAGGATGGGTCTGGACATGCCTTATTTATATAACATTGTCCCAGGCACTGCAGCGTCTCGTAAGACATGGGTTAGCAGTTGCTGACATTGATGCTGTCTATGGGGCTAGGTGTGCTCTATGATTAACAATGCACGACAACATGCATGGAGCATGTTGTCGTGCATTGTTAATCTAAATAGGTGTGCAAGGCCAATGCAACTGACCATAGTCAATTTTACTGCGCGATCACTTAACTACCGTCACGGTTGGTCGTTTTGTGATATTGAACTTGCAAGTCCATTTTAAAGAACTCCAAATAGACTCAAATTAGGCAAATGACCATAGTCAACTTTATTGCGCGTAAAGTTAAACAAATCACTTACGGGTATGCTCCAGTGCTAGACCATGCTTATTTTAACCTTCTACGTTAAAAAAACATTTTGTGTGGAGTTTAGCTCTGGTGTGTTGTGCTCTTAACTAACGTAACATGTGGTTATTTTGTGACATTGAACTTGCGGAACAGTAAGTCCGTTTAGAAGGACTGGACGAATGACTTTTAAACAAGTACTGACTTCCCGGTGCGAATGTGGGGTCCCGAAGGTCGCGATTTGCTAAACGGGAACCAAGTGTCAAGTCGGCAGAACGCTGCCGTCAGCCGCTAATAATGATTTATTGCTTCTAGCGCGTCATTGAATTCTACAATCAGTGTAGAAAAAGCAGTTCAGTAAAGGTCGGTCAGTCAATAAGTGTTGAATTACATGTATCCAATATCATAATCATTTTTGAATACACAAAATATCACAAAGATGTTCGAATACACAAAATATCACAAAGATGTTCGTTGGTGCCTATTCAAAGGGGTTCAAAGGGGCTCTTGAAGATGTCAGAAAAAGGAATCCTTAATATTTATTAGAAGTAACGTGTCATTTCCGATCGGAATTATTTTATTTATTTACAGGAAGGAAAAATGTTGACATACGAAATGGGCGCATTACTTAGAAAGCGATATAACGATTTCCTAGGACCCTACTACGACGAAGGTACGCTTTTATCACTATTCGTTAAAATTCGTGTCCACTACGTAAGCTTGATAAAGTATGTGTTGAACACTTATGAGTCAAAACAGTATTGCGATTCACCATAGTGTATTGCATCTTCATCTCCATCATCAAATGCATTCTTGTGTAACAAACTGAAACTCAAAATCACTCTATAACTTCATTAGAGTGATGTTGCGCATGCGATTATCACGGATTAGTCTGTTGAGCTCAGGTAGTGGACGTAAAATGTTCCTTAGAACGTTGTATCTCAAAGTCTTGTATTACATTTTAATACTTTCAGAAAACAGTATTGTGATAGCATCAGACACAGAACTGAGCAAGATGACAGCGCTACTTATATCAGCTGGACTGTGGCCACCGCCAGAGGAACAGACTTGGAATGATACACTTCTGTGGCAGCCTGTTTCCTACACGTATCCAGCGCGGAAGCTAGACTATGTGAGTCTGCCATCATGTAGGTAGCACAGAATACATAAGTACAATAGGCCAAAAATGTGGACTACTACCCTACGGTCTCAACCGTTTGAACGCCATGAAACAACAAGGTCGGTTTCCGCTTGCAATAATATTATGACAGTGACAATTGCTCTCTTTATCATTATCGTTAGAAAAATTAACCTTATAGATCACTCAGAAACTTTTGTTAAAACTGGTAGACCACTCTCTTGGCCGACTGTACCAGTATAAACAATGCGTGAGTTATTACCATTTCACACTTATACTTACATACATCAGAATCGTATTAAAATATCAATAATATCAGAGTTGGTATGAAATTAATATAATATTAAGGTAGAATTCCACCAGTGTACGGCACAAATGTTTAAATGCTAGAAAACACCAAAAACATTCCAACATTTGTGACGCACACTGGTGAAATTCTACCTTTAGGTTATAATGCTTCAGAGATGAAAAACCTTATTGAAAAATACTATTTCGGCAGGGTTCGAACGCGCGTTGTTAAAATTAATACTTGACCCTTCTAAAGGCTGGAGTGCTTGAACCACTAAGCTAAAGCTAAGCCCAGAGTAGATATTCCTGATAAGATCATATTTTCGGTTGAGCACAGATTATTTTAATTCAATATTCAGTTGTTTTTAGCTTTCCATTGTAAGCATAGGTCTTAAATATAATTATTTATTCATCATTACAGAGGAGACGATTGAAGACCTCTATTGTTTGCGAAGTCGCAGGCTGAAGCTAATTTTAATAATACGTAATTTTTTATTCCCAAAATCTTTCCATCATTCAACGTTTATTTATATCGAGTATAACTTTACGTGGTTATATTTCAGCTGCTATACGAGGAAAACTGTCCTCGTTATTTGCAAGAAAAGCGGAGGATATTAGACGCATTCACAGATGAGGGTCTTTTGGCTCCTTTCAAAGATTTCTTCCACAGGATCGCACAGATGACCAACACAAACTTCAGCACGCCACAGGAGGCATATGATTTGAACAATTTGTTTTTGATTCAGGTAAGAAACGTTCGTACTCGTAATAATATTATTATGAACCTTAGTGTCCTACTGCTGAGCAAAGACCTCCCTCCATTTCCTACATACGTCTCGCTCCGAGTTACGCTGGTCCAGTCCTCCAGAAAATCATCAAACTCGTCCCGCCATCAACGTCTTGGTCTAACCGCGTCACCTTCTCGGGTTGGGTGCCACTGAGTGGCGTAACAACCATATTAAATTTATTTACTTTTTACCTACGATGGAACGGCGGGTGTATTGTTTTGAGGGTGTTTTTTGTTTGAAGGCATTTAAATATCAAACAAAAAACCGATGATTGCCGAAATTAGCAGGTTTTTTGCATAGCATAGAAACGATACGATAATTCGTTTATTTTACATTCATATAGCCTGTTAAAATGTTAATGAGATCCAATAAATTATTACTTGCAGGACGATATAAAAGTAGCGAACCCGAAATGGGCAAAGCACGTAAAGCGAAAATTAATGGATGTTGCTAGGCTGGAGTATTCTATGATGTTCCACAATAACCTACTGAGGAAATTAAGTGGCGGTAAGACATTGATTTCCAGTTTCCAGATCGCAACTTGGCAAACGTAGTGTGGTACGCCCACCATCTAGATGGAGTGATTTGCGAACAGTCGCTGGGAAATCTAAACTTCGATATTTAAGAACTTGATAACATAAAACATTTCCGCGTGGTGATGTGTGTTTGAAATAAAATAATATAACTTGAACGCTTACTTATCATCGTTGTCTTCATTATCGGCCTACATAAGTCCACTGCTGGAGATAGGCCTCTGACTGAATCTGCGCCAATTCACCCAGTGGAACGTTTTGTATTACCAAGTTCTTAAATATCGAAGTTTAGGCTGGGTAACTGCAGTCAACGCCTTTTGCAACTCAGTCAAAAATAATTATGATCACCAAATTTTGTTACTTTCTCTCTCCTGTTGTCTTTTATTTTGTTATGAGTTATTATGAGTGTTACACATAAATGTTTAATCTATCTATTTATCAAATTGTTGTGAATTTTAGCAAAGACTATATTTATTTCTGTAATTCTAATGCCACTTTTGTTGCTTGTGGGGTTTGGAATGTGGCTTAAATTGATCAAATGACACTTAACTTTTGCCGTCTTGATGTAATTTTTATACAAAAATAGACAAAAGTAAATGACAACATTATTTGCACTAAAGTAATTTATTGAATGGTACCTGGAATCCAGTCGCTCATTACGTTTCTAATGCCAAGGGCAAAGTGGCACTAGAGTGCAGACAAAAAATGCAACAAGAATTATCCAATCTTTATAGATTGCATGATGACGATGACCAATTATTTTAAACTTTTAAAACAAAATTAATTTAAAAGGAATCATTATTAAAAATGCAAATTATGACCTTTTTGATGCAATTTATTGAACAAAGTCAACACAATGCAAAAATGAAATAAAACAACTCAACTGGTTTAGACCACTTTAGTGGCAAAAACGAATATCTGACAAAAACTTGACTTGTGTCAAGTAGGTACTATCAAGAAGGCAAAAACACGAAATTCTTAAATATGCTTAACGATTTTTAGCGTCTACGGTGTAATGCTTTTTCAACATTGCTTTGTATAAGTAATTCTTTAATTATTCAATGATGATAACCATAATTTGCTCATAGCAAATAGGTATGACAATGAGTGGATAGTTGAGTTGTTTTATTTCATTTATATCTCTACCTATCGATATGGCCACACGTGACATTGTTTAGATTGAGTAAAATATCTATCGCCTGTGGTCTTTTTCATCAGTCCCACTTTACCAGATTATACTGTTTGAATCTGAACTTGCTGCTGAAAATACTAAAAACGCTATAATTATGTTTGCTTACAATACCTATTTGAGGAGTTCTCTTGATTCCTCATATAACCTATCATCAGAACGGAGTATTGAAAAAATGGGACTAATCCAGAAGCGTATCAATTTCATCTCAAAAAATGAAATCCGAATCGGTTCATTAACGACGGAGTTCTAAGGAAGGGCTCCCATACCGTACCACCAAAATCATGTAACAGTGTGGGAATTAGAAAAAAGTACCAGGGATCAAACATTAATTTTCTCAGGTGCACTCCTCCAGCAAATAATAAAGGAAGCGACAAGCAACATCGTCAAAGAATCCAACCACCGCGTCATAGTGCGCACTGGCACGCCGGAGAACGTCGCGGCATTGTTGGCAGCGTGCGCGGCGCCGCCGCCGCGCCTGCCCGACCCGGGCGCGGCTTTGCTGTTCGAACTGCACGAGGTATTACCGCAGCCACAGAAGAACAAGAAAGCGGTGTCGGAGAAAACACGATTCGGACTAAAGGTGGGTTTGACAGAAGAACAAGAAGCGGTGTCGGAGAAAACACGATTCGGACTAAAGGTGGGTTAGATTAATATCTGTATGAAACTAAAACCTGCCGTGTGCGGAAAAATTAAATAAATTACAGGTAATAAAGGCAATAAATTCCCGTATTTATGTTATTTTATTATAACAAAACAATGGACCACGGTTCAAATGCGGAAAAAGGAGTCGCACACATACGTACAGGTGAGTTAGAACCAGATTTGTAAGTTAATTATTTTAGATTTCCACAGCACACACCATAAAAATATCTGCAAATGCACTTGTCTGAACATTTCCGAAACATTTTCCGATCGAACCCGCATTCTCCTGCATCTCAACCGACTAATAGACCAACTGAGTCACGGCGAACCTGTAGGTAGCTAATTAAAAACCTCAGAAAGATGGGCAGCAGAGACTTTCCGTGTAACAACAGCCCCACTACGCTCGCCAACCGGCCTGCCAAATGTGGTGACTATGGCAACAACCCCTCAATATCAGCAGACTAGGAGATCCACGAGGGAGGCCTTTGTCCAGCAGTGGATGTCCTTCGGCTGAGATGATGATGAACATTTAAGTATCAACCTTTATAAAAGCGCTTTTAATTCGGGTTTCAGATATTCTACTGGGACGACGACTCAGCAGAACCGCGACTAATGGAAGTCCCGGGATGCGACGCCCCCTTCTGTCCCATGGAGACATTCAAGGAGCTAACGAAATACATCGTGTCACATAACTATAAAGAAGACTGTAAACTTGCACCAGCTACGTAATAGATTAGGGGATTCGGTATACTTTTTGTTATAATAAATCATATTATCTCCCTGCCCTTATCCCACGCCTAGTGCTGTCGGCACATGTCCACTCTCCTCTCTCAGTCGTCATCTGGGCGCCTACTCTAGAAAACTATTACGATATTATCGTCCGAACGGCAATCCTTACGTAATGATCATGAGAGTTTGGCTTGATTACGATTTCGATTTATCACAATTTGCGTTCAAGAGTAGCCCCGCTGATCACTAATTTATTTCTATTATCTTCATTTACACAATAAACCATAGCTTCCATCATCTATAATAAATATAGAAATTCAATCGGTGGATTCGGTGTAGCAGTAGGAAGTATTCATTCAGATACTTGATATAAGGGTAACAGTCACCTTGATTACAAGATTAGTTTGTGCCTTATATCCCACTAATATTATAAAGCCGAAAGTTTGTTTGGATGGAGGTTTGTTACCTCTTCACGCAAAAACTAGGCTACGGATTGAGAGGCACACGTATTGATGTTGCCCAGGACACAATTAACACATAGGCTACTTTTTATTCGGGTACAACGCATGCGAAGCGGCGGGCAGAAGCTAGTTAAACAATAATGCAATATCAGTGTCTCGGCGCGGCCCAACGCGCAAGCGGGCATTTAATCACATGATGTTTTTTTAACCGATTTCAAAAAAGGAGGTTTCTCAATTCGACCGTATGTAGGTATTATAAAAAAACAGTACCGCATCTGAATTATCTGTGACGTTATAATATTACGTAATAAATCGCTCTTTTTCACACTGATCCACTGAACAAAACCACAGGTGGATCTGTTTCTAATTTTTATTTCACTCTAATACATTACAGCGATAGATTATTTTCCACTACCTTTTTATATTCCACTCTAATCCATTACCGCTATGGATTATTTTCCACTACCATTTTATATTTCACTCTAATGCCGTATTTTTGGTATAAATTGTCACGTTAATGTTTAAAGTGAAATAATACAAAATGTTATTAATGTAAGTGAAGTATTAAAGTACTAGGTACCTGTTTTATTAACATACGATATAAACGTTAAAACGCCACGCAAGTTGTTGAATCATATCATGTAATAAGCTAAGCTTAAAGGAGTTGTAGTATTTATAAGATCACCAAAGTGCATCCACATGTCTAATATTAGTGAGCAAAATCGTATTGGTAATGTTAATGTGTTACCAAAGAATGGCTGTGTTTAAAAATGAACTTTAGAGTGCATCAAATAAAACGTATAATAAGATAGTGCGTTTGATTTTCGTTTGCCTATGAAGCAGGGACGTTACGGAGATTCGACTCAGACTACGAAAGGTGGGCTACGATTACGGAAACTTTCTATTGATTTTACACCTCCCACTTCAGAACTGATCATTTGGAATCGGAGGTTATACCGAAGATCGAAACACAGTTATTGCGGCCAGATTTTTTTAACCGACTTCAAAAAAGGAGGTTCTCAAGTCTATACTATAACTTCGTCAATTATGAACCGATATGGAAAATTAGCTTAGGTCAAAACTCGTTTCTAACGATGGGATCCATCAGAAATTTAAACATTGTAATAGCTACTGGAGTCCAGGCCCAAAATTTAAACTTGCTGTTGGGTTTTTTGTTCCACTTTATAATCTCTGCTAGTTTTTATACCCAGTTCTGATGATGGGATCTCGTATTTGAGTATTTACAGCAACATGTCAAGAATTTTATGATGGAATTCGGTTGTTAAAATAAATAATTATTTTGAGTGCTTTCATCTTTCTTATACCTACATCACTGATGTACCTTCGTAGCCCTGACCAGCTGATATCGTAGTAGGCGGCAATCAGCGGACCCTCCATTTCCGAGTCTGAAAGGTCGGTACTTCCGATTGATTTAATATAAGCCGATTCCGATACATCAGATTCAAAACCAGCTTCGACTACGATTCTGGCAAAACCGCGCCCGTAAAATTCCAGTTTCAATTAGGAACAAAGTGGTCCCTGAAGATCTATCTACATTCGTTTGCTAATGCAAAATATGACTTACCTTCATCTATTTTAAGTCCAGTTTCGTCTCTAGGTATGTTCTTGGATATCTCGGCGAACGCGTCCGAGCCCCAAGTGAGTGTGCCTTTGAGTTTAAGATATTCCGCGATCAGCGCCGCTATGTGAAGCTGACAGCACATCGCCTGTAAAAACATAAGAATCGTTGTAAACTAGGAACTGGAATTACTGGGAATTTTATCAAGTACCTCAAAATTTTACTATATGCCTACGATCATTGTGGCTCATATCTAGCAAGCGTCGTAATAGAGAATATTGTTATTTTATATCTATCAAACTCACAATCGTAACAAGTCCTGCCAAAACCTTTTGATACGCATAATTTCATTCAGTCATTTCATGCAGTGTTCGACCCGAAAAATATATTTTATGTTTGTTTTTACTTTACACCCAGATCTGATGATGGGATCCGTGACATTTGTTCCCTCGATTTCGAGGGAACAAATGTCAATAAGTGGAAATACTCAAATGTTATAAGTTCACTTTTTTTTGTTCAAATATTAAGGAATATTACCTCATCATGATCTCCCTGTCTCGCGTTGTGCTCAGCTAGAGTCGACAGCCAAGCGTGCCTCAGCCGCGGGGTGGCCCGACATGAAGCTGCCAGCGCGTGTTGAAGTTCTGCTAGGTGTATACTGCCGGCACCTACGGTTGAAATCAATAATTAATAATGCTGGACATTTCACACAGCACCACCTAGTAGCAATGTAAGCAGAGCTTGTGTTATATGATAGATAAGATAAATAAATAGATATAGACATAGAAAATCTTTTTGAACACCTTAAAAGTAAACTTAATAACAAGAGAAGCATGGCGATGTATCCTGCCCAGCTCCATTTATGAAGAGCTGTATTTATAAAGACTATAAACCTATAGGTAAACGTAAAATCTAACGGAAATGCCACCTAAGAATACATAATCGTATAAAATATCTAAATCGCCAGTACCGTCGGCGCCGGCAAATCGCGCCCACCACCGTGCGTACACGAAGCATCAGCTCGGCCACTAAGCCCAGAAGATTATCACAGATAGAAATATACCTAAGGCAACGGTACCGCCGACGCCGGCCAATCGAGCCTTCGCCCCCACCACCGTCCGTCCACACCCGACGCATCATCTCGGCCACTTCACCGGACGAACAACCCCGTGCCTTTTGTGGCTTTGTCGCCGGTCGCAAAGCAATTTATCACAGATAGAGATGAAAATAATATACCTGAAGCGCCGGTCCCGCCGACGCCGGCCAATCGAGCCCTCGCCCCTACAACCGTCCGCACCCGACGCATCAGCTCAGCCACTTCGCCGGACAGCCCCGTGCCTTTCATGGCCTTGTCGCCGGTCGCAAAGCAGTTTATCACAGATAGGGATTCTTGGAAGCGCTTGCAGTTGATCGCCGTCGAGTTGTCGAGTAGCTTGGACACTGCCATTATGACCTAGAAAATAAGGTCATTACAACGAACAAGGACAGACAATTTAACACAGCACCATCTAGCCCTAAAGTATTCAGAGCTTTGAGAGTGTTATGGGTACCAGATGATTAATATAATACTTAATTTGTGTTAGTATTGCAGGTTGGTGACAAATCTAGACTTAGAAGACAGAAAATGCAGTTGTTTATTTTATCTTATCTCACCTGCAAGTGAACTCTCGTCAAGTCACCGCCCTTAGCGTGTTGGAAGTTGGCTCTCATGAGAAGGTAAAGCGCGGCCGCCGCTTCCCGCCGCACCCCGCCTGCGCGCGCCTCGCACAAGCGGACGACTGCGCAGACCACGCCGGCGCAGACGGTGCTGCCACCTGCATAATCATATAAACATTTTAGAACGTCATTGTTGTAAGTTTGCCGTACGGTGCTTGCAGTGGAATGTTGCTCTCCTCTCTTGCCCATCTTCCGAAAGTATTCTTATTGTATCCATGGGCAGAAGAACACCTTCGGAGGATGGGCAGCAACGTCTTTCCGTGTATCACCATCCCGTACTGCGCTCGCAAAACCTGCCATGTTTGGCAACAATCCCATCATGATCAGGACTTGGAGATCTATAAGGGAGACCTTTGTTCAGTAGTGGACGTCCTACGGCTGTATCTTAGTTTTGGTACTATGTGACGCCATCAAAAAGCTTCTCAGTGCCAGCTAGGTTAATCTTAAAACAAAACAAACAATTGCAAATAACGTATGCAAGTAACCATTTTTAACTGAACACGTTGGAAACCTATTTTCGACGTATAATTAACGCGAGTAGAAAACCCGTCTAACATTACAATGCTAATAACCATATGCACGAGTGGCGGTGGTTTACCTCTATAAATAGAAGTTGGTTATGTATAACATTACCCAGAATACATCAACACGTGTAGAATCTCATTAGGATTCCGAGAACTTTCAATATAGACGAACTATAACTACGACTTACGATTGTTTTGTTGGAAATCCCTCGAGCTAAAGTTATGATTAAAAACCTTGCGCTACAGTACCCTCGGGTTTTCTGTGACAAATGTGTATTGCAAACGATAGCGTCGTAGTAGACGCGGTAGAGGGTTGAATGATTCCTACGTTTTAGTATGACTAGGTGAGCTTGTTTGTTACTAAATAGAAACTGTAATATACCTTTAAAAAGCGCCTTCGAAAACTGTTTAATGAAACAGATGTTTGTACAGCATTTCGCTCTGAGGGCCAGCAGCTTGAACTAAGGCTCGGCTACCGCCCCTACCAGCCCGCTCCGATGTTATTCATGAATATAAACTACATGAGTTATTTATAAAATAGGAATTGCTGTTTACCTTCAAAAAGCGTCTCGGAAAACTGGTTGATATACGCTCGTAATGCCGCAAACAGGTGTTTGTACAGCATCTCGCTTTGAGGGCATTGCAGCAGCTTGATGTAAGGCTTGGCGGCCGCCCCCTCCGCCGCGCCGATATTCTTCATGAAGAGACAAGCGCGGTCTATGATCGTGAGCCCCACCTCCGTTGCCAGGCAACCGGCAGATGTGACTGTGTGCTCGGCCATTGCTTCTAAATCTGTGGAAGTTTCAACTATCATTATGCCCAAAAAATAAAATTAGAGTGCACTAAAATTAATTTTACACATCACGTTTGATTTGAGGAAGTTATCGAGTAATTTAAAATCCGATGTTTCGAAGGTGTTACAACAGTGGTTGTTTCGGGAATAAGCGTAAAGTGTAAAAATGATTCAGATCCCTTGTAATTGCCGCATCTAGTTAGTTAATTGGTAGATTGTCCTTTCGGATCTGGTTCTTAATCAATCTGCCTAGCGCGTCCCTCGCGATAAATCAACACCCTACGCTAGCAGTACGTTAACGGAAATGACTTAAGGAACAAATTAAAATTACCAGTTGAAAAAAAGCATTATATGCTATTCGATCAAAATGAATACGTCAGATCACTGACCTGAAGTAACAGCCGTATTGACTAGATTCTCCCTATTAACAGTGTTGGTCTTCTCGACTATGATCGGAGGTTCCTTCGAGAAGTCCGGTGGGCTCATCCGGGCGGGCAGAGTCCGAGCTTTTATAGGCTTCATTTTTCCATTGCAGTCCGGCGTTGTCTTTAGATCTGAGAGAATCTTGTTGCGGCCTAGGTACTGGAATTGTTCAGCGCAAATTCTGTAATAAAATTTATTTGTTACACATCTATGGAATACTATGCATCTGAGATTTCAGCTAGATGGCATTAATGGTTTAAACTGCTATAGCCGATAAAGCAGTCAAGATTTTCGACCTGACGACATGTGATACTGTGTCGGGTGTTCGTATATAAAGTGCTTCACATGTCGAAATCCGTCAGAATAGAAACTGTTAATTGTAAAATGTATTTTTTTAAACATTCACCTGTTTTAATTCCCTCAACATGTTAGTGTTAGACCAAATATTTAGATTACTCTTTGTTTAAACTCAAAAGGATAAATATTTATATCCTATTATCCATATATAAGTATCATTTGCCGGTCTTCCTTAACAATAAATAAGCCGAGAGAAGGAATTTTAAAAGGCACTTACTCCAAAACATTAAAAAACGACTGCTGCTGCGCTTGCGCCTGCTTCCTCCACCATTCCACAAGCCTCTCATCATCCAAGTACTTCAACACAAACAGGAAACACAAAAGCACGTCTCGCACCTCCTCGGGGGACATCACACCGAATCTGGATGTACAAAAAACGACTTTAGCATGCTAGTGGCAAGGTGGGAATTACTAAACTCAACCAGGCACACGGGCGTAAGTTCCGTTCTGACTAAATATCTACTGCTCGCGAGCCAGGCACAGATTTTGGTGATCAATTTCCTCTCGGACGATAACTTGTTAAATTAAGAGAGTTTTATCATGAAATCCCGTGAACGTCAACTGCGGTTCCGTGGGTCGGTTGAGCAGCAGTAGCCCCCCAAACACTGATTGAAAGGAGGGAAGGGAGGCCTGCGGTGGCGCAATTCAGGCTCTTAATAATCATAGTAAACATTTTTCTCCCCATTTAAATATTATAGCTAACCCACTACCTTGAAGAATAAAGAATTTAGCAGACTTTAGAGTGGTGTAAAATACGTTAGCTGGTCACTCAAACATAAAAATTACCTTCAGGGTGAATTTTATTAATGTCACCTGGTGGAAAAGTTCCCTAAACAACGGAGATAGCAAATTAAATACTAAATCAACACTTGAGGAATAATTCCTTTATTTTTGAAAAGAAACAATAAAGCATTCAAAAATTTTAAAAATACACCTATAAATCGAACTTACATTAGAAAACAACACTGTGTTTTTATGGCATTTATGTAGGGAAAGGGTCAATCAAATTAAAGTATCACTCTAACAAACACGGTAATTATATTTTTTATTATTAGAAATGTATGAGCTAATTTGTATCATCATCATCATCTCAGCTAGACTATGTCCAGGCCTCTCATGGATCGCCAAGTACTAATCATGAGTGTTATCATACTCTCCACATTTACCAGACGGGTTGGCGAGCGCAGTATGGGATGTTTATACTCGGAAAGACGCTACTGCCGTCTACCGGAGGTTTTTCTTTGTATATTGTAAAATAAAAGTGGTTACCTATTGACCTGATCACCGATTTCGCTCAGGTCAAGCCTCCCAACGTTCCGCGGAAGTGAATCGCCACCAGACATTGTCGAAGCGGACTCAAGTGAACTTTGTGACACATTGCTTGCGTTATCTAAAAAACAAGTGCTGGTGTAAAGGTACATATCATTTGACTGTATTTAAATTAAGAAATATTATGTGACGTTCGTTCTGCCAGACGAAACAGTACTACGTTCGGAAAAAATGTGTTTGATTGACATTATATCTGAACACCTACGTTCAAATAAAATGTCAATCAAACACATGTTACAAAGAAAATATATTACAATAATAAAAAATACGGCAGCCATATCCTGAACTGTAATAAAATTGTATTGTTACCATCAATAATGTAATAACACAATTTTATATCATATATGCAATTTTTTCAGTAATTACGCGATAAAGTTCCGTTTGACCGTATAAAATTATGTTTAAACTTAAGATTACAAAGTACTAATTTATGATTGTACAGTTTTATTCAAACAGTAACGAATTCACGTTTATCGTCATTTGTTATATATAACAGTATTTATCGGGTACTGGATTAAAAGGATTTTTATAAAAGGAACAAACGGATTCAAACGGACGGTCACAGACAATAAACAAACCCAATCCCAGTAAAACAACATTTACCTTCATTATTAATTATCAAGAATGTTCACGTGCTTGTTATTTTGGCAAGAGCACGACGGGACGCTGAGCGCGCCGTCACCCTGAATTAGGGTAATAAACAGTTGCCTCCACCAACATGAATGAGAAAAGTCACGAAAGCTATAAATATATTATGTTAAAAAAAACTTACCTTTGCCGTACAAGTTGTTAATCTGGATAACAGGCGGATCTTTGAAATGTGCCGAGTTTCTCGCAGGAGTGTGGTCGAAGTGCAACGTTAATCGGTTTCGTCTGGGAGTGTTGTTGGCAGAGGCGGCTTCTTTGGCGACGTTGTTCAAATGGTTGGTAGCATCGCCATCGGGTTTGTCGTGCCCGTTTTCTAATGTAGGGGTGGGGATTGTTTTCGCGACGAGTCTATGGGCGTTTTCTGAAATAAATAGGTTAAGAAATTAGTTTTTATGGAAATTGTTATTGCGATAGGTAGATACATATAATTGCGAATAGAATAATAGCTGAGATTTTAAGTTAGATTATTTTAGTAGTTAAGAATGTATCACGCAAAAAATCTTGAATAATGTCAGAGCACACAGAATGCAGACGATAGCACTCAGTAAAAAAAAAAACATTGTCACAAAAGTCAAACGCCGTTGAGCCACAGTTTGTATTTTTATTTTAGGCGTGACAGAAACGAATCATATTGGGATTGTCTAATTTTACGACAGTTTACAATCAAAAGTACCTTCAGTAGAAGAAATAAGAATAAGAGATTAAGAGATCGCTCTTAGCGATAAGGCCGCCCATTGTGCATTTGTGTTTATTTTAAGTTTTCGTACTGTATTTAATTTAAGTTTTGGTGTACAATAAAGTTATATTCATTAATTCATTCATTCATTCAGTGTGGATGCCATATGACTTAATATATTTTATGATAGTCAGCCACGGCGAGTATAGTAAATACGCGAGCTATGCACGACACTGTCTAGACATCGTCGTCTTTTGTCAAGAGAATACAGACAGTTTCTCATAAATACTGTATGGACGAAACTGAGGACTTTTGTATTTTATTTTGGCATGCATGACATTGTATTGCCAATAGTTTGACAATGCAACAAAAGTACCTTCGGTGTGAATGCCATAAGACGATGAAATCTTACCTAATACGATAGTCAGCCACGGCGAGTATAAATACGCGAGCCTAGCGCGACACTGTCTAGATCTGTATCTGTCATCGTGCTCGTGTTTCGTCATCAGCGCTCGCAGGACTGACAAGGCAGAGCGACGCTTTTGAGGCGCTTCTCTAAGACTTTGTTCAACCTGTGAAATGAGGTTACATGTAATCTGATAGGACTGTAGCGAACCAAAAATAAAAGCAAATTACCCTTTATTAGAAACCCCAACCGATCTAGGCTGTTTGATTACATAAAGCCGTTGATGCTGTGGATTTGAAACGTGTGAAATTTTCTACAACTCGAAATTCCATGCGATAAAACGTAGATCCATCCCATGCCAGTGAGAAAGTAATACAATGCACGTCAAAATCAGATCAATAAATACCTTATAAATGCACCTAGTATTTTTGATAATAATGTTAAGTTACGTTTATACCACCAGAAACTATTATACCACAATTGCAAACTATTATGACATACCATGCCCCCAAGCTTACATACGAACAAACGAATCGAACAGTTAGTTACTTGTTTTAGTAAGGTTCCAGCGAGAAAGTGCCTCATTATAAAGTCTTCGGTCAGTTTCAGTTTTCCTGGATCTGTGAGGAATAATGTTGATTTAGGGTTTAGATGGCGACGCTGCTAAATAAATGGTACTTATGCACAATCGGAATGGGTTGGCTATCAGATGTTTCTCTTGTTCTGATGCGAGATTGATGATTTATTATGGGCAACAAGATATAATAACAGAGGATATCACAATCAATATATTAGTTTCATTTCAATTAAAATACGACAGGACAAGAAAGTTTCTGAAGCTAAGGAATTCAACTATGTGCTTTATTAAGTTAAAATGTTATTGTTTTTTTTAATTGTCATTTCTAGGTAGCTTTTGTGCTCTATTATATACACACTTATTGACTTTTAACTTTACATAGGCATAAGTCGTTTATAAGCAACTAGCTTCTGCCCGCCGCTTCGCATGCGTTGTACCCGAATAATATGTGTTAAACCCGGTCAACATCAATACGTGTACAAAGTTTCAACTCAATCCGTAGCCTAGTTTTTGCGTAAAGAGGTAACAAACCTCCATCCAAACAAACTTTCGGCTTTATAATATTAGTGGGATACGAACATTGTCACAAAATAATTTAAAGGCATTTCTTTCTCATCATGATTTTGAGACTGATGTTTTTGTGCTAACCTGAGAATGTTGATATCTCTATCTTTCCAAAGTATACTGGGTTTTTTGTCAAAATTCTAGAGGAACAGGCGAATTACCATGAGTTTATACATACCATCATCACAGTCTTTAGCTAGCTTATTGGCGTGTAAAGGCAAGTTGAAGGCAACGAAATGTTCATGCGAACATATCGTTTGTAGGAACGTGAACTTGAAGTCGAATAGCGCTTTAGGATCGCATGGCTTGAACTTGTCTAAATACTTCTTTATTTGGCGGAATACGAATCCTCTGTCCATAAACGATAGGCATGACTGTGAAGAAGAAATAATTATGTTACTATTATAAAAAAGGTAGACGAAAGATATAACACAATTTTTAAAACAGTAACTCTACTACGAAAGTTTTTCGTCAACGTCCGCAACTTTCTTACAAAAATATTTATATCGGTTGAAATCTGGGTTTACTAGACCACCTTATCTTTTTTTAAGCCGAAGAAAATGATTATAGCACTCGGGCTATAAGAAACATTTTTTTGAGCTCCAATCACTCAAACAGTCTAGAGTAGATGTGAGCTTTTTGGTGTGTGCGGCACTATTTCCAGTAGAACAAGGCATTTCTTTTCAATTTTCTTGGTCGAAAATATCCCACCGCTTTGTTCTGATACACCAAGGTGCGTTTGAAATTAGCTTGAGGATGTAGTTATAAAACTATGGTCCCCCCTCCCTTCTTTCGTCAAAATCGGATGGGTTGTTATGTATGTTTAGGCACTATCGTGGGACATTCGTTACTACATAACAACATGCATAGACTGCAAAAACCATAACCCATGTTTATATAAGCATACAAGTATTATATCAGATACTTAGATTGCTTCTTTAGACCGAGCATAGTATTTAAGGATCTGAACATTTCACGATTAAGTAAGATAGATAAACGCTTTTTTGTACACCAGATTACATGACATATTAAAATTACAAAACTATAATATAATACAATTCGCTTAAAGCGGTTTCTTCCAGGGAACCTTAACTTCAACGCACCTTGAGGAAAACGGCGAGATTCTTGTTAAATATGTGAGTTTGCATCGGCTGTTGTAAGATGTAGGCGGGTTCGACAGCCGTTACTAACTTTTCTATGTTCTCTAGAAGATCACCATGGAATCTCTCATTTCGCGACATCTGAAATAATAAATCGAAGGACTGTTTTACTCTTCGACATTTCAGGAACGTAGGGATTACGAAGTGTTGGGGTTATGAAGGCTTGTGCGTTAGGGTGTATTGTGTATTGCCCTCGAAACACCACCCCGACCCTAGCCAGCTCCCTGAACAACCGGAGGCCGCTGGCAGCATTCCATGACCATATTCAGAGGAAGGAACTGGTCCTGTATTGAGATTGTATTGTTTTAACCCGTTCAAGGTTAAAAACACAAAGTTTCATTCAAAATATTAACTTGTATTTTAGTTGGGCTCTCGCAATGAGTTGAGATTAAAGGCTCGAGCAGACCGGATGCGTATGCGTAGACGTAAGCGTAGACGTGCACGTACCACTGCGTTGTAATGTATGGAACTGTATGAGACAGGACACACCGCTTGCGTAACGTAGACGTGCGCGTCATATGTCAGTTCCATACATTACAACTCAGTGGTACGTGGACGTCTACGCATACGCATCCGGTCTGCTCGAGCCTTTAACGGTGTAGCCAAACATCGTTAGGAAACCCGCAGCTTATACAGGTGCGTTCTGTCACCAGATAAATAATATACAAGTTGTTTATCTTTAAAATAAAGTTGGACTTGTTGCTTGTGTGTTTGTTTTTACACAATTCTGCCAGTGTCAAGTAACATTATAATAGGGTCAATTTTATCGTTTTTCTCACGTGTTTGCCATTACCCCTTTGGTCAACGCTAAGTGATGTCGTTGCAAGTGTTCGCCACTACATGGCATAGATTGTCAGCACGGACGTGGGGTTGGGCTTTGAGAGGCTCCCTTTTCAATTATAAACGCTTATAAAATTCATTGACAATTAATCAGAGGTTTTTGACATATTTTCATTCAAAACTGTCAAAAAGTTCGTCAATTAAGACCGGATTAGTTTATAAGTGAGACTGAGGGGGTTAATGTTGACATCTCCTGGTTAAAACCGATATTGGAAACCTTTCATTTCAAACACACCAAAAGAAGAAAACTTACTTTTATCCGCCCAGTATTGATGAGATACTGCGCCATGCTCTTGACGATAATGTCGAAGAAGAATCCGGAGTATTGCATAAATTTGTTGCCGAGAAGAAACTCTTGTTGATTCTGATCCACGAACTGGTGCAGCGGCGCTGTTAGGACCGTGTGCAGTTTGAATTCCACGCAGTTGAATACGTACTGGGGAATAAAGTTTTAAGCTTTAATAAAAAAAAGTATGGAAATCATTCCTGGCATAGTTTTTTTATAATTTGGTAACTTTTACCCACGTTGTTGTAATAGAAAACATTACCTTAGGGGTCATTCATATATTACGTCACATTTTAAGGGGGGGGGGGGGGGGGGGGGGGGTCGACGAAGTGTGACATTGAGTGAAAATCATCGGTAGGAGGCATCAATCCTACATCGGTAGGAGGGGAAGGAAAAATAATATAAATTGAAATTAAACTATTTCATTATTTCTAGATGTAAAATAGAAAAATATTTGACGTCATACTCGGAAGAGTGCAGGAGTCACACAAATCTGTCCAGTTGAGACAAGACGGGGAAGGGGGCGTCATGACAAAAATCATGGAATCGTAATAGAAGTGACGGAATTTATGAATGGTTTCTAGCGTAGTAGTAGTTTTTTCGAGTTCGCTGATGGAATTGTGGCCAGACGAATCATTGAAGGTACCTGATTGGAAGATATCCTTTAACGCTATTATTTATTATGGTTATAGACTAAGTATATTTTGTTTAACTCACTTTGACATAGCTATCGAGCAGATCCTTTCGTCCGTAATCGTGAATCATGTGCACGAAGTGGACTATCAACTTTACAACTTGGTAACCCAATTCATGTGTGTAGCTTTTTTCAACAGTCTGAAAAGTAATGTACGAGTATTTATCCTGTACGAAATAATAAAATTGCTTAATAATATATGCAAACAAGACATAACAGGCATCTACACCAATAAGCAAGACGATTACAAAAAATGCGTTATTCTTAACCGACTTCAATTCAAATTGTGAAAAGATAAGACAATACTGAAATAGCGAAAATAACTAAAAATAACTTCATAGAATATGAGCACATTCAAAATATATCTACACATTTTGTTCAATGTTACTTACCATCAGTTCAAACAGCTGATTCATAATCGTAGGCAAGAATCCGACCAGAGAACTCAGTTTTATAGCATGTGCTGCTTTCAGCGCGTTACAAACGTCATTCCACGGCGGCGGAGAAGGGGAAGTGGGGGGCGAATTAGACCTTATCAACCTCTCCGCTTGACCGAACAAATTGTGCAAATGAACGTCGCGAGTGGCCACAGTCGAATCTAGCACTAATTGACATCGGAATAAAGGCTTTTCTCCTTCAACCCAAACCACTTCGGGACCTGAGTTCCCTCTGCCTAAGCCGAGAGGCTGTATTGATAGGTAGCCCGAGGGCAGGTGAGTGGCGACTGGAAGGTTTATGAACTCTTCTACGAGCTTGTCGTTTTTCAGTAGTGGTGACCATGAGTACCTAAAATTAAAACCACGTTATATAAATAAAGCATAATACTGGTAAGTTCAGAGTATAATAAACAAGTCCATTTCACGTAGGATGAGTTGAGTAACAGCAAGGTATAATAATTTAAAAATCAATGAGCAAAAAAGGGACAGCTTAGTGTCTTTTGCACTTCCATATTCTTCTAATAACTACTCCTATTATATCCTGCTCTATTCTGCCGTCACCAAATTCGTCCAACGTGAAATTAACTATGTATACTCATATAGGCCTCTCTTAATTTGTGCCATAGCCACGATCTTGTGCTATACGGACAATCGTTTGCCCGAATCTAACGATACTTTTGTTTGAGAAAGCATACTGTCATCCCACATTTCATGAGTATGCACTTTAGAGAGTTGTGGTAAAAGATGATTTAATCATGTCTTGGTTCAGGCCTTGGTTCGCATTTAGTTCGTTAAACTTAGCTTGATCGCTGCGACATATGCCAAGTGACACGAATAGGGCTGGGATGATGTTGAAAAATTACGGTATAATGTCAGTTACGCTGACTCATCGGCATCGTACATCACTAATCGTGCAGTCCCACCCATAAAGTACGACGTTGACACAGGACGTTTGTACCGTTACGAAATTAATAACTTTGATGACAGCTATCGACAGCAATTAAGCAACGTTTTACGGCCCTAGTTGAGTATACTATTCCTTCTCCAATTCCAATTGTCCTAGTACAGGGCTTCTGTCTGCCTGTAGGTGCAATGTGTCCTGCCATCTTCGTCTGGGCTGACCACTGCGCAAAAATACTTAACAAAGGAAATAAACTTACCCGATACAAGTCTCAACATTAATATCATTCTTCTTAGCGAGATCACAGGATATGTGGTGGAAGGTGAACAGCAAGTGATGCTGTTGCGTGACCGTGGCTGGTAGCCGGATCTTGGCTTCGTCGGACCACGACGGACTTGCGTTGTGGTGAAGAACCGAGCACCGGTATTGGGTCGTCATACCAGTTCGGCCGTAAACCACCTGAAATACATAGAAAACCTATTTTAGCGAGATCTAACAAGAATGTATTCACGTAACTTATTCAATAAGTGGAAATTATTTTTGTTACAATATACATATCTACGTATTCCTCTTAATAAAAGTAAGTCGATATAAAATCAGCCAAACCAGGTGTAGTTACCACACAAACACACCAACTCTTCTCGGCCCCACAAAATGACCTATGGTAGAACAGGATTCGCGGAATTTATTAATGTCCCACTACCTCATCATATCAAATATTCTTACGAAGTCTTACTTAGCTGGAAAGGTTTATCGCCATCCCCTAACTCCAGAACTATGGGTCTCTTATTAATTTTCAATGTTTTAATAATCTAGGAATTAATAATTTTCTAGTTTGTAAAGAAGTTTTAATTAATATGTCCTTGATTAGGTAATATGTATCGTTCTAGTTAAAGTAATATAAATAAAAGAAATGATTCTCGCCATCCAATTCCAGAGACGATGAACTCACCGAGCATACAACAATCTGTCCATTCATTCATTCACCCACCTGCAAAGGCTTATTGTCTCCAGTATCGCTTTCCCTCAATTCCACAGAGCACGCTATGTTCCTCGCTCTCGCGAACACTTTCTGCGACTCAAAGTTCAGTGAGAGCGGCCGTACGTATAGATGATGGACGAACGCCGCGTAGGGTTGTTCCGGCTCGACGTTCAATGTCGCTAGTTCTAAAGTAAGGGGAGATGTTGGTGGGAGAGGGAACGGCTTCAGAGCCGCGTGAGAGCTTGTCATACAATCTGTAATATAAATGGGATGAATTGGTTTATGAAGTTTCTATGTAAATCGGCACATAGTTTGATGACATAAGCACTTGACTTATATAAAGCAGTCCGCAGATTCTACAAAAAAGGGTTTAACATATTTGTAATACTAATTAGTAAGGCTCGGTTTTAAATTTAGGTATGTGGTGAAGTTGTGGAGGAATTTCACGCAAAATGAACATTTCTCTTACTTGAACTTCTTCATTTTTTAAAACATAAGAATTGGCCAAGGTATTGGCCATATCATAGCACAAAATAATATGTAAATACATTGTTAAGGGGATTCACGAATGATTTGGCCCAGAAACACTCTTTGCTTCCCCTTTGAGAACCGAAAAGGGGATATCTGTAACTAGTCAACTTATGGCTTTATAGTCCAGTTAATTCACCTTAGCATCTCAATAAATCTTATAATATTACCTTTTGTTTTAATGATACATCTATATACATATATAAAAATAAAATTCAAAGTCCTGACTGACTCACTCACTGACTGACTGACGGATATATCAACGCACAGCCTAAACCACTGGACCTAAAGACTTGAAATTTGGCACACATATACCTTGAGTATCCTAGAGGTGCACTAAGGAGGGATTTTTGGAAATTCCAACGGGATAGGGAATAAATGGGATTTATATTTTCGAATCAAAGTGGTTCTGCGTGAAAAAGGGGATTTCCACGCGGACGAAGTCGCGGGCAAAAGCTAGTATATAAAATATAAGGAACTTACTTGGAATTTGTTCATTGGTAAAATTAATATTAACGCTAAGCCATCCGGGTATCACAGTAAGTTTGGCAAGTTTTTCTGGCTTGCGGAAATCTGACAAGATCTTCACCAGATCATCATCAGACAATTTGTTCGGCTCTTGCCGGTAGATGGCGGGGAATTCGGAAGCAGCGTCCAAATCGTTGCTGTACATTCTGGAAGAAGGAGCTTGTTGTCACGGCTATAGACTACTTCAGTTTAACTTTTGAAACTACCAAGATTGTGAACATTATAATGCAATATTGACAGGATATCTTCCATTTACCATGGGGTGCCGGCAGTAGAATGTTACCCCTCCTCTCATGCCCGTGGATGCAGTAAGAGCTTGCTGAGGGATACCTCCGGAAGATGGGCAGCAGCGTCTTTCCGTGTATCAACATCCCGTACTGCGCTCGCCAACCCACCTGCCAAGCGTGGTGAGTATGGCAACTACCCCTCATGGAGATTCATGAGGGAGGCCTGTTCAGTAGTGGACTTTTTACGGCTGGAATGATGATCTTCGGTTAAATTAAAAAAGACTAAAATCATGGTATCATCATCATCATCTCATCTTGTCACCCGTAGGGCTGCTATCCACGTCCACTGCTGAATAAAGGCCACTCCCTCGTGGATCTCATAGATCATGAATACCTCAGACCAATCAATGGTAAAATTTAGCTTGTTTCTTACTTATTTCTCTTTCCCGAAAAACATACAAAGGTATACTCTATTTTGTCTATATCTAAACAGCCCAGCCATTTGTTTCCTAACTTGTGACCCACTGTCAATATAATTAGCAAAATTTTACCGATTTATTATTGAGGACGCAGCTCTTCTCATCTTACGGTTGTTAAGTCATTTACACGCCCGATTTTTCTAAACTTACTTGTACAAAGGTTTGGCGGCCCATCCAAAAGGCATCCTATAGCTCCCCACTCTATTGGCGTACGCTTGGACGGTCTTATGGACTTTGAGCCCTAATCGTGGGTCCTTGGTGGCTCTGAGGTAAGGCTCCAGCACTTGGCTAACGTGACCTTGGAGTATTTTGTCTATTTTCACTACTACGAACAAGTCGGGGTGGGCATTGTTCACTGATAATACTACCTGTGAATAAAAATAGAAGCATTTTTACGCAAATAACAGGTCAGTACGTTGTACTAAAAGCTGATATTTAAGCCAATTGAGATGGTTTATAGTGTGGGTAAAAGTGAATTCAGTCTTTAGGGTCAGTAATAAACGCCCTGAAAACATTTCGCCAGGACAGAAGTACTGGCGAAATGATTTCAGATTTTCGCGTTCAGAAGAACGCGGCGTTTTATTCATGAAGTTAAATAAAGTTAAATACATAGGCCATATCTTTACTACGGATTTCAAAGACGATGAAGATATTGAATGGGAAGGACTTAGGCCATATCATTACTACGGACTTAAAAGTCGATGAAGATATTGAACGGGAAAGGACTTAGGCCATATCATTACTACGGACTTGAAAGTCTATGAAGATATCGAACGGGAAAGAACTTAGGCCATATCATTACTACGGACTTAAAAGTCGATGAAGATATTGAACGGGAAAGGAGGGTTCTCCCCGCTTGCAGCATCCCGTACTTGCTGTACGGAATACCAGCTGCCGAAGGTTCAAAATGATCTCTTACCTGTTTCTTCGAGCGAAACCACTCCTCCGGTATCTGATTAACGTTTAACCTAACATCGTAACTAAAATTCTCAACTAATGACTTTGTGCACTCCGTATCGCTGACTAGATCTCTAACGGCGTCATGGTTGAGGTCGAAATGGAAGTTCTCCGTGACTTTCTTGCCGCTCCTGGCGTCGTACAGTGCCAGGTACGTGTAGTACGGTTCTACTTGGCATAGTAGCTCTTTATCGCCATCTATCGGCGCTTGTAACCTAAACTTTAAGCGTTCGCATTTGAGCAATATTCTTTGGCCAAAGTGTTCTCTGAAAAAGAAAAAAATGTTGACAATTCAATTTGATCAGTTGGATGACACAGATGAAATGAAATAAAAAAATCATACATTGCTTGAAAGATACATATTTTAAAAATCAGTAAAATGATAAAGTAGTACTTATTTCAAACTAATTTAAAACTTTAACTAGCAAAGGAGGCGACGTAGTCGCTTGGCGACTAAGTCCTTAAATAAATGAAAAAAAAAAACTAGCAAAGGGTAAATCTTGCGTAAATTCCGCCTGTGCTGCGTAAGGATACAGCGCTGTTTTTTAATTAAAATAATGCTGACTTGTGTTTTATCAGATATTTTGCGTGCGGGTTTATGGGAGCCATCGTTTGGTGCCCACGCCAACCTTACTGTCCCGTGGTACTAACGGCTAACTGTCATACAAGGCTTTGACACCCAAACTGAATAGATGTCTGGCAGGCCGGTCATAAAAACACGGCCTCCATGACTCAGTTGGTGGACGCAGGGGGTTCAATCCCCGGCGGGGTACAAAACGTTTGCTTTATCTGCAGATATTAGTCTCTGGTCTAGGGTGTTTTCAATGTATGATATGTAAGTACAAAAAAAATATGTATTTTAAGCATTCTATCAAACATCTGGTTTCTACAGTACAAGCATTCCTAAGTTTGGGACTAGATGGTGCTGTGTGAAGTTTCCAGCATTATTTATTATGTGTATAATGTATATTATTTTATGCTGAGCAAGGGGTCAATATGAGGATGATGAATGAATGAATGAATGAACGAATGAATGAATGAATCACTTTATTGTACACCAAAATCAAGAGAGTTACAGGAAAAGGAAGAGTTATTAAAAATAAACATTGGTACAATGGGCGACCTTATCGCTAACAGCGATCTCTTCCAGGCAACCTTTGGATGGACAGGATAGATTTGAATTTATTTATGACGGTGGCGTACTAAAACAGTGAAAACAAATGAGGTAATATTGAATATAATATGTAGTAAATATGATTTAAATAATAAATAATGATAATATAAACATACAAACACATATGTACATATAAAGATAAATATAAAACAAATAGTTTACACAAAATATAAATATACGTATTTAAATATATATAAATATAAATAATATATATATATACATAGGTGTATAAAATATAGACATATCAATGAAATACTTGGATTACGAAGTTACGAAGGCTTATCACGGGAATCCAGATAAAATTGATGAACCAAGTTTTTGAAAATAGGAAGGGATTTGGCATGACGGATAGAAACAGGGAGTGCGTTCCAGAGTCTTGTAGCTTGTAATGTGAAAGAATTACCATAAAACTCTGAAGTATGAAGAGGAATCTTCAGTTCGCGGGTATCAGAGGACCGAAGGGATCGGGGGTTGGAGACATGAAGAAATTCAAAACGATCTTTGAGGTAGGATGGCGTAGAAGGAGAGAAAAGGATAGAGTACAGGAGATTCAGGAGGTGAGCATTCCGGCGAAGACGGATGGGTAACCATTTGAGCGTGTTTCGGATGATGATGATTAAAATTTAATTATTTCCAAAAACGTGATTCGAAGTCACTATTTAGTGCATAACTCCTACTGAATAGGAGGACATGTCGTGCCAACCCCACGTTTTGTAGGGAAAGGTATGTTAAATAATAATGTGTACAAGCGTTGACTGAATGGCATTGAGCGTAGGACGTGTGGCTTTGTTAGCCAATGTAATGGGTACCCTGACACGGTTGCTATGAAACATTATTTACACAAAATGCCACGTCCATTACGCAAACAATATAGTAATTTAGTATCGCGAGTGACCTAGGCTGACCAACCAACGAAAACTCTAAATCAATTTACTTATTTGGAAGATCAACAGTTATATATAACATAGTTTTATACTAACTTATATACTTGTAGTTATAGTTACAGTGAGCCAATTAGAGGTCCTCACGGATAGAAATAAAATAAAACAACATGAGAACATTGTGAGATACAAACAAGTACTAGAAAAATCAATGAGATAGGTAGTACGTTACACACAGAAAAAAAATGATGTTACAGTTATTATAAGATAAAAAAATCTCTGCTCAGCAACTGCCTAGCTGATACAACTATATTTGTACTGCACATACGTCTGCAATTAGATGTAAGTATCCTAATGCCTTGGTGTGCCGGCAGTAGAACGTAGCCACTCCAGAAGATGGGCAGGAGCGTCTTCCCGTGTATCAACATCCCCAACTGCGCTCGCGAACCCACCTGCCAAGTGTGGCAAATATGGCAACAACCCCCTCATGATCTTGAAGATCCATGAGGGAGGCCTAGGTTTTATGATTTAGGTTCAACAGTGGATGTGGACAGCACAGTTCTACGGCTGAGATGATTGATGATGATGACCTATGAGGCTTAGTTAGCCTATCTATAGACAGCTCGATTTTATGTTACGTTTTCCCGGATCTGGGTGTTTTTCTATGTATCATACGTACGCACTGTGTTTACAAAAAAAACATACTTTCGAGTACTGTATCAGTCATCTCTATTGGGTACCAATACCCAAGACACAAGCTTTGCCCACTTTGGGAATTGGTGGCATTAGGTAAAACATTCCCGCTATATTTTGTGAAATGTGTGTGAAAGAGCGTTCACTGTGAGTAGTAGACTGTGCGCGGTTGTCGAATAATCGTACTTAAAATAACAGTGACATGGTAGCATTTAGAGTGTGAACCTTTTATTCTGCGTCTGTACCTACTACAGTTGATATTAACGCTGCCCATAAAAATAATGGTTTCATTCGACCTCAACCCGTGTTCCGCGAATAACGCATGCACATTATGAGTGACATGGTATACAAAAAGAGGTTACGGTAACTGTGTTTACAACGGATCTTTTTATACGTTTAAAATACGAAACAGCTGTTTTTTTTATACAAATTATGCATAGCGCTGTCTGTCTGTCTGTCTGCGCATGACAAGATTACAACCGAACGCGTTGACCGATTTACATGAAACCTTTTTTGTTAGCACTGTCTTAATGAGAGAAGAGTACTGATTGATTTTGGTGACCCTAGGGTCACAGGGACTGGAGTTATTGTGACCTTCGCCCCCTTTTCTAGTACCCATGCTTGTTACAGTAAGCTTCACAATTAAGTAACCCCCTAGCCGCGCCCGCCGCAGAGGTTTGAAGCTGCAATGGGTGTATTGTGCGGGGAGGATCATGATAATTTCAGCCGTAAAACGTCCACTACTAAACACAGGCCTGGTAATTGCCATACTCTCCACGCTTGGCTGGCGGGTTGGCGAGCACAGAACGGGATGTTGATTGATACACGGAAAGACACTGCTGCCCATCTTCCGGAGGCATCACTTAGCAGGCTAAGTTCCTGCATCCACGGGGATGAGAGGAGGGGCCACATTCTACTGCCGGTACCCCACGGCAGTGGCGAGGGGAATACTTTTCTAAAACGCTGTCTCTACATATTACTATGTTTACTTTGTTAAAACTTTCATTAAATTTCCATAAAAATATAGATACTGGCTTTGTGGAACTATTTAGGAGAAAATGGATCTGTCTTGCAGGAATACCTCATTAGGAGGGGATTCATGCTGTGCTAACCCTTGGAGGTGCCGAAGGTGGCGAAAGATGGCTCCGCGGTCAATGATTTTTGATAAAATATAGATAGATAGATAGTTAACTCTTTATTGTACCCAGCTTAATTCTAACACAAACAATATAATAAAGGAAATAAAGTAGTCCTAAGAAGAGGACTTGTTGTACTCACGCCACATAATATGCGACAAGGGCAAGCAATTAATAAACAATAAAGCCACTGACTGAGCAAATACTTACTTGAATGGTTCCAACTGAGGTTCCGGCGAAGGATCGCGTTTGTAGGGAAGATTGAAGACATTGTAGCGGGATTCGTTCCGCGACGCAGAAATCGACATGTCTGTCTCGCGGGAATATCTCATTAGGAGGGGATTCATGCTGTGCTCCAGCCCTTTGAGGGTGCCGTAGGTGGGGGGAGGCGGCTCCGGGGTCAGTGACACGTCTGCATCTGAAATACAGGCATTTTCATTTCATTAACATTTTGTTTACAAACCACAGCTCAACGTGATTTTACAAACGGCTTTGCTTTGAGACCACTTAATGGATTCTTGGCTATGCTAAGGCCTTGCTTGGGGACCTTGGACACGATTGTGGCATTCCCGTCTGCTTGACGATCACAGTCCTGGATTACGGCTTTGCTTTGATACCTATAGGGTCTTGTGATCACATGGTTTCGGCAGAATATCAGCGCCTATCTACTCTCGAGGCATTTATGCTGAGCCGAGACCTTTTTGCTGCTGTAACACAGCCCTTTCCTCATTAAGTTTAAGTTTAAATTTGTAATTTTTTTAAAGTTAATATTTTGTATGCTTTGTACTGCAGCAGCGAATAAAGGAATGTCTATGTCTATACCACTTAAGGTCATTGGATATGATAGGATACTCGTATTTTCGTATGTTTCTTGTAAACACATACTTATCATACATAGAAAAAAAAACAGATTCGGTACAAATAACTGGCTCCGTGGCTTGGTTGGTAATAGCCGACTGACCGACAGCGGGTCCGATTCCACGGGACAAATATTTGTGATTGTTTAGCAGATATTTGTCCCTGGGTATTTTTCCATGAAAAGTTACAATTTAAAAAAAACCTAGTTTTATATCACATGCAACCCTAACACAAGGGCTAGATGGTGCTCTGTGAAATGTCCAGCACTGGAAAAATTATCTGCAGAAAAGCAAACATTTCTCCTTCGGCGGGAATTAAACCCGCCGAAGGAGCCACCCGCCATTAAACCTTCTGCGCCGGCCGGCAATCAGATCATCTGCGCCACGGAGGTCGACAATACAAGCTGTGCACATTAGTAAATAACCAGCGATGTAAATTTACATATTTATTTCCTGACTAGCCGCACTCCGCGGTTTCACGTAGTTCCCGTTCCCGTGGGAATACTGGAATAAAATATAGCATATTACTCAGGGATAATGTAGCGTTCTAATGGTGAAGCTTTTTTAAAGTGGGCCGATAGTTTCGGAGCCTATTCAATGTAAACAAACAAACAATCAAATCTTTTCTCTTTATTTTAGTGTAGATGTAGATAGATGTATGTATAGTTTCCTCTAAGCTCCGTTGAACAGTGTGGTACAAATGCAATTTAGTAATTCGTGCTCTAGTCTAGATAATATACTCGTATATAAGAGACAATTCCTGTGATATCATGTGCATGCAAGGTCATTAGTCTGTTTAGTTTCCATACCCTTCTGTATACAAAACAATGCGCATGAAATGATAACAACGGTTACCACAAGTTATCATTATCGGGAATAATTAATGCGGCTGTTTTTTAAATACAATCGCTCACTGTTTCTTGTCCTGTTATAGAGTTATAGTGTAAGAACATAAATTGTAGCTACGGATTTACTATAATTTATAGTTGTACACTACAACTATATTATGCGTTGTGACCAAACCAAAGACTTTCCTGTTGTTCGTTTTTGCAAACCTTAAATTACGTTTGCCGGGCCGTGGGGTGCCGGCAGTAGAATGTTACCCCTCCTCTCATACCCGTGGATGCAATAATAGCCTGCTAAGGGATACCTCCGGAAAATGGGCAGCAGCGTCTTTCCGTGTACCTATCAACATCCAGTACTGCGCTCGCCAACCCGCCTGCCAAGCGTGGGGGAGGCCGGTGTTCAGTAGTGGACGTTTTACGGCTGAAATGAAACTACGTTTACGCCTTTTATTATCTACTATTGTGTAAATCATACAGAAAATAAAACAAAATTAACTGAAACTACAAAAACAACAGAAATAAAAAGAATCTAGCTCCGCAGACTCAAACACAGGGTGAACTTAGTTCAACCTAATTATAAATACTGATGATATACACATAAACATACAAAAACTCATATTTTTCAAAGTAAGCAAACAACAGAGAATAGTGTGCGAGAGTCCGGTTCCGGCCCTTGACGGATTTATTGACACGTGACTAACTACTATACTTGTACATTCTTTAGGCAGCGACTCACCCTTATCTAAGATCTCGTCATTCTGATGATTGTCCAGACTGTCCTGGTTCTTCTTGAGAGCCGCGTTGAACGCGTTGATCCAGTCGCTCATATCATCCTCGTTCTCTGTGGCAAACGTGTACCCTTTCCCGCCGGACATACGCAGCTCGAAGCAGTACTTACCGCGTTTTGGATTCTGTAAAACGAATTTATTCAAAATGTCTTGTAGTATTCTTTTAAATACCCATGGCACATAGCTTTGGTTACTTTGGAGCTAGATGTCGCTATGTGAAATGTTCTGTATTAATAATTTAAATATTTTATTGGTAGGGAAATTTACAGCCGTGGGGCAGTAGAATGTTACTTTTCCTCTCTTGCACCTGGGTGCAGTAAGAATCTGCCAAGGTATGCGGAAGAAGGGCAGCAGCGTCTTTCCGTTTATCAACATACTGCTCTCGCCAACCCACCTGCCAAGCGTGGCGAGTATGGCAACAATCCCCTCATGATCTAGGAGATCTATTAGGGGAGACCTATGTCCAGCAGTGGACGTGAACAGCAGACATACGGCTGAGATGATGATGATGATGATGATGAATGAACTAACACTTCAAACATTGTAATATTTAGGGCAACTCTTGAGTTTTGTGCACGAAAACAGACCAAAAAAAGGTACAAAGCGCTTAAGTAACTTGTCATTCTAAAGAGGTTCTAAAACAGCATGGTTCTTAATGGGTAAATCTTACTGAAGGCAACAGTAGTCATGTTCAAAATTTCGTGCGTAATTTTTGGTAGCCGCAACAGCTTATAACATAAAGTCCCATTATAGGTATATTCCACCCTTGTACGAGATACTATCCGTTAACTCTAGGTTGGCCTACAAATCGGACATACTAATGATCTGATCACGGCCAGAGAGCGAATGGGTGTGATCATGTCCCGATAAAATAGGTCGCAGGATACTCTCTATTAAAACGTTTACGCTATACAAGCTGACTCATTGATGTCATCTGACATTTACTACTGTTTTACGATAGAGGATAACGCTGCAGATAATAGCATTGGAACCGGTTGCGATATAATCAATTATGAAAACACTTCGGCAATTTGAATAATATAAAACAACATATAAGCAAAATAGTTTGATATATCCGATGTTGCAATATTCCCAGCCAGTTGAACTAATGGAATTTTTCGATGATATACGTACGTTTGTTTTTAATAGTGCAAAACAGCAAAAGACTATTCGTTCTATTTTAGGCGCGACCCAAAAACTTCAATCCCGCACTATCTCGCATTAGCGAGTGTAACAGACGATGCCCCTGCCTATAAAAGTTTATGTGGGGTTATGCAAACACCAACATTAATTGATGTGCCATAAAACTCAACTTACTTTGACAACATCCGAACAAAAGTCCATAACGATTGTGAGCTTCGTATCAGTTTTCTTCTCGTCCTTGTAGACTTCGAGAATGTACGTGCCGTCGGCTTCTCTGAGCATTGAGCAATAGCGTTTCTTGAAGGATTTTGAAGCGAGGTTACTGAATATTCTATCGGAGCCGATTTCTGGGCCTTTGAGGAGGTGCCCCTCTTTAGTGCCCAGGTCCACCTTCGCCGGTTGATTATCATTATCGCTCTCTGGTTCCACATCGACATCGTACACTTCCGGTGGAAATTTGTGGATTACAGGCCTAAAATGTATAAAGATAAGTGTCAAGTACACACATTATTTCTATGAACAGGATGTGACGAACTGAAAGGCTAGTCCCTTGTTCGTTTTTATCTTATACTCGTATGAGTAACAACTTTGTAGTGCAGTCAAATAATTGAGTCCTTATAGATTAAAGGGAAAACCCCGCGAAATTAAAAACTCTGGTCATTAAGAAGTATTTACGCATTAAGTATAGTTAGTTAAGAGTTGTGTAAAAGATGACATTAGTAAGAAAGGACTATGTAATGAACTGACGGGTGACCACGAGGACGGAAGACTAAACATGGGGTGCCGACTCCACTTAGAGTGGGATAAGGGCAGGAAGAAGAACAAGTAATTAGTTAAGAGTTAACAAACTATCCGCTATTCATTTACTTTGATATAGTTACTTTAAATACCAACATAAGATGCAAACAGTGAAAGCTTCATCTTTACTTTCACAAAATTAATTTGAATATGTATATTATAATGTCCTCCCATCCTCTCTTGCGTAATAAACGAGCCGTATCGACTAGGTCACTGTAACTTTTGATTTCAATAGATAATACGGTGCAAATTAGATTAGATTATAGATTAACATCTTTTGTTACGGCGGAGTCTCGACAGGTGTTTAAACAACAACGAAGTTGTTATGTTAAACGGGTTTTCGACTCACGTTAATTATTCGTTGAAAAGGGGTATCCAACGTGTTCAGTTCCTCCCAGGGGAACTCACGCGCTCGCGTTAGAGGGAAGGAGACGGTACCGCGTAAAGAAGCTCCATTCCCTGACGAAAGTTCCCCTGGGAGGAACTGAACACGTTGGATACCTATTTTCAACGAATAATTAACGTGAGTAGAAAACCCGTTTAACATAACAAACAACGAAGTTCTTGGTTTCCGAGCTATTTTGAGAGCTATGTACATCAACACAGGATTTTGTTCCAAATATGCAACACTATTCGCATTGCGTAGTTAGTGTGACGAAGCCTTAGTGATACTCGATTATAATCAGTTTTGTTTGTAAACCCCAACATTAATACAACCTTGTGGCAGAACGGTATCAGTTTCTATAGTTCACACATCATGGTCATGCAAACTATGTTAATTAGAACGCTAATGAGCGTTTCAAGCATTTGGAATGATTTTTAATTTACATTATTCATACCTCCTGTTTAACTTTATTGTTTCGGTACCTCATTACCGCACAATATCAATACATAGTATAAAACAAAGTCGCTTCCCGCTGTCTGTCTATCCTTATATTTGCTTAGGTCTTTAAAACAACGCAACGGATTTTGATGCAGTTTTTTTTCAATAGATACGAGTGATTCAAGAGGATGGTCTATACGAGTATCATAAAAATATTTTGCTTATTATGAAATACTAGCGACCCGCCCCGGCTTCGCACGGGAGCAATGCTGATACTACATATACTACAGAATATGCCATCGCGGACTTTTTTGTAGACCTTTCTAAGATGTACAATACTGTAGTACATTATTTTGATCTATCTCGTAGCCGTAGGGATCAGACAGCGTTTGCAATGTGAGCGCAAAAAAATGTGTTTATTTACGACCTTACATTAGAAACCTCCAAAATGATCAGTGTTTCTCTACTATTAGTACCTATGTAGTATTAGTATGTAGTAATACATGCATAATATAGTAGAGAAACACTGATCATTTTGGAGGTTTCTAATGTGATGCCGTAAATAAACACATTTTTTTGTACACCTTAAAAAGGTCTACAAAAAAGTCCGCGATGGCATATTCTGTAGTATATTTTTAGTATCAGCATTGCACCCGTGCGAAGCCGGGGCGGGTCGCATAATAAGCAAAATATTTTTATGATAAGGTGGCTCTACGGTTTTATAATTTTGTGCGTGTTATGTAAGGTTTCGCCAATGGTATTCAGAGCAAATTGGAACAAAGTTTAAGCGGATTCTCATAGTTTAAAAGTGACACAACAAAGAATAAAAATACAACTCTTTGCAAACATTGTGTGAAAAACACGTATTTACCGGCCACACGTTTCTTGAAGATTTAGGTTTGGTACTTGAGAACTGCATTCAGTTTTGTACTGCAGTGAAATAATTGCATCCTTATACATAACATATAGAATTAAGGGAAAACCTTGCGAAATTAAATACCCTGGTACCTACTTAGAATAGGGTAAATTTTATTAAACTATACGAGATTCATTTATTTTGATAGTAGTTACTTTTAAGACCAGTTTAAAATGCAAACAGTGAATAAACTTTTGTCTATGAACTAACTAACCAGCAACAAGCACACAACGGTCAATACCAAATTACTTAGCAACTTCTTGAATTCCGATCAAACCTTGTTGAAGTTGAAATGGTACAGCGCTGTGTTAAGGAGATTAAGCTCACTTCACAAAATTACGCAAAACTAGAGTAAACTCTTGCTAATGTTTTATGATATCGTTTTCCTCTGGAGGCCCATAATCAAGACGTTTGGAAAAATAGGGGAGGCCTTTGCTCAACAGGGGAATCCAAACGGTTTATAATATTAATAATTGTTCTCAGTAACTTGGCAAGTTGAGATAGAGTCCAGAGTAGCAGCAGCATTCGTAGAATATTCACTTCACAACAAAAAAATACGCAAAACTAGAGTAACTTCTATGACATTTTTATCTAATTTTCAAAGCATACAAGTTGAGAAAGGAATAGGCAAAATAGCAGCTGTATTTGTAGAAAGTTCACTTCTTAAAAAAATTACGCAAAACAAGAGCTAACTGCAAACATTCTATGCTATGACATTCTAAAAGATTCCATACTCTATAACGCCTTACATTTCACTTATCTGTAATGTAACATTTGTGCTAAATAAAGAAAATTTAAAATACTTCAGTACCTGGGCAAGTTAAGGAAGGTTCCAGAATAGCAGCTGTATTTGTAGTGTATCAGGTTCCAGCTGGAAGCATAGCTGAGCAGGGCCTGTCGCGTAAGGAGAGGGCAGGTGGACGCGGTCCTCACATCAGGAACTGCGGTGGTGACAGTTCGCCAGCGACGGGGGAGAACCACGCTCTGTGTACCAAAATACATTGTTAACACGCTTAAATGTAAACCTTAACATACAAGGCACATAAGAATGCGAGAAGCACAAAAAATACCAGCCTGGCAAAAGCGATAGGAGGCCTATACCCAGCAATGGGTGGTGCCGGGCTGAAATGAAGATGATAAGTAGGGGTTTGACGACTTTGGTCCAAAATGAAAAATGACAAGGTATAATAATGCCAACAATCACAATATAAAAATGTCAACATGAAAGAATGACAAAGTATAAAAATGTCCAAATGAAAAAAATGACATAGTAGAAAAATGTCCACATGAAAAAAAGTAGGCTCAAACCAGTTGTGAACCTTTAGTACAATAACTCAACAACCCATATTTAAATATAACCGTTGAGCTTAGAACCTAACTTCTATAATAATAAGAGTCCATCAATACTTGCAAACGATTCTGTAACTAAACACTCGTTCAAAAATTATGTAAGTTAAAGGATCGAAATATCGTGATAACTCATTTATATTCAGATTTTTTTTAAATTATTCAATAACTAAGCTAAGATTATTGTTAGTGAAATATTTTAAAATTCATAGATTCATTCATATCATGATCAGTTTTAATAAATATTAAAATAATGAGTTGAGTTACGCAAATTAAAATTTGCCTTTTCTAATTTCAGCATCAAAATTTGCATAGTTAGTTTTAAATTAATGTTTACTGTGAGAAAACAATCTCTTAATTCGTAACGAAAACGTAATCAATAGCGACCAAAGATTTAAATTCATAAACCACTGCTGGGCATGGCTGGCTATCTTATTGTCATTCGCCTCGTTTTGTTGCTCGAATAGGCTATGCGCAACCAAGGATCTTATTGATACCCACAATGTCGTAGCCAGCTGAGACACAGGAATTTGCGGGATGGATTCTCGCCGCGAGACTAATATTTGTGATTTTTCTGAAGACCTATGTCCCGGTATTTTCTTTGTATGTAACAGGTATTTTTATTTATCTAATTATTCAAACTTGACTTAAAGAATTAGATACATTCAAAAACGTCAAACATTATAAATTTAAATAGGTAAGAGGTAGGATATAAATAGGATAAAAATTTACGGTTTTCGCAATGTTTCCTTTATCTGTGCTATAAGACGTTCCTTCGTACCAAATTTCAAGATTATGAGTTCACGGGAAGTACCCTGTAGGTTTTGATTCCCTTGCGAGTGTCGAAAATTTGCGGCATAAACGGCTGTATCTTTTGATTGCGTTGGCTTAGAAGTTTGATTTTTTCAAAGCTCCAAGGGACAGTACACCTGAGTATTTGATATAAATTCCAGCTTGATATCTCCACGCGTTCCTGAGAAAAAGGGTCTTGACAGACAGACGGACGGACAACAAAGTAATCCTATAAGGGTTCCGTTTTTTCCTTTCGAGGTACGGAACCCTTTAATTATTTATACATAAATCTTATATTCTATTGTCAATATATCGCCGATCCAAGACGACAATTTAGGTAGTATGAGTTGGTACACAAATATCTATTTCAACTTTTTTACCTGAACTTGCAGCATCAAAAATAAGGGGCTTACCGAGACATCATCAGTTGGATAGATGAGAATATCTCTGAGAGGGTCGTTCAGCAGAAGGGTCTTGTTGTCCTGGATGTATTGCTCAAAGTCCAGAGCAGTACATTTGCTCGCTATTATATTCTAAAAAAGAAAACATGTCACTTGCCAATTAAATAATCTAAAATCTAAATAATGTAGTTATTGTAATTTCGATATGAATTTCGACTAGATTTCACCAGCCCTTGTCCCAGGAAGACATAAAGATTAAAAGATTAAAGATGTTTATTTGCACGAATATAGGTTACAGTGTTGGTCTTAAAATTAAAATGTCCTTATATTCTACCTTATCTAGGCATGCAAATATTTTGGCTTATGAGCAACACTACACATAAGATAATTAAATTTACAAATTTCATGCAAAAATAAATGATTTAATTAATTGATTATAATAATAAAAACAATGTCAATAAATATATTCAAAATCCTCTATGTCCCTGTAATTAAAATATTGATTTATAGAATAATAGCATTTACTAAGAAGCCATTTTTTTAACTGAATATTGAATAAATTTCCTGATAGTTTTTTTAAGTCTTCTGGTAAATTGTTGAATATTTTAAGTGTCATATAGTATGATTGTTTCTGTGTCATCGCTAGTTTGTAAATTGGTTTGTGCAATCTGTTGCTGACAACTTCTCTTTTTTTTCTAGTTTGAACGTCACATTTTTTCTTAAAAAGTTCTGGATGCTGTTTAACTAACTCCGCCGCTTGTTTAATGTAAAGGCATGGTAGAGGAAGTATACGATACCTTTTGAATAGTGGTTTACAAGGTTCCAAGAAATGTGCTCCACATAAAGAACGAACGCAATTTTTCTGGCCCCGAAATGCCCTATCGAAATCTACACTGTTGCCCCATAAAAGTAATCCGTATTGTAGAGCCGATCCTATATGACCATGATATGCATTAAGCGCCGTTTCTATAGTTGCAATCTCGCGTAATCTTTTTAAATCGTATGTATATCTATTGAGTTTTGCACATACGGCTTCTATATGTGTTCGCCATGTAATATTAGAGTCTAAGTGTATTCCTAAAAATTTAAATGAATTAACTTCTTCGATTTTATTATTATTAAATTGAATGTCAAGTTTTAGTGGTTTTCGTCGCATTGATTGAAATTGCATTATTTTAGTTTTCGTCAAGTTTACATGAAGATTATTACTTATTATCAAGCCAATTAACAATGTCCGAAATTCCTTTATTAATGTCATATTCTAGATTTGTTATGTTCTTGTCCTTACCCTTAATTACCAACGTCGTGTCATCCGCAAACAGAACGGTTTGGTGTTTTGTCGCGTCAGGCAAATCGTTAATATAGAGTAGGAAAAGCTTCGGTCCTAGAATACTACCTTGAGGTACGCCATAACCGTTATGCTGAAAATCAGATCTATACTTGATTTTGTGCATAGATTGGTCAACTCTAGCTAGCTCTACACATTGTTGTCTATTTTTCAAATAACTGTCAAACCAGTCGTACGCTGTACTTCGAATGCCGTATTTATTACTTAACTTACTCTACTAACTACTATAACTTGCGGACCATGCCTAGCAAAATCCAGTTGAATCGTTGGGAAATGATGAAAATATGGTAGCCAGTTACATTTATTTATTTATTCAACTAGAACGGATTAACCAATTTATATTAATAACAAGCCGCACTCCGCAGTTCCACCCGCGTAGTTCCCGTTCCCGAGGGGAATACGGGAATAAAATATAGCCTATGTTGCTCAGGGATAATGTAGCTTTCTAATGGTGAAATATTTTTTAAAATCGGACCAGTAGTTTTTGAGTTTATTTGTTACAACATACATAAATACAAATTTTTCCTCTTTATAATATTAGTATAGGTAATGATAAGTACAAAAAAATTACACATTCTTATCTCATTTCAGATGTACAACATCCACTAGTGAACACAGACCTCCCTCATAGATCTTGATGAGGGATAGTTGCTATACTCACCACACTCGGCAGGCGGGTTGGCGAGCGCAGTACAGAGTGTTGATACACGGAAAGGTGCTGCTGCCCGTTTTCCGGGGAGCATCTTTATGGGAGGTATACCAAATAATGATTTTGTAAAAAGTAAGTAAGTCATACACTGTTATTTTGTCCATGCAAAAATACAGCTTTCTAGGAACAATAGTATCTTTGTAAAGTCCCAGACAGACGGACAGACAGATGGACAGACAGACAGACAGACAGATAGATAGACAGACAAAGCGAAACTATAAGGGTTCCTTGTTGTACTACGGCCCCTGAAAAGGTATTGGCAAAATAGAAAAAGTAAAGTGTCTATGTGTTTGTTATTGACCATCTCATGCAAGTATTTTATCAAGTGTTTTAAAGCCCAAAACCAAGACAATACAGCACAATATTATTGAAACTAGATTATGCAGATACTTTATAGATTTATATGAGATGTGAAAGATCAAGCCTAACACATGGGAACTAAGTTGAATATGGAACGCTTTCCAATGATGGAAAGTGACTTTCCTTCCACAACTTGCAAACAAGTTACTTGTAAAGTAAATAGAACTTGTGTGTGTTAAATACACATGGAATAACGTTATGTGGATTTTACATGATACTATCACAGATTTTAAATAGAAACACATAATAATCAATTATGAATGTTGCTCTTCTCTCTTGCCCATGGATGCAGTTTGAATCTGCCAATGTATACCTCCGGAAGATGGGTGGCAGCTTCTTTTTGTGTATCAAAATCCCATACATATACGAAGCATGATTAGTATGGCAACACCCCATCATGACCAGTACTTGGAGATCCATCAGGGAGGCCATGTCCAGCAGTGGACATTTGTCGACTGAGATAATGATGATGATGAAGAAAGTCTTTGATTACAGAAACTTATGAATGGAAATGAATCACATTACGGACAGTCACCTTGTATTGGTATAATATTGTTTTATGACTTGTGCACACGTGCAATTGATTCCAGAATCAAATTGGCAGCCTAGTCTATAAATGGATAAATAATTGTTTGACAGGAAGCTTGGTACTAATTGCAGTACTTCATCTAAACAGATAATATGCTTGGAATTAAAATAAATATTCAGCAAAATTAAGAGGATATGATATACTTAATGGAAAAAAACGTATAAAGACAGTCTGCAGGTATAACAGCCACATTAATAGCAAGAAGTGTCTGCAGTTTTTGTGACAATATACTCATGAATATTAATATGATGTCTTAATGGTGTAGGCCCAGGTCCTTTTTTGTAGTTTTTTATGAGCTGTATTAATATGATGTCTTAATGGTGTAGGCCCAGGTCCTTTTTTGTAGTTTTTTATGAGCTGTGATTGACTAACTGAGACAGAAATAATCTAAAGAGGAAGACATATGAGAAGGTTGCTGGTTGAAGAAAAACTGGAGAAGGTTGTTACTTGCTATTATTTAATTGCTCCATTACAGTGATATTCTCTCTCACTGGTATAAATTCATGTCGTTTTGCTTGGTAATTAGACACTGAATATCAATAAATTGCTGTTTCCAGTAGAGGAACATTGAGCAGTTATATGGACATGGAATATTTATAAAGCATTACAGGACTTGGGTTCTTACCTCATATTCTGCGCCGCCACCGCCGTTCTTCTTTACCTTACAATTAACTGGCGGCATGCTGCGAGTGTCCACAACACAGTCGATTATTTTCTAACAGGATTACATCTTGTTGATGTTTTCTTGATTACGTACAAAAAAAACGAATAACACTAAAAATAAAAACACAACGGCAGCAACGGGCGATGCGTGCGTGCGACGTATCGCAGATTTGCCATACGAAGCGAAAAACCCTAAATCTCGATTCTAGCTAGACACAGAACTAGTGATTCTAGACCGCGACCGCGACCGACCGCAACCGACCGACCACCAAACAAAAACGATAGTTAGTGCTGCCAACAATAAGAAAAAAAGTGGACACAAAAAGTTCCTTTAAAATTTATTATGGTCGTAATATGAAATGAGGCTTATTATTATTATTATTGTATAAACTAGCACCTGTTCTTCATTTTCAGCGCAGGTTTAGATAGGACTGACTAAAGGCAGGTTGTAAACCGGACAGCAACGTACAAAAATCATCCTTTTATAAACTTCTAAAAGACGAGGCAAGCCGAAGGACCTGATGTTAGGCGTTAACCTCTACCTATTTTATTTTATTTATTTATAAAAGTAACACCAACAGTATAAGTATACATATATATAAATATATTACAACTACATTATTATACTGTGGTAATCACGTTCACTAAGCACGTGACCAACGCTGCATTGGATTGCGCCTGTCACCCTGAGACCTATTCGCAGCCCCGGAGACATTCTACCTTTTTTCAGCCTTGGGACTGCTTTCCACGTCCACTGCTGGAAATATAGGCCTCCCTCATGGCTTTCACTTAGTCTAAACTGGCTTTTTATTGATTTATATACCTTAATGTAAGTAAAAAGTTTGCCTATATACCTTTAGTGCTGTTTTATAAAAGATATTTATTTTTTAAGGAAATCAATATAGGTAATAAGGAATAATAAAGGCTTTTATATTTTTATTTTTTATTATGTGAAAATTTTATTTTTATGAGTTTCAGTGTTTTTAAACCGGACGTATTTTGTAATTACATTATTTAATGGTGTAGTAGTAGAACTTTTTTTAAAGAATTCTTCTGTGGATATACTACTGCCTAACCTATTTCTCCTGCAAAGCAAGCAGTAATGTCTGCATTGCTGTATTCCGGTTTGAAGGGTAAGCTAAAGTAAGTGGCTGGTGAAATTAAGGACACATGATACATAACAACTCCATGTGTCTCAAGATGATTGGCGCAATGCAGCGTTGGCCACATTTTGAAGTAACATTCTTAGAAAATAACTTCCAGTCTGAAAACCAGCGTTGCTCCGTCCTACGTCTAGGATGGAGCAACATCAAAGTTGAGACTGTTCCTCTTTGGTTCACAGCAGAGCAGACAGTGGCAATGGCAGCACTTATTATAATGTTACTTAGTACGTATTTATTGTGTTTTTCCTGTAATTATGGCAGCACTTATTATTATGTTACCTAGTACGTATTTATTGTGTTTTTTCTGTAATATACCCACCTTTTTATGTTTTCTTAATGTATCTAAATGTGTATTTGATTTTCACTCTGTGTTTTTGTAAATAAATGTAAATGTAGGTAATGTATGCGTTATGTGTAATGATGATTCTAACACAAAAGGTTTAGTAGGTTGAATGTAGCAGAAAAATATTGAAGTTGGTAGCACAGTTGGTCTATTGTCACTCGAATTTGACATAGGCTCATTATTGACATTGACTTTTGATATTAGAAGAATTAAAAAAAGTAAGGCGTTTGCATCTATTATAGATGATATAAATAGCGTCAGCAACTGGTAATCATGCTATACGGGATGCTGCAGTGCCTGGGACATTGTTAGATGGATTAGGCTCCTCTCAGCTTAGTCAGCTATTATTCAGAGGAAAGAACAGGTCAATACGTCTGAAGCTAACTAAATAAATAAAAATTGTTTATTTCAAGTTAGTACTCATAAAATTACATTTATCACAAATACACAATAACAATAAAATACAATGGAAAATAAAAATAATAATTAAAAGGCAAACATAAATTAAACAAAAAATTAAAATTAAAATCAATAAAATAAAGTATTATATAATTAGACACCGTTATACAGATAAATATGCGGACACGGGGGACCATCAGCGACCGGGGCACCGCCCCTTAAAAAGGGTTGCGTGCAAATTTACCCAGTGCCTCATAAACGGAGAGTCCCACCTATCCGACAATGTCCTCAGAATGGTGTTGGGGCTGCCACGCAGGCGTTTCCAGAGCGACGCACAACGCTTTCTTATGATGGCGTGAAAGCCATCAGTGTGCGCCTCACTGAACATACCTGATGCACTGCAGAAACGTGGCAACCCCATCAGCACTCTAAACCCATTGTTGTATTGCACGCGCAGCGCGTTGTACGCCTTCTGCGTATAGGTAACCCACAGGCTTCCAGTGTATAGCGACTGACAGTAGGCTCTGAAGAGCGTCACCTTCACCTCCCTGGAACTAAGCCGCAGGTTTCCTCACGATGTTTCCTTCACCGTTAAAGCACTAAACTTGTCAAGTGTGCACATACTTTTTTAAAAAAATTGAATTGATTGAAACATTGGACCGTAGAATATTGGACAACAACGACAAAATAAGAATGGCGGTACTCGCAGTACTCGTCTCATTTTTCAATTGTTAGTATTACAATCAGAAATTAAAGCCAATGGTGTCCCACTGCTGTAAGGCCACTTCCAAGCATTTCGGTCCGCGCTGTGCGCCGTCGCGTCGATCTGACCGCTGTACTTTAGTTAATGTTAGTATCTATATTAACAGTAGGTATTTATTATAACATAGTCGTGATACAAATCAAGAAGTATCAAAAAATACCTACTTTATTCAGTGCGGCCGCATGGACCTTATTGACGCGTCACAAATTACAAAATAAAACAACACAAATTAATAATAAAGCACTTATGTAACAGAATCGGTTTATTTCAGATGACACGCGGGCTAGGAAAAGAAGCGAACAGAAGAACCTGACTCGCTCGTTATAGTCATCAAAACAATTTTATTTTGTCTTATGCATCGTTGGAGCAGATTCCGTCCCAGGTGGTTTTTTCCTCCGGGTAATCTAATATTTTATAATAGGCTTTATTGCGCAGATTGCGTTTGATAACTTCAAATTTTGTTCGAAATTATTCTCTGGTACCCATATTGTAGCTAGAACGAATAGCCCTCTTCTGCAGCACTAATACGGTGTCTACATCTGCAGCACATCCCCACAGCAGTAAGAAATAAGACTTAATGCTGTGGAAATAGCTGAAGTAAACAAGTCTAGCGGTATCTACGTCTGTAAAAAGGCCTTTTTTTCAAGGAATTTTTTTGACTGCATATGCATATTCATTTTGTTTTATATTTTTGAGATTGCATTATTCTCCACATCATACGTCGTTTCATTTTGAACAAAAGTCAAGCGTCATCAGCAAACAATACAATCTCATGATTATTTTTAACAAGATGGGGTAGATCATTAATGTAAATTAAAAAGAAAAGGGCCAAGAATTGATCCCTGCGGTACACCCATTGTAACTACAGATCCCGAAGATCGTTTTCCAATAGCATCAACTCTTTGTATCCTGTTACTGAGATAATAATTAAGTTGATCCAAAGAGATATCTCTTACACCATAGTGGCGCAATTTCCCGATCAATGTTTCATGGTGTACACAGTCAAATGCTTTTGAAAGGTCGCAAAAAACACCTAAAGCGTCTTGTGACTTCGCCCAAGCATCATATACATCATATGCGAGATTAACTCTATACCGGCATCAGCTGCGGAACGACCGCGCGTAAAGTCAAATTGCCTGCAGTAGGTAAAGCAATTTGTTGTCAATAAAGTGCTTAGATAGCTGATTTAAAATAAGGTTTTCAAAAAATTTACTAAACGTCGGCATTACCGATATCGGCTCAAAGTTAGTGGGGTCCGATTAGAACCTGATTTAAATAATGGTATTATTTTACTGTGTTTCATCACATCATAAAATGCGCCACAGTCAATGCGTTCATAATATAAAAGCCAGCTCAGGTGCGATTGTGTCTACCAATGATTTTACAATGTTTATTTATTTTATAGAAATAACCCAGAGATCTTTCGTTTTCTTGACATTTAACGTTTTAAAGGTTATAACTCCAATAAATATAAATAAAATACAATATGAATACTACTCTACCTACATAACTACCTACCAAGGCGCCATTTTCGTGTAGATATATTGACCAAACTATTTTACGTAAGGCAGGCTACTATTGTGGTGAGGATTGAAATCAATAGGCACAGTAATACTTTTTAAAACAAAGTTTTATTGAAATACTATACTTTACTAGTATTTTTTTCAGAAACATCTTATTTAAATTACAATAGGTACCTAGGTAACATAGATAGATAGGTACATTTACGTACAGACATACATACATGCTCAGAATTTCAGGTAAGGTAGGCATCTCTTTTTTTCCTAATAATAAATAAAATACAAACGTGCGTTTGTTTTTTGGGCTAACTGGATTTGGTACTATCATTTCACAAAAAAATTTTGACAAACTAATAATTTTACAAGCATCATTTAAAAAAAACATTTCCCTACATTTCAAAAAAACAAACTCAAAAATCTTCAAATGTTGCATTTATTGGATCAATGATCATTTAACAAACGAGACATCACGCACATTTTTTTAATTAGCAGTTGAATGTTAAACTTTCACGACATAAACATTTTTTTCACAACAATCTTTGATAAATTATTATAATATTTTAGAAAATTAAATGATATCGGGGTTTGTGTTATAAATTATAATATAGATGGAATAACTCCATTTTATGACAATTATGTCTATCTATCACTGATGTAGGAGGTAGGTAGGTAATAAGTAAGAATATGGATCAAAGAGTATTGAGCCTGGAAATATCCAGACTCTTTTATCCATAATTATATATAGAAATTATTTATTTATGGGAATAACCACAAAAGTGAGTTATATAATTATAAAATATATATCTACCCACCTATCGTACCTACTCGTATGTAAAAACTAAATAAATATTTTCAGTCAAAATTACACTTAACCTATATGAGAAGGTACTAGATAAATTCAAACAGACAATTTGAAATTTCGAGACAGAGAGGTTTTCTTTTTACTGTAAGTCGCCTACCGAAATGGTTAGAAAAATAGAAGGAATATAAAATCATCCAAGTTAATATTTTATAGAAATAAAATTTAATTTTGATCAAATACCTACTGCAGCCAATTTCGATGTAGATTATCAAACTGTCAATAACCTAATATTAATATTCTTTCTGTTAGTTTATATACTAGGTATAGGTATTTTACATTCATCAATTAATGGGGATTTGTGACCATTCCCTTTAATATAAATTACCTACTATTAACTCTATCAAAAAACCAACCCTTAGGTTGCTTCCTACGGGATTTCTTCAATTCTAAGTTTGACAGTTTACAAACATTTATTTATTTACTACGAAAGTGGCTGGATAATAGTTACTTCACTTACCTACATAATGTATGAATGCGAAATAATGTTTAGTAATTAAGTGTTTTCTATCTATGTTTTCGTCATTCAATATTCTTATGCATAATGGTATCTATGTACAAAATATCACACCTATTCGGTACTTAATTGAGTATAATTTTGGACTTTTCGTTTCAGTTATAATTGTACGGTATAATCATCCATTGCCCTTGACTTTAGAACATGAGTTCTGCATCATCGATACCGTCGTTAGAGCGGAATGTGGAGGTGAAGACGCCAACGGTGGACAGCGGAACCGCCGGTACGTAGGAAGAGCCCGCCGTCACCGCCGTCCGACGTCAGGTGTACTCGTCGTCCTCCTCCTCACTCGATTCCGAAGACTCGTCGTCCAGCCCCGGCTCCGGCAGACTCAACTTCAAGTAATCCACAGGAGGCTGGATCGCTGGGATCAAATACCCGGCAGAATCCTGAGGTGTTGGCGACGTTGGTGGTCTTGGCAATCCTATCTGTACGCTTTCTACGCGATTCCCTGACGCAATTTCTAACTTCCTACAAATCTCGTCGAAACTTATCCGATCTCGCGGATCTGTCTCCCAACAAGCACGCATCAGGTCACCGGCAAAACGCGGACAGTCTTCTGGCGGGATTAGAACAATACCCTGGAGAATCAGTCTTGTGGCACCATCGTTGTTGTGTCCGTAAAAAGGCTGTTTTCCCCGGCTGTATATCTCCCACAGGACCACGCCGTAAGACCAGACATCAGATTCATGCGTAAAACGGGCGTACACGATACTCTCAGGTGACATCCACCGAACAGGCATGGGACGTTCCCCGCCCATTTTGTAGTAATCACAAGTGTAGACATCTCGGGACATTCCAAAATCAGCAATCTTGACTGCAAGGTTGCATCCGACTAGGCAGTTTCTGGCTGCGAGGTCCCTGTGAACGAATCTGCGGGATGCGAGGTACTGCATGCCTCTTGCAACTTGTAATGCGACGTGCAAAAGGGCTGGTTCGTTGAGATTTGGGCCTGGTCGTCCTCCTCCGCGAGAACCTCTTAACACTCCCGCTAGATCACCCCATTCCATGTATTCAAACACCATCCATGGACTCGCATTGATGTCTTCTGAAACATAAATAATTATTTTAGAGTATTTCTAAATAAACATACTTTTAAAAAACAACATCAGCTAAAGTTCTCACCTCTGTAAACAACTCCTACGAGTGACAGGATGTTATCATGCTTGAAAGCTGACATAATGGAGACCTCCCTCACAAAGTCTTCTTCTGCGCTGCGGCTGGCACTCTCCTTTAGCACTTTGATTGCTACCACTCGTTCACCACTGTTTGCTTGTAGAAGTCCTGTGAAATAAAACACCAAATATAAATATTTATAAGAAAGTAATAAATTTATACCCATCATTTAATATTCAAGGCAGTCAGGCATTCAATTAGCAAAGATGTTAACATCATTCCGATGCTGGTAATAGTTCCTCTTCAGTGGCGCCTTGAATATTTATCTTCATTTTCCAAAGTGTGCCATAATAAATGTGTGAGGCGTACGTGGAATACGTCAACAACTATATTAACCGACTATTCTATGCACGCATCGCAGTTATACCTTACGAGTAAGTTACTTGAAGTTCTTTAGATTGCAATTTGAAGAGAACTTCATCATCTTCCAATACTTTTCTACGCTTAGGCAGTTTATCTTAGTTTCTGTAATCTGTGGTAAAACATCATGTTCTTATTCTATTCTCCTCTATCACTGCTAGTCAGTAGTAGTTCAGCATTTACTCCTTTTTCTCATGTCATCGTTCACAAAATCCATCCATCGTATCATGCCTGTATTGAACTTGTTGTTTCATACCTTTGTGAACCTTCCCAAAGCAGCCTTCTCCAACCTCCTCCAGGAATGTAAGAGCGTTCCTATCCAGCAGTGGAACCTGAGGCTCGTTGGTATCATCGGTGGGGGTCTGTAGCGCTACAGGGTTGGGCCCGTAGACCCCGTACTGCGGGTTTGTGATGTATCTCTGTGCTAGCAGAGGTTCTCCTGTCCGCACACGCTGTAAAGAACACTTATTTTTACTTGTAGCGATTGTATGGTAACTAATAGGCCCGCCACACCCGAAGTGACATGTAAAGACGTGCTATAATGAGTTTTTCTTTATTATGTACATTTTATGAGCACATGTAACACGTCCTGTAATAGCAAAGGATAGGTACTAATGTTCCGGAATTATTTATACACACATAACAACTGATAATATCCTTTGATAACAACTGCGTAACCACCATACAAAGAAACTTAATTTTAGAAAAATTAAGTCATAAAAGGTGAAATTCCAGCTCTCTGGTGTCATAAGTGAGTATTATCATCTCAGCAGTAGGACTGCTGTCCACATCTACTGCTCCCTCAAGGATCTCCTAGATAATGAGGAGGTTGATGCCATGTTGATACACGGAAAGACGCTGCTACCCATCTTCCGGAGGTATCTCTTCGCAGATGCTTACTGCATACACGGGTATGAGATATGACGGCTATTACAGGAGAGGTAACATTCTACTGCCGGCACCCCACGGCATGAATGAAATGGCAATGAAAAATAATAATATTAAATAGCCCAGAGAGACCATAACATAGGTACAATTCATTTTTATGGTTTCGTAGTAAAACAAGAAACCCTTATAGTTTCGCTTTGTCTGTCTGTCTCTCTGTCCGTCCGTCACCGGCTTTGCGAAGAGACTATTCTGTAATTTTGCATTGACATATAAAATATTAACGCCGAGATAACGCAAAAATGCTAAAAAAGTAATAATTTGGGGTAATACACGTAAAGTGGGGATGAACGTTTTTTATTGTTTTTTTTTATTTATTTGGGCTACCAACAATAGATACACAATAATGAGGTTTAAATTAAACAATAGGTACTTCTTTACCTATTGTTAGGCTAGTGTTCCCCCAATTAGAGGCGGCCACAACGCGCGCACAAATAAAAAACAACTCAATTAACAAAGCTAGAATATCTAAAATTAATAATTTAAAGTATAAGCCAAAAATAGTGATTTTTCCATCATGTGAGGTATTTTTGGATAGGTATTTTAATTGCGAAGTATTTAAGTTTAAAACTTTTCTTCGAGCGTCCCCCCACTAAAATCGGTACTGCTAGCTTTAAAAATCAGAAAAAAATCTAACGGGTTTATAAAACTACTCAGTAGGTACCTAATCAATTTGCCAGTTACAGAATCACTTTCGTTGAGGCAGGTGCTCCAGAGAAATATCCTATTATGTGCTGATGACGCGTGCAAAAATAATATCAAAAAAACACAAATCTATTAAAATATGTAGGTACTTATAAATTTTTGGGATGTGACATGTGACTGTGTTATTATCTCGTCTAAGGTTTTCATGTTCTAACTCACCGGCTGTGTTTTTCCATCAACTTGGCAGATGCGTCTCTTGAAGTACCAGATGATCGCAGGGACGACTACGAAGAGTAAAGCGACTCCTCCGACGAGGGCCATGAGGAGTAGTCCTGTGCTGCCTTCCACACTAGCTCCCAGCACCTTCATGTCGCTGCCAGTGCCCGGGGTAGCCTCGGCGAATACCTCCATACTGACTAGGGACTTCGAAACCTAGAATGTTAAATTTTGTTAGTGCCTGTTCACACTTAGGTACCGCAATCACACCGAAGGTTCAAAATGAGGTTGCGATTGGTATAGGGTTTTCTTGAAAATATGCTTATATTATAGTATTTAAGTGGAAGGAAGAAAAGAGGAAAGGAAAAGCAGGGAGGCACTGAGAATTAACGATAAAATAATACAAACGTGGACAATGCCGCGAGCAGCAGCTAGTATTATTTGAAATTTCTCTAACAGTTGCGAAAACAGCCGGAGCGGAACAGTCGCTGACACCATATAAATCGTCTAGGGTAGGTTGTGCAACTAATAATAATTGTGAAAAGCCAATTTATAGGAATGATTACTACTCATTCGAAAATATTGCCCGACATTTAAAACATGAAGATTGTAATGTCGGGAAAATGAATTTACACTTAATCAAATGTCTCTGAGTAGGAAGCTTGAAATAGTAGATCGTAACCAACAACTTTCCTATCTAATTTTAAATCAGCCAGACAGTTCTAGGCCTGGCGATAAGGAGTTAAAGGGCTGTAATTGAGACGGATTATCGGACCAGTGCTGCACCCAGGATCTATTTGTGTGTCATTCTTTCAAACTTACGCCACCGCGTTAACATACATAAGTACAGTTAAATATTTTGTAAATTTCGAAACTGGATCAACTGAGAATACAAACAAATAAAAACTCTCACTAGATCCATTATTAATAGCTGTTCTAAAAACTGGATTTAGTGAGAGTTTTCAAAAAGGAAACTCTCACTAGATCCAGTTGTTAGAACAGCTCTACTGAGAGTGATTCGTCTATATCAATCTATATTTTCTGACAATCCCAAGGCTGCGTAAGAAGAAATCGCTAAGGCCGCCCTTTGTATTCCTATGTTTTGATTTTATTATTTTTAGGGTTCCGTACCTCGAAAGGAAAAAAACGGAACCCTTATAGGATCACTTTGTTGTCTGTCTGTCTGTCGGTCTTGACTCTCGAGATCTCGAGATCGTTGTGTCGAATGGGTCGAGTTTAAATTTAAACCATATATTCAAATCTACAGCCTATTTCAGCTGTGAAAAAAATAAATATTCTGGGTTAACCTGGAAAAAAGATACGGCCATTTATGCCGCAAAAAACGCATGTTTCGACATTCTCAAAGGAATCAAAATTCATAGGTTAATTCCCGTAGACTTAGAACTATGTTTGGCAAGCTATATCGTCTTGCTTGTACTGTAGATACAGAGAAAAACTATACATTTGCAATGAAATTACAAAAAAAAATATTCGCCGTGGGTACCGGCAGTAGAATGTTGCCTCTCCTTTCTTGCCCGTGGATGCAGTAAGAGTCTGCTAAGGGAAAGCTCCGGAAGATGGGCAGCAGCGTCTTTCCGTGTATTAACATCCCTTACTGCGCTCGTCAATCCGCCTTCCAAGCGTGGCGAGTATGGCAACACCTCCCTCATGATCTGATGAGCAGTGGACGTGGACAGTAGTCCTACGGCTGTGACGATTCTAAATAACAAGCGTCACGTCCTCGCTCCGGCCCTGTATGTATTCTCACCTGTGCAGTAGGCGTCGCCTGCGCATACCGGCTGTCCGTGCTGTTGGTCCGCGGCGGGATGACGTTGTAGATCGGCTTCGGTGTAACCGGAACTGGAATGATTGATGTGGTTTATTTTGGATCCATTGTTTTGTGGGCCACATTTTGGGGTACCGTAGCTGGTTATGGGATCTCATTTACACATCGACCTCTCAGTTCTTCTTAGATCTTAATTAAAGCGAGCCGTCCACTAAGAGATGTGATGGCTCATTAAAAGTTATTATTTATTATAAAAGTTATTTATTTGTGCAGGAGGACAAAGCGTTTTTTATAAAAACAATAAAGGTTAATTAAAGGGAATTAGTAATTATAATAATCACAAAAATATTATTACATTATAGCCGAGTAGGTACTTAACTCGTAAATTACCGTTATTATTTCTCGAGTCCTCGGGACTGTCGGGACATAATAAAGGTAATTTACATGATAAATACCCGGATATGTATATTAATAATGTCTTGTCAACGCGAAAGTTTAAAAAAGATATATACATACTGACGATCCATTTGATAAATTAAGATTGAATTTTAAATCCTTGTCACCTTGTCATCATTTGAATACAGAACTTCTCGTATCCCTGTACGACACACTCTTTGCTGGTTTTAGTTTAGATATTTTAGAGATAAAATTATATTTGAGCGATCGCCTTGTCTAAGAATAAGTGGGTGGATAATATTTTTAAAATGGTTGTTTTGTTGTGGTACTACTTACCTATATCTCAAACTGAGCAGGAAGGCCCAAATCCACAGAGCATCCTAACTAATTATTATAAATGACAATGTTAATTTGTTTGTTTGTTACGCTTTCAGGTCTAAACCACTAAACCAATTTTAACAATTCTTTCACCAGAATGGTGCATTATCAGCAAGTAACATAGGCTATAATTTATTCCCGGATATCTACGGAAACGGGAACTACTAGGTAACCGTGAAGCGCTGCTAGTTAAAAAATAAATGTTTTATCAACGTAAGTACAAAGTATTTATGTACCTAGTATTATTATGAAAATTATGATTATTATTTTACTTTTAATTGTGTTCATTTTTGTTTTTTTCTTTAATTATTGTAATTGGTGTTGTACCGTTATAATTAAAGTAAATAAATAAATAATAATAAGTGAAGTAAAAATGCGGTGTAGCCGAGTGGTATGTACTTACCCCGACTTTCGATCCGAAGGTCGTGGACAACATATCGCTCATTTGGTGCAACAATGACGTAATTACAGTTTTTTTACAAAACCATATAAGTATGTCAAAATGTTCGGAAAGACTATTTACATTGGGGGAAACATCGACAGAATTGAATTTGTGGTAACTTGCCGCGAGATGGCGCGATTGTCATTGTAGAATTGAGTGAATTGGCGCCATTTCTGTTGCTACAACGTCTGAAAGGCCAGTTGCGCGGGGCGCCCCGCTAAGTGTGCTTGTGTTTGGGAGCAACAACGACTTAAAGGTATTTATGACATTTAATCCGATAATTGTTGGTGCAACAATGCCGTAATTGTGTTATTTTTACTCCAAAGTAGTAAGTTCTTGGTGAAACAATGACAAAATTGCGTAATTACGTCGTTTTTTCTCCAGGTAAATTATTAAACTATTGAATCGATGTCAGAATTGTGTAACTGTTTCATTGTTACTCCTGTATTTTTACGTGAATTGTAAATATAATTGTAACTACGAGTATAATTTTTATTGGTGTGAAGTTTTTAGATAAACAAGCTTCAGATTTTAGAAAAAGATGTAAAGATGGTAAGTATGTAGTACCTATGTAAGTTAAGTGGATGAGGTGTGTGCTTTTGATTGTACTTTATTAAGCACATAATATTTATTTTTGTTGCAGCTAATGATTCTAATTCTAATTCTAGGGGGGGGTTACCAGATCTGCACTGACGTCCCGCATTGGGGTGTATTGTGCATTGTCCCCCGAGGTGCTGCCTCGACCCTAACCTAACCAGCCCAACTCCTTAAAATACCGGAGAAGGACTCGGGGTCGCCGGCAGCATTCCATGAGCATCCCCGAAGGGTATGCAAATGTTGTGGAAGAAGAAGGGCATGACTCCATGAGCTCCTGCAGTCCTGTCTCTATTCTGGTCTGTCTTGTGGCACCACAGTGCAGTAGCACGTGCTCCACTGTTTCTTCCTCTTCAAAACACCCGCGACGTAGTCCACTGTCTGTGGCACCCGTCTTGAGAAGATGGTGATTGAGATCACAGTGTCCCGTGATGACGCCCACCATCATCCGTAGGTCTTGTCTTGTCATCTTAAGCAAGGTATTGGTTATCTTTCTGTTTTTCCCTGGGAGCATTTGTTTTGTATGCTTGCAGTCTGATCTGCGGTCCCAAATTTTTTGGTGCTCTTTTTCAGAGTTTATTTTGAGCCTGGTTTTTATCTCTGCGGTCGGGGGATTGCAGAGGCCGATATCGTCGGAGTTTGGAGTGAGACTGGCTCCTTCCTTTGCCAATGCATCGTCCTTGGTGTTCCCTATGCATGATCCATGACTTTTTGTCCATTTGACTTTGACTGTGTGCTTTTGTGCTAGTTTTTGAAGAGCACTATGGCATTCTGCAACGGATTTGGACCTGGTGTCTGGTCTACCGAGTGCATTCGTAAGTGCTGCGCTATCTGTTATGAAAATGAGCGTCGTTTGTTTGGCATTGTCTTTGCTTGCAAGGTCTATGTAAGCGGACATCTCTTTTGTCGCTTGCAGAAGCCCAAGCGTTTCCGCTTGGAAGGCTGTAGTCGTTCCATTAAGAGGCTGCGCTCTAGACAGTCCGATTTCCGGACAGTGGAAGCCGCAGCCTGCACTTGTTTTGCATTTTGCCCCGTCTGTATATATGTATATGGTACAAGTAGGGAGATGTTGTCTCTTCCGTGTCGTCTTTACTGGTCACATGGTACCCTTTGTTATTAAGGTATGTCGTGGCTATTCTGTCAGTGCCATTTAAGGCTTCCGGTATAATTTTTATAGCCTTTTCCAGTATTTTGCAATGGTTTGTAACCCTTGCATTTCCTTTCCATTGGTTTGTAGACTTTATTCTTAATGCGGCCGACATTGCTTCCTGCTGTATGTGCACATGAAGCGGCGTCAGACCAAGAATTATATCTAGTGCTGCTGATGGTGTGGATTTAGTACATCCACATATTAGTGAACACGCAAGCCTTTGAACCTGTTGCAGCTTGTTTATTACCGTGACTAGGTAGTGCAGCTAATGATAAAGATAACTTTATTTCAAAAAACAAAGTAATTCGTAGCGAAAATAATATGCCAAAAAATGATGTCCCTGACTTAGACATACATGCATCAAACTTTCAAGTTCCAATAATTGGTTCTAAGTTGGTTGTAAGTTCTAACAATTATTGTTCAGCTCCAATCAACTTGTGTTAACCAAAGTATGGATTCGGATATAACATTGGAAACAAAGTCAAAGTCATTGACTTATAATGATGTACCGGAAGCGAATGCAAAAGATGATGCAGATTTTTCTCCAGACGACAGTGAAGAAGAATACCGCCCTGAAAAAGTTAAAACGTATACGTCCAGTTATAGGTTGTAGACAAAGATCATTATCATCTAACATAGAACATACCTACATGGTTGTTTTCTTATGTTAATTTTACTAAACATTCATAAATAAATGTGATTAATTAAATTATAGTTCTTTTTTTGTCACAAATGCAAAATTAATTTAAAGTAAACGCATTATTTTTTACATTGAGTTCTGAAGCAACAGTGACGTATTTACAGGTACCTTTTTTATTTAACTTTATAATCTAGTTTATGTACAATATACCGAGTAGATTGGAACTCTTATAAAATGAACACAAAATGATCTTACATTTAAAATCACAAGTATTGTAATAAGTCCCTTCAAAATGCCATACCTTTAATAGCAATCTTTGATTGGCTCTCCTGTAAAATGTATAATAGTGTAACTACGTCAATGTTGCACCAAATGAGCGATATATATATATTTTTACCATTAATATCAAGTTGATAATCAATTAAAATCTCTAGTAATATTTTGAATTAAAATTAAATCTAAAATTAATTTCTGTTTATTCAACTCTGGTTGGTGAAACATATTAATTATTTCATTCTATGTAGGTATAGAATGGAAAGTTGTAGCTATTAAGTAATAATATATTATCAGAAATTGACAGAATAGATCATTTTATTCAATGAGCCGTTTTCAGCAAAAAAGAAAAAAAGTGTTTTCTACTAAACCTAACAGATGGAGCTGCAAGCGGAGATAGCAAGTTTGTTGTTGAGTCATAATTCTGTCATTGTCAAATTGTGGTTCCTTCCTTCGTAATAGAACGTAAAAGCCATGTAATATGGATAAGAACAATTATTTAAATCATTAGATAAGTACTTCCGCCCTTACCGTAATGAGAAAGCACCTTTGTTTCCCCTCAAAATTTGTGACTACACAATTAGCCTGACGTGGTGTAAATAATATTTTTTTGCTAAAGTTAGGTAGGTAAGGTCGCTGATAGTATAAGGTCAGTTTGGTTTATTAAAACCGGTGTGCGTACATCATTGTTAACACACATATAATGACAATGCCACAGCTTTTGGTGTCAGGGGTTTTTAAGTTTTTATTTTTATGTGAACGCCCCTTAACCTACGTATTGTATTGTTACGCGCTGTGAGCCATATTACCGTAGCGGATCTACGAGAGCTACGAAAAACAACATGGAGGGGCGCGACATATTGTCGTAGACAATCTACGGCGATCATTCTACGCTTTTCATTTTATAGCCGACGTCATCTTTCATCCAATTTTATGTTCTAATCAAGGACGTTTTATTTGGTTCTAATGCCATGTCTTCTTCTTCTTATGTTTTTGGCTTCTGTGACTAGCGGTCACAATTCTGCCAGTGTGCGTACAGTGATATTTACTTTCATAAATCAAACACAATAAGCAGAACGTAGAAGGGTAAGATGAGTGGCTATTATCAAGTTCAAGTTGTAAATGTCAGTTACTTGTGCTCCTCGGGCATGTGAAGTCCTCTGAAACGGGCTTGCCGTTGGATGTGCATACGCAGTAGTGGGCAGTCTGATTGTGCGGCATGCATGCCGCCTCCTTGCGGCATGAAGACTCCTTACAGGACCCGTGAGCGTAGTGGGGTTTTGCTGAAACAAGATAATATTTCCTTATTATTACAGCACGGCAGTAGAATGTTGCCTCTCCTCTCATGCCCGTGGATGCAGTAAGAGCTTGCTAAGGGATACCTCCGGAAGATGGGTAGCAGCGTCTTTCCGTGTGTCATCATCCCGTACTGCGCTCGCCAACCCGCCTGCCAAAGGTGGTGAGTATGGTAACAACCCCTCATGGAGATCCATGAGGGAGGATCTAGTGTTCAGTAGTGGACGTTTTACGGCTGAAATGATGAATATGTGCCAAGGTCATAATACGATCGGCTATGATACAGGGTTTGATTAAAAGTAAATCCCATGGGATTTTTTTTATTAACTTATAAACTTTTAAGTATTACTTATAGCTACTTAGGTACTTTATATTTTACCTGCATACTAAATTGCTTACAAAAATGTTGAAACTATTATTATATTATCTCCGAAGTATGCACGAAACAACTTTTATAGCTAACACATAGTATAAAGATCTTATACTGATACTACATATAGTGTAGGTAAAGATTACAGGCAAATAAAAACGAACTCTCTAATTACCATAGTTTTTTAGAAATCATCGAAAGTTTAAAAATCTACATAAGTTCCGCTATCAGAAAAGAGATGTCACTGTCAAGGTTCTCCGACAAATATAAACCGGTTTTAACTAAAAATTTATTGTAAGTGTACATGAAATTTCTCCTAATTAATAGTTAAATAAAAGCTATTCTGGAGCAATTACCCAAACTTATATGGCCTTATCACGACCACCTACCTTACCATGTTATTTTGGTAGATAAGCGTGTTTGTTTTACTACGCTAATCTCTAAATCTGTGATAACGAAATTAACTCCATGATGAAGCGTTATTTGTTAGTAAAGCTTCATTAGGTCCTTTGTCAATATAGAAAAAATATACTCCCCACCCCACTGCCCTCCTTATCATAAATTTTGCTGATCACGAATATGTATATAACTCTGTAGGCCCCAAAAATCGAGTTATTGCGTTTATGATAAGGAGGGCAGCCCACCCCACGGGCATGCCGGCCCCCGTCGGCAGCAGATTACAGTCTAATAAAAGCATGATGGTTCTTACTCGGAAGCAGTTCATCTTCAGGTCGGGACTCTTCCCTCGGCTTCCGTGCCAGCTTCTCCGCATCATGCTCCCTGAATTTCTGGAACAAAGAAACATCTAATTAGATTATATAAATTAACAAAAACACGGGAATTTATCAGGTAATAAATTGCGTAAATTATGTTATTTAATATAATGAATAGTGATCGCGAAAGTTTACGAAAAACTATCTAATTAGATTTCTTGAACAATATTCCCGTCGTTTGCTTGTCGTAGATTTAACCACCTTGTTTTTCGGTGTTCCCGTTATTACGATTGAACATTATTTTGAACATTCCGTAATTCGTTCTAGTCTAAACCTGAAAGTCAAGTAATGATCAGAAGACAAGATAACTAACAACACCGGAGGCTAATAGGCTAAATCTGATACCTACTGACCTAAGAATTTTAGAATCCCCGTTGGGAAAATAATATATTCAACAATAGCATATTTTAATTTTGTCAACACTATGAACATTGTTTACCTTATCGGGATTAATAGTGTAATAATGGTTTATCTCTGGATGTTTTTCTATATATAATAAAAAATATCTATCTATGTAGTATAATGTATTAAATATGTCAGTCATTTAGTACCCATAACACAAGCTCTGCTTAGCTAGGGGCTAGATGATGCCGTGTGGATTGTCCAGCATTATTTATTCATTATAAAAATGTGTTTTGGCCCATAGCCCCATAATCTTCTATTTCTTATTCTTATTAATTTCTGAATCGGGCCTATCAAACTGCAAGGTGTTGTAAACATACAAACTCCTCCGAAACGGCTGGTCCGATTTTTATTTAATTTTGTATGTATATCGGGTAGGTCTGAGAATCGGCTATCTATTTTTCATACCCCTAAATGTTAAGGGTGGTCCAAACCAATTTTTTTATTTTTATTTTATGAACAATATTTTTTGTTTTTATTTTTTTATGATTCAGCATTGAAAAATACATACAACTCAAAATGTTCACCCTTCTACGATTAACCCCTGTTTTTAATAGCGAAAGAAAAAACAGTAGAGTAGAAGTAGAGTAGTAGTAGAGTAGAAGTAAAGTAGTAGTAGAGTAGAAGTAGAATAGTAGTAGAGTAGTAGTAGCTTAGAAAGAAGTAGGGTAGTAATCGAATAGAAGTAGAGTAGTAGTAATAGTAGAGTAGTAGTTAGTAGATGTGGTAGTACGTAGTTGATTCTGGGCGGTACAAAGTTCGTCGGGACAGCTAGTATAGTATAAAATTAAACAGACGGCCTTAGGCCCTAATCCCACTGGCGTTTTCAAAGCATTCGCGTGGTTCTCTATTTTGTCTCCGAAATTTTATTTCCCTAATATAATAATCTATAAAATTTATTTTCATAATCATCGATTGCTCGAATAATCACAATCTACCTCTATAATATAAGGATCCCTAATATAGTTTACACTAATATCGGTATCCATAACATTTACAATCCTTATAGTGATTCGCAATAAATAAATAAATCCATAACATTATTAGCTCATAAACATTATTTTCTTAATTATTTATTTGAATAATTTTCATGTTCCGTAATATTTTGCTGGCGGATGGGGGGTTCTGTCACAGGCAGGGTTTTTGAATGGTTAAAAAAGAACCTAATAACCTACTGTCTCTCCACCTCGGTTCTGTCCCAGGCAGTGTTTTCAGATAGTTGTAAAAAAACCTAATAACCTACTGTCCTTCCGTCTCGATTCTGCCACTGGAAGGTTTTATAATCTTTCCAAAATATTCAGGATAATAAGATTTATGATTCGTTAATTAAGACATATATGTTTATAACGATGAAAATTATGGAAATTACATATATACTTATTAGGTAAAATAATTTTATGCGTAAGAAGCATTAGAATGAACAATATCTTATTGCAAATTATATTTATGAGACCATAATATTATGGATGGTGATGTTTCGGAGACACTTGTTATTGATTATGATTTTCGAACAATCGTATTTCGGAGACAAAATCGGCATCTCGTTCGTGTTTATCGAACATCAGACCAGCCAGCGACATCATTGCCCGTACGCGACGTTGTCGTCTCTATACTTCAGCCAAATTCCACGTACCTACAATGTCTGTAAACAAACTGTCACATCTAAAATTAAATTTGCTTCTTAAGGCTGAACAAGTCGCGGAGGCAAAGTCGTCAGTGGGCGCGGCTTAAATGTATGCTATCTCACCTGATAGTGTGTGTACCCGCGCGCTAGAATGAAATGCACAATGATTCATTCCTAAAACGACCGCGCAAAAGTATGTGAATACACTTTTAACACAAGGGTTATTATAGAAAAACTTGAGTGTAATCTTTTCAAAATAACATTTATTTCAACTTTTGAATAATTAAACTATGTCGGAACGGCGTTTATTTTTGAGTTTTCTTGCTCCGTATATTATTTAGTTTCGTCCAAAGTTGGGCTAAAATCAGTGTTGAAATACGCAAGTTTAGAAGCTTGTATTTTTGAAATATATACTTTTTTTACGGTTTGGAGTTTATACAAACATATGTAGATTATGACGAGATAAATTGATATAATCCTTAGTGTTGGATGGTCAACGTCAAACAGTGGAGTAGTTACTCTTCCACGTTTGTATGGAAAGATGGGCGACTCGTTCAGCCTTAAAGGTTGGTTTTTTGAACGAGTTTATAGTAATTTATATTGAAGGGAGTGGTCACAAATCCCTAATAATTAATAACGGAAAAATATTTACAAAAACCAACATAAGGAAAAATATCTTTAGTTGAAACAGTTTGTTTACAAACATTCTACATCGAATTTGGCTGAAGTATACTGGCAAGCGCTCGCGCTGCGACTTCGCAACGATAACGTCGCAGCAACGCGAAGTTGACTCGCGACAGCGGCCTTAGATGATTTGTTTTAACGAGGTCGATTTCGTGATTTCACCTACACACAGCACTAGAACAGGACAGCCGTCACTCAGTCACGACATACATGCTAAACATCCTATTAACACCTAATTAGAATCCATTTTCAAGTTAATTTGTAATTGCATGGAATGATAAGCGACAATACTAATTAGCATCCAGATTATATTCAAACCTTTTTACACGGACGGGCGACAGCCGAACCGACAAATAGTCGCGCGACGACAGAAGACATGAAGCATGAAACTGGTATAAAATAATTTAGAATTCCTACTTCTAGATTGTAGTGTTCTTTCTGTCAACGGTTTGGTTCGGCTTTGTTTAAGCTCAATCGGTTAAGATGAAGCCTAAATGTATCAAATGTGACTAGTCACAGAAGCCAAATAAATCATAAGAAGAGGAATAAAGAACTATGTCGTTGCTTGTCGCGAGTCGCTCGTATGGTCTACCTAATTATCACCCAAATGTATTCAAACGTCTTGGTAACTATTATTGTATGGTATAGGTTCAATCTAATTGTCATAGGTACACGATCACGTAATCTCTTGAGATAGATCGTTTTTCAATTCTCATAGACACACATCATGAACAAGTATGTAGGGTAGCATGTACGTACGAGTAGCATGTTGGAGGATGGCACTCATATATGCTGCACCAATCTCACTTTATATTATAAAGCCGAAAGTTTGTTTTATGTCAACACATGAAATTTACGTGTTTTTTTTTATTCCAAATTAAAAATATACATAAATGACTCTTTTTCTACAAGTTGGATTTAAATGTCGCAAAGTGCTCAAAAAGCTTCAAAAATTTGCTCCTTTACTCGAAAACCATCTATCCATACATTTGACTATACACTACATAACTCTCTGCTCACTAGAGTTGACACCATAATAGATCGTTTGATAACAAACTTTTATTTGTGATCACATTAATAAATATATTAATAAAGCATCTCGAGCATTAGGGTTTGTTTTTGGAATGGGTGCTGAGTTTAGCAGATTGAAAACGTTTAAAATCCTTTACTGCTCGTTCGTTCGCAGCCATTTAAAGTATGCGTCTCAAGTATGGAATCCCCGTTACGATGTATAGTCTACACGGTTGGAACGTATCCAACAAAGGTTCCTGCGATACCTATAATTTAAAGCCAAAATATTCCTTCCTGACTATAATATGACTAGATGTCGTAGGTTCCATTTCCTTCCCTTATATGAACGGAGAAACATATCTGATCTGGTGTATCTCTTAAGCATTGCAAATGGTAGGTACTGTTGACTGCCCGGAGCTTTTGGAGCTGCTAGAACTACGCGCATGCAAGGCTGCATTGAGAAGACCCAACTTGTTGCATGTTCCCATTTTCAGAACGAATTATAGGCAAAATGTGTTTTTCATGCGTGCAAGTATGTTATTTAACACCCTGATAAGTGCAGATGTTGATGTTGACATATTCAACACGTCAGTATTTAAACTTAAAAATATTCTTAGTAATAGGTTCTTTAAGAATTGGTTAACCCAGTTGTTATTTGTCTATTCTGTATAACCTGGTTTGTATTCCTTTTTATTTTATTTTCATGGTTGCATAATTTATGTTCTCATGAAAGTTTTTTTTTGTTATATAGCGTTTTTAGCTCACAACTTGTGTAAATAATTTAGTTATATATAGTTTGTATTGTATAACTTAATGTAATGGTAATTAATTTTAACTTAAAGGCGGAAACTTATAATTGGCCGTCATTATGCATTTCCGTGCAATTATTTGTCTTATACTATTAACTTCCTTAAATCTCAAAATAAAAAAAAAAATACAAAAAAAATTACAAATAACTACAAAGTTTTTTTGCTATTTTGGTAGCTATAAAACTGTTTTTAGGAAGTAAAAGGTTACGCGTCAAAACAAGTTATGTAGTAAACTATTTTCAAAGCTCAGTAAAGTCAGTAGATAAAAAGCTTTTATGCATTAAGCTTTTATTGCCCCTTAAGTCTTAAGTCTAAGCTGAAATAAACGTATTGAATTGAATTGAATTAAGGATACACACTCGTACATACCTAGGTACTTTATTTAGAAGGTTGGCCGATGGCTAAGCGGTACCATTTCGTAGTTCCATACTATTTACCTACTCTATTTTTTGAGACCCGCATATTGCTTTCTCTTATTGCCTATTTTATTACGTCTATTAGAGGAAGTCGTCCTACACTTATGTGCTTATGTGGGTACGCGAATTCCATCTATTTAGAGCTTCGAGTGGCCGATTGATTTAATGATGTTTTGCACTTAAAATTAGGCGTAATACGGCTTGTAATATTTTAAGTATTGTAATAAAATGAAAATATGATTACGTTATCTTTGAGCGGTTCAGATGCGTGCGGCGTTAGCATGGAAAAGCTACCGTTGCGATACCGAAAACTTGGGTTATCCAGATAAATTTTAAAATAAATACATCGATTAACTTTTTATTACGAGTGGAGGCGTGAGGCGTCGCGGCAGACCGAGGAAGCGATGGCGTGAGAGTTAGACCAATATAATAACGCATGGGTCGAATTAACGGCGGATCGAGACGCATGGAGAGATGAGGGAAAGGCCTTTGCCCAGCAGTGGGACACTTACGGCTTAATGTAATGTAATGTAACTTCTATACTTTAAATAAACACAAACATAAGACAACAACACAAGATATATGGTAAAAACAAATAAAGAGGCAAACAAATAAAAACATTCAATTGGCGGTCTCATCGCTAAAAGAGATCTCTTCCGTAAGTTCGAATTTTAACCAAATCGATATGAAATAGTGTGTTTTTATTTTCCCGGTAAAGATTTTCAGAATGTAAATATTAAAAAGACGTAATTTAACCTGAGGGTTTCCTTATTTTTGTTAAAACTATTAGTAATTGGTTTTTTAATATTAGTAAAAATAGGTATAATATAAACTTGTTTTTCAATTACTTTGTGCTCATAAATCTGAGCGTCAATCAATATAACGAAATATTATCACAGATTACAGAAACATATTATTTAGATACATATGTTTAGTTTCCTTTCCAAACATTTCACAATCAGATTGCATATATATTGCACTCGTATATTATATTTTTATTTAGACCTCGTGACATTATAATAATAATGTATAATTTATCTCAGGTAACTATAGGTAAACACTAATTCTACGGCCCATAAAAATAAATACCTTAAATCTAGATTCAAGACATTGGTCCCGAAAGGAGTTGGTTTGGTATAGGTGCTTGGCAATCCATCAAACAATGTCTCAGGCACTGCAGCGTTCCATACGGCATAAATACCAGTTGCCGACGCTGCATATTATTATCTATTTGAATTATTAGAAAGGTAGGACTGACTCCGACGCCGCAACGTCAAAGCATCGTGCTCAGTACTCAACATAAAAAGTTATTTTGGCCACGTTATCGAAAGACGCACAAATGTTTCGTTTCGATAAAGCGTATTCCTTCGACAATATTACTGTATTTGTTTGTTCTTCAACCTCAATAGTTTTGATATCATAAACTTGTTTTATGATAGTAAGCTCTTCCATTTAAACTCGTAAACAGTTAGGCACGTGATTTCAGTATTATTTTTTATAGGAACTTACTATTAAAGTTTTTACTCATTTCAATTAAGTAAAAAAAAACTGATAAAATTTCAATATGATGCTGATACTGCTGATACTACGTCGGTTTTTGGCCGAAAGGTGTACCTACCTAGTGTTTTGAAAGTTAATTGGACGCTTTTAACACTAGACACCGCGCATACCAACGTCATCACGCCGAGGACGTGTCTAATCTGATGACCTAACTAAGTGTATTTAGGTTTTATACCTATGTATATTATTCTATAATAAGTATCGATTTTATATATTATTATGTATAATTATGTTAACTCATTATTGTATGTACACCATAGAAAGTAGTGTATCATGATTTGATGACACACTCTACATTTCATTTTCAACTCACGAACTGCAAGTAATCCCATTTAGATAGGTTTAGTTTCCTGTCCAAACATTTCACAATCAGAAGATTGCATGTTCAGTGTATGCTGAACCATTCAATCTATCCTCGCAAATGATGATTATTTGAAGAGAGGTTGATTGGTAATTGTACGGGTTCATGTTTGTGTTTCCTTTCCATTTGCTTGTTTATTTCGAGTAACTAGTGCTGGATTTACCAATAGGCTGAGAAGACTGGAGCCTAAAGCGGCAGATTTTAAGGGCCGGCATATTTAGATCATTACTACATTAAACAAAAAAATATTATGTACACAAAGAAAACCAGTCTCGAAAAGTTAACAAAAAATTCATAATCATAGCTATTAATAACGGAGAATTACTGATGTCATTCATGAGGACGTTAGAGGACAAATCATAAAGTTGCAATTTCATGGTATCTAAATTCTTAGGTCATCCGTAGGGCTGGCTGTCCACGTCTTCTGCTAGATATAGGCGTGCCTTATGGATCGTGAGGGGGTTGCAGACGGGATGTTGATACATTATATCAGTTGCTTTCGAGTTACGTTGTAGGTTGTGTAAATTTTTAACAGAAAACTAAAATTTTAATAATCACCTTAGTTTTCTGAGAACATAGTCCAACAGAGTCCTCGATGCAAGCCTGAATAAATATATTTGTATATAAAAAAGACTTTCAGAAACGAGCTTTTAAAGGTTATCCGATACCGGTATTACGGGATTTGACAAAAAATACATCATCTGCCATCTTGTGGTGGGGTTTTGTGAGGTCCACTTGGAAAGTTTTCATATTGTATTGTACTTACATGCAAGTACGTGGGCCAAAAAGCTCAATTGAATTATAATAAACTAGCTGTCCCGTGCCCGCACCGCTGGGCGGTAATAAATCTGACTACCATGAAAACTATTTTTTTATAATAAATATATAGTCTATGACACTTACAAATCGTGTGGCTTTCTAGTAAAATAATTTTCAAAATGGGTTCAGTAGATCCAGAGATTACCCCTACAACCTTGCAAACTCCCAAACTTTACCACTTTATAATATTAGCATAGATTAGGTGTAAAACGTGCTTCTTACATAAGAACATTGTAAATGAAATAAAAGTTTGTAATTAAGCACTTATGTATATTAAAATATAAGCATCACCGACCGACCAAAATGAAAATGACGTAGTAACATAGTTTGTTTTTTTATTTTATTCAGAAAATACTACCTACTTGTATAGGTATATCATCATCATTTTCAGCCCGTGTCAACCCACTGCTGGGTGTAAGCCTCCTCCATTCCTTGCCACTTCTTCCGGTGTTGAGCCGATCGCATCCAGGTTTTGCTAGCGACCTTAACGATGTCATCCACCCATCTAGCAGGTGGTCTGTCAGCGTTGCGTTTAAGTTCTCTGGGATTCCATATGGTTAAGGCCTTGCACCACCTGCCGTCACCACGTCTTGCCAAATGCCGTATATTGTTCTGTGCAAATGCCTCGCCCATCTTCACTTCAGTCTCATGATCCGGATACCAACGTCTTGGACCTTAATCCGTCTCCGGATTTCGGTGTTTCTGATTCTGTCTACGAGGCGTATGCCTAACATGGAACGCTCCATAGCCCGTTGTGCAACTTGTATGCGCTGCACAGTTTCTTTAGTCAGCGTCCATGTTTCGGCGCCTTAAGTTAAGGTGGGTAGGACACATTGGTCGAATAGCTTGGTTTTCAGGCACTGTGGTATTTTGCGGGACTTCAAAATGTCTTCGAGTTTACCGAAGGTAGCCCAGTCCAACTGTATACGTCAGGATATCTCTTTTGTGCGATGCTCTCGGTCAAAACACAAATTATGTCCAAGATAGGTGTAGTTGTCTACTATCTCCAGCTGCTCTCCGCCAACAATAATGTTTGCTGAAGATCGGCTGGAGACACTAGACATGACCTTGGTCTTCGACATGTTCATGTTTAGACCTACCGCGAGAGAAGCATCGTAAAGATCATTCAGCATACACTGGAGATCCCGCATATTCTCGCTGATCAGAATTAAGTCATCCGCAAAACAAAGGTGCGTCAAGAGGGCACCGCCAATGCTAACCCCTTTACCGTCCCATTCAAGCGTTTTCATTACGTCTTCTAGGACTGCAGTGAAAAGACTGGGTGAAATGTTGTCCCCTTGTCGCACCCCTCGATTTATCGGTATCTGATCAGTAAGCACGTTGGTGTATGTATACTGATAAAAATGAAATAAATGGATAAAAACTAATTATGTTAAAAATAAATAAAAAAACAAAGGTGCGTCAAGAGGGCACCGTCAATGCTAACCCCTTTACCGTCCCATTCAAGCGTTTTCATTACGTCTTCTAGGACTGCAGTGAAAAGACTGGGTGAAATGTTGTCCCCTTGTCGCACCCCTCGATTTATCGGGATCTGATCAGTAAGCACGTGGGTGTATACTGATAAAAAATAAAATAAATGGATAAAAACTAATTAGGTTAAAAAATAAATAAACAAAAACGTATCTGTGTTTTTATACCTATAAATTCCATGATTAAGAAGGGTCAAAAGGTCCTGCTCATAATTGGGAGCTGGCCAGCTTAACGCGTAAATAAGCCTCGTTAGTAACTACATGGAGGTTAAAAATATAAAAATTAATAAAATAAAATAACGCTCGTAGGGTTGCTTAACTTCGATGATTGATTTCGTACTTTTACTTTTTTATGAACGATTTTTTATAATTAGTTACATTGCAAATGTATTGTTAACTACCCTATGAATTTTGATTCCTTTGACAGTGTCGAAACATGCATTTTTTGCGGCATAAACGGCTGTATCCTTTTTCAGATTAACTTAGAATATTGTTTTTTTACAGGCTGTAGATTTAATTAAATGGTTTTAATTTCAACTCGATACCTTTACACAAGTGTTTTTATTCTAAGCTTTACACGTTCTTCAGATATAAGATCTTGACAGACCGACAGACGGACAGACAGACAAAGAGACAGACAGACAGACGGACAACAAAGTGATCCTATAGCCTATTCCGTTTTTTCCTTTTGAGGTACGGAACCCTAAAAACAAACTAAATACATTTAACAAACAATTCCTACAAACAGTTCCTGATGTTCGATTGGACTCAAATTTGATATACTTGCGTACCTTCGAACACAATACAATAGTATGGTACCATGGAGCTGGTATGATGATGGTGTCGGAAGGTGGGCATAGGAACTCCTTAACTAATCAAGTTAAACCCATTGAGTTTAGGCTCATTTGTTCTGTCTTGGCAAGCACTGGAATAAAAGCTTGTTATTAAAAAAAATACACGTAAATAACGTATTCTTCCTATTTTTTTTAAGTTAAAAGTGCGTAAAAAAAAGGGTGTTAAGTTTTTTTCTTTATCTGTTTTGTAAAATTATTAGTAAGTAGCAGATTTACAAATGGCTGCCTCCTATTTATTTTTAATATCCAGGTCAATTCATATTATCACAAATTTTATATAATAAACAGCTTAATTTAGAAATGCATAGGACAGGGAAATATTAAATTATTATTATAACACTAAGCCGAAAGGGGATGATTCTGACCATCCCAAGGAACAACTTTAGTTCTACGATTTTTCAGGATTCGGTGATTTTCATTCAAAAAAGAACTCGAAAGTTTAAACTTCAACCACTAAACGCCTCCGGGAAAAGCCTTTCTTTCCCTCAAAAACGGCTTGTTTCTATGGGCAGAAACCCCCCTTTTCGGGTTTAGTAAACATGTATGATGCAATAGTTTTTCGTAAACTTTCGCGATCACAATTCATTATAATATAATAACATAAAAATAAATTCCCGTGTTTATGTTATTATATTATAATATATAATGCACCCTGTATGTCTTTATGTACCTACGATAGAATATACTTGATACATAGTTCTTATTTTTTTGAGTGTTAACCATCCAAATTATAAGCACTTTGGTAGGTATCAAAGTCTTCGTTTCGATAAGTACTCGATACAGTAATGTAACATTACTCTATCTATTTTATTATAGTAGATTCATATCAGTCGTAAAACGTCCACTACTGAACACAGGCCTCCCTCATGGATGTCCATAAGGGGCAGTTGCCATACTCACCACGCTTGGCAGGCGGGTTGGCGAGCGCAGTATGGGATGTTGATACACGGAATGACGCTGCTGCCCATCTTCGGGAGGTAGCTCTTAGCAGGTTCTTACTGCTTCCACGGGCAAGAGAGGAGGGGCAACATTCTACTGCCGGTACCCCACGGCAAACGGTTAGTAGATTAGGAAAAGAGTAAAGGGTTACTTGTGTCTTATGAGGATTAACTACTCGTAATTTATTTATACAATACCCAACGAAAGCCTTGTTGAGTCGGTATCGAAACCCGACTTCCATCTGAAGGTCGCGCGTGGTTCGAAACCTGACGTGGTGACGTAGTCTTAGACGAGATTTATCTTAGAAGGACGTAGTATGACAAGTTACGCTAGTACGAGCACCGGTGGCGCCATAACTCGGTGGCATATAAATTAAGAGAAATGTGTTAATAGTATTAACGCACAATACAATACACTACCATAGGTATTAACTTAATACCTATGCATGTTATATTAATGAAATAAATAGTATAATAATTCATTAATAAGTATAAAATACATAGGTATTAGGTTAATACCTATTTCATATTATTTTTTAAATTATTAATTATAGGTGCCTACTGTCACACGGCGAGAACAGTTGCCGTTTGGCACAATAAATTCAGGGAAGCTTAACCCAGCAGTGGGTAAAATCCCCAGAGTTTATTTATTTATTTAGGTACACAAAACAAGCAATACAAAAATAACAATAAAAACCTGAAAATGATCTGGCTTGAATCGCAACTCATGTGTACACGACAAACTTATAATATAATTTATGTTAAGTGAAGCTTAATTAAAAACAAGAAGACAAAAAATGCAAACAATTATTAATGTACTAAATGTGTAATGTATTACTAATGTATTTTCTGTACGATCTGCAGATATTTGTTCAGGGTGTTCTGGGTGTTTTTCTATTATTTATTTATTTTATTTTTATTTTTCAGCCGTTATTATCCCACTGCAGGGCAAAGGCCTCCCTTCGTTTTTCTATATATAATAAAAATATCTATCTATGTAGTATAATGTATTAAGTATATCAGTCATCTAGTACCCATAACACAAGCTCTGCTTAGCTTGATGCTGTGTGATTTGTCCAGCATTATTTATTTATTTTATTTTATTTAATGTAGGTTCTACCCAATACGAACACTTAGCCGAAATGTAAATGATTTATTCACGTTTCGCTCTAAGGATTTCACGCTCTCCAAGTTGTCTTTGTTAATTTTAAGTAGCTGATATTCAGAACCTCTTACAAAATGTTGGTTAGAATAACAAGAGCTCATTTTTCTACTAATGTGCTGTCAATGTTGCGTGACTTAAACTCCATCAGGAAGGTGGAACACGTTTCATAATATGCATGTTATCTTCAACTAGCTGTTTCGGCTCCGTACCGAGCTCAGAATCAACTACCTGATACTCTAAAACTACTCTACACAACTCAAAAACTATAATCTAAGTACTTACTAGTGTTTAGTAGTCGTGGAACTTTTTGTTTATACCTCTAGTTCATCCGGGGAAGTCCATACCTATATTTTATATATAAATAGTAAATTATAAATTTATATATACTATAACATATAAATACTAATATTTATATATACTACCAGCCTACCTATTTACGCTAAGCAGTAATGTCTGCATTGTTTCGGTTTGAAGGAGGCTGGGGAAATTACGGGCCGATGAGCCTTTTTTTTTTTGGTGACGGTGTGGAAATCTGCTAGGTCAGATACCATGCTGCGTTAAGGGCACAGCATGGTTATGTGAGGTTGTCTCCTGACGACTCACTAAAACCACCCCGATGGCCGGCCTCGTTGCACTAGGGGCTCCGGTTCCTCATAAAGAACACTCCGGAGCCCCTATAGCACCTTGGCAATGAGCCTAAAATACCCTAACATCTTTGTCTCAGGGTGGCGAGCGCAATGCAATGCAGCGTCGATCATGTGTTTAGCACGTAATCACTAAGCACGTGACTAACGCTGCACCAACGGTATTGCAGTTGTTATGGGCAGAGGTTACCGCTTAACATCAGGTGCGCCTTCGGCTTGTCTCGTCATTTAGTAGTATAAAAAAACTCAATAACTACTACTACTTACTACATCTACTACTACTCTACTAAATACTAAAGGATTTGATGTGTGATTAATTGCTAAACTATTTAAAGCCTTTGTCTTGTTTTGTAAAATTGTTTTCTCTTTCCTATGGCACAACCGGCAGATGGACCTATTCATTGTAGATTTGGTTTTACATTGTTATAGGTATAATATTTTAAGATTATATTTAAATTATAATTATATAGATAGGTACATATACAAACATTTATATATTTATTTATTATTATTAGGTATTGATGAGCTCTGCTGATGATGAAGATGGTTCTTTTATATCGTGTTCTTCTTCTTCCTCACGCACTGACGATAGCTTTCGCAGCATCCCCACTCTTTCTGAGAACATAGAGTTCCACTTTTCTGACTGTCCTAAAAATTTCAACGTTGTTCACATCAACGCTCAGAGTATTCCTGCCCATTATCCGGATATGCTGGCGTCCTTTGATTTAAAAACAGTTGATGCTATATTGGTCTCGGAGTCATTCTTAAAACCTACACTTCCATCGACTAGTTACTCTCTTCCTGGGTTTATTCTCATTAGGAACGATCGTGTTCACTGTGGTGGGGGAGGTGTCGCAATTTATCTTCGATCGCACATACCCTACTCTATAGTCAGCACATCCTCCTCACCTCCACCGTCTGATGCCGGTGAACATCTTTTTATTGAACTAAGCTTGTCTCATACTAAACTCTTACTTGGTGTTTATTACAGTCCTTCCCTTCGTGTTAATTTCTTTAGCTCCTTTGAAAAACTCCTTGAAGACCTAGTCCCTATATACACTCACACAATCTTCATGGGTGACTTCAATACCTGCCTACTAAAACTTGACTCACGTACGCGTAGTATGAAGTCCCTCGTTTCAGCCAACAATCTCAGTATTCTTCCGTTAAGCTCCACGCACCACTTTCCCAACTGTACTCCTTCTCTTCTCGACCTTATCCTTGTTTCTTCGATTAATAATGTCCATAAACATGGGCAATGTCCGGCTGACGCTTTTTCCTATCACGACTTAATATTCCTTTCATACAAAATTCGTCCCCCGAAAGCCAAACCAAAAATCATCATGCAGCGTAACTTTAGTGGTATAGATACAGAGCGTCTTCGTGGTGATGCGCGACAAATCGACTGGTCGGAGGTGGAGAACGCTACCACTGTTGATGGCAAGATTAACTCGTTCAACTCGGCCATAATAGGCCTGTACGATAAGCATGCGCCTCTGAGGAAAATTAAGCTAAAACATCTCCCAGCGCCTTGGCTAACCGACCGAATTAAACAAATTATCCATCGCAAGAACGTGGCCAAGTTTAAAGCAAAATGTTGTCCTTCGGAGGCGAATGTTTCAAAATACATTGAGCGGCGGAACTATTGCAATAAGGTATGCAGGGACGCACAGCGTCGCTTCATTCATGGATCGCTTGAGAACGTCGAACCTTCAAAAGCTTGGAGGTTTCTAAAAACACTGGGAGTCGGTAAATCCCGAAACGATAACCTTCCCAAGGACTTAGATATTGAATCTCTCAATCTTCATTTCTCTTCGTCTTCCCAATTTGACGGGATCTTAAAATCAAATACTTTACAGCTTCTTTCACTATCATCATCCCCTATTTCTTCTCCATTCTTTCTGAGTCAGTTTTCGGATTGTGACGTTAAAAAGAGCGTGATGTCAATCACATCAAATGCGGTCGGCGATGACAACATTAGTCGCAATATGTTGGTGCCCATTCTCGACGATGTTATTCACATCCTTGTCCACATCCTTAATCATTCCATTTCTAGCAGCACTTTTCCAAGTACTTGGAAAGACGCACACATAATCCCTCTTCCCAAAAAGTTTAGACCTTCTGCACTTTCCGACTTTCGTCCGATCTCCATTCTTCCCTTCCTCTCCAAGGTCCTTGAGCGCCTTGTTCATAACCAACTCAATGTATTCCTCTCCAGAAATTGTCTCATGAATCCTCTACAATCCGGTTTCCGTCATGCTCACAGTACCGTTACTGCCCTCACAAAAATCACGGATGACATTCGTCAAGGTATGGACAGTGGACTTGTGACAGTGTTGTCATTGCTTGATTTTAGCAACGCGTTCAACAATGTTGATTTTGACATTCTGCTTGCAGTGCTACGCTCCCTTAACGTATCTCCGACCGTCACTGACTGGTTTCATAGTTACCTGTTTGGTCGCCGACAGCGCATCCGCTTCGATGAAAGGTATTCATCATGGTGCGATGTGACTGCCGGTGTACCGCAGGGCGGTGTTCTTTCTCCTCTCCTTTTTGCTATCTTTATAAACTCCATTTCTGAATCTCTTTCTAGCTCCTATCACCTCTACGCTGACGATCTGCAGATCTACAAACAAGCTCCGGTATCTGATCTTAACTCAGCAATACACATTATTAACTGCGATCTCTCACGTATCCTAGTCTGGAGTAAGGCCCATGGACTTATGGTGAACCCAAAGAAGACTCAAGTCATCATTATCGGTAGTCCCAAAATGATTCGCAGAATCGATATGTCGACTCTACTGCCTATCACCTTTGATGGGGTCTCCATACCTATCAGCAAGTCCATCAAAAACCTGGGCTTAATTTTGGATGATGAGATGACTTGGGTCCCACAATTGGCCGAGCTGAGCCGTAAGATGTTTGCGTCTGCTGCTTCATTGAGGCGACTTCGTAATTTCCTCCCAACTACCACTAAAGTTATGCTCGCCCAATCCCTCCTACTCCCTATCCTTGACTATGCCGATGTATGCTATCCGGATCTCACTGAAGACCAATTGAACAGAATCGAGCGCCTTCAGAACTTCTGCATCAAGTTCATATTTGGTCTCCGCAAATATGACCATGTATCTGAATATCGCAGAAAGCTGAAGTGGTTGCCTATCCGGTATCGCAGGAATACTCACTCACTATCCTTTCTTTACAGTATTCTTTTCCATCCACCTAGTCCGTACTACCTCAAAGAGAATTTCGAATTTCTCTCAGACTCCCATTCCCGTTCCTTGCGCTCCTCTGAAACTCTGACCTTAAAAATTCCATCTCACTCAACTTCCTTCTATGAGAAATCCTTCACTGTGCAAGCTATTCGTCTGTGGAACGCTCTCCCCCTGAACATCAGAAGTGCAAAATCTCTGCCTATTTTCAAAAATCTTGTATATCAGTATTATTTATCACTATAATTATTTTATAATATAGATATTTTTTATAATATTTTATGTTTATGTGTTATGTTTTCGAGTAAAATACCTTTGTACCTAATCTAAGATTATTTACTTATTTATTCATGTTAGTTTTATTTCTTTACTTAAATTTTACGCCACGATATAGCCTCCTTTATTTTCCTGTCCATCCCAAGGTTGCCTGGAAGAGATCGCTCATAGCGATAAGGCCGCCCTTTGTACTCCTGTGTTGTTTTTTACCTTATTTCTAAATTGTTTATGTTCTTTTAATGTGGTGTGCAATAAAGAGTTTTCTATCTATCTATCTATCTAAATACTTTACTCATAAGTTTAGGTTTATTCACAAAATAAAGAATAAAACCAGACAAGTGCGAGCTGCAGTCGCCCACCGAGGGTTTCGTAGGTATGTAGGAACATAATACATATTAGTAAATGTTTTTAAAATGCACAAAAGATTCGGTCACCCATCCAAGTTATGACCGCGCGTAGGGTTGCTTAACCTTGATGATTGATTTCGTAATTTTTTTAAGGATGATTTTTTTTATGATTCCATTGCAAATGTATAGTTTTTGAATTGTTCTGTATAAGAAGATATACCTTGCCTTTCATAGTTCTAGGTCTACGGGAAGTACCCTATGAAATTTGATTCCTCTGAGAATGTCGAAACATGCGCTTTTTGCTGCATAAACAGCCGTATTTTTTTTATTGATTTTTACAGCTTAATAAGGCTGTAAATTTGAGTATATCGTTTTAATTTCAACTCGATACCTCTTCACGTTCTCGAGATATAGGGTCTTGACAGACCGACAGACGGACAACAAAGTGATCCTATAAGTCCTAGTACTACTAGTGATCCGTTTTTTTCCTTTCGAGGTACGGAATCCTAAAAATCAAGATTACGAAATTGGTCCAGCCGTTCTCGAGTTATAAATGGTGTAACTAACCCGAATTTGTTTTATATACATATAAATAATAGATATTAAAGTATAGTCTGTGGTATAGTGGTACCTCCAATACCACCGGAAATGTCTATAATTCTTTAAAGATTACTTACCAATTATCATCAGAGCTTGTGTTATAGGTACTAAATGACTGATATATTTGTTATACAGGGTGTATGTACACATGTTATAATACACCCATCCAAACACAAACATCCAGAACACCCTGAACAAATATTTGCAGATCGCACAGACATTTGTCCCGAGGCGGGAATCGAACCCGCAACCTCATGCGCCGCAGGCGGACCTTAGCCCGTTGCGCCTGCGCTGCACAGGTCGTCAGTAACTAAAACAAAGTTTAATTTTTTTTTTGGACAAAAATCGCAGTTTTGTTAGTTAGTTTAATAGGTGACATGGTTCTTTTAAGGGTTTCTTCACATATTTATTCACAATTTTTTTAGTTTAAAAAATCTACATAAGTTCCGATATCAGACGAGAGATAGATAGATAGACTTTTATTTGGCAAAAAAACGGCACAGACAAAACACAGTACTTATACAAGACCAAATTAAATAACTTTACACTTCTTCTTCTTCTTCTCAGCCCGGAATCACCCACTGCTGGGTATAGGCCTCCCTAAGTTTTTGCCAGCCTCCTCTGTCCTGTGCATTTCGCATCCAGGTGTGCCCAGCGACTGCGATAATGTCGTCGACCCATCGCGCTTTTGGACGACCTCGACCTCTCTGGCCGGATCTTGGCCACCACTCCGTTACAGCCTTAGTCCAGCGGCCATCACCACGTCTGGCCAGGTGTCCTGCCCAACTCCATTTAAGGTTTATAACTCTGTCTCCGACATCGTACACTTTTGTACGACGTCGGATCTTACACTTAGAGAATGAAAAATAATAATAATAGCTACCATACAATGCGATTAGGTTGGTTTTTACACAAACACATAATAGAGTAAAGATAGTCGGGCAGGGCACCAGTAAGTCCTTTCTGTGCCGCTGTTAGCCAAAAAGGACCAGTCTCAGCTATAGCTGATACAAGGTAGCTGACAAGCCCACGGTTACGTTACACGGCCCACGCGGTTACCGTAGCTTAAGGACGCTTGCAAAGGAAGAAGGAGAGGAATCACACTCGTGCTGCCAGCACCAGAGTACCTAGTCTTACTCGCGTCACAGCTAGAGGTAGACTAAAGTGTTTGTGTAACGAATATTCGCATCCGCATCCGTAAATGCGGATTATTCGCATTATTTCAGACATCTGCATCCGCATTCACATCCGCATCAATCAATGCGGAGTTTTTACGGATGCAGATTCACATCAACAGTAAAGAAAGTGGGCGGAGCCAGAGTGGCACGTGCTTTGCGTCTGTTTAGATAATTGCTAACTTCATTCGGTAACCGACGAATAGGAAGGCGCACATTGGTAACAAGATCCTACAGGTTTTGTTTATTGTGTTTTTTCTCATTGTCAATAATAATAGTGAGTGTAATAGATAAAGTGAGTGTTTGTTTACTTCATTGGTGGAAGGTTAACCGTTGTGAATTTAAAATTCTCTCCAAATTAGCATGCAGATATTTATCTCCTCCACCAGCCAGTGTTCCCAGCGAACAACTATTTAGTGGAGCTGGGTTAATATACCTCTATAATCCACTAAGAAACAGGTTGGAAGCTGAGAAGGCTGCAATATTACTATTTATTAAATATAATTTACCAATCTTTCAGTTTAATTAATAAATAAACAAAGATTTTTAGCATGCAACTCGAAGGTTAAAATTCTGTTTTGTCGTAACTAAAACTAAAAACTTGTGTAATTTTGTTCTAAAAATATGATAAAATAAATAAAAAGTTAAAATAAAATTTATTTTCAGTTATTTATGCACTTAAAATTTAAATAATTATCCTTTTAAAATCCTAAAATCCGCATCCGCATACGCATCGCATCCGCATCCGCATCCGCATAAAATCCGCATCCGCGGATGTGAACTTCTAATAATCCGCATCCGCATCTGCATCCGCGGATGTCAAAATATTTGCATCCGCAACAACCCTGCTTTGTTTACAGCACAGCAAGTAGAACTTTTAGAGTCTAAGCTCCTTGATAATATATATATATATATATATTATATATATTATATATATTATATATTATATATATATATTATATATATATATATATATATATATATATATTATTCTATCTACTTATTATTCTATAACTAAAATAAACATAAATCAACAGCAAATTCACAAAGCCCTTTAATCGTAATCCTTCCTTTCTTCCATTAAATACTTTCATCTTTAAATCCTGTCATGACCTTCACGATAATTCTCTAATAAGGTTGTATATTATACTCGTCATAGGAACAGAATATCAATCAAGTTACAGGCTTACTGTATAATGAGGAGAAGGTAACTTCAAAATACGAGTACCTAGAGCGGAAAGTTGTATCTACAAAACATATTAATAAACAAGAAATCATATTATAAACTCAGTCATGTTCAAATCAAAAGAACTAGCAAATATATACAAAATAATTAAAAAAACAAAAAACTACCAATTCACGATTTTTTCCTCTTCAAAACTACTTGTTTTGATTTCATGGAGGATCAACCCCTCTCCTTTTGGGTTAGTAGGTACACATCATTTATATATAATACATCTCGGTATATCCAGTTCGTCCTTCCTTGTCTTCATGATAATTTTTCACGACTCGTCGGTAATAGAGTAAACATTTAAAAAACCGGACAAGTGCGAGTTTGACTCGCCGACCGCGGGTTCTGTAGAAATTTGTTAGTAATACCTACGCGTATTATAAATAGTTCAAGAATCTAGTCTCGCTGATTATTCGAAGCTTTTTTCCGAAATTCAGTTTCCAAAACCTATAAATATTTATACTCAATAATTCTACGTCATAAATCGGAAACTATACGTCGTAAAAATAATTTAAAGTCTGTTTAAGCTTGTGCCAATAAATCCCTTCCATCGGATACCCCACGTGACACGGTTAGATGACTTCAAAATTTGGATTTCCCATTCCTCGCGGAAAAACAATGTCTTTTTGTAGAAAATATAATAGATTTGAATAGACATAGTTATATAGTTTATAAAAAAATATACGGCTCTAACATTTTTCTCTTTTGTAAAAATTAGTAAATGTAAAAAATCTACAAAAAGATTTAGTCACCCATACAATTACCTCGATGATTGTTGATTGAATTACAAAAGAATGGTTATAATATTTTTCTTTGTTTTTAGTTTGAGCCGATACTACTCATAATTCTTAGTAAACGGAAATACCCTATTTTTAGGGTTCTGGACCAAAATGGTAAAAAGGAAACCTTATGATATCACTTTATCCGTCTGTCTGTCACAAATGGATATCTCAGGAACTACTGATGCTATTGACTTGAAATTTGAAATGGTTAAAGATAACACTTTTTACTAATATATCATACTTATATGAAAATGTGAAAAAATAAAACATTCTAATAGTGAGTGCAAAAAAGAAAAGTTTTAAAATTTAGAGCTGTATTTGTTCCGTTTTAATTTTAGAACGGCACTAACCGAATAGTTATACGTCAAATTAGTTAGTTTTACGTCAATTACATCAGCTTTAGCTAGTTAGTGCAACAACAGAATCGCCACCAGTGCAGCATTAAAATATTAACGTCTTGTTTAAGAAAAAAGCCGTCTAATAGAAATATCACTCAATAGATTGCGTCACGTTCGCGGTTCCATAACTATGTCGTATTATCTCCTTAACCATTTGTCTAAATTATATGCAGTAAAAGGAAAAAGAATTCTGTTTTAAACACTTGAGGCGATTTTATTTATTTTGATAACAATTCATAATTTTATTGTCGATAATAAAACCAATAAACATCACCTTACAATTTAAATAATTTTTAATTATAAAAACGACTTTTTCTTACTTAAATATGAAAGTTCGACATAGGCTGTCGTTGATTTTTTTGTAGGCAGTATCAAGTTCTCAAACTTGATCACAAACTTCACCTCTTTATAATATTAGTACAGATTATATTGTATGATGGCACGGAAACTTCGGTGCCCGAGTCCGACTCGCTCTTGCCCGGTTTTATTTATTCCATTGAGAGTGTCGAAATATACGTTTTTAAAATATAATTTTAGGGTTCCGTAGTACAAGGAACCCTAACAGTTTCGCTTTGTCTGTCTGTCTGCGGCTTTATGAAGAAATTATTAGTCCTAGAAAGCTTTGATTTGGCATGGACGTATAAAATAAGCGTATGTGGTTTTAATTTCAACTTGACACCTGCACGCGTTCCTGAGATAAAGGGTCTTGACAGACAGACGGGAACAAAGTAATCCGAAAGGGTTCCGTTTTCTTTTTGAGGTACGGAACCCTAAAAACAGTTGAAACGACTGGTTTTCTGTGTTAAGTAAAGTTAGACCTACGCAGTTGCTACCGAACACAATAGCTGAAATACATGTGGCGATAAACTTAGAATATGGGTTTATGAATCCTAAACAATGACCTGAATATTTTCCCACCTGTGACGAGATAGTTAAAACTCTTAACGTTAGAAATTCCTCACTAAACCGCGCTCGTGAGAGTATTCGGTCCACCAACTTATTTTCGTCTGAAATGTTTTGACAGCTAAGATGGATCCAACATTTCTCTTTTAGTTGTTGTTTTTATGTCTAACAAGGATAAAAACAATTTAAACAATGACGACACCTCTGTGGCGCAGCAGGCGAAGATCCGCCTGCAACGCAGAGGTTGAGGGTTCGATTCCCGCTTTCGGGACAAATGTTTGTACGATCTGCAGATATATGTTCAGGATGTTCTGGAGGTTTTTCTATTTATAATAAAGAATATCTATCTATGTGGTATAATGTATTAAATATATCTGTCATCTGGTAACTATAACACAAGCTCTGCTTAGCTTGGGACTAGATGATGCTGTGTGAATTGTCCAGCATTATAAAAACAAGCATTGCTACGGGGGTAGCAGAAAAGGGGGCGAAGGTTTCAGAAAAATGCCATTTTTGACCTTTGGTGACCTTTTGAGGTCACAAAAAGTCCAGTCCCTGACCCTAGGATTACCAAACTCAGTACCCTTCTCTCATTAAGACAGTGCTAACAAAAAAGATTTCATGTAAATCGGTCAACGCGTTCGGTTGAAATCGTGTCATGCACAGACAGACAGACAGACAGACATGCAGACAGACAGCTCTATGCATAATAGGGGGCTTCGTCCACCTAAAAAATAAGACTATGGTAATATAGGTATTTATGGGGTGCGTTTTGTACTTATAAGTATATGTACATAATGGTTATTTTAATTAGTACTAAAGCAAGTACGCACTAATGCTACATAATAATAACCTAGGCATTTAAATACCAAAGTATACAACTGATAATATAGATTGCCGCATGCCGCACATAAAATAAACTTATTTTAATTATCCACTTAGGCGCCTATATCTCTTGTTCACATTAAAGACTTTAGTGGTTAGGTTCAGTATTTTTTCCTATTTGCATGTACCCAACTAAGAGACGGCAGGATATCATCGAACATGCATTCGATACTTAGCATAGAAATTTATACAATAAAGATATCGGCTTTCAACGTTTAAGAATTTACCAGATCGTGATCAATAGCAGAGTGCGCTAGCATTATCAATAAAAAGTACTAATACAAATATTTTTATTGTAACAACAAGGTGGTAACAAATTCGATGATATCAATGATTTAACAAACATAAGAACAGCAAGAACAACAAAATAAAGTCTATGGAACACGGAGTGTCAAATTAACTGACAGCTGATAAAGAAGAGTGGAAAGAAAATGATGCTTAAGGATCGGAAGATGGACATGGACAAGATTGTAACATGTCTTAGACTTGTAGCATATCGAAGAGCATCATGATATGCCTAATAAGATAAAGACCCCAATTCACCAACAGATGATTCAAATGTTAACAGTCGGTTACGCAGTAAACAGCTATTTGACAGCAAATATTTGATGCGGTGCTGTCAAAAGTCAGTTCTCAAGTTACGAAAATGGAAGAACAGTCCTACTTATCGGAACTAGTTTTTTCCGCAAAAGATTATATTTCCACCAGTTTATTCAAGCCGCAAACTAAGTTTTCAATCCAACTGCCTCCTCGATTTTAATTGCAAGTAAGTACTAAGCAATAAAGCCTTTACCTTTTAAATGACTGCGAATTTGTCAAGTGTCGTAAGTTATTGCTAACAAGGTTTATAGCCGTGTAAATGACTGGCTACGAGGCTGTTACAGCTACACTGAATAAATTGTCCAAGATTTACTTTCAAAGGTTCATGTCGGATGTCTGCGCTTAAATCTATGGCCATTTCTAAATTAATATCGTGTTAGGAATCTTTATTTATAGCCGGCGAATTAGTCAAAAGCAAAAGGTCGTTAAAAATTATAGATGACTATATTTTTATTTTTGTAACATGATACAATATTTTGGCCATGAATTATGTGTGTGTGAGGGAAAATGTGTAAGTAAGCAACGAGTGAAAAAGATGAGGAAATAAAACAACAAAAATGTAAACGTAACAATGTATGCAGCGACTGCGTACGTAATTAAAAAAAATAAAAGTAAAAAAACATTTTCACAAACAAGCTTTTATTTAAACGTATCTACTAAAGATAATAAAATAAACATTTTCCATTAAAGTTTAATGTCAACTTAAAACGTCTTTACACAATATATGTATGTGATAAAAAAGCTTGTCGTGAGATTAACCTAAGTACCTGTAACTTGACCTAATTGATTTTTTTTCAACAATGTAAATACGAGTACCTGCTTTTTTATCACATAATTTGTGTAAAGACGTTTTAAGTTGACATGAAAATTTAATGGAAAATGTTTATTTTATTTTATTATTTTTTGTACGTTTATATATAAGCTTGTTTGTTAAAAAGTTTTTTTACTTTTAATTTATTTTTAACTTTTAAGTTATCACTGGACAGTTGGTTTCTTGTCTGTTCATCTCATGCCCGCATGCTCCCGCCATGTTGGATTTAGAGTGATGTCATATAATTTTTCGAGTAACTCTCAGCAAGCCCTTTTATTTGATATCAATATTGTGTATATATCCATAAAAGTGCATTAATAAAGAACTAGCCTGCCATCTTGGGTATTCTGCCATATTGAATTTAAAGTGATGTCATTTAATTTTTCGAGTAACTCTCAGCAAGGCCTTTCATTTGATACCCATATTGTAAGAGTGCATTAAGAATAACTAGTCCGCCATCTTGAGTATACCGCCATGTTGGATTTAGAGAGATGTCATTTAATTTTTCGAGTAACTCTCAGCAAGGTCTTTCATTTGATACCCATATTGTACGAGTCCATTAAAAATAACTAGTCCGCCATCTCAGGTGTTCCGCCATGTTGGATTCAGAGTGACGTCATTTATTTTTTTGAGTTATTCTCAGCAAGCCATTTCATTTGATACTCATATTATAAGGAGTAGGTACATTAAAATAAGTAGTTCGCCATGTTGGATTCAGAGTAACGTCACATAGGTGACCATCCATTGTCATCCAAAGAAAACATGTAGGTATGCAAAATTTCAGCTCAATTGGTTGAAGATATCTGCTTTAAAATTGAGTTGCAAGATTCTGCGAACAAACATAGTTACATATGGTACAATACATACTTATATATATACTATTACTCATACATGCAGCTTACTTACCATCTCCACTGCAATTTAATGTTCTTGAAAATTTTACAGACAGTGCTCAAAAAACATTACATAAGTACGATCACACATTATTGTTGGGAGATTTTAATCTATCTAAAATAAACTGGGTAGGTGATATTCACTCATTACACCAAAGCCCCGAATGCAACAATGTCAAAATTCATGCTCATTTTATAGATTTTATAACGCTTAATGCTCTTCAACAATACTGCAACATAACCAACTGCGACAGTAGAACACTAGATTTAGTCCTCAGCAATAAAATTGTCAAAAAACTGAAACACTGTGATAGGCCCCTCATCCCAGAAGATAAGACTCACCCATCTTTAGAATTTATTATACCTATAGAAGCAAACTTTAATCTATTACCTGGTAAATCAGAACCGAGACCAGCATTTTTCCGAGCTGACTATCAAAAAGTACTCTCCGAACTAGAAAATATTAACTGGGATGATGAATTTACCGACAGTTTAACAGTGGATGAAATGGTTTCCATATTTTACAATAAATTGCGTTTAGTGATTAAAAGTAACATACCCTTAAAAAATAAGTCTCAGAACAAATACCCAATTTGGTATTCGAGGGAACTAATTCGAATGTTTAGACAAAAATATCAACTACACGTAAGGATCAAAAAGTACAATAACCCCCTTGATATTCTTAACTTCAAAATTTTGCGTGACGAGTGCGGCAAGGCGCAAAAAACCTGCTATTTTAAATATATGTCTTTATTGGAAGACTCCGTCAAGAAGAATCCAAAGACATTTTGGTCATATATAAAAAGTAAGCGCAATGGATGTACACCTTACCCGGCCAAAATGCAACTTCTTGACATAACTGTTGAAAGAGGTGAGGATATCTGCAACTTGTTTGCTGATAACTTCGTAAGAATATTCAACCCACTTTCTAACCTGGTTCTTGACCCCCCTCCAAGCAATGAAAGCACAAAAACATCTAGCTCCCTCTGCCTTCCTAAAATTCATGTAAATTGCGTTGAAAAAACATTACTTGACTTAGATGTGAATAAAGGTGCAGGTAGCGATGGAATACCTCCTATTTTTATAAAGAAATGTGCATCAGCACTAGCGGAACCCCTCAGTATCATATTTAACAAATCTATAACCCAAGGCACGTTTCCTAACATTTGGAAGGAAGCAATTATTGTTCCTATATATAAGTCCGGTGAAAAGAAACTTGTTTCCAATTACAGACCAATTTCAATATTGGCTGTCTTTGGAAAGGTTTTTGAAAGATTGATGGCTGAGCATTTAACATGGTATATGAAACAACTAATTACAGAAAGTCAACACGGATTCATGAAAAGTCGCTCCACCGCAACTAACCTTGCATGCTACACGTCCTTACTTTTTGAGGCTTACGATAAGGGTACACCAGTTGACGCAGTTTACACCGATTTTAGCAAGGCCTTTGACAAGGTTGATCATTCCATCTTGCTAGACAAACTAAACCAACTAGGAATTTCAGGTGCTCTGCTCAATTGGTTTGGATCATACCTAACTAACAGACCTTCTAGGGTTGCTGTTGGCGGGTACCTTTCTAATGCTTTTATTGCTTCTTCGGGCGTGCCTCAGGGTTCTGTTTTAGGACCTCTGTTGTTCAATGTGTTTATAAACGACATAACAGAATGTTTTTCGAATTCTAAGTTTTACCTTTTTGCTGATGACCTTAAACTAGCTAAGCTCATCAATAAACCGTCAGATAGCCTACTTCTCCAAAAAGATCTAGATAATTTAACTCAATGGTGCGCCGATAATAAAATGACCCTTAATGCCCATAAATGCTTTTACATACAATTTAGTTCTAGTAAAACACCTCAAGCCAATAACTACCAGATAAATGATCAACTGCTAAACACCGTCAACGAAATACGTGATCTGGGAGTTGTAATAGACTCAAAGCTCACTTTTAATGCTAACATTCTTAAGTCAGTTTCTAAAGGTTTCAAAACATTAGGCTTCGTTATCCGCAATAGCAAAGATTTTAAATCACCTCTAACAAAATTAAAACTCTATGAATCCCTTGTCCGGCCCATACTAGAATATTGTTCAGTGATTTGGAATCCCCATTACGAAATTTACAGCAAACGCCTAGAATCTATACAAAAACGATTTCTCTACCATCTTTCTTATGGGGACCATTTGGCAAAAACAGTTAACAGCTACAATAAAAGACTTGCTCATTACAAAATGTCACCTCTATCGTTGCGCAGAAAAAGAACAGACCTACACTTCTTGCACAAGCTGTTTAATGGCAAACTCGACTGCATAGAACTTAATAATAAGCTACAGATGAATGCCCCTCTTAGATTGCCAAGAAGTAAAGCCTATAATCTTTTTACACTTCCCTTCTACAGAACCAAGCAGGGCAAAAACGCGGTTATCCCGAGACTCTGTAGTAACTATAATTCTATTTCCAAAGACAATTCCCTTGACATAAGCGACCCAATAAATAAATTTGACAAATGTCTTAAATCTATTTTGTTTGCTGATGTTCAATAACTTGTTAAGAGCTAGTTTAAATGCTTTTTACCACAATACCTACTTATTCCCATTCCTTATTCAAATCAACATATATTAAATATATTTTGATTGTTAAAGTTAAAAACATTTGATAATACCAAGTTTATATAACTACTTTTTTCATTACTACTGTCATCCAGATTTTTACTTGCTACTTTTTAACATAATTATTGTTACAACTTACTATATTACATTGTTACTACCTACATATCTATTTTACATTATTACTGAGATAATTATGTAATTATTAGGTTGTTACCTGTTGTTACTCAATATAACTTCAATACTTACTAGATACTACCTTTAGTGCCTATTTTTGTTGAGTTGCGCTCAATTGTGTGCATGCTGTGGCCGCCTTTAATTGGGGGAGCACAAGGCCCTTAGTCCCTAAGTTTTAAATTGTGTTGAATCTGTGTATCTCTTGTTGGTGGTCCTAATAAATAAATAAATAAATAAATAAATAAATACATACAGGGCAAGCTAAATAAAAGCTTTTAAAAATAATGCTGCTCTTTTCACACATCACCATTACCATATACCTAAGGTTACCATAAGATTACATAGGTTACCATATCATTGATAAATAAGCTTGTGTTAGGCCTAGCCCAAAATAGTAAGGCATTCGTAAAAAAAACTCAATAAAATCAGGTAATACAATTTTAAGACAAAGAGGTAATTTCACTTTCAAAATTAACAAGAGATATACTATTCATTTTTTAAAAACGGGAATTACTCACGTAGTATTGTAACGTCGAAGATTATCGAAGATTATTATGATTTATGAGTGTCGTGTCGGCCCCCCGCGCGGACAGGCATTCAATCCTATGATGATGATGATTTTCTTGAAAAAACGTGTCGGAATAATCTTCGACGTTACAATACTTCGTGAGTAATTCCCTTTTTACAAAATGGACAAATAGGTAATTCTCGGTGTCTAATGATAACAAATAAAAGAGATACAAATTGAGGTAGCTCAATATAGAACAGCGAGAATATGTAAATTTTGAAAACCTAGTTTTCCACACGATCGTTTTGAAACGTTGAACAATAAAGTGAATTTTATTGAGCATTACGAAAGACAATATTGTCAATAATGTACACTGTGCCAAGTTATTCTGGCTGCAAGAATATACATTACCACCGGCGAGACTCAGGTTACAGAAATGATAATACTTATAATCATCGGAAGAGAATGCCAGCCTTACTTTGTATCATTCATTATGTTGATGATCAGAATCACTTTAACATGTGTTATCATGATCGGTTATTCTCGTTTCATACACTCTACTACATTGTTGATGACACTGACCGTCCATCCATTTTAGAAGACAAGCTATTTCAACCTTATTTTTTACATATTTCTCTTAATGTACATATATTTGTTTGGTTACAATGTCTTGTAACGCTAAGCGACGATGGCTGGGGCGATAAATCACATGTCTAGAAGACACATATTCGCTCTTTACTTGAAAAAGAGTTTAAGAGATGGGGTAGTAATTTTCGGGGCAATCATTAGCCGATAGTGAGTTCCAGACATTAGCGGTGCGATGGTAAAGGTGAAGGAGAGCCGATGGAATCAATCAATCAATCATCTGTTCATACTTCTGCCCGCCGCTTCGCATGCGTTGTACCCCAATAAAAAGTAGCCTATATGTTAATTCTGGTCAATATCCATACATGTGTTTCAGTATCAGTATACTCTCTCTCAGTATTAAGTTTCAGCTCAATCCGTTGGGTAGTTTTTTGCGTGAAGAGGTGATAAACATCCATACATCTATACAAAAGAACTCTTGGTTGTATAATATTACAGAGATATAGAAGCAGCCAGCGCCATACGACTCTTGTGAACGGGTGCATTGTCGCGCAGGAGCAGTACGCCTCTGGTCAGTTTTCTCCTTTTTTCTTTAAGTAATTGCTTCTAGTAACCATTCCGGAATAGAAGCGTAGTATTCTCTTGTAATATAAAAGTTTTGTCCACAAGGACAAAAGTGATTATATAACAGGATCATGTTTCGTTTTCGTTTTATCTCATTAAATATTAACCTGAATCTAAACAATACTCAATGCAGTGGCACAAAAAGGATGCAGCACATTCCAATAAGTTTCAGGTGTCACAAACGTAGTCGTGTAGTCAATCAATAGAATGCCCTCCCAGTCCCAAAAAACCGTTGCCATGAGTTTACCCTACGTTTGTGACACCTGAAACTTGTTGGAATGTGCTGCATCCTTTTTGTGCCACTGCAGTGAGTATTGTTTAGATTCAGGTTAATATTTAATGAGATAAAACGAAAACGAAACATGATCGAGTTACCTCTTACGACTAATCGCCTTATTTCGCACTCATAGCACGAAAGGATATCTTCCGGTATCTAGGAAAATAAAATAAAATAAATAAAAAGAGGTTTATTCTCCATTACAAAAAAGGAAAATATCAAAATAATTTATTATATTATTTTATTTACATTTTTTATCATTGTAGTCGGTTTTTAAATATCAAAACAAATAAAGCTTTTTGGTCATTTTCAGCAACAAGTTTTATAAATTATAACGAAAAAAACCGACTTCAATTATAATTTATATAATTAAAAATATATATTAATTTGAATAATTAAATATATATATTTCGGACAGTGTGGACTACCGACATATTTTATATCAGTGCAACCCTACTTGCGGATATCATTATAACAGACTCAACAACGTGCTTATTAAATTGTGCCTGAAGGCACAGCTTCGTTAACAGTGTCAAAAGGCTTCGACTCGGTGTTAGCACCCACGTGACAGTAACGTTTACAAATTACGACAGAAACTACCACTGCCTTAGCTGAGACCTGACACGTTTCATGACTTGTCTCGATGATGGCAAAACAATAAGACCTAAGAAGTAACCTATGCGTTTTTACGGAAAGCGGAATCGAATGGGATGGATCCCGCTTCTGTCAATAAAAATAAGGAGTGAAGGTTTTTATTACAAAATTATTATTCATCTTAGTTCTACGTTAGCGTCATCACCAATTAATCACCTGAAGGTTTCTGTATTATAATCTTCAAAAACAAAAGAAGAATAAGTTCATACATAAAGTTAGTAGTAGCATGGAATAAAATGAATGGATTGTGTACTTTTTTGTCATTTTAGCCTGTTTTGTCATTTTCCAAGAAGTAGCTAGCAAATTTTTACAGAATTCACTTTTAATCGCGGTGATAGTGGCTGCCGTTGCTCGGTTTTTTAATCACCCTTTTACAAAATACAACTAGTTAATGTGGTAGGTATACATAAGCTTTAGTACAAAGTTCCATACGGTCGCAGCCGTTTCCAAGATGCGTGAAATAAATTAACAAGAACTGCTGGTTTACAATAACATACGCAAGTCCCTCTAAATACCATACGATCTCGAAACAGTTTTCAGTGTGAATGTGGCCAGCACTAATATTATGTCTATTGTTAAACGCTTGCATCACACGCCTACGGCTACGGTTGTAGAACTCGAACAAATGCTTTAAATTGTGACTGATTGTTTTTAGACATAAGTTTCGATGCTCACGTTCAGTGGTTCTTACTTATTAGTCAAAGTAATTTCTTGCGAACCTCCTTTTAGAAGTCTTCTTAAAAAATAGCGTTTAGTAGTCAGTGAGATTCTTTGTTTAAGTCTACCTCTATATAATCATAAGTCTTATGATTAGAGCTGTAAGTACCTCAAAAAAGTCTAATGTCGCTAAGTAGTGTTTAATGAGTAGTTACCAACTCGTTACTGTTTTACAGAACCTACCCAGAGATGATAGAAAGATTGAAGAATTTCGACTAGGCTCATCAAGGGTTCTGTAGCTTAGTTGTTTTAAAGCATTCCAACCCCTCGATTCCGCGAACTTAAAAACGCGCTATCGTATTAAGCGCAATTTTCAAGACCTTACCTCCCGAGCTAGTTACAACTGTGTTACGCAAGTTAGAGTCTCAGTTAAGGATGGTAGATGGCAGCATATCAGTCTATAGGAATGGAAGAGAGAAGCAGAATTAGGAGACTGGCAAACGCTAAACGTAATAGGACTGATAGACTGACAGGAACATAATGCTGAAATAAACAGATTTGTACATAACCTGTTCTTTATTACAAGTAGGGAATATTATGTTAATGAGATAAAATGAAAACAAAACATTATCGTCACATTATCGTACATGAAAGTGTCGATCTGACCGACGCGCGACGTGGGTTTGAATTTTTATCCCGACGTTTTCAAAATACATAACCCCCTTGGTTATTTATTTTGATAAGGTTTTACGTTTCCCAGAAATGTTGTACCTAAGCGTGTCTAAACACTTTAAAAATACAAATTGTATATTATAGTATCCATTCATCTTTTTCTAGTGGTGGTCATCATCGTAATTATACGTAAGAACCTCTATCGTTAGGCTTTACAATCATAATCAGGAAACCGTCAATCGGCCGGTTCCGGATATCCTTCGCTCCATTTCCTCCGATGCTAGATTACTTACAAGAGAAAGGGTTATCAAAGGCCTCTATTTCTCACTAACAGTTACTGCTTTTGGAACAAAAGAGTAGGTAGGGGGGAAGAGCGCCGTATGGGCGCACCTGGCGAGCGCCCGATCATTAAAAATGTTTATTTAAAAATCCGACCGCTTAACTCGAAGCGATGGGCGATCAAGTTTTTTTATTTGACCACGTGGACCAGAGAGTAGTTCCGCTGTCCTTGTAAAGTGTAAGCAGAATAAGAAGAGATTAGCGATTCGCATTTACTTAATTTACAATTTTTTATTGGATATATTGATAGTATTAATATCTAAATGCCCGATTGTGTCGTAAGTAAAATTTAACATGTAAAAAGGTACCTACGGTATTGTCTATCAGTACCGTGCGTTTATGCTCTCAGTTAATGTTAAGAGTTATTATCTTCGAAAAGTCCACTGTTAGACCAGTTACCTATAGAACTTTACAAATAAATAATGCTGGACAATTCACACAGCATCTTCTAGCCCCAAGCTAAGCAGAGCTTGTGTTATGGGTACTAGATGACTGATATACTTAATATATTATAAGTACTAGATTGATAGATTTTCTTTTATTATATATAGAAAAACATCCAGAACAAATCCAGAACAAGTGACGAGCTCTGTGGCGCAGCGGGCGAAGGTCCGCCTGCGACGCAAGGGGTTGCGGGTTCGATTCCCGCCTCGGGACAAATGTCTGTACGATCTGCAGATATTTGTTCAGGGTGTTCTGGGTGTTTTTCTATATATAATAAAAATATCTATCTATGTAGTATAATGTATTAAGTATATCAGTCATCTAGTACCCATAACACAAGCTCTGCTTAGCTTGGGGCTAGATGATGCTGTGTGATCTGTCCAGCATTATTTATTATTTATTTTATTTATTATTTAAATACCTGCAGATCGTACAGACATTTGTCCCGAGGTGGGAATCGAACCCGCAACCTCTTGCGTCGCAGGCGGGCTGACCTTCGCCTGCTACGCCACAGAGCTCCTTATAGAACCCTTTCTATCTGTATCAATTTAATTACCCAAACATTAAAAGGATCACCCTCAGTAGATCCAGTATTTATTGCTGTTCGAAATACTGGATCTAGTAAGATTTCTTTATTTGTTTGTAGGTACTCCCAATAGACCCATTTTCAAAATTTTCAAATTATTTAACTGTATCTATGATAATGCGATTATAACTTGAATCTTCATGTTCCATATCGATATTTTTGACAGATGTCAAAATTGACAGAATTTTTCATACATGACAGATGTCAAATAGGGCAGAATTAAAAACACTTATAATGGCCATTCCTGTCACACACGCCATTAAATAAAGAAGAAGAAAAAATAAAGTATAATGGCCATAACTCGAAAACTACTCGCCCCAGACATTCCGTTTAGGACTCAAATTAAAGGCATTGGTGATACTTACTTTTTCGATGAGAGCTGTCAAACTTCGAATGGCCATAACTCGACAACTACTCGCCTCAGACATTCCGTTTAGGGCTAAAATGAAAGGCATTGATGATACCTACTTTTTCAATGACAGCTGTCAAACTGCAAATGGTTATAACTTGACAACCACTCAGCCTAGACTTTACGTTTAGGGCTCAAATGAAAGGCATTGATGATACTTACTTTTCCGATGACAGCTGTCAAACTTCAAATGGCCATAACTCGACAACTACTCAGCCTAGACATTCCGTTTAAGGCTCAAATGAAAGACATTGATTATACCTACTTTTTCGATGACAGCTGTCAAACTTCAAATGGCCATAACTCGACAACTACCTACTCGCCACAGACATTCCGTTTAGGGCTCAAATTAAAAGCATTAATTATTAAAATTAACGACGTAGGTACTTTTGTTTTTTCAAATTAATGAGATGTGGGTAATCGGCTCGTAACGTCATCATTCTGACACGAGGCACGTTGGAGCGTACCAGGGTGTGACTTCACGCGACATTTTGTTTGATAATAAATAATGTATTGCGGTTATTTTTGGATAACGTTAAAGAATAAAAAAAACATGTCCGATAGATTTATTAATCTGCGTGATGGACAGATGTAGACATTACGTTACATTTCATTTAATTTGTGCAAAGCCGACCGGCCGGCGGCGGCAGGCTGATTACGTGTCTAGCGACAGGTTTGCAATAGGCGTATATCTCGCGATCATCGCTGTCAAATGTCAATTCCTTGCTGTAAGATTTACTTTGACAGCGATGAAACACTTATAAGTAAATGAAAACACTTATAGAATTCTCAAAGCTAAAGGTTAATGCTCTGCCCATAAAAATGTGACAACAAACTCTACCGACCCTTACTATTCAACTATAAAATGAAAGTGAACGTAAGGAAAGTGTCAAGGCATAAACAGCACGGGACAAGGGATGAACCTGGTGTTTACTCAGCAATAAAGACGCCTAAAATTCTCTAAGCACAGACATAAAAACGTTAAAAAGCTCTCAGTAGATCAAACAAGGCGAGTGTCGGTCGACAGACGGCTCGGTGTCGGGTTTCACCCGTTGGGTCGCATTTGTCCTAATAAACACCAGATTGGTGTCAAAATGGTGCGTTTTATGATTCCATCAACCCGTAAAGCTTGAAACACCCTGTTCTTAAGTGTTTGTTTTTGTTCAATCTGCCGCGAAGGTTGCTACGATCTTTGATCTGCCGATAGTCCAGGCTTGCGGATTTTTTTTCAATGGCCGTTCTACTCCCACGAAACCAGCAAATACCCGTGTCTCCGTTCTCTTGATCTTGAGGGAATTAAATGTAAGAAAAGATATTTTAATCTAAATTATTATTTCTTTTATTCTGTGTTTTTTTTTTAATTACATAAATATAGATATATAACCTATAAATGGATGGATCATCATCATCATCATCATCTCAGCCATAGGACTGCTGTCCAAGTCCTACCTTTTGGATCTCCAAGGGTTGTTGCCATACTCGCAACGCTTGGCAGACGGGTTTGCGAGCGCAATACAGGATGTTGATACACGTATAGACGCTGCTGCCCATCTTCTGGAAGTATTCTTTGGTAGATACTTACTGCATGGATGCACCTCACGGCAAATATAACATAGCTTAAGTATAGTTGGTAACATGGTAAGACATGTAAAGATAGTTTACCTAACAAGTGGGTTATGAAATTGTTTCGTCGTTTTATGATTCAATAAAACGCACGTAAGTCTGGGTTGTGAATTTCCTTTACGACCTCTTGTAGGTATTTCGGTTCGGTTAGCATTTGAACTGCAGACTCCGTTGCACATTGGTTAATAAACTTTCAATTGTGTTGATGGGAGATGTCTTCATTATGTTCCGTAGTATGCCTATTTTCCGAGATCAGACTTAGGTACACGATGCTCAGGCATAGAGTCTTATTAACGTTTGTTTTGGTATTTGCCATCTTTTGTTGCTTTATTGGTGATTACCCAGTGAAGTAGGTATTGTGTATCTAAAAGTTGCAAAACCAACTAACGTAACTTGAGATTCAGACTCTTGCGAAGAAGCAGTAGCAAAAGTTTCTAGTTATATGTTAGCTTCTTCTTCTTATATTTTATTTCCTATTTTGATTAATTTATTTTGTAATTTTAAGAAAGTGGTCCTTGACTACAGACAGTTATAAGGAGTCGAAAGCACTTGCTCATAAAACGCTTGCTATTGCCGCAGTATTTGCTTATCTGATATTGATAATTTAATATCCACCGAGGTAGTACAGTAACTTTAATATGTTTATTGTTTATAACTATAGAAACGATGTGCCTAATGTTTATTTTATTGCCCAACCGACGATAAGGTAAAGTTAACTTTCATTTAGCGACGTTAATAAAATAAGGAATAACTTTTACGGCAGGAGCAAAAGTCAGAATTACTTTCACGCTTAGAAAGTGAAAAGGAATCTAACAGCCACCCTTTACCTATAGTTAATGTAACATCTGAGTCTATTCTGATGTTTTTACTGTTAAAGACACGTCACCACAGCTGGTCTTGAGGCATCGATAAAACAAGAACAAGGAGGAAGAATACTAGCTGAAAATGGCATAGTTTAGTTCCAGCCTATTGTATAAAAATACAACAGACTGGAAATAAATTCGTAATTTTAAAAATAAAGTACAAAATGCTGGTACTTAGTTTTGAAATCCAGGCGAATAAGTTTGCTGATGGTTGCTTGCTATAACTTCCGAATACCATGAGGAAGAACCTTGATTTTTGAAGGGTTTATCATCATCTTCCCGCAGATCTTGATGTTTGGTATAAATGTCGATAAATTGAGCCGTTTTGGAAAAAAGGGTCTTGACAAACCGACAGCAAACGAGTCTTATTCCTAGAAGAAACTCTTATAGGAATAAGAGTTTCTTCTTTTGTGGTTCGGAACCCTAAAAAAGCTGAAAAATATTCTTATTATGATTGCATTGTACATGATGTACATATGATGGCACGGATCCCACGGTGTGCGAGTCCGTCTCGCTCTTGACCGGTGTTTATTTAAATGTTCATAGTATCCAACCAAATGCATAGTTAGAATATTCGTAAACGCAATAAAAATATAACCCCTCGTGGTTAAAAAAAGAGTAGTCGATATAGTTCAATAAAACTGAAAATTGTCGTTCTTCCTCCACTCGAATGGGGGCCTAATGCGGATACTGCGCATTTGGGCCACGGTTTGTTGGCTACGCCACAGTGCGCGTACGCACGTCTATTCACATAATCTGTGGCTCAGTTCCGAATAGCCCACTTGTTATTAGGGCTGTTGTACTACAGTTGTACTATTCAATGCTTACTGTTCTATTGTTTCAGAAAAAAACATGGAATTTCTTTTAAGTAGGTATATTTCTACTTAAACGCTTTTGTAGATGTCGGCTTCAATTTCTATGTTGGACAAAAATAGAGGTATGTACGTTAATACAGGATGTCCAATATGAGATATTCGGGGTCATTACTGATTTCGGGTGCCTGATTTGATACGTTGTTTAGCCATCCCATGTCGACGAACGAATAAAGCTGTCGCGAAAGTGAAGACTTTTAGTAGTAATATCACAGATTACAGAAACTCAGTATTATTGTGGTATTATAGGTTTTATTGTCGGGTTTACTCGGGTTGGATCGGGTCGGTATCGGCAGGCAAGCGCTTGCGGCGGAGCGCGGGCGGTGGCTCGCCACCCGCCGGTCGGTCGACGGTCGACCGACCGGCGGGTGGCGAGCCAGGTCGACCGTCGACCATTCTGTTACGAGACGGCAAGCGAGATACATGGGTGGGTGAGTGATCTTGACTTTCACAGTGCATGCAATACGAGATAATTTGCTATCGATGTTATAAACCCATATGCTAAGTGTACTTACCAGAAGTGTTTACCGATGTATCGGTAACTGTTGTGTACAGATATATGAGAATAAGAGCGAGGCTCAGGGTGGCTATAGGGGAGGACGGTGGCCACACGGGGATTAGCCCCTATAATACTTAGGCTAAGCTAAGTATGATTCTGATGGAATAGCCATTATCAAAGCTCGGATTCGTTGTCTGAGGACAGGTGGAACAGCCATCAAACCTTAGCTCGAATAGCCATTCAACCTAGGACAGGTGGAACAGCCATCAAACCTTAGCTTGGATGTAAAAGAAATTCAGTCCAGTGGAACATTCGTTGTCTGAGGACAGGTGGAACAGCCATCAACTCTTAGCTCGAATAGCCATTCAACCTAAGGACAGGTGGAACAGCCATCAACTCTTAGCTCGAATAGCCATTCAACCTAAGGACAGGTGGAACAGCCATCAAACCTTAGCTTGGATGGAACAGCCGTTTAGTCTAATGGAACATTCACTATCTAAGGAGGGATGGAACAGCCATTCAATCTGATGGAACAGCCATCAACGATAACTAGAATGTAACAGTCATACCGTCTGATGGAATAGCCATCAAGCCAGGTGGAACAGCCACCACACAAATTAATAACCCGCTAATAACATTTTATAATATAAGTTTAAGCACAGAATATTCGTCATAACCAAATCATAAAGGTACTTGGCGACCAAAGCTATACCTTTTAAAAAGATTTCACAGAATGAGCTGACGTTAAGCAGGCGGACGGTCATTTTTATACGCAGCCAAAAGTAAAAAAAAATGCCCAGTAAAAATAAAGGAACATTTTGTGTAAACCTGAATAATGTGGGATGAGGGCAGGAGGCTCACGGTAATAAGGTCGTTTATTTAAATATGACTTTGGTACGCTCGTATAATAAATTATATGACTCAGGCTGTCATTAAAAAAATATATTCATATATATTTTACAAGACTTCTTCTGAAGCCAGGTTTTCTTTTAATTTTTATTCTACTAAATGACAAGACAAGCTAAAGGCCCATCTGCTGTTAAGCGGTAACCACTGCCTTTATAAACTGCAATACCGCGGTGATCATGTCCCCTAAGCACGTCACCCTGTGACATAGAGTTGTAAGGTCTCATATCCCCGCAATTTCACCGGCCCCTTTACCCTTCAAATGGGAACACAGCAATGCAGACATTACTGCTTGGCGGCAGAAATAGGTATGGTGGTAGTACTTCCACGGATGAACACTTCACAAATTTTTTTACAACTACTGAAACTGTAACACCCGCCTGCCAAGCGTGGTGAGTATGGCAACTACCCCTCATGGAGAACCATGAGGGAGGCCTGTGTTCAGTAATGGACGTTTTACGGCCGAAATGATGATGATGAATTGTATGTCCCATTTATATCGCCGGTAGTTCCCTACTCAATATAACCAATTTAATAACTAGTAGTGAGATTGCAGGTCTGCCTTCAAACGAAATCTATCACCAGCTGCTCTACCTAATAATCCCTAAAGAGCTTGAAAGACAAGAGCTTAAAAAAAAGACAAATTTTACAGGATCTTCGTCATCCTCCATGGCGCAGTTCGTCTTATAGCCCAGCTAAGACGTAAGAGGTTGCGGGTTCGATTCCTAACGAGGGACAAATGTTTAGTATTTTTCCTGCAGATGTTCAGGGTGTTCTGGATGTTTTTCTATATATAATAGAAAAATATCTATCTGTGTAGTATAATGTGTTAAGTATATCACTCATCTAGTACCCATAACACAAGCTCTGCTTAGCTTGGGGCTAGATTACGCTGTGTGAATTGTCCAGCATTATTTATTTATTTATGTATTTACATGACTAGATGGCGCCGTGTGTATTGTCCAGCAATATGACTATATTTATAATATCATGTCCACGTCCACTGCTGAACATAAGCCATGAATGAGTGACATGAATCTCTTAGATGAGGGGTTTGTTGCCATGCTCGCCACGCTTGGCAGGTGGGTTGGCGACTGCAGTACGGGATGTTGATACACGGAAAGACGCTGCTGCCTTTTCCCGGAGGTATCCCTTGGCAGATTCTTACTGCATCCAGGGGCAAAAGAGGAGAGGCAACATTCTACTGCCAACGCCCTACGGCATTTACAATATATATTTAATTAAAAATCCCTAAAGTGCTGAGAACGAGAGTTACAATGAACATTAACTTTGTAGCTACTAGCTTGTTCTATTCGATTTCCTTACAGCCCCACAGCCCTACTTCCAAGAGCTGGCCTGGCACACATACTAAACACGATCCTTTAATTAGAAGCTGAACTAATGGGCCACGCTTCGTTTACGCAATGCATTGTGGATGCACTTTCGCATTCATGTTTGTTGATCGCGGGAAAGGCAATAAACACTCGCAGTTTAGCCACCTGCGAATTAAAAGGGAGGGATGTATCTTCTGAGAGCTGATTGAAAGGTATCAGAATGTGCTTAGTCGTTAAACTCCGACATTTGCATCCACCATCATTTCAGCCGTATGACGTCCACTGGTATTAGAATTTGTCAATGTCTTTGCTTGTTCAATTTTATATGTTCTATTTAATTTTATTGATTGTGTTGCCTTCTGTGACGTCACCAAACGGCTCAGTCGGAAGACCAGCGTTGGTTAACATGCCAACATTAAGCTGCGACTGAGACCTTTTTGTGACTCAAGCATGGCTTCATTATTTTCGTCTTTTTATTTGTATGTACCTAATCAATGTTTTCTATGCTTGTTGCCACAAATAAAGAAATTATCTATGTATCTATCTATCTATCTATCACTGCTGGACATAGGCCTCCATGGACCAAGTATTGCGACTGGAAGCGGCCTGCAGCCAACGCCGACCTGCAGACCTTACCAGGTCTTCTGCCCATCTAGTTGGTGGACGTCCTACGCTGCGCTTACCGGTCCGTGGACTCCATTCGAGAACTTTTCGGCTCCATCAGGCAAATTTTCTTCGTGGCTTGCCCATTGCCACTTCAACGTGCTAATCCGTGTGGCAAGTTTTGTGTTAAGATTATGATGGTATCTTATTACCTCGTCAGGGATATATGGCTCTCGTAAGGGATTTCCATTTTAAACTCTTCATCATCTTTTTCTTCTTCCGCGACTACATCAAGCTTCTTCTAGCCGAGGTCCGTTGATGAAGCCTTCTTATTATTATTCTTATTTAACAGTGCGCATCCAGGTGGTGGAAGGCCTGGTCTTCTTATTCCGAAGCTTGCCCCTAAGTTCGGTAACGTATACATTCATACGCATGATTTGATACTACAGTTGACTCGGGAATGTATGAATCTATACGCATACACCAACATATCAAAAAGTGCATTCTAGTGTTTCTCTCTTGCTTTGTCCATTGAGTGTTTGTATATGAAAGTAAGAGAGGTTATCATGCTCTTTAATTTGATGTATGTATAATTATGTGTGGTTCAAGCACTGCCATTTTGAAATCAGACGTTCAGTACGACCAAATGCGTGTTGTTTGTGTTTTCAAAAATAAAAGTTTTCGCAGCTGATCATATTGCATATAAGAATAAAAATAGATACATAGGTCTTTAGAGATTATATTCAATATTACAATAGGCATACCTAATTTTTCCTAAATTGTCTTATATTCCTAAAAATATTAAGTTTCCGTGAACATGTCCTATTTTTTTAATTTTTTTTTTAATTTTCGGAAGTGTTATTTCAATAAATTATAACAAATTTCTGTTGAAATTTAGAACTGTATTATCATAGAATAGTTTACTTTTTATTTCAAGTAAAAACTCCTGTTAGTTTCAGTATTATCGTCATTCTTGTAAAAGTCTGCAAATATCAGGTGGCGCTGCCATGACAGTGCGCGAGTTTACGGGTGTAAGCCATTGTAGTAGGGACAATCTAGTTTAAAGGCCAATTATTAATTATTTACCTTAGTTACAGAGTGGGTAGCTCACGAAGAAAATAAACGTGTTGTGTACGGGCTACACACAAAAAAACTACGTCTACAACGTATGTAGGTATTAGTCAAAATGGAGTGATTCTGTTTGATTTGAATGCACTCCAAAGCTACTTGTTTTCATGGGGATAGTCCAGGTTTAGGTAGGTATTTTTTTGGAAATTAAACCTCAAACGCAAAGCGCGTGTCACATCGCATGGTTCTGTTGCATTGCATTTCAGTGCAATATGTCTGCAGAAAAGCAAACTTTTGTTAGGGATGAAATTCGCATCCTCTTGCGGTCTTAGCCGGCCAACTGGGTCACGGAGGTCGTCAAGAAATCTTTTAAATTAGATACTTAAAGGTATTATTATATTACCTACATATAAATAACCAAAAATTAAAATCGTTAGATGTGCTCTGACACCAAAAACTGCGGCATTGTCTTATATGTGTGTTAGTGTATGTAAGAAATAAAAAAAAATAACCCCCGACACTTCATCTAGTCTCAGTTTTGCAATCTACACATCATGCCATTTTATTTGATGCCACCCTTGGGTATATTTGAAAACATACCCAAACACAGACACACAGATATACAGACACACAGACACACACTCCATTACACACATTACCATATATTGTGTAATCATATTGCACAAACGTTCCTTAACTAAATACACGGGCCGGCTTACACCACAGATTACAGAAACTAACTTACACTTTGTTTAGAGGTAAGTATACAGATTTCAAATGAGTGAGCTATCTCATTTCGTGTAGATACAAAACGGTGCGGTCTCTAAAGATTTTAATCTTTGCTAATAACCAATTTAATTGATTTCATTAGGTAAATTAGGTATTCCAAAAAATAATTATTGGTTTGATACAACGTCAAATTTTGATCTGAAGATTCGATGCCGATCGTGCACCAATGGATAGTGTTTTCTTTGAAAATGTACTAACACATTAGACCCGCAGCTTAGTCAGCTTCATACACGGGTTGATCTGTTCTTTCACTATCCCAGGCACTGCCATCTAGCACTATCCCAGGCACTGCCATCTAGCACTATCACAGGCTCTGCAGTGTCATGTACAACATGAATACCAGTTGCTCGCAGCCGCGGTGAAAATCATCTACAAGAGATGTGAAATGCTAATTTACTGTTTAGATGTAGAGTTACCATAAACACTGTGTTTACGTCATTGCAACATGCCCTTTTGATTTCAGTCGAGAGAAAGGAAATGTTTTATTGTTCCCATTTGACCCTGACCATTTTGCATATCGATTACTTGATGCTAATTCTACAATCTGTTTATAAGCAATGGCTAATTTAAGATCCGCTTAAAATAGTGGTTCCAAAGAAAGAACTCTCCAAAAGTTTGCAATGCTGTCGAGACGCACTGGGAGAATAATTCTTTATTTAAAAAAATCGGCCAAGTGCGAGTCGGAATCGCGCACGAAGGGTTCCGTACCTTATTCAATCAAAATCTCGTTAATTATATAGGAGCCCGCCCCCCTTAAATATTTATTTTATTCTGTTTTTAGTATTTGCTGTTAAAGAAATACATTATCTGTGAAAATTTCACATGTCAGCTATTACGGTTTATGAGATACAGCCTGGTGACAGACAGACAGACAACGGAGTCTTTGTAATAGGAGCCCGTTTTTACTCTTTGGGTGTACGGCCCTTGCCGCCGTGGGGTGCCGGCAGTAGAATGATACCCCTCCTCTCATGCCCATGGATGCAGTAAGAGCCTGCTAAGGGATACCTCCGGAAGATGGGCAGCAGCGTCTATCCGTGTATCAACATCCCATACTGCGCTCACCAACCCGCCAGCCAAGCGTGGTGAGAATGGCAACTACCTCTCATGGAGATCCATGAGGGAGGCCTGTGTTCATCAGTGGACGTTTTATGGCTGAAATGATGAATGATGATGACACGGCCCTTTAGGGTTAATAGGCTTTTAAGCCGACTTCAAAACAAAATCATCGGTTTGGTACATCTGCCTGCAAGACCAAATTTTGATCTGAAGATGCCGATCGTGCACCAATAGATTGTTTGCTTTGAAAATTCAGCAACACATTAGACCCGCAGCTTGGTTAGCTTCAAACACGGTGTTGACCTGTTCTTTCCTGTTACTGCCGACTTAGTTAAGAGGACGGTATTGGGTGCCTAATCCACCTAGCAATATCCCAGGGTAGCAATATTCCAATATACGGGACCCTAAAAACAGACTTGCCGTGGGGTGCCGGCAGTAGAATGTTACCCCTCCTCTCATACCCATGGATGCGGTAATAGCCTGCTAAGGGATACCTCCGGAAGATGGGCAGCAGCGTCTTTCCATGTATCAACATCCCGTACTGCGCTCGCCAACCCGCCTGCCAAGCGTGGTGAGTATGGCAACTACCCTTCATGGAGATCCATGAGGGAGGCTTGTGTTCAGTAGTGGACGTTTTACAGCTGAAATGATGAAAAACAGACTTCGAATGATAAAATCCTTGACTTGCTGCTGAAACACCCTAACCGATATATGTATCTATGCCTTTTGCATCTATAATAGATGATTTACACAGTGTCAGCAACTGGTAATCATGCTGTACGTGACACTGCAGTGCCTGGGTTATTGTTAGATGGATTAGGCATGCTTAGCACCTATACCATCCCTTCAGTTTAGTCAACTAAGTATGTGATTATGATTTAAGTATTAATCAGAGGAAAGAACAGGTCAATTACGTCTGAAGCTAACTAAGCCGCGGGTTTCCTCACGATGCTTCCTACATCTATTTATTTCAGTATTTCCCTCAATTTATCATGGATAGCTTATGCCCGCGGCTTCGCATGCGTTGTATCATCATTATTAACAAGGTTTTTCATTAAGGCCACCCGTCAGAAGGTGTCTAAATAGTTATTTAATTTGTCAACAAAAAAAACCGACTTCAATGAGAAAATCTAAAATGTTGCTGAAAATACCCAAACCGCTATATATGTATGATTCATCATCATCATTTCAGCCGTAAAACGTCCACTACTGAACAGGCCTCCCTCATGGATCTCCATGAGGGGTAGTTGCCATACTCACCACGCTTGGCAGGCGGGTTGGCGAGCGCAGTACGGGATGTTGATACATGGAAAGACGCTGCTGCCCATCTTCCGGGGGTGTCCCTTAGCAGGCTCTTACTGCATCCACGGGTAGGAGAGGAGGGGTAACATTCTACTGCCGGCACCCCACGGCTAATACGGCTATGTATGATTATTACATTTGAATATTTCCCTTTATATATCATGGATGCCATCACCAGAACTGGGTTTAAAAGCAAGCAAACATCTAAATCATGCAATCAATAAATATAAATGTGAAACTTATGTTTTTTCGCTATCGTTTACTAATTTAATTGAAAATTATAGCAAATTAATAAGATGATGTAATTTTATGACTCAGCATTTTGTATTAAAACCCGAAAAATGCATTTAATGTGCTGTTGTTGGTTGCAAAAATGGAGGAAAAGGGCAGATTTTTTTTAACTTTTGACGTTGACTTCTTCTTCTTCTTCTAATCAATTACAAACATTATTAACACATATTTAAACGGGTATTTATCGCGCTATTTACCTTTATTATTGCCCGACGTTTCGACAGGATTGCACCCATCGTGGTCCCGGGAAGACTGTTAATTACAAAGAATCAAATTTGATAGGCAATGAGTAGGTATCTGCAATAGCGCCCTCTGAACGGTCTATTAGAAAATACTTTTTGTTTTTGAACTTGAGCCCCAGTGGAAATTATTATAAGTACTACATAATTAATTACAGTATTACTTTAACCCTAAGTAAACACATTATTATGGACTTTTTAAGTGCATTAAAATATTTTTCTTTGAATTGATCTTGCTGGCTATGACTAAAATAAGCATTACGTTAACGATTCTTAGAATCAGCGCAAATTATGAGATGCACTTTGACCATATTATCTGTTTCCTGTGTTTATTTCTAGAACTTTTAGTACCTATCCTTTTTAATAATGAAGACAATAAAACATCTGGATAAACGCGACAATTGCCTATTTCGATTTAATATAATTATTAATTAGGGTTTTTATGGTTCCGTAGGAACAAGGAACTCATATAGTTTCTGTTTGTCGCGTCGTATGCAGCTATATGATTGTAGAGACTGAGTCCTAAAAAGCTGTAATTTTTCTCGGATATAAAATAATCAAAATTACTAGTTTTACTAATCACAATCAAAAAAAACTATGACGGCTAAGCTAGCTTTTTTAGTTTAGAAGAAATTTTTGCTCAAATAAGTGATATGGTTTACCAAACATACCGGAAAACTCAAGGAAAACCTGTCAATATGTTTCGGTAAAAGTAAAAAGGACTAACTTCTAACAACAGGTCTACGGGTACGCTTTGCCTATTTTTTCATATATAAATTAAATATTGCTTGTAGACTTTATTCTCATAAACTATATTCTCTTATATTGCAATTACAGGACCGAATTTAAACAAAATTGTTGGGAGATTGTGTGTGAGCACCCAAATAATAAAATATTCATATCGAATGTTTATTCATAACATCACAAAGCCGAACGGCTTTGTGAAGAAATTCAGTTTTTAATTGATTTGTTTCACTTTCAACTCAGCTTTTGTATAGTTTGTTTTGTTTCATTTGTGCAGATAATGCATTTTGAAAATAAGGGGATTAACCTTACGTAATAAATCAATTATTGGTGCTCACTATCTGAATTCAATGTATTATTATTTTTTAAAGTGGAGCCGGATATTTGCTGTGATCTTGCATGTAAGCAACTTTACTCTTAACATTTTAATATTTTACGTGAGCGTAAGTATAAAGCAGAAGGAGGATTTAAAGAGACTATTTTACGTGACTAGTCTTAAGAAAAGGAAGATTACTGTATTGTATGTTAAACTAAGTAAAAGCTTCCTTTCTCTTCTTGATCATCATTATCATAGCCGTAGGTCACTGCTGGGCACAGGCCTCCCTCATGGATTGGGTTGTTGCCATAATCACCACGCTTGGGCGGAGTACGGGATGTACCAACATCCGTGTATCAAGACGGAAAGAGGCTGCTGCCCATCTTCCGTAGGTCTCCCTTGTCAGATTCCTACTGCATCCACGGACAAAAGAGGAGAGTTAACATTCTACTGACGGCAACCTATGGCAGTGGTTTCTTTTCTTAAGTCAGTGATATTTCTAAAATTACATTACAATGTAATACATTCTGATGTTTGTTAATTTATGTTGAACAGTTGTCTACTTTTAAAGCTTTTGCCGCGAAACTGAACAGTTCAATAACACGGCATAGGTTTTAACACGAACCTCTCATTTAGTTTATTGGAATATCGCGTCATATATATATATATATATCGCGTCATTAAGTACCATTATCTTTATACCTATCTTTTCAAATAAAAATAGTTATAAAGGGTTTTTAATGTCAATGAAATGAATTATATCGATACGTATGACGCATCCGTGTCGCATAGCAACGATTCACGGTGTCTGGTGAACCTTCAGACTACTGAGACTCCGAGACCGATTTCGGTGTATAGTTGACTTGTATGATAATCTCTCAAGGTTAATGAACTAATGTCTCAAAAGGCTTTTATGTCACCTGATTTCCAGCGTGCAAGCAAGGTCCTTAGTGTGGTTAAACCATACATATTAAAGTTACAAATTTTAAAATATTTTATCATCATCACTTCAGCCATAAAACGGCCACTACTGAACACAGGCCTCCCTCATGGGTCCCCAGTGGTTAGCAGGCTTTTACTACATCCGTGGGCATGAGAGGACCCCTCCTCTAACATTCTTCTGCCAAAATATTTTATATTGATGAATTATTTTAGTGCTGTGATTCACTATGTTCGTTTTATGAATGGTAGTCGAGTTAGAAGAAACACGCGCCCTTGAGCCGACCAACTATGTTTACCCGACTGTCGTCTAGCACTTAACATCGACGTCTATAGCCGCTATTTTTGTACGGAATCACACGAAAAAAATGTACGTAAGTCATTCATCATTTAAGTTTTTAGAGTAGAGGTTTATATCTACTATATTAGATGACCCGCGACCATAGGGCAATCCTGTCGAAACCGCAGGAAATATAGAAAACTAGCTTATGCCCGCCGCTTTGCGAAATTGTTAATCCTGGACAACACGGATTGAGCTGAAATTTTACATAAGTGTGTAAAATTTCAGCTCAATCCGTAGGCTGGTTTTGCGTAAAGGAGTAACAAACATCCATACATAATAATAATAGTCATAAGAGTCATAAGAGTCATAATAGTCATAATAGTCATTTATTGGTAATAATAATTACAAGTAATTTTTTTTCATTCATAAGATGAAAAAAATACCCGATAAGCAATAATATGTTGTGTTCGCAAAAACATAAATAAATTAGGTTTAGTGAGTGCCCGGTCTCGCGCTGTGTAGGGTTCCGTAGACCTGTTGTTTTGAAGTTTGAAGTTTGAAGTCGTGTGTTTTTTTACGTTCACCAGTTGTAGAATGAAATTTAAAAAAAAAATCGCAAACGCACCAACTGGTTTTAAAAGACCTATTCAACCCTACGCTTGAAAAAAACTTTTATATTTCGCAAACACAATAATTCTAAAATAGTTGTGTTTGCGGAATACAAGCTCAGAAAACTTATTTAAAACAATAGCGCGTGACCCGACACGCACTATTTATTTAGGTATTATGAAAAGGATCGCAAGTAGTTATACATAACTATATAAAAATACACTAGGTATTGTATCTGTGTGCTATCACAGAAACTGGTGCTATTGGGTGAAATAAATAAATAAATTGAACTACTGGTAACTGGTAACATAACATTGATGGCTCAACGATGGATAGGTAACACTTTATGGATAACCACATGTAACATACAGTATGCCGAGGTATAACGACCAACCGAAACACAAGCAGACAATTTTGGGCTATTCAATAGGCGGCCTTATCGCTGAAAGCAATCTCTTCCAGGCAACCAATTGATTTAAAGAGAGCATAGGGCAAAAATGATGAGGATAAAAGGAACATTAACCATCAACTTTACTGCAAGTTGTTATTTGGCTAGAAACTAATTAAGGCATTCTTTTATTTCGTAAATATGAGGTAGTACCACAGATTACAGAAACTAAGTAGTACCTAACAGTTAGTCGTAAACTCTAGGAGGTCCTTAAGATGACTTTAACTAATTCACTTTTGACAGTAGCATACCAGAACATGTAGAAACCTACTTACACACTTATATTTTAAATAAGTTACTTCGATGGGGGGCTTGGGCTATTGACTAATTAACAAAGTTTTCTTAAATATCGAACCAGTTCAACGTTCAAAATTGTTACATAAAGTTGTGTATTGTTCCAAACAAATACATTAAAATTTTAATAATAAGAATGTCATGGCTAACCTTGGGATAATGGTTAAATGAAATAAATCAGATTCGTAACCTCACCATAAGGTGCGTACGTAATTTATAGCAGTCCGGGCCATAGCGTAAGATCGTAAACATGCGTGGCTTGTTAGAAGAATAGTAAATTAGACAACTAAATAACTATGTAGTGGTTGCGAGCCATAGTCCTCTTTTTGTAGCAATGTTGAAAATTGACCACTATTATTTGGCTTTCCAATATTGTTTTGGTTTATTAAAAAATGCAAATTTTCCAACATATTTGTAGTTCGATACTGGCTACTGTTATTACCTCGTTTCATCCAAACATTGAATTTGTCTTAAAATATATATTTATATATATTTGCGAAATATAAAAATTTTTTTCGCTGTGGGGTGCCGGCAGTAGAATGATACCCCTCCTCTCATGCCCATGGATGCAGTAAGAGCCTGCTCAGGGGTACCTGCGGAAGATGGGCAGCAGCGTCTATCCGTGTATCAACATCCCAAACTGCGCTCACCAACCCGCCTGCCAAGCGTGGTGAGTATGGCAACTACCCCTCATAGAGATCCATGAGGGAGGCCTGTGTTCATCAGTGGACGTTTTATGGCTGAAATTATGAAGCAAGCAAGTCAATTTAAACAATTACTGTTTACAAACATCGGATTTAGCCAACGTATACATATGTACTTACTGTAAAAATGGGTCGGAGTGTTGTGTCTGTGCGCAATTTTCGATTAAGCGACATTGTCCTATATTCTGGAGTATGGCTATGTGCCCTTTAGTTAATGCAAAGCAATTATCTATCTCCGCCTTTAACGTGTATCTTAAACAAAACAAATCTACAAGTTACAGAGTTATATTAATAAGTATAAGCTAAGCTAAGTTTATGTAATATGAGGTACCTACGAGTACTGTACTAGATAGAAAATACTTTTTGCGGAACCTCAATTGAAGCTCATTCATTCGATTTAAATCTTTAATTTAAAGAAGATAAAACTCAAAACTTATAGCGATTTTCGGTATTATCGCAACGAGCTATCTAAGCTAGGCAAGACCTTGATGTGCCTTGTTCCTATACTGATATTATAATTCCAAAAGTGTAAGTATAATATGGGACTGTAAAGCGTACAGTTCCTCAACATCTTGTGTCCATCCACATACTTACTTGTAATTTCATAGAAAAATGTATGAAGATATTTTGTTAAATATTTCAAAAACATACGATTCGGTTTAGTTAGTTCCTTCGGGAAAAATGTTCCGTGTTAGAAAAATATAGACGGTCGAATTGAGAAACCTCCTTATTTTATCTGTCGATTTAAAATATATACCTATATGATATATATATATATATATATATATATATATATATATATATATATATATATAGATTTTATGACATTATGTTATTATTAGGCTTTTTTCAAAGATCGTAAAAAGTTATAATTATTTCGTCAAAAAATAATAATAAGATCCTAACTGCTAAAGAAACTGTAGCTACTCTGAAGGAGCCAAAATATTGCCCCACCCTAGCATACAGGCTTCTTATTCAGATACAACGCCAGCGAACCTGCGGGCAAAAGCTAGTTGTATATAAACAAAACATACTGTAGTTAGGTAATTTCAAAATTTAATTTTATAAGTAATTGATTGGGAACTTCGTTCATCCATCATGTCTGATTTGTGTTGTAGTTGTAGGTTGCTCAAGATAAGATCATTGGATAAATAATTTTCATTACGTTAGAGAGGTCCAAACGAAAATAATGGCTACAGGTTTTGTTCACAGTCAATAATAGTCTAAGTTTCTAATTGCTAAGATGACGCATCTCGCAGTTTCGGAACTCGTAGAACTCTAGCAAAAAATGGGCTATCACTTAGACAAAGGGATCATAGTTATTTTGTGACGTCGAAATCTCAAGTGCAACCCATTGCTTCTCTATGCAAAAAAACGCGACAGCGTAGAGACTAGGAGCAAATGAAACTTTGCATAGATAACACTAAGCTGGAATGAAAGTGACTGGCATTCGTGTTACAACTTTGCTGTTCATACGATAATGTCGTTGGCTATAATAACTTGAACTCATATAACTCTAGCATGGATTAATGTTAAATAGTTATTAAATGACACAACTTTGCCGTTCACTTGAAAAAGCCGTTATGGGACTTAAAACTTGCAGAACTCTAGCATAGATTGAGCTGTCACTCAGCGGCCATAATTATTTTGCGACGCTGAATTCATTAAGTGCTTTAATTATGCTGTCAATTTCATTGTTAAATTGTGATGCATCTTACATGCTAGCATCTTTTTGCAGCAGACGTTTGTTTGACCACAATCTCACCTGATGGTAAGCAATGATGTGGCCGATGATGGATCACGAAGGTCTAGAAGACACCTATTCACTCTTGACTTGAAGAGACTCAGGTTGTAGTTTTCGGGGAAAACAGAAACGGGTAATTAGGTAATTAAGAATTAAGAAGTCTCTGCTAATACCAACTTTGCTTTACAATCATTAACAGTGAAATTGTTTACGACGCCGACGATATCAAAGAGACTTGGAACGCATGAAATTTTAGCATAGGGCGTAGCCGCAGCAGCTTTTTTCATGATGACTTTTGTTGACCATCTAGTTGTTCACTTGGTGAAGTCGCTGGCAATATTCAAGCCGGATCGAAAGCAGAATATTACCTACGCACCATACAAAGTTAATAGGTATGTTGTCTGGTTTTTATTAATAGGACCAAATAAGGAACAGAACTCTTACTTTTGTGTCTATATAACATGTCAGAATTATCTTACAAATTCTAGAATTATTATTTGTAAGGTCAAAGGCAACCTGCCTCTACCCATAAATAACAATGAACTCGAGGTCAATACGTTTCAACAGTCAACACCATGTATGAAAAACGGGATACGTCTACACATTGGCACATCGTTAGGTTTGATTAATATATTTAAAATACAATACGTACTAGCGCTTACTGCGGTTTCTCTTACAAATAAAATAAAGCAAGTGAATAAATAAAGTAAATAAATTTTAGGGGATAGCACTATATCTTGAGGGACTCCAGTACACACTATTACAATATTTAATTCCGATGACCTTGGTGCTGATGATGATGTGTAGGAAAGTATGATGAATAGTGGATAGGGTTATATTATCTTAGCCATCTTTCGACGTCGTCACTCTTGCATTTTTAACCGAATACAAAAAAGGAGGAGGTTCAATTTTTTTCAGAGCTCAGTTCTTATGATGGGGTCTATTAAAAATCGAGAGCACTCCTCAAATTTTGTAGGTAAATATATCGGCAGTATGATGATTAGTGATAGGGATATTTTAACTTAGATATCTTTTGTTGTCGTCACCAGCGAATTTGTAATATTGAAGGGTTTTGATAACCATCTGTGGTCTTCTTCATCAGTTCCACTTCACCAAATTATACTTTGGGAATGTAAATGCTTGTCTGTAAGCTAATATGCCGAAATCGCTATATTTTTTGTTTACGTACAACATTTGAGGAGTTTCCCCCGATTCCATCATGTTAGCAACACTAGTGAAAACCATATTATAATTATTGTATTATTTTAAGAATATTATTTGTATGAGTTGATTACGTATTTATAAATTTAGTTAATTATTAAAAGACACCTTGTATCGAGTACTAGTATTGACTTGCAAGTACTAGCTGCCTTAGCAAGTCCGCTCTTTCGACCAATGAGAATATTGTGTTTGGAAGGGATTATAGTAGTGGGGAGTATTGGGGAGAGGTTCGGCGGGCAGGCTTGCTCTGGCAGTTGAATTTTGTTTCTCGAACTGTAAGGTTAAAAAGTGTAAAGTGGAAATTAAGTACAAGTGAAGTGAAGGAATAAAGTATATTTTCAGCAAGTAAGTACCGTCTTATTATTTTCTACAAAGTTACTTAGTGAAAGCTAACATCTCAGAAGCGGGATTTGACGCTCACAAAAGTGGAAAACAGTATTAGAATAAATGACAAACTAGGATTCAGTTCGTAAAAAAGTATTGCACGTGTTGCCTAATTTCTTTTTCTCTTTATTGTTTATTCAATAATTTTTAACAAATTATAAGATCGATATATTATTTTTTTTTTTCTTTTTTTTCTGTTTGTTTTAAATAAATATTATCTGCAGTACTGCTCATAGCAGTGTTCGATATTTAAAAATATTATTTTTGTAGTCCAGTTTCCTACCGGATATTTTTCATTGTTCTGTGTATAAACTGGATTGAGTACGGGAGGAAAGAGACATCGTAAAACATTATCGTTGATATTTTATTTCGGTTGTTATTTTTACTGCCTTATTTTTTTTAAATTGTTTAATCCAATAATCCCAACATGACGCTTCGCGTTAACGTTTTAGTTTTAATGTTAATAATACATTGTTTTGTTATTTTTACTGCCTTATTTTTTTTTTAATTGTTTAATCCAATAATCCCAACATGACGCTTCGCGTGAACGTTTTAGTTTTAATGTTAATAATACATTGTTCTTAAATAATAATTTATTTTATTCTTAAGAAATTTTACTTTGCGGTTATTTATTTTTGCATTGCAATGAATAACGAAGAAGAAGGCGGTATTTATTCTCCGTCCCATCCTATGGAGAATGTATCTGTCCTTGCTGAAGGAGACCATGAGGGACGGAATGAGGCCAACCGTTGCTCCCGCAGCCGGGCCATCCATCGCTCGCGCAGCCGGGCCATCCATCGCTCGCGCAGTCGGGCCAACCACCGCTTGCGAAGTCGGGCCAACCATAGCTCGCGCAGCCGGGCCAACCAACGCTCGCGCAGTCGGGCCAACCACCGCTCGCGCAGTCGGGCCAACCACCGCTCGCGCAGTCGGGCCAACCACCGCTCGCGCAGTCGGGCCAACCACCGCTCGCGCAGCCGGGCCAACCACCGCTCGCGCAGTCGGGCCAACCTCCGCTCGCGCAGTCGGGTCAACCACCGCTTGCGCAGTCGGGCCAACCAACGCTCGTGCAGCCGGGCCAACTACCACTCGCACAGCCGAGCCAACCACCGCTCGCACAGCCGGGCCAACCGCCGCTCGCACAGCCGGGCCAACCGCCGCTCGCACAGCCGGGCCAACCGCCGCTCGCACAGCCGGGCCAACCGCCGCTCGCGCAGCCGGGCCAACTGCCGCTCGCGCAGCCGGGCCAACCACCGCTCGCGCAGTCCAGTCAACCATTGGAGAAGCCAAGATGAGTCTATTATTACAACTAATCTATCAAAATGTTGTCAGAAAAGATATGACATTATCAGAAACGTCGGTAGTCGATGTCTATTCTGAACCTACCATGACAGGTAATATGTATGTAGATAGGGGTCCTCGATTCGTATCTGATTTTACGTTTACGGTATCGTCTGGTTTATTTTGATTAAATGGGGATGGAATAAGTAAAATAATAATAAGAATTCCCGGCGATAAAACAGTTATAAATTAAAAGGGGGTCAAACATATTCTCAACGCTGTAGCCACACCACGGGCTAATGGACAGGTGGAACGCTAAAGCAAAGTAATTGTTGATGCTCTGACCGCTGAATCTATAGGAACAACTGATAGTAAATGGGATGAACATCTACCTGACGTACAATGGGGCATAAATAATACCTTTAACAAAGGTATTAACCGAACTCCTTCCGAAGCATTGTTTGGAATTAGACAATCAGGAACCCACGTAGGCAAAAGACTATCAGAATTGGCTGATGCAGTGTAACTCAGCGGTGAAGCTAGTATGGGTAGAGATGGTATGTTAACAACAGAAAAAGAGATATAAAGTATCTAAATATATTCCGAGAGTTGCATAATTACACAATAATGGCAAGTGCACATTTCATTGTTAATCTTGAGGACATCCCTGGTCCAGTTGCTATCCGGGACAACCCTGGTTCTCAAACGTTCGGATAACCCTGGTCCTTGCACTCTCGGACAACCCTGGTCCTTGAACTCTTGGACAACCCTGGTCTTTGAACTCTCGGACAACCCTGGTCCTTGAACTCTCGGACAACCCTGGTCCTTGAACTCTCGGACAACCCTGGTCCTTGAACTCTCGGACAACCCTGGTCCTTGAACTCTCGGACAACCCTGGTCCTTAAACTCTCGGACAACCCTGGTCCTTAAACTCTCGGACAACCCTGGTCCTTAAACTCTCGGACAACCCTGGTCCTTAAACTCTTAGGACAACCCTGGTCCTTAAAAACTATCGGACAACCCTGGTCCTTAAACTCTTAGGACAACCCTGGTCCTTAAAAACTATCGGACAACCCTGGTCCTTAAATTCTCGGACATCCCTGGTCCTTAGATAAGATACATTAAATAATAATATTGTCTTTGAATATCAAATCTTAAGATAATATGTTTATTTTCATAAAAAAAAAATATTTAATGAATGAAGTGAAATTGATGAAATTTTTGTAATATTTATAATAGTTTTTTTTTCTCAATTTAAGTCACACGAGGTCGTATGCCTTAATGTGGATGGCCGACTGTTAGCAACACTAGTGAAAACCATATTATAATTATTGTATTATTTTAAGAATATTATTTGTATGAGTTGATTACGTATTTATAAATTTAGTTAATTATTAAAAGACACCTTGTATCGAGTACTAGTATTGACTTGCAAGTACTAGCTGCCTTAGCAAGTCCGCTCTTTCGACCAATGAGAATATTGTGTTTGGAAGGGATTATAGTAGTGGGGAGTATTGGGGAGAGGTTCGGCGGGCAGGCTTGCTCTGGCAGTTGAATTTTGTTTCTCGAACTGTAAGGTTAAAAAGTGTAAAGTGGAAATTAAGTACAAGTGAAGTAAAGGAATAAAGTATATTTTCAGCAAGTAAGTACCGTCTTATTATTTTCTACAAAGTTACTTAGTGAAAGCTAACAATCATCAGAAATGAGTTTTGAAAAAATTCTAAGTGTATTCAAACTCAAAAAGTTTTTTCAAAATCGGTTCATAAACGACAGAGTTCTGAGGTAACAAAGATTTAGAAAAATACAGACGACTTGAGAACCTGCTCCTTTTTTGAAGGAGGTTTAAAAAACGCTTTGAAGGTTAAGTTAGGACACACTGAAAAGCACACGGGTGAACAACACAAACCTTTTGTTAAACATCCCCTTGGCTTCTTCCAATTACTTATTACAAATAGTCAGTTACCTATTTCGGCAAGAAAGGTAAGGTACATTACTACTATACTACAGTAATTATTCCTTTGATGTTTCATATCGCAAACTAACAGACAAACAACGAAATTAACCTTCAAATACAATTTTTACAGATACGTAAAACATGCTAATCATGAAATGGTCGAAACACAACTCGAGTGCCTAATAGAGACAATTTATTATTTGAATTGCAGTAATAATTCTTACTATAAATTATGAATGGACTAACTTACGGTATTTTGATTACTATATAATAATGCTAGAGTTATAAGTAGTTAGAACTCTGCTTGACACCAGATTACTAAAGATTATCATCATCTCAGCCTGCGGTCCACGTCCAATTGCTGGACATAGCATAGGCCTCCCTCATGGATCTCCAAATACTGGTCAAAAATACATACAACCCTACATTTTTACCCTTCTACCACCAACCCTTATTTTTAATAGCATAATATTAGTACTTTAATTATTACTAGTTGTTGTGTAGTTGTACAGTAGTAGTTGAAGTATTATGTAGTAGTAGTTAGTAGTTGTAGAGAAGTAGTAGAGTAGTAGTAGTTATTTGATTCTGAGGCGGTACGAAGTTCGCAGGGACTCTCTAGCTCTAGCTACTCGTAGTAGGTACAAATAAATCTTAATACTAAGAAAAGCCAGGATTATTCAAATAAATAAACCATTCAATACATAACATCAATGAATCCGGCTGTCACAGTATTAATATGCCTCTCGCCATGTGGTGGCGAGAGGCATATAAATCCTATAAGACTAGTCTGGTTATATAGATAGATCGGACATTTCACACTACGTGACTACACCATATATATACCTTCATACATCTAAACTAACAACTAGTAGGTATCATGGGAACCAGATGACAAAATACTACGTTATATAAATGTTAACTGTAAATATATACTTGTATAACGTATCATCATCTCGGCCGTAGGACTGATCTCCACGTCCACTGCTGGACATGGATCTGCAAGATTATGAGAGGGTTGTTGCCATACTCGCCACGCTTGGTTGGCGCGTTGGCGAGCGCAGTACGGGGTGTATGAATAATATAAAGATAAATAATTAAAGCCCCTACAGCCCATCTTCCGAAGGTATCCGTTGGCAGGTTCTCAAGGCATTCATAGGCAGCAGAGAAAATGCAACATTTTACTGCCACTTCACGGCAATAATGCTTATCCGAAATAAATATTCGTAAATATTTCAAACCTTGCCTCCTTTCCTCTCATGCCCATGGATGCAGTAAGAGCCTGCTAAGGGATACCTCCGGAAGATGGGCAGCAGCGTCTATCCGTGTATCAACATCCCATACTGCGCTCACCAACCCGCCTGCCAAGCGTGGTGAGTATGGCAACTACCCCTCATGGAGATCCATGAGGGAGGCCTATTGTCATCAGTGGACGTTTTATGGCTGAAATGATGATGATGATTTCAAACCTTAGCCGAATAAAATCAAACCTCCAGCTTCCTGCCAGATTCTCAGTCGCTATTTCATCCACTTCGTCCAATAAGCTAGGTTTATGTCATTAATTTCAGCAATGGCTGCAAATAAGTGACTTGTAACTTAGATTAAGTTACGCTCAGAAGTACCAATGTCTTTTTGTGTTGTGTTTTTAAGGTTTATCAGAACAGTTACCTACATAAGTACTGTCGATTGAAACACCTTTGAGTGTTGTTGCGCAAGCCTTTAATAGCTCGAGTAAGAAACGCTTTGAGAATCATTAAGCAGGTGAAACCATAATTTAAACTTTAAATCAGCACTCGGAAAGTTTACAAATAAGTACGATTTATTACTAACTACTTTTTACGCTCAAAACTCCAAACCAGTCAGAATTGCCTTTTAAGGATGTGGCAGCTTTTTGCGATGTATTTATTACACTCTGGCGAGATTGTAAACATGGTTGTTATTTATAAGTGTAATAAAGTGAATACTTTTTGAGCAATAAACAAAATAGTCCCTGTTTCGACGGATCAGTGGATCAATTTCAGAGCGAGGAATTAGAGCAGCGATCTACTTTTATATCTGGATTAACTCTATATATATTATAAGGCCGAAAGTTTGTTTGTATGGAAGTTTGTTACCTCTTCACGCAAAAACTAGCGTACGTATCGAGCTGAACTTAGCAAACGCATAGATGTTGACTAGGATTAACTTATAGGCTACTTTTTATCCGGGTAGAACACATGCGAAGCGGCGGGCACAAGCTAGTGTGTAATATGAGATTGAGTGGGATGTATTGACTTTGAATCCAGAGGTCGTGAGTTCAATAACTGATTTCGCTCTCTCGAATAATCTGTGCATCATTGTACACGTGATTTAACGGTGAAGCAGAACACGGGAGGTAACCCACGGTTATTTTCTCTAATAGTTATTTCATCATCATTTCAGCCATAAAACGTCCACTGATGAACACAGGCCTCCCACATGGATCTCCATGAGGGGTAGGTGCCATACTCACCACGCTTGGCAGGCGGGTTGGTGAGCGCAGTATCGGATGTTGATACACGGATAGACGCTGCTGCCCATCTTCCGGAGGTATCCCTTAGCAGGCTCTTACTGCATCCATGGGCATGAGAGGAGGGGTATCATTCTACTGCCGGCACCCCACGGCCATAACGGCAATAGTTATTTCCTCTGGATATATTCGCCTACACTGAGATTGTTATCGGTCCTGAGCAAGTGCATTTCATCGAATACACTCTTAAGAACTATTAGCACAGCCTGGGTTTTAAAAATTGCTGAATTAATAATAACAATTAACAAGCATTGGTATGGGGGTACCAGAAAAGGGGGCAAAGGCCTCAAAATTCACCAAAGATCAAAAATGTAATTTTTGGGTTTTTAGACGTTTTCGGCCATTTAAATAAATTTATTTTTTTGGTGACCTTTTGAGGTCACAGTAACTCCGGTCCCTGTGACCCTAGTCACCATAATCAATCAGTCACCTTCTCTTATAAAGCGGGGCTAACAAAAAGGTTTCATGTAAATCGCTCAACGCGTTCGGTTGTAATCGTCGAAGACAGACAGACAGACAGGCAGGCAGCGCTATGCATATTATAATTTAAAGAACATAATGGATTTAAAGGCTATCAGAGATGGCACTTAAATTCTTTTATCAATAGGTACAGAATAGCTTTATTGTTTAAATTTTGAACAATAAGGTGTTTAAATAATTGCTTGTACCAATTACACAGCCTGTCCAAAATTTAACATACAAAAGACGACATAAAAAAGTAACATCTTAAAACTAAATATATATAATACTGCTTTACAATCAGAAAAAAAATATAATTTAATATTACCTATATTTTATGGTTGTTGTTTATTTAAAACACGCAAGTCATAGTAAGTAAATTACCTACAGTGTAGATTATATAGGATGTATTATAACATGTGTACTAACCTGAAAGGGGAGGTTTCAGCCCATGAAATCGGATTAATATATTTTTTTTTACTTTGTAATAAAAAAAGACCTATTTGTGGTTATAGGTATTTTTATTTGTACCTGTACGGCAACTCTTCGCGGAGGTCAATAACCCTGTCAAGAATCAGCTGGCTTTTAGGTTGTCATTATCGTATAATCAGCTGTTGAAGTTAAAATTATCGTGGTCTTTTCTTGAATGAAAATCACTGAATCCTGAAAAATTGTAGAACAAAAGTTGTTCCCTAGGATGGTCAGAATCAGCCTCTTTCGACTTAGTACACATGTTACACCCTGTATAGTGTAAAATATTAAACGATCGTCGGTATGGAGAATTAGGTACGAATTAGCAGACCATAATTAACGCTTTCATCGGTCATTTGATAGGAAACATTATACGAGTGATAAGCTTCCTTTATGTTTTGTGTTAAATAGTTTACAAGAAGCTACTTCTTAGCATCCTAAATACTTACCATAAACTATAGGTATGCCTCAAGAAGGCAGAACATCTAAATATATTTTAAAGAAGTACTTAATTGAAATAGGTACTATTAAACTATTTTATTTCTCTGTTAATCTTTTTTACGCATAATCTATAAGTTATTTAGCTTTTAAAAACTATAATATACTTGTGTTAGATCGTGACCTTCTAACACTACTATTTTAATGGATAAAGGAAGTTCTCTATCACTGTCATGTTTGTTACTATTTTTTACAGAAATAAACTTATTTTTTGGTATGTCGGGTAAAATCTCCGAAAGTATTCTATTAATTTATTATCAAAATTAAAATTTCGCCAATATTTAGAAGACATAAAATGCTTATTTCACGCCCAAATGTAAATGGATGTTTGAGAGAATTTTGTAAGTAACTAACTTTTTTCTTTATTCCCTCAGGAAATTTAACTCGCGGATTTTGGAAAAAACACATTTACTACACCATCTGATAATATTAAACAAATAATGCTGGACAATAATACAAAGGAGAATGGGAAATTGTGGGTCCATTTTTTTAATGAAAGATTATTTTGTGTTATGAAAATAGGCAATATTTACTTGCTTACAAAAAATATGCCAGAAAAAAATATAAGAAAAGGTTTTATGTTTTTTTTGCTTTTAATAAGGACCGAATTCTGTTAAGAAATCTATATTGACTTGAAATCTTAGGACTTATGCTTATATAATCAATATTTAATTGATTTATTTTAGATTTTTTTGTGAGTTATACGAGTTTAACACACAATAAATTTTATTCCTCAATTCGTTATACCCAACGTATGAATGATTGATATTATGTACAGGTGCGGTGGTAATCATTCAAATTGCCAAATTGTAATGACAGTCATGCATGAGGAATATGAAAAATATAAATTATCACTTGAAAAGGTTTAGGTATAAGGTTTGTGATTATATAATAAACAGCCAATTCCAACTTATTACTGGACATAATATACCTCTCTTTACATCTTTCGTCTTAGTTATGTGTCATTAATTATAGATAGCTGTTGGATGCCGAGTGCCCACATGGTTCACAATACTTAAATATAAAAAGTTATTTCTTATTTTTTAATTGCAACTTTAGGGATTAACTTAGACTTTGGCAAAAACTAAGTAGGTATCGCTAAATAGGCGATTCGAGTCGAATCATCATGAAAACCCAATTAAGAATTAGATAGAACTCTGAGAACCCAAGCATAGAATAAGCAAAGTAACTAGTCGCTAAAATGTAAAATAAGAATTTTACATAATAAATTTACTTTTTTGTTTGAGCTTTTTTATTAGGTTCGCCAACAGTTCTTTCACAGCACATCATTCAAGGCAAACACCACATGCATCGAGATTGAACAATAAAACTAAGTAGATAAACTAGGTAACAGAAATAAAGAAAAACATTAAATAAAATAAAATAAAAAATTAAACGTTAGCGAAAAAATTAAAACACAATTAAAGAAAATAATTAACAATGAGAATGCAAAACAATGAGGCTTTTGTGCTACAAAATACATTTAACATATACAAGAACTTAGGGTAAATGGTCAATTTATAATGTATAATCTTGCGAGTATTAGAATATATAGTTATTTTGCTTATATTATCTTTATTTAAGTCCTCAGAGTTCTCTAATTCTTTAATCTCTTCTGCTCTTGGACTTATCACGTGTTAGATAGGCGCATAATCTATCAAGTCTTTAAAAAACGCTCCCAACTTAAATGTCACGCAAACAGTACGTTAAGTTCAAAGATGCGTTCAGTACAATCACACAGAGACGTCTGTTATCTCCGGCATTATCTTAGGAACGTGACCCCTCTGTCTTGAACCCGCCCGCCCATCTCCCGAACAATCGTGTCGATGCAAAATCAACTGTATTTTATCTGTTTAAATTAATTCTTTAAAAATAAAACAGTTGCTGACAAAATTTTGTTACAACTTGAGATATTGCCTTTCTTAAACTCGTGTAATCACAATAGAATTCATTTAAACACATCACAGGAAGACTCGTTGAAACTCAGTCGAATCGCTCATGTAAAATAAAGTAGATAATATAATAATAATAACTTGCTAAAATAATTAAATGTCAGTAGTGAAAAAAGCGAGAAATGCTGTGAAGTATGTAATTTATCAGACGATATTTTAAAGTCAATGCCATATATCTTAATCTATTTCGTACCTATGATTCGCATGCCATAGTCGCTCTGTCTACAAAGTTTCGTTTGATTTGCGAAATGTCACATTTTCTCGCTTGAACTCAGTCTTTAGGATTCAATTAGTAAAGCCAGAAGGCGTAGGAACCCAGTGATCTCTGCAAGGCAACCGTACTCATATAATTATTACTTATTTAGAAAGGCGGTCTGTCTGTTGGATTGTTTATTACGATTCGGACCACCTCGTCCGTTATTAATTGATCGTCAGATAAGCGAGATCTTCGCATGAACCATTCACACAGATGCTTTATAGTGATTCAGTATTGTAAGTACATGGTGTATCCAAGATTATAGTAGGTAGTACGGAATATACAGAAATTCAGAGAATGATTTAAGGTAGATAGCGCAACGGTTTGTTTAAGACTATGCCAATTGATTAGTACAAGATATGATAATTTTGCTATGACAAGAATCATGCAAAAAAACATTAAATAGTTCAGGCATGGACCTGACCAATCTGCGATTATAGAAATTAATTTAAGCATAATGTCCAAAGATTTAAATCGTTAGATAGGTAAAGCCCTTACCGTAATGAAACCGCACCTTTTTGCACATGAAATGAGGAGTTTGACTGTGTTTTGACGACTAGTGAGCCCACTCATTTGGAATCAGTGGACCTCTAAACAGAGTATTAGCCGGATGTGGTGAGTGTTATATTTTTCACGAAAGTTTGTGCAACATGATTGCACAATAAATGGTAACAATGTTTATTGTCAACACTAGCGTGCGTGCGCCGGCATTATTGTTAACACACATATAGCGACAATTCCACAGTTTTTGTTACCAGCGCACATCTAACAATTTAAATCTTTGATAATATCGCCCTATGTATCATAACTTAAAACATTGCTTGAGTTCTCTGGGTTATAATTCTTTTTTATTTTTATTATTTAGTATAATGTTAACAAAAGTAAACCTAAACTAAAATATATTACAATCTAGCCAGATTGGCCAATGAGTTATAGATAGATAGATAGATAGAAAATGCTTTATTGCACACCTTAAAACATACAAGTACAAAATAAAAAACTAAAGAAACACTGATCATGTGACAATCGGCGGTCTTATCGCTAAAGAGCGATCTCTACCAGACAACCTTGGGATGGATTGGATTATTATATGCAACATGGGGTTCTATCGATGTAAGATGTACATACGGTAATAATAGTAATAAATTTGAAAATATTATACCATACATAATTATATACATACATAGGTACTTGATAAACATACATAAATATATAGAAAACTGTTATATTATATACTAAAATACATATAAATATATACAATGGTGTCAATGAATTAAGCAGTTAGCGACAACAGGACAAATAGTGTTCCTTAACCATAGACTTGAAAATAGGAAGAGATGGAGCACGCCTGATGGATACAGGCAATGCGTTCCACAGGGTAACAGCATGGACAGTAAAAGATTTGTGGTAGTAAGACGAGTTATGCACAGGTGTCATAAGTTGAAATGTCTCAGAAGACCGAAGAGATCGAGAGTGAGAAAGGTGAAGAAAATTAAATCGTTCCTTGAGATAAGGAGGAGTGGATGGGGTAAAAAGTATGTTGTAAAGTAGAAATAAGAGATGGGAATTCCGACGAAGCCGTATTGGTAGCCACTTTAACTTCCTGCGAAACTCCGAAACATGGTCATACTTGCGTAAGCCAAATATGAACCTTATTCCGAGGTTTTGCAGGCGTTCTAGCTTGTCCAATTGTTGCTCCGTCAGATCGAGGAAGGACGCATCGGCATAGTCTAGGATAGGGAGAAGAAGGGATTGAGCAAGAGAAACTTTAGTGGCAATGGGAAGGAAGTTTCGCAGTCTTCGTAGAGATCCTACAGTAGCGAAAGCTTTACGGCTGATTTCAGAGAGTTGCGGTCCCCATGACAGATTTCTATCAATGAGGACACCTAAATTTTTCGCCGTTTCACTCTGCATGATATGCGTGCCATCAAATATCACAGTAGGAAGACCACTCCAATTTATCCGGGATATCATCCGTGAGCCCCCAACTACTAATACCTGCGTTTTGATAGGATTAACCCTAAGACCGTATGCTTTGCTCCAGTCCAGTATTCGCTTCAGGTCGTTATTGATGGTCTCGATAGCATTGGGTAAATGTTCTACAGAGGCCTGTGTGTAAATTTGGAGATCGTCTGCATAGAGGTGGTACGATGAAGTTAATTGGTGGGATATTGAATTTATAAATATAGCGAAAAGGAGAGGTGATAAAACGCCGCCCTGGGGAACGCCTGCAGATATATCGCACCACGATGAATATACATCATCAATGCGTACACGCTGGCGTCGCCCATGCAGATAACTGCGAAACCAATCAGCCACTGCCGGCGAAATGTTAAGAGAGCGGAGGATACCAAGGAGTAGCTCATAGTCAACGTTGTTAAAAGCGTTGCTAAAGTCTAATAAACACAACACAGTGACTTGTCCATTGTCCATGCCACAGCGTATGTCATCGGTAATTTTAACCAATGCGGACACTGTGCTGTGACCTGGACGGAAACCGGATTGGAGAGGATTGAGGAGATTTTGGCTGGATAGGAAAATACTAAGTTGCCGATGGATTAGGCGTTCCAGGACTTTAGATAGGAAAGGAAGGATTGATATAGGACGGAATTCAGATAAAGAAGCCGGATTGGATTTTTTTGGTATAGGAATAACCTGCGCTTCTTTCCAAAGAGTAGGGAATGAGGTAGTGGATATTGAAAAATTGAGGATGTGTGTGATTATAGGAGCGATTTGGTCAAGGATGGGGACTATCATATTGCGGCTGATACTATCGCTACCAATCGCATTAGATGAAATGGATGTAATGCTCTTCTTAACATCACAGACAGTAAACTGATTAAAGACAAATGGTGGATAGTCGGGAATCGGAATAGAAGAAAGGTGATGTAATGTTCGTAATTTAGTTTGACCATCAAGATCGGAAGAGGAAGAGAAATGATTATTAAGTGAATTTAAATTGATGTGCGGAGGTATCTTGTCTTGTTGCTTAGATTTTCCGATTCCCAATGACCGTAGGAACTTCCAGACCTTAGCTGGATCGGAGTCCTCTACTGATGTATGGATGTAACGGCGTTGCGCGTCACGACACGCTCTATTGCAGCGATTCCGGCAAGCTATATATTTTTCCCTGTTTGAAGCAGATGGTCGGTGTTTAAATTTATGTTTCGCTAAAACCTTTTCATGCATCACAGCTCTAAGGTCTGGTGTTATCCATGGAGCTGGCAAATGCTTAAGTGTAATCGATCTAAAAGGAGCGTGTTTGTTGTACAGATCGGTTATCATTTTATTGAAAATGTCAACTTTGCAGTCAACATCACCATTTTCGAAAAGCGTAGACCAATCAAAACACTCTGCATCATGTCTCAGATCTTCCACGTAGATACCTAATTCTGAATTCATAATTTGTCTAGTGTGTTTCTTGTTTGTTTGCCAAGGGTGTGTCCACTTTAGCAAATTGGTTTTAACCTAGGTGTAGGTTAACCAGGTTCGGTACCATACTGCTTTTAAACACTCTTTGATATGAGATTTCCATCACTAGTTCAAATGACTGGAAATATGGAAATTGCCATAGTATGATTTAATTGCGCTGTTCTATCTATGTTTTAACCCTATCTCTGTCAAAGAACCTGTTATGAAAATAGAAAGAGTTTTAAATAAGACCTTTTTCGTTGAGTAAACATTGATTGCCTAAAAGGTTGTTTTATAAAAACCTTATTGGCTTTATTGAATCCACTCATCAGCGGGACGATTTAATAATGAGGGTCGGTCGGCATCATAATAAATTTTTTACATTACTGTAATACAATGTACCTTTACATGGTTACTAGATGGATAGTTATTGGTTGACCATTATCTTGCACATTAATATTTTAAGATAAAGTTTGTGTACTTGTGACTTTTGCCAAAATTAAGTTTATTCGGGATCGCCGTATTGAGATCTATATCTGTTACTTTGATAGTCGTGTCGATTCTGTTTTCCACGTCCTAAAGCTAATTATAATCACATTTTATGACGTTTCTAAATTTGGAGCTGTCAGCGTAAAATTGGGTATAATTGTTACGTTTTGATTTTAGAGGTAGAACGGCACAAACCGATTATGTCAGTTTAGTCCGTTTTACGCTAATTTAATTAGCCTTAGCTAGTTAGCACAACAACAGAATCGCCACTACTTTTCTCGGAAAAAAAAACTCTTAATTTTTTATAACCGCAGTAATTACTAAGTATTTTCTTTTTCCCTTTCAATGGAATTTGCGTTGTTAGCACACATCTTTGTGTTTTGCTTATTAGTAACTGTGCATAGTACCATAGTTTGCTCAAATAAATATATAAGTAGCGGAGCTAATTCGAAGTATGATACTTATTAGCGCCGTAACTGATGTAGTACGAGTGTAGAGTTCCTTAGCACGTGTGCGGTCTGTGCGTGGTGTTGCTTACAAGGCTAATTTTAAGGATTCTTCTTTATAGTACAGAAGGTATCCTCAGTTTAAAGAAAAATTTTGATGTTTTTCTAACAGGTAAAAGTACATTACTTTTTAAACATGTTGTGTAAAAAGATCGAAAGTGAAAAGTAATTTTGTTGACGTAAAATATCTTTCAAACTGTAGGCGCCACTTTCTTTTTCTTCACTTTTTTGCATTATTAAGTTTTAACACTATAAAACAAAGATAGGTACAACAAAATTAAGAGGAAAATAAACATAAAGAAAATACAAGTATAAACAAATTAGTTATAATGAAAATGGCTCAACTCGGCGCTGAATTTAAGTTATTATTTACTTAACTACGAAAGCCACGGAAGATCAGCGCTATAGCGCTGATCTTCCGTGGCTTTCGTAGTTTCATAAGAGGGAGGGACGGGTTCGACGAAGTGTGACATTGTATGTGAGGGGTAGGAAGAATACTAAATTTCGTGATATCACATGTAAAAAATAATTTGAACGGAAAAAACTGATTTCAGAACTGCTGTTTTAATTTCATAATTTATTGATGAGAAATTGCAAAACATGTGACGTCACACTCTCGTCTCACAAATGTGATTAGCTGTGACACGGAGAACGTTTCAAAAACCATAAAAAAAGACTGGAGTAACCTTATAATGTTAAATACGAGTATCTTCTAGGTGACCTTTGAGCTCCCTCAAGGTCCAGAAGTTTTGATTTGGCAGCCCCTCCCCAGACTGGCGAACAGTAGTTTAAGATTGACTGTACGAACTAAGGTCATGTAAGTACAGTTGTTTGATGAGTTCTTGTGGTGCTATTTGTCGTAATATTTGAAAAACCCAAATAAGTTTACGTGTTCTTCCCACTAGAGTTTATATTTGGGACTACCAAGATAGGCGCTGGTCTATCCTTATTCCTAATTTTTTTAATGGATAGGACTCTTAAAACTTAAGGACATAAGGAAGAAAGATTAGATCCGTCACATTTGTGAATTTTTATAGTGTAGTTTGGTAATAAATTAGTATTTGGCCAACCAAACCATGACTAAAATATATGTATAATATAATAGCTTTGTATAGTATAATACCACTTGACATTTAATTATCTTTTCTGACATACCTCCTAAATATTGTTTTGCATTGTAGCTCTGTAGTTATGTATGTGTAACATTAGTCACCATTGACATTGGAATTATCGAAAAATTCATTATATTGACTTGAATTTGTAAGTATGTACCAACTTGACCTTATTTGAATTCGATCTTATGTGATTTTATTTACTTACCTAATTTTAGACATCTATTGACATGAACACAAATTAATTATACTATACTTTTTTCTTTTTCTAATAATTTTTCTTAATTAAATTGCATGAAAACATAAATCGAACTCAAATTTGCAGCGCCCTAACAGGGTTCATGTAATGACTTATAATATGTATTGCTTAGACCTAATACAAACCTGTACATGATGCAATAAATAAATACAATACAATACAATACAATACAATACAATACAATACAATACAATACAATACAATACAGTTGCTGACGCTGCATAAATTAGCGGCCTTACACACACATATTAAATAAAATCATATGTATATCCTAAAATCGTGCATCATGAAAACATTCGAAGTAAGCAACAAGTGGCTGAAATAGATGCCGGGATCGTACTATGGGCTAAGAGGCTATTAGGGGCTAAGAGGAAAAAGCCTTACACACACATATTAAATAATATCATGTTTACATCCTAAAATCGTGTATCATCGAAACATTCGAAGTAAGCAACAAGTGGCTGAAATAAACACCGGGATTGTACGAGAGCCCCTGAGAGGAAACTGACGTCACTCCTTCAGTCGGTTCGCACACACTCGCGCTTGTTCTCTGAGGGTCAATAATACCCACAGCTTCTGCTCAATTGATCCTCCCTATGGAGCTTTGAACGTATGTAGTTTATTTTGAAGGTTTGCCTTGACAAAAAACTAATCACAACAGACGAGTATTTCAGGATATCTAAAAAATCTTGACTTTCTTAATTTTAAAATGCAATGAAAATATTTAGTTGTAATTCCGCTTATCTTCTTAATTTTTGTTATACCTTTAAAGGTACATAAAAAAACAAGTTCAAATAATAAATTTAATACATGTGATTATAATGTAATGAGGCGTCTTCATTAAAAAGTCAAAACATTCAAAAATAGTTCCCTCGATCCTTACCTGTTATAGATGGCGTTAGTTTTATTTTACTGATAGGAAACACAATTTGACAATGACAGCAATTGTGATTGATTAATCAAAACTGGTTTGCCGGCAGTAGAATGTTACCCCTCCTCTCATGCCCGTGGATGCAGTAAGAGTCTACTAAGGTATACCTCCGGAAGATGGGCAGCACCGTCTTTCCGTGTATCAACATCCTGTACTGCACTCGCCAACCCTCCTGCCAAGCGTGGTGATTATGGCAACTACCGAGAGAGATGAGGGAGGCTTGTGTCACATCACAAGCTTGCTTTCTCCGCCTGCCAGCTCCACCTGTTAGGTTTAATTAGTAGAAAACACTTGATTTTTTTTACTGAAAACGACTCATTATGTATTTATGATTATTATTATATAGGTAGGTTTTGACATCGTCGGACTCTTTGAAGATAGTGTGACTGTGTGACGTCAGCATTGCTAATATTCCTTATGTTTTAATGTAGAATTCGTTAGGTTTTATCTGAGAGCAGAGGTCAACATTGCTAACATGAATGGTGATTGTTATAATAAATGTGCTATTGACATGGACATTAGGTAATTATGTGTACTATTCATTAGGTTTGTTTTGTCTCTTTAAAATATTATTTATTTATTTAACACATAACAATTGTGTAAGGAGGACTTCATGCTAAAGCATTCTCTGCCAGTCATCCTGGGCGTGCAGAAATATGGTGTGGCGTGTTTTATTGTATTAGCATCTTTTGCTAAGATTAAAGATAAAATATAAATATATAAAGATAGAATAAATACAATGCCTAAGGTATAAACTAATAAAATATAATATTAGTATATGTATATAATGGCTTTTTAAAAATATCTTGAATATAAAGATTTATCTAGCACTTACAGATAGTTAGAACTGTAGGTAAGTTGGTTATCTGGAACATCACAACAATTTTAATTGAATTTGTTACCTGATATCACCGATATCAACGGAATCGGAAAATTCTATTTTAAATTAAAATAGGTAAACGAAGGTAGCTAGATTTTCATAAATAGGTGTCAATTTTTTACCCGACTCAAATTCTGATGAGTTTTTTCATAAAGAATTAAAGGAACTTTTATTTTGTGACTAAACTTAAACATAACTGTCATGGACTGTTTATATTTGGCTTAATAATGTGTGGTAGATTATTAGTAGTAGGTAGAGTAGTAGTGTAATTGTAATAGATGAGTAGTTTAGAAGTAGATGAGTAGTAGATTCTGAGGTGGTTCCTACGAAGTTCGCCCGGACAGCCAGTTTATTACATAAAAAATCGAGAGATTGTCATTTTTTCGCCGCCGTCATGTTTTTAAAAAAAATATTAATGTCAATAACATGTTTTATAAAATATTAACAGTATTTTTTAATTAATTTATTATATTGATCTTATTTTTCATTAATTTTAACTATCCTTTAAAATTTAATTTTTAACTAAGTATATGAAATTTTATGATATGTCATTGCGGTTTGCACCTATAATTAAGGTAACATTTAGCATTGTGTAAACGTAGCATCTGTTTTCCAATTTATATTTTGTGGATGTATACTTTGTTGGTATAATTAAATAAAAAAATAAAATAAATAAATAAATATACCTAAAAATAAAAATAACAGACCACTGAACTGCTCTACTGTAAGTATTCAATTACATTTTCATCAAAAAAGTAAATGTGTATGTAGTTTATAATAGGTAGGTATGTTATTTAATGTAATAAAATAACTAACTTCAGCATGCTCAACCTAAAATCATTTATTAAATTAAACCACTAGATTTGATAGATTTTAGACCAGTTGCGTATGAAAATATGTCAAAAAACTGCCAATTGACTGCTGATTGATTTAATCACTGTTTAGTATTAGTAAGTAGATACACTGAAGTCGGTTTTTGTTACAAAAAGATTGTATCAGGTAAATAAGATTGTATAAGCTATCTTGTTTTGTCTTTTTATATGATGGCTTTTTGTGTTTGGTTTTACACAATTCCGCCAGTGTCAAGTATATAAATTCTTATGTTGTTTGGCTGGCCATGTCGGCGGCCATTCTGTATAAGCTATAGCGGCTTTCTTTTAGATATGCCAGATTCTGTCAGTTGGTAATCAATATTGGTCTCATTTGGCAAATGTGTATTTAATTTGTAATTACAGCCCAGTCACGTTTCACCAATACCTACCCAATCATGAAAAACTAATTACGAGTATCTAAGTCGAGTTATTATGAACTTAATATCTTCTAAGCTTTGTATTTCTAAGGGGATCAAACTAAACAGACCTTACATAACACGCAATACTGGATCATGACGCAGCAACGTTAAGGGAAAAAACATCCCAGTGGTAAACTTTTTTCCTTATTTAAGACTAGCCGCGCTCCGCAGTTGCAACCTCATCAGCTTCAGTCCCCGTGGCAATACGGGTATAAAATATATCTAGCCTATGTTACTCAGGGATAATTCTAATTCTAATTCTAATTCTAGGGGGGGGTTACCAGATCTGCACTGACGTCCCGCATTGGGGTGTATTGTGCATTGACCCCCGAGGTGCTGCCTCGACCCTAACCTAACCAGCCCAACTCCTTGAAATACCGGAGAAGGACTCGGGGTCGCCGGCAGCATTCCATGAGCATCCCCGAAGGGTATGCAAATGTTGTGGAAGAAGAAGGACATGACAGGAGCTCATGGTCCTGCAGTCCTGTCTTTATTCTGGTCTGTCTTGTGGCACCACAGTGCAGTAGCACGTGCTCCACGGTTTCTTCCTCTTCAAGACACCCGCGACATAGTCCACTGTCTGTGGCACCTGTCTCGGTCGGTAGAGCATGAGACTCTTACTCAGGGATAATGTAGCATTCTAATGGAGTAAGAATTTTGAAATTCGATCTAGGTAGAATTTTTAACATTTCTAATTTTGAGTTAAGTCGTTACAAACATACAAAATACAACATACAAATCTTTCCTCTTTATAATATTGAGAGATGAAGCGCTTTTTGTCTAATTTATTGAACGTATCCAAACAAAAGCAGCCCTAAAAATACGTTCTAATCAATATTACCTAATGTGTGAGTTATATGCATCATTCGTGACCTTAATCATGACCTGGTTTAGAATTAATAAAAACTTTTTGAATTTTGTCTTCTTCGGTGATCTAATAAACTGCGATAAAAGTATGTGAAGATGTTTGTAGCAAATTGATGCCGAAACAAAAGATGCAGGAAATAATTGAAATACCTGAAGCACATAATTGAATTCGTTCGCTCCAGTATATTTCCAAAAGTGAGGAAAAGAATGTGTGTATAAAGAAGAAACTGTAGCCATTACCTTAACTGCCTATTGAATAGCGCTCTTCACGATAAAACCACAATAAAAATCAAATTTGCCAGATTTTAAACTGATATTTTACACGACCCACGCACATTTAATATTTAATAAAGAACTTCGTAATGGCCAAGGAATTTTATATCGAACATTTAAGTTGCAAGTTTTCGTTATAATATGTATGTGGGAATAAGCGTATTTTACTGCCAACATGCTCGTATTGACAATGGCGCGTCAATAATTTACATGTTACGACAGTCGAACTTTCAGTTAAGTAGGTAGTATAAATTATTAAGATATTTCCATCGCACTTCTGTGGGTTTGAATAAGATAAATCAATAAAGCCGTAGGTAGCTGCAAATATAATATGATTTTCTTAAGTGTGATATGTAATATAAAGATAAAGATAGATAAAAATAAGTTTATTTCGTGAACATATTACATGTACATTGTAAGCGTGAAAACAATCAAAATGTTAAAATTAATGGCACGAAAATGGCCACCACTCAGCGTAAGCTGAGGCAGAATACATCCTGCCAAAGCGCTGGTCTTCCGTGGTTACTTTATAACCTTATTAGCCTTTTAAAATATTCCAGCTACCTACATTTTAATTAATAGACGTAGGTAAGTAGGTAAGTACTGTAAAGGACGCTAAGAACTACGAGACCTAATGTAAGGAAAAGTTTCAGAAAACTCGTTTGACAGAAAGTTTAGTAGAGTCACTTATTCATTAATTACATTTTTAACTAACTGTTCTAGTTAGTCCGAAATAAATTTTGCACAAAATTATAATTTTGCTCCCTAATTAAATTAAAATGTTGTCGAGTAAATAAATTACCTACCTAACAATTTATCTAAGGTTATTAGTACTTAGTTCTACCACAGATAATATAATACAGTTCTACTAAACAATTTTGCCATAATAATCATAATTATTTAATTGATGATTTAATTACTACCTAGATATATAATTACATTAGGTTTTACTATAGTGTTAACTTTATTAAGGTATTAAGTTACAATTAAGCGATAAGACCACCTTTTGTAAAATGATTTTTTTTGCAATAAAGAACTTACAATAAAGAACTTTTATTACTATAATTACAATTGTTTAAGCTAGAGCTAGAATTCAGAATTGTTAAATGATAATTATTAGTAGATTTTTTGGGTGTAGGTAGTTTATGAGAATTGTAATCGTAGTTAACTCTATCTTTTATTTTATCATCAGATATTTTAAACCCATTTACCAATATTTTTGCGAAAGGAGAAAAAAATCAACTTTCCTTGCTAAGTATTGATTACAATCCTAAGGAATTTCACTACTTATATTAAAAAAATACCCAGCTAAAAATAAACGTAGCTTTATAAGATAAATAAGTATAATATTCTGATGCTATCCAAGCAGATATATATTTGGGGCTAAAATACATGTACTACGACTGCTTCTCTTGAAAGGGTACCTATACTGCATGTACCTAACTAACTCTAAACCACAAAACTGTGCAACAACAAAGAGTCGACCAAAACTTGGCTATCAACCTCACCGAACTTACCCTCTTTTTCCCCTTCGGCTTATCCGAGGACTGACTGTGATTTTTAATCCTCATCTCGGCTTTAATTCCTTTGAACAAACATTTTGCACACACTCTTAAACAACACACATGACCACAATAAAAACTCCTTTGCGTTACAAATTGAACTGTATAATAGTATCTGTCACTGTCACCTTTCAAATAATCAGAAAAAAAAATCTGTTCCCTTTTCAAAAGTTTAAAATGTCTTGAAGGTTTATCGCGTATTTTTCCCGCGTGTAGCGGTGCCGGTGCGCGATACGATGCGTCGGGTTCGTATCGGAGCTCGCGTAGAGTGTGCTAGCTCGTGGGCATCTTCTCCCGCCTCCCGACGCGTTTCGAGCCCACGCTCCCGCGTCCTCCGCAATATAAACAAAACATTAATTAAAACGTGAACTAATATTTTTCTTCTTACTGTACGAAACTGTATTATCTATATTAATAAAAAGCAAAACATATAATTGTGAAAAAGCAATTTAGCAAAGGGATCTGAAGGTTAGTTTTAAATTGAAAAAGTTTACTCTTTTGCCATATACGAGTATTATGTAGATACATACACTGGTTAATATTAAAGCCACAATGTTGTTGCGCGAAATCAAACCGCAGATTTGCAATTCAATTTACTAACTATAACTTTTATTTGTATGATGAATATGGCAAAGACAAAAGTGAAGACCAACAGCACGCAGAGGATAATAAAAGACGGGTGTATAGCTCTTAAACGAGTGGACCGATGCATTTTTTTTATTATGTATAGAAAAACAACCATAACACCCTAGACAAATATAATAATAAATAAATATAAATACCTAATGTTGGACATTTTACACAGCACTATCTAGCCCCAAACTAAGCAAAGCTTGTATTACGGGAACCAGGTAGTTGATATATTACTTAAATACTTTTTTTTTGTAAATATGAACATACATAATAGCATAGAAAAACATCCAGACGCGAAAGAAACATTTGCGCTTATGCGGATCGTAAAGACTCGATTCCCGAGGTGGGAATCGAACCCGCAACCTATAGCGTCGCAGGCGGACCTTCGCCTGTTGCGCCCCAGTATAACCCCTTATTTTTTCCAAAAAAACTTATTTTCAAATAAAAACGTGGTCCTGTAAGTAGGACTTTTATCGATTGTATTGTAAACCTTCTAAGTCGGCTTCCTCTGAGAAGAAGCTTCTTAAGAATCCAGAAAAATATGTATAGGTACATATTTGTAGCTGAAAATAAAGATTTTAATCGTTCGATACGCCCTTACAGTAATGAGACGGCATCGTTTTGTTTCCACACGAAATGAGTGAGCTCACTCATTTATAATCGTTGTAACACAGTGTTAGCCAGACGTGGTGTGTGTTATTTTTTCACGAAAGTTCGTGCAATACGATTGCACAATAAATGGTGACAATAACAGTTTGGTTTATTGGCTAAACCAGTGCGCATGCGTCGGCATTATTGTTAATGAACATAATAAAGACAATGACACATTGTTTAGTGTCAGGGCACATCTAACGAATTTTCCCTTATGTATCATAAATAATCATAATCATAAATAAAAAATAAATAAATCCTAAGCATTGTTTGAGTGTTCGCCGTGGGGTGCCGGCAGTAGAATGATACCCCTCCTCTCATGCCCATGGATGCAGTAAGAGCCTGCTAAGGGATACCTCCGGAAGATGGGCAGCAGCGTCTATCCGTGTATCAACATCCCATACTGCGCTCACCAACCCGCCTGCCAAGCGTGGTGAGAATGGCAACTACCCCTCATGGAGATCCATGAGGGAGGCCTTGTTCATCAGTGGACGTTTTATGGCTGTAATGATGATGATGATTGTTTGAGATTTAAATATTTGCGTACAAGTATAATATAGTTATAAACCTCATATAGTAGGTACGTACCTATTATTGTTGCCCCCCATTCGCAATCTAAAAAGCATTTATACGTTTAAGCTCAAACTTAGACAGTTATCTAATAGAGAATCAAAAATGCACTTCATGAATTTTTACCTTTCTTTTTCTTTTTCTCTCTTCTTTTTTTACGGTGGTTGGACTGTTGGCATTGTAATTTTTGCTCAATGATCCTTCCTAATCTAGTTTACCATTTTCTTTCTCAATGGCCGCAGAACAAGAATAAAACTTTCACACTGTAAACTCTAAAAGAAAGCGCAATTTCAATAAGTGCTTTCCGGTTTCTGCAAGATCCGTGTTCGGGACGACTCGGAGGAATTCGGCAATGCGACGAAATAGCGAGGATAAAAACGTTTCATTGTTGACAGTAAAGGAATTTGACATTCTCGTTGTGAGTTGAGATTGCACTGAATCTTGATTGTTTTTTTTTGTTTTAAAAAGATAATCTGTAATTATTATATTTTATGTGTTTTAGAGATGCAGATTGTAATTGTTTTTTTTGTTAGTTGGTCGGGATGTCAGAAAGGTTCCGTCAGAATACCAGCGTCATAAAGCTGAGACGGGATCTTTTGACCCATACTACTACAGTGAGCATAGGTTGCATTGTTTTTCTTTAGTTATTGGCTTTGTTTCTCTAAAATATGTTTTTGTCTATTTGTTTGTTATGTTAACCTTTTTGTGCTGTATCTTTATGTGGTCAATAAATTCATTAATTCATTCATATAGCTAACAAGCTACTCAAGATACTAATTAGTAGTAATCCATTGCAAGCTTTCCTACACATTTACCGTGTAGACTCACTTTAATGTGCTCTCGTAAAATAAAGAGCATCGACTGAGCTCTTATCAGAACCACTTAGCCTTTACAAACGTATGAACATGAATTTTCATAACGATGATGGAAAATTAAAAAGTGTCTTGGGACATTATAAGTTACAATGTCAATGTGCGCCTTCCTATTTGTCGGTTACCGAATGAAGTTAGCAATTATCAAAACAGACGCTAAGCACGTGCCACTCTGGCTCCGCCCACTTTCTTTACATGTAGTTTCTTGTTGATGTGAATCTGCATCCGTAAAAACTCCGCACTGATTGATGCGGATGTGAATGCGGATGCGGATGCCTGAATTAATGCGAATAATCCGCATTTACGGATGCGGATGCGAATATTCGTTACACCCCTGATTATAACATTGGCTTAAGAGATTACCATTCCGTATAATATAGGATGGATGTTAGCAGGTTAACCACAACGTTACAGTGACAAGAAAAACAACTTAGGAGACTAATTTAACCTTAAGATTTTTCCTTACGAATGCACGTAATTTTAGGCAATGACCACGTAATTCCTCTACTTTATAACGCACTCGTCAAGATAGTACCTATCTAGCGCGTGCGTGTGGAACCCCCATGAGACCACTTATAAACTTTTGCTCCAAAAAGTCCAAAAGGTCTGCGGTTCCACTACTTACAAACGCCGTTACGTCTACTATCTACATTATGTACCTACACAAACACATTCTTACTTGGCTGCCTGGGATTCGACTCGCTCGAGGTTCGACGGTCTAAAGACCAATTGCTGGTGGCCTGTAAAATTTTTCGAGGCACAACTGATGCTCCGACATTGAGCGATGAGCTATGCCGACTGTCTGTTGTGACACTGTCGAGCTCGGAAACATAGGTGCCTCCTCTACTAGAGCTGTTGCTCGCTCCTCATCACCCATCCCGCACATCCTCGCTGCAATCAACGCTCTCCTGGACGTCAGTCAGGTTGGAGGTTACCTAATTTTTTTTGTAATGTGTCCTCAGTTTTGCGATCTACACTTCATGCCCTTTCATTTGATACCACACTCGTGTATATTTGGAAACATTCAATTATTTATCCCCTCTTTCATCCCCTATATCCCCCTTTATCTTGTAAACCTCTTAACTGATTTTGATAAAACATGTTTAAACCGCCGCTAGAAAAAGAACTACGGAGCCACAGACACACACATACACACACATATAGCGGTCATACTTATAACACCCCTTATTTTTGTCGGGGGTTAAAAACCGTTAGTCGCAGAATTTGACCTGGAACTACCCGTAACCTTTCTTAATATAATTATCTGTCGTTTATTTATATCTTCATTGTTCATCTATTCCCACTGAGATAGGTGACAAGTGGCGTTGAAGTCATGGCAGTTGAGAAGAAAAACATCTACTCTTTTCTGTGAGAAAAACAAAGTCTCTTGTCTAATCTTAAAACAACAAAGATCGGAAACTTTGGTATCCGTATCAAATTTCAGCCTAAGCTCAGTACTTCACTACATAATTGCAATAAACCTTTGCCGCATCGTCGCTGCATACAAATTGTGCGTGCTTTTAGCACACAACGTTGAGAATCACTTCATATTTATTTACCTAGCGCATAATTGTATGCAAACTTTGACATAACGCGGAATATTATACCCACTAATAATCTAATGTTGAATTTCCATTAGTAAAATGAGTAATATTGAGTTAACTAGTAAACTGGTGCTTGAACGTAGTAATTACCTTTACATGGTAGATACACGTATCTGTACTTATTGCAAACGCGTATGCAAGGGTTAAAATATCCCAGTTGTTCATAACATGTAAGTAGAAATGATTTAAACGGAATGGAATTACAAAGGTTTAATGTTCTGGTTCCTATGTAATATATATAATAGTTTTCGAACATTTCTAACAAAAAACTAAATAAAATCATTGTAATATTAAACGGGCTTTCTACTCACGTTAATTATACGTCGAAAATAGGTTTCCAACGTGTTCAGTTCCTGCTGAAGCAGTTATCTTAATCAGTGAAGGTGACTGATTAGTTTTGGTGACCCTAGGGTCACAGGGACCGGAGTTAATGTGACCTCAAAAGGTCACCAAAAAAATTAAAGTCTTCAAATGGCCGAAAACGTCCAAAAACCCAAAAATGCCATTTTGGACATGCCAGATGTTAATGCACAGAACGGAACATTAATGAAATTCCAGAGTTCAAATTGAAGATTATATTGCCTCTTTCAGCGTTTGATGGTAGATAAATGCGCATTGAACATTGTAATTTAGAATTGAATTTATGGATTGTACGCTAAATTTATCCGTAAATACGCTGTAAAAAGGTAATTAGCACAAGTATTGACCGATTGAAATAGACAAATAGTAATAACTCAGGAATTTAGGTATGTAAATTGGACGGGAAAATTGGGAAGGAACTTAGCCGCATTGGCTGGACTACGGCTCGACGCTGACCGCTGATCGATGGCCGGAGATGGCTCCAATTGCTGGTCTAGACTTTCTAGTATCCCGTGGCACAAATAGATGATGATATTGAGGTACTTAGCAGCTGCACTCGGTGAAAACTTGTCCGACGAATGGCGGCGTCCACCGGCTAGGTTCTTCGTTTGGTTTTCTTCGATATTTCTCGAAAATCACTCGGTCCTGTCACGGTCGCCAGAATGGTGACATTATGAAGCCTTCGCCCCCTTTTCTGGTACCCCCGTACCAATGCTTGTTTTTTAATTTGTGACGCGTCAATAAAGGTCCATGCGGCCGCACTGAATAAAGTATTTTTGATTCTTGATTCTATTACACCTTGGTCCAATAATATTTATTGCTTTCAGTAAAGACGCAGTTTATAAGCGTTTTTGTCATTATTTTGCAAATATTTTTAACTAGCTTGTGCCCGCCGCTTCGCATGCGTTGTACCCGGATAAAAAGCCTATGTGTTAATCCTAGTCAACATCTATACGTTTGCAAAATTTCAGTTCGATACGTACGCTAGTTTTTGCGTGAAGAGGTAACAAACCTCCATACAAACAAACTTTCGGCTTTATAATTTTAGTGAGATAAAACAATGGATGACTCTTTCGACATCCAAGGTCTGCAATCCCTGCCGTCTATTAAGTTAATTATTACAGGTACTTATTTAGAAAATAATTTAATTTGCAAGAAAAGAGCGAACGACATTTTTTTTAAATTATTTTTTTTAAACTGGCGTCGAATCAGAGCTTTTGTTTTTAAACCAGTAGAACAATTATTCAACGTTGATTGTCTAAGTGTTTTACTGGTTCCGGCAGTAGAATGGTACCTCTCCTCCCTCACCCGTGAATGCAGTAAGAATCTGCCAAAGGATACCTCCGAAAGATTGGCAGCAGCGTCGTTCCTTGTATCGACATCCCGAACTGCGCTCGCCAACCCGCCTGCCTAACGTGGCGAGTATGGGAACAAAGCCTCTTCATGATCTTAAAAATCCATGACGGAGGCCTATATCCAGCAGTGGACGTGGACAGCAGCAGTCCTGAGGCTGAGATGATGATGATGATGTCTGCGTGATCCACTAATCCTGAGAAAACCAATTTTCTGCTCGGGGAACCACCTTTGTGGAAGCCAAGTTGAAAGAAATCTGTATCTACAAACAAATCCCACTAATTAAAAGAATCGTAAGTATGTTTTGTAAACTCTTCAAGCAAAAACTAGTCAAAATAATCTAGCCAAAACTTTGCTCATTTTGGACCAGGACTACACATAGGCTACATTTTATCTGCATAAAACGCGTGCAAAGCTGCGGAAACTAGTTATAAATAATAGGTCCAATAACATTTAACCAACAATAAAGCATAGATTTAAATCGTTAGATACGCCCTTACCGTAACGAGACCGTGCCGTTTTGTTTCCACACGAAATTAGCGAGCACGCTCATTTTGAATCAGTCATTCAGCATTCCAGCCGTAAAACATCCACTACTGAACACAGTCCTTCCCCATGGATCTCCGTGAGCCGTGAAAGTTCGTGCAACATGATTGCACAATAAATTATAACAATAGCAGTTTAGTTTATAGGCGAAATCAGTGTGCGTGCGTCGGGATTATTGTTAACACACATTCAAGATAATAATAATATATAAATAATAATAATAAATAATGGACCAATCACACAGCATCATCTAGCCCCAAGCTAAGCAGAGCTTGTGTTATGGGTACTAGATGACTGATATACTTAAGACATTATACTACATAGATATATATTTTTATTATATATAGAATAATGTCACAGTCTTTGCTGTCAGGGAACATCTAACGATTTAAATCTTTGCAATTAAGCAGATGAATATCCACTTCTGATAGGTATACCTACTTAGCAATGGCACATCGATTCCCTGACTTACTTTCAAGTAAATTCGAACCTTCTTCTCAAAGACATAAGGATTGGAATCATCGGAATACTAATCATCTCTGCAGTGGGTTAAACAGAGCTGATAACTACAAATTGATTTGCGTTATCTGTATCTATATTCGTTTCCCAGATGGATCGACCTCCTTGCTTGAAGGTGCATTAAGAAGGTTATAATAATATAAAGTGCTATCCAATAATCTCGATCGCTGGAGTGAATTCAAACGGAAAATTCAGAGGGTATTTTCTGAAGTTAGTAATAGAGATTGAAAAAAAAAGAAAAACACAGATTACTTTTTATGTGGTTGGTTAATTAAGCACAGGAATATCCTCTTCTGATACACTTAGCATCGACACATCGGTTCCCTGATTTACTTACAAGTAAAATTGAACCTTCAGTGCTAAGACATAAGGATTGGAATCATTGATATACTAACCATTTCTGTAGTTTAACCGAACAACAAATTGATTTGCGATCTATATTCGTTTCCCGGATGGATCGACCTCCTTGCCATTCTGTGTCCTTGCTTAGAGGGAAGGATTCAGAAGGTTATTAACTTATTATTTCTCATTATATAAGTAGTGCTTTCTCAGTATTCTCGATGGCCGGAGTGAATTCTGACGGAAAATTAAACGTATGGACTACTTTTTGATGAGGAGAAATGCTTTAATTTGTCAACAATAGAAAGTCTGAACTGTTGCTGAAAATACCCAAAACGCTATTATGGTAACTAGGTTTAAAAGCAAGCAGTGAAACAAAAAAACCCAACCGCAAATTTAAATTTAGAATCACTATACCTAGGAACTCCAGTACTACACACAATTAGGTACATTATTTGATTTGAAATTAATCATTATACTTACCTACATAAGTATGATGATTAGTGGGTAGTGATATGTAATGTAATGTAATTAATTTATTTCATAAAGATACAACTGTACACTTGGAAATGTCAGTTTTCACAACATAACACATATATGTATATTATAATATTATTTATTATTATCTTCTTTATTTATTTCCACAACATAAATATTCTTATATTGGTTTGCAAGAGTAAACAATTTGCTGTTTATTTTCCTAATTTTATTACTGCAAGTATGTTCGTTTTTCATACGCTATAGTTGTGACTCCAAATTCTTCTGTTAATTCTAGCTCTTACTTGTTTGTCTATACATATAGGAGAAGAAATCAGGTAAGGATCCTTCTAAACTTCCGTAACCCCCTATCATTATTTGAATAGGTTCGAATTGTTTTGGAGTTATTCCAAAAGGGTTCTTTAATGCGTTTAACTAAAATGACTAAATGACTAATGCAGCTAGGATATCGAGAATCATATAGTTCATCAAAAACGATTACATACCGTAAAAACTATCATTTATTCAATTAACTGACCAGATTCACAGGAAAATTACCTACAACATAATTTTACGTGTGGTTGCGGATTTCTATAATAACGGGAAAAACACTTTTCTCTCTCAAACCTTCTCCCATCTCTCAATTTTCGAAATATAGTAATCTTCAGAATTACCCTAATGCACTTTATGTTTATGTTTTGCCACGATTTTTTGTATAAGAAACACAAACATGTCCGTGCATAAGGTAACCAAAACGGCCATCACTCAGCGTATGCTGAGACATATGAATTGTGCCTCATATTCTTTCCGTGGTTGCTCTATTGTAGTAGGTACTCATATGAATGTGTTGTGTATTTGTGTACCTAGTAGATATTGACGTACCCTAGCCTAGCCGGGTCCTTATCTGAATCGCGTCAATAAGGTCCATGCGGCCGCACTGAATATTTTTTGAATTTTGAATTTTTTTTTAATCATTCTAAAAATAACTTTTTTTGTAGAACATGTTTTCAATTTTGGTTACACTAACTAAACGATTTGAATTTTTATACTTTTATAATCCTATTGGCTTATAACTAGATGATTTATACAGCCTATGCAAATGGCATGTATGCTGCACGGGTGGCTGCAGTGCGCAGTGCCTAGGACATTATTAGATGGATTATTAGGCTTGCCCGGTACTTTAACTATAATCTCAGTTGATTCGGCTATATTCAGAGGAAAGAACATATTAATACCTCTGAAACTGACTAAGACGCGGGTCTGCTTACAATGGTTTGCTCAAGAAAAAAAAATCCACATTGTTGCGCGGTCGGTATCTGGACCTTCGGACCTCGTAGTTACCTACTTATTTTATAAAACCACTAGTTGGGTTAATTAGTAACCTACTCGCTAATGACATCAGGTAATGGGACTACGCTACGGGTATAGGTACATGTACATCGGTAATTAACGTATAACGTCCGACATTTCCTGTATCCGTTCCTACCTGTTCTTTCCTCTGAAATAGCCGACTAAGCTGAGAGTATGATATAAAGTGCATTGGGGTAATTATGGAGGCTGGGGTCAATTAAAACTTTTTTTTTTGAGAAAATCGTTATTGTGACCTCGTGTGACTTAATTTTATATCCTACCTATTTCGTAATAGGTTTCAATTATAGCTTAATTATCTGGCTATATTACTATATAGCCAGATAATTTAAGCTGATAATACAGTAACTACTTTGCTTTAAATATGCCCGTGATTTAGGTAGGTGATATTTACTACTAATTAGAAAGAAACCTTTGAAAAATGTTTCAATTGATTTCAATTTCCGTATCGGGGTCAGTTGAAACGCTGCCTGGGTTAGGTAGAAACGAGTGTTTCCAACTGTTCTTACAAATGTTTTGGTACTGTTGATTATGTGTATGAAGAGGTTATAGACAGTTTGTTGTGAATCAGAGTTATTTTAACAAACATAATCAGTTTTATTGCTTTTCATTCAAGTTTTACTATCACTGTATGGTACAATAAGGTTACTTCATTATGTTACACAACTTATTCTAATTTGGCAAAATTGATCAGTCAAAATATAGTTTTTAATTCTTACCTACTTGCCTCCCCACTAGCGAGATACTCAACGAGATCAGCGTAGACATAAATATATAACACATATGGTATATATATATATATACATATCTATATCGACACTAAAGGCCCTGGGTTTCCCACAAATCCCATTATGATAATTTTATGTGACACAAAATGAAAGGCAAAATCACATCAGAGATATTTGATGGCAGACCTGAATACCAAAATTAGTTACTCTGATGCTTTCAGAGTGAATTATCTAAAGGCATAAAGCAGCTGTTTAGAATTAGCAAAATGAATGCTGTATTGAACACAATCTGGTTGTAAATTAATTTGAATGGTGGCCACCGACTGGATTACCACAAGCACCCCATTACACTGAAGCACGGTATTGAATGCAACAGCTTGCCAGGGACGAAGCAAGGTAGGTAAGGAGCTGAAATGCCTTTACATCTTCTCGTAAGCACCTACGTAAGCTAAATACCATAGACTTGCAGAAGCTGCCGTCACAGCTATTGATATAGAGGTAGAATGCCATTCAATGTTTTGTTCATTTTTGAAGTCATACATTTTTTTTTGTCAATACATATGTATTTTGTTTTCAGATTAGCAGCTTGATTAATGAACTGGCGACGATATTATACATATAGGGCATTGGCGTTAATCTGGAGATTGGAATATTCCGTTATAAATTCTTACAAACGCAGCTTTATTTTAATGTTGGCAAAACTCTAGGTGCTATTTTTTTTGCCTACGACGCAGTATTATACGCTTATTGCTAACAAAGATCAAACCAGTGCAATGTCAAATTTTCGGAATATGTCCAGCTCTATAATTATCCCAAAGCCGTGTATGTTCGCAGTGAGGTGGCGGCAGTAGAATTTGGCCTCTCCTATCTTGCATATAGATAGGATGCAGTAAGAATCTGCTAATAGATACCTTTGAAAGACTGGCAGCAGCGTCTTTTCGTGTATATCAACACCCCGTACGTGCCTTCGCCAACCCGCCTGCCAAGCGTGGCGGGTATGGCAACAACCCCTTCTGATCTTGGAGATCCATGAGGGAGGCCTAAGTCCAGCAGTAAACGTGGACTGCAGTCCCACGGGTGAGATGATGATGATGACTGTACCTTTAAATGTTAGATGAAGTAATAGGTGGTGGGATCTATTCATCAAATAAGAGATTCACCTTCGCGACACTTACTACGGAAGACCAGCGCTGTGGTACGACTCGTTCTGCCACAGCACATGCTGAGTAGTGACCATTTTTGTCACTAGTTTTAAAACCGAATTGATGACTTTTTTTTTATTTGATTGTAAAAATGTGACAAAATAAACGTTTCTTTATCTTTTCTTTATCTTTACTTAGGCTCATGCAATATTACATCTGCCCCCCTGAATACACCCACGGCATTGGTATTCAATATTTACCGCCATAATGATGAGTTATGTGGAATATTTGTGTCACTAGCAGTTGCGGCAGCTGCTATTAGTCGCGCTTTGACAGAATGGATTACCAATGGGGTAATAAGGAGGTGTATAGCTAGTAGCTAAGCAATGATTAATCAACACTATTCATAAAAAGTTAGATATAATCGCTCTCGGAGCAAGCCGCATTGTCTGCGATCTCCCAAGAGTAGAAGACTTACTAAAGCATCACTATGGGTTTTTGAATGAAACATCGTTTCACGTTAGATAGGTCGCGTGTGACGCGCAAGGGTTGACGCTAAAGCTATTAAGCTATTCTTTTTTTACGGCTTTAATGAAAAAGTGCCAACCGGATGGATTTTCATGTTTCGTGTTTCCAGAGTAAAGTTTGTGTGAATTGGTTGAGATACGGCGATGATCGGAAAAAATCAAGCCGACTGGATGTTATCATTCAAAACGCTGCGTACCTAATCCCCTTGAGATAAAGCAAACAGTTGGAATTGTTTCTCTTTTAAATGTCCACAGAAAAGTCAGCGATGGCACACGTTTATCTTTTAAGGATACCTCGCCATAACCTTTTTGTGTCCAAATATAATGTAATAGGTAATTAAAACGCTGTTTCTCAAACATTTTAGTTACCTGAAGCAATTCATACACAATATAATAGCCCTTTACGCTACCCAATTACAAATAATATTTAGTGAGTCTTATAAAATAAAAATAGTATCTCATCTGCCAGGCGTCCCGCCACAGCTTTTAACCTCATTGCCCCTCTACTGGGTAAAGGTAACCCCTTTCTTCTTCCACTTCTAGCGGCCCATTACTATTTCTGGACATGTGGACCTTTACGCATCCAGGTCGTCTCGCCATCTCCATCTGAGTCTTCCGCGACGTCGTTGCCCGATTCGTGTCCAGTGTGTGACAAGAGCTGGCCAACGTTGATTCACTGTGGTTTCATCATGATCATCATCTCAGCCATAGAACGTCCACTGCTGGACATACATATGCCTCCGTTATGTCTGATCATGACTCATCATCACCAAGCACTGATCATGAGGTTGCCCTACTCACCACGATCCCTTGGCAGATTCTAATTTCATCATCAGGCAAGAGAGGAGGGGTAACACTCTACTGCCGGCACTCTACGGCATGTATAATTAACTCGTTTAGAGGAATAAATAAAACATTTTATTAATTTATTTGTACTGTTACGATTGAATGCGTGTGCTATTCCGGCTTTAATTTCCCGGCTGTTTCTTTATTACCAGTGAATCTAGATTCCCATGAAAACTTTACATTTTTTTCTTTGATTTCCCATGTATCCCATCATCAGAACTGAGTTTTGAAGAATGGGACCTAATTGAAAGTATATTTATTCGAACTCAAAAATAATTTTCCAAGTCGGTTCATAAACGACGGAATTCTGCGGTATCAAAGATTAAAAAAAAATGTTTTTATATACTTAGGTAGTACCTATATATGTAGGTAAAACAGGAGGAGTTTCTCCAGCTGTCTGTATTTTTAATTGTGTTAAATAACGCCTATAATAGTGATTAACATTTATATTACGAGTGATCGTGTCAACTAAATACTTGTAATGATAGCTTCTTTTATCGTTTCTGGGCTATTTACAAGTCTGGTTCGTCGTGACAGTCTGTTCAGCTTGTTTCCCACCATGTCCTCGACTCGTGTCACAAATTATAATATTACGGTGCATTCTGTTACGTATGCATTGCAGTGCGTACGCTCTACGCAGAACTATTGTTTTGAAGATAGCGTACGACGAGATGTCACGGCTGTTGTGGCTTTTGTGTATCTATGTTTTTTTTTGTTAACCTATTTCGTCTTACTTCACAGTTAGAGCACATAAGAAAATTCTTTGATGGACAGTGCAAACTCGCGGGTTAGTCAGCTCAGATAAATTGACCTGTTCTTTCCTCTGACTAATAGCTGACTAGGCTGAGGGGATGGTTTCGATGCTGCCAGCCTGATCCACCTAATAAGGTCCCAGGCACTTCAGCATCCCGTACAGCTTGAAACCAGTCGTAAAGCTTGAATGCCAGTAAGTTTTTCGTCTAACTAGACGAAAAGGCCTTTACATCCATTATAGATTTGGATGGGTTGCCTAGGAGTTCCTAGGCAACCCATCCAAGGTCTCCCTCAAAATCCTCCAACTTTCTCTGTCCTTCCCAGACTCCCACCATCTTCGGTCGAATTTATAATTATCTATTATATTATGACTATTTATTTATGTAAAATAGTTTTGTATATTGTTTTAGAAATCCAAGCAAAAAAGGTTTTTTTATTAAAGGGATATCAGTCCAAGCTGGTTGATGTCGAGCTACGTGTCCTCAGAGACTAGTTTGCAAGAAAACGTTATTTTGGCGGCACACTAAAGGTCGTAGCAGACGTATCAACTCGGAAAGGGATCGTCACCGTATCAACTCGAGCCGTTCAGTATTAGTTTATGAAACTCCCTACTGCAACGCACACTAATCGGAATCGTAACGTAATCGCCTCGCCTCGAGACAAGCTCACGAACCGCGGTGCGGTGCGTAGTCGACTTGCCGTTCCCGCGCTTACGGTTCTCCGTACCCTAGCTTACGGCTCTCCGTACCCTAGCTTACGGCTCTCCGTACCCTAGCTTACGGCTCTCCGTACCCTAGCTTACGGCTCTCCGTACCCTAGCTTACGGCTCTCCGTTCGGATTCAAAATCATTGAACTAGCCGTCAACCAGTGGCTGGCGAGCGGCGTCGCCTAGCCGTAGCCGAGTCGACGTATCGGAGCTGATCCGCTTTGGTTTCGTGCTTACGTTAGGTTGATGACTGTTTGACGGCGACGCGAAAGGCGATACGGTTACGATCCCTTTCCGAGTTGATACGTGTGCTACGACCTTCTCGTGATGTACCTACTCATTAACTTAGTTTAGTTTTGGTTGTATGTGATAGATATCGTAGTAAACGGGAACACCTAATTTTATAAAACGTTTATTTTTGACACTAAAGAATATATTTTCATTTATTATTTGTTAAATTAGGAAATTCAATAACGACGCCACGGTATTATTTGTTGAACGTAGCGGCGACAGACTTTTAAGAAAATAATATTGTCGAAAGCTAGGCAATTACTCAAACTGATTTATGTGAAGGTTTGTGGCCAATACATGAGAGGAGAGTACAAATTAAATGATAGGTGCTTTGGTAGTTTGTTGCCTTTATGTACACGATCGAACCTCTTATCGAGCAACTTTGTACTGTGGTTATTTAGGGTCCCTTACCCAAAAGGTAAAAACGGGACCCTATTACTAAGGCTCCGCTGTCCGTCTGTCTGTCTGTCTTCTAGGCTGTATCTCATGATGATGTATTTCTGTTGCCGCTATAACAACAAATAATAAAAAGAGAATAAAACAAAAATATTTGAGGGGGCACCCATGCCACAAACGTGATTCTTTGCCGTTTTTTGCTCGATGGTACGGAACCCTTTCTGCGCGAGTCCGACTCGCACTTAGCTGATTTTCTAAAGGACATTTCTATGCAACAGGATAGCGTCGGTACTCCCATAGCGTGGGTACTACTATAGTATTTTATAGAGACCAAAGCCCTCCTATACGTACACATTTAATTCCGCTGGCCAACTCTACTGCCACACGTGTCATCGGATATTTTAACCTTTGTTTGTTATAAGCTTGTATTTACTTTCGTGCTCCATTTCTATAATATTTCTAAAAGTGAAGACTTGTTATTAGCCGTTTGATTCTAGATTACTTATATATATTATGTTTGATTTGTGCTGTTAGTCTTCCTAAAATAAATAAATAAAATAAAATAAGTTTGTCTGGCGAGCCACATCAGGGCTCATATATCGTAAGAAGTAAAAACAAATAACTCGGAGGTATTTTAGGGTCGCCGTCAACGAAATCGATTAGGATTACTAATTTAATATCGGTTTTAAAGAATTATTATTTCTCATTAAGAACATTAATATTCACATTTAAGGATTGTATTATTCTACATGTCTACGCATTAGTGCGCTTACCTGCTAACCTTAACGACGAGCTCTGTGGCGCAGCGGGCGAAGGTCCGCCTGCGACGCAAGGGGTTGCGGGTTCGATTCCCGCCTCGGGACAAATGTCTGTACGATCTGCAGATATTTGTTCAGGGTGTTCTGTCTGGGTGTTTTTCTTTGTTTTGTATATAATAAAAATATCTATCTATGTAGTACAATGTATTAAGTATATCAGTCATCTAGTACCCATAACACAAGCTCTGCTTAGCTTGGGGCTAGATGATGCTGTGTGATCTGTCCAGCATTAAATCATTATTTATTTTAAATAATTAAATGAACTTTACACAACAAATAGTACTCGTACCATCATCATTACTGCCATAGAACTAGTGTCCATGTCCACTGCTGGACATAGGCCTCCCTCATACATCTCCAATATCATGAAGGGATTGTTGCAATACTCGCCACGCTTGGCAATCGGGTTGGCGAGCGCAGTATGGGATGTGGATGCACGGAAAGTCGCTGCTGCCCATCTTCCGGAGCGGAGAAAACCCTTGACAGATTTTTACTGCATCCACAGGCAATAGAGAACAGGCAACATTCTAATGCCGGCACCTCACGGCAAAGAATACTCGTATACCTGAGCAGAATGTAGCTTATTCGCGTGATGGTAGAGCGTTTTTAAATTAGTTTGTTCCATGTAGAATACAAAATCAGAATATTCTAATCTAAAAACATCATCATCATCATTTCAGCCGTAATACGTCCACTACTGAACACAGGCCTCCCTCGTGGATATTCATGAGGGGTAGTTGCCATACTCACCACGCTTGGCTGGCGGGTTGGCGAGCGCAGTATGGGACGTTGATACACGGAAAGACGCTGCTGCCCATCTTCCGGAGGTATCCCTTAGCAGGCTTTTACTGCATCCACGGGCATGAGAGGAGGGGTAATATTCTACTGCCGGCACCCCACGGCAAAACAGAACTACTTCCTATCCTTTATTTCCTACAGAATATGATTTAGAAAAAGTTTAAACTGATCGAATATAACTTAAAGGTCTAAATTTCTAAATTTTCATTTAAATAATATGTTTAGAATAATTTGAGATGGATAGCTTATATTATATTAGCTTTGTGTTAGATGTTATTTTAACAAAAAAGCTTGTTGTTGCTGTTAATTGTAAATCTTAGTACCAATTAGGAATCCTAATTAGCAACTACCTAGTAATTTGTAATGCAATCGGATTAATCATCTCGAGACGAGTAGAGAACGCAAGAGGAAGTATTTAACGCCCTTGCAAGATTTCAAGTGAAAAAAAAAATATTTACCAAAAATTACTATGTACTTGTTTCGAAAATGACTTCGGTGTTTAGCCGTGGGGTGCCGGTGTAGATGTTGCCTCTCCTCTTGTCTGCGGTTGCAGTAAGAACCTGCTAAGGGATACCTCTGGAAGATAGGCAGCAGCATCTTTCCGTGTATCAAGCCGCCTGCCAAGCGTGGTGTGGCAACAACCCCTCATGGAGATCCATGATGTGTCAGTGGATGTTTTACGACTGGTATGATGCTGATGATGATTAAAAAATTATAAGCGCTGGACTAAATGTATCATAAAACGCTTTTTTGCTGAAAAAAACATATCGCGACTTAATATAATTAATGGAATCAGGCGTTACTTTGCGGAAATCTATGACAATAAAATGCAATGAAAATATTTAGTTTTAATTCCGCTCATGAATTCCGCAATGAGCGGAATTAAAACTAAATATTTTCATTGCATTTTATATTGCGACTTATCAAACCGCGCCGCTGTGGCTTCATGTTTTATGGGCAGGCCCGGACGAAGGGATCCAGGGTCTCTAAGGCACTTGGTGTTTAAGGGGCCCCTTCCTTACAATATTTTCTACATGCATCATGATTTTATTTATTTATTCATGAATGTTTCGCCTTGAAGGCCCCTAAGCTTGGAGGTCTTGTGGGCCTAGGGGCTAATCCGGGTTTATGGGCGGTTGCCACATGACGCCAAGTTCGTAATCTTCCTGGAAGATCTCGTAGATCACATTTAGGTATAATTCTGAGTGAAATCAAATATAAATTCAAATTCTTTATTAATAACACCTCAAGCTAGTTCTCGTCTCGCGGCCCTCGGAGGCGGCCACGAACGGTGCTTATGAAAAGGGCCTCTTAATGGTCTACGAAACGTCAGCAAGATGATAATATAGGTACGTGGTCTACGTCCACCATCCACGGGCCTAAGAGATAATATTCCACTACCGGTACCTGCGGCATTTTTTTGTAACTTCCAAATAATACGTTTTTTCAAGGCTTTTAAAAAAGGCGATTGATCCATTGATGACCTCTTCATTCGACCCGAATCTTTCACTATCCAGCCATTTCTTCAGGTTTGGAAACAACAAATTGTTGCAGTGGGCTGAATCTGGAGAATATGCTGGATATGGTAGCAGTTCGTAGCCCAATTTATGCATTTTGCCATGGTAACACACGCACGTGTGCAACAGTGCATTGTCTTGATGGAACAACACTTCTTCGTCGCCAAATGTGGTCGTTTTTGCTTCGAATCAATATACAGATACAAATCTGTTATACAGCTCTGAATAATATTAGTGTGTGATGTATCCATGATCCGTCAACGGTTACGAAACGGCGCAAAAACTATGTGTTGTTCAGCAAAAACTCGTTCGTAATCCGAACGAGTTTTTGCTGAACATCGCCAAACAATCCTTTGAGTAGTCACACGGTTGCGCTTATGGTCGAGTGTAAGCAATCGCGGCACCCATCGCGCAGATAGCTTTTCATGTCCAAATATTCATGCAAAATATAATGAGTTAGAATTCAATATTTGCTTTCAATGGCTGTTAAACACAAACATAATGAAGCAACTTGCTCAAAATTTATCAGTAGTCTATTACTAGATGGCAATTGAAGGCAGCAGTGATGCATTTAAAGTTACAGGGCGGGAAATTCAAAAAGTCACTGGCCGCTGGTAGCTGTGGAAATGAATTGGTGTCAGTTTTGTGTGTGTGCGGGACTAAATGTATCATAAAACGCTTTTTTGCTGAAAAAACATATCGCGACTTAATATAGCTAATGGAATCAGGCGTTACTTTGCGGAAATCTATGACAATAAAATGCAATGAAAATATTTAGTTTTAATTCCACTCATGAATTTCGCAATGAGCGGAATTAAAACTAAATTATTTTGTATTGCGACTTATCAAACCGCGCCGCTGTGGCTTCATGTTTTATGGGCAGGCCTGGACGAAGGGATCTAGGGTCCGGCACTTGGTGTTTAAGGGGCCCCTTCCTTACAATATTTTCTACATACATCATGATTGTATTTATTTATTCATGAATGTTTCGCCTTGAAGGCCCCTAGGCTTGGAGGTCTTGTGGGCCTAGGGGCTAATCCGGGCCTGGTTATAATAAATAAATAAATGCTGGACAATTCACACAGCATCACCTAGCCCCAAGCTAAGCAGAGCTTGTGTTATGGGTACTAGATGACTGATATACTTAATACAATAAACTACATAGATAGATATTTTTATTATATATAGAAAAACACCCAGAACACCCTGAGCAAATATCTGCAGGTTATGGGCAGTTGTCACATGACGCCATGTTCGTAATCTTCCTGGAAGATCTCGTAGATCACATTTAGGTATAATTCTGAGTGAAATCAAATACAAATTCAAATTCAATTAATTTATTAATAACTCCTCAAACTAGTTCTCGTCTCGCGGCCCTCGGAGGCGGCCACGAACGGTGCTTATAAAAAGGGCCTCTAAATGGTCTACGAAACGTCAGCAAGATGATAATATTACGTGGTCCACGTCCACCATCCACGGGCCTAAGAGATAATATTCCACTACCAGTACCCTGCGGCATTTTTTTGTAACTTCCAAATAATACGTTTTTTCAAGGCTTTTAAAATAGGCGATTGATCCAGTGATGACCTCTTCATTCGACCCGAATCTTTCACTATCCAGCCATTTCTTCAGGTTTGGTAACAACAAATTGTTGCAGTGGGCTGAATCTGGAGAATATGCTGGATTCGGTAGCAGTTCGTAGCCCAATTTATGGATTTTGCCATGGTAACACACGCTCGTATGCACCAGTGCATTGTCTTGATGGAACAACACTTCTTCTTCGCCAAATGTGGTCGTTTTTGCTTCGAATCAATATACAGATACAAATCTGTTATACCTACAGCTCCGAATAATATTAGTGTGTGATGTATCCATGATCCGTCAACGGTTACGAAACGGCGCAAAAACTATGTGTTGTTCAGCAAAAACTCGTTCGTAATCCGAACGAGTTTTTGCTGAACATCGCCAAACAATCCTTTGAGTAGTCACACGGTTGCGCTTATGGTCGAATGTAAGCAATCGCGGCACCCATCGCGCAGATAGCTTTTCATGTAGCATTCATGCAAAATATAATGAGTTAGAATTCAAGATTTGCTTTCAATGGTTGATAAACACAAACTTAATGAAGCAACTTGCTCAAAATTTATCAGTAGTCTATTACTAGATGGCGATTGAAGGCAGCAGTGATGCATTTATTAAAGTTACAGCGCGGGAAATTCAAAAAGTCACTGGCCCCTAGTGGTAGCTGTGGAAATGAATTGGTGTCAGTTGCATTACAATTTAAATATATTCCAGTTAAGTTAGGCTAATACTAGTACAGATCACAAAGTAAAAAAAACAAAGTCAATCTTTAAGCTTTCATGAGCTTCCAAGTTTAAACTTTGAAATCATTAGCATGACGTGTGCTAACGGTTCAGCAACTTTAAATGAAAGTACCCACATGTAAAGATCTCACCTAGAGAAGACCATTATTGTAAGATGTGTCTGTAATTAACAAACACCTGTTATAAATAACAAATGAGGCTATACTCCATCTGAATACACTTGGGATGCCGGACACGTACCCTCGTACGCAGTAGCATTGATTAGTGATGTTTCTTTAATCATCATCATCATTTCAGCTGCGGTCCACGTACACTGCTGGATACAGGCCTCATGGATTTTCAAGATCATAAGGCGGTTGTTGTCATACTCGCCACTTGGCAGGCGGGTTGGCGAACGCAGTACGAGAAGTTGATCCAGGGAATGACGCCGCTGTCCAGGAATCTGCAGTAAGAATCTGCCACTACAACATCCACAACGGAACAAGGTGAAGCAACATTCTACTGCCGGCGCCCCACGTCTAACGGTTTCTCTAATTGTTAAACGATTGACCTTTAGCTTGAAGTGAATCGATAACCAGAATAAAAATTGTATAAAAAATATTTTTGTACACCTAACATTATTTTTTTTATTATGTAACGAAAATTCTGTTATTTTATCACATAAGTATGGTGGAGATGAGGATGGAGGCATAGCTTTTTTTAAAATAATAAATTAAAGTACGGATTTAGAAAAAACAAAATTTTAAAATGCAATGGTTTCGTACCTAAGTACTATGTTCTTAGCTATCCACGACCGAAGAATATTATAAATTCTTACAATGTCCGATGAAAGATTGAATAAACATATCAGGACAATTATCTTGGTTAGTTTTGGCACTATGACGCAAATTCATTAATGGCCATAGTGGCCATCTTTGGAGATCACAGGTTGCCGGAAGCCAATTTACTAGTGGCCACACACGAAGCAACCTGTTGACGTAGGTTAATAAAAATAGGCAACACGAAACATCTTAAATAAGTCTTAAGGGGAGACAACAGTACTAAACTGTTTTTAAGGATGAACGAGTCGCTCATCTTTCCATACAAACGTGGAAGGGTAACTACTCCACTGTTTGACGTTAACCATCCAACACTAAGGATTATATCAAATTACCTCGTCATAATCTATGTTTGTATACACCCCAAACCGTAAAAAAAGTATTTATTTCAAAAATACAAGCTTCTAAACTTTCGTATTTCAACACTGATTTTAGCCAAATTTGGACGAAACTAAATAATATAAGGAGAAAGAAAACTCAAAAATGAATGCCGTTCCGACATAGTTTAATTATTCAAAATAAATGTTGTTTTGAAAATATTACGCTCAAGTTTTTCTATTTATATTTTTGCGCGGTCGGTTTAGGAATTAATCATTGTGCATTTCATTCTAGCGCGCGGGTAAACATTTGAATATGTCGTAGGAGTGTCTTAATAAATAAATAAATAAACACACTATGTCAGATGAGATAGCATACATTTAGGCCGCGCTCACTGACGACTTTGCCTCCGCGACTAGTTGGACCTTAAAAGTAGGTAAGTTCAGATATCTCCCCAAACTAATCGAACGAGTGAGCGAGGTGAACTAAGTTCTTAGTGGCAACTAGGCGTTTCGGCTCAATCTTTGTATGTATTTCCGCAATTTTACTCCGAGGATAAATCTTCAACGGATGATGACCGGATTTTGATGTTTAAAACATAAGGAGTTTACATCAATACAAATCGATGTCGCGGAGGGTTTTCGATAAATGGTGTAGGTTTTGAGATATGGGGCTGTAATTGATATTTTTTATCTCAAGACATCTCTTGAAAGCATTATCTTTTTTTTGTTCGAGAATATCCTTTGAACTAACAATTCTATTTTGATGAAAAATCACATCAATACAAACCGCTATCGTGGGCGAATTTCGATTTTCGATAAATTTGGTAGTTTTTCATATTTTTTTTTACATATATTTTTGTCTGCGAATAACTCCTGAAAGGATTAACCAATTTCCATAAAATTTAAAACATAAAAAGATAAAGCAAATGCAAATTATATAACTAAAAAATTAACAATTATAAAAATTGTTCATAAATAAACAATTTTACAGTAGCGAAAGTATTAATAGTGCATTATGATAAAACATTAATAAATACACTATAAAAGTCAACAGAATATTATCTGGTTATTATGGTTTGGCTTTACAGTTCAGGTAGCTTACCAATTTAATCTTAGCTGTAAAACAGTATATATATATATATATGTATATATATAGAAAATAGGTTATTGGAGGCATTGAAGTACTATTACTAGATTGGAGGGGGAATCTAGTACTAGTACTTCAATGCCTCCAATAACCATATTTTCTATCGATTTTTAAAAGAAGCAATGGCAGCAGTATTCGTTGGCAATCTGTTAAAGATCAGAAAAGGACGGCCCAGAATCTACACAGATTTTTCGGATTTAGTCAGTAGGTATGTGCGGTGGAGTGACAAAACTTTAAAATTACTGTTAATACGCATAGTGCGTTTTTCATTTGTGCCACGACGCTGGAACAAGTCTAAATGTGTGTGAGTAAGAAGAGCCAAATGAAATAATGTACTCGCACGGTAGGAGAAGAACTTTAGCTCCTTGAAAATGTCTCTACAAGAGTTGGGTATACCCACCATAGCCCTGTGCGGCTGCACGTTTCTGCAGGACAAACGCGCGTCCCCATAACTCAAAATCGTACGTGATAGAGGGGATAGTGGCGAAATAGCGCTAGCCCACCACGTCATGGGTCGCTTTGCTCGCCAGTCTGCGCAGAGCAAAGCATGCTCGCCCGAGAGCAGAGTTTCTATATGTGGGTGTACCTATAGATTATTACTATATTGGAACTAGCATTGGTACGGGGTACCAGAAAAGGGGTCGAAGGCCTCAAAAGGTCACCAAAGGTCAAATATGGCATTTTTGGGTTGTTGGGCGTTTTCAGCCATTTGAAGACTTTTATTTTTTTGGTGACCTTTTGAGGTCACAATAACTCTGGTCTCTGTGATCCTAGGGTCACTAAAATCAATCAGTACCCTTCTCCCATTAAGACGATGCTAACAAAAAAGGTTTCATGTAAATCGGTCAACGCGTTCGGTTGTAATCCTCTCATGCGGACAGACAGACAGTGCTATGCATATGAGGGGGCTTCGACACCTAATATCGGGTATTTATCGCGTAATTACCTTTATTTTATTTTATTCTCGACGTTTCGACCGGATTGCACTTGGTCGTGGTCGCAGCTACAGAGTTCTGATGATGGGATCTATGAGGAATCGAGGAAACTACTCAAATATTGTAGTTAAATTTATAGAAATTTTGCCATATTTAGCTCAAGACCAAGGTATGAGTAATCCATTAAGGATTATATAATAAAGAGATTATGCTGCCACCTGTCGCGGACTTTTTTGTAGATCTATTCAAAAGCAATAACTCCTGAATACATTACTTGCACATAACTTTATTGGTTTACGCGGCGCACGTCAGAACAGCTCCCAGTCGGCATGAAATTTGCCGACATCTTTAACATTCGAAATTTAACAAACGATTTTTTTTAAGCTTACTTGTGTAGTTTTGTTACACCCGCGGAGTGGGGCATTGGTGACCTGTACTACACCTTCTCACGAATCTATCCCAGGCACCAGCCTCTCACAAAACAGGTTGACATTCGCCAAATTGGTATATAAGCACCTTGTAACCTCAATATTCTAAGTTTAAAACCTATTGTGAGAGCAAATAAAAGTTTTACTTATTATTATTATTGTTTATTCTTCGTCATAGTTTAGCGAACTGACGCTTAATCTTAATTCAATAATAATGAACTTTTAAACCTCTTAAAATACTCTATGCATTGGTGAACACCGCATAAAAATCCGTAACGTGGTTTAGGCAAAATACGCGGCTAAACAGACAGACAGACGCGGGGAAGCGACTTCAATTTACACTTAGATTTTACTCTTTGACTAGATAGAGGTAAAATTATTAAAACACAAAAGTAAGTATCTTTTTATAGACTACGTGGAATGATTTATAAAGCGTCAGCAACTGGCATAAATTTGCTGTGCAGGACGCTAAGTGGTTAGGACATTTTTAGATGAACTAGGCTTGTATACCCGAGACCATGACAGGTGCAATCCAGTTGATAAATACCTGGTTACATGTATATATAAAATGTGTTGTGGTCGCGAAAGTTTAAAAAACCACGTGCACATTTAACAAGCATCGTATGGAAACCCGCGGCTTGTTAGCTTTCAGACGCATTGACCTGCTCTTTCATCTGATTAATAGCTGATTTAGCTGAGAGGATGGTGCTGAGCAAGACTATTCCACCTAACAATGCCCCAGGCACTGCAGCGTCCCTTCCAGCATGCATACCAGTTGCTGATGCTGCATACCTAAATCATCTACAATACATGCAAAGGCCTTTGTTTGTTTGTTCTTGAATCTCTGGTGGGCTCAAAGTTCCGTTGTCCCAGTAACAACAATCTTATAATTTTATTTACCTTCTATCACAAATTATTCTTAGCCTACCCCGGAAAACCCGTACCGCGACCCGCCGTTACTAAATTCCCGATAACATGTGACACAAATTCGTATCACCACGTATCACACAGTTCATAGAACTCAAAGTACTCTAAGTATGTGCATGTTTACACATTACCTACTAAGTATATGAGTCAATCAGTCATTACGTTATCACCTCGAAGTTGCGTGTCTGGAGAATTGGAGAAATGGTGATACAGATGGTCTAGCAGTTTGTTAGGAGTTATCAGTTGCCATTGTCCGCATGTGACCGTAGTCAATAACATTCTTGAACTTTACTTATACTTTGTTTTATGTACACAACGTTCGTGTTGAAATGAATTGCTTGTATTTGAGAAGGAAGCAGATCCCTCAAGTTTCAAAGGAATAATCGGATTTAGTGATGTTAAATCTGCCGCATGTATACCGCAAGCAATTCGCTTAGGAAATTTTGGGTTAGTTTTAACACTTTCAACCAAATAGCCAATAAAGTAAGGGATGGTCAGACCTTATCAACTTCCTTAAACATTCTACCATGAACCAAGGGATACGATGTGGGATGGCACCACGCGCCTCATAAATGACCTCCATTTGGCATAGCATAGGTAAATCACAAGTAAGAGCACTCTTTCATACCACCAATACCTATTACTACGAAACTGCCTGAATGGAGACGACGTCATATACAGGAGAAGGAGACCTTTCGAAGATGAAAGAAAACGAGAACTGGATTTAAAGCGTGACCAACCCAAACAAGACCGCCTTTTAATATAAAACAAGCAGTCCCGGCGAACTTCGTATCGCACCTACTACTGCAACTCTCTACAACAACTCGACTACTATTTCTCTACAACTACTCGACTACTATTTCTCTGCAACTACTATTATTACTCAACAACTACTCTACAGCTAATATACTACTACCACTACTCTTTTACTCAAAATCTTAGATCATTGAAATCGGTCCAGCCGATCTAAGTTAAAGGTGGTGTAACTATCCCGACTTTGCTTGCTGCCGTACGCGCAAAGATCGGGCACCTACATTATGTAGTTTTAGAGCTAAACACCAAAGTCTGTTTTGTAAACAAATAAATAAAATTAAACCGAAAACGTCTTGGCGGATTATCATTATTATTACCACAATTGAAGAGTGGCACAAGTTTAAGAGAAGTTTTAAAATATACTGCGTGTTTGTATAACATGCCTTATCCCTATACGTCGGTATGCCTCCGTCCGATGTCTCCTCAGAATTCGATTTACAACACACAAGGCACGCCGTTATGCGGTTCCGCCTCTTTACCAAAGGCACAGATTCAATTGCACTGCAGAACGTAGGGATGCCACTCAAAATCGCGGTTCTCTTTTCTTGTCTTCTTCCTTGTGACTTCGAAAAGAAGGAGGTTCTCAAGTCGTCTGTACTTTTATAACTTTGTTGTCTCAGAACTCCGTCGTTTATGAACAGAATTGAAATAAATATTTATGAGTTCGAATATCCTTCAATTAGGTCCAAAACTCAGTTTTCATGATGGGATCGATAAGGAATCGAGAGAACTTCTCAAATATTGAAGACAAATATCTGCAGAAAAGCAAAATTATTTTATGTCCCTGGTGGGAATCCTACCCGCCACGGAGGTCGGCATTAGTAGGATGTATCTAATATTTTAAAGTTACAGAGTTTGTTTAGTTGAACGCTCTAATCTGAGGAACAACTGGTCCGAATTGTAAAAATCTTTTGGTGTTGGATAGCCCAACGTGACCTTTTGAGGTCACAATAACTTCGGTTTCTGTGACTCTAGGGTCACCAAAATCAATCAGTACCCTTCTCTCGTTAAGATGGTGCTAACAAAAAAGGTTTCAGTAAATCGGTCAACGCTTGTAATCGTCCCATACACAGACAGACAGACAGAGCACTATGCATATTAGGGAGCTTCGCCCCCTAATATATACAGAATAAGTATATTCTTAGTCCTGAGATAGAAATAAAATAATAATAAATTAGGTAGCCAGTTAGCCCATTAGGTAGTAGTAATAAATAAATAAGTTGCCGTGGGGTGTCGGCAGTAGAATGTTGCCCATCCTATCTTGCCCGTGGATCCACGGGCAAGAGAGGATGGGAGAGGACCTCCGGAAGATAGGCAGCAGCGTTTTTCCGTGTATCAACATCCCGTACTGCGCTCGCCAACCCGCCTGCCAAGCGTAGTGAGTATGGCAACTACCCCTCATGGAAATCCATAAGGGCTGCCTGTGTCCAGTAGTGGACGTTTTACGGCTGAAATGATAAAATTCGGTAGGTAATGGTTCATTAATTCAACTCGATATCGACAACCCTATAGCTGGTCCCGCGAATTAGTAGAAGATTGAATACAAGAGGTGTCGGGTTACGGACTTACGATCGCCAACCCGACTATAAAGAAACAGAGCTATTATGTCGTAGGGAAAACCGGGTTGTTATTATTCAAGAACTTTGTCTCAGTCACTACTGAGACAATGTTCAACAAAATAACGACATTTGGACCTACCTCTATTAAGATTACATTAAGAGTATAGAGAATCTACCTCACTAGGAAGCACATTTCGAAGTATCATCATAAATGGCATAAATCTATAAAAAATCAAGCAGCGTGTGTTTGTGAGGATCTAGCCATGTCTAGTGCCGATACGGCGGCGATAGCAACGGCCAGAAACTGACTGACAAATTCTGTTCCTGGTGATGTTGAAGAAAGTACAGCCCGTTGGTGGCATAAATCTCGCATTTTGGACAAAAGGAAAATAAACTATAAGAAAATACACTGCGACTTTAATAAACGCAATAGGTGCTTTCATTCAATCTCATCTATTAGTCATTTCATGAAATAATATCACATGTCACTTCACAAATTTACTCTAGAATTACAAAACAAGCTTTGCGTTGTCAGAAATAAGAATGCAAAATAATTTTCCGACTGCCTTTGCCGTCGTTTAATGCAGGCAACCAAAAGAACATTTCATTTCAAACTACTGCAAAATTGGATTGCTTTATTTATATGTTAAATTAAATCACAATTATCATAAAAATATTAATAACTGATCAAATCAAGAGCCATCAAGAGATGGTTCTGTAATCGAATCAGACGGAGGAAACACAGGAAGTCTTTAACCGTTTATAAAATAATTCTTAATAATTAAGTAGGCTTAAAACAATAAAATCATAATATAATTTTCACGGCAAAATTTTAAACAAAAAATATGAATAATTAACGAAATCATGACAGTCAGAGGTTAAAACGAACGTTAGGATGAGGGTTATCTTTCAAAGCAATCCTTAAAATTACTATCAAAGGCAGCAATGATTCAAGAATCATCTTTGTGAGAAAATTAATTTCATTATATAGCGTGCAAATTTCTTTGGATACATTTTTTCAGCATTTTTTTAATTCTCAAGCAAACCGACTTAAAGTCAACCTTTATCTACCTAGATCCTAGAGCATTAACTATATTTAAGCGTAAACCGTGGTACAGTTATGATGTATTATTTGTGGGTAATTAAGAAACGCATATTATGAGTATGAGCTTTTTACTAGTAGTAAGTAGTTCGTTTCAGCCGTAAATACGTCCACTACTGAACACAGGCCTCGCTCATAGATCTCCATGAGGGGTAATTGCCATACTCACCACGCTTGGCAGGCGGGTTGGCGAGCGCAGTACGGGATGTTGGTACACGAGAAGACGCTGCTGCCCATCGTCCGGAGGTATCCCTTAGCAGGCTCTTATTGCATCCATGGGTATGAGAGGAGGGATAACATTCTACTGCCAGCACCCCACGGCGTACTGCCGGCACCCCACGGCGTACTGCCGGCACCCCACGGCGTAAGTAGTAAGTACTTTTTGTAAATAGCTTATTCTGGGAAGTACTACCATTATACCTACTAGTATTTTGCCGCAAAGCAGTATTTTTATTAATGAAATATCTGCTATTCTAATATCTGCTTCCTGCGTTCTGGTTTGAAGGGTAAGAGGGCCGGTTAAATTACAGGCCCATGAGACCTACAACTCTATGTCTCAGGGTGATGGGCGCAGTGCAGTGCAGCGCTGGTCACGTGCTTAGTTAGAGTGAACGTGATCACCGCGGGTATTGCAGTTTTAATAGGTAGGTAGAGGTTACCGCTCATCATCAGGTGGGCCTTCGGCTTGTCTCGTCATATAAAACTATAAAACTTTTGAGGTAATTTATCATTCATGAATCATCATCATCATCGTCACAGCCGTAAGACATCCACTGCTGGACATAGGCCTCCCTCATCGACTAAGAGATAATATAATAATATAATATAATATTGCTGGACAAATCGCACAGCATCATCTAGTCCCAAGCTAAGCAGAGCTTGTGTTATGGGTACTAGAGGTAGATGACTAGATCCGAGTACTGATCATGGGGGTTTTGGTATACTCACCACACTTGGCAGTCGGGTTGGCGAGCGCATTGCGGTATGATGATACACAGAAAAACGCTACTGCCCATCTTCCGGAGATATCCCTGAGCAGATTTTTACCTGCAGATTTAAAGCAACGCCTACAATATGAACTTCGCTCGAAATCAAACACATTACCGTTGCAAGCATTAATCAAGGCATCAATACCCGACATTAAAAGTCATGTTCGACATAATGTTCCTTTTCTCTCGCCAGATGGTAATAACATGCGCTCATCTCCTGCCCATCGACATGGAAATGCATGGTAAATTAGCAAAAAATAATCGACAGATGCAGCGGTATACTTTCATATCAAACATTTGAAGGATGTGTGTGTCTGCATGTCCTTTGGCCAAAAGATTTCAAAAGAAAAACTAAACACATTTCAATTACCTAAACAAAGCACTTAAATAAGGTTGTTCGCTTCAGAAAACATTTTTCTACTGATTAAACCTCTTTACTTATATTCCTCTTGTCCATCATTACATAAGATATCGCTATACTAGTGTACGCTACTGTATTAAATTACCTGTGGTCTATTTTAGGGTTTCGTAGTACAACAAAGAACCCTTATATGTACCTACCCATACACGTGAGATAGGGATGAACTTTTTTTTTCTTGATTGTTATATCGTGTGGGGTATCGATGAATTTTAAAACCATTTAGGGGCTGCTAAGATCATTCTTTGATCTATGGTTCCGTTTGCGAATTATTAAAGTTTTATTTATACTTTATTCGAGGAGTTTAGATTTTAAACTCTAAAATTTAAACTGCTGGCTTTACAAATCTGAAAATAATCATAAATGTAATTTTAACAATTACCTCTCTAGGAAACTATATACTCGTATATTTCGGAGAAGTTGTCACTCAAATTATTAATACGGGCTACCAACCGTACCGGAATAGGTACTTTAGACCGAAAACTTAATTAATTCCTGGTAGTATGTTTAGATAAACGAAAAACACGTACACCAACTTTTAACAACAAGTCTACGGTTAACTACGAACCCTACAAAGCGCGTTCCGACATGGACTTGGCCTAATTTTTTGAATCGCTCGCATCGCTTGTAGGACTAGCATGACAATTTCGTTTAACGCGATTGTTTGAAACCACTCGTTTCCAGTGAAGTAGATATAGTATTTTTTTCTAGTCTAGGTACTCTAGTTCAATACTAAATATCAGTTCTGAATATAAAAACAGTTTAATCATTATTTGCATCTTTAATGTTTACCAATATTAATTATGTGTACTTACCTCAATACAAAGACTGTAATCTCATTGTAATCGAAGTCCAATACGTTGATAAAAATAAAACTCCCAAGAACTAAAAGGAACATTCCCAACTGGTCTCTACAAAATGAACGGCATTTTCAAGATTGCTATCAACGCGATGATGTGAAGGACAAAACAAAGTCGGGAGAAAAAGCAAGTCGGTAAGCTGAGGCACGTCTCGACTCCCAGTCCTTTGGTGTAGCCGCTGACCACAATTCACAACAGATAACAGAACAGTTTGTAAGGACAAGGCCCGTGCATTTTTCAGTCGAGATTATCTGCCGCGATACCGCCTCCGCCGCCGTGTTGGTTTGCTCATTATTTTGCCGGGACCAGCCAGCTAGTAGATACAAAGGCTATCTTCACTAGTTGCTTCGTAAATAACGATAGAGCCGGAACTTACACGTATCTGAAGAAACCCTATCTGTCTCATACCTTTCTAAAGTTGACAGAATACGTGAACCAATGTAGTCCAATTTTCCTGGAGCTTTACAATTTCGAATGGGGATATTAGATACTTAGTAGAGTCTAAGGGTCTAAGAGTGTCATATCTTGTAATGTTATGTTACTGTTTAAGATATATGTAAATAATTGCGTCACATTAGAAGGTAAGATGACAGGTAAATTGACTCAGGCATTTGGCAAGATATTTTTATCATAGGTGTTCTATTTATTTAATTTCCAACACTCAAAGTGCTCAAAAAATGTGAATACATAGGGTGCATTATAATATGTGAACTAAGCTGACAATCTCCTCCTCTCCACCCCCTTGCTCAGAACGTCGTTTATGTCAAACTCTTTTTCGGTTGCGACTGTTCGGTTATGGAATGATCTACCTTCTGTCATCAAAAAGAAGGAGTCCAAGGAGTCATTTAAAAAGTCAGTACGTGAACACTTTCTATAAGTCATAATATGTTGTAATCTATTTCTGTACTCAACTCACTCTTTGCTACAGCTATAAACCATATTTAAAATATGCATTTGTATATTTATATGTAATCCATGTATATTATATAAATATATATTATATAGGAGTATATATTAATTTTCAATTATATTTTATTAGTTTATGCCTTAGGTATTGTATTTATTGTATCTTTATATATCTATTATCTTTAATATTAGCAAAAGATGCTATTTTAATAAAACACGCCACACCATATTTCTGCACGCCCAGGATGACTGGCAGAGAATGCTTTAGCATTAAGTCCTCCTTACACAATTGTTATGTGTTAAAGTGTTAAATAAATAAGCCGAAAGGGGGTGATTTTAATTCAAGAAAAACCACGAAAGTTTTAATTTCAACAGCTGATTATACGTTTATGACCACCTAAAAGCCAGTTGATTCTTGACAGGGTAATTAACCTGCGCAGAGTTGCCATAGGAACAGGTACAAATAGAAATACCCATAGTAAAATTGTAAATAAAAATATATTATATAAGATTTTATTCTCTTTCAAAACTACTTTTTTTCATGGGGTGAAACCTCCCCTTTCGGGTATATTTATAGTAGTACACATATTATAATAAAACCTGTATTATAATCTGTAAATCAACCTGTAAATAATCACTCATAATATACATAGAGATACTTTACATAATGACAAAAACTACTTGAACCCTGTAAAGTTGTTTGTGTTCATAGTTGTTTCTATTTAACCGACTTCAAAAAGGAGGAGGTTCTCAAGACGTCTGTTTCTTTTACTTTTTACCTCAGAACTACGTTGTTTATGAACCGATTTGGAAAATTACTTTTGGGTCGTATTTTTTACAGAACTCAGTTCTGATGATCGGATCTATGAGAAATCTAGGGAACTCCTCAAATATTGTAGGTAAACATATGAGCTAATAAAGCAACTACCGTGGGGTGCTGGCAGTAGAACGTTACCCCTCCTCTAATGCCCGTGGATGCAGTAAGAGCCTGCTAAGGGATACCTCCGGAAGATGGACAGCAGCGTCTTTCCGTGTATCAACATCCCGTACTGCGCTCGCCAACCTGCCTGTCAAACGTGGTGAGTATGGCAACTACCCATTATTAAAATATGGGATTATCGGGTATTTATCGCGTAATTACCTTTATTTTATTCCCGACGTTTCGACCGGATTGCAGTCTCCTCATTGGACCAGTCTCCCCGCGACCATGACCAGGTGCAATCCGGTCGAAACGTCGGGAATAAAATAAAGGTAATTAAATATAAACGCGATAAATACCCGATAATCCCATAATTTAATAATGTGTTGTGATCGCGAAAGTTTAAAAAAGAGGGGTAGTTGCCAATAGTCTTTTTCTCCTGTGATCCTGTGTTACTAGTGGACGTTTTACGGCTGAAATGATGATGATGATATGAGCTAAATATGCGATTTTGGCATATTTAGCTCAAGTTCAAGCAGGAAGTATAAGATTAAAAAGTATAATTTGGTGAATATAATATACTTATCCCAATCCCCTAATCATCATACATCATCATCAGCATCATGGTCATTGGAATGGTGGAGTCTCTCAAGGTTATGCAATTAAAACTTGCGGTTGGGTTTTTTTGAGATGCGCGCGCGGCAAAACTGTGATATCTTCTATGATATTCCTTGTACTCAATTGGTGTCATTTATACTAATAAAGACGTAATTATTCCCATAAGAATTGATAGTACCTTTATAAAAACACCTCCGCAAATAATGCATTATTAGAACAATATAGATAAAACAAATTTATTAAAAATATATTTTCCCATAAAAATGGGTTAGAGCAGGGATCCCCAAACTAGGGAGATAAAGATTATACAGATATACAGTAGCGGGCTTGAACTCTTTGTATTCTGCAGAGGGGGGCGTGGTACATTTTTGTATTTTGTAGAGGGGGGCGTGTTACAAAATAGTTTGGGAACCCCTGGGTTAGAGGAACATCTCCGCCGTATGTGATGGCTGCGTACTTTAACCGTTTACGCAGCGCACGCAACGTAAGCTCCCAAAAGTAGTAAATTTTCCCCGTCTAAGCAACACCTTTTAATGATACTCAGCTCCTATTGGTTGTAGCGTTCATAGCCTAGTCTTCCTCGGTAGTTGGGCTATCCAACACCGAAATAGTATTTTAATTCGGACCAGTTTTTGCTGAGATTAGCGCGTTCAACCTAAAAAACAAACTCTTTAGCTTTATGGTAAGATAACTTATTAATCTTCGACTCTACCAAGTTCTAGTTTCGTGATATAATCAATTAATAATAGTAGGTGCCTCTACCTAAGATCATCGCAAAGAAATGATTATATATATAATGATTATAATTATGTCCTTAGAAACCCTTTGCAAGTATGCAATCTGATCGGTCTTCATCCCAGACTTGTCAGAGGGTCAGATCAGGTCAGCAGCCTTACTCACTGAACTGCAAAGAATCCCTTCATTCAACGGACACTATTATAAGATACCGCAACATGATTAATATAATGTTAGGTTGAAATAATTTCCCTATGGCCACGTGGTCCTACTGCCTTTGTCCTACCGATCGGACCACATGAACTTTTTTTCCGGTTGGTTCGATTAACTAATCGGACTATAGAAACTGACGTTTTCTTAGACCACGTAGTCCCACTAATCGGATCACGAGAACTTTTGATTTCCTGTTGGTTCGATTATCTTTTTACCAATATAGAATACTTACCAATCTATTGATTTATGTTTATTGTTTGTGCTGTCCTTGCAGGGTTAAAGTTTTTAAACACTTCTTAATTTTCAGTTCTTAAGTAAAACATGTTCGCAATAAAATATTGAAATTGAATACGAAATTGAGGATAGTTATATTGACGTGGTAAAGAATGTTATTTAAGGTCTTTTCCTGGCTAATGGAGCCAGTTAAATATTAATATTCCCAATACATTAGTTTACATTAATTAAAATACAATTATGCGATTTTTTTATTTTAGAGCCATAGAAAAGAAGCTAAATGCAACAATTTTATTTTTAAAAACATATAATATTGATGGAGATGATTCGAGGTACTAATGGGATAATACCAGAGACTAACTAAATATTTATCCAGTCTCTGGTAATACACAAAAAATACGTTTCAAAACTTAGCTAGTGTAAAAAATATAGTGTATAATAAGGTAAAAAAATGGTTGTTTGTTACAAAAAGCAACACCAAAAGGCATGGCTCTCACTTGAAACGAAAACTCACTTTGAAGTACGTACGCGGTGAAGATGTTTATTGAAACTATCCGAAACTGAAGCAAGCCCCTTCATACGGAAAGTCTGGGCAGGAAGAATAGGTTAACATCCTCCGTATGGTTCAACTTTGAAACGCCACTCCGTTTCAAAGTTGTAAAAAATATGCAACTCTACTTTTTAAAAGGCGCACAACGATCGACTTACAAAAAGTTCACACTTTTATTTATGGATCGATGTTTTTATTGAACGGATATTTTATGAATTACACTTAATTGACGTAAAACGTACTAAAACTATTCGGTTAGTGCCGTTCTATAAACGGAACAATTATACTCAATTTTACGCTGACAGCTCTAAATTTAGAAACATCATATCTCTAACTATAATTAGTTTTAGAAAGTGTAAAACAGAATCGACACCACTGTCTACCCACGATTGTACCTACAGGTTCTCACAAAACTGGGTTTGTGGGAGTCGATTTGTTCCCCGTTTCTGAAATCACGGAGTTGTTATTTTTAAAAACGTACTCGTAGGATTTAATGTTAATACTGATTCCTCAAATTATTTGTTTTTCATCGTTCTACGGATGTGACCAGCTGGTGCATATCGAATTGTAAACGATAAAAATAACTTCCTGTAAAAACACAAAGGGATTCGATGAATCGATATCATTCAATGTGCTTAAGTAAACTTGTTTTTCCAGTACCACGTTAATACAAATAAAACTCCCAAGAATTACTAGGGAACATTCCCAACGGGTTGCACTAATCACAATCTATCTACCAATATCTCTATAAAATTAAGGGTATATTTAAGATTCGTTTTTATTCTTTATATAAACAATCGTTTCTCTTGGTTTCAGTACCACGAAATAAAAAGAAAAACATACATAGCTTAGGACTAGGCTGATCATTATTACTTTAACAACGTAGCCCTTCCACCAGTCGTCGATTCCACTGGGAGTAGAAGCCCAGAGACCTGTGAAGACTACCGTCTCTACTGTACATACAATGATCCAGAACACGTGCCAAACCCGGACGTGCCGGAATCGAATCTTGAACTCCATCAGACAGAACAAGTAAATGAACGCGAGGAATACGTAGAAACACCTCCTGAGCGTACTTGCTTGAGGCACTATCAGGAACAACAGCATCACTTGGTAATGTGAGAGCAATATTATGATAGCAAGAACCGGGAAGAAGTTGATGAAGCAAGCTATGGACATCAGTCGTGCTATGAAAAACCCGTACCACGCTAGGAAGTTTATTAACCCTGCGGTCGCGTCTTGTGGTTCAAGACCTCGCATGTAAGCTCGAGGCACCCGTCGCGGTATATCAGGCTCATCTTTCACGACTTCACCGTCGTAGTACTTCCGCCTCGTTGGAGCTGATATCCACGTAGGGAAGGACTCGGCGTTTTCCATCAACTTTTCCGCCCACACGGCTATCGAGCCGGGCCTAGGAGCGCGCATGGCGGGTGGAGGAGTAATATTTACATTTTCGATCGTGTATTTCGTTGTTTCGTCGTGTTTTGTATCTCGTCTGCACGGAGCAACCTTATCTATAATCGATATTGGTTGGACGTATTCGCTTTCGCTGTCGAAACCGGAAGACACTAAGGAGTCTTTTCTTTGTATTGGTGAGAGATAGTCTGAGCTGACGTCAGAGTCATAGTGGTCGTATGGGGCTGAGACGATGACGGTGCTTCGTGGGGAGAACTGGATTAGATCGCTGTTTAGTATCTGCTGCTGCTCCGAAACCTGCGAAGCACTCGACCGGCGTTTTGCATTATTCATTACAGCTTCGTACATGTTTTCTGCTTCTTTCTGGCTCTCTTTGTAGCTGAGAACTTTTTGTGTTATGATATTTCCATTATCTTTAATGTTTTCGCACCATGGATAATTTTTTCCGCATATTTTTTCTCTCTCGAATCTCCGGTAGACTGTAGCTGCACTGGCCATTCGCAGAGTAGATGCAATTATACTGACAGATTGAACTGAAACTGTGGAATAAAAATCTTATTAAATATTCCCTGCATTTAGGCTTTTTATTTATAATTGTATTTTTTATTAGGATCTTTTAGTAAAGGGAATAGTTTTGTAAAGAATAGTTTTAAAACTTAAATTAAGTAATCTCATATTAAGTAAATCATTTGTGTTCTTATGAGACTAAAGTTCTTTAAACTTAAGGGCATGGTCTTTGCCCATCAGTAGGACACCAATTGCTGATAATAATAATCTGTCAGTATTTATCATGACTTATTTTTTAAAATTTCTGTTTTATTCTATTCTAAGTTTACTATTAGTGAGTTCAAATTAACATAATAAGGCAACTGTGGTTTGACAATTAAAAATGACGCCCATACTTTAACACTGCTACCATCCTTGACCATACATTAGAATTCTAGAGCCCTGACAACAAATCAAAGTATGAACACCTAAAGGAGTAGGTAGAGCCCTGACTGTCTATGACTACCTCTACAACATTAATAACGTCTATACCATTCCTCTTACGCAGTTAGAATTCAAGAGCCTTGACATTAAATTCAGTAGGTTTAGGATGGCATGTAGTGCGCAGTTTATGAACGCCTGAAAGAATAGGTAGAGCTCTGACTGCGTATGACTACAACATTGATAACATCAGTAATCATACCTTTATCGAAGCTATAATTCGAGAACCGTGCCATCAAATCTAGTACGTTTAGGATAGCATGTGGTGCGCAGTGTATAAACGCCTGAAGGAACAGGTAGAGCTCGATGGATGAGGGACATCGGGCTTCAGACAGGGCTTCGCGAGTCCTCTCGTCATCTTCGGCTTTGGAAGCGAAGACCGCTTCTACCCACCAGAAAATTTGGGAGCAGTATCTGGAGATAGTGATGTATCAAGTAATGGTAGAGACCAGATTTACCTAAAATATTAGAGCATCACGCTTTTTTAAACGAAAATGAGGTTACCTACTATCTACACTTGATATGTACATAGCTACTGGTCTAAAATATTATATAAACAAAAAGCCGTGTTGCACGAGTGGTATGTACCCCCGACTTTCAATCCGAAGGTCGTGGGTACAATACAGGCTGTGCACCAATGGATTTTTCTTTCTGGAAAAAATTATGAGCACATAACACGTGCTTAAACGGTGAACAAAACATCGTGAGGAAACCCGCGGCTTAGTTAGCTTCAGACATATTCATCTGTTTTTTCCTCTGACTAATAGATGACTAAGCTGAGAGAATGGTATAGGTGCTGGGCAAGACTAATCCATCCAACAATGTCCTAGGCACTGCAGCGTCCCGTACTGCATGAAGACCAGTTGCTGACGCTGTATAAATCATTTATAATAGATGCAAAGGCCTTACTGGTCTAAGATCTGGATCTTCTCAATATATTTCAAAATATATAAACATGAACATAACATACAACATTTTTTTTACTAAAAATAACATACGATAAATTATGTACAAGTAACAGTGAAACTCAAACTAAACTTGTATCTTAAGTTCCAAGAATGCGATTAACGAGTTGCAGGTACGTATGCGTATTAAACGTAGTGTTAAATTTTCTTTAACGTATATTGCTTTTTTCTCTATGTATTGACTTTAATTAGACGTTGCAATGAGGTTCCAGAAAGTAAAAGAAGGTTGTCAAAGACATAAAGAAGATTAATAAAGAAAATGGTGCAGGGTCAAACCCACCTGCCAATCGCCGCAACAGGAAAGAACACAGCATTCAAAAACTGAATAGCAATCCATCGCATGTCCTTCTTCTCGACGTTGATGGTGAATGCTGCGAGCTCCGTCTGAAGACTAGGAGGGGGAGATGCGAGAGTGAATACTAGAGAGATTAAGGAGGGGAGGAAGATGAGCAGCATACAGAATGCTGCTAGTCTGTAACAACGGACATGTCTATCATTGTTTGGTACCTACCCACGTTAAAACATTAGATACCTACTTACTCATTTATTTGTCCATTTTGAAAAGCAAATAAATTGTACTTTCAACTCATCATCGGCCTTTATATATTAGTCCACTTCTGGACAAAGGCCAGCCCAAATCTGCGCCATTTCACTCTGTCTTCAGCTCTCCAGCGTCTGCCAGCGACCATTTGTAAATCATCACTCCGTCTAGCTAATCCTATGTGCTATGATGACAACTTTGGTCCTTTGTCAGATAACCTCGTTACGGATTTTATTTGAGCATCGCACGCTCCATAGCTTTGGTTAGCACACATTATAAACACAATGCACAGTTTTTCGTGTCAGGGCGTTGGGGTATTATTTATGTGATGTGAAAACCCTACGCAGTTTTCCAAATGCTGCCCAGCTTAGCTGAATCCTGCAAAATCTGCCCAACTAGTATTATACCTAATCATTAACATCGGTCTCGATCATGGTGACCCTGCAATATAATTACGGACTGTTTCCTTGAACGAGCCCTGCTGGGATTCACAAGTCGCATCTTTAAAACTAAAAGTACCTACAGCGTCTCATATCATAGCCTCGTGTGCGTTACTGGGGCGGCATGTCGACTCGGATCAAGTTGAACATATATAGAAAAGTTCGAGCCCTATACCCTGTTAATGTGCCCTAAATATAAAACAAGTGCTTAATAAGGTTTCAGAGTAATTCGAAAAAAAATTCCGCTGCAGTAAGGCCTGAAAACGTTAGTTTTTTTTTCTATTAGCCTTAATCAATTTAAAGTAGCCTAAAAGGTAGCTTTTATGCCTTTCCTTGGCCGGCTAGCAACATTTGTGACCCCTGTGGTTTTTCGGTAATTCCAATAACCGCTGCAGTAACGTTTGGCAGGGTTCTCTATTTTGTCTCCGAAATTTTATTTCCCTAATCATCGATTGCGCAAATAATCACAATCTATAATATAACGATCCCTAATATAGTTTCCACTTATATCGTTATCCATAACGATTACAATCCATAAAGTGATTCGCAATAAAAAAAGAAATCCATAACATTGTTCTCATAATTATTTATTTTAATAATTTTCATGTTCCATAATATTTTGTTGGCGGCCGCTGCAGCTGTCGTGTAGTTTTTATAGTGGGGGGAGGGGGGTTCTGTCACAGGCAGGGTTTTCGGATGATTATAAAAAAGAACCTAATAACCTACTGTCTCTCCATCTCGGTTCTGTCGCAGGCAGTGTTTTCAGATAGTTGTAAAAAAACCTAATAACTCACTATCCTTTCGTCTCTCACCGGAAGGTTTTATAATCTTTCAAAAATATTCGGGATAATAATAATAATAATAAAAAATACGTTTATTTCAGGCAAAATACACCCATAAAAATACAAGATAAATTAAACTAAAATAAAATAATACGAGACCTCTAAATTAATTCTACTAACTAAACTACCAAATGACTTAACTAATGAAAAATAAGGAATATAATATGTTTTATGATTCGTTATTATTATGACACATATGTATGTTTATAACGATGAAAATTATGGAAAATAAACATAAGGTAAAAAATTATGCGTAAGGAGCATTAGAATTAACAATATCTTATTGTAAATGATATTTATGAGACCATAATACCTAATTTTGGTGATGGTGATGTTTCGAAGACATTTGTTATTAAGGTTGAACGAGTCGCCCATCTTTCCATACAAACGTGGAAGGATAACTACTCCACTGTTTGACGTTAACCATCCAACACTAAGGATTATATCAATTTATCTCGCCATAATCTATGTTTGTATACTCCCCAAACCGTAAAACAAGTATTTATTTCAAAAATACAAGCTTCTAAACTTTCGTATTTCAACACTGATTTTAGCCCAACTTTGAACGAAACTAAATAATATACCTAAGAAGAAAGAAAACTCAAAAAATATTCAAAAATATTCGGGATAATAAGTCTTATGATTCGTTATTATTATGACAATATGTTCTAAATTATGGAAAGTATATATTAGGTAAAATATTTTTATGCGTAAGGAGCATTAGGATGAACAATATCTTATTGCAAATGATATTTATGTGACCATAATATAATGGGATGGTGATGTTTCGGAGACACTTGTTTGATTGTAATTTTCGCACTTATTTTATTTTTAAGGCACATTAACAGGCTATAGGGCTCTTATTTTTCTATATATTTTCAACTTGATCCGAGTCGACATGCCGCCCCAGTAACGCACACCATAGCCTCAGTAGTTAGCTAGATACCTACCTACCACGCCGATGGACGGACCGGTGAGGTAGGCTTGATTGCGGAAATAATTGTCCTTAATAAGTAGGTAGGTAGCTGAGTGTTTAAGAAGTTAGAAACTTATACTTACTAACTCATTTTCCTTTATTTATAATATGGAAGTAAGTAGGTACGGATAAGGTTATCTAGATAGAACTTACCCATTATCACCATTCCACAAGTGCTCGAAAATAAGCGCAAAATCAAAACAAATCAGTGTCAAATAGACAAGCAACCCGCCGCAAGATGGCAGCACACGGTGGAGCAGCAAAGCCTTCCATGCTGGGAGTTTCCAGCCCAAAAGTTCACCTGACACCTCTTTATCCAGATCACAAGTCACCATTTTACTAGATCTTACTGATATAGTAACATTATTTTCTCACATCTGTTCAAATCTGAGGCATTGGATTTGAATTTAGGCGCGCTTTGCTCTGATTTAAAAGCAGAATGTTATATTTTTTTTAATTATTCGGTTTTCGAAAAACAGGACTGAATTTTGTTTTTAAAACCTTGAATGGACAATGCACTACGTATAGTGTTTTGAAGCGATGGCGACGCCTATATTGATAAGATAAGATAAATTTTCATGATTGTTTGAGTCACCACAAATAGGTAGAAACGTTTAGTATAGACGGCTCACGGATACGAGAATTGTGCGCTAGCCTTCCAAACTCCAGATTCTCATTTAGCGTTAATAAAGATTCAATAACTTTTTTTAATGAGGCGTTTACTTAAATAAAGTAAAATCTTTATTAATAGTTTCTTCAATCCTTAAAGATGGCGTTTGTTTTATTTTAGTGTTAGGAGACATAATTATTTATTGATACCATCGTGAATAATAATCACAAACGTGCTTTCTCCGCTTGCGAGTTCTATTGTTAGGTTTAGTTTAGTAGAAAACATTTTTTTTTAATGAAAACGGGTCAATTTTTTGCCATTATCGCATGACAATTTCGCAGGAATGGAGTGGTCTCAGCAGTCTCAACCTGTGGTCGAATAAAAATGTCATGCGAGTCTTTCCATTCATAACATAACATTTCCAAATAGAGCCGCGTCACATCACTATCACTGATTGATTACTTTATAAAGCCGCAGATGGACCACCTGAAGCCAGAGAGGTATTTCGGAGACAACTCGTGGCATAACGTTAGACGAGATAAATATTATACCTACTTAAAGAATAGATAAATATTATAAAATAGATAAATATTATTTTATAAAAACGAAATATAATCTCGTCTTAGGGGATAAATGTGGTAGCTTTTAGAGTTGAAGCTAGGGTAAATTCGTCTAAGGGTAATAAATAGCGCTGCTAGAGGCTCTTACTCGCAGCCCGTACCGTCAAGAAGAAAAATGTTGACAATGACAGTTTATAGGTTTGACGTTAGATGTCAACGATTTTGACAATTGTAAACAAATAATATGAGGTTAGTTTAGATTTCCTTTTATTTCCAATACCTCTTGTAGTGCAAGGGCAAAATACCATTATAATTTGGCATAGTCTCTATAACAAATTGTGGCACTTATCACAGTTGAGCTATGTTTGGAAATTGTGTGCTACGCGTGCTAAAAGCCTTGCCTAAGAGCCCACCTTTACGATATTCAGATAATGTGAAGTTCAGCAGGCAAATACACTGCGGAATTTGTTTGAGGAACCCAAGGCATACATCTAAAGCAAACAGTAATACTTCCCCCGCCTTATCCAACAAATACCAAGTGATAACAGACACAAATTCACCCATAATTGAGAACACTGCAGATGAGATACATAATCAAGATAAATACCCAATACTGAGTGATGAATTTGACGGTATCAACTTGGAACGTAAGCAAATCTTCAATCATTCATGAAAACTTGGTTTTTGTGACAAATTAATCATAACTTAACACGATTTTTGTTTACAGGAGGAAAAACAGGGGTATTTGAAATAGAAGATTTAGTTGAATTACTTCAGCGAGAGAACTCAAAAGACATATTTGTTGCAACAGTACCAAAAAGTATAAGATATGTTGACCATATTTGCATCGTCAGTGCAAGAAGTAAAAGACATATCCATGCTTTAGCAGAATTTGTAAGAAGAGTGTACAAAAAGAAATGCAATCAAAGTGATCCTATACCTAAAATTGAGGGAAAGGATTCTGAAGAATGGATGGCCTTGGATCTAGGTAGGGAATTATACACAACTCAGCTACGAAAACTCACAATATTGCGTTGACTACTCTGAACTTTCTTTGATCTTTAAAAAAAGGTTAAATGGAGCATCAGCAGTTTAAAACTATACTGCAAAGCATCAAGTGTACAGTGAAATTTACACAACTGGTAAAATATATTTGTAATTTTATGAATGGCTTTGTTCCAGGTAATATTGCACTACATGTATTCTCAGAGAAAATTCGAGCTGTATATGATTTAGAAACCCTCTGGTCAGTTGGGCCGGAATTTGACAGCCAAATCAACAAGAAGAATGAAGTTGTTGATGTGTTTGAGAACTACAGTGCTTATTTGAGGGACTTGAAACCAGTGGAATAATGTAATATGTTACTTTAGCCATAGATTTTAAATTAGTTCTACGAAAATAATAATGATTACTGAGATAACTGTTTTCACATTTAACTTATCCCTGTCAACAGATCATGCTTTCAGCCTTTGGCTTTTTACATGAAATGTATATAATATGTATGGGTTTTAGCAGATCATGAACTAGAAACAAAAATTTGAAAATTGGCATTTAACTTACAGCTTACTGCCCATCAAGAGTGAACGGATAAAATAGTGTCAAGCTTATATAACAACAATGCTACATAGGCTGGTGGTATTAACAATAGTTTCACGAATTCTGTTGAGGAACCGAGGTAAGCTGTGTGTGCAGCCTAGCCTGTCCTGAATGATCTTATTAAAACAAGTTACTAAAGTCTCATATAAAATGTTTATTTTGCTTATTTATAATAAAGATACATACAGTAAGGATTGTATAATTCAATAATCATTCACAAATAGATTAAGATACTGTGAAAATAATTCATTGTACTATTGCCCATAGTAAGTGAAAGTAATACAAATCATTTTCTGATAAATAATAATTATTAGTTGAATGTCAGTACTCTAAAAATAATTTGAATATATAAAATAACAATTTGGCATAATATAAAACTAGCTCAGATTTTAAATGCTTAAATGACAATGTAAATTATACGTAAAAAGTGACTAATTACATTCATACCACAATCACAAGATTCTTATTTCAGTCAAAATGCAATTGTACATCCTAAAAGTTCTAAATACTAAGTAGCATAGTTTTGGAAGCAACCTAATATTAGTGCTGATAATGTACTAAAACTAGGGTTAATAACATAAATGATGGAAGCCAATTACTATACAAAATACTAATTACAACCAGCACTGGGTATATAGAAACAAAAATTGGACCACATACAAGTCTTCCATTTTAAGAAAAATAATAATTTAAATCAATTGTTAATATTTGTGCACATACAAATCATACTTTTAAGGATCACCTTAATATTTGACTTACATACCAATTTAGGCTTGACCTTAGATATTGTAATTAAACAGTAGAATACTTCATCCAAGGCAGGTGCTCAGGTGGCAGTGTTAAGATTCACTGGATGCACTGATAAGTTGCAAATTATCTCACATAAAATAATTAATCTCTTGACCTGGTGCAAAGACTTTCTAAATACAACAATACATTCTTAAAATACACAAATATTATTATTTGTGATTTTTGGATCAAAATTTTGGCTCATGACTAAGTTTATGACAGTATGGCTACGCTTCTCCGTACTCCAGCACCAGAATTGACATTGTCTAAGCTTGACCATTTTTTTATTCCATTTTTGACCACCTCAGCTGTTATTTTGTCTTCCATAACCCTTGACATTGCTTCAAGTTTCTGTGCTCTCTCTTTGCTGAGCGGTTCACTAGGGAATGCAAGGTCATTTGCCTCAGCAAGGGTCCTGAGATCAAAGTAATATTTTGCATACACACTGGATGGTACATTAATGTTGAATTGAAGCATTTCTAAGAACTGCCTTTCAAGCTCATTCATATCCTCTACAGTGATGTCCTTCAAAATTTGACAATAATCTACATTCCACACAGCCTGATCATCCCAAACTTTGCTAGCCAGTAAGATTGCCCCAAGGACTATTCTTTTCCAGTTGGATGGAGCAATGTCTAATTCAGCACAAATCAAAAGACGCTCCAAGTAAACCAGTGTGATGATGGCGCATTCAGCTGTTAGCTGAGCAGCATTGAACAATGTCCTCACAAACTTATAGATCTGCTTGTGCTCAGGGTTATATTTATCATAGTCTTCATTCACCCTGTCTTTGCTCAAAGGGTGAAGTTTCTCATCAAAGATATCTAATTTACGCTCTGACATTCTATTTTCAATATGGTAATAGATAGCCAAAGCAACGCACTTAACTGTGTTTTTCAGGTTAGGCTGAGACACTGTACTATCATCTAAATAAATTGTAGAACAGGAACTACTTTTCTTGAGCTTGTTCTCGGCGATTTGGTGTTGACTGCGTTTCCTCGTCATACCGTTTTCTATAGAGGCTTTAGATCTTTCCATGAAAATGGTTCCTGCTATGGGGTCTTGAGAGGGATCGTCAATGTCTCCATCTTCCGGCTCTCTCTCACTGATGTGTTGGATGTTATTAGAGCTCACTTCTCCCTCATTCCCGAGGTAGTTATCTAGTTTTACAATGTCTTTCCTGATCGGCGATGGACTCCGGTGGCAACAGCAACTGTTTTGATTACCCATTGTTACAGTTCATGTGAGCGCACTGAAGGTTGCTTTTATCATTATACAAACACCGCTACGCGGCTAGATTTACGTAAATAGGCCGCCGATAGACTAGAATGACTTACATGGCCCATAGCATCTGAAACAAAAGGCATGTTTTGAATATTAAATTGCTGAACTATTCAGATTATTTTCAACTAAAAAGCGAATCTAATTAGAAATTGTGGAAATTAAAATTACCGTGTTTTAGTCGGCATTGGCATTATTCAAGCATTTTGTCGATAAAATGCAGAAGATTTACGAAACAAGCTTGACCAAAATTCTCAGATTTTGACAATTTTGACAGCGCCGAACGAAGTCAGTCCGTAGGATAATTGTATTCTGTGGAAGTCTGCGAATGAAAGAACGAATGAGATTTCTTAAAAATCACAGGTTAAAAATTAAGGGTCAGGTCACATCAGTGCTTCCAGATTCACACTAGATGTACTGTATTCATTGAAGTATTATTACTAGCGTATAGAATTGACACCCGCGAACAACAAGTTTGCGCCATGAGTTGTTGCCGGCCGGCAACAACTCATTTAGTCGTTCGTCGACGCCCATCGCGACCGCATGCGAATAAACCCAAATTAAAAATGCCGTCTTGCGTGTTAAACAACGTGTAAAAATTAATCAACTGCGAAGAAAAAAGATAGTGGCGTAACTTATCATCGGAAAGTAAACAGAATATCAACTAAAATTAATTTTTGTATATTATTTTCTATTGTACTGACATTTTGTTTGAAAATCATAGATTATGAAAAGTGATTCGTACAGATGGGATGTGTAGGTACCTACTAAGGGTTGGCGACAAAGGTTTAACTGATTATTTTTAACTCATATTACTCGCGCTATGCCGTCTGTCTGATCAGTAACAGTAGGTACCTACTGTAGGTATCTATCGTCATTACTTATAAACTGAAGCTGTATTATACCTATATTGTTGTCTGAACAAATTCTTAAGGTTTATAAATTTGTAATAGATCGATTGACGACCTCTGTGGCGTGGTGGGCAAAGGTTCGCCTGCGACGCAGGAGGTGGGTTCGATTCCCGCTTTGGGACAAATGTTTAGTGATCGCTGCAGATATTTGTTCTGGGTGTTCAGGTCATTTTCTACGTATAATAATAAATAAATAGGTATTTATGTATTGTATTGTTTTTTTATATCAGTTATCTAGTAGCCATAACAAGAGCTCTGCTTAGTTTTGGGCTAGATAATCATCATCATTTCAGCCAAAAAACGTCCACTAATGAACAAAGGCCTCCCTCATGGTCTCCATGAGGGGTAGTTGCCATACTCACCACGCTTGGCAGGCGGTTTGGCGAGCGCAGTACGGGATGTTGGTATATGGAAAGACGCTGCTGCCCATCTTTCGGAGGTATCCCTTAGCAGGCTCTTACTGCATCCACGGGCATGAGAGGAGGGGCAGAGTGAAATAAAGTGTGGGGTCTAGTTAGTGTAAGTACCTACCTATGTACCTACTTGTTGGATAAAATACCAATTTATTAAAAAAAAATACTTTAAACGCTTAACGATTCGTTTTAATTTAATGTAAATATTTTTACGTTTTGAAATATAATATTCATAGGTACCTACTGCATTAACATTACTGCATTAATAGCTGTCTGAACTGAAGTGTCCCTTCTGCGGTGAAAAAAATCTATTAGAGCGACATGTTGTTACACTATGTTGAACGAAACGTGTAAGCGCCACGAAATTCACGGCGCTTACGACGTTTTGGTCGCGAGAAAACTATACTCTATTAGCGATCTAGCGCTGCATGTATTGATGGTATGGATAGACGACATTCTAATCGTGTAGCGCTGCAGCGAATACTTGTGTGCGGGGGCGAGCGCGCCCCGCGCAGGCACCCCCGCTGTCATCAAGTTGCGACACATTTTTTGTTTGGTATAGCTACTCTAACTATTTACATCTCACTGACTGTATTTTAGACTTTTCTTCTGTATACTGTAATGATCAAATACAGTGTATGGAATATACTGTATTTCATTTTCATATAGCTTTATCAGTTTCTAATACGTAAAACGAAACGCGGAATGTTTAATGTCAACTTAAAAAGTCTCTACACAATTTATTTGATAAAAAAGCTTGTCGCAAGATTTATCTGTGTACCTGTAACTTGATCTAAATTTAAATGATTTAATTTTTTTTTCAAACAATGTAAATACTAGTACTCTGCATAAATCTCGCGACAAGGTTTTTTATCACATAAAATGTGTAAAGACGTTTTAAGTTGACATAAACTTTAATGGAAAATGTTTACTTTATCCATTTTAGTACTTTAAAATAAAATCTAGTTAAAATCTAATAATATAAAAACAAAGCAGAGAAACTGTCACAAATACCATCAAAGGCAACACGCTAGCTCAGCAAGCCATTCGGCGGACTCATAAAATTGCGTGAATTTTAATCCAACTAAGGAAATAATTTCAAGGATGACAGCAAATATTTATGTTGTTCTGGATTATGTAAATAAATAATAAATGTTTTTTTGTATCTAATTATATGTTTTATTTATCTAATAACTTATAGCAAATAGTATTGATAAACAAAGACATGAAGCAGCTTATTTTTCTATCAATATTTATACATTTTTTTCTGTAATTTTGCTGTAATCGATTTTGAAATCTGCTGTATTGTTTTTAGAAACTCTTGTATTTTTTACTGACAACACTGTAATATTACTTTTGGGATCTGGGTCACATCACCCTAGTTTCTGTAATCTGTGGCAATACCGCGAAACAAACTCATAATTTTGTTTTTATACCAGAACCAGCCAGTATATTGTTCTGTGGAACCAGCGCAGTAGTAGTAAGTACCTACCGAGTACCACTATTGAAATGCTGAGTGGTGACCCATTTTGCTGTCATAAATTTTGATTGAATATTTGTTTTTAGTGTAACTTTAACTTCTGTTTTGCAGATTTGTCCCAGATTATTTTTCGCGCATATCTTGTATGTTTGTTTTCTTGTTCTATGCGTGTGTGATAGATAATACATAGCCATAGAAATTTACTTACCTACGTAAAGAGTATGTATATAAATATTCGATCAATCACCTGGTTTCCATATTTTTTACACAATTAACAAGCCTTCGCCTTCGTTGACTATACGAAGGCGTTCGATAGTATATCCCACGATGCTATATTCAAGGCCCTAAAAAATCAAAATATTGAAGAAACCTACATAAATTTTATTCGAAATGTATATGACGATAGCACAGCCTCAATAAAACTACAATCATCTGGACCAGCTTTTAAAATAGCCAAAAGAGTCAAACAGGGAGACCCGCTTTCTCCGAATCTTTGCTTCAGGAACTTTGTATCGCAAGCTTGGAGATTGGACTTGGAATAAAGATAAAGATAAATTTATTCGCACACAAACGTTAACAATTTACATATTATGTAACATGTCTTAAATAATAATTTGTCACTGATCTATGGGAAGGCATAGGTATCCAAACTAGGTTAGAACCTGTGCGATGGCATACCTAGAACTTCCGCCGGAATGTAGTCTCAAATAACTAAGATTATAAATGCAATTTAGAGAAAAAAGAAACAAAACTTATAATAATAACTAAATATAAAATATATAAAATCTATGTATGAAACTAACATAAATTAATATAAAATACAATATAAAACAAAAACTAATATAAAATTTGACCGAGGTCTCTCTCTCTTACTCTTAGAGTCACAAGGATTGCTTATGACACCAGTCTCTAGGAGGCTGGGCAGCTTACAAACATAATGAGGTACCCACTACAAATATTTAATAATTATAATTATGATAAAATGGTTATCAGGCTTTCTATTGAGTCATAACTCTGATCTAGCAACCAGTCATTTACGGTTGTTTTACATTTATATGTGGTCATAACATAAAATTTAAGCACGTTATTTAACTTGTTATAAATGTATGACTGGACAAAGTAGGTTTGGCGTCGTGCAAAAGAAGTATTGCATCTAACTGTTCCACAAACTCTTTTGCTACCTCTGGTTCTTTGGAGTAGCTGATTACCAAGGTTAAAGTTTGTATTTTTGTGTTGACCTAGAGTAATTTGTAGAATGAACAATTTTCTAGGTGATAGAATTTTACATTCAGTGTATAGTAATTCGGTTGGGTAGCGAAAGGGCTTTGAGTACATGACCTTTAATATGGACCGTTGTGCTCTCTCCACTTTAATAAGTTTGGTTTTGCATGCACACCCCCAAATTGACAAACAATAGCCCAGTATGGATTGTCCTAGCGAAAAGTACACTGTTCTCAAAACTTCGGCAGGGGCACTATTGCGCAAGTTTTTAAATACCCAGATCAGTTTTCTTAGTCGCGCTGAAACTGCGTCGATTTGATTAGACCATGTTAACTGACTATCAAGGGATACTCCTAGGTACTTAATTGAGGAAACTTGGTCGAGAATTGTGCATGAACAGTTTGATTCGCTAGGGTAATTGCAAATATGCGCCTGAACTTTAAAAACGTTACCAAAAGGTATATTACTTTTAAGGATGTTAAAACATATTATGTACTTTGTTTTTGTTAAATTCAATGTTAACAAGTTTTTTCGAAGCCAAAGTAAAACGTTGTGAAAGCCCTGTTCTGTGTAAATGCGAACTTGCTCCCATGAATCCCCTTCAAAAACTAAGGCTGTATTATCAGCATAGGTGTACATTCTACCGTGTCCAGGTTTAAATAGGCAAAGTTAATTTATAAAGATTAAAAAAAGAGTAGGGCCCAAAATACTGCCCTGTGGCACTCCATATGTCACTGTTTGATCTGTGCTAGTAACTCCGTCAATAGAAACTGATTGAATTCTATCGGTGAGGTAACTATTAAATAAATTAAGGGATGTGTCCCTTATACCAATTCGTTCAAGCTTTGATAAAAGTAATGGAATGGAAACCGTATCAAAGGCTTTTGCCATTAGATCAGAATGAACAGAGACTTTTTAAAAAATGCAAAATCCTTCCTCTTCCTAGTATGTACATCAGAGATATTTGTATTTTTGTCAAAACGTATCCAAAATATTTTAAATATCGCAGTGAAGTGGTTATTCGTCAAAAAAGGGCAAAGTTCCAAAATCTTTTATATAAACCCACATTGTCATAAAGACATTTATAAGAGAAATGCTGCTAATATGTGTATATTAATTTATAATAAGCTTCCGGAGGAACTGAAGGCCATAAAAGGAGTATTGTTTAAAAAAAACTTAATCTATGGATACTGGAAAAATGTTTTTATGATATAAATGACTATCTGAACTGTTTATAATTTAATACCTACGATTATATAACATTTTAAATAATATTTTGCATGCTTGCACACAAGCTAAATACAGGAACTACCACTATTATATAAGACCTTATTGTAAAATTTGTATTCTGGCAAATAAACTATTTTGATTTGATTTGATTTGAGATAAAACCAAGCTCATGACCAACCGCGCTGAGACCAATATAACGGTGGATGGAGAACATCTAGCATAATGTCCAAGATTATGTTTACCTGGGCCAAATAGTCTCATTCGTAGACAGGCAGAGCAGAGAAATCGCACGGCGAGCTGATAATGCCTGGAGGAGTTTTTGTCCATGGGGGACATAATGAAAGGGGAACTCCCTCTATCTCTACAATGAAAATTAATGGACATATGCATCTTCCCTGTTCTAACAAATGGTGCGCAGACTTGGTCTCTAACCAACATTCAAAAGCCCAAGCTCCAAGTTTGTCAGCGAGCGATGGAGCGCAGCATCCTGGGTGTCAAGCGCACGGACAGGATCCGAAACACCGAACTGCGCTCCAGGACTTGGATCACGGAAGTAGCTCTGACAGCCGCTAAGCTGAAGTGGGACTGGGCTAACCACATCTGCTGCATGCCGAGTGAGCTGTGGGCAAAGGTAGTCACGGAGTGACGGCCTGACCCGGCGAGAAGTCGACTATAAACGAGGCATATAGCTTGGCGTGTACATGCAAAATTTCTCAGCAATCCAGTTGCAAAATCTTGCTGGACTGCACTGAAGGGTATAGTTGCAAATATACTGGGCTATATTGATCAACAAAATTGCCAGCAAGATGCAACTTTTCTAGCCCGTTTACAGGCACCTTTATAACTATAGCGAATGCTACACGCTCGATACCTATGTATCGCGATATTTAACGTGATATTTATCTAGTAATATTTTGGTATACTTAGTACACAATCATACGATACGAATCGCGTCAGTACGACGGTAAATTTAATTGAGTAGGTACACTTATACGTTTCGTATTACAATAAATAAAAAAAAGTAAGGCCTTTGCATCTACTAAAGATGATTTATACAGCGTCATGCTGCAGTACCTGGAACATTGTTAGATGGATTAGGCTTGCCCAGCACCTATACCATCCTCTCAGCTTAGTCAGCTATTATTCAGAGGAAAGAACAGGTCAATACGTCTGAAGCTAACTAAGCCGCGGGTTTCCTCACGATGTTTCCTTCACCGTTAAAGCTCGTGTTAAGAGTGTGCACATACATTTTTTAAGAAAGAAAAATCCATTGGTGCACGGCCGGTATCGAACCCACGACCTTCGGATTGAAAGTCGGGGGTACATACCACTCGGCCAACACGGCTTTTTACAATAGATAAGGCTATGAGTAACAATATACATATATAAAGCTTACGTTGCTATTATATCAGCGATAGCATTGAAAGGACGTTTAAAGCGAAAAAAATGGGCGAAATATTGGTTTCAAGATAGGGAAAAATATACACATCTGAATTTATTTACTCAGATTCGGGAATACCAAGAAATGGATTATGAAAATTATTTTCGCATGCCCGATGCTCGCTTTGAACATCTGCTGGAGTTGATTACACCATACTTGATTAAAAACGATACATTAAGGAGAAAGGCTATTACTGTGAGAGAAAAGAATTAATACTGACGCGATAAATATTATATACATATATATAAAGATTGGAGACTAGACGCTCAATTTTTAACGACGATACTAGATACAGATTGTGGATTTTTGGATTTCTAGAAATCCAGCGATCCGTATCAGGATGCGTGATACGCTATACTACACACTCGATAAATATCGTGATCCTGGATTAAATATCGCGATACATATCGAGCGTGTAGCATTCGCCTGTGATGGTGAAGTTGTCTATGAAAAATCTTTTGGCAACAATTTTTTTTATTTTAATTTTTATTCTAGATCGCAGACATTTATAAATGAAAACAATATCAAGTTTGCATAGTCAAACAACTGTAATAAAGATTTCTTATTATTAAATGGTTATGTAGATTACTAATCACCATTTTAAATATTACAAAATAATATTATAAATAATCTGATTCTACTAAATCTGAACACAATATTTTTTTATATGGCAATAATGCCAATAACTCAAAATAAAATTAAAAATGGCGTGTTGTTTTCTTTTCTAATACATTGAAGTGGAATTGGCACGCTGTTTTTGTGTTTGTCCTTTCTGTATTTGAAATATTTAATCAGGTAAATAAACATTATTTACCGTTATTCTTGCACTATGTTCTAACTATTGATTCTTTAATGGCTAAATACCCTTGTTTTAGGTGACAATGCGACGAAAAAGTGAACGCACTGCAGGCAAAAAAACCAAGGCTTCGCCGGAAAAGGCAGAAAAGAAGGTTGACAAGTCCAAGCGAACGCGATCTAGGCGTAAAAAGCAGTCAACATCATCTGAAAATGACTCTGCTGATGATGTGAGCCCAGTACGCGAGGTTGCAGTGGAAGCGGAAGCCGCACCGGAAACCAAGCCGCCGACTACTCCAGTAAAAGGGGAGAGTCCAGAGGAATCACAAGATCAAGTTTGGCAAGTCAAGACGGCAGCGGCGTCAGATGTGGGAGAAATTCAAAAGTTAAAAATTTGTTTGACTCGCCCACCATCAACACCTGAACGTCCGGAAAGATCTCCACGCAGTAAACGGAAGCATTCGCGAGCCACCAGCTCCAGCGATACTCCTAGCGTTGAAGCGCCAGAGGAGAAAAGAAAGAGCAGACACCGGTCTAAAAGATCCCACCGGGAGTCAAAGGATGGATCGGAGAAAAACAATGATAGCCAAAGTGAAGAACCAGAGTCAGCAGCTGATAGCCAAGATAAGGTTGACGAAGTAACCCAAAGTGAGCAGGATACTAAACAAGAAACACCAATAACATCTGAAAACATTATTTCTACAAGTGATGAAACAAATGAAATTAAAGAAGTCAAGTCAAGTAAGAATGAAGATATAAAAGACAAAGTTGAATCTAGTGATGATGTATCAGGTAAAGTTGAAGAAAGTGTTGTAGGAAATACTGATAAGGTTGAGAAATCTTCAGATGCTGATACAACTGTTGTTTCACCTAAAGCTGAGACAACAGTTGTATCTGCACCTGCTAATACTGAAAGCTCAGACAAAACAGATAGTAATTCTAAAGCCAATTTATCAGAGGAGGCCAGTGATAGCCCTGTACGAAGGAGGAGTATTTCTGTTGATAAATCTGATTTATTAGAGCTACATGCCGACGATAGCAAGATTGACTTTGATACAGACAAAACTAGGGCAGATGACATCATTGTGGATGCCAACACATCTCAAGAAGACAAACAGGTAAGTAAAACTGAAGAGAAAAGTCCTACTAAGAAGACAAGTATTGATAAATCTAATAAAACTGGTGTTCTAGAAAAATCTAAGAGGACAAGGAATAAGTCAACTGACTCAAATGATACTGTCAAGAAATCCACCGATAAAAAAGAAGAATCTTTTGATAAGGGGAGACAGAGTAATTCAATAGAAACAACTGAGCAAAGCTCCCAAGATACCAAAACCCTGGAGCACTCTGATTCAATTCAATCAAATGATGAAAGTCATCATAATGGAGAGATTATTACTCCTATTGTTGTTAGCAGAAAAAGGAGATGGGGTTCCAGACCTGCCAAGATAAATACACAAAAATCAATTACTATTTCTACTGATGTTCTGAAAGAAATCATTCCTGATGTGAAACCAGTTGAGTTTGAGGAAGTAATTGAGGAGAGGAAACACAAAAAGGAACGTGAGGTGGTTGAGAAAATCGAAAGACCAATCTTGCCAAAGATTGTAATTGACAATTCAGAAAATGTTGAACGTAATATGGAGCATAGAAGGCATAGCACTGAAGTGGATAGAGATACTGAAATGAAGCCTAAGGAACCTCATTTAGCTGCTAACAGAAAAATTTCCATCATCAAAGACAATGATAGCATCATTGCTAGGCCTCCAAGCCCACCAAGGCACAAGCAGTCTTGTGTTTTGTACATAACAAATTTGGTTAGGCCTTTCACATTACCACAACTGAAGAATTTGCTTCAACGGACAGGAAGACTAGTAGAGAATGGATTTTGGATTGACAAGATCAAGTCTAAATGCTTTGTTATCTATGAGAATGAAGAGTAAGTATAGGCATAGCACTAAAATAATTGTTTAGTTTGTTATGTTATACAAATATAATGTTTATTCATTTGTTTCAGCCAAGCGATTGAAACAAGACATGCTTTGCATGGTGTCACTTGGCCGGTTTCAAATCCAAAGACATTACAAGTGGACTTCTCTACGGAAGAAGCTTTTGAAAAAGCCAAGTCCAATGAGCTTACTGATAATTCTCAAGTTTCAACAATACCTGGCACGGTGGAGGATTGGCTACGGGAGCAAGACATGAAAAGAGAACGAGGGGAGCTGGTAAGTCATGTTTATTACGGCTCATAATTATACAATGTGTCCCATAATTCGATAATAAGCTAGCACCTGTGGGGTCGACCTGCTTGTGAGAACTTGGAAAGAAAATAGAAAAACATATATTTAAAATGTAACAACAACTTATTAACTTAGTATCAATAACTTACTAACTTAATTTTTTTTACAAAAGTAGCTTGTAAATTTTGTTGATCCATAATAGAATTAAAAAAGTCCATCATATGATGTCAATAATTTTTTTTTCCAAATGGGTTACACAATAAATAATGTTGATCAAATCTTGTCATTTACTTTAATCTAAATAATCTTGTAATAGTGTATGTATCACACTAACGAATAAAATTACCAGAAAATGCTTAGCGAAGGAAACGCTTCCATATCATTTCGCGTTATTATAGAAGGTGCCGGCGGCTTTGCCCGGGTTTTCATTGTTGTTATATAAGGCCTCTGCTTCGGATCTTGCGGGTAGCGGGGCGGCGGCGGCGGCGGCGGCGGCGCGGGAGCGGCAGGATCTTATGCGTATAATCAAATGGACCGGCCCTCGAAAACAGCGGGCGGGGGCATGAAAAGTCCGGCCGCTCCCGCGCCGCCGCTGCCGCCGCAGCCCCGCTGCTCGCAAGATTCGAGGCAGAGGCCTAATGCGCAGAACGCTAATTATTTTTGTACATCAGCGATCAGGTAGTTTAAATCCCGTTAAAATCGGCAGTTCTCAAAGTATACGGAACAAACAGACAAAATAATTTTAAAGATTCCGTACCCAAAGGGTAAAACCGACCCTATTAGTAAGAATACCGTACCTAAAGTACCGTATTGTAAAAAGCTGTTATTTTGTCATTGCAAAAACACATTTAATATTTTTATTTGTATAGATGCAATTTAAACTGAGGCGTTGACTTTTCTCTTTACAGGAGAAACCGTGGGAGCGGAAGTTAGCGACACGAGAGTGGGATCTCGGCAAGAATGACAAAGATAAAGAAAAGGAAAAGGTAGACAAGCGACGTGACGAACCGCGGCTTCTGGAGAAACGGCGACACAATCGCACCCCCGAACGAAGCCCCGAGCCTGGTAAGAAAATCAACCACTACCTTGCTGACGCTGTTTATAACATTGTTAGATGTGGGATACTTTGATTAAATATCTAAATGGACAAGGACAAAACTGTTTTAGTGTTTTATCTTCTCTATAAACAGGCTTTTTAAGCACGTTTTGTTGTACAACATAAGAAAAGTAAGAAAATGTTTTTTTTTCTTACTTTTCTTATGTTGTTATTAGTATTCTCGGAAGTGACGTGTCACATAGGAGTAGATCAGCATCGTACATCAGATTTAAGATATCTCAGTCAGTTGTACAACCTCCTTAAATTCACTCATGTCGTTTCTTTTTTTATCATCATTCCTGTCTTCCGGACCCCTTCGGAGGTCTCCGGGTTTGGCCTCGAGGTTACACCTCCTTACCCCGGCTTCAACTCCAGGGGTAACTACCCCTGGGTCATTTGAAAGGTGCCTTTCTGGCTGGCTGTCCTTGTTGCTTAGTCTTCGTCTTCTTGGTGTAGGAGATCACGTGGCTGTAGGCGCCACTGACCCTTAGGAGCCTTCTCCACGAGCGAGAGAATCGCGGCGATGTTATCGTCGTGCCACTTATCTATACACTCTTAGCATGTGTCTACACACGACGATGATATCGCGGCGATGCGGCGAGTAGTTAAGTGCGCGCGAAACGTCATTACATCGCGGCGAGACTGTCGCTACCACGGCGCGCTCGCCGCGGAACGTGGCGCTCGCATTAATAGCACAACGCGTCGTCAAAGAAACGTGGCGATTCCGTTACGAGTCGTTGCGGACACTTGGCAATTCCGTTACGAGTCGCGACGATACGCTGGCGCAATAATCGCTCGTTCGTGGAGATTACCCGACGATAAAAGCGCGGACTCGTCGCGATTCTCTCGCCCGTGGAGACGGCCCCTTATGGTCCGGGGGTCGGCCATGCAGCGGGGCGAGGCCTTTGAGGTGGGCCTGGGGCCCATTGTCGGCGCGGTCGAATATACGACGCGCCGCATATATCACAAAGGCCTCGATAGTTATTTTTTGTAGGTAATGGTCAACGGTTCTTTTTCTTAAATGACGTGTACTAATATGGCTGCTGCACTGTACACTAATACAGAGAACAGTCTCTTGGTTATGGTACATTCCAAACACAATACTTCATGGTTTAATTAAGCACACTAACTCCTACTGTTGGTGCCGATGATGATGGTGTCCTGTTATCCGTCATCAGGGACATAGGGCTCTCAGAAGGGATTTCCATTTTTAGACTGCTACTGTTACTTAGGTTAATTATGTAGATACAATATACATGCATAAGATGTACACTGCCGGCCAAAAGTTTGAGACCACCTACATCTAAGTAGCAAAATGAAATAAAACTCAAAATATAAATCAAGAGGTTTAGATATTAATTAAAATGCTTATTTACTAATACACATTCATCAAGAAGAAAAAAAAATCAAGAAATATCAACCATTTACGTTAAAAATGACGTTCATATTTAATAAAATCATTAAACGGATTTTTCGTCAAAAAAGCCTTCCTTGCATTTTATAACTTTTTTCACTAGTCTCGGCATACGAGCAATCAATTTATCAATTGTATCTTGTGAGATATTGTTCCAGCTTTCTTGTAAAGCCTTCCACATGTCTTCTTGTGAGGAGGGACAACAACTGCGCACATTTCTGTCAAGCTCTTCCCACAATAGCTCAATGGGGTTGAGATCCGGACTCTGAGGGGGCCACACCATGTTTTTTAACACCCTTTCTGTTTCTTTATGTTCTAAATAACCCCTGCATAATTTTGAACTATGTTTAGGATCATTATCTTGTTGGAAAAAAAATCCATTTCCAATTAATCTTAAACCAGACGGAACGGCATTTTGCTGTAGTATTCGTTTATAATGCTCCTTTTTCATGATTCCTTCGACTCGTACCAAATCTCCGGTTCCATGGCCCGAGAAGCATCCCCAGACCATAATGGAACCACCACCATGCTTAACTGTTGGCACCACACAATCTGGCATCATCTTTTCCTCGGCGGTACGTCGAACAAAAATTCGTCGTTTTGAACCAAATATTTCAAACTTGGATTCATCTGTCCAAAGAACTTCTTTAAAGTCTTCTTCTGTCCAGTCTCGATGGGTAAGGGCCCACTGCATCCGTTTCTTTTTGTTTTGTGGCCTTAGTAGTGGTTTTCGAACGGCGACGCGACCAAGTAACTTAGCATCTCTCAATCGTCTTTTTACTGTAGTCAATGACACAGGTTCTGATCGGGATTTGTTCACTTCTGCGCGGATTTCTGGTGCGGTTAGGCGTCTATTCCGCTTGCTGGTAACGACGATGAAATTATCCTCGCTAGAAGTGGTAGCTCTCGGTCTCCCCGATCGCGAACGATCTTGATTACTGCCAGTCTCCTTGTATCGGGTTATTGCGTTATGAATACAAGTCTTCGACAACTTAAGTTGAGAGGCAATCGCACGTTCAGATTTGCCTTCGCCGTGTAAAACAACTATGGCAGAAAGAGTTTCAGTGCTAATTTCGCGCACTTTTCCCATTTTAAGATGTCTTCACTGTAACAACAACGAGCTCAGACTAGTTAAGATAATGAAAAATTTACTCCATCAAAACTCAGGTAAAAAATATGTTTAAGGAAGCTAAAATAATCCGGAAGTACGGTTACCGCAAAACAAAACCAAAATAATTAGAAATGAGCAGGCCATAAAAAATATAACAATGACTCTATCACCTGGTAAGCGCGCGGTACTCATTTATGTTTTGAAACAATAGACCTTTAAAGGATGATAACTTAAAAATATACAATAAAAATGACTCTCAGAAATTCTTTGATAACAATAGAATACGCAGGTGTTCAAATTAGCTCTTTATCATGTGTACTTTTGAAATATTTTGGTGGTTACAAAGATTTTTACAAGTGGTCTCAAACTTTTGGCCGGCAGTGTATATACATTGTATCTACCGATTGTCTAATTTTATTGTTTTTTTACTGAATAACAACTAAAAAAGAAAGTAGAAGTGCTAAATTGTTTGTATGGTATTATTCCAGCTAGGAAATTCAAAAAGAAGGAGGAAGAGCCACCTGCGAAGCTTTTGGATGACCTCTTCAAGAAGACGAAGGCATCACCTTGTATTTACTGGTTGCCGCTGTCAGCCGAAACGGTCCGTAACTAGTAACATTTTACTAAACTGCTGCTTACAAACGTCGAGGAGATCACGTAACTAGACAAAATATTAAGCTTGTTAGATGGATATTAGGCATTAATTAATCTGCCACATCTTGAGTTAAGCTTTCGTTGGAAAGGCTATTTCTAAAAATGTCCAATACAAACAGGTTGTTTATTTTTACTATCATAAATTACTATTATTTCATTTCAAATTATTATTTCATTATCTGTACTTTCTTCCTTTTGGTATATACTCATAGTGCAAATGTATCATTAAATGCGATTATGAGTAAACTGTCATCAAAAAATTAACTTTTTTATTTTTTTATTGTTGTTTCAGATTGCAATCAAGGAGGAACAAAGGCGTCAGCATATGGCGGAGCACGAGAGACGCATGCAGGAGCAACAGCGCCGTTCCGCGCGCCGCCATTAGCATGGTCCGTCCCATTCAATACACTTACACACGCATAACACAAAAACAACACACTCACATTCTTAAACACCACACATCACCCACATTCTTACACACCACACAATCACCCACACGCACCATTCACCCACACGCACCATTCATACACATACATTATCATACTAATCGTCTCGCCGCCCAGCGGTTTTTTTTCCAGGTAGTTCGTTACGTCTCTTTAGTTTTACTCTTATTATGAGGTTTTAGTTTATTTTAAGTCTAGGTTATAGAAGACATTCAAGATTGTAAAAGGATTAATATAAGACGCGATCATTTATTTTATGAAAAATGTTATAGAAGACACACACTTGGAGGAAATCCTATGATATATTTCGTCGTCGGAGTAAAGCGGTCGCTCGATCGAGAGGTGCGTTGGTGAAACTCTACCGTGGATGACCAGCTGATATCGACGTTGCTAATTTCGTGCGATTAATCGTGCCGTGACGGCTGCTGCTACGAGTTATAAGCTAAGCCCGTATGGTCATAAGTCGCAACAGTATGTGTAAGCCGACAAGGATTCGGCAAATCAAATTATAAATCAACCGTCATCGGAGGATTTGCCATAACTATGACTTCGCATTGGCCAAAGACACAATTATGTCTAACTGCAGACGAAAGGAACAGGCGATCATGAATTCAAAATTGTCTTGATTGAAGGATGTGACTACGCCTCGGCGTTTCAAATGATATTTCGGAGAAGCAGATGTTTAATGAAGTCCATTGAGAAATTATGTTGATATCTTGTATGCGTATTGGGATGAAGACGACATACTACTACTGAGTGGTACTCTTGGAGGTACTTTACTGGCAAAGTAGCCTTGATTAGATTGAATGTCAAAGTATTTTGAGTAGATTCATCGCAATGTATGTTATAGAATTGTAATTGGTTTTATTAATGTTCATTAAAGTTCTTTCGTAACGTTTTTGTAGTTTAATTTATTTATTTTATTACCTATATTATTGACCCTAATAAGTCTTTATCTAAAAAAATACAATTATCTTTATCCTTTTGATAGGAGTTATCACAGGGATAAGAGTAGTAATTTTATAAGATAAATCGAAGGCAGTCGCGTTGGCGTTAGGTTAACGCCGGCAGACTTAGTGAATTGAATAGTTATGTGGAGGGAAACTAAAATGGTGAGTGGTTTCAATATTACTACATGAAAATTCACAAATAACAAGATTTTTATACAAGCAATGATTATCTATCTCAAAGAAGTTATGATTTTTTTATAAATATAAAATAGAGCAATGTAGACTTTAATTAAATTCAGCATTACTTAACAATGATAATCGTATCTCTTAGATGTGTTTTGATGCGTCTTAGATGAGTTTCAAGTGCTCCACGTAAAAGGCGGGATTTTCCGGGGATAACTATACCATACACCACTACCTACATATGCAACATTAATTTCCATGGTGGTCAGTAAAATGGAACTAATAAATAACTGACGTAGATAATTTAATCGGAATATAAATGATTAACAAATTGTTCCTATCCCGAATCCCGGGTTAGACGCCTAACCAATTCGGCAACAAAATCATAGACACTGAAATAGTTTTTTTTATGCCGGCACGTTCATCTCTAATTTAAAATGTACCGATTACAAAATAAAAACATCCTGTTTGGCATAACACTGTATGCCACTTGAAGTTACAATAAAATTGGTCTGGGCTGCCCAATGTAGGTTCCTACACTAAGCAATGAGTTGCGTGACCTGTCGATAGATGGTGATTGGTTTGTGCTGTACAGGCTATGATTGTTCTGTAATGGAATTATCTCCTTAGCATAAGTAACGCATAAAAAACTCCAAAAAAGGGTTAGAAGTTGAGACTGTAAAATCATGACGAAAACACTAGTATACGCGACAACGTTAGGTACCTTTCAACTTCTGGTTCTTCTAATTTTGTATAAATATCCCCCCTAAAAATAAAAGAACATAAGACTCAGTTAAGACATGAGAATTAATAATACTCAACTACATGATTGTGCAAAGTTTCGAGGGTCAACCTGGTGCGTCCTAGCGACGCTGGTGGTAGCGGCTTCTGCTCAGAACCCGTTCACACTTGAGGAGTTCGTGACTGGCCAGTTTGCTCAGCGTGGATTCACTGGAAGATGGATTTCTGGTAAGTCTCTGGTACAAGTTCTGTATGGAATTTAAAACTCGCGTAAAGTACCGCATTAAGTAAGGTAATTTACGGAGTTTTCGATGGATCGGGACGGTTGGTGGACTTTAAGTGGGACCTTGCATGCAATGAGTTACTTGCAATTTTGAAGAGTAGCTAGTAGTAGGTAGATAGTAGTGGTACCAATATAGTTAATACCTACGTTGAATATCAACTTAGTTATTAATGTGGTTGTGGGTGCAATTCCCGTGTTAAATTACGGTGACGATAATGTGCCTATTAATAAAAAAAGTACCTTCCTACAGGAAAGGAAAGGAATATTAGCCCTAATAAAGGAAAGCAATTGAAAGCAATAAGTATTAGTAATTTATTGCAGTTAACTTGTAAGTATTTTCATGATGATAATGGTTTAGGTCGCAGGGTCATGGGTGGTTCAGAGGAATGCCATGTCTGATGGCGCTGAGTTAATTACAAATAATTTGGAACCTAGGTAATGTTAATGTCAATATGATTTCACAGACACTGAGTTTACCTTCACCATTCCCGGTGAATCTGGCATCAACATATTCGACGCGACGACTCTGAATAGCAGCGTTTTGGTTTCCGGGGAACTAATGGTTAGTTATATTACCTACCTACGCTTTGATGGTTCACATAATTCCGAAACTCCTTCCTGAAGTTAAAAGTTTAAAGAAAAAAAATCATTAATCACTCAATAGGTACCGTTCGTTTCGCAAAGGTTGATTTTCAAATATTTTCTCTTACTGTTATTTCTCAAATATCTTAGACCAATTTGTTGTATTTACAGGCGTTCCTAAACACCAGCAACCCTATTCTTTCGGACGACAGAGCTTATATCCTGGCACCTAGTGAAGTGCAATCCGTAAGTGCTCATTTTACATATATAATCACGCCTTTTTCCCGTAGGGGTAGGCAGAGACCACTTCTTTCCACTTGCTACGATCCTTACATACTTGTTTCGCTTCGTCCACTTTCATTATTCCCTTCATACATGCTCTTCGGTTTAGGGTACTCTTGACCTGGCCTTTTTTCAAGACGTCCCTGATTTGGTCTTGGAACGTCCGCCTAGGTCTACCCCTTCCAACACTTTCATTCACACTCGCCTTATACACTTTCTTCGTCAATCGTTCTTCATTCATTCTCTCGACATGTCCAAACCATCTCAGCATACCTTTCTCAATTTTCGTCACTACATCTTCTTTCAGACCACAACGTTTCCTTATCTCACTATTTCTTATTCTGTCACTCAGTTTAACTCCTATCATACTTCTTAACGCTCTCATCTCAACTGCATTTATTCTGCTTTTATGTTTCTTCTGCCATGCCCAACTTTCACTTCCGTACATGAGTGTCGGAACCAACACTCCCTCATGCACAGTCAAACGAGCCTTGTTAGACACCTTCCGACTGTTCATAAAGGAGTGCAAAGCTCCATTAACCATGTTTCCTGCATTCACTCTTCTTTCAATATCACTCTCACACTTTCCATCTCTTGTAAACTTTGAACCCAGATACACAAACTCATTCACCTGTTCAATTTGTTCACCTCCAATCACGATATTGCAGTCTGTCACTGCCTCATCTCTTTCAAACACCATCACTTTCGTCTTCTTTACATTCATCTTCATTCCTTTTCTAACGAAAGCTCCACTCATAGCAGTTACCATCTCCTGCAACTCCTCGGCCGAAGACGCAAGTAATACTTGGTCATCAGCATAGAGAAAACATTTGACGAGTAACTCATTCATTCTCAACCCACTTTCATTCTCTTTTAAATCTGTCAAGCAATTGTTCATGAACAGATTAAACAGCCACGGTGACGCTACACATCCCTGTCTAACACCTTTTTCGATATTAAACCATTCAGTGAATGCCCCGTTTATCCTTACACAAGCACTAGAATCCCTATAAAGGGATTGCAATGCTCGTATAAGGACACTGCTCACACCGTTCACGGACAATGCTGACCACAATTCATTTCTCACCACTCTATCATAGGCCTTTTCTAGATCCACGAACGCGCAATAGACCTTCTTGTTTTTAACCAAACACTTTTCGGCTATGCACCGCAAGGAAAATACCTGATCCGTACATCCCATTCCCTTTCTAAATCCCGCTTGTGCATCCCATACTTTTTCATCTGTTTCATTCACAACTCTTTCAATCAATACTTTTGCATACAATTTACCGACGACGCTGAGAAGGCTTATACCACGGTAATTTATGCAGTCCTGCCGTGACCCTTTTCCCTTATACAATGGCACGATTACGGCTTTGCACCAGTCTTCCGGTACTTGCCCATTTCGCCAGCACAAATTGAAAAGGCGGTACAGCTGGCTAGCCACTATGCCCTGTCCAGCCCTCAGCATCTCGACGGTAATCCTGTCATACCCTGCAGCCTTACCTAATCTCATACTTTTCAACGCTTTCACTATTTCATCCATGCTTATCTCACTTTCATCAACATTTATATCAGTTTCCATGGAAGGTGCCGGATGTTGTACCTGCACTTCCTCTTGGGGTACTAAGCCGAAAGGGGGGTTTTCTACCCCCCCTGGCAAACAACGTTTGTTCTACGAGTTTCTTGATTTTCAAGTTTTTCAGTGATAAGATAACGTTCAAAGTTTATACCAATTTCATAAGAGTGACAACCCTGCTCTCAGCTGTTACGGGCAATGACCTATTGACCGCCGGGGATTCCCGCGGCGCGCCCGCAACGCGCTTGTGCGTATATTGAGTGTGGGTATAGGTGCGTGGTGTGCGTAGGCGCGTAGGTATGTATTACGGACACACGTCTGTTATACATTAGGGTTGACAGCGACTTGGAAAACTTTAATTTTGTATGGAAACCTGAAAATACGTTTTTCTGAAATCTTTCTTCGCCTTTGCATTCCTTTGGTGGGGGGTAATTTGCAGCTCCTGGCTTCATACACCAGTTACGGGACACCTTGTATATGATAAAGGCGGTTTATATTTGTTGGAGAACCTTGACAGCGCCATCTTTTGTCTGATAGCGGAACTTATGTAGATTTTTTACACTTTCGATGATTTCTAAAAAACTATGCAAATTAGAGGGTTCGTTATAATTTTCCTGTAATCTTTACATACACTCCTATTATCAATAAAAGTTACAAAGGTTTATTTCTGCAAACTTCGCAGATAAGGGGGGAACGATATTTTTTTAACGTTTTTGTAAATAAGTCGAAAACTATATCGTCAGTGATACTTCAATACCGCTTATGTGCACTTTGTAAATACCGCGTATCTGCAAAAGTAGCAAAATTGATTATCGCGGCCAAGGGATTCCTCACGCTAATTTACAAAATCTAAGGGGTTAAGGCTAATTATCTATATCATACTTATAAAGTACAGAGACGTCACAAGAGTTCAGTCAAAAAAACACTCAGAAGCTGTTCAAACATAACGTTTTTTTCCTCCTGTAAAATTTTGAATATGTAGATACCTATGCGGTATTTGCAAAGTGCTCATAAGCGGTACTGAAGTATCACCGACGCTATGGCTTAAAGGAAAACTAAATACTGTTTTTTAATGTGCAAATGAATAGGTATCTTTCATAATTATGATATGACCTAGTAACTTCACAAAATGTTTGAAAACCCTCTTCTAAAAAACTATGCAAAATAGAGAGTTCGCTATAATTTTCCTATAAAGTTTACATACACTTCTATTAGCTGTAGAAGTGTCACGGGCTTATCTCTGCAAACTTCGGAGATAAAGGGGGGAACGGTCGTAGGTTCCCCCTATCCGCCCCCCTGCAATCAAAATAAGAATATTTTTTAACATTTTCATATACATATGCTATATTAGTAAAAAAGTGTTATCTTTAACCATTTCAAATTTCAAGTCGATAGCATCAGTAGTTCTCGAGATATCCATTTGTGACAGTCATATGTCTGTCTAGACAAAGCGATTCTATAAGGGTTTTACCATTTTGGTCCGGAACCCTAAGAAGGCTTTAGAAATAGTCCTCCGTTGTGTGCCGATTGTGTTAGAAGATGTGTGTAAATAAGCCACCGAGTTTCACATACGCTACATTACGGTACACTATGGCACATCGTTAGGTTGTACGGTAAAACGGGCGACGATCTGGACATTTACCTACTGTGATGGTCTCTCACGTGTAGAGAGAGGGAAGAGAAGCTGATGCCCAGAAGTGGAATCCAAAAGGCTGATTAGATAAGATTTGTATTATGTATTTATTCCCGTAGCCGTGGGGTGCCGGCAGTAGAATGTTACCCCTCCTTTCATACCCATGGATGCAGTAAGAGCCTGCTAAGGGATACCTGCGGAAGATGGGCAGCAGCATCTAGGTATCCGTTTATCAACACCTGTACTGCGCTCGCTAACCCGCCTGACAAGCGTGGTGAGTATGGCAACTACCCCTCATGGAGATCCATGAGGGAGGCCTGTGTTCAGTAGTGGACGTTTTGCGGCAAGGAAATGTTGAGGTATTTATTCAGAGAGAAAGGACAAATTTATGTGAGAGTGGCTCATTGAATTAGTGACCGAGACAGTGGTGGCGGAGTGGGGATTTTAATTGTCTGTAAATTTTCATTTTGCTACCTTTTGACTTAAAATTGTATTTTTCAGTTAGACGTAAGAATACAATTTTATTTTTAGTTAGACATAAAAACCTAGTGTATAAAAATATGATGATACTTCTAGATACTTATGAGCATCCTAAAATTGTTGTGCCCTAGCTGGGTCCATGTATGATACTTTTATGTTGTAAGATCTTTATGTTACAACATGGTTACCTACAATAAATATTTTGAACTTTGACCCTAGTTTCTACCTTACCTATCAAACTATCAACATCCTACCTCGTACGTACAATGTCATAAACGAATTGCAAGCTACAAGCGATTATTTGCTAAAATGTCAACTAAGTACTAGCGATAACTCATGCATAGATCCAGTGTGGTTTTTATGAAAAAAATAAATTGTTTAAAGTAGTATCTCCCTGCTTATGTCTTAGTAAGTAACTTCTATTCAGTCAGACTTATTTATGATGCCGACCTACCTGTGCATTATAATATGTATATACATTATAATGCATGATTATGAACATAGTAGGTACATTATCTAACGACATGATAAGCTATCTGAATTTATAATCCGATTATAGTTTAGTATCATTATCGTGTACTGTTATTTCATATTTTACAGGTTTACCGGTACTCTACAACCGCCAGATTTGCTCTTTACGAAATCAGCACACAGTAAGTAAAAATATATGAAAAACACACAAAAATAATAACTTCATCCACAACCGAATTTCACAAAAGATGGGTTCTACTATAAAAAAATAACAATAATTTCCAAGATGGTTGCCGGCCTAAAAACGATATCCAAATCTTTAGGTACCAAGGTCTTAAATTGAAGAAAGAGGACACAATGTAGTTCTAGAACCCATGTGTGTGTTTATGGACAGGGGAACGACGAAAAATTGTCTGTTTAGTTTTCCCAACTGAGTTTACAGTGTATTATTATAATTAAATGGACATTATAATATAAATACATAATGCTGGATGTGGAAATGCCACAGCACCATCTAGCTTCAAGGTAAGGAGAGCTAGTGTTATGGGTACCAGATGGTTAATACTCGTAGCGTAGAATATCTGATTACTTTATTTTTGTAAATACATAATAATTAATTAGGCATAGAAAAATACCCACAAACACATACCCGGGACATCTGCAGAACTATTTCAAACATATATTAAAGGTTTTAGTAGAAGTAGAACTTTTTGTGAAAGGTTCATCCGGGGAAGTACTACCACCATACCTATTTCTGCCGCCAAGCAGTAATGTCTCCATTGCTGTGTTCCGGTTTGAAGGGTAAGGGGGCCGGTGAAATTACGGGCATATGAGACCTTACAACTCTGTCTCAGGGTGACGGGCGCAATGCAATGAAGCGTTGGTCACGTGCTTAGTGAACGTGATCACCGCGGCATTGCAATTGTTATAGGTAGAGGTTACCGCTGAACATCAGGTGGGCCTTCGGCTTGTCTCGTCATTTAGTAGTATAAAAAAAAGGTATACATATAAAATAAGACTAAAGAGGACGCTGGCATCAATCATTCATGTTCTATTTATCTTGCAAGAACACATAAATATCTCTAGAAGCAACAAATTGGAGGAGGAGGACGTACTGTAGGTACCGGCCCCATGTGTGAGAAATGGAGAAACAGACAGACAGCTATCAAATTTTCTTAACGGTCACATTGGGGTGACCTGTGGGTGTGACAGAAAAATGTGGACGGTTAGTCGGTCTCGGTCTGTCGTGGCCCATTCAAGCTTTTAATTAACTTGCAATGCTCGTACTGTGTAGGTTAGGTAAGGTGTCTCCTTCAAAATTTGCAAACCATATGTGAAGCTGAAATTCTGCACCAATGAAGTCCGATAGACGCGGCCAAATACAACTGTGTAGACTTTAGATCCCGCTTTTGCCGTAAGACTTCAGTGGTGGCGCCGACTTTACACCTTTAGCTGATGACATAACATTGTGCAATCATCATCATAATATTAGCCCGTTAACACCCACTGCTGGGTATAGGCCTCCTCTTCAACAAGCCAACGTAAACGGTCCTGTGCAAGTCTCATCCACTGTCCGGCGACCCTGGCTAGATCGTCCGCCCATCTGGCAGGTGGTCTGCCTCGAGGCCGCCTCTCTTCCATCGGAAACCACTCTGTTACCGCCTTGGTCCATGGGCTGTGAGGCTGTCCTCTCAATATCTACTTTAAAAATCTGCAAAGTGGAGTCGGACTCGCGCACGAAGGGTTCCGTACCATCATTTTCATTTTATTATTTATTTTTAAAATTTTTATACAACTAAATATTTTGTGAATATTTTAAGCGTCCACATGTTGCTGTTATTAATATCGAGTAAAAAAATCACGTTTAATGTATGGGAGCCCCGCTCAAATATTTGTTTTATTTTAATTAGGTACTTAATTTATTTTTAAAGTGAATATACTACTAAATATTCTGTGAATACTAAAGCATCTACCTGTTTCCGTTATTATAATCGAGTAAAAAACGGCAAAAAATTAGGTTTGTTGTATGGGAGCCCCCCTTAAATATTTATTTATTTCTGTTTTTAGTAGATATTTTTTCGGAAACAGAAACACATCATCTGTCGAAATTCCATCTGTCTAGCTATCACGGTTTATTAGAAACTGCCTGGTGACAGACTGACAGACATACAAGACTGATAGGGTCCTGTTTTTACCCTTTGGGTACGGAGCCCTAGACAGCGGAGTCTTATGTAATGGGGTCCGGTTTTTACCCTTTGGGTACGGAACCCTAAAAATGACCGCTGTTACGTTTAGGTAAAATAAATAAGGCCAGGTGCGTGTTGGGCTACGCGCTATGCAGGGTTCCGTAGTTAACCGTAGACCTGTTGTTAGAAGTTGGTATACGTTTACTACTTACGTAATTAATCAAGACAAGCATTGGTCGGGGGCACCAGAAAAGGGGGCGAAGGCCTCAAAAGGTCACCAAAGGCTAAAAAGGGCATTTTTGGGTTTTTGGACGTTTTCGGCCATTCGAAGACTTATTTTTTTGGTGATCTTTTAAGGTCACAATAACTCCGGTCCCTGTGACCATACTCTCATTAAGACGGTGCTAGCAAAAAAAGTTTCATGTAGGTAAATCGGTCAACGCGTTCGGTTGTAATCGTCTCATGTACAGACAGACAGACAGACAGTGCTATGCATATTAGGGGGCTTTGCCTCCTAAAGATAAGTCCATCCCCATCTTACGGCCCCATACTAATTGTTAAAATGACTATATTTTTTGTTAAAATGTTTTTAGAAATCATTAATTTCTTTCTTTCAGAAACGTAATCTACATCGCTAATCACGAGAGGCTGCAGCTGTGTATATTCGGCGCCGGACACTCCCTCGCCTATGTGTTGGACAACAATGTGTATTACCTGCCCGAATTCGATGGCGAAGCTATTCAGCTGACCTACGACGGAATCGTTGGGGAGATCTACAATGGACATAATGATTGGGTTTATGAAGGTATAAAGTAAGACTGGATATTTCATACGTTCAGATATTTTACATCTAACCTTGATCTTAACTGTTTAGTTTGCGTTGACTGCTTTTGAGCGCCATCGGATTAGAGGAAAGCCGCTTTATAAGCGTTACGAGCATTTCTGCATTGTTTAGCATTCACTATGAGTAAGTTTAGCGAATTGTTACGAAATATTTGTCACATATTAGAAGATTTATTTTTATTTTAGTTTACAAGGGGAGATATGTTTACTGCGTCGCCGTCGTAAAAGTTATTATTAATTAAAACAATGTACGATGGAATTTTTCTTCTTTTAAAGAAGGAAAGTCAGTGATGGCATGTGTTTATCTTTTAGGGAGAGCTTACTAGAACCATTTTAATGTGAAAAAAATGGTGATCTTATGAATTAATCTTAATTAATCCTTATCAAATGAAATACCTTCAGTTCTGCCAAGTATACGGGTACGATTCTGAATTCTTCGAATTAATTAATAATTGACCATGGCGCTGATGGAAGATCAGCCAAAATGCCTAGCTTGCTACTCAATTAACCCAATGCTGAGTCAGTGTTTATTTTGTGTTGTTTACAATATTGACGTGTTTTATTATTTTCTATTTTTCGCGCAGATACATCCCTATTAAATGTTATTTTTTTTATAACTTAGATAATGAATAGGTATTTTTTTTTCAGAGGATGTTATGTACACGGGACAAGCTACGTGGTTCTCCAACAACGGATCCTACCTGGCGTTTGCTACTTTCAACGACACTTTGGTGGACAGCTACTCTTACTACTATTACGTCGACAAGACAGACCCCGAAGATCCTTACCCTGAGCTGGTAGACTTGAAGTACCCAAAGGTAAGTTTAGATTACTAAAGAATAAGCCAACAGGAATTAAGGTAATAAATAACAGTATTAAGTGTAAGAGTAGTCAATTCTAATTTGAACATTGGAATTGACTACTCTCGATATTGTTCAGAATTAAAAGAAATTAAACAAAACGAAATTATTTTATTACAGAATTTTTAGCTGATACGATCGTTTTCTTCTATTGACGAAATGTAAATCCTGAATGGGTCTTGGAACGTGTCTGTTCGTAATGAAATATTATTTCTTAAATGCAGCATTCCGATTAATTAATACTCTTTAGCTTCATCATCTCTGTGACTACGTCTGTGTTGTCTACGTCCACTGCTGGACATGGGCCTACCTCATGGATTTCCATGATCATAAGGGAGTTGCTGTTGCTTACATAATATTAAATAATCACCAGGTCGGCCACATAAACCCAACAGTCGTGCTTCGCGTAGTCGACCTAGCCGCTCTAGTGAACAATGACGTCAACGCTGTCACCATCATGGAACCGCCAGTTAACGTCACAGAAGACCACATATTAGGAGGGCTCACCTGGACCTCTGACGTGGAGTTCGCTGCACATTGGATGAATAGACGACAGAACTTTACTATACTCAGGATCTGTAATGTTATTACTGGTAATTGCGAGGTGAGTTTTCAGGGTTTCATAGTAAAACAAGAAACCATTAAAGTTTCGCATTGTCTGTCTGTACTTGATACTTGGTGAGCGGACTGGTTTCCGCAACTAACCCGCTGATGGGCCCTTTTTGCGTGTCGGACGGCGTTTGCTTAGTCCAGCCACCCGATGTCCTCCAGGAAAGCTAGCAGCTTTGCAGTGTCGGCGCAGGCCTCCCGGGGCGTCCCCGGCTCCCTGAGGTATTGATTTCTTTGAGACGCCGCGCTGCTGCACTCCAGGAGTACGTGCGCGGCTGTCTCTTCTGCTGTCATGCACCCCCTACAATGGGGGCTATCAGTAATACCTAGTGTATATAGGTGCTTGTTAAGTGAACAGTGGTAAATACAATACCGACGATTCGTCGGAGTTTGTCACGGTTTAGATACAGTAGTTTTCGGGAGTATCTTAGGTCAAGAACCGGAAAGGCCTCCTTCGACTGTCTACAATATTTTGTACCTGTCCAGTAGTTTTGGTGTAGTTCTTCAGTTCGCTGTCGGATCCAGGATCAAGGATGGGCGACCGAATCTTTTTATGCATTTTTAAAACTTTTACTAAATCGGATCAGCTAATTTATAATATTTTTTATGTTCCTACTTACCTACGGAACCCTCGGTAGGCGAGTTCAGTTCAGTTCTGTTCTTTTCTTCGGTTAAAAACTCACTATGATAAGTTTCAATGTTCAATGGTCCAGCTTCTACAACTTTACTAGCTAGCTAATTTATTTTTTAGGAGGAATCCCGACAACAGCCTGACGGCTGGGTGCCCACCGCCCTGCCCCGCTTCAGCTCAGACGGTTCCTACTACCTATCCCTGCGATGGTCCCCGGAACAGATCGACGGCACTAACTGGCAGCACCTGTACATGAGTGTCAGGGAGAATGGAGAGATCCGGTCCAGTTCGATCACACCTGGAGCGTTCACTGTCAATAATTATATCGGGATGGATGAGGCCAATGAACTATAGTGAGTATGAAAACGAGTCATACTGGGACTGTTCGTGAGCGTTGCGTCGAGAATTTCAAAAAACATTGCCTCCAAGGAGTCACGTTCAAACGGAGCAGTATATGTCTTCAAAATAGAAACTTTTAGAGCTTCAGCTCAGACGGTTCCTACTACCTATCCCTGCGATGATCCCCGGAACAGATCGACGGCATTAACTGGCAGCACTTTGTATACGACTGTCAGGGAGAAAGGCGAGATCCGGTCCAGTTCGATCACACCTGGAGCGTTCACTGTCAATAATTACATTGGAATGGATGAGGCTAATGAACTTTAGTGAGTATTACGAAGGGTTCCCAATGTGTCATACTGTGTGTGATTAATATTGCAAAAAATACCTTCCAACGAGTCACACGTTCAGAGGCGGCTCTAGCCCTTGTGGCGCCAGTGTGCCACCAGTACCCTGGCGCCCCCTAGTAGGAGCGGGGTCAAAATGGAATACTTACAGTTATATTTTCATACGAAAATTCGGGTGCAAATAGTGCAATTTTAAATGATGTCAATAAGCTTTTTAGGAAGGAAGGGGTTACAACAATAAAAAATCACAACTTTGTAGTTCTTTTAAAAATATTTAATGTCACTGTCTCCAGGTGTTCGTCCGAAGATGGACCGGGTCGAACAAAAGCTTTCGATAGCACTTGTATTCTTTTTCAGAGATTGTTCCTTTTCCAGCTTTCTTTTTCGGCTCTGTGCTCCAGAATGTTTCTTTTTTCCATCGCCTTCAGACATCTAAAATAAATAATAAACTAAGTATGGGCACCTAAAAGTTTTCGATGTAAATTAATATACGCCAAGAGAAATAGTTGCAACTTGAACTAACTGTTATTTATTATATGACACATATCAATCAACGTCGCGGTACCTACATTACGCAATCTAACAAAAAATAAAATGAGAAACCGGTCAAGTGCGAGTTGGACTCGCGAAACTGAGGGTTCCGTACATATAGGTAAAAGAAAATCAAACCTGAAAAAAATTGGTCACTCATCCAATTTTCTTAACCCTAATTTTCGTTTTTAGTATTTGTTGTTATAGCGGCAACAGAAATACATCATTTGTGAAAATTTCAACTGTCTAGCTATCACGGTTCGTGAGATACCTACATCCTGGTGACGTCCGCGTCCATATGTCACGAACGGACGGATAGACGGACAGACAGACAGACAGCGAAGTCTCAGTAATAGGGTCCCGTTTTTACCCTTTGGGTACGGAACCCTAAAGAGTAATTCGTTCAAAGGTTAGGTACATAAAAGTAAGAACTAAATAAATACCTAAGTATACTAGTAGGTACATATTAAAGCACTTTAACTTACCGTTGCGTAGTTTATTCCGCACTGCACTAGGATAAACAAATGAAACTCCTAGATAGGTATACCTAGGTGTTTAACTTCGATATCACTATCACTCGTTGTTCGTTGATGATGATGATGAAATGATACTTAATTCATTGCATCAAGGCTTATTTCGCAAACCAAAACTACGCTAAACTACGGAGTAGAGGTAAAACAAAAATTGCGTCACGCGTACACAAAGTCTTTGAAAATAACCGCCGCAACGTCCCTTGCTATTTGAATTTGAACTTTATGTCATTCTAATACAGCCGAGTTAGCAATGATGTTCGGTGTGTTTTCAAACGAATCAAAACAGGTGCCGGCATGCGCCTTTGGTAGTGATGCGACACTACGCCAATATAATCTTTAATTATCTGTTTTAAGGCTGATTTCACGTTGAAATAAAAGTAATTGTGTAGAGGTAGGTAAAGACGCAGCTTGTGGTGGCGCGCCTTTGCTGGCTTGGGCGCTCGGCGCCCCCTTAGACCCGGCGCCCGTGTGCACCGCACACCCTGCACTATAGGTAAAGCCGCCTCTGCACGTTGGATATACATTTGTATAGTGGGTTTTGTGACGCGTCAATAAGGTCCATGCGGCCGCACTGAATAAAGTATTTTTTGATTCTTTGATACTTGATTCTATAATGTTCACATCCAAACGTGTAAGTATTGAAACATCAAACTTCAAAAAAGCCTTTACCATGCCTATTTCTGCTACCAACCAGTAGCAGCCATGGCTGTTTGGACTTTAACTGCGAAGTAACAGGCGCCATGTGACGGACGCATGGCAATTTATTAAAAAAAACTCGTACACCAGAAGTGTAATTAGCTCTCCTTTTAAAAAAAAAAGGACATTTGCATCTATTATAGATGATTTATGGAGCGTCAACTGGGAAACTAATAGATGAATTATACTTGCCTAATACCTTTACCATCTTAATTTAGCTTTTAGTCAGAGGAAAGAACAGGTCTGTAGCTGTTTTAACTGTTCTCCCCAAGTCTCTAGTAACACAAGTTTACCAACCCTCAGTTACTACACCCGTACCGTTGTTGACACACCGTGGCGCTCCGAAGTTCACGTGGCGGGCGCGGACCAAGCCTGCCTGAGCTGTGACCTCGTGTTACCCCAAGGAGGACCATGCACGTGGGTGTCGGCAACTGCCAGTCACCAGGCCGCCTTTCTCACCATCACCTGCTCTTCGCCCAACGAGCCCGCTGCGGTCTACATCATAGATCCCAGGGTAAGTCAAAAAAGCATGGGCACACAGCAGTGAGCAGTGATCTTATTTTTAACATGCTTTTTATGAGCTTCACCTGTATATGTAACGGAGTCTTCGAATGTTGTTTTAACTCACTTTAACAATCAGATTGAATTGAAACTTTTCATGTTTATCAAGGGCCGATGACGATACAACAATTCGGTTTTTTTAGTTGTTAAACTATTATTATTATTATTTATAGTGAAATCATTATCGAATTGCTGAAGAGCACAGCGTCGGCTTTGAAATAACAAATCTCGCTTGACTGAGCAATAGACTTCGTTTGATTAAAAAGTTTATTGTTAGTATGAAAACGTCTGGAAGGGACCTTTACTCAACATCAGATAGAAAATGTTTAAGATGAAGAAGAAAAGTCGCAGAGGTAGAGGTAGATTGAGAACTTAGGAAGTACTTCTTACAAAGTCTATTGCTGCGTCGGAACAAAAAAGTTCAGAGGACCTCTGCAACTCTTCGTATTCATCTCAAACCTTTTCTATCCGATGCTGAGTAAATGAACCCTGCCAGAATTAATCGTACTCTCTCACAAAAGAAATAAATGAATTTCAAAATATCAATCTGTTTACTATGTAATCATCTTATTAACATACATTATAACTGGTACCTACATAAATATTTTAGCGGAGCCTAATTCTGCGGCGGCTAGTTGCTAATTTCAAATCTTTACGTAATAGTGACTCTTTGCTTACCTGTACATTACCGTAAACAATGGATCAATTTTGTTATTGTTAAATTGATTCTTTGCATACTAGTTAAAAGTATTCAAATGAAGTGCTGTAAATACATTTCATCATCATCATTTCAGCCGTAAAACGTTCACTACTGAACTAAGGCCTCCCTCATGGATCTCCATTAGGGGTAGTTGCCATACTCACCACGCTTGGCAGGCGGGTTGGTGAGCGCAGTACGGGATTTTGATATACGGAAAGACGCTGCTGCCCATCTTCCGGAGGTGTCCCTTAGCAGGCTCTTACTGCATCCACGGGTAGGAAAGGAGGGGTAACATTCTACTGCCGGTACCCCACGGCATTTAGAAAAAAATATTTTTACAGACCCGTGAAACCCTCTACACCTGGGAAGAGAACACGATCGTGCGGGAGCGGCTCCAAGACAAGGTCCGCCCCGGCAGCATCATCACCACAGTGCCTCTCCAAAACGGATTCCCAGCACCGGTCAGGCTATTTCTGCCTCCCGGCTTGGACGTCAACGATAACTCCACTAAATACGCCATGGTCTTCTACGTGTACTCGGGACCTAACACTAACACTGTCTACGATACGTTTACTGTTGGTAAGTGCTGATGCCGCCATTTTGGATTTTACGTTTTACAAATTAATGCTCTGTGGCGCAGCGGGCGAAGGTCCGCCTGCGACGCAAGGGGTTGTGGGTTCGATTCCCGCCTCGGGACAAATGTCTGTACGATCTGCAGATATTTGTTCAGGGTGTTCTGGGTGTTTTTCTATTATATAATAAAAATATCTATCTATGTAGTATAATGTATTAAGTATATCAGTCATCTAGTACCCATAACACAAGCTCTGCTTAGCTTGGGGCTAGATGATGCTGTGTGATTTGTCCAGCATTATTTATTTATTTAAAAAACCTATGTCGTGGTCTATTGTGTGTACTCAGGAGCTAACACCATCGAGGACATTACCCAATACAGAGGAAATGTCATTTATTTTGTGTAAACAACAATTCCACCGAAAAACTGCAGCGACGGCTGCGTTTTGAAGTTGTAAAACTGTAAATGTCATTACACTGGGGTTGGGCAAGCAAATATTTTTATCGATTTTATTATATCGATTAGTCAAATTATTTTCGTGAACGATTATGAATTTATGATTATTTATTTCAAAGCAAACAAATGAATAAAATAAGTATCGTTTATAACTACAAGTGTGCCTTAGTGATATTAAATAGGAATAAAAAAATAAGAAGTTACTTTACCACTATTAAGAATCGCGAGAGCCCGTGGATGCAGTAAAAAGCTGCCTATATGGCAGATTTAAACTTTTTTTGCATTCACGGGCGAGCGAGGGAGAGTCAAAAATGTTTGGTTGCATAGAGTACCGTGTTATTTTGTCAAAACAAAATAACACGGTACGCAACCAAACATTTTTGAAATAGCCTAGAATGAATCTCCTTCTTTGGTGTTATTCTGAATTGACTTCTATGCAGAATACAGTTTTAACAATACCCTTCCTTGGCAGTCGGGTAAAAATGTCATAGTTGTCTAATATTTCGCTGTAGTCGTAATAATGTCATAAATATTCCGTAATCATGATTAAATCACTATTGGAGGTTGCATTTAAACTTACTTAGAATTATTTTTGCAAATTTAACTTGACACTGGCGAAATTGTGTTAAACCAAACACAAAAAGCAATAAAATAAAAAGACAAGACAAATCACTATTGGATACTGTTGCACCTGATCTAGCCTTTATTTTTCACGAATGCATTGAATGTGGTGTATTTCCTGATCTAATGAAGCACAGTAAAATGGTACCATTATTCAAATCAGGTACCGTGACCGACCCTACTAACTTTAGACCGATATCAGTTTTGCCAACGTTTAGTAAATTTTTTGAAAAACTTATGTTAAACCAACTATTACGCCATTTTAATACCAATAATACATCTAGACGTGTTTACTTTAGTTATTTTCATAGTATTATGTCTTACGGCATAGTGTTGTGGGGGTGCGCTGGAGCTAAACATATAAACACTGTAGAGGTATTTGTGATGCAGAAGAGGGCTGTTCGTGCAATTTACAATATGGGCCCCAGAGAATCGCTACGTGATACATTTAAAGAAATTAATATAATGACAGTTCCCTGTCAATATATATACGAAATTCTGCTGTATACCCAGAAAAATATTAATAGTTTTCCTAAGAAAAGTGATTTGCACAATGTAAATACTAGAAATGAAGATAAACTCGCGTTGCCCACTATTAGGCTACGTAAGGTCAATGTATCTTTCAGAGGGCAGTGTACACGCTTCTACAATATAATTCTTATAGAAATGCAGCAATTTTCTATCATCAATAAGTTTAAAAAAAATATATAAAATGAAATCTTCACAATAAAGCTTACTATAAAATATCTGATTATCTAGATAATTAAATTTTCTCCAACCCAGTGTTTAAAACAGTGAAGCGAACAGATCCATTCATGTGCCTTATTTCCTGTTAACATAAGATTACATATGTTTTTATTTTTATTTTTGTAAGTTGACGTGTCTATGTTTTGTAATTGAAAAGTATGGAAATAAATGAATTAATTTCTGAAAGAGATATTACGATTCATCATTTCCCTGCCCTTATCCCACTTTTATGTGGGGTCGGCACAACAGGTTATTGATACAGATATCTACGATTATGAAAAATAAAAATGATGCCCATTGTTTTTTTATCAGTGTATACGGCGTTCGTTGTTCATGTAGTGAAAATCCTATCAAAAACATAAATGTGAAAATGAAAATGGGAGCCAAGTTTCAGAAAGATTCAGAAAGTCGGGGTTGTCGACCTCCCCACAAAGTAATTGAGATCTAAATGACGCCAAGTTCTGTAGATAATCCTGAAACTTATTTAATAGAATATTGCTGATAACTTAGGATTAATTTACATTCACTGTTTAATTTGGCTCTTTTTAGGGTTCTGTATTTAACAACATATTTAAGAAGTGATAGCTCCAAATATTAAAACAGTAACTTGTGAAAAACATTGTAAGAATTTTGATCTATCTCTAGCGAGCTATCTATCTAGACAAAATGCCGATTTTTAGATGTTGATATCTCGAAAACCGTTTGAGCTATATTTATAAAATTTTGGCTACTAGTTGGGGCTCTAATGGGGCCTAATAAATTAACAAAATTTCACGTGCTTGTCTTTATTTGATTTGGAGCTATGAAGGGACCAAAAGGCCTCCAAAATGGTTCGGGTGAAATACACACTGCTGCGTCGTCGCCCGTCCGCTTGAACTTGGCTGGACACGCTCCCGCGTGTCTAGATGTTCCTGTATCTTAACACTTTTGTCTACAGGCTACCACTCGTACCTGACTACGAGCCGCAACATCATCTACATGTTGGCTGACGGACGCGGCTCGGGACTGAAGGGCGCAGATATTCTGTATTCACTCAACAACGCGCTGGGAACCGTCGAGATTGAAGACCATTTCGTTATTCTGCGGTAACTATACATTACTACCTTCTGTCCGCAGCTTTGCGTGCGTTGCACCCGGCTAAAGGTAGCTCTGCGTTAATCCTGGTCTACAGTTATACGTGTGCAAAAATAACAAACATCTAAACGAACTTGCGAATCTTATCTTTATATATAAAATTCAAAGTCCTGACTGACTCACTGACTGACTGATATATCAACGCACAGCCTAAACCACTGGACCTGAAGACTTGAAATTTGGCACACATATCGCACCTCCAGTCGTAGACTGACTCAATCCGAAATTCATGTTTTTTCGGAAATGAAGAAAACGTGTTTCGGTCCTTGACAGTTTTTAATAAATCACACTATAACTTGACTATAAATGAAACAGAGAGCTATTACAGTTTATTTAATACGGTTTCTGATTTACTAGGCGATAGAGCGCACTATTTTGAGTCGTTCTGTATACTTAACTTAATTTACCCAAATTTTGAATTGAGTCAGTCTACGACTGGAGGTGCGATATACCTTGAGTATCCTAGAGGTGCACTAAGAAGGGATTTTTCGAAATCACCACGGGATAGGGAATAAATGGGATTTATATTTTCGAATCAAAGTGGCTCTGCGTGAAAAACGGGATTATACGTTTTATGACTTCCACGCGGACGAAGTCGCGGGCAAAAGTTAGTACATTATATATTTTTTAATTATAATAAACTTACAAATAAGAGAAATGAGATAAAAACTTTGTGGAAACTAGTGATTGATCCCAATTCCCTTGTTATCAACATAAATCGTGATCAGACCGGAAAATACAAAATATTTTATAACTTGAATCCGATTGCGTTATCGGAGCGGAACGTTCCAAAATGTTTTTGTAATGGAATCTAATCGCGCGATCAGAACGGAATAAAAATTTGCTTGAGACCTTTTTCCACTGCATGACGGATCGAGTAATCAGAACGGAATAGCCCATATTTTTGCGACCCATTCGGTCCTGCCGTAATTAGATAGATAGATAGATAGATAAACTCTTTATTGTGTAAATCATACAGAAACTAACAACAAAAATAACTAAAATTAACTTAAACTTTTTGTAGTTGTTGTTTGTGTTGTACAACAGAAATACACAATGGGCGGTCTTATCGCTTAGAGCGATTTCTTCCAGACAACCTTTGGATGGAGAGGATTTGAATAGAAGAATGGGGTGTAGGTAGTGTTAATATCCTAATATTTAAATCCAGCTGGAGTTCGTTTCCAATTCAAAAATCTGTGCTGACTTCGCTGTTGAGTGATGATATCACAGCATAAATAACGGTAAAGAACAAAAGTAACTGTATAATATTTGAATTCGGATGCCATCTCACTAATGTTATAAAGCCGAAAGTTTGTTTGTATCCATACAAACCTCCAGGTTTGTTACGTCTTCACGCAAAAACTAGCGTACGTATCGAGCTGAAATTTTGCAAACGTATAGATGTTGACTAGGATTAACACATAGGCTACTTTTTATCCGGTTACAACGCATGCGAAGCGGCGGGCACAAGCTAGTTATCCATATGATCGATGCATCAATAACTTGTAGGTACATAACACCTTCACAACATACCGAAACTCTTTGTCACACCACAATCCAAGCAAAAACCAACCATATGCTACTGAGATACGTTTTTAAGTTTTCAGACAGATCCACTCACTAATCCAATCTTTCCAGGGAGGTGTTAGATCGGTACGAGTTCATCGACCGCGATAGGGTCGGTATATGGGGCCACAGTTACGGCGGGTACGCGACGCTGCTGACATTGCTACATGACGAGGACCATATGTTCCAGTGTGGAGTTTCCTCGGCGCCTGTTACCTCTTGGCTGTATTACAGTAAGTCTATAATTATATCAAGTTTCAAAGATCATCATCATCACCATTTCAGCTGTAGGACGTCCACTGCTGGACATAGGCCTCCCTCATGGATTTCCAGTTATTGCGGTTGGAAGCGATCTGCATCCACCGTCGACCTGCGGTCTTCACTAGGTCATCATCCCATCTTGTTGGTGGACGTCCTACGCTGCGCTTGCCGTCGTTGGGGTTGGTAGCCGTCCGTATCCCGGGGATTCTTAGCACCCCTAGCCCCGCCGTTACCGTGGCCGCTACCGTAGCCACGACTAGCGGGGCTGCCGGGGACTCGGGGCCTGGTCCTTGGTTTCACAATCATAAGGGGTTGTTGCCATACTCGCCACGCTTGGCAGGCGGGTTGGCGAGCGCAGTATAGGGTGTTAAAGACGCGGAAGACGCTGCTGCCCATCTTTCAAAGGCATCCCTTAGCAGATTTTTACTGATTCTTAGATTATTCTTATTTTCAAAGATACTCCTAGTTAAATATCTTCTATCTAACTACATAACGACGACCTCTGTGGCGCAGCGGGTGAAGTACAATTTTTTTGATATGTATGAATGCAGTTTTTCTTGTTACTAAAATCGATGATATGGTCCCTAAGAAGAGATCTTCGTATGTCTTATAGTTTCGGACTTTCCCATACCAACTGATTTAAATGGGCCACCTGTATAATTAAATGTAAAATCGAGATCGCAAGCAAGACCCTGGTTTGCTCGCACTGAGGCTAGTGCTGGCCCGAGGCCAATGACAGACACGAAGTGATGATGCCCACAGACAGTCGCTGATGATGATTATGATAATGTGACATTAAGTATAACCACAGATTATAGAAACTGTATAACAGTGGGGTTTGCTGATGGCACATTGTTTATTTCAACAGATACAGGCGAACAAAGGGACATGCATAACAGCTAATTTAATACTATACGTAGGTACTATTTGGTGTTGTGACCATACTGTTAGTTATATTGTAAACTTAAACTCGTTATATAAACATGAAGTGACATGAGTCAGAATCCGGGGTGTCATACTTAAACTCTTATTTATTACGTACATGTGGTTTGATGGGGTTCTAAAAAAATAATAGGTAGGTAAATAAAATTCCCTTTCAGGCCTTTAACATCTATACTATTAATATGATTTATACAGCGTCGGCAACTGCTATTCATGCAGTGCGCTGCAAGACTGGGACATAGTGAGATGGACTAGGCTTGTCCAGCACCATATGAGCTAAGACGGCTATATTTTGCGACAGCTTTTCATTTTGGCAGTAATCTTACGGAAGCACTACAACCTATTTTTCGACTGCAACTTAGCGGCTACAAAACGTCGATCCGACATAGTATGCAGGATAGAGTCATGCAAATCAATGATTGCCAAAGAATATTATTTCTTTCTGAGCAACTCATTGTATAATAGAATAACTAAAGAACTTAACATTTATCCACTTACTTTCTCCAAATATAAAAATAAGCGTTTAACATGGCTACTCTCATTGAATTACGATGAAAATGCATATTTTGTGAAACCGTCAAATTAAAATCACTCAATCACAAAGCTTATGCGAGCACGGCTTTGACACATACACACACACACACACACTCACACACGCACACACTCACTCACCACTCACACACGCACCCACACTCACTCACCACACACACACACACGTACACATTTACACACAGAGAGTTTTAACTTTGTTCTTAAAATTAACTTTGTAACTTAACTTCTACTTTGTAATTTAGCTTTAAGTATCTTAGTTTTTTCAATGTTTTTCATAGTGGAACTTATGATTGTCATGTTTGGAGGAGGGCGCTGACTCTGCAACACAGTTTTGTTTAACTTTTGCAGTAGTTCAACGTTCCATTGTTTTTGTTGCCCATGTTATTGTTCCTAAACATTTTTATTTATATTTTTTTATTTATTATTTATTCGGAGGAAACATGACATGTGAAGTTTACAGGCCGCGGGTTGCCTCACGATGTTTTCCTTCATCGTTTAAGCACTTGTTATAAGCACATACATTTTTCAACAAAGAAAAATTGTAGGATCATGGCTGATGTGAAAACTAAGGCAGGATGCCCATCTTTGTCGGTGGGTAAAGATAGTACAAAAATACGAACCTGGCAAGGAGACAGTATACTTAACTCTCAGTGGTCATGGGCTTAGCTTGCTTGAAGTAGTTTGAACCATCCCCTGTATGCATAAATCTTTGCCTGTATGGGTCAAACCATATGAGAGTTAAACAGAAATGACAGCTTGTCACGGAAACTTATATTTCAGATGTTTGTAGAATTTCTTTGTGAAGAGTTTATCCGGGAAAGTACAAGTGTGTACAAAAATAGGCATGGTTACCATCATGCCTATTTCTGCCGCCAAGTAGTAATGGCTGCATTGCTGTTCCTGTTTGAAGGGAAAGGGAGCCGGCGAAATTACAGGCACATGAGAACTTACAACTCGTTGTCTCGTGGAGACGGACGCAATGCAATGCAGCGTTGGTCACGTGCTTAGTGAACATGATCATTGCTGTATTGCAGTTGTATTAGTTGGAAGGTACCGCTTAATATCAGATGGGCTGTTGCTTGTCTCTTCATTTAATGGTATAAAATAAAAACGTTTCGTTTCTTCAATTCGATGTCCATAAGATTAAAAATATGCTCTGACCCTCTCAAAACGCATCCTGATACCAGTATTAGGGGCCAATGGCTCACTTTCGGCCAATCTTCGACCGATTATAGTCAATTTATGTGATATTTTGTCGTTGCCCGTGTCAGTGACCAGCCTTGTCCCTCAAACAAAAATACCGCCAATGTCGAGATATTGGTCACATAAATGTCGATTAGAGTGCATTAAGGTATGCAAATTTTGTGTTTTAAATTGTGTTTTGACCTTTTAATCTCGCACGGTGTTTAGGAAATACTTTCGATTAAATTCACGACGTTGAATCCGGTTTCTACTAGCGATACTACTCATCTTGTATAAGTTGTTAGTTAATAGATTTCGAAAGAAGACATTTAAATATTAAGTGCCAAAAAGGTATGCATAATATGGTTTCCTGCTTCATCTTCTTTTTTGCCCTCAATCACATTAGGTATTATCCTAGAATATAAAATGGTATCACGCTTTCAAAGAAGTCAGCTTGACTTTAACCACTGATGATAGTCTATTGGTCAGACTGCACAAATATTACACATGAGTGAAATTTAATGTCAACAATAGGGCTGGCGGGGCTAGGTTTCCCCATTAAAGGCGGCCACAACGTGCGCACAAATGCAAGCGCTACCACGATCCTACGCTCATCCAAATGCCAATACTTCAAGCCAAAATACATCGCAAATTTGTGTTTCAGCCCCAAACGGTTTCTAAATATCAAACTTAACATAATGTAGTTTATGATGTCATGGCCGGATGAGTTGACGTATGTTGCTAATACTACAAATAGTTGTAGAATTCCTTTTACGCATATATGAGTATATCACGCTCTAAAGCGAAAGTAAGATGTCCGTTGCTCGGCGTTTATAACTAAACATTACTCTGAGCTATGATCACAATCAGATAAAGACAAACCAGATGGCTAGATCCACGTCTTATTGTAATTAACGTCAAGACAAATTAATTAAGAAAGAAACCTTGATTTTGCGTCATAAAACAATTAACAGACCTACATTATATTATAAACAAATTAAATTATGCATTGAAATTAAGGATAACATCCGTAACGAAGTTATCCGAGAGAGGACCGAAGTCGTCGACATATCACTTAGGTATATGATTAGTAAGCTGAAGTGGCAGTCATCATCATTTCATCATCATTTCAGCCGCAAAATCTCCACTACTGAACACAGGCCTCCCTCATGGGCAACATACTCATCACGCTTGGCGGGCGGGTTGGCGAGCGCAGTACGGGATGGCGAGCGCAGTACGGGATGTTGATACACGTAAAGACGCTGCTGCCCATCTTCCGGAGGTATCCCTTAGCAGGCTCTTACTGCATCCATGGGTGTGATGATGAGAGAAGGTGTAACATTCTACTGCCGGTACCCCACGGCCACGGCCACGAACTGGCAGTGGGCTGGCCATATCTGTAGAAGAACCGATAACTGTTGCTGTAAACGGGTATCCAAGTGGAGACGGTTTAGTAAGCGTAGTGTAGGGCGCTCAACAGCTAGATGGAGCGCGTCTATCTGGCTTCAGTGGTGGCGCAGACTCTATCTCCAACATCATCATAGGTACCCAAACTAACTGCAGTTACTATTGATGGGGGGATATTAACATGAACTGTCATTTTGCATTTTCTATCGGTGTTAACTACGTTATTTTAACTTTTTCTGTAATTTTTTCTATACGAGTACATATTTATCATCAGTAGCATATGGCTGAGACTGGTCCTTTTTAGTCAACAGAGCCAGAGAACAGACTTACTGGTGCCCTACCGGACTAACTTTACTATAAATTAACATCTATTGTGTTGTTCGAAGTTATTTGAATAAAAATGTATCTATTTCGTTTGCGTGTAACTCGTTGGGAGAATATATAAAAATCCCGAGTCGCATTGTGACAGTACCCGATGCAACCCTTCTTACTTTCGTGCCATTTCTTACCATCGCCGTTCCATCAACAATTTTCCTAATATAACCTTTTTCCACAGACACGATGTACACAGAACGCTACATGGGTCTTCCCACCGAAGAGGACAACTTAGCCGGCTACCAAGCCGGTGACGTCACCCTCCTAGCTGAAAAACTGCGCGACCACGACTTCTACTTAATGCACGGCAATGCTGACGACAACGTCCACTTCCAAAACGCAGCCAAGCTGATGACAGCGCTGCAGCAAAAGAATATACCGTTTGAGCAAATGGTAAGCTTGTAATGTCCAAACGCTCCAAAAAAATTGTCATTCTGTTATTAACTTGAGTTTAACGTCACCGGCTTGGTAGCTTATGCAGCTACCAAGCCAGCTACCAAGCCAGTGACGTCAAATTCGTAGCAGAGAAACCACGACTTCTACATACCGCACGGCAATGCTGACGACAACGTCCACTTCCAAAACGCAGTCAAGTAGTTTGAAAATGTCCAAAAGATTCTGCTTTGCACGCGTCGTTACCTGGTAACATTTCTACATGTTTATACTTAGCTACCAAGCCGATGACGTCACCCTTATAGCAGCAAACAGCACTGTAGCAGAAGCATAATTATACCGTTGGAGCAGATGGTTTCATGATCATCATCATCGTCTCAGCTGTAGGACATCTACTGCTGGACATAGGCCTCCCTCATGGATCTTCCAGTACTAGTCATGAAGGGTTGTTTGTCATACTCACCACTCTTGGCAGGCGGGTTGGCGAGCGAAGTGCAGGTTGTTGATACGCTGCTATCCATCGTCTGGAGGTATCCCTTGACGAAGAGAACTTACTGCATTTATGCACTAGAAAGATTCTTTCTGCATTTATGCACTAGAAAGGAGGGTCAACATTTTACTGAGGCCTATGTCCAGCAGTGGGCGTGGACAGCAGTCCTACGGCTGAGATGACGACCCCACATTGCATCGCTCGTAGATATCGACAGCTTATGTTTTTCTTCCGCAGTCATACCCGGACGAAGCTCACAGCCTGGCCGGAGTCAACATGCATCGTTACAATGCGATGGAGCGTTACTGGAACCGCTGTCTCAGACTGTAAATAGCCTAAGAAGGTATTCCATTTCGCATTTCTAGCAATACAGGTTTTTACAATATGTACTTGTCCGAAAGGGGAAAAACGTGGATGATACGTTATTTTACACATTTACTAGTTGATGTGCTGGGAAGATTATAGGGAGCTCAATGTCTGTACTTGTTTTTTATAAAGACATGTGTGACATGGTAGATATTTGTACCTCTTCACGGAGGTTATTAACCCGTCTAAGAATCAACTGACGTTTTGGTGTCATTATCTTATAAGCTGTTGAAATTAGTTTCGTGGTTATTTCTTGAATTAAAATCACCGGATCCTAAAAATTCGTAAAAATATATATTATGTTCTTCAAGGGGTCACAAATATCCTCGTCTGGGTTTGTACACATGTTAAAAATACATCTTGCATAATATTTATTTTAGCTTGCCTCGGCTGCTATTTGCATATCCGAGGTATTGTCATATTTTTACGTGAATATACATATGTACATGCAAGTGTTGATGTCATTATTACAATTTAATAAACTGTTATGTTATTGACATCGTTTCTCATTAAGGAAAATGTACATTTTTTATACCAGTCGCAATTTATTAAATGTAAGTACGAACGAAACGTATGAATCACATAATTATTTCAGAAAAATGTGTTGATTTGTTATCTTAACTGATAAGTAAATAAAACGACTTTATTTTATAGTTTAATTTTTTTTTAATTATAAACCTTTTCCTTGTGACCTCTCTAGTAATATAAAACGATAAGTACTTATTTGCAATAGGTATTTATGCGCTTACATTACATTTACATTCTTACATTTTACATTCTTGAAATAAATAATGTTACCATAGAAAAAAACAAAGAGGCAATATAATCCTCTATAGATAAATAAAGCATGATTGCTATGCGTTTTCCTAATGAAAATATGTAAGGACGCCCCGTTGACATCTATGGCTAGTTAAATGCTTTTCAGTACCTACTCTTACAAGCCGGCAAGAATGAATGCAAGTTAAGTGGTTCAAGCTTCTAAATCAAATCGTCTAAATAGTTTCCTTTCATCTAAGTGTATTACATAACTGCACGATGTGCGATCAATCTCGCCAGGCAAGTATTCAAATGCTGATTTAAATTAGCATGAATTGTGACGAATCACTAGGAAGAAGTTATAGATTTGAAAGGGCAAGCTTCCGTAGGCTGAGAATTGTGTCTTGCATAGTAAGTTATTAATCCCAATACTTTGGGGCTAGTGTCTACTATAGCGGAAGCCATGATTAATATTAAAAATAAAGTATCGTATTATAATATGATTCGATTTCGCCATTAAAAAACAATCCTTCCCTCTTTTTCCTGTAACATCTGCATATACTTCGGGAATGCTTATGTAATGCTTATGTAGTGGTTCTTCAGTTCTACGGTATAAAATAATATTATATATGCCATACACACCACGCTTGGCAGGCGGGTTGGCGAGCGCTGTCGAGGATGTTGATACACGGAAAACGCTGTTGCCCATCTTTCGGAGGTATCCCTTGGAAGATTCTCATTACATCCACGGGCAAGAGATCAGGAATCCCAAACCAGAATTAGAAATATAATATCGAATTCGACGTCGCATAAAGGTTATGGACGTGGATGCGAGGACAGTTTCCCCAGTTTCAGTGGGTGGGGGATAGTGCCCGAAGAGTTCCACCACTGGCGACAACTAGGAATTATTCAAAAAATATGTTCTGACGAATGATGACAATCCGTTACTGAATGGTGGCCAATGGACACGGCGCGACGAAGACCAATGGTCCAATTATATCGTGAGTTTAGGTACGTTTTACTGGGATTCGAATCACAAGAAATCAGATAGAAGGAAGTTTATAACCAACAGTGGGTGGAAAAAAGGAGAAATGATTATTTGCATGTGTTTTACTTTTTTCATTTCTATTTTCTTGTCATACCCATTTTTTTTCCTGTTTATTCTTTAATAATATGTATCTGGCTTTATTGTTCTTGTTCCTGATTGTTATTTTATATAGATTCTAACGTCTTGGGGTGTTGACTCCGTAATGTTTTATATCTACTGTGCAATAAATAAATTAAAAAAAAATCACGGGATATTGTACCACTATGATTTGAGTCTGAGTTTCAGTACCCGTAAATATTGCATATAATGTTTACAACCATGATTGATTCAAAAGTTATAAGGAGAAATTATGTTATGAATGTTTACGTAGTTCGTAGATATGTTGTGTAGAGTATGGCCTTTAGCTTTGCGGTAGCCTTTAGCGTACCTACCGTTGACAAAGATCTAGACACACGGCAGTGTGGTCAGTTCGATATTTTGTTTTCTTGACCGATTGAGTATGGCCAGTAGTTAGCATTGACTTTGAACAAATAAACTAACCAGAGTTTAAAAGTTCGTAAAACAAGTCAGTTTACAATCACGACGAAATTGTTTCCTACAATATAAGTGGATACCCTTTAGGGATTGTTATACAGCTGCCGAGATCGAATGTCGGCCTATGGTTTATGTTGCTTGTGTCCTTGCTATTTAAAATGAGAGTTATCCTGCCATTCGGTACTACAACTTTAAGCTTTCAAACAACTCGTGAGTTACACTATTCATTGTTATGTTAAAAGGGTTTTCTACTCACGTTAAATATTCGTTGGATACCTATTTTACACAACTTTAAGCTGTTCGAGAAATACATTCGTAATAGCAAAAAGTTAATTTATTAACATTTTAAAAACAAGCTTTTCTGTTAGAGCCCTTTCATTAGCCTGATTACGGTTAGGTTTTGACGAAGAGAACTTTAAATAAATTAAAAGTAAAAAAAAACTTTACAACAAACAAGCTTTTATTTAAACGTAAGTACTAAAAATAACAAAATAAACATTTTCCATTAAAGTTTAATGTCAACTTAAAACGTACCGTATCGTAAATATTAATGTAACAAAAAAGCTTGTCGCAAGATTTAAGCAGGTACTCGTATTTACATTGTTTGAAAAAAAATACTAAATCAATATCAAGTTACAGGTACACAGGTTAATCTCGCGACAAGCTTTTTTATTACATATATTGTGTAAGCCGTGGGGTGCCGGCAGTAAAATGTTACCCCTCCTCTCCTACCCGTGGATGCAGTAAGAGCCTGCTAAGGGACACCTCTGGAAGATGGGCAGCAGCGTCTTTCCGTGTATCAACATCCCATACTGCGCTCACCAACCCGCCTGCCAAGCTTGGTGAGTATGGCAACTACCCCTCACGGAGATCCATGAGGGAGGCCTTAGTTCAGTAGTAGACGTTTTACGGCTGAAATGATGATGATTGTGTAAAGACGTTTTAAGTTGACATTAACTTAATGAAAAATGTTTATTTTATTATTTTTAGTGGGTACGTTTAAATAAAAGCTTGTTTGTTAAAAAGTTTTTTTACTTTTAATTTAGGTATTTAAGTTTAAAGCATAACTTTGTATTGTGAGTGCCATCTGAAGCGGACATAAATTATTATGTGCATATATGGACATTTAAATTGTGTTTTGTTTAGTAAATTGAAATTATATAAGAGGCCCGTGCCACTGAATAAACGCTTTTTGAGTTTGAGTATGAATTGTCACTGAAACTACAAGCGTAGGTTCGTATGCGAAATTTCAGCTCAAACAAGGATGTCAGGAAGTGGTTCTTCTTGAGGTCAGAGGCGGCTCTAGCCCTTGTGACGCCCGTGTGCCACCAGTACCCTGGCGCCCTCTAGTAGGAGCGGGGTCAAAATGGAATACTTACAGTTATATTTTCATAAGAAAATTCGGGTGCAAATAGTGCAATTTTAAATGATGTCAAGAAGCTTTTTAGGAAGGAAGGGGTTACCCTGCTCTCCCATCGAGTATTTGAGAGTGGTTTTAGACTTAAAGTTGGCGCTTCTTTAGCAAGTATTTGCCAACGTAACATAAATAAATAACATATAATAGTAACATAAATTTCTTGCACAATTGAAAATAAATTTACTATTTCTAATGAACCTTTAGCAGCGTTATTCACTACCAAATTTAGGCTGTACATAAAATGCGCGCGGGTTTATAACTGAAATTCGTTTTTAAAGACCTTTATTCCAATTTTTTTCCTTTTCATGTTTGCACCATTATCGTAACCTTGACCACGTATCTTGTATGTCAATTTCGTTTGAGATTAAAAAATCTAACAAAAGTTGAGTTAAACCCTGGCCAGTAGTGTCTGTAATAGGAAAAAACCCAAAAAGTGTTATTTTGCCTCGTTGTTGCTTGCATTTAAAAGAACGTACCGTACGACAACCGATATTTGTTCTTCGTGTGCAATATCTGGAGTGCAATCTAAAATAACTGTAAAATATTTGGATTGTGTCAATTGCAAAACAATAGCTTGTTTTATTCTTTCTCCTAATAATTGTATTATTTCATTCTGAATATTATGGCCAAGATAATGAGTTTTGAATAAGGGCAATGTGCTCCGCAAGCACATTATCAAAATTAGAGGTACACCAGCTTTAAAAAGTTACCATTACCAGAATTGTATTTTGTTCAGATCTTCCCCGAAAAGCCAGACATTGCCTAGCTAAAAAATGAATAATATTAATTATTCGTTCGAGTAGGTACTGCAACCCAACGTTTTTTTTCCCGTTCATCCGGCTCGCGCCTTTGGTATTGATGCGACACTACGCCAATATAATCATTAACCTATAATCTGTTGTGTCGTATTAGATGGCGCTCGGCGCCCCCTTAGACCCGGCGCCCGTGTGCGCCGCACACCCTGCACTATAGGTAAAGCCGCCTCTGCTTGAGGTTGCAAGATTTGACACGGAGAAACATGCAAGAATTGCAAGTTAGCTTGTAAAATGGTAATCCTTGGCCCACTCTCGTCTGCTTGCTTGTGACGAATCAATAGACACCATGTCGTTTGAATGTTAATAGATGAATTCCCATTCATAACCGGTCTAGCCATCGTGAAAATGCATCAACCAACGTTATTTAATAACACATGGAAGATATTTTTGAAAACTAACGTGAGACAAACTAATATTTTTTTAAATACGGGGACAGCTCAGGTAAGGTAACAACGTTACGGCCGCCCATTCGCTCTAAATATTTTTTTCTTGAAAATAGAAACTAGTCGGCTAAATACCCGACTTGAATATCCCCTTATTTTTAAAATTAACCATTTCAACATATCTTATTAGCTGGATTTAATTTGAGTTAGTAGGTTATATCTTCTGTTCATATGGTGACGTTTTGACCGCATTGGATCGAAAACACCTATATTGTCGATATTCCTATTTTATTTGAAGACTTTATTTTTGTAGAGGATACGTACAGTTGCAAATGTTACAAAATGGTGTTTGTAAATCACTTACGAAGGACAATTCACAATCTTTTATTTAATTGTTTAACAAAAAAACCGACTGATAAATCCTAGACTTGTTGCTGAAAATACCCAAATCGCTACGAGTATAGTATGTACGCCTTTTAATTTATGAGTACCTACCTATGTCCATCGAATCATCGTATATCCATCATCAGAACTGGCTCAAAATCGTCCATCCATAACTGTACTATACTGATCTAAAACCGAATAACTCGTAGGCAGTGAATGAAAGTGAAAGGAGTTAATAAGACGCCGCGATCTGTGATTTCATTATACAATAACAAATAAATGTGCATCGTCAACTTAGACTTGGCTAGGTTTATGATGTGGTCAAGCTTGATGTGGAAGTTCTTACCTCAACACTAGAAGGAGTAAGCCGCAATTAGCAATTACGACTTCCGAGTTGAAAGTCGTACCTCTCACTTACTATGCTATCACAGGTCTTAAGTTAGCGCTCTCGTCTTTATTTTAGTGTCTTTAAGGTAGATAGAAATGTAAGCTTTCGAAACAAACTTATCCTGGAAGAGCATGGGCTAGGCTGGTTTGATAAGTCAGTGACTTGTTGAGTTTCCCGCGCATTAAATTAAAATATATTTACTGCTGCCCTCAACTGTGCCATCTATAAGAAGACTTCTGTAAAATTTTGAGCAAGCTCTTGAATTTTAACAATAATGGAAAAAAGTAAATTTTGTAAACACAATGGGCACTCTGAATCATCAATTTAAATGAAGGTTTACTGAGATCCGTTGTCATACGGGATCAGCATAAGGGACGCCGAACTTTCAGGTCGCCCACAAAAGGTTGTCACGCCAGAAATCGTCGATAAAATACATGGAATGATTTTGGACGATCGGAGAATTTAAGTGCGTGAGATGGCTGAGGCTGTAGGCATCTCAACTGAGTGGGTGCATCATATTTTACATAAATATTTGCACACACTCACACACGACCACATAGTGTTTGGTGATGTTCAGCCGTAATACGAACGAGTTTTTGCGCAGCTTCGTAACCGTTGGCGAAACATAGATACATCACAAATCACAATACACCAGAGACTAAGAGACAACTAAAATAGTGAGTTTCTCCGAGTGAACGTGCATCAACCAAAGAGCAAATTGTATTTGTCGGCCAACACGTCATGGCCATCGTTTTTTAGGATGTACGTGGTGTCATTCAAATCGATTACCTTGAAAAGAGTAGAACGATCACCTGCGGTATTTTTGGACAGATTCAATATTGTTTTGAAGCAAAATGATCGCATTTGGCGAAGAATAAAGTGATGTTCCATCAAGACAATACACGGGAGCACCATGGCAAAAGCCGATAAATTGGGCTACGAACTTCTACCGCATCCAGCACATTCTCCAGATTTAGTCCCCTGCGACTATTTCTTGTATCCAGACCTGATAAAATGGCTGGGTGGTAGGAGATTTGGGTCGAATAAAGAGGTCATCACTGAAACAAACGCCTATTTTGAGCCTTCAGAAAGCCTATTATTATTTAAAAAAAATCTTGGGCTAAGTCTATCGACTTCTAAGGACTGCCTTATGAAACCGCCCTCGTAGCATAGGTACCTTTTTACTATATTATAAACGAATTACTTATATTTCCTGATTACAATTCAATTCTTTTGCAAAAGCCGCCTCAGCGGCGTTGGCCTCCCCAAACTCCATCTATTTTTCATTATCCCGAGCCATCCATTCTGGTCCACATCGTTTAGTGAAAATATCCCTCCATCTTCTCAAGGCATGAAGCTGGCAATTAACTTTGACACTACTACTTACAACCATCTTCGTTTATCTTGAACTAAATGAGTGAAGATAACTTTGGGGTCGAGTTTTACCTATAGTAATTATGGCTGTATTATGGCTGTAGGTATCTTGCTTAAATGCTACGAGGTTTTGTGAATCTTTGTAAATTGTGATACCTAGTTGTAATTTTGAAATGCTCACGTGATAGGTTGCGTTGATTGAGAAGTGCGCGCTGATTGACGGCACGGAACGGCACTACGCGTTGAAAGGATTTTATTTGTGGACAATTTAATTTTATAATTATATCATTGCGTTTAGAATTCATACCGCGGACCCGCGAGCCACATAGGTGACACAATTATGAGAGCTAAACTAATTGAAATAAGGTTATAAATCTCAATTGTATTCCCAATTGCCACCTGCGGGCAACTTGGAAAATACCTCTAATGCATGTGGGAATATACTTATCGTTGAATAGGGCCGTCGCTGACTGACGTTAGCGTGGTTGGGCCTGTTCCGGGATGCCGCATCATGCCAAAGCGTCCTTCAAGCTGTCGAAGCACGCCCCCCCGTGCCGTCCCGCGCCGTCGGTTAGCGCCGGCTCTAAGGCGCCTAATTATTTATCTAAGTTTATTGCAGTTTACTGTCCTTATATTTGGTTCTATGTTGTGACGTGATATGCCTTTTACACTTTACATGTTATGCATACTAAACTTCTGCTCATTATTGGTTCTTAATTTGCAAATTGTTTATTACATTGTAAACTTTAAAGTATATTTGATGACCTAGGTAGCACAGTGTGCAAATGTTAAAATGTTTGTTACATGATATGATTCAAGCATTTTTGATAACCGGCTGCGGCGCAAGAGGTCGCGGGTTCGATTTTCGCCGTGGTTTGCTTTTCTGCAGATAGGTATATGTCTCGGTTCTGAGTACGTTTCTGTGTATTACAGAATAAATAAAATCTCTTTTATTTATTCATGATCAGATATGTATAAAGAACGTATCTGATTTTTATACCCATAACACAAGCTCTGCTTCTTTGGGACGGGATGTGCTGAGTGAAATGTCCACCAGTATTTATTACTACGGTTCCACTAGAAGTGTCACGCAGATTCGTCAACTGGGTCACCTTTTGTTTTATTTACTAGTTATTGGAAAGGATCTTGTGCAACCATGCAGCTGTGTATAGCGATAGCTGGCGGTTACATCATTTCGGAACTTGGCAACATATTATGCAAGACCATCAATGTGGATGGTGTATGAAATGTATGGCACTAAGTTTGAAAGAGTTCGATGACTTGGGTCGCTTGTTGGTAAACATTATTTTCTCTTTGCCATGTTTCAAAGATGGGTCATCACACCTTCCGTGTTGGAGTGTGTGTAGGCCGGGTTATCGGATTGCATAATACATAAAGGTTGTATTTTATGTCGGGTCCTACGAGATACAGAAGTTTATTCATCCCGAAGGGACAAGGCGTCAAAAAATATCCATATGATTACAGGGCTTCTAAAAATTGTAATGCTAAAGTATGGAGGAGGTTCCTTTCACTCACGAACCTATAAAAAGTCTTTAAATCTGAAGGTTTCGAGAGTTATGATGAGTAACTTATCTAAGGGCTTTTAAGGCAAAGGCATTCCGAGAACGAATGTTCATAAAATGTACTCGGGCGAGATTGATTTTAGTTTCAAGGAAAAATCTGATGAAAAATACAAATATTGTGAGTGTTTTTTTTAATTTATCTAGGTATATGAACAATAATTCGTCTATTATGAACGAAGTGATACCACACTTTGTTCATAATAGACGAAGTTCTGAGGTAACAAAGATCTTTCTTTCACGTTCAAGACAATATTAGATTAGATCGGCTAATAGACAACCGTTTACGGACAGTATAGGTAGTTTATGAAATACTACCTGTCCCGGCGAACTTCCTATCGCACCTACCACTGCAACTACTTACTAGTACAACTACCCTACAACTACCATCCAACTACCCTACAACTACCCAACAACTACCCTAAAATACTAATTTACGCAACGAAAAGTAGCCTATGTCCGTCTCCATGGTCTAATCTACTCCTATTCTAAAATTCATCCAAATCAGTTCAGCGGTTTTGACGTGAAAGGGAACATACATACATACATTCTTACTTTCGCTTTTATATATTAGTAGGATAGGAAGTAGGATTTTGTATAGAAGAAATATTAAATCCTAATATAATAATATTAGTATGCAAAACAATCCACTGATATTTATTTATTCAAGAAATTCAAGATAGGATATAGCTTAGATTTGGAAGTTAGGCCTCGACTTGTGCCTCTTACGTGTCTTGTGACTTGATATGTATATTTTTTTAAACAATTTTAAGGCAATACGATCGCTAGAATATAGTTTTAGGACGTTAGACCTTATCTTTGGGAGTACGGGCCCATTCACAATTCTATATCTACGTATCTTCGGGGTCTCAAGACCTTTGCCTCCCGCGTCGCGTGCTTGCGATGATGGCCGGTCCGGCCTCAGTCGCTTACCGCACGTTCTATAGTTCGCGCGTACTGTGATCCGAGTGATGTTGATGACAATTGGACTTAACTGATCGGTTCCTGTGGCCTGTCAACCTTGACATGGTGAGTGAGATTTTTTTTATTCTAACGTCATTGTAGGTTACGTTTGTATTTTAAAATGTAGGGGTTTGATTACTCAGCTATGAATACAAAAATAAAACAATCGAATTAATTACTGCTGACAACTTGCCACTGCAAGTTAGTGGTTTTCGGCACTGTTAAATAAATACAACATTTTGTACAGAATTCTTACCTTTTTGTTTAACCATACATTAAATCACCTATTTATATTCCTAACCATTCCTAACCATGAATGTATGGTTCAATAAATAGGAAAATTTAATGTTAATAAGAATTGTGTATGAAATACAAAATGTAGTTGTTTATCACTGCAAGTCAAAATGTAGTTGTTTATCACTGCAAGTTCTTAGAATTCGTGGATTACCTACTATATTTTTGCACCTGTGAAACAGTACCTAATTTGTGTTGTAAATTAAGTAGTTATCATCAATCGACGACTATCAAATCCTTAGGTATTTTAGTATTCAAAAGGAAAAAATACTTCATCACTCTATTGTCCGTCTGTATGTCTGTCAAGACCCTATATCGTGAACGTGTAGAGGTATCGAGTTGAAATAAATCCATATACTCAAATCCACAGCCTCCTTAAGCTATAAAAAAACAATATTCTAAGATAACCTGACAGAAAGATACTGTTTACGCCGCAAAAACGCATGTTTTGACATTTTCAAAGGAATCAATATCCCGTAGACCTAGAACTATGAAATTTGGGAGGGTATATGAAATTAGGTCTTTTACTGTAAATACAGAGTAAAATAAAAAAAACTATACATGTGCAATGGAATCATAATAAAAATCAAATGCCCTTAAAAAGTAAGAAATCAATCATCGAGGTTAAGCAACCCTAAGCGCGGTCATAAATTGGATAGGTGATCGAATCTGTTTGAGCATTTTAAAAACTTTTACTAATATTTATTACTTATGTTCCTACATACCTACGGAACTCTCGGTGGGTGAGTCTAGCGTGCACTTGTCCGGTTTTATTTTTCTTTAATTGAGCAAAGCAATTATTTTATAGTTATGAAGTAGGTAAGCACTAAGTGGGAACACAAACATAAAAACTCAATGAGATTCTTAGAGGTTTTTGATTGTTTTTATTATTATACGTATGACGATCGTTATGAAAATGAAATGAAGTCCTGAAAAGAACATCTTACCTTGATACTTACGTCGGTATCTAATTGATTTGTTATAGGTGAATAGGTATGAACGCCGTCATACTATGTGTTATTAGGTAGGTAGGTAAATTAATAAATTGTTTAAATTTTTCACACATTTCCCAAGTGGCTACGAGTAACGTTATACAAAGATTAATATTAGTCATAGATATAGGTAGGTAATATTTTTTTATGTAGGTATTATGTAAGTAAGTTTCTACTTTCTATACCTAATTTAACTTCTCAATAGAGTTGCCTCGAATAGTGATTTCGCCGAATACCGAATGTTCGGTAACGCTATCGGCCGAAGCGCCGAATATTCGGAACAAAATACATGCTTGTCGAGCGCGTAAACAAGACAAGTCGCAACATGTCTCCATCGTTGCGGTGCATACGGTAGCGCAGGCAGGTATTTCAATTGCGAGTAAATCACGTCACGGCACGCTTTTTCAGATCGTTGTTGTTGTTTTTTTTCATTTATGTATTATTATTATTTAATAATAATACCTAAAACGTAACAATAATAAACACAGTAATGTTACATTACTTGTTACATTATTATTTTGCAAAGAAGTTCGTTCGTTAGTTCTTTTACAATTGTGTGTTCGTTTAAAGATTTATGAAATGACACCAGTTAATAAAAAATCTTAAAAGCTTGTTTTTATCCATAACAACTTACCACTGATCAATTTTATTTACTTACGTATTGTTTGGTAATGAATACATATAATCTTGAGTAATATGACGTGTCTTTTTTCATGATTTGGTATTCGGTATTTGGCCGAATAGTACGCATTATTCGGCCGAATGCCTAATACCAAAAAGTGGCCGAATAGACCGAATACCGAATAGTAGCCGAATATTCGTGGCATCTCTACTTCTCAATACCTATAAAATAAACAACGGATTAGACTTGAATATGTTTAGACCTCCTTACCTCCTATATATGATCCTTAGGTATTATGCTTTATTTACTTTGTTTATCACAATGCTATTCTTAACAAAGGCTTATGATGAACAGTCATGAAGTCGTCATTTGGTTGAACTGGCCCTTATGATATTATACATTAAACTGATAGGGGCATGTGAAAAGCACAGCATTTTATTAAAAAACTGATTCAGTTTTTGATAATATAAAAAGAATACACACGTAAGATGCACTTCACTTAAGCGTTGATATAAATCGTTAGATGAGCCCTTACTTGGCATTGTCTTTTATGTGTGTGTTTACAATACTGCCGACGCACGCACACTAATGTCTACTAAAAAAGTAATAAGTGTGCGTGCTGTACTCTCAGCAAACTCATCTCAGATTACAGTAGATATCATTGCACGTAAGTATGTTTTGCTTTTTTAACTTAAATAAATAATAATAAATCGCATTCAACTTTAGGAGTGGGAGCAGTTATTAAAATTGAGCCATCCAGCAAATGATTTATTCCGAAGCCAAACGAAAATAGTACAATTTATTACTTTAATAAATGGTTACGGATGTTAACTAATTTTGGGTACCTACATTGTGATTATGATTAAGTGTTTAGTAATTAGAAAGTAGCCAAAATATGCGAATTACATCATCATTCCACTTTTCATATTATCAATTCTAACAACACGTGACACATGTTTTCTTGCCTATTCTCAATCTAACAAAATAACCAAATTATTAAAGCGTGAAGTAGTTTTGCCAATGGACTTGATTGTAACGGTTCATAGGCATGTCCGATAAATAAATACAGGCACTAGAGACTAGGGACATCCCCTTATCCTTGAACTCGCTTAGGTATGCCTTGTTTCATTGCGTTTACCAGGAAAAAATATTACAAAGATAGATGATGAGTCCGCTATTTGAGTTTTAACGGTGATATTCTGTTAATAGTATTAAAATAAAGATGAGTTAATATACATTTCGTGGGCATAGAATAATAAATGTACATTGCAAAAAAAAAAAATATAAACGAAATTGGCCTCAGCTTAAGCCGCGGCAGAATAGATACTGCAGATAGAGTTTCCTGAGTATTGGTTTCTACATCGAAAGTGACTGGAGTAAAGGTCTCGTCACCTACGGGATGCCTGCAGTGCCTGGGAAATAATAAAATAGGGAAATATAAATGCTTATTCTTAATTTATTTATTATTGGGTTGCCATAGTTCTAGAGTATTGTTTAGCATGTCGTAGATAGGTACATGCAAACATTTAGGTGATTTAGCTGACAGATTTATTCTCGTATTTTCTTCCAGGATATCAAAATAATAGTTGGATATATTCTGGCCTTGCTAAGCTGCCACTCCGAGTCGAAAGCCTATCTGCAGAGCGGAGTGAAGACTCTTGCACTTGAAGAGGTCATTCCTCTGCGGGGAGACTTTTTTCCTGACAGATTGGAGGTGCAATGGGTATCAGGTATTTGCTTTTATTCTTTCGTTAAACACCGTGGTCCTATTTTTAAAGAGGAGGACATGCTGGGCCTATCCCACGTAATCAGGGATATACTCTAGCACTACCATAGGGACTTCTGACACCCAATCAGGCTCTGGAATAGCCAATGACTTTTTTATTTTACCGATTAATATGTTTACATCGCGAGGAAACTTGCGCAAGTTTGTGGGAAACGTGTATATAGGCTCAGGTAGGTAGGTTCACCTTACAATTCACAGACTTTATTAACAATCACACGTAACTTTTATTAGATTTGACTTATGCTAACTTCTGCTTGCAAAATCCAACAGGCTGCGCCAATTTCAAATTCTAAAGCATAAATTCCATTAGTTGGGATTAGATGATGCAATGGTGAAAACATCGATTTAAATTTAAATAAGAAAGATGACATTCGAAATATACGCAGTGAACCTAATTAATAGTGGTTGTTTTTCCATCGCTCATAATAAACATGATAGGTCACTAGATATTGCATGGACATTGGCAAGTTATGTACATTACTTAGACTAATTAGAATTACTATGTAATATGAAACCACACTTCTTGTTTTCATTAAAATTATAACGTAATTGAATAATCTATCAGCTAATGTAAATTTAGTACAGATTAATTTATGGCAATCCTATTAAAATATCATACAGAAGCCCTACTTCATATAACAGTTACTTTGTTCTCATTGTTATCGAGTAGGGAACTTGAAGTTGGTTGTTGTATTTTATTTGTCGGTGCATCGATAAAGTATTATAATGTTCGATTGTTAGATGCTTTTAAATAAACAAAGCTATGAAACCAAGTATTATTTACTTGAGTTGAAAACATTTTAAATTTAATGTTTAATCTTTAACAATAAACAGAAGTGAGAGTGGTTTTATTTTTCGCTACTTACCCTCGCTTTAATGAAATATTCATGATCATTAAATTATTATTTTTACATTATTTTATTATTCTTATTCTTACTATAAAAATATTTCTGAAGGGAACCAATTCAATTATCTGCTTTATTAAATGTGTTTTGATTTTATTTGGTAAATTGAGTGATCTGTGTAGATTTTTGCTCTATTGAATAAACACTTAATAACATTGACTTTTTAAGTCGTGTAAAGATGCCTCTTTACGTTATTTTATCTATGTTCATGATAAAGTAAGGTTTTATTATGTTTTCAGATACGAAATATATGTTCAGGGATCAGGGAGGTATCAGAAGGTATGACGCTTCCTCAGACAGTTTCGAGACGGTTTTGGGCGCAAATGATTTGGTAAGATCACTTTTTATTATGAGGTTTAAATTACCTGCCCATGAGTTAAGCCCTTCTGTGAAGAAGATAAACCATTTATTAAAACTTTAATGGCCAAATGTTACAATTTTACCTTGTAGTTTAGATTGAGAGGCTACCTATATTATGTCAATGATATATGGCAAAATATTATTTGAGCAAAATGTTCAACTGATTCAATCGTTTTGTATATGAATGTTATTTTATTGTTAGTTAATTGTTGCAGTATAACTTGCAAAACTATACGGTGACAGACTTCTCAAAGGATGGAAAATACGCATTGCTGCAAAGGAATAAGAAGGCGGTGAGTTATTTTACAGTAACTAACAGAACTACCTTAGATTTTTTTTATTGTCTTTTTCTCTCAAACTCTTCCAACCATTCTATCTCTATCAGACTCCTAAACCTCTATCGAAGGTGACAGGAATTTTAAACAAATACTAATTGTATGCTTATTAGTCGTGACTATGAACGCTGTAACATGTTTGAGACGTCGTTAAATAAAAATCGGTCAAGTGCGAGTCGACTCGCGCACAAAGGGTTTCGGACCATTGAGAAAAAAACGGCAAAAAAAATCACGTCTGTTGTGTGGGAGCCCCCTTAATTTATTTTATTTTAATTAAATAATTTATTTTATAATAAATATACAACTAAATATTCAGTGAATATTTTAAGCGTATACCAGTGGCCTTTATTAATATCGAGCACAAAACGGCATTAAAAGCACGTTTATTTTATGGGAGCCCCCCCTCAAATATTTGTTTTATTTTAATTGTTTTTTTTAATGTGAATATACAACTAAATATTCTGTGAAACAAAGCGTCTACCTGTTGTCGTTATTAATATCCAGCAAAAAACGGTACAAAAATAACGTTTGTTGTATGGGAGCCCCTTAAATATTTTATTTTATTCTGTTTTTAGTATTTGTTGTTATAATAGCGGCAACCGAAATACATCATGTGTGAAAATTTCAACTGTATATCTATCACGATACAACCTGGTGACAGACAGGCAGACAAATAGATAGACAGACAGACGGACAGCCACCCTAATAAAAAAGGTGTGCGATAAAATACTACTAATATAATTAATACGTAAACAAATTGCGAAACTTTAGAAGTTCTAATTGTACGCTTATAACTGGTTTTAACCACGTCTATATTAGGCTTCTCTAATTTTAAATTAACTAGGGAGCACGACCAATCTAAAATGATATTAGAATGTAAAACCTAGTCAACGACAACTGCCGCAGATTGTTGTTCGCGTGTTTTGATTAACGTGTTTCGCAGAGCGATTTGCTCCGTTGATTAGGTAGATATGCAAACGAGTAAATGGCTTGTAGGCATTCCTAACGCTTTTCCTTTTTTGGTTCCGTTGTTTACATAGACATAGACACATTATACTACCGTCATGTCCGACCGTCTCAAAATGCCGCGACTAAACTCAAACTCATGTTATGTTTTTTCAATAGTACCGATTGCAACAATGGCATAGAATCAGCATACATTGTTCGCTTTTAAAACGCTTTGATAAGTGAAAGTGAGAAATATGTCTTTGAAATATGGCATTTATAAAGTTTTAAATTATTTGTAAATTGATGACCTAATAAAAAGTTAGTGCAATGCAATAGTAGCACTAAGCACGAGGAAAATAAGACCACATATAAGCTAAAAATACGTAAATATAACCTAAGCCTACGTTCGGCAGTGCGTCAACCTAAGACGGAACCGTGCTAAATAATCGTGACGAACGTAATGAAAGAGACACATTCTTAAGGAACCCTTATGGCTCGTGAGTTTGTTCGCTCGCACTTAACGCCGTACCCGTGTAATATTGTTTTATCAATATTGGAAAGAAAGAAAGAAAATAATATAGTTAATGGAATCAGGCGTTACTTTGCGGAAATCCATGACAATAAAATGCAATAATATTTATTTATGTCTCATTTACAAATATAGAAACGGAACTGCACAGGTAAAATAAAATATTAATAGACATAAATCGGTCGCCAACTCAGCGTACGCTGTGTTAGACACAGCACTGGTTTAAAAAAAGTGAAACATTCATAAAATACATAAGGTTGTATTATTTAAAGTACTGGTAGGTTGGTATAGTACAGGGATAGTACAGGTTGTATTATCATATTAGGGGTGATTCTGACCACTACAAGCTACAAATTTTGTTTTACGACTTTTTCTTTTTCGGTGATTTTCATTTAAGAAAACACCGCGTCAGTTTTAACCTCAACAGTTGAGTAAACGATAGTGGCAACCTAAACACCAGCTGATTCTGGACAGGGCCATTGAACTCTGCGAAGAGTTGCCGTGGAAGTACAAATAAAAAAAATCCTAAAACAAATAGAAGTATTAATTTTCAAAGTGTAATAAAAAATACAATTATGAATTCAGGATCTTGTTCACACCACATCACCTAGTAAAAGGAAAATAAAAATAATAAAACAAAATAAGCCTCAAAGGTATATATATTCTAGAATAATAATACTATATAGATCAGTGTGTACGAGTATGGTAGGTACAAGGGTGATATCATCGAGCTATTGTTAATAAGAAATTAGGTACCTACCTCAATAGACTGGGATGTTTATTATTAGCATAATTCACTGTTTGATGAAGAACGACAACACATAGACGTCAGGGATTTCAAAACTGAAGAAACTGTCTATAAAAAAACAGGTTTTTACATTACAGACAAGCGAAACTGATTTATGCTTAGCCTCCAAATTTTCTATACAAAATTAAAAAATATTTTCAAAATGGTGGTTGGTTTTACATAATTTCTAATAGTTTTATTTTAAACAAGAATGACTGAATTTTAATTTCAAGCTAGATTTCCGCGTCATTTTTTTTATATGCGATCGTTATTATGCAGCTGTGTGAATCTGCCTCCCTCAGTCCCCTTTTCATCATTGTAATTTAAACTTATTATTATTATAAGCCATCATAATCCCACTGCTGGGCAAAATAAAAAAAAATACTATAACAGAAAGAAAAATTTGATCAATGCGTCGTTTTCTCTTCTTATAATCTAAAGTGCGTTTGTAAATAAATGCAGTGTCAAGGAGTGCGTGGTTGTTTACCCAGTTACATACTCGTATAGCGACCGGTACCTTATATAAAGTTTATTAATAGCCTTACAGTAGGTCGATCGAATTGATAACGCTAATTCAAATAAGCATTGTGATCGTGTTTAAGACCGAGATATTCCAAATTAGCCAATTTTTTATTCAATTTTAAACGACCAACATCCTTTGTTTAAACAATGTTATAGTTGTATAAACGTTATTTAACTTCGCCCACTTTTCTGGTACCCCTGTACCAATGCTTGTTTTTATGTATATTCACCGATTTCTCTGTCAATTGTGGACCAATTTTCAAAATTATTTTTAGTCGGAAGAGTGCACTTCCGAGGTGGTCCTATTTCAATTTGGTCCAGTTCTGACAATGGGATCCATGAGATAACCTTATAAGTTTTAATTCCACTAAGTATTTTAAAGCAATTCAATTCATCTCATTGAAGTCGGTTTTTTTTGTTGACAAATTAAATAATTATAATGGTCGGCTTACTCAACATCTAAAGCCGATTTTAGAAAGGATACTTAAATACATTTAGCGACTAAACAAAATTACCTTAGCCTCCCTCATGGATCTCCATGAGGAGTAGTTGCCATTCTCACCACGCTTGGCAGGCGGGTTGGTGAGCGCAGTATGGGATGTTGATACACGGATAGACGCTGCTGCCCATCTTCCGGAGGTATCCCTTAGCAGGCTCTTTCTGCATCCATGGGCATGAGAGGAGGGGTATCATTCTACTGCCGGCACCCCACGGCGGAATTAATTTTTTTAATTAATTATTTTTTTAATTTTAATTATTTGTTAAGCAAGCCGAACTTAGTCTACATATTGCTTGACGTTTTAATTTAAGCTTATTTGTAATTGTAATCTGCACACTCTTGATCTTGATTAAAAATACTTATAATACAAAACGACTCATAATCTGGTTTATTATGCCTCTCTACATTCTCATTATTTACTTTCTGCATATTATTATGTATGGTCTGATATCGCAGCCTCAGATATGAGGTGGAGGTGCTTAATAATTATAGTGGGCACTTATATTTTGTTGTTATTATACTGGTACTAGTCCAGTTTCTTTGCGGATATAATATCTCGAAAAGTCATAAGTCACTGTCTTTAAAATTCTTAAAAAACAAACATAATCATATTGTATTAACTTTCAGGTTTACCGGCACTCGACGATTGCGGAATACTCGGTCTATGACCTTGAGAACAGGTAAGTTATTTAATTTACGCACAGAGTTACAATCAGATAGCTGTTAAATAACAAAGATTTAAATTGTTAGACTACACACTAAAAACTGTGCCATTGTCTTGTGTGTTAACACAAATGCTGACGCACGCACGCTGATTTTGACTATAAACCAAACAGTTATTTATTGTGCAATCATATTACACGAACTTTCGTGAAAAAATAACACACACCACGCGCGACTGATACTGTGTTTAGAGGTACACTGATTCCAGATGAGCGTGCTCACTCATTTCGTGTGGAAACAAAACGGCGCGGTCTCATTACGGTAAGTCTTTGTGAAATTATTATTTCACAAAGATTTACCCCCTTACGTTAATAGAATACGTTCATGTTCGAGGATGAACAAATGCTCGTAGTTCTTAGATATTTATAAATTGGTCTCATGTATTGTGTGTTTGTTTGCTATAATTTGATTATGTAAAAATAAAATAAATTAGACCAAGTGCGTGACCCTAAATTAATACCCTGATTAATCATATTTTTTTCTCTGTCATTCATTATTTATACAATGTCCATAAAAAATTACAGCTTAAGTACTACGACTAAAAGTCTGTTCTTAAAGCCGCAAACGTACAGACAGACAGACGAAGCGAAGCTATAAAGATTCTGTGTTGGACTACGGTACCCTAAAAGATAGTGTTTATGGTTTGGTCTACTACTCTCTGTCTTGATATGCAAAATATTATCTATGATATAACTAGGTCACACAGACCTAATCTCGGAAGTTTTCCCGGAAAATGGTGTCAGTTAAACTATACCCAATATTTAATTATACATAGGTATAATATCTCATCATCATCATCACAGCTGTACGTCATCAGCGCCGCGTCGATCGGACTTCAGGGTGGCGGCGCTGACTAAAGTTGTGAATCCTGACATCAACGTGCCCTGTAGTATTTTACAAGTGTCACAACTCACCTACACCATAGATAAATTATAGAGGTACACAAAATATTGAAATCTTTAGATTTGCCCTGGCACCAAGTACTGTGATATTTTCTCTTATAATGTGTGTTATATTATAATATATAACAAAAATGCCGACACACACACACTGGTTTTAATAAACCAAACTGATATTGTTACCATCTACTTTGTAATCATATTGCACAAACTTTCGTGAACAAAATTTAAATAACCACACTACGTCCGGCTAACACTGTTAAGACGTACACTGATTCCAAATGAGCGAGCTATCCCATTTTGTGTGGAAACAAAATGGCACGTATAACATATGACATTACGGTAGAGGCTACCGTAATGACGCGCCGTTATCTAACGATTTAAATCTTTGGCTAACACCGGTTAGACCTCTACCAAAAGGTTGTTTGGAATATTTGATTAATTATCCATAATCTACTGTCAGATTTACGTAACGTTGCAATTAATTGTTCGTTTTTTACTGTGCAGCATGTAGGTAAAATATGTGTGTCTAATTATATAAGTAATGGCCGTGGGGTACCGGCAGTAGAATGTTACCCCTCCTCTCATGCCCGTGGAAGCAGTAAGAGCCTGCTAAGGCATACCTCCCGAAGATGGGCAGCAGCGTCTTTCCGTGTATCAACATCCCGTACTGCGCTCGCCAACCCGCCTGCCAAGCGTGGTGAGTATGGCAACTACCCCTCATGAAGATCCATGAGGGAGGCCTGTGTTCAGTAGTGGACGTCTTACGGCTGAAATGATGATGATGATGATGATGAATTATATAAGTTGGCACGAAACTATGTAGCTCAGGAATGAACAGAAATTCCTTATATAGTTAAATCCTAATCATCATCTCAGCCGTGGCATTGCTGTCACATCCACTGCTGGACATACGCCTCCCTCGTGAATCTCCAAGATCATGATAGAGGTAGTTGCCATACTCGTCACGCTTGGCAGGCGGGTTGGCGAGCGCGGTATGGAATGTTATTACACACAAAGACGCTGCCGCCCATCTTCCGGAGGTATCCCTTAGCAGATTCCCAATGCATCCACAGGCAAGAGAGGAAGGGCAACATCTGCTGTCGGCACCACTACCACGACTTAATATCTAATAAACCGAAACAAATATCAGCAGACAATTTACGAATATTTGTCCTGCGGCGAGAATCGAACCCGCAACCTCCTGCGTTTCAGCCGACTTTTAAACAAACTGCGCCACGTACTGTGTGATCGTCAAAAATATTGTTTGAACAACGACAACTCATACTTGACAACATCTGTTTAATCTTAACTCTATATGTAGTTGGGCACACTTATAGGCGTGTGACACATTCAACATTTTCAGCCACCTGTTTGAAATATAAAATTGCATTTCAAATCAAATCTGGAGTAATTTTATTTATTTTATCCCCGTATTCCCACGAGAACGGGAACTGCGCGGGTAAAATCGCGGAATCAATCATAAAACGCTTCTTTGGGCTCTGTCGTCAAGGAACTTATAAAATAATTTACTTTCGATTATTTGTAAAAAACTATACAGAGAGTTCGTTATATTTTTTCTGTAATCTTTACATACACTTCTTATATTAGCAATGAATGTTTCAGAGGTTTACCTCCGCAAACTTCGGAGATAAGGGGGAGAACGTTTTTTTTCAACCCCTGAAACTTTGATGGCTAATAGAAGTGTATGTTAAGATTACATAAAAATTATTACGAACCCTCTAATTTGCATAGTTTTGCACTTAATGACTTATAAATAATTTAAGTCTTAATATGGTAGTATAGTAGTCGTATAGTAACTGTAGAGTAGTAGTAGAAGTATTAAGTAGTTGTAGAGTAGTAGTAGAGTAGTACTTAGTAGGATGACGTCTGTGTGGCCGGGTCCGCTGTTATGAGCAATTAAATTACCATTACGACTAGAAGTAGGTAAATTGTTCTTTAACGACGATATTTAATAATCTAGATGTTAATACAGCGTTAACAACTTTTCAAAAAACCTGTACGAACGGGATGGTGTACTGCATTCCCCAGCTTTACCATCCTCACTTATTAGTCAATAATGTAATATTTGTAGGTTTATTATTTTATTTGAATAAGAACAGGGTCATCTGTCAAGGGTGCACTAAGCTGTGGGTTTCCTCACAATGTTAAACGTAAATATAGGTTTGTCGAGAGAAAATTATTAGTGGCCATTTTCACCCGTGTGGGATGGGAGATACTACCCTGCTGATACCCTGCTGGTATTTTATTTATTTATTTATTTATCTATACTATATAATATTATAAAGAGGTAAAGTTTGTAAGGTTGTAGGGGGTAATCTCTGGATCTACTGAACAGATTTTCAAAACCGGGTCAGCTAGTAAATAATAAATTGGGAAAGGAGGACTGGATGCTAAAGCCATTCTTCTATGTTTCCTAGCCGCTTAGATAGCTTTTAACGTATTGTTTTCCTCTCTAAATATGGCTACCTAAGCTGAGCGATGGAACGGATGTAGGGCACGTCCAATGGTCCAATATCCCAGGTAGGTACAGCTTTCTATAAAGCACGAATAAACAGTTGCTGTATACATCTATCTATGTGTAAAAGGACAATTTTAGACCTGAGTATCCTTTGCAGATTGATCAAAACAATTGGACAAGGGTATTTGCAGGTGATTCTTTGGGGGGGGAACAGATCCCTAGCCTACGTGCAAGACGTACGCTAGGTTGCCGTATACATCTATCTATGCGTAAAAGGACAATTTTAGACCTGAGTATCCTTTGCAGATTGATCAAAACAATTGGACAAGGGTATCTGCAGGTGATTCTTTGGGGGGGTAACAGATCCCTAGCCTACGTGCAAGATAACAACGTTTTCTACGTTCCCGATGTGAGGCGGAGCGAGGTTGTGGGCAAGCTGACGACAGACGGTGTTCCTGGGCAGGTCTACTTTGGCGCTACTGATTGGATTTATGAAGGTTAGTATACAAAAACAAGCATTGGTACGGGGGTACCAGAAAAGGGGGCGAAGGTTTCCGAAAAATGCCATTTTTGTCCTTTGGTGACCATTTGAGGTCACAATAACTAAGGTCCCTGTGACCCTAGGGTCACCAAAATCAATCAGTACCCTTATCTCATTCAGACAGTGCTAACAAAAAAGGTTTTATGTAAATCTGTCAACGCGTTCCGTTGTAATCGTGTTTATTGTATATTTTGCGAGCTTCTTATTAATAGTTTGATTTAGACTTACCTTGCCTTATCCATTATAAAAATCTTATCATCATCACCATCATCGCAGCCGTAGGATGTCCATTGTTGGACATAGACCACACTTTTAATGAGTGATAATTATTTATTTACAATTCTACTAATCTTAGAAGGACCAACGTGAATGCTAAACAATGCAGAAAGTTTGCACCTCCCAAATTTTGCAACACGAACCTGAAAATTAATAAAAAAATTCGACTTGTTTGTTACCTAGAAGCATCCTCGGGAAAAAAGGACAAAAACAAAGAAGAAACAACATCGTTCAAGAAATTTTTCGCCAACTAACAAAATTAATCCCTCTAGACGTGTTAACTCGACGAAAGCTGAACATAAAGTTTCACTTTCTGTTAGATTTTTCCCACGTTTTGATCGCAATGCAGCATCGAGGCAACGGACTTAACTCTTAACAAATGTTTAATTATCAATTTGTACTCAAATTTCTATACAGAGTGTATTATAACATCTGTGCCAACCAAAAATCTACAGTAAGCAGCTATCAGCTTTCAGCTAATGTTTGGTGGTCATGGGTTACAGTTAAAATATTAGTGGTATTTTCTTAAAATTACCGAATCCTGAAAACTCGTCAAACAAGAACTAAACAGAATTGTTCCACGGTTAGAATCACCGTCTGTTGTCTTTGTACACATCATTCATCATTTCAGCCGTAAAACGTCCACTACTGAACTAAGGCCTCCCTCATGGATCTCCATGAGGGGTAGTTGCCATACTCACCACGCTTGGCAGGCGGGTTGGTGAGCGCAGTACGGGATGTTGATACACGGAAAGACGCTGCTGCCCATCTTCCGGAGGTGTCCCTTAGCAGGCTCTTACTGCATCCACCGGTAGGAGAGGAGGGGTAACATTCTACTGCCGGCACCCCACGGCAATAAGTTTTATTACGTTGTATTTTTGATTTCCAGAGGAAGTGTTCAGCGCTCCTGAAGCTATATGGTTCTCTCCCAGTGGCACGTATTTGGCAGTAGCATCGTTCAACGACAGTAAGGTGGAGTCTGCTACCTACCCGCTGTACAACGACCCGCATGATCCGTACCCGGAACTCGTCACCTTCAAATATCCCAAGGTAGGAACAGGATCTTTTATAACTGGATCTTTAGACTTTTGTATCTGAGCAAAGGCCTCTCTAATTTTTGTTCATTCATCTCTAGATGGAGGGTGTCACGATCGTCTCGCCAACACGTATTTATCAATACTCATTTTTTTAGCTTCGACTGTATCTAGTAACGGAATCTTCGAACGTCGTCATAACCTAACATAAGACATCAGATTTAATGTATACTTTGCAAGGACCGATGACAATGCAATTATTCGGCAACGTTTTTAAACTATTATTAGTTAATATTTTATTGACTCCGCCAAATTTCTGCCAGGCAGGTACAACCAACCCCGTCGTAGGACTACGTGTCTACAAACTGGACGACCCAACATCAGAACCCTGGAACATACCAGCTCCTGTAGACGTAGTCGGATTAGACCACATCCTGGGCAGAGTCAACTGGGCTTCCGACCAGAATCTCATAGTCCTATGGCTGAATAGACGGCAGAGCGCCAGTATTCTAGTCAACTGTGATTTGAAGAAAGATAAATGCAGCATGGTGAAGGAACAATCCGAAACGAACGGCTGGGTGGACATTACCACTCCACTATTCGACAAAACTGGAAGCAAAATGGTGGAGATTCAACCTCTATTCCACGGGGATCAACGGTTCCCTCACGCAGCGCGCTTTGACTTCCAATCTCTAGCAACTGAAGATCTCAGTCCTGGTAACTCCACAGTTACCGAAATCTTAGGATGGAACACAGAAACAGACACCGTTTACTACGTAGTCGCGCCTGGTCATATCCCGTGGTTGAGGCAGATCTGGGCTGCCACGGCCGGCGTCGTCAGATGCATAAGCTGTAAGGAAAGTTCCTGTCGCCATGCGGAAGCGAATTTCTCACCTGGAGCAAAATACGCAATCGTTACTTGCAGCGCCTGTAATATACCACCGAAAATATTCCTATACGACAGTAAAGACGAAACCTTCAATCTTATAGATGACAATACAAGACTGAGCGAGAAACTGCAGGAGTACAAGTTACCTATGACGTTGTATAACGTGCTTTCTATTGGGGACGATATATTGGCGAGCGCGAAGTTACTCCTGCCCCCAGGAGTCGAGTCAGGAAAGAAGTATCCAATGATTGTGAGGGTCTACGCCGGACCTGGAACTTCGAGGGTTAAAGACTCCTTTGATTTAGGTAAGCTAATTTGTATCTTTTGGTTTTTGTTAATGGTTTTAAACGTGAAAAAGTTAAAACTTTAATATTTCGCAAACAGAACCCTAAATCATCATCATCATTACAGCCGTAAGATATCCACTGCTGGACATAGGCCTCTCTCATTGACTTAGAGATCCAAGTGCATGAGGGGTTGTTGCCGTACTCGAAATAAAAATAAATAAATAAATTAACTCTAAATCGCAACCCCAAAAAATATTTTTAAAACCTACTAAACGGTACCACACGAGATAGGTTAAAATAAATATACACAAAGCGAAACTAAAAGGGTTCCTTGTTATTGAATCTGTTATTTATTTATTCACCCCTTGTTGTAGGGGGTTGTACATATCACACAGACCTAGCCCCAAAGTAAACAGAGATAGCGGTACCAGTTTAAATAATACTTCAATATTTTTTTGTATAAATACATACCTAATACCTGACTGAATAGACCCGAGACAAACATCTGCAAATATTTTGTCCCCCGGCGGGGATCGAACACGAAACCTCCGACTGTCAAACCAACTGCGCCATGTAAGTCGCCAAAACATTACTTTGTTTGCATTTTCCGTGTCGCTAAACCCGTAAACCAACAATACCTACGGTAGTGGTTAGAAAGTTTGATTAACGTGGCATGTAATCTGTGTTGCTATTTTAACGAGAAATATAAATCATGAAACTCCCAACTAACGCCCCGAGCTGATTTCAAGTAAAGTTTGTTGTGTTGCAACTTTTAAACAATTTTAGTATGACTTCCGTGATGAATAACATCACGGAAGTCATACGCGTCAACTTTCCGCTAAAGAAGTACGAATTAGTATTTTGTGACGTGGACAACTGTCCTACGGCTTAGGTACCACCTAAAGGTTTAACCATCTCAGCCGTAGGACAGCTGATGGACTTAGGCCTCCGATCCTGGATCTCCAAGATCAGGAGAGGGTGGTTGCCATAATCACCACGCTTGGCAGGCGGGTGGACGAGCGCAGTACGGGATGTGGATACTCGGAAGGACGATGCGACCCATATTCCGGAGGTAATCCCTTAGTAGATGTTAACTGCAGCCACGGACAAGTGAGGAGTGGCAACATTCTTCTACCGGCACCCCACAGCAATTTTTACCTGATTGTTTTTATTTTTATTTATTTAATTTCGATATATGTGGCGATATCAGGAGTATATATGGCTGCCTGAGTCGAAGGAGGTAGTTTGATCCCCGCGGGACCGGTTACTGTAAGAACTGCAAATATTTCCGAATCTCGTGAGTTTTTCCTTATGTAGTATTTAACGGAGTAAGGATGTTAATATTTATAAAAGGAAATGTATTGAAGTATGTGACGACCTCTGTGACGCGCGAAGGTCAGCCTGCCACGCAAGAGGCAACCTCAACAGGGTTCGATTCCCGCTTCGGGACTAATGTCTGTACGATCTGCAGTTATTTGTTCATGGTGTTCTGGATGTTTTTCTATATATACATATATATATATTATATAAATATATATATATATATATATATATATATATATATATATATATATATATGTATATATAAACCATACCTATCTAGGTAGTATAATATAATATTATGTATATCAGTCATCTAGGACCCATAACACAAGCACTGCTTAGCTTGGGGCTAGATGATGCTGTGTGATTCAATCAGATCTCCTTTACAGATACTATCTGTGGAGATGCGCCATATTCTATCATTAAAAAAGCTCTCTATTATTTATTTCTTTTACAGAATACTACAACACATATCTGGCAACGAACAGGAGTTACATCGTCGCGTCTATAGATGTGCGAGGGTCTGGCGTGATGGGGGTCGAAGCTATGCATGCCGTGAACAACGCACTGGGCACCGTCGAAGTCAGCGATACGTTGGCCACGATACGGTGAGTTCACTAGAGTCATCGCAGTAGTCTGCGTTAGTACTAAAATATATTCAGTAAGAAATATGTTGATAAATATCTAACGTTACTTAATGGTAAGTCTAGCGTGATGGGGGTCGAAGCTATGCATGCCGTAAACAACGGTCTGGGAAACGTCGAAGTCAGCGATACGGTGAGTTATCTAGAGGTAGAGTCAACGCAGACTAACTAAAAGATATGCAGTAAGAAATATGTTGATAAATATCTAACGTTACTTAATGGTAAGTCTAGCGTGATGGGGGAAGAAGCTATGCATGCCGTGAACAACGCTCTGGGAACCGCCGAAGTCAGCGATACGGTAGCCACGATACGGTGAGTTATCTAGAGTTAACGCAGACTAACTAAAAGATATTCAGTAAGAAATATGTTGATAAATATCTAACGTTACTTAATGGTGAGTCTAGCGTGATGGGGGTCGAAGCTATGCATGCCGTGAATAACGCTCTGGGAACCTTCGAAGTCAGCGATACGTTAGCCACGATACGATGAGTTATCTAGAGAAATGAAATGAAATGAAATGAAATTCGTTTATTGAAAAAGAACAGCGTATTAACAGTGTTGTTAGTAATTAAACGAAACAAGGTTAATCCTGATCAGTTTCTCGTCGCAAAAATAATACAAGTATTTTTCAAACTACAAAATCGATTTTAAACGTGTTTAAAACATTACAGAGGTAAAAATTTAGTAACTTTGTTACAATATTATAATCATAGAGATTTATTTAAAAAATGTCAAAGTATGAAAAAGTAAAACAATTAATTAGAGTAAATGCAGACCAACTAAAAGATATGCAGTAATGAAAATGTTGATAAATATCTAACGTTACTGAATGTTAAATCTAGCATGATAGGGGACGAAGCTATGCATGAATAACGCACTGGGCACCGTCGAGGTCAGCGATACGTTAGCAACGATACGGTGAGTTATCGAGAGTCAATGGAAACCAACTAAAAGTTATTCAGCAAAGACTGTAATCGAAACATACGTATCGATAACCAGAAATTGTATAGTGGCTTCGATGGACGAGCAAGAAGACTTAGCCGTAAGACTATCCACTGACCGCAAGATGTCCACAGCTAGACGTGCTGGATTAGCTTCCATCATTAATCTCCTATGATTAAGAGGGGTTGTTGCCATATTCAACACGCTTGGCAGGCGCCTGTCGCTGGCGTTGACGAGCGCAGTACGGGATGTTGATGCATAGAAAGACGCTGCTGCCCATCTTTCGGAGGCATCCCTTGGCAGAAGAGACTTCATCCACGGGCAAGAGAGAAGGGGCAACATTCTACCGCCGGCATCACACAGCGTGGGTGGTGGGTATCGAAAGATAGTTAGGAAATACCAATGCACTTATTGTCATACTCATCATCAGGGCAATGGAAGTCGGGTTTTTGAAGAAGATGAAATAATTATGACATACGGTGCCGAAACGTGGACACTCACGGCACGGCTGGGCCACCAGCTTAAAGTTGTTCAGCCACCTATGGAGTTCTTAAATTCTTTATTGTATAGAGCATTACATACAAACAAAAAAGATACATAAAGGTGATGTACAAAGGCGAGCTTAACCCTGAAAGTGTTTGCTATGCTCGGAGTCTGAAGGATAAAATCCGCAACGAGGTTATCCGACAGAGGACCAAGGTCGTCGACATAGCACATAGGATTAAAGTGTGCTGAAGTGGCAGTGGGCTGGCCATATCTGTCAAAGAATCGATAACCTTTGGGCTAAATGATTCTGCAGTGAAGACTGCGGCTTTGTAAGCGTAGTGTGGGACAGCCACCAGCTAGATAGAGGTTTGCGAACGGTCGCTGGGTGACGCTGGATGCGGCAAGCTGAAGACAGGTTAAAATGGCGTAGATTTGGGGAGTCCTGTCACAGATTACAGAAACGTCCTATTTCCAGCAGTGGACTAACAAAGGCCGATGATGACGATAAAATAATGATTGTACTAAAAGTTGTTTTCTCTTTCAGGAGTCTTACCAGCCTGTACTCCTTCATCGACCCCGATAGGATCGGCGTATGGGGCTGGAGCTACGGCGGGTTTGCGACCACGATGATGCTGGTGCAGGATACGCAGAACACCATCAAATGCGGCGCCGCCGTCGCACCTGTCACTTCCTGGCTTTATTACGGTAAATTGCTGTGATCTGAAAATGTTGTAGTCGAATCGATGGACGAGAAATAACAAGAAGGCTGCCTTAAACGTTAAACAAATTACGTGCTCATGAGACCTTACAACTTTATCTCTCAGGGTGACGGGTGCAATGCAATGCAGCGTTGGTCACGTGCTTAGTGAACGTGATAACCGCGGTATTGCAGTTGTTTTAGGCAGAGGTTACCGCTTAACATCAAGTGGGCCTTCGGCTTGTTTCGTCATTTAGTTTAACAATTCTGGTGGCGGCCATCATCTCATCATCTCAGCCGTAGAACGTCCACCGCTGGACATAGGCCTCCCTCATGAATCTCCAAAGACCGATCATGAGGGGGGTTGTTGTCATACTTACTACGCTTGGCAGGCGGGTTGGCTAGCGCAGTACGGGATGTCGATTAACTGAAAGACGCTGATGCCCATCTTTCGGATCCCTTCCCAGATTCTTACGGCATCCACGGGCAAGAGAGGAGGAGATTCTACTACCTACTGCTGGCAACCCACGGTAGTTTTTAGTATATTATAATTACTAGCTGACCCGGTGCCCACTTCGTTGGGCGGTAATTTATGGCCTATGACACTCACAAATACTGTGGCTTTCTATTAGTAAAAGAATTTTGAAAATCGGTTCAGTAGATCCAGAGATTACCCCCTACAACCTCACAAACTACCTTTTTATAATATTAGTATAAATAATAAGGACGATAAAGCTAATACAATTAGATAGTAATAAAATAAAGAGTAAAAAATAAGTACATAATGTACCTAAGTATTAGACAGAGCGATATTTGTCACTTTCGCAGTATTCTGGGAAGAATTGTTAGCAATACATTGTTCAATGGTAAAAACACTGTCGTACGGTATGCCCCTGTTTACAACGAACAGGCTCTGATGTTACAATACCTTAATAGGTTATTACTTTGGTACATTGTACGAAAAAAGTCGTGTTGGCTTAATGGTATCTGTATACCCGACCTTCAATCCGAAGGACGTGGGTTCGATATCGGCGCTGTACCAATGGATTTTTCAATTATGAAAATTTTATGTTCACATAAAAGGCCCGAGCAGACCGGATGCGTATGCGTAGACGTAAGCGTAGACGTGCACGTACCACTGAGTTGTAATGTATGGAACTGTATGAGACAGGACACACCGCTTGCGTAACGTAGACGTGCGCGTCATATGTCAGTTCCATACATTACAACTCGTGGTACGTGCACGTCTACGCATACGCATCCGATCTGCTCGAGCCCTTAACACGTACTTAAACATTACATTATATTATTGCTATTAACATTTAGTCCTTAGTATTATGTATATTATGTGTAACCCTGTGTTGGATGTCCTATTAAATAAATAAATAAATAAACGATGAAGGAAAACGTTAGGAATCGTGTGTTAACCCGCGGCTTAGACATATTGACCTGTTGATTCCTCTGGCTTAGCTGAGATTGCCTATACCATCATAAGTGCTGGGCAAGCCTAATTTCCCAGGCACTGCAGCGTCCCATACATCATAATTACTTACGCTGTATAAAATGATCTAATCTCTTATAAGAATAAAACGATCTTACAATAGATGCAGGCCTTACTTTGCACGACGATTAATATTTAACATATTGGCCTTTTCCTGCTAGTCTCTCCCTACAGTACACGTACGTACTGTAGATATGTACCTATATCAAGGAAGAATTATCCAAAAATGCCCTCATCCAAGACATTGATTGATTATTTATGTTCTTAAAATTATCCACTATAAATCAACCATATTTGGTGATATGAGATAAACATTATCGGTCTGAAGAAAATCACAATAGATACAATTAACATTGTTCAATATACCTACATACACCTCACCTTGAAAACAAAATCTGTTTCACATACAAAACTTGCAACATCTTCCTAGTTCGTACTTCATACGGTTGTGATGAATAATTCATACCCTATTGATATATACTTAGTTAACCTCAGTTTACCTGTTTAGATAGATAGATAGATAGAAGATAGAAAATGCTTTATTGCACACCTTAAACTAAACAAATTAACAAAAAAAAAAGAGAAACACTAAACATAAAGTGACAATCGGCGGTCTTATCATATCGTTTCATGCATTGTAAAATTCATACAATAACTGCTTTAACCGAAACAGCATAAAATTGTATAGAGGTATATAGTACACTTATTTAGTCCGGTTTCGAACCCATAACCGTACCTTGTTTGAATTTACTTTAAAACCTTAGTATAGCCGTTACAGCGCCATTACATAATAATAACTGCATGCAATGGCATTGCATTTTTAACGCAACATAAAATTTTACTCTTAGTTTAGTGTTATTATTTCCTGATCCTGCCGTTGCTGTGGAGTGCCGGCAGTAGAATGTTGCCCCTCTTCTCTTGCCCGTGGATGGAATAAGAGCCTGCTAAGAGCTACCTCCGGAAGATGGGCAGCAGCGTCATTCCGTGTATCAACATCCCATACTGCGATCGCCAACCCGCCTGCCAAGCGTGGTGATTATGGCAACTTATGAAGATCCATGAGGGAGGCCTGTGTTCAGTAGTGGACGTTTTACGGCTGAAATGATGATGATGATCTTCTGATCCAATAACTTAAAGCGAAAGCCGCTCTGAGAACTGGACTTAACTGAGCTAGGTTAAGCAGTGTTCAATTAACCATCTGCAGGGCTAGCATGGCCGGAGATATTTTATCCACGGGGAGAGGACAAAATACTATTCCCCTCTGTCAATTTTGTCCACCCTCCGAGCATGGCGACATGGGTGGATAAACTATTTACGGTGGACAAAATAGGGGAAACGCTTGTCCCCGAAGTTATAGGCGGGGGGTGAGTATCCACGTCTAATGTCAAAAAGTGATATAATTCTCTTTCCCCCTGTTGCCGTGCTTTGGCAGGTGGATTAAATAATTTTATCCCTTGTCAGTGGAAATAACCCGTGGACAAAAGTTTTATCCCCAGCCCATGCTAGCCCTGCTGATTGGATAAAGATATTTCACACAATTCATCCGGGGAAGTTCTACCGCCATACCTACTTCTGCCGTCAAGCAGTAATGTCTGCATTGCTGTGTTCCGGTTTGAAGGGTTAGAGGGCCGGTGGAATTACGGGCACATGGGACCTTACAACTCTAAGTCTCACAGGGTGACGTTAGTCACGGGCTTCGTTTACGTGATCACCTTGCTATTGTAATTGTTATAGGTAGAGGTCACCGCTAAACGTCAGGTGGGCCTTCGGCTTGTCTCGTCATTTAGTCGTATTAGAAAAATCTATCAGCCCACATTCACCCACTATTGGGTTTAGGTCTTTTCTTTATCAAGACATTTATTTTGGCCCTGCGCCAACTGTACTTATTGGTTTTCCGCTATTCTTTCTTATAGTGTAGTCTGACCACCTGCCTGGCGATCCTAAACCTACCAGTATACTTACATTGAAATATATTTTAAGACCATCTAGCTAAGTTGTGTTCTTCATAGTACCTACCTTTATATGGTAAACTTCTTTCAAAACCTAGTACATGAATTAAAAACTTACAACATTTCTAGCTAATTTCCGACTTTATACATCTCGTAGGTTCACCGCCAATTGTCACTTTGTGGTTAGTGTTTATCTTTCTGTTGTTATTTTTATATTTAAGGTGTGCAATAAAGCATTTTCTATCTTTGTTATGTTAAACGGGTTTTCTACTCACGTTAATTATTCGTTGAAAATAGGTATCCAACGTGTTCAGTTCCTCCCAGGGGAACTTTCGTTAGGGAATGGAGCTTTTTTTACGCGGTACCGTCTCCTTCCCTCTCACGCGCTCGCGTTGCACACATTTTCTATCTATCTTTCTATCTAGGTCCAATAATGAGTGAACCAGGACATCGGCCACTTCTACTATTTGAATTCTGCAGAAGTATGAACTATCTCGCAGATACCAACGCCCTCCTGCTGGACGTCGACAGCAGTCCTACGGCTGAGATGATGCAGCCGTAGGACTGCTGTCCACGTCCATTTCTGGACATAGGCCTCCCTCATGGACCTCCAACATCATGAGGGGGTTGTTTCCACACGCTTGGCAGGCGGGTTGGCGAGCGCAGTATGTTTATACACGGAAAGACGCTCCTGGCCGCTCATCTTACGGAGCGTGCATGCAGTAAGAATCTTCCAGATACCTTACCTCACGGCAAACGCCCTCCTACTAAATATTAAATACAGAGAACAATACTTATACACACTGTACACAACTAACTAAATCCTTCTTGACTACAGACACAATCTACACCGAACGTTATATGGACACCCCTCAGAAGAACCCCGAAGGCTACGCGAGGTCAGACCTGACCGCTTTAGCTGAATACCTCCGAGGGAAGAAGTACCTGCTCATCCACGGAACCGGTGACGACAACGTGCACTATCAGAATAGTTTGCAGCTGGCCAAACAGCTGCAACAGAATGACATTGATTTCGAACAAATGGTGAGTGATGTTGGTTGTTAAAGACTATATAGGCTACGTGAGTTGGCCGAACACCTCGAGGAAAGAAGTACCTTCTCATCAACGGAACTGGTGACTACAACGTGCACTATCAGAATAGTTTGCAGCTGGCCAAACAGCTGCAAAAGAATGCAATGGCAATTTGAACAAATAGTAAGTGAATCTGGTTGTTCATTTATTGATTAAGAAAAGTCAGAACTCACCGCGTTAGCTGAACACTAAAGTACCTCTATAAGTATCTTCTTTGAAAGAATATTGAAAATGTCACCAGTTCTAGAAAAGTTAAGTAGAAGTATCTAGCCTGGTATGGGTAACTTATGAGCAGAGATGAGAGGCATATAACAAGGAAGGTAATGGTTCTTAATATGGAAGGTTATATGAGAAGAGGAAAACTGAAAAAGTGTAAATGGGTTGCGTGAAAGATGATATGGCCAGATAATTTTCATAATTTTAAGTTAGGCCACAGAAAAGATGGATAATAATCACCCTACTGAATATAATTCAACTGCAAAGGAAACTCAGACTCAAGCCAGAACGAAAATATACCTGACTGCCTCAGTAAGTAAGTAGTATCCAACCAAGGATTTTTTGTTACATTTTATTACATGTTTTTTTCTACAAATCTAAAACTACGGGACCGATTTTCGGCTACATTATCTCTGAGTAGCAAAGGCTATATTTTATTCCCATATTCTCACTGAACTATGTGGGTGAAACTGTAGAATACAGCTAGTGTAAAAGCAGCTATGTATTGTGTGATATATTACTTATATCAGTGGAGAGTTGACATACGATCGTGGAGAGCGGAAAGTGAATGTGGTTCCAGCTTCACGTAATGTGAGGTAAGGGGAGGTAATGATGTTTAGAAAATGTTTATTGTAGACTAAAAAAAAACAAATAAAATTACCACATAGACTAAGATAATCCCAATATACCTAAAACCACAACATTAAGGTCTGTTCACAATAATATTGCTTCCGCCTGTAGTTAAGTAAATACCATTGGGTTGTATCTGGTTAATATATTTATGTAATTCCCCGCTGGGAACGACACAAATAAACACGTTATAAGTATATCAACGCAATTCAATTTAAATATTGGTGAAATTTGCATACCTTATATCGGATAATTATTTTCGGATGTGAGTATTCTCACGAAATTTCATCATGTCAGCTGTAGAACGTTCACTGCTGGATACAGGCCTCTCATAGATCTCTAAGTACTGATCATGAGGGGTTGTTGCCGTACTCACCACGCTTGGCAGGCGGATTGGCGAGCGCAGTACAGGATGTTGACACACGGAAAGACGCTGCTGTGTCTAATTATATAAGTTGGCACGTAACTATGTTGCTCAGGAATGAACAGAAATTCCTTATATAGTTAAATCCTAATCATCACCTCAGCCTTGGAATTGCTGTCACATCCACTGCTGGACATAGCACTCCCTCCTGGATCTCCTAGATCATGATAGAGGTAGTCGCCATACTCGTCACGCTTGGCAGGCGGGTTGGCGAGCGCGGTATCGAATGTTATTACACGCAAAGACGCTGCTGCCCGTCTTCCGAAGGTATCCCTTAGCAGATTCTTACGGCATCCACGGGCAAGAGAGGAGGGGCAACATTCTACTGCCGGCACCCCACGGCAAATTGAAGTGAAGGGTTTCTTCCATTAGATTATTTAAGATTTGAGACGCAAAACCAGAGATGTAAATATAGCCGACCCTTAAATAAAGTAGAAAGAAATAAAGCTAAACAACAAAATCAAAAAATGAACAAACAACATAAAACAACAAAAAGAAGAAGCAAACCATATAAAATAATAACGCCGAGATAAAGTAAGGCCTTTGCAGCGTCAGCAACTGGTAATCATGCTGTACAGGACGCTGCAGTGCCTGGGACATTGTAAGATGGATTAGGCTTGCCCAGCACCTATACCATCCTCTCAGCTTAGTCAGCTATTATTCGGAGGAAAGAACAGGTCAATACGTCTGAAGCTAACTAAGCCGCGGGTTTCCTCACGATGTTTCCTTCACCGTTAAAGCACGTGTTAAGTGTGCACATACATTTTTCAAGAAAGAAAAATCCATTGGTGCACGGCCGGTATCGAACCCACGACCTTCGGATTGAAAGTCGGGGGTACATACCACTCGGGCAACACGGCTTACGCCGAGTTAACGGTACTTACAAAAACTGACAACGTAAGATATGAGGGATAAACCTTTTTTTCTTGACTTTCCCATCGTGTGGGGTGTCAGTGAATAGGTATTTAAAAACCGTTAGGAGTTGATAAAACAGTTTTCCAATTTAGGGTTCCGTTTGCGAAATATCAAAGATTGAAACTTATTTTGAGCGTCGCTCTGAAATCTGAATTTTACAAATCTGTATAAAATATAAATGTAGTTTTAACCTTGAACATTCTGGAAAAACTATAACGTTTAAGCTAGCTTGTTTCGTTGTGGAGAAATTGACGCTCAAATAAGTGATACGGTTTTACGGATTACGTTTCAAAACATACCGGAATACTTTAAACAGAAAACTCAAATAGGCCTGTTTGACCTATTAATTTACTTTGGTAAACGTACATACTCTAACATACTCTAACTTCTAACAACAGGTATGTATGTATATGGTTAACTTCGGAACCCTAAATAGTGCGTAGCCCGACACGCACCTGGCTTAATCTATTTTAACATAACAGAGACTACGATAGTTTTAGTACCTACTATTCCAAACCATAAATATTGTCTTTTTAGCATTCTTTATAAAATTTATGCAAGCTTACAAAACAGAGAACAAGAGCTCTATAATATATTACCCAGATACGTACTAAAACTTGGATCAAACTCTCATAACAAGATCAGAAACTAAATAATTCTAAGTAGTACCCCGAACAAGAGAATACGGCTTACGAACGGTTAATTTATTATTATATCCACCTACTTAATAGTTCCAAAACCTCTCTTTTTCCCGCAAAAGGCACTTAGCTGATGATAAACAATTTGATATGCGGAACGGAATTTCATGTCGAACTTTTTACGATACCTAAATAAAACCTTTCGAAGCCTTTTCCAAACTGGTCAATCTCTTGTACGATACGCTATAAATATTGAATCAGCTTTTTATTACATTATAATGGACTTAATTTACGCTGTTTTGCACACGTTTTATCCTGATGAAAAGAAATCAAAGAGTTAATGTAGATATTTTTCCGAAAATGCATTTATATAGGACTTTTATTATCCGTTTCAAATTACAATTATCTTCTCAGTTGAACGTTTACCTATACTAATCTTCATTTCAGCCGTAAAGCGTCCACTTCTGAACACAGGCCTCATGGATCTCCTAAAGGGGTTGTTGCCATACTCACCACGGTTTGCCGGCGGGTTGGCGAGTGCAGTAGGGGATGTTGATATACGGAAAGACGCTGCTGCCCATCTTCCAGAGGTATCCCTAATCTTAGTGCATCCATGGGCATGAGAGGAGGGGTAACATTATACTGTCGGCACCCCACGGCACCTATACGAATACCTATTAAAAATTAGGCAGAGCTTTTCTATGTCCCAAACGTCAATTAGTAGATACTAGAATACAGCTTAAAAAACGTAAGTGTCTATAAAGTAAGTAAATTAGTATCTTACGATAACTTCCTTGTACGTTCCTAATAGATCGTGACTCGTGCCTTAGCATGATATATTTTTATGCACGCTTAGGAATAAATAAATAACTCTGATTTACAGCTGTGTTTTTGCAAGAGTCGCAAGCTACATCCCTTACAGTAAGCATAATAAACGATTCGGCGTATAAACCTTTCATAACTCGCAGCCAAGTTAAGTGCAAACTAGCTAGTCCTTCGAGCCGGATTATGGTATTGGCATATGAAAATAATCTCCTGCAATTTATATGAATTCATGCTATTATATTTCTACATATTTCGTGACTTAGGACTTTTTTGCTAGACCAGATTATGAAACATTGTTGATTTTGTTACTTTTCAGAACATGGCCTTTATAGGTATGCCAGTTTGACTTAAAGCGGAATAACAAAATAAATTAGGCCAGGCCTCACGCCGCATGGCTCGACACGCATATGAGCGAATTTATTTGCACTTAATTTTATTATTATATAGGTACTAGGAAGACTCTATTAGTAGGTACTAGAGTGGAGGCCACGGACCGGCAAGGGCAGCGTAGGACGTCCACATACAAGATGCGCAGACGACTTGGTAAGAACCGCAAGTCGGCAGTGGATGCAGGCCGCTTCCCAAACGCAGTACTTGAAGATCAATGAGATAGGTCTATGTCTACCAGTGGACGTCTTTCGGCTGATATGATGATGACGACTAAGTATCCATCGCCTTTCCTCGGTAAATACGCTATTCAACAGTAAAATAGATTTTCATTTTGAACCCGTAGCTCCAGAGATTAACGCGTCAAACCAAACAAGCTCTACATTAGTATACAATATGTCTTGTCTTTTTATTTTATAGCTTTTTGTGTTTGGTTCTACACAATTCCGCCAGTGTCAAGTTTATAAGTTCTTATGTTATTTGGCTGGCCATGTTGGCGGCCATTTTCAACACTACATTAGTATAAATAGATGGTGTCGTTTCTGTTTTTGCTCTTCTTAAAGTTAACTTTAATTAGAGATTTGACTTTTCTAAATTTAGAACTGTCAACGTCAAGTCTGGTCAAATTGGTCGACATAATTTTAAATCTGCAGCAACGGAATTCGACGATTTAGTCCATTTTTACCTTTAGATAGGAAGTGTGCCAACAGATTTGATATCAATAATATTTTTTTATAAGTCTATATCTCATGCAATTCGCATTGGATCCAATGAGAATTCCATATTTTGTGACAAACATAAGACCCATCTGTCTTAGCACAGCGTACGCAGAGTTGGCGACCGATTTATGTCTGCGTGCTTATACATAGGTATAAATTACAATGTTCGAAAATATAATCACGCAGACATAAATAGGAAACAAACCGCCGTGGGGTGCTGGCAGTAGAATGTTACCTCTCCTCTCATGCCCATGGATGCAGTAAAAGCTTGCTAAGGGATACCTCCGGAAGATGGGCAGCAGCGTCTTTCCGTGTATCAATATGTACTACGCTCGCCAACCCGCCTGCAAACCGTGGTGAGTATGGCGACTACCACTCATCAGGAGATCTATGAGGGAGGCCTGTGTTCATCAGTGGACGTTTTACGGCTGAAATGATGATACGAGGTATAAATAAATGCTTTTTTCTTTTCACCCATATTTCTGCAGTCAAGACGACCGGCCCTATCAATACTCAATTGATTTTCCACCTGTCGTATTGCCATTAGCACTGCCCTATTGAACGTCGATACCCATACTTAACCTTTTCATGTGACTGCTTCTTTTCAGAGTTACACGGACGAGAACCATTCACTAATGGGGGTGAGTCGGCATTTCTACCACACACTCGACAAGTTTTGGACTGACTGTCTAAAGTAACGGACCGGGAAATTTTAGACAATTTTTTGTAAAGCTAGTGCAATGCGCAAATAAATTATTGTAAGTTAAGAAATTATGTAGATAATTGAGTTTGTACAGAAACAGTGAGGTTTGTAAAGTAGGTAATTGTAAATAATTGCATAAAACGACTGCCATAATTACGAAATTATGTTTTCAAGCTTAATAAACGTATCTATGTAGCATAAATATTGTGACTTGTTTTATTTCATGCCCCGATTTATAGGGAAAATATACCGACGTGCTCATTTTACAAGTGCTTTGACTGTGAAGACATTATTTCCTAATTTCCTAATTATACTAAGGCCTTTCACACCAAATTTTTATAGATGATTTATACAGCGTCAGCAACTAGTATTTATCAAAGAAAATCTTTAGTATTTATGCGCTACGGGACACTGCAGTGTCTGGGACATTGCAAGATGGATTAAGCTTTATCGTCATCATGACCTCAGCTTTAGGACGTCCGCTGCTGTTTCATACCACTTGGCCAACACGGCACACATTTTGTTTTTTTTTTCTAAATAGGTACCTACTCAAAGAACCCTGGCAATTAAGTGTTCCACAAAAAAACAATAAAAACCGACATCACTTTGCTCCAGCCATATGTAGTGCCAAGTAAAACACTACGGTTTTGTTCCAAGACTTAGCTTCTATTTGATACGCTCGATGCAGTGGAATAACATCCAAACAAAGACCAGAGGGCTGGGTGATATATGAGTGCACAGCTTTAGACGGAAGGTACTAGTATATTATATTATCTGTGACGGAAGGTTAAAGCTATCTGTACATCAACACCTGATTAACGTTTCATTATTACGGGGGATACTAGCCTAATAACGTATCCTAAGCTAATAACCTTCGACGTTAAAATATACTATACACGTATATACTATGGAATACCGACACGTTATGGTATATCTCACGTTAATTTTGAAAGACATAAAACTGATTAACGTTATGACTGAGTGACCACCATGTTTTTTTGTAGTTTTTATGATTTAATCCTTTAGTTAAAATTATGAAACATTTGTGTGGTATTTGGAGTTAGGTAAGTACCGAATAAGCTTAGAGTCGCTCAACGAGCTATAGAGAGGGCTATGCTCGGGGTTTCTCTACGGGATCGAATCAGAAATGAGGAGATACGTAGGAGAACTCGGGTCACCGACATAACCAGACGGATTAGCACGTTGAAGTGGCAATGGGCAGGCCATATAGCGCGCAGAACAGATGGCCGATGGGGCCGTAAAGTTCTCGAATGGAGGCCACGGACCGGCAAGCGCAGCGTGGGACGTCCACCTACAAGATGGGCAGACGACTTGGTAAGAACCGCAGGTCGGCGTCGGATGCAGGCCGCTTCCAACCGCAGTTTCTGGAGATCAATGAGGGAGATCTGTCCAGCAGTGGACGTCCTACGGCTGATATGTTGTTGATGATATGATGAAGTACCGTTTTTATACTACTAAATGACGAGACTAGCCGAAGGCCCACCTGAAGTTAAGCGATAACCTCTGCCTATAAAAGCTGCAATACCGCGTGGTATTGTAATATAGTTTATAATTATATATAAACAAATTATGATATTCCTATTGTGTGGCACTGGCATCGTGGTATCACAGCTCCCAAACGGATCTGAGCCAATTCTGATTTCGAGAAGGGTCACTAGATCGACATGGTGGTTATCATCACTAAAACAAGCATTGGTAAGGGGGTACCAGAAAAGCGGCGAAGGTTACAGAAAAATGCCATTTTTGATCTTTGGTGACCTTTTGAGGTCACAATAACTCCGGTCCCCAAAATCAATCAGTACCCTTCTCTCATTAAGACAGTGCTAACAAAAAAGGTTTCATGTAAATCGGTCAACGCGTTTGGTTGTAATCGTGTCATGCACAGACAGACAGACGGACAGCGCTATGCATAATAGGGGGCTTCGCCCCCTAAAAATATGTTAGCCGTTTAAAAAGCTCTTCTCTATCTGTGCGGACTTTACTGCCCAAAATTTTAAAAGTTTGCATTTTTTTATACGACTAAATGACGAGACAAGCCGTATTACACTTTTTTGTAATACCCCGGTGATCACGTTCACTAAGCACGTGACTAACGCTGCATTACATTGCACCCGTCACCCTAAGACTTAGCTGTAAGCCCCCTTACCTTTCAAACCAGAACACAGCAATGCAGGCATTACTGCTTGGTGGCAGAAATAATATGGTGGTAGGTAGTACTTCCTCGGATGAACTCTTCACAAAAAGTTCTTCTACCCTAAAATACATGCAGAAATCAATTAAATTCAACACTGTTGAAACGCGACGCTACGTGTTTCTTTATAGAAGAAATATGCATGGTAGAAACCGTATGAAGCAAGTGTAAACGAAGCCCTACATAATGTGCTTATGGAGTCGCATCGGTGAGTCTACGAGTATGTGTGAAATTCTTGGTAGGCATACCAATAATTTTTATTATTAACATACCTACCAAGAGTTTCACAATACTTTAATATTAAAGCCGAAAGTTTGTTTGGATGGAGGTTTGTTACCTCTTCACGCAAAAACTAGGCTACAGATTGAGCTGAAACTTTGCATACGTATTGATGTTGACCAGGATTAACACATAGGCTACTTTTTATTCGGGTACAACGCATGCGAGGCGGCGGGCAGAAGCTAGTAATATTATAAAGCCGAAAGTTTGTTTGTATAGAGGTTTGTTACCTCTTCACGCAAAAACTACCCCACGGATTGAGCTGAAACTTCGCAAACTTATAGATGTTGACCAGGATTAACTCATAGGTTACTTTTTATCCGGGTACAACGCGTACGAAGCGGCGGGCGGAAGACAGTCAATAATAAAATACCTTTATAATACCAATAACAGACCAATACCTTTTATACTCTGTACCTAAATTACCTAGATGATGGCATTATATGTCAAGGCCAGAAGAATAATCTGTCCCAGACTTTTTGTCACTGTCAAAATTTCCAAATACTCACGTAAATTTACTAAAAATAATTTTCTACTAAATCAGACGTAATAAATCACTACCAATGAAAATTTTCAGTTGTAAACTGCTGTCGAGCGTAGTAAGCACGTGTCCTCGACCGCGAACGCAGAGATGGTATGCCGTGCCAAAGCGTCTACTTATTTCATTATTGATGGCTACATAAATATATGTATTAGGTATATTCGTATTATTTTTGTAGGTTGTCGGAAAATGCCCCCGCGTTATGGGAGTGCGGTTCTGAAAATGAGGATAGTAGAGGGATATGCGCAGTGGAGACTTGCGACGCGCACAAATGTTTCCCGGAGCCTCGCGTCGTCATCGTCGGCGCCGGCATGGCAGGACTCTCGGCCGCCGCCAGGCTATCGCAACGCGGCATCAATAACATCACTGTGCTAGAGGCATATGAAAGGTAGAATGATATTTAAATCTACATTTTATATGTTTTGATCTCAGTAGGTACTAGTATAGTTCAAAACGGTAGGGTTTACTCTACCTTCGGAAATAATGCTTTTCAGACCGGGCGGACGCATCCACTCGTGCTGGCTCGGAGATATAGTTGCCGAGCTCGGCTCTCACTGGAAACCAGACAATTTCTTCAGCCACCCTGTTTACCACATGTCCGCAACCGAAAACCCACCTCGCCCGGGCGCACCCGGCTCTGCACATACAAGGGGTTTATTCAATAGATTAGTTACCGGTAATCTGCCATTCCCACCGACCGTAGCGGCCTATCAGAAATTTCGCCAAATTGAAGAGGAAGCCGCGAGAATTTATTGCCTAGGGGGTAATAAACAACACGGCTCGCTCACAAATTTTATGAGTATTAGAATACAACAGGAACTACACGAGTTTCCCGAGGAAGTCCAACATGACGCAGCCCGGATCATGTTCGGTCTGGCGCACATGCTGAGTGCACGTTGCGGCGACGACACCGCCATGCTCTGCGCCGACCACTTTGGATGCTTCATGAACATGCCAGGCGGAGAAGTCAGGGTACCATTAGGCTTGGTCGGCATTCTCGCTCCGCTACTCCGTCAAATACCAGAAGGAGCCATAAAGTATTGCGAACCAGTGAACTGCATATATTGGGGCACTTCTCAAAAAGCTGGGTATAGAGCCACTGTTTCTACTTGCTGCGGCGATGAATATCCGGCAGACTACGTGATCATTACTGTTTCTCTTGGAGTTCTATGCGCGAATTCATCTAGGTTGTTTTGCCCAACTCTACCAGCTTCCAAAATTGATGCCATGAGGTGTTTGGGGTTCGGCTACTGCAATAAAATCTACGTAGAGTACTGCCGTCCCTTTTGGTTCTGGTATAAAGGTAATTTGAATTTCAAGTTTTGTAATGGCGAGCTTTGTGGACGTTGCGATTGGACCCGTGGCATCACCAATATTGAAGTGGTCCCGAATAGCAAGCATGTTATATGTGTTTGGGTAGTCGGCCAAGAAGCTATGATGATGGAAGCGCTCTGTGACAAGGACGTGGCTGAAGGGATCACTGATGTGCTGAGACAGTCCACGGGAGATTTTTATATTCCATACCCAACGACAGTATTACGATCGCATTGGACTTCGGATCCCTTTTTCTGCGGCGCTTATTCGTATGACTACACCTGCACTGACGGGGATGCACAAAGAGCTCTAGCGTGTCCTCTGCCCGGGCCGAGCGAGCCTATCCCACCTATACTTCTATTTGCAGGCGAGGCCACTGTACCAGGGCATTTCGCCACAGTCTCAGGCGCTAGACTGAGCGGCGTAAGGGAAGCTGAAAGAATCGTGCGATTGACGCTACAATACAAAGGACCGCCGTTACCGATGTCTCAACCTTGCCCGGCCCCTGCGATTATTAAAAAAAGTTAAGCTTAACGTGCACTAGAAGCTTATGTATATGGAGGATAAAACAAAAGTTTCGTGTTCTCATCACACTAATATTTTCATCCCGGCTCATACTCTCGACTACGGCAAAAGTTGTATGTTGGCAACTTTGGTGCGACTTCCCGTAGTTTCGTTGTTAGTTTTCAACTGGGATGAGTACCCCTGTCCTAACTTACTTGATGCTTGGCGTTATCTTACTATTCGCAACTTTGTCTCCTTTTTATGTTGAATGTTCTGTCACAAAATATACTTACACTCCGCATATAAATTACATTGTATTAATGTGGCAAGTAAATCGTTCTTATCTCGTAAATCCTCTTAACTCGCAGAATTTGTGATTTTTCCAGACAGTTCTAGTCGCACTTTGTAAAATTTATTCAGCTAAAACCACAAGACCTTTTTACTTACATAATATTTTGAATCAGAGTTGAGTGACCCATACTTGTATTTTCCGCAGAACCTGTACTTTCCATTTGGGTCGTTTTATAATATCTCGACAAAATAGGATTATGTCCCTTTATTAGTACAGGCTTTCTGTTTGAACCCGTAATAACCGTTGAGAATTATGGCAGACTATTAAGTACATGCCTAGGTAGAGACTGCAAGTTATTACAGGAAGGTTATTTAAAGCCGGCCTAGTTCTGTAAATCGAGGATACAATCAGGGAATTTATAAATTTAAATTTACCCATGTACAAATTTTTTAAGCTGTTACGAGGTTGTTTTGCTTGAGGGTTGCTTTTGGGACGTGAGCGCGCGATAAGATAGGCTTTAGCGTAATTTCACCACAATGGTGTTATCAAACATGCATGTATGTAAACCGGAAGCCAAAGGACATTATCTTTAAAAATTTTAATAATCCGAAATCAATTGACATTATGTTTCGGTTACACCCTTTTGGTGTGACTTTTTCTATCTGTCACAGATGGGTATCTTTAGAACTACTAATGCTATCTACTTAAAATTTGAAATGGTATTAGATAACCCTTATTCACTAATATCATCACTAATATTATAAAGCAGAAAGTTTGTTTGTATGGAGGTTTGTTACCTCTTTACACAAAAACTAGCGTACGTATCGAGCTGAAACTTTGCAAACGTATATAGATGTTGACCAGAATTAACACATAGGCTACTTTTTATCCGGGTAAAACGCATGCGAAGCGGCGGGCACAAGCTAGTTGTATATAAAAATGTTAAAAAATATTTTAATTATCATTGTAAAGGGGGCGGAATGGTGGTCTCAAAAATTTTAAGTGCAGTTACTAGGTCATATGCAATAAAGCCTATTAAATGAGGTTTCATTGAATGGGCTTTATTGCATATTAATAAACAGTTTTTCGTTTTCCTTTAAGCCGTTTAGTTTTCGACTTATTTACAAAAATGCTGAAAAAGATACCGACTCCCTCCCCTAATCTCCGAAGTATGCAGAGATACACACCTGGAACTTTTATAGCTAATAGAAGTGTATGTAAAGATTACATGAAATTGAAAACGAAATCTCTTACAGCATAGTATTTTAGGTAATCATCGAGTTTAAAAAAATCTACATAAAATCGCCTATGGCAAGTAATGGCGCTGTCAAGAATCTTATATGGGAGGTCAAAATTTAAAAGTCGTACGCAATAAACGATTTAGTAGCGAGATGCCTACTATCGGACTAACACGTCAAGGGTAACTTTTCTGATTTTAAAATTTACAAACACATTAAAATGTAGGTATTCATTACATTAAAATGTAGAACCTTTATAGTTCACGTCTTTATTTATTAATTTGGACCACCAACACAGGCAGAGCCGTGGCGGGCCCACTAGTAGAATTAAAAGAAGCACTACTTACGGTAGTTGTACCATAGGGATTGAGTTCGGTCTGAAATTATTAGGTGGGTGATTCTCCGAAGCGAAAACATTATGCGGCTATGCTGAGAACGGTAGTTTAATGTACTGGTTTATGATTTTATATTTTTTTTAGGTAGAGTATGTAATTTCCCTACCTTGGCAAAAAAAATAATTGAGTAATGGCTTCAATTACTTCAAAAAAATTGCCAAAGTGTCATTTTATCATCACGGTGACCTGTCTCTAACACAATTTCACACATAAAATATCTTCTCATTGAAATACGTGCATTCTTTGGTGCAATTTTTGGTGGTAATCGGTATACGCGATGAATTTCCGTGTTTTTATATTAAAAATATGTTGTGATCGCGAAAGTTAAAGAAAAACTACACAATGTGTATGAGTTCCTAGTAGAACTTTTATTATTCTGCGTGGTGCAGTTGGTCTCATAGTGAAATAAAAAAAAAACGAAATGATAAACAAAAATCACTTGTTGAAATTGACCCAGTTACGTTTGGCAAAGCTAAAGCAGCATTGCAGAGCGTAAATAATCAGGAGTTGTACAAACTAGTTTTTTTGCGAAAAGCGCAAATGGCGGGTACCTGTAGGTACGCTTGAAATTGATTGTAAAGGAATTTCTCATACCTAATCCGTCTTTAGGGAGATCAAATGGGAGTTGAAAGTACGTGTTGTACGTTGACGTGTTAAATCCTTTGTTTCTGAGGTAATTTGACTTAGAGTTAGAATGTTTCAATCATCTGGTTTTCATTGTACAAGCTTCACCTACTTAGTTTGGGACTAGATGATTGTTTGTTTATTTACCTTATTGAATGTATGTCAATATTCGTCACACCTTCTTTACATGAAGAGAGCTCGCTATTCCTTATAACATTGGCTTTGACATTTCACAAAAGGTTGCTGCATCACTAAACATTACTTTTATGATAGAAAATTGGCGAAGAAAACACTCGGGACTACACTAGAAACCCGGGTCGACAAATTCTAAGACACCCGTCACCCCGTATGCAATGCATGACCTAACACTGTGTGAATCTCGATGCCAGCTGGCAATTGTTTTCACTTCCTTACCTAAATAATATTAGTCATAAATTTAGTAGACAAGTTGCTGCATCGTATACAACTACACAATAAAAGGTATACGCGATGAATTTCCGTGTTTTTATATTTAAAATATATTGTGATCGCGAAAGTTAAAGAAAAACTACACAATATGTATGAGTTCCTAGTAGAACTTTTATTATTCTGCGTGGTGCAGTTGGTCTCATAGACAGCTGAGACGCATTTGACTCCAACCTCACAATATTGGTCTTGAATATTGTGAATTAAGTGCAGATAATTTGTTTACGATTTTTGGGCCAAAATAACCGCAGAGTGGACCTTAAACGCACGTCAGCCGCATGGACGGCCCAGAAGAAGATGGCTGGACAGTCACCTGCGCACGTGGCCTGTCACAGCTTTTAAACGCTAAGAGTGGAAAAAGGGAAGCGAGATATTTCCCTTGTCTAACTGGGACAGTAGTAGTAAACCTTTTTTGTTAGCACCGTTTTAATGAGAGAAGGTGACTGATTGATTTTGGTGGCCCCAGGGTCACAGGGACCGGAGTTATTGTGACCTCAAAAGGTCACCAAAAAAATAAAAGGCTTTAAGTGTCCGAAAGCGTCCAAAAACCCAAAAATGCCATTTTCGACTTTTAATGACCTTTTGAGGCCTTCGCCCCCTTTTCTGGTACCCCCGTATCAATCCTTTTACTTTATCTTTTACGGTTTTAATTCCAGACATAGCTAACTAGGTACCACATACGCGGTGTTTATACGTAAGTATACATTGTTCGGGTGACAGTGATCAATCTTATTAATCTATTTCGTCCCGAAGCTGAGCAGATTTTTTGAGAAAACCTTCGAAATAATTGAACTGTCTCACTATGTGACGCATACAAAATAAATTAGAACATAAAATTACCGCATATTCAGAAAGTGATTACAGCACTGCACTCTACCAAATAAAACCTAGTTTCTCAGAAAAACGTACTTGCCTACGTCACAGATACGAAACACAAATAATACAAGTCTGCAGCTACACGTACAAGTAAGTGGTCAATAGCTAGACGTAAGTGGGCAGTGAAAATGAGCCGTTGCAGCATGTTTGCAGTGGTCCTTGCAGCTGCGGTGTTGAATTGATATCGGTACGTGACCGCCTTAAAACAGGATGCTGTTAGAAAGTTAAGAAAGTGGCTACTATAATATTATTTATTTATTTTGAAAACTGTAACGGTGTGGCAAGGTTATGGATTTACATTGTTTAAATTTTGGCGTACTGTTTACATACATTAGTATCACTTTTTTTAAATAATGTTACTGCTATTTTAAAAATGTAGCAGGTAGGTTTGCCCTTCGCCGGAAAAAATAAAGGCTAGCCTAAACAAGATAATTAAGCACAGCGATTTTTCAGTGACACGTGTCGTCATTTTACTTTGTATTCTGCTCAACATATTGCTAAGTAGGTTTATAGAGGTAAGTTATACCTAGTATACAGTATTAATTTTACCAATACCAATTTGAAACCATAGTTTGCAATCGTTTTTACCATTGGCATAAATACAAAAACTGATCTACTTGGACCTGCGTTAATAACTGACCTGCTTAGACTAAGATAATTATTTATTATAGGGCTTGCTAGTAGACGTACAGGTAAGTAAGCAGCGTAATTGAGCCGTTGCAGCACGTTTGCAGTGGTCCTTGTAGCTGCGGTGTTGGATTGACATCGTTACGTGACCGCCTTCGGACGATCTGTAACAGAGTGGCTACTATACTCGCGATTTCATACAATCCCCTAAAAATAATTTTATATTAATGGATATAAGATTTACAAAGGGTAACCGGAAATAATCGGCCGGCCAATAGTTTTGATTGAAATAAACACATTTAAGTAAATAAATAAAATGTATATAAGTAAAAAAAATCAGAGAAAATCGAATAAGTTAAGGTACCCAGTTTGTCAAAAAAAATATTTTACACTGTTGCATAAGACATTCCTAAGCATATAAAGGCACAGTGTGTTTTTTGCCCCGAAAAAGTGACATCGTTATTTTATTCATAAAATCTATTGAGCTTTGCATTTCCAATGTTAGAGTAGAACACCCGAATCTCAATTCCGCTTAGTTTCTGCATATTGATTTTTTTAAATTTTCTTGACCTTGAGATAGAAAATTACAAATATTTATTTATAAAAATAACGGTCCATAAATTGTAGTTTAATCCATCACAGACTTATGGAGCAACTTTGGGGGCTTATTAAACCGTTTTTATTTCAGTTTTATACCGGATATAAACGAAACTAGCGTGATTTTTCATGTTTTCTGTTTTTATTTTTTTTCAATATTTCTAGGCTTTAGTAGTTTCTGTCTAAGACAGAAATATACCTAAACCTAAGGCCAATAACCCATAAAAATATTAACGCACAACTACGCCGTATTTAAGAGAAACATTTTTTTTAGTTTTAAGGTCAATCTGTAAAATTAGGGTTGTCAAAAAGGTTAAAGGATAAGGTGTTAAAAGAATAGGCATAGTTATAAAGGTTTTAATAGTATATTTTATATGATATCACTCCTTAGGTGTGACCAAATTGTCTAGCGTAACAGATCCGATGCCGCGGGGCAATAGAATGTTTCCCCTCCTCTCTTGCCTATGAATGCAGTAAAAATCTGCTAAGGGATACCGAAAGTTGGGCAGCAGCATCTTTCCATGTATCAACATCCCGTACTGCGCTTGCCAACTTGCCAAGCAACAAACCCCTCATTATCACTCACTCACGCACTCACTCACGCACTCACTCACGCACTCACTCACGCACTCACTCACGCACGCACTCACTCACTCACTCACGCACTCACGCACTCACGCACTCACTCACGCACTCACTCACGCACTCACGCACTCACTCACTCACTCACAACGAAAACGTAGACTGTCCATCAATTTTACAATAATTATAAATTTAAAATAAGTTGTTTGTTATTTGTGTAATCTAGAGCTGCCTTATGAGTTTTTTCATTTATTTTAACGTTTAATTCAAAATACCGAATTACCGGTATTACTAATATCAATACCGGTATTCCGAAGGGCCTTAAATAACCGGTATTACCGGTTTTTCGGTAATACCGAATACCGGTGTCCATTCCCTATGAGTAGTTCATCCGGGAAAGTATCCATACCTATTTTTGCCGCCAAACAGTGATAATGTCTTAATTGCTGTGTTCCGGTTTGAAGGGTAGGGGGGCCGGTGAATTTACGGCCACGTAAGAGCTTACAACTTTATCTCTCAGGGTGACTGGCGTAATGCATTGCAGTGTTGGTCACGTGCTTAGTGAACGTGATCACCGCGGTATTGTAGTTGAAATAGGCAGAGATTACCGCTTAGCAACATGTGGGCCTTTGGCTTGTTTCGTCATTTAGTCGTAAAAAAAATACTATAAATTATCATTTGCGTTTCAACAAAACTCTTCTTTTATTACGTACAACTCTGACCACTCTTCATTCCAAAATCTACTCCATCCAAAGGTTATCTGGAAGAGATATAAATTATAGTTATACCTATTGTAGTACGGTTTTGACCCAGAAGCATTGATAGACGCTTCTTAATCTTAAGGTCTAGAAAATGCTAGATCAGGAGCTAGAGTTTCCGTGGTCACCTTAGGAGGTTCACGAAACTGTGCAGACAACGCCTGTATTTTTTCGTCCTGTCATGTCCCGTCGCGTCCCGTTGCGTCCCGTCCCGTCCCGTCCCGTCCCGTCTTGTCCCGTCCCGTCCCGTCTTGTCCCGTCCCGCCCGCCCCGCCCCGTCCCGACCCGTTGCGTCCCGTCGCGTCCCGTCCCGTCCCGTCCCGCCCCGCCCCGTCCCGTCCCGTCCCGTCGCGTCCCGTCCCGTCGCGTCCCGTCCCGTCGCGTCCCGTCCCGCCCGTCGCGTCCCGTCGCGTCCCGTCCCGTCTTGCCCCGTCCCCCCCGCCCCGCCACGTCCCGTCCCGTCCCGTCCCGCCCCGCCCCGTCCCGTCCCGTCCCGTCCCGTCGCGTCCCGTCGCGTCCCGTCGCGTCCCGTCCCGTCCCGTCCCACCGTAATATACTTGTTTTGCACTCGCACGTGCATTCGTCGTTAATTTCGCCAATCAGCTTTGAGCTTTATGCATGCAGAAATAATGTCCCTGGCGCTATGCTCGCTATAAGCTAGGTGGCTTGCTCAAAGCCACCCGCGTCCGTCTATCTGCTTGCTCGTACACATTGACTAATTTGCAGTTTAAAAATATCTATTTATAGATATTTAAAACTTTTATAAAAGTAAAAATTTAAATCAAAAAACAGTCTAACACTATCCTACGGGCATTTGTTCGTTTATTTATTTTGAGGTCGGTTTGTGACCACGTGAAGATATGGTGAAACGAAAACGTAGACTGTCCATCAATTTTACAATAATTATAAATTTAAAATAAGTTGTTTGTTATTTGTGTAATCTAGAGCTGCCTTATGAGTTTTTTCATTTATTTTAACGTTTAATTCAAAATACCGAATTACCGGTATTAGCAATATCAATACCGGTATTCCGAAGGGCCTTAAATAACCGGTATTACCGGTTTTTCGGTAATACCGAATACCGGTGTCCATTCCCTATGAGTAGTTCATCCGGGAAAGTATCCATACATATTTTTGCCGCCAAACAGTAATAATGTCTTAATTGCTGTGTTCCGGTTTGAAGGGTAGGGGGGCCGGTGAATTTACGGCCACGTAAGAGCTTACAACTTTATCTCTCAGGGTGACTGGCGTAATGCATTGCAGTGTTGGTCACGTGCTTAGTGAACGTGATCACCGCGGTATTGTAGTTGAAATAGGCAGAGATTACCGCTTAGCAACATGTGGGCCTTTGGCTTGTTTTTTCATTTAGTCGTAAATACAAATAAAAATACTATAAATTATCATTTGGGTTTCAACAAAACTCTTCTTTTATTACGTACAACTCTGACCACTCTTCATTCCAAAATCTACTCCATCCAAAGGTTATCTGGAAGAGATATATTATAGTTATACCTATTGTAGTACGGTTTTGACCCAGAAGCATTGGTAGACGCTTCTTAAGGTCTAGAAAATACAAATACAAATACAAATACAAATACATTTATTGCCAAAAAGAAAACACAGTTATTAATACATAAAATTACAATAATATAAAATAAGATCCTCTTAGGCAAATGGAGTAGACTCAGCACTGGACTGAGTAAACTACAGTCTACTCAGGGCTGGTTTTCAGTCTATCCCAGGGTTCGTATTTAGGTGTCGAAGTTTATTATTGTAACAGCAGGTGAGAAAAAAAAAAAATAATAATCAGTTTAAATACAAAATAATAAAGGGTATACAAAATTTGTTAAAGGTAGGTACTAAATATAACAACTAAAAACTAAATTAGCCACTGTGTGAGTGTGAGTTATGTGAAGTTGAAAAAGAGAAGAAGAAAAAAAAAACAAACAAAAAAAAAAAAAATGCTAGATCAGGAGCTAGAGTTTCCGTGGTCACCTTAGGAGGTTCACGAAACTGTGCAGACAACGCCTGTATTTTTTCGTCCTGTCATGTCCCGTCCCGTCCCGTCCCGTCCCGTCCCGTCGCGTCCCGTCGCGTCCCGTCGCGTCCCGTCCCGTCCCGTCGCGTCCCGTCGCGTCCCGTCGCGTCCCGTCCCGTCGCGTCCCGTCCCGCCCGTCGCGTCCCGTCGCGTCCCGTCCTGTCTTGCCCCGCCCCGCCCCGTCCCGCCCCGTTCCGTCCCGTATCGTCCCGCCCCGCCCCGTCCCGTCCCGTCCCGTCCCGCCCCGCCCCGTCCCGTCCTGTCCCGTCCCGTCGCGTCCCGTCGCGTCCCGTCCCGTCCCGTCCCGTACCGTCCCGTCCCGTCCCGTCCCGTCCCGTCGCGTCCCGTCGCGTCCCGTCGCGTCCCGTCTCGTCGCGTCCCGTCCCGCCCGTCGCGTCCCGTCCCGTCGCGTCCCGTCCCGCCCGTCACGTCCCGTCGCATCCCGTCCCGTCCCGTCCCGTCCCACCCCGCCCCGTCCCGTCCCGTCCCGTCCCGTCCCGTCGCGTCCCATCGCGTCCCGTCCCGTCCCGTCCCGTCCCGTCGCGTCCCGTCGCGTCCCGTCGCGTCCCGTCTCGTCGCGTCCCGTCCCGCCCGTCACGTCTTGCCCCGTCCCCCCCGCCCCGCCACGTCCCGTCCCGTCCCGTCCCGCCCCGCCCCGTCCCGTCCCGTCCCGTCCCGTCGCGTCCCGTCGCGTCCCGTCTCGTCGCGTCCCGTCCCGCCCGTCGCGTCCCGTCCCGTCCCGTCCCGTCCCGTCCCGTCCCGTCCCGTCCCGTCCCGTCGCGTCCCGTCCCGTATCGTCCCGTCCCGTCGCGTCCCGTCGCGTCCCGTCCCGTCCCGTCCCGCCCCGTCACGCCCGTCACGTCCCGTCGCATCCCGCCCCGTCCCGTCCCGTCCCGTCCCGCCCCGCCCCGTCCCGTCCTGTCCCGTCCCGTCGCGTCCCGTCGCGTCCCGTCGCGTCCCGTCTCGTCGCGTCCCGTCCCGCCCGTCGCGTCCCGTCCCGTCGCGTCCCGTCCCGCCCGTCACGTCCCGTCGCATCCCGTCCCGTCCCGTCCCGTCCCACCCCGCCCCGTCCCGTCCCGTCCCGTCCCGTCCCGTCGCGTCCCATCGCGTCCCGTCCCGTCCCGTCCCGTCCCGTCCCGTCCCGTCGCGTCCCGTCGCGTCCCGTCGCGTCCCGTCTCGTCGCGTCCCGTCCCGCCCGTCACGTCTTGCCCCGTCCCCCCCGCCCCGCCACGTCCCGTCCCGTCCCGTCCCGCCCCGCCCCGTCCCGTCCCGTCCCGTCCCGTCGCGTCCCGTCGCGTCCCGTCTCGTCGCGTCCCGTCGCGTCCCGTCGCGTCCCGTCCCGTCCCGTCCTGTCCCGTCCCGCCCCGTCCCGCCCGTCACGTCCCGTCGCGTCCCGTCGCGTCCCGTATCGTCCCGCCCCGCCCCGTCCCGTCGCGTCTCGTCGCGTCCCGTCCCGTCCCGTCCCGTCCCGTCGCGTCCCGTCCCGTATCGTCCCGTCCCGTCGCGTCCCGTCGCGTCCCGTCCCGTCCCGTCCCGCCCCGTCACGCCCGTCACGTCCCGTCGCATCCCGCCCCGTCCCGTCCCGTCCCGTCCCGCCCCGCCCCGTCCCGTCCTGTCCCGTCCCGTCGCGTCCCGTCGCGTCCCGTCGCGTCCCGTCCCGTCCCGTCCTGTCCCGTCCCGCCCCGTCCCGCCCGTCACGTCCCGTCGCGTGCCGTCGCGTCCCGTATCGTCCCGCCCTGCCCCGTCCCGTCGCGTCCCGTCGCGTCCCGTCGCGTCCCGTCCCGTCCCGTCCCGCCCCGTCCCGTCCCGTCCCGCCCCGTCCCGTCCTGTCCCGTCCCGTCGCGTCCCGTCCCGTCCCGTCTCGTCGCGTCCCGTCGCGTCCCGTCTCGTCGCGTCCCGTCCCGCCCGTCGCGTCCCGTCCCGTCCCGTCCCGTCCCGTCCCGTCCCGTCCCGTCCCGTCCCGTCCCGTCGCGTCCCGTCCCGTATCGTCCCGTCCCGTCGCGTCCCGTCGCGTCCCGTCCCGTCCCACCCCGCCCCGTCCCGTCCCGTCCCGTCCCGCCCCGCCCCGTCCTGTCCTGTCCCGTCCCGTCGCGTCCCGTCCCGTCCCGTCCCGTACCGTCCCGTCCCGTCCCGTCCCGTCCCGTCGCGTCCCGTCTCGTCGCGTCCCGTCCCGCCCGTCGCGTCCCACCCCGCCTCGTCCCGTCCCGTCCCGTCCCGTCCCGTCGCGTCCCGTCGCGTCACGTCCCGTCGCGTCCCGTCGCGTGACGTCCCGTCGCGTCCCGTCCCGTCCCGTCCCGTCCCGTCCCACGCGACGGGACGGGACGGGACGGGACGGGACGGTACGCGACGGGACGGGACGGGACGGGGCGGGGTGGGACGGGACGGGACGGGACGGGATGCGACGGGACGTGACGGGCGGGACGGGACGCGACGGGACGGGACGCGACGGGACGGGACGGGACGGGACGCGACGGGACGGGACAGGACGGGACGGGGCGGGGCGGGACGGGACGGGACGGGACGATACGGGACGCGACGGGACGCGACGAGACGGGACGCGACGGGACGGGACGGGACGCGACGGGACGCGACGGGACGGGACGGGACGAGGCGGGGTGGGACGGGACGCGACGGGACGTGACGGGCGGGACGGGGCGGGACGGGACGGGACGGGACGCGACGGGACGCGACGGGACGGGACGATACGGGACGGAACGGGGCGGGACGGGGCGGGGCGGGGCAAGACAGGACGGGACGCGACGGGCGGGATGGGACGGGACGGGACGGGACGGGGCGGGGTGGGACGGGACGGGACGGGACGGGATGCGACGGGACGTGACGGGCGGGACGGGACGCGACGGGACGGGACGGGACGGGACGGGACGGTACGGGACGGGACGGGACGGGACGGGACGCGACGGGACGGGACAGGACGGGACGGGGCGGGGCGGGACGGGACGGGACGGGACGGGGCGGGGTGGGACGGGACGGGGCGGGGTGGGACGGGACGGGACGGGACGGGACGTGACGGGCGGGACGGGACGCGACGGGACGGGACGCGACGGGACGGGACGGGACGGGACGCGACGGGACGGGACGGGACGGGGCGGGGTGGGACGGGACGGGACGGGACGGGACGGGACGGGACGCGACGGGACGCGTTTCGTAGGTAGTAATTAAATTACTTAATTAAGATCACAGAGAATTCAAGTTTGCTCCTTGACGTGCTGGTAAGTTAGCAGCGTAAGTGAAAGAGTGAGGTTTCTTGTTCGCTTCTTTCCCTCACTTGGAAAATGTTATCTGAAGCGAACGAAGGCAATTAAGGGCTTTATTCAATTTTAAGGTGACTTGTTCTTCTTTTGTTAATTGACTATTCTATATAGCGTTTTGTTCTATTGAATAAATACTTGTTGACTTTGACTTCGACTTTGAATTAAGCCGTTGCAGCATGTTTGCAGTGGTCCTTGCAGCTGTGGTGTTGAAGTGACATCGGCCGCCTTCCAACGGGCCTGCTATTAGAGTGCCACTTTATTCGCGATTCAAGTACTGTAAAACTTATCGGGGGTGATGGCCTCCCCCTATTACCTCCAGGCATTTCTATACTAAGCCTTTTCTTAGTGTATAATAACACATATGCCATTAGCCAGTTGCCGCGGGGTGCCGTTAGTATAATGTTACCTCTCCTTTCATGCCCGTGGATGCAGTAAGAGCCTGCTAAGGGATACCTCCGGAAGATGCGCAGTAGCGTGTTTCCGTGTATCAACATCCCATACTGCGCTCGCCAACCTGCCTGCCGAGCGTAGAGAGTATGGCAACTACCCCTCATGGAGATCCATGAGGGGTAGTTGCCATACAGGCCTACCGGCCTGTGTTTAGTAGTGGACGTTTTACGGCAATGATGATTAGCCAGTTAATCTAAGATCTAAGGTCTTCTTAAAATATTTTCACAACAGTCGCCACAGTCGCCACAGCCGTCACAGTCGCTACAGTATACCCAGTTACCATAGTCACCATAGTCGCTACAGTAGCCACAATCGCCCCAGTCACCACAGTCAACACGATGGGCGCGATGGACGAAGAGCAGTCACCCTAATACTAACTAGCACATCTGAAAGCGTCATGCGTCACCTCTCGTCCGATCGGTTTTACCCTCTGCAAAAGACATAACATCAAGAAATTCCGACTGCTGGTAAATAAATAAGGAGCCAAGTGTAGACCTTTATTCTAGCAGACTACAAAATGGTTACTGTTTGTTTAACTCTGTTTTGAAACTCTTTTGTAGTTCTTTAGAGACCTAGAGTTCTGTAGTACATTTCTAGTAAATTTGTAACATTAATTTTATGTACTCTTTTGTTTCTTTTCGTCTATATACTCTTTTGTATGCGCCAGTGTAAGACTTTTTTTAAACAATGCTGTCTTACTACTGGGAAAAGGTCTCCCCCAAGTCCAAGACAATATCCTAATAATATTTGACTATTTGAAATTAAAACTGACTTTGACTCATGTTTAGAATCGCTGTTTCGTGGCCGCACCATACGTGTATCAGCGCGACCGCACCGTACAGAACACATCCCGCAGATTAGAGACCGCTTGAATAAATACCGTCCCAGGCTTCCATCGCACCGCATCCCTGCTACCGTTCCCAATATCCGGATTTTATTAAAAAGTAAATGCTATTCATTAAACAACCAAAAAGAATTCCGACTGCTGGTATAAATTATTTATGATTTAAATAGGGAGCCAAATGTAGAACCTTGGGGGTATTCTAGCAGGCACTAATAAAATGGTAACTGTTTGTTATAATTAGGAGATGCACAAATTCTGTCTGGAGACTCTTGTAGGTCTTTAGAGACCTAGAGTTCTGAACTAAATTTTTAGTAAATTTGTAACATTAATTTTATGTACTTACCTCTTGTATTTGCCAGTGTAAGACTTTTTTAAGCAATGCTGTCTCACTACTGAGTTTGCTCAGCATAATATCTTGGACTTGAGGGAGACTTTTGGGTTTCCCTCAAGTCCAAGACAATATCCTACAAATATTCGATTTAGGATTTAGAATTGATTTTTTGACTCATGTGTATAATTCTGACCGTGGAGTGCTAAACGCACCTTACGTGTTGTCAGCGCGACCGCACCGTACAGAACACATCCCGCAGATTAGAGACCGCTTGAATAAATACCGTCCCAGGCTTCCATCGCACCGCATCCCTCCTACCGTCCCCAATACTCCGGACTTTTATTGTAAAGTGCACAATCGTTTTACATCGACCGTTTCACATCTAGGTATCTAGAGTTATCTCTCTACTGTACTGCATCGTTGCTTTCGTCTGTCCCCGGAACTCTTGTTAGGTGGACAGTCGTTTTACCTCTGTTTAGATTTAGCTCTACGTAGATACGTACAGTATCGGCAGATGCCGATGAAATTGCCGTAGGGTGCCGGCAGTAGAATGTTGCCTCTGCTCTCTTGCCCGTGGATGCAGTCAGAATCTACCAAGGGATACCAACGGGAGATAGGCAGCAGCGTCTTTCCGTGTATCAACATGCTGTACTGCGCTCGCCAACCCGCCTGCCAAGCGTGCCGAGTATGGCAACAACCGTCATGATACTGGAAATCCATGAGGGAGGCCTATGAAGAGGCAGCGGACGTGGAAAGCAGGCCTACGGCTGAGATGATCTGCCAACGGTGTCAGATGCCCTAGTTTCATTTTTGGAAGCTGATTCTGTTTACCATATTAGAAGTTAGCTTCAATACCTTCCAATTCGTACCGCATCCCTGCTACCGTCCCTGAAGCTCCGGGCTTTTATTGTAAAGATAGACAATTGTTTTCCGTCATTCTAGGTTAACCTATGCCAATGTAATTATGCGACTACAAAATGCCTGTATGTAATTTTTATTTTCAGTTTCTGCATTCATCTCTTTTAAAAACTTAATTATGTAAAAGATTATTTCGTGTCTTTTGATCGGCTTTTTTAAACTTCGGGTCAAATTATCTATAACTTGAACGTTTATCGTCACCCCTCAAATTCTCCCTTTTCGCTGAGCCGATAGAAGGTAAAGCCTGGCTTAACCGAGATGTTATCTCCATCGAGTGATTTCGTAACTTTAAAGGAACTTTTTGATCATTTAACTCAAATTTTGTTGGAGATAAAATCTGAATGATTTTCAACCGACTTTAAAAAGGAGGTTCTCGTAGGTCGTCTGTATTTTTTTAATGCTTGTTACCTCAGAACTCTGTTGTTTATTGACCAATTTGGAAAATTATTTTTTGAGTTTGACTAGATACGCTTTGAATTAGGTCTTATTTTTATCAAAACTACAATTTTGTTGAAGAAGTGATGAAGAAGACCACAGATGGTTATCAAAACTCGTCAATATTACAAAATTCATTGGTGACTACATCGAAAGCTGGTTAACATAATATACCCCTATCCACTAATCGTCATACTTACCTACACGTCATCATCATCATCATCAGAATCATCAGGTCATTGAAATGAAATCATGAAATCCCTTAAGGTATAAGTACACTTATACCTTGTGGGACTCCAGTATATTAAGTGTATATATGTTACGGGTAATGCTAGAAGATTGAGTAAACCTAGGTTTACCCGGGTAAACTTAGAATCACCCAAGGAGTTTGGGTAAAGTCCGAATAATAATTAAATTAAATTTTAATTCGGGATTTTATATATGTTACGGCTAATAGCCGAAGTAGTACGTCGACGAGCCCCGCGAAGCGGGGCTCCTATTTCTGTGCATAGGGTTAAAAGTAACCTAACTAAACCTAACCTCGGGGTGCCCTTAGCTCGCTCTTGCATCCTACGTCGCCTATCGACTGACCGAGTTGTACCCGACTAAAACAACTAATTATAATTCGGACCTTACCCAAACCCCTTGGATGATTCTAAGTTTACCCGGGTAAACCTAGGTTTACTCCATCTTCTAGCATATATATTAAGTGAACTATTTTTTTGTGTATCTCACTTAATTTGCCTTTGACCTTTGCCCAGCAGTGGGACGACATGGGATAGAAAAATAATAATGTCACTTAATAATATTTGTTTGCTTTTAAACCCGGTTCTGATGATGGGATCCACGACAAATCAAGGGAAATATCCAATTGTGATAAGCATACTCAATTACTCATAGCGGTTTGGGTATTCTCAGCAACATTTTAGATTTTCTCATTGAAGTCGTTTTTTTGTTGATAAATTAAAGAATTATTGCTTTTGTGGTCGTTGTATCTGAAAAACCCCACACGACTGGAATTAGTTGCGATAACTCACCTTGATTCATAGCTCGCTTGGATTTTCACTATTTCATTGGTAGATGGAATAATAAACGGTTCATGATTCCTGAATTTATAGCTATATGATGGCTCCTTGAAGGATGATAGCAACTTCTCAAGAATATTTTAGGAAGATAGAGGTGATTAAACTATCGATATTATGTTTCCATCCTAAATTAGAAGGGAAAATTACGGAAAATAAAATCAAGACGCAAAGAATTTGCCTCGTATTTTCACTATCAGCTTAATATTATGATAAATAATATTAAGCAAATAATAAATTTGCGATTGGGCTGACAGATTAGATGGGTCGAATTCCCAGAATTTAATAGGAGAGTCGTAACATCATCCGCTGAAAGCGACAATCTAGCTCGAATTTAATAACGGCATTTATCACCGTATGTAAAATGAGATTACTCGAAATGCGTATCGTGTAAGAATTTGCGCACAGTTGCCGATATGAACACCGTCGCAATGTGTAGCGAGCGTGTCGGGAGAGTGCGTAGTCGGGCGCGTCAGGGCCCGGCGGGGCTCAGGAGCGGTGTGTCTTCGGCCTCTGCAGATGGCGGCGGGCGAGGCAAGGAGCCGGTGTCGAGACAGATGCGTGACGCAGCGCGCAGGACCAGTCCCCCGCGCCGGTGCGTGCCCGCGCGTCCCCGCACATCTCCTGACAGCGGGCACATCGATATTCGCGCTGTGCGTGAGCCCGCAGCGGGCGCGATCGGGGTTCGCCAGAGTTACGCGCGGGCGACGAGCGTGGAGCGGGCGCGTGGCGTGCGTGTTGCCGGTGCAGGCGTGCGTGCCGCGGGCGGGGCGGCCCGGGCGGCAGTCGCGCTCTGGAAGGCGGGCGGCTCGCGTCGCCCTGCGCTACGTCACTGCACCGCTGCAGCGTTGCGCTCTCGCACGAGTATACCGAGCGTACACCGACACCACATTGCTCACTGCACATGTTGGTGGACGCGAGCGTACGATTTTCATTCATCTCTTGACAGTTTTCCAGTTCGGTGCCGCGTGGGTTTCTGTAGGGCCTGAACGCATTTTCAAACTATTTTTTCGTAGTTTTCGCGATATATCAAGCTGATACTTCTTTTAATGTGAACGGTAAGGGCGATTCCATTTTCTTAGTTATTTACAACACCACTTAATTTAGAAACGGGCGTGTGTGTAAGCCATTAATGTCAGAGAGCAGAGCATCTTCTCTTCAAAGAAAGCAGCTAAACATATCAATTATGTTATTTATTTATTTACTGCATGGAAATGGGTCATTACAGCTACGCAACAATAATTCTACCAATAATTTTGTTGAAGCGTGGACTGCGTCGCATTTTATTTCGTAGAAATTGTCACGATGAAGAAAAGAGCAAAAGCACTGGACTCATGCCAAATCCCAACCGCGACATACATCTGAGAACAAAATATTTTAAAATTAAGTAATAGATATTATTTATTAAACTAGAGAACATTGTAGACGCGTCTGACGAGCAACAGATTCCCATCAAGGTAAGTACTAGGCGTCGCGATGTAACGCTCTCCCTTATATGGATGGGTGTCATACCCATTTCATATTTTCTCGCGCGAATTTCCTTAATATTTTTGTCGATAGCAATGGAGATTTTGCTGTGTGTAAACAGGTTAAATAAAAATCGAGTATGGTGTTATGTGATGCAGAGATTTTGGGTAAGAAATCTTTATTTGACACTCTGAAGGCAGGGAATAGCAACAGCTATTAAAAGCTATTTCTCCTCCAACAAAATTTAATTACTTGCCAACGCTAAGTTCTAGAAGGTAGGTACTTTGTACTGTGTACTGTAAGCTTTGAGTGTAAAATTAAGGATTCATCATTAAGCGTTTTAACCTCCGACGTAAAATGGGGTGTTATACGTTCGACGTACATATGTTTCTGTGTGTCTATGGCTCCCATACGGCACAAACGATTTGATTTGTTTTAAAGGAAAGTGTTTGAAAGGAGTGATTGTAAAAAAATATTCTGCCGATTAAAACATATTGAAACATCTGACTTAAACTTTGAAAAAAAAACTTTCTGCGTTTGGTAGGCTACCAGGTTTTTCTCTTCTAACTCTGGATTCATAAGTCACATCCACACTAGAGAAAGACTCCCTTCACCAAAAGACCAAAAGGTCCCTTGCCACGCGGGTATAGTTGGCAATGAGCTTGCCGACGCGAGGATCTCGTGCGGGCTGGAGTTTATCGAAGGCAGATAGGCCCCGAGCCGTTATGCAGTATTCCAAAAGCCTGGCTCAGAGGCCCCCTCAAGATGTTTTGAATGCTTTGAAGCATCAACCAATCACACTGCCAACCCTCCGGGGTTGGCACTTGGTTTCCATCCACTCCAAAGCTCTAATCAAAGCCTTCGGATGATACGGAACACCAACCGAATGTGTTAATTTCTCTTTCGTATTTACAAAAAAAAGTATTGAGGCATTATATCAATCATCTGGTACACATAATAGCTCTGCCTACTTTGGGGCTAAATAATACTGAATGAAATATCCAGCATTATTTATTTGTTTGATGCCTAATCACTAGATGCCTTTGCCCTGCGATCTTACTGACCACAAGGCCAAAGGTAGTCAATAAACCCTGTAAGAAAATATCAAAGAAAATATGTGAATTAAAACCTTAAATAAGTACTTATAATAAAAACTTAATACAACTCCGTCGTTACCGTGCACAACTAAAGTAATGGTTTTATGATTTAATTCAGGAAAAATGTCGATAGAGAATTCTTTAAAAGCTGCGTTTATACTCGCATGTAAAGTGGTTAAAGCGTTAGAGTGAATAACCATAAAAAATACTACGTAGATTTATGGTCCTGGTTTTGGGAGGGTAAAAATTTAAACGCTGTTAGGACAACTGATATTGTACTTCTGTGCTCATAGGGTCAAGTGACTGATTTAACGGTCTCAACAGAATATCAGCACAGACCTGTCTCCTGATGGTGAGGCATAATGCTGAGTTGTGACCTATTAGACGACCTATGTGGAATATGCGCCTGTGACGCAAGAGGTAGCGGGTTTGATTCCCGCCTCAGGATAAATGTGTGTCTGCAGTATAATGTACTAGTTGTTCGCCACGAACTTAGAACGAGCGAGCAACTTCTTTCAATGAAGTCCCATTGAATTTGAACTTGATTTGTGGCGGGAATGGGACCTGCACCCTACTGATGATTTTGAAATCCCGATATTTCAACAACTACGCCACTTATTAAAAATCCCTCATGATAATCGATTTCTATTGATTTTATCTCCTTATGTTTCAAAATTGTATTTTTGTATTGTGTCAGAAATAAATGTTTTTTCTTTCTTTCAAATTTGATCAAAATCGTATCATCCGTTCAACAATTATCCTCGGACAAAAAAAAATAAACCTCCATATCTCAAAAACTTTATCTCGTCTAAGCAAAAACTACACCATAAATCAAAATTCCCCTACGACGGATTTTGATGAAATTTAAAAATCAAATTAAAAAATTTAAGTAACCTTTGAGGGTACACATTATTTTTTTGAAAAGTGTACTCTCAGTTTTGCAATGTAAACATCATGTCCTTTCATTTGATATCACACTTGTGTATAATTTGAAAACATTCGATTCATCATTTCAGCCATAAAACGTCCACTGATGAACACAGGCCTCCCTCATGGATCTCCATGAGGAGTAGTTGCCATTCTCACCACGCTTGGCAGGCGGGTTGGTGAGCGCAGTATGGGATGTTGATACACGGATAGACGCTGCTGCCCATCTTCCGGAGGTGTCCCTTAGCAGGCTCTTACTGCATCCACGGGTGAGGAGAGGAGGGGTAACATTCTACTGCCGGCACCCCACGACGATCTTGTAAACATTCGATTGTTCACCCCTAACTTACCCCCATATCTCATGAATGGCTTGACCGATTTCTGTATAACTTTAAGTTCTGCATTCTAAACATCATTTTCTTTCATTTGATACCAAACTCGGGTATGTTTGGAAACAGTCGATTATTCATCCCCTCTTTCTCCCGCAAAAATGTATGAATTGTCAAGCATTATTTATTTATTTCATTTCTTGTAAAACTGATTCTAAACCGATTTTGATAAAACTTATTTCAGAACCACCACCGGATTTCACCGGATTCAGATTTTTTTTATGTACATATATAACAATTTTTTTGTGTGTCTGTGGCACCATAGCTCTTAAACAAGTGGACCGATTTGCATGCAGTTTTTTTTATTTAATGTAGGTTACATTTGTTTGCATGTTACATACATAAAAAAAATCTGAAAAAAAATGTTTACACTGTTGCATACTTCCCTTAGCGTATGAAGGTTGTAGTTACCTTTATACGCTTAAAAAAAAATTGTACACTGTTGCATAAGACATACCGTCTTATGCAACAGTGTACAATTTTTTTTTCGACAAACTGGGCACTGTAACTTAGTCGATTATTTTAGATTTTTTATGTAACATTTTTTTTTTACAACTCCGGGATGTTTAGACGAGCTCTGTGGCGCAGCGGGCGAAGGTCCGCCTGCGACGCAAGGGGTTGCGGGTTCGATTCCCGCCTCGGGACAAATGTCTGTACGATCTGCAGATATTTGTTCAGGGTGTTCTGGGTGTTTTTCTGTATATAATAAAAATATCTATCTATGTAGTATAATGTATTAAGTATATCAATCATCTAGTACCCATAACACAAGCTCTGCTTAGCTTGGGGCTAGATGATGCTGTGTGATTTGTCCAGCATTATTTATTTATTTACTTTAATGTGGTTCATCATCATTCATCATTACAGCCGTAAGATATCCACTGATGGGCATAGGCCTCCCTCATTGACTCAGAGATCCAAGTGCATGAGGGGTTGTTGCCATACTCACCACGCTTGGCAGTCGGGTTGGTGAGCGCACGTCGGGATGTTCTTACACGGAAAGACGCTGCTGCCCATCTTCCGGAGTATGTGGTTATTTCAATACAAACTATTGGCCGGCCGATTATTTCCGGATACCCTTTGCAAACCCTTTATTAGTCACATCAGAGCACAAGAATAAAGCTCTTCCGTGTAAAGGTCCATACACATCGAGCATCTATACATCGAGCGTGCCAGATATGGATGTTATTTTGTTGAGAGAGCCAGACATGTGCCGTGGCAGTCAAAAAAAAATATTATTTAATACAGTGTGTATTGACGTATTTATATTTATCGTAACACGGCCGCACAGACGCCGACAGACACAATGTATGGAACAATATTACTTTGTCTGCCACGCCACAAGTCTGGTACTCTCAATGTCTGTAGTTAGACGGACCTTTATCCGTAAACAAAAGCAAGTCGCTGCGGCCGAAGTTAGGCTGGAAGGAAGACATCATCACCACTCCATTAAGAACCTTTGACAAAAAATATTAATCTTTAGGACAATGTTTTAATATACGATATATAAGAATATGTAAGGCATGGGAATTTAAATGAAATACAAAACTCGATTTTGGTGTTTTGGTATATACGTAATAATCAAAATATTTATGGAACGTCATGCACTGTTTATAATGGACGATGGTGTGTACAAAAAAAATATTAATATTCCTTTTTTTTGGCTTTGGTAACTTGGTGTTTTTTACGCTTGTAGAGCTCTTTCTTTGTCTTCCCGGGACCACGATGGGTGCAATCCTGTCGAAACGTCGGGCAATAATAAAGGTAAATAGCGCGATAAATACCCGTTTAAATATGTGTTAATAATGTGTCGTGATCGCGAAAGTTTAAAAAAGACTGTAGAGCTCTTTGTTTTAAGTATATCAGTCATCTAACACAAGCTCATTAGCTTAGGGCTAATGCTGCTGCTGTGTGAATTGTCAAGCATTATTTATTTACTTATTATTATTTATTTAATTGACTGGATTTACTTTAGTACCAATTCTGCTAATTAACACTAATACCAAGGAGCGTTATGACTAGTAGGTAATAAAATTAACGACTGTTGTCTACACGTTATATGAAAAACTGCGTAGTTCTGCTTTTTATGTCGGAGGCAATAAATATTTTAATATAAGCGCCGCCGGTCAACAAGAACTAGTTAAAAATAAAACCGGTCAAGAGCGAGTCGGACTCGCGCACCGAGATTTCCGTGCCATAATACAATATAGTATATGATAAAGGCGGTTTATATTTGTTGGAGAACCTTGACAGCGCTATCTCTTGTCTGATAGCAGAACTTATGTAGATTTTTTACACTTTCGATGATTTCTAAAAAACTTTGCTAGTTAGAAGGTTCTTTATGATTTTACTGTAATCTTTACATATAATTCTATTAGCTATAAAAGTTTCACGGGTATATCTCTGCAAACTTCGGAGATAAGGGAGGAGAACGCTATTTTTTCAACGTTTTTGTAAATATGTCAAAAACTATACGGCTTAAAGAAAAAATTAAATCTGTTTATTAATATGCAAATGAATACCTTTCATATGATATCACACACGACCTAGTACCCTAGACCTTCACAAAAATTTTGAAAACCACCCCCCTTGTTTAAACTACTATGAAAATTAGAGAGTTTGCTATAATTTTTCTATAAACTTTACATACACTTCTATTAGCTATACAAGTTTCACGGGTTTATCTCTGCAAACTTCGGAGATAAAGGGGGGGAACGGTCGTTTTTTCAACATTTTTCTAAATAACTCGGGAAGGATACGGCTTAAAGGAAAAATAAAAACAGTTTTTTATTAATGTGCAAATGAATACCTTTCATATGATACCCACACGACTAAGTAACTTCACTTAAACATTTTGAGATCCCCTATCCGCCCCCTGCAATCATAGTAGGAATATTTTTTAACATTTTCATTATATATGCTAGCTTCTGCTTGCCGCTTTGCATGGGTTGTACCCGAAAAAAAAGTAGCTTGTGTTAATCCTGGTCAACATCAATACGTGTACAAAGTTTCAGCTCAATCCGTAGCCTACTTTTTGTGTGAAGAGGTAGCAAACCTCCATCCAAACAAACTTTCGGCTTTATAATATTAGTGGGATTAGTAAAAAAGTGTTTATCTGTAACCATTTCAAATTTCAAGCCGATAGCATCAGTAGTTCTCGAGATATCCATTTGTGACAGACAGACAGACAAAGTGATACCAAAAGGGTTCCTTTTTACCATTTTGGTCCGGAACCCTAAAAACGACTTCAGTAATAATAAACCGCCTTCGGCGTCCTGTTAGCTAACATGCTTAGATTTATGTACACGGCGAGAGTATGTGCTTACAAATATTTAAAACTACATCTGCTTTAACTATACAAACAAATAACATTTAAGTGACTGTGTAGTTTCAAAATATGACTGTTTTACTTAATAAGTAAACAAATGTAACAAGTACGTGAAGTAAGGCCTTTGTATCTATAATTAATGATTATTATAGCGTCAGCAACTGGTAGTCATGGTGTACGGGACGCTGCAGTGCAGATTAATTTTTTCCTCTGACTAATATGACTGCGCTGAGGTGTTGGGCAAGCCTAACAAGTACTGTTAATCAATATAAATTTTGCATGTTTACGAGTAGATTCTTTATTATAGCAAAAACTATTTGAAAATAAGTGGCATTAATGTGTTTCGTCAATACGTTTTTCTATCAGCTGTCATCAGTAGGGTTGTGTCAATGTTTTTATCACATGCGACCGATCAAATATTCAAACCTGATAAGAAGGTCGAAATACCATTCTTACCTATCGACTCAAAACTTGTCTAAGACTCAAAAGGCAACATTATTGTACTGAATATTCAAGTTGATTTATTTTCGAGATAGTGAAATATAAGTGTTTTTGAGTAAAAGTTAAAAGTAATGCTGGACATTTCACACAGCACAATCTTGTCCCCAAAGTAAGCAGAGCTTACTATTCATCGCTAAAGTTTACAAACTACTAAGCTGAGCTTGTGTTATGGCTACTAAGCTGAGCTTGGGTGATGGTTAGTGTAATACTTTAGTTAATTTTAGGGTTCCGTAGTACAAGGAGCCTTTACAGTTTCGCTTAGTCTATCTGTCTAACTGTAGTCGGCTTTACGTATAGTCTATTAGTCGTAGAAAACTGTTATTTTGCATGGACATTATATATATTAATCATGATGAAGCTAATATAACAGTACAAAATAATGCTGAAAAACATATTAATTCGGGGTTCTCCCACACACGTCAGTTTTTTTTCGAGAGTCCCCCACCCTTTTTCTCTAAAAATGAAAGTGCTAGCTTTACAAATCTTAAATAAAACTATTGTTGTATTTTGAACCGTGAACTTTCTAGAAAAACTATAACGGTTAAGCTAGCTTTTAGTTTTAGAGAAATGGTCGCTCAAATAAATAATACGGTTTACTTTAATACTGTTATCTCATTATTTTATATGTCGAGCTCTGTGGCGCAGCGGGCGAAGGTCCGCCTGCGACGCAAGGGGTTGCGGGCTCGATTCCCGCCTCGGGACAAATGTCTGTACGATCTGCAGATATTTGTTCAGGGTGTTCTGAGTGTTTTTCTATATATAATAAAAATATCTATCTATGTAGTATAATGTATTAAGTATATCAGTCATCTAGTACCCATAACACAAGCTCTGTTTAGATGATGCTGTGTGATTTGCCCTGCATTATTTAATTATTTATAATTACAGCTATCTAGGATTAATAGTCTCTTCAAGCCGCAGACAGACGGACAGACAGACAAAGAGAAACTATAAGGGTTCCTTGTTGTACTAAGAAACCTTAAAAAGCCTCTAGGACAATCGCACCCGGGAAAAAATGCGTAAAGAAAATTATCTGCAAGGAAAACATGCGGTTGGGAAACTCATCTAAGAAATGTACATAGGCCTTTACAAACATCCAATTAATTCCCAAGGCCACGCATGATTTATTCGAAGGGCCTATTCGAGTCTGTGCCAAAAGTTCGCTCGTTTTATGCGTAACTTGTAATAATAGCGCTTGACGCATTTTATCGAGATATCCAAATCGCTCTTAATAGCAACCAAATAAGGTCTACTGCAGTCATCGAGCACATAACGAAGAGAGGGGAAATAAGGTCATACGAATTCCGAAACACATTAGTGCTGTTCACTAATGCAATGACAACTGTCTCCCAGTCTCTCGCCTTAGACAGAACAGCGCCAACAGCCGACCTGTGTACTTTTCCGTACAGTTTTGAAATATTATTGGCGGAATTGTTGTTGAGACAAAGTAAATGACATTTCCTCTCTACTGGGTATGTCTTCGATGACTGCAGTATACATTTGGGTATATGGTTTTCTAAGATTCTGTTTTGTAGCTTTTGCTTGGCCGGTTAAAACCCTTATAATTAATAAGACATTACACGCAACATCATCTATCGACAGAGTATGCAGAAATTGTGCTACGGATACCTGATCATTGATAGAATACTTGAATACATACCTGTGTTCTGTGATACATACAGATCATACTCGTACATGGAAAAATCTGCAACAAGCAAACATTTGTCCCCTGGCGGAAATCGAACCCGAAACCTCTTGTGCATAAGACACATGGACCCTGTTGTTTGAATAATGAATTAAATTATTATTATTATTATTATAAGTATATGCGGCTGTTAGACCAATAACTGACCCACGAAGGCCGTCAAAATTTTAGTTTTATGCTTAGTTAACTTGTAATTGGACCTGAGACTTTAAGAAATACATTAATGTATTATTTATTAACCTCTAACATGTCAGTCTTCCCGGGACCACGATGGGTGCAATCCTGTCGAAACGTCGGGCAATAATAAAGGTAAATAACGCAATAAATACCCGGTTAAATATGTGTTAATAATTATTTATACAGTTTTCTGATAATAAGGAGCTATGAAATATAGACCCACAGACACGTAATACTTAACTATCTGTTAGTAATATCGAAATTACAGGTCAAAACCTATGTGCATATGAAAAGTATACGATAGGTTCCTATAACCAAATAACAATTTTTTTTGTCTATCTGTCTTGTCTGTTTAATCGCGCTGATAATACCCTAAACGGCTGGACCGATTTTGACGGGACTTTGAAATTCCAGAAAAATAATTTTGGTATAGAGCAAGCAAATTAAAATGCGACCAAAGCCGCAACAAGTCTCTAGTCTGCATATTTGTATCGGGTCTGGGTGTTTTCTTTGTATGTTAGGTAAAATATTAAGAAAAAAGTTATACAAAAAAACACAAGCTCTGCTTACTTTGAAACTAGATGACCAGCAATATTTATTTTATATTTAGAAACTTGATGTGAGTTTTGACATTTTATAATATACAACGTGTCCCGTAATTGGGGTACTAAGCCGAAAGGGGGGTTTTCTACCCCCCTGGCAAACAACGTTTGTTCTACGACTTTCTTGATTTTCAAGTTTTTCAGTGATAAGATAACGTTCAAAGTTTATACCAATTTCATAAGAGTGACAACCCTGCTCTCAGCTGTTACGGGCAATGACCTATTGACCGCCGGGGATTCCCGCGGCGCGCCCGCAACGCGCTTGTGCGTATATTGAGTGTGGGTATAGGTGCGTGGTGTGCGTAGGCGCGTAGGTATGTATTACGGACACACGTCTGTTATACATTAGGGTTGACAGCGACTTGGAAAACTTTAATTTTGTATGGAAACCTGAAAATACGTTTTTCTGACATCTTTCTTCGCCTTTGCATTCCTTTGGTGGGGGGTAATTTGCAGCTCCTGGCTTCATACACCAGTTACGAGACACCTTGTATAAGCAAGGATAACAGCCTACGAGAGTTATTTCCCCCAGGAATGCAAGTTCAGTCCATAAAATGCATTCAATCATTTTCTTTTCGTTAACTGAACTTCGTCGCAAGTTTCAAACAGCTGGTTTTAAATGCCTAGGCATCTAAATCAAACTCTGTCTTTATCTGAAACAGTGAACTCTGCCAAAACCAACGGGAAATCGTCCTTTCGTCTGTAAAGTGCTGACGTTTGTGGCAATTTGTGAGCATCCCAAGAGATGCAATTCCCCTTCCGTCTAATTGCTCGGAGGCTGGCTACAATGCCAGTTAGGAGCCCACTTGTCGTCGCGACTCCGACCAATTATCTCTGGTGACCGCTACTGAGTTGCCAAACATATTTTCGCTGAAGGCGTCCACGGTAAAATCATTGGTAATTATAGACAATTGGTGTTTATAGCAAAATAGAAAAAAATACATATATTTTTGACACATAAAATATACTCTTACGTTTATTTACTTTTTTTTGGGTTCCGTACCTCAGAAGAAAAAAAAACGGAACCTTTATAGGATCACTTTGTTGTCCGTCCGTCTGTCTTTCTGTCAAGCCCCTTTATCTCGAGAACTTGTAGAGGTATCGAGTTCATATAAAACCATATATCTACTCAAATATCATATATTCTAAGTTAACCTGCAAAAAACATACGACCGTTTATGCCGAAAAAAACGTATGTTTCGACATTCTCAAAGGAATTAAAATTCATAGGGTACTTTCCGTAGTTGTACCCTATGAATTTTAAGTACTTTCCGAACTTTGAAATTTGGCAAGGTATATCGATATACTGTAGATACAGAGAAAAATCCAAAAACTATACATTTGCAATGGAATCATAAAAAAATCTTCTTTAAAAAAGTACAAAATCAATCAACGGAGGTTAAGTAGGCCTACGCGCAGTCATAAATTGGTGACCGAGTCTTTTTGTGCGTTTTTAAAACAAATTTACTAAATAAGATCAGCTAATTTATAATAATTATTAAGTTCCTACATATGTATGTACCTACGGAACCTTCGGTAGGCGAGTCCAGCTTGCACTTGTCTGTACGATCTGCAGATTATTTGTTTAGGGTGTTCTGGATTGTTTTCGATTACTACAATACGATTACATAAGTTTTTTGTAGTTTTTAAAAATAACAAAAAACTATAAAATAAGCTGTAGCGACATCTCTAGTCATTGCTACTGAATGCAACTTCAGATAATGAACAGGAGAACTCTAGTAGTTACCTGTAGATGGCGCTCTAATCAGTTGCTTAAACCGCTAAACAGTATAAAAATATCAATAATACAAAATATATAGTACATAGTATAATACATCAGTATATAAGTCATCTAGTACCCATAACACAAGCTCTGCTTAGCTTGGGGCTAGATGATGCTGTAAAAATTGTCCAGCATTATTTATTTATTATTTAAAATTCCGATCATTAAACCTATCATTATTATGCGCTAGTGCCATTATATTATTCATAATTTCCCTGTACTTATTATAACCCGTTTAGAACACTGAACGCTTATTAAACACATTACCTACTGTGATAAGCTAACTAGCCCATTCGTTACCAATACGTTTTGATCATGAATAAAAATCCAAAAGGTCCACACCCCGTGAAATGCAGAAATGCCCACTCCCAGTGATAGCGGGCAAGCTAATATTCAAATAGATAAATCAACTCTCGGCTTTTTGCACTTGGATGATTGATGACGTTGCAAATCCTCGAGATCTTGCTAAAGGCTATTGTGTGGAAATGCTGAGATTCCAGAATCTGTAAGGATTGTTCGGATGTCATGTTTGCAGTTTGCCAATTCTTGAGAGATTGGATTTTTCATTATGCTCGTTTTTGTTAAACATAAAAACTAAATGCGAAGCATCTATAGAATCAGACGTAACGACGTTTTGGTCTATCAGTCTATCCGATCGCGAAAAAGTTAATCAAGATTCCAACAAAAGTTTAATAGAATGCTCTGTTGAAATTATTTTTCTTCCTCCCAGCAGAGAATTTGTCCGATCTTTAATAAAGATATGGCAACCAATCGAATTCGAGCGCTAGAAGGGTAGGAAATCCGTGAACTGTAAGATAAAAGAATGACCGTCTAATTGGTTTAGCTCTTTCCTGCAAATGATTGGACTGGTACATTTATGTGAAGATTTATTAAAAAAAAATTAAAATCTAAATGGCAGCCCACCTGATGTAAAGTGGTAATCTCTACCTATTAGCAATACCGCTTTCACTAATTGTATTGTATTGTATTCATTTTATTTCAGATAATTAAATAATCCATATTACACACACAAATTTAAATAAAATAAAAAATAAAAATTATACATGTCAATAAATTTATCAATAAGAATAGATACATTAGGTCACAATTTCAAATTATTAGAAAAAATAAATTAGATCAGATTAAATAACTAATGATGTGGTGTATTTTATGAACATTTTCTTTCATATTATTTTAGATATCATTATTATTTCAGATTATCTGCGACACAGTTTTTGATAATGAGGTATCATGGTTTCCAACTTTATATTGAACCATAAACTATGTCCCGAACTTATTATAATTTTAATTATTATAATTGTCTGGATTATCCCAGGATACGTTTCATACTTAGTAGGTACTTACACTTAGCCAATCAGCTTAAACCCCGTTAAAGCTATCTTGTTCGTAGGTCGCTTACTGGCACAGTGCACCGGCTCGAAGGACCATGTAATAAGTGGTGTAACATCGTTCCGGCACGAACGACCGAACGACTGGGAATTACTAGCACAGGCTAGGTAACTTGGACTAAAGTCCATAATTCAATCTCCAGTGGCTTAGTTCGCAAGGTAATTCATTTCTACGCATATATACTCGTAGGTCACAGGGAATAATAGGACCCGTCTTTAACATAATTGAAATAAGATATATAAGGTGCAAACGAAGTAAAGCTTTATCTTAGACATATTACCAACCTTTCAAACAAATTTTGCTTTAAGAAAGTCAGTATCTTGTTTTTAAGAGGGCTAAGCGAATAAATTTAACACAATAATAATTTAATAATTAGCTTTAGTTATGAATATGAAGGTCAATCATTAGTAGATAGAGCTCTGGGCATCATCGTCAAATAATCATCTTTAAATTATAAAACTGGGCAAGAGCAAGTCAGACTCGCGGGCCGAGGGTTCCGTGCTATCATACATTATAATATTTATTAAAGGCGGTTTATATTTCTTGTAGATCCAGCGCCATGTCTTGCCTGATATCTGAATTTATGTAGATTTTTCTTTAAGCGATTTTTGAAAATACTTTTCTAATCAGAGAGTTTGTTATAAGCTTCCAGTAATCTTTACATACTTCTATCAGCCATAAAAGTTTTAGATGTTTATCTCTGCAAACTTCGGAGATACGGAGAGAGAGAGAGAGAGAGTACAATTTGTTTCAGCATTTAAATAAGGCAAAAAAATTATCGCGTTATTTACCTTTATTATTATCGACAGCAATAATAAAGGTAAAATAACGCGACAAATACCCGGTTAAATGTGTGTTAATTATGTGTCGTGATCGCGAAAGTTTAAAAAAGACTGTTGTATGTGTACTAAAGTGCTAATTAGGCCTGTGATATACGGTATAAAGGTTAGATACCTTATGACCTCGTTACTCCACTTAAAATTTGTGAGTCAACTTTTCAATTGCAATCATATTAAGAATATTTTTCAGCGTATTTACCTCTATATATGCAATATTAGTGAATAAACATTGTTTAATACCAAGTCGATAACATCAGTAGTTCCCAAGATATACATCTGTGACAGACAGACAGACAAAGTCACACCTTGACCAAAATGGTAAAAAGGAACCCTTTTACCATTTTGGTCCAGAACCCAAAAAACTCACTTATTTTTTTACTTCCAAATGATTCTATTACTTTTTTCTTTAACTTTATTCCGTTTTTTTTTTCAGATACAACAGTGCGCGTCGATCTAAATAAACTAGTCTTGGACAATTTGGTGCAAAGCAAAAACATTTTCTCTAAAGTTCAAGGTGCAGTACAAAAATTAAAAGGAAACTTTTGAGACTTAAAACATTTAGTGCAGACTATTTTGTGAATTGAACTCAAGAAGTTGTTTTTTTTTTCAAGAAAGGCGCCAGATTTCTTCAACTATGATTTAAAGGTATGTGGATATATACTAAGTTTTCACTCGTACACTTGATATTAAGATGACGCATCGGGCCGAGAAACACGAAAACGGCGAAAACAAGTACTTTTGAATGCGCGATGTGAGAGGATGGATGATATTGATTCAAATTTAAAAAATGTCATAGATAAGGGAAAATCTTGAAAAATTTTATGAATCGGACAAAATTTTGAAAAGTAACCGGCTTTATCAAAAAAAAAAAATACAAATTTCTCACCAAAAAAAAGTTTAATAATTCGAATGCTCAGAATTATCCGCGACAACACCCCATTATTTTTTACGAATAAAATAGCCAGATTACTTTTCTATTTCATAGTTCGAGAATTTCTTTTTTTTAATGTGTATATTATGATTAATTAATTAAAAACTCAATCAAATCCATTTGCGCCTACTCTTGTTTACTCTACCCAACAGTGTTTGCTCAGAAAATTTGATCAGGCGCTATCTGGGCCGCCGCGCGCCGGCGCGCACCGGTGCGACGGCGACGTTGCGACTCCGACGAACGCACGATTGCCTGTTCGCTCAGCGTCGGGCTGCAACGCCGCACCGTACGGACGGCGGCGGCGCGAGACGCGTGCTGTTTGTTTTGGTTATTGTCTTGTACTCTGTGCGACGACAACCGAGTGATTTACTTCAGAATTATTTTCAAAATTATAACTTAGACTTTAGTGTACCTACTATATTATATTGTAGCTTCAGAACATTATTGGTAGTAAGTTAGGTAATATTTTTATTGACGATGGTCAACCCACATCCTCAACAGAGCCAGTAGATAGAGAGTGAGTACTGAGTAGGTACCTAATACCTATTTATCATTTCAGCAATCAATTTAAAGTACCTATCTAATAATAATACTCCGTCTATTTTTTATTTTCAAGTGTGTAGGTACTAAGACTTGTCTGTACAAAGTAACCATACTGTAGGAAACAAATATCAGAACAAAAAGCTATGGAGTCGTCTCTTGATATTTTAGAAACCTATCTAAAATAATAATATTTATTACTTAGGTGATGTTCTATCACCTAATAAATATTATTCGAATCCGACGGTTATTGTGTTAGCTTTAACTTTTTAATAATTATAATATAATTATGACCTTATTTATCAATATAAGGTCTATTTATGGAAAAAACCCGAAATCCCGAATTTTTGGATTAGGTCACTATATTTGTGAAGGTGCGATATAATTACATCATTTTATTTTGTAGCCACCCAGAAATATCACCAACTTACGCAGAGTTACACAATGTGTTGCCGACATTTGAGGATTCAGAAAAACGGTAAACTTAACACTTTTTTTAAATAATCACGGTTATTTTATTGTCTTTTTACCGACTTCAAAAAAGAGGAAGTTGTCGATTGGGTTATTATTTTTTCCTCTTTTAAATAAGCGAAAGTAAAATTACTCTCACTGATTTATCACAAAGATTTTCCAGGTATTTAGTAAGTATTTAGTACCCATCCCTCCGCCACTGTACTCTAGTCATATGGTAGATGTCTACTTCCTTTAATAGTACTGTAAGTAATTTTGTTTCAGTTAAAAAAACCAAATCCTGAAAATGAAGAGTTACAAAATGTGTTGCCCACATCTGAGGATTCGGGAAACGGTAAACTTAAGTACCTTTTTAAACTATAGCGATTATTGTCTTGTCTTTTTACCGACTTCAAAAAAGAAGAAGTGGTCGATTTGGTTATATTTTTTAAATGTCGTTGACTGAATAAATACTAAAATATGTGCTTAAATGTCAGATTCAAACAGAAACACCCGATTTGGGGCATCGAGTAATAGATGTTAATCATTTTAACACAACTCTCTTAACATGAATCTCTGTTTGACTGCGGATCAGCCTCAATTAAATTAGTTTCTGAACATCGAATAGGATTACAATCGGAATTTACATTTGTCTGCTCTATGTGTAATTATAAAAACAAAATAAAATCTTTGGCTGATGTAAACAAAGATGCTGTTGCAGAAATAATGGCAGCAGGTTGTGGTCACGTGCAACTGAAGCATTTTTCCGCAGCAGTAGGATTACCCATTATATCTGAACACACTTACAATAAAATGCAGGACGATGTTTGTGTCGATTGGGAAGAAACTGCCTGGGAGGAAATTAAAATAGCCGGAGAAAAAGTAAAAGGTTGTATACTTTTAGGGGTTTATTTTGTACATCAAAACTAACAACATTTGTTCTGCGACTTTTGTCAAAAGTAATAAAATAAAACCGGGCAAGAGCGAGTCGGACCGAGGGTTCCGTGCCATCATACAATATAATATATGACAAAGGCGGTTTTATATTTGTTGGAGAACCTTGACAGCGCCATCTCTTGTCTGATAGTGAAACTTATGTAGATTTTTTACACTTTCGATGATTTCTAAAAAAGTATGCTATGTAGAGAGATTGTAATAAATTTCCTCTAATCTTTACATACACTTCTAATAGCAATAAAAGTTTCAGAGGTTTATCTCCGCAAACTTCGGAGATAAGGGGGGGAACGCTATTTTTATTAACATTTTTGTAAATGACTCAAAAACTATACGACTTAAAGGAAAACTAAAAACTGTTTATTAATGTGCAAATAAATACCTTTGATATGATACCCCACACGGCCTAATAACTTTACTTAAAATTTTTGAAATCCCCTATCCGCCCCCCTGCAATCAAAATAAGAATGTTTTTCAACATTTTCATATATGCTATATTAGTAAAAAAAGTGTTGTCTTTTACCATTTCAAATTTCAAGTTGATAGCATCAGTAGTTCTCGAGATATCCATTTGTGACAGACAGACAGACAGACAGAGTGATTCTATAAGGGTTCCTTTTTACCATTTTGGTCCGGAACCCTAAAAATCAGCTGTTCCATACATTATGTCGCGGGTGAACGATATTTTCTATGGAACAACAAAAATGTTTTTGAGTTTTGACAAAAGTCGCAGAACAAAAGTTTTTAGTTTTGATGCACAGAATAAGCCCCTAAAAGGATGCTAATTGATTAGCAATAAGCCTGTATTGTATGAAAAAAAAACAATCATTAAATAGTTCAATAGAATTTTTGCCTTTTTTTAAATGGTTGAATAAGAACAAGGCGACTCCATGATTATCAATGCTCTAGGCAAATCGAGTTGACGCGTGCCGCCGCCGCGCCGAATTGTCCGAGTGAAGGGGCGCGGTACTCGATTTTTGAAACAATAGTTTATCAATGCGTCACCTTAAATCTGCGTTGACACAATGTACGCGCCTTCACTTGTATGTAAGTAGCCCACTATATGTACCTAAGCATATATAGGTACAATGCAAACCAAAAACATGACGTTAACAACTTTTAAAAAAGGTTTGTTTTGTCCCTCGACTAAATAACTCCCAAAAGGAACAAAAACAAAAGTTGTAGGCCTACATGTTATCGAATATAAAAGTAGGTCACACCACAACTGGTGTTTACTACGTGAAAAATTGTCAACAACTTCCGAAAAAAATTACATATACATAACATACTTTAGGTACTCATAATTTATTTTTACCCGATTGCCAAGGAAGGGTATTGTTTTTCGCGCGTATCTTGTATGTTTGTGTGTTTGTTTTCTTGTTTGTTTATAAATTTCTTTAATCCCACGTATCTTCCGAACGGCTGGATGGATTTCGGCAATTAAGGTATCGTTAGATTCGTTTCAAAAACCCAAGTGTCCTCACATAGGTATTTAAAAAAAAATGCTGGATTGTTGGGCCAAATAAGAAGTCCAAAAATATTATTTAACCAAACTTATCGAGTAGGGTACAACAATAAAGGGAATTAAAGGAGATTAGATATGTCATGTTTTTTGTTTCACTTTATAACGAAATTACTTGTTAATCTATAATATATACATATATATATAAAATTCAAAGTCCTGACTGACTCACTGACTGACTGATATATCAACGCACAGCCTAAACCACTGGACCTAAAGACTTGAAATTTGGCACACATACATATACCTTGAGTATCCTAGAGGTGCACTAAGAAGGGATTTTTCGAAATTCCCACGGCTTAGGGAATAAACGGAATTTATATTTTCGAATCAAAGTGGCTCTGCGTGAAAAAGGGGATTTTACGTTTCATGACTTCCATGCGGACGAAGTCGCGGGCAAAAGCTAGTATTGTTATAACGCGGCTTGACAAAGTTATTTGAATTGTTTAGGTCTATTTATATAATTTTGTTATAAAAGTCTGATGATTCACCTACTTTTTTTTCGGAGACACAACCAAAATTGATATTTGTAGTGAAACCACTGGGACCATTCGTCGCTAGGTAAAAATATTTATTTATTTTCTTAAAGCATAATTTTCTATTAATTTTCCAACTCTTGCCATGTTCCTGGTTAAAAAAAAGTTTATTAACTAACAGCAATGAGGAAATCCAGCTAAGGGATACCTCCGGATGATGGGCAGCAGCGTATTTCCTTGTATTAACATACCGCACTGCGCTTGCTGCCTAGCGTGGTGAGTATAGCAAAAACTCTTCATGATCAGTAATTACAGATCCAGCCAGGCCTATGACCAGTAGTGGACATCTTACGGCTGAGGTGGTGGTGGACGAATATCAGTGTTATTTGAGTTTAAGTTTGTGTTTCACTTAGGTACCGAATGTTTACCTATGAGCACATCATATTGTCCTGTCGATACTTAAGCCTGGCGCCTGCTCTAGAAAACGATATCGACATTATCGTCAGAATGGCAATCTTCACGTTTTGGCCATAAGAGTTAGTTTGGCTTATTATGATTTAGATTCATCGCGATTCGCGTTCTAGAGTAGGCCCCCAGAATGGAGATTTGTATTCTAACGACTGTTTTATAGTATTTGACCTTGCGTTATGTTTACCATATAAATTTGTAAATAATTAATTAATATTTATTTAATTAATAACATTATCGTATAGCCTATGGCACCTATCCACCTGCGGGAAGAAATATGATTATGATGATGACAAATATTATTAGTTCAACAAGCTATTCAAAACACGTAACACTTTTGCCGAGAACTGTATATTTTTCTGTGCAAATTTCAACCATAAAGAAGGAGTGTACAAACTGAGTATCAATGTATGGAATTTCAAAATTATTTTTTTAAGGGTCATGTGTACGAAATGCCGACAACGCAAGGTGGGTTGTGGGTTGTACTTAGTAGCTCTTTGTTGAATATATTCCATGTAGGTAATAATATATTCGTATAGAACTCAGGCACTCTTATATTAAACCGAACTAACGATGCGCCATTTGTAATGATGTATACACATCATTATAAATGGAGCATCGTAGTACCTACGAGTACATCGTTAATCACAAGGTACTAACATTGCAGTTCTCTCGCTAGCGAGGACATAACAAAAGGTGTTCTGTAGTACGTTTTATCGGCAGTTAGGTAGCCTCGGTCATTTTAAACCGTAATCCAGTCATCTATATCAGAACGAGATCGAGTAGGTGTGCTTACCTATTATTATGCTGGCTGGGAGCCAACATACGACATTGTCACGGCCTTCTCTAAGGTTAATTATTTTAATATAATCCAAACATACACTTACCGGTGTAATTAGCAATTACGTGGTAATAACCCTTCCGGTTTCCGGTTCATTCATGATAATGTTTTGTTTGCAGACTAATTCTTGCTAGAAAGTTTTGTAATTGCCTTTAAAGGGATTTAAAACTATTTATTTTACGTACATATATATATAATATTGTAAAATAAATAGTTTTGGATTCCTTATTAAGGCGACGGAACACGTCTTATTACAATCATTTTAATTATAAACTAAGTCTTGAGTTTTGTTGATGAAACTATTTTTATGTCACTCTCATTGGTTCTTATGTTTTTATGACCGCGTCTTCGTCCGCGATGTCTCCTAAATTAGTTCAAATAGAATACACATATATTTTGCTCTATAAGAAGTATAGCTTTATTTCAATAAATTTCCCCCGTAGTAAACTTAGTGCTATTTCAACCCATACATGCAACGAAAAGTCAATGTAGAGGTATATATGTATGTCTATGTCCGTCTCCAATCTATTTCTATGCTGTAAGTTGTTAGTAAATAGAGCATCCAATTCAACTTTGAATTATAAATATTTATTACAGAGAGAATATCTGATGCACATTAATTTACCTAAACTTAATGCATATTCAAATATGAAATGTCCATAAATTTAAATGTTTACTGCACTCCTGTGTATTTAAACTCATTTTCCCTAGCTGGTTTAAACTGGAAGTAGGCTGCTATTTAAACAGGGTTTATTGTAATATGTGTACTAAGCCGAGAGGGCGTGATTCTGGCCACCCGAAGGGACAACTCTAATTCTACGGTTTGTCAGGATTTCGTGATTTTCTTTCAAGAAAAGACCACGAAAGTGTCTTGTGTGAGTGAATACCTTAAACCACACTGATGATTTTTTTTATTAACATGTAAAAAAAAAATATAGTTCCGATTATGACCTTAGGATCATCTTCACATCACAGCAACTATTAAAATTGTTAATAAAAAACCGGATAAATGCGAGCTGCACTCGCCTATCGAGGGTTCCGTAGGTACGAATGAACATAATAAATATTAGTAAAAGTTTTTAAAATGAAAAAAAAAATTCGGTCACCCATCCAATTTATGACCGCGCGTAGGGTTGCTTGAACTCGAAGATTGTTGTGATTCGTACTTTTTTTAAGGACGATTTTTTTATGATTCCATTGCAAATGTATAGTTTTTGGATTTTTCTCTGTATCTTCAGTATAAGACGACATACTTTGTTAAATTTTATAGTTCAAGGCCTACGAGAAGTATGAATGAATTTTGATTCCTTTGAGATTGTCGAAACATGCGTTTTTTGCGACATAAACGGCCGTATCTTTTTTCAAGCTAACTTAGAATATTGATTTTTCACTGCTTAAGAGGCTGTAGATTTGAGAATATAGATTTAATTTCAACTCGATACCTTAACACGTGTTTTCATGGACTGAAACCCCCCCTTTTGGATTAGTACACATTATAATACACCCTGTACAACAACGTCTTTATCAACTATGTCTAGAGTCAACTGCCATTCAATATTTTGTAAATTTTTGAAGCCATCCACAGAAAGATAGAAAATGTAAAGCATTTTCTATCATCTTAAATAGACAAAAAAAATAACACTTAACATAAATCTACCATAGGCGAGCTTATCGCTAAAGAACCATATTTACTAGGCAACCGTTCGATGGATTTGATAGTTGGTAACAAAACTACCGTGCAGAAAAAAAAGCTTACATACTTTTTAAATGAATACTTATATATAAATAAATATACCGAAAGCCATACCAATAGCTCTATTTAACCAAAGATTGCTTCATGAACTGAACGCTCTTTACCGGCTATAACTCGTTAGTGCTTTAATTTCTAAAGCTAAAACCATGGGCTCAAAGCTGTCGCTCGACAATTTAATAGCGTAGATTAGGGTTCCGGCCGCAGGTGGCTCGCAAGCCATTGATGGTCCAAAACGACCTCTCTGCGAGTCTGCTGGCCATTATTGAGCTGTCACCCACACGAACAGCGCACGAGAACTTGGCGAATGAATCGTGCCGTCAGACTTTTGCAGAGTCAAGGCAAAGCAACGAATGGAATTTATAACTGGTTCGTTTATAAGTTTTCTGTGTTTGTTGTCGAAATTTGAGATATATATGAGATACTCACACATATAAAAGATAAACTGTATGATATCCCTTCTGACGTCATAATGTCGTCAAATATTGATGTTATTAATAACTTACAGCATAGAAATAGATAGGATTGAAAGAAAGAAAGAAAGGATTGCTTGAATAATTTAATTATCTTTGGTATAATCACGTCAGTTCTTAATATTGAAACCTATTTATTGCAAATAACAAGCACCCTTGTGCTTGTTAGCTACAATAAACGTACAATACTAAGTCTATACGTCTATACATGTATTTTTTATTTCTGTACAAGAAATAAAAAAGTACAATATATATATTTTTTTATTTCTATAAATAATGACTTTACATAATGGACATAATGGGTTTACACTTACAAAAATAAAATAGATACATGGATTGTTCGTAATTACTCTCAAATGACCTATCTGATATTGTGGTAATAATATCAGACGATAGTTTGTACAAATCATCTTTTTTTCCACCAATCTATATCAGAAACAGAGAGGACCACAAATTACCGGAGTGGATGAGAAAAGCTCGAGAACGAGACCAGTGGAAGGACTTAGGGGAGGCCTGCGTCACTGAGGCGACTTCTACCGTATCATCATCATCATTTCAGCCGTAAAACGTCCACTACTGAACAATGGCCTCCCTTATGGTTCTCCGTAAGGGGCAGTTGCCATACTCACCACGCTTGGCAGGCGGGTTGGCGAGCGCAGTATGGGATGTTGATACACGGAATGACGCTGCTGCCCATCTTCCGGAGGTAGCTTTTAGCAGGCTCTTACTGCATCCACGGGCAAGAAAGGAGGGGCAACATTCTACTGCCGGCACCCCACGGCGTGCCTACCGTATAATACAGAGAAATAGTTATGGTTAAAATAGTAATTACAAAATTTCTTTTATTCAGAGTTTTGTTTTTCATATGTATATTTTGCAGCATAATGTGAAAGGTCATACTGTGTTTGTTGGAAACTATGCCTAGGTAATTCCGAGCTTCAAATTACAGCCTCGCTTATTTTGCTTTGATTATAACTAATGATTAAGCGATCGGTCAAACCATAATTTCCTTTTACAATTTACAATAGTTCTCGTACACGTCGCTCGTAAGGTGCCACAGGGCGGGGCGCGCCCGGCTTCAATCAACCCCCGGAAACGGAACGTAATTTCCATTATTAGGCTGAAACGAAACGTTCCTTCAAGGAGCTTACTTAGTGACGTCACGCAAATTGCCCAATGCGACGATTTGTTGTGACTTTCGTGACGGATATAAAAACATAAGCTGACTAACGCGGGTCAAACGCGGAAAAAAAATCTGGATAGGGACACCTTAATCACCAGGCGTATGAAATGTACTTTAAGACCTATTCTCATACCTACCATATATACGTGAATAAAATAATGAGAATCGTTCTAGCCGAGTGAGAGAGAGTGCGACCAAAAACACCGTGAGACGAGATTATATATATATTATATACATATATGTATGTATATAGATTACAATAGTTTTCATTCGCGTCGCTTGTGGCTAAAGCGCGGGCGCGCCCGGGTTCCCGGGAACGGAACGTAATTTTCATTATTAGGCTGAAACATTCCTTCAATGACATTACTTAGTGACGTCACGCAAATTGCCACATGAGATGATGTGTTGCTACTTGCGAGACGTATATAAATAGTTGTTTGCCACGAACTTAGAACGAGCGAGGGACTTCTTTCAATGAAGTCCCATTAAATTTGAACTTAATTTGTGGCAAGAATAGGACCTCCTGCCTTTCAATCGGCTAGTAATCGTGTGTTAGTGAAATCACCCTATGTTTAAATTTCATATAATTAATGGAATCAGGCGTTACTTTGCGGAAATCCATGACAATAAAATGCAATAAAAAATATCTAAATTGCATAAGCGGAATTAAAACTAGATATTTTTTATTGCATTTTATTTAAATTTCATGAAAATCCGGGCATATGTTCAAGAATTATGCTCGGACAAAAACATCTAATTATAAATCCCCATATATCAGCAACTACCCCATTTATCAAAATCCCCCATGACAAACAATTTATATTGATGTGATCATCTTATGTTTCAAATTTGATCAAAATCAGATCATCCGGTCAAGAGTTCAAGTATCCTCGGCCAAAAAAAACCATTAAACCCATATGTTACCATATGTTCGAAAATATATCAAGGTGTAACTGTGAAAATATGTTCAAAAAGACAAAATCTTTATACATGTCAACAACTGCTAATTGACTGGTCGACTAACGCCTTAGACCGGAAAGTGTGGAAAGAGCGAAGGGAGGCCGTTGCCCAGCTGTGGGATCCAAGGGGCTTAGATTAGATGTCAACAACACTCTTCTACATTACCTATGTAGAAAAAATATAAATTCTGATTTTATTGCTTTGATATGTATTGAGATTTTTTTATTAACTATTTGTGTCCCACTGCTGGCCTCCCCCATCTACTACAGACGTCTCAATTCCGAGCTACGTTCGTTCAGGTCTCTAGAAAATCATCGAGCTCGTCCCGCCATTGGTCTGCCGCGTCGCCTTCTTGTCAAGTCTACGTGCCACTTCTGCATCATCATTTCAGCCATAAAACGTCCACTGATGAACACAGGCCTCTCTCATGGATCTCCATGAGAGGTAGTTGCCTTTCTCACCACGCTTGGCAGGCGGGTTGGTGAGCGCAGTATGGGATGTTGATACACGGATAGACGCTGCTGCCCATCTTCCGGAGGTATCCCTTAGCAGGCTCTTACTGCATCCATGGGCATGAGAGGAGGGGTATCATTCTACTGCCGGCATCCCACGGCAACACTTCTGCATAAGTCAGCCTATTTCTACTTAACTAGAATGTTCCCCACAAATGTATTATTCTTTTAAAATACAGACAGTTTTAAATATGCAAAGTTGGTTCAAGAAGGTTGTGCCTACAAACGAGGCACAACACAAGGCCCGCATAACAATAGACTTCGGAAGACACAGTCAAAGCCTTTACAATCGAGTCCTAAGAAATGTATTGCTGCATTAGTCAGCCTAGCTCTACTAAACTAGAATACCCACAAATCTATGTGCATCGAACTGAATCTGAAATCTGCTCACGAAGGCTCAGTTTCCAATTACCGCCTGATAATGTATGTACTCGTAGGCCTCGGCTGAACAAAAGCTTGAATACAAAGACGTTCTATTTCAAAGACGGATGCAGTGTCCAGCCAAACAGGTGTCAAATAAAATGTTTTATGATTAATAATGGCCTTTGAATGTGTAGTTTGTGTATTCAATAACTTAATAAGTTTTCAATTAATACAGAAAAAAGTTGCCCGTCACGGTACGCCTGGTAGATGTGTACCATTAAATTTCCGCCTGTACTTTCACTTCATTCATATTTTACATAAAAATGTATTAAAAGTAAGGCCTTTGCATCTATTATAGATAATTTATACAGCGTCAGCAACTGGTAATCATACTGTACGGGACGCTGCAGTGCCTGGGACATTGTTAGATGGATTAGGCTTGCCCAGCAGGTGCTGGGCATAGTATTTATAATGTGATCGCAAAAGATTAAGAAAATCTACCTACTATACTTGGGAATACCTACTATACTTGGGAATACTTGGGAATCGTCGCTACTGACCAACGATTACTGTTGCCACCTTTGGGATGGCTCTGCCAAGTATCAACTTGAGGCTCTGGAGTCGATAGAGAGGCGTGCAAAAAGAATCAAACGTAACACATTACTCGAGTCATGGTTACAAAGCTTAGAACATATAACGTAAGGTGGCCAGCTTATCGGTATTTTATAGGATACATTTTCGAGTTGCATAATTTAATTCCGCCAGCCCCTTTTTTCTACCGTACATCCATGGAAACCCGGCCAAGGCGCCGCAGATATATGCTAGAAAGACGTACGCACGATACACTTTGATTCCACATGTTTAATGCGTACCTACTGAGAAGATCTGGAATTCGTTGCCGGAGTCAGTATTCCCCGAAAAGTACAATTTGGGTATCTTCAAATCAAGGGTAAACAGGTACTTTCTAGGCAAGCGCGTCCCATCCTAGACCATGCTTAACATGAGGCAAGACGTGGTCAAACGCAAGCCTATACGAAATATAAAAAATAAAACGTGAGAGTGAATCGTTATAAGTTTTGAAACTACAGAAGTCATAAGTAAACAAAAACGTTGCAGTATGTTTACCTGTCTCTCGAAACGAAAGGTGCATGTTTGTTTGAAAAATATTTGTTTGAAAACAAACCCACTCGGAACGTAGAAGTGGAACTAATATTTTGGTTTGCAACTGCAAGTTCCCACATAATTGAGTTGTAAAGTATCGGTGTTAAGGGGTCGACTTCATGACTAAACTATATACAAAATTAAAACGAGCAAATGTGAAAAGTAAGCAATATATACTAACTATTAGATTAGATTTAAATATTTTGGAACACATACATATTTTGCCAAAAAACTTGGCTTCATTTAACTTAACAAAATGTACCTACGCCAGTTTATTTTAATAAAATACAATTCGTAATGAACTATTTATTTATTTATTTATGAGCCTGATTCTTCTCACTACAGGGCAAAGGGCTCCCTTTCTCCACTGATTCCTATCATGTGCTATCTGGTGCCAGTTTTCCCAGTAGGAGTCTAGCTCGTCCCTCCATCGCCGCTTGGGCCTTCCACGTGGCCTTCGTTGTTGTTGGGGAGCCCAATATTTGGTTGTTTTTGCCCAGAGATCAAGAGTTTCTAAATTTACCTCTGAGGTAAGCTTGTATATAGTATAAGCCAAGCTGCCAACATTTTTACTTAAAAGTTCTATATGTTTTTTCCTGTTTACTTTATTGTGTGTTGTTTTAGAGTTTTTTGTGTTTTTAATGTATAAACAATGTTGAATGATTCCCAATTAGAAGAGGACCACCGACTCCCATTAAAACTCTCACAGCTACCATAAAAGTTCCGCATGGTCAATTCCACCGGAGCTTTTAACAACCCTCTCGAAATTGTTTAGAGGGCTATAATTATCGGTCTCGTGTTCGGCTGTTTCAGGCTCAGAGGATACACCTTCGTATCTCGCCGTTTAGTCCCGAGAGTGTACATACATTCCCACACATCTTGCTAATATCTCTCGGCGGCGTTGTCGTAATAAAAGCTGAACATTGCGACAAAAGTCCTTCGACACATTTCAATTTTCTCGCTCGCGTTAAGGGTTCCGTAGTACAAGGAACCCCTATAGTTTCACTTTGTCTGTCTGTCTGTTAGTCTGTGTGCGGCTTTACGAAGTGGCTACCAGTCCTAGATAGCTGTAATTTTGCATGGACATATAAAATTATGAGGCCGAGCTAACGGTACACATAAAAAAAAAACTAAAATATAATTAATTTGGGGTTCCTTAAAATCTCCTTTAAAATTTTCGATTTAGGGTTCTGTTTGCGAAATATTAAAGTTATTTTTTTCGAACGTTTCCTTCATCTATTTACAAATCTGTAAAAATCATGAATGTAGTTTCGAACGTTTCCTTCATCTATTTACAAATCTGTAAAAATCATGAATGTAGTTTACGTAATGTACAGTGAACTCTCTAGGAAAACTGAGCTAGCATTTTTAGTTTCGCAGAAATTGTCGGTTTAATAAGTGATACGGCTTACCAAGCTTACCGAAATACTTTAAACCAAAATCTCAATTAATACCTGTTATTAAGTTTTGGTAAACATGCACCACACAGCGCGTGGTCCGACACGCACCTGGCCTAATTTATTTGTTATTGGTAGAAATGTTTACATGTAAAAACTTGATTGCACGACTTTTTGATGCGGATTGCGTTAGTTCTTAATCAACGTTGACATGGATTTATGAACTATTATAAATTGGAGATTAATGCTGATTATAAAATAATAAAATCATGTGTATTTCTGTTTTATTTGGTGTATATTTGGTGTGGTTATGGATTATGGATTATGCGGAGAACAGTGAACGAGGAAGGAGGCCTGTCAGAGTAAAGTCAATAATTATCGAAGCAAGCACAAAAGCTACTTATAAAATGTTAAATTTACAAATTTGTTCGCTTCAGAAAACAATTTTTCCAAGCCAGGGAAAGAAGCGAAAAAGAAACCCTACTTTTTTACCCAGCTGAGGGTGATACCGGCTTAAAAACAATAATTAAATCATACCAAACTTTGGTGTTAGTGGATACTCGATTGCATATTGTTATACTTCTCACAAGATAATGGAAAGCTGATAATGTCCACATTCAAAGAGCAGAGATCACACAGTGCTATCCAACCCCAAGAGAAGACGTCAGACAAGATTCCTTAATGGATCTGGTATTACACCGCAAACAAGACTGAGGAGTATTGTTCGATGCACTATTGTTTTGATGCTAAGAACTGCAAACTGGGATAGCTGGCTCACTCAAACCTTTCTCTTGTTTGTAGGCATCAGAGTATAATAGAAGGCATTGTACCAAAACAGCACTGAAAAAGTATTAGGTAAAATTTTACGTAGATCACATATTTCTTGTTTATTCTTATAGTTATAATTAAAATTCTTGTGAAGATAACAGGTATAATAACCTACTATACCCTACATAACCTACTACTATAATAGATAACCTACTCGTAATAAGGGGACAAAATCATTAGTTTGAATAATCAAAGTAAAATTACATCGAAATAATTGTATAACAAGGAATGAGGCCTATATACAGCAGTGGGTGATACTGGGCTAATAATGATGATATTGTATAATAAATCTTATATAGTTTTAATGTTAAAAAGACATATGTTTTAACCTGCATAGCACGAGCTTTTTCTTCTAAACTACGTGCTTCGCTGGCAAAGATATTTACCCAACCATTGCAGCGGTCGCATTATGCGGGCTGAACTGACCCCCTTCTATCTTCGTAAACCAGCATACGAAATAGTATACTCTTGCCAAATTGTAATGTACTGATTTCCAAGTAAAATGTTTTAGTAAATCTGACTGAGATACTCCTAGCATGTTGCAACATCGATAAGATGAATGAGATGGACGTATTAGAACCATACATGCTCCCTCGTTTCTTATGTCAGTAAGTATTCTTAAAATAATACGAAACTTATCGGTTCGTATCTAATTGAAGTCCACCGCACACACAAGTGAACTATTTAGAATTTTTTTTGAATACGTTGATGAAACGAACTGTATTATTTCGTCGAAGCCAAAGTTCACGCAAATGTTTGCTGCGTATTATTTACGATTTGTGTTACACCCGAAAGTAAAAATATCAAATTGTTATGCGCCATTATGTGTATCAATGCAAATTTATTATTGTGTTTTCTCTTGTAACTGTACCTACCTTTACATATATATCTCTATCGCTTTCAGTCTGACCTGTTTCTGATTCAAATAAATGTATGTGTATTAATTCATTACCTTCAAACAGTTCAAGAATTTGCATTCAATAACAGGTGGATAAATTGCTTTTGTCTCTTTTGTCTGTCCTTTTAAAAAAGGCCTGTTGTCCTGAAAGTGCTTCTTGATACGTTTTCCGGCTCACTGGTTCATGCATAGTCTGCTTAAACAGCGAAACTATCCAGCTCACTATTATCACTCCATTAGGTTATTTATTTAACACTTTAACACACAACAATTGGGACATAATCTCTGCCAGACGTCAGAATACTCCAGCCACATTCGATGTAGAATGTTTTTCAATACCTAACCTAAAAATAAGTTTCTTTCTGTTGGTTTTTATATATATTTCTCAATCATTTTGGATTTGTTACCACTCCCTGCAATATAAAGATTCTGCATCGAAAGTAGCTAGAGTATAGATATTTACTTCCATCTACCTAGGTCATTTACGTAGGTAGACTTAGCACCGTGTTACCGAACAATACTCAGAATTTTGAAGCACTTGGGTAAATATTTTTTTACATATTTTCATTGAAAACTGTAAAAACTCGTCAACGATGAAACAATGCTTGAGGTCGTTCTAAACCACCCTGAGACAATCAGATAAATTAATAGACGGGTTTCGGCAGTGTCAATTTGTCCACCAAAAAATTAAATTTATTTTTACTGGATAGATGTAAACAAGCATATCACAAATAAACAAGTATTTGCGCACATGCGAAAACAAAATTAAGGCATACTGGTTACACAAGCATATAACTAACACACAATCTAATTAACAACATTGAAAAGCAAAACATCTTTTTAAAATATGTTTTCTGTGACCGTACTTCTAAAGAAAAACATCGTAAGGCAACCCGCGGCTCAGTCCTTAAGCGTATCGCACACTACGCAGATAACTTGTATTTAACCGTCAGTATCTGTAGGCACCGACATATATCAAAAGATGGTCAGATGTTATCTGCCGATGATAAGATTTGATTTGATTTTATACAGGTTGTTTTCAAATTCAATTCAAAATCAGAATCCTCTTCTGAAGAGCTGTCTAATAAATCCAGAAGCAATAAATGCGAACTCATTGTAGCACCCTGTAATACGAAATATCCGCACCAAGAAACAACAGTTTGAAGGTTTCCGCGTGAATGTATCATTTCGTATGTTACCGTATCCTCGTAGTGTGTGATACTTTCAGATAAGATAAGTTTTTATACGCAGATAAAATTTAACCGCATCTGCGTAGTGTGTGACACGCTTTAGACGTATTGACATCTATCCTCTGAAAAAAAACCGACTAAGTTGAGGGAATGGTATACATGCATGGACTAAGGCAAGCCTAATCTATCTAACATCGTCTTACACAACATGAATAAAAATTGCTGACGCTTTATAATCTCCTACATATTAGATGTGAAATGTCGTAACTAGATACTTCCATCCGGTTATATCGTCTATGTAGGTTAGACTGATGATACCATTATCTAGTTATGTAGTCTTCTACATAGGTTAAACATAATACCGTTACCGACCGATACCGTTACCGTTACCTAGTTATGTCTGCGAGCGCTGACATCTTCTCGGAATACTAACTGGAGTCTGTTGAACACGCCTCACAGTAGAATTGTGAAAAGGAAAATTAAGTTTACAAAAGGTGAAGTTGCAGTGGAGTAAAATGGAGGATTTAATATTATGCTGGACTTTTCACACTGCGCTTTCCAACTAGAAACTTAGTATATATATATTACTTACTATACTATATTTTTTCCTATAATTTTAATCAACCAAACCTTATCCGTTGATTCGGTTGATTAAAGTATTTGCATATATATATTCCAAAATACGAGTGTATTGCTTTAAAACCGTATGCGAGGTGCTGGAAACCGTAAGCGTATTAAATATTAACGTAAATGAAAACAAAATATAAAAGTTTTAACAAAATATTGAGTGTGAACCATTCGTTTGAAAATGGAAATGTTTGTTGTAAGGTTAATTGCATACAATTGGTTTCCAAATAGCTTTATCATTTATTGAAACTTGTATACAAGTGGTGTTTGAATATTGGATGGCTGTTGATTTTGGCTAATGATTTCCATGTCGAGGCACGCACCAGCGTGTGACGCAAAATGTGGATAGGGAACGGCAGTTACGTCAGTCGTGTCGTCAGAGCTTCCGGCTACAAAGCTACAAGCTACGGGCTACGGCGGCGTAGGCATGGCGTAGCAAATCTTCGATTTCCAATGCCATTTTGTTAGTTTTATGTTGTACTAGCTGTCCAGGCGAACTTAGTAACGCCTCAAAATTAACCACTAATACTCTACTACCACTACTCTACTACTGAGAGTTATGTTGTCCGAGTGGTATGTATCCCTGTCTTTTGATCCGAAGGTCGTGGGCATGATACCAGCGGTGAAACCAATGGATTTTTCTCTCTTAAAAAATATATGTTCACATTTAACACTTGCTTTTGAAGTATTGACCTATTTTTTCCTCTGATTAATAACCAATTATGCTGGGAGGATAGTATAGGTGCTAGTCAAGCATAATCCATCTAACAATGTCCCAGGCATTGCAGCGTCCTGACCAGCATAAATATCAGTTGCTGAGGCTGTATAAACCATCTTTAATATACGTAAAGGTCTTACTTTTCAACCGATGAAAAAACAGAGGAGGTTCTCAAGTCGACGCGTATATACATATATATATTATATATAAATATATATATTTATGTATGATCGATCACGCATTACTTTTTACAGTCGTCCTATTTTGAAAATATTTTATTTTCTGTGAACTTTACCGATGTTTAAATATGTATCTGTATGTTAAGTGTATAAACATTTAATAAAATTAAATCATAAAGGCAGAAAAAATATATATTTGACGTTTCAAATGTTTCACAGAATTTGTATAACCAATTACAATTTGTTTGAATTCCTCCCCAATATCCTGGTGAGTGAAATCCCAAGCTCGCGAATAATGGGAGCGGGTAGGGAGACTTTTGCTCTTTAAAGTGTTTAAGATTGGCTCTTTAGATGAGATTAAATCCAAAATCTAATTGTATGTTCAGATGCCTAACCGTCGAGATTAATATCATCTCGACGTGTCATCGGACCTATAATACTGCATTCTAAACACTTTTTAAACATGGTGACCAGGGTGTCATATTAGGGGGCCAAGCCCCCTAATATGCATAGCGCTGTCTGTCTGCCATAGCCTATGTGCATGAGACGATCACAACAGTTTTTATGTAAAACTTGAAGAAGGTAAATCATGCAAAAAAAATTCGCCATTTAAAATTTCATCAATTGATTTTAACGCTAAAATTGTTAACTTGTTTAATTATTTTCTTGCCCAATATCTAAACAAACTTCCAAGTACATTAAGTGCCATTGACGTTTGCTGAGGTCTTAATTATCCAACCGTCTGAAATGCTCCGAATAGCACATCGTATCAAATCACTTTGCTTAGACAAATGCAAATGCCAAGTTAGCAGCAGATGCTAGCTGGCACTGATTTTGCAATTCAGCTTTATGCACTCATATCACTGGGAACATTCTAGAAATCTCTACCAAATCAAGATACTAGTTTTCGTATTTACACGCTCAGAAGCCTTGCGCGAACTGAGGTGGTGTGCGATTGCGGTCAGTGTTTCCTAATGCACCATCATCATTTCAGCCAGTTTGAACCTACTGTTTGACTTCCTCTTGCATTGTATACTGACTCTTCAGAACCAATGATGTCATTGGACCCTCGGCCTAAAGGTCAGGCTTAAGTCACTGCAGAAATCGTTGGAAGAATTTCCTTACGTGGATAATTCTCTGGTAAAGTGTATTGTGGTCATACGTGAAAAGAGTTTGCAATGTTTCACTCCCTTGGATAGTTTTACCAACAGAGGGGTTTCTTATTTAGCTTTAATAATGTCATTGGCTGACTAACTAACTATCAACAAAACATCGAACTCAGTGAAAATCTTGCAAATAAAAAAGTTATTGGCACTTAAAGATTCTGACAATCTTTTTTTCACAATTTTGCGATGTTTTCGTTTTATTAAGTTCCTTAAACGTCCTGTTGGAATATTAGGCTGTAATCCAATCAACTTAAGAGGCTATTCAGGCCTACCGTGCACAGAATGTAATATCCATTACTCCTCAGCTAAATAGTTGGATGTGAAAAACCAAATATAAAATTTCTGCTGACTATCTGAGAAGACTTTTCTTTAAATAACATCAATGATACATAAATAAAATATAGTAATTATTTTTTCATAAAACAAAAACCGACTTCAAATGATAAAAAACTTTGTACGTGGCTTTGAAATTTGAGGGTTTCCCTCAATTTCCCCGGACACCACCATCAGATCCTGACTTGGTTCCAATGGGACTATCTCGGAAGTGCACTCTTTCAAATAAAAAAATAATTTTGAAAATCGGTCTACAATTGACGGAGAGATCGGTGAACATACATAAAAAAATATACAGTCGAACATAGAGCCTCCTCCTTTTTTGAAGTCGGATAAAAACAGATCAGCTTATTTTTTTAAAACGATAAGTAAGTGGACGGAAGGAAAGAAGGTCTTAGTCTTGCAGTTGGGCAGTGTAGGCTCAAGATGATTTAAATGGAAGCCAAAAATAACAATATAAAGATAAGCTCTTACAACCCTCAACCACCCTAAAAACATTTGCCCACAGTCCACACGTAAGACTTATAAATGTGTACAATAAAGTCCCCAATGTCATCAAAAATTAAACAAAAGATTTTTAGGCTTTCGTAGTAAACTTAAAAAATTTCTTATATCTAAATCCTACTACTCAGTTGACGAATTTTTACATGACAAATTAACCTAAATATTAATACTTATTTAAATTATTGCATTATTCACATTGACATTTACATAAATCTGTTTTCTGTAATTATCGAGGTATTGTTGATTACCTGACGTTTAATTATCTTTTCTGACATACCTCCTAAATATTGTTTTGCATTGTAGCTCTGTAGTTATGTGTAACATTAGTCACCATTGAAATTGGAATTATCGAAAAATTCATTATATTGACTTGAATTTGTAAGTATGTACCAACTTGACCTAATTTGAATTCGATTTTATGTGATTTATTTACTTACCTAATTCTAGACATCTATTGACATGAACACAAATTAATTATACTATATTTTTTCCTTTTTCTAATAATTTTTCTTAATTTAATTGCATGGAAACATAAATCGAACACAAATTTGCAGCGCCCTAACAGGGTTCATGTAATTACCTATAATATGTATTGCTTAGACCTAATACAAACCTGTACATGATGCAATAAATAAATACGAATACAAATATAGCCTAAGAAAACATTAAACCGAAGTTTCATTTATTATTGTAGTATTAGGTTCTAGTGTTTTTTTTCTATGACAGTGTTATGTATGAACTTGTACCTCAATGTCAATCATCTGGTTTCTATAGTACAAGATTTTCTTAGTTTGAGACAAGATGGTGCTGTGTAGTGTCCAGCATTATTTTTATAGAGTACGTTAAGCAATAATAATAAAGCAATAATACGTGATGTCACGGGTGTTCCACATGTATAGCGGCATTAAAGTGTACAATCGGTAGCGTATCTACGACGTGTATTACTTTCCGTGCTGTCACCGGGCACAATGGGAGTTATACTCATTTTTCAAAGACCGTGCTGTCTTTTGTGCGAGTTGATGAATGCGATTCGAAATTGCTCGAGATTTTGTTTTCACATTCATGTTTTTTATACATGAAACTCACTTGTTAAGACAGTTTATAAAAGTTATATTAAAATGTCCATGAGATTCTATGTAATTTTTTTGAACTTTGTTTATTTTTTTTTTCACATAATTAATTTTTACATAATTAGACTTAATTAATGATTTATGCTGCATGTTGGAATGACATAGGTACTTACCCAAACTAGGTTTTACCTGTATTTTGGCATACCTATACCTTCCGCCGTACTTACATACTCGTACCATAGAGGGTTACAAATTACAAATCATATTATGTATATAAATTAAATTTAAGTAACAAATGATCATAGATTATACATAATAATAAGAATTTGCATCACATAAGAGTGAGTGGACTTTAACCGTTTACGTAGCGCACGACGGAAGCTCTAAAAACGGTTAAACAAGCATTAGTACGGGGGTACCAGAAAACAAACAAAAATTCCGAAAAAAAAAATTTCTAAATTTCAAATACATTGAGGTCACAATAACTCGCGTCCTCAAACGTACCTCACGTACCTGGTACCTCAAAAATTGTGAGCCGTCACGGGACGCCTGGCAGATGTGAAACATCAACATTATTTTGTAAAAGTAATATGAAAAGAACAGATTACGATATGAACTAAATATGACATAATGTTAAAATAAAATATTACGTTTTTTTACAGAAAATGATGACTGTTTATTTAATAAACATTTATTATCATTAAATACAAAAATTACTGTACAGTACAATACAGTGCAGTACAGTACTACAATATAGACTGTATATATATATAATGAAAAAATACTATTTATTTACGAGTAGGTATCATCACAAGTAGAAGCTAAGTATATGAACCTAATTCTCGCAGAACCTAAATCTTTGCAGTTTTTAAACAAAATTGGCATGTTTTTAAAAAGAGTTGGTGCGTCATCTAGAAATTTAAAACGAACTTTATCTTGAACAAAAAAGCAACAAGCAGTTTTCCAAGCCTCATTAAGTTGAGATCGTATCCCTGTGCAATTAATATAGCGCAAACTGATTGCGATAATTCTGAGAACGCTATTAGTGCTTCCTACTATATCATCATCCTTATATCGCTGGATTATTATCCACTATTTGTGGGGAAATATTTTTCTTTTAGAAATAGCTTATAATGAAATTCTGGAAATGTTTTTGCTGTTTTTTTTTTATTGAGACTTAGATTTATCATTGTGCTTGCAATGTCAGTAAAATACTACGAATCAAAAACCAAAAATGGGAATGCACGGACCAGTAAGAAAGCTATTTGTTTTTTATGATTACCAGTTGCTGACGCTGTATAAATCATCTATAATAGATGCAAAGGCCTTAACGCAACGAACCGTGTGCAAAATCGTGTTACCATTTTTAACACACAAGGCCGCGCAGTAAGTTCCATTGATTTGAATTAAAATTTTAATATACTCGATGATAACAAGATAATCTTGGCAAACTGGTTGTGGAAAGAAAATGCAGGAAAAGAGACAGCACGGACTGGGTAGTTCGTTTTCTTGGTCCGATAAAAGAAAGGCGACTAAACAACAGAAAAGCGACAAAACAGCTGAACACACTGTTCATATGCCCTGTGTAAGCCGACGAAAGAATGGTCTGGGAATAGCTAGTGAAGGCCTCGGTAAAGAATTTCAGGACGAACTAGATAATGCCTAATACAAAGAAGAAGCATATTCCTAAATAATCGAAACGAAACAAAATTATCTAGATCCCCTTTCTCCAGGATCACACGATCTACAATCAAAAGTAGACATTCTCTCGGCTTCGTTAACAGTAAATTGTTTACCCAATTAAAACTTTGAAACAACAGTACCCGACAACGAGGTCTCGGGGTTAATAAAGATGTTTTGGTTCGTTTTATTTACTTTCATAGTAATTAAACAATGCAAATAATGAAAATTTAATGAAAACAAATTCTTCAAACTTCAATACAGTATAAAGGGGTTAAAAAAACGAAATTTGTAATTTCTGAATTTTTCCTCTACTTGTGCCACATAGGCTCGCAGCATTCCCAATTTTATAGCGAGACATCTGGAAGCACCCGAGTTTTCCATTTTTGCCACTTACTTACCTCGATGTTTGGTATAAATTTCAAGTTGATAAATTTAGCCGTTTCGGAAAAAAAGGCTCTTGACGGACAGACAATCGAGTGATCCTATAAGTGTTCCGGTTTTTCCTCTTGCGGTTTGGAACCTCAATCCAAACCTCAAGAGGAAAAACCGGAACTAAATAAGTAGGTACTAAGATTACATATCTGAACCAATTATTGTTGTTTTCTTTAGTTACAAATAAAACCGGGCAACAGCGAGTCGGACTCGCGCACCGAGGATTCCGTGGCATCATACAATGATAAATGGGATTATATTTGTTGGAGAACCTTGACAGCGCCATCTCTTGTCTGATAGCGGAACTTATGTAGATTTTTACACTTTCGATGATTTTTAAAAAAGTATGCAAATTAGAGAGTTCGTTTTAATTTCCCGTAATCTTTACATACACTTCTAATAGCAATAAAAGTTTCAGAAAAACTTTGGAGATAAGGACGCAATTTTTTTCAACGTTTTTGTGAATAAGTCGAAAACTATACGGCTTAAAGCAAAACTAAAAGCTGTTTATTAATGTGCAAATGAATACCTTTCTTATGATACTCCACATGACCTAGTAACTCCACAATTTTTTTTAAAAACCCCCACCTTGTCTAAAAAACTATGCAAATTAGAGAGTTCGCTATAATTTTCCTATAAACTTTACATACACTTCTATGAGCTGTAAAAGTTTCACGGGTTTACCTCTGCAAACTTCGGAGATAAAGGGGGGAACGGTCGTTTTTTCGACATTTTTGTTAATAACTCAAACATGATACAGCTTATAGGAAAAATTAAAACTGTTTATTAATTTGCAAATGAATATCTTTCATATGATACCCCACACAACCTAGTAGCTTAACTTAAAAAAATTGAGATCCCCTTTCCGCTCCCCTGCAATCATATTAAGAATATGTTTTAGCATTTTCATATTATGCTAAATGAGTAAGAAAGTGTTATGTTTAACCATTTCAAATTTCAAGTCGTTAGCATCAGTAGTTCTCGAGATATCCACTTGTGACAGACAGACAGACAGAATAATTCTATAAGGGTTCCTCTTTACCATTTTGGTCCGGAACCCTAAAAATCAGCTTGCCTAAGCGAACTTCTCGAACAACCATGCTCTACCTATTGATATTTTTTTCTAGTAAAAAAGCATTTGGATCACTGAGAATGTACGAATAGCTCGTATAGCTGAAAATACTTTTCTTACTGTTTTCGTAGTTGCCAACTTTCTCAGTTTGTGCCTCTCGCGCAAATCTAGAACAACTATCTGTTTTAACTTCTTTGTCATTTCTCCTTACTAACGATTGGCGGTCGCAATGTCTCTTCACCATCGGTTGATTGAGGTTGTAGATTTTCGCACTATACAAAGGCCAACTTACTAGGTGACGTCTATGGTATAATTGTTTCGTCTATTGATACAATTTAAAAGCCCAAAAATCTTACTTACTACCTGAATCGTCTGAAATAGATGCAAAGGTAAAAATAAGTTTATCTAAAATGTCTATGGGATGACGTTTTATGTTAACTTATTAGGTAATCTATAATATACACTATTTGTTGCTACATTATTTGCTTCTACTTTACTTCATTAACACTGCGATTTACATGCCAATGAATCTCATATGGAAATGAGGCTTAATACACTTGTACGTAAGAGAATTTATGAATTGAATATATTATATTGAATGTTGACGTGTTGACACGCAAGATTTCAATTATACGCACTACCGGAACAGAGGGAGTATTGGTTGGTAATTAAATTTATGAGAACTTAGCACTTGATTGTTAAATTAAATTTCAATTTTACCTATTTAAACTGTAGAGGTTAATACAGGGTGTATGTACATACCATACATTGCACTAACGTACGTAGCCCTTGTTTGTTAAATTTAATTTCAGTTTTACCAATTCAAGCTGTAGGTATAGGATAATACAGGGTTTATGTACAAACCATACATGCACCAAACTATTTTTAGCAAGGTACTTCAACAAAACATAAACATGTTTTGCACACGTGAGTTGAAAAATAACGAATTTAAGCGCAATTTTTCCTTGTAATTTTTCGTTGTCATCTAGAAATGATTTATGTATGTGTATGTGTGACCTGTTCGAGTCATTGTGAATTAATGGCGTCGGTTCGGTAATGAATTGCCTGTTGCCCGTGTCTAATCTCCCACCGTAATCCGTGCTCAGAACTTCAGAGCTGATGATCAATGGACGGGTACGCTGAAGCGTGGCTTATCTATGTAATTTTCAATGGCGGAATTATGCTAGATATCTACTGAATTTTGAACTAGTTATTTAACGTTAGCTTTTAAAAATAATTACAATACATTTTGTGTGGAACCAACTAAATTTATGCATGTTCACAGGGTATGTTAAAAAAATGTATGCTATAATATATCAACTCAAACTTTATTAAGTCGTTTAGTTAGATAATAAAAAATATACACGTATGTATTGCTGTTTCAAATTCAAATACGAGATATTAAACTCAGACAGCGCATCATAAATAACATTGGAGTGGAGCTCGTGACGTCATAACTTGCCTTAAACATGGACACGCCGTGACGTCACCCGACATTTCGATTCGATAGCTTTTTATAAATTGATGCAAGTAATTTTTTTAATATTAGCCATAGTTTGCCGGCAGTATAATGTTGTTGCCCCTTCTCTCTTGCTCGTGGATGCAGTAAGAATCGCCTAAGGGATACTTCCAGAAGATAGGCAGCAGCTTCTTTCTGTGTATCAACAACCCGTACTGCGCTCGCCTGCTAATCGTGGCGAGTATGGCAACAACCCTTCATGTACTTAGTATATATAGTGATCCATGAGGGAGGCCCTTATCCAGCAGCGGACGTCCTACGGCTGAGATGATGATGAATAAAATATAGTTTATTTTTTATTTTTCTCTGTACCTACTTGTAGTACTCGTATAAGACGATATTACTTGCCTAATTTCATAATTCTAGGTCAACGGAAAATACCCTATAAATTTTGATTTCCTTGAGAGTAAGAATATACGTTTTTCGAAATATAAGTTATTTTGTCATAAACGACCATATCTTTTTTTTACGTTAACTTAGAAGTTTGATTTTTTCACGACTTTAAGAAACCAAACATAAGATCTGCGCACAGGGTGGGGAGATTGCATACGTCGATGAATATATTTACCTCGGCCAGATAGCCTCTTTCCAGGCAAGACAAGAAAAAGAGATCATCCGTCGAACAGACAACGCCTGGAAAAGCTACTGGGCCATGAAGGAATTAATGAAGGGTAGCCTTCCAATTTGCCTCAAACGCAAACTCATGGACGTATGCATTCTTCCTATCTTAACTTATGGTGCACAAACCTGGTCTTTGACATCTCTTCAGCGCTCAAAGCTCGGAGTCTGCCAAAGGGCGATGGAGCGCAGTATTCTAGGTGTTAAATTAACAGATCGCATAAGAAACACCACACTGCGCTCCATGACAAAAATCGTCGATGCTGTCAATAAATCAGCTAAACTGAAGTGGGACTGGGCCGGACATGTGTGTCGCATGTCGGAAGAAATGTGGGCAAAGATAGCCACCGAGTGGGTCCCACATGCGGTACAACGACCGCGCGGCCGGCCCAGGCGCAGATGGCGGGATGAGCTGGACATGTACTGTGCTGACTTGTCGACCAACGCCTTGGACCGGGAAGTATGGAGAGAGGGAAAGGAGGCCTTTGCCCAGCAGTGGGATCCTACAGGCTGATTAGATTAGATTTAAGAAACTGTACTTGACTTTATGATAATTTTATGAACTTGACACCTTCACGTGTATAATATACGTTAAAGAGTATTGACAACAGTTGACGGAAAACAAGTGATACTTTCGTTTTTTCCTTTTGAAATACGGAACCCTAAAAATATTATAAATACATAAAACCGGGTATTTATCACGTAAATTACCTTTATTATTTCCCGAACTTTTGCCTGGATGGTCCTGGCAAGACTGACGTGTTGGAGGTACCGCAGCAAAGCGAAGGGTTTTGTTGAACTACACTCACTTGAACTTCATAAAAAATGTTAGGGCCGGTTCCCACTGGGACAGCACACCGTCAACACAACAAATAATAAAGGTAAATAAATGCCCGGTTATATATATTTTAATAATGTGTTGTGATCGCGAAAGTTTAAAAAGCTACCCTAGTCACCCGCCTAAAAAACATGTGACCAAAGGTTCAAAGTTATCACAAAAACGGGCTCCGAATCTATGAAGTAGAATATAATGGTTGATCCCATCAAACAGGTTCTCATCAGAATCATAAAATTATGTAAGTTACGTTTCTTTAGAAGGGTCTTATTAAATAGGAGTTTGACTGCTCTTCTCATCTGTCTGCTCTTCACAGACTAATAAACATATCTACAAATAAATAACATAGAGGAGGTGCTGCTTTTTAAAAACACTAGAGGAACGCCAAGACTGAAATTTGAGGATAAATAAAAAAAATAATGCAAAAGCTTTCACCCTTTGAGTGAGAGTGCTCTTTCATAATGCTGAAACTGAATAATATTCTGGCTCCCCTCTTGGTACCGTCGTCCTCAACGAGAAATGAAAAAGTTATAGTTTTATGTTTCCACTTTGCATTCAGATTAACTGGTCTTCTTCATTTCTTTCAGCTTAAAAAGTCGTAAAGACTCGTGGATATAATAAGCAGAACTTCAAAAATTTTACTCATTCTCGAGATCTCGCCCAAAGTTTTGATCTTGTTCATGCAAATCCCCAGGGCCGTCGTGTGGTAATTTTAATTAAGTATATTTACTGGGACGAGCGCGCCCGAGCCAGGGTTATAAATGTTGGCCGTAAAGGTAACAAATGTTTTTGGGGCTGCGTGTGTGCCTGGCTTGCCTGCTAGGCCGGTGAGACAGCGAGGCACCTGCGCGGTGCTTCCTTCCTGGCGCACAATGCCGCCGAATGAGAGCACGTCCCTTTCCTCTGCGACGAAATTACAAAAGCGATATCAACGGACGTGACAAATAACGGTATTTTATGAAGGCTGTAAAGAGTTTTATTGTTGCCTGATGATATTTCATAAGACGCTCTTCTCAAGAGATGCGGAGATGCAATTTTTTCTAACTTTCCAAATTCGAATACGACAAGTATCGAGCGATTCGGGTCAATCTCTAAGCCAGCGCAGATTTAAATCCTTAAAATTCTAAGTTACGTGCGCGTCGTGGATTGTGGAAATATCTCGCCTCGTATTTTGGGTCGAGTTTTGCTCGGCCGAATTTAGATGCTTCCGGAAAGGCTAGGAAAATTGAACGCAAATCCGATTTGTACGGATCTTGAACCGAAATCTTTCTAAAATGTGAGATGGGACCTATGCAACGTTCTTTGTTCCTTCAGTAGGAATGTTATGCATATTGATTTAACCTTGTTTCATGGCTGAAACGACAAATGAATCCTCCTGTCTCAGCCGTGGATGCAGTTAAAATCGGCTATACCTTCGGAAGATGGGCGTCTTTCCGTGTTTCAACACCCCGTTCTGCGCTCACTAACCCGCTTGCCAAGCATAGTGCGTATGGCAACAACGCCCTCATGATCTATACATGGAGATAACCTCTCTCATGAAGCCTATGTCCAGCAGTGGACTTCCTACGGCTGAGATGATAAACATTTTACGCGTTCTGTTCCAAAGAACAATGCAAGCATTAAACTGCCAAAATAGTTAACGAAGTGGGAAGAACTTTAATCAAGTTCCACATCCACATGCATGTGATCATAATCCTGGGAATTATGTTACACCCGGGTTATAAAGGAAAACTATGCACAAACTCTACCCTGTAAATTTCTAACTTGGGCTTGCCCAACTAGGTATACTCATGTCACGTGACCGTAGATTATGCTGGCATTGATGGAAGGGTTTCGACCAACCCACTGTAGGATTGGATGCCTGCAAGCGTGACGTCATCGAATAGCTTGACAGTTGCCAGATCGGAACGTGATTTGTTGGCGTTTAAAAGCTATTGGTAGAGTGCTGGGTATATTTCACTGGATCGATTATTTTGTCCTGTTGCAGTTTACAGTAAAATCTGTGGTTATTTTCTCCGGTGTGGTCATCTGTGGAAATAAAGACAAAAATCTTAGCGACTGCGGTCAACTATTACATCGAAGCCTTTCCTTTTATCTTACAAAACCAACCATACATCTCTTAAGTTTATAAATATATTACGGCTTTCACCACGTAACGTATTATTTTGCTGACGTTTCGTTATCTATTAAGCGGCCCTTCTTTATAAGCACCGTCCAATGGTCTACAAAACCTCAGCATGATCATAATATGTGAAGTACGTGGTGAAAGCCGTAATATATTTATTAAATGATGACATCATTTACCACGATAATTTCAATTATTCTTAGGTTCATCATAATCTCAGCCGTTCACTGTTGGACATAAGCCTCTCTCGTGGATTTCCACGTACTGCGGTTGAAAGCGACAGGCACCCACCGCCGCCCTAGTCTTCATGTCTTAGCTTGCATCTATTATGTTAATTAAATCTTATGTTTGATTAAATTGCAAGCCTCGTAGTAATAATTTCACCCCTCGTAGCTTCTCAATTTGTCAAACCATTGAACAACAAAAGCATTTAGAATTAACAAAGAGTCGCATTAAATACAGCGCTAAACGTGCATGCAGGGAATTACTCCACTAATTCATCCCTTCTACCCCTCCCGAGATATTAGAATAGAGATGGCAGTAATTTTGTGGAAACTGTTGTTTATAGCTCAATTTACGTGCCGTGCTTCCGTTTTGCACCGTAGAATCGTGGGATGAGCTCTACTAGCTTTTTCAGTTAATGTAGTATCGTTAAATATTGTATTATGAGCTTCTGTTTGCCGTGTTGCCTTCCTCTCTTGCCCGTGGATGCAGTAAGAATCTGCTATGAATCGGCTATCTCCGGAAGATGGGCAGCAGCGTCTTTCTGTGTATCATAATCCCGTACTGCGCTTGCCAACCCGCCTGCCAAGCGTGGTGAGTATAGCAACAACCCCTCATGATCAGTACTTGGATCTCCAAGTCCATGAGGGAGGCCAATGTCCAGCCCCGGATGTCCTACGGCTGTGATGATGATGAAGCTAGCTTCCGTAAGCGTGTTCGTAGACTTAGGCGAAACCTCAGCTCAAAATCAGCCGTGGGGTGCCGGCAGTAGAATGATACCCCTCCTCTCATGCCCATGGATGCAGTAAGAGCCTGCTAAGGGATATCTCCGGAAGATGGGCAGCAGCGTCTATCCGTGTATCAACATCCCATACTGCGCTCACCAACCCGCCTGCCAAGCGTGGTGAGAATGGCAACTACCCCTCATGGAGATCCATGAGGGAGGCCTGTGTTCATCAGTGGACGTTTTATGGCTGAAATGATGATGACATGCAAAAATAATTTGTAGATAAAAAACATTTTATACAATTTTAACAGTTTAAAAGACTTTTCATTTGATGCATATCCATATGGCATATGGGGTTTGACAAAATCACATCGACCGCCATCTTGTGGAGGCCGCTATTTTGCAAGTCTTGTATTGAACTATTTATACAAATATTAAGGTGAACTGACCCATCAACAGAACCACAGCCGAAACAACTGAAGATACAAACTCTAAATTTGGATGGTGGGTTGCTTTCATATCCTAGACACGTAATAAGAAAGGATTTTTCGAAATACAACCCTTGTGTAAATTAGGAGATAAAATTTTGCATGTAAAATCATTTTTTTTATATAAATTCACGTGTTTCGGCTTTTCTCAAAAATGATGTCAAAATATGAAGGCAGAAATTTTGTATCAGGAATATCTTTTTTCATTTGATTTTCAAAAATCATCGCCTGAGTGAAAACTGAGTTCCAAATTTTGTATGGAAAATGGTTGTTTTACTTGAATGACTTGAAACTTTGCCTAAATATTGGCATTACAATTAGATTGAATATAATACTAAAAAGAAAGTCCTTTTCCCAGCAATGGGATCCGCTGGGCTATTTAGATAGATAAGATATGAATATTGAAACTTTGCAGTGTTTCGGATTTTCAATATAAGTATCTATAACACATCAACCGATAACAATATTGGTCTTGGATGAAACCACGAGGGTAAGCTAGTATATTTATTATAATGTCACCATAACCAAAGATGTATACAACATTTGAGCGGAATCGGAAGTCAGGATATGGTCCTTTATCATGTAAGATTTCACCATGCCGTACGAAGATGCCATGATCACGACGATCTCATGTCTGATTTCTGACGGTATGAATTTTGCAATGTTTTGGGATAAAATTGTAAAGCTTCTGCTTTATAATTTTTGGACAGCGATTGTCTGGGCCTATTTAGTTTACTTGCTTTAATCAGTCTTTTCTCGAGTCCAATCTGAACTAAGTATCAGATCAACATTGTTAGCTCTCAAATAGGATTGCCCAAATCCAACAGAATCCTTTAAACTCTGTGCGCTAAACAGATGGTAAAATGAAGATCTAGATTCCCCAGTACATTTCGCAAGTCTAGCTCTGTCTTCCAGCTTAATGGAAACACAACATTTTTCCACTCGAGATTATTTTATTTTTATTTATATTATTTATCACTATAATTATTTTATGATATAGATATTTATTAATATTTTATGTTTATGTGTTATATTTTCGGGTTAAATACCTCTGTACCTAATATTAGATTATTTACTTATTTATTCATGTTAGTTTTATTTCTTTACTTATATTATTTTGTTACGCCACGATATAGCCTCCTTCATTTTCCTGTCCATCCCAAGGTTGCCTGGAAGAGATCGCTCATAGCGATAAGGCCGCCCTTTGTACTCCTGTGTTGTTTTTTACATTATTTCTAAATTGTTTATGTTCTTTTAATGTGGTGTGCAATAAAGAGTTTTCTATCTATCTATCTATCTATCTATTTTCATCCGGGGATTTAAAAACTTTAGCTATTAGCTGGAGAGTTTGCTTTGACTTATATTATACCTGCAATGTCTTGAGAACTGAAATCATTATAACAAGAATTGAGAAAACACAGACGACAATCGTTTTATTTTTACATCCATTTCTTTTACAACTATTTAAGTTTTATCATACTCTGTTTGGTGATTATCTTGGTAAGGGTCCTATTACTACTAATTATTTATGAATGCCTATTATTTATTTATATTTCAGCCTGAGTTATGAGGAGGTATGAGAGTCATATAACAAGAAAGCATATGAGAGTAGATGGATATCGGGCCAAGGGAGACCAAAATGGGATAAATTAACATGTCCAGAAAAGGTGTGAATGTGAATATGACGAGTGATAGGGCAGGTTGAAAGCAAAACACATTTTGTGCCTGACGCACCTAGGTGGAATAAGGGCAGGGGAACGAAGAAGCCTGATGTTTCGTACTGCAGGGCAATCCATTTCACCATCATTTCAGTCGTTTATCGCTCAATACTGAACACAGGCCTCCCTCATGGATCTCCATGAGGGGTAGTAGCCATACTCGCCACGCTTTGGCAGGCGGATTGGCGAGCGCAGTACGGGATGTTGATACACGGAACGACGCTGCTGCCCATCTTCTGGAGATATCCCTTAGCAGACTTTTACTGCGTCCACGGGCATGAGAGGAGGGGTAACACTCTACTTTAAATACCCCATCATGAAGATCCATGATCCCTCAGGCCTCCCGGCCTGTGTTCAGTAGCGGACGTTTTACGGCTGTAATAATGAAAATGAATATACAATTAAATATTCTGTGAATATTTCAAACGTCTACCTGTTGCAGTTATTAATACCGAGCAAAAAACAGCAAAAAAATCACGTTTGATGTATGGGAGGCCCCCCCCCCCGCAAATATTTATTTTATTCCGTTTTTAACGGCAACAGAAATACATAATCGGTGAAAATTTCAACTGTCCAGCTATCAAGGTTCATGAGATATAGCCTGGTGACAGACAGACGGACGGAGATACAGACGGACAGCGGAGTCTTAGTAATAGGGTCCTGTTTTTACCCTTTGGGTACGGAACCCTAAAAATTAAGTACGGAACGCAGTTTTTCTTACAGAAACGTACGTACGTACGAACTTACGTACCTAATTTTTATTATTTTTATCCATTTTTCTTTGTACCAGTTCTCCCTATACTTCCACACTGTATTCGTTACCTATGTGGAATTAGCAATTAAAAGTATTGAAATTAAGTCGTAAGTAAGGAAGTAGGGCAGTTGTAGGATAATCCATTAATCTATCTTCGCAACAGTGAGGCTATAGAGTATTTATTTACCATAGGTAAGGGGTTAAACACCGACGTAACTTATTATAAGTATTGGGCCGCAGTGCCTGGAACATTGTTAGATGGATGATGGATTGAATGGATTAAATTGGATTGCCCAGCGCCTATACCATCGGCTATTACTCAGAGGAAATATAGTTATTAAACTGATCACAGTAATTTTATGTTTTCCGAGGAGGGCGATAATCTCTGCAACACAGTTTTAAAAAAAACTACTGCAGGCATTATCTAATTCCTTTATGATTGTAATCACTCTGTACTATGTGACCAAATAAATCTATCTATTAAAAATCTATTAAATTACTCAGAGGAAAGAATAGGTCAATATGTCAGCTAACTAAGCCGCAGGGTGTTTTCCTTCACAGTTAAAGTACGTGATAAATATGCTCATACTTTAAGGAACGTAAATCTTAATACACCTAATACGGAACCCATGGAACTTATATAGATAAAAAAAAATTGTATTTAAAAATTTGTATATTAAGGTTGCTCCGCAGTTTCATTTTTAAAGTTCCAGTATGTGTGTTGTTGGAATTTTACTGTGGTCTAAGTAAATTATTTTGAATACTCTCTTCGTCTTAAAGGCGAGTAAAAGATCTACATTTTTTTATGAATTATTTACAGATTTTTACAATCATAATAAGTTAACACATGAAGGCACAAAGAAATAATAATAATATTAATAATTTCGTTTAAACCAATTGTATTTTTAAGTTACAGGATGTCAGCAAGTTATTTCTTACAATAAATACTGCCTAAAAGTAGAAAAGATCACATAGAAAACAGGTCAATATATTTTTTAACTTCTAAGTATTCAATTTCATTATTAAAACTAATATTTATAACAAAACCTAACATTTACTGAGACGAGCTCTGTGGCGCAGCGGGCGAAGGTCCGCCTGCGACGCAAGGGGTTGCGGGTTCGATTCCCGCCTCGGGACAAATGTCTGTACGATCTGCAGATATTTGTTCAGGGTGTTCTGGGTGTTTTTCTATATATAATAAAAATATCTATCTATGTAGTATAAAGTATTAAGTATATCAGTCATCTAGTACCCATAACACAAGCTCTGCTTAGCTTGGGGCTAGATGATGCTGTGTGATTTGTCCAGCATTATTTATTTATTTATTTATTTACATTGTAGTTGTAACATAAATCTGTGTGCATTGTGGATTGTGTCTCTGGTCGTATACGAGTAGTTAACCTATAAACTCGTCGTACGAGATGGTTTACACAACGTTAGCACCCCTTAACCCACGATATGCAAGCGTCTAAGCTTATTACCTACTCTATCGCTTCTGAACATGAATAATAGAGCTAAGCTGAGATAATGGTATTGGTTCTGGGCAAGTGTAAGTAGGTAATCGCTTGTCAAGGTACACTCGTTAAAATGATTTGTTTATTCAAAGTTTATCTTCTATTGCACGAGAGGTTTTGGTTTTTTATATATATTTTTTTTATTTATTTTTCGAAATTACGGGCACATGAGACATTACAACTCTGTCTCAGATATGTATATAATATTAATAGGTATAATTATAAACTGATTAACGGGTCTTAATCGCGTAATTACCTTATTTTATTATTTCCCGACGTTTCGAGTGCTCTGCTGCCCTCGTGGTCACGGGTGGACTTTGAAGTCCCGTTAATCAGTTAATAAATTTTAAGAATGGTCGTTTTCTCTGCCAATGACTACCAACTCTCGCTACCACTACTCGCAAAAGACTTCAGTTTATGTTTATGTGATCATGACGTGTGAAACTGCGTCAAAATATCGGGAAACTCAAAAAGACTTAAATCATGTTATATTACATTTTTTATTTTTATAATTGTTTAGATGGTAGAGCAGATTAAGAGACACTTTTGCCCAGCAGTAAGACGTATCTCAATCCATATTCTCGAAAAGATTTTTAAATATCATAATAGATAAATATCTTAAATACTGTCAAATAATTTGACAGTATCAAAACGTTTTCAAAACTGTCAAAATAACGTTGTATTCAATAAATATTATATATATGTATTACATATTATATGTATTGAATCGAACGTTATTTGACAGTTATTACGACATCTATTGTGATATTTAAAAATCTTTTCGAGAATTAGGACCCTGTTTTTTCTCTACACTTATTTATTTCAAAATTGCCAAAAACACTTGTAACATTGCAAAGTCGCGTCGTAAATGCGACGTTTTCACGCTAAATCACTTTATGTGTTACTACTCCACCTAGCGTGCGCTTGCCCAAGGACGTCCTTTAATGTAATTACTAACCAGTTAATTCCAGGTGACCTTACCTAAGTGCATAGTGCACGTTACGATCGCGATAACGCCAAGGTTGGAACTAATTAATATTGTGAATGGACCCTTCAGTTAATAAATTTTATTACCAAGCAAGCTATATTATTTCGACTCAATATGTGGAGTGATGCCGTGGGGTGCCGGCAGTAGAATGTTACCCTTCCTCTCCTACCCGTGGATGCAGTAAGAGCCTGCTAAGGGACACCTCCGGAAGATGGGCAGCAGCGCCTTTCCGTATATCAACATCCCGTACTGCGCTCACCAACCCGCCTGCCAACCGTGGTGAATATGGCAACTACCTCATGGAGATCCATGAAAGAGGCCTTAGTTCAGTAGTGGACGTTTTACGGCTGAAATGATGATGATGATGTGGAGACGCTTTTATGGTAAATAGCTTTTTTTTTTATTTATTGCAAGAAAATTACAATAGTTCTTAAACTAAAATACACTCAAAAAGGCCTTTTGGGCTTGTCCTAAGCGTATCGGGCCCTCATATCTTAAATCTATACGTAGGTACGTCTAACATCAAAGACATACAGTAGGTAGATCACTAAAAATAAGCTACTTTCATAGATAAGTTTTTTAGTTATTAAGTACTGTTTGTCTTCCAACAATATAAAAAGAAATAAATAAAATAAATAAATAAATTAACTAAACCTATTTCACTATATTATGATGTGGCAGTGGCGGTCTACTAAGTTTGCAGCTTGTGGTCATACCGATTTTGTACTGAAAGGTATTTTATTTACCGAAAAAGGTTAGAATAAGGTTAGTTATATATTATTAGTATTACTTTAGTGGCCGTGGGCAGTGGAATGTCTCTCCTCTCTTGCCCGTGGATCCATTAAGAAGTCTTACGGAGATAATTGACGACCTCTGTGGCGCAGCGGGCGAAGGTCCGCCTGCGACGCAAGACGTTGCGGGCTCGATTTCCGCCTCGGGACAAATGTCTGTACGACCTGCAGTTATTTAAAAATATATATCTATGTAGTATAACAATGTATTAAGTATATTCATCTAGTACCCATAAAACAAGCTTAGCTTGCTCGGCTAGCTGATGCTGTGGAGATTGTTTAACATTATTTCAAAACTCAAAACTCAAAAAATACTTTATTCAGTGCGGCCGCACCGAATTTTTGGATGGAACTTATTGACGCGTTACAAATTACAAAATAAAACAACACAAATTAAAAGAATACGTTCTTTTATTTATAACCCTTAACAGACTCAAGATTATCTCCGGACGTCCTACGGCAGACATGATAATGATGAATAACGTTAGTTAATATTATGAGGACGGAATCTGTTTTAACTCCACAAAAGACATAACACAATATTAAACGATGACTACAACGAAGTGCTTGCGTCTAAAATTGTTAAATACCGACCAAATTGCTTGTGCTCGTTTCTTTTCCCGAATTGCGTTCGTCTGCAGCGAACAAATTCAATTATGTGTATTATTCAATTAATATGTGTTATTTGCTTTAGTAAATTGTTCTTTATAAGCGGCCTTTGGGACCGAATGAATAAACGCATTTTGATGGGCAGAGGGTATGATTATGTGCGCCATCACACAGTTTATTCTGGTTTGGGCACCTAAGGGATCACTTTCACTAGATCACGTCAACAGATCCAGCCCTGATCTTGTGAGAGTTTTCATTTTAGAAAACACTCACTAGATCCGTTATTTAAAGATTTTCGAATACTGGAATCTAGTGAGTTTTTTTTATTTTATTGTACTCTCAGACGATCTAGTTTCGAAATTTCCAAAAAAAATTAGGTGTATCTGTGTTAACGTAATTTTAACTTGAATCTTCAAATTCCATATCGATATTTTTGACAGGTGTCAAAAATGAAAGATGTCAAAATTGACAGATTTTTTCATAAATGATGTCAAAAGTGACCGAATTTAAAAAAAAAATACAGATGACACCTGTCAAACTTCAAATGGCCATAACTCGACAACTACTCCTGCTACCTGCTAAATAACAAATGTTTAGGCTGAGTAGTTGTCGAGTTACGGCCATTTGAAGTTTGACAGCTGTCATCGAAAAAGTAGTTATTATCAATGCCTTTCATTTGAGCCCCAAACAGAATGTCTGGGCTGAGTAGTTATCGAGTTACGGCCACTTAAAGTTTGACAGCTGTCATCGAAATTCGAAAAACTTTAAATACCGGATCTAGAATATTTTTTTTTATTGTTATTAATTTATTAATTCAAGGAAAACCAACAGCTTTAAAATATATATAAAACATCCACTTAAAAATAAAAGGAAGCCAATAAAAGGTTTTACGAGTAGAAGATAAAAGTAGAAAATTAAACAGTGATAAACTCATACTAGAAATAAAAATATAAGGAAAACTAATACTAATACACGCGTAAATACAAATAAACCTAATGAAAATAGAGAATAGAATGTTGCCAATTAACTATCCGCTACGAATAATTCACTGCTCAGCTGTGCTCGTGCTGAGGAGGCGCTCGTACAAAAAAGGTCTAAATCATAATTTAGACATATTTTATTAAAGTTGTCACTCACTCTCCAAAGATATGAATTTTATCTATAGTGTGTATGGACTATGGGAATATGTAATGGGGCATTCAATCGTGTTAACCTAGATGGAATGTGTGTATTAATTTTGTTTAATAGATCAGGACAATCAATTGAGTTGTTAGTAATTTTCAATAGGAATAAAATATCAGCTATTTCTCGTCTCTTGTTAAGCGGAAGGATATGAAATTGCTTACATAAATTATTGTAACTATAAGAGTTGTATGGAATTCGTAGATGATAACAGAGATATTTTATAAATTTAGTTTGAATTCTCTCAATCCTCGATATGTATTTTTCATAACAGGGGTTCCAGATCATCGACGCGTATTCAATATCTAGAAATCTTCATTTTAGAAAACTCTCACAGATCAGGGCTGGATCTGTTGACGTGATCTAGTGAGAGTGATCCGACTGCTTAACCCACGGATTGCCTGTGCTTGTTAAAAACTTTTAATGATTTCAACCACTAATTTATTTATTAAAACCTTAACAACATAATAACATATTTACTGTAATTATCAAGACCTTAATTACTGCGGTAATTAAAAACTGTGTAACGGCAAGGCAAGACTTAATGAACAATAAAACATTCTTGAAATATTAAACATATCTGAAGGCTTAATGTTTTTTCTTCACGTGTGCGTTTTCTACGCTCACTTAAGTATAGCTTCAAGACCGAGTAGTTACATTGGTCAAATGAGTACTCTCCATATCCTTGCAGTGACTAACTTTGATTAGGTAAATAAATAAATCAAAGTTAGTCACTGCAACCGAAAACGGCCGGATGAATTATTATTATACCTGCTACTAAGTTTAGCCATCTGTTATACATACTCGTAATATAGCTTTTGAAACCAATTTATATTCAACACGTTCTTTAACGGTGAAGGAAAATATCGTGAGGAAATCCGCGGCTTTAGGCGTATTGGCCTATTATTTCCTCTGACTCATCGCCGTCTTAGCTGAGAGATCTTGTTAAATACTGTCTCAAAAATAAGTTCTATCCTTATGTTAATATATGTAATAAATGTAACAACTTTTACGATAAAATCCAACCAAATTACATTCAACTTTAAAACCAAATTCTCGATTATGCTAGTGAAATGAAGGATCTTGGAGTCATTAATGACTCCAAGCTCCTCTTTGATGTTCATATCTCTTCTATTTTTATTTAAGCTTCTAAGTCTCTTGGTTTTATAATGCGATCATCCCAAGATTTAAAAAATCCTTAATATTTTTATATTTTATCGATCAAGATTCTCTACAGCTTAAACAATCTCTGTGGCGCAGCGGGCGAAGGTCCGCGTGCAACGCAAGAGTGTATATATAAACTGCCTATTCAGCACCGGAAGCTTCTTTCCTCAGACGGTCTTCCTGCGTTTCTGAATATCCTGTGGTACTGTGGGCCCTGAAGCCTGCCCCGTAAAGCTATTTACATGCAATTTTGGCGCTTTCTATTAGGTCCCGTTTATGTGATTCAGTGCCTCATATACTAAGCCTGATTTTGATGATATTCGGACGGGATAAACTGATATACCGTCTATTTAACACCAGAAGCTTCCTTCCTCAGGCGGTGTCCAGCGTATTTGAGTAGTGTTTGGCACCGTGAGGCCTGTAGCCTGCCCCGTAAGGCTATTTAAATACAATATGCAATCTCGGGGCTTTCTATTAGCTCCTGCTAATATGACTGAAGACTTATATTTATTTATTTATTATTTATTTATTATAAATAAATATAAGTCTTCAGTCATATTTGCAGGAGCTAATAGAAAGCCCCGAGATTGCATATTGTATTTAAATAGCATCATTTATATTATTATTATTATTCATCATTTTATATTCTACAAAGTGAACTAATAAACCGTCTATTTAGCACCAGTAACTTCCTTCCTCAGGCGGTGTTCCTACGTTTCTGAATAGCTTGGGTACTGTAGCCTAAAGCCTGTCCTTAACGCTAATTAGATGCATTCGGCGCATTCTAATAAGGTCCTGCTAAAGTTGTTATGTGCCTTATCAACTTCATACTGTAATTCGATGTTATCCTGACATGTAAACAGATAAAACGTCTATTTAGCACCAGAAGCTTCTTTCCTCAGGCGGTGTTCCTGCGTTTCGAATAGCGTGTGGCACTAGCTTGCCCCGTTAAGCTATTTAGATGCAATCTCGGCGCTTTCTATTAGTTCCTGCACGCGAATGTATTTACTGCGATTACCGTGTTTCCGCAAGAAATGGTGTTTTGTCTATCACTTAGTACGTAGAGTTGATACAGCATCATTTTATACACTATGACTAAGATGTATGGAATATATGATCATGTAATGATTATCCGTAACGTATCGAAAAATAATCTCAAATTGTGATATTATACGAGTATTCCGTAGATATTAGGTACGCATACAGCATAGATAAGATTAGAAAACTATTTATACCCCATTTAAAATATAGAACATGAAATAAATACGAAATTGAACAAAAGGAGTACATAGATTTTGTATTTTACCTACATTTTGTGCTAATACTTTTCTAAAATCTTAAACATTTCTTATTATTTATTGGTTGGAGTGGACTTGCAGAAGCCATGACAAACCCAGTAGGAACTTTTCGTATATGTTAGTATTTTTTGTTGTGGGAAATTCCTGGTTTAGCACAGCACGGGACCGGCTTATGTGGCGTACAAAGGGAGGTCTATACCCAGCTGTGGGTACCTACGGTCTGTGGATGATGATGATGATGAACTTTTATTTTCAATTGCAATTAAAAACGATAAGTATCACTGATTACATTTTATGTTCCGTGGCTCAAATGATATAAAATTAGATCCAATGCCTACTTAATTGAAATAATTATCGTTGTGGGCAATTATATTAAATGAAAACTCGTTATCCCAACCGCAGAATGGCACTGCCAATTCTGTAGCAGCCGCGGCCGCGCTGACCGCAAACTGATGCTGAATCAACCGTATGGATATAAATTGACATTTGTTGGCAAAATTGCATGAAATAGAACCGTCTTATTGCAAAAACCTGAATAAGATGGCGCTGGTGAGTCAGAAATTGGTTCCCGCGTTTGTCATGGACTTAAAAGAGGAATAAGGCATGAATGAATGCTGCCAAGAAAATGAAGACATACTAACTTGTATAAATTGTGATTTAATGTAATAATTATTTGGTTAATTGGAAAGTTGTTGTCCAGTAAACACATTCCAGTACCTACATTGAGTTATCAATAACATAAAATTCATATTTTGTTATTTTTATAGTGTTTTACCACACTTAGGTAGAACATTTTCAAAGAAATGAATAACCTTATCAACAATTTTACAGTTCCGGTGGGATTTGAAACCACGTCCGTCAAATCGATACTAGACGCTTCCTTAAGCCGGAAGTGCTTTGACCGCTAAGCTACAGAACCCATGTCAGGACCCGCTGAAATTCTTGATAAGGTGATGTCGCTTTGAGCAAACGATTAGAGCGCCATTTACTGTTCTCCTGTTCATTGTCTGAAGTTTCATTTAGTAGCAATGAAAATGGAATGGAATTTTTTTTTATAAATACCTATGTGACATTTGGTTGAGTGGTAAAAAAAACAAAACATCGGGATGAAATCCGCGGCTTAGACAGCTTCAGATGTATGGACTGTTATTCCCATTGAATTCCTCGGAGGATGGTCCATCTAACAATGTTCTAGGTACTGCAGTGTGCTGTGAGGATCATTGATATATGTGTAATTGTTCCTGAAATATATAAATCGCTAAACTATAGCTACACTAGCTTTCTAAGTTCTTAGTGCGAACTTTTACCAACACAGTCACACAAATATTACTTTGAAAAATAATAGAAAAGTAGAGTTTTACAAATTCAACAACTTTATCACGTCGACATCGACAAACTTTATCCTTCTCTTTCAACGAGGATATTTAAGTAATATCCGTTTTATGTGAAATCATTTTAGTACTTATTCGCTTCGTCAAAAATTGGGCTGAACATATTTTAAGTCGGTTTTAGAGCTTTGACCAAGAGTTCCCGTTCCATTCAAGTAAATATCCTATCTAAATGTTGCAAAACCACTTCTTAGTGCAATTCAACCCCTAGGGTACTCAAGGATCCTTTGAGTTTCATTTCTATGAGTTTGGGCTTGGTTGCCAGCCTTAAAAACCTACGGTTTTAAAGGGGAAGATATATTATCCTAACAGCTAGCCCTTATAAATAAATAAACTATAGGCGTATCCAAATGACAGTCGTAGAAACGATTACATATAAAACACGAGTAGCACTTTAGGGCTACGAAAATCGTGTAGACACCGAAATAAAAGGACGCGACACGTGCAGATCATAAAAATATGTCATATCTACAGAGCTTGGCAGTAAGTAGATTTGGCGTGGGGTAAAATTTTGCCCCTGCTCTCTTACCCGGAAGATGGGCAGCAACGTCTTTCCGTGTATCAAAAACCCTTACTGCGCTCGCCGACCCGCCTACCAAGCATGGTAAGTATGGCAAGAAACTCTCACGTTCAGTAAAAATATCCATGGGGGAGGCCTATGTCCAGCAGTGGACGTCCTACAGATGAAATGATGAAAAAACAGCGATGAAAAGACACTAGAATAAGCCAGCTCTTGTTACAGTTTAAATGCTTATAAATCTCACCCCTAAGTCAGTAATGTAGATACAGACAGCGTCCTAAATCAGTATCCCCCATGCACTAGACACGCAGCTTCAAATCCTTACGGCGCGCCGTGCTTAGGGAATACTTATTTATTACGCTGTCTGTACAAGATTCAGATTCATTTTATTGGGATAAGTACACAATCACGTCAAACATTTCGCTAAACAATCATAAAAATTAATTATTAAATAAAATAAATTAATTAAGCACAATGCTAGTCACTAAGTCAATTTACTTAATTATGATACCTAAAGTTACTGTTCTGAATATAAATAGGTGCATATGTTCGTGTACAGTTTTTGAAATGGATCTGTAAGAGTAACTAGCTATGCATATTCAGTAAATTAGATTATAGTTTTTTAACTAATGTTTTACGTTAGGTACGGGAGGATACCCTCACAAAATCATAAACCAAATGCGCCTGAGAAATTATTTTGTTGTAAATATTATTTTAGGAATATAAAATAAAAACCTTAATATTATTAAAAGGTAGTGAGGTATGTTGTATTACAAAAGTGGCCCCATACATTTTTAAATTAACTATTTGCCTGCCTTCGTCTCTTGCAGCCACGGATTGCAAGAGATTGACGAGTCTCACCGTAACTCATGCCATGCTTATCGTGAAATCATACTCGTTATTATAGAATGAGCCATAAATTAATAATTATAGCTGTACCCTACACATAGCCAGCACCATCAAACTTTGGATACGAGATTATTGATAAAATACGGAGAAATAGAGCCCGCAGGCATACCCGCCGGCTGTTAGGCTAACTGAATTGTGAGGAGGTTCAGTTAGCTTAATAGAGGAGGTTGTCAAAAGAGTATTCTCCAAAGCGAACCAAAATCAAACAAAAGATAATCATGGTTCAAATTGAGTTTTTCCATACAAGCCCATCACGTTTCAAAGATTGATAAACCAACTTTCCTTATAGAGCTTCAATGATACCTCTCGAACGAAATGAGGAAGTTCAAAGTTGCCTTCTCGAGTAAAGAAAGACATTTGGCTGCGATCGACCTCAAAAACTTTGGATATACTACCCCGTGTACTTGATACAGTCATCGATAACGGTTTGAGTAATATTAATAAACCATGTTTGGTTAGAAGATATGTAAAGTTGAATTGTTAAACTGTTTTCTTATTAATGTAATTTGATGATGAAAATTTATTTTCAATTGCAATTAAAAACTATAAGTATCACTGATTACATTTATTTTTTTAAGTTTACTGGCGCCTGGCGTTTTCACCCGCGTAGTTGACGAGTTTGACGAGCTCTGTGGCGCAGCGGGCGAAGGTCCGCCTGCGACGCAAGGGGTTGCGGGTTCGATTTCTGCCTTGGGACAAATGTCTGTATGATCTGCAGATATTTGTTCAGGGTGTTCTGGGTGTTTTTCTTTATATAATAAAAACATCTATCTATGTAGTATAATGTATTAAGTATATCAGTCATCTAGTACCCATAACACAAGCTCTGCTTAGCTTGGGGCTAGATGATGCTGTGTGATTTGTCCAGCATTATTTAATTATTTATTATTATTTAGTTTCCGTTCCTTTGGGAATACGGGGATAAAATAAAGCCTGTTACACACTGATAATGTTGCTTACCATTGGTAAGAGAGTTTTAAAAATCAGTTGAGTGGTTAAAGCGTGAAATCATAACAACCAAACTCACGTTTGCATTTATAATATTAGATATATATGTAGATAGCCATTTATTTGGCAACAAAACAGTACTTATACAAGAAAAACATAAATAACTTACACATTTTTTTTTTGTTAACCAATTTCGTCCTACAGCTGGGCAAAGGTCTCCCCCGAACTGTTCCAGCTTCTCTATCCTTTGAAATATGGAACCAATCACTCACCAACTTTACACTTAAATAATGAAAAATAATACCTAACATTATAGGTAGGTACCTGCACAAGCACATATTAAAGTAAAGATAGTCGGGCACCAGTAAGTATCTTCTGTGCCGCTGTTAGCCAAGAAGGACCAGTCTCAGCTATACGCTGCTCCACACCAGAGGTAGGGTAGCTTCTCGAACACTAACGCAGTCCATTAATTATGATTTAAAATTATAATTGATGCAGACTAAGTAACTGTTACCTATTTTTGAATTTCCTATCGAAAAGAATATATATATATATATATATTATTTATTTGCGATGTATATATATATATATATATATATACATCGCATTACCTATCGATATTCTATCGATATAACATAAAAGAATACCTATCGATATACTTATGGCGATAGGATAATTTGGCTTGTCGTTTCATTCGAAACTTGTAATGTTTATATATCGGCATCTTCTTATCGGATGAAGCAAATAAAGATTGATGTAGTCTGGAAATCATTTACCAATATATAAACTCATACTTGTTGTTTAGACTGAATTTCTTTTAATATTATTGCTATGCGTTAAACAAATTATCTTAAGGGAAGACTATGCACCGAAGACATTATCTTCCTCCAAATAATTATGCTGATTAAACTTTTACGCCAACTACAATCATTAGCTAGAAGCCAAAGTTTTGCCAATAAATCGAGGATAGTCGCCAAACTTAGAGATTAGTTCGTTAATTGCTAGCACCCATTTGTAGGCAAAGAAACAAACTCTAATTAAATAGCCAGTGTCAAAATACGATAAATCACGATAAATTCAACACATAAAATAATGTCAACGAACAGCGAGCAAAATAATTGGATAATTGGATTTAAACAAATTGATAGGTAAACATGTTTTTTTACCCCTGATCATTGACAATCTTTAGGATTGTCAATCTAATATAAATATATATCAGGGGATGTTTTATATCATAACTTTTGTGTTCAGTACGAGTATTTATCAGACTTGAATAAGGTTGATAAAATAAGTAAAATTACCTATTTTAAATCCATTTATCTAAATATTTTTCTCGCTATTCGTTGACATTCTTTTATGTGTTTAATTTATTTAATTTAACGCTTTCACGCCTAAACCTTTAAGCGGATTTTAAAAACTCTATCACCGATAGAAGGCTACATTATCAGCGAGTATCATATACTATATTTTATCCCCGTATTCTATCGGAAACATGCTCTACACGAATGAATCCTCGGGGCGCTACTAGTAAAAACATAGTTTAAAAAAATGAGTCTAATCTTGAGAGAAATATTTTCTATGGAAAATTTGTTTAAATACTGCTAGTTAACTGCTTGTAGTACTGCACTAACTTGTCTGACTCCGCCATAGGTATTCGAATACAAGCATTGGTACGGGGGTACCAGAAAAGGGGGCGAAGGCCTCAAAAGGTCACCAAAGGTCAAAAATGACATTTTTGGGTTTTCGGACGTTTTCGGCCATTTGAAGACTTTTTTTTTTGTGACCTTTTGAGGTCCCTGTGACCGGGGGTCACCAAATCAATCAGTCACCTTCTCTCATTAAGACGGTGCTAACAAAAAAGGTTTCATGTTAATCGGTCAGCGCGTTCGGTTGTAATCGTCAAATATACAGACAGACAGACAGACAGCGCTATGCATATTAGGGAGCTTCGTTCCCTAAATAACAAAAACAATACCAATTTATCATAAAGTTAAACATTGTAAACCGTCGTACTATTTCTGCATTCTAATTATATTATATAAAGTTATCTATAAAAAGCTAATTCTGCCCAAAGCACCATTGATCCATGGAAGCAATAATACGTCTCCTAGGTACGAGTACTGTGTCGCCTTTTACGCGTCCGCCACTAAGCTTATAAAGCTCTTCTAAATGAAAACAAGAAAGGTTTCTACGTCGTCAGCCCTAATTTGATACACCCACATTTTGGCGGTCTCTAATCTTAATGAGTCGTAAAGTGATATTGTGTGCGCTAAATTGATTCTGATACATAAACTTACAAGTCTATTATACATTAACAACACTTTTTACCCGAGAACGGCTGGACTGATTTTAATGATCTTAGATTTATCTGAGCCCGAGTTAACATATAGGCTATTTAAATGTTGTGAAAATTCACAGAAAAAATAATTATCACGTAAATTCATTTTCCCATACATTTTATATGGATGATGTGATGACACTTTTTGGTTGTCAAATATTTAAAGGTTCGTTCAGGGAGTTTCATCATTCCTCAGGGTTAGTTGCCATACTCACCACGCTTGGTAGGCGGGTTGGCGAGCGCAGTATGGGATGCTGATACATATAAAGACGCTGCTGCCCATCTTCCGGAGGTATAACTTAGCAGGTCATGAGAGGGATCCACGGGTATGGTATGCAATAGTGGGCAGATTTGATTGTCCTCTGGTAGGAAAACTTATAGGAGAAAATATGTCCCACAGAGGACAAAATCCGTATTAGTTTTTAATTATTAAATTGTGTGTTTTTCTTTATGGAATTGTCATTGTTGTCTGAAATAAAATTACTTTTTTTTTATTTTTTTTTTTAATGCTTGACAAATCACACAGCCTCATCTAGCCCCAAGCTAAGCAAAGCTTGTGTTATGGGTACTAGATGACTGATATACTTATTACGTTATACTACATAGATAGATATTTTTATTATATATAGAAAAACACCCAGAATACCCTGAACAAATATCTGCAGATCGTACAGACATTTGTCCCGAGGCGGGAATCGAACCCGCAACCCCTGCGTCGCAGGCGGACCTTCACCCGCTGCGCCACAGAGGTCGTCTTTTTTTTTCCTTTTCGTATTTTAATAATATTATATTATAAATTGATATGTCCCAAAATACTAAGCGAGAAGCGGTCGTAGGCACCACAGATTATTTGCTTGTCATCCAGCTCGGACACATCAAATACAAGTACAAATATCTATATTGTAACAACAAGGTGGTAACAATTTCGTAGCACGCCCTGAATCCCAAACTTGCGTTAGCTGTATGTTGGGAGTCAGTTCCTTCACCATTTTATGTAAAACAACTGTTACAAAAAAACAACATGTTAATAAAACTAAAAATGTTGAGTAACCCCCGAAACTGCCTATTCTCGGAGGTTACACCCTTCTTTTGTGTCTGTGGTTAAAAAACAAAAACAACATCAGCTAACAATGTAGTAGTTTAATATATAATACCTAATAGTAGTCCTAATTTTATTTATATGTCACTAGGGGTTTAAGCGTTTCATTACATCCAATTTTGTGTTGAACTTATATTTTACTGTGTATTACATTGTTTTTTGTAGGATTCCGTAGGGTAACTAGGAATAGTTTCACTTTGTCTGTATGTCTGTCTGTCCCTCTGTTAGCGGCTTAGCAAGGAGACTATTAGTCCTAGAAAGCTGTAATTTTACATGGACACAAAACAATGACGCCGAGATAACGCTCAATTTCAAAGAACAAGAACAAATTCAAAGAATTTCAACTTCTAACAGCGCGTGGCCCAATACGCACCTGGTCTAGTTTATTTAATGTATTGTCTGCTTCTTGGGACTGGTGGGAAAAAACAAAAACCACAACTGAAAGGATTTAGGATAGATTGGATTTTTCGCCTTTGCCCAGCCGTGAGACGAAATGAGCTAAAGAAAAGAAAATTAAATCGGCTAAGTGCGAGTCGAGCTCGCGCACGAAGGGTTCCGTTCCATTATTTGGCAAAACAACTTAAATATTCTATAAATACTTATTTTATTCTGGTTTTAGTATTTTTTGTTATAGCGGCAACATAAATACATAATCTGTAAAAAAATCAACTGTCTTAGCTATCACGGTTCATGAGATACAACCTGGAGAGAGACAGACAGACAGATAGACGGACAACGGAGTCCCGTTTTTACCCTTTGGGTACGGAATCCTACAAAGTTAACTTCTATAAAAATGATGAAACAAATAAATAGACACGTCTATTGCGACTCTGTATTCTTTTTATTTAGATTTAATTTAATTTAAATTTTTGATTTAGGTCACTTTTCTACTAAAGGTGCGTAATGTGTACCCTTAATTGTTTCTGATATTGATTGCTTGCAGAAATGGACCTTCAAGACAATCCTTTTTACTGTCCACTTTTAACGCTATTCAAACTAAACTAATTACTAGAAGCTTAAATTGCGGCTTAAGTTGGTTCGGTCAGTTTGGCACGTGTTTGGCCGGTGCTATCACTGGATACTGCCAATTTTAACTGAGGGGAAAACTAACTTTACATATTTAATCGAATTATATTGCAGCGTGTGCCTGGAATATTCTAACAAATCTGGTCCAAATCCAGATTTGTTATATATATAATAAATAAAATATTTTTGGAAATCATAAGCGAAAGTATCTTTTTAAAAGCATTTCACAAACAATCTAAACAATTATTTATTACAATATTAATCAAGAACACTGATTAAATATTCAAGTCTTATCAAACAAATAATTTTACAGCACTAATAAAGCTATTCAAACATTATGTTCTGTTATATCATAACATATGTTCTGTTGTGTGTAATTTAGACCTTTTATATATTTGCGTAATTTTGATTTTAGTTCATTATAAGTCATATTATTTAGTGTAATTATTTTGCTTAAATGTTTATATAAATGTGACCCTAAAAAGAAATAATGCTTTTGAGCAAACCGGGTTTTACATAGTACGTTTTGGTAAAGTTTATCTTTTCTTTGTTTTGTACGTATGTGTTCGAAATTGTTATCATGTATGTCGTTGCAAAAGTATGACTTGCTGAATGAACAACTGCCTAACACTTAGAACCTGGCAGTCTTTATAGAGCTTTGTGGTAGAGTATCTGTACGGATGAGAATTTGCAATTTTGAGTATCGCTCTCTGTGCTCTCTCAAGTGGAAGCATATGCGTTTTAGAGGAACCATCCCAAGCTGCAATACATCAATAGAGATTGTGTAACAGAAACTGATACAGAAGACCACAGATGGGCATCGAAACTTTTCATGTTAAAAAATCACGGGTGGCTATGATGTATACCTATCCGTTTATCGCCGCACCAGCTTACTCACCGATTACTCGTCATCATCCTCATCATCATAATCTTCATCATTACCATCATCATCATCTGATGATGATGATGATTGCATGATTGCATGGTGATCCATCAACAGGGACATTGATGTCCGTTTCTTTTGTTGAAAAATTAAATAAAATTTGTTTTAGGATGTAAGATGTTAGCGACTAAATAATCTGAACAACGATAAACAGAACGTGGGCACTGCTAATGAGTGGTTGTTCTCATTAATCGAATGCAACACGCAATCTGATTCGATACCGGTTAATTAATACCCAGCGATACAGCTAATTGTGACGGTTATTGCATAATTGCTCCAATTGATTATGTAAACATAAGGGTTTCGTGACTTTCATGCCGTGGAGCACCCCACGTAGTATAGTAGTATGTTAGTAGTATGTCGCCCCTCCTCTCTCGCTGGATGCAATAAGAATTACGGAGGTATCCCTTATACCTCCGGAAGATGTGCACCAACGTGTTTCCGTGCATCGACATTCCATACTGCGCTCGCCAAGCCTAGCGTGTTCATCATCTTAGTCGTAGCTGGACAGCTACGACTAAGATGATGATGAAGATGACGTCCACTGCTGGACATAGGCCTCCCTCACGGATCTCCAAGATCATGAGTGGTTGTTGCCATACTCGCCATACTTAGCAGGCGGGTGGACGAGCGCAGTACGGGATGTTGATATACGGAAACACGCTGCTGCCCATCTTCTGAAGGCATCTCTTAGCAGATTCTTATTGCATCCACGGCCAAGGGAGGAAAGGCAACATTCTACAGCCGGCACCCTGCAACAAAGCGTGTTCGCATGATCAGTACTGGGAGATACAGGAAAGAGGCCAGCAGTAGACGTTCTACGGCTGAGATGATTGCATAATTTCAGCCGTAAAACGTCCACTTCTGAACACAGGCCTCCCTCATGGATCTCCATGAGGGGTAGTGGCCATACTCAGCACGCTTGGCAGGCGAGTGAGCGAGCGCAGTGGTAACATTCTACTGCCGGTACCCCACGGCAATGAGTCCTCGTCACGAGATGATTGCATAATTGCTTCAATTAATTATGTAAACATGAGGTTTTCGTGACTTTCGCGAAACGGAAAAGTTTTAATCACGGCCGGTTCTCGCAACTTCGATTCGTTTCCTGTTGTTTTAACTTTCTTATTGGAATCACTTTTCTTGTTTTAGCATATCTGTTTCAAATTTTTTAATGGCAGTTTATAATTTTTTTTTTAATAATGCTGGACAAATCACACAGCATCATCTAGCCCCAAGCTAAGCAGAGCTTGTGTTATGGGTACTAGATGACTGATATACTTAATACATTATACTACATAGATAGAATTTTTTTATTATACATATATAGAAAAACACCCAGAACACCCTGAACAAATATCTGCAGATCGTACAGACATTTGTCCCGAGGCGGGAATCGAACCCGCTTCCCCTTGCGTCGTAGGCGGACCTTCGCCCACTGCGCCACAGAGCTCGTCAAGTACTCAATAAATAACAATTGACCGTGAGAATTGGAGGACAAAATTGGTATATCTTGGCCAGCAAATAGGAAAGCATCTAACAAAAAATGTATGTAAGCTTAATATTTTGTTACGTATACTAATAATGTATTTTATTTTTTACAGGTAAGTCCCAATCATTCCCTGAAAAACGGATATTGAATGCTAAAATGAAAAGTACACGTAAGTCAAACAATTATCGGTGTCTGCTTTCCTCACGGCAAACTCGAATGCTTGTCATCACACGTGTTCACAAACATATATGTTTACTTGAGGCAATCACGCAAATATACAAACAGTAACGCGTGAAATGCTTCTACCGTAAATTGGCTAGGCTCGAAGGGTTTACGACGAGACTGCGAAAGTTGATAGCGTGATTTTCATTACATCGAATACTTGTGTCGATAGTTCGTTTGCCTGGGTTTTCTGGGAGAAATAAGAGCGCCAACTTGTTAACCCAACTTTATTTTATTATTTGTCTACAATCTTTCATTGTGTACGATAAAATGTTGATGCTATCTTTTCGTTAGTTAGATGTTTTATTAGTGTGGTAACGTTTGGTCGAAAAACTTTATTTAGACAAACTTAACAGCGATAGATCGATGATATATTATATATATACATATGTATATAGTTCTTAGCATTTATTAATAAAAAATGTAATGTTACAGGTCAGGCTACAATGTTGTTACAATTGTAATAATACAACATGACAACATAAATAAAGTTTTTTTTCCATTAATCTATGCTAATATACCTACTAATAAAAATATTATAAAGAGGAAATATTTGTACTATGTATATTTGTAACAAGTGAACTTAAAAACTACTGGACTGATTTTCTAAATTATTATATTTTATTCCCGTATTCCTACGGAAACGGGAACTACGCGGGTGAAACTGCGGAGTGCGGCTATTTATAACTAAATATAGGCACTAGTTATAATTATAGGTACTAGCTATAAATATAGGTACCTACTAGTAAATTCTGCGTAAACTACTACTATCGCAGTCTTTAGTATTGTTAACCAAAAGTGGTTAATTTTACATGGATAAGTAAAGACTTATCCATGTAAAATTAAACATTTTGATAAAATTTTCTTTTCCATGAAATTTCGTCGTCTCGTAGGGAACACAGGCTCGAAGGCTTCAGGCTTCATTATGAGTATAGATGACGTTTCCGCGAGCGCTATTGAGATTAGGCACGCGACAATCCGCTCCTTTCACAACACGCATTTCAAAACACCTTTCCTCCTTGATATAAGGGTTGGGTAATTTTCACGCGTAAAATGTTTGTTTATCGTGCCGATGGAAATATCGCAGGTTTTATAAACAAAGTATATAAAAAGTGGTATAGTTTGCGTTAGAAGCAGTGTATTGCGGGCTGTCCATGACTCGCTCAAATGACATTTATTTATTAATTCAAAATATAACGTCAACAACGGTAACATTTAAGTGATTTAATTTATGTTTAACTTTCTTTTCAAATACAAGCTTATGTTCCACATGTATGGTGGCCGAAGATGGGACAGAGGAGTGTCGGGCGGCCGGTGATTTTTAATGACATTTTTAATGGTTTATTGCCATACTTTAGCCGTGGGGTGCCGGCAGTAGAATGTTACCCCTCCACTCCTATCCGTGGATGCAGTAAGAGCCTGCTAAGGGACACCTCCAGAAGATGGGCAGCAGCGTCTTTCCGTATATCAACATCTCATACTGCGCTCACCAACCCGCCTACCAAGCGTGGTGAGTATGGCAACTACCCCTCATGGAGATCCATGAGGGAGGCCTTAGTTCAGTAGTGGACGTTTTACGGCTGAAATGATGATTGCCATACTCGCTTGGGAGGCGGGTTGGCGAGCGCTGAACGGGACACGTAAAGTTGCTGCTGCGTCGCTTCTGGAGATAATCCTTGGCATATTCTTACTGCATCTACGGACAATTTTATTATAAATACCTACCTCTTAGAGGAATCATCCTGACATGTATGTACATGTACAATAATAATCCTGCAGATCAATCTTCATGGCCTGAAATGCGGAATTCCGCAAATTTATAGTGAATACAGAATTTCTAATTAGAAAATTAAATTTGCAGCTTCTAATAGTTCCTCCAAAACACATTATTTCATCTAAATGGTAGCTTAAACTATAAGCCTGCGTGCACACTCACAGTACCTTTCACGGCGTAAACTAGGCCAACATTCAAGCTTATCGGCCTGAGCTTTGAATGAATGAAATAGTTTTGTTGTTAGTTGTCGGTGCTTGTTGTATAAAAAATGGTAAATAAACCGTAACGCCGTTCACATATTTTTATTATATACGATATATTATAGATGATAATACAGCGTCAGCTATAGTACAGCTGTAATACAGGTACTATTAAAATTTTGTTATTGTTTTGTATTTTTTTAACCGTATTTATGGTAAGTATAAAGTCTCTGAATTCATTATTTTATTATATAAAGAAACTCATTATTATTTGGTACAACGTCCCAGGGGACATTGTTTGGCATGCCAACAAGCTTTCCTCACAATATTTTCTTTCACCGTTAAAGCACGTGACGACATATTCAAGAAACAAAAATCCATTGGTGCACGGCCAGTATCGAACCCAGGAGTGATAAATTGCTTTGAAACCTCTCTTAATTTTAATATTTGATATGTCCACGTTAATATGCCCAAGTTCTGGTATATTTAAGTATCTGATTTCATTTAACGGATTACACCTTGATACATCCGAAAGGTGGGCAGCAGTGTCTTTACGTCTTTCAACATACCGTACTACGGTCGCTATCCCGCTGCAAAGCGTGATAAGTTTGGTAAGAACCCATCATGATATGTACTGGAGATCTATGGGCCCATGTGTACATCCTACAGTTGAGATGATGATGATATTTACATTGACTCGGGAATTTATTGCGTGTTCACTGCAGCAGTCACGGACTCGGTAACACTATGATTTTATTTTAGCATGCCGTGATTTTAGACTCAAACGAAGTTAGCCAAAATCGTAAACCGGATAAATTATGACTAACAGTTTCGTTAACACTAACGGGCATTTGACGTAAATAACATTGGTAGATAAACTAAATGTTTTGCTAGATAATACGGAATGCAGCTTTGTGAAAATATTTTCCATACAGTTGCATTTTGTTTATCTTCTTATGAGACGTGTTATAGCCTGAGTAACACTCTAGGCGAAACTTCGTACCGCACCGCACCCCTTTTGCAGCGGCACCTTCCCGGTCCAAAAGCATAGCCTTTGTACGAAATACTCCCTTACAATATGCATTATTTATGTGAAAGATTTCTTAAATCGGTTTAGTAGTTTTTAAGTTTATATAACATTACAAACACACAACGGGGAAGCCCCTTTATAATATTGAGAGACTAGCCGCACTCCGCGGTTTCACCCGCATAGTTCCCGTTCCCGTGGGAATACGGAGATAAAATATAGCCGATGTTACTCAGGGACAATTTAGCTTTCTAATGCTGAAAGAATTTTGAAAATCGGTCTAGTATTTTTTGAGTTTTTTCGTTACAAACATACAACAGACAACACACAAAATATAAATCTATCCTCTTTATAATATTACTAGCCGCACCCCGCAGTTTCATTTGCGTAGTTCCCGTTCCCGTGGGAATTTCGAAAAATCCCCCCTTAGTGCACCTCTAGGATACTCAAGGTATATGTGTGCCAAATTTCAAGTCTCTAGGTCCTGTGGTTTAGGCTGTGCGTTGCCTTTCAGTCACTCAGTCAGTAACGGAAGAGTTTTATATTATATTGTTTAAGAGTATAGATATATACTGACTGTCTACCTACCGAATCCAATTGTGAATCTAAACCATCCATCATATTCTTGTAGCACACAAAACAAAAATCTTTTAACTCCTAAACGGCTGGACCGATTTGGATAAAATTGCGTTTATATTTCAATGGATTCCTGGATGGTTTGAAAACACAATTGGACCATGTAGGTCGCCACCTACTGGGTCCAATTATGTTTTCAAACTCAAATGCTGTCGGTAGGTATGTTGCCAAATCAGCGGGCAGGGCGGCGTCTGCCGGGTTCGCTAGTCTGTTATAAAATGTATCAATGGAAAGATGCCAAGTAAGCCAAGACAGAACCATCGCTCTAGTAAACTGTGAAGCTACTATTAAGTTTAACGTGTTATAAACAGCGGCCCTGAGTGTGGCTGTATCCGAACGGAACTGCGCTTTCGCACGTGTTAGATTTATGGATAATTTTGATAAAAGAAATCATAAACTTATGCTTATGCTTCTGAAATCTATGGTTTAACACTTGAATAATGTAATATTTTTACGAGTAAGGCTGGTTTTACATTTAATGTTAGTTTTCTGTTTTACACAAGTAATCAATGTATATAGAACTTGTTATATACATATTTTCATTGTATTTATTATGTTAAACACATACTTTGCAGTATTTTTGTATAATTACAACTAGATAACAAGTTGTTCGACTCGACAACGTGGTAGTTGTTTACTTGCTTCTATAAAAAGGCCGTCGCTAGAGCGACGGGGGGCACTTTAGTTTCAACTGTCGGACAGGACGGAGCTCTGCAAATATCACGGAGTCAAAGCTAAGTTAAATTACTTAACGATTTACGGTATTTATTAAACATGTAAAATTATGTAATTACTTATTAGAAGTTTTGGTTTAGAGTCATTTAGTTAGTAAATGTGGTAACGTAACTGAATAACGAAGTATTATAATGATGATGATGACGATGATGATGATGATGGTAACGACAAATAAAATACAACGTTTAAATAAGTGTTGTTTTAATAAGTATCCAAAAGTTAGTTATATTCCTGGCCACAGTATATTATACCTTTATATTTATTTTTAAAATCATACAATAAGGCCAAATCTCTTATCAGAAGTGCGATCTGAACTACTCAAATATGAAATTAATACCCTCTTTTTTTTTTAGACTTGCCAAGGCCGTACGACGTGGACAGAGGCGTTGTGGAAAGTCTGCTGAGAGCTATTTCAAACCCTGTGAACTTGGGGATAATTATTTCTTTGCCGCCTTTTGACCCCGAGACAAATGACAACGGTGCCGAAAGCTGGTTTAACTCGCCCTATCGCTGAACATCCTGAGATGGAGTAGCAGCACGACGGTAGCCAAAGCCGGTAAAGGAATCGGCTGTGCTGTGTTACGAAAGCAATGGACAAAAATAAATAATAAGGTAGGATTAGAGATTTTTTCTAATCTGCGTTGAAATATCAGTACCCTAGAAAAACAAAACCTGTCTAAAAAAAAAACATACTAAAGATGACTGTATTATTGCTGACATTGTTGGCAACAAAATCATTATTGTAATTATGCTAAAAAAAAAAGAACCTTTAAAATATTATTACTGAAGGGTAACTAATACCATAATAGCCCAGTCCGTTATGGCGAATGATGTGACCCAGTTCATCATTTTAAATAAATTAATACATTATAAAAGTAAGCATAAAACGATATTGCAATTACTTATTTCAAAAGTAAGACAAGTTTATTGCGTCTGTTTATGAGGAAGTTATCATTATGGGGGTTAGGATAATAATAACATAAAATTCGAGAAATTTTAGGTTTTTCAAGTATCTTGGTTTAAAAAAGATCACATTCGCATTATTTAGGTACAACAAAAAAAAAAAAACATTCCGGGGCAGGAGTTTCTGAATTCGATAGCCAAATATATTTAACTCCATTAGATTATCTATTATTTATAGTTCGAGATATTCACTTCTTAAGAACAAAATTAATTTTCATAGAAAACGTAATATTATGTAAAAAGTAGGTACAGCTTTAATAGTCAAGTTTACAGTAGCGGTCAAATGCCTAACTTAACAGGAGGTATAAAAAAAAACAAGTATATATTTTTAGTCCCTAACTTGTAGTAAAAAAAAACGCTTAAACTTGTGGCTTCCTTGACATTATTTGACAATTTGTTTAAAAGTCGTTTATTCATTGTTTCCTTTTTATAAAAAAAATACAGCTTACATCGATAAAGTAAATAATTGAATAGTATGCCAAGCACATAGACACTAAATAATCACAGCCATAAAAAAAAAAATAACCAAGGTTGGTGCTAATAAAAACATTATATGGTATAATATATAATAATACTGCTGTCTTACTAAAAAAAAAGGCACATTTGACACCTAAATTAATATTTGTTGACTAAAAAAAAGGCTTATGTAATGGTAATTAGGTTAAAAGGACATGTTAGGAAAAGAAATATTTTTTTTTATATTTTGTTTACTAGAAAATGCTAATTTAACAAGGGTTGATATCAGTGGATTAGAAAGGCTAATTTGGTATTAAGACATTCCTTTTAGATCTTAAATAAACCTTTTAAATCAAAGACATATAACGAAAGGGGACAAGTAACTAATTGTGTCCATTGTATGTAATACAATTAGAGAGTGTTAAGATCTGATAACGTTATATTAACTTAAGGTTTCAAAACACATGTTTATTAAAAAATCCTTAAAAGCTTAACTGACAGGAACTTTTGTCATTTTATGCAAAACAATTACCTTAATTGGATCACTAGCTCTCTTGATAATTGCAGTGGGTAGTGGGTTCAATCGTTTTTTATTTGTGCGAGAATTAATCTTGATCGGACGATCGATAACAAAATGTCAAATAGATAACTGTCAAAACAGAAAGTAAAAGATAATTATTGTTCTTTGGCAGAGGGAGAAAACACGGGAATTCAATGGAGACTTACTACTTTATACGATATTATATCAGAATGGCCAAGCAATTCATGGGAAGATATTGGGGAGATACAACAAACACCATACACAACAGTTTAAAAGTCACTAGATTTTCCCCATCATCAGCATTATCATGAGGTTATAGTTGAATAGAGAATAAAATATATGTACTATCTACACAAGCTAGCCTACATAAATAGTTCACAATCAGTTATAAATGTACTATTAAGTAGATAGCACTGCAATGCCTAGATATAGTGCTGATCATTTAAATAACGTTTTATAGATCAAGTTAATTATTTAAAACTCAAATTATATAAATAAAAAAAAATGGAAATTATTGCAGTTAGAGGGCCAGTTAAATATATATACATAAATATATAGGTTCGTAAGGAAACAGAATTTATAAAAAAAAAAATTATTAACAATTTAAATGAGTAAGAAGATACACAACAAAGCCAATAATTATAAATGATTGAGACTGAGGTCTACTTGAAAAAGTATACTATATAACTGATACTTAAATCTATGTAAAGTATCTAAGTATAGTAATATTTCTAAATCAATAAAATTGACATTGAAAGACTATCTTACGATGAAAGATAATAAGAATAAAAGTAATAAGGAAAAAAAATCAAGTACTAGGTTAAATTGGTTCAATAATAAATAAACTAATTGCATTAAGCATTTTACTTGGACCCAAAAAAAAAAATCATTAAACACTCAAAGTGTATTGGTTTGATAAAATTGTAATTCAAGGATTGATTTGATAAAGTAGTGATAAATGTTTTGGTAATATAATAACAACGTGAAAATGAATATAAATAAAAGTATAACATAAAAAGAACGATAAACATTAATATTAAATTAAAGGACTAGGTCTAGGTATATGAAACTATTTTTGATTGGATGTACCGTGTTAGATTAATAATTTGATGTTTTAAGTTTACATTTTTACTTTTATCAATAGAAAATAATTCAGTGGAATTCATCTTATGTTAATGATGTTATTGAAGTCACTAATCAAACTCACGCTGGTCTGATTATATAGTAGTACGATTAAAATATGTACGAAAGATTTAAAACTGATATACTTGTATAACAGGAAGGTTTAATGAAAAGTAAAACATGTACGAAAGATATAAAACTGTTCTACTTGTATAACAGGAGGTTGATGAAAAGTAAAATGTGTACGAAAGATAAAACTGATATACTTGTATAACAGGAAGGTTAGTGAAAAGTAAAACATGTACGAAAGATATAAAACTGTTCTACTTGTATAGCAGGAGGTTGATGAAAAGTAAAAAGTGTACAAAGAATATAAAACTGTTCTACTGGTATTACAGGGAGGTTTAAAAAAAAATGTGATGTGAACTTCGAGAACGAAGTTCAGGTCAGTCTGGCCGTGTTAGATTTATGGATAATTTTGATAAAAGAAATCATAAACTTATGCTTATGCTTCTGAAATCTATGGTTTAACACTTGAATAATGTAATATTTTTACGAGTAAGGCTGGTTTTACATTTAATGTTAGTTTTCTGTTTTACACAAGTAATCAATGTATATAGAACTTGTTATATACATATTTTCATTGTATTTATTATGTTAAACACATACTTTGCAGTATTTTTGTATAATTACAACTAGATAACAAGTTGTTCGACTCGACAACGTGGTAGTTGTTTACTTGCTTCTATAAAAAGGCCGTCGCTAGAGCGACGGGGGGCACTTTAGTTTCAACTGTCGGACAGGACGGAGCTCTGCAAATATCACGGAGTCAAAGCTAAGTTAAATTACTTAACGATTTACGGTATTTATTAAACATGTAAAATTATGTAATTACTTATTAGAAGTTTTGGTTTAGAGTCATTTAGTTAGTAAATGTGGTAACGTAACTGAATAACGAAGTATTATAATGATGATGATGACGATGATGATGATGATGGTAACGACAAATAAAATACAACGTTTAAATAAGTGTTGTTTTAATAAGTATCCAAAAGTTAGTTATATTCCTGGCCACAGTATATTATACCTTTATATTTATTTTTAAAATCATACAATAAGGCCAAATCTCTTACACGCGACCTGACTTTCCTTTTACGAGTTAAGAACACCAGCCACTAAAGTGGGTTCCCTAGGACAGTGTAAACAGCATCCTATCGTCATCGACTCCCACTTCACCTACTGCTGTGTCGCTCTAGTAAACTGTGAAGCTACTATTAAGTTTAACGTGTTATAAACAGCGGCCCTGAGTGTGGCTGTATCCGAACGGAACTGCGCTTTCGCACGCGACCTGACTTTCCTTTTACGAGTTAAGAACACCAGCCACTAAAGTGGGTTCCCTAGGACAGTGTAAACAGCATCCTATCGTCATCGACTCCCACTTCACCTACTGCTGTGTCTGTACACACTAGGGGGTTTCTTTAGTTTATGCGATAGTGTATCTGACACGGTCGTGTGATAGTCCAAGCCATCGCTTTTTCGCGAGTACTTTCTTTTTACGAGTTAAAAACATAGACATAGACAAAGCATAATAGATCATTGAAAAAAAACAACGATTGGAAAAGAGACTATGCTGTTGGTTGTTCCTTCCCGGCAATTTTTCTATTATCTTTCCTACGATATAATTATTGGCATTTGCTGTCTTGTGTCATAAATTATATTACCGCAATCGGTACAAGTCAGTTTGATATAAGCTATGAAAAAATCTTTCCTATGTCTGCGAAAAAAACATTAGACAATATAAAGATCTTAGTTTTATATTTTCCGTACGAATTATTATTTTAGCCTTAGTGGACAGCCTCCTCAACACTACATCATAACTATAACGTTACGTAAAGATTTCCTTCACTTGTTTTTGTTAAGTTATTAATACAACCTTTAAGACATTTATAGCCATATAGGTCAAGGATTGTTTACAAAAAAGCTCACCTCGTGCTTTAAGAACCCTCTATATACCTACCTTAAATCATTCGGATATGGATTAAGTAACTTTAGTAAAGTGAGTTGGCCTTTCACGTAGTCATAGGACATTCCAAGTACTGATAAAGAGAGGGTTGTGGCCATACTCACCACGCTTGGCAACCGGGTTGGCGAGCGCAGTATGGGTTGTTGATACAAGAAAAGGCGCTGCTGCCCGTCTTGCGGAGGTTCCCTTGGCATTCATGTTGTACGGGATGCTGCCAGTACCTAGGAAATTGTTACTATAGTAGGTATTCAGTAAGTGGAGGAAAAAAATTCTATAACGATAAATGGTGGTTTTATCGATGTTACCATAATTTCGGAAGGACTTTTCTTGTAAGTTGTCTCGGGATACCTGTCAGTTTCTCCTTTTAGCGCAGCGCAGGCATCTCATCTACTTTGAATAGAAATTACCAAATCGACGAAATTTTGTCTCAGGCTGCCGCACCCGTTTGTCTTTATCGGTGCTTCATCGCTATTGAAAATTCCTTCCCCTTACAGAATAACAGCAATCTGATTTAATTTTCGATTTGACCTAAATAGTATATTATAGACACCTTTTGGTATGCGATCTTTGATAATTTGATCTGACATGATTTGACATGATTGTTCTAAATAGTGGAGTTTAATAATGATACGAGTTTTTTGGCCTGGTTAACTTTACTTAACTTATTAAAATGTATGTTTATCGTAGTTATTGGTGGTAAAAATGCACGTTGGTGCATTTGTGTTTTCTTTTTGTTCCTTGTTTATCATAGAGTTTGCTATAAGTGGAGTTTAATATTGTTTTGAGTATATTGGTCTGGATACCTTTCTTTTTATTAACTTTTATGTTTTATTGTTTGCTAATGCTTTTGTTTTAGCAGTCATTTTCTTGTTTAGGTTTTCTTTTTTACCAAAATTAACAAACTAAGCTATCACAGTGTCCATTACGATGCAGCGTGCTAAAGCGCAGTGTTCGTAGTTCAAAGTCAAAACACTAAAAGGTAACAAGTCAAACCTATTTGGGATATTCAGTAAGACTGCAATTTGCAGGGCCTCAGTGAGGGGTTCGCACAAAATTACTTGCCACTAGACAGAGAAAGTCCATTAGGTTTTATGGGTTACTCCCCAGGACGAATAGGCGAGCTTCCATCGTTGAAATTAATTAAATTCTGACGTGAAAGCGACTCGAATGCGAAAAAAGTGTGATGAAAAATCGAGGCAGGTATCTTTGAGAACGAATTGTAGGGCTTTCAATTAGTATGAGCTTTTATTATGTTCAAATATCTATATGAATATACTATACTATATGAATCTAATATGGTATCTATTAAAATAAGTTTTCTAAGTTTTTTTTATCTAAAATAGGTAAAATGGGTATAATTCATCTTCCGTAATTGCTTCTGACTTGAAAGGCTAATAATTAGTCGTCGATGGAAATGCCTACTACCTCTTTTTTAACCTCTAAAAGGAATGTATCTGTATTACAAATGTCGGTATTATTACGCCTCGGGACAAATGTCTGTACGATCTGCAGATATTTGTTCAGGGTGTTCTGGGTGTTTTTCTATATATAATAAAAATATCTATCTATGTAGTATAATGTATTAAGTATATCAGTCATCTAGTACCCATAACACAAGCTCTGCTTAGCTTGGGGCTAGATGATGCTGTGTGATTTGTCGAGCATTATTTATTTATTTATTTATTTATTACCATAAGTTTATAACAAGACTAATTTAAGTTTTTTTTAAAGGCTTTGGAATGTCAAGCCAATAGAAATATCCTGCAATTTTGTCTATGGCAGGAAATCTATTCCATCCTAACCAAGCACCATGGTGCTTTAGCATGGTGCTAGATTACAATATTAACTCATGAGTTAATATTGTAATCTAGATTTTAAATCATACACGAAAAAGCTGAAAGAGCTTAGTGTTATAATTAATAATGATGTTTTGAATAACATTTTTAACCACGACAAAATGGATGTTTAGTTGTAGTAGAACTTTTTCTGAAACACCCGGGAAAGTTCCTCCACCATACTTATTTCAACCGCCATGCAGTTTTGTCTGCATTGCTGTGTTTCGGTTTGAAGGGTAAGGGGGCCCGTGAAATTACGGGCATACTTGACCTTACAACTCAATGTCTCAGGGTGACGGGCGCAATGCAGTATAGCGTTGGTCACGTGCTCAGTGAACACCGCGGTATTGCAGTTGTAATAGGTAGAAGTTACCGCTTAACATCAGGTGGGCCTTCGGCTTGTCTTTTCATTTAGTAGTATAAAAAAATGTGTAGTGTATGGTGAGAGGTTTTTAATATAATACTATAGGTTTCAAGCTTGCGAGTTCGATCCCCGCCTGGGGACATGTTTGCTTTTACAATTTTTTTTTATCAACCATATTGTCCCACTGCTGCTTTTACAAATATCTGCAGATATTTGTCTGGAGCATGAAAAACATACTTAAGCATTATGATTAGTATGTTTTTTATCACTACCTTCATTTTAGCCGTAGGACTTCCACTGCTGGACAAAGGCCTCCTTCATGGCCAAGTGCTGATCATGAGGGGTTGTTGCCATACTCACCACGCTTGGCAGGCGGGTTGGCGAGCGCAGTACGTGATTTTGATATACGGAAAGACGCTGCGCCCATCTCCCGGAGGTATCCCTTGACAGATTCTTACTGACCACGGCGTGAGGTGTATAAATGTAACTTTAAGTATTCCATTAATCATCTGGTTTTTGTAGTACGTTATCTTTGCTTCGTTTGGAATAAAATGGTGCTGTATGTAGCGTCCAGCATTACTGTATTGTTATATACCGTATATGTACATGGAAAGATTTTTCTAAAATAGTGTTCCATTTCAAAAGTTTCAATGGAGGCACATTTTTAGCGTAACGATGTACCTAAAATTTCCCGCGCCTTTTGTCGCCTTTCCACGGCGGCAATCAGCATGCCATTCTTTTGGGCCTTTGCACTACGGAACGTCTCTTTCTTATAATTCTGTAAAGTTGTCCCTAATTGCTGAAGGATTTAACAGTGGGTATCTGAATGTGTGCAACGTTTGGAATGCTATTGCACTTTGAATACAATTTATGGTATTTTAAGTTTTTATAAACACATTAAAGTCGTATTCTGCACGTGTCAACTGTGGACAAAATATACTAAAAGTTGGTAGGTATGTATGTATATGAGTGGCCTACAACAGTATATTTGAACGAGCGAGCGAAGAGAACGAAGCTCTTAGTGGCAACTAGGCGATCCGGCTGAATGTTTGTATGTATATATACATATGTCCGTGGGTTACCGGCAGTAGAATGTTACCCCTCCTCTCATGCCCGTGGAAGCAGTAAGAGCCTGCTAAGGGATACCTCTGGAAGATGGACAGCAGCGTCTTGTCGTGTATCAACATCCCGTACTGCGCTCGCCAACCCGCCTGCCAAGCGTGGTGAGTATGGCAACTACCCCTCATGGAGATCCAAGAGGGAGGCCTGTGTTCAGTAGTGGACGTCTCACGGCTGAAATGATGATATATATGTATGTATGTCCAAAATTTTTGTCCGAGAATAACTCTTGAACGGAGGATCGGATTTTGATGAAATTGAAAACCAAAGAAGATTACATTATTACAAATCGATTGTCGTGGGGGAATTTATATATATGAAATAGTTTTTAAGATATGGGGGTTTTATCGTTTTTTCCTGTCCAAGGATAACACTTGAACAGATGATCGGATTTTGGTTAAATTTAAAACTTAAGGTCATTTACCCTACCCACCCATACCGTATTACTGCAAACGCGGATGCAGTAAGAGCCTGCTAAGGAATGTATGAAAGGAGGGGAACATTCTACTGCCGGCACCCCACGGCTAAAAAAAAAGTATTAAAATTAAATACTTAAACTAAGAAGCAACTCATAAAATAATGAAAATGTATCTTAGACATTTTATCATCATTTTATGCACCTCAAAAGTATTTTCTTAAAAGCTTGCACCGATTTCATACAAATAAATAATGCTGGGACACTTTACACAACACTGTCTAGTTCCAAACTAAGCAAAGCGTGTACGAAATGGCATAGCCATTTCATGCTTAGCTTTTGTTGTCTTTTTAATTTTGTGTAGTATTGTCATATCACTAATATTATAAAGCCGGAAGTTTGTTTGGATGGCGGTGTGTTACCTCTTCACGCAAAAACTAGGCTACGGATTGAGGTGAAACTTTGCACACGTATTGATGTTGACTAGGATTAACACATATGCTACTTTTTATTTGGGTTTAATTCATGCGAAGCGGCGGGCAGAAGCTAGTTTTATTATAAATGTCATATTTAACTTAACAATGTTTTATTCAAATATAGCAAGATCATAAAAACATCGCGTGTTGTCACTCGCATGAGCACTGTTCCACGTTAGTTCACATTAATTAATTATATCACTATCATAATTTGCATGCACTTTAATAATTTTGAAAAGCAAGCAGCGACACGTGAAATACCTACACATTTTACCAATAAGCTTAAAACGTAGGAAAGTACTAAGTGGAAATACGGCTCAAGGCGCAGCTCAGGCGTTTAGTAGCTACATGAATGTATCTAAATTTACGAGTCGAGTCATAAACCGCTCTCTCCGATATTACCTTTCCACGAGACAACACAATGTGCAATGAAATTCTAAAACTTTTCCACAGAAACTTAAATACGTTCTACAAATGTTTTATTCATAGGGAAGTAATTTGCAGAGTTCAGACAGGCATGTATCATGTTTGAGCACAACGCCCAATTACACAACTGTGTTGCGGTTTGTATGCTCCATCTATAAGTAGCATATTACCCTACTCTGTCTGCGGACGGAAATGGATACGCTTTTGTACCCTTCCCACTATATCGTACTCTGGTTGATGGTTGTTGAGATTGCCGCTTCCTTTGAAATAGTAGGATTGTCCACCGCAAATCTGAACTATCAATAAGACCACGTGACTGATCGGATTCGCCTACTGCTGGCATTCTGCGGCAGTAAACATAGGTACTAATTCCAATAAGTATCTTTATTGACGATATAAAACTCGTACACTTCTCCGTAGTTTACGACCATCTGCTTGTGTACCTAAATGCAAATTCCATGTACATAATAATCGGCCTGCACGAACGGGTCTGCTTGCGTAGGTACTAGGTAATATCTGGAGAAGTTTTCTCGTAAAAATTTGGCATTTTGAGGCTGCTCGTAAACCAAGAGTTTGAAAGTGGACTTTTAGCGAATGTCTCGGTCGAACGCGTCGAACTTAGTGCCAAAATTTTAATAAACGTAAGTAAGTGGCTCGCCCGAAATCAGTTTCTTTCACTGTTGTTTTAATGAAAACCAGCTTTACAAAATCGGCAACAGAAAATATAGCTTCGGACAAAAGGAGCTCCCGGATCGTGACTGAACTTTAAACTTTCTTTTCTTTGACAATTTACTCTTAGATTAAAACAGTGATTTCAAAAAAATTAAAAGATGTGACTTTTATTTTTTTTAAATACATTAGAACAATTAAATCTTTTTATAGATATATATCTTGCACAGAACATAATTAAAAGTAAGTAACACTGATCACTTACTTTTGCTAATCCATTTGATATTTAAAGTTAAATGTGGTAAAAGAAATAAGAAAGTCCACTGCGGGTAAGAAAAGCGAGAATCAGTTTAACTCGCCACACCCCAAACAAGTATACATATATCAAAACTCCATTCATTCCATTACTAATAAATTATTACACGTTCCCTCATGTAATAAATAAAGGTACAAAAAAAATCGTGCGTAATTTACTAATATTTGGGCCCGGAAAACAGTATCTACCTAGGTAGTGAGTAAGTGCGTGTGTATTACGCAGGATTGTTTTTATATCTTTATTTACTCGACTAGGTTTCTATAAGTAGGTACTTCTAGAAAATCGTAATGAAAAACCAAAGCCCCCCCTTATCTCCGAAGTTTGCAGAGATAAACCCGTGAAACTTTTATAGCGAATAGAAGTTTATGTAAAGATTATACGAAAGTTATAGCGAACTCTCTAATTTGCATAGTGTTTTTTTAGAAATAATCTAAACTGTAATAAGTGGCAACTAGGCGTTTCGGCTGAATGTTTTTTTTATTTTATATTTTTTATTTTTATTATGTTAGTTTGTATGGCCGCAATTTTTGCGTCGCGTCTCAGGATAACTCTTGAACGGACGATCGGATTTTAATGAATTTATTGGATAGTTTTTGAGATATGGAGATTTATTTTTTTTTGTTTGAGGATAACTCTTAAACTGATCGGATATTGATGAAATTTATTACATAAGGAAATTTCATCAATACAAATCGATTGTCGTAGGAGAATTTTGTTTTGTGGGAAAGTTTTTAAGCTATGGTGGTTTAATCGTTTTTTTTTATCCCAGGATAACTCTTGAACGGATAATCTAATTTTGATCAAATTTGAAACGTAAGAATATTATATTAATATAAATCGATTGTCGAGGGGATGTTTGCTAAGGGATGTAGTTGTTGAGATATGGGGATTTATTAATAGATGTTTTTTGTCCGAGCATAACTTTTGAACATATAGCCGGTTATTACCAACACACGGTTAGTAGCCGATTGAAACGCCTCCTGCGTTTTGCACGTTCTATTCCTGCTACAAATCAAGTTCAATTTCAATGGGACCTTTAGGAAAGAAGTCGCTCGCTCGTTCTTAGTTCGTGGTAAACAACTACTGTAAAAATATACTCTTCATATACACCATCCATCCATATCGGCCGTGGGACGTTCACTGCTGGACATAGACATCCCTTTTGGACCGAGTGCCGATCATGAAGGGGGTTTCTGCCAGACTCACCATTCGGTATGGGATGTTGATACACGGAAAAATGCTGCTGCCCATCTTCCGCAGGTATACCTTGACACATTCTTACTGCATTCACGGACTTTTTGCCCGTGGATGTATGGTGATGTATCACACACAAACACACTTATCTGCAGAAAAAAACAGGTCATCAAATAATAACGATATCTACTATGATATTTACTTTACTTGCAAATGGGACGAAAGGTGCAATGACGTAACAGTCAATGTCGAGACACACTAAAAAGTAGTAAAAAAAAGTAGTACTATTTTGTAAAAAGTAGTTGCATCAATACTGGATTGTTATGTGTCAACGTTTAATGTAAACTGCGGACACACCTCTCAAATATTCACTGTATTTATCCAATGTTCAAATAAACCTGTCCTGAAACATTTCCTTGTAAAAACATTCAAGAAAATATATACAATTTTAACTGGAGTGAAAAGTGAAATTGTATTCAAACATAACATAGTAATATAATAATAGAATTTAGCAGCTGTAACACAGGTGCAACCTAGCACGGCTGCTAAAGTACAATGTGTAGTTGAAGTTCTTTTTTTTGTACAATATGGTTATGAATGTTTTTAGAATAAGTTATTTTGATCTAAATAAATAAATACTTAAAAAATACTTAAACATAAAATTTAAGTTTTAATTTAATTTAACATTTAATTTAAGTTTAATTTTTTTTTTCATAAAACTTAAATAATTTTAGAACGGCTAACATTTTTTTAAATAAACACTTATGAACATTTTTTGCCACTTAGTAAACACAAAAAAACTTTATTAAAGTAGATTTGTAGAAAGTAGATTTGGGACTACGGTGTCTCTGCAAGACATGTAACACTTAAAGTATCCCTCTTTTGCATCGGGGATTAATAAAACAACACGAAACGATGTGTTACCTAATTATAGATATATTTTTCTAATATAAAAGAACATTGTTTATTATGATGACTTGCGGGCGGTCGCTGGTAGACGCTGGATGCGGCATGCTGAAGACAGGGTGAAATGGCGCAGATTCGGGGAGGCATATGTCCAGCAGTGGACTAATATAGGCTGATGATGATGATGATGACGATTGTTGGTTTTTATTATTTCATTCATAACTTCATAACAAATTCATAAAAAAACTTATGAAATATGTTTAGCTTAAAGTCGAAACTGTTTAAAACAATATATAACTTGCGCAACTAACTTATTCTTAGAAAATAAGTTTTCTAAAAGATTTTCAATATACATTTGAATCCGATTCTCACTTCTACCGCGAAAACTCTCAGGACCACCTATAAATTTGCTCTACCACTAATAAAATACGAAGAGAAACGGCAACATTTGCAAATAAATATATTAAGAAACTAACGCCTTGTAATACCTTAAAAATTACTCTTTTTTGTGGGAAATACGAAACAAAACATATGAATAATGTTTATTGTTCAGAAACACACAGCTTTTTTTATCAAACTAGGATAACCTGTATCTTGGCAACCACCTCACAAATGATACAAAACAAAAGAAAAAGCATGAAGCATGCTAGAGCATGCTTCATGCTTTTTCTTGACTTTGATTAGACTAGACTTTGGCTTTGACTAGAGTCAAAACTGCGAAATAATAAAGAAAATGTCCGCGATAAATATCCGGTTATATGTATATTATTAAATGTGTTGTAATCGCGAAAGTTTAAAAAAGACAAATGCAGACTTGTTATGCAGTTACGACATCATATCGACACTAAGTTACCACAGACCGCTTACCGGAAAATTCATTCATCATTATACCACCCAGACGGACAATTAGTACTGATCAGAGTTTTAGTTATTGCCATACAATAAGTGCCGACCAGAGTTTTAGTTAAAGTATTGTCTTTGTCACTTTGTTCATTTCCATAAGTGACTTTACCGTAAAACAAAACAATATTTTAAAAAAGGCATGGGTCTATATATACTATAGGAAATTTTGATGATAAACTGCGATTTGTATTCGAACCTTAAAAATCATTTTTTTTGTGAGTAAACACGAACCAAAATACCTACCTCGTATTATAAGACGACAACGTATACATACCTTTAATTAGCACTTTCGAATAATACAGACTCTACGATAAAAGAAAATTTTGGAAAAGTGTCATGTAGCAATCTAATGATAATTATATTGTGCCTAATCATGCAAAACCATATTTTTAATTTGCGCTATAATCGTGAAGTCTATGCGTGCCAAAAATTTACATTTAGGTACTTTATCAGTGTTTTCATAACTAACCAACTCAAAAATGCGGATATTTGTGTATTAAAAGTTTTTTATTGGACTTGTTTCGTCATTAAATAGTAGAGCTAAACTTGCGCTTAAAAACTTTACGTCTAAACCTTTATGGCATTATATAATGTCTGAATAAACCTTAGAAAAGAATAAACATCCACAGACGTTTACGTCAATGCCCTTGAAATTGAATAAGTTCGCATTTACTGAAATGGAACTTTCATTTGGTTCCGCTGAGCACGCAAATATGAGCACGCATTTATGAGCACGCAAATATGAGCACGCATTATTTATTTTATTTGTAACTATGAAAGCTAACAAATTAAAGAAGCCATAAAAATGTGGCTATAACACGACTTCATATTAAATTGTTTTTAATTCAACGTGTATGATTACAGTGAACTTTCGCGATTACAACACATTAGTTATATACATATAACCGGATATTTATCGCGGACATTTTCTTTATTATTTCGCAGTTTTCACTGGAGCATGCTTCATGCTTTTTCTTTTGTTTTGTATCATTTGTTAGGTGGTTTCCAAGATACAGATTATCCTAGTTTGGGGACCATTGATAAAAAAAAAAGCTGTGTGTTTCTGAACAATAAACATTATTCATATGTTTTGTTTCGTATTTCCCAAAAAAAAGAGTAATTTTCAAGGTATTACAAGGCGTTAGTTGCTAAATATAGTTATTTGCAAATGTTACCGTTTCTCTTCGTGTTCCTATATTTTGTGTTCTCTTTCAGCATTCATTAAAATAAATATTTACTTCAAATATACTTCATAATGCTTTACAGTGATGAGATATTTAATTATCGCGTAAATTACTTTTTTTAACCCACGACACAAAGAGAGGGGTGTTATAAGTTTAACGTGTCTATGTATCTGTCTGTGGTATCGTAGCTCCCAAACGGATGAACCGATTTTCGTTTAGTTTTTTTTTGTGTCATAGATATTTTTTTAACAAAAACAGTTGAGAAGTTTACAAGTAAAGGGGGGTGAAAGAGGGGATGACTAATCAAATGTTTCCAAATATACCCGAATTTGTATGTATCAAATGAAAGTAAATTGTGTGTAGAATGCAAAACTGAAGTTATATAGAAATCGGTTGAGCCATTCATGAGATAGAGGGGTTGAAAGTAGGGGTAAACAATCGAATGTTTTCAAATATACCCAAGTGGGGTATCAAATGAAGGGGCATGATATGTAGTTTGCAAAATGTCGAACCAGTCGAGACGTAAACAAGTTTATAAAATTAAATATTTTAACCCACGTGATGATAATGTGGTCATTATAAAAAAAGGTAGGTAATCTCAGTAAAGTGTCGGAGGTTACTTAAAAAAATTAATTTTATAAACTTGTTTACATCTCGACTGGATTGCACCAGCCATGGTTCCGGGAAGCCTAGTTCTTGCTATCATATCAAGGGCCTCTATCTACCATACGGTGTTTTTAAACTAGATTATTAGATCATTGCTCGTTCAGCACCGCTATTGAGGTGATGGTATATATACTTACCTAAGAAGGGGGTTTATCATAGAATTGGTAGCTATTCATCACGCTGAAGCAGAGATGATTGATTGCCGACTACATAATACAGGCTTGGATCTAGAACTGCTAAACTTCTGGACTGTACGAACGAAAGTGTTGCTTTCCCACCATATTACTGAATCATTAATCTTACAGAACGGATACGATGGTGATGTTACAAGGCTATTTGAATATATCCAGTAAGGTATATTTATCTTTTTAAATAAGAGTTATTATTGTTTGGGGACTAGATGAAGTAGAGACCAAACTAGACAAAGCTGATATTGAAAGAAACTTATTTATATTCTTTATTAATTTTCAACGTCAAAGTCAACGTCAATAGGTGTTTATTTATTAGAGCACAAAATAAAAAAATGGTATTGAAATGAAATGGGTAATAGTAACTGCAGATGCATACAACTTTTATATTCGTACATTGGCCTTTTACTATTTTTAGTATCCGTTCATTGGCTTGCGGATTAATAGAGTAGTGACCTCCAGAGGTTACATCGACCAAGATTGGCTGCTAGCCCACTTCCCCAACTTTTGGCTTTTTGCTACAATCAATTTTTCCGTCATGATGTATTATCAAAGAAGCTTGCAGACTTATTATTATACCCGTCCTTGCGTAATTGAGACACATTCTGCGATCGAGAGGGTTTTGTGAAACTGTTCATGGTGTCTAAGACGATACTTAAAGGATTGAATTACCAATGTCAGATTAAAGTGGTGAGTCTGAAAGCTGAAAGAACGAAGGAAACATCCAAATAAAAATAAGATAGCGAAAGAGAATTAAGGAAATATTGAAATAAACAGTAAACCCTTTCTACCTTATCAGTAGGTATCAAAATAACAAAATCATTAACAAAGCAGCGCGCAGCTTCACTAAGATAAATGCGGCCGTCATTTCCCAAACTCGTAAAATTTCCGACGAGCCACCTATCAAGACAGGGGGAAGCAAAATAGTGTGTGTCTAAAAATAGCCTTGATTTAGCAGGGGCAATATACACAAATATACTACCTAATTACCAAGCAAGCTATATTTCGACTCAATATGTGGAGACACTTTAATGGTAAATAGCTACTTTCATAGATAAGTTTTTTAGTTATTAAGTACTGTTTGTCTTCCAACAATATAAAAATAAATAAATAAATTCACTGGCTTCCTCGGAAGGGCAGGTCGCGGGTTTAGATATTTAGCTATTCTAATCAGGCTTGGACGCTTCCGCAGCGCTGGTAGTTAGGGAGCCGCGATAAATTTAAAAGGGCAACCCTATAGAGGCAAGATTATGGGCAACCCAACACGCGAACTTTTTGGATAATGAAATAGGTAGTAATGCTAATGCCCGACAGATATGAATCCGAAGGTTTGTTGGGTAGCATTACTATTTTTAATAAGGGCATTCCGTATTCTGGAGACGGTAAATGGCAAAATTGATTTGAATAACAAGGCTTATGAAAATTATTTTGATCCTATCGTTTGAATATTAATTCTATAAACGCTTTTTAATTCAACGATCTATCAATTACTAAGTAATTTAATCCAGTTTACTGTATACTGTTTAGCTTAGGTGTGATACGTTGAAATGTATTCCCACCGTGTAAAAGTGTTACAAGGTTTTAGCGGTACAAGATGAGAATCCTTCATCTTAACTTAGGCAGAACACAAGAAAAATAGTTTTAGACATTTTGTAAAGAAATGCCGTGGGCGGCCGACAGAAGAATATTACCCCTCCTCTCATGCTCGTGGATGCAGTAAGAGCTTGCTATGAGATATCTCCGGAAGATGGGCAGCAGCGTCTTTCCGTGTATCAACATCTCATACTACGCTCGCCAACCCGCCTGCCAAGCGTGATGAGTATGGCAACTACCCCTCATGAAGATCCATGACGGAGGCCTGTGTTCAGTAGTGGACGTCTTACGTCTGAAATGATGATGATGAGAAATTTAAAATATAACTGTACTCTCCATGGCTTGTATTACTCTAGCATGATGGTGGGTTCTGTCGTTCTCGTCCTTTCTCTCACGTCTTGCGTTCCTTCTAACGCGTCGTCTTGGGATAAATTCATCATCATTACAGCCGTAGGACGTCCACAGCTGGACTACTTCGTGGATTTCCAGTTATTGCGGTTGGAAGTAACCTGCATCCACCGTCGACCAGCGGTCTTCACTAGGTCGTCAGCCTCTTTTTGGTGGACGTTCTACGCTGCCCTTGTCAGTTTATGCGTGGCCTGCACTCGAGAACTTTTCGGCCCTATCGGCCATCTGTTCTGCGGGCTACATGAACTGGCCATGCAACTTCAACGTGCTAATCCGTTTGGCTTGTAGAAGACCCAACAAATTGTTTCTTAAAAAAAATATTTCATCACATCTGTCCCCTTCTTTTTTGTCTACCTCTTTAAGACTCAGCAATGTTCAGTGTGATTATTTTCTGAGTTTATGTTCTGTCTGGCGGTCATTTCTGTACTTATTCATACCGTAAACAATACTGTACTATAGAGAGATTATGTATGGATACCAAACTTTCATCTCGATTGGCTTAGCAAACAAAGAAACAATTTTATTTTTGATAGTATACTTTTTATCCTTATTACTATAGATGCTTTGGTATCCAGTTAACAATAACAGAAAAACAAAGTCTAAAATAAAAAGAGCATAAATGTACTTAATGCATTAATGTGATGGTAATCATGTTCCATTAAACATTCGTGCCAACTGAAATAAATATACGTAAAAACACGATAAGTTCAAAAACATTCTGGAAACTTTGAAATATCGCGCTTAGACATGTAAATTCTGTTAAATATAGGGTTAAAGGCTCCAGCTTGACCCTGGCTCCGACAAATGCCATTTCCGGGGTTGCGAATAAAACCGGGCACGGCAGCTTCGCTCCGCAGCGGGGTGTTAATTTAGTTGCTACGAAAAACCCCAGGTAGCTGCGATGAACCGCGATAAATTTGCATTTCCATAGCCGTGATACACCTCATAAATCAAAATAAACAAGGACATTGGTCGTAGGAATTATTGTGTGGGTGCAATGAAGATCTACGAAGTGATAAAGTGTTTTTGCAGAGGGACTTTTGAGTGGTTGTTATACTGACGGGTAGTATGTGTGTGTGTGTGTGTGTGTAGTCGAAAAGATAAGTAATTACACTCATATCTATTTCATTTTTAGAAAAGCAACCTTAGCATCTATCATACAGTTAGGTCGAATGAATATGACCCTCCGCGAATGATTTTAGGTTAAAGTTTTCTTCGCTGATGTTGATATTCAGAAGAAAGTTTTTTTTTATAATTTTTACAAATCAAGGGCCTATTGCAAGGAGCCAGATAACATAATAGATAGCTACAAAATGTGGTTTTTGCTATGAATAACATAATTTGTATCAAAAGTTTGTATACAAAAGAGGTACATTGCAAATAAAATTCTCAAATCAATTTTTCAGTAACAATAAAATGCACGTAAAAACAACACATCAAACCATTTTTGTGTCCCATAAATTCATACGCTGCCCTCATAAAAAACATTTATGACACGACTTTAATTTTTCTTGAAGTCTACAGTACTAAATGCAATGACGACCAGAGCGATACTAAAATATTTATGCACTCTACCAACCTGGTAATAAGAACATCGTTTTTTTCCAACTCAATCGACAAGATTATATGAGTAATGAATTAAATTGCCGTGGGGTGCTCGCCGTAGAATGTTACCCCACCTTTCATGCCCGTGGATGCAGTGGATACCTGCTAGGGGATATCTCCGAAAGATGGGCCACCGAAAGTCTTCTTTTCTTCAGCAATAAACATGATGCATCAAGAAAATTACTGTTTACTTAGTGTGCTGTGTAATTTTTACTTTGTGTACTTTCAAAGAACTTTTTGAGTAGTACTTAGTAGAACTTTTTGTGAAAGGTTCATCCGGGGAAGTACTACCACCATACCTATTTCTGCCGCCAAGCAGTAATGTCTCCATTGCTGTGTTCCGGTTTGAAGAGTAAGGGGGCCGGTGAAATTACGGGCACATGAGACCTTACAACTCTGTCTCAGGGTGACGGGCGCAATGCAATGTAGCGCTGGTCACGTGCTTAGTGAACGTGATCACCGCGGCATTGCAATTGTTATAGATTAACTTACTACCGCTTAACATCAGGTGGGCCTTCGGCTTGTCTCGTCATTTAGTAGTATAAAAAAAGTACTCACAAGTAAGGATAATGAGAATGTATACCCAATGTCTCGAGGAAACCCGTAGCTTAGTTTAAGACGAATTGACCTGTTATTTCCTCTGAATATAGCCGACTAAACTGAGAAGATGGCATAGGTGTTGGGTAAGCCTAATCCATCGGACAATGTTCCTGGCACTGCAGCGTTCTGTAAAAATCACGAATACACGATGCTCACGCTGTGTAAATCATCTAAAATAAATGATAGCCAACTCATACATTGCCGTAGGGTGCCAGTAGAATGTTGCCCCTCCTCTGTTGCCCGCGGATGCAGTAAGAATCTGCCAAAGGATACCTCCGGAAGTTGGGCAGCAGCGTCTTTTCGTGTATCAACATCCCATACTGCGCTCGCCGTCCCGCCTGCCAAGCATGGCGAGTATGGCAACAACCCCTCATGATCAATACTTAGAGATCCATTAGTGAGGCCTATGCTTAGCAGTGGACTTCCTACGGCTGCGATTATGATGATGATGATGATGAATTCATACTCAGCAGTGTGCGAAGTCAGGTTTACGGATGACGATATAACTCACATGATAAGTATAATTTCGTGAATATTCCACAGTATATTTGCGTGAAAGCCACGCATGGTGCTTTAAGCAAAGCCAACCGTGTTCGACATAATATCGCATCAATAGCTCTCTATAAACGTCACGTCAGCCTGACAATCTATCGAGGGGACCTTCTCATCGGAACATCAATCAATCAACGATGTGGCACATCTGTTCACTTTATGGCTTTCAACTCTATGACGTGCCATGTAATACTTTTAAACTGGGGAATGCTGATTTGTCAGCACTTTGGAAATAGCCTTTCCGTAGTTTTATATTTCAGATTTGTTTTTCGTCATGTTAACTTTTGAAGTTTGAAGGCCTTCAAGATTACAAGCCATTATAACTCCTAAAATAAAAAGTCACGTTACCCTGATTGTTCCCGGTCACCGGCATCCGGTGTATCCTATAAAATAAGTCAGGATGAAACTCAATGATGAAATGTGACCGTCCACCATTATTTTACCTGACATACATTTTTTTCTAGGTTGTCAATATGAAATATTTTATTTGTCAGAACCCCAGAATTCTGCATATTTTGTGCAAATAACAGGAAAATAACTTAGTTTTGTAATGTTCAATAAATTAATTTACTTCCACGTTTCACGACCTCGTTATTTCAATCCAAAGCGAATGTGGTATTTCCAATGCTAACTAAAGCGTTAGCAAAAGCAATTTACTCTAACGTTTACTTTTAATTTCCGGTCTAACAATGTACAGGCTAGCGATAAAAATAAAGCAATATTTTATGAACTCGACTTTCTATCTGAATAACGCCGAAACAAAAACTGATAGCGAAGAAACAAAACTTTGTCGATATTTTTATCGACTTCGAAATTGATGAATAAAACAAAAGAAAAACAATGAACCGGACGGACGGTATGACGGGTATCCCGCTGACAGCGATGAACGGCTCGGACTGGATGAGACGAAGAATGGGGCAAGGGGAAATAACCGTCCTGCTTTTAATTACAACACTCTCGGGGCAAGCTCTTATATAAAAAGATCTCTACATTAGATAACGTACGATTATTTCACACCACGCTTTCTGGCGCGACAAATTAAATTGTCTTTGTTTTCCCCAGACGCAATTCAAGTAATGCCAGAGTACAGTGACACCGTCTTAATTCCTCACATAAAGAATCTCTAAACTTTATCGCGAAAGCATTTTGTTCTGACGGCACATAAAAAAAATCCAACGTATTTCACACTGCAAAATGTGATTCAAGCTTCATCAGATTCACTGAGTATCGTAAAATGGGTTTAAGAGCGAACTCAATTTTATTTTTCTGAATGTCTAGTTTGCTGAGGAATACAACAGTCGATCGAGCATCTCTTAAAATAAGAACAAAGCGTATCCCGCTCGGCACTGTCATAATAAAGTCGATGCTTTTCTCAGTGTCGGTAGAGCATATTTGATGCATAAATAAATGTAGTGGATTTTGTGCAACTTCAGTTCATATTTAGTGTCACCTTTTTGTTGCATTTGAAAAAAGAATTTGAGAAATGCTCCCATGCACAGAATATTATACTTAGCGACTCAAACGCTCGCTACACCTTTATTGGCCTTGAAAATGGGTACTTGACCGCCCACTACTACGGCCCTGGGTGGTCTACGGTAAAGTTAAGTAAATAAATGGTTATTGTTCTATTTCTATTAGCAAAAGTTTATCAGGTAATTAATTAATACAGACATATGGTCATGAACTATTTAAATAGATGTATTTCTTTGTATTCCTAAGTATACATTGTCATGCATAGTTAAATAGTCCAAAAAAACAGTGTCCGTTGGCGGGATGCTGCTCTAATAAACTTTTAACGTGTTAAAAGTGGAGTGGTAATAGTTCTTTCCTGATTTTATTTATTTTAAAAAACACTGAGCCGGACAGTATGACGAATATCCGGCTGATAGCGAAGAGCTCAATTTATTTTTTCCTAATGTCTGCTGAGGAATGCAACACTCGATCGAGCATCTTTAAATAAGAACAAGCGTATCCGGCAACGTCTTAACAAAGTCGATGCTCTACCGCTCATGGGGGAGGGTGTTGCCATACTCACCACGCTTGGCAGGCGGGTTAACGAGTGCGCGTGTATGCAGGAGGAGTGACATTCTACTGCCGGCGAGCGTGGCAAAGCATACTCGTGCATAAATAAATAAAGTGGATTTTGTCTCACACTCAGTGTCACCTTCCTGTGGCAGTTGAAAAAAGTATATGAGAATTGGGGCTTCTGTTCTTGCACAAGCGAAATATTAAACTTAGATCTCTTCGAGTAGTAATAAGCCTCTTCAGTCTCTTCATACATTATTAGTGACAACGTAAACAGCTTTGCAATTATCCCAAAGACTATAATATAATACAAACGAACGATTGCTTAATTGTATAAACACAAACACACCAAGCTTAAGTCCATTAATCAATTCCGGCTATTAATCAATTCCGTGACTTGCATAGCGTAACAAATTCAATAAGCGAGCCATGCAATTTAACTCTAACAATTTAGTCTAATCCTCATTCAAACTTTATCTTGGTAGGGTTGATGCAGTGTACCATGTTTAAATTCTGTGTAGTGCAGGGTTTGTCTGCTGTTCATTGCAAGTTAAGGCGAGCGGTGGCCGCAACTTGTTGCCAGCGAAGTTTGTGCTGCCCTAATCTATGATTACTAGCCCTCAAGATAAACTTGATATGGGGCTCAGCTTTAGCTCAATTTACCTACAACAGCTGTAACGAGAAACTTCAAAAGTTAGCAAGGCTTCTATGTTTCGAGATTAAAGCTGTAAACTGTTGTGTACAATTATATTAAGTCTGAAAAACCTTTCCCAGCATACTCGTAATAATAAATCAAAAACAAGATTGCGAAACCAACAGTAAAATTGCCAAGTCATTTCATCCCATCTGCTTCATCCGAAAATGGGCTATGAGGGTTCGATTATCCGAATCATATCCTTTAGAATTCTGCTACTTCGACTATTCGTGTGTGGTTCGCTTTTTTCCATTTACCTTGTATTAACAAAACGAATGCATGGTCCTGTGAGCACTAATGAACTTGCCTTCAGAGCATTCAGCCGAGTCAAATGCGAGAACCGAGTTACATTTACGTGTAATGAGTTCTGGTGCCGTTCAATTGTATACCTTATGTGGTTGTGAAACGATCTAATTGTTCTAAGTGTGCGAGAAGGAAAACTGGCAGAGGTAAGAGGTAAGATTATCGAGGAAAGCGGCGTTTTCATAACACTGCCTGAGTGGAAAACGGTTGCACGAACGAGTTAATAAAAAGTTTTAATCTACGTAATTTTTGCGGAATAAAATGCTGGTTTAACATAAAATTATATTGGCATTTAAAATGTTATTATTTTAAGGTTCCAAATATGCTTGCCATTAAATCATTTTAAAACTAATTAAAACGTATACCTACGAGAAGAACTCTATCATGATGTTTTCTAAACTTATGCAAGTTTGCTATGAACTGTTTCGTAGAGCATCTACATCTACGACAGCTACGGCATACTTGCGTAGACCTTCTACGCTTTTTGTTAGCTTCTCATGACTTCCGCAATAAAAAGATATTTACAAATCGTAATAAGACCAATGTTTACGCCAGTTACAAATTAGCATCTTAATTTCATAAATTACGTGTATTAAAACGATAAAACGCTACATCAGTTTAACGTTCAAGATCATTGATATAACATTCGGCTCATGTTCGCTACTATGTAACTGTTGTGGCTACTTGAATGGTGTTTTACACGCGAGCCCGTTGATTGATGTTATTTACTAGAATCAGAGTTGAGTAAGTTGTTGAATAATGTAATACAAATGTTCAGTGTTTTTAGCTAAAATCATTGCTATAAGTAGTGCAAAGCATGTCACACAAACCACAAATGATTTCACACAGTTTACCATCGATTTTGAGTCGTAAAATGTTATTTTATAGCATCCTCAAGACGCTCCATCCATATCTAACGAATAAAATTTACGAGTTCTCGCTAAATAACGGCTCTTAAAACCACAGTTTGTAACGCCATGCGTAAAACAATGACTTTTCGATAAGGTTATTGATAGACCTTGCGATTAGGTTGTTATCATCATCATATCAGCCATAGGATGTCCACTGCTGAACATAGGCTTCCCTCATTAATCTTCAAGTACTGCGGTTAAAATCGGCCTGAATCCACCGCCAACCTGCGGTTCTTATCTAGTCGTCTGCCTATCTGTAGGTGGACGTCCTACGCTGCGCTTGCCGGTCTGTGGCCTTCATTCAAGATCTGTTCTGCGCGCTATACGGCCTGCCCATTGCGACCTCAATATGCTAGTCCATTTGGTTATGTCGGTGACCCGAGTTCTTTTCTACCACTCATTTCTGATTCGATCCCGTAGAAATTAAAAATTAAATTAACAAATTATTTATTTCTCTTTAAGTACTTACATAATAATACCAAACCAAACCAAACCCTTATTACCAATATAAGTTTTATAAACTTGTGTTATGGTAATGAGTGCTTTCCCCTGATTTATTTGATTACAGTACTGATCAGGGTATGCTTATTATATGGTGATAAATTCAGTATGAAAATTAACAGCATTTTGGCAATCTTAAGTAAAAATATAAAATGAATGAAAAAAATAAATTCATATGACAATATAGTTGATTTTATGTACATATATGCTGCATTAATGTGAAATAATAATAATTCTTGTATATAATTCCATTTTTGAAAGTTATAACTGTAATTGATTTAAATATGAAATTAAAACTGTAATTAGTTTAAAAAACCCCGAGCATAGCCATCTGGCTATGCTCGGGGTTTTTTTAATTGGTAGAGACCTACCAAAAACGCATTTTTTCCAGAAGCGACCTTAATCACATGTACCCAGTGATTTCAGTCTACTTTTTTTTATTACGACCTCAACTCACCTAGGTACGTTAGGTTATGACTATATGTCCATCCTTTAAAAGAAAAATGTAAGCAGATACTTATACTATCAGTTGTTTGATTTCCATGACATAAACTTTGGGGCTAGATTATAAGCTGTGTAAAAACTCCAGCTTTTAAAATTATAATAACGTGGTCCAAATTTGAAAAATATGAATTCAGCAAATGTTTACATCATAAAGTGGCCTAACGAGCTGATATCAGAATCAGCAGGAGTTCCTCGCTAATTTCTCTGGCTATAATGAGCTGTGGTGGACGAACTTAGGGCTATGGAAACCTTGATATAACGTTATCATACTTAACAAACTTGCTAAGATCATCATTCAATCTGATTTGAAATTATAGTGGCTTAATATCATCTAGTAAATATAATCCTATCAAAAACATAAATGTGAAATGGGAGCCAACTTTAATATTTGGAATATCGTGGTTGTTGACTTCGCCCACAAGAATTAAGATCTAAATGACGCCAAGTTCTGTAAATAATCCCAAAACTTGTTTAATAGAATATTGCTGAAATCATTTCAGCCGTAAAACGTCCACTACTGAACTAAGGCCTCTCTCATGGATCTCCATGAGGGATAGTTGCCATACTCACCACGCTTGGCAGGCGGGTTGGTGAGCGCAGTACAGGATGTTGATATACGGAAAGACGCTGCTGCCCATCTTCCGGAGTTGTCCCTTAGCAGGCTCTTACTGCATCCACGGGTAGGAGAGGAGGGGTAACATTCTACTGCCGGCACCCCACCGCACAATTGCTGAAAACTAAGAATCAATTAATAAAGCTCACGGTTTAATTTGGCTCTTTTTTAACAACATATAATTTTAAGAAGTGATAGTTCCAAATATAATGTTTGTTAACAGAAACTTGTCAGTTGTGAAAAATAGCCAAATAAATCGTGAGCTGAAATTGATCCTGGGTTATCAGCAATATTTCGTGTTTGCGTTTAATAGATTAGGAGTTATGAAGGGGCCAAAAGCGCCTCCAAATGGTTCCGGTAAAATACAACCGCGTTGTCGCCCGTTCGCTTTGCTTGAACTTGGCTGGACACGCTACCGCGTGCCTAGTTACGGCTTTTACCACATACCTCATCATCTTTCAGTATCACAATCAACTGTGAGATATATATGCCTCACTTAATTTGTGCTATTTTACCCTTTCTTTGACTTGACGCATCATCTGCCACGATCTTTGGCTATCATAATCATTTTACTTAGCAACATTTTTTCATCATTGTCATCCGTCTACATCATTGTCCACTGCTGGATATAGGCCTCTCTCATTTGTGCCGTTTTACCCTGTTTTCCACTTTTAATACATCATCTGCCACGAGTGTTTGGAAATCGTCACTCCGACAAGCCAGTTGCCGAGTTCTCCATGTTGCTCCATTCAAGAACCTGTTTACGTAAACCTTGATAGCGGGTCTTCCAAATGTTTTAGAAGGTATAAAATACAAAAAAAGTTGTATAAACAAGTGGATAACGCGAGAAATAGATAACAATATTTTTAATTTTACAGTGTTGAACCGTGAACGCCGTGGGGTGCCGGCAGTAGAATGTTACCCCTACTTACCTGCCCTTAGATGCAGTAGATACCTCCGCAAGATGGGCAGCGCCGTCTTTCCGTGTATCAATATCCCGTACTGCGCTCGCCAACCCGCCTTTATTTTGTAATGTTACGCACATTTTATAAAAATGAAATGTGATAGCTAGCAATCGATTTGACTAATGCAAAAAAAAATTCCATGAGACAATAATGTAGGTATTCAGAATTTTCCCATAGGTATTCGATCACAATTGTATGGAATAAAAACATTTGATAGCAATAATATGGAGCAATAAAACAAACATTTAAATCGATTAGCGATCCAATGGTGAACAAACACGCAATAAACACTTGTGAAAGTTTAGAAACCACTTACATAATATACTGCCTTCACCATATCCCCCTTAAGTAGTTGAATAACGGGGCTGGTTGAAACGACACGACATCAACCCATTCTTTTCACAAAATCCCTCGTCTCTATTCAATTTTACATAGGTAAATAAGCTTACAAATTGAACATGGGATTCTCCTATATTCCTTTTTTCACTCATCTTCTTTAGTTATTTATTTATGAAATGAAATGAAATTGTTTATTTGCCAGAAGTATGGTACAAAGGTTTTAGGATAAGTAAGTCAGCTTCACATACTTCACTGATTGATCAGCGTGCAAAATAATGTCTGTAGTTACAAGTACCTACATAAGAATGAACGGAGATTCTAATATTAATTGATTTACATCCAATTCAAATTTCAAATTGTCATATCTATACAATGTCAAAATTTACTATTTAAATAATCATTTACTTAATAAATACAACTAAATTATTTCTCAACGTTACCCATATAATTTTGCCATCTATATATTATAGTCTATATAGACTTTAACGACCTTCACTGTGTAATGGCTAAGACGCAAGAGGTTGCAGGTTCGATTACGAAACGCAAATAAGAATACGGTTTTAGTAAGTGTTATTGTGTATGTATTTATGTTATGTATCTTTATTATTTATCTTCTCCATGCACCTGGTTTCATAAAGTATATAGCTTTGATTAGTTGAGGTTTAAGATACGACTGTGTAAAAATTTCCAGCACAATTTTATTTATTACAAGAGCACTTTTCTCTAATCCTGAGTGCGCTCGGTTAGTGCATTCATATTTCAGCGTTGCAAAGCGTCCCTTAAATTTTAGAAATATCATCTCAACGGATAGTAATGACACAAGCGACCAGCGCCAAATATGCAAATTTGAATGCACAGAAAACAAACTCACACTACTTAGGTACTTATACAGAATTTCTTGTACTGACTTTAACATTTTTACATATTTAGACAAATATAATTTGATTAACGTCTTATATTTATTATGGTCCTTTCATCATCATCATTTCAGCCGTTAAACGTCCACTACTGAACTAAGGCTTCCATGGATCGCCATGAGGGGTAGTTGCCATACTCACCACGCTTGGCAGGCGGGTTGGTGAGCGCAGTACGGGATGTTGATATACGGAAAGACGCTGCTGCCCATCTTCCGGAGGTGTCCCTTAGCAGGCTCTTACTGCATCCACGAGTAGGAGAGGAGGGGTAACATTCTACTGCCGGCACCCCACGGCACCTTTATATTCTACGCTCCTTTATATTCTATTATAAGATATTTGTCCGCCTGAGTAATAACAAGATTTCAGTCGTCCTGAGTACGCTCGGTCATTGCGTTCATATTTCAGAGTTGAAAAGCGTTCCGTAAACGCAAGGGACATTATCGCGGCGGACAGTAATGACAATATGCGCGGAATATGCACAATGCAGAGCACAGAAATGTTACACAAATTACGTAATGTACTTCTATGGAAGGTCTTTTTATTATTATTATAATAATATAGCCATTTATTTCAATATTTTACATATTGTTATTTATATTAAATGTTTCACTGAATATTGAATCCCTTTTGGGTAAATGCCTCCATCTGCTTCCACTTCTCTCGAGTCTTGGCAATTGAAGGCCAATCCTTCACAGCCATCTCTAGGTACTCGATCTCATAAGTACAACTTGGAAGGGCCCATTAGGCAAGCGGAGATCTGGTAAACCCAAGAAAAGAGGGGCAGACGATATTATACTCGTAAGATAGAGTCTTTAATTTGCTAGAATATATGTAACGATAAGGTCTTACATTACCTATGGATGGTGTTGGGTATACCTACGGATCATGATGGGTATCATCACGGGACACTGTGATCTTAACCACCCTCTCCTCAATATAGGGGCAACAGACAGTGGACTATATCGCGGGTGTCTTGAGGAGGAGAAAACAGTGGAGCACGTGCTACTGCACTGTGCCACAAAGGAAGTGAGATCAAAAACGGGATAACAGGAGCTCATAGAGTCATGCCTTTCTTCTTCTACAACATCTACATATTCTTCGGAGATGCTTATGAATTGCTGCCAGCGGCCCCGATTTCTTCTCCGGTACTTCAAGGAGTTGAACTAGTCAGAGTCAGGGTACCATCTCGGAGGACAATGCACAATACACCCCAATGCGGGGCGTCAGTGCAGATCTGGTGTCTCCACAGGAATAAGAATAAGGAGGGACATGTAAATATTCAATGGAAACAAGTTAGCTAATGAATTCACATATGTACATATTATAATCATCACCTCTGCCGTAGGACGTCCTTTGCTAGACAAAGGCCTCCCGCATGGATCTCTAGAATGAGGAGTTCTGCAATACTCGCAATACTTATTTTAATAATATGGTTAAACAAGAGTTAAGTTCATAGAGTTAAAATATCCATACCCATCTAACAAAGTTCCAGGCATTGCAGCGTCTCGTACGGCATTAATACTTGCTGACGCATTATAAATCACTTATCATGTTTTATTTTTTACAACTTTTTTATTACATAAGACCCTAACGATTTGTTGTTAGCTCCTCCTCAGATAGCTCATTTTACAAGCCTTAGTGGTGTATGTGTGCTATTTTATATATATAAAGAATAAACAAATAAAATACGATGGAAAAATAATATATATATATATAACGGTTTACTTCAAAAATAGAAAATATTTGTAGGATTTTGTTGTATATTAGTGTATATTGTCCCCCTTTTGGGGTGGTGTACCCTTGTACCTTAATAGTTATCAGAGCACCTCAAGTCATCTTGAGCACGCTAAGTCAGTGCATTCATATTTCACCGTTAAAAAGCGTCCCGTAAATGCGCGAGACATTATCACGGCCGACATAATGACACAAATGACAACGCAAAATATGTATAAATTTACTGCAGAGAAATCATACTAAAAACTCAAACTTCTTGCTCTACGGGAATTTTTACTGGTATTATTTTACTTAAGGGCTTAAAGTCCAACACGGCTGGCCGAGGTCTCAAAAGTCAGTCTAAAGCTCATCAATTCCGGCGAGGTTTCTAGAATTTATGTTTAGAATGAATGTTCTCTGAACTGCGGGTTTCCTCACTAAAACGTTGAAGTAAAACATAGTGAGGAAACCCATTCTCTCCATTTGGATACGACCTTTTTAAGCTGACACAATTGTGTTGATGTTTGTGCTTCAATGGTAACCTTTTATAGTTTATTTTTTGCAGTATTAAACATTATAATATACCGAACCACAATGTTTATTTTTTTATGGTTTTGGCACGGAATCTTGAAAATGTCTCTGTTAATCTTGTTCCCATGTTATTATCACACGATACCTGCCAAAACTGTTGACCAGAACTTAACTCTAGCAATAAAATATACGGTCCATAACGAATAGGTGCAGATTGCACCATAGCTCTATTCGCCAACGATTGTCATAAATTAAATCGCAGTTTGTTTTGAAAGGTTGACAAATTGTTGATGTTATTATTATTTAGTTTTTCAACAGAAAAACTGACATGTTTTTTTTTCAAAAATGATCTTAAATGTTGCTGAAAATACGAAAACCACTATATGTACGCTTATTACATTTGAGTACTTTCCTCCCATCATCAGAACTGGGTTTGAAAGCAAGCAAACATTATTAAGTGAATAAAAACCCCAACCGGAAGTATTTAGGGCATATAACTAAGTAGCATTATTTTTATTTATTTATTAATGACTGGTAATTATGATGTGAAGGTAAGAATGACGATTAGTGGATAGGGATGCAACCTACACACAATATTTGAGGAGTACCCACTATTACATCATCATAACTGACGACTTGAGAAACTTCTTTTTTTAAAGTCGATTCAAAATAATGTCACTTCCGTTGCACTTCATTTCTGCGACTTGTATTCTAAGCGTGTATGTTTTGATATAACTTTATACCGTCTCGTTACATGGCAATTTACAATGATATTACACCATTGGGCATTCCCGTGTATTCCCGTGCAGACGTAGGGTGCCAGCAGTAGAGTGTTGCCCCGCCTTTCTTGCCAGTGGATTCAGTAAAAATCTGCTAAAGGAATACTTCCGGAAGATGGGCAGCAGCGTCTTTCCGTGTATCAAAATCTCGTACTGCACCTGCTAACCCACCTGCCAAGCGCGATGAGTATGTCAACAACAGCCTCATGTATCAGTACATCATCAGTACTTGGAGTTCCACGAGAGACGCCCAGTCGAGCAGTGGACGTCATACGACTAAGATGATGATGATGTAGATGCACCATTGACATCCATAAAGGCAAAGCGTTCGTTCATACAGCTGCACCTAATATCTAGCTGTCCCGATTGCATCGCCGACGCCAGCTCCCAAATTGATTCAGTTGATCTCTGATTGTTTCCCGGCCTCGCTCGCCAAATTGAGGATTTAATTCAATACCGCAATGCAATTAACATACTTAGTTGTCGATTACAGCAATGTACGAGAATGATTGGCTTGAGGGCAGTGTTTACTAAATGCGTTTTATGTAAATATTTTGGCCAAAGCTTTTTCTGTTTCAACGGCTATTCTTGACCTACGCTGGTTATATGTGTTTGTATAATTTTCACTAATTTGTACCGTCGTTGTGCCATTTTTTTACGTAATATTTTCATTATTTTGTACTAATTATAACACATCTAACTTCTTAACTCCTCCTTTTCCTCAAACCTTTGCAGTGTCAACGTTTCATTTATGTTATAATGCCATGTTTTATGTTTCCAAATAATTTTTTTTGATTTTTTTTCGTATTTTATTCGTCATTGCATTTTAGTCCTATAGCGAAATTTAAAGTAACGACCTGAATATTGACGCAGGTCATAAACGATGACTGCAAAAGACTGCAAAAATGCCGAATATCTCGTCCGGTGGACCATGGAAATAGATTTCGCTTTATTTTCCGATACAATTTCGATTTGACCTAGCACGTGTTGCAAAAACCGGTTAACCTTTATAGCGTTGGCATCTGCCGCATCGCAAAGCAAGCGCCGCGGCGCCGCGCCGGTTGTTTGAAACACGCTATTCTTCACAGTTTGTATGCAAAGCCAGATTTTTTGAATTTATCAAATAACGAGGTTAAAACATTTTATGATGGGGAATACTTTTGAGGTAATTTCTTTTGAATTTATCAAACACGAACGAAGTAAAACATTTTATTAACATTCTTATTTTTCTTCGTTTTCATTCGAAGGAAACCCGCGGCCAATACACAGCTTCAGGCGTATTGACCTGTTCTTTCCTCAGATTTAAAGCCAAGCTATGAAGATGGTTCCATAACCATCTTCATAGCTTGGCTAGCTTGGATCAGGCACTGCAGCGACCAGTACAGCATGAATACCAATTGCTGACAATTATTGTGAAAAGCCTTACATTAAAAACATTTTAATACAGGATTTTAGACTCTACCATAATATATTTGCTTTGACTAGTAAGTAAAGTAAAATAAAAACGATAATGCTTTTCAACTTCTGAACTTTTTTAATGTAGAAGAAATTCTGATCTTCTAATTGTTTAATTAAGTCTTCAAATAAGATATTCCCGAGGGTTAGCGGCAGCAGAATGTTACCCCTCCTCTCATACCCGTGGATGCAGCAAGAGCCTGCTAAATGATACCTCCGGAAGATGGGCAGCAGCGTCTTTCCGTGTATTAACATCACGCACTACACTCGCCTATCAGCCTGCAAAGGGTGGTGAGTATGGCAACAACCCCCCATGTAGATCCACGAGGGAGGCTATGTTCGTTTTACGGCTGAAATGATGATGAGTTATATACAGCAATTGAATCGAGAATTGGCAAATGTTCATTAGGAAGCACGCCAACTGCATAGCATTAACGGATACTACAGTGGCAATACTGATTGTTAGAAACCTCAAAGAGAATTAGGTGCCATTCCACTTCGTAAAGCGTTAATAAAAGCTGTCTGCGGGCGGGAGAACCAAATTGTCCGTACGATAATGTCTAAGAAATAGTTTGCAACTTCGATACAATTGAAAAAGTTAACGGCATATGGTTTATGGTTTAAGACATTTATTTCTCTAAAAGAATAAAATTCACTTACAAGAGAAATACAGGTAACCTTAAATTTAATTGTCTTGCTAGTTTACTTATTATTTTAAACATTATATTAAAATAATTTAATTTATAATTTCTTGAAATAAATTAAAAGCTAGCATTAGATAATAAAAATAAAATCATAAATATTGTACATACAATTTGGCAAATTAATTCTTAATGATTATGGATTATAAATGTGTATGAATTATTATAATTATTAAAGATCATGAATTATGAATTATCAGTAACAAATTGATGATTATACATATTATTTCTGACTGATTTATTCTACATATTGCTCAAAATTGTGTGAACTGGCTTAAAATATGTTGTTTTAATTTGCTTTTAAATGAGAGAAAACTTTTAGTGTTTTTGACATGATTTGGAAGTTTATTGTAAAGCTGAGCTCCTTGGTATGTGAGGTTTTTCTTTCCGTAGTTTGTTCGCGGTGTTGGCAATATTATATCATTAGGTCGTCTGAGTGAGCGTGTCTGTAACTGTGACTTTACTTTAAACTTTATCTGCGTGTGAATATTTTTATTAAGGATTTTCCGTATAAGTATACAAACGTTAAACTTGAACATTTGTGAAAGAGACATAAGCCTGGTTTCTCTATACACTGTCGTTGTTGGAGTAAGGAATAATTAAATATAAGTTTTATTATTTTATTTTGGGTTGTTTGCAATTGTTTAAGATTAGTTTTAGCAGCGCAGCCCCATATTTCAATCAGATACTCTAAATGTGGTTTCACCAAAGCATTGTAAATAATGTATCGAACAGATCTGGGATAGCAGCGTACAGTTCCACGCAGAATAGCCATGAGGGATGATAATTTTGATCGAATGTTTTTAATATGCGTCTTCCAAGTCAGACGACTATCCAATGCTAAGCCCAAATATTTCTCTGAATTAACTTTGTTTAAAATTTGTCCATCAATTAACAGTAGTGGGAAATCTGATATATGTTTATTTTTAGCACTGAAAATGATATAGTTGGTCTTAGCAATGTTTAAGGTCAATAAATTGGATCTAAACCAAGAGAAAAGAGTATTGAGATCTTTTTGTGCATCTTTTACTATAGAATTAATGTCAGTTCCAAAATAAAACAAGGAGGTATCGTCGGCGTATAGAGAGACTTCCCCCTTAAGACTCAGTTCACTTATACTGTTTATATAAATTAGGAATAACAATGGTCCCAATATGGATCCCTGCGGGACACCGTAAGTAATGATTTCAGGAAGGCTTTGGGCACTACCAATTTTTACGACTTGATGTCTATTGCTTAGATAGCATTTAAACATCTCATATACCGATCCTGTGATTCCTATCCTGTGTAGTTTAAGTAAAAGCAGTTTGTGGCTAATGGTATCAAACGCCTTTTTTAGGTCGATGAATACACCCAGAGCTACTTGTTTTTGATCAATTTTGGTTTTTAAGTTGGTTATAAGGTCTATACAAGCTGAAAGAGTGTTTGATTTCGGGCGAAAACCGTATTGCTTACTAAAAAGAAAATTAATTGAATTTAGGTGATCCTCGAGCCGATTGTAAATTATTTTTTCCATAACCTTGGAAAGTATTGGAAGGACAGATATTGGCCTATAATTGCCCGCATCAGTTTTTATCCCAGACTTAAATATAGGACTGACTTTTGCTACTTTTAAGGAGTCCGGAAACTGTCCTTTTATGAGGCATATATTAATGACTTGAGTAAGTGATTCTAAAGCTAGAGGTTTAATATTTTTGATGGTTTTACAGCTAATTCCATCGAGACCGCTGCTTGTGTTATATTTTAAATTATCAATTATTTTGCTAACTTCACACACAGAAGCCGCATATAGAAAAGGCAAAATATTTTATTTAAAACCTGAAATACCTGTAAATAAATTGTACTAGATGGCTAAATCATGAGAATTTCTTCTACAGTAACGAAGTCCGTCTACCCAGTTGAATACATTCTAGAATAAATCGTACCTATCCTAGAATAATCGTATCGTACGTACATACATATATCAAAGACTTGAAGTGTGAATAAAGCCCCTCGTGTTGCCGATGATACCTTTCTCGAGTGAGTAGCTACTTACTAGAGACTATGCATGCATTTACGTAATGAAAAGCTGAATGCAACAGGTATTTTCATGAAAGAAGATTACCAGTGTTAGCTCGAGTGAATGGTTCCACTTTTTACTCGACTATTTCGAAAGAAAGGTAGGTAATATAGCTGGAGGATATTTCCTCTGAGACTGGCTGCTGACTAAATAGTTTTTTTATGTTTCTGTTTTAATTTCTTGCTCTTGTACCCAGAGAATAGTTAACACAAGTGCATTTAAACTTTATATAGACTTTACTTTCTGCAACGTAAAACTTTTCAGTTCAAATTAAATGAGCGTAGAAATAAAAAGGCCACTCCGTTTATAGGGGTGAATAGTCTGTTTATTACCGAGTCATTCTTCAAGTTTATGTTTTTTAGGTATTATCTTATTATTTCTGCGCAGTTTAAATAAAAAAAAATATTTGTCAGTTCATGATAGTCCTTTACCTGATCAAGCAATTTGCATTTACAAGTTCGTAAGCATAACTTTGCAACGCATAAATATGATTATCTATTAGCTTTGTTGGAAACTGAATTGCAATTCTCAACAGCGAGAGCCAACGCTGAGCTGCGGGGTGGTGAAATAAATCAAATAATCGTATTACCGCGAAACAGCATCTTTCCGAGAGGTCACAAAGCCAGCAAAATCAATTCCACAAGCGACGCATACACTTGGCAATATTTCAAATAATTTTTGATGCAATATTTCCCGTCCTCTCTTTTCATTGCGATTACGTAACTAGCAAAACGTACTTACCACGTGATCTATCAATTCCGCCGCGATATTTCAATTCGTTGGCAAGTAATTTTATACAGTCTCTTTGTCCGTATATCTTGAAAATGATCCTATCATAATTATAATTATAAGCTTTATTTGCAAAACATATGTATAAAATAGGGTCTTAGGAGGTTGCCGTGGAAATGTTCATTGAATTTTTTGAAGTTGGTCAGATAGGTCAGGTGTCGTATCGTGACGTGACTGGTGTGACAAGATACCATCAAAGTGTAAAGATAGGGCCCTTGAAGGCGAGTCGACGGCCTCGTGAAACCGTTTGTTGTTTCACCGGGGTCCAGCTATCGGCGCTCTTCGCTCGATTGTTCCACTTTTTATCGCTCTGATTTATTACGCTTATCTTCTGGCTCCTAACTTAGGTAGGTACTGATAGTGAGCCCAACAAAGTGCTTTAGTTTAATCAATCACTAAGCTTTTCAATTTGTTTTAGAGTCGCTTAGCAAGTTTTAAAGGATACTTTTAAAGGATATAAAGTTGGTAAACAGCATCTATGTGAGATTTTAAGCGATTTTCCTCGTGCTGGGACCATATAATAAATTCCTATTTTCTCACTTTGCTGAAAATTCTGTAAACATTTTTGACAAAGCTTTTCTTACTAGCAGTAAGACACAAGACAGCTCAACAGAGCTACGCCCTGCAACAGGATCTTTAAAACTAAATTAGCCTTTGCTAGTCATATTCGGGCGCATAATCGGCAAAATTAAGTCAGGTTCGCCATCGTCGGATACGACGCGGAGGACGCCGTAAGGGAAGATAACAAGGTGAATTCAGCCAAATTTAAAGACTTCCTGATAGGCCAGTTCCTTTGAATTTGATTAAATTGGAACATGCATGGTTTGTTACCTTTTAATTACTTACAATGTTTGTATGTCTGTCTGGGTAAAATCTTGTACACCCAATTAGTCCTGACACCCGAATGAGCTGAAATTTTACACACACCTTTTGTTCTGGTGGCAATTCAATATAAAGAACTCTTAAATGGGCACCACCACAATATAAGATGGCAGATTGTATACTTGTGTCAATACTTGGGTATCAAAATAAAGGGCCTAAAGCTTGTTCTTAAAATATTAATCAAACAACCTCTTAAACTCGCCTATTATTATAGGCGATTATAAGATGTTGACCCACTAAATAACGAGAGACGCTTGGCTGCCAGCTTAGATGTTACTGCCCTGTGAGGTGCGGAAACAACATGCTAATGGACTCTGTCGCAAGCGGCATGCGACGCACGTCCGGCAGCAACACGCCAGGCCAATTGCCGCCTAATTAAATTACGAGTACGCGGCATTGCAGTCCTCTGTACAAAACGAAATTCTATTTCACGGTTCAATTCCACCTCGCAACACCAAAGAATCTCACAGCATGAACGGAAGCGATTTTAATTGCATTCTGCCTCATTGCAGAATAAACCTATTTAGCGAGGTAAACGTTGATAGACGTTGCTTTGAGAGAGACAGCTTTGTTGTAAATTCTTTCTCGTTTTATACGAGAGTCCCCCTTCATACAAAGATAAATTCTCGACTGCATAACAGCTTGCCACGGAGAAGCACTCTGTAATCTGAAATGTTCTGTGCAGAAAATCAAGCGCACTCCATTGTTTCGGGACCAGAAGGCCAGGGGATGACACCGCGACATGACAACAAGGCTACACTAACTTACGAATATATGAAAATTCACGACTGCTACAAACACCTTAAAGTACTCTGGATAATATTAAGAGTTACAATTAAATTATAACTTTATTTCGCTTCAAGTACAACTTTTGGCATCTTTGGGAAAAAGCTTTTTAGAATTTGGCCGCTGCCAAAACTTTGTTGGATTAAATACAATGTAGTGGCAATATTATCTTACATTTAAGCAGCAACTCCGAGTTATTTCATTGTTATTATTGGTCCATTTACAAAAAAAATGGCGGGGACTGCTCACGTAATATTTTTAAGTTGTATAACAAAACTTGTCGGCATAATATCTGACTCAAAATTATTACATTAGTGATCCCTGTATTTTTAAAATGGTTTTCTCACGTTCGTTTTGAAAGATATTCTTTTTCCAGGGATTCTGAATCAGGGGACTTTAGTTATTGAATTTACTTTCCACTAGGTAAACAGAAATTGCTGTCTGAAACCGTCCACTCTCGCTTCACTGAAGTACAAAGCCGTATCGTTTATTGCACCTTCACATAAATTTTCATTATGAAACAATACAACTCCTTCTTTGAACGGAAAGAGCTTTTTAGAACGGAAAATGTATTGCTGGATTTCTTTCAGACTGCCGATTACTTATAAAAAATACAGAAGTATGGAATTTCATGTGGTTTTCAATGGTTCTTACCTTTTTTGAAGTTAATTAGAAACAAAAACTGTGATTATTAAATTATCTGTTGTACAACGAGTACAACCTCGAGATAATTTAACATATATACAAACAAGAATAACATTATTTTTCGTATTATTAAACATAGTATTTTGAGGGTTTTTCATATATATTTGCATTTTGTGAAATGGAGAGTAGTATATTGTAGGATTCATGTAAATATGGGTTGCCGGCGGCGATAGGAAGCCTCGAGGGAGCTTGCTGTCTGATCCAAATATGCACTGCGAATTGCCAATATATCCAATACTGTGGCAATATGTCTGCCGGAATTACATTCTAAATAGTTTTCTTGCTGCGATGTCGTACGTTTATTGCAGACTTTTAACTCGTGTCGTTAGATTTTCTATTTTACAAGCTTTTTAACTTGCAACGTTTGTAAAATGTTTGTATGTTCGGGTCAAATTTTACAAGCTAAATTAGACACTCTTCCAGACATCCGATTGAAAATTTTGCATACGCCTTAGGTTTTTTTATTATAATACAATATGCAATACTTTAAAAATGGCCGCCGCCACAACATGGGGGATGATGTATTTTTTGTCAAACACCGTCATTATGGCCATCAAATGAAAGTGCTATAAAAGCTTGTTTTCTAAGATGTTTTCTAAACATAATTTTATTCTGTTAGGTTTCGATTTCAATGCTTTATATTTGTTTGTCTTCTAGCATTATAACTTAGACTCATGCTTTACCAACTGGTGGCAACACGAAGGCTATCTAAAACGAGTATATAAACCCCTCCTATAAAGTCTAGTAAACCCCTTTGACTTCAGCAACCTTAGCGGACATGTTAAAACCGGAATGTTGTAAAACCTTGTAAAATTGCACTCCTTAGGGTTCTGTGGTCTTGAGTTCTACTTGCAGACAATGTAAACAACTTGCGGTTAACTTTGTGAAGTTGGAAACAATCCTTTGTTCCGTCGTTTGAGTTGGGATGCCATCAAGGAAGAGGCGCAAGAAAGAAAGACCGGCAAGAAATAAACATAATTTTGGATAAGGTAATAGAATAAACGTAATTTTTCAAATTTCAAATTTCAAATTTTTTTTTTTTTTTTTTTCAAATTTCAAATTTCATTTATTTTTCTAAGGTACCTATATACCTTATTATACCTTATTTTTCTACCTACCGATCTAGCCACAGATTGATACACAGACACACATAACACTGATATTAACAAGAAGAAGATGTTGAAAATATAACTATTGGGTAAATTTAAATAAATTAATGTAGATATAAAAATATTTAAATAGAATTTAAATAAAAATATATAGTTAGTTATGCAAAATGAAAAGGAATTTTAAGACAACTCTTCTTCAATGTAAAAATTTGGCTTAACAATGTATGAATTGTCGCATTGTTTTTTACCACACCAAATAATACCATCATTTCAGCCATATAACGTCCACTAATAAACCATGGGTCTCCATATGACATCATTATAAAAAGTTATTTGATAAATTTCTATTATTTACATATATACAATACAAAGGCGGGCAAGTTACACCGTTCATGACTCGAAAACGGCTGCACCGATTTCAATATACCTAGATTTTTTGGATTTGTACGAAAGTAATTATAATTTTAATTCATTTTCTCCTATACTTGTACGGCACCGTTTCTTTAAACATATTTCGAGAATGGATTGAATTGATTTGAATACGTTTGTTTTTTTATTAAACAACTTTAAAAAAAAGTTGAATTTCTGAAGTCGTCTGTATTTTTTTTCATCTTTGTCGTTTATGTACCGATTGGACAAAAATCTTTATGGGTTCTTATAGATATACACTTTCAATTAGGTCCCTTTTTTCAAAACTCAGTTCTGATGATGGGTTCCATGAGGAATGGAGGGAACTTCTTAAATATTGTAGGTAAACATATAGCGATTTCGCCATATTTAGCTCAAAGTCAATAATTTGCATTCAGAAAGTATGATTCGATGAAGTTAAACCGATGAAGAAGACCGCAGAAGGTTATTAGAACTCTTCAATAATACAAAATCTACGGGTGACGTTATGGAGAGATGATAAGATAATAATATATCTATGATGACCTCTGTGGCGCAGCGGGCGAAGGTCCGCCTGCGACGCAAGGAGTTGCGGGTTCGATTCCCGCCTCGGGACAAATATCTGTACGCTCTGCAGATATTTGTTCAGGGTGTTCTGGGTGTTTTTCTATACATAATAAAACTATCTATCTAAGTAGTATATTGTATTAAGTATATAAGTGATCTAGTACCCATAACACAAGCTCTGCTTAGCTTGGGGCTAGATGATGCTGTGTGATTTGTTCAGCATTATTTATTTATCTACTAATCACCATACTTATCTACACATCATCATGATCATCATCATCATCATCAGCACCAGAGTCATTAGTTTTAAATTTAATGGTATTAAATAATGTAATAGTGTGTACTGAAGTCCCTCAAGGTAGTGTTATGCTATAAATTTAAACAAGTGGTTGGGTTTTTTGTTTCACATAATAATGTTTCCTTTCTTTTAAACCCAGTTCTGATGCTGCTATCTATGATAAATCAAGGGGAACATTAAATGTAATAAGCATGCATTTGGCCGTGGGGTGGCAGTAGAATGTTACCCCTCCTCTCCTACCCGTGGATGCAGTAAGAGCCTGCTAAGGGACACCTCCGGAAGATGGGCAGCAGCGTCTTTCCGTATATCAACATCCCGTACTGCTCTCACCAACCCGCCTGCCAAGCGTGGTGAGTATGGCAACTACCCCTCATGGAGGCCTTAGGCCATGAGGGAGGCCTTAGTTCAGTAGTGGACGTTTTACGGCTGAAATGATGATGATGATGAAGCATACATTTAGCGTTTTGGGTATTTTCAGCAACATTTCAGATTTTCTCATTGAAGTCAGTTTTTTGTTGTCAAATTAAAGAGTTATTGTAGAGTTTAAAATTACTTATTGGTTAGAAGTAGAGTAATAGTTACAGTAGGTAGTAGATAAGTAGTTACTCGTAATAGTCTTTAAATTTCTAGATAGCATTAACCGTATACATATGTATATTTAAAAATGCCTATGCCTAGAAATTTAAATCAAAATCTTAAATACAAAGTGTATACCAATTTATAATACATTAATAATTTTCATATTTAAATATCTTTATCTTAAGAACGGGAATATTCGAAAGCGCGAAACACCTACTGAGATAAAATCAATTAGAAAATACGAAGCACCATTCAAAATACCTGTGTTAACATACCAGAGCAGCTTGATTGAAATATTATTGAAAGTTTAAAAAAAGTTTAAACTTACAAGGGGCGGCAACTTAGCCGCGAAAGTTTTAGTACGGAATAATTAATTTTCGATTCCGACATTCGGAATTGCACTCGCCCTATGAGACTTGGTACTGTCAGCATTAAAGCTGATGTAATTTGAAAACAGAATGTACCTTTGCGCGGTTTTGTCAAAAAATAGTAGCGTGGAAGCATTATTCTAATCGATGGTTGAAATATCATATATTTCAACTAAGTATCATTCATCATCATTTCAGTCGTAAAATGTCCACTACTGAACGCAGACCTCCCTCATGGATCTCCATGAGGGGTAGTTGCCATACTCACCACGCATGGCAGGCGGGTTTGCGAGCGCAGTTCAGGATGTTGATGAACGGAAAGACGCTGTTGCCCATCTTCTGGAGGTATCCCTTGGTAGGCTCTTACTGCATCCACGGGCATGAGAGGAGGGGCAACATTCTACTGCCGGCACTCCCTGGCTATTTTAACAATGACTATAACTAATGACTAACTTATACCTTCTTACCTACAATGTAAATTATAAAACAGAAATTCCTAGTTTAGTCGGTGAAATTATGTACAATAGTTTTATTTAATATTTGAAATATGTACCAGAACTTTACGTAAAATTCTCAAAAACAATCAAAAATATATTTATTTAAATGTTAGTTTCACGGTAAACTTACAGTACACTACATTAAATGGTGATTGTACTCATATGTAGAGGTATTCACAATTTTTGGTATTTCTATTTTTATTGCGATCAAAGTGCAGAAGTTATAAATCCTTTGTTAAAATCCTATAAGAGCACTGTAAAAAGTGCAGTGAAAATGACACTAAAAGGCTTTTTTGTTAAATTTTTTTAGAACTGGATAAAGAGCAGTAGCTGTGTAGGTTAAATAAGAAAATACATGAACAGCTACCATACTTTTTAGCCAAAGCTACGTTACTATACTTCAGACAAATTGGATTTGTAATATTTTAAACAAACTGCTACACTTAACATTTACTTGCTTACTCAGCATTGATTTTTTCACAGAAATACTAAAACAATTTTTTGAAGGGAGTGGTGAATAAAGTATTATCTAAACGAATTATGAAGAAGCCAGTGGTTCCTTGGATAAGGTTGAATTCACAATTCTACGAAGCCGAGTATACACGCGCCGATTTTAACGAATGGCTTGATTGGAATGTCGGACCAAAGACTTATAGCCTAATTTGTCTGCACGCCCCTTTGTTTTCGCTTATGATTAGAACTTGGGACTTTGGCTATGCTCTGATTAATCGATGAAGCTACGAATAATGTGTGATGGCAAGAAAAAGTATAGTTCTAGCTTAGATTGGACTGATATATCAATCTAGGACACACTTTATAGGTCTTTGTAATGACTTTCGAGAGACTTAAAATTTGATTGTTATTAGGTATCGGTATTAAAAATTATTTTGCTCTAGCCTGTTTTCTGAATGTATGTAACATATGAATGTCTTGACGAGTTTAATGCTAACCCTTAACATCTTCATATATTCACAAATTTACTTATTTAAAGTGTAGTACCAACAGCATTCTTCTGTCTGTCTGTCAAGATCCTTTTCTCCAGAACGGCTGAAGGTACTAACTTGAATTTTATACCAAACATTAAGCATGCAGGTAGATTATGCTCTTCAAACTTCAAGGTACTACCTCAGGGCATTTAAAAGTTAAAGCAATAAGTGTCAAATGTTTGTATGAAAATGGCAAATATGGAAAACCTCTAGGGCACTTCCAGAAGTCTCACGACTCTGAAATTAGTACTGCTCGAAGCCTTTGTGGCACAGGTTAACATTCCGAAATTTGGAATTTTGTTTTTTTTACACCATAATACCGTATTGAAATTTGATGCAAAAAACGTTTGAAATTTGAAAAGGCCTTGATTATTCTGATGATGAAAAGAATGATTTAAAGATTGGAAGTATGCTAAATCAAGAATTATATATTAATCAAAGCCTTCTTATGCGTCTTTTTAATAAAGTTTATAACTGGTACCGCCATCTAGCGCCAATTTAATTCGATGTAGTGGAAAGACATTTTTTTATAAGTATTCCTAACCAAGAACTGACATAATTGGGAGAGATAGAGACAGGTCAATACGTCTGACGCTAGTTTCTGCGGGTTTTCCTTCACCATTAAAGCACGTGTGAAATGTACAGATAGAAATGTATGTGTAAGAAAGAAAAATTCATTGGTGCACGACCGTTATCGATCCGACGACCTTCGGATTGTAAGTCGGCGGTACATACCAATCGGCCAACACGGCATCACCAGGGTCTGAACTTGTTCCTTGGTTCATGTTTTAAGCAAAATTAAACCGTATTAGCTAGAGCACGGCAAAGATTCAAAATATGCATACTTTATGGAATTCGCTAACTATCAGTAAGTGAGTTTCGAACTTCGTTGTGGACGCGAAGTTTCGGCACTTTCATGTTTGGTATTCTCAGTGGTGTTATAAAATGGGTCGGGACTGGATCCGATGGGGTAGTTATCATGTTTGGGGCTCCATATAGCCCTTTTTTTCTTTTGTTTCAATTGCTTTTTACAGTTATATAGTTAAAGATATTTATTTCCTCAAAATAATTACAATTCACTTACAGACAAAAACTTAAAATTAGGTAAACATTGTGTGCCTTACATTACAGCGTTCTCAACAAACTCCTCCAAGCTAACCCAGAATGAAATGTGTTTGCTGACGAGTTCCATGCCATAATGTCAGAATGCCTCAGGCAGTGTGAGAGAGACGATGGCTAGAATTAATGCGTTTAGTTTTGTTTTAATTCAAATAATTTTAGTTAAATTTAAATAATGTAACCTGACCATTTCATATTGACTTAAATAATTTATGGACATGTTTATTTTGTATTATTGATATTAGTTTGTAGGGATTGATGATATTATTTTTTGTTAATATTGATTGATTGGTGTGAGTGATGTAAGTCGTTCAAATGCATAAATAATTAATAAATGAAGTGGTTCTTTCATCTGAATAAAGCCGTCTAACAATGTCGAAAACACTACCAGCGCCCCGTCATCTATATAGCTTTGTAAAGCCTTCACACAGGATCGTGGCGATGGAGGATGATAAAGATGCCCGATGATTATGATGATGGAGAAAATTTCTTAAAAAAAATTTTGAGGTCATCTTAAAAAAATTACATACTTTTTTTATCAATATTATTAACAGCAACAATTTAAATTTAAATTACTTTCGCTGTTGGCAAGTGGTCAGAATACATTTATCACGAATTAATGTGGGGAAATATGAATTATCTGAGTAATTATAATTTATGTCACAGCGCTGTAAATGCAATCAATTGAGTGCGTATTAAAGTATTTTATGACAAGCTCGACGGAAAAATTAAGTATTTTCATACAGTCGACGTTTTATTTATATTCATTTTCAGGCACAAGTTACTAACTTACTCCATTGGCTTAGGGACCCCGAGTGATTCTTGGCCTCCGATACGAGAACTCCCTACTTTTTTCTGTCCATTGCTGTCTCTTGTCAGTTCTCAGACTCCAAGGTCGATCAGATCAGCTGCCCAGCGATAGGTACTTGAGACGGCTAACAGGTCGACGGCCGATCTGTCGTACCCTAGTATGCCCTTTTAATGCTTCGATCTTCATCCATTCGCATCGGAGTGTGTTTGATTTGTATTCTCCTATTATGTTAGGCTCAGCCACATAATCTTCAACTTCAGCGTTGTTTTCGGACTCTCCAGCTGCCATCTTCACGCTTTATTGGACCCATTTTCCGGAGACCTTTTCTCTCTGCTACTAAAAGCTGGTTCTCCTCCTTGAGTGTAAGCGTCCAGGCTTTGGAACCATAAATAAACAAGTTACGTCCTTAAAATTACTTTTCTGTAACCTGGTTTTTAGGGTTTCGACAACCCTTATAGTTTCGCTATGTCTGTCTGTCTACGGCTTTACAAAGAGACCGTTCATCCTAAAAAGCTATAATTTTGCATATAATAGACATGGAAAATGATCACGCCGAAATAACGGTACAAAAATATAATTAATAGGCTTTGTAATATTGCGTTAATTCATAATAATCATTATTATGGTCCCGATTATTATCAAACTTTGGTTTAATTACCTTACATATTGTAAGAAGAACACAATTTTCAGGTAAAATATATTTTTTTGATGCAATGCATTGACACCAATTTTAACATTTCACATCGCCATGATAATTAATTGCTCGTGGATTTATATTATCTCGCCGCAAATAAATATACATTTGTTACGAACCATTGTTTTCGTATTGATAATTTTTACGATTATGAATGTTCCGTGGTCACATTTGCCTTGCAGTAGTTAATCTATACTAAAATAATAAAGAAAGAAGATTTGTATCTTTGGATTTTCGTATTTTTGTTTGTAATTAATAATCTCAAAATCTACTACTAAACCGATTTTGTTTAATTATTTCACTAATAAAATAGTGCAAATTGTTATTCGAGTTAATTTTAGTATGTCAGTTTTAATAATCTATTCCAGAGACAAGTTATTTAACCTGTCTCTGTCTCTACTAATGTAATGGTGGGTGACTTGTAGTGATCTGATACGTACAATTTTGTATAAATTCTTCGCGCTGTTTGTTTTTCTTATCTATACTATAAGGATAATATGATTTGTATTTTGTATGTTTGTAACGTATAAACTCAAAAACTACTAGACTGATTTTAAAAATTCTTTCACCATTAGAATGCTACATTATCCCTAAGTAAAAAAGGCTATATTTTATCCCCGAACTTCCACAGGAACGGGAACTACGCGGGTGAAACCGCGGATTGCGGCTTGCGACATACTCGTATATAATTTCGTTATACTTCTCACCGCACCGATACATAATTTACTATACATATTTTTTTATATATCCGCACAACACTACTTTAATAGAATAAGATAACGTAATTATTAGTGACAAATCACTAATGTATTTACGGCATTGGAAATACCTTTCCTCTCTAATGGGTATTAGAGAGGAAATGGCTCCTCTCTATTTACATATGTACATAGTATGTACATATATGTGCTCGATGAAATAGAGAAATTAGGGTAGTTGAAAAGTTTCTGCTTTAAAGTTTGCATTATATTTTAATTGATTGATTTATTTTATAGAGCTCCGTTTTATTTAGGTGTGACTCGTAGCGAGATTTTATTTACAACGAACTAACATGCGCAAATTTATGCTTGTCAACAGTCAATAATGATCGTTCAAACAGAGTGGCTTAAATTCAGTTCGGTAATGGTTATTTTTCGCATAGCACAGTGTAATAAGTAGTTAGTAGTTGCTGAGTCATGCACTAAGTGGTATCTTTCACCACACCCCGTAAATAAAATCAACTGCGATTAGGCGGGCCGTCCAATGCGAGATGTGATAACTGGCAATCCTAAGATGACTGACAAGCCTTAAATAGCTAATAATAGCTTTTTGTTGGCTTATTTCCTTTTTTATTGGTGCAGGTATTGTTATAAAATTATTGTAAATACGATAGGACCGACATGTTGTTAAATAAAGGTCCTTATAATAAATTTGAATAAAAAAAAATAGCTAATTGTAATTTTTCGAATTAATGCTAAAAATGTCTATAAATGCCGACAATGTCATTCCAACGAGTCATTAACGAGCCATCACATCACGCAGTGGACAGCCCGCATTCTTTACGTTTTTATTTTAATTTGTGGCAATAACGGCAATTCTGACATTGTTTCAGGTCTGTACGAGACGAATTTACGAAAGATAGCTGAACTGAAAAAACCATCATATGATGTACGTGTAAGTTTAGTGTAGTTTATTATTAGGATTCCGTACACAAAGGGTAAAAACGGGACCTTAGTACTTAGAATACGCTGTCTGTCTGTCCGTCTGTCTGTCACCAGGCTGTATCTGAACCGTGATAGCTAGACAGTTGAAATTTTCACAGATGATGTATTTCTGTTACCGCTATAACAGCAAATACGAAAAACACAATAAATTAATAAAAGGGGGCTCACATACAACAAACGTGATTTTTTCCGTTTTTTTTCTCGATGGTACGGAACTCTCTTAATTTTAATTTTACCATTAACGTTTCTAGGCTCAGACAGTCAGAACCCGAATTCATTTGTAGCTTTTCAATAAAACAAAAAGTACTACGAGAAACCAAAACAAAATCATCATTTACTTTAACAATGATAGCGTCTGGCGTGGAACCGAGAAGAGACGTCACTTCTCATTATTTAGACGTCTCCAGCCACGATAAATAATAGATGGCCACAAAAAAAGGTAAAAATCGGCGGACCGTTTCGTTTCATTTAAATACAGCAGCTTTATTAAAAACGGACTCTTGTCCCTTGGAAAAAGTACCCTGTTCTATTATCTATTTCCAGCAAGATAAATAAAAGGGTAACGGTTTTTTTAATTCCGTCTATTAACATTGGTATATCTGTTACATTGTTTCTATAGACTTAATGTACACACTGAATAACTCGAGTGTCATTTGAAGTGAACAGGTTCAATTATGTGCTTTATACAATTAATTGTGTTGTTTTATTTTGTAATTTGTGACGCGCCAATATGGTCTATGCTGCCGCACTGAAAAACGTATTTTTTAATTATGAAAAAATGTGCCCTTGTGCTTGTTGCCCCAGTATAACTTTTGCGGCTAGGCGCCCTCTGCGCTCGCCATAGTCCGGTAACGTTGTCATGGCCATCTGCGGTCAACAACATTTAAAGTCAAATCGAAAAAAGAAAAAAAAGAATGATATCAAACATGTTCGGGTGTACCCGGGATGTCTAGGTACTAGGGATTACTATAGACTGAAACACTTTGAATAGGTATACGGTGTGGAATTATTAAAGTCACGAAGTTCATACCAAGACAGCATGAAGGTTACATCACGTCTGGATAGTAAAGTCAAGACATACCTACAACTGTACGAACTTGGGATTCAACTTTATGTTTGATAGGTACTTGGGTTACGCGAAGTAAGCATATAAGCATATTTATCATGTAAAGATCTAGAGAGCACTTACCTGATTAGGATTAAATTAAGTGCTTGCGCTTTTCAAGGATATTCTCCTTTGTCATGCAGTGTCCCTGACCTCGACCTTTGAAACCAGACCGAGGAGTGAAGTAAAAGCTGAACAAAGTATTTTATCTTTTGCATAAACTTCCAACTTTTATGCACTCACGAGCATTTACCACACTATCTGATAAACGACTGTTTTCGATGTTAATGTGAGTTTTCCTTTAAACTTTTTAGCCAAAAGTTGTACCTACGATGTGATTTGGTATCACAACTTTAGCATGGAAATATGACATTAGGTCATACAAGTCGGTCCAAATAATGACATCCAAAGGAAAAATCGCCGTGGGGTGCCGGCAGTAGAATATTACCCCTCCTCTCATGCCCATGGATGCAGTAAGAGCCTGCTAAGGGATACCTCCGGAAGATGGGCAGCAGCGTCTTTCCGTGTACCAACATCCCGTACTGCGCTCGCCAACCCGCCTGCCAAGCGTGGTGAGTATGGTAACTACCCCTCATGGAGATCCATGAGCGAGGCCTGTGTTCAGTAGTGGACGTTTTACGGCTGAAACGATACGAACGAAAGGAAAAATAAATACCTTCTAATGCTAATCTAAAAATCATATTCAAGGTTTCTGGGTGTTTTAGAAACTTACAGAGAATACCTATTCAACGATACCCCACACGATGGGAAAACCAAGAAAAAGTTCAAGCCCACCTTACGTGTATGGGAGGTACCCCCAAAATAATATTTGTTTTAGAATATATAATTGCAGCGTTATCTCGGCGTTGTTATTGTATATGTTCATGGAAAATAACAGCATAACTTTACCTAATAACTTTAATATTCAAATAGTAATTATAAAAATGGTTATATAAACTGTAACACAAGTCTTTATCTAAGGCAATAAATAATAAATCTTTGGTGCAACGGCGTTATAGCTTTCTAATAGTCTATTCGCAAAGCCGGTGACGGACGGATTGACAGACAGACAGACAAATAGGCAGAAAAAGTGAAACTATAAGGTTTCTTGTTTAACTACAAAACCCTAAAACAGAACAAATAAGCCCTCACAAAATAGGCATAGCATATACAACAAGAGAAACGAAGATAGATAGAACAAAAAAAGGTTCGTATTTACATCTAATTTATTTAGAAACTTCCTGCAATAAAATTCGTCAGTTGAAAACGAGCAACAAAATGCTTGGTTTGCAAATAAATTGTATCCGAAAACGGAGTTTCGTATGCGACTTAATTTTTTACTGTCCGGTACTTAAATTTAGTGGCAATAAATCGGGACTAGAGAACGCTTTATTCTATAACGTTCGGTTTTCCAAATTAAATACACTAAATAAATGTGAAGTAATTATACGACTATGTATACGTATAAAAAAAACTATTATACTATATCACAAAACTTGTCAAAAATCAATTGAAGCTAAGCACTAACGCAGTCTTCTATTGGACTATCTTTATTGGATTGAAAGAAATCATATTTTTTATGAGAAATGATTTATTATACTAATTTACAACACATACAATTTATTGAACTTTAAGAAAACCTCTACGCTATATATATAACCATTCGTTTACTTCATTCGTAAAGCCGTTTTTAAAAAACTAATAGTTAAACTTTTTAATTACAGTCAATAATGAAGCAGAATGGGCGATAAATCCGGATTCGTTTCAACACGTTTGTGAACAAGGTCTCTGTGGAGTGTTTGTTTCGTCTTGGGTCCCGCTAGTCCCGGGGGTCCCGACGGCCATTAGGCACAGCCGCTCACTTTTCAAATGTGCCCGACCCATGGTTGACAATTCTATTTTATTTTTGGGATATAAGATAATCCGGTTTTTTTATTTGTGTATGCATTTGTATAGTTCAGTGTATGCAGTAAAAATAATTACTAAAAGATCAAGAATTTTGAATTTATTTTATTATTTTTTTGAAAATTAATTTACATGTTAAATTATTTTACAGCTGCGATTATGGCTGTGACGCTAAAAAAACAAAATAATGTCCGACCTTGTTAAGACTCATAGAACCTGTTCGAACGCATTTTCTTATAATATCGCGTAACTCAATGTTCGAAATGATACATTAGAAAAGTCAATTGTATGAACGAGCTACTTTACCCGACTACATAAGAATACAATAATTAGCTACGCGACTGGAACTTCTACGTGCGTAGAGCCCCTACGAGTGTAGCAGTTATAGTAAATATTGAAATGGCTTGCATATTTACTAAAGCTTCGAAGCGTGTAGCAAGCGAGACGAGAAATATACTGGTAGAATAGCTTGAATTATATTCTGTGAAATAGCAGAGTTGACTGACGATTAGAAACTGAAAGATGGCCTTTGGCTAAGTAAAAATTACATTGAAAGTATGGCGTAGTACTTAAAATGAGTAAAAAAAATCACCCGTCAAGGGACGCCTGGCAGATGTAAAACATTTTTAATTTTGAAATAACTCCTCAATTTCAACAATAAATATTTTAAATGTTGTACATACGTTAAATATTTGTTATTAACACATATTTAAACAACAATAATAGAACAAATAATATATTTTAAACAATAATAATAGATCGTGGGGCCACTCCCGGCTCAGTCGGCTTCAGACGAATTGACATGTTCTTTGATCTGATGTTCTTATCTCATTTAACATAATAGTAACTCTAAATGAAATATTCTGCCTGTAATGAGCCAATCATCATCATTATCATCTTAGCCATACGACGTCAGCTAGACATAGGCCATCATGGACCACAACTTCTGAACATGTTGTTGCCGTACTCACTAAGCTTGGCTGGCGGGTTGGCGAGCGCAGTACGGGATGTTGATACACGGAAAGATGCTGCTGCCCCCTTGACAGATTCTTGCTGCATCCACGGGTGAGATAATCATTCAACAAGGCAACATTCTCTTGCCGGGACTCCACGGCCAAAATACATCACCCAATGGATGATGATTTTTACGTTGTACCTACATATGTTTAAGTGTAATTTTAGATATGTAAACTGTTGGCGATCCTTTTCTTAATAAATAAATGACTTTGACTAACTTACATCTAATGCAAATAATCTAAGTGATTTCGGTTTAGTATCGCAACTAACATATTAACAAATTGTTGATATAGATTAAGATCTGATGATGAAGATGTATGTGTAAGCACAACAGGTGAGCATTTGAACCGTGAAACATAATACTCAACTCCAAGAAAACAATCTTCGGTGCAGAGTATTAATAACCTGCAACAAGTAAAAGCCGTGAGCTAAGCCAAACATGCAATATTTGATGCAAATTTCACGAAGCTTTGTAGCTAGCATGTACGGATTAAAGAGTTGGATGTGCTCGGGTTTTGTAGAGATTAGTATTGGGAATACCTTCGTAACTTTAGGTAAAAGCTTTCAATGAGCACCTTTTCCATCAGTGAACTTAAAACAAGGAATAGTAGTTACAGCCGAAATTGTATTTAATTTAACTCTTTCTTTTTCTTTGATTACTCCTTTTATATGTATTTGTAAAAAGCATCGTTTGTTAGATACTCAGTTAGTTTAGATATCCTTATTTTTTAACCGACTTGAAAAAAGTGGAGGAGGCTCTCAAAACGTCTGTATTTTTTTATACCATATTAATAATAATAAATTATATTAATATTAATTATTAATATTAATCTATATCAACAATTAGTTAACATGTTAGTTGCGATACTAAACCGAAATCACTTAGATTATTTGCATTAGATGTAAGTTAGTCAAAGTCATTTATTTATTAAAAAAGGATCGCCAACTGTTTACATATCTAAAATTACACTTAAACATAGGTACAACGTAAAAATCATCATACATTGGTTGATGTATTTTGGCCGTGGAGTCCCGGCAAGGGAATGTTGCCTTGTTAAATGATTATCTTACCCGTGGATGCAGTAAGAATCTGTCATAAAGTCATGTCAAACAGCACTGAGCGCCCCGTTAACGTGGCAGGTGTGGAGATCAAATACGTTCCGGAGTACCATTATCTTGGCCAAATTGTCTCTTTCCAGGCGAAAGCAGAAAAAGAGATTGCTAGACGCACTGAGAACGCCTGGAAGAGCTTTTGGTCAATGAAAGACCTGATGAAGGGCAAACTTCCACTATCCCTTAAAAGGAAACTCATGGACGTACCTGTTCTCCCCATCCTGACATATGGCTTTCAGACTTGGTCTTTGACAAATCATCAAAAGTCTGCCCTCGGGGTATGCCAGCGAGCTATGGAGCCTAGTATCCTAGATATTAATAAGATATACTATAGATATTAAGCTGCCTGACGATTTTTGGGCGAAAATAACCACAGAGTGGACCCCAAACGCATGTCGGCCGCGCGGACTACCGAGAAGGAGATGGCGGGACGAGCTGAACACTCATCTGAGCGATTCGCGATTTAACGCAGTGACAGGCCGCGTGGGCCTGTCACTGCGTTAAATCGCGAAGAGTGGAAGAAGGGAAGGGAGGCCTTTGCCCTGCAGTGGGACAGTGGAGGCTAAATAATAATAATTAATAATAATAATCCGCTACGTCGTCTGTCCTATCCTCTATGATATGGAAGATATGGAAGATTATTTTAGAGTTCGAACTTATTCCAGATTTATTAAAATCTCGATTCTGATAGGCATACCTACATAACTTGCTCTTGATGTTGTTTAAATAGAATTAATTGAAATAAAATTTTGAGAATAACAAGTTTTTTAATATAAAAAGACAATTTAATGCATATACTATTTACTTGCCGTGGGGTGCCGGCAGTAGAATGTTACCCCTCCTCTCATGCCCGTGGATGCATTAAGAGCCTGCTAAGGGATACCTCCGAAAGATGGGCAGCAGCGTCTTGCCGTGTATCAACATCCCGTACTGCGCTCACCAACCCACCTGCCAAGCGTGGTGAGAATGGCAACTACCCCTCATGGAGATCCATGAGGGAGGCCTGTGTTCATCAGTGGACGTTTTATGGCTGAAATGATGATGATGATGATGAATCTGGATCTGAAAAACATTAATTAGTAAATAATTAAAATCAACAGTATTTCTACCTATCAAACAAAAACACTGAATCTAAACGATCCGTAGAAAAACGAGTGAGTTATTTTATCGTAGACGTGTTTATCGCAGTCGAATTTCATTTGTACCGATTGGGTTTGCCTCGAGGCGAACCAATATGTGAAGTCAAAGCCAAGAATATTCTTCCTAGAAACCTTACACTCGATGAAGTGAAATCAATCAATTTTCGTGGAAACTGTGCATTGGTTTTTGGTGAATTGGATTTCAATCCTTTTTGTAAAACACAATCACCAATTTCAACGAATAATTTAAGCCCACGAACCGTAATACGCTGTGGTGAAATTAAAATAAACTTTCAATGATGATTGAAGAACCTGAAACAGTTTTATAATATATGGATTCTTCATTTGTATTACTCATACATAATTTTGTTGTGGTATCGAAATAAATTAAAATACTGCTTTAGTTTTGCTTATGCGTACATCAAATCGTGTATAAAAATTTTAATTCTTTGTTTCGTTCAAATAGCACATTTTGTAGTTATTTGACTTTTCTTATCAAGGGGTGTTCCAGGACTCTCTTTAAACACTGTCGAGTCCAACTTCTTGTTAATTGAACTATTAAACTTCGCTTCGGATTGTAGCGACTCCAGTAAAATTTAATCTCATTGTTTCAAAATAATTTGACGTTAAGCAAATAAATTATCATACCATGGATTCAAATTAACATAATCGTTCCTAATCGTAACAGATTAACCTACAATTGTCCACACATTATGTGATGATCTTTAAAAGAGGCTCCATTCACGTTTAGTGTTTCCAGCGCGACATTCACAATCAGATAAGTTTGATTGTGAACGTCTACTTTTGCAACTTCCGTATATTTGCAAAGAGTTGTAAAACAACGCTGTAAATTAGCACCTGCAACTGGCATTTCGTGTGAACACGGAAGCAAGCTATCAGTGCATATCAAATCGTCTACATGTCATGAGCATACGGCGCCTAATGCACTGAACCCAGCTTGCCTGACAACGTGGTTAAGGCCATTAAAATAACGTGTTTTCACGTGTGGCCATTACGGGCATATGCAGGTGGTAAAAACCGCGGGTAATATCCTGTTTACAAGTCTAATGGTGTCGATTCTGTTTTGCACTTCCTAAAACTGATTATAATTAGAGATATTACTTTTTAATTAGTGTTGTGCATGGATTTAAAATTCGATACTTACGTAATACATATAACAGACGGTAAGACGTAAAGCCTCGTAAAGCACAACAAATTGCATTCTGAAATAAGCTTGCTGACGTTAGACGCGTCTCTTTGACGTTACTTTAATTGCCGCACACGCGAAATAGCAAACACTGCGAATGGAACTCAGTAAACCTAGTGTAGTTTCCATAACATTGTATGAGTTAGTGCTCGCATGTCGAACCATCTCGAACTAATGATTCGAAATAGAGATGAGCAATCAAGTGCTTTGTGCCTGTAGGGCTTAACGTCTCAATGTCGGCTCCTGGATCCGAATGTTATTACAAAGTGATAGCGGGATAAGTTCGGATAAAACCGAGCGTGGCATTCAGACACTAACGAGCTTGTTACTGCGGATCTAGCTCCTTGCTGAGAGTAATGAACTGAGATCGGTAAACTGGGAGCCCCGTCTAGCCGCACTCGAGACATACGTATGGCTTGAAGCAGCGATTGCACTAAGCGCGAGTGGTTTGTTGACATTGAACCGAGTGCTGCTGCCAACACTGAAATTCCACCTAACTTATATGTTAATTATGAGTTATTTGCAACAAGTTCAGTTGAAAGTTGGTTACAGTGCAATAATTAAGAAATAATATTGGCTTATCTGCCCAGTGCAAGAAAAAAATCAAAAACAGAATGCCTTCCATGTCATAGGTTCTCTTTACAATATTCCTAAATTTGGCCCAGTGAACAGAAATAATAAAATTTTAAAATAATTGCCGTGAGGTTCCGTCATTAGAATGTTGCCTCTCCTATCTTGCCCGTTAATGCAGTAAGAATTTGCTAAGGGATACCTCAAAGTCAAAGTTAATTTATTTTGATCCCTCCGGAAGATATGAGGCAACGTCTTTCGGAGTGTCAACATCCCGTACTGCGCTCGCCAACCCGCCTGCCACGCATGGTAAGTATGGCAAAAACCCCCTCGTGAACTAGGAAATCCATGAGGGAGGCCTATGTCCAGCAGTGGATGTTGACAGCAGTCCTACGGATGAGATAGAATGAATAAACTAATCGAAGCTAGACATTTACATATAATCCTCGAACTGATGCAGCTTCATTAAAAACTCTTTGGAGCAAAGGGAGAAATTTCAATTTCCTTTAGAGTAGCAACTTTGCGTAACAAGGCGGTGGATTATCCTTCAGTCGGGCTACGTAAATTGGATAATTTTATCAGGAAACAGCCGACCTGACGCCTCTACACGTTTTATCGTTTGATAAATTAATAAATAATTCCCTTCTCTTGTACTTTCTATCTGTTTGAGCGAATCATTTGTCCAAATGATTTTCAATTTCTTTTGTTTGCAGCTTAGTAGCGTGCTTTTTAGGGATTCTCAGGTTGTTCACCTACATTGACGGAACGTACACTTTATTCCTTAAGATCGTGCCTGAGTTATAAATTCTTCTAACATCACTCGCTATTCGAGCTGAGATATTATTTCTATTTATAAAATATATACCGTGGGGTGCCGGCAGTAGAATGTCACCCCTCCTCTCTTGCCCGTGGATGCAGTAGGAATCTGCTAAGGGATATCTCCGGAAGATGGGTAGCAGCGTCTTACTGTGTATCAACATCCCGTACTGCGCTCGCCAACCCGCTTGTCAAGCGTGGTGAGTATGGCAACAACCCCTTACGACCGATCAGTACTGATACGTGGATCTCTTAGTCCATGAGGGAGGCCTACGTCCTACGGCTGTGACGAAGTATAAAATATATCGTGTAGTCATGTTGCCATTCTAGTATAGTATCAGATCAGAAATCACTTTGTTCAAAGTCAAGCGCAGTTTCATGAACCTCCATTTAGTAGCGTCATGAGATAAATCAACGCCGATTGGAAACCTATCAAACCAGTTTACTGCAACAATAGCCCAGCTATAACTACAGAATTATCTCGACATGTCGACTACATGCACGTTGGCTGTGAATGCAAGTGATGGGTGACGTGACGTGTCATGTGACAGGTAGTCATGTGACACCGAGTGGCGATGAATTGGCAGTGCAAGCTAATACATACATTAATAGATTGCTTCCTGAAAATACACGTTTCTTGTTTATAGACATTTTATGAGCTGAAGTAGTTACGGAAAACTTGTTATGTTACTCGTACGTGCGTATTAAATTATGGTAAATTGTGGGTTGCATCGCTGAGCTTGGCTTTATACAACTTTTGGGTGTATTTTTGGGTGTTGATGTTATCGTAACAGCTTTTTAATGAAACAACTAGACGACAGAATAAAATAAAATAATTCTTACTAGTTCCATAGCTATTATTAAATCTGAGCAAGGATCTTTTTTGTATCCATGTTATTATACCTCTATATCCGACCAAAAACATTTTCATGTTATATTAGATTAAGGATCGGGATGGTTGGAAGACTTTAGGGGAGAACTTTGCCCAGCAGTGGGACAACATAGGTTAAATAAAAAAAAATAGATTAAGATTAGGGATTCACTGTATAAGTTTGTAAGTGTTGCAAATAAATCATTTTTCATTTCATTAAATTTTTTTTAATTTCATTTCATGTAAAATGTTGCCAAGACGAGACCATGGCTCGCACTGTCAAAAATTTATCAGATCTCATGTGGAGCCCAGCTTCTAACTCTACAGACCCTAACTTCATAAGCTCTACGCCTTAGTCAAAAGACATGGCTTAGCCTTTTCGTTACTACAAGAACCATTGTATAGCAGAAAAAGTCATCATCATCATTTCAACCGTAAAACGTCCACTACTCGGGCCTCCCTCATGGACCTCCATGAGTAGTATTTGCCCTACTCACCACGCTTGGCAGGCGGGTTGGTGAGCGCAGTACGGGATGTTGATAGGTACAAGGAAAGACGCTGCTGCCTATTTTGCGGAGGTATCCCTTAGCAGGCTCTTACTGCATCCACGGGTATGAGAGGAGGGGAAATATCTACTGTCTACTACTACTACATACATTTTTCACCTTAGTCTCGTAGGCTAATAGCGAAACGGCCAAGTCACACGTTTTAACTAAGATGTAGAGTTTGTGAAGTTATGGCTTCTAGAGTTAAAGCGTGTATAGTAAGAAGCTAGGCTTGACATGAGATCTGATTACTTATTGATAGTGCAAGCCGCCATGCTAAATTTAAATGTTAAAACATTTTACACGAAATTGTTTTTGGTTTTATAAGTTCCTTATGACAATTTTCTTATCTTGTCACATATAAACTTCCATCTCCTTGTTTAAGAATTATAAAAACTAGGACTTATAAATTACAATATATTATTCAGTATATAGTTGGTCTGAAACCGACCGGTTTAAACCCATGACCTTTAGATTGAAAGTAGATGGTACACACCACTCGGCCAACACGGCTTTTTATTTCAGATATGGTGCAAAAAAAATAAAGACGTTTAAGGTAATCCACATACTCGTACTAAATGTAGCTCAGTGCAATAACTAGTTTCCTACGCCTAAGAAGCGCAAACCGGAGTGGAAGAGAAACAATTGTGACTTTCATAATAAATTTAAATTCCCTCACAATACAAAGGTCATAAATAAGGTCACACAAAGCGAAATGAGAAGCCAAAGCCCGGATTATTCAGAGCCACCTTGATATTCCAGTAGATTAACATAATTTTGCACAGATTGGGGGTTTATAAATTATATAATTCAGCAGTATTCAAAATCACTCGCATGCTAACTACAGGTCGAACAAGGGTGTGAAGTGAATATTGAAAGGGATTTCTCATTTTGACCAGTTATTGGTGTTAAGCCACGCTCGCCAATCGTGTCCTATCATAATAAATAAATAATAACAGGTACTTCTTATCCCCCGCCGTGGGGTGCCGGCAGTAGAATGATACCCCTCCTCTCATGCCCATGGATACCATGTAAGAGCCTGCTAAGGGATACCTCCGGAAGATGGGCAGTAGCGTCTATCCGTGTATCAACATCCCATACTGCGCTCACCAACCCGCCTGCCAAGCGTGGTGAGTATGGCAACTACCTCTCATAGAGATCCATGAGGGAGGCCTGTTTCATCAGTGGACGTTTTATGGCTGAAATGATGATGACTTCTTATCCAGCCATTTTGGCTCTTCACCATTTAGTCCGGATTAAGTTCGGTGTAAACGTGTCGTAAGATATGCGGGACTTTCAATTCGTAGGTTTGTACATTTTTTTTTAAATGGGTGTATGTAAAAATATTTTTTTCACGCAACAGTACAACAATTGGTAAAGATTACAAAATACGGCCTATATACTAACATTAACTCTTTGACTCTATAACTATAATCCTAATAGTAACGAATTTTTTTTTTTTATATATTTCTATAAAGAACACAAGATACAAGGAAGTTATATAGATAGGTACTAAAAACTATTTAGGGGTACAACAATAATTTTCCTTTGCAGCCGTGCTAGGTCCAACCTGTGTTACGGTCTGCAAAGTTTGAATATTTTCAGAATGTGAGAGAACAATTGTGTGTATATTCCTTCTAGAAATCGATTTGACAAATTCGTTGTGTGTGATTGTGATTGCAAGACATTCCAATTTGTGGCAGTGGAAAATCGGCTATGTAAAAAGTTTTTGGTAATTTATTTGCACATAACGAAATTGGTCTACTTGTGTACCGCTATGTAGACGGTTTGGTAAATTATAGATAAAAAGCACACAAAGCCAAGACAAATACTCAGTCATACACACAAAAATCCGATATGTGCATAAAACGACAAAAACAAAACATTGTGACTTAAATGCATATTGTATTATTCCTATAATTCTTAGCTCAATCCATAAGTACAAGATATATTTTGCCATGATTCTGCATTTTTGAATTATTAATAAGTCAAATAATAATTAAATAAAACAATTTTTTGTTCCTCCTGAAAACTTGCACAAAAACACTAACGATTGTGGCAGGCGCACCGACGCGACGGCGACGTAGGCTATATTTTTCACTGTATTATTACGGGAACGGAAACACCGCGGGGCGCTGCTAGTAGTCTAATAATTAACACTACATTTATTGCTTGCGCTGACAATGTGTCCAGTTATATAGGTAGATACTAACGCCACATATGTACATAGATTATATATACAGCCTCTAGGACATTACTGCCCTCATTAAACTTTGTTTAAAACAATATCAATCAGATGAAGCAGCAAGTTGAAACGAATACAAGAAGTTAGCAACAAACTCAGCATCCGATATCACGCTCTCTCGTCTCAGCCTGGAGCCGACGCGATGTCGAAGTTTTAAACATTTCAATCAAGTCAAACGAGCTTTAGGTATCATTCCATAATAAAACTTTTAAACGGTGCATCTACACACCTTTCATTTTATCATCTTTTTATTTATCTTATATAGGAGCTATAAAGTAAGGCCTTTTGCATCTATTAAGATGATTTATACAGCGTCAGCAACTGGTAATCATGCTGTACGGGACGCTGCAGTGCCTGGGACATTGTAGATGGATTAGGCTTGCCCAGCACCTATACCATCCTCTCAGCTTAGTCAGCTATTATTCAGAGGAAAGAACAGGTCAATACGTCTGAAGCTAACTAAGCCGCGGGTTTCCTCACGAAACGGTGAAGGAGCTATAGCTAGCTCCTACGCTATTGTATGATATCAGTAATCATAAAATAGCAACAAACCCCTCATGATCCACACTTGAAGATTCATTAGCCTATGTCCAGTAGTGGACAGCCTACGGCTGAGATGATGATGATGGGTAATCATAGAGTTTTTTAGAAATTTTACTCGGTGTTAAGTAATATATGATGTGAACTTCATACAAACTATTTAAATCACACCAACAAAAAAATCAATAAACCAGGAAATAAGTTTTGACAAAATCAGAATCGAATATAATCTCGTTTACTTGGATAATAGTAATATCCACCTACTAATTTTCAATTTATGTAGCTGTTTTATGGCAACCAACAAAGTTATAAGCAACCGCTTACCAACGCCTTTTGAAATTGAAAAATTGCCACGGCCTTATAAAAATTTGACTGAGATTGATTTTTATTTTCCTTTTAGCAAACTATTATATTTCCTATTACCCAAGTAAACTGCTTGCTGAAGACTGATGGAGTATAAAATAATAGAGCTGAGTTGCGCTGAAGGAGGAAATCCCTAAAGTCCTAGACGGGACATTTCCAAGGAAAATGGATCTCGCCCACGCTCTTTTCAGGTAAATTGACCCACTTTAGAGCTTTTCCTAATAAAAAGCTAAATTTCGTTTGAACAAATACTTGTAGTATAAGTGTGTCGTGATCATCATCATCTCAGTCATAAGACGTCCACTCTTGCATAGGCCTCCCTCATGTATCCCCAAGTACTGCGTTGAAAGCAAGCGGTCTGCTAAGACATGCGGTCCTAACTAAAAGTGTGTACTTTAAGGATATCATAATGTGAAAATTATGACAGTATGAAATACAAAAAAAAATTTCGGAAATTTATTTTAATTTAAAGTGGATTTTAATTTCATTTACACAAAAAGTTTTTTCCTAGTTACAGGGGCACGAAGTAGAGGACAAAACTAGTACATACCTTCATTTATTGACGACACAAGTCACCGGTTCACGTGGCACCTTGCAATACAAGGCGAATTGAAATGTCAAGCAGGGCGCGATTTATAGCAAGGCAATGCTCTGGATCGGACAAACCGAACCTACCGGATATTACAAGCTGAGATAAACTACAATAGACTATCTAGTTTTTATTGCGAAGAAGCTTCGTTCGTTACCAGACTTTTTGGTGTGTTTTCCTCATGGATTAGCTAACTACTTATTTTCATTTAGGCTGGAAACACAAATCTTTAATATGTAACGTACCGTACAAAATACCTACTTTCGAGTCCTAATAAAACTGTTGGTGTTATTAGTTATACAACTGAAAATTAATATATATATATATATATTAATTTTCAGTTATATATATATATATATATATATTAGCTATGATAAATGCAGGTGAACCCCAACTATCCATTTGCTTCTTATTCATCACTTCAACGTATTGAATAGAATGTATTTTTCACAATTTTCCTTCCAACTCGCGGTTGCCAATACTTTTCACCGCTACCTACATCCTTAAATTGGTATACCGATAGCATCGAGGAGTGAACTACGCTCTTTCACAAATTGAGCAAGATCGATGATCGACTGCGGGATGGATAATGCTGTTTACGCGAACTTCAAAATTTAAACATCAATAAATTAAAATGTAAACGCCGTTCATACCTACGAGCATAAAGCACAAACACTTCAGTACGGAAATGTGCTTGCACTAGATTAACATAAAAGTAATTAAGTGTTTCACTACTCTGGAATTTAAGTATATGTTTTAGAAAGGTGTAAAAAACATTTCGTAATTTTAATGGAGCTCGCAGCTAAATCGTTTTGATCGCTTTTACGGCGCCGTAAAAATATGCTGTGATTAAAGCCAGTGAACGAACTACGACTCTAGGCTCAACAAATTGAATTAGTGAGCCTGGCGGGCCGCCAGCCTCGCTCATGTAACTATTTACAAATAAAGTACAAAACTATTCACAAATAAATGCTGCACATTTCCACGATATCCTCACATATTCGCGCCAAGTTACGCTACCCTGTTCAACTACCACATTCATCTAAATACACTAAGCTAAAAGCACTCCGTTAATAACGACATAGTTGTCGATCTCCGCATAACTAATAGGTCTTTACCTATGAAATTGCCGTTCTTCAGTACTGGTAATTTCAAATAAAAAAAAAATTGACATGGCTTGGTATTTCAAATTCAAATTAATTTTGTTTTAAAAACATGACATTCTTTTTACAAACTCAGTCTTTTTTTTATTGATTAGCGTTGTATTTTCATTACATTTGAACATTTTTCGTCATAATGGGTACCTTAAAAAATCGTGTAATTATGGAATATGAGTTCCGTCGTGGCACCAACGCGACACAAACGGCACGTAACATCAAAAACGTTTACGGGGAGAACTGTACAAACGAACGCACAAACCGTTATTGGTTTTCCCGGTTCCGTTCTGGAAATGTTGACTTGAAAAATGAAGCTCGTGGCCGTCCGAAGACTATTGTCAACAATGATGAATTAAAGGCGACTGTGGAAGCTGACGAAACTCAATATACAGCTGAGCTAGCAGCAGCTTTTGATGTTATCATCAAAACAATATTGATCCATTTGCGACAAATTGGCAAGGTAAAAAAGCTTGATAGATGGGTACCCCACGAACTTAGCGCTGGCGAGCGCAACGTACGCGTTGAGACCTGTCTCGCGCTGCTCAACAGACAAAGAAATGAAGGAATTTTGAACCGAATTGTTACGTGCGATAAAAAATGGATTCTGTTCGACAATCGAAAGCGCTCAACAAGTTGGTTAGATCCTGGTTCAGCACCAAAGCAATGCCCTAAACCAAAAATTACCCCTAAAAAGGTGATTGTCACTGTTTGGTGGTAAACCACCAAAAAAAACACCATAGTTTTTTTAAAAAAACGGCATGAGCATTACTGCAGATGTGTACTGTAAAGAACTGGAGACAATGATGGAGAAGCTTGCACATCTGCAACCAGCTTTGGTCAATCGGTCGTCCCCACTGCTCCTTCACGACAACGCGCGACCCCATACTGCTCAACAGACCAGTTTCCAAGCTGCAAGAGCTGGGGTTGGAAGCTCTCCCTCATCCGCCATACTCACCAGACCTTGCACCTACCGACTATTACTTTTTTCAAAATTTAGACAAATTTTTAGTGGGTAAAAAATTCAATTCCCGAGGGGCAGTACAAAATGCCTTTGAAGAGTTTGTTGCCTCCCGTGCAGCTGATTTTTACAAGAAGGGCATCAATAAACTACCAATGCGTTGGCAAAGATGCGTCGATTGCATGGGGTGTTACTTTGAGTAATAGAAATAAAAAAAAAATGGAAAAAAAGTACTTTCATTTATTCCATACAAAACGGCAATTTCATAGGTAAAGACCTAATATAAATCCTACTCTGTTAACTAGGGCTATAAATCCTCACAATCTAGCACTTCAGGTGGAGTGGCGCAGTCTCAGCGCAGACCGCTGCGCCGGCTAAACCCTGTTCCATTTCCTTTGCGACAACCCTAAATTATTTTAGTTTTAGCTTAGATTACAGTTTCATTTACATATACTAATAAGACGCTGCTCGGTATGATAAATAAGGCTACATCTGCAATGCAGGCCACGGTGTTTTGTATCCAAGGCTCGTTTGGACCGTTAAGGATATATAGCGTCGAAAGCCTGGGGATAATTATAAGAAACGTGGCCAGTGACGCAATTGGCGCTTGTGGCTACTTTCCCCGGCTCTCAGCGCGCTGGCAAGCCATTAATCTAAGCCCGCTGCAACAACTTTTCGCCTCTTCTTATACCAACAGTAGGTACGGTTTTTAAACTACCAGCTAGATAAGATCAGCTTACTCTACAATCGACTTTGAACTATTCGACTGGTACCTACTGATCGGAACGAATGCAAGTTGTTTATAAAATTAAAATTTTAAGTAACCTCCGACACAAGTCTCTGAGGTTACCTAATTTTTTTTTTGTAATGTGTACCCTCAATTTCGCAATCTACACATCATGTCCTTTCATTTGATACCACACTTGGGAATATTTGAAAACATTCGATTGTTTACCCCTACTTTCAACCCCCATAACTCATGAATGGCTTGACCGATTTTTATATAACTTTCAGTTTTGCATTCTACACATCATTTCCTTTCTTTTGATTTTGATAAAACATGTTTAAGAACTATTGCCGGAAAACCTGCTTTTAAATAAAAAAAGCTGCATGCAAATCGATCCACTCGTTTCAGAGCTACGGTGCCACAGACAGACACACATAGCCGTCGAACTCATAACACCTCTCTTTTTTGTCGGGGTTAAAAATGTTAAATGAAACATTTTATTTCAACGGGAACATCTCAGGAATTTGGTGGATGCAGTCTAGAATTTTTCCTTAGCCAACTTGCCTACGTGGGAGGAATCTCTGAATTCTTTGCAAGTTTTACATTCCTTGTCAACAATAAATCGTGGTTAGTTTTAGTAAAAGCTGGTTTACCGGGATGAGAATGCCTACATTCGCCAAGAGCTCTGCCAAGAGCAATACCCAAATACAATGCCATTATTTAACGCAACCTCTTGCGTCGCAGGCGGACCTTCGCCCGCTCCACCACAAAGGTCGTTTGTATATTATATTGTCTTAAATTGTTATATTTTGTGTTTATTTGACGTATTGTGTACTTTGTTAATGTTATCTCTGTTGTAATGTAAGTAATTCAGATTTCGTTTCTTCATACATATGTGTGTCTGCAGGCGTAAATAAACGTTTTATCTATGTATTTATATTGCATGCAGTATTTAGATGCGCATACGGACTTAAGTAATAACACAATCTGAATAATATCGCAATAAAAATGGCACCAATCTAAAATCACATTGAAAGAGATGTTGGAATAACTTTCCTTAGTCGTAAAGTTGGCGTTGGGGAATCTACTCATATGTATAAACTAGTATGATTCCGCGCTCGTGTTGGCTACTTTCCAAATGTTCTGTATATCGAATGCGTCGGAAAAAAAACAATTAGCAAATTATTTACTTTTTCCATGAGCCTGCACGAGCTTGCAATTTGACGAACCAATTGTTTGTGATCAAATAACGAAGAACACTTGTTTTGATATTTACCATGTTGAGCCACATGCTATGCCGACTTTTTTTAGAAGTTTGCAACACTTTTAGCGATTCAGATTGTAGTTTCTGTGCAAATGACCAGGCTGGCTATTCGTTTTGTTGCTATTTCAAGTGTGCAATGCTAGTTTGTTCCCGGCATTACACATGAAACTTACATTGTTAAAAGGTTACCTAATTTGTAGGTTTTTTATGTTGAGCACCTGATCAAGACTTTAAATGCGTCTATTGTGTATCTAAAAATTATAGTCAGTTGCCGCGATATTTGACTTCTAGCTTAAGTTATCTAAAAATACTGTGGCTGAACCTAACACTTTTCTATTCCTGCTTCAACCGTATGCAAGCAAAATAGCAAAACTAAGTTATAAGACATAGGATCGCCACAGCATAGCGGTTTACTAGTAGTCATAACCAAACCGCTGAGCTGAACACAGCGTGGACGCTTGTTAATTTCTTCAGTTCCAGTATGGTGTTGGTTGTTTTTCAAATTTTATACGCTCGTGTGTTTAGAAGTTATGTAAAACTCTGGACGAATATAAATGTAATTTAAGCGCATCATACACTTTTTTTATTAGGTCGAAATCTAGGATAATTCCTAGATTTAGACCTAAAAACAAAAATGAAACATTCCTAATGGAAGGTTTCATTTTTGTTTTTTACTGGTATGTTCTTGTGTTGATTAGATCTTAAACATCAAGAAAACATAAGAACAATGTTACCATTTATCGGTTTTAGGTACCTACAGTACTACAACAAGTACCCTTATAGGTTCGCTTTGTCTATCTGTCTCTCTGCGACTTTGCGAAGAAACTATCAGATCCAATTAGTTATAATTATAACATAATGACGCCGAGATAACGGTACAAAAAAATACTGGAAAAATAATTAATTTGGGGTACCTTCCATAGACTCTCATATCCGTAAGATGGAAACAACTTTTTTTGTTGATTTTGTTATCGTGTTTTTCAATATGGGCTTCCGTTCACGAAATATTAAAGTTCTTCTTTATTTCAGTTTGAGAGTTCGACTCAGTCTCAACAACTTCTTCTTTATGACAGTTAATACAGTTTTCGGTGCTTGTAGTTCTCTCCAGGATAATCCTCTTGCCAGGCTTCTTTGACTACATAGTTGTGATAATATTAATGAGCCCTTTATGTAAAATAAAAGAGTTTTCTACTAAACCTAGCACATGGAGCTGGCAAGTTTGTGATTAATCACAATTGCAGTCATTGTCAAATTGTGTTTCCCACCAGTTAGAGAAAACTAACGCCATTTATAAGGTTTGAGGGTACTATAATATTTAAAGTTTTTACTTTTTAATGAACGCGCCCCATTACAGTTTAATATTTTAATTCACTGTATTTGGAGTGTTCAGTGCGCGTCGTTTTACATGCCAGTCCATGCCAACCTCCATTAACGACATGACTGTGACAGCCATCATTACAAAATAATATTTTATTCACAGTAATGGAGTGTTCGGTGCGCGTGCGGCGCAAAGTGGCGTGCGCCCATAAGTGCGCGGACGCAGAGGCGGAAGCGAGAGCGGGCGCGGAGGCGTAGCGCGGCGCGGTGGCGGGTGCGCGCGCAGTAGCGGCGGCGGCGCATGCACGCCACCGGCCACACGGACCGCTCGGGCGGCGGCGGCGGCGGCGGCTCCTGGCGCCTCCCGCCCGACGAGACCTTGCAGGTCGCCGACCCCAAGTCTTCCAAAGAGGAGGTAAAGTATACAGTGTACTCGTTAGGAAAGCTAACCCCAACTCGTTTGGATGTATTTAGGAACCCTTGAACCATATCTTTTGCGGGTTTCTTAAGGCGCACCCAATCAGAGATGGTCTGTGTTTGGCGGGAAAATCGAACGCACCAAAGTCTATAAAATAAACATTAATTACAAACGCCTCTATTTGCGCAAAGCTTTGATTGGAAGTAGGTGGGACACATGAGCCGTATGACCAAATATTTCTAGGCTAAAACAACTTCTAATTGATTCTCCAACCACGATTCCCACCCCAAAGACACAAGATAGGGATTACTAAGCTGTGTTCATCAGAGGGAGGCATTTATTTTACCATGATCTAATTTTTTTCAGGATTTGTACGGCGGGGAAGGTCACAACTGGAAGAGCATCATCTTCTCGTTGATGGTCATCAGCTGTGTTATAGCGGGAATCGTTGTTGCAATTTACTTATTAGGGTAAGCGTTTTCAACATAATCCCTTAACTCTTTTTGACCTTTATATAGTTATGCAGAATCAGCAACTGTTAATTCAACTATTCCAAACTTCAACTTTCTTTGATTATATCGTCAAATCATCAATAATTGCCAAAGTTTGTGAAGTTTACTATTTTATGGCTATGAATAGACACTGTTCTCATTTTTAGTCAGGTATTTTCTTTGATATTTTGTTTTCTTTTCTAACTCAAAATTCATTGCAGATAAATTTGTTTAATGTGTTCCAAAAAAACATATAAAGTTGAGAACAAAATTTTACTCTTCGACAGTTATGTAGACGAGTTACTGTACTGGTCGGGGCGGCGCATGCGCTTCGACGAGTTCCTGCGAGGGGATCTGACGGTAGACCGGCTGCCGACCACGTGGGTGAGCCTGCACCAGATCGTCTACCAGGCGGACGACGGAGGATTATTCGCGTTCAACACGTTCAACAACACGCTCACTGTTCTTGTCACCAATCATACTTTAGTAAGTTTCGATTATGCACATTTCTGTAGGGTAACCTCAGTTTAGGTACTAAAGTCGATTGTTGAGTGAAGATAATTTTCAGGTATGTTGTAGAAAATGGAGATAAGTTTCTTAAGGTCAATTTAGATCAGCGTTTTGGATCGGACTCTCTTTATATAACCCCACGTGGAGATATGTAGGTAGGGCACATAACTCTACGAATAGATGAAAGAAGATGCGTGAAGAGAGATGCTTTACGACAAAGAGGTACTTGCCCGTTGATTAGGTGACATTGCTACATAGAGCGGCGCAATAAGAGGCTTAGAAGTAAGTGCAACCGAGCTGAAAAGATAGGAGTTTTTAACGTTCTTCTTGTTGACTTGTATGAATGTGTCGGCGCGTCACATGTATTTGTAGTCGAGCTAGATGGTGCTTTATGAACTGTCCAGCTTTATTAAATTGATAACACTGGACACTGTTGGGAATTCAACTAGATTCCATTCCATTATAGCCAAAGTGACGAAATTGGGACTGAATATTCCTGTGCTAGCGGCTATCATAAAATAAAACCGGGCAAGAGCGAGTCGGACTCGCGCACCGAGGGTTCCGGAGATTACGGAGGCACGGATGCCATCATACAATATAATATATGACAAAGGCGGTTTTATATTTGTTGGAGAACCTTGACAGCACCATCTCTTGTTTGATAGCGGAACTTACGTAATTTTTTTACACTTTCGATGATTTCTAAAAAAGTATGCTAAGTAGAGAGATTGTAATAAATTTCCTTTAATCTTTACATACACTTCTAATAGAAATAAAAGTTTCAGAGGTTTATCTCCGCTAACTTTGGAGATAAGGGGGGGGGGACCGGTCGTTTTTTCAACATTTTTGTAAATAACTCAAAAACAATACAGTTTGAAGGAAAACTAAATACTGTTTATTAATGTGCAAATGAATACCTTTCATATGATACCCCATATCACCTATTAACTTCACAAAATTTTTAAAATTAAATTAAATTTCTTTTCCTTTGTCTAAAAAACTATGCAAATTAGAGAGTTCGCTACTATTTTCCTATAAAGTTTACATACACTTCTATTAGCTATAAAAGTATCAAGGGTTTATCTTTGCAAACTTCGGAGATAAGGGACGGTCGTTTTTTCAACATTTTTGTAAATAACTCAAAAATGATACGGCTTAATGGAAAACTAAAAACTGTTTATAAATTTGCAAATTAATACCTTTCATATGATAACACGGCCTAGTAACTTTACTTAAAAATTTTGAGATCCCTTATCCGACCCCCTGCAATCGAAATTAGAATATTTTTTAACATTTCCATAATATGCTATATTAATAAAAAAGTGTTGTCTTTTACCATTTTAAATTTTAAGTCGATAGCATCAGTAGTTCTCGAGATATCCATATGTGACAGACAGACAGACAGAGTGATTCTATAAGGGTTCCTTTTTACCATTTTGGTCCAGAACCCTAAAAATGAGTTAAATATTTCTTTAATATCTTGGGAATCCACCATTCTTTAAATATATTTGTAAAAATAAGAAACCTAAAGAGTGAATCACCGAAATCAAATATTCCCACAAAGTCCCTAAAGACTGGGACTTAGCATGTGAACTTAAGAAGGGAAAAGACGTTTCGTATCCACTGAAAGTGCGGTTGTTCTTACCAGCGCTCTTTACTATAAAATTTATGGCAGCATCCCCGATTCTCCATAATGGGATTATTATGCGGGCTTCCGAAGATGAAAATTTGAGAGTGCGACTTTAAAGCATTTTACTTCAGGTAGAGATGAATCTGTAAATGTGTAAAACAAGTATAAAGTCCGCACTCGTACAAAGTTAAGTAAATTTAAATAAAAATGTTAATGCAAAGGACGTTGAATGAACTGATGATTGCTGCGAATAAAACTTTAATTAAAAACCGCGAACTTAGTGTCTTTGCTCGGTCATTCAGATTATGCCAGTCAATTATTATTCGTATAAGGTAAGGTTAACTACAGAATAATAACTTCTGGTAAGGTTTATAAAAAAAACTTATTCTGACTGTGAGCTATACATGAGCTGTTTAATAATTACAGAGGCAGCTCAATGTTCGCGGATATCAGTGTTCCCCGAACTTACGCTACGTGCTATTTCAACACAACATCAAAGAGGTACGTATACATTGTATCTAAATATAATGTTTCCGTAAACTTTTAATAGCTTTTTACCGAAACAAAAGAATTTAAATAAAATCCACCCCAAGAGTAGCAAACTAAGTTTAATAATTTTCCAGGTTTATCAGCGGACGTTTACAGCGACCTACACCGTTTATGACGTCACAAACGAGTAAGTACCTTTTGATATTTGACACTTGAGCAACGTAAAGGTCATAGTAAAAGGCGAGAGGTTTCCGTAATTACATTTCCTACTGTAAATTGAATCTCTCGGTTCTAAATTGGTTTTCACTCACCGCACTTTTGCCTGAAAATACCGTTTCTTTGATGATACCTATCTGCTAAAGACAGTCGCCTTCTTTGTTGTGGTTGTGTTTAAAGTCTATTAATATTGTAGTCCTTAAGTCCTTAGTAAGTACTCGTAGAAACAAAATTTAAGCTGATTTGTGTTATTACATTACCGTTCGGTAATGATAAATATAGTATTTTTTAAACTTACGCGATCACGACAAATTATTAACACATATTTAACCGGGTATTTATCGCGTTATTTACTTATATATATGGTCCCGGGAAGACCCACGATGGGTGCAATCCTGTCGAAACGTCGGGCAATAATACGTCGGTCGATAAATACCCGGTTAAATATATGTTAATAATGATAAATATACACCGTCAGGTGCCGGCAGTAGAATGTTATCCCTCCTCTCATCCCCGTGATGCAGTAAGAGCCTGCTAAGGGATACCTCCAGAAGATGGGCAGCAGCATCTTTCCATGTATTAACATCCCGTACTGCGCTTGCCAACCCGCCTGCCAAGCGTGGTGTGGCAACTACCCCTCATGGAGATTCATGAGGCTTAACGTACGTTTTACGGCTGAAATGAATGATAAATATCGGCAAAGTAGATCGGGCATGAATCCGCTTCCTATTCGGCAAAATATAAAACGTCTGCACGATCTCATTTCGCGTTTCCCTTACACATTTTATTCGTTCTCTGAAGGAATTCTGATATGATCAACGTTTGACTAATTAATTTTGTATGGTTTGGAATGTTTTAAAATCCTACGTATTTTTAGGGTTCCGTAGTACAACAAGACACACTTACAGTTTCACTATGTTTCCCTGTCCGTCTGTCTGTCTGCGGCTTTACGAAGAAACTATTTGTCCTGGAAAGCTGTAACTTTGCATAAACATAAAATCATCACGGTAAAAAAATGCTAAAAATAATAATTAATTTTGGGTACCCAATATGCACGTAAGATAATTTGTTTGAATGATTTGTTTCAATGATTGAATGATTTTGTTTCTTGTTTATCACATAGTTTGGGGTGTTGTTGAATAGGTTTTTTAAACAATTTAGGGGATGCGAAGAGAATTTTTCGATTAAGAGTTCAGTTTGCGAAATATTCAAGTTTTCTATTTTATTTCAAACGTCACCCTAAAAATCAAAACTGCTTTAAAATTCTGAAAAAAACGTAGATGTAATTTAAAATTGGAAACTATGACGGTTGAGCTAGTTTTTAGTACCCGAAAAATTGCCGCTGTAATAAATGATACATTTGCCAAATATACGCCATACTTTAACTTAATACCTTAAAAAATACGATCTACGGGTAACTACGGAACCCTATACAGCGCGTGACTCGACACGCACTTAGCCTTATTTATTATGATTACGCTTTGCATGTTCCTTTTTAATTGAGTTGATGTTTACAATGCTCTGCATTGTTTTATCTACATTTAACTTTATTTTTACGATTCACCTTGGCATTTCTTGCTCTACAAGATTCTTAAAATATGTTTATATTCCTTAGCAACTCGGAACAATTCCGTATAAACAAATGTTATGTAAGCGTTTTACCTTACAAGGAAATGGCTGAGAAAAGTCAATTTTAAATTGTTATTTATTTGATATTAGTTTATTTTCTGTTTCAAATCGTAGGTCAACAAATTTCCGCTCACTTTGCGAGTGCAAAATCGATTAGATGACTATGAACTACATGAATGCTACGTGATTTAAACATATTGAAATTTTTTGTGAGCTGAATTTTAATCCATCGGAAGTCAGTCTGCGAGGCCGAATGTTTTACATACTTCGACGAACACCGAAACATACTGCTCTACGAAGAAGGGAAACTTCTAATACCTAAGTAGTTTGTTCTATAAAGTAAATAAGTTTCTCAGTAGTTTGCTGTGGCTTTTGCAGAATGCTGTTGGGAGTTTAAAGTTTTTATGAACGCTGTGCATGCATTTTATAGTCATGTTATCTTTGAATGTTTCTCCTCATAGTGAACTTCTGTCTAGCCATCACATACCGCTTTTTGGGGAGGGGCAAAGGAGTTGGGATTGGCAGCACGCATCCTGGCTGGGAACCAACGGGTCGCTGCTATTGGTGGCCGACAATGAGGTGCTGGCTCTGCCGGGGCCGCCGGCGAAGAGATCCCAGCTGCTGCAACTCACGTATGACGCCGTGCCTGGCCGGGTCTACAATGGAGTGTCCGACTGGTTATATCAAGGTAACTTGTTGCACCTATAAGCGTCTTGAAAACCCAAACGTCTATTTAGTTAAGTTTGTACGTTTAAGATGAATCCATCAGGAAGAAGTGTTGGAAACTAACATATCTTTGTGAGCACTAATACTTATTTTTATCATCAGTCTAATCATAGTAACGACAACGACTTTAACGAATCTCTGTTAAAAAAGGATGCTTACCACGAAATAAAAACAAAACCGACCAGGAGCGAGTCGATTCGCGCACCGGGGGTTCCGAGCCATCATACAATATAATATTTGATAAAGGCGGTTTATATTAGTTGGAGAACCTTGATAGCGCCATCTCTTGTCTGATAGCGGAACTTATGTAGATTTTTTACACTTTCGATTTCTAAAAACCTACGCAAATTAAAGAGTTCGTTATAATGTTCCTGTTATCTTTACATACACTACTATTATCAATAAAATTTTCAGGGGTTTATCTCCGCAAACTTCTGAGATAAAGAGGTGGAACAATATTTTTTTAACGTTTTTGTAAATAACTTGAAAACGATCGGCTTAACAGAAAACTAAAAACTGTTTATTAATTTGCAAATAAATACCTTTCATATGATAACCACATGACCTAGTAACTTCACTTTAAATTTTTGAGACACCGTTTCCGCCCCCCTTGCAATCATAATAAGAATATTTTTTAACATTTTTATATATTCCATAATAGAGATAAACGTTTTCTTATTCCATTTCAAATTTCAAGTCGATAGCATCTGTAGTTCTCAAGAGATCCATATGTGACAGACAGACAGACAAAGTCACACCATAAGGCTTCCTTTTTACCATTTTGGTCCGGAGCCCTAATAAAGTCAGTAGTGTCAGTCTAAGTTCTATGCTTTTCAGATAACTCACATGTACCTACGTTGTTGATCAAATGACAACTCAGGTTTATTTACATTTCTAAGTTTTAACAGTCGCTGTTTTCTACGAAAAAGTACGTAATAATAATTGTTCATCATCCTTTCCGAGAACATCCCATACTGCGCTCGCTGACCCGCCTGCCAAGCCTGATGAGTATGGCAACTATCCCCTTATGATATCCATGAGGGAGGCCTATGTCCAGCAAAGACGAGCTCTGCGGCACAGCGGGCGAATGTCCGCCTCGAGACAAATGTCTGTACGATCTGCAAATATTTGTTCAGGACGTTATAAATGTTTTTCTGTACATAATAAAAAATATCTATCTATGTAGTAAAATGTATTAAGTATATCAGTCATCTAGTACCCATAACACAAGCTCAGCTTAGCTTGGGGCTAGATGATGCTGTGTGAAATGTCCAGCATTATTTATTAATTTTATATATGTAATGAACGTTCTACGGCTGATATGATGATGAATTATTGTTCAATCAGTTAATCATTTATTTATTAAAACCTTAACAACATATTTACCGTAATTATTAGTCAAAAGTTCAACGGTTGTTTATTTATGTTTGTACCATCAATGTTGAACTCTGCCCAACAGAGGAGGTGACGAAAACAGCACATGCAACATGGGGCTCCCCAGACGGCAGCCTCGTGTTGTACGTCCAGTACGACGACTCTGCCGTCTCCGAGCTCAAGTTCCCGCGCCTCTCGGGGGGCATCGGCGGCGCGGGCGCAACCAGAGCGGGCTTCCTGATGCCCGCCATAAATAACACTATTCACACTGTCTTCCCTGACCATGTCACCATTAGATATCCCACGGTGAGAATAGATAATTACAGGTAGACTAATTTTCGCGCTATCTAGTGGCAAAGTATGACTGTTTACATAAAAGAGATAATACATAAAAGGGAAAAATCAACGGAAAACAGACTTAGCTGAAATTGTGATGATGGCTGTTTGCTAGTCATATTTTTTTTCTATTATAATATAACTGTTGTGGAAGGAGATGGGGGAGACCTTTGCCCAGCAGTGGGACACATTATAGGTTATTAAAAAAATAAAACGGCTGTCAAAGGTCACTTGCTTACATAGTCATGGGAAAAGTTATTTCGATAAAAATTTGTATTCTAGAACATAAGCTATGTGAAGCAGCGGTTCTCAATTTCGGTTTCCGATGTTACTTGGTGTACAATGTCGAATTTAAAAATATATGTAACAGTTTACTGCTTCATTATTCCGTGTAAAAACAAACGATGTTGTAATAACAGTTTTGACGGAGCCGTAAACTTTTACGAAGATCTCTTTTTCAACTTCCGTGGAATTGTTGTTTGAGTAATAATTTTCTTACAGCCTGGCAGCTCGATACCCAAAGTGTCTTTATGGATAGTGAAGGTTGAGAACACAACCTCAATGCCACAGAAATGGGAAGTCAAGCCACCAAGCACTCTAGATGGAATGTAGGTGTAAATTTTTATCACCCTATTCTGACTTTTATATGTTTATTTACTAACTTCGATAAGTGGAATCAAAGTTAACTTTTTTATCAACTATATCCACTCTACCCTGTACATACTAAAATAACACTGTGTATGTTGTTCTTTTCAGGGAATATTATCTCATATCAGCCCAATGGGTGGGTCAAGAAAATACACATGTAGGTTCTGTATGGATGAACCGTGCCCAAAACCTTACAGTGTATAGTAGCTGCCATGCACCTAACTGGTCTTGCATTGAGGTAGGTATAACAATTAACGTTGTGTCAGAACGCTATTTATAACACAGTTCCAATGAAATAAGGAGCTAAAAATCAGTTTGGTAGTTTACATACTTGCTCGTTTTTGTTCTAGACGCATTCAGAAAAGGCAACAGATGAGCCGTGGCTGGAAGTGCACCAGAAGCCGGTTTACTCCGAAGATGGCAGTGCTTTTCTTCTGCTAGCTGCGGTCCAAGAGGGAGGTGGCCAATATTACACCCATATCAAACACGTGGATGTCAATCGGCAACGAATAGCGGTTCTGTCCCATGGGAGAGTTGAAGTGACTGAAGTCCTGGCGTGGGATCAGGAAAACCACTTAGTTTATTATTTAGGTAAGGGACGTTACAACCTTTAAAACGAATTAATACCTACCTTTCTGTTAATTCTCTATTAACCAATTATTTTTACTTTTTAAGGGTTAGACAAAGAAAAGTTATTCATACCTAAACTGCATCCCGATATGCTGAAGGAGGCTAATCAAATTAAGTATTTAGATTGATTGCAGTTGAGTGATTTTCTGAACATTCCGACCGACTAACTTCCTCGTCATTCTAAAATATCACTTCATGTTGATCGTTGGGGCATCGGTTTTGGGCTTGTGTGCTAAGTGGTTGACTTTGTGGGGTTATATTGTTAAGTTTATTTCCTTGATTAATTTATGTTTTTTTTTCTAAATAGGTAGCGGAGATAGACCGGGCCAGATGCACGTGTATGTGGTCCGAGACCCGAGCTATGGGGGTGGCAGCAACTCCGTACGAGCACGGGCCGAGAGAGAGGAGCCACGTTGCCTTACTTGCGAGCAAGCGGTGTGGCCGGCTCGCTTGCATTATGCCAACTGCTCGTTCTGGAGAGCAAAGTTCTCCCCGATGAAGCCTAGAGTCGGCATAACGCACTATGTTCTGGAATGCGGCGGCCCAGGACCTCCTTTGGCCGGACTACATGATGCCAGAACGCATAAGCTAGAAAGAATTTTATATGACACGAGGCCTTATAGGTAAGCTCTGTAAACCTTAGTTATCTATCGTCTTTAAGTTTCACAAATGTTTAATGTTTGATTGTGTTTGAATATCATTTCTGGTGAAATTACTCTAAAATGCAAAACCTTGAAAAAACGTTGACTTTCTACAATATACTGTCACAAATATTTAGTTGAGATTTACTTATATCTTGCACAATATTTCCGTCTTTCTTTTACTAGAAGTATTGCCTATTTAATAGATTGGTTTATTATTATTAATAGTTTATTTATTTATTTTAATGTACTCTCTGGTACTACTCACTACACAGAATCTGACACGATTTTACGAGTAAATAATTATTGAGTAGTACATTGACCGTTATGGGAGTTCTTTACCATTGTATTTATACATGGTAAGTAACATTGTATTTTAATTCCAGATCAGCACGATTACGTGAGTTAGCATTACCTTCGCACAAGTCGTTTGACGTGCAGCTTGCCAGTGGGTCAAAAGCCCGTGTACAGATGCTGCTTCCACCGTCTTGGCGCGAAGAGTTGAGGGACGCGGCCTTTCCAGTGCTAGTTCATGTGTAAGTATTTCTGATAAAAGTAGAAGTAATATTACTTTTATACTTCTATGGTTATGGTTTTGGTACTATGAAACGACAGATGCTTTTACAAATTGTTTGTTTCTTACAACAATTACTGTAATAATCACCAACATTTGTATCTATTCGGATAGTTAATAAAATAAGGAAGTAATTTAAATAATTTGTACCTACGCTAAGTTCTATTGCCGTGGGGTGCCGGCAGTAGAATGTTACCCCTCCTCTCATGCCCGTGGATGCAGTAAGAGCCTGCTAAGGGGTACCTCCGGAAGATGGGCAGCAGCGTCTTTCCGTATATCAACGCCAACCCGCCTGCCAAGCGTGGTGAGTATGGCAACTACCCCTCATGGAGATCCATGAGGGAGACCTGTTCAGTAGTGGACTTTTTACGGCTGGAATGATGAAAATGATGATGATGAAGTCATATACCTACTTTTTTTTACACAAAGCCACGGCATTTGTATGTTAAAAGTGTAGTTTCACTCAAGTATAGCCAAGCCAAAGCTTCTTAAAGGTTTGTCTTTTAAAGTAATTTCGAAGATCTCTTTTTAATATTAGAATTAAATGAGACATGATTGCCATCGCAACCAACTTACATCCCAAACTTCATACTGACCAATCACTCGTTGCTTCCCCAGTGACGGCAAGCCGGGAAGTCAACAGGTGACGGATGAGTTCCTGGTAGACTGGGGCTCATACATGTCGTCGCGGAATGACGTCGTCTACGTAAAGCTGGACGTAGCAGGATCTCGGGGGTTACCGAGGGCCTTGCTGAGAGGGCGGCTCGGGGGGGTGGAAGTGGCTGACCAGTTGGCTGTTATTAGGTAAGATACTTGCGAATATTTTAGTCCTATATTTGGATGTCTTGTACATATGCTTGAATACAAGTTTCTGCTATATTTGAGCCTACGCTCAGTGGTCTAAGACAGAAACCAACATCGAAAGTTTTGCTTTTGTGTTAGTAATGTGGTTTGATACATAAAAATTAATATTCGTTGGTTCGATCATAGTTAGGCAGCGATTATTCATCCCCTCTTTCACCCCCCATATCTTGTAAACTTCTTAAGCGATTTTAATAAAACATGCTGTTTAAGAACCACCGCTAAAAAACTTGCTTTTGAATCAAAAAGACTAAATCCAAATCGGTTCACTCATTTAAGAACAACAGTGCCACAGGCAGACCCACAGAGCAGCCAAGTAAAAAATACTTTATATATTTATATTTTTGTATGTACGTAACGAATAAATTCTAAAGTACTAGACCGATTTCAAAAACTTATTTTTGACGACCTCTGTGGCGCAGCGGGCGAAGATCTGCCTGCGACGCAAAAGGTTGCGGGCTCGATTCCCGCCTCGGAACAAATGTCTGTATGATCTGCAGATATTTGTTCAGGGTATTCTGGATGTTTTATCTATATATAATAAAAATATCTACCCATGTGATTGTCTGCGTATTTTTCTTTGTATGTTATGTGTAAAGTACATCAGTCATCTAGTACTCAAAACATAACACAAGCTCCGCTTAGCTTGGGGCTTATATTTATTTATTTAGGCTATATTTATTACTAGCCATTGTTAGGGATCTATACTAAAACTTCAATAATGTTAAAGATATACATCTCACGTTAATTTTAAAAGTGACCTACTTACACCACGTACCTAACTTATTATCATCTTGCTGACGTTTCGTAGACCATTTAGAGACCCTTCTTAATGAACACCGTTCGTGGCCGCTTCCGAGGGCCGCGAGACGAGAACTAGCTAGCGCGGCGTTCGGCCCGGATCGCGCGACTGGACATAGCCGCCGGTGCTGGTGGTGGGGGAATCCCCCCCATTCACTCATTTTTCGGGGGACGTATTATATTTATTAAATGATGTCAAGCCACGATAATTTCAATTCAGGAAGAGGATTGTTGAGGTTGTTGTTGAGATAACAGAGTGCGTGTATCCCGACGGTACCGAACGTTAAGCCACTTATTTACGCAGTCCGCATCTAATGCGGAGATTCAACAATCGCTCCAATTTGTTAAGCTGTTCCTCAGTAGCATCGGGATAACACACATCAGCCTATTCGGGAATTGGGATAAGGGTAGAGATAACGAGAGTGATTTAAGCGGAAAAGGGAAGAAAGTTTTGCAATCATTTGAGTGCGTGCATAGAACCACATACATTTTCCTAGTTTATTAATAATAAAACCTTGAATTGTCTTCTTTTCAGATATATATTAGACACATTTAAGTACTTAGACGTGACGCGCGTGGCTGTCTGGGGCTGGGGTTACGGCGGCTACGTCACCGCTATGCTGCTGGGGTCGCAGCAGTCTACCCTGAAGTGCGGGATCGCCGTATCGCCTATCACGGATTGGCTTTATTACAGTAATTTTTTTATCTCTGTTATCGTTTTACTCCCACTGGAGCAAGACCTAGCAAATAAGTTAAGATCTTTAACAACCCCCCTGAGAACTCTATACAACCCGTTTAACAATTAAATTCATAATATGTTTAAAAAGACAAAATACCAAAATTGAACAGGATAATATTAACGGTTCGTATGGAACAAACATACAACGCCAAATTGATTGATTGAATAAACTACCTACTTAACAAAACATATAGAACAACAGTCGGCCATGGGCCCGTGTGCCACGGAGATTGTCATCATTAAATTATTCTATTTTAAACTTTCGCGATCACAACATATTATTAACATACATATAACCGGGTATTTATCGCGTAAATTACCTTTATTATTTCCCCACGTTTCGTTTGATTGTAGTCCCGAGAAGACTCTTCAGTCTTCCCGGGACCATGCTTGGTGCAATCCAAGCGAAACGTCGGGAAATAATAAAGGTAATTTACGCGATAAATACCCGGTTATATGTATGTCAATAATCATTGAATTAAAAAAAAGTCACAATTTTTCTTAGAATAAGTGACCTTCACTATTATTCTAAGAAAAATTGTGACTTTATACAATGTCAATTTTATTTACCTCGTACCGTAAAGATTCACTTTCCAATTTTCAGACGCAGCATTCACGGAGCGCACCCTCGGCCAGCCGTCCGTGAACTACAAGGGCTACGTGGAGGCGGACGCGTCGCAGCGCGCGCACCACGTGCCCGCCCACTCGCTGTACCTCGTGCACGGCCTGGCGGACATGAGCGCGCCGTACCCGCACTCGCTCCAGCTCGCGCGCGCGCTCACCGACGCCGGCGTCTTGTTCCGATATCAGGCATGTTAACACTCAATTACATCTAAAAATTTAATTAGGTAGGTACTTAAAAGCCGTGTGCCCGAGTGGTTTGTAAACATTAGCAAAATTTAGAACTGGCTGCACCAAAAAACTATCGCCTATTCAACGAGAAGACAGTGCGTTATTAATGATATCACATTTGGTCAGACTCGCGTCATCTTGTGTTCAGCACGGCTCGTAGAGCGTTGATGGTTCTTTTTTAAACTTTCGCGATCACTACACTTTATTAAAATATGGGATTATCGGGTATTTATCGCGTAATTACCTTTATTTTATTCCCGACGTTTCGACCGGATTGCACCTGGTCGTGGTCGCGGGGAGACTGGCGTGCTGAAGTTAACCGCAGCAAAGCGAAGGCATCTTTTCAGACTACCCTCACTTGGTCTTCATAATTAGAAATTTGAGATTTAAGGCCGGTTCACACTGGGACAGCACACTACACTCACTGTATCAGCACACTTTGGTTTATTCACACGCCGAGTACACTTGGAATCACTGGATTCCATGAGGCAGAGAGTCTGAAACCGTCTTCACGATTAAAATTAGGATATTTCTTAATTTCAATCGCTTCCCGAACCATTCTCTTGTAGTAGTGCCTCTCGTTGGAAATAATCTTGGGATTGTGGAGTTCGATACAGTGATCGGGTCCTGAGTCCACTACATGCTCCGCTAGGACTCAGGACCCATTGATTGGTTCGTTAGTGAGTGTGTTAGTGAGTAGGATCGAGGTGCCATAGAGGTGGAATTCTACCTTTAGATACGAAGTACGCGGTCAAGGAGCGGTTGCGGCGCGGCACGTTTCAATGCGATAACTTTCTACATAAACATCACATATTTTTGACATTTGTCAAATGTGACAAAATGACAAAACAAACAGCAAACGTCAAAAAATTACAAAATATTAAATTGGGAAGCTTTCTATTTTTAATCCACCGGAAGGGGATTTCTGGATAAAAAGACAATTCCCTTTGCAGGGTAGGTCTTAATGACCACGCGGAAGTAGGAAGAATAACGCAGGGGATTTCTGGAATAAGCCTGATTGATGATGAAGCTTGGTTGGTTTTAGCTACGGCCAAACCATTACCCAATAAATGAGATTTAGACAATAATAATTTGCCATCAACCTATATTTGTAAATTAAAATTAAAATAAGCTACCCTTAAGCGATAGCAACCATTAGCGATCTTGAGTAGCTTCCATTCAAGTTGCGTTTTATAAACAGTAATACGTTTTATTTAATTCTGTAAAGAGGTGCAGGTAGCTGAATGCACTGTTCTTAAATTCGTCAATTTAATAGTTCTGTATTCAAAGTTTACTGAAATGTGAGCAATCACAAGGTATTATTGGATTTGTCTTGGCAGTTAAGGTTAATTCTCTGACTGTACAAAACAGCGTTTATGATTGATTAGAGTCCGAAATGTCAGTAAAGAAATTATTAATATTAAAAAGTGACATTTAGGAAAAAGTCTCCCAAAATAGTCTATCAAATGTCGCTTTGCCATAACTTCTTTCCCTCACTTGGAAAAAAAAATATGAATATTAAAAAGTGGCATTTGGGATAAAGTCTCCCAAAATAAAGTCTCCCAAATGTCGTTTCGCCATAACTTCTTTCCCTCACTTGGAAAAAAGTTATCTGAAGCGAACTAATTCAACTATGTGCTTTATTAAATTTAAATGTGTCTTGTTCTTTTGTATATTGACTATTGCATTAGCCGTCGGGTGCCGGCAGAAGAATGTTACCCCTCCTCTCATGGTCGTAGATGCAGTAAGAGCCTGCTAAGAGATACCTCCGGAAGATGGGCAGCAGCGTCTTTCCGTGTATCAACATCTCATACTGCGCTCGCCATCCCGCCTGCCAAGCGTGGTGAGTATGGCAACAACCCCTCATGGAGATCTATGAGGGAGGCTTGAGTTCAGTAGTGGATGCTTTACAGCTGACATGATGAAGTAGCATTTTGCTCTATTGAATTAACTTATTGACTTTGACTTTAACAACCGCATTGTCTATCTTAGCATACTTAATTAGGTCACATCTTCGGCAACGTTAGTAAAGTTTCACATTTTTGATTTTGTTCCAGGCGTATGCTGACGAAGGTCACGATTTGAAAGGCGTTATAGAGCACGTATACCGTTCTATGGAGGACTTCCTCCGCGAATGCCTCTTACTCGATCCTGAAGACACCAAACTGCCCCCACCAGATAGATAAAACTAGGAATACAAATAGCCAGTAGATCCAGTATTTATATATGTGTTTGTAAATATTTAAAATGAGAATTGTGCTTTAATAAAATGTGTTCCCTGAGTTTTGATTTCTTAAGCCTTAAGAACCACAAAATGTTCACAAAAATATTGTCTATTAGTCAGTAGACACAAAAACCACCGGTCTGCGCCAGTTAAATTGGCTTAATTTGCACCCGCACTCACATTCTCCATACATTTTTATTTAATTATACATATACACGAATCAGAGTCTTATTTTGACTACTTATAACGAATTTTATCACTTTTTTACAATAAATTGTCTACGCAGATGACTTTTATGAAAATAAATTACAATATTATTGAATACTCGTCATCACTGAGTAGAAGTTTTGTAAAAAGGCGTCTGCGAAGATAATTATTTGTATAAAAATAAAGAAAACATTCAAATAAATAAGAGTGGCGAGTGTTATTGCGGATGCATTTTAACCTTTTAGTTTTTTTTATGGTTTTGATCCTATTTCTTAGTAGGCTAGTGAACTATTGTTATAAAATGTTGCATGATCTGTAATATAGAAATAGCGAGGTTGTTTTGTACAGAAAACAAAAGGCTACCATAAATAAAAGATAAAACTTCGATTTATTCGACTATTCTCATTATCCATAACTATTTGCTTCAGCACCTTAACTATCCTCAGCTGATTAACTTTTAGCTAGGAAATAAAATTCAATTAAATCTTATAGAACTAAGTATTTGTAGTTTTTTGAGATACTTATCTCATCTCTCGAAAAGATTGTGACTCATAGACTTTTGAGCTTGTTCACTTTGGCTTTACATTTTTCTACTGCGCTTTTACCTTTCATCGTTCCTATAACTACATTAATGCTGTTTCTAACGCAGCTGTTAATTCTATACAAACAATGTAGTGAAAAGTAATTTCAATAAACTGTTAAAAGTAACATGTAGAAGATAGAATGAAATAGATTCTAACAATAGAAACTAAAACTATTCTTTCACTAAATTTCTTTAATACAGTATTAAAACTATTAGATGACTACCCTTAACCTTAATAATTAAATTGTTGTAGATTATCCAAATGTTAGATATTAAACTAACCAGTATTCATCATCTGGCCTCTTGTCAATAATATGGAAAAAAGAATGTTATGTTTATTCTTTAAAAATTTAATATGATTGTAAATTGAAGAGCTTATCATTTAAGAATTTTAAAATAAACCTTTTGAAGATTACATTGATAAGTTTGTTATGAAAAAAAAAAGTTAATAAATAAAACATTGTTAAAATACCTCATAATATGAATCGTAAGTAAATCATGTATATTAATAGAAAGATATTGAGTGAAAATAATGTACTTGTAATATTTAGGAATGAAGTGACCTTGATCATCCCTTGACCTTAGCTGCTTTGGCACCATTTCATCGTTGATTATCCAACATATTGATATGCCGTCTTTAGTTATTAAATCTTTATTTACCTATTTAATCAGTCAATTAAATTGTCCAATGTAGTACATTGTTGTGTTTGAGACATACGAGTAGAAACAATAGCACCAAACGTACTTTATCATTTGAAAGTCGACAACTCTTTAATTAAGCTTAATCTTCTGTAGGTACCAATGTGATCCATCTTTGTATTATTCAACCCTTTCTGGTACTGCGCCAACTGCATACATTAAGTTCCTGGACTCAGGCCCCATACGCTTAGCGGTTGTGAGCATGAAAATAAATCAACCATTTTGCCAAACCAAATTATAACTATATTTTTCATTGTTAAACCCTTTTGCACCATTTTGCACGGCAAATAAATGTTTGATAAGTAGGTACCTAACTGATTGAGGTTGTTAAATTAAAAAATAAACGCCATAGTATAGTACTATTTAACCTACTCTAGCATTATATGGAATCACACCATGAAATATTGAATAATTTCACAGTGGTAACATTGGTAGCAAACAGGTTAAAACTCCATGAAATCTCAAAGTAATTGGACAAGTTCTTTGAACAATGTCAAATAGATTGTACAAAGTATTATAAGAAACGAGCTGAACGATTTGCCTTCACAATAGACTTTTGTTTCTAGTGGTAACCTACTACAATAACGTACTTAAACGTAATCTATCATGTTTTAATAAGTAAATAGATATAAATTGAAAGGATTCATAGAAATAAGTAGGTACGTACAATATCACCATAATAATGCTGAAATTGGAGATTTAAAGCCGCTATGCGGAACGCTAGATGAAATTATACGGATTATACCATTGTTGTTAATTTCAAAATAATTTTAATATAAATTAGGTAAATTCATTGTTGTTGTATTAGATATAGGTGAACGTTTGCCGATATTTATAAGTGTTATCGGATACCTGCATAGACGCATATCGTACATTCCATGTTTGTCAAGACTGCCAATTTGGTCTAAATTTTACAATCATTGTAATAATTATTACCTACGGATACGTCGATGAGATTAATTTCAATTGCCGTTATGGTCTTATAAGGATGCTGTGATTCTTCTATTGCGTAATTTTAACGATAGTAAATTAATTAATAATTATGATATGAATGTCTCATCTGACATTATGTAGGGCCTAGTCAAATCGAATTCGTTGTAATTATTATTAATATAAGATTGTCCTTAATTTTAGATAATTTGTGATTCTTCCATTGTAAAAATAACAATAAAGCTTCGTTCCCGAAACGTTTAAAAACAAACAGACAATATAGGACGGGCTATGCGTACCCCACTCTAATGAGATTTTACCTATACCTAGTTAGAATAAAATACGAGAGAGTTCGGAAACCGGGTGCTTTAAATTTTAGGTATTTCATGATTATGTACGTATTGATTTCATTAGCAATTGTTCTCTAGTTATACAACACGTTGTGACTTACTAGTGAACGATAGAGCTCTTGCACTTGGCATACCGTGCAACATGCTAAGTGCGATGTGCTGAACAAACGCTAGTTGGTATTATTATTATTGTAAGGATAATTTTCAAACATGAGATACATTGAGTTGTTATTCTTGCAGCTAACGAAGGCTTAACAGAGCTTGGAAGATTATTCGGCTGCTAACTATAATAATATTGTTGTCCACAGGGCGAATCAACAGGTTTAAGCCCAGTTCAACAGTAATTCGAAGCCACCGGCATCTGAATATTGTTAAAACAAATACAACTTATGATATCCTTAGATGCAAGAATTTTAACAATGAGCCCGTTAAGAACACCAATTAAAATCATAATATAAATTAGTAATTACCAGGTTGTTAATAGTTGTTAGCACGGGAGTGTTCTAGAAAATTGTTTGCACTTTGCTTCTCTTCTAACTTTAGGCATCTACTCGTTTTCAAATTATCTTTGTCCTTAGTCTTCCATCATCGCAGCTTCCATAATCTGACCTTATCCTTGAAGCAGGAATGTAGGAACTATGTGATGACTATGTCAATTATTTCAGATTTCCGACTCTTATCAGCAGTTTGTTTTTGTCCTTCTATGAAAGAGTCTGTAATGTTAGATTGTGATCCTAGTTTGTTCAAGAATCTATGGATGTGGTATTATAAATGTGAATGTAATGCTGTGTTCTAGGATCCTTGCTAAACTGCACTCGATTTAAACAATTCATAGCTTGTTCATGATCTGTACTGTATAATTATATTCTAGAAGTTCAGCCACTTTTCCACACTTATACTTGAAACTGTACAGGAAAATTGTGCTCTAATCCTGATAAACTATTTTATAGAACTGTAATAGAGTACTTTACAAAGTTTAGGTCGAGTGCAGTTGGAGTGCAGTGTAGTGTCCGCCTTCGTAACTCTAGCTAGTGTTGCGGATCGCCCTTAGCAGTAGACAGATATGAACGCGGTACTGAATACTAGCACCAACATCAAGATCCGGTGATCCCAAAGTGCCTCACACGTCAGGTAATAAGTAGATACCAATATCAGTAAGTAGGTATCTAATCTGGCTAAACCGAGTACGAGTCTCCTAGTATTCAGTAACGCATCGTTTGATGGCTCTAGAGAAATTCAACTAAAACTCTACGTTATTGTTATTCAGTGTTAAATCTTGTCGTCTCGTTTAAGAATTAGGTACAGTGTTGTATAGATTGGTACGTTTCATTTGTAAATTCTTATATTATTCTGTTTCTTTGAAAAAATAAAAATTTTGAAATTTACATAATCGTTCATCGGGAAGTTTTATTCATAATATTTGTTTGGTAGATTTTGATTAGGGTCCTACTTCCCTGTATTTTTGGGTCCACATTTCAGCACTTCTGAAGAATCTTTCTAGATGTTCGTCTTTTACAGTGCGGTCAGTCTGGTTGATGGCAGCATTGCAAGTAGTGCTACTCGAGGCCTCGTCAGAATTATGGTTACAATTGGGGCTGGATAGGTTTCGAATGAGCTCGTAATGGGAAAAATTCATTGACATCATTGATGCGTTGTGATTACCGTAGCTAGACGTACCTACGTCCATGCACATATTCAAAGGGCTTCGTCTCGCCGCACAATCTGGCATAGCTGTTACATTATCACCATTAACTAACTTGCTTTTTTTTAGCCTTCCCAATGTATGATCCATGGATCTAACTGCTCCGTTAACGTTGAATGATTTCATTTTAATGGGTTCATTTTTAGACTTTACTGGTGAACCACCGCTAAGGGATTTAGCCTTGCTCATTTTCTTTTCGGCTCCATCGACTTCCATGACTGTTATATTTGGTTTATTCACATTGCCCGAAAATTTTGTTTTAAATCATGTGGATAGGGATGTATGTTTCTTCTTCTTCTTGTCTTGTCTTTTTATTTTATGGCTTTTTGTGTTTGGTTTAACACAATTCCGCCAGTGCCATGTTAATTTATAAATTCGTAAGTTATTTGGCTAAGCCATGTTGGCAGCCATTTTTCCAACCTTCTTTCTTCTTCTTTATTTACGACTTTCACGACGATTAATTGACGGATTTCTGTCAAAGTCCGTACCATAGACATAGAATTTTACAAAGTCCGTACCTACGCAGTACTACCAAATCACAGGTCAACAGAAGGTAAGCAAATTATGAACGTGATCCTCAGAAAAAAATTGCTGCCAACATGGCTAGCCAAATAACTTACGAATTTATAAATTAACTTGACACTGGCGGAATTGTATAAAAGCAAACACAAAAAGCCATAAAATAAAAAGACAAGAGAAATTATGAACGTCAAATAACAAAGTGTAGCTAGGCAACGTTTAAGTCCACTTTGGACCCACCATACCCCTGGCCGTACCCCTAGGGGTAGGGTGGAACGAAACCATACCACTATAATATATTCGCATGTATAAATTTCAATTTAATAACACAAAAGTGTAGAAATAACATAAAAAAATGCCCAAGTGCGAGTCAAAAGCGAGTCGAAGGGTTCCGTGCCAATATTTGGTAAAACAACTTACAACGGCAAAAAAATCACGTTTGCTGTATGGGGGCACCCCTGAAATATTTCAAATAGTTTGTTTATTTTAAATATTTGTTTTTCAAATATTTGTTTTATTATAATAATTTAACCATTTATTTTTAAAGTTAATATACAACTAAATATTCAGTGAACATTTCAAGCGTCTACCTGTTTTGTTATTTATACCAAGTAAAAAACGGCAAAATTATGGAGGCAAGTTATTGAATTTAATGAAACAATACTTTAAAAAAGATAGTTGAAAGAGGGCTCGTGGGCACGTCTTCGTTCTCTACCGAAACTAAAAAAGCTAGCTGAACGCTTACAGGCACGTCGCATACCAGCATGTTACTTCACGCATAATCTTCGCAGCTTGCAGAGAAACTTGGAACTTTCATAGCTGATAGAAGTGTACGTTAACATTACAGGAAAGTTAAAAGGAACTTTCTAAATAGCATAGTTTTTTAGAAATCATTTAAAGTTTAAAAATCTACATAAGTTCCGCTACCAGACAAGAGATGGCGCTGTCAAGGTTATCCAACAAATATAAACCTTCTTTAAACACAAATTGTATTGTATGATGGCACGGAACTCTCGATGCACGAGTCTGATTAGCTCTTGGCCGGTTTTATTATTATAGTTTTAGATTACTTAGTAATTATCACCAGATTTGCACAAGTCGGGTAAGGGGGCCGGTGAATTTACGGGCACATGAGACCTTACAAGCCTCCCTCAGGGTGACGGGCGCAATGCAGTTCAGCGTTGGGCATATAGTAACATGCTTCGTGACCGTGATCACCGCGGTATTGCAGTTGTAATAGGTAGAGGTTACCGCTTAACATCAGGTGGGCCATCGGCTTGTTTCGTCATTAAGTCGTATAAAAAAATATCTTTACGGTCAACGTGAATCTATTATAATTATCTGTGCATAAACCAAATTCCCAGCTAGCGCAGCGCATCAGGCAGACGAGCAGGTTCCGTAACACGGAACTGCGCTCCAGGACTGGGATCGCGGAAGTAGCTCTGAAAGCCGCTAAGCTGAAGTGGGACTGGGCTGGTCACGTCTGCCAAGTGAGCTGTGAGAGGGAAAAGTTGTCACCGAGTGGCGGCCTGATCCGGCGAGAAGGCGTAGATGACGAACTCGATCAGATCATGGTTGACTGAGGGATGTTGCTCAGGATCGGAATATAATGGAGATAATGGGCTAAGGGCTTGCCGTGGGGTGCCGGCAGTAGAATGTTACCCCTCCTTTCATGCCCATGGATCCAGTTAGAGCCTGCTAGAGGATACCTCCGGAAGATGCGCAGCAGCGTCTTTCCGTGTATCAACATCCTATACTGCGGTCACCAACCCGCTTGCCAAGCGTGGTGAGTATGGCAACTACCTCTCATGGAGATCCATGAGGGAGGCCTGTGTTTATCAGTGGATGTTTTGTATCAGTAGGCTGAAATGATAAATGGGCTGAGGGCCTTTGCCCAGCAGTGGGCTCATTATAATAATAACATAACATATTTTTACTGTAGAGTATTTCTTTTTCTTTATATAAAGAAAATAAATATTTTTATCACTAATAAAGTTGAATAAAAACAAACAAAATTTCCAAAATTTAAAAAGAACAAGCAATTGTAGCGGCGCCATCTCGTATTTTTATTGAGAACTAACATGTAAAGCAAGCGACCAACCACCGACCCACCAAATGGCGCAGCCCCTATTGCACGGAAAAAGGGCGAGATCGGCCATAAATTGTTTTTACAACATTCCGTTAGATGGCGCGCCTGGCATTTATTTGTAATCGAGAAAATATTTTTTATGGGGCTTGAAGACAAGATATTTAGGTACTTACTTATTATATTTAATTTTCAATACTCAGTCTTTGACAACTTAAATATTTATTAGACTACATATAAACAGTTTTTTTTTTTAATTCATTAATTACAATATAGGTTTTCTTTTGAAGCGATTTTCTCACTAAGAATTTTTTACAGCTTGAACTAGTAAATATTACCTCTCATGCACCTAAATATTTAGCGTGAATTATTTTAGCCGGAAGATAAGCGTCGCATAGAGCCGCTGTGGTTGGCGCCAAAGCTTCTATTTCTGCCTTAACTCCACTTGTCAGCATTGTAGTTAGTTCTTCTTTGATACAAGCACCTACGTAGTAGATCAGGATTATAACCATCAAATTAAAATAAACAAGGTATCAAATAAATAATGCTGGACATGTCACACAGCACCATTTAGCCCAAAGTAAGCAGAGCTTGTGTAGGTATGGCGGTACTAGATGGTTGATAGAATACTAAGTATCTGCAGAAATATTACAAGCTTTTGTCCTGCGCCGGGAATCGAAGCCTTCTGCGTCTCAGCCGGCTATTAATACGCCAAGTAGGTCATCTAAAATACATTTTGCAAAGCTATCTGGTTCCTTTGGTTCGTTTCAGCCGTAAAACGTCTACTACTGAACATAGGCCTCGCTCATGGTTCTCCATGAGGGGTAAATGCCGTACTCACCACGCTTGGCAGGCGGGTTGGCAAGCGCAGTACGGGATGTTGGTACACGGAAAGACGCTGCTGCCCATTTTCCGGAGGTATCCCTTAGCAGGTTCTTACTGCATCCATGGGTATGAGAGGAGGAGTAACACTCTACTGCCGGCACCCCACGGCGTTTTTCCACTGCTACATCCATAGAATTATAAAAGCTCATAACACCTGTATTACGGAGAGGTCACTCAAAGTTTTGTTCATATTTGAAGTCATACCAATAGCGCAATTCACTATCAATCGACTGGCTTATAAAATAAGCTCTGCAACTGATCTCTTTACAAGGTCAATATAAAGGCAGTGTTATTATATGTGTACTACTAACCCGAAAAGGGGTTTTGAGCTCATGAACACAAGTAGTTTTGGATGGAAAAAAACGTAAATTCGTATTTTATCTGTAAGGCAACTGTTTGCGGAGATCAATGACCCTATCAAGAGTCAGCTGGCGTATAGGTTGTTGTATTCCTATCAGCTGTTGAAGTGTAAACGTTCATGGTCCTTTCTTGAATAAAATTCAGGGAATCCTGAAAGGTCGAACTAAAATTGTTCCTTGGGGTGGACAGAATCATCCCCTATCGTCTTAGTACACATATTATAATACAACCTGTATATTGACACCTTAACTGCTAAGTTTGAAACTAGATGCCGCTGACAAAACTGTCCAGCATTTAAACTTACCCACAGCATTGGCAAGGTACGGTCGTTTCAACAAAGAGTTCAGTTTTCGCTTATCCAGATCTGAGAGGGGCAGCCTTGCTTCATTTGGTGCTAGAGTCATGACATCATTGTGACGGGCACCCAGTAGTAAGAGTGAACTGCAGGCAAGAGATGTCGAGAGGTGGGATTGAGCCTGCAATATGAACATTCGACATCACCGTCATAGTGGCAAACGTATGTGTACGTCAACCCCGTGTTTTAACTGTGAAAAACCATCGTTAAGAATAGGACAATAATAAAATACATGTTTATATGTATGTACATGTATATGTTACCGGCCAAACCCGATTTCAGGACAAACTAGTTTTGCCTAGGCTAAACTAGTTCTTCCTTTATACAATTCCGAAGCTATTTAGGAGATGTATAAAATAAAAACACTGCCTGTGGCAGAACCGAGATGGAGAGACAGTAGGTTATTAGGAAAAAAACTAGTTTTGCCTAGGCTAAACTAGTTCTTTTCCTAATAACTTTATAATAAGCTTCGGAATTGTATATTATAGGAAGAAATAGTTTAGCCTAGGCAAAACTAGTTTGTCCTGAAATCGGGTTTGGCCGGTAACATATACAACCCTAAAATTAACTTCCATGTCTTGTATTTTAACTCGCACTACCTATATCATCCACAGCTAGCAAAGGGATAGCTAAAGTTGGCTATAATTTTAATCTTATTGTATGTAATTTAACCTGACGGCTAAGAACATCAAATAAACTTACCAAAGAGCCATATTTGTAAGTCAAGAATATCTCAAAGCCATGCGGATCAGCGTCAACAAGAGCCAAAGCTCGAAGCTTCACTTCATTGCAAAGTCTGCACAGAAGCTGTCTCGTGCAAACATCAGGATATCCTTTACCCTAAAATAATATGAAAATCATTATTTCGTTAAACATTAATGAAGTTTTTCTATTTACATGAGAGGCGTACATAGGCGTCCATGAACTAGGTACAAATATGTCGGCCGTCATGCTATGTCCTACAAATGTCTTGGAATAAACTTGGCTGGCTGAAGCAAGCATATAATCGTAAGTAGTAGCACAAAAACGTAGTCTATATCCAGCAATCGCTGAAGCAAGAATGTGGATGATGATGATAATTTCGTCGTCAATCAAAACGATAAGGCAACAAAGGCAACATATATAATCAAAATGTTAAGGCAACATAGATATACATGGATACAGACAATACAAGTCTTGTTCTCTTTACAATTAAAGACCATGACGCCAATATTTGGGCCTATACTTATAGACTAAGGGAAGACTAACTTATACTCTAGCATAATTAACTTTTTAGTATTATTAAAAAAAAGATACAAAAATAGTAGATAGATAGAATATTCTATAAGACGTACACCATAACAGAAAACAATCATAGAAATAAACAAAAAATACAAATGAGCGGTAAAATGGGCGGCCTTATCGCCAGGCAAACTTTGGATGGACACAAAAAGATGAAGACAAGAAGACAGTAACGTCCTTTAGAAGCACAATTGCCTAAGGCAATAAATAAATAAGTCTACTTACTTACACATAATTTTATTATAAGTATATATAATTAATATTATAGCTCAAGATCGAGTTGTCTGGAGGAAATGGGGGAAGGCCTTTGCCCAGCAGTGGGACACTATTGGCTAATAAAATATATTAACCCTATTATTCTTGTCTGTTTAATTTCACCTTTTCAACCTGTGTACAAAAGAACTAATAATATATTACTTTACCGTGATTATGATAACTGGGGCCAGTCTAACTAAAGCTCCTTCATCAAGCAACTTCTGAAAGATTGCATCTTTTTCCACGACAAGAATGTATTTAGCCGTCGTCTTGAAGAGATTGATTCCATTTATATCTTGAGGTATCAGGACACCTAACAAACCAAAGAAAATGCAAGCAGACCATAACGGTATCTTTAGCACAAGCCAATAGCTTGTTATTTTTATAATGTTTAACCACACTTAGGTAGAACATTACAAAGAAATGAATAACCTTATCCCACCGGAACCGCAAAATTTTTGATAAGGTCATTCATTTCTTTGAAAAGCCAATAGCTGATAATAATTAATGGAACACGGAAGGCTCAATTTCCGTCGCAAAACAAATAGGTATCTATTTAAAAACCATACAGATTTAATACAGAGTTGTTCAAGGTATGTTTCTTTATAAACATATTCCCCTAAAACACCTAAATACATTTAATTAGTGCCTTTACCTACCTTGGTAAAAGCTTTGCTTAGGTTACGGACTCTATGCTACGCTTCGACTCTACGCTTTGTTAAAGTCCAGCATTAGGTAAGTGGAGTGCTACATTATTGTTATTGTAATAACAAAATAGCATATGTTGATCTGTTTTGTTATAAGATGGTACTGCTGAATCTACGCGTTATCAAATTTCATGTTCTAATTCTTATATTATTTCTACAGAGTAGTTTACAGTATATGTCTGAAACATACCTCCCGCGGTCATACAATCAGTGACAGTCCCATCTCGATGATGCAATGTCAAGGGTCCCGCGATAAGACCTTTGGCGGTCGCTACGATACCCAAACTCCAAGGCGGAGTCTCGAGAAGGCAGCACACGTCCCTAACTGCCACGTCTAGGTTGCTTTGATTCCTAAGCCGTAAAACGTTCTGGTAGAACAGTTCTCTGTAGAATGAGACAGTTTATTTTAATATTTTTAGGGTTCCGTAACTCAAAAGGAAGAAAACGGAACCCTTATAGAATCACTTTGTTGTCCGTCTGTTTGTCTGTCTGTCTGTCCGTCTGTCGGTCTGTCAAGACCCTTTATCTCGATATCGTGTAGTGATATCGAGTTGAAATTAAAACAATTTACTCAAATCTACAGCTTCTTTATGCTATAAAAATATCAATATTCTAAGTTAACCTAAAAAAAAGATACAACCGTTTATGTCATGTCCGTTTATGTCAAGGCATATCATCTTATACTTTAAATACAGAAAAAAATCCAAAAACTATAAATTTGCAATGGAATCATTTATCAAAAATTGTCCTTTAAAAAAAGTATGAAATCAACCATCGAGGTTAAGCAACCCTACGCGCGGTCATAAATTGGATGGGTGACCGAATCTTTTTGTGCATTTTTAAAACTTTTACTAAATCAAATCAGCTAATTTATAATAAATAAGCTTATAGAATAATTAAATAAGCTTATAGAATTATTAGGTATGGAATAATTAGGTTGTGTTTTTGTTTAATTTATTGTTTAAATACCTATACTTTAAGTACTAACTCTTATGCCTAAGTCTACTAACAAATATGGATCTGTGTCTGAAAATAAATGATTATGATTATTATTATAATAATTATTATGTTCCTACATAGGTATGCATGTATGTTCCGTAGGTACTAAACCCTCGGTGGGCGGGTCCAGCTCGCACTTGTCCGGTTTAATATATACTTAATATACATTTTGTACCTACTAATGCTCATTCTGCGAAAAACACAGGAACAAAGGCCATCTAAGATTTTATAACACAAACATCCCCATTAAGTTAAATACAACTTAGATGTACCTCTATATGTTTAAGTTGTTTTAACACATAATATGAACGAGCCGTTTTCATTAAAAATAAAAATCTCCACTTAAAAGAGTCCCTTGAACCTTACAGATGGTGTTAGGTTACTTTTACTAGTAGATTTGTTGTTGATTCATAATTTGATAATGACATAAATTATGAATCAAATACAAATTGCTTTCTCCGCTAGCCAGCTCCATCTGTTAGGTTTAAAAGAAAAACCTTTATTATTTTTTACAGAAAACGGCTTCTGGCCGCCGCTAACTTTCGTATTAGAGGCTTCCGTCGATTGGGACCGCTATAACCATTGCAATCACGGACATTAAGCTTTCTTGCAGTGACGGTTTTTTTAGATTCAAACACAAATAATAAAACATTTACCTGATAATAAAACAAGTGTAGATTAACGGCAGTTTTAACCTTTTCTTGCAACCCGTTATCATGGCGCTAGCCTTTGTGAAGATTAAAAGTCGGTTTTACCTTCTAGTGACAGTCAAATTCTTGGAAAGCAGTTCATGTACTTTTGTTAGGACGAAAACAATTGTATTAAATCTTGTTTTATCTTCGCTACTGGAATATGCTATGGTCGTCTTTTTTGCATCGTTGAATGATTTCAGCGTCACTCTAAAATATCAGTATTAATGTTAAGTAAATTTGCCTTTTCCATCTACACAGCGTGTAGTCAGGATCTGGACACATTATAGCTAACAGTCAGCTATAATGTGAGTATATTACGCTTAAAATTTAATCGTTACCTATCTAAGTCGTAAATGCAGTTACTCCACAACCTCTGGTTTCTTATAATCATTTTAGGTGTGTCGCCGCTTTCTGCACTTTTATTGATATCGCTAAGAATATCTTCTACTTTCTTGATAATCAATTTTCTAGTATCGTTTGCTTCTTTTATGAAAACTTCAGCTGTCTTTTCTGCAACTAAACATCGAATTTTGTAACAATCACAGATAGTGACAGCAATGAAACGTTTGACTTTATATTGTAAAAGTTAAAACCTTTAGGTTTAGCAGTTTCTTTCAGCATGTTTTGAACTTCAGTGAATTCTAACTTGCGTTGAGGCAACAGTAATTTTCCGTCTTCGTCACTTAGACTCGTGACTTGTTGTCTCCAAAGCTTATCAATCGCAGCCACCAACTTTGGATCCTGCTTGAACGCCGATACCGAATTCAAAACCAAGTCTTTTGTCAGCTTCGAAAGATCCTTATTCATTAACTCCATCCTACAAAAAACGTCTCAAGGAGCATTTAAAACGGCAATAATTGTCAAACAAACCCAGGGATCTCTATTAAAATAAACCACCGGTAAAAGTGATGATGATCCGTACCTACCTAGTGGCGAGATGTTTATCAACCGCAAACAATAACAGCTTCACAAAACGGAGCTCGTAAAGGGCCACGAGACAATAGGACAGATCCTCGGGTGTTTTTATGGCGAAGTCGAGCGAACAAACGAACGGGACGAAATCATCGTCGGTGGCGCATCCGACTTGCGCGTACTGAAAAAATTACACAATAGATAAATCGAGAGATAGTTGAGGCAGGCGTCTCGAGAAGCAGATGACACGGCGTGACGACCTTACAAAGGGCGTGAAATGACGTCATAATAGCATCGAATTATCGCCCCCTCTGTCTCAGGGCAAATATTTAACATCAGCCCTGTTTTTTTCCTACTTCTTGGACCATAAATAACAGGGTTACGGCAGACAAATGATGCGGACCGTTACCGCAGCGCTTTGTTATGCGTGACATATTGCAACGAGCTGATGTTTATGTCTTATTATGGACGCTGTGGTGATATATGGTTCGACTTCGTAGTTCTTGGTAAACCACCACTAACTGATTTGATGTTGGAATGACAAAGTGTGGTCTGGCGCTATTAGCTGACTCGTAAATTGACATTGAAAATGTTTGTGGAAAATAAAACTGTTTTGTTTAATTTTATATACTGCTGGATAAAAAAACAGCTCATATTAACCCTTGAAAGTCATATACATTGCGCAATAAAACACTTGAGGTGTGAGAAAGTAACCACGGTAAAGAGTTCCCAGTGCCTAGGGCCGAGACTCCCTGAGGCGCGCCGATAGCATCAGCGGGTGACAGCCCGCACAAATACCATACAAATTGCTCGATGGCTCCTCCAATTGATTGTTGCAATTATTCGGCGAACCCTTTCGCAAGTCGCGACCGCGGGGAGGTGAGAAACCACTTATCTATTCCCTCGATCGTTCGACCCAGCTCTTTGATGACGGTGTGAAGCAACAAACCCCAAGATCCGCAGCCTAGAGGTCGCCACGGGATCGCACCCGGTTCGCCATTATTTTTTGTCACGATCTTAGATTAAAAGCATATTGATAAGGCTTTTGTAATTTACGATTCATAGAAAGTCTTTAACGACTTTCAGTTTGATGAAGTTGTCAAGGGTTAAGATTTCTTAATCTTAATTAAGATACAACGAGAATTTATGGCGAAATGGTGGCGCGGTGGCATAAAATCTAACACGTAGTAGGTAACTAAGCGTATAGTATAGATGGCACCTGAGTATAAGTTTCTGTCTGTCCTTTAAGTTTTTCCCCAAAAAGAAATACCATTCGTATAATGACCTTTTATCGAGTCGCGCGAAAGCTCTCCACATTCATTCAGCAACTTCCCACAAAACCGTCCACTACAGTGGTCAGCGAAGCGGCACTAAACGCAACAGTTATGAAAATAGGAAACAGTGTTGTTGTATTGTACAGTGGCAGCTCGAGCCGCGGGAGGCCGGCCTACAATGGACCACCATCGCGTTATCTCGATGGACGATACGTGAACGCCTAATTGAATGCTCAAACGTTATTTTAATACAACTTTATTGAAAACTTATAGCTAGCTATTAAAATATTGAGAGATGTAATGGTGCCGGAGATTTTATCAATAGGTTACTAAGTATGATTTTTGGTCTTGAATGGATTTATTGCCTGAAGAAACATGTTATTTTATAGATTTTTTAAGATAGGCATAATTTTAGAGAAGAGTGCAGGTTGTAGAAAATTGTATTTGCAATTGGTACTGAAGTACAATATAAAAAAAATATTCATAGGTTTCATCAAGATATGTTAACATAATTATTAATAACCTGCGCATTTGTACGTTCTACGTAGATATTAAGCGTTACAGCTCCTTTCTAGATTATTTTTTTGTATTGAATAATTAAAAGCTCGGAGCTGAAAAGGATCGGAGCAGTAGAACAATAAAATAACAATAAGATAACCCATATAATATTTGAATGTGGAACCCACATTCCCACAAGCGATCTCGACAAATTCGTAACAGTTTCTCATTCTCACATTTGAGTGGCTACTTAGCATTGTCCGACAAACAATGCGTACAATAGTATTAATATTACTATAAAGTTATCGGAATACGTCTACCATTTGTTTCTGAAGGAGCTTTCTTACAAGGGGTCTATTATAATGATCGTTTAATTGTTCTGTTTGTAAATGATCGGATTTTTTTCAATAATTACACAAGAAATTACACATTTGAATCATGAGTAGGTTATTAGGATATCGGTAGGACATTCGTTTCAACCAACAAAATAAGAGAACGGCAAAGAAGATATACAAAAATGTGTCTAGTTGAGCTTTAAATAAATTAGTTTTTTAATTAAATTTAGGAAATTACATGCACGTCTCAATCAACATCAGCCCCAAAATATACTTAATAAAAACAAACGAATATCAATATGGAATCCTAGACATGGAGTGGCGTCCCGTCGCGTACAATATTGTATCTGTACCGTTCTCACCCCACTCCACCCCGCGCATTTGCATACACAATACAACTGTCACACATTAAACGTTGTAATTATGCAATGCAGCAGATTTATTGCCAAAAACAATAGCTCTCGAATGCATTCAACCCCTTTGTTTAGCGAAATTGAACGGCAACGAACCGGGCTGCTCATTTACAGGGTAATTAATAGAAAAGTTCCCATAATCCCGACCAATTTAAATTGTTTTTTATCGGTTCAAGTAAACAAAAAACAAACAATGATATGACCTTTGCTTTGATTTCAGCTTGGGATCAAAGTAATAACAATGATTCATCTTTTGCAAAATAAATATTTACTTCTGTCATGAGTTGTACTTATTATGGTAAAACTATTGATTTCTATATATTATTTGCCGATGCGCCATCAACTATAGCCCACACCGTTTTTTTTTATATTTGTGTAAAATATCAGTGACAGTGTCACAGAACATTGGCTTCTAACAGCTGATAGGTAGAGCGATGCGGGCCACCTGGGCATAGCGTCTTTAGATGGTAATAAACAGATTAGCGAAGCAAACACTGTGGATTTAATTATGCATATAAACATGCGTTTAATTGAAACTTAAATGCCTATTTTAAGACTAAGCTGGTATCACCTAGGCGGTATAACCCTACAATGTATTTATTCTCTATCTGGTTAAACATAAATATACAACCGCTTTGCAAGTTTCAAAGCTTCGTAGGCAGATATTTAGATCAAATGGCTGATTATTTATAATGGTCATTTAGTTGAAAATAATATGCATATTTTAGGTCTGAGATGGTATCACTGTACAATGTAAGATATTTATTCTCCATCTGTTTCAAAATGTAACAGCTTTAAAGTCCCTAGCTTTTGAGGCAACTCCTTTAATTAAAGTGATCCGAATAATAAATTCTTATTGCCTACTACGAGACGACACGAATGTATTCTGTGATGTTATATTGAACAGTTTTCCTTGTGATGCGTGTAGGTAATTATGAACGTTAAAGCTTGCTATTTGTAAACATAAAATAGGGCTCAATATTTAACCTGGTTTACGTGCTCTCTTTTTAAAAAAGTTGTGATTACTACCTACTTAAATATAAAACAATCGTAATTCCAAAACCTTACTTCGTAATTACAAACAATATAAGTACTAAAAATATAGTATATACACAAATCTACACATCATTTTATACGGTTCAATAAATAGCACGCCTCAGACAAAACAAAGAGGGACAGCAAACCTTTTGAAAAACCAGGAGGTAGATATCACGATTGGCACTAAACTTCCCAATAAGGTCCCAATACCATTTTTATGAATAATATCATTAGAGATTCTGCATGTACGAGCAGCAGGTGACACAGCAGCTGCGTTCACATGCAATGAATTAAATCTAGACATTTCTTCTAATTTATCCAAAGCAGGTTTAGGTATTTATAGAAACTGCACCTTATTCATATCAGTAGAAATTAAAAGTGCAGCGCTTAATGACGCAGAAATTAAAAGTGAGTATCTAAGGCGCTTACCTGTTTTTTCAATGCTTCGATAATCTTAAACCTTTTTGTAAACAAATGAAAGCTTGTAAGATTAAATGGTTAAAAAACTAAAATCCAAATCTCGACTAAAATCCAGTAGAAAGAACATAAAATACCGCCAAGAAAATTGACCCTTTTAAAAAACAGGATTTTAAAAAAGGAATTCTCTTCAAAAAGTTTGGGCAAAATAATTTTTCGCATAAATCCTCATTCATATGTTTTGTTTTGTTCTATTTTACTATTTTTAGTCATATTCCTAAGCTTGTAATTTATTGCTCAATATTGAGCCGATATTAGAAAAAATAAAACGAAATTAAGGTGTTAAATTTGTAATAATTTTAAAAATTCGTATCCATCGCATTTAAATAGTTTCACCTCCTTGGTGGTTTTATAGCAAACTTTTTTCTATGACACGTGACATTGACCGGTGTTTCCGGGAATCCTAATTCCCCCACAGATAAGAAAACTCGTGCTTGATTCCTTGCACGTGCGGCATTAGATGATGGACTGATTTCTATCACTGGACAGCTGGTCTTGCCACGCGCTCAGGTATGCTGGTCCATAAACTTTTGGAGAAATGTGTGTTGCCAGAGCCTATTAATATTGTTTTATATAGTTTACAATGAGTTATTTTTACAGGAGAGAACGATGGCAACAACACACTGGACACCCAATTTTTTGAAAAAGCTACTTTTAAGGTTTTTTATAATGGACGGAAATATTGAAATTCGTTATTTTTACCCGACTGCCAAGGAAGGGTTATGTTCACGCGTATCTTGTATGTTCGTATATTTGTGGGTAAATTTCTTTATTCCGACGTATCTTCCAAACGGCTGGATGGATTTTGACAATTAAGGTATCGTTAGATTCGTCTCAAAAATCCACTTGTCCTTAGATAGGTATTAAAAAAACAAAATGGAGGATTTATGGCGCCAAATTGTAAGTTAAATTTTTTTTTAACCAAACCTATCTAGTATTGTATATCAAAATAAAGGGAATTAAAAGGAGATTATAAAAATAAATACATATATATGTCATGTTTTAATCAAAAATAATTACAACCATTTTAATTTAATCATTCGAATAATGTATAATCAACTCATTTAAATGGTCGTATTTTGACTTTAAATCGGCCAAGTGTGTGTTGGACCTTGCAGTTGGGTTTTTGTTTCAGTTTATAACGTAATAACTTGTTTACTATGTAACAAAACAAGGCTATAATCGTGCCGTGGTTCTAGGTACCATTCAATATTTTTTTTATTTTACTAAATACTTTCAAACCTAACCTAACAATATGCTCCCCAATTGATAGGGTAATAACATCAATTACAAGCTATCGTCAACCATCAGAATTCAGAGGGGAGGCAAAGCCGGGCGCTATCTGTTTGCTTAACATTCATGAAGCTTCGCCCTCGCACTGCATTCTAATGTAATTTGAACAGCTTGAAGAATTTTACATATTGCACTCTACAAATAACATGGAAATTGTATTTCCCTAAAATAAAAGGGCGGGTTAGTTAGCTTTAAATTTATTGACCTATTCTTTCCTCTAATAGTTTTTTTTTATACTACTCGACGAGACAAGCAGAAGGCCCACCTGATGTTAAGCGGTAACATCTACCTATAACAATTGCAAAGCCGCGGTGATCACGTTCACTAAGCACGCGACCAACGCTCAGTGGCGTAGCTACCCAGGGGCTAGGCGGGGCAGTGCCCCGGGGCCCTCAAGCTCAGGGGGGGCCCCCTGTCAAATCCTTACCAGAAATCTCGATCGAACTGAACTTTTGGAAATTTTTCCCATTTTCAAAATAAATATGACAGGCAACCCCACTTTAATCATGACAACTCAGTTGAGAGAAATTCAAAAGTTATGCCTAGGAAATTCCCCTAAATTCTTTCTGTAGGTTGGCAGTGTTGCAAAGACATTTTCCACTGGACGCGTTACTCGGCCGATCTCGCCCTATACCCCGCCGTCACTCAGTCAGCCTTTTAGCCTAACTGACCGAAATTGTCTTGTCAGTGCGTTTGTGCTTGTCGAAATTGACTAGGTGTATTGTTTTGTAAAAATTATAGTGACTGATCCGCTAATATTTCTTTTCATAGGTAAGTACAATTTTATCCCATAAAAGCAGCTATTTTTTCATAAAATTAAATAAATGTGATGTAATTATTTCATTCATACCGCCATTTTAAAAAGTACTCATATTTTAATGCAATTTAATTAAACTTGTGACCTACCGAAACAAGTCTGGATTATACCGTTCATTTTCCATTCGTTCATTACAAAGATATTCATAAATGTTAATAATAAATATGTATGTCTAAGAAAAGAAAACTATAAGTAAGTACATACCAAAACCGTATTTTCGTCAAACGTAATTATTTTCCAGTGGGGAAGTAAAATAAATAAACCTTTGTAGCGAGTTCACTATTTTTTTCTGTTTATTTAATTACTATCTGATCCGACAGACGTTGTGCCGATTGTTTTATCCAGTTCTAGTTATGTGGTACAATAAAGTATTTATCCAGCTCTAGTCATGTAATACATAAATAAATAAAATAAATAATTTTATTTATTTATTGTTTGTACCTTTGGAGGACAACAAACGAACTCACTCCTGCTCCTATACTGGCGTGCAAACATTGTACCTTCTCTTTATTGGTTTCTGTGTATCAATGTGTCGTACGTAATGCCGGGGCTGCACCTCAGCGTAATCTTATTAATTAGTGTTCTATTTGTCGGAATTTATAAAGAAAATCTGTAATTTTGAGCGCTAATTAAAGGCGTTAGGTGCACGCAATTGAAGCCTCGGGATGAGGGTGAACAGTGAAATCACTATTAAAATATTTTTTTCACGAAGTACAGGCAAACGATCGTATTTAGGTACTATAAATTCAAATCGAAATGTAAGTAACCAAACTCCTACATTTTTCGTCATTCATTCATTTTGATTCATGAATTTCATCGATTGCGTCGATCACTATAGAACATCTTATAGAATTGTGAAACAATGCGCTATATGCGTAACTAAGACAGCAAAAAATCACTCCCCCCGTACCCCGCAAAAATTGGTTGAACGTGATTGCATTCATTTTGCAAGCATACGTGTCCAGTGGAAAATGTCTGCATTGCAGCGTTGTCAATTTGACGGATAGTGAACGCTAACGGTGATAATTTTTTTTAGATAGAGAAACACAATGATACGCTACAAGTGTCGTTGGGGAATCCCCGGAAAAAAAATTATCACCGTTAGTGTTACCACATTTAACGATGGAGACAATGAACGATCTCCTGTCCGCGGACCTGAATTAATGTACCTACAGTCACCTGACTTGCAATTTTTCACGATATTACGCGTTATACAATGAGCCGTGGGGTGCCGGCAGTAGAATGTTACCCCTCCTCTCCTACCCGTGGATGCAGTAAGAGCCTGCTAAGGGACACCTCCGGAAGATGGGCAGCAGCGTCTTTCCTTATATCAACATCCCATACTGCGCTCACCAACCCGCCTGCCAAGCGTGGTGAGTATGGCAACTACCCCTCATGGAGATCCATGAGGGAGGCCTTAGTTCAGTAGTGGACGTTTTACGGCTGAAATGATGATGATGATGAATCAGTTTACATAGCAGTGGGGCCCCATTTTTTAATTTGCCCCAGGGCCCTTGGTTACCTAGCTACGCCACTGCCAACGCTGCATTGCATTGCGCCGTCACCCTGAGACAGAGTTGTAAGGTCTCATGTGCCCGTAATTTCACCGGCCCCCTTGCCCTTCAAACCGGAACACAGCAATGAAGACATTACAGCTTGGCGGCAGAAATAGGTATGGTAGTAGTATGTACTTCCCCGGATGAACCTTTCACAAAAAGTTCTACTACTACTAAAATTTATAAATTTATAAAATGATGATTGCTGAAATGCTAAGGTAGTACATATAATATGATTTTGGAAATAAATAAGTACCTACCTATTAATATGTATAACAAGTATTGGTAAGGGGGTACCAGAAAAGGGGGCGAAGGTTTCCGAAAAATGCCATTATTGACTTTGGTGACCTTTTGAGGTCACCTCCGGTCCCTGTGACCCTAGGGTCTTATGATTGATTTTGGTGACCCTAGGGTCACCAAAATCAATCAGTACCCTTCTCTCATTAAGACAGTGCTAACCAAAAAAGTTTAATGTAAATCTGTCAACGCATTCACTTGTAATCGTATCATGCACCAGACAGACAGACAGCGCTATATATATATATAAATATATATATATATATACATATATTGTAGCTCAAGCCTGCTCAAAACGACAGAACATGCCATCAAACAATATGTCATCGACACTAGTTGACAGTGGAATAAAAGCTAAATTAACGTGCTCTTTTATTCCACTGTCGATGGTTCGCGGAGGGCGCATTCCCTCACACCTCCGTCAGCTGGTCCTCCTCACCCTCCGATGTGTACCTATTAACTTCAATTGAGCTCTACAAATTTACATGAGCGGTGGGGCCGTGGAAACAGCGGGAAGCTTGTAAAGCGCAGGTCAGATAGAGATGGCGCGGGCGCGGTGCGCACCGCTTCTACCTGTATTGTATTGTCATAAGATATTCTACAGGCGCGCCCGTAGTGTGCCACAGATGCACCCGATGCCCGCCGCGCCCCTTTGGTCTGGTTAGCGGCTTACAATCCCATTTAAACGAAATATTTAATTCGTTAGATACGCCGTTCCGAAATAAGAACGCGCCGTTTTACATTTTTTTCATGAATATTCATAACCATTCTGAAGTAGCATTCAGATGCATCAACGTCAAATGGTATTATTTTTAAAAGTTGAAGTACCTACACAGAAAGCTCTGGTGAAGTTCGCTCATTCCCTGGCCCCAAACGAAGCTCCCGTACGCCACGCCATATGGCCAGAGCCCACGCGAGTCAAATCGCTATTATATTGCTTTTAATTGATAACAATTTAAATATATTTGGTGATTCACACTTACAAAACTCATTACTATTCATCGAGTCATTATCTCCGTGTTCGCGTTTTACCAAACGATGTTATCTAAAGCACGAATGTGTTTTACCTTTATTTTTTTATCGTCATGCCGCTAATTTGATGGCTGTGGCGCATTCTACTTTTAAAAATACTTCATCGTTCCGTTATAAACTAGTAAAAAGGCTAAACTCTACTTAGTTTATCTTTCTATGTTTACATATTTTTTCTACACCTATTCGTCAGCCCGATTCAAATTGAATTCTTTTTTTAAACTTTCGCGTTTTTATAGAATTATCGACCATAATGAAATTAAAACTTACAGAAAATACTTTTTTTAGAAAGTTTTTTAAATATTTTCAAACTAGCTTAACTACTTGTTTAGTTAAGCTAGTTTAAAAATATTGCTACCATGGCTTTGAACGCGTTGTTCCAGCGTAAAGTAGCCCTGTGCGATTATAATGTTAGGTTTCTATATTATACCTAGGTACTTTTTTAACAAACATACGATTCTGTAGCTTCAGTATTCAGGTAGCAAAAATCCATGTCCCATTCTATCCACATAAATTCCCTCATGTATAGTTAATACCGTGCCCTTGTTAATTAACCGTGGGGTAGAATGTTGCCTCTCTTCTCTTGCCCGTGGTTTCAGTAAGAATCTGCCATGGGTTACCTCCGGAAGTAGGGCAGCAGCGCCCGCCTGCCAAGCGTGGTGAGCACGGCAACAACCCCCCATAATCATTTATAAACAAAATATTACATACTAGCTTATGCCCGCCGCTTCGCATGCGTTGTACCGGATAAAATTGATGTGTTAATCCTGGTCAATACGTGAGCAAAATTTTAGAGCTCAATCCGTAGGCTAGTTTTTGCATGTAACAAATATCCATACATGAATCAAGCCGTATTGCGCTGAATCCTACTTATATCATAAAGTTTGTAAGCATGTAAGAACATACAAACTTTATCATATAAGTAGGATTCAGCGCAATTATCAGTAGGTACTTGGTGATTCATGAGGGAGGCCTAGTCCTGCAGTGGTCATCCTACGGCTGAGGTGATAGCTACAAAACAAAAAAATATATAGGTAAGTAACAAAAAAAACTTTCGAAGCATAAACATCGGCAGTTAAAATTATTGACCTATAAAGTGGTTCCATTTTGTGTAGAAGTTTTATTATTCAATAAAAAGTTGTAACAACAAAGGCACATTGATTCCCTGCGGTTTTCGGAGGCAGTAAATCAGGAGCAAGGACCTAAATGGTAGACTTCTTGGACTCTCAAGGCTCCGTTGCGGTCATCCGCATTTCTCCTCTGCACACAAACTGTTTGTACTGCAAATAAACTAAGATTACTTTGAAACTTTAGAAACACTGTTTGATCCATGTGAACTAAAATATGCAACATGTTAATATACTTTTTAAGTTTATCTGTTACTAAGAAAATATGAAAAATCTTGGCTTTCATTGTAATCTTGGTGACGGTTCTGTTGTTTGTTGCACTTGTTATATATTGCTGGCAACGTTAAATTATAAGATTATTAAAAATTAAAAATATCTGTTTTAATTTTAGAACGGCACCAACCGAATAACTGTCACTATCCAATGTTACGCAATATTATCTAGCTTTCGTTAGGAAATACGCCAACAGAACTGACACTATTAATGTCACATAATTAAGATAATTTGCACTCTTTTCACTACATTACTAAATAAATTGTGAAATATTTACGGGATATAGACCATTATTTGAGTCTTTTTGAGTTTCCCGATATTCTATATAGCTCAAATGTATTGTGTGAAGTGAACCGGTCGGCCTTTTGAACGGATTAGAAACATGGTAGATAATATGTCACAAATTATGTAGGTTTGTAAATATAACAAAACACTATAACTATTCATCATTCCAGCCGTAAAAAGTCCACTACTGAACAGGCCTCTCTCATGGATCTCCATGAGGGGTAGTTGCCATACTCACCACGCTTGGCAGGCGGGTTGGCGAGCGCAGTACGGGATGTTGATACACGGAAAGACGCTGCTGCCCATCTTCCGGAGGTATCCCTTAGCAGGCTCTTACTGCATCCACGGGCATGAGAGGAAGGGTAACATTCTCCTGCCGGCACCCCACGGAAACTATTAAATAGATATAATCAGAATAAAGCGCGTACGGAACTGTAGACAGAATGTAGAAGGTATGAAACGATACGTCATTGAATTTCCTATTTTTTAATTATCTAAACAGGTTATAATGTTCTTCTTTAAATTACACAGTTTAAAAATAACAATAGCCCTCAATTAAACGTCGCGTGCCGATAGAGATAAGGTAGCAATTCACAGACCATATTGCATCCATGGAATTTACATAATTGTTACGATGAGTGATCTATGAATATTGCATGTGGTCCCGCAAATGATGATTTTATTCGTTTTGTGTCACTGAACATGGTCTTTTAAATCCCTTTATACCGACCGTGAAGGATGGATATTTGTTTATTTGAGTGAAAATCAGTAGAGTACTTACTTACTCGTAAATTTGTCATGTGCGTAATCTAAGTTTCAGTTATATAAATATATATTAGAGACGAAAAGGCATATAGTGACACAACCACTTTGTGCCGGACAGATGAGATTGTGCTACGAGGGTTATGTTTTGGCCAAATTTCAACACACAATTCATATTCTCTTCCCAACTCATTATCTCAGCCGTAGGACTTCCGCTGCTGGGCAAAGCCCTCATGGATCGCCAAGTCCTGATCATGGGTGTTGCCATGCTCACCACGCTACGTAGGCGGGTTGTCGAGCGCAGTGCTGGATGTTGATACACGGAAAGACGCTGATGCTAATCTTCCGGAGGTATCCCTTAGGCAGATTTTTACTGCATCCACGGGCAAGAGAGGAGGGAACATTCTACTGCCGGCACCACAATGAGAATCAACTAGGCAGGTGAAAATGTGCCAACGATTTTTATTCTAGATTACAAGAGGTAAAACAACTACAGAATAAAGAGTTGATGATTATGACAGCAGTTTATTTTTATTGTTTTTCTTTGATTTTTGTTTAATCTCAAATCAAAACAATTAAAAACATCCTCTACTCTGTAGAAGGATTGACATTATCATTGAAACACCTACCAAATACCTAACAATAGAAAACGGGTTTCCCGCCGTTCAATCTAGGTCTGCGCACTATCGATTTTCCGCGCCAACTTAACCAGCCAATAGGAAGACAGTAGGCACTAGTGCGACAAAGCCTTCTAGCCTAGGAAATAACTGGCAGAATAGATAGTGGTAACAATCGTAAATTACCCGCTGAATAATCTTTTTAGATAGCGTTGCCCATTTTCATTGCAATTAAAAATACATTAACTGTAGCTATTCTACAATACAAATCTATTCGTATTTAATATAGGACATATTACTAGTCTTTTGCGTCAATAAGATCTTTAACCATGTAGCTTATATAAACTAGGACATAAATAACTCTTGTTGATTATGGGTTGTTATTATAGCTTACATTTATTCTTTGGAAGAAAATAAGGACTAGCATGATTTTTTTTCATTGGTACCTAAGTAATTAAAATGCATAGACACTAACTTCAATATTTGTGACTTACGATTGCATGCTAACACAAATAAAATGTGAAGGATATATTCTAATTAAATCATTGACATCAGTAATGTTACCACTGCCTTGGACCCTGTACCCTGCCTTGAATTACCGTATCCAGCATCTGCCAGAGGCCGCGCCGGTCGCATACCGTCACTCTTCGTTCACCGCGCTTGCTGAGTCTCTTAATTAATTGAACTCTCACATTACTCACCTTAGGTTTTGTGGACGCTCACCGACAATATTGTGGTCATGGCAAAGTCGATGGAAGAAATCAGCACGATGCGATGCTCGAATGTCACAATGGAGTCCAACGAGTAGGTGTTGGGAGTTGGGAGACTCGATTAACTTTGATCATCCTTCAACTGAACAAGATGAAAGTTATGGCGAATGTCTATGTTGTGCCTGCCCCAGTTATGATTGAGAACTTAGCTTTCGAAGTTGTCGACGCGTACGTGTACCTACGAAAAACGTACGCGTACTTAATTAGGTAGGTTCAACTTCGAGAAAGAGGTCAATCGTCGAATCACGCTCGGATGGGTAGCGTTCGGGAAACTTCGCAACGTCTTTACATCCAACATACCTCAGTGGCTACAATAGTCTTCAATCAGTGTGTGTACTTAATACAGATGACATATGGAACCATGACGTGGTTCTTCACTATTGGCCTTACGAATAAGCTTAGAGTCGCTCAATGAGCTATGGAGAAGGGTTTTTCTACGAGATCGAATCAGAAATGAGGTGATACGTAAAGGAGCTCGGTTCACCGACATAGCCAAATAGATTAGCACGTTGAAGTGGCAATAGGCAGGCCATATAGCGCGCAGAACAGGTGGCTGATGGGGCCGCAAAGTGCGCGAATGGAGAGTTGAAACTGGCAAACGCAGCATTGGACGTCGACCTACAAGATGGGTAGACGACTTGGTAAGAACTGCGGTTCTTACGCGGTATTTGCAGTTATTTGTGGGTCGGCGATGATGCAGGCCGCTTCCAACCGCAGTATTTGGAGATCCATGTGGGAGGCCTTTGTCCAGCAGTGAACGTCCTACGGCTGCTACGGCTTGATGATGACGCATTAAGCCCGCTTCTCCCTGCGTCGGGTCTTCGTTCACTAAGACACAGAAGTCATTGAACTGAAATAAAAACGGTCTCATGTTTTAGTAGGTGGACACAGTAAGTGGTTATCTTTCCCAACCGCAAGTTGATGTTTTTAAAAAATCATCGAAAGTGTAAGAAATCTACATAAGTTCCGCTATCAGACAAGAGATGGCACTGTCAAGGTTCGCCAACAAATATAAACCGCCTTTATCATATATGATTACATACACTTCCATTACCTATAAAAGTTTTGGTGGTTTATCTCTGCAGACTTCGGAGATAAGGGGGGAGACGGTATTATTTTCATTTTTTTTATAAAGTCGAAAACTATACAACTTAAAGGAAAACTAAAAACTGTTTATTTATGTGCAAATGAAGCCCTTTCATATGATGCCATACATGCCCTAGTAACCAAAAAAAAAATTGAGACCCCCTTGTAAGTGTCCACTAGAGTCTCTCAAGGCATAGTTTTATGACCTAAATGTATACTTGCGGTTGGATTTTTTGTTTCATATTATAATGTTTGCTTGTTTTACACCCCGTTCTGATGATGGAATCCATAGGTACTAAATCGATGGGAAAAATGCCCAGACGCGTATTACATTTGAGTACTCAAATGTAATACGCGTCTGGGCATTTTCAGTAACAAGCCGAGGATTGTATCATTCATTACCTAGGTCGATATTTTTTGTTGAAAAATTAATGAATTATCTCCGCAAACACTCGTGGTAAGAACGCTGTGGTAAAAACTAATTTCAGTCGATTTAGCTAAATATCCAAAGCACAAAGATAGTCCGCTAACCGCACGCGCTAATAGTTGAGATATAAAATGTGGTACATACACCTTGCAGGGTATTTCTTCCATTGTCTATTTTTATGGGATATAAAATTTCACTTTCCATTGTTCGAATTTTGTTTTTGCTTTATTTTGTGATCATTTCATAAAAATAATAACTTAAAAAACCATGTTCGACTTTTATTTGCTTTCCGACAACCAATCAATGATGCAATGGAACAGAAGGAAGTAATATATTATCATCATCATCTCGGCCGTAGGACATCCACGGATGGCCTCATGGCAATCCATGGACAAAGGCGACCTCTGTGGCGCAGCGGGCGAAGGTCCGCCTGCGACACAAGGATTTGCGCGATCGATTCCCGCCTCGGATCAAATGTCTGTATGATGTGCAGATGTTTATACCCTGGATGTTTTTCTATATATAATAAACTAGCCGCACTCCGCAGTTTTGCCCGATAAAAATAAAATATAGCTTATGTTACTGAGGGATAATGTAGCTTTCTAATGGTGAGAGAGTTTTGAAAATCGGTCCAGTAGTTTTTGGGTTTATTCGTTACAAACATACAAAATACAACATCATCATCATCATTGTTTGAGCCATAAAACGTCCACTACTGAACACAGGCCTCCCTCATGAATCTCCATGAAAGGTAGTTGCCATACCTCCAATATAACAAACAATTTTTTTTACGTTTACTAAAACATAGTAATTTCAGCCGTCGAACGTCCACTACTGAACACTGGCCTCCCTCATGAATCTCCATGAAAGGTAGTTGCCATACCTCCAATAAAAGAAACAATTTTTTTTACGTTTACTAAAACATAATAATTTCAGCCGTCGAACCTCCACTACTGAACACAGGCCTCCCACATGAATCTCCATGAAAGGTATAGTTGCCATACCTCCAATATAACAAACAAATTTTTTTACGTTTACTAAAACATAATAATTTCAGCCGTCGAACCTCCACTACTGAACACAGGCCTCCCTCATGCATCTCCATGAGGGGTAATTGCCATACTCACCACGCTTGGCAGGCGGGTTCGTAAGCGCAGTACCTACAGGATGTTGATACACGGAAAGACACTGCTGCCCATCTGCTAAGGTATCCCTTAGCAGGCTCTTACCGGATCCACGGGTATGATAGAATTAGGGATAACAAAATTTCATAAAACCTTTCGTACATCTTTAAACCCCTTGTTGTATCCACAAATCCAATCCATCCCAAGGTTGTCTGGTAGAGATCGTTCTTTAGCGATAAGACCGCCAATTGTCACTTTGTGTTTAGTGTTTATCTTTCTGTTGTTAATTTTATATTTAAGATGTGCAATAAAGCATTTTCTATCTCTCTATATAACATTATATCACCCCACAGCAAAAAACATGTTAACAGGTATTAATTGAGTTTTCAGTTTTAAGTATTCCGGACTATTTGATCAACAATTTCCCTGAAACTAAAAAGTCTAGATTACCTACATATACCGTTTTCCTACATACTCGTAGTTCATGGTTAAAATAACATCCTATGATTTTTTCAGATTTTTAAAGCGATTGTAAAAAAAAATAACTTTGATATTTTGCAAACCCTAATCAAAAAGTTGTTTTTGAACAACTTTATGGTTTTTAAAATACCTAATCAACGGTAATAAAAACAAGAAAAAATATATCCCCATGTTACGAGAGGGAGGTACCCAAATTCATTATTTTTATAAATTAATTCATAATGTCTTTGCAATATTACAGATTTCTAATAGTTTAATAGTTTCTTTGTAAACAGGAGAAATAGACAGGCAGACAAAGCGAAACTATAAGGGTTCCTTATTGTACGGAACCCTAAAAATTTAGGGTAGGTACTTACCTACACCAAGAAAAAAATTGTACTGACAGACTCGACAATGAACGACATACATTTATTATTACTGAAATTATGAAATATATATAAACATATCAAAAGTTATGTACAAAGCTTAATATAACATTGTACTACATCAGCAAACAAACAGTTCATCTTGTACAAAAGCTTCGGAGTCCTTGTACCAGATTCGAGCTAATTGCATCGCACGTATGCGATAAACTCATTAAACAAGGATCGCCAGATTCCTACTGCTGAGCTTATCTGTTAGGCTGCGGACACGATGTCAGCGGGCGGGCAGCGGCGGGGCGGCGGCAGCGGCAGCGCGAAATCTTTTCAATTAATACATTTACTCGTATGCCGTCGGGTGCCGGCAGTAGAATGTTACCCCTCCTCTCCTACCCGTGGATGCAGTAAGAGCCTGCTAAGGGACACCTCCGGAAGATGGGCAGCAGCGTCTTTCGACGCGATCAACATCCCGTACTGCGCTCACCAACCCGCCTGCCAAGCGTGGTGAGTATGGCAACTACCCCTCATGGAGATCCATGAGGGAGGCCTTAGTTCAGTAGTTGACGTTTTACGGCTGAAATGATGATGATGATGATGACTTGTATATGTAACTGTGTTCCAAGGCATCACCGGGGAGCGGTTTACAAGCGATGCGTGGCGCGTCAAGCGGAGCCTGCGCATTGACGTAGTGTTCCATTGTTCTATTTTTCTGACCGCGCCGGCGACGGCGAGTCTTCAAAATATTTATACATTTTTCTCACGGCAAAGACACAACATTCTCGTTCTCATATACACAGCTCTGGAATCGCGCGATCTGCCCAGCATCGTGAGCGCGACCTAAGGCCGTGCTCATTTTGGACACGAATTATCCTGACGTTCCAAGGACTATGGAAGTGCTCAGACTGCGTGCGATTAGTCGTACGTATAGGCACATGCGTTTACTTACGACGTCCAAATATAATCTATATAATCTGCTCTAGCGCCACGGTATCTCCCGGCATCATGAGCGCGACCTAAAGCCGTGCTCACTTTGGAGACGATTTCATCCGAATTAGATTATTTTCGCGAAAAGTACGACTACGCACGAATGATCCTGCCTGACCTTCCAAGGGTTATGGAAGTGCTCAGACTGCGTGCTATTAGTCGTAAGTACGACGTCTGATTATAATCCGAACTTGTTGGGATTTAACACGCAATAGTACGTTCAGTTGTAAAACAAATTGACACAATGGATGTGGACCGGGGCACTGCTTGTTTGACGGAGAAAAACGTATTCAATGTGCGCACGCAATTCGTACGACCAGACTACGAGTACTGGTCGTACGTTTACATGCGAACACATTCAGATCAAAAGTGAGCGGGCTCTTACTGTTGCGCAGTTGGTGAGGAGCTTAGAGGTGTCGTGTCGACTGTAACTTATAACTTGCCCTTTCTATAGGTCTAAATAAAAAGTAGCTAGTGCACTAAACATTCCCTTTCAGAGTGTGTACGTAAAGAAGCACACCTTTCATCCATTACATTTTAACAGCGGTATGATTGTGGTGGTAACCAAGTTAGGTAACTTTTACGTGTCACATGCGCTATTCATAAGAACAAAAGCAGAGATAGACTACGTAGACCTGACTTTTGAGAAGAACATGAAAAAATAATTATATTTCTCACTCTGTTTTTCATTCATTCATTTCAGCCGTAAAACGTCCGCTACTGAACACAGGCCTCCCTCATGGATCTCCATAAGGGGCAGTTGCCATACTCACCACGCTTGGCAGGCGGGTTGGCGAGCGCAGTATGGGATGTTGATACACGGAATGACGCTGCTTCATCTCTGTTTTAGTTTCTCTAATTTGATTCTTCTAAAGTTTACAACAATTTACACTCAAATTTACTAAAATCAAACACTCTCATTCATGCTCATCAAACAATATAAAGAAGACTTATGAGTATACTCGTATCTAGACAAGAGCAAGTTTCTGCCTGTGAAACATAAATTCATACACATTTTAGTTTCATGCAAAACCTTATACTGAAGTCCTGAAAAAGTTTCAGCAAACCGCTGCGCTCGCCACACCACCTACAACCTTATCCACGTACAAAGGCCTTTGAGCGCGGGGGCGGGCGGGGGCGGGCGGCCCGCATGATCGCGCGATCGCGACCCATTTGCGCCTCGTTACACACTGATAGCACCAAACAAAACACCCCAAGTAATTAGGGAAAGCCTTTTCCAGATAACGTAAGCACTGGCGACTTTTCATGTAAGGTTTGAGGGTACCTTGGGTTGGTGAACGTGAAAGCAATCAAAGATGTTAACGGAAACAAAGACTTACATTTAATTGTAACGTTTATTGTTTCACGTAATAGGTTGGTGCAAAGAATGGTATTGGTGCCGGGCAAGCATTATCCATCTAACAGGCACTGCAGCGTCCCGCAGGCTGATTACGTATTTCGCGACAGGTTTGCAACAGGCGCAATTCTCGCGATCAAACGTCCAAATTAACTTTGTGACAAATATACAAAAACATCTGATAACTAAATCAAAATTGACGCTTGATAGCAACGATCATGATTTAGATTTAGATTTATTTATTTAACAAAGAGTTTACATTATAATATGGTTAATAGCATCCTTAAGCCCATATTAGGTTTATCAGGACACTAGGTTCTCATAAATTACAATTGAATTAGGAAGGAACACATCAATTAATATTTACGCTAATCTTAAAATAGTTCGCAGATGAGATCTGCGCCTGTTGCAAACCTGTCGCTAGATACGTAATACGGGGGCCGTACAGCATGAATACCGGTTGCTGTCGATGTATAGATCATCTAGTGGTGAAAAGTCAAGTGGGTTTTGTTCTTTTAAATTGTATTCTTATATACACGTAGGTACACGTATTCTAAATGTAATGTGAAGATGCCGTTGGAGTTTAAAATAATTAAATAAAGGTTAAAGTAAAAACATATGACATTAACATATGGGGCTCAAATGGAGTTGGGCAGGACACTTGGCCAGACGAAATGACGTCAGGTGGACGAAAACCCTGACTGAATGGTGGCCGAGAGCAGGGCACAGAAAAAGGGGTCGTCCACCATCCCGATGGGTTGACGATGTTCGGAAGACCGTGGGTTGCACCTGGCTAAGAATAGCTTATGACAGAGGCGAATGGCAAAATCAAAGGGAGGCCTATGCCCAGCAGTGGGTCGATAAAGGCTGATGATGATGATGAAAGTAAAGACATTTATTGAGTTATTATAACATCTCACTAATGTTATAAAGCCGAAAGTTTGTTTGTATGGAGGTTTGTTACCTCTTCACGCAAAAACTAGCGTACCTACGTATCGAGCTGAAACTTTGCAAACGTATAGATGTTGACCAGGATAAACACATACGCTTTTACTTTTTATCCGGGTAAAACGCATGCAAAGCGGCAGTCACAAGCTAGTAATTAACAAATATCGCATCGATTCCTGCTAGATAACTTTTGTAGGGCTTCGAACCCCAAGAGGAAAAATCGGATCACTCTTTTGTCTGTCTGTCGGTCTGTCAAAGCAATTTTTTTCTTAAGCAGCTGAAGGTATAAACTTGAAATTTATACCTAACATTAAGTTAAGTACCATTAAGTCTATGGGCAGATGATGTCTTTAAAAATCATAGTTCTACCTCAAGGCATTCAGAAGTTAAATAATTTAGTAAGGTGGCAAAAATGGAAAAATTGTCCTCTTGGGCACTTTCAGAAGTTTGACGACTCTTAAATATGGTATGCTAGGAGCTTGTGTGACGTCCTACTGCCTAACATAAATTAGTCATCAAATATTATAATAATTTTCTAATTTCTTTATCCTCACCTTGCTGTAACACAGTTCTTAACTAGCACGGGAGGTGAGGGCTTTCTTATTGCTGCTTACCTACCGCCAATGTTTATTATGTCATTGAGTTATTTTCAAAACTAGCGCAAATGGTTTAGTCTTACTGGCATAAATTGTTATAGTACCTAGTTAAGTCTCTTTTTTTTAGTTAAGTATACTAATTGTGTTGTATTCCAAAGTTAAATAAAGTTATTCTTATTCTTATTTCGGAACCCTTACGGCGCGAGTCTCGCTCGCACTGGGTCGCTTTATTTGTTTTAACTTCAGATTTTGTTCAGGGTCTAGCTTGGTTTTTCTTATAAAAATAAAAACATTCTGGCTGAGTATTTAATGTCCCACTAAACAGTAAAATATCAATTTATAGTTTTTAGGGTTCCGGACAATGATAGTAAAATGGAACCCTTATGGTGTGATTTTGTGTCTGTCTGTCACAGATGGATATCTTAAGAACTACCTACTGATGCTATCGACTTGAAATTCAAAGTAGTATTATTCACTTAATATTTCATATACTTATATACATGTTAAAAAAAATATTCTTATTATGATTGTAAAGGGGGCGGAGAGGGGTCTCAAAAAAGTTGAGTTACTAGGTAATGTTGGGTATCTTATGAAAGGGTTTCATTTATTTTCCTTTAACTTATGACTTATTTACAAAAATGTTAAAAAATAATCCCCCCTTTATCTCCGTAATGGCAGGGATAAAAATCTTACATTTTATAGCTAATAGAAGTGTATGTAAAGATTACAGGAAAACTATAAAAAAACTTTCGAATTTGGATAGTTTTTAAAAATCATCAAAAGTTTAAAAAATCTACATATATTCCGCTATAAGACAAGAGATGGCGCTGTCAAAGGTTCTCCAACAATTATTAACTGCCTTTAACACAAATTTTATTGTATGACGGAACTCTCGGTGCGCGAGTCCGACTCGCTCTTGGCTGGTTTTATTTTAATATACCAATTAGTTATTTTTGTTGGATACTCAATTTTTTTGTACAAAACTTCATTGCAGAAAGGTGCTATGCCCAGGTGGTCCGCCACTCAGCCTTGCGCGCCACCCGCTCGACACTGATACATTAATGTTGATCCTGATCTTTGAACTGCACGTCATTCCATTATGGTAAGCTGGAAATGTCACTTATCCTGTTCTATTAATTTATAAACGTTTATGAGGGTGCAAACGAGTTGTTTAACACTTAACGCGTTCGGCATATAATACGTAAGAAGCCGCGACTAGCATCTTGGATCTATCTCGGTAGATCCAGTCGACAGAGTAGTGAGAGTTTTTCCTTTAAATAACTCTAACTAGATCCAGTTTTTAGAACAGCAATAAGTTATAGATCTCATTTTTTTCATGATTCAATATTTATCTCATTTTTCTTAGGAAAGGTTTCTATATTTTGTCCTTTCTTCGTAATTGTTTCATGTTTTTATTTTCGATGACCTACTGTTTGACCTAAGATAAATGTATATGTTTGTGTTTTATGTCAGTGCTGTTTTTGTGAAATAAATAAATGTTTTTCAATTTCAATTAGAATTTAGAACTTGCTTTATTGATATCAAAGAAAATATTATGTCTGTAGGTATAAATCGCAAAGACGCGTTTACTGACGGATGCGACACAGCCTCATACATGCTTCCATGAATGGTCAGAAGATATCAAGGTAGCCGGAGAGTGTCGCACAAAGCCATTTAAGTTAAAGTCAATGTGTCAATATTATATATTCAACAGAGCAAAAAGCTTCATAGATAAAATCTGAACACATTTAAGTCAAATATGGCACATAATTTTATTGATTTCATTCGCTTCAGAAAACTTTTTTTTCAAGTGGGGGAAAGAAGCGAATAAGAAACCTCGCTCTTTCACTTCTACTAATTGTAACAATTTTTGTTAAGACAATTATTATGCTTAATGTAATGTCCGCAAGGATATTGGATAGCTTGGATATTGCAAGATGACATAATTTTTTATCGCGGTTGAACTGAGATATACTCGGTCGAGAGTCCACATCATTCAAATAGGTATTTGGAGTAATAAGCTTCTTTTATGAAGGCTGATACTGTGCCGGGTGATTAAACAATCAAATCTGTTAAAAAAACCGGGGCTGTTTACACCTATAGATGATTTATACATCGTCAGCAACTGTTCACACAAACACATTCACACAAACACACATTCACGCACGCGAATACACTCACACGCGCACACACTAACACACTCACTCACACAAATAGACATACATACTCATACTCACACCACATAAACACCAACCCGAAAAGGGATTATTTTAATTTTTTTGTGCTTATATATTATATTAAGTTATTATTAGTACCTATTGTTTGACATTATTTTTCGACCAAAAATACTTAGTAATTAAATATGGCTATTGAAGAGCGAAACCCTCTGGCACACGTACTATGTAAGTACTCAAAAAGGGCCTTTTTTAATTCAGAGAAAAAACTGGTATATCTTCCGTCTGAAGCCGCGATAATGATGATTATGAAATATATTTAACCTTCAGTACCATTACAGAGCCGTGGGGTGCTGGCAAGACGAATGTTGCCTCTTCTCTTTTGCCCGTGGATGCAGTAAGAATCTGCCAAGGGATACCTCCGGAAGATGGGCAGCTACTATCCGTGTAACAACATCCCGCGACTATATACTGCGCTCGCTAACTCGCCTACCAAGCGTGTCGAGTATGGCAACGACCCCTTATGATCTTGGAGATCCATGGGAAGGCCTATGTGGCAGTGGACGTAGACAGCAGTCCTACGGCTGTGATGATGATGACTATTACAGTGCAACATTGCTAAAGGGCTGATGAAGAAAAGTAACGGAGCCAGCCGTGCCGCGAATCAGTGGATGCGGGCCTACAATTAGGCACACGTGCCGGGGGAAACCTAATGCGAACAAATAAATTATCATTTTGGATCATTTAAAATTATGTCTTCACACAATGTGCTAATGAAAATTCTGTATTCTGTGGTATACTACACCTATAGGTGCTGGGCAATCGTAATCGAGAAAGAGAGAAATAAGAATGTCTCTGCAGCGTCTCGTACAGCATGAATACTAGTTGTTGACGCTGTATAAATCATCTATAATAGATGCAAAGGCCTTACTTTGTGCATGCTGACACTATATGAATCATCTTATACTGATGTGAAAGGATTTTTGAATATATACATATGTAAATATTACTAACACATTACCTTACCTATAGGTAATCCGATAATCCAATATAGTAATAATGTGCTGTGATCGCGAATATTTAAAAAAGACTAAACATATAATTTTAAATATAAATTTAAAAAAAGTTATATTTGCTTGGCAAATTGTCCAGGATTTTTTATTTATTTATAGTAATTTGTTACATGTAAACAATGACAAAATTATGCAAGCCCCCATTGGCTTGCGTAGCGTAATTTTGTCATTGTTTTAATTTTATTCAATGTTTTAAAGTATTTTTTAACCGATTTCAGAGAAATTGTGTGTTTTTTATAGTTGTTACCTCAGAACTCCGTCGTATACGACGGAACTTATTTGGAAAATTATTTTTGAGTTCAAATAGAGAGACTCTTTCAATTAGGTCCCATTTTGTACAAATCTTGATTCGATAGGATCCACGATCAAGGCATAGTTTTACATGCCCTAAATTAAAATTGCGGTTGAGTTTTTTTGTTTCATTTAACAATTGCTTGCTTGTTTTTACACCCCGTTCTGTTAATGGGACTCATGATAAATCGAGGAAATACTCAAACGTATTAGGCGTACATATCCACTATATGTTTGAGTATTTTTAGCAACAAGTCAAGGATTTTGTCGAAGAAAACGGTTCGGATTTTTTGTTGAAAAAATTAAAGAATAATATGATCTAAGCTCATCAGTCCTCATCTACAAATAGATTGAAATTATTGCACGACTCTCTAAAACAGCTAAGGTAGGTCAAAAGTCTATGTAGTGAGTGGACCTTCATTGTAGTGAGTGAACCTTCATCATAATTGTTTTTGCAAGGTTGGTAATACATTATTTATGCTTACCTACAGAAGATGTTTAGTCAAGTATCTAAGTACTTATTTAACAGAAAAAATCTCTTTAAAACTTAAGGTACCTAATCCTACTCATATTTTAAAGGAAAGGTAAGATAATTCTTTAAATTAGCATAATTCTTTAATTTTCATATGTAAATAACCGATTACCGACGGAGCTAAATATTGTAGGTAAACAACCTAACCATAAATACGGATATGTTGAACTAAATAGTACAGGTAAACAACCTACAATATTTAATTCCCTCGATTTCTCATGAATGTCATCATAAGAACTGAGTTTTGAACGACAAATTGGACCTAATTAAAAGTATGTATTCAAACTGAAAAATAATTACATTCAGAAACTACGGAGTTAAATTATAAAGATTAAAAAAAATACAGACAACTTGAGAACTTACGTATTTTAAGTTAGATATTTATTCGGTAATTTTGATAACCTATTCACTTAAAGACATGTTACGACATGCAGACGGAATACAAAAACTCTCCTTTTTACATATGTATATGATAAAAACCTTGCATAAAAAAAAAGTTGTCATTACCATAATCGTTCAGACACCTTGAGGAAACCTATCACAGTTCCACTCAATCAGTAAAATAACCACCTTTGCATCCGTTTCGCAATCTGTAAACCATTTAATATGATAAATACGGATATGTTGCATGTTCTCAATCTATTTACAATAAGCAAAACAAGCTATGTTTAATGTCTTGACACGGAAAGCTAGAGCACTGCAGTAGCGATGCTATTTTGCTCTTGGTTTTCTTTCACCATCATTTAAACGATAAAAAGTATTGGACTTGGAATTTGAATGATTTTTACGCTGTCAAACATTTTATCGATTATATGTTATAACAATTTAAGATTTTAGGGTTAAAACAAGAATTAAAAAAAAAACCCTTTTATGTTCGGTTAGTCTACACCTCAGTTTTAGTTAGTTCCTCAAAATTTTTTCTGTGTTAATTATTCACCGATTTTATAAAATTATCACACATCTACATAATAAAAGGTAACCTAGTGAGATAACACAAAAACATAATCATCAAACATATCAAACCAAATAACCCTTACTTTTAACCAAGCGTCATTACTGATACAAATATTTTTTTTTCTGTGATTCAGTTTCTCTAATGAGCAGTTCCATAAAATCACAAGTTCAAAGCACTGGCACATCTGGTCCAGGACACTATATAAAGCATAGGCATTGCATAATATTGGCAGATGCGCGAGATTATTGCACTCGCTGTATATTTAGCTAACAGGTGCTATGTAATCTCCACGTGGTGGGCTAGGGCTGTCGTGTTGTCACCCACTGGTCACTAACCTAGGACAGAGTCAGGGCGAAAATCTTGATATCAAACTTGATATATGTAGATACTAACTAGTAGGGTTTCAAAACAATAAAACCTTATAGTTTCACTTTGTCTGTCTGTCTGTCCGTCCGTCACCGGCTTTTCGAAGAGACTAATAGTCCTAGAAAGCTGTAATTTTGCATGGACATATAGAATAACAACGCCGAGATAACGCTACAAAATAATTCTGAAAAATAATTAAATTGGGTACCTCCCATATAATAATAATAATAACCTCCCATACACGTAAGGTATCGTTAAATAGGTATTTTAAAACCATTTAGGGGTTGCGAAGACATTTTTTTTACAATCCTGAAAAAAAAACATGAATGTTTTTTAACCACAAACTTTCTAGGAAAGCTATAAAGGATAAGCTAGCTTGTTTAGTTTCGGAGAAATAGTCCATAAAATAAGTGATGTCGTTTCCCAAACATACCGGAATACTTTAAACCGAAAACTCAAAATTAATTCCAGTTAATATGTTTTGGTAAACGTAAAAAACATACACCTAGGTACTTCTAACAACAGGTCTACGGTTAACTACCATGGCACGTGGCCCGACACGCAGCTGGCCCAGTTTTATATGAATTATATTTTTGCGTCTCGTTCACTCGTAAAAAAGAATATAACTAGGTAACTACTTTTAATTAACTAATCATCAGATTTTTCCATTTTTCTAAAATACTTGGGCACTAGATATTACCTACCTTACAAGTTAGGATAGGATTTGAGGGCAAGGTCTATTCTTGAAGTCTGATTAGTTCGTTTACATAATAAAGAATATTACAGTTGTAATTTAGGTCGCAATAATGGTCTTATTTTACTTCTCCCTGGACACTCCATACAAATGGTCAGAGTTTCAGTCTTTTAATATGGTTGGCTTGAAAATATACGCATAGATGGATTTGTGGCTGTTCAAGGATTCTGCACTTATATTCACTAAAAAACTACAAAGAGGCAGCCCTAGAAACCAACTATTATCAAGTAGTTAAACAGGAGAAACCAGTTGACGCGATTTTGTACCGACATTACCTAATGGGTACCGATGTGATAATCACCGTATGAGGCAAAAAACCCTGTTTAACCAATTAAAGGAAATAAAACCATTTAGCCCTCGGATATATGCATGTACTCGTAGTTATGCAAACTCGTGGGAAGTTAACGAGAATGTATGTCGCAAATTAAATTTGACTAACTCTTCTTTCTTTGATAGCTCTTTTGCAGAAGTATTTTGGTTATAATTATGTTTTTGGCCTTGTTCGTAGTTATTAAGGCATTTTCACCTGCGTAAGTCATATAAATATGGTTAAGTCTTGAGGAATTTACCTGTATCAGATTCCCCCAACTCGAAGGACGGACCAGCTTCAGCAGAAGAATGTCAGTTTCTACGATTTGGTCCACCTCCGCGATAGATCTCCATGAAGACAAGCCGTCGACATCACTGCAAAGACTTCTAGTAAAATCTTTAGATACGAAGAGCTGTGCACAGAGAGAGTCTGAAAATGCTATAAAACGCTATCATATTGAGCTCTCCAAGTTATTGGGTCGCCATAATTATGAAATGTAGAAACAAAAAATAAAATCATACAGGTAAATAACTGCCCTTATTCGCCCGTCCGGGACCCCCCAGCATCTTTGCGCGTAACATCCACGCGTACAGCTTGCGACTTTTGGTAGAGCTCGCTAATAAAGTCGCAGTTAAAAAATGTATATCTCGCGAATTAAATCATTTAGAATCTAACAGCACTTCAAAATATCTTAGAATATAATAAAAATTGCTCAAATAGCTTAGAACCTCGAATCAACAGTGTAATAATGTCATTAAAAGTAAAAACTGTAAAACGAATTTGAGTCTCCATTATATCTTAAACTTAGTAAAAGATCCATCAATCATTATACCTACCCAACATTCTTTGTAATGATAAATAGATTAGTAAACATTAAGACTTAGGAATAGGATGGAAATAGTGTTATAGAATCACGCAGGTGGCTTTCCTTATAGAAAAGTTTTTGCACTGATAGCCTGGCAGCTGCTGTGGAAATTGCTAGCCCCTATGCCCTCTATAATCTAAGAATTAATAGATTGCTAATGACTAAATGGTAATGCTGATGTTTGGTCACTCGGACGTTAGATTTGTAAGTAAAGGATAGGGGTGCACGTGCGAGGAACTGAAGTGTCCGTCTTAGAAACATGACAATTTATAACTAGTATTGCGGCTTTGACCTAGGACACCTTTACCCTCATGGTTATAACTAATAGTAATTAGGAAAATTCAAAGGTGGTTTTATTGAACTCTACTTACAACTGTCTAGTTCTAACACGAAGTATTGTTTGAGCTAACTTCCTCTGTTGCAAGCATTACCACGTTGGTTTTGTTGACCGATCAATCTAATAACCAAAGCTACTCAAGCCAAATAACCTATACATATTCAAAGCTTCCCTTCAATATACGCAAAGGTACATCGTCATAGTATCTTAACTGTACGCCTAATTGGAGACGATGGATGTAGTAACAGTCAAATAATTTAATAGTTTTCCTTATTCTAAACAAAGCAAGCACCAAATTTCTTCCTGCAGATCCTTTCAAAGCAGTTTCTCTATAAAAATCAACAAGAACTGATACGATAAAATCGCTAGATAAAAAACTAGATAGTGCAAATCACAATAGCACAACAGACATCGATAAATAGAGCAAATCAATGCAAAACATTGCGGACTCTTTGTGCGCGCACATGCTCTCAATGATGGGATACCGCACAAAACGCTTTTCATTTCGTTTGAACGCGAACGCATTTTGTGCGCACACGCAAGATGACTCACGATTTGTAGTGATGATGTTTGAAAACAGATAGGCCATCTCATAATAGTAAATTACCTACCTACGAAATTAGTGATTCAGATGACCGCAAACAATAAGTATTTTACTTGTTTTGATCTATTTACATTATAGAGGTAGATAACAACAACATCAGTTTTGTCCTTGGCTTAAAAAAGGTTAACTTAAATAACACAATGAATTCGTGCAGAAGTTCTCAACTCCAGAATCTACCTACCTACGAAAGTTAGATTAAAGTTGTTGTTACTGTAGGTTCGCCACGAGGCTGTTTCGATGAATAATTTCTTGATATTCCTCACCGCAAGAAGATACTCGATTCATACGATGACACTTCGTAATGGTGTGAAAAAAAATCCAAATGCAGGAGTTCTTGTGAAAGTCACACTTAGACAATATGTTTTTATTTATTGCTATAAATTGCTCAAAAGCAAAAGAAGGAACAGAAGGGAACTTCTGGATAACGCATCGCTCTTTGACCACATTTAATTAGTACCGGGGTGTGCGTTGTCTGAGGAATTCTATTGAACGGAGACAATCGGAGGAGACGGGCTCCTCTTCAATGGAGTATCGCGTTTCGGCCACCTGCGCCGCTTTTGTACCAAGAGCTGCAGTGGATGCTTGGAAGTTGCATCATATAGTTGTGGTGGCTTGCTGAGGTGATGATAGTGATGATGTGGGGCAGACAGTTTCGACATTGTACCTACCTTTCCCCATGTATTTTTTCTATGTTCTTCCCTTTCTTCTCTGCCTACTTTATTACTTTCTATCTTTGAAATCGTGTCGACTTAATCAAATTTTTTTAAGGAAACAAATAAGCTAAAAAATAATGTTTCGAAATCATAATAATAATTAAAATCCAATCTTACCTGAATTCTGATAAAAGTAACATAGGACCTTTATCCGCGATACAATCGTTCGATTTCTTTTCTTATCCTTCAAAGCACACATCAAACAGTCATACAAAAGCAATTACAAGTAGCGACTATTGAGGATCAGAGACCGTAAACAATTCGCCATCAATTGTTACATTGCCATTTGACTTATTGGCTTGTAAAGCAGATCTCACACGATGATAGTCACCCCCAAACACCCTGCGGTTCCTGAGAACGTCACTCATTATAAAAGTATCGATTCTAGAAACTATCGATAAATTGCCGTATTGATGCTATCGATATTTGATGATATCGTTGTGGTTTGGGGAAAAGGAAGGCTATTTCTCGATTTAGCTTAAGTACCGACGACACGTGCTGTTTTTTCAGAGGCAGATGCGAATTCAGGTAAATTGGAATTGCGATGTGACGTTGATGAAGTGTGGTCAAACCATCTGTACGGTCAAGCATTACTCATAGAAAATAAAATAGAGATTCGTAATAAATTGAAAATCAGCAATGTATCCTCATGCATTACAGGTTGAATTTAGAGCTTTTGCTTTTTAGATTTATTTTAAAATGATTTCAAATATTTTCGGTCTTGGAATAAGCTTGATTTTTATGGATATAGTGGCTCAGACCCGGATAGTCAATATAAATGTTATATTCTAAAACAAAGATAACTAAAAACTTTTGGGAAAGTTGATTTATTTCAATATATATAAAAACATATTCATAACTTTCAAAAATGCATAAATATAACTAGCATATCTGCCTTTCCGTGCAAAAATCTATGTTCTTATTCATTTTTGTTTTGTCTTCCCTAAACTAAAATGGATAAGAACATATGTAGATCTGGCCCTCGTCTAAGCGTGATAATGATATTGCTCAATGTGATACTCTCAAAATTTGCCCAGTTTTTCCACGGCTTTAGAAATTCCTTAATACAAAACCTGCCACTACCGGTACTCTTGAACAACCCTCCCTAAGTCACGTGATTGTGGGAAAGGGCAAAGACAATAGTGATTGTATCAGGCTTGATAGTCAGGGGTGGCAGTTATCTGTCAGGATTAGAAGGATCGGTATAAACGCTGATCAAATGATAGGCTATCTATATGGCTACTTTCATGGCTTTTGGATATAGTCGATGTAGACACTTATCGGGCAATGTGCTCTCCTAAGTACAAATGTTCAATGACTTACTAAAAACCGACTTCTATGGTAAAATCTAAAATGTTGCTGAATATACCCAAACCGCATGCATGTTACATCTGAGTATTTCCCTTGATTTATATATCCCAAAGCAAGCAAGCATTATTAAGTGAAATTAAAAACCTAACCGCAAGTTTAAATTTAAATTAAAGTTATGCGTATAGGGCATAATTATGCCCTGAACGAAAGCCTAAACATAATTCAATAATATATATATAGCCTAAATATATACATATATATATATAAACATATGCATATAGGATTTGAGAACCTCTTTTAACTTAGTTTTAGGAATTATTTAAAATTTTTGTTCATTCTTCGTAATTAATGACAAAACAAAAATAAACTTTATCTTTATCCATTTTTAAAAGACAGAGAATAACAGTCAAACGTAAGTATATTTTGTTTTGATATTCTTAGTGAAGATGACCTCAAAATGAATCAAAGCATTTGCCAACTGGTACAAGCTTACATATGAGAGGCGAAGGTTAGTAGATTACTGGTACAATTGGGCCCTTAATACGCGTACAATAAGGGCTTTTTAACCATATCAAAATCCATAACTCCACCTCCACAAAAGACTATGAACTTTGTGCATACAGGATGAAAGTTCGATGTCGAGTGGCCGACTGTGTTTGCATATCGCAAGGGGCACTGCATTGTGTTAATATCACAATATGGTGCTGTCAGTTAATTGGAATAGATTATGGGAATGAGGGGGTCTGCCTATGGAGTGGTCTCGGGGGATGATGGTTTTTTATCAAGTCATCGACAGACAATGAGGAAGAGCGGATTATCACAATATTTGCGGTGGTCGTGTGCGGTAAGTTGACACCGAAAGTGGTTGGGCACAAAGAGAAAATGCTTGTTCATGTGTAATAGGCCGTTTCGTTGTTCATTATTGACATACAATTTATATACTACTTCCTTTAGATTTGCAAGCTTCAACGCTACTCACACGAAATCTTAGAAACAAAATAAATGTTGAAACTGCAATTTATTTCTATTCGTAATCAGCTCAGACACTTTTACCCCTGTATCTAAACAGAATAACAATGAATATTAATGATAATGTTAAACATTTCTAGGCCAAACGTACTTACTCAGTTCTTACTAGGCAATACAAACAAAGAAGATCGAGTTATGCAGCATTTTCGGAAAGTAGAGCAAGGGTGAAGAAAATGATAGAGGAGGCGCAAACTCAGCACCAGCATCGAGTAGAGCACCGTCTGATAGAGGATCCGAAATCGTTCTGGAATTTTGTGAAAGCAAAAAGAGGGACTGTGAACCGAAAACAGATTACACTTAACGGAAAAACTCTCTCGGAACCGGAATGTGCCGAAGAATTAGCGAAATTTTTTCATTCGGTTTACGGTACCACACCGGCTCAACTAGACGTGGCAGCGGCGGAGGTGGCGAGTCCCGCCAGTGCTGCGCGCGTGCACGTGCCGCGCTTGACGCTGGCCGAAGTGCGCGCGGCGCTGACGAGGCTCAAACCAAAGCGGTCTGCAGGCCCGGACGGCATACCAGTCTTTATTATGAGAGACTGTAGAATACCGCTTGCGGAACCACTCGCCCACATTTACAATGCCTGTCTAGAGAAATCACACTTTCCAGAACGATGGAAGATAACAAGGGTCATTCCTATACTTAAAGGATCTGGAACAGATGTGACGGAGTACCGACCGGTGGCCATTCTGTCGACGGCGGCGAAGGTGTTTGAATCAGCCATCCAGCGCAGCATGCAGGAGCAAGTCTCGGCATGGCTGTCCGACGCGCAGCACGGTTTTCGGCCGGCTCATAGCACCTCAACGAACCTCCTTGACTCCATGGCCTTCGTGGTACCGCAAGTCGACGCAGGGGTGCAAGTCGACGCCGCCTACTTCGACTTCAAAAAAGCGTTCGATCTAGTCGACAACGACATCTTGCTTCGGAAGTTGGCGACGATCGGCTGCACTACCAAACTGCTGCAGTTCTTCGCAAGCTATATGAAGGACCGGCGGCAGTATGTCGACTACGCGGGATGCAGATCACAGGCTTACTCTACCTTAACCGGCGTGAGTCAGGGAAGTAATCTGGGGCCGCTAGAGTTTATTATAATGATAAACGACCTGCCGACCGTCGTCAAAGACGCCAAATGCTTGTTGTTCGCGGATGACCTAAAGTTACTCTTGCCCATAAAGGACGAAGAAGACTGTGTACGCCTTCAACGGGACGTGGATAGAGTGGTAGAGTGGAGTAAGGTAAATGAACTCCAGTTTAATGTCAGCAAATGCTCTGTAATAACCTTTAGTCGAGCAAATACACCACTCTACTACGACTACCAGTTGAGGGGTACTCAGCTGAAGAGAGTCGACTCAGTAAGAGACTTAGGGGTTCGTCTGGACGACAAGCTACATTTCCGGGTGCAGGTTGTTAACATCTGCAAGAAGGCCTTTAAAACTTTAGGATTTGTACTCCGTCAGACAAACAGCTTTAACAACCTGCAAGCAGTGAAGTCGCTCTATGATGCTTTAGTGAGAAGCCATTTGGAATTTAATTCAGCGATATGGGCTCCGCATGAGGCCAAGTACAAGCAAATGATAGAGCGCATACAAAATAAGTTTACTAGATTTTTATACCTGAAGGTCTACGGTATATACCCCTTCTACCCTTTGATGTATCCAACCTTGTTTGTTATTGGCATGGTTGGATACAACAAGCTAGAAGTAAGGAGGGATGCAGCACTCGCTCAACATTTGTTTAAGGTGTTGAGAGGGATGATCGTCCATCCAGGTATTTTGGAGGAAATGCGGCTGAATGTGCCCGCGGACTTTGTTCACAGACGTCGGCGTCCCGCCTTATTGGCAGTACCAAAAGGGCGAACCAACCTGCTACATAAAGCACCTCTGACGCGTAGCATCCGCACGCTTAATCTGATTGCCGAGAGAATCGATCTTTTTTACTGTTCCTGGAGCGAATTCCAAAAGGCTTTGTTTTTTATTTTATGTTATATTTAATTAATGGTGACTTTTAAGATTTTTTTATTTTTTTATTTTATTTTTTTATTTTTATTGTTTTCTAAAATGTTAATAATTTCAATATTTAATAATTTTCTAATTTTAATATTAAATAATAACACTAGACTAGAATATAAGGTAGGTACTCTATCGAATTGGGGGTACCCGTCAGGATAGATGTACATGTAAATAAATAAATAAATAAATACTCAGTTCGTGTTAATAGCGACCCTCTGGGACCTCAGAATTTTAAGTCTAACATGTCCACATTTATCATCACTAATGCTTATGTAAGTAAGACCTTTGCATCTATTATAGATGATTTATACAGCGTCAGCAACTGGTAATCATGCTGTACGGGACGCTGCAGTGCCTGGGACATTGATAGATGGATGGCTTGCCCAGCACCTATACCATCCTCTCAGCTTAGTCAGCTATTATTCAGAGGAAAGAACAGGTCAATATACGTCTGAAGCTAACTAAGCCGCGGGTTCCCTCACGATGTAATTCTCATGTATGTATATTCCAATAAAAGTAGACAACATTTAATTATATGACTCAAAAAGCTTTTAACTCATGATATACAAGTAGTTAGTAGTAGTACAACACATTCTATTGTACAACTTCAATTACCGTTCAAACAACACTAATTCTTTCAACAATGATAGGCACGTCATGTATATGTCCAATTGACCAGTCACGGTTATTTAGACATTACCGACCTTCCCCAACCTTAATACCATTAGACCTAATTGTGGTCGGATTCGTCGGCGATGGTCTCTAACTTGACCCAGTGAGAGGCCCGCATGTCTGAGTTCGAGATGATACTCAAGTCGGTACGGTACTGTTGAAGCTAGAATTGACACATTTTACGGGAATAGAGAGGTTTTCCTACTGATAGTAGTATTATCGGGCATTTATCGCGCAATTACCTTTATGTTTTGTTAACCTTAGGGTTCCGAACGAAAACCGGAATTTAAGAAACCGGCAACAATGAAAAACCTCTTGGGGACTTCCAGATGTCTACTCTGACATTTGGCATACCGAGAGCTTTTGTGGCACAAGTAAAGGAGATATTCTAAAATTTATGAATTTGGTTATATTACCCATAATACGGTATTGATGTTTGAAGAAAAATTGTAATATCTAAAAAGGCTTTGATCAATTCAAATTCAATTATTACAAATTTTGAAGTATTTTAGATCAAGAAATATAAAATTCGAAGTCTTATCTCACTAAAATTAAGTTTATCCGTATTTTTAGTTAAGTTTATAACTGGTTGCGCCATCTAGTGTCAATTCAATATGAGGTAGTTATAAGATTTTAAGTATTGCTAATCAAGTACTAATTTGACATAAATTGGCGGTGTAGTTTTAAATAAGAAACTATTTGACTTGTATGTAGGTCATCCATCACTTAATATACAAGTTTATAAAATTACGTATACTCCGACACTTTACCTAGTCTCGGAGGTTACTTAATTTTTTTTTGTTATTTGTACCCTCAGTTTTACAACTGACACATCATGCACTTTCATTTGATACCACACTTTGAAAACATTAGATTGTTTATCTCCACTTTCACCCCCCATATCTTATAAAAGGCTCAACCGATTTCTATGTAACTTTCATTTCACCATTGTTCACACCATTTTCTTTCATTTTATACCCAACTTGGGTATATGTATTTGGTAATATTAGATTATTCAGCCCTTCTTTCATCCCCCATATCTTGAAAACGTCATAACCGATGTGTTACATGATTGGAATGAACACAACGTTAGCCGCTGCCGCAACGATTGAACCGAATTAAGAAATACCAAAGAAGTACAGAAAATCATCTTCAAGTTCTTTGCAAGGCACTATGGGATCCAGATGACCCAAAGTATAATAGTGGTGTGGACAAAAGCAACGCCAATGAGATAATTAATTCTAAAGAAACAAACAATACACAACCTCAATAATATTTATCTAGGATATTCTCCAACCCATGAAAATTTCAAAAGTAAATTCTGTAGTACGTAATTTTAAAGGTTAAGCCATATTTTCCTCAACGATACATCCTGCGCCAAGCCTTCTCAGACAGTCTCCGTGAACCCTGATCCAAACCACTTCCAACTGTCTGGAGGTCTCGAGAGACCCTGTACCGTCGCAAGTTCACAGCGGAAGAACGATCTTATGATGTACCTATCCTGCTTCCCCAAGACAGTCTGATTGGCAAATTGATTGGCAGTTGTTTCATAATAACTTTATAGAGCTTCAAAAAATAAATGAATGTGCGCTGTCGATTTAACAATGAAAAACCGAATGGAAGACTGAAAGTATTTAAAACATTATAGTTGGCCTCATAAGGGTGGTTTAGGAATGATCCTAAACCACCTCGTTTGCAATTCGAGATTTATAAAATAGGGTCTAAAACTTATCAGTGAAGAAAATCAAATCCATTATTGGCCTGCTTTGTTGAAACCGCTGTAATCCGAGAATTATATTGTTTGTTACAAAGAACCAAAAAGTAACAAGTATTTATTAAAGCGCATATTATACCGTGAAAACATATATTTCGGCGGTGGCTTTTATTGATAAAAAGCGAATAAAGGTAACAATGGTGAAGATGCGCAATAAAATTGCAATAAAGCGTGCGGTGTGCGCAAGAGTGGAACAGAGTGAGTGCGTGACGGGCGTGACAATGGAGCTACCGACGCGTGCGCAGCACACCTTACTACGAGCGCGCGACGTAGCACCGTGCTACAAATGTAGAGCACCTCTATTAAACTTAAATTAAATAAATAATGTTTATTTATTTTTCAAATTTATTTCTTTTTTTATTATTATTTATTACAATATAGAAACACAAGATACAAGGAAATTATATAGAAAGGTACTAAATACTATGTGTATAGGTAATTATTTAAGGGTGCAAAAACAACAATCTATTTTACTTTGCAGCCGTTCTAGGTCGAACCTGGGATACAGTCTGCAAAAAAAATTATGCATACAAGTTTTTTATTACACATTATGACGTTTCTAAATTAGAGCCTTTATCGTAAAATTACTTTAAATTGCTCCATTTAAATATTATAACGTCATCAATTGAATTTCCACTTTGTATGTTGAGTCCATATCACGTTAATTTTATTAGCTTGTGAATTCATTAAAATAAAGAAGACATGCGTGCTACGTCGTTAGGCTGCTCGTCTCTTCTCATAATTAACGTAACGACAAACTTTAAGTTGAATTCAAAACAAAAACCTTTATGCTGCTTTAAACAAAATATCAGATATGCCTTTTAACCTCCAGTAATCATAAAACCCAATCACCGATACAGTAAAAAATGCTCCCACAAAAGTATATAGCAATGTCCGAAAAAACACAATGAACGAAACCCCAACAGCATATTGAATGCAGGTCTTGAACGGTCCATTGTGCGATTTTTTCTTTAGCTATTTGATTTGTTGCTACAAATAATGCACATGAAAAGCTTTTAAGGTACTTAATGTCCAGTAATTGGCGATCAATGAGGATCAGTGGGTACATTGTTGTGGAGTATCGTAGCCGCGGCCTTTGTCCAAAACTGCAGTAAAAAACGGTATAATCCGGTACCAGCCGCCGGACATCAATGACATCTGTCAATATTTGACAGATTTGAATTAACCAATGGACGGATTTTTTAATCCTTCGACTGCTCTCTTTGGAGTTTTTAATCCGTTAAATTCGCAGCAGACATTTAGTCTTAATTTTTTTTCTCAAAATCCTTTTTGATGAATTTGGAGTAAAAATTTAAATAAGCTATTTTTGTTTTTAAAGTGTAAACCCACACTAAGGTATCAATTTTCGAGTCCAGTCGAAGACAAAATTTTGATTGCATTTTTCATTTGTATAAAATGTAAATGTTTATTTTTTTATGTTGTAGATCTTTGTTTTTGCCATTTAGCTGTACGGACGGTTAGAGATATGGACACAGCCCAGGTTTTTGATTTTGATTAAACACAAAAGCTTAGCTTTCAACATTCGATTACATTAATGCAAATAACCAAGACAGAATGCATACACAAAAACAAGGTGTTTTCCAACGGACCGCAATCGTTTATATTTCATACGCGCAATGATGGTCCCACGCACTCTGAATAAGAAATACGAGACGAACGGATACTGCTATTATCAAAACATTATTACAACACTCCAAACGCTCCCTTCCAATGTTAAAATTAAACAACAATTGCCTTTAATATTCGCCTTACCCCACGGCAAGGCTGGTTTATAAAAAAACTGTCAATCTGCAGTAGATCAATCATCCTTTATGAATGTAGGGGTGAACAACCACAATTGAACTTCGCAGATTATAAAGCCAGTCTATATTTACGTAAACGCATCGGTTTGATGTCCAATATTGTGCGTGGGCGCATCCGACACTGATTTCTCGTTTTGTTTGCGCCTTTGTGGTTCAATTTGAGTGACGTTTTTGGCAAGTCACACAACAGTCAAGTAGGCGGATTCAAAGTTGACTTTTTGATATATTTTAGTAATCGGCTAGATAAATAAAAATCTTCTTATTATTCCTCATCCATGTATATAATATATCCACGACGTTATTTTGTTACGACGATAAGAAGAGTTAAGGCGAAGGCCACCTGGTGTTAAGCGGTCACCACTGCCTGCTCCTCTTTGTAATTAATGTAATCAGGCGTTACTTTGCGGAAATCCATGACAATACAAACGCTGAGGTGTCGACCAGTCAACACCTCAGCGTCTCACCTGATGATGCCTCGCGGAGAGGTGAAACACGTGTCGTCGTATAGGTTTGGGTATGCATACTGCACTGACAAACTAGTTCTCCCTGCATGTGCATAATTAGCGGGCGGGAGGGCTCATGAGGTGCTCATGCACCTCAGCAGAAGCGGAATTAAAACTAAATATTTTCATTGCATTTTATTTTAACTCCTCTTTGGCTAGGAATTCTAAATTCAAATTTATGCAGCTATTTACTCATGCATTTGTGTTTTGAAAACCATACTTCATTTGTTTTTCCTCTTTTTTATTTTTTCTTTGCGTCACTCAGTTTACAAAATGGAAAACTTGAAATGTAGCGTTACTTACGAGTACGAGTTCCACCGTGGTACCAGTGCTGCAGAAACGGCTCAAAGGATTAATTATGTGTATGGCGGCGGTGTCGCAAAAGAAAACACAGTGCTTTTTTGGTTCCAACGTTTTTGTTCTGGAAATGTAGAACCTGCAGAACAAGCCCCGTGGACGGCTGGAGACCAAAGTTGATAATCGAGAATTGAAGGCTATTGTGGAAGCGGATCCATCGCAAACCATGTCCGAGTTAGCTGTAGGCTGCGGTGTTAGTGATAAAACTATTTTAATCCACTTGAAGCAAATTGGGGAAGTGAAAAAGCTAGAAAGGTGGGTACCTCACGAATTGATGAAAAGCAAATCGACAAACGCGCGTCGGCTGCTGCGTTACATTACTCAACCGGCACAATAATGAAGGGATTTTAAATCGAATCATTGCTTGTGATGAAAAGTGGATCCTATACGATAATCAGAAGCGCTCATCGCAATGCCTAAACCCTGGCGAACCAGCCAAATCATGCCCCAAGCGAAAACTGACTCAAAAAAAGTTTCTTGTAAACGTTTGGTGGACCAGTGCTGGTGTCGTCCACTACAGCTTTCTTAAATCTGGCCAGACTATTACGGCAGATGTTTATTGTCAGCAACTGTAAACCATGATGGAAAAGCTAGCTGCTAAACAACCGAGGCTGGTCAATCGCTCTAGGCCACTGCTGCTTCAGGACAACGCTAGACCACACACTTCTCAACAGACGGCTACCAAATTAGAGGAGATACAATTGGAATGTCTAAGACATCCACCGTACTCTCCGGACCTTGCTCCAACAGATTACCATGTTTTTCGAAATCGGGATAACTTCTTGCAAGGGAAAAAAATCAACTCCGATGGGGCAGTCCAAACCGCCTTCAAAGATTTTATTGATTCCCGTCCGAATGGTTTTTTTAGTGAAGGGATTCAATGAGATGGCAAAAGTGCATAGATAGCAATGGTACATACTTTGATTAATTAAATATTTTATATAAAAAAATCGACTTTATGTTCCGCTCATACAAAACGCCAATTTCATTATGTAACGACCTAATATGACTACAGTATGTTTTCCATTAAATTTGCTGAAATGTATTTTTTTATATAACCCCCTACAGAGTAATTTACTAAAAACAAATGTATTTTAGTGCAAACAATTATGCCAATGTAGTTAATATATAGTAGTTGTACAACCAGAACGACATCAGCATAACTACATAGTTAAGTAAAGAGTCCATACTTGCAAATACATCAAGCATAACCTACCAACCCAATGATCAGAGAAGACAAGAAAACACACTCAAACCTGCGCAATACACACGTGCGCGCGCGCACCGCTGGGCACACGTGCTCAAATGGCAGGTAAGGTAGGCCTAATCGCGACGCGTGGCAGCTCCGGAAGGAACTTAAAGTTAACGACATTTACATAACACTTGTCTTTGCACGCACCCGTATTGACGAGTTTAAAGTATTTTGGTTGGATGATTATATTAAAGGTCTTGTTGAGACGATTTCTCGGCGGTGAGTCCAGCTAATAGGCAACCATTAAAAGTACCTAAACTTTTGAGGCGTGAGGTTGTAAAAGTATAATCCATTGAGTGGCAGGTAAGGTATGCCTAATAGCGACGCGTGGTAGGAAGGAAATAACGAAATTTATATTGAAAACTTATTTTTTTACCAATATAGAAGTTTTTTTTATTATTTAACCTATGTTGTCCCACTGCTGGGCAAAGGTCTCCCCTAAAGTCTTCCAACCATCCCGATCCTTTGCAGACTCCCACCATCCTCTGTCAAAGAAAAATGGGCTCAAAGTGTAACACCTTGGCTCCCTGATGAGGGAACGCGGTGTCGGGGTCGACCGAGGAAGCGTTGGCGGGATGAACTTGTCACCTTTGACAGAAGTTTTTTTTAATCGGTGAAATATATTGTAACTTTGAGCAAACATAATAATCATCATTTCAGCCATAAAACGTCCACTGATGAACACAGGCCTCCATCATGGATCTCCATGAGGGGTAGTTGCCATACTCACCACGCTTGGCAGGCGGATTGGCGAGCGCAGTATGGGATGTTGATACACGGAAAGACGCTGCTGCCCATCTTCCGGGGTATCCCTTAGCAGGCTTTTACTGCATCCACGGGCATGAGAGGAGGGGTAACATTCTGCGGCTGGCAACCCACGGCAACATAATAATATATCTTGCTAATATTTAGGTGACGCATCATCATCATCATCTTAGCCGTAGGACGTCCACTGCTGGACAATCGCCGCCCTCATCAATCTACATATAAGAACTGGTCAAAAGGGTGTGTTGCCATACTGACCACGCTACCAGGTTACGCAGTAGGTAACAAATAAAGGTGCCTCAAATATTGTGGGGGAGTGGGTATAAGGGTGGTTTGGCATGGTAGATATAGTAAACGTTATTTAAAATAAAGTTTTCATTAATTATTGTGAAAATTAAAATAAGGGTCTTAACAACCATACAAGCACCTACATAGCACAAGCTTCATGAATTAGATATAATGTTTCATTTATTAGACTGTGGAAGCGAAAATATTTATGTTGTCCTGTATTGCCTGGCTACAATTTTGTGATGTTATAAGAATAATATTAGTGAGTGTTATTAAGGTAATGAGTTTTGATATCACTAACCATATTCAGCAAAAGAGATCATCTCCATCAGTTATGCAGGGTTTGTTTAAAGGAATGCTATGCTTCGTAATGTTTAAATGGAAAGTAATGAATGTTTACGGGCACCAGTAATCGGGCAGCCGTACACTTTATCACCGGAGCTAATCGGCTCAATCCGTGCCACCGCCATCTTGGATATTGATGAACTGTCAGTGTCAATAGAAAATGATCTTCGTAGGGGACAGGGCGAATAAATCGTTTTAAAAGTAAAAAAGTCTGGCATTAGTCATGAAGACTGACTAAGCACCAGGTTGTTTACTTCATACATAGATTATTTGTGTAAATGTATGGCAAAAGCTCAGATTAGAAGAAAAAGAAGCAAATGTGAAGGATTACCTACAGTTAATTTATTTTCAAGCTAAAATGCATTAAAAATTAAAGTTTTAAAAGCGGAAGTCAATAAATTAATGAATTTCCTGTAAACACCTCTGCTTGGCTGTTACTTACCACCATTTTAAACAGGATAACACAATTTATGCGTGTTCTGACTTCGTTAAAAACACATTATTTACCAAATCGATTAACTGCAATCCGATTCATGGTCATTGCCAATAAATGTGCTAAACCACCATTCATCCATGCCAACAATAGCTATGGCACGCGTCAAGACTGTCCGATACAATACCTTCCCGTGTCCATTTACGTGGACAATACAATATTTACGTATTTCGATGACCACACTTGATTGATCATTGAAGAATGAATGGCGTTAATTTTTAGTCAGGAATTTCCTATCTGAAATTCGCTTCCCATTTTTAAATTCGGAAATGTTTTTTGCGCTATTTATATTTATAGACTACGGCGCGCTTAACATTCTACCAAGGCCGCGTAAATTGTCGTTTTCAATTAGCAGATGCATATAAATAACATGATACGTCTGCAATAACTATAACCGTAGATCTAAAAAGTACAAATATTGTTCTAATAACAATAAACATAAAGCATTCGTGGCCACATCGGGCAACCCTTTCCCACCGCTCTAATTTTACTAATGCGTTCAGTTAACAGAGGGGTCAATAAGTATGTGCTCAAATAAACGCTCCAAAAGAATGTTTGATCTTTTAATTTCTACAAATTACTTTTGTAGTGTTTTATAATACGTTAGTACAAACTTACAACCTAAGTACATAATCTATACATTGAACCTGTTTTCTTTAGAGCATCTTACTACTAATAGTTATGATATGAAAAATGGCACGCGTCTAAACTTTAACAGACAATTGAAATGAAATCCGTTCACATGGTGTCTGTCACAATCGCAGCTAATTGCGCATAATGAGTGGAGGAACGTTTGCAATGTGTTTTTTTGCTATTATTTATGTGATATGGCTAAAACGCCCTGCCGTTTAGGCCCCCTTCGCATTCGCGAGTTGAAATAAAATTTAATGGTCGACCGGATACTTTTGAGCGATGTGAAATATCCGATTTCCGGACTTTTGTATTTTAAAGTTTGTTATTACATCTCGTGGTAATCATATTTATGAGTAAGCTATTTAGTTGTTTTAACGTAAAAAGAAGTTGTGTATGCCTTAATCGGAAATGATTTTCGGTAGAGTGGTTCAAGTAGTTGAATTCCATGTTTGAATTTGGTATAGCGTTATATAATATTATATATACGTTTACTAATGTTTTAGTTTTCATTACCTACTAATCTTAATCTAATCTAAACAGCCTGCTGGATCCCACTGCTGGGTAAAGGCCTCCCTTCACCTCTTCCACTTATCCCGGTCTAGGGCTTCTGTCCGCCAATCTGGGCAATGCGCATCCAGTTCGTCCTGCCATCTCCGCCCGGGCCGACCACGAGACCTCTTTGCGCTTTGTGGGACCCACTGTTTGGTAATCTTGGCCCACAAGTCATTTCTCATACGATACACGTGTCCAGCCCAGTCTTGGCAGATTTGTGGTTGACGTCCGTAATTTTTGTGTTAGAGCGTAGTATGGTGTTTCTTATCCGGTCAATCAATTTAAATCACTACAATTACCTACTACTCTATAATTTTCATTTTATCCGTTGCTTTTTTGAAAATATCGATGGGGTCTTTTAAGCTTTAATGTCAAGTTCTAGAATAGATACCTACCTTACCAAAGGTCTTGAAGTTTAAATAAGTTCTTGTTTTTTTTCTTATACTATATTCTGGTCTTATTTTTGGTTTTATTTAGTTTAACAACTCCCAAAACAACGAAAAATCCAATGACAAGTGTATTTCACTTTCAAAATTAACGTGAAATATAGATACTAGATATTCATTTTAAAAAACGGGGATTACTCACGTATACGTAACGTCGATTACAAGCCGTGGGGTGCCGGCAGTAGAATATACCATGCTGCGCTCGCCAACCCGCCTGCCAAGCGTGGTGAGTATGGCAACTACCCCTCATGGAGATCCATGAAGGTGTTTCAGTAGTGGACGTTTTACGGCTGAAATGATGAATGATTGTAACGTGGAATATTGCGAGAACAGCGCGCCAGTGTCATGTCGGGCCACGCGCGGACGGGCATTCAATTCCATGATGATGATTTTCTTGAAAATTCTAAACGTGTCGGAATAATCTCCGACTTTACAATACTACGTGAGTAATCCCCTTTTTAAAAATGACAAGTTTATTTCCCACGCTTAGCAAATTAATCTAACAGACTAATGAATCCTCGAATCAAGGTGCGTTCCCTTTGTTCCCACGCGCTATGATATCTGAAAATCACGCAACATCTTTATTGGAACGTTCCCTTTCGCCCCACAGGGCATTGTTTTTGGGGTAAGCGTGAAATGGGCCGACCAATGCGGTAATTACTTTCACAAATATTAATCAAAAGTTTATGGCGATGAGTAATGAATGATTTGAAAGCTTTTAGTCCCATTCCCATGATCAAGAGCGAAATTTGTAAATTGTCAGCTGGATTTTCTCTATTTCTTCTTTCTGGCATTCGAGTTTTGTTCAGTAAATTAATACGACGTAAAAATATAATACTCTAATAACTCAAAGCATTTAAATACCAATAAAACCCAGACCTATAGAGACATATTAAAAAGGATTTTTTGAAAAGTAGGTAAAAGGCACAAAGATTTGAATTGCACCAATATTAAAAAGTTGAAAGTTTGTTTGGAGGTATGTTACCCAACGGATTGAACTTTGAAATTTTGCACACGTATAGATGTGGACCAGGAATAACACATAGGCTACTTTTTATCCGGGTAAAACGCATGCGAAGCGGCGGGCACAAGCTAGTTATATATATATATATATATATACATATACCTACATACGTATATATTATTATTACACACGGCTGCGTCGTCACTCTTTTCATCGCGCTTCTCTTGAACTCGGCTGGACACGCTGCCGCGTATCTAGAACTACTCCTCAAATAGCTATAACAACAAACAATAGATATATATCTTTAAATATCTTTTAGATATCTTTAAAGAATATTGAAATATGTAACTTTTCACAATCCTTCGATAAAAACTTCTTCGCAACAAAACATATATTTTGCTTAATAATGTTTGGGATATGCAACAATTAGTATAATGACACTATAAATCACACCACTGCATAGAAATCTTCACATTTTATGCGGAAGCCCATGTTTATGCAAAATTATTAAAATTAGATTACAAATTAGGGGTGTGAGAATTACACGGTGCTTCAATAATGAAATTAAATTATTATAATGTAAATTGCTTTTATTTTTATTGGCAAAATAAATTATAAATAAAATTAAAAATATTAAAAAATAAACTTATATTGATCAGAAAATAACTAATTAATAAAAAACTATATGCTCTTTTGTGGCCCTATCTTAATGGCGACGCGAGAAGTAAAACAAGTTTTTTTTATTTAATATAAAAAAAAACTTTACTTGTAAAATCATTGTAACGTTTAGCAGACGAGCTAGTTTATCGTCGCAAACATAGAATCGCAATAGGCAGAAATGAGTTAAAGACATTATAACTTTGATTCATCATCATCATTTCAGCCGTAGGACGTCCACTGCTGGACAAAGGCCTCCCTCATTGATCTCCAAGTACTGCGGTTGGAAGCCGTCTGCATCCACCGCCGACCAGCAGTTCTCACCAAGTCGTCTGCCCATCTTGTAGGTGGACGTCCTACGCTGCGCTTGCCGATCCGTGGCCTCCATTCGAGAACTTTGCTGCCCCATCGGCCATCTGTTCTGCGCGCTATATGGCCTGCCCATTGCCACTTCAACGTGCTAATCCGTTTGGCTATGTCAGTGACCCGAGTTCTTCTACGTATCTCCTCATTTCTGATTCGATCCCGTAGAGAAACCCCGAGCATAGCCCTCTCCATAGCTCGTTGAGCGACTCTGAGCTTGTTCATAAGGCCAATAGTGAAGGACCACGTCTCGGTTCCATATGTCATCACTGGTAACACACACTGGTTGTAGACTTTCGTCTTAAGGCACTGAGGTATGTTGGACGAAAAGACGTTGCGAAGTTTCCCAAACGCTGCCCATCCGAGTTGGATTCGACGATTGACCTCTTTCTCGAAGTTGGACCTACCTAATTGGACTGTTTGTCCTAGGTATACGTACGCGTCGACAACTTCAAGAGCCGAGTTCTCAACCATAACTGGGGCAGGCACGACATGGACATTTGACATGATTTTCGTCTTGTCCATGTTCATTTTAAGGCCTACCCGCTGGGAGACTCGATTGAGGCCTTCGAGCATCGTGCTGAGCTCTTCCATCGACTTTGCCATGACCACAATATCGTCGGCAAATCGAAGGTGAGTGATGTATTCGCCGTTAATATTGATGCCCAGCCCTTTCCATTCCAGGAGCTTGAAGGCATCTTCCAAAGCGGTCGTAAACAGTTTCGGAGAGATTACGTCTCCCTGTCTTACGCCTCTTTTTAAGGGAATCGCCTTCGAGCTCTGTTCTTGTACTCGGACTGACATAGTGGCGTTTGTATACAAACACTTCAACACTTCGATGTACCGATAGTCAATTCGGCATCGTTGGAGAGACTCAAGCACCGCCCATGTTTCGATCGAATCGAAGGCTTTCTCATAGTCCACAAACGCAAGACATAGCGGCAAGTTATACTCTTCGGTCTTCTGTATGACTTGCCGCAGCGTATGTATGTGGTCTATGGTACTGTAGCCTTTTCGGAACCCGGCTTGTTCGGGAGGCTGGAAGTCATCAAACCTGCGTTCGAGACGGTTCGCGATGACCCTTGAAAACAGCTTATAAACATGGCTCAACAGCGAGATGGGTCTGTAATTCTTAAGTAAGGTTTTGTCACCTTTCTTGAAAAACAGAACCACCACGCCCTTGTTCCATGCTTTCGGCGTCGTACCTTCAAGCAAGGCGGAATTAAATAGCTTCTGAAGGACTTTAAGTACCGGTGATCCACCCGCTTTCAGAAGCTCTGAAGTGATTCCGTCCTCACCCGGCGCCTTGTCGTTCTTAAGCTGTTTCAAGGCCATCCTGATCTCGTACAGGCTGATGTCCGGGATATCCTCGGTATAATGTCGGGTCAGTTTAGCTCTTGGGTCGTTGGCCGCACTGCAAACAGGTTTAGTGACCGAATCGTAGAGCCGTCCATAGAACCTTTCGACTTCCCTTAACACTTCTGCTTTACTTGACGTTATGCTGCCATCTTCCCTCTTCAGCTTCGTCATCTGGCTCTGCCCAATAGAACTATCTCTCGCGAACACTTTGGAGCCTTTATTCCGCTCTATCGTATAACTTTGATTAATCAAAGTCAACCTTTCAAACAAAATGTGCATATTTTTAATAATTGCTTGTTAATTGGTTGAATTGGTTGAACGGTCTGCATAAATTGCACAGCAATAGACAGCGCTGTCTATTGCTGTGTAAGCAGCTTCTTTCAATGTTTTGTTAATTTTGGAAGCCAATAGACAGAGTGCTGTCTATTGCTGTGTAAGCAGCTCCTGCAGGACAATGCTTTAAATTTAAATGGTCTTATGGCCGCTGCCTTCTTAAAATATATAACTGCACTTATGCAGCCTATAGCATAAAACCTACACACGTTTGTTAAAAAAACTTTAAAATAGCTAATAAAATAAAGAAACAGTTGTCGCAGTCGCGTGCTGCATGTAAAGCGTAGGGCGTCGGCGCGTGCGCACCGCCCGCATTGCAGATAACGGGCGACATAAATTAGTACACCTATCGCCTTTCACAACAGCGCGAGTTTTCACCTTGCCGCCTTATCGACTTTTCAAGGTGCCGATTGGTTACCGAGTAATCATAAAAACTTGCCTCTTTTTTACGAAAACCGTAGGTAAAAATTGTGAAATACGCGTTGATGTCTTTTGTATGAAAATATTATTTTTCGATTATTAAAAATGAGTTTTGGCAGTTTTGGGATGAATTTAAAAAAAATGTAGATTTTTCTGTTTGAGGCGTTTTGTTGCGAGTGACAGACCACGTTAAAATGACGGCCGGCCGGACGGTTGATGTTGCCAGTTGGCGTATAAATATATATTTTTTCGATTATGATATTTATTTTCATAGTAATAAATAGAGACGCAAACACACGGATTTATAATTATTTACAAATATAAGCGAATATTAAATCAAAATGTACATTTATAGATATCGATTATATATTATTATATTATTTTCTTTAGGACATCACTAACTTGTCAGTCGTCGAGCTGTCAAAAAACCATTAATAAAATGGACAGAGTATAGTCTAAAGTGCCTACAAATAAAAGTCCATTTAACAAAGGATGATCAATTTCGCACCACCCAAAACCATTTCAAAATTCATACATTGCGCATTTCACCAAACTGCATTATCCACGGCAGACAGTTGCAGAATACACATTTTCTGAGTCAATCATAAACGTATTTGTACCTTTGTGCGACAGCGAGGGCGTATTTGTTCGGAATTCCGAAATAGTTGTTTGATTAACTCTCTTTCATGTCGTTTTGAGCGCGATTGTGAGCGGATTTGTTTAATTTGATCCCTTGTTTGCACGCCGCTTGTGTGGAAAGGCTTAAGGGAGATGTGTATCAGTTGCGAAGGGTTATCTCCTGTCAAAGGCAGATGACCTGTGCTTGATTTCAACGGTCTCACTCGCCGAGATAGGGACAGGCTTTGGTAGAGATAGCTAGTACTTAGACATTGTTATAGATGAAGTCACAGGTAGTTTCATGATAGAAATATAGATTTTTTTTTTCTGTTATAAAGCCAAACCTGACGTTGAAATAATGACCGATAATGTGCGTTCAATCTCCATCTTATCGTTTTGAAAATCCATTCGCGAATGACAACAAGTTGTAAAATATAAAATATCAGGCAAATTAGACGTGTACAAAATATAAAGAAACGGCAACATACCTACTTGCTTACATAACCTTGATTTTCCGACAGAATTGATTACAATTTTTATTGATGGGAGTGATCAACAATCCACATAATATATATTAATTCTGTATATGAATCAACATGAAGAAAGTGATTTCTAAGTATGTATCTACTGACATTTTTACTAATAAAATTTGGATGAAGTAGGTATACCTAAAACAAAAACCGCTTCGGCTTATTCCACCCTTCTGTTATCCAATTGTGCGTTTTATTTTTAATCAATTCATTCAAACAAATCTCATCTCGAGACACTAGAACCGAATTGCATTCAATTTCGCGAATTGACGGTTTCCGCAGGGTCGGGCGAAAGTGACGATGAATCATGGGCGGCGATGAAGGCGAGAACGGAAGTGCCTCTCCACCAATCAAGGAGATTGGGTCATTGTGGGATAATGGCGCACTTTGAGTAGAAAAGGTCGTGTAAAGTTTCTTTTGTTTTTTATAATACCTAAAAATCGTGAAGCATGGAGGCCTAATAGGCCTTTGCCCAAAAATGGGATGATACAGGGTAACAGTAACAGTAAAATAAATTATTAAGTTACGTAAAGGTAGACTATTAAATAGGGCTCGTCAGGTCAGACGTAGAGGTAGCCTATTAAATAGGACTAGTCAGGTCATCAGGATAATCAGGAGATTAAAATATTCGGAACCTCAACGGTAGGGTGCCGGCAGTAGAATGTTGCGCCTCTTCTCTTGACCGTCGATGCAGTAACAATCAGCTAAGGGATACTTGGAAGATGGGCATCAGCGTCAACATCCCAGCGCACGGCTGAGATGATAGGTAGGAATAAATTAAAAAAATACTAAGTATCATCCCCGAAATAGTGTTTACAGGAGTGTGTAAGAACCTTCCTTAAAAAGCACATTTAAAACATATTTTTTAAATGTTTTTTAATATAGCATAGGCATGTTCTTTGGTAAATATTTAAGATCTCCAGTGCTGCCACCCTAGTATTAATAGTTTTTACTTTCAAAATATCCGGCACCTTAACCATATCATCTGTTTTAAACTTCTTGCTACAAACTTCCTTTAGAAATTTAATCTCAGATTTAATTTTATGGCGGCAGTCCCCAGATGGTGTTTTTATATTTAAATATTCCAATAGTTGCACCGATTTAAATCTGCAAAGGATTAGATTAACCAGGATTTTTATTAGTTAAACATGCCAGTAGTTTATCGATCCCTCCTGGATTGGATTAGACAACTCTTCAAAACGATAATACCCCAGTAGGTCACCAATTAAATCCCCTAGGATAGGACACCTGGATTGGATTAGACAAGTCCTCAAAACAATAGATAGATTTAAGATTCGACGAAGGAGTCATCCGATTAACGAAATCCTTATTTATTATTTTTGTAAATGGCAAAGTTACATGCCCTAAATTTAAACATTCGGTTGGCTTTATTGTTTCAGTAATATTTGTTTTTACATCCAGTTCTGGTGTTGAGATCCATGATAAAATGATGGAAATCAATATATATAAAACTCTTCCGTTACTGACTGAGTGACTGACAGACAACGCACAGCCACTGGACCTAGAGACTTAAAATTTGGCACACATATACCTTGAGTATCCTAGAATCTGAAAAATCCCTCCTTAGTGCACCACTAAGGAGGGATTTTTCGAAATTCCCACGGGAACGGGAACTACACGGGTGAAACTGCGGGGTGCGGCTAGTACCCAAATGAAATAGGTGTACTTATAGCGGTTTAGATATTTTCAGAAACAAGTCAAGGACTATCATTGAAGTCCAATTTATCCGAGCATTCTAAAGGATGTACCATTAATGCTGATGCTGCTGGTAACTAATCTCGCTTTTCAGTCGTAGATGTACCTAGGTAAATTCCGCCACAGGTATTTCTAACAGATAAGATGGTTTTTAACTCCTACCTGTATTGCATTATTGGTTTTACCTCGCTCTTTCTGGAAAATCCTAAAGTATCGTTTAATTTACCTACCTACAGAAAAAAAATAATTGAAGGAAACCCCCATACCAATTTTATATACTGAAATCATAGACTCACATGATCTTTTAGCACAGCTATCGGGGAGAGTAGGTATCTTACAATGGTTCTGTTGATTTTTGAAACTAAAGAATTAGGAAGATTGAAATGAAGCACTAATATAGCGAAAGAACAATTAGTATAAGAGATCATCTATTGTTTTTCACGGCAAGATATGGACTGATGTGCGCTGCTCGAGCGTGGTATGATTCTTATGTCACAGTGGCTACAGAAAAATCTGCTTACATTAAATACCAAAAAAACAATGTATATGTGCTTCCATAAGACTTCTGCATCTGCACCAGATAATAATTTCAAAATAAATATTCATAATGATTTATGTTCAAGCGTCTCCTGCTCTTGTGAATTGCTAACCCGCAAAGAAACTTTTAAATATCTAGGACTTTACATAGACGAGAATCTTAACTTCAAGACTCACATCGGGGTTCTTTCGGCTAGAATAAGGAAGATAATTAACGTCATGCGAAATTTGCGGTATGCTGCTTGTATGGAAACCCTCAAATCAGTATACTTCGCGCTTTGTCAATCCATCATAGTATACTGCATCACAAGTTGGGGCAGTGCCGCAAAAACTTTTATTATCCAAGCAGAAAGAGCTCAGAGGTCGGTCTTGAAGGTAATGTTACAAAAACCTTATAGATATCCGACCACAAGTCTTTACGCAGAAGCTAATGTCCTAAGTGTGCGCAAACTCTTCATTCTGAAGACATCTATTTCAGTACATAAATCTGCCATCTCTTCTCATGAATATTAATCTTTAATAAATCTTAGAATCTACAAACTTAATACTCCAAGCGTTAATACCAAGTTTGCTCAGCGTATAGGTAACTTTATTAAAATTAGTATTTATAATAGAGTTGTAAAATCCTGCGACATTAAAAAAAGTCTTTAAGCGAAGCAAAATCTTTGTTAAATGAGTAGTTTTTGTTATTAACATACGATGAAACTGAGGAAATACTTGTGTTAACAGGAGCCTAATATTTTTTAGTTTACAATATTTTGAGTAATGCATGTTATTTAAATGTTACCTACTTATAGTATGTATACAATATTTTTTTTAAATTGTAAGGTTTTTTTTTTTTATTTCATGTTTCTCTATTTTATTTTACTTATCTAGTTTTAATTTTTGCTCGTCAAATCTTAGAGCACAAAGGTTATATTGTTGTTATTTCTTGTGGTCTGGCTTCCTCGAAACAGGCTGAGCCTAGTGAGGGAGTCGACAATAACCTCTTCTAGTTAATGAGTTTTTCAGCATTACATAAAAGTGTTAAAAATTGTACCCTGCAAACATTTTAATATTGATTTTGCTATAATAAATATTTTTTTTTCTTCAAAATGGCTCAATTCAATTCTTCATTTCAGCCATAAAACGTCAACTAATGAACAAAGGCCTCCCTCATGGGTCTCCATGAGGGGTAGTTGCCATACTCACCACGCTTGGCAGGCGGGTTGGCGAGCGCAGTATGGGATGTTGATATATGAAAAGACGCTGCTGCCCATCTTTCTAAAGTAGGTATCCCTTAGCAGGCTTTTACTGCATCCACGGGCATGAGAGGAGGGGCAACATTCTACTGCCGGCGCCCCACGGCAATTCAATTCGTTTATTTTAAATTCTGCTAAAACATAACAGACTTATCCAATTGGCTATATTTATTTACAAATAGCTACTTGTCCAAGGATGAATTGTGGTAGCCTAAGCTTAAACATATTGATTTAATCCTTTCCAAGTCGAAGCTAAGCCATTTTTTTATCAGCTTTCGGATTCTCAGGTTAAAAAGATTACTCAGTTATAATTCCAGAACGGGTAAACAATATCTTATTGGTCCGTACGAGATTAACCGAGCTTACCAGGTTTCGGAAGTTTGCCAATGTTTTGATTCAGGGACTGTCGAAGTAGATATCGCTACATCTTATTATAAAAGTATCTTCTCGGTACTTTTTATGTTTTTAACGACTTCAAAAAAAGGGGATTCGTATTTTGTTTAATCTTTGTTACCTCAGTAGGTACTCGTACCTATATGAACCGAATTTGGAAAAATATTTTTGTGTTCGCTAGCTGGCTTCACAATTTCAAAACTTAGTTCTAATGATGGGATTCATAAGGAAATGGTATACTATGAAGTATTTATAATATATTTTTCTACTACTAAATGACAAGACAAGCTGAAGGCCCACCTGATTTTAAGCGGTAACCTCTACCTAACAACTGTAACTGACCTGCTACATATGTATGGCCATTTTGGTATTTTCTGCAAAAAGTCAAGTATTTGCATTCAGAAGGTATTGAATACTGAAACTAATGGGCATTGAAACTTTTCAATGAAAAATAATTAAACACCTGCTAACGAAAAGATCTAATGCTTTAAATAAGGGGCTTTAGGATTTTGACCGGTAAATATGTTATAAAATATTAAATGCCATCAAAATAATGTATAATAAGTTCTCATCCTCTTTCACAACTTGTATGTTGTCTCCCAAAATTAATACCATATTTATTTATAAACAAAAAGAAAAAATATTCCCATCATTCGAACAACGATGAACTTTTACGATTGGTCGCATGTTTCGCACATTGCGCGTACGCAGTGTAGTACGCCCGCATCTCTCACCCTCCACTCGGTATTATTGTAAACTATACATAATACCTTGGGAAACCGTTACAACTGATATAAGTTACAAACATGTGATTGAAAATCTAACCATTTATAATGGAATGCCGTGGGGTGCCCGCAGTAGAATGTTACCCCTCCTCTCCTACCCGTGGATGCAGTAAGAGCCTGCTAAGGGACACCTCCGGAAGATGGGCAGCAGCGTCTATCCGTGTATCAACATCCCATACTGCGCTCACCAACCCGCCTGCCAAGCGTGGTGAGAATGGCAACTACCCCTCATGGAGAACCATGAGGGAGGCCTGTGTTCATCAGTGGACGTTTTATGGCTGAAATGATGATAATGGAATGATTACGTATATCTCCAGCTTTTGTAAGGTTGTGAAATATTAAATGTCATCAAATATATGTATAATACCTACAGTTCTCATCGTCTTTCATAACTCATTTCAACATGCACCAAATGTAACAATAAATCATGAATACCTACCTAGAGTGACTAAGAAAACCTGCTATGACGGCATTCCGTTTCTCTATTTTGTCTCGAAATGGTATATCCCTAATAATAATCCATAAAACGTAAGTATATCATTATCCTAGTTTGCCCGAATAATCAGGATCTATAATATAAGGATCCTAATATAGGTAGAACAGAATATAATAGAAATATATTTATTTGGTTTACATAACAGCACAAGCATGGAACAAAAGGCAAAAAGGTAAGTTATTAGGTAGTTACCACTAATAACAGTATACATAATGATTAAAATGCATAAAGTACCTAATTTGCAAGAAATAATTAATTCCATAATATGATAACCTCATAAATATTATTTTCCTAATTGTATTAAAGAATAATTTTAACGTTTACTACACATAAAATGTTTATCGATGACAATTATGACTGGCAGAGAATGCTTTAGCATTAAGTCCTCCTTACACAATTGTTATGTGTTAAAGTGTTAAATAAATAAATAAATAAATTATGGAAATAATATATATGGTAACATATCTTTGCATAAATAAAGAGCATTATGACAATCAATATCTTATTAAAAATGATATTTATGGGACCATAATATGAGCAATAAACGATTTCTATTTATTTATTTTACAAAATTATTAAATAAGAACTAATTTATTTATTTTCTGACATTGAAGTTATTAAGTGCCTAGCCTTGTTTGTTTCGTAGTTAGGCAGATAACAACAAACCTAACAAATAGAGCAGCTGTTTTTAAAAGCAAAAAAGACACGCGATTTCATGGCTGAAATGCAACGGTTTTCCTGAAAAGGAACGATCAATTCAAATAACTCCTATTGGCGGTACGCTTTAGTCACTGATTGGCCGGGAGGCGTATTAATTTTAACGCTGTGCCACTATTGGCCGGCCGGTTAGCCCTCCTCGATACGTGGTGGGGATAAAGCATCCCTATGTTTATTTTTGTTGTTCAACTTAGTGTGTACAGGACGTTCAAAGTGTGTAGATGTGTTTTATTGTGTTGTTTAATCGCACAGCAACAATCAAGTTTGAAATATCGCGAATATCAAATGTGATATATAAACTGTGGATTTTGAACTGAAGAACTGCTTTGTGATAGTGATACAGTTTACCTATCGGAAATGGTGATCCTGTAAGTAACCTACCTATATTTATCTATTTTATTCAAAACCTTTTGGAAAATGAGGATTGATGTTAAATTATAAATATGCGCGAAATAACAAATAATTTATTCGCCTATTAGCTCATGTGTAGCTTTAAGCTTTTATTTTTGGTAATATATTTATTTTCACTACCGGACAAATAAAGCTTGTACAAAAAATAACATTTTAATTTTTGTTTATGATTAAGGATAATGTTTGAATTTAATTTCATTGAATCATGTAATTGCATATTTTAGAGTATAGAAATGCATTTTACATGTATTTTGTTAGTAGATGAACTAGGTAGGTATTTCTCTTTTTTAGATGATAGGTAGGTACCTTTACCTAAAAACAGTATACCTAGGTATACTGTTTTTAGGTAAAAAATATTTTTTTCAATTTCTTAAAGGACTTAGTCGAATTAGGTAAAAATGTGAAACCTATGAAACCTATTTGTAGGAAAAAAAATAAAACATGAAACTTAAAAGACTTACCAATACCAAATAATTATCTCAATATCATAAATTATCTAATAAAAGCGATATACCTGCCTAGATATTTATTTGTTAAGTACCTCTTTTTAAATAAATGCATAGAAAATAATAACTATTTTAATCAATCAATCACCAAAACACAGCTTTTTCTATCAAAGCAATTTCCAAAAGTCAAAGCATTATAACTTTTATTTCAGCGTTGTATAACCTCTATATGCTCCAAGAATCTATTTACTAGTTTAAAATGAAAGAAACAATTTAACTGTGACAGAGTAACAAATAAAGAAGCCGTGGTATAGCCAAAGATCGTAAAATAATGGGTCAAAGAAGCGAGGGTTGAGTAAGGTGGAGGGAGACCAATTGGTTTAATTGAAACTCATTGCTACTGACGTTGCATTCATTGACACGCACCTCTCTTGATGTAAGTTATCGTTACTTTGAAAAATAATATTATACCAAATTTAAAAAAAATTGTAAGAAACTCGTTGTGACTAAATTTGTTTAATGCCGCCGAGCAATTACCTGTCGTTATATTCAAGGAGGATTGTTTTATGGTTTAGAATTATTTATGTATCAAAAAACGATTAATCACATACCTACCTAATAATTCTTTTAAAATCAAGTAATTATCATAATAGTACCGTAAAAAAATGTATTTTACTCTAAATAACATTAAATTCAATTAATAATATGTGGCTTATTTAATTTCTTCAAGAATCAATATTGTTCGCATCTCGATAATCCAAAAAAATCTGTTTTTATATTGCACTTGCTTTTTGTATATAGAAATATTTCGCAATACAATTTCAAGCAATGTAACATTCAAAGAATTCAATCCTACAGCATTATTTACCTAATCAAGTCCCTACATAGGCACACAAAGTCGTTTAACCAATTAAGGCGTTTCTCCCCTCGAGACAGCAATTTTAAAGCAATTGACTAGGAGGGGAGCTTTCTACGCGATTCAGAGCTTTATTAGTCTTTTATACCTACAACACAGTTAAATGTTAAATTCAAGTTTTTTAAATTCATTTTCTATAGTTTTGGGCAGTCCTGCTAGTAAAGCCGTAAGTATTGAAAATTAAAGGTTTAAACTGAATCAAACTGGAAAGAAAAAAACAGTTTGGATTCAGCAATTTAGGATAGAACTTACCATTGCAACACGCAGGAGCAGGCAGGTCGCTGTCTCGCATTTCTCTAAGTTCGCTCAAGATATGCTGAAAGAGATAATTTCCTTTAATGTTTTAAGTAGTCTAAAACATTGGTGTATGAATCAGAGCTAAGATAATAAGTAAAGGAATTAGCAATTAGCCAAGCGATTAAACCCAATTAGAATTTTGGGTATCAGTATTGGACCTGGCATCTAACTAATGATTTTCCACAGTGGGAGCCGCGCGGACATGAACGAAGGCCCAGCAACTCCAGACTGGGACATCAACGATGCCGTTGTACCAAGAGTGGTATCTTTTGACACCTTCTCAGAATGGTCCGACGGACACGTGAGACGGATATACCCGCCAGGCTGCGAGGAAGCGAGACGGCACGCTTCTGGCTGGGCCATGAGGAACACCAATAACCACAACGTACATATTTTGAAGAAGAGCTGCTTAGGAGTCCTTGTTTGCTCCGTGAGGTGTCGATTACCGGATGGCTCGAGAGTACATCTTAGACCGGCTATTTGCGACAAAGCGAGAAAGAAGCAGCAAGGTAAATTTTGTTTTTGTGTATTCCTTATTAGATATTATGGCAAAAATTTTCAATTCATATAAATATTCATGGCCACATGGGCCGCGATAGAACGAAGTAATGGCATAAAAATATTTATCAACTAGCTGACCCGGTAATTTATAGCCTAACACGGGTTTGACGACTTTTGTCCAAAATGAAAAATGACAAGGTACCTATAATAATGTCCATTTGTATAAAAATACTCACAAATACACAGTATTTTTAGTAGCTTTCTATTAGTAAAAGAATTTTGAAAATCGGTTTAGTAAATCCAGAGATTACCCCCTACAACCTCACAAACTTTACCTCTTTATAATATTAGTGTAGATTTTATTTGATAGGAACACTTTAACCTCAAAGAAATATTGAGTTTATCATAAAGATTGAAAAACAATCAAAGTAAATCATCTAAAATGCGTTCATTTTGTAAGCGCTTAGCGTTTGCTTCTGTCGCTCTTGGCATTTTACATCTTTTCGTCATCATTGTATGTATAGGAAACAACAAAGTTTGATCACAACTACAATAAGATATTTCTCCTTAGGTAAACCCTGCCCAAACAGACTATGCAATGGCGGACGCTTGGAGGTGCAACCTTGCCGCGGACACTGTGGCTACCCAGTCACCCACTTCTGGCGCCACACAGAACATGCAGTCTTCTTCCAAGCGAAAGGGGCTCACGATCACCCAAGACCTGAGGCGAAAGGAGCCAGCGAAGTCCGAAGGTCCTTAGGAGCGGGGAGAAGAGTTCGGGGGCTTGCTCTGTTGCTGTCCAGAGAGACAGTGGCGGATAAAATGATGGGGAAGGCTGATAAGCAAGTTCAGAAGATGGGCACACCTCATCCCCAGCCGCCGCCGCTTATACCAGATAACCAAAGAGGTAAGAAAGTCTTTTTTTCGATAAATTAAAGCAAAAGTACAGGAAAAGAAAAAGCCTTGCAATTCATTCATCGTTATCACCATCGACTTGGACTGCTAGACATAGCCCTCTCCCCCAATTTGCGCCATTTGACCCTACAATTGGTCTACAAATATTGCAAACTTAATCCCAATAAGATATCGTCCAACAAGAGTTGTCCATTGGAGCCCAAACTAAACAATACCTTTTTTCCCAACAGTTCAAATGACATGCACCTGCGGCCCGTTCGAGTGCTCCTGCCGATGGCGCGCAGACACCGCAGAGTCCTACGGCGTCCCCGCCTGGTCACCAGTCGAGGCACAAACATACACGTCCTACGTCCCACCCCAAACGATACCCCAATACGAAACCACCAACATACCAACCGACGAAATCTTCCATCCCGAGGAAATATTCCAACTAGACCAACCAATAAGACTGGACTTCCCGATGGAAGAGAACACGCTAGAATCCCCACCCACGTTCCAAGATCTCAATAACGAGAACTCGCGTCCTGACGACACATACTGGCTCGACTGGCAGCGGGCACCCGAGTCGGAGTCCAGCGAAACGCCGTCACCTGAACTGTTCGGGAACTACCAGCAAACAGAAGCGTACTGCGAGCAACAAGCGTACATCCCACAAATGTACTACCCCGAAGAACAGTACTACCCAACAGAGAGCAGAACGTCGCCACTAATGGAACAAGAACAACGGTATTACAGATACGAGCAGGATTGCACGCAGCCAAATAATATTGACTACACGCAAGTGTGGAACTACTCAGACTGCTCGTTCCCCTCCAACGAGATGTCAGAATGCAAGCAGTACTTCGACGCCCAACAGCAAACAGTCAATGCTTTCGGCAATCTCTTATAATGTAGTCTTGTAAATAGTATAATGTAAATTGTGAATAACGCTTTGTTTGTTAACTATTATTATTCTTTAGAAGATATTGCTCATTACATAAATATAAAATACTGTGTATTGATTTGTTCCTATGTTTCAAAGATTGGTTTTATGAAAGAATAAACAGATTTTGTATAAAACGTCTATTTATTGTATATAAAAATTACATTAAAATTGTCAATTTTACATTTTTTATTTCTATCAATATAATTGGTCACTACAAAATAGTCCATTAAGCGATCGCATGATAGATTTATTATGCTTTTGCAGTCGCAAAACATTACCAAAAACTTTCCGTAAATATGACACAACTTAAGGTGTTTTGCTACACCGAATTAGACTGCAATCCAAGCCGACTCGTTTTTGCAACCATATCACATAATCCAGCACAAACAAAGCCCAAAAACCCTCCAGTCGCTTAGATCCTGCGACCAAACCATCCACTCACATCCAGACTCCAAATCTTGCTAATTTTCAACCACCAACGACAGAAAAAACAAAACATAACGTTGTGTTGTCTCGTGTCATTTAACAAACAGGTCGAAAACGAACATGCTTAATACAAATGTCTGGCAATCTTAATTAAACGATACATTATATAGTGCATCATTGAACAACGTCTTGTCTGCAACCTACGGGACCTGCTCACTGATTTAAACAATTATTATAACCGCAAGTCGTGTGAAGCCTCGCGTGTATCAACATTTCATTTACTATGTGCAAAGTAATACATTCAATCATCGATACGTCTGTAATGATCAGCAAAGTAAATATCAGTTCTATCGTGGAAACGAATCAGTAAAATACATGTCTGTTGTTAACAATTTTAACCTACTTTAACAATACGAATAAAGGGTGCTTCCCGAATTGAAGTTACGTTTATTGTAGGTCTCGAACGGTTTTAAAAATACAAATTACGTTTTAGAATACATCTTTAAATAAACTTAATTGTAGGCCCTAACTAGAATAATTACAATTTGCGTCTGTTTTGTATTTTTAAAACCGTTCTAATGGGATCGAGGTCAGCACAGCACGCACTATCACAGCTGTCGGTAAAAAACCGATGGTGACATCTCTAAACATATTTATCGTGTGCATTATGTTATATTTTCGTTGCCAATAATATGCTCAGAGACATCCCGTAGCCCCACGTTGGGCGCCACTTAATTAAGGCCACAAACAAAGTTAACAGTGAAGCGATTTCCTTATTTTTATAATACAACACCATTTTTGCGCTTCTTTATCAATTTCACATTTAGTTTAGTAGCTAGACGGACGCAAGAGACTGTGCATTTTCATTACATTACAGGGCAAACATCAGCATTTCAAGTTTTATCACTCAAGCAAGTGTTAAGTCGTAAAAAGTCTAAACTATAACTAAGTTCACATCTAGAAGTGAAATAGAAGTTTGGAGCGAGATCGGGTGTACAAGCTTTATTCATACTTTGAGAGAATATAATCTAAGACCCCGGCCACGCTGAACGCTCATGTTGTACATCGAATTTCCTTAAGATCAATTATATTTCCACGTTATATGACATTTTCTTCATTCGTTCGTCTGATGACAGTTCATGTGGCCGAGAACTAAAGGACCACTGTCCTACTAACTCACTATGACTTAGTTATCAAGAGTTAACTTATAGCGGATAACCTTAACAATGAAACTAGAGATACGCTACTCAGGAATATAACTATCATACAAGGAAACTTTACTATGAGTGATTAAAGTAAGTCACCAAAAATATTCAATCAAAACATGCTTAGTAACATTAACATGTAATTTAGAATAGACTTGCTGGCGACAATTTTCAAAAAAGTTATATTTAAAAATACAAAACTTATTATAAATCATAGCAAATCGACAGTGAAAACGCCATCATATTTTGTGCCATTTATGCTAATCTATTAATAAACTACGTCTAAATTAAATGAGAAGGACATTTTATACCCGCTAAGTATTTTGCAAACTAGAAAACACAACACAATGTAGATAGAAATAAAAATTAATAAAATTATCAATCGCAAAATAAATTATATAAAGCCCTAACGACTAAACGAATTTGTACTATTAAGAAATCACTGCCTGATCAATAAAATTCGATATGAGATTAATTTATTAACCTTGTAATTAGTACGAGAGTGTGGTTTGATATAAATTAAGCCCGCAGCTAAATCACTTGCGTGAACGCGTCAAATAAGGCCTTACACATCTATCGAAATATTATTTGTACAGCGTCAGCAAACTGGTATTGATGCTGTAGGGGACGCTGCAATGCCTGGGACAAGTTAGATGGATTAGGCTTGCCCAGCACCCATAGCATCCTCCCAGTTTAGTCTCGGCTTTCATTCAGAGGAATGAACAGGTTATTACGTCTGAAGCTATCTAAGCCGTGATGCGTCATGTACGATTGGACCTTTGTTGTCTTTGCGTAAAATGCCTTATCCCGAAAAAACAAAACAAATTTTATAAATCCACTACACTATGGCAAGATAGCAAGTGTCAAAATTGCGAATCAAGCGCTGTTCCTCGCTTTATAGTAAAGACATGAACAATTATTTCAAAAATACTATCATTAAGTTCACTCAATTTAATTTAGAAACTACATGCGTTGATTCGTGGAAGACATGACAAGCCAATTAATATGACAAAGATTTAAATTTAATGACAATCGTTTTCATTATTTTTCTGAATGGGAATATATTTTCTAGAGAAATCTCATATTTTATCGATCATTAGGGACATAATTCTCTTGAAGTACATAAAATATCTCGATAGATAAATATCACAAAAAATTACATGTATGTATGAAATCTAACCTTATTATGACAGTTTTTACTATTTTTGTATATTGTTATATTTTAAATACTTTAGAAGAACTAGATGACTTTAGGACATAACAGATTCCTATACTTTGTTAGCCAACCAGCGAAATCTCTGTCTAGTGATAAAATGCCGCCAAAATTGGTTGGTGACTACAACTTATTGGTTTATTTTTTTTCATGTTACTCACCCACATCAGAGATCTACACACACTTTACTCAATCAGGAGTATTGAATCAAGAAGATAATTTGGTAGAAATTGATGACACAGAAAATATAAATACAGTGGTGGTAATATAATTAAGAACGCTGACATAAAGGGAAGATTTTTTCAAACTAAGACGCAAAACTAATTGCATGCAATTTTTTTTATTTCTCTCGGTATCGTAAAACTTTTCCATAATACCACTGTATTCATTGATACACATGATTAGCCAAAAATAAATACCTAGACAAACTTTTTACACTACTTCTAAACATAGTATTCCTATTTACTGGCTGGTCACGTAATAAAGAACGCTAAATAGTTTATACCTTTATTTAAATTTAAATAGTCGATTTTTACTCATTATAAAATTTTGGCGCCATTTAGTGCTAAAAAGAATTAAAAGTGATTGCTTCTTATGAAAAAACAATGGGAAAAAATAAAAGTTGCGATAAATCTACAAGGGAAGTAATAATAAAACTGCGCCGGAAGAATTGGTCTTATAAAAAGATAGCCGACCATCTGCAATGTTCAAAATCGTTGGTTTTCCACGCTGTAAAGCATTTTGCTACGTATCAAACTAGGTACTTCGAATGTTCCACGTGTACCTAAACAGAGAAAAACAACTCCTCGACATAAGCGAAACATCGTTCGTATGTTAAAACAAAACCCTTTTAAAGGCTCCAATGAGCTGAGAAAAGAATATTTTTATAAAAACAACCCTTCAGCAATCTCAGCACGCACTATTCGAAGACGTTTGGTAGAAGAAAAATTGCACGGTAGGATAGCAAGAAAGGTACCCATGTTGAAACTGCCACAGGTACGCCCCCCTTGCATACTGCATATGAAAGTATGAAAACTGGACTGTGCGACAGTGGAAAAATGTACTTTTTTCTGACGAGACGAAAATAAACAGAGTATGTTCTAATGGAAAACGATAAGTACGACGTCCCCCGAATACAGCATTCGACCATGTGATTCAAAAATGTGAAAATTTGGGGGTGCTTTTCTGGACATGGTGTTGGACCTGTAAAGTTGATAGAAGGTAACATGGATCAATTCCAATGCAAAAATATACTGGAAGAAACAATGTTACCTTATGCTGAAGACGTTCTACCGGTTATTTGGACATTCCAGCATGACAATGATCCAAAGCACACTGTACGCACCATAAAGCAATTTCTTACAGCGATCTGGCCCAGATCTAAACCCAATAGAGAATCTGTGGTTCGAAGTAAAGAAAAAGGTTTCAAATACACAGTGTGGGAATTTAAGAGAGCTGTACGACGTTTTTTAGAAGAATGGAACTCTATTTCTCTTGCGAAATGTCAAAAATTAACAGAGTCAATGCCTCGCCGATGTAAAGAAGTAATAAAAAGCCGTGGATATGCTATTAACTATTAATTTTATTTAAAAATGTATTAAATTGCTTTTTAAATTTTCTGCGCTACATATTATTGTGATTTTTTAAATGTAAGTGTCATACAAAACAATTCCCGAGCAGTTTAATGAATCGCTATTAATTATTTGTCCAGCTTCAGTACTATTTGAATGTGTTACTTTGGTAAAATAAATAAAATGTAAAAAAATAGTTAGCGCTTTTATTCTTTATTCCTAAGCCACGTTGCTCTGTTAATGTGGCTATTTTATAACAATAACTAGTTGCTCCTCAGAAGGTACACAACATCTCTGTGTATGACAAGATTTAAATAAAAAACTTTTACAACTTCAAATCGTTCTTAATTATATGACCACAACTGTAATTCAGATTTGGAAACATGCTTTCCATACCGCATTCAAAAATATAAAACTCTGCTTGACTGAGACTTTCACACTCGAAATTTTCGTTGTTAATAATAACACTCGGACAAATACGAACAAATACGCAGTCTCGCTCATGAGCAATGTAATACGACATAGAAACAAGCCTTTCCTCACGTCGGTATTTTAAACTCCAATATGGCGTTTTCATAAAAATAACAAAACGTCATGAAAAGTTTCCTACAGCCTAATAGAAGGTGCTAGTGTTTTTTCGGTGTTAGTAAACACAATAATCATGTCATTGTCAATTGACAATGACATCATTATTGTGACCTTGGTTACTCGCGCACTAACTCCATCTATAAAGGTTCATTATTAAATATTCATAATTAAAATTCTTTTTTACTGAGAATTGTGTCACATTCTGATAGTTGCTAAAAAGTGTGTCACATTTACAAAATGTAGGGCAACTGTTCGTTATTTCAATCACGTATCTATACCAGGTATCTAAATTAGGCGCGCGGAAATTTCTAGAGCTTGCTCCGTCATTCATAAACAGATCAACGAAGTTTCAGGTACCATGGAGAGTTCTATATTCTTTATATAGTTTTTAGTTATATACAGAGGTCGTTTTGCGTCCGAATCATACATTTTTGACATACTAATATACAAAGTGTTGTAAACCACATTTCCGAAGCAAAAGTAACAGTGCCAGATGTAGGAATCCAATTTTATAAAAACATGAAACGTTGATCTGGCAGGCGAACAGGGACGCTCAATTAACGTCAAAGTTCATTTAAATACTTTTATCTCAACTCAGCGCTTTTGAGTCATAAGACATGATAGGTCTTTGCGCAGCGCACGCGCACCTTGCAGCGTACGTGGCCATGAAAACAGCTAATCTCTGAAATATCTATGTTTCAATAACAAATCCATGGCAACATGGCACCCAATGCGTGCGCTGAAATGCATAAGCTGTCACACACTCAACAAACAACATTTTCAAATTAACATACATACATAAGTGTAGTACAATCACGCATTCACAAGATTTTTTGTCGTCCTACTGTCAAGCCCCATAACTTGAGACAAATTGCCGGTACTATCCGTGTACTAAGGTAGTTTACGTTGGATAAGTTTCCATGCCCTTACACACACTCACACTTGTAAAATGACACACAAAAGCTAAAAGCTATTGACAGTATTCAATTTGTAAATTTTAACACGAATTTATCTCACGATCTATTATTAAAGATCATCACAGATCTTGTTTGACAAAATGTACAGCTTATAAACATTTATAAAGTGAAATAACTAGTCTTTCTGACTTCCGCGATCAAAAAAAATAAAAATAATTGTGCCGTGGGGTGCCGGCAGTAGAATATTGTCCCTTCTCATGCCCGTGGATGCAGTCAGAATCTGCCAAGGGATACCTTCGGAAGATGGGCAGCAGCGTTTTTTCGTGTATCGTCATCGCGTACTGCGCTTACCAACCCGCCTGCCAAGCGTGGCGAGTATGGCAACTACCCCCTCATGCTTTTGGAGATACATGAGGGAGGACATGGTAGACGTAGACAGCAGTCCTATGGCTGACAAAATACTGGTGATGATGATGAATTTTTCTTTCTTTTAGTTCATAAGTGTAGCATAAATTTCAATTTGTAAACAAATAATAAAAAAAAATGGTTTTCTTACGTAAACAACCTTACCCTAAACCTTCGCGGCAACTCTCTTCCCACCTGCCACCGGTTGATCAATTTCGGATCAAACGTCGGGTAAAAATAAAAATAATATATCTACGAAAAGGAATCAGTTGCCATTAACATAACAATAATTTGCAGGAGAAAAGGGCAACAAAACCAAACGTTGTTAAGGGTCTCCGAATGGTCGGTCATTGGTTTGGCGTTGACAGTTTTTATACGACAAAACTGTCAAAAGGATTCCGAGATCGTCTTTTTGACGCCATTGCAACAGCAGACTACGGCACCAACTACAGTGTAGGTTTATTTTTTTAACGAAAGTTAAAAAACTAATATTTATTTTGATAAAGAAATCCGGGGTTGATAGGCTAGATGACTAAATTTTAATTGTAACTCCGTCATGTTTTACAATATTTATTAGACACGTATTTTTTATTTTTTAACGTAAATTAAAGGGACCGTCCCCACGAGCGAGGGAATCGCGGCGATTCTATAGCGCGGACTCGTCGCGATTCTCTCGCTCATGGAGACGGCCTCTAAGAGAGTGTATAGAAATAGGTACGTGGCACGGACGATAACATCGCCGCGATTCCCTCGCTCGTGGAGACGGCCCCTTTAGTCAGGTGGTGCAGGTAGACTTTGATAGACACGTATTTTTTCATTTTTAACGTAATCTAAAAATACCGCGATACATTATATAGAAATGATGCGTAAACTCACACGCTGGTACGCGCCGACGTGTCTGGGTACAAAACGATGACGTCACGAGCCCCCACTACTTCAACTCGCTTTATCTAAGTACTAGCTGAACCGTACCCACTTCGTTGGGCGGTCAAGATTTTTACTTGTGATGATTGTCTTTCAGTAGTTCCAACCCGAAATATAACTCAAAATTTATAACTGCCTTTGGGAAAAAACTGCTTTCTCAAGTACCCACCAGAGCGAGTTTTTGATCCTGGGATTTTTAATCATGAGGGCAATAGAAATCTTGACAAGATACTGTAGCCTTAAATAAAAGATTGTTGTGTTGTTTAAGAAAAACGCCGTCTAATAGAAATATCGCTCGATCGGTCACGATCACGGTCGCGGTTCCATACCTATGTCGTATTATCTCACTAACCATTTGTCCAAATTATATGCAGTAAAAGGAAAAGGCCATTTGCTTTAAACACTTGATACGATAAACTTACTTATTTTGATAAGAATTCATAATTTTCGATAATATGGCCAAATAACATCAAGTAATTTAAATCGATTAATTAAATATAAAAAAACTACTTTTTGTAACAATAATATAAAAGTTAGACATAGGCTGTCGCTGACTTTTTTGTAGGCATTACCAAGCTCTAAAACTTTTCTCTAGAACTCAAACATATACCTCTCATCGTAAGAAATGTTTTCTTTCAACCGCTTTTTCTCCGACTTACTTTGAAAATTCAACTACCACGAAAGTCTTTAATTTTTCGGGTTAATTTATAGCCTATGACACTCACAAATACTTAGGCTTTCTACTGGTAAAAGAATTTTCAAAAATGGTTCAATAGGTCCAGGAGATTACCCCCTACAACGTCACAAACTCACAAGCTTTACCTCTTTATAATATTAGTATAGATGAATGTTCGTGTATTATTTTTGTATTATCTGATATATGGTACCTCTATATATGATTGAATAAAAATTTGATTTTAATATCCTGTCATCATGCATGTTATTTCGAAGACAAACATTGCTCACTAGCGTGTCATCTAAAGCGAACAAATTCAAATATGTGCTTAATTTGTTTTGTTTTGTTGTTAGATTTCTATAGGTACGGCTATTTCCGCCTCAAAATGTAATTATTTTTTACTCTGTCCTGAATTCAATAGTACTTGCCTAGTTACTGTGACGAATTACACATATTCTTTATAATTTAGTTAGATGGATGACAGTATGACGCAGGACGCACTAGGATTGTCAGGGCGAGGCCTCCTCTGCCGTTTCTTCAGGCATGGTGTCTTCGGACAGAACGGCGACGGCGCTTACGATCAGCTCCAACGGTTCCGGGCCGGGGAAACGCGCTACGCTGCTTTCTAAGTCCGACCTGGAATAAACGTATGGTAAGTAGAATGTACAAGGCTGTAATGTGCTTAAACGGTGAAGGAAACATCGTGAGGAAGCCCGCGGCTTAGCTAGCTTCAGACGTATTTACCTGTTCTTTCCTCTGACTAATAGCTGACTAAGCTGATAGGTGCCGGGCAAGCCTAATCCATCTAACAATGTCCCAGGCACTGCAGCGTCCCGTACAGCATGATTATCAGTTGCTGACGCTGTATAAGTATACGATATGATATGAAGTATGCGAAATGACGCTGTAGTTCTATTCTGGGGCAATTCAACTGGGATAGAATCGGTATTAAGAGCACAAAAGAAATGCGTCAGGTCAATATGTAGTATTGAACAAACAGAAAGTTGTAAACCTTTCTTTATTGAATTAAAGATTTTAACGATAACGTCCATTTGCATCTTTGAAACTGCAGTGTTTTTCAAAAGCAATCTGAATCTGTTTAAAAAGTTAAAAAATAAGCGACATTATTTAAAAAATTGTGAACCATTTAAAGCAAGAAGCAAGTCAACATTGCTAATTAAAAGTGTAGGTATTTTATATGGCCCCTCGTATTTAAAATCACTTACCTAAATAAATAAGAAAAACACGCACTATAAATATATATAAATGTAAATTAAAAAAAAACTATTACTTAATTGAAAAGGCCTATTATAAGCTAAATGAATTTCTTATTGACAAATTTGGACATCTAATTGAATACATTGTTTTTATTTTTATATTTAGATTTTATGAACCTGTGAATTAATTTGACTTTAATAATGTAACACATTTAATAAACGTAATTTTTCGTTTTGTTGCTGTGTATTTGTTGTAAATTAACTACTAAGAATTATTTTGATAATATTTAAATAGTAACTGTATTTGCATGCTGAAAAGCTGACCATGGCTGTACTATAGCTCTAACTCACACCATCTTGTAACCCATGTTCGCAAAATAAATGAAATTTGAATTTTGAATTGTATAAATCTTTTATAAGATATACGCATTTTCTAAACCGAATTATACCAGCATTCTATACAGTCAACTACTTTTTAATTTCCAACTGAGGCTCCAACAAGCTGCGTTACTTTTAAAGAAACATCGTTAGTTACTTGGGTGGTATAGATGTTTTATCGATAATGCACAACGCCGACGATTGTTAGCAATTTAAAGCCGTTACAAACCTTGTCCAAATTGTCACAGAAGATTGATTGAATTTATAGTAAATCTTTCCGAGCGAAAGTTTTGACACACAGCGCTCAATTTACACGCGAATTTCGATCAATTCAAGAAGTACTCATACTAGTAGTAGTTTGCTTCATCCTAGAACTCTGCCACTGCTCTTGCTCGCTTCAATATAATTCAGTTGATTGAGCCTCCCCTTTCTCCTCTTGCGCTTGGGCACAGGAACTCGATACCACCTCACTATTGGATACCGGCGACTCTTACTATAATAATTACAAATAAGGCGCTTACATATTACTAGCAGTAGATTGCTGCATCCTAGAACTCTGCCACTGCTCGCTCGCTTCTATAGAATCCAATTGATCCTCCCCTTTCTCCTTTTGCGCTTGGACACTGGAACACGATACCGCCTCACTAGAAGGTACCGTCGACTCTTATTATCTTCGTAACAAATAAGGTGCTTACATATTACTAGCAGTAGATTGCTGCATCCTAGAACTCTGCCACTGCTCGCTCGCTTCTATAGAATCAAGTTGATCCTCCCCTTTGTCCTCTTGAGCTTGGGCACTGGAACTCGATACCGCCTCACTTGTCGACACCGGTGACTCCAAGTTGATGAGTGTAGCAGTCGCCACTTCTGCTTTAATGATCGCTTCGTCTGTCGCTGAACTGGTCGATTGACTCGTGTCTATCGATGACTTTTGCATATCTGCAAACAAGAGATATGAACCGTGGTGTAACGGTCTTATGTTAGCATTAAAGATAAGTTTAACCTATCCTAGAACTGATTATTATAATTTTGGTTTTGTTATTTTATTTGATTGTGACAATGAGATAATAAATTATATTGGGGCGTATACTATTAATTGATGTAATGGAGTGAAAAATTGACTATGTCTTATAAAAAATCTAAGTCAGTACTTAAAATATGTCATTTGTTACAACTGTACATTGATTAGCTTAAAAGGTGTGTTAAGTAACATATTTTAAAAGTTAGACGAATTAAGTTACTCCAGGCCGATAACTGACAAAGTGAAAACTAAATACGAGGCGGCAAATTTGGTCTTTTGAGAAAATAAATAAATAAATAAACGGTTATCGAACGGCAAAATTTACGTTATATTTACATTTTATCATAATAGTCCGAATTAATGTTAGTTTGAGTTAGTGATAGTCTCAGTGTAAAACAGTCTCAGAGTGGATGAGTGTAGTGTGAGTAGTCTGTGTTAGTGAGTGATAGTTTCAGTGTACTCGTGAGTGTGTGACAGTTTCAGAGTGATTGAGTGACGGTACCAGTGATAATGAGTGAAGTAATATGGGCTGTTGGACTGTATGAATGAAGGATAGTCAGAGTGTGGATTTTAATCTTTGCAATATTTTTAAATTTAGTTCATAAAGTTAGGTTAGTATTCACTTTTAAGTTAGCGGCGCGAAGTATTAACCTCTACTTAAAGGGATATGGAGATAAAAAGCAAGACCTGGCGCATGCATGTAGGTCAGCCATTTCTTGAGCTGCCGATCACCCAGCAAGGGCAGCACTGGACCCTTTATTGGATCTGCAACGCAATACGCGTGCCAATGTTATAATACAACTCAAACTTTGGGATTAACTAAACATTCATGAAACAAAACTTAGGCTAAAACACGTTAAAAATATTATGAGAAATGGTTAATATAATATGTTCACTCAAAGAAGCACACTCAAAAGCAAAATTATCATATCTGTAGCTTTGTTCTATTTAGTCCCAAGCTCAGCTTGTATTTTTATTGGTAACCAAATGATGATTAAATGGAAACCAGAACACTGACCCAGAAATGTAATGTACATATTATGGTATTTAACACTAGAAGCGCATAACGGCCTTTGCTTTTACTGTGCGGAATGCATTTTTATGTGCAGGGCAGCGCAAATTAAACAGTAACATTTCGAATCGCGCTGTTTAGCACTTTTTGTGCAATGGGTTTTAAATATATGTCTTAAATAACACAGCTTTTTGTACGTACATATGTAAAATGGTGCAACGACTTTGTTTTTAAGATGAAATTGAGAGCAAATGCTTACTTTAATTTGATAATCCCCGATTTGAGATATAATTCTGATCACACATACTATTTTTCTTTCTCCTTTTAAGGAATTGCATTTCTACATTCTGGCCATGTGTGCAATGATGATTCTAATATCACCTGTATCTGATCCGTTTTGCTTTTAGCCCTGCACTGCCATGAAGAATCTTAGAAAACAATCATATACAAATATCTATTTCCCATTATTAAGAGTTACTCACTTAAACATATCAAGTTAGAACTTGTAAACCTGCATCCACACTGAAGTAACATTTTGTTGAGCAACATTATGCAACAAGATAAAATTAGAACTTTCGCGTTTTGATAAGTTTATAATGATATTTTTGTCACGTTTTTTTTAACGTAACTTTAATTTTAAGGTTTCATTAACATTTTGCTATTGCTATTGTTGAACGGTGAAAATAGTAACAGCAGCTTTATGCTATGGCTGATTTATATTTTTGCAAAAATATACACAACATTTGCTCACTGTGGATATCCTACAAACACTTCGAAACATTCTCAACAAATGGTATATTCAGTGCGGATGCTCTACAACCCAAAACGATCCAAATGATCCATCAATAATTTGAATTGGTTAAAGGAATGTAGTTACCTTGCTTGTGCCTGTGGTCGCAGCACGGCGGATGCAGCGGCTGGCTGCGCGCCGGCCGCACGCGCACGCGGTAGAAACGCGACGCGCGCGGCATGTTGTAGCGGTTACCACTCTGTAATCAATTCACATTTAAATTAAACTCATACAAGATTCCTATTACTTCTACTTTCGTCAGAACAACATAATGATGTTGACGACGTTCTGACGAAGTAATTGGAAAGTAATAAGGTCAACAATGGTTGACCATATTACAAAAGACGTCTCAATATTCAATGTTATTTTATAAATTTATTTAAACACTTCCGAAAAGGTTTTTTTCTGCTAAGAGTAAATTCTATGCTTTTTTTTAATGCAGATAAACCATTATTCGTCTTCCATCTCACCAAGCATTTCCCTATTCCGGAATAGGGAATTCCGTATGACCTAAGCGACCTCCGTAGCGCAATTAATTTACTCGTAATAGCCGACTGAGAGCGGGCTCGCTTCCCGCCGCCGGACAAATGTTTGTAGATTTTCTTGCATTGGTAGTCTTCGTATTTTTCTATGATGCTGTGCGTAATGTTTAGCATAACATTAATTTACATTATTTACTTAACATACCCTCTTAGCATAACAGTACTCCTTAGACTCCACAGTCGCGATGGCATACAACCTCCTCTCAGATTCATTCTTGACTTGTATGCTGAGATCGAGAGCCGGAAGACAGTCGCTGTGCACGAAGAACATTAGGTTCGTCTCCTGAAACAAGTATTATTTTCGAGTGAGACACATAAGCAGTGAACGGCTAAGTTTGGGAGTCAGCCAAATTACGATCTAATGGAATGGGTTTCGAATCCTACGAAAGAAGGCATATTTTGCGCATGGTATTACATTTGTGGTGTAAGGTACATATATCATACCTTGATAAGCCTGTTCGTAAATTGCAAAATAATAATCGTCAGACCAATTGCTGCGCCCTTACAGGTTACATGTACTAACCTCTAAGCTAATTACCAAACAAATAAATCTGAATCTGAATATCTTCTAGCCAAAATTCACCATGGCGAGGCCCAAAATCATTGTTACAGCTCACACAAAAGTTCGCCCTTTAACTAGGGACGAAACCATTCAAGCAGCCTACCTGCAGTAAATAATACCTTATAAAAACTGTTTTTTTTATACTTACCTGCATAGCTGTATAGTTGAGATGCATCGGATTCCACGTACCTAACTAAGATGTTGTTACCGGCAAACAATGAGGACAGATCTAGCCTAGCAATATCTAATTAAAACCGGAATATATAGTAGTCACGTAGAGTCTAGTATTATAGTCCGGGGACTAGAATGATGCACAAGTCACTGAAATAATGGTCGAGCGTCTAAAATGATGATCGAGCGTTTATTTTCGTATGTCTATTTGATAGGCACACAACATTTTATTTGTGTCTCTCTATGTCATTGTGCCGTGGGGTGCCGGCAGTAGAATGTTACCCCTCCTCTCCTACCCGTGGATGCAGTAAGAGCCTGCTAAGGGACACCTCCGGAAGATGGGCAGCAGCGTCTATCCGTGTATCAACATCCCATACTGCGCTCACCAACCCGCCTGCCAGGCGTGGTGAGAATGGCAACTACCCCTCATGGAGATCCATGAGGGAGGCCTGTGTTCATCAGTGGACGTTTTGTGGCTGAAATGATGATATGTCATTGCATCTCTCAGTGTCCATCCGTATGTCTCTCAGCTTGCTTTCTTGAGATAGGTTCCACATAACCAAGTGTCTGGCTTCAGCTTACCTACAGGCAAAATAAGACCCTATCCCAACTAGATAAAGTTATATTTTCTTACCTGCATAACAGTGTAGTTGAGATGCGTCGGATCCCACATTACCAGGCACGTGTTCCCGGGCAGGCACGACGACAGGCTCAGCGTGCCGGCGGAGAGGCCGCACGGCGTGTGACATCGCGTCAACGATGACGTCACCCGCCGCGCCGGCTTCTTCGTGCCCTCGTCTTTCTTTGGTGATGATCTATTGATAAGAAAATAAGTATAGGTCCCGTCACGTACAAAGAACTCACGAATTCGCCACTCATCAGTGTGACATCTTTCAATGTATTTCCATTTTTAGTGTAACAGAAGATATTATTGCAAATTATCTAATTTGTGATTGAATAAAAACCACCGAAAGTCGTAAAACTGAAGTTGTTTCTTGGAGGTGACCCCTCCGATACTAGTGAAATCTTACCTGCCCTCACTATCTTCATCTTTGCTTTTGTCGCCCTCCTCGGCTTTCTTTTCAAGTTCTTTCTTCAGTTCTGTCACTTGTTTTTCTAGCAACACTTTCTGGTCTTCTAAGGTCGCAATCTGTAATATATTAATATTTACGTAAACAATCAATTTTCTTAGTCGATTTTTGGGTTAATATTAATTTGGATATAGCTATCATATTTTTCACCTTATTTTATGGACATAATGTTAACCTTTGTTTTTTACTCTTATTATGTTAGTTGTTTATTTTAAAAATTAATACATTTTTTATTTTATCACTTCTATGAGGATGAAGTAAAAAGAATCGACATCTACATTGATCCAGTAGTTGCAGAATCAGAAAGAAAATTTCAATGGTGGATCCATTGAAATTTTTCGGTTTTTAATAATGGATCCATCGAGTATAATCCATGGGAGAATCTGGTCGCAAATAAGCAACTCTCGATATCATAGCTTCTTACCTGTGTTATGCTCCTATCATAATTTTTAATCTGTATTGTTTTAACAACATATACATACATAATAAACTAATTTTTTACCTGTTTTATCCTACTGTAATGATCGGTGAGCATGGAGTCATGGTCGTTTGTGTCCGGATCCGTGAGTTGCTGTATCGTGTCCCGGTACTTCCCGCATTCCCTCACCAGCGCTTGCTCGCGTTCGCGCAGTAACTCTAGCTGCCTGTCCTTTTCTGATAGAAGACGGCGGGTAACATCATTAATTGTTACCTGCAAAAACGTTTGGCGATTAGTAGTGCCTCATAGTCATCATCATCGGTCAACACCTCCCCTTGACTGTTGATGGATCTTAAGTACAGTGACGTAAAAAAACACACATCTGTTGACCGCGCTACTGCGGATCGACCGGTCGTTGATTTCGATATGCACACCAACGCAATTTTAGCAAAGGTCATGTAACTCTATTTTTATTATATATGGGAGTGTATACATTAATCTGGTTAGGTTCACGTTGATTGTTTAGTGTTATTTAATCTCAATAAGACAAATATTACGTGTCACTTCTAGGTTAATAGCCTAGCTACTCATTTAACGCATTTATTTAAAAAGTAGTAATTATGAGATGTGCTAGTTTCAATTTAAATGTGATAAATGGTGTAAAATGATAAATAAATATGTATCAGTCCACTGCTGGACAAGCTTTAGCTGGCATCGTTACAATCTTTGTACCCAGAAAAAGTGGTAGTGATTACGAAGCCAGATCTAGCAAAAAGACGGCTTCCAACCGCAGTACCTGGAGATCAAAGAGGGAGAGCTTGGTCCAGCAGTGGACGACTTACGGCTGATATGATGATGATGATTACGACCTCGTTTCTCTGAATCGAAATTTGCTTTCAATGAAGCTATCTCCGCAACATACTTCGCACTCCATTCCGTCTCTCACTTCGTGATCTGACAGCTACTCCTTCTCAACCTCAATGTTTTTCTTCGTCTGCATAACGATCGCGCTGTGGCTGGTGTTCTCTATCGTGTCGGTTCGCTCCATCGTCTCCAGACTCGATTTGGATCCCACTTTACCACCGCCAATCTGACAGCGCCCCATCCTCAACCTTTCCACTTTACCACGAACCCGCGACCTCTGCTTCTCAGCGGCTATTAGACCAAAAGGTAGTCCTATATTTAGTTTAGACATAAAATGTAATTCTTGCTTACCTATTTTTATCAGAACCGTGCTTCGCTTTCAACATTCACTGGATTCTGTTTCATACTTCGTTAAAGCCAATCGATGACGTCGTAAAGTATTATGAGGGACATAATAAAAAAATCTTGCTCACCTGTTTCTCAGAATCGAACTTTGCTTTCAGCGACGCTATCTCCGTATCGTACTTCGTACTCCATTCCGTCTCACACTTCGCGACCGCTAATCTGACGGCTTCTTCCTTCTCAACCTCTGCGTTTTCCTTCGTCTGCATAACTATCGCATTGTGGTTGGTGATTTCAATCACATCCGTTCGCTCGATCTTCTCCAGACTCGATTCGGACGGAGAACGGTCCATGTTTGTTTGCAGGGCTACTAGGCGGAACCTAGAATATCAAACTAGGTTAAAAAAGTTCCACTTATACTTTTTTAAACTTTTGGGATCGCGACACATTGTTAAGATTTATTGAACCGGATACTTATCGCGTTATTTCACTTTATTACAATAATGAGGAGTATGGTACAAAATATTGTTGGCTGGCTTCAAAAGTTAATGTAGTTGTTCGTTTTGCAATAACGTTTTATAGATAATAAAAGTAAAAAGAGGATTTTTCAGTGTCAAAAACTGCTATTCATGCTGTAAGGGACGATGCAGTGCCTAGGACATTGTTAGATGTATTAGGTTTGCCCAGCACCTTTAACATTGTCTCGGCTTAGTCGGCTATATTCAAAGGAAAGAAGATGTCAATACGTCTGAAGCTGATTAAGTCGCGGTTATCCTTGAGATGATTTTCTTCGCCGTTGAATTTAAAGAAGCAGTTAAATTGAACAGTTGTTGGGAGAGTGAAGGAGTCATGTAATTTTGGTGGATATATGTATACACCAATAGGAGACTCAACTATGATGATGTTACTACAGTAGTTTCTCAACCTCAGGTTTAAAAATGTTCGTTGTTTCTGTTTGTGTGTTTGGAAAATATTATAAAATGCCATATTACCTGGACCGTAGTGACTCAATCTCTTTCTTGAAATCCTGATGCATCTTCTCCTGTAGATTTTTAATCTCCTTCTGTTTATTAGCCTCAGCCTCTTCCAGTTTATTTTCAAATGTACCGATTTCATCATCTTTTTCCCCTAACAAGTCCTTTGTACTTTGGTGCTGTGCTTCTAATCTGTCTATCTCTTTCTGGTGTTCTAGTTTCATTTTCTCTAACTCTGTTTTTAGTAACGACATTTTGTCATCCTTCTCACTTACGATAGCTTTCATATCACTTAATTCTAATTCGTGATCAACTGTTAGTCGCTGTGTTTCTTCCCTGAATTTGATAGCAGTCTCTTCACTATTCTTTCTCCATTCTTCTAGAATCACTATACATTGACTATTGACGAAATCCTTTTGCGTATTCATTTCCGTTTTCACTCTGACTAACTCTTCCATTAAATAAACTATGTGTACTTTACATAACTCGTAAAGTTTCAGTAAGAATTGTTGGAACTTTTCTATGTTTATTTTATGTGTATCCATATTGTCCTGAAATTACGTAAAATTTGTTTTACTATACTACTTAATTTTCCTTTATATTTCCATGAATGAAAGCAAACAATACTGTTGAATAATATATAAGTAAATGTAATAAAAAGCAATATGTATGTCAAAATCTGCCAGAAAGATAAGCGACTTAAAACATTGTATGAAATTGCAAAATTAACGCTACAGCTGAAAAGGGGCCGGTGAAGACAGGAGCAACAAAATTTATACAATGCGTCCATTCAGACAAGACCTCCAACATCTCCAAACTACATGAACTTATTAAAGAACGATGGTAAATCAGAGATCTAGCAAGAGTGGCGTGTACGACCATTCTGAGAAGACCTCTGAGTGCGATATCTACTTTGAAACTATGGAGTTCAATTAAACGTTCTGAGGTCTAACTAGAGTGGTTTTACAGGGTGGATTGTACACCTGTCTTTCGCTCCGGCCCCATTCCAAGCTCGATGGCAGAGAGTCTTCAATGTATAGATCAGAGTTCTCAAAGATGGGGCTATCGCCTTCCAATATGACGGGTAGAGATCGCACCTCGGTTACCGTGGAGACCGCCATTGTATCAGGGATGCAGATCGTTGATGTGTCTACTGTGTGTTTCACATCGCTCTGCCTGCATAGCTTCTCGAAATCTCCCGCTTCTGATTCATCCCTGAAAATGGTTAAAATACTTCATAAGACGTAGGATCCGAATTATATAACTCTATTTTAAAGATGATAGTGATAAGAATGCATTTATTTACCACAAAAGAATTACAAATATCAACTTAAATAATAATAATAAAGGTAACTTACGCGATAAATACCCGGTTATATGTATGTTAACAAAATCAACTTAGGTGTTACATAGATACTTAACCAAGAAATAATAAATTAGGTATAGATACAAATTTGCTTTTCTGCAAAAAGGTTCAGCTCGTTCAGCTCACCATAAATGGTGGGTGCATGATACAGCCCAACGCTGATTTTCAGCTGAAACCTGAGTAAAGAGGGTTGTACAGCAGCGACGTATTCAATGATACACAAATAAAGTGTACAAAATGTTGTTGTGAAAATCCACTTTTCTGTGTTTATACACAGAAAAGTGGATTTTCACAGATAGATGAATGAACAATGTATTTGGAACTTCAATCACACGCAAACTGTGAGAAATTGATAAGCATAAGGTTGATATTATACATAATAGTTCAAACTAATAGGCAGAAGGGGGTTAGTAATATGTTGGATAGTTAGAAAACAATAAACTTACTTGTCAAAGTCTACTTGAATAATGGCATCCTTTTCCTCATGTTGCGAAGCATTTATCCTGAAAATTAGGTAATTAACTTTAACTACCTCAAAACAAAACAATTTCTAAACAATAAAAGTCGAAACATAAAGCAACCCGGTATTGCCCTATTGTAGACACAAATGTAAAGGTTTGGTGGCAGTTTTCCTTTAGCGGAGTAATAGAAGTAGGACTATAAGCGGGTCACGTCTGCCGTGAGCCGAATGTGTCACGGGCTAAATCCACCACGGACTGGAAACGCACTCAAGACGTCGACAGAGATGAACTCGACACACACTGAACCTAAATAGACTGGACCAAAATAACTCAGGATAAAGTGTGGGAGGAAGAAAGGGATGCCTTTTCCCTGCAGTGGGACAGTACACGCTCATAAAAGTAATAGTTCCGCAAAAGAGCGCAAATAGGTCTCGTTTTCGGATAAGTGGAGGAGAGGAAGAGAAGCGTTTGCCCAGCAGTGAGATCCAGCGGGCTGTTCATCATTATCCTCATCTGGGCCGTAGCACTCTTGTCCACGGCCGCTGCTGGACATAGCCTCCCTCAGGCCCAGGATGTTGTAACACGGAAAGACGCTGCTGCCCACCTTCCGGAGGTATCCCTTGACTCCTTAGTATCCACGGGCAAGAGAAGAGTTCCACATACCTTTGCTGAAAAAACTTAACAGTCGACTCCATATCATAATTCGGCACCGCCTCAGCCAACTCCGGGAAAGTACTTGCAATGTACTCGACATCCTCATCAGTCAGTTGCGGCAGCTTTCCGTCGTACGTAGATGGCGCTTGCGTCGCGTACGGTGGCGGCAGCTCCGTCATACCGGGGAAAAGAGTTCGGAGGAAATGACCCTCGAATAACGCGTTGAACTCTTGCCGTCTTGTCACCTCTTCATCGTGAATCTTTAGCAGTTTCTCCGCTAAGTCTGTTGCCCACTGGAAAGGCAAAATTAACAAGTTTTATAAAATAAAACTTTAACATCTACCTACTGTAGAAATTCACTGGCGCGTTGCCTCATGACTCATGAGGCCGCGCGGGCGCGGCGCGGGCGCGGCGTGAGCCGATTGAATGGGAGATAAAGTGGCTTTTATACTACAAGACTTCAGTCAACTGTTGCCTCTATTATCACTCCCTAAAGCACGATTACATTCTAATAAGCGCGGTAAGACTTTATGTTACTATCACCAATATTCTCCACACAGTACAGCACATTTCGTTTTCAGGCGCAAGCACTAGAAGACACTTTTCCTCACACCAAAGTACATTTTAAGTTTAGATGCGTGTGCGAAAAACACCGCCCCCGTCTAACTGGGTGCGCTGCCCCCATAAACAATTATCACCACAACTCAATCTCACTCAATTCTTCTATAATATATCAATATCTTCCTTCAGATGCGTACGAGAATGCCCGCTGCCGCATCGCCGCTCTCACATCCAACCGTCTCCTTCATCTCAGATGCGGGTGCTATATTACCCGCCGTCTCAATGCGGCGAGGAGCTGAGACACGATGCCGAAGTATCGCGCAAGTCGGTTGAAGCATTGGAGGATCAGCACAATATTCATACCACTTCATCATTTCAGCCATAAAACGTCCACTGATGAACACAGGCCTCCCTCATGGATCTCCATGAGGGGTAGTTGCCATACTCATACGCTTGGCAGGCGGGTTGGTGAGCGCAGTATGGATGTTGATACACGGATAGACGCTGCTGCCCATCTTCCGGATGTATCCCTTAGCAGGCTCTTACTGCGTCCATGGGCATGAAAGGAGGGGTATCATCCTACTGCCGGCACCCCACGGCGATACCATGCGGTTCATACCACTTGTATTCAGTCAATTGTCATCCCTACATATATTCACAGTATAGAGCACATTTTACCTTGAGATGCGCGTGCGAGAAGGCCCGCCGTCGCGCCGCCTCGTGCGCCGCTCGCACGTAGACCGCGGGCGCGGCGTGGAGCTGAGACACGATGCCGAAGTACCGCGCGAGTCGGTTGAAGCATTAGAGTATCAGCACGACATTCATACCACTTGTCTCCAGTCAATTGTCATCCTTATACCTACAGCATAGAGCACATTTTACCTTGAGATGCGCGTGCGAGAAGGCCCGCCGTCGCGCCGCCTCGTGCGCCGCTCGCACGTAGACCGCGGGCGCGGCGTGGAGCTGAGACACGATGCCGAAGTACCGCGCGAGTCGGTTGAAGCATTAGAGTATCAGCACGACATTCATACCACTTGTCTCCAGTCAATTGTCATCCTTATACCTACAGCATAGAGCACATTTTACCTTGAGATGCGCGTGCGAGAAGGCCCGCCGTCGCGCCGCCTCGTGCGCCGCTCGCACGTAGACCGCGGGCGCGGCGTGGAGCTGAGACACGATGCCGACGTACCGCGCGAGTCGGTTGAAGCATTAGAGTATCAGCACGACATTCATACCACTTGTCTCCAGTCAATTGTCATCCTTATACCTACAGCATAGAGCACATTTTACCTTGAGATGCGCGTGCGAGAAGGCCCGCCGTCGCGCCGCCTCGTGCGCCGCTCGCACGTAGACCGCGGGCGCGGCGTGGAGCTGAGACACGATGCCGAAGTACCGCGCGAGTCGGTTGAAGCATTGGAAGGAAAGCATCGCGTGCGCGTCTTGTACCGACATCGAGTTCTCTATTTTGAGTACGGCTCTGTAAGTTCGAGAGGTGTTTGATTAATGATACGCGTATTATAGAGTAGAAGTAAGCTATATGTTTTGGACTCAATAACCAATACTTTTTTATCTTACGAGAGTAAGACTGATCGTGGCTAAGGTAACGCTCAGTAAGTACCGAGTAAGATAAAAGTATGCGGTCGTCGAATATTTAGTAGAGGTCTTTCAGAATTCTTTAGTCATCATCATCATCATTTCAGCCATAAAACGTTCACTACTGAACAAAGGCCTCCCTCATGGATCTCCATGAGGGGTAGTTGCCATACTCTGCATGCTTGGCAGGCGGGTTGGCGAGCGCAATACTGGATGTTGATACACGGAAAGACGCTGCATCCCATCTTCCGGAGGTATCCCTAAGCAGACTCTAAGTCTTCTCTTCTCTTAAGTTCTCTCACTAAGTCTTCTATCTATCTATCTATCTATGCTTTAAAAGGAAATTGTTGGTCGTATTTTCATGTTAATACGTAAAGTACTTACTCTAATCTAGCTTTGAGAATATGCGACAACTCCTCCTTAGACTTCGCAATGCGCCGCCGTATGTCGAACAGACTCTGATGGCCTTTCAGCAGCTTCTGTAGTTGACACCAATGCGATTGCACCAGTGTAGGTAGGACGGACGGGTCGCACGCTGAACTTATCCTTTCACGGTACTGGAATAAGGGTTATAATGCTTTGATAAGTGTTTTAGTTCAAGGATGTAATAAATATTAACAAACAGATTTTCACAAATGTTGTACAGTCGCATTCATAAATTTTCATTCGCTTAGTGGTACCTTAATATATCTTATGTACCTTAGTCCTTTACTATGAACGCGACTGTACCCAGTGTGTATTAATAAATTAAATAATTTGTGATTTGGCACAATATTTGTGAAAATCTAATATGCAAATACATAAATATATGATAAAATTCAGATTGAACATATAAAAATTCAGTCCACCTAGCCTAGCCACGAAAATATAGCAAAGTTAATATACCACCCTTTTGTTTTGTGTACACGTAGTAACTACACTAATCAGCTTTCCCTATCCTCAAAGGTTTGCTGGAAGAAAACTCTTCTTAGGGTTAAGCTCGCCTTTGTACATGCCATCTAGTTAAGTTTTTTTTGTATATATTTACTAAGTGTACAATAAAGAATAAATAAAGTCAGACATATGGGTAGTTTTTTTTCCAAAATAATATTCAATCCTATATTATCTGTTTATTCAAAATATGGATGCCAATACACTAATACAATTTTTTTTCAATTTTCAATTTATTTATTTTCAATACAGAAACACAAAATACAAGGAAATGTTATAGATAGGTACTAAATAGTATATGTATAGGTAATTATTTAGGGGTGCAAAACAACAATCTATTTTCTTTTGCAGCCGTGCTAGGTCTAACCTGTGTTACGGTCTGCAAAGTTAGATTCTTTTCAGAATCTTATTTAACTAGATACAGAAACAAACTTACCAGCTATCTACGTACAATATGTTTGAAACCTGCACCAACACAACACATAGTCTTTTAAGAAAGAACCCACACAATTGTAAACTGAGTAATCTTCTGCAATGACTTTATCGCTTAATTACCTTATTTTATTATTTCCCGACGTTTCGAAACACAGATCGCAAAAGTTTACAAGATACTAAGAACCTACATAGGTACTCAATTTGATGAGTATTAATAACAGTAACTTTAGTTTAACACTTCACAAAGACTAAAAAAATCAAGTTAATCTACAACATATTTTACACTAAATAACTGAGCCTACATTAATTATTATTAACAATAAAATCATCAACACAATTGTAAACATGAGGGTAGGCCTGCGATTGCATCGTGTCGTGTCGTCAGCGTGCGATACATAGTTCTTGCTTAGAAATATTTAACCCGTTGTGACGCACAATCACTTTTGCCATGACAGAGATTAACTTTAATAATTATCCATAATTTGAGTGTGTTTTACAGACTATATAATATAATTTAAAGACATGTTTCTATTTAATATATTAGATTTTAAAACAAAACTCATAAACAAACACACTGAATTATCATCATAGCTATATTGTAGTAGAAGGATAGGTTTCATCATTATTTTAAGCTCTCTTTGTGTTGGTACTAACTAAAAATAACATTTTTGTACACTTGTGTATCTATAATACAAATACAATAAAATAATCAAATATTTACGTTATAAATGCAAAGTTTTTATTTTTATTTTTTTATCACTTCTTAGGTACTAATCTAAAAAATAAATACAAGGTACTAAAATTCTACATTAGATAAGAATAATATATATATATATTTATAATAGGTAATAGGTAATACAAGCTAATTACACGATTTTTAGTAAGTTACTTTCTCTTTTCTTCTCTTTCTGGATCCTTAGTATACCCAACTACTAAGGCAAACATTCGGATACATTTCCACTAATCTCTCTAATAATAAGTGTAACACGGGGAAATACATGATTAACACATGTATTGGCCCGTCAGTGGCGATAATGTTCTAAGCGTAAACGTTAACTACTCGTAAGTAAACAATAGTACTGTGTTGACATTTCATACAGCGTTATCAACGCCATCCCAAGAAACTTGGAGAAAAAAACCTGTATCTCAAACTATTACTTAGTTAATGATTTATTTACGAAGTTTTGGCTCAGTTAGTCTAATACCCGGCTGAAACACAGGAAGTTGCGGGTTCGATCCCCGCTGGGGGACAAATGTTTGCTTTCCGTGCAGATCTTTGTCTCGGGTCTGGGTATTATTCTATGTGCAATGAGTATGTATTTATAAAAAATATTCTATCAATAATTTAGTACCCATAAAGTGTTAATTCATAAAACAAGCTCAGCTTACTTCGGGCTCGACGGTGCTTTGTGTAGTGAACAGCATTATTTATTAAATAATAAATTATTAACTATGCAAAGATTCATCTCAATCTTTGCTTAGTTCATCATTAATGAGAATTCAAAGACGTTATCAAACGCAATCTTTGCAGTAAAACTTATTATAAAATATCATTTTACCTAGAGGACAAAACCACTTGGGACAGAATCTGCTCCAAGTCCGTCAAACGTAACATAAGACAAAATAAAATTGTTATATGACGACAACGAACGAGTGAACTCGCGTGTCATATGAAGTGGACGAATTCAAATATGTGCTTTATTCTACTAACTTGTGTTATTTTATTTTGTAATTTACGTTACGACGCACCAATAAGTTACGTGCGGCCGCACAGAATAAATAAAATTTGTTATTTCAGGCATCATAAAGGCTCATATAGACACGAAAATCCAACACAACATACACATAACAAAATATTAAAATTTAACCGTCAACCCGGGACCACGATTGCTGAAACATAGCCGAAAAGGTTTATGTTATTTTATTGTAATTAAAATTTAGGCAGGTTTTTTACGTACACGCCTGTCACAGCAGCATCCGGTGTACGGACAATCTACTCCAGCTGCTATCACGGCCAGAACGGTGCTGGAGCTGTCCCTAAAAAAGTAAATAAAGTATTCTTTTTGATTTGATTCATTTACCTGTATGAGCGAAGCAGCCTGATCGCGTTGGTCCCGCTCCAGTTTCTTCACGTCATTGAGCAGCTGGTCCAGCCCGTACAGGCGGTCCTCGATCCCCTTGATCTGCTTCAGGCCGTGGTTGTTCGCGTATTCCAGTATATTGTAGAGCTCCGCTTCTCTCTCCTTTAGGGGCTCTGCGTCGATCTGGAAGGGCGAAGGCGTTTAATGTGGAAGAGCTTCTCTCTAGTGACTAATCATCACGTCCACTGCTGGACAAAGGCCTCCGTTATGGCCAAGTACTGATCATAAGGGGTTGTTGCCATACTCAACACGCTTGACAGGCGGGTTGGCGAGCGCAGTATGGGATGCCTGCCAGGCGTGGTAAGTAAGGCAACTGATATCATATATAATAGATGTGAAAGGATCAGTTTTAAGAGGCTGAAAAAAATAGTGTTGTCTAGAACTCAAGTTTCAACAAATTTTTACGATGTAACTTTCATGATTGAGCTACATATATACCTATACATTAGAGAGTTAATGTCTGAGAGTTTGAAGGGGCAGAAATAAAAGTATTATTAAGAACCCACGTTTCGATCAGCCTTCATCCCTCATCATTATCATCGTCTCAGCCGTATCACGCCCACGATGTTGCCATACTCAAACGGTCATCATTATGATTGATCTGATATCCCATTGTACATTAAGGAGTAACGTAATAATGTAGTTCATTTGCCATCTACCCTCATTATGTTATTATATCGATAAGAGGTTATCGAAGATCTAGTTCGATTCAATAAGAAAAAATAATCGGCCAATATACAGAAACGAAACCAGGACCATACTAGAAATAATACAATGTTCTTAACCTAGTAACACACATCGATAAAGAATATATATTTGTTGATAAAGCGAGGGTTTATTGAATTCGTTGATAATGTGATTTATTATTTAAACAGAAAAAATACATATCAATTACCACAATACTTATTATTATTTATTACACAACGTTATCACAACTTGTAATTTTATTGTTACTAACCTTACTTTTAAGTTTTTTCGTTAATATCTTTACTAGCAAAATATGGATCTTGTTATTCGAAATATTTTTATTTTTTTATTTATTTAATACGTCTCGCGATATCGAATAATATGTAAATTTAAGTTTAAACGTGTTATTATTTTCATTAATATAAAAAACAGCCATTACTGTCCGACTGCACGGCAACGGCTTTTTATTCATTAAACTTTTTTTAATATTAGATGTGAGTAAAAAATACACACCTAAAAAATCAACAGTTACAATTAATTACTTACTAACGAAGGTATCCAGTGGAGTACAGTCGGCTCCTCATTAACGAGGTAAGAAGATGTCCGCGCTCTAACAGTTACAATTAATTGCTTACCAACAGGGGTTGGCCCTTTTGACAATAGTCGAGTATATCCTGCAGCTAAGCCTTGTTGCCCTGCGCGAGTATCCAGTGAATTAAAGTCCTCATTGCTCTGGTAAGAAGATGCCCGCGCTCGGAACATTAGAATTAATTATTCACCAACGCGGCTGGTTTTACCTTTTGAGAATAGTCGAGTATATCCTTTTTTTTTAAGAATAAGAATCGCTTTTATTTAAGATGCTGCAGCGAAGCCTTGTTGCCCTGCGCGAGTATCCAGTGAATTAAAGTCCTCATTGCTCTGGTAAGAAGATGCCCGCGCTCGGAACATTAGAATTAATTATTCACTAACACGGCTGGTATTACCTTTTGAGAATAGTCGAGTATATCCTTTTTTTTAAGAATAAGAATTGCTTTTATTTAAGATGCTGCAGCGAAGCCTTGTTGCCCTACGCGAGTATCCAGTGAATTAAAGTCCTCATTGCTCTGTGAAGAAGATGGCCGCGCTCTGAGCTTTAGAATAAATTACTTACCAACGCCAACCCCTTTTGGGTATAGTCGAGTTTATCCTGGAGTGAAGCCTTGTTTCCCTGCACGAGTATCCAGTGAAGTAATTGCTCAGGTAAGAAGGTGCCTGCGCTATGTACGTTAGAATAAATTGCTTACCAACGCCAGCCCCTTTTGGCAATAGTCGAGTATATCCTGCAGCGATGCCTTGTTGCCCTGCGCGAGTATCCAGTGAAGTAAAGTCGGCTCTTCATTGCTCTGGTACGAACACGTCCGCGCTCTAAACGTGACACCATCTTCCGTGTCGTAGATTCGCTGCAACGCTTCGGATGATTGCCCTGACTCTTTACTGGATGACGCGTCTTTTGTGTTTTCGAATACTGAAATAATAAAATATATGACTTTATAAGAGTATAGAGACGAGGGTTAAGATTACAATACTAAGTTTGACATTTATAGAAATAGAAGTTATTTGTTTACGACTCATAGGTACATAGGTTAATTAGAAATAAACATTAGAACAAAATAAGAATCTTATGATACATAAATTGGTCACCAACTCAGCACACGCCGTGAGAACACGGCACTGATTTCCAGTGGCATTTATTTTTCAGGAAATATAATAATAATGTCAGTGGCAGGACATACATAGCAGGTAGCCATCCGCCGCCGCTACACAATGCGGTCCCCTCCCTCCCGCAACCGTTAACCGTTCATCCTGCCTCCTTTGTCTAACTCGCCACTAGCCCCTAGATTTAGCATTAGTTAATTATTATTTAATTTAGTACCAAAAGCTGGTGCTTTAGGGCCGGTTGGGGTATTTCTTGACATCGAGAAGGCCTTTGACCGCGTGTGGCACCCGGGCGTGGTGGTCAAACTACCACAGACCAGCACACCGCCAGCCCTCATCAAGATTGTGGCCTCATTCCTTGCCAATCGACGGTTTTCAGTCGCGGTTGAAGACGCCATATCTTCGACTCGCCGCATCCAAGCCGGTGTACCGCAGGGCAGTTGCCTTTCGCCCGCGCTGTACGCCCTCTACACCGACGACATCCCCACCCTGGCAGAAATCATCCAGCGGGCAGGGGAACTGATGTCATGCTCGGATTGTTTGCTGACGACAGCGCGTACTTCGCGTCGTCCACCGCCTTCGCAGCCAAGAGGATGCAGCAGCTCCTCAACCTCCTCCCGCTCTGGATGGACAAGTAGCGCATCGTCGTCAACGTGGATAAGACGGCGGCGCTACTCATCACCCGACGCAGATGCATCCTAACTCCGCTACAGCTCCGTGGCTAGGATGTCGCATGGGTTCCGCATGCAAGGTACCTTGGAGTGGAGATAGACAGGTCGTTGAGTATGCAGCCCCAGGTAGACCGCGCGCTTGGACAAGTTCGCGCTACCCGGGCGCTCCTCCGACCTGTCCTGGACTCCAATCTCCCACTCAGGACCAAGCCGCGGATTTACAAGATGTACATCCGGTCACGTCTGACTTATGCCGCTCCTGCATGGTATGCTCTGCTCTCCGCTACCAACAAATCGAGACTCCAGGCCCAGCAAAATATCACGTAGCGAGTTTGCACGGGCGCGGGCCGCTATGTCAGATATGACGTCATTGCCCGCGACGTGCTAATACCATCCATCGAAGGCTTTGTGGTCCACACAGCGCGTCACATGTTTGACCGCGCGGACAGTGGGCCACACACCCATCTGAACGGCATTGCACACCCACACGCCCGACCTCCAGACCATAAAGGTCCTGTGGCTATCACAGCCACGGGACCTACTTCAATAGGGAGCGTTGAAGAAAATATCATCATCACCAACCGCACCTAAAGACTCCAGCCCTCAAGGCATAGTTCGCATGACCCACGGGTTGTAACCCCTGGAGTGGAAGGCGGGGTAAATAGGAGAAACCTCGAGGCCCCACCCAGTGACCCCAACAGGGGTGCTGAAGACAACGACGACGACCGTTCACCCTGCCTCCCTTGTCTCGCCTGTGGCTAAGTTAGTTCTAGCATTAGTTAATTATTATTTAATTTAGTATCAAAACCAACGATGCCGTGTACGTTTGTGCGTTTACAATTTTCGCTAGCTTCCTCTGTACATATGTACGTCATTTTGTTGTTTATGTTTGTTTTTGCCTGTTACGTTTTAAAGATTGGTACATAGTTGTTTTGAAAGCGTGTTATAATAACACGAGTCATGGCAGACTTGTGTATGTTGTGTCGTGAACCAACAAAGAATCCGCGAAGATATGACTGGAGTTCCCGTGTGTTATCTATCACCCAAATATTGATAGAAGAATTGATTATGACAGATATGACAGAAAAATAAATTATGCAATACTTATGAATGTTGCTTGTGTGGTATGTTTCCGTGTGTAGATATGATATGTATGTACCTACCTACAACAATATATTTCACAACTGAACACATAATAATATGTTCTTATTTGATTAATAATAACTCAAAAAAAATATAAAAAAATTGGCTTTGAACCATTTCATTTAATCGAAAAAAGACGATTTTTTTAACTGTTATAAATTCAAGGTCAATGATCCTACAGCTTCGGTGCCATAATAAGAAATGCTTAGGCGGTCATATTCTAACAGAATATAGCAATATTTTATTTTTTGGTCGGCACTTTCACATTTGGACTAAAAATATATGAAACCTGGATGATGTCCTATAAATAACTTAAAAAGTTACAGTAATTACAGTACACGGGCCTGCCACAAAACAACCGTTTATGGATTGGATTTCTGAGCATTCAATAAATGTATATTTAGAGTAGATAGTTTTAAAAGAAATCAAACTAAATTAATCTTCCAATGATTGAATAACCGACACTTGTTTATAAGAAATGCTATTCGATTCAGATTGTAGGGACAAGTATATTTTTGGTATAATTCTCCAGAAATGTCGCACGCGACTACGTAATTAATCAAGAATCAGTTAGTTCGAGCTCATTACAAAGAGATCAAATATTGCTAGTTTGTTAGCTTGCAAGTGACAACTCTACTGTTTGCTATTTTATCTGTGCAATTAATTTATTTGTCAATCAGAAGTTATTTTATTAATAGCTCCAGTAGCAAATGTTACGATACACGTGAAACGATTTATCATTAGAAATCTATGGAACAAACAACTGACTAACTGCGTGAGATAATCAAGTAAATATCCTGAAGAAGCTATGCGTAATAACTACGTGACACGAGTAACAGCAGTAAACATAATATTTACCTTTTAATTTTAGTGGGAAATGTTGATCATCAGTAGGTCTACCATAAGTTTTCACAATCTATCGACTCTACCTCTATCTCGCTAGCGACTTTAGTTAAACAAAAGTATAAAGATTTGTACAGCTCCTCTCTCGCAGCGTCAAAGCGGATAGTTTGGTACTAAAATACGCAGTAAGATATACTACAGCTTGGTACCATGACTGACAGATGTCATAGTAACATACTATTACCACCTATTACTACTGTAGTATTTATGCAGGTGATTTAACAGTGACAACTCATGCTCGACACACAGATCTGTTTTCCTATTTAGACAAGTGACATTCTACATTTGCAAGAGCAAGACAACTACGAGTATCTATCATATCTTAAAATGAATAACAATTATTTAGTAACTATTCCGCTAACCAACTCCTGATGATGCAGAACTATGTGCACTACCACCCACCAAATAAAATCCATACAAAGCAAAACTAACCTGGAGCACACATATTCCACATAAGCAAACACTCCGACTAAGGTTAGCGGAATTTGTAATTTTATAGTGTTACACCACACTTAGCTATAACTAGCTAGTTTTTGATAAGGTTTTTAGTTTCAAGGAAACTAAAAACCTTATCAAAAATATTTGATTGATATTTGACCCTTCCTAAAGCCGGAGTCCTTTACTCGACTTAGGGAACCTTCGACGGGCTGTCTAAATTCTTGATAAAATCATATCGGTTTAGCACCGATTAAGCGCCATCTACAGGTCTCAACTCATGTTGTAGATGGCGCTTAAGCGGTCAGATATCGGAATTGGTTATTTAGAACTGTTAATTCTTAGGTTAAGTTAGAACATTTTCGCAAGGTATATTTACCACAACTTACCGTCTTCCTCAGAAAGTTTGAATGCCTCAACGCCAGAGAAGTCCTGATTTTGCTTCTCAGAACTGCTGTCCAGCCGCTGACTGACCCTGTACGGATGCCCTTCGAAGTCCGTCTCCTCAAATACGTCAAAAGCCGAGAATCTGTGCGCTTCTGCGTTCAGCTTTAGCGCAGATAGTATGGGGATTTTACCTAAAGATTCTAACACTTCGTTTAGCCTGTGAAAGAAATAATGAATTAGTATTGTTAAACTTGAAAGATATCAGCTTAACATAGAGTAATGACCGGTTCAAATTATTTTCCTGAATAGTAATATATAATATCGATTTTATCCATCCTAAGGTTGCCTGGAAGACTTTTAGTTTTGTAAGTTTCTTTCTATGTTAATTTTTGTGTTAGTATTAAGTTAAGTACAATAAAGAGTTATCTATCTATCTATAACGATTTAATCAATCCCATCGCAGCGCTATGATTCAGTGCAACGATAGAATTGATTCTTTGGCTCTCTTGAAAATGTTTTTATGCAAACAAATACAAGATTATCATAAGATTTTTTTCAATATTTTTTTTAGGTTACTGACTTTTTTGAAGTACAGAGTACAGTTTACCTGTATAGTATGGATTATTATTTTAAATTTTGAATTTAAAACTAAATCCTAGACAATTAAATATAGATAGATAGATAGATAGATAGATAACTCTTTATTGTACCCAGCTTAATTCTAACACAAACAATATAATAAAGGAAGTATAGTATAATTAACGAAAAGCAGAAGCACAATGGGCGGCCTTATCACTGTAAGCGATCTCTTACAGGCAACCTTTGGATGGACAGAAACAACAAGAAAGTAAAAGCACGGTTTCGTCATAGTATTTAAACTAGAGTACGTAATAGCTATAAATATATACTCAGCTAGTATAATTACATATTTAATAATAATAAACAAATCAATAATCGATTTTTTATAAACTACATATATAAATAATAAGAAATATAATACATACTACATAATAAATATATATAATAAATATGTATCCAGTCCCTGAACAGGATCGCCCCGGAATGTGTTCTTACTATTCCAGTGGCATTCCAGCGCAGAATTCGAGTGCCAAATTATACTAAAGACTAACAATTGTCCATACGCTGTCTTTACTTTTTATATAATTTACTAGCTGACCCGGCGAACTTCGTATAGCATCTATAACTATAACCACCACTTACAACTTACCCTATAACTGCCCTACAACTACCCTACAAATACCCTACAACTACCCTACTACTGCCCTACTACCTTACCCTACTACCTACTCTACTACTACCCTACTACTACCCTCAAACTACACTACAACTACCCTACAACTATCCTACAACTACCCTACTACTACCCTACTACTACCCTACAACTAACGCAGAAAAATGTGTTTAATATTTTTTTCCATACAAAATTCCATCCCCTACTTTAACCCCTTCTGATTTCATTTCCGCAACGAAAAGTAGTCTATGTCCGTTTCCATGGTCTAATCTACTCCTATACTAAAATTCATCCAAATCGGTTCATCGGTTTGACCGTGAAAAGGGAACATACATACATTCTTACTTTCACTTTTATATATTAGTAGTAAGTAGGATAGGATTTGTTTTATATATTTAAAATCTGTTGGTTTTCCTTTGAATAAATAAACATATAAAAATAGTTAAATACAATTTGACCTAATCATTGTAGATCAGTCATGCTCATGACCTAAAACAGTGGTCCAATTTTAAAATAGAACAATAGAAACAGCTGCTACACGAAACAGGATTTGTAACTGTTAATTAATTCAAGATTTGCGACACAAGTGCAATGAAAGACTACACACAATCTATTCTCTAGTGAATTCCGTTACACGATATTACATCTTTATGTTTGAAGAAGTTACATACATATACATATACACATAGTATAAAACTGAAAAAAGATGTCTGTCCCTGTGTATGCTTAGATCTTTAAAACTACGCAAAGGATTTTGATGTGGTTTTATAATAATAGGGATATATAATAATAGGGGTTAAATTATGAAATTGCCGTTTTATTGTAATAGGTACTTCGAATTGACAAAGAACCTTCATGGTTTGAAATTTTTGAGTGAAACTTTTTTCACACAGTACTTACCTACGAAGTTCTTCTTTTAAAAAATGTGCAACATTCGATTATCGACTTTCAGTTGTACTAACACGAGTTCCGACGCGGAACTAACGCGGCAGAAACAGCTCGCAATATCAATGTTGCGTTTGGAGAGCAGTCCCCGCTAATGAACGCACCGTGCGATTTTGGTTTAAACGCTTTCGTGAAGGAAATGGTGTCCTAAAGCAAAGCTTACCAATAAAAAGGTAATGGTAACTGTTTGGTGGTCTCAGCATGGTGTTGTTCACTATAGCTTTCTCCGATCTGCTCAAGCAATAACGGCAGATGTCCACTGTGCCGAACTCAGATTAATGATAGCAAAACTAGCAGCGAAACAGCCCCGACTCATGAATCGATCTTCACCATTATTGCTCCATGATAACGCCAGACCTCATACAGCACGAGAAACCGTTTTAACTCTACAGGATATGCAATTAGAAACCATTCGTCACCCTCCGTATTCGCCAGACCTTGCTCCAACGGACTACCATTTTTTTCGTGATTTGGACAATTTTCTACGTGATAAAAAGTTTTCTTCTCAGGAGGCAGTACAAAATGCTTTCACACAGTTTGTCGAATCTAGATCACCAGAGTTAAATCTACTAGATGGCAGTAATGATAATAAAGGTAATAATTTTGATTAAATAAATATGTTAAATTAAAAAAAAATCTTATTTAATTTTTTCAGTACAGTTCGGCAATTTCATACTTTAACCCCTAATACATGCATTATATAGTAGAAAAACACTGATAATTTTAGAGGTTTCTAATGTGAGGATGTAAATAAACACATTTTTTGCGCTTACATTGTAAACGCTGGCTGAACCCTACGAGATACATAGATCAAAATAATGCACTATTGTACACCTTAAAAAGGTCTACAACAAAGTCAGCGATGTTATGTTCTGTAGTATATTTAAGATCAGCATTGCACCCGTGCGAAGCCGGGGCTTATCGCTAGTAAAGAAATAAGACGGCATTTTTTGATGAAGCAAGAATGAAGATGAAACAGTGTCAGCGTCTGTAAATACCTTTTGTACAAGACGCTGAATTGCCTGAGGCATTTTTAACTCATTTTATTATTCTTGCTTCTGAATATGGCAGATAAGGCTGAAAGTGTGCTATAGGTGCTGGGCAAACATAATCTTACAATACCCCAAGCACTGCCCCTTACAATAGATAATGGGTTGACAGTTGCTGACCTTCTATATAGCCATAATATAATATTATAAATACAAAACAGATGTACGGATAGAGGAAATTTGGTATAGATAATAGATAGTTATGAACATCGAAGAAGTTACTTTTTGACACAAAAGACGCGGACACTAGCTAATCATCTTCATTCTTGTGAAAGGCCAATTCACTTTTAGTTAAACAGCGAAGATGCGGGAAGTAGCCAATTATTCAAGCAAAAGACAAACGAAGAATCTGGGTCTGAAGCAGCCTTTTCAAGGTTGTCATTATTCATGTTATTCTTATCAACAGCGGGCAGACAAGAATTTGTTTCCTGGTAACAAAATAACAATGGATTATCTACAACAATAGGTGACCTGTTTTATTTTGTGTGGTGTAAATAGAGCTGTCTGAGTTTAAGAGTGGTTTACATTAATTTACCTTATTGTGTGTTTAGAATTAATTACCTACTGTTCCTAAACATTTATCACAATGTAGATTCCTTAAAATCTGACGTTCCTGTTACATCAGTTGATCTGAATAGCTTTTGCAACTATCAGGTCGCGAACATTACTTATATGCAAAACGTAATTTTACGTGACATTTACCATACCGGCTAAACTGTTATTCCGTGTTGTTTATCTGTGATTATAAAATGAAATTGCGTCGACACATCGGGAAACTCGAACGTACTAAAATCATGATATTGCATATAATAATCTGATTAGGTACCAACATCCACATGTCTATCGTTATCTACAGTCTGGCGGGATTCGCGACGGAGCACGCGAAATAGGGCAGGTCAGGCCTCCGCCAAGGTCACACAGCATGCTAGCGACGGCTGATTGGAATACATTCGCAGTTAACCCATAGACTGTCTATCAAACCGGTATTAGAATTTATGTTGTACTGCGCCCGCCATCCCGCCTGCCAAGCGTGGCGAGTCTGGCAGCACGATCAGAGGCCTTTGTCCAGCAGTGAACGAGGACAGCAGTCCTATGGCTGAGATAATGATGATGATCCAGTAATAATGACTGTGCTGAACAAACTCGCTCATATAACGAGTGAAAATACCAGTTATTGTCGAAGACAACCATTTCAAGGTATTTTTTACAAATAAACATTTTCAAGCCTAACATATAATTTAAACACAACATAGCCGACAAGACCTGTACTTAATAACAACAGTTGTATCAATAGGCGGTGTAAATCAAGCTTCGACGTTTCCTTAAAAACTTCTGACACATTCTAACCATAAATGAGGTGAGCGAGTCAATGACAAGGTTAGAGTGGCTTGAGTTAAAGTCATCGCTTTGAAAACTACTTGCTGATTCGCTCAGAAATAACATGGAAAATGTAATTTAAGTGTGTGGTCACTTGAAGATCACGAGCAAACATTTAAATCGTTAGATACGCCCTTGCCGTAATGTGTCCGCGCCGTTTTGTTTCTACATGAAATGAGATAGCTCGCTCATTTGGAATCAGTGCACTTCTAAACACGGTGTTAGCCGGGCGCGGTGTGTGTTATTTTCGAAGGTTAAAATGGAATATGATTGCACAATAAATGGTAACAATAACAGTCTGGTGCAAAGCCCACATAGGTGTGTCGTACGTCGGCATTATTACTATTACCTAGACCTTACAACTCTTATGTCTCAGGGTGACGGGCGCAATGCAATGCAGCGTTGGTCACGTGCTTAGTGAATGATCACCGCAGTATTGCAGTTGTTATAGGCTGAGGTTAGCGCTTAACATCAGGTGGGCCTTTTGTCTCGTCATTTAGTAGTATAAAAAATATATTGTTAATACAGATATAACGACAATGCCACAGTTTTTTGTGTCAGAACACATCTAACGTTTAAATTTTTGATCACGAGTACCTTATGATGACTACCTGCGTAGTTCAATTGGTCTAATAGCCGGCTGACACGGTGTACACGGGAATTGAAGCCGTAATGGCTTCGATTCCCACCGGGGGAAAACATTTGTTTGCTTTTCTGCAGATATTTGTCTTGGATCTGGGTGTTTCCTTAGTATGATAAGTAAGTGAAATTAAATGAAAATTTGTTTATATGTGATACTAATTTTACACAGTTATAAGAATACAACAAACAGGTACCACAAATTGGACCTGGCTCAACATTGTGTTAGCTGCGTGAACAACTAACGCTGATCTTCCGCCAGAACTAACCGTGATGTCACGAATGTTACCACATTCTTATACATACAATAAAAAACACAAAGAACTTACAAGCAAAAATCAACATTAAAATAAAAGATTGAGTTGGATAAAAAAAGAACCGTAATCTATAACTTAATTATGTAAGAAACAAATCCTTATGGGAAATCTAATTGTCAATCTTATATACCAAAAAACCTATAATGATACTGATGTCATGTTTGAGATCTTTCTGGTCTAATTGCTTATTTATTAAACAAAAACTTTTTTAGTTTTGTTCTAAAACTATATATACTTTGCAGGTTCCTTATCGGAGGTGGAATATTATTCCAGCATTTCGATGCAGCATAACGAAAACTACCTCCAAAAGCGATAGAGGCATGATATTGTGTAGAGAGCTGCATCGAAAGCTGGCAAGCACTACATGATCTAGCGTAGACCTCCACGTTAACTTTTGAAAAAGATATTGTGGTGTTGTATGCTTCAACACCCCCAAAGAGAAGACAGGCGAGATGTAGCTTTCGCCTATGCTTCATCTTTAAAGAGTATTTATTTAAAAAAAGGCGTGACGTGATCTCTCAGTGGGACATCGAAGCAATAACGGGCACACGCGTTTTGCACTCGTTGCACTAGTCTGCGTTCTAGCTAGGAGTCGGTATTAGTAAGTATTTTCAAAAAGATCATCATCTGATCGACGATCATCTGGTTTCCATAGAACAAGCATTGCTTGGGTTGGGAATAAATGATACTGTGTGTAGTGTCCAGCATTGTTTATTTATGATGTTAGAAACATTAACGAGTTTTTTATCTTCGGAAATTCTTGTCAAAAGCGATTTAGATTGTAGTTAGTTAAGTAACGTACGCATATTCAACTATAAACCTATAAATAAAATTGCAGCCAGTAGGTACCTATTAGGTACACCACATTTTCCAATTGTCTAGCGAACAAGACAATATGCTCTACGAGTATTATTCATTCCAAACACATTATCGGCATGTCAATACCGCTCGCTTTGAATGTATGATGAGCAACAGAGTTAAGCCAATGGATATCGATATTATAATATATGTGGATAGAAATGATTTGGTTAGTGTTATGTAACAGTAACACATATAAATAATATGTGTATAAACTGTATTAAGATACATATTAAAGTACTTCATATAACGCAGTAGGTTATTGTTATCTGTAATGTTGTATGACTGTGTAAAAAAATAAATTGAAATTTAAAATTAAAAAAAAAAACATAAATCATTAAAGAAACAAAAATCCATAGGTATTTATTTATTTATTTAGAAAGTCACACCATCAAAAGGAACACTTTTATTTTAGTACTTTTAGTTATTTTTTTTATCTTAGTTACCTCACAACTCCTTCGTTATGAAGCAATTTAGAAAATTCTTTTTGAGTTCGAATTGATACCCTATTAGTTAGGTCCCATTTTTTTTTAAACTGATTAAATGATGGGATCCATGTGGAATTAAATAGTTGGCATAGTGTCTACTGGATTCCCTAGAGGCATAGTTACAAGGCCTAAATTTTAAACTTGCAGTGGGGTTTTAGTTTCACTTTTATAATATTTGCTCGATTTTACACCCAGTTCTGATGATGGAATCCATGATAAATCGAGTAGAATATTCAAATACAATAGTGTAATAGGCGCTCATATAGGGAGCAGTTCGGGTATTTTCAGCAACAAGTCAAGGCTTTATATGCAGTTGGTATTTTGTTGAAAATTTAAAGAATTCTACACAATCCCACCCCGACTCCGTCCGATACATCAAATTTAAAACCTACGGCTCCGACTCCGATTCCGGTGGAAACCGCCTCCGTAACATTCCTGTCGCTAATGTAATAAAAATGTACTTACGCGTTCAGTTTCTCATGGTATTCTTCCTTTTTTAGCCGATGCTTCTTGAAGGATTCCTTGAAATTACGCGACCGCTCACAGAACTCGTTGAATATATCTTCTAGGTTCGCTACAACTGCCGTCCATCCCTGATAAATAAACAAATAGATAAACGGCATTCACGATCCAGTGTTTATTTACACAATATTTATACAAACAACAGAGTTAGGTATTTCACACGAGGCGTCCTTAATCATGTTCTATGGGAATCAAATAAGTTTAATGACGAATATTATATAATTATGCAAATGTTGAATTTGAACGAGGTTGTTGCGCTTTCATAGCTACACAGAGACGACAGACGACATCAAGACGGGCAAGACCCCCCGTATTACGTATCTTGCGACATGTTTGCAACAGGCAAGGATCTCGTGATCATGGCTACCAAGCGTCAATTTTAATTCAGTTATCAGATGTTGTTGTATATCCGTCACAAAGTTAATTCACGCACTGACGTTTCACAGCGGTGATCGCGAGATAAACGCCAGTTGCAAACCTGTCGCGATACGTAGTCAGCCTGCCGGATAAGCATTGCTATGAATCTGGTTGAATGGAAGAAGCATGTGTTGAGGCCTACACTCAACAAAAGGTGGAACTGGGCTTATGAAGACGACGAAGAATAGGAAAGGGTTTATACGTTTAATCCGGTTACAACGAGTTAAATCCGCGGGCAGAAGCTAGTTTGATACAACACATTGAACCATTTCAATACATTCCTATTAAAACTATTTCTGTTCCGCGGCGAATATCTTTGTGCTAAGATATCTAAGTTCACACAAGGATAGCCGAGAGAGTTGTAGGAAACCCACATTTGTTACCACTGACCACTGGATGCTATAGGCACGATTTAATATGACGTCACGTGTAGGCTCGATATTTTGATAAGCTGATAACAACAGATATTCCCAGACCATCTCCAGACATTATTATTTTAATTTTGACCTAATGTGGTTTGCACTTGAAACTCTACAGTTTTTAGAAAATATTTTAATGGGGAGAATCTAGCCATGTCTCAACTTGAAGCAGTTCCTATCAGATTTGATTCAGCCCAGCTCGCGGTTGTGAGCAAATTTACAAGAGTTACTCAGCAAGCGCTGTGTAGGACACCCACCAGCGAGATGGAGTGACGATTTGCGAACGGTCGCTAGTAAACGCTAGATGCGGCAAGACAGGGTGAGATGACGGTAATTGGATGAGCTATGCTGCTCGTAGACCAGCTAATGGCAGCTCCTCGAAACTTCCAGCGCAAGGTGACCGAACTGATGTGCCAGCGTCGCACAAGTTATCTATCACAGTGCGCACGCGAGAAGCCGTTACCCAATAAACACGATACAGTCTAGAAATTAACATTGGAATCGAAGTAAAACTAACCTGATGCTGCAAATGCTGCTCGTGAACCAGCTGATCGCAGCTCCTGGAAACTTCCAGCGCGAGGTCACTGAACTGCTGGGCCAGCGTCGCGCAAGTTATCACAGTGTGCACGTTGGGCGTCATAGAACAGCATTTGTCCACGGCTGCCCTGAGATCGGAGACGGACTTGCCGTCGAAGACGCTGCGTGTGTCGCATGAGAATTCGCCAGCACTGAGTTCCCCGATTGGACTTAGATCGCCGCACACTAAAACCCAACACACGTAGTTGTAAACACAAACTATAACCAAATGTCATGATTTATATAATGTAGTCTTGTAAAATTAATCTTACACCTCATCTAGAAAAATAATAAATTTAAATGTTGAAAAATTTAATTGGTCTATACTTCAAATTAACATGTTTTTATATGCAATATTTACGGGATATATGCCAAGATTTAAGGCAAGAGGAGGGAAACGGGGGAGGCTTTTGCCCAGCAGTGGGACAGAATAGGCTAAGTACTAAAAACTGTGTTTATTATTATTATGTTGCTGTCCTCATTTTGTCTACTCTAAACAGGCTGCTGGATCTCACTGCTGGGCAAAGGCCTCCCTTCTACTCCTCCCCTTATCCCGGTCTACGGCTTCTGTCCGGCAAACTACGCAATGCGCATCCAGTTCGTCTCGTTATCTCCGTCTGGCCCAACCACGAGACTTTTTTGGGCTTTGTAGGACCCACTGTATGGTAATTTATGTCCTCATGCCAAACATACTATTGTAGCAGTAGAAATTATTGTGAAGAGTTCATCCAGGAAAGTATACAATGTCTACATTGCTGTGTTCCGGTTTGGAGGGTGAGTGGGCCAGTGAAATTATTGGTACATAGACTTTACAACAACTCTGTCTCAGGGTGACGGGCGCAATGCAATACAGCGTTCGTCACGTGCTTCGTGAAAGTGACCACTGTGGTATTGCAGTTGTAAAAGTTACCGCTTAACAACAGGTGGGCCTTGGGCTTGTCCCGTCATTTTATCATATAAAAAAAAGACATAAATAAAGCTTTAGCAAAGCAAACCCTTTCCTTACAAACCATACACAGTAAACAATATACAGTCAGGTATATAGAATCACAACACCAGATAAGGCTTGATAAGCTGCTTGGTGAATAGCCTAGCAACCGCAAGTAAATACTGTTTAGTCTCTCAGTTTAATTTAGATATTTGTTCAGGGTGTTCTGGGTGTTTTTCTATATATAATAAAAATATCTATCTATGTAGTATAATGTATTAAGTATATCAGTCATCTAGTACCCATAACATAAGCTCTGCTTAGCTTGGGGCTAGATGATGCTGTGTGATTTGTCCAGCATTATTTATTTATTTTATTTTATTATGCCATGCTGTTTTTGCAGTGCGCACAAAAGTTATGGTACAAGCTAGGTCTAAACCTTATTTTTTATTACTTGTGTTGTTAATCTTGTATCGTGTATTGTGTGCCTTAATAAATAAATAAATAAATAAATTATATTTTCAATAAGTAGGTACCATAAATATAGGCATATCTTATTGAGTGCTGTACCTAAACATAGTTAATAAAATTCTATGAAAAAATAAAGTCATTAAATAATGTGTACAAGTTTTCAATTTTTTTTTTTTCACTTAATACTATAAAACTTTCTACTCATAATGTATTTAAGATTATAACTCAAACAAATATTAGTGATTTGTCAACAGCTCAGCGTGGAATCACCTACTATTAGGTATTATAATTTAAACTCCCATCACAACTCTTGCGAAGAGATAATAGGCTACTGGATAAAAAAATATTTTTAGTCTATTACATATTTGTACATTTTTTTGCATAATATATATCATATCAAATGAAAGGAAATGGTCTATAGAATGCAAAACCTTAGAAAGCAGGTTATCTAGCTTTTACTTTGTGTTGGGAGTCAATTAAAATTTGATCTGACTGATGGACTGAATGGAATTTTGATTTCCATACCATGTCAAGTACCATATTCGAAATGCGGCAAAGTTACTTTGACTGTGTACAATACATTAAATCATGCACACTACCTTGATAATTTCCAAAAACCTGAACCAATTTTGATAAAACATGTCTAATAACCACCACTAGAAAACCAGCTCTCAAATAAAACAAACCACAACAACCATGTACATCTGTTCATGCATTTAAGAGCATGGTGCCACAGGTAAACACACACTTTATTATGCATCAGGGGTTAAAATATTAATTAATAATTAAAAGATAAACTTACATGACTGCTGGAAATGACTCTCCTTAACAGATGGCTTGATAAACATAAAGATAGGGTTGGAGTCGGTGCCAGCACTGTATGAAGACACCATGTGATCCGACTGCAACACCTCTCCACCACTTATGAGGAGAACCAGGGAATTTGATGGCACTTTTGTTTTCCGTTCAATTGCAAATTTCAGACTTGCAACACTGTAATAAATTAATGATCAATTTGAAAATGCATTTTAATCCATGTGGCCTGTAGTATGGCAATGGACCATGATGCATAAAGAGAGAAAGGGTAGACCTTTGCCCAACACTGGAACCAAGTTAAAATTAAAGTACTTATACAGTGTTGGTTAATTTTTGTTACATTAACCTGCATTGTCCCATAAACAATTAAAATATAATTTAAATTGGTAATTCATGTATGATTTGGCTTCAACAATTTAGTTTTAATTGCTGTAGTGTTGTAATTTAAATGCCAGTAAATGCATGATGTGTAAATGCTTTTATGTTATGAGTATGTGTCAGTCAGGGGCAAAAGAGTCACTGATAATTATTTATTATTATTATTATAAGCCCATCTGATCCCACGTCTGCCGTATGCCAGGTGAACTGTGGGCCAAGGCAGTCACTGAATGGCGTCCTGACCCGGCGAGAAGGCGACGCGGCAGACCAAGACGTAGATGGCGGGACGAACTCGATCAACTCCGAGTTGACTGGAGGGAAGTGGCTCAGGATCGAGATGCATGGAGGGAATCGAGGGAGGCCTTTGCCCAGCAGTGGGATCAGATGGGCTTATAATAATTATTATTTAATTACTGTTATAAATTGGAGCCTTTTGTTGGGTATAACTTGTACATCTTGATCTTTATCAACATAAATACAACTAAACTAAGTTGTTTAATAAAAAACTTATGCTAGAAAATAACTAAACAAACTCTTTGCATTGCGCATTGAGTTATACTCACTTCTGTAATGTCAAAGTCATATCATATGTGGTCATCTGACCAGAATCCACATGGAAAACATACAGCATCCTGGCAGTGTTCTACAGTTCACAGCTCAATATTATACTCCAGTTTGTATCAGCTGACAGTTGTATACTCCATCTACACTGAAATAAAAACTACTATTAGCACATTTTATATGGTTGTACATTTAACATTTGATCTTTAACAATTTTGTGCCAAATATAACTATATCAATAATCGTTTCTAGATTAGCTAGAACTTAATTAGTTATCTATGTATGTAAGTATACATAAATAAACTGTTTCTTTGTTTGAAAATATATGTTATGGAAGATTATGTCTAGGTAAACTGAGCATCAGATTATTATTATACTTATTTGTAACTACTAATAAACCGAAACTAATCGAAGATTAGGCTACGCATAGAAAATAGAGGTAGGCTTTGTCCAAAATAAACATCGTCATTGAAACGGTAGCCAGGTTAGTAAGTGATAATTTTAATATCAAGGCGGTCTCCACACAGGGGCGTAATCCAAATAGCAACATCTAATTTAAATGTATTCAAAAGAACGACCTGTTTTTGCGTTGGTCTAATTTGATGCAAAAACAACAAAGCTACAGAGCAGAGCACTTACGCAGTGTAGATCACGCAACAAACCAGTGAAGCATATCCAATGAATTTAAAAATGAATGACAGTTTCATCAAAAGTAAGCTAGTAAAGAACAGTTAGAATTGAAGTAATTACCCAAACAATTTATTAATTATACACGAGCTCTGGAATTTGCAAAAACACTACCATTTCCTTCGATTCACAAAAACCAATCCAATCACCTAACAAACAGCTGACATAACAATAACATGACATGCCATGACATAACATAACAATGACATCGGACAACGAATGACTCTGACTGTTGACAGTTCTAAAATAAAGGTACTTACAAACTTCAAAAACTGTGGTAGATGTTTGTATGATATTGTAGATATGTTATATAATAATATGATATGTAAGGGTGTTTCGTATTTTTGTTAGCCCCTCAAAGCCCAACCCCATGCCCGTTCAGACCATATATGCCCCTCACCCTCACGTTGGGCGGACACTTGCAACAAAATTACTTAGCGGGTGACCAAACGGGTAATGGCAAACACGTGATTGTGTGTGTGAAGTTTTTTAATAGATCTGTTCAATTATCTATAGCAATAAAGGTTCACTGCTATAGATAATTGATCAGGCGCATTTTTGTTATAAAAAAGCATCATCTTCTCTAGGTAGACGACCTCCGTTCTGCATTATTTATATTTTATGTTTATACATATGTATATATGTTATATACCTCTATGTTTATATTTTAAACTCGTAATATAAAAGAAAGTCGTGTTAGTTACACTATTTATAACTCGAGAACTTCTAAACCGATTTGGCTGAAAATTGGTAAGGATGTAGCTTAGAACCAGGAGACGGAGGCTTACTTTTTGTTGCGTAAATTAAATAAGAAGGGGTTAAAATAGACGATGAAATTTTGTATGGAAAAATCGTTTTTCTCACTTGAAAAACTTAAAAATTTCTGTATAAGAATTTAACACTTAATGAACCTGTGTATCAGAATTCATCAAAAATCGTCCTTAGGGGATGTGATTTTTGAAAGAAAATATAGGGTATGAAAATTTGTTGGGGAATATTTTTTTCACTTGATTTACGTGAAATTAACTAATAGGGTAAATAATAGGGTAGTTGTAGGGTAAGTTGTAACTAGTGGTTGTAGTAGGTGGGATACGAAGTTCGCCGGGACAGCTGGTATTAAAATAAATAAATCGAAATAAATCTCATATTCCTCCCTCATGATCTTAGAGATCCATAATAGTGGCTTATGCCCAGCAGTGGCAGCAGTGGATATGGACAGCAAACCTATGGCTGAGATGTTGAAATAAATCTGATAGCCAGTTGTGACACAGGAAGGAAATTGCGGGTTCGATTCCCGCCGCGTGATAAATGTTTATAACGTAGGTAGGTACCGTATTATAATCAGTACCTGAATGTACTTACTGATTAGGTTAGGGAGTTTTTCTTTATTTATTATTGAAGGACTTCCATGTACTCGCAGTTATATAATTAATATAGTTATTTACATACGATTTATTTAAGAATCTACTACCTTTTAGGTAAATAATATCAGTCATTTATTTATTTATGTATAAATAATAGGCTAGGCATCCAACAAGAAAATCACACTAAGTTCTAAAAATAATGTTGACTGTGTGTTTCCTCAATTACAGGTTGCCACAGCGTGCACAATTTAGCGACTAAACAGTTTACTACCACTTCAAACATAAATCTAAATAAAATTAAAAAGTAGAGTAGTTGAACCAAAAATAACAAAAGAAACAATTTGAATGTGTAAAACATTTGAACAAAATATACGAGATTTATAATTAATGGGCCCGCCCGAATCTAAGGAGTAGCACAAAAGTCAATTAGTTGAAGTAGAACGCGATGGTATAAATCCGTCCTGTGAGTCAATAATAATATAATAATAAAAGTTCTTTATTGTAAAAAATTACATTTTACAAAAGGTGGTTTATCGCTTACTACGATTTCTTACAGTCAATAAGGTAATGTTTCAGATTCCAGGTTAAATGATTCGTGATTAGTTTTTCAAAAACCTTCCCCAATACCGATAAGATAGAGATCGGTCTATAGTCATTGATTTTGTTTTTGTCCCCTGATTTAAATATGAGAACATTTTTCCCTCTTTCCATATATTCCTGACATCAAAGAAGCATTATAAACTTTTTGCAGAGGTTCTGCTGAGGGCAATGCACATTTTTTAATGAATATTGGTGGAGTATTATCAATTCCAGCGCCTTTGTACTGGTCTAGAGTCTTAAGCGTCTTTTTAATTTCTTCTGCGCCTAGATGAATGATATCATCTGTACAAATTACTACAATGTGGTTGCAATAAACTATTTGAATTTGAATGGAACAGAGAGAAGTTGAGGTCGTGATATTATTCGAAGCTAAGGTAAAGTCGGCGGTTGAAGTTAGTGACGAGTCGGCTGAGTAAACTGAGGCAAAATTTTCAGCGAACATGTTGCAGATTTCTTCATCTGTAGGTACACGCAATGCTGTCTTTGTAGAAAATTTCTGCTGGGTAATTTGCCGCCACCTTTTTTTAGCTTTAATATAAGTCCAAAATTGTTTAGATTTTTTTGTAACGGCGCTGTCCATACGTTCAATATATTTTTAAAGCATTTTTTTTTTAAGTCGAGGCAATTGCTACGTAATTCCTCGAACCATTCAGAGTGTAAAGGGTTATTGTACCTATTTCTTTATTTTTATATTAAAGCATACGTATCAGCTCTTTGGAATACATAATTCATAATTCATTTATTGTTTGTGAATCAGGTACAAATAGTTAGGTGGTAGGTGGTAATACATTTCGTTCTCTAGATTCTGCCACTAGGGCATACATATACCATATAGGGTAGTTCTTATATTTTGTTTTTTCATAGGAACGTTTTCTTTAATGATCTCGTTAAGTAAAGAGTAAAATATAGTAACCATTTAATTAACATCATTAATGCACTGATTAAATTTCGTTCCAATCAACTAACTCAATTTTATTTGACATAATATCATAGTCTGCTTTAAATAAATTAGGCCTTGGTATTATATTTTCTGGTACCTAATGATTTCGTGTTAAAACAAAAAGGAATTGATAATTCTGGGGGGGGATGTAGACTATCAACTTTTGATCATGATTCAGAAAGTTTCAGTTTCGTTATACTTTTATTACTAAGGACTAAGTCTAATAATCCGTCATTAGTGTTGTGAATGTAGTTAAATTGGTGTAGATCATTAAGGGCGGCAAAACTTATAAAACTTGTATTGAGGTCAGAGTTTGAACCAGTTGCAGTACAATGTAGGTCATAAGATTTTTCCAGTTTAATTAAAATAAGTTAAAGTCACCTGCAGTGACCACATGATCGCAACTCGTTTCGAGGTTAAGATTTTCAATTACATTATCAGTGTAACTCTGAAGATCGTCCAGCTGTAAGGGAGGTCGTAAATAGACTTCGCACAACCATAATCTACTAGTCTTATTACCGTTTTTACAAGTGATGTTAACAAATACATCTTCACACTTACTTTCAAACTTGTTAACTTTTACGGAATTTAAATATTTGGCAACTGCTACTAATACCCCACCCACCACCGTTTTTCTTTTCGAAAACCTTCTTGTTTCTCGGTCTTTCCTATGCACAACTTAATTGTCTCATCAAAAAGTTCTGAATCGTAAACACAGTCGTTTAACCACGACTCCGTAAGGACAATGACATCCTAAGACTGTAGCTTAGTATTCAAGTAAAAATCTGTTGTTTTAGTTTTCAAGCCTCTGATGTTTTGATAGTAAGTATAGGTATATTAAGATGAGTGCTTTTTATAAAGAGTATAGTTATCTAATTGATTATTTACAATGCGAAACAAATAAAATTATTTTCGAAAATTCATAATAAGTTGTTTCTCATAGCACAACACGGGCTGCCGTGATGTACTTAAGTATTTTATCCTTCCTTACCTTACTTTGGTAGTTACTTTACTTAGGTAACTATTTTCTCACCTACTTCCTGTACCTACTTAAAATAACATGAATAGCCTGTAAGTATTATGGTTCGATGTATTCAATGATGTCTCTGTGATTCACAGGGTGAAAACCGGCAGTGATCACCGAATTGTAAGGGGCACATTGAATATCCACTAGTTTGGTTACGCGAAAATATTTTTTCGACCCTTAATTGGTTTGCGTTTTGGCGGGAAAAACGGCGGGCGCTCCGCGGGCGCTCCGCGTCAGCGCTAAGTGGATACTGGCTCGGTTTTTACAATGGAGCGTAGCGTGGTATTTACGCTCTATGGAAAGGGTTTGAATGAAGCTTGTCAGTAGAATCATTCATAATGTAGTCTGTGTTCGGGATATACAGCGTAAAAATTATTTTCTATTAATTATTGATTTAATTTTATATAAAAAATACTTTTGTTTGTAATTCAAAATGTATTATCATATATCTACATGTTTTGCGGTATGTACATAGTATGTGGTATAACCTCACTATATATAACATAACATTTAGGTGTCTTAGAACAAAATATTTTTTGATCGTAATTATAAAGTGCATTTTTTATGCATTTTTTTTGCGTAATCTTTTTTTTAATTTTAATTTAATCGAATAAAATTATTTTTTCTTGGGCTACGTAAATTTTATTTGTTATTGTCATTGTCAACTTCATTGAGAAGGCTACAAAACAAAGAAGAAGTTGATAAACACCATAGTTTAAAAATGACAATTGTTTTCGTGGAACGATGACTCAACGATGACTCACTGGTCAGTTTACTTACCAAAACCAAACGACGGCTAAAAAATCTTGGTAAGTAAACTGACCAAAACCAAACGAGCGGTTATGAACGTTAAACTTGAAAGGTCCCGTTTGATGAAATCTACGCTCCGACCCACTCGCGCACATATCCAAAACCTCGAGAGCTTTCAACTCGAACTCGCAAATCGCTTTGACTGTCTAGGAGTAGATGCATCGGTGGACGAGATCAATAACAGGTTCGTAGAAACCGTCCATACGGTGGGGTCCCAGTTCTTTAAGACCCCCCGTACTAATAGACCTCAGAAACTTTCTGATGACACCCTAAACCTCATGGCTGAACGACGTTCTTTGCGACTGCAGTCTCCCGATGATGCTCAGTCACATAGGCAGCTCAATAGACAAATTTGGAAATCCTTGCGGCACGATATTCGTACCTTTAATACAGCCAGTATTAAAGATACGATAGAGCGGAATAAAGGCTCCAAAGTGTTCGCGAGAGATAGTTCTATTGGGCAGAGCCAGATGACGAAGCTGAAGAGGGAAGATGGCAGCATAACGTCAAGTAAAGCAGAAGTGTTAAGGGAAGTCGAAAGGTTCTATGGACGGCTCTACGATTCGGTCACTAAACCTGTTTGCAGTGCGGCCAACGACCCAAGAGCTAAACTGACCCGACATTATACCGAGGATATCCCGGACATCAGCCTGTACGAGATCAGGATGGCCTTGAAACAGCTTAAGAACGACAGGGCGCCGGGTGAGGACGGAATCACTTCAGAGCTTCTGAAAGCGGGTGGATCACCGGTACTTAAAGTCCTTCAGAAGCTATTTAATTCCGCCTTGCTTGAAGGTACGACGCCGAAAGCATGGAACAAGGGCGTGGTGGTTCTGTTTTTCAAGAAAGGTGACAAAACCTTACTTAAGAATTACAGACCCATCTCGCTGTTGAGCCATGTTTATAAGCTGTTTTCAAGGGTCATCGCGAACCGTCTCGAACGCAGGTTTGATGACTTCCAGCCTCCCGAACAAGCCGGGTTCCGAAAAGGCTACAGTACCATAGACCACATACATACGCTGCGGCAAGTCATACAGAAGACCGAAGAGTATAACTTGCCGCTATGTCTTGCGTTTGTGGACTATGAGAAAGCCTTCGATTCGATCGAAACATGGGCGGTGCTTGAGTCTCTCCAACGATGCCGAATTGACTATCGGTACATCGAAGTGTTGAAGTGTTTGTATACAAACGCCACTATGTCAGTCCGAGTACAAGAACAGAGCTCGAAGGCGATTCCCTTAAAAAGAGGCGTAAGACAGGGAGACGTAATCTCTCCGAAACTGTTTACGACCGCTTTGGAAGATGCCTTCAAGCTCCTGGAATGGAAAGGGCTGGGCATCAATATTAACGGCGAATACATCACTCACCTTCGATTTGCCGACGATATTGTGGTCATGGCAAAGTCGATGGAAGAGCTCAGCACGATGCTCGAAGGCCTCAATCGAGTCTCCCAGCGGGTAGGCCTTAAAATGAACATGGACAAGACGAAAATCATGTCAAATGTCCATGTCGTGCCTGCCCCAGTTATGGTTGAGAACTCGGCTCTTGAAGTTGTCGACGCGTACGTATACCTAGGACAAACAGTCCAATTAGGTAGGTCCAACTTCGAGAAAGAGGTCAATCGTCGAATCCAACTCGGATGGGCAGCGTTTGGGAAACTTCGCAACGTCTTTTCGTCCAACATACCTCAGTGCCTTAAGACGAAAGTCTACAACCAGTGTGTGTTACCAGTGATGACATATGGAACCGAGACGTGGTCCTTCACTATTGGCCTTATGAACAAGCTCAGAGTCGCTCAACGAGCTATGGAGAGGGCTATGCTCGGGGTTTCTCTACGGGATCGAATCAGAAATGAGGAGATACGTAGAAGAACTCGGGTCACCGACATAGCCAAACGGATTAGCACGTTGAAGTGGCAATGGGCAGGCCATATAGCGCGCAGAACAGATGGCCGATGGGGCAGCAAAGTTCTCGAATGGAGGCCACGGATCGGCAAGCGCAGCGTAGGACGTCCACCTACAAGATGGGCAGACGACTTGGTGAGAACTGCTGGTCGGCGGTGGATGCAGACGGCTTCCAACCGCAGTACTTGGAGATCAATGAGGGAGGCCTTTGTCCAGCAGTGGACGTCCTACGGCTGAAATGATGATGATTATGGTTCGTAATAAATACAGAATGGCTTTTACGTAAGTATTTTATCCTTCCTTACCCTACCTTGGTAGGTACTTTACTTAGGTACTTACCTATTTTCTGACCTACATCCTGTACCTACTTAAACAAACTTGAATAGCCTAGGTATAAGTATTATGGGTCGTAATAAATACAAATGGCTTCATTGTTCAACTGTTTTACGTATGTAGGTCAACCTACAACTACAAGATAGGTGTAAGTACCTGCACCCACATTACCTATGGTGTTAAAATATTTGGTAGGTACCTGCAAGTTAACACAGTCTGTGCAAAACTGATAGTTAATCAACCCTTCGTCAGAAGTAGATAGATGTACCTACTACACTCTTAGCCGAATTAAAAGACAAATTCTATTATTTTCGCTAAGAATCCTGGGCGGGACAAATATACACGTCAAGCAGATACTTATTTCGTTTTAAATCTTTGTCGTTTCGTACCAAAGTCGCAGTACCTACCCACCACTTTAAAACGAAAGAAATCTAAACAATAGAGAGCACTTAAAAATCGATTAGATAATACGATAATAATATATATAAGTACTGATAAATGATAAAAACATACAAGCTGCATGACGTTGATCGAAATTAATTTCTACCTACGTTGGAAAGTAAGTACCTACCCTTTTAAGGAGGTCAAAGTCAAAGTCAAAGTCAAATAGTTTATTGTAACCATGTTGTACAAAAGATCTTATTAAATAAAAGTTTCAGACATGGACCCGGCTAGGGCACAACAATATTATAATGACGCTAGGTGACAATTAATATTAAATAAAAACATTATTCAAAATTTTTACACATAACAGACTAAACAAAAAACAATAATATAATATGTACTTAACTTAGGAATCTTATAACTATTTATAATATATTTTAAAAACCTACAATGTTGCTTTTGAAGCGTAATAATAACATAAGATACGGCTATACTAAGGAATGGTGTAACATACATAAAATTAAAAAATATACAATCTACTGGTCTAAAAATTCTTGCAGGCTATAGAAACTGTGCTCTATTAGATATTTTTTAAGGATAGCTTTAAATTTGAATAGTTGGCTTTCGTTTTGAATTTCTTTGGGTATTTTATTGTAAATTTTTATGCACATTGCATGAGGTCCTGTGTGAAAGATGTGTAATTTTGAAAATGGGTTATCTAGTCTAGTTCGAGGCCGCAAATGTTTTGGACGGTTATAAATTTTGAAAAAATTTAAATTCTTTTTTACAAAAATACTAATTTCTAATATGCATGGTAATGTTAGAATTTTTTCATTAATAAAATATGGTTTACAGCTTGTCATTTCATGGAGGTTATGGATGATTCTAATACAACGTTTTTGTAGAGTAAATAATTTAATTACATCTGAACTATTACCCCAAAGTATTACCCCATATTGTAACCAGGAATGCGCATAAGCATAGTAGGCGGTGGTAGCGGTTTTAATATCGGTAGATGTCTTTAGTTCGTATAATGCATAAGTGAACCTAGATAACTTTAAAGCTACTTGTTTAATATGTCCTTTCCAGTTCAAGTGTGAATCTATGTGCATACCCAAGAGGGGGTAGATGTCAACGTTTTCTATATGGGTGTTTTGAAAAGTGTATTTAATAGTTAGAGGTTTTTTTTGGTAGGGCCTAAATTGTATAATCTTAGTTTTAGTGAAGTTCAACTGAAGGTTGTGATCACTTAGCCAATTAACTATTTTTGACAAAGTGGAATCTAGGATGTTTTCTATGTTGGAGTCAGATTTACACGGGAGTACTACTGATATGTCGTCTGCAAATAAAGAACAGGATGAGTCGATCATTTTTGGTAAATCATTTATGTAGATGAGAAATAAAATACAACCAAGGACACTACCCTGAGGGATGGATCTAGTGACATACGCTTTTTTTGATGTAATTTTTCTAATGGTTCCTGTTCTATGGTCGTAATGATCTATTTCTACAAACTGAACTCGATTTTTGAAGTAAGAGATAAACCAATTAAGACTTGGACCTCTAATGCCAATACCATGAAGCTTTTTTAAGAGGATATTAAATAAAACTCTGTCATAAGCTTTGCTCATGTCAAGCAGCATACCGATGGCGTATTTTTTATCATCTATAATATTTAATATTTCGTTGACATACTTATACACTGCGTATGATGTAGATCGATTTTTTCTAAATCCGTTTTGGCAATCATTGAAAATCTTAAATTTTTCGCAATAAGAGTTTAGTCGGTTTGACATTGCGGTTTCTATAATCTTAGTAAATGTTGTCAGTAATGCAATTGGTCGATAGTTGTTAATATCTTTATGGTCGTCTTTTTTATAAAGTGGTTTTATAATAGATATTTTCATAGCGTCAGGAACGCATGATTCCGTGAATGACTGATTTATTAAGAATGAAATCGGTGATGCTAACTCTATTGCACATCTTCTTATAAGCATGGGGGGTAGTTCGTCGTAACCGAAGCTTCTTTTATTTTTCAAATTTCTTATTATTTTACATATTTCAAGTGGTGTAACGGGGTACAGGAACATTGAATTTTCGACTGGCGCTATAACTGGTTGCCCCAATGGCGTGAATGAAGAATCATTTTCTCCAATAGATGTAAAGAATGAGTTAAATGCGTCTGCTATTAGAAAAGGATTATCTGTAGTGATGTTATTAATTTTTAGCTTTATATTTGTTTTTGGTTTTGGTGGTAGTTTGTTCGTTTTTTCTTTTACTATGTGCCACATTGCTTTGACGATGTTATCTGAATTTTGAATTTTTTTGATACATTGTATTTTTTTTGAGGCAAGGACAGTTTTTTTTAGTGTTTTTTCATATTGTTTATAGTCTTTGTTAAGAAGAGGATTATTTGTTTCGGTTATTAATTTTTTTAGTAGTCTTTTGTTTGCGCATGATTGCCTAATCCCTTTCGTTAGCCATGTTTTTTTATTGTTATGTTTTATTTTTATTTTTACCTTGGGGATACATTGGTCTAATAGTATTTTTATAACTTCAGTAAATGTGTTATAATTATCAGAAGTATTTTTTCCTGTTATAAGAATATCATTAAAATCAACCTTCTTCAATTCCGTCAAGAAGTATCGTACATTTTTTTCGTTAAATAATCTTTTTTCCATAACCCAGTTTTTTTGTTTTTTTTGTTTTTTAACTTGCGTATGTAAAAGCACTCCCATGTGGTCACTAAATCCATATTCTTTCACAGTTACAGTAAAGCTATCGTTTTTAAAATTTGTAAATATAAGATCTATGCAGGAACTTTTAGTTTTATCGGTTTTTCTGCAAATTCTTGTTGGTTCGTTTACATGTTGAGAAAAATTGTGACAACGCATCAGATTTAAAAGTGTTTGTGTTAAGGAGGTACTTGTAACATGAACCAGGTAGTGAGGTTCTTAAATTTTGAGAACTGATTGCTTCTACTTATTAACATGGTACATCCACCTATAAATTACATTTAATTTTTAAGTAGCTCTACCCAGTAATTTAGGGGAACCTTGTGTACCTCGGACCGGGATTTTTCAAAAAATCATTAAAAAAACGGTGCCAGTTATTGTGATAGAACAAAAAGTGTCTTGTAGTATGATATTAAAGTTTAATATGTTGAATACTCGGAACCATAGACAAACTCTAACTTAGTCTAAACCAGGCTTTAACAAAAAGAGGCACTTGTCTCAAGGTACAACAGGGGTGATGTACCTAGGGCCTACCCATGTTGTACCTTGGTCACCCCAATAAATGCGTTTTGAGTTAAACATTTTCTGTATTTTAAAATTTGTCTCTAACTTAGTCTAAACCAGGCTTTAACAAAAATAGGCACTTGGCTCAAGGTACAACAGGGGTGATGTACCTAGAGCCTACCCATGTTGTACCTTGGTCACCCCAATAAATGCGTTTTGAGTTAAACATTTTCTGTATTTTAAAATGATTTGTCAGTTCATTCGTAACATCTAATTTATTAAAACAACAATCAACATAAAATGGTTTTATTTTCTTTATAGTAGGTATCTAATTTAATTTAGATTGGTGGTGGAGGTCTACGCTTACCACGTTGGTGCAGCGCAGGTCAGACGTGATCGGATGTACATTTTGTACATCCGCAGCTTGGTGAGTGGAATGTGAGTGGAGTGAGGTGGCTGAGTGGGAGATGGGAGTCCAAGACAGGTCGGAGAAGCCCCCGGGCAGCGCGAGCTTGGCCGATCGCGCGATCTACCTGAGGCTGCATACTCAACGACCGGTCTATCTCCACTCCAAGGTACCTTGCGTGCGGAACCCATGTAACATCCTGGCCAGCCATCCAGGCCTAGAAGATGCAGAGGAGGAAGGATGCTCCTGCGTCGGGTGAAGAGAAGCGCCGCCGTTGCCCACATTGACAGCGATGCGCCACTTGTTCAGCCATAGCGGGAGGAGGCTGAGGAGCTGCTCCTCTTGGTGCATCCTCTTGGTGACGAAGGCGGGGCTGGTGGACGACGCGAAGTAAGCGCTGTCGTCCACGGACAGTCCGAGGGTGACTTCTCCCTATGCCCGGCTGGATAAATCGTGCCAGGGTGGGGATGTCATCCGTTTACAGCGCGTACAAAACGGGCGAGAGGCAGCTGCCCTGCAGTACGCCGGCCGCCGGCTTCGATAAGGCGAGTGGAAGATGTGGCCTCCTCGACCGTGACTGCGAACCGTCTATTGGCGAGGAAGGATGCCACAATCTTAATGAGGGCTGGCGGCGTGCTGGTCTGCAGCAGTTTAAACACCACCAATCAAATCATAGCCAATATGATGTACCTCGGTCATATGTTCAAAGTACAAATGCAGATTGTGGTTCAAGGTACAACACCCCCTAGAGTTATGTTGAATCTCACTTATAATAATGAAGGACAGAATTTAGCCCAAAACAGTTTATGACGGATATAATCGTTAATATATAAGGTACCCATCAACATCACTCAATTACAAATTTAAAAGTAGCATGACAACACACAGTAAAAGATCTAAATAGAGCCAAAAAACTTACTTTCCGGTGGATAAAACTTTTCAAACGTGGTCACAACCAGACGTAGAGTAATGGCGGCCTGCAACTAATTTCACGTTTGCTTATGTAGGTTAGGTAGGACCATACGCTACCATAGTCCACATAGTACCAAACTGCCGTCAAAAAGGCTGAAATATCAATGACTAAAACCACTAAAACTAATGTCACGCCTAAACTTTACGAATTATATGTATGCAATTGCAAATGCCAAATTTACCTTGATTTTTCAGAACCCTTGCATTAATATAAGAAAAAAGTTGTTGAATTAATACTAAGGTATTATATATGTATATCTGCATAGAATTTGTGGGCATAACTAGGCCTTACAACTAAAAGCTTAATGTTGTTGTTTTTTGTACTTACAATAATTTTATTTATTTTAGAGTTAATATAAGTTCTCAAGTTTTCATTGTTCCTTGTAATATGAACCTACATAGGGGGGGTAGCTTCATACTTAGGTAGGTATTTATTTCCATCAACGTCAATAATTCATAATATTTTGTGTAATCATTGTGCAGGTAGGTGCGTAAGTACCAGATGTGTAGGTGGTTAGGTAGGTAATGCAAACAATGTTCTATACTTACTTATAAGATTAGATCATATATGGTAATACCTAAGCGTTAAAAATAAACGACCATTTTGTTACATTACGTCATACCTACATGGTTCAATTATGACTTTGAAAAGAGAGAGGGAGGTACCACCGACGCGCGCGCCGGCCGCATAACATTACTCATGCGTGATCATGACAGATATTGCAATATCATTCTCAAAGTTAATGTGATCTGTGACTCTATGCCTCAGACCGGGCGCAATGCTTAGACAAGATTTATCTCGTCTAAGGCGGTTATTACACTGCCTCGCACCACGCTGCCTGTTGCGTGTCGACGCACCTACGAGTGATGCCAATCATAAAAATCTGAATTCGGTAGAAATGATCTGAAAAATCGGTATATTGAAATAAAAATCGGTAGTTTTGCATTTAACCTTTATTTTTGACTGTTCTTCATTAATTAATGAAAAAGTGAAGAAGGTGAAAGTGACGATGAATAATTACTCATCGTCACTTTCACAAATTGTGAATCCTTTTTACTTTTGGTAAGCCAACCTCTAAATTCTGTAATCAGCTCCCACTCTTTTTTTATAGGCTTATATGTACTTTTTCCGTTTGGAACCGCTAATGGTGCCTTCACCTGGATCCATGTTCTTAACTTCTTATAAATCAAACTAACTCACACAAGTAATTTTTTTGCGACGAACTGTGCTCTACTTTAACTTAAAACAAAATGTTTCACAAACAAAGACTTAACAAAGTACTGATTAAAACAATTAATATGTGAAACAGAGATACCATAATACAAATATGCTAAAGTATAACAGAGACTGAAATAGATCGCACGAACGAATGCTATTTCGTTGGAATTAATGGAATAAAAACATTTCGTCTAGTGCTGCCTTGTCTATGATTTCGGGAATACCCGACACACGTAGCAAAAAAGAGTTGTAAGATGGACGTTGGTGCTGCCAGTGCCACATATTTCTTGATAAAGTATACCTATTTAAGGGGAAGTGTTCTAGAGTTGTGTGACTTGCAAGCCGAATCGGTAGATTTTACCTCGATTGAGAGACGTATCGGTAGATTGTAAAAAAAATCGGTTAAAATACCGATTTTTCGGTAGCATTGGCAACGCTTCCTACGCGCGTTCTTGCGGGAGTGCAGATCTGCATCATCTTGAAACAAAGAAAATCATTCAAAATTCTGTCATTGTCAAATTGTGTTTCCTACTACCAGTAAAAGAAAAATTACGCCATCTCTATATGAAACGGGGGAACTAATAGGTGCTAATAGTCAAGTTTTTACTTTTTATTGAAAACGTCGAATGTATAAATAATAAATTTGGCCAGGTGCATGTCGGGCCACGCACTGTCTAGGATTCCGTAGTTACCCGTAGGCATGTTGATAATATAAGTATGTTGGTGTATGTTTTTTTTACGTTTACCAAAACATATTATTTTAACACGTACCCTATTCATTGAGTTTTCGGTTTAATGTACCTACCTTTATAATGTTCGGTAAACCGCATCACCTAAGCAACAGTTTCTCCAAAACCAAAAGTCTTTTAAGTTTTAGAAAATTGAATCTTAAAATTACAATCATTATTTTTTTTCGCTGTTTTTTGTTGGGGGGAGAGAAGAGTTCGAAAAATAGTTTCATCATTTCAGTAAAAAACAAAACTTAACTTTTCTAACTTTTAGGGTTAAGAATAAGAAAATAAATAATATATAAATAATACTGTATCAAAAGTTTAATGTTTTACAAACATTAAAATATTAATAAATTATCTATTGTATACTGATAAAAAAAAGCAATTATTCTTCAGATCAAACATGGAATGTTTCCTTATTATGTACAAACAATTGTTTACAACAATGTACCTACTATTGGATGGTTATTTCCTCACTTGTATCTTTATGACATCCAATGAAATGCAATATTTTAAGAATCAAATACATAAACACTATGTAGATATATGGATAGGACTTAAAGGTGATATGGAAATTGACCCCACTGTATAATCATATAAACTTTGATCATGACATTGCTCACGTGATTATCACAGTTGTTAATAAAAACTTACTTTGTTTCTATGCTGTTTCATTATTTTAAGGCACATTTACACAACCTAAGTGCCAAATTTATTAACCTACTTGTATTGTATTTATAAAGCTTGACACTTGCTTTTATTAAAGATTTTTTAAAATTTTGGAATGTAAACAGGAAAATTCAATTAATTACAGAAAAAACATCACAATGGGAATACCAATTAAAACATCGAGTCTTACAACAATTGCCCTTGCAATGACCTTCAAGTGACACTTTGACAATAAAAAACAAACAAAAAATTTAAAACAATTTACAAATGCAATAGTCTAGTTAGCTTAATACTTATTCCTTGAGCACCAATAGAAAACTTCACCAAGGAAAGATCCATCACCGAGTTTGAAAGTTAAAGGGTCAAAGTTATGCCACATCTGGCTTTTTCCATTTGTATGAACCTGAGTATTTGAAGTCATAGTCAGCTAGTTTTTTATCAGCTTCGACTGGGCCTCTTGAACCATACACATACTCCACCGGTCTCACATTACTTTGCTCGATGCTGTTCAAGATTGGGGTAAAGATGCGCCAAGCTTCTTTCAACTCGTCATTACGTACAAAGTGCATTTGTGTTCCAGTGAAAACATCAAGGATAAGTCTCTCATATGCATCAGGGACAGCAGCTTCTCTATAGCGCATGCTGTAAGTCAGATCCAGCTCTGTCTCCACCAAATCAAACTTCATTCCTGGAGATTTGCTCATGAGTTTTACATATAATGCCTCACCCGGCTGGACTCTGATCACCAGCTCATTTCTTTTGGCATGCCCATTGAAGATGTCACCTGGGGCATCCTTGAACTGAACTCTTACTTCAGCTTTCCTTTCATTCAGAGCCTTGCCACATCGCAGGATGAAGGGCACACCTTGCCACCGTGCATTGTTGATCCAGAGAGCAGCAAGAGCATAGGTTGGGGTAACAGAGCCCTTAGGTACAGTAGGATCATCTAAGTATCCCAGTTTCTCCTCGCCTTGTCCTTTTGGATTACCCACATACTGTCCCAGTAGAACATCTTTCAGCTCAATTGGCTCAATGTGCCTCAAAACCTTTACTTTCTCATCACGAATGTCATTAGGGTTCAAAGTCACCGGCTTTTCCATAGCCACTAGAGAAAGAATTTGGAGCAGGTGGTTTTGCATCACATCACGGATAATTCCAAAGTCGTCAAAGTATCCACCTCTACCTTCTGTTCCAAATGGCTCCTTGAATGAGATCAATACAGAAGCAATGTTCTCTCTATTCCAAGTTGGGCTGAAGATCTGATTGGCAAATCTCAAGGTCATCAAATTCTGAACCATTTCCTTACCAAGGTAGTGATCAATTCGGTAAATTTGCTCTTCCTTAAAAAGTCCAGAAAGATGATTGCTTAGCTTATCAGAGCTAACATCATCCCTTCCAAAAGGTTTTTCAATTATTACCCTTGTGTATCCTTTGATAGATATACAGGCATTCCTTATGTTGACTGTCGTTTCTTCAAAAACAGTTGGCGGTACCGCTAAATAAAATATCCTGTTAGCCACTGGTCCTTTCTCATGTTTGCTAATAGACTGATTGAGCAATTCATAGTCAATTCTCTTGTCGTAGCCACCAGCGACATACTCGTTAGCCTGCCAGAACTCTTCAAACTTTTCTACGTCTTCTGGTCGTACCTTCATGTATTTTTTGCTCTTTTCTCTAACATCAGCAATAGTCTGCTTGGTGCGAGCATAACCAACAAACTTTGTTTTCTGCGGAAGGAGATTGTCGCGGTACAAATACCATATTGTAGGGTATATTTTCTTCTTGGCTAAATCACCAGAGGCTCCAAGAAGCACGAACGTATGGGGATATTGAAAGTCCGCTTTATTTTCCATTTTTCAGATATTTTTATGCGTCCGCGTTCACGCACTGTTGCTATGTTACTGCCACTCTGTATGTTAGCAAAAGCTAAGTCATGAGATAACTGCACACCGCGAACACTATCTCACCGTTACTGGAGGTAAATTACAATTATTCAGCTGCAATTAATTTACTTTACTCAGCGGTAACAGAACGCACGACTTTGAAAAAGTTTTTGAAATCATCATCTCAGTTACGCTCGTGTACAAGGTTCAACAAGGTTAATTGAATCAATAGTTACTATTGGTTAATACTTGAGAAGTAGATAATCGAATGATTTCTTTGACCAATCAAGGGCATCGCTCGCTACCGTCCAACGAAAACGAACGAATGTATTCCTTATTGAGTAAAGTGACATTGAAGTTTAGCTTTTGACTTTGTGTGGTCTCATTCTACAGTTGAAATCACTTGGAAATAGAAATAAAAAATTATATACTTAAGTAAGATTAATAATGTACAAAGACAAAAGATCATAAAATAATTTGTACAGTTTATAATTATTGGTCCCTAACTAAACGCAAGGTGCTGGAATATTTCCAGCAATCTAAGATTTATATATACCTGCTCATAGTTTTTTTCTTTATTTTGTTTGATCATCTTAGATATTTATTATTGTTTATTTAATGAGTGTTATTTTATTACTAGTTTTTAATATATTTATGTTACAAATGATATTTTTTATTAATATTGTTTTTTTAACCCTAGAACCGTACCCATCCTGGACATACACTAACGGTACCGCGGGGTACTGGGTAACCCCAATAATAATAACACATTTTTATAAGAATGTTAAACTTTTATTATAAAATCAACTTACTTACGTGTTTACACAACAATTTCAGACATATTAATCGTAATCATATCACAATAATTAGGAATTACAAACAATTTTGGAATATTTTGTTTTGTTGTTCATCACACAGATATGTTTTACATTTCACACATTGGGTGCGTGATTTGCAGTCTTTAGACCTCGGGCACAAAAAACAACTACCTGTTTTTAGACAAGAAGGATTTGCCGCTGGTACCTCCCAATTTTTTTCCAATATATCCCCAATACTTATTTGGAGGGGGGTTGGCAAAGTACGGTATTAAAACCGGTATTCTAGGTGAGGCATTATGAGATCAAATGCTAGAATCTTCAGATAAGTGCGCCAATTCTTGATAACTTGCTTATTAGTAGCACTCAAATAATTTAGCAACACCATGGAATTGATCCCTGCAATATTCAGTATTCCATAGAACACACAAAGGCTCCAGCGGAGAGTTTTGTGCGACACGCTGTACGTAAGACAAAGCTGGTCGAAGGTAGCAACTCCACCCCTTGTTTGATTATAGAAGCTGATTATCTCCGGAAAATTAACAGATTTATCTTCATCTAGTTTGTAATGCATGGTGGAAAGCATGATGACGTTTTTCTTTTGTCCTTTGAGATGAAGAACTCGATGAAATAATTCAAGATTTTCGATTAGAGGAAGAAATAAGTTCTTCCTCGAAAATCTTGAATCATTTCACCGAGTTCTTCATCTGAAGCCTCTCTTAACACCAGATCTTCTCCATCATCAGTCTCCAGAAGTATATTTTGTATGTCATTTTCGTTCAAATTGGATCTTGCCGCCACCTAAAAAACTAAAAATACTCAGGTCATGCACAAAGCAAAAACAGTAAAAATATAACAATACCTGACTGAAAAAGCTTTGCAATTAGGGACGCTTAAATAATCTACGAAAAAACAAACGTATAGTTAATTTTCTATAGGAAAATATATAAAAGAACGTCCAAAAAAAACACAAAAAGAAACAAAATATAAAGATGAAAAACTTACGTTGATCGTACCCAGGGGTACCGGTGTACCCCAAAAGCAGCGTGCCACGTCCACTAGCTAGCAGGACCGCCGTCCATCCGAGGTATCGGCGAGTCCCCCTAACCTTAGATTTTAAATTAGATTAACAATCTAATTTAAAAAATCGTTTGATAAATTAACTGTGTCCGATCCTCAAATAATAACGTAATAGAAACCAGGCTAAAATAGCAACCAAAATCAATCATTCTGTACTCTTTTTACTTATGACATTCTAAAGGAGCTAGAAAGAGGTGCATACATAAACAGTTGTATCTTCCTTCGATACCTAATTTACAAGGTTGGCGTAAATTAACTGTTAAGTTCTATATAGCTAACTTTACGTTTATTATTGCTAGTGATGTAACTGTTTCGACTTCAAATTCGATAAAACTAATGTTTTGTTAGCCATATAAACAGAGGCTTTAATTTTACTTATTAGTATTGCTTTAACATTTTTGGCTTTTTACTTTTAGTTATAGATTAAAATTATTTCTCACAAAATAGAATACCTACCTTATTCTATATAAATCCACCTGGAAATCATATTTACTTGTGCTTACCTTCAAAGTATTTAATTTTTTTACAGGAAGAAAGTTGTGAATACGAATCTGTGGTCAATAATTGAAAACCTAATTTATTTGAATACCTCTAGCGTTATCTTAAATTTTTATAAAAAATAAAACATTGACCGAATTAAAACCACCAGTTAAAAACACAAAGAATCAAATTGTATGAAGCAAATAATTATCAAAATATTATTGAGGCTTTAATACACAAAGTTAAAAAATTAATTAAAGAAAAGCTATAATTTATTTTTCGCTATTATTAGATAAGAGCAAAAAGGGTTGAGAAAATAAAGGTTAAATAAATTGGTATAATAAACTTTATTTCAATGAAAATAAAAAGCTAACGTCCACAAATTGCAGTTTTCAGTTTACCTTTTATTCTTATCAGTACTAGTTAGTTATCAGAACAGATAGTTTAAATTACTGTTATTAAATCACAGTTTTAGAAGGTACAGTGTTAATCATAATCAAATAAAAATCTTGAGATCATTGGATAAGTAATAGGTACCTACTTAAGCTGTGAAAAAAAATAATATTCTAAGTTAACCTGAAAAAATAGATACAACCATTTGTGTCGCAAACGCATGTTTCGACATTCTCAAAGGAATCAAAAGTCATAGGGAACTTCCTGTTGACCCAGAACTATGAAATTTTGCAAGGTATATCGTCTTATACCTACTGTAGATACAGAGAAAAACCCAAAAACTATACATTTGGAATACAATCATAAAAAAATCGTCTATAGAATAGTACGAAATCAATCATCGAGGTTACCGAAGTACCTACTTATGTAAATGAATTTTCCGAAAAATGTTTGAAACAAATGTGACTATGTTTTTCGGTATCCAATTACTTCTGGATATCTGTATATCTTTTATTTTTCCATCTTTGGGGAACCTGAAACAAGGAGCGGTGTCTCAATAATATCGATATAAGTAGGTAAGTACTAATGATTATTTTTACAGCACTACAATAACCAAAAATGTTTGGAAAAAACGGAAGAAAAGGGAATTAAATGGTTCAACTGTATCTAGAACTTTGATTTTAGAAGATGTACAACAATTTTCTGACCATTTTAACACAATTTATGCAAATTTTACAAAAAAAACTCAACGATGAAAAGTTACCGACTTGTCCGTATTTTCTTTTCGTGATGTAGTATGCGATTTGCAGTCTAGTAAAGCCTAGTTAAGGTAAGGGTCCCTGAATATCGTGTAATGTAATACAGGCTTAAGAGTGGTGTAGTTAGAGTTATTCTAAGAGTTAGAGCGTAAGGGACCCTAACTAGCGCGGCCGCGGCAAGCCTTGCTCCCTAATCGCCCTAACTACCGGGCCCTGAATACAGCTTTTAGGCACACGCCATACTTAGCACTTATCGCAAGCTTAGACGAGATATAACATCGCAAGTGTTTAAAGATTCTATTAATTTGTTTTCAAACGCTTTTTTGTAAATTTTCTTACAAACTAAGTAGAATTTACCAACACCACAAATTACGAACCAAACAAAACGCGACCATGTTAAGTTGATCTTACTTGACTTAATCATGATCGTGTCTAAACGGAGTGAATTACATACTCATTGATCGGATCGTGTCAGACACGTCATTTCGACACCTGCAATTTAAAACATGGTAACTCATTTTTCACTACTTTTCAGTAGAGCGAATCAAAGATTTAAAAATTTCTTACTTTGTTCCTACAAGTCCTAGGGCCCTCCAACTTTGTAAATATATGTAAAAAGGAATAATCTACATTCCTGTATGACTAATACGTTGTTTACTTATGTATTTTATATATTTTTATGACTTACAATGATGTTTCACGAAAAACGGTTTTCTAAATTACAGTTGTAACTCAGACATACAATGCAATTTAGTATGATAATAACTAATTCACCGAGAAAAATAATTGTAAGTCTGAGTTACAATGCACAATATTTATTTTATTCTACTATTTGAGTTACCATAAAAATAAATATTAATTAGCAAAATTTTTATTATTATTATTCTAAAATATCAAAATTAACCTAAAGACCTGCGTGGAAGCAGAGGCAAAATGATATAATGATATAAATTGAAAGGCTGATTTGTTTATGGTTATTTTTTTTTAGGTAAAGATTTAATTTGTCTATTTCATCTTACATTATCTGTCAAACTTTATTGTAGTTGCGTGGAACTGGAGGGTGAAGCAAGCCATTCCTCTGTCACAAAAGACAATTCCCCCACTTCCACCCAAATACAAAATAGTGAAATTATAAGTAGCAAATTTCCTTTTATAAAAAAAATTGATACTTCTGACTGTGGAGTGTTTAGAACTTTTTGTAAATCATAAACTGCTGTTACAACAGAATCAGAGTTCTTGGCTCAGTTCTTGTCAATGTCCTTCAATGTTCTAACTACTTCTTTATTTGCAACATGTAAAGCTAAATCATGTTCTGACTTACTTTTATCAGTTACACAAGCGTTTCTAAAAATGTCACATTTGGGGCGCTGGTCCTTCTTAGGCTTGTTAAACTCAATATTAAATTCCGTGATAAATATTTGTCTATATTGCAGAGTAGCCACTTCCTGATCAGGATGTTTTTCTTTCATAAATTCATTAAGTATATAACTTATAAAGAATAGGTAAGCTTAGTTCTGCATCCAGGTATTGTTTAGATGATCTACTTCTTACGTAGTGTGAGTCTACCAATGGCATTTATATGTGATTTCGAATAGATTGTTTAATTTGGTCGGGAATAATATTTTTGCGCGAGCGATTGCCTCTAATATAATTTAAAATGATACCTGTAGCAGAATTATTCATTTTTTTGAAAAGAGTTTGTATCCACATATCGCTTATTGAAAAGGTATTTAATAACATAGTTTTACAAGTTCGTATTTCTTGACCATCTAAGTACAAATAATACTCAAAAGAACACTTACGTCGGCTAGATGAAGCTGACCCAGCCATAATTTGTTTTCTCGAAACTCTTTTGACAAGGTCGACTTAAATAATCAGCTGGTTTATTATGATCACCTAATGACCAAAAATTATTAAATATTGAATTTCTTTGGTTTTCTGTAATCAATTCTCGACATTTACAACCACAGCTTGGCTTAACTTCTTTTTTTGGTATTAGCTGTCCCTTTCTATTAGTGAATTCTTCGCCTAAATTTTTCTTACGTTTCAAATATAATTATGTTTTTAAGAACGACAACATCGTAACTCAATTTACGATGAAAGTTGATTAAATATTTTCATTTATGTAAACTATCTTACCAAGAAAAAAAATTGTATATTATGTTACAATTATTGTTTCGTAAAATTATTAATACTTACCACGAGCAAGTGTGTGTAACTAAAGATACCTTTTTATCAGCGTTAGTGGACGATTAGTTACAATGTTTTTACGCTGGCTAAAATCGTAACGGGAGTGAATTAAGCTACAAGGGTAAGCGCAAATAAAATCGCATTTTTTTATTAGTAAGGCTGTGTTTATAACTCAATTTCGCAAAAAAGTGAGTTACAATGTTTTAAATTGCAGGTGTCGATTTTAATTTACTAGCTTTTACGTCATAACTACAACCAAATTTAGAACCTTTTGACTGTATATTTACGCCAACTTTGTAATGTAAATTACGAAGATACAACTGTATAAGCACCTCTTTCTAGCTCCTATAAAATGTCATAAGTAAAAAGAGTACAGATTGATTGATTTTGGTTGCTAATTTAGCCTGGTTTCTATTAAGATAATATTCTGAGGTCCGTCCGATCCACTCCGGTGACAGTGACAGTGAGTGTTCTTATTTTTAAGTACGAACTTTAATAGGGATCAATTCTCAAAGAAATATCATCGTCGAGAAACGATAAATTATCGACGATTTTTTTCATTTTAAGCGTTTTGTTAGTTGGTTGCAGTGCGAACATTTCCATGTTCGAGTTAATGTCGTCATCTCGATCATTACCTACCATTTTCAGAATGAATCCCCACACCCAGTGAATGACGTGACGCGTTGTATGTCAGTTTTGTCATTTTGTGTCGAATTTGAGAAATCTAGTGAAAACTGTTGGTTTTTAGTGACGGTATTGTTGCATTAGCTGATTCTTGTCTGTAAAAACTGTTACCAATCAAGTGTGTTTCATGGAACTCTGAAAATCTGTGTTGAACGAGGGGGTGTAGTTTCAAGTATAGGTATATTTAGTTCAACGACCTTGTTTCTGACAGGTTCACCGCCAGCGACTGAACTGTTTTACGAAAGTGTTGTACTATCATCGTAAACGATAGATACTCTACTACAAATGATGGAACCCACGAGAGATTCAGGTAAGATCACAAAACCTTCCTAATTGGTCTTGCTACACAATATAATCCTTAACTGTTATCGTTCTGAATCTAATATGTGAAATTTCCATACTATTTCTGCTGATGTTGTTACTACTATACTGCTTGCATCAGGCAATGGTGTGTTTACTATCAGAACATGAGTTACCCAATAAGTATTTTAGACTAAGTTATATATCCTATAATATAAATGTTACAGAAATAAATAATTCTAATTTATTTTACTAATGTATAAAGCCCTTCTAAGGGCACTCAAAGCTACTGTAATACATAATACATAGAAAGAGTTCAGATTAGTATGACAACTCTTAGAATATAACCTTAATAACAGCTGCATACCTTTGCCACTTCACTATTGCGCTCAACTCTTCAACTCAAGCCGTTAGCAGTTTTCAATCAAGGTAGAGAGACTTGACTTCAGTTCATCCAGTCACAGAGATATTGAAATGTCTTACTTTATTTTTTTACTATTATGTTTATCAGCTTTCCTGAAGATCCTAATCAGCCCAACTCCTTAAAATGTGTTAATGTTTGCACAAAAGTAATACATACTTTTAATTTTTTCTTATTTACTGATTGCATTTACAAAAAAAAAATTAAGATTAGATAAATTAAAGACCAACTGCTTGGACCTTCTACTGATTAATGACCCAGACCGAAATTCAGTGTCAGTGTTACCTCCCTTGGGTAGCTCTGATCACTGCCTGGTCAGGACAGTGATATCATACTCGCCTCCGGATTCTACCTCTAAAGGTAGTAGGCAAATATGGCGATACAAGTCAGCAGACTGGGATGAAATGCGTAATTTTTTCGCATCTTATCCATGGCGGCAAATGTGCTTTACTTCTCGCGATCCGACAGTCTGTGCCGACGCTGTAAGTGCAATGTAGTATTTTATTCCTTTCATCGATCCTTCCGACAGAGCTCCCCTGTGGTTTAATTCTGCGTGTGCCAGTTCATCACCTCAAAAACACACAGTAACAGTAAGGCCACGGATACATAGCTGAAAAAAAAAGCCTTTAACCAAGTCGCCAAGTCCCTTAAGAAGGTGCTTAAGAAGGCTGCTTCGACCGGTCTAGCCGTTTAGGAGTTAAGCTAGTCTCGCACCCTGCAGGTAGCAAAGCATTCTGGTCTCTGGCAAAGTCCGTTGAAACCAACATTAGCCGACCTTTACCCCCACTGCTGAATCCTGATGGATCTCTGGCCCACACAGCAGTTGAGAAAGCAAACTTGTATGTGACTCAATTTGCTGAAGCCGCATGACTCGAGCCTACTAATATAATTCTACCTAGCCTTCGACGACGTAGTACTAGCATGCCCGACATTCGCAACATTACGTTTTCTCGACGTGAACAAGGCCAGTGGACCAGATGTAATTTCAGCAGTAGTCCTGAAATCATGTGCTCATGAGTTGTCTCCTATTTTAACACGACTTTCGCCTGTCTCTGGAACTTGGTAAAGTCCCTAAGTCCTGGAAGCTTGCTAATGTGCAGCCCGTGCCCAAGAAAGGTAGTCGTGCCGACCCTTCGAACTACCGACCTATATCAGTCACTTCCCTGCTTTGTAAATGCTTGGAACGTGTTCTGAATAGTAAGCTCTTGGCATACCTTGAAGACAACGACCTCCTCAGTGACAGTCAATACGGCTTTCGCCGAAAACGGTCTAATGGTGATCTTCTTGTGTATTATGTATGCCACTCACATATACACAAGAAGATCACCAGTAGACCGTTTTCGGATCCCAAACATGGCAGCTGCACATGGCAGCAATACTATGGCTAATACTCCATAGTATTGCTGCCATGTTTGGGATGACTCAGCCAAGTACCAGCTGGCTGCCCTAGACTCGATTGAACGCAGAGCCTTCAGAGTTATCGGTGAGCAGTATCTTGCGGAGACTGAGATCTAAAGTCTCGATCACCGCCGCAACGTCGCTTGCCTTGCGATCTTTTACAGGATACATTTTGGAGAGTGCTCTCAGGAACTCAACGACCTGTTACCACCATCTCCATTTCACTCCAGGACAAGGCAGACGAACAGCGCAGTACCATCCTTATCTAGTGGACATTCCATCCACTCATATAAAGCGGTTCTCCTCCACCTTCATCATCCGCTCCGCTAAGGTCTGGAACTCGCTGCTGGCTTCTGTTTTCCCCGAAAACTACAACCTGGGTCTTTTCAAGTCAAGAGTGTATAGGTGTCTTCTAGACCTTTGTGATCCATTATCGGCCACATTGTTGCTTACCATCATGTGAGATTGTGGTCAAACAAAGGTCTGTCTGCAATAAAAAAAAAACATATAACATTTATATTTCATAAATAATGACACAGATAATTTATTTGGGTTCAGAACCTAAGAGCTGGTAAGACTTCATGTGGGCAGAGAAAGACCTACACATGTATGGATTTTGTGAAAGATGTCAAAGTCAATAATGATTTATTCAATAGAGCAAAAAGCATATAGAATAGTCAATTTACAAAACAAAAACAAAACACATTAAAATTGAATAAAGCACTTAAAATTTAATATGTTAATTTTCTGAAGCAAACAAATTCAATTATGTGCTTTATAAGTGAGGGAAATAAGTGAAGATGAAACCTCACTCTTTCACTTCAATTCATTGTTACAATTTTTGTCTTAATATTATGGTTATTTAACATCTGTGAGGATATTGGATAGTTTGGATATGGCAAGATGACTTCATTTCTTATTGAAGTTGAACCAACCAACACACACAATGATATGATTGGGAAAAGAGAAGTGTCAATTTGATGTCTGATAGGGGGAGTGTTGCACAGGAAGGCATGTGGTGTTGAACCCACATAAAGGAAATTATTAAAATTGGTGCTGAGCAAGCCTAATCCATCTGACAATATCCCATGCACTGCAGCGTCTCATACAGCATAAATACCAGTTGCTGACACCAGGGCCACCATACCAGGGCCTATTTATTTTACAAGTTACTGCCCATGACTTGTCATGTATTGTTGAGTCTAAGAGTGGTACTAATTCGAATTTTTAACTTTTTATGATTCAAAACTTATAAATCAACACTCAGGAGTTAATTAATGCTTAGAGCGTTAGTTGTCTGAAATACTAACCTTAGGGTGGAATTACATAATGAATAGTTAAGTATAATTACAATGTTAAGTAAAATGTAAGTAGCAAGAATTTAAGTGGATGAAAATGAAAATGAAAAATATATTTATTACAGCGAAAGAGTATACAAAACTTAATTTAACATCTAACTTAACTAATCCAAAATTTCGCAGACAAAGTTTATATAAACACAAATACCTGTCAGTTTCCTCACAAGGCTGAGCCTGAATCGAGGAAACTTGTGCTAGATATCTTATTTTACGAATTTACGCACACAGGACACAGTTAATTTCTAGTAGTATAATAAAAGAAAAAAAGTTACAATGCGAGTACCTACATAATTAAAAACTGTAATTTACATTTTAAAATAAAAATATATAATAAAAAAGAAAAGAAAACGAAATAAAATTGTGGTCTACAATAATAAAACAAAAGAATTTCTACTAACTAACTAATTTTAAAATCTCCTCAGTTTCCACAACAGGATGTTTTGTATAATATTTTCTTTTATCTGTAGACTAATTGACTTATGTATATATAACTAAGAAAATTTTACCATCACAGGTACAGTGAAACCGTATGCGCCGTCGTCTGAAATATTTTACCCCTTTGCACCCTCTTTAATGATAAATGATATTGTGATTATATCTGCGGGAAATCATGACTCTAACTCTAACCCATACTAGGTAACGAATTTATACAACATATTAAGTTTGAATTAAAGAATGTAAAGTATTTGTTTTAAATGTTACTGAAAATAGAATGTAATTGAATGTAAATGAGATCAATAACAAGCTCAGAATTAAATTTATTGAGGTTAAAGATATTTTATTAAAATCTCATTACAGAACTACAAAATTTGACATTTTAACCTTTAAGCTAATGTTAGTATTTGATAACTTAAATATTAGGCAAAATGATACTTTAAAAAACACCGAATTGAAAAAAAGCGAAACAACAAAGCGGTGCAGTGTAATGACACAATAATTTTCAGACATTAAGACTTTTACACCAGAATATAGCTGGACTCTGTAGTAAACTTAATTCTTTAGAAATTATGTTTACAGATTTAATAAAGAGTAATACAGAGGTTGACATTCTCTGTTTCACGGAAACATTTATAAAAAAAAGCATGAGCTAAATGTAAACTTAAACATAATTAAATAAAATAAATTAGTTTCGTCGTATTGCAGGGGCAAATCCAGAAGAGGCTCATGAATTTTAGTTCAAAAAGATAACAAATGTGAAACCTGTCTATTCCTCAGGGTCTATACCCTGGACCAATATGGTTTTCGAAAGGGAAGCTTACTTCTCTAGCCTGTTTTAACCTAGTGAAAGTAATAACTGAGAGCATCAATGAGGGATATCCGATAATGGCTTTGTTTATGGATCTAACTAAAGCCATAGTTTGTTACTTTTATAGTGTTTTACCACACTTAGGTAGAACATTTTCAAAAAATGAATAACCTTATCAAAAATTTTACGGTTTTCCAGTGGGATTCGAACAAACATTTGTATTTTTGTCAAAACATATCCAAATTATTTTTAATATCGCAGTGAAGTGGTTATTGGTCAAAAAAGGGCAAAGTTTCAAAATCTTATATAAACCCACATGTCATAAAGACATTTATAAGACAAATGATGTTAACATGTGTATAATAATTTATAATAACCTTCCGGGAGAACTGAAGGCCTTAAAAGGAGTATTGTTTTAAAAAAACTTAATCTGGGGTTACTAGAAAATTGTTTTTATGATTTAAATGACTATCTGAACTGTTTTTAAATTAATACCTCCAAATATATAACATTTTAAATAATATTTTGCATGCTTGCACACAAGCTGAATACAGGAACTACCACTAAATATATAAGATCTTATTATAAAATTGTATTCTGGCAAATAAAATATTTTTGTTTTTTTTATTTGAAAAAAAAAGGTACTCAAATACCTACAAATCGTGCATAATAGAAACCATGCCATACCAATTCTATAATGTATCAAATGTAATTAATATTTCCAACTATAATATAACTGGTTGGAAAAGTAGCATCCGCATTGGCTGAGCAGAGTTCTGCTCAAACTTTTCCAACTGTCTATATTCTCTGCAGACGCCCATCATGTTCAGTAAAGTTGATGGTGATGAAATTGTCCTACCATCACTATTCACATCTTATTTCCAACGAGACCTATTCTTTTATCTGCATACTGCCAACTGAAAATAAAGAAGCAAGTAAAAATAATGTATTTTAAGTTTCTGTATTACTCCTAGGCCCAAAATCATGTATGTGTAATGTACATACTACATTATTGAACCAAGTCTACAAGTGAGTTATTTTAGTTCTTAAAACATAAACATAACTAAATCAGGTATGAGTTATGTAAAATAACAATAGATTCTATAAATAATATCATAAAAGTGGTTATGTTAAGCTTGAAGGTAATATTTGTAATAAATCATCATCATCATTACAGCCGTAAGACATCCACTGCTGGACATAGGCCTCCCTCATTGACTTAGAGATCCAAGTGCATGAGGGGTAGTTGCCATACTCACCACGCTTGGCAGGCGGGTTGGTGAGCGCAGTTCGGCAGGGTGATTACGTATGTATCTCGCGACAGGTTTTGCAACAGGCAATTGACAGCAATATTGCTGTCAAATGTCAGGTCCTTGCTGTTCTCTAATACAAAATTGACATCTGACAGCAATATTGCTGTCAATTGCCTGTTGCAAAACCTGTCGCGAGATACGTAATCACCCTGCGGGATGTTCTTACACGGAAAGACGCTGCTGCCCATCTTCCGGAGGTATCCCTTAGCAGATTCTTACTGCATCCACGGGCAGGAGAGGAGGGGTGACATTCTACTGCCGGCACCCCACGGCGCCGTCGTAATAAATAAATAACTCATCCAATTTCAAAATTCTTCCCACAAATATTTAAGATTTACCCAGGTATGATGCATGCAAAGAAGCAAACAAATGCTATTTATTTTATTTACAAATTAATATCATACAATTGTTTTCAGACAATTTACAGATAAAAAGCCTTCTTTTCTTGAATTATCAAAGATTTTATGTTCAAAGCTTCCTTTACTTTTATGTAGGTGGCGCTTTTAGTTCCACATGGACAAACTAGATGGCGTTACTGTGGCCATCTGCTAAATACAATTTCTCAATTACTCAATCTAGAATTGTATTATTATATCATGAATAACATGCAGGTTACATTAATTTTTAATAGCACAAAAAAATGGTTAAATTAAAAGAAAAGAATTTAATAAAATTAAAATTTGTTTAGAACATATATTTTTTATATTTGTTAAGACATGTGGTGCTTAACTAAAATTTAAAAAGTTACTGAAGTAACAATAACTAATAAAATAACAATGGAAATGACTAAGTTTATTTTACTAAAGCACACTATTTATTTGTTGTTTATTAATGTTTTAGTACAAAAATGCTGTAAGTACCAATAGTTTTATGAATTTACAAAAAATAATATTTGTGAAATAATTAAGTAAAAAACTTAGTTAAATAGTTTGTGGGGACATTAACTTTAGAGTAACAGACGAAGAGTCTGTTGTTTAAAGAGTTTTTTAAAAGAAAACAAAGTTAATTTGCAATGGTTTTTGTCTGGTATATCCTTAAGATTGAAAATCCTTAGAAGTAACAAACTAACAATTGATAAATCAATGCCAGTAGGTAGGTACGGTACTCAATTGAAAACTTTTATCATAAAATATTAAATTATGCAGATTTATTACTTTACTGGAAGACTGGAAGATTTACGATGCAGATTTAATGGCGCTTTGAATACACTTTTACGCGTCTACCGTCCATTAGGCTTAGGCAAGTCCTTTGCAAGAAAGGTCAAGTTGGTGACATTGCATCGTTGCATAGCGCGGTGGTAGGGCTTGGGAGGCAGCAAGCACGTGTGATGTGGCGCGACTCGCGACAGGAGCGGGGGAGACGAGGGGTGCGCAGTCGTGTGCAGTGGACCACTCGACGTCGCACAAGGTCAAGGAGAATGATTAACAACGAAAATACAGCAAAACAAACGGTGGCGGCGCGCGGCTGGTGCGGGGAGCCAGCCAGCCAGTCAGAGCAGCGACGCCGCCCGCACCGGCCGCGAGACAGGGCGCCGCTCGCGACCTACCCACACGAAAATCGATGCACGAACCGCAACCGGCATTCGAAATCGACACTCATAAATCGAATAGCACGTATGACGTCACCCATCCCATGTGCATTCGCCACTCGTGATTGTGATTAATCCCTTGCGCTTTACTCGTAGAGCTCCCCGTCTCATCTCGGAACGGTCTCGGTGCCCAGGGATCCTAGAATATATTTTCACTTTTATCTCGTTTTTCGATGCAAACTTTTGGATTGTTTCGACGTTGTATGATCAAGAATGACGGACCTGGCGCTGACTCGCTTTGTATGGAGGATAAACCAGTTAAAAACTATGCTATGATGTTCACTTTTTGTTGTTAGATTGTAATAATAATAATAAAATAGCAGTACTTATCCGGAGAGTAATTTAAGATTCTGAAACGCAATGCAGCAAAATCTGCGATTTTAAATCGTTTTTAGAACGTACGTTAGGATGACTCTACCTTCTTAAAGACTGTTGTTGCAGTTTTTCCTATCATATTTATCTTAAAAAAATAAGTCCCTATAACAGCACTAAAACATATTCTCTACATTTCATAAAGTATAGATTTGTGTATAAAATACCTTTTATAAAATTAAAATCCATAATGACGTTGATAATTGTGCAATCTCCCTTATAACTGCATGTCACATCAATTTCTAGAGCATCTCTAACATTATAGTGAAATTTTTGCATCGCAATTTATTTAGGTAGTTGCTATGTATTGAAATATAAAGTTGTAATATTTTAATGCCCTTATGTCTTTATCTGACACGAGTCGTAAAGAGCATTGCAAGGTTGCAAGTGTATTGACTCTGGTGTTTTGAATAAATTTATCTGTGTGCTCTATGACTCTAGCTAGCAGATGCATTTCCATTTGTGTACGTACAGCTATTTCAACGGGATGTAAAAATTCTGTTGGAAGTTTACGTCAGGATGATGTAACTGATCAACCAAAGAAATCGTGCCAAAGTTTGTTGAGAGATGATAGACGTCTCGTCACCGTTTCATGACAGCTGGATTACTGGAGTCGACTCAATCACATCTTGCATGACTTTAGAATTACGATTGGTACCTTAATTAATATTCTCAACATCTCACAAAATGTAGTCTGTTCTGAACATGTCACGTTTACCTATAAATACGGTGTTTGACAAGTAAATTGGCCTATAACATCTCTTTTAGTTGACTAGCAGTGCGCCGCGGTTCCCGTGGGAGAAAATATGTTACTCGCTGAAAATGTAGTTTTACATGGCCAAAATAAATTTTAAAATCGGTTTAGTAGCTTAGGCGTAGAAGCGTAACAAACAAACTCAAATTCGCATTTATAATATTAGTTGGGACTTACGCAGCGTCAGCAACTGATACTCATGCTGTACGGAATGCTGCAGTGCATTACCTTGCTACCTTAACATACCTTAGCTATTGCAGTACAATAGCTTAGTCGGCCATATTAATCGTAAGAGGAAAGAACATCTTAATACGTCTGAAGCAGGCTGAGTCGCGACTCGATGTTTTCATTAATCGTTAATGCAATAATTCATAGATTCCCTGGAATTTCCTGAGATAATAATTATTACGTCGAAGCCAATTTGTTCTATTTTGTCAGTTATTTCTTCTTTTGATTTTTGTCTCGTCGAAGAAGCTTTAAAATAATGTTAATATATTTAATTTACTTACTAGTTGCCGTAGTGGTTATTTTATTGATAACACAGACTTTTTTTTATCTATGTTTTAAGTATTTAAGCTGGGTTATTGATGTTTTCATCTATAAATTGATCTCTCATTTTAATAGCCACAATTTGTAAAATATTATGATTTGCAATTATATTGCAAAATATTACTCAAGATTCATGATGACGTCCATCAAGCATGAAAGTAGACGTACCTATTACTAAAATTCTAAGTAGGTATAGAGGTAGTTGTATATACAAACCTATCATACCTCTTAAACTTATACAACTCATAATATAGTTAAGACGTCTTTGGATGTCGGGTTCGACTACTTAATATTCATATTTTTAAGAGTTATGTCACCCATATTTAGAATTTATACAAAGACTAAATCGAGAACAATCAACGATAGCGCAATAACATTTGGCATGTTTTAAAGTAGTGTTATTGTACATAGTTAATAGAGCAGCCTGTTATCCGGTTGTAGCCACGGGAAAAAGTAAATTGTCAATCGAAAAAGTCCACGAATTGGCAGCGCATAAGTATTTTTTAAGTTTTGTGTTGTACACACTTATTTTTTTATAGAGCAGGCTTCTTTTTAACTATGTACAAAGCCGCAGGCAAAATCCAGTTGTAAATCAAGAACATTTGACGAATCGGCAGTGCATAAGTTTTTAAATAGTGTGTACAATACACTATTTCAATACCTGAAAATGCTTAATGCAGCTCCTATAAACTCATACGCGTCTACAATATAATTAAATTAAATTAAAATTAAAAATGTATTTATTCACTAAAAGGTAAGGTTTACAAAACATAGTTATGTTATGTAGTTAATTATGCGCTATTATTGGATTGTTTTAAGCTAAGATGTTTATATGTAGAGCAGGCTTTTTTATCCGGGTACATAGCCGCAGACCAGTTGTAAATCAAGAAGAGTCAACGATAGCGCATGAGCATTTGGCAAGTTTTGAAATAGTGTATTGTACACCTTATTATTTTATAGAGCGGTTATCCAAGACGATTGTATCATTGTCAAGGCCTTCTAGTCTATTAGAATTCATTGCCGCCCCCTCGCTAACTCACTTTTGGAATACTAATACGTTACATTACATTTTGTTAATGCGAACTCGCGTGTTTCCTTATTTTTGTATTATTTATAACCGCCATCTTTAAGTACCTGAACACGAAATATACGAATCACTTAATTATTTCGGAACCTTAGAAATCTGCCTTAAAAAAGTGGATTAGGTCTGTTCAATTATGACAATTTTAGCCAATTCTTGACCAATTTAATCCAAATTTGTTTTCCCACTACGGGAGAGGGCTCCCTTAGTTTAAAACAAATTTGGATAAACCTTCTACCTCATTTCAATCTTACTCGAGATACAGTGGGTAACTTAACTTGAAAAAGTAAGTGAAAATAGTCCGATGGGACAGAAAAAAAATGCAAGGGACCTTATTAAATAAAGTATTCATGTCAATTTTTAAAGGCAATAGGAAAAATGTAAACAAGATGTGTCAATATGAGTGCGCGCCTTTTGAAAATCAAGATTATTGCTCTTTTTGCAAGCTTACGTCAAAAAATCTAGAACACCTCACACCCCTATCAGTCAGAAATAATTTGACGTGTTTAGACCGCCTGTAAATCGTCCTTCGCCATTACTATCGCTTGTTATTGCATTTGTCTCATATTTCATCATATCTTTGAATATATTCAAATGCCTTTTTGTTTTCAATCATATATCCCTATCTGACACCAGATTCATGTATGTGAAATGTGAAATTCTGATTCCACCTTTCCTGAATTGTTATCATCAATCTACACGTAAATTTATTCAAAGCGGGGCGGGCTGGAGGCACGTGTAACATTTCAATGCTATTAAGGTAAATCAATAGAAACAACTATAGCTATACGGTGAAATATTTAATCGAGTGAGCGTGGTAAGTGATCTAGAAAGTTTGCCGAATATGCAAAAGTTGTGGGACGTTTCGATAAGTGGTAAGTTTTGAAGTATCGGAACCTAAAAGGGGGTAAAAAGGATCGAAAGAAATCCACAGATGAGGGATATAAATATATTTGTAAAGTAGAAAATTTTAAATTGCTGTGATTTTACATATGTACATACGACGAGAAATATCAACCCTTATGTTATATCTCGTTTAATAAAATATTCACAATTGAAATTCTACATTTTCATGAACTTAGTGCGAATCACCAGTCTAGAATCAAAATAATGTCGTAATTATAGGGTTGCCCGTTGAAGTTTAGGGGTTAACAATTTAGTGAAATCTAGACGCATTGTTATTCTGCAAAGTTTTCGTAAAGTGTTTTACATTCTGGTTTTAAAGGTAGAGCGTATAGTTTCGCGAGAACCTAATCTTAGCTAGGCTATCGTCGTCACTCCGCGGGAAGTATTGCCTACTCTCTGGCTTGGTCACGGCCAAGGTCTTTGCCAACATTGCGTTGTCGTCATTACGTAACTATTCGATAGAACACACACTTTTGTTTATATTTATGTTAACATTCTCTACGTCTATTTTTTTGCTATTTTGTCAAATGTTTTCATCCATTCATAAACGTAAAGTGATGATGTGGCTTTGCCAGATCTTATGTAACCGCACCGCAATAAGAATCTGTCACAATTGTTTTCAGTCATAAATTGAAATTGTTACAAACCTCGCATTTTCTAACACATAAACGTTGAAGCCATGTTAAACTAAGATGTCAATATGTTGTTTAAACAATAGGTCGTTATGCCGAACACACTTGGTACGGAATTGCATTATTAACGGCACGGCACACCATAAAAATTTAAAGTTCTTGACGTAGTATGTTTATATTTTGCAAAGCTACATGAAGTTTCTGAATAAACGCTTTTATCGGTATAAAACCGTCCATTCGCCCAATCAATATCTTTTACTACATTCAAATTCACTTCACCAAATAATATTGCACCATTTATAACCGGTTGCAATACGAACCCTTGTACCGTGTATGAGAAGCATTGTTTCGAGTCGAGTTCCGGTTGTTCTCCCCTTCCCGCATTCACGGCTCGCCTAGAATCAAGTGGCCAGAAAAGTGAGCATCGCTCGATCTCGATCACAAACAAAAAACACCTGTAGTCGTCAGCGAATCGCCAAGGTCGCAGGCCCCCGCGGCGCGCTCTGCGTTCCGTTTACCCATATCTCGCGGCGAATGCATGCGTCGCCGCCCCCGCGCCTTGTCTTACCGGCCGAGCCGATGCCCGCCTGTACCATGCGACCATCGTTACTTGAGCTTTACTCGTGCAAATTTCGTTAACGTCACGTAGCATTAACATTTTAAGCGAGCTGCTAATGCGTCTCCATCAATCGGAAGCTCGCTAGGAACTTTTTGGTCCGTAAACCGCAAATGTTGCGTCTGGTAACAGGTTATATGAAAAGGAAAGTGCACACAAGTGTCATACGAGGTGTTGCGCGCGCGTCGCTATTGTCAATGTTAATTGCGGCTGGCGGGCGCACAGCAGTCAAGGTCGGCGCAGATCGATAGCGTTGGAGTGGGGCAGAACGGCCCATCTCTACAAGGCTAGCATGCATGTATGCACGTCATACCGACCGAGGAAAGTGTAGGAAAGTGGAAAAATTCCTTACTATCACAGCTCACTTCTATACGCTCAGTGCGCCGCGATTCGCACTATCTCATTGCATTGCAATGGCTTTATCGATGCTGCAAAAAATAAAAATATGCTTGATAGCGCATATAAAAAAGCGATACATTTATTTAGGTATTAAAACCGTAAATTGTTTGTATCAATGTAGACGAACATGTAGTTTCCTTTGTTAATAGTGTTGCAGGTAGTGTTGGTGTCCGCTTAGTCATTGTTGGAACTACTTCCTTTATAAACTGCGTCGTTCTCAACAATATTATAATGGTTCAATTCGTTCGCTCCGTGGCAATAGGTGGTGGCAGTAACATTTTACTAAAGCCTTTGTCGTTAAAATAGAAGCTTAGCTTACTACAATTACGTGTTGTATCGATCGTATGAGTTTTAGGCCATTTTCACCAGAGGCTATCAATTACATGGCTCGTCAAGGATAACGCCTGATTGACAGCTCGGGTAATTTATTCCCATAATATTATAGCAACTAACACCCTTAACCGAGCGTAAAGGGATATGGATGGATTCGCGCTTGGTTGACTTCTTTAGAATTGGGCGTGAATATCACAAGACCGCCTACGCCGTAAATAAGATATTCTTTATACTGACTTAATAGCTGTCTGAGTTTTGATATAATGTTGATATGATACATACGGGAATAACGTTTCATATTAAAATAATGCTAATGTATATGAGGTATTTTTTCTTTACTTTGTCATGCATGTCTAGTGTTGCCTTTACCTGACATTATAAACTGGCCTGCAAAAGAAGTATAACACTCATAAACGTGACGGTAACTTCTGTACTATTTAAATTAGAAACTTGAAATAAAAAGCATTATGTAGAAAATTTAGTTTTGTTATGTAAAAACTCCTTTTTGACAACCTCCTTTTAAAAAATGACTGAAAAAATTTACAAAAAAGACAAACGCTCCCTTCTCAAACGCTGTAATTTTTTAATTTTAGCTTTCTTCTCTTGTTTTCGCATTTTTTTTTGATCATTTACATTTCATTCAAAAGTCAAGGTGTCTTCAGCACGTAAACATTAATTATCATGCCTCTTTCACCTGAAGAATGTGCAAGAATTATGGCACATCTGGAACTAGGCATCAGTATGCGTCGTACTGCAAGAATGGTGTGTGTGACATTAAGAACGGTCTTCAAGGTGAAACAAAGGTACGAAGTAACCGGAAACCATCTCAGAAAGACCAGCCATGTAATGGCCGTCCCAGATGCACTACAGCTAGGGAAGACCGATATATTGCCAGCACTATTTTGAGAAATCGTCACCTCAATGCAGTTCAGGTCCAACAGCAGCTTCTCCTGATGAGGGATGATTACATTAGCGAAGACACGGTCAGAAAAAGACTTGCTGAGGTAAACCTGAAGCCCTACAGGCCAGCAAACGGTCCCAAACTTGAGGCAGGGCATAGGGTTAACATATTGAGGTATGCTCGTGACCACGTACAGTGGGGTGAAGGAGAATGGGCAAAAGTCTTGTTCACGGATGAGTCACGTTTCTCATTATTCACTCATGACGGAAGGCGAAAAGTCTACAAGCCTGCTTTGCAGAAAGAGTCCAATACGGCGGGGGCTCTGTACACGTATGGGCTGGCATTTCTTCGGAAGGTCGCACATAGTTAGTGGCCATAGAAAATGGCACTCTGACCGGGGTGAGATATGCTCAAGAGATCCTTAATGAGTATGCAGGATCATATCTGGTAAATATGGGTGATGGATCAATTCTAATGCAAGATAACGACCGGCCATACACCGCTCAGGTCGTACAAGAGTACATTCAGGAGGTTGGTATCAACTTGATGGCCTGGCGATCAAGAAGTCCTGACCTGAACCCGATCGAACACGCTTGGGATGAGCTCGGAAGGTTGGTCAGACGACGTAGACAACCTCCTATCACCCTCAGTGATCTTAAACAGGCCCTGATGGAAGAATGGGAGAATATCTCTCCGTCTCGTCTCCGAAACCTCGTCTTTAGTATGCCAAACAGACACGAAACTGTGATCAGAGCCAGAGGAGGCAACACCAGTTATTAAAAATGTGATTTTAAGACTAAAAACACCTTTTTCGGCGTTTTTTAAGCTTTTGCCATTCAGTGAAAATGACTGCTTTTGTTTTTGTTTAATTTATGTTAAAAACATTAAGTTAAGTAAAATAAAATTACATTCAAAAAATCTTTTTTAACTGTTCTAAATGTTGTTTATATGTATGTATTTCAGTTTAATAGTTTAGGAGAAAATTGAACTTAAATACCTTTTTTTGCAGGCCAGTGTATTATCGATTGTAGATCGTCCTTGTCTTGCCTTTCTTACCAGCCAATATGACAATTAATTTAAATCCCAGAAATATACCCACGGTAATGTAACAATACTTCACTTATATCATTATCTTTGCAATACATCTTCCGCTTTTACTGGAAGACACGAAAAAACCACGTTTATTTCTGAGTTTTTTAGGTCTAGATCTTTAGACATACGTGATCTAAAATAAGATTACGAGTACTAATTTTAAAATTCAAGGCTGCTTTTTTGGCGGCGGGAAAAATCTTTCTCATTCTCGTCTTATTGTTCTATTCTATTGATTCTACCAAGTAGGTTATAAATGATCCTAAAAGTACTGTTATTACCCGGATTCGATGGTAGGCGGTTATCTCATGTTAATTGTCAGAGCATGAAAGAAGTGGAATTGTTATCAATCGCAAATTTATATACAGGGACGTCCCAAAACATAAAGATTAAATGTAATTGCATAGAATATGACAACGGTTTTAAAACACCGGATGTGTTTTCTATCGTTGGCATACGAGCCACGTGTTCGGAACGTCCCTAAAACATCAGAGCCAAGGTCGCACACATGTTGTCAAACAAATAAACTCTAGGCCGTGTTTGAATGAACGGCCCCTTTGATAGGTTTCGACGTTAATAATGTCTATCGTTGCTTAAGTGCTAGCTTACTCGGCATAAAATCTATTTGCATAAAGATGCCAGGCTATGACGTTATAAACACGGAGGTATTGTAAGAACCCGTTAGTATGAAAATGTTTTTAGAAAATATGTCAATTTAAATAAATTAAGTATTGGCAGGTTCTGTTTCGTGGAGGTGACATGGCGAATTTTATATGGTAGAGGTAGAGGCTATCGCAGGGAGCTCGGTCTATGAGTGACGTAAAACTTAATTACAGAATCGCGCCGCAGCCACGGTCACGAAGGCCAACGACTAACAACCACAATTATTTTGATGATGCCATTCTAACATATGACCATAAAATATTTAAAATCATCTAGTTAAATTTGATTCGTTTGCTTCTTTATAAAATGGCATAAAAAATGTGATTATTACCGACTAGTTTTCGCAATAAATGAGATTTATTCACGTATGGATTGTATGCGGACCTTGAGCGCGTCGGGTGAGACCTTCACGCCGGTAACCGCGCGGAAGTTGACTCGTGAACTTTTTGTCAAAATCGAGCTCGTCGAGTTTAGTGCGCATTAGTCACAATCTAAGCATCAGCGTCGCCGCTCGTAGCGAAGTGTATTGTTGACTCGTTGCACTGCGATATCGCTGCAATAACACTCGCTATCGCAATGACACAGCGACGTCTGCTTTGTCCCCGGCGACGGCTCTGACGCTTTTGTCTGCGCGCGCCGTATCTCGGCCGCTGTCGCGCGCTCAACGCTTTTCATATTCAGGAGCTGTTCACCGGTTTCTTATCCGCAAATTGTGTGTGGCAGCCGCGCCGCCGTGTTGTAAATTGTGTTATTAAAGCACGAGTGTAGTGTTGTGTTTAGTGATGTGAGGATGCTTGTGCGTGGTCATGTCGAGCTTGGCGAAGAAGGATAAGCCGACGATGTCGGTGACGGCGCTCATCAACAGCAACTGGGCAAGGCAGATGCCTCCTACGCCGCAGCCGCAGACTCCGCCGACGCCGATGACGCCGATGACGCCAATACCACATAACAACTTCATGCTGCCTACACCCAGCAATGACTACGCTCTAGATATACAATGTAAATATTTCCCTCCTTTTACTCGTTTAGGATATCAAAATGTAAAATTAAAAGCCTCCGAAAAGTGAGTGAAGGTATCTACTTTCCGGTTTAAAGAATGGGTTTTAATGAAACTTCACTCTTTATTTTCTCTTTACTTTCACTCTTTTTAATGAAAGTCCATGCTGTTTAAATATTTTAATCAAGTAATATTATTTATTCTTTCAATATTTAAAAAATTAAAAGAAACTCAACAAGGAAAATTGGGAATATAACAGGGTTTGCCGATATAAATTTATAACATGATATATATCACGATATACCTATATCAATTGATTTTTATTTTGATATATATCAATTGATTTTTTCCTGTCTTCTGAACTAAAAATTTTGGCGAAGCGTAGCGAAAAACTACAATTCAGAATAATTTAGATTGTTTCCCAAAATGGCAACCTCATTTAAAGTTGGCGTCATTGTAGGAGTACATTAAAAAATAAGTAGTTCGCCAGGACAGTACATGACAGTCCAGTCGAGTCCAGCCCAGTCCAGTCCTGGGTGTTCCGCTATGTTGGATTCAGAGTGACGTCATTTAATTTTTTGAGTTATTCTCAGCAAGCCCCTTGATACCCATGATGTTATAGGAGTACATTAAAAGTAAGTAGTCCGCCATCTTGAGTGTTCCGCCATGTTGGATTCAGAGTGACGTCACATAGCTGACCATGCATTGTCAACCAAAGTAAACATGTACAAAAAAATTCAGCTCTATTGGTTGAAGATATTTGCTTCAAAATTGAGTTGCAAGATTCCGCGAACAAACATAGTTACATACATACATACAAACATACATATGTACACTGCCGGCCAAAAGTTTGAGACCACTTGTAAAAATCTTTGTAACCACCAAAATATTTCAAAAGTACACATGATAAAGAGCTAATTTGAACACCTGCGTATTCTATTGTTATCAAAGAATTTCTGAGAGTCATTTTTATTGTATATTTTTAAGTTATCATCCTTTAAAGGTCTATTGTTTCAAAACATAAATGAGTACCGCGCGCTTACCAGGTGATAGAGTCATTGTTATATTTTTTATGGCCTGCTCATTTCTAATTATTTTGGTTTTGTTTTGCGGTAACCGTACTTCCGGATTATTTTAGCTTCCTTAAACATATTTTTTACCTGAGTTTTGATGGAGTCAATTTTTCATTATCTTAACTAGTCTGAGCTCGTCGTTGTTACAGTGAAGACATCTTAAAATGGGAAAAGTGCGCGAAATTAGCACTGAAACTCGTTCTGCCATAGTTGTTTTACACGGCGAAGGCAAATCTGAACGTGCGATTGCCTCTCAACTTAAGTTGTCGAAGACTTGTGTTCATAACGCAATAACCCGATACAAGGAGACTGGCAGTAATCAAGATCGTTCGCGATCGGGGAGACCGAGAGCTACCACTTCTAGCGAGGATAATTTCATCGTCGTTACCAGCAAGCGGAATAGACGCCTAACCGCACCAGAAATCCGCGCAGAAGTGAACAAATCCCGATCAGAACCTGTGTCATTGACTACAGTAAAAAGACGATTGAGAGATGCTAAGTTATTTGGTCGCGTCGCCGTTCGAAAACCACTACTAAGGCCACAAAACAAAAAGAAACGGATGCAGTGGGCCCTTACCCATCGAGACTGGACTGAAGAAGACTTTAAAGAAGTTCTTTGGACAGATGAATCCAAGTTTGAAATATTTGGTTCAAAACGACGAATTATTGTTCGACGTACCGCCGAGGAAAAGATGATGCCAGATTGTGTGGTGCCAACAGTTAAGCATGGTGGTGGTTCCATTATGGTCTGGGGATGCTTCTCGGGCCATGGAACCTGAGATTTGGTACGAGTCGAAGGAATCACGAAAAAGGAGCATTATAAACGAATACTACAGCAAAATGCCGTTCCGTCTGGTTTAAGATTAATTGGAAATGGATTTTTTTTCCAACAAGATAATGATCCTAAACATAGTTCAAAATTATGCAGGGGTTATTTAGAACATAAAGAAACAGAAAGGGTGTTAAAAAACATGGTGTGGCCCCCTCAGAGTCCGGATCTCAACCCCATTGAGCTATTGTGGGAAGAGCTTGACAGAAATGTGCGCAGTTGTTGTCCCTCCTCACAAGAAGACATGTAGAAGGCTTTACAAGAAAGCTGGAACAATATCTCACAAGATACAATTGATAAATTGATTGCTCGTATGCCGAGACTAGTGAAAAAAGTTATAAAATGCAAGGGAGGCTTTTTTGACGAAAAATCCGTTTAATGATTTTATTAAATATGAACGTCATTTTTAACGTAAATGGTTGATATTTCTTGATTTTTTTTTTCTTCTTGATGAATGTGTATTAGTAAATAAGCATTTTAATTAATATCTAAACCTCTTGATTTATATTTTGAGTTTTATTTCATTTTGCTACTTAGATGTAGGTGGTCTCAAACTTTTGGCCGGCAGTGTACATACAGGGCAAGCTAAATAAAAGCTTGTAAAAAGAAGAAGAATATACAAGCCAACATAAAGATCAATTGAAAATATGACAAACATTTCGTTTCAGCCGTAAAACGTCCACTACTGAACACAGGCCTCGCTCATGGATCTCCATGAGGGGTAGTTGCCATACTCACCACGCTTAGCAGGCGGGTTGGCGAGCGCAGTACGGGATGTTGGTACACGTGCCTGTCTGTCTGTCACAAATGGATATCTCGAGAACTATTGATGCTACTGACTTGAAATTTAAATGGTTAAACACTTTTTTAATTATATAGCATTATATAAAAATGTTAAAAAATATTCTTATTATTTATTCTTATTATTAAAAGACACTGCTGCCCATCTTCCGGAGGTATCCCTTAGTAGGCTCTTACTGCATCCATGGGTATGAGAGGAGGGGTAACATTCTACTGCCGGCACCCCACAACAAACATTTAAACACTAAAACTAACTGGAGTTAGTGTAAGCTAAGAAGATTACTACTGCCTGTTTACCTACTTTCTGCCATTTTCTGTACGCTACATGGTAAGTTTTACTTTTATATTTTCTTAAGCTCAAATGTAGGTCCTTCCTCCTACTACATTTTAGACTCTAATTTAGTTTCCCAATAGTTAAATGAGTAAAAAAATCAAAAATTGTTACTTGTTTTTAAGTTTAAAAAAAAATGTGGTAATTTGACACTTATATTATTTTACACATTCCTTTCACATTTTTAAGTTAAAAAAATCGGTTTTTTGATATTTATTATAAAAATTGGATTTTTTCGAACCCTGTTTTTGAAATAATAAAAACATTATTTTGTCCAATAATACGCCATTCCATAGATGCGGTTTTATTTAATATAATATCGTGCTCTATTCCACGCTGATCTGCTGATCCACTGCAAAAATCCACAAGTGGATTTGTTTCTGATTTTTATTCCAGTCTAATCCATGAATGGATCTGTACCTCTAAAACAATTCAAAAAAACATCGAGTTGTGGATTTGTTCAGTGGATCAGAGTGGAATAGAGCCTAGAAATTATAAACAGTCAAGCCTATGTAATTTAGCGCGGCATTTAGGCGTCCACAGAAGCAAAAAAAATCTTTAAAAAAACGAGCTTGACACACTTAAACAAAGAATAATTATTAAATAAAAAAAATGAAAAGAAAATAATTTTAAGTCAATTTATATAAAACTCTTCCGTTACTGACTGAGTGACTGACAGACAACGCACAGTCTAAACCATTGAAATTTGGCACACATATACCTTGAGTATCCTAGAGGTGCACTAAGAAGGGATTTTTCGAAATTCCTACGGGAACGGGAACTACGCGGGTGAAACTGCGGATTGCGGCTAGTAAATCTATAAAATTAGAAATACATATTCAAAATTTGTTGAAGACTTTTTTTGATGTGTGTTCTAGGTTTTCGATGGAATCGCATTTTCTTAAATCCAAATAAGTAGGTTAATGCTTTTGCAAAATGAATTACCTCGACACACGATACTTTAACTAGGAATCAAAATACTGTCCTTATTATATAAAAAAAAGTATTTACTGAAAAGAACTGCCAGTATTCATTTGTTTATTATAGAGGTTGACTGTTTAAAAAAGGTTTGAAATTCCATGAATGTTTAAAGCAAAGAAAAAAAAAATATTTTTTTATTTTGCTTTGACTTTTTATGTGTGTATATATAATAGTTCTTAATAGACAACCATAACATTATAATGAGCTTAACGAATCACAATTGAAACAAAAGAGCTTTAACTACTTATTCTTGTCCGAGGGAGACAGTTGGTCATTTCCCCATCCTTAGTTAACACGGTATGTAATTATTAGGATACTTGTAAGCACTTGGACTGATATGAAAACACTGTCACTGTACTTAACGTCTGGATACGCACTTTGAATGTGTACCTGTAATCATTATTTTCCAACAATTTTCGTAAATTACGAAGATTAACGTGTAATTGCGCGATGTATCTCGTTTCGCGAGAGTGAAAATTGTGATTGCTCCATGGAAAATGTCTTTGGCATAAACTCGATTATGGAGTTACTTTACTTGGTTGTTCTGAATTCAAAGTAAGTATATTAAACTAGTTATTTGATGGTTATACGCTACGACTGTGTTGACAGCATTTACTTTCCATGAACTGCTCCCCATCCAATTAAAATTTTACAAACTTGACAAGACGTGTCAGTACCAGTTTATCATTAAAGCAAAGTGTAAGAACATACGTTTTTAAGAAGAATAAACTACTTTATTTTGTCGTTCTTTACAATCGTGCAGACTTTACTGTTTGGATGTATGTTTGTTACCACTTCAAGATAAAATCAGGCGTCCGTCACTCGCTCAAGGCCACGCGTTAACGGCCTACCGCTTGGTGTAACGTCGGTGTTACGCCGGTAGTGGGCTGCCACGCCCGCTTGAGAGCACGCACGTTAAATGCGTTCCTTTAGATGCCTAAACCGCGTAACTATTGTGCAGTGGATGGATGCCTAAGTAATTTTTTTAGCACTATTTTAGATTTTATCATTGAAGTCGGTTGTTTTAAATTATTATTCGCGTAATTAGTTGTTTAAATCGATCCCTACGGCTGAAATGATGATAATTATGAAATGGATGCCTACTACTTTTATAAATTCTCACCATATTTTCCACTTAGAACATAGGAAGCTGGGGTTCGGGATTAAATAACGTAGTTAAATTAAAACAAAATTATCTCTGTATATCGGAAATCACACCAATAAGAATCTCACAGCAGATTCACACTAGAACACTTCTTCACAGAACACTGATACCACTATTGCATCCGCTTTGCTTCTGCTTTCTTCATGCGTACCTATTAAAATTATTGACGCGATTTAGCATATTTTCAACGTTAAAATTTAGTAACCATGATTTTAGACAAGGAAAAAATGTATCCATCATTTTATAAAACTCAATCATATTTGATCAACCTATAAAAAATAACTTTTTTTCACCACATTCGTTTTATTATCAAAATCATCGTAGAAGCAACCCTACCCTAGTAGGTGGGGGAGGGTGAGCAAAGCAATCTCAACTCTATTGTTTGCATACTCGTACTTAAGGTACACTATTTCTCGCTGTGAACTGCTGGTATTATTAATACAATTTTGTAGGCTATTATAGCGTAGGTATTTTCGCTTTTATATTGGAGTGATGTATCAGTTAGTTTACGCAATCTGTGATAAAACTACCAAATAAATCAAGCTGAAACTTTACACATAAATAGGATGTAGACTTAACGGCTACTTTTTTCCGGGTGCAACGTGCGATGTTGTGACCAGAAGCTAGTCTTAAATATTCCTATTTCAATATAAGTGTGCCTAAGTGTGTACACAACATTTGTGGGTTTTGCGAAATTACGTTGTGGGTTTCCATCAAAGGACCGAAGCCAAACATTCGACAAAGGAGCTTGCCGTTATTGGCTATAACAGGAAACTTCCAAGCTTATAAATAAATCGAATTGTACGTTAAGAATTTTAGAGTAACGTTATTTAAGTACTTATTTTCTTTCGCTATGGGAAATTATACCGGATTTTTCCTTTATCACGGATTTGAGTACTCACGCGTACATTTATCTCGATCAATGGTTCAGCTAGGTTGGGTATTATATTAATTAATCAACCAACGATTTCGTATATTTCGGGTTTAATTATTGACATGAATACGAGAATACGAACAAATCATTTCGAAATAGAATATAGCTTACAGCTTAAATTGGAAATACCAAGCGTGATAAATCTTGCATTAGGTTTACAGAAAATCACGAAATGCATGTTCTGAATTAATTACAGAGGCTAGATGTAGACGGATTTGGTATTGTGAATTTTGCATTGGAATTAAACTTTAAACTACAAGTAATATGTCTTTAATATGCTGTGCCTGTCCTCTTTTCGTTGGACAAAACAATCACATCACACATTACATGACATCAAAACAAATATAATGTTATATTACGACATTTTATACGTAGCGAAACCTAATACTTTAAACCTTAAATGTTTTAGGATCAAAAGGTGCTTTCTTTCAGACTGAAATTATCGATTGGTTACACTTGCACTACCGAGTTAAAAGCCCACGTCAAAAAGAATGGCGTACTTCAATTTACTATGTTTGATATTTTAAGTGGGTATAAGTGTATTTATAATTACCAAGTGCCGAGAGACGAGAGAGAGTTGCCCCCCAACGCTGGAAGACGGCACCGCGGCAGATCTAGATTGAGATGGCGAGACGAACTTGACTAGTTTTTAAAAGTTTGGTCCTCCATAGCACAGGATCGGGAAAAATGGAAGGGGGATAGGGAGGCCTTTGCCCTGCAGTGGGACGAAAACGGCTAGTAATAATAATAAGCATTGGTAAAGGGGTACCAGAAAAGGGGGCAAAGGTCACAATAACTCCGGTTCCTGTGATCAGTACCTTTCTTTCATTAAGACAGTGCTAACAAAAAGGTTTCATGTAAATCGGTCAACGCGTTCGGTTGTAATCATCTCATGCACAGACAGACAGACAGCGCTATGCATAATAGGGGGCTTCGCACCCTAATAATACATAACTGGAAAACCCCCGGTTCTGACCACATTCATAGTTTTTGGTATAAAAAATTCACTCACATTCATCCATACTTGTACAATCATATAAATAACTTCATTAAAAATCCTGACTCTCTGCCTGATTACTTAACTGCTGGAACCACCTATATGATACCAAAAGACACCCACGACCTAACAAACCCTGCAAAATACAGACCAATTACATGCCTTCAAACTTTATATAAAATCCTAACAGCTTGCCTATCCCAAATCATTTACAAACACATAGATAGTAATTTCATTCTGGCAGAACAACAAAAAGGCTGTGGAAAGTTCAGTCAGGGCTGTAAAGAACAGCTTGTTATAGACTCAGTTATTTTACAGCAAACTCAAAGAACAAAACAGGACCTCTATAGCATCTATATCGATTATAAAAAGGCATTCGATTCAGTTCCACACACCTGGCTTATTAATATCTTAGAAATATATAAAGTTCATCCGCAAGTAGTCACATTCCTAGGTAGCGCTATGTCCAAGTGGAAGACCCAACTTCACGCACAGACTTCTGGCAGGTCAACCCTAAGAACCACACCCATAAGAATCAACCGAGGTATATTCCAAGGAGACGCACTGAGCCCGCTTTGGTTTTGCCTTGCGCTAAATCCATTATCTAACACTCTGAATTCGATGACTCTAGGTTACAAAGTTAAAAGCACCACTGACGGTCAAACAGACAATACAGAAAGTACGCTCAGCCATCTTTTGTATATGGACGATATCAAGATATATGCTTCCACCCAAGACGATCTTGAATCACTTATACAAATTACGGAAAAATTTTCAAACGATATCGCCATGGAATTTGGAATCGATAAGTGCAAGATAAACTCTATAAAATCTGGACAATGTCATAGACACGCTTACCAAACACAATCTGGCGAGACTATAGAGTCTCTAAACGAAAATGAATCTTACAAATACCTAGGTTACCAGTACCAGTCTAAGCAGATACATAACAAGGAAATAAAATTAAAGCTCACCCAAAACTTTCAACATAGACTAAACTCCATACTTAAATCTCAACTTTATTCAAAAAATACAACTAAAGCTATAAATTCCTATGCCATCCCAATACTAACATACTCTTTCGGAATAATTTATTGGACGAAGACAGAACTGAAAAATTTACAACGCAACATAAACGTCACCATGACGAAACACCGAAAACACCATCCGCGAGCTTGCATCCAAAGGCAGTCTACCACGAACAGAGGGGGGAAGGGGAATTATTAATATACGTAACCTACACAATAAGCAAATAACTACTTTGAGGGCGTATTTCCACCAGAAATCCGATACATCTATTCTCCATAGGTCAATAGTAGAACTAGATAGAAAGTTTACTCCATTAAACTTGCAAGACCCAAGCAAGCAGAAAAATGAAGAACTGACTGACAGACTGACTTTAATTTCTGAATGGACCCAGAAGTCTCTCCATGGAAGACATCGTCACGATCTGAGCCAACCCACCGTCGACATGCAGGCGTCGAACGAGTGGCTCTATCGAGGCGAACTCTTCCCTAAGACTAAAGGGTTCATGATAGCTATCCAGGACCAAGTTATCGAAACTCGAAACTACCAAAAACACATAATGAAAGTACGAAATCTAACCTCTGACCTATGTAGGCGTTGCAATAGTTCATCGGAAACAATCCAGCACATAACAGGAGCTTGTAAATCACTTGCGCAAACGGATTACAAGTACAGACATGATCAGGTGGCAAACATCATCCACCAAAAACTGGCAACTAAATACGATCTTATAGAACAGTCATCTAAGCCAACTCCGTACTACAAATACACTCCTGATACTGTGCTGGAAAACACCACATATAAACTTTACTTTGATAGGGCTATTTTAACAGATAAGACAACACACTTCAATAGACCAGACATAACACTCATCAACAAAACTAACAAAACTGCTGTTTTAATAGACATTGCCATTCCTAACACCCACAACATACAAAACACAATAGCTGAGAAACTCTCTAAATACGTAGTAGATCTAAAAAATGAAATAACCAGAATGTGGAGATTACAGAAGGTTTCCATAATCCCCATAGTTCTGTCATCAACCGGTGTTATCCCGAACCAGTTATTTCAATCCCTAACCTTTCTTGACCTACCAAAACACACCTTTGCCCTTTTACAAAAAGCAGTTGTCCTGAATACATGTCGCATAGTTCGTAAATTTCTGCAGTGTCACTCCTACCACCGAATCGACAGCACCTAGTTTCTTAAACCCAACCAACTCTTCTAATACACACTTGGCTTAGGCCCGTGTGTATTAGTCCCTTCCGATCATTATGGTCGAGCAGATAAGAATCTGAAAACACAATAATAATAATAAGTGTATCACATAACTAAGGCAATCAAAATGTATTTTAGATAAATAAGTAACGTATATTATTATTGTATTTTCACATCTGCTATGTAGATGGTTTATACAGCTTCAGCAACTGGTATTAAAGTTGTAAGGCAGTGAGCACACGCTGCAGCGTCTGGTACATTGTTAGATAGATTAGGCTTGCCCAAGAGCTATACCATCCTCTCAGCTTAGTCGGCTATAATCAAAGGAAAGAACATGTCAGTACGTCCGAAACTGACTGAGACGCGGTTTCTCGATGATATCTTCACCTATAAAGTACGTGTTATATGTTGTGCACATACATTTTGATTCACCAATAGAATGAAAATTCTATTGGTGGTCAGCCAGTATCGATCGAGCCTACCTTTGGTTTAAAAGTCGGGGCTTACATACCATTCGCCCAACACGACTTTTCCAAGTGTTGTTAAACTAATATGTTTCTATTATTTGATTTATGTAAATGGTTGGCTTCCCACGTCATGTGTAACTAAGAAACACAAAGTTTACCTTAACCTTTCTGATTGATTGCGTGGGCACATACATATATAAATAACAAAGGTATTATCGTGGCCCTAACTACGACAAAAGTCTTTTCAAAGTCCTTTACTTGTATTAAATACTCTAAGAGAATTTAATTCACGGGCTTGTTGTTTGTTTTATAATTTCGCCAGATTGTGTGGAAGCAGGAACAAAGTGTAATAGGGTCGATTCGAGTTAATTGGCGACTTGCTGAGTCTTGGCACGTAATAATTGTAAATCAATATTATCTGAATTTAAATGCTGATTTGATTAGACTATACAATTTAACCGTCAGTACCTCGGTTATTGTTTTGCAAATAACTTGTTACTTTTTAAAATTTTAGATTATAATCCTTTTAATAAGTATCTTACTGATTGCAGCTATATTATATAAAAGTTATATCAGCACAAATAAATATTGTAACGTCTTTGAATACTAAGTCCCTTGGCATTCATCTTACCATAAATGAATATTACAAAGCGATACGCGCCGATACCATCTCAATCACGTAGTCACTTCGTAGCTCATATCACATGCCATATCAAATATCAAGGATATTTTAAACACATGTAATGTAATTTCTAATGCTAGATCATCATCATGGATTTCTAGAAATATTGTTTTAACATTTGCATTGCAGCTGTATTATGGATTAAAGTCTGGTCTTTATTTATTAACAAAAGTATCGCCAAAAGTTAACATATGAAATGTTGGCCTAAAACATTTATACGGACACAGTCTGATATGTAAAACCAATAACAGACACAACATTCATTGGTGTTCGTAAATAATCACAATGTTTATGCATTTTTTGAATAGTATTCTGCATTAAATTCCCATTTCACAGCGACATTCTCTCACAATAATGTCAGATGTTAATTTACACAATAAGCATACATTATGTCTGCATATGCAAGCATATCTATGATTCAATATAAATGCACTCTTGCGATGTATGAACGCAAAAACATATATTCATACACGGTTACCTCTCTAGTTACACTGATGTCACTAATAAATATAAATCGATAGTGGGTGTGGCGTGGATGTTATTAATAACCAATAAAACACGGACAAAAACAACGCGTAGAATGCACATACGCGACTCTGTGCGCTTACCATTATTACATTCTCATTCAAATACTTTTCGTACTTACTGTATTCTCCTTGTTACTTTTTTAATAGTTAGTATGGCGGTAGTTGTATTCAAATTGACATGAATTTATGGAGATTCCTTACGAGCCGCCTCATTCTGATGTTTATCAGTTTTGAGTCACAAATACTTCTAAGATCATCAACCATCTTTAATTGCTAATTACGGTAATTGCCAATTGACTTCAGAGACACCTAAATAAACAAGCCGCTGTGGTATGACATTCTTCGCAGTCATGGCTTTCGCAGCTATGCCATTTTAAATATTAAACTAAATAATTTCACAAATTTATTTTCGTACATTTTTAATAATATCTTATATGTGTATTCCAATTTGAAGCTAATAGTTTTGTAAAATTTAGAAATTCTATATTAAACTTTGTGAATTGATAAAATCTCTCCAATTATTCCCGCGAGATTTCAATTTGGGACTCGTTGAACAATTAATTTGAATCGTCCATTAAAATTACAAGTGTCGTTTGTGAACGCTTAATCGTTTGTTGCAGGGCTGGAGCAAGGGTTCATGTCGCCAATGTCACCAGTCGAGATGAAACCAGACACGGCGATGCTGAACGAGCACATGCGAGATGTGGATACGCCTCCGCCTAACTTCAAGAACTATCCGCCCAACCATCCACTCAGCGGGTCGAAGCATCTCTGCTCTATCTGTGGTGATCGCGCATCGGGGAAACATTATGGAGTGTACAGGTAACAAAATTAAGCTGTTTAGAATTCCCATTTCTCGATAAAAGCCAAAATTATCTCGTTCGTTACTTAGGAGACGACGTATCATTCCGTAGTCGAACTGATCGCTATCATATACGGGAAACGATGTAAACAAGTTTATTTACGGTAAGGAAAATTTTGTCAAGAAACGTTCACTGTTGGGGCTTTACCATGACAAGTTATCAGTAATATTTTTTCAAAAATACCTTGTTAGCATCGCATGACATACAATTCTCAAGAAGAATCCTTATATAAAAACATAAAATGGTAGAGCAACATAAAATATCCAAAGCCTTGTACGTTAGACACAGTACGTGTAACAATTTCTCATGATCGTAAATAAAACGTGCTGGCGGAGGTGGTCCATGCTCGCACATCCGATCTTATTCCCAACACTGGACCAGATGTTCCGATATGAAATGTAGACTTGATTTTTTGCCAGCTTTTTGTAAGCTTCGCCGCGCTGTGCCATGTGCATTTATACCATTATGGTCACGCGCATACTGAACTCAACTGATCCCAAATGGATCGCGCCGTCAGCGCTCTGATAAAAAAAGCTAAATGCGTCGTTGTAAAGTTTACCCACGTTTTCTGAATGGCTAATAGAAGACTTGGTAAATATTTTGGTAATGTTATTCAAAGAATTTTGCATAATCATTTTGTATAAAATCTTATTAGGTTTCTTTGTTGGTCGAATAATCGATGTAATCCGGTGACCTTTACGCCAGCCTGATTCTATAGGTATTTTCATCATAATGTTAATTCAAACTGCTAATGTATATTGGAAGAAAGCTTTACGGTTTACTCTTCGCTCTTTATCCGAACGAAAGGACTGAGCCAGCCAGACAAAAAGTCCTTAATCCTTAAGTTTAGATCTTTGGCCAGATTTTATTTGGGATAAGTTAAAAGAGGTACTCGTAGATCTCATTCGAACTAAAATGCCCTATTGAGTAAGAACCAGCAAATATTGTTATTGCTAAAGTTACGAAAAGGAAAAGTTATTTAAGATACCTACTTCATTGTTACTAAATTATGCTATGAGAATTATAAGAATTTAGAGATATTATTGAAGAGTAATAATATTACGCAATAATCTACTTAACTTAGCTTCGAATACAAATTGAATTTATCCGCTGTATCGTGAGTTTACTTCGTCTTTATGATATTATTACTGGCAAGGTACCCGTCTAGTCTAGACGCGGCCGTCTACATGAAAAATCTAGTTAGTTGCCACGTAGCTTTATGTACAAGTACAAAATAATAAAACGCCTCACCGATGTAACTCCAATATATTGCCGTTTTATTGGCTGCGTGCGAAAGGAATATTAGGTAGGTTATGGCTTGTGCGAAATTAAAGATTTTACACCTACATAATAATTATTTCAACTATTTAATTGATCTTTTCACGCTTGAGATAGTCGTTGTTTAGATTTATGGATTCAATATACCACGATACGACCCTGGATATTTTTATATTCGCTGGAATACATAGAAGCAAATTTACAATTCTATCGATCGGCAGTCGCCTCTACGGTAATGTCATTCGAGAGACATTATTTCACCTTGAGAATTTTTTATGTTGATTTGAAAATCACGTTGCCGAGGGCAGGTAAGCACACCGTTGTGTCATGTCCTTTTATATTCAAAAATGCACTTATTATGATTCCATTGATCACGAACCGATATCGTGAAATAATTATGGTATTGTTGTTATAGTACCTTAGTTTTGTAGTTTGGTTCAAAATACATAATAGGTCGTTGCCTATTATGTTCCACGCAAGTTTTTGGCACAAAAATGGTATAAATGTTACTTAAATTGTAGGAGTTTATTAGTGTTCTAAAATGTTAACTAGAAGCTATAATTTCTAAGTCTAAATATGCTAATAAATATTTTTTATTCAAAAATCGTAGCACCATTTTACTTCGCTTATCGCACCCGAAATAGTTTTGACTTTGAAGATTATTAAATACGTATTTAAAAATAAGAATCTGTAAAAGAAATATCGCTGAAATCTGGCTAATGATAGAACTTATGAAAAATGTTAAATCCATATTGTCCAAGTGGCATACCTCTCGGCCTGCAGTGGTGAATTTAAATCCGAAGTTAGTGGGCTCTATACCCAACGTTTGAAAAATATATTTGCACATTTAACACGTGCTTTAACGGTGAGGAAAAACATCGCCAGGGAACCCCTTAGTCTTAGGCTTCAAACGTATTGATCAGTTCTTTAATCTGAACCGACTTTGCTAAGAAGATGGTGTAAGCGTGATGAAGCTTAATCCATCTAACAATGTCCCAGGCACTGCAGCGTCCCGTACAACATGAATACCAATTGGTGACGCTGTATTAATTATCTTATATAAAAGACGTGAAAGGCCAATCGACATGAAACATATCCAGCACAATATTTGCATAGTTAAAATAAAACCGGGCAAGAGCGAGTCGGACTCACGCACCGGGGGTTCCGTGCCATCATACAATATAATATACGATAAAGGTGGTTTATATTTGTTGGAGAACCTTGACAGCGCCATCTCTTGTCTGATGGCGGAACTTACGTAGATTTTTACACTTTCGATGATTTCTAAAAAACTATCCAAATTAAAGGGTTCGTTATAATTTTCCTGTAGTTTTTACATACACTCCTATATTAGCAATAACGCTATTTTTTTCAACGTTTTTGTAAATAAATCGAAAACTATATGGCTTAAAGCAAAACTAAACTGTATATTCATGTGCAAATTAATACCTTTCATATGATACTCCACATTACCTAGTAACTTCACTTAAAAAATTTGAGATCCACTATCCCGCCCCCTGCAATCATAATAAGAATATTTTTTAACATTTTCATATATGATATATTAGTAAAAAAGTGTAGTCTTTAACCATTTCAAATTTTAAGTCGATAGCATCAGTAAATCTCGAGATATCTATTTGTGTCAGACAGACAGACTGGAAAATTTTGGTCCGGACGGAACCCTAACAAACAGCGTAATCGATTTTATTTGGATAACTATGAGTCTTGTTCATCTAAGAAGACAGCAATCTCAAACAACTGTTTGTTTCAGAATAACCGAAATCCGACTTCAACCAAGATTAAATTTAATTATTGTTTTTTTTTTAATATTATTATTACCTGATTTACTAATTACCAATAATAAATATAATTCGGAACGGGTACAAACATTCATCAACGATCAACCAACATTAGGAATGACCGAACGATAGTTAGGTAGGCTAGAACTAGAACTAACTAAAGAAAATTTTTATGTTTTTTTTTCCGAAATGACAGTTTATGTTGTTGACCGCAGATGGCCATGACAACGTTACCGAACTATGGCGAGCGCAGAGGGCGCCTAGCCGCAAAAGTTAGGTTGGGGCAACAAGCTCAAGGGCACCACTTAGGTTCGAACCACGGCTTGGACTGTTGCCAGATTTTTATATCTAATGATGGTTAACGTCCAGGTGCAAAACTGCACCTTAAGACGGAAGAGTGTATTTTTCGGCCTCGCCGGCGAGACCGGTTTTTAAATGTGTGCCTAGCAGCTAGAGTAGGACGGGTTGACGTCACCTCCGGGTTTAGCGGCGGTGAGCTCGTCAACAGGCAAAAGACTATAAATTTACATTGCCCAGCCACCTCATTCAGTGCTGTGTTTTCGTTAGCGCGATCTACGTTTTGACACTTTTTAGCAGCGACACCTAGTTAGAATACTGGTAAACTTAGCTGATATGCAACGATTTTTTAAACTTTCGATGATTTTTAAAAAAGTATGCTAATAAGAGAGTTTGTAACAATTTTCCTGTAATCTTTACATACACTTCTAATAGCAATAAAAGTTTCAGAGGTTTATCTCCGTAAAATTTGGAGATAAGGGTACCCCACACAACCTAGTAACTTAACAAAAATTTTGAAAACCCCCCTTCTACCCCCTTGTCTAAAAAACTATGCAAATTAGAGAGTTCGCTATAATTTTCCTATAAAGTTTACATACGCTTAAATTAGCTACAAAAGTTTCACGGGTTTATCTCTGATAACTTCGGAGATATAGGGGGAACGGGCGTTATTTCAAAATTTTTGTTAATAACTCAAAAACGATACGGCTTAAAAGCCGCCGTGGGGCAGTAGAATGATACCCCTCCTCTCATGCCCATGGATGCAGTAAGAGCCTGCTAAGGGATACCTCCGGAAGATGGGCAGCAGCGTCTATCCGTGTATCAACATCCCATACTGCGCTCACTAACCCGCCTGCCAAGCGTGGTGAGTATGGCAACTACCCCTCATGGAGATCCATGAGGGAGGCCTGTGTTCATCAGTGGACGTTTTATGGCTGAAATGATGATACGGCTTAAAGGAAAACTAAAAATTGTTTATTAATGTGCGAATGAATACCTTTCATTTGATACCCCACACGACCTAGTAACATCACTTAAAAAAAATTTGAGATCCCCTATCCGCCCCGTTTCAATCAAAATAAGAATATTTTTTAACATTTTCATCTATGCTATATTAGTAAAATAAGTGTTATCTCTAACTATATCAAATTTTAAGTCGATAGCATCAGTATTTATTTATTTATTTATTTTTATATATTGGGCAGACAGTGGCATGTCTATTTTATATGGTGGATCAAAATAATAATACAGAGACAAAGCAGTGCCTTTCATAGCAAAACAGTCTAAAACAAATCTATACAAATTTTCTAAAACATAATTTCATAATCATATCCACCTACATCTCATGAACAGCCTGTAATGCTAACTCAGGTTTGGCATAGCCAAGTTCATAGTAGTTCTCGAGATATTCATTTGAGACAGACAAACAGAGTGATTCTATAAGGGTTCCTTATAACCATTTTGGTCCGGAACCCTAAAAATATTGTAAATGACTCTTGCCTCGATTCAACAGTGTTCTTGCGTCTGGCGAGTATATATGTCTGAGGTATTTACTTATGTACATATGTATTAGCGAGGGCCGCTGTCTATTTATACTCGAAGCTTTTTTATGAATCACAATATAGCATTGGGCTACCTACCCAATTCTATTATGATAGTGAGCTAATAATCGCACGCAAGATGTTTCTTTTAACTTTATTAATGTGAACGGCTTTCGTGCTAATTAATCTTTCTACCAAATTCTTTGCGTCAAATAAAATGTTCTGACGATGAGAATGAAAGGATCATAAGTCTTGGTTCTTGAAGATAATCAAATTAACGAGTGCCGTTCTGTTTGATACCTACTAAAGTTTGTTGGACACTGTCGTATAATGAAGTCGTTTTGAAAATTTTCTTATGGAGTTTAAAAAAAGGAGGTGGTTTCTCATATCGTTTGTATTTTTTTGTAGTCTTTGTTACCTCAGAACTCCGTTGCTAATAAACCGATTTAAGACTTTCGATGAGTTCCTATTTTTCAAAACTTTATTTCTGATGATAAATTAAGAACTAAATAATCGTATTAGTGTCTACTGGAGTCCCTGAAAGCATAGTTAAATGCCCTAAATTTAAACCTGAGGTTGGGTTTTTTGTTTCACTTAAGAATGTTTGCTTGTTTTTACACCTAGATCTGATGATGAGATCCATGATAAATTGAAAGAAATACTTGAATGTGATAGGCGTACTTACAGAGGTTTGGATATTTTCAGCAACAACTCAAAGGATTTATTATTAAAGTTGGGTTTTTTGGTTAAAAATTAATTATGGTAGTTCTTTTTTGTTCGTGTATGTTCGACCAAATTGAAAAACGAACGTAGCATCTGTTTTTTAGTTTGGTGCTAATTACCCCCGCTAACGATTCAGGGCGCCTACGCTAGAAAATGATAACGATATTATCATTAGTTTCTGTAATCTGTGATATTATCGTCAGAATGGCAATCTTTACGAAATGGCCATGAGAGTTAGTTTAGCTTGATTACGATTTCGATGCATCGCGATTTGCATTCAAGAGTGGGCCCCCTGAACAGTTTACTGTAGCAGTGATTTTAATTGTGTCTGTCCTGTCCTTACAAGAACGTGAATGAGTGCTAAAATATCGACAGACTAGATAATGGCTGTATTTTACTAGACACGATTTCACATAGCGTGATACAGAATTGACAGTAAGTAGGTAATTCATAGTTTTTTTCAGGCATACTTATTTATTTATTACTATTACTTTTAAACCGGTAATAGAGATTCTGTAAAACTCAATTTAAAATCTGTTATTTTGTTATCCTTATTTTCAATTGCGATTCACTGCATAGGTCATTTTTATAGTTTTACATGAATCCAAGCTATAAATGTGAAAGTATGTCTGTTGCGTTTTCACGCTAAATTAGAAAACCGCTGAACGAATTTCGATGACTTTTTGTAGTCCAAACAAACATAGTTACATACATACATACAGGGCAAGCTAAATAAAAGCTTGTAAAAATACTCGACCCAGCTAGTGAAATTTAAAAAGTCAAATAAGTTTCTATTGGAATCAAAAGTTGCACTTACGTCCTACGGAAGATACATAATATAAAATATTATAATTATATAAATATTATAATATAATTATATCTTGCGCTAAACATCGCATAAACCAAAATTACAGTCGGCCATTGACTTAATAATGACCAATAATTTCTCGGAAGGACTTCATTTCGTCTTTTAAAAACAATAACACTGGCTTTAACGGGACGTTAATAAAACATATCGACTTCACTAATGCCATGGTAAAAACTTATACCTGTTTTATTTATTCGTGACTGCTTAACGTTTTATTGATTTAGTGCTTAAATCTGGAAGATTTAAGGTTGGTTTTGTTAATTATTACACAGCCGACATTGTACTTTAGTAGCGGTGCTACTACAGAATACTTTCTATCTATGTATAACAATCTCCGTGGCACAGTTGGTTTAATACCCGACTGAGACGCAGGAGGTTGCGGGTTTGATCCCTGCCGGGGGACAACCATGTTTGCTTTACCTGCAGACTTTTGTCTCGGGTCTGGGTGTTTTACATGCTTATCAAACTTCTTGTATTTTTTAACAAAAATAATGTATTTATGTATTCCATCAGTCATCTGGTTTCCATAGTACAAACTTGTTATTTGGTGCGGTGTATGTAATGTAATGTGTAGGATCAGTATTATTTAAAGAAAATAATAATTATAATTAACAAATATAATAATTACACAGTTGAAATAAAAATAATCAATGTCTTCTCTGTGTTCTGTGCAATATACATAAATCGGTCGCTAAATCAGCGTACGCCGTGTCAGACACAGCACTGGTTTTCAGTAGCGCCTTAAGGCAAAAGGCATTTTTATAAACAAGCTTAATCATAAACTTATTTCTACCTTCACTAACCTAACACCTCAATTAACTGCTGCCAGACTGCTTTATTTGTGATGACGTCAGGGTGTACTCTCAAGACTTCTGCTATGTTTGCATGCTGGTTGAGTAGCATTCATTTGAGAATTGAGATGTGTGGTCATTATCAGATTTAGAGATATTTGACATACGTGACTTTGCCTGACACCAAATATTATGATTTCAACGATTTCTATTTAACAGAAGTATAAGAAACGGTGTTAACTCCTTCGAGATAAATGACACCGTTTCATGTAAGAAATTTGTTAGGTTTATCTTTGGGAGATTGATCTGTATGTTATTGAAAACTTCAAGCTTTTTGTAAACTTCAAGCTTCAAGCGTTTTGTAATTGCTGTGGACGTACACATCAATATATCGTATGTATAAACCATGTTTTTTTTATATCCTCCCCTATAAAAAAACATGGTTTATACATACGATATACTGATGATACCCTTTCTGGATATCATCTTTCTAAGGGGAGAAAAACGAACCACCTAGTTTTCAAAAACTTGCAGCCTTGCCGAGACCACGGGTACGCTTACTCAATCTTCCGCAGTCTCGGCAGCACTGGCCTAATATCAGGCCCCAGTATTTTGGTCGACTTTGGTCTCTCCTTAACGTAACCATAACCATGCCTAATCCTATCCCAGACACTGCAGCGTCCCGTACTGCATTAATACCAGTTGCTGACTCTGCATAAGTTATCTATAGAAGAAAGATCAATTAACTAAGCAATAAAAAGCTTTCATACCAATTTGATGCTTGGATATTATTAAAAGCTTATATTTAGTTTCACCAGTTTGTCTATAATCAAATCTTGCAAGTTGAATTTGACCCACTTCCCGGTTACCGGTTGAGCTGAAATTTTGCATGCATGTGTAAATCGGATGACAATGCAAAATTATTATGTCATGGAGCGGATCCGATGATGGAACCGGAAGGTGGTCATAGGAACTCCGTATTTTACGACAACCCCATCGAGTTCGGGCCCGATTGATTCGTCTTGACGAGAACTTTGGTGCTAGATGCTAACCAGGGTCTGATGATGGAGCTAGAAGGCGGCCATAGTAATTAAGCGATTTCTAACTTTTTAGTTCTTTTTAGTAACAAGTAATAAATGCTTGTTTTTTAAGTTTTTCATTTAAACTCAACTTGTTAAAACGTAAGCATTTGACACCTCATAGTAAGTGAAAACCGGAGGAATGGCGAATTGCATTGCAAAACTCACAATGAGTCACAACCCCGTGTCCATGTGTGATAAAAGTGAAAGTTACATTTCTCAATAACTCGAAAATGGGCTGTTTTGCGAAACGCACGTCGAAGGCGAAACCTACGCGTCATTAACATTAATGCACATGGTGGATAATTATGGTGACATACGCGTAAGATGGAGGTCTGTTGTGCTTCGTATGTACAAATTATATTTAAAGGTTTTGATCTGGAAATATGGTAAATTCTAGAGTTATAATAAATAAACAAAATAAATGTCTCTTGAACCGTGTTTAAATATTATTGCTATACATTTTGAAGTCGATGAAAATGTTCATCGATCGAGCGTCATAAAGTCGAAAAATATTATATAAATATAGTATATATAAAAATAGTAACTATGATATCCACTTCTACATCGATATCAATTAACCCTTATTAACCATAAGATGACTAGAAATTCTCGGTTCAAATCTACGGGGGTTGGTCTGGGCCGCTTTTTTTCTAATTATGGCCCTTCGCAGCTGCCGACGCGACGCTTGCTTTACAATAGCGATATAGTTAATAAATTAATTAAATTCGCCTTTCACATCCAAAAGATGATTTATACAGCGTCAGCAACTGTTAATTCATCTATCTGTCAAAAAACGAGAGTAGAGTAGAACTGCAGTACCGCACAGGTAGGTACCGTACAAGTAGACTAACTTTATAAAATCTTTTTAAAGCAGAAAATTTGTGTATTCAGAACGCAATCTCCAACGCGCCCGAGCCAGGAGATTATGGCAAATCTTTTCAGTCTCAGAAAAGAAAAAGTGCAAATGTATCGAGGGAATGCACACCTGAATGGACAGTATAATGATCACTTCATGGTCTGACGATACAGCGCCGTCGTCAGAATACACCCTATTACCGCAAGACTAGACAGAATTGGCACTTTCGATTATATGACAAAAGTTGATGGAAGAATGTTGATAGCCACTTTCGTAGCGACATATGGTTTTAACTGTTGTATTATTTTTATCTTTTGGCGTCTGGCTTCTACGAATCTCACTAATATTATAAATACGAAAGTTCGTGGATGGTTGTTTGTTGTTGAAAGTTTCCGCTTGATCTGTTTGGTATCTTTGCTTGAAGAGGTAACACACATCCATCCAAACTGTCGCCGTGGGGTGCCGGCAGTGAAATGTTGCTGAAATCTCCTCTTACCCCCGGAAGTTGGGCAGCAGCGTCATTCCTGTATCAACATTCCGTACAGCGCTCGCCATCCCTCCGGCCATGCATGGCGAGTATGGCAACAACCCCTTATGATCATGGAGATCCATGAAGGAGGCCTATATCCAGCAGTGGATGTGGACAGTCCTACGTCTGAGACAATCCAAACTGTCGTATTGATAATACATATAAGAATACGTAAGTAAACAAACAACACGATGTTATCTCAGTTACAGAGGTTAATTCATATAAAATTCACTCGCTGTCTCAGTTATAGAGGTAACTATGACGATAACATTGGAAGAACGAATCCCAGATATAGAAGTTTGCTTCGTCCCACTAACAGAGGTAATTCAGTGCCAAAGTGTTGGGATTGGGACCTCAGCAATAGTTCCAGTTATGGAGGATTCTCACTTATCCAGGTCCCACTTAACCAAGTTTCACTGTATAACTAGCTGTCCCGGCGAACTTTGTTTCGCACCTACTACTACAACCACTTACTACTACTGCTCTACAACTGCCTTATAACTACTCTACTACTCTAAAATTACTTAATACTACTACTATTCTAAGACTAAAATATAAACATCTTGAGTTTAAGTTTAATCACAATATAAACTTTCTGAACGAACCTTTAAATATTTGACTACCAAATAATGTCATCTTAATTAAAAATGTCCGTATGTTCCCATACATTTTGTATGGGAAAATGAATTAACGTTATAATATTTTTTTCTTTAACTGAGAAATTGGCCAACGCTGGTAAAATATAATAAATACAGTCTTCTTGTTTCTGCCAAAGGGACAGTTACCTATATAGGTTATTATAAAAAAAACCTAATAATCTATTGTCCGTTCGTCTCGGTTGTGTCTGATATTTATGGGACCTCAAAAATGTGTATAGTGATGTTTCGGAGACACTGTCTTTTTGACTTGATGGGGATTTTCGGACAATTGATTTTTTGATAGAAGGCGAAATGGGCACCCTAACTAGGATTGCCGGATCGAAAAATCTAAATATCTGGATAACACTTCAAAATGTCGGGATTTTGGGGTTGTTGTCTGGAGAAATTAAAATATATGATTCAAAATCATAAACTATATTTTTAAAATAAACAGCTCTTTAAAAAAGGATTAAAATAAAATTTACATATTTACCGAGTCCACCAATTTGGATCCCTTCGGAGTATCGAGGAAAGAGATGTTTCGGAGACACTTGTCTTTTTGACTTTATGGGGATTTTCGGACAATTGATTTTTTGATCGGAGACGAAATGGGCACCCTAACTAGGATTGCCGGATCGAAAAATCAAAATATCTGGATAACATTTCAAAATGTCGGGATTTTGGGGTTGTTGTCTAGTGAAATGAAAATTTATGAGTCAAAATTATAAACTATATTTTTAAGATAAACAGCTCTTTAAAAAAGGATTAAAATAAAATTTACATATTTACCGAGTCCACCAATTTGGATCCCTTCGGAGTATCGAGGAAAGATCGAAAACTGAACAATTTTCATCAAAATTCAGTCGTATCAGAAGGCTCAGCTTTTATTAAATCAAAGCCCATACGATTCCTTTCTTGAGAATATACATTATTTAGCAGACTAAACACTTTCAAAATATGCATTGCTCACTGGAATCGATAACACAAGATATTATTTTTTTTAATTTTTCATATCATGTTGGTGGCATTTCTTTTTAAATATGCCCAAATTTTGTCATTTGGCATATTCTTGTCTTTTGGCAGATGTTCAAATATCTCCCGAAGACATATCTGTAATCCGTGTATAAGGCATAATTATGAACAGTTTTTGCTTATAATATTTGTTGGGAGATTTTGTTATTTGTCGCGAGTCTGGACATCACATGAAATGTCGGGCGAATCCAGACGATTCCCGATCATAGGCAACCCTAACCCTAACAGACTATTACCACTATTACCCTAAATTACAAAATGTTTAATAATTTGAAAATGTCAACGAATGATGTTTAGGCATGATTTTTAAAAAATCATTCATCAAATACATGCTAAGCGCCGACAGAGCTTAGTACCTATCACAAATTATTATGTTCGAAACTATTGCGCAATGTTCATACACAATACCAAGAAAAAAAAGGAAGTACCAATTCCCCACAATGACATCAATCAAGCTTCTGCAATTAGTAAATTATACTGTGCGGCAAACTCTTCTGCTAATTCAAAAGCATTCATTCACTCAGCGTTCCGTACAGCATGAATACCAGTTGCTGACACGGTATCAATCATATATTATACTACATAGCTGACCCGGTGCCCACTTCATTGGACGGTAATTTATAGCCTATGACACTCACAAATACTGTGGCTTTCTATTAGTAAAAGAATTTTGAAAATCAGTTCAGTAGATCCAGAGATTACCCCCTACAACCTCTCAAACTCACAAACTTTATCTCTTTATAATATTAGTATATCTACATATGTATATTAGTATAATTATCGATACTGACGGGATTCGAACCCGCATTTCTGCAATAGATCCTTGACCCTTACTAAAGCCGGAATACCTTAACCAACTAAGCTACGGAACCCTATGAGGCTGGCTGAAAAATCTTGATAAAATCGTAGTATCGGTTTATCACCTTTTAGCATATTTATTAAAAATGTACATGCTAAGACTTCATAATATTGTGAGCGGTGTGTTATCGCCCAGTTGATTTTCAATAGATCACAATATAGCCACATTGACTCGTGATGCGAACTCAGTCGTATAAAGTAACACAGTAGGCACACCAGGAGCATAACTTTCATGCATTAGTACCGCCTACGGACACTTAATTTATGAATCCTTTGAAGACGTAACACCTAACTCGTTTATCACAATAAACTGTGAACAGGTGTCATGCTGATTGACTTATGCCTCAGATTTTAAGTGCAGTTATCTGATCGTTACTAGAAAATTATCTGTTTTACCAGTGTTTCCTACGACAGACATAAAAGCTGTGAGATTATTTATTGCCTAACTTTATAGTTGCCCGAACGCGATGCGAAAGGTTAAATTATTAGGCAAGTAGATTTGAAAATTTAGTAGTAATTATGAATAAAATAACAGAGATAACTATTTGCGTAAGCTTAATGTCTGGTTGAACTTTAGGATAATTTATAAATCTTTGCAATGAGTCTGATTTGCTCTCGCTGTGTCAGATCTTGATTCATTAGCCACTATAATAAACCCTAATTTAGTAACAATCTCCATAATTTCAAATTGAACGGACGCGAATGATGGAATTATGCCCGGGCCTTGTTACTGGCACGTTTGCGCTTATTTGTTTTTGTTCGTATTCATTAGCTAGCATTTGCAAGCGCCTTCGCTCGCGTCAAAGACGTAATAGTGCTCGGACTATATTCTGTTGTTATCTGAAGAAGTTAACGCTTTTATAAAATTTAAATTTTATGTAACCTCCGACACTTTACCTAGTTTCGTAGGTTACCAGCTAATCTTTTTTTGTAATGTCTACCCTCAGTTTTGCAATCTACATATCATTTCGTTTGATTTGATACCAAATTCAGGTATATTTGGTAACATTCGGTTATTCATCTCCACTTTCATCCCCCATATTGTGTAAACGTCTTTGATAAAGCGTGTTTAACTTAAACGTTATAAGTTTGACCGCTATATGTGTGTGTCTGTCTGTGGCACCGTAGCTCTTAATCAGTGCAGAGCAGACACACACATAAAGCGGTCAAACTCATATAACTCATACATAACACCCCTCTTTTTTTATCGGCTGTTAAAGTGTTTATTCATTCGGGCCCAAAGGCTACAAAAAACAGATTTAAATCAAATAAGGCACCTCATTGTCTTCGCTCGCTTTAGAAAACTTTTTTTCCAAATAAGGGCAATAAATAATGGGCAGCGGATCTAGTCAGGTTGCCGGACGACAGTGGAAGCGGCTAGCATAGGAGCATACGTTGGCGTGATGAAGAGGAGGCCTATACCCGGCAGTGGGTGTCAAAGGCCTGACATGATGATGATGATAAAGGGAAATAAGCGAAAAATAAACATCACTCTTTACCTTTTCATTATTACAATTTTTATCTTCATATTATCAATATTATGCTCAATTTAATTTCCGCGAGGATCTTGGATAGTTTGATATTGCATTCTAGCTTACGTGTATAAGTATGATGATACTCATACTTATACACGTATTGTCACAGGTATCATACTTTTAAACATATTCATACTATCATTCCCCCATTTATACATACTGCTCCTTTAGGCGTGGCTGTAGTCGAGGAAAAAGCTATCAAGATCTCGAGAAAACGAAAGTTAAAAATAATCTCAGATACATAGATTATTTCCATATTCTCCGTTTCTTTTCAATCAGTCCTAAAATAACAGTGTTTATTTTGTCTACATTTATTTATTTAATACTTTTGCCCAAAAAAAACAATGTACAGAGAAGGACTACATTAATTCATAAACTAATTCGGTGCTCATCCGAAGTTTATTCAGGACCGTCAACTATCTATTTTATTCAATTGATCGTAAGCCAAAGAGCTGTTCGCCGATAATATATATTTTACATTAAAGGCACTGCATTCGTCAATCAAAATTATGGGTTCTGTAATGGGTTCTAACTATATGAATTACGTGTATTGGGCTTGTTAGCTTTAATCTGTGATATTGCCACTTCCTCAAGAAATTCGTAGACAAAGAACTATACGAATGATATCCACAAACTTAAACAACACAAAACATTCTTCTTCTTCCACTAGTACAGTGGAAAATCTTCCCATCTAATACATATATAAAAGCTAAAGTGTGTATGTATGTATTTATGTTCCGCTTTCACGTCAAAACGGCTGAACTGATTTTGATGAATTTTAGCATAGAAATAGATTAGACCTTGGTGACGAGCATAGGCTTCATTTCGTTGCGAAAATTAAACTCGAAGGGGTTGAAATAGGAGATGAAAGTTTGTATTGAAAATCGTCGTTAATTAAATTATTTGATATTTTGCATAAGAATTACTTGAAATTTCGCATAAATATTGGAATACAAAAATAATTATCTATTTCAGATTTTTTCATAAACATTGAGTGATAATGGGTGTAGAGATGAAACTTTTTACAAGATTTTTTTTTCACATAAGAACTAAAAATAACTAATATCATAAAAAAAAATATTCATAGTCTTAACAAGGGTGAAACCGCGCGGATCAGCTAGTTATTTATGTACCAGTTAAGTTGGTACCAAATGTTTCGATATACCTAGATTGTACGTCTGTGATGATTTCTATCGCGAATTATTTTGGCAAAATGAATGGAATCTTTGGAATAAAACCTCCAACAAGTACGTTTCTTTGTGTTTATTCGGGTTTGATTGGTGGGATTGTGGATGGGATTTGGTGGGTGTTTGCTTCTTTCCCTCAATTGGAATAAAAAGTTATCTGAAGCGAACGAATTCAATTGTGTGCTTTATTCAATTTAAATTTGTCTTGTCCTTCTTCTATAAATCGACTATTCTATGTGGCTTTGTGCTCTATTGAATAAATACTTTGACTTTAACTTTGGACTTGCCAAGCGAGCGAGACTCCTAGAAGGACGGGGAGACCTTTGCCCAGCATTGGGACAGCATAAATGATTAATGCTGCATGTTGGAACGACAGGTACCCAAACTAGGTATATACTAACTTAGCTATCTTGTTTACAGTTGCGAAGGCTGCAAAGGTTTCTTCAAGCGGACGGTCCGGAAAGACCTGACCTACGCTTGCCGCGAAGACCGGAACTGCATCATCGACAAACGCCAAAGGAATCGTTGCCAGTACTGCCGCTATCAGAAATGTCTCGCCTGCGGGATGAAGAGAGAGGCTGTGCAGGAGGAAAGGCAGCGGGCAGCGAGGGGGGCGGAGGACGCTCATCCCAGCAGCTCTGTTCAGGTGGGATCCATCGCCATCATCCGCAGCCCGACTTTAGCCACTGCTGAGTATAATATGAACGAAAAAGCTACATATTCTGCTTCCAACATTATGTGAGATCCAGAATGGCATGGCACCCTTATTTGCCCGGCCATTTCTTACTTTTGATGTTGTTACGAGCTGGGGGTTCGGGATTAAAATAATGTAGTCCAATTAAACCAAAATTAACACTAATCACAGATCACACCAATAAGAATCTCTCGGCAGATTCTCACTAGAACACTTTGTCACTGAACAACACTGATCACACTATAACACTTGTTCACTGAACGCTATAGCACTTGTACACAATCACTGATCACTGTATTCACTTTGACAACATGTTTTTGTCATTCATTCTCAAAATCGATATTTACTCTCTTTCTTAATAATTATATCTCACACAATACATCCAACTGTTCTTTGTCCTGTCTCTTTGTATCTATTGTTTGTTACCAAGATATAGACGATATTGTTGACTCAAATCAGCAATTAGAGGGCTAGTAATATTGCTCTATAAGAGGACGGAAAATCATTTATTTGTATTATTGTATAACGTGCCATAAAGTAGGTGACATTAGTCATTTTGGTAGAAAAGTAAGCTTGACTTACCATTTGCGTGCTACCCTGCGTTTGTACGTTGTAGCTGCCCTAGATTCTAATCAAAAACCTCGAAAATTTGAATTATTTCGCAATCGTCGCGTGATTGTAAGCTCCTAAGCAACAAAGCAGCACCGCTAACGTAACTTCCAAATAACTCTCAACTGCAACAAAAATGCATTTGATTATCTAAATTCATTTCCTTTGTTCCCATTACAATTTTGTGTTCAATGCTATTCAGAAATGAAAAGGTTTTTAGATTCGCATACGAAACAATTTTCTTAGTGCTATTTTAGTTTTAGTGATTCATAACTTGCAATGTTTGTACGTTCATTTAACATTGATTTACGCTTTCTGCAGTTTCTTTAGTGCACGAGGTGGAGTGCACGGATGCACGAGATTAATTATATTTACTAATTAGAATTTGTGCTAAAACGGTGAATGTAACGCTTTTTAAAAGCAACCTGAGTAGTAGCGATAAATGCCAGCCAAACTTTCTTTAAATATTCATGTTCTTCAATACAGATAATTGTTTCATAGATGCTATATTATTAAAAAGTCCTTATTTAAATCGTTCACTTTATTCTTATTTCTAAGGTTTTACTACGTACACGTGTGCTAGTACGGTCACGTGCATAAACGGTTTTAACTTCATCTGTTCGTAATCGAGACGAACGACGAATATTATAGCAATATTTAAAGTAAAAATTCAAATTCAATTGACCTATAGATTCTAAAGGATTTCATTATTAACGGAGGGGCAATCGAGTAAACAAGAATGGTGGTGAAATTAATTTAATCTGCGCAGCTATAAATAAAGTCGCGCTCATACTGCGGGCGTGAGAGAAGTTTTCGTCGGTGGGGCGTTTAATGCTGTTGCTCTACCGCACTACTGTCACTACTGTCATCATTCGTTATAACTTATATTATAAATACATTATCATGTCATACAAAATATTATTTTGTGTATAACCATTAAACTCATTAATAACATTTGTTGGTCAAAATTTCGGTTGGGTCTCTCTTAGAACACTGGCCATATTCTCATTCGATTCTCCGGCGTGATATATGAAAGTATACGGACACTGGCAGAATTGTGACCGCTAGTCACAGAAGCCAGAAAATAATAATAATAAGAAGATTAACATTTGTCTTCCCGCGACTACGATGGGTGCAATCCCGTCCAAATAATAAAGCCAAATAACGCGATAAATACCCGGTTACAAAGTATTTATTTGTTGTCAATTTGATGTTTCGGTTATGATAGGCTTCCGACTTTAAAACAAACTAAAAAGTAGGTAGTCGTTTATACCTCATGATTCTCGATGTCAACAGATATATTTTTTAGGCTATTATTAAAACCTTCTTTTGTGTAACAGTTTTACTCTCTTACAAGACACTCACGCTGGAGTTACACTACCGCCACGGGCGCTAGTGCCCTAGTCTTTTGTTGCAGTCTTTAATATGGTTGATCACTGATGCGATTAGACAGGTTCGCCATACAAATACTGTTAAAGACGACTCATTGCACTGAAGTCACACTATCGGACTTGAGCCCCTGTGTGATTGCACCTTTTACCTTTACATCGGTCGACGACGCGCCGCAAAACAGATTTCTTTGTTTATAGCTCTATCGATCTGGTTTCATATGAATTGTTTGGCAAACGTGACGACGGGGCCATCGCTGTGTTTGAGAGGGAGATTTGCTTTATTTTCAATGCTATGCGAATTTAATTAAGACATTGCAAACTGTTCGATCTCAGATATAAAACGAATTATAATATTTTTGAATTGATGAACTTGAAACATGTTTTGGCGGTCTGGCAAACATCTGTCATGGATCAAGGTGCAATTTGAGTCGTAACTGAGTCAAGCGGACCATACAATTCAATATTTTAGATTGTTTACCTAAAATATATTTTAAAATTTACTCAAAGCTGAAAATAAAATATAGTTACTAAAAACCTAAAAGCTCTCAGGCGTTAATCGAAAATCATATCACAACAGATTCCTGGGAGTTTGTCAATCCAATTTCCAATTGTAATAAAAATGATAGGCTGTCGTCCTGTTTTTATATTTTGCGCTCTAAGAACGTGTGAAGTCTTCTAGACACTAAACGTTTAAAAGGCAGTAAAACTAAGACGAAGAGCTTTATCGTTTTATCTTTATAATTAACGCACACAGTTTTGTGATTATATATTTCAATTCCTTTTATGTGAAAAGTTAATTAAATAACATGCTTTTTCAATGATCTACGAGTATGTTACCGCCCATTTGAAATCCTCTGATGTCACTGGCTCAATAATTTTTGGAAGGTCGTGTGGAATTAAAACACGTCGGTTTTTGTACCTAGTAATTTGATGTATTAAAAGTATATTTTAAGATATATAACGCTGCTCGCCGATTTTGTCAGCGCAATCTACACACTTACGGTTTTAGAAATTTAATTCTCAAAAGAATATACATTCACTTAAAAGAGAATTACAAGATAAGCTTAAATTATTGCAGCGTAATTCGTGCAGAACTAACTTAATCAATAAGCTACTTTAAAAATTTTAACACAGCTACATACCTAAAATAAATTATTACCTTACAACACAAAAATAGTTCGCAGAGTTTCCTAGAACAATTTTGTTTTGTTACGAGTATTAAAAATGATGAGTTAGAAGTGGGTAGTCACAAAAACAAATATATTATCGGTATTTGAGTCGAACTAAAGAGGATCGAGTACGTATCGTTTGGCAGTTGCTAGCTAGATAATGGTAGACAATTTCAAGATTGTCTAAGTATGTACTCGTAAGTCTGTTTGTTTGTATTTAAATGTTCCGTATGAACTCTGATAGATAAATCTCGTGAAAAATGCTGCTTGCACTTACCAAAAATCAGCGACATCTAGTTTTGTTTTTAGTACTAACGTACATCTCAACTTTAGATTTTACGCTGCCTATGCTAGAGATGTGCCACATGGCCTTGGAAATAGCTATTGATACGTGGCTATTGCCGCTATTATATTTTGACATATTTTTATTTAAATCTCAAAAAATCTACAATCAACATAAACCAACATGGATCGACGCAGATATCGACAAACCGTTTGCGTTGTTTTAAAATCTCTTGCATCCATAGTTACGCATCTCTGCGTAAGCTACGATGGACAAGTGGATAATATTCAATTCAAAAACATTGAAGCAGTATTCTCATAATGCTCAAATTAAATATAAACATTAAGAAATGTTCGAACTTTATAAAATTACGTAAAAACACCTAGGTACTTACATCGCTTTTTGTGGCAATAAAACTCAATAATGATTCTGAAAATCAATCAAGATATAATTACCTACTACACTTTCTTGAAAGTCAGCCATAATGTCAGGGTTATCACAAATGCAGGTCAAGTTCTTATTAACCGACTTCAGAAAAGGACGAGGTTCTCAAGTCGTCTGTATTTTTTTATCTTTTTACCTTAGAATTTCGGTTTTTATGAAACGTTTTGGAAAATTAGTTTAGAGTCCGAACAATTGAAAGTGAGTCCTTCAATTAGGTCCATTTTTTTCAAAACTCAGTTCCGATGTAGTGATCCACCAGGAATCGAGGTAACTCCTTAAAATATTGTAGCTAAACATTTTGGAATATTTAGCTCAAGATCAAGTATTTGCATTCAGAATGTATGATTTGGTGAACTGAAACTGATGAGGAGTACCAGAGATGGGCATCGAAATTATTTATATTCTGATGATCCATGAGGAATTGCCCTGGTCAGGTTTTTTGTTTCACTTAATAATGTTTGCTCGTTTTACATGCTGTGTTTACATGTGTTGCTGATAATTCGATCCATGATAGATTCAGCAACAAATCAAGGATTTTATCGACGAAGTTGATTCATTTTTGTTGAAAAATTAAAGATTGAGAAATTGTCCTTGATTATTTTTATTAATGGACTGTTTTTATTGAAGGAACCTAAATTATATTATTCATAACTTTTTTTGATAGTCTACATCACTGACTAACAATATATTAAGTGATTTTTAAGATCTCCGTTTGAAAATAATCATTACTCAGTATAGGTTCAAGTCCTGTAACAAGATCAGCCTGAACAATACTCGTAAATGCGCTAGGTACAACGATTATAAGAATTTTGATCGTTAGTCCGCTTGTTTTACAGGAAGGGGTGGGGTGTTGGTGGGTCTGTCTGGCAGGATAATCCCTGCTCTGACGTCACTAGCCGTGTGACGTAGTCCTAATCCAAGTGTAGAGTGTGTTTGTGTAAACGATATTTCAAGTAGGTCCATTAATTTTAAACTTCTCTCCGTCAATTAGGTAGGTGCGATTGATGTAGCTTGCCATTGTGACGATTGCGTAGCTCTTATAGCACCTTTTATCAGAGCTTAATTAGATTTACTTACAGAAAAACCGAGTAGCTTAGTGGAAATCTTTTCTAAGAGCCCTTTGATTAACTTTGATTTGATGATTTTGAACACTATAATGGTAAATATCGGGACAGTCCAAAAGAGTCAAATCATGGTAAATATCCCGTAAATATGGCATAAGTTTTAACTTTATGTCCTAGACATTTTACCACTAGTCTTTTACACTTTTCTACTATAGTCCGTAAAACATTGCTTATGCTTATATCCTAAACCTCCTTTACAATATCCTTTTATTTCCTTCTACTCCATCCTACCTTAAAGATCGCTTTGAGTTCCTTCATAGTTCCCATCCTCGATCCCTTCGGTCCTCTGACACCCGTCAAATGAAAACTCCTCTCCATAGATAGATAGATGATAGATAAACTCTTTATTGTCCATTCATCATATAACATAAATTTCACAAAGAGAAACACAGACAAATATAACATACAATGGGCGGTCTTATCGCTGAAAGCGATTTCTTCCAGACAACCTTTGGATGGACAGGATATAAGAAAGATAATAAAAACGACCATACTTCCGAGTTCTATGGTGATTCTTTCACCATTCAAGCTACTAGACTCTGGAACGCCCTTCCTGTTTCCATTTGGCATGCCAAATCCCTTCCTATCTTTAAAAGCATGGTTCATCAGTTTTATCTAGAGTCCCTGGATAAGTCTTCGTAATTTCGTAATACTTATTAGTATTCGTTTATTTATATAAAATATTTATGTACTTATATATGTATATATTTTGATAACATCTCTCCTTAAATCTCTCTACTTCTTATTGACCTTTAAGTACGCCACCGTCATTATATTGTTCACTCTTTCCTGTCCATCCAAAGGTTGCCTGGAAGAGATCGTTCTTAGCGATAAGGCATGCAATAAAGATATGTATATTCATTAAAACATTTGAATAAAAACAATATTTTATAAAATAAAAAAAAACAAGCAATTAATAAAAAATATTAATAGATAGAACAAAATAATTACAGGTTGAACACCTATTTCCGGTTCCCGTTTATACATGGAAAGCCAAACCCTTTAAATCTGGCTGCAGTAGTTCTTCAGTTCTTAAAATTCCTGAGCCCATTCCAAAATTATGCTTTCCGCTACTTAATAATGGCAAAGATGTCCGGAACCATTTGGATACATTAGTACCGAAACAAGGATTCTCTGTTATGATGACGTACTCTTAACTACGAGATTTTCACATTTAACGGCTATTCTAATCTGAACTTTATGTCCTCAACACAGGAGCTACCAATCTACGCTTGACTAACTAGTCGTTAATTTTTACCGGCTATTCTAATTTGAACTTTATGTCCTCCACACAGGAGCTATCGATCGAGCGGCTGCTGGAGATGGAGTCGATAGTCTCGGATGCAGGCGAAGAGTTCCAGTTCCTACGAGTGGCGCCGGACAGCAAAGTTCCGCTCAAATACCGCGATCCCGTCTCGAGCCTATGTCAGATAGGTAAGGTGTTTTGAACTTTATTGCAATTTGGTTTGAACATTTAAATGACATTAAACCCACACAAGACTGGACTTGAATTATTTGTATCACGCAGTGTGGTCGAATAGGTGCTATCTTAGCTATATGCTGTTTCTTTGAAAGCAACGCTGGTTTTCTACTGAGAGTGGAAGAATGTAGCATAATTTTTTTCTTTAGCTTATTTGATACAAATTAATTAATTTCAAAGGTCTTATATGAATGGCCTGATGGGTACAGGTATCCTCTTTGTCATGCCGTGTCTTGCTGCTAACAAAGGCATCCGTCTTCTCTTCGACTTATCCCAGTTTCATCATCATGTCAACCGTAAAACATATACTGAACACATGCCTCCTTTATGGATCTCTATGAGGGGGAAGTTGCTATACTCACTACGCTTGGCAGGCGGGTTCGCGAGCGCAGTTTGGGATCTTGATACACTGAAAGACGCTGCATCTTATCTTCCGGCGGTATCCCTTAGCAGGCTCTTAACGATGAGAGGGGGAGTAACATTCTACTTCCGGCATCCCACGCAAGGCTGAAGCCTTTAGGCTTATGTCCGGCAATCTCCGCAATGCGCATCCAGTTCGTCCCGCCTTGCCATCTCCGTCTGGATCAACGAGACCTCTTTGCACTTTGTGGGGCCTGCGTAGTAATTTTGACCCACAGGTCATATTTTCAGCTAATCATAAACATTTAAAAAGCGTTGCAACGTGTGACGTCTTGTCGAGTATAAATTACAAATGATAGTAATAAATTAAATAGTGTGAAAAAAAATATTATTCAAGTATTTACATTTTTACACTATTTATTACCATATAATCTTCTGATTCTACAGCGACATAATACTACAGCAATATATCATCAGACATCTTTAATGCAAACAATTAACATTAAAATTTGTTTCGTATATTTCCACTAAACTCAAAAAATTAAAAACTACAGCGCATAAAAAAAACATTGGGTTGTATTACAATAGAAGATACTTACAAGTACCTTCATTATAAAAAAAACACATGCATACGAAACTAGTTTAAAAATGGCATTATCAATTTATCATACAATAATACTTTTAATAGGGTTCTATTTTGACCCCTTGTTTTGACTTTGTACAGTTATATAAACAGGACATAAAGAAATACATTGTCCTTGAATAAAATAAATCATACCTACATATGTTCATATGTTCTTGAACGCTTGAGGAAAAATATTGCAAGAAATGTATGCCACCGCACACTAGTTTGAATGTTTATTGTGACGGTCTGTAAAGGGCAAACTGTCAAGAAGTCAGCGATGTTAACGATTTTTAGTTACTTTCCATGTATTCTCATTAATGTATTGCGTGGTCTAATGATGGTGTCCAGCATTATTAATTATTGAATGAGCCATCATTATTATCTGAAACCCGATCTCATGCTTAGCTAGACCCCCTTATTCTTGTACCATAATTCATATTTCAGCTCTGAAATATGAATAGCACTGTGACGGGTGCCCATTTTGTCTCCGAAAATCGATTGTCCGAAAATCACAATGAATAAAAAGTGTCTCCGAAACATCACCATCCATAATACTATTGTCAAATAATTATCATTTACAATAAGATATTGTTCATCCTAATGCTCTTTACGTATAAAGTTATTTTATCTAATATATTATTTCCATAATTTTCATCGTTATAAACATTATGTGTCATAATAAAAACGAATCATAAAATTTATTCTTCCGAATATTTTCGAACGATTATAAAACCTACCACTGGCAGAACCGAGACGGAAGGACAGTAGGTTATTAGGTTTTTTTTTTATAACCATCCGAAAACACTGCCTCTGTCTGACAGAACCGAGATGGAGAGACAGTAGGTTATTAGGTTTTTATTTTAAAACTATCCGAAAACACTCCCTGTGACAGAATCGAGATGGAGATACAGTAGATTATTAGTTTTTTTTATAACCATACGAAAACACGGCCTTTGACAGAACCGAGATGGAGAAACAGTAGGTTATTAGGTTTCTTTTATATCCAACCAAAACACTGCCTGTGACAGAACCGAGAAGAACAGACCGTGTAAGTTAGTTAACAAAATATTCATAATAGATTCCGAAACCTCCAGACTAAGTAATGGCTAAATATTTTCTGAGATTGAATGAGTAGCTTGGGTGAGTACTAGGAGGAGGAGTACTAGGAGTAACACAAAACATTGTTTTTAATTCCTACGTAACACCAATACACACCTAACTCGGTTTCTTGATAAAAATATATTATATTTTGCCAACACATTGTGAAAAACAATATTGTATGACTTTCTTTTTATCTAGTAGGTCAACTTCGCACTTGTGATAACAGATAGTGCAGTCTTATCTCTTGGATATAATACAATGGAATATATTTTTACAAAGATAACTTATCTCAAACTTATCTGTTGACAGTCCTCGTGACCTCTGTGCATAACATATGAGATCACAAATAAGTCTAAGTAAAATGTAACCAAAGACACTATTTGCTGCAGAAGGTGCATTGCGTGATACTACACCAATCGGGTTGTTTGATTTCACAGCTTGAACCTAACCAATAGGATCGCCTGATTTTCAAAGGTGCCACCTTATAGCGGTATAGGCTTATGATGGTTATAGGTTATATGAACTTAGCTTTGAGTAAACTTAGGGTGTAGCCACTGCTACTTTTATACAATCACTGAAACAATTTTCATAATTAGATATTAGCAACGAAACTTTTATCTCGTTAATACTACAGTATCGCTCGCGAAGTATTGTGTTTTTTTATTCTTTTGCATAATTTTGTTAAATCGTTAAAACGCGAAGAGTGGAAGAAGAGAAGGGAGGCCTTTGCCCCGCAGTGCGTCCACGTGGCAGAAAAATAAAAATAAATAATTTTGTGGTCTAAAATTGTATTGTAGTTGGACAGTGAGTCCGACAAAGCCCTAAAAGGTTTCGTGGTCAGCCTAGACAGAGAAGGCGGGGTGAACTGTATGCGCATTGCGCAGATTGCCGGACAAAAGCCTTGGACCGGGATATTGAGTGGAACAGAAGGCGTCCCTTCTTCCTTCTCCAGCGGGTTGCTTAGTTTACGTTACTTTTGTACTTCGCTATCATCATTATCATCTCAGCCGTAGGATGTCCACTGCTGGACATGGCCTTCCTCATGGATCTTAAATAACTGATCATTAGGGGTTGTTGCTATAGATGCTATTTAGATGCTCTTTTTTTAGAGAGGCAAATGTGTATAACATTGCGAGCGAAGCTGTGCTGGCCGGCTATTTATATAAAATGATTAAATAATAATAACTCAAGTTTCATCATTTCTGCCGTAAAACGTCCACTGATGAACACAGGCCTCCCTCATGGATCACCATGAGGGGTAGTTGCCAAGTTATCACGCTTGGCAGGCGGGTTGGTGAACGCAGTACGGGATGTTGATACACGGAAAGACGCTGCTGCCCGTCTTCCGGAGGTATCCCTTAGCAGGAGTAATCTATAGGATTTATCGTGTGGTGAAGAAGAGGAAACGTTTTGCAATTTTCGGAAAGGATAGCTTATAGTTTATCCTTATGCCCTTGGGTTGTTTACACAAGCTGACAAGTTGTTTACACGAACAAACATAACATGACTTAAGCAGGCGCCATTGTTGGTTTACGATATAGTATAAAATAGTTTTTATCACCGGTTGGTAGCTGGTCGTTCTCTGTGAAAATTTCATCCATCTTTTTTTCAAAACAAATAATCCTAATTCCTACATATTCATAATGTAAAGACCCTAAGAAAAATAAGTACACCATTTTTATTTAATTACTGATTTCAAAAGGTCCGCCCACTATCTCATTAGAGGAGTTTATTAGCTAGCTGGCGCTAATAGGTAAGTTAAGTAGTTTTCTAGTTTTCTAAGAACTTTTCCGAGTGTTGCGTAAAATATGAACTACCCATGAGAAGAGACCACCCTACCCAACCTATCCAGAGAAGCCGTCCTTTCATCATCATCATTTAGCCGAAAAACGTCCACTACTGAACATAGGCATCCCTCATGGATCCCCATGAGGGGTAGTTGCCATACTCACCATGCTTGGCAGGCGGGTTGACGAGCGCAGTACGGGATGTTGATACACGGAAAGACGCTGCTGCCCATCTTCCGGAAGTATCCCTTAGCAGGCTCTTATTGCATCCACGGGCATGAGAGGAGGGGTAACATTCTACTGCCGGCACCCCTCGGCAAAGTTCTTTGTGACGTAGAAAATAGTTATGAACCTTATTCGAGCAGTTATAAAAATAGAATAGAAATAGAAAAACATTTATTCAGTTCACAAAAACAGCACAGACATAATCCATTAACATAGGTATACATTTATCTTAGTAAAACAGTAGGTATGGTAAACATAAAATAAGACAATGAAAATAAAAACATGAAACAAATTATGAAAAAAGGACAGAATAAAGAAAACTTAGTATTTAATTATAATAATTTACCTACATATGTACATAATGAAAATTCTATGACTTACAGGAAATAATAATTAACCAATACAATTATAAACAATAAATTAGGGTACTACTGGCTGGTCTGCGCTGATAATGTGCACCAAAAAGAGCTTCTGTGTTGCTCCGATCCTGGAATAGGAATGGAGCAACGCTGGTCTTCAGTCTGCTCCTAATAAATAGTTAAATGCATCTTTATTGCGTTCTCTGTTTAAGACCCGGCATTTTTATGGTTTTTACCAGCTGTAGCCAATGGAACATATTCTATTTAGAACAAAATGATATTCGTGTTAAAATTAAAAATAATATGACATACAATTTTATCTCTACGAATACCTAACGTTTCGATTATTTCCAAACGGCTGAACCGACTTTGATGAAACATGTTTTATACTGCCACTAGAAAACCTAATCTCATCTACATCGGTTTACCCGTGACAGCCATAATGACAACGACAGACATACAGGCAGACTGACGCACAAACATAGTGGTCAAACTTATAAATAACACTCCTCTTCTTGGATCGGTGGTTATAAATAAAATACTTGTAGTCCTCCTCCTCATAGATTTCTCTGACAGTGATCCTAAAATGCATAAAAAACCGATTGTTTTGCAGATGAGCTCCAAACACACATAAAGCGAAAGGGGATTTCCCCGTGCACATATGTATATAATTGATTTGTTGATTTCCCTTTCGTTGGTGTAAATGTCCAATAAATATTGCCAATATATTCATGAAATATTGGTACTATTCAACCAGAAAAGTACAGTAGGTTAAAGAATAAACCGGAAACTCTATTATGTATGTACTTTTAAGTATTAATCTTAAACGGTAACTGCCTTAGAAAAAAACATGCTCCAGAAAAAAAACACGCTTTTTTCATGTTTTTTTTTCTAAAACTGTTTTTTTGCAACACTGCTCCATACACAACTGTACAATCCCTAAGAATACTAATAAGTACGCATTAGCATCAACCGTAACTGTTACGCGTATGTGCCATTTCATGGTCCTGTGGGCGCATCTAGAATCATCACACTGAGCACTGCCTTCGTGTCATCGACCTGCGCTATCGGACGAGGACGACCCCTGTAGGCTCAAGTTTATTAGAGGGATGACCTGTCTAGGCAAAAACGTGCCAAAACGCGATGTAATTATGAAATCAAACACTTTGGAAATACACACGCATTAGGGATTCTCTCCTTTATTCTGTTGTCTAACGCGATGAGTACCCAGTTCAATGACGACCTCTGTGGCGCAGCGGGCGAAGATCCTTCTGCATCGCAGAAGGATCTTCGCTCGCTGCGCCACAGAGGTTGTTGCAGGAGGTTGCGGGTTCGATTCCCGCCTCGGGACAAATGTCTGTATGATCTGCAGATTTTTCTACCGGGGTGTTCTTGGTGGTTTTTTCTATATATAATAAAAAAATATCTATCAATGTAGTGTAATGTATAAAGTATACATAGTCATCTGGTACCCATAACACAGGTTCTGCTTAGCTTGAGGCTAGATGATGCTTTGTGAATTGTCCAGCATTATTTATCATTTTATAAATATAATGTGATTATGTGTCGTGATCGCAAAAGTTTTAAAAAGACTGCTTAGTACTAACTTAGATTATCACGTTGGCGTTCGTTGAAGTAGGTCTTTTACATAGAAAAGTTACGAGCAGCGCCATCTAGCTCCATCAAAGCAAACATTGTACGGACACCAGTATGTGATATAAGATATATACTAAATAAATTGGGCTGACATTGCAACTGGGAAGAAATAATGTAATTTTTTTCGCGATAAATTCCAGTGTTTTCAGAACTCAAGAGCTATTAGTACAGCCAAATATCGCCGGTCCTATGAGCGCTTTTATATCCGGATTCTACTGTAGTAAATTTTGTAATTAACGGGCTTTAATCACGTTATAAAAGTAGAAGAAGGAGTAGAAGGATTTATCAAGAAAATTATCAGTCGCCGGGCGCAGCCTAGGCTTGTTGGCTATTGGCTATACCTTCTTTCCTCACCAATATGGACAGGTTCTCTAATTAAACTGATTAATCACCATCATGTCAGCGGTAGGACGTCCACTGCTAGATAATAAGCCTCCCTCATAAATCTCCAAGCGCTGGTCATGAGGGGATTGTTGCCTTACCCGGCAGGCGGGTTAGCGAGCGCAATACAGGATGTTGATATACGGAAAAACGCTGCTGCCCATTTTCCAGAGGAATTCCTTGGCATATTCTTACTGCATCCACGGGCAAAAGAGTATTTATCTTGCTCGTGGATGCAGTAAGTAACATTCTACTGCCGGAACCCCACGGCTGATCGAATAATAAATTAAAAGAAAGATACGTTTATATTGTCAAACAATTTACAATTAATCCATATACAATAATAAGGTTTAAAAAATAAAATAAAAATGTGACAAAAATGGTCATTACTCAGCAATATGCTGTGGCAGAACGGGTCCGTACCACAGCGCTGGTCTTCCGTAGTGACCGAAGTGTGCGGATGGTGGCTACCGCGATACAAAAATGCAGTACGCTAAAATAAAATATAATAACAAAGTACCTATAAATATCAAAAAAATAACTTTGAGAATTAGATAACAATATTTATTCATGTAAATGAACTAACCAAAAATATATGAACTGAAACAATGAAAACAAAATAAAATAACAAGTAGAGAATTATTTACATTTATGTATTCAAAACTTACTTACACTTAGGTGTGGTTTGTCCGAGGCCCAGAACAACGGGTCATATTGACGAAGTTATATTGAGACTCTATTAATTACTTTTTTAGATTTTTTTAAAATTAATGAACTGTTTTATTTTAAATTATGTATACTACATTTGCAGGCAACAAGCAGATAGCGGCGCTGGTGATATGGGCGCGCGATATCCCGCACTTTAGCCAGCTCGAGATGGATGACCAGGTGCTTCTCATCAAGAGCTCCTGGAACGAGCTGCTTCTATTCGCCATCGCCTGGCGGTCCATGGAGGTAACTACTATACTTGCCGGCAACAAGCAGATGGTTACGCTAGTGGTACAGGCGCACTTTTTCAGCCAGCTTGAAATGGATGACCGGGTGCTGCTGATAGGTGCTCCTGGACGAGCGTCTTCTGTTCGCCATCGCTTGGCGTTCCTTGGAGGTAATAACACCAATTATTATTAATAATACATGAATAATGGGTATATTTAATGCATTCAATGCGATTGAGCAACTTAAGGTACCTAGATGTGACCTCTATGTGATGTCATAATTAAAATTGGAAAAGATACAAGACATGTTTTACAAGGTTCGGTCATATTATGTGTATATACTGTACCTACCGAACCTGTAATGTAATTACACATTATGTATGATTGATGGTGAACACAAAACACAACAAAAGTAGACATTATGGTTGCTCATTCCTACGAGTACATAAAAAAATTAAAACTCCTATAAAAATAACAACAAGCATTGGTACGGGGTACCAGAAAATGGGGCGAAGGCTTCAAAAGATCACTAAAGGTAAAAAATGGCATTTTTGGGTTTTTGGACGTTTTCGGCCATTTGAAGACTTATTTTTTTGGTGACCTTTTGAGGTCACAATAACTCCGGTCCTTGTGACCCTAGGGTCACCAAAATCAATCAGTACCCTTCTCTAATCAAGACGGTGCTAACAAAAAAGGTTTTATGTAAATCGGTCAACGCGTTCGGTTGTAATCGACTCATGCATCGAGACAGAGACAGCGCTATCCATATTATATATAACTTATCATAAGATTCAATAGAACAAGATTAGTGTGTGTCACAACTCGCATAATTTTAGCATAACAAATGACAGTAGTTTTTGGTTTTTAAACATTTATTTGAATCACACACTAGCTGTTTTCGAGTGCGCGTTTGTAATTAACTACCTGTCATAGTATGAACAGAACATGAAATAGCTATTGCTAAAGCCGTGTGGCCGAGTGGTGTTCAGCTCCGGATTTCAACCTGAAAGTCGTGGGTTTGCTACCGACCTTGCACTAAAGGAATTTTCTTTCTTGATCAAATTATGTGAAAATTTACCACGTGCATTAAGAAATAAACAAAACCTCGTGTGGTTACCCGTGGCTCATCAGACGTATTGTCATGTTTCGTCATTTGAATATAGCCGACTAAACTGAGAAGATGGGCAAGCCTAAGCCATATATTTTTTTTCCTACGCGCTACAGCGTCAGAAAACAAATAAATAACGCATTAGTATAACTATAACTGAACACGCTCGCAAACCGCTCGAACACCGCCAATTGATTTTCTTTTTATTCACGTTAAGTAAATAATGCATTTATTTACCACTAAAAATTACAAAAATCAGCTCAGGTGTTAAGGCAATCGTTTGGCCACCACGACTTGGAGACAAGTATGTTATTGATGACGTTTGTCATAATCGAAACATTATTTACGAATCAAGAGTCGTTTATCGATTTTCATCTCCACTTTTAATGTGATTCTGGAGGTGACGATTTATCGTGAAATCTAATAAAGCGAGCATCTTAGCGCTCTCAATCAACTCAAATATTAAGGAAGTATCTCTGCAGAATAGGTCAGCAATTTAGCCGAAAGGAATTATGATTTTGGCAGGCTGTGTGTCAGCTGGGGTTATTCCGAAGCATGATTTACGGACTAATCATTACATTTTTAGAATAAAAAGATAGATGCGGCTTTGAGTTGAGATAAAAACAAAAAAATATACTTTATTGATATCATCTAATCATCATCTAATACGCAAACACATTCCGAAAATATACACATTCAAGCCAGAACCTGTGTAATCACAAAACATCCAATAAACCTGCCAAATGTAAACCAGACTTGCGCACCTAATCGTCATCTTCAAGGGGGATTTCCCTTTGGAACTTGACTTTATATTATATTTTTTGTCGTTATTGAAGCAGTATTCTGTGAATATGAACAAGTTGTGATGTGAAAGACGTAATAACTGTTTTAAAAGTAAAGGAATATAACTAAATACCATTGACATGTTTTCCACATTATAAGAGTCTAAAAAATACAAATTAAATAAATCTTGTTCACTGAATTAATCAGCAGCTACGCTAGAATATAATGCTTTAGTAAGGACGCTTAAGCACAATCCCCCCTCCCAAAAAAAAGGGGTCGATGACGTAGTAGTCTGCGTATTTTTGTTTTAATGTATGTTTTTCTTGTTTTCAGTATCTGTCTGACGGGCGGGTCGGTTTGGACGGGAGGAACAGCTCGCCGCCTCAGCTCATGTGTCTTATGCCTGGTGAGTACCATTCTACATCATCATCATCATCGTCCTCCGCCCGATGTCACCCTGCGCTGAGTATAGGCCTCCCTATGTTTGAGCCATCACCCAGTCCTGTGCTGTATGTTTGTGCCATCACCCAGTCCTGTGCTGTATGTTTGTGCCATCACCCAGTCCTGTGCTGGTCGCTGGTTTCTTTTTTATTATTTAGTTCACAAATTGAAATTTACGCTACACTTATGAACTTAAAGAAAGAAAAAAGAACTTTTACAGCGTAATTCCTAAAAAAAGTGCAAAATTAAAATTAACGGCTATAAGGAAAAAAACTATTCTTATAAAAATAAACTCAACTAATAATAGCAAAAATAATACAGACAAAAAATGCGTATATTATACGGGAGTTCCATTCTTAATTTCAATATATGTAATAATAATAACTCTTGATTGACATCTTAACATAAATACACTTTCGAGGAGTGGCAGAATGATACATTGAATGTAATAAATAAAAATAATAAAAATAATGTCTCTTTACTATTATGAATAAGAAAGGTTTACTTACGTGGCCGATATAGAGGGACCATTAAATAATTGATTGATAGCTCATTTATAAAAACTGGATCAGTAGCCTAGGCGCTGCGGTAGAACATATGTAAGATATTATAAACGTACCTACAGCATGGATTAATAATCATTTGCCTTTTTTAAGCTTCGCTATAGTCTAATGCCATGGGAGAGGCCTTTGGACTGACACGGGCTGATGGTCTAATGCCATGGGAGAGGCCTATGGACTGACACGGGCTGATGGTCTAATGCCATGGGAGAGGCCTTTGGACTGACACGGGCTGATGGTCTAATACCATGAGAGAGGCCTAAGGACTGACACGGGCTGATGGTCTAATGCCATGGAAGAGGCCTATGGACTGACATGGGCTGATGGTCTAATGCCATGGGAGAGGCCTATGGACTGACATGGGCTGATGGTCTAATGCCATGGGAGAGGCCTATGGACTGACATGGGCTGATGGTCTAATGCCATGGGAGAGGCCTATGGACTGACATGGGCTGATGGTCTAATGCCATGGGAGAGGCCTATGGACTGACACGGGCTGATGGTCTAATGACATGGGAGAGGTCTATAGACTGACACGGGCTGATGGTCTAATGCCATGGGAGAGGCCTATGGACTGACATGGGCTGATGGTCTAATGCCATGGGAGAGGCCTAAGGACTGACATGGGCTGATGGTCTAATGCCATGGGAGAGGCCTATGGACTGACATGGGCTGATGGTCTAATGCCATGGGAGAGGCCTATGGACTGACATGGGCTGATGGTCTAATGCCATGGGAGAGGCCTATGGACTGACATGGGCTGATGGTCTAATGCCATGGGAGAGGCCTATGGACTGACACGGGCTGACTGACATATAGTATACGGGAGTTCCATTCTTAATTTCAATATAATAACTCTTGATTGACATCTTAACATAAATACACTTTCGAGAAGTGGCAGAGTAATACATTGAATGTATTGTCTCTTTACTATTATGAATAAGAAATGTTTACTTACGTGGCCGATATAGCAGGACCATTAAATAATTGATTGATAGCTCATTTATAAAAACTGGATCAGTAGCCTAGGCGCTGCGGTAGAACAATTATGTAAGATATTATAAACGTACCTACAGCATGGATCATTTGCCTTTTTTAAGCTTCGCTATAGTCTAATGCCATGGGAGAGGCCTTTGGACTGACACGGGCTGATGGTCTAATACCATGGGAGAGGCCTATGGACTGACACGGGCTGATGGTCTAATGCCATGGGAGAGGCCTATGGACTGACACGGGCTGATGGTCTAATGCCATGGGAGAGGCCTATGGACTGACATGGGCTGATGGTCTAATGACATGGGAGAGGCCTATGGACTGACACGGGCTGTTGATCTAATGCCATGGGTGAGGCCTATGGACTGACACGGGCTGTTGGTCTAATGCCATGGGTGAGGCCTATGGACTGACACGGGCTGATGGTCTAAAGCCATGGGAGAGGCCTATGGACTGACACGGGCTGATGGTCTAATGCCATGGGAGAGGCCTATGGATTGACACGGGGTGATGGTCTAATGCCATGGGAGAGGCCTATGGACTGACATGGGCTGATGATGATGATGATAGTCTAATAATAACACTCAGATTCTAAAATAAATACTGCAGTTCTTACAACAATTGTTTTGCCTCATAAGGTGTAAATTGGCCTCTTACATAATAAAATAATAAAAAAATAATAAAATAAATAGCCTGATGAACCCTTTATATAAAACTAGCTGAATCGTGCGAACTTCGTAATGCACCGCAGCCCTATTGCAGCGCCATCTACCGGGTCAGAAATATAGCTTATGTTACTCGCTGATTAATCGAATACTCAACTAATACCTGTTAATATGTTTTGGTAAACGTAAAAAACATACACGAACTTCTAACAACGGCTCTATGGCTCCCTACGGAACCCTACATGGCGCGTGACTTGACACGCACCTGCCCTAATTTATTGTGTTTATTCATTACAGACATCGAAAAATACAAATCTTGTCTATTTATGAGCCGCACTACGCAGTTTCACCCGCGTAGTTCCCGTTCCTGTGGGAAAAAAATACAGCCTATATGTTGCTCTAGGACAGAGGTCTCCTAACTCCGGCCCGCGGGCCAAATCCGGCCCGCCACTGCCATCAATCCAGTAATTGAGCATTAATCAGTAATTGAAATGCAATAAAAGCCTATATTTGCTTAGGTGGGCAGAAAAATTAAAATTGTTATAGCCCTTGCAAAATATCGAAAAAATTATTATGGCCTTTATTATTAAAAATTAGTAATTAAAGTTTGGAGACCTCTGCTCTAGGATAATGTAGCGTTCTGATGGTTAAGGTGACGCATTGATAAACTATTGTTTCAAAAATCGAGTACCGCGCCCCTTCACTCGGACAAATTTTACGCGGTCGCACTCGACAGGATCACGCCTAGCGGCGGGCGGCAGCGCTGGTCTAGCGTAGGTGGCGCTGCTAACGCCGCGGCGGCGGCGGCACGCGTCAACTCGATTTGCCTAGAGCATAGATAATCATGGAGTCGCCTTGTTCTTATTCAACCATTTAAAAAAAGGCAAAAATTCTTTTGAACTATTTAATGATTGTTTTTTTTATACAATAAAGGCTTATTTCGAATCAATTAGCATCCTTTTAAAAATCTGCTTTCATTTATTCTGTGCATCAAAACTAACAACTTTTGTGGTATAGACGAGGCAATTGAACAGAACAAGATGCATTTTTATAAAAAAAATAAAGACGGGGAAATAGTAGTCAACAAAAAATCAGACTGGTATTTTCAAGTCCAAGGACAGTTACATATTTAATGTTAAAACTAACGCTTTCTGTGAAAAAATATACTCAATATCAATATTCTGAAAATGGCATCACATAATCTATGGTATCCCCGACCGAACCATCGTCAACGTCACCAGTATTTTTTTCTATTGAAATGGTAGCTGTATCATTTTCTTTCCCTTTTGCAATCACGTATTCTGGGTCACGAATTGGCCTATTCCTTATGTGTCTAGGGTCAACCAACTCAGGAAGAAGACAATCATAGTAAAATTTCAGCAGTTTTGGCTCCATGATATCTGACCAAAATTTATCGTCTTTTTCTATAATTTCTATCTTTATTTTTTTGTCACCATACCATATTCCAAGTAAGGCCTCCTGTTTCCTGCAAATATGTAACTGTCCTTGGACTTGAAAATACCAGTCTGATTTTTTGTTGACTACTATTTCCCCGTCTTTATTTTTTTTATAAAAATGCATCTTGTTCTGTTCAATCGCCTCGTCTATACCCATTTTAAATGGTGCTATGGGACATTTTATTTCGACTATTTTGTTGTCATCGGTAATCCCATCAGGCGTTGCCCCCAGAAATGGATGTTGCTCATCTATAAATAAACCACATTTTTCGATTTTTATGTCTTCCATAACCGATAATTGTTCGATTGCAATTTTTTCGTGCTTTTTTCCGTGAGTTATTGATGACACGTTGTCAATATTTGGCTTGTATAGTAAATTTTTTACTACATTTCGGCATGTATTTGACTCTTTTCTTTTTACAATTTTACCGAAGTTTGATGCAGTTAACATGCTTCGCCTTAATTCCAACCATTCTCCAGATTCGCTTTGTAGTATGGTTCGTTTTTCTACGTCTTTTCGCTGTTCTTCGGTTTTCATTAAATTCTGGACGAAGGTGTCTTTCGCCTTTTTTAAAGTATCGTCATCTAAGTCTGGCTTATCCACAATTTCCCCATAATCTAGGTTTAATGTACGCGGCATCAAGGTACGTTTTTTTTTCCTTTTGCAGTTTTGTTTTGTTTTATTCTTTTTTTCATTTACTGTTCTTTCGTATTTTGTAATAGTTTTTTTTGGGCTATTTCCATAAACATTACGGTGGACAGTCGACAGCAAGTTGCCGGTGTTAAAGGATATTACTGTACCGGAGCATCTTGCTTGGTAAGCTCTTCTTTGAGAATAATTTACCCTTTTTCCACCAACAAGTTTGGCAATGACTCCATTAAATCTTTCCACTACATTACTGTCGACATCTTCAATCAAACTATGGGCTTTTTCAGCCAATCGAGCGACATGAGTTTTTATTTTTTGCCAAAGCAAACTCCCAAAAAACGGATTAGGAGCGTCTACTTGCATATGATTTCTGCATAATAACTGGTTACAACTTTCATGAGAGTTAAACGCATGGCCAATAGTTGCGTTTATATCTGTATATAAACCATCTGTATTTTGGCTCTCCTTGTGAAGCTTTATAGCGTCGCAAATATATTTCCTGGAGCGCATTATTTTCTCTTGTGTCAAACATTTCCTGTATGTTACGTTGAAGTGTGTGTCTGAAGTAAGTTGTTGTAACTTATTGCAATAATTTCTCAGTAAATGATTCCGACAGAAAATTTTTGACACTGTTAAGCCTGGGTATGGCCGGGCATTTATTATTTTGGCATAGGTGCTACTGTCGCCATCAGCAATAAGTCGCGCGTATATTATACCGTGCATTTCAATGGATCGTTTGAAGCCTTCAGTAATTATTTGTGATTCCATAGCAGTAGAAGCCCCATCAAAGTTTTTGTAACAGACATGTTCTTTGGGACTTTCTTTTTTATTTTGGGCTCGGGCACAAATACAACAATACTTATTTTTGACACACATGTACAAAACTTGGCCAAAACGTCTGCCAATTATGGCTGCAGCACCCGATAAAGCAGCATAGTTTGTTCTGTATGAGCGCTTGCTCCAACACCCATCTACAATGACATCAATCATGGGAATGCCATCTTTTGTAACTCTGCCTTCAATAATAGCTGCTTCTTTCTCTTTTTCTCCGGCTATTTTCATTTCCTCCCAGGCAGTTTCTTCCCAATCGTCACAAACATCGTCCTGCATTTTATTGTAAGTGTGTTCAGACATAATGGGTAATCCTACTGCTGCGGAAAACTGCTTCAGTTGCGCGTGACCACAACCTGCCATTATTCCTGCAACAGCATCTTTGTTTACATCAGCCAAAGATGATTTTATTTTGTTTTTATAATTACACATAGAGCAGACAAATGTAAATTCCGATTGTAATCCTATTCGATGTTCAGAAACTAATTTCATTGAGGCTAATCCGCAGTCAAACAGAGATTCATGTTGAGAGAGTTGTATTAGTTGTGATGTAAAATGATTAACATCTATTACTCGATGCCCCAAGTCGGGTGTTTCTGTTTGAATCTGAAATTTAAGCACATATTTTAGTATTTATTCAGTTTGAATTTCTTAATATGTAAATATTACTTAGCTATAACAAAATGCTTACTGTAGTTTCAGAGAAACTTTCGAATATGTATGAAAGCTCTTCATTTTCAGGATTTGGTTCCTTTAACTGAAACAAAATTACTTACATTACTATTAAATAAATTAGAAAACTACAATATGACTGGAGTACAGTAACAAAGGCATGGATATTTCCAAAGCGGAAGCCGACAAAACACTCATTAATTACCTGGAAAAACTTTGTTATAAAGCAGTCACAGTAATTTGAGTGTCGTTTATTTAAACGAGTTCAGCTTGCAGACGAAGTAAAAAACGACATTTTAAAAATATAACCAAATCGACCACTTCTTCTTTTTTGAAGTCGGTAAAAAGACAAGACAATAATCGCTATAGTTTAAAAAGGTACTTAAGTTTACCGTTTCCTCCGAATCCTTAGATGTGGGCAACACATTTTGTAACTCTTCATTTTCAGGATTAGTTTTTTTTAACTGAAACAAAATTACTTACATTACTATTAAAGGAATTAGACATCTATCAAATGACTGGAGTACAGTGGCGGAGGGATGGGTACTAAATACTCCTAAATACCTGGAAAATCTTTGTGATAAATCAGTGAGAGTAATTTTACTTTCGTTTATTTAAAAGAGGAAAAAATAATAACCCAATCGACAACTTCCTCTTTTTTGAAGTTGGTAAAAAGACAATAAGATAACCGTGATTATTTAAAAAAAGTGTTAAGTTTACCGTTTCCTCTGAATTCACAAATGTCGGCAACACATTGTGTAACTCTGCGTAAGTTGGTGATATTTCTGGGTGGCTACAAAATAAAATGACGTAATTATATAATTATTAAAAAGTTAAAGCTAACACAATAACCGTCGGATTCGAATAATATTTATTAGGTGATAGAACATCACCTAAGTAATAAATATTATTATTTTAGATAGGTTTCTAAAATATCAAGAGACGACTCCATAGCTTTTTGTTCTGATATTTGTTTCCTACAGTATGGTTACTTTGTACAGACAAGTCATAGTACCTACCTACACACTTGAAAATAAAAAATAGACGGAGTATTATTATTAGATAGGTACTTTGATTTCTGAAATGATAGATAGGTATTAGGTATCTACTCAATACTCACTCTCTATCTACTGGCTCTGTTGAGGATGTGGGTTGACCATCGTCAATTTGCAGTTTCCGTTTTTTTGACCTAAAAAAATTGTAAATATACTTAGGTAAATGCCGAAAAATTTAAGTAGGTAGTAGGCATGTGATTATCCATAATCTGTAGACGAATGTGTGTTTGCCAAATATAGACTTTATTCTTAGGGCATTGGAGTGCAACTATTTATGGCAAGTTTATTATATATGTAATCCAACTTACCCAAACATTCCGTCATTTTTTTTAGGTTTTCTTTTTCGTTTTTGTAAAAATAATTCTTTCCGCTTATCTTTCCTCCCCATTTTCTATGAACACTTGTTTACCTACTATTTACACACTACCAAATAAAAATATTAACTAACTTACTACCTACTACAATAATGTTCTGAAGCTACAATATAATATAGTACACTAAAGTCTAAATTATAATTTTGAAAATAATTCACTCGGTTGTCGTCGCACTGACAATAACCAAAACAAACAGCACGCGTCTCGCGCCGCCGCCGTCCGTACGTCGCGGCGTTTCCAGCCCGACGCTGAGCGAACAGGCAATCGTGCGCTCGTCGGAGTCGCAACGTCGCCGTCGCACCGGTGCGCCACCGACGACAGCCCAGATAGTGCCTGATCAAATTTTCTGAGCAAACACTGTTGGGTAGAGTAAACTAGAGTAGGCGCAAATGGATTTGATTGAGTTTTTAATTAATTATTCATAATATACACATTAAAAAAAATATATTCTCGGACTGTAAAATAGAAAAGTAATCTGGCTATTTTATTCGTAAAAAATAATGGAATGTTGTCGCGGATAATTCTGAGCATTCGAATTATTAAACTTTTTTTTTGGTGAGAAATTTGTAATTTTTTTTTTGATAAACCCGGTTACTTTTCAAAATTTTGTCCGATTCATTAAATTTTTCATGATTTTCCCTTATCTATGACATTTTTTAAATTTGAATCAATATCATTCATCCTCTCACATCGCGCATTTAAAAGTATGTACTTGTTTTCGCCGTTTTCGTGTTTCTCGGCCCGATGCGTCATCTTAAAGAATTTTGAAAATCGGTCCAGTAGTTTCGGAGCCTAATGAATGACGTCTTGATGCTTTGTGCGTACAAATATGTGAATATAGAATAGGCATACAAACAAACAAACATCAAATCATTTCTCTTTATTATTAGTGTGGATTATTGTAGATGTACATATTGTAGAAGAAAGCCGTGTTGGCCGAGTGGTATGTACCCTCGACTTTAAATCCGAAGATCGTGGGTTCGATACCGGCCGTGCTCCTATGGTTTTTTTTTTAAATGTACGTGCATACTTAACGGTGAAGGAAACATCGTGTGGTAACCCGCGGTTTAGTTAGCTTCAGACGTATTGATCTGTTCTTTCCTCTGACTAATAGCTGAGAGGATGGTATAGGTGCTGGGCAAGCCTAATCCATCTAACAATGTCCCAGGCACTGCAGCGTATGTGTGTATAGCATGATTACCAGTTGCTGACGCTGTATAAATCATCTATAATAGATGCAAAGGCCTTACCAACATGTAGATGTAGACAAACATCAAAAAAATATAAATCTTGTCTCTTTAGTCTTTATAACAATACAATACAGAATACTTTATTGCACACCTTAAGAAATTACAGAAAAAACAATAAAAATCGGTAGAATGGGCGGTCTCATCGCTTAGAAGCGATTTTTTCCAGACAACCTTTGGATGGAGAGAAATATGGAAGCAAGAGAGGCAGGGATGTATTGTACATACAATAAATACATAAACCTACGAAAAAATATAAAACTATAAAATAAATATGACCAACATATAAATATATATACATACATATATATATATATATATATGACATATTTATTTTATATATATTTTATAATAAATTCTCTGAGAAATATTAATTCCTTACGCGAGTTTTGAATACTACATTATATATAAAGTATTATAGATTTGCCGTGGGGTGCCGGCAGTAGAATGTCACCATGCCCGTGGATGCAGTAAGAATCTGCTAAGGGATATCTCCGGAAGATTAGCAGCGCCTTTCCGTGTAAGAACATCCCGAACTGCGCTCACCAACCCGCCTGCCAAGCGTGGTGAGTATGGCAACAACCCCTCATGCACTTGGATCTCTAAGTCAATGAGGGAGGCCTATGTCCAGCAGTGGATATCTTACGGCTGTAAGATTTGAAAAAAAAAGATTAAGATTAAAATTTATTTATTTCATACCAAAAAACACAAACATATTTTACAAAAGAAAAAAAAAGAAAATCCTTACAAACTAACTAAGCTAAACAAAAAGATAGAAAATAATAATTAAGTCTAATAAAATAATAAATGAATAAAAATGCATAGTGTTTAATGGTAGAAAAAAAAAATGTAGTGCTGTAATGTTGATGATTATAGATTGCTCAGATATAGAAAGGTGGGTATACATTGGCATGATTGAAATTGAAGCACATACTAATGCTGGTTTAACTCGTAAATCGCGTCCGCTTCTTGCTTGCTCCGGCCAGCGCCGGCTCGCTTGCGGTTCTGCGAAGGTTATACCGATTTGCATAAATACCTGATGTCCCTTTGACATTGATGTATGTGGAGGCTAGTCTGACTAATGTTTTTTTATTAAACAAACTTTTTGTGTACGTATGGTTACAGATATTAGTCATCATCATCATTTCAGCCGTAGGACGTCCACTGCTGGACTGAGGCCTCCCTCATGGATCTTTAAGAACTGATCGTAAAGGGCTGTTGCCATACTCACCTCGTTTGTCAGGTGGGTTGGCGAGCGTTGTGCGGGTTGTTGATGATACCCAGAATGCAATGCAAAATGCCCGTGGATGCAATAAGAATCTGCTTGGCAGATTCTTATTGCATCCACGGGCAAGAGCGCTAAGGCTATTAGAAATAGTTTTATTATGTTGGTTAAGTATTCTTAAATTATCTAATTTTCCGCGCAATTTTCTTAATTTTTTCTTTCATGAGAACCTTATCCTGACAATAACAAATACAACAACAAAAAAATGAATTAGCGAAATCGGTCCAGCCGTTCACGCGTGATGCCATGACCAAGGGAAATAGGGATTCATTTTTATATATAAAGATAATAGATAATGCTAGATGATGCTGTGGGGTGCCGGCAGTAGAATGTTCCCCCTCCTCTCATACCCATGGATGCAGTAAGGGCCTGCTAAGGGATACCTTTGGAAGATGGGCAGCAGCTTCTTCCGTGTACCAACATCCCGTAGTGCGCTCGCCAACCCGCCTGCCAAGCGTGGTGAGTATGGCAACTACCTCTCATGGAGATCCATGAGCGAGGCCTGTGTTCAGTAGTAGACGTTTTACGGCTGAAACGAGTAGATAATGCTGGACACTACACTACACACAACACCATCTACTCCTAAACTAAGTCGGCTGTTAATAATAATAATAAAGCCTTTATTCCCAATGGCAAAATTAAAAATATATAAAATTAAAACATTAAAAAAGATAAAACATTAAAATTGAAATTCGTAGCCTTGCAGCCGAGTCATTTGGGCACCCATAGTTGGGTGTAGGCCTCCTCCATGCGATTCCATTCGCGGCGGTCTTGAGCCAAACGGGTCCATGTTGGTCCTGCCATCTCTACCACGTGATCGCACCAACGTCTCCGCGGCCTACCTCGTGAGCGAGTAGTGTCTCGCGGGTACCAATGCAGGATGCGTTCGCTCCAGCGCCCGTCCTACCAGAAGTCGGCTGTTAGAGCCAGTGAAATATCATACATACCGGCGACGAGCTCTGTGGCGCAGCGGGCGAAGGTCCGCCTGCGACGCAAGGGGTTGCGGGTTCGATTCCCGCCTCGGGACAAATATCTGTACGATCTGCAGATATTTGTTCAGGGTGTTCTGGGTGTTTTTCTATATATAATAAAAATATCTATCTATGTATTATAATGTATTAAGTATATCAGTCATCTAGTACCCATAACACAAGCTCTGCTTAGCTTGGGGCTAGATGATGCTGTGTGATTTGTCCAGCATTAATTATTATTATTATTAATATTATACATGTGTGAATTTCTATGTAACTTGTAAACATAATTGTATAAGGTGTATGTATGGTCTCGATTGCAGGCATGACGCTGCATCGCAACTCGGCGCTGCAGTCGGGCGTGGGGCAGATCTTCGACCGCGTGCTCTCCGAGCTGTCCCTCAAGATGCGCACCCTCAACATGGACCAGTCGGAGTACGTCGCGCTCAAGGCGGTCATACTGCTCAACCCAGGTGAATACATTTAGGGAAATAATAACCGAGTCCGTCAAATCGATACTTGACGCTTCCTAAATGGAAGCGCTTTGACCACTAAAAGCTGTATTACACTACACGGTATCCAGGGCACGGTAGTTAGGGCGATTAGGAAGCAAGGCTTGCCGGGTCCGACCGGTCGCCCTGGTTAGGGCCCCTTACGCTCTAACTCTTATTACACCACTCTTAGTTAGGGTAAGGGTCCCTGAATACCGTGTAATGTAATACAGGCTTAAGATGATATCGGTTTGAGCCCCGATTAGAGCGTCTCGTAATTTTTTTTGATGAGGTCATTCATTTCTTTGAAATGTTCTAGTAAGTGTGGTTGAACAGTATAAAAATTACAAACTATAATAATACCCACATAAAAAAGTAAAGCCTTTGCATCGATTATAGATGATTTATACAGCGTCAGCAACTGGTAATCACGCTGTACGGGACGCTGCAGTGCCTGGGACATTGATAGATAGATTAGGCTTGCCCAGCACCTATACCATCCTCTCAACTTAGTCAACTATTAGTCAGAGGAAAGAACAGGTCAAAACGTCTGAAGCTAACTAAGCCGCGGGTTTCCTCTCGATGTTTTCCTTCACCGTTAAAGCACGTGTTAAGTGTGCACAGTGCACATACATTTTTCAAGAATGAAAAATGCATTGGTGCACGACCTTTGGATTGAAAGTCGGGGGTACATACCACTCGGCCAACACGGCTATCAGTTCCTTCCTACATAGCTCTTTTAGAGTTTTCAAAGCTAAAATGGCCATGTAATGTACCCATAACCGATGGGGATAAAAATGCAATAGAATGGCGGCCACAACAGTGTAAGAAGACCTCTGATGAACTGACGACAGTTATAATATATGTACAATATAAAGCAATATAGATTACCTATATACATAAATATGTATAACATTCTTATTAGTTACAAGTTGAAACGTTTCAGCAATTTTCAAGATGAGACTGAAACTCCTTCCTCCAGATAATACTGTTTCAGTTTGAAGGTGTGCAGGGAGAAGAGTTATAGCCTAAAGGCTTCATCGATAAATCAGCTATTTAACGTTAGCGCGTTCAACTAAACAAACTCATCAGATTGATATATAATTTTAGCATAGATTTGAACACAAGTAGGCAATTTAATAGCGTACCTTGACACCTAAACATTTTTTTACACTAATGTTTTTTTTTTTTTAAATATTGATCTATGTATGTATGTATGTATATGTTACATTCTGGTGTTTGCTAAGTGCAAGCACTCGTTTTGTAACCGGTAATGTTTGTACGAACCGTGATAAATGTTACTAATCTTCTATTTCAGATGTCAAGGGATTGAAAAACAAACAGGAGGTTGAGGTGCTTCGGGAAAAGGTAATAACAGGCACTTACAATTGCGATCATTATAATTAACGTTTAATAATTACCAAACGGCTTAACCGATTTTGAATGCTTTATCAAGGGTTGCGGGTTCCCGGTTAGATTCGACCGCTACCCTGTCGGTGATGATCCTTCCTGAGCGCCTCTGAGGCGAGAGATTTCCTATGTTGGTGTCGACATTTTGAGACCTGTGCAATGCCGGGGTGATTCTCCTCGCATCACCACTCGGCTGGTCTCCATTAAGCGGAATAAGGCGATCGAATTGCCGTCGCCGTCTTCCGGTCCTCCGCCAATCATGCCGTGTATCCTAGGATAAGGGCATGATTATTGTTTCGTTTTTGTCTAGTGATTAATAACCTCATGATCAGTACTTGGAGGCGTACTGTAAGGCCTGCATATAAGCGGGCTGAGACACAGATGTATGCGGTACAAATGTTTGATTAAACAATAAATATGGTTTTGAGGATTTTTCTATGTGTGATAGATAAGTTAGTATTCACCAAAAACGTGTTTTTAGTCATCTTGTTCCCTTAACAAAAGCCGCATCAAGCGTCACCATAGTTTTCACAATAACTTCCTGAATTCATGATCCATCATTATCATAGGCCATAGGAACATAGGCCCCGCTCATGGATAAATTCTTCTTGATTTTGTAAAAACATATTTAACTTTGGAAAAAGAGCAGAAGATAAATCCACATGCACAGTAACGCCGTTCATGGTCACTCCGTAGCCGGTGGGCGTCCTACATGACGCATGCCGCGTCGCGGAAACTGCAAATCTGACTATAAATCCCCTTCCCCAGATGTTCTCTTGCCTAGACGAGTACACTCGCCGCCTGCACAGCTCGGAGGAGGGGCGGTATGCGGCATTGCTGCTCAGACTGCCGGCCCTGCGTTCCATCTCTCTCAAGTGTTTCGACCACCTGTACGGGTTGCATCTCGTCGCAGACACCAACATCAGCGGGTTCATACGCGAGGCTCTCATCAACCACTCGCAGACGATTGACACTAGCATGATGTAGGTGGACTGGTAAAGCCTTGCTTATTAAAGCGTATTCGGACAATATTGTCACCTTACATGTTGCGATCGTACAGGGTCTCTAGTGACATGACATCTTCCTGTTTGATTCGTGCTTTCTGTAGAATAGACTCGATTGATAACGGAAAACTTGTACTGGACGTATTGTAAATTAATATGTTGGGAATACGTCGGATATTTTTAAGTAAAGGTGGCTTTTATAAGTAAGGCTGAAAGGTTCCAAATGCATTGTGCTACGTGAGATGCGCTTAGCTGCTATACTGGATAGCCAATAAGACGGATAGTCATACGCCATAGTTAAGCTATGAAATAACTGTTTGAAATGCCTACAGTGCTAAGGATGAGCGTATCCTAGTGTTGAACGCAGTGTGCCAGCAGCGTCACGACTGCGTAAGATCGACAGATCAACGACTCAATGGTGAATCTGAAAGTTTTAATTCCATATTAATTTTAATTGCCCCAAATAAATGCGCGGTAGACCGAGACGTGAGATATTTTGTTTTTTGAAAGACTGGTTATGCATGATGCTAAATGTACCTAAATTGTATACAAAAATGTATCGTGATATACTGAGGCAGGTTTGCATTACCAGCACGCTACGTACATATAATATGAAGCATTTGGTAGTGTGAACTTAGCCTGATAGATAATGTAACTGTTTGTTTAGCTGGCGGGTGCGGGTTTCGGCATATCGATATATCGTCGCTATGAATCGCGCGTCATGGTTAATTGTTTGAGCTAGAGATTTTCCATTCTTAAATTGCATAAGCCACTCGTTTCGTTAAGTTATTTTAATTTAAATGGGAAATGCGGTGGATGGAATGACGTGAACTTCTAGATTGGATAATCTCTACAGACATAAGTAGTGTAAATGGGGCCGCCTCTTTATTATTATATTACATAGTTTGTAGTGTAACGATAGACGTTCATTTATTAGGGAATTTTAATCGTCAAATAGATGTCTATAGTTAAAATAATATAGAGTAATTATGTAATGCGTTAACATTTACCAAATCTCTGTTCAAAGTCCGTTGATTACTTGTAATGCGCTGAGATCGTAAATTATTCTAAGTAAATTAAAATTATTAGTGTTGGCAACTCGTAGCTACAAAATTATGTTTCAAAGATCAAGTATTTTCAAAATATACAACTTGGTGCTTTATCATGTGCATATAAAATATGCACCCTTGACGTTATTGTTACAAAAAATTACTTATTTTCACTACAGACGTAGAGAAGGTTGACCTGTGTATATTGTCTTTGCATGTACAATTTAATTTTATTACTAAGTACCTAGTATAAACATTATTTAATTTATACCTCACAAGCAGGGTGAATCGTGGATCATTTCATATTTTCGTTATGAATAATCTATAGATTGAAGTGTATTCGAATCATCCTGCAAACGTGGTAGCAAAGTAGGACAGTTAGTGAGGTCTATGCAAAAGTTTATAGCTTTTGGTAGACTGTAGAAGGCCGCTTTATTTTTGTACCTCAATAATTATGACTTCAATGCATTTCTTTGTCCATTAACAAAAATAACCAGTATTAATTGGTCAATACGATACGAAGCTCAACGCTGTACGAAGATATTAAATTTTTTATTGGAATCTATTATATTGATAAAAAAAAATGTATAAAATTTAGATGTAGATTTTATCGCAGGACGCAGTGATGAGCTCAATTTACTAATATTCACACTACACTACTTGTAGTTTATGTATTAAGTATTAGTGTTGTTCTCGCTACATTCTAAAACTTTGTTTACATAGAACCACACCTCTGGCTGCATATTTTATCTTGAACAAAGATCACTTCCCTAAAGCTTCAGGTAGATTTGCACTCTACTAAGTATTCTATATAATAATCATTCATGTGTATGGAACATTACACAAACAAATTCTCTAACTACCACAAGTTCAAGTAAATATCTTTGTAAATACGAAGGCAATAACAAAAGCGATTTCAGACAAAATATGTTTGAAATTATTAGTTCAGGTAGATAAAGTCAATGATTACGTCATGTCCTAAAATTACGTGACTTTGTGCAAGAAAAACATGCGTTAGACATGGGTTTTATAAAACAGTATTTTCTGTTAAAAAGAATTATTGTTGAACATTGTTAATATTCTATGAATGGGGTTTGAATTATATGTGAAGATGTTGCAGCGGTTGTGAGATGATTTATAATGATGTTCACTAATTATCTGATTAAATTTAAGTTATATTTTTTGTATAGATATTAGTATTAAGATAAACGGTGATTAAAATTATTATCAAAACAAGATGTTTTTTACTCATAAACTTTATTGGATTATAATATTGAGTTTACTTATTTATACATGAAAATAGAAACCTATTAAGGCACAGCCAAGCATTTGCAAAACAAATGGCTTACGATTTAAATTATACATAATCAAAGAACTGGCTAGCTGAAATAGTAAAAATATTTGTTGTTATACATTACAAGATCGATAAAATGCTTACTTATTATCTACAATTAAAAAAATAAAGGCTTATTTGTTCATATGCGAGGCTTCCATTGACTCAAATGCTTCCAGTTTCAGGTTGTTGATTCTGAAAATAAAGTACATGGTAGTGAGTGCGAGTTAGAATGTCGAGAATGTTTCAAGAGTTTTAATTTTGATTTAATTATTTTGTATACATAGACATTTTGGCAAATTGTTGACAATTTGTGACTCAATCAAACATACAACAAACATTTTATTCGTCAAGGACGTTCAAAGGCATCATCTCGCTAATATTATGAACGTTTCCACTTGCTCCTACTCAGTTCACTCAGTTCTCCTACTGGTAGGAGCATGAGGACCAATATGTCGTTATGCTTCTACCGGAAGAAGCATAAGGATAAGCATATCCTCGTGATCCTACTAATGGACAACGAATATTGTCACTTATTGATTACTAATATCATTATGAGGAAATGGGGATATAAACATTGTACATAGGTATTGTAGTAATCGTATAGGTGTAGGTACTAATACCTCTTGTTTTCGGCCTCCTTCGAGAGATACCTATTATAACTGCATTACATTTTATCACTGACAATGAAACAATTGAATACTTTTTATGTCACTCTCACATGTCTGTGATATTTCAAGAGTTGGTGACTGAGTTGAATTTCATTTATGCAGAATAGTGTGTGATGAGGAAAAACCTATATTTATAGAAAGAAAAGGTGGTACAGTTCTGTTACATTCAGGTTATCAGTTCTATAAACGAAAAACATATTCCAATGGCAGTAAAATTTAGCAATGTAGCCAGTGTAAACTAAAATCCTGTAAAGGGCCCAGGATCGGTTACTATGCAGGTAAGTGATACGACATCATCCATCGTTCGTTAGCACCAAGGATAGGCTCTTATTTATTTTCCAGAATGGTCAAATACTCAAAACTGTTAACCATGTGTGTGTGTGAAGCCAATCATTTGAAGAATGAAATTGATGCTGGCATATACGCAGCAAATGTAGAGGCTGTTAGATGTGCTAATACCAAAAACATGACTGCTCCGTCGTAAGCCGTGGGGCGCCGGCAGTAGAATGTTGCCCCTCCTCTCATGCCCGTGGATGCAGCAAGAGCCTGCTAAGGGATACTTCCGAAAGATGGGCAGCAGCTTCTTTCCATATATCAACATCCCATACTGCGCTCGCCAACCCGCCTGCCAAGCGTGGTGAGTATGACAACTACCCCTCATGGAGACCCATGAGGGAGGCCTTTGTTCGTTAGTGGACGTTTGTTGGCTGAAATGATGATGATGATGACTGCTCCTTTTTGAGACCGCGGAGTCAACTTCGTCGAAAAAGTACCGGAACTCAAAAGCATTAAAACAAGTTTATATAATTGTAGGTATAATGCTAAAGTAAATTTGTTTGAATGGAGGTTTGTTACCTCTTCACGCAAAAACTAGTGTACGTATCGAGCTGAAATTTTGCAAACGTATAGATGTTGACTAGGGTTAACACAGGCTACTTTTTCCGGGTACAACGCATGCGAAGCGGCGGGCACAAGCTAGTTATTTATATAAATTACATCTGCACTCAAGATCTAACAAATTGTCCAGGAACGGCGAAAACGCCGCGAATTCAATAACTCATTCACTTTATTTCCTGTGTTTATATTTAAAAAATTAGGACAAGAAATTAATTGATTCGGGCGTGACTTTGCGGCTAACCTATATCTATGAAATGAACGCTTGAATGACACTCAGAAAGCAGAAATTATAGGAACTTACTTCTCAAAAGCTATTTGCATAGCGTTGACTTTGCTCGGTTGGCAGGCGATTCCGAGCTTGCCTTTTGCCGAGTCGAACAGCGAAGGCAGCCAGCGAGCAGCCGCCGCGTGCGCTGATGCAGGCGTCACCGCGGCAATGGCGCAGACTAGACTCCTGTAATTATTTATCATATCATATAATGTCGGCGCGACGATCGTCACCTACGGCGAAGGACGGTGGGATGGAGCGAAAGATAGAGATGGTTGAAAGAGTTTGGGAATTTGGGATTGGGAAAAAGTTTAAAGAATATTATATTAATTATAATCCTTAATTATTGTCTTAAAGACCAACCTTCCCTTCTCTGTCGCTAGCTAGCTGAGGCCATTCCTCTTCATTCATCTGGGCATTTAACTTCCTTTCCTGCAATAACTATTTTAGTACCTATGATCCTACTAGAAATAGAAAGGGCTAGTGGCGAGTTGGCTAGGGATCATAATAATATGATAAAGTTAATGTTTTTGCTACCCTAATACCTTGATTTTAAAGTTGATGAAAGAGTGGATGTAGAATTTAGCATTTACTCGTACATTTTGGAACACTTTCTAGACTGGATAGATAGATATACTTTATTGTGCACCTTAACAAACAGGAAAAAAAACATAAATAAACGAAATTTACAAGAAGTGGTACAATGGGCGGCCGTATCGCTAAAAGCGAAATCTTCCAGGCAACCTTTGATAACACCTTGGATAATACATTAATGATTTTTATCCGGATATAATGCGTAATATAATGCGATGCAGCGTTGTTCCAAACTATATGTGCATTCAATGGATAAAAATCTTACTATTGTACAATTGCTTTTCGTTTTTGTTAAATACACTTTATTTTTATTTAAACTAAGAATAAATTACTGAGAGAACTGAATTGGTCTTGTTGTCTTCATTAAGTGAAAAAAAACCTTGGCTTTGATTTGTGTTTTAAGTCACATTTTATCACGGCAAAACGTATTTCCCGCAATTAAGTACAGAACAATGTGTTTGACTTACTTAGTGTATTGCGATGGGACCTGTCTAAGATAGTTCAGAAGCGACTGGTCGACGACGTAGGCGGGACTCTTCTCCGACACTACAGCCTCATGGATTGACGCGCTCTTCGCGGATGCGAACAAATCATCATCAAACTTCGGGTCCGCGAGATATTCTTCCTGGAAATTAAACAGATTACCCTATTAATACTTTTTACCCTGGTACAACTTGTGCCGACCTGTGTGCATTGTACTACCAATAATTGCCTAGTACGACATCATCGTGTGTTGTGATAAATGTTGGTGATATTTGACTTTACCGGATCAACTGAAATAGTTTTAAAGAAAAGCTTTTATTAGCTTGACTGCTGCAGTGGCTCAGTTAATCAAAACCTGAGCTACTGAGGTTTGAAACCTTGGTCAAACTTCAGTAGACACTATTACAATTATTTCATTTCAATTCAGAACAAATGCTTGTAATTGTTCTATGTGTGATGAGTATGTATTTTAGTATTATCAATAGTTTCTACCCAGCACAAGCTCTGCTTACATTGGCTGAAATGTTTAGCATTATTATTGTTTAACCCAGATAAGCCTGAAACTAAAATTTTCTGAAAATTTTGAAAAAAGTTACATTATTTAGTTTATTAGATCTTATGCAACATAAAAAAAATTATGAAAAAAAAATTAAGTGTAAGGCTTTCAGGGAAACAGCCGTCCTATATGTAGGACAGTAGGATAATAAGAGGAAATAAAAGACCATTTATGACAAAACAGAATGTAATCAAAAAGTGTAGTTTATTAGATAACTATTGATTATATTACCCATTGTTATATGTAATTTACTAGATTAACACTATTTATGAATGATATGTTTCAAAACACTTGACACACACTCCAACATCACATTTCTTGCAACGTGTCAAACATTTTTTGTGACATTGACGACAGTGTGTTTGCTTCGATTGAGGAATAACCAGATGATTCATTTGGTCTTTACGACTATCAGCATGTTCATGATGGGAGGGTCGGCTAGGCCCTCTTTTGGCATTTTTTCTGTTTGATTCAATCAAAGCAATTGCTACCCTTCTGCGAAAGCCAAGATGATCCAGTTTTCCATGATTTATTTTATATAACTGCCATGCATTATGTTCGGCAAGATCAATCATGTGTGTGAGCAACGGCATGTACCATTTCTTACCTCGTATACCAATTCGGTAATGTGAAATATTTTCATCAGACCGATCCACTCCTCCCATATATTTGTTATAGATGGACACCATATGTGGTTCTTCTATGACAATGTTTCTCTTTTCACTTTGTGAGAAGCGTTTGGCAGATTGTTTAGGATTTATTCCTACAGCATTAGAAGCAATACTGAATATATTATTGTCATGCCATTTAGCAATAATGAACGTGTTGTCATGTGTCGTTCTGTAATCGACAGCACCACATTCCTTTTTTTTCAGTAACTTCGATGTAATCAGAGGACAACTAGATGTCCTGTTTTCTCGAACTGTCCCAGTGCAACGAAGGCCTTTCTTTGTTATCTCTTCCAGCAAGGGCGTCCCAGTAAAAAAATTATCAAAAACTACGTGGTAAGGAAGGTCGAAGCCACGTGAAATCAGCACATCGCAAAAAGTGAGAACAACGCTTGCACCCAGCCCCAATTCTTTATATATTGGATTGCACATAGTTGTAGCACCTTGGTATGGTTCCATCCATAAAACATACCCTAACCGTGTAGCACCAACCCAAGCTTTGAACCCGTACCTAATAGGTTTACCTTTTATGTGCTGTTTGCAGCCATGTCTACCATAGTAGGGGATCATGGCCTCATCTACACTGTAATGCTCTTCAAGAGGAGAAAACTCTAAGAACTTTTTATTTAGAAGTGTAACTAGGGGGCGTACTTTTGTGTATTTGTCTTGCAAATCCAGATTATCATTGACATGAAGGTGGCGAAAAATAAAGTCAAATCTATCCCTAGTCATAGCCGAGCTGATCAATTCATTCTTTGTATCAGGGGAGTTTTCCCAATACATTCTTCTACGGGGGAGCCATGAATAACCACTAACCAACAATATGCCGATGAAACATTTCATATCTTCAGTGGTTATGTCTCCAGGCAAATTCTTTTTGACAGCATATTTATTGCTCTCTGACACCAACAACGAAATAACATCTTCATCTAAGAAGTTTTCAAACCACTCAATTGGGCGCTTATCTTGGCAAGCGCCTTGAACATCTGGCCAATTCACGGGATTTTTTGCCAAGTCCCGTTTTCTCCATGCGTAGGTACGCCTACGTTTAGTTCGACCTGTAGAATCAGAAGGTTCTTCTTCTGTATCACTCACCATAATCTGCCCTTGAATCATTACTTCAGCCGGTTGAAGCAGAATGTTTCGTGGCAAATTATTCAAAGTTACATTATCTTCTTCACCCGAATCTTCGTCAGTGAGACAGTCAGGATCAACAGGAGGAGGTAGAATACATATCAGTCGTTCTCTATAATCTTCTTCATTATCAGAAACATTTTCTAAAGCATCTAAAATTTCATGTGCAGCTAACGGTCTGTAAAGAAAAAGTTGTATTATTGTACTAAAATCATGTATATTATCCTACTGTCCTATATATAGTACGCTAGTATTTGTAACAAGTTATACGTAATTTATTTATATTATTTTGCTAGAATATTTATTTAGTACAAAAGTTAAGGTTATCAACTAGATATTAACACAGAAAAAAACAACTCACGAGTAAAATATAACTTTTTATACATACCTGTCATTTGCCATGTCTGCAACGCACTTTTATTACACACTTATAAGGTAAAATATAAGGTAAAAACTGTTAAAATAACTGTCTTTTTATTTTTTCTAATAAAGCTGACACGTTTCTTACTGCAAATCATAAGACTAAATAATCTTAGATAAAGAGGGTATTCTGATATTTTTTTTTATTTCTACTGTCCTAAATATAGGACAGTAGGCTTATCTGGGTAAAATCGTTTATTCCCAAAAAGACGAATTTCATAACTTGCTTGTGAGCAAGTTTCACAAAAGTTATACATAGGCAGTCTTTTAAAGTTAACCCATCCAACGTGTTTCTTCCTTTAGGAGTAATGTTTACCCGGTAGTACTGTAACATGTTTACCTAGTTTTTCACGTGGTCTTCGTACTTGTAGAACAAGAAAACTGCCACGACGTGTTATGTACTACTCGTATGTTTATGTTCTTTTATTTTACTATAAGATAAGCTTGTGTGAAAATTTTATGACCAAGATCCTATATTTATATAACTGTCTATGATGAATATTTTCTACTTACGAGTATCGACTTAGCCTTGTTGTAAGCGCCGATAGCGTTAGTGGCCCGGCTCAGAGCGAAGACGATGCATCCAATGTCGTTGTCCTGCTGGAGCCGGTAGCCGTACGACAGGCCGCACCCGCGGATCAGTCGCCACATCGGGCCCTGTGGAAATCATTAATTCTTTAATACTTTGTGCATAAAACTAAAATTATATTACAATTAAATACATAAATCGGGTTTCTTAATACGGCTATAACGCCCATAACGTTTCACCTATTATCTGCCTTTGATGAGCTCTGTGGCGCAGCGGGCGAAGGTCCGCCTGCGACGCAAGAGGTTGCGGGTTCGATTCCTATAATGTTAACAACCATGTAAACAAAATAAATATCTGTACAACCTGCAGATATATGTTCAGGGTGTTCTGGATAATTTAAATATTATGTAGTACAAGGTATTAAGTATATCAGTCGTCTACATAACACAAGCTCTGCTTAGCTTGGGGCTAGATGATGCTGTGTGGATTGTCCAGCATTATTTATTTATCTGTTTAGATACTAAGCGTACTTTTCATTTCTACTTTCTGTGTTTGTTAGCAACATTTTGTAAACTGTTTTTTGGTTTGTTACGTTGCTGCGGTTGTACAACCCTCTACTCAGGTTTCAGATGAGCATTGAGCATAGGTCTGTATCAACGCACTCAACATTTATGCTGAGCTGAACGCCTTTTTAGCACAAAAGGATTTTCTTTTTCCATACTTAATTACTTATTTCTTGTTTATATCTGTGTAACACCTAAGTTGATTTTTGTAATTATTTTGTGGTAAATCAATGCATTATTTATCTTTATGCAGTTCTATTGGTCAGTTTCTTTCTGCTTGCTGAGATCATGGCGCGTCGCTGTATTGCAGTGACTGCCGTGGGGTACCGACATTATAATTTTGCCGTAGATGCAGTAACAATATGCCATGGGATATCTCCGAAACATGGGCTGCAGTCTTTCCGGGTATCAGCATCCCGTAATGCGTTCGCCAACCCGCATGCCCACTGCCAAGATGCATAAGGAAGGCCTATGTCCAGTAGTGGACGTCCTACGGCTAAGCTACGGCCACAGTGAGCGGTCCGCGGACCCATTGCCCTAGTGGGATAGCAGTGATACGGCGGTGTAGACTGACCTCCAGCTGAGTGAAGTAGTTGAGGGCCACAGTGAGCGGCGCGACGTCGCCCAGCGCGTGGCCGCGCGGGCCGGGGCTGTACTGTCGCAGGTGAGACGACTCCTCGCCCCCGATACCCACCACGGACCCATTGCCCTAGTGGGATAGCAGTGATACGGCGGTGTAGACTGACCTCCAGCTGAGTGAAGTAGTTGAGGGCCACAGTGAGCGGCGCGACGTCGCCCAGCGCGTGGCCGCGCGGGCCGGGGCTGTACTGTCGCAGGTGAGACGACTCCTCGCCCCCGATACCCACCACGGACCCATTGCCCTAGTGGGATAGCAGTGATACGGCGGTGTAGACTGACCTCCAGCTGAGTGAAGTAGTTGAGGGCCACAGTGAGCGGCGCGACGTCGCCCAGCGCGTGGCCGCGCGGGCCGGGGCTGTACTGTCGCAGGTGAGACGACTCCTCGCCCCCGATACCCACCACGGACCCATTGCCCTAGTGGGATAGCAGTGATACGGCGGTGTAGACTGACCTCCAGCTGAGTGAAGTAGTTGAGGGCCACAGTGAGCGGCGCGACGTCGCCCAGCGCGTGGCCGCGCGGGCCGGGGCTGTACTGTCGCAGGTGAGACGACTCCTCGCCCCCGATACCCACCACGGACCCATTGCCCTAGTGGGATAGCAGTGATACGGCGGTGTAGACTGACCTCCAGCTGAGTGAAGTAGTTGAGGGCCACAGTGAGCGGCGCGACGTCGCCCAGCGCGTGGCCGCGCGGGCCGGGGCTGTACTGTCGCAGGTGAGACGACTCCTCGCCCCCGATACCCACCACGGACCCATTGCCCTAGTGGGATAGCAGTGATACGGCGGTGTAGACTGACCTCCAGCTGAGTGAAGTAGTTGAGGGCCACAGTGAGCGGCGCGACGTCGCCCAGCGCGTGGCCGCGCGGGCCGGGGCTGTACTGTCGCAGGTGAGACGACTCCTCGCCCCCGATACCCACCACGGACCCATTGCCCTAGTGGGATAGCAGTGATACGGCGGTGTAGACTGACCTCCAGCTGAGTGAAGTAGTTGAGGGCCACAGTGAGCGGCGCGACGTCGCCCAGCGCGTGGCCGCGCGGGCCGGGGCTGTACTGTCGCAGGTGAGACGACTCCTCGCCCCCGATACCCACCACGGACCCATTGCCCTAGTGGGATAGCAGTGATACGGCGGTGTAGACTGACCTCCAGCTGAGTGAAGTAGTTGAGGGCCACAGTGAGCGGCGCGACGTCGCCCAGCGCGTGGCCGCGCGGGCCGGGGCTGTACTGTCGCAGGTGAGACGACTCCTCGCCCCCGATACCCACCACGGACCCATTGCCCTAGTGGGATAGCAGTGATACGGCGGTGTAGACTGACCTCCAGCTGAGTGAAGTAGTTGAGGGCCACAGTGAGCGGCGCGACGTCGCCCAGCGCGTGGCCGCGCGGGCCGGGGCTGTACTGTCGCAGGTGAGACGACTCCTCGCCCCCGATACCCACCACGGACCCATTGCCCTAGTGGGATAGCAGTGATACGGCGGTGTAGACTGACCTCCAGCTGAGTGAAGTAGTTGAGGGCCACAGTGAGCGGCGCGACGTCGCCCAGCGCGTGGCCGCGCGGGCCGGGGCTGTACTGTCGCAGGTGAGACGACTCCTCGCCCCCGATACCCACCACGAAGCCATTTCCCCAGTTGGATAGTAGTGATGCATCGCTGTATAGCGTCGGTCTGTAAAGGATTTGGTGTTTTAACTCGTTAGGAGTTAGTTGGTACTAACCCAAGTCGAGTAAATCAAACATTTTTTTTATATTAATTGACCTAGGATTTTTTATCTGATATCTGATATAGATAAGATAATGGAAACGGTCCCGTACGTGCAAACGCAAATTGTGGATAATGAGTCGACCTTAAATACCTACACTTGTGATGGTAGGATACTGGCAGTAATAATCAAAAAGTCACTTGGTTTTCATGGCATTTTTTGTTTTAGTATGTTGATAAAAGTGTAAAACTTTTACACAGTAAACCAAATAAGCGAAACTTGTGTTATAGGTACCAGATGGTGGTTTTACCAAGAAATATATAGGAAAGCAACCTTTTGCGTTTCAACCGGCTATCGGACCAACTAATCCACGTAGGTCGTATTATTTACAACATCCGTCTAAGATCACAAGTTACTCAGTTACGGTATTTAAAGGCGCTGCCTGGTAAGGGCCGTAAAAGTATCACGGGGAACAATGCACCCCAATCTAGTTCTGATGGGGGATAACAGTGCAGAGCTGATCAGAATTAGAATAGGCATGATTATGAAAATTAAACTCTATTTAGTCGTTGGATAAAACAAAAATAATAGACACGTATTTTTTATTCGTTTTCGAAATACAGGATTTTATCGCGTACCTTTTTTAATTATATAATACGTATTATTTTGCTTTTTCAAATTAATGAGACAATACTCAGGTAAAGCGAGTTGAAGTAAGGGAGTGGGGGCTTAATTCTGTACCGAGGCAAGTACCAGCGTGTGACTCCACGTGAAATTTCGATGTAATGTATCGCTGTTTTTTTTGGGTTACGTTAAAAAATTTAAAAAATACGTGTCCAATAGATTTTGTGGTCCTACATGACATATAACAATTAAAATATAGTCATCTAGCCCAGAGGTCTCCAAACTTTGAAGCCTTGGGGCCATAATATTTTTATCGGTATGTTGCAAGGGCCATAACAATTTTAATTTTTCTACCCACCTAAGCAAACATAGGCTTTTATTGCATTTCAATTACTATTGATTGTGTACTGTGACACGTAACGGGCCGGATTGATGGCAGTGGCGGGCCGGAGTTTGGAGACCTCTGATCTAGCCTATCAGAAGTAACTCACGTTCTAGGAATAACCTCGTTCTGCACATCGAACTTCTTCCACGGCGCGGTGCTTAGCTTGTATCTGTCGAAGTCCGTCACCAGGTGGACCCAGAAGCTCTGGGATATCTTCTTAAACGCAGCCGTGGCCTCGGCGATAGCGACACTAGCGCTGTCGTCGCTGGCGTTTATTTTGTCCAAGAGAACTGGCGGACAAACACAACCATGTCTTAAATACGTGATGGAGCCGTGGGCTGCCCAGGGATACCTCCGGAAGATGGATAGCAGTTTGTCTCTGTGTTTCAACGTCTCGCACTGCGCTCGTCAACCCGCCTGCCAAGCGTGACGAGTATGGCAACATACCCCTCATGATTAGTACTTGAAGATCCATGAGGGAGGCCTATGTCCAGCAGTGGGCGTCCCACCGCTGTAATGATGACTGTAAGAAAGTTCTGCTGTCAAAGCGAACAGTGGTGCATATAAGAGCCCCTAGAAATCCCGAAAAGACCATCTCTAACCGCGTCAGTACCTTCGTACTCTGCGACAGTATGAAAGAAGTAAAATGAATGATACGAGTACCTTTCAGGAAGTTTTGCTGTCTCAAAAGCGAGCAGCAGTGCACATTAGAGTCCTTGGCAAACACGCTGTCTCGCAACGTGTCTGTAACCATCTTGCCGCCTTTCCGGCGCATAGGAGCCACGTCGTTAATAAGCCTCTGAGTGCACACTAGCAATCTCTCCTTCGTGAGCTCAGCCGCGAATAGGATCTCGTGTAGGAAGTTTATAAGATCTTCGTAATCTTCCGGTTCACACTGGAATATGAAGAGCCTTTAAGAGGTTGTACAAGTTAAAGTAAGGCCTTTGCATCTATTATAGATGATTTATACAGCGTCAGCAACTGGTAATCATGCTGTACGGGACGCTGCAGTGCCTGGGACATTTTAAGATGGATTAGGCTTGCCCAGCACCTATACCATCCTCTCAGCTTAGTCAGCTATTATACAGAGGAAATAACAGGTCAATACGTCTGAAGCTAACTAAGCCGCGGGTTTCCTCACGATGTTTCCTTCACCGTTAAAGCTCGTGCTAAGTGTGCACATACATTTTTCAAGAAAGAAAAATCCATTGGTGCACCTTCGGATTGAAAGTCGGGTGCACATATGTACATTTTTCAAGAAAGAAAAATCCATTGGTGCACCTTCGGATTGAAAGTCGGGGGTACATACCACTCGGCCAACACGGCTTTGTATAAGTACTATCCACATAAACAACAACTTACAACTTGTAGTGTTTTTTTATACGAATAAATGACGAGACAACCCCAATGCCCGCCTGCATGTTAAACGGTAACCCCCTCCTATTACAAACTGCAATACCGCAGTAACCACGTTCATTAATCACGTGGCTGCACTGAATTGCGCCCGTCACCCTGAGACATAGAGTTGTAAGGCCTGCCTGTAACTTCACCGGCCCCCTTACCCTTCAAACCGGAACACAGCAATGTAGACATTACTGCTTGGCGGCAGAAATGGGTACGGTGGTAGTACTTCCCCGGATGAACCCTTCACAAAAAGTTCTACTACTCTATAATATGTTTACGATTTGTTACAATTCCTGCTTACTTTGGCTAGAGATAATGACACGAAGAACCATTCTTAAAATAAATATGCATGTAATGTTACTAGTCTCAAGAAACAGGAAGTCGCTTAAGCCAACATAGAAGTTTCCTGAACTACCGGCGCCGATTTTTAGGGCGACAGAGATATTAAGTTGCTATATCGTGGGTATGATGATGTCACTCAGTTAGTGCGACCTTGTACAATCAATGTCAGTTATATGGTTTTACTTCCTATATTAAAACGTGTGTGTGATTAACATGGATATTTTGCTGTAGTTGGTGTTGCGCACAGTTGAGCAAATACGACCCCACTGAGAGTCAGTTGCCGTATTCTCATAGCGTGTGCTGAGATAGTGACCAATTTATGTCTCATAACAAAGGATTATTAATTAATTATTGTTCGACTTTGTTTAGTCGTAAATAATTTAATTTCTATTCCACTTACCCTGGTTTCAAGAAACAGGAAGTTGCTAAAGTCCCCAACACAGAAGTTTCCAGAACTGCCGGCCCCGATTTTCAGCGCAAAAGAGATAGTGATGTTTTCCTTCATAGATATGATGTCCTGGTGAGGAATGAGGCTACTACCGCGGCGAACCGGGCACTCAGCTAGTGCTACTTTGTACAGAGGTATCCATTTGCGTGTCTCGTTGTCTAAGGCTGACGTGTCGAAGATTAGATGGATCTGGATAAAGAATATTAAATTAACTATAACCAGGCTTATTTTAAAACAAAAAATATCATAATACTGTTTCAAGAAGACCTCTGACACCCTGATATTTGAAGTCACCCGAGACCTGGTAAAAAACTATATTGACAACCGCATGGTTCATATCAAAGTTCTTCGACATTTTGTGCAGATTAGTGTTGCGTACAAATATAGGCCACATGCGGGCAAGGCTAAACAACACTGATGAAGAGTTCAATCTAGATTAGCATTTTAGGGTCATAAATCTATTAGTGATAATATTTACTACAAGCATGTCAATAGTGTTGCGCTTGTGATGTTTGGATGGGGTTGTAACACACTAAAGTTGTTTTGTTCTGAGACCTGCTAAAAGCATTTAACCGTGTACAGTATTAAACAGTGATTTGGAAACTGCGACACTGGAGTTTGGGGCATATCTTAGATTCACTTGTTTCTTATCTCAGTGACAGGATACAAGGAGCGGATGTTATTGGAAAATTAAATTTGGGATCTGTAGATATGATTGATGTACCGCAGGGATCAATTCTTGGCCCCTTACTGTTTTTATTTTACATTAAAGATCTACTCCATCTTGTCAGGAATAATATCACGTACTCACATAAACAAAGTTAGTCTTCAAACTGTCGACTCTCGCGTACAAGGGCAGTTCCTTCAGATCGATATGCGGGCAGGGCTCGCTGTCAGTACTCCAAGACTTGAGGTTGTGGCTCTTTAGGCTTGTGCAGGACGGGATGGGAATCGCGGCTAATGTACCCGCTGGTGGGTCGCGCTAAAAAGTAAAACCATAAAAGCATTCACCCTATTTCCATAGTTTGTAATTACAAAACTTAGACACGTTATAACACAGAATAGCAAATACGTCAGTTTATTGGAAACATAATTTTCAATTTACTATATTTGAATTAGTAATTGAAATAAAATGAATAAAGCTCAGAGTTGCTTATAGTTCGAGCTATGTAGAGGGCTATGCCCGGGGTTTCTTTACGGGACCGAATCAGAAATGAGGAGATACGTAGAAGAACTCAGGTCACCGACAAAGCCAAACGGATTAAGCATGTTAAACTGGCAACGGGCAGGCCATGTAGCTCGAAGAACAGATGGCCGATGGAACCGAAAAGTTCTCGAGAGCAGGCCACGGACCGGCAAGTGTAGCGGTAGGACGTCAACCAACTCTAAGACGGACGACCTAGTAAAGTATGCAGGTCGGCGGAGGATGCAGGCCGTTTCCAGCCGCAATACGGAGGTCCATGACGGAGGCCTATGTCCAACAGTGGACGTCCTTAGGCTAAAAAATGATGATGATGGTACAATAAATATTGCTGGACATTTTTAGACAGCACTAACCACCGAGAAAGTAAGTAGAGCTTTTGTTATGGTTACTAGAACACTAACATATGTTTGTTATTTCTAAATACATACTTATAATACCTAGAAAACAACCAAACCCGAGACAAATATCTGCAATCGGAATCGAACGCGCAACCTCTTGCGTCTCAGCCGGCTATCTAGAACATCTGAGCCAAAGAGGTCAAATGAGAAGTTAAGTATACAATACACAGCTAAATCATAGATACATACCTCATTATATTCGATAGCTTCTTGCAGTTGTTTAGCCTTTAACTCTAATCCTTTCTTGCCGAGAGTTTCCTTTTGCTTATCAACTCTTTCCTTATCTTCCAACGCCATTCTAGCAAATAAAACAAATTATAGTGGGGTCGTTTCTAATTCACACATCCTAATGCGAATTATAATTAGAGATTTGAAGATTTCAAATTTAGGACTGTCCACGTAAAATTAGGTTAAATTGGTCCGATTTCATTTGAACGGCACCAACGGAATATTGAACTTGTATGTAATTTTAGTCCATTTAACGCAATTTTAGTAAGCTTCAATTAGGAAGTGTGGCAATAGAATCGACAGCAGTCACAACAGTTTCGTAGTATTAGACATGAATAGGAATACCAAGGATTAGTTTTATGAAACAGTTGAAGACGAAGCTTGCTCTCATGATGTCGCTCAAGGACGTCATGGAGGCTGCCTTGGACTTGATTAAATGGAAAAAGATGCATCAGTTAGACCGACAAGAGTGAAACTCTGAATTAAGAAGAAGAGAAGCAATTCGCTTTTAATATATTTAGAGTAAAATAAAAAAAACCCATTCACCATTAGAACAATTAACACACACGTGTGCGGAAAGAGAATCGCCCTGAGATTTGAGGGTGCTGCTGTGTTATCGTGTTTGTTATTTTGAGAACACTGTTACGTCATTAAAGTGTAATGTATGTCAATAAAGTAGTGTTACCTTGTCTGTAAATCAATGCTGGGCGATCCCACGATACATACGAAGTCGTCAGTGATGTATTTCTTAAGAAGTCTTAGCCAGAATTCTGCTGTTTCGTTCTTTAGGTCCCGAATAATCACCTCTGGGTTCAAGCGAGATATAAACTGAAAGATAAAGTTGTAAAGAATCAGCATAACATTCAATGTGATAAAATCCATAGATAGATAACTTTTTACTTAATTCTAATATACAACAATGTACCTGTTATGTAAGGAATCTACTTTTAGGTTGATAATTTAAAGAAATGAGCCGCCGTGAGATTGTGTTTCCTGCGCGGGATTCCTCGTCGATATTTTCCTTCGCCGTTAAAGCACGTATCAAATGGGCACATATGTACATTTTACAATATAAAAAACGATACGAAATAAGATTATTTCGAGTGAAAACAACACGGCGCGTTTTCATTAGTATCCAACTTTCGTTGAATCGAATCAGTGTAGCTCTAAACACAGTGTTAGCCGGACGCGGCGAGTGTTATTTTTCACGAAAATTCGCACAATATATTATAGTCGGTATTATTGCTAACACACATATAAAGACGATGCCATAGTTTGTAGTGTCAAGGCACATCTTACGATTAATATCCCTACAATAAATATTAACTATAACAGATTGGTTTATTGGCAAAACCCAGCATTATTGTTAACACATATAGAGACAATGCCGTTTTTAGCATCAAGGCACATCATTAATATCTTTGAGTATAGATACGCACATCCTGCTCGTTCTGCGAGTAGAACGCATCGGCGATACAGCGCATGGCGATTGCGCTCTGCGAGTCGCTGTCAAGCATCGCCAGACTCTCGCGCAGGTATTTCTTGATGAGGCGCCCTATACGTTGCATGTCAATAGTCTGTAAGCAAAATTATATGATATTAGTGCGCTGCGGTTTTAGCCCGCGAGCCAGGAACAGATTTTAGCGACTATTTTCCTGCCGGACGATAACTTGTAAAATTGTAAAGAGTTGTATCTCGAAGGTCCGTGAACACCGCTGCGGTTCCGAGGATGGATTGAGCAGCAGTGGGCCCCCAAACCGTAACAAGAAAAAAATATGTAATTACCTCCCGATTTTTCTCATTTTATTATAGCTATAGTAGGCAATACATTTTTTTACAGTCAAATAACCAGACCCGGACAAATATGTGCAGAACAATTACAAACATTAGTCCCATGGCGGGTATCAAACCTACCTTACTTTCGTTGGGACTAGATTTTTTTTAAGAAAAATAACCAGACCCTAAAAATATCTTCAGAACTACAAACATTTGGAATCGAACCCGCTACCTAACATTCGTTGGGACTAGATTATGTGTGAAATGTCCAGCATTATTTATTTCAATTACCTCTTTACCCTCCCTGAGAGTTTTCAAACAGCTCAGCGCCTCATCTTTCGCCTGCTTCAACTTGTCCACGGGAACATTTTCCAGTTCAATGGTGACGCACGTCGCAATATTCTCTCTAAGGTTGTATGAAATCTGTGAAAAAACATATTACACATAAAAATCACTTAACGAATTGAAATCATCATGGCTTGACATCATTCAATAAATATATTACGGCTTTCACCACATACCTAACGTATTATAATCTTGATGACGTTTCGTGAACAATTTAGAGGCCCTTCTTCATTAGCACCGTTCGTCAGCAAGTTACGTGGTGAAAGCCGTAATCTATTTATTAAAAAGAAATAATTTTAGCCGTAAAACGTCCACTACTGAACATAGGCCTCGTGGATATACATGAAGGGTAGTTGCCATACTCACCACGCTTGGCAGGCGGGTTGGCGAGCGCAGTATGGGATGTTGTTACACGGAAAGACGCTGCTGCCCATCTTCCGGAGGTATCCCTTAGCAGGCTCTTACTGCATCCACGGGCATGAGCATTAAAAACAAATACTTGGCTAAATTTGAATAGGATCATTTTGTATAGGTTTAAGAAAATATGCTTGTAAGACGAAAATTTTAATAAAATTTTTGAAATTTAATTTCGTGTGGAAACAAAGCGGTGCGTTATCATTACGGTAAGGTATCTAACGATTTATATATTTGCATCCATCAGATAAAATTGTAACCAAACAAAGGTGTATATAGCATAAAAAGAGCGGATGTAGGTATAATCTTACATCGCCAGCTAAAGCAACCTTCCGTGTGACAACAGCAGCGTGGCAGTCGCAGTCTCAGTGGCCCGCACCAACCGAAGATATCAGCTTCTTATCGGAGCGAAGCATTAAGGTCGTAGTAGACGGATTTCGCTCTGATACAAAGCTTATAAACACTGGCGTCCCACAAGGCTCTGCTTTCTCCCCTGCCCTGTGGTAGTCGTGGGTGAATAGTCTTACATCGCCCGCCAATGCATCCTCCCGTTCGACGAGGCGCAACTGCAGCGGGGCAGACGCGGTCTCGCACAGGTAACGCAGCAGCACCGCCACCGCCGTCAGCTCCTTCTGCGAGCTCGGCTCCGTCAGCAGCGGCCCGCGCCACCCGAAGATTATCTGTGGACGAGCAATAGGGATGATGACAGGGTATGGAAATCAAAATATCTCGTATAGTCTGTGGTTAAAATAGCAACTAATTCATACAGGTGATTAAAGAGGTTACGTCCGTGAGTGACGCTACCATCGGCCCTGGTAGCCCTGGTGCGGTGCCGGTAGTAGAATGTTACCCCTCCTCTCATGCCCGTGGATGCAGTAAGAGCCTGCTAAGTAATACCTCCGGAAGATGGGCAGCAGCGTTTTTACGTGTATCAACATCCCGTACGCCGTCGCCAACTCGCCTGCCAAGCGTGGTGAGTATGGTAACTAGCCCCCATGGAGAACCATGAGGGAGGCCTATACTAATGATGGTGATGATTTAAGAATGTGTTAAATGAGCACATATTTTTTTACAAAAATTGCAAGTTTAATGTACCTGTCTCTCTTGGCCATGGATTCAATAAGAACCTGCCCAGGGAACCTCCGGGAAATAGGAAGCAGCGTCTTACCATGTATCAACATCCCGTACTGCGCTCGGCAACGCGCCTGCTTAGAGATGCATGAGGGAAAAAGGCATATTTATTTTATGCATTACATAACTTTACAGTCAAACTAAGTCCTATGTGGATGTGTACAGCAGTGGATGATGATGATGATAATGATGACTGACCTGTCCGCAGTCCACTGTGTCAGCTGGCCACTCCACTTTAATCTCTCCATAGTTTGGTGTAGGCGGTATCACAGTCCAAGGCTTCACCCATGTCTCTGGCTCTTCTTCAGCTCTCTGGATCGTGTAGAAAACGCAACTTTTGAACTTAGAAAAAGTGTAAAAAGCTGTAACCCAACTATATTAATAAACTCTGTAAACCCAGAACCGATTTTATTTTTTGAAGTTGGCAACAATGTAACCATCAACAATCAATCAACACCGATATTTTAAATTATCGTACATTCGCCCTACAGGAACCATTCCTTTTGCTTTTACCGTAGTTAAGTATATTTCCTTATTATTAACATGACACCTATAATAAAAATAAACTCAGTATAAAACAAATACTTATAAGGTGTGTGAAGCCAGGGATATAGTTATTACAATTACAATAAGCCGTAAGTGCACCCCATCTGGGTAAAGGTCTCTCTCTCACCTCTGGTAAGTAGATAAACAAGCATTGGTACGGGGGTATCAGATAAGGGGTGAAGGCCTCAAAAGTTCACCAAAGGTCAAAATGGCATTTTTGGCCATTTGAAGACTTTTTTTTTTGGTGACCTTTTGAGGTCACAATAACTCCGGTCCCTGTGACCTTAGGGTCACCAAAATCAATCAGTACCCTTCTCTCAATAAGACGGTGCTAACAAAAAAGGTTTCATGTAAATTGGTCAACGCATTTGGTTGTACCTAATTGTGTCATGCATAGACAAACATACAGAGAGCGCTATGCATATTAGGGGGATTTGCCCCTAATAACAAATAAATATCCAAAATGATACCTGTGCAATGATGTCATCCTCCACAGTAGACAATGCTTTGAACACGTCATTTGCCTTAACCTGGCCAGCTAAAATAACTGTCAGATTTTCTGGGCGGTAAAATTTCTTGTGGAAATCCCGTACCTGAAATGTTAACATTGTTTAAGCATATATGAAAAGTGTATGAGGATGACGAATTTGTTAAACCGCTAATAATAATTAATGTATTTAATTATATAAAATTGTTTGTAGATCACCTTGTATTTGAGACTATTTTATGGAATACTTACCCCTGTAACACAAAGTTTATAAGCTAATTAACAACTTTTTGAATGCATATTCATAAAATAAGCAGCTGCTTATTTATCAGTTTTATAATCAAGGGGGTTAGTCATTATCAAAACCCTTACTTTAGTATTGTCGGTTGATATCCTGAGGTTTTCCATTATGCCTCCAGTTTCAAATGAATATCCGCTGTCGGGGTACATTGCCCTTTGCAATTGTAATTCACACCTAAAAAAAAACATGATACCTTACTTAGTAACTTATACAGTAATTAATATGGAATCTACTGGAGGACAAATAATTTCTTTTTCTGCAGATATTTGTTTACCCCCGACGCGCTTTATAGAGTGACGGGTTGTGAATGCTCCGCACGCATAGTGTACCGACAGTACTAGTAGAATGTACCGACTGTGTACTTTAGTTAAATCAGGTTAGTTATTTTATGTTTTGTAGAATACATAAACATGTACAATTTTTTTATTTTATTTAGTTAACAAAAAATTGTACTTATTAAAGAATTGTATTATACAACATCCACCATTTAGACCCAAACTAAGCAAAGCTTGTACTATGGAACTGTATGAGGTCATGCTGAGTATAGTATTTTGCATTATATATTCTTACCTACTAACAGCATTATTCTCCCTTCCTTGCATCTCACAGTACACCACTCCTGCATCATCACCATCACCATCCACATGATGGACCTCAGTGATGAACCCATGCTCAGTCAATGTTGGGAACAGAATATGATCCAGGTAGATGGGCAGGAGGGTCAACATGCCTTCATCACCTGCAGTACTGACTGTGTAGCAGGTGTGATCAATGTCTGTCCAGGCATTAGTACCTTGGGCCATGCATCGGTTGGCAGCTAAGTCCAATATTCCTTTGTAGGGGTACCGCTTGGAACCAAGGAAGATGAGATGTTCCAGGGTGTGGGGCAAGCCATCATCATCATTTGCTTCAGTTGCTGTGGTACAAATGATAAAAAAAATAGTTATTGAACTAGTAAACAGCAGCACACCAAAATAGAACTCATCAATAATAGTAGCAATATAGAGTTCTACATCACATCTTATGGTGTCATCATCGGATCAGCTCAATGATAAGTAATTGTTGCAATGTCATCCGAAGTACCTTCATTTTCTTAACTATTTGAACATTATCAAAGATATGGAATGAAATGGGAATGAAGAAGAGGAATCCTTTAACATTAAGAAGGCTTCAGAATCTTGTAAACGAGCCAAACCCTGCTAGAGCTTACCAAGACTGAAGTAACCATCCACAATAGGACCCTCGACTTCTGCAATAATCACCGTGATGCCAGTTTTGCTTGACACGTACTTGTTCACCGGAATTATATCCGATGCTTTTGTCGAAGTTATCAATTTAAAATGAGACATGATACCTATTAATTGTCTCGATTTATGTATTTTTTACTGTGTGGCGAATCAAAGAATACTGAAGAATACCACGAAAACAGGATGGAATTATTAACTTTTTTCCTGCTTTGTTTGCACTTTGCATGCACGGCGGAAGGCGGCGCGGGCAGATTCGGATATAAACTGTATTGCCAACTGTTGAACTTTAATTTTAGATAAATTTATACGTGCATTGTATATTTTCCGTGGCACAGTCAGTATGCTTGTTTTATTTATTCATAACATTATCTTTGGTCTCTAACTTTTTCTATAGGATTTAAATGTCCAGGTACTATTATTATAGGTATGGCCATGGACCAAATATTTCATGGTCCATGGTATAACTAGGTTTAAGGAGGCAACAGTAAAATATCATGTTACTTATCCGAAAAGTGCATACCTATATTGTTTGTAAAGTTTGTTTCAATTGAATACTGTATCAATAAAATGGCACTAAATGTTACTAAAACAAAATAAGAGGATGAAAACTAAATATATATTGACAATTGGCCGCTATGTACACAATGACTCACCACCGTGTGCACAGTGACTCTGATTCAATAGTATTTAGGTATTCTTATTCCTAACACACGGATATACCATCCTGATTTTTTCAGCTTTGATCATAAAACTTATGGGTGCAAAGCGTAAAGTTGTTTTCATGTGGAAATTTTGTTGGACGTATAGTTAGTTTGAATCGGTGAGGGTAAAAACACCTTTTATGTATTTTATACAATAATATGTACATCTTGAGTGTAGTTATAGGAACATTAGCTCTTTTTGACTTGACGCCTTTCTCATATATTTCTCATTTCTGATTAATATAAAGCTCTCTTTAATTATTTACATCTTTTGCGAGGCTTAGACGGATCGGACGGGAAATCACATGAGATGCATTTTCATACGGTTTTCATCAATAGACGGAGTGATCACTGTAAAGTTTGTGTGTATAATTTATGTTTTGTGAAAATTGGTTAGAATATGACAGTGTTTTTTTTATATACTACTAAATGACGAGACAAGCCGAAGGCCCACCTGATGTTAAGCGGTAACCTCTATCTATAACAAATTGTAGAATATGTCGGATAAAATCTTCTCAACAACAATTACATCAAAAAACTTTGACTTTCTGATCGTTTACTGGAGTAAAATAATAATTAAGACGAAAAATGTGGTACTACTCTTCTGCCATTATAAAGTAAATTGGATTGCAAAAATATTTTTTACATAAGTACAATTAATTTTTTATGGATTAGTAAGCTCTGCAAATATGTGGTGTACGTATATAATCCATACACGTACAGTAACCGCCTAAAAATATAAAAACCATGTTTATTTATTTACAAAAACTTTGAATTCAGAATATTAATCCGCACAGACAGACCGTTCAGACTTAATATTCGTAGATATAATCTAGGAATATAAAGGGTGGGTTTATTTTGTTTATAAGGTGCTTCCATGTTTTTTTAATAGCAATCTTAATTAATAAAAAAAAACAAAATATCTACCAATATTATGTCTTAAAATAAGAAACTTTACTCGGCCTGGCTAAGCGTATGTAGTTATTAAGATTGTCTAAGACTTTTTCTCTGATGGTTCTGTTATTGTTTATTATTGATGATGATTTATATTAGTGATGGTTCTGGTTAGTTTCTTTTTGTTTATTTGCTGGATGTAGTACCTACCTAATTCCATCTTATTACCTAAATGTGACGTTATATTATTTGGGCATAGAGGGAAGTCGATATGTTACCGTTTATTTTTGTGCTACATCTGACAAGAAATTATTCAAAGTTGGCAGCACTAAAGATGTTAATTTATAAATAATTGCTTTAGTGAGTGTCTGTCAGATGTCATTTGTCTTCTGAGTAGTTTTGTCATTCTATTTGATTGTATTTTAACAAATTGTGCCGAATAGACGAATGCCCAAGTACCTACTAGGTAGTAGAGCGAGCGTTAAATTAAAACAAACGCGCGCTGCCCGGGCAATGCTCCGACCTGTCTTGGCATCGAGACTGACTGCAGCTAAAGACGAAGATGGGGGCTTACAAAAACTACATCCGCTCACAAACGAATCACATACGCGACGCCAGCGTGGTACGCTATGTTTACAAGAGTACAAACCGTAAGAGGATGCAGGCTCAGCCATTGAAGTATTATTACTAGCGTATAGAATTGACACCCGCGAACAACAAGTTTGCTCCATGAGTTGTTGCCGGCCGGCAACAACTCATTTAGTCGTTCGTCGACGCCCATCGCGGCCGCATGCGAATAAACCCAAATTAAAAATGCCGTCTTGCGTGTTAAAAACGTGTAATTAATCAATCAACTGCGAAGAAAAAAGATAGTGGCGTGACTTATCATCGGAAAGTAAACAGAATATCAACTAAAACCAACTAAAATTAATTTTTGTACATTATTTTCTATTGTACTGACATTTTGTTTGAAAATCATAGATTATGAAAAGTGATTCGTACAGATGGGATGTGTAGGTAAGGGTAACTAAGGGTTGGCGACAAAGGTTTAACTGATTATTTTTAACTCATATTACTCGCCCTATGCCGTCTGTCTGATCAGTAACAGTAGGTACTCTAGGTACCTACTGTAGGTATCTTTTGCAATCGTCATTACTTATAAACTGAAGCTGTATTATACCTATATTGTTGTCTGAACAAATTCTTAATGTAATAGATTGACGACCTCTGTGGCGTGGTGGGCGAAGGTTCGCCTGCGATGCAGGAGGTGGGTTCGATTCCCGCCTTGGGACAAATGTTTAATGATCGCTGCAGATATTTGTTCTGGGTGTTCAGGTCATTTTCTACGTATAATAATAAATAAATAGGTATTTATGTATTGTATTGTTATATTATATCAGTTATCTAGTAGCCATAACAAGAGCTCTGCTTAGTTTTGGGCTAGATAATCATCATCATTTCAGCCAAAAAACGTCCACTAATGAACAAAGGCCTCCCTCATGGGTCTCCATGAGGGATAGTTGCCATACTCACCACGCTTGGCAGGCGGGTTGGCGAGCGCAGTACGGGATGTTGGTATATGAAAAGACGCTGCTGCCCATCTTTCGGAGGTATCCCTTAGCAGGCTCTTACTGCATCCACGGGCATGAGAGGAGGGGCAGAGTGAAATAAAGTGTGGGGTCTAGTTAGTCTAAGTACCTACCTACCTATGTACGTACTTGTTGGATAAAATACCAATTTATTTAAAAAAAAAATGACTTTAAACGCTTAACGATTCGTTTTAATTCAATGTACTTAAATATTTTTACGTTTTGAAATATAATATTCATAGGTACCTACTGCATTAACATTACTGCAATAATAGCTGTCTGAAGTGTCCCTTCTGCGGTGAAAAAAATCTATTAGAGCGACATGTTGTTACACTATGTTGAACGAAAAGTGTAAGCGCCACGAAATTCACGGCGCTTACGACGTTTTGGTCGCGAGAAAACTATTCTCTATTAGCGATCTAGCGCTGCATGTATTGATGGTATGGATAGACGACATTCTAATCGTGTAGCGCTGCAGCGAATACTTGTGTGCGGGGACGAGCGCGCCCCGCGCAGGCACCCCCGCTGTCATCAAGTTGCGACACGTTTTTTGTTTGGTATAGCTACTCTAACTATTTACAACTCACTGGGCTCAGCAGAACATTGCCCTACGAGTGCACAGGAGCGGGGCGCTACGTCAGGAACGACGTCATCGCCCGCGATGTGCACATGCCCAGTGTTGAGGACTTTGTAGTTAAGTTGGCACGTCGAATGTACGACCAGGCCAACAATATAGCCACCATGTACACCTCAACACCATCGCCCCGCTGCACACGCGGCTGCCAGACAGCAAATCCTCCTGGAAACCGCTGCCCCGTGAGCTCCTAGGCTCAACCGACTCCTCGTAAGGCGTCGGATTGAAGAGAGAAGAGAATGCCATAAACGGCAACACCCCTGGACTCTGAAGTAGTTGCTTCTGAAGTTGAAGCTAAATATCGTAGGATCGACTCTTACCTCTTACCCGCACTTCACAAGAAGAAGAAGTGTAGAAGACCCGAATTGATTGATTGTGCCGAACAGGCGCTAAAATACGATTCAATAATCAATAGGTCAGATAATTTTTTTGCATTGTAAAATACGTTGTTGGAATTTGGGACTTTGGGTTTTTATCGCTGTGAAAATATCAAGCAGAAAAAAATCTTTAACAATGGCAAGCGAATCGCGCCGGCTTCGCACAGGTGTAAAGACGGATAAAACAAAAGTTAGTGTGAAAACAATCCTCTTTTGTATTTCTAGGATTTTCATAAAGCATGTAAGTATTTAATAAACAATGTTAACTTTAGAGCGCTTTTAGGGTACCTACCGTAGTATAACAATAACTTTTTAATTTCGCTTTGTCTGCCTGTCCGTCTGACTTTGCGGCTTTGAGTAGACTATATGGTCTGTGATATAGTCCTAGAAAGCTGTAATTTTGCATGGAGATATAAAATAACCAGAGGGTAGTCTTTTTTAAACTTTCGCGATCACAACACATTATTAAAATATGGGATTATCGTCGCGAATAAAATAAAGGTAATTACGCGATAAATACCCGATAATCCCATATTTTAATAACTAGAGGGTAGGTTGTGCGCGATCTGCTTCGCAGCACGCGGTTGATTTTTAAAATAGTCGGGGGTAGATTTATAGTAGGTATTTTTTAAAAAAAGGGGGTGGAAAAGGGGTAGTTTTCGATTTTTCTCGTACTCACCCCCCCAATTTCTACACAACCCCGTTTACAGATTTTCAATATTCCAACTGGAAGTGGTAGAACAATGATGTCAGTGAGTGAGTCAGTGGTAGTCTAGCTTTTTGCATGGAGATATAAAATAATTACACCGAGATAACCAACGTAACAAAAAATGTAAAAAAATAATAATTTAATCCTTCCATTTACTTAAGATGTCGATGAACTTTTTTATGTAGGTATGTACTAGTTTTAACCATGAACCTTCAAGGAAAACTATAACGATTAAGCTAGATTTTTTAAGTTTCGGAGGATGTCACTCAAATAAACACAACGGAATACTTTAAACCGAAAACTCAATTAATATGTTTTGGTAAACGTAAAAAACATACACCAACTTCTAACAACAGGTCTGCGGATAACTGCGGAACCTACATAGCACGTGTCCCAACACGATATTCAATAGGCAACAAAAACAGACTGGTTAGATTATTTATGCGAAAGGGCAGAAGGTGATCAGATTTCGTACGTGTAGAGTTTAAATGCCTGCGCTTGCCGTAATATTTTTGTCGCGTGAGAGTGAGAATTTAATTTCGCTCTTGCTCATAAAATATGATTCAAATTGTATGGTTTATAGGGCAAATTTGTTATAAATAAACTACCTACCTACTCAAGATGTTAAAAAACCTATGTAGGTATAACACCATGTTGGTTAATACGACTTCGCAAATAATGCATCCGTTTCAAAAAAATGGTTACCTACTTTAAGTTATTATTCGAATTATTTTATTTTATTTATTTAAACAAAATACAAAGTCCCTAATCTACATTAGGGTAATGTGCCAACCCGTCCGCAATAAACTTGGAGATGGTACATTTAAAAAATAACATACATGTTACCAGGTATTTATCGCGTAAATTACCTACTTTTATTATTTCCCGATGTTCCGCTTGGACTGCACCAAGCATGGTCCCGGGAATGTCTTCTCGGGACCCGGGGTAATCCAAGCCATAATGTGTTGTGATCGAAAGTTTAAAAAAGACAAAATTATTAGAATAGGTAGATTAGTAAAACACGAGACTTTATCGCATATAATAGGAATCTGTCAATGGTGTCGTATTGGTCGTCACAATTAAATTATTTCATCACTGATCTAACAGATTTAAATCCTGCCTAAAGCATGGGGATAGGTACTTCGCTTCGGTAGATAGGCAGCAGCACCTTTCCAGTCCATCACCTAAAAGCTCCAGTTATCTCTCTTTCTTTAATGTAGATACATAATGCGCCAGTGCTGTTTGATGGTACTTTTATCAATGTTGAATACTTATGTAGGTATTACTTATACAATATGTTTTTGGCTTCGAGAGCCCTTGGCCTTCGCAATTAGTAGCGCTCGCAAAATATAGTATAAAACTAGTTCATCATCATCTCAAGTACTGCGGTTAAAAGCGGCCTGCATCCACCGACGACCTGCTGGTTTTACCAAGTCGTCTGCACATCTTGTAGATGGACGTCCTACGCTGCGCTTGCCGGTCCGTGGCTTCCATTCGAGAACTTTGCGGTTATAAGCTAGTTACAAATTAAAAAATCCCTGAAATTCAAAAAAGCAAATTTCCTTCTGTACAGCTTTTAAAAAATTATATTGAGTAGTCCTATTAGTACGTATAGGTACCTACATTATATTGTCTATTAATTTCTAGCCCCAGGTTTCTATATACAACAATCACAAATAACATAATAATATTATTTATTTATTATGGTTTAAGACATTTATTTCTCTAAAAGAATAAAATTCACTTACAAGAGAACAGGTAACCTTAAATTTAATTGTCTAGCTAGTTTACTTATTATTTTAAACATTATATTAAAACCGTATTACCGTATTCGATCAAATAAAACTTTGCTATTTTTGTCGCCAGAAGGCGCAATGCGAAGTTACCAACTACAATTTGATTAATATATTCAAACCTACTCGTACCTTGACACAGAGGCGGTTCCCAATCGATTAAGTTTTTATTTAGCTCACTATCAACGGAGATAAGTGATGTTTCTATCTCCCACTCCGATTGTTACCAAATTATACAGGTGTGTATACTCAGCTCTATGCATTTCTACAATATATAAAATTAAATCGATCTATTCTTCTTCTTAGTTTTAAATTTATTGATTTTATCGCATACATTTTTTTAATATTTATGGGGAAAAAACTGTCAAAATCAAACAAATGATATATCATCCTGAAATGCTATTTATGTCATAATTTCAGCCATAAAACGTCCACTGCACAGAGGCCTCTCATGGATCTCCATGAGGGGTAGTTGCCATACTCACCACGCTTGGCAGGCAGGTTGGTGAGCGCAGTATGGGATGTTGATACACGGAAAGACGCTGCTGCCCTGCTTCCGGAAGTATCCTTTAGCAGGCTCTTACTGCATCCATACCATCCTACTGCCGGCACCCCACGGCATATTTACGGATTTCATATTTATTCTTGTAACCGTGTTTGTATTGTTTGTCTTATGTTAGAAGTTCTTAATTGTTTATCCACTAAACTAAATCCACTTGGTTGTCTTGTCTCAATCACATCATCATGATCATTGGCCTTTGCGTCTATTTAAGACGATTCAGGTAACGACAGTCTTCTCTCTACCTTTCTCAATTGAGTCAGATAGACAAATCATTGTTTCCGTTACGACAGTTTTGCCAGATTTCTGTAATACCAAACTTAGTCTGCCAGTTAGTGTAACTGGCACACTAAGTTTGGTATTACAGAACGCTACTTAAACTTAATAATAATAGTCTTCCTGACCGTTTTCGGCTACGGCGACCTTATTTCTGCTTATGCTCAGAGTTGGGATGAACTCTAAAATGATTTAGGTACTCGTACGTAGCCAATTTGGCTTTAAACGTGCGTGCGCAAATAGCGCAAGCTGGAGTCCAACCTTAAATGTTGCAACGGATGTTTGCAGGTAGTTTGTTCTCGACATAATCTCGTTTATTCGTTATCTTTATGGATTTCGTTTATGTAGCAGTGGGTACTCCTACGAGATCGATATTTTTATTCAAAACTGTAAAAGAATCGACACCATAATAATAATAAAAGTTCTTTATTGTAAAAAATTACATTTTACAAAAGGTGGTCTTATCGCTTACTACGATTTCTTACAGACTACCGAAAACTAAGCTGAAGAGCACAGCACGGTTTTGTGTGCCGCCGAGCGTACGTTTCCCTCTAAAGTCTAAACCAGTCGAAGAACTGTGTCTCCGAGCTCGCGCAGCTCAACAGCACCCAGCACCGCCCGTATAGGTACCCAACAGGCATAGTTGCACTCACTACGAATCATCGCCAGGCCGCTGCTTGTGCTTTGGTACCTACTCATCCACATAATCCGCTGACTGTATGTATTATCAAATAGGTACAATCACCTCCACCCCACCGGCTCGGCGGCGGCGGCCGCGCCGGTGCCGGCTTCCGCAGCGCGGCCGCGAGCGTGGCATTAACTCGCGATCCCGCGCCGCATACAGCTGTGTGCGACTGTACTATTTTGTGGCAGAAGTGGAACTAAGTGAAATTAGCCTTGAAAGTGGAAAAGTGTTATGGTAAGTTTTTTTTTATTTACATGTGAAAAACAATGAGTCTTGAATCAAAATATGTAGATTGTTATTGCTTTTTAAAGGGTTTTTGATTATTTTTTTAACCCTCTATTTCCCTGATATTTTTTGCTCTAGGTAAAGGCTTAAAAAGGCATTTGTAATTATTTTAAAATGAAGTACCTATATTAATTAACTTTAAAATTATTAACAGTTATTATTTTGTAGTTGACGTTATTTTTTCTATTGACGGAACAATGCTTAATTTAGAACAGTTACTATTAGCCCCTGTCACAATTTATATTTTGCTTTCTACCCTTTACCTACCTCAATGCTATTAGATAGATAGATAGATAGAAAATGCTTTATTGCACACCTTAAATATAAAAATAACAATAGAAAGATAAAGAAGAATAATAATAATAAATAATGCTGGACAATTCACACAGCATCATATAGCCCCAAGCTAAGCAGAGCTTGTGTTATGGGTACTAGTCTAGGTAATAATAATGTAATAATATATAAATATATAAACATTTGTCCCGAGGCGGGAATCGAACCCGCAATCTCTTGGGTCGCAGGCGGACCTTCGCCCGCTGTGCTACAGAGGTCGCCAATAATAATTCATATTATAATGGATCAAGAGAACCAACCAAGAACTCGTCAGGTTTCTATAAAAAAAATATAGAATAAATGGATATAAATAATTCGGGCGTCATTAACACATATTTAACCGGGTTTTGTTGTTTTATTTACCTACCTTTATTATTGCCCGTGGTCGCGGGAGTTTTCCCTTCTCCTGTCTGTGTGGGCAATCATCATCATCATCATTTCAGCCGTCAAACATCCACTACTGAATACAGGCCTCCCCAATGGATCTCCATGAGGGGTAGTTGCCATACTCACCACGCTTGGCAGGCGTGTTGGCGAGCGCAGTACGGGATGTTGATACACAGAAAGACGCTGCTGCCCATCTTCCGGAGGTATCCCTTAGCAGGCTCTTACTGCATCCACGGGCATGAGAGGAGGGGTAACATTCTACTGCCGGCACCCCACAGCAGTGTGGGCAATAATAAATGTAAATAACGATAAATACCCGGTTAATTAAAGTGTCGTGATCGCGAAAGTTTAAAAGACTATTCTACTGTCCTAAGCCAAGAGCAGTATTAAAAAAAAACTCAAATTTAAAAGTCAACTCTAAACTTGCATCAAAGTTAGGTATATTCACCTTGTAGTTTTGGTTCTCTTCAATATTTCAATAACTCCTCTCTCCTAACTCCAAGAGCGAAATTTGAACAAAATCAGATCATCCTTCAAGAGTTGTCTTCGGACAAATAAAAACGATTAAATCCCCATTATCTCAAAAACCACCCCATAAATCTCAATTCCCAAATGACAATCGATTTTATAAGCAATTTTTTATTTAAAGTGTAAACCCACACTAAGGTATCATTATAGAAATTAATTGCTCCGTGGCCGAACGGTTAAGGCAGCCTGCGTTGAAGGTGTTCGTCTGAACGTTACGGGTTCGAGTCCCGTCGGAGACAAAATTTTGATTGCATTTTTAATTTCTATGACAATCGATTTGTATAGATGTCTCTTAGGCTTCAAATTTCATAAAAATCTGATCATCCGTTCAAGAGTTATCCTCGGACAAAAATTGCGGACATACATACATACAAACATATTATACGTTAGCTTTTAAATGCATGCTTAGCAGGGGGCAATAACTAGTCACGCTGGAATCGCTAATTACATCATAAAAAACATGTGCTCACTTACACAAATCACCATACCTACGATACGTAACAAAAATTATAAGATAACAACATCAACATCAATAAGAATTAATACTAAGGCAAATAATTATCGTAACAAAAAATAACTGATAAAGTTTTTAAGTCAATCTTATCAACTGAAACGACTTAAGTACTTAACATTACCTTATTAATCATTGGATTATTATGGTAATTTTAAGAACCTACCTCATCATCATCAGCCTTTATCGACCCACTGCTGGGCATAGGCCTCCCTTTGATTTTGCCATTCGCCTCTGTCATAAGCTTTTCTTAGCCAGGCAACCCACGGTCTTCCGAACATCGTCAACCCATCGGGATGGTGGACGACCCCTTTTTCTGTGCCCTTCTCTCGGCCACCATTCAGTCAGCGTTTTCGTCCACCTGTCGTCATTTCGTCTGGCCAAGTGTCCTGCCCAACTCCAGTACCTACCTACTTAATTATAATTTGAGGTGCAATTATCGTTAAGTTCTTTGGGGTTAAAATAAGCCTGCATTAATTTGAAAGAAAACAAAAAATATTAGGTACCTACTAAAATACCTTTTCCTTGTCAAGTACGTTACTATGACAACTGTAGTAACAATAAATAGGTAAATTTTATAAATAGACAAATGTGTTTTGCATTATCCGTGAAGATCTGATAGACTGCCTAGAACAGGATTGATAATATTTTTTTTAATTTGTCAACAAAACCTGCTACAGTGAGAAAATCTAAAATGTTGCTGAATATACACAAAACACTATTATGTAGGTATGCTTATGTATAACATTTGAATATTTCCCTTGATTTATCATGGCTCCCATCATCGGAACTGGGTTTAAGAGCAAGCAAACATTATTAAGTGGAACAAAAAACCTAACCGCAAGTTCAAACTTAGGGCATAACACTATACCTTGAGGGACTCCAGTAAACACTAATAGAGGTACATTATTTCATTCCATTAAATTTCATTCCAATCACCCTAATGCTGATGATGATGTGTATAATGATTCATTTCGGCCGTAATACGTCCACTACTGAACACAGGCCTCCCCCATGGATCTCCATGAGGGGTAGTTGCCATACTCACCACGCTTGGCAGGCGGGTTGCCGAGCGCAGTACGGATGTTGATACACGGGAAGACGCTGCTGCCCATCTTCTGGAGGTATCCCTTAGCAGGCTCTTACTGCATCCACGGGCATGAAAGAAGGGGTAACATTCTACTGCCGGCACCCGACGGCAATAATAATAAATAGTATAATGATTAGTGGGTAAGAATATATTATCTTGGCCATCTTTCGCAAGTCACCCGTGAATTTTGTAATTTTGAAGAGTTTTATAACCATCTGTGGTCTTCTTCATCAGTTCCACCTCATCAAATCATACTTTCTGAATGCGAATGCTTGACCTTGAGCTAAATATTCCAAAATCGCTATATTTGCCTACAACATTTGAGAAGTTCCCTCGATTCCTCATGGATCCCATCATCAGAATTGAAATTTGAAAAAAATGGGACCTAATTCAAAGTGTATCTATAAGAACCTGAAAATAGTTTTATAAATCGGTTCATAAACAAAGGAGATCTGGTAGAGTTCGCGCAAAACTTCTTGAGCTCTGTGAACGTTGCGGCAAATGAAAAGTTGCGCATGTTGACATGTTCATTCAATATTGCCAACTAGGTTATAAATAATCTTGCCACATAGTCGAAATTTTGTAATAAAAAATTGGCTTCTTGCGATAATAAAGGTGAATTCGTTCTAGCATTTAAGTTTTTATTAATCCTTAATTTAATATAATAATTGATTTTAAATATGTTTGTTTTAATAATTGCTCAAGAAGTTTTGCGGGAACTATAAGAAAAATTAAAAAACAAAATAAATACAGACGACTTGGGAACCTCCTCCTTTTTTTGAAGTCAGCTAAAATAATCTTAAAAACAAGTGTTACTTATCATAAAAATGTTGATACTATAATTATTAATTACTGACTGTCCGCGAATGTCTTGTGTAGTAATGTAGTTTATGATCTGCATTCAACAGAGATAAAAAATATGATTTTGTTCCACGACCATGTTTTGGTTTAAATGTGCACAGGCCAAGGAATTAGCATAATGCGAATGAATGCGTAAAAAACTTATGGTAAGCCAATATTTCGTTCATTGCCTCTATATTTAATTTTAACCACCTTGAAAAAAGGTGGAGGTTCTCAAGTCGTATGTTTTTGGGTGAAATGAAGTGTTAAGACAACAAATATTTAAAAAATACATACGACTTGAGAACCTCCTCCTTCATGCGGAATTAAATAATTGCAATAGAGTCCCTCAAGGCATAGTTTCATGCCTTAAATTGAAACTTGCCTTTGGTAATAAAGGTAATTTTCGCGATAAATACCCGGTTATTTGTTATACTTTGTACTGTTTGCTTGTACAGCCAGTTCTGATGATGGGATCCATGATAAATCGAGGGATATACCGAAATGTAATAGGCATACTTACAGCGTTTACGGTATTTTCAGCAACAAGTCATGAATTTTATCTTTGAAGACGGGGTTTTGGTTGAAACATTGAATAATTATTCTTGATGCGAACAAGAAACTTTGTTACGTGATTGATTACCTCATGTTTTGAGCACCTCTGTCTTACAAAATATAATGATTTAGTGATGTAAATTTACGACTCGCTAGATGGGTCTGTTATTACAACGGTGTCATAATGGTCGATCACTGGCGTTTATTGATCTGACGAAAAAAAAAATAGATATATTGATCGTCAAGATAAGTAAGGCCTTTACATCTATTTAAACAGCGCCAGCAACTGGTATTTATGCTGGTCAGGACGCTGCAGTGTGATTAGGCTTGCCCAGCACCTATACCACCCTCCCTCCTCGTTAAGATAACATGGGTAGTAATGTAATGATATTGTATACTGATCACAATCTTACAATGAATGTTGTAGGATATTTTTTAATAAGAGGTTAACCGGTTTTTTTTTCAGTTTATATTTGGGGGCTTTATAGGCGAAATCTGCTACAGATAAGCGTGTTTTTTGTTATTGAAATGTGTAACTTAATAGATAAGATATGATTGCCCCCTGTGGATTTGCATATTTTAGCAGTACCTGAGGATAAGTTAATACCGGCTTACTTATTAACACTTATCTATGGTACTTAGCTAAAAAATAATTATAATAAATTTTTCCCTTCTATTAATTAACCGATTTCAAAAAAGGAGGAGGTTCTCAAGTCGCCTTTTTAAATCTTTATAAGGTACCTCAGAACTCCGTGGTTCATGAACAGATTTGGAAAATTCTGAGTTTTTGAGTTCAAATAGAACTCACGGCCCAATTATTATTATATAATATATAATATTTAATTATTTGGTTAATATTAGTAGTAGGGTAGTTGCAGAATAGTTTGTAGTGTAAAGATGGTTGGCGAAAGAGTAATTATCACGACTGTAGGTAAGTAGGTTGAATACTGAATCTTTATTGATGGAAACCACGCTTATAAACAAGAAAATTACCTCTAATTTGAATTTATTAATTCCTTATCTTTGTAATTCGATGTGTTTATTGTTTTTAACATAAAATTATTTATCTATTTTCTTATCTAAAGATTCTCTGTAAGTAATCCGATATGTTTGAGATTTCATAAAATATAAATCTATTTTTCCTTATCTCTAAGTAGGTCATTGAGTGACGTCGTACATTAGGTAGATATACCTACACTACAGTAGGGTAGTTGTAGGGTATGTTGTAAGTAGTGGTTGTAGTAGGTGCGATACGAAGTTCGCCGGGACAGCTAGTATTATAATAAATGTGAAAGTTTGTTTGTTTTTTGTTAATCAAATACAAAAAAATGTTTGACCTCTTCGAGCAAAAACTACCAAAAAGATCATGCTGAGTCTTTGGACCATATACCTAGCCTAGACCAAGATTGACATGTAAGGTCCTTGTTATTCGAATACAAAGCTTGCGAAGCTGCAGGAAGACAATAAATATAGAGTAGATTGAAAAAATAATACAAAACGCGACTCCGCTCGCGTGGACTTTATCTCAGACCTTTGGCCTAAGCCTATCCGTATGCAATCATTAAAGTGCATAGTAGTTACCTACACTACATAATACGAAGGTAGGATGTAGAGTATTAAGGCGTTTTTATTTTAAAGTAAAAACTTCAAAATAGTTTTGTCTTGTCTTTTTATTTTATGGCTTTTTGTGTTTGGTTTTACACAATTCCGCCAGTGTCAAGTTAATTTAAAAATTCGTAAGTTATTTGGCTAGCCATGTTGGCGGCCGCCTTCATCATACTTCAAAAATCCTCATCTTCATACCTCGAACACAATATGACAATGACAGAACTATGAATCAACTTCAAACTTGTTCTCTCCGCTTGCAGCTCCTTCTGTTAAGTGTGGTAGAAAACACTTTTTTTCTTTTTACTAAAAACGGCTCATTCGCATGTTGAATATTTACTTGCCATTTTCTATATATCGTGTAAGCTTGCCATCGATTATAGATTTTTGATAATAATAATTTTGTTTACTGCGGATATCTACAGACATGCCATTAACATTCCTTTGTAAGTTTCTTTAGTAATGAGGTATGTTAATGGGTAGGTACTGTTAGGGAAAGTTTATGTTAAGTATTCCGTCATTCTCATTAGTTCACTTGATTTAACGAGCAGGATTTTTTTTTTAGTTGTTCAATTCTTGTATGTGAGTTAGTTGAACTGAATGCACTTAATTTTGTTTTTAATTGACTTAAAAAAGGAGGATTAAAGATTGAAAATAAAATACACTCGACATGAGAACCTCAAGTCACCTGTATTTTTTTTAAATATTTTTCGAGTTCCAATTTAGGTATGATGTTTCTGTAATCTGTGATGATGCTTATTGGTTGTTAAGGTTCGGAAGAGACGGAGTTCTGACTTAATAAAAAATAAAACCGGGTAAGAGCGAGTCGGACTCGCGCACCTAGGGTTCCGTGCCATCATACAATATGATAAAAGCGGTTTATACGAGTATTTGTTGGAGAACCTTGACAGCGCCATCTCTTGTCTGATATCAACTTATGTAGATTTTTTACACCTTAGATTATTTCTAAAAAACTATGCAAAATAGAGAGTTCGCAATAATTTTCCTATAAACTTTACATACCCTTCTATTAGCTGTAAAAGTTTCAGAGGTTTATCTCTCAAACTTCGGAGATAGGGGGGGTAGCGGTATTTTTTTTTAATTTTTGTAAATAACTCAAAAACAAAAACTATTATTAATGTGCAAATGAATACTTTTTAAGTAAAACCCCACGCGACTTCACTTAAAAAAAAATGAGATTGCCTGTCCGCCCTCCTTGCAATCATAATAAGAATATTTTTTTACATTTTCATTTAAGCTATATTAGTAAAAAAGAGTTACTTATCAAGTTATCACTAACCATTTCAAATTTCAAGTCGATATCATCAGTATTCTCAAGATATCCATTTGCGACAGACAGACAGACACCATAAGGGTTCTTTTTTACCATTTTGGCCCAGAACCCTAAAAATACAGACGACTCGTTTTTTTAAGTCCATAAAAAAATAAAGAATTATGTTTCATTAATTAACTGTGGTATAACTAAAACGCTAAATGTTTCTAAAAGTGCATTTTACCAGCATATTTGCATTTTTTTCGTAGAGCACTACCATTTGAAATTCTTCTACAAATTGTTTGTGAGATGCGAATATACTATTCTAATAAGTAATGTGGGTAAAATGGTGTCTACCAGTATAACTTTAAGGTGAAGACATACTGATCCCACGTATAAGTACACGCATTAAGACATTCTAGACTCTTGAATTTTATGAAAACAGTGGAATCAGAAACACACGTATCGTACGCAACGCAAAATGGGGCGGAAAGTCATATCTTTGATCAGACGTCATTAATGCATCGCATACGTTCCGTACCTCGGATCAATTTATCCTTTTTATCTTGATCTCGCTAAGCTTTTATCCATACTTTTATTTTTCGTGTTAAAACCTTCATGCAATTCTTCGTTTACCTTCCAAGGCCGGGTTTCAACTGACACAATGATGTGTAAAGGACATTAGCCGTGTGAGTCGTGATGAGTCCATTATGAGTTATGACTGCTATATTAGTATGTACCGCAGTGCCATGGACACAAAAGGAAACCACAACACATCTCATCATTATCAAAAGCAATTAGGTACCTAACTTATATGTTATACCTAATTTATTTTAATAATTTACTTGCAGGTTATTTTCGTGAGTTAATAGTTAATATTCATCTTACTGAAGATACTATTTAAGTAATATAAACGGTAACTATCTTGGCCTAGATAGACCTATACCTACTATGAATAAATATATTTTTCATCCCTCCATCTTGAAAAGAGTATTTTGGCTCTTCGATATCTTAATGCAAAAGTTTTTATCCGCTAGCTAGAGGATAAAGTAAATTGAATTTAGAACATTGTGTGCACTAAGTTTGTGAATTCAAAACATCATTAAACCTATTTACTTCTCCCTCCATGGTGCCGAATTTATCATACAACCTTATTTAATTTGTTAAAAACTCAGTCGGAACCTTCTTGGCGTACTTTTTTTTTATTTGCTTTGCGCGCGCCATTTTCTTTTCACGTCATATTGTTAAAACCTTTTATTGACTAAAACTGTTAATAATGCGCAAATGAGCTTTCTCCCTCATTAATCACGCGCGAAGTAGGTACCTATTTGAAACAGTACGATATGTTTAACACGTGGCGACTAGTTATAGGAGCCAAAACCTTAAATAACTGTAGAAACGTTACTTTATTTTTTTCTTAATTACACCTAAGTATTATTTGTTTTGATTGTAAATGTTTTTTTTTCATTTAGTAATTTCCTCGCTGAGTTGGTATGAAAACGTTTTGTACTCGAGTGCAAAGATTTTTCACCTCGTGCTCTTTGGATTCCTTCGCTGACGTTCAGGATTCTAATTTTGAATCACTCTCTGCGCTCGTGGTTCAATTTTAGAATCCTTCGCTTGCTCGGTCATCAAAATTGAGCACGCGGTTAAAAATCAACTTTGCACTCTTGTATAACAAATAACTATTTACCTACAGCACGAGTAGTAACTGCTACAAAGTTTGAATGAGATTAAATAAAATAAAATTAAAGGGAGGCTTTTGCCCTACTTACAGTAAAATAGACTTAAGAGAAGCTATAACTGATATTCTAAGGATTCGCAGTTTCCCACCACTGCCTGTCAAAGTTAACGAGATCGTCCCGCCAGAGCGCCAGCGCTTTGTCGGCCGACCACGTTTGCCGGCATTACATTACATAATCTCTACTATGTAGTGGAATTAATTAATTATTAATACAGTAATTACGATTATCATAATAGCACTGATTTAATCAGTAGTTTTCGTCAATGCCAAACCTTCAAGGATAGCATGTTTCAAAACATATTATGTGTACCTATGTCTCTACACATGGTTGCACACACTTATTGCTATAGCGTAGTAACAGTGTTCTTCTTGTAAAGATATCAGCAGATCAGATAAGTACGTGAATGAGGGCCTTGCAATGGTTTCATAATGGTCGATCGCTGACTCTGTTTTGACAGAATGATGAATTTCAGAAACTATAAGGCATAAGTACGATTTTTCACAGTTACTCTTTTTGAGGTATACACGCACTTAAAATAATCGCACCTAAGGCGGTTCACAGAGTGCTACGCATTACGCTGCGTGTTGGTTGCTTGTAAGTATCTCCATTTGTATAGAAAACACGCAAGTCCAACACATCTACGCGCGTTCATGCGTGTCACGCGCGTAGGTGCGTAGAAACACGCAACCACGCGCGTAGGTGCGCGGCGAGACGCAAGGTATGGCACTGACTGGCACACCGAGCGCAGTGCCGTACGTGATTTTTGAAGGGCTTGACGTGTCTTCAAAAAAGGATCTCGATATCGATCGATTTATAAGTATTCCAAATCCAAAATCACCCTGCTATTTAGAATAATATGAAATGTGATGAATACAGTGACAGAGCGCAGAAAGTGAAACAATGGGAGGAAGTAATAAATATGTAATATATATATATATATTTTACTTTAATGTGTTTATTTCAATCCGAACTGCCGGCCGATTATTTCCGGTAAGCTTGTGCTGACCCTATACAGGGTGAATTTTTGAGAAGGGACAGTAAGGGCAGGTACCTTAACCGTTATAGTTACAGGAAAACGTTGTTAGAAGACCATCCATAAATTTTTAAGATATTCTGAACTGCATTTACAGATTTTGGAAAAAATGTACAGTCAGCAAGAAAATGGTAATTTTACACAAAAACTTTTTTTGATGCCAATCGATCCTCTTGCTTATTAGGATCAAAAGTCTCTACTGGACCGACTGAGGTTTGAGTACTAGAATAAAAAATGTCAATGATTATAGCGGATCTACCCATAACAAAAAATTTGGCTAATTTAGAAGTTTGACTCTTTTACCGAAATGTATGGGAAAAGTTTTTCTCAATTTCTGACATTTCTAGTACTCAAACCTCAGTCGGTCCAGTAGAGACTATTGATCCTAATAAGCAAGAGGCATCAAAAAAAGTTTTTGTGTAAAATGACCATTTTCTTGCTGACTGTACATTTTTTCCAAAATCTGTAAATGCAGTTCAGAATATCTTAAAAATTTATGGATGGTCTTCTAACAACGTTTTCCTGTAATTATAACGGTTAAGGTACCTGCCCTTACTGTCCCGTCTCAAAAATTCACCCTGTATAGCCTGGTTTTAACTATAATTGTATCGATAAAACTAAATATGTATTTTTAGGGTTCCGTACCCAAAGGGTAAAACGGGACCCTATTACTAAGTCTGTCTGTCTGTCTGTCCGTCTGTCACCAGGCTGTATCTCATGAACCGTGATAGTTAGACAGTTGAAATTTTCACAGATAATGTATTTCTGTTGCCGCTATAACAACGCTATAAACAAACAACTAAAAACAGAATACACAATACTAAATGCAAAAAAAAATATATACAATCACGAGATACTTTTATTTCAGTTTAGGTATTAACTACTACATTATGATAGGTAAGTATTACAGAATAATCTTTAAATTATAACAAATAATACTTAGGTATAATTAAGAAAAATTTAAAGTAACGTTTCTACAGTTATTTAAGGTTTTGGCTCCTTTAGCTAGTCGCCACGAGTTAAACAATAGTACTGTTTCAAATAGGTACTACATGGGTTCTGTAGCTTAGCGGTCAAAAGCAGTTCCGGCTTAAGGAAGCGTCAAGTATCGATTTGACGGACGTGGGTTCGAATCCCACCGGAACCGTAAAATTTTTGATAAGGTTATTCATTTCTTTGAAAATGTTCTACCTAAGTGTGATTAAACTCTATAAAAATAACAAAATATTGATTTATATCAAATCAATAGTCATACTTAGCTGTAGGTACGGGCTGTACCCAAATATTATATTTTCATAACAACGGATTTACCCATTTAGCGAACATACATGCACTTAACAAATAGATATCATCACGTTCATAAAACTATGCACACACTTAAATTTAATGGTACCTACAATAGCTTGTCCGGCAAATAAGCTAGGAGGGAAATTCTTTTGTAGCTATGGGTATGGTACAATATTTACCTATTTAAGAAAATCTTACATACCTACACTTCTTAAAATAACAGTTCCCTAAACAAACAAAACGGCCAATTCTAAAAATACTTGGTATGTTGACACACGGACGGAAAGAAGCTGTCCATCTTCCGGGGGTATCCCTTGGCATATTCTTACTGCGTCAACGAGTAAGAGATGAGAAGCAACATTCTGTTGCCACCCTACGGCGAATTTAAGTGCTTCACTAGTTGCTGAAAATACCAAAATTGCCTAAAATATGGAGGAGTGTATCAATTTCTCATAGAAAAAACTTGTGTATTCGACTATTGTGACAGTAATCGAAAGGGCTACCAAAGTTTGTTGACCGCGTTGCAAAACGTTAGATTAGCTTAGTCACATACCGTGAACATTTGTATGCAACACACACTATCGGCCAAAGACATCTCTCCTTTGTGGCTGATAGTAATTTATGTGTCATGGACAAGCCTTTTGAACTTGGGAGTTGGGAAGTAATTACTGGTTGTAGATAACAATGCGTATGCTAATTAATAAGTGAGTACCTATAACGTAACGTGCGTTACGCATAATCATAGAGAAGTGTTGACCTACCCTATGATAAGCCTGTGTTGTGTTCACACACAACACAGGATTATCATAGGGTAGGCCTATTATTTTCTGCACCTAATTTCTCAGTGAAATTAAATGAAACTGCCATTGATTGGGCTAATTACAAAACCGTCCCACTGATTTATTTATTTATTTGAGCCGCCAAAAGAAGGTACAGAAAGAAAAATTACAAAAGTAAAAACAATAAAAAGCCTGCGCTAGTGTTCTCCCAATTACAGGCAGCTATATCGAGGATTCACGTCGATGGAGATGACAATTGCATGACTGGGAACTGAGGATTGCCAACACACTGTGGTGCTAATTTTAAGAACGAAAACGATATAAGTAACGGCATTGAGTCTTTGAAAACCTATTTCTAAGTGAAATCGTTTCGGTCGACAGATTGAAACGACCAACATTACTACGATATCATTCGTAATCCTACTGCATTGCAGAACATTTCGTCAGAATTAACATTTTTAATAAAATGTAAATATAAAATCTCATAGAAACTGAAGTAAAGATCATTGTAACAAAATCACTTACTTTTGATGATTGCTTCGGCGTATAGTAATTAATTAAACTGTTTTAATTAAAATCCAGCTGAATAGTGTTAGTTTTTCCATCTGTGGTCGTGAGATCCCCGGGGCCCGAACTGAAAACCAGCGACGCATCTGAGACTTGCCAGGTGCCACACAATGCTGAGCTGGGGACCTTTTTACCCGCGCTACTTTCTCTTCTTCCTATCCGTAACATAAGATTATTCTTATTTGTTTTTGTTTGCTATTCATATTATTTATTATGTTTGTATTGTTTTGTTCTGCTTTCTAGAATAACATTTTTGTTTTGACCGTAGAATAACTTGGATGGATCTCTTTGCTACACATTACAATGTGAAATGTCATACCTACTGACTGACCTCTAGACCCGGTGACTCTTCTGATTCTGCAACTAGCAAATTAGCTTCACAAACTGTACGGTGTAGGTACACACTGTTTTTTACAGTTATTGAGCAGTAAAAAGCCATATGATGATTCATTACATACATATCGAGAGCTTTTGTTTGCTAATAGTGATCGTTATTTCAATGACAGAATCTTTGTAGTGATGTCCCCGTTATATAGGTAAAATATATTGTTACGAGCTGGGGTTCGGGATTAAATAACGTAGTCCAATTAACGTAAGACCAAAATTAAAATACTAATGACGGGAATCACACCAATAAGAATGTTCAGCAGATTTACATTGGAACACTTCTTAACAGATCACTGATTACCACTAAAACACTTGCTCACAAATCGCTGATCAACAATAAAGCACTTGTAGCCGCTGCTTGTAGCACCTTGGAGTCGCTCGGATTAATCGCACTGTTTACTTTTGTAGCCAAATAAAACTGTCCGCTCCGCAAACACGCCTACGTATTTGTATCGCACTTAATACCACCCTTAAGTATATTTGAAAACATTGTTCAAACCCTACTTTCAACCCCCTCATGAATGGCTAGACCGATATCCGTATACCTTTAAGTTTTGCAATCTACCTAAACCATCCCTAGCTAGACTGAAGAATAATTAGTCTTATTAAAAGTCGCCCGTTGCTCTTGGGCACGCTATCTGAGTCCTTTGTTAAAAAAGAGTCCCGGGGAGTTTGAGTTTATGTGCTCTAGTTCTGAGAATTAGGCAAGTATCTACGTGTATGCATTGATTTAAAAGCATGTATGATACACCAATCAGGGCATGAATACTGGCTGTTTTTAAAAATGCTTCAATGTTTTAGTGTACTCTATTTTTTAAAGAGCATTATTTTAATAAGTATTTTTATTTTTGATGGATGTTTAATTATTAAACACCTCCCATTTAGTCAGTTATGTGGATACAGATGATTGTATTGGTGTTTATCGATTGAATACACATTATGCTAGGACGCAAATAAATTTTTAGCTACTAGTAACTGTCTGTTTGAACAATATGAATGAATAAGCAAAAGATTTTGGTATTTTTTTCAAAAATCATGGATATTATGATAACTTGGAATTCGACGACATTGGACTAAGGTAATCTAGCCAAGATAGATGCCTAACGAGGTGACCTACCCCCCCTCACAGCTTTGCATCGACCACCTTCCAAACACCCTTTAGTATCAGCATTGCACCCGTGCGAAGCCGGGGCGGGACGCTAATATCTTATAAACTTCTTAATCGATTTTGATAAAACATGGTTAAGAACCAACGCTAGAAAGCCTGCTTTAAAATAAAAAAAATCTGTATTAAATCTTCCCCCATCCCTCTTTTTTGTCGGGGGTTAAAAGTCAAATAGAGAAGTGATAAAAAAAAATAATGCTGGACATTTCACACAGCACCATCTTGCCCCGAAATAAGCAGAGCTTCTGTTATGGGCAGCAGATGGTTGATAGCATACTTAAATGCATTTATTTTGATTTTAAATACACTTGTCATGCATAGAAACATACTTAGACTCCTAGACAAACATCTGCGCGGAAGCAAACATTCCCCACGGGAGTCGAACCCAACCTCTTGCTTATCAGCCGGCTATTAGACCAACTGAGCTACGGAGGTCGTCACTAAAGATCATTACAGCCAAATAAAATTATTACCATCCTTTGTTTTCCGCGGAGGAAAGAAATATTTAGATGCAGTTATGTAAGGTGGCAATAAAAATCTTTCAGGCATGCTCTTACTGCTCTTGGATATTGCGTTTTTGTGTGCAATACACATAAAGTGGGTATCGTAACTATGAATTAGGATTGGGCAATACCTACATTACTAGCAGCTGAACAGATTTTTTTTATCATAGCTACACTTGATTCATTCACATAAAAAACAATTGCCGGCAGTAGAACGTTGTCCCTACTCTCTACCCTTGGATGCAGTAAAAATCACCTAACGGATACCTCTAGAAGAAGGGCATCAGCGTCTTTCCGTGAAGCAGCATTCCAAACTGCGCTCGCCAACACCCCTGCCAAGCGTGGTGAGTATGGGAACTTCCACATAATCAGTATTCATACTTGGCGATCCATGAGGGAGGCCTATAGCAGGGGACGTCCTACGGCTAAGATAATGATTATGATGAAAATCAATTTAAGTAGCTGTTTGAGAGCTGCGAGTAGGAAGTTAAAACAAATTTTACAAGTATGTGTCAAGTGCGCAGTGTACGCTACACAACGGCACCACAGAATACCAGCGTAGTCATAGTTATCTAAACTAAGTACACAGAATAATTAATTATTACCACAGTATTACTGCTATCAGTGCTTATGCTTAGTGATGTGATGACCGATTTGTGTTTATTTAATACATTATTGTAATTTTATGTTGGCACAAATAAACGGTTTTTATCTGATCTTTATCAATATATATAAAACTCTTCCGTTATTGACTGAGTGACTTACAGACAACGCACAGCCCAAACCATTGGACCTAGAGACTTGAAATTTGGCACACATATTTGAGTATCCTAGAGGTGCACTAAGAAGGGATTTTCCGAAATTCCCACGGGAACGGGAACTACGCGGGTGAAACTGCGGGGTGCGGCTAGTCTTATATAAACTTTTTCTGTGCAATATTTCGTGCTTTATCACTACGAGTATATCCTGTCGATTACAATCTGTATTGTGTTGTTTTTGTTTAAATCCCGTGAGAGCACTTATGTTTATGAATGCCGATAATATGAAATCTTTTGACAACTTTCACTTTAAGATCACTTTCTTGTACCGACTTCGTCTCCTTCAACATTATTTTGTAAGTACCTACTATAATCATCCATATCCGGTCGTTCAGTGCAAGAGGTAGTTGTTACTACAGCACTTAGTGAAAGGAATTGCGGGGCGAAGTTCCGGTGAGCCTATTTAATTTTAACCGGCTTCAAAAAATGATGAGGTTTTGCAGGTCTTCTATATGTTTTTTTTATTTATTTTAATACTTGTTACCTTAATTTAGATCTGAAATATTTTATTTAAGTAGCAATTAACTTTACAAACCTTTAATTTCATTTACAGATATACAACTGATAATCTAGAAATAACAATTAATCTTAAATATTATTGTCTGTACTTATTTCTATATAATAGTAGGGTGGTACTCACCTGAAACGTCCATGCTTACTGTACCATACACTGTGTACTCACTACGAGTATACTCACGGGTTAATAACAATAGTCCTAGGTACCCTAGGAATTTAGCAAACGATATTTAGTAAGATACGAACGACGAAACTAAACCGCGCGGCATCGGCAGTGAGATGCCATTTGAATTTAATATTCATGAAACATCGTATTCAACACTGAAATCTCCTGTTGCCCAGACTCTTGAGACGGGTGCCTCAGGGGATCACTCGAACATACAAACAGACACGCACACACACACACACACACACACACATCCTATTTAGTCTGTAATAATTAATTTCTTTCTTTTAAATATTTAGAATCTATGTATGTTGGGCGTTGACACTGCCACACAGTTGTAAAGCTTCGGTAGTGTCATCGTGGAGCACTTGTTGGAGGTGCAATCGTAGTTTCGGGCTACATTGCGGATGGTGTGTGGTTGGTGTTTTTCAGCTTTTTATTATCATTCTTATCATTCTTATTAACATTATTTTATTTCTTATTTTTTTTACTTTTTTTTGATTAGTGAACTTATTTGTAGCCGGAGAAAGGAGCCCTCGTGTCTCATTACAAGTAATTTTTACTTAGTTAGAGCGAGGAGACATTTTTCTTTGACCATAGAAGGTTTATACTAGGCAAATATTTGTGCAAATGTATTTACCATTACCATACTGTAAACCTTTATTACTGTTAATAAACATTTTTATTATTATTATTATTATTATCGTTTCATTAGAATTTAAGTGCCTTCGTAACATGTCCAAATAAATGATTTTTATCTTTATCTTATCTTATATCGAGCAACACAAAAATTCAATAAAAACGGTTAAAAACGTTTTATTAAATGAAACCGGTATATTTTTCTTTCTTCAAAAACGTTACTTATATTATATATAACGTTCCGTTCGAACATAAACGATACAAACAGTTCTTGAGGCATTTAAGGCGAAAACGTTTTTTAAAATATACCGGTATCCCGACCCTTGACCTTTGACCCTTGTTTATGAACCGATTTGGCAAAATATTTTTGAGTTTGAGTAGATACACTTTCAATTATGAAATTCAATTCTGATGATAAGATCCATGTGGAATCGGGGAAAGTCCTCGAATATTCTAGGTAAACATATAGGTAGCGATTTTAGCATAATTATATCCATAAAGTATTTGCATTTGGAGAGTCTAAATGCAAATACTTTAGCTAAATAATTGACGATTCGTGAAGCTGATGAAGTAAACCACAGATCGAAACTCTTCAATATTAAAAAATTCACGTGTGACGTAATATACCTATCCCTATCTACTAATAATCATCATCGCCAGAGACATTAGCGTGAAATTAAACGGAGTGAAATAATTGTACTAGTGTCTGCTGGAGTCCCTCACTCAAGGCATAGTTATATATAATAAGCCCTAAATAGTAACTTTAAACTTGCGGTTGGGTTTTTTGATTAACTTAATAATGTTTGCTTGCTTTTTAACCCAGTTCTGATGATGGGATCCACGATAAATCCAGGAAAATGGTCAAATTGTCAAACATAATTAAAGAACAAAAACAAATTAAATAATTATTTCTTTCCTAATCAAAAAAGTATTGACTGACTACAATATGTTATCGTGATTGAAGGTACTAGTTACCTAGGTCACGGATAAAATTAGTTAGGCACTTCGAGTCATAAATCAACAAACTCAAGTACCTACTTTATAGCAAGACGTGTGGGTAGAATACCTGACAGACTAGTTACATTCTATCTAAGTATGGTGTCTGTTGATGGGTTCAGTACATCTTCATACATAATGACTTACGAGTATCAATCATATAATGCCGTGCTTTTGTAGGCACTTATTTACACTATGGAGTACAAATATTCGTAAGATTGATCATTGTCTCATATATTTTTCTCTTGCACATCTGCTTAATTATATGATACTTGGCCGTCCGGTCCGTCGGTAGATTATTTATGATTACAATTTGAAGAACATTCAAAGGTTTGCTGGAAAAAACGCGTTTTACGCGGGTTAAGCCCGCCTTTGTACTTGCTATTTAATTAAGTTTTATGTATATAGGAAAAAAGAAAATATATTTATTGATCTACATACTTACAAACATAAACAAAAAACATAATTAATATAAAAATAAATATAAAAAAACAAAAGGTCCTGCCTTAGCATAATGTTGATCCATATAATTATAACGGACCAACTCTGGTGTTCCTGCACGACCTTTGTTGCAAAGTTTCATACTTACATAAAAAAGTAACTAGGCAGATAGTTATACAAATAAAAATAATACAATAAATTAACAAACAATAAAAAACTAAACATTAAAATTAAATACTTCTACTAGTAGGTACAAGATACAATAAACAAATTTTTATTTGTATTATAATTTATAATTGAACACGGTTGGGGTATATATTACTGTGTTTACAATAAATAATAAAGAAAATTATTTGTTCCGGCTCTATTAATAGATTGTATTGTTTCCCCATTATAACTAACTGCTAAGATGCCGTAAAAGTGGCTCTATATCAAAAGAGGAAATTGTGCTGTTGGAATGTAAATTTTCCTCGGTTCAATTGTATGTTTTCATCAATGTCAATATTGGTTATTTTGCGTAGCATAAGTAAAATGTACACTACAGTAGTAAATTCAAAGACCTAAGTCAATGAGCCACTTGCGACCTAATATTTACACTCGTACAGTAGAAACTCATTGAAACATCGAAGGAAACACTTACAATGTTAAATTATGCAAATTTGAAGCAATATTTGATCGAAAAGTAAGCTTAATAGTCATGTGATCATGTTTAGGTACGTATTTCATTATAAATATTTACATTGAAGGGTTAATTTGTTGACAGAAACTATGTCGCTATGCAAATCCAAAGTTTGACTTAACTTCGACTTATTTATTACACTGTGTGTGTAAAAAAACATAGTGAATCGAATTAGAAGCGAGTACAATCAATCATTTGTAAATCTTGTACGGAATGAAGTTTACCCCAAAGTTTTAAACCTTTGGTTCTCCCCCGACACTTTACCCAGTCTCGGGGGTCTCGAGTTTTTTTTGTAATTCGTACCCTCAGTATTGTAATCTACACGTCATGCCCTTTCATTTGATACCACTCTGGTAAAGGTTTTTTTTAATTTGTTCCCCACTTTCACCCCTCATATCATTTAAATGGCACAACCGATTTCTATAAAACTTTTAGTTTTGCATTCTAAACACCAGTTCCTTTCGTTTGATATCAAACTTGGGTATATTTGAAAAAAAAAAACACATTAAACATCCGATTATTCAACCCCTCTTCACCCCTCTTGTAAACGTCTTAACCGATTTTGATAATCTAGTACATGAGAATTGCAAAGAAAATACATTAATCTGAATCCGACAAGTTTTGATTCCGAAAAATTGCGTAGAGGAAACATTTTAAAAATTTTACCTGGAAGGATGTGTGTGTTGACAATGTCTGTTTGCTAATACTTTGAAATGTTTGTCTTTGCAGACAAAGAAACAATACCTTAGCCGCAAGGTGGAGTTTTCGACATTCTTTTATTTTAAAAGAAAAAAATTACACGTTTAAGATAAGTCAATAAACTCCGGCATCGCCGGTTACAGAGTACCTTTTCATGTCTTACAGCTGATCGATTTCTGATGGAACCTTTGAGACAAAAACGGTCTTCTGGGAACAAACGTGTTTCGCTAGTCCAATAGATCAACAAGAGCGTCTGAAAACTCTTAAGTTCAATGGATTGAACCGCTAATTTAACAACTAAAGGAAAATTAGATGCACTGTGTGCGTGATAGTGATGGATGAGTGATGTCCTATTGTTAATGGGTGCATGTCAAGGCTTCATAAAGGAGTTAATAAATGCTTTGTTCTAGAATCTAGGTAACGCTTCCACTTATAGACCATTTTAAGCACGCAAAGAGGCGATCTGCAGTTGGCCATTGATTGATTAATTAGTTAAATTATTTTAGAATCCTCGAAAGAAGTTAAAACTTTAATATTTAGCAAAAGTGGTAACATAAAATCAAATTGGGGTATCACCCATACACGTAAGATGAATGAACAGTTTTTTCTTGATTTTCCCACCATGTAGGTTATAGTTAAATTGGCTACTTATTTAAAAACCATTTAGGGGTTTCAGAAACAATTTTTCGATTGAGGGTTCTGTTTGTAAAATAATAAAGGTTTAAATTTTTTCACGGGTCCTTTTAAAAATTAAACTGTTAGCTTTACAAATTTGATAAAAATCATCGATGTAATTTTAACTATGAACTTTTTAGGAAAACTATAACGTTTAAGCTAGTTTTTTTAGCTTCGGAGGAATTTTCGCTCAAATAAGTGATACGGTTTACCAAACATACCGGAATACTTTAAACCGAAAACTCAATAAATACCTGTTAAAATGCTTTGGTAAACGTAAAGCATCACACACCAACTTCTAACAACAGGCCTACGGGTGCCCTACACAGCGCGTGGCCCGACACGCACTTGACCGAATTTATTTTTTTATCAGGACGCCAGCCAGCTTGCATAAAATTAGGGCTCGCGCCGATATTGCCGTTACGTTATTGATTACAAATGCTTTGACTTTATCTAGACCCTATACAAGCTTTTTACTCCAGAAAACCAACCGACAACTCACCTAAGATTTTAATATGCTCATTGATATATATATTCAGTAAATTCAATACCTATATCAAGCTTTGCTTGGGATATTAGCCGCAAAGAAATTTTCAAAATTTCAAATGTAAATAAGTGGCGATTTGCAGTTGTGGATTCTCTATTTGCGGGAAGATTTCACGGTAAATGAGTTACACAATTTCTAAAGGTTTAATTTTTGGTATTAATTACTTTTTATGAGCTAATAGTAACAGTTGTCTCAAAGCAATGATAGGTAAATTATCATCGTGTGTGCGCCAATAGCTTTCGGTTCGCTTTCTTCGCAAGCGCAATCGTTGTGCGAAAGTTCGTTGACTTTAACACTTTCATTTCCTTTTGCGGTTTGTTTGCCTTTGTCTCCGTGAAACCTTGAAGTTCGAGGTTATAGTGCTTCCCTATAGGCGTTAAGTGGTTGCAATTTTACTTTCAAACCATAAAACATACATAACATCATAAGCACGTACACTACACACACCTACCTACCAATTAAATTATAATTAACAAAAAATGTGTTATTACTTTTTTAAATAAAGGATTTTATCGCGTAGGTACCTTTATTATTATTTTCCCAAAGTTTCGACCGGACTGCACCTGGTCATGGTCGCGGGAGGACCGAAGTAAAAACAAAGTCTTGTAAATATTTTTTTTGGATTTCTTTCGTTTCATATTTCCGTAATTAAAATGACCTACAGTTATGTGGACCTACCTGAAGAATAAAAATAATAATGATTCAGAATTTGGAAACTGGAAATTAATACGCATTACCTATTCACGAAATACGATCCGCCCCGGTTCCTCGGCTTCGCACGGTTGCAATGCTGATACTAAACAAGCATTGGTACGGGGGTACCAGAAAAGGGGGTGAAGGCCTCAAAAGGTCACCAAAGGCTAAAAAGGGCATTTTTGGGTTTTTAGACGTTTTAAAGATAAAGATAAAGAAACGTTTATTTTGTCACATTTTTACAATCAAATAAAAAAAAAACATCAATTCGGTTTTAAAACTAGTGACAAAAATGGTCACTACTCAGCATGTGCTGTGGCAGAACGAGTCGTACCACAGCGCTGGTCTTCCGTAGTAACCATGATGTGCGGTTGGTGCTACTATAATTACTTGATAACGTCGTAACATCTAAATTATTTGATAAAATATTAGAAATCATAATTTTCGATCCAAGCACCATGAATTTAGATTTATCTGGATTTAAAACTAAACAATTTGCTTTTGACCATTGAAATATTTGATTCAAGTCTTTGTTTAAACGCGAGACAGCTACATCTACATCGCATGGTTTGAAAGAGATCAACAGTTGTAGGTCGTCGGCATATAGATGATAGTTGCAATGTTCTAAGTTTCTAATAATATCTGCACAGTAGAGTGTAAAAAGTATAGGACCTAAAATGGAACCTTGAGGTACCCCACGCTTTACAGCCAAAGTCTTAGAGACAACACGGGAACCGTCCTCTTGACGTAACTCAACGAACTGTGAGCGGTTACTGAGATAACTACTAAACCATTTTATTGCGGATTTAGTAAAGCCGTAGTAAGACAACTTGGAAAGTAAGAGTGTGACATTAATTGTATCGAAAGCACGAGAAAAATCAAGCAAGGTCAATAATGTACCTTCCCCAACATCCTGTGCCGACAAGATGTTATCTACAACATCCATTAGAGCAGTCGTTGTGCTGTGACCTTTTCGAAACCCAGACTGTTTTTCCGGTAAGATGTTGTTTTGTGTTAAAAAAATTATGAGCTGTGTACAGATAATCTTCTCTACAATTTTCGACAGAAATGGTAAAATACATATCGGGCGCAGGTCTTTTAATAGTACGGGGTTGTCAATTTTAGGAATAGGTCTTACGATAGCCGTTTTCCACGAAGCAGGGAAAGTACCTGTCTCTATGGATGCATTCACTATAGCTGTTATAACGCCAAGCGTTTGAGGTAGTGTTAATATTATCATTTCCATAGAGATGTCATCAGTACCCATTGCATTAGAAGTGATATATTTAATAACCTTACCTACTTCTCCTTCGTCAACTGTGTGTAACTTAAACACTGCTGAGCTGTATCTATGGAATTCGTAATAGGTTAGATCTGATATTCTAATGCTGTCATTACCAGGTAATAATAAAAAAGTGGTCGTTAATACTGTTTGGCTCATTAAGATGTGTTGGAAGAATTGAACATTTAGGCTTAAAATTAGCTACGGTTTGCTTAATATTCTTCCACATAACACGAGGGTTGTTAAAATTTGAATTAATATTAATCTTGAAATATGCAATTTTTTCAGCATGGAGCGCACTGTTCACAATCGATTTCAGGTTTTTGTAGTAACTGTTGTGGGTATCAATATTTGTCTTACGGTATCTTTTAAAGGCCTTATCACGCGTGTTGATCATTTCTCTTATGTTATAGGTAATCCAGGGATATGACCGTTCTCTTATTAAAGTTTTTTTCGTAGGAGCATGCTTATCAAACAAATCATGTATAGTAGAAGTAAATATAGCAACCATTCTGTCTACGTCATGAGTAATGAAACTATCCCATGGTATATTATCAAGATCTAGGTAGAAGCTATTCAAATCAATATTTTTGATTGGACGATAAACTAACCACCTAGGTGGAGGTTTTTCTCGTTTTATTTTTAGTTTACACGATATAAAACAATGGTTACTGAGATCGGGTTCGTTTTCGGCCATTTGAATACTTTTATTTTTTTGGTGACCTTTTGTGGTCACAATAACTCCGGTCCCTGTGACCCTAGGGTCACCAAAATCAATCAGTATACTTCTCTCATTAAGACGGTGCTAACAAAAAAGGTTTCATGTAAATCAGTCAACGCGTTCGGTTGTAATCGTCTCATACACAGACAAAAAGACAGACAGACAGCGCCATGCGCATGCATATTAGGGGGCGAAGAGACTTTTTGTAGACCTTTTTAAGGTGTCCAATACTGTACAACATTATTTTGATTTGTCTCGTAGGATTCAGCCAGCGTTTGCAATGTAAGCGCAAAAAAATGTGTTTATTTACGACCTCGCATTAGAAACCTCTAAAATAATTATCAGTGTTTCTTTACTATATTATGCATGTATAATACATATAAACCGAATCAAAATCCGTTGCGTTGTTTTAAAAATGTAAGCAAACTTATGGACAGACAGACAGCTACTTTGTTTTATACTAGAGGTGATATCACAGCATGCAGAAAGAAAACTAAACAAGAGCTTACAGTTTAAAAGTAGAGATCAATGTTACTAATTAATCATAATACTTATTTATATATTCCTTCTGTACTTGTTTAGTCACCTAAATTCTCCTAAACCATTCAAATATATATATATTTTGGATAAAGGAAAAAACCCAACATATTCTTAAAGGAATTATTAAAAATAAAAATCAAATTTTATTTTGATAAAAAATTCAATGGCGCACAGTAGGCGAGGATTCAACTTAATTTATTTTTAATTGGTGGATTACAAATACAAATAGGTGCAAAGATACACTTGTTTTTCCACTCACAACATAGGTTAACTTCGTAATAAAGGGTATGTTGTTCTTAAAATTACGCATAGATCTTAACATCATTTGTGAGGGACTGGTGCCTGTGATAGGCTTTTTATACCAACCCGTATTACAAGTCACCGATGCCCCACTACGCGAAAAAAGAACTATGAAGTCAAAACAAGATTTGACGTTAATAATATCACAATTCATGATTATAAAGTGTGAAGTATAGAAAATAAAACCGGGCTAGAGCGAGTTGGACTCGCGCACCGAAGGTTCCGTGCCATCATACAATATAATATTTGATAAAGGCGGTTTATATTTGTTGGAGAACCTTGACAGCGCCATCTCTTGTCTGATAGCGGAACTTATGTACATAGATTTCTTACACTTTCGATGAATTCTAAAAAACTATGCATATTAAAGGTTTCGCTACAATTTTCCTGTAGATAATCTTTCCTATTAGCAATAAAAGTTTCAGGGGTTTTTTCTCTGCAAACTTCGGAGATAAAGGGGGGGACGCTATTTTTTCAACGTTTTTGTAAATATGTCGAAAACTTTACGGTTTAAAGCAAAACCAAAAACTGTTTATTCACGTGCAAATGAATACCATTCTTATGATACCCCACATGACCAAATAACTTCACAAAAATTTTGAAAACCCCCCTTCTTCCACCCTTGTCTAAAAAACTATGCAAATTAGAGAGTTCGCTGTAATTTTCCTATAAACTTTACATACATTTTTAATAGCGATACAAGTCACACGGGTTTATCTCTGCAAACTTCGGAGATAAGGGGGGGCACGGTCGTTTTTTCAACATTTTGTATATAACTCAAAAACGATACGGCCTAAAGGAAAACTAAAAACTGTTGGTCCTGGATAGTTTGAAAACACCATTTAGACCACATTTACAAGGGTTATTTTTAAGCTCTCGTCTGTGATGTGTCCGTCTCGCTCGCATGACATTGACGACTGATCGCTCGACCAAGCGACACGATTGGAAGATAGCAGTGAAATATTCAGACGAAATAGACATATATTGAAGAACCAGATTTATTGCGGACCTTTATTGCGCGTCTTACGTATGTTTAACTAAACACTAAATTCACATTAGAACGATCAATGCATGCCAAATATAGCTGAACGACAGTTGACTTTTAATTCCATTGAATGTATTTGAAACAAAACGAACACAATAATTTCTAATCACTTAGGTATGTATCCTCTGTTACATTTTTGCAAATACATAAATCGATGCAACCGTGAAAAAGGTTTTAAACTACAATAAGTTTAAAATAGTGATTGGTTTCCGCACTTCAAAGGGTAGAGATGACTGGAAGAGTTTGGGGGAGACCTCTGCCCAGCAGTTGGACATATAGGTTAAGGAAAAAAAAATAAAGTCGCGGTAGACGCGCATCGCAATGTCACCCAAGAGTGTAGATACCTACATGTGCAAACACTCGCATTAGCATCTAGAATTTAACGAAATTATGAAAGAAAAAATAAAATTTAAATCACCTTTACCTTTTGGTATCTACTTAATAAAACTTTCAAATCATGTCATCTCTCATCTTCTCACATCTCTCAATATTATAAAGAGCAAAGATTTCTATACCTGTTGTATTTTGCTACCACGCCGGCAAAATTAGGGGAACAAAGGTGAAAATTGATATTTTTTTTTAAATTCAGTTTTGTTTGTTTTTTTTTTAATAAAATTATGGATTAGGTAAATAAAAAACACGATTTCATACTAAATTTCCTTTCATTCACTGATTTTTTTTTATAAAATAAGAAAAATACAGATTTACGAAATAAAGCTTAACAAATTGAATGCAGTTTCTTTTCAAAGTCAACCATACAAAAAAAATATAGCGCGTATGACTTCCGCGGGCTCTTATGGGTGCCTGAATGCGTTTTTCCATGCCTCCATGAATGCCATCAATCATTTCTTGTGGCATATCCTCCCAATCTTCGACTAAGGCCAATTTCAGCTTACACATCATCATCAGAGGAACCCACCTCCCAGGAACGTCGAAGGTTCCTGGGAGGTAGGTTCCTCTGATGTACCCTTCTTCCAAGGGCGTCCCAAACATGTTTTATAGGGTTCATATCTGGAGAATGTGCTGGCCAGTTCATTTGGGTAATGGCAACCTCATCAAGGTAATCACGCACCACGCGCGCTGTGTGCGGTCGAGCGTTATCGTGCATAAACACAAAATCATCGCCTATAAATCCGGCAAATGGCATTACATGGGGCTCTAGGATTTCAGAGATGTACCGCAGTGCAGTCAGGGATCCATTTTCGATGACGACCAGCTCTGTACGGGCTCCCAAACATATGCCACCCCACACTATAACGGAGCCTCCACCATAAGCCACTGTTTCGGTGAAACTCGTTGGATTGTAGTGTTATCCTCGATACCGCCACATCTTCTCCCTCCCATCAACGAAATTTACACAAAAACGGCTTTCCTCTGTGAATAAAACTCGCCTCCACTCGTCTTTCTAATCACGGTGCTGACGAGCAAGTGCCAATCTGGCTACTCGATGACTCACCTCGAGTTTTGGCGCTTTGGCTGGCACTCGTGACTGCAAACCCACTTCATTTAATCGTCTTCTCACTGTTCGTTCACTTACACGGACGTTACGGACTTCTTCTAACAAATTTCGTATCTAAACAGCAGTTTGACGACGATTTCTCAGAGTTTGCACCCTTATAGAACGGTCGTCTAAGGCGTCAGTTGCCCGATTCCTTTCTTGTCCTCGCCGGCGCACGTAAGACCCCGTTTGTCTGTACCGTTGAACATTGCGATAGACCACAGATACCGACACACCCAACACTACTCTCTGAATGGTAGGAGAGACCTGCCTCGATCATTGTTATGGCTCTGGCAATGGCAACTTCAAGTGCAAATCACTTATTTTGTATTCAATACAATGTATTTATTGTCTATAAAGATTAATAGTAGAATGAACTAAAGACAGTTTAAAACACGTTGGCATTTTTTTAATGAATAACACTTATGATCGTAAAATTGTCAACAAACACTCAAGTGGGTATAATTTAATGTTAAACATCGAAGAACACAATTTTTTTTCGGTCATCATTCCAAAGAGGTTAGAGATTCAAAAAACATTTCACTTACAAAAACTACCCAACAAGTTTAAAAAAACGAGGTGTCTTGCATGTTTGTAACGAATAAACTCAAAAACTACTGGACCGATTTTCAAAATTCTTTCATCATTAGAATGCTATATTACTCAGGGATAATATAGGGATAACGGTGAAAGATTTAGGCTATATATTTATACCCGTTTTCCCACAGGAACAGGAACTACGCGAATGAAACCGCGGAAAGCTGTTAGTTAGGTATATTTATCCATTTGGTAGGCACTAAGATTGTCTTAAAAAGTGTTATAGTTTTTTACCCTTTTTATAATAAAATTTACAATTACTACTACATTATTATAAATTATTTTTGTTTTTTTGTTTCAGATAAAGAACTTATGCAACTGAAGATGACCGCAACACTGTAAGCTAAACTAAACACACCTGTGTTTCGAAACTCCAAACTTTGTTGTGAATTATCGCGCCAACATGTCAAATGTCGAGGTTAGCGTCGACAGTAACATGAACATACCAGACAATGTTCAGAAGTCTGAGGTGAGTTTTTGCCAGTACTACCTTGGTCAAATACGAGTAGCTAAAGTGTATATTTCGTTGGAAACGAGTGGTCCCACAGAGCTGTATAAGTAATAACAATAACTGTTCTGTGAGTGGTCCTATTGTCGCTTGGCGAGCGATCGATGGGTCAAATCAACAAATGTAAGATCTCGGTGCTCAGACTAAAAAAAAGCGAAGGCTTTGTTAGACTCGCCGCACTCCGCAGTTTCACCTGCGTAGTTCCCGTTCCCATGGGAATATGGGGATAATAATATAGCCTATGTCTCAGGGATAATGTAGCCTTCTGATATATTCAACGTAGGATGAGTTCTTATCGTCACCCATGAGTGACGAATAATTAAGAGTTTGATGGCCATCTATGGTCTTCTTGATCAGTTCCATATACCAAGTAAAGAAGAAAAATTATACATATATAGGCAAAGCCCCCTATTATGCATAGCGCTGTCTGTCTGTCTGCCTCTGTGTGCATGACACGGTTACAACCGAACGCGTTGACCGATTTACATGAAACCTTTTTTTGGTTAGCACGAAGGGTACTGATTGATTTTGGTGACCCTAGGGACCGGAGTTATTTTGACCTTAAAAGGTCACCAAAGGTCAAAAATGGCATTTTTTTTGGAAACCATCGCCCCCTTTTCTGGTACCCCCTTACCAATGCTTGTTAATAATTTTATGCATAAAAAAATATAAATTATTTGATAAAAAATTTTTATGTGTACCTAATAAATATACAATTACCGTGCATTGCGGTAGCACCAACCGCACATCATGGTTACTACGGAAGACCAGCGCTGTGGTACGACTCGTTCTGCCACAGCACATGCTGAGTAGTGACCATTTTTGTCACTAGTTTTAAAACCGAATTGATGATTTTTCTTATTTGATTGTAAAAATGTGACAAAATAAACGTTTCTTTATCTTTATCTTTATCTTTATCTTTAAATATGCCGAAATCGCTTTGTGTTTACCTACAGTAATTAAGGAGTTACCTCGATTCCTTATTAGAACCTCCATAATAGATAAAAGTGTGATCATTATGGAGAGTAGACCAGGTATTCGAACCCAAAAATAATATTCAAAACCAGTTCATTCCATATGACGCAGTTCTGAGGTAAAACAATTCACACAATGACGTCTTTTCACATTTTTAAATGTTATTCATAAATTAATTACCTACGAGAAACCTTGAACTTATATGAATGTGATTTTTCAGTTGAGTTCGATCAAAAACTTGTTTTTTATACCAAACTTTCAACCAGTAACTGATACAACCTGAGGTTCAAGTAAAACGAGTTCACAGTATTTGTCAGTTGTTTTATAATTCAATTTGTAGTGTGCCAACCCGTCCGCTCTAATCTTGTCCGCACCGGACGAGTTGGCACAACCGTTGACTGAGTTGTTGTTTTATTGTTGTTATTGAAATCGTTATTTATGTGTCCTAGGTATCTGGTCCCTTAATCTGAAGAACTTAAACGGCCACTTACCTCTTTTCCGGGTTGGATTTAATAGTCTGTGCGAAACAGTCATAAGAATTGAGGGCGCAGAGCTGCGACGCTCTGTGTTTAATTATCGTGCTTGTAATATTGAAAACATTGTTATGCAGTTGTAACATCTAGATATTTTAAAACTATGTCATCATTCATCATCATTTCAGCCTTAAGACGTCCACTACTGAACACAGGCCTCCCTCATGGATCTTCATGAGGGGTAGTTGCCATACTCACCACGCTTGGCAGGCGGGTTGGCGAGCGCAGTACGGGATGTTGATACACGGAAAGACGCTGCTGCCCATCTTCCGGAGGTATCTCTTACTGCTTCCACGGGCATGAGAGGAGGGGTAACATTCTATTGCCGGTACCCCACGGCGTCGAACTAAATAGTTTCTAATCTTGCGTAATGATAAAAGCGCTAGAGATTAGTGTCAAGCGCCATAATGATTTGTTGTAGTTATTAAGATTTTTACTAGGTAGGTACCTCTTTGCCGATGATTCAAAATCCACGTAAATAATCATATGCCCAGTTTGGATTGGATTTATTTTACCTACCTGAATAATCCTTTAGCGTTATCACGGTATCCTGTTAGTAACTAGGTACTGTACTAGCTGTGCCTTTATCTTATCATTATTTGATGGATAGCCGTTTAGTTTTAAACGAGTGTTACGATTGGAAAACAGTGTGTTTCCCTTTCTCATAATTAAATAATGTTATTTGATCGGAGTGAGTTCTGAAGGCCACGTTTGTTTTTCGATACACATTTCAGAAACCCGTTTTATATAGATTTTGTCGTGTAAATCACTCAATTTGTGCAGGGTACTTGAATTATTACGGTATCCGATAAGAAACCAGGTAAAATTATGCGTATTATTACTAGTGTATTATATTATCTGTGGTATTATTAAGGAATTATGCATGGGTTTCCTTCAATTATGTAAGTACGATTAAGGCAAACCGGTGTTGAATATTAATGTAAAAATTTAAATACGAGTTACAAATTTTAATGTATCACTGACTTTGTTTCAATTCACCGGTCGGACGCTCTGCAGGAACCCTCAGATGTATGAGGGGTTTGTATTACTCCTTTTAATTTATGAGCATATTTAACACGCGCTTCAACAAGGCTTCGAAGGTAAAGGAGAACACCGTGAGCTTTCCTCACCTCTATTATCACGGCTTAGTCAGTTTTAGACGAATTGACCTGATCTTTCCTCTGACTAAGAGCCGTCTGAATTGGGGGGAATCCATCTATCAATATATCAGGTATAGCAGCGTGCCGTAGAGCATTAGTGCTGACGCTGTATATGTATATAATCTATAATAGATGTGTGCCTTACATTCATTAAAATTTGCCTTACGATATTAATTTGTTTCAGCTAAAGTTCAAAGAAGCGGACGTAGAGAGAGGCGTCCCTACCTTCTCTCACGACATACCGTGGAGCAAGGTACTAGTGATGATCCTGGCTCTGGGCGTGCTAGTGGGCGCTTGCTCCGTGGCATGGGTGTTCCAAGACTGGCAGGCCAGTTTACTGGTGCTGGCTATACTGGTCACGGTGTATATTATCGCCTTCTGCTGGCGATGGCTGTGGATCGCTGCTAGGACTGCTCCGAGGGATTTCTCGTGAGTATATTTAGATAGATTATTATTATTTTTTACATGTCTAGGAACCATCGCTGGAAAACATGTTTTCTAATCAAATAAACTGCATCCAAATCGATTTAGCAAAATTTTGAAAGTCACCCCAGTTTTTAGGTGTAATAACTTATTTGCTCGTAATTGTCAATTTGCTGCTTGTGAAAAGATAATCAACTTGTGGCTAAATACACATGTCTAAGGCTGAAGGACAAAGAACGAACAAGCATTTTTTTTACTATTATGTAACAATAGAAAATTAACATAATTGCATGTTTATTTCTCTGTCTCTCACCTGAAAAACCTTGGCCTTCGTTGTTACGCGTACATTTGCAGTCATCGTGTAATCATAGGAAACACCTATAGACTAGTGTATTTATGTCATTTTATCACTCAGAAGTCGAAGCTATTTTATTTAAAAACTCTATTTATTTTAGCAGCTAATATTGATTTGTAAAAAAAAAACATCTTTTAATTAAATACTAGATGTGTCAAGTGCGTAAAACTAATAAATTCGACGAGGTACTTTGTAAACCTGAGCATAAAAGCTTACAAAAAAAGTTAGTGTCACAAAACACAAACGATGAAAAACATTGGTAGAAAACCATTTGTTTGTAATTCATTTTTTAGTAAAACTATTTGTGTCTCTTTTTTAACCCCCGCCAAAAAGAGGGGTGTTATAAGTTTGACCGCTGCGTGTGTGTGTTTGTCTGTGGCACCGTAGCTCTTAAACGAGTGGACCGATTGAATGCATTTTTTTATTATTTAGACCAGGTTTTCTAGCTTGTTTTATCGAAATCGGTTAAAGAGTTTACATGATATGGAGGTTGAAAGTATGGTAGAATAATCGAATGTTTCCAAATGTTTGGTTTCAAATGAAAATAAATTAATGGTGAGTAGAAAGCAGGTTTTCTAGCTCTTACTAATTACATCTCTAGTCTTAGTGTCGGGGGTTTCTTAAAATGTTTAATTTTACACAAATAATCCCGACAATTTGTTTTACACCTCTGTTTCTCTGTTCTCTTTAAACAACAACTTCCGAAGAGATGAAGCTAAAACTTATCACCTATGTTGGTTTACCTATGTGTACATTGTAGACTACTTTTCATCCGAGAGCAAAGCATGTGAAGCTGCAGACGGAAGCTGGTATAAAATAAGATAGAAATGTGGTGTTTAGAAGCATTTCTCAACTCGGTGTATAATTATTGATTTGTCCTACAGGGCTCTGTATTGCTACATTAAAATTCTGCTGCTGACGAGAACATTCACAAGCAAGAACTGGTCTATGCCCGACATATTCCATCAGATGGTCCTGAAACACCCGAAGAAGGCCTGCTTCCTCTTTGAAGACGAGACATGGACTTTTGAACAGGTAAAACAACATATTTTCATCGTCACGTTGACAAAATATGCTAAGGCACCCCTTCTGTTTTGTTTTGTTCCAAAAGCTTACATTGCGTGTTTTAAGTTTTGAGATTTAATAGAGTCCGCGGAAAAAACACGCAATAACATAGACATTAAAAATATGAGATTTTTTTTGAGGTTAGATTCCATGATATCGATCCTGCTTTGATTTGAAGAAACAATTATGGCCAACGTTATAAGTAAGTATGATGAAAATGTTAAGCAGGTGTTAAGTAATGTCTGTACTGCCTACTAAAATAAATAACAGGAAAACGCACAAGAAAAATAATCGTATGTGTTTAACAATTTAGACATACCTACCTAACTATACTGGCCTGCAAAAGAAGGTATAACAGTTTTTAAATTCAATTTTCTCCTAAGCTAACTAACTTAGAGACTTGAAATAAAAACAACATTTAGAACAGTTACAAAAGATTTTTCGAATATAAGTTTATTTTACTTAACTTAATGTTTTTAACATAAATTAAACATAAAAACAAAAAGTAGCCATTTTCACTGAATGGCAAAAACTTAAAAAATCCTGAAAAAGATGTTTGTAGTCTTAAAATCACATTTGGAATAACTGTTGTTGCCTCCTCTGGCTCTGATCACAGCGAGTCTGTTTGGCATACTGAAGACGAGGTTTCGGAGACGGTGTTGGGGGATATTCTCCCATTCTTCCATCAGGGCCTATTTAAGATCATTGAGGATGACTGGAGGTCGTCTGTGTCGTCTGACCAGCCTTCCGAGCTCATCCCAAGCGTGTTCGATCGGGTTCAGGTCAGGTCTTCTTGATACCAACCTCCTGAATGTACTCTTGGTCTCGACCTGAGCGGTGTGTGGCCGGGCGTTATCTTGCATTAGAAATTGATCCATCACCCATATTTACCAGATATGGTCCTGCATACTCATTAAGGATCTCTTGAGCATATCTTACCCCGGTCAGAGTGCCATTTTCTATGGCCACTAACTGTGTGCGACCTTCCAAAGGGATGCCAGCCCATACGTGCACAGAGCCCCCGCCGTATTGGACTCTTTCTGCAAAGCAGGCTTAAGCGTATCGCTCACCAGGCCGCCTGTAGACTTTTCGCCTTCCGTCATGAGTGAATAATGAGAAACGTGACTCATCCGTGAACAAGACTTGCCCATTCTTCTTTACCCCACTGTACGTGGTCACGAGCATACCTCAATCTGTAAACCCGATGCCCTGCCTCAAGTTTGGGACCATTTGCTGGCCTTCAGGTTTACCTCAGCAAGTCTTCTTCTGACCGTGCCTTCGCTAATGTAATCATCCCTAACCAGGAGAAGCTGCTGTTGGACCTGAACTGCATTAAGGTGTGATTTCTCAGAATAGTGCTGGCAATATATCGGTCTTCCCTAGCTGTAGTGCATCTGGGACGGCCATTACATGGTCTTCTGAGATGGTTTCCGGTTTCTTCGTACCTTTGTTTCACCTTGAAGACCGTTCTTAATGTCACACACACCATTCTTGCAGTACGACGCATACTGATGCCTAGTTGCAGATGTGTCTTAATTCTTGCACATTCTTCAGGTGAAAGAGGCATGATAATTAATATTTACGTGCTGAAGACACCTTGGCTTTTGAGTGAAATGTAAATGATTAAAAAAACAAATGCGAAAACTAAAGCAGAAAGCAAAAATTACTGCATTTGAAAAGGGAGCGTGTTTCTTTTTCGTTTATTTTTTCAGCCATCTTTTTAAAAAGAGGTTGTCAAAAAGGAGTTTTTATATAACAAAACTAAATTCTACATAATGCTTTTTATTTCAAGTTTCTAATTTAAATAGTACAGAAGTTATCGTCACGTTTATGAGTGTTATACCTTCTTTTGCAGGCCAGTTTACTACTTAGGTACCTATTATGCGGTTTCAGAATCATACGTGATTCTGAAACCACATAATAATGGTATGATTTTTATAAGAAACTGAGGTCGGTAACATGTGGTTGAGAACTCATGGTTGTGCTGAGCTTCATATACACTAACCTTAAACTAATAAATAAATAGGTAAGCTTTCGCAGCTACTGATGATATGGGGGATATTGGAAGTATGAAAGAGAGAGCGGCCGTAGAGAGGAAATGAGGAGGGAGTGTGGTGGTAGGATTGTAAAAAATACGTTTCGACTATCGATTAAGTGTGACTTTTAACCTAATCTCAAATTTTATTTCATACAGCCTGCTATACTTGTGATTGGATTCCAAGGTACCTTATTGAGCTTCAATAAAAAATCAAACATAATAATATATTCTTGGTAAAAAACTCGAGCCGGAAACCAATTAAATTAGACTGGCGGCAGCTGTAACGTAATATTGTTTAATGTTAATAAGGTACAATTCTGCCAGTTTTTAATATACCATTTAATAGATTATTCTACATTTTAGAATAAAAAAATCATTACCATTAACTACGACGTTGTGTCCAAAATTATATTCAGTTATAATTTTCTAATATAAAGTATGTAATGTACCTAAGAGTAAAAGCCGTGTTGGCCGAGTGGTATGTACCCCCGACTTTCGATCCGAAGGTCGTGGGTTGGATACCGGCCGTCAACCAATAGATTTTTCTTTCTTGAAAATCTATGTTCACATTTAACACGTGGTTAGCGGTAAAGGAAAACATCGTCATCGTGAGGAAACCCGTGGCTTAGTCAGCTTCAGACGTTGACTAATAAATAACCGACTAAACAAGTGGATAGTATAGCTGGGCAAGCCTAATCCGTTTAACAATACCAGTTTCTCACGCTGTATTACATTTGTATAATCGATGTAAAGGTCTTACTTTTTTATTTTACTTTAGAGTCATAAGTACCTACTCAAGTGTTAAAAAGTAGGCAAATCAATTGATCCTAACCATGAATAACTAATTAATATCTATACAGGTGGAACAATTCAGTCTTCGCGTCCAAGCCGTTCTAAAAGCAAAGGGTGTGAAGCGAGGAGACACCGTCGGCGTGATGTTGAACAACTGTCCGGAACTACCCTCAATCTGGGTTGGTGCTGCCAGGATCGGCGCCGTCTGCCCCCTGATCAACACCAACCAGACTGGCAACGCTCTGCTGCATTCTGTCAACATCGCCAAATGTGATGTCGTTATATACGGACGGGAATTTGAGAGTGGTAAGTGTATCTAAATACTCGTAATTGTCCAAAAATACCCTCAATCTCGTTCGGCGCTAACTAGCACCTCATCAACGTTAACCAGACTGGCAACGCTTTGCTGCATTCTGTCAACATTGCCAAATGTGATGTCGTTATTTATGGACGGGAGCTTGAGAGTGGTAAGTATCTTTACATCATTGTCTCAACCTACCCACAATTTGGATCAGAGCTGTCTGGTCCCTCATCAACACCAATTAAAAATTTACCCTTAATTACCCTCTATCTGGTTCAAGCTGCAAAGATCGGCACTGTTTGCCCCCTGATCAATACCAACCAGACTAGCAACACTCCGCCGCACTCTTATCATCATTGCTAAATTTGATGCCTTTATCAACGGGACGGGAAGTCGAGAGTGGTAAGTGGTTCTAGACTAGCCGATTGTTCTGAACTACCTTTAATCTGAGTACGTGTTATTCAACACCAAATCTACACTTATCTTAATTTGCCATTCAACGAAGAAAATCCCTAATGAGGTGCAGTCAATAATGAGCGTTAAAATCATATCTGAAGTTATCTGAAGAACCATAATCGGTATAAAAGCACTAAGTAACACAGTCTGAATCTTATCTCTAAAAATTTTTTACGGCATCTCTTTAGTAACGAAAGTATCACTTTCGTTACCAAAGAGATAACGTTTTTAGGCAGGGCATTTTTTAAAAGCTTTTATTTAGCTTGCCCTGTATGTATGTTTATTCGTGGCGGCGGTATACTCAAGGTGGCGGACTAATTCGAAATATTAAATAACGTCACTCTAAATCCAATATGGCAGAATACCCTAGATGGCGGACTAGTTATTTTAGGATATCAAATAAAAGGGCTTGCTGAGTGTTAGTCGAAAAATTATGTGACATTACTCTAAATCCAACATGAGATGAACAGACAAGAAACCAACTATCCAATAAAAAAAACTTTTTAACAAACAAGCTTTTATTTAAACGTACTTACATACTAAAAATAATAAAATAAACATTTTCCATTAAAGTTTAATGTCAACTTAAAACGTCTTTACACAATTTATGCGATAAAAAAGCTTGTCGCGAGATTAACCTGTGTACCTGTAACTTGAAATCATAGTTGGTTTCTTGTCTGTTCATCTCATGCCTAAAAGTTTTTAATTCTTAATTTATTTTTTTAAATATTGAGGAGTTAGATTTACCAAGGCCATGGTCTATAATTTACTGAAAGGATTTTGAACTATCGAGCAGTAGTTGAGCTTAGAAATATTATTATAAAAGTGTAATATACCTAGGTAGCAACTTACAGATTCTATCGCTTTTAAAACAAAACGATGTTTTTGTTGCCAAACCAACTAATTCGTTAAACCAACAGAGTGTCGAATAAATAGTACATAATTAACCTAGTGGATATCTACAAAGCGTATTTCAAACGAAACATTACAGCAATGTTTTCGTAGCGCATCCGTTATGGTTGGGAGATGATCTCTTACATAGCCTCGCGTATAATAATAATATGTCATATAAATTAATTCTAGCATCTATATCAGGTCTAGTGCCTATATTGGTGGCTGTGAGCATGTAAATTTGCTATTTTTATTATTCCACTTTCGAAATATTGCTGTCTGCACCAGTGACTTCGCGCGCAACCTTGAATTGAGATTTTACATGCTCAATATATTTTATTGAAACTAGTTTTATTGCATTTACAATGTATTGGGTAGTTGAATATTAATGTAATATGATAGATAGGTGATTGGACAAAAAAGTGTTCAGGGACCAGTAGCGAGTTAGGTTGACACATACGAGACTTTCTCGCGTATGTTGCGATGCGGACAAAAGATATATTTCACGTCGCAGCGTTAATGGCTTACACAGAATCGTGGTAGAAGACACACTCATAGGAAAACCTTTATCCTGCAGGGGTTAAACCTGGCTTTAGGTGATAATGAGGGCAAAGCTGAGAGGACGGTATAGATTCTAAGCAAGCCTCATAAATCTAACAATATTCCGAGACACGTCCTTGACACGTCACGTGGAGCTGTCAAAGAGAATGATTTTAATAATTAAAAAAACTACAGCACGCTTCCTCTTTTCAGCTTTCCAAGAGGTATCGAAAGAGATGAACCCGAACATAAAGCTATTTGCCTACACCCGTCGTCCGCTGAGCACGTCACCAGATTCCGTTAAAGTCGTGGACTCTTCCAACGACTTTACGTCTATGTTGGACACGACACCGCCGGCGCAATGGACCTTAGCTGATGGAGAAGGCTTCAATGGGAAACTACTTTATATCTACACCTCTGGAACCACTGGGCTGCCGAAGGCTGCCGTAATATCTTCTTCGAGGTTAGTATCTCGTCTGAATCTTTGATTAAGTATTTTTAATAAAGGTCGCCGTAGTGGAAACTGGCTTGGTAGGATATGTTCATTGCCATTAATTTTAATACTTTCTAGCAGTTTCGTTGCCATGATCACGTAGACATCTACATAATTCAAAGAAGTCCTAATCAAATTTGTTCTCACTGGTATTATGTTAAGCAGTAGTACCTACGTTTCTTGCCAGTTAGCCAGAGATCGAATGTAAATTTGTTTCATTTGACTTTATCTGTTCGATTTCGGTGAAGGCATCACCGAAATCGTGTAGACTAGAAAGAAGACTTGTTTTGTATGCTATACCTTCACAATAACTCACATACTCGGCAGATTGTATGAATTGAATTTCAATGTGAAAAAATTTAACAATGACAATTGTTAATGTGCCGTATTGAGACAGTTATTGTAAAAACACCTAAAATTTCTCACGACATACTACTTTTGCTTCAGAATTGCAGTGTATAAAGGTATGAAGGAGAAAATTATGATGATGATGAAGTGGTTAAAAAAAATCAGCCAAAGGCGAGTCGGACTCATAGACGAAGGGTTCCGTACCATCGTGTGTAAATATTCTGTAAATATTTCAAGCATCTACAGACAGACAGAGAGACGGACATACTGACAGAAGGACATCGGAGTCTTAGAATTAGGGTCTCGTTTTTACCCTTTGAGTACAGATCCCTAAAATAGCTGACGCACTGACGTCTATTTAACACTATAATGTTAAGTTTCTTAATTGGTGATCATAAACTTGTCAGGTAATATAGTTAAGACTTTGTTCGGAGTAAAGTTTAATTTGTCGGTCATAACAGGATATTATTATTCTACGAGTATTTCAGAGAGTAAAAGTTGTTTCCGTGTGAGTTCAGTTTTTTTCGAAGGAATATGACAAACGTGATAAAACTTACACAGCATTTTGTACCTATTACCAAACCAAGTCTTTAAGAGCTCACGTGCAGCGGTCGACTGATTCTGGCTGTTGGTGATGATAGTGATTGCAATTTCGCAAGTTCTGCAAGTCAATTTCGATATAAGCACTATAGTATTAAATATGAACTTTCCCGAATACCACCTTCCTTCTCCTTTCTCTTACATAATTAAACCGCTTTCTATGACCCCAATACTATCAGGCATCATCATTACGGCAAAGTTTAACTGCAACCAGCACGATTTTATAAGAGATAAGAATATATGTTTATAGATATAGATTCAATTATTAACTATGTTGTTTCTGATATTATTATATCAGGTCACACTGCAAGCCAAAGGCCTCCATTGTCTATGCATTGTTTTATTTCGCCGTTGTTTTATTTTGAAAGTACCTAAATTAAATATGCCGTTGAGGCAGACCAAGGAGCGCGATGTTCTGGAACTATCATAGGGATTGGAGGAAATTGCCGTACAAGACAGGGATTTATCCCTGTTCTTTGCAGTGCATGATGGCCTATGCCCAGGGGTAAAATATACTAATTCATTATAATTTAGACTATACAGCGCGATATAGCCTCAATACTTAACTATTTGTACGGTTCATAGTAGAAGAAGCTCTAGTCTTAGGGTTTATCCCTGTCCTTTGCAGGACACGCATAAGGCCTATGCCCAGGTGTAAAATAAACTAATTAATTATAATATTATATCATACAGCTCCCTCAAAACTTAACTATTCGTACGGTTCATTGTAGAAGAAGCTCTTGTCTAATTGTTCAAATCTGTTCTATAATTAAAGGCACTGAGCTATACCAGGTATTTTATCATCACCATCACAGCCGTAGTTGTCCACTTACTGATTATGAAGGGCTGTTGCCATACTCACCACGCTTAGCAGGCGGGTTAGTTTGGCGAGGTATTCATATTGGACAATTGGAAAAATCAAGTAATAAATCAAGATTATTTAAACCTCTAATAATTTCAGAATGGTGTTCATGGCATCAGGCGTCCACTACCTCGGCGGTTTACGCACCAGTGACGTCATATACTGTCCCATGCCTCTCTACCACTCCGCTGGAGGCTGTATAACTATGGGACAATCGTTTATCTTCGGCTGCACCGTCGCTATTCGGACCAAATTCTCAGCCTCATCGTACATCCCTGATTGCATCAAGTTCAATGCCACGGTGAGTTATATTTATGTGTATTATTTCACCAGTGACGTCATATACTGTCCCATGCCTCTCTACCACTCCGCTGGAGGCTGTATAACTATGGGACAATCGTTTATCTTCGGCTGCACCGTCGCTATTCGGACCAAATTCTCAGCCTCTTCGTACATCCCTGATTGCATCAAGTTTAATGCCACGGTGAGTTATCTTTATGTGTATTATTGCACCAGTGACGTCATATACTGTCCTATGCCTCTCTACCACTCCGCTGGAGGCTGTATAACTATGGGACAATCGTTTATCTTCGGCTGCACCGTCGCTATTCGGACCAAATTCTCAGCCTCTTCGTACATCCCTGATTGCATCAAGTTCAATGCCACGGTGAGTTATATTTATGTGTATTATTTCACCAGTGATGTCATATACTGTCTTATGCCTCTCTACCACTCCGCTGGAGGCTGTATAACTATGGGACAATCGTTTATCTTCGGCTGCACCGTCGCTATTCGAACCAAATTCTCAGCCTCTTCGTACATCCCTGATTGCATCAAGTTCAATGCCACGGTGAGTAATCATCATCATCATCTCAGTCGTAGGACTTCCGCTGCTGGACGAGGGTCTCCCTCATGAATCTCCAAGAACATAAGGGGGTTGTTGCCATACTCGCCACGCTTTGCAGGCGGGTTGGTGAGCACAATACGGGATGTTGATACACGAAAACTAGCAGCTGCCTGTCTGCCGGAGGAATCCCTTTGCAAGTTCGTACTGCGGCAAGAGAGGAGAGGCTACATTCTAGCGGCGCGGGGTGCCAGCTGTATTCTGATAACATGATTGTCAAATCATGTTATTCGATTACGTCACATAATAGTTGTAATCTATCGATGGCCGCAATGGTCAGGAAGGTGCTGATGGGTTTAAAGTCATAAGGCTCTTCGTACGCGTTAAATTGTGACCTAAACGTGTTTCGTACTTCTTGTTTGCGCCTGTCCAGTACAACAACCCATAACTGGAAGTGTCTTATAAAGTATACTTCCTTGTCTGTCTATCTGTCAAGTCGATTCTCAGGAACGGGTGGAGGGATCAGTTGAAATTAATATCAAATACCTAGGTCTGTTTTCCCTAGTAGCTGTGAAAAAAACTAAGTCAACGCAATCACATGCCTCTGAAGTCGCATTTTTAAACACTCGCAAGGGAATCAAATTCAATGGGGTAATTACTTCGTTTGCCGTTGACCTAGAATCATGAATTTTCTTAAGATAGCAGCAAGATATATTTTCCTTAAAACTCACGTAAGAGTTTACGAAGTTACGTCACAATACAATATTTTTTTAATATATTCGAAGAAAAATAGGGGGTAGGTACATATTTGAGACTTGATTCCCGCGACGGTCGGGCGGCCGAACTTTTAAATACCACAAGTTTGTATGTAATAATTAATATTTTTTTATTTTTTATTAAGCCGTGTTGGCCGAATGGTATGTACCCCCGACTTTCAATCCGAAGGTCGTGGGTTCGATACCGGCCGTGCACCAATGGATTTTTATTACTTGTAAAATGTATGTGCACACTTAACACGTGCTTTAACGGTGAAGGAAACATCGTGAGGAAACCCGCGGCTTAGTTAGCTTCAAACGTATTGACCTGTTTTTTTCCTCTGAATATTAGGTAGTCACCTAGATAGTCACCTAGAGAAGCTGAGAGGATGTTATAGGTGCTGGGCAAGCCTAATGCATTTAACAATGTCCAGGCACTTCAGAGTCCCGTACAGCATGATTACCAGTTGCTGACGCTGTATAAATCATCTTTAATAGATGCAAAAGGCCTTTATGTACGGAACAGTACACGAGCAGTCCTCCTTGGTCTTGGCCGCACTAATAACTTCTGATGTAACCTCATAGTTATTATGTATTTTTTATGGTAATTAGTTGGAACGTGGAACTACCACCGGTTTCACTGTTTTAGTTAGGTACTGCCCCGACCAACAAAAACTCAAGATATCGTATTTTTTTTTTAATTTTTTTTTTTATCAATTTTACTAGATGGTCTGATATGAAAATGACTTCACTTAAATAGTAATAAAGAACGATTATAACAATCGTTTTTTATTACTTTTTAATTAAAAAAAACATGTTTGTGGTTGTAATAGGTATTTTTATTTGTATGTACGGCAACTCTTCGCGGAGGTCAATAACCCGGTCAAGAATCGGCTGGCTTTTAGGTTGTCATTATCGTATAATCAGCTGTTGAAGTTAAAATTTTCATCGTCTTTTCTTGAATAAAAATCACTGAATTCTGAAAAGTCGTAAAGCAAAAGTTGTTCCTTGGGATGGTCAGAATCATCCCATTACGGCTAAGTACACATGTTATATATAAGTTATATATAATATAATACACGTTGTATAGAAAAACATCCAGAACACCCTGAACAAATATCTGGAGATCTTATTCTATCAGCCGTCTGGTTTCCATATTACAAGCTTTGTTGAGTTTGGTTTGTGACTGGATGCATTGATATAAATCGTATCAATGACTAGATGCTGCTGTGAGTAGTGTCCTTTATTTATTAATTTTATATAGAAACATACTTGAAGGATTTTAGGGATAACGCTTATGATGATGGTGAATAGTGATCAGGGCTTATGAATTGGCTTGCTCTTGCGTGCGACGAAAAACCGATTGTAGTGTTTTCTTACCGTATCCGTTTGTATAAAAATTACTATCAATCATTTATTTAAAAATCATAACAAAGTATTACATAATTAAGCGCAATTTTCAAGACCACCTCCGGCGCTAGTTAAAAACTGTGTTACGGCAAGGTTAGTCTCTTCAATCATGCACACATATAACAATACCTTACAGAGATGTGATTACATACCTTTCAGACTAACATTATATTATGTAATTAACTATAAATACTGTTACGGCTACTTTTTGTGAGGTCACAAGCAACAAATAAAATTAAAATAATAAAGAAGATACATTTCAAGAATCTTAAATTTTTGATAAGGTTTTCATTTCCTTGAAAAGATCTCTTTTTAGTACAAAAGTATACTTATATATTTTTGTTCTGTTTTGACTCAGATGGAATACAATGGTATTTGTAGAGCTACGAATCAGAATGTAGGTACATAATTAACCGTGACTCAGATTAGATGAAAGAAGGCGAGAACTGGATCTAAAACGTGACCAACTCAAAATAAAACCGCCTTCTAATAAAAAATATAACTACGTTAATGGTACCCTAACTTGCGCTGTTCGCTTCCGTACGTTTAGCGCAAAGATCGTGTACATAAGTCATTTAAAAGCTAAACACCCAAGTCTCTAAATAAGTTAAAAAAAAGAAAGCCAAGTCACTGCAGCCGAAAACGGCTAGATGGATTATTATTATTTTTAATAATTAGCCGTACTCTGCTTATTACATGAAGCTATCACATTCGCGTGAGATATGTATTTGTAAGACTTGTAATTAACAATACTGCGATATCTTTCACGATTATACTTTTTGCTATTAGAAAACGAGCTTTCATCAGTCTTTACGATGTGATTCACATTGTTTTAAAATCTTAACTCCCATAACTGCAGATCTGTAAAGTCGGTTAAAGGGGAAAGCGAGTGCACACTTCGATGTGAATGCATCGGATATGATCTTTGAGGAGAAAGCTGAGTGCTATCGAATTGTCATTCGGATGCTTAGTACCTGTTTTTGTTTGGTTGCGACACGGAGATCAGACGATCTTTTGACTATGGATTACCTTTTGAACGTGGCGCTTACTGTTAAGTGCAAATGCAAGTTAATTAAGAGGGGCCAATCCAACTTACTTTTCATACAACCGCTCGTACGTGGGTGTGGCGTCGTAATAGATCTTTCTATGAAACTTTTGATCGAATAGGTATCTTGTGCACTATATCTAGGTTTCTATCCAAACAAAAAATCAAAATTTGGAGAAACAAATTTTATACTGAATTTGTTTCTCCAAATTTAGAACTAAATTTCAAAATTTTGCCCCTCTTAATACCTGTTTTTGTTTGGTTGCGACACGGAGATCAGACGATCTTTTGACTACTTTTGACTATGGATTACCTTTTGAACGTGTCGCTTACTGTTAAGTGCAAATGCAAGTTAATTAATTACACAGCAACATGAACAGCTTTGTGTTATGAACTTAGAGAAAAGTTTATATTTTGACGATTCTTGTCTAGTCAAACATTATGTTTCGTTGAATTGAAATTGTCGTGGCTTGACATCATTTAATAAATACTGTAGGTATATTTCTTACGGCTTTCACCACTTACCTAACTTATTATCATCTTGCTGACGTTTCGTACCTTCCGGGTCATGGCTGTTCATATGACTGAATGTCCAAATAGTGCCTATGTATATATATATAAAACCTATGTGCTAAATAATACGAGTAGACCATTTAGAGGCGGCCACGAACGGTGCTCATGAAGAAGGGCCACTAAAAGCAGCAAGATGCTAATAAGTTAGGTATGTAGTAAAAGCCGTGTTATATTTGTTAAAGTATTACCCGACTGCCAAGGAAAGATATTGTTTCTTCTCGTTTTAAATACACACTATTAATCAAGATGGTACTTATGTCCAAATATGAATGTTGCTGTGGGGTGCCGGCAGTACAATGTAGCCTCTCCCTTCTTGCCCGTGGATGCAGTAAGAATCTGCCAAGGGATACCTCCGGATGGTCAGCGGTGCGTCTTTCCGTGTGTCAACGTTCCGTACTACGCTCGTCAACCCGCCCGCCAAGCGTGGCGAGTATGGCAACAACTCTTCATGATCTTGGAGATGCATGAGGGAGGCCTTTATCCAGCACTCCATGTGGACAGCAGTCTTACGCCTGAGTAATATTAACAAGGTTAAATCATGTTTTATATATCAGTGCCTCAAAATCAATTAAAAATTTAAATTTATTTTGATTACTCCAAAAAGTTCAAGTCCCTAAAAGAAGATGTAGCTTAAAACTTTATTCGGATTATAACGACATGATGAAAAAACTAAACACGTTTTTCAACCAAATGTTTGTGTTGCGATGTGATCAACTATTTGTTTTTATACTTACATAAGACCATTTGATCTCATTGTAATATATTTAATCTTTCTGGGCATTATAATAAAATAACATAAACACGGGAATTTATCGCGTATTACCTTTGATTATTCCCGACGTTTCGACTGTTTCAACAATCGTGGTCCCGGGTGGACTGGAGATTTCATTGGAGTGTCCATCAAGAAGCGATGGTGGTTCTGCAACTACCCTCACTTTGTCTTCAGAACTCGGTAAGGCCGCGTTTACATTGCGGCACACAACACTAACCGTCTTCACTATGCAATGTTACATCACGACGCGCTACACCTACTTATCACTGGATTCCAAGATATAGGGAGCCTAAATCCATCTTCACGGTTGAAATTCGGGTGTTCTTTGATTTCGATTGCCTCACGAATCATTCTCCGGTAATATTGACGTTCATTGGCAAGAATTTTAGGATCGTGAAGCTCAATCCAATGGCCAGGTCCCGAATCCACTAGGTGTTCTGCTATCGCTGATTTATTTACCTGGCGGTTCTTAACTGCAGCAATGTGTTCCAGTCGGAACTTATAGAGAACTAGGTACATAGAGATCGACACCATTATATAAATAATTTTAATTAAAAAACATCAAGGTATTTTACTATAAGCGTTCAGTCAGGAGGCTACCAGAGCTTTCTAAAGCTTGCCATTCTAAAGGATAAAGCTGACTAGACAAAGGTTAAAAAAACTAGGATTTAATTTAATTATCTGAGAGAGGAAAGTGGAAGAGGAAACACTGTGCCAACTGCGACTCTGCCGACCCCGCATAGAGTGGGATAAGGGCAGGGAGATAATCATCATCATCATCATCTCAGCCGTAAAACGTCCACCACTGAACACAGGGCTCCCTCATGGATTCTCCATGAGGGGTAGTTGCCATACTCACTATACGCTTGGCAGGCGGGTTAGCGAGCGCAATACGGGGTGTTGATACACTGAAAGACGCTCCTGCCCATTTTCCGGAAGTATCCCTTATCAAGCTCTTACTGCATCCATAGGAGGGGCAACATTCTACTGCTGGCACTTAAGTATAGATTACAAACACTAACTGAAGTTAATCTTTCCAGGCGGCTCACTACATTGGCGAGATGTGCCGGTACATTCTCACCACTAAACCAGCCGCGACGGACACTCAGCACAAAGTCAGGACTGTCTATGGAAACGGAATGAGACCCACGGTTAGTATTATACATATACATATATATATTTTTATATAAATATAATTTCAGCTATAAAACGTCCACTGATGAACACATGCACCCCACGGCATATCGGCTTTTTTATAATACTGGACATTAAAATATGTTGTATTTTTTGTATTTTAGATTTGGACAGAATTCGTGAAGCGCTTCAACATCAAAAAGGTCGTTGAGTTCTACGGAGCTACGGAGGGGAACGCGAACATAGGTGAGTTGATGACTTCACATGTTGCAAATGAGTTGAGGTTACGAAAGGGCGTTTCAAAGTGCAAATAACTATGCATACCTACATTTTTAACCAAATACATGTCTTTAAATATCTTTGCGTAAATTAAAATGAAGGTTTTTTTTCATTCTCGCACTTGGAAAAAAGTTTTCTGGAGCGAACGAACTCAATCTTGTACCTTACTCAATTTAAATGTGTTTTGCTCCAAATGAATAGACACTTTTTGACTTTGAGAAGTAATAATAACAAACTACCTGCTTAAAAAATGTGTGTGCGAAACCAGTTGTAAGCAATATTCTAGGTAGTAGGTATTATAATTATGTTACACAATACAATTTTGTATAAAGAAGAGTTAGGGTCATTGCTCGAAAACCCTTTAGTGTGTATTTGTTATTGTTGCCAACTTTACCTTCTTTATCAAGAAGGCCGACAATAATGAGGATATCTCTACACTACATAGGTATAATTTACACACTTAGATAAGTACTAAGATATTGACTTGGATAAGTCCTTTCACATCTATTATGGATGATTTATACAGCGTCAGCAACTGGTATTCATGTTGAACAGGATGCTACAGTGCCTGGGACATTGTTAGATGGATTAAGCTTGCCTAACACCTAAGCCAACCTCCCAGCTTAATCGGCTATTAGTCACAGGAAATACCAGGTCAACATGCCTAAAGCTGGCTAAGCCGCGGGTTTCTACACGATGTTGTCCTTCACCGTTAAAGAACGTGTTAAATGTGCACATAAGTACATTTTTCAAGAAAGAAAAATACACCTAGATACTTGTACCTATGTACGTGTATTAGGAAGATCAGTAGGTACACAGAAGGCTACGTAGAATTAAATTATAGGTACTCTTCTTAGCAATTACCTACCTACTTGATGGAACCTAATCATATCTACCTACCTGCATATTATTGCAAGTCACCGAGAATCATTTTAGTTTTATTGCAATTGCTATATGGAGAAGATGATAATCATTATTTATTATTACCGAACCCACCGGCTTTGCCTGTAATGTGTCATACCTACTTCATCATCATTTCATCCCAGTGTCAACCACTGCAGGATAGAGTCCCTCTTTCACTTTTGTTAGACTAGTCTTGCCAGTCGTCAGTAGTGACGTCAGTTGCAAGAACGTGCTGTCATTTTTGACACCTGTCAAAAATATTGCTATGGAACTTGATGATTCAAGTTAAAAATGCATTAACATAGATTATGTACGCTAAAATATTTTGTAAATTTCGAAAATGAATCTACTGGATTACAAATAAAAAACTCTCACTAGATCCAGTATACGAAAAACTTTAAATCCTGGATCTGTTGATTTGATCTAGTGAGAGTGATCCTCAATTTTGTGCTTCTTGCATCCATTTTTATTTCATTTATTCATTTTTGCGATACATGGGTAAATAGATGACAATAAATAACACTCATGTGCATCCATGATCGACTTTTAAAGCATGCAAGATCTGCACTCAAAGTCAAAGTCAATTAGTGTTTATTCAATAGAGCAAAACGCTACATAGAATAGACAATTTACAAAAGAAGACCAAGACATATTTAAAATGAATAAAGCATATAATTGAATTCGTTCACTTCAGATAACTTTTTTTCTAAGTGAGGGGAAGAAGTAGTATATGGGTAAATAGGTCACAATTAGATAACACTGATGTGCATCCATGATCTACTTTTGAAGCATGCAAGTTCTGCAGAGTGCCCCGCGATTTTAGCTTTGTCATCCACCTATGTTACACGTTTTCTTGCACCAATATTATTGTTATTCTCATTTCGGTTAAGAATTTTGCCAGAAATTATTATAAAAGCGCACTGAATATAAACTTTTGTTCAATATTTATATTGTCTTTATGACCGCCGATTTCTGCACGAGGGGGTGAAGTTCAGGTGCCTGGCTCGGGACCCACCGCTCCGCAACACGACGGCGACATCACGTGTGCCCTAGTATTAAGTTATATACATATAATCTATATAAAAAATAAAAGAAAGTCGTGTCTATAGTTGCTTGAAATAAAGATTGTATTAAGTATATTATTATTTATTTGAATATTTCAGTGAACATTGACAACAGAACGGGTGCAATCGGCTTCGTGTCCAGAATCATTCCGGCGGTGTACCCGATCGCCATTCTGAAGGTGGATCAGGATACCGGGGAACCTATCAGGGACAGAAAGGGACTGTGCCAGGTATGATACCTTTACAAAGTCATAGTTCATATCGTTTATAACTTATAAGTTTGTAAAATTAAAAGTTTTAAGTAACCCTTACCTAGGTAAGGGTTACTTAAAACTTTTAATTTTATGGGTTTTAAGGTTTTGTAGGTAGGACTAGTCCTACTACCTATTAAGGTACCTACACATTACAAAAAAAATATGGTAACCTCGTCGTCGCTGTCATCAGTACCCCTGTTGGGGTCACTGGGTGGGGCCTCGAGGTTTGTCCTCTTTACCCCGGCTTCCACTCCAGGGGTTACAACCCCTGGGTCATTCGATAATTGCCTTGAGGGCTGGAATCTTGAATGCATTATTAATGGTGGTGATCTTCAACGCTCCCTATTGAAGAAGGTTCCGTGGCTGTGATAGCCACTGGCCTTTGCAATCTTTGCAATCTACACATGCGGCGGCGGCGGTGGTTCTTAAACATGTTTTATCAAAATTAAAAATATTCAAATTTATGGGGGTGAAAGAGGGGATGATTTTGGTATCAAATGAAAGGAAATTATGCGTGAAAAGCAAATCTGAAAGTTATTTATACAGGGTGTAAAAGGACAACTACCGAAAACTTGGGGAGGTCAATGTACTCGTCAATATGAACAAATTTAACTAAGGAACTTTTGCTGTAAAAAATGTAAAGAAACAGCAGTTCCATATATTTTAGTAAAGTAGGTATTGTACTTTTGTATGGAACAGCTGTTTCTTCACATTTTTTTACACCCTGTATATAAATCGGTCGAGCCAGTCAGGGAGCGTTCAAGTATAACGTGAAGCAATTTTTATTTTTTTTATTTTTTCTTTTGCAATTACAATCATAAACCAAACTAAAATAATATATATTTCTTAAAATATAATTCGTTTTTAAGGAAACGATCGAACAAAAACGAAAACATTTAAAATAAAATCAGCCATAATAAAATAATAGAATAAAATAAAATACAATTCAATTGGAATTACTGCTCCTCTGTCCACGGGTGTGCCAGCCAGGCCACTGATTCTTTCGTTACTGGCACCCGGAGAGCAGACGAAGAGGATTCCGTAATTGTTAACCCGCTTGCATCAACTTCGTCTTCGTCGAGCCAATCGGCGTCGGGATGTTTCACAGCGGCGCACAATGCAGAGAAGCTCATTTGCCCCGCTTGCAGTATGGAGCTTAAAAAAATCCTATCCTGTAAGCCATTTTACCCCCCAAATTCGTTACGTAATACTTGAACGCTCCCTCATGAAATATGAGGGTTGAAAGTAGGGGTGAACAATCGAATGTTTACAAATATACCCAAGTGTGGTATAAAATGTCAGGGCATGATGTGTACATTGCAAAACTGAGGGTACACATTACAAAAAAGTAACCTCAGAGACTAGTTAAAGTGTCGGGGGTTACTTAAAATAAACGTGTAAACTATTATTATATATGTACCATGTATGTCTAGGAGTTGGGCGTTGACACTGCCACACAGTTGTAAAGCTTCGGTAGTGTCATCGTTTCATTAGAATTGAAGTGCCTTTGTAACATGTCTAAATAAATGACTTTTTATCTTTTTATCTTATCGTTTATTATTATTCTACTTCCAGCTAGCGAAACCCAACGAGCCTGGCGTGTTCATTGGGAAGATAAAACCCAACAACCCGTCTCGAGCTTTCCTCGGCTACGTCGACAAAGAGGCGTCCGATAAGAAGATCGTCAGAGACGTATTCACTTTTGGAGATTCTGCATTTCTATCAGGTACGTTATATTCACATTAGCACACGGTTCGTGTCGTACAGTGCGGGGAGTAGAATGGTGCCCCTCCTCTCTTGCCTGTGAATCCAGTAACAATACTTTTGGAAGCCATGGAAAGCCAAGGAATACTTTTGTAAGATGGACGTAAAGACGCTGCTGCGTCTTTACGTTAGGTTAGGTTAGGCAATGTAGCGTACTGCGCTCGCCAAACTGCCTGCCGAGCGTGGTGAGTATGGCAACAACACCTCATGATATATTTTATGATTTTTGGCAGGTTAGTTTTTTAACTTTCAGAACCGATTACCAAATATATGTATGTATTATTCATTAGTCTTTTTAAACTTTCGCGATCGCAACATAAAACGAAAATACGCCGAAAATCGCGCTGGCAACCCTAGTTTCACAGAATGAGTCCCCTCTCGCACCCCTTTTGTCGTTCCTTCCCCTCAACGCCCTAAAAACAGACAGACAGGTAGTAAATTATAATAATAATATTTTCCAGGTGACATCCTAGTGGCAGACGAGCTTGGGTACTTGTACTTCCGCGACCGCACGGGCGACACGTTCCGATGGCGCGGCGAGAACGTCTCCACCACTGAGGTGGAGGCCGCCGTCTCCAAAGTCGCGGACCAGAGAGACGCAGTCGTCTACGGCGTATTGGTAAGTACGAACTTGGATGTTGATGACATCCTTCCTAGTAGCTGACGTAGGCTATCTGTTATTTCGCGACCGCACGGGCGACACGTTCCGCTGGCGCGGCGAGAACGTCTCCACCACTGAGGTGGAGGCCGCCGTCTCCAAAGTCGCGGACCAGAGAGACGCAGTCGTCTACGGCGTATTGGTAAGTACGAACTTGGATGTTGATGACATCGTTCCTAGTAGCTGACGTAGGCTATCTGTTATTTCGCGACCGCACGGGCGACACGTTCCGCTGGCGCGGCGAGAACGTCTCCACCACTGAGGTGGAGGCCGCCGTCTCCAAAGTCGCGGACCAGAGAGACGCAGTCGTCTACGGCGTATTGGTAAGTACGAACTTGGATGTTGATGACATCCTTCCTAGTACTTAGCTGACGTAGGCTATCTGTTATTTCGCGACCGCACGGGCGACACGTTCCGCTGGCGCGGCGAGAACGTGTCCACCACTGAGGTGGAGGCCGCCGTCTCCAAAGTCGCGGACCAGAGAGACGCAGTCGTCTACGGCGTATTGGTAAGTACGAACTTGGATGTTGATGACATCCTTCCTAGTACTTAGCTGACGTAGGCTATCTGTTATTTCGCGACCGCACGGGCGACACGTTCCGCTGGCGCGGCGAGAACGTGTCCACCACTGAGGTGGAGGCCGCCGTCTCCAAAGTCGCGGACCAGAGAGACGCAGTCGTCTACGGCGTATTGGTAAGTACGAACTTGGATGTTGATGACATCCTTCCTAGTACTTAGCTGACGTAGGCTATCTGTTATTTCGCGACCGCACGGGCGACACGTTCCGCTGGCGCGGCGAGAACGTCTCCACCACTGAGGTGGAGGCCGCCGTCTCCAAAGTCGCGGACCAGAGAGACGCAGTCGTCTACGGCGTATTGGTAAGTACGAACTTGGATGTTGATGACATCCTTCCTAGTACTTAGCTGACGTAGGCTATCTGTTATTTCGCGACCGCACGGGCGACACGTTCCGCTGGCGCGGCGAGAACGTGTCCACCACTGAGGTGGAGGCCGCCGTCTCCAAAGTCGCGGACCAGAGAGACGCAGTCGTCTACGGCGTATTGGTAAGTACGAACTTGGATGTTGATGACATCCTTCCTAGTACTTAGCTGACGTAGGCTATCTGTTATTTCGCGACCGCACGGGCGACACGTTCCGCTGGCGCGGCGAGAACGTGTCCACCACTGAGGTGGAGGCCGCCGTCTCCAAAGTCGCGGACCAGAGAGACGCAGTCGTCTACGGCGTATTGGTAAGTACGAACTTGGATGTTGATGACATCCTTCCTAGTACTTAGCTGACGTAGGCTATCTGTTATTTCGCGACCGCACGGGCGACACGTTCCGCTGGCGCGGCGAGAACGTGTCCACCACTGAGGTGGAGGCCGCCGTCTCCAAAGTCGCGGACCAGAGAGACGCAGTCGTCTACGGCGTATTGGTAAGTACGAACTTGGATGTTGATGACATCCTTCCTAGTACTTAGCTGACGTAGGCTATCTGTTATTTCGCGACCGCACGGGCGACACGTTCCGCTGGCGCGGCGAGAACGTGTCCACCACTGAGGTGGAGGCCGCCGTCTCCAAAGTCGCGGACCAGAGAGACGCAGTCGTCTACGGCGTATTGGTAAGTACGAACTTGGATGTTGATGACATCCTTCCTAGTACTTAGCTGACGTAGGCTATCTGTTATTTCGCGACCACACGGGCGACACGTTCCGCTGGCGCGGCGAGAACGTCTCCACCACTGAGGTGGAGGCCGCCGTCTCCAAAGTCGCGGACCAGAGAGACGCAGTCGTCTACGGTGTTGAGGTAAACTTCCTACTTAATGGGATCACTCAGATCCACTGAGATCTGGATCAACTGAGTTTTTTCTGGCTGTAACTCTCAGTAGATCTTGTTTTTAGAAAAGTAATAAATTATGGATCTAGTGTGAGTTTTTACGCACAGTAGATCCAGTTTGTAAACTTTAGCTACGTAAATGCGATTATAACTTGAAGAAGAATTAATCTTTAAGTTCCAAATTTCAGCAAAAAAGAAAAAAAGTGTTACGAAACCAATACTCCAGTGTTCACGTTCACTAATCAAGTGGGCAACGCTGCATTGCATTGCGCTTGTCACGCTGAGACAGAGTTGTAAGGTCTCATGTTATGTTTAATTTCTCCATTTCCTAATTCCTTTCTTTTATCCAGGTTGCCAACACGGAGGGTCGCGCAGGTATGTGCGGTATACTCGACGTGGACGCCACTTTAGACCTAGATAAGCTCGTGAAAGACATGGCTAGAGATCTGCCGAAGTACGCCCGACCCATCTTCATCAGACTGATGACAACCGTTGACATGACTGGTGAGATACATATATTACAATTGTTCTCTGTTCAATGGCCATTTATCAAACTCTTATATTCAGGCACAATTTACTATTACGTAATTGAGAGATCTCTCATCTCAGCTGGACCACTGTCCACGTCCACAGCTGGACATAGGCCTCCCTCATGGATCTCCAACATCTTAAGGGGGTTGTTGCCAAACTCACCGCGCTTGGCAGGCTGGATGGCGAGATGTACGGGATGGTTGAAATACGAAAAGACGCTGCTGATAAAAAGTAGAGATAGGTACTTCCAAGTAACTACTCGTAATTATTGTTAAGCAAAAATACGTGCAAACGCTTATGCATGCCAGTAATAAGTTGAGGCGCTTGGTTAAAGTTAATTACTACGAGTATCACACTCTAGCCGGTGTTATATTTTCTTTGACTGTAGCCTTTGATCTGGACAAAATGTAAACAAAATGAAAATGAAAGAAAAATGAAACAAACCCTAAATATTTACTAACAAAGCGTTGCTGGGCGACCACCGACAGCAACCATAAGACATAGATTTTTTTTACTAACGTAAACAGATCTAGCAAGAGTGCGAGGGAGAAGAAAGTCTCTTACGGTATATAGAAAGCAAGATAGAAAAGGAAAACCATTGCCAAGGTTTACTTACAAACTTTATGAGTTAGTAGGTGCCATTTCATATTACGCGACCTCTGAGACCACAGTCCTAGTTTAGAGAGAAACGTACGCTTGGCGACACACAAAACCGTGCTGTGATCATCAGCTTAGTTTAGTATAGTTTCGGTTCGGTGGTCTGTAAGAAATCTTAGTAAACGACAAGACCGCCTTTTGTGAAATGTATTTCTTACACTAAATAACATTTTATTTAATATATTTATTTTATTAACCACTTATCATTTCAACAGGAACATTCAAGCTGAGGAAAGTGGACCTGCAGAAAGAAGGCTACAACCCATCCGTGGTCAAAGACAAACTGTTCTACTTAGATCCAAAATTAGAGAAATACGTACCTTTAGGAGAAGATGAATACAATAAAATTGTTTCTGGCCAAATTAGACTGTGATTGAGTACCGTAGAGTACTACATGTGAATTTAAAAAAATGGCATTTGACACAGCTTTACCAGGAGCCCAGCAAAGCTGGGATGGAACGGGTTGGCTGATAGACTTAGTCGTGTAACGTATACCCCATGTATTTACATACAACAAAATGTTAAGAAGTAAATATCTGCTGAACATGCGTCGGCAATCGAACCCGCAAACTCCTGTGTGTCAGACACTGGAGTTGAGGGTTCGTAACACCACTTCGCTACAGAAGCCGTCTATTGAGAATATAATGGATCGTGTGATATTACGCTGTGACTGTGACTGAAAACCGAGATGGTTCAATTTGATTTATACTTGTAAATAGTAGACAAATAAATTATTTAGTTAGGTTATACAGGCTATATTATAACATTGAGTACTAAGCCGAAAGGGGGGTTTCAGCCCACGAAAACAAGTAGTTTTAGAAGGAAAAGAATCGGGAATTCGTTGTTTTTTCTTTTTTTTATATTTTTATTTATAATTTTACTAGATGGTGTGATGTGAAAATGATCATGAGGTCATAATCAAACAATAAGGTCATAAACAAAAAAAAAATGTTTTTTTTTTACTTTTTAATAAAAAAAACCTGTTTGTGGTTTATTTTTTATTTGACCTCTTCGCGGAGGTCAATGACCCTGTCAGGAATCAAGGTTCCGTCGGTCCCATCATGGTTTTTAGATTGTCATTATCGTATAATCAGCTGTTGAAGTTAACACTTTCGTGGTCTTTTCTTAAATGAAAATCACTGAATCTTGAAAAGTCGTAGAACAAAAGTTGTTCCTTGGGATGGTTAAAATCACCCCATTTCGGCTTAGTACACATGTTATGATACACCCTGTATAAATGTAAATGGAACTGGGATTTGGTAAACTTATTTAATTGGGTTTTTCAATGTAAATTATAAGCGTATTTAGAATAGATAGATATTTGTATACGATATTAGATCTAAGCCATAATGATATTGTAGATCTATAAGATCGAACACCAATAAATTGTTGTGTTTATGTTTATGTCTGAAATCAAGTGAGATCAGAAATTATATCCACTTTTTATACCATGAAATTTACATGCCATTTTTTTTTTTCTAATCCAAATCTTGCCGTGGCCACCCGTTGAATGTTGCCCCTCCTCTCTTGGATGCAGTAAGAAAATGCCAAAGAATTCTTCCACAACATCTGCATATCCTTCGGGGATGCTCATGGAATGCTGCCGGGGGCCAGAGTCATTCTCCAGTACTCCAAGGAGTTGGGTTGGCTTGGGTCGGGGTAGTGTCACGGGGGGCAATGCACAATACACCACAATGCGGGACGTCAGCGCAGGTCTAGTAACATCAGAATATAATAGATGCCAAAGGATACCTCCGGAAGATGGGTTGCAGCGTCTTTCCGTGTGTCAACGCTCGCCACCCCAACTGCCAAGCACGGTGAATATGGCAACAATCCCTTCATGATCAGTAGGTACCTTTTTAGAGAACGTTTATGGGAGGCCTATTTTTAGTTACCTATTTATTTCTTACAAAAACTATACAACAAACATTATCAAACAAAGCACTGTAAAAACCAACGTACTTGTTTTCTATGGCTGAGGTGATGATTATGAATCCCAATAACTGGATTACTTTCAAACGCTGAGATTTTTTAATACAATACACTATCAAACCTCTGATATAGTGATAGTTTAATTTAATCAATCACAAATTAATACCGTGGGGTACAGGCAGTACTTAGTTACCCCTCCTCTCTTGCCCGTGGATGCAGTAAAAGCCTGCTAAGGGATACCTCCGGAAGATGGGCAGCAGCGTCTTTTCTTGTACTGCGCTCGCCAAACCGCCTGCCAAGCGTGGTGAGTATGGCAACTACCCTTCATGCAGATCCATGAGGAAGGCCTGTGTTGGGTTGTGGGCGTTTTACGGCTGAAATGATGATGATGAAATTAATTACATTCCGAACCCCTAAAGTATCGTCCTGCTTTCATACTTCAAAAAATGTCGCTCGACCATCCTCCCATCATATGGAACTACTAAGCTAACAGCTGAAGAATAAGCTTACCGGATATATCTAAGTAACAGGTCCTGGATCTCCAAGACCAAATGGGGGTTGTTGCCATACTCATTAGGTAGGTATGTACGCTTGGCACGCGGGTTGCCGTGCTCAGTACGGGATCTTGATACTTGAAAAGAAGCTGTTTCTCGGAACATCGGTAGCCCCGTCTATAACAAGACCCCATCTCACGTAATGTGTCCTCCGAAATGGCTAGTCAAAAGCGGCCCAACTCTAACTATACCGACTACGCTAAGACAACCACCGTGATTTTATTCTTAGGTCTAGGCGTAACAGTGATGTTTTTTTATTAGCTTGGAAACGAAGCAGACTACCTAGCAGATGCGCGGATTGCATAATCAAGGTTGCCAAAGTTTTTTTATAAGCATTAGTTCATTACCATGCATGAATTAATGCTTATAAAACAACTTTACCTACCTACTTTGAAACTTTATTTAGTAATTTACAAAAAAATTAAATAATGTTTTTTACAAACTTACAAAATATGAAACAATAGGTCAAATCAAATAAATCATTTATTTATGAAAACCTTTACAACATATTACATATTTACCGCAATTATCAAGACCTTACCTCCCGTGCTAGTAATAAACTGTGTTACAGCAAGGTGCCTAATAGGAAGGACAACATAACACTTTTAATTTTACGACAGTAAGTAACACTCCATTTCACATTTCTGCTTACGACTGTACCAAGTATAATTGTTCTGTGGACTGTACACTCATACACTGGAAGTGCGCAGGGCGTAGTATAAGTGCGGGGGACGAAATGCGACTGGAGAGCAAATCGGCGCTACTCACGCCCGCCCTTCATCCCGCATCCCCCAGGTTTTGACTTCTGCGCAATAACGGTCAGCGTTAAGTTTCGTGCCGCTACTATTAGCTAATACTCTTTCCGTTAATGCAATAAATAATAAAAATAGGTAACTAATAGACGAGCTGATTGCTAGTTTAATTTAGTGTTCTCCGGCAATCCGCCACGCCACGCCACGCCACGCCACATCACATCACATCACATCACATCACGTCACGTCACGTCACGTCACATCACGTAACCTTGAGCCAGTAATTGATAGGAAGGCTATACCTACACCCAGCGGTGGCCCGTGGCTATACACACTATATTGATGAGGACAGAACATTTGTTATCATACCGTACCTGTAGTTGGAAAACTAAATAACTAACACATTTTGCGAATTTTTGCATTTCTCTAAAATATAGTTCAAGCTGCATCTTTCTGTCTTAATAACGTTTCTCTATCATATTTTATCAAAAAGTTATGTGAAAATGAAACTTGCAAGTCGGAACAGATGGAAAAATAAACTTCTCAGAATTGACAAAAAAGTAGCGAAGGAAAATTAAATAACCCAGCCATAAATAGACAGGTAAGTGAAATTATGTAATGACTTTGCAACAGCTTAAAGGCCATAAGGTCACTTATTTAGTTTTCCCTCGACACATTTAGGTATGGTCCACCAGAAGCAAATAGAATTGGTAATGTTACTGTTTAAATAACCATTTGTATAATCACTAATTCAATATTAAAGTTATTAGGTAAAGTTAAAGGTATGCTGTTTGGCAACTTACATAAAAGACAAGTTTTAGGTGAATACATTGTATTTCCGTTTGCCATGAATTGACAAGGAATTGCCAAACAATGTGTATAACTGTTGTAATAATCGAGTATTGAATTATTACTTTTAATAACGGTACAATGATTAAAATCCACCTTCGTATATAATAAGTTCTAATAAACAAAATATTACTTCCGATGTCACTGGATTGGTAGATACCAATCCAGAGATATCCGACCAATGAGAGGCTCGCATTCTCCGCCAATAAGACGCTGGTATTATAAGGCGGCGTGGTGACCCAGCGTTTTTGGGAAGAAGCCATTATATCCGCAGGACAGGTAGTGAGCAGTAAGGTACCAAAGTTGAAGCATAAGAATTAAGGCAAAGAGCAAGTTTAAATGTAAAGTGTTAAAAGTACAGAAAGTATGATAAAGTTCTTCATGATAAAGTTTCTCATATCTTTGAGATTATTGCACTTATTATCTCAGAAATGGGATATGACCAGTGACGCCCACAAGCCTTGTAAGTACATATCCGCGATTTAAGTTTTTTTTTTCATCACGTTCAATTTTGCGGTAGAATTTACGAGTCATGTTACGTAACTGAAGGAAAAGAAATACAAAGTTTGATCGCACGTGTTTTAACCAATGAGCATACACATTTTCAAAAACCGGTCCCGCTGGCGGGGCCGAAGAATACATTCTTCCGTCTTAAGGTGCAGTTTTGCACCTAGACGCTATCCTTCAGTAGATTCAAAAATTCTGGCAACAGTCCAAGCCGTGGTTCGAACCTAAGTGGTGCCCTTGAGCTTGTTGCCCCAACCTAACTTTTGCGGCTGGGCGCCTTCTGCGCTCGCCATAGTCCGGTAACGTTGTCATGGCCATCTGCAGTCAAAAACATTTTTTGTCATTTCGAAAAAAAAAAAAAAACCCGACCCCCATTCTTTCTCGAGCCCTCGTGCTGTGCGGACGTTTCTTAGTGCTGTCAAATTCTTTGTTTGATAAGATTTGATTATTTAATCAGTGTTTTTGATTAATTTTGTAATAAATAGTTTAATTAATAAAATTAATAGAATCAGGCGTTACTTTGCGGAAATCCATATTATTATGATAAACAAAGAAAAATATCTAGTTTTAATTCCGCTAATGCTGATATGCATATGCACCGCCATCCCGCCCGCTAATTATGCACATGCAGGGGGAACCAGGCTGTTAGTGCAACATGCATACCCAAACCCACACGACAGTCATGGGTTGTGCCACGATGTCGTGTGGGTTTGGGTATGCATGTTGCACTAACAGCCTGGTTCCCCCTGCATGTGCATAATTAGCGGGCGGGATGGCGGTGCATATGCATATCAGCATTAGCGGAATTAAAACTAGATATTTTTCTTTGTTTATCATAATAAATAGTTGTTTAGATTGTTTGTGAATTTGGTTTTAAAAAAATACTTTCGCTTATGATTTCCAAAAATATCATATCATATCATATCATATCATATCATATATCATATCATATTAAACCTAGTTTTCCTGCTAGTGTTGCTGGCTTGTCTGATACGGCGCAGATAGCAAACCTATTTAAAAATCATTTCATTGTTAGTCCACTACAAGATGAGTCATCGGTACCGCCGACTGTCAACGCTGAGGGCTTGGTTAGGGGGCCTGCCACACGTTTCTCTGCGGCAGAAATTGAAAAAATTATGTATGATAATGAGTATGAGCCGAGGCAAGTCCCCGGGTCATGATGGCCTCAGTGTTGAACATCTGCGATATGGGGGTATGCATTTGCCAAGGGTGTTATCTCTTTTATTTTCACTTTGCATAAGTCACGCATATCTGCCCCCTGATCTTATGAGAACGATTGTTGTACCAATACTGAAGAACAGAACTGGTGACGTGGCAGACAAGAATAACTACCGGCCTATATCGCTAGCAACTGTAACAGCTAAGGTGTTGGGCCGGCTCCTTGACCGTAAACTTGAGCAGCATCTTGTTTTACATGATGGACAGTTTGGGTTTAGGCCTGGATTGTCAACCGAAAGTGCGATTATCAGCTTAAAACACACAATACAGTACTATATAGGCAGAAAGACGCCGGTCTATGCATGCTTTCTGGATCTGTCAAAAGCTTTTGACACAGTATGTTATGAACGACTGTGGCAAAAGCTTAGGGGCACAAATCTTAGCAGAAGAGAGATTACAAGCTAAAGTGTGGTGTGAGACAGGGGGGGTAACTTCCCCAAAGCTCTTTAATTTGTATCTAAACGCTCTGATAGAAGATCTCAGCAGCTTACCAATTGGATGTTATGTTGATGGTGTATGTGTAAATAATATAAGTTATGCTGATGACATGGTGCTGCTGGCACCTTCTATCAGGGCCCTCAGAAAGCTTCTCAGTAAGTGTGAGTTGTATGCAGCAAGTCATGGGCTAAAATATAATGTAAAAAAGAGCGAATTTATGGTGTTCAACAATAAAAGTAACGTCTTAGACCCTGTTCTCCCTATTATGCTAAATGACACACCGATTAAAAGGGTGCACCAGTTTAAATACTTGGGTCATATTGTCACTGAATCCTTGAGAGATGATGAAGATATTGAGAGGGAAAGAAGGGCGTTGTCGGTAAGGTCGAATATGTTGATTCGCAGGTTTGCTCGTTGTTCACAAGAAGCTAAAATAACTCTTTTTAAATCGTTCTGTCAGTCCTTCTATACGAGCAGCCTGTGGTTCACATATACGCAGAAATCCATCAACGCCCTTAGGGTGCAATATAATAACGCATTCAGAATGCTGCTGGGTCTTCCGCGATTCTGTAGCGCCTCCGGAATGTTTGCGGAAGCCCGTACGGACGGGTTCGCTGCATGCATGAGGAAACGGGTAGCTTCATTCTTGAGCAGAATTCGCGGAAGTACCAGCAGAATTCTGAATGCTATTGCTAACAAGTATGAGGCTTCGTTTTATAAGCACTGTATAAACGTGCTTATAGAATAATTAGGTTGTGTTTTTGTTTAATTTATTGTTTAAATACCTTTACTTTAAGTACTAACTCTTATGCCTAAGTCTACTAACAAATATGGATCTGTGTCTGAAAATAAATGATTATTATTATTATTATATCATATCATATCATATGTCTCTATTCTGCTTTATCGATAATATATTGATTTTGTTTTAAAAATACGATCGTCTTAACTTATACAGTTCATTTGTATGTATATAGTCTTAGGTTTTGCTAAGAAGCAGTTATAGTTTCATAAGGATATCCTTCATAATTTAAAATTTAGCGGGTATTTATTGTATGTCCTAAAATATCCTTCCATTGTGCAACCTCCAGTTGTGCGACGACATAACACGGAATTTACAAAGCTAAGCCAGTAGATTCTTAAATTATTTTAATGGCAGCACTGACTCCGAACACTCAAGCAAAACTCCGATAGTGCCACTATCTTTTTTTACTGACAATCGAGCATCGTGTCGGTGGAAGCTCCGCGTAGCGTTAAAATTGTGTGACTTTGCTATGTAATTTTATTGCTTTCTATCACGATTTCTCTGCTTGCGAATAATTAAGTGCGAACTATAATAGTACATTGCTGAAATACACCAAAATTTACTAGTGTTACTCGTTTAGTTTGTGGAGTGTGAAACATTTTAGGGTAGGTCGTAAAGTATTTTGGCTCCATTGTGCGACAAGTGACACGAAAGTGTGCTACGTGTCACAACGGAAATTTGTAAAGGTGCGTACACATCATTTTATTATCTATCTAGTCTAACAAATAAAGAGAAAAAAACTGATTGCGAGTTTATTTTATGGTCAGATTTACTTGAAACCGTGTCATACTCATACCTTACCTTATACCATACCTATACCTACTGGATACTTTTAATAAAACATACATTTCTATATAAAGTTGTTTGTTTTGATGCGTACAGTGACCCATTTCAGCTCGTTACGTTGTTACGCCCATGGTCTCGAAGGGATTCCCTGAGACCATGGACGTAACATCACGTCCGAAACGTCGAGATAATGAAATAAACACCTTTTTGAACGCGATTAAGTCTCCTTTTGTTATAATAATGTGTGAAAATCGTGCAAGTTTAAATCAATGTATTATGCTGGAATTGTAAAGTTAAACATTGTTTTGTTTTTTAGATGCCATTATCCTCGGCAGAAAGATGTCGGAAATGAGCCGTTTTCAGTAAAAAACAAAAAAAGTGTTTCCTACTAAACTTAACAGATGGAGCTGGCAAGCGGAGAAAGCAAGTTTGTGATTAATCACAATTTCTGTCATTGTCAAATTGTGTTTCCTACCAGTTAAATAAAACTAACTCCATCTATATGGTTCGAGGGAACTATTTTTGAAGTTTCTACTTTTTAATGAAAACACCTCATATCGCAAAAATTTAAAAAAACAATCCTGAAAAATTTAAACGAAAGAATGCGGAGAGAACTAAATCAAAGAAAAAAATTATCTGATTGACGGACTGTGTCTAGTGAAGTTGAATTAAGAAAAAAGTATTTAATAAATGACATAGGAAAACCAAAGGAAAATTATGAAGCAGATGTAAATGTGATAAATGTGAAAAAAACTGATAATGACTTAGAGGCAGAGTCAAGTGAAATTGAAGGGAAGTATTTAATAAATGACAATGGAAAAACCAAAGAAAAATGATGAAAATGTATGTGAAGATGATGATTTAGAGGAAAGGTCAAGTAAAGTCGAAGGAAAGATTTTAATAAATGACATAGTTTTGGTTAGATACTTACTACTTAAGAAAATCGTGGAAGCATTATGTAGGATTTGTTGACGAAATAGAAATTAAAGATGATGAAACTTTTTACACAGTCACATTCTTAAAGACTGTTAAAACCCCTTAATTTAAATAAGCCGTTTTCAGTAAAAAACAAAAAAGTGTTTCCTACTAAACTTAACAGATGGAGCTGGCAAGCGGAGAAAGCAAGTTTGTGATTAATCACAATTGCTGTCATTGTCAAATTGTGTTTCCTACCAGTAAACTAAAACTAACGCCATCTATATGGTTCGAGGGAACTATTTTTAAAGTTTTTACTTTTTAATGAAAACACCTCATTCATAAAGCCAAAAAAAAACTGATCTCGATATTATTAGTAATGATTCTATTGTTAAGAAAATAAGAATATCGCAACAATGAAACGATTTTTATTTGGTAGCTTTGACCAAATATATTTCTAAGTATTTTAGACATTATTCTGCATACGTAAATTTTTGTCTATGAACATTTTTTTAATGAGCCGTTTTCAGTAACAAAACAAAATGAGTTTTCTACTAAACCTAACAGATGGAGCTGGCAAGCGGAGTAAGCAAGTTTGTGATTAATCCTGTCATTGTCAAATTGTGCCTACCAGTAAAAGAAAATTAACGCCATCTATAAGGTTCGAGGTAACTATTTTTGAAGTTTTTACTTTTTAATGAAAACGCCTCATTGATTTCGATATCATTATTATTATAGTCAGAAAATAAGATTCCCTCAATAATTCAAAGAAAATTACTTAGATGACAGCATCAATATTCTTGATTAAGTTTTTTTTTTGAAAGAGTATCATTGTTTCGTTTGGAAACGTATTTAATTTATAGATATTGGCAGTTAATTGTGCAATATTTTTGTTAGTCTTTGCAGCAGGCATGCAATCAGAAATCCTATGATGGTTGTGTTTATCGCGTGGTCAAGACAAAATAAAACTTTGTTTGTCACCACCTGATAGAACTTCTCTTTCGGTCTACCACGTGACAATCATCATCATCATCATATCATCACCGAGGAAACAAGGACAACAGGAGTTCGACTTTGAAACCGAGCATCGCAGTGGAAAAACTCATGGAAATGCGGATGCATTATCAAGAAGACCCTGTCCTGAAGAATGCAAACATTGTGCCAGACAGGAGGCCAAGGATGACACCCATAAGGATGCTGAGACGAGTGGAAGGAAACCTTGACGCGAGCACAGCAAGACGATGCTGACATTAAGCCAATACTTGAGTGGATTAAGGCTGGTGCACCCAAACCTAAGTGGAGTGACGTTGCAGCACTAAGTACAACGACGAAAGGTTACTGGGCACAATGGGACAGTCTGGCTATCTACGAAGGTGTATTGTGCCGCAAATGGGAAAATGCGCGAGGAGACCACTGTCATCTGCAAATGGTTGTCCCTAAGCAAAGGTGTCGGAAATCTTGAAGCTCTATCACGACGGTAGTTCCGGAGGACATATGGGAGTAAAGAGGACTTTGCTAAAGATTCGAGAGCGCTTTTACTGGATCCATTGCCGAGACGACGTGGAAGACTGGTGCCGTAAATGCACCAGTTGTGCCGCTGTGAAAGGACCGTAAACACGAAGCAGAGGGGCATTGAAAGTCTACAACGTTGGAGCTCCATGGGAACGAATAGCACTGGATATTGCGGGACTATTTCCTGTGAGTGATGATGGGAACAAGTACTTCATGGTCGTCATAGATTATTTTACTAAGTGGCCGGAAGTCTTCGCCATTCCGAATCAAGAAGCATCAACGGTTGCAGATAAATTGGTACACGAAGTCTTCTGTCGATTCGGCGTGCCCTTGGAGATCCACAGCGACCAAGGCAGAAACTTTGAGTCCCAGTTATTCCAGGAGACGTGCCGAGTAATGGGCACCCATAAGACCAGAACCACCTCGTATCACCCACAATCGGATGGAATGGTGGAACGATTCAATCAGACATTGGAAAGATATCTGGCTAAAGTGGTGGAAAGCAGGCAAAAAGACTGGGACAAGCACATACAGCTGTTTCTCCTGTCGTACCGAAGTGCAGTTCACGAAAGTACCACCGTCACCCCTGCCTTCGCGAATTTTGGACGAGAACTGCGGTTGCCTGCAGACCTGTTAACCGGTATCCCACCAGAGCCCCCGCGCTGCATAACAGAATATGCGAGTGACTTGCGCAACAGGATGAATGACGTGTACGAACATGTCAGACGATGGGGCCAGAACATGTCTGAGAAGATGAAGACCCGCTATGACCGGAAACTCAACAACCTTGGATTCGACGAAGGTTCGCTGGTGTGGCTGCATAACCCAGTGCGCAGCAAAGGAAAGTCTCCTAAATTGCAACCAAAATGGGACGGACCATACCGAGTTGTGACTAGAATAAACGATGTCACGTACAGGATTCGGAAGGACCCGCGAGGAGCGCCGAAGGTTGTTCATGTTGATCGACTCGCGCGATATTACGGATCTAACAATACTCGGGACGAGTATGTCTTAGGAGGGGGCAGTGTTGCGCCGTGCGCAAACGTAAACCAGTAAGTTCGCGAAAGATCTGGAAGGGACCGGTGTGCGAGCGGCCGAAAGAGTCCAAAGGTCACTCTTTATTGTTTTGAACACAAACAAGTGAAGTTTCTGGACAAATCGGTTTTGAGACAATGGTTCGGGTAGTAAACAAAGTTATAAAAAGTTGTTTACTTGTTTTTTTGTTGTCCTGTCTCTATTGTGTGTCAATCTAGAAACATCGGCTTCGAGAATCGTCTTTATGTGGGATATAAATACGCGGATGTGTTTACCGAGCGGACAGTCTTTATTTGGCTACGGAAGCGAACAGTGCGATAAATCCGAGTGACTTCACAGTGATCAGTGATTGTGTACAAGTGCTATAGTGTTCAGTGAACAAGTGTTATAGTGTGATCAGTGTTGTACGTGAAGAAGTGTTCCTGTGTGAATCTGCTGTGAGATACTTATTGGTGTGGTCTGTAATTAAAGTGTTTATTTTGGTAAAATTGGATTACATTATTTAATCCCGAACCCCCAGCTCGTAACAGTAGGCTACGACTTACATGACTTGTTCGGACCGATGCAGAAAGACGACTGAGCTTATTTTTTTTTTTCGAAATGACAATATATGTTGTTGACCGCAGATGGCCATGACAACGTTACCGGACTATGGCGAGCGCAGAAGGCGCCCAGCCGCAAAAGTTAGGTTGGGGCAACAAGCTCAAGGGCACCACTTAGGTTCGAACCACGGCTTGGACTGTTGCCAGAATTTTTGAATCTACTGAAGGATAGCGTCTAGGTGCAAAACTGCACCTTTAGACGGAAGAATGTATTCTTCGGCCCCGCCGGCGGGACCGGTTTTTGAAAATGTGTCTAACAGCTAGTGTGGGACGGGTTGACGTCACCTCCGGGTTAGCGGCGGTGAGCTCGTCAACGGGCAAGCCGAGAACGTGTCTCGGTCGACGGAGGAAAGAACTCGTGGGCAATGGCTCTATCGGGTAGTCGGAGGGTAATCCCGAGATTAGGGGATTGGATTGTTCCGCCGCCACTTCATAAAAACGCTTTGAAGCAGTTTTAATAAAGTGTTCGATGGACTCGAGTTTGAGATCTCGGTGGAGGTCTACATTGCGCATGTACCATGGGCAACCCGTGGCCCTGCGCAAGAAGTTGTTTTGGACTACCTGAAGGCATCTAACATGACGGGACTGGCCAAAGACGACAGAGGAATATGTCATTATTGGCCGTACAACTGTCTTGTAAAGTGTCACTTTATTTCTAAAGGACATTTTACTTTTCGAGTTGAGAAGGCTGTTTAACCGGCTAAGCACGAACTTCGCACGATTAGTGACAGACCTTATGTGGGGATAGAAGGTGAGACGTCTATCTAGGATTACTCCTAGGTAGCGAGCTGACCTAACCCAAGGGATGGGTTTATCGAAGAGGAGGAGAGGCTGGGGCAAGAAGGGACTCCGAGTGAAGTACACTGCTGCACTTTTCGCCGGGTTCACCTCTATGCGCCACTTTCTGAACCAGGCACCTAGGGTGTCTAGTGCAGCCTGCAGCCTTATGCGTACGCGATTCCTGTTCTTATCGGACGACTGAGCTTAGCTCTGTGGAAACACTCTTTATATACCGGTGCACAAACAACTAGTGGTCCGACAAATGGCGTAGCTTGTTGTTTAAGTCGTTACAATGATTCTTTAAAAGTTACAGAAACAACTATAAATTATTTTAAGGATAAAACTATTCGTTTTGATTTAATTACCTATTTATGATAAATTTTATTTGTAATATTTAGCTTCTTTTATTTTACAAGTCGTTACAACTTATGAATATATTAATTACAATAACAAATTCATAATAATTATTAAAGATCTGCGAGAGGTACGCTACAGAACATGGACTGAAATGCAATGTGAAAAAGAGTGAATGCATGGTTTTCCAGGCCAGAGGGAGCTGTCCCGTACATAACATACCGCGTTAGAGAATTTAAGTACTTGGGACATCTCCTAATCTCTGATCTGAAAGACGATGCAGACATCGTGATGTCTGCATCGTCTGCATGCTGTTCTGCTCTTACAGACAGGGCCCTCCATTCTCTCGATGCATCGAGAGAATGGAGGGCCCTGTCTGTAAGGTTCGCTCGCTGCTCTAAAGAGGTAAAAACAACGCTTTTTAAAGCATATTGTTCTAGTTTTTACACATGCAGCCTGTGGGTGAACCATACGCAAAAACAGTACCTACAGCGCCCTACGTGTGCAGTATAATAACGCGTTCAGGGTGCTGATGGGGCTGCCCCGGTTCTGCAGCGCGTCAGGGATGTTCGCCGAGGCGCGTGTGGACTGTTTCTCCACTCACCATGCGCAAGCGCGGAGCGTCTCTGTTGCGCAGGGTCCGGGCCAGCTCCAACAGCATTCTGAGCGTGTAATTAGTTACAAAGCATTAGTGCTTTCTGTAAATTAAGGTGACTATTTGTTTATTATAGTGCCTAATCTATGGACCTATGTATGAAGTCTAAAATAAATAAAAAATATTATTACATTTTAAACGAAGCAATATTTTTAAGGGAGTACAAAACAGTTTAAATTTAGTGCGAAGTGATTCTCTGGAACCCACATTGTAGATAGAACGAATAGCCCTCTTCTGCAGCACAAACACGGTGTCTATATCTGCAGCACATCCCCACAGCAGTAAACCATAAGACATAATACCTACTGTGGAAATAGCTGAAGTAAACAAGTCTAGCGATATCTAAGTCTGTAAGAAGGCGGATTTTTTTGACTGCATATGCTGCAGAACTAAGACTACCCGATAGTGTTCTTTATTGTGGACCCCATTGAAGCTTATTGTCTAAAGTTATGCCTAAAAATACAATTTTTTCTACAAGGTTTAAACTTTCACCTTTCAATTTAATGTTGGCATCAGCCTGTTTTACATTAGGAAGAGTAAATCTAATGCATTTTATTTTATTTTCAGTAAGTAATAGCTAATAGGTTATAGACATTAAAACAATTAACAACTTTTGAGATCGCAATAATCACCTCATCCTAATCGGTGGTACTTACGTCGTTTCATTTTGAACAAAAGTGAAGTGTCATCAGCAAACAATACAACCTCATGAATGTTTTTGACAAGATGAAGTAGATCATTAATGTACCTAAATTAAAAATAGAAAAGGGCCAAGAATTGATCCCTGCGGTACACCCATTGTAACTACTATTATCATACAATATGATGGCACGGAACCCTCGGTGCTCGAGTCCGACTCGCTCTTGGCCGGTTTTATTTACTGTAATGGTAATATTTACAAACGTCTCGATCACGACACTAATTAACCTACGGAACGGTCTCGATCGGCGAGCGTAATAGGAACGAAAATTAAAAATAAGAGATTAACAGTACAAGATCAATCTGAATTTAAATCTAAATTGACTTTTATCGTAGGTTTTATCTTCTATTATGGACATAAATAGATCAGTCTAGGTACCATCGCTACGCATCGCTAGGCGCGGCACATACGTAGGTACCAGACGCGGAGCCGCGACAGACTAACCTCGGTATCGCACACACTGGCAAAATCCTCCAAGTTGTCACATGTCATGGGCCCAGCAGTATACAACACAACAGGCTCCCCAGCTCTGTTACACAAGCCCAAAGTCTGCCCGCATTCAAGTCCAAGCTAAAGTGCTGGCTTATTGAGCGGACCTTTTATAGCTACGACGAATTCGTAGCTCATAAGGAATGAATTTTTTTATTTTTTTTTGTTAATAATTATTTCTTTTTTTTTTAATTGTAACTACCTACTTTGATTATTATTTATTTTCTATTATGATTTTGTATTTCTGTTTTTTATTCTTTTAATCCTTATCTTTAAATAATCTATTATTATTATGAATAATGTCAAATAGTTAAAATGTATAAGAATCCAATTATGTTAAATGTATAAAAAATGACTTGTAATTATTATTACCAATAAATGACTATTATTATTACCTAACAACAAAATGGCCAATGGTCCAGCATTACTATTTTAAACGTACTTAATCGTAGGTATGTATATAAGCCAATACCATATATCTTTATTTCGAAATGGAAACAAGGCGGGGGTATCGTCCGTATGATGTTGTCTAGCTAGTTTGACCTGTGTATGCGTGCAGCTTGTATGACAACTATAACAGATCAATGACCTAGGTACTATTTGTTATTCATTGATTATGTATAATATAATCTTTCTCGTTGTAGTTACCTACCTAAGTTACCTACTCTTAAAACTTTAGCGATTAAAAATATGTATGGAGGTAACTATTAAAAATGTTATCAAGCATTCCTAATAATAAAACGCCACATAATTGATAATTGTTTTTTATTTAGGTACCTACCTATATGTATTATTAGTAGTATTTTATAATCAATAAATCATAAAATACTTACCAAAATAAAAGGTACTTTTTTGAGTTTTATAAATATCCTAAAATGCTTAATACCTACCTCAATACAATACTGTGAGGTTTCATATTTATACAATATAAAATAGTTTTTTTTTGGTATTTATTTGTTATTTTTTGTTACATATACCTTACATACACATACACTAATTACCACAATTTATCACAATTTAACAAAATTAGAGACAAAATTTTAGCCCTCCAAGAAAGCTTCCACCATTACCAGCATTTACAGGCAAGTCATCAAACTCAAAGGTAACATTGTGGCATGTGTACTGTTTGTCCCTATACTCCACAATGTATGAATATGAAGGACATTTGTTATGCGGCCAAGTGAAACTTATTTTATACCAATTGTCTTTCTTCATAAAACATGGCTCTGTCAACTCTATGGCCACAAGAGAATCATATTCTACAGTGTTCATAAAATTTGTAAACTTAATAATGTTGTTATCAGACTCATTAGCTATTGACACAGATAACTGTTCAGAATAAACTTTGGCAGAGTAATTGCGGAAATAAACCGCTGGTGCCATTCTCGTTGGCACACACAATGAGTTGATAAAAACAGATTTGTTGGACTTTATTCGAGTATGTATCACATAGTTGTTAGAATCTATTACTATTGGGGACATAGGTCTCAGTGGGCTGCGATAGCAAAGATACCAAGTCAGCTTTATAGGGCTGCGAGGTTTCAAAGAGGCGGAGGCAGTGCCATTGAAGTTGTTAAAGCTCTTTAAATCCATTATTAACTTTTTCATATTTTCATACTCTATTGGTTGAAGAAGATTGTTTGTATCAGACGCAATCTCTTCAAAATCTTCCACAGTTAGAGTGAGAAATCTAAGTAATTTGAATAAGCCCTTAGTTTTCAGAATATTAAGTCTATTTTCAATGGTTGCCGGTATATTGAGTTGCTCGCAGCAATATGATGACCATTCAAATACATGTTTAATGAGATCCTTTTCTGACATGTTTATCTGATTATTCTCTAGTATAGCTTTCATGCATGGATGGGTGATATAGATTTTCTTCTCCTCCAATAAATAATCTGCATGTTCACATAGTAACTTAAGGGAATATTTGATGAGTTGGTCATCTTGCAAGTAGTCTGGATAGTTTAAAATATCAATGACATTATCAATACTTATATTAGTTTGGATATATGCTATACACATTTGAGATAGGTGTTCAAGCATGTATTTTCTGGCAGAGTAGAGAAGTTCAAATGCTTGTTCAGTGCAGGTTATATCTACTTTATCTGTGTAGATGTAGTTAAGTATAAGTTGGAATGTGTCAGCTGGAATATCAGTCACAACAATCTCTTTGCTGGTTGAAAGTGGTCCATAGAACATTGCTTCAAAAACAGGGCTACTTATGCCTAATATTAATCTATGAGCTTTGAAGGTTTTATCAGAAACATGGAAACTGCAGTCACTCCATTCATTTGAGATCAGTAACTTTTCAACCCTATCATAGAGGCTTTTTTGGTTTAGGTTTGGTTTCTCATTCTTGAGGCAGCCCATCTGGAAAGAGGAAATATAGCATGTTAGCATTTGTGCAAACTAAACATGTGATACAGCCTTCAATTTACACAGTTAACACATTGAGCTCAAGGCATTTAGATTCACTGCCTCATGTAGGAGCAGATTATTACATAGTTATGTGACTATAAATACCTACTAATATGCTAGATACTTCAGAAACATATTTTTTGTAGTTTGATGAAGCCTAGCAGAAGTAGAACATCAATAAAACAAAAATCTGCTTCTTAAAAGCAATGGAGATAAGTAAATAGGTGTTTTACATATATTATAGATGATTTGTACAGTATCAGCAGGCTTGCAGCTGCAGGGCTTGGTACAGAGACCTAGTTGTTTTATAGATTAGGTTTGGCCAGCATATTTACAATCCTCTTAGTTTAGTCAGCTCTGAAGTAAGAAGACAAGTGAATAAAATATCCTCTTTGTAACTATAAACTCGTGACAAACATAGCGTGGTGCCCCCGATACAAGAGTAGGTAGGTAGGTACAGTTAGCAGTCAACAAACCCAGTTAAAATTGTTAAGAACTATCATAGTGTATTCATAACTCGTAAACATTAGGTCTACTCGGTACTAACCACGCTAGTCAGGTAACTCGATTCTGGAAGGTTGTAGCCTTGAACTTGAGAAGACCAAGCCAGGGTCAGAGCGTTGGTGCACTCAACACACTGATCGTCCGAGTGTCCAAGTTATTTAGCCATTGATACTAAACACTCGTAACTTCTTTCAAAGGAGCACTTCAACTAAAATAAGTGTTTCCAATTAGTATTAGGTACGATTTCTATACAAAGAAGAGCACTAACAAACAAATGACTAAAATGGGATAAAAAAACAAGGAAACTATTCTTGTTTATTCACGCACACAGCCAGCGCGCGGCGCGGGTGGGCGCTGCGGGCGGGCGGAGGACGGAGTGTAGGTATTTATGCTCAGATTTGATTCTTCCTCCGAGTATTTATGGTAGGTATTTGTCTCGTATTTGTACCATTTTACAGAAGGGGAAATGACATTACTTCTTCTTCTTTTCTTTCTAATGGCTGATGCATGCTACTTGCAAACATTATCTGATGGCCATATATGCCATACCGCACGCCGATGGCGATGCCGTGCCGTGGCTAAGGATATTACAACACAATTTGGTTTTTTTTCCGTGACTAAAACCTTCTTTATAATTTTGTTAATTGGCAAACCTTTAAACTTCATGTCAATCAAGCTAATCAATAGGCCAATCACCCGTCTCCAAGAGCTTGCTATTCTACCAAGCTTGCTACAGTATAATGAAACCTCCGTTACGCTACTCGCGAATTAGATTTTTTTTTCGAACAAGTGAGCGAAACGAACAGTTCTTGGTGGCAGGCAACTGCGTTTGGCACAATGTTCGTATGTACAATTTTGTCCGAGGATGACTCTTGAACGAATGATCGGATTTTGATGTAATTTTGATTACATTATTACAAATAGATTATTGCGAATATTTTTGATAAGTGGCGTAATGAGCCGTTTTCAGTAAAAAACAAAAAAGTGTTTCCTACTAAACTTAACAGATGGAGCTGGCAAGCGGAGAAAGCAAGTTTGTGATTAATCACAATTGCTGTCATTGTCAAATTGTGTTTCCTACCAGTTAAATAAAACTAACGCCATCTATATGGTTCGAGGGAACTATTTTTGAAGTTTTTACTTTTTAATGAAAACACCTCATTGTTGAGTGATGGGCATTTATTAATCGATGTTTTTTGTCCGAGCATAACTTGAACAAATGGCCAGATTTTCGTAAAATTTAAACTTAGGGAGATTTTAACAACACGTGGTTAGATTTAAACGCAGGTTCTATTCCCGCCACAAATCAAGTTCAATTGCACTGGGTCCTATTGCAATTCAACTAATTGCAATATTGTAAGAAGTCGCTCGCTCTTTCTAAGTTCGTGGCGAACAACTAGTAACGAACCATACCATTTACCACTGGAATGTGTTAAGCAGAATGGTTTTACATACACATAACAACGGAGTTTATTATTGCACAGGATTCTAAATAGATAATAATAAAGATTAAGGAAGAAAACTGTAACTAATGATAGTTTAATGGATTTTGCTATTGAAAAATATAGTTAAAGAAAATACTAAATTCTATCGCCATATTTTTGCAGAAGGGTAGTTACTTTAATTCCTTTTTGCAAATTAAAATTGTGCTAGATTAATTTAGAAGAAAGGTCAATCAAAACTTTTCCCCAAAAAGATTATCACGTTATCATAATTATAACGATAATATTACAAATATTTCTTGATTAACACTTCTTGGGGTATAAACGCTTTGCATGAGATAGCTACGTACACACATCTTTATAATTATTCAGTTAAAAATATATGTTAATTGACAATATCATTATTAAACTGCAAGGATGCTCTGCTACAGTACCAGAGATAGGATTTAACAGTAACTGCTTAGATAAATGCACTGAAAAAGTTGAAACGAAAGAAAATTTTTGTTTCGCAGTATGTTTTGTGTGGTTATTATAGTTAGCCTACCGAGAGTTCCGTACAAACCTGTTATACAAAATGATATAAGGAAAATCTACAAAAAGATTTGATCACCCATAAAATTATGACTGCGCAACGGTATAAGCGCATACCTTCATGATTGATTACGTACTTTAAGTAAAGACTATATTTTTTATGATTTAATTACAAATGTGTAGTTTGCAGCTTTTTCCCTGTATTTATAGCATACAACGATATTAATTGCTAAATTTCATATTTTTATTTCAGCGGAAACTACCCTATAAACGGTCGTATCTTTTTTTAACGTTTACTTAGAAGTTCGTTTTATTCACAGCTTCATGGGACTGTAAACCGTAGTATATGGTTTTAATTTCATCTCGATACCTCAACGTGTTCTTAAGATCTCAAGTTCATTCGAAGACAGATCTCGATGATTGGTTACGTACCTTATTTAAATACTATATTTTTTATTATTTATTTACAAATCTGCAGTTTTCAGTGTTTTTCCTGTACATTACCACATGTAGGTACTTAAGTAAGACAATATTACTTGCCAAATTTCATAGTTCTAGGTCAACGGAAAGTACACTATAAATCTTGTTTCCCTTCAGAAAAAAAACGTATACTTCTGTCGAAATATACGTTTTTTCGGCATAAGCGACCGTATTTTTTTTTGACGTTAACTAGGTAGTTTGACTTTTCACAGTTTCAAGGGACTGTAGATCTGGGTACATGGTTTTAATTTCAACTCCATACCCCTAGGCATTCCTGAGTCTTCTCATCAAAGTGATCAAATTAAAATTCATTCACTTATTTCCATAGTTTACAATTACAAAACATAGACACGTCAACTTACAATAAAAAAAAACATGTTGTATTCTTATGTTAACAGGAAATAAGGCACATGAATGAATCTGTTCGCTTCCGTGTTTTAAGCACTGTGATAATAAGCGATTAGAAAACAAAGAAAATTTTATTCCAAGCTGTTTTGTCTTGTAGATAATCAGATATTTTATTGTGAAGATTACGTTATATTATTTTTTTAAACTTATTGATAGAAATTTGCTGCATTTCTTTACGAATTTTGTTGTAGGAGCCTGTACACTGTCCTCTGAAAGATACATTGTCCTTACGTAGCCTAATAGCGGGCAACGCGAGTTTATCTTTATTTCTAGTATTTACATTCTGTAAATCACTTTTCTTAGGAAAACTCTTGTTCTTAGGAGAACCATTTGTGTTAAATGATATTTGCAAAATGGTGTTACAATGGTTTAATACTCCTTTGTATCATGTTTCGACAAATGAAAATTCTGTTAAAAGGAATAAAACATATTTTTATCCATATCTGCTAAAATGTGTGGGTTTTGTTCATTGTATGTGCACGAAAATAAAGTTTAACAATATATCTAGCAACCCTATTTTAACAATTGTAACTTAGTTTTTGAGTAATACTATCAAATGCTTTACAAATGCTTTCAACCCTCTGTTCAAAATAATTGCTGCGTGGGTTGACGCCTTTCTGCATAACACCGTCCTTGTTGTTGTTGTAATTGCTGTTGTATTCTGACCATCCCAAGGAACAACATTCGTTCTACAACTTTTCAGGATTCAGTGATATTCATTTAAGAAAAGACTACGAAAGTTTTAATTTTAACAGCAGCTGTTTATACGATAATGACAACCTAAACGCTAGCTGATTCTTGTCAGGGTCATTGAACTCCGCGAAGAATTGCCGTACAGGTACAAATCAAAATACCTGTAACCACAAAAAAGTTTTTTTATTAAAATTAAACACCATCTAGTTAAATTGTAAATAAAAATAAATATATATAAATAAGAATCCCCAATTTTTTCCCTTCCAAAACTGCTTGTTTTCATTGGCTGTACTCCCCCCTCCATTTAAGGTTAGTACACATATTATAAAACATCCTGTATTTTATTGAATTCCGTTTTATATTTTGATCTTCCACTAAATCTGGTACCTGCATGTTAACCTTGTTGCTTGAGCTAGGCGACACTGAGTTTCTTGCAAGGTTTCCTTCTTCGATTTATCTCGTCTAAGCTTCAGCCTTTGGTCAATTTCAACCAACTTCGATTTTTACCACTGGACATGCTCATAGTATATTTTTGCGTTGCCTGCGTGACGTGATCATGTTTGCAAAAGTGTTCGCGAACAAAATAGCAAACAAAAAAATATATCTCGTGAATTAGATTACTGAGAAAAAATCTAAAAGCATTTACATTTAGCTTGGAATATCAAAAATAGAACTGTGCAATTTTTTTTTATTAAAACTAAGTACTTACAGAAAAACTTTTATACGCGCGAGCTCTACTTCATAAAAATAATCATATCTCGGACATTTGGATAGATAAAATATAAAAATACTACTTAAAGTAGCTAGCTATAGCTATAGCAAATCAATTAGTGTAATATGTAAGTGAAATTAAAATGGATTACTGAAAAAATAATCAACCGGTACTATCGGTTGTTTTTAATAAAAACCGTCGTATCTTGTATACTTAATAAGTTAAAAAAACAAGACTCAGCTCAGACTGTACGCAATTGTAATACCTACTTTTATGAACATCATTAAAACAAGAAAAAAAGTTCAAACATTTTAACACGTATGAGAGCAGCGGACTCGGTTTATTTTTGTTGGTCAATTTATCTATGTATGAAAATAAAATATACCATATTTTATTAAATAAATATTCGTAAAGCTGACCTTTCAAAATTAAATTTCGGATGTAATATTTATATACAGATGTATAAATAAATATTAAAAACAATTAGTCATTCGATTGCAAAATAATCTGACACCATGCAAAAACATTAAATTGAAATAAAAATGAACGACCGCCGATGTACTTTCTCAAACCGTAGGTACAAAATTTTATATTTTGTATGAAAAGTACCTAATAATTTATAACAATATACATATATACTAAAACGGCGAAGAACCATGATGTATAAAAAAATCACTTTCCTATATAGAAACAGAACACAAAATATTGTTACAACGTAAATTCAACGCTCATTCTTTGGGCAACAATTGTTGCCCAAAGAGTATGTAAGTAACACTCCGTTCTATTGTTGCCTGGGAAATTGAGTTGAGTGAGTGAGTGGACAACCACGCCAATACGAGTGAGCGGAGCGAGTGCCAGCCGCCGGCCGGGCCGAGCAGTGTAACGGAGTAGTCCTGCCTGTCCGTCGCCCGCAGTGTTGGATTTTGTAGTATAATTTTAATATACTATTTGTACCATTATTTCATTATGTGTAGTATGTAGTATCTTTAAGCCAGAATACTACGCGAAAATACCATAATTTTACCTTCAAGCCGATTGACAGCTTTTATTGGTTGAATCATTTTGCTTTTTATTATTTATCCTACAATTTCGGGAAGTTCTGTATGTATGGTAATATCGAATCAGCCAGCGATTAGTGGTGGCTAAAAGAACAAAGTATCCAAAGCCGGAAATAAGCGACAGCGACAAGCTTCGGAGAATCCCCGCGTAGTGTTGTACTACTTGTACTTTATCGGTCGTTCTAACAGATGGGTGTGATAGTCGGTGCTGAGATAAACATCTTCTTGCCTCAATTTGATTGATTTGTACATTAACAATTACTAAATAAAGAAAATTTCACTTTCATAAATGAATTTAATTATTGAAATCCACGAAAAACGAAACGTAGTATAATTTTCGACAAGTAGTATATTTTTAATTTCCAAAGACAATAATTTTTTGAGGGTCTGAATCCAACCCTGGTCGCCCGCCGCGCTGTACCGGTGTATCTGTTTTTATTAGTGATTTTATAAAATGTTGTTTCTGATTAATATTTAGCTCAGTGCTAAAATATGACCGCTGTTACAAATGACTCAGTTGAAAATACTCTGGTTGACTTTGATTTGGATTTTCTTTTAGCTTCCGCGCCTACCTTGGTAAGTATTGAGGTTATGATTTATCTTTTAGAATCGTTTTTGTTTTCAAACAAGACTATAATTTAACTTATCTACTATATTTACTTGCGTTTATTGCGCTCAAAACTTTATATCTTGGATGTTTTTCAATACTCATGAAAAACATCCAAGATATAAAGTTTTGAGTTATCATTTAGAAATACATAGTGAAATAAACAGATGACAAAGGGATAGTGGCATGAAAGTTTAGCGAATATGCATATTTGATAGTAACTAAAAACATATTCCAGATTTCTGAAAACATTAACACCAACAACAATGTCAATTTACACCAAAATTTGGGATATGAGAATTTCACAGACGGATCCTATGATGGCCAAAATAAGGGAAACACAGAATGGGCATACCAGGGACAAGAACACAGTAGGGGACACATGCAAAATACCAATTACCTGGAAATTGAAAGACTCAAGTTGGAGAATAATGTACTCAAGGCAGAGAATAATGAGCTCAAGTTGGCGAAAAATGGTATTATGGAAAGCTTCCATAAGAAAAATAATGTTTATGAACAATTAAGGAAGCAACATACAAGTTTATTAACAGAATTAGCAGCTGTGAAAAAAGAATACATAGCCAGTCGCTTAGCAGAACTGAATGCTAACATGTCATTTGATGAAATGAAAGGAGTGAGTTAATTTTTTTATTTACTAGTATACCATTAAAGTTCTTTTTTAGCCCTTCAGCAACATGAACAGTAAACGAGTTTTCCAAAGCTGGTCCAGTTTATACAAGCGAAACTGCTTATTACCTGTTTTGATGCAGAAATTTGGTATTCACCATAATTTTAATATACCCGATAGTTTGATGCGGATACTATAGATGAATACCCCATATCATTATTTTTAATAAAATTTTAATGCTGTTTATGTTTTGCTTTTTTCAGAAACTGGAATCCCAATATGAAATATCAAAAACACAGCAGGAGAAGATCAATGATCAAGAGACAGTGTTAAGATCATATTTAAATTTACTTGAACAGTATAAGGTAGTTTCAATAAATAAAGAAGAAAATAATAGAATATAGATTTAAAAATCTTACAATACTTAATTAATTATTTTTCAACAGAGCCAGGATCGGCTAGTGAGCAAGGAACGAAAAACAATGGAAGAGGAGAATGCCAAATTGAAAAGAAATACAGATCATAAAGATTGTAACAAACTTATTTCAAATCTTAAATATAAAAACAAAACAATTACAAAGGCTGCATGCTTCTTTGCAGAAGTCATAAAAGAAAAAAGTAAGTCAACACCTACTGGCAGACTGGCTTGCCAGTCAATGTTTCCAAGCTGGACTGAAATGGAATCCCATCCTTAATTTTGTGTTAATGGAACATTTTGTTTGTTTTCAGACCCAACTAATTCGGAAGACAATATATTAATTGAAAAATATTACAAGAAGAGCTTGAAAAGTAAAGGAGCTATCGATTTAGATATTGGAAGTCCAAATGTTGATTCAGGAAGAGAATCATCTGTCAGTAACTATAGTCCAGCATATTCTAACATTAGCAGTCCTATGAACACTGCCTATATTAATTACAATAATAATGAACAGAAGATGGTGATTAATGCCTCTAAAAGCATTTCACTAGTAAACAATATTAGCAATAACGAAAAGAAGATGATGATTGATGCCTCAACAAACACATCACCAGCAAACAAAACCGTGGATATTTCAACAAGTCCTATCTTTGAAGAGAAACTTCAAATTCCTGCAATACCAGAGTCCAAATCAATAGCCACCAGCCCTATTCATTTTGCTGGTGTAATATCAGTGGACCAAATAAAAACATCAGAAATTGCAACCAGTCCTATAAAATTTGCAGAGACAAAATCAGTGAATATTGCCACCAGCCCGATTCCATTTGTTGACAACATAGCTTTGGGAGCTAAGACTAAAATATTAGAAAGAGCAACCAGCCCTGTATATTTCACAAGCAAATCTCCAATGGCTAACACAGCTAACACTGCTTCCAGTCACATTAATTGTGGTGTTTCACCAACTTCTGTGTCTAACAAAAAAATGATTCACAATGCCACAATGAGGATATCACCAACAAACAAAACTTTGGATGTTGCAACCAGCCCTATTAATTTCTCTGGTACCAGCTCTCCAGTGGCTGATGCAGAAGTGTTAGATGTTGCATCCCATTCAGAATCAATGAACTGCAGTCCTCTATGTGATACTTACACATCATTGCCAGTGTCCATGGGAGCATGGGATATTAGTACTAGCCCCATAGAATTCACTAATGCAACTAAGAAAAGAGATGGTGCTGCTTCCATAAAATCTTCAGCCCAAACAGAAGTAGCTACAGACATAAAGGAGTATGACAACTTAAAACCTTCTTTAGCCAATACACCAGATAAGGTGATTCTACCTAGAGACATGACCAGACCTATTTCACCTGCTTCAATTGCCCCTAGAAAAATATCTGGCGTGTTAACCAAAACCCCTGAAACCATACTAATTGAGCCTGCTAATGCAACTCAATTCTTTAAAATGCCAGCTGAGACCAGCCCAGTTGAATGTGCTGATGCCAGAAGCAGAAAAATCGAAACCAAAATATCAGATTTGGACAATCTTGAATCCAATAAAAAAACACCTAGAAAACCGTGTGAGAAATCAACAACTGAACAGTTGAAAGACATTCAATCTCAGCCATCACCCATTTCCCGAAAGGAGGAAGAGGGATGTGATTTGGAGATAAGAACAATTCTTGATAAATTTAAATTAAATTGGGGTATGTTATCTCCTTTAGCAATAACTCCTCCAGGCGAGGATGATCCAGGCGAGTCTGAGCGCAATAGAAGAAATGATGAAACAGAAAGACAAAACAGCCTTACTAGACAAACACAAACTAGTAAAGAATCAGAACCATCATTCCAAATTATGCATGTATCTGAGGATAAAGAGAGCGATTACGAAATTGATAGAGATGACTATGATATCACTAATGAAAATTCATCTCAACATGATCCAATAGCTAATTCTAACATTGACCATCTGAAAAAAATAAAACAAACAGACAGCAAGAATCAAGCTCTTGACAAAAACAGAAAATCTACTGAAACTGTCATTCCTAAAACAAAAGAAGAAAATTTTGAAGGAAGGAAGCAAACAAAATATAAAAAATCTAAGAAATTATCAAAACTCGGAAAAATATATAAAGCTAATAATCCTAATTGTAGAATAAAGAAAGAACTATCAAATATTTTGAAATTGAATACAATCCCTAAGCCATATTCCATTTCTACACGAAGCAAGGCAAAAGAGGGTCAAACAGATATAATTCAAAACAGAGAGGCAGCTATTAAAATTTACAAAGAAAGTTTTAAAAACAGTTTTGGAAGGCCGCAGTTACTCTCAGAGACTGGTTCAAAGATAACTTCTCTGGAATCACAATCAAAGAGTGAAAACAGACTCCAAACCGCATCAACCAGTTCAAAGATAACTTATGTGGAATCACATTCAGAAAGTGAAAACAGAATCCAAACTTCAGCGACCAGTTCAAACATAACATCTCTGAAACTACAATTAAAGAGTGAAAACGAACTACAAACCCCAGAGTACAGTTCAAGGATAACTTCTCTGGAATCACATTCAGAGAGTAAAAACAGACTCAATACATCAGTGACCAGTTCAAAGATAACTTCTCTGGAACCACAATCAAAGAGTAAAAACGAACTACAAACCCCAGAGTACAGTTCAAGGATAACTTCTCTGGAATCGCATTCAGAGAGTAAAAACAGACTCAATACATCAGTGACCAGTTCAAAGATAACTTCTCTGGAACCACAATCAAAGAGTAAAAACGAACTACAAACCCCAGAGTACAGTTCAAGGATAACTTCTCTGGAATCACATTCAGAGAGTGAAAACAGACTCCAAACCACAGTAATCAGTCCAAAGATTACTTCTCTGGAATCACAATCAAAGAGTGAAAACAAAGTTTTCCAGTTCATAGCTGTCAAAAATAAAGTTGGCGTAAAAACAAGCACAAAACCAAGTAGCCTTCTTCAAACTTCAATAAAGAAATTACAATCTGTTCCAAAGAAGAATGTAACTTCCTCTGCAGAATTAAACATTGTGGACAGCCAACCACTTGAAGTGCAAGAGTACAGACCAAAGAGTCCTGAATCACAATCAAACTTGAAATTGAAGGAAGAGAATTTATCTGTTTTAAAACAAACAAGATCTACAGATACTGACATCCCATTTATAGAACCAACTGTTTTTGGGAGAAAAAGAACAAATTGCAGACCTGTAGAAGCTCCATCAGCCAGAACTCCCGATTCTACTAAACTTCTAATAAATTCCCTATTAGAAAGTAATACCAGCACAAATATCTCTACAAAATGCGATAGTGACACATATTCCTTTATTAATCCCCCCACTAAACGAATTTCAAGAGTTCGTAAAAATGTTTCAAACAACCCACCCAGTGGATACAATAATCAAAGTGAAAAGATTGGTGGTATGAAATGTCCTGCCAGTGAAACAAACAAACAAGATAGCGTTTATGCTCCACTGCCAAAGAGAGCTAAATTTGTCAATGATCAAAATGATTCAAGCAACCCACCCATTGGATCCAATGACAAAGGTGAAAATATGAGTGTTAGAAATTATCCTGAAAGGGAAACAACCAAAAATGATAGTGTTTATGCTCCACCACCAAAAAAAGCTAGATCTGTCAATGATGAAACTAATAATGCATCAAGCACACCTAATGTAAACAGTATTTCATCCCAGAAAGTTCAAATTATAAAATCAAAAGAAAATGAAGTTAACAATATTTCAATTGAACATCTGAGCACTACAAATAATGACCCAGTATCAAAATTAATAAATTCTACTACTTTGGAATTCAATATTAATCCAAAGTTAATCACAGAACCAACTCCAAATGTGACTGCAAGGACTTGTGCGGATTACAATGATATGGCAATATTTGACACTCAAAATGGAAAACAAAAGCAGCTTAAAAATAAAATGGAACAAGTACCTATTGATTGGAGACATGTACCAAAGGAATGGAGTAGTAATCTATTCGATCGGATGGTATATTTGTGCTCAACGAAAAAGCCTAAACAAGTGAAGAAAATTAATTGTAAGTATTTACCAATATATATTTTTAAGGTGATTTAATGTCTCTGTCTATTGAACTATAAGTGGGAGACAGACATAAATATATGACTAGAAGTCAGATTATATATGCAATATCAAAATTAAAAAATATGCACAATCAAAAAACCATATATTAATAGAATTATATGTATAATTACGTTTATATTCACATAAAATGTATATGTTAAGTTGTTAAGTAATACCTAATATTATAAATTATTAAACTTATAATAACATATAATACATTTTCAAAGAAATTAATAACCTAATCAAAAATTTCGCATCCCACCGGAACCGTAAAAAATTTTGATAAGGTTATTCATTTCTTTGAAAATGTTCTACCTATTAAACACTATAAAAATAACAAACTATAGAATAAGCTTTATCAACATCTCTAGTCATTGCTACTGAATGCAACTTCAGACAATGAACAGGAGAACTCTAGTAGTTACCTGTAGATGGCGCTCTTCGGTTGCTCAAACCGACATCACCTTAGCAAGAATTTCAGCGGGTCCCGACATGGATTCTGTAGCTTAGCGGTCAAAGCACTTCCGGCTTAAGGAAGCGTTAAGTATCGATTTGACGGACGTGGGTTAGTATCCCACCGGAACCGTAAAAAAATTTGAAAAGCTTATTAATTTCTTTGAACATGTTCTATTTAAGTGTGGTTAAACACTAAAAAAAAACAAAATATTATAAATTATACATAGAATTATATCTTATATAATATAATTTTTATTACGATAAAAAAATAACATATTTTTACATGATTTCTGCAGCAATCTTGTGATGTTTGTCATCATTGTTGATTAAACCTGATTTATAAAAATCCTTTATTTATTTCAGATGATCTCCTAAAACATACGATGCTAGAAAATGGTATATCCAAATGTGTTCAAGCCAGTAAGGACAAAGAAAAGTATTTGAAATCCCTACAAGAGTTTGCTGAAGAGTTATCCAAAGAAGACAAAAGAAAACTCTCGGATATTTTGATCAGTTATTTACGCAGTAATCAACGCAAGGTTCAATTTGTACCCGAAAGAAAGGACCATTCAAAATTTAACTACAAACAACCTCCAACTAAACATGTCCAAGTATGGGTTGATGTGATACATACAATGGATCAATCTGGCTTCGGACTTATGGAGAAAGTATTGAAATCTTGCGAATATGTTTTATTCACACTTGAAAAAGGAGCCTCGCCAACCTTCGAAGTACTAGAAAGTGTGACCCACCTTTTTGTAAACATTTGCAAGTTCGCAAATAATAGCTCAAAGATTATCCTTTTCATACTCAATGCTATGTATACCTTGACGTACAAAGCAATACCACTCATAATGCATTGCTTGGATCTGGTGCCTGATGTGCTGCCAAAGGTAGTGATATATAACCGATATATGGAAAGATACCCTGGTAAATATTTTTTATTAGACACTGCCCGCAGCTTTGCCTGCGTCTTTAGGGTTCCATACCCAAAGGGTAAAAAGTTTTTACCCTTTGGGTACGGAACTTAGTAATAGGGTACCGTTTTTACTAAAAACGGTACCCTGTCACTAAGACTCAACTATCATGTAAATAAATCATCTGTGAAAATTTCAACTATCAAACTATCACCGTTAATAGATACAGCCTGGTGACAGACCGACAGACAGACGGACGAACAGAAATCTGTTACCGCTTTAACAACAAATACTAAAAACGAATTAAATAAATATTTAAGGGATTTCTATAAATAAATATCTCATACAACGAACGTGAGTTTTTTGCAGTTTTTTTTGCTCGATATTAATAACGGCAACAGGTACATGCTTGGAATATTCACAGAAAATTTATGTTGTTTTGCCAAATAATGGTACGGAGCCCTACGTGCGCGAGTCGAATGGCCGATTTTTTATTATTATTTTAAAGTTAAATTTTGTAATGCCACCTGGAGGCACTCGACCAAATAAGAATAATTTATTTGCTCAATAAAAAGGATATAAAAATGCTTAAAGTTAAAACCTGCATTATTAATTTAAATGTACCTAATAGCATCATTTGTTTGAGGCCTCAGATGTCTAAACTAGGCTGAAAGCCTGTACGATAGACACCTGTGTTCCCCTTAATGTAAATCACAAAAATTAAATACACTGTTAATATCAATATCAAAGTCACAATTATACACAATTATAAAGTTAATTACGTAATAAGTTAGTAAGCTATTAATTAATGAAATCCATAAAAAATAAAATAATCAATTGAACGGCTTAAATAAATTGCCACAATAATAATAATATAAAAGTAATGTAAGCGACAAGTAGTAATAATGATTCTTTGTAAGTGTAAGGTGTGTGAATGTGTGTTTGTGTGCGTGTGAATGTGTGAGTGTGTGTGTGCGTGTGCGTGAGTGTGTGTGTGTGTGAATTTATGAGATAGGTGTTTATGTTCCTTTATGACCAAAGGACAATGGACAAGTTTCACTTAAAGGAACCATTCCTTTATTTTTTCTAATTTAACATATTGTTAGAGAGATTTGATCTTTTTAATTGACCCCATCAATTGATGGCATAAAAGGACAGGTGTTTCCGATTCCTGGTGTATTTGTTAAAATCTTTAAATGCAGTTGCGTTTATTTTTAGAGTACTGTCCCTCCAGGCCTACCTCAATAAATGGGTTATCCAACACTAAACTTTTTTCATTGCAACAACCAGCTGTTTAATATGTACATGATTTTTTTTTACAGAAATGACACCTTTGATGCGATGCACCATATTCTTGTTACACTTCTATAATTATGATGATCGATCCAAAAGATTGGAGGAGTTGCGACGACGCCTGAATAGACAATACTTCTATGAGTTATCTGACGAAAATGAAACTACTATATTGTTTTCGCTGAAGCAGTCCATCACTAACATTCATAATGGTAAGTACCTAATGACTGGGTTGCGTGTGATTTCAATTAATAGGACAGGCCTATTTTCGAAGAAGTAGTTGAGGACACATAGTATGACCTACTCGAATCCCGTTTACGAGAACTCGATCCTGTATAAACACAACTCGAAACGAGTGATTTCAAGTAATCATGTAAGAGTTAAAAAAATCAGTCGAGTGTTAAAAAAATTAGTATCATATTGTGTTAAGAGTTGTATAGGAGGAAGTTTAAACTGCCAGAAAAACATAACAGCGCCATATGTCGGTTATTCGCAAAATTAGAATATTGCCGTTTTTAGTTTTAGCCAGGCAAAGCTGGTGTATATATTGTTTTAAGCAGTATTTAACATTAACACTTAAGTGTCATATAAATACAGTATTATACGTGAGCAATGACAATGGATTTAGGGTTTATTTAACCTAAAAATAACTTTCTTTCTGTGGGTTTTTTATAAATATTTTTCAATTATTGGGGAGTCGTGACCACTCCCTTCATTGTAAATTACTATTAACTCGGTCAAAAAACCAACCTTTAAGAAGCAATTCAATTTTAAGTGTGGCAGTTTGTTCACAAAATTCTACATCTAAAGTGGCTGGAGTAGCTGATGGGACGAATCGGGACAAAATAGGCAAAATAAAAAAAATCTTATATGTAGTTACATTTGTACCAATTTTCCACCCCATGCGAATGCTAAACTGAAAAGTATAAATTTAGACCAAACTATTAGAGTTTTCAACTTTTACTTAAGTAGGCATAAAATGTACGTCTTACATGGTTTTTTTATGCCCACAGATAATTTCTACGGGAAGAATATATTGCGGCTTGCTTTGCTAAATTTGGCAAAACGCAGAGGCACGAAGTGGTGTCATAAAAATTTGATTCAAAAAATATTTCTGCCAATAATCAAGGAAAACACTCATGGAAAGGAATTCTGCTTACAAGTTATTGGGCAGTTGATGAAACCTTACAAGAAAGAAATGACAGTTCACACTGAAGAAGTGGTGAATTTGCTTGTGAACTTGTTTGCACGAACCCGTAAGTGTAAAGCATTTTTTGTTGTAAATTGACTGACAAGACTGTAAGAAAAGTGACTCAGTTGGTCTCACGACCAACTCGACTATTAAGCAGACTATCAGTCTGCAGGTAGTCGGCTATTCATCTCAGCCGTGAGGCTGCCGTCCACTGCCACTGCTGAACATAGGCCAGATCTCCAAGGTCATGAGGGGGTTGTCGCCAAAGCTTGGTAGGCGGGTTGGCGTGCGCAGTACAAGTTCTTACACGCTGTTTCCCATCATGCGAAGGTATCCCTTAGCAGATTCTTACTACATCGACGGGCAAGAGGGGAGAGGCAGCATTCTACTGCCGGCACCTCACGGCATCGGTGGGTTATTTAAGCGAAAAATAAACATCACTTTTCTCAACGGAGCGTCCCGAACGCACTCATTTAATTTCTATAAATGTTCGTAATTGTTCGAATATCAACTATGAATATTTAATAACTCGAAAACTTGAAAAGCCTAATATTTCATAATATCACAATTTTACTGAATTTTAACATTTTGGAAATACTAAGTTTCTTAAGTATTTAAGATTATAATAAATACATTTTACAGGTCTGTTGGTTAGTTACTTTTAAATTATTATTTATTTTACTTTCAAATGATTCGTGAGTTACACTATTCATTGTTATGTTAAACGGGTATTCTACTCACGTTAATTATTAAGTTCTCCTGGGAGGAAATGAACACGTTGGATACCTATTTTCAACGAATAATTAACGTGAGTAGAATACCCGTTTAACATAACAATTATTATTTATGTTAAATGTGATACGATTGCGAGTCTAACTAATACTAATTCTGATGGGGGACACCAGATCTGCACTGACGTCCAGCATTGGGGTGTATTGCGTATCCCTCGTGATAATTCCCCGACCCTAGCCAACCCAGACCTTGTTAGTCCCATTTTGGATCTTGCGTCCCTTGTGACAGTGCAATACAGTAGTTCCCCACTGCCTCCAACTCTTCAAGACATAGCCCACTGTCTATAGCCCCCGTCTTGAGGAGATGGTGGTTAAGATCACAGTAACAAAGCACATAGTAACTAACAAAATTTTTCTTATTCCCTTGTTTTATACATTTTCAGAACATGATGCGGAAAAAGAAGACATACTACTTGGACTCTTAGGCATGGATATGGCAACTGTGTCAGGCCGCATAAGCCATTGTCTATCGAGCTGGAACCCTCCAAATATATCACAACCACTGCTTCAAGCATTGCAAACGAATTTTTTGTCAAAACCCGTTCATCACTGGTTGGATTTTTATAAGAAGCGTAAGGAAATTTAATAGTATTTCAAAATGGGTATTATAATATAAACAGGGATGTCGACGAGTACTGAGAAGCTACAATGTGTTGGCTCTAATGATATTGCGTGTGGCGTATATGTTTAACCCTTAAGCTCAGATAGGGACACATTTGTCCCCTTGATTTTATACTATGTAAAGTGCATTCTAGTGTTTCTCTCTTGCTTAGTCAATTGTATATGGGTTTGTATATGAAAGGATGAGAGGTTAATAAGCTCTTTAATTTGATGTATAATATGCGTGGTTTGTTGTCTTTGGCATCGAGCACCGCCATTTTGAAATCAGACGTTCGGTTCGGTAAAAAAATGCGTGTTTTTCGTGTTAAGTTTTCGTGAGAAAGGTGAGTGAAACTAGATACATAGGTTTTTAGACATATTCAAGATTACAATAAACATACCTAATTTTTCCTAAATTGTCTTATATTCCTAAAAATATTAAGTTTCCATGAACATCTTATTTTTCTTCTATTTTTTTTAAATTTTAAAATATTTAATAATAATATATCACATCAAATTTATGTTGAACTTAGAACTGTATTATCATAGAATAGCTTACTTATTTCAAGTAAAAATTCTTGTTAGTTTCAGTATTATCGTCATTCTTGTAAAAGTCTGCAAATATCAGGTGGCGCCGCCATGACAGTGCCTGAGCTGAAGGGTTAAGCTATTTAATGTCTAGAAATTATGCATAATGCACTATTGTGGACAATTTATAAACCAACGAGCACATTGTGAACTTGTACAGTCAAGGGCAACCACAAAATCTAAAAAAAATGCCTATGTTAATTTTAGGCATCTTAGAATGATAACTTATTTTTATTTTCTTTGACAAAACTTGTGTATCTTTGCCCTTGACTGTATATGTAAAATTATCTTATTACTTGTGATATATTGATGTAGATTCTGTTGTTGCACTTCCTAAAGCTATATTTAGAGATAATGATGTTGCTAAATTTAGAGCTGTCAACGTAAAATGGTTCCGTTTTAATTTAAGAACGCCACGAACCGAATAGCTTTGTCATTTTACGTAATTTCAGTTAGCCTTAGTTAGGAAGCTCGCTAACAGAATTGACGCCATTATCTTACTGTAATCAGCTCTTCATGTCTGGAAGATCGTTATCACTCGATGTCTTCGTGAAAGTGGATAGCTTGCCTCCCAATGAGTTTTATTAGTGGCCGGATGGACCACTTCGTAGAACCTGGGGGCCTACTCTTGAATGCAAATCGCGATGAATCGAAATCTTATTCAAGCCAAACTAACTCTTATGGCCATTATGTAAAGATTGCCATTCTGACGATAATATCGTTATTAGGGGTTGCATTATCCGATAAATTTTCGTATCCGGATAGTTCGGATAGTAGTGAGCCTTACTATTCGGATATCCGAATATTACGGATAATTCGGATAATTTAAAAATATACATAAAATTTCAATTAAAACAAGGAAATTGGTTCTTAAAGTAGGGGTAAAGGGATATTTATTAATTTATACTCAAAAAAGTTAGAATTAGTAAAAAAGTTCTACACAAATAACAATAGTATTCGCATATAAACTGAACTGATCCAACATAGATATTAAAAGTAAGAGTATCGATCAAATAAGAGTAATCGATCAAATTGGTTGCAAACTAAAATATCTATGCAATAAAATGGTTTACTTCTTTCCACGAACTATTTTTAAACATTATTAAAATCCTTCCTTCATAACGTTAATCAACTTCTTATTTTAATAGGTACTCTAAAATGATTATAACAAAGAAACAACACAGTCATGAGATCAAACTTACGAGTAGGTACACACACATTTATGTGTGTGATATATCAATCAAATTAAATAAACATCTCAAAACAATTAACATAATAACAATAACAAACAGTTACCCCACTAATTAATTTCTAAAAATAATCAACTTATTGGCGAATGCTACACCCTCGATATGTATCGCGATATTTAACGTGATATTTATCTAGTAAAATTTTGGTACCTATACTACAAATACGATACGAATCGCGTTAGTACGACGGTAAACATTGAGTCGTACGTTTCGTATTTCAATAAATAAAGCTATGATGAGTGACTATATAAATAAAGCTTGCGTTGCTATTATATTAGCGATAGCATTGAAAAGACGTATAAAATGAAAAAATGGGCGAAATATTGGTTTCAAGATAGAGAAAAATATACACATCTGAATTTATTTACTCAGATTCGGGAATACCAAGAAATGGACGACTATAAAAAATATTTTCGCATGCCCGATGCTCGCTTTGAACATCTGCTGGAGTTGATTACACCATACTTGATTAAAAAAGATACATTAATGAGAAAGGCTATTACTGTGAGAGAAAAGAATGAATACTGACGCGATAAATATCGATTAGAGAATAGACGCTCGATATTTATCGACGATACTACATACAGATCGTGGATTTTTGGATTTCTAGAAATCCAGCGATCCATATCACGATACGTGATACGCTATACCTACTACACAGGATCACGATATTTATCAAGTAAATATCGTGATCCTGTGTAGTTCTTACTTGATTGATTATAAGTTCAGAGACACGCACGAATCAATACATGTATATTTTGAACTGCATAAAATATTGTACCTATGCATAAAATATAATATTTCTAAAATGATGGACGCTGTAGTGTTGTGAATTAGAAAAATCAACTAGGTATCCGTATTATTCGTATTATCCGGATAAAGGAACTCACATTATTCGGATATTAAAATTAGCGGATATCCGGATAATTCGGATATCCGGATATCCGGATTGCAATCCCTAATCGTTATCGTTTTCTGCTTGCCCTAGCTTTCTTCTCCTGAAGCTGGTCCGTCCACCGAATTAGCGCGGATTGCCGCGTGATTTCCCTCGCCGTTCCCAACGATGTACAGCATTTCGATTCTCATCGCCTCGATTCGTTAAATGGCCAAAGTAGGAGAATATAATCACACATTCACTTACAAAATTTACAAAAAAAATCTCAATTATTTTTCCGAGTGAAAGTAGTAGACTTCTGTAATAGTAGATACCAGTATTTCAAAAGTAGACGGAAAAACTATTTTCTCTAACTGATAATTTTCAAGAACCTACGTACTTTTGGGCTTGATATGATCGCGTGTATATTATGTAAATAAACATTATTATAGTTTACTTAGTTGTGTAAATCTTAAGTTTAATGAGTACCTACTGTTAAAGTATAACACTAGGTACTCATTAAACATTATGGCGCTCTGCAGCGAATTCAGAAAAAAATGTCTGTTGGAAATAACAAGACTACTCTTTTTGTAGTCTCATCTGCGCTTGATCCGACTTCTGTTTGTTTGTTTGTATGTTTGATGTGAGAACATTCCAATAAGGAACGAATGGCAATTTAATTGAATCACTACTACTACTTTTAACTTACTTAGTATGTAGGTTTATTTTCACTAATCCGAATAAGAACCACCATTTCATTTGAACAGAAATTAAATCTAGGTTCTAAATCGGACCGTATTCTTCATTTCTGAACGCAGTACAGTGCTCCATTATTTATTATGAGAGTTCCGTAGCGATACTATAAATAGGTATGCCTCCTATCCATTTGTATGTTACAAGTTTAAAATTTGAGAAAACACAACTTTCTTTCGAGAGTACATTTACACTAGAAAAGCTATCAAAGAACAATTGCGTTAGGTCTAGGCGCCTCATGGCCATGGAAGTTGTTTATAAATCTACGTAAATAGCTATGTATCAATAGTACCATGGTCACGTGCGTGCATCCGTTCTCCATAACTGACAAGCCGCATACCTAAGTCGGAAAATCTGGAAAATGGCTAGACCGATAATATTTTTTGTGTTGTCGCCTATACCGTGGTTTAAATCAACAATTAGACTGATAGGCGCTGTAATCTGGATCGGCAAGACAACATCTGTTGTGTCAAGCTAGCTATGAATATAAAAATAATTTAAAAATAATACGCCGTATTGTCATCGGTCATTGGTAAGTATGCAGTTTCAATTAAGTCTGATGTCTTATAGTGGGTTAAACAACGTTCGAAGACATAGATACACGTTACATAAATACATTCTTCACTGTTATACTCTTTCAAATCTTTAGAAAGAAAAAAAAATCTAAATGTATTATATAAATCTAGGACTAAATGCATATTAACGAAATAATAACTTGTAGCATTTGGTACAAAGGGATGGATGCGCTGTTTCTGTGATTTTTATTTTGTTTTGTTGTACTAGAATACACAATTTTCTTTTATTGTAAATAAAACTAGCTAAAATATTTATAACTTTCGATTTTTATTTCAATATCCTAGATAAATAAGTAGGTACATCGTAAAATGATATCTATGTAAATATTTAATTCGGTTAAATAAGTTAACATTTAATTTAACTAATGATGACGGACTAAACAAATCAATGGAATGTCATGAGATTACATTATTTACATAACTAAACTTGCAATAATGCCTCAAGCATGAATAACAAACATTAAGGGTGGCAGGGCACGGTACGGCAGGGCGTGGTTTGGCAGGCCGAAGGATGACGGATGATGAAAAAAAAAATGATTTGGTATTTTGCGGCATCCCGCAGAAATGTCACCACGTGCCGCGGAATGATTATATCAAAGTAAAATAATTATGAATCCTAAACTCATTGAAATAAAGATACAATTAACTTGATCACGAAAAAATCTTTTACCGTGCCGTGACACGCCGCGACGTCAGTCAGCGCCGCCGGCATTTATATCTTCATCAAACCAATATGGTACCTAACCTTTTAATAATTGGTCTTATATTTTTTGATTTCCACCATAATTACATGAATGTTCACTAGTTGCGTTCGCGCATTCGGAGTGAGTAGTTTAACGAACTTGTGATAATACTGGACGAAGTTCGTGAGTGCCATTTGCAAAAGCCCTGAACCCGTAACTAAGTTGGGAAATGATACTAAAACTTCGCGATGGATTTCTTCGAGGCTTTGTTTCCAGCCTGTGCTGAAAGAGGCCACTAACGAAAGCGATTTCCTTTCCAAAGTTGCTAAATCATTTTTCTTATTAGCTTCCAGTATTTGTTCACCTTCTTTGACGAATTGAATGAGGCCCCCAAAGTGAGGACTAAGTATTTCCTCTACGTACTCCGAGCTACGTGCTTGTAGCTGCTCTCTGAAACTTTCTGCCTCCTTTGTATTGTCTCTAGTTCGTTCCATGAGTATACTCAGTACCATGTCATAGTTATTGATCAGGAATATAAGTTGCTGGACTCTCTGCGGGAACTCGGCCGCCATTTTTAGAAGGAAACAGTGAACTTCGTCTTGAAGCACGAGTAGAATGTTGCTTAATTCTTCAGATGGGAATTGTTCACTTAAACTGAGCATAGCAGCGGAAAACTCCGCATATCTCCGAGTTATCTGAAATTACAAAGGTCCACATTAATATAAAATATTAGAATTAGTCCAGTCATTTCGTCCGAAAATAAGGCAAATAAAAGAAAATGAATTTGCGGATCTAATTTTTTGATATGTTGTAAGGGATACCTAGAAAAGCTTAACTTGAGTTTTTCGACCAAGCTTTCCTATGAGCTTTCGCCGCCATCTTGAAAAACGGTTAAAATTTGTTTCTCGGCAATAACTCGGCTATCCGATGAGATACGAAAATTTTTGTAAGACACTTTTTGTAGCTTTCTTTGTGCTCTACAATAATGCCCGAACTATTTTTAGCGTATAATGCATAGTTATCGAGATATCGATCGATAAAGTCAAAAATTTAGGACATAATTTTTGTTTTTTGCTTTTTTTTCGTTTGGGTCATAATAAATAGAAAAAATTGTGGAATTCAAACTTTTAGAGCATATTCAGACCTACAATTTCCTTGTTGGACTTTTTTATGTTGGACAAAAATTACGATCTCCAGCGCGCCGCAAAGTCGGTGAATCCACGCTCAGCGTCGAGCGCGCTCAAGTTAGTATATCGTATCGTGTTGAGTTTTTGCTGTGCGTAGTGTAAATCGAGGGTTCCGATATGCGCTGTGCGTCAACACATTTTCCGGACGTATCTACAAGTTCAAACCTGGCTCGGATTTTTCAAAGATCCACAAGAATGGGGTTGGCGACAGACCAATCGAGGGCTTGAACCAATCACCAGCACCGCCGAACCCGCTCCGCCTGAACTATTAAAACTCATTTCCTGTAAGTGTAAAGGAAATTGTGAGGCCGCCTGTGGGTGCAGAAAAGCGGGAATTAGTTGCTCCGTTATTTGCATGCACTGCAGTGGGCAAACATGCAGTAACGTCGCCAGAATCGACATTTTGCTTGACGACGACGACGATGTTTATAACGATGATGATGACGATGCTCTCATCGAATCAGCATCATTTCCAACGTCCCAACAGGCACAACAACTCTAAGAGTTTACGGAGGACGAATATCTTCAGCCTGGACCATCGAAGCGAAAAAAAAATGAAAAATGTCCATCGTTCGTGTCTCGAGTGCAGAAAAAAATATTTTTCTTTCCGTTTATTTTGTTTTGTTTATTTTATATTGTAAAAAAATAATTGAAAAACCTGGCATCCCTTTTTACGAGTGTGTTTGCATTTTTTTTTATCACAAAAGTTTCTTGAGACCATCTTTTATTCATCATAACGTGTGTTTTGTACTTTTTTTCGCTCAAATGTACTGTACAACCTTTTTTTTACTGCACAAACAAATTATTTCTTTAATAAATTACTTTTGTGTGATCCTTAATTTGTTGCTCTATGTACTTATTTTTTATCCCATCAATTTCCTGAACAATTTCCCATTCGATTCGACACGCAGACACAACCGAGCGAGCAGCGCGCTCGACGCTGAGCGTGGATTCACCGACTTTGCGGCGCGCTGGAGATCGTAATTTTTGTCCAACATAAAAAAGTCCAACAAGGAAATTGTAGGTCTGAATAAGTTCTAAAAGTTTGAATTCCACAATTTTTTCTATTTATTATGACCCAAACGAAAAAAAAGCAAAAAACAAAAATTATGTCCTAAATTTTTGACTTTATCGATCGATATCTCGATAACGATGCATTATACGCTAAAAATGGTTCAGGCATTATTGTAGAGCACAAAGAAAGCTACAAAAAGTGTCTTCCAAAAATTTTCGTATCTCATCGGATAGCCGAGTTATTGCCGAGAAACAAATTTTACCCCTTTTTTCAAGATGGCGGCGAAAGCTCATAGGAAAGCTTGGTCGAAAAACTCAAGTTAAGCTTTTCTAGGTATCCCCTACAACATATCAAAAAATTAGATCCGCAAATTCATTTTCTTTTTTGAATGTACATAATGACTGGACTAAATAGAATATAGGTACCTAAATTTGTTTGACTCACAAAAACAGCACAGTATTGACAGAATTGTAGATAAAATATCTTGTCATTGGTCTGTAAAGCAGGGGTCTCACTAGCGAGCCGTAACTGTAACCGTTGCATAACACTAGTAAAACAGAGTGTACTTAGTTTACAAACCAGTAGGTCTACCATGAGTTTTCACAATCTATACTCGCTAGCGACTGGTTAAACGCCACTAGCGGATAGTTTGGTACTAAAATACGCAGTAAACTATATTACAGCTACTGTAGTTTGGGCTTCATTTGTTTAGAATTTGGTACCATGAGTTACAAAATATGTGACAGATGTCATAGTAACGTACTATATGTGTTTCCAAAACACAGCATTTATGTTGAAGTTTCATTACCTATGCAAATTTGACTTAAATTTGGGGTTTTGTAGCATAGTATACCCGTCCTTGTCTTATGCTATTTATCATTCACTGCTAGTTTGACTGTTATGTGATTTTATGTCAATGTATAATGCCAATTTCTAATCATAGCATGTGTAAAATTTGCCACTATCAGAGTCAAATTTAATTCTAGTGATTTTTTCCGTAAAATTTACTTAAATGATACGTTTTTTATCGCTAAAGTTTAGTTAAGGTTTAATATTTTTTTCCATACAAACTTTCATCCCCTATTTTAATAATTTCTGATTTATTTTACGCAACGAAAAGTAGCCTATGTCCGTCTCCATGGTATAATCTACTCCTATACTAAAATTCATCCAAATCGGTTCAGCGGTTTTGACGTGAAAAGGGAACATACATACATACATTCTTACTTTCACTTTTATATAATAAAGTAGGATTAGTAGGGATACTCACATAATGGGGTCCAAGCTCTTTGTTCGAAAGTTTCGCTGGATCGCATTCTCTCACACTTTGAATGTTTAGTTTCAACACATATTCCAGTCTCGGCCAAAAAGTGCTTGCCAGTGAGTCCCAATAGCTGGAATCATATTTAATACCTAGATAATTTGTTCGCATTATCAGAATAGAGGAAGTGCTAGGCAAGGCTTGGGACATTTACACATTTATAGGTACCCTAAAAAACTGGTATGACAATCAAAATTCTATTTAGTCCGTCATCTGGATAAATACAAAAGTAATAGTCACCTAGTGATATAATGGTATTTTAAATAAATACCTGTCCAAGGCAGCAACCGCTCTCTTGTGGCACATCCACCGGTATCTATTAATTAGTTGTATGCAGAGAAATAATGCTAAGCAGTCATAGCATTCCAACACATAGCTTTCGACATTTTTCTGAAAATTAATACATGATTATAAAATAAATACTTCGCTGTCTAAGTGATAAAGGATTTGTAAGAATGATATATATGTAAGTTGGAGGCGAGAGGAATAGGTACTTACTCAAAATTCTACGTTAGTTACCTATATATTTAGAAGTAATAACACAGATAATATACTGTAATAAACACGTTATTGGTTAATTAATTATTTCATGAAAAATATTTCGATAAAGCCCATTTAATATTTCGCACTCAAGCGCATTATTAAATTTTGTTTCTTTATCAATAAACTTTATACTTATTCTTATTTATTATTTTTTCAGCATTTTTTGTAGCGTTATCTCGACATATGTCCATTCAAAATTACAGCTTTCTTGAACTAATAAAAGCAAGGCCAGTGACGGACGCGGACGGACAGCCAGACAGACAGACAAAGCGAAACTATAAGGGTTTCTTGTTTTACTACGAAACCCTGAAATGCACTTACCACCAACAGTGATAATGTTTTTCCAAGTATTCTGTCAAATAACTCTTGAGCATGGCTTCCTTTGACATGGAAGAATTCAGAGATAAATAAATACTCTCTGCAACCATTGTCCACCAATGCATACTGGAGACTTCTGAATAGTGCTTCATATGAATACTGAAAGAGTTTAATAATTATATAAGTTAATTGTTATGTTAAACGGGTTTTCTACTCACGTTAATTATTCGTTGAAAATAGGTATCCAACGTCAGTGCAAAGCGAGCGCGTGAGAGGGAAGGAGACGGTACCGCGTAAAAAGCTCCATTCCCTGACGAAAGTTCCCCTGGGAGGAACTGAACACGTTGGATACCTATTTTCAACGAATAATTAACGTGAGTAGAAAACCCGTTCAACATAACAATGAATAGTGTAACTCACGAGTCATTTGAAAGTGAAATATAAGTTAATTAATAATTTTAATGACATTTTGTAGCAGACAGTTGGTCTCCATCCCAGAAAAGAAAAGACCTTTTAATAATTCTGTGGTCACCATCAAGCATGTGGAACCTACATATATTATAATGTATTAAGTATATCAGTCATCTAGTACCCATAACACAAGCTCTGCTTAGCTTGGGGCTAGATGATGCTGTGTGATTTGTCGAGCATTATTTATTTATTTATTTTATTTATTTAAAGCGAAGTGTCCACTGGCAATAAAATTTGCGGAAGTTGACTTGCCCAAGCGCCTTCCAACGTGTAAACGCTCGCGCAAGTTGACTTCTGCATGTTTTAGTGACTTGTCGAACTTGCTGCAAGTTGCAAGTGTAGGCATGCAGAGAAATTGCAGTCAGTGGAAACAGTTGTCAATTGTCTTCTGCAAGAAATTGTGTAAGTTACTTGCCAGAGGACACTTAGCTTTTCAAATGTTGCTAATTCAAAAACAGTGCGCAGGTATTAGTAGAAAATTAAGTGTTTTACTGACGAGCTCTGTGGCGCAGCGGGCGAAGGTCCGCCTGCGACGCAAGGGGTTGCGGGTTCGATTCCCGCCTTGGGACAAATGTCTGTACGATCTGCAGATATTTGTTCAGGGTGTTCTGGGTGTTTTTCTATATATAATAAAAATATCTATCTATGTAGTATAATATATTAAGTATATCAGTCAACTAGTTAGTACCCATAACACAAGCTCTGCTTAGCTTGGGGCTAGATGATGCTGTGTGATCTGTCCAATATTATAAGTGTGGTTTAACACTATACAAATTATACAGTGCACAGGTAGATTATAAGTGATCACCCTGTAGCCGTGTGGTGCCGGCAGTAGAATGTTGCCCAGCAGTGGACCTCCTACGGCTGAGATAAGATAATGAAACACTCTTTGGCGCAACATGGATCTAGATCACACCCTAGGGTGTCACATTTTAATTTTAAATAAGTTGAGATTGAATTTTTAAAGGACTTCAAATTTATCAGTTTATAAACTTTATTGGGAAACTAAAGTCAAGGTATATACCTTAATTTTCTGTTGAACATGAGGCACTATGATAGGAGCCTCAAGTTGTTGTGCTAATACGTCTCCGCGGTTCCCGATAGTGAATATTGTACTCTTATTTTTTAAATTTGATTTCTGAAAGAATCCTCCTTTCGATCCATCTTCTATTCCCATCAAATCATCTTTTGTAGGAGCTTCCTCATATTTCAATTTATCAAGTCTGGAAGCATATGATTTGAAATATGAATAGTATACTTTGCTCAGTGTATCAATGTACTCATTGCAAATTTCTTGTGCCACATTCCTCTCATTCGCCAATACAAACTCAAAGAAAAACTTGTATTTGAGCATAGCATTCTGCGGTATTTGATAATTTGCCATGGGCTTGCGGAATTTGTAAATCTGTTCTAAAATGTATGTTCTTATTTTCGCCACAGATTTTATTTTCAACTTCTCCAGTACATCTTTAACATCATGACATGCTTTGGTTTCTTTGAAATCTTGTTCCTTTACAAAATTAAGCTTCTGGTTTAATATTGCCAACTGTACCATGAACTCCTTGTCAGTCACAGGAACATTATTGATGCCGCTGAAAAACCAAAATCCATTGATTAGTTATGTAAATGTTGAAAAGAAGAATCAAAAGAAAAATGTATGTGCACATTGAACACATGCTTCAACGGTGAAGGAAAACATAATTCTACTAGCTTTTGCCCGCGACTTTGTCCGCGTGGAAGTCATAAAACGTAAAATCCCCTTTTCCATGCAGAGCCACTTTAATTCCAAAATATAAATCCCATTTATTCCCTATCCTGTGGGAATTTCGAAAAATCTCTTCTTAGTGCACCTCTAGGATACTCAAGGTATATGGGTGACAAATTTCAAGTCTTTAGGTCCAGTGGTTTAGGCTGTGCATTGATATATCAGTCAATCAGTCAGTGAGTCAGTCAGGACTTTGAATTTTATATATATAGATATGACTTCAGATGTGTTGACCACTTCCTTCCTCTGACTTATAAGTTATAATTGACTATACTGAAAGGACACTACTTATAGGTGTTGGGTAAGCCTAAACCATCTACCAATGTCCGAGGCACTGCATAGCATACAGCAAGAATACCAGTTACTGTACTTTTTTTTCAACAAACTGGCAAGAGGAAGCCGGTGACAGAAGAAAGTTGTGAGTTCTCAGGTCCCTGAGCCAATGAAGTAAGTTACGTATTGTCTCAAACATTTACATTTTAGGCCTGTTGGCATTGGGGTAGTATCAAGAAAGCATTGCAAAACACACCCCATTACATAGATAGATAGACTCTATTGATCACCAAAAAAGTATTAGTATTGTAAATTTATAAGCTCCCATCTAGAATTAGATGCAATAAAATAGAAATCATTAAATGATTCAATTTTACAACTATAGGTACTCACAAAATTAGTGTCTCTGAAACAGCCATGTCTTCAATAAAAGATGATAATGGTCCTTTGAGGACTTGTCTGTTGGATAGCTGGACAGACATACTCACTGAGCGCTTCTGTAAGCTTATTATTTCATTGCTAATACTGCCCAAATCATTCTGAAAAAGGCATGTTCATGCAAAATTAAGACTAGAAATCTATAGGTACATCACCTTAGCCAATAGACTTTTGGACATAGGTCCATGAAGGGCAACTCCAATGGCAGTACTTGGAGATCCATAATGGATACAGGAATACAGAGATTACATTTGTTTAGTTACCTGGAAGACCAACAGCATGCTTTCCATTTTTTCAAGAATGCCGTCGCACTCTTCAATCTGATTATGCAGTGAACTTATATTCTCACTTTCTTTTAAATAATCTGCGACTGAACTCTTTTCAGCTTCCTTTATATTTTTGTCAACTTGTAAAGCATATTCTCTGAGATCAGTTCCATTCTGCAGTACTTCCTGAATTTCAAAATCCTCCAGGTTTTTGTCAAGATCCTCCGTGCGATCTATCCTCTCCGACATGATGATTTGTGATTGTGGAGTCACTAAAAATCGGCCTGCAGATCTCAGTAAAATTACGATAGCATGATCACATCAAATTATTAAATGCGGAATGTATTCAGAACAGGTTTTCCTGTACATAATTTAAGATGAATAAAGTATAAATAATTAAAAGCCAAAGTTTTCAGAGAATTTTTGGCTTTTGAAGGCATCTGCTGTGTTGACTAACGAGACGTCTGATTGACATTGACATTTTTTTGACAAATGACAGACTAACTCTTCTTCTTCTTATTTTTTGGCTTCTGTGACTAGCGGTCACAATTCTGCCAGTGTCCGTACAAAGATACTTTCAAGTGACAGACAGTTGACTCAACTATCAAGTGAAGGTACAGGGAAATAATGATGGGAACTCACTTTTTTGTTTATTTTTGATACTGGCAACATTTAAAAGTCCATAGAAAATAGTTTAGATAGTGTTCATCGGAATACATGTGAATACATGCAAATAACGCTACTTGTCACCAAATAATTAAATGTCCGTAAGGATTGAGGAGCCACATCAGATTTTTTAAATCTGATCTCACCATTATTTAGCAGCAATGTAGCTGATTTTGCAGCATGAATTCTTTTTTTAGCAGATTTAGCAGCAAAATATACCTATCACTAGTTATATTTAATACAAAAGTGGCTCCTCAATCTTAACGTCTGATTTGAGGAGCCACCTGGAACTCGTTAAGTAATAAATGAATATTTTTGAAAATTTTGTATCATTTAGCAGCAATTGTGCATATTACTTACCGTCTAAAAATTTAGCTTCTGTAGCCCTAAAATGATATGCTTCTGCATATCATTTTATGTTTATGCAGCAGCATCTTCCATCATGCTGCTGCCCATCTTCCGCGTCATAAACATCCTATACCTACTGCGCTCGCCAACCCGCCTGCCAAGCGTGGCGAGTATGGCAACAACCCCTCATGATTGTGCAACCAAGGACCAGGCCCCGAGTCCCCGGCAGCCCCGTTAGTCCTGGCTACGGTAGCAGCCACGGTAACGGCGGGGCTAGGGGTGCTAAGAATCCCCGGGAGACAGACGGCTACCAACCCCAACGACGACCACTGGCCCTGGCCAGGGTAACACACAACATCTGCACTTTGAGGACAGACGATAAGATCGTTGAGCTGGAAGAAGAAATGAGTAGGTTACACTGGGACATTTTGGGATTAGGTACCAGAAGTCCGTAGAGAGGCGAGGACACTATCTACTCTACTGCCGGGAGGGCGACCAACAGTCCCAAGGTGGTGTCGGGTTTCTCGTTCTCAAGTCACTCGTTAACAACATTATCACCATCGACAGTGTGTCGAGCAGGGTCGCGTACCTAACACTCAGAATATCTAAGCGATATTCGCTGAAGGCCGTTCAGGTATATGTGCGAACCTCGTCACACCCAGATGAAGAAGAAGTCTATGTATGAGGACATCAGCAGAGCCATACATACGAACAACACTCACTCCACTATTGTTATGGGGGACTTCAATGCAAAGTTAGGCAAGAGAAGCGATGATGAGTTGAGAGTGGGGCAATTTGGGTATCAACGGAACCCCAGGAGACAGAGGCTGGCTGATTTTATTTATTTATTTAATAGGACCACCAACAAGAGATACACAGATTCAACACAATTTAAAACTTAGGGACTAAGGGCCTTGTGCTCCCCCATTTAAAGGCGGCCACAGCATGCACACAATTGAGCGCAACTCAACAAAAATAGGTAGGTACTAAAGGTATCTAGTAGGTATTGAAGTTATACCAGTTATATTGGGTAACAACCTAATAATAACATAATTATCATAAACAAAACTAATAGAACTACAAACAATATGTAGTTAGATACAAAAGTAGTAATAATGTAAAATAGTTAGGTAGGTATATTACAGTAAGTTTTTTTTTTTTTTTTTAGGACTTTATTCGCTTAGCGAATATTATGCCGGTCCCGTAGTAATAATAGAAAGTTGTAACAATAATTACCTATGCTAAAAAATAGCAAGTAAAAATCTGGATGACAGTAGTAATGAAAAAAGTAGGTAATGAAACTTGGTATTAAAAAATGTTTTTAATTTTAACAATCAAAATATATTTAAGACATGTTGATTTAAATAAGGAATTGGGATAAGTAGGTATTGCGGTACCTAAGTATTTAAACTAGCGGTTAAAAGTTATTGAACATCAGCAAACGAAATAGATTTAAGACATATGTATGTATTTTGTCAAATTTACTTATTGGGTCGCTCATTATAAGCTTACTTCTTGGCAATAAGAGGGGCATCTGTAGCTTATTATTAAGATCTATGCAGTCGAGTTTGCCATTAAACAGCTTGTGCAAGAAGTGTAAGTCTGTTCTTTTTCTGCGCAACGATAGAGGTGACATTTTGTAATGAGCAAGTCTTTTGTAGCTTGTATTGTAGCTGTTAAGTGTTTTTGCCAAATGGTCCCCATAAAAAAGATATAAATAGATAGAAATCGGTTTTGTATTGATTCTAGGCATTTTCTGTAAATTTCGTAATGGGGGGCTCCAAATCACTAAACAATATTCTAGTATGGGCCGGACAAGGGATTCAAAGAGTTTTAATTTTGTTTGAGGTGATTTAAAATCTTTGCTATTGCGGATAACGAAGCCTAATGTTTTGAAACCTTTAGAAACTGACATAAGAATGTTAGCATTAAAAGTGAGCTTTGAGTCTATTACAACTCCCAGATCATGTATTTCGTTGACGGTGTTTAGCAGTTGCGACCATTTATGTGGTAGTTATTGGCTTGAGGTGTTTTACTGGAACTAAATTGTATGTAAAAGCATTTACGGGCATTAAGGGTCATTTTATTATCGGCGCACCATTGTGTTAAATTATTTAGATCTTTCTGGAGAAGTAGGCTATCTGACGGTTTATTGATGAGCTTAGCTAGCTTATTTTAGCTAGCATATTTTCTGGAGAAAGAAGGACTCATTATGATGAACTCTTCTTCCAGAAGCCGCCTCATAGGAAATGGACCTGGATGAGTCCCGATGGTTCCACGAGAAATGAGATTGATTTCATCTTGACCAACAAGAAACGGGTATTCAATGATGTCACTGTGATTCACAGGGTGAAAACCGGAAGTGGTCACCGAATCCTTAGAGGCACATTGAATATGAACGTTAGACTTGAAAGGTCCCGTGTGATGAAATCTACGCTCCGACCCACTCGCGCACATATCCAAAACCTAGAGAGCTTTCAACTCGAACTTTCAAATCGCTTTGATTGTCTAGGTCTAGAAGAACATGCATCAGTGGAAGACATCAATAACAGGTTCGTAGAAACTGTCCATACGGTGGGGTCTCAGTTCTTTAAGACGCCCCGTACAAATTGACCTCAGAAACTCTCTGATGACACTCTTAACCTCATGGCTGAACGACGCTCATTACGACTGCAGTCTCCCAATGATGCTAAGTCATATAGGCAGCTCAATAGTCAAGTTTGGAAATCCTTGCGGCACGATATTCGTACAGCTCGTATTAAAGATTATATTTTTTAGATTTCATTTTCTGACCAAACTAAAAGATTTTTTGCGCTTACATTGCAAACGCCGGCTGAACCCTACGAGATAGATCAAAATAATGTATTACAGTATTGTAAAACTTAAAAAGGTCTACAAAAAAGTCAGCGATGGTATATGTATATCTATCTCTTAGGGATAACCCACAATAATAATTTTTTATCCTTTACTTTTTACGAGAAATAATGGCTTATTAGGCAGTAAGAGCCTGCTAAGGGATACCTCCGGAAGATGGGCAGCAGCGTCTTTCCGTGTATCAACATCCCTTACTGCGCTCGCCAACCGCCTGCCAAGCGTGGTGAGTATGGCAACTACCCCTAATGGAGATCCACGCGGGAGGCCTGTTAAGTAGTGGACTTTTTACGGCTGGAATAGTGATGATGATGATGAGCCGGGTATTTGTCGCGTAAATTACCTTTATTATTTCCCGACGTCTCGCTTGGATTGCACCAAGCAAAAGCATGGTGTTGATGATGATGATATGTTAATAATGTGTTGTGATCGCGAAAGCTTAAAAAATATATAAATACTACAGAATATACCATCGCTTTTTTGTAGACCTTTTTTAGGTGTACAATACTGTACCTAGTACATTATTTTGATCTATCTCGTAGGGTTCAGCCAGCGTTTGCAATGTGAGCGCAAAAAATGTGTTTATTTACGACCTCACATTAGAAACCTCCAAAATGATCAATCAATGTTTCTCTACTATAATATTATGCATGTATTATACATATAAACCTTCTTCTTAAATCACTCTATCTATTGAAAAGAACTGGATCAAAATCCGTTGCGTAGTTTTAAAGCTCTAAGCAAATATAGGGAAAGACAGACAGCGGGAAGCGACTTTGTTTTATATTATGTATTGGAGAGCTTATACTTTATATAGGTACGCATAATTTATCTGAGTAAATGAAATAAAAAAACCGCCTAATTATTGTTAATCGAGTGAAAGCTCTTGTTTTATATGTAACCTTGCCTTATTTTACTCAAAACAACTTATTTGAGGTGTTAATAACCTACTAAGCTTTATGTGCCGCTAAAAAAGTTTTTAGTAGGTATAGTCGAATATTTCTGCATTAGGTATATTGCATGCAGTGGCATCCTGTAATTATTAGCAATATAATTTTTATCTTATGCTTGTAACCTTGTTTGAATTGTGTAGGTACGTATCTTAACTTGAGAGTCCTTAATACATTAAATTATTTAAAAACTGCTTGTAAGTAAATATCAGTGGGCACGAGGATATTGTAGGAAATAGGGCTAAGTAAAAAACTTGATATAATTAACGCTTCTGCGTCGATATTATTCTGACGAAATATTTACAAAGTAAATAGTAAGTATAACAATACATAAAAAAGCACAACTAAGTTTGTATTCTAAAATGTATGTGACAAAAGAAATGCAATTTTAATAACTTATTGTATTATGTTATATTCGTATAATAGGTAACTGCTTTAAGAATAATAAGACAGTGAAAATTTTAGAGTATTGATGACATTCTAAAATGCCTAGGTACTAGTAACAGAACATTATAAAATAATAATTCGGTTAATAAAACTTTATATAAATAATTCTAAATCAGGCTCTGAAGTCTTTAATCAAAACACATAGGAATTAGTTATAGGAAGATGCTACACGGAATGTCTTCGGGAATCTAATATATTTTGTTACCAAAAGTTTTTTTAAATAATGTTACTACTAGGTATAGGGTCTTGGATTTTACCTAGGTATATATCAAGCACAACCAGAATATATGGTAAAGAATCTGTCACAAGATATTAGCTTATCCATATAAATTAAATGTTTTAAACCAAGGGCAGTTCAAAAAGTTCAGCATCATTAGTCTTGATTTTACTTAACGAAGTATCATTGAGTTTTTTATTAAAAAATATGTAAGTAGGCAAATATATCTATGATATTACAGCACCTTCGTTCTTGACGAATGTATTATTAAAAAAATAGAAACGAGTTTACCTAACATTATAAAAGTAAAAAATCAATTTTAATACATATCTAGTGAAAAAAATGGTAAGTACAAATAATAAAAAAACATAGTAGATAGGTATGTACCTACTAAGTAACATACAACAATTAAAAAACAAGGCAATTTTGATAAGAATAGGTATAAAATGCAGTCAAAAATATTCACTAATATTAAAGTGATATGTTTTTGATAATGTATTTTATTTAATTCATGTTGGTAAGCACCTATATAGGTACTTACCAACATTTACATATGTACACTCTTCAATGTTAAGTAATGTAGATACCTTATTTCATTCACTTCTACAATACCCACATACGAGTAACTTATCATGTGAATATATCTAAAAGGTACCTCTTTATCATAAGGTACAAGTAGTGCATAAAATACATTAAGATACCTACGTACCCTAATGTTGGTAGGTTAGTTATTTAGGAGTATTAATGTATTATTAATCAATTAAATGCTGAACTTTTTCTCTGGCTATGGGTATTTATTAATCGCAATAACAAATAATGTTCAACATCCTAGCGTCTAATATTAATTAACATAATATTAAATTAAAAGGTAACTTCCATCATTCGTCAGCACGCACGTCAACTGCCGGCAACAGCCACGCTACTACTTATCTCTCACATTCGTACAAAAGGACATTAAATGCCTATCAATCTCTTTTTTACTTATACAAGCCCAATAAAACGAGCTTTATTATATACCTTTCTAAGTCTTGTGACTAGATTTTCCTTACTTAAATAATACGTAGTTAACATAGGAATATTTGTACGACAAGATGCCATTGATCACGAGCGGTAACTCAAATGCAGACTACATAAAGTACACGACATTAATGAGATAAACAAAATCACACCCAAAAACACTACCTCTAGACCTTATCTGAAGAATAAATTAAACTTAATCTACCTAATAATTAACGTAATAACTGTACTTAAAAATAAGTAAACACTACTTTTAGATTAGCACGAACCGATTCCGTGGGAGATCGTGTCCATCAATCCATTTAGTCTCTAGAAAAATATTTGTCTATTCTAAACACTTGTAAAAAATACGGATTCGGCTCTAAAGATCGAGAGAGTGATCGAAGGCGGGAGTGGTCCACGGGGATAGGGCACGGAGGCTTTAGAAAGGCAGGCTCGCTCGGAACATATTCTCTATGAGAGGGGGCGCGGGGACCAGGTCTTCCAGCTTCAGGTAGAAGATGCGTTGCATGCCCTGGACGGACAGCGAGCGCAGCTCGGGCAGCGCGCCCAGGACGCGGCTGAAGTGCGGGGCGCCGCTCACGCCGCCGCCGTTGCCCGGCATGTGCGCTCGCAGGCAGCCGATTATCTTCATCTGGAGCTGCTCCACGCGGTGGGGCTCCTTTAAACCGTGTCGATCTGTAGAAGAGACACATACTTTAGAATATGTAGGTAGGTATTTATGTTCATGTGAATTGCAAAAGTGAAAAATCATCTGGCCTGACTATGATCACTCTATCTTTACTTTACGGTTACATACAGTGTCCATATACTTTTCTTTCTTGATGGAAAAGCCCTAAAAACATTAAATTGAAGAAGCTAATTGTTTATTTAATAGGTAAGGTTACGCACCTGTTACTAAAGTCAATGCGCAGAGGCATGCGAAAGTCGATATGTCAATGTCCATGGAGTGCAGAGTGTTGCTGAAGTCGAGGACAGCATGCAGCCAATCCCCGAAGGAGCGCTGGCACTGGCGCTTGTCCAACACGAGACCGTTGCAGAAAGTCATCTTGATGTCCTCCGGCCGAGTGCGGTACGCGAGCCGCAGAACAAAAAGTTCTAGTCGAGCCGATGCAAATAACTGCTCGCGATCCTCAGGGCATAGATCGGCGTAACCTGGTACTTTCTCCGCGAAAACTTTGATCATGTCGATCGACGTAGTCAGTAATGAATAAAACTGCTGAATCACTTCCAAATCGGACATGGGTGGCTCCAACGGGTTCGGTTCTCGGTACTGAGAGTAATCAAGATTTGTAAAATCAGGTGAAGTATCCACGTGAGCTCTGACGAGAGCAGTGATCAACGATATCGGTGGACTCGGTGGTGATTCCTGGGGACATTTTGGCTTGGACGGTAATCTGCCTCGTCTACCTTTGAGAGAATCAGTACGCACTACTTCTTTGACCATTCCAACAACGAGACATTTTTGGAAACGACAGAATTGGCATCTGTTTCGTCTTCTTTTATCAACGGGGCAAGATTTTTCAGCTAGACAAACGTATTTCGACCCTTTTTGAACAGTTCTTTTGAAGAAACCTTTACATCCTTCGCATGTTCTTACTCCATAGTGTTGGCAGGCGGCGGTGTCTCCGCAGACAGCGCATAGCTGGCTGGGGGAGCCCGGCGCGGGCCGCGACAGAGCGCCTTCGGGCGGCGCCACGCCAGGGGAGCTAGAGGCTGAGCTCGGTGCTGACGCTTGCATGCAGTGAATTCTACCACCGAGTATTTTCGGACTTTCGTTGGAGTTATTAGATTCAGACATCTGTACCGGCAGCGAAGATCGTCGTTGTCTAGAATTCGGATCTGTCGTAATGTGTAAGTCGACTGAATTAGAGAAAGAAGGCAGTGAATACGAATCTTGGTTTGGCGTGACTCCGCCGGTGTCAAAAGTCGGGCTGCATTGTTGAGAAGGTGCATAGTACGACGACGGTACGTATGGTAGACTCGGTTGGTGATATTGGTAGAGTAGCTGCGTTGACGCATGGCCCTGATGAGAGTATGCGCTAACATTATAGCACTCCTCGTCCATTTTAATTCCAAATTCAGCCATTTCTTGTTTTGGGTATCGAACAGAATACGTTTCTTCAAAACTAGGCAATGCTGGGCCGAGGGTTGGTGAAGAGGATTCGCTTATCGGCGTGGTTCGCTGCAACTTTACTTCAAAGGGCACTGGAGCATGGAACTCGACGTCTGGAAATGGATCGAGATTTTCCTCTAGTATTTCTGACGAGTCTTCTTGGTATTGCGACGACAATAGATCACTGAAGGACGAACCGTAGTTGCTCTGTAATAGAAATGACAATCGATAAAGGAGGCGTCGCAGTTCAGTAGGCGGTAGTTGTCGGTAGGGGCGGAAATGCCGCACCAATGGTGAGCTTAATTCGATAATAAGGATACTTTGTGGATTGACTCTCGAGGATTGTTGCAGGTGTTTTAATCAGAATTGGTTAACGAAAAGTTAATTTAACTAAACCAAAATAGAAGGGATGTTCTTACTTGTGTTTGCAGCAGTAGCATGCTGGAGGTGTTTGTTGAAAAGTCGCTTGGCGAGCGCGACCCAGAGGCGCTCGGCCCTGTAACAATTTAAATAACTGTTAATAAACAATTTGTACATTTGTAAATTTAATATTGCAAGATATAAAGTTACATTATTATGATTATATTAATATTTGAAATTGGTGAACGATTCGTCGTCCAACTTATTTCACAGACAGGCCAGTTTGGAATGAGTTCCGGACGGTGACATGGAATTGACGGCGCAGTACTTTGAACTATCACGCTATGCTATCCATGCATCATTTATATTTACCCTCGGCGAACATACTTTGATACTTCCTTCACTAGCACTCGACCCCCAATCGATAAGTACCTATGCTCGTTGCAAAACCTCATGTAGATCGGTACCCTTGCTTGAATGAAATGGCGACGGAAAAGAAAGCTCTCCTATTTATACAGCAGTTTTGCCAGCCAAATATTGCCGTTTTGACAACATTGTGTCACGGTGCTTGATTCGCCACGCCCAGAAAATTGAATCCTACGTATACACCTCACCTAAATCTATTACACAGAAGCTACAAACAAACCCCAACTCATTAGATTTTCACCCTTATTAAGCGTAATTTCGAGCTATTTTCCCTTACTAAAATATGCTACACGTTTTTAGGGCGATGAGGCGATGGGTCCCTAGGGTGGTTATGAAATCAGTGGCATTTGCAGTTTCTATTATGTTAGGAACCATTAATTCCAGTCTTATTAAAGCATAAACAAAACAAGAGAACTTTTGTTACTGTTATATTTTTATAACGGTTAGGAACGTAACAAAGGCAGTTGATAGGTTACACACCTTATTGTTTTTTTAATATTTATAGTAGCATGTGTTATTTGCCCACTAAACTCATTTTGTTGTCATTGTATCGTTTAACTCCGCTGGCTAACTCTACTGCCACACATATGTATCGCAGGGTATTTAAAAACAAGTTTGTAAGTGCGACCAAATCAGAGCTCATCTTTGAAATAGTCCGTAATACGAAACCAAGGAAGATCAGCGTTATATTGACTGTAAGATAATATGACAAGCTGATTGGTTAACATTTTCGTTGTCAAATAATTTGTTTAAATTTGTATTTTCTTTATTGTAATTACCTTTTCATTTTGTTGTATCTTCTGTTTATTTATAATGTTTTGACACGAAATAAAGTTTATATTATTTTAATATTTCTTTAGGGTTGCCGTCATCGAAGCCGGTGAGGAGCACTGTATGCTATATGTTGTTATTTTTAACGTTTAGTATTTTAAATTTCTCCTCTCTTGCCCGTAGATTTAGTAAGAATCTGTGAAGGGGATATCCCCTCCAGAAGATAGGCAGACGCGTCTTTCCGTGCATGAACATCCCGTACTGCGCTCGCCAACTTGCGTGGTGGGTATGGCAACATCCCTACCATGATCAGTACTTGGAAATCATGTAATTAAAGTATGCACTACATATATAAACATAACCTACCTAAACTACATAAGTATAGAATGTACTCTATAGATAGTTGTAATATAACAATAGCCTAAAAAGAACGTAAATGTGGACAATCTAATCTAATACAATTAGAAAAATAAACAAAATCTGAACTAACATGAGTACTTCTCAAGTAAGGAGCTAAGCGTAGGATAATGATTTATTTAAAATTCTTAAAATTAAGCAAATAGGAGTACGGACGTCATTTTGTCTGTAGTTGTTAAATTAAAACCAAATAAAAAAAACAGTACTTGGAGATTCATGAGAGGATGAGTCGTACCTACGGCTTAGTTTCTATAATCTGTGCTACGGCATGTGTGCATGGGATGATCATGATAATAACTTTAGCTTTTTGATGATTATGTCTATGCTTCTTCATACGAGTTACGTTTATTAACTGATTCGTTGCAGCACTGATAAAAGAAAACTCAAATCCTACATGATATAGCATTATTTAAAAAGATTATTGTACTATTATGAACCGGCGGAGTTTGTTTATTTATAACTCCAAGTTCGAACAAAAAAAACACAATGCTGCAGTAGACCTAGGTATTATTTAATTAAATTAACCTTAGATCCCTTTAAGTGCTCAATCGGCAACGCCGTTTTAGTCTCATTATTTAAATTATATTTAAGCAGAAAGAAGAGTTGTTTGTGGAACTACAGATGGACCATACCCTACGGGATAAAATATAAAGGAAAACTAAATACGGAATTTCCTCTTTCTCGCATAGATCCTATATCCAGAACCCGTGTGGAGTACCCTTCCGAACAATTCCTTTTTCCAAATCGGTTCATAATCGACGGAGATCTGATAGATTAAAATGAATTAGGCCATATGAGTGCCGGATATTTCGCAAACTAAATAAGTATTGCCTCAATCGAAAAATTTTCTTCGCAACCAAAACGTAAACGGTTTTAAAACCTATCCAACGATACCCTACACGATGCGAAAATCAAGAAAATATAAGTTCATCCCAACTTTACGTGTATGGGAGGTACTTCCAGTGCATATTTTTTTAGAATTTTGTATACTGTTATCTCGGCATCGTTATTTTATTATGTCCATGCAAAATTAGTCTTATTTAGGGTTCCGTACCTCAAAAGGAAAATAACTAGTCCGTCTGTCTGTCTGTCAAGATCCTTTATCTCGAAAACGTGTAAGGGGGTATCGAGTTGAAATTAAAACCATATAAGCCTCTAAGCTGTCAAAAATCAATATTCTAAGTTAAAAAAAATGATACGACCGTTTTTGCCGCAAATAACGTATGTTTCGACATTCTCAGAGGAATCAAAATTCATAGAGTACTTCCCGTAGACCTAGAACTATGAAATTTGGCAAAGTATATCGTCTTATATTGTAGATATAGAAATAAATCCAAAAACTAAACATTTTTAATGGAATATTAAAAAAAATAGTATATAAATAAATAAATAAAATAAATAACTAATTCTGGACAAATCACACAGCACCATCTAGCCTCAAGCTAAGCAGAGCTTGTGTTATGGGTACTAGATGACTGATATACATACTTAATACATAAATTATGTATTATTATATACTTAATACATAATTATGTATATTTTTTATTATGTAACATAATAAAAAATATACATATATGTACGTATGTACATACATACAAAAACGTACGAAATCAATCATCGAGGTTAAGCAACCCTACTCGCGGTCATAAATTGGATGGGTGACCAAATGTTTATGTGCATTTTAAAACTTTTTCTAAATCAGATCAGCTAATTTAAACTAATCATTATGTTCTTACATACCAACGAATCCCTCGGTGGGCGAGTCCAGTTCGCACTTGTCCCGTTTTATTAGACTGAATAGCTTCATCATTTCAGCCGTAAAACGTCTACTACTGAACACAGGCCTCCCTCATGGATCTCCATGAGGGGTAGCTACCATACTCGCCACGCTTGGCAGGCGTATTAGCGAGCGCAGTACGGGATGTTGATACACGGAAAGACGCTGCTGCCCATCTTCCGGAGGTATCCCTTAGCAGACTCTTACTGCATCCACGGGCATGAGAGGAGGGGTAACATTCTACCCCACGGCATGAATAGCTTATTATAGAGATATTACACTAACACAAACATTGAATTAGCCGTGGGGTGCCGGCAGTAGAATGTTACCCCTCCTCTCATGCCTGTGGATGCAGTAAGATCCTGCTAAGGGATACCTCTGGAAGATGGGCAGCAGCGTCTTTCCGTGTATCAACATCCCGTACTGCGCCCGCCAACACGTCTGCCAAGCGTGGTGAGTACCTATGGCAAATACCCCTCATGAGGATCAATGAGGGAGGCCCGTGTTCAGTAGTGGACGTTTTACGGCCTTAAACGACGAAACATTGAATACCTAAATAAATCAATTAAGTTGGTCTCCTCAGTTTTATACTTAGTAGCTACTTAAAGAAATAACATAATTATTTGCTGTAAGCATTGTCAAGGAACCACAATAGATAAGCTACATATATACCTACATAAGGATGCTTTGGAGCTGTATAGTGCTGTGTGAAATGTACCGGCATTATTTTTATATATTATATATAAAAAAAACCTTGGATACGACTCATATTGTGTGATATTTTTGATAACACATTATCGATGCTTTTAAAGCGACTGCTAGCACATTTTATTTTGATTAGCTTATTCTAACATGGGGATGAATCAACAAATAAAAATAAAACAAAGAAGAACGTACGAGATATTTAATGTAAATTATCATTCGAGAATTATTGTGAAAACTCAACAAGAATATAAGACAGAATAGGTTTTTGGTAAAAAAACATAAAATAAAACTTTTTATAAAGCTCGTTGATTTGATATCCTCAAAATACATAATCCACCATATTGTGATGGCGGCCAATTTTAGGGTTCCGTAGACATGGAACCATTTAGGGTTTGCGAAGACTATTTTTCGATATAGGGTTCTGTTTGCGAAACATTAAAGTTTGAAACTTCTTTCGATCGCTGCTGGCTTTAACCATCAAGTTTTTAGGAAAACTAACGTTTAAGCTAGCTTATCTATTTACGGGGAAATTGTCGCTCAAGTAAGTGATACGGTTTACCAAATATACCGGAATACCTTAAACCGACTCTCAATTATATATATGTTATATATGTATATATGTATTATTATATATTATATATGTAAACGTAAAAAAACATACACTAACCTCTAACAACAGGTGCATGGACGGTTAACTACGGAACCCTACATAGCGCGTGGCCTGACACGCACCTGGCCAAATTTATTGTTTATTAGGTTTTATGGAAATGAATAACCTTATAAAAAATTAACGGTTCCGGTGGGATACGAACCCACGTCCGTCAAATCGATACTTGACGCTTCCTTAAGCCGGAAGTGCTTTGACCGCTAAGCTACAGAACCCATGTCGGGACCCGCTGAAATTCGGTGATGTCGTTTTGAGCAACCGAAAATATTTTTTTTATAAGGTTATTCATTTATTTGAAAATGTTCTACCTAAGTGTGGTTAAACACAATAAAAATAATAAACTAGACTTTATGGGACGATAAGTCTAACCGTAGGTTAGTAATAAATAATTATAATTTTATGGTCTTCTGATTTATCTTAGAATAACGCATCTTTGAAATATATCTACTTATCAATTTCATGGTATGCATTTCTTTGGAATATTATTTTCTGTGTTCATATACGTAAAAACTGAACTGCAAGGCAAGCGTGTCCTATCCTAGACCATCATCAGGCAAGATGTGGTACGCATGCCTATATGAAATAAAAAAAATAAAAAAGAACTTCTATAGCATTTCTTAAAACTGCTAAGCTTGTTATTACGCAACTATACGCTTATCTTATTTTATTTTATAATCATTTTATCCTGGATTTATAACTGTAGTAGTTACTTAGGAATTGCTTTAATTATTTTATCTTAAATGTAAGTAATATTCTATAATAAATATTATCATATATAATAAGCTCTTCTAGCGTTTCTAAATAGTAGGTACTAACTTAATTTATTTGTAACTGATTTATTTTTATAAATGATTAAGTTAGACATAAGTTAAATTTTAATTTAATTTAGGAGAAGCCACATGCTTCAACACATTCTTAAAATATTTATGTCAAATAAACAATATTAATTATTATTTATATATATAAAATTCGAAGTCCTGACTGACTGACTGACTGATATATCAACGCACAGCCTAAACCACTGGACCTAAAGACTTGAAATTTACCTTGGCACACATATATGTACCTTGAGTATACATATGTGCACTAAGAAGGGATTTTTCGAAATTCCCACGGGATAGGGAATAAATGGGATTTATATTTTCGAATCAAAGTGGCTCTGCGTGAAAATGGGGATTTTACGTTTTATGACTTCCACGCGGACGAAGTCGTGGGCAAAAGCTAGTTATTTATAAGTAGACTAATATTCATAAAGTGTGGCGACATCTATTATCAATTCATGATAACTCACGTCCGGAGTGGTTCGTCGTACGTGTCATTGAAAAGCCCAAACAAACCGAATTCACCTTCGCACCGTACCCACCCCAGCTTTCGCTTTTCCTCGTTTATAACTCAGCAACTAGATGGCGTTGGCTGCCCTACGATTACGCAACAATGCCAAAGCCTTAGTTTTATTTTAAAACCAGCAATATTAATATTTTGAATATTGATTAATTTCATGTTTTATTTTTGTTGAACTTTACAATGGTGAGCTACCTACTACAAGACTACAGCTAACCGCTATGTCTATCTGATCGAATAAGGTGAAAACATGTTGATGATTTTATTGAAATTAAAATGTATTTCCAAAGTAAACATTCTTAGTATAGTTCTAATCAAGTAATATGGGTTTCCTAACAAACTATAATAAATAAAACTGTAGGCAGGTCACAAAACTGGATGCATTGTACCTACTGTTTTTATTGGAGATGATATGTAGGTAGTTATCAAGTTAAAATTAACAATAACTTTAGATTTTGCTATTCTTTATCAATTCAGTTCATCTGCAGACCTTTATTGAGCCATACAACGTAAACAAATATTGACCTCAACAAACATGTTTTTAATAGCCGGGTTCCAAAAAACATAGAGATAACAGGTTTCATTTTCACTCAGTGATAATGAAAGTTATCTATCACCAGACCAAGACATCGCATGTCTCAACTTTAGTTTCTACGTGGGTACCTAAGTATTATGTGGATATTTAGCTTTTATCAGCTGTAGCGTCGACAGGGGGCGTGGGTGGGTAGGTGTGCTTCTGGATCTGACGTCAGAGCCAATGACGTCATTCCACCCTCAGCCACATTACGTCTGGCCGTTAGATACTAACGTTTCCTATTCTGTGTAGGATTTTTATAGCACGTGTATGAATTGATGGGTATTTCGGCCATTGTTAGCCCTTGTACCCGTAACAGTTTATTAGAGTAAAAATTGGCCTTTTACGTTTAAATGTATGATTTATAAAGTGTAAATAAATGTTAATTCAGGTTTTTTTACAGGACTTAAGTGTCTGGGACATTTTTTGATGGGCATACCCAGCACCGTACTATTTATTATCACAGTTAGGCAACAATAATAAACTATCCTTGTTCTATCCATTTGGATGTCCGAGGCACCGCAGTATCTGTTCTTACAGAACGAATGAACCTAATTGTTTCTCAATAGGGCTAAATCCTATAAAGGTGTGAAAGGCCTATTATGTTAATTCATAAATTTTCATCTCAACCGTAGGACATCCACTGCAGGACATAGACCTCGTTACCTCACATTACCGCACATTTGAGTTATTACTAAGTTATTGCCGTGGGGCGCCGGCAGTAGAATGTTGCCCCTCCTCTCGTGCTCGTGGTTGCAGTAAGAGCCTGCTAAGGGATACCTCCGAAAGATGGGCAGCAACGTCTTTCCATAAAGGTATCAACATCCCATACTCCGCTCGCCAACCAGCCTGCTAAGCGTGGTGAGTATGGCAACTACCCCTCATGGAGACCCATGAGGGAGGCCTTTGTTCATTAGTGGACGTTTTATGGCTGAAATGATAAAGTTATTACTAAATTAATTAGTATTTTAATAAAATCCATTGTTATAACAATTATACTTACTCGAAAATGTTATAAGTGCAAAAATGTGTGTTAATTATAACGTGATATATTCTTACAAAATAAATGATTTATGATTTATCATTTACTGGTCATGAAGGGGTTGTTGCCATACTCGCCATGCTTGACAGGCGGGTAGGCAAGCGCAGTATGAAATGTTGATAGACGTAAAGGCGTTGCTTTCGATTTTCCGGAGGTATCCCTTGGCAGAAACTTACTCCATTTTGCAAATGAAAACGGCAAATTGAAAGTAAATTATTCGAAGTTCGTCATAACTAAAAGTGAGTACTTCATTTAACAAGTGGTGAGGTATGTCAATACGCAATTTGGTGTTATACAATATTTGCTGTTATGCAGCACACAGCGCTAATCAATTTACTTAGTATTAGACAAAAGTTGTGACACATTATTTCGTTATTCTCATCTAAATAGGCCCTTGTCTTTTTCAAACTTTCGCGATTACCACTCATTATTAACTTGGTTAAAAACCAATTCCATACGAAATATTTTCAAAGAAAATGATATATTGACTCTCACTTGTAAATTTATTCTAGAAATTTGTTTGTTTGTAGGAATAGTCACTTCTTTGGGTTAAAATCAAACCAATCAGATAGCTTGAGTAATAAGTATATATTCCACGAATCAATAACACCATGTAAAAAAAACACTTATTTATAAGATATCACAGTATTATTGGTATTATATCATTAAGCACTTGAAATAAAGCACCTTATTGCTAAATTATACAAAAATAGGCCGTGGGGTGCCGGCAGTAGAATGTTACCCTATACCCATGGATGCTGTAAGAGCCTGCTAAGGGATACTTCCGGAAGATGGGCAGCAGCGTCTTACCGTGTATCAACATCCCGTACTGCGCTCGCCAATGGAGATGCATGGAGATCCATGAGGGAGCCTTGTGTTCAGTAGTGGACGTTTTACGGCCGAAAAGATGTGGTTGAGAAAATGGCTTGTACATAGAGAACAATATACTAGGAGCCGTACGAGACTAGTACGTGTGGTTTAAAAGAACCCTTCGAAAACTTAATAAATATTCTTTCGCGTATTGTTGTTGTTCTATATAATGTTATAAAAGTTTGTAAAGTGAGTTATAGGTTCAGTACCTATACTAAGTTTAGTATACCTAAAATATAGCTATATATGTTTTTTCCATTACTTGTATTGTACCTGACGAAAAAACTATATTACTTATATTTGGATATATTGTTTAAACAACCAGCATTTTATATTTCTCTTTATTAATTGCCGACGTTTACGCGAATTTACGCATTTAATACCCGGTTACTTGTAAGTATATTATCAAATATGCCTTTTACATCTATTATAGATAATTTATGCAGCGTCAGCAAATAGTATTCATGCTTTACAGCACGCTGCAGTGCCTTGACATTGATATATGGACTAGGCTTACCCATACCATCTTCCCAGCTTAGTCGGCTATTAGTCAGAGAAAACCACAGGTCAGTACGTCTGAAGCTGACTAAACCACGTTCCTTCCGTTTTATATCCTAATATACTTCAAAATGGGATTTCCGCTAAGTTACTGTAGTTGTTCGAATATTTTTATAAAACCTTTTTTCCTTATGTACATATGTCCTTTTACAGTTACTGTAGTTGCTCGAATATTTTTATAAAACCTTTTTTCCTTATGTATGTCCTTTTACAGTTACTGTAGTTGTGTTTCGAATATTTTTATAAAACCTTTTTTTCCTTATGTATGTCCTTTTACAGTTACTGTAGTTGTGTTTCGAATATTTTTTATAAAATCTTTTTCCTTATGTATGTCCTTTTACAGTTCGTATTTTATACAATGTTTGATGTTTTGCAGCACACAGCGCTAATCAATTTACTTAGTATTAGACAATTGCGTAATCTTAATAACACAGTGTACGAGTATAAACATAGGGAGGGAACCCCCGTTTAAGTCAGCTTCAGACGTATTGACCTGTTCTTTCCTCTGAATATAGCCGATTAAGACTGAGAGGATGGTATAAGTCCTGGACAACCCTAAATACCCAACAAGGTCTCTGGTACTGCCGCGTGCCGATCAGCATGAATGTGACAGGCCTTACTGTCTTTAATACATTTTTGTACATATAGGTACCTAATGTCATACATTTTTTAAGAGTTGCAAAAATAAAAATAAGTATGCTGGTCATTTCCCACAACATCATCAAGCCTATGTTAAGGGAACCAGGTGATCGATAGAAGAAATCTTATTTAATCAAGTTAAAGATTAGCATTTGACTTGTTGCTAAAATAAGACTGGTAAAGTACATTCTGCACAAAATAGTCGCATATAGGCTCAGGAAGTCGGTTGCCGGCCAGAAGTGCCCAAGGGCGTCCTTGAAACTATGCGCGGGTCGATGCGTGACGTCACAGGCCAGTGACGTAGATTTGGAGGCCCTCCGCCTTCCACACCTTCCACCCAATATCTATATCACCACCCGAGTATTTTTAGACGTGACGTCAGCCCGCTTTGAAGAAACCTATTCTTTTTTTTATTTAAACGACTGCAAGATTAATGAACGCGCCATCGCGAAAATCTCTAGTAGTTTGCATAGTTGTTGATGAATTATCTTTTTTTATGATAATCCGCTTTAAAGAGCAGTTTCAGATGGTTATCCGCAGTTATCACACGCCATGGAGGGCGATAACGTTGGCCACCCGCTGGGTCGGGCTGGGGTTGGGAGACATCACGATGTTTTTGGCAGACGAGGGTCACGGGGCTGTGACGTGGATGGCACCTACTTCTACCGTGACGTCAGTACTACAGCTGAGACCGTTAGCATAATTCCGTACTATTTTGAAAAAATCGATTAACTTAGAACAATTAAATGCAGATTTTGAGAAATTAAATAAATAGGGCAACTTGGTGTTTGTTGACCGGTTAAAATTCTTATTTGTGCTTTTAAAAAAATATATGTTTAAAGTGATTTTGTTGTAGAGAGTGTGTCTATGTTATATTTCAAAGTTAAAGTGAAAGTTTAATAAATCGTTCCGGTCAGATATAAATGTTGCAGAAATGTCTGCAAGGTGATAGGAATAGTCCACGCATATTACAATAATGGCGATATGCGTCGGCAGATAATGTGCAGAAGTCATCTCCGCAGGTGCAGCGTCCGCCGGTTGCGACAAGCGATTGGGCAACCGCCGGTAGAGGCCAACGGCTCCGAAGTAAACATCCCACATTATACTCGGTTACCTCACTAGTGAAACAAATTCGAGGATAATTTAACTTAATAACAATTTCGATGTCGAAGGTGGTGGCATTATGATTATGATTCTTGTGACACCGTACTCGATTATAATATGCGAGATGAAGCGGCACCTGTCATCTTCGATGTTGAAAGCTAGTTGCGACACATGCTTGTGTCCTACGAACCCGAAAGAAGCCGGTTCGAGCGGTTATATTAGTAAATTCATTTCTATTTGCCTTGCGAATTTGTACATGTTTTGCAAACGTATCGCAAAAATTACATGTGATGCCAAGGAAATTTAGTACTAAGACTAGTTTCCTATTTAGGGTTAATTGAACTGGTTTTCCAAAAGTTATTTTTTTTGTAGATATAGAATATCATCCACTGCTTATATCATAAGCGGTATTTATTATCTCAGCCGTAAAATGTCCACTGCTTGTGATGATACACGGAAAGACGCTGCTGCCGGCACTTTTCGGAGGCATCTCTTGGCTTGGCATGTTTTTACTGCATCCGCGGGCAGGAGACGCAACATTTTACTACAGCAACCCACGGTAATTGCAAACAAATTAGCGACAATTTATTGTTATAATATCTATAAATTACTTATTAATTGAAACCATCCAATCAGCTGTGCCGTAATTAAGCTCGCCGTTTCTTATTGTTTAGAGAATTTTAAGGGTTTAGAAAGGATACAAACACCCCTTGTCTTTTGTACCTGCACTGTTATCTCCTCACGCAATGATTGAGTGAAGGTGCTGGCGATAGGTATTTATTCTGTTACGAAATAGCATTTTTTTTATGATTACACATACAAAATTAAATGTATCAAGTATGGTAATATGGTGCATAAATTTTCGGTAACTTTTGGTTTTGATAGACGGACGAAACACTTAGTTTGCGATGAGGAAAACTAACATAGGTCATTAATTATAATCTAACCGGTTAGGCACCATTAATTTTTAAAAACGCACCAAAAAGTCATAAAATCGGAATACATTTCTTTATTTGATATGTTCTTAAAATTAATTAGTGCTAGTTTCGATATATTTAAATTACTCTTTAATTTAGGTACTCATTTTGGCACCTGTCCTGTCACTGCTGGGCATAAAATTCGGTCATAAAAAACGGACAAACAAAATAAATTATAGGAGACTAAAATTATGCAAATAAAAATATACAGGATATAACAGAAAATACAGGAAATTATAATAAAATAAATAATAGAAACCAAAAAGGGGGTACGTACGTTGGAATTGTGTAAGGGCGCAGTGTTGGCTGGAGGGCGTTAGCAACGCACCTCGCATTCTAGCCGATGGCCATCGTCACAACGGTCCCACAACAACAGTCTGTCACCCAGAGGTTCTACACAACGAAAGCGAAAATAAACACAGAGGTGGTGGTCGGAAAGTCCAGCGGGCGCTGACCTGGCGCAGGCTTGTCGGGTTCCAGCGAGGAGGCGCGCGGCTCCAGGGTCAGACCGAGGCACGCGCCGGACAGTCCCAGCTCGCTCAGCAGGATCCTCATGCGGCCGAGCACATTCCACTCACTGCACGCGCACACAACACTCGCTCGTCGCTACGATACGGGAGATCGCGAGAGGGCGCGCGGAGGTACCGCCTCGGTGAACGGTCGGTGCGTTACTGAGGCCGCCGCCGCCGAGGCTGGTAGCTATATCGCATTTCCTGACGTCACAACGGCGACGTCACGGGTGCGACGTCATTAACGGTACCTCCCACGGCCCGCCCGGCGCTGCCACCCGCCCGCCCGAGCCTGCGCTAACGGCACCGCTAGTACGGAACGGAGCTTTCCTACTCCACCACACCAGTCGCCGCTAGCGTCACATCACAGCGGGCTTGTCGCTCAGGCCCTCCATTTAATTTATCCCCGATTTTATTGATTTCAGGCGGTAGTATTTTGGTAGTAGGGCACCAATCAACACAACACTCTCCTCATCAATCTAGGACATTGATCAGACGCAGAAATAAAATCATGGGACATAGCGTAATATGAGTAAATAATGTTACTTACATAGTAGCATTTAAAATGATAATTATGAGCTTAATGGTTGACTTTGGTACACACGCTCCCGTCGATTTCATTTCGGCGCCCTACCTAATTATTTATAAGCTTTTAATGCATCTAAATCATTGTGATTTTTATCTCTTCTCTTTTATATTTAGTATAAATAGAAATCGCTTTGTTAGTTTGGACGCTTACTTCTCAACCACGCAACGGACTCAATGAATTTTACTTTAAAACCCTTAAAGTAAAATTCATTGCGTTTGATTTTATTTCCAAGGAATTTTGCTTTAAAACCTTTAAAGTAAAATTCCTTGGGTTTGGTGTAAGTTAGCAGAATAGAATTGATTATTTAAAAAAAAATCTACAAAAAAGTCCGCGACAGCAGTCTATCTTCATGACAGTCTATCTTGTATGGATAACTCAAGTGATAACTTTTTCTAATGAAATTCTCGATAAATAAAACCGGGCAAGACGAGTCGGACTCGCGCACCGAGGGTTCCGTGCCAATTATGATAAAGGCGGTTTGTATTATGTTGGAGAACCTTGACAGCGCCATCTCTTGTCTGATAGCGGAACTTATGTAGATTTATTATACTTTCGATGATTTCTAAAAAACTACGCCAATTAGAGAGTTCGTTAAAAAGTAAAATTTTTCCTTCCACCCCCCTTGTCTCAAAAACTATGCAAATTAGAGAGTTCGCTATAATTTTTCTTTAAAGTTTACATACACTTCTATTAGCTGTAAAAGTTTCACGGGTTTATCTTTACAAACATCGGAGATAAAGGGGGAACGGTCGTTTTTTCAACATTTTTGTTAATAACTCAAAAACGATACGGTTTAAAGGAAAACTAAAAACTGTTTAATAATGTACAAATGAATAACTTTCATATGCTTCCCCACACAACCTAGTAACTTAAAAATTTTGAGATCCCCTATCCTGCAATCATAATAAGAATATTTTTTAGCATTTTCATCAGGGCTAGCATGGCCGCAGATATTTTATCCACGGGGAGAGGACAAAATACTATTCCCCTCTGTCAATTTAGTCCACCCTCCGAGCATGCCGACAGGTGGATAAACTATAGCTATAGGCGGGGAGTGAGTATCCACGTCTAATGTCAAAAAGTGATATAATTCTCTTTCCCACTGTTACCGTGCTTTGGCAGGTGGATAAAATATTTTTATCCCTTGTCAGTGGAAATAACCGGTGGACAAAAGTTTTATCCCCAGCCCATGCTAGCCCTGCATATATGCTATATTAGATAAAACATACTTTTCAGCTTTCCAAAAATGCATAATTTTTAGGTTAAATGCATACTTTTAGGCTTTTATGGTAAAAGGTAACACACCTTTAACCATTTCAAATTTCAAGTCGTTAGCATCAGTAGTTCTCGAGATATCCACTTGTGACAGACAGACACACAGATTGATTCTATACGGGTTCCTTTTTACCATTTTGGTCCAGAACCCTAAAAAATATGCATTTTTGGAAAGCTGAAAAGTATGTTAACAAATGTATGTAAAAACAATAGGTACATATGTACTTAATATGTAAGTATGTACATAATAGGTTTTTTACTATCTTGAGTAATTTGTATAGAACATTTTTGTCCTTTAAACCAAGTATTTTGAATCAATACTTTACGAGTTGTGGCGAAATTAACACTCTCGCGCGTCAAAATAATTACGTCGTCAGCGGGCGTACATACGCACGACAACTTTTCGCGTGTAACATCTAGGTAACCAAAATCTGTTTATGTTCTCTGTTCATGTCTAATGAAAAAACAGCTCTTAACATTGTTTATAATAGACATTATTCATATAAGAAGCAATGTTGGTGAATTGTGGCATGTCAGGTTTTCATGTAAACTGCTTTTAACAAAAAATCCGAAAGAGTTGACTTAACTTTAACTATGTGTACTATAATAATACCAAAGTTATATGTCGATGCATATAAAATAATGCGAGACCTTTACAATCTATGTAATGATGATATGATACAGAAAGGCTTAGAATATTTTATTTATGTGTGTTCCAGTGTCAGTGAGATAAAAATATTAATAAAAAAAGCTATAATATTATATTTTATTACCTAAACGTTTAATGCTTACATGTCACAAAGGCGTTAATCCCAATAAATTAACTTGAGCAAATTATATTTGACATTTAATGAAAATCATAAAACTTTGCATGATCATATTTATTCGCAACATTTATACGGTGTTAATGAAACCCAGAGGTGAGTTTGAGGCAAGTTCAGACTTTTGGATAAGGAAGTATCACAATGGGCAATTACTGGTGTTTATTGAATCCGTGGAGACAAATGCAGCAGTGACGTTGGATCCACACGCATCCCGGCCCCATTCGGCTGGACGCGCCGCTTCCGCATTGATTGCAGCCGTCGTCACACGGGGACTCATATAGGGCGGCTATTACCATCTTCCTAGAGCATAGTTGCGTTGAAAGAGATTTCCATCCAGGAAACAAAATTTTACGCTGTACTTCTTTCATTATGTTATCTTCACAAAAGTGTAAGGTTTAAATACTGTAAATGTAATCAGTAAGGAACGTTTATTTAATCCCTGTTTATAAAAATAATGCTGAACTTCACGCGGTACCATTTAGCCCCAAAGTAAGCAAAGCTTGTGTTATGGGTAGAATTTTTTTATGTATTGTGTATGTGTACCTATACAATTCAGTAATAAAAATTGCCGCCGCATAATTTAAAGAAAAGAAAAGACGTTAAGAGTAATCTGAAGTTAATAAAGACATTTTCTATAAGTTCCCCTCGCAAGATTATCCGTATTACCCTAACTTACCCATAAAAAAAATCTATGTAATGAAATCATAATTGAACTGTGCGAGTAAAATGTTTAAGTAGCTTACAACTTTGTACTCGTATCGTGGTTATTAGCACAAAACTGAAGTAAACAAATCGTAAATAATACGAAAGCTGTAAGTAAAGTTTGTAAGCCGGGTATTATTAATTAAATCATTAGACGAACTGGAAAAACATGTAGGAGGTTAGGCTGGTCAGGTTATCTCTGTGACCTACCGTGAGAGACTTGGATAGATAAGTGGGTGTGCCAACTGATGGGTGTTGGTTTTGTGAACCATAAAATTGCTATTTTCCATCGATGTGATTCATTGAGCACTCAAATGAGAGCAGTTCTAGTAGGCATATTGTCTTGACCTGTGGTCTTTAGCGAGGATGTAAATTAAAATAATACTTAGATATGTATACAGGGCGGGAATCAAACTCGGCGCAACCTGAGTATGAATTTGGGCTAGATTTACCACTACATATATGTTCGGTTTCTAGCATTCTTGGTTCAAGTTGAAAGGGCTGGTAAATGTACGATGATTATATTTTTATTATCTAGTACCTATCCTGACTACCGCCGTACTTGTCGTGGGGTGCCGGCAGTAGATTGTTACCCCTCCTCGCATGCCCGTGGATGCAGTAAAAGCCTGCTAAGGGATACCTCCGGAAGATGGGCAGCAGCGTCTTTCCGCGTAACATCCCGCACTGCGCTCGCCAACCCGCCTGCCAAGCGTGGTGAGTATGGCAACTGCCCCTCGTGGAGATCCATGAGGGTGGCCTGTGTTCAGTAGTGGACGTTCTACGGATGGAATGATGATCCTGACTACGAGCTTTGCGTATAGTTTGCAGTCAGTACTGTGTGGAATTCCCAGTATCTTTAATTTCTTCCCTGACCTCAGTCAATATAAGAAAATAGTTCTGTGGGGGGTTGATGCGTTCAGTTAGTGTCCGAGTTACATGTATTTGCGGTAGTTACGATTGGTCGCATGCCCCAGTACTATTTGTACTCGTGGAACGGGCAACCGTCCAGTTATTCTAATTTTACACATAATCGATGCCGTCGCATCGTCGGCTCATCGGCGAGTCTGTCCTGTCAAAGGTAAAAATCGCCGATCGGGAGTTCTGGTTTCTAGAACATAAGCTATATAAATAATTGATTGGGCATAATGTATATCGTATCTATTTACTGCCGTTCAGTATTAGCTACGTTATTCTGTTCCAGTTGAAATTCATTTTGTGATTGTTATTAGAGACCGTAGTCTACCATCGTTTGTGTGTCATCATGGCCGTTCATTTGGTTTTGACAGTTCTGTATGGTCATACTTCTCTGTGTCTACATGGAAACTGTCACATCACGCTAAAAGTCTACTATCATCTCGATGGACGCTCTTTACCATTCGATGCATAACAATCGGTTTGCAATGAGGCATTTTCATTAAAAAGTAAAAACATCAAAATAGATCCCTCGAAACTTATAGATGGCGTTACTTTTCTTTTACTGGTGAGAAACACAATTTGACAATGACAGCAATTTGTGATTAATCACAACATGCTTTCTCCGCTTGCCAGCTCCATCTGTTAGGTTCAGTAGAAAACACATTTTTTCCTTTTTACTGAAAACGGGTCATACCTAGACATTATTTGTCTATCGTGAGGTTACGAGAACGCAGTAAGTTCTTTTCAATAGAGATTTTGACAGTTTTTGTGAAATTTATCGTGTTTTATTAATGTGTCACAAAAAAACACTGACAAATTTCGCACTTACCTACAGAGAAAACCCCCCATAATAAATGACGTGTAAGTAACTAATTAGGGACTTATTCGCATTAAACCACACGGAAGAAGTAGTTAAAACTGCAAATAACCACCATTAATAGATACATACATTGTGACGTAATGATTAACCCCTTACTACTTACCTAAAGCTAGATAAATTAAACAACAGTTAATCAGCGAAAATAGTACAATCATAAACAAAACCGGACAAGAGCGAGTCGGACTCGCGCACCGAGGGTTCCGTGCCATCATACAATATAATATATGATAAATGCGGTTTATATTTGTTGGAGATACTTGACAGCGCCATCTCTTGTCTGATAGCGGCACTAATGTATTTTTTTTACACTTTCGATGATTTCTAAAAAACTATGCAAATTAGAGAGTTCGTTATAATTTTCCTATAATCATTACATACACTTCTAATATACATATAAGTGACAGGGGTTTATCTCTGCAAACTTCGCAGATAAGGGGGAACGCTATTTTTATCAACGTTTTTGTAAATAAGTCGAAAACTATATGGTTTAAAGCAAAACTAAAAACTGTTTATTAATGTGCAAATAAATACCTACCTTTCTATGTTACCACACATGACCTAGTAGCTTCACAAACATTTTTTTAAACCCCCCTTCGAGAGTTCGTTAGAGAACGTGCGTTATTTCAACATTTTGTAAATAACTCGGAAACTATATACGGTTTAAAGGAAAAATAGAAACTGTTTATTAATATGCAAATGAATACCTCTCATATGATACCCCACACGACCTAGTAACTTTACTTAACAATTTTGAGATCCCCTGTCCGCCCCCCTGCAATCAAATAAGAATATTTTTTATCATTTTCATATTATGCTGTATTAGTAAAAATGTGTTATCTTTATTAATTTCAAATTTCAAGTCGATAGCATCAGTAGTTCTCATGATATCCATTTGTGACAGACAGACAGACAAAGTGATTCTATAAGGGTTCCTTTTTACCATTTTGGTCCGGAACCCTAAAAAAACAATAAGTGCTGATGATGAACTAAGTGCTAATTAGTTTAGTCAGCGTAAGTAAGGGGTAATCTCCTAACTATGTTTATATTAGGTACTCTAATTATACATCTCTTGAAAATTCGAAAACGACTCGGCTTGATTTGAAAATTTTGTTAGTCTTTTCATAATTGCTCGGACAAAATTTGCATGCAATATATTTTTAGTTAATATTGTTTTCATAAAAGGACAAATTAATTATGTAAATTTGAAAATATTTATATAAAATCATTAGTTATAAATAATTCATGTGAATTTGTAATAATTCGTCACTAAACCTTTAGATTAAGAAATTCTCTTAGCTTTTATTAAATACTATTGTGTTGTGTTATTTTACAAAAGTTATTTTGTCGTGTACCTACCTTAGTTAATCATCATCATTTCAGCCATAAAACGTCCACTGATGAACACAGGCCTCCCTCATGGATTTCCATGAGGGGTAGTTGTCATTCTCACCACGCTTGGCAGGCGGGTTGGTGAGCGCAGTATGGGATGTTGATACACGGTAAGACGCTGCTGCCCATCTTCCGGAGGTATCCCTTAGCAGGCTCTTACTGCATCCATGGTCATGAGAGGAGGGGTATCATTCTACTGCCGGCACCCCACGGCGGCCTTAGTTAATGAATTTGATTTAAATCCCGGTTAAGTATCTCTTAGAACACCGATCAACTTGACAATATTACAGACAAAGATTTTAATCGTTAGATGATACCAATAACTGTGGCATTGTCTTTATAAGTGTGTTAACAATAAAGCCGACGCACGCACACTGGTTTTACTAATAAACCAAACTGTTATTGGCAGCATTTGTTGTGAATTCATGTTGCATGAACTTCCGTGTAAAAAATAACACACGCCATGTCCGGCTAAATCTGTATTTAGAGGTACACTGATCCCAAATGAGTGAGCTCATTTAGTGTGGTCTCATACGGTAAGGGCGTATCTAACGATTTCAATCTTTGAGTACAGATATAAATTCCTCATTTAGTTAGTGAAACAATCTTCGTTGGCAACTAAAACGGTTCAGGTACTAATGTACTAACTATCATCCCACATGTTATGCGTCTGTATGCGGTTAAGGTAGTTAGGTAAGTCTAGTTAAAAGTTATATCTTAACGAGATATATTAGTTAAGATTTAAATGTAAAATGCAATGTAACATGAAATTAATAGAGCAAATGGAATTAAATATAGTTATTTGCGTAAAATACAGTCATAATACACTTACAGTTTATTAGACACTAAAGTTTTGATTGGATAATAATCCTATTGATTAGATAGTAATGTATATTCCCAAATAGCGCTAATTTACAGAACCTATTACCATTAAGCAACCCAATATTACCAAAGTTACAAAGAAAAAAAATCAATTAATTTGAAGAAGAAAAATATGATACAGTATATTAAGAGACATACAAACAAAAATGACCAGGTGACAATAACACGGGGTATTTTTCGCGTTAAGTAATGTATGTACATAACCACCGTGGGGTGCCGGCAGTAGAATGATACCCCTCCTCTCATGCCCATGGATGCAGTAAGAGCCTGCTAAGGGATACCTCCGGAAGATGGGCAGCAGCGTCTATCCGTGTATCAACATCCCATACTGCGCTCACCAACCCGCCTGCCAAGCGTGGTGAGAATGGCAACTACCCCTCATGGAGATCCATGAGGGAGGCCTGTGTTCATCAGTGGACGTTTTATGGCTGAAATGATGAATGTATGTACAAAAAATAATTAAGTATTCCATCAATGATCTGGTTTCCATAGTACAAGCTTTGCTTAGTTTGGGACTAAATGGTGTTGATGACACTACACGTGTCCAGCATTATTTATTTTAAATATAAAAAAATAATTTATCGCTTAATTTAATTGTAACCTTTGATTATTCCCGACACGTTGTGACTGTGTGGTCCGACAGCCTTGGTCCCAGAAAAAAGTAAAAGTAAAAAGGTATATTATTAACATAATACAGTGTAGCACACAAATTTGATTCATAGGTAAACTAGTTATAAACTATATTTCGTAATTTTCATAGTGTTTAACCACACTTAGGTAGAAAATTTCTATATAGTTATAAACTGTGTTTGAGGAGCTTAGTGGCTTCTGCATAATTATACAAACTAACATAACTAATATATTAATTGGCCTCCACGATACAGTCCTATGCCTAGTGTGGCCGTTGATTAATCTGTACCGAACTTTTTTTTTTTTTCATAATATAAAATAACTGTAAATATTTTAGCCTTTGATATATTTTTAAAGATGGTAGATTCGGAACGACGACGAAGGCGATCGACGGCGACGTAAATTACCTTCCGTGTTTGCCGAGTGGTATGCACCCCCGACTGTCAATCCGAAAGTCGTAGGTTCGGCCATGCACCAATGGATTTTTCTTTTTAAAAAAATGTATGTTATATGATATGTTTTAACGGCGAAGGAAACATCGTTAGGAAATCCGCGGCTTAGTTAGCTTCAGACGTATTGACCTGTTCTTTCCTTTAACTAATAGCTGACTAAGCTGAGAGAATGGCATGGGTGCTGGGCAAGCCTAATCCCATTTCCCAGGTATGATTACCAATTGCTGACGCTGTATAAATAATCTATTATAGAGGCAAAGGTCTTACTACTACCTAAATAAAATAAAATATCAAAGTTAAAAATAAAACGACGGGACACAGAACCCTGTGGAACTCAATAATTGACCTATTAATATACCTACCTACGTTAATAAGATATAATAATATAATATAATAGGTACGCGATAAATTCTTGTATTATTAAAATTAAAGTAGGTAACTAATTAAATTATAAATAAAAGAAAGAGAAAATAAGAAAGGTTAAAAACCGGCCAAGTGCGAGTCGACTCGCGCACGAAGGGTTCCGTACCATTGTTCGGCAAAACAACTACTATAAGTACTATAAAATATAAAACTAAATATTCTGTACATATTTCAAGCGTACCAACTACCTGTATGGGAGTGTGGGAGCCCCCCATACAACAAACGTGATTTATTTTAATTTAAGTAATTAATAATATATTAACGAAAACTTTTATTTTTATTTCTTATTCATTTTTGAAATGAAGTCACTACTAAATATTCTGTGAATATTTAAAGCGTTTACGTATTGCCGTTATTAATATCGAGCAAAAAACGGCAAGAAAATCACGTTTTTTGTATGGGAGCCCTTAAATATTTGTTTTATTTTAATTTAAAAATTAATATGAAAATAAATATTCTGTGTGTATTTCAAGCGCTATTAATATCGAGCAGAAAACGAAGAAGGAAAAGAAGGCAATAAAAATCACGTTTGTTGTATTTGAGCCCCCCTTAAATATTTAATTTAATCTGTTTCTCGTTTTGATTTTTATTTGTTGTTATAGCGGCAACAGAAATAAAATCATCTGTGAAAATTTTAACTTCAAGAGGTACTTAACCACTCCTAGCCACTACGAGAAGTTATGATTTGCTACTTATGCCAACATTTAAATTACATCGTCTATCCCCTTGAATTGGCAGTGATAGACATTATAGACAGTCAGACAGATTGTGATTGATTTTACAAGGGATTGTCTTTCCTTGCCAGACAAACTTCCTTGAGAATTAACGAAGATTAAATACCAATTATTATTGAATCCACATAGGTTATGTATGAATAAATGTACAACATAAATCGAAATTATTGATTATTTATCATAATCTTGCTTGAGCAAGCAAAAGTTTCGCTTTAATATGACGGTCTAATCTATGCTGATTTGGCAACTAAATATAATTTTAGTAGCATTGTTCCTAATATTAGTTGAATACGGGCGCGTCATCTAAATTGTGATAAGCGTTAGTGTGTATATCGATAGCGGCATGTGTGTGCGTGCGCATATCGAAGCGCGAACGCAGCGCCCGCGCAGACCGAGCTCGGCCGAGAAAAAATTCCAAGCCGTGAACGACTGAACGCGAGTCACTTGTTTGTTTCGATGCCGTCAGCGCGATGTTGGAACACTCTGTGGCACGCTTGTAAATTGTACTAATTGGGCATGGCGGTATCTCCTGACAAAACAGTAGTACCATCAATTCGATATTAGTGCTCAAGTTAAACAACATCCGCATAATCAACCAGTGGAGTACCTACTTGTACCGTATCTATATTCGGTTGAACGCAAGCGCAGCGACCGTGTGTTCTCTATTATTGAGTGCATTATGCAGGCTGCAAGAGTGTGAGTGAAGTGTTCGTAAATAGTCAGTGCTAGAAGAGCTCTCAGTAATGATCTCCGTTGTAAGTATGCTGTCCTTATCATCTATTTAACAATATTTATAATGTTTTCAATGTTCCTATTTTCGTTTTGAGGTTATGTTACGAGTACATTGAGTAGGGCTTAATACAAAAATACAGATCTGGGTTGTTGTTACACACACTGTCTAGCCTATAAATGGATGAAAATATCTTAGTAATAATTACATGGCCCTTCTAACACACAGTCATGGGATGTTTTGGCTCAACACCAAAGTATTTGTGTGGGATGTTTTGTTGTTAAGTGTTCGCTGAGATATTCGTCTCATTTTCACGGCGGCTTATCAATAGTTTCAGTTTATTGTTTTGTTTAAAAATGCGTAAATAATCGCGATAGTAACCTCAATTACTATGTTAATCTATTTAACAAGTGGGTAACTAACCTCGACAACTGAGAATGATGTGGGTTTTGTTATTTTTATGTTTTTCTTTTAATGTTTGTTGTTGTTAGCTATAAAACTTGAAATAAAAAATCATCTAGGTAGGCAAAGATTTAATAAATCTTTGTAGATAGGTACTTACCAAGCATGTAAATACCTATCTTATTTACTTGCTCTTTAAGTAAACATACTCTGATGTTAGGTACTTTTATGTCTACACTAGCCGCACCCCGCAGTTTCACCCGCGTAGTTCCCGTTCCCGTGGGAATTTTGAAAAATCCCTTCTTATTGCACCTCTAGGATACTCAAGGTATATGTGTGCCAAATTTCAAGTCTCTTGGTCCAGTGGTTTAGGCTGTGCGTTGTCTGTCAGTCACTCAATCACTCAGTCAGTAACGGAAGAGTTTTATATATAGGTATTGATTAAAGCCAGCAATTAATATAAAAAAGTAAGGCCTTTGCATCTATTATAGATGATTTATACAGCGTCAGCAACTGGTAATCATGCTGTACGGGACGCTGCAGTGCCTGGGACATTGTTAAATGGATTGGGCTTGCCAAGCACCTATACCATCCTCTCAGCTTAGTCAGCTATTATTCAGAGGAAAGAACAGGTCAATATATGTACGTCTGAAGCTAACTAAGCCGCGGGTTTCCTCACGATGTTTCCTTCAACGTTAAAGCACGTGTTAAGTGTGCACATACATTTTTCAAGAAAGAAAAATCCATTGGTGCACTGCCGGTATCGAACCCACGACCTTCGGATTCAAAGTCGGGGCTACATACCACTCGGTCAACACGGCTTTTTAATTAATATAATTGACCTAATTATACTATTAAGTAGGTTATAGGTGTGGCATCTATGAGAGTATAACATGATTTATATCTTTAAGTATAACATTATACATACTGCATGTCATTAACACAACAGTAGGACTGCTATATCCACGTCTGCTGCTGGACATAGGTTCTCCAAGAGCTTGAGGGGATTATTGTCATACTCGCCATGCTTGGCAGGCGGGTTGGCGAGGGCAGTATGGGATGTTGATACCCAGAAAGACGCTGCTACCCATCTTCCGGAGCTACCCCTATGATTCTTACCCCATCTATGTCCAAGAGAGGAGATGCAACATTTTATACTACCGGCACCCCACGGCACAGTATACATATGTATATACTAACAGCTTGCGCCAAAGCACCCAAATATTAAATTGATGTATATAATACAAATATATACAATTACAAATTAAAACAATAGCTAAATTATATCAACATCTGACCTACTTAAAGTCGTAATATCTTCACAATCATCTTATTATCAAGTGGGTACCTATGGTTATCTATAATTTGACGTCCTTACCGAGTAGTGTTATTAATGTATCAATGGCTCAAGATGTTGGATTAACTGAGATTTTGTGTGATAAGGAGTCGAGATCAAACACTGATTTGGTCTTCGGTGAAATTAAAATTATATTTTTTATAATTATACCCAAAAAAAGTAAAATACGAGAACCGATTACTTCAATGATATACAGGGTGAGGCAAAATTTTGGCTCGTTCAAACTACAAAAGAAAAGGTAGCTGGATGGGGAGCTACATTAAAAAAAAATTAAGGCACCCTAAAAATTACATTAAATTTGTCAAAAAATGGATATGGGCATAATCGACGCTATTAACACTTTTCCTGAAGAAACTGACCAAATCGAATTTTAAGGTTTAGAAATAATTAGGAAAAACGCTTTAAAAAATCATGTTGATCACTTGAATATATTTTCGTTAGTTGTTAGCCAATATATTTTCGGGCTACCTTTATACTTGATGTATGTAGGTACTCTTCATTTAAATCTAGTTTAAAAAAAAAAACATTAACTTCCTAAAAATAAAACTTTGTAGAAAAAGGTATAGCTATTTATACTTAAAATATAATATAATATATACGATAATAATAATGTACAGACGACCTCCGTGGCTCAGTTGATCTTATAGCTGGCTGATGTGCTGATGTGTAAAAGGGGTTTGATTTCCGCCAATATTTAAATAGTGTGGATATTAACTCGGTGAAAAACCCAATCCTTAGGAAGCAATTCAATTTCAAGTGTGACAGGTTGTGTACAAACATTCTACAGCGAAAGTGGCTGGAGTTTAAGTAGTGCAGAAGAGTCTTATCAGTAGTCAATTTTTGCTCATTGATTTTTAAATTATTCTATCTTGCTGTCACCGGACTTATTCTACGTGGTATGGTATGGACTATAGGCCTACCTAGTTTTATTGTCTAACTAAAAATGTATTATTTTTGTAGGTTTTTCATTCATAGGGCCCTCTCGCTCCACATTTTTTTCTACCCATATTTGTTTTATTCCATTCTTATACTTATAGGTACGTTATAGATAAGTTATTAGCCGACAAAGGTCCTACTTAATCCATTGTCAAATAATCAAGATCGTATCAGTAGACTTTCTGTGATAAAATACCCGTTTTGTAGACAAGGTTATATATTATAATTTTATTCCGATTCGTTAGACGTGAAACACATGTTACCAAATCCACATTTAACTCTTCAAATGCGAATCGAACGAGATATATATGAAACACACATTATATGAAAGCGAAATGTGTATGTATGTTCCGATTTCACGACAAAACGTGAACCGATTTTGATAGATTTATATTAGACCTTCATCCTTCATCTCGAAGGCTTCTTTTCGTAGCGATAATTACTTGAAAGGATTCGGATGTAATTTACTACAGGGAAAATAAAATTTCTTGTAGTAAGATTTCCTTGCATTTCAGTCTATTGCTAAATTTTTTCTACAATGCAGTGTTACTGAACCTAATTCCTCGCGGACGAAGTCGCGGGCACCAGCTAGTTATTTATAAACCGTGAATTTTCACGCTTGGAGCTCGCCTTATTGCCTAAGAACTGCGAGCTCGTTGGTATAAACACAATAGCGGATATAAATAGTTTACTGATGTTTCTCGAGATTATCTTAAAGAAAATCTTTAGGTGCCAGAGTTTAACATGATTTCTATTTCAAGACTTATTCAACAACGTTCTGGGTTGGAATATAGTTCCGTTTGAATTTCAGTAAAGTTAAAAGAAGTATTATTTTCGTATGACAAGTATGTATTTACAATAAAGTATATTAATTTACAAACCATCTGGTTCCTAGAACATACTCTGCTTTCTTTGGGGCTAATTGATGCTGTAAGGTAGCATTATTTATTATACCAGGAATTGTTTTAGATTGAGAGTAGTAGCCAGTAGAAATTGCCCGTGTATGCAATTAGAATCTGCTAAGGGATTCCTCCGGAAGATGGTCAGCAGCGTCTTTCTTCCCCTTCAGGCGAAGAAGTGCGCCAAGCGTGGTGAGTTGGTAACAACCCCCTCATGTTGAGTACTTGGAGATCCACGCGGGAGGCCTATGTCCAGCAGTGGATGTGCTACGGTTGAGATGATGAGCAGATACTTTCTCAGTTTAAAAACTTTAGGATTTTCTATGCCATGGGCGCCTAGCTCGAGCACATCAATAATCACTGGCCACCTTAATCACCTTAATCACGCTACACGCGAAAGATTACCTACGATACTCATATAAGCCAATAATCGAACAACCTCGAATATTTCCATCACAACGCTTATTATATCTCTATTAAGCAAACTAATATTCAGCTGTATCTATCTTATCTACCACTCAAACGATTCTCGGCAAATTTATGCGGTTCAAATGTTTTATTCATACTCATAGAATGTCAATAATAAACTCATTGATAAACAGCTGACCTGTGTAAACGCAAACAGTGCATGTTCCTACCGTCATGTTGCACGTGAACTGACGACCCGTGCCTTATTGAGAAACAATCTGTAAAACTCCCTCAGCTTAAGCGTCATTGGACCGCGCTGTGATATTATTACCGGCGAAATCGATCGCTCGGTACCCCCTCGATGCTACGTCATCAAGTCTGCCGCACACCTGGCGTGGTGACGTCACGGATCCGTGACGGAATACTACGTCATCAATTTTCACGCATGCGCTTGGGTACGCTTCCTAAATATAGGATGAAGTTACGTCATTAATACGTCACGTATACGATAATGGGAGAAAATCCTGGGAGTACGTAGTGACGCTCGATTTAATTTATATTTATATAATATGTATAGTACAAGTATTCCATTCATATCACCTAATTGTTACGAGCCTGAATTTTCTTTTCCAGGTCCCTAATTACTGTAAAATAGTGAGTCCACTATGATATATATGATTTGTAAAAATATATGAAAGTTAATTTCGGCCGCGGACTCAATTTTCTTTCTTTATTTTAAATCATTCGGTAGACATAAAACACATTATAGTCACAGTAACCCAATAATTTAAAACCAACATAACAATCTAGCAGTTTACTCATTCTAAAATTAACAAGCCAAGTACATGCTGAAATTCCCCAGACGTTCACTTTAATTAATTCACCCATAATCATCATCATCATGGACATACCTCATAAATCTCCGAGCACTGGTCATGAATCATTCACCTTAACATTAGAACATTTTGTATCAGTCAAAACTGTAGTTCAAGATGAAGATGTAGTTAGCTATGACCTCTAACGTCAAATTTTTGCAGAAATATGTGCCTTGGTTTCAAAAATGCAACCCTCGGTTTGGTTCCCCTTCAAAGGAACCCTTCGCCGCGCTCCGAATTCCCAATCCCGCTAACAGATGTCGCGGCGTTCTCCACAACTCAGTACTATAGTTTTGACATAAACATGGCTTCACCAAATTCTGTTCTGTGCGAAATTCACGTGAATTAATGATTCTTGTTTTATTACTGTGAGTTTTTTGAACGAGGCCTAGTTTTTACAGTGTTTTTATTGGAAAATGACGATCTTGCGATACAAGAATCACCAGGTATGGTTATGTTTTAGGACATGCGTCATACCTTTTTCTGAGTATTGATTAGTGGAACTGTGTCAGTGTATAGATTTGTAGAAATGCGCTTGCCAGTTGTTTTAATTGTTTTTGGGAGTGCATCATTATTTCTGGTTTTATTCGTAGGAATTTCGTAGGTTATTGTTTTTACAATAATTGTTACGCAATATGATATCTGCATTGCGAAGTTGGTGCATCGTGTTGCCTAGCAACAATAGGAGAACTAATGTTGACAATGACATTGATTGGATTTTCTGTAATTTTTATTGAAAGCTCATATCAATATCAGTAAAATGACTTGGTGCGTGTCAGACTTCGCCCAGTGTAGTGTTCGAGTCATTACGTACTCCTACTTATTTTGTCTTATCCAACTTATTTACTACTTCTGGCTGAATATGCTTAGTCAAACCTTATTATCTACACGGAAGATTTGTTAAGATTTATTATGACAAGAATCAAGTTTTTTTGTCTCTCGATGAGCACACTCTCATTTTTAACTTTCATGAGCCGTAGTGTAAAGAAGAGTGTGTCAATAAAATGAAAATACATCATCATCATCATTATCTAAGCCGTACAACGTCCACCGCTAGACATAGGCCTCCCTCATGAATCTCCAAGTAGGTACTCAACATGAGGGGGTCGTTACCACGCCTGGCAGTACGGGATGTTGATACACGGAAAGATGCTACTGTCCTTCCGGAGGTATCCCTTTGGCAGATTTCTACTGCATTCACGGGTAAGAGAGGAGAGGCAACATTCTACTGCCGGCACCCCACGGCAGAGCACAATGAAAAGTAGTTTACGTTAAAACATAACGATTTATATGTGGTGTTGTAGGTGGCTAAATTTAACTCTAAACAAATACTTTCCCATATTAGCTTTTACATGTAGGTAGACCAATTTATAAAATCAAAAACTTTAAATTTAAAAGGACTATTAATTAATTAAGCAACAATTTTAGTGTTTGTGTTTTGGATAAACTCCACTAAAATAACTAATAAATAGCGTGGGCTTGAACAAGGCTCGCACAGTACTTTGTTTTGGCGAATAATATGTTATGTTTACGACGACGATTGACGTAATCAGTATAGATAAAACCTTGTTTGTGATTAGTTATATTACACACATTATAGTAATTTATATAAGTTATTATTTTACCTACAAAATAAATTAAAAAAGGTATTTAATTTAGATTATTCTAAATTAAATTTAAAAAAAGTATTTTCATAAGTCTTTTGTAAGAAGCAATTCAACTTATTTTTGTTTCTGTATTATTCCAGGTACTTCACATTGAATACGCAGAGCATGATCTGCAATAAAGGTACACATCTTTTACTTCATAGTATTACATTATTGGGATATGGATCCAATATTGGAAAATGATTCAGCCACTGCAGACTCACCCAGCAAACATGGAAAGGCGAAACACAAGCATAAGAAGAAAAAGAATCAAACTGAAACTCAAAATGAGAGTCAAACAGTAGTTGGTGAGAAGAAGAGGTTTGTTGTTACGACACATCCAGAGAAAATAGTTCCTTCTACTAGTGTAGCTGAAAGCAATATCCACACGGTACATTTTGGTACGCGAGGGGTGGAATCGCAAAGGCCTCATGTCAGAAATATCTTTAAAGACAGAACCGACTCAAGACCTTCAAGTTCAGAGAGGGATCCCTCTGCTGCCAAAGAATATGATACGTTTCATGGGACATCGTCTAGTCCACGAAGCTCAATCTTCGATATTTTCCGTCTCAGAAGAAAGAGCGATGCCAAAAAATACCAACCCAAAACCCCAAGATCTAGTGAAACTCCCGAGGGGCCAAACGAAGAACCCAGCACGAGTACGACGGAATCTAAAGACTCCCAAAAGGATTCGGATAAAAAATATTATCATACAGTCACCGGAGCCTCGTCACGAAAGTATAGTCCTATTACAAGGGTAATGGACATTTTTAGGAGTAAACCACACGCTGAAAGTAACCAAGCTACAGTCGAACCAATAAAGAAGAAGAGCAATAAACAAATTCGTCGATCGTCCATTGAAACAACGTCACCAACGTATCATAAAAATTCATATGCATCATTGGATACAACACAAGCAAAACAGCTGTTTAGGGAAATTCGTGGTATGCCTAAATATGACCCTTACTTGTCAATCGTACAAATATCTATAGGAGGACGAGATAAAGCAAGACTTCTTTTGAATTTCTTTAAATACCATAAGTGTTATGAAATCCTGCCTAAGTCAGCTAAGGTCATCATATTCGATACCCAGTTCTATGTTAAAAAAACATTTCCTACATTAATATCCCATGGAATCCGTTCAGCGCCGTTATGGGATGCAAGTAAAAAAAAGTTGATCGGGATGATAACTGTCACAGATTTTATTAAAATTCTTCTTCACCTTGAAGCTGAAAATTTGTCAGTAGAAGATTTGGAGCGACATACTCTACAGACCTGGAGAAAAATATTGAGACCGGGCAGAAAGCCATTGTGCAGTGTGGGGCCTGACCAGTCGCTGCACGATGCCATTAATTTACTCAACAAGAACCGAGTGCACAGGCTCTTGATGCTAGATCCTCAGTCCGGTGACGTTCTTTATGTACTGTCCCATAAAAGAATATTACGGTTTCTCTTTGTATATTTAAATGAATTTCCAGAACTAACGTTCTTCCACAAAACTTTAGTTGAATTGAAAATAGGTACCTTCGAAGACATCGTTTCCGTCACTGATAGCACAAGTATTAAAACAGCTTTCCAACTGATGTTGGAAAAAGATATATCTGCTTTGCCGATTTTGACCGAAGATGGGATATTAATTGACGTGTATGCAAAATATGAAGTGTTAAATTTAGTAAGTGAAAAGTTATATTCCAATTTGTCAGTAACGATAGGTGAAGTAAGGGACAAAAAGAAAGACTGGGAGGAAAAATTGCAAAAGTGTCGTTCGAGTATTACGTTATATGAGGCCTTAGAAGTTATTGTTAGAACTGAAAGTCATCGATTATTGTTAGTTAATAAGGAGGACAGATTGACAGGAATCATTTCATTGTCCGATATATTAGTATATTTAAATAGGGTAATTCCAACTGAAAAGAAGGTATCGTCGCTCCAAGAAATATTTAGGCCACTTCAAGAGAACAAAGTTCCAGAGTCATTAAAAGAGAGTGAAAATGAAATAATAACTATAGATGTACCAAATATTGCTACTAAAGTCGTACCTGAAGCTGACGAAACCGAATCTAATGACGCTAAACCTTCGCCTATTGATGAAAAAGATGATCAAGCTGAGTCCGATTCTGATGTTGTTACGGCATTAGACAAATTTGTCATCTCGAACAGCAGTACCAACGTCGAGTCCAAAGTAGACCCCAGTACCGCGTCCAACGGCGAGGAGCCACTTGTTACTGAAGAATAATAATTATATAGGTATCTAATGTTGATGTTTATTTATTCCAAAGAAATTGTGATAGGTGAAACCGCCGAATCGGTATATTAATCTCAGCTTTTGCTTGTATTGTATTAATATAACTTGATAATTGTTCATAGTCGCATTAAAATATCACGTGATTGCCTTATTCATAATTTAATTCTTTAACATTTGCTAAACTCAATAAATTATTTTAGCATTAATTATCTCTTTATTTTTTGAGCCTTTTGTTCAATAATCCTTTAGCTTGTAAATATTTATAAACCTACATTATACAAATGATCGTTCTGGTTTTTTTTTAACTTTCGCGATCACAATTATTAATGTTATAACTCGATACGGGGATTACCAACGAAGTAGTCGAAACATCGCTAGACGGAAACGATAATTTTGCGATAAACACAGCAAGTGTAAGTTGAATGTCTCTCCTTCCTCCCGGACCTCGACACCGAGCAGACGTGTACAGAGTTCCATATTACTTTATTTTAATTTGCCTTATTAGTAATTTAAAACATTTGCTAACCTCAATAAATTGTTTTAGCATTAATTATCTCTTTATTTTATGAGCCTTTTGTTTAATAATCCTTTAGCTTGTAAATATTTATAAACCCACATTATACAAATGATCGTTCTGGTTTTTCTTGAACTTTCGCGATCACAATAAAATTATTAATGTTATAACTCGATACGGGGATTACCAACGATGAAGTCGAAACATCGCTAAAAGGAAACGATAATTTCGCGATAAACACAAGTGTAAGTTTAATGTCTCCCCTTCCACCCGGACCTCGATACCGAGAAGACGTGTACAGAGTTACATATTACTTTATTTTAATAAATAATATTTATTTTCACTAGTAAAAATTCAAACCAAATAATAGGAGTGCATAAAAGTGAAGATGTGAAAGAATCAAGAACAAGTTGCCGCCATTACAACATCTACCATATGGTAAGACGCCATCTTGAATTACCGGAGACGCCATTTTTGTACCGTACTCCACTAGCCAATAGGAGCTAAGGCCAGACCTACTGCCTGAGACTACGCCCACTGATTAGACAACCCACTATCTAACCAGCGCATAGCACGACCCGCCGCCTCCAATCCAGGCCTATTGGTTTTACTACACCACTACAGCTCTATGAGCGCCTGGTAGCTTTATCATAATAGCTACTGCTTATCTCACTTGTACAAACTTTTGGGTGAACTATCTGCTCTGTATTACATTTTGCTGTTTATTTACCTTACTCCGAACTCGACTCGCTACTACCACTTGGCTCAACCCCTTGCGTTTATACGCGCCTGGTACTTCTCAGTCCTATGCGAAGCTTAAACTTTGCCTTGATTTGAATATGAATATTCAACATACACCACCGAAACAAACTGCTACTGAAAGCTTATTCACCGGATAAGGATGACGAGTCCGAAAATCAAAGTCAAGTTATGTCTCTGCTTAGCACGTGGAATTTGGAACAGGATACAATCCTATCAAAAATGATTTCTGATATTTCAGAAACAAAAACAGAAGTAAAGGAGATTCATAAAACTAACTAAGAAATAAGGAGAACGAAAAGACGTTGGAATTTGTTTCTAAAAACTATGAAGAACTAAAATGAAGAGTAGAGGGACTAGAGAAAATACGAGATGAGCGCATTAATCAAATTGAAAAATTTAAAAATAAAATGGAAGAATCGGAAAGAAATGCTAGAATCACAAGTATAGAAATTAAGAGGCATTCCTTTTAAACAAAATGAGACAAAAAGCGATTTACTGAGTACCATGGACAATCTTCACAATACGTTAAAATTGGAAGCATAATGTGGATTCATTAAAAATATCTACCGCGCTAAGGGAAAGCCAAACGGGGATAGGTCTATTATAATGGATGTAACTACACCAATAAAGAAACATGAAATATTGAAAGCAGTTAAGGATTAAAACTATCATCATATTACAGATAAATTAAATACTGTTGCTATTGGTCTTGAAGGAACAAAAATACTTAAATACTTGTCAGACTTTTTAACACCAAAAGCAAAAAAGCTTTTTTTTCTTGCAAGAAAAGTAGCTAAAAATAATAGCTACAAGTACTGCTGGTGTATCAATGGACGAATATTTGTGAGAAAAGCTGAAGGCTCGCCCCCTATACCCATCTCTAGTGAAGCACAACTCAAAGAACTCAACCTGAAACAAAGAAAGTGACTAGTTGTAAATCTGATTGAAACAAAAATGCCTACTTCTAATTTAATTTGTTCCATCTGCATCGAACTTAATAATTTCATTACACTTAAACTCCCACTCACACAAACTCATACACGCAAAACACTCACAGCTCATGACTCTCTTTCTAGAACTAGAAATATCTCAACAAAATATTCAAAACAATTAATTTGTGAATTACCAAGGACAACCTTTTTCAGACCTAATACAAAATTCTTCTTGTATTATGGATAACACCCATAATGAAATATTTGACATCATTGATGATCTCACTGTTAGTTTTTCGTAAACTTTCGCGATCACAATTCATTATAATATAATAACATAAACACGGGAATTTATCGCGTAATACCTTTGATTATTCCCGACGTTTCGACTGTGTTTCAACACTATAAAAGGTATTACACGATAAATTCCCGTGTTTATGATTCCACTGTTGCTAAAGTTCATGAGTGTAACCCTGAAACATACAAGTTAATAATGGATGTAAATTTGAAATCGCTAAATATATTATCACAAAATATACGAAGCGTCTGTAAAAAAATTTGTGATTTTGAATTATTGCATTCTAGATTGGGATTTGAATCAGATGTGCTGATATTGACTGAATGCTGGATCAACAATGAAAAACCCATTCCCCAGTTTAATAATTTTACAACGTGTCGTCTACAAAAAAACGTATCAACAAAAGTGGAGGTATATTATTATAATTACTAAATCTCAAGCGACCAATATAAAACGAGGAGTCCCTCAAGGCTCAATATTAGGACCATTTTTTTGTTATTTTCTTAAATGATCTCATAAATTACGTGTGAACACCGTCCCAGATGTAAAGCTAGTAGTGTATACAGATGACATGAACGCAGTAATTCCTGCATGCTTGCTCGAACTTAAAACTAAAATTAATAAAACACTTGTTGCATTTAACCAATGGTTTGAGGTAAGTAATTTAAAATTAAATTAAAAAAAAAAACGAATGCTTTAATATTTAGAACAACGGTTCATAGAAATATTATTCATTGATATTACAAGTAATGGTAAAAACTAGAATTCACAAATCATGTTAAATTCCTCGGCATCATTGACCAGTTTCTAAATTGGAAAGCTGAATTAGAATCTCTCGAAAACACTATATGTTCTGCTTGCTATGCCATAAGAAGTTTAAGAGACGAGATCAATCTGAAACAGCTTAAAACAGTTTATTATGCTCTCGTAGAATCAAAGCTGAGGTATAGTATAAAGTTTTGGGGAAACAGCTATAACTATAATTTGAATAGGTCTTTTGTTGTACAAAAGAGAGCAATACGTACAATGGCAGGAATTTTAAGAAGATTCAAATACAATTGTTAATTGTTCCTGAATAAATGATTTGAATGAATTGAATATTCCAAACCAAACATTAACTGTAGTCGAGGATCCAGACTTTAATGACTCTGTCTTTTAATGAAATATGTGACCATACTGCTATCATAGCTCTCTATAGATCCCCATCCTTTACTAATATAGGTAACTTTATGGTATCCCTGGATAAAACTTTGCATTCAGTTATAAACTATCCTACAATTAGCATTATAGGAGATGTGAACATAGACATAAGACCGGAGAACACCGATAAGTTTTCTACAGGATATCTAGAGTTACTGGCTACTCATGGGCTGATGCCTGGGCACAAGCATAACGAGAGGAGAAAAGTGTTATGATCACATAATTTTATAAAGTAAGTCCCAGTGTTCAACATTCATACTACAAACATATTTAACTGATCATTGTCATACTCTACCTTATATATCTTACATAACAAAAACTCAATGCTCCTATAAAAATAATGAAAAAAACTAATATTGAAGCTGTTTTGAAAAAACTTAAAGAAACTGATTTCTCCTGTATATTTGACCTTGCAGATGCTAACGCTGCTGCATAATATCTAATAGTAAAACTCATGGTCATTATTAAACTTAACACACATATCTTCAAAGTACCGCATTGCAAAAAAAACATTTAATCCATGGATTACTACAGGTCTACTGCGATGCATTCGTACAAGAGACAGAATGCACTTGCAGCTTAAACAAGCTCAAAATTACAATATTCTAAGAGTAACTTACTTAAGGTACAGAAACTATTGTAACAAACTACTAAAAACCTTAAGAAAGAATACGAAAAACCGGAATTAGAAAAAAAAAATATTTTAAAAACCTGGCAAATTATAAGACAAATGACCTACACAACTAAGTCAAAGTCAAACAATGAATGCTTGCTTAACAGCAAAAATGATATACAACTTTCGGTAAACTTTGTTAATGAATATTTTGCGACAGTTGGTCTCAATCTAGCATCTAAAATTCGACCCAACTCTGCTAGATCCCACAACATCAGATTAAAGATTAGATATTATATCATAGATTGATGCTGCCTCCACAATTAAACTCCATAGGTGTTATCTATACCGGTGAGGCTGAAATATGTGCTATAATTAGCGGTCTCCGGAATGACTGTGCTTTTGGTTATGATGGCATATCTGCATCAGTAGTACCTTCTCCCGTCGATTCGCAATCTTAAAACAATTGGAATGTTTAGAACCCATTTCAAAAAGGAATTATTGCGCAAGCAAAAATCTTAGAAGCACGATTAATTCTAATCAACTTACCCAACAGCTTTCCGCAACAGCTTATCTTTTGTTTTTTCTTTCTTACACGGCCTTCTTCCATCTTCCATAAACTCTTATTGTACATCATTTCCTAGTAATACGGTAATATATAAATTCTTGTTAAATACATAATGCATGTTGCAAAATATTATTTTTTACACACGTTTTGATAATTTGTTATCAGCACTATATATACTTACCGTGACGAGCTTCGACTTGAAATGAGCCAGTTTAGGTATAACGCACACGGCAAAAATTGATTTGATTGGTAATGGGCAGACTGAGAACCAGCGTTGTTCCATTCCTATTCCAGGAGCGGAGCAACACAAAAGCTGAGGCTGCCTCCTTTCTGGTGCACATTATCAGCGCAGACCAGCCGGTAGTACCCTAATTTATTGTTTATTGTATTGGTTAATTATTATTTCCTGTAAGTCATAGAATTTAATTTAATGTAGGTAGGTAAATTATTATAATTAAATAATAAGTTTTCTTTATTCTGTCCTTTTTTCAAAATTGTTTTATGTTTTTATTTTCGTTATTTTATTTAATGTTTACCAATTATTATTTTTTCTTTTTTATGTTCCTACCTACTGTTTTACTAAGATAAATGTATACCTATGTTTGTGTATTATGTCTGTGCTGTTTTTGTGAACTGAATAGATGTTTTTCTATTCTATTATATTCAAGTAAAGTACTGCAAACTGTTCCTGGTACAAGTTAGATGTTTGTAACGTCAGCATGTCCACGGGGGTATTTCCTAGGGCTTTCAAAACTTCAGTCATTACACCAGTTTTAAGGGCGGAAATGGAAACAGTGTCTGTAACTATAGGCCAATATCAGTTTTGAATACCTTTTCTAAAATTTTGGAAAAAGTAATCAACAAAAGATTAGTATCGTTCTTTGAAAAGTACAAACTCCTGTCACCGGCACAATATGGATTTAGAGCAGCACGCTCAGCTGAAGGTGCAGTTACAGAACTTGTCAACCATACCACAGAAAAAAAATATAAAAAGAAAAAGGTGGTGGGTGTATTCTTAGACTTAGCAAAGGCCTTTGACACTGTTTCCATTCCCATACTAAGACAAAAACTAGAAGCCCTAGGAGTTCGTGGCACCTTTCTTGATCTGTTAGGTGATTATTTAGGTAATAGGACACAAAAAAACAAACTAGGAGACGTTGTCAGTAAGGAGAGTCCAGTTGCCTATGGTGTTCCTTAAGGCAGTGTACTGGGTCCCAGCTTGTTTTTGGCATGTCAATGGCATGTCGGTCTTTGTAATATTGAACTCAGCCATGGTAAGTTGTTTTTGTACGCTGATGTTAAGCACTGATATTTGACGGATGTAGCTGGGAGGACGCTTGTTTTAATGCGGAATAAGGTCTAAGCACGGTGATATCATGATTGAATAATAATTTACTATCACTTAATGTCGGTAAAACTAAGGTATTTTACCAAACCCCGCAACAAAATCCCAGAACCTAATTTAAAAGCTCACATTAATTGTGCAAACGGTTTGTGTAGCTGCGAAGTGCTTGAACAAACCCGATATATTCTTATACGCTTTGATTAATCTGTATCAGTATGTTACATTGATTATTATTATTTGAAACACATTAATGTCCAAGCGGGCCGTGTGCGCAAATTGATCTATATCTTCAGAAACTTGAGAGGGGTCGCTGATCATAAGCTTCTAATGGAGGTCTATAGTTCACTATGTCGCTCAATTCTATCTTATGGCAACATCTCATGGGGAGGGGCATATGTCACATATTTGGTGGAATTGGAACTGTCTTGAAGGTGGCAATGTTCAAGTCCTATAGATTTCCTACAGCTGACCTTTACATGGAATGTGATGTAGGTACTAAGTGTTAGAATACTTTTTATCTACAATGCTGTTTTATCGCAACATAAAAAAGTTGACGTAAATGATAACGTATCGACTGGCAAAAGGAGGAAAGATGTCGTTGCTACCAAACCAATTACTAGTGCTATGTTTGCACAGCGCCATCAAGCCTTCTTAAACACGCTTCTTTATAACAAAGCCAACAGAGCTATAACTGACATGTTACATTTAAACCAATCTGAGTGTAAAAGGCAACTTAAAATATGGCTTTTAAGACTTAGCTACGAAGAAACGGAGCAATTTTTTAAAGTGGTGAAATGAGCTACTTGACCTGTTCTTACACACAAACAAATAGACACATACACGCACACACACACCCACACACACACACATATGTATATGCATGAATAAATATAAATTAACTTAACTTAGTTATATTTTCAAATGTTTCACGTAGGTACCACCGTTGTTTATAATCGCCCTCTGAAACACTTAACACAGGAAAATAAAGCCGGGTCCGCAGCGCCAATTTTCTAACAAAACATGTTAACATAACATGTTAAGCAAAACATGTTTTTAAAACAGCCCGTCTGGTGTGTTCTGTTTTGTTTATTGTTTTTGTTTCATTCTAATTCATTTCAAAAATGAGTTCCGACGAAGAGGACGTAGAAGCTGTAATAGCTATAGTGGATTTAGTTAGTTTTTATCTATATATTTTTGTTAGTAACTTATCACATACCAAAAGATTTAAATACTCAAAATTATTCAAAACATAACCTCAACGAGTGAACGAACGAATGACGTCTTGCTTCAATGAGCGCGAACATAAAATGCGACGCTTCCCCTCCCCGCAGGCAAACGCGGGTGATGTTATCCATTTGTCTCGGCAAACATGTTTTTGTGTTTTTGCTAACAAAACTGTTAAGCCACGCCCCTATTCTGTTTTGTAAACATGTTATGATGTTAGAAAACACGAAAACACGGCGCTGCGGACCCGGCTTAAAATTATCAAAACAGTAAATAAAATTAAAATGTATCAAATTGAATACCTATGTAATAAAAAATGTACTTATCTCATGTAGTAATAATATTACAATTATTTTATGTAAATCATTCAAAATTATATCATTATATTATATCATTTTTCTATTATTTGCTTTTTGTTTCTCATTAATTGTACAATTCAAATGTAAAGCATACATATAAGGATACTTTAATTAATTAGGTATGAATTGTTACGCTTAAAAATGTAATTCTTGTTTTTGAAGTAAACAATTTATTATTATTATTTAAGTAAAATTAACGTTCTGGTTTACTAACGTGAGACAGACATCAGGGAGAATTGTATTTAGGTTAATTAATAGTTACCCACTTAAATATAGGTTCAACAAAAAGCGGCTTCTGTACAGAGGAACTAAAAAAACTGTTCGTTGCAAGCGAATGCAGGCCTCGCGGCGGCGCCGGTCCCGGCCGGGCGGAGGACGAGGACCGAACCCGGAACACCGCCAAGGTCGCCGGCATCTCTTACTTTTAGCGATCAACTCACCGCCGGCTACAGAATTATGTAAATCATGTCTATGTTCAAAAATCGAAGAACTACCTTTTATATAACCCATTTTATAGCTTATCATTCTACAATCATTCGATGTCCTCTAATAGTTGATGAAATCCGGTGTGACTGGTTGTAATTAGAGTGGCGCGGACTTTTACAACCTTTGATTGATTGTCTGAAACGAATCCAGATTGTTCTTAGCAAAATAAGTTGTTAAATCATAGTACCTACCTCCCCAAAACCAGGGATAACTGAAAGGTTTTGGGGGAGCTTCTTGACCAGTAGTAAGAGGCTACCTAAGTAAAAAATAAGCTTGTATGGATGCGATTATCACAGGATCGAAGTAGACGGTACAAACTGAGGGCCATACTCACCACGCTTGACAGGTGAGTATGAAAATGAAGGCGGGTTGTCGAGCGCAGTACGGGATGTTGATAAACGGAAAGACGCTGCTGCCCATCCGGAGGTATCCCTCGGAAGATTCTTCTCTACTGCATCCACGGGCAAAAGAGGAGAGGCAACATTCTACTGCCGGCACCCCACGGCATAACCTTCGCATCAGTGGAAGTTAATTAGGTACAATGGCATGTTACTCAGCCTTCGTAAGGGTTTTATGAGAGTACTAAACAACAATTGCGTTCACCTACACGCAAAGCGACACATCAGTACCGAATAAAACTTGCTGAGCTGTTACCAATAGTGACTTCAATAAGGCTGAACGTAACAATAGCGATAGCGATATGTGGGTAATAGGCAAGGCACCGGTCAAATTATCATAAGAAAAAGAACCAGACGCGGCCCACACGAAACCGGTAAGTTAGTTGGCAGCGGACGAGTAGGTAAATATGGTAGCTTGTCGCGATTGTCAGATGAAGCGGCCCACGTCGCACTGCTATATCTATATATATAAAATTCAAAGTCCTGACTGACTCACTGACTGACTGATATATCAACGCACAGCCTAAACCACTGGACCTAAAGACTTGAAATTTGGCACACATATACCATGAGTATCCTAGAGGTGCACTAAGAAGGGATTTTCCGAAATTCCCACGGGATAGGGAATAGATGGGATTTATATTTTCGAATCAAAGTGGCTCTGCGTGAAAATGGGGATTTTACGTGTTATGACTTCCACGCAGACGAAGTCGCGGGCAAAAGCTAGTATAAGATAAAAGACGGACTATCCACATTGACGACGTTTTGAAGTGTTCATAAAAGCGATCAATTACTTACTTACGCATGTATGTACATCATTTTGTAAAATACGGAGAATCCTCACGTAGTAGGTACCTACTCGTATTATAACGTCGAAGCAAAGGTAGGTATTCCTACAAGTTTAGATTTTTTAAGAAAATCAACAATCAATCATTGTGCTGTGGGGTGCCGTCAGTAGAATGTTCCCCTCCTCTCTTGCGCCGCGGATGCTGTAAGAATCTGCCAATGGATACCTCTGGAAGATGGGCGGCAGTGACTTTCCCCGCCTTCATTTTCATACTCAGGGCCAAAGATTTAAATCGTTGCTCAGGGCCTCTATTCGTACTCAGTAGGTACCCAAACCACCCGCTAGGCACTACAAGTATTATCATCATCATCATTCACAGCCCGACTTTACCCACTTCAGGGTATACAGTGATAAGGATAAGTCACTAGTAAATGTTGGATATTATAGTCCGTAAAACTTAGATTGATCACTGCGACAGCTGTCATCTAAATCCCGCCCATCAAGCTCTGAATATTGTAACGGTATTAAATGACCTGTGCCAGAGCCGTACTCTATGGGTGGCAGTGACTGCGTGTGAATCAACATTGCCGTCAAATTATCAACATCCTCCCAGCCCTATTCGTGCCACTTGGCATATGTCGCAGCGATCAAGCTAAGTTTTAAAAACGGGCTTGATAGTTTTATTAGACCGCTAGTAGCAATCTCTTATATCTATCTAGAAGTTTACTTTAGCAGCGCGTACAAGCGCAATATTTGTTTTACTTGTTTGATCTTTAGATTTGTTTTGCGAAATGCTAGAGGATCACAAGTGAAGAAGCAAGCAATATTTGGAATCTTTATTTTAGTAGAGTGTTATGAAGATAATCTTTGAAGAGAGCTCATGTAAGACGGTTCTAATATTCCTCTTCTATCGACGACTGAGTTCGTCCACAACTTTATGAAAAGCCTACATACTATTCATTGCCGATTTCAAACAGACTTCCTTTTACAAGCTTTCATTTAGCTTGCCCGTTTGTTAGTGTGGGTTGAATCTTGGAAGCTAAATTAGGACCACTTCCTGATGTTTGATTGGACTCATATTACCACAGTACCTATACTTGCGTTTCTTATACTTATACTATACTTATACTTGAGTCGGAAGGTGGCTATAGGAACTCCTAAACTAAACAAGTTAAACCCGTCGTGTTTAGACTCGCTTGATTTGTCTTGACAAGCACTCTGGTACTACATAATAATCAGGGCCTGAATATGGATCCGGAAGGTTGGCTTGAAACTCCTCTAAACTAAACGCGATAAGAGCCGTCGTGTTTGTGTATCGAAAGAAAGTCAAATCAAACGATATCCATAAAAACTTGTTATTAACATACATATAACCGGGTATTTATCGTGTAAATTACCTTTATTATTTCCCGACGTTTCGCTTGGATTGCACCAAGCATGGTCCCAGGAAGACTGACGTGATGGAGGTACCGCAGCAAAGCGAAGGCGTTTGTTGAACTTTGATTTTTTTAAAAATCAATTCAGTATGTGGATACAGTCAGTGTAGTGTGCTGTCCCAGTGGGAACCGGCCCTAATACTTTTTATGAAGATCAAGTGAGGGTAGTTCAACAAACGCCTTCGCTTTGCTGTGGTACCTCCATCACGTCAGTCTTCCCGGGACCATGCTTGGTCTTGGCAATCCAAGCGAAACGTCGGGAAATAATAAAGGTAATTTACGCGATAAATACCCAGTTATATGTATGTTAATAATGTGTTGTGATCGCGAAAGTCTTAAAAACTTGTTTTTAAAACTTATTTACCTATATTGTTTCTTGTGGCTGTCATATTACTGCGGCCTTGGGCATATAATTATTATGATTGTCTCTTATGTATAGTTTACTACTAAGTCCTGCGGCTGCTATGAACCGAAGGACTTTCGTGGGAGTGATTTACTTTAGTTCTATAGTTTGTAATTTTTATAGTGTTTAACCACACTTAGTTCATTTAGGTAGTTCGTCCGGTGCATGTCACGTTTGTACATCAGTCTCAGTCAGTTTGGAGAGTGCTAGGAGAATGTGGGCCACAGAGTTACAAGTGTTCCATGAAACCTACCAATCGATACGTAACATCTTTAAGGGTTTAGGCTGTCACCAGATTTGCGTAACGCAATGTTCATTTGCCTACACAATATTATCACGATGTCTCACTAAACAGTATGAGCGGTTGCATCATCGCTAAGATGACCTACTGTGTATCTCAGAAGCTGTTGTCTCTTGTCTCGACGATGTGTTCGTGCTTTGACTAGCAATGACGCATACATGTATGTACTTACCTATTACGCACATGTGGTACCCATAACATAACCGTGCATAAACTCTGCGTTCTTTGGGGCTAGGCGCTATTTTTTAAAACATTAATTATTCATCATGAAATGAAATGAAAAATTAAATGTAATAGCGTTTATTTGACATACACGCACACATGACAAAAGAGAAGGCAAATTACATTCATCATCATCATATCAGCCTGTTGACACCCCCGTTGCCCAGTATTATTTATTAGGTAATAATTTATTTGTAGCAAGATTCCACCAACAAACATAGTTACATACATACATACAGGGCAAGCTAAATAAAAGCTTGTAATATAAAAATCATAGTGCTGGAGCACTCCATAAATAATTTACAACTTTTTCAACGTCTTTTAACGTTGTATCTTTTTTTTATCTACATTTATAATCAAGGAGATTAGTCACACATTGACTATGCCACTCCCGTATACTAAACACACTATAAAAAAATACAACTCCATCGTTTAATGTTGATAATAGTACATTATGGTACAAGTGTAATGTTGGTGATTACCGCTGAGCCGACATTGAGACGTATAGCCGAGGACGGTATTAGATTTATATCAATATACATGTGTATCATACGACGTTTTTCAATACACTTGTGAAGAAAATAATACTAAAAAATCATTTTATTTAGTAGAAAAATGTTTATTTATAATTTCAACAGTGAAAACGAGTTGTGAAAAATTTTTCACAATGGCGGGAAAAATTAATCAGTTTTCCTATGCGCGCGCATCTAACAATAGCGATCGGCCATTGATAAAATAACGAGGTTTCTTTTTTTTTGCCTTTTTGCGGATAGCGTTTTAGCCACGTACAAAATGGGGAATTCAAAGTTTTCTTTATTAGAGAGAAAACAAAAGTTATGATTGAGTGAAAGTCTTATTTATTAAAAACAACCAAGTTGAAATTATCTATGTTAATACGAAGTTGCATGAAATGAGTAAGCAATAGGCACATTCATTTCTTTATACACGTACACGATATTTTTTGTATCGAAACTTTTTAAGAACAAAGTAACTCAACCAATAAAATAAAAAAAAACCCTTTATCTCACTTGTGAATAATAGCGATGAAAATGTCACAGTTTGATTACAAGTACTACAGGTACATTATGTGTCTAACTGCGGTGAAATTAGAGCCATTTTATGAGCAAGTGTGTTGAAAAAACAATATGTCAAGGACTATTTTTTACCTAGTGAACTCCATCTATTAAGTTCAGTAGTTCATAATTTTTACTGAAAACACCTCACTGGGTAAGAAAATGTGATTTTTAACCGACTTCAAAAATGAGGAGGATCTATGTTCGACTGTATATTTATTTCAATGTATGTATGTCCACCGATTTCTCCGTCAATTGTGGACGGATTTTAAAACTTTTTTTTTATTAAACGTGCACATTAGTGGAGTTGGTCCCATAGGACCCAAGTCAGGATCTTATCAGATCTATCAAAGAAGTCGGTTTTTTTTCTTGAAAAATTAAAGAAATATTTAGGGTAACATTTAAAAAACTCGGCCAGACTACAGGTGCTCATGGTCACACGGACGGGATTGTAGGTGTATGATCGAAGCTCGGTCGGAGGCGTCAGACAGCTTAAAATTTCCGAACGCGACGAGTCAATAAATAATTTGAATTAGCATATTAATCGATCGTGCCGCTGAAGGTCACGCAGTGGACAATCGTGCCTATATTATACAAATTCGGCGTTAGATTGCAAAATTATCATTTCAAGGACTTTTACTTTTATTTGAAACTAGCTTTTAGACTTTACCATAACCAAATACAAAAAATAATATATAAATTATATTTCAATATATTTTGTAAAATAAATAATGATTAGGTAATATTACTCACCTTTTTGCCAAGCGTGGTGAGTATGGCAACAACCCCTAGTAATCAGAACTTGGATCTCCAAGTTCATAAGGGAGGCCTTGTCCAGCAGTGGACGTCCTACTGCTGTGATGATGATGATGGTGGTGATGATGAGTTAGATACATATACATAGTACTAATATACAGGATGTTTGGTGCATCGTGTGCCAAATTAAAATGGTCGACTGGGGGGAGGTTCCGACTAGGGAGGTACTACTTCAACGCATTGAAACGGCGTTCGATAAAATTAAGGAGGAAATGCGACTTCGTACAACAACTGTGCAAATACGAAATATTGGCCTGCATTTGCAATAGAGGCCAACAATTTGAGCAGAATATGTAAAAAATATTAAATAAATGTTAAAAATGCATTTTTTTGTATTTCTAGTAAACACCCAAAAAAGAGAGATACGAGACAGATTTTACGATGTAAGAGTGAGACAGATTTAATAAGTTTTTCAGGTATCATTTAGGCAAAAATATTTTTTAAATCATAATTTGGAATTTAGTATTTTGTGACTCGATTCACTATTCTAGCGAATTCACAAAGTTGTAAAAAGATTTTTATGGCATGTGGCACATCACTAGCAAGAGGTTAGACTAGAGAATTTTTGAGGGAGTTGGAAGATGGTGGGCCTTCTCGCTTTATTATTATTATATTTGGGTATTAATAAAACAATAAAAAGTCAAAGAAAAAAATCCACAGGGCAAGAGAAGTGTTTAGGGGTCTGAAAGGATAGCAGATGAGCCCCCCAGTCGACCATTTCAATTTGGCACACGATGCACCAAACACCCTGTATAGAATAAACACATAATAATGGAATACAATAACACGTCTTATTTAGTCAGGTCATCGGATTAGACACGTCGCCGATGTGATGAAATGGTTTTACTACCGTTTATTTAATTTCACACCACTGTTGTACGTCCAGAATGGACAAGCCGTTTAAGCTTGTAGATGCCTAGCTCTAAGAACTTTCGTACAAACAGTTTTACATTTATTTCTGATTTTGATTCATTGTATTTTTTATCGCCTGAATACAGATTATAGACGACCTCCGTGCCTCAGCCAGCTGAGACGCGGTTGCGGGTTCGATACCCGCCGCTACAAATGTTTGTTTTTCTGCAGATTAGACTCGACATAATAATACCATTAAATTGTCGATAATTGATTATATTCAAAAAATAATAGTTACATCATTTCAGCCGTAAAATGAAACGTCCTCTACAGAACACAGACATCTGTCACGGATCTCCATGAGGGGTAGTTGCCATACATACCACGCCTGGCAGGCGGGTTGGTTAAATAATTATATACATAAAAAATAGGTGATCTTCTTCTGAAGACGACGTTGAGGACAGAGCGAAGTGGAGGGAAACACATGGAAATCTGACTCCACTACCATGTGGACGCATACGTTGGGAGAGAGAGAGATAGAAAGAGCATTTATACATATACATATATTACTATTACATTTTTTTAAATTCTATTTATTTAAATAATTTTAACGGGTGGAAACCATCTGGTTTCCTTAGTACAAGCTTAAATATAGATACTACAAACAGCACCACATAGTCCCAAAGATAGTGCTGTGTGTAGAGTCCAGCGTTATTTTAGTTATTTTAATTAAACCTGGAAGAAATCGCTTCTAAGTGATATCACCGCCCAATGTGAAAATTTAAGTAATGTAAGTATCTTTTTTGTAGTTCCTTAAGGTGTGCAATAAAATATTTTGTCTGGTATATTTGCATCCGGATAATTTGACATAATGTAGGTACTGTTTGGCTTAATGTATGTTTTTCTTAATAAGTCAAGAACAGGTGATTTTTTTTTAAATTAGCAAGCCCTGTCAAACCCCCCTTGACCGAGTAACATCACAAATAAAATAAGACACCCGATCTAATGAAAATATAAATATATTTTATATTTGTTCCACGTTTCAAGAAGATACTAGTTTCTTCTTGAAATGGCTCTCTGTTTCATCAGTGTTATAAGTATACACTCTGTGTTTCATTAGCGTTCATTGAACTTGCTTCAAATACTACACAGGTTAAGGGATTATTATTATTAATATAATATGATCAATAATAATAATAATATCGAGGGAATGGGGGGAGGCTTTTTTCCCAAAAATGGGATGATACAGGCAAACAGTAACAGTAATATAATATAATCGCTGGCACACTAAAGACAACGTCAAACACACAGCTAAATTGATGTTTATCGTCAAGAAATAGTAATTGGATTTGCTTTACTGCCGCACAAAAGATAACCACCAGTAAGTAAAATTATTCGCGGTATTGAGTTATATATTTAAATCACTCAATACCGCGAAAAATTGTACTTACTGTGTTTATCTTTTGTGCGGCAGTTTAGTCGTTGATGTTTTGTAAATTAAATTATAAAATATTCATCGTTACGATTGATTACAAAATAGTGTAATGCATATCTTATAATTAGGTATACTACTATTATACATATGTATATTCATCACAGGCATGCAAAATGTTCATCAGTCAAATCACTAATATTAAAAAAAAATATTCAAATATCGTGAATGTCTTAAGTTGTTGTTCGATGTTAAGTTCTGTGATTTATTTGATTCCCTTTTAAAAATGTTTTAATTAATAGAGGACTACGTTAAAAGGAATGTTACGTTTTAGATATTTGCATAAAATTGAAACACTAACCAATATACCTACTTTCATTTACGCTTCACCTACAACTTTTTGTAATACACAGTTTTATGATTTTATAATAAACTAGAAAAGATGAAATTAAAAACAACAAAGGATTTGTAAATTTAAAATACGTGAAGCGCACTAAAAGTTTCCGGAATAAATAAGAAAAAATTACTATTATAGGTCAAAAATTAGTTTATTGTTTCTCAAAATATTCTCCCTTTGCGTAAAGCACTTTTTCATGCGATTAAACCAATTTTTCCGCAATTTTGAAAACTTTTGTGCCACTCCTCCGTGGTGACCTCAGAAACGTGTTTTTCATACTCTTCGACAGCCTCTCCTGGTGAGGAAAATCGTTGACCGCGTAATTGGTAATTAATTTTTGGGAACAGAAAAAAGTCACAAGGTGCCAGGTCAGGCCTGTATGCAGGATGGCTCATAAGTTCTACGTTTTTCATCTTCAAAAATTCGTTTGTTTGTCTGGCCGTGTGGGAACTAGCATTGTCGTGGTGCAAGTTGATACGGCGTTTCCGGTTATTTTTGCGGAGTTCGTCAATAATTTCCGGCAAAAAAATGATCGTGTACCAGTCACTATTTACGGTACGACGATTCTCTAAAGCAACAGTAGACACGTGTCCAGTTTTGTTAAAAAAAGAAGCAATCATCCTCTTAGATGCACTCTTCACGCGCATCGCTTTGGTTGGCTTCGGCTCATCTTGAAAGACCCATACGCTCGTATGCTGTTTTTTTTGGGATCGTAGCAATAAATCCATATTTCGTCACCTGTACATAGGTCATACCGGGACATAGGTCCCACACCAAATTTGACGCACCTTCGTTGAATCTGGTAAGCATGGCACTGCACCAAGTGACGCGGTCCGTTTTTTGAGCCTCGGTCAAATTGTGTGAGAACCACCGCGAGCACAGCTTTCTCACACCCAAATGTTTGTGTAGGATTGATTGTATTTGACTCATGCCTATGCCTAAGGATGCGCAAATCTCATGGTAGGTCACATGCCTGTCTGTTTCAATCATACGGCGCACAGCATCGATGTTTTTGTTGTTCACAGCGATGGACGGGCGACCATCGCGAGATTCGTCACTGATATTGGCACGACCGCGCTTGAATTCTGCAAACCAGGTATAAATAGTCGTCTTGCATCGTGCTTCATTGCCAAAATCAGATTGAAGCCGAGCGATCCTTTGTTGAGCTGTCAAATTACATTTAAAATCGTAGAAAATCATACTACGAAAATTTTCCCGAGTTAAATCCCTGTTAATGTAGACACGCAATTTTTGAAATGGCGCCACAATGTAAAAACAATAAATTGACAGTCAGATGAAACAAACTGAGCCTAAGAGTTCCATTTTCAATGTTGTAATTAGTTTTTTAATATTGTTTATATAAGTAGCCAGTTCCGGAAACTTTTAGTGTGACCTACATGTGTATACGTACCCAATTAAAGATATATATAAAGTAATAGAGGTATATATAAATGTTACCGGAAATTTATGAAATCTAGAAATTGTCTGTAACTCCTAGGAAATGTATACAATTCCGAAGCTATTTAGGAAATGTATAAAATATTGTTTTAAAAATTATTTAATACATACATAACCTGGGAAATGAATGTATTGTATAAAAATAATGCTTTCTGTAATAAACAATATTGAGAATATTAATTTTTATAAAGGCACTCGTTGAGACAATCAGGTAACAATCATACCGTAAAATATACTTCATATTGGGTGCCCATTTTGTCTCCGAAAAACAATTGCCCGAAAATCACAATCTAAGCAAGTGTCTCCGATACATCACCATCCATAATATTATGGTCCCATAAATATTATTTGGAATAAGATATTGTTCATCCTCCTCCAGCTCCTTACGCATAAAATGATTTTACCTGATATATAATTTCCATAATTTTTATTGTTATAAACATTATGTATCATAATATTAACGAATCATAAAACTTATAATCCCGAATATTTTCGAGAGATTTATAAAACCTTCTAGTAGCAGAATCGAGACGAAAGGACAGTAGGTTATTAGGTTTTTTTTTACAACTATCTGAAAACACTGCCTGGGACAGAACCGAGATGGAGAGACAGTAGGTTATTAGGTTCTTTTTTATAACCATCCGAAAACTCTGTCTGTGACAGAACCGAGATGGAGAGGCAGTAGGTTATTAGGTTTTTTTTATAACCATCCGAAAACCCTGCCTCTGACAGAACCGAGACGGAGAGACAGTAGGTTATTAGATGCAATACTCTCCCCTCGCCCCGCTATCCCCGCGTACCCATTGATATCTTAAATGTTTTACATTTCGGATTGCTATTTAGGAAACGTATAGATTTCCTAGGAAATGTGTCTAATATAATTTATTTCACACATTGCCGGGCGATTTTGGGAATTACATACATTTCCTAGGAACTGTATTATGGCGGATTACATACATTTCCGTTAACATTCCGTTTACATTTATACATATTATGTGATAATGAAATATAATATTACCTTACCGTGGAGTGCCGACAATAGGACTCTCCTCTCTTGCTCGTGGATGAAGCAAGAACCTGCTAATATAATTCCGGAAGGAGGATAGCAGCATCTTTCCGTGTATTAACATCTCGTACTGCGCTCGACTCCAATCCACCTGGCAAGCGTGGTGAGTACGGCAACAGCCCATGATCAGTACTTGGAGAGTACGTGGACGTTCTGTCTGTAATATTGATAATGATGATCATTTTTATTACAAAGTCATAAGTTACGAGACATTATAAAATATATGAACGTTAGAAAAGAGAATGGATTGATTACTTTTTAACTTCTCTGGCTGTACAAAAACGCTGCAAGGCACGCAGATTATCATCTTTTTGTTAACGTTTTGTAATTATTTTTATGCCGTTTGTGAGCTATTCAAAAACTCATTATATAATATTAAGAATGTGCTTTCAAAAACATTAACTTTTATATATATGTAATAAATATGTACGAGTAGGTATATTTTTTTAGGTTAGCTGAGAAATTTTTACTGATGATATAGCTTTGTAATTATTATCTTTTTTTAACGGAGTGTGTTAAAAAAAGGTAAAAAATATACCTATTATGACACCAAGTAGGTAGCATTCTATCTCGCGTAGGTATTACCAAAGATGATTGAAATCGTTAGATGTGCCCTGACACCAAAACTGTGGCATTGTCTTTATTATGTTTGTTAACGATAATGCCGACGCACGCACACTGGTTTTGCCAATAAACCAAACTGTTGTTGTTACCATTTACTGGGCAATTATGTTGCACGAACTCTCATGAAAAGATAACACCCACCACGTCCAGCTAACACTGTGTTTAGAGGTATTCCAAATGAGTGAGCTCACTCATTTCGTATGGAAACAAAAAGGTGAGACCTCATTACGGTAAGGATGGTTCAGTAATAACGGACTAGTTCTAAATTTGACAAAAACCCGTTTTATGCATTTTTGTCTATCAGGACATTCTTACAGAAAACTTGAGGTCTTTGCTGGAGGAACAAAAGTAGGGCAGGTAGAGAGCACCACTTTCCTTGGTTTTGAGTTTGACAGTACGCTCAGCCGGGAATCCCATATTGATAAAGTATGCGGAAAACTAGGTGGTGCATGCTATGCATTTGGCCGATTGTCGAAGATTATGCCCAGACATAGTCAATCTTGCTTCTGATCAACTGGAAGCGTTTCGCTTGCAAAAGCGAGCTGTGCGGATGATAGTCGGTTTACCGCAAGATAGCTCTACAAATCCCTACTTTAAAGTGTTGGGAATATTGACGCTTCCGTCGATAGTTGTATTTCAGGCTGCTGTGTATGTATGGACCAACCTAGAACTGTTTGATAGAAATAGCGTTAGGCATCCGTACAACACTCGGTAAGCTGACAGGCTTGCAACCATACCTCGTAAACTAACCAAATCGGATAAGTTGACAAACATATTGGGGCCGACGGTATACAATAGGCTCGCCAATAGTGTGACTGAAGCGATCACCTTAAGTACTTTTAAATAGAAACTAAAACACTGGCTCATTAGTAGCACCTTTTACAGTTATAAAGAGTTCCTTGACAAAACCTAACACTAGAACTTCTATAAATTAATCTTTTATTCTTTACTATTGTATATTATTGACTTTAATTATTAATTATGCATTACCGCCCTAAATTTAAATTATTTCTAAATTAACAATTATTTTAATAATTATAATTAATTAACTGACATATTATATACTCGCAAATGTTATTAGTGTAGAAATGTGTGTTAATTACGTAACGTGTAATATTCTTACGAAATAAATGATTTATGATTTAAGGGCGTATCTAACGATTTAAATCTTTAGGTATTATCCGATTACTACAAATTCAAAAGATGATGATGGTTTTAGCAAGCTTTAAGAAAATAAAAATATTTTCACTCGTTATGACGATGCATTGGCGAGATTGGCATCACGGATTTCGACTATTTTCAGAAATTACAAAAAAATAGGAATTGATATTTTATGTTTTGAATTCTTATTAAGTACACACGGATTCGTCTTTGCTTAAAATTGGTTGGACACGCTTCCTCGTATCTAGATTATTTCAATCACATCATATTTTTGTACGTTCATTAGTAATTTAATTCTCATACATACAATTCTGTTACGCGCCAAAATGATGATCGATGACACACAACTTTCGTTAGAAGTTATGAAGTACTTTGCGGTTTCGAGCACCTTGTTGTCAGCTTTTATGTAATCTGTGAATAATATCTTTTTGACTGATCTCCGGTTCAGTTCATTATACAATTGAAATTTAATTTACCAAATTTGAGTTCAACAACTTCAATCAAATCCATCGGATTTATTTATGTAAGTGTTTGTAAGTTTATGTATTCGATCGAAGGTAAACATTAATTAAATACGTATATCGCCTAAGAAGTCCCCGGATAATATATGAATTAATTTTTGAGTCGGTTAAAAATACATTATTGTACCATATGAAATATTTTTTTTATATCTTGAATAAACAGAAGGAAAGGTAAGAAATAAATTATAAAATAATAGTTTTATTTATTATAAGGGCCTATTACGTTGCTATCGAAATATCATGCATAAAAAAAAACGCCAAAAAAAAACGCATAAATGGAGATCCTTTGTTGCTTGTTATACAATAATAATGAAAATAAATAAAAAGGTTTTGTTCATGGTTTGGCTTTACGTCGTTAGTAAAATTCTATGTCTATGATAGGCTAGGTATATCGTGGTCTCTGTCATGCTAACCATTATGTTATTCTGTCTAATCTCCATGGTCAGCAAATTGCGTCCATTGTATTATTCTTTAGATAATGTATTTACTGAGATTATTAACAGAAAATTTAACAAATAGCTGCGAATCCTCACATCAACATCTCAGCTCGGATTTTAGTCGTGGCCATTAAATAATCATCAACCAGTAAACACGTACAAGAAATGATTGCTAAAATAACTCTATACACATCATTGATTACAAATCAATCTTACATTTCGCAGACAGGTCTAAGTAGGTATTAAGTCTGGGTATTACGTGAGTGAGAGTGAACATTTGGTAATACTAAGTTGATGTACCGTATAGGTGTCAGTTGATGACCTGCTGACACGGTAGTACCTTCCGAGCGTTGACCCGAGGATGCTCAAGGTAGTATTGAATTGATTAATATTAAATTAATTCGTATTATGAATTGATTAATTATAAAATAATGTTTGTCATGGATATATAAATTAGCCATTTTAGGGTTCCGGATCAAAATGGTAAATAATCCAGGCCAGGTGCGTGTCGGGGCACGCGCTATGTGGGGTTCCGTAGTTATTAGAACTCTTTATTTAGTATAGTTTTTTTAAGAAACCACCAAAAATTTTAAAATACCGCATTAGTTTCGCTATTAGGCAAGAGATGGCGCTGGAAAGGTTCTCCAACTTATATTAATAACATAATGTTAAAGGCAACACACGCGGGAGTTCAACTCGCTCTTGGCCGGTATTTTTATTAAAGACTAGCCTTCAATATTCTTCACTCTTAATCCTGGTCACCTATGGATGTGCAAAGTTTCAGCCTGATCTGTGAAGGGGTAGGAGAATGAATTTTACTGCGTCAGCAACTGTATTCATGCTGAGACGGTACGGTGCCTGGAACATTGTTAGATTGATTAGGTTTGCACAACACCTGAGGATGAGGGTACCCCCTTATCAATTTTGATTTTAACGAATTTTTTTTTACTTGTCTGATAAAAAAGCATTTACTTTCGTATTTGTATTTTAGAAGAAAAACGCGTTTATGTCGTTTGTATGACCGACAACCGACGACGTACGTAGGTAAGCATAACACGAGTTTGCTTAATCTGGGACTGGAGGACCGAAAATGACATAGTCAGCCCTAGACCGCTAACTCACGCTAGATCAAGAAGCATGTAACACCAAAACGTCGCTGTCCAATCGATTTTGTCAGGATCCCCAAATTACCTCGATTAAAAATATAGCTTATGTTACTCGTGACAAAATTTTTGAAATCGGACCTTAGTTTTTAAGTTATCTCTTAACAAAGATTGTAATATTGTAAGCAAGAACAAAATGCGTAAGACTCCTGTTTGCTATAACAGTTTAACACATACAACGAGGAAGTAAAATTCGCAGCATTATAGATAGTGAATAAGCACTGCCTTTTCAATTGCGCAATGTAATTTTATTTAACAACAAAGTGAAACCTCACTATGACATAATATGACACATCATTGTGAGCAGTAGTGCTTAGGTATGTAAGTAGGTACATATATGAAGGGTCGGTGACCTACTTCTCGTATACCATATAATCCGTTTTGATTGACACCTAAGATATAATGTAAGCAATTAACTTTATATATGGTCAAAAGGTTGCTGAACTCGGAAACGTTGCTTTCAGAACTACTACATTAATTAGAAAAAAACGATGTAAAAACAAGTTTTACTCGAAAAATTAGAATAAATATATTATATACAACAACCTTGGGATCTTTTTTTTTATACGCCTAAATAACGAGACTAGGCGAAGGCCCATTTGATCGTCATCAGCGTGGTTACATCTTTAGATATTGATTATACTTAACTTAGTACTTAACCTAAGTACAGCTTTACATTATAATGTTTTATTTTACACCTGCCTAACTGAAATTTGTAAGTTTTTCTTGTAAGAAGCTATACTCCAGCCACTTTCGATGTAGAATGTTTGTCAACAAACTGTCATTAAAATAACTTTCTTTTTGTTTGTTTTTATATATGTACATTTCTCAATTATTGGGGATTTGTGACCACTCCCTTCAATATAAATTATTATTATTGACTCGGTCAAAAACCAACCATTAGGAAGCAAGTCAGTTTTAAGACTGACAGTTTGTTTACAAACATTCTACATCGAAAGTAGCTGGAGTATAGGTAGAGGATTCACAAGATCACACAGTATCAATGATCTTCATATTAGACCGTGCCTGTGTTGTTTATTCAAATACTAACTTCTGCCCGCAACTTCGCAAGCGTTTTTTTACTATAGTAACTTTCGTGACTTATTACATTCATATTAAATAGCGGGAATGTTCACGTACTTGTTATTGTTGGTGGACCACCAACTGTTTCGACCCTTATCGAGGGCCTTCGTCAGGGTGGCCACCTCCGCGTCCCGTCGTGCACTGCGCGCCAAGGCTCTCTCAGCGCGCGTCTTCGGACGGGGCAGGCAGGGGGTGTTCGCAAGCGTTTTTTCCGGATGCAAAATAGCATATGTTAATCCTAAGGCCTATATCTATTATAGATGATTTATACTTTTTTGATAGATGTATTGCCCAGCACCTATACCATTCTCTCAGCTAAGTCCGCTATAAGACAGAGGAAAGAACAGGTCAATACGTCTGAAGCTAAGTTGCGGTTTCCTCAGTGTTAACAAAATAAAATTACAAACTGGTACCCATACCAGAAGCTCTGCTTACTTTGGAGCTAGGTCGTGTGAAGTGTTCAGCATTATCTATTTATTTATATTTAAATTCCGAAGTAAGAAGCACTCGTAGTAAGTTCCAATGACATTGCTCATTAACAGTGGGGACATATCTCATTATATAAAATAATAAATAATGACGATAAAGCCTATGTACTGAAGATGGTATATGATAGAATTATTTGCCAGGATTTCCTTATATGTGACAATAAAATACTTTACTATATTAATATTACATAAATTATGGTGATCAATAAGTACACGGTTAATGGGTACGAGTTTTTTCCTTTCATGCATTTAACAAACAGTAATTATTTCGCAGCTAGTACACAACCACTAAGCTGGGAAATATAATATAGGTAATCTAAGTACGATATAGGATATACCTTTTCCCCTTATTATCTTTTTCATGAGGACTTTTTCAAAATAATGGCATAACACATGTGCCCATAGAATGCAGTGATACACCTGTAAGTATATAAGTTTCGCAAATATTTCTTACATTAATATTTTATTAGAAAGTATAAATCAAAATTTTGAATTTAGTATTTGAGAAGTAAATATTTCATATCATAATAATAGGTCTTTACCTATGAAATTGCCGTTCTTCAGTACTGGTAATTTCAAATAAAAAAAAATTTTACATGGCTTGGTATTTCAAATTCAAATTAATTTTGTTTTAAAAACATGACATTCTTTTTACAAACTCAGTCTTTTGTTTATTGATTAGCGTTGTATTTTCATTACATTTGAACATTTTTCGTCATAATGGGTACCTTAAAAAATTGTGTAATTATGGAATATGAGTTCCGTCGTGGCACCAACGCGACACAAACGGCACGTAACATCAAAAACGTTTACGGAGAGAACTGCATAAACGAACGCACAACCCGTTATTGGTTTTCCCGGTTCCGTTCTGGAAATGTTGACTTGAAAAATGAAACTCGTGGCCGTCCGAAGACTTGTCAACAATGATGAATTAAAGGCGATTGTGGAAGCTGACGAAACTCAATCTACAGCTGAGCTAGCAGCAGCTTTTGATGTTAGCATCAAAACAATATTGATCCATTTGCGACAAATTGGCAAGGTAAAAAAAGCTTGATAGATGGGTACCCCACGAACTTAGCGCTGGCGAGCGCAAGGTACGCGTTGAGACCTGTCTCGCGCTGCTCAACAGACAAAGAAATGAAGGAATTTTGAACCGAATTGTTACGTGCGATATTAAATGGATTCTGTTCGACAATCGAAAGCGCTCAACAAGTTGGTTAGATCCTGGTTCAGCACCAAAACAATGCCCTAAACCAAAAATGACCCCTAAAAAGGTGATGGTCACTGTTTGGTGGTCTAGTGCGGGTGTGATTCACCACAGTTTTTTTTTATAAAACGGCATGAGCATAACTGCATATGTGTACTGTAAAGAACTGGAGATAATGATGGAGAAGCTTGCATATCTGCAACCATCTTTGGTCAATTGGTCGTCCCCACTGCTCCTTCACGACAACGCGCGACCCCATACTGCACAACAGACCAGTTTCCAAGCTGCAAGAGCTGGGGTTGGAAGCTCTCCCTCATCCGCCATACTCACCAGACCTTGCACCTACCGACTATTACTTTTTTCAAAATTTAGACAACTTTATAGTTGGTAAAAAATTCAATTCCCGAGGGGCAGTACAAAATGCCTTTGAAGAGTTTGTTGCCTCCCGTGCAGCTGATTTTTACAAGAAGGGCATCAATAAACTGCCAATGCGTTGGCGAAGATGCGTCGATTGCATGGGGTATTACTTTGAGTAATAGAAATAAAAAAGTTTGGAAAAAAAATACTTTCATTATTTCCATACCAAACGGCAATTTCATAGGTAAAGACCTAATATTTCATTTTATTTCAATGTGCCGTTTTCAGCCAAAAATAAAAAAGTGTTTTCTACTAAACCTAACAGATGGAGCTGGCAAGCGGAGAAAGCAAGTTTGTGATTAATCACAATTGCTGTCATTGTCAAATTGTGTTGCACAATTTGACTTTTGAAATACAAAACCAGTATAAGAAAACTAACGCCATATATAAGGTTCTAGGGAACTATTTTTCGCTATTTGATCACTACGATACACTACGATCGCCCGCCTGGTTGACCTAAATAGAATCTTAGAGTCCGCGCCACCACTAAAGTCCGATAGACGCGGCGCTGGTAACATAGAACTAGATAATGACAACAGACTGTACTGTAGAGTTTAGTTCCCGCTTTTGCCGTAAGACTTGAGTTGTGGCGTCGACCCTAGCTAAAATTTCGTCTGAAGTTTTATAAGAAGATTATCCGCGAAGCGATGAAAGTAGGCTTGAGCACCGAAACTTAAGGCTATAATCCCCAATACATATAAAATAAACTGTATTTCTAAGGACCTATCAATATAGGTCCGTGTGGCGGGATATATAAGAGCGCAACCCGCGAGGGCTTGTTTAACACTGCAGTTTTTATTATATCTGTAAATGTAGTTACAAAGTAACAACCGTATTGTATGTGTGCGTTAGAACAAAATGCATGGCTGTTTGACCTAGTTCATTAACATTACCTAACGTGCGGATCTCCGTACAATATGCTTGTCAATAAAGTGAGCTAGCTCTCCTTCTCTCACCACACAATCGGCAAAGTGGCCTACCGTTTTCTTTGTTATGTACCTATACATATTTCCCACATGATTTACCTTTATCCACATATTACGGATATTATAGAGCCATTGCGGAATGGTTACGCGTTATTAATTCACCGGCAGTCATGAGATAGGAATGAAATGATGCTGGATGTAATTCATTAACCGCGGCTAGCGTTATAAACGGTTGTTCATTGATATATTAGATTAATTTATTCCAGCTTTGCATAATCGTTTAACAAAACTATTTGTTTATGAAGATGGAGTGTATGTGCTGTTTGTAGTGCTTGAGTTAATATAAACAAAAATTACATTCTGTAATAATATAACGTGTCTTTTATATTAATTACTAGCTGACCCGGCGAGCTTCGTACTGCCATTACTACTACTACCACTCTACTACTACTCTACAACTAATCTACTTCTACCACTAATAACTTCTACTACCCTACATCTACTCTACTACTACTACCATTCTACTACTACGCTACACCTTACTAAAAATTTGACAAACAAAAAATGTCATCGTCTCAAATGTATGAGAAAATGGATTTACGTTATAATTATTTTGTACTTCTTTCTTAGCGGAACATAAGTGAAAATTTGGGAAACTTCGGCGGTAATTAGATACAAAGGTGACCATAAGTAATGTTTATTTCATAGGTTCATAGCTATCAGTCAAGTTGTTCGTTTGACGCAAATGAAACGATACGCCCGTAACGCCTAAATAGTGAGCCCAGTCAAGATTTTATCAGTCTCTGAGTTCTAATACAAATTGTCTCGAGCCACACTTCCCGTGACAGTTCAATATAAATTAATGATATATCGTCTGGGAGGTGCGGTAGCTTTGGCCTATGGCCTACGCCAAAGATAAATTGGCCCGTGTCCGATTTATTGATAATTTTACTCACAGAATTTGATTTGATGACCGCTGTGGCGCTTATGCCGGCTGACATATCATCTTCTCAGCAGTAAAAAGTCAGAATAAAGGGATCCATAGCCAAATGTGCAAGACGCAAAATGTGCACTAATGCAAATCGTAGAAGGTGCAGGTCGCAATATGTGCAAATCGCAGAAGGTGCAGGTCGCTATATGTGCAAATCGTAGAAGGTGCGGTCGCAATATGTGCAAATCGTAGAAGGTGCGGTCGCAATATGTGCAAATCGTAGAAGGTGCAGGTCGCAATATGTGCAAATCGCAGAAGGTGCAGGTCGCTATATGTGCAAATCGTAGAAGGTGCGGTCGCAATATGTGCAAATCGTAGAAGGTGCAGGTCGCAATATGTGCAAATCGCAGAAGGTGCAGGTCGCTATATGTGCAAATCGTAGAAGGTGCGGTCGCAATATGTGCAAATCGTAGAAGGTGCGGTCGCAATATGTGCAAATCGTAGAAGGTGCAGGTCGCAATATGTGCAAATCGCAGAAGGTGCAGGTCGCTATATGTGCAAATCGTAGAAGGTGCGGTCGCAATATGTGCAAATCGTAGAAGGTGCAGGTCGCAATATGTGCAAATCGCAGAAGGTGCAGGTCGCTATATGTGCAAATCGTAGAAGGTGCGGTCGCAATATGTGCAAATCGTAGAAGGTGCAGGTCGCAATATGTGCAAATCGCAGAAGGTGCAGGTCGCTATATGTGCAAATCCCTCCCTCATGGATCCCCATGAGGGGTAGTTGCCATACTCAACACGCTTTGCAGGCGGGTTGGCGAGCACAGTACGGGACGTTGTTACACGTAAAGACGCTGCTGCCCATCTTCCGGAGGTATACCCTAGCAGGCTCTTACTGCATCCATGGGTATGAGAGGACGGGCAACATTCAACGCCGGTACCCCAATGCAGCTGACATATATAAAAAAAAGTACTTATCTCAAGTAATAACAATATTACATTTATTTTATGTAAATCATTTAAAATTATATTATTAATTCTCTTTTTTTTACTTTTTGTTTCTCATTAATGGTGAAATTCTAATGTAAAGCATGATAAGTATTTAGGAAGATGTATGTACATACATACATATCTACCATCTATTATTGTGAAATCCAAGCACGCCTTTAAAAACTTGCCACATTTGGAAGGGAAGCAGCATCTACAGCACAAGTTCACACTTAGTGTAGATGCTGCAGACCAACCACATTTTACAAGTCTTACACATGTAAAGTTAGGTTTAAATTAAATAAGGTATGAATTGTTACGCTTTAAAAATGTAATTCTTGTTTTTGAAATAAACAATTTTTTTTTAATAATAAATACTGGACACTACACACAGCACCATCTAGTCCCAATGTAAGTACCTAGAGCCAGAGAGAGCGGACAGAGATAGTGCTTTGTTTATGTATAAAAATGTCAAGACCCAGGACAAATATCTCAAGAATAACTGTTTAATAAAAAAAACCGACTTCAACATAAAATCCTTGACTTGTTGCTGAAAACACAAAATATGAAAAGGTAATAGGAATAGGTAATAAAGATTTATAAAAAAATACAGACGACTTAAGGACCTCCTCTTTTTTAGGATTCTGTAACTCAAAAGGAAAAAAAAACGTAACCCTTATAGGATCACTTTGTTGTCCGTCTGTCTGTCCGTCTGTCGGTCTGTCAGGACCCTTTATCTCGAGAACGTGTAGAGGTATCGAGTTAAAATTAAAACCATATCACACTCAAATCTACAGCCTCTTTAACTAGTGAAAAAATCAATATTCTAAGTTATCCTAATAAAAGATGTTCGTATCTTTTTTTCAGGTTAACTTTGAATATTGTTTTTTTTTGTTTATGCCAAAAAACGCATGTTTCGACATTCTCAAAGGAATCACAACTAATTAACATGTACTTCGCGTAGATCTATAGAACTATAAAAAATGGCAAGATATATCGTTTATACTGTAGATACAAACTACCGTGGGGTGCCGGCAGTAGAATGTTACCCCTCCTTTCATGCCCGTGGATGCAGTAAGAGTCTGCTAAGGGATACCTCCGGAAGATGGGCAGCAGCGTCTTTCCGTGTATCAACATTTGTACTGCGCTCGCCAACCCGCCTGCCAAACGTGGTGAGTGTGGCAACTACCCCTCATGGAGATCCATGAGGAAGGCCTGTGTTCAGTAGTGGACGTATTACGGCCGAAATGATGATGATGACTGTAGATGCAGAGAAAAATCCAAGCCTATACATTTGCAATGGAATCATTATACCTAGTACAACAACAGAATCGACACCAGCCAACTAAATGAGCACCACAGGGCGTGGTTGGAATCAACAAGACTGGTCACACTACTTTTATGATAATTTTGAAGATTTTAAAATTTATTTATTTGTTTTTAAGTATGAGTCATACATAGATAGAAGATTCTTAAACACGCCTAGAAGTAACATAATATTCAAGACACCAGTTTTGCCACATCTATAACTTTGGCATCTCACTGCGGTCGTTATGCCTGTTGCATCACATACTAGTAGCATAGTCAGGTATCGATGTTCGGTTTATGTAACAGAATAGTCTCTCTTAAATTTTAAACTAAATAATTTGATTTAATTTAGTTCACTTAGCTTAGTTAACTTGCCGTGGGGTGCTGACAGTAGAATGTTACCCCTCCTCTCTTGCCCATGGATGCAGTAAGAGCTTGCTAAGGGATGCCTCCGGAGGATGGGCGGCAGCGCCTTTCCGTATATCAACATCCCGTACTGCGCTCGCCAACCCTTAGCTTGGTGTGCTTAGCGTGGTGAGTATGGCAACTACCCTTTATGTAGATCCATGACGAAGGACTGTGTTCATCAGTGGACGTTTTACGGCTGAGATGATGAACTTAGTTCTGTTTAGCTGCTTACGTCATTAAATTAAAAACCTTATCAAAACATATTTGATAGTGTTCTTCATTTCCTTGAAATGTTCTTTGTCTATTGTCTACGGCTGGCTTATTAATAGCCAACCATTTCGCAGTGGACGGCCCACTTTACACCGGTGTAGTAATAGGCCTTGGAAGGCGAGTCATTCATCGCTTTATTAACTTTTCATAAACAGCAGTCTGTAGGGCTATATAATGTTGTCCTTCCTCTATTGCCCGTGCATGCAGTAAAGATCTGCCAAGTGATACCGTTAGAAGATAGTTAGCAGCGTCTTTCCGTGTATCAACAATTCCGTACCACGCTTGCCAACCCGCCTGCTAAGCGTGGCGAGAATGGCAACAACCCTGTCATGATCAAGTACTTGACCCATGAGGGAGGCCTATGCCCAGCAGTGGACGTGCTACGGTAGAGATGATGATGATGAAACAGCATTCATGGATGGCACACACTTAGGGAGGCCTTACCAATCGTGTGTCAGTGTAGATAGATAGATAGAAAATGCTTTATTGCACACCTTAAAACATACAAGCACAAAATAAAAAACTAAAGAAACACTGATCATGATCGTGTGATTGATTGAGTGTCGGTGTATATTAATTAGCAAAATCTTTTCTCCGGGTATTCAAAACCTCACAGTTAGGTCGACGCTGCTGTAGCCAGGTAACAGAGGTACTACTGGAGCCTGTTTTTTCTCACCTTAAAACAGGCTTTCTCCTGTCTACGGCGGTGGTGGTGGCAGTCAAGGATGGCACACACTTAGAGAGGCCTTAGCAAACAGTAAAATCGGATTTCGGATGATGATACCGATGATAAACAGCAGCGAGCTACGAAACGATGCCAATACCCAATCTATTATTTGATAGCTTACTGAAGCAAATTGTGTCGTGTGGGTGCGAGAATGTATAAGTGAAGCGAGTGGGTCGAACTGCCCATAGCCATTAATGGCGACCCTGCCTCTAGCCTGCAACAAGACTCCATTGTTCGTAAAAGAAGAATTGCGCAACTTTTCTTATTTATTAGTAGGTACTGTTTAATGCCCAAAGGCACTGTTTAGCAGAAAGCTAGTCCCTACTAATATATAAACGTGAAATTGTGGATGTACGAGTATGTATGTTTGTATATGTGTCAGTATGTATGTTCCCTTTTCACGTCAAAACCACGTATATTCAACCGATTTGGATGAATTTTAGTATAATATTTACGGTTACCGTATTATATAGACTGTTACAATCATGATCCTTCCCAATTAACGTTGTCTTGTCTTATAAATACGTTGGTCCTCTTCTTTTTGTATTGTTTATTAATGATCTTGTCTATAAATTGATATGCCCCTGTCGTGACGTACTATACGGTGATCTTAAGATATTCAACACAATTATAAGTCCAGCTGTCTTTTTACTTCTACGGATCGGATTTAAATTTTATTCATCAATGGTGTGATGAGAATAAAATGTTATTAAATCCCAAAAAATGTTTAGTTTAATGTTTAGTTAAATGTTTGTCAGTGAATTTCATTCACTGCCAAGAAGCATAAGCATGTATATAATTACAATTTGAAAGCCTACAATCTGGATAGGCAACCGATTGACGTTCCAATCCCACTTTGATCACATTATATCTAAATGTAACAAGCTCCTCGGTTTCATATTGAGATCCACCAAAGATTTTAAAGATCCCCGCAGTCTTGTTTGCCTGTATTCTTCTTTAGTGTTCTAGAGTATAATGATGTTGTATGGTCTCCTTATTACAAAAACCGATTAATGATTTTGTAATTGTTACAATATATTTTACGCTCATACTGCTCTAATATATTATCATGTTGCGTATGCATGTTTTGGAGTTCAATCTAGTCTATAAAGTATCATAACTTTTTTCTCTATCACGTATTGAATGTATTCTGTTATGTATGCCTACTAAATAAATAAATAAATGTATGGAATATCAGAATTATTTTTTTAAGGGTCAAGGGAAATGCCGTAACAACCCATGTGGTTGTCGGTTGTTGAATACGTCAGTTTCAAGATCTCTGATAATCTTAAGCTTATTTTCAGTATCTTGCTTTAAGGAGGACTGCTCTTCGCTTAAAAAGTTTGTCGTAGCAGTGAACTCGCCCTTGAGTCTTGATTCCATTTCTCCACGAACTAGTTCTTTAACGTCATCTTTAAGAGCTGCTCTAAAGCTTTCCATGAAGTTTGTAAGGGTAAAATTCAATTTTTGATCTAGTAAGACACTGATTTTTTCCTTTGTGACGTCACAGCACGTTTTAGTAGCAGTAAACGGCGACGAGCAGTGGATATCGTACGACATGTTCATACTGTCCTCTTCCACTGGTGCTTGGGTTATACGAACGTGCGAGTTATGGTTTGATCTTTTGCGCCTGGTTACATTGGACGTGCAGGAAGGACAGTTCCAGTTGGAGCGGAATTCTAGCGTCATGAAGGCATTGATACTCAGTTTGTACACTCCTTCTTTAAGGTTGAAATTTGCACAGAAATATACCTATACAATTCTTGGCAGCGGGTAAAACCACGCGGGTCAGCTAGTGATTACCTTTAAACTTGAAAAAATCATGATCTGGATCTGTTTTTCTGTTTTCTGTTCTGTCTATTGTAATCATAGGAGGGAAGCTGCGACACAAGTTTACTACTTAGTGATGATGAACCCAGTTAATGAAAACAAGCCATAAATTTAGAACGTTTTGCGTTTATAAAAAATAAAATCACGATTATTGTTATACGTTATGCTTGAAATTAAATAAATTAATTGAATTGACCAAACAAGTATGTATCGTATAGCCAGTTCAATTCTGCAAAAAATATTTATCTTTTTAAAAGAAACCTTTGTATCTTATATATGTACATAATAAATTTTGCTTTGTTCTTCAGGAATGACGCGTAAGAATTGAACTAAAGTCACATGGACACTATATAGACTGGGCTTGAATTGTAAGATTTTATTATGAGAATAAAACTGGCTTTGAAATACCTACTTGTTTACTGCTATACTGGATACACTGGGATCACGAGAGTGGGAGCATAATGGCCGTTACAAGAAAGGAAAAATGAAGCTCGAGCCAAAAATAACTTGCATTTCTGCAAATAATTGCTCAGAGGACAAAATAGAGGAAAAATAAATAAAACTTGTTTTTCACTTTCAAAACAATCATGAGTTACACTGTTCATTGTAAAGTTAAACGTGCAAAGAGGGAAGAAGGTGTCGCGTAACACTCCATTCACTGATGAAAGCTCCCATGGTAGGAACTGAACAGGTTGCAACCTATTTTCAGCGTACAATTAACGTGAGTATAAAAACTTGTTTAACATAACAATACTGTAAAACTTCATTTCATTTCGTTCCATTCTTTTCCACTTAGCATGATGACGACACGTTTATTAGTCTTAGGTATCGAAGTAATAAATGTTTAACACCTATACTTATAGGTGATGATCTAAAAGTTGCCTGCCAGTCGGACCGAGACTCAAGGATGACCGGCCCATTGCGAAGCCGGAACGGACAGAAATATGCACACATCGCCACAATCGAGAATTACTGTTCTTTAAAAATCGAGAGAACATAAAACCGGTCACGGGTTTATGTACAAGAAAAATTACAATATAGACTTGTTGGACCTATTTCTGTTCATAATTAGCAGTTTTGAGGTTTTAAGCATACATAAACATACCTATGTGGCATACCTATGTAGAAAGTAAAACGATTATGTAGATGAAAAAAGCACATTAGTAGCGCGTTAGCGACACGTCATGCTTCTGAACAGAACCTTTATTTTCAATATTATAATTAATTTATATGTCACTCAGATCGGTCTAAAGCGCAATGAAATCTTTACACCAACTCCAAATCCAATTAACTAATTATAAAGCATAACCAAACACCTTTCTCCTAATGGAAAACTAAATCATCTTGGACCGAAATACATAAAACTCACTAAAAACCATAGATACTCGTAACAACATGTTTATCGCAAAATCAGCCTGTCATTTAGCAGATATCGCATGCGGGGGCGGCTGGTGCTTTCAACCACGTGCTAGCTAGAGCTGAACCAGCGGTACTTCGGTATACCACTATTATTCATTTTACGCCGATACTAAACTAGTTTCTCAGCTACTTGAGAGTGCAAAAAGCGCGCTTTAACTTGCGCTGACGAAAACCCGCTATATTGAATAGAATATACTCAAAAAAAATCTTTAGCCTCTCTATAATTGGCAGAGCGTTTATCTTGTTACTGTTATGTCAAAAACAAGTGAAAACTTTGATATCTTTACATAGTATTATGTCAGTTTGGATCAGTAGATTGAGCAAACCACAGATTTTATAACCAAGGTTCTCGCTAGGATAACTCGTAAAATGTTTAGAGAGTGGTATCATGAAGCCGAGCAAACGTCAGCTGCGGTTCCGTGGGTGGGTTGAACAGGAACAAATAGACATTCCTGAGACTACATCAAATTATAGCTAACATTATATAAAAAAATACATAATCTCATAAGCAACACTTCCAAATACTTCCAATTTACAAAAAGTAGTTTACTAGTAGGTGTTAATATGACATGACTTGAGTGCATTTCCGTGAGCCTTATACTCGTAGATTAGAGTTAATGTTGAAACTCTGGGGAGATTTTATTATACTCGTAGCGGTTAACTGTGAAGCCACTATGCAAATCAGGTCCTTAAATTTTTATCTGTCTGATCTGTTCAAAGCTGGCCAATTTTATTTAGATCATTACAACGAAAAGTGTTTTTAAGTTGTAATAGGTCTAAAAGTAGATGCAAATGAGTGTGGATCATTTGGCTATGTCATTACATAATCAGTATAACTTTCTTAGTTCTTAATTTATTTAACAAACGTGAGAGTCAGGATGCCATGTGCCACGTTATCGTATTATTATATTCCCATGTTATATTGGCTAATAACACCGATGGCTAGCTTTCACTATTACCCATCAAGCGACGATGTGACAGCATAATTAGGCGCGTCGTACATAATCACGCATACGTCGCGTGTACTCCCGAGGTGCTGGAGGCTGGACAAAAAGAGCGATCGTGACCCCTGAACTGCCGAATGGATCGAAAGTACTCAACACTATGCAAGCCGCCTAGACAATCACTTTGATGGACGTCAGGCACCGTATCCGAACCGCGAATAACAAACGACTCATCATGATCAGTTTGTGCTCCGAAAGCAAACGATGACACACAATGTTGTATACAATGCACACTCGGAAGTCATTAAAAAGCTGCATTTCCTACTGGCCGCTGGCTGATTGCAGAGGTTGACGGGTAAAATTGAAGCTTTCGAGAGCAACACGGGTCGAGGACACGCAATCTGTGAAATTGCAAAAGATACCTTCGAGGTAATTTGCGGGCTTACCGATTAATATGGCCCTGCCAAATACCTGTCAGGTTAAAAGGCACGCCTGAGCGAAACTTTAATGCGAAATGACAAATTGGATAAATGTGGAAACAAAAGTGTTGTTTTGTATCGCGCAGGTACGGTTTTGGTGCATCGTGTAGCTTTGGTGCGCAGCGCAGTGGGCGAGGTTAAGCGATTGCTTAGATCCGCGTTCACCTCTTATTGTGTAAGAGCGGCGGGAGGGGCGCGTGGGAACCGCCGAAAGCTCGCGACTGAACGCTATGCGCAGCTTCCGCTAGCACCGGCGTTTGCAACCAGCGCCGCCGCAAACGACGCACAATAGCAAAATTGATTCGATACCAACGGTTATTATTACCTCGTCAGCCGAAAAACATTGACACTCGTGTTTTACGCGTCAAGTTTTGTAATCGATGCGAAACTTTCTACATTAAAGAGCATGACTGTCGTAAATCTAACGAGGCGGAATTAGCGTCGTCGGTGACTTGCAAGAGAAACGTAAGCTCACAATGAGCATTGTAGAGTTTACTATCAATTGGTATTGTTTTGTAATTGTTTCTAAGGAGTTCAGGTCTGGAATAATTCATAAGTGTGTACTTACGTTCCCAGAGGCTGTGTTCGGGCGGCGACAGCTGAATAGGGCACTGGTGGGTGGGGAGGGGGGCAGGGGCGGAGCACCTGAGCGCGCCCTGACCTGCGACCCGCGGTGAAAGGCGCCCGCGCGCCATAGACATAGCATCGCGCTCGCGCCGCGCCGATTCGCATGCACTCAATGACCGGATTTTGAGCACAAAACAATGATTGCTTCACTTGCTTTAATATATATCTTATCTATTTTGGTATTTTACACGTACCTAATTTGAATTTTGTGGTCCTAAGGAAAATATTTGTGGCTCAGTGGCCAGATTTATTTTAATAATAATAATAATAAATAATAAATAATGCTGGACAATTCACACAGCATCACCTAGCCCCAAGCTAAGCAGAGCTTGTGTTATGGGTACTAGATGACTGATATACTTAATACAATATACTACATAGATAGATATTTTTTATTATATATAGAAAACATCCAGAACACCCTGAACAAATATCTGCAGGTCATACAGACATTTGTTCCGAGGCGGGATTCGAACCCGCAACCTCTTGCGTAGCAGGCGGACCTTCGCCCGCTGCGCCACAGAGGTCGTCATTAAGTACACTAAGTACTTACCAAAATCAGTTATTGGGCTACAAGCTTGATAGGTACCGAACTAATTATGACTACGATAACACATTCAAACGCAGTAAAATACAAACTAAATTAAAAGGAGATACCTTATTATGCGTAAATCACACGAGCACGAACAGAACCATGTGAAGCTTTATTGGTAACCTTATTAAAGGCGATTTAGGAAATTGTGACTCATTTATTCGTAGTCCTCATGTAATGAAATAGCTGACTCATATTAATGTTTTGTTCCCTTACTCCGGTTGTGTATATTGCAGATTACATTTTATGGGTCAATCGATAACCAATCAGAGCCCTACAGAACTCAGAAGTCATGTTTTCAATTACGGATTTCATTAAAGGCCAAACAATTGAGAATGAAATTACTTATTGAGTTACATGCGTGCAAAATAAAACGGATTAAAGATAATATGAATTTGACGATAATGATGCAACTTTCACTAGTATTCCATGACTGTAGAAAAATATATCGCTGTATTCGTGGAGACTGTGTCTAAGAGACTTACGCAATTTAAATATATTAGACTTATATATATAATATCATAATAGCATATTTTAAGTCTAGTCATTTGGAGTAAAAATTGAAATAGTTATTTAAGTTATCATTGAAAGCTTGCTCTGTTTTTGAAATTACGTTTTGTTTTCAAATTAGCTCTGCCAATCAAAATGGCAAGGCATACATATTTAGTAGATATCTGATTTAATGAGTGTTAGAAATATTAAATTCAGTTTCTATTGTTATAATTATTAAATTTAATGTGTTGTAATAATTAAATTTTCTTGTATAATCAAACAATAAAAGCTTTGCAATTTGGTTACATGAATATTGATTTATATATTTTATATTCTTAATAGTGTAATACTTATTAAAAGGTTTCCTTGATTTTCAATTTTCTCTGTCTTTTAAGTCTGCGCTACCCTGTATAAAAAAGGTTAATATTCTCGAAAGCCTCTTTGAGAGATAAACTTGACTTGACTTATTTGATCATTTATTCAATGCAATTTAATTAATAACTTATTTCGATATTTCTACAACTTTTTAAACAAATATTAGTGCGCGAGCTTAACTTCTTTGTTTGGCTATTGGTTTTGGCCAGCTTATTATTTACATACTTATATCACGATGTTTTTTTCCCGACTGCCTCTTGTTCTACAAAAGTTTTGGAGTACTCAGGGTGATGAAGATTGATGATAAGAAAAATTAGCAACGATTAACGTATGTGAAAGTAATTTTTCATGAGCTTGACACGTTTATTGCCCTGTAAGTGGTTAGTTTCAAAACTACCGGAAGCGTCGAAAATTTGACAGACATTTTAATAGTGCTAATTCCGCCATCGTCGATTATAGTAATAATAGATGAACAAGCTTTATGAAAATGCCTTTGGATTAAATAATATTATATTAACTTAGAAGTAGATGGAGGGACGAGCTGGACACTGACCTGAGCACGTGGTCTATCACTGCGTTAGGTCGCGAAGAGTGGAAGATGGGAAGGGAGGTCTTTGCCCTGCAGTGGGACAGTGGAGGCTAAATAATAATAAATAACTTGTCTTATATCATCATCATCATATCAGCCGTAGGACGTCCACTGCTGGACAAAGGCCTCCCTCGAGGGGGTTGATGCCATACTCGCCACGCTTGGCAGGCGGGTTGGCGAGCGCAGTATAGGGTAGTGAAAAAACACGGAAAGATGATGCTGCTGCCCATCTTCCGGAGGTATCCCTTAGCAGATTCATACTGCATCCATGGGTAAGAGAGGAGAGGCAACATTCTACTGTCTTATATAATTAGGTATAATTAGGATGTCGTCACTAGTTAACTTTGTAATATTGAAGAGTTTTGATAACCATTTGTGGTCTTCTTCGTCATCTCCAATTCACTAAATAATTCTTTCTGCAATTAATTAATGCAAATGCTTGATCTTGAGCTTAATATGCGAAAATTGCTATATTACCTTTTACCTATAACATTTAAGGAGTTCCCTCGACTCCTCATAGATCCCATCATCAGAACTGAGTTTTGAAAAAATGGGACCTAATTCAAATTGGATTTTTTTTCCAAATCAGTTTATAAACGACGAAATTATGAGGTAATATAAAAATGATTAAAAAAAAATAGAGAAGACTAAAGAACGTCATTCCTTTTTTTGAAGTCGGTTAAAACTAGTCACCTTACCGTCTATTTAATATGATGTGAGAACAACAAGCAAATAAATCAATACCCGTTGCTGTAGCGAAGCCATAATGAGAGGTCTCATTATGAGCCCCATTAATCAATTAGATACTTATCGTATTTAATTAATGAAAGTCTTTAATTGGTATTCGCTTGCGCTTATTAATTATATTGTAATGTACTGTTTACACGGTTCTTGCGTGTCGGTGCGACCTCTGACACAGATTTCCCTTGAAGTATTAGGAACTGTTGTTTCTTCTGTTGATTCTTAGCTTTGGCACTCCTCATCATCATCATCATAGCCGCAGGACGGATGTCTTCATTCACTGCTGGACAATGCCTCTCTCATGGATCGCCAAAATCATGAGGGCGTTGTTTCGATATTCGCCACGCTTGGCAGACGGGTTGGCGAGCGCACTACGGGATGTTGATACACGGAAAAACGCTGTTGCCCATCTTACGGAGGTATTGGCAGATTCTTACTGCATGAGAGGAGAGGCAACACTCTGCTGCCGGCACCCCATGGCAAATAACTAACATTAAATAACGCTGGACTACAGACAGCACCATATAGGACCAAACTAAGCAAAGCTTGTACTACCTAGTTTCCGTAGTACAAGCACACTTAAATGCATTTTTTTTATAAATACATAGATAATTATCATATAATTAAAAGTCTATCTATTCGAACTCAAAAATAATTTTATAAATCGGTCAATAAACGACAGAGTTCTGAGGTAACAAAGATAAAAATACAGATCACTTGAAAACCTCCTTTTTTTTAAGTCACTTAAAAAATACCCAGACCCGAGACAAATATGTCCAGGAAAAGCAAATTGGCTCCTGGCGGGGATCGAACCTGTAAGCTTTTGCTTCTCAACGGCTGTTAGACCAACGGAGCCACGGTGGCCGTTATCTTTGCTCGTTAGGTCGAAAGCTTCACGCTTTACATGCCTCCGGGCACTAACTAGTGTTTTATCGTTAACAACGAATTATTTACAAAAGTTTTTGGATAATATGAGGGCAATTTTCAATTGAAAGTAATTTGCCCAACCAACCGAGTGCTGGACAAAAGTCTACAATCAGTGTGTGTTACCAGTGATGATGATTACTGGCCTAATGTATAAGCTCAGAGTCGCTTAACGTTTAACGCTGAGGGCTACACTCGGGGTTTCTTAACGAGATCGAATCAGAAATGAGGAGATACGTCGTATATCGGGTCACCGACGGTTTAGCACTATAAAGAGGCAATGAGAACTTGCTGCACAAAGATCTGCTAATTACAGCGAAGCGGCGTTTGCTGCTGCTGGCATTCGTGCTAGCGTTCGACGTGGACGCTCGTCTTGTATGCTTCGTGCTGTGATGTGAAATACACATATGAATATAGTACGAAGAACAGATGGCCGTTGGTTCCTTCGAAGTTCTCAAGTGGAGGAAAATTTTAGAAATTCTATACAGGTCAGTCAATGTTGGCAATTTGTGCCATGTCTGATTTCCATGTACCCGAGAAATGTGAAAGGGCAGTTGTTGTGTCCAACTTTTATTCGATGACATTGGACAATTCATGTTTTTTATACTCTTCATAAACTACCGCTGATTGGTACATCCGCACATCTGTGCGAAGCAGGGGCGGGTCGCTAGTGTCGTAAAACATCCACTACTGAACACAGGCCTCCCTCATGATCTCCATGAGGGGTAGTTGCCATACTCACCACGCTTGGCAGGCGGGTTGGCGAGCGCAGTATGATGACGCAGGATGCTGCCCATCTTCCGCAAGTATCCCTCAGCAGACTTTTACTGCATCCACGGGCATGAGAGGAGGGATAACATTCTACTGCCGGCACCCCACGGCAGTTTAAATAATTGTTAGGGTGAGTATTAATGCCTACCTTTGCATTACTTATGATTATTATTATTATTACTTATGCGAGTTTAGTATGGTACTTGCGATTACCATGTACTGCTCGATGAGACGGGCTTTGAAAACATAACAGCTATAATCAGTTTTTTGTCATTTGTAAACTATGTGTTTAAAACAGTCGCCAATCGGTTAGACTTCTTTTTTATTCCGTAGTACAACAATGAACCCTTATAATTTCGCTTTGTTTGTCTTTGGCTTTACGATGAGTTCTAGAAAGCTGAAATTTTGCATGGATATGTAAAGTAACGACGCCAAGATAATAATTTAAAAATAATTAAATTAGGGCGGGGAATTCTCGCTCAAATAAGTGATACGGTTTACCAAACATACCGGAATACTTTTAGCCGCAATACTCAAAACTCAATTAATACCTGTTAAAATGTTTTGGTGAAAGTAAAAAAACACACCAACTTCGAGCAATAGTCTACGATTAACCATGGAACTCTTCACGCGCGTGGTCGGACACGCACCTGTCCTAATTTATTTATTTTATGGTTTCTGTGATCCTGCCAGTTATAATTCTAGGTTTATCCAAGTGATCTTTGATTTCGAATTCGAATTATGAAACTGGCGTCGTAATTTAGTAAAATATCACATTTTCGTCTCAATCGAATGTATTCTAATTTTAAAAATTGTAAACGTCTCTGGTGGATTATATTCGCAGTCTTAATAATTGCGTTTGCCAGTTTACCTTTGCTTTTGCAAGATTTATTGTCATTCCAATTTTGAAACACGTCATCTTTACTATTATTTTATGCGTCTATATTTTTGTCGATGACACCTATCTATTAACTAAGATTCGAATTCAGTAGATATTTGCATGCGTCTGATATTAATCATATTTAATTTAACCATTAATTATGTATTTTATCTGTCTGTCTCAAGATTTGTGAACATCTAAGCATTCATTATATAACTACACTACACTAATCTTTTCTTAGAAGAGCAGTTTAGACTGTACTTTTTTGGTTAGCAGCAGTACAGACAGTGGCATTAGCAGCACTTTAATGTTATGTAGGTTAGGTACAGACATCGTCCTGGAAGTGTGCCCTTGCACAAAGCAGCCAGCTTCGCGATGAGCGCGAATAGGGGGTTACTTAATTGTGACGCCCACTCTACCTATGTCAATTCTTTCTAGAAAGAACTGAACTCTTTTTAAATGTTGTAAATTCTATTATCGTGTTTTTCGGATTTGACGACTTTGGTCCAAAATGAAAAATGACAAGGTGTAATAATGTCCACTTTTATAAAAATGTTAATGTGTAAAAATGCCAACAATAAATTTTTCAAAGTAGAAAAGTGACAAAGTATATTTTGGTCTTTGGGTAAAAATGTCGAAGTATAATAATGTCCACTCGTATGCTAATGTTGAGGTATAAAAATGCCAAAAATAATTTTCTCAATATAAAAAAAGCAAAAAAGTTAAGTAATCTTTATCTTGTGTACACAACCCCTACACCTATGATCACCTCTATCTAGCCTTAAAGATTTGCTGTAAGAGAACTCTTTTTAGGGTTAAGCTCGCCTTTGTACATGAACATTACTAAGTATTTTTAAGTTATTTTTGTTTTGTGTGCAATAAAGAATAAATAACAAAAAAATTATGTTCTGTTAAAGAAACCTGGATAAGATCTACTTTTTGATGACAGCTGTCAAACTTCAAACTACGATATCTCGAGAACTACTTAACCTAGAATTTTAGTTTAGGGCTCAAATGAAACACCTCGATGAGATCTACTTTTTTGATGCTATTTGTTGCGTTGATATAATTCCAAAATTATTATACATAGTCATTTTTTATTTTGGACTAAAGTCGTCAAACACTGTTTTTCCTGTGATTGTCTCTACCTTTTCTTCTTATTTTTCTTTGTATGTATTGTTTTCTATCTGTGCTGTTTGGTAAGTCAAATTCATTAATTACTTCAGTAACGATAAAGCTAGAACGGTAAATTCGTCAATTGATATTTTATAAATGTAACGTACTAAGTACACGTAAGCTTGTATAGTTGAGATCATAATATTTTATACAGTTTTTAACGCAGAAGCTGGTAATCATGTCACATTATTAGATGCTTGAAGAAATTATATTCTAAGCCTACTTACCTACTAAAGATTATTTGGTATTTCGATGTAATGATTTTCTAAAACCTATTAAATCTGTTAATTAGAAAATTTTGCATGATAGAGATTGTAAACAGGGTATACGTTAATAATGCAACAAATTGGTCTTATTATCTTAATTGTTACTTACCTGACACTTAGTAAATAAACGATTGCGTGGATTCCATAATAGTTGACTTATCATAGATGGAAATCTTCGCTTCGTTGAGCAGTATCCAGAGACGCTCGCCTGTTAGTTGCGATATATGTAATAAAACCTATAAAAGTAATTCTCACACTCCTTTTTGATAATTATGTTTGTTGCACAAGCCATTAATAATAAAATATACAGCATTTCATAATCGCTGTAGCATCGAGTGATTGTTGTTTCAAAACTGTATCCAAACAACATAACTGTCTAGATGCAACGATTTAAAACGTTAGACACGCCCTTACCGTATGAGACCGCACCGGTTTGTTTTTAATACGAAATGAGTGAGCTCACTCATTTGGAATTAGTGTACCTCTAAACATTGCGCTAGCCGCACGTGGTGTGTGTTATTTTTTCACGAAATTTTGTGCAACATTGCTCAATACAACAATAAATTATGATGATGAAAGACAATGCCACAGTTTCCGGTGTCAGGGCATCATCATCACATCAGCCGTAAAACGTCCACTATTGAACACAGGCCTCCCTCAAAGGTCTCCATGAGGGGAAGTTGCCATACTCACCACGCTTGGCAGGCGGGTTGGCGAGCGCACTACGGGACGTTGATACAAGAAAAAACGCTGCTGCCCATCTTCCGGAGGTATCCCTTAGCAGGCTCTTACTGCATCCACGGGCGTGACAGGCACATCTAACGACTTAAATATTAGCCTAGATGTGAATCGGATTTCAAGAAGCATTCAATGTCGCAGGAATGGTGTAGTGTAGCTGTGTTTAAATTGAATGACAATAGCGCACGGCCCACGCTTGTCTCGTTGCGTATTTAATGACATAGGCGAAGCTCACCCGACCCTCAGTACACTAAATAGTTACCTACAAACAATGGGTGATAACCTCACAAGGAGAGAGTTTTTTTCCGCAATTTTAATATAAATAATTGTGGAGCAGTAGAGAGGAAGGCCGCCTCGGTCACGAGCGTGTGTCGTCTATTTTATGGTCTTATTCTTCGTAAACGAAATCGACAGCCTGGTTATTATTGCAAGGTGAACTCATGGTTTGCGTCTGGAAACTCCAAATATTGAACATATTAAATCAAGATGAAATATCTTTCTTGTATAATGTAAGTTTGCCAAAATAGGAGGCAGATCCGTTCCTTTGTTTACAAAAAGCATTAAATCCAGCGTTTCGATGCAAAATACCTTTGTCTATATAAAAAAGTATGTACTATACCACCGATGTAGGTATCGATGCTTTTAAGCGACCACTTACTAGAACCTAGTTAAGTTTATGCTGCATAGTTACCTAGGTCTAGCTAATGTCTATTACTACTTTGCGCAACATGTTTAGAGCTCTTTGTCTCGGAACTGATTATAAGATTATCTTATAGATTCTGAGAAAAAAATATTGAATCTAACCGCATATTAGTGAGTCATGGAGTTCACACGATACAGTAACGGTACACTTTCAATGCTGATCCGTTTCAGAGAGCTTGCATGTACGTAATGCACGATCAATAACATGTTATAAAGGAACTTCGTGAGTACTTTGCCTTAGTCCTAATCCTTATTGTTATTATTGTATGTAAGTGAGTTTATTTGTTAAAACATTTTATATAATTAATGGAATCAGGCGTTACTTTGCGGAAATCCATGACATTAAAATGCAATGAAAATATTTAGTTTTAATTCCGCTTTAAATATGTTCATTGCATTTTAAAACATTTTATCATGAAAAACCTTGTTAAAAATTTACGATTCCGGTGGGATTCGAACCCACGTCCGTCAAATCGATCCTTGACGCTTCCTAAAGCCGGAAGTGCTTCTAAGCTACAGTACCCATGTTGGGTACCGCTGAAATTCTTGATAAGGTGATATTAGGCATAGTTAAAAAGGCGATAAAGTAATCGGTTTGAGCACCGATAAGATTTTATTTGTGTTGTGTGTCCACTGCAAACGGACCCATTTATGACTCGCTCAAATGATTAATTTTTTCTACATTGACTCTGAAAAAAATATACAATGCCAGGAATTTCCTAAAGTCAATAAGTTATTCAATAGAGCAAAAACTACATAGACTAATCAATTTACAAAAGAAAAATAAACACATTAAATTGAAAATAGAACATTTTAGTTGAATTCGTAGAAAAAAAATCTGGATCTGAATCTGTTCTTGAATTTACATTCAAAATTACATTTATTTCCTTGCTCAGTCATCGATGACTCCACCCATCTCGCAGAGGACAGCCCGTTTTAGGTTTTACGGCTAAACATCTGAACGGATCTTGAAGAAATGTTATTCACACATTAAAAAACCACCAACGCCAACAAAATTTTGAATATTTATAATTTTATGGATCGTTTTTAGGGTTCCGGACCAAAATGGTAAAAAGGAACCCTTATAGAATCACTCTGTCTGTCTGTCTGTCTGTCTGTCTGTCTGTCTGTCTGTCTGTCACACATGGATATCTCGAGAACTACTGATGCTATCGACTTGAAATTTAAAATGGTAAAAGACAACACTTTTTTACTAATATAGCATATTTAAAAATGTTAAAAAATATTCTTATTTTGATTGCAGGGGGGCGGATAGGGGATCTCAAAAATTTTAAGTGAAGTTACTAGGCCGTGTGGGGTATCATATGAAAGGTATTCATTTGCACATTAATAAACAGTTTTTAATTTTTCTTTAAAACGTATCGTTTTTGAGTTATTTACAAAAATGTTGAAAAATTGACCGTTCCCCCCCCCTTATCTCCGAAGTTTGCAGAGATAAACCCGTGATACTTTTATAGCTCATAGAAGTGTATGTAAACTTTATAGGAAAATTATAGCGAACTCTCTAATTAGCATAGTTTTTTGGACAAGGGGGGTGGAAGGGGGGTTTTCAAAATTTTTGTAAAGTAAATAGTTAATGTGGGGTATCATATGAAAGGTATTCATTTGCACATTAATAAACAGTTTTTAGTTTTTCTATAAGACGTATTGTTTTTGAGTTATTTACAAAAATGTTGAAAAAAATAGCGTTCCCCCCCCCTTATCTCCGAAGTTTGCGAAGATAAACATCTGAAACTATTATTGCTATTAGAAATATATGTAAAGATTAGAGAAAATTTATTACAATCTCTCTACATAGCATACTTTTTTAGAAATCATCGAAAGTGTAAAAAATCTACATAAGTTCCGCTATCAGACAAGAGATGGCGCTGTCAAGGTTCTCCTACAAATATAAAACCGCCTTTGTCATATATTATATTGTATGCTCCTCTCCTGCCCGTGGATGCAGTAAGAATCTGCTAAGGGATATCTCCGGAAGATGGGCAGCAGCGTCTTTCCGTGCAAGAACATCCCGAACTGCGCTCACTAACCCGCCTGCCAAGCGTGGTGAGTATGGCAACAACCCCTTATGCACTTGGATCTCTAAGTCAATGAGGGAGGCCTATGTCCAGCAGTGGATATCTTACGGCTGTAATGATGATGATGATATTGTATGATGGCACGGAACCCTCGGTGCGCGAGTCCAACTCGCTCTTGCCCGGTTTTATTTTTTAATTGATGATTATTCTTTATTTGTTTTGGTGTATCACCTGAAACATTTCTTATTTTTTTTATGTTATATTATAAGGCTACCTATGCCGTGGGGTGCCGGCAGGAGAATATTACCCCTCCTCTCTTACCCGTGGATGCAGTAAGAGCCTGCTAAGGGACACCTCTGGAAGATGGGCAGCAGCGTCTATCCGTGTATCAACATCCCATACTGCGCTCACCTACCCGCCTGCCAAGCGTGGTGAGAATAGCAACTACCCCTCATGGAGATCCACGAGGGAGGCCTGTGTTCATCAGTGGACGTTTTATGGCTGAAATGATGATAAGGCTACCTTTGCCTGGGCTTTCAAATCCCTGGGCCGATATCTAGTAGGATATATTTTCGTCGTCCTTTATTTTTTAAATTTCCATACAGGCATTATTGTCATAAAGCGCATGAGCACAAAGGTACTACTACGTACTCACTTTAACTCACAATAAAATGTCCATTACAGCGTACACGGCGTGTTCGCTGTAAAGTGTCTCATGATTTCCAGGAAATAATCATATTATACGACACTTTAAAACGTCTTAAAGCAAAAGCCTCGTTCAAAATTGTGATGCAATTACTTTAAACGTTGACATTGAAAAAGACAAGTAAGAATAATCCGAGAACAGCGCCCTTCACTCGTTCTGATGCATTGTGATGCAGCCATTCGGAGCGTGATCTCGAATTGCTTACACTGAAATGGGTATTAGAACGCCTAGTATTTGGTGTAGCTTCCAACTTTTGCAGAAGAACAATAATTTATTTGTAATTGTCGTGGCTTGACACAATTTAATAAATATAATACGGCTTTGCCGTGGAGTGCCGGCAGTAGAATGTTACATCATCTCAATGTTACTTCATGCCCGCGGATGCAGTAAGAGCCTGCTAAGGGATACCTCCGGAAGATGGGCAGCAGCATCTTTCCATGTATTAATATACCAAAATATATATGTATGCCGATGATCTAAAAGTAAAGAGGCCAATAATATCTCCGTCCTATGCGGAACTTCTACAAGCCTAAATAGGCTATCATATTGTGTGATCAAAATAAGATGTCATTAAATATTAAAAAATGCCACCACATAAATTTTTCCTGTAATAAAAATTAGACGTTGTACAATTATTTAATTCACGGACAAAAACTTCAAAATTTAGATAAAGTAAAAGATCTCGGAGTAACCATTGACTCAAAACTTAACTTCGACACTCATATTCTAAATACAGTCTCTAAATACAGTCTCTAAATGTTTTAAATATCTAGGTTTTGTAATACGCAACAGCAAAGACTTCAAACAGTACTAGAATAAAACTTTTTTATGCAATACTTCGTCCGTTGATTGAGTATTGCTCCGTCGCTTGGAGCCCTCTATACGAAGTTGACTCATAAAGATTAGAGAGTATCCAGAAGCGATTTTTGTACCACATGTCATACAAGGATAAAGAAGCAAAAAACTACCTAGCTATAAACTTGGAATTAAACATTATAAGATGTCTACACTCATTAACCGTAGAAAACAATTAGATCAAATATTTGACACAAAGTCTTTAATGAGAATATAGACTGCATGGAACTCAGTAACTTAATTAACATATCAGCACCAAGAAAACGGGCTCCAGAACTAATCTCTGTCACCATGCTGTCATGTCGCGGCTTTGTAGGCTGTATAATATTTTGTCAAAAACCAACGACATTGACTTAACGGAGTCACTCCAAAAATTTAAAAAGAAATTGACAACGTTTATGAGTGAATAATCCAGGTTTAATCGTTTACATTCACGATTGGCCTCATGAATAAGCTCAGAGTCACGCAACGAGCTATGGAAAGGGCTATGCTCGGGGTTTCTTTACGAGATCGAATCAGAAATTAGGAGATACGTAGAAGAACTCGGGTCACCGACATAGTCAAGTGGATTAGCACGTTGAAGTGGCATTGAGCAGGCCATGTAGCTCGCAGAACAGATGGCCGATGGGGCCGAAAGGTTCTCCAGTGGAGGCCACGGAACGGCAAACGCAGCGTAGGACGCCCACTAACAAGATGGGCTGACGACCTGGTAAAGACCGCAGGTCGACGGTGGATGCAGATCGCTTCCAATCGCATTAACTGGAAATCCATGAGGGTAGCCTATGTCCAGTAGTGGACGTCCTACGGCTAAAATGATGATGATGAATCGTTTACATACCTTTTTATGTAAAAGGTTTTTCAACAAGAACTTTGTTTTCTAAAACAAAATAAAACAAAGAATTTAGATGAAGTTGATTTAAATTTTTACTGTATTACGAAGAGAAAATTTGGCAATTATGAATGAAAAATGATATCTGAGAAATGTCCACCACAGGATTCACAATGGGCTCCACAATGGCATTCAGGAACAACCCGCTGGTTTCTCTGAAAAAAAATCATTCAACGAACGAATACGGCCTTCACCTCATACCTAGCTTGTTATCATCTTTCTGTCATTTTGTAGACCATTTAGAGGTCCTTCTTCATGAGCACCGTCTGTGGCCTCCGAGTACTCGTCTCGCCGCCGCTAAATGAACCCTGTGGTAAATAATTAATTTGTTTAACAAAACATAGATATTAACATTGCTTAAAGTTAAAACAAATTAGTTCTTACGCAATTTTTGTTTTTTAAAAGTAAGATCTGATATGCCTAGGGGAGACAACAGGATTTTTTTCCATATATCTCCCCTAGGGGATCTATCAGGGGAGACAATATACCTACACCAAAATTGTTGTAAATACCATAAAGTAAGCTGTAGCGACATTTTCTAGTCATTGCTACTGAATGCAACTTCAGATAATGACAAGTCACTCAAATGATTACCTGTAGATGGTGCTGAATCGGGGCTAAACCAATATGAACTTAGCATAAATTTCGATGTAACCCGAAACGGGTTCCGTAGCTGAGAATTTAGAAAAACCCGCGACGAGAGACAAGTATGTCAAGTCATATCATACAAGTCAAAGATTTAAATCGGTAGATACGCCCTTACCGTAATGAGACCGTTTCGTATCCACACGAAATGAGTAAGCAGTGTTAGCCGGACATAGGTAGTGTGTGTTATTTTTTTCACGAAAGTTCGTGCAACATGTGCAAAATATAGTAACAATAACAGTTTGGTTTAATGGCAAAACCAGTGTGCGTGCATCGAAATTATTGTTTACACACGCAAAAAGACAGTGCCAAAATTTTTGTTGTCAGGGCACATTTATCGAATAAAATGTTTGATACAAGTATGTATGACAGTAGTCCAACTGCGCAGACTTGGGTTTGACGACTTTGGTATAAAATGAAAAATTACAAGGTATAAAAATGTCCACTTAACGAAGTGTCTAATAACGATTGACAATATCAGTGAAACTCTGGAACTTTTGATGGGGTACGGTTGACTCCAAAATGCAATAGTAAATCTGATAAGAGCCTTCATATGTAACCTAAAATTCACTTTCTATCTGTTGATTTTTATACGTCGTTCTTAGTTACTGGGGATCTGTGACCCACTCCCTTCAATATAAATTATCAAAAAACCAACCCTCAGGAGGAAAATCAATATTAAGTGTGACAGTTTGTTTACAAACATTCACACAAATAATAAATAATGCTGGACAAATCACACAGCATCATCTAGCCCCAAGCTAAGCAGAGCTTGTGTTATAGGTACTAGATGACAGATATACTTAATACATTATACTACATAGATAGATATTTTTATTATATATAGAAAAACACCCAGAAAACCCTGAACAAATATTTGCAGATCGTACAGACATTTGTCCCGAGGCGGGAATCGAACCCGCAAACCCTTGCGTCGCAGGCGGACCTTCGCCCGCTGCGCCACAGAGCTCGTCAAATTTTATTATCAATTATCAATGGCCAGAAATGTTTCAAAATAAAATTAATTGGTATCTATTTCGACTTGCATAAAAACGAATGCAAATTATTGTGTGTCCATCAGCATTTATCTAGCAATTATTAGAAAAAGACAAATCGATTCTTAGTAATGAATGGTTGCAATACGACTCACGTTTAACCCATTAAAACAATAATCAATGCATGACAGTTTAATGCAGTCACCAACCGCATTGGACTCTATGTAAATAACAGTTTTAGAAGCTTACCAGATTAAAATACAGTCCTCCGAGAAAAGTACGGTCACTTAGTAGTTATTTGTCGCAAGCCTTACATTGCTGCCGTTGAATGTAATTTTTTAAACCCCGACAAAAAAGAAGGGTGTTATAAGTTATACCGCTATGTGTGTGTGTCTATCTGTGGCACCGTAGCTCTTAAACAGGTTGACCATATGCATGCAGTTTTTTTTATTTAAAAGCAAGTTTTCCGGTGTTAGTTTTAATTATGTTTTATCAAAATCGGTTAGGAAGTTTACAAGATATTAGGGGTGAAAGAGGGGATCGAATTTGGTGTCAATTGAAAGTAAAATGTGTATGCAAAAACTGAAAGTTATATAGAAATCGGTCAAGCCATTCATGAGATATGGAGGTTGAAAGTAGGGGTGAACAATCGAATATTTTCAAATATACTCAAATGTGCTATCGAATGAAAGGGCATTATGTGTAGATTGCAAAACTAAGGATACACATAACTGAAAAAAATATCTTACCTCAGAGACTAGGTAAAGTATCGGGGTTTACTTAAAATGTTTATGTCGAAACAATGTGAAAATTGTCAATCAATATCATCAATGTCATTCGAGCAGATGATAAATGAGCTTGCGCTTCTCGTAGTGGGCAGGACAGCCCGCGTAAGAATACTACGTCACAAACTTTAAATTACTTGCCTGCCTAATGTTTGACAAGATGCTTTAGGGCTTCAGCACTTAAATAAAGTATAGGAAAACTAGACACATGAAAAAATCTTAATATTCAAAGCATTTAATTGAACTTGTCGCTTTAAAATACAGGAGCGCTCGCGCTTATTAAAATTACGCAAAAAATATAAAAAAAATATATATTCAAAAACAAGCATTATTTTCAACTTTACCACTAAAAAAATTCAAAAGTAAAGTAGTGAAACAGCGATAAAGTAGCTTCAATTCAGCGATTAAATAACATTCAGATTATATTATAATCGAAACATACGAGTTGGGCGTACAGATAGACCAAATCACGTAAATCTTTAATAAATATATAATTCTGGAAAATTCTGGACTGAAAAACTGGTAATTAGAGCTTGTGTTATGGGTACCAGATAGTTTTTAGAATACCTAAATATATTTCGTAAATAATAATTATCATACAAAGAAAAAAACTCCTGCTATCAAACCAACTGCACCACGGAGGTCTTCATAAATTTTGTTGCCTTTTTTACACTACTTAAAGACATCCATGGCCCATCTGATCTTAAGCGGTAATCTCTACTACCTATAACAACTGCAATGCGCGGTGATCAAGTGAAGCGGCTGTTTTGTCAATACTGTGTTTAAGATGTGGTTGCGGACAGACAAGTTGGCTTTATTGTTATCGGGTTGAGACATTGCATGAAACAATTAGCCGGTGAAAGCCTCGCTGAATGGGACTCGTCAATCCGGATGCATTCAATGTCAACGAAGTAAGGTTTGAAATGTAATGATAATTGATAATTTGTTACTTTGTGATGCTAATGTTTCAAAGTTAAAATTGTAACAAACAGGTATCACAAATCGGACCTGGCTCAGCATTGTGTTAGCTGCGTGAGCAACTAATGCTGATCTTCCGCCAGGACCGACAGTGATGCCACGGATGTAACCACATTCTTATACAAAAAAAACACAAAGAATTTAAAAGCTACAATCAATATTGCTTACAATCAATATTAAAATAAAATAATTGAGTTGGATATAGATAAAGAACATGAAAGAGGTTTCAGTTCTCTTCCTAAATCAGATACCGATATTGCATATATTTATATAAGAACTAGCCGTGGGGTGCCGGCAGTAGAATGTTACCCCTCCTCTCCTACCCGTGGATGTAGTAAGAATCTGCTAAGGGACACCTCCGGAAGATGGGCAGCAGCGTCTTTCCGTATATCAACATCCCATACTGCGCTCACTAACCCGCCTGCCAAGCGTGGTGAGTATGGCAACTACCCCTCATGAAGATCCATGAGGGAGGCCTTAGTTCAGTAGTGGACGATTTACGGCTGAAATGATGATGATGATATAAGAACCGGTACTTAATATTTAAATAATAATATGATAAAAGTATACTGTTGGCGTGCCTTTTATAAATAAAGAGATTCGATTCGATTTGAAAATGTTGTGAGGGACCGTTGCTAAGTAGTATCCAGTACAGGTTTATTTAATAATTTGTTTAATTAAATAAAAACCCGCTTCTGCTTTATTAGATGCTTTGTTTCTACTTTATTGGATGTTATCAACGAAAATATCCAACCCGCTACGTAGGTACTATACTATTCCATTTCAGTAGTGTCTCTATTATTAAAACTGTCTATTAACTCTCTATTTATAAATTAACTTCTGAATGTTTTGGATTTTTAGTCTGTACGTTCAATTGTGTTTCCATAAATAAATAAATTTACGAACAGCATAATCAGAACCGAGTTTTGACTTATCTAGAATTGTATCCATTCGGACCTACAAATAATTTTACAAATCGGTTCATAAAGGACGGTTTTCTAAGGTATGGTGGTGAGAAAGGATAGGAAAAAAAATATTGTAAGATTATTAAATAGAGGTATATTGCCGTGGGGTGCCGGCTATAGAATGTCACCCCTCATCTCCTGCCCGTGGATGCAGTAAGAATCTGCTAAGGGATATCTCTGGAAGATGGGCAGCAGCGTCTTTCCGTGTAAGAACATCCCGAACTGCGCTCACCAACCCGCTTGCCAAGCGTGGTGAGTATGGCAACAACCCCTCATGCACTTGGATCTATAAGTGAATGAGGGAGGCCTATGTCCAGCAGTGGATATCTTACGGCTGTAATGATGAATGATGATTAAATATATCCATGGGCCGGCAGTAGCATGTTGCATGTCCTGACTTGCCCGCAATATTTAGGTTTTCCACCGTAATATTGTACTTTATATAACAGCTATTTGATTTGAATATATGAACTACGTTACTTTAAGAAATAGACACGTAGGTAACATGTCCATTTCTTTTAAGCAAAGCATTACGTATAACTTTATGAAGTTTCACGATCAACGTCATTTCTTATTTCACAAGAATCGAACCAGACGCGCAAAAAGTGTTATTGAATTAGGATTAGCTTAACGCATTCAGTCAATCTAGATGTTGCTGCTTGACTGATCAGCCTAGATAGCCTAAATGCCAGATTCCCACTGAGTAAGACTAATGTAAATTAAATAATTTGGCTTAAGAACTTCGTTATCATTGGCTGAAATCTTGTTTACCGGTACTCTCTCACGGCGACCGCTATGGCTGAGTGGCAGTGTGCAGTTTGACTGTACGTTACTTATCTATTTGAACCGTTATTTCTAATGCACAATTCGTGTTTTGATTATGAGCATTAAAAAGTAGCTACGGATGACAATTGCACCACTTTATGGGTTGTGATTAATCAGTTAAAATACCTACGTCTTGTTTGCGAAGCGTCCAGATGCACATCTGTACGCTTCGAATGGCACATAATGGTGTCAAAACGCGTTCGAAACAAAGAAAATACATATTTTATCTTTAGTTCTAGCAAAAGATGCTATTATAATAAAATACGCCACACCATATTTCTGTACGCCCAGGATGACTGGCAGAGAATGCTTTAGTATTAAGTCCTCTAAACACAATTGTTATGTGTTAAAGTGTTAAATAAATAAATAAATAGAATACACAAAAACTGACGGTAAGACATGTTCTTCGTCGAACAGAATATCCTTGGTCTTTGTCCCTACCTGTTTTAAGAATTGAAAGTAACTAAGAACCAACTTGCGAGAGGTTTTCACGTAAGTGGAAAATAAATGACATAATACTAATGATATTGTATGACCAATTGACCAGCGTTCTTTTTTAATGTTATAAGGGTTTTCGGCTCACGTTATAAACGTTGAAAATGGATTCTAATATGTTCAACTTGAGTCCTTAGTTTCTTCTGCTTCTTATTCATCGGCCTGGTTTCACCCATTTTTGGTAATATGCCTCTTCATGCTTTTTCCATTGAACCTTTCTTCTTTTCGATGTATCCGTATCCAGTATCGATTCGTCGCAATGTATCCGTATCCAGTTTCAACTCTACCTATATAAGTAAGACTAGCTGACCCGGTGCCCACTTTGTTGTGCGGTAATTTATAGCCTATGACACTCACAAATACTGTGGCTTTCTATCAGTAAAATAATTTTGAAAATCGGTTCAGTAGATCCAGAGATTACCCCCTACAACCTCACAAACTCTATCTCTATGTAATATTAGTATAGATTAAAAATTATGAAACATCTTGAGAACTAGGTAGAATCTATAATACTTACATCCATGCGAGAGGTTTGCACGCCGCTGTCACTCGGAGCTATATAAGGACGGAGTTCGTGGGTCAACAACATTCGGTTTAGTGGGTAAGGTTCGTGTAATAGATGAGTGGTCCGATTGTGAGCGATAAAGCATCGCTGTGGTCCGCTACGACAGAATAAATTGTAGGCTATAATATTGGGAAATGTGTCACTATCTATCGGTTGTATTTAAAAGATCTCGTCATAGCGATGCAGAGCCACAAAGTCATGTTACTCTTTAAAAAAAAATGCGATTTTGTCTTATTACACGCGTTTTAGAATCGCTGAAATATATTTGTCGTTTTGCGCTTTACTGTAAAATAAACTAAAAGGCAAAAGGGTTGAAATAAATAAACTCGGGAAGTTAAAGAAGGGAAATTTACCAATTTTTTTATTATTCACAATGAAAAACTAACTTTATTTCACCTTCCTGAATTTATTTATTTTTAACCCTTTTGCAATAAGACTCAGTATTCAAATGATGTTTCAGGAGTCACGGAACCCTGGCAGCGTATAGATGTTAGAGGTGGAAGCGTGGCGTAAGATACCGAGTATGATACCGCATGTTTAAACAAGAACACCGTTTAATACTGTCATTTTCACATATAAATAAAGGGCCTGGAAAGTATGTTTTCAGTTAAAACTAGACATTTTAACCCATGAGCGACTTTAAAGCAAGCAGAGAAGAGTGAGACGTTTACTCACTCTTGTTTCGTGTCCCAACGCAGCAATGAGTTGAAATTCGAAATACAAAATTATGTTTATTTTGTAAGACGGAAGTTTAAGAATCAACCCAATACAAGCCTTGCACTTAACTCTGAGTTAATCATAATCATTTGCAGCGAGTTTTAAATTGTTCTCTGTTTACTGATTTTCGAATCGACACCTTCGGTAATTAAAGCCCGTCACGCGATCGTTGTATGTACTTGGGTAAAACATGGAATGTAATCGATTTACGAGATGTGATATACGGTGCGTTGCGTTGCAACGTGACGCGATGCAGCGTTTTACAAGTTTTAAGTAAGATCATAGGTACCTAATACAAAACCTACTAAATGTGATAACCATTTTGATAATGCTATTAATTATAAATTTTCTTTACCTTATTTTGATTGACAGCTAGCATGTCGTACTAAATAAAGGTACAGTGTATAATGAAAGGAACACAATAGAGCATTTATGAAATAGTATAAGTATGTGATAAAAAAACTGAACTGTATTGAATACAGTATAGATTTTGAATATACTTTTTGCCGTAATTAAATTATTTTGCAGTGTGTCAGCTATGTAGGTACAGGTTTGCCCAACAATCTGACCCGTCATTTCTCCGCGCCCTCGGCGACACATCAACCTTCATGCGGACGTTCCATTTCGCTCAGATCGTTCTCTTTTTAATTTTTTTGTATCCTTGCCTTAATTTTTCGGCGACGTGGAATAATTACTGACGTATTCTGCCTGCTCATGTGGTAAGGTTGTGATGACAGCCGCTTCGTTGCCTCTTTGATATTACAGGATTAAAAGTATGCCCGCTTATCTCCATGCGACGACGTGTCTTGTCCACGATCATATCACATTAACAGGTATATAATATGTTGGGCACTCATATTGTATGAATGTTCTTTTTATTTGGATAACTTATGTGAAATCTAAAACACAAAAAACAAGATTAAATCAAAACCTTAACAGTTCTGAAATCGTGTTGAAATAATAAATGCAGCTCACGTAGGTATGGTGGCACCGCTGCGGCGTAGTTCGCAATTTAAATACAGTAATCGTAACTTTGAAAAGACCGCCTGAAAGTGTCAGAGCGTATCGCTACATGCAAACAATTAATCAATGCGCTTCGAGATGTTCTACTTTTAAAACTTTATGCCAAGTCGCTCGAGTAATTGCAGGCTATAATTGAAGTAATGATACGCTTAGCGCGCCGCGGCGGGAGAAAACGCGGGAGAACTGTGATAACCTCCAAAAATTAAATTCATAAACTGATTTTCAAGTGTGATGTGGGGTGAAACTCACACATGGCCATTACAAGGGGCGTGGCCTGTCATTACGCTGTCAAGTCTCGGTAACGAGCTGTAACGTGATACAATTTAAACGAAATGTCTAATAATTAATAAATACTCCTTAAAAATGTAAATTGTTGCGTTGCGAAAGGGACATGCGCTTACGTCAAAGTAATTTAAACCTTAAACCGGATGACTTTGTAATTATTTAACAAGTGCATGGTGAAATGATGACTTTTCAAGCTAGTAAATGAATACATGGGGCATCAGAATTAAAATTGATGGAAATACGACTGCGTTCACATAATGCTCCGGTCCTAATAACATGCGAAGATCGTTTATTGTTTATTATAAGTACTCGTAACTAATTTACGTAGCAGACTAAGCTAAGAGGATGGTCAAAGTGCTGGCCAAGCCTAAACTAACAATGTCCCAGCGCACTACTGCGCCCCGTAAAGCATAAATTAAAAGAGTTTATCTACTCCCATACTAAAATTCATCCAAATCAGTTCAGCGGTTTTGACCATGGAGACGGGCATAGGTTACTTTTCGTTGCGTAAATGAATTCAGAAAGTTTGAAAATAGGGAATGAAAGTTTGTATGGACAAAAATATTAAAAGTAGTAGTAGAGTAGTTGTAGGGTAAGTTGTAAGTGGTGGGTGGTGGTTGCAGTTATAGGTGCGATACGAAGTTCGCCGGGTCAGCTAGTTTATAATATACATATGTATGTGATAGACCAATTTACTTTACTCTGCACAGTCTTTAGCTTCTAACACATCCATAAATATAAAAATACCTGCAAAACAAATGTACAAAACCAAACAGTTTGGAAGTAACATTTCGTAATGCTTTGCACTTCATTACTCGTAGGTTCAGTACAAAAGACATCAACGCGCGGCTTGTTCCTTCGACACCACTGTGTTCTACATTATGTCCAATTTGTGGCACTGCTGCGCTACAAATTGATTTTACACTTACCTTAATATTATTGTTATTATTTTCAACATCATTGTCTGGATGCATATACTTTTTGGTTTAGTTAGAGAGGTTTGGTTTAGGGCAAATCATTTTAGATTTTAGTCATAAATTCTATTTAATCATAGATCATGGTAATAGTAGATAAGTAATTAGTCTATTTGAACCGACTAGAAAAATATATATACCGAATACTTTCCAGCAAATTGAAGGTATTCGTTTTCTAGTCGGTCTCCGACGTATCATAATCTGTCCTGTTCTACCTCTACAATCGACCGGTACAAAAAGGTAGAAATCCGAGCTAAGTAATTTTATTAAAAACATAAACATCTAATTTTGTCAATTCAAACCGAACTGCTTTTATACATCAATTAATTTGCTTTAAATCTGTTTAAATCTGTAAATGTCACTTATGTTGTTTACCCCAATTATATGTCATGTATGAAAGTAATTGGAAACAACACCTTGGCACAAGAGGTCAGAAAGAAATTCACTTAAAAGTGTAGCACGCCCTTCGCGGGCCGCTCCGCCGCAGTGCATTTATAAAGTCAGGTCATTTTCGAAAACCAGTGTCCGAAAGTGAAACTACCCGCGCATTTATTACCGGGTAAAATATGTAGATTGCCAGCAAGATAATAATGATATGTGCTCGTGGTAATGAAATTTCCCGCCGTCAAACGGTGCCAAAGTAATTTGCGTTGCTTGTCTCTGCAACGAGCGCCCAAGGGCCGCTTTCGAGGTTGCGCAAAGCGTTAATGAGACTCGCTCAACTTTTTATTGGGAGTATCGCACGCCGTTGGGGTGGCCGCTATTGTTACACACAACCGCAGGTTCTCACGTCACTATCCGCACGAACTATTTGTTTATTATTCTTACTTCCTACACCGCTCACTACGGATCTCGTTTCCATCTCCAACGATCCGTAAAAACAATTTAACTGTTACCACTTATACTAGCCGCTAAGCATGCGATGATTGTCTTGTTCCAAAACGTGCTTTGCTATAATTATTTTATTTTACTTTCGAAGAGTTGGCAGTCATTAACCCTGTTCGTGTCCGTAAGCTTCCCGATAATTATACTCCAGTCGCAAACGTATCCTCGTAAAATCTGTATACAAATAAAGAGATTCCAGAGTTTAATTAAGTGACTTGAACAGCTCAATTCGGTTGGTAATTAAAGAAATTGGTGCAGCTTTCATGGGCGAGCTAAATTATTGTTAAGGGCCATAACATTACAGTTTCATGGAAGAGCAGGCTGGCCACCCTGCGCGGCTCGCAGGCGATCCGCTCATATTTGTTAAATCATCGGAACCCTGTAATTTTGATCGATATCTTTATTGACGGCTAAAATTTATTGATCATTTCTTTGCAAACGTAAGTTCCTTTGAATACAATATGGCTGCCTTAGTGCTGTCGCAAGCAGCAGCGAGAGTCGACCTTTTTACCGCTGCGTTTATTGCTATGGTTTCGTTTTTCAATAGCCGCTTATATCAGATCGACCTACTTCACTTTGTGCGAGGAAATTGAATTTACTCAATGTACAATCTAAATTCATGCCCAAATCGTTTTACTTGTACTAATTTGCCTATTAACTGATACCTTATCATATATCACAAATAGGTAATTGATATTGTAACTGTCAAATTAAACTGTATATTTCTTGATTAGTGGTATTGATCAGCGTTACTTATCTAGGATCACTCTCACTGAATCCAGTCTGCAGATCCAGTTTCTAAAACAGCAATAAATTATAGTTATTGTGAGAGTTTTTACTATAGTCGTAATAAGATCTGGGCCGTGGGGTGCCGGCAGTAGAATGTTACCCCTCCTCTCATGCCCGTGGATGCAGTAAGAGCCTGCTAAGGGATACCTCCGGAAGGTGGGCAGCAGCGTCTTTCCGTGTATCAAAATCCCGTACTGCGCTCGCCAACCCGCCTGCCAAGCGTGGCGAGTATGGCAACTACCCCTCATGTAGATCCATGAGGGAGGCCTGTGTTCAATAGTGGACGTTTAACGGCTGAAATGATGAATAAGATCCATTTTCGCAATTAACAATTGTTGAAACTGTTTTAACTTCTCGTCGTCGTATTTAAAAGAAAATGCTTATTTACAGTCAAACTTGAAGTGAATACACATTGAATATTGATGACATATTGATTTTTTTGTAATGTTTTTGATAGATGTCAAATATTAACGAACACGTCGAAAATTTACAGAAAATGTCAAAAAATATTTCCAAATTACAAAATGCATTCTACTGACATTGTTAATTAAAACTGCCAAATCCCGAAAACTTCTAACATCGAGTGAAAAATCTCACTAGATCCATACTAAATCTTTTAACGGGATCTAGTGAGATTTTTCACTCTCTTTAACTTCAGATTCTATGGTTGGAGTGATAAATAATCTAAAACTACAATTATAACTCTTAGTTATTCATAACGTTGTTGAAACGAGCTTGACACAATTCAGTAAAACTCCGGTGTGATCCTTTAATATTTTTTTTTATAAAACCTCATTCAAAATTTGGCGAAAGGTTCTGGATTGAGCAATACCCACAAACAAAACACTATCAGATGCACCCATCAGGCGTACACGCATAGAAAGGCAGTGTGTTCGCAGCAGGCTCTTTACGATGACACACGTTGTATGTACCTCGTGAGTTGTGCTAAGGGAGGATGCTCAATAGGAAGGGTGCAGTGTTATAAATATAAAAATCATTTATCCAGACTTTTAAACTTATGCTTACAAAACTACTCATACTGCCAAAATGCATAGCAGTTTGTTGGCAGCTGATTTTCCCTATTTTAATAACTACGCTTATTCACGTTACTCCTGTACTTTAAGAGAAACACTTGAGGTAAAAAGACATTTAGAAAACTTCCTGTCATTACTAGCCAGCTAAGGCAGTAATATAAAAGTTTTGCTTATTTGTTAATAATGATTTATTAATTATTCAACTTTTCGAAACGAATTTAATGACCCTGATGATGGCGATGATGACGATTATGACGATGATGAGAAGATAGAAGGGACCATAAATTTATACATCATAGCCATCTTTCGTTATCGCCACTCGTAAAATTTCACATTTGAAGAGTCTCTATGCCCATCTGTGGACTTGTTTCCGAAAATATCAAAAAACGCTTTATATGCCTTTAATATTCCAATTACTTGTATAGTTTCTGAGTGAGCTTGAATAAACTGATTTTAAATTAGAACTCTTGATTGTAACATTAAACCCAAACTTCCCGGTCAGTAACTCCCTATTTCATCTCTTGTCTCAAACATGTCTTCTGCCACAGATGATTTATTCAATTCCTCTTATCTACTTTCACCGTTCGAGGAAGCATTGTCGTCAGTATTTGTGACGGCTATAACCATCAAAATAATTGCCGTGATCCTTTATGAGCAGTTAACAGACCGTAAAAATTAATAAATGGCACTTTTGAACGAAAATATTAACGGTATAAAACTGGTAGAGACAAAGCGATTAAAATCGTATGTAACCGACGGTTTCCCGGTTGTTTGCTCAGGAAACAAATTGATTAGAGTTAATCATAATTGATTCCGGGCTGAGAAGAAGAAGAAGAAGAAATCATAATAAATAATATTATAATGAAAACAGCTGTTATATCAGGAAAGGTTAATAAAGTACTAACATTTAACTTATTTTAGGTTTTAAAAGAAAAAGTATTTTCCCAATAGAAGGTACTTAGTAGCAAAAACTTTTATGGATTGACAAGTTCGTTATCTCTTGGTCTAAGTTTTCACTTGTAAGTAGACGCAAGGGCTCATTCTTGGATTCCGTCAGGATTTTATGAGTAGAAGTAAATAGGTTGTTTCTTATTGGTCTTTAGCAACAGCTTATAAAAAAAATCCCTATATAATGTGTGACTCTAAAAAACTTATATATATAATTTTATAATACCTAAAAATGTATTCTACGTTTAGTCCATATAGGAATACTTGAAAACTCAATTGTTAATAATATGTTTCAGTAAACGTAAAAAAATACCCCAATTTATATTATTATGATTTATAGTTATATCATCATCATCATTTCAGCCGTAAAACGTCCACAACTGAACTAAGGCCTCTGGTTGCCATACTCGCCACGCTTGGCAGGCGGGTTGGTGAGAGCAGTACGTACGGGATGTTGATATACGGAAAGACGCTGCTGCCCATCTTCCGGAGGTGTCCCTTAGCAGGCTCTTACTGCATCCACGGGTAGGAGAGGAAGGGTAACATTCTACTGCCGGCACCCCACGGCATATAGTTATATACTTACAACTTAAATACGGTTAACTACGGAATCCTACATAGCGCGTCGCCCTATACGCATCTGGCCTAATTTATTATTTATTTTGTTCTTCTTAGATTGTTTCTGTTCTTTTGTTGTTTGTAAATTTTATATACTTTTACCATTATGTCTATGGTAAATGTATAAAAAATATGTCTACGAGCGGCACAGGTTTATTATTGACTCGCTCGAATGTCATTGCTAGGATTACCTTCTCTAAATTTTCTGGGCACAGACTTACAATTTTTATTATGTAACCAGTTTGACCTCTCACAGTGTTAGTCCGAACAAATTCCACCAAAAGATGATGAACATTTTCAATGACTCTACATGTAGTGTAGTTGGGGCAGTCAAGTTCTGGCATGAGTGTCTGAATTTATTGTGTGGGATGTGACCTTAGACGCGATAAATGATGTGACCAGCCTGTGACAATAAGATGTCGCTTAGTTTGTTTTAATTTGAAAAATGACCATCCATACTAGCAATGTAAGACTTGTTGGTCGTTATTGACCTGATCCGCTCCCGCTTGCAGTGAATAGTCCGTATTAGTCTATAACCAGTCAATTCGATCACTCTTTAAAAACATAATGTTGAAAATCAAATAAAACTTCTAGGTAGCTGCCAAAGCTCAGATAAACAATTTTGTAACGCATCCATATAAAGATAAACCTAGAAATCAAAGTCCTATTATCGGCGTTTTAGTGTCTACAATCGACCCATAAAAACAGTTTTGATAATTTATATCGGCGTGTAGGTGCAATAAGATATAAAAATACTAATTCGATGCAGTCCGAGGTCGTCTTTGTGCCGACGTGGTTTTGCATAGTTATTAGCTGTAAACATCTTTGGTTTCAAATTATTGTATAATTTAGTTTTTATTGAACTAATAATTACCTATAGTGAATGCTAGCTAGTCTGCGTTGAGAAGAGTAATTTTTGATTTGAATACTTCCGTATTCAGTAGCTGTAATGAATGGCATAAATGGGGGCCTCCCTTATACGCAGCAGTATAAGGCCTGGATGATGATGACGACGTAGGAATCGTTCAAAGTTTTGCGAATAATATAAACCCGGACGTTGTTAAAACACCGCAGTGTGTTGACTCTTCTGTTTACTTGAAGCGCATTTAATGACCTTAAGGGTAATTAAATGCGCTCCACAACTCTGCGCAAACAACTCCTAATCTCAAGCTCTCGAAATTTTTTTGTCAGTGCAGTGATCCATAATGAAATTACACGATCATTAAGTTTTAAATGAAATAATAAAGCGCAAGTAATCAATCATGTCAAGGAAATAATCACTGCTATAGCCGTAGAAATCAAGTTATGAAAATAAAATGCAAAATCGTGGTTCAGCTATAGTAGAGCTATTTATTCTTCAACGAAAGAAGACAATAGCATTTTTATACAAACGTACATTTAAATAAGTTAAGACTTTCAATGTTTTATTATAAGTAGTGCCATAAATAACGCTTATAAATATTTATAAGCAGCGGGCATTGATGTAGTTAAAAATTAAAATATTAGATACCCAACACTTACATTTCGCAATTTGCTGGATGAGCATTTACAACTATAAAACATAATAATCCAGTTTGCAGCTTAATTACACGCTCTTGTAAATTAAATCATTATATAGCATACATATGTTAGCTACGTACTCGAATTATTGAGGCGACCAGCGCAGGTATTTTGCAACGGTATTGACTGATAAAAAATTAAACTACCTTAATAACGATTAAAAACTCTTAATAAGCGCGCCCATAGTAATTTTTTCGGCGATGCAATTGAATGGAAGAAAAATGTCAGTTTAATTATGAAAGCGATCGATAATGAAAATTTCGGTACGCATGCGGGCCAGTAGAAAGTGTCTCGACCTGCGTGAGCTTTCGTTAATTTGGCAACTGGCCGGGTCAGCTCAGCCTCGGGTCACATAAATATGTCTGCACCCCGCCCCCGGCTCTACTTCGTTTGTTAAAATATTGCCAATTATAATCAAAGTACGCGCACTTGCCACTGCCAATGTGCGTCGATTTCTTAATCTGTGATCGGCCAAGTTTCCTCGTTTCCGTATGCCTGTAGATAATTATGCTGGATGGGCCTTGAGCTTGTTTTGGTTTCGAAGTCATTTACGCGGCCGCTTTTGGGAAGCTTTACGAGTTGACCTGTGATTATTGAGTGCTTTTGATATGCCTACCTGATTGAGTCGTTCTCGACGAGAAATACCTAGATCTTTTCGTATACTCGCTGAGAACAATGAGGTTGTTTACGGTGCGATGCTCAATATAAAATATACGAAGTGATTGCAAAACGTAGGAGATTGTAAAGCCGAAATATTGTTCCCACGGTGCGCGCGCGCCGACCCGGCCGTGGTGCTGTCGTCCATCAACATCATTATCTATTAAAAATATCACGTCATATTGTTCGCTATTTTGTTACAAACTAACTTTCTGACGGTTATCGGCCGTTATCTCAGAGCACCTATAAATCTCGGCATTGGTTGCGCCATAGATTGTTTAGTCTGATTTTGCTCCTTTCTGGTGTAATTTTCTGGTGTTTTGGTAACGACTTTTATCATCATAATAACTATCCTATAAAATAATTATAAAAAAACATGAAGAAATACCGTCCTGTGCCAATAAAATCATTCTAAAAATATAATGTTATTTCACTCTAAAAATAATAATATATACAGGATGGGAACCCTTTATGAATTTTATTGAGAACCACGACGATAAAGGAACGTAACTAAAAGCTTTCGCTTATAAACCGTAAAACAAAACATTCCGTGAAAACTTCGCAATATTCATCATAAAATGTACGGTTGTATTGATAAGGGAACCACAAGCTTTTTACGAAGGCAACTAACGGAGAAGGTAGAGCGTTGGTGAACACGAGCGGCACTTTTCACACCCCGCCGCAAGCTACGTGACTCGCCGTCTTACTTCACTATTATGAAATTATTTCCGATTGAGTTGAAGCATTATGTTAATTTTGTATTTTGACTAAATAACTATCATCATCATCATCTCAGCCGTAGGACGTCTCATGCTGGATATATGTTTCCAACAGGCCTCATGGCCAGGATCATGAGGGGGTGTTGCCATTCTCACCACGCGGTCTCATGATCTTGGAGATCCATGAGGTAGACCCTTGTCGAGCAATGGACGTGAACAGCAGTCCTATTGTACTGATGATGATGATGATGATAAACGAATGGAGAATGTAAAGCCCTGAACACTAGCGCGAGCGGCTCTTTTCACACCCCGCCGCAAGCTACGCGACTCGCACAAAGCATTTATTAATGGTCTTTCATCACCATTAGAAAATGCTTTGTGCGAGCTCAAGCATTATAGCTTTGGACGTGGAATATAATATTAATTTCAATATGATTTTATGTATTTTGAACTTTGACTAATTAGCTGAAGTTACATAATAAAAGGTTATTTATATACGGAGAGCTTTAACCAAGAAGCTCTTAGCAAAATGATTATAAAATTCTGGTATTAATGTGTTACAGCCGAAGTTAACAACAACAACAACCATAGCTTTTTATCTAGTCAGATAAGTTAATTTATCAATATTGTTAGGATTTAGCTTTCCAAAGCCTAATCATGCTATTAAAATCCTAAGCACTGCAACGTCACTTACAGCATGAATACCAGTTGCTGACGCTGTATTAATCTTCTATTAAAGACGTAAAGGCCGTAGTTTTTTTAGTTTATTGTTTTTCCTGTATCTGTCATGCCACAGCAACACAGCAAGGGGGTAGTGATGTGCAGGGGCCCTAATTGCTCCTCCTGCGCCGTCCTAGAAAGCTCGCCAGCATCGTTACGGCTGGCCCTTACCACTGATTTATGTTCGCAATAAATATTTTTTTGAAAGTTCCAGTGCGATAATAACTCCATTAATTTTGATTAATGACAATTTCTTAAAAGTGAATTTCTGAACGATCTCGGACCTGTCCTGTCTTACCATGGAAGGTAGCAAGTCTGAATCGATTCAATTAATTTTACTCGATCGATTGTTATATTTCAATTGTGATTTAGTGGACAGTTGACGTTAATAACGACCGCTTTTGTGAACTTTTAAAGCGTATTTCATCGATTTAATGAATACGTTCGCGTCACAAATGAAGGTTGTAAATAAAAGTTTTCACAACATTTCCTCGATCGAGAGCGAGTTCATATTACAACGTCAACACATAAGGAATAGTAAGAGATAAAATAATAAAAATAAAATGTGTAATGTATTTGCATTAAGAGAGGTCCGTTTCCCGCTGGGTATAAATATATATTGTGGTGTTTATCTCGGGCGGTCGGCTTCGGGTGGCGACACATTCAGCGTATTTGCAATGCGAGATATCGCGCATTACCATAAACAGTTCGAGGCGGAGGGCACGCCGTCTATCGCGCTAGGACATATAAATTATTCAAAATAAAGTATCGCTTAACCTGTGACCCGTGGAATACGGGGCGCACCGCTCCCGGCGCGGCCCGTCGCAGCTTCGTCACAGAGCAACTACTCCAGTATGAAAACACACAAGGATTATAATCTTGTGATTAAACAACTAGCTCCCGCCCTCAGCTTCGCATGCCAAAAGTTCGCAGGCCTAAATTTTAAACCAAGTCTACATCTCTAAATTTGCAAAGTTTCAACTTGATATGTCAGGTAGTTTTTGCGTAAAGAGGTAAGAAACAGCTATGTTTCACACAAACAGAATAATTATAATTTTCTTTCATCCATTTAAACAAACTTTCGAGTTTAAATATTAGTGGGATGAAACGGTAAAACTACTCGTAGAAGGGGGTAAATCCTACTAATTTTATGAAGCAGAAATATTGGAAAGAGGTGAGCTGTGAAGATGCTTGAAATACACAGTGAAAAAAACAGAACGGATAGGGGAATAACTTGCAAATGTAACGTTTCGGGTACAACGTAAGTGACTGCTTAAACGTACTCTATACAATTATTTTTAAATCATCTTTTTTAAAAGTTATTGCTCAGAGGCTGCCGGTAATATTTTTATACGTGGAAATCCCCAAGAAGTATTTCTTCAGTAGCACCCAGAAATGCAAAAACCCAGCCGACGGTACGGGTTTTTGATCGGGGTATTCCCATAGGATTGTTGAAGTCCATCATTGATCACTGCCCTGTTCTTATCTCACTCTTCGTGGAGTCGATTGGCATATAACGGTATGATCTCTAGTTGAAAGACAGGGATTTTTGCAGCCTAAGATTCGTCTATCGTGTTTTCATGAACTGTGTTAAGGTTGGCTTGGGTTCCCAAAGATGTTATTTGGTGTTTTTGTAAAATTCTACATCAGGCTTTTACCCACTGCTGGGGCTGTATATGCTAGTGCATGGGCATATGCTGAGGCCATATTTCATGGACCTGTCGTTATCCACGTGAGCCCTACGACACGATTGTAATGTCGTCTGTCGCTTTTATGTTTGTTTGACGTCAGCACTCTTTAAAAGTTCTCGTTAGTATTTGTAGTGGATATCTTCTCCCGCGGACGAAGACCGTATGGGGAGGCAGTTTCGGGTGTTAGCCCCTTACTGCGGTGTTGCATTCACGCCGTTAGTCACTACTAAGGGGTCTTTGGGTGGGCCCATCTGGGCCGCGTGTCTGTGCCTGGTAGTCTTAGATTCGAGTTCGGTGTCCGTGGTGTCACTGTGGTCTTTGTCGGGTAGCAGCTCCCGGGCGTATGGTCTGCTATGAGGTAAGCTATAGGATGAGGCGTCGTTTCGCCGGAATATGTTCTTGACTTGTCTGTTATTTATACAGAAACAGTTTAGCTTGCAATAGGTGCCAAAAATATTCGTTGGCATACCCTTAAGGTCTTAGAAATGTTTTAAGGTCTAATACATCTCAGCCGTAGGACTGCTCTGCTGTCTACGTCCACTCCTGTGTTGATCATGAGGGGATGTTGTTGTACTCGCCTCGGCATGCGGGTTGGCGAGCGCAGTACGGCATGTTGATACATGGAAATACGCTGCTGTACATCTGATGTTGGTATTCCTTAGCAGGCTGTTACTGCATCCACGGGCAAGAAGGGAGAAGCAAAATTCTACCACTGGCACCCAAAGGTAAAGGTTAAAAAAGGCAAAGGTTTTTCTTACTCATAATTATTTCCACTGTGTTCCGCCCTGAGACCGCTCGCCAACATGTCTCACGCCGCGACACTTCCTGTCATCGCCTGCAGCAGACATGACAGCATATGAGCTATCTCAGGTTATCTGCGCTATCTCGAGAAACTTCCTCTATATCCACCAGATTTATTACAGGAGCTACTTGGAAACTAAAAACATGTTTTGTAATGAACATAAAACATTTATCAATAGATAAGTGACCTTATGATTATTTTGCCATGCCGTGTGATGCCGGCAGAAGAGTGTTGCCCCTCCTCTCTTACCCGAGGGCGCAGTAAGAATCTGCCAAGGGATACCTCCGTAAGATGGTCAGCAGTTTCTTTCCGTGTATCAACATTCCATACTGCGCCCGTCAACCCTCCTGCCAAGCGTGGTGAGTATGGCAACCACCCCTCATGATCAACACTTAGAGATCCATAAGTAAGGCCAGCAGTGGACGTCCTACGCTCAAGCGTTTAGCTTAAAATTAGCATCATAATCATTATCATGTCAGGAGGATGCAAATTTTAATGATTTTGGTCAAGATAAGTCAAGAACCTACTTACGTGAAAAACCAATGTTATTTATAATAGTTACGATATTGTCATCATAAACTATAAGTATTCAATCATACCACTTCTAAACTCGACATTGTAACCAAATGCCCAGCCGTTATAAATATTAGGAAATATATTATTAAGTGGTGTTAGGTTTTATATGGTATTTTTTACTGTCAATTGTTTAAGCATGACCATTAATTAAAGTAGGTTTACAAAATTAGAGACGGTTATTATGTAGTTAGGTCGAATAAGCCGCTTATCTTGCGGAATTCTTATTATGAAGCGTGAGCTGACCAACCCCCTAGAAAAGTGACCGTGAAACTCCAAAATATAGCTCAAAGTGGAAAATGTTTAAGAGTTACCTTACTATAATTTATATATTTATTTGCACCTAAGTACATTAAAAAAAAACATGATTACAAAATGAGTACCAACCTAGTCAAGAGTAGAACATGTTCGAATTTTCAAAAATCATAGTACCCAGAATCCATAATACATAGCAATGTTATACCTACATTTTATAGTAACAGGAAATATACATAAAAATATGGTGTATTTAGTAGTTTGATTACTTACTTAATTAATAGGTTCCAAACAATAAATCTTGAAACAATTTCAGAAATGACCTCGTCGATGAATATTTCTCGTCGATTGACTAACAGGAAACTCAATATATATAATGTTTTTGCAATAATATTAACTAACCAAAAAAATGGTGAATTATACTATTCGTTCCTGCTTAATAAAATTAATACTTTAAGAAGAATTTATATTCTTAGCAATTACCCAATATGTCTGAAGTAAATTTTTGTAAAATGACGGGAAAATGGGATTAACAATTAATAAAGTTGGAAATAATAAAAAATAACGTCCGTTATTTCGTTGTAGTTATGTCAACTGAATTTGACACGTGGCTTCTTTTTACGGAACAATAGGTACTTTTTTATACCCAGCGAAAGCAGCCTGTAGGTCAAATCAAAGTCAAAATATCATTCGTAGATTAAAAATTAGCTTGAAAACTTCAAAATATGGCTATAAAGATAAAATTTAAGCCATTCGCTTTGAAGGAAACGCAAGTCAGCGCATATATGAAACTGTCTATTCAAAAGATAACACTTTTCCGTAGCAAAGAGCATTTGTCTAGCACGCAGCACGCGACACGTGTCGTGCGCCACGCAGCCGGCAGCAACCACAGGACTTATTTACTTAGCAGCTTTCGCAAAACGGCCCATTACGGATAACTGTACTAAATAATTACTGCAATGTGCTTTTGCCTTTCTATTTCTATGCGCGCGTGCGCTTCCACCTGCCTGTATACGCTGATCACTGTAATTATTTACTATGCATGAATGCGCCACGGCTGTCTAAGACGTGGACAAAGAACGGTCAACAACGGACCGCGAGGACAGGTTCCGATAGCGACATGGGTGTGCTGTCCGACTATAAAAATACGCTAGTTTATTCGCATGTATGCAAGGAATATATCATCATAATTCCTATAGTATTTCTTACTTTGTTGCTAGACTTAACTTGGCTCTAGACTTGGTTGGTAAGATATATTTCAATGTATGTACGCAGTTAAGGAAACGCGGATCATCTGAGTTACCTCGTTTCCTTTGAAGTAATATTATATATATTAAAATATTTAGTTAAAAAAACCATACCAAGGCTCATTTAAAGCGACGCATTGATAAACAATTATTAGAATGTAATTCTTCGAATTACAATAGTAAAACGCGGACTGAGTGGGGTCGCCAGCATACAAACTGACGAGAAAAGCTAGCTTTAAATAAAAAGTCACAGGCGCCAGAACAGTACTTTTTGCTTAAGGTTAAAACTATTATAACAACCACCATTTTGAAAAGGGTGTATAGAGTTATGTGTACAGAACATTTTGAGGTCGAGATCAATCAGTTGCGTTCACGTTTGCAAATCTACGTATTTACAGAGCAGTTTTAAGCATTTTTTTATTTGTAATAGTTATATTTGTAGTATAACTATCGTGTATACCAACTACTAATTTGGAGTTAAAAACATAAAAAATTCAAAAAATAAAATACAAATTCCGATTTTTTTCTAATTGGTGTAAGAAGTTTATATCCCTGACGCTAATATAGCCACTGCGACGACGTCTTAAGAAATAGTCTGTTAAAAAAGTTTATAGTCACCGTCATAGAGACCGATAACGAGGACTACCGTATCTATGTTCAAACCTCAAGAACCGCCCCTCAGGTGTATATTTAATGTAACGCTTTAATCTTCATACCATACTAGAGGTACCACTGAAAACCAGTGCAATAATAGTGCCCTGTAACTAATATTGAAATACCGAGTGACGTATTTTGTAGTCAATTACTTTTAATTGTCACACAAAATAAACTTTAATCTATTTCTATTCAGTCGTTTTTCTCCTGCTCAATCTTCGTAGACCGTTGAAGGCTTCAGTATTTTTAGGTAGGTAATTCAAAATGTTATTAAGTGACATATTGTTTATATTTGTGGACCTCCCTGCAGCGTAACATACGGTATCTATAACTAAATCTCAAGAATCGCCCCTCAGGTGTCACTTTTGTAATGTAACGCTTTAATCTACGTACTTATTCAGTCGTGTTTCTTCTGCTCACGCTTCGTAGAAAGGCTTCATTATTTGTATACTGAAGCCTTTCTTTCTACGTGAGTAGAAGAGCTATCAGGTGGGTAATTCAAAACGTTGTTAAGTGACATATTGTATTATAAAGCTTACAATAAGAATGTATTATTTTGTTATGGTAATTCACTTGTTACGGTGTCAATAGTAAAGGCTGTGATATAAAAGATCTCAACGCGCTACTGACTGCATTGAAATAATTTCAAAAAGGCAAAGATCAATTATAGAATATCATCAATCAAATTTCATCTAGAAGCTTCACACAATTAGGGGTCCGTACTAAGGTAACCGTGATGCCGCGATGCCGGCAGTAGAAGGGTCTTCTCTCTTGCCCGTGGATGCAATAAGATGGGCAGCAGCGTCTTTCCGTGTATCAACTTCCAGTACCCACAGCGCTCGCAAACCCGCCTGCCTCGCGTGGTATGGCAACAACCGCCTTATAATCAGTATTTGTAGATTAAGACCTACTGATTCATGAGCGAGGTCTGTGTCCAGCAGTGGAAGTCCACCAGCATTTTATAATTCTCGGTTTTTTGATTCTAATAGTCCAAACATTTTTTAGAAATTATATAGCTAGAATTATCTATAATATTAATTTACATAAATTAACGATATTACGTGGCTATTAGCGAAATTATCTGATAAAACATACCGGTTCAAGCTTCCTCATTAATTCATTCTTGGCAGTAACATGACGTGTGCTTAGAAACTTAGCAACCTACGCTATCTTTGCTATTTAACGTTAAAAGTAACTACATAAAAAGAGCAGCCGTGGGGTGCCGGCAGTAGAATGTTGCCTCTACCTTCTGGCCCGTAGATGCAGTAAGAATCAGCCAAGGTATAGGAAGATGGGCAGCAGCGTCTTTCAGTGTACTGCGCTCGCCAACCCGCCTGCCAAGCGTGGCGAGTATGGTAACAAACCCTCATGATCAGTACTAGGATATCATGAGAGAGGACTGTGTCGAGGACAGTGGACGTCCTACGCCTGGGATGATGTAAATGATGATGATTAACGGTGAAGGAAAAAATCGTGAGGGAACCTCGCGGCTTAGTCAGCTTCAGACGTATTGACCTGTTCTCTCCTCTGACTGAAGGAACGTGTGGTGCTGGCAATAGAATGTTGAACTTGTTAAAGTTCAGTCATTATTTCCAAAAAGTTCAATGAATATTCACATTGCATTCTCGGAGTTACTTTTATTGTTAATCGTGATCATTGTTATCTCTTTGTTCAATATTTGTTAGAATCCATTGTAGGTTATGTCCTCGGCCTTGTCAGTAATATTTGAGATCCGTTGCGGATTTTAAACCTTGAAATTATTGATTACCATCAGGATGTATCAGCATTGTTTTTCCTGTAATATATTTAAGCATGCGCTTATAAAAATAGACATCTTTTAACTCATGATAAAGTTGTTAATGGACAAAGCAAGCAAATCTTTAGGCATATCCGTCTCTCTTCAAAAACTGACAAAGTTTAAAAACTTAAATTAATAACGATTTAAAATTTATTAAAAAAATTGTTACTTAAGAAACGCTTACATTTTAGAAGCGTTAATAAGTAGGGGTTATTTGCGTTTGAATCGGCAGGCTGATTACGTATTTAGCAACAGGTTTACAACAGGGGTAAATCTCGCGATCATCGTCAAACGTCAATATCACTAATATTATAAAGCCGAAAGTTTGTTTGAATGGAGATAAAGGAGGGTAAACAGTTCAACCAGTTCCAGCTCCATTTTCTACGATTCTTCTTGAAATTAAAAGAGTAATTGAAGGTGGTAATAATCACCTCTTCACGCAAAAACTAGCGTACGTAAGGAGCTGAAATTATGTAATTGTATAAATGTTGACTAGTATTAACACATAGGCTACTTTTTATCGGGGTACAACGCATGCGAAGCGGCAGGCACAAGCTAGTTTGTTAATAAAATTTGTGACGAATATACGACAACACCTGTTAACTAAATCAAAATTGACGTTTGATTGCGATGGTCACGAGATTTACCCCTGTTGTAAACCTGTCGCTAGATACGTAATCATACTGCGGGATTGTACGTTTAGATACTATAGATAGAGGAATTTACTGTGTAGTTTATTATGTGGAGGCTGATACTCTTCAAAAAAGTTTATATTGGACAGGTTACGTGAAAGTCTGCATACAAAGCCACAAAGCATTTTAGTTCTGACATCTCATCATAATGAGAAGATATTTAAGCAAAAAACTGGTCATAAATATATTAGCAATGTTTTTGTTTTATAAAATACGCTGCTATGCAAAAACCAAGTGCCTTAAATTGAACAAAAACGAATCGCGCGTGGCTTCTGAAAAGTTAAATACCTATTGGTTTTTAATACTAACGACTCATGTAAATAATAAAAAACATATATTTGTAATTTTATAGAGATAAACCACACTTAGGTAAAATATTAATTCATTATTTTTATTTTCCTTGAAATAAAAAAAAATGAAACGTTACTTATTGACTCAAATTAAATTTAGGTCACGCCAAAATGAGTTTTATTTGATTGCTGTAGAAAAGAGTGAGAAAATGCTCAAACGGTATTTGATTTAAAATTATTTTGAAATTATGTAGGTAAATAAGTAAGTTCTGTTCTTCAAGTGGAGATTTCTTAAAAGTACCTATTAAAATATTTTGACTGACAGATTAAATAATTCAAAAGTGTTTTGTAAACAGGTTTACAAAACACACAACGGTATTTACAAATAGTTTCTATAAACGGTTTTCAAAACTGAGTGTTCTGTTTTCGGAGCTCTCCTAAAAGATAAACTGGTGTAATAGTGAGCTGTTTTCAGTAAAAAAGAAAATAGTGTTTGTACTGAAGCTTTGTAACAGACGGAACTAGCGAGCGAAGCTAGTAAAGTAACAGTAATAATGTCCACTGTCAATTGTTTTTACCAACAATAAACTAACACTAACGCCATTTATTTGGTGTCTGTGGGACTGCGGGTACTGCGGGACATTGGCAGAAAAGCGGCAAACCAGTGTCTGGTTGCCAACTACAAAGAACGGCCAAAAACTAAGAAGAAGAAGGTACTACGGAACTATTTTTGACGTTTTATCTTTTTTATCGGCTCGTTTTTGAACTGACAGCAAAAATATTTTGTATCGAAAATATTTTGTACGAACAGTAATTTCGATTCTGTTGGCCCCCAACGTAAGGTGCGAAAAACGGACTAAAATGACGTTTAGCTATTCGGTTGGTGCCGCTCTTAAATTAAAACAGAACAATTTGACTTAATTTTACATCGACAGTTCTAAGTTTAGAAACGTCAATTCTCTAATCATATTTAGCTTTAGGAAATGCTACACACTTTTAATGACACCATTGTCAATCCAAGGTTCAAAATAGAACACCTGGACACCCGGTGGCTTGCAACCTGTTTTCTATGCTAATACGTCCACGTCCAAAAGGCGTCGTCACAACGATGTAGGCAAGGCGCGCAGGCGTGGATCTGACAATTGAATTGATAAGCGACTTTCTAGCCGAATAAAGGCATTGTCTGCCGAGAAATAGCCTACTCAGACTTATTATTCGGAGTTTGTGCAATAATTGTAGTGAAACGATAGGTAGGCAAAGATTTAAATCGTTAGATGTGCCCTGACACCAAAACTGTGGCATTGTCTTTATTATGTCTGTTAACAATAATGCCGACGCACGCGTCGTTTTCCAATAAACCAAACTGTTATTGTTTCCATTTGTTGAGCAATTATGTTGCGCGAACATTCGTGAAAAAAATATCACACATCACGCCCTGCTAACACTGTGTTTAGAGGTACACTGATTCCAAATGAGTGAGCTCACTCATTTCGTGTGGAAACAAAACGGTGTGGTCTCATTACGACACGGCCGTATCTAATGATTTAAATCGTTGTAGGTAGTTACGTGAGTATGTTACTTGTAATACTTTTACCTTTGTTTTTACAGTCGAAGGTAACACAACTTTAGGCTGGATTTGTCTTTCAGGACTGGCGTAGTCCTCTAAAGACTAATTGAACATATAGATCGACTTTCTTAATTACATATATATATGCATTTAGCGGCTAAACACAATTATAAAGTGTTAAATAAACTATTTTTCAAATTGAAAAGCCATTTTAATCAAACGTTTTAAGTGATTGTGCAAGCCGACATAGAAAAATTCATTTGTTCACGAAAATTAGTGATAAGTAAATACTAACAGAAATTAAACTTCAGGGTTATTTTAAATACAACAACATACAGCATTTTACTTAATTAAAGGTAGGTAATGTGTTTTAATTTTCCATTAAAAATATCTTGAATACATAATGAAAACAGGTTTTAGCGGCGATATCTAGACTTGTGGCGAATACAATCTGATTAATTAGCTAATAATTTGTTTCAAGGCGCAACATGACAAGGCAGAAACTATCAGTTAGAAATACTAAATAAAAACTAAACGTCGACTTAGCATATCTAATAGTTACCATATCAATAACTAGCTGCTGCAGCGGCTTTGTCCACGTTGTTTTTTTTGAAAGGAACCCATTTTTCCAAAATATTAGTCGTCTAGTTACTCTTAAAAACATCAGCTATCTGCCAGTGAAAGTTCCGTCAAAGTCCAGCCGTTCCAGAGATGAGCCGGAAGAAATAGACAGGCAGACAAAAATATCTATCATTATAAAATAGTTTCTTTGTAAAAGTTATTTATCATATACATTCATTGTATATTTATTTAGTGAAAAGCTGTTCTTTTGTCATTACAAACAGACAATTGTATTTTATTTATGTGTACAGATATAAAAACGTGTTTGGGTGGCCCAACGTACATAATTTATTCCTGTTATGATTTTTAAGAATTATTAATTTGTCAGTCGTCATGAGGTTTGTTATTTTTGCAAAAATAGATTTCAATTAATAGATTACCTGTTAGATTTCTTGCGGCATAGATATAATATTAATATAAGGATACCTCGCTCCATGCTTCAAGATACAGGTGATATAATTATAAATGTTATTTCAACCAAATCACAGGCACAGAAATAATATAGCAGACAGATTAAACCTACCGCCGTGGGGTGCCGGCAGTAGAATGATACCCCACCTCTCATGCCCATGGATGCAGTAAGAGCCTGCTAAGGGATACCTCCGGAAGATGGGCAGCAGCGTCTATCCGTGTATCAACATCCCATACTGCGCTCACCAACCCGCCTGCCAAGCGTGGTGAATATGGCAACTACCCCTCATGGAAATCCATGAGGGAGGCCTGTGTTCATCAGTGGACGTTTTATGGCTGAAGGAGGGGAGGGGTTAGCCATGACACCGATCCCCAAGATGTAGAGGGATTAAAACGGGGAATTCCATTTTTTTATGTTATTTTTATTTAATATTTTTATAATTTTATTTACTAGTTGATGTGGTGTGAGGATGATCCTGAGTTCATAATCGGAATTTTAGTACACAGTTACACGCTGTTTATTAATAAAAACTCATATTTTGTAACCTACCTGGATCTGAAAAATATTAATAGAGCTGTGCCTGGAGCAAAATCTATGACTTGCAAACTATTGCATTTAACATTCCATCATACGAAAAATCGCAATCCAGACTCTATTTATATTTTTTGTATCTAACATTTTTTGTCGTCTGCGTACTATTTTGATGAAAACCAACAGCGGAACAGCCAAACAATCTCAGAAATTAATTAGTAATATATGTATATCGAGCTATGTTTTCTAATCGCTTCTCATCACAATGCTTAAAACAGGGAAGCGAACAGATTTATTCGTGTGCTTTATTTCCTGGTAACACAAGATATTATAGAAAAACATCATCATCATCATTTCAGCCATAAAACGTCCACTGATGAACACAGGCTTCCCTCATGGATCTCTATGAGGGGTAGTTGCCATTCTCACCACGCTTGGCAGGCGGGTTGGCGAGCGCAGTATGGGATGTTGATACACGGATAGACGCTGCTGCCCATCTTCCGGAGGTATCCCTTAGCAGGCTCTTACTGCATCCATGGGCATGAGAGGAGGGGTATCATTCTACTGCCGGCACCCCACGGCGGTAGAAAAAAATAGAAATCATACCATTGTATAACTTGCTTAGTTTAGACAGAAGAGGCACCGTGGAAAATGTCCAGTATTTTATTTATTTTATTACTGCGCGCTTTAAATTATACCGCGTAAGTTATAAACTCATAATGCCATTGAAAGGTGTTTTAAGCATGTTTTCTAGCATAAACACATTAGACAAACTTTATTATAACTTTAACGAGCACTGAATGTAGAAAATTTTATACTGTCACCATTGAGTTAATGTTTGTTCACACAACGCTAAATGTGGTTTTCCTATTCTTACACAGATATATTTTCTTCGTGATTTCGCAAGCGTTTGCATGCTCTGCTCGTACACTAGGTATTTGTCGTAGAGTGTTGTATAAAGCCTTCCTTGATAAAAAAAGCTATCAAACACTAATAAATAATTAATAAAAATATTTTTTCTATTCGAGCTGGTACTTCGTGAGATAAGCGCGTTCAACCAAAGAAACTCTTTAGCATTATAATATTAGTAAAGATTTTGTATAGCCACAGTACGTAGCCTTATTGTTGCCATCTCCATCTGGGAGTTACACGTATACCTACAACGTTTAACTCCCAGATGGAGATGGCGCATGGCGGGACGAACTGGATGGCTTTGCGCAGATTGGCGGACAGAAGCCCTAGATCAGGATAATTGGAAGAGGACAGGGAAGGCCTTTGCGCAGATGGATACACTTTTATTGTACATGTATCATTTATAGTACAAAGTAAGGCCCTTGCATCTATTATAGATGATTTATAGGGCGTCAGCAACTGGTAATCATGCTGTACGGGACGCTGCAGTGCCTGGGGCATTGTTAGACGGATTAGGCTTGCCCAGCACCTATACTATCCTCTCAGCTCTTAGTCAACTATAGAAAAAGTACAAAAGTTACCAAAATATACTTAAACTACCAAAACAACAGAATTACACAATTGCGCAGCAGTGGAATCTAGTAGGCTGTTTATTTTCCGAAGCTCTATATTTTAATTTTATGCAGACTTACACAGACCGAACACATATCTCACCTTAGCAATATATACTAATCTTAGAGTAATAGTGCATTATCCCTTAGCAGGCTCTTACTGCATCCACGGGCATGAGAGGAGGGGTAACATTCTACTGCCGGCACCCCACGGCTGATGCATCCACGGAGATGCTAGTATATTATAGAAATCTGGCCAGGATGCAACACCACCTCAGTCACAAAGTTTTGTTTGCTCGTCCCTTCTCTTATAATGAAGACACATCTCCTTTCAGAGAAGTATGTTATAAACTTGTCACTTATGTAAATTTAGATAGGCATAATAAACAGTCCCTCGTAAAAAAGAAAGTTGATTGTTTAACAACAGATGATTGATGGGTATACATATAAAAGTTTAAGCCACCGCATATGCACGCAATACTGATACCGTGATAATTATTTTTATGGGACAGTCTTTCTAAAAACACATGCGCATCCAAAGAAAAGATTTTTCGCATAAAATAGGAGACAAAAGCATCACGATTTGTACATATTCGTTATTTCCTACCGCTTTTATTGCTCAGGTCTTACTTCAGTACAATACAATACAATACAAATACTCTTTATTGCACACCAACCAAATAATAAAAACAATCTAATGATAAAAAGAAAACATTAAAAATATGAGGCATTGTGCCTCATATTTTTAATGTTTTCTTTTTATCAGGCGGCCTTATCGCTAAAAGCGATCTCTTCCAGGCAACCTTTGGATGGACATAAAATAAAGAAGAAGAGTAGACGACGTCGTACACGTAACCACAATATAGTTAAATATGTAAAAACTATATAGAGGTACATACATATATAATATTACTGAAACCTACATTACTTTATTATTACTTAATTCAGATACATATATATATAAACAAATAGGTATACATATATGTATATAATAAATATACATATATATAGATACAAATAAGTGGATAAGTTTTATATAGATATTGCAGAATTATGAGTTTGATACAGAAGATAGAAAGTGTTTATATACCATATCTTTAAAAATAGGGAGTGATTTAGCCTTTCTTATCGCAGAAGGTAACGAGTTCCAAAGCTTGGTAGAACGTACGGTGAAGGAAATACTGTAGGCATGGGAAGTATGGATAGGAGTTTTCAGCTGGAGAGAGTCAGCTGAGCGCAGGGATCGGGAGTGGGATTCGGAAAGGAATTCAAATCTATCCTTAAGATAGCCGGGAATTTTTAATTACCTTTTAACGCACAGTATGCATGTGAATGAAAATAAATTTCAATTTCCAAAGTTGGCAAAGAGATATTTTTATCTTAACGAAAAATACTGCACTCTACACAGGTCAAGCAATTAAATGAAGCACTGGCAAGGCAAACAAGTTAACCGCAAAGATAATAAGTAATCTTGATGTTCGCCGAACACATACCTCAATTGACAGACGCTGACGAACAAAATAATAATGTCGAAACACTCAATAACGAACGGATGATGTTATTAACCGCACCTCTCTCATACATATTCAACAGCTTAGTTATTGATAAAAGTAAAAGTGAATCTTCTGAACAAGTATTTTGATTGATTTAACCCGCTACCGTAGTTACCGTTTAAATGCTCACGATTTACATTAACTCAAAAAGTATTGTAGATCTTGTATTTATTTAAAAAGCAAGCTCTCTGGAATTTTTAATAGCTGCGATTTATCACACCCGTTTTAATAACTGTGTATCAATAAGCCACTTGGCTGCAAGGTCGTCCTGTACAATATATCGAGACGTGTTTTTGCTCTATTTTTGTTAAAATAAAAAGAACATCAGAACACCTATTTGGCAGTCTTGCAGCAAGCCTGCATACCGGTCCATACAGGAAGTTAAACCAATTGAACAACAGTAAGATTTATGGGTTTTTCGAGTGCAAAAGCTCTCAGACGATTATTATCAGGTGAATAAGATATATCTTAATTACTTACGCAGAACGTAAGCAAACAATAACTTATCTTCTTATTGTTCGAATCTGGTGTATAGAATATTTATTGGAGCAAATTCCATAATTGAAATGAACAAAAGCTCTACAAATACTTGATGTTATTCATCTGGTCGTGTCGTGACCTACGAGTCCAATAGATTGTCCATAGCGCCCGATCCGCTGTAGGTCATGGGGCATTGTGCTACACAACTTATAGTAAAACGTTATGCAAAATACGAAGCGCCTTTCGATTTTGCGATATCTATAAATCGAGATGGACGATCGTGGGATAGCACAGGTGAGCGGCAACTTCAACGTATTTCTTCAGACCGCCCGTTAAATATAAAACGATCTCTTTAAACTCTATTATATATTTATTTTGCCGTTTGAATCATGGAGCTATAACTAAGTCATATTTTTAGATGTTGATTGGCGTTAGTGAAAAGTATCAACAAATTATTTTCTAAATATTGGTTTCTTACACATAAAACATTGCTGAAGAATAAAAATATCAAATTTATGGTGATAGATGTCCGTGTGGACAAAAGTTTTATATTATATTTTAAGAGTTTTTAAATAAGATTAATCTGACGAAAACTTGTTTACGAATATTCAATAGCAGTCAGATCATGTTTCACCGCAGATGTCGTCCGAAAAGATAAAAGCTTAATGATTTATTGCGTAACATAATCTAAAACGTTTAACACAGATATTACTTTCAAAAATCCATTTGCATTGTCGTAAAAAGTATAGATAATATCTATGGATCGCATTAAACGATTCATACTGGCTTTATGTTGTGAAGCCAGATCTTTACTATACACTATCTTTATGATGGATCTCGCGGACCCGTTATTCGGGAGCCTCCCCAATTTCAACGAGTGTTAATACAATTTTCAATTGTTAGTTACGATGTAACGGTGAAAGAATCAAGCCGGCTGTCCACTGCGAGTGGCGCGGGTTCGTTCTGTATATATCCATTTGCTGGCGTTCATTGCCATATTCGAATCAATGTAAGTTTTTGAGTCATCAATGAGCACGCACCGCAAGCAGTGGACAACTCCCATCAGAACTCTAACTGTCAATAATCCAATATCAGTTTCAATAAGAATTTTAACATTTATTTTAAACTTAAATAAATATATGTGTTAGCACGTATGTATTAAGAGCTATTATTTAATGTCTTAAACTAATAAACGTATTAGCGACGAAGAAGCCCTTCTTTATGATTAAAAAAAACTAATACTATAATTGGAATATTTTATTCAAGATTAATTTTCATGTTTTAATTATAAATGCGATTTTCGTACTGACGTAGTCTATTAAGTTTTTTTCCTTTTAATTATCTACTTAATTAATCAGAAAATTAAAATGGCCGGCTTGACGAAAGAATGTCTCGTAGACAGCAGATGTAGAGTTGTCTCTAGGCTGTATTAAGTTTTGTCCTAGACAGCTGTTTAACAGGTGAGCTATTTACTTGTTCAGTTGTGGACATAAAAAATGGAATTTTATACGTAGTTATGCTGGGTTCCGGCAATTTTGCAGAAAATGCATTTTACCACGCGAGCTTTTAATGGAGATAGAAATTTGTGCTTACGATCGACCGTTGTGCTGCCACTCCATTATTCATAAGTAGCTTTAATTCGCAGCTTCGCTTGCATTGCACTGGATAATAAATAATAATAATAAATAATGCTGGACACATCACACAGCATCATCTAGCCCCAAGCTAAGCAGAGCTTGTGTTATGGGTACTAGATGACTGATATACTTAATACATTATACTACATAGATAGATATTTTTATTATATATAGAAAAACACCCAGAACACCCTGGACAAATATCTTCAGATCGTGCAGACATTTGTCCCGAGGCGGGAATCGAACCCGCAACCCCTTGCATCGCAGGCGGACCTTCGCCCGCTGCGCCACAGAGCTCGTCGATAAAAAGGAGTATGAGTTCATCCTGGTCAAAGTTATTTTCAGATACCTATGAGCAAAGTTCAGCTTGATATGTTCGGTAGTTATTTCTTAAGGAGGTAACAAGTATCAATACTAACTTCCAGATTTAAAATATTGGTAGGATGATTTCAATTGATTTTTTAGCTTCCAATAGCTATACAATAAATCTAAATTATCGACTGTTTTGGTGATTGATATTTTCCACGACGCTGGTCCATCTTTTACATTCCACTCTTAACTTTGGTTTATGTCAACGCAGATTTCAACTCAACCCAGACCCAGAACTGAACCCTGATCTTTTGAGATCTTTATTCTTATTTAGATCTATCTTTATAGAAAATGTATCTTTAAATACAGAAAATCACAAGTTACTATAACAAATATTATTGTTCCCTTGTAACTTGTAGAAAACAGTAATATTTGTTATAATAGGCTTAGTTTGGTACATACATACATTATGTAATATTTACTTTTATAATGTTACTAAAATACTTTTAGAGTTTTATGATGTGCTTATAATTTAACTAGCGACACGCCCCTGCTTCACAACGGATTTCTAGGGTTTTGTGTGATGTAGCAATATACTAAAATTGCTTCTTATAGAATGTGTTTAGTTTTTCATAAGACACCATTGTCTAATGAAAAACAGCTCTAAACCATAATAGATATTACACGGGAAAGTTGTCATACGTGTGAACATCTGACTCCGTAAATATTCTGGCGCTTGAGAGTTTTAGTTTCGCTTTAACTTTTTTAACTCGTAAGATATTAATTCAAATACACTGGCCTGCAAAAGAAGGTATAACACTCATAAACGTGACGATAACTTCTGTACTACATAAATAAGAAACTTGAAATAAAGATAATTACGTAGAAAATTTAGGTTTGTTAGCTAAAAACTCCTTGTGTAATAAGTCCATACATAATCAAAATTTAAATTAGAAAAATGGTTTATAAGAGTTATCTATGAGATCGAAGAATCGTTCTACAAAAAACTTTTTTGTAGAACGATTCTCAAGTACATCACATTGAATTTTTCCGACAACTTCAGCAACCTTCTTGTCAGCGAACTTACACTAAACCTCATTTAATTTTGCTTCTAAGCCTTCTTCTTGAAACACTACACTCAGGAAAAGTAGAAATCCAAACAGACAGACATACGGAGGACCAGCATTGTGGTTTGATTTACTTTGCCACAGCACAAGCTGAATGGTGACCTTTTTTGTTACTTTGACTTAGTTCTAAGAATAATTTTATAATTTTGTTAATTGTTCTTAATAAGTGACAAAATAAACATATTTTTATCTTTTATCTTTATCGTTTACATACAGACGCAGGAAGCGACTTCACTTTATACCATGTAGAGATAGAGAAGAGATGCGTCGTTTTTAAGGAAAACGTCAAAACTACGGTTTCATATTGCCTAAAATAGATAGCGGCGCAATAGTCAGTGACATGTAGGTCTACCACGAGTTTTCATAATCTATACAAGCTAGCGGCTAAAAGTTAAAAATATTATGAAAACTTGGACAGCGCCTCTAGCGGATAATCTGGTACTAAAATACGCAGTAAACTATACTAAAAAAAAAATACGTATACGGTGAAAAGCTTAGGCATTATCATGGACACCAGTCTGTCCATAAAATATAAATCTATAGATTTAAATGGGATCGATGTACATTGCAGGTTTCACGGCTTCAATGTTTAGTGTTTTTCGATTGTACGTTTATAAATTGCAATATTAACATACTATTAGGCATTAAGAAACATATTATAATTCCTTATCATAATCTAATAGTAAAAAAAAGTTTGCAAGTTTTCCTCTATACAAAGGTATATATGTATGTACATATATGATGCCAACAACAAGTTTATAAAATTAAAAAAATTAAGTAACCCGTCGGGGGTCTTTACGTATTTTCTGAGGTTACCTGATTTTTTATATGTACCCTCAGTTTGCAATCTACACATCATGCCCTTTCATTTGATACCACACTTTTATATATTTGAAAACATTTGATTGTTCACCCCTACTTTAAACCCTCATATCTCACAAATGGCTGGACCGATTTCTATATGCTTTTTAGTTTTGCATTCTACACTTCATTTTTTTTTCATTGGATACCAATTTCGGGTATATTTGGAAACATTCGATTATTCATCTCCTCTTTCACCTAAATTATTATATTTTTATTTTATTTTCTCTTTGACTATAATAAAACATGTATGAAACCACGGCTTGTAAATAAAAAAAATTGCATGCAAATCGGTTTACACGCTTAAGAGCTACAAGTGCCAAACACAGACAACCAGACACACACACGTACCGGTCAAACTTATAGGGGGTTAAAAATAGGGTTTTATTAACCAACAGAAACAGATACAAAAACATTATAAAACCTTGATATGCCGATTTAATCCTATCAAAATTTACCTAAACAAAATTGGTAAAAATATTAATTTGCAGATCAATGTCTAGACTTAGATTCCGCCTAACAATCATAAATATTTAAATGAATACATACCTAGTCTGGACTTTGTTTATTAGTAAAATGACATTGGTTTAAACTTGAAAGTAAAAACAGGTTGGGTTAGCAATTACAATTTTATGACAACGTGATTTGTCCAACTTGGCAACTTGGCAATTCACGGCGAATTTGAGGATGGATGTTTCTAACGCGGCCTGCAATGCAGCGCAATAAACAAGTCGTAAGATGGCTGTAAAATTGGTTGCCTCACCATTTTCACTATGTGCGATTATCTAGTCAGCTGTAAAGTTTATATACTGTCACATGACAGTCACGCGCTATTATAACAGCCAATGTGCCGATAACTACCGAAGATCTCGAGCGTATTTAAAACAACTAAAATCTTGTTGCTTATTCAGCTTTTTGCTACACAGACTGAACCGCTTTTAGTAAAAAGAAAAAAACATTGACTACTGTGAACCGTGGTTTCAAACATGTTTTATTAAAGTCAAAGAGAAAATAAAATAAAAATATAATAATTTAGGTGAAAGAGGAGATGAATAATCGAATGTTTCCAAATATACCCGAAATTGGTATCCAATGAAAAAAAAATGATGTGTAGAATGCAAAACTGAAAAACATATAGAAATCGGTCCAGCCATTTGTGAGATATGAGGGTTTAAAGTAGGGGTGAACAATCAAATGTTTCCAAATATATAAAAGTGTGGTATCAAATGAAAGGGCATGATGTGTAGATTGCAAACTGAGGGTACATATAAAAAATCAGGTAACCTCAGAAAATATGTAAAGACCCCCGACGGGTTACTTAATTTTTTTAATTTTATAAACTTGTTGTTGGCATCATATATGTACATTATACCTTTGTATAGAGGAAAACTTGCAAACTTTTTTTTACTTTTAGATTCTGATAAGGAATTATAATATGTTTCATAATGCCTATAACATATTGCAATTTATAAACGTACAATCAAAAACACTCAACAATGAAGCCGTGAAACCTGCAATGTATGTATGTACATCGATCCCATATAAATCTATATAGATTTATATTATTATCTAAGCCATCTTCATCTCAGTTACATACTAAATCCATTGCAGTCCAATATAGTATAATACTTTATAGCTTTATAGTCAGCGTCAAACTATTTATTGAAGAACGCATTTAGATTGAATAAATGTAGAAATAAATGTAATGTAATAATAATAATAATAAAATATTTATTTTCAAATAAGGTTTGACAATGGGGTAATCCTTACAAATAATAAATGTTTATATACATAAAAAACGTTTGTATGAGTACCTTGTCCAAACCTATGTAGTGACAATGCGTCAACTCCTCGCTCTAACTAAGTATGGTTATACTTGTAAATAGATACGAGGGATCTCTGCTTCGGCAAAAATACATAAGGAGTTAGACAAAAACAAAAATAGAAAACAAGATTAGTTAAAGTTGATTACTCGTAATAAAATAAAATAAAGCTTTTATCTTATGAAGTGAGTTACTTTTGCCTTAAGTTTATAAGTAAGTAAGTAATGCTGGACAATATACACAGCTTATAATGTGTAGTGTTTGATTTTATAGGAGTATGTATTTGTGTACGTGTATGTTTTATGTAGAGTGTGAGTGTGAGATTTGTGTGGGTAAGTGTTGCATGAGTGGAGTGTTTTAAGATAGGATTTCTAGCAATTTTTCCGTTTGTGCATAATCCAGACTTTGTAAATATTCTCTTATTATATTTTTTGATTGTATATGTGTTTTGTTGTATAAATTGATTGATTTACTAATTTTATTGTACAGGTGTGGGCCTAGGAATGGCGTGTGTTTCTGTGCAAAACGCGTTTTGCACCATATTGGTCGGCAATAATATTTGTTTCGTCTTTTGACTGTTAGGCTTGCTATAGGATGTCGTAGGTGCCTGAGTAAGGTTTGATGTAAAAACAGTTGCCTGACAGTTATGTAATAAATGTAACTCGTGTATGTAATAAATGTAGTAACATTATACGGGTTTACCACTCTCGATAATGGTAGGTACGTTAAAACAGGAGTCTGTTCAGTTACCATTGTTGTTAGGTAAATGTTGGACGTACAATGGACGTTAGTAGAAAACCCGTACAACACTAAAATGCATTTTATAAGTCGATATAAAAATATACTAAAAATAATTCGATTATTTAATGCAAAACAACTTTTATATTAATGCAAATGTAGACAAAAAGACACAATCAATTATGCGGCAATGTATTATTTTAAGAACTTGTCGCCTTAAAGTATGTTTTTTGGACACGACACGTCATTTATCACAGACGGTTATTTAAATATATACTGATAGTGTTATTTCGTAAGTTTCTATGCCCGTGAATATGAATTAATGTTAATCTCACTACGCGTTTATGGCAGAGACAATGTTGTTCGCGAGTCTCAGCGGGGGGGTCGGAGATGACATCTCGCAGCGTGCAGCCTTGTCTCTGCGAAGCCGTTCTAAGCCGCACGTGATCTCTAACCTTCGTCCCCAAAAATAGAGCTCACTTTCGGTTACTCATTGCTCTGTAAAATGACTGAATTAAAAACATGGTAAGTAACATATAGAACAGTTGTTACGGAATATCGAAACGGTTCAGAATACGTTCATTGTTTGACTATTTGGGCGCAATCCGTTGCGATGCGCGAGCGCAGGGTTATCGCGTTCGGGCGCCCGCTCGTCACGGTTCCCACGCCAAACGGTATTTTAAATACCTACCTATTAATCTACGTACGGCGACAGGACCGAGATGCATTCTGTTTGAGTAGCCTCTCCTGGATGGGTCAAGGATTCTGAGGTGAGTGTAGATCCGTGCTCGTTACGATGCGCTGCGACCTGGCCTCGTTCCATGTCACATCTTGCCATGGTTCATTATTCGATTGTAAATTATGTTTCGCATTGATTTGTATCTGTAATAAATAGCTATTGTTGTCTATACCTGTGTCATTTAATAGGCATATTGATTAAGGAATTTGAAATACCAGCGATGATTAAAGCCCATGGATTGATGTTTACTCAACTGTGAAGTGAAGTGGGCTGTCCACTGCAAGATGTACATATATCTCATTAATGACTCGCGAACCATTGCTGGCTTTATTGATAATTTAATTTAATTAACTTGAATGTTATACAGTTTAATGTCATTCGGGCAAGTCATTCATGAGCCATCGCATCTCGAAGCAGACAGCCCGCTTTAGGATTTTGATCAGTAAGTACCTAATTAAGATTAGTATTTTGCAAAGCATGCTCCACAACTTGATACAATGCACGATAAGGGCCAACAACGTAAACAACGATAAGTATTTTTAATTCGGCCTCGCCAAGCCCATCACATAATATATTTACGAAAATGTTTGCAACCTTGTTACATTTTTATTACCAAATAATACGTAGATAATAAGGTTCTGTAAATATGCCAGTTTATTGCATTTTACACGGAAGGTAGTATTATGTTACCTGCTATTAAGTGGGCCGGCGACCGTCGTGATTCACATTTCCCCTGACTTCATTATTTTTCGGTGAAAACAATTTTGGCGGCGACTTGGGCATAATGTGCAAGAATTCGTCGTGCAGTAATTTATGTAGAAGGCCTAACCAATTGAATTCAGATCCTGTACAGCAAGTTATCATGTAATTAAAAAGAAATTAAGGTTTACCAAGATCGTTTCTTCTCAGTAATAACATTAAACTACAATTATCTCGTTGTAAGAGTTAAACCAAACTGTCTATTTTGAGTGTAGTTAGCTAGCATCAATAAATTTAAACAGGGGTTACGAAATTGGCAAAGATTTCAGATCTCAACACTTAGGTAACTGTTTCTTAAACCTAATCTAAATTTTGGTGTAGGAAGATACTTGAAGTGTTGAGATCGCCGCAAGCAAGTACTAACAATGAATTTATAGCAGGTATATTGTACATAATTACAATATTGAGTAGTGTCTAACACTTGGCATATCAATTTATTCAATAAATTATATTCTAATATCGGGCTTATAATTAGTTTATCAGAAAATGAAATTGAGTTATTATTTCATCGAGATTAGTCTGGCGCTAGACTTTGTAGGCATTTGTAAATTGTTTTACGAGAGTAAATGGGTTATTGAATGATTTAATTATTGTTGAGTGGCTATAAAGCTAAGCCGCGGGTTTCCTCATAATGTTTTTCTTCACCAGCACGTGTTAAATGTGCACATACATACATTTTTCATAACAGAAAAATCAATTGGTGCCCGGAAATCATTTGAAAGTTATATAGACAATTTATCACTCCTCCGGCCATCGGCATCAGGCCTCCTTTATCGATCTCCATGAGGGTTTGCTGACATACTCACCACGCTTGTCAGGTGGGCTGGCGAGCGCAGTACGGGATGTTGATACACGGAAAGATACTGCTTTCGTAGGTTGTTTCAGCCGTAAAAAGTCCACTACTGAACACAGGCCTCGCTCATGGATCTCCATGAGGGGTAGTTGTCATACTCACCACGCTTGGCAGGGGTTGGCGAGCGCAGTACGGGATGTTGGTACACGGAAAGACGCTGCTGCCCATCTTCCGGAGGTATCCCTTAGGAGGCTCTTACTGCATCCATGGGTATGAGAGGAGGGGTAACATTCTACTGCCGGCACCCTACGGCTTTCGTAGGTACGTGTAGTAAATGTGTAAGTTTGCTAGTAGTAGTGTAATTGTGTGATTGATTGATTTCTACGGCGTCAGTAACTGGTGTCCATGCTGCACAGTACGCTGTAATGCCTAGGGCATTGATAAGATTGGATTACGCATAACCCATCGTAGTTGGACCTAAATAGTATAATGATTCCGTAAGCATTATTGTTTCGTGAGTGAGAGTAGTACGGTACTGATCCATAATGATTTGAGCTCCCATAAAATAGCATCTCATCCTTCCATAACAGATTTAATATTCTATTGAATTTCTTATCTGTAAGTGGATTGCTTGGTCACATTGGTAACGTGGGAAACACTGCCCGACTTATGTCTTCTAATATTAGTGAAATAGCGGTCGTTATGTATCGGTGTCCACATCATCGTGACTTCACGTCTAATACACACGCAATGAATTTTGTTTCCTAATAGCAGCGAATACCGAATAATATATATATTTTTGCAAAAACTGGTTAACATAAATTTTAAACAGGGAAATATCGCTCAGCGAGCTATGGAGAGGGCTATGCTTGGAGTTGCTCTGAGTGATCAAATCCGGAACGAAGTTATTCGTCGGAGAATCAAAGTTACTGTTATTTCTTTTATTTTATGGTGTACAATAAAGTTATAATCATTCATTCATTCATTATATTTTTTTATATAATATTAATATTGAGAGATGAGGGAGATGCCTTATCCCTTGGCTTAGTGTAATGTAATATGTATATCTTGTAAGAGATGAGATCGAGTTGGCCCTTAATCAGCTTAAAAATGGAAAAGCCCCAGGCGAAGACGGCATCACTACCGAGCTTCTGAAGGCGGGAGGAATACACGTACTGAAGGAGCTCCAGGACTCATTCAATACCGTGCTCTCCACAGGGAGAACTCCAGATGCGTGGAACAAAGGCATAATCGTTCTGTTTTTCAGGAAAGGTGATAAAACCCTTCTGAAAAAATATCGACCCATATCGCTCTTCAGTCATGCATATAAGCTGTTCTCTAGGGTCATCACGAACCGTCTCGCGCGGAGGCTCTATGATTTTCAACCTCCAGAACAGGCCGGGTTTCGAAGCGGCTTCGGTACCGTAGACCATATTCACACAGTTCGGCAAATTATACAGAAGACCACATAATATAATCGGACCCTGTGCTTAGCTTTTGTAGACTATTTATGAGAAGGCGTTTGACACTGTGGAAACCTGGTCTGTGCTGGACTCCTTGCAACGATGCCATGTCGATTGGCGATACATCGAGGTGATGAGATTCCTTTATAAAACCGCAACAATGACTGTCCAAATTCAGAACCAGCAGACAGATCATATCCACCTGCACCGTTGAGTGCGACAGAGTTATGTCATATCACCGAAACTGTTCACAAATGCACTGGAGGATATGTTCAAGACGCTGGACTGGAAAGGACTCGGCATCAATATAAATGGCGCACACATCTCTCACCTGCGATTTGCGGATGACATCGTCATCATGGCGCAAACGTTGCAGGCGTTGCAACAAATGCTGGACGGCCTTGCAAATTCGTCTCATCGAATCGTTCTACGGATGAACTTGGGAAAAACCAAAGTTATGTTCAACGAACACGTTGACCCGGGATCGATCGCCGTAAATGGAGTCTCCCTCGAAGTTGTTTCAGAGTATGTGTACCTAGGGCAATTGCTCCAACTAGGCAGGAACAACTTTGATAAGGAGCTCAAGAAACGGATACAGCTGAGCTGGGCAAACTTCGGCGAGTCTTCACATCGCCCATACCTAAAAGCCTTAAAACAAAAGTTTTTAATCAGTGCGTCCTACCTGTAATAACTTACGCAGCTGAAACTTAGCCACTGACCGTGAGACTTGTGCACCAGTTCAAAGTCCCTCAGCGAGCTATGGAGAGGGCTATGCTTGGAGTTGCTCTGAGTGATCAAATCCGGAACGAAGTTATTCCTCGGAGAATCAAAGTTACCGACATAGCTCAGCGAATTAGCAAGCTGAAGTGGCAGTGGGCAGGTCACATATGCCGCAGAACCGATGGCCGTTGGGGCAGGCTGGTTCTTGAGTGGAGACCGCGTATCGGCAAACGTAGTGTAGGGCGCCCTGTAGCTAGGTGGGGCGATTATATTCATAAGACATCATTTCAGCCGTAGAACGTCCACTGCTGGACAAAGGCCTCCCTCATTGATCTCCAAGTACTGCGGTTGGAAGCCGTCTGCATCCACCGCCGACCAGCAGTTCTCACCAAGTCGTCTGCCCATCTTGTAGGTGGACGTCCTACGCTGCGCTTGCCGATCCGTGGCCTCCATTCGAGAACTTTGCTGCCCCATCGGCCATCTGTTCTGCGCGCTATATGGCCTGCCCATTGCCACTTCAACGTGCTAATCCGTTTGGCTATGTCGGTGACCCGAGTTCTTCTACGTATCTCCTCATTTCTGATTCGATCCCGTAGTGAAACCCCGAGCATAGCCCTCTCCATAGCTCGTTGAGCGACTCTGAGCTTGTTCATAAGGCCAATAGTGAAGGACCACGTCTCGGTTCCATATGTCATCACTGGTAACACACACTGGTTGTAGACTTTCGTCTTAAGGCACTGAGGTATGTTGGACGAAAAGACGTTGCGAAGTTTCCCAAACGCTGCCCATCCGAGTTGGATTCGACGATTGACCTCTTTCTCGAAGTTGGACCTACCTAATTGGACTGTTTGTCCTAGGTATACGTACGCGTCGACAACTTCAAGAGCCGAGTTCTCAACCATAACTGGGGCAGGCACGACATGGACATTTGACATGATTTTCGTCTTGTCCATGTTCATTTTAAGGCCTACCTGCTGGGAGACTCGATTGAGGCCTTCGAGCATCGTGCTGAGCTCTTCCATCGACTTTGCCATGACCACAATGTCGTCGGCAAATCGAAGGTGAGTGATGTATTCGCCGTTAATATTGATGCCCAGCCCTTTCCATTCCAGGAGCTTGAAGGCATCTTCCAAAGCGGTCGTAAACAGTTTCGGAGAGATTACGTCTCCCTGTCTTACGCCTCTTTTTAAGGGAATCGCCTTCGAGCTCTGTTCTTGTACTCGGACTGACATAGTGGCGTTTGTATACAAACACTTCAACACTTCGATGTACCGATAGTCAATTCGGCATCGTTGGAGAGACTCAAGCACCGCCCATGTTTCGATCGAATCGAAGGCTTTCTCATAGTCCACAAACGCAAGACATAGCGGCAAGTTATACTCTTCGGTCTTCTGTATGACTTGCCGCAGCGTATGTATGTGGTCTATGGTACTGTAGCCTTTTCGGAACCCGGCTTGTTCGGGAGGCTGGAAGTCATCAAACCTGCGTTCGAGACGGTTCGCGATGACCCTTGAAAACAGCTTATAAACATGGCTCAACAGCGAGATGGGTCTGTAATTCTTAAGTAAGGTTTTGTCACCTTTCTTGAAAAACAGAACCACCACGCCCTTGTTCCATGCTTTCGGCGTCGTACCTTCAAGCAAGGCGGAATTATATAGCTTCTGAAGGACTTTAAGTACCGGTGATCCACCCGCTTTCAGAAGCTCTGAAGTGATTCCGTCCTCACCCGGCGCCTTGTCGTTCTTAAGCTGTTTCAAGGCCATCCTGATCTCGTACAGGCTGATGTCCGGGATATCCTCGGTATATCGGTGGTTCATAAGACAGCGGGCAGGGATTGGAGAAGAAAAGCTAAAGATCGAGCTCAGTGGCGTGCCATAGGAGAGGCCTATGTCCAGCAGTGGACTGACGGGCTGATGACTTATATTTATAATTACAATAATTTTCACATTCGAATTAATGGAAAAGAATATAATTTTGCTATTATTCTAAATCATACGTACGTAAGTAGGTTAGGTGCTGCCACTTTTGATTTCGCTTATTTATCCTACTTAGTTACTTACATCAATATTAGTCTGCTATATTACGTACGCGGGTGCAGGCAGTAGAATAATACCCCTCCTCTCATGCCCGTGGATGCAGTAAGATCCTGCTAAGAGATACCTCCGGAAGATGGGCAGCAGTATCTTTCCGTGTATCAATATCCCGAACTGCGCTCGCCAACCCGCCTGCCGAGCGTGGTGAGTATGGCAACTAGGGGTAGTTTGAGGGGGGCATGAGGGGTCATGAAGATCCATGAGGGAGGCCTGAGTTCAGTAGTGGACGTTTTTCGGCTGAAATGATTACGTCCGTGATATAAAAGACTCCGTGTTTTCCTAAATTCCTACATAAGTATACAACTTTGCTTTGTGGCCGGGTGCCGGATTACGATGATGGCTATCTATGACAATGTATTATTATTAGCCTCAATAGGGTTCGACAATATCTCGAACGGTTGGTAGGTATTTGTTTTTTTTTATTTAATATAGGCTTGTGTTTGCGTCTACTTCCCCGTACTTTACTACGATGGATCAACATCTATGCGTGTGTAAAGTTTCAGCTTCATGCAAAGGGTTAGGATAATAGTTTGTGCATGAAGAGGTAGCAAACAACCATACATCATATAAACTTTCGGCTATAAAATATTAGTGAGCTTCACAAGAATCAAGAATCAAAAAATACTTTATTCAGTGCGGCCGCATGGACCTTATTGACGCGTCACAAATTACAAAATAAAACAACACAAATAAATAGAATAAAGCACATATGTAATTGAATCTGTTCACTTCAGATGACACGCGAGTTAGGAAAAGAAGTGAACAGAAGAACCTAACTCGGTCGTTATAGTCATCATTTAACAATTTTATTTTGTCTTATGTTACGTTTGACGGAGTTGGAGCAGATTCCGTCCCAAGTGGTTTTGTCCTCTAGGTAATCTGATATTTTATAATAAGCACAGATTGCGTTTAATAATATTTTAATTCAATCAAGAAAAATCTAGCGTTCCTCTTCGTAGATATTTTTTTTTACGTTACCTGCTACATTCATAAGGCGATGTGACCTCCAGCATGAGTAAAATTTTTATGCTGTGGCTTGTAGTCCCCCAAAGTGGTCCGTGGCGGGACTGCAGGGGGTTCGTATAATGTTAGGCAAATTAATTATGTGATTGAAATGTAACAAAAGTATCAATAATACCTGGTTAATGTGATATAATACTACACATTTCTACCAGGCATGAATCATTAGTCTCTGTAGGGTTATTCAAATAATCGTATAGTTTCTGTGAATCACTTTTGGCCTCCCTTTTGGTTTCAAAGTGCCCCCCTTCCAAAGGACAATGCTCATGGATATATGGAATCCCGTACCAAGCTGCGTCAAAACCAAACTTGGTTTTTTATAGTCTTTACTTATCATATTAACTCCTATAAAAGTTGTTTTTGTAAACAAACTGGGGTTTCGAAGTAATTTTATGAAATCGAAAATAACCTCAAAACCAGACAAGTAACCTATTTTACTGATACGTCATATGTTTTGCCTGGTGATAATTGCCGTGACACAGAAAAAAGTTCACAAAATATAAACAAGTTCTACTTCTCAACTCGCAATACGAAAATAATGATTACAATATGATTATCATTAATCTAAACACTAAAACACAGACACGAACGTATTCGCATGGACCGGTTAGATCTGACATCTATCTAATGTCAGTAATGTGCCCGCTAAGATTTAGGGATGCGATCGATAAATTGAAATCTTTAGTAAGAAAATCGATTTTATTGTCAATTAGCAATACTAAATCGATTTGGTGTACTGGATTTACTTAATTGTTACTATTATTCAACGAGAAGATAGCAAAGGTTAAATATAATATCATCCGGAAATTGTTTTTGAAGCAAACGTTAAGATATGTATTAAAAAAGAAACGATTGGAATGACTGTTTAGTCGAGTCATCATATTGTTTCTAATAATGCACTATATCCCTATAACCGGTTGTGTGAACCCCATGTAAAGGAAATAAAAACAATTTTCATACTTTTATACTTTATATTAAATTCCGGGTTCAAAAATCAAATCCCTGACGCGTAATGTCGTAAAAAAATATAAAAATAATTACTATAAAATTTTAATCTTGATGCGTGAGACTTTTTGGTACCACTTTTGGGCATCTCCTTTAAAAGATGTACGTAGTGTACATGTCAAATTCGTGAAATGATCGGCTGCACGATATCCAAGGTTTTTTTAGTCCCTATAAAACACCATCACTCCTATAAATCCAAAATTTACATGAATGAAATTAACACCATTATATATCGGGTGCTTGCAAAACGATAAAATAATTCCATTGTTATGACACTTAAAATTTATTTAAGAGCTCTTTTAGCGCTTTTTATGATTATTTTTATAACGGCGTATTTTAAGACTTTATAGAATGTATTCAAATAACAACATATAAACGCCTGCTGTTCAAACTGTGCTTGCCATTTAACTTTTATTTTCATTAAGAACAACAGGTTTTATAGCCGTTTACGGAAAAAATATAACACGGAAAGCCTTTTATTTTCTTTTAAGTTCATTGCCGTGGATACAAAGAGAGAATTATCATAAAACTTGATACGAGAACGAAAGATAGTGCGACCTTGTCGCAATATATGTCGTAATTATGTGAAATTATTTTTATGCGTTTCAGATTTAAATGGATGTCGCAATATCACGCCCTCGAGGAAATTCACGGATAATTATAAACATAATTTAAATGCACCCGCAATTGCAACAATGTTAATTTTGGAAATGGTAAAGAATTTATTACGTTTTTTAATTTGCACATTTAGTCTTATCAAATACTAGCTGTACCCTCGACTTCTTCCGCGTGCCGGATAATATTCGTATAGTGACAGTAATAATAAGCAGAGATATCAGAAAATTCGAAGAATGCTCAGAGCGAGAATCAAGTAAGCATTTTTAGTTTATTAATTTTTGAAACAGCATGTACGTGGGATACTCAGAAAATTTTACGAAAATAATATAAAGTGCTCTACGGGCAGTTATATTTTTTTTATTAAATCTTTTCAAAGTAATCTCCACTCACAGACTCTATACAAAGTTTTATGCAAACCCGTTTTCGAAACACTCTTTCCAGTCCACCTCGTTTAAAGCCTGCTTAACGCTGACAGCGCATCTTCCGGTGACGAAAACTGCATCCCTTTGAGCGATTTTTTTATTTTCTGAAATAAAAAGAAGTCACACGGTGCTAGGTCAGGGCTGTTAGAAGGGTGACCCAGGAGTATGACTAGCGTGCTGCCTAAGAAGTCCCTCGTTTAGAGTGCGGTGTGCGCGGGCGCGTTGTCGTGTTGGAGCAGAAGCTCGCGGAGCCTTGCAATTGGTAATTTGCTCATAACAGAGAAAACTTCTGCAAAGCCTTTGATAGTTTACCATTCGGCGTTGATGCTTCTTCGGTTCCTTAAAGGGAATAATATCAAATAGACTGTCAAATTGAAAAAAAACTCGCGATCAATATCATATCTCGTAGGGTTCAGATGGCGTTTGCAATGCGCAAAAAAATGTGTTTATTTACGACATCCTATTAGAAACCTATAAAATTATCAGTGTATTCTAGTTTATTATGCATGTATTATACATAAAAACCTTCCTCTTGAATTATCGCATCAAAATCCGTTGCGTAGTTTTAAAGATTTAAGAAAATATAGGGACAGACAGACGGGAAGCGACTTTGTTTTATACTATGTAGTGATGATGTCACAATAGCTTCCAAGTTAGGTTTAAATTATACTATAATTGAAGGAAAAATATTGTTGATTGGGGAAAAATGAGCTACTCCGCCGTAACATAGTTTAGACTAGCACGGGAAGTATGTCCTAAACCTCATGGTGCTGATCCAGATTATTCTCTTTTTCTCTAAGTTTATTTCGCTAGTAAGGCACTGTGAAAATTGTATTGTTTGTGGTAATAAAATATTCATTCATTCATATTCATTCACTGATTCCAAATGAGCGAGCTATCTCATTTCGTGAAGAAATATAACATCGCGGTATCATTACGGTGACGGCGTATCTACCGATGATCTTTGGTCGTGGGGCGTCAAAAGACGCGACTAGCACAGAACCGGGTTGGTTGGCATAAACATAGATAGATAGATAGATAACTCTTTATTGTACTTAACTTACACTAACACAAAAATTAACAAAGAAAAAAAAAACATACGGCCTAACGTAAGATAAGATAATTGTAACATTGTTAAATGATGACTTAAATGACCGAGTACAGTTCTCCTTTTCATTTTTATACCTAACTCGCGTGTCATCTAAGTTAATAAATTATAATATTTGCTTTATTCAAATTAAGTGTTGTATTATATTGTAAATTTACATATCTGAGAGGCCTTTGCCCTTGCCTTGAAGTCCCACTGATTATAGGTACGCTCATTGGGTTTGATGATCATGATGAAATTAAAATATTATCTCTCTCTAAACTAAAAGCTAACTAAAATAAAAAATCGACTAAATTAACAAATAGCTATTCGGTTGGTGTCGCTCTAAAATAAATACGAAATAATTTAACTTAATTTTACGTTAACAGTTCTAAATCTAGAAACGTCATATTTGTAATTTTAATTACCTTTAAGAAATGCAACAACAGAATCGACACCGGTATCCGCTTTTAAGCTTTCTAGCTACAATGACTTCCATATTAAAGTTACACCTAATCAGTTTAGTAATCTGCGATGTCTGACATAAATAAACTAGGTATTAATAAAACGACATAAATAAACGATTACAAAAAACTCTCAAAATTTCGTAATATATTAAAAATTGTATATCAAATCTTACGTAAGTAGAACTAGGTTATTAAATGAGGAAAGAAACTCAAAATCATCAATTGCAGCGTTATCAATCCATTATGGATTGGACAAATGACACTGTTGCAACCTTTTTAAATGAGAGAGAGTCGTGAGTCCTCGCTGTAATTAGCCCACAGTTGTTTGTACTGGATTCGTCATTGGTCAGAGAACATCGTTACAGATGTGACTATAGTACAAGTAAAAAGTATTATTAAAACTAAGACGCATTCCTCATTTAAAAATTATGAGTATAAACGTTTTTTTCGCAAAATATATTTATTTTCTAAGTCCAATATCCTTTGAATTAAGCATTCTATCATTGGGGAGCATAATCATGTCGTAATAGGTACTTTCCATACGGGAATTTATTTTATGACAATGTTGCAAATACTCAACCCATCTAGCATTGTTATTGTTTTAATTGTTTAAGACCCCTCCCTGAGCCAACGCGTAGTTTTGATTTTGCTACTCCTCCGTAATTAATGAATTATCTTTGAAAAAAATCATCATCATCATCATTCAGCCGTAAAACGTCCACTACTGAACTAAGGCCTCCCTCATGGATCTCCATGAGGGGCAGTTGCCATACTCACCACGCACCTGGCAGGCGGGTTGGTGAACCCAGTACGGGATTTCGATATACGGAAAGACGCTGCTTCCCATCTTCCGGAAGTGTCCCTTAGCAGGCTCTTACTGCATCCACGGGTAGGAGAGGAGGGGTAACATTCTACTGCCGGCACCCCACGGCCATGAAAACAATATATGTTATAAAATAAAGTTTACATAACAAGTACAACTTGTAGAGGAAATATTTCCATCATTATAAATTACTATATGAAAAAAATATCCAAAGTGAGGTATTTTCGATAACACATTTTGCTACTCCTCCTAAACAGTATTGAATTTGGGTATTTTTAATTCACTCAAATATTTGCTAAGGTTTTTGCCACAAGTTGTACACAGATCTTTTTAAAATAATAATTGGTACGGGTACAGTAATCTTTTTTCTTCGTTTTATATATATGTATACATATGTATATATATAGAATGTTCCCCTGGGAGAACCCGAACACGTTGGAAACCTATTTCGACGTATAATTAACGTGAGTAGAAAGCCAATGAACACAATGAATAGTGTAACTCATGAGTGTTTCAAAAGTGAAACAGTAGTAAATATTATTCGTGAATATAAAATAATTTTCTGTAATAGAGTTTGCAGTGCGCATATAGTCAACAGTCTCTTACAATTAATTTAATATGTCATGTTGCAGAGCAGATTCGGCGGTTTGGTGTGGCTCCTCTTTCCGCGAAACAAACGCCAACTTCTTCTTTGGATGACCAAAAAGTCGTCTTGTCAGTGTATACCGTGACAAATTGTCCGATAAAAGTGTCTTTAGGCAGATAAATAATTATTTATACAGTGTGCGGAATCGCCGACAAGCTAACCGGTCCATTGCTTCTGTCGTAACGTAAGCGACAAAAGCTCCGCTTCTGTTATGTATTTATTGTTATCTTTAAATTGTATTGTGTTGTGTCCACACTGTATTGCGGTGACTGACCACTCGATCGCCAGTTATTTATACTTTATTTTGCAGCGTACTTGACGGAAATAAATATAGAACTGGAGTCGGTGGTACTTTGTCTTTTTTTAAAGTTTTATTTTTAGCAATGGTTCGTTTACGGCCAGTCAAACTAAAATAAACAATAATTTTATAGAAGTAAATAACGAATAACCGTTTATTTCTCGCGTGAATTGCTTTTATAATTTCCCGGCGTTTTTATGTGTAGGTACTTTTAATGTGTTCTGGTCGTGAAAATTAAAAATGACAGTATTTTAGTAAATATGTAAGGCAGTAGCGTAAAAACGTATTATAATATTTTTTTTTCGATTGTCGGAAAGTCCGTAAGTTGTTGCATAACAGTATATTCGCCCCGGATCATCAGTCTCCAAAACCTTGCCCCCCCAAAACCAAAACCAAACCTCCTCAGCTGATTAAAGCGGTTATCACACTGCCACGCACCACGCTGCATGTTGCGTGTCGACGCACCTACGCGCGTACTTGCGGGAGTGCAGATCTGCATCATCGTGCGGGTTTTTCACGCACTCACGCGCGTAGTTGCGTTTTGTGGATTCACGGCGGCTCTGACTCATTTCATTCAAAGCTGTTCGCTAGACTGCGAGACTCGGTATGCCATACCACCTCCGCCACGCACCTACGCGCGTGGGTGCATGTTTCTCCACGCTTTAGTGCGTGATCTGCATGAACGCGTGTAGATTAATTTTCAGTGTGTTGGACTGTGCGTGTTTTCTATACAAACGGAGACAGGCAACGTTAGAAGACGCATTCACGCAACATGCAGCGTGGTGCGTGGCAGTGTGTGAACCGCCTTACACTTGGCGTAGGCCCGTGCGCATTGTTTAATTCCCGACTTTTTTAGTCGAGCAGATAAACGTCTGGAAACCATAATAATAATATTATTATGCTGGACACTGTACGCAGCAGGAATGATGAGGACTAAAGAAAACATTTGTTTCCCAGCGGGGATCGAACCCGCAACCTCCTGCGTCTCAGCCAGCAGACCAACGGAGCCACGGAAGTCGTTAAATTAGCACTTAATAGTTCAGGTTGCCGTGGGGTGCCGGCAGTAGAATGTTGCCACTCCTTTCTTGCCCGTGGGTGCAAAATCTGCCAAAGGATATATACGTTAAATGGGCAGCAGCGTCTTTCCGTGTATCAACATCCCATAATACGATCGCAAACCCGCCTGCGCAAGCGTGGCGAGTATGGCGAAAATCCCTTAAAAAATATCTTGGAGTTGCATGAGGGAGGCCTATAGCATTTCCAGCAGTGGAAGTGGATAGTTGTCCTACGGCTGTGATGATGATGATGATGATGAGTTAAGGATAAAGGAGCATTGCATTTGTTATTGTAAATATTATTATCATTCTTATGTTTTATAAATCATTTTGTTACATCGCTCATTTAGTGCAATAACGACGAATTTACACTTTTTGTCAAAATTGAGTTAAGTGTGTCAAAAAGTTCTTTTCAACACATTGTTTGACACACGTAACTAAATTTTGACTAAAAGTGTAAATTCGTCGATTTTGCACCAAATGTGCGTATATAAAAAATAATAAGTAATTATTTGACATTGTACGATTGTGACACTACGTTTGGTACATAAATAGTGGCTTCATATTTAAAATGTAAAATAATATATATAATAATAGTATAAGATTATTGTGATTAACACAATAATCTTATACTATTATCTATTATCATTATTTAATTATGTTATTATTCATTTTTAATTGTAATTTTAGTTTTCATTTTAATTTATTTTAAGTTGACATTTGACATTTGTATTTCTTTTAATCATTAATACTTATTATTCATTATATAATTTTACCTATTAATGGATCCCAATTAATTTTATATAATTTTAGTTTTTACATCTATTTTTACCAGTAATTGTACATAATTTAAGTTATTTTGTTAGCAGCCTTATCTCATTTTCTTGCATGCCGTCTTCACCTCTAATTATAATGGCACTAGATTAGTTTTAAGTACTTTTTATATATTTTGTAGTTGTTAGTGTGCATTATGTTGGTGATCAAATAAATAAATAAATAAATAAATAAATAAATGTTACAAATTATTTTGATATCTAAGAAGAATAATAAGTAAATATTTGATAATGTGTGATTGTGACATAACGTTTGTTAGATAAATTAAATAGTTGCTTCATATTTTTAATGTAGCTATTTAGTAACTTTATCTGCGGGGTGATGGACAAATATTTGTATCTACATATTATAATTGCATAAATAATTAATCATTTTATAAACTTGAATTTATGGATAAAAGACTATTGACTATTTATAGATAAAAGTTAATAATGAAGGTTTGTGTTAGTTCGCGCCAAGTCTATTCGGCCGGATATTGGTAGACACTTAAACAGTGCTACCACGGGCATCTGCGTAAATGAATTCTTTAGGTTTTTTTTTTTTATGTTAGATAGGTTAGCTCTTGATTTCATCCTTGCTATCGCAAGAATGAAATCGACGATGGAGCGAGCTTCCCTAGAAAATGCTGGACACAGGTCTCCCTCATGGATCTCCATGAGGGGTAATTGCCATTCTCACCACGCTTGGCAGGCGGGTTGGTGAGCGCAGTATGGGATGTTGATACACGGATACACGCTGCTGCCCATCTTCCGGAGGTATCCCTTAGCAGGCTCTTACTGCATCCATGGGCATGAGAGGAGGGGTATCATTCTACTGCCGGCACCCCACGGCGGTTTAGGTTGGCTCGGCCATTATCATGTGAGAGGCCGAGATAATGCGAAGCTAAGTACTATTTATAGTTGTAGTTATAGGTATAAGTATTTCAGTAAGACTTAATTTAATTTAAGGAAAGTAATGTTTTGAGTGTTTTATGTGGTTACCTAAAATATTGATCCTTGGTTTGCTTATTCTTATATTATGCTTTTTTGGTTCGTTGCCATACTCACCGCTTGACCAGCCAAGCGGTGAGTATGGCATGGCTAGGTGAGGTCTGGGTTGGCAAGCGCAGTCCACGGAAAGACGCTGCTGCCCACCTTCCGTAGTTATCTTAGCAGGCTCCTACTGCATCCACGGGCATGAGAAGAGGTAGTAACATTCTGCTGCCGGCATCCCACGTCATTCAATTAATATACCTTTATATATGACAGTTATTATTTCACCGTATTATGATCTGATAACCTACCCTAGGTTAGTAACTTCATGGCTAGTTCTAGGTTTAACTTTAAGTATTAAAATAATATAGCTTTAAATATTTCAGCTGTTGCATTTTTTTTATAATAATGATTTAATCTAATACCTGCCCCTAGGTTTTATGATAATTTAACGACTAATTCTAGAATAATTACCTATGTAAAACTAGATAATTCAGTTTAACTTTATTGGTAGAGTGTCGTAAAATCTAACACATTCAGCACAAGATATCATTATTACCTAGATATTCCAATATGTAATTTTATGACTTCCATTAAATTAATATAATTATTTTAAATGATTCTACTAATAAGTGGGCATTCGATGATACTAAAACGTGTATAATAACTTGCCTAACTCCAAAAAAGGATTAAACTTAAAGACGGCTGTTCTCAAAGATGACAAGCACGGTTTCGCAAAAAGATAAGGACATAATTTGTAAAGAACTTAAAGTACCGTGTGTGGTCAAAAATGATGTATGTCAGTATTTACGGGTATTAGTAAATATGAGACGCGAGGCATTCTGGTATTGCTGCACCAAGATACTGTCAGTATTGTGTGTCGTCGACTTTCCATTACTGACTCTGATGACGAGTTGAGAGTAGTCTCGGATTCTACTCTCGGCTCGCGACTCGGTAGCTCCAGCAAATCAGTCTTCCCGTGCCCACGAGCACGGCCTCAAGGCACTCGAAACGTCGGGAAATAATAATGATTGGGCATTCTTTATCACTAGAAGGTGAATCGTGTTTAATTTCTATTTCATAAAGTAAAAAAAAATGTTTTATTGACATAAAATAGTTATACAGCCTATAGGTTTGAATCCATAGGCTTCCGAAATAGTTGAAAACTGTGTTTTAAGAACTAGTGGCTTCTCGAACAATCTACTAAATAATGAATGACTACCTGATATCTAAGAAAGCTAATTACATTAAAAAATAAACTTAAAACGCGTGTATCAACGTCCCGTACTGCGCTCACCAATCGGCCTGCTAAGCGTGGCGAGTATGACAACTACTCCCTCATGATCTCAGAAATCCATGAGGAAAGCTTATATCCAGCAGTGGACGAGGACAGCAGGCCTACAGCTAAGATAAGGATTTTTATTTATTTTTATTTGATTTCATGATGTTATTATCCCTCGATAATAAATACCGCAGCCGTGGGGTGCCGGCAGTAGAATGATACTCCTCCTCTTATGCCCATGGATGCAGTAAGAGCCTGCTAAGGGATACCTCCGGAAGATGAGCAGCAGCGTCTATCCGTGTATCAACATCCCATACTGCCCTCACCAACCCGCCTGCCAAGCGTGGTGAGAATGGCAACTACCCCTCACCTCATGGAGATCCATGAGGGAGGCCTGTGTTCATCAGTGGACGTTTTATGGCTGAAATGATGATGATGATGAATAAGATTAATTAGCTATTCTCCCAAACCATTGCAATCACAGTCTAATGTCATTTCGCAACTTTACTTATTCAAACAGTCCATGCAAATCTAAAGTTCTGTTAATTAGTCCGCCTAAATCTAAGCAGGCGCAATAATTTCCGTTTATCTAGCCGAGTTAGATTTCCTTAATGTGAGGGCGAAAGCACGAGTTCGCAGACGTGGTAGATGAACGTGTGCGATACCATTCATTAGCAGCCCGTGCCCGCGTCAAATTAGTGGAGGAGCGCCTAATTAGGCAGCGGCGGCGCTTAGCGAGCTGCTTCGTCCTGGGAATGAGGTGGAAGGGAGATGAACTGAGCGGATTTTACCAGCTAACCTCTTTAGAAAATAATTTGCCACAAGCTAAAAAAAAGATTGAAACAAGGAACCCTACTGGGTATAGAATGCAAAAGTGTTGAAATAAAAATAAATGAAGAGTCCAGTATTCCTCAGGGCACTCCAGCAGGCACCAATAAAAAAAAACTCATAATTATTATTTTTAGGAGAATGCTGTCAAAATCTTTTTTTTTAGACCTGTTTACAACCTTTCATTTAGTTGTATTTAAATGTTATATTTTCTATTTTGTCGTACAGCATTAGATTAATGTAAGGGAGAAAGCACGAGTTCGCAGACATGGTAGATGAACGTGTGCGATACCATTCATAAAGCAGCCCGTGCCCGCGTCAAATTAGAGAAGCGCCTAATTAGGTAGCGGCGGCGGCGCTTCGCTACTTCGTCCTGGGAATGAGATGGAAGGGAGATGAGCTGAGCGGATTTTACCAATTAACCTTTTTTGAAAAAATCTACAAGCTAAAAAATATTTAAACAAAGAACCCTACTGGGTATAGAACGCAAGTGTTGTGTTGTGTTACTATAATGAAGGATCCAAGTAAAGAACCTTAGGGCACTCGAGCAGGCACCAACAAAAAAAATCATGATAAATTACTTTTAGGAGAATGCTGTCGAAAACTTTTTTGTAGATCTTTTTAAAACCTTCAATTTAGTTAGCTCGCTTAGCGAGCTGCTCTCTCCTAATGAGATGGAAGGGAGTTGAACTGAGCCTTACTTTTAGCTTTATAATTTTTAACTCTATTGCAGATAATTTGCCACAAGCTAAAATAATAAATTATAACACAAAACCCGACTGATTGTACTCGTAAATTCAAGTGATAAAAAGAGTAAAATAACGGTGGGGCACTTCAGCAGTCACCAATAAAAAGGCTATAAGTAGATAATTATTTTTAAATAGGATTAAATAAAAAGGCATTTTACTATGCCTTGTCGCGGTTCTGTTCTTAAATTGGGTCTGAACACAAAAAGTGTTACAGATCAAGATCAGATCTTTGTCAAATAATGCAAGGTGCCTTTAATTATATGCATTGTTTTAAAACGTTAATTATTAGGCTTGCCGTCAAAATGCTCGCAAATTTTGTGAAGTTTAGCTACCCTAAACTACACAAAATTTGCGAGCATATGGCTCTTGATTAAAAAAAGTTTTCTATATCGCTTACGCTCATCTCACTAGCTTACCTTTACACCTACACAAGCACCTTAGCTCTTATCTGACGGAAGCGTCCCAACCAGGTCTGTCTTGTTTCAATGATTGTATCGTTTATGATAAAGCTTGCATTTCCTCTCAGCCTGTTTCGAAAGATACGAGAAAAGTATCTATTATATGCAATATTTACGGCATATTTACCATGATTTAAGTCTTTTTGAGTTTCGCGATATTTATACTCAAAAAGACTCAAATCATAGTAAATATCCCGTAAATATTGCATATAATGTTAACAACCATGATAGTTTCAAAAGTATATAACTTTTGAAACTGTCATGGTTGTTAAGGAGTTAATACGAGACGGGTTGGTGAGCGCAGTATGGGATGTTGGTACACGGAAAGATGCTGTTGCCCATCTTCCGGAGGTATCGCTTAGCAGGATCTTATCAGCATCCATGGGCATGAGAGGGAGGAGGGGTAACATTCTACTACCGGCACCCCACGGGTGTAAGTAATACTTCTAGTGTATTAATAGTACTACCAAAGTACCACTAGTAGTAATACCAAAGACAGTAGATTTAGCAACACGGAAATATTTAAAACGAGCCTAGTCGCTAAGGCCTAATCGCTAAGATGCCGTGGGGTGCCGGCAGTAGAATGTTACCCCTCCTCTCCTACCCGTAGATGCAGTAAGAGCCTGCTAAGGGACACCTCCGGAAGATGGGCAGCAGCGTCTTTCCGTATATCAACATCCCGTACTGCGCTCATCAACCCGCCTGCCAAGCGTGGTGAGTATGGGAACTACCCCTCATGGAGTTCCATGAGGAAGGCCTTAGTTCAGTAGTGGACGTTTTACGGCTGAAATGAATCTCTAAGGTGCACATGTTCCTAATACTTAAAAGTCGCCTAACTAGACTAAGAACTAAAAAGCGCGGTAACCTACAAACCCACATTTAAAAAGGTTAAAAAAAATTATATCAATTAATTAATTTATCACTCTAGAGTATACGACAACACTCCATCAAATTAAATGCCAAGATAAAAAGCAGATTCGCTTTAAATAAAAGTTGTCTTAAAGACGTAAAATTAATTTTATCTTGATAACTGCTTCAATATAGCTAAAGCCACATGCACTGGCGATATTATTGGCTTAATTAAATGACAAAAGCGATCAGCTGCTTGGTCCGTTACTTAGGAGCACGCGATCGATGCGCGCGCGCACCCGTTTGTTTAGTGCGCTAGGTCAAGATCGCTGTCATGTCACTACTTAACGTACAGTCAAGCAACGTCCAAGCAGTTAATAAATAACCTCAGAAACCTTTGAACACACGGCAGAAATTACAACTAAAAGTATATTTTTAGTAGGCCTTTACATATTATTATATGTATATGATTTATACAGCGTCAGCAACTGGTAATAATGCTGTAAAGAACGCTGTTAGATGGATTAGGCTTGCCCAGCGCCAATACCATCCTAGCTTAGTCGGCCATAATTTAGAGAAAAGAACAGGTCTAAAGCTGACTAAGCCTCTTTCGTTTCCTCACGATTCCTTCATCATTAAGCACTCGTCAGATGTGAACATACATATTGCAATAAAAATAAATATCCATTGGTTCACGGCCGGTATCGAACCCACGACCTTCGAATACATACTCGTAACACAAAACGTACAGTTTTACAAGTCTAGTTACCTATATACCTGCTACTTCTTCCACTTGTGGATTTTTCCAGTGGATCAGAGTGGAATAGAGTTGAAAATCATCCTTCTTCATGTGAATTTTGGAAGAGTTAAATTATATAATGACATCACAGTCAAATGTTCAAGATTTATTAAAGTACGCTCTAGCGGAAGTTATTAATATCTACTATAACCATTTATGGTACAAGCTTCGCTTAGTTTTGGCCTAATGGTCAATGATCAATAGTCTGTAGTGTCCAGCATTATTTACTTTTTATGTTATTAGCGTGGTGAGTATGGCAACGACCTCTCATGATCAGTATTTGGCCTTGTGGTAGAGGCCTTTGTCCAGCAGTGGACGCGCTACGGCTGAGATGATGAAATATTTATTAACAAATAAATATCCATTATCTTTCTTCCCGCCGTGGGGTGCCGGCAGTAGAATGATACCCCTCCTCTTATGCCCATAAATGCAGTAAGAACCTGCTAAGGGATACCTCCGGAAGTTGGGCAGCAGCGTCTATCCTTGTATCAACATCCCATACTGCGCTCACCAACCCGCCTGCCAAGCGTGGTGAGAATGGCAACTACCCCTCATGGAGATCCATGAGGGAGGCCTGTGTTCATCAGTGGACGTTTTATGGCTGAAATGATGATGATGATGATCTTTCTTCTAAATCTTAATTCACTGGAAATAAAACCAAATACTCGGTGAAGAGATTTTGATTATAACCATCAGAACAGTTTTTTTATACTACTAAATGACGAGACAAGCCGAAGGCCCACCTGGTGTAGGGGTATATACCTATAACAACTGTAATGCCGCAGTGATCACGTTCACTAAGCACGTTACCAACGCTAAACCATTGCGCTCTTCACCCTGAGACAGAATTGTAAGGTCGTATGTGCCCGTGATTAGATTTTTTATTTATTCGATTGAGTTGTTCAATTGATTGCCGTGAATAAAACTCTGTAGATTGAACAGACTATAAATCTATAAAACAATTTTACAGTGATACTGAGTGTACATTCGCACATAACCACCTTGCGTACACAATAAGAACTCAGGACAATTAGTAATGCATCGAGCATCCTCAATTAGGACCAATAAGCGAGCAGCATCTTGAGTTATTATGCGACCAGTTAGTCCCTTAGGCACGCGATAACGACACCATTAATAGATAAATATCATAATTACTTTCCATGATGTATAACGGCAGAGCCTATGTATATCATGCTTGCTTATGTATCGAAAAGGGGTGATTCTGACCATCCCAAGCAACCACTTTTGTTCTACGACTTTTCAGGATTCAGTGATTTTCATTCAAGAAAAGACCACGGATGTTTTAACTTCAACAGTTGATTATTACGATATCGACAACCTAAAAGCCAGCTGATTTTTTTTTTCGCTCCTTTCAGAGCAGGCTATAGTCTAAGACCATACTGCCTAGTCTAACGTAGTTTTTTTTCCCATCAGTTAATTTTCCAGTTTTTGTCTTGCGTATTTTTTTTTATTTTTATTTATAGAAATTATATCAATGGGACGTTTTCAGTAAAAAAGAAAAAAGTGTTTCATACTAAACCTAACAGATGGCGCTGGCAAGCGGAGAAAGCAAGTTTGTGGTTAATCACAATCGCCGTCATTGTCGAATTGTGTTTCCTACCAGTAAAAGAAAATTAACGCCATCTATAAGTTTCGAGGGAGCTATTTTTGAAGTTTTTACTTTTTAATGAAAACGCCTCATTACTGATATACAAAAAATTCTTGACAGTTTCATTGACCTCCGGGAAGATTTGCCTTACAGGTACAAATAATAATACCTACAACCCCAAATAGGTTTTTATCATTACAAAGATAAAAAAAAATAATCCGATTGTGACCTCAGAATCATTTTCACATCACACCATCTAGTAAAATTATAAAAAAAATACGATTTGCCCATTTTTTCCTTCTGAAACTACTTGTGTTCATGGGCTGAAACCCCCCTTTCGGGTCACATGTCGGGACACATACACCCTGTATTATTTTAACGTAGGAATTGGCCGGCCAAAATGGTATAAAAAAATATTTATGGGGATCTATATTATGATTGCCTCCGTGGCTTAGTTGGTCTAATAGCCGACTGATAAGCAGGAGGTAGCAGGTTCCATTCCCGCCACGGGACAAATATTTGTAATTGTTCTGCAGATATTTGTGCCGTGTTTGGGTTTTCTTCTATGTATGATTATTAGTATGTCATCATCATCATCATCATCATCAGCCTTTATCGACCCACTGCTGGGCATAGGCCTCATATGTAATAGTATGTATTTATAATGTATTTAGTATGTATTTACAAAAAAACCCATATTTAAGTATCATTCGGTTTCTATTGCTGTAAAAATTAGTTTGACCTGAGCTTAAATGACGAAAATTCAAACATTTTATTAAGAAAAATGTCCCTCATTTTGTCTCATTTTAATTTTTTAACTCTTTTAAAGTTAACGACATTTGTCGCTGGCAGAGTTAGTTGGATTCAACCAAATACAGAAAGCAATTAAACAAGAACAAGAAGAAAGAAAGAAAGATAGAAAAAAATATTTATGTACAACACGATCATTAACAAACACTAAAATATAAAAACAACAATACAAGGGAGCGGAGAGGAAGAAGAATAGAGAAAGTGGCAGGTAAAATTGTCCTAACTCAGCTTCGTGTAGCACCTGGCAAATATGATATGTTTTCAGTAGGAAGAGTACAGACTTGGCGGTTGACTTTTTAGCGTCAGCGAAGAGTTAGCGCAGTTATAAATGAGTATTAAGTAGTAGCTAGGTAACAAATTTATTTTTGCTAAGGGATATTAAGTAAATATGATATATATATATTATATAGCGGTAGCGTCTGTTAACATATTTTATACATATATTTCTTAGTTTTTATGTATTTATTTGCGTGTTTATCTTTATAATAATAAAATAAATAATGCTGGAATGCAAACCAGATAATTGATAGAATACTTAAATCCTTATTTGTTAATACATATTTATCATCATCATCATATCAGCTGGTTGACAACAACTGCTGGGTTATAGGCCTACTCTTCAGCACGCCTGCGTAAATTTATCACACATAGCAAAATACCCAGACACGGGAAAGACATCTGCAGAACAATTACACACATTTGAGTGTAGAAAAATACTTAATAATATGGACTTGTCGTTGTCTGAAACAAAACTAATATAATTTTATTATGCTGAACGGGACATTGTCAGACGGATTAGGCTTATGGGTATAGCCGCGAATAGTTGACCACGCAGGTGACAAACGATTGTGTTACTACGTATTGTATGTCATCTGCGTAACTGCATGAAACCATTGTAAAGCTTGGTTTACAATAGTTAATAGAATGGTCAGTTGTGGAATCCTCATCCAATTTGTCAATAGTGCTAGCATTCTCCTAATTTTTATTTTTCCTCTTAGATCTGTTTTTTATCGTTTTCTCTCCATCTTTTTTTATGGTTTGAACAATGGCGGAAAATTGGTATTTTTTTATTCGCTTTCTTTCCCGCTCAGCATTTTTTTTCAGCGAAGTGTAAAACTCTTCGCTTAGTCTCGCCGGATATAACGTTAAAAATAAATACCGTTATTTAATTATCTTATACCACTGCAATACAAAAATGGCTCTTCTTATTGCCATAAGTACAGTATACTAATCGTTGAACATAGCCTCTATACTACATCTGCTCAAACCACCTCCTCAAACTGGGGCACCACCCTTCAGCACGGTAATTGTGCTCAAAACAGCCCTAATTATCGCAACGTGCACTGCATAGACACGTGCCGACGTCGCAAAAAGCTTATTATCAAACAAAAATGGTGTATTTTTTTGTAATTTCATAGCGAATATCTAACCTGTTGAATGAATGTATAGAAGAACAATTATCTTAATTACGCGAACGGTTCTAGGCAGGTGTAAACTTTAGACCGGTGGCGCAAACGGGCCACCTAGCCAGGCCACTGGTAAAGGAAGTAAGGATACGAATGTCAGAGACATAAAAGCACTAATTTGAAATAGTAAAATTAAAATTACGACTACTCTTAATCATTACTTGACTAACTATCCCGGCAAACTTCGTACCACCTCAGAATCAACTGCCTACTGGTGCAAATACATACTACTACCTACAACTCTGCTACGCTACTGCTATCCTACTATCACTACTTTCCTATATTTTCTCGTCGTTAAACCTTACTGGACTTCCTCAAATATTTCAAAATCAAAATTAGCCAGATTAGTCTAGCCGTTCTCGAGTTTTAGCTACACAAACAAACAGTAATATTTTTTTATGTAGATATTATGTATATTTATATATATATATATTATATTACATTATATCCATTCAAATACTAAAAACATTTCCTAATTATAGTACAGATGCATTAGAACCGTAGTACAGACAGACTATGGCCATGCCACCATGGCACATGCCCGGCAACAATTTCCATACATTGCCACAAGTGGTTCGATCAACTCGGGCGGTAGCTCGTTCATCTAACCCTTCAAGGTATGTAGTTATTTAGTTAATAATATCTGGTAACGGCACAGGCTGCAGGCGATTCTAGGGAAGCGTGCTAGTAGGCTGCAAAATTACTAGTTCGCGTAATAGAAGTCCATGTAATTCTAAGCTCCTTTGTCATATGCTGCCGCGGGAATTGCAAACTTATCGTATTAATAACCAAAGAGGTTAGAAGTGAGTCTGTTTTCCTACAGCAGGGTTCTGTTACATAATATAAAGTAAACTGGTATAACTAATTTTTACAACCACTTATACCTACATATGTGCAGGGAGGTGATGAAATATATAATACATTTTACTAATAATTCAATCTACCACAAACGAAGCGACAAAAGTGATACTAAGATGACGTACATGAAACATTTGGGTTTTCCACAAAAATATCTTATTTTATAAAAATACTCGTCACGATTTTATGAAAATACTAGCAACGACCCGCGGTTTCACCCGAATAGTTCCCGTTCCCGTGAAAAATAAGGGGATAAAATATATCCTAATGTTTACTCGCCATGGAAAGCCATTGTTAATAGAAATGCAAGATCAGTTTAGTGATTTAGGCGTGGGTTGTATGTTATAATGTCAAATGCCGTTTCCACGAAAAGGATCTCTAAATATAACTATCGTGGATTGGTTAAGATAACGAGAACGAATGGTGAATACATTGACTAAATAATGCGTTGACTAATAATAAGAGCTGAAAAGCGATGCATGTGAAGTATTTTTTATATCTTTGAAATTACATATGCATGACAAACACTGCCAATAGTTCTAATAGAATACGCAACGTAAAAATTAGCAGTACAAGTCTAAGATCATAAAATCAATATTTTATGATGTATAAGTATTAGTTACGCAGTGCACCTGAAAATGAAAACTAATCAAATAATCAAGTTTTAAGAGAAAGGAAAGTTAATTACCAATGTATTTTAATGAAAGCTTTGGAATACTACCTACCTACATCAGTGTAAACATATAAGGTACCAGTAAAACTTTGGATGATGAAACTGCAAGTAGCTTTGAAAAGTCTTAGAATCTGCTATCACTAGACATTGTTAATCAACGATTTGTTAGTTGCAAGTCATATTTATCATATTCATTCATTTATTTAAGTATATATATTAATTTAATGAAATAACTTGTACACATGTTATAATATAATTAACCTAATAAAATATTCATCATTTCAGCCATAAAACGTCCACTGATGAACACAGGCCTCCCTCATGGATCTCCATGAGGGGTAGTTGCCATACTCACCACGCTTGGCAGGGTGGTTGGCGAGCGCAGTATGGGATGTTGATACACGGAAAGACGCTGCTGCCCATCTTCCGGAGGTATCCCTTAGCAAGCTCTTACTGCATCCATGGGCATGAGAGGAGGGGTAACATTCTACTGCCGGCACCCCACGGCAACTAACTTGCACAATTTGTTTCAAAGGGCAAATTATTAAGACATCCCGTTTAATTTTAGGCTCTTATTATTCAGAGTTTTGAAGACTGTCGCTTGAAAAATAAACCTAGTTACTTCTATATGAATAAGTACTATGTATATTGAGAGAATTGCTTATAATAAGCTTCTCTCTCAAAAACAATAGATAATGCAACTGAAGCAAGTACTTTCGCGTTAATGCTTTGTTCTCGTGATCGTAGCTGGCTGAATCTTGCGGCACATAAATTTACCCGTTCCGTTGTGAAAGCCAATATTCTTTGTACTGGCGAGGTCTATTTCTAACATTAAATAAATTACACCGATATTACAAGAACGAATCGACCGAACTTCGGCGCGTTTGTTGAAATATCTCAGGCGGATTATGTTTCGGCTATCAATATCGTATTCATCTTAGATTCAAAGATACTGCTGCCCATCTTCCGGAGGTATCCCTTGGCAGATTCTTACTGTATTTAGAGGAGAAGAGAAAGAGATTGATTTGCAGTAATATGATTCCTGCTTATTAATGGCTAATAAGTACCTACATAATTTAAGAAGTTTTTTACCTCCAAAATGTTCTCAGTAAGAAACAAAAACTTTTACGAAGTATTGAAAATTGCGCTTCTGACCTACCGTACCACCGACCATACCCCCAGTGGTACGGTGGGTAATAATTTTAAAAACAAAAAAAGTAAAAGGCCTTTGTATCTAATAAAGACGGGACGCTGCAGAAAAGAAAAAATAATTTAAAATAATTATAATTTATATTTTTTTTAAAAACAATACCACCAATAATTAGTAATGTTTATTTGTATTTTATAGAATAGAGTATAGTTATTATCATTTACAATAAAAAACTTAACTAAACATGAATTCTTCCTAATTCTGAGAACAAAACGTGACACATTACTTCTCCCCTAAATGATTACACTAAAAATATTTATGGTCTTAATTTATCTAATGCATGACCTATTGAAATATCTTTGTTAACAATTTCCATTTGGACCAATGTTATGAAATCGTCATTTGCGATTTGGTGACTTCTTCTTTTTTTATAACCACATTCTGTTTCATGAACATTTTTCATTACATTTAAGTAAACGCATTAAAGTGACGGTGTTCTTGTTAAGAAATTTGTTAATATTGGAATGAAAGGCTTCTAATACATTTGTGGTTCGATGACGTTCACTCAATACACTGAATACTTTTGGTGAATGAGTGTTAAACCAAAACCTTTCAATGTATTTTTGATATACGAGGTAAGTCCTCACATTGCGATTTTATCTATTCAAAGCCCTCTAGTACTAAATATTCGGGCAGCAAGGGTAAACTAGCAGTTAAGGCTACTATTCGCCGCTCTGGCTTAGTTTTTGTATTCTGAAACTTTGCCGATTTCGCTTTTGTCCAAATGCTACGCAATGTAATGTGCCCCTTCAATGTAATGTTTGGAAAAACTTTTATAACTGCATTCATAGCCGCCTTTTTGTAGTCGCAATGAATTTTGTGTGGTTTCCATTCTGGTTTAACTGACATAATAATTTTGAACAGAATAATATAACCTTTCTCTTTGCGGTCAGACATCAGTGCAAATATTAATGGTTTCAATTTGGTTTATTTTCTGGTACTACTGATATCGCCATGAATATTAAAAATTTCAGCTAAATGTGCCGGGCAATTGTAAAAGTACCGTCAATAACATATTCATTGATTTTTGGAATCATCTGCAGAGATGATTTGGAACTAAAAATTAAAATACGAGTTTGCAATCCAGCTTCGTCGTTCTAATAATCAGCTATTAGTAAATCTTGGAATTGTACTGACACTTCTACTTCTTATACATTTCTGAACACTGTCTTAGACATTTGTACACCGTTATTTCTGGCGTCATATAGGAAATGTTTAACACCTTCAAATGCAGGAAAACTCCCACTCGCTAAATTTAATGCACTGTTTTTTTATAATCTCTCTCTTTTTTCATATACTCTTTGAATCGCTTCATCAGATGATACAACTTTTTCCCGGAAATCACACATTTCCATTAATATTACATTCTTATTTCAATCTGCTTCACATGCATGATCATTTCTTCGTATGACAATGTTTTTTATCCTAAAGAAAGAACAGAGTTTGGGTTACTGTATGTTGCAGTGAAACCGAAGATTCCGGAAGCACACTATCCATTATAGGTACGGAAGTCAAAATATAAAATACCAGGACATCAGGGCCGGGATTCATTAAGAGTATGCATATAGACGTAATAAAAAACACAAGCAACAACAATACTTATTACAGAATTATGAAGAGGGTACTAACCTCCGCGGTTGTTATAGTGCCACCACATTTCGTTTTGCCATATGCCACCGCCATAACACTGTACCATTTATGTAAGTTTTTTTGCGATGCACAAAGAGCGATTCCACCATTTATGTTTATGAACATAAATATAATAATATAATAGCTCATCAGCCTCCATTAGAAATATTATATAAGTAATTTTTAATTTCAAAATATTTTTCATCATCATCATCAGCCTTTATCGACCCACTGCTGGGCATAGGCCTCCCTTTGATTTTGCCATTCGCCTCTGTCATAAGCTATTCTTAGCCAGGTGCAACCCACGGTCTTCCGAACATCGTCAACCCATCGGGATGGTGGACGACCCCTTTTTCTGTACCCTTCTCTCGGCCACCATTACAATATTTTTCACAATAATAAAATTCTCTGTCAGTATATTTTCAACGTCAAATTACGAGACATATTATATACTTATAAACGCAACTAAAGAGTTCTAATTAAAATTACGGATTTAGAAAAGGGGTCCTCTATGTTGATCAAATTTGCAGCGCCCTAACAAGGTTCATGTAATTTCCTATAATATGTATTGCTTAGACCTAATACAAACCTGTACATGATGCAATAAATACATACAAATACATAATATTTTAATGCACTTCATGGAGATAAAAGGGAATACCCTCCTTAATGAGTGCATTATGATAAAATAATTGATAATACATTATTGTAATCGCCATCCGTGTCTCAGCACTACGGTGGTATCGTAGGGAAAAATAATTACCCACCGTACCACTATGGGTATGGTCACCACGGGGTATGGTCGGTGGTACGGTGGGTCAGAAGCGGCTAATTGGAAACATTTAGAAATACGAAATGAAAAGTTCAAGAAGTCAGTAAGGTTTGACAGGTCATTACTTAAGGTATTTTAGTGGTGTCCATAAAAATTATCATAGGAATCTTGGCAGCTTAGTTTCATCACAGGTGGTTTGGAGTTTAAAGTATCGTAAGGTGTCTTCATATTTTCAAACTGCGACATCAAGGTGCCAATCTAACAGCAATCAAATTTTGCCTTAGGCTACAAACTCATAGGAATATTACTCCAAGGCTGTTTTCAAAGCGGTAACAGGTTTCGTGAATCTATGCTAATTTCTGTGCAGATTATGTCAAAAAACTTGATGTTGCTGTCTTTGTAAAAACTGCATTATATCCACTGAGTATGGAAATGCATAGATGTAATAAATTAACATATCTCATCTTGATCGCTTCGAAACCTATTAAAGAATTTATCTTAAGTCATCTAGCTTTACTTAGTAGCCTTGCTAAAAGTAGAAAGCACCATTATATGCAATATTCACGGAATATTGACCATAATTTGAAATCGGATAAACTTTTTATTCGTGATCATGGCTTTTGAAACTGCGCCGAAATATCGGGTAACTCCCGAAAATAATACGTAAATATTGTATATAGTGTTCACAAACATGATAGTTTCAAAAGTTAGAAAGCGACATGGCTGCTGTAAGCCCTGCCAAAAGTAATTAACAATTTGTTTATGGTCTCACTATAGCTAAGACAATAAGCAACACGATTGTCAATTGGTTTGCTTTTGAGCCTCCTGGTTAATTCCGGAATCCCTTGTTCTGCCCACGTTCTCACAGGTTTATCGGGCAATATATTCATATAATTTATGGCTCAATTCAAAAAGAGGAATTATGCGTTTAGATCGTGTATTAGTACAAACAGTGCGCTTCCAATTATTTACGACAAGTCAGAAGCGCCCTCGAGCAGTTTCACAACACATTATGGACGAGCGTCATTATGGGCCGTTGCTCAAGTTTCTATTAATTATTTGATGATATGCGTAATATATTTATAATATTTGTGAACAAGATAATAAACTTTTATACCGCTTAACAAAGGTGCCAGGGGCTCTTTAGGTATCGTCTGCTAATAGAAGTCCTTAGCAATTACGACATTCTGTTTTGTCTACATTGTATTTCTTACCATTGACTAATAGCCGACTAAGCTGGGAGGAGGGTATAGGTGCAGGGCGAGTCTAATCCATCTTAGAATGTCCCAGGCACTGCAGCGTCTCGTACAGATTGAATACCAGTTACTGATGCTGTATATATGACCTATAATTGATAAAGACTTACTAGGTAATGTTTTATGTTCAGATTTTATCAAGCTGTGATTTGGTAGGTAATTTTATAATGAGCAAATCGAATAGTTTCTGATACTACTGCAGCTAAATTCGATGTGTGCAAAATGTAAACAATCTGCAACATTTGAAGTGTGAAAAAAATGTATGCTTGCTTACTTAGCATACATTTTTTGACAGAACTGATTAAAATTTACATCGATAGGACAATAATTCATGATAAATAATAATGTAAACTACCTAGACAATTAAGTTAAATTAAGGTTACCTGTATTTCTCTTGTAAGTGAATTTTATTATTTTAGAGAAATAAATGTCTTAAACCATAATAAAAAAATTCTGTACAAAATCAACAAAAAAAAGTAAAACATTTTTAGAAAAGATTTTTAGGTTAAGTAGCCGTTTGCTTACATTTTGTTTACATCGAATCCGACTGAAGTATAACGCACTTTTTTAAGATCAGGCATCTTGTTTATTTATACACTAGGCAGGTAATTGATCTAAGGTAAAGCCGTAAGTTTTCGTTTATATCAAACTGTGATTGCCGTCTTAAGACGACGGTAAGAGGAATCATTCAATCACGCCCGAGGTTGCGCCCGCCCCCACTCGATCCACATTCAACTATCAACACATTGTTATTTATTGAACCTATTATAATTGAACACGATGTTTCATATTTCACCTATCGTTCTTGCTCAATTGTTGGAGAAAGGCTTGGGAATGCTTTGAATAGGAATAACTTAAGCTAAGATTATGGGTGTTGATACTATTAATGCTTAACTAGGTACTTCGTGGTTTTAGTGGAGTAGATTTTGTGCGTGTTAACAATAAAATGACCAATGCTTATATATAGTTCATTGTTCATTAATGTCTCATAACTGCCGTAGACACGATATTTTTTAATGGTTTCGAATAACACGAATAGTTTATAGTGAAACTTACTGCACCCACGGGCAAGAGAGGAGAGGCAACATTCTACTGCCAGCACCTCACGGCAGAACGACAGATTCCTACGTAGAATGGGATATGGCAATGGTAGTTCCTAAAGTATGGAACACTTTGTCCTAGTTCCATACTTTAGCAACTACTTCGCAGATTTTCAGAGAATAGCCTATTGAAATATTTCTGTCCAAACAGATAATCGAACAACTGGTAGGACTGAATGGAATAAACAAAAATTTGTATTAAGTTCTCAGTATCTCATTAAGACTTGTAGTACATCAATTTAGACGCACTAGTAAAACATTTAACACATGGTTTATAGGCAACGGATGACGTTGGTAGATTTAACCGCTAGTTACAGAATCTGTGTTTAACACAAAGCTAACATTAGTCAAGTGTGTTGAAAGCTCTGTCCAAGCTAATTAGCACAGCCAGGGACTGAGCCTCGTTAACTTAATGAGAACTGAACAAGATGTTAAATCTATTCGAAAACTGTTTTTCCAGCCATAATGAACTAGGAAATTTTAGATTATATAATAAGAAAGTTAAAGGTATATATCTCTCTAAAACTTTTAATAATGGTTATTAACTTTGTTTTAAATTCATTACATACGATAATTGTTTTTGTTAATTTAATTTTCCGGTCAAATAGCATCTGAAAGAATTTTTTTCTAGCTAAGTCAATAGAGCGGTTAATTATTTGCTCGAATGGCTTAGCTTGGGGCTAGACGATGCTGTGTGCATTGTCCGGCATTATTTATTTATTGACATATTTCACTTTCAAAATTAACGTGAGATATACCATTCATTTTGTAAAAACGGGAATTACTCAAGAAAATCATAATTCGCGGACGGGCATTCCATCCCATGATGATGATTTTCTTGACAAATCGAAACGTGTCGGAATAATCTTCGACGTTACAATACTACCTGAGTAATTCCCGTTTTTACAAAATGAATTTATTGACATGTTAAAAATTGATTCGAAAAAACTTTAATCAAAGCCAATTAGAGCCTGCGAATAATTATTAAGCTATCTCATCTGGCATTGGAAGACCAGTTGTAAGGTTGGTAGGTTCTAAGGGAGCCTTCATCATTTCAGCCGTAGAACCTCCACTGCAGGACAGAGGCCTCCCTCATGGATCTCCTTGTACTGACCATGAGGGGGTTGCCATCCTCGCCACGCTTAGCAGGCGGGTTGGCAAGCGCAAAAAAACGAAAAGACACTGCTGCCCATCTTCCGGTGGTATTTCTTGACTGAACCTTACTGCACTCACGGGCAAGAGAGGAGAGGCAACATTCGACTGCCAGCACCTTATGGTTTAAGCTTACCGAAGCAATATCTAAATAAATTAAGTGTTATCATTAAATACGTGGATAGCGCGCAGCAAGTGTGTGTAATGCAATAACAATAAACATTTACGAGGCATTCACATTACGATTTTTGGTCATTGCAAAAGATTTTATAGTCAGGTGCATTTCTATCGTAAAAGTCTAAAAAGCGATATCCAACATTTTATATTCTTTACTGTTTCGTATAAAAATGTTAAAATATAGAACATAAAATGGTACAATTATCGAAATTATTGTTACCGGAATTGTGGAATAAGCCTCAAAATTGGCATGGGAATTCGTTTGGAAAATTTGGTTATGGAATTTCCCAAGGGGTGCACCTGCTTGTACTGTACGAAACTAACCACAGATTCAATGGCGATAATAATGCGGAACCACACTGGCAACCCAAACTCACGGCCCACTTATGCGCACGTGTTTAATAAGCATTAAAATAATTGAGAGTCGGTTTTATACAAAGTTAATTACGTTAATAAGATAAAAATATGGGGCCCTTGTGGCGAGTTATGCATCAGTGAATCCAACTAATTTGCGATGTCCTGCGGAATGGTTTACGAATTTACGTTAGTGGGTAATGGCGTAAAATCCTTAAATATTTTCTCTTTCGCACGCGCGGCTAGCTTATATGGTTTAACTATAAGAGCTCAAACCATTTATAGATGGGTATTTGAACGAAACTTGGGATGAAATCTGCTCCAACCCCGTCAAACGTAGCTTAAGACCAAATAAAATTGTTAAATGCTGCTATAAAAGTTAGAAAAGAAGCGAACAGAAGAACTTAATTCGGTCGTTATAGTCATCAACTCTCGTGTCATCTAAAGTGAACCGATTCAATGATGCGCTTTATTCTATTCATTTGTGTTGTTTTATTTTGTAACAAAATGCCTACTGTGCAGTACAACTACTTTAATGGTGTTTTAACATGTGCCTCATATGCACGTACGATTAAAGCAAAAATTGGTTTCGCCAGTCATCTTAGGGCGCACCAACGGAATGTAATTTAGCCAGAACAATGTCGGCGCGCCGTAGCCGAAATCGGCTTGGAGTGTCATCGTCGTCATCATCATTTTGTAATTTATGTTATAATGACGCATCAATAAGGTCCATATGGGCGCACTGTATAAAGTACACTTTGGTTTGATTTCATTTGAAGCTTCCTTAGAAATACGTTTTATAAGGAAGTTTTGTAAGGAAGTATTGACATGCTCTTTCTTTTAAATATAGCCGTCTAAGCTGAGAGGATATTATAGGTGCTGGACGACGGTACGATTAGCAGATATTTGTTCAGGGTGTTCTAGATGTTTTTCTATTATTTATTTATTATTATTATTATGAGCCACTTTCATCCCACTGCTGGGCAAAGGCCTCCCCCCATTCCTCCCAGACATCTCGATCTTGAGCCGCTTCACAGTATAATGTTACTCTCGTGTTTTCAACAGCATAATGTAATAAGTATATCAGTCATCTAGTACCCATAAAAAAACTATGCTTAGCTTGGGGCTAGATGATGCTTTGTGAATTGTCCAGCATTATTTATTTATTTATTCATTTATAAAAGATGTGAAAGGCCAATACACATTAGTTTTGAGATTATTCATCCTATTTGTATAAAATTTTCTTTTTCCTTTACACGGGAAAGTTTCATTAACCTTTCTGTTATGTATTAAAATGTAGTCTCCTTTAATTTCACCATAAGCAATCTGCGCAATACCGTTTGATGAGAGTGGTAGCTGTCTAAGGATGGCCTGAATGTGTGGTCTCCCAACTTGCTCGATGGATTACGATACTCGTCACATCGTAAGTACACTACGCAACCGTCAGTCGGTCATTTCGGTGATTTATCAGAGTTCTTGCGACGTTTTATCCAACGCCGACGAGAATAAATTTAATTTGCCTTTAGCTGCTTTGGTATTTATTCAAATTTGTGTAATCAATCACTGGATTGTTATGAAAGTGTGCGATACGATTTCGGCTTTGCATCATTCAACAAGGTTGAGCATCTCATAGAGCTTCTTATGATAACTAAGGCTAAATTCACGAGGCCAATGCAGCGAGTTAACATTTTAAAATTAATATTGCGGGACTTCAACACAGCACCATCTAGCCCCAATGTAAGCATATCTTGTGTAGAACTACTGTCTACATCCATCGCTGTACTTCTTTTCCTCACTTGAAAAAAAAGTTATCTGAAGCGAACGTATTCAATTATGTGCTTTATTCAATGTAAATGTGACTTGTTCTTCTTTTGTAAATTGATTATTCTAAGTAGCGTTTTGCTCTATCTAATAAATACTTATTTCAATAAGAAACCTCATGGATCTCCAAGATGAGGGGGGTGGTTGTTATACCCTCCACACTTGGCAGGCGAGTTGGCGATCGTAGTACGGGATGTTGATACATGGAAAGACGCTACTGCCCATCTTTCAGAGGCTTGGCAGATTCTTACTGCATCCACGGGCAAGAGAGGAGAGGCAAAATTCTACATCCCACGGTATTCTCCAGATAAAATAAACCTTTTTTTCCCCCGGTATCGGTTTGATGCCGGAGATTGATGTAACGTCCTGCGTCTCAGCCGGCTATTTAACCAACTGCGCCACGGAGGTCGTCTACATTACATACTATTATTAAAATATATACTATTTTCTTATTAGCAGTTAATGTAAAACTAGCTTGGATATCGTGGACTGCTTGGACATATTTTTATCTCTAGAGAAGAATGGTAGTAGCTGTATAAAATACTGTTTCTAGGCTTGACTGTTTATTATTACTCGTTTGTACATACAAATAACTGTAAGCTTCAGACATATTGGCATGTTCTTTTCTCTGAATATAGCCGACTAAGCTAAGAGGCTGGGCAAGCCTAATCTATCTCACAAAGTAACAGAAACTGCAGCGTCCCGTACAGAATGAGCATTATTTGCTGACGCTGTATACATCTATACTAATATTCTAATGAGGTAAATTTTATGAGTTTGTGAGATTGTAGGGGGTAATCTCTTGATCTACTGAACCGATTTTCAAAATTATTTTACTAATAGAAAGCCACAATATTGTGAGTGTCACAGGCTATAAATTACCGCCCAACGAAGTGGGCACCGGATCAGCTAGTCTTCTTGACTTGACGTTCCCCGCAACTTCTTTCGCGGTTTGATGCTCTACTTGTATATTATTTGCTGTAGGGTTATACGATTTAGCCTTCCTTAATAAATCAGCTATCCGACACTAAAATATGTTTTGATTCGAGCAAGTTGTTCCTGAGATTAGCGTGTTCAACTTAACAAACTCTTCAGCTTTATTATATATGTATATTTTATATGTAAACTTCCTCGGTCGACCCAGACCGATATATATATATAAAAGGCTCATTAGAACACAGAAATAGCCACAGCTAGAAACACCACAGTAATTATATTAATAGTTATGGAATAAAATTAAGGAAAAAAAGTCAAATAATGTTTATAGATTTTTACCCAAAGGTCACATAGAAAATTAAATGTCAATTTACAAAAGAAAAACAAAACCATTTATACTAATAAATAGGACCTAATTAAATTAATTCGCATAAGTTTTACTTTCTAATGCGGGAAAGAAGCGAAAAAGAAACAAGACAACGAATACTTTTCAACCGACTTCAAAAAGAAGGAGGTTCGTAATCGACTGTATGTTTTTTTTGTTTGTTTTTTACGCAATTATTCCGCTAATTATGAATGGATTTTGATAATATTTATAAACGGTAGGTGAAAATTCGATTGCGATAATGGGATTGATGAGGAATTAAATAATTGTATTAGTAGACACTGGACGGCAAAGTTTTTAATTTTGTTTTTTTTTTTTGTTTCACTTTAAAAAGTTAAAAAGCAAACATTAAAATGTTTGCTTGTTTTTGCACCCAGTTCTGATGATGGGATCCATGATAATTTGAAAGAAATACTCAAATATAATAGGCGCTTATAGCGGCAGGGGTGTTTTCAGCAACAAGTTAAGGATTTTATCATTTGAAGACGGTTTTTAATTAAAGAAGAATTATTAAAGATATAATTATCCTTGTTTTAGTAGCTCTAGTGTGTCTCACCTTTCGTTTTCATCATGTGACAAGGTCTTATAAAGAAACTACCTCGTAAAAATGACAAAAACTATTTCTAAATGATCCACTTTTGGTAAATGTTGAAGCAAAATGATTTATTTATTGCGTCATAAACTTGTAAGGATTTCCTGTCGTGTATATTTACATCTGTGCAGTTACGCAAACGATGCTGTTAATTTATATTTTATTTTCATATTCATCAAAATTTTATATCTTGTAATTATAAATCATAGAGTTATATCAGCAATTAACCTTATGAGGTATTTTTCTTATATTAATTATATTGCAACTGGTTGGCTTTGGAGCGCCTTTTGTGGTTAAAATCCTACAACTATTTAACTGTATTCGGCCACTGCAGCGACTTGACTTGATGGATGTTTGATTTTAACTAGTTTTTTTCTTTATTTTTCGACATATTCTTTATATTTGGTTAAGTCAAGGTTAAGTTAAGAACCAATTTCTCATCATCATCCTTTCAGCCGTAAAACGTCCACTACTGAACATAGGCCTCCCTCATGGATCTGCAAGTACTAATCATGAGGGGTTTTGGCCATACTCACCACGCTTGGCAGGCGGGTTGCCGAGCGCAGTGTGGTATGTTGATACACGGAAAGACGGTGCTACCCATCTTCCGGAGGTACCACTTAGCAAGCCCTTACTGCATCCCCGGGTATTAGAAGAAGGGTAACATTCTACTGCCGGCACCCCACGGCATCTATGTGTAAAAAAACATAATTGAAAGTCTTAAACAATTAGTTAGATTTTTGTAATGGAATATATAATGAAAATTCATCATTTATTCCTTTTTACTTGACATTGAAACATGCGTATTTATGTTCACTTAAATGTGATGTAGCAGTATTTTAAATTAACTTAAACGTAAAAAAAATACAAAGCTGTAATTATAGTTATCAAAACTGTACACAGAAGGCCTTTAAACAAATTAGTCCAGTTAATTTTAATAACACCGTTTGTGCATTGTTTGCTCACGATTGGTTTATTGCTGTACAATTGTTGTGTATTATAATAAATACTATACAAAAATATACGTTATAACCAATTTGAACCTTTACAGCCGCACTATAATATTACTATTCCGAAAGTTTGTTTAGATATTTGTTACTCCTTCAAGCAAAAACTCCGGATCAGGTCAAGCTCAAACTTCGCACATGTATAAATGTAGACTAGTCCTGTGGTGCCGGCAGTAAAATTTTGGCTCTCTTCTCTTGCCCGTGGATGTAGTAAGAACGGTCTTCATCAGGTCGTCATCGCCAATCTTGTAGGTGGGACGTCCTACGCTGCGCTTGCCGGTCTGTGGTCTCCACTCGACAACTTTTCGGCCCTACCGGCCATCTGTCCTTCGAGCTACATGGCTGCATACTAATTCGTTTGACTATGTCGGTGACCGGAGTTATTCTACGGATCTTCTCATTTCTAATAGCGATCCCGTATTTCATTAAAGTGACGTAATTACAATAGTAAAACGTGGACTGAGGGAGACCGCCTACAAACTGACGCGAAAAGCTAGCTTGAAATGAAATGTCTTAAGCGCCAAAATAGTAATTCTCCTTAAAAAAACTATTGGTAACTATGTAAAATCCATCTACTATTTTGAAAAGGGTGTATAGAATTATATGTGCATAAAAACTAGAGCCTTAAATCGGCTTCGTTCACCTGTAAAGTGAAAATCTATGTTTTTGCGAAGCAGTTTTTGGGTTTTTTTTTACTATTACGTTATTAACCAATCGTGTAAACCAACTTCCAATTTGAAGTAAAACCATGAAAAATTTTAAAATATAAAATGTCAATTCAGATTGTTTTATAACTGCTGAAAATAGTTTAAATCCCCCTGACGCCAACATCATCAATGCGTTGTCTCGACGTGTAATAAGTTTGTCTATTGACCATTGTAAAGCTTTTTTTATTCGCCATGGGGTGCCGGCTATAGAATGTTGCCTCTCCTCACATGCCCGTGGATTGAGTAGATAGAGTATGCTTTATTGACACAAAAAATACAAACAGTAGAAAATTAACAAAAAGACAAATAATGAGGCACAATGGGCGGCCTTATCGCTAAAAGCGATCTCTTCCAGGCAACCTTTGGATGGGCAGTATGAGTCTGCCAAGGGATACGTCCGGAAGATACGCTCGCAAATCCGCCTGCCAAGCGTGGTGAGTATGGCAACTACCAGTCATAATCAGTACATGGATCTCCAAGTCGTTAAGGGAAGGCCTATGACCAGCTGTAGAGGTTATAGCTACGGTTGAGATGATGATAATGTTATGGGGCTATGTAAGGTCAATCCACCTGTAATTGCAACATCTTCGTAAAACACAGTAACTACTCTACAGAAATTAGTGTTAATTCATCAATATAACTGTTTTATGCCCCAGACTCAGATGCTTGCCTAATTAGTGTTAAGGTTTTATAGTTGTTTAATGGACAATTAGGGCGATTCGTTCTACTATTAAGTAAAACCAATTATGTAACTTATTACTAAACAGAGAATCCAACCGAGCCAATGTTTGACGGTACTATCATGGCTACATTCTCTAGTTGTGAGCATAGCAAAAAGCTTTTTTTATTTCTACCACCCGACTATTTCAAGCAACCTTTTCTAATGCACCGTGGGGTGCCGGCAGTAGAATGTTACCCCTCCTCTCATAACCATGGATGCAGTAAGAGCCTGCTAAGAGATACCTCCGGAAGATGTGCAGCAGCGTCTTTCCGTGAATTAACGTCGTACTGCGCTCGCCAACCCACCTGCCAAGCGTGGTGAGTATGGCAACTACCCCTCATGGATATCCATGATCAGTAGTGGACGTTTTACGGCTGAAATGATGTATGAGGAAGAACCTTTTCTAACCGACTTAAAAAAGAGGTTCTGAAGTAATCTGTATTTTTTTTTTGTTCCGTTATTTATGAACCGAAAATATAGAAAATTATTTTGGAGTACGACTAGATTTTTACACACTTTGAATTAAGACCCATTTTTTCAAAACTTACTCAAATGCTAGAGCGAAAATAAAGCGATTTCGGCATATTTCGCTCAATGCTGATATCATACATTCATCATACTCATACACAGAAAACACCCAAGATGACAAGTATCAAGCATTTTGGGAGTTGTCTGGTTACGCCGACAGCATTGCGAGCGTAACTTAATTTAAACGTTAGATAAACGACATTGCATAGTTAATTATCTATAGGTAAACTAAGGGTTGGTTTACTTTTCTGGGAATTTTGTGTAATCCCATATTGGGCTATTACGCGATGTTCCTACGTGTCCGTGTGTGCGTACACTATAATCCACACGACGGATATTTTGCTGCGTATGCACTCTGCATTTTTTCTAATGTCGGTCACCTTGACTGACAAGACAGTTGCAATAAAGACGCCTCGCAGGACGGTCGCACGCACTCAATTATATTTCCCGCATATGTCTCTGTCGCGTTCGTTCGTTGGAATTGTGACGGAGCCACAAAATAGTTGCCAGCCAAAGGAATTCGCCTCCCTGTGTAGTGAAGTGAAAGGATTCCCGCGCAGCCCTGGACCCTCAACGATTGCCGGACTTGCCAGGTTAGTAAGCCTTCCTAACTACCTAGTGATTTTAGCCTGTGCAACGTCGTTATAATTACTATACGCATCTTTGAGAAACCTAGACTTATTGGATTTCAGCCAGTCCATCCCACCTTGGGAAACGCATATTAACCCAAATGATATAATCGGTTAGCTTTAGGGTCTATCGTACCATGCATCGCGGCATGCGGCCGGTTATATCTACCATATATTTGGTCCTTCGAGCCGGATAGAAATCTAAAATTTTGGGTTTATTACCACGTGCAATTGCATATAATCATCATAGGAAACTCGTCCTTATTGCGTTACATGTAAGGTCCATTTTGTGTCCGCACTTGTACTCGAAGTCCCGTTATAAAATTATTTAAATTCGCATTTTTCCTAACTGATTCACAAATAGGTGTGTATAAGTTATTTACTACTTTAGTGTTTCATGTTGTGAAATAGATTTTACGTTAAATTGCGTTAATTACGCTAATTTTTCATTATTTTATTTAATTGACGGTGGTTTCGTGGAAAGTTTCGTGGCACAAAGATTGGTCTGGTTAACTTTGTTAGCGAATCCAAGTAAGGATCGCCACTATAACATCTTGTTGGTTTATTTTTAACCTAATAACTAAACATTGAGTTTATTTATTTACATCGCAAAAATATTACAGTCCACACCGCATTTATTGAAGAATTTTAGTAGGTTCTGAAGTAACTTATTTACTAGGTTATTTGTTCTTAAGACAAGATAAATTATTTCTCACTCTTACGTACATAAGTACCTATTATTTCGCATGCACAGCAATTACGCTCGTGCTATCTATACTGTTCCTTTATCGTGCCAGCTTGGTCAGTTAGGGCCTATGTATACTTACTAACGCTACTGGTAGGATAGGTATTTATTTTGTTTTATCCTTACGCGTCGTATTGCACGTTCGCTAGGGTTCCGCATGGTCGGGAAAATAGTTCCGTACCTACCTATTTTTTGTTTTTTAAAAAATATAAATATTTAATACTTTGTTTTGCATCCATTAGCTTAGGCTGGAATTTCGCTTGGGCGGATAAGTGGTTCCGTACCAATTTTATGTTAAAGTTTTTATTTTTTTTTTATTTTTAAACACAAATTTTTAGTTTAAAATGGAAGACTTAAATAACAAACTTAAACTTTACGAAGGCAAATGTGCTTCATATTTTGGTCGCGTTCAAAAAATATATGATTCAATTTCAAATCTCAATGACGAAAAGTCGAGAAATACTTTCATTGCGAAAGCCAGAACAGTCGATCAAATTAGAAACGAAATTATAACTACAATTGATAATATAAATATTTTGTCAATGAAAATTAATCCCGACTATGAGGTTAATTACAACACGTTGTCGGCCTTTGACGATCTTTCGTGCGAAATTAAAAATGTATTGAGTTCATTGACCCCAGCTCCCCCTACTAAGGATTATGCTATGAGTAGTACTAATTCGACGAGTAGTAGACTCGGTTCAAGTTCAGGGTCATGTCATATCAAAATACCGAGAATCGAACTGCCTACCTTTGAGGGCGACATTCAAACTTTTCCGTTTTTCTATGAAACATTCAAACGTGTAATACATTTAAATCCCGATTTATCGGACTCAGATCGTATTCACTATTTACTAAGTCATCTCAAGGGCAAGGCTCAAAGTGTTGCCGCCGGTATTGTCCCCGCTGCAGAGAACTATCGCGTAATCTGGGACGCGCTTATCGCAAAATATCATGACACGCGCGCATTAGCAGTTAGTTATCTCAATCAGCTGTTTTCTATAAAATCAGTTGGTACTTCGCCTGCTAATGTTGAACAGGTATTTGATAAATTCACTGCAATTGTAGCAGGACTCAAGCAATTGAAAATAGATAACATGGATGATTTTATTTTCACGTACGCGGGTCTTAAGTTATTAGACTCCGACATCGCAAAACATTACGAAATGTCGCTTCGCAATTTGAAAGATCCTCAAGAGGTAGATTATAATTACTTCGTAAAGTTTGTACGCGAACAAATAAAAATATTATATCGCATCGCGCCGTCGAATGCTGAAAAGTCGACTGCCGGCCGCAGCGGCGCCAGTGCGGCGTCTGCTACGTCTTCTAGGGCGCATGTATCTACATCACCTAAATGTTCGCTCTGTCATTCATCGCATATCCACTTATATAAGTGCAGTGCCTTTTTAAAATTAAACGCGAATGACAGATTTAAATTCATTAAGGAACACAATATGTGTGTCAACTGCCTTAGTGCGCAGCATACAGCGTCTAAATGTCAGTCTTCTTCCACTTGTAAGAAGTGCCAGGGTAAACATCATTCCTTGTTGCATTTCGAACAAAGGCCACAGAAACCAGCTGCTAGTGTCAGCACCGCACCGGCTACTAGTGCCGAAGAACCTGAGCCATCGCAGGAACGGGTTTCTTTTTGCACGCACTCAGCCACGGTTCAAAGGTCGTCTCGCACTACTGAAGTGCTAGCTACTGCGAAGGTATTAGTGGTAGGTAGGAAGGGCAAGGATGCTGTTATTCGCTGTCTTCTGGACCCAGGTTCCCAGAAGAACTATATAACTACTCGATGCTGTCGTAAGCTCGGGTTACCTATCCGCGAGGATTCGGTGGTTACCGTCAAAGGTATTGGTGGTACCTCTCAACCAGTACGAGGTTCAGTTGAACTCAAATTTAGTTCGCGTTTCCGTGTGCAACCCAAGTACAACATCGACGCTCTGGTTCTCGACGAGATAACGGGTCAGCTCCCGTTATGCCCGATAGATGTCGCTAACTTCAATCACATTGATTCGAGGCTACTTGCCGACGATACTTGGGCTACGCCGGGGAATATTGACATTCTGTTAGGAGTAAAACTTTTTGCTAAGTTATTGCAACCAGGTCATGTATCTTCTACCGCGGGATGTCCAGACGCATTAGAGACAGTGCTTGGCTATATATTAATGGGAGACGCACCTGTCTTAGAACGTCCGAAAGCCACCCTGTCGTTTTTCGCTACTTCCCCTTTGGAAAGCTGCGACTTGCGCAAGTTTTGGGAGATAGAGGAAGTTCAACCCTCTTCTATCACTAGCGTGGATGATAAATACTGTGAACAGTTTTATTGTTCCACCACTACTCGCACCCAATCTGGCAAGTATGTCGTTGCTTTGCCATTGAAGACAGACGCATCGGCGTTAGGTAATTCTTTCGAAATTGCACGTCGTAGATTTATTAGCCTCGAACGAAAACTTAAATCGCATCCTAACGTCAAATTACTCTATGATGACGTCATAAGAGATTATCTAAAAAATAATTACGTTTCCCTTGTGCAAGGAATTATTCCTGGCGAGGTATCTTACTACATCCCGCACCATGCTGTAATTCGCGAAGACAAGGCAACCACCAAGTTACGCGTGGTTCTTGATGCGAGCGCGAAGACAGCCAATGGTACATCACTAAATGATATTCTCTACGCAGGTCCAGTTCTTCAGTCGGACCTTTTTAATATTCTTTTAAATTTAAGATTCTACGCTGTAGCTATAACGGCTGATGTTAAAGCTATGTACCTCAGAATTTCAGTACGTCCTGAAAATCGTCCTCTTCAGCGTATACTATATCGCTTTCACGAAGACGAGGAATTGCAAATTCTGCAATTTTCCGTTCTTCCCTTTGGGTTCAAATGCTCGCCCTTTGTCGCCATCCGCACCATTCAACAATTGTGTAAGGATGAGGGTCAAAATTGTCCTCTCGCAAGCGAGATTCTAAATAGAGATATTTATATCGATGATATCGCTAGTTCTATTCCTAGCATTGCGCTAGCAATAGATTCCGCTCACCAACTGATTAAGTTGTTTTCACTTGGTGATTTTGAGTTGACTAAATGGTCAAGTAATAGCCCTGAGGTTCTTCAGGCTATTCCCGAGTCACTGCGGCTCGCGCACAGTGTCGATCTAAGTAAGGATCCGACTCTAAAGGTTCTTGGGCTTCGTTGGTTTCCCGACGAAGACTATTTCGCATTCCAAGTCAATTCTGACAATCGCCCTTGCACGAAGAGAAATATTCTGTCGTCTATCGCTCGCCTCTTCGATGTTCTGGGTTTAGTCGCGCCCATGATCTTGTACGCCAAGCTATTGATCAAAGATCTTTGGCTTGTAAAAATTGGATGGGATGATGTCCCACCAAACCGCATAGTTCGTCTGTGGCAGCAGTTTCAAGATGAACTGCCGCATATTTCGCAGCTTAAATTCACACGCCACATTGGCGTAATTGAAAACTGTAAAGTTTCATTAGTTGGGTTTGCAGACGCTAGCGAGAAAGCCTACGGTGGTGCTGTCTACGCCCACGTAGTTAAACCAGATGGAGACATAACCATCTCGCTAGTATGTGCAAAGTCCAAGGTCGCTCCTCTTAAAGTTATTTCGCTGGCTCGTCTGGAGCTATGCGCCGCATTGCTTTTATCAACTTTGATAAAGCGAGTTTTTGATCTTTATTCCTCCCGATATGCCATTGAGGCTGTCGTAGCATTTTCAGACTCAACTGTAACTTTGAGTTGGATCCACTCTTCGCCACATCGCTGGCACACGTTTGTGGCCAATCGCATAGCCAAGATTCACGAAAATCTCTCGGCAAAACACTTCTTCCATGTAAAAGGATCAGATAATCCTAGTGATTGTCTTTCCCGCGGTTTGACGCCAGCCCAGCTTGTCCATCATCCACTGTGGTTGACTGGACCGCCCTGGCTCAAACTGCCCCGCCACGCATGGCCTATAAAGCCATTCGTTCCAGGTCAGACGCAAGAGCTTCCCGAAATGAAGCCAGTTGCTCTACCTGCTTTATCGCCGGAAATGTCAAAGGTGAATTCTCCTGCCGAAGACATTCTGTATAACCTCTCCAATAGGTTTTCCTCCTGGAAAAAATACTTGAAAACAATTTGCTTTGTTTACAAATTTCTAAAGGGGCTTCCTATAGGCCCAATAACCGCGCTCGATTTGAACTTTGCTGAATCAGTTGTGTGGCGAACTGTTCAACGAATTCATTTTGAATCCGATGCAAAATCGTGTCTTCGTGAACTCTACCAATTCTTATCGCATGAATATAGCACATATTGGGAGAAGGAACTGGCGGATGATAACTCGCGACCGCTCTACGCGCTTAGCTCCGATCCGTCAGAACCCGCCGCATTAACTCCTGCACATTTTCTTAACACGAAACCACTCGTCTTTTTCCCTGCTCGCGAGGTAACTGAAACGCGCTTACATCTTATTTCGCGACAGGAACTAAATGATCAACTTGTTCATTCTAAATGGAACACACCTGCTAATCCTTTACGGACTGGTATGGTTGTTGTTTCTATGCAGGACAACGTTATGCCTCTACATTGGCAGATAGGCTTAGTGACTGAAGTCTATCCGGATAAGAACGGGGTAGTTAGAGTCGCAACGATCAAGACTCAGAGTGGGTTTTTTCAACGGCCAACAGTTATGTTGTGCCCTTTGCCAACACAATAAGTTTTGGTATCTAATTTTTATAATGCAGAAGTTAGGTTTAATTAAATTTATTAACTAGTTTATAAAATTCCTTCATAAATTTAGTTTCTTTCATAAGGTAGAGTTTTCATGATGATAATATGCAATTGTTAATTGTTGTTTCCTCTTTTTTGTTTTGAAAGATTAGGACCTTTCAAGCCGGGGAATATGGTTACGCCGACAGCATTGCGAGCGTAACTTAATTTAAACGTTAGATAAACGACATTGCATAGTTAATTATCTATAGGTAAACTAAGGGTTGGTTTACTTTTCTGGGAATTTTGTGTAATCCCATATTGGGCTATTACGCGATGTTCCTACGTGTCCGTGTGTGCGTACACTATAATCCACACGACGGATATTTTGCTGCGTATGCACTCTGCATTTTTTCTAATGTCGGTCACCTTGACTGACAAGACAGTTGCAATAAAGACGCCTCGCAGGACGGTCGCACGCACTCAATTATATTTCCCGCATATGTCTCTGTCGCGTTCGTTCGTTGGAATTGTGACGGAGCCACAAAATAGTTGCCAGCCAAAGGAATTCGCCTCCCTGTGTAGTGAAGTGAAAGGATTCCCGCGCAGCCCTGGACCCTCAACGATTGCCGGACTTGCCAGGTTAGTAAGCCTTCCTAACTACCTAGTGATTTTAGCCTGTGCAACGTCGTTATAATTACTATACGCATCTTTGAGAAACCTAGAATTATTGGATTTCAGCCAGTCCATCCCACCTTGGGAAACGCATATTAACCCAAATGATATAATCGGTTAGCTTTAGGGTCTATCGTACCATGCATCGCGGCATGCGGCCGGTTATATCTACCAATATGAAATGTGTAAATGATATGTACTTACAAAAAAAAAGTATTTAAGTATTCTATCAATCGTCTGGTTTCCGTCGTAGTCGTCGTTAGAACTAGATGCCGTTGTGTTTGTCTAGCATTATTATATTGATTTGTTTCCGGTTTCAAGAATGGTTGCCGGTGAAATTTCAGGCAGATCAGGACTTAAATGCTAAACTATATAATTTGTGTATAGTTGGTGTACTTATGCACAAACAAAATTCAAATTAGCCTTCGAATGATGAACAATTATTTAAAGCCGAGACAGTATGGGTATTTATATTATCTGGCAGTTGATTAAAGACTACCTAAGCAGCAAAAAAGAACATGCAAAATAAATAATGAAGTCGGAACGATGTACGGAAACGACCAACCGCAATGCTCATCGAGTTCCAAAAGCCCAGCTGACCACGCCGACAGGACATAGCGACCGCACTGACCTTGTTACCTTAATGTACCCTAATTTCACCGCCGTCCGCCGCAAATGCACCAAAAAACTGACACGTCATTCTGTTTGCACGACTGGTCAATAACTTTAGTACCGTGCGAGTGCCAACTGAGCCGAGCCGACACACACGCGAGCAACTTGTATACACCTCATCTCGATGCCATGTCATCGTTTGTCAGCGACTCCAGCGCCGCGCGGTAGGTACATGCAAAGCGTTAATTTTCCATGCTCACCCTATAAAAACATCGCTACCGAGAATTCACTTAGCTCCGCGTACATTTTCTCCGATTATCCAAATGACAATCGTAACGAATCTCTCTTATTTTTGTGAAAGCCGGTAGTGATTGCGGTGGTCGCAATCGATTTGACCCGATTTATCTCGAACGTTGATGGTCCATGTAGAGGGATTGAGAGCTGATTAGAGAACCGATCGGATCTTAGGGCGGAGGGCAGATTGCTGATAAGCCGCCAACGTTTGCAGCGCATGCGTAATTAGAGATAAACAGAAAATAATTGGCCGCAATCACGCGCTATAAGGCAAACTTGCGATAACCACTGCAAGCTCTAACGCCTGCTTCGCGGAAGCTTAATAATAGAAACTAGTTTGCTAACAACATATTTAGGCTAGTTATACATTAAAAGACAGCTTGTAAAACTTGTTAGAGCCAAGGACTGTTCTTTAATTTCCTTAATGCCATAGGTGCCTAGACTGTAGTGGACCAGTAGGTAGGTACTTCTTTAGAAACATCAAAACATGATACGTAGAGTTCTCCCTGATGAATGAATGATGTTTTAAAAAGACGCGTTCTGAATCAGAATGTTACTACGTTCTGATTCGGAACGCGTCTTTTTCCCTCCATTACATTATCAGAAAATAAAAACAAAAATCCCTCTCATTGAAATTCAGTAAAAAGAGAAACTACTTTTTGAGAAGGTTCCAATCTCTAGTATATGATTGCTTCATTAGGGTCATAGTTCACAGTTGCACTATTTCTACCCATCACAAATAGAGACGTAATCATAACACCGCGGAATAATAAAACATCGGTGTGAATTGCATAAAAACTGGCAGTTAACCGGCAATTACATAGTATATTTCTAGAGGCTGTTCATCTTTTGTTGGTATCATTGTGATTACATGTCGTTATCTCCGGCGCGATACGTGAGGTGAGCCTGCAGAGTCGGCTCTCACCTCGGGGACTCAGCCGCAGATTAACGACACGAAATCGATGTTTGTACACGTTCGACCTCTCCAATAATAGGAGCTGATCGATCTGCGAAGCGGTAAATTGCCAACAGACACACTCGGAAAATAACGAACCAACTGTATATCATTGTACAGATAGCGCGCCGACGAATAGGTACCCGCAACGCAAACACTGTAATTGTCAGATTGTCAATACAAATTGCCTTTGCGCAACCATAATTTCAGTAGAGTAACCCCATGACTTGTAATAGCGCGATTAGAAAGAATCGTAAATAACTGAAGCGCATTCAACCGAGACGCCTCCTCTCGATGAATCTTCATTAGCGGTAAAACATATGACAGTTTAATCTATGACCAATGTACGCCTCGCAGTAAATTGCACTCGACCCGCTCAAAACAGATGGAGTAATGAATCAATCCTTGCGGTGAAGGTTTTCCACAAACATGTCCAAGCTCTCAATCGGCGCCCAACGGCGACGGCGGCGGAGGCCCTTAATTGACATATGTCAGAAAGTGTGCGCCTGACCCGCGGGTCATGCGTGAAGCATACCGCTGTAACTTTCGCCGCGGCTATGCCACCTCGTCGTTTAAACACCAATCTCGTTCAGTGTGTTTTGCCACACTTCTAAGTTTTACCCTGCTCTGCCCATTACGTAAACATGCGTTTTCAGATAGCGTAAATTACGAGAGAAATCTCACAGCGGTAGACTTGCAGGAAGCCGTTTACATGTAACACTTTCGACTATGCTTTATTTCTGAGAGCAAATCGTTCACCTTGTTGCAACGCTAAGCGATTAAGAACGAACCTATATCTAGAATACAGGTGTATCTGAAATGTCGATATAAATAGTGGGTAATCGTGATTGTTGTGGAGAGGTTAGGCGAAGGTGCCGGCTCACCCCGCGCTCCGCATTCCTGCCGAGTCCTGAACCGCGCTGAACTTTGCTCTTATTGTCAATTCGTGATCATTGGTGCGTCTCGTTTATTCTACAGCCAGCCTTCAAACTCATTTCGAAAAACATGTAACACCCAAATGTGAACAAAGTAACTGGCGCCATACCGACCGACTGTCGGTCGGTTCGTAGACTGACTTTGACAACATGTTACTAAAAATAATGTCGAAACATCCGATAAGTAAATTAAAAATAATAACTCTCAGCGGTTATAACTTATCTTTCTGTCAGTAATAACTTAAAAATATAAATTCTCACAAATGTTACGCTGAAATAAAGCAACATTATCTGCTATAAAGCTGATGTAGTCTCGCGTTAACTATGAAACGTACAATTAACTTTGACCTCATGGCCGTCTTGTTTTAAAACTTTTTGTGGCAAGTTATTCGTCATTTTCATTCGGTGTCGTTAAAACTGCTTCGCGATAAAACTGTTTTCTTGGACATAGAGCATTAAGTTCTCGCAGTAAATGAACATAAAAATTATAGTCAGCGATTATAAAGGTTGATTACAATAACAATTACCTATGTCCTACATATTTCAAGTGAAGACAGCTTCTTTCAGTGTCAGTTTTGTTTCTTTAGACATTCTGAAGAAACACTAGCGATTATAAATAACACAAGCGATATGACTTGTTAAGCTTTCGCGATTTGTTAACATATTTTTTAGTTTTAAATTACAGGATTTTCAGCGTTCTTGGTCGCGGGAGGACTGCAAAAATTAGAGTCCTCCCGCGACCAAGAACGCTGAAATGTGTTCGAAACGTCGGGAAAATAATAAAAAAGGTACACGATAAAATCCTGTAATTTAAAACTAAAAAATATGATAACACAAGCGAGTTGGCCTAGTGGCAATGGACAACAAACAACTAAGTGCAAGTGCATGTGTACACGTGCTCTAACGGTAAAATAAATCATCGTGAGGAAACCCGCGCCTTAAGCGGGCGGTCCATTACGAGATGAAATGCTAATAATTAATGATTCGTCTTACATTGATGCCGTTGATTTTAGAATCAACTCTAAAATGAAAATCATCATCATCATCATCGTATCGTAGGAAGTACACTACTGGACATAGGCCTCCCTCATTGTACCTACTGATCATGAGGGTTTGTTGCTATACTCACCACGCGTGGCGGGTGGGTTGGCGAGTGCAGTACGATACACGAAAATACGCTGCTGCCCATCTTCCGGAGGTATCCCTTAGCAGATTCTTACTGCATCCAGGGGTAAGAGAGGATGAGCACATTCTACTGCCGCCACCCCACGGATAATAAAACCAGCTAAGAGCGAGTGGGACTCGCGCACCGGCGGTTCCATGCCATCATATAATATAATAAATGTATGATAAAGGCGGTTTATATTTGTTGAAGATTCTTGACAGCGCCATCTCTTGTCTTGTCGTGATAGCGGGCGGAATTTTCTACACATTCGATGATTTCTAAAAAACTATGTAAATAAGAGAGTTCGTTATAATTATATTAACAGTGTATTTAATTTTAGTGATTTAGATTCAGGGGTACACAGATGTCTATCGTACAGGCTTTTAGTCTATTTAAGACATCTGAGGCCTCAAACAAATGATGCTATTACATTTTAATTAATAATTCATGTTCTAACTTTAAGCATTGTTATGTCCTTTTTGATGAGCAAATAAATTATTCATATTATTATTCTTATTATTAATTTTCCTGTAATCTTTACATACACTTCTATTAGCAATAAAAATTTCGGAGGTTTATCTCTGCAAAATCGGTGCTAAGGGGGGAGATAGGTATTTTTTCAACATTTTTGTAAATAGCTCGAAAACGATACGGCTAAAACAAGAACTAAAATCTGTTTAAAAATGTGCAAATGAATACCTTTTATATGATACCCTACATGACCTAGTCACTTCACTTTAAATTTGAGATTGATCCCCTTTCCGCCCTCCTTGCAATCATATTCAGAATATTTTTTACCATATTTTATATTCCATATTAGTGAAAAGCGTTATCTTATACCATTTCAAATTTCAATATCCATATGTGACAGACAGACAAAGTGATACCATAAGAGTTCCTTTTTACCATTTTGGTCCGGAACCCTAAAAATTAAATAAGTTCCTGTCCTGTCCGAGATGTCATTCGAGCGAGTCATAACCGCATCTCGCAGTAAATAGTTCGCTCCAGGCAGCCCCAGACTTATTGATCTATTCTTTTCTCTGGAGACAGGCCCTAACCGTACGTACCTAGGCTAATCCCATCCTATTATAATCTTCTCTCAAGCACTACAGCGTCCCATTCTGTCTGGTCTGGGTTATCAGTTGCTGACGCTGCATATTTTCACCGAATTTGATCACAGTGGCCTCACAACGCATATACATTATATATAATTATGTTACAAATAATTTGGCCAGCCCACTTTAGATTGCTAATTATATTTGCTACGTCGACGATTCTGGTCTTCTGTCATTTAACCTCGTTGTGGATTTTATCATTCAGTGAAGCTCCGAGCTCGCTTAGCGAGTCTTAACCGGAGGACCAGACGTACCGTGAGTGTGTAAGTAAATATTAGGTCTTTACCTATGAAATTGCCGTTTTGTATGGAATAAATGAAGATACTTTTTTTCCAAACTTTTTTATTTCTATTACTCAAAGTAACACCCTATGCAATCGACGCATCTTTGCCAACGCATTGGCAGTTTATTGATGCTCTTCTTGTAAAAATCAGCTGCACGGGAGGCAACAAACTTTTCAAAGGCATTTTGTACTGCCCCTCGGGAATTGAATTTTTTACCCACTAAAAAGTTGTCTAAATTTTGAAAAAAGTAATAGTCGGTAGGTGCAAAGTCTGGTGAGTATGGCGGATGAGGGAGAGCTTCCAACCCCAGCTCTTGCAGCTTGGAAACTGTCTGTTGTGCAGTATGGGGTCGCGCGTTGTCGTGAAGGAGCAGTGGGGACGACCGATTGACCAAAGCTGGTTGCAGATGTGCAAGCTTCTCCATCATTGTCTCCAGTTCTTTACAGTACACATCTGCAGTAATGCTCATGCCGTTTTATAAAAAAAACTGTGGTGAATCACACCCGCACTAGACCACCAAACAATGACCATCACCTTTTTAGGGGTCATTTTTGGTTTAGGGCATTGCTTTGGTGCTGATCCAGGATCTAACCAACTTGTTGATCGCTTTCGATTGTCGAACAGAATTCATTTTTTATCTCACGTAACAATTCGGTTCAGAATTCCTTCATTTCTTTGTCTGTTGAGCAGCGCGAGACAGGTCTCAACGCGTACGTTGCGCTCGCCAGCGCTAAGATCGTGGGGTATCCATCTATCAAGCTTTTTTACTTTGCCAATTTGTCGCAAATGGATCAATATTGTTTTGATGCTAACATCAAAAGCTGCTGCTAGCTCAGCTGTAGATTGAGTTTCGTCAGCTTCCACAAACGCCTTTAATTCATCATTGTTGACAATAGTCTTCGGACGGCCACGAGCTTCATCTTTCAAGTCAACATTTCCAGAACGGAACCGGGAAAACCAATAACGGATTGTGCGTTCGTTTGTATAGTTCTCTCCGTAAACGTTTTTGATGTTACGTGCCGTTTGTGTCGCGTTGGTGCCACGACGGAACTCATATTCCATAATTACACGATTTCTTAAGGTACCCATTGTGACGAAAAATGTTCAAATGTAATGAAAATACAACGCTAATCAATGAACAAAAGACTGAGTTTGTAAAAAGAATGTCATGTTTTTAAAACAAAATTAATTTGAATTTGAAATACCAAGCCATATCAAACTTTTTTTTATTTGAAATTACCAGTACTGAAGAACGGCAATTTCATAGGTAAAGACCTATTATTACAAATGGTTAACGAATACAAGTAATAAAACAAATAAGTTAAGCAACAATACCCGTTAAAGAATCTGAGATAGCCCCGAGCCAGACAACTCGTTGGCGCAACACGAGAGACAATGGAGTTCCGATTTAGCGACCTCTCGTGAACTGTGACATCGCTGTGGATGTGGCCACAGAACAAACTACTAAATCTGTAAAGAGTCACATTCAACATCGGGTCTGATTAAACTTCATATCCTTCGAACTATTGCTACCCATGAACATTTTACAGAGTTCGATTCCACATTAGATTTTTGATTAGACAATTTTATATCCCGGAAATTTACATTTTTCCACCGATGCACAAAGTTCGTTCCGTTACCACATTGGTTTAATTAGCTACCACATTTCCAAGGTCCGTTGAGTTCACGTCGTATACAGAGAATATCAACTACTACCGTGGACAAGCTTGTCGTATGTAGTTATTTTATGGTCTGTGTCATTGTATGTCTCTCCAGGATGAGATGACGCTATGAATGGCGCATGGTTCGTGCCTCGATCCGCCCCGCACAACCAACCCATACCTTTGAATTTAAATGAGAACTTGTGTAATTGAAATGACGTTAGAATTAGTCACCGTGCCTCAGATCTAATAGCGTACCTTAAACACAATTAGCTCCGTACTTAATGGCTTAATTTAATCAATGCCTGCCGTGATATTTATCTATTATCGAAACAATTTGTTGGTAGATTGGCTATTAATAATTTTGATTGCTTGTCTCGATAAATATATAACATATCTGTGTCATAGTTTATTCGCAATAGGCATTTTAGATTTTAATGTATCGGAGAAAATAGTGTAAATCTAGCTTAGTCTGTCTAAGGCATGTAGATCGTGCGCTGGTGCGAATGCCCGCGGCTAGCAGATAATGCGAACCCGAGGCTTGAATAAGAGTAATGCGACCTCTTTACCACTCCGTGCGGAGACGTCTTATTTAGAACCATACACAGCTCAAATTGAGCCTTTTCAGCACAATTACGACCGCGAGCAGCGGCGCGTTTAGTACCCGGTGATCAAAGCAACCTGTGAGCGCTCGTATTGTCTGCTTGTAGCATTACGAGCTTTAGATTAACATGTATCAATTGAGGATAGAAATTACGTCTATAAAATTCTTAAATTACCTTTATGTTCAGATAGAGCGTTATGTTCGCTCAAATATAATGTTGGTAATTTTACCAAGCTAGACTGATAACTATCGAATAAAAGATGAAAGATTTAGCTTAAATTAAATTGAACAATGACAAAAAGAACCAGTTCGTAACGTTCGTAATGATTTTACAATAGACAAAATTAAATTAACCGCCTAAATTACAGCCGTGGGGATGTTATCTATTTCACAATGGCATTGTTCGGAGCACAATAGAACACCGAGAGCGGACCTGTTGAGCGGAGAAGTAGGGCGCGTGGCTCCGGCTGCGGCGGTGGTGAAGAAATGCGATGGGCGGCGCCGGGCACGCCGCCCCGCCCAGCCCTTTCACCGCCCGCCCGCGGCGCCCCGCCCACTCCTACCCTCAACCACCTTCAGTTACGTAACCGCAATGTTCCCAGAACCGCTGTAACAGAAACACTTGCCTCGGGCCTTGCCCCATTCAGTGTCTGTCTGTTACAAAACCGCATGTACCTAGCGCTGAACTGGCGACCGCAGAGTGTTACCAGGAAGCTACGACGTCTAGAGGGCCATCATAGGATTTTAGGATTTTTAGACTTCTGCGATCGGATTGTTCAGTGAAAGTTATGTTATTGCTACACCTAGATGTCGCTTCTGCTGTTGCTTTCTTATCTATAGCTTCTCAGCTCCGTTTTCTGGATATGGACCTACTGGTTTTCTTGCAAGCCGCCACCACCAACCACTCCTGTGTTTCCAGCAAAAAGACTAAGTTTCAGACCGTTAGGTACATTTTTTTGGGCTCTGAGCCAAACATCTATAGCTCTATAGCTTGCTCATTAAGCTACTAGCACTCCTCGCAACCCTTCCACCTCATTCGGCGGTTAATACCGTGCATTAGCAAATAGCCGGGTATGGAGCACGATCGTTTTGTAAATTGTGCTTGCCAGCTCCGATCGGCGCTTGTAGATCTTGTAATTATCAAACTGTTGATGAATGGGCTTTGGGTCAATTACAGTGCGGCCTTCTGTGTTTTATCCACCTCGTTTTCAGATGGATATAACTGAGTTAGCGAATTAGTTCTGACTTCAAGTAGTGCATTCAGCGTGTACGAAAACTTATTAGTGTTATAAAAACCGCCCGACTCAGTTGACGTGGACTTGAGGTTTTAAATCATGCAAGATGGACTTTTACCAACTTCTAATTTTTAAAAAATCAGAAGAAGACGCATAATACCATTACATAAGTTATGGTAAATAGCTTCCTGTCTACCAGGCATGCAAGCAAATAACCCTCAAAGCAGTCTACTATATAAACTAGGCTCAGCTTAATCGGGAACAATAACTGCATTAAGTATGAGCATTAAGTTTATTGTCCCTCGATGCTTAAGCCCTCAATGATGAAAGGTTAAAAAGCTCAAATAATCGTGCATTAGGAAAGAGGTGGCCCTTCGGGTCGCGGTTAGAATGCAAACTGCCGCCCATACATTAAATCTGCTGCATTGGAATTGCAAAGTCGTGATTTGTCAAAGCATAATCTAAGGAACCGCAATATTCGCACATCGTAATTATTATCGCTGGTAAAATGGCACCGAAATGTTGCGATGCATCTCACGTCTTTACATATTTGTCTGTTCGTTATGGTAATGCGGGGTTCGCGACTTTACTAATATTATAAATCGCGAGTCGACGCCGCGGAGCATTTCATTATGCAGCTGGTGTTAGCGATCGAACACCGTGGCATCCCTATCTATATCTTAAAGCTAGCTGTTTCTAGCAAAACGCTGCCGCCAGTACCTCTTATTGTTGGGGAAATGTGTTGTCTGTACAGCTCTAGTTACGTCCGCTTTATGACGTGTTGGTATTTCTAGAGAACCGCTAGCTTAAATTATTTTCCTGGAGCGCGATGCAACCGTTACGTCGACCAGACGCAGATAAACCATTGATTTATCACTCCGAATATATAATGTAGCAGACAATTGAAATTTATTTATAAGGCACACCGTTTAACACATTCTCTACAAACGAATATAGTAAGAATCACGATTACCATATTGTTTGCTGTTTACACGAGACTTCTATGGCCCTTATGGTGCTTTCCTATTCGGCTTGGAGAGCTTTAATGGGGAGTGAATGCTATGGGAATTTATACAATAAAATTTCACTAAGAACATACAATGTTGCCTTACTTCACATAGTATTTATGTATCCTTTCTGAATATACATTTCCTTATTGTGAAAATGTACCACTGAACGCCAAAACTACTGAACTGAGAAATAATCAAATATAAAATATAAAAATTTTATATTATGGCTTTTTGTGTTTGGTTTTACACAATTCCGCCAGTGTCAAGTTTATAAATTCTTATGTTGGGCTAGCCATGTTGGCGGCCATTTTTTGTCACAGATTTGAGCACGTACTTGAACATCACAATGCCATTACAATAGCTGACTTAAGCCTCTTATAAAAAATCCAGTTATTGTGCATCATTTGTGACCAGAATATATTTATCAAAACTACTGAACGGAATATGAGGAATAATCTAATATACAAATTAAAAGCATGGGCTCAAGTATCATATTTCCTTCAAAGTGGTAGGATCACCATCTAATTTTTGACAGTTTTTTTTACGGTGAATCTGTCAGATTTAAGCACGTGCTCGAATATTACAATGCCATTACAATAGATGACTTGTGCCTCTGATAAAAAGTCCAGTTATTGAGCATCATTTTGAGTTTAATTGGACCAGAATATATTTATCAAGACGGCAAAGTATAATTTAGCGGTGGCTCGTGCAATAAGCGCATGTAGCGGGTAAACACAGGGTTTATCTCTGTAAATAGCTAGACAGCACAGAGATTCATTGGGCGTCGATCCCAGGTTGGCTTGTAATCGAGGCAATTGTTCACTTTGTTCACTGGGAAATTCAATTATTAGATTCCTAGGGGCGTACTCGTAGATAGGTAGAGTGCTTTTATTACTGCGAAACGAAAATTAATTTATTCATAATAAACTACATTCCTTAATTCAATTTAAAATTTTCATAAATGAGTTATTGGAGACCTCCAAGCAATCCAATGGAACAACAAGCGTTTTGCAGTAACACTACATTTTAGCTGTTAAGCCGACGAAGGGATAGACCCTTAGGGATGCTCTTTGTTGCAACTATTCACAAACTGGCTTCTACACGCATTCTGCCTGAATAAAAAGTAACCTATGTGCTAATCATTGTCTACATCCAGGTACAAAGTCACAGCTTGTTTTGTTCGGTAATTTTTTGGTTGGTAAATAACAAAAAACTGTCATGTTTGGAAGTAAAAACCTCAGAAAAACATCCAAACATGACAGTTACAACTTTAAAAAAAATTGAAAGTAATAACTTGGGGTAAATATAGTTATATGTACCCCATATTGGCCTCATTGCCGTGGGGTGCCGGCAGTAGAACGTTTTGTTTTTCATGCCCGTAGATGCAGTAAAAACCTGCTAAGGGACACCTCTGGAAGATGGACAGCAGCGTCTTTCCGTGTATCAACATCCCGTACTGCGCTAGCCTACCCGCCTGCTAAGCGTAGTGAGTATGGCAACTACCTCTCATAGAGATCCATGTGGGAGACTTTGTACGGCTGAAATGATGATGATGATGAAATATGGTTAATAGTGCGATAATGTTTTATCTGTTATCATGTATGAAATTAATTGTGATAGCGAAAGTTTAAGAAGGAGAATAGTGAAGTTTACTCCCAATATCCCACTACTAAAGTCGCGAGCGCGAAATATCAGGTATTAGGCAACCCGCTGCGTTGCTAGCAGTTAGAAATAATTGGCTCCGATTTATCTACTTAGTACTGTTCGTAATTAAATGGGTAATAATTGAAGGCGAGCATTGGTTTGTGGGAATCGTAAATCTGGCATTGGTGGACCGCCGATTCTCCGACCTCTCTATTCGGTCAAATCTTATTTTAACTTTAACCTTACTTACTGTCAGTTCAAATCGTCATTAACTATAGTGTATCATAGGTATCAACCTATAGCGACGGTGCGTCGAGGAAGGAAACACAGTGGGATCACCGGTTAGACTTGCAATAGCATGAAAGTATATTTCCTCTGAAATATGTTCTTGATTCAGCATCATATTGCAGGTTCAAGCGTAAAAAATAATTTAAAGCGAGCCGTTCAATGCGATATGTTATCGATCATTGAGGATTCGCAGGCCTTTTATTGCTGGCATTGGTCGTCAAATTATAATATCAAAATAAGCCAAAATTACAATTTTATTTAATTTTTCCTTATGCCGACTTGAGCCGGTCCGCATCTGTCGCGGGTCGTCGGTCATCTTGGCGCTTAGTGTTTAGGTCGTGTTTCGTGATCGGGACTGTTTCGATCAGGTACTATTGTATCTTGACACCGTTGTTTCATAATGCACTTTATTGCAGTGGCCGTTCAAAAATCGATGTAAGGCCTCTGCCTCGCCTGTATCGTGTTGATGTCAGGATACAATTATCTTAAACTCTCTGCGTGTATTAATGATCATAGTAAATATTTTTTATCTAAATCCGTTTTGCCGGGAATATTTATTGCTTATCATGCCAGTGACTACATTCCGCGTTCTGCCAAACCACATAATTATATTATCTTTTTTTAATATTTTCCTAGATCAAATTATTATTGCAAGCTAACACGATATAGGCACTAAGATTTGCATTGTTTTACTCAAAAACCCATTTAATATATATGTATGTCAGGTCTTGTACCATATAAATAACATAACCCACAACGTTCTTACAAACTAAGTATAAATACCAGAGCTAGGATGTAAATAATGTGATAGGACGCCAGACGACAGACCAAAGCCTTTTAAAATGACAGACGGTATCGCCATTCTAGTTAAACTTACACGATCTAGCATTTACAATAATTAACATTTCATTCGATTTTCGTGGAACTTTACCTATATAAGCTATAAAGTGGCCGTGAGGTGCCGGCAGTAGAATGTTACCCCTCCTTTTATGCCCATGGATTAATTAAGACCCTGCTAAGGGATACCTCCGGAAGATGGGCAGCAGCGTCTTTCCGTGTATCAACATCCCGTACTGCGCTTGCCTACGCGCCTGCCAAGCGTGGTGAGTATGGCAACTACCCCTCATTTAGATCCACCAGAGAGTTTGTTAGTGAATCTTTTACAGCTGAAATGATGATGATATTAAGTGGAACTAAATAATGAGCCTCTAACTAGAATAATTCTCTAGTGAACCTAAGTCACGAAGTCAGCGTAGTGAGGAGCGGCGTGGCAGCAGCGCAGGAGCGGCGTGGCGACTGCGCAGGAGCGTGGAGGTGGCGCGGGAGTGTCGCATTTCAATGCATACATTTATATGGAACTGGCCAAGAAGGCAGCGGCGCGGGAAGCGTTGTACGAGCAATCTGTCAAGCAGTGCCCGCACGTCTGCATTGACGTAGTCCTGCATTGTTTAATTTTTTTGACCGACGACGGCGACGCCGCGACTTTTCCAACTATTTATACATTTAATCGGGTTTTGACATTGCGTTCACGAACAAAGACACTAATATGCTAAGCTAATTTCTCAGAAACACAACTCTACGCCCTCCTAGAGTAGTATTGTTCTAAGACTACGCCGCTCTAGCGCCGCGAGATCTACCCGCTGACTTCGAGACCGGCATGGTGATAACGTATCCTGCGACAGGTTTAAGCAAATCTCGTGATCATTGCAATCAAGCGTCAATTCCTGGCTGTTATGATATAGAGGTACAAACGTTTACATACGTTTACGCTAATGAGGCTTATGAACATAGGGGTAGAGTAACTAACTGTGCCGCAAACGAAAATGAACTGATCAAGCACCAAGTTGCTGCCTATCTGCTGTATATCTAAACCGGTTTGGTCCAAACTTTTTGGATCAAAAACCCTAGTCAATGTTGTAAAAAGAAACGACGCTCTAAAAAGTGAATGGAGTGTGAAAGATGAACTTAACAGTGCGTAAGTGCGCAGTAGACAGCTGTTAGAGAGATATTAAAGAAGTAGACATATAAAAGCGGTTCCACCTATAGAGAGATAAAGTCTGGACTAAGAAAAACCAAAACCAATGGAGAGGTTTGCTCGTAATATTGAAAACGAAAATAAATGTATTTACTACGAAATGAAAACAATACATAAACACTTACTTAACGATATTAATAATTATGATAAATTCCCGTAGGTATACACTAGAGGAGGCCCTAACCCAGCAGTGGCTTTCAACGGGCTAAGATGGTGATGATGATGAGGTATATAATGTAAGAATACGTGTGCTAGATTTAGCTACAACACTAGATGTCAGTCCCCTCTCTAGCCCAAGTCTGTACCTAGAAGACTAGTTACTAAAAATCGGCCAAGTGTGGGTGGGACTCGCGCACGAAGGGTTCCGTACCATTATTTGGCAAAACCACTTGTTTTTGAGGTGGCACCACCCACTTTTGGTTGTGAATACTTGTGAATAAAAAACGGCAAAAAAATCACGTTTGTTGTATGACCCTCAAATATTTGTTTTATTCTGTTTTTATAGCGCCAAAACCACGAAATACACCATCTGTGAAAATTTCAACAGTCCAGCTATGGTGACAGACAGACAGACAGGCGGACAGCTGAGTCTTAGAATTTATGCTCTAAATAATAAAATAAATTAACTAAAGACACAAACCCCTATTTTGAAGACAAAATATTCATATTAATATATAACGAAAATATAAAGAAAGCAACATTTGCAAGTACAGATAGAAAAATATTCCCGAGCAAAACTTAAAGGTAACAAAAACAACACAATTAGGATAAAATACTTAGACGAGAGTTAAAATACGACTAAGTTTTCTTCCTATTCAAATTAAACTATATAATGACAAAATAGGTTGCACCTGCTCCCTACAAAAAATACAAAATAACAAAGGCCAATTTCAATGTTAACAATTTGGAATACAACAATGCGTACAAATGATTTAACCATTACCTTACACTAATATCCATCAATACAGAACACGAAGTAATTCAATTGACCGATGCACGGTGAAGTACAGTTAGTAACATAATGCAAAAAATATTACAATAAACTCTTTTATTAAAAATTTTGAACTAGAAAAAGTTTCGAAAACGAAACTTAAAGTTAATGTAAACCTACACAGCCTTTTTTCAGCTAATTTCACATTTTAAAATCGTGCTTTTAAATTAGATTGAATGTAACAAATGGGGAAATCATAAATGAAATGAGTAACACAAATCTACCCCAGGTGATACCAAACATTGACCACATGCATAACTGGCAACTACACAACGAATTTTTGAACTTTTTTGACTCACTGTACCTTAGCCTCCAATCAATAGGATGCAGCCCCATTTCGCGATTTCAATACATTAATGAAATGTCAGCAAGTCGGTGAAATCAATGTTGTGCAAGGCTAGCCTCGTTTCATTTAGTCCTGCCCTCCGTTAATAAATCGTTTTTAAGTGAGGTGCTGTTGATAAATTTATTTTTATCACCTGACAAGGGTCATGTTTTCGCGCGTATCTGCACTTTTGTGTATGGCACTATTTGTTACCGATGTATCGGATTGTGTCGCTAAAGAGCCTATTAGTGTCTATTACATTTTTATAGTTCTATAGTTAGTCGAGCTAGGAATGAAATTGTACCTAATTGCTAAGTAATTAATGAAATTTTCGCTTCTATGAATCCTCGTAAACCCAAAATCCTGTTTTCAAGTACTCCTGGCAAACGCATTTAAAACGAGCTGCTTTTGTACCCAAATGGTTCAGACAAAGAACAATAGAATAAAAGAACCCAAATGGAAAATACAGCTATTTATTGAGATACGGAAGAAAAGTACCAATTACATAACGCGCGGTTCTCATCACCCTGTGCAGTAAATTGCAATTTGTAGGCATCACTTTCCTCAGCCAAACTGGACTAGTTAACCGCCGGCTAGGTGGAGTAGATGTTCAATATCTATTAGCGGTAATATCGGAGAGATGGCCTGGCCCAGATCCATAGCCGGTCGGACCAGTTCCCCGGCCATCCTTACGTAACCGTTGCGCTGGGCGGTTGCAAAAATGCATTACAGAGCACCGAAATATCGCACGTCGTTTTTAAAAGCTTTTTAAGATTCCTGAGTAACAGATTACTACCCTGGTAGGTAACGTACGGAATTAATTCTTGGTTTCACGGCCGTTGCGTAACTTGAACTGAATTTTGACGAAAAAACTACGTAAACTTTGCACTTTAATTTAAATCTCTGGTTTATAATTGCGGCTGTTCACCACGCCCCAGAAATTGACATGCAATTTCATATCTGTAATCGCTCAGTTTTTATTTATGATGTTATGTTTGCATTTTAATCATCGATATTTATTTAGGAAAGAAGTCGGCCTCGACTCTAATGATAAATTCATAGCCATCTCGTGATGTAAATTCAGATCCAATTTTATGTAAAGGATTATTTATTTATTTAAAATTAGTTCTGAAATTCATGTTATATATATATAAAGGGCCATTCCACTTTAGGCTTTTTACAATTAAGAAATAGGTTTTTTAATCTTAGTTGTCAGGTTTTTGCAGATTTGATAACACTATTTTTTCTTTAAAGGAAATCATTTACTCATTACCGATGGAATTTTCGTCACTTTCATAGGGCATTCCTGCCTCTTTTTATAACGTGCACATAGTTCAGATGACACATAATTCCGGATCCCATAATCAAAACTGAGTTTGAAAACAAGTGAACATTTTAGGTGAAACAAAAAACCCTGCGATTATGTTCACGGCAAGCTTGGGTGCATACCAGCAGACACTAATGTAATCTTTACTTTTCTCATAGATCCTATCATCAGAACCGTGATTTCAAAAATGGGGATCAATCTGGAAGTGTTTTTTTCAAAACTCTGAGTTAACAAAGATTTAAAAAATACAGATGAATCTCTCCTCCTCCTTTTTTTGAAGTCGGTTAATAAAAACGGACACGTTGGTAACTTCGTGCCTATTAGGAAGCCAGTGGTCGGCAGTACCAGGCCCATTGCACGGTTCCCATGCTCTGAGGCGAGTTCAGACAGAAACAACATTGGAACATGATCCTCGTGATAACTTATTGGTAAGTCGATGAAAACGCGCTCGGGACTGGCACTATTAAGTGATGCATGCATCAGTCGCCACCGCACCGTGCTTTGATATAGCTTAAATATAATTGATTTGGACCACTTTGTGGGTCTCCGTTGTTCCAAAAAAGGTCATTCACCCATCGCAGTTATGATATAGCTCACATACAGGGGGTTTGGTGCGTCTCGTTTGGCAATTCTGTATTATTTAATTAGCCGAAAGGAGAGTTCATTTTTCAACTTTTTAGCCTTTTCCTCATAATACAAAAATTTATCAATATCTTAAATTAAATAAAATTTATGGTGTTTATTATATAAGCCTCCAAAATGTTATTATTTACATAAATTAAAATTATTTTCAATAGCGAACGAACATTTTTAACTCATTACAAATCGCACCTACTTTTCATTAACTCACAAAGTTTTTAAATGACGTGATAAAGACGACTTATCAGCATAATTTTTTTTAACTTACTAATATTTATTTATTTTTAACAAAGTAACATAATTTATCAAAGTACACCTACCTACCAAATCTGCCTTTGAATAAATTAAATTAACAGCTCTTTGTCTAATCGCACCGACTCTAGTGATGAAGGCCACACATTAAGTGAGCCGGCTTCCTCAGTTGAAGACCTACTTCAGATTAACGGTAGGTAATGATGCGCCCCACCATTAATGTACTATCGCGAGAAATTATGCTTGTCTGCGGCTCATAAAGATCGAAGGAACAGTGCGGCGCTGACAGGAGATTTTCTATAGGAATTTAATACTCCTTTGATCATAAAATATATCCATATAAGGTATTATGTCCTATCCGTGAAAGAATAACGGTTCCTTAAGCACCTACTGTGGACAAAAGTTCTAGTGTGGGAAGATTCTTACTCAATACCTACTTATGTATCTCGCAATAAATTTGAATACAAATTTAATCAACCAATTATGGCCGCTGACTTAAAATTGGATGTGCTCAAACATACAAAGTTGAAATCCGGTGTTGCAGGATTTTAGAATTAAACATTATATTTACATGTTTACTTATTTGAGACCTCGATGTGCAAGAAGACAGCCCTCACTATAATGTTAATAAAATTACGGCGTCAGCTTGTATGAAATCAACATTACCAACACTTATCTCTTGTCAAAGCCATTTTCATACAAGAAATTTAAGCCTTAATAATGATCATAATTTTTAGGTATGTGAGCCTACGTTTATGTGAAAAGAGCTTTGCTTGTGCACCTTTAGATAAATGCATCAACCGGTAGAACCAGAGTTTTGACTAACTAATGCATTCGTGTTCTGTATAATTTATATCTGCAATTAAAATACTATATTAAGACATACCAGACATCATTATGCTTATAGCGAATTTATGTAGTGGTGTCGGTGTGAATTTGGCGACATCATATTATTATTGAATACCTGCTTAATGTATCTCTGTGACTTTATAGTCAAAGATTTCTCAGGAATGAATACGCAAATGTTTTATAATGTATTTGCCTCATTGTTACTGGGTTTTCGCATTCATATCTGCTCGGCCATAATGATCGGAAGTGATTAATACGCTCGGACATAAGCCAAGTGTGCAGTTGAGTTGGTTAGATTTAAGAAACTGGGGACCGTTGTCGACTCGGTGTTTGAAATTACACTTTGCAGGAATTAGTGCACTATGCGACAAGTATTAAGGGCAACTGGTTTTTGTAAATGCCTATGTGTTCTGGTAGATCGAGAGGGATTGAAATAATTGGTTCGGGATTATTATTTTTATGAGCCCATCTGATCCCACTGCTGGGCAAAGGCCTCTCCACTTCCCTGTTTTATAATAAAGATGAAAATAAATCGTTAAAATATATGGAAATTAGTATCCTTAGATACTTTTTACAGGTAAAAGTGGCACAAAATATACCTAACCTTTTCATCATCTCAGCCGTAGGACGCTCACTACTGAACAAAGGCCTACGTACTGGTCATGAGGGGTGTTGCCACACTCGCCACGCTTGGCAGGCGGGTTGGCGAGCGCAGTAAGGGTTGTAGATACACGGAAAGACGCTGCTGTCCATCTTCCGGAGGCATCCCTTAGCAGATTCTTACTGCATCTACGGGCAAGAAAGCAGGCACCATTCTTCTGCCGCCACCCCACGGCGACCTAACCGTTTATGCTCTACATCATTATTATTATACCTATGTACGTTTCGACTACATGAAAAAACTCAATAAGTAGAGTGGTGGAAAATTCGTCAGCTGGTCACTCAAACATGAAGATACCTGCAGGGTGGATTTTTAATGCCACCTGAAAGAGCTCTAAGTAACCGAGATAGCAAATTTAACTTTAAAAAATAATTTCTATATTTTTTCAAAAGTTTTTTCAAAATACGCTTCCCACACCCAGGAAGAACCAACTAAAATTAAAAAAAAACAACATTCTTTACTATAGCAGTAAAACTGGTTATTTGACCTGGTTTTTGTTTTAGTCAAAAAAGTATCTCCTACTGAATCTAATGGATGGAGAAGGGATGGAGCCAGTTAGCTTATCAGATAGCTTGGTGACAATAGTCTTGTCCTTGTGAATTTGTGTTTAATAACAATAAATTAACACTTATCTATTTAGTCTGCTCTGCGGAACTATTTTTGACGTTTTTTTATGAAAACGCCTCTTAGCATTGCATTCGAAAGTTCGATTTTTGAAACAAATCGCAGTAAACAAAGAGGTTTTGTTTTGTTTAGTCCAGGTTTCCATAGTGAAGAGGGTCATCGGAGACTCGTGACCGAGGCATGCGCGGGCCGAGGCGGCGTCACGACCGCCCTGCTCCTCATCGCCTCCAAATAACACGGTATTACTCACTAACTGGCCATTTCACGCCACGTTTTCTACAATCTTGTCGTTGGAAAATATTGTTTTGTACCCAATAAGCAGACAGTTTTCGAAACTAGTTACGATACGTTCGTTCTATTTCTGTCAGGTTGGAGCATCTTGGATTGTGTTATTAGTTATGGGGCTAGCATTTTGATTGACAAGATAAGCCAATGATTTTTTCACCTGAGTTGAAAACGTTCGGGTATCTTACAGCTTAAAATTTTGTTAGATGCTGAAATTATAAATATTATTTTTAATTTTAAGGTTTTTTATCTATTTCATTTAGGGACTTAACTACGGTCAAATTGATCCTTAATTTTTAATTTTAACCTTGAATTAACTACAATTCAAGTACTTGTATTAAACTTAGTAACAATGTACACTGTGTATTGTCTAAAATATAACCGTGTTTTAGGTTATGTAAAACCAAGATCGGTAAGCATACTGGCACACAATATATCTGCATTACGGTCTTAACTACGCTGTGGGTCTGACATTTGTTAAACTTAACAATGGGTTATTATTTCAGCTATGTTATTTAAGTTACTTAAATTTAATATTACTTAATGTTAGTGCTGTTGCTACTCCAAAGAAATAAATAAATCTTATACAATCTTCTTTACTGACACTAACTATATTTTTCTATATTACATTGTTTACGTTAGGCTCACTATATAGCAGCATCGTAACATTTAGGTGCAGGTGCTTGTCATGTATTTTCCTTTCACATCTTTTATTAGATGATACAGCGCCAGCAAATATAATTCATGCTGTACTTACATTGATAGATGGATTTGCTGATGGCTTGAAGAGCACCTGTAGGTACCATCCTTCCAGCTTAGTCGACTATTGGTCAGAGGAAACACAGGTAGAGTACAGACAATACGTCTGAAGCTGTATAAGAAGCGGGTTGCCTCACGATGATATCATTTACAGTTAAAGCACGTGTTATGTGTACATATTTTTTTCTAGAGAGAAACATTAAATTACCTTTGCATTTAAAGTCGGACAACTTGGCTCTACAGGGTATATTATAACACGTGTACTAAGCGGAAAGGGGGTGATTCTGACCATCCCAAGGAACAACTTTTGTTCTACGATTCGGTGATTTTCATTCAAGAAAAGACCACAAAAATTTTAACTTTAACAGCTGATTTTACGATAATGACAACCTGAAAGCCAGCCGATTCTCGACAGGGTCATTGACCTCCGCGAAGAGTTGCCGCACAGGTACAAATAAAAATACCTACAACCACAAATAGGTTCTTATTATTAAAAAAGTTATAAAAAATCAAAATCTGATTATGTTCTCAGGATCATTTTCACATCACACCATCTAGTAAACTTATAAATAAAAATATTATAAAAAAATGTTTCCTTCTAAAACTGACTGTTCTCATGGGCTGAAACTCCCCTTTCGGGTTAGTATATATGTTATAATACACACTGTATAGTTAGGTTCTGTAATCTGTGTCTATAGTAATATGCATCGAATAATTATTGGCTTTCACCCATCGGTCCCAGCTGAGGCGTCGATCGATCATGTTATGAATACAGCTCCCGATGCGGTATAATGCTCTCGCATAAGCCTTTCAGAGTCAGGAAGCAAATCGTATTACTGTTATCGTACTAGTTGTAGCGGCTTGCGGAGAGGATTCGCACGATCATGTCGGCCATCATGGGTGCCAACAATATCGGCTTACAGAGTTTGTCATAGGTAATCTGACAGAGTGCGTATCTTTAGGCTTCCCTAGGAACAAGAAACCCTTTTAGTTTATCTTTGTCTCTTTGCTTGGCTTTACGAAGAGACTTTTCCTGGAAAGCTGTTATTTTGTATGGACATTTAAAATAATGATGCCGAGATAATGGTACAAGAATATGCTAAAAAAATAATTAAGGCCGGATACTACCAGATTTCATCATTGTAAAACAAGTATTTCTCAATAACCAATCATTAAATATAGAATTCTGAAATTCATACATATCAAAGTTCAGGATATTACCTAGGGAATGGTAAAACAAAAACACGATTGAGGATAATTTCATCGATTCAAAAAAATCCAGTTACCTCTTATAAAATCTAAATCTTATAAAATCTAAAACAAGTGATATGAGTAAACTATACGATGAAATCAAATAAAAGTTACACCAAAACGTTAGCCTCTTTCTTATTGAGAGAATTGTGAAATTAGATTATTAATTTCATATAAATATTTTACGAAATGTCAAAATACCTACAAATTCGCGGCGCAGCGCCCGTGCTCCGAACAAATCAGTACCGGCCGAGCCATCACAGAGAGTGGTCATGTCGCTCTGTGCCGCTCCGCTGTTTACGTTCATGTAGTGAGTAAATAGCACAATGACACCGTAGATCGAAGATTATGCTAACAAATTATGAAGCTCAATTTTTTTTTCGTTGTACTTTCTTAGAATATTTTCGAACAAGTGAGCGAAGCGAATTAAGTTTTTAGAGGCAATTTGGAGTTTCGGCTGAATGTTTGTATGTATGTTTGTCCTCAATTTTTGTTCGAGGATCTCTCTTTGAACGGTTGAAATTTACAACTTTACATGAATTAAAGCTGATTTTTATAGGGGCTTTTCCTTAAATGTGGTAGTTCTTTAGGGTTAACAGGAAATTGTATCCAGGTATAACTCTTGAAAGGATCATCAGGTGTCTGTTGAGACTGGGGCAACAGTGGCGCCTTTGGTGACTTCGGCGACTGTGGTGAACTGGATCTACTGTGGCGATTAGAGTGACTGAGGCGACTGTAATGACTGGGTTGACTGTGGTGGCTATGGTGACTGTGGCGACTATGTCGACTGAAACGACTGTGGCGACTAGGGTGACAGTGCTTACTAGGGTGTCTGTGGTTCCTGTGGTGACTGTGGTGTCTGGGACTACTGTTGCGACTTTGGTGACTAGGACAACTGGTGTATGTGGCGACTGTGGTGCCTGTGGTGACTATGGCGACTGCGGTGACTAGGGTGACTTTGATAAAACATGTCTAAGAACCACCACCGGAAAACCTGCCTTTAAATATAAAAAAAACTGTATTCAAATCGGTCCACTTGTTTAACCCTCCGTCGGTCGCGTGGGGTCTTTACAAGCCCAGGTGTTACAAAAATGTTAAATTCAACCAATTAAAACTAATACAGCGACTCAATATTTTAAGTACCCTCCTAACTTGGATTATACATTACACATTACCTCTATTGTATATGCCGCATATCCAGTAACGGCGTTAGGGTAGGGCGCGGTTGGGCGACCGCCCAGGGCGCCGGATATAAAGGGGCGCCGCAGGCGCCCCGTTACATCTCAGTCAATGAAATATTTGAACAGTTAAATGAGTACTCTGAATATTGGTATTTTTTGTACAATATAAAACAGATTCCGGAAAAACCTGACCTTGTCAAACTCTGTGGTGATCTCCAATTGAAATTGACTGTAGACTCTAAGTCAGATATAGGGTGTATGTAGTGTGATGAACTCATAAGTCTGAAATCTTTTTTGCTTGATCAGAATGTGGCTACCCCTGTTTTTGTTTTAAATTTTATCAAAGATCGCAACTTACAAGAACTGTATCCAAATGTATGGATAGCAATGCGCATATTATTAACTATACCTGTAACGGTTGCTAGTGGGGAGAGGAGTTTTTCTGAGCTTAAGCTGATAAAAACCTATCTGCGATCGACAATATCGCAATTCCGATTGACAAACTTGGCAACTTTGTCAATCGAGAATGAAATTGCTGAAAACCTCGATTTCGATAAAATAATAAAAGAGTTCGCCGACATAAAGGCTAGAACAGTAAAATTTTATTAGTTTTTTTTTAAATAAATGGTTATTTCTTTTATAAATGGTAATTTCATTATCTTTTTCCTTTTTTCATATGGGTTTGAATTGCAGTTAGGGGGCGCCGTATAAATCTCGCCCAGGGCGCTGGTAGTGCTAAAACCGGCACTGCGCATATCGCCGCTTACTTTAGTTTGCGCGTAAGGTCCGTGAGATATAGACATATTTCGTGCGTACGGGATCTGAAAGACCCACGCGACTAACGGCGTTCTTTAGTTTAGATTTATTTTGTAACATGTGTTTTATCTATGATTTTGTTGTTTTTTATTCAATTAAATAGTAAAATGGACGAAAAACAATATCGTCGTATATTGAGCTGTTTAGATGATGACAGTAGCGATGTTTACGGAGGTGTGGTAGTGATAATGAAGAAGGTGGTGAATGTATTACGACTTTCAAAAATACAAAATGTAGAAATGGATAACAATTCTGAGAAAAAGGAGAAGACGACGTGGTGGACAAACTATCGGCACTTACTCCGTGTCGCTCGTTTGCTAGCGACGGCCACTGAGGCTGTTTTTTTCATTCCTTGATGGTGCAGATCTGAATGCTCATATTGTACGGGTTGTAAAGATCTATATCACACACTGGCTCGACAATGCCCTGGTATTTTCGGTTTTAACTCACCCAGCACTCACCGATCTTACACACATGAAAAGCTACTCTCCTCCCGCCCTTACGGCTCACATGACAGTTCCCATTGTGACAGTGACAGTTCGCTAACCAATACCCGTCATTACCCAGGCCACACGAGACAGCGTATGTATGCGTATAGTATATTATAGTATCACATACACTACACATATAATGTTAGATACTGTAAGCCCAGATATCAAAATGATGCGAAAGTATTTTTAAAAACACTGGCGTTTGAATTGTTTCGTCTACAATTGCATTCGCAGGCCACTGTTTCAACATTGCCACGAGAATTGAGACAGACTATTAGACAATTTATACCACTTTTTCAGGATGTTCAAAACAACGAAAATAATTTAGTTCATATGAAAAAGCGTTGCAATCATTGTCCAAGACCGAAAATTCGAATCTGTAATTCGTCTGTAATTTTTCATATGCCCAACACGTACTAAATAGGTATGTAACAACAGTTTTCCACAAAATTAGTACCTACCTACCTATAAAAGTGACTGACTTATATTTGCAAAAGTTTATACTTTTTTTTGTTAGTTCATTCAAAATGTTGTGTAACTATGTTCATTAATCTAGTTTTATTGCATAAATATTTATTTAATATAAAATTTCCTTAATTTAATAAGAATAAAACTTCTTTTGGTGATTGTGATATCAAGGAAAGAAATTTACATTCCTACATCTAGATTACAAGTTTAAAACAGAAATAAAATAAAATGTTGGAGGTTACCTTATTTTTTTTACCTTAGTTTTTGTAATGTGTGTGCCCTTAGTCTTGCAATCCACACATCATGCCCTTTCATGTGAACACATGTCAATTATCCATATATTTTAAGTCTTACTTACCACTATAATGACTAAAATACTTGAAGTAATTTAGTCAAAAAAGTAGCTATAGTCCTGTTATTAAATAAAGTTATAGGTCACGCAAAGTATAACTCTCTGAAACTCTGTAAAGTTAGCTTCAAGTGTACACAGTGTTTATGGCGCAACGTATTTTTGTTTTATAGCGCACACTTTATTTTGTAATTATGTAGGTACTAATGTTTCAAGCCGCGGGTTTCCTCACGATGTTTCCTTCACCGTTAAAGCACGTGTTAAGTGTGCACATACATTTTTCAAGAAAGAAAAATCCATTGGTACACGGCCGGTATCGAACCCACGACCTTCGGATTACCAGTTGCTGACGCTATATAAATCATCTATAATAGATGCAAAGGCCTTACTAATGTTTCAAATACCTATACCTAAATATAATAATAATAAATTGTTATGTTAATGACGGATGAATTAAATCTTAATATGTTACAACAAAATTTAACCGTTATTTATAGCAAAAAGCCCAATTTTGAATATAAATTAACTACACTGTAGCAAATTTAATTATAATCTAGTTGGCAATACTGAACGAAAATGTGCAACTTTGCATTTGCGGCAACGAACACAGAGGTCATGAAGTTTTGCGAAGGCTCAACCTGTTTAATTATTTAGCGATGATTTCCTATTTTGACCTCGCCTTCTGAACCTTAGGTCGTAAGTTTACATTGGTCGGTGACCGAAAGGCCTGAGGTATGTGATAAATGTGGCCCTTCAAAACAAGTTAGGTACATTAAGGCTGATTATGGTCAGTAGGTAAACTAAACATTTCAAAAGATAATGCTTTCAACAGCATTAGGTACGAGCTCCGCCGGAATCTACAAGTTTTGGTAAAGTTTTGATTTTTCAGTATCGTCATCTGAAATTTTTACTTCACGGCAGAGAGTGAAAGGTAATTAATACAAATCGTAAAATCATAAGAAAAATTGTTTACAACTTTATCCTGGCTTTTAATAACTTGATAGTAAATAGTTTATGTCTCATTAGAACGTGCGCTGAAAATTGTAGATACGAAACTAAATTGTACATACGAAAGACTAAATTACTATTCCAAGAAAATGAAAAAACCTTTCTATAATTGCATATTTTGGCAGAGTTTGAACCCGCGTTGATCAAATCAATACTTGTCCCTTCCTAAAGCAGAGTCGAAATTCTTGATAAGATCATATTATCGGTTTAAACAATTTATATGGTCTCTCTTTTTCTTGAGATGTTCTTTAAACGTGTGGTTCTATTCCAGCAGTAGGATGTCCACTGCTGGACAAAAGCCTCCCTCATTGATGCAAGTACCAATCATGTGGGGTTGCCATACTCACAACGCTTGGCAGGCGGGTTGGCGAGCGCAGTGCAGGATGTTTATACACGAAAAGACGTTGCTGGCCATCTTCCGGAGGTATCGGCTTCGCAGATTCTTACTGCATCCACGGGCAAGAGAGGAGGGGCAACATTTAACTGCCGGCACCCTACGGCAATGTCAAACGCACGCGTGGTGCACTATGAAAATTACAAACTTTAGATTGTTATCGTAAACATATGGTTCTCTAATTTTAATCTATACGTTCCAAAATGATCTTGTATTTTTTTAAATCTTGTGTTACAAAATGTTCTTTACAGCAGAGTGGCGGCGTTTAATGTTTTCGTGACTAATCCAGTAGTAATAAGGTGTTTTCGATTTCCCAGAGTAGGTGACCACAAAATTAAATGTTCTCTCCTAGCCTGCCTAGGCTAAATTTATTCTCACGATGAGGGCTATGTACGGGGTTGCAAGGCTTAATTAATTGTTAATAGGCAGCCAACCGTGCCATAAAATTGTTCACAACACTGTGGGTTCTTGTAGTACAGCTAAGTATTAAAATTAGATAGTTAGGATCCCACAGTCTTCGTCGGTGGCATTTCGTAAATAGACAGAACAGATTTACTGCATTTTCAGTGTATTTTGGGTTTTTAATTGGGAGTATTCTCAACAATGGGTGCTCCAGACTAGTTAGATAGATAGAAACAAAACCCAGAATCATGTGGTAAGGCCTTTGACATCTATTATAGATGATTTTTACAGCGTCAGCAACTAGTTTTCATGTACGGAGGTGCAGTGTCTGGGACATTGATAGATGGATTATGCTTGCTCAGCACCTTTACCATCTTCCCAGCTAAAAAAGCGTAAAATAATCCGATAAAAACTGTTTAAATAGTAGGTTAGTATCTCATATTTTGAGTTCTCTTTTTTATGTCCGTATTGGAAATATGATGACAAGATAAAGAGAAACGATTATATAGAATATATTAACGAATTATTGAAAAATGTCGGTTGGAAATATGAGATACTAACCTACTAATTAAACAGTTTTTATTGGATTCTTGGATGATGGGAGGATGGTAAAGATGCTAGGCAAACAAAATCCGCCCGTCAATGTCCCAGGCACTGCAGCATATCGTAGGTTAGCGTCTTATGTTTCCAGCAGACAGGAAATATGAGATACTAACGAAATATGGAAATATATCGGCTGGAAATATGAGATACTAACCTACCTACTAGGTAATTAAACAGTTTTTATTGGATTCTTGTCGAATGTTTTCTTTGCCATTTCGGCAGCAAATACAGCGCCTTGAAACAATACTACGTCAGGGTGATATGCAAAACTGAATTATGACATTGCACAATTTCTTCACCGGAGCATATTAACTGAAGAATTACGATTATCATTAAAGTCAATTCGGAAATTATAGGTGCAGCTGATTTCAATCAGAAATTCTCTTTGCATTCTTGAACCGGGAACTTTATCGGTAAATAATTGACCTGTATGCTCATAAATTAACGCTAATGAGGTAAAAATCATGGCATGCCAGTTATCAACTGCTGTCATGTCACATAATAAAACATTACTACTGTTATTTGAGGCCATTTATCCTTGCAGATGCGAATTAATTCGGCTTTACCTTGTTTTTACCAATGTTTATTTCATCCTGAGCTATATCATATTATAATAAAAGTACCGTGATAAAGTCGAGAATAAGCATTGTTCATGGCTAAAAATAACGTGATTTAACAAAAAACAACCTTTTGATTAACTAGCTTAACTCTTTAACTGGTGGTGGCAATATAACTGAGCTTCGAACATTTTGGCATAGATGACACATAAAGAAACAAAAAATGTAACTAACGTAATGATCTATGTGTCACGATAATGAAATATATGGATGAAAATACTCATATAAACGCTCTATGACAACATTCTAAATGGACATAATTACGTTCATTTTATATATATTTTATATATATATTTATTCATCGTATATTCATTTATGATTTTTTTTTATATGACTAGCAATAAAAAATATTCTAATTTAAATCAGACACATAAAAAAATTAATAAGTCTGCTGTGAGATGCAAATCATGCTGGTACAACCTCAACGGTTCTGTAAAAAAAACAAGAATAAAATAATCTAACCAACCTTGCTGATATAAAGTAGTTAAGCGATCGTCTTGTTATATCTTACAATGTGATAGGACCTACTCTCTTTTTAGAAGATGATGTATTCAAATGGAATGTAGAAAAAGATTATGAAGTTTTGTTTAAAGAATATCTAAATTAAACAAATGATCACAGTAAACACAGAAACAGTTATTTAAAAGGAATTACCTAATAGAACAAAATTTATAGTTGTGCTTGGAATAATGGCTGTATTTTATCGCCCCATTCTAGAAAAATTAACCTTAGAAAGGATAGTATATAAATTTATCGGTAAAATTTCAAAACTATATACGTAATTGTGCAAATACGTCTTGATTAAAAAGCTCCTAAAACAGCAAGGACGGATTTGTGAATCCAATTAGAATTCGTTTTGTGGTGATTAAAGATAAGTAGATGGGACATTGTTCTGTGACAATGGCGCGCAGTGGCTGGGTGCTGGCGATCGCTCACCAATGACAGGTGGTTAATGGCACTTTGGCAGAGAATAGCGTTTGTTATACGTAGATACAGCTATTGAGATAAGTCATGTGTGATATGATATTAAGAAGACATTATAGACACCTACTCATATGACTACTTAAATTTCAACACAATGGAAGGTAAAGGAAGTATCATACAAAAAATTGTTGCAATGTGTACCTATAGTATAGATATTAGGAAACAGACGAAGGTAATAATAGATGATGTAAAGACATACATAAGAAAACTGAAATGGAGTTGGGCCGGAGATAGTTGGGCAGGTTGAAGAATGATAGATGGCAAAGCGGGTAACTGAGTGGATTCCACCAGATGGTCAGCGCAAGTGGGGCAGACCAAAGGAAAGATGGAGAGGCAATATTCGACCAACTATGTGGTTCAGATTAGAAGAGACACGCGAGGGAAAGGGGTTAAGAAAGGTTTTTATTCAGAAGGAATTAGAGAGGTTTACGCCATGGATTTTTTTTGTAACGTTTTTTTGTGTTTTTGTTTTGTTTGTATACGGTTTTCCTGTTTGTTTGAGTTTGATGTTGTTTTGCCTTCCGTCTGTTTATTCTATTCCTTTTCTGTCTTCTTCTCTCCGTGGTCGTGATATCACCCAGGACACAAACTGAAAACCAGCGTATCATCTGAGCCTGACCAGGTGCTATATATACAATGCTGAGTTGGGGACCCATTTACCCGCGCCACATTCTGTTCTTTCTGTCCGTATTGTAATGTTTTATTAAGCTTTTTAGTGTTTTGTTTTCTTTGTTTATATTTGTAATTTTCATTTTTTGTATTGTATTGCGTGTGTGGTAAATAAATGTTTTTATTCTTCTTCTCCTTCGTACGTTAAATTTTAAAGACAGCAGAAAACAAGGCTTTTTAATTTTTTTATGAAAATCCAATGGACAAAGGCCTTCCCTCATGGATCACTACGTACTGATCATGAGGTGTTGTTACCATATTCGCCACGCTTAGCAGGTGGGTTGGCGAGCGCAGTATAGGGTGTTTAAGGCACGGAAGACGCTGCCGCTCATCTTCCGGAGGTATCCCTGAGCAGATTCTTACTGCATCTGCACAAGAGAGGAGTGACAACATTCTAGTGCCGGCACCCCCTAGTTGTGTCTATCAAAAAAGATGCAAACATTCAGCGCTCTATGACAACACGTCTACGACACTACGAGTATGACAAAGCTATCTACGCATTGAATGGCTGGAGAAGCGGAATAAACTTTATATCGAGAATCGTGACCGTCTGACGGTTTTGCGTGGACACCCGATTAGTTTGTCGATTCTAGTTAAGCGATGTAATGCCACTCGATCATCTTGTAAGTGTTCGTTTTATTGTAGATAGTGTGGAATCACCATGACCACCGTTGCGACATTTTGTTAGTTGTCAAAAACATGCGTTCGATGCCTTCTCTGAAAGTTCCTCGGAACTTTATCAAAATGTATGCCTTTCACATATACTAAAGATGATTTATGTACCGTCAGCTACTGGTACTTATGCTGTATGGGACGCTACATTGCCGGGGATATTGTTAGATGGATTAGGGTTGCCCAGCAAGTAATTATGTAAAATCAACCTACCATTTTGAAAAGGGTGTAGAGACATATATGAAATTAAAATAAGAGGCATAAATCTATGTTTTTATAGGTCTGTATTTGTGATTTATTTTGTGTTGTAATAGTTAACAAATCATGTAAACCAACCACCAATTAGAAATAAAAAAAACATAAAATGCCGAAAAATATTGTAAGCCCTGACGCCAATGTCGCCAATGCGTCGTCTGAACAGATGAAGGAACACCGACCCAATCCACATACTATTACAATTAATTAATTATTAAGTGCCTTATAACTACCTGCCTGTTCAATCGGTTTTAATTTAGCTATGCTTAGACAAGGTACTTAATGAAGTCTATTACGCCTGCCCTAATATTTACCTTAGTAGACACATCTCATAAACAAGAGAATTTAGTGAGCTAGGAGCTAGCCAAATTCACATTCATAACATTGTTATTAGTTAAGAACCTACACCGAAAACAGAATTTAATTTATTCAATGCAAATTGTACAAATTATGAAATTCAAACAACTTATAAAATTAACTGGTATTTTACATTGTAAACAAAACTACTTTCGGTAAGCAAGATGTGGCAGGCCTTGAAACAAGAAGCTTTTACAAAACATAGAAATAAATGTACCTCAATCGGACTATCACAAAACATGTATCACTCGGGTCGTTTGATACAGAAATAAAGCCTTTATTTCTTAGCATTAAGAGGTCTTAAACACTCACGTCCAACACTTATGTGTTGGACTTGTGTTGAATGGAATGGAAAAAGAAGCGTTAACGTCTATCTTTACCGTTTCGAGAATGAATCCAAAGGATCTGATATTCCAATGAAAGTTTGAGAAACAGCAAGAGTGAATGATCTTTGAAACAGTATTTTAATATAGGATAGGAAATGACATGGGAGCCGTAAATGGCAGCAGTCAGGCGGAAGACTTTTGCGGCGGGTGCTTCTTTGAAACGATTGCGTTACTTTCTTCCAACCTCCACCAAAATTGCGCTCGCACAATCTTTGCTGCATCCTATTTTCGACTACGCTGACGCCAGCTATCTAGATTTAACTAAAGACCAACTTGACAAGCTTGAGAGTCTTCAGAATTATTCCATAAGATTTATATTTGGCTTGCGTAAATTCGATCATATCTCTGAATACCGTAACTTACTCAAATGGTTACCTATCCGTCTTCGCCGGAATGCTCATATCCTCAACCTCCTTTACACTGTCCTTTTCTCTCCCTCTACTCCGTTATATCTCAAAGATCGTTTTGAGTTTCTTCAAGACTCCAATCCTTTTTCCCTTCGGTCCTCTTACACTCTCCAGCTTAAAACTCCTTTTCACACTTCTCAGTTCTATGGTGATTCATTCACCATACAGGCCACAAGGCTCTGGAACGCATTCCCTGCTTCCATCCGACATGCAAAGTCCCTTCTTATTTTTAAACACAAGGTTATATAGTTCTCACAATCCTGTCCATCCAAAGGTTGCCTGGAAGAAATCGCTTTTAGCGATAAGGCCGCCCATTGTGCATTTAGTTAAGTGTCTTATCCTGTTACTGTTATTTCTTTTATTTTATGGTGTACAATAAACTTATAATCATTCATTCATTCATTTAATAAAACCTGTGCTACATTTGATTATGCATAAACATGCAGGCTGGTTGTAGATAAGTACAATCACGATCCAAGTGCCCTCTTTGCTTGGGAGTTTTATCCAGATAACTGAAAATTCGACACCATTGCACGCCGCGACGCGATAATCTGCATACACACATTATTAATAAGTATTTTAATCCAGATCAGTTCAAGTTATCGTGATAAAAAGGAGGCAAGCAGCGATGAATTTAAGCTTCAAATTATAAATATGTAGGTACCAGGTATTTACCGCACAAATTATGTCCTGAGTTTCGTGTAGTCTAGATTGCTCCAACCTAGGTCTTGGGTGATAAGATCCCGAAAGATTCGGGAAGGGATAAGGTTCCCGGTTACATGTGTATTTATTTTTTTATTTTATTTATAAATATAAGATAGGACATCTAACACAGGGTTATACATAGTGCACATAATAATAAGGTCTAAAAAAAATGAAATGCCTGGTGCTCTCGTAATTACAGGACGTCACAGCAGGCGTCCATCACTCGCTCAAGGCCACGCGTTAAATGCCTACCGCATTGCGCAACACCGGTGTTGCAAGGCAGTTAGCTGCCACATGCCCGCTTGAGCGCACGCACGTTAAATGCGTTCATTTATATGTTGAAAGCGCGTAACTATTGTGCAGTGGATGGATGCCAAAGACAAAGATCTAATGAAAAATTGTCAATAAAGGTATTTTAAATCTTAAGTTTTTACAATTATTTTTCCCTTTCCTCTAAAAATGAACGTAGGAAGGTACTATGTAAATATTCGTAAATAAAGGAGTTCACCTATAAAAAAGTGTTGTTTTGTATACAAAAATTACTACCTATTATCTATCACACATAACATAGGTCATCGCTTTCCAGATCAGCGTTCCTTCAAATCGATTATGGCATTGAAAATAACATTCCTAAAATCAAGTACCTATTAGGTACCAACCGGCGAACAAAGATTCAAATCTTGGCTGGCGAAGTATTTGAATACCTAGGTGTATTGTCGAGATATTCCTTATCTAACCCCGGCTCGTCGATGTCTCACCACACTATTCAGGGACGCCCCCGCGCTGTGCGAGTACCACAGTCCAACTGCCGTGACGTAGACCATCGAGACGTCAAACAATACATTACATCTCTTTTTTGTTTTAATTGTTTTTCTGTTTACTATAATTAAATGAAACATTGTAAATACAATTTTACAGTTCAATCAGAATTATAATATCTTTAGAATAGTTATATTGCCACCTAATTATGAAGTATCACATTATACACAAATTATTTTAAATAAATGATATATGTTCTAATTACCTGTTATGTCTCTTCATTACCTTCATCATTTATTTCACCTGGGTTATTACTTAAACACACTTTCCATTCCCCTTGGACTCTCTTCAGATATACAACGTTGCTTCTATGTGTTCGACTAGTTTCGTCGGTTCGTACTTGTACATCACCGGCGATGTTTTTCTCCACGGTGTGCGTTGTCGTACCATAGTTGAGGCTTAGTTTATTTTCTTTGTTCATATTTTTACATAAACCTTTTCTCCAGGCATTAAGTCACAGTCTTCAGCTTTTCTCTTTCTATCAGCATATTAATTTCCCTTTTCCTTCATTTCTTGATCTCTGTCCTTCACTTCTGTATCTATCGCTGGTCCTTGAGCAACATCTCTCATCATTGGAATTTCATCATGGAATACCCTTTTAGAGAATAACTCAGATTTCTGCTAGTTACAGAATGTGGTGCACTGTTGTACATACATAAATAGTCCAACAGGGCTTCTTTCTTATCGTTTTTATCTGCCTGACTTATCTTAAGGCGTTTTAAAATGTCCTAATTTTGTCTTTCGACCTCTCCGTTCTGTTGAGGCCAATAAGGTATTGAGTTATACAGAAATATTTCTTTCTACGAGAAATGTTTTGAATTCCTCACTCCTAAATTGCTTCCCATTATCAGCTGTTATTGATGATGGATTTCCCAACCGACTAAAAATGTCTTTTATTTGTGTTACCATTTCTGCAGATGTAATCTGTCGACATAAGTATCTTGATTTCTTTATACCTGCTGTGTGGATTACAACTACAAATAAGTAATCTCCACTTGGTAACCGCTACATCAAGTATATGGCATTGTCAATCCATGGTATCTCTCGACGGTCCATAGGGTTTGGTGGATTAGGAGCTGATACTAAGGTGCATCCTTTGCATGATTTAACAATATTTTCGGCATCTTTGTCACATTTTGGCCACCAAACCTTCGTTCTTAATTTCGCTTTCATAGCCACTACGCCTGGATGACTCTCGTGAGCAGCTTTTACAACTCGTTTTCTGAGCTGTGACGGAATGTCAATTTTTTATTCCTCTAAGTAACATGCCCTCATAGAAACATAGTTCGGTTTGAAGATCTTGAACTAACGAAATAAACTACTTTATATTTGTATCCAAACCCCTCCTAATCCTACTGGACTGGCGTCCGCTATAACGACTGTATGGTATTCGACGTCGTAGAACCCTAGTGTTGGCATTTTGTCATATTTGCTTCTAGAGAATCGGAACACTGTTGTTGTTCTGGACCCCATTGATCTCAAATATCTGATCTACTCATATTTCCAGTTTTATTACGTAGTAGCTTCTTCAAGGGTTCCGTTATCGATGCGTAATTGGGGATCCATTTGCTAACGTAATTTACGAGTCCCAGAAAACTCTGTAGCTCTCCAATTGTTAAAGGTGGTCTAATGCCTTGTATCGTTGGTATGTACTTTTCCAAAGGTTTCACCCCATTTCCTGATAAGTGATGCCCCATAAAGCTTACTTGTCCTTTTCCGAAGATACATTTGTCTTTACTTAAAATAACATTGTTTTCTTCTAAAACATTAATCACATTTTTTAATCTCATATCATGTTCCCATAGACTAAAATATCTCCAATAAAATTGATCATCCTTTCACATGCTAACAACATACGTTCCATTACTTTTTGGAATTTATTTATTTATTTATTTACTTTAATTATAACGGTACAACACCAATTACAATAATTAAAGAATATTTATATAAATAGGAATATTTCGGGGCACATGATATTCCAAGCATTAGCGGTTTATACCTGAAAAGCCTCTTACTTGTGATCAAAGTCGTTATACGTCTCAACTAAGGTATTATTTCGATGTGGTGAAATGCATCTTTAATGTCTAGTTTTGTAAAGACCTTGGCATTTTTCATTTTTGGCAATAACTTATCCATTGTAGGCAATGGATGACTTTTGTACAATAGCCGCATTAGTTCGCCTCATATCTACGCATAGACGCACTTCACATTTATTTAGGTACTACCGGAGAAACCCATTTCGAAGCGCCTAAAACCGGTTCTATTAATGTCCCTTTTCAAAAGCTATTCGATTTTAGATATAACTTTAGCTTCTAATGGCATCGGGATTCTCCTGCAGGGTTGTGAGACAGGTGGTATATAATCATCAATTGGCAAGTTGATCAGTACACCCCTTTGAACTTGTGGAAGGTTTTTATGTCGACTTGATTTATGTCTTTCAGACTCAGTCCAATTCTGTAAATCCCCAGTACCATTGCGGTTGTTTTTCCCAGCAGGTTTCTTGTATCATCAACAATGACGTAGAAAGTTGAGCTCTTAGAGGTGTTCCCAATTTGTATATTTTTTTATAAGTACTAAATGACGATACAAGCGGAAGACCCACCTGATGTTAAGCGGTAACCTATACCTATAACAATTTCAATGCCGCGGTGATCACGTTCACTAAGCACGTGACCAACGCTGCATTGCAATGCGGCCATCACCCTGAGACAGAGTTGTAAAGTCTCATGTGCCCGTAATTTCACCGGCCCCCTTGGCCTTCAAACTGGAACCCAGCAATGGATACAATACTATGTATTACTTATGATTATTATTTATTTTTATTTAATACTTTATTACACACAAACTTAAATAAGGGTACAATTTATTGGTGGACATAATGCCGAAGGCATTTTCTACCTGTCTACCACAAAGGTATTATTGTATATTGGCCTCGAATGATCCTTTGATTTTTAAAGGAGTGTCGCTCCCATAGGCCATGAATCTTATATCTGGCAGTGCTTTATTTATTTATTCATCTTAGGGAAACTATCAGCACAAGATACACAATGGTTATAAGTATAATAATAAGTGGCTATTAATAAGTTTCCACTTATAGATACACAGTAGTGCTTTACAAAGGACAAATTAAAAGAAATTGCAGTAGTTATATTTTGTTATTAATATCGCTTTCTGATTATATGCGCGTATCTTCTTTTCCTTCATGAACTCCCAGGTTTCTGCCCTAATTAAATTTTGTTTACAACCAGAGTCCGACAAAACTTTTGTTTTTATTCCTCTAATAGTGCAGTTAACTTCTACATCATCAACATCATCGATATGAAAAGCGTACTCAGTCCACTCTTCTCTTCTCCTAGTTCAGATGTAACTACTGCCTTATATTCTGTGTATTAATTATCGGCATGAGCTAATTCATAGGTTTCATAGACCTTTCTTATCAGTCTAAACTGATTCCATAGGTTACATAGACCTTGCTTATCAGTCTGAACTGATGTTATAGGTTACATAGACCTTTGCTTATCAGTCTGAACTGATGTTATAGGTTACATAGACCTTTGCTTATCAGTCTGAACTGATGTAATAGGTTACATAGACCTTGCTTATCAGGCTGTACTGATTTTATAGGTTTCTTAGACCTTATTAGTATTAAGCTGATCTTATAGGTTACATAGACCTTACATACAGCCTGCACTAATTTTATAGGTTTCATAGACCTGCACTGATTTTATAGGTTTCATAGACCTGTGCTGATTTTATAGGTTTCATAGACCTGTGTTGATTTTATAGGTTTCATAGACCTGTACTGATTTTATAGGTTTCATAGACCTGCATTGATTTTATAGGTTTCATAGACCTGTACTGATTTTATAGGTTTCATAGACCTGTACTGATTTTATAGGTTTCATAGACCTGTACTGATTTTATAGGTTTCATACAGACCTGTACTGATTTTATAGGTTTCATAGACCTGTACTGATTTTATAGGTTTCATACAGACCTGTACTGATTTTATAGGTTTCATAGACCTGTACTGATTTTATAGGTTTCATAGACCTGTGCTGATTGTAAAGATTACATTTTACATTACCAACAAAATAGCCAGGTATTTTCTGTACCATTCCAAAGCACAAAATACCTACGTAGCATGTTCGTTTACTAACTTAATTTTGTTATTAAAATTTATAAATAGGACAAATCCTTCATTATGGGTTACACATGTGAAGGTAACTTACTACGTTAGCTTTATCAACACTTAGTTGGTACTTTTTCTGCCATTTATTTATGCTGACAGTTATTTAGTTGTAAGTTAATTTTATAAAATACTGAGTCATTTCAAATCGTAAGCAACCTATTGAATTGACCATACTTTCATCACGGCTAAAACATAATATGTTTATAAACCAATTTCATCTTAATAATATTATGACTATGTTCTAAAAACTTTTAATAGGTACCCATTAAAATTTTGTGACTGACGACTGTACCTTATTTAAAGTATTTCAAAATTGCCAAATGCTTTATTTTAGAAGACTTTTAAATACCTGGTTACATTTAAATACCTCTTAGACAAATATTTGTTTAATTTCATCTTTATTTAACCATAATATGATTGCTTCTCGCTTCAACATATCTGATGGTAAGGAATTCGTAGCAATTTGTAGTAATAACGTATGAACTAATTACGTATGAAATAATTACTAATTTTATACAAAAGTAACTCAGCGCATCCTGAGTTCAATATAAAACTTGTAATGTACATACATACATACATACATTTCTTCTCAATAACGTAAACAATATTCAGTGCAATTTGATTTCCGCAAAGCTTGCAAAACCTTTATCGGCCGGGACAACAGCGCCTGCGCCGCCAGGTTGGCGCCGCGCGCGCCGGTATGTCTTGTTTATTAGCTTTTATTTGCGCTGAGAGACATGTAACACGCATTCATATTTTTTTTATAGGTAATCACTTAGTTCAGCCTTAAATTACGTAGGTATGAACTTATATTTAAGTGAAAGTCAATGTTTTCACTCCAATACCTATTTTTTTATAAGTACCTGATTATATAGTTAGGTACTCACTTTTGTTCCCGTCGCCACATGTATTGTCGAGATATTCCTTATCTAACCCCGGCTCGTCGATGTCTCACCACACTATTCAGGGACGCCCCCGCGCTGTGCGAGTACCACAGTCCAACTGCCGTGACGTAGACCATCGAGACGTCAAACAATACATTACACTAGGTAAAAGAGCAATAACAGCATAGGTGTGTAAAGTGTGGTGTGTACCTGTAAAAAAATTAACTCTTTATATAGGAAATCACACCAATGAGAATCTCACAGCAGATTCACACAAGAACACTTCCTTACAGAACACTGATTAGGTACCACTATTGCATCCGCTTTGCTCCTGTTTTCTTCATGAGTACGTATTAAAATTATTTACGAGATTTAGCATATTTTGCAACGTTAAAATACTAAATTTTAACTGTGTTTTTAAACAAGTAAAAAATGTTTCCATCATTTTATAAAACTCAATCATATTTTTTCAACCAATTAAAAATAACTTTTTTTTCACCCCATTCGTTTTATTATCAAAATCATCGTAGAAGCAACCCTAGCCACTCATTCGATGCCGCGTCACAGACTACTTGCAAGTATGTGGGGCGGGTGAGCAAAGCAATCTTAACTCTATGCTTGCATACTTATGGTACACTCTTTCTCGCTGTGAACTGCTGGTATTATTAATACAATTTTGTAGGCTATTATAGCGTAGCTATTTTTGATTTTGTATTGCAGTGATGTATCTGTTAGTTTCTGTAATTAATATATTAATTAAAAAATAAATTATTATAACAGAATAATTTATTTTTTAATTAATATATTTTTTTTACCGCAAAAAGAAAGATACAGTTTAGGAACATACAATAATGACTTAAGAATAAGAACTAGTAGTAACATAGATAATAGTATACCTACGCAGAAAAACTACACTAAGATTAAAAATCTTGTGCTGTAGTTCCTCTGCCCTTCCTAATAGGCATCGCGTCATGAGAACAATGTTTTTGTGTATGTAAATAAGTGTGTAAGCATATGTTAGATTATGTATTTGAGTGTGTAAATAAATAAATATATATATATATATACTCATTTGTGTGTGTGTGTGTGTGTGTGTGTGTGTGTGTGTGTGTGGGCGTGTGTATCAGTGTGTGAGTGGAAGTGTATGCATTTGTGTGTGTCTGTGATCACAGCATGTACAAAGTTAAAGCAGCAACAGACAATAAAGTGTTATTAATTACCTACGATATTTTTTAAACAGTACTTAAAGCAAATAAGGCAAATTTTATAATATAAAGTTCAATAAAAATAAAAAACAAGTTTCTGAGAAGTTAGTAGGTTAAAGTAAACATTTTGATTAAGGTTAATGGTAAAAAAGCAAACATAATATGTACAAATAGATATAAACTACGTAAAAACCTTATAAGAATTTGCTGTGGGGTCCTCTGAGACATGTTGTCCCTTCTCTAGGCAGCCGCGTCTTTCCATTAATCAACATCTCATAATGCGCTCATCAACCCGCTTGCTAAGCGTGGCGTGTATGGCAACAATGCCTTCATGATCAGTACTTGGAGATACATGAGGGAGGCCTATGTTCAACAGTGCACGTCTTACGGCTTCTTAGCAAAGTATGACTCTGTCTGTTAATTTTAAACCTATGTTTGATTTGTATGATTGGTTTAAAATTAACAGACAGAGTCATACTTTGCTAAGATGCCGTAAGACGACTGTTAAACATAGGCCTCCCTCATGTATCTCCAAGTACTGATCATAAACAAAATCAAAATCAAATAATATAAATTAAAGATGATAATGTTGAACCTATAAGAATACAAACTATCGTGATTGGTATACAATTAACAGACAAAGTCATACTTTGACCAACAATTTGCAACGCTTTTACAATTTCGGAAATCACACGTAGAAGTTCATGTAGAATGTGACCAAATAAGATGCATGATAACTTGTGTTACAAAACTAAACCGATTCCGTAACGCATAAAATAATTACTTCAATAAGCTCTACAGTCTATTCTATACCTACCTGATAAAAAACAAAGTATTTTTTGTATGTTAAACTTAATCTCCTTTTTATTAATAACAGGAACTTGGTAGGTAAACATAAACTCAAGGACTGAGATAAAACACACCTTGTAAAACGGTTATATGCGGCACTAGGTTCTGCTCATGGAATTACTTTTACTTGTACAATAAAGATAATATTAATTAACTCTTGGAATTTATCTGTACAGAAAATTTAAAAATAACAGACTACTTAAACTAGCTTCTTCTCGCGGTTTATCATGTGCTTTTACCAATTTTTTTATTTGCTTCGTAGTTTAAATTTTAACGTTCCCCGGTAGCACCCACGCCTCTGATCAAACTATTATCGTACCTAATAATATTTGTAAAGTTATTTACTCATAAAAGCAAACCAATCCACCAACAGCCGTTCAGTTTAATTTAGTATTAGTAACATAACAGGGACAATATTCATACGCAACATGTGCAGCAACCAGTACAAAAACAAAGTAACCGATTAATAGCTCGATAAGAACATCAATTATGAATAATTAATGAAAAGCTAAGGCTTAAAATACCAGTGGCGCTTATAAAGTACCAAATGATGCTGGTTTATGATCTGTTGAATATGTAATTGGGTAACGTAACCGGATGGATTAACAATAGATATCAATCAACTATCATGGGGGGTCCTCTGACACATCTGCAGATAAATATTGTTGCACGTTGATGGAAACAATCCCCTTTCTATATGGAGGTTAAGTATTTATTATGCCGTTTAGGCGGTTTAAGTGGTTCTTTATTAACCTTTTATTTATTAGCTAAGAAGTCATTTGATTTATAGATAATATTACAGCGTCAGCAACTAGTAATCATGTTGTACGGGACGCGGATTAGGCTTGCCCAGCACCTATTATTAGATTTTCCTTTTCCGAGGGTTTATTCGATGGTAAGTTAGGTATTCATATTAAGATAGCTCCTTTATTACTTCAAGCCTCTTTAAAAGTACTTACTAATATACTCACAATATCTCGTTTTCATTTAGCACTGATTAATCGCATATAATTTAGTAATTTTCTGTTTCTTCACTATTTTTACACAATATCTCCCGATCTACTCTTTTATTACAAACCGTCCTCACTACCTTCACTCCAAATGCCCATTTATTTCCAACTACAACATTGATTTTGATAAAAGCTATTTTTTGTATTTAAAGTGTAAACCCACACTAAGTTATGTTATGACTTACGGGTTCGAGTCCCGTCGGAGACAAAATTTTGATTGCATTTTTCATTTCTATAAATTGATTTTCACATGTTTACCAGATCAACTAGACAATGACATTTCAACAAAGATTTTCAATATAATCTTATCAATTTAAATGACCCAGAATATTATCGAAATCGCTAACACTATACCATCCTCTCAGCTTAGTCAGCTGTTAGTCAATACGTCTGAAGCTAACTAAGCCGCGGGTTTCCTCACGATGTATTATTTACCGTTAAGCACCTGTTAAATGTGAACATACACTTTTTAAGAAAGAATAATCCATTGGTTCACGGCTGGTATCGAACCCACGACCTTCGGATTGAAAGTCGTACATACCATTCGGCCGTTATTAGACGGCCTAAGACGTTATTAGATTCTTATTAACCTATTAATGGGCAAAGATTTAAATCTTTGCTAATGGTTATATTTCAATATAGGTATTTCTACTCGACGTACGTAGATGTACCTAATCTCGAAAACTGGACCACACGAGCTCAAGATAGAAAAGTGTGGAATGAAGGGAAGCCTTTTCCCTGCAGAGGGAGAGCTCATAAAAATATGTCAATTCACACTAGTTGCGATGTGTAAAATATTTGATACAAAAGACTTCAACGCGCTCCACTACTTTCGGTTTTAGACTTTGCAGCCTAACGTTAGCCCAGCAACGGACGACACACCGCTCTCTGGCTGGACGCGTTGCATCTGCGACCGCCGAACATAAAGACTCATCAGAAAAAGACAAAGAAATAATTTAAATATTGTTTTGTCTTTTTCGTTTCTTTGAATAAGGCTCGCTAAGCTGAGAGGATGGTATGGTGCTGGGCAAGCTGTCTACGACAACTAACGGAACGAAACTTATTTTCTTCTCACCGCAACGCGCACCTCTTCCCCAACACAACTAATATAAATTTAAGTATCTTCACCTCGACTACACTAATATTAATGTATAAACTTGTTGATTATTGAGTCAACCGATGTCTTTACCACAAATCCATATTTGGATAGCAAATATAAATAGAAAATATTAGACATAGCAAATTAACATCTCAACAGTGGTGTTTTCGAGGATTTTTAATCAGATCAACTTGGACCGGATGCGAGCAGACATTTTTTTTCTTTTAAAAAATAAGTGCGCTTTTAATATTTTCTCCGTATCGTTAGCGTTATTCACTTACATCGACGACCTCCGTGGCTCAGTTGGTCTTATAGCCGTCTGAGACGACGTATGCTGCGGGTTCATTCCCCGTCGTTCGTGTTGCTTTCTATGCATGATAAGTACCTATTGACAATAATCTAAGTATTTTATCAATCACCCGGTTCCCAGCTTGTAAGCTTGTAAGCTTTGCTTAGTTTAGGACTGGATAGCGTTGTGTGTAGAAAAAATTAATTCCTCATAATTATGTGGGGTCAGTCAGGATGGATAAAACAAAGTATATAGTATCGAAATAAAAAAATCTAAATGAAGTGTCTACCATGAGTTGTCACTGTTAGATCGCCTGCCGTTACTGCAGTAGTACCTCTAATAGTACGTTACTATGACATCTGTCAGATTTGTAACTAACTCATGGTACGAAATTCTGACCAAATGAAGCCCAAACTACAGTCGCTGTAGTAGGTATAATTTAATATATTTTAGTACTAAACTATCCGCTAGAGGCGCTGTACAAGTTTTCATACATTTTTTTAACTACAGTCGTTAGCGAGTATAGATTGTAAAAACTCAAGGTAGACCTACTGTTTGATCTAGTACTCAGTATTAATCAAACGGTTGAGTGTTTAGGTACGCATAAATTCGCCTCATTCTACATTCAGTGAGTCAGAAGCCAGGTCAATTGCAAATGCTGCCAAATTGAAATGATGTAAGCAATGATTGGTTCCACCTGTAATCTCTGCGTTTAACCCGGTGCCAAGTAATTCAATAATGACACAAACTCCTGGAATCAAAATGAAATAAAGGTAATGATACACGAGCGATACCCTCAGAGAAATCAGCATTTGCATGATTAAGTGGAAATGTTCTGATTAATGGTTTCTCCTCCTGACCCGTACGAAAAACACGCGGAACTGTGATTAAGTTTTTATAAATATTCATTATCAATTTTATATACTGCTCGTAATATCCGTCTGAACTGGTCTGTTTTCTCTTTCGACGAATTCGTGCAAGTGCAGGACAATAAATCACAAGTGTAAAGTCGCCTCAATTTACGCTCATTATATCCGTCTTTACGGTCAATTTGCCGAGAGCTAATTGTATTAATTAATGGCCATTACCTCTGGATGCGTTAAGTCTTTGTTATTTTAGTTGTTTTTGGATAATTTTGACCTCGTTTCACTTTTTGGACAAATTGCACCAGGTGCGTAATTGTGACACAGTTTTGTGGAAACTACGACACACCTAGTCTTATCTGTATACATTTTTATATATACCAGATTATCTACATAACATTTAAATGCATAATCTTATGCTGGCGAATGTACCTACACATAACCCAGCAATACTACTAGATACTGTTTAAGTAATAATCTACTTACATGCACGAGTGGTGTGCTTTTAAACATATAAGTTACCAAAGTCGCATCTAGGCATCTAGGTTAGTGCGCTTCAGATTTTCTAGTTTCGTTGCAACATCGTAAGGTTTTAAGAACCTAAGTTGGGTAGGTAAGGTGCCAAGTAATTGAATTAATAATTTCTATTCTTCTGCAGACAATGAAATTTTACTGGAGTGAAATAACTAGAATGTAAGCAGCTGCTTACGATGATTATATAAATTTGCAAATGTCAAGCGGTAGGTAGCAGCTATATCAGCTTTGGACAGAGAGTTTAATTCAATGTTTTTTTTAAGCTAAATCTATTGCTCTATTGGTGGATTACCAACGATTCACATATTATGCACAAATGATCGACGTTCTGCTGATAGCACAAACTAATTATGTGCTTTATATTCTATTTGTAAGACATATACATACATAGCATACCTTGTACTTATGGTAAAGGGTACTTATCTAAATCTATTACATGAGTGAGGCACATGTAAGATCTTTACGCAGTTTCTAAGTGAAAAGTTGTATCTACAAGTCGACACGTGCAATGTTCGTAGGCACAGCATGAGATTGAATGCAATTAGCGATTCTGCAGTGCTGCAGCGCTGTCGGATGGGTCTCGGTGACCCCTCATCTTGCCGCAGGCACGGGGTCACTGTGGCCCACGCGGTCGCAAAACAACCGCATTCTTATTGTAAGCGGGGCATATGAACTAATAGATAATAATTAATTTCCTTCATGATTTCAACATTTCAAATTCTTAACAATAAGTGCCCAACAATAAGTTTAGGTATATACATATAATAATATATAAATATTAAAGATTAGATATCTAATGACTCTAAATTTCTAAAAATAACGCGTAACTCTAAGTTCTGAAGAAAATTCAATTTTTGAACGAAACATTTAATTTATTCCTTTGCTTTTTTCACCAGATCACGTGTTACTGAATTTTAATAACTAAGAACTAAGTAAGAGGATATTTTGACGGACAGTTTTGTGTTTTAAGTGAGAAGTTAAACTTAAAGCCGCAGATGAAGACCACCCATGACCTAAACGTGTTACTTTTAGAGTTGACTAGGATAAATGGCGCAGCTAGAGGCCCTTACAGGCTTACACGCAGGTCTTCTTGAAGCTGCAGATGACACGATGTTGATTTAGGTCTGGATACAGAGCATCAAGTTTTCTATTTAGTAAGAACCTACAGTTTCAGCATGGATTTTTTTCAAACCAATATGAAGGTTTGCACGATGCTTAGTTATCTAGCCTTCTGACAATGTAGTGAGCAAAATACGCCATACCGGTACACGAGAGGGGCAATCCGCTTCCTACGTGCTTTCGGCCAAATGCCCTGCAATCTTAGCAAAGTAAATCGTTAGATACATGAACATGCACCCATTAAGCTATTAATTTATAGGATATCAAGTGAATAAACGTGTTCGGGATGCCTCTCGGAGCTAAGCCTGTGGTTAGGGTAATGTACGAAGCAAATGCCAAGCTAATCTACCGCGATAACGGGGAACATTATAAATCGATAAATACCAAATTGTGCTAAGATTGCCTTCATGTGGTGAATGGTGAAGGAGATAACCTCCCTTTGAAGAATTAGTAACAAGTCTACAAAAAACCAAATGACATAACAACTAGCGAAAAGATCAAAAATACAATTTACAAGTTGGTACACAGTTTGCCTTTTGTAAAAATAAACCGTAGCTTTAGAGCTATTCTGAAGCTGTTCTGAAGAAAATTCAATTTTTGAACGAAACATTTAATTTATTCCTTTGTGTTGGCCGAGTGGTATGTACCCCCGACTTTCAATCCGAAGGTCGTGGGTTCGATACCGGCCGTGAACCAATGGATTTTTATTCTTTAAAAATGTATGTGCACACTTAACACGTGCTTTAACGGTGAAGGAAACTTCGTGAGGAAACCCGCGGCTTAGTTAGCTTCAGACGTATTGACCTGTTCTTTCCTCTGAATAATAGCTGACTAAGCTGAGAGGATGGTATTGGTGCTGGGCAAGCCTAATCCATCTTACAATGTCCCAGGCACTGCAGCGTCCCGTGCAGCATGATAACCAGGTGCTGACGCTGTATAAATCATCTATAATAGATGTAAAGGCCTTACACAGTTGGTGAAATTTCCACAGTGCAGTACTCTGAACCTATTACCATGGATCACGGACTTGCTCCGTGCTATTACTGCCGATAACAAGGAGGTAGTAAATAACAGATGACAAAAGCAGTGTTCCGCTCACGCCTCGGCTTCGAGGCGGGGCTGGGACAAGCCATTGGTTACCGACAGACCGTGACGAGTTCCATTGGACAATCCAACAATAGTGAAAGTGACAAAACGCTCCTTAATCGTAGCACCTTGCGCAAATAACTGCCTTTTAGATTTGAATCTGATAACACTTCGTTGGTAGACAGGAAATGTACTTACTAAATACCTGTAAAATAAAGTACCTACTTCTATCACTATCATTCATAATAGTTTCCAAACAAGCTTGACATAGACTAAAAGTAGGTAGATGGCATTGAATGATAAGTCCAGTAGGTATTGTCATTTATTTATTGTAGCGGAGAGGGAAGATAACTTTAAAGGTATAATAGACTATGACTGATTTGATTAGTCAAAACTTACCTTAGTGATTTAAAATACTTCTCAACTCAGTACAAGCTTTATATGAACTCATTCTAACTGTAGGTAGGTACTACATCCTAGATCATTATGATGCAAATTGAATTTAACCGTAACAAGAAAATTAGCATCACGAGCGACAATATTGAACGTAAGATGACTCAGCAAGGCAGTCCATCACCTCCGGTTAGCGGTTACCAGTGCACTGTACCTACCTACATAACCAATGGCAATATATGCAGAGACGTAGGTACTGAAGAACGGCGACTTTGGTAACCTATATGTTTAAAAGCACACAACTCGTGCATGTATGTAGATTATTATTTATTACTTAAACGGTATCTAGGTATTGCTGGGTTATGTGTAGGTACATTCGCCAGCATACGATTATGCAATTAAATGTTGTTCAGCAGGATAATTGAGTGTAGTACTACTAGGTCTGTTCGGAGACTAATATTACCGAAAAGAGGTTTAGAACTACATAATATATGTACACGTACATATCTATGAGGTACCTTCTTTAGCGGAGTAGAGCGAGTATAGGTTCTTTACCACTGACGCGGAGTGGAGTGCTTAGATTCAATTTAATTAATTATTTATTTAATAACTTATCATATTATTCGAAGGGCAAATGGCTCAATAAATGGAACGATTGCGATTGGTCAATTAAGTGCCGCTCCGCTCTACTGCGCTTTAGTGGAAATGCACCCATATAATATGGACTGTGCGTATGCTTGTACATTGACTTATTGGCCTCGCTACCCGTAAAGCTTACGCGCGCGTACGGAACTACTTTAAATCCTCTCTTCTCGATAAAGACGTCCCCCGCACCAAACCACCTCCCCGCAACACGGCACCATCAGCGGAGCAGCAAACTCCCGCAACGACCAAGACGACCATACCGGCAGGGTATTGACAGCAAGTCAATTGCCTGTTGCAAAACCTGTCGCGAGATACGTAATCACCCTGTGGACCTACCACGCCCCGCAACCACCACCACCACACCGATGACCCTCCAGCACGACCAGGCCCACCTGGAGCTGTTGGATGCAGTACTGCAGATCCTGCACGAAGTCCTGCTAGCGATCCGGCAGGGCACGAGCCCGATCCCGCTGATCCTCAGCGGTATAGCGACGCTCGTGCAGCTGCAGCTGCGTTAGAAGGGACCTGAAAAGGCGGAAAAAGTGTTGTATATTATAATCTGTAAGTGTTTAACCACACTTAAGAAGATTCAAAGAAAATAAAAACCTTATTAATTTTTTTTACGATTCAGGTGGGATTCGGACACGTCCAAGGTTCGATTCAACGGACGTGGGTTCGAATCCCACCTGAATCGTAAATTGTTGATAAGGTTTTTCATTTTCTTGAAGATATATTAGGTTTAAGCATATAGCAAGTTTGTGATTGATTAATCACAATTGCTGTCATTGTCAAATTATATTTCCTATCAGTAGGTAAAAGAAAACTAAGGCCAAAACGCCATCTCTAAGCATCGAGAGAACCATTTTTGAAGTTTTTACTTTTAAACCTCTTCAACGAAAACGCCTCATTTATAGGAAGTTTAAGATGCCGGCTTCTTTTACTTGGATTTATAGAAGAAGATAGATTAACATAGACAGGATTTCAATTGTTAGAACCGAATTGAGCTGCCTCAGCAGAAATTTTAACGTTTGGTCAAAAGAATCAACGCCTCCTATGGTTTGATAACAAAACATTATCATGTCAGGTTTTCTATTGGCTTGATTGACTACGGCGTCTTCATATTCTTTCGCTTTATATCACATGACGATAGCAGAAATACCAACTTAGTTGGTTTGGGTTTGTAAGAAACCAAAGTCAACAGACCATCAAAACAAAACATGGAGGATCCGACCGGCCTTGACCGTGAGTTTTGGAGTTTCTCTGGAATTTATCTTTTATTTGATCGAATAGTTCCTACCATAGTCAGGTTGTATGGCGTTTTCAGCAAATTTTTAGCCAGCGGTAGGTACCGACGTAAACCAGTTGTCACACGTAATGTTCTTGTTAGTTCCATGTACTGTTTTAGCCAATTCTTTGACATGCCTAATGGTAGTCCATTCGTTTTAGTTGGTACTTTTCCCAAGATAAGGCTCAGCATCAATCATATATTTTGTAGAAGCATCACATTATCATTGGAAATGTAATACCATATTTGCTAGGTTTATTTCAGATGTATCCTAAATGGACATCTTCCACGAAAACCTAACAGCTGTTCATCGACAGGTTTGAGCCAGGTAAATTAATTATTTTGCATTGCTCGATGAACACTACCCATACCTTTCGCAGAGGTGTAAAATCATCATCTGGATGTAAAGTTTGCCGTAACAATTTATCATCCATTCTTAAACATCTCAACAGGAATTCAAATCGCTCTCTACTCATCACAGAAACATATCGCGTACCAGAGAAGTAAACGAAGCATTGAAAAACTCATCTAGAGATAAGACCTTTAATCTCCTTTCATCATCTTTCATGACAGCAGTCAATGTATATATTCCCAACCACAATACTCCTGTCCCACGCTTTCGGAGTTCTCCCACAGAAAATGACGGAGTTGAAGAGCTTTTGTAGTTCAGCCAATTTGGGGGCTCCACGGAAGAAACATAAGTGCAACAAAACCCAGAGGGTAAAAGATCTCAGATAGGGTGGCAGAGGCAAAATCATGCCTCATTAAAACCAAGATCCACATAAATAACTCGCGGAACTTAAGGATATATAAAAAACGGTGTGCCGAAAGAAGCCGATGGTGTAAATGGCAAACAAACGAAAAATGATATCGAAGAACAAAAAGATAAGTTGGAGAGGAGTGATAGAAATATTTATACAAGAGAATTAGAGAACATTATTGAGAAGCAACTGAACTTATCAGAGTCTCGATTTAAAAAAATAGATATTCAGCTATAGCAGACCTGGTCACTTGTCGATTTTTTACCGCTGCTATGTGTTCCTTTACACGTTCAGCGACTGTGCGCTTCGTTTGGCCTATGTAGGAACGTCCACACCTGCAATCGATTTTGTAAACACTAGGAACTTGCAACGGTGCTTGAGGCCCTAAACCGCCTCTATCAGCTTGTGAAATAAGCCGATGGCGTAAATGGCAAACAAACGAAAAATGATATCGAAGAACAATAAGATAAGTTGGAGAGGAGTGATAGAAAGATTTATACAAAAGAATTAGAGAACATTATTGAGAAGCAACTGAACTTATCAGAGTCTCGATTTAAAAATAGATATCCTGCTATAGCAGACCTGGTCACTTGTCGATTTTTCGAAAACTTCTTAAGTAAGTTTCCAATTTTGTCCGTTACACCTTTCACGTATGGCAAGAAGGCTGACTGTCTCTCGATTTCAGTTTGCGTCTACGACTAGGATTCCATCTATGAGTCATGTAGCCATTCCGCTTGAGAACTCCCTGAACATGATTCAGCTCTCCGGGTAAAGTTTCAGGGTCGCATAGGTCATACATAAGCTCTATTCATCAGTGACGAGACTACTGACTGCAGATGTGACGGATGATGTAAATAACGCGATAAATACCCGGTTAAATATGTGTTATTAATGTGTCGTGATCCCGTAAATTTAAAAAAGTATATTTACAATCACAAAACTAAATGGAAACACAAAGTAGGCAAATGTAGGTAATTAAAATGCTGGAGGCGGTCAGCCCTATCGCATGTTTACGTTCCGCGCGGCTGTATGTTATTTCAAAAATACGGCCGAGTTACAATACTGTAGGTATAGATAAATATTCTGTGACTGACACTGTCGAAAATAATATTAAACACAGATAGATAATGTCTGCATTATAGAAATAAAAGAAGGAGAAGATAATGTCTGTCTATAATTCTGTCAGTGTCATGTCAGTAAACATGCGTCAAATCACAATTTGTTATTGTTTTCAGGTGATTTCAATTTGTAATTTCTGCTAGTATTATAGATTTTATTCGAAGCCAATTAAATTCAAAATGCTTACAAATTTCGACAAAATGTGTGCGGATCTTGAAAAACAAGAATTAGAGGTAACCTTACTTTTTAAATGTTAACATTTGTTTGTTATTGCTCTTTAAAACAATATTTATTTCACGTTCTCACTTATTCCTTTGCAGTCTCCAACAGGGATAGCATCGCCGGTCACGTATGCTCAATTGCTAGCAATTTATCTATATCAAAATGACCTGTAAGTATATCTAACCTATTATTTTTTTACAACCCTCTTTGTGTGTAGTTATAGCAGGTTACCGCGCACTAGAAAGTGAATACCTGTCTAGAGATGTAAATCTAAAGCTTTTATAGGGAGACAGATTAATTCAAATTCCCAATCAAAATCCTAATGTTTTCCGTTAGCTGAAAATATTCTGAGTAATTTATTTATTTATTAGGATGTAATGGTAACCTACATAATATAATGGTAGTTATGTGACTCCGACTTTCGCGAATACGGAGATTCCTTTTGATCACCGAGCGCATCTGCTTCTTCAGTTTACAGTTCTGATGTGTTTTGTAGAATTATTTTAAGTATGCAGTGCTAAATAATGACTATCTTTAATTATGTCATTCAAAAGACCAAAAAAATTGTCATTTGCACCTAACAAGAAATTAAAGACACTGTCTAATATTACTGTTCATAGGTGGTATTACTGTACATAAATAAGTAAAAGTAGCTGTAACTACTCATAAAATATTTGTTTCTGTATAATGTGGAGTCTTACTGCATCCATGGGCCAAGTACATAAATAAGTAATAGCAAAACAGCCCCCTGATTACAAAAGTAAGATTTTATTTAAGGGTACTATTTACTACCCTTAAAATATTGGTTCCTGTGATCTGGGCATTGTTTTGCCTGCATATGCAAACCTATAATGCACAAACTTATAAAATTAAGCCTGAATTCAAACCTTTCAGGTGTAATGCCAAGTTCCTGTGGAAAAGAATACCTCAAAACATTATAAGCAGCAATCCTGACATAAGTGCTATTTGGGCTGTTGGCCAAAAACTATGGAAGAAGGACCTAGCCGGATCATATCAGGCCTTAGCTGCTTACAATTGGGTGGAGCCTGTGGCACCCATTGTTAGAGCACTAGAAGGTTGGTACCATTAATTTCACAAAAAAACATGGTATGCATATAAAAAAGTTTAATAGTTGCAACTAAAGAGTATTTCACTTTCAAAATTAATGTATACTATTAATTTTGTAAAAACGGGAATTACTCACGTAGTATTGTGTATATGTGTATTGTTTCACAATTCAATGTGAGTAATTCCAGTTTTTACAAAATAAAGAGTATTTTATCTCTTTAGTTGCAACTATTAAACTTATTTTTATAATGATTTGAACTAAATAATTAATTATCTTACACTGGGTATTTCTTGTTGGGCAATAACATGTGTTGTGATTGAGAAACAAATTAAGTTTATTAGTTCAAACAATCATCCTGCATCTTTTAAAATAAATTTGTGATTTGCTATTAATTTCCTGTAATTTAGGAATAACTCACATAATATAATATAATATAACCATCTTCTCTTACACCAGAACAAAATACAAGTGTGAGGGCTCCTATCATCGGCTGTGCCCAGCATCCATAACATTAAGTCAATTTTTTTTTTTTTTTTTTTGTGTTCCAATCTTATCTGCAATCAGTCTTATGACCTTAAGCAGGTTTGTTCAGAGAGTCGGGGAATTCTGGGGAATGATCCAGCGATCATTTCCTCTTTGTAAGGAATCATGTGTCCAGATCCATGATGTGCTGTCTTTTTAGTCGTTTGGGGTAGCTTAGGTTACTGAGCTGTGCAGCTAAATGATTTGGGTGGTTGTTTAGCCGCTGTTTGTATTTAGCCGAGTAAAGCTTTATTTCCTCGCTGACGGTATTTGTTTCGAGTTCGTTGTGCAGCTCATCAATCCTTATGAACCATGGTGCATTCGATATATTTCTTAGGATGCCGTTTTGCGCTCTTTGAATGATGGCTACGCTGGTCTTGCATGCAGATCCCCAAAGCTGGATGCCGTAAGTCCAAATGGGCTTCAGCACCATCTGGTACACTAGGAGTTTATTGTCTAAACTTAGAACTGAGTTTCTGCCCAGTAGCCATTGTAGGTTTCGGTATCGGAAATTCAATTCATCTCTTTTTTTCTGCAAGTGGGTTCTCCACGTTAGTCTGCGGTCAAGGTGCATCCCGAGATACTTGACTGTTTCACTGTGTGGTAGGGTGTGTGAGGCCAGTCTGACTGGTGGACAATCTCCTCTACGGAGTGCGAATGTTGCGTGTACAGATTTAGAGGCACTGGCTCTGATTCTCCATTTCGTTAGCCACTGTTCTATTCTGTCTAGACCGGTTTGGAGAGATATGGAGGCTTCATTTTGGTCCTTGTTGCTCGCGAGAATGGCAGTATCGTCCGCAAATGTGGCTGTTATTACCCCTGGTGTTTCAGGTAGGTCTGACGTGAATATATTATACAGCACAGGGCCCAGTACTGAACCCTGGGGTACTCCCGCCTGAAGGTCATGGAGGTCGGATGTGTATTCACCATCTTTAACTTGAAATATTCTTTCACATAGGTAAGATTTTAGTATTCCAAAGAACGAGTGAGGTAATGACTTTTTTATTTTACAGAGTAGGCCCCTATGCCAGACTTTATCAAATGCTTGTTGAATGTCAAGGAAGGCTGCGGAACAATATTCCTTTAGCTCTAGGGTTTTTCTGATGTGATCGACGACCCTGTGAACTTGTTCAACAGTTCCATGCTCTTGTCGAAATCCAAATTGATGATCTGGGATTATAGAGTCTTCTGCCAGTACCTTTAAAATGCGTGAAAGAAGGATTTTTTCGAAGAGCTTGGAGATTACCGGTAGAAGGCTGATCGGTCTATAGGAGCCGATATCGTTAGCGGGTTTCCCTTCTTTGTGGACCATTATGATCTGTGCAGTCTTCCAAATACTTGGGTAATGGCCAACTCTGAGTATCCCGTTGAATAGTGTTGTGAGGAAGACTATTCCCTTCTTTGGGAGTTGTACAAGGATTTCTTTTGTTATTTGGTCAAACCCTGGGGCCTTTTTGTTGTCAAGTTTGGAAAGTTGTCTTAAAACTTCTCTTGGATTAGTAGGCTTTATGGGTAAATCCATCTGGAAGTCTACATTAAGTCAATTAATTGAGTCTTCTGTCAGATGCGACAATATCCAGACTTTTCCTATGTCAGTGCTTTTTACGGAGAGTGATTCAGTTATTATAAAATTATTGTTATTTTAGTTTAGTTTACTAAAATCTTGTGTAAGATAGTGTTTCTGAGAAATTATGGATCCATTATTAGTAATTTTTTCCATTAATTTTAAATCCTTGATGATTCCATCTAACAATGTCCCAGGCACTGCAGCATCTGGTACAGCATGATTCCCAGTTGCTGACGCAGTATAGATCATCTATAATAGATGCAGGCCTATCTTTTTAGGGGGTGAAGCCCCATAATTTGCATAGCGCTGTGTACCATAATTTCTCAGTAACACTATCTTACACAAAATGTTAGTAAACTAAACTAAAATAACAATAATTTTATCCTATTTTGTTAGCACTGTCTTAATGAGAGAATTGATTTTGATGACCCTAGGTCACAGGGACCGGACTTATTGTGATCTCAAATTGTCACCAAAAAAAAAGTTAAAATGGAAAACGAAAACGTCCAAAAACCCAAAAATGTCATATTTTACCGTTGGTGACCTTTTGAGGCCTTCGCCCCCTTTTTTGTTACCCTCGTACCAATGCTTGCTTAATGTATCAAATCATTGCTGGTCATGATTTTAATCCAGCATTATATAACTTAACTCTATATCTCATAATGATGCATTTTATTAATTTATTTTCAGAAAAGATCAGAGAGCGAACACTGAAAATGATTGGCAATTCATACAGCAATATTTCCATAGACTCAGTTGTTACTATGACCGGCCTGAGTAAAGAAGCATGCCTACAAGTGTTCAGAGACCGCAAGTGGACAATCAGTGAAGACAATCTGTCAGTGAACCCCACTCCGCCTGTTGTACCAGCACCCCTGCACACTTCCAGTGAGGACCAGCTCTTCAAGCTCACTGAATTTGTGACCTTCTTAGAAAATTAAGTACATAAATGTAAGTTTTTTTCATACTATTTTGAAATAAGTATGGTGATGTCACTAAGTCGTCAGTTGGAGAGAGGTGGAAGTAATTGTGAAAACGATTAAATGGAACTTGAAAAATATCTTGAACAAATGTTTACTTCATAAAAGTGCATAAATAAACCTACTATGGCCAATAAAATGTTGTGAACATTCAACTGTTGGGTAGCAATGTATTAAAAAAACACAGTTATAAATAGTCATTATCAAAAATTTTATTACAGGTAAAATATTACCTTAATTCGAGAAATATAAAAGAAGGTACTTACTGGTAAACATAAGTGGCAGTGTATATACTTTTAAGTCTTAAGCTTACAATAAAGCTGTATCCAGAAATATCCAGAATAGTCTACAATTTACAATGTCTCAATTCCTTAGTAAAGTATCACATAACAATGCAATTTTATAATCTCAATCGCGTACTTACAGAAATTAAATTTTCATGGGTCTAGTGGTATTTGTGCGCCTTACTTTGATGAAGTTTCCATTCATCTTTGCTATGGCTTTGGGCTCAGGGGCCACTGTTATACAAACACCACTAAAGGCATTACTTAATTTCTACCATTAACAAGTCAGTTGTTGCACTAGAAGTGTCTTATTTCAATATTCTAACCTATTTTATACATTTTCTAGCTGCTACTAAAATCATTTTGGCAACTCATAGGATCATTTCTCGGAGATCAGAATCTGTTTTGGAAGGAGACAGTGTTCTGTCTTGTTTGTAGTCTCATTGAGTTGCTGTCCTCTTCATCGCCGAGTGTGGCTTCGTACGCTCTGTTGACCTGTCCCCCGTTCGGCTCTTGGAATACGTCTTTCACTGATATGTTTGCATTTGAAGGTCTGTGCCTAGGGCCAAGATTGTTGTTCAGCTGGAAAAATAATAGGAATAAAACGGTGTCTTTCACGATCACGACACGATGTGTGTGTCGTGATCGCGAAAGTTTAAAAAGACACCGTCTTCATCTTCATTTCAGCCATAGGACGTCCACTGCTAGTCATAACATGGATCTACAAGTAGTGATTATGAGGATTGAGTTGCCATACTCGCCACGCTTGGCAGGCGGTTTGGCGAGCGCATTACGGAATGCTGATACACGGAACGACGCTGCTGCCCATCCCTTGGTATCCCTTGGCAGATTCTTACTGCATCCACGGTCAGGAGAGGAGAAACAACATTTACTGCCGGCACCCCACGGCACATTATTAGCACATACCTAACCGGGTATATAGAAATATATATATAAATAGAGATAGATAACTCGATAAAAAACCTTTAAATATGTGGTAATTAGGTATGTAAAGTGTGTCTTTAAACATGAGATGTACCTACAGCAGTTAACAAACTGTTCTACTTCCTCGTCTTAATCTCAGCCTGTTCCAACTCACTGCTGGGGTTATTTCTTCTACTTTTTTTTTTAAATTACAAAAGAACATTAAGTGAAGTGATTGTCTTACGATTCCCGTCACGCCGTATTCATTGTTGGCGCCTAATGTTTGCATCTGCGATTTCCGTCTCTCAGCCATCACAGAGTTTCGCCTTGTCTCTAAAGCCTTTAGAGTTTCTCGCCGTAGTGTCATCTTTCTGTTCAGGACTGGCGTACCTAGAATATAAAATTAGAATTTCTTTATTGCTAAAAATAGAACATAAATGATAAGATATTAAATAAAATAGGAATACAAAAAGGCGGCCATAGAAGCTATCTTTTTCAGGTATCCTGAATTAATTCCTGAGTTACATTCAGTAACTAACTGCGATTAAGCACCAGCACCACGCAGGTTTTCAGTGAGAAAACCAGCGCAATAATAGTGCTCTGTAACTATTATTGAAATACTGAGGCGACCTATTATGACATTTAATTTTAATTGTCGGTTCTTGTATATTAAGTAACAAATATTGTGACACAAAATTTTTTTTTTTATTTTTTTTTTATTTATTTATGTAATAACAATATAAATGTCTAAAAAACCGTATTTAGTTTGTCTTAGACGCTAATTCTATTAGTCAAGAAGCAAATCGGAAGCTGGTATCCCAATTTCTGGGTTGAAAAGTCATACCACCATACCTGGTCCATCATTTGCGTTCATGTTGAAGAACCGTTTCTTGAAGGCCACGTCAAGAGTGCCTATGTTCCTCTTCTTCTGCCTAGCCTTCTCCAAGTTGTGGATCGTCTTCCTCCTGCCCACATTGTGAGGGCCGGATCCCGAGTCGTTTTCGTAATCGTCATCCAGACCATTAAGTTTTTGTAAGTTCTTTACTATTGCTATTGCATTTTTATCCAATATCTCATCTTGGGATAGATCGTCCGCCTGAAATTGGAGCATATATTATTTATTTACTTATTTATTTATTACACATTAGATAAATAACATTACAGGATACAATAACACCCTAATATTGTTTTATCTATACTAATATTATAAAGAGGTAAAGTTTGTGAGGTTGTAGGGGGTAATCTGGTCTACTGAACCGATTTTCAAAATTCTTTTACTAATATAAAGCCACAGTATTTGTGAGTGTATAATGAGTGCATAGGCTATAAATTACGAAGTGGGCACCGGGTCAGCTAGTGTTATATAAAGCTAAACATTTCACACAGCGCCATCCAGCTTCAAAGTAAGCAGAGCTCGTGTTAGAAGTACCAGATGATCGATAATTCTATCGATTTCTTTATTTATTTATTTATATTTATTTAATGATATAAAATGTAAAATTCTGGTTTACATACCTTCTTATTGCAGAACCAGTTCAGTTCTGTGGACGATAATATGTGCGCTAAGGTTCCAAATCTATGGAACAACATAGCAGTGAACTGGATAAACAGAATCAAGGCAAAGAAGAACACAAACACTAGACCGATCGGTTCCAATTGTAGGTATTCTTTTGAGATCAGTACCTGAAAACACACAGTCAAGGGTTAATTGCTTAGTATACGAATTATTGTTGATAAATATTATGTTTATTAGAATTGAAATGTTAACAGTTTGTGCAATTTTCATTATTCAGTGCCAACATTCAGTAAAACATGATGTCTGAAAGTATTCTGATACTTGAGTTTGGGACATGGGTTACATGGAATATGGACACTGATTTTAATCAGCCAATTAATTGAAAGTTATTTCAAAGTACACAAGTTAATTAAATAAAATAATCCAGATTTTCCAGTCGTACATAATTTTAAAAGTGTTTCCTTGTTGACATTGTTAACATGATTGTACACAAAACACATTTAAGTTTCAGTATTTAGTAACTGGGCCTTTATCACACCAGTGCAATGAGTAGGTATCATTCAGTGTTAAACAAATCACCACATTTCAGGATGTGTGACGTACACATAGGAACCAGTGACCCTGTACCGTGTTTAATAGAAACTCCGCCACCTTAATAACAGAATAGTCATCAGTGTATTGGGTTGGTAAGTGCTGGGTAGTAGGTAATCATTAGGGTTTGGTATTATGATCTTTTCTCCTTGACACGCGCTCAACGCGCAAAGGATTTGATTTAGATCATTTCTCTGAACCACCTTAAGGATATCTAAAGGACAGTGAACCAAGTAACGCCAGAGATGTTTAGTCGACGTGTCGCAGGTCTCCATGCGTGGTGCGCCATACCGACAGACCGGTTAGAGGAAGGTCGTTAGACGTGTGAAGTGAAGACACATTAAGTGGTATCGTTTGGCTGTACCTCGCCTGTCTCCTCGATGAACGTAATGTTCGTCTTTATCCCCAAAGGCCATTCCACGTGGAGTTGATTTTTGTTGAGTTGCAATAAAAATACTATCAATATAAATAAAGCATTGAACATAACGAAAGCGAAAACCGACTTATTTCGAAGTTCTTTTAGATCTTCTTTGATTCGGGCCTGTAAAAATGTAATAAAGCAACAGATGTAATAATTGCATCAACTTTCAAGGGTGACTGGGAATTGGTGGTGTGTCGGCCGGTTAGCGAGTATCCTGCCTTCCGAGTCATCGTTGAAGGCCGAGCGCTGAAGTGAGTGTGGACGTTACCTCTTGCGTAACCTCATCGTACGTAATGTTAGTTTTGATTCCGAAGGGCCATTTAAAGTGGAGGGCGTCCTTGTTCAGTTGCATCAAGAACACAATCAGTACAAACAGTGCATTGATCATAAAGAATGAGAACACCGATGAATCTCTCAATTCTTTTAGATCCCTGGAAATACGTGCCTAAAATTTGGGGAATCATCAAATACATGAAAAATAAGAAATCATAGTCGGATCCTGAAAGAAAGTTTTAATTACTTATGTTTAAAGCTACATTTGGGTCCATAGGTAAATGCAAAAGCGAATAAAAAATCTTGTATTATAAGCAAACATCCAGCGACAGGCTTGAGTAAACCTATATTTATTCTAGCTTTCCTTACCTTTTCTTCTTTGTTTTCGTCAATAGGGAACAAGTATTTCTCCAATAGATCTTTCCAGAAAGTAATCTCGGCGGGACTCAAGAAGTCTACTTCACCTTTCTTAAGATCAGGATCCTCGATCCAGTAAGGGTTAATGAGCTCATCTCGTCTTTCCTGGAATCATAGAGCATTTTATTAGCGTCACAACTTAGGACAAATAATATATATTTTCAAGACATTCCTATCGTTACCTTCGTTAATATTCCTAATCGATAGTCCAAGAGAAAAAGATTTACACTTAATCATTTTGGTATAATTCCTAAGATCACCTGACGAAATCCCTTTTGCGGATTTTTATTTTTGGTACACAACTGCCCTATTCTGCCGTCCATTCGTATCATCACAGATAATATTATTTGGTATTATACACTTATATCTATTATCATCATTTCATCCGTAAACGTCTACTACTGAACACAGACGTCCCTCATGGATGTCCATGAGGAGTAATTGCCATACTCACCACGCTTGGCGGCGGATGATTATCTATTATACAATTCAATTTGTCTATTGACAATACTGATATTGAAATTGTTTCCATTGAATTTGTAAGGAGACAAAGACAGAAGAGCAGACGCGGAAGATCAGCGCTATACTTTGTAGTTACTTGGCACGAGCTAAATGGTTGCCATTTTCCTTGTCAAATAACTCTTTGGAGACTGATCTGTGTACGTTGTAATTTTGTAGTAAGTCTTGAAAAGTACGTACCCTAGGAGTCGAAGACATGGTATCAGTCTCAGAGTCGGAGTTGTCTTCGTCCTCAGGTCCTTCTGCCAACGCGTCCAATTCGCGGTCGCCGCTGGTGCTTCCTCGGTGGCCCACGGACAGCTTTCTCCCGCGGTTCAATCCGTGTGGGTCTACTGACCTATAGTTACGTTGACTAACTTAGTTGGTATATATGTAAAAATAAAATATAAACTTAAGGCGACGCATTGATAAACCATTTTTTGAATGTACAGGCGTAGTACCTTTATACACCTTTTCATCATCTCAGGCACAGGAAAGCTGTCCACGTCCACTGCTCGACATCATGAGGGGCAGTACGGGATATTGATACACAGAAAGACGCTGCTGTCTATCTTCCAGCGGTATTCCTTGGCGGTAACAGGATACAAAGAGTTGATGTTAATGGAAAACGTTCTTCGGGATCTGTAGTTACAATGGGTGTACCGCAGGGATCAATTCTTGGGCCTTTTCTATTTTTAATTTACATTAATGATCTACCTCATCTTGTCAAAAACAATCATGAGATTGTATTGTTTGCTGATGACACTTCACTTTTGTTCAAAATGAAACGACGTACCACCGATTATGACGAGGTGAATAATGCAATCTCAGAATTTGTTAATTGGTTTAATGTCAATAACCTATTACTTAATGAAAATAAAACAAAATGCATTAGATTTACTCTCCCTAATGTAAAACAGGCTGATGCCAAGATTAAATTAAAAGGTGAAAGTTTAAACCTTGTAGAAAAAACTGTATTTTTAGGCATAACTTTAGACAATAAGCTTCAATGGGGCCCACACATAGAACAACTATCGGGTAGGCTTAGTTCTGCAGCATATGCAGTCATAAAAATCCGCCTTCTAACAGACGTTGATACCGCTAGACTTGTTTACTTCAGCTATTTCCACAGCATTATGTCTTATGGCTTACTACTGTGGGGATGTGCTGCAGATATAGACACCGTATTTGTGCTGCAGAAGAGGGCTATTCGTTCTATCTACAATATGGGTCCCAGAGAATCACTTCGCACTAAATTTAAAGAAATAAATATAATGACAGTAGCTTGTCAATATATTTATGAGAACCTGTTGTACACCCATAAAAATATTGCTTCGTTTAAGAAAAACAGCGACAATCACAATGTAAATACAAGAAATAAGAATAAACTCGCTGTGCCCACTACTAGGCTCCATAAGGTGAAAATATCTTTTAAAGGGCAATGTATACGCTTCTACAACAAACTCCCAAGTGAGTTGCAGAAGTTATCATTGAATAAATTCAAAAACATTATTAAACGCAATCTGTGCAATAAAGCTTATTATAAAATATTAGATTACCTAGAGGACAAAACCACTTGGGACGGAATCTGCTCCAACTCCGTCAAACGTAACATAAGACAAAATAAAATTGTTAAATGATGACTATAACGACCGAGTTAGGTTCTTCTGTTCACTTCTTTTCCTAACTCGCGTGTCATCTGAAGTGAACAGATTCAATTATGTGCTTTATTCTATTTATTTGTGTTGTTTTATTTTGTAATTTGTGATGCGTCAATAAGGTCCATGCGGCCGCACTGAATAAAGTATTTTTTGATTCTTGATTCTTATCATATGTTATGAGAAATGAACTATCTTAAAGCAGAAGAGAGGACATACACATGAAACGTGAAACGTACCTCTCTACAGCGTCCAGTTTCTTTTCCAATTTCTCGAGCGTCGATGCGATATGTAATAGCTGAACTTTATCCTCGTTTCCTTTCGGGTGTGTGCATAGCAAACACTTGAAGAGTCCAGCGAATGAGAACTCGATCGAACCCTCTTCTTCGTTGCTGTTTACTCCTTGGAGGAAACCGAGAAGGGAACTCTGTTTCGCTTTCTTCTTTGCTTCTTCCTCCTCTCTCTTTTCCTCTTCGATTTCCTGTAAATCAATTGAAAGTTCGTGTTAAAATTAGATAAAATCTACGTATTTTTTACTTCTAATAAGTGTGCTTCTATTAATATTTTAACTGCATTTGCAAAGTGCAAGGTTTACCTAGTATACGTTAAGGGTATGGTTAATTCTGAGACTACTCGTACTCAATACAATTTCGAAAAATATTTTACCAATATGTTGAATGGATGGGCTACGTTTATTCGGGTACAAAACCTGCAAAGTAATTATAAAATACCGTGTCTTTTCTCAAGTTCTCCTTATATACGTACATTGTATGCGAAGGTGTTGATTGAAAGGGTTGTAAATGAAACAGACGAAAAAGTATGGGATGCACAAGCGGGATTTAGAAAGAGAATGGGATGTACGAATCAGGTCTTTTCCTTGCGGTGCATAGCCGAAAAGTGTTTGGCTAAAAACAGGAAAGGTCTATTGCGCGTTCGTGGTTCTAGAAAAGGCCTATGATAGAGTGGTGAGAAACGAATTGTGGTCAGCATTGTCCGTGAACGGTGTGAGCAGTATCCTCATACGAGCATTGCAATCTCTTTATAAGGGTTCTAATGTTTATGTAAGGATAAACGAGGCATACACTGAATGGTTTAATATCGAAAAAGGTGTTAGACAGGGATGTGTAGCGTCACCGTGGCTGTTTAATCTAACAAACTCTTGCGGATGTAAACATGCGGCTATGAAAATAGTTCTGGAGAGTTAAATGCTAATACTTATATGTAATTTACACACCTTTTTGGTCTTCTTCGTTTGCACTTCTCGAGTACCCCAGGTGACGTCATTCAAGTTAATAACCGAGTACAGAATCAAGAGCAAGTACATAGATGGAATCGACAAGAGATATATCGTGCCTGGTACAATGCACCAGAACTCTTGCGGATGCAAGCATGCGGCTATAAAGAACGAACTGGAGAGAGCTATCAAGAAGATAGCCGATGGTGATCCTATGCCGTCCTCGCCTAACTGGAGAGCCGTGCCGACTATTACAGCCATCATGATCATTGCGTATGCTGTCGATAGTATTTGGGCGACCATCAGCTGAAAGGACAAGATATGGTTAATAAAGAGGTGGTAAAAATAATGGCCTGCAGGGCCATTGCCTTTACAAACAATATAACAAGTTTTTAATTTCCATTTTATAAACGGCCCAAAGTTTTTTGATGAATAAACCTGCCATATCTATTTTTTTAAATTTTGAACGTGTCAAACCGTTCTTTTTTATTTATTTATGTATAAAAGACTCTTAAATAACAATATAAACGTCTAAAAACCGTATTTAATTTGTCTTAGACGCTAATGAAGAACATTCCTCAAATTATAACATAAGTTAACAAAATCATAAATGTACGCAGCACAGTAACAGTAGTAATTCGAAGACATTGTTTGAGCGCCCTCACATTCCAACGTCCTTATCGCGATGACCTTCATTTACAATCACATAATATGGTTACTCCTATGAATTATCTACTTCTGGAGGACACAAGAGGATCATCATCATCATTTCAGCCGTAAAACGTCTACTACTGAACACAGGCCTCCCTCATGGATCTCCATGAGAGGTAGTTGCCATATTAACCACGCTTGACAGGCGGGTTGGCGAGCGCAGTACGGGACGTTGATACACGGAAAGACGCTGCTGCCCATCTTCCGGAGGTAACCCTTAACAGGCTCTTACTTCATCCATTGCATCCACGGCCATGAGAGGAGGGGTAACATTCTACTGCCGGCACCCCACGGCACAAGAGGATAACGTGATACAATTTGTAGTATTTTACTTACCTGAAACTTTGATTTCATCGTGAAGCAAACCAACATGAAAGTCATGATCGGGTAGAGGTTGTATTCGAAAGAGGTCCAGTTGTCGATTCGGAAGGCGGCCACGAAGGCACCCACCAACATAAGGAATATGGTTCCGGGGCCCAGGATCGTACCGCCCATCAACATCATCTGGAAATAACGTTTCATTTTGAATGATGAGATGAGTATTTTATATCATAATCATCTGATGACACTCTGAACAAAAAAAAGCAAAAAATAATGATGAAATTATTTTTGTCAGGTAGTTATATCAATAACAGAAAAAGCCCTTATTTAGAACGAACGTTGCAGTCTTTTTTAAACTTTCGCGATCACAACACATTATTACTATATTGGATTATAAATAAAGGTAATTACGCGATAAATACCCGATAATCCAATATAGTAATAATGAACGTTGCATATTTTCTTTACATACATTTAAACATTAGATAAATTAGTGCTTTGCTATTGAGAGAAAAATATTAAAAAATTATGTAGAATTGAAACAAAAGAAACGCTCATCCTTTCATCCATACATTATCATGTTGTATTACTGAACATGATACAGTATTTAAGTACTTGTATACTATAATAACCTCCAGCATTTCTCACGTTGATCTTGATTGTATTCATGTAATCCAACAACTTACACTAAATAAATCTACCGAAATTTACCTGGTAAGCAATATAAGGCGTGGAGATATTGTCGTTGATTTTGATCGTATGCTTGTAGTCTACAAGCAAGTCCATGATGTTAGCCAGAGTGGAGGGTACCCAGCGACGCCGCTGGTTGTAGAACTCGTTGAAACCTTCGGGGCAATGCGTGTACGCGTCCGAGGCGGCTGAGTATTCGACTCGGTAGCCTCGCTGGAGGAGGAGAGTGCATAACCAACGATCTTCGCCTGGAATTTATAAAAATACGAGTATGTTATAAATGTCATACTTTTCAGTATTAGCTTTAATGTGGCTGAAGCCTGGGTCTCGTTTTTTGCGATGCTGCTGCTGCAATGTAGAACCATGTCACCTTAGTCGACGTATTCGACGACTGATTAGGGCCTGGTAAATAAGCGCTCAAATTATGCATCTTTGCACAGTATTACGAAATTGCTATTAGCAAACAGAATTCCTATTAGAAAATAAATATGAAGTTATTTTAGGAGAGAGATGGCTGGTGATCTCTGTAATCGGTTTTGGTAACGGCACGTCAGTTAGTAATAAAACCTGAAATCGGAAAAATACCGAAAAATGTTTTCAAATTAAAAAGTAATTTTACCTTGATCATACTGTACGTAATGCCTGGCGTCTGTTGGAGTGAGCGTGTATTTCTTCATAACGTTGTCATCCATGAGAGCCTTTCCTCTGAAGAGGGAGAAGCACCCAGGACTACAGAGTACGCAGCCAATCATGTGTTCTGTGGCCTTTTGCAGCCAATGACCAATCGCGTACTCGAACATTTGATACCACACCATTGGGCCTGAAAACAGTGCAATAAATGTTTAGAAATCATGGATATTACGCGAAAAAAACGAAGTTCTAAGGTTCAGGAGGAAATATTTTCAATCAAATAATATTTAAAAAAAATTGAAACCATTTGCTACCGTGTCTCTCCTATCTAGATAAAATATAATGTGAGTTAAGTTTATAATTTTCTTGTAATCCAACACTACGTGGAGTCGTTACAAAATGTCTTTCTCGTTCAACTTGATGGAGCATGGTATTTAAAGATGGTATGGTATGCGGATAACTGGCTATCTAGCTGACACCGTAGTTTGTGAATAATTGTTAAGATGTGTCATAGCCTCTCTTACCAGGTTAGCAGGGTACCACGATTCGACGAGGTTTGACTTGGCACCAATAAATGTTCATTAAAACCCTTTCCCTTTTAGAATGTTCATTATACCTACGTATCGATTTAAAAATTGGCTAACCTGTCGAAAATTGTTTATCGGCTCCCGTTAAGTGCCTCCCAAGTGCGGGCCAGGTTAAAGTAAAATGTTCAGTATACATACCTGTAAAGTGGAATTCTTACCTGAACCAACAGGATGAATACGACCGCATGCGGCGCCAAGGTTTTTATTCTTCTTCATCAGATCAATCAGCAGTCTTACAGCGTGTGGCTGGAAATCGATGTCTCCATCCAGGGTTAGGAGATAGGTGTTCTCTGCCATGACTTCCTTGCGGTCTACTGATATGGGCAGCTCCATAAGACGGTGGCCGAGGAGATAGTACATGTACATGACCTGGGGAAAAGATTAAAATAATTAGCCTTGGAAAAAAGGTAAAGTTCAAAGTTATAGAGTACGGTTATCCTTGATAGTTGGCTCATTTCTGTACTTGAAACCAGGTCTCGTGTAAATATACGAGCCGATTTGAGAACCTTGTTTTAATTTTCGTCGAAAAACAATAAAATGAAAAAGATTTTTATTTGTGATGATATTATGGAATGGATTGTATATCATACGATTTCGTAAGCAAAAATACAAAACAAAATTATGATAAACAAAGAAAAATATCTAGTTTTAATTCCGCTAATGCTGAGATGCATATGCACCGCCATCCCGCCCGCTAATTATGCAACGAAAGTCTTTCGTTCCAGCCGCCGACCAGTCAACATCTCGGCGTTTAACCTGAAGATGCCTCGCGGAGAAACGAAACTCGTGTCGTCGTGTGGGTTTGGGTATGCATGTTGCACTAACAGCCTGGTTCCCCCTGCATGTGCATAATTAGCGGGCGGGATGGCGGTGCATATGCATCTCAGCATTAGCGGAATTAAAACTAGATATTTTTCTTTGTTTATCATAATAATATGGATTTCCGCAAAGTAACGCCTGATTCTGTTAATTATACAAAACAAAATGTTGCACTGTATCTGTAAAGTTTTCATCACTCCTATACGAATTAAGGATCGTAAACCTACCGTATGCAAGAAAACCAAACGAAATCAGTGTACAATACCATTAATCGCAATACTTCAGACCGATGCTTCCTGTGTTGGATCTTGGATATGTCCTTCAAATGGCAGATCATTTTGGTCTTTCTGGGCAGTACCCAAGTCAGTCTTGCCGACCTTTTCTAGGATCTAAGAAAAATTGAGTCGAAAATAACGATTTCAAAGTAGGTACCATTAAACGTAGCAATACCTGAGACCAACGCTTTCTGTGTCGGATCTTGGACTTGTCCTTCAAATGGCAGATCATCTTGGTCTTTCCGGGAAGCACCCAAGTCAGTCTTCCTCCGTAGGGCGCGGGGTATTTCTTAGGCGGTCGGATGCGGATGTTGGTCTGATGGACTTCTGACGCGGCCTCGTCTAGCGTGTCCACGAGGAGTTTCACGAAGCGATTCACTTGGGATTCGTTGTCGTTGTGATCGGAGATTTCGAAGGCGTCGTCGAGGAAGATGTGAGCTGGAAAAATAAAAGGTGTAAAAATGTGATCATTGTTGATTATATGAATCTTATTCATAACAAATATCGGGAATGTTCACGTACTTGTTAAAGTCGTATGTATTAATATTATTTTGTATGAATATGTGAATCTTTATTCATAAAACAAAAGGTGGCACAATTCAGCAGGCCTTCCACGCCGCCTACTATAGAAAATCATGGAAAGACAACACATCGTGGTCGCGATTCTTAGCATTGAGGGAACGAGGAACTTACTTTCGAATTCGTAGTAATCCGGGTCCACAACACGCAGGTACTTCTGCGCGACTCTTCGAGCGCATTGGTCCTCGTCCAACCTCAGGATACTTTTCAAGAACTCCACCATCTCGTCCTTGGTCTCGTGCCACATGGTCGCGCATGCGTAGATCCTGGTGATCTGATCTGAGGACTTGACTGTCTTGGGGGAGGAGCCGGTGTTATCTGTGTGCACTGAGATAGTTTCGTAGTATTCGTCGCCTTTCTCTTTCTCGATTTCGGCGAGATCCTGAAAGGATATATCTTATACGGTTAAAAAGGTTTCGATGAGCCCAGCAATGGGATGAAATAAATTAATAGAAAAAATAAAAATTAGAAAGTTGCATGAGATAATCCAAAATCTATTACTAAATCTATTACATTTTGGATTATCTTCATTACTATTTAATTACTGAGAAGATGCTTCATGTTAAATGGTTGTTCGGTTGTGCGCTGTGAATCCCTAAGTTGAAATAAAGTAAATACCCAGTTACATGTGTTTTTATGTGTAGTCTAGAAAAAGTGGTAAAATATATACCTCAGTCTTAACATCTTTCTGGTCGTCTCTCTTCCGATTCAAAGCCATACTCTGGTCAATCAACAATCCGTTGTAGGTAGGGATAACATACAGCTTCTCCGTAGATGCCAAACGCTCGGCTTTCGGAGTCCAGATGTGTATCGTGATCCATGTCTGAGACAGCAGCCATAGCAGCCAGACCCAAGCCATTTGCCGTGTTACGAAGTCGTTTAACGCGAATACTGTAAACGACAATAAAATAAGCGCTTGAATAAAAGCCCATAGACAATACCTATAGCGAAATTTCATAGTTGGGGCTGTTAACAGATGTTTAGCAAAGTTCAGGATTGAATAGTGACGCTTACTCTAACTAATATTGTGTCATAATAGAGCAAGTATTAGAATAGAAATAGAATAGAATGTCGTTTATTTCAGATAATAGAAATCGTATTGAAGCTTCAACGTATTAATATTGTATTTATAAGTACTATATTGTTTTATAGAAAGTCGGCATCAAAGATATATATATACGTTTGCGACTGTCCAATATAAGCTAATATATAAGCTTTATTTGACGACCTCTGTGGCGCAGCGCGGGAAGGTCCGCCTGCGACGCGAGAGGGTTTGATTCCTGTCTCGGGACAAATATCTGTACGATCTGCAGATATGAGGGTGTTCTGGGTGCTCTAAATCTAAATAGTCCATCGGATCTATACATAATAAAAAATTTCTATCTATGTAGCATAATGTATTATGGGTACTAGGTGATATTTTTTTTGTCTAGCATATTTTTTTCATTTTTTTTATATTATAAGTACAAGTAAAGGTAGGTACTCACCAGGTGGACTCTCAAAGAAAAGATAATCCGGCACTGTCCCGTGGAAGTAACAAGTATCGTCGTTCCTAATACCGCACGCTGCGATCAAGAAGTTCACCACCAACGGAATCACCAAGTTGATCGGGAAGGCGTAACTGAATCCTTGAATGAGAATCTTGCAGGCGAACTTTCCGAAGATGTAGCAAATGTACGCAGCGAACACTTGGATCAGCAGTACGTAGAACGCTGATTTGTAGACGGCCGCTACTTCTACTGAATCTCCAGTTAGCGTCACGTTGGCTAAGTCAGGGATTATCGTTCCTCCTAGTGTTATTTGGACCTGGAAGACAAAATGTCGTTTGTCATATACGGATAGACACAAGACTGTTGACTATAGGTGTTATTTCAATCTCCTTGACCCTTCCTAAAGCCTGAAGTGCTTTTTGCGAAAACGGCCATACCGGGTTCGAACCCCACCAATATCGAATGGTTTTAACAGCATCATCATCAGTCTGTATTAGTCTTGCTAAAATGGCATGCCCCAATTTGCGCTATTCAACCTTCGGCTTGCCGCATCCAGCGTCTGCTACGGGCATCCTACTTTTCGGTTTTAACATAAGCACACTTACTCATAAACGCTGATTTAATGAATCAACAGTTAATCGCGGTTTTTGTCATTTTTTCGCACAAAACTGTCAATTAATCCGTCACTTAAGTGCTGATTTAATCAGCGTTTAGCATTAGTAACGGGGCTAATGTAGGTATAAGTAGTACCTTAGTATCAATCGTACCTACCGATATTAGAAGGTACCGTATCGTATCGTGGACAAGTTAAAAAACTGTTTATTATTCACCTCTTCAACAACGATATTGTGCGGTCCAAAGCCAACGTTAAACAGCTGGAAGAACATCGCAGGTTCGTCGCCATCCATCCAGATGTTGAACAGAGCACACATGAGGAACAGCGCTATTTTCCACAGGGACATGAACCGGTAGATGTAGTAGCGACAGTTGTTCAGTTCGTCTTTTAGTCTGCCCAAGCTTTTGATAAAACCTGGAATTTGAAATGTTTTTTCGGTAAGCTGGTAGTAATCTGTAGTCTGGTTACCGATCAATAGAATCGTATTTTGTTTTTAAGTATAACTGAAGTAAGACCTGCTGGCCGAGTGCAAAGTACCTTTGAGTAACAGTCCGATAGTGGTTCGATTCCAGGCTATGGACCAAGAGGTATTATTTTTCGAAATATGCGTATTTAACACGTTCTTAACCATGAAGGAAAATACCGTTAGGGAAACGTGGCGTACCCTAATCAGATTAAGAACTTGTACCTGAACCTGTTAGTTTTCCTCTAATTATAGCTGACTAAGAAGATAGTCCTAACCCCTAGCTGAAGCCTGAAATTTGAAAAATCTACGTCCATAGCAATTTTAATTTGTAAATTATATTCTAGAAATTGCAGACGTCTATTAAGTCCTATAAGAGTCCTTCCAGAAATAACGTCACACATTAAGGGGCACTTAATTTATGGATGGTCCCTAAGGTCCCGGTCGTTTCCTTCTGAGCCCTATCTAGTAAAGCTTAGCAAAACCAAAGCTTAAAAAAGTAAGTTCTCACCTATTGGACTCCTTCTCGTCACATAGTTTTCCCACCATCCCAGTGAGATGCACAAAGACGCAATTGGTATCAACCACAACGCTGGCTTGTTCTCCGAAAGGGGCCACACGATGAAACTCGTCACCTGCGCTCCAATCGCACACATGTCCACTATCACTTTGACGAAGCGCTTCGAGTCCCGAGAGTTGCGGGATAGGAGGCCGAGGATCGCAGGGATGATGCACAAGCAGTTTGTTATCATGGCGCCTTTCACCACGTCCATTTCAGGGAGGACCTTGAAGAATAGAAGCGCCATTCCGACTGTGTGCAGTGTTTCGGCTATGAACACCTGGAAGGAACGAATGATTATATATTTCTTGTACACCAAAACTTATAATAAACATAAATGCACAATGGGCGGCCATATGGCTAAGAGTCATTTATTCACAATAAAAGTTACCACTAAAATGTGTTAATTGTAGGTCGTTTGTTCTTAAACTTAGTTAATCATTTGCTAATAAATTTACGCACACAATATCTGTATATCCGTTATGTATTTACTAAATCAGTAATTAACGCAACAGACATGTAAAAAAACCGGCCAAGTGCGAGTCGGACTCGCGCACCGAGGGTTCCGTACAAACCTCTAGGTATTTAAGACCTGAGTATTTGATATGAATTTCAATTTAATACTTCTACGCGTTCATGAGGAAAGGGATAGTAAGTTAAAAAGTATTAAAAATACTTTTATTATGATGTAACTAAAAAGTTACGGTTTTTGCAATTTTTCCTTTATCTGTGCTATAAAACGTTGCTTCGTACCAAATTTCAAGATTCTGCGTTCACGGAAAGTACCCTGTAGGTTTTGATTCCCTTGCGAGTGTCGAAAATTTGCGGCATAAACGGCTGTATCTTTTGACTGCGTTGGCTTAAAAGTTTAATTTTTTCACAGCTCCAAGGGACAGTAGACTTTAGTATTTCATATAAATTCCAGCTTGATAACTCTACGCGTTCCTGAGAAATAGGTCTTGATAGACAGACGGACAACAAAGTGATCCTATAAGGGTTCCAATTTTTCCTTTCGAGGTACGGAACCCTAAAAACACCTAGACCCGAGATAACTATCTGCAGTTAAGCAAACATTTGGTCACCGGCGGGAATGGAACCTGCAACCTCCTGCGTCTCAGCCGGCTATAAACCAACTGCACCACGGAGGTTGTCTTGATAATGGTTGATGATGAATTATTGACATACCACAATAAACTGCGCACTGGAAGGCCGCTTCGAGGACTTGAAGAAGCATATCCTGACTGAACGGATGAACGCACCGATCTCTGGTATGGCGAATGCGGCCACGATAGCCCACATCCAAGCCACTCGCTCCTCGTCCGGTAACGTCACAACGAATTGTTTATCTCTACCTGAAAGTCAAATCAAATAAATTCTGGTAAGTTAAATTAACACCTAATAGGTAATTTCTGATTTTGGTAAAATACATATCATGTTGGCAATCTTTAACTTGTACTATGTCGGACTTAGCGCATAGCGCGCGACTGCCCACGTCGGAGATTTCGGAACTTGCGCGGCGCGGGTGCACGCGTCTAATTAAAATAGAATTTTAACATATTTTTGAAAATATTATCATAACATGTGATGTTTTTTGTATAAGTAGGTGAATAGTTTTTCAGTATTCTTATACAATAAATCACTAGTGAAAATCTTTTATAATTTTTTGGAAGCCTATAAAACCGAGAGTATGTTTAAATAGAGGCGGCAGTGTCAGTGTTGTAACGGTTTTCTAACGAGAAAAATAAGCAAAAAAGTAAAGAGCAAGATAATAAGGTGATGTTATTGTAAACATTATACATTTAAGAAGATAATGTTTTAGATGTATTTTGGTGCGCATAAGAGGATTGAGCTTGATTGCATTCTAATAATGTTCCATAATTAATAGGGAACATTATTTTTTGAAACACATACATTGGTTGTATTGTAAGTCTTGTAATAATTATCAAAGCACGTTTTCTCCCTATAAACGTATTATTATCGTAATTAATTAGACCTTGCCTTCAGTATTGTAATTTTATACTTAAAAAATGCCGATTCACACAAAATCATCTAGCCCCAAGCTAGGCAGAGCATGTGTTATGCGTACTAGATTACTGTTAGACTTAATACATTATACTCCAAATATATATATTTTTATTATATATAGAAATACATCAGGAACAGCCTAAACAAATGTCTGCAGATCGTACAGTCATTTGTCCCGCGGCGGTAATCGAACCTGTAACCTCTTGCGTCACAGGCGGACCTTGCCCCACTGCGCCGCAAAGGTCGTCAATATGCATCAATATTTTACACCGTACGATCTCTGATTAAGTGGGCCATAGATTGCGCTGTGTAAAATATCCAAATCAGTATCTTCAGAATCTTACCTAAATTCCTATTACAATATGCTATCCGTCTATCCTTCTTCAGCTGCGACGTCATGAACAACGTGGTTCCCTTCGCGATGACTCCCGACCCGAGGACCACTACGAAGACTATGATGTACGCAGCGACCTTCAGCATCCGCACTGTGAACTCCAGGCACTTCTGGCTCTCCATCGACCCACTGTCCTGCTTCGGAGGAAACTCCCGGAACACGTCCCATCCTTTAGTCTCCTGAACGGTTCTTTGGCTGGAAATAAGAGAGTTTCTATTAGTTTTTTATTATACTAATAAATGACGAATAATTATTTTTATATTTTCTATTTGTATGCAACGAAAAAAATCACCCTGTGGGATCCCACTATCTTACAGGATCATTATCATCATCACCATAGCACTGCTGTCCACGTCCACTGCTGGACATAGGCCTCCCTCACGGATCTACAAGATCATGATGAGCTTGTTGCCATACTCACCACGCTTGGGAGACAGGTTGGCGAGCGCAGTAGATGCTGTTGATACATGAAAAGACGCTGCTGCCCATCTCCAGGCGGTATCCCTTGGCAGATTCTTACTGCATCCGCGGGCAAAGTAAATACAGGATACTTGCTTTAATCCTTGGAGGACAACACTTTAAATGAGAAAGTGCCTGTACTTCTTTCATAGATATAGTTTAGCAGACGAAGCTAGAGATAATAACAATACGCCTTACAAAGCTGTGGGTTTTCTCACGATATCATCATATGCATGTTGAATAACATAAAGTACCTAGAATTAAAAGTCGAGACAAAAACTCTAATTTATATGGTATGCCTTCCTACGACTTGTAACCCATAAACGCGACTGTAAGGTAACTAATTATAGGTTGGTAAGTCATGTCATCATATCATGTGGTAGCGATACCATTAGCTATAATCGCAACAACAGTATTAATGAGCTGATAGAAGAAAGAAAATATGTCAGTGGACTACTTGTTAATTCAATCACAGTAACACACTTTTCATAAAAAAACTTCCTAATAGTATCAGTCTCATTATCAGCTTAAAAACAGCACACGCAAGAAACGTAGTATCGTCAACGCACCGCGAGGTAAAACAACTTTCACACGCCACTCGGCGAGAGAAATCTTTAAGACTACAATAGGCACTGTCACTTCAATATGCTCTTCCTTCCGATTCACCAGCTTGTGTATGTGACCTTGCGTGCAAATTCTACACTAAGGATAGAAAACAGTGTTTCAACACGTTGTACTGTTGTGTAGTCGGTTTACGTAAGGTCTGCACCGCTGCCGGTAACCCAATTAGACATTGCGTCTTACTCGCGTGCCTGACTGTGGTGTGGTTGACCATAGTTCTTGCAGCAATAACTTTTAAACAATAGATACAGTTCGTAGATACTAGTACTAGTTTTGAAGTAGTGGAATGTATCGTGAAGAGTTTATCCTGGGAAGTATTACCACCATATCTTTTTCTACCGCTATACAGCTATACATTGCTGAGTTCCGGTTTGAAGGCTAAGGCGGCCGGTGAATTTACGGGCACTTAAAACTCCTGTTTAAGCCACCCTGAGACATCTATAGAGTTGTAAGCAACTCTATGTTTTAGGGTGACGGGCGCAATGCTATGCAGCGTTGATCACGTGCTTAGTGAACGTGATCACCGCGGTATTGCAGTTGTAATAGGTATAGAGGTTACCGCTTCATGAGATGGTCCTTCGGCTTGTCTCGTCACTTAGTGGTATAAAAAAAATTGTGTGCCCAAATGGAGATGAGGCAGATAGAAAAGGTGCTAGTAAAATAATGAACGTTCAAATGCAGCTGGGTTTATTTATATAACAAGATAGGATACCCTACATGTTTACACACTCATGATTCTTAAAAACATTAAAAAACAATCTAGCATTTTACTCATAGGGTCTCCCCACATTAGTCAACGCGCAATCGGCTTAAGCCGGTCAAAAAAGCCTTTATGTCTACGAAATTAGAGTGTTACTAACACCATTCGCATCGGCTCGGCTCCGTCGACGCGTCGCGACGCCGGCCAACGGCGAAACGAGCCGTTTGCGATTAGCTGATCGCGTCCGTTCGCATGCCTTCATCTCCGACGGCAGCCGAACGGCGCCGGAGACGGCCGAACGGCGTTGGAAGCCAGTCGAATGATCCGATCGCATGCCTTCGTGTCCGACGGCATCCGAACGGCGCCGGAGACGGCCGAGTACCGATGGTGGGGCACAGGCGCTCGCGATTGCAGTCAGTTGAGTCAGTCAAGTGTCTGAATTGATCAGTCGTACGCTGCTGCCGTGCCATGATATTTTTATTAAACGAAGGAATCTATCCTTCGTTTAACCTACCGTACTACGAAAATGTCAGAAGAAAATTAATAATATTAGTTAGCAAATATCCTTGTTTGTTTGATATATCTAGAGTCGACTGCCGAACGGATGCGAACATCCGTCGCGACAGCCGTTCGGAGGAGTCGACCGCCGAACGTAAGTGAACAGCAAGGAACAGCCGTCGTTAGGAGTAATCGACTGCCGATCGCATGTCGACAGCCGTCGCAACAGCTGAATGGCGTTAAGCCGAGTAGTGTGGTGATACGCAATCGGCTTAAGCCGATTCCGCGTCGACTAATGTGGGAAGACCCTTATACTTGTACCACAGCTTAAGTTATACTCGTAAAAGCGGTATCAGATCTGGTAAAATTGCTCAGTAAACTGTGGAGAGAGTGCATTTTGTAACGCAATAAAGTAGTAGCGTAGGTAGATATTCGTGTGTTTATGTATGCCAAAGTGGTAATTGCTAAAACGTTTTAAGCCATCAGATGAACTTTTCTCATGAATTTTGATAACGATCAAGAATTTGCATAACCAAATAACATTAACTCTGACACCTAAATCCTTATTCAAGAAGATTGAAGGGTAAATAAGCATGTTCCTACAATTCAGGAAGCAAGGCGGTTGTTGGCATACAGTATTAGAAAGTTTCTGATCGAAGACATTTAACTATGCGTAACGTTACCATTACGTGCCGCTTTGTATAGAGGTTATGTATAGCAAGATATTATGTTATAGATAAAGGTTCGGAGCGTAATATTTACATAATGGACGGGTTCGCAGATTCCTAGCATAGGTATCTTGTCGTTGGGCCACGAAAACAAGATAACTCGTACTTGAGAGCCTAGCCAGAAACAAAATATAATTATTATTTCTAGTGGTAAGCTGATATAAAATTATAAATAAAAAGTAGTAGACATAAATTTTTGCTGGAGGATTTATATTATAAGAAGTTACTTCTTTCAAACTACTTTCAAAACATACCCAACTCAAACTTACATAGATAATGTAATAATTCCTTACATAACTGACTGCGTTACCTAGGTACTATTGTACTCTTCTTTATAGGTCTACTTAAAGTTTTATTTTAAATCTATTTGACAAGCTTTAAATAATACCTGTAAATGCTACAGTAATGCAAGGTTCCGTTGCTGTAAATCGAATTGTTGTTGTTCGGTGCATAAAGAGACTCTAACTCTTCTCTATCACACCCTTCCCTTTGACTCTTGCGGTCATGGTCACTCATTTTCACAACACTAAACCATTACGTCACAAAATACTACTCTTCTACTTTTGAAAATCGACGGGAAAACTTTGAAGTTATATATATATTTTTTACTTTTAATAAAGATAAGCTAGTGATTGACCAAGGAGTTCAATAACTCATCGTTGTTATGAGGACAGTAAACGGTGCGATCGTAATAAAGACTGGTGTGGTGCCAGCACGCGCCTACCCACTGGACTGAACAATGGCCCAACCATTGTCTCATACTGGACAAAATGTGAATATTAATTCACGCTTTTCGCATTAGAAATGAATGATATAAATATTAAAATATTCAAAGAAGAGATAGAAGAAAATAGGGATGGGCATTTTTCATTTTTTGATAGAAACATTAATTTAGTTCTATAAAAAAATTGATATTTTTGTTCAGTGTCAATGATCGAATACGACCATTCTTAGGCCTTCACATGAGCTCAGTTTAAAATATAATTGTCAACAAATTGTCTTCATTGATTTACCATGTAAATACTTATTGTAATAAATACTAGTTGTCCCGGCGAACTTTGTACCGCCCTGAATCAACTACCAACTACCACATCTTCTAACTACTATTCTCCCACTACTATTCTACTACTACTACTACTACTCTATAACTACTCTGCAACAACTACACTTTTTTTTCACTACTACTTCGATCAACGCTACAACTACTCTACTTCTACTATTACTCTATTACTACCCTACTACCACTCTACTACTACGCTGCAACTATGCTGCAACTACTCTATTACTACGCTACAACTATTTTCTCACCGTTTAAATCTTCCCTGGACTACGAAGAAGAAGAAAGAAGATCAAAACCAAAATCAGCGGCTGGACCGATTTATCCAGCCGTTCTCGAGTTTCAGCGAGACAAACTAACAGTACCTAATTGATTTATATATATATAGATTCCACAATGGACAATTGAAATCAAAATTACCCTTCTGTCAACTAAATCAAAAACGCAACCCTTTAATCATGGTAGGTAACAGGGTTCGTCTATTACCTACCATACTCTTCTCTGCGGTACCTTAGTAAAGGTATGTACTATATAGACTGTTCTGCAGTAGTGAGCACAAGAAATTATCGTCGTGCGATATAATTGGCGGTGTGATCGTGTGCTAAGCACAGCACTACGATACAAACGAAAGTAACTTCTTATCTGCGATTTCTAATTCATTATTTGAACGATGAGAGTAAAAATCTGGAATAGTTGAAACGAATACCTACAATTTATTAATTCGTGAGAGTAATCGGTTTCAATACGGTAGTTTATAGTGAATATAGTAGTTTACGGGAACAAGAGGTTTTTGAAAATTGAATGCAAAATATACTCAAGTAGCCGATTAACTGTATTTAATTTTTACTTAACATTTTTGTTTCATTTTGTGTTTCTCATTTATTAGAATTATGGATAATTCATTTTGGTATTACTAGCGCCATCTAGTTATCAGTTAGGTTATCGCAATGTCATTTTTGAAATTGACTATTATTTGTGTAGGTATTGTAGAATACGTAATCAAAATAAATGTAAATCTAGATAAATATAAGTAAAGTACCTGTCTACCTACTCGATTCTGCCCAACCAGTGTTGTAAGTAGACTAGTTACCTTATTAGGCACTAGCATCAAGATTGCTTTCGTGATAAATATCAATTCATAAAAAGTGACATTCTAATAGAAGGCTATAGCAATAGCAACCTCGCAGTTTTCTACGATGCGGTTGCAATCAACATTTGAAGCGAGGTCGGAATTCAAATCAGAACCGTGCACCGTCGCACCTCATCAAGTATGGATATAAACCTGGTAGAATACCCCCCTATTTTTACCTTAGAAGCAGTTACAGTAAGGTACATTATTGCGTGTTATGTAAGCAAGATACCTAAAATGAATCGTTATGATGACCTTCCACGACACACGATCCAGACAGTCGAGGCACCGCGGAGCTGGGTCGAGCTGCTATAGGCACTAAAGCCTTGCTACATACTTTACAAAGCTCATGTTAGACTCATACAATAGATAGACATAATAGATCACTCAATGTCACTCGATCTCACGAGAACTTGCGAAAGCCCTCGCCTGACTGCAACCATAGCTCTACGCTACAATGTTGTAACTAAAGAGACCTATAATTTTGTTTTCCGATTAAAGGCAACATACCCAATTTAGGAGTTTACCTAACCCGTCTCGTGAACGGTTCGGCGCGAAACATCCAACATTTGTATTCCCGAGCATAACGGGTCGATACACTTGAAATTTGACTCGATTGCATACCCTTATGAGATCTCACGTAGCAAAGCTTTAAAAAAATGTAGGTAGGTGTTTGAACTTTTGAATCTTTTTCCTTATTATAAACATTTTACGTAATATAAGTAATACTCGCATTGTAACGTAAAGTTTTGTTTGTTATGCGAAACGCTATCTCCAGACTCGAGCCCCAATGTTCACCGCCAGAGGTCAACGACTCAATATGTTGGGAGTATGACTACATCTGTCCAAAACAAAGCTGAGACAATTACATCATTTTGTATTTCTAGCAATTCCATAAATCCAAAAGGTCTCTACAAAAAACCTATGCCTTTAGTACAAATAAATTATTTCTTGTTTTTAATTGTTACGATAATGATATGTGAGGTAATGATTATAATTAATGATGAATGACACATGTTTAGATTCTAGCTAGCTTTATAATTAACCTTACTGAATTATAACAATTTCCTGACCGATATAATAGCTGTACCTAGCGGGTGGGCTATCCAGAAATCACAAAAACCTTTACACCCAATTAAAAAAACTATTTTTATTGTCTAGAGAAAAGAAAGAAAATACATACATTTTTAGTCACACGCCACACATTAGAAAAAAAATGTAAGTACAAATTGCTCTGCTGGGATTTATGTTTAAGTATTTAGTAATTAAAAGGTAAAATTATTCCGTATTAATTTAAAACGCGGCAGACTGAAGCGCAGATGGCGGGACGAACTTGATCAGTACATCGTTGACCAGAGGGAAGCAGCTCAGGATTGGGATATATGGAGGGAATTAGGGGAGGCCTTTGCCCAGCAGTGGGACCCATATGGCTAATAATAATTAATTTAATAACGGCACTAACCTAATATAATGCCGTTTTAGTCCATTTTACGCAACTTTAATTAGGACTTGCGCCAACAAAATTAACACCAAAACGTAGTTGTTGTCTGTATGATGCCACAATGTTTGTTGTTGAAGGGCCAAGCGGGTCTTTAAATGTGGTCAAAACCGGTAAATTATTATTCGGCTAGGCTTTGAAATATTCTGATCACGGCCGACCCGGCCGCACGGTGGCACGATAGGCCACTGATACGAAAGTTTACTAGATACCGTTCTACTTGAGTGTTTATTCTAAACAATTTCTCATTTGAGAACCGCTGTACTAACTATATATACAAATTAATCTAGCGAGCCATATCATTAGGTTATAATTTTTTTGGAGTCGCCGTCATCGAACCGATGACATATATTATAGGTACATACTAAACAAATTTTGTAAGTAGCTATTAATGAATAGCTATTTACTCGCAATATAATGATATTGCGAGTATATAGTTGTTATGTTACTTTTACGTACGACTTATAGAAAAATACACATGCCTAGGACAAATGTCTGCAGTTAACTTACAAACATTTGTCCCGCGTTATGAACTGAAACCTTATTAATAATTAATCCCACTAACCTAACCTTAGCATTTCTTAAGTGAATACCAAGGTTGGTATTAGACATCATACAAATGTACGTCTTCAAGATTTACGAATAATAACAATGGTATATAAATCAAAAATTGATTGGCAATATGTTTGTAGATAAAATAAAACAAGCAAAGTAAACACAGAAAAGGCCATATCAAAGTCCTGCTTAGGTTCTTTAGATATCATAAAAAACTTAAATACACCTTTGTTTCATTCAGTACAGTTTGCTTGTGATTGACCAAAATCTAAGAAACCAAGAGCTAGTGCATAATAATTTGTTTGCAGACAAATCAAATAGCAAATTATAAATAAAATAGATTAGTCAAGCAAAGTGGTGCGCAAAAATGTGGCGCAGGCGATCGAAAGTTGTGTCGTCAGAGTTGACAGCCTTGGCATTTGAGCGGGTTCCGGGCCGCGGTGACCGATCGAGCACGCTCTCGGGTAAATAAAAATAAAACTATAATCCAGCAAGACTTTTAGCTAAGTTTTAATTGGATACTTTGCTTTTGCTTTACGAAGATTTTTTGCAGCACTTTTATAGTGGCGAAAATTAAACCTTTTCGTCTATTTCGAATCAAGTTTGACCTGATATGTTTTTAAGGATTGACTATAAAATATACTTTTATTAAAAAAAACAACGAAAAGAATTTGGTAGAATAGGTAAGCGCGCCTTTTCGCTAACGCGCTACACTGAAATGCGCCATACAAAAGATATCAACGCGCTAGCACCATTTTATTTTTTAATTGAATGATGACATACTATAAAAAATATGAAAAAGATCAGTATTATAAACAAGGCAAAATCCTATTTACAAAATAGTCATCTGATAAAATAGCGCAATAATGATGACGCACACAAGATTTGGGAAAAATCGTGAGAGAGAGTTGAATCAGAAGTAGAACAGACTTGCCATCTCATTGCGTAGCTCAAGCGATGGGAAAATGATCTTCACTTGTTGCACCGCATTGTTATGCTTTGACTGTACCAGCATGGAACTAATGATACCATTAACTGCATTCTACTCAAATTGCATTGTGAAATCATAACGCTCTGTCATTAGGTACATGTTTGATGTTCATTTGTTTTATAGACGTAACTAAATCATTGGTTATGATATTCGTATCGTTGTAAGACTTACAGGAAAGCTATCACAGCTAGGGAAAGACAGTGGTGTCGATTCTGTTTTGTAGATATAATTATGCCGAATCTAAATGAATAGCTGTCAGAGTAAAATCGAGTCTGTTCCGTTTTCATTTTAGAACGGCACTAACCCAATAGCGATATGTCATTTAGTCAGTTTTAGGATAATTTAATTAGGTTTAGTTAGTGAGTGCAACAACAGAATCGACACCAGTGTCATTCAATTTTAGCAAATTGCTTCCACACCATTGACATTTTGACGTGCAGAAAGCACGATTTTTATGAATAGTTAACAATTTTGTCAAAATCAAAATGGCCGTTAGATAAGATAAGATAAAGATTTATTTAGAACAAGGATACAAAATGACTTATTAACTAGTGAGACGATGCTGATCGCATATAATGTGAAACTGTGTCGCGACCAAGAACGCCCTCCTTTTGACACGACGGTTTTTATCTAAATAAACTTAAGAAAAGGTACATTTTTTTTAAATAGTATTTATACAATGCTAATGTTGGGATTAAACGACTAAATAAATGGGATACAATTCAAAAACAAGTAATAACTGTGAGAAAATATTGTTTAAATAAATGAATAAATTTGTAAAAAAAAATGAATCGCTAATTCAAATTAAAATAAAACAACCATATACCTAATAAGAGTTCTATGTTTGCGCCTACTGGGATCCCTTGATTCTAAGAAACTTTACCTTTGTAAATCATTATTTATAGACTAGATGACATAAAAGTAGGAAGCCAATTCTGAATGCAATATCAGACCAGTATAGTTTTTGTATTCAATTAACTCACTTTCAACGCTGCCAAAGCGATTTCCGCCTTTAAATGTTTATTTAAAAGTTTAGCAGAATGTTTATTTGGCACAGTTCAAACAAATCTTCCTGGTTCTCGTTTCTCACATACATTCTAACACGAAAGTTCTCATCTCTTTACAAATCAAGACGAATATTTTCATAACATCTCGTAGTATCAATATTACGTTTTTGCTGTTGGCGTTTGTTGAATAATTCGTTAGCCATATCGATTAGTTTTAGTACCGTGATGACGTGGTAATGCGAATATTGGGCTTGCCTCTTGGTGATGTCATGCCAAGGTTACGGAGAGTACAATCTTATAAGCCTAACTGTGCTCCCGCCTCCTTGATTCATACTCGTACCTTATTTGGGTTGAAATTAAAAAAAATCAAACGTAAAAATCGACGTTTTTAAAAGGCGCATGTTGTGTGATAATATAATAAAAATCCTAAAGCTCAACATACATACATCCACACACTTACATAAACATATCGTACGATGTACTTATATGTATTTATGACAGGCATGATTTAATTCATTATTGCACAAAACAATTGCACAAATGGATAATGCTTAATGCAATAAGCATTTTCTACCAGTCATCCAAAAAAAGGTAACAACAAACAATATTGGCGACATTACATAGATAGGAAATACAACAAAGAACATAATACCTAATATAAAAAATGGAATATAGTAGGTATATACCATTTCTTCCGAGATCAAAATAACGGAATAAATGGGACTACGGCGGGCGCCTAAGCATAGTATATTGAATAGCTATAGCTACCGAGTTATTTTTCAATGTTTTTAACAACGGTGCCAATAAAAGAAACATTCTTGAAATTAGTAAGTATTCAGGTAATGGTCGACAATCGTCAAAATAACTTAAATACTTGTTAGTATTTAACCACCCAGGACCCAAATTAAAAATATTGGAAATCCACCATTATTCTGTCACAGCAGGGAATTCCAATTTCGGAATTATGAATATGTGGCATGTTTGCAACAAGGATTTTACGATCAACTCTTACGCATGATTCATAGGTGATTGCACAGATATTCATACATTTATTCGAGGCGCCAGTTTATGGAATGACTTGCTTATTTGCTTTTTGTAAACTATACGAGAGAGAGCTAGCTTTTAGTGTGGAAAGCAACACAAGAGCGTTTCCCATAACGAAAGGTTTATTCATATTAGAAATTCAAAGTCCGTGATGGTCTTATCTCACTAGCTTTTACTCTACAACTATATAGACTAAAAGTTTTTAATTAACAGATTTTTTATGGACCTGTGTCTAAACAAGGAGGGTGAGACGTTCTTGAAATATACATCTCATTTATACATTCCTATATATAAAATGTTGCCCCTCCTCTCTCGCCCGTGGATGCAGTAAGAAACTTTCAAGGGATGCCTCCGGAAAATGAGCAGTAGCGTGTATCAACATCGTACTGCGCTCGCCAGCCTGCCAAGCGTGGCGAGTATGACAACAACCCCTTATGATACTTGGAGATCGTTGAGGGAGGCCCATGTCCAGTAGTTGAAGCCCTGCGGCTGAGATGATGATAATGATCTCATATGGGGTTCGAACAGGTTCCAGGGAGAGATTATGGCAAAACCATCAATAAAACTTACCGTTATATTAAGGTAGTCTTATCGTAAATTTGTTTGAAAATCTGTTTGATGTTGTAGAGATCGCTTACCTTCCTCCATAGATCTCGTTGGCCAGAGGTGTGAGTTCATCATCTGAGTTGTCGCTTGCTTCATCGCGACGCTTCCCTCCTGACGTCGCCATTTTTGATTAGGTTGCTGAAAAACCAAAGATGGTGAGTTAGTCTTCTCCAGCTTTACGTAGTCTGAAGTGTAATACTCGTACTAATAAAAACTTTAAATTACCATTTCTAGTAAGGCACTTAAAGGAAAGTTGGAAATATTTACAGTTACATATGTATATTACAATAAGTTCTGGCGGATTTTTATAAGGCATACAAATTCTACGTGTGTGCCGCCGAACCTTTTATTTAAAGCATTTTTAATGTAAAGAAATCAAAAAAGTACGGTTTAAAGTGGGAGAGATAAACTATTTGTGTTTATATACCCTACGACGCTAGAGGTTGCGGGTTCGAATCCCGCCTCGGGACAAATGTCTGTACGATCTGTAGATATTTGTTCAGAGTTTTCTGGATGTTTTTCTATATATAATGAAAAATACCTATCTAAGTAGTATAATCAATAATGTAAGTATTAAGAAGTATATCAGTACCCATAATACAAGCTCTGCTTAGCTTGGGGCTAGATGATGCTGTGTGAATTGTCCAGGAATATATATATATATACATACATATATATTAGTTTAATATGGGTAGCTCAAGTAACCAACATTCCTGGATGAAGATATACGTATGCCCATGCTATCGGTTGCGTGAATCACGCCCGACACTTGCTGAACCTCGGCCTTGCCGGTCATTCATCCCCGGTAATGGTCCCTTTCGTTATTCAAACATTGTTGCTGGCAGCAAAAATATTGACTTAGCGGGTCTTGTTTCTTTCATAATTCGAACGATTGATCTTGTTCTCATTTTAAATGTGATTAAGTCCTAAACTTTGAATGATGCAATACATAAATGTAATAATACCCTGCTGTCTCTACATATACATAAGTAGCGCTAAAACAGATTTGTAGATAAAATGACCCATCGTCAGCTAAAACTTTCCCTTCAGCGACCTACGAAAGCGTAGATTCGTAACCAACTAGTTACGGTAGAAGAAAATTTATCTAGTTACGATAGTAGTTACTAAGGCATGCTTATGTTGTTAACGAATAGGTATCAACTTTGTATTTCGTAACTAGTTTCTTTGAAAAAATGATTTTAACTACATTACCTGTAACTGTAGGTTTCATGTTTTATTGTGTATCTACCTTCTGATTTTAGTAGCGATCTCGCAAAATTTATACATACATATACATATGTATATGTATACGTATATATATATATGTATATGTATACATATATATAAATATAATTAAATAAAGTGTCTGTTCGTAATGTCATCCCAAAATACTTGTTATTTACCTACTCCTAATAGATTTAGGTAAAACTGGTTTAGTGTAGCAATCTTGTCTAACCGCTTAGAACAGTGGCTACTTCGCCATGTGGTTTTAAACCTTAGATAGACTATTAACTTTCTGATTCTTTAGCTTAATGGACACTTGAGAAATACCTACTGCATAGAGACTCTACCGACTAAGCTGTTAGCCTAATTTCCCAGGCACTGAAGCGTCCCTTGCATGAATTATAGTTGCTGACACTGTATAAAACATCTATAGTAGATGTGATAGGCCTTTCTTTTTTTCTTATCTCAAATCTGCATGTATATTTCAACTGAAGCTAGCCGTATACATTCAAGGTTGTGCATGAAACAATAGTAGGGCAACTCTGGTAAACCAGTTCGTAAGCAAAAGTTCATGCATCTGCTTAAGTGAAGCCCTAGATGCCCTTGAAGAGCATATTCGCGAAGCCAATGTTCAAAAGTAAACTTGCCTAGAGACCGACTTTATCTAACTTATCTCAACTCTTATACACCACTATAATGTCCGTTTGTATCTTTTAGTTTTAGAATATGATGAGGTAAGGAATTCCATGCCCGAATTGTTCGATACTACAAAAAACTTTAGTCATTGGCCTTCAGCCAAATGCATTTTTCCTATATATTGCACATTTGAAATGTCTTCGGATTCTCGCATAAATTTGTTTAAACTTTTTCACCTAAGGCACTATATCTACCAAGGTAGCAGAAACAATGTGGGGTTCGATTTATTGCATTGTATTGTCCATCGAGCTACAGGCTAGGCAAGGTCAGCGACTTTCAAGCTGGCCTCAGCTGGACAAAGAGCCTTACCCTGAGTGGCTATTGTGGGTTTTGCTACATTTTACTAGGCGTGGGTTGCACGATGTTATGTTTTATTTAATTTACTAGATAGCGCTTTTAGAGAACCACCAGCGTTATTTATTACCGTCCCGCGCAACTTCTCTGCGGAACGAAAGCTTTCAAAAGGGATACATTTTCCCTGTATTTGATGACGTTCGTGATGATGCTCCGCTCCTATTGGCCGCAGCGTGATGTTAAAGCCTTCCTTGATAATGGGCTATCCAATACTAAAAGAGTTTTTCTATTCGAACCAGTTCCTGAGATTTTTGCGTTCAAACAAAGTCTAAGTTTATAACTAGCACGGGAGGTAAGGTCTTGATAATTGCGGTAAATATGTAATATGTTGTAAAGTTTTATTAAATAAATGATTTGATTTTATTTGATTATCTCTTTATAATATTTTATTTTTTAAAGACTTTTTTTTTGTAATATCAATATAAGTAGTATGATTTTATATGTATATAAGTCATCTAGTACCCTTAACACAAGCTCTGCTTAGCTTGGGACTAGATGATGCTGTGTAAATTGTCCAGCATCATTATTATTTTGATTGTCCATCCAGTCATGGACCCAGATTATAGACCCATTTTGGCGTACGCAACGCCAAAATGGGTTATAGTTATTTTAAATTAGAGAGATACCTACCTGAGTATTTCCACGTCTATCATTATGTAATTTATCATTCACTAGCTGGTGCTGTTAGTTGTCTATGCTCAGTCTTTTGAGGCATCATGACTTTTAAAGCTTATATACCGAACTGCCAATCTAAAATCAAAGTTTCATAATTCGAACCTATTAATAACAGTTCAATCAGTATCAACCTCAAGTAAGCCGGACTCGAGGGCCTCGCGGGCTTACTTTCACTGCTGACGGCCGCCAGCTGACTTCCCCTCCCGCTGCAACCCCCCTTCCGTCTGCGCAATGCATTGATAGTTTTACTTAGTATCCGCCGATACCATCAAGATATTAGAACAGCAACTTTGTATACTTGTCTGGCCCGACGTATGTTTATTTATTTTCGCTAGTAATCGAGATGTATGTGCCATATTCAATATTTTTTGTTGTAATACAATTAAATATTGATTGATCATACCATTTTACCTTGTGAATCATAGACTATACTTTACCAATGGACTTCTTAAAGTATTTACAATCAGCAAAAATGGTATAGCAATAATTTTTTTCAATTAAATTTTCTTGCTCATACAAAAGTCATGGAAGTAAAATAATCAATATATATAAAACTCTTCCGTTACTGACTGAGTGACTGACAGACAACGCACAGCCTAAACCACTAGACCTAGAGACTTGAAATTTGGCACACATATATACCTTGAGTTTCGTAGAGGTGCACTAAGGAGGGATTTTTCGAAATTCCCACGGGAACGGGAACGACGCGGGTGAAACTGCGGGGTGCGGCTAGTAAGTTTATAAAATTAAAAATTTTAAGTAACTCCCTACACTTTACTTAGTCTCGGAGGTTACGTATTTTTTTTGTAATGTGGACCCTCATTTTTGCAATCTACACATCATATTTAGCTAATTGAAAACAATCTCGTCATAAATGTCGATGTCGTCATAAATAAAATTACTGTAAAAAATGAATTATTGACATTCGAATCTGATTACCAATTTAACAAATCGGGCGTACCGCAGGGAAGCATTTGAGGGCCTATCCTGTTTCTTTTGTATATTAATGAAATAATTCATGTGACAAACCATAAGTGCATATTGTTTGCTGACGAACTTTCTGTGATTGTGGCTTCCGATAAGAAATTGACTAACATTAATGACCATGAAGCTGACATTAATAAAACGATTGATGACATTATAGAATGGCTTGACATAAATAATCTAAAAATTTATTTAAGTAAATCAAAATTATATTCAATTTAATAAATCTATACATGTACAATATAAATTTAGTGTTAATATTTCAAAAATAGACGAAGTCGCACAAATAAAGTTTTTAGGCGTAATAATTGACGAAAATATGAATTGGAAACTTCAGGTTGATAGTAAGAAAGGTTAGTCAGTAAGAAAATAAACAAATTTGTATAATGCTTTAGGACAAATAAAAAACGTCACAAATATCGAAACGGCCATTATGTATCACGCGTACATAGGATCGGTATTTCGGTATGGGTTAGTAATGTGGGGCAAAAACCCCGCCTCATCAATCCTGCAAACCGCTTTGTAAGGATTTTGGTTTGTTGCCTCTACCATGGCTTTATATTTACCAAATCTCAAATTTTGTAAGGAATCATAAATATTTATTTCACAAAGCATGTGACAAACATTCTACTCAAAATCAGCGAGACATCAAAAAATCTGCTCGACTATGAGTGTAAAAATTTTTAATAAGGTACCCAATGAATTTAAGTTACTGAATGACTATTTATTTAAAAATAATCTATTTAATTGGATATGTGAACATAATTTTTATGACAATAATTAATTTATTAATTTTTAGGCATAGGCATAATTAATTAATTGCATACTACAAAATAGTTAAACATGAGCTCATCACATAATCTTATTCACCTGAAATACCATGTTTTATGCAATAAAAATATATTTATATTATATATTATATATTTTATTTCATTTCATGCCCTTTCAATTTATACCATACTTGTGTATATTTTAAAACATTCGATTGTTCACCTCTACTTTCAACCCCCATATCTCGTAAATGACTGGACCGATTTCAATATAACTTTCAGTTTTTCATTGTACACATATTTCCTTTCATTTTATACCGAACTCGGGTATATTTGGAAACATTCGATTATTCATACCCTCTTTCACCCCCCATATTTTGTAAACCATTTGTTTAAGTCAAAATTTATTTAAAAAAATTAAATTATTAAAAATTTGTTTAAGAACCACCGCCAGGAAACCTGCTTTTAAATTAAAAAAAACTGCATGCAAATCGGACACATATAGTAAAAAATTGCTTTATTGATTGCTTATTTTTTTTAAAGTTACAATTTTATACCTATACAGTACAAAATCACATTAAAATGTCAACATCATCTACACAACAAAGGGTATAAGTAATACCACGTTCTACGCCAACGGACATATATCACTAATGTGTTTGTAATGCCGAAGACCTACATTTGCATCAATTTCGTCATAGCACGTAGAGTCAGTGTCCAGACACAAATAAACCTGTGCCCTAAGTCTATATTCCTCATACTGATAAAACATCGTATATAAAAACGACGACTTGATAAATTAGCAGTATTTATTCAGTGCTACAAGGAAGTAATCAAATATCAATATAGCCTATTAAATGCAATTGCACAGTTTTACACTTTTCTTTACCTTTGAATAAATATATTAAAGCATTGGATAATCGTAATACGTTTACGGCGTATTAATAAATCATCACGTTTATGTACTGAAATGTAACAAATAGCGTGCCAGAAAACCACCCGAGCGTGGATATAGTGCTGGCAAGACTTCGATTCAAACCCGAGAATGTACAAGTGCACATACACCATGTCAAAATTTAAATTGAGCGGGACGCCTGGAAGATGTAAAACATCGAATTTATGAATGTTGATTGAGGGCGTCGCTGTTTTGCGGCATCAGCGACTCGGTCGCGAACTCGCTCTGATCGCTGGATTAGATGTTTCACATCAGTAATAATAATCGAACTACATAATTGCCGGATATTAAACATATTTTACGTTTCGATTAGATAATATTTACTAAGCCAGTGTTTTTCATTTTATAGGTCACATTGTAATTTAAATAGGGCAAAGTTTACCTACGAGTACATTAACCTACAAATAGAGTGCTTTGGTAAGTAAATAATAAGAAACAAAAGAAAAAGGAGCATGCATTAGCATGGTCTACCTTGGCCGAGCTCTGTACTTCGCATTAAGATCCAAATGTTTGTGAAACATAGTAAAGTGCCTACAAAGATACCTACCTAAACTGCTAACATAAGTAATGCCAATTTTATGATTTACTAGCCGCACCCCGCAGTTTCACCCGCGTAGTTCCCGTTCCCGTGGGAATTTTGAAAAATCCCTTCTTAGTGCACCTCTAGGATACTCAAGGTATATGTGTGCCAAATTTCAAGTCTCTAGGTCCAGTGGTTTAGGCTGCGTTGTCTGTCATTCACTCAGTCAATAACGGAAGAGTTTTATATAAATTGATTTAAAGCTCCTTAGTCTGATTGAGTCCAGCGGTAGAGCATCCTATGTTGAGTACCTTCAGAATTATATATGAATGCTACATACAGATATTTTTCTAGGTATCTATAAATATTCAATATAATCCCTAAAATGATCAACAACATAAGCGTAAGTCCAACTTCTTGCCAATCAGACGATCTCGATACTGAACCGGTTTGCGAACTGGCGTAGCAGCTTATTAAGAAATGTCATAGGTTAGCCTTTTTGTTGGACATAGGTCGTTTATTGATGCCATATTAACTGTTAGCACAGTCATTGTCAACGTGTTTTATTTTAAAATTTGATTAGACACGTCATTGTTGTCACGTGGTTCGAATAGCTATTAGTACGGAATGTTTTGTGATCTATCCAAAGCCTTTGACTGTGTCAGTCATGATATTCTTCTGGCCAAACTCGAACTGTACGGTATTAAAAACATGGATTTATTACTTTGCCAATCATATCTGTCATCTAGAAAACAGTTGGTAGAAATTAATGGGACTGTATCTGGTGAAGAAAGTGTGAAGTATGGGGTTCCACAAGGCTCAATACTTGGACCATTGTTATTTTTATTATATATTAACGACATTACTACATGTAATTTAAGCAAAGATACTGACATTTATATGTTTTCGGATGACATATCTCTAATAATTCACTGTGACAAAAAAATGATATTGTGAGCAAAATTAACTGTGTAATTAATCAGTTGTAGTTGGTTCGAATGTAATAACCTACTATTAAACGTAGGTAAAACAAATCTTATCCATTTCTCGCTAGCTACAAACACTATTCAAACAAAACAGGCAATCAATAGCCTGCCAATCAAAACAATTGACTCAATTACTTTTCTTGGAATTAGACTAGACTCAAAACTAACGTGGAAAGAGCATATTGATATACTTGCCAGTAAATTAAGCTCTGCTTGCTACGCTATTAAAAAGGTAAAGGAACTTTGTGGACTGAAGGCTGCTAAATCGGTCTATTTCGCATATTTTCACAGTTTAATGACATATGGCCTTCTAATATGGGGAAATGCAGCTGATATTCAAAGAATTTTTATTTTACAAAAAAGGGCTGTTAGATACATTTTAGGACTTAAAACTAGGGACACATGTCGTATGGCATTCAACAAATTAAATATTGCTACCTTAACTGGAGCATATATACTTCAATGTCTTAAATATGTAAAGCTAAATCAAAGTACCTTACCAACATTGGGAGGATCACATGAGTATTATACTAGGCATGGTGGCAACATTCAGCGTCCAAATTGTAGGCTAAGCATAGTGTCAAAAAGTTACCTCTGCAATGGTATAAAACTTTTTAACAAACTTTCTAAAGAAGTTAGAGATTTAAGCTGTGTATTATTTATGAACAAAATGAAACAAATAATAACTCAAAAGAGTTACTACACTTTACGAGAAGCTTTTGACGACGAAAGCATTGCCTGATGTACCATTTTAGTTATAGATCTATGTTGTTTTTTGTTGTTCAATTCAATTATTTATTAACCAATCTGACGTGCAAATGTATTAGAAAATTATACAATGCCCCTTTACAGCAGCTATCTTAGACATCATATTATTATTATTATTTTTTATTTTAGACATAACACCATTATTATTTTTTCCTTATAACTAAGCATTTTATTTTAGCATATTATTTTTAATGTAAGTTTTATTTGACAATGCCCCTTTACAGCAGATTTTTTTTCATTTTATTTTATTTAGAATGTAAGTCTTACTTTATACTGATATGATACTATGCTTGGCTTGTCTGTTTTTGGACTGGCTTTTAAATGAATTTTGTATTTTAGTTTTTAATTTATTGTGTAACTTTGACGTATCCAAGTGTTCTTAAGTGTCCCTATGGAAAAATAAATGAGTATGAGTAGTAAAATTGATTTAGGGTTCAGTTTGCGAATAAAAAACTTTTATTCTATTTTTTAATTTTTATTTCGTACACAGCACGTGGCCTAACTTTTTATATTTTGAATTTCGGAACACTAAGCTTAACTGCGACAAAGACTTTTATGTAGATATTGTTTTGTAAGTAAATAAAAGTCACTTAAAAATCAAAATCACTTCTAGTTACCACCAACTTTCTGTAAAAGTCCTAGTGAATTTCAAACATCTTTCACCTTATGCGCTCTTGCTGCAAAAATAATGATATTGGGAATGTAATCATTAATGGGCATGTAAGCGGATAGCCAGCCGCGGCATAATTCAAAGTTACACAATACCAAACAACCCGTGATCCCGGATCATTTTACACTATCACAATACATGTACAATGAAATCTCGTTCTTTGCCCGCACTAATGTCTATGGGCGGATCGAGACATTGCGCTACCAATGGCTTCGACCTCGAGTGCGTATGCACTTAAAACCACACAGTGCCAACAGTAAAATTTATTTTTCAATTTTGTATAAAGTTCCTCGAAAAGGTCAATTCGGTCATGAATAATTGAATAGTCGTGAATCTATTATAAAATAATTTTTGTCTATTTTTATAACATTTTCATTGTCTTACAAGAGTAAACTGATGTTTGTATGTAATATAATAGGGGTTAAAAATATTAAATTGCCGTTTTATTGTAATAGGTACTTCGAATTGACACAGAACCTTCATGTTTTGAGATTTTTGAGTGAAACTTTTTTCACATGGTACCTAGTAAGTTCATCTTTTAAAAAATGTGCCACATTCGATTATTAACTTTCAGTTGTTCTTTTTATACAGCTTAGACAAGAAAGATGGATAGGTACTTCGAAAATTCGAGTGATTTTTTAATACGAGTTCCGACGCGGAACTAACGCGGCAGAAACAGCTCGCAATATCAATGTGGCGTTTGGAGAGGGGACTGCTAATGAACGCACCGTGCGATTTTGGTTTAAACGCTTTCGTGATGGAAACTTTTTGAAGAACGAACCACGTGGAAGACCGCCCACACAGGTGAATAACAATGAATTGAAAGAGATGGTGGAAGGAAGCCGATCCGAGCCAAACTACCCAGGAATCAGCGGTATGGTTTAACGTTACCTTACCAACAATATTGACTCAATTGCGTCAAATCAATAAAATAAAAAATATGAAAAATTGGTGCCTCATGATTTGACTGATCTGCAGAAAAAAACGCGTGTTGAAACTTGTGTTGCCTTGTTTATTTATTTATTTATTAAGGCACACAATACACGATACAAGATTAACAACACAAGTAATAAAAAAATAAGGTTTAGACCTAGCTTGTAGCATAACTTTTGTGAATAACCTTGTTGAATCGATACAGGAATATTAATCGAATTGTGAAATATAATGAAAAGTGGATTCTTTACGATAACCGTAAGCGAAAAATGCAATGGCTGACCCCAGGTCAAACGCCGCAACAGTGTCCTAAAGCAAAGCTTACCAATAAAAAGGTAATGGTAACTGTTTGGTGGTCTCAGCATGGTGTTATTCACTATAGCTTTCTTCGATCTAGTCAAGCAATAACGGCATATGTCTACTTAAATATGTTAAATTAAAAAAAAAAACAATTTTTCAGTACAAATCGGCAATTTCATACTTTAACCCCTCATATTATACAGTTTTGCCATGTTTTATTGCATATACACTTTTACTGCCGACAATCGCATATTTTTCCAATCCAACAGTCAGTTGGAACAAAATTTACTGAAGACTAAAATAAACTTAGCCTACCTGAGTTACTCGTAGTCAACACAAATATAATTTTATCAGGCATTATGTCAGACAAATTCTAGACAAAAAAAGAGAAAGTGGGTCTTATTAGCGCAATCCACTAGAGCTAACTTGCGAATTTGACGTAATTACATGAAACAATGATGAATTAAAATATTCTATGCATATTTCAGCAAGAATATTTTGTACGAATTACTACTGGAATGTTGATAAAACCTCTTTGTACAAATCTACGAGTAGGTACGTATAACGCAAATTCACAAAACAAGAGCGTTGCGAGCGCGTTGAAATCTTTTACTAGAGCAATATGCGCAGGCGCTTCATAAAATCGCTTTGTATGTTTTCCTGCTTTAAGTATGATCCAATGCTTAGGGCTTAGTCGATATAGGGATTATTGGATTGAAGGGGATGCAAAGGGGATTTATGGACAAAATTTCCACAAATCCCCTTAACCATTATAATTATATACCTATTATTCTTTTGTATTCTCAAGCGCAGGTGGTGGGATGAACTTGTTGCCTATTGCGGACTATCGCTCTGGACCGAGACGAGGGGAGAAATGGAAGAGAGGTATTTGCCCAGCAGTGGGATGTGATGGGCTATCTAGACCGACTTTTTTGGCAAAGATTCTTAGATGTATTAAGCCAGTGCGAAATCGAAATATAATTAATTCAATTATGTTTTGAAATTTGATTATTTATGATTGTTGCGCAAGACCTTATGACTTTGTGATTGTGTCTACAGTCAGATAAAGTAGGTATTTATCTGCAAGTAAAATTTTGTTTGGTAACTTAATTAGTGACCAATGAAGTGATAGGAACTTGAAGGCCGCTAACATAGGTACAATCATTGTCTAACGAAAGTATACCTACGAGTTGATTCTTAAGAATATAAGGGTAAATGCTATGGCTAAATGGTACATTGTGTGACAATTATTATCTCTAGAATATTTTCTGAATTGAACTCATAGACATTACGCAGTGAGTAGGAATACCTAATCTACCTAAAAACGTGACGTGTTTTTACAAAAATTTGGATCCTTCGCTATTATTATTACTCTTTGTTATTGAATTTTATTTATTCTCATAAAATCTAAATACTACCTTACTATAACTGATGTATGCATTAAAACTGCCCGACTTCCGCTAGAATATCAAATTTAAGCGGCAACACTCAAGGCTTTCAGCGATTTAAGTGATTAACCTCAAGGCATTCGTCACACATCGACCCCCTTTGGAATTCTTATACATGCTAAACGTACTGGAACCCAAGGCACATGCTAATCAGAATACACTTTCTTCCTGCCAAAGCACAATCAAGGTCCGCAGCCATATAATCATACAAGCAATAAACACATAGTAGGTTAATAAGTAGTACGCACCACAGCGTTTGTTTTCTCGCCGTGAGTATGAAAGAAGTTAGAATTCTGCACGATGTTAACCTATTTCAGAGTATATACTGTGATTTTAAGGTGATTCTATACCTTGAAATCACAGTATAGACTCCAAAATTGGTTCCAAAATAGGGTGACAGACAGACGGACAGCGGAGTCTAAGTAATAGGGTCCCGTTTTTACCCTTTGGGTAGGGAACCCTAAAAACGATTATGTCTGTTTTAAAACTATGTCGCAGCGACCAACGCACCTCCAGCTTCAGGTACAATTTAACAGACAAAAATATAGTTATGGATGATGGTATAAGGAGAAAAAGTAATTTGGATCTGTCTACAGAAGCTATGAATTTAAAACTTACCTGCTGAGTTAAGAGGTGTGAGATTAAAACCCATTTTAAAGCGTGGGTTAGGACTTGACAGATTAAATAGTGTTGTTCTGTGTTTGACTGATAGATGTTTGTCAGACTTGTATATAACAAGGTCTTTTCGTAGTAATAGACAGTTTAATTACTCCTTTCTTGTGACATCGTGGACTCGGGCAGTTTGTAACAAAGCACATGTTGCAACAAACTCTTAGTCTACGGCCTGTTGTCTTTATCCGGTAGTCTGTAAGAACATTCTTTGCATATTTTGTGTGTTGCTTAGTAATGTAGCTGAGAGGTTATAGAATTTTTGAAAACATCTAGGTATTAGCAAAGGATAAACTGTACATGTATCGCAATTATTGTAATAAAAACTGATCATGATTACCCCCTTTTGATTTAATTACTATCAACACTGTTAATACACTTTTTAACCCACTTCAAAAAAGAAGGACGATCTCAAGTCGTTTGTATTTTTTTAAATATCAGTGATTTACGAACTCCGACGTTTTTGAATCGATTTGGAAAATTATTATGAGTTTGAATACACTTTAAATTAGGTCCCATTTTTTACAATACTCAATTCTGATGATAGGATCCATTAGGTCTCAAATATTTAATGTAATAAGCGTAAGTACATAAAATAATATAGCGGTTTGGGTATTTTCAACAACATTTTAGATTTTATCATTTAATTCTGTGTTTGTTACAAAATTAAAGAGAATTTATTTAATATTATTATACATAAGTTTATGTTACAATCAAGTTATAATTTACCATTATGTAACCTCATTGTTTAAAGTGGTTGTGACGTGTATCGTACGTTATATAAATAAATAAAATAAAAATACTAGCCACACTATATTAAAAGGAGACTGTCTAATGACCATTACAGTATTACAGTACGATGATGTATAATATCATGTATACTTATTTTTGGCGCAAAATAACAATATTTTAAAAACATACAACAGATATAACCAGTAACTGTACAAAAAAAAGACTATGTAACCTGAAGATTACTATTAGTAAGATAATTACTGATTACAGACAATTAGCGGCCTGTTGCGGAAATAACAAAATGTTTCTTTAAATAGTGAGAACGACCCTCCAACAAACCGGATGCATCGAAGCCTTCAGGGCCGGTGCATTCTTTTGTAACTGAATCCTACAACTTGGGAAGGACAAATGTATTATACGCATAATACATACGTTACAAGCGAGGTGTAAATCTTTAGCACCATTATACAGTGGCGTGGCTACTGTACAAGATTTAGTCTATGGATCCTAATCAATTGATATAGCAAAGGCATCAAACTGTTATGTTTAGTTTTGAGAGTAAGCAAGACAGTTTGGTAGTTATTAAAATTATATACATACTCGTAAAAGCGTAAGCGGACCATACAAATGTTCGGAGGAGATAGCTGTTAGTGACAAGTCCGCCTATATCCCAATAAATATTTATTTGTATTATTCTTGATTTTGACGTCTAAGTTATTTTTTAATTCCATAACGCTTCACAGGTTCAATACTTGTGCTGTGAAATGTAGGTAGCTTTTGTTTGACACACTTTCGATCTCAGCCAAAATTGTAGCTACAATAAATAAGTATTACTTCGCACGCGTTTCTAATTCATTTCTATGCACGCAAGGGGGTCAATCAATTATCAATGCTGACTGCTGTAGGTACTGTAACACAACCGAATTTGCATGTTTAAAGTTTGTCTAATAATAAATAATAATAATAATTGTCTAACTTTTAAGTAACATTATGCTTTCAACACAGGGTTTTTAAACACGTATTGCCGGAAACAGAATCAATAATTTCCAATTAATTGGGTTTCTTTTTAGGGCTCCGTACCTCAAAAGGAAAAAAAGGAACCCTTATAGGATCACTTTGTTGTCCGTCTGTCTGTCGGTATGTCTATCTCTACAAACAACAAATCTCCCAAAATATCCACCTGTCGTTTCTCTAATCATTAGAACAATTAACTTTCTCTGTCTTATGAATGTAGGTATCTGCAGTAAAAGATAACCTTTAGATATGACAAAACGCTGTTATTATTGAGTTACTACGGCTTCCTCAATAAACGTTTTATACGAAATTCAGAACCAGTTAAATTTGTGGAAAGTGTTTCCGGTTTCTAAGGTTGAAGGTGGTTGAAGGTAAGGATATGAATCAAGCCTTTGTTTCCCATTATGTATCAAGTAGATAACTCCGCCTACATTCACTTTTGCAGTATAACAATCGTATAAGAAAGATATACGAATTAAAACCTGAGTATGGCACTTAACAGCTACTTTATATATAGTTACGAAACTTTCGAAAGAGAAACTGTTACAGCATTTCGTAAAACTCGTAGATAACTCAAAACTGCGGAGCGTAAAACATGGACAACAGCCTTAAAATTTCAATATTTTCAACTGGATTCCAACTGGGAATTAATTAACTAATTAAAATTAAATTCTTGGCCTATAACTACATCTTGTCTTCCGTGTTACAAAAATGTGATTGGTGTCGTGAGATTATGTCAAAAATGCAGCCTTTCGAATGACTAATTTTCCTAATTAAGAGTTACATACGAATGTTATGCAAGTTTCACAGCTGATCGAGTGTTAGCCTCGGGAACAAACTGGTGGAATAAATTAAAATAAGGTGAAATATACTTACTGTATTGTTGTGTAGCACCGGTGGGTAAAATCCTGTGTTTGTATAAGTTTCACTTCACTATGTTTTGCGCTCGAATCACTCGCGGGTTGCTTTGTTGGCGCATTGCGCCTGCGCTCGGTCGGGTCGCCGCGCGCTCACTGACTGAAGACCGTCGACTCTCGACCCCACACTACTGACTCACTAAAGCACGAACTTTTTGCTTGCTTCTTAGAACTGCTGTAAGTTTTGCTCTGCGGATCTAGAGTATTGACGCGGTTTCTTACGCGAAATATTAAGATCAGGGACGATGATTTTATAATATCATCATCATCATTTTAGCCGTGAAACGTCCACTACTGAACATAAGCCTCCCTCAGATCTCCACGAGGGGTAGTTGCCATACCCACCACGCTTGGCAGGCGGGTTGGCGAGCGCAGTTCGGGATGTTGATACACGAAAAAACGCTGCTGCCCATCTTCCGGAGGAATCCTTTAGCAGGCTCTTACTGCTTCTACGGGCATGAGAGGAGGGGTAACATTCTACACGGCGTTTTGTAATATATTTTTTTTGTAATTACAATTAATATTATTTATACATTTATATACATTTTTACAGCACTATCTAGCCCCAAATTGAATATATATCGGTACAATATATACGATATAATAATTGATATAAAATTTGCATGTTTCCAGATATTTTCAGTAAGTATTACGTTTTCTAATCGGGGAAAATTTAAAAATGACTATATATATGTATGTATTTAGAGTCGATCTGTATCACAAGTTCATAAGGTACTTTATCCTAAGCACAGTGCTTTGCCGTGGGGTGCCGGCAGTAGAATGTTACCCCTCCTCTCCTACCCGTGGATGCAGCAAGAGCCTGCTAAGGGACACCTCCGGAAGATGGGCAGCAGCGTCTATCCGTGTATCAACATCCCATACTGCGCTCACCAACCCGCCTGCCAAGCGTGGTGAGAATGGCAACAACCCCTCATGGAGATCCATGAGGGAGGCCTGTGTTCATCAGTGGACGTTTTATGGCTGAAATGATGATGATGACAGTGCTTTATGAACTGTACAGTGCTGATTCTCGGCAGTTGTTCCTTATCGTCAAAACTCAAAGGCTAGGAAATAGTCTAAAATCAATTGAAAAACAATTGCACGTTTACAAATTATATTTTCAGTATTTATATGTTCTGATTGCGAAAGTATAAAAATGAATGTATTTAGAATCGGTATCAAGAGGCACTTGACTTCAAGCATAGTGCTCTCTGAACCGTACTGTGCTGGCCCTCGGCAGCTGTTCCTCTTCGTCGCTGTCTAACGCTGGCTCGTAGCCCTTGATCATGAAGGCGCCTCCATTCGAAGGCCGTCCAGACTGTTGGGTAAATACGTCAAAGTCAAAGTTCATTTATTGCTTAAATACTTGTTACAATAGGATGTTAATTTAAAATTTTAGATCAAATGTATTTTACCTATCTAGGCGTGCAAATGTTTACAATAAATTCATATTAAAAAATAATCAATTAAAAATGTATAAGTCAATATAAGAAAAAGTAAGTAAAGAATAGAATACAAAATAAAAAAAAGTCAGTTACATTAAAATTAAAAACAAAACATGCTAATAACATGCAGATTATTTTAAAATATAGGTAGAATGCATGTCAAAAAAAGAGCGAAATATACGTGTATAATAAGCATCACTAAAAGTTTACAATTAAAAGTGTTTGAACACTTGTATAACATTATAATAAAATCTACTTGTACTGAAAAACTAGGGCCAACAAAATTCGATACGATTTCTCAGGAATGGATTCATGTCATGGATTGCCCTACCCTACATTTATATATTACTAGCCGCACCCCGCAGTTTCACCCGCGTAGTTCCCGTTCCCGTGGAAATTTCTAAAAATCCCTCCTTAGTGCACCTCTAGGATACTCAAGGTACATGTGTGCCAAATTTCAAGTCTCTAGGTCCAGTGGTTTAGGATGTGAGTTGTCTGTCAGTCACTCAGTCAGTAACGGAAGAGTTTTATATATATTGATTTAAATCAAAACCATCATTACAGGATAATCGTAATGCGATGCTGTTTGTACGTACATACACTTTGTTAGACAAATTTTCTATGGTATGGTGTGCCAATTCTATCTCTAAGTCGATTTTATAAATAAGATCTGTTGACAGAAACAGCGTTCGTCTGTAACAATATCAGCTCATTTTTTAACCCCTCCCACCTAAGAAAAAATTAAATTTGGACAAACAGATCGGATCTGTTGAAATTCACTGTTCGGCTGATAAACAATTTTTCACGTACTAAGAGTTTGGTGACAGCAGGATAGAATCATTGAAAAATGACCGAGAAAGAGACAACTGCAAAGTCTCTTTCGCACTTCTTAACTCGTTCAATAATAAGTATCCTGCTATATTTTACTGTCGCAGTACCCTTCCTATGTGACAAAGAATACATAGGCTATCAATTGAGGCTGTCGCCAAGCGGTTACTGCCTGCTCAAATTAAATAAGAATCTTTAATTTGGGTAGGTCATAGTAAACTCCGCTGGTAGACTCGCATCTGCAGTTGCGAGCGTCGTTTCTCGGCGATCACAGACTCGCTCCTGTTTCTCAGGGTACGAAGCATATAGATTACTTACCGAAGTATTTAGGCATGGCATAGTAGAGTCCGCTGGTAGTCTCACGTCTGCAGTTGCGAGCGTCGTTTCTCGGCGATTACAGACTCGCTCCTGTTTCTCAGGGCGCGAAGCATATAGATTACTTACCGGTATTTGGCATGTCATAGTAGAGTCCGCTGGTGGAGTCTCGCATCTGAAGTTGCGAGCGTCGTTTCTCAGCGATTACAGACTCGCTCTTATTTCTCAGGGTACGAAGCATATAGATTACTTACCGAAGTATTTGGCATGTCATAGTAGAGTCCGCTGGTGGAGTCTTGCATCTGAAGTTGCGAGCGTCGTTTCTCAGCGATTACAGACTCGCTCCTATTTCTCAGGGTACGAAGCATATAGATTACTTACCGAAGTATTTGGCATGTCATAGTAGAGTCCGCTGGTGGAGTCTCGCATCTGCAGTTGCGAGCGTCGTTTCTCAGCGATTACAGACTCGCTCCTGTTTCTCAGGGTACGAAGCATATAGATTACTTACCGAAGTATTTGGCATGTCATAGTAGAGTCCGCTGGTGGAGTCTCGCATCTGCAGTTGCGAGCGTCGTTTCTCGGCGATCACAGACTCGCTCCTGTTTCTCAGGGTACGAAGCATATAGATTACTTACCGAAGTATTTAGGCATGGCATAGTAGAGTCCGCTGGTAGTCTCACGTCTGCAGTTGCGAGCGTCGTTTCTCGGCGATTACAGACTCGCTCCTGTTTCTCAGGGCGCGAAGCATATAGATTACTTACCGAAGTATTTGGCATGTCATAGTAGAGTCCGCTGGTGGAGTCTCGCATCTGCAGTTGCGAGCGTCGTTTCTCGGCGATCACAGACTCGCTCCTGTTTCTCAGTGTACGAAGCATATAGATTACTTACCGAAGTATTTAGGCATGGCATAGTAGAGTCCGCTGGTAGTCTCACGTCTGCAGTTGCGAGCGTCGTTTCTCGGCGATTACAGACTCGCTCCTGTTTCTCAGGGCGCGAAGCATATAGATTACTTACCGAAGTATTTGGCATGTCATAGTAGAGTCCGCTGGTGGAGTCTCGCATCTGAAGTTGCGAGCGTCGTTTCTCAGCGATCACAGACTCGCTCCTGTTTCTCAGGGCGCGAAGAGTGGCACGACGGTTGGATATGCGACCGCCCGCGGTTGAGAGACGGGCCATCATGTCTGGAAGAATAAAGTTTATTTATTTATTCATATAACATAACATTATGGTATGACACTAATGTACCATGTTTAATACACGTAAAAATAACAACGAAATTACAAATTAGAAACATTATCAAAACCTCACCTTCCGTGCTAGTACACATACTACCTCTATATTAACTTATATTGAACGTTAAAAGTAATTGTAGTATTTTAATGGGTTCTTTTAAGGGGTTCTTCTCAAATTAGGTACGATCTAAAATTATCTAAATGTCAAAAGCAAACCGGGATTTCTTTAGTGTACGCCGTCATTCAGAATATATGTATGTAGAATTTCCCTCGTAGAAGGAAGGCATTTGCACCTGGATCTGGCCCATCAGTTTGATCCAACAGGCTGTTTAGATAAGTCATTAGATTCTTTTAGATTATATAAACGTTATTCTGCAGTAAACCTATCATCTGATAGATAGAAGATGTTATAGGTAGGATGAATGTCTCACCAGAATCATTATTCTGCAGTATAGTCAAACACCACCTTAATGTTTGCGTCCAAGTTGATAGCTGTATAACTGTCGTATTGATAACTGTCTAAACAAGACTCCCGCGCCTTCTCTAGATAAGATCAGAATCATTATTCTGGAGTATACTTATCATCCAGCAATCTGTATACAGCTGCCGGATGAAAGATGTTATAGATAAGATGAATGTCTCACCAGAATCATTATTCTGCAGTATCGTCAATCGCCGCTTGAAGTTAGCGTCCAAGTTGACAGCTGTGTGTTTCGACTCCCGCGCCTTCTCAAGGTTTCTAAGCGTCTTCCGCCGAGACACATGTTCTTCGTCGATGCCGCGGCGCTCTAGGTCGTCGGTGTTCAGTCGCTGCAGGTCTTTGGCTATTTCCACGGCGTGCTTCTCTATTAGAGCGTCGTCTGACATTTCGGTCGGCTGAAAGAGAGTTTAATTTGAGTTAGTGTTAATGTTGAGGTGGGTCGACGACATACGCGTAGTACACGTCGCGAGGCGTCAATGGATGCGACCAGGGTGGTTGGAAGAAATTTAGGAAGGCATATACCCAGCAGCAAAGATTTAATCGTTAGTTATGCCCTTACCGTAATGAGACCGCGCCGTTTTGTTCATACATACATGAGTGAGCACGCTCATTTGGAATCAGTGTACATCTAAACACAGTGTTAGGCGGACGTGGTGTGTTATTTTTTTACGAAAGTTCGTGCACTAATGATTGCGCAATAAATAGTAACAATAGCAATAAATGGTAACAATAAGAGTTTGGTTTATTGGCAATATCAGTGTGCGTGAGTCGGCATTATTGTAAACACACATTATAAAGACAATCTGAGTTTTTGGTGCCAGGGCACATCTAACAATTTAAATCTTTGCCCAGCAGTAGGTTAAATTAGGCTGTTAATAATGACGGTGATGATAATGTTAATGACTTGTATAATACAAAAACAGAACGTGTTATTTTAATGTAAGTGCATTACTGACGTTACAATAAAACCAATTCAATTAAGATGTATTCTAAAGTCTGTTATAAAACTCTAAAATCAGCCTAAAGCCATTTCACTGACACCCATTTTGTGGGGTGTGACAAAAAAAATACATCTTCCGCCACCTTGTGACGGCGGCCATGTTCCAAAACTAAGCTTTTGAAGCCCTATCATTTAAGACCCATATTATGGGCTTGATGAAATTATCACGACCTCGTGGCGGCGGCCATTAGTATTGCTTAATGTATTGTCACTCGACTTACGTAAAATTGTTTGCAAATTTTAAAGCGACACCTTAAGTACAAACGAACAGTGCAAGCTAAATAAAATTTTGTAATAACAATCAATCAATCAATTATTATACATACTAACTTACATTACCTGATGTGTTTTGAGCTGACGAGAGATTATCACTTAGCTTAATATTCTAGTGTTAAGGAGGATATATTTATAATTTTAAACAGAACAAATTTTAACCGAAAAATAACTTCATTTCGATATTTATTGAACGCCCCTCGTAGCTTCGGCTTTGCTTAGCTCTGTGTCTGTAATCGACTTTAATATAGCAATTGTATTTTTTGTCACCAAACTTTAGATTTGTCACTAATCTGCAATATTCTATTTAATATATTTGTTTCTAAAATAGTAGATCTGTCACAAACAGTGCCAGTGACGTGCCAGAACCAAATTCTACTAGGTGATTAAATTTACGTGACTATTTTAGGAATAAAAATATTCATAATGTTATTGATAATTTAGGGGACTTATCTTTATAAGGTGAACAAATATGTATATTTATTGTAAGGTGATTGATAAAATCATACTTCAATATTAGACTTCAACATTAGATTATAAGTCGGAAATACTCACTTTCTGAGTAAGATACCAGTTCAGGTTGCAAGTGGCTAGCAGGTGAGTCATAGTTCCGATGCGATGGAAGAACATGGCGGTGAACTGAATCAGCATAACTGATCCGAAGAATATCAGGAACAGGGAACCGATTGGCTCCAACATCAGGTATTCTTGGCGGACGGTTATCTGTGGAGCGAAAAATAAAATTTTGCCTAGGAAATGGTCATGTTTGAATCTGAACCTGATGTTCAGTGTCATCATTATTTCAGCCGCAAAACGTTCACTACTGAACACAGGTTTCCCTTATATTTCTCCATGAGGGGTAGTTGCCATAATCACCGCGCTTGGCAGGCGGGTTGGCGAGTTGGCAATGTTGATGCTGTGTAAAATGGGCGTAATATATTTACTTTAAGGGTCAGATGGTGCTCTGTAAAACGTCCAGAATTATTAATTACCTTATTTATGAAATTAAGGAGGTAGAAGGTACTTCTGGAGGACGTGGCGAGTGATAGATCTTCATGTCAGTGGATATGTCTTTATTGGATGGCGGTGCGATGAGTTCTATTCTACATTCATTCTACTATTACGTGGCTACGGTTATCTATGGAATGGGCTGGTGTAGCGCTCACACTACATAGCCACACAATCGATTTGCGACGTTTATCATCAGATTAATTACTTACCTTTACTTTCATTTTCATATTTAGTATAGAATGAACGGCGCCGTGGGGTGCCGGCAGTAGAATGTTACCTCTCCCCTCTTGCCCGTGGATGCAGTAGGAATCTGCCAAGGGATATCTCCGGAAGATGGGCAGTAGCGTCTTTCCGTGTATCAACATCCTGTACTGCGCTCGCCAACTCGTCTGCCAAGCGTGGCGAGTATGGCACCAAACCCCTCATGAGATCCATAAGGGAGGCTTGCGTCCAGCATTCGACGTGGACAGCAGTCCTAAGGCTGAGATGATGATGGAACTGTGATTCATTTCAAATGTTATCTTTTTTGTAAAAATGTTATATTCATTTATTTTGCATTTCATCTATTTCTTTTTCATTTCATTTTAATATGTACCTACTAAATATTTAATTACCGTGCATTGCGGTAGCAGCAACCGCACATTGCGGCTACTACGGAAGACCAGCGCTGTGGTATGACTCGTTCTGCCACAGCACATGCTGTGCCATTTTGTCACTAGTTTGACACCGAATTGATGTTTTTTATTTGATTGTCGTATGCCGTGGGGCGCCGGCAGTAGAATGTTGCCTCTCCTCTCTTACCCATGGATGCAGTAAGAATCTGCTAAGGGATACCTCCGGAAGATGGGCAGCAGCATCTTTCCGTGTTTTTTCACTACCCTATACTGCGCTCGCCAACCCGCCTGCCAAGCGTGGCGAGTATGGCATCAACCCCCTCATGACAACACAACAAAAAACCAGGCCCCGAGTCCCCGGCGGCCCCGCTAATCCTGGCTACGGTAGCAGTCACGGTAACGGCGGGGCTAGGGGTGCTAAGAATCCCCGGGAGACGATCGGCTACCAACCCCTACGACGACCACTGGCCCTGGTAACACACAACATACGCACTTTGAGGACAGACGATAAGATTGTTGAGCTGGAAGAAGAAATTAGTAGATTACACTGGGACATTTTGGGGCTATCAGAAGTCCGTAGAGAGGGCGAGGACACGATATCCCTTAAGTCCGGTAACCTACTATACTACCGGGAGGGCGACCAACAGTCCCAAGGTGGTGTCGGGTTTCTCGTTCACAAGTCACTCATTAACAACATTGTCACCATCGACAGTGTGTCGAGCAGGGTCGCGTACCTAACACTCAGAATATCTAAGCGATATTTGCTGAAGGTCGTTCAGGTATATGCGCCGACCTCGTCACACCCAGATGAAGAAGTAGAGTCTATGTATGAGGACATCAGTAGAGCCATACATACGAACAACACTCACTTCACTGTTGTAATGGGGGACTTCAATGCAAAGCTAGGCATGAGAAGCGATGATGAGTTGAGAGTGGGGCAATTTGGGTATGGGCAACGGAACCCCAGGGGACAGAGGCTGGCCGATTTTCTGGAGAAAGAAGGACTCTTTATGATGAATTCTTTCTTCCAGAAGCCGCCTCACAGGAAATGGACCTGGATGAGTCCCAATGGTTCTACGAGAAATGAGATTGATTTCATCCTGACCAACAAGAAACGAATATTCAATGATGTCTCTGTGATTCACAGGGTGAAAACCGGCAGTGATCACCGAATTGTAAGGGGCACATTGAATATGAACGTTAAACTTGAAAGGTCCCGTTTGATGAAATCTACGCTCCGACCCACTCGCGCACATATCCAAAACCTCGAAAGCTTTCAACTCGAACTCTCAAATCGCTTTGACGGTCTAGGAGTAGATGCATCGGTGGACGAGATCAATAACAGGTTCGTAGAAACCGTCCATACGGTGGGGTCCCAGTTCTTTAAAACCCCCCGTACTAATAGACCTCAGAAACTTTCTGATGACACCCTAAACCTCATGGCTGAACGACGTTCTTTGCGACTGCAGTCTCCCGATGATGCTCAGTCACACAGGCAGCTCAATAGACAAATTTGGAAATCCTTGCGGCACGATATTCGTACCTTTAATACAGCCAGTATTAAAGATACGATAGAGCGGAATAAAGGCTCCAAAGTGTTCGCGAGAGATAGTTCTATTGGGCAGAGCCAAATGACGAAGCTGAAGAGGGAAGATGGCAGCATAACGTCAAGTAAAGCAGAAGTGTTAAGGGAAGTCGAAAGGTTCTATGGACGGCTCTACGATTCGGTCACGAAACCTGTTTGCAGTGCGGCCAACGACCCAAGAGCTAAACTGAACCGACATTATACCGAGGATATCCCGGACATCAGCCTGTACGAGATCAGGATGGCCTTGAAGCAGCTTAAGAACGACAAGGCGCCGGGTGAGGACGGAATCACTTCAGAGCTTCTGAAAGCGGGTGGATCACCGGTACTTAAAGTCCTTCAGAAGCTATTTAATTCCGCCTTGCTTGAAGGTACGACGCCAAAAGCATGGACCAAGGGCGTGGTGGTTCTGTTCTTCAAGAAAGGTGACAAAACCTTACTTAAGAATTACAGACCCATCTCGCTGTTGAGCCATGTTTATAAGCTGTTTTCAAGGGTCATCGCAAACCGTCTCGAACGCAGGTTTGATGACTTCCAGCCTCCCGAACAAGCCGGGTTCCGAAAAGGCTACAGTACCATAGACCACATACATACGCTGCGGCAAGTCATACAGAAGACCGAAGAGTATAACTTGCCGCTATGTCTTGCGTTTGTGGACTATGAGAAAGCCTTCGATTCGATCGAAACATGGGCGGTGCTTGAGTCTCTCCAACGATGCCGAATTGACTATCGGTACATCGAAGTGTTGAAGTGTTTGTATACAAACGCCACTATGTCAGTCCGAGTACAAGAACAGAGCTCGAAGGCGATTCCCTTAAAAAGAGGCGTAAGACAGGGAGACGTAATCTCTCCGAAACTGTTTACGACCGCTTTGGAAGATGCCTTCAAGCTCCTGGAATGGAAAGGGCTGGGCATCAATATTAACGGCGAATACATCACTCACCTTCGATTTGCCGACGATATTGTGGTCATGGCAAAGTCGATGGAAGAGCTCAGCACGATGCTCGAAGGCCTCAATCGAGTCTCCCAGCGGGTAGGCCTTAAAATGAACATGGACAAGACGAAAATCATGTCAAATGTCCATGTCGTGCCTGCCCCAGTTATGGTTGAGAACTCGGCTCTTGAAGTTGTCGACGCGTACGTATACCTAGGACAAACAGTCCAATTAGGTAGGTCCAACTTCGAGAAAGAGGTCAATCGTCGAATCCAACTCGGATGGGCAGCGTTTGGGAAACTTCGCAACGTCTTTTCGTCCAACATACCTCAGTGCCTTAAGACGAAAGTCTACAATCAGTGTGTGTTACCAGTGATGACATATGGAACCGAGACGTGGTCCTTCACTATTGGCCTTATGAACAAGCTCAGAGTCGCTCAACGAGCTATGGAGAGGGCTATGCTCGGGGTTTCACTACGGGATCGAATCAGAAATGAGGAGATACGTAGAAGAACTCGGGTCACCGACATAGCCAAACGGATTAGCACGTTGAAGTGGCAATGGGCAGGCCATATAGCGCGCAGAACAGATGGCCGATGGGGCCCCAAAGTTCTCGAATGGAGGCCACGGATCGGCAAACGCAGCGTAGGACGTCCACCTACAAGATGGGCAGACGACTTGGTGAGAACTGCTGGTCGGCGGTGGATGCAGACGGCTTCCAACCGCAGTACTTGGAGATCAATGAGGGAGGCCTTTGTCCAGCAGTGGACGTCCTACGGCTGATATGATGATGATGATGATGATGATTTGATTGTACAAATGTACAAACGTTTCTTTATTTTTATCTTACTCAATAGGTACTTACAAGGTTGGTTTCGTCGTCATACTCCAAATCCACCCTCTGTCCTAGCGGCCACTTCAGATGCAGCTGGTCTTGGTTCAGTTGCAACAGGAATATAACGACAACGAACAGAGCATTCAGCATTATGAAGGCGAACACCATTGTGTTGCGGAGATTCTTCAAGTCGTGAGCGATGCGTTCCTGAGTAAATAAATAAATAATGCTGGACAAATCACACAGCATCATCTAGCCCCAAGCTAAGCAGAGCTTGTGTTATGGGTACTAGATGACTGATATACTTAATACATTATACTACATAGATAGATATTCTTTTATTATATATAGAAAAAACACCCAGAACACCCTGAACAAATATCTGCAGATCGTACAGACATTTGTCCCGAGGCGGGAATTGAACCCGCAACCTCTTGCATCGCAGGCGGACCTTCGCCCGCTGCGCCACAGAGCTCGTCTTACATAAATACAATATAATATGGAAACAAACTTCAAGGAAATGTAAATAAATAAATAAATAATATTTCAGCCATAAAACGTCCAATGATGAACACAGGCCTCCCTCAAGGATCTCCATGAGGGGTAGTTGCCATTCTCACCACGCTTGGCAGGCGGGTTGGTGAGCGCAGTATGGGATGTTGATACACGGATAGACGCTGCTGCCCATCTTCCGGAGGTATCCCTTAGCAGGCTCTTACTGCATCCATGGGCATGAGAGGAGGGGTATCATTCTACTGCCGGCACCCCACGGCGGGTAATGTAAGGTATGTATTACATCTTCGTAAGGTATTTTTATATGTGTGTGTATTGGAGACTTTACCTTGCCGTAACACAGTTTTTAACTAGCACGGGAGGTGAGGGTTTGAAAATTGCGCTTAATTTGTAATACTTTGTGAAGATTTTAAATTAATAAATGATTGATTGAAAAACTTATTGATTGAATTCCGGCGGCGGGATTCGAACCCGCGATAGTCAAATCGATGCTGGACCAATTCCTAAAGGTCGGAAGTGCTTTAACTCCCTAACTTATACGGGGTTTATTAATGACGAATTTACTTTCTTTCACTTCACTTATTTGTTTGCCAAAATATTGAACTCAAGATACGCTCACATTTATAATTATTTATATATAAAACAAAGCCGGGTTAGTTACACCACTTAAGAATCGGGCTGGATCGATTTGAACGATCTTAGATATTTCGTATAAAAATATATAAGTAATGGATAATGTTATAAAATCATAGTTATTTTAAATATTGTAAATTAAGATAAAAAAATAATGTTAATGTATATTAATTTTTTCATACATTTTATACGGATAATGTACGGACCGTTTTTGGTTGTAAAATATTTAAGGTTCGTTCACAAAGTTTGTGACTAAACTTAAAAATCAAGCTTATTCTTTTTTTGGGTAGTTTAGGTAGTAGAGTAGTTGTAGTAGTTGTAAATAAAGATAAGTATTTGGGATCAAAAAGTAGTGAGAATGAGATAGAATATAATGACTATTGATAACTTAATAATTTATTTTTCTACATAGTCTCAGAGTCTCTCTACACACCAAGTCCAGCGCTTTTCCAAGGCTTCGTTCCCTTTAAAAAAAAAGTTTTGTCTTGGTCCTGCAAAAAGCTCTCCACGGCATCCATCACCTCGTATCGTCTTCGTACCTGTTTCCCCTTAAGGATTCTTTCAATTTGGGGAACAGATAAAAATTGCTAGGCGCTAGATCTAGTGAATAAGTGGGGTGGTCAACCAATTCGAAGCCAGCTTGCTAAATGGCAGCCATCATAACTGCCGACCTGTGCGCGGTTGCGTTGTCGTGATGAAACAGCACGCCCCTTTGAAGTTTCCCTCTCCTTTTCTCTTTGATGGCATTCCTCAACTTGGGAATTAAAGCTGCATAATATTGGCCTATAATAATGGTTCCACGCTCCAGGTAATCAATCCACAATATCCCTTCTGAGTTCCAAAATATTGAGGCCATAACCTTGCCAGCCGATGCCACGGCACGAAACTTCTTCGGGGTCGGTGATGATGGCCGTTTCCATTGCGAAGATTGTTGTTTTGTCTCGGGATCAAAATGATGGACACATGTTTCGTCCATTGTTATGAAACGAGACAAAAAGTTTTCAGAATCTTCTTGAAACATGTCCAACAATATCTTCGAAATGTCAAGTCGATTTTGTTTCTGACTGTCGGTAACATTCTCGGCACCCATCTTGCGGAGACTTTTCTCTTATTCAAAGATTGTTTCAATATGGATTGAATACTTCCGTATGAAATGCCCGTTTCTTGAATTATGTAAGTATCGGATGGTAACTCATCGATCGCTCAATACAATTTTCTCGACTTTCGCAACATTTTGTTGGGTGACTGACGTCGATGGACGGCCACAACGATGTTCGTCTTCCGTACTCGAAATTGAGAAGCTCACCTTGCGACAGCGGAATACGGCGGAGCAGACTCTCCTAATGTTGCCTCCAAATCGCAATGGATCTCTTAAGTCGTTAACTTTTTTAAACAGAGATATTTAATAACGGCTCGCACTTCGTTTTTATCCATTTTCGAGAACACGTTCCGACACTAAGCAAACAAATGACTACATTCAGAAAAAGACAAAAGAGAATCGATTTTTTTTTTCTTTATTAATATCACAAATATGTACATATCTGAGCTATGCCTGCCAGTATTTATTTTTTTTGTTACCAAGGAGTATGTCGTTCTCACTACTTTATGATCCCCCCTCGTAGTAGTAGGATAGTTGTTGGATAGTTGTTGTTGGAGTAGTAGTAGAGTACTAATAGTAGTAGTAGTACGGTACGAAGTTCGCCGGGACAGCTAGTATTCATTAAAAGCATTATCACAGGCAGGATTACCTTAATTTAAATTATTAAAATTAATGAAATCAGGCGTTACTTTGCGGAAATCTATGACAATAAAATGCAATGAAAATATCTAGTTTTAATTCCACTAATGCTGAGATGCATGAGCACCGCCCCGCCCGCTAATCATGCACATGCGGGGAGAACTACGTTGTTAGTGTTACATGCATATGCTCAGCATTAGCGGAATTAAAACTAGATATTTTCATTGCATTTTATTTTTTTAAATTATCAAAACAAATATTACAATTCCGTACCAACTCTGCCTTATCTTCATCAATAGGCCTCAAGTAGGAGTCGATCAAATCTTTCCAGAACTCAATTTCGGCCGTAGTCAGGAAATCAACTTCTCCCTTCTGAAGATTCGGGTCTTCAATCCAGTATGGGTTCACCAGATCGTCTCTGTCTTCCTGCGAGAAACATAATAACGTAATTTCAATACAGTATAGTACCTATTTTTATGAATAGTATATGCCGTGGGGTGCCGGCAGTAGAATGTTACCCCTCCTCTCATGCACGTGGATGCAGAAAGAGGCAACTAAGGGATACCTCCGGAAGATGGACAGCAGCGTCTTTCCGTGTATCAACATCCCGTAGGTACTGCGCTCGCCAGCCCGCCTGCTAAGCATGGCGAGTATGGCAACTACCCCTCATGGAGATCCATGAGGGAGCCCTGTGTTCAGTAGTGGACATTTTACAACTGAAATGATGATGATGTTAGTATTTTTACACATATAGTAATTTTTTCTATCATGTCATGTTCACTTCCAACCCGAACTTTCTGTCATGTTTTACAATTAACTTTTTAAAAAAACTGTCCGTTATCTTGCTTTATTTTGTTTAAAACTTGATCGACACGTGATATGCGTATTAATCAAAATCGCGTTCAGTTTAATAAACCCAAAGATACCCAAATTATGGATGAGTCAACCCAAAATAATAATGTTCTTTTGAAATTGTTATTTGACACATCAACGTAATTTGGACAAGTCCAAAAAGGTACATACTCGTACAAAAGGGTTACTCTTTCCGGGAACTGAAAACTTTTTGCCGATGCTTTTGAAAATTCTTGCAACAATTTATACGGATACATTAAAAGCTGTATTACACTACACGATATTCAGGGCCCGGAAGTTAGGGCGCCCTAATCGCCCTAACTTTGGTAGTTAAGTAAGCAAGGCTTGCCGGGTCCAACCGGTCGCTCTTACTCTTATTATACTCATACTCATTTATTTTTCCATAGGGACACTTAAGAACACTTGGATACGTCAAAGTTACACAATAAATTAAAAACTAAAATACAAAATTCATTTAAAAGCCAGTCCAAAAACAGACAAGCCAAGCATAGTATCATATCAGTATAAAGTAAGACTTACATTCTAAATAAAATAAAAATAAAAAAATCTGCTGTAAAGGGGCATTGTCAAATAAAACTTACATTAAAAATAATAATGGTGTTATGTCTAAAATAAAAAAAATAATAATATGATGTCTAAGATAGCTGCTGTATAGGGGTAATTACACCACTCTTAGTTAGGGTAAGGGTCCCTGAATATCATGTAATGTAATACAGGCTCTAGGTTGTAAAATATATTCTAGGATTCTTACTTTAGGCATATCAGCGGAAAGTTCGCTATCTTCGTAAAGCTCCGGCATTTGAACTGAACCACGTCGCAGGCCCATTGAAGACCGCCGCCTCATATCCACCTCTTCCTTCGCACCCCTGCAAATACACAATCAAACATAACAAGAACAAGAATTATCATATTATTAAGTTTGTATGTACGAGGATACATCATTTAAAAAAAAAAAAATAATGTTGGACAAATCACACAGCATCATCTAGCCCCAAGCTAAGCAGAGCTTGTGTTATGGGTACTAGATGACTGATATACTTAATACATTATACTACATAGATAGATATTTTTTATTATATATAGAAAAACACCCAGAACACCCTGAACAAATATCTGCAGATCGTACAGACATTTGTCCCGAGGCGGGAATCGAACCCGCAACCCCTTGCGTCGCAGGCGGACCTTCGCCCGCTGCGCCACAGAGCTCGTCGTCATTAATTTGTAATGTCATAAAAATATTTTTTTTTACTATAAAGAAATAAGAGAATATATACTTTAAAGTAAAAAATATATCAAAACGGGGAATCACCGGTCGAAAACGAAGGCTAAAAGCGGTCAGTGCCATGGAAAAATACCCAGACCTAAGATAAATATCTACAGGAAGCAAGCATTTGTTTCCGGTGGAAACGAACCCACAACCTCTTGCTTAATAGCCGGCTATTCCAATAATAAATATAGAAATAACAAATAAATTATTAGTAGAAAATGCACTTTTTTTAAAAAACTTACAAAAGCATGTTGTATAGTTAACTATACAGTTAATTCTAAAGTTTAGCTTTTGTTCAATATTTTCAATATTTATATTATTAGCGATCTTGAGATATAATCAGTCATCCTTAAAGTCTTTCTCTACTATTAATAAACGTAGACTAAAGTAGGATTAAGTTTACTCCAAGTTTTAAGGCAGAAGTAGATAATTTTGTTATTAATAAATAAAGAGTAAGGAGGAAGTAAGCTAATCCGAATCTACTCTCGGACTAATAGTTATTCCTAGCTGCTACCTAGTTTAGAGACGGAATAAGTATAGACTAACATGGATTTTGTCTGTTTTGTTGACATATTCATAACCTAAAAATTACCTTTGCTATTTTCATGGTTTATTTCGGTTAATTCATAAAAAAGTTTACAAGATTCGTAAAAATCCACTAGAAGATCTTGACGAAACTGAATTTAAATCAAAGTACATATTCTCTCGATCTACTGCCGTTTTCATAATTGACATGGTGAAAAATCATTTAGCTGGTCATTCAAGAGGTGGCTTTATACCACCCCACCTGAAAGTTTTGACTGCAATAAGAACATGGGCTCGTGGGGAGGTAAGTGAATAAACCTGTTATCAATTTCCTAAGTCAACATCATCCACCAGCAACAGTTTTAGCGACCTACCTAGTTGTAGTTTAAGATTTTTTTATTTCAACAGATACAAGATGATGCAGGAGACCTAAATGGCATGAGTCAGCCAACAATATCACCTGTATGCAAGCAAGTTGCTTTGGCACTAGTGGAACAAAGAGCTCAATGGATTCATATGCCACGAAATGATGCAGAGCAGAACAATGAAATTGCAAGGTTCCATTCAATATGTGGATTCAGACAAGTGATTGGAGCTATTGTATTATTATAGTGGAAATACTGGACAAAATTATAACAGAAAAGGATATACTTAGTTCAATTAATGTACAAGTGTAAAATATGGATATAGTGGCACATTGGCGAGGTAGCACACATGACTCGAGAATATTCAACGAATGTCGCTTAAAACAACGTTTTGAACGGTCAGAATTTAAAGGTAGACTGCTAGGAGATTCAGGTTATGCCTGTACTCCTTATTTATTCACTCCTGTCCTGAATCCAAATTCACAAAACGAAGAAATGTACAACTGGGCATACATAAGAACCCGTAACACTGTGGAACGGTGCTTTGGAGTATGGAAACAAAGATTTCGGTGTTTACTGCGTGGATTTTCTACAAAATTAGAGAATACCAAATTTGCATTAGCAATATGTGTATTGCACAATATTGCAATGCATAGACAAGACCTACTTGAGGATGTAGAAGAACAAGATGATGGAAATATACCAGTGGCACATGCAATAAATGCTTCGCTTAGAGGGAATGTGGCACGGGCAGCATTTATAAATCAATTTTTTTTGATTAATTTAGAATAAACATAGTACCTATTGCCAATCATTTCAGTTTTGTTTTATTATCCTTCGTAATTTAGTAATTTAATGGTCACACAGCATGAAATGAGACTAGAGACTTGGACAAAAATAAAAATATATGTAAAAAAATATTTAATCATCATTCAATTGTATCAAATATTCAGCCGGTTTTTCTTCGCGATTTTCAATTATAGAATTTTCAGGAGTTACTGGCCTTGCACCACCGCCTGTTTTATTTAATTCCTGCCTAAATGTACTGAAAGTTTTGCGGGCAGTTACTTTCATTCCTTTCCATTGTATTTTAAGCTGGGCCAACTCCCGCTCTCGGCAATTCAATGCATTAAACCTGCAATAATAAAAATATGGTGTAGAGTTGAAGTCACCGGCAAAAGTAAGCAGGTAGTAAAATAAAGTAGTAACTTTTTGTGGACATCTTCCCAAGCTTGCGTTTTATTTTTGTTCGTATTCGTGTTATGAGATTTGTCCTCAATTATGTGTGCGTACTCTTTTAGAACATTACAAAGTTATTGCTGAAACGATACAAAACATAAAGATGTATCGAAAATACCTCGTTTATAATTTAAATAAAGAATGAATAATAGAAATAACTTACCTTTTCCTCTTCGTCCCAGTTAGTGGAGCGACTACGCTTTGAGGAGCTCATTTATAAAATCGTAAATAATATTACTTTTAGCATCGTACATGCGCCACAACAAAACCAAAACAAACAAATCACTAAAACAGACTATCAAACTCAAAATATTGACTGTCGCTGTCATTTTTGTCATCATTTTCATTCTTTGGATCACTCTTTTTACTTTTAAATTATATGAGTTGCCATAACGCACGTGCTAATCCTGAATTAGCGAATGTATTGTTACTTCGAGGTTACTCCATGATTATTAATAGCATTGAAATATCAAAGGTAATACTCGGTTAGTCTAGGATTAACAAGTCTAAGAGTAACCTTGGATTATGCTTGGATTAAGCGATTATTATTAATAGGACCCTTTAGGATTAGTGCAGCACAAGTATCGGAAGAGGCCTGCTATCCCTACTAATCCCTACTAATATATAAAAGTGAAAGTGTGGATGTATGTATGTACGTCTGTATATTCCCTCTTCACGTCAAAACCGCTGAACCGATTTGAATGTGTGAATTTTAGCATAGATTAGACCATGGAGACGGACATGGACACTTTTCGTTGCGTAAATTAAACCACAAGGGTTTAAAATAGGGGATGAAAGTTTGTATGGAAAAATCGTTATTTTTCACTTAAAGTACATGAAATTTTGCGTAGATATTAGGATTTAAAACCTAATAAATTTGTGCTTCAGAATTTCTCAAAAATCACCCCCTGAGTGGCAAATTAGGGGATGAAAGTCTGTAACCTTAGAAAATCATACATTTTTACTTGATTTAAGTACAATAAATTTTGTATCATATATATTGTTATCAAACGTATTTCAGAATAAAAATCAGCCCTTAATTGAAAATATAGGGGATGAAACTTATTGTAGGAAACATTATTTTTTAACTTAAGATTGAGATCCTTGTAAATTGGTACTAACATTGTCAAATAAGACATTTAAGCATGTGTTTCACAATTTTAATAATGTACGAAATGCCATGGGGTGCCGACAGTAGAATGTTGCCTCTTCTCTCTTGCCCGTAGATGGAGTAAGAATCTGCTCAGGGATACCTCCGGAAGATGCAGCAGCATCTTTCCGTCTATCAACCTCTCGTACTGCGCTCGCCAATCCGCCTACCAAGCATGGCGAGTATGGTAACAACCCCCTAATGATTTTGAAGATCTATGAGGGTGGCCTATGCCCAGCTGTGGACGTGGAGAGTAGTCCCACGACTTAAATTATGTCTACGAACGTTAGGAAATACAATAATTAAATACGTGCTGCAGCATATCTTAAGAGCCTTACTTAAGTTAATTAACCTAGGAGATGAAAGTACTTCGGTTAAAATGTAGCCTAGACATATTAACGAATCTATTGACACTTTATTCATCAAAATCGGTAACCGTAAATAACTACCTACATACATAGAATGCTATGATCATTTAATCTTTCCAATTAACATTGTCTTAACGCGGGTGAAACCGCGCGAGTCACCTAGTACTGAATAGCTCCATCGAGCCACTGCTCTCGTCACCCTTGTTCATGCCGAAACATTTTAGTAAGTAAGGCCTTTAGCATCTATTATAGATGATTTATACAGCGTCAGCAACCGGTAATCATGCTGTACGGGACGCTGCAGTGCCTGGAAGAATACCATTTTAGTACGCTGTGGGTATCCATCCTCTTCTATCTAATCAGCCTATTGGATCCCATTGCTGGGCACTGGTCTCCCTTCCTCCACACTTTCCGGTCTAAGCCATTGGTCGACCATTCAATATCCAACTCTACGCGCTATCTCCGTCAGGCCTATAAAATAAATATACAATTCTAAACTTACAGAACCTCCAGCTCCTGTTCAATCTTCTCGATAGAATTAGCGAATATACAATGATTTGTAAACTTACAGAACCTCCAGCTTCTGTTCAATCTTCTCGATAGAATTAGTGAATATACAATGATTTGTAAACTTACAGAACCTCCAGCTTCTGTTCAATCTTCTCGATAGAATTAGTGAATATACAATGATTTGTAAACTTACAGAACCTCCAGCTTCTGTTCAATCTTCTCGATAGAATTAGTGAATATACAATGATTTCTAAACTTACAGAACCTCCAGCTCCTGTTCAATCTTCTTGATAGAATTAGCGAATATACAATGATTTCTAAACTTACAGAACCTCCAGCTCCTGTTCAATCTCCTTGATAGAATTAGCGAATATACAATGATTTCTAAACTTACAGAACCTCCAGCTTCTGTTCAATCTTCTCGATAGAATTAGCGAATATACAATGATTTCTGACGACCTCTGTGGCGCAGCGGGCGAAGGTCCGCCTGCGACGCAAGAGGTTGCGAGTTCGATTCCCGCCTCGGAACAAATGTCTGTATGATCTGCAGATATTTGTTCAGGGTGTTCTGGGTGTTTTTCTACATATAATAAAAAATATCTATCTATGTAGTATAATGTATTACGTATATCAGTCATCTAGTACCCATAACACAAGCTCTGCTTAGCTTGGGGCTAGATGATGTTGTGTGATTTGTCCAGCATTATTTATTTATTTATTTCTAAACTTACAGAACCTCCAGCTTCTGTTCAATCTTCTCGATAGAATTAGCGATCTTGAGCAAATGCAGATCTTCCTTGTAGTCTTTAGGGTTAGTGCAGCACATGCACCGGAAGAGGCCCGCGATACTGAACTCCAGCGAGCCGCTGCTCTCGTCGCCCTTGTTCATGCCGAACCATTTCAGTACGCTGTACGTGTCCATCTTCTTCTTCGCCTCTTCCGCCTCTTTTTTCTCCATTTCCAGTTCCTATAACGCAAAAGGGATTTCACATAAAATATTTATTCTCTCAGCTAGTTTATGACGCCAATATTATTATTATTAGTATAATGCATAATATATTGCCGTGGGGTGCCGGCAATAGAATGTTACCCCTCCTCTCTTGCCGTGAATGCAGTAAGAGCCTGCTAAGAGATACCTCCGGAAGATGGGCAGCAGCGTCATTCCGTGTATCAAAATCCCGTACTGCGCTCGCCAACCCGCCTGCCAAGCGTGGTGAGTATGGCAACTGCCCCTCATTTTCACATAAATAAATTAGGTCAGGTGCGTGTCGGGCATGTCGCTGTGTAGGGTTCCGTAATTTTTACGTTCATCAAAACTTTTGTTTTGTACCGTTATCTCGACATCATTATAAATATGTCCAAGCAAAATAACGGTAAGTATAAGTTTTGGCCTTACCTTAACAGACTTCTTTGCTACAGTTTCCCTCGTCCCCCATGTAACGTTGTTCAAATTACACAGCGAGTATATAATCAACAACATATACATGCTAGGAATGGTTATGTAGTAAATAAACAGGTACATAAGACAGATGAACTCTTGAGGGTGAAGCGCAGCCGTTATAAAGAAACTTCCAAATGTTATCACGAAGAATACGCTAGATGGCGCTACCCAACCATCTTCTACTATTTGCAGGGCGATACCGACCACTACCAGCATCATTATCATGGCGTAGATGCACGTGATAGCCATAGCTAACATCAGCTGGAAACAAAAAGAATTGAGAAGTCATGGATTTGAGACGGTGTGTAAGAAGAGAGTACCTAAGGGTAAATTCAATAACTGATTGCATTTTCAAAATAAATAATGTTCGACATATAAGTATGTATAAAGAGTATGAGTATGGCAATAGGCTAGATGACTTAATTTTCATTGTTAGTCCGTCGTGTATATTTATAAAATCTATTGGACACGTATTTTTCCTTTTCCAACATTAAGTTAAAACTCAAGTTTCAAGTTTGTTTATTCACAAAAAATATACATGTGCACAGGATACAAATGAACACTGGAAAATGCAGTAGTACATATATACTGTGTCGCAGTTTCCAGTGCCCTACCTCAGTTAAACAACATTACCTTTCATCTACTGTCGTTTCTGCTTAGCTATTATAATTATTTTCCGATTATCACATTACCACTTAGGTTATTTATTATTATTATTATATTATTTTAATTATACTTTAAATTCCTTTTTATTTTTGTTGGTTAGTCTTTTTATTTTATTATTGTATATATAGTTTATCTATTTTTATAATTATATATTAAGTTAATTAGTGTTTTGCATATTATCCTTTATATTTGGGCACTACCGCTTTTAAATTTTTACTGGCTTCTTCCTCTGTAAAAGATTGCCTGGAAGAAATCGCTTTAAGCGATAACCTATTGTACGTCTTATATTTTATATTATAAATTAATCTTAAGGTTTTACTGCTGTGTACAATAAAGTGTTCATTCAGTCATTCATTAATTCCAAAACTAACCGCTATTTCCATTTCATTCATACCCTATCACAGCAATACATTATATCGAAATGTCGCGTGAAGTCACACTCTGGGGCCGTCTCCACGAGCGAGTGAATCGCGGCGATGTTAACGTCGTGCCACGTATTATTAAACATTCGAGGACTTGATTTGTTTTGTTTATTTATATTTTTATGTTGTTTGTTTTATCTTGTTTTATTTTCGATAAAAACTAAATTATTTTCCTTATACCTCATAAATTCTTACTACTAAATTTTTAAATTATTTTTATTTTTTTTATTTTTGTACAAATTTCGACACAGTCACGATAGAGAGTCCGAGAAGAGACCCACTGTGACCTCGCAACACAGACTCCTTCCAGAGATCTAGTGCGGGGAACAGCGCTCATTAAGGTACACTCGTCATAAAATACCTGCTTATTCGATGTTTAAAAATATCACAACTCGTACCAGTGTTTTTCGCTTTTGCTAAAATAAACTTTATTTTATTATTTTATTTTATTTATTTATTTATCTAACGAACTAAATATAATTTAGATTTTCATTCCCTGTCGTCATGCCTAATACTCCCTCATGATCAGGACTTGCGATGTCTATTAGGAAGGCCTATGCCCAGCAGTGGGCGTCGTACGGTTGATGATGATGATAATAGATACATATTGACGAGATGACGAGCTCTGTGGCGCAGCGGCGAAGGTCCGCCGGAGACGCAAGAGGTTGCGGGTTATATTCCCGCCTCGGGACAAATGTCTGTACGATCTGCAGATATTTGTTCAGGGTATCTATGTAAAATATATTAAGTATATCAGTCATGTATTATGGGTACTACTAGCCCATAACACAAGCTCTGCTTAGCTTGTCGCTAGATGATGCTGTGTGAATTTTCCAGCATTGTTTTTTTTATATTATTAAAACAATAATCAAATTTTTCTCACCTGTATCTTGGACTGACAAGTCATGCATACTGTTATGAAGATCACAATAGGAATTAGATTCATGTATAATGCGTTCAGGTTACTGATTCCGGTGATAGCGTTCATTGCTCCGATCATCATGAGGAAGATGGTGCCAGGGCCCAATATCGTTCCGACCATCAGCAAACTCTGACGAAGGAAACGGAAACGCTTGAACACGACCATTTATAGATTCACTTAACGTTCTAAATATCGTGTATTGGCACAGATTACAGAAATTAGGTATTGGCGAGAAAACAAATACCTACCTATTCGTGTAGTTTATTACACCTACAATTTTCCAAAAATATGAATCGTCTTTATACGTTTCATGATGATACATAATTCTTTAATAAATTATTAATTTTTTCTACAATAGAACCGACTTCAATGATCAATTCCTTGTTGCTAAAAATACCTAAACTACTATATGTACATTTGAGTATTTCCCTCGATGGATCCCATCATCAGAATTGAGTATTGATGAAAAAATGGGACCAACCTGGAAGTGTATCTATTCGAACCGCAGGCTGATTACATATCTAGCGACAGGTTTGCAACAGGCACAAATCTCGTGATCCTCGCCATCAAACGTCAATTTAAATTTAGTTAACATGTGCTGTTGTATATTCGTCACAAAGTTAATTCACGAACTGACGTTAGACAGAGATGATCGCGAGGTATGTCATCTCAGCTTGCGGTTCATACGGGAGTTCTGAGGTTCTAACAATTATTTAAAAAAGTACAGACGTCTTGAGAAGCCCCTTTTTTAGGCCGTTTGCGAAAAAAAGATTGTAACAACTACACTAAATACCTGATACAAGATGTACATTGTAGAGATGTTGTCGTTCATTTTCACAGTGCGTTTCGAGTCAGCAAGCAGATCGAATATGTTCGCCATAGTCGAAGGGACCCAGCGACGTCTCTGGTTGAAGAACTCGTCAAACATCTCAGGGCAATGGGTGTAAGAGTCGGAGGCAGCCGAATATTCTACCCTGTACCCTCTTTGCAGTAGCAGAGTGCATAACCATCGGTCTTCGCCTGAAAATTACGCGAAAATAAACTTTATAAAAACTGATATACTGACGTAAAATTATGTAGGTACATGCGCTGTGGGGTGCCTGCATAATAATAAATCTCCTCTTTTGAACGTGGATGCCGTAAGAATCTGCCGAGGGACTAAGGAAGATGGGCAGCAACGTCTTTCCCTGAATCAATCTACTGTACTGCGCTCGCCAACCCGCCTGCCAAGCGCATCTCAGGCTTGATTCAGTCAGAGAAACGAAGTCAAATCTCAGTCATCCGCAGTTGACTAAACCGTGAATTTAGTTACATCGAAATTTTGTAGACAGATAGATAAACTCTTTATTGTGTAAATCATACAGAAAATAATAACAAAAATAATTATACGTGAATTTCTAAATATATGTAAGTAAATGTGTATTTATACTTATTTAGCTCTGTAGCTGGGCAAAGGTCTATATCAATGTCGGCCAACCGTACGATTCCTTTACAGACTCCCACCATCATCCCATGTTTAACAAAAATGTGTACCTAAATTAAGAAGCTGATAATCGGATATTGGAAATCAAATAGAGTTGTGCGGGACATGGCGAGGCGTAGTTATAGCATAGCAGGTGGTGTAAGCTATCTACTCGTATAATCGAATGATGGATGAGACAAGGATATAGAAATGTTGGTCGTCCAGCAGCAAGATGGGCTGACAACATTGATAAAGTCAAACAAACTATGGATCGAACTGGCGCAGGATCGTGGTAGATGGCTCGAACTAAGACAGGCCTCCTATAGGTTACATCGGTTCGTGGGCGATGATGTTAAAAAATAATAATTACCCTGATCATACTGTACGTAATGCCTAGCTTCACTAGAAGTGAGCGTGTATTTCTTCATAACGTTGTCATCCATGAGAGCCTTTCCTCTGAAGAGGGAGAAGCACCCAGGACTACAGAGTACGCAGCCGATCATGTGTTCAGTCGCCTTTTGCAGCCAATGACCAATCGCGTACTCAAACATCTGATACCAGGCCATAAAACCTGCGAAAACGAACTTGTTTTAAATAGGCAACAGCACTTATCTGCAATTGCCTATTTCATATTTTTGTTTCTAAAATAGTAGATCTGTCACCAAAATTGAAACACGATAACCCCCTAAAACTAGGTTAGTATCTGGTTGTGTTGCAACATCAACGCACGAGCCACAGCGACAGCGAGCGCAAAGTGCCAAAACCAAATTCTTACTTACTATAATTACTATCCTGGCGCGTTGACCCCAAAGTGGGTCTTGCCCTCCGAAACAATAGACGCCACTGGCCTCTGTCTTGCGCCGCCCCCATCCAGTCCGGACCAATTCAAATTCGAACCAAATTCTTAGTGATACAATTTTGGTGACAGATCTACTGTTTTGGTGACATACCTAGTATTTTAGCAACAAATATTATTGGGTTATTAATAATTTAGGTCTACTATTTTAGGAACAAATATATTTATTAGGTGATTGAAAAATTCAAACCCTTTTAGATGCTGTAAGGGATTTAATGTCCGTCCGTTAAATGCGCGTAGAGGCTGCAGCTGCTAATTCTAATTCTGGTGGGAGACACCAGATCTGCGCTGAGGCGACCCGCGTTTGGGTGTATTGTGCATTAACCCCCGTGATACTATCCCGCCCCTACTAACTCCTCTTATCTTATAATATAACAGACAAGGAATATGAGTCGACATGTTGGCAAATATGGAGGAGCTTGGGTCGATTAGCTCCTGTGGTCCCGCTTAAATCTATGATGATGATTTTCTTGAAAAATGTAAACGTGTCGTGTCAAAGCTTATTGCTTTGAAGTTATTATATTACTAGAGCAATCCCCGTATTTATTAAAATGAATAGTTACCGCAAGTTCATTTTGAATGTAGGTACCTATGCTGTTTTAAAATAATTCCACGGCATTTTGTTAAAATAAATAAAAAGTCTACGATTCATCTTATTATATCTGTACGAACCTACTTAATCTTGACTTGTAACTCTCTATGATTTCTTTGTAACTCTCCTCGAGTTACAAAGAAATCATTTGCATTTGTATTTATTATATAAAACGCGTGCAAAGGTTACATTACGGAAGTTCATAAGGATCTTAATAATTGTGGAACGGTTAGTTATGATTACCTGATCCCATAGGATGAATACGACCACAAGCGGCGCCCAAATTCTTGTCTTTCTTCATTAGATCTATCAGCAACGTCACTGCTTCCGGTTTGAAATCAATATCTCCGTCAAGTGCGAGTAGGTACGTGTTCTCAGCGATCACTTCCTTCCGGTCCACGGAAATGGGCAGGTCCATTAGTCGATGGCCAAGGAAATAGTACATGTACATCACCTGTGGAATACAATTGCCAAAAGTAAAAACAATATTTGGCTACGGTGGATATGGACCATACGAACAAAAAAAAATGATGTTTGTTTGAAATGTTTATTACATATGATGTAGATTTAAGAGGAAAAAAAATGTAGCATTTATAATACAATAAAAGTCGTTTCGGCGTTCCGATGGAACATGCACAGCGATACATAGGTACATACATAGACTGCTAAAAACAAACTAGGTATTCCATGCTTAGGTACTCGCCGTTGGAAAATTACTAATAATTTATTTTTTGAGCAAACATCAGCTGTTCTTCGCATCGCTCGATTTCCTAAATCGTAGTTGGGACTACCATCGTCGCTTTCCACGCAAGATAGGAGAGAAAATATTTTTGCCGCGCGACTAGTCAATAGAATGAATTAACTAGTTATTATCCTCTAAAGACTGCGACACCGGTGTCCGCATCATAGAAAAACCCTTTCATTAATTATATATTTTTTCTATGGCCCGGAGACATATTTTGTAAAGGTTATCGATTTATTTTTGCAAAGGTTAGGTACATAGTATTAAGTTTGTGTAATATGGGGAAAACTTATGAAATAAAAGATGATACCATTTTCAAATATATTATAATATTTACAGACATAAAAGACGAAACCAACTAGGGTATTTATATTAAGTACCTCAATAATCTAAATCTTCGCTTTTTACAAAAGACATATCCGGGATACCTTGTATAGCTGGATTTTCTATGACGTAGTTGGGACTATCATCTTCGCTTTTCACACACGACACAACTGGGATACCTTGTATCGCTGGATTTTCTAAATCGCAGTTGGGACTACCATCGTCGCTGTCCACACACGCATTATCCGGGATACTCTGCAACGCTGGATTTTTTATCTCCATGATGATTTGCATAATTTTTGCCCTAAACATCATCTTCTGGTAAATTGTAAACTCCTTTAGCGTAGGCTGTAGTGATTGGAAAAATGCTAAATCGTCACTTTCTAATTGAATCTGATTGCTTTTCGAATACGAGGTATTTCCAGAAGTTTTCCTTTTTTGTCCTGGTTGTGTGGAAGCCGATGAGCAAGCTGTAACGTTATCATGCAGTGATTCATCTTTTCGGTTTATCACTATGTCCAGAAAAGTCAGGTTTTCGAAATATGCATACTTTTTCTTCTTTATTGCGTTTGAGCTTGGAGGGTGCTTTTCAGCCATTTTCTCTTTTTTGTACATATCCCTAGCGGTGCGCCACCTCTGCTGGATTTTTTTATCTGAAACAATGTATAATTTCTTATTTTTCAGTTACTACTTAGAGATATCGAGAAGCGTCTGACGCCCAAATCGGGAAACAATTGGTCAATAAGTAGTTAATATTGGTAAGAATTTAGAATACCGGCCGTCAATTTCGGGGGGAGGGAAAGCGGGAGGGGGATACCCCCCTGTACCATCCCCCCTTCCCGCGCAAACCCATGGTTATGGAGATATCCATGGTCAAAGTTTTTAGGTTAGAATAGCGATTTCCATTATGGATTTAGGGGTGGGGAGGGGGCGGAGACGGGGAAGGGGGAGTAGCTACCCCCCCTGTAACATCCCCACCCCGCGGAGCCCCATGGTTATGGAGATATCCATGGTTAGTTTTTTTTAGGTTAGAATAGCGCTATTTAGTTCATCTCGGTTCTGCCACAGGCAGTGTTTTTGGATGGTTATAAAAAAAACCTAATAACCTACTGTCTCCATCTCGGTTCTGCCACAGCAGTGTTTTTGGATGGTTATAAAAAAAACCTAACTAACCTACTGTCTCTCCATCTCGGTTCTGCCACAGCAGTGTTTTTGGATGGTTATAAAAAAAACCTAATAACCTACTGTCTCTCCATCTCAGTTCTGTCACAGGCAGTGTTTTTATTTTATACATTTCCTAAATAGCTTCGGAGTTGTATCTAGGAAGAACTAGTTTAGCCTAGGCAAAACTAGTTTGTCTCAAGCCAAAAAAGAAGAAGAAGAAACATAATGGCGTCTCTTCGCGTTCCGTTCAGAGCAGTGTAAACACTACACCGTTATTTTTTGTGAAAATAAGTTAATGTAAATTGATAACTATTATGCATAAAGCATTGCGTATTTATTATACACCAATGATAATAATGTGAAAATTTAAAAATATTTAAGTAAAAAGACATGACTTAAAATGGAATAAAATACAACTCGACTGTTAACGAAACGTAAAGTGTCGACTTTGACGTCTGACATGACAATTAGTTGTCAAATTGAAGTGGTGATTGTGTGTTATTTCCCAGTTTGTATGAAAACTAAAAATAAATATATCTCGTAAACCGTAAATTTGCGCAACCTGAGACTTTGCAAAACGCTTTCTTTTGGTGAGATCTTTTCTTTTTGATCTACAAACAAAATATAGACTTTCAACTCGACGGCCGGTATTCTAAATTGTATCTAAGGTACTGTTTACATAAGGCCTGTGTTCAGCTGTGGACGTTTTACGGCTGAAATAATGATGATGGTATTTTATTTTATTGTATTCGGGAAAAACAGTTTTACACACTTTATAAAATATATTCTGTAAAAACTGTCACGAAGGGAGGCATATACCCAAAGTAGCTGATGATGTAAAAATTGTAACTCCCTATATGCTACAAAATACATAATAATTATTTTTTGAGTATTACATCATCATTCTATAAAAAATCACGTAGGTACAATAATAAAAAAAATATTTAAAAATATATTCACAATTTACGGAGATATTGATGAACATACCTACCTACATACAAAAATATATACAAACAGTCGAAGATAGAATCTTCTATTTTTTAAGTTGGTTGAAAACAACATAGATCAAGATAATTAGAGATAGGTACACATTCTTCGTGACTTGAATTTTGAACAAGCTAAAGTAGTCCTACGAAAATCAATTGTACGGTACAGAAACCGAGCACTCGTTCTCGGGATCCTCAGATGGGTCAGTTGTAATCACAGAACAATAACAACCTAACGGATAATGTCACGCAGATGACAGACATATTTTTTCCGTATAATACCTACCTAAAGCAAGCAAAGATAATGCTACGAATTGAGAAGAATCCAAACTCCGCGTGCAGAACGTATCGGTGGTGTGATACATAATTTGGTCGAGTAATAAGTAATGCTTTGAAATACAAATGTTACCGCGGCGTTGGATCGAGTGGGGAGAATGAAAGCGTGTGTTCAGGGTGCGTTAGTGTAATATGTTGTATACTCTTTGATTTGGCCGAGTAATGCGAGGTGATAAATAGAACAGCTGTACTCGGTCTAGTAATAAACAGTACCTACTTAGAGGATACTTCGTGTGTTGATTGCACGTGTTCATATATAGTAGCAAAAATAAAAAAAATGCTTAATATTCACCGATATCACTTTGTTCTTCCTTAGTAAAATCATCGAAATAGGGAAATAATTCGTAGCAGATTTCCTTCCAAGCAGCGTCCCTTGCTTCGCGGTTTCTGTACAATTCGTCATGTTTGTCCCACAGCAACTGGCGTAAATGTACTTCACAAATAAGTTTTTCTGTGTCGATTTTCTTATTCAATAGCGGCATGTTGAACGCGTAACGGTGGATAGAACACTGGCGGTGACGCGGGCCCCCCGCATCCGGAGGGCACGCGGGCGGGTATCGATCGCGCCGGCAGCCAATCGGCTGTCCGCGTGCATTCGGCGTACTACGTGATAAAAAAAACATGTTTAAACAGCTGTTTATAGATAGAATGCGTGCGGCCCGCACGCGATGTGAAATCCGCGTTACAGGTAAAAGGTGACGCTTAAAACAAACTTAAAAACAAAGTTTTTAAAATAGCACGTGGTTTTAAAACAAAAAAAAGATGAAGACTGTCAAGGCGTCTGTATTTTTTTACTTCGGACTGTGATGTATTATTTACCAATTTCTATTTTTTTGGGTTCTAATAAATAACCTAGGTCCTATTTTTTTCAAAACTCGATTCTGATGATGCGATCCATGAATTTAATAATTTGTATTAGTGTCTACCTACTGGAGGCATAGTTTCATGACCTAAATCTAAACTTGCGGATGTTTTTACACCCAGTTAAATCGAGGGAAAATACTCAAATGTAATAGGCGTACTATAAAGCGGTTTGGGTATTATTAGCAACAAGTCAAGAATTTATCATTGGCCGGTTTTTTTGTTGAACAATTCAATAATTATCGCTTACAAGATGGAATGAACGAAATATATTTTTTTCTGAGGATAAGGTTCTCAAAATAGGACTTGCATTTTTTTTAAATACAGTTTAACGAAGCAGACTGAACACAAATGACAATCGGTGGTCTTATCGCTAAATAGCAATATCTACCGCACAACCTATCAAGATGCCGTGGGGTGCCGGCAGTAGAATGTTACCCCTCCTCTCCTACCCGTGGATGCAGTAAGAGCCTACTAAGGGACACCTCCGGAAGATGGGCAGCAGCGTCTATCCGTGTATCAACATCCCATACTGCGCTCACCAACCCGCCTGCCAAGCGTGGTGAGAATGGCAACTACCCCTCATGGAGATACATGAGGGAGGCCTGTGTTCATCAGAGGACGTTTTATAGCTGAAATGATGAACCTATCGAGATTCGATTATTGCGTACCTACCACCGTAAAATGGTTTATTTTATTTTTATTTATTTAAACAAAATCCACAGTCCTTAATGAAATTGTGTGAGAAAATGTAGCTAGGTACCTATTTTATAAATGAATACATACCTGAGACCATCTCTTCCTGTGCCTTATCTTCATCTTATCTTTCAAGTGACAGATCAGTTTATTCTTCCCCGGTAGCGTCCACACGAGTCTACCGCCGTACGGCGTAGGGTATTTCTTGGGGGCTCTCAGTCGGACGTTCGTGAGATGGACTTCCGACGCCGACTCGTCTATGCAATCCACCAGGCATTGGACGAAGCGGTTGGCTTGCATGTCTTCGGCGTTGTGACCGGCTAACTCGAACGCATCGTCCATGAAGATGTTTGCTGAACAAGTAGATTTTTTAAAACACGTTAGCGTTAACTTTCGTACCTTCCCTTCGGTTCACGAATTACAATCAACGATCCATTTTTGATATAGGGTAATAACCGTTCAAATCCGTATGCAAACATAGGCACATAATGGTGGCGATTCTGTTGTTGCACTAAATAGCTAAAGCTAATTAAATTTACGTAAAATGGACTAAAATTATGTACATCTATATATATCATATAAATTCAAACTGACTGCTCTGAATTTGGAAAAGTCTCATCTCTAAATATTAACCAGTTTTGAGAATAAAATTGTACAACAGATTCGACACCAATGTCATACCTAAGCTACATTACGCGACGCGACAGATAACGCGGTTTCATTAATCCTTCAGAGCTGTTTCTGCAACGCTGGTGTCACTCTTATTCGTTCATAACGCGATATTTTTATCGAAGAATGAAAAGAACGACTCCAAAGAAAAATCTAATGGCGCTGATAAAAGGCTGGTGTAAGTTTGTAAGAAGACTGGGAGCTAGGAGCTGCTCTGGCGTGCGCCGCATCTGATTGGTTCATCACCCGTGCGACGCCAGGCCGGGTCGCACGGGTCTATCGCTGGCGCTGTACGGTGGATACACGTCGTTGTAGTATAAACTAAAGAAAAGAAGGGCAGCAGCGTCCTTCCGAGCCGAGCGTGGAACGTATGGCGACAGCCCCCTCAAGATCTTAGAGTTCCATGAGGGAGGCCTACGTCCAGCAGTGGACGTGAACAGCCCTACGGCTGAGATGATGATGATGATGATGATAAACTCGAGATGTGTGTCTTTACCTTCCAATTCATAGTAATCGGGGTCGACTATGCCCAGGTACTTCTGCGCAACGCGCCTCGCGCTCTGATCCTCGTCCAATCGCATTACAGACTTCAAGAACTCTAACATTTCTTCTTTGTTCTCGTGCCACATGGTCGCACAAGTGTATATCCTTCAAACATAAAAATTACCTATCCATCAATGGTTTGAGGCTCCTTTTGTCTACAAGAATAAATAAATTAAAAGTTTATCTTGTAAACTACGGGTCCAATTTCCACCAAACATTAGCTAATGACAATCTGAATCAATTTACCTTTCGAAAAAAAAACTACATTTTCAATGTAGGTAGTTCTTTTTGTGATTTCTTTTAGCAATTAGGTACCTACCTATATTCAAGAAACATTATGTGACATTATTATTTATCTCGAGCGGGTTTCCTACCCAAAAAAGAGATAAGTAAAGTGAGCGCATGGGTCAGGACGTCACGCAGGCCGCAACGCGAATGAAATTTCACCCTGATGAAAACCCACGAACTGGTTCGAAACTGTTGCCTTACCAAATTTAAACAGTAGGTTAAAAATATTCCGTTTTCATAATGATTAAAACCACGGTGGTTGTCTTAGCGTAGTCGGTATAGTTAGAGTTGGGCCGCTTTTGACTAGCCCTTTCGAAGGACACATTACGTGAGATGAGGTCTTGTTATAGACGGGGTTACCAAAGTTCCGAGAAGCAGCTTCTTTTCGAGTATCAACATCCCGTACTGCGCTCGGCTACCCGCCTGCCAAGCGTACATACCTACCTAATGAGTATGGCAACAACCCCCACTTGGTCTCGGAGATCCATGAGTGAGGTCTATGCCCAACAGTGCACGTTCACAGCAGTCCAACGAACGGCTGAGATGAGAAAATCAACAAGGGAAATGTCTATTTACCTTGTTACGCTATCAGATGGCTTGACATCTTTCATTACTTCCGAACTTGCTATGGAAGCGTCATCCTTAAAAAGATCGTGTAGATCCTGAGAACAATACAGTTTTAAACATTTTCATATTTTGCCTTAGATAAGAGTTAATTTATACAGCGTCAACTGTTGGTTACCTCTGAACGGAACTTTTACATAAATACTTTTTTTGTAAATACATACTTCACATACATAGAAAAATTCCCAGACCCGTGACAAATATCTGCAGAAAAGCAAAAATTTGTCCTCCGACGGGAATCGAACCGCAACCTACAACTGAGCCACAAAGCTTGTCGAATATTTGAAAAATATTTCATTCGTAATGTTTGGTTTTCATCCTCAGCCAAATCTGTGCCATTTAATTGACTTGCAGATTTTGGGGCCCGCTGATCGCCACGCTGGGAAACCAGGTTGGCGATCGCAGGGGCACACTTCTCGCACCGTTAACACTGCTGCCTGTCAACGGTCAGATAATTTAGCTGTGCCATTTGAGCTGGGTTATACCGAAAATAAGAGCAATTACAAAAGTAACTAACGCCCCGTGAGCTATGCACGAAAACTAAAGTATGTACTTTAGTTAGGTTTAGGGCAGGCCATGTAGCGAGCTAAAGTAGAAATGGGCAGGCCATGTAGTGAGATAAAGTAGAAATGGGCAGGCCATGTAGTGAGCTAAAGTAGAAATGGGCAGGCCATGTAGCGAGCTTAAGTAGAAATGGGCAGGCCATGTAGTGAGCTAAAGTAGAAATGGGCAGGCCATGTAGCGGGCTAAAGTAGAAATGGGCATGCCATGTAGTGAGCTAAAGTAGAAATGGGCAGGCCATGTAGTGAGCTAAAGTAGAAATGGGCAGGCCATGTAGCGGGCTAAAGTAGAAATGGGCATGCCATGTAGTGAGCTAAAGTAGAAATGGGCAGGCCATGTAGCGAGCTAAAGTAGAAATGGGCAGGCCATGTAGCGAGCTAAAGTAGAAATGGGCAGGCCATGTAGCGAGCTAAAGTAGAAATGGGCAAGCCATGTAGCGAGCTAAAGTAGAAATGGGCAGGCCATGTGGCGAGCCTAACAGATCAGAGAGGACCGTAAGGGTAACACAGTGGAAAGGACTACAAAGTAAGAGGTAGAGAAAGACCAGTGCTCGGAAGACAAAATTAAGAAGACAGTTGGCCTAAACTGGTGCCAAATGGCACAAGACAGACATGTCGGCCATCTTTGAAAGAGGCTTTTACCCAACCTGGGGTTCTTGCAAAACCTAATGCAATATAAACATACTTACATTTACTTATTATCTAATGAACTAACTTAGTTACATCCGAAGTTCGTTTTCGCTTAATTTTTGAAGAATCCACGACTGGTAAGATAAAATATAAAGGAAGTTTTATTTTGTTCATAGCGCCTCTAACCATTAAAAGCGACGAAATATATAAATTGGCCCCCGTCACCCCCCATATTTGCCTATAAGTATACGTATATACCTATGTTTTTTTATTTTACTTACCTCAGTAGCAAGATCAATATCCTCGTCCTTAGTCCTATTAAACAGCAGCGACTGGTCTACAAGCACGCCGGCATACCAAGGTTTGGCGAACAGTTTGTCGGTAGACGCGAGTCTTTCACACTTTGGCTTCCAGGTATGGAAACTGATCCAGCCTTGGGAGAGAAGCCAGAGAAGCCAAATCCAGGCAACTTCGGTGCCGCCGACGTATTGTCTTAGCAGGTTTACTGTTAATTATAGATTAACTTTAATACCTCATGGATAGAATATACTTGGAACTTAGTTTCATCCGCGTGTGCGAAAGAAATAGGAATATCTGTTGGAATTAAAATATTTAGTGCAAGTGTCTGCTGGATTTATAATGCTTAGAGTGCGTTTGCATTGAGGCGGAGCGGTGTTTAATCGACCAATCACAACGCTCAAAGGCTTGAGGAAACAAACATTGTTATTTGTCAATCAAGCTCCGCTTCGCGCCGCTGTACCTATACGATATAAGTAAAAATTCTAAAGTGTGATTTATGTTGATTCCTAATTGAGTCTAGTTAAAATTACTCAATTATCTTGGAACTTGGTAGACATTTTTCAAGAACCTATGAGGGCTAAATTGTACTTCATATTTATCACAATCTATTAGTATTTGCTTAGTAGGTAATTGAAAGTGGACAATGGACCAGGACCTTCTGTAGTGCGACAATGTTAAATGTATGGTTTGCAGGAATATCTTACCTTGCGGCATATAGAAGAACAAATAGTCCGGAATCGTACCATAAAAAGCACATGTATCATTATTCTTCATTCCACCGAACATGATCAAGAAGTTCACAGTCACTGGCACTACAAGAGTGTGCGCAAACGTGAAACTGACGTTTTGTATAAGAATCTTGCATGCAAATTTCGACGCGCCAAAACAAACATAGCCGGCTAACACTTGTATCAAAACTACCCAAAGAGCAGATGCCCAATTGACAGGCACGTGCAAAGTTTCGCCTGTTACGGCGTATTCCACGATCCCTTGGTAGACATCTTCGAGCAAAACTTGAACCTAAAAAATTTAATAAACATGAGGTCTTTATCTTAGCCATCTTTCGGTGTCTCATCCGTGAATTTTGTAATATTGAATGAAGACTTTCGATAACCATCTGTGGTCTTCTTCATCAGTCCCACTTCACCAAATCATACTTTCTAAATGGAAATGCTTGACCTTTAACTAAGTATGCCAAATATCTAAATGTTTCCTTAAAGGGACCCTCAAATATTTTCGATTACTTATATACTTAGTATTACTTATATACTACCCATAATCAGAACTTAATTTAAAATTAGGACCTAATTTAAAGTGTATCCATTCAAACTCAAATAGAATTTTCAAAAACGGTTTATAAACGACTCAGTTCTGAGGTAACAAAAGATAAAAAAATACAGACCACTTTAGAACCTCCTCCTTATAAGGCCGGTTAAAAATACGTAATAATATGCACGTATGTAAAATCGTAAGTTAATATCCCAATGAAGGCCTTCAGTTGCTTTCAACCTAGCTAGGTACACCAGCGAGGTTGCCAAATAAGCCATCAATATAAATGTTCGTTATTTTGCCTGAAGGGAAGCGCTGTCGTAATGTTTGCGACAACATTAAGTCTTACCTCTTCAACGACGTATTCCCTCGGTCCAAACGCCTCCAAAACTTTAGTAAAGAAGGAATACGGGTCATCATCTTGAAGATATAACGATACGAGAATAAAAACCATAAAAACTATTATTTTCCATATAGACAGCACCCTTTGTGTGTAGTATCGAGTTCTCTTCAGGTTTTCCTTTACATCTTGCAGGAATATCATGGGCGCTGTAATGATTAAACATAATAGACTTATCAATTTACATCAATTGTTATCATGAGTCACTGATGTGATGAGTGATGACATATTTCTACGATTAATAAGCCGCGCATTACTAAATACATAGATATATTTTTTATCAACCCATATTGAGACTTTTGCCCATGGTATAAGATATAACCTTATTCACTAATATTTTCAAAGTAATTAAAAAACTTATCAAAATGACGATTCCAGAGGGATTCGATCCCATGTCCGGCAAATCGATTCTTGACGCTTCCTAAAGCAGGAAGTGCTTTAACCCCGTCCAGTTACGTCGAAATTTACGTTCATATCGGTTGAGCACCGATTAGAGCGCCATCTACAGAGCGCCAATTATTCTTATGACGAGCTCTGTGGCGCAGCGGGCGAAGGTCCGCCTGCAACGCAAGGGGTTGCGGGTTCGATTCCGTGGACAAATGTCTGTACGATCTGCAGATATTTGTTCAGGGTGTTCTGGGTGTTTTTCTATATATAATAAAAATATCTATCTATGTAGTATAATGTATTAAGTATATCAGTCATCTAGTACCCATAACACAAGCTCTGCTTAGCTTGGGGCTAGATGATGCTGTGTGATTTGTCCAGCATTATTTATTATTATTATTATACTTGAAAGAGTCTACTGATACCACTACCCAATCTGTAGGATTTAAATCCTGGGTATAGGTAGTTTATAAATAAGTAATGCTGGACAATTCACACAGCCTCATGCTAAGCAGAGCTTGTGTTATGGGTACTAGATGACTGATATACTTAATACATTAATACTTATAGATATTTTTTATGACAAATGTCATGACTCTTCAATTAAGTGCTTAGTTTTGGTAACCATTAAAATAGTATTTTTGAAACTTTCGCGATCACAACACATTATTAATACACAACACATTATTACTATATTGGGATAAATACCCGATAAAGTAATATAGTAATAATAACCATTCAGATAAAGACAAATTTAAAGGTTAACTTTCATAGTCACCTAGTTAATTAATTACTTGCGCCTTCGCTTAAAAAAAATTAAGTAATTTAAAATGTCTAAGTATTTTCACAGAGGAATAATTTGAGCATGATACTAGAGGTATAGTTGGATCCAGAATATATTCTACTCTAGCATTATTTCACTCTTGTCTCAACATAAGATTTTTTAATAAAACAAGTAAATATATCCACTACTCTAGTTACCTGAAGACTGTGCACCAACTCCAGAAACGAAATTCTCCCACCAGCCGAGCGATACAAATGTACACGCGATAGGTATCATCCATAACACAGTGGTGCCGTTCAAAAGAGGCCAAACAATGAACGCAGTAAGTTGCATGGACACAGCAATCACATCCATCGTGATCTTGATCATATATCTCGGGTTGGACGGATCTCGGCTGAAGGCGTTAAGGACACCAGGGATTATGCACATGGCATTCGTGAGCATAACACCTTTGATGACGTCAAGCTCCGGCAGGATTAGAAGGACCAGAAGTGCCATGCCGATCGCATACAGTGTTTCGATCACGAAGGCCTAAAAATAGAATGTAATTTTACAGGTATTTTAAAGGCTTGGTTAAATTCCAGTCTCTTCTCTCAAGGCTCCAAAGCTGTTATTAAGCTGTTATTTATAAAAATATGTTGTTCAGAACACTGACTCGTTAATCATGGTACAACGGTTTATCCAAGAGATTGCGAGCATACAGATTTACAATTAAATGTTGTCCAAGGAAGGTATTGAATCATATTAGGTATACTCACGATAATAAACAGGAAATTGGTTGGCTTCCTAATAGTTTTGAAGAAGCAAATCCGGCACGACCTGAGAAGTATCCCGACCTCGGGAAGAGCGAACGCAATCAACGCTGCCCAAAGCCATGTGATTCGCTCCTCCAATGTGTGTGTATTCAGGAACTGTTGATCCAAATCTAAAAGTTTTAGTCAGAAATCTAACATAGGTAATTGAGCATTTAGTTGTTAAATTTATTTTACTAAGTTGTTGTCACTTGTTGTTTATATTTGGTGCCCAATAAAGAATTTTCAGTTAATCTAGTTCGTAAAATGTTGAGTGTTTTTAGAGTTGAATATAATCTTTGGGGTTTATAACAGGTATGTCTACGACCCAAACTACCTGCTTAGAAATATTTTAATAGCTTCTCTTAGTCTCAAATTTATGCCACTCGCTTTAAGTTTCGCAATAAGAAATAATAGATCCCGAATAGGATTTCAGCGTTATCTGTCTATCAAGATCCTTATCCTAGGAACACGTGCAAGTATCAAATTGAGTTTTATATCAAATACGTTAAGGTCTAGTAGTATATCATCATCATCATCCCAGCTGTGTAGGACATCCACTGCTGGAGGAAGGCCTCCCTTATGGACTTGGAGATCTAAGCACTGATCATAAGGTGTTGTTACCACACTCACCACGCTTGGCAGGCGGGTTGGCGAGCGCAGTATGGGATGTTGATGCACGGAAAGACGCTGCTGCCCATCTTTCAAAGGTATCCCTTAGCAGATTCTTACTGCATCCACGGGCAAGAGAGGAGGGGCAACATTCTTCTGCCAACACCCCACGGCAAGTAGTACATAGGAGCTGTTAAATAAAGCTTAATCAATGGAAATAAAGCGGACAAAGACGCATTAACTTAATTTTTAAATAGATAAGACTACCTTTAAATATTTTTTTAAATTAATAAAGGCCTTTTCAAATTTTAAACGCATTTTCTTTAATAACGGTTTTATGATAGGGTTAAATTTGTCTTAACTTGTGCCACATAAACTTCCAACATTCCAAATTTCAGAGTAGTGAGACTTCTGGAAGTGCCCTAGAGGTTTTCCACTATAGCCATTTTCATACAAAAAAATTACACTTACTACTACGAGTATGGTATGACTTCTGAATGCCATAAGGCAGAACCACAGGGTAGAAAACCTTGATTTTTAAAGGGCGTCATTAGCCCGCAGACCCATGACTTTTGGTATAAATTTCCAGATGTAGTTCAGCCGTTTTGGAGAAGAAGGGAATCCTTTAAGGGTTCCGGTTTTTCTTTTAGGTTCAGAACCCTAAAAGACGGCAATTAATTCAACATGGTCTAACGGAAATAAGTGAATAGCTACATTCACATAATCGTTTTAAGTTATTAACTACTGTTTGTCCAACATTAAAAAATATTACGATGTCCGTTAAAATGCGCCATGTTGAATTTTAGTGTCTTTGTCTTAAATCTTACACGATAATAGAGGTATAGCTTTAACGTATCTTACGCAGAATCCTATTGCAGTGAACATTCTGCCTCCCTTTCTTCAGCTGTGACGTTATGAACAGTAGTGTTCCTTTCGAAATAACTGCCGATCCGAGTACTACAATGAATACCAGTATGTAGGCAAGTACTTTCAAGATCTTGACGCTGGTAACCACCCAGTCTTTGCGCTCCATAGAGCCACTCTCCTTCTTGACAGGAATCTCTCGAAACAGATTCCATCCTTTTGTCTCCTGAGCTGCTCTTTGGCTGTTGAGTAAGAATTTGTTAATTATGTTCAAATTATTTTGTATCTTAGTTTAAAGACTGACAAATGTTTAACCACCGCCCGACACTAGTAAGAGCATGAAAACCTGCCTTCTTTACATCAATTTCTTTAATTTGACATGAAACTTGTGTATTTGAAAACGTTCGATTGTTCATTCCTACTTTCACCCATAGTTGTCGACACAGTAGCCTAACTTGCACATCGCCAAGCTTCACGCGTCACCTCTCGTCCCATCTCGGTTTTACCCCCCGCAAAATATGTTTCACATCAAAAACTGCATTCAAATCGGTCCACTGGTAGGATAAGAGCTACGGTGTCACAGCCAGACACTCACATAGCGGTTAAACGTATAACACCCCACTTAATTTATCATGAGTTAAAAATGTAGTTGAATTGCAGAATGCACTTTTGTTTTTTTCTGCCACAGTTTTTTTCGCTCTCTAAATAGATAGGTAGGTATAACAATTCGGTAGCATACCTGCCTATCTATTATTAACTCTATTCATCAAATACGGTTTTCAGTCGGTGCACATTCAATGATGTCACAACCTTATCGGGGTTTTATACCTAGATACCTACGGTAATTCCCTGAATCACTTGATAAGTTGATACCTAACCTAAAGTAGAAATACAATAAACGCACATTCTTTGATAGAATTGATTATATCAATATTAGGTCGTTACATATGAAATTGGCGTTTTGTATGAGAGGAACATAAAGTCGATTTTTTTTATATAAAATATTTAATAAATCAAAGTACCATTGCTATCTATGCACTTTTGCCATCTCATAGGTAGTTCATTGATCCCTTTACTAAAAAAACCATTCGGACGTGAACCAATAAAATCTTTGAAGGCGGTTTGAACTGCCCCATCGGTGTTGAATTTTTTCCCTTGCAGGTTATCCAAATTTAAAATAAAATGTTAATCTGTTGGAGCAAGGTCCGGAGAGTAACGGTGTATGTCTTAGACATTCCAATTGAAGCTCCTCTAATTTGGTAGGCGTCTGTTGAGCAGTGTGTGGTCTAGCGTTGTCCTGAAGCAGCAGTGGCCTAAAGCGATTGACCAGCCTCGGTTGTTTAGCAGCTAGCTTTTCCATCATGGTTTGCAGTTGCTGACAATAGACATCTGCCGTAATCGTCTGGCCAGATTTAAGAAAGCTGTAGTGGACGACAGCGGCACTGGTCCTCCAAACGCTCACAAGTAACTTTTCTTGAGTCAGTTTTCGCTTGGGGCATGATTTGGCTGGTTCGCCAGGGTTCAGCCATTGCGATGAGCGCTTCCGATTATCGTATCCGATTAAGGATCCCCTTTTCATCACAGGTAATGATTCGATTTAAAATCCCTTCATTATTGTGCCGGTTGAGTAATGTAACGCAGCAGTCGACGCGCGTTTGTCGATTTGCTTGACTCAATCCGTGAGACACCTTTCAAGCTTTTTCACCTTCCCAATTTGCTTCAAGTGGATTAAAATAGTTTTATCACTAACACCGCAGCCAGCAGCTAACTCGGACGTGGTTTGCGATGGATCCGCTTCTACAATAGCCTTCAATTTTTGATTATCACGGGACTTGTTCTGCAGGTCGAAATTTCCAGAACGATAACGTTGGAACCAAAAACGCACTGCGTTTTCTTTTGCGACACCGCCGCCATACACATGATTAATCCTTCGAGCCGTTTCTGCAGCACTGGTACCACGGTGGAACTCGTACTCGTAAATAACGCGATATTTCAAGTTTTCTATTTTGTAAACTGAGTGAGGCAAAGAAAAAATACAAGAGGAAAAACAAATTAATTATGGTTTTCGAAACACAAATGCATGAGTAAATAGCTGTATAAATTTGAATTTGGAATTCCTAACCAAGTTATTTGAGATCAAAGTGAACTACAAAACGCCGTAGTACATATTACTTATATCTAATTTAATCAAAGAAACCTAATGAACTTAGCGTGTGCCTGAACTAGGTGATCCTGTTTTTCAGGCAAAACTAGGTCACCATCAAATAAATTTAATCACACTTAAATTTTAATAGATCCGATAAGATAGCTTAAAGAAAAAATAATAAAAACAACAGCGACAAGTAAAGCTGATGGTGCATTTTAAGCACATTCTTAAAATATTGTTTACATTATTTATGCACGTTTGTAAAAATAAAGTGTTATCAATACCTAGTTTATGTAATCTGTACCTACTTTAATAAAGCTAATAACATCTCTCTATATTAATTATTAGCCCTTTGTACTCCTGTGTTGTTTTTTACCTTATTTCTAAATTGTTTATGTTCTTTTAATGTGGTGTGCATTAAAGAGTTTTCTATCTATCTCTCTTCATATGACATACTTTGTAGATAGTTTTTAACAATAAGTTTACGATTACTAAAATTAAGAGAATATATGTTGGTTATCGCATTTACACAAAAATGGTCCAAGGAAACTATAAAATCTATGAGAAGTGGTGTGTTTTTTACCTGCTATTATAGGGCAAACATTATTCCGTCGTGAGTTAGTAAGCTCAGTGCTGTAGGGAAGTGCTGTGTGTTGTTTTAGCACTGTGTGAATACACAATGCAATTATTTATAATGATAAATAACTGTCGAACCGTTAACACATCACACGATTTGTATAAAAGGTTGGTAGGAGGAAATATAAAAGTGCGGAAAGTTGATACTTTAAGTATCCACCCCATGATGAATGAAATACATTAGGTTAATATTGATTGACATAGAGCTAGGAAAACTTGTTTAATTAGATTTCGAACCGCAATATAACGCAGCTTTTTAAAAACAAAGATTAACTTACGGACGCGGTTACTTAGATGTTCTTTAAAAGAAAGAGTGATATACTTACGTACGTAAATTGTTATTGAAGTGAAACTACTTAGGCCTACGAGTAATTTTGTTAATACTTCCCTCCCCGTAGGTATTTACAAAATTAAGTTTAAGTAGTTTCACTTCAGTAACAATTTACTCGTCGATTTTTCTAGAAAATCATCATCACGGGATTGAAGGCGTGGGGCCGCCGACGACATGACACTGAAACGTGTCGGAATAAACTTTGACGTTATGATACTACGTAGGTAACCCCCTGTATTTACAAAATGAATAGTCCATCTCACGTTAATTTTGAAAGTTAAATAAATATTTAGTCTTCAGTGAGAATACCTGTTTTGTATTCTGCTGTCCTAAGCCCAGAAACAGTTCCACAAAAAAGTCAACTCGAAAGTCATCTTCACATAATCCAGATTTTTTAAAGCACACCTAGCTTAGGATGGCAGCACCATCATCATCATACACAGCCTATAGGTCCTCCTGCTGGGTGTAGGTAGGCCTCCCTTTGTTAACATAACTTATGCCGGTCCTGTATTAAGCCGAAAATTTCCCGCGACCTTACGAATACCATCTACCCAACGCGCCTCCGGACGACTCCGACTTCTTTGGCCAGGGAACCTACTCTTGAATGCAAATCGCGATAAATCGAAATTGTAATCAAGCCGAACTAACTTTTATGGCTGTAAAGATTGTCGTTCTGACGATAGCATCGTAATCGTTTTCTAGAGTAGACGCCCTCCTCGACCATCATCCGTCGAACCTGCCTCCCGCAACCTCCTGCGTCTGAGCCGGCTCAGAGGTTGTTGTTAAGTCAATGACCGATATTTATGATTATAGTCGGCGCTACCTTTGAAGTCTTACGGCAAAAGCGGGAATTAAACTCCACAGTAGTCTGTATTTAGTTTATGATAGCAGCGCCGCGTCTATCGGACTTCAGTGGTGGCGCGGACTCTATACTAGTTTTATTTAAATAGGTACTAGAAACAGACAATTTTTGCATCATAAAAATCATTACCTATAGCAGAGACAAATTAAATAACTCGTCTCTGCCTATAAGTAGGATCACTTTTCTAAATTGTCTTCCATACGACTGATTTGTTAAAATTTTAGTTACAAAAACTTTTTCCTTGATAATCATTGTAATCAATACCCAAAAAACGTCGTTTGCGCATACAATTTACTATAGAAAAGATATGAAATGATTTGCCTGTTTTGAATACTTAAAAACAAATAAATGGTTTTACTAACTCAATTTCATCATCATCGTAAAGAGGTGTGAACTCAGAATCAGACTCGTCACTATCTTCTTTCATCCCTTTGAATCCTGGCGTTGGGACAGCCATAATATTCTGAAATATAAAATGCGAGGTTGCAGCAATTCCTATAATAAACCAACTTGACATATGTATATTCACTTAAATAAATATAGCTAGACATCTTACACAGCACCATTTAGCCCCAAAGTAAGCAGAGCTTTTATTATGGGTATCAGATGATTGAAAGAATAACTAAATACATTTTCTTTTGTAATAACTTATCATACAAAGAAATAGACACGGGTCAACTATCTGCAGAAAAATTACAAACATTTGTCTCGTGGCAGGTATCGAACCCGCTACCTCCTATGTATCGGTCGCCTATTAGACCAACTGGCTAGGGAGGCAATCAACATTATAATGAAGAATTATTATCTTTGGCGAAAACCTTTTCATCGTTAAACAGTTAAATAGGGACAGCATGTATAGGGACCGCAACATTACAGTACACTGTTGGTCATGAAAAACAGAAATCACTGTCTTAGAATTCGTGTAAATAAAACGCTAGTCTCCTTGTACAACGCGCGTACGTAGAAAAGGTTTCTAAAAAATACAGATAAATAAAAAAGGCTTAGTAACCGATAGGGTCAACCCATCGTATTAAAGAAATCATCATATCAGCCATAAAACGTCCACTGATGAACACGGGCCTCCCTCATGGATGAGGGGTGGTTGCCATACTCACCACGCTTGGCAGGCGGGTTGGTGAGCGCAGTATGGGATGTTGATACACGGATAGACGCTGCTGCCCATCTTCCGGAGGTATCCCTTAGCAGGCTCTTACTGCATCCATGGGCATGAGAGGAGGGGTATCATTCTACTGCCGGCACCCCACGGCGGTAAAATTAAAGAAATACGAGCATTATATTATAAAAGTCTATTACTGACCTTTTTGTTATAAAAACCGTAACATAATCACATCCAACACGTCATCACATCACTCATCACTGATTACAAAAGGATAGTTATATTTTAATTAATTCCAAGTGGAATAACTGTCCCGCGTCCACACTTCCAGTCGGAAACGCAGTTCTACAATAACAATAAAATAAAACTTATCTGTCATCAAAATGATAGGAAGCTTTGATTCGATTAGCTATTTATCGGCTCATAATCATACTTAGTTCAATCGCGGAACTGATTTATTTCTATGGCTTATCATTTAAATTCGTCTTTTATCAAACGCTCTTGAAATAACACTGATTGTCTCGGCGGGTGAGTGTTGCACAATGAAAAGATTGGGGTCAGTTTTGCTATTAAATAAATATTTTTGAATTATCGGTCAAAAAACACTAATCAGTTTATCAATAAATAAGGACGCAAGTTTAAGAAATGAAGTTTTTGTACTTTTGTTTATTCGCGATAAAAATAAATAGGTAGAGCCTAATCTATGATAATATTATATTATAAGCAATAAATGCATTATGGTATTAGATAGACACAAATAACTATACGACATGTTGACTGTTATATTAAATGTTACCTGACTCATACATAATTCTAAAAGATCTACAAAAAATCATAATAAAGACAACATTCATCTTATCATGAGAGCATTCGTCTTTTGCCACGTCATAAACAGCCTCTTACTTATAAACACTGATTAATAAATAAACAGTTAAATCAGCGGTATTTGACATACTTTTATACAAAACTGTCCAACAATATCAATTAAGTGCTGTTTAGTCTAATCAGTGTTTATAAGTAAGGCGGTGTAGGAGATAACAGTAGGACAGTACAATACAAGAGATCAAAATAATACTTATTTTAAAAATGGAGTACCTGGACATCATAAACCTACACACGTTTAAGTTGGACATATAAGCTTATATGTACGATTATAGTTTCTTACTATAAATATTGAATTTGTTGTGTTCTAACTGCTATATAGCTGTTACGATTAACACCAATATAATGCAATACTCACAAAACATTTTTATGAGCTAAACACACTGAATCTAATTAAACATAAACAAACGTTAAATACACTTAATTATAAGCACTATTTCAAATTATTCCATCCATATCAATTCATAAGTAGCAATACTGTTTCTTCAATCCACTTTTATGTATAACCACGCGTATTAGGTTGTCAGTCCATAGCTGTCACTTAAACATGATAAAATACTGTAAAACAATCTACTATTGCAAAGTCCATCAAGCTGCTCCATAAGCTGAATATCAGTTCTATTATGATCAAGCAGCGAATTCCTGGAGTAGGGATTACTTACAAGTTAAAGTAATCCATATTCCAGAAATCGAAGGCCGGATCTCATTTATCACTTTCACTTGGTTTCGCGGCAGCGACAGAGTAATCCTGTTCCTTACCGAAGCCCAAAGGTTCGTCGGGCTTCGCGAATGCAGCCATCGGTCCCATTCCCACTGGCGCGATAGGGTCGACGATACTCGCGGCATCGAGGTACGGGTGACTAGAAGACGGCATGGGAGCCGTGAGTTCCTCGACCTTGGCCAGTTTAGACGGCGGATTGTAATCACCCATGTAATCTGGCATTGTCGTCTTCTTTGTCAGTTCAAGCATCTGATTAAGAAACGATTCCCCTCCAACTCGAGATGGCAGGCTAAAATCTGCAGCTTGCGTGTCCATAGGCTCGGGTTTAGATAAATTTGTCTTTGATGATATACCAGGATCTGATAGTTTCATTGGCTCCACTGAGGAATCAGGCTTGGCCTTTGCGACACTACCAAAGTCGGGTGGTAGGTAATCTTTATATTCTTTCGCGTAATCCTTAAACTCTTTACTGTAGTCTCTGTTGCCGTAATCTTTCGCATATTCCTTGCTATAATCTTTGTTGTAATCTTTACCATATTCTTTGCCAAAATCTTTTCCATAGTCTTTGCTGAAATCTTTACCATATTCTTTACTTTGATCCTTGTTGTCTTTGACAAAATCCTTTCCATAATCTTTGCTGTAATCTATACCATAGTCTTTAGACGTGGCATTGTAATCTTTAGGGGCATCTTTTTTGTAATCTTTGCTGAAGTCCTTGCCATAATCTTTGCTGAAGTCCTTGCTATATTCTTTACTGTAGTCCTTGCTGAAATCCTTTCCATAATCCTTGCTTGCTTCTTTCGCGAACTCTCTGTTGTAATCTTTAGCATAGTCTTTACTAAAATCTAATCCAAAATCTTTACTGTAATCTTTGCTATAGTCTTTGCCATAATCTTTACTGAAATCTTTGCTATAATCTTTACCTTGCTCTCGACTGAAATCTTTTCCATAATCCTTACTTTGTTCTCGACTAAACTCTTTTCCATAGTCTTTACTATAGTCTTTGCTATAATCTTTAGACTGTTCCTTGACATAATCTTTCTTCGTATCTTTGTTGTATTCTTTGCTATAATCTTTGTAATCTTTACTATAATCTTTGCTGTATTCTTTGCTACTTTTCAGTAACTCATGTGGAGATTTCATCAATGAACTCTGATCCAAGCCCGCTTTTGTAGATATGGGGCTGCTAGAAGAGAGGGGTTTCATAAGAGATTCTTGCATTTTCAACAATGACGGAGACAGGAACATATTGTTAGCTGCTAACGTGGATTTAGACATAGGATCGGGTATGCCAAGAATGCCTGCATTGGAGTACTTTGTCGCCGAGAATAGTGCATTAGCAATATCTGCGGAACTCATCATGAGATTAGAAGCGATACTAGCGGGTATAGGTGTTGAAGAAGTACTAGACGAAGTACTGTTAGACGTTTTATCAAAGCTGCCCAAACTGCTTGTCAGGTTTTGCAATGACGCGGCGTATGACGGCGGATCGGGTAGTTTTCCACCTGTCAAGCTGGCCGTCAAACTTGGCGGTAATCCTGGAGCTAAACTATTGAGCATACTATTTGCTGCAGCAAGGCTTTCTAAGCTACTAGCCCCAAGTGGCATAGACATGTTCGCAGAGCCGAGACCTAGGGCCATACTCGTCAGCATATCCAACCCTGTCGGATACGACGGCGGTAAAGTAGGCGTCGTCGACTTCGACGACGATTTGGACGAAGTCGGTAGAACGGGAATGTTTAGTTGTGGAGCCTCGAATTTGTGTGGGGAGCCTGAACCAATGCTAGAAGATACATTGATAGGCGGGACACCAGCTGGTCGGCTGACCATTTGCTGCAGTGTACTGACTGAAGGGAAGTTTGACACAGAAGTAGGTGGTGTCGGTTTGGAAACTGGTATTGGTTGCGGAACCGCCAGCAACGCATCTAAATCCATCTTATCATCATTCTCAGAGGAACAGCCCAACTCCTCCTTTATAAAATGCCATAGTAACCCATCACTTTGCTCCCGAGGGAATTTCGCCGTCAGAGTACATTTTAGTTTATCGAGATACGAAATATCAGGCTTGAAGGTATCTTTGAAGTTGACAAAATTGTCATCAGGGAATGAAAAGTAGTACTTGATAGACTTGCGGATTTGCTCCATCGCATGTTGGGATAGATGACTGTCGTGGACGAGGTTGTACTGTAGGAGTAAGGGTCGGGGGTACTCAGTTGGTCTTTGTTCTGGAGGAGGCATAACCCAGAAGAATGTTAGAGAAGACTCTAGCACTGGACTTTCAGGATTATATGGTGCTGAAAAAAAAACATTGCTCGTTAGTTTTAGTAAATTGGCCTTTCATATACATATATCGACATAATTTTGATATACAGCATCAGCAACCAAGATATATTCATGCTGTACTATTTCCCTTAAGAAAAAGATTGATAAGGTTATTTCCCGGGAGATAGAAAGATAAGCCCTGGCCATCACCATCTTGTCAGCTTACCCATCTTTTATGTTCCTAATATGATTTTTATACTTACAGCATACAACTCCAATGCATGGGACATAAGAAACTTCTGTTGGCCCACGCATCTTGATCTGATATTCGAGCTGATTGTCACAATCCCTCAGACTGGGCATCGCTGGATTGCTTGGATGGGAGTGATACCATCCTAAGAGGACCAGGCCCAACTTTTCAATTTCCATCTGGATTTCCAGCTCAACCATCACTCTGGGCTTCTTATCGTTCTTGCTTATCAGACACGGGAATGTGTGGGTTATCAGCAGATCTGTAATAATAAATATCGCTTAACATTACACACAGCTCCATCTAGCCCGAAAGTCAGGAGAGCTATTGTTATGGGTACCAGATAAAAGATAGTAAACATCCACGGAGGCAGCCAATATCAAATGCTTTGAACCATAGTTTTGCTAGATGGCGCCTTTTTTCGATTTGAAGTGTGGCAAATTATTATTTGTTTTTAGACATTGCAGTCCCACTGCTGGGCCTTCCTTCTTACTGTCTAATATTCTAAACGTTACTTACTGTGAGTGTTTAGATCCCAAGTTCCCGCCAGGTACCCATAGACTTCCTCCTTCTTCAAATGGCAGTGGATGTCCATCACAAGGTTTGCATTGGAGCTCACTGACACCAAGAATGGCTGCACTTTACCCGCTGATGTGAAAGATACAGCCTCTATCAACATATTGGCGTCACTGCAAATAACAAAGGTCATATGCATTTAGGTTTTTAACAGTATCATATGCAAAGGAATTTTTAAAAAGCATTTTAGAAATTAATGTAGACTTTATATATGACATCTGGTCCAGGAAAAAAGTGGAAGAGATTATTTTTGTCATGCTGCATCATCAATTTTTAAACAAATATCATATCTTAAAGGATATCAAGGATAAGAAAGGCCCCATATCCAGAATAAGGTATATACAGTTCTAGCTAATTTCTTACTGTTGCATCATCCTGTTTGGCACAGTGTTATGCTTCATCACAACCCTCAGAGGCGGCGGCTCAGGAGGGCCCTCCACCTCCATCATCTCAGTTTCCTCTGTAAAATATAAAATAATATTAAGACGATGCATTGACGATTTCACGGAGTAAGATTTTTACTAGCATAATATGTATGTATTATTTATTTATTTATTTAAACAAAATCCACAGTCCTTAATCTACATTATCCTAAATTACATATACATATATCCTACGATCAATGGAAATGACACTGGGAACAAAAAGTTCTATCTTCCAATGCGAATGCGCAGCAATAACCGAAGCAGCTACAGCAATGATCAGAAGAGGCATCAACAACTACAACATCCGTATCCTCTCTGATAGTACAGCAGTACTCCGCGCTCTGAAAGCCAGTTGCTGCAGCTCCAAGCTTATACACGAATGCCACACGACCCTGGAAAAGGTCGCCATGAACAACAAAGTGACCATCCAGTGGATCAAAGGACGGGGAATGACGCCGCGGACGCACTGGCTCGAAGGGGATCGGAAACGGTTAACTTAGGCCCGGAACCGTCCCTCTCTTTACCCTTCTCACAACTCCGATCCTGGACTAGGCTTCAAGCCAGAGACTTACACAACACACGTTGGATAGGCTTGCCAGACTGCCGACAAGCAAGAGCAGCGCTTCCAACGCTATCACCAAGGCTCTCCCGACACCTATTACAACTACAAAGAACGGACCCGTCAGTGGTGGGGACACTAACAGGCCACTGCACCCTAAACAAACTCCTCTTCAACATCGGAGCCACAGACAGCCCCCTTTGCAGAAGATGTCTAAAGGAAGTCGAATCAGCTGCCCAGGTAGTCCTGGAATGCGAGGGAGTACCAGCACAACGACAACAAATCCTCAAACAACCGTGGTCACTCCGCGAAGTCTGTGAAGATCCCAGGAAGATTCTGCGCTTCTGGTTGGAGACACCTCACGCATAACGGACCAACCTGGAGTCTAAATGCGGAAAAGGGGGTCACACACATATACAGTATCAGTCATTGGTGTTCTATTAAGCTTTCATCATCATCATTTCAGCCGTAAAACGTCCACTACTGAACACAGGCCTCCCTCATGGATCTCCATGAGGGGTAGTTGCCATACTCACCACGCTTGTCAGGCGGATTGGCGAGCGCAGTACGGGATGCTGATACACGGAAAGATGCCGCTGGCCATCTTCCGGAGGTATCCCTTAGCAGGTTAAGAACCTGCATCCACGGGCATAAGAGGAGGGGCAACCTTCTACTGCCGGTACCACACGGCAATCTATTAAGCTTTATATACATCAAAATAGAGTTACCATCTGAATGCATATTTTCTCTTTGTATCTGCTTCTTCCGAAGGTATGTTGCTTTGATTGTGTCGAGTTTCTTTCCCCTGTACTTCACAGAGGCCCACCCGCAGCCAGATCTCTTGTCTGGGTTTATTATTCTCTTGCAATGTATGGCCCACGCCGATGGAGAGCAGAATATTGTTTCTGTCTCATGAGACTTTATCTTCCCGTCTGTTTGCAGGTCACCTACAAACTTTTGGCCCTGAAATTTTTGTTAGCTTGTGAATTTTTGTGGCAAAATAAATATACTTACTTTTTTTTATAATTTATCTTTAGCTCTATTTTTTTTTATTAGCTTGATCTAACATTATTTTAATTAGCAGATATTTCATCATAATTATTTCAGCTGCAGGATGTCCACTGCTGGACATAGGCATCCCTTATTGATCTTGAAATCTTGCATGGTGAGTATGGCAACAATCATTCATGATCAAGTACTGATCATGAAAGGTTGTTGCCATATTCCTACTAGGTTATTAGCATACTATGCTTGGCAGGAAGGTTGGCAAGCACAGTATGCGATGTTGATAAACAGAAAGATGCTGCTGCCCATCTTCTGGAGATTTTGCTTGGCATATTCTTAATTCATCTATGGGCAAGAGAGAAGGGGCAAGATTCTACTGTCAGCATGCCACCGCAGGATATTTATTCAATAAAAATAAAGTTATAGAATGTTCAGAAGTATTATATATACACAAACTATAAATAATATATATTTCATGTCTGTTATTGCTTCTGAGCAATAATACCAGCCATTGTAGCAGTTATTTTTGTCTATATTTTTCTGTAAATCTTTAAGATGTTTTTTTGTATTGTATTGATTAGATAAATTACATGAGTAATTCCAAATAGTATAAAATTTATATTCATTATTATCTTCATCATTTCAGTCTATTGGGAACATTTATTTATGCATTTGCAGATAGATGACTGTGTAACAATGCCATAAAATGTACATTCATGCCATTTTCCTACACTGCACCATTTGAAAGAGAAAATATAATAAAAAGGGGTGGACAGACAGTCACACCCTGAGGATTCCATTTTACCATTTTGGTTTGAACCTTCAACAAAGCAACAATTTTTCCCATAAAGAGTGATCTATAGTATTGACAGTTATTAGTAAAAACATACCTATTTCCTACTTCTGTAGAATCCGAATAGAGATTATTCATACAGTGAAGAAATGCTCATTTAGCTATTTGACAGATCTAAGACCACATTGAACTCTGTTCTACGGATAATAAAGATTAACTCTATATTGAATGCACACCATAAACAGAAATAACACAAGGAGACAAAAATAAATAATATCATACAATGGTATTGCTAAAAGCTTACCAAGTATTCAATAGTCATAGCTGCTATTCCAGGCTCCAGCATTTTGTCCTCCAGCAGCATTTGTAGTGTGACACCCCGGCCTGGCATGGACTTGTTGCCTGTTTGTGCTTCCAACTCCTAGAGTGAATATAAGTAATATTATATAAGTTTGGACTTACCAAACATTTGACCAAATGAAGCAATAAATATTAAATAATGCACTGTTAATGACTTTACAAATATTTCATCATCATCATTATCTCAGCCGTAGGACATCCACTGCTGGAAATAGACCTCCCTCATGGATGATCAAGTGGGATTGTAGCCATACTCACCACGCTTGGCAGGCATGTGGTCGAGCGCTGTATGTGTTGTTGATACACGAAGACGCTGCTGACCAATCTTTCGGAGGTACCAATATTTACATAGCTGATCTATGTAATTAAACTTACCTCATCTGTAAATTCTTCTCCACTGGCGTCTTCTTTATCTTCTTCCGACGGATCCTTGTGAACATCGGGTGTTTTTTCTGATTTAATTTGTTCAATGTTAACGCTACTGGATACAACACTATCAGGGTTTGCATTGTAAGCAATTCCTGATCCCGACATAAGTGCGGCGGCCAAGTGAGACGTTTGCATCTGCAGATCTTTCGCAGACATTTTATTAGCGTCCTAAAGCTCACACAGATAAGTTTCAAGACAGGAAACTGTATTCAAGACAACATTACGAAAACCCTAAGAATAAACCAGATGAACACATATGAAGTGAAGATGAAAATATTTACTTCTTTGAAAAGCAGCTACTCTAGTTAGGTACTTGAACTACTTGATCTGTCTGTGAGCAACGCGAGCAGCGGCTAAAGCGCCAGGCCCACCCAGACCACACCACAAACAAACAACAAACAAACAAAAATCAATTTTGTGTGTCTGTCAGTCAGTATCAAAATGTCATGTCAAAATTATGTCATTTGGCTTGGCCCCAGAGTTTGCTCTGAGGCCCTAAAGTCAATTTTGGTTCCGTACAAAAATAGTAAAAAAGTTCAAATTATTGTCCGTTCCGTCCGGGTACTTGCTTGCGCTTGAATTGCTTCTTTATTGAGCCTTTGTACGCTAAAAGAACTTTTGTACAGTTTTTGCACCATTTTTTGTAAATTATGCTGTTTCTTCGAAAAAAAACCTTGGTTCGAGACAAATATCTGGAGAAAAGCAAACATTCGTAACATGATGGAAGTTGAACCCCCCACGTCTTTCAAATTACGTACGTGGACCTAGAGCCAGTGCCCTTGGACACGGCACCGAATCTCTCTCCGACTCCACCAACACCGAGCGCCGATTCATCGTATGCTGCAGTGACCTTATACCCGCCACCCCACGCCCAGCTACACCTACACAGGTACACATGGATGAGGCTGGAGCCGTAACACCTACTGCTGCTCGCCCGTCCACACCTCCGTTTACAGATAGCCAACCACCTGCCACTCGGAAGGCCTATCCACCAATCGTGGTCGAGCACTTGAAATTAGGCCATGCGCCTAATGCACGCCCTTTAGAAAAAGGGGTTTGATTCATCCCAAAATCCCCAGATTAATATCAGATGATACAAAGCAAGTCAAGAGGAGCTCGCCCGCCTGTAGAAGTGTAAATCTCGAGTCATTGCGAATCTCGACAAGGCTCGCCAAGATGTTATTATGGTAGAGTAGGGAAGGATAGTATACTGTTAGTTTCTCCAACAAATAAAACTTTCTCAAAACTAAGTTATATATTAAAATGGTTTTTTACCCCAAATTAATATACTTTTTTTAAACTTTTGATCTACCTTAAAAAATTACACGGAACCCTCAGTACAAAACGACTCGTACTTACGCAGCATGTAATGACAGTGACAACTAACGGTCACTTGTTAGCTTGTGCTGCCAACTCAATTGCATTTACCGTTAAATCTGGTGTGCGTTTCTGTGGTTGGGGGGGGGGGGGGTATCTAGATCCAAAAAATAATGGTAAAAAGCTCAGCAGTTTATAAATTTTCTTTTTTAATGATTAGTCTTAATAAAATAACTTTATTTGAGAGCGTTCATTATGTCATTGAAGGTTGATTAGCCAGAGTTGTGCACCGTACCGTAAGTAGGTGAGGGTAGTGAATACCGTATGCAAATCCATCAGGTATTTTTGAGTTAAATCTTGTTATTCTTTTACACATCTGTTGGTGATACATGTACCTGCTCATCGACTAGTTCAAAGTTCTTTTATTGCTTAAATTACTAGTTTAATAAATTATCTGTGGTCAATACTAACCTAAAAGTAATTTTCCTTCTGTTAGTTTCTATAAGACAAGTATTCTATAATGAGGATTTGTAACTACTTCCTTCAATGTAAATATTACTAATTTTTTTCCTCTGCTTGGAATATTAATATAATCTCGATCAAAAAACCAATCTATGTGAAGTAATTCAATTTGAAGTGTGACAGTGTGTTTACAAACAAAAAACATCGAATTTGTCTGAAGTATTAGAGTACCCCAATAATATTTCATAATTAAAGCGTAAAGGGTTAATTGATGTGAAATCGAATACCTACGTTTCGTTTTATTTTTCAGTCACGCATTTTTCCAAGAAAATAACTAGGTAGATATATAGAAAATATATTAAATAAAAAGAAATTGTATTTTATTTGTGAAGCCCATCAAATCTTAAAAACCTTTTGACTGTTCATTTACGCCAACCTTGTAAATTACGAAGACACATCCTGTATATATACTACAAGTGAAGGGTACAGACTGATTGATTTTGGTTGCTAATTTAGCTTGGTTTCTTTTTTATTATGTTTTTATTATTTTTATAGCGACATATTGGCTTAGACGTAGAGTAGGTAGAGTTCGCGCAAAACTTCTTGAGCTCTGTGAACGTTGCGGCAAATGAAAAGTTGCGCATGTTGACATGTTCATTCAATATTGCCAACTAGGTTATAAATAATCTTGCCACATAGTCGAAATTTTGTATTAAAAAATTGGCTTCTTGCGATAATAAAGGTGAATTCGTTCTAGCATTTAAGTTTTTAATAATCCTTAATTTAATATAATAATTGATTTTTAAATATGTTTGTTTTAATAATTGAAAAATAAATAAATGCATAGTAAAATGTGTGCTAAATAAAACGAAAATACACCAAAACTCGCGCTGGCAACCCTAATTTCACAGACTGAGCCCCTCTCGAACCCCTTTTATCATTCCTTCCCCTCAACGCCCTAAAAACTGTGTACTGCGCAGTCACTGAAGCTAACTTCACAGAGCTCAAGAAGTTTTGCGCGAACTATACCTAGTAGAGTAGATGAGAGTAGAGTAGTTAGGTAGTAATTCAATTTCAATTTATTTATTTACACAATCATTATAACATTACAGATAATAATAATCCACTGCGTTATATGAAGTACTTAAATACCTATGCATCTTAACTTAATGCAGTTTATGCAAAAAATAAACAACAATAACATGTGTTAAAAAACTAAAGTTACTTACTTAACAATAATTAATATAACTAACTTAAATATATATATTTATATAATTTAAACTTTGACAACAGGAAACAAAAAAACAGCACATAAAAATCAAAATATTTGTGTAAACACCTAAGAGACTTATAATTATTATAGTGCGACGTATGTACATTAATATTTACAGAGAAATTAACAAAAAATTACTTTAACAACATGACGAGAAAGTTAAAATTCAAATAAGGTTACACAATATATAAAAATAATCTTAAACATGGCAGGACATACAAAATAAAATAAAGGCACTAGACATTCTCACAGTAACTAAGAAGGGCACGCTCAATCACCATCCATCCATCCACAAACAAGTCAAGCTGAGGATTTTGGGTAAGGAGCTTGTTTAAATTTCTTTGTGCTCGACCTATTGGAGCCTGTTGACGTGCGACCGTTCTAGGAGGAGTTGGCTCAAATAATGGTACACGGCCAGAGCGGAAGCGGATACGATTTTCAGGCACACAGAGTTGACTGGCTTCACTGAGGAGAGACGGACAGTCCAGTTTACCTCTCAGAAGACGACATACAGTGAGCAGTTGGTCGAACAGTCTTGTAGTCTCCAAGGAGTTGAAACCAAGTGTGCCCATTATAAACTTTGTTGGGTACATGTAGGGATAATACCCAAAAGATTTACGGTACAGAAATCTAAGGAAACGCTTTTGCACTCTCTCTATCATAAGGCTATAGGTGGATTCGTAAGGGCTCCAGACGCATGAACTTGACTCTAATTTAGATCTTATCAACGAGGTGTATAGAAGTTTTATAGCCTTACAATTAGTGAAATGTTTGCAGTTACGTGATACAAACCCCAGTCTTTTAAAGCAAGTAAGCACAAGTGAGCTAGATTAGTAAGTAAGTAGTTGGTAGAATACTTGGTATTCCTTAGTGGATTTTCTACTAAAAATGGTGGTTTCGACCCCCGCTTTAGTGGTGAAATATTGCTTTTAGTGGCTAGTGGATTTTTCTAGCGGTTTAGTAAAATTGACTTCCAATTACTAAAATACTGTAACTCAACCGTTAAGCCACGTTTAAAAATATTATTATTTCTACTTAAGTTTATTTTGGAAGTTTTTACATCCGTATTACACTGATTGATCCGTCAGAATCACTGAGCTCCAGAGTATACCTGCGTATAGAGTATACGCAGGTATTCCCCGTAGAATTGTTTCTGTATTCGTTTTAATTAGTTTACAACAAACAAAACTGACAGAGTCAACTCTGTCTCGTGCCTCTTCTCGGAATGCCTGCTCCGTACTTCGAACAATATTTCCGCGAACTCATTCGATGCGTAAATATGTTGAAACCACAATATTATACGCAAAAGTTTCGGGATTCTTGGCTTCATGACCCACAATTAAAAGACTGGCTTCAAGTTATTGAAAGTACCACTGGTCCAGTAGCGAAATGTAAAGTTTGTGGAACAATTTCAAAAAGTTGATGACCAATGTCGCCAAATTCACTTGTTGAAATGAAATGAGACCAAAGATACAAAAAAATTTGGAATGAAGTATTGCATTTCAAAGATGCTCAAGCCCAATCTAGATTCGAGGAATTAGCGACATTTGCGATAACTCATGCTGTAGTGAATATACAATTCCAATGAACGTCACAAATAAAATCGGTCCCTAAGAATCGTACAAATCTGAAACCGAGGATGATGGTGTAGACCAAAATGTTTTTTTTTTATTATTGAATTATTTGATGTTACAAAAAAAATGTTCATGTTGATTTACTCATTGTAAATATTTTATTAAGTAATAATAAAGGCTTTACCATAGTGTTAAAATTTGTTTGGTTTTAGAGGTTGAATCAGGTGGAGAGCTGGTTTTACTGTTGGCAACACTAGGTATTCAACCCACCCCACCCCACTCCCAGTCCCAATACTACCAAATTTTACAACAAACAAATTACCTTAGTTATATGGGTACCACAGAAAATTATTAATTATGTGAACGTATAATATATTCAGGCAGGCGTTTATGACTAGTACACAACATACATTGTATTTATTTGGTGTGGATAAGAGGGGATCGTTACCATCGAATAATCATGAATGATTTACGTGCGTGAACAAGAATTCAGTTTGTTGTAGGTGTTGTTTTTAGCCAGTGAGGAACAAGAAAAGATTGTTAAACTATGGCTGTCGTGAAAACTCCTGTACTAAAAGTTATATTATGTGGTGAATATGGAGTCGGAAAAAGCTCTTTGTTCCGGCGCTTCATTAACAATACATTCGTCCCAAACGCAGATCGAAGAGCGACGTTAGGCTTAGATCATTTTGAGAAAGTGTTTCAAGTTGGTGACAAAGACGTCAAGGTTAGACAATAACTTAACTACCTACATTAAATTGTATACCAAAACTATACTCTGTTAATTTAATTAAGGAAGGTCCTATTATTTCCTTTGGCTATTTGACCAAAATGATATTTACTTATCAAAATTTATCTCTAGTTGCATTTAATTAAGGAAGGTCCTATTATTTCCCTTGGCTATTTGACCAAAATGATATTTACTTACCAAAATTAATCTCTAGTTGCAGCTATGGGACACTGGTGGCATGGAGAGAATAGCTTCAGTAACATCTAGCTATTACAAGTTTGCGGAGGCAGCAATCTTGGTGTTCTCCCTGGATAATTCCTCATCATTTCATATCTTGAGCCAACACCTATTAGACATTGTAACTTACGCCGAAAATGCTAAGATATTCTTGTGTGGAAACAAGTCAGATTTGGAAGGGATGTCACCACAGGTTACAGATGCTGATATTGAAATGTTCTGGTAAGCACAATGTACAATATTTCACAGGCTTATAATATTTATATTTCATTCGGTTATTTACTCATTAAATTGTATTTGGTAATTATTAATGCTGGACAATTCATGCAGGACCATCTAGCCCATTGTACAAAGACAAATATTAGTTTTTGATTTTATTCAATTCCATAACATATTGGTTAACCACTGTTTTATTTTCAGTGAACAATGCCACAATCTGATAAACACCACTTACAAGACATCATGCAAGAATTCCAAAGGAGTCGATGAAATGTTTGCAGATATTGCAATGCAACTTGTAGAGTCAAACATGTCAAGAATTGAACTACAAACATTAGAGCATGACAGCTTTAAAATATCTAACCCGGAGCCACAGGAGGAGCCGTCTTGCAGCTGTTAATATCCAAGCTATGCCCACTTTGCTTGTATGTGTCATTTTGTACTATATATTCCTAGCATATGTGCCAGAACTAGAAATGGTATTGGTCTCTTTCCATGATAAGGTTAAGCTATGACATATTTATTTGAACAAATTAAATATCAGGAATGCAATAACTAATAAAATATTTTCATGAATGGTTTGAAGCCAAAAGGATGCCCTGTTCTTTTAAAGAAAATAATTCAATACTCATGCTCTCTCTCTCTGTAAATAGCATAAATATGTTGATAACCTAGTTAGGTAGTAACCATTTGGCACTACAATAAACTCATATCCATATAGCATGGGTTAAAACATTGCCACCAAACATCTAAAATTGATGTAAGTGCTTGGTTTTATATAGAATTCTTATTATTTTTAATTATCAAGGAAGATATTTGACACATCTGTGTAAGTGATGAAAGCTTTAATTTTTCAAATTTTATGTTGAACTATGTTAGGCAGCTATTTTAATTTATTAATCACATTAAAAATGATCAGTTCTATTAGTTTTTATAGGAACAAAATTAATATACCTGGAATAGAATGGAATTTGTATTTTTATTGTAACAATAATTTACTAGATTCTAGTAAAACAACTTCAATTTATGACAGACAACGAAAATAACAAATAATTAATTCAATAATTACCTGATCATAAAAATGTACTATGTTGTACCTTTAACCATTTTAAACTTTTTATCTAAGCATTATAATAAAACATGTTAAAGGATAGTTGTTTTGTTTTAAGCTATATTTTTCACATACAAATATCTAATATCTATAGAGTTCATTAATTCATACATCCTAACTTTATTTATCACAAATATATGATCAAGTCAGTCAAAAACACCTGTGAACAGGTGATTTTGTTCAAATTGACAAAACAGTTGTAAAATAAATCTAAGTCACTAGAACAAGTTTAACTACCTAGGTAAATCAATCCATGTGTGCCAATCGGATTTAATATTTTAAAGATTTAATGTATGTGATAAGATTGATCCACAAACAATACTTAATAATAAAATATATCTTTATGCTCTTGATAATCAGTAAGTCAAGAGTTCACGAAACTTCAATCCAGATCTTTTAAAACATTATAATAATCTCTTGCGGGGGTGTTTCAGAATAGTTTGAATAATAGTCCATTATTTAAAACTGTTTCAGGGCCTCTATTGTATAATCAGATGACCTGCCTCATGCAGTTCTTTTAAAAATGTTTAGTATAAGTTCTGTTATTTGTAAAATAAGGTATAAGAATGTACCTATTTAGAATAAGTTATTTGGATCTAAACACTTTAAATAGCTGGATGAGATGCTGGAGGTTGCGGGTGTGATCCCTGACGGGGCACAAATAAATTAAGCAAATGTCGCTACCAGTAAAAATCAGTATCTGGACTTAACAATGCACCCAGAGGGCTTTTCTTTGTTCAAACGCGTGAATGATAAAACATATCCTGATGCAGGTATGTGTTGGATGCACAAATTAAAATTAAACCGACTTTCAGATCACAAAAGTTTACAAAGTATAATATACTACTGGGGTTCCATTTGATGAAGTGGATAAACATCAGATAGGTGCTTGTTTTAGATTGTCAAGATCTAGGGCTATTCAAGGCGATGGACTTTGCAATAGTCAAACATTTTGTATGGGCATTTCTAGTGTTGTGACCACTGGATGTTCTTGATATTGACACCTTCTTGAACCATTTCCCACAACGGACTCATCTCCCTGAGCCTTTCCACGTGTCTGATTGTTTTCTCCGCTGTATAGTCCACCTCTTCTATAGTTGTGAATCGTCCCAATCCAAATCTGTAACAAATAGTAACATGGTTATTTTTGTATGTTTGACTTCTTTATCTTTAACTAAGCCCTACATAAGTAATTCCTTGTCGAGTACATACATACGGCGCGAGCGACGCCGAGGTGAAAGTTAATCCACTGGACCACGCAACATCTTTCACTAAGACCTATGTGTATTACCTGATAGTGCAAGTTAATCCACTGGACCACGCAACACCTTTCACTAAGACCTATGTGTATTATTACCTGATAGAACTATGTGCTAAATCCTCGTCTGCGCCGATAGCTCTCAGGACATAAGACGGCTCGAGTGACGCCGAGGTGCAAGCTGATCCACTGGACAACGCAACGTCTTTCAGGGCCATTAGTAATGATTCGCCTGTAACAAAACATCTCTTAGGTACCTATGTGTGACAAATAAGGAAAAGTATATGTATAGGTAATGACATTATAGGTAATGGCAGTCGTGACGCTGATACAAAAGGACCTCGTCTGAAAATCATCGCTTCTCGGCGTACTCACCCGCGCTGAGAGGCATCTTGATAAAACGAGACCCACAAACTGGTACAGCGAGACAATTTCATTTCTTTCTTATTTTTCTGTTATTGCTATTTGTTAGTTTTAAGATGTCCGTAAGGATTGAGGAGCCAAATCAGATTTTTAAAATCTGATCTGACCATTATTTAGCAGCAATGTAGCTGATTTTGCAGCACGAATTCTAGATTTTGTAGCACGAATTCTAGATTTAGCAGCAAAATATATCACTAGTTATATTTAATGTAAAATGCCTCCTCAATCTAAACGTCTGAATTGAGGAGCCACCTGGAACTCGTTAAGTAATAGATGAATATTTTTGAAAATTTTGTATCATTTAGCAGCAATGTACCTAGCTGATTTTGCAGCACGAATTCATTTAATGCAAAAGTGGCTCCTCAATCTAAACTATATTTTGCTGCAAAATCAGCTACCAAGTGGCTCCTCAATTCAGATGTTTAGATTGAGGAGCACTTGGAACTCGTTACGTAATAGATGAATATTTTGTATAATTTAGCAGCAATGTAGCTGATTTTGGAGCACGAATTCTAGATTTAGCAGCAAAATATATCACTAGTTATATTTAATGCAAAAGTGGCTCCTCAATTCAGACGTTTAGATTGAGGAGCCACTTTGCATTAAATATAACTAGTGATATATGCTAAATCTAGAATTCGTGCTGCAAAATCAGATAGATTGCTGCTAAATAATGGTGATATCAGATTTTAAAAATCTGATGTGGCTCCTCAATCCTTACGGACATAGTTTTAAGCATGTTAATCTTTATGTATTCCTGTAGGTACTTGTTTGTGTGTCAGTAGAATATACTATACTATATACTTTTTTTAACAGTAGGTACCTAAATTCATTGTTAAAAATGTTGAATGACAACAAAATTTTTAAATAATTCCATTATAATCTTATTTTACACTAGGGTGATGGCACTAATCATGGACATTTTAAGGAAGCTTATTTGGTAAACATTTTTAACCGGCATTTTCTTTTACTTATACAGTGTATCCCTCGATAAAGTGCAACCCCGAAAGGGGGTGAAACTAGATCGAAAATTATCAACAAAAAAATAGAAAAAAAAAAATAAAAAAAATTCGTATATACTTTATTGATGAATTAAAATTTGTATTACTCACTAATGAGTCTATTTAATAAAAAAATGATTTCTTCCAAAGTAGTGGGTCTATTTTGTTAAAATAAAAACCATAATCATGTCAGATATGTGACGATGACGATAAAATAACAAGTAACTCACAAACGAGTGGCTATCGTGACTTAAAGTTTAATTTTTGTATTAAAATTACATTTTTTATGCTGTTTTTTTCAAATAATTTCCAAAAATCTTAAAATTAAGCCTATAATACTAGATATTTTTATGACTTTTTATTATTGTCTATCATAATAGCTTTTAAATAAAAAAAAAACCTACGGTCTAACTTAAAAAATGCGCTGGCTAGGAGCTTTTAAAGTTGACCACTGATTACGTCACCACTCAGGTAGAGACACTTGTTTTTACTGCTCAGGTAGTATTAAAAATCAAATTTTAGTTACAACATTTTTATTTAACTTATTACATGTGAGTATGAAATAAGGGTTTTATTTAATGCATTAAATGCTCAAAATGGCTTCCTTGTTGTTGTAGGCACATTGCCACACGAAGAGCGATTTGTTGTGTGGCTCTAAGCACCATCTCTGGGTCACTTCTTATCTCATCGGCACATCGCATGATTTGATCTTGTAACTCTGCCTCGGTGTTTACGGTCGTTCTGTAGACTCTTTGTTTCATAACACCCCACAGAAAATAGTCTAGGGGTGTCAGGTCAGGTGAACGTGCCGGCCACCCGACTGGTCCATCCCGGCCGATCCACCTATTAGCGTAGTTTTCGTTTAAAAAACTTCGCACATTGCGCCCGTAGTGCGCAGGGCATCCGTCCATCTGCAAATACATCTGTTGCCTTGTAGCCAGCGGAACATCTTCCAGTAGTAGTGGCAGATCGTCTCTTAATAAGCTTAAAAAACTTTCGGCATTTAATATTGCGGGTAAAATAACTGGCCCAATCAGCGTGTCGTCTATTAGAGCTGCCCATACATTAACTGAAAATTGCACTTGAAAAGTAGACGCCCTCTTTAGGTGTGGATTTTCCTCGGACCATACATGTAAGTTTCTGCAATTTGTGATTCCATTCCGGGTGAATTTCGCTTCATCCATCCATAAAATTTTTTTTAGGAATTGTGGATTATTTATAATTTTTTGTTGAATCCACGTAGACATTACGCATCTTGCACGATTGTCTACATTTTCATGCAAATGCTGTACTCGCTGATAATGGTATGGATGCAATCCCTTCTTTTTCAAAATTCGCCATACGGATGTTTTTGATATACCGTGACGCAAAGCTAAGCGTCTAATGCTGGTTGTGGGATCAGCAAACAAATCGTTTAAAACGGCCTCTTCTATGGAATGGTCAATAATGGTAGCTTGTTGCTCACGGCGATCTCTTGCTAATCCAAGTCCGATGTTGGATAACTTTCGGTGAACTTCTTGGAAATTTCGTGCTGACGGTACAAGTCTGCTCGGAAACGCATTTATGTATGCAGAACGAGCGACTGTTGTGTGTCCACGTGACATACCATAATAATAATGGATGTCAGCGATTTCACGCGGAGAGAACTCAGTCAATCGCGGCATCTCCACAACACAACAAAGTACAGTCAAAAACGTAACAAAAAAGTCAAAAACGTAACAAAAAGTCAATAACAAAACAAAAGCAAAACAACGTAACAAAAACTTGAAGGCGCAGTAAGGTACGGTAGACGGTAGCAGCGGCGAGAATATCGGAGCGACTGGCGAGTGGCGTGCGTGCCTTGTTGTGAATCCTGTTTCGATCCCCACCCTTCATCTTTCATAGAACAGGCCCAGCGACCATAATCTACAACAATAGAAGTTAAAAAAGTGTCTCTACCTGAGTGGTGACGTAATCAGTGGTCAACTTTAAAAGCTCCTAGCCAGCGCATTTTTTATGTTAGACCGTAGGTTTTTTTTTTATTTAAAAGCTATTATGATAGACAATAATAAAAAGTCATAAAAATATCTAGTATTATAGGCTTAATTTTAAGATTTTTGGAAATTATTTGAAAAAAACAGCATAAAAAATGTAATTTTAATACAAAAATTTAACTTTTAGTCACGATAGCCACTCGTTTGTGAGTTACTTGTTATTTTATCGTCATCGTCACATATCTGACATGATTATGGTTTTTATTTTAACAAAATAGACCCACTACTTTGGAAGAAATCATTTTTTTTATTAAATAGAGTCATTAGTGAGTAATAAAAATTTTAATTCATCAATAAAGTATATACGAAATTTTTTTAATTTTTTTTTTCTATTTTTTTGTCGATAATTTTTGATCTAGTTTCACCCCCTTTCGGGGTTGCACTTTATCCAGGGATACACTGTATATACAATGGGATTTTTTTTCGATAGTGAAATATATAAGAAACGCTTAGATATAGCTAAAACATCTAAAAATTATATGTAATCTGTAAAAAAAACAGGATACCAAAAACACCAGTAATGTACAACAGAAATGCAGTAATGGACCCCCATTCATGGACATTACCAATTATGGACACCCATTTATAAACATGTCATCGCCATTATTAGATATCCATTGGTGGACAGTGTAAATTGTCACATGAATTGCATGCTCATGTCTTTCAAGTATGTAACAAATTCGATTTGCTTTGGGTCTACTTCTTCGTTTTTTTTTATCTTGGTGATGTCAATGTAGTCTGGCCCAGACCTCCTGGCTCTGAACCCATTGCGAACGAATTCTTCAGATATTGAGCAAATTGCATGTTTGAGCACTGGAGCAAAATGTTATTTTTTCGGAACTGGCCAAGATGATCCAGTTGCCATTTAGAAACTTTTTTTTCCAAGCCAATTTCAATGGACGAAACAATGCTAAATCTGCAGGATATAAGTTGAGTTGGTGTACAGAGCAATGAGCTCTATTCCATTAGCGGAACAAAAGTTTGAAAGGTGCAAAGTTAAAAGTGACTTGCGGCTATCCAAAACCAAAAGAACAGGTTTTTTAATATCCTGTTTCTCTAGCCAGGGATTAAATATTGTGATAAACTTATAAAATGTGCTTCAGCATGTTCACATCCACCCTGATTCGGACTTTCCTATGGCCCAATGATCAGGGACCGTAGGAGATATGTGATCCGGCACTCTTTCATATTTAAAAACGATCATTGGAGGTGCCAGTTGACCAGCAGTAGAAAAATTATACAATATATCTAGACCAAAATAAAGATCACCCATTATGGACACCTCCAAAATCCCAGTCATGGACACGTTGTCCATTATTGGAAAATAAATAGCAATTGCAAAATCATAACGGTACATTTATTTAGAACCACAAAATAAATACTTTAAAATAATAAAATAGAAAAACATGAAAAACGAGAAAAAAAACGAAAAGAATGAGATATCAAAACCAGTCATGAACAAGGTGCGTAAAAAAAAACGAACCAGCCTTGACATATAAGAATAAGCTCAATTCCCTTTTATTCTATTGTATTTCGATAAAATAATAACACATTTCATTATATCATGATACCAAGAAAACAAAATGCAAAAATATCTACTTATCTTCTTAACGATTTTAGCAGTAAAACTGGATTTTGTAGTAACACGCCGGACAGCTACATTTCACTCGGCGACCATTTTAAAACGAAATGGCCGATTCATGCGACTTTATCAATATGACAGCTCCAGGGTCTATGGATTATGATTCAGTGTTGCTCATTAAAAAAATAAATGACAGTTGCTTAATATTTTGGCTAACAGAAAAATATGTCCATAACTGGTTCAACGTCCATTATTGGTGCCATCACCCTACGTACCTATTATCGTCATTTCGTGGATAATTTACTAACTGTAAGCTGATTTTGAATATAAAGAATAATTATACTTTTTTTATTTTGGTTAGGTATTTTGTAAATTTTCATGCATCATTTAAGTTGCATATAACCCGGTCTTCTTATCAGTCTCGTAGTTTCCAAGAAACCATTTTACTTCCACTAACAAATCGTCCTTGTTTTGCTGACAACAAGTGAGCGTTACGCTTCATTACCGGTGCAGTAATGCGGAATATTAATTCACTAAGGCGATAAGTGGTATTATGTTACTAGCTACGTTTTCTTTTTTTAATTGGTTGAGGTATTAGCAGGCGCCCGTCACTCGCTCAAGGCCACGCGTTAAATGCCTACCGCTTGGCGTACCACCGGTGATACGCGGGTAGTATGCTGCCACACTTGTGCAGTGGATGGATGCCAAAGTCAAAGAACTAATGTAAAATTGTCATTTTTTCTTTGCCGAGTGACGAACAAAGGTAAAGTAAAAGATATTTTAAATCTTAAGTTTTTAGAATTGTTTTTTCCCATTCATCTTAAAATGGTCAGAACACAGGAAGGTACTATGTAAATAAAGGAGTTCAGCTATTAAGAGTTGCTTGTATAAAAAATAGCTACCTATTATCTATCACACACAACATAGGCATAGGTCATCGTTGCGCTTTCCAGATCAGCGTTCCTTCAAATCGATTATGGCTTTGAAAACAAAAGTCCTAAAATCACCTTTGGTGACCTTTTGAGGTCACAATAACTCCGGTCCCTGTGACCCTAGGGTCACCAAAATTAATCAGTTTCCCTTCTCTCATTAAGACAGTGCTAACAAAAAAGGTTTCATGTAAATCGGTCAACGCGTTCGGTTGTAATCCTACCATGCACAGAAAGACAGACAGACAGCGCTATGCATAATAGGGGGCATCGCCCCCCAATATTTTCACTTTCTACGTAAACGAAGTCGCGGGTTAAAGTTACTATTCCACGCGGGCAGAAGCTAGTATGGGGATAAAATCGGTCCAGTAGTTTTTGAGTTTATTTGTTACAAACATACAAAATACAAGGGGGTCATCATCATCATTTCAGCCGTAAACCGTCCACTACTGAACACCGGCCTCCCTCATGGATCTTGACCATGGACCATGAGGGGTAGTTGCCATACTCACCACGCTTGGCAGGCGGGTTGGCGAGCGCAGTATGGTATGTTGATAGGTACACGGAAAGACGCAAGGGGGTAAGGGGGGGCAACCTACATCTTTCGGCACCCAAGCCAACCTCACCGGCCCGTGGTACCCCCTGCTAAATAACGGACGAGGCTCTGACATCCATTACCGGCTAAAGGCGGAATAACCTAGCTTAGATGGCACAGCTAAATCATCTGGCCGTTGACAGGCAGCAGAGTCAACGGTGCGAGAAGCTGTGCCCCCCTGCGATTGCCAACCCGCTTGCCGAGCGTGGCGATTATGACAATACCCCCAAACATAAAAAGACACAAGAGGAATTGGCCCCCAGTTCCCGGTCGCCCTGCTATTCCTGACTAAGGCGGTTACGGCAGGGCAGGGGGTGCTAAGAGTCCCTGGGCTACGGAAGGCCGCCCATCCCACCTGACCTTGGCAACCTACAATGGACGCAGTCTGAGACTAGACGAACATCTGGCACAGTTGGAAGTGGAGCTGGAATACATAAGGTGGCATGTTCTAGGTTTGAGTGAAGTCCGTAAAGAGGGCGAGGACACTATTACCCTAGACTCGGGCCACCTTTTGTACTACCGCCAGGGTGGTCGAACATCCCAGGGTGGCGTAGGGTTCCTCGTTAATAGGATCCTCACTAACACCGTCGAAGAAGTCTTCAGTGGGTCGACCAAGGTAGCGTACCTGGTTCTTCGACTATCGAAGATCGTTTATGTAAATTAACTATTCTACAAAGGCCCTTGCGGTCGCACAGAGTAAAGGATTTTAAGAGTTTTAGTTTGAATACGTCCAAAGCAGACTAAGTCGCAGGTTATAATGTTTTCCTTTGGTCTATGCTTTGTAATTGCAAACTATGGAAATAAATGAATGAATTTCTTACGCATGAAAATCATTTATGAATGTATATTTCTCTAGTAATATATCACGTAATTGCATGTGATATGACTTCAGAAATGTACATATGTAGGTACTCAATTTTTCCAGAATTGAAATAAGAAACTTAAAAAACCTTTAACTAAAATATACACGTGATTAAAAGACAACCCCTATTATGGAATAAACAAATCAAAATTAAATGGTATAGGTACCTTCAACATAAGCAAAAGACAAGTTGATGCATCCAGGATACGTTTGCACCGGGTCGCCGTTCCTTATAACGTGCGTCAGTTTCGAGTAGATTTTATCTAAGAATCTCTGCGACAACTTCTCCATCCATGCGTGGTCGTATGCCATCTCACGCTCCGACAGTTCACAGGCGGCACCTGGAATTGATATTAACACTGTAGGGCTTAATTATGCCTTGCAAACTGATATTTGCTGCTAATCATGATATTAGACGGCTTCCGTGGCGCAGTTGGTTATCCGGTTATGACGAAAAGGGTTGCGGGTTCGCTTTATCTGCTTTTATATTTGTCTCGGAATAGTAAAATTAAACCATCCAAGAGCGAGTCGGACTCGCGCACCGAGGGTTCCGTGCCGTCATACAATATCGCCATCTCAACTATGTAATTTTTTTAAACTTTTGATTATGTATTTTTAAAAAAACTGCTAATTGCTAGATGGTGCAGTGATAAATGTCCGTTCTATGTAATTTTTTTAAAACTACTTAATAGGTATGGTTTAGGCACACCTCTCTGCCCCTGACTCACTCTGAATCGGCTCCACGCGTCACCATCTCTACGACAACTTATTTACTCCTTTTATGCCCGTGATGTAGTAAAAGCCTGCTAAGGGATACCTTCGGAAGATGGGCAGCAGTCTTTCCGTGTATCATCCTGTAACCAACCCGCCTAGCAAGCATGGTGAGTATAGCAACTTCCCCTCAGAGAGGCCTGTGTTCAGTAGTAGACGTTTATGGCTGAAATGATGATGAATAAAGAATTACCTAATCCGACAACCAACGGCGTAGGCACAGTACCGCTGCGCATTCCCCTCTCCTGCCCGCCACCACTCTGAATCGGCTCCACGCGGACCCTAGGCCTTCGCCTTATGAACAGGGCTCCAATGCCCTTAGGGCCGTAGATCTTGTGGCCGGATATCGACATGAGATCAATGTTCATTTTGTTCACGTCCAAAGGTACTTTCCCGAAAGCCTGTGCTGCATCAGTGTGGAAGAACACTTTTTTACTTTTGCAAATTGCTCCTATTTCAGCAATTGGCTGCATTACACCTGTGAACAAAATAATTGTGTATAATCTATTGACTGTACCAATGATAAAAAGATAGATAGAAAATTCTTTATTGCACAAACTTCAGTACTGTAGTGTATTATATTATCTGTGGTACTGTACATAGGCGAGCTAAATGCTAAGTAGCATTCTCTTCCAGCTAACCTGTGTGTAATGTGGACTAGATAGTGACTAGGTAGTGCACAAAATATACAAAGAGATATATACAAACTTTCCGACACATACTTATAACGTAGATAAACATAAAACACATCGTGTTTTCAATCGAATCAATAGAAAGGTAAGCTATATAGGCATAATATAAAAATGTTAAATCACACACCCTTGCAGGTATAAAAAACAACAACTTTATAAACATTACGAAGATTATTATTAAGAAGAGTTAAGCTTCAAATAACATCTGATGTAGTGTAACAATAAAATTGGGTCATAGCTAGGTGATAGATATAAGAAACTTTCAAGACTTATTTTAATTCCATATTTAACCCCCAACAAAAAAGAGGGGTGTTATATGTTTGACAGCTATGTGTGTGTGTCTGTCTGTGGCACCGTTGCTCTTAAACGAGTGGACCAATTAGCATGCAGTTTTTGTTATTTTAAAGCGATTTTATAGAGTTGGTTCTTAAACATGTTTTAGAAAAATTGGTTAAGAAGTTTACAAGATTTGGGGTGAAAGAGGGCATGAATAATCAAATGTTTCCAAATATTTAGTACTTTGGTATCAAAGGAAAGTTATGTGAATGCAAAACTAAAAGTTAAATAGAAATTGGACAAGCCATTAATGAGATATGTGGGGTTGAAAAATCAAATGTTTTCAAATATACCCAAGTGTGGTATCAAATGAAAGGGCATGATGTGTAGATTACAAAACTTAGGGTACACATTCCAAAAAAAATTAGGTGACCTCCTAGCACTATACCCTGAATGCATGATTTGTGAGAAAAATCTTAATATTACAAACCTATTTCATTATTCACAGTCATGATAGAGACCAAACTGGTATCTGGTTGTAAGGCTTCTTCAAGGTCCTTTAACTTAATGATTCCATTCTGCTGAACAGGCAGGTAGGTGACTTTGAATCCCTCCCCTTCCAGTGCACGGCAAGAATCCAGCACACATTTGTGTTCCTGTAAACAATCAGTTTATGCCATCATCATCATTTCAGCCGAAAAACGTCCACTACTGAGCTAAGGCATGGAGATCCATGAGGGGTAGTTGCCATACTCACCACACCACGCTTGGCAGGCGGGTTGGTGAGCGCAGTATGGGATGTTGACATACGGAAAGACGCTGCTGCCCATCTTCCGGAGGTGTCCCTTAGCAGGCTCTTACTGCATCCACGGGTAGGAGAGGAGGGGTAACATTCTACTGCCGGCACCCCACGGCTAGGCTAGTATCAGTTTATGTATAGAAAGTAAATTAATACCACATATACGGCCCCTTTATTTGATACCCATTTTTTATTTATTTTCGCCAGAACTAAAGGATTATGCCAAATTTAAGCTTATTTGGATGTTAAATTGTTACAATTTAGCTTGCAAAAAATTACACACATAATATTAAATTAAGGCAAGTTAAATTAAGACATTAAAAAGATTATAATAATTTAAATTTTTGTTGGGGAGATCAGATCTGCCCTGAAATCCCGTGTTGGAGTGTATACTATGCTGCATAACCTACATGAAAATAATAGGATGATCATATTTAATCTTATGATGTAAAATCAAATCATTTATTTATGAAAACCTTTACAACATATAACATATTTATTACTGCAATTATCAAGACCTTACCTTCCATGCTAGTTATAAACTGTGTTACAGCAAGGTAAGGACTATCAAACTATGTTTACATATAAAAATACATCACAATAATAATATAAAATAGATACATTATATAGAATACTAACACCTAAATACACATATATAGTCAGGTCATCAAATTAGACACATAGCCAATGTGATGACATGTGTGCGGTGTCTAGTGTCGGGCGTCCAATAAACTTTATAAACACTGATGTTACTGTGAGCCTAAATCATTCCATTGTTGGGCAAAGGCCTCCCTCCAATTTGATCCACAGCTAAATCCTTCCATGTGTAGTGGAACTGTAGATCATCATATTATTTAGCCAGACTCAAATATACTGACTCATGTAAAACTCATTTCGTTAAACTGAAACTTTTGACATTTCCTTCCATATACATACTTGAAGCAGTCATATTTGTCAAAAAAAACTTAGATGAATTTGGTAATCTATGTAGCAAGAGAGTAAATAGATTAGTCACGCCATGGCACAAATCAGCCCTATTTGGTAATAGCATTTTTTGCATGGGGCCAAAATTATATAATAAATTGCCTAATTGTATAAAATATTTAACTGACAAATTAGCCCAAGAATTGATTATTTTCTGACATTGTGACAATTTTTTTTATCTTATATTTTTTGCATGCTCATTAGTTTAAATTTTTATTATCATGTACTTTGCAACATTTGTATACCTAACTAGGGCGGAACATAGCCGAACATATTATAATTTAAGACCACAATTGTATACCTATGTTTCGTACAAATAAAGATCTTGTATCTTAGTAGCCCCAAAGTAGCCCTTTCAATGTTAAACTTACAATTTGTGTTGTTATAACATGCTTCTTCCTAGGTGCATAGAATCTCGCCACACCTTTAACAGATATATTATTTGACTCCGTGGCTCCGGATGTGAAAATGATCTCCTTGGGATCAGCACCAATCAGTCTTGCGACTTGTTCCCGGGCTTTTTCTACAGCAGCTTCACTCTCCCAACCGTATGTGTGGGTCCTTGAATGTGGGTTGCCATGGTAACTGACGAGGTAGGGCAGCATAGCATCCAAGACTCTGGGATCCTGATTGTGAAATCAGTAACAAATTTATCATGTTGAAAAACCATTCAAGTATTTCCTAAGCAAACAAACATTGCTTTGCATTTTATTTTTGATGGAATGGGGGTGTTGATCGGTGATTACATCAGCAATATTATTATCAGGAACTTTATACTACTTGCATTATGCTTGAAACTAATATAATAATAATGTTGGACAAATCACACAGCATCATCTAGCCCCAAGCTAAGCAGAGCTTGTGTTATGGGTACTAGATGACTGATATACTTAATACATTATACTACTTATATAGATATTTTAATAAGATTACTTTGTTCACTTTGATGACAAAGGGAGAGGTTTTGAAAATTACTATAATAGCAAGTTTTGTAAATACACTTTTACAAAACTTGCTATCAAGTGTTGTGTGATGATGATGATGCCATCCTGTTATCCCTAATCAGGGACATAGGGCTCTCAGAAGGGATTTCCACTTGGGACAATCAAATATTGTGAGATAATAAACAATATTTTATTTAAACACAATATTTGTGTGATGGTATTTTAAACAACACAAAGAATATAATTTATTTCATAAAGAAAATTCAAGAGGTAATAGTTAAAGCAATAATCTTACCATTGGTGTAGTTGCCTGGGCATCAAAATAAAGTGGTCGTCCAATTTCTTCATGTTTCAGAGAAAACTTACTATCAACTGTAAATTAGGAATAATGTATGTAAATTAGAATGTTACCCTCCTCTCTTGCCTGTGGATGCAGTAAGAATCTGCTATCATCAGCTGCGGGATACCTCAGGAAGATGGGCAGCAGCGTCTTTCCGTGTATCAACATCCCAAACTGCGCTCACCAACCCACCTGCCAAGCGTGGTGAGTATGGCAACAACCTCTCATGATCAGTACTTAGTGACCAATAAGGGAGGCCTTTGTCCAGCAGTGGACGTCCTACGGATGGAAGAGAAGAGTGCTAAGCCTAGGACTGGAACTAAAATAACAAAAAAGGAATAACCTTATCCAAAATTTTTACGGTTCCGGTGGGATTCGAACCCACGTCCGTCAAATGTATACTTGACGCTGCCAAGTGTGGTCAAACACTATAAAAATAACAAGGTTCAGAATATTACAGGAGGTTCTACAAAACATATAGTTTGGTTAGAAAACCCAGTTGAGGGTTCAGAAGTTATTTTAGTTCACAGTGCCATAAAATCTAAGACCCTTCCCATCATAGAAAGTGTAACCTTTATTGTGTAGTACTTTAGGTTAAAATAATGGACTTACTAGAATCGGAGAGAAGTCTTTCGCCTTGTAGAGCAATTATTATATTTTCTGGAGATTTTGCGATTCCCTTGAATAGATTTTGTGAAAATATGGGAACCAGAGCTTTCGTGAATCGAAACATTTTCAATTTATTCAAGTTGCATGTAAGTTTTTTAGAATTTCGGTTTTGTTTGCGACTTGATTGATTCCCATTCATTTAATTTTCCATTTTTTTTTCAAAATTCAGACAGCTTGACAGCTGTTGACAATGACATTTCAATCCCGAAGGCATTTTCACTTCTATAAACCCACCAAAATATTTGATAAAAAAAATGACATGGATTAAAATACCAATATTTTTAGCCAAGCGCATCCGGCAAGTATTCCATGAAGCCATGTATAAATTGTACACGCCATTTATCATTTATGTATGTGTAAAAGATTCGATGTAATAGAAGTTCTTTTTAATTTAACTGATAGGTACCTCGTCTATGTAGTCTCAGTGTTATCAGTGTAATTAGTTTTAAGTAATGTGTATTATTTTCATCTTGTTTCACTGTAATAAATTATTTTTCATTTTCATTTTCTCTGCATCTACAAAAGAAAAAAATATGTCAATCTGTTTAATTCTTATTTTGTCTTGTATTTTTATAATAAGGCTTTTTGTGTTCGGTATTAATATTAAACAATTACGCCAGAGTCAAGTTTATAAATTCATAAGTTATTTGGCTGGCCATGTTGGCGGCCATTTTTTCATACCTCGTATAGGTTTCATTGATATTTTTTTATTGTGAGATGTAGTCAATCCGTTAACTAATGTCAATGTCAAGTTAAAAGTTTGTTGTGTTGTGTTGTGTTGTGGTGTGCTGTGTCTGCCTGCATGCTAATCGATTAACTATTTTGTTTTATCGGTAGCAGTTAGTTCTTCCGTGATCGGTAGTTGTATGAATGATATTTATTTATAACTGAGATTAAAAACCTTATAGAAGTCATTTAGCCCGTCATCTAACGTTATTTAAAATGGTTTACTTGCACTTTCCCAATCACCTGACAGAGGAGGAACTGATGTTGCAAGCAAAATACCAAAAGCTTAAAAAGAAAAAGAAAGCTCTGCAAGCGTTGAAAGCTCCTAAACCTGAACCTGAAAAGCCCGTTCTACCCAAACGACCTACGGAAGCACGAGACGCTCGTGAGATCGCCAGAAAACTTATCAAAAGTGGCGCCATTCAGGCTTTAAAGAGCCCTCCAGCTACACCTCAAAATGCTACGTTCAAGAGGCCGCGTGCAGGTATATCTATTATTATTATGCAACTTGAAGAATAGCAATAATTGGTTTATGTTGTAGTTCTCATAACAAAAAGGGTTCTGAAAAATATATGTAAAATATTAGTAGCAACTTGCAAGCTAAAGGTTTTAGTGAATTCAAAGTATGATCTAAGTCATGTTCAAGATTCAAATGCATGGAATGTAGGGTAGAGGCTATTGGTGAGGAATATCTTGCGAATGTATTTTGATAGCCCTGGTCACTGTTGCAAGGTAGCGTGCATGTCTGTTATCTATACTAATATTATAAAGAGGTAAAGTTTGTGAGGTTGTAGGGGGTAATCTCTGGATCTACTAAACCAATTTTCAAAATTCTTTTATTAATAGACAGCCACAGTATTTGTGAGGCTATAAATTACTGCCCAATGAAGTGGGCACCGGGTCAGCTAGTAATGAATAAAGCACATAATTTAATTTGTTCACCATCCAAGCCTTATCATAACTGAGAAGAAGAATTTGTTCACTTCAGAAAACCGAAAACAGCCTGCCTGCCCTGTTTTACTATTTGGGTAATGGCCTCCTCCAACCTTCTATCAACTTCCCGCCACATTTGTCTATAACCCAAACTAACATCAATCAAGGTTATATGTGGAAGTGCTACTGTTTATAGTTTTTTGTATCTGTTTGTGATCACAATGCCAAGGACCAAGAGAAGTGGTAGCAGATGGAGGAGGCCTTTACCCAAAATAAGATTCAATATTCAGTAACACATTTATTTAAAATGTAAAAAAATTAAATAGAGGTTATTATTTCAATGGACCAAATAAATACGGGACTGCTAATGCCCATACTAGAAATTGACAGATTCTCAGCGTATTTCTAGATGGCGCTTTACCTTGAGCTACTTTTAGAGCCAACATTTCCGTTTAGAGCGCTAGCTGCTGACAAACAGTATGAAGTTCAAAATACGCAATAATTTTTTTGGTAAGAATTAGGTACCTTATGTTAGCCATTCATATTTTTGTACCATCTATATTTTTGACTGCTGTATCTTTGCGATCACTAAATCGTGTTATGGTTCGTTTAGGTGTTGGGGAATGACCAATTTATTAAAATTTGTTAAATCCTTATTCCTTGTGCCATCATTTATGGCTGAAACAATGATGATTTGTGATGGTACTGAATGACAAATACAATCAAAAGGGAGTCCAGCTGTGACATGCAGGTTGAATCCTGTGAGAATCAATAATATTGATTGTATTTGCTTTTTATAAAGCTTGTCCAAAATAAATATGTAATTTCAGGTAGAGAAAGGAAACTCAGCGGCTCCACTGGAACACCTGGTGGTGTGGCCTCCTACCAACCATTTAGTGCATCCCAGGAGCCGCCACCACCTGAAGAGAAGCCAGCCCCCAAAGTTAAATATCTCTATGATTCATTTGTTACCTCCAGGGAAAAGTAAGTACTCATCATCATCTGGAACCTAGTTTGGGTACTTGGCCTTCCTCTATTTGTGCTGAGTAATATCTATTATTATTTAATTAGTCTAAAAACTCCCTCATGGATCTCCAAGTATGGATGATGAGGAGGTGGTTGCTATACTCACCACGCTTGGCAGGCGAGTTGGCGAGCGCAGTATGGGATGTTGCTACATGGAAAGATGCAGCTTGCTATGCTGCTGCCCATCTTCCAGAGGTATACCTTAGATGATTCTTACTGCATCCATGGGCAAGAGAGGCAACATTCTACTGCCGGCACCCCATGGCAATGCTCTAGTCCTATTTGTATAAGTATTGTACAATAGGCTAAATTAGTAAATTTTAAGGTGTGCAATAAAGTATTTTCTATCTATCAAATGACTAATTTTTATTGTTAGTGTAGGTTAACAAAATCAATTGGACATGTATTTTTTCTTTTTTATCGTAATACAAACGTAACCGCGATAAATTATATCGAAATGTCGCGTGAAGTCACACGCTGGTACGTGACGACGTGCCTCGGTACAGTATTATGACGTCATGTCATAATACTGTATTGAATGACCCCTACACTTGCAACTCGCTATATCTAAGTTTTGTTTCATTAAATTGGAAAACCAAAAAATACGTGTCTATGATTTTTGTATTATCTAACTGACAGGCTAACTACCCTACGGGTATATCGAAATTCAAATCAAATCAAATCTTTTCTTTTTTGTTTTCTTTGTAGTTATTGTATATTACTGTTGTAATTGTATTTAGTCTGTCGGTTACATAATACAAAAATCATAGACACGTTTGTTCTGCTTTTCCAATATGATGACAATCATGCCTATTGTACATAAAATAATTTCAGGGGCGGTGAAGACAAAAGTCCTCGACCCGCAGCCGCTGGAAGTGAGACACCTACTGCCACTCGTATCTGCACACTCCAGGTCACGGGGCCGCGGATAAGTGAAGAAACTATCAGACGACGCCTGGCTGCCTACGAGTTCACTTTCACTCAAGAACCAGAAGATGAAAAGTAAAGTTTATAACCACAGATATAAGTACCACAGCATTAGTTATATTATAAGATATATACGTTTATTTTATCACACATAGTACAAGCAATCAAAACATATTAACTGTCTAAAACTAGTGACAAAAATAGTCACTATCAGCATGTGCTGTGGTAGGACTACGTGATTTCATCAGCTTTTTATGCATGCAACATTAACATGACTGAGCTTATGTCACTATTTGCCACTTTCAATAAATAGGTACCCAAGTTTGTGTTCAGAACTTTGTTTACACAAAGCTATACAGAGGAATACCGCCTTGACATATTCTCAACAAAATCTTCAAAACTTCAGTGGTGGATGTACTGAAATGCAATGCACTTATTACAGTACAGTGCCGCACACCGGTGGAATAGCGCCAATCATATTCTACACGAAATGTTAAAATCTTGAGTGGTGCATGTGCAGATGCAGTTTACAGTGCAGCGACGCGCACTGGTGTAATATCGCCTTTACATATTGCGCCTCTGAGCAATAGCTCATGTTCTATTTGATATGGAAGGCAGGACTTATTAGTCCTGCTTTCCATGTTAAATAGAACATCGGTATTTTAATTTTAATTTAAACACATTCGTGGCGATTCTGTTGTTGCTCTAACTAGCTAAAGCTAATTAAATTGACGTAAGATGGACTAAAATGACATATAGATATTCGGTTAGCGACGTTCGAAAATTAAAATGGAACAAATAGACCCGCTTTTACGCTAAATTTAGAAATCTTATATCTATAACTATAATTAGTTTATGGAAGTGTAAAACAGAATCGACACCATTTTACACATGGACATAATGTTACATTATATGCAATATTTACGGGATATTTACCATGATCTGATTCTCTTAGCTTTCCGATATTTCGGCGCAGGCACACACGCCATGATCAAAAAGAATCAAATCATGGTAAATATCTCGTAAATATAGCATATTAAAGTGTTCACAAGCATGATTTTATTTTTTATTTAACCTATGTTGTCCCACTGCTGGGCAAAGGTCTCCCCTAAAATCTTCCAACCATCCCGATCCTTTGCAGATTCCCACCATCCTCTGTCGAAGGTAACAAGTTCATCCCGCCAACGCTTCCTCGGTCGACCCCGACACCGCGTATGATAGTTCACAAAGTTATATAATGTTACATGTTTACAGGGCGTTCCTAACGTTCGAGAGTACAGAGGCGGCGACGCAGGCTAACACGGCCCTGGACGGGCTCGACGAGGGCTGGCGGGTGACGGTGGCGCGCCGCCCGGCCACCCAGGGCTCGTGGGCGCCGCAGGCGACGCCGCGCAACCCGCCGCCGAAAGACGCCAAGCGGTCCTTGGTGACTTATGACGACATCTTTGATTAATGTAAGTGTCTTCAAAATAGTCCTTCTCAAATCTGCCCCATTTCACCCTGTCTTTAGCATGTCGCATCCAGCGTCTGCCGGCGACCGTTCATCACACGTCAAGTGTCTTATATGACACCTTCCTATTAAAACAAATATTTAGAGTCGTGGGCGCCGCGCAACCCGCCGCCGAAGGACGCCAAGCGGTCCTTGGTGACTTATGACGACATCTTTGATTAATGTAAGTGTCTTCAAAATACGCCTTCTAAAATCTGCCCCATTTCACACTGTCTTTAGCATGTCGCATCCAGCGTCTGCCGGCGACCGTTCATCACACGTCAAGTGTCTTATATGACACCTTCCTATTAAAACATATATTTAGAGTCGTGGGCGCCGCGCAACCCGCCGCCGAAGGACGCCAAGCGGTCCTTGGTGACTTATGACGACATCTTTGGTTAATGTAAGTGGCATCAGTGGCATCTATATTAGTCCACTGCTGAACTTAGGCCTCCTCCAGTAGAGGTAGTAGATTTCGCTGAGACAGCTATTATAAATAAATAAATAAATATCTATTCTAATCAGCCTGTGGGATCCCACTGCTGGACAAAGGTCTCCCTTCCCTCTCTCCATATTTTTCGGTCTAAGGCGTTGGTCGACCAGTCACCACAGTATATGTCCAGCTCATCCCGCCATCTGCGCCTGGGCCGGCCGCGCGGTTGTTTTACCGCATGTGGGACCCACTCGGTGGCTATCTTTGCCCACATTTGGACACTTCCGACATGGACACTGGAGACTGATGACACTGACGGGCCACTGCTTAACAAACACCTCTTTAACATTGAAGTCACACATAGCCCCCTCTGCAGGGGATGTCTTAAGGAGGTAGAATCACCTGCCCACGCAGTCCTGAAATGCGAGGGAGTAGGGAGTGCAACTGACGCCACTCCATGAAGCCTAAGGAAGATTCTGCACTTCTGGTCGGAGTTGGGCTGGCTATCCTAGCTAGACACTTCACGCATAATGGACCACATTAGAGTCTAAATGCGGAAAATGGAGTCACACACATACATACAACACAGTGAAACATTTATATAAATAACAATACGTTATGTATGTATTATTAGCTTTATTATTACTAGCTTTTATGTATGTATTTATTTATATTTATTATGGTATATAGTTATTATTAGTGTGTTTTAGTTTAATAAGATTTTTTTTCTTGTGTAGCACACCTGCCTTTCTGGCTTCGACCTTTTTGGTTGGCAGGTAGATAATGCCTTCGGCATTATGCCCACCATTTGTATACTGTTTTTTGTAAATTGTGTGCAATAAAGAATTAAATAATAAATAATAATAATAATACGTAAAACAAATGAAAAATATTGAAATAAAGGCCTATATTATTATAATATAAAAAAAAAACCCGGTGGTATTGCATATATTTAAGAACTGCTAAATGCTTGTCACACATGTATGATTGTCGCAAGCATAAATCTCGAGTTGATATGATACTCATCGTGAAAAATAAAACCGTCAAAAGTTGCTGAAGTATCGCTGTTAACAGTTCTATCACATTAACTGATCATGTCCAGTTGATGATAGATTGTGTCTATATTTCAGCCAGTTTGATGTGCACACAGTATAAACGGTAGATCATTATCATCTCAGCCGTAGGACGCCCTCAGCTGGGCATAGACCTCATGAATCTACAAGTAGGTCCCAATCTGCAAATCCCCTCACCCCTCAAGATCAGTTCATGAGGGGTTGTTGCCATACTCACCACGCTTAGCAGGCGGATTGGCGAGTGCAGTATGAATTTTGATACACGGAAAGACTGCCCATCTTCCGGAGGTAGGTATCTCCGGTAGATAGATTCTTCATGTTTATAGAATGTTGCCTTGCCGGTGGATATACCACGGGCAAGAGAGAAGAGACAATATTCTACTACCGGCATCCCACGAGTTACGGATCATATTATCATGACGCTTTAGGCACTATTCTTAACCATTAGTTACTAATTAACCTAGAAATACACCGTTTATTTTTTCTACAAGTCAATCACTTCAAGGAAAATGGTGTACCTCTTTGTTTACGGGCGCTATTATCACCATTGCAATTGTGGTTTTCCGCTTTATTAACAGTATTTTTATTTAACTCCAAAGTTTCCTACTTTAATTACAGTCCTATAACGTCCTCTACAGGCAAATAATTAATATAATCGAATGACCCTTTCATTCGCATGTCAAAGGTTTTTGCATCGAGCAATGATGACGAGTGTACTTGATAAAATCTTCTATAAAAACTATGCAAATAAGAGGGTTCCTTATAATTTCTGTAATCTTTACATACACTCCTATTAGCAATAAAAGTTTCAGGGGTTTATCTCTGCAAACTTCGGAGATAAGGAGGGAACGTGGGTTTTTTCCAAAGTTTTTTGTAAATAAGTCAAAAACTATACGGCTTAAAGCAAAACTAAAAACTGTTTATTCATGTGCAAATTAATACCTTTCATATGATACCCACATGATCTAGTAACTTCACAAACATTTTGAAAACCCCCCTTACGGGGTGTAACACTTCTCTAAAAAACTATGCAAATTAGAGAGTTCGCTATAATTTTCCTATAAACTTTACATACACTTCTAATAGCTATAGAAGTTTCACGGGTTTATCTCTGCCAACTTCGGAGATACGGGGGGGAACGGTCGTTGTTTCAACATTTTTGTAAATAGCTCAGAAACGATACGGCTTAAAGGAAACCTAAAATCTGTTTATTAATGTGCAAATGAATACCTTTTTTAAACTTTCGCGATCACGACACATTATTAACACATATTTAACCGGGTATTTATCGCGCTATTTACCTTTATTATTGCCCGACGTTTCGACAGGATTGCACCCATCGTGGTCCCGGGAAGGCTTCCCGTCGGTCAATAATAAAGGTCAATAGCACGATAGATACCCGGTTAAATATGTGTTCATAAAATGAATACCTTTCACGGGTTTATCTCTGCAAACTACGGAGATAAGGGGGGGGGGGGAACGGTCGTTTTTTCAACATTTTTGTATATAACTCAAAACGATACTTAAAAACTATTTATTAATGTGAAAATGAATACCTTTCATATGATACTCAACACGACCTAGTAACTTCACTTAAAAATATTGAGAACCCCTATCCGGCCCCCCTGCAATCATAATAAGAATATTTTTTAACATTTGAACTATATTAGTAAAAAAGTGTTTGTTATCTTTAAACATTTCAAATTTCAAGTCAATAGCATCAGTAGTTCTCGAGATATCCATTTGTGACAGACAGACAGACAAAGTGATACCATAAGAGTTCATTTTTACCATTTTGGTCTGGAACCCTAAAAACGGAACCCTTATCCTATAAGGGTTCCGTCACTTTGTTGTCCGTCTGTTTGTCTGTCTGTCTGTCCGTCTGTCGGTCTGTCAAGACCCTTTATCTCGAAAACGATTGGAGGTATTGAGTTGAAATTAAAACCATCATCATCATCATCATATCAGCCGTAGGTCGTTCACTGCTGGACAAAGGCCTCCCTCATTGAAACCATATACTTACGCAAATCTACAGCCTCTTTAAGATGTGAAAAAATCAATATTCTAAGTTAACCTGAAAAAAGGTTACGATCGTTTATGCCGCAGAAAACGCATATTTCGACATCCTCAAAGGAATCAAAATTCAAAGGGTACTTCCCGTAGACCTAGAACTATGAAATTTGGCTAGGTATATCGTCGTATATTGTAGATACAGAGAAAAATCCAAAAACTACATTTGCAAACACATTTGCTATGGAATCATAAAAAAATGTGTTTAAAAAAGTACGAAATCATTCATCGAGGTTAAACAAGCTACCATACGCGTATGGTTGCTGAACCTCGATGTCTTTCTCTTTTTGTGCATTTTAAAACCACTAAATCAGCAAATTTATAATAATTATTATGTTCCTACATACCTACGTTACCCTCGGTGGGCGAGTCCAGCTCGCACTTGTCCTGTTTAATTTACTAATAAATCGGTAAAAACCAGCCCTTAGGAAGCAATTCAGTGTTATATGAGAAGAAATATTTCATAAACTACCTAAAAAGGCCTAAGTAAAAATAACTAACATCATCAATGCTGCTCTTAGGTTAAGGTATGTGCCCGACCTATGGAAAGTAGCAGAAGCCATAATGATAGCAAAACCGGGAAAACCACCTCGTGACGTAAAATCTTACCGACCAATTTCCTTACTTACTATGTCGAAACTATTCGAAAAATTATTACTTAAAAGACTGAAACCACATACAAGCAAAGAACCTTAGATCACCAATTTGGGTTCAGGAAAAAACACTCAACCATAGACCAGGTCCATAGAATTACAAATATAATAGAGGACACCCTTGAAAACAAAAACGTTTGCTCTACTATATTTCTACATGTAGCCCAGGCTTTTGATAAAGTTTGGCATGAAGGACTTGTATTCAAGTTAAGGAAAACACTACCTAAAGCATATGTAGACATTTTAGAATTTTGCATAACAGAGTATTTAGAATACGGCACGAAGATGCCTACTCAGAAATTAAAGAAATAAAAGCTGGGGTGCCACAAGGAAGTGTCCTAGGTCCGGTCCTGTACCTATTATATACTAGTGACATTCCAGAATTAAAAAATACTATTATAGCAACATTTGCAGACGACACTGCCGTAATGGCTGTTGGTAAAGCTCATTCAGAAGCGACAAAAAAGTTCAAGAGGCCGTCAACAAGGTACACGACTGGACGAAAAAATGGAGGATTAACTTAAATGAAACAAAGTCGATTCACATAAACTTTACGAATAAAAAAGAAGAGTATCACCCAATATTCATAAATCATAAGCAAGTGCCTTATGAAAATACAATCAAGTACCAGTAAGGTACTTGGTTACGCTTGGTTAACGCTTGATGCAAAGCTTCGCTGGAAAGCTCACGTCAAGAAGAAAAAAGATGAGTTAGAGCTTCCCTACAAACAGATGTACTGGCTGCTTGAAAAACAAGCTGCTTTATCGGTATATAACAAGATAACTATATAAACAAGTCCTTATGCCAGTATGGACCTATGGTATACAGCTATGGGGCTGTACCTACCAAAAAAAGTAACATCGACATCATTAAACGATTCCAAAACAAAGTACTCAGTGATATTGTAAATGCACCATGGTACGTAAGGAACAAAGATCTCCACCGGAACCTAAATATAGAAGTCGTTGCTATAGTTATACAAAAATACGCAGAAGCTCACGAAAAAATACTTCATCATTATGTAAACGTTGAGGCAATCCAGATCCTCGACAACACAGATCAAGTAAGAAGACTTATAAGAAAGACTTAAAAGAACTAAACTGACTGTACAATTATATATTTTTTTTTGTATCATCATTTCAGCCGTGATATGTCCACTACTGAACACAAGCCTCCCTCATGGATCTCCATGAGGGGTAGTTGCCATACTCACCACGCTTGGCAGGCGGGTTGGCGAGCGCAGTACGTAATGTTGATACACGGAATGACGCTGCTGCCCATCTTCCGGAGGTATCCCTTAGCAGGCTCTTACTGCATCCACGGGCATGAGAGGAGGGGTAACATTCTAGCGCCGGCACCCCATGGCATTTTTTGTATACTAGTCAATTAAAAATAAAATTCTCTATGTAGAGCTTAGTCACAAAGTGATTATGTTGTTTAACAAAATTTTATTTCTTGATATTTATGTGGCCTTTTCCGGACGATGTGTACGTTATGCAGTAAATACCTTTTGTGACAAATATAGACAATGCTTGAGTTCACTTATAGAAAGCCGACTATATTTTCTGTCGTCTAAAGTTTATATTTGCCACTAATCTGCAATACCCTATTTCATATATTTGTACCTAAAATAGTAGTTCTGTCAACAAAAATGTATCATCAAATTTTGTTCAGACACTACGCCGGCCGCTGACACTGCACGCTCGGCATGCTCGCTCGGCTCGTGTGCTGTTGTTGTAAAACAACCAGAACCTAACCTACTTTTTTGTGTTTTTGTGAGTCTAGGTGATCGATAAAATCATGCCCACCAAGAAATACTTAGCTTCACCGCATCATCTCGTAGCATGCAAAATATACTATTTAGCATGTGCCCCAGTTTCAAGCGTCCGAGTTAATGTTTCAGATAAAGTTGGAAACTAGTTTGGATGACCTTTGTAACAGATGATTCACCTATTGTTTCTCTGCTTTGTTATACGTTGCTTCCGATGAAATTAGTCACGTCATGTCTCACATTAGCGCAGGTCATCAACAAAGTGTACGGTTAAATAGCCTGGAATACGCGCATAAATAGCTACTTGCTTATAAACAGCGACCCGGATTGACCTTCCATATTTAAACGAGCAAGTTCGAGTTACAAAATGGCCTCCCTCAAAGTTAGCCTGTTGGTTTTTATGCTATTATTGGCTGTGAATATCGCATTTTCAAAATCAGTTCTTGTTTCTCAATCATCTCAGGAGAATTTTAATCGTGAAGTGACGGAAAAGAAACCTTCATCGTTCGGTAAATATGATAATTGGTTATAACACGCTATATCTATGTTAGATCGTGGATTTATATTTACAAAATTCTCAGGAGTTTCTTAGAAAGTTTTTTATTGACTAGACTGTCTCAATGTTGGGAAAAAATCTGTGTTCCACCTATCTCGGTCTTAACTTGTCTTCCTAGTTTTAATTGTTATAATATTAACATATTGTTTATAGTTTTGGTATTGTGAATATGGTCACGTTTTATGGTATAATTTAAACCACACATTGTTCACGGTTGCGTCGTGGCCCGTTCGCTTTGCTTGAACTTGCCTGGAAGTGCTGTTGCTTATCTCATTAGCGACAAACACAAAAGTATTTAAAATCTTTGAACATTTTCTATTAAGACATTTAATTTTATTCTATCAGCGTAAATTACAATATTGTTATTTTATGTTGGCACAAAAAAACTGTTTTTATCTATCTTATCTTATAAAAGTTATTGCACAAGCACAGATGTTACTTCCGTTGTCCTAAATTGGATGTATTTAATTCACATACAATAATTGTTTTATCTTTTGTTTCCAGAACATATAACACCCGATCAATCCGATCTTCTGATCAATCTGCGCACGCCATGCGAGTACGAAGAGGCCACTATAGACAGAACATGCCAGAACCTGTGCCTACCCAAGGGGTATACATATGGACTCTGTGTTAATCATGGTTGCTCGTGTTTATAATAAGACTGACATGTTTTGTAAGAATAGAAAGTTAGTTGCCTTTTTAAAGAGTTTTTAGTCCGTCATGTAGATTATTAATATTGTACACGTAGTTTTTTATATACTTGTAAAATATAACGGCGTTAAATTGGGTTCATATGCTGCGTGACGTCACGGCGTGTCTCAGTTTAAGGCACATTATGACGTCACCAGCCCCTACTTCTAAACCTAAATTATTTCATTTGTTTGGAAAAACCAATAAATCTGTATTTTTTATTATAATTGATGGTCTATACGTTAAATACCCTGTAATACATGTACGTATGTGTGGAAATTTGACTACAGTTATAGTGATACAAATTTTGATATTGCATACAATTTTTCCTTAGCCATAAAATTTATACATAATATGCATTAATGTTTACCGCAGCTAACGGTGGATGCACTTTCATAGACAATTAGAGCCTCAGTATTTAATATTATAATTAAGAAAATATATATTTCCTTAGGATTTTGCACTTTTGTCATAATTTTATTATCAAATATTATAATTATGGTTCTATTGAAGGACATTGAAACAAAAATAAATAGACGTTAGATACAGTTTTTATATTTTATTTAAAATACTTTATTATTTATATACTAGTAATCTGCACAGCCCAATATAGATTAATGAAAGAAAACATTTGTTGAATATAACAGTGTCTACTTCGATTCCTATTGTAAGGGTAGTGTTCATATGAACTTAACAAAACAAAACTTAACAAAAAGTTGTAGTACAAGGAACATTCATTGTGTCTTTGAAAGTTTCTTCGTCTCCTATTACTAGCATCCTTGTACCTAATATCATTCTTAAAGTTTTCAAAAAGATTTCCCTTGCTTAAACTTATTCTAATTGAATTGTTAGCTGATTTATGCTAAGTGATCCTTAGTTCTAAAACAAAATTAAAGTGAAACTCTTATCTATTTTCTCTTCCGCGCACCAATGACTATTTGAAACTTATTTGTCAGTTGTTTCAACACTAAACTTGCATTTAAATTATCACATAAACCTAATAATTTCCAACTACTTCGACTTCTCACATAATTCACGTGCTACAATATCAATGCTTGGGATTTGTGGTTTCACGTGTATCTTCTCTTCAGAAAGTGAATCAGCTTCGGCTTTGATTTCGTTCCAACTGTATTCAATATCTTCCTTGTTTGTCAGTCGAGAACAAACCACGAATCTGATTACGTACCTATCCCTATAGCTTCCCGCCACCATGAAAACTTTCTTCTTGTCTGTTAAATTCTTCAATAGTTTCTTGTTGAGTTTGTCTCCGGCCTTGTGTCTAAAGCAGACCAACCCCATGGAAGGTTCAGGTTCGACTATGAACCGATCGTCAGCTCGTACTAAGCTAGCAAAATGTTGCGCCAATGAGATTTGAGTTCTCACGAGGTTTCTCAAACCCTCAGCTCCATATATCCTCATCACAATCCAAAGCTTCAGTGACCTGAATCTACGACCTAGTGGCATCTGCCAATGTCTATAATCTGGTATCTTCATGTCGGTTTTAACATCGTCCAGGTAGATCCGTTGGACGTCGAAAGCATTGATGAGGTCGTACCCATTCTTCACCCACATAGCGGAGCAGTCGAAAGAGACCGGCATCCACTTGTGGGCGTTGACGTCGAAGGAATCGGCGTACTCGACGCCTTTCATGAGATGTCTGTACTCTGGGCACATGAACGCCGCGCCTGCGTACGCAGCGTCAACGTGCAGCCACACTCCCGCCTCGTTACAAATCGGTCCGATTTCGTTCAAAGCGTCGAAAGCGCAGGTTCCTGTAGTTCCCAGATTGACGACGACGTAGCACGGGATGAGACCTTGCGCTCGGTCCTCCTCCATCGCCTGCCTCAAGGTCTCTCCGCGGAGACATGCGTTTGAATCCGCTTTTAACAGTCTCATTTTCATGGAACCCAAAATTCCGGCTTTCTCGACGGAAGAGTTGCACTGGTCTGATGTGTAGGCGACGAGTTTCGGTTTGATTTCGTCTTCGTCAAGATCTGGATTGAGTTTTATTAGCTTGCGTACGGTTTTCTCTTTTGCGACAAGTAGGCCTACTAAGGTAGCTTCGCTTGCCGAACCCTGGATTACTCCGCCTCCTGGTCCAGATGAGCAGTTTAGAAACTCTTCTGGAAGGCCGATTAGTTTTCCCAGCCAGTTCATTGTTAGAACCTCTAACTCAGTACAGACGGGACTGGACATCTGAAAATAAAATAAAAAATTAAGTAAAACGTGAATATGCCAAGTCCGTCTTCGGTTCATGTTCAGGCCTTCAAGGACTAATTAGCATCATCATCATCATTTTAGCCGTTGGACGTCCACTGCTGGACATAGACTCCCTCATGGACCTCGCAAGTATTGCGGCTGGCAACGGCCTGCATCCACCGCAGACCTGCATAATGTCTGCAGGTCGTCCGCCCATCTGGTTGGTGGACGTCCTACGCTGCTTGGCTATGTCGGTGACCCCAGTTTTTCTACGTATCTCCTCATTGTTGATTTAGTCCCGTAGATAATTGGCATGTTACAATTAAGGTGTTACATTGAATCCCTTACCCAACTAAATCCAATAACAGATAATCCATCGGTGAGGAGGCCTCCCACCATGCTCGCATAAGATGTCCCTGTAGGGTAGAAAGCATGGAAACGGGGCGAATGCCAGTGTGTTATCTGAAAATCAAAACACATTACGTAAGTTATCTATGTGTCAATTTAGGAGGTAAGTTGGTTACTATATTATTAGGCTGAGGCCATACTACCTAGTATATTTTTTTGAGTTTTGTTGTGACTCGCGTACCTAATATGAGTGGCGAAAACGATGCATTCGGTTTCTTATAAAAGTCCTGTTTGTGCGTAATTGGTAATACGTTGAATGTAAGAATCAAGAATCAAAAAATACTTTATTCAGTGCGGCCGCATGGACCTTATTGACGCGTCACAAATTACAAAATAAAACAACACAAATAAATAGAATAAAGCACATAATTGAATCTGTTCACTGTAAATTGCGCAACTCAAAATAAGCCACTCGCGTCTTACAAAATTACGCTCGCTTGCCCACAGCCAAAAGACCCGCGGTCTGGTCAGGTAGAAGCTGCCGACGACACCTAGTGACTCGTTCTTTGGATAAGTCCGGGCCTAAGCTGAGAGGATTGTAGTGTATAGGCGTATAGGTGCTGGGCAAGACTTATATATTCCTGGCACTGCTAGTTACCTGGTTTGTGAAATAGGTTCATAAAACCTGTTATAGGTCACCGGTAAATAGATGGTTAGATCTAGTCTAGCTAAATGTTACTTTTAAACTCTTGCAATATCCTTAGCGTTTATACAGGTACAACGGATTTTTTCATGGCTAATGTCTATTTCCTTTATCGAACTGGCGCAGTCGAAGGCAGAATCCATTATTTACATCGATTTTTTTAATTACCGGCGTCATTATTGACCTAGGAAAAACATAATTTAAATAAAATTAAGTTTCCTTCAAGGGTCTTTGAAAAAGGTTGCTGTATTCTTACCCCGGGCAAGATGTTTTCCTTAAAATCTTTCATGATATCTTTCCAATCTTCTGGCTGCTCAGGCGCATCTTGGGGAAGGAGGTCTAGAAGGTATCCTGGCTCCACCGAAGGGAGCACGTCTCTGAAAAACAAAATATCTGAATGCTCTTACATTTCTATAGTATTCTATTCAAATACGAAACTATAAAAATAAAATATTTTGGTAACGTTATCTATCACTGAACAGAGTTAAGAGGGAGGAAAATTTATATTGGCAAATATTTTATGTTTTATCTTATTTAGTCCACTTAGATGTTTAAGCAAAAATAGTTTAAAAATCAACGGAAAATTATAACATTGTTTCGAAACATTTCCATGGACAGGAACGAGAAGAAGGCTACACAGTACAGTAGTAAATTATACCAGATATCATTATGTCCGTCTCCATCGTGCGATTGAACTCGTTAATTATAAAATTGCTTATGAATCTAATCGATGGAGCTAGTAAAGGTAGCAATAGTGCTGTCATTCATTTTCAATTCTGTTTACCAACAATAAACTAGCATTAAGGCTATCTGTGTTAGTTTATACATGCCGTGGGGTGCCGGCAGAAGAATGTTACCTCTCCTCTCTTGCCCGTGGATGCAGTAAGAATCGTATAGTTAAATATAAATTTATATATACATATACATAAACATTTTTATATATATATATATATATATATATTTTATACTTAAACTTGCCTATGGATACCTCAGGAAGATGGGCAGCAGCGTCTTCCGTGTATCAACATCCCGTACCTACTGCACTCGCCCCTGTCGAACGTGGTGAGTATGGCAATAACCGCTCATGGTCAGTAGGTACTTAGAGATCCATGAGGGAGGCCTATGTCCAGGCAGTGGACGTCCTACGGCTGAGATGATGATGACGGCCATCTTTTAGGTGATGTGGAACTATTTTTGACGTTTTTCTCGCTATTGAAAACGTCCCTTCAAAAAAGACGATAAAAGTAAAAATAAAAAAAAGTGTTATTTGTCTTGTCTTTTTATTTTATGGCTTTTTGTGTTTGGTTTAACACAATTCCGCCAGTGTCAATGTTATTTTGTGTAACAAAATAGTCTGAAACCACAACTAACGCCATCTATGTGATTGTCTATGTAAATGTGTCTGTTGAGAATAAATTTAGTCTGTGTGCGAACTTGCTTGCTACGTGTTTTATTATAGGTTATGGGCCCAGTCCCGTTTTTTCAAAAAAGGTTAGATAATCAGTAAAAGTGAATATTCGTAACATTTATAGTGCACAGAAGTATGGCAGGAAATTACTCCGTAAATGTGCCGAAGTTGAAAGGGAGAGAAAATTATGACGATTGGGCGTTCGCCGTCGAAAATTTTCTAATTTTGGAGGGAATTGACATCGCGGCCAGCACAGTTTTGCCCGATATGGACGACAGGAAGGCTAGAGCGAAGATGATCATGACGATCGACCCATCACTGTATGTCCACATCAAAAATGAAACCACGGTACATGCTTTGTGGCAAAAGTTAAAGTCTTTGTTCGACGACTCCGGATTTACACGAAGAATCAGTTTACTTAGAAACCTGATCTCTATTCGTTTGGAAAGCTGTGATACGATGACCAGCTATGTAAATCAGTTAGTTGAAACAGCGCAGAAGTTGAAAGGTACCGGCTTTGAAATAAACGACGAGTGGATCGGATCGCTTCTGTTAGCCGGACTTCCAGAAAAATTCTCTCCTATGATAATGGCCATCGAGCATTCCGGTATGGTCATAAGTGCAGATGCTATAAAAACCAAATTATTGGACATGAGTGCCGACGTGGATATCGTCAAATCGGAGGGCGCATTCATTGCAAAAAATTCATTTCGGCAGAAAAGTGGTTTTGGGAAAAATGGCGGCAGTAACGGAACGTCAAATTCAAGTCCGAACAGTAATGTCAAACCAGCAAAAAATATAAAGTGCTACAAATGCAAACGCATTGGACATTATAAAAACCAATGCAAATTCAACGATATGCAGAAAGAACCGAATGCATTTAGTGCAATGTTTTTATCCGGAGATTTCAGTCCAAGTGATTGGTATATCGACTCGGGCGCAAGCACTCACATGGTGTCGAATAAAAACATGTTGTCAAATGTTTCTTACCAACCAAAAACAAAACAGATTATCGTAGCAAATCAAGAAAGTGTTCAAGTGCTGTGTTCTGGAGATCTACAGATTACGACTCGTGTTGGAAATTCAGAGTACGACATAAATGTGAACAATGTTTTGTGTATACCAAACCTAACCACAAATTTATTGTCAGTAAGCAGAATTATGTCCAGCGGCAACAGGGTGTTGTTCCAGCAGAATGGATGTTGCATATACAATAAAGACAATGTCTGCATTGGTGAAGGTTGTTTGATTAATGGTGTCTACAGATTAAACATTGTGAAGTCTGGACAGTTGTTAGCGGCTGCAGTAAAGATTTCAAGTACTACTTGGCACAGACGGTTAGGTCATATAAACAGTAATGACCTAAACAAGATGAAAGATGGAGCAGTTGAGGGCTTGTCATATCAAGAGAAGGCAGATATCAGTAAGTCAAACTGTACAGTATGTTGTGAAGGCAAGCAAGCCAGGCTTCCCTTTCCTCGTAGTTTGACAAGAAGCCAGGATCTTTTAGAATTGGTTCATGCGGACTTATGTGGGCCAATGGAGAATGCATCACTTGGTATGGCTAAATACTTCTTATTGTTCGTAGATGACTATAGTCGAATGAGTTTTGTGTATTTTTTGCAATCCAAAAGTGAAACATTTACACAATGGAAACAATTTAAAGAAATGGTTGAGAAACAAACATCAAAAAGGATAAAAATACTCAGGACTGACAATGGAGGTGAATTCTGTTCTGCAGCAATGGAAAATTACTTCAAGCAGTGTGGCATAGTTCATCAGAAAACAACACCATATACGCCTGAACAAAATGGGCTGTGTGAGCGATACAATAGATCAATAGTAGAAAAAGCCCGCTGTCTTTTATTTGATGCTCAATTGAAAAAAAGATTTTGGGCAGAGGCTGTTAACACAGCTGTATATTTAAAGAATCGTTCTTTAGCTGCAAGCTTGGACCAGCGTACCCCTTTTGAGCTATGGACAGGCAGAAAACCTGACATAAGTCACTTACGTGTGTTTGGTAGTCCTGTTATGGCTCATGTACCAAAAGAGAAGCGCAGAAAATGGGACAAAAAGGCCAAGAAAATGTTATTAGTTGGATACTCAGAAAACACAAAGGGATATCGACTGTATGATTATGTTTCAAGAACAGTAATTGTTGCAAGAGACGTTGTGGTCATGGAAAACATAAATGACAGTTCGACAACACATGTAACTGTAGAGGAAAAAGAAACAGAGCAGCAGGATGTATCAGTGGAAGATCAACCAGGGACTTTGGAGAGATCAGTCCAAGATGATACATATATTGCAGAGGACTCATCAACAAATTCTGATGAAGAATATTTTGAAACATCAATAGAAAAAAACATAGGAAATGACACCCTGGAAGTTATATCTCAGGAGAAAAATCAAAATAAAATACCAACACGTATAAAGAAACCACCAGAAAGATATGGTTATGCAAATTTGTGTATTACAGAAGGAATTACTGGAGATGATATTTCTCTCACCGAGGCGATGAATGGACCAGAAAAAGTGCAGTGGCAAAGTGCAATGAAGGAAGAGTTAAAGTCTTTTAGTGATAATGACACATGGGAAGAAGTGGACAGACCAATTACAGGTACAGTGGTAAAAAATAAGTGGGTTTTTAAAAAGAAATATAATAGTGAAAGTGAAGTGCGTTACAGAGCTAGACTTGTAGCAAAAGGTTTTACCCAGAAGAAAGGTTTGGACTTTACAGAGACATTTTCACCAGTGCTCCGATATTCAACATTGAGATTACTTTTTGCTACTAGTGTCTTACTAGATCTAGATATTAACCATCTGGATGTTCCTACTGCCTTCTTAAATGGTTTTTTAGATGAAAATGTATTTATGGAAATACCAGAATATTCTGATATAGAAAATTGTGAGAATAAGGTATTAAAGTTAAAAAGAGCCATTTATGGGCTTAAACAGTCAGCTAGAGCTTGGTACACCAGAGTTGAAGACTGTTTATTAGGTTTAGGTTATATTAAGTCAAAATATGAACCTTGTCTTTTTATAAAATCCAATAACAACATAAAAATCTTTATAGCCCTGTTTGTGGATGATTTTTTTGTGTTCTACAACTGTAAATTAACTTATGAACTGTTAAAAAGTGAGTTAGTATCTAAATTCAGAATAAATGATTTAGGTCAGATCAAACAATGTTTAGGTATGCAAGTAAATGTTAAAAAGGACTGTATTACTGTGAACCAGGAGAAATTTGTAGAAACTATCTTAAAACGATTTAATATGGAAAGTTGTAAATTTTCAGATACACCTATGGAAGTAAATTTAAAATTAGAAAAAGATGAAAATAAGAAATGTAATACATTTCCTTATCAAAATTTGATTGGAAGCCTTATGTATCTATCTGTATTAACAAGGCCAGATATATCATTTAGTGTTAGTTTCTTAAGTCAATATAATAACTGTTTTAATGAAGCTCACTGGAAGCATTTAAAAAGAGTATTAAAATATTTACATAAAACTAAAAGTTATGGTTTAGTATATAAAAGAGATGATTGTAAATTAAAAGGTTATGTGGATGCTGACTGGGCATCTTGTACAATAGATAGGAGGTCTTATACTGGCTTTTGCTTCATGATGTCAGGATGTGTAATTTCTTATGAATCAAAAAAACAAAAAACTGTTGCATTATCTAGCACAGAAGCAGAGTATATGGCCATGTCGGAGGCTTGCAAAGAAGCTATTTATTTAAAAAATGTATTGTGTGAGATAAATAATGAAGATTGTTTACCAGTACCTTTATTTAGTGATAGCCAAAGCTCTCAAAAATTGGCAGTTAACCCATTGTTTCACAAAAGAACAAAACACATTGATGTCAGACATCATTTTGTGAGAGAATGTGTAGCCAATAACCTTGTAATAATTAAATATATACCAACCTCTGTAATGCCAGCAGATTTGTTAACAAAGAGCCTTGCTTTTAAAAGGCATTTTGAATTTCTAAGTATGATGGGATTGTCTAGAGTTTAAGTTGTTTTAAATTGTATGTAATGTACAGATTATTTTGTTAAGAGAAGGTGTTATTTTGTGTAACAAAATAGTCTGAAACCACAACTAACGCCATCTATGTGATTGTCTATGTAAATGTGTCTGTTGAGAATAAATTTAGTCTGTGTGCGAACTTGCTTGCTACGTGTTTTATTATAGTCAAGTTAATTTATAAATTCGTAAGTTGAAATCTTAGATTATTATAAATAATTTTGACACAAAATGTCAACACAGAAACATTTCTAGCTGCCAAAAAAAAAAGTGTTATTTATGTATATGGAGCTACTGAGCGTATTTAGCGCGGTTACAATACCTAGTACTGTCATTGTATATTGTATTTACTATTAGTAAAAAAAAGTTTTCTATTAGGTTCTAATGTATTGTCTATGGCCTTGATTAATTAAATTATTATTATATAAAGATTGGAGGCATTTTAAATGAAGAAAATATTAATATAAGTTAATCGAAGTTTTCAAAGTTTATGTATCTTTTTAATAGAGCTTATAACTGGTAGCACCATCTAGCGTTGATCCAAAACGAAATCTAGTTGAAAGATTATTTTTGATAGGTATTGCTAAACATTCGGATCCTGTCCGTGCGCTTGACACCCAGGATGCTGCGCTCCATCGCTCGCTGACAAACTTTGATACTAGGATATAAGACTGGGATCGCGGAAGTAGCTCTGAAAGCTGCTAAGCTGAAGTGGGACTGGGCTGGCCACATCTGCCGCATGCCGAGTGGGCTGAGGGCAAAGATAGTCACGGAGTGGCGGCCTGACCCGGCGAGAAGGCGACGCGGCAGACCGAAGCGCAGATGGCGGGACGAACTCGATCAGTACATCGTTGACTGGAGGGAAGCAGCTCAGGATCGGGATATATGGAGGGAATTGGGGGAGGCCTTTGCCCACCAGTGGGACCCAAATGGCTCATAATAATAATAATTGCTAAACATACAAAATAGATTTAAGAACCCATAAAATGGCGTATAATAGCTGAACGTCCTACTGCCTAGCTCGAATATTCCATCAAATATCTTCTAATTTCTGAACCCATAAAGCGCTTGAACTTGTCCGCTATACATTAGACACCAGCCCAGCACAACAGGCAGATAAGGTAGGTAGGTAAGTACCTATACTTAGCGTGGATTTAGTTCACGTCGCAGTAACGACCAGTTTTTGCATTTCTATTGAGGACTCGATGACGAGAGATATTTTCCATTGTTTACGTTCTTAATGTTCATTCATAGGTAATACTGAGATCTTCATTAAGTCGGTATATAAACCTAGGTAGGGAGACTTATTTATGCTGTGTTAATTTCGCAGGTAAAATTATGAATACCACCTTTAAAAATTTAATTTTTTAAAAAGACGATTTTACTTCACTTTTGGAATTTAATAAGGCTCGTCTGGTTGAAAATCTCGTGCAATGCCGCAAGATTAACAGTTTTTAATAAAAACGAGATTTCTTTATTTATACAAGTTCTCAAATCGTTTGTATTTTTTAAATAATCTTAGTTACCTCGGAACACCGTCATTTACGAACCGATTAAAAAAATATTTTTTAATTCGACTATGATACACTTCCAGATTGGTCTCATTTTCAACCGACTACAAAAAAGGAGGTTGTGAACCGCCTTTTTAGTCGTCTGTATTTTGTTTTTTAGGGTTTCGTAGTAGAACAAGAAACCATTATAGTTTCGCTCTGTCTGTCTGTCTGTCCGTCCGACCGTCACCGGCTTTGCGAAGAGACTATTAGTCCTGGAAAGCTGTAATTTTGCATGGTCATTAGAATAACAACGCCGAGATAACGCTACAAAAAATGCAGAAAAATAATATTTTTTTTTGTTTTTGTCTCGACTGTTGGTAGATTCCTCTAAAATTATTGTTTGGTGCAGATAACAGCTAGACAAAAAGTTATGAGCCTTCAAACATTACAAAAAGGGGTAAACCATGATTATAAGCTTTTCTTTGCATTCCATTAAGAAAAAAAACTAAAAGTGATTGAAGACTTAGGATTTTATCGAAACATCCTTGGTGTATGGCCTTTCGAACCGTATGTAATTTGTTTAATTAAAAACAAAACTTAAGAGTTATTGATCATCTATAGTGCAAAACGGGAATTTTGATGTAATTCGATGTTTGTGAAATGTAAAATGTTTTGCAAAATTCATCATGTAATCTTGGTAAAAATCAGGTGCTTACCCAATACACTATCGATTTTTAAGTGTTGCCAGTTTCGTCTATCCTACATAAAGTAATTGGACTCCAAAGTTTTCAAACTCATGAAAATCGGTTATAAAAAAAATTTAAATAAAAAAAATCTATGGGGCCTAGGTCAAATCATTTGGGCTGTGTAGATAGCTGACGACCCCACCTATCTGCCAATTTCGTATGTTCAACGGTCTGCCGAATACCCTGTATACAGGGTACAGGGATTGGTAAAGCTAGTAGTATACAGTATACTGCTAGCTTTACCAATCTGCAAAAATCATGAATGTAGTTTTATCTATGAACTTTCTAGGAAAACTATAAGGGTTAAGCTAGCTTTTCAAGTATCGGAGAAATAGTCGCTCAAATTAGTGATGCGGTTTCTCAAATATACCGGAATACTTTATAGCGAAAACACAATTAATTCCTGATAATAGATATGTTTTGGTAAACGTAAAAATACTCCAACTTCTAACAACCAGGTCTACGGTTAACTACAAATCCCTTCGTAGCGCGTGGCCCGACACGCACCTGGCCTAATTTATTTTTATCTTTGTTATCTCAGAACTCCGTCGTTTATGAACCAATTTGGAAAATTATTTCGAGTTCGAATATTTTATTTTATTTAACTGAAGGACTTAATGTCGCTGGGCGACCACATCGTCCCATAAAATCTTATGACAAAAAACATAACTCCAATACGAACTTAAATAACATAAAATAAACAAAAACAAAATAAAAAAACAGCTTAGTTACTTAAACCTATAGTGGCTAATTGGGAGTTCGAATATATCGCTCATTTTGTGCAATAACGACGAATTTACCTACACTTTTTGTCGAAATTAAATCAATCCGCGGTCCCAATACCTAGCGGTCCCAATCGACGGAAGCCTCATGTGCCGAAACTAAAGGTGTACTCTAATGGTATACCAATGCAAAATTTCAGCTTAATCGATGTTCAAATTTGTCATGTAAGATTTCACTCCGACAAATACTTATACAAACGTCTGTTTATTCATTTAATTTTTATGGAAAGCTTCAAAAATACTGAAGATTCCCTAAAAACTCCAAACTAAGCAGAACTTGTACCGACACTGATGTCATAATATTCACACACATTATTTTATTTAATCACCTGTGGTGGCGACCTCCGCGGCGCAGTTGGAAAATACATAATTTAGTTAGGTAATCCGTCGGTTGAGACAAAAGAAGCTACGACTTACGGGCTCATTTCCCACCGCGGGACAAAAGCTGTGTTGGCCGAGTGGTATGTGCCCCCGAACTTCAATTAAAAGGTGAACTGATGGATTTTTTTTCTTGAAAAATGTGTTTGTGCAAATCGGTAAAGTAAAACATCTTGAGGAAACTCGCGGCTTAGTTTGCTTCAGACGTAATTGATCTGTTATTTCATCTGACTAATAGCCGAAGCTGGGAGGATGGTATAAGTGCTGGGCAAGCCAAATCTATCTCACAAGTTTTATCATCAGTTGTGGAATTAACTCCCATCTGTGGTATTCCCTCGGAGCTTCGAAATGGGGTCCTTCAAAAGGCGAATATTTTCCTTCCTCAAAAGCCGGCAGCGCATCAACCTCGGCTCTAGTGATGCAGATGTCCATGGGCGACGGTGACCACTTTCCATCAGGTGGCCCGTTTGCTCGTCTTTCAGCTTATAATATATATAAAAAAACAATATCCCAGACAACGCAGCGTCCCGTATACCACGAATACCCGTTGCTGGCGATGTATCGTCAGCGATATACCTGGAATACTCCGGCATTTCATGATATTGCGGGTAGGTATAATATCCGCCATATCGTTCGAAGTTAAAGTTTGACGATTTGCCGAAGGAGGTTGATAATGGATCTAACATGTTGTAGGAATATAATCTAAAAGGTTGTAGCTAAGAAGTACCTCAGTGCTTTCATCTCAGCCGTAGGACTGCTGTCCACGTCCACTGCATTTCATATTACATGACATATTAAATTTATAATTAATTTTGCCTGTTAGGAAAGCAAAATATCAAAATTTTGCCTTTCTAACAGGCTAATGTTGATACACGCAGAGACGCTGCTGCCCATCTAAATTAAAAATAATTTAAGCGGTCAATAGATGCCCCCAGGTCATCTTTATTCACTAGGTCAAGGTCATCAGATTCTATTAAGATTTCAGACCAATGCAGCTTCATAGCTGCATAGATAAGACTGAGATATATATAATCATCTCGGCAAGTACCGGAGTTAAGTACCTAAGTACTGGAAACCTTTAATACTATATTTTTCGATACTATTAAATACCTATTGTTTCTGTTCTCATAATTTGGTGTACAATAAAGTGTTTTCTATCTATCTACATATCTGTCATAATATATGGTGGAATACGGAAAAAAAATCTCAGTATATTGTAGCTTATATATACCTATATTTTTCCAAACTCTCTGAATGCACGTCAAAATTACGGGTTTGACGACTTTGGTCCAAAATAAAAAATGGCAGTATAATAATGTCCAAATGAAAAAATTACATAGTAGAAAAATGTCCACATGAAAAAATTACCAAGTATAATAATGACAAGGTATAAAAATGTCAAGGATGAAGTTTGTTAAGTTAAAAAAATACTACAAACTTAGAAATATCATATTTTTTTGTACATGCAAATATGACATAAGTATAAAAACTATGATGCTCTTTCATATTTATGAGCAGACGGGCCACCTGATGGGAAGTGGTCACCGTCGCCAATGGACATCTGCAACACCAGAGGCGAAGCTGATGCGCTGCAGGTTTTTAAGGAGCGAGAATACCCGCCTTTTAAAGGACCCCATATCGTACTCGTAGCTCCGAGGGAATACCGCAGATAGGAGTTCGTTCCACAGCTTGATCGTTCGCGGCAAAAAAGAGCACGAAAAACGAGTGGTTCTGGAGAACCAGCTATCCAGATGGTGCTGATGAAAATTCGCTTTATGGCGAGTAGCGTACCTTCTCCGCCGAAGGAAACTGAAGAAGCGAAGTCAGTCGCAGCCTGGACACGCTCAATGAGTCGGTCGGTTGCGGTGTAACCACTGTGAGACCTATATAGACATGCATATATACGAGTTTGGCCTCCGTAATCAACACGAGTCCAAATAACAGATAGGTAGCCTTCAAGGTTGTTCAACCGACGACAGCAGATATCCTCTCTCACATACATACATACTCCAAGCAAGACGCCGCAAGAAACATTGCTCCAGTTTGTAGCCAGGGAAATTAAGGTATGCAATGTCGGTCGGGGGTGGAATCTGAGCCTCGGTGAGAAATAAGACTTTGTTCTTGCGACTAAGATTGACGGTGGGTCTTATAAATTTCGAAGTATAATAATATAGTCATACATAAATCATGAAAGGTAACCATGTAATGCTAGATACTACGAAGCCCTTATTTTAAATTACATTGTTTTACGAAGGCCTTAAATAAAAAAAAGTTTTTGTAGTAAGAACCCCATTGTATAGGGGGCGAAGCCCCCTATTATGCATAGCGCTGTCTGTCTGTCTGCGCATGACACGATTACAACTTATCGCGTTGACCGATTTACATGAAACCTTTTTTGTTAGAGAGAGAAGGATACTGATTGATTTTGGTGTCCCTAGGGTCACAGGGACTGGAGTTATTGTGACCTCAAAAGGTCACCAAAGGTTAAAAATGGCATTTTTCGGAAACCTTCGCCCCCTTTTCTGTTACCCCCGTACTAACGCTTTTTTGATAAAGTTGCATGTTATTATGATTTTAATGACTCGTTTAACTTCATGGCAAAACAAATCTTCATTAAATCAAACATGAATGTGTTATTTCTTAAGATTATCAAAATTAGCGACTATGACATAAAAGTACCACTACCAAGATGTTTTTATTAACTAGTCATTTCTCTCAATTAGGTATAAAATACTAAAATTACACTTAAAATATAGTTATGTGTTGATACAACTGCTAGGGACATACCATACCACAAAAAATGCTATATACTTAAATATTATGTAAAAGTTGTTTATTTTTTTTGTAATAGCTATGACAAAAACGCTGTCGGCCTTTAAATCATGAAATAAATGTGTCAGATTTAACATTTAGTGTAAGCTAGATCCTCCAAATTCAAGCTCGTAATCTCCCAGTTCAAATTTAATAAATGCGCATAATATAATCGAATGTATCAGTACCTTGTGTATTGACGTGATAAAATGCAATTATAATAAAAACTGAACTCAAAGTACCTACATATAGGTACCTATACTATGCAAAGTTGTTAAATAAACAAGAACAAGCACCTAATACTTTAACTAAGAAGGTTTAATTAATCGGTTAGGTACTATGATTCAAACAAAGCAGATAATGTGCGTGCTCCATAATTATGAACGCATCACCAATCAGTGGTAAAAAGAGGAGGTTCAAAAAAGACTGGAACTCTCCATAGATGGGTAAACATTTTTTTTTCGTAGAGACATACATAATTCTATACGATTATTCTTGAATAAGTATTTTAAAAGTTCTGCATGTTTAATTTTTGCAAATTTTTTTGCCTAGCTGTTTTTTTTAAACTGGCCGAATTATTTCCATTCATCCTCGTTTTCTTCGTCTTTTTCATCAAAGGTAATTTAGTTAAAAAACAAAACAAAACACGCAGAATTGTATTATCTATCGATTGGTGCACCACTGTGCCATAATTATATTATTTATATAATTAATGGAATCAGGCGTTACTTTGCGGAAATCCATGACAATAAAATGCAATGAAAATATTTAGTTTTAATTCCGCTTATGCGCATAAGCGTTGCATTTTATATTATTTATGTTAACATTCGAAGTGTCAATCTGAGATAGGAGCAGCGCACTAACCTGTCTCTAATATTCTCAACATAATCAGCAAGGAGGTCCACCGCCGCCGTTCCAAACTCTCTGAACTGTTGTGCTTCCATCAGTAACACTGCACTATCACGAGTCACCAAGCTATTCAGAAGACGTTTATCAAGACAATGGAGGTGCGATCAGATTGCAGACTGCTATATAGGGAGCCGTTGAGCAGCTTTCTACGGTGCACAAGTTGCTTTGCTTGTTACTTCGCTGTAGGTACAGAACGTCATCATGAGACGTTATGAGAATTGCTCCAGGCTACACTCGCTTGGTATCATTTAGTTTTATTTATAAAAAAATAAATAATCCTTAACATTTTACATAACACCATCTAGCCCCTAAGTAAGCCAAGCGTGTGTTAGGGGGTTAGGGGTAGTGATAGAATACTTTTTTGTATTATAAAAGGTCCATAGAAAAATACCATACCAATGTATGCACATACTGTCCATACTGTCTGCAGAAAAAACTACAAATAATTGGTCCGCGGCGGGATTTGAAATCGCGACCTCCAGCGTCTCATTATTATTATTCTATGTATTATTATTATGATTGTAGTATTTATATATTTATGTAGTGAGTATGTTTATCATTTAAGTACTTAGGTTGTTATGTATGTAGGTATATTGTTACATACATACATACATATATATTATATGTATATTGTTATAAATTGTATTATGTATTCATCTCTAGGATGTAATACTTATATCGTTACCTATTTATGATTGTAGTATTTATAAATTTATGTAGTGATGAGTATGTTTATCATTTAAGTATTTAGGTTGTTATGTATGTAGGTATATTTTTATCTATTTTTATTATCTTATATCCTGTCCATCCAAAGGTTGTCTGGAAGAAATCGCTTTTAGCGATAAGACCGCCCATTGTATGTTATATTTCTCTGTTTCTCTTTGTGAAATTTATGTTATATGGTGAATGTACAATAAAGAGTTTATCTATCTATCTAACACTCAGGGGTGAAGTAATGTTTGTGGGACTCTAATTCATAGCTGGGTACCTGGGTACAAAATTATCCAACTTAAGGAGTTGGTTCACAGTTACCTATATGTATTTTTTTAATAAATATGGAATGATTCCTGGAAAAAATAACTTTTGATTGTTTTACCAGCACTTGATGAGCGAATTTATTTAAATATTAACATAAGTACATATAACCGGGTATTTATCGCTTCCCGGGACCATGCTTGGTGCAATCCAAGCGAAACGTCGGGAAGGTTAATATGTAGGTATGTTAATAATGTGTTGTGATCGCGAAAGTTTAAAAAAGACGAATGTTTAATTTTTCGTCTTTGGCAGCCATCTTCACATCAACAAACGATATTTTCATAGAAAACTGACGAAAACCCGTCAATTAAGTGTTGATTAATTGACGCATATTATATTAAATCATCTGCATTTATTGTCGTGGGGTGCCGGCATTAGAATGTTACCCCTCCTCTCGTGACCGTAGATGCAGTAAGAGCCTGCTAAGGGATTCCTCCGGAAGATGGGCAGCAGCGTCTTTCCGTGTATCAACGTCCCGTACTGCGCTCGCCAACCCGCCTGCTAAGCGTGGCGAGTATGGCAAACACCCCATCATGGAGATCCATGAGGAAGGCCTGTGTTAAGTAGTGGACGTTTTACCGCTGAAATGATGATCTGCATTTATATAGTACAGTATAGAGTTTGGCTTAAAACTAAACATAATAGAATAGAGCAATATTTACAAAAGGTACCTGTTAGACAGCAGTTTGCATTGTGCTCAGGCGGTACAAGACCATCGCCGATTCAGTAGTAACCTGTAGCAGGTTAGAAACTGCTACAGGTTAGTACTGTAGTACTGACACACACACCTGTACATTTTATTGTCTATATTTTTCGTAGACGCTTGATTTTAATTAAGATTAAAGTTAGTATTTAATTTATTTGCTTCTGAAAAACAAGCAAATAAATTAAATACCCTTTACAAGCTTCTAGGTACCTACGTAGGTACTGGTCCACAACAAAAATTTGTTTTTTTGCATTCGTAATCATTTTTAATTCACATCTATTTTTATGACTTTATTTTTCCTTTTGTTTGTAATTAGTTAGGTAATTTATTTTGTAGTTGATTTTATTTTTCAAATAAACGATTTTTATTATTTTTATTTTTAATGTAGTAAACGTAACTTTGCCATCATGTGGGATGTTGACTTAGCTACTACCATTCCGATCTTTTCGTTATCGGACTCATAGCGAAGATTGTCCCGCAACGGGAATCGAGCCCGTTTCCTTCTGCATCAGTCGGCTATTAGACCAACTAAGCCACGAAGGTAGTCACTAACTTACTATATTAGTTTTGTGTATACATATTTACAAAAAAAGCTATTCCGAAATAATCACACGTATAATAGTCATTGTATGGAACCTCCATACAATTTGCGATTAGGTAACAATAAAACGAGCACTTCCTTGTATCTGCACTGCTATAAGGAAGAAAACAGATCGCATGTTGCGAAAGGAGGTGAAGGACGGTATATCTAGGTATTATTTACACGGAGCTTTGAATTTGTATTTTTCTTTTATTATAACAAAAACACGGGAATTTATCACGTAATACCAAAGACGTAATACCTACCTTTGATTCATCATTTCATTCATTTCAGCCATTAAACGTCCACTGATGAACACAGGCCTCCCTCATGGATCTCCATGAGGGGTAGTTGCCATTCTCACCCCGCTTGGCAGGCGGGTTGATGAGCGCAGTATGGGATGTTGATACACGGATAGACGCTGCTGCCCATCTTCCGGAGGTATCCCTTAGCTGGCTCTTACTGCATACATGTGCATGAGAGGAGGGGTATCATTCTACTGCCGGCACCCCACGGCGGGTCGGACCTTTGATTATTCACCACGTTTCGACTGTTTCAACATTCGTGGTCCCGGGTAGACACTTTGATTTATCTTTCTTGAAAAATGTATTTTCACATTTAACACGTGTTTAGCAGTGAAGGAAAACATCGTGAGGAAACCTGCGGCTTAGTCAGATTCAGACGTATTGACCTGGTAATTCCTCTGATTAATAGCCGACTGAGCTAGGAGGATGGTGTAGGTACTGGACTAGGTTAATCCATGTAACAATGTCCCAGGCACTGCAGCGTCCTGTTTATTCAATAGAGCAAAACGCTACATAGATGACAGAATAGTCAATTTACAAAACAAGAACAAGACACATTTAAATAGAATAAAGCACATGACTGAATTCGTTTGCTTCAGAAAACTTTTTTTTTGCAAGTGAGGGAAAGAAGCGACCTAGAAACCTCACTCATTCACTTCTATTCATTGTTTCTGACTCTTGGAACTTGTAACTTTAGTGACTCTGTATAAATGTTCTCTAACCTACCCAGCTGTAAGTGATAACTTGATAAGTAAGTAAGAAGTTAGTTTTACGAATATAATATAGTGTTATTTCTGTGACAAAATAAACAATTTTTTATCTTTTATCTTTATCTTATTTTTATACCGGGCTGAAATGACGATGATTACAAAACTAAAGTGTTCTAGTTATGTGGCGCAAGAAAAGTAAAAATTCTGAAATTTAGGAATTTCAAACAAATGTTGAGCGTCCGCCTACTGCCTTAATATCTTCTAATTTCGGAACCCTTAGGGCGCAAGCCTCGCTCGCACTTGTCTGTTTTATTTTATCATGGAATCGAGGGGAATATACATATGTATGGGCAAACATACCTAGCAAGTTTGGCATCTTCAGCTACAAGTCAGGCATTTGCATTCATAAAGTATGACTTGGTGAAGTGGAACTGATGAAAAAGATCACCGAGGGCCATCATCATTTCAGCCATAAAACGTCCACTGATGAACACAGGCCTCCCTCATGGATCTCCATGAGGGGTAGTTGCCATAATCACCACGCTTGGCAGGCGGGTTGGTGAGCGCAGTATGGGATGTTGATACACGGATAGACGCTGCTGCCCATCTTCCGGAGGTATCCCTTAGCAGGCTCATACTGCATCCATGGGCATGAGAGGAGGGGTATCATTCTACTGCCGGCACGCCACGGCAAAAGCCATCGACACACTTAAATTTAAAAAAAAACGTTATTGTTTTATATGAAACATCTTAGGGGGGTAGGACCGATCTCAAGAGAATCGACATGGGAGTTACAAGACCGACTTTTCACACTAAACTTTAAAACTAGTTACCGGATGGATTTCTACTGGGTGTATTTCAATGTGTACTTACCCGAGGGGGAGAGGGGTTCATGAAAACAAGTAGGAAGGGAAAAAATCGGGAACTTGTCTTTTTATTATTTTTTAGTTAATTTTTTACTAGTTGGAGTGATGCAGTGCCGGATTTACCAATAGGCGGAGTAGGCTGCAGCCTGAGGCTGAGGGCGGCAAACGTTAGAGGGCGGCACATGTAGAACATTTATTTTTTAGTCTATAAAAATATACTACTAATATATGACGAGCTCTGTGGCGCAGCGGGCGAAGGTCCGCCTGCGACGCAATGGGTTGCTGGTACGATTCCCGCCTCGAGACAAATGTCTGTACGATCTGCAGATATTTGTTCAGGATGTTCTGGGTGTTTCTCTATACAAGGTGCTAACAAATTAGTCACGGATATTTTTAACAATTAACTTTTAACTGTAATTAAAGAACCTTTGTATATAATTTTTTTGCGATATAATTTTTTTAGTTTATAATATATTTGATACCTACAAGGAGGAATGCAAGAGTTTTCCTCCTTGTAGGTATCAAATAGTCTCGGAAATTTAACAAAAACTTCATATAATCATACCTATTTAAAACGTGATAAAGCTGATGTAATGAGGACGATAGAGAATAATGACGTTGCAATTTAATTATTTCTAATCTCGTAGGCCAGTAGGTACTGGCGGCAAAAATGTAATAGCCTACTGGCGGCAAATTTGTAAATCCGCCCCTGGAGTGATGTAAAAATGATCTCAGTCATTATCGGTCATTTTTACTCATGTATAAAAAAACCTGTGTGGTTTTAGTTATTATTATTTGTACCTGTACTGCAACTCTGAAGTGGTCAATGTCAAGAATCAGCTGGCGTTTAGGTTGCCATTACGCCATTATCGTATAATCAGCTGTTGGAGTTAAAACTTTCGTGGTCTTATATAAATAAAAATCATCGAATCCCACAGAGCTATATATAATAATCTGAAAAGTGGTAGAACTAAAGTTGTTCCTTGGGTTGGTAATAATCACCCCTTTCGGCTTAGTACGCATATTATAATTTATAACACACTGTATAAAGTTTTCACGAAAAAACCAAGTGATTCAAAGAAATGTGTGTATATTACGTTTTGTCAAAACTTGTCGAAAATGACGATAATTGTTGAATATGTCGGAAAAAATTAAGCAGACTTTTTTATTTTATTCATCTAAATGACAAAACTTAATGGCTTAAGTATACTCTTTTGTCTGCAGTGGGCGTAAACGGACGGAAATCATGATGATGAAATGACGAGACAAGCCGAAGAGCCCACCTCATGTTGAGCGGTAACCTCTACTCTGGGTGAATGTGGGCTGATAGAGTAGGTATATAGATAGATTTAACCAGTAGTTTCATCCGTATATCCATAATAGATAGTACTTACTATCATCGGTCGCACGTCGTGAGAAACATCCTTGACTCCAAGCTGTGTTGACTGGCCACGGCTGAGTGGCTCGGTCAAGGCAATCGAGACATTCAGAGACATCTCTGATGCTTCCGATCTCGCTCCACTACATTCAAATAGACTAACCCTTCCGGTATTCTATCTAATGCAGACTAGTCATCGATTCAGCCATCCATGTCTGCTGCTGTTTTTTTTGCGGTTTCGCAAGACTAGTTTTTGTTAGATATGCCACTTTTTCCGTGGTGCAGTAGAATGTTGTCCTTACATGCCCATGGATGCAGTAAGAGCCTGTTAAGGGATACCTCCGGAAGATGGGCCGCAGCGTCTTTCCGTGTATCAACATCCCGTACTGCGCTCGCTTGCCAACCCGCCTGGAAAGCGTGGTGAGTATGGCACCTACCTCTCATGGAAATCCATGATTAAGGCCTGTGTTCAGTAGTGGACGTTTTACGGCTTAAATGATGACAATGATGAAGCTACTTTTGATGTAGAATGTTTGTAAACAAACCGTCAGTTTTTTGACCGAGTTAAAAGTACTTAATTTATACTGAAGGGAGTGGTCACAAATCCACGATCATCATCATCATTTCAGCCGTAAGACGTCCACCGCTGGATATAGGCCTCCCTCATAGATTTCCAGGTATTGCAGCCTGCATACACCGTCGACCTGCGGTCTTCACCTAAATTAGAAATATTTATAAAGACCAACAGAAATAAAGTTATTTTTAGGTTAAAGTTGTAGAGTAAGTTGTAAGTAGTGGTTTTAGTAGGTGCGATACGAAGTTCGCCAGGACAGCTAGTATCTTATATATCCTAGGTGACAACTGACTCCATCTAGCGCTATACATAGGTTGTTGCCTATAAAGTTCACGCTTCACGGTATTTTTTTTCCTGATATCTCCCCTAGGGGATCCATCAAGGAAGACAATAGACCTACACCACGATTTTGTGTGTCATCAATTTTCCCAGTTGCCCCACATAGTTTGGCCCCGGGTGGCCACTGGGAAGTTGTTGCCTCCACCATCGTAGGCGTGCAGTAGTGTGACGGTTAGTCGGTAGCGCGTCTTACACCACGCTTGCCTAGTCGCGGTCTCCACCTGAGAACTTGTTTACCCTTTGTTACTCACCGGTGCCATGGGGTACCGGCAGTAGAAATTTTCCCATCCTCTCCTCTGCCCGTAGATGCAGTAAGAATCTGCCATGAGATACCTACGGAGGATGGGCAGCAGCGTCTTTCCGTGTATCTATCAACATCCCGTACTGCGCTCGCCAACCCTGCCAAGCGTAGTGGGTACCTATGGCAACATGATCCCCTCTTGATCAGCACTTAGAGATCCATGAGGGAGGCCTGTGTCCAGCAGTCATCTTTTCTACAGTAGGACATCCAACTGCAGAGATGATGACGACGATGATGATGATGACCTACCGGTTATTGGTTCTTCGGCAGGTTTCGTCCTATGATTTTATCAGAATTTGGTGTTATCCAAATTCATGCCCACCATAGAACAAACCTCTTTCTCTGTTCTGTGATGCCCACTGAGTGGCTCTGTCAAGGCAGGAGACATTAAGAGACTACCTGTACAAAGAGACACTAACCATTCCGCTATGACCGAATTACCTAGAGCTGTTCATCAATTCAGTCATCCATGTCAAATGCTGTGTTTTGTGGTTGCGCGACATTTTGCACGACTATTTTTTGTTGGATAGGCAAATATTAGGCAAACGGAACCACGTAGCGTTGAAGTATTACTGGTATTACTATCTAGAGGTTTAGGTTAGGTTAGGGAACCACGTAGCGTTGTAAGTATTACCTAGTGTATTATATTATCTGTGGTATTACTATCAATTCCTACGTGCAAGCTGAATTAAAATTAAACATGTATCTTTTCAAAACATTTTATTGGCAATAATTTAACTATGTTATGCATGAAATAAAATAAGAATACAATGATAATTTTACATAACGGCTAATTACATTATAAATTCATAATTTTGGCTGCTAATTAGGGACTTGCTAACCTTTGCAAAAATAAGGTACTTTTGCAAAAATACCTGTGAAGAGGGTTTTTACCACCTACCACAAAGTTTCAATGCTCAATAAGTTTATACGTACCTGATAAAGGTCTGTTGTATCCCCTGGACCCGAGATATCAGGAAAAAAAATCGTGATGTCTCCCCTAGGCAGTGTCTGTTTTGTAATTGCAAACTATGGAAATAAATGAATGAATTTGTATTTGAATATGGGATATTTTATTTTATAAAGTGCGTTTTATTCACTGATTTTGGTAAAACAATTTCCTTTTTGCGAGGGAAAATGGTTAGAGTATTTAGCCGCCAATACATTTTAGAATATAGCCATACCTTGTCGAATCTCTCTACCCAGAGAAAAATATAACCAAACACGTTAAACAACATTGGCAATGACTCCTTTACACAGAAACAACTCGGAAATAGCGAATCTGTAGGTCTTTGACTCCATTTTGTTTATTTTATGTCAAGGCCGCGAATAACTTCGCTTCGCACTATATGGTTTTACGGCTTAAATGATAATGATGATGATAGGGATGCGAATACGAAAAAAGTTTTTCGTTAGCTTGTATTACCTACTATATAAAATTTAAGTTTATTATAAAGTGTAAGTCTGTAAGGCATATGTTTTAGGACCTTTTTTATATGTACGCGCAGTTTACGAGACCTTACCTTGCCGTAACACAGTTTTTAACTAGCACGGAAGGTAAGGTTTTGATAATTGCGCTAAGTATAATGTAATCTTTTGTTAAGGTTTTATTTATGAATTAATGATTTTGATTAATGATTATGATTAATAAGGTACCACTAAGGCTTAGTGGTATCTTTTACTATAAACGCGACTGTACTAAGTGCTTACTGTAAATCACAGTAAGTATTTATTAGTTGTCAATAAATAAAGCTTTTTACTTATTTTATAATTGTTTAATTTGCAGTAAACTATAATTCCGGTAATAACGCTATATTCTACGACGATGATTTAGTGCCGAGCTGCATTTATATTACGCGTATAGTCTGAAATGATGATGATATAATGACATCTTTCTGCCGCCAAGCAGAATGTCTGCGTTGCTGTGTTCCGGTTCAAAGCGTACCTAAGTGAAATCACGGGCACATGAGACCTTACAACTCTATGTCTCAGGGCAGGGTGCCGGGCGCAATGCAGTACAGCGTTGGTCACGTGCTTTGTGTACGTGATCACCGCGGTATTGTAGTTGTTTTAGGTAGAGGTCACCGCCTTCATCAGGTGGGCCTCCGGCTTGTTTTGTTGTCTGAATTGAGTTTTCTATTTCGGTATGTAAGGTAAACCGTATCACTTATTTGAGCGACAATTTTACCGAAACTAAACAAGCAAGCTTAACCTTTATAAATCTCCTAGAAAGTGTACAGTACAGTTATAACAAAATCCACGATTTTGTACAGATTTGTAAAGTTAGCTGTTTAGATTTTAGAAAGCTTGAAAAAAATGTAAATCTATATTATTGTGCAAACGGAACCCTAAACTGGAAAAACCATAAGAAAACCAAGAAGAGAGAAAGGACATTCCCAACTTGCATATGTGTATGGACATAAATAATCACGCCGAGATAACGGTAAAAAAATGCTGAAAAAATAGTTAACTCAGGAGGTGCCCCAAATTAGTTAATTTTTCGTTCATACAAAATACAGCTTATAAGGACTAGTCTCTGCCGAAGACAGACAGACAGACAAAGCAAAACTATAAAGGTTCCTTGTACTACGGAACCCTAAAAATCAATCGAGATACTTTAAGAAAATCAACAGAAAACTTTTCAATTGGCGACATTTTGCATAAGCTAATGTACCTCTATAGAGGTATAGAGTCGGAAAAAATATTGATTCATATTAAGGTCCAGGTACCAGCTTCCAGGATTGAATGGAACATTATACATAATGGACTAACAGTCTCTCACATTTAACGGATAACCCACTAGATAAATGTCTATAATTATATCAACTCTAATTAGATCCTGTCTCTTCCAATCGATCTTCCATTATCATTACTCTGTACGTGCGAATATCCATTCCGCAATCCGAAATGAATGTCAATGTATATCTATCCGATTTTTCCGTAGCTGGTATGGTGATTGTTAATGGTAGGACCGCGTTCGTATGGTGTAAAAGCTTCACATTTTCCAATCGTGGAATCAGTTTAGAGGAATAAATACGGAAATTGATCTCACTACGCAGGATATGATACACGTCAGACATGTTCGTACCACACTCTTCAAGCAGCATCCCCAAGATTATCTTTCCGGTTGTTGAATCTGAAATTCATTACGTGACAATGTTTTGAATCCTGTGATGGAATATTTATTAGAACTAGATTTAACAAGATAAATATTGTTACCTATAAGTCTGTCGAAAACATTCAGCATAATATCAGAGGCATGTTCAAGTAAGGCATATCGTAAGGCGTTCACCATCAGATCATTACGATGTGGTATCATGAGGATAGTTGTTCTGTAGCACTCACAAGTCTCACCGCAGCTGCAAGGGTCCATCGGCCAAGTCTGCAGCTTGGCTTGCAAAGTATCTAGAGGCAAATCCCAGCGAGGATGCGTTGTAACTTTGACATAGAACTGGCCCACCTCACCCCTAAACCAAATCCACGAAGTGCCGACTTGAGTGCTCAGACAAATCACTTTCATATTAAGCTTCTGTTCCGTAAGCTCCGGACGATTTTGATTAATTTCTTTAGTGTCACCGGACAAATATATCTCTGTGTCAATCAAGGTAAGTCGACTCACGTAAAATCTTGTTTTCTTTTTTTCTTCAAAACTCACTGGTAATGTGGGCTCAGCGTCTGTCAGAAAAACACTAAAGTGACCATCAACTGGAAAAGGCGATGAGATAAAAATATCAACATTATGCGGGCGATAGATTGGTCCGGTTACTTTGCATTTTATGGCAGGATTCAGAGCGCCTACTTGACCTCGTAGTATGAACACGACGTAGGTATCGAAAATACGTGTTTTGTTGTATCCATGAATTAAAAGTACGCAGCTTTCTTCATCTGTGAAGTTGGCCATAAACTTGACGCTCAACAATATTTTCTTTCCAATTTCTCCTGAAGGGCCCTTTTCTACGACAAAGTTGTTGCTTTTATTGTTTAAAATGACGTAGTTGAAAATAAGTGATTCTTGACTGACAGCACCAATGGCCACATGTCTAGTCGAACTCCGTAAATTAGGCGGGTGGAACATTATTGTATCTTTTGGCTTAAACATTGGCAATATAACATAGAGATGTATTGATAAAAACAACATTTGTACAAAGTTAGGTTGTAGAAAGTCCTTACTACCAAGTGGAAAAAAGAGTCTCAGGTGGTTCATGGCTTCAATGACCAGGCATGCATTGTTGATAATTCCGCTTTCTTTAAAAGCATCGACTACCTCACAGAACATACTGAAATGATCTGCTAAAAATGGGCAATAAGTCAAAAATGCAGAAGTAAGTGCGATGCCATCTGATAAGTCTGATGTGATGTTGGTCACTACCTTAAGTGGTTTATCTCTGTCGCGGAGTTTATTATGTTGAATTACAATTTGTTCATTGTACCAGTCTATAATATGTTTAACAATATCTCTTGGTTGAGAGCTAATGCAGAGGCAATCAAAAAAGCAACTGTCCATTATAAATACTCTGTAGCTTTGCATGATTAAGTCCATCCAGCTTTGTTTAGATAATCTGTTGAATAAATTAACATCATGTAGGAGTTCTTCTGTTAGTATTATATCAGCGTTACATTTTGGTGTATTATTCTCAGAGTGAATAACAAACTGCTCATGGCTAAGCAGGAACCTGGCTTGCAATGTCCATAAACCAACACCACGAGATTTTATCAAGTTAATGATTTCTTTGTAGGTACCGTAAATTTCTTTAACGTGTTTAACCGTTTCATCAACTTCATCAACACTGGAACAAGCAGACTTAGTTAAGAGAAAAAACCCTTAATATAAAAAAATATACATTATTTGTGTGTCTAGTTATAATAATGCGATTTTGGAGGAGGGGTACCGATGTGAATAGGTGGAATGACACAAATAAAAAGTTTTGGAAAATTCCTACATGAAACAAAGGCTCACGAAGAAGAAGAACGAAGCATTTGTAAGTTAAAGTAAGACATTAATACTCACGTTATTCTACGAATATTTTTCATTAATGGTCCAGCTATTCGTCTCATAAAGTTTAAATACGACACGTTAATGGTTTTCGATTTATTTGCAGTATTTGCTTGCAAAGAAGACAATGCCACGGATATTGTATAAAAAGTGTCAGGAATCACCGGAAACAGTTCTCTGCGAAAACCTTGTTGGAACATCCACTTTTCCAAAAAGCATCTTGATGTCTCTAAATAGTCGTATAGATCCTTCTGAGCGCTCAGAGGAAAATATGGATATGGGTTATTTTCTGTGATCACTAAAAAGTTGGTGTGCAGAGTCAATGGGCAATATGTGAAGCAAAAAAAGATTTCAACTTCACAGCCAGAGCCACTTTCGTGGTTAAAGGTCATTGTTAAAGTTCGAGCGTAGGTGTTTTTGCAAGTGACAGTAAGTTTGATTGTTACCAATGTATGAATCTCGCCCTTTTCTTCAACATGATCACAGCCCACAAACTTCACTTGAAGATTCTTTTCTTCTTTCGCTAAGCAGGAAAATGAATCAATATCGGTTTCCGCGTCAATTTTGACAGTTATCGCTCGGACTAGCATAGATCCGACATAACACGGCGGAAATATTATTCTAGGTGTACTGACTACCATAGTTGGTGTTAGCCTCTTTCCAATAAAGGTCAAATTAGAATAAGCAACAGTCATATGCTTATCCAGAAAAAGATTAGCTGTGGCTACAAATTTTCCGTATCCTTTAGGATGAAAAGTTACAATGATTGCTGCCTCTTCTTCTGGATCTAATTCGAACAATATATAGTTCTCATTGGTAATGGGTAGACTTTCCTTCGTCTTTAAAGATAATGAAAAATAGGGCGATAACTTTGCTGTCGAGATCGTTAAATTTAAGCAATATCTTGAAACGTTAGTCAGTGTAAAATCAAGTTGGTTTTTTCCATTTGGAATATATTCAATTTCAAAATCATCGACTGAAAATTTTAACCATGGTACCGTTATTACACCATTTACACGACAATAGCTTATATCTTTGTTAATCGATTTTATTCTTGCTTTTGAGTTGTTTTCATAATACCTGTAAAAATATATACTTTTCAGAAGTGTTAACGGAGATGCAAATTAGTGCTCTCAAAACATGTTGACATTTCGATGAATAATACGAGCATTCAACGTGTTATTTATCTTTTTATGTTTCCTACATCTTAAACAAGTTGCGATCGAGCTTACGGGAAGACTGGAGTAAGAAAAGTGGAAGCAGTATTTATTGCTACTCTCACATAAACTTTGAATCCGGTAAGTCCACGTTCAAACGATGACTCACTATGCTACGATACGTTAACGTGTTTTTAAATATATGAACTGTTATTGCATAAGAAAGAATATCTACAAAATCAATCTAAGATACTTAAATCATGGTAAATATCACGTAAATATTGCATATAAAATTGTATTCTCTTAGATACTTACTTTTCAAAATCCTTTATATAGTGCTTTAATTCCAAAGAGCTTGAACTTTGATCAGGAGGCCCCAGTAAACCATTGATTTTAAATGGAAGGTACATATCATATTCTCTTCGAAAAATATCATATATTTTCATAAAAACAGTTTTTGACTGTCCACCTTCCACAAAAAACTTAAATATTCTTTGTTTTTCGTTTCCCTGTGCAACAAAGATGTCGAATACGTTTTCATTTCTTATGTCTTGTACCTCTACCAAAGTCTTCAAATTACCAAGATTCTGGAATGTTATCGGAACGAATGATATCATTTTGCTTGGTATTCTTGACATACAAACATTCTTAGGACATATCGTAATCTTAGGCTCGACAACGTTCCCACTCACAGGAAGTATTACATTATCTTTGTTGTTAATTTTGACTATGATATCAAAAGCGAATTCTAGAACGCAAGGTATCTTTACTATAATGTCAAACGTTTGAACCATTTTTGCATGAAAGTTTCCGTTCATTGGTTCAACTCTTAGTCCAGGTATCAAAGGTTCTACAACATGAAAGGTTGCTATTTGTCTTGAAGCATTTTCCATTTTAACTCTTTCGATAGTTTCTAAATTAAGAGGAATGTCTTTGAACCACACAGCCGCTTGTAAAAATTTTATAGCCAGTTTTCGTGTCATAATATTGAGCTCAACGGGTACAATTGTCTTCGTTGTACTTTCCGATACAAAATCAACTTCATATGTTTTGGTTTTGGTTGCTTTACAAGTATAAATAATGTCACAAATCATAATGGTATGCTTAGGAACTATACCAGACTGAGGAATGATTTCAAAGGGCGTGTCCGGTGCTATTCCTTCCCATCTGAATTTAACAGGAATATTGAAATGGTTCTTGATTCTTATCGGCACTGATGATATGAAACTATCGGAACTTAGCATTCCAAACTTGAGGTTTTTTTCGTTTATCAACAATGTTGGATTTGCCACTTGTAGACAGTAAGGATGTTGTCGCCTATATTTATTGTTAATCTCGTAATTGAATATTCCATGATATATTCCTTCTACTATTCCTAAGCAACATATTGTAACGTCTATTTTAGACATGGGAGTAATCTTAATTTGAAACGTCGTTAATTTATTTTTAGTATAACAAACAATGTCATCTTTGTTAAGTTGAATAACGATATTAAAATTAGTATTATTTTTGATAGTCAAATCCTGAAGTCCATGTGTATTCAAAGCAACATTGCCGAAGTCCAGATTAAACGGTAAAAAAAATATTTCGAAAAGATCATAAGTAGAAGCTCGTCTTAGAAGTATCTTACAAAAGCCTTTTGATAATACAGACTTTGTTGTATTATTCTGAACACAGTTAGTTCTGCCGGTGGTATATTTTTCAAGTACGGGTTTCTTGGAATAAGATGACTTACATATTTGTAAGTGCTTGAAACCTGTTTCTTTAGATTTCTGTTTTAACTTCAAGTCTTCTCCAGTAACGAAAGTGTATCTAGCATCTTGCTCGTTTAGTTTATGCAAAGATTCCACTTCAATAATTTTGGGTGTTTTATTATAAACTATATTTACTTTACATGTTACTTTATGTATTAAAAAGTTTTTGTCATCTTTTTCTTGATCTATAGGAAAATCGTCATGTGGATTTCGCACTCTGAAAGCTATAGTATCTCTCATCATCAAGCAGGTAGGTTTAGTTGTTACAGATAATAGTTGTGTCGCATTTGGGAGTATCGTAAACTTGCTTGGCTGCACTTCGAAGCCTGGCACTCGAACATATTCGAATTTGGCAGCTATCAATCTTGATTCGTTACGAATTCTTAAATCCTTTGTAATTTTTGTTTCAATAATAACATTACCAAAGTTTATTTGGTCGGGAAAATGTGATATCGTACAGAATTCATACTGCCCGCTTATGTAGTACCGCCCCACTTCCGAATGGAACTCGTTGTAGCAACATCGTAATCCGTCCACTTGTATCAAACGTAGGTCAAATACAAAACTCTTGTCGAGATTCTGTTTATTCTTTGAGTGACTTATACATTCATTTATTGGATGGAAAGTAATTTGAACGGTATGATCATCCATTTGATGTAGCGTAAAAGATCGATGGGAAGCGGAAACTTCCTGTGCTTCGTTAAATTTCTGAAATTAAGATTCCTATGATATCTTCAAGGATTGTATTTGCAAAGATATAAAGAAAAGTATAATACCATTAGTCTTCCATCACACATAGTTTTAAGGTATGCAGATTTGCTGAGATCGATCTCCACATCAAGGGATTGCCGAGTCCATAATCCTACGAACGATGTTGGAAATTTAATAACATTAAATCTTTTGAAGATATTATCAGGATTATAACGATCGCAGTGGTACATTATTAATAATCTAAAAATAAAAATAGTAACAAATCATAGAAATCAATATGACATTGGTAGATAAATATTTGTAGATGTCAAAGTCAGATTTCCGTTCATTTTTCTGTAAAAAACTGGCTAGATACCTTCTTCTTTTTATTTCGGGTCAACGACCCAAAAGGGAGAGGAGACAGTATACGTTACCTATTAAACAATTATAAGTGTATGAGATTATTATATTTTTGTTTTCAATTATTGTGATTGGTTTTGTGTCGTTATAATTAAAGTAAATAAATAAATAAATGAGACAGACAAAGCAAAGCTAGCAAACTGTAGAGGCATTTATTGTAGGGCCACGTTGGCACCCTTTGGGTATAGAATCCTGAAAACTACCCGAATCTAGTAACAAAAAATACATTCATAACACGCGTTAAGAATGTATAGTTATAACTTCAAAATGCCCTTTCTTCGCGGCTATAATACTGGATGACTAGAAACGAAGTGCCCTCGCGAACGGGATAACGTGCTAGAGTAATATTGTAGATGGATGTAAGTACCCGGGGTGTGTCGTACGACTCTGGCAAATTAGTTCGGGGCGGGGGAGCCCCGCGTTTCCCCGCAGCCGTACCCCGCAGCCGGGGTTTATCAGATTCAGGGGGTAAAAAATGACTTCTCAATGGGAGGCAGAGGGCGGCGCGCGTCGAGTGCGGTGAGGGGCGGGCATGGGCGGGCCGCCACGTGGGCCCGGCTTCAGGCGCGCCGCGACGCCCGCGTGACATTCGCGCGCACCAACCTAGGATCATGAAACACGAAGTTTCATAGACAATTATATAGTTAAAAATATCAGCTTTAAAAGTTTGCGGGTGACGTGCTAAATCGATCGCGCCGCGCAGCAACCCTGCACTTAAGAAACACGAAGTATCATAGACAATTTAAACACTTTAAAATATGATATTTGAATGTTCGCGGGCTATGTGATAAATCGATAGAAACGCCGGTGTTTCCATGGAATACGAAGTTTCATATAGGTACATTAAGTTAGTTAAAATTTATTATCTTTCGATGCTCGTGGGCGACGTGTTAGATCAATGGATAAACCCTGGAGCAATCAAGCACCCATGAAACACGAACTTTTATAGACATTGCCTAAAATTGAATGTTTATTAAACTGTTGAGTTTATTCATTTTTAATGTTCGCGGGTGACGTCCGTGCATCCATAACACCCATGGAAATCGAAATTTCATAGACTATTAGACGGTTTAGAATATCCACTTTGAATGTTTGCAAGTGACGTGCTATGGATACGTACGGAGACGTGGTGGCTGATTGCGAGCGGAGGGAGATCCCCATGGATGCAACGCTGGATGCTATGCACCATCCACTTGACCCCCCACCACCGGATGTGCTGCTCGCTTTGTTAGCGAGGAACAAGGCTTTGGAAGGTGAGATGTCATATTTGAAATCGTTTCTAAGATTGTATAGGTACTGATGAACACAGGCCTCCCTCATCGATCTCCATGGGGGGTAGTTGCTATACTCACCACGCTTGTCAGGCGGGTTGCTGAGTGTAGTATGGGATGTTGATACACGGAAAGACGCTACTGCCCATTTTCCGGAGGTATCCTATAGCAGGCTCTTACTGCATCCATGGGCATGAGAGAAGGGGTAACATTCTATTGCCGGCACCCCACGGTATCATTCCCGTTATCGATCGGATAAAGTGTGAGAGAAGAACAAACAATGACAATTAAAACAAGCTGAGTACAAGTGGTACAAGTTAGGGCATTAACATGCATCTTGCTTGAATAAAGAGGCCCAAGGACACTGACGCAGGCAAAGATTTAAATCTATAGATACGCCCTTACCGTAATGAGACCGCGCCGTTTTGTTTCCACACGAAATGACATACCTGTGGTTCTACCACTAAACACAGTGTTAGCCGAACGTGGTGTGTGTTATTTTTTCACGAAAGTTAGTGCTATATGATTGCACGAACTTTCGTGTGTTTGCACAATAAATGGTAACAATAATAGTTTGGTTGATTGGCAAAACCAGTATGCGTGCGACGGCATTATTGTTAACGTACACATAAAGACAATGTCACAGTTTTTTGTGCCACAGTACCTAGATGTGGGCACACCTAACGATATATAAATCTTTGGACTTATTCCCGCTGAGGGACAAAGGTTTGCTTTTTTTCTGCGGATATTTGTCTCGGGTCTGGGTGTTGTTGTATGATGTATGTATTTACAAAAAAAAAACTGGTTTCCATAGTACAAGCTTAGCTTGGTTTTGGACTAGCTGAGGCTTTGTGAAATGTTCAGGATTATTACTAGGCTAGGCGTATACTGCGTAGTATACTGCACTGCAGCGGAGCGACGCGCGACGCGTCACGATATAATAAGAACAGAAAGACAACTTTGTTGCGCAGTTCAGCTGTCAGGTATCCTATTATAAACGAGAAAGTTTGTGAGTGTGTATGAATGTTTGTTACTCTTTCACGCAAAAACTAGCCTACGGATTGAGCTGAAATTTTGCGCACGTATAGATGTTGATCAGGATTAGCACATACTTTTTATCCGGGTACAACGCATGCGAAGCGGCAGGTATAAGCTAGTATGTTATATTATACTCGCTCCGCTGCAGTGTAAATCCGCCTGTGTGCACACTGCTGAGATGTTGATGATGATGATGATGATGATGATGCTTACAACTATATTTCTAACCATCGTTTATGTGTCGTGAGTTATTTAAAATAACCCATGCAACATATAAATACTAATTAGAACTTGAATCATCATTTCAGCCATAAAACGTCCACTGATGAACACAGGCCTCCCTCATGGATCTCCATGAGGGGTAGTTGCCATACTCACCATGCTTGGCAGGCGGGTTGGTGAGCGCAGTTTGGGATGTTGATACACGGATAGACGCTGCAGCCCATCTTCCGGAGGTATCCCTTAGCAGGCTCTTACTGCATCCATGGGCATGAGAAGATGAGGAGGGGTATCATTCTACTGCCGGCACCCCACGGCAAGAACTTGAATATTAAAGTTAAATAAAATAGCATTTATATAGGTACCGTTAATGTTTTTGTTAATTTCGAAACTGGATCTACTGTAGAGTAAAACTCTCACTAGATGCAGACTGGATCTGTAGACTGGATCTACTAAGAGTAATCCGTTAATTTTTCAATAAAAAATCCAAAAATATTTCATGGCCGCTGGTGTTAGAGCTTTTGCTGTACCGATGTTCATATCGAATGCTACAATTATTAATATAAGGTGCCACGTGGCACGGTTTTGAAGGACGCGTTGTGACACGCGACGGGGCGGAATACGCACCGTGGTCATAGCTTTGTACCTCCATAGGGCTTCCTATAATTAAGTTAAGTGGAAGCACTCCAAAGCTTTTTGATATTTATAACAGACAAGAAACGTCACATGGCATCGCACTTAGGAAAATTAGACAGGACGGTACATTGTTTTCAGTGTGTCCTAGTGAGTTGTTGACCTAATAATGACAGCAAGCGTTCTGTTAACCAATTGGATTGCGATTAATTTATTGAAATAAGCATTGGTACGGGGGTACCAGAAAAGGGGGCGAAGGCCTCAAAAGGTTACCAAAGGTCAAAAATGGCATTTTTGGGCATTTTGACGTTTTCGACCATTTCAAGACTTATTTTTTTGGTGACCTTTTGAGGTCACAATAACTCTGGTCCCTGTGACCCTAGAATCACCAAAATCAATCACCAAATCAATTACCCTTCTCTCATTATGACGGTGCTCATTAAATCGGTTAACGCGTTCGGTTGTAATCGTCTCATGCACAGACAGACAGACAGACAGCGCTATGCATATTAGGGGGCTTCGCCCATTAAACAACAGGTGCTGTTTTATTAGTTCTTGAATTATTGTAAATGACTACAGACCACTTCAGCCAAGTTCGATGTAGAATGTTTTTAAACAAACTTTACCTAAAATATACTTTACTTATGTTGGTTTCTATATATATTTCTCAATTATTGAGGATTTGCGACCACTCCCTTCAATATAAATTATAATTAACTTGGCCCAAAAACCAACCCTAAGGCAGCAAGTAAATTTTAAGTGTGACAGTATGTTCACAAACATTCCACATCGAATTTGGCTGAAGTAGATAGATAGATAGATAAACTCTTTATTGTGTAAATCATACAGAAAATAAAAACAAAAATAACTAAAATTAACTTAAACTACAAAAACAACAGAAATACACAATGGGCGGTCTTATCGCTTAGAGCGATTTCTTCCAGACAACCTTTGGATGGAGAGGATTTGTATGGAAGAATGGGGTGTAGTGCTAATATCCTAATATTTAAATCCTAACATATATATGAACTATATACATATATATATAAACATATATATATACAAATATATATACATATACAAATATATATTTATATATAATAATTACACAAATACTAAATACAAATGATTATCTATAAAAGCTTTTTAGTATATTTATTTATTATTTTTTATAGTTATTTGTTAATGTTATAGTGCCGTGGGGTGCCGGCAGTAGAATGTTTTCCCTCCTCTCTTACCTATGGTTGCAGTAAGAGCCTGCTAAGGGACACCTCCGGAAGATGGGCAGCAGCGTCTTTCCGTATATCAACATCCCGTACTGCGCTCACCAACCCGCCTGCCAAGCGTGGTAAGTATGGCAACTACCCCTCATGGAGATCCATGAGGGAGGCCTTAGTTCAGTAGTGGACGTTTTACGGCTGAAATGATGATGATGATAGTTATTTAAACGTCTTACTTGTACTTCCGCTCATACTTAAAAAGATACATTACATAAATGCTTCTTTCATAATAAGCATAATAATTTTCAGTTATTTTCAATAGTTTAGGGGTCTCCTGTCTTACTGACGCATAGCCGCAGATCGTATGAGCCTAATATAAACTTAAAGTTAAGGGTATGTTTTTAGGAAGTTCAAACGCCCAGTGTTTTTTTAAAAGTATCACTGAATCAAATGGGTCTTGGGACTAGTTTACGAACTAAATATTTTTGTTGCAAATTCTACCGAAATGCCACCCCGAATCTAAATATACCCATTGTCTGATTACTATTTCAAACGCAGGAATAAAACCACATTTAATATGGTTCTAATAACCGTGATTACATAGTAGCCCTCGTATTATTTGAAAGCCTATGATTACTCGTTTAGGGGCTCGGTAGCCGCCGGCAATGCGGCTTGTGCAGAAGCAATCATAACATTATAATCCAGATTGAATAAAGAAAATTATATGTTTTCATTGTAATATTCTTATAATACCGTGGGATAACAGTGAACAGATATGCGGGATAATAACCACTAGCACTGGAATAAAAATAAACCGAAGAAAATCTTGAACTTTTTTTCGAAAAATGAGGTGTGTTCAAACACAAACTTTTTCATTAAATTAACCACCATATAGATTTTCAGTTAGTTCTTTTGCAAATGCAATTAGTGTTACTAATAAAGTGACTTAATTTTGCAAATGCAAGTGTTACTAATAAAGTGTCTTCATTTTGTCTGGGGAAATTAAGTGCGTAAACTAGTTCGATCAACCAGAGATCTGCATGCTCATTTGTTTACTATATATGAGTACTAACCCCTACGTATTATTATGTTTAGCGCATTTCCATGAGCTTTACATTGAAAATGACGCAAAATGCTACATAAGCTAGTTCGTTACAATGTTATGTTAATGTATGTACGTTCGTATCAATGGTAAGTAATATGAAGACTATTCACTCTTCAGAATTACCAATATAAAAATCTTTTGATTTTACCAATTTTGGCTACGATAACTATATTTTTTATTCGTTTGGAATTTGTCAACTCTACATAAACTAAGAAGCGTTATATTCTTTTTGCTAGGAGTAGATGTGAATCACAAATTCCCAATAATTGAGAAATATAAATAAAAACCTACATCAAATTTGCCTGAAGTACCTACAAATATTTTCGTTGATGAAGAGCTTTGAAGCAAATTAGGAGATTACGACTGTGGTTAAGACGCCTCTTTTAGGATTCCTTTGGAGTACGAATACATTTCTTCTTCTTCTTCTTTATGATATGACTTGGGCGGCTGAGCTGAATACATTTATTATTATTACATTTTATTCTATATATAATAAAAATATCTATCTATGTAGTATAATATATTAAATATATCAGTCATCTAGTACCCATAACACAAGCTCTGCTTAGCTTGGGGCTAGATGATGCTGTGTGATTTGTCCAGCATTATTTATTTATTTATTTATTTCTCCTGCAACGTTTAATTTTAAGTTCAAAGTTCAACGTTCATTTATTGCTTATATATATATATTGCATATACATACATATATGTTACAATAGTATGTTAATTTAAAAGTTTTTTTACATCAAATGTATTTTACCTATCTAGGCGTGCAATTTTACAATGTTTACAATAAATTCATATTTGGCATAACAATAAAATAATCAATTAAAAATGTACACGTCAATATAAGAAAAAGTAAATAAAAAATAGAATACAAGTCAAAATAAAAAAAATCTGTTACATTAAAAATTAAATAAAAATAAAAACATGCTAATAACATACAGATTATTATAAAGTATAGATAGAATGCACGTCAAAAAAAGAGCGAAAACAAAATGAAATTGAATAATAGTAATTATAAATAAAAGAAACAAGTCAGTGTAAAATAAGTGAAATTATTTAGTCATAATATTTGCTACATTTACCATAGACTACCCTAGATTTTATGAATTTGACATTATGACGAAATAAATCGAATTTAAATTTAATAAATCGAAAAAAGGTTTTCGAGATCAGTATGCATTAAAGAAGAAGAAAAAGAAGAAATCAGTATGGTTGGTAAGAGAAAAGAGTTAAGGTCTAACAAAAAATATGGTCGAACTTTTTTTTTCTTTGTGATTAGTAGCTACTGTCATAAAAATATGTATCTCAGTTTAAAATGCGAACTGTTTTAAAACCCAGTTTTAGCAGCAAGTGGCATGCATCAGCCATTAAAAAGAAAAGAAGAAGAAGAACCCAGTTTTAGGCCCCCTACAGCTTTTAATAAAATTACCGTGAGAAAATGACTGTACAAATATTAACAGAGTGTTTTGTTTAAACACGGAAAGAATGTGGAGATGTCTCCTATTATATTATCGCATTAGAACCGGAAGTGGACACGTGTCGACACGTGCTCACCGAATCGACCACTTCCGCTTTTACAGGGGTTTTGTTTTGTAACCTCTTTTAGCTTTTTAATCGCAAATTTATTGTTCTAATAATAAAAAACACAATTTCAAAAATATATTGATAATTCAGAATTGAAAATGAAAAATGAAAATGTAAATAATATTTATTACAGCAAAAACAATATTAAAATGTTCGCAGGGTACAATTTTTAACACTTATTAATACAAGTAATGCTGAAAAACTTATTAACTAGAAGAGGTTATTGTCGACTCCCTCACTAGGCTCAGCCTGTATCGAGGAAGCCAGACCACAAGAAATAACAACAATATAACCTTTGTGCTCTATAACCTTATAAACCTTTATGTATTTAAACCTCTTATAAACCTTTGTGCTCTAAAATTTTGACAAGCAAAATTATAACTAGGTAAGTAAAATAAAAAAGAGAAACATGAAATAAAAATAATAAAAATAAAACCTTACAATATAAAAAAAAAATATTGGATACATATTATATGTAAATACATTTAAATAACATGTATTACTCAAAATATTGCAAACTAAAATATATTAAATATTAGGCTCCTGTTAACACAAGTATTTCTTCAGTTTCATCGTATGTTAATGACAAAAGCCACTCATTTAACAAAGATTTTGCTTCGCTTAAAGTCTTTTTTTTAATGTCGCAGGATTTTACAACTCTATTATAAATACTAATTTTAATAAAGTTACCTATACGCTGGGCAAATTTGGTATTAACGCTTGGAGTATTAAGTTTGTAGATTCTAATATTTAATAAAGATTGATATTCGGGAGAAGAGATGGCAGATTTATGTACTGAAATAGATGTCTTCAGAATGAAGAGTTTGCGCACACTTAGGACATTAGCTTCTTTGTAAAGACTTGTGGTCGGATATCTATAAGGTTTTCGTAGCATTACCTTCAAGACCGACCTCTGAGCTCTTTCTGCTTGGATAATAAAAGTTTTTGCGGCACTGCCCCAACTTGTGATGCAGTATACTATGATGGATTGACAAAGCGTGAAGTATACTGATTTGAGGGTTTCCAAACAGGCAGCGTACCGCAAATTTCGCATGACGTTAATTATCTTCCTTATTCTAGCCGAAAGAACCCCGATGTGAGTCTTAAAGTTAAGATTTTCATCAATGTGAAGTCCCAGATATTTAAAAGTTTCTTTGCGGGTTAGCAATTCACAAGAGCAGGAGACGCTTGAACATAAATCATTATGAATACTTATTTTGAAATTATTATCTGGTGCAGACGCTGAAGTCTTGTGGAAGCACATATACATAGTTTTTTTGGTGTTTAGTGTAAGCAGATTTTTCTGTAGCCACTGTGACATAAGAATCATACCACGCTCGGCCGAGCAGCGCACATCAGACCATGTCTTGCCGTGAAAAATAATAGCAGTGTCGTCAGCATAGCATAGAATGTCAGCGTTAATTATTTTTATGAATATCATTGATGTATAATAAAAATAATGTGGGTCCAAGTATGCTTCCCTGTGGAACGCCGTAATTTATTTGCTGTGTACTACTTATTATTTGACCAATCCTAACACACTGTCTCCGATCCGTCAAGTAACTTTTGAACCAGTCTAATGCGATTCCCCTAATCCCCGATCCTTCAAGCTTTTTAAGAAGAATAGGAACGGAGACAGTGTCAAAAGCCTTAGCCAAATCCAGGAATACACCAACGCAGCTTTTCCCATCATCTAGATGCGATGACATCGTTGTTGTTAGCAATTTTATAGCATCTTCTGTACTTTTCCCTCTACGGAAACCAAATTGTTTTGAGGAGATGAGATTATGCGACTCTATAAAGCTCACTAGTCTATGATTTACTAAACGTTCTAATAATTTTGAAAAAGTTCCTGAAAGGGAGATAGGTCTATAATTATCTAGTAAGTCTTTTGGCCCAGTCTTGTGGGTTGGTGTTACTAATGCGATTTTCCAGCTGTGCGGGAAAATTCCATGTGAAAGGCTTAGATTAAGTACGTGCGTAAGTGGTATCATAATATAATCCTTTACGGATTTAATGAGAGAATTTCCAAGGCTGTCAATTCCTGGGGCTTTATCATTTTGTAAATTATTGATCATAATGTTGACCTCTTCGTGATCAGTTGGATTAAAAAAGATTGAATCTTTTGGAGCGTCGGAAATGCTAACAGTGTCTGATAGGTCTTTCTCAGATTTGTGTAGATTGGTAAGAATATTGTCAGCTAATCGTTGACCCGTCGTAGCAAAATGATTATTAACTTTATCTATAGAATGTTTTGAATTTAGACAGCCATCTAACGCCAGTAATTCAGTGGGTTCGTTGTTGTATTGTGCCAAATGGCAAATGTTTTTAATTGTGTGGCAAAGTTTTTTTGGGTTATTTTTATTTTCTCTTAGCTCTCTGTTTTCATAGTCAGATTTTAATTTACGCAGAAGGTCCACGAAAAAATTTTGGTAGCGCGTGTATGTTTTTTGAAGAATTTTATTATTTGGATCAGTTCTAGCTTGAAGATGTAAGCGATCTCGATTCCTCATACATTTCATTAGACCAGGGGTTATCCAAGGCTTCAAAGTGTATCTTGTCCGCGATACCTTAGCCTCTTTCGAATGATTCTTTACAGTTTCTGAAAGCATTTTCATAAAAACTTCGCTCGCTTTATTAACATCATCGCAGCTAGTGACAGCGGACCAATCACATTTCTGAAGATCATCCTTGATAGCACTATAATCTCTTTTAATATATGTACGATTTGGACGGAAGGGTTTCGGCTTGGATAAATCAATACCAATTAGGACAGGGTAATGATCCGTTATATCTAATTGACATACCAATCCAATAGCTTTGTCGCAGATACTGATGGGAGCTTTAATGTATATGTGATCAAGACATGCCTTATCTCTAGTGGGTTGAGTTATGGCCGGTATAAGACCATGCTCAGCCATAAAACATTGGTATTCTAGACTTTGAGGATTGCCATAGCTTTCATGTAGGTATGTTGATATTAATATCACCAACTATGGCGAGAGGAAGACCGCTTATTTTACTAAGGTGTGATTCGAGAGATGAAAGAAATTTGTCTATGTTTCTAACCGATGGTGAACGGTAGATGCCTATAATATTTAATACTTTTGGAATGCTGATAGATAAACTATCAGCATCATCAATTTGAGCTTCTGAGACCTTGGCATTCCAGACATCCCTTATGTATACGACGACACCGCTATTTTGATTAATTTGCCTAGTGCTGCAGAAGGAGTTATAACCTGGTATTTGGGGGATTATTATTGAATTGTTGAGCCAGCATTCAGTTAAAACCAGAATATCGATTACTGTATCAAGGCGCTTTAAAGCTACAAGTAGAATGTCAAAGTTTTTTTGAATACTTCTAATGTTAAGAGAAAGCAATTTAAGGTTGTGCTTTGGCACAACTTGCAATTGCAAATGTATGTATACTTACTGTGGGGATAATTTTATCACTTTATACACCGGGGCTCATACTGTATCGATACTTGCTACATTAACTTTATTTTTATTTATGATAAGATTTTGTTTTACATTGTTTAGGCAAGGCATAACTAGTCGTATGTTCAGAAAGTTTTGAAGCGATAACTTCTTATGGGAGGGTAAACCGCTTCGATACGTAACGCGTTACGGCGCCGGTCTGTCTGGCTTCTCTTCCTCACGCATACGGCAGCGGAAGGCAGGCTCGAGTGAGAGATGTTTCTCTCACTCCAACCTGCAGCGCTAGCCGTATTTCGGACAAATTAGATTAGTTTAAGTTATCACTTCTGTCGTGCGTCCCGAGACGCACACGCTTTATTTTTTTTTAAATATATTTTACTAATAAGATAATTTGGTTAACTGGGTTATATAGTTAATGTTATATAAACCCTTCTCTCTCTCCTAGCCGTAAGACGTCCACGGCTGGACAAAGGCCTCCCTCATTGATCACTAAGTACTGATGAAGAGAGGTTTTTGCATACTCGCCACGCTTGGCAGGCGGGTTGGCAAGCGCAGTACAGGATGTTGAAGTACGGGAAGACGCTGCTGCCCATCTTCCGGAGGTATCCCTTAGCAGGTTCTTACTGTATCCACGGGCATGAGAGGAGGGGTAACATTCTTCTGCAAGCTCCCCACGGCTCTATATTTCATATCATAAACCCTTAATTTAAATAAAAAAATATGTTAGTATGCGTCAACCCTATTTCGAGCTACCTTAGTTTACCACCCTAATATTATTTAGACAATCGAACCGACAACTCCAAAGTTAGGACTCCGGACACCTTTATTACGTAACATTAAAACAATACAACTATGCGAGGGTATAATTCGTAACATATAATTTATTATCCTCTGCTACCGGGGCTCATCATCCGCGCCGCGGGGGGCGACATCTGCCGGCTTCGTGACCCCAACCAGACCCCAATAAGACCCTTAGACGTACATAGCCTCGATATATCCGGGGTTAGTGATTAATGTAGGAGGCTCTTATAAACGCTACTAAGATTTTAACTGCGTTAAATTTGTCAAGTTTCAATGAGATTATATTTCTTTCAAAATAGAGAGTTTAACCTCTTTTATGGAAGGTCAATAATGTTAACTAAATATTGAACAGGCAGACCACCAGGTGGTCAGAGGATATTGTCATATAGCGGGAAGCCTAGAGTTGCAATTGGCGCAGGGTCAAGAATGGCGTGACAAAGAGGAGGGCTATACCCAGCAGTGGGTGAATGTTGGCTGATAAAACAACATTTTGAAGCTAGCAAGTTCTACTTAGTTTCTGTAATCTGTGGTTCTACTATCGAACTTGCTCGCTTCAGAAAGTTTTTGTCAATTCAGGAAAAGCAGCGAAAGAATAAATATTTGGTTTACGAATAAATAGCGTTAATAAGTAAGTCCTAATTACGCCAGCCTAGAAGGCTTATTAAGTAACGTGTCCTAGGAATTCCATGTAATTAATTATCAATTCTTAATTATCATCAGTCGAGTCTCCCAACGGGCAGGCCTTAAAATGAACATAGACAAGACGAAGGTCATGTCGAATGTCCATGTTGTGCCTGCCCCAGTTATGGTTGAGAACTGAGCTCTTGAAGTTGGACAACTTCGGGGGTCAAGGGGACAAAGAGGTAAATCGTCGAATCCAATCGACGATTCGTCGATCCGAGTCAACGACTGATCGTTGCGTAGTTTCCCGCCTTCTCGTCCAAAATACTTGAGTGCCTTAAGACGAGAGTCTTCAATCAGTGTGTGTTACTAGTGATGACTTTCGGAACCGAGACGTGGTCCTTCACTACTGGCCTCATGAATAAGCTTAGTGTCGCTCAACGAGCTATGAAGAGGGCTATTCTCGGGGTTTCTCTACGGGAACGAATCCAAAAAGAGGAGATACCTAGAAGAACTCGGGTCACCGACATAGCCAAACGGATTAGCACGTTGAAGTGGTAATGAGTAGGCCATGTAGCTTCAAGAACAGATGGCCGATGGGGCCGAAAGGGTCTTGAATGTAGGCCACGGACCGGCAAGCACAGCGTAGAACGTCCATCATCTAGATGGGAGGGACCTGGTAACGTCTATAGGTCAGCGGTGTATGCAGGCCGCTTCCAGCCGCAATACCTGGAGGTCCATGAGGGAGGCCTATGTTCTCTTGTGTATCTCGAAATAGTCAGCTGTATCTTTCTTTAAAGTATCTTTAATATGTATTGTCTCTCAAAGTACGCATTCTGTCCGTTTATTCTAAAAGATTTCAGTGGAAGATAATACTCAAAACAATAGCGAAAGACACAATCATTTTCTGCCATGATTTACGTAGGGTTTCTTTAATTACACGAACATAAAAGGCTTCTAGTCAAAGCTCCGTTGATCAGTTTTATCCCTTTGTTAAGGTTTTAATCAATCAGAGAAATGCCCAGCTCGGATAGACATGTGGGGGTGGGAATTGTTTATTCGTTGAGTGAACATGTTATTTTAAATAAAAAAGAATTTGCCGCTTCTATTCGTGGTTTTGCACGCTAAGTACACGGATAATAAGTAGCGTATATTTTATTCTTGGTTCGAAACGAACTAAGAAAACCTTTGCCTAATCCGTGCAGTAGGTATGCGTGAAGGAGGAACAAAAAAAATTGCATTCTACACAAAATAGTAATATGATTTCTTAAAAACAGCTTAGGTAATCAATGCATTTATCAGCAATTGGGCAACATAATGAGTTATATAACTGATGCGTGTACTATCCTAACCTATCAGACTGTGCCATTATAGTATAATTTTTGATATGTGTTGGCGATCGTTTTCTAAATAAATAAATAAGTAAACGATGGACACTACACCATATTTTTTTGCGTGTGGTTTTTATATTTTTTTATGCTTGCTACAAGCTTGATTTAAGCTTGTACATACTTAACTTAAACTTATGGTGACTTAAACACATTTTTTTGTTAATACATTTGGTTGGCGAGTGTAGTACGGGATGTTGATGACACTGAAAGACGCTGTTGCCCATCTTCCGGAGGTATCCCATGGCAGATTCTTACTGCATACACGCAAGAGAGGAGAGACAACATTCTAATGCCGGCACCCCACGGCAGTAATAAAGTACATCAAAGTCAATAAGTGTTAATTCATTAGAGCACAGAAGTACCTACTTTGAAATGTCAATTTACAAAAGAAAAACAAAACGAATTTTATTTAAATTCAATAAAGCACATAATTGAATTCATTCGCTTCAGAAAACTTTGTTCAAAGAGCTTTTTCCAATATTTCTCAAAATTACACCCACTTACTTATTTAGCAGTTAGATCCTGACCGTGATTACCAGAGTCAATTATAACGATGAAAGATTTTTATCTACCAAAAGTATTTTTCCCCACTAAATTCGTATGAAAATAATATGGGTGCAGCTTATAGGGATAAACTTGGGGAGCGATCTTCACTTTATGAAGCCCCGAGACGAGAACGACACGGGACTAAACTTTATAGATCTAATATTGTTTTTAAATGTAGAGTTAGTTGCGAAAACCATTAGTTTAAGTCACGGAGACACCTCACTTTCCTCTGTACTAGAAGTAGTAGTTTTTTTTCTATGGTATAAGGATTTTTAAACAAAATCTAGACGATCTTCATAAAGTCGGTAGTTTGACAGTTACATGAATACATAGTAGTTATGTATATAGTTAGAGTGAAAACGCAACGAAACAAAACCCTCAATTGCATTCATTGAAAACATATCCAACAGATGAGCTTTTTAAAGACTAGACTGTATTTATAACAGTGCTTTTGTCACAAACAATATCTCACTTTCAAAGTTAATTTGAGAAAAACTACTTAAGACCCAAATAAAATTGTTTACCCCCGAATCTCCGAAAGTTGCCAGCATTATATGCAATTTAAAATTATTACGTGACTCATCCCCGTTTGTTCAAAATAACCAATATCTCTCTTAGTTAAAATACACTACAAGTCTAGTCGTTCCTGATACGTCCCGTTATGATGTGACTTAATTTTTTTTGGTATTGGTTGCGTTGTAAGTAATTATGAGGTAGCTGGTTTTTTGACTCCTATTCATTGTGAATTGAATGTGGACGAAGTTTTTGCGTTTAATCAAAGTTCCGAAGTTTTCTTTGTATGAGTTCCTATGTGTACCTACCTATATTTTTATATACCTACTAGCTGTCCCGGCGAACTTCGTACCGCCTCAAAATCAACTACCTAATACTACGACTCTACTCTACTTCGACTTTTACTACTCTAGCAGTAGTTCTATACTACTACCCAAATTAGTCCAAAATATAAACAGCTTGAGTTTAGGTTTAGTCAAACTTTCTGAACGCAACTATTAAATATTTCACAACCAAAAAATGACATTTACATATATAAAAAATAACATGAGAAAATTTATAATAATCACGATGTTTAAATAGCCTTTAAGTTAATTCGGGCGCAGACAAATCCAAAGAATCTAAGATAGTTGAAATCAATCCAGCCGTTCTCTAGTTACAAATGGTTGTTTTAGTTAGTTTCTGTAATCTGTGGTTTTAGTACCACCATTTATAACTAGAGAACGGCTTTAATTTATGTATATATTAATTAACTGGTAGATACGGGAGTTGCAACCGCTGTCTTTTGCTTTTCACGTAGGAAGACTCTCTCTTCCTTCGTGAAAAAATCCTTTGAAAAAAAGAAAGAAAGTAAGAAAAAGCGTTTATTTATCTCACATGCACAATCAGTAAAACTTAGACTAATATAACCTAGCACCTATAGCATGCAATAAACATGAGCCAAAAAAGAAAATACAATTGAAAATGAACTAGGTGCAGAGCTAGACCACGTAGTGCAGTGTGAGCTAAATCGGCCCCGTCTCAGCATATTACCGCGAGCCATTCGGGCTTAGAACGGCACGTAGCGCTTTGTTGCCCATGGTCCCTGTGATAGTCCCTGGAAGGTACCACGGGAATTATTTTACCCGTGGTCCCTTAATTTTGTATAAGCCAACTAATTTAAAAAGGTATAATAACTTAACTGTTGTATATTATTAAAGAAAACAATAAAATAAAACATAAGTACCTCAAATACTATAGAGTATATGTAGGTACTTATGTTTTATTTTACAAACTTTCGTATGCGTTTGTGCTCTATTATAATAACAAAATGAACAACATAAACATACTACTTTAGTTCCTTCCAAATGCAATAAAAAATCTATAATATACCAAGCCATTTTCAATGGAGGAAATATAAGAATCTCACTCTCGTCTCGGCCGCTCATAACGCCGCTGTATTTGAAATATTTGTCTTGAAAAATGCATTATTAAATGACAAAATAAATCCATATAAATATCTACAACTAAAGACAAACATGTAACTCTGGCAAATCCGTACTAAAGCCAAACTAAAAGGAAGCTTTGAGGCTGTAAACTCTTGGATCAATTAATAAGACGAGTAATTTCCTTCAATGGGGGCAGAATTAGAAGATTCGATCTCGGCTGCACATTACGCCACTGTATTAAAAACCTTGGTCTAGAAAAATGTATTATTAAATGACAAAATACAAGTATATACAAACATATACCTGTAACTCTATCAAAGTCGTACTAAAGTACAAAAGGCAAATTAAAAGCAAAGTGGGTCTTTGAGGCTGTAAACTCTTGGATCAATTAATAAGACGAGCCATTTTCTTCAATGGGGGCAGAATTAGAAGACTCTCGACCTCGGTTGCTCATTACGCCGCTGTATTAAAAGCCTTGGGCCTGAAATATGCATTTTTACGAGCGACCGGGCGGGCTCCATGCATGTTTGATAAGGACAATCACGGCGCGCGCACCTGAGACGAACTTGAGGCTAGGGTCGCTTCGTCTGCTTTGAGAAATCTTAAGATCTTTGAAAGTCATGGCTGAAGTGTTTGCTTTATCTGCAAATATTTGTCTCGAGTCTGGATAGTTTCTATGTATAATAAGTTAGTAATTTAAAAAAAAAGATTATATCTGGCTAACACAGTATCTGCTTAGTAAGGGGCTAGATGGTGCTATGTGAAATGTTCAGCATTATTTTTTTATTAATACTACTTTTATAACTACTAGTATGTATAATTTTAAACTGATTAACGGGACGTTATCGCGTAATTATCTTATTTTATTAATTAAATAATATGTCTACAGATCGCGAAAGTTTACAAAGTACTAGTATGTAATATGAAAGTTGATAATATCTTCTTATCGATCTTTTTTTATTCTGTTTGTTTTTGAGTTGTTGGTGGGATTACTAAGAATAATGGTGACGCCTGCTATGAGGATATTAGAGGTTTAATGTTAAAACATTTGCTTTTGAGTTTTGCATGTTATTAATTGATGAGAAAAGCACAAAAAGGAGTCGCATACAAAATGTTACTGTATTGTGGAAAATTGCTCTAATCAATATAATTTCACAGAAGGTATCTATCTAAGCACAATTGAGAGCCAACCTTCCTTAAATAAATTTACGCCGAAAAAACGGTAGAAGCCTTCATTACTGGAAAAAATCCTCTTTACAATTTTATTCGTAAAACGAAAGTTATTCTCGACTGTCATCGTAGGCTTATGTGTATTGCAACGGGCGGGTAAGGGGAGAGAAGGGGGCTTCGAGGGAGTGCTGTAATCAAGAAGAGTACCCGTCCCTAGGCGGCCCCCCTTGCCCCCCGCGAGGGCAATGCCTCAAACCTCTATTGACTTACCTTCGCCAGCGAAATATTTTCATTTTAGTCTTTGTTGATACAAAAGTCAATACGTGCCCCAGACGGAGCGCGGAAAATCTACGCTCTCAACTCTTGTTTGTTAGGATTTTTGCTCGTTGTTTAGGAATTTCAAAGCAAAAGGATCCTTTGTAGCGTTTTAACCTGTTTAGAAAAAACTGTACCTCTCGTATACCAGATCAAACCAACCTGAGTATAGCTACCTACAAAACAGTTTGTAAAATATACTCCCTGTTTGTGAACGTTGTAAGTTGCTTCTGTTGGAATTCAAAGCCTTTATTAAGCATTTATATCGTATCGAAAAAAGTATCTGGGGCCCTAAATTGGACTAAAGCAAATTGAGATATCTCTGTTTTTTTTCATCATTTTGAACAATATCGCAATATAGTTCAAAATTTATAAATAAAACTCGAAGATGGCAAACCATTTACGCCCAACAGGAATTCACTAATGAATTAAAACTTGAAAAATAATCGTTAACACAAAATGCTTTGTAATTCCCGACATTTGTGCTAACAATCGAACTGTAATGCACGGCTTTTGTCGAATACAAAAGTTAACCTGTCGACTCGTCCGGTGGATAGAATGGAGTGATTTTAGGGTTGCGAGGGAAGCAAAGCAATGACAAGCCAGAGTCCCCACAATGCACTCAAACAAACCAACACATCCTGTGTAAGTCCCTAATCTTACAAAGCAATTTGGATTTTATTACCATGCCTTAAAGTCGTTGAACGGTTTTTAGAAAGAGCAAAGTTATGTTGGCCAATGTAAGTTGCCATGTGCAGTGTATGCCGTCTGGTGCGCTGACAGTACCCAGCGATTATTATACTCACAGACATTGACTTACTGATTTATTTCTATCAATGGAATAAGCATTGACAAGGAATCTATTCAAACTCATGCTACAGAACGTAAATTTATATTTTTAAAGCAAAAGCCGTAACACTCACGGTAGCATCAGAGATATTTTTTTATTAAATAAAATAATTATGATTCGTTTCTCGAATGTATAATAATGTATAGTGTCGTCCTCTTTTCTGAAGTAGTGGTTATCTAATTGCGTAATTGAAATATCAAAACTGTTATCAAAACTTTGCATTTGCAATAACACTTTCAAAGTTAAGCTCCGGCTATAAAGACGTAAATCGAGCGAATTAACGTTCCAATAGCTAATACCATTAAGTGATAAATGCAACGGGCTGCGTATGAATAATTCCACTGGATGGATACAATGTACGGCTTTCGCTAAACGGCTCCATATTTTCAAAATCCCCATAGAGCAATAATATTCAATGAGCCGCGCGCGATAGATGTATTTGGCGGGCGTGTGGGGGAACGAGACGTGAGATGCTGAGGGACATTGGATGGCAAATCCTGGAGATTAGCGCGACAGAGCGACATGTGGCCCACGGCACTTAGCACTCCCCGCGATTGTGTAGGACCCTCCTACACTGCACCTATGGGTACCTACAAAACCCTGTATCATAAAATTTATGCGGCAATTTAAATATTTATTGCTGGGTTCAATATACCAATTTAAAATGGAACCTTCTTTCTATCAGACATCATCATCCTCGCCATCAGCTCCCTGCCCTTATGCCACGACAAGTGGTGTCGGCACAACTCACTCCTTTACATCGAGTGTAATAATAAAATCTTCTGAGCTAAATGCGGGTTATTTACAAATCTCCACAATAAGCGAAATACTCCAACTAGGCACTCCAATAGTCATGATACATTTGCTATTGATACAAAGGAACCATACGGGCTTTGAAGCACTTGTAAAGTGATCTAATCTATCCGGGAGCGGCATGGCATGTGAGGCCAGTCTATCTAAGGTCGGGCGGTCATCACCAGGCCCATTGGAGTCCACCGATGCGTAACTGGCACTATCGCCGATGACGCCATATGTTGTGCGCATTAAACTCGCGCACCCCTTCAGGATTGATGACGACTCTGCATTCAAACGTATTAGGGCATGTAAATGTTATGCGATCACTTAGGCTAATAGCTCGCGAAATTCACTTGTTTATCCCCGAGACTGCTTGATGTACTTTAAAAAATACGGCTTCGAGGACCCTATTTTACTCCTCAGTAGCATTGGCTTAGCATGAACTAAATGCATGCCTAATAGGTTCTGCCCGCCGCTTCGCATGCGTTATATCCGGTTAAAAATAGCCTATGTGCTAATCCTGGTCTACACCTATATGTACATACGTGTGCGAAAATTCAGCTCAATCCGTAGGCTAGTTTTTGCGTGAAGAGGTAACAAACATCCACACATTTACACAAACTTTCGGCTTTATAATGTTAGTGAGATTTGATTCTAATAAGTTTAAAGATAACTGAGACCTAACAACTCTATATGTCCTAGGGTGACAGGCACAATACTGTGCAGCGATGGTAGTAAACGTGAACACCGCGGTATTGCAGTTGTAATAGGTAGAGGTTACCGCTAACATCAGGCAGGCCCTCGGCTTGCAATCAGGTTTTTTTTTACACACGATGTCTGCCAGAAAGTAGGTTCCATTTAAAATTGCAATATTGGAACGATAAATGATTAAATTGCCACAAAAATGTTAGCTGAGTGGATGGTATATAAATATGTAGGTGCTCTAACAATGTCCCAGGCACTGCAGCGTCCCGTACGTAATAGTGAACGTTGGATTTTATACAAAACATTGCAGGAACAATTTCTCGTTTTGTGGTCACTGCAGATGGCAGTACTGAAAATCAGTGTTTGCTCTATGACTAAACATAAGCTGAGATGCTACCTTTTTGCCGTACTACAACACACACATTCAGTATATTTGTCTTATTTTTTGGGCAAAGGTTTATAATTGTATTATTGTTTTTAGCATTGGTTTATTTTGGTTTTGTTTTCTAATCGTTTGTATTCAATGTAAGAAAATGTGTATTTTGTAAAAATTGTATGGATGTGCTGAAGTAGCAAATACAGAATGTATTTATCTATCTATTTAACAATACGTCTGCAGTTTCAACAGTGTTGGTATGTAGAAGCATTCCATAGCAGTTTCTATTAGGTTACTCTCGCCTTTATTTTGCCTAGGACTAAAACTTTATCTTTATTTGACTTTATCTAAGCAAAACCAGATTGAGGATACATGTCTTTTACTAAAACAGGATGTGACTGGCACAGGGTCGTGGTGGATGGCACAAACTTAGGAAGGCCTATACCCAGCAGTGGGTGAAATCGGGCTGTGAATGATGATGATGATGAAAACAGCTTACTTCAGACTTCCTCCGTGGCTCATTTGGTTTAATAGGCCACTGATACCCAGGAGTTAAGTAGTCATCAAATCAAAACTAAAAAATACATTGTGTCACCTGATAACTCTTAAATTAAATATTTCGGTTACCTAGCTTCTTTAGTAGGGTATAAAATTCATGTTAATTTTTTTCAAGTTTATTTAGCCATTATTCTTATTTTAAGATATGGTTGTTATTTTTATCATTGGTGAAGACTATTTTCAGCAATTAGTTAAACCTTAGTGGTTTTAGATGCTGTGTAATAAAATTGTAACTTCTTGTAACTATAAATAAATAAAAAAAAAAGTTGTTCTGCAGATATTTAATAAGTTAAGTTGATAAGTATGTAATAAAAAAAATATATATAAATATTCTTTAAGTCATCTGGTTGTCATAATACTTCGCTTTCGCTTCGCTTAGTTTTGGACTCGATGGTGTTGTGTAAAGTGTCCAGCATGTTTTTTTACTTTATTTGTTTATCTGGTACTTTGTTTGTTTTGGTAAAAGTCTCATTGAATACATTCGTTTTTTGGGCTGGTTTCAATGTCTCATGTAATTATTCTCACCGCTTTAATCGCGAGTGTGTCATTATCGGGTCGTTGCTCTCTGTACGGGTTTCACTTCGTTTCATTAACTCACTTTCGTAAAGTTTCATTGCATATGACAGCTCAATTAGCGATCAAGTACGGGATCCCTTTAGATACACTAAGTACTTTAGGGACACCTAATTAGTGACGCGAAAGTACGCGAATAACGCGAAAGTTTGTGAAGTTGTATAATGGCTGGAAATAATTATAATTTGTGAGCCTTCCCACAATGACAAGAATGGCACATGGCTATTAGGTTTCGGGTAAACAATAAAAAAAGAAGGTTTCTGTCAAAACAACATTTGCACATTTTGTTTACGCAACCTAATTTTTACCAACTTCAAAAAAAGGAGAAAAGTTCTCAAATCGTCTGTTGTTTTTTTATCTTTATAACTTCTGTCGGAAAATTATTTTTGAGTCCCAATAGATACAGGGTTTATTGTAACATGTGTACTAACCCGAAAGGGGGGTTTTTAAGGCCCATGAAAACAAGAAGTTTTAGAAAGAAAAATATTCGGGAATTCGCATTTTTTTTTATTTTGTTAAAATATTTTTATTTATAATTTTTTTGACCGAAAGGTTCTCGAGTGGAGGCCACGGATCGGTAAGCGCAGCGTAGTACGTCCACCTACAAAATGGGCAGATGACAGGTCGACGGTGGATGCAGGCCGCTTCTAGCCGCAATACCTGGAAATCCACGAGGGAGGCATAATATGTCCAGCAGTGGGCGTCCTAAGGCTGAAATGATGATGATGATTTATAATTTTGCTAGATGGTGTGATGTGAAAATTATCCTGAGGTCATAATCGGTTTTTTTTTATTTTTAATAAGAAAAACTTATTTGTGGTTATAGGTTTTTTATTTCTAAAGCAATTCATCGCGTAGGTCAATGACCCTGTCAAGAATCAGCTGGCTTTTAGTTTGTCATTATTGAATAATCAAAGTTAAAACTTTCGTGTTATTTTCTTGAACTGAATCCTGAAAAGTCATAAAACCAAAGTTGTTCCTTGGATGGTCAAAATCACGCTTATTCGGCTTAGTACCTACACATATTTTATTACTCGATTCTGAAGATGGAATACATGAGAAATTTAATTATTTTATTAGTGTCTACTGTACGTATAACGACTCTGTGACGAAATATGAGATTGACTTTAACGTGTTGGATAAACGGCGTAAATTCAGACTAGTCTCAGTGGTAGTAGGTTTAACACCGGAAGCGACCATCAACTCATTAAAAGGCACTCTGAGTCTAAATATATCAGCGATTTACTGGTTTACCTTAAACTTGACAACAGACACTTGAACTTGACTTCCATTTACTTTTTAGCCTTGGAATTGGCAAGGCAATTTTGCGGTTTTGAAAAGGACTAGTAGTTTAGTAATTATATAAGTGCTGACACACAATTAAGCCTTTCAAATAGTTTCAGTCGCTGTCAGTTGGATTATCTTTACGGTAAACGACACCTGATTTATACAGCGTCGGAAACTGGTATTCATGCTATATGGGACGCTGCAGTGTCAAGGGCATTGTTAATGGGTTAGGCTTGCCCAGCACCTATACCATCCTCCCAGCTTACTCGGCTATTAAAGTCTTTTTCACGTAAGATGAGTTTGGTGAAAGCAGAATAGAACTGGTTAGTTATTAAAAGAATTGAAAAGTGCAAAAGACTAAGATACTAACTAAGCAGTAGCCTCTTTTTCGCTCATTGATTTTTGAATGGTTCTATCCTGCTGTCACTGAACTTATCCTACGTGAAATATGGTTAGTTAGAGGATGGAATATATCAAATATCTAAAGCGGGTTTCTTCTCAATGGTTTCTGCTACCGTTTAAAGCAAATTTTCAGAGAGTAAAATCCAGCGCACATCGAATCCTTCCGATCGAAAATCAGGGTATTAAGCGATGAATTTCCAGGTCAATTTATACAATGTAAGTACCTATTTTGATTGCGAAAGCATAAAATAGGCTATTATTTCAATTTTAAAACACCCGTGAGGTACTACTAGTAATTGTAATGATATAGGTACGGGGTTTAAAGAACACTTTTATTAAAATAACGTTTAAAGTTGAGAGAACTTGTTCTTTTTTCAAAGTCTGTGTCTTTGGTATTTTTTAAACTTTCGCGATCACAACACATTATCACTATATTGTTTTATCGGGTATTTATCGCGTTTTCATTCATTCTTTCATTCATTTCAGCCGTAAAACGTCCACTACTGAACACAGGCCTCTCTCATGGATCTCCATAAGGGGCAGTTGCCACATACGTTGCCACGCTTGGCAGGCGGGTTGGCGAGCGCAGTATGGGATGTTGATACACAGAATGACGCTGCTGCCCATCTTCCGGAGGTTGCTCTTAGCAGGCTCTTACTGCATCCACGGGCAAGAGAGGAGGGGCAACATTCTACTGCCGGCACCCCACGGCAATTTATCGCGTAATTACCTTAATTTAGAGATTGAGTCTCCCCGCGACCGCAACCAGGTGCAATCCGGTCAAAACGTCGGGATTAAAATAAAGGTAAACAATATAGTAATCTGCGTCTTTGGTCGCATAAAAGATAACGCAGTGTTTATTTCCATAAATTACAATACTTTCACAGACAACATAGAGGCTGTGAGCACATCGTTTTAAGGGGTCGTTCTCACCCTTGTTTTACCAGCAGAACACTTGGCACAAAAAGTGTAATGCTCAGTAATGACCCCCCCGACGAGGAACTGTGACGGCCCGCTGAGAGATAGCATTACTGTTTGTTTTTTTGTCTCCATTAACTCATGATATAAAAACTTGGGTGCTGAATTTATTGGTGAACTAGGCTCCCATAAAAATTTCACGCTTCAAGTCTAATGTTAGTTAGGTTGTGCGTTGTTTGTCACTTTTTGAGTAAGTATTATATAACGCAAACTATATATTTTAAGCCGTAGGACTGCTGTTTACATCCACTGCTGGAAATGGCTTCATTCATGGATCTCTATCATCTGGATAGATCCATGAAGGAAGGCCATTACTCGCCACGCATGGCAGGCAGGTTGGCTAGCGCAGTACGGGATATTGACACACGGTAAGCTGTACATCTTCCGGGGGTATCCCTTGGCAGATTCTTTACTGCATCCACGGGCAAGAGAAGAGAGGCAAAATTCTACTGCGTACACCCTACAGCAGCGAACATAGGGTACTTACATAAATATTGATAACTGCTAAGGCTCAGGCATTCTTAGGAATTGGTCTTTGAAGGTAAATATTAAGTTTTTTTATAATTGCTAGGTAGTATTTTAATGTGGTGGATAAACGTGTACATCAAAGAAAAGTTTGCTATAAATTTAAAAAATAAGACTGAGGAAGTAAGCATTTTAAGAACTGGCGAACGACGTTTGTCATTCCCTGGGATATAGTTGAGTCATCATAATACAAGAAGTAACATTATAGAAAAATAACTAGGTTTCTGCACAAAATATTAAAACGTGGGGAAAGCCGCGGGTCAGCAATTCCATGTCGAGTTGATTCGTTGGCCGGCTACGACGTACAAGGACGACGAAACCCATTGTTTCTGAATATCCTAAATTGCAGTTCAATTGCTCGTACCTAGGTAGTTGCACTCGTGTTGACTTGACTGATAGTTCTAGAACAAATAGAGCATAAATTGATTTTGTAATACTTTGTATCATCCAGCCTTTTAGGCGGTTATCACACTGCCACGCACCACGCTGCATGTTGCATGTCGACGCACCTACGCACATACTTGCGGAAGTGCAGATCTGTATCATCGTGCGGCTTTTCACGCACTCACGCGCGTAGTTGCGTTTTGTGTTTTCACGGCGGCTCTGACTCATATCATTCAAAGCTGTTCGCTAGACTGCGGGACTCGGTGTGCCATACCTTGCGTCTCGCCCCGCACCTACGCGCCTGGGCGCATGTTTCTCCGCACCTACGCGCGTGATCTGCATGAACGCGCGTAGATGCATATTCTGTGTGTTGGACTGTGCGTGTTTTCTATACAAACGGAGAAACTTACAAGCAACGTTAAAAGACGCATTCACGCAACATGCAGCGTAATGCATGGTAGTGTGTGAACCGCCTAAAGAAACGCATAGTGAAAAAAACCCTTTGGCTTTGTAGTTTCAGATGTTGTTTCCTGTGAATATGTCTGACTAGGCTGAGATAATGGTAGCTATCAGAATAAGTTTATTTTTAAGTAGTAAGCAGGTATTCCTTATAAGTGGGACTCTCATCCCACGGTGGCTTAAGAAATATACACATAATCTACCAATCTTTCCATATTTTTTATTTACATCTTTATACTACCTAATCTTAGTACATCTTCTTACGAAGATTAGTTGGTAAAGTTTTGTATTTAGACATCATTTGGACATCAAAAGTAAGATATGAAAAAAAAAACGATTATTAGCACTCAATTCATGTAGATTTTCTTGCTGTCAGCAATCAATTTTGAACATAGAGGATCCTGTTTTTATCATGGTTAGAAAATAATCGCAACATCCTCAAAACTCGACAACATTAATCCCGTTTGCTTAATATCATCTGTACACAACAGTTGACCAGCAAATCGACCCTGATCCAACAAGACAATGGAACAAGCATACGAATCAAATGTATCACTAATGCCCCGGTCGTTTGGACCCCTCGATTCAATTATCCGGGGGCCCCGATCCCGTGAAAGCGATACTTGTGAGAGATTGCTCTATTGTTTTTTCTCGCGGTTAAAAAGTTGCCGGCACGCGCGAGAATTTTGATAAGTGGTTGTGATAGTTTTTGTTATAATGTTACGAAAGCTGTTGATGCTCTTACTCAAATATTTTTGAAAAAATATGTTTTAGTCCCACCGTTTGTTTCGGTATGAAAATATCAGTTTTAGACTGTTTTGTTATAGAGGTATTATGAGTGGAATGAAGTTAACATTTTCAATCATTGAATGTTAGAATCCAATTCTACCTAAATAAACCTTTTTTGGTTGCAATTTTTTTTGCCATGTCTTCCCTCAAAACTTTGTACAAATAAATAAATAAAAATAAATAATGCTGGACAGATCACACAACATCATCAATAGGTACTTTTTTCTGTTTTCTTCGTTAACTTTTAATTTTATACTTACAATATGTTTTTGGTTTAGAAATTATTAAGTTACCTATATTATGGAAGTATTTAATACTTAAAACGAGGTCTCAAATATAAGTTGTATGTAAACTTGTCAAGGAAAATAAACATTTTGCATATTTTGTATTTTGTAATTACCTACATAATGTTACTACCCTGTAATTTTCAATGGATTTCAATCTAAAATGCAATCTGTTAATATTTTTATTCTATCACTGACTTTAAACGGCCTTACATATTTATGTCCATCGATAGGTGATCAACATTTTTATAACCCTCATGCCACTCATCCAGATTTGGATAGAACTCTACATTGTAAGCCCAGTAGTTCCCGACTTGGTTTTAACCATGACATTCTCCGAATTACGAATATCATAATGCCGTATTACAGAAAAAAATGCCTTCACCTCGTTCACTTAGATTCTACAAGATTGATACAAGCATTCTTCTTTTTCGACGCTAACCAAGAAATAGTAAGGCAGGTGTGCTCGTGTGCGTTGCGAATGTATCGCTGCCAAACGGATTGTTTCCTAAATTCAATTATGGAACACCGCAGAGCAACTTTTCGCTTTGATTTCGCAATAAACTGCACTAAATCAAGCTCGTGTGAAAGTTCATTGTTTCGTGGTTGCCCCCTCGGTATTTTTCTTTCGTTTATTAGCTTCTGTGTAGATGAGAAACTACTTTTACATTTTTGTGTTCACATGGCTTGTTTCTTGCGTTAAACAAAAGCGTTTGTTAAAGAGCTAAGTGATTGTACTTATTAATTTGTCACGTAGGCCAACATTTTTTAATCTTAATCAATTCAGGATGCCTTAAAAATTATAACAGCATAATTAATCATAAAGGCTTAATCATATAATTAGTTATAGCGATAATTAAGGGATATAAGTAAAAAGGCCTTTTTATCTATTAGATAGATAGATAGGTAGAATACGCTTTATTGTGCACCTTAAAATAACTATCAAACACAAATAAAATAAAACTAATAACAATAATGTCGACGATGGGCGGCATTATCGCTAAAAGCGATCTCTGGCAGGAAACCGTTAGATGGTCAATAATTATATTATACACGTACAATATACCTAAGATTTATACAGCGTCAGCAACTGGTAATCATGTTGTACCGGACGCTGCAGTACCTGGGACATTGTTAGATGAATTAGGCTTGCCCAGCACCTATACCATCCTCTCAGCTTAGTCAGCTATAGTAAAATAACGTTCTTTATTTAGGTATATCGTGGATTAGTAGGTGGTTGGTATCGATTCTGACATAGTACTTAAAGTATCTACCTATAGCAATAACAATTATTGTTCATGAAATAACCAGTACAAAGCTGCAGTCTGTCAAAAAGACTCAAATCGTGGTAAATATAGCATATAATGTCCACAACCATGATGTTTCATAATAATATATTCATAATAATAATTCTCCTTCTTGATCCTTCATTTGGTATTTTTATTGAAAAGGTGTCATAATGTTTAATAATGCAATTAACTACCGCAATTATATCTAGTTCCTATTTACTACCAGATTACTATAATAAAAATAATAATTAGGTAGGTATACCTACAAAGAATAAAGAATAATTTACGTTGCTTTGCTTAAGGTTGAATTCCACCGCAATTCTGTCATGCTAAACCTTTTTACTAAAATTATCAAATCCCTTTTCAAAAGACTTAGACTGGCAATGCATGTTCTGACAAAACAAGTCTTCGAGATCATTATGCGGAACGGAACGTCAATCATAGAAGAAATAACAAGGACTTTATTTGCTAGCGTTCCCAAGTTTGGTTTGTTTATTTTTTTCAATCTTCGTGGAGTTCTGGCACAGTGTATCTCACTTGTATAAGCTGTAGAACATGAATGAATGAATGAATCACTTTATTGTACACTAAAATCAAGAGAGTTACAGGAAAAGGAAGAGTTATTAAAAATAAACTTAAGTACAATGGGCGGCCTTATCGCTAACAGCGATCTCTTCCAGGCAACCTTTGGATGGAAAGGATAGATTTCAGTTTATTTATTTAGAACATTTATTTATTTATGAAATATTATGTAAAATATAACATAATATACAGGGTAGAATTTAATGCCAGCTCGAAATAATGGAGATAGCAAATTTCGATTGAAGAAACCATTTCCTTATATTAGAAAGGCAACAAAACTACATGACCCTTGAGTAATAGTGCTATATATAGTCACTCATTGTTTACCTTTCGTTTCCATTTTCATTGACGAGAGATTTTGACTCCTGCTCATTCCAACCATTGAACATTTTGTCACGTTGAATACTCAGTCCCGGAATCAAAGATTTGATCCATGATTGACATAAAAGTACAAGGTGTTGTTTTTTCAATTTTTAGTTGGACGATTTTTGGGTGTACAAATGTATTTTTAAAAATCTTTTAAAGCAGTTTTGTATCTTTTCATAAATAAAGGAATGGTTCCATAAGTGAAATCTGCTAGCTTTATTGTTTATTTCCCTCCATATGGCATTACAAAATTCCATTACAGATTGCCGGTAACGGCAATCTGTAATGGAATTTTGTAATTATATTATATGTGATTACAACGTGAAGACAATATGTTTTCATTTTCATTTCGCCGTGTATCCTCTACTTTTTTAAGTTCGCGCTTAAAAAAATAAAACCGGGCAAGAGCGAGTCGGACTCGCACACCGAGGGTTCCGTGCCTTCATACAATATAATATATGACAAAGGCGGTTTTATATTTGTTGGAGAACCTTGACAGCGTCATCTCTTGTCTGATAGCGGAACTTATGTAGGTTTTTTACACTTTCGATGATTTCTAAAAAAGTATGCTATGTAGAGAGATTGTAAAAAATTTCCTCTAATCTTTACATACACTTCTAAAAGCAATAAAAGTTTCAGAGGTTTATCTCCGCAAACTTCGGAGATAAGGGGGAACGCTATTTTTTTCAACATTTTTGTAAATAACTCAAAAACTATACGACTTAAAGGAAAACTAAAAACTGTTTATTAATGTGGGAAAGAATACCTTTCATATGATACCGCACACCACCTAGTAACTTTCCAAAAATTTTGAAAACACCCCTTCCACCCCCATTGTCTAAAAAACTATGCAAATTAGAGAGTTCGCTATAATAATATAATAATGTAATTCATTTATTCAGACAACAGGGTCCATGTGGTTAGTATAAGACTTAAATTAGGTTAGTACTTAATAACTAAAACAGATTTGGTTCTCTGAGTGAGCTCCCATATCAAAGGACAATTATTGACAAATTTTTCTGAAATAACGTTCAGGATACTGTTGGAGCTCCCGCGTACTGTGCGTAAAAGGGAAGCTGTCTTTTTGCGCCAAATGGCGTCGAAGGAGTCGACGCGCGCCTCGGCCAGCATTCCGGATGCGCTACAGAAACGGGGGAGCCGCAACAGTGCCCTGAATGCGTTGTTGAATTGGACCCGCAGAGCATTGTAAGCCTTCTTTGTATACTGGAACCACAGACTCGCTGAATATAAGGACGTACAGTACGCTTTAAACAGGGTGATTTTAACTGCGTCTGTACATCGAGCAAATCTGCGGGCCAGCATATTTGCTCGAACTGACAATGCTCTGCGTTCCCTTTCCATATCAGCATCGTCCCTCAAGTCTTCAGTTACCAGGTGCCCCAGGTATTTAAATTGGTTAACTCTATTCAGTGTGATATTATTTAGAGCTACAGGTGGAATAAAACTGGGGCACTTGGTACCCGCCCTGAAGACCATGTACTCTGATTTTTTAACATTATATACTAAGCCATGAGAGGACGCATATGACTCACACACGGCTAACATTTTCCTGAACGCACTGATTGAGGGAGCCAGCAGCACTATGCCGTCCGCATAGGTTAGATTGTTGACGCAAACGCCATCTATGTAACAACCTACCGGCATGCTGCTGAGTTCCTCAATAAGCTCGTTCATGTACAGGCTGAAAAGCGAGGGTGAGCTTAAACCGCCCTGCCTCACACCGCATTCCAGCCTGCACGGATCCGGCAGTTCACCCGCCCATCTCACACGGTTCTCTTGATGTTGATACCAATAGCCGAAGACTGAAACCAACTCCGGTGGCAATCCCGTACCCCGAAGCTTCCCCCACAAGATATCGTAGGAGACCAGATCAAAAGCACGGGAGAGATCTAGATAGCAGGCATACACAGGCGTCTGTCTGTCTTTGTAATACTTGACAATGTGCTTCATACTAAGAATGGCTGTCTCTGTTGACAGTCCTGGTCGGAAACCGAACTGTGCATCATGCAACCATACATAACCATTCAGATAGGAGTTAAGCACACTGTCAAGTATTTTGGCCACAGCCGTGGCTAAAGATATTGGTCTATAATTGGCCTTTTCCGAGACATCTCCAGTTTTGATGACGGGTACCACCAGAGTCCGCATCAAATCTGTCGGCAGGTATGAGTGACTTAAGCAAAGGTTGTAAAGCATCGCGAGAACGGAGGGGAGATGAACACCTGCATGTTTAAGATGCTCGATGCTGAGTCCATCATGACCCGGTGATTTACCTCTTTTCATTTTTCTGATCACAGATTTTACATCTTTGGCCAAGATAATACAACTAATCACCGCGCCATCCGGTCCAGCATCGGGCCTCTGATATGAGCGTCCTAAGGGTGACTGTACTGCAAAATGGTTTTTAAAGACATTAGCAATTTCCTTAGAGCTACATAGATGTACCGTTGATGCTCACGGGAGTACCAGGCCGAACATTCAACTTGTTCGTGCACTTCCAGAAACTCTTAAAATCGGCGCTTGAATGATGTCTTGCTATCAAGTCTAATTTAATCTGGTCTTGATGGTTCTGACACCACTTAAGCTTTGCTTTGAAGATCTTACGCGATAGGAACATACTCTCAAAGATTGGTCCGCTTTTAGGTTTGCCATGGCGTAGCCGTAGCCATTCATTAAATTGAAGCCTGGCACCCAAGTGAGAGTCCTTTACATGGCTATTCCAGCCTGCTACAACTTTACGTTTACTATTTTAAACTACAGTGCATGTGGCACTAGCAGCTTTACATAATATGTTAGTCACATTTTTATATAAATTATTAATAATTGTCGTGGAGATATTTTTACACAATTTACCACAGCACAACTGAAGCTCGGTAGGAAACTTTATTTTCTTCAGATGCAAATCACAGATTTTCTCATATTCACTAATTTGACACAAATCCCGGTGTCCCATGTAACATTAGAATAATTATGAGTTTTCGTTATGACTTTCTGTCTCACAATATCTATAATTTTCTTATAAAGTAAAGCTATAATTTTCTTATAAAGTTTACATACACTTCTATTATCTATAAAAGTATCACAGGTTTATATCTGCAAACTTCGGAGATAAGGGGGGGGGGGGAACGGTCGTTTTTTCAACATTTTTGTAAATAACTCAAAAACAATACGGCTTAAAGAAAAACTAAAAACTGTTTATTATTGTGCAAATTAATACCTTTCATATGATACCCCACATCACCTATCAACTTCACAAATTTTTTGAAAACCCCCCTTCCACCCCCCTTGTCTAAAAAACTATGCAAATTAGAGACTTCGCTATAATTTTCCTATAAAGTTTACATACACTTCTATTAGCTATAAAAATATCACGGGTTTATCTCTGCAAACTTCGGAGATAAGGGGGGGGGGGGAACGGTCGTTTTTTCAACATTTTTGTAAATAACTCAAAAACGATACGGTTTAAAGGAAAACTAAAAACTGTTTATTACTATTATTAACTTCACTTAAAATTTTTGAGATCCCCTATCCGCCCCCCTGCAATCAAAATAACAATATTTTTTAACATTTTCATATATGCTATATTAGTAAAAAAGTGTTGTTTTTTACCATTTTAAATTTCAAGTCGATAGCATCAGTAGTTCTCGAGATATCTATTTGTGACAGACAGACAGACAGACAGAGTGATTCTATAAGGGTTCCTTTTTACCATTTTGGTCCGGAACCCTAAAAAGGTTAAAAAGGTTAAAGTTAACGTAAATTAAAGTTAACTTAAAGTTTGTCTGGAAGAAATCGCTCTAAGCGATAAGACCGCCCATTGTGTATTTCTGTTGTTTTTGGAGTTTAAGTTAATTTTAGTTATTTTTGTTTTTATTTTCTGTATGATTTACACCAGGGGTGCTCAGACTTATAGTGTCGGCGATCTACCAAAAAAATTTTGAAAGCAAGAGATCGACTAAGCTACTATGTAGGTAGGAACAATTTTTTTTGATATATCGCTTTACTGCCCTTTAAAATTGAACATGTACAAAATGAAGGAATCTTAACGTAACTTACGAACTACAAATTCTGTCTTGATGATGATGCATGGCACTGCATATTATCCGCGTACTTTTCATAGGATGGTACGTAGTTACTGAGCCCCAACCGCAAGCATGATGTCAGGTGTGCGTCAGTGAGTCGATTACGATATTTCGATTTGATAATTTTCATTTCTGAAAATGCAGCCTCGCACAAACAAGTCGATGCAAACAATCCTGTTAACTGAAGAGCTACTTCTTTCAAACATGGATATTTTTCTTCAGATCTCAAGGACCAGAAATTGGCATAAGTTTCTCTGGATTTGAGATGTATGTCAGAAATCATCTGCAATAGGTACCTCATTCTCAATAGATGTTATTTCCATGTTAAAAGTGTTACGATGTTTCAGTAGCAGATGTTTCGACGTTTTCACAAGAAAACGGATAACTTATGAAAGTGACGATATTTTTTAGTTTTTTAAAGTCAGAGAAACGTCTTTCAAACTCACCAAGAATGTTTCTTAGCTCTGGCACATAACATAACTTGTGTGAGTGCTTGCCCTTGCTTTCAATGCAGGAAATTTTTTCAAGTCATTTCAGTCATTTCAAGTCAGCTAAACGCAAACTTCATCTACACAAGGTAATTGAATGAAATAGGTAAATCAGAATTAAAAAAATAGAAAGAGACAAAAATAGTGCAGTGCGCAGGTGGATTGATTGTCAAAGTTCAAACAGAAAAACAGACTTCCTAATGTGAACTCTCTCCTGAACCCATTTATACTCAAATCTCGTGGTTAAAGTAATAGAGTGATTTTACGTTTGTTTACATTACGCGGCACAAAATAAGTCTTGTCTCTGCTAATAGGTGGCGTTGTCTCAGTGATCGTCGATCATCGCCGCGCACCGTTCATTGTTACCTATTATTTTAGGTATGAGTAGGTACTAGGTAGGTATAATAAGTATATTGCTGGCGATCGACTCGAAAAGCTTTCGCGATCGACCGGTCGATCGCGATCGACCGTTTGAGCACCCCCGATTTACACAATAAAGAGTTTATCTATCTATCTATCTTAGTTCTTTCTCCACAAAGTGAGAGCCAATCGCTGACCACTGTCACAATCAAGGTACTATCCATTTCATGCAATATTTGCCAACACTCGAGTAAAAATATTAGTAGGTACTTTGTAAACTTAACTCGCGAAATATAGGTAAACACAATTTTAAACTGTTCCTTTATCGCGTAGCTACCTTGTTATTATTTCCCTACGTTTCGAGTGCTTTGCAGTCCTAGTTGTTACGGGTAGACTAGAGGCTACAGCCGTGGGGTGCCGTTAGTAGAATGTTGCCCCTACTCTCTTGCCCGTGGATGCAGTAAGAATCTGCTACGGGATACCTCCGGAAGATGAGCAGCAGCGTCTTTCCGTGTTTCAACAACCTGTACTGCGCTCGCCAACCCGCCTGCCAAGCATGGCGAGTATGGCAACAACGGCTCATGATCAGAACATAGTAAGTATTCCATGAGGGAGGTCTTTGTCCAGCAGTGGACGTCCTACGACTGTGATGATGATGATGAAAGGCTATAAGGTATAAAGTCCCGTAAACTATGTAAATATCTAATAGGTGTTTTCGTAATATCTACATTATCTGGGAACTCCTAATTCTGACTGAAGCTAGACAGAAGATGCTTTACAAATCTCTCTGTCCAGTCTAGGTATCCGTCGTGAGAGTTTGAACTATTTTAACCCTCCTATTATAAAGCTAGCTCCTATTATAATCACGAGTTAGGCAACCTTTCAATATATCTAAAGTTTACTAAGCTTTCTATTATGTTATGACACATTGCTTTGAATCTCCAGTAAAAATATTTTTTTTAGTGGTTGTTCGGTTGGAATCACAATAGCACCTGTGCTCTGTACACTCGTGTAGAGGTAGTGTTCGGGGTGCATCATGTAGTTACCTCATGTACATACATACGTCACATTGTCATAATAGCGTAAACATTATCTCTCAGGGAAAGACTTTGAAGGTAATAGATCACTTTGAACCCTAATTAGCAAACTGACTTTCAATAGAATAGAAGTGAAGTGTTAGTCAATTACCAACCTTATCTGATTTGTATTTAATTACTTATCTTTATCATCATTTAATTTGAATTGATTCTACATAATCAATGGTTGATCTGCATTGCAAATTATGTTAATTATTGCAATTACATTTTTAATTGAATAATATGACAATTAGTCCCTACCACGTATTTGTTTGTTTTGTTTCAAATTACCTACTCGTAAAATACGTAGGTTTAGTGATGACAGGTAGAGTTTAACTGAGTAGTGGTCTCGGGGATTCCTAGACCCCTTGGCAGAACCTACCAGATGGATGGACGACATAGTTCCCGTACAGGGTACCTGGATGAAGAGGCCCAGAGTAGAGCTGCTTGGCGGATAGGGAAAGAGGCTTATGCCCAGCAGTGATGGGTCGCTACAAGATGACAACCATAATGAAAGGCGAAGGGCCTTGAAAAATTATTCATCTGTTACACTCTTTTCAAGATTGGAAAAAACAAGAATTATATACGAATCATTTAAAAATTCTACAATTAACTACTCAGATCCTACTGTCAAAGCTGCGGACGAACAAACATAGCCCTATAATTTCCCGAATAAGGCTACGAAGTACCTACACTGCGCTCTCCGTAAAATACATTAAAGTACATTAAACTTTTTCTCTGATGACACTCTTAACCTCATAGCTGAACGACGATCATTACGACTGCAGTCTCCCGATGATACTAAGTCTCATAGGCAGCTCAATAGACAAAATGGGAATCCTTGCTGCACTATATTGGTACCTTTAATACAATTCGTATTAAAGATACGATAGAGCAGAACAAAGGCTCCAAACAAGCCGGCTTTCGAAAAGACTCGCGTTTGTGGACTATGAGAAAGCCTTCGATTTGATCGAAACATGGGCGGTGCTTGAGGTTCTCCACCGATGCTGCATTAACTATCGGTATATCGAAGTCTTTGTATAGAAACGCCACTATGTCAGTCCGAGTACAGGAACAGAGTTCGAAGGATATTCCCTTAAAAAGAGGCGTAAGACAGGGAGACGTTATTTCCCCGAAACTATTTACGACCGCTTTGGAAGATGCCTTCAAGCTCTTGGAATGGAAAGGACTAGGCATCAACATTTACGGCGAATACATGACTCACCTTCGATTTGCCGATGATATTGTGGTCATGGTAAAGTCGATGGAGAAACTCGGCACGATGCTTGAAGGCCTCAATCGAGTCTCCCAATGGGTAGGGCTTAAGATGAACATGGACAAGACGAAGGTTATGTCGAATGTCCATGTTTTGCCTGCTCCAGTTATGGTTGAGAACTCGGCTCTCAAAGTTGTCGACGCGTATGTATACCTAGGACAAACTGTCCAATTGGGTAGGTCCCACTTCGAGAAAGAGGTCAATCGACGAATCTAACTCGGTTGGGCAGCGTTTGGGAAACTACGCAACGTCTTTTCGTCCAAAATTCCTCAGTGCTTTAAGACGAGAGTCCACAATCAGTGTGCATAGTTACCAGTGATGACATATGGAACCGAGACGTAGTCATTCACGATTGGCGTCATGAATAAGCTCAGGGTCGGGTCAGGGTAGAAGAACTCGGGTCATCGACATAGCCAAACGGATTAGCACGTTGAAGTGGCCATGGGCAGGCCACGTAGCTCGCAGAACAGATGGCCGATGGGGCCGAAAAGTTCTCGAGTGGAGGCCACGGACCGGCAAGCGCAGCGTAGGACGTCCACCAACAAGACGGGCTGACGACCTGGTGAAGACGGTGGATGCAGATCGCTTCCAACCGCAATAGGGATGCCTATGTCTGGACATACACTGCTGGCAGTGGACGTCCTACGGCTGAAATGACATTAAACTTAACAAGAAAATGTATACAGTAAGCACCGCGTCAGTCAAAATATTATCATCTGGTCCACCCTTTCCCATTGAGAGAGGCGTCAAACAAGGCGACCCAATCTCTCCAAAACTCTTCACTAGCACCCTCGAAGAAATATTTAGAAATCTGGCGCCGAGCTGGAATGAAAGGGGTAGGTACCTATTGTTGTCGGCGATACAAGGTTAACCAACCTCCGTTTTGCCGACGACATACTCCTCTTCTCCCCTACAACACTTGAACTAGTAGAGTCCATGCTAAAATACCTAAGCGAGACAAGCCTTGAAATTGGGTTAACGATCAATATGTTGAAGACTAAGGTAATGACAAACAAAAACAAACAGTCAACGGTGAAACAATGCACTATGTCCAGGATTACATCTACCTCGGCCAATTAGTTTCTCTAAAGACATCATGAAAGGCGACCTTCCAATAAGACAAGATAATGTACATGTGCATTCTTCCCGTTCTTACCTATGGCTCACAAACTTGGTCTCTGACAGACATCCAAAAATACAAACTCAAGGTTTGCCAACGGGCGATGGAACGCAACATACTTGGAATCAAACTAACTGGCCGCATAAAGAACACCACGCTGCGTTCCAAAACTAAGATCGCCAACGTAGGATTCAAGGCTACTACACTGAAATGGGATTGGGCCGGCCACGTTAGCCGCATGCCAGACCAGCTGTGGGATAAAATAACCACCAAATGTAGCCCAGACACAGCAAGAGGGCAGCGTGGCAGGCTCCGTAGACGGTGGCGCAATGAACTCGACCAGTTCCATAAAGCATGGGAGGAATTAGCTGGGGATCGAAGTGACTAGAAGAAGTGGAGGGAGGCCTTTGCCGAACAATGGGATGATTCGGGCTAACAGTAATAGTAACAGTAGTAACAGTAATTAAATAATTAGACTAGCAACAGACGAGCTGATAAACACAGCCATGGTTTTTTATTATACTTACGACTACAATGTTTATTATAGCCCCCTGATTCTGACTTTTATATATTTTCATGTTCTACATTGTAATTGGCTCCATAAAACTGACTCAGCCGCCATATGGCAACCCTAAATATAAAATCACTCATTATTGACTACACTAATTGTAATTTGTTATCATTATCACGTAAAACAAAGGGTCCGATTTTATTAATATGAGCAAGAACAAAAAGAAAAAAAAACTATCTACTATACAAACAGTTTAGTTATCAAAGAGAAAAAAAACGATTAACATACTGAATTATCTATCGTTGCCATTGTATCTGTACTATCGTTTTCATACTTTTTTATTATTGATATACGAGGCGGTTTTAGAATTTCAAACACGAAGCATTACTGGTAAACGTCAAATAAGAGCCAGCAGCAAGGTAGAAACAAATGCACGGGAAAAGTTATAGTTACCAAGTGGTAAAGAATTACAAATTAGTAATCCGCGTCGATGTCTTTTCCATCTAAAACGTGTAAGTAATTAGTTCACCGTATGCCAATAATTTGCAGGCACTGCCTATGCCAGGAACGAATAAGAAATCTCAAGCCCTTTTCAGAAGTGTGTAAGCAACACACTTCATGAACTAAACTGACATGAACTAAATAAGCTAAGATACATTATGTCATAGATTATAATGTTATGGCAACAACAGCGGTACGCACAAACAAGGTTAGGTAATTTAACCTTAACGAATTCCTAAATTAACTCAAAACTTATCGGGCGTTTTGATATAAGGATAAATAACTATACAGAGCTCTATGCATCGTCGAGGCTAGGATAAGGCTAGCACATGACCGTTAAGTATATATAGTAGATAGGTAAAAAATGCTTCAATGGTGTGCGTACACCTTCATCATCTCATCCATAGGACGTCCACTGCTGGACGTAGGCCTCCATCATGGATCTGCAAGTGATTATGAGGAGCTTGTTGCCATACTCACCAAGTTTGGTAGGTATGGCACAGATGACTCTGTACGAGATGTTGATACATGGAAAGACGCTGCTTCCCATCTTCTGGTAGTATCCCTTAGCAGATTCTTACTGCATCCACGAAATGAATCTCACGAAAGAGAGGATTTACGCCAGCCTTGTAAATTACGAAGATACAACTATATATGTACAGAGTTCTAGCTCCTTTAAAATGTCATAAGTAAAAAGAGTACAGATTGATTGATTTTGGTTGCTAATTTAGCCTGGTTTCTATTATGTTATTATTCTAAGGATTTTACATTATATTTTGCATATCCATGACAGAGTCTACGTTTCACCTCGCATTCTACCAAACCATAGATAATATCCTTATTTTCCACTATCACATAAGTGCTAGCTAACATTAGGTGACTCCAAATTTCAATGAGTAGGTATCGGCGAATTAATTACTCAGGAAGCCATAGTAAACATAAACATAGGTATTCTTCATGATTTCGAATACCCCGTGCTAGCACGCGTGCGATATTATCTGATGGCCAGTTACCGCTAGCTAGGGCGGGGCGCCATCTGTCGGGCAGATGCCGCTGACGTCACGAAGCCCTATGCGAGGGCTTCGCACGCGCTATCGTACATCTGACTGGACTCACCCATCCTGATTTACTTCCCATTCCGCTTCCTATGGTTTGCGGGGGATGTGAATTGCATTGGTCATGTGGCTATTCAGTTCAATAAATTAGGCCAGGTGCGTGTCGGGCCACGCGCTATGTAGGGTTTCGTAGTTAACCGTAGATCTGTTGTTAGAAGTTGTATGTCATTTACGTTTACCAAAACATATTAACAGGAATTAATTGAGTTTTCGGTTTAGAGTAATTCCGGTATTGTTCGGTAATCCGTATCATTATTTAAGCGACAATTTTTCTAAAAATAAAAGAGCTGAACTGTAATAGTTTTCCTAGAATGTTCACCGTTATAGCTACATTCATAATTTTTAGTATTTTTAGTAACGCTAGCAGTTTTGATTTAAGAGAAAGAGGGAAAGCAAACAGAACTCTCAATCGAAATATTATCTTTGCAACCCCTAAATGCTTTTAAAATACTTAGTCAACGATAACCACACGATGGGGAAATCAAGAAAAAAATATCATCCCCATCATGGAAGGGCATGGAAGGTACCCTAAATTAATATTTTTTTAGCATTTTTTATTATTATCTAGGCGTGATTTTTTTTATATCACCATGCAAAATTACAGCTTTCCAGGACTAATAGTCTATTAGTGAAGCTGACGACAGACAAAGCGAAACTATAAGGGTTCCTTGTTTTACTACGGAACCCTAAAAATGATGTCCCTTGTATTCTACTAATGGAAAAAAAATATTTGGTAAAGATTCATAATGGACGCTGAAACTACTCATCTGTTTCGGAATTGGCAAATGTTCTGGTTGTCAAATATTTAAAGTATGCCCTCGGAAGTTATTTTGTGATTAAACTTAAATTCAAGCTGTTTATATTTTTCATAATCTAGGTAGTAGATGTAGGAGTAGTAGTTGTAGAGTAGTAATAGTAGAAGAGTAGTTGTAGTAGTACGTTGTTTATTCCGAGGCGGTACGAAGTTGGCCAGGATAGCTAGACTGTCACAAATCCTACTTACCTTTTTTCACATATCTATGAAAATAGCAGGTTGTAAGTTGGTAAAATCACATCCACTATAATAATAGTTGATTGATTTTAGCCAGTTTATTTCACATAATCGTATTGCGATTCATGGGTTTCTCATTTTCATTCATTTTATTAGATAGATAAACAGTTTATTTGGAACTACAATCACACACATACAGTACAGAGATAAAAACTTATGACAGCAAATAACATAATAACTAAACAACTAAAACGGTAACGTAAACTAAATGCTTAACTGGCTAAGTAGTGCATGTGTGTGTTGCAGCATGTCAAAAAGGTCACAGCTCAGCGTATAATTTTGCTTGTTAAGCAAACACTGATTTTCAGCTGTTACCATTAGAGTTAGCAAGAAGAACGAGATGGCACAACATTGACGGTTATTATTGGAATGATATGCTTACATTTTATATTTTACCGCAGATTAAATATTTGTCAAAAAATTATTTTAATAATTTATTTAGTACCTATTGTAACTGATGTTGTTTATCCATATGATTACCAAATGATTAGGTATGATGACTGATTATTTAGAATTAGCAATTCGCTTATCAATGGTCTTGTATCTGAAGTGCTAACCTCAACAGATAGGCAGTTACAGTTAGTTTCTGTAATCTGTGGTTACAGGGCATTGTGTAACCATTGTATAACATTGTGTTAGTATCTACGGTGTTTTAACTAGAACTGCTATAACTCAGAGTTGTTACTACTACACGTCCGTTTGAATAGTGTGACTTTAAATTAATTTTCTTTATTTTATGGGTTCGTATTATTAGGATTCAGGATTAGGAATGAGTATATAAAAGGGAGGTGTGAAAGTAGCGCCTGTGGTAGAAAAGATGAGAGTATCAAATGTTACTCGGGACAAATGTCTGTACGATCTGCAGATATTTGTTCAGAGTGTTCTGGGTGTTTTCTATATATAATAAAAATATCTATCTATGTAGTATAATGTATTAAGTATGTATATCAGTCATATAGTACCCATAAGACAAGCTCTGCTTAGCTTGGGGCTAGATGATGCTGTGTGATTTGTCGAGCATTATTTTATATTTTTTATTTTAATAGGTTGGCATGGTCATGTGAGTAGGAGGGATGAATCGAATATGGGTAGAATAATGTTAGGAATGAATGTGGATAGAGGGAATGCTAGAGATGGACCAAAGAAGCGATGGATGGATTGTGTAAATGAGGATATGAGAAAGAAACGAGTGAGATCACGTCTGAAAGAGGAGAGTGGAATATAAAAACATATTGTGCCATCTAGCGTGGGATTAGGGCAGGGAGATGATGACTTTTCTACTAATTACCGTTTTATTTGGCGTGTTAAAGAGAAAGAAGGCCTCTATAGTCTTTTGGCTGAGCTGTTGGTACCTATGGCTGTAAAAATGGACAAAACTGTAATAATATCTTGTTTTGCCGCTTTTCTATAACTATGTTTTACATTTCTGATGAAAATTTTGATATACACATTTGTTCAAATATGTGTTTGTAACAGACAACAGTTGTTATAAATTAATATTGATGTACTGCCGTTTTGTTTACAAATCCTATAAAAAACAAAACAGACAGATGCCCTAGGCACGCAAAGTCTACCAGATCTGATACAAGGGCACGTTCATCGCGGTAATTGAGATAATATGAGGACACCTAGTGTAGGTCACAGTTGCACTAAAAAGCAGAACCATCCAGTAATAGGATCTACTTAAATGTTATCGTCAAAGTTCTACTGTCAGTTGTATGATGCTGTAAGTCAGATACTTAATATCTACGTAATACTTCTAGTTGTAGAGACGTATTCTTCATTTTCAATGCTAATCCAATATAGTGGCAATATTGCGACAGGTTTGCAACAGTCGTAAATCTCGCGATCAACGTTGTCTATCGTTTATTAATGATGTTTAAATAATTACATGTTTTTTCTGTGCTTTATATAATTGCCTAGTCTAACCTAAGAAATCTACCATTTATGAACCGAATTAGAAACACTTCAAAATAGGTATATCCCATTTTCAAATATTACAGGTATATTTATAGCGATTCGGCAGAGTGATTACGTATCTCGCGACAGCAGGCGATCGGTTTGCAACGGGCAATCGTTGCTGTCAAACGTCAATTTTGTATTAGAGAACAGCAAGGAATTGACATTTGACAGCAACGTTCACCTATTGCAAAACCTGTCGCGAGATACGTAATCACCCTGCCAGTATCTACAGTAACACAGGAATTTTTATTAAGTTGACCTCAGATGGCTATCAACACTCTTCAATGATAAAAAGTCACGAATGGCGATGTTAACATCTCATCAGTTTAGATGAAATACCTAAACACTTATTGTCATACCTACGATCATCACTCACCATCACCATCATCATCATCATCATCATAATCATGACCAAGTTTATTAAAGTCATTTTTATTCGTTGAAAAATGTATATACCTACACCTGGCGCTGAAATGCTGGTTATTCAAAACATATTATATAAGATATTCAGAACATATGTACGATTTCTAGTCATCTGATCATTCACTAGCTTGAATTACATAATATAATTATGCGCTAGGAAATGGAGCCGAGATGTTAAGTATATCCCGTTAAGTCTGCAACGAATTATCAAGTAACTTAAAAGGCAGAACCAAATGTTGACCAGGACTTGAAGCATGCGTCACTGATCGTGTTCCAGCTACCGTACACAGTTACTACGAAATTTGAGCACCTTGCCCACAGTGAGTAGAGTAATGAGGTACCTACGCAATGCTTAAAAGAAATTTAAACCTTAATGAGGTTGGCAGGTTCGAAAATAATTTGAGACTTCTTATGTTATGTTCCCATTGTTGTGTTATTTTGCTAAAACCGGTTACATAAGTTCACACAAGCACAATCAGTTTCTCCTTACGTCAGAATAATGCACTTAATAATTCAGAATAAATCATCATCATCAGCCTTTATCGACCCACTGCTGGGCATAGGCCTCCCTTTGATTTTGCCATTCGCCTCTGTCATAAGCTATTCTAAGCCAGGTGCAACCCACGGTCTTCCGAACATCGTCAACCCATCGGGATGGTGGACGACCCCTTTTTCTGTGCCCTTCTCTCGGCCACCATTCAGTCAGCGTTTTCGTCCACCTGTCGTCATTTCGTCTGGCCAAGTGTCCTGCCCCACTCCATTTGAGCCCCATTATTCGCTCGCCGACATCCTGAGCCTTAGTCCGCTCGCGAATTTTGAAGTCCAATGACCCGGTCTATGAGTATGATACCGAGCATGGCGCGCTCCATGGCTCTCTGCGCAACGCTGATTTTGTGCACTGCCTCCTTAGTAAGTCGCCATGTCTCAGCACCGTAGGTCATTGTTGGTAGGACACATTGATTGAAGAGACGAGTCTTAAGACACTGTGGGATGTGGGTAGATTTAAAAATATCGTCTAGTTTTCCGAAAGCTGCCCATCCTAGTTGTACTCTCCTGGTAACCTCCTTCATCTGATACTCCGTGCCAAAAGACAAAACATGACCAAGATACACATATGAATCAACCATCTCTAACCTGTCAGAATAAATAAGAATCATACAATTCATCATCTCAACTCAGCCGTAGGATGTCCACATTATATGGAGGTTGTTGGCATACATACTTCCTACGCTTGGCATGCGGGTTGGCAAGCGCAGGTTGGGCATTTTGATACACGGAAAAACGCTGCTGCTTATTTTTCGGAGCTGATTCACGGGCAAGAGAGGAGTGAACAACATTCTACTGCCGGCACCCCACAGCTTAAAATATAAAATTATATTCTAGGAATTAAACTTGATTTTTTATGGTACGAGTTAGTTGTAAACTAGAAGAGCATGATGGTTTTTTTAAACTGCTTATTTTTATTACGTTTTGCCAGTTAGTGCTACGGTGTTTTATGATTATTAATGGTTATGCCATTGGTTTCAGTATAACAATGACTTTTTTACATGAATATAAAAACTTTTCCTTAGAGAAGTCAATTTATAGAGACTTGTAAATTGTTTGTGCAATTATTTTAACTTCATCATAATTTGTTAAATAGCGAGTTGTTCAAGGATTTAATGAAGAAATTAGCATCCGGCGTACTTATTTACGTAGTTATGATTTCGGTTTTTATTTGCGTACCAGTCAAAGTGAATTATGAAAATATTTGTTTATTAGTTATACAAACGAAGGGAGCTCGCCTGAGCTCGCCCTCGAAGAGCTTGTGTGGTACGCAAACTCAGATCAAAGGCACTCTTCAACGTAAGGACAGTTTGTACAAGAGTTAATTTTGTAAATTGTTTTCACCGCACACTATAATGTATAAATAACTTGAAACTACATATATTGTTACGAGAAAAAGTTGCTGAAGAGTTGTTCGTATGTATGTACATATGTTGTCCTCTTGCAAGCTGAATCAGAACCACTTCCTGATGTTCGGTTAAGCTGAAATTTTGCTTACGTCTATAGCTCCGACAATGCAATATGCAATATTCAAAACTACCCGCAAATTGGCCCCTACAACAAAAAAAACAACATGTATTTTTTTGTCAAACCTTGTAGGTAGTGATGGGTATCAAATCTTTAATTTTTAGGCTCCAAAAGTTTGGTCCTGTCGAAGTTTTGAACCTTCACCTAGCATTTTGACTATGGTAGGTACACTTGTATAATTTTTATATACATATGTATATAATAATACTAGGTAACCAAGATTATGCACCTGGTTGTCTATGACATTTTATACCAGAAACACATCATAAATAAGAATAGTCCTCGAATATTAGTTATTTTAGGTTCGGGCTTAGTCCTAGTCTTATCAGTTTATCTGATTATAATGACATTGCATGTTTATATAAAACTAGCTGTCCCGGCGAACTTTGTATCACACCTACTACTAAAACTACTCTACTACTACTACTTAACTCTACAACTACCAACTAATATTACTAACTAATACTATACTTCTGTAATAATTAAACTAAGCATTGTTTCATTTGCGTTTTCCTTCTGAGCGGTTTACCTTATAGTAATCGATATAGATCTAACTGTTTAGACGTGCCATATTCGAGGTACGAGGGAGATAACAATCCTTGGACCTCGATAATTTTCTGTTCCCTCGTATCCTGAAATTATGGACGACGAATTTAAACAAATTAAGTTTTTTCATCTCTCATGAGCTGCGGAGATGCAGCTGATTAAATTCAGTATGGTCTCTTTTATTGGACATAAACTGCTACATACCAAAAGTAGCTAAATAAAGGTAAGTGCTTAATATGTTGTAGATTTACGATAAGGGTACTCCAGCGCTATACTTTACACAATATGAAAAATATGCGTCACAAATAGTTTCATTCAAAATTAGGGACAAAAATGGATGTAATAGTTAATAAGGGGAGAGTGAAATTAACTCGATCACGATATGTTTTCAATTCTGGGGCCTATCCTTGAATACAAATTGCTATGAATCGAAATCGTTATCCAAATAAATAGCCAAACTAACTCTTATGGCCATAACGTAAAGATTGCCATGCTGACGATAATATCGTAATCGTTTTTTAGAGTAGGCGCCTCGGTTCTTTTCATTCTGTATGGAGTCTAGCGCTTATGCTCTCATGCATGACTTAATATTTTGCGTACTGCATGGTACATTATAAATATTCCCCCCCTGCCTTTATCACTTACCAATGTCGGATAGAAGCCCGCAAAGGTTTGTCGGTTTGTGTAAGCCACGCTCTGGTTATGTTGTTTGCCAAATATATTATATCGTTATTGACACAAGACGATCATTAATACAGACCAAGGGCCCACTTATTAATTTTAATAAGTGGGGTGACTTTGGAGGGGCGATGACAGTCGGCTGTGTTTGTTTAAATAGTTTTGATTTTATGGTTTTGCCTGTGTATTGTGATTTATAATTTATACGCTTTGCAAAGATTATATAATATATGCGGTCAGAGGACGCATGCGCCTTTGTTTATTGTATTGCAAGACTCTTGCATTATTGCTATATCATCTGTATCTTAAAAGTTTTCGGTAACATAGAATAAAATATAATTTCGAGAGCTTATGTTTTTAGTAAACTCTTTAATTTTTCAAACACAACAACAAAAAAAAAACAACTTGAATGATTCAGCTAGACTCGGCCTAAGGCTTAAGGTCCCTTATTCTCTTCCACGTATCCAGGTCTAGGGATTCTATTTGTCAAACTGCGCAATGCGCATCTATTTCGTCCCGCTATCTGCGTCTGAAAATACATCATCTTTTATGTATCTGTAATATCACGGAGGCAGGCGGTCTACTCACTAGATTCAGGCTGGATCTGTTGACTTGATCTAGTGAGAGTGATCCGGTCTAAAGTGTCCTCGTGAAAGTCGCCCAACAATACAATTTTATGTTGTTTTATACTGAAGTTTCCCAATTCAGTTTAAACTCTTAGGTGAGCTTGCTCAACAGTCAATAAATGCATTTAACGGCAATTTCCCAATACGATGAACAATTTGTGTTTAGCCACAATGTATTAAGTGCTTGCTGAGCGCTCTCGTAATCTAAACAAAATGTTCGTCCTTTATCTTTAGGTAGTAGGTATGTTTAAAGGAATGCGTAAAATAAATTTATCTACCAATTTAAGGCCACGTTCCAAACAAGCAAGTTCTACCTAGTTGCCATCAAATAGGGTAGTCAAGTTAGCTAAGCCCCGTCTCACCCCAAGTTTCGCCGGCAAGCGTTCGCGCGGCCGCCCGCTGCGGTGCGCTTCTCTAAATTGCGTTTTAACCTAATTATGGAATGATATAATTTTTCGGTTCTGGCATAATCAGATAAAGCAGAAATTATCAAATTATAACGCCGTTTGCATCGGGCGCGATGGGCATACAGTCGGGTATAGCTGCCGGTTAAAATACTTCGATAAAATTATTCACTTTAATGTGGCACTCTCGCAATTGAGTTTGAAGTGATTTATTTGTTTTGTTTGGGTGGTGAATACACATTACGGGTTAAAAAAATTGTTAAGTCGCATCAAAGAGTTCTGGAATTAATAAAAAGATGCAATTGGATGCATTTTAACTAGGTTGGATACTTAACTAACTACCAGCGAATTACTTAAATACTTTATTACAATTTAGCAATGGCTTACATAAACGGGGTGGTTTCATTAACAAAAACTAATCGAGTGTCGTGGACAAATCAAAGTTTATATAAGTTTTTGGTGGATAAACTTGAAAAGACGCTTACAAAAATAATTGTTTTTTTTACTCTCTTAAACGCGATTAATACTCTATTCAAGTGAAAACTGAGACATTAAAATGATTAGATAATAGTATAGAAATAATTTTTACTGACCTTATTTGAGATCTACACCTACATTCCGGCAATGATTTATGTTTTTATTTCTCAAATTTAAAGTAACTGTACTATAAAAATAAGTACCAACATATAAGCATTTGGCATTTCTTTAACTTATATATAACTGTCTCAATTATGAATCATTGAAGAGTAGGTCCAAGCCCATTACAATCATAATAGCAGGATATGTTCAATACAAAATCAATTTACAAAGCATATTTGTCAACATTGATGTCCTTGCTCGGTTCACATCTAAATCCAGTTTCCCACAGAAATTGGATACCTTTGAGAGGCACGCGTCAAGAGAGCCCTACAAATTTTATCAAACACGATAATCTTTTGGATAATGTAGGCTAGGTACATACATATGTTTTCCCAATTTGTTCGATTTAATAGATATAATTTGCTGTGAGTGCCGACAGTACAGTGTTGCTGCTCCTCTCATGCCCATGGATGCAGTAAGAGCCTGCTAAGGGACACCTCCGGAAGATGAGCAGCAGCGTCTTTCCGTGTATCAACATCCCGTACTGCGCTCGCCAACCCGCCTGCCAAGCGTGGTGAGTATGACAACTACACCTCATGGCGATCCACCAGGGAGGCCTGTTAATTTACTAAAAGATTTTTTAAGAAACGGACTCGTGAACTGTACCTTAAAACTCTGTACACTTTCCTCCTGTTGATTTTTTTTGAACTTTCGTAATGTATTTTTTTATATACATTATGTCCTCTATTACTCTCGCAGTTTTTATTATTATGCTTTTTCTTATTTACTAGCTCCATTTATACTGCCTTCGGCATTACGTTCGCCATTTGTGCTTCATTGTTAAAATTGCGTGCAATAAAGAATTTACAAATAAATAAATACAATTGCGGTAAATATGTAATATATTGTAAAAGTTTTCTAAATAAATGATTTGATTTGATATAAGTAAATATGTTAGAAAATATAAAATTTTCAACAAAAAAAACGATTTAAATGATAAAATCGTTTACTGTTTTGACAGTGTTGCTGAAAATACCGAAACCACGTAAGGTCTACATAATAATGTAAACCTATTATATGAGTTGATTCCTTGATTTCTCATGGATTTATTATCAAAAACAAGTGAAACAAAAAACGCACCGCAAGTTTAAATTTAAGGCGTGTAACTATGCCTTGATACACTTAAGGTAGACAGTATTATAATTATTTAATTCCTTATGGATCCCATCATCAAAGTCAAGAATATGAAATATGGGAAAAAACAAAGATTAAAACGAAAAAAAAACATAGACGACTTGAGAACCTTTTTTTGAACTTGTCTTCGCTAAACAGTTCGACATACTAAAAACTAAATAAAATAAAATATAAAAAATACACACACTGAGTTATATATTTGCCCCTCGGATTCTAGACTTTTTTTACAATTATTTGTTGTAATTGTTTCTAATTCTGATCTACAGAAAACATCCCTAACCAAAAACAAATCTACCCTTTTCTGGGTAGTAGGAAGCACTTGCTTTGCCATATCCGAGCCACAGCACCGCTGTCGCATTCGATGAGCAGATTTGCAACCAACACAACATAGCAAGGGGAAATGGCCAGTGGGTAAAGTTCTTCCACGCATTTTAATCACGAAGAATTTGAACTATTTATTTAAGAAACAGTAGCACAATTCAATCATAATAAACATAAGTAATTTAGAGTCAAACATTAATGAGATACCTACTTACATATGACTGAAAATGGTTAAACCTACCATTTTTCCTATTTTTCTCTTTCTCTCTCTCTTCCGCCTGTAGGACGTCTACTAGACAAGGGCCTACATCATTGATCACTAAGCACGGATCATGAGAGGTTGTTGCCATACTCACCACGTTTGGCAGGCGGGTGGGCGAGCGCAGTACAGGATGTTGATACACGTAAAGACGCTGCTGCTCAACTTCCGAAGGTATCCTTTTTTTAATTTTTAAAGATTAGATTGATTTTTACGCATCCTCGGACAAGAGTGGAAGGGCAATATTCTACTGCCGGCACCCCATGGCAACATTCTATTTGTAGCCAAATAATAATCTATTTTCCCAGAATATCCATGATGTAAATCAAATAGGCGATATCTGGCCAAAGTGTGTTTTTCACACACTTCTTTGGGAGGAGTAAAGTGAAAAAATTAGAAAGATATGCAGTTGCTCAACAGATTTTACGGAATTAAAAATTGTAGAGACACTGTACTTGTACTTTACGTGTACATACAATGTGCAGGGGAAGAAGCTCGAGCAATGCTTAGCGGTAACCGTCAATTACCTACTGTCGGCGCACGCGTCGATGCCCCGGGGACGCCGCACGCGCCCGCGCGCCCCAATCATGAAACATAATGCTACTGGCTCGAACAGAAGTGTTCGACACTTTCTCACAGTTTATTGCTGGCTGAATATGGAAAGTATGTCCGCAAGGAAAGTTCAACAATAAGCTCACAATAATTTCAGTCGGTTAGCATCAACTTTTGGTGAAGGCCTCTCTTTGCGCCATTGTTTACTGTCCCTAGCGGTTCATGTTTACTCTCTCCCAACAGTAACAACTAATGATGTCCCTGGACCATCAGGCGGGAAGTCCTGCCTCTTCGTCGCACAGTGTTTCTTGGCCATCATTCTGTCGCCTACGGCTTTTGTCCATCTTTCATCGTACCTTCTAGCTAAATGTTCCACCCATTCGCACTTCAACCTGGTTATCCTCATACCTACTTTCACAAGCTTTGTGCTAAGAATGAATGAATGAATGAATAAAAATATTTCCTTTATAAATGGCCATGTAGAAGTGTGTAAATAAAGACAGGACACGTTGGTTGTCAGTCAGTAAGATAATAAAAAAAAATTTTTGCTTCTTTCAAATTTTAAGAAATAATACTTGGATAAAGCGCGTAAAGGTAAAGAGAGAAGATTGTTTTTATGTTTATTTTTATTTTACAATGTATCGGACATAGGTATCGGAGCTTTTAAGGAGATGATATTTTAAGATTTATTTTATTGACAAGGCATCCCCCATTAAAATGTTTTTTTAACATCAATTGTACTAATTTAGACATAGCTATGCATGCATAGCTATGTCTAAATTATTATCTACATGAGCGGTCCTTTAATCACAAAATCTCTATAGCTGATAGCTAATGATGTGGACCATAAATCAATCCTAAGTATCTTTCGAGGCTCCGGCACCGGTGACCGGACACAAACCCACCCAACAGGATGTCAGTGTTCTAATCACAGATTCTGACCCAATAACCTTAGAAAATACAATTTCACACGGCTGCATAGTCTCGTTACCCGGCTCTGTTTCTGGGTAGAGTGACGCGTTGATTTATGCGTCGTAGATATGCAAAAAAAGCATGTAGGTACAGGTGCTATAATAATCAATTTTAAGTTTTTAAAGCTTCAACCTTTCGCCGCCGGTGACGGAACACATTTTTTACACCCACCTAGGGTGTCCGATGTTCTAATTACAGGACCCAATAACCTAAAAAATGTGATTTCACAAAAGTGCATAGTCTCGCTACCCGGCTCTGGTTGTGGGCTGAGTAACGCATTGATTTATGCGTCGTAAATATGCATTAGAGATCCTATAAAAAACAAATAAATTATGCCAGGTGCGTGTCGGCCCACGTGCTCTGTAGGGTTCCGTAAACCTGTTGTTAGAAGTTGGTGTATGTTTTTGTCTTCACAACCCCTAAACAGTTTTAAAGTACACGTAACGTACCTATTCCACGATACCCCACAAGATGGGAAAATCAAGAAAAATAGTTATGGGTATGGGAGGTGCCCCAAATTAATTATTTTCGAGTATTTTTTTGTGGCGTTATCTCGGCGTTTTTATGTTATATGTCCTTGTAAAATAACAGCTCTCTAGGACTTATAGTCTCTTCGCAAAGCCGGTGACGGACGGACAGACTACCAGGTCTATTAAGTTTTTTGTTTTACTACGAAACCCTAAAAAGATCACAATTGATTGTGTCATCATCATATCAGTCGCAGGACGTCCACTGCTGGACAAAGACCTCCCTCATTGATCTCCAAGTATTGTGGTTGGAAGCGGCCTGCATCCAACGCCGACCTGCGGTTTTTACCAAGTCGCCCATCTTGTAGGTGGACGCTGCGCTTGTCGGTCCGTGGCCTCTATTCGAGAACTTTGCGGCCCCATCGGCCATCCGTTCTACGCGCTATGGGTATGTTATTTTAAGACTCCGACACCGGTGACCTGACTCATTGTTTACACCCATCTAGGATGTCGGATGTTCTAATTACAGGTTCTACCCAATAACTTCAGAAAATATGATTTCAAAGCTTCATAGTCTCGTAACCCGGCTCTGGTTGTGGGCTGAGTGACGCATTGATTTATGCGTCGTACATATGCCATGCATGTAGATATCCTATAAAAACAAATAAATTAGGCCAGGTGCGTGTCGACCCACACGCTATGTAGTGTTCCGTATTTAACCGTAGACCTGTTGTTAGAAGTTGCTGTATGTTTTTTTACGTTGACCAAAAGATATTAACTGGAATAATTGAGTTTTCGGTTTAAAGTATCCGGTATGTTTGGGACACTGCGGTAATCGAGCACATTGTTTACACCCATCTAGGTTATCAGATGTCCTAATTACAGGTTCTGACCCAATAACCTCAGAAAATGTGATTTCAAAGCTTCATAGCCTCGTAACCCGGCTCTGGTTGTGGGCAGGCTGACGCATTGATTTATGCGTCGTAAAACATTGCACGGGTGTGCCTCACTTGAATTATTTATCGCGAGCACCGGTCACGCTTGACCACCTACTAGCCTTTGCATCCAGCGATTTTATGGCTAAGTATAACTTTCAGTTTTATATTGGTGAGAAATGTTGCAAAGTTATTTCCGGAGATTGGATCCTCTATGCAAAATAAATGACCGAGTAAAGTTTGCTGCAGATTCTTGTTCTTGTTAGGAGTAGGAATTGCTTTTCTGCCTTATTTATTGATAAAGAACACCCAACTTTTTAACCGACTTCAAAAAAGGAGGACGTTCTAGTTCGACTGAATATTTTTTTTTATGTAGGTATGTTCACCGATTTCTCCGTCAATTGTGGACCGATTTTCAAAATCTAGGTGGTTCCATTTCAATTTGGTCCAGTTCTGACAATGAGAATGACCATGAGAAAACCATAATAAGTCTTAATTTCACTTATGTATTTGCCGTGGGGTGCCGGCAGTTCACCTGCGCTCACCAACCCGCCTGCCAAGCGTGGTGAGTATGGTAACTTCCCCTCATGGAGATCCATGGCTTGTGTTCATCAGTGGACATTTAATGGCTGAAATTATATGTATTTAAGTTACATATCTAGGATATCCTACTAATATTACAAACGCGAAAGTTTGTGAGTGTGTATGAATGTTTGTTACTCTTTCACGCAAAAACTAGCCTAAGGATTGAGCTGAAATTTTGCACACGTACCTATAGATATTGACCATTAACAGATAGGCTACATTTTATCCGGGGTGTAACGCATGCGAAGCTGCGGGCATAAGCTAGTATTGAATATGTTCGGATAAACGTAGTGTCCGAGGTTTGGTTGTGGTCAGGCTTAACCACATTTATATTGGTGAGAAAGTATTGATAAGTGATTTTTTAAGATTTAATGGTTTCTAAGCAGAATTAAATGGAATTAATTTGTTGCCGATTTTTAGGGCTCTATTAGTTTTTCATAAATGTTTCGTTGTGAACGAGTATTTCTATGTCTGTTCTATCCCTTGCCAATATAGCTTTTGTGTTTTATGAATTTATGAAGAATACCCAATCTTTTTTTTTTTTTTTTTTTTTTTCTTTTTTTTTTTTTTTTTGCTGGACAAATCACACAGCATCATCTAGCCCCAAGCTAAGCAGAGCTTGTATTATGGGTACTAGATGACTGATATACTTAATACATTATACTACATAGATATATATTTTTATTATATATAGAAAAACACCCAGAACACCCTGAACAAATATCTGCAGATCGTACAAACATTTGTCCCGAGGCGGGAATCGAACCCGCAACCCCTTGCGTCGCAGGCGGACCTTCGCCCGCTGCGCCACAGAGCTCGTCAAATCTTCCTTTCTTTGTCCTTAAGGCACCTGCGTAAGTACTTAGGTATCTGACAACATAAATCGGATAGCTATGGCCCGGCCTTTGGTACATAAATTATCATAAATTAACCTTTGGTTTGGTTATTGCATATTCAGACTGTCTGTTTGAAAATACCATACCAGGTATTGCTGTGTGATTGTGTCTTCATGATTCTTATAAATAATTTTATGTAAATGCGTATTCATGATAAGTAGGAATATATATGAAAAACTAAGTGTGAGATATTGTTATTTTACATTAAATACGAGTACATTATTAGTAAGTTATTTTACTTTACTTTACACATAATAACGAGTTTACATTTTGCCTCAATGTGAAGGTTACCTTAGAGTTAACCAGATTTATTATCTAAAAGAAGGAACACAGATTCTATATTTTCATTATAAATATAAAACTAAAATTAATAATGCCAGCCAACCAAACATTTCAATAGTCTTCTTACGGTAAAAGCATTTATTTGCTCCAAAATAAAAACCACCCCAAATGTTCCGCTATGCAAATCTTTGAAAAGAAAAGGTACTGCTTGTAAGCGGTGCTCATCTGTAAACACTTCAACACTGTAAAGCGTTCAATATTGGTTGAGAATGCTGCGAAAATTTCAACCAAATCGATCGATGGGTGTTCCTTACCGTTATTGGTTGAGGGGCGTGGTGGTTGTTATCAGACAGGCGCTTGCAGCCAATCGGTGGGCAGTTCTGATAAGAGGGTTGGGGTGGTTTGGCGGGGTTGCGGTAGTGTACCCGTGGCTTTTGGCCGGCACGGTCGTGCGATGCTGGGCACTATGATGTACCCTGAGGAGAGTCTGCAGGACATGCGAGTGCCTCCGATCCAGTTGGAGCACCTTCCTGAAGTGTTCCTATGTATGTAATGTTGTGAGTGTGTGCTGTGTTTTCTGTGAAGCTTTTTATCTCGCGTGTTGTGTAAGCTTGCAATAATTTCGACCATCGAAATGTCGAAAAAATCATTTTTTTACGAATAGAAATAATAAAAGATGGAACTTTGTACCTACCTGTCACTGACATCCTAAATTTAAACATAATTTTTGTCTAGGGAAACGAACAGATTCATTCATGTGCCATTTCCTCTTAACCTAAGATTAAACATGTTTTTATATTGTAAGTGGATGTTTTGTAATTACAAACTATGGTAAATATGAATGAACTAGCTGTTGCCCGCAACTTCGTCCGGGAAGTGTTAAAAAATCACCAAAACTACATCATAGCTAAGTGATCAAAAAACCATTTATAGTTGCGACATAGTATGAATTAACAATAATAGTAAAACAAAATTATTGAACACGTCATTGCTTATTTTGAATGAGGAGTCTACATTCCAAATTTCAAGCGTCTACCGTGCACGGTTTTGAGATATGACACATTAGTAAAAACAACTTTGAACCCCCTTTTGAATCCCTTAGAGTTTGAATTTTCTACATTCCCTTCTTAGTGGGCGGTTTTGCACCAAGACAAATGTAACCTGAAAATTTCAAGTCTCTAGGATCGGTGGTTTAGGCTGTACGTTGTCTGTCAGTGAGTCTGGCAAACGAAGTCGGTTTTTATTTATTTTGCAAATTATATTTTCTGTAATTGATAAATACACACAAAAGTTGGAATTTTTTATTTTTATTTAGTCGATGATTATTTTTAAAGATGCGCCTTATAAAGGATTCGTGCACAATACGAGGTTTATACCCTTGTTCTAAACTGGCTAGTTAGAACAAGGGCGGCTGCATTCCGCAGTTTCACCCGCGTAGTTTCCGCTCCCGTGGGAATAAGGGAATTAAATATAACATAAATAGGGATAATGCAGCATTCTAATGGTGAAAGAATTTTAAAAATCGGTCTAGTAGTTTTTGAGTTTATTCGTTACAAACATACAAAATACAAATATTTTATCTTTATAATTTTGCTATAGATAAAGATAAGACATAATTATTAGTTTGTTTTCAAAATAAAGGAAACTCCATTACCTAATAACAGGAATTCTAACCCAATAGCCGAGTTTAATAAATAAGCGATTCTTGTACTATGGGAGTTTTTGTAGTGGGTCCAATCCCCATACGAAAAGAAGATGAGACAAAACAGTATGTTTTTGACGAATTTTATTGTTATTATTTTTATTAAATAAAATTAATACTTATTCGTAAATGTAATTTTATATCATTTAAAAATAGGCAATACATAAAAGTTCAGGCGGCATTTAAGGATTACTATCTATAGGTCCCATTGGACCTATATATTTTTTTTTTATTATTTTTCACAAAAAAAATCGCATTGTTGTCATTAGGTTGCACAGATAATAAATTCGTTACTTAATACATTAAATTGAAGAGTCCCTTTGTTATTGTCAAACTACAGGTTTAGATAGTAATTTGCATATGATTATAGATAATAGTAATTTGTATATACGATAACACCAAAAATACAATTTATAATTTTTTTGTCTGTCTGTCGGTCTTTCCGAAACCGCTGTACCGACATGACGGGACTTTTACTGGCAGATAGCTGTTTTTATAAGGAGTAACTTAGGCTACTAACATTCTAGGAAACTAAGAATAGCTCCGAAACAAAAAAAACGCCATAGCCGCGTGCTTATATTATATTATTTATTTGTATTATTGATTACTTTTGTTTAACGCGCAAATCTCGGGAACTATTGGTTCGAATTACAAAAAAATCGTGCAGGCCCATTTATCAAGCACAGGCCATACTTATTTCTGGCGCCAAGCAGTAATGTCTGCATTGCTGTGTTCCGGTTTGAAGGGTAAGTGGGCCGGGTAAATTACGGGCACATGAGACCTTACAACTCTGTCTCATGGTGACGGGCGCAATTCAATGCAGCCTTGGTCACATAGTCACATGCTTCGTGACCGTGATCACCGCGGTTTTGCAGTTATAATAGGAAGAGGTTCCCGCTTCACCTACATCAGATGGGCCATCGACTTGTCGCCTCATTAAGTCGTATAAAAATGGCATCATTGTTATTAAAATGCGATTCAAAATTTGTAACGCGTGCGAAGTCGCAGGCAGCAGCAGCAAGTATATTATATCTACTTATATCACGAATCACGAATGGGTACATTACGAATCTTGAATTGCTTTGGAAACCTTGCTTTGGTACATAAAACATATTTATAATAACTTTAAGGTTTACTATCTATAGGGTACAATATTATATCACGTTATAGTCATCGGTTTCACAGATAAATAATATGTAAGTACATTTTGACTTAGTAGCCTATCTTATCTGTGATAAAACATTCGTAAAAATATATATCAGTTGTTGTAATTAATCACGGTAAACGATTAACATCGCAAGACAATTTATCTCCTATTCTCGTTCAAAATGGTAATATGTTAAATTGTTCGCAGATGTAATTTAAATCGATTTGGAAGAGTCCGTCATAAAATTATGTGTCAAGTGTGTTCAGTACCGCTTAATTTGGTACCTACCTACGTTTCTTAATTTACCAGGAAAATCATGTCGTGTCTTTTTTAAAATCAACGTTGTAGAAAGAAAAAAACCGAAAACCGGCAGGCAGATTACGTATCTCGCGACAGGTTTGCAACAGGCGTAATCGAGATTTACGCCTCTAACTAATAGTCGACTTAGCTGTAAGGATCGTATAGGTGCTGAGCAGGCCTAATCCATCTGAAGAGCATGTGTTCAAAAGGTCGTATTTCACTCTCCAACTTTTTTTTATTTTTTTATTTCCTGGCCTAAAGGCACGTCGAATGAGCCTAAAAGTTGGTTCAAAAGAGCGTATTTTCCATAGAATCAAATCGAAAAATTTGTATTCAAACCTGAACCACATAAGACTTTACTGTGAGTATTTCCAAAAATTCTAGTCAAAAAGTCTTATTTCTAAAAGTGTCATAACAAAAGGGCATATTTCTAGAAAGTGACAAATCAGAAGATCATATTTCTGAGTGGTCCGATCAAAAAGCCGTATTTCTAAACTAAAAATAAATAAGAAAAACAATTCAATACAAATCGTATTGTAGTTGTAGTCGTTAGTGAACGTTTAAATATATTTAAGCAATTACTCAATAAGAACTGGCAGTTTTTTTCAATTCTTGTACAGTTTGTTTACAATGGAAATATGACCTTTTGAACAGATGCTCCTCTTCTATCAACGTCCCAGTCACTGCTGCGTCCCGTACCAAATGAATACAGCTGTAACGTCGCTGACGCTGTATAAATCATCTACCATATATTTATTTATTTCTTTCATCACCAACAACTACAAAAACGAAAACGAATCCAGTTCCATTATAATTAAATGTAAAGACGGCACACAAGAAATAAGATAAGGCTGATAACAATATACATATGTAAGTTAATAATTTAATGTACAATACAATAATATTTATGTAGATGTAAAGGCCTTACTTTTTAACCCAGGCCAGTGAAACCAATCAGCACGGTATTGTTGCAGCCAGTATCCCGAAATGCGGCGGCTGCCACGAGATGATAGTGGACCGGTACGTGCTCAAGGTGTCTGATCGGACGTGGCACGCCGGCTGTCTGCGGTGCGTGGAATGCCGTGCCATGCTGTCTGGGAAGTGCTTCGCGAGGAATAACCAGCTCTACTGTACCGACGACTTCTTCAAGTAAGCATTTTCACAAGCTGTTACGTTCTTCGCCGATCTACGTGTAAGGTGTACAACGTTTGTACAACTAATAGTGTGCCTTCGGTGAGAAGTGCGTCTAGCGTGACCCCGCGTCCCGCTGTATGACCCCATAGCACGCTTGGAATCATTTACTATATTATTCTAATCATGTTTCACTTTCGCGATTTGTAGGTAGGACTTTGAAAAAAAGTTATTCTGGCCATACTTATAGCTATGTATACTCAATAGCTATACAGTATACAGTACACATTCATAAACTTAATGCACGAGCTGCTTCGAAGGAGCTGACAACGCGTGTCAAACCCCATCAATATGTGCAGCAACGCAACCTAAATAAAACTGAACGTCTTTTTCAGCTTTACTGCAGGGTTTACCACCCCATTCTTCCTGGTTTGTTCTTCTGAATAAAACTCAGCTGTTTGTATTTCTTTGGTAGGAATAGGAGTTTATAAATTCAAACCTTAATGTGTGAAGAATATGAGTCATTATCATTTGTTACGTAATTTGAAACTATTTTTTGTACCTATCTTATAAAACGTGAATCTATATATCATCATCATCATAGCAGCCGTAGGACGTCCACTGCTGGACATAGACCTCCCTAATTTATTGCATCCAGCGTCCACCTGCGGTTAGTTCAGTCAACTGAACTGGACAACTGAACTAGTGGGAATAGACGTTCTTACCAAGTCGTCTGCTCATCTTGTAGGTGGACGTCCTTCGCTGCGCTTGCCGGTCCGTGGACTCCATTCGAGAAGTTTGCGGCCCCATCGCCCCCATCTGCTACCTGTTCTGCGCACTATATGGCCTTCCCATTGCCACTCCAACGTGCTAATCCGTTTGTAAGTCGTTGACCCGAGGTCTTCTACGTTTCTCCTCATTACTGATTCGATCCCGTAGAGAAACCCCGAGCATAGCCCTCTCCTAGGTATGCGTCGACAACTTCAAGAGCCGAATTCTCAACCATAAACGGGGCAGTTACGACATGGACATTGGACGTAACTCACTTCTTGTCTATGTTAATTTTTAGGCCTACTGGTGGGAGACTCGATTGAGGATTAATAATCATAACATTATTTTTATTCTTTATAATAATTGATGTATCATATATCATTCACGTGCTACTATTAGACACCTTGATGCCAAACGCCTTATTAAAAAGATCCGTCCAAAACCGTCCTACATCTACACCTACGATAGCAATGGCCTATTGCACAGTGCGCCATGCAATAGAACATTTAAATCAAAATTCGGTTTTGCTAGCCACTCTCGATCACATAGCCGACAGTCTAAATAGTTCAGCTAGGTTCGCCATTGTCGGATACGACACGGAGGACATCATCATCATCATCACTATTAGTTTCAGAAATCATGGTCATAAAAGTACGAGTATATTGATTATATTATAATCTTATTAAAGATTATCTTATTAAATATAATTATGATATGCGACTATGCACGTGTGATATAATAAGTTGGCTTAGATTAGTTTATTATTGTATGTAACGTTACCTAATACCCATAGGTATATTTTTATCTATCTATTTTTGCGTATGTATTACTCGTACACCGGCGTTTTTATTATCTTATATCCTGTCCAACTAAAGGTTGTCTGGAAGAAATCGCTTTTAGCGATAAGACCGCCCATTGTATGTTATATTTGTCTGTGTTTCTCTTTGTGAAATTTATGTTATATGGTGAATGTACAATAAAGAGTTCTCAATCTACCTATCTAATACCTATCTAAGATTAATGCCTCATCGAGGACACATTCATCAAGTCTCATCGATCAAGGCAAATAGGCGTTTCAGCTGAATGTTTGTCTGTATGTCCGCAATTTATATCCGAGGATAACTCCTGAACCCTAATCCAATCATCCGGATTGGATTTTGATAAAATTTTAAACATCGGTATAAAAAAATTTATAACATCAATAAAAATCGATTCGTTTCAGCCGTAAAACGTCCACTACTGAACACAGGCCTCGCTCATGGGTCTCCATGAGGGGTAGTTGCCATACTCGCCACGCTTGGCAGGCGGGTTGGCGAGCGCGGTACGGAATGTTGGTACACGGAAAGATGCTGCTGCCCACCTTCCGGAGGTATCCCTTTGCAGGCTCTTACTGTATCCATGGGTATGAGAGGAGGGGCAACATTCTACTGCCGGCACCCCACGGCAAAAAAAAAACGATTTTCATAGGATATATTTTTAGTTTTAAAATTACAGGATTTTATCGCGTACCTTTTTTATTATTTTCCCGACGTTTCGAACACCTTTCAGCGTTCTTGGTCGCGGGAGGACTGATGTGCTGGGAGCTACCGCCGCGAATTGATGGCAGAATCCACGACTACCCTCAATTCGTCTTCAGATTCAGAAATGTCCATGTTCACATTACGACACACTACACTGACGGTATCGGACTGCTGTACCGTCGGAACACAACGCACACACTTATTCAACACAGGATTCCATGCAGAAGAGAGACGAAAACCATCTTCACGATTGAAATTTAGGTGTTTCTTGATCTCAATCGCCTCTCGAACTATCCTCTTATAATAGTGTCGTTCTTTGGATAGAACTTTTGGGTCGTGTAGTTCTATCCAGTGGTTAGGTCCTGACTCCAGCAGATGTTCGGCAATCGCTGACTTATACACTTGCCGATTTTTGACCGCGGCTATATGCTCCTTGACACGTTCGGCTATTGTGCGCTTAGTTTGCCCTATGTATGAACGGCCACAGCTACAGTCAATTTTGTATACGCCTGGCATTTGCAGCGGTATGCTATCTTTTGGTGTTCGGAGCTGCTGAGAGACTTTTGAGTAGGGAGTGAAAACTGACTTAATTGAAAATCTCTTGAGAATATTTCCAATCTTATCCGTCACCCCCTTCACGTACGGCAGAAAGATAGGTTGTCTGCTGACCTCCGGCGTTTTTCGGCTTTTCCGTTTTATAGTTTTTCTACTTACATATCCGTTGTGTCTAAGAACCTCCTGAACATGGCTGATTTCACTCTCCACATGTTCAGGGTCGCACAGATCATGAGCCCTGTTAATTAATGAAGCCACAACAGACTGCAAGTGGCACGGATGATGATGCGATGCAGCGTTTAGGTACCGGTCAGTATGAGTCGGTTTTCGGTAGACACAATGCGCTAAGGAACCATCGAATCTCACCATCACTTTGACATCCAGAAAAGCTAAAGTCCTATTAATCTCCATTTCATGCGTGAACCGGATATTCGGGTGTATGGCGTTCAATGTGTGTTAACTGGTGGAATTCCTGTTCGCCTCCCTTCATTATGCAGAAAACGTCATCCACATAACGTTTCCACAACTTTATACCGTTGGCTGTAAAATCAATCTTACTCTCAAAATGTTCCATCCAGATGTTGGCCAAGACCGGAGCTACTGGGCTACCCATGGCCACTCCGTCGATCTGGAGGTAGTGTTGCCCGCGGTATAGAAAGAAATTTCCGTTCAAACAGTGTTCCAGTAAATCCACGTACTGAATAGGAAGTTCGTTGTCCTTCAACCTTTCTTTCACCACATCAAGACAGTCGTGGAGTGGGACCTTGGTAAAAAGTGACTCCACGTCAAAACTCACCATAACTTCGTCTGGCTCAACTTTATAAGTCTTGATGATCTGGACAAAATGACGAGAGTCCTTCACGTAGGAAGATGTCTTGCCTACAATGGGCTGTAACACCGAAGCAATATGTTTAGTCAGGTCATACGTCGGCGAGTCTATCTCACTTACAATCGGACGCAAAGGCACAAGGGTTTTGTGTACCTTAGGTAGACCATAAAGCTTCGGCGGCTGCACTATTGCAGGTTTATGGAGACGTTCATACATATCCTCTGTGAAAAGGTCCTTCAGGTCCGTAATAACACCTCTTATACGCTTTGTTACCCTGGCTGTCGGGTTGTAGTTTACTGGCTTGTACACCTTCTCATCACTCAACAAGGCCCGCATTTTAGCGTCATAGTCACAGGCGTTCATCACCACAGTGGCATTTCCCTTATCGGCTTTGAGCACAAGGATATCGGCATTCGCCCGCAGGTTCCTAAGTGCTAACTGCTCTTCTACGGTGATGTTGGACTTTGGTAACCTGGATTTCCGAAGAATTATTGCAACATCTTGTCTCAACGTGTCAGCGTCAAACGTTGGAATTTTGTTGCGAATAATTGTCTCCTCCACGCTACTGACAATGTCCTCATATGGAATTCGTTTCGGTGTGGGTGCAAAATTCAAGCCTTTCGCCAGTACATTTAGAGTGGGTTCGTTTAAATCCGTAGTTGATAAATTTATGACAGTATCTACCGCGGCTGACTGTACTTGTGGATGTACGACTTTACGACGACTAAGTAATTTTTCAAATTTCTTGTCATGATTTTCAGTACATAGTTGCAAAGTACGTTGCGATTGTCTGTACGTTACCCGATCACATGCTTCAAAATCACCACTCGATAACACGGCACTGCATTCCAAATGTAACGCGTATAATTCGCACTGCACCTTATCAATATAGAACCGGTCATTTCGTATTAATTGTCTTAGCAAGCGGACACTCGCGTTTGTTAGAATTTTGCTCGAATGTTCAATATCATTTCGTGGCTTAATACGAACACACTGTGGTAGTAAGTCATAATCATCATCATCATCATTTCAGCCGTAGGACGTCCACTGCTGGACAAAGGCCTCCCTCATTGATCTCCAAGTACTGCGGTTGGAAGCCGTCTGCATCCACCGCCGACCAGCAGTTCTCACCAAGTCGTCTGCCCATCTTGTAGGTGGACGTCCTACGCTGCGCTTGCCGATCCGTGGCCTCCATTCGAGAACTTTGCTGCCCCATCGGCCATCTGTTCTGCGCGCTATATGGCCTGCCCATTGCCACTTCAACGTGCTAATCCGTTTGGCTATGTCGGTGACCCGAGTTCTTCTACGTATCTCCTCATTTCTGATTCGATCCCGTAGAGAAACCCCGAGCATAGCCCTCTCCATAGCTCGTTGAGCGACTCTGAGCTTGTTCATAAGGCCAATAGTGAAGGACCACGTCTCGGTTCCATATGTCATCACTGGTAACACACACTGGTTGTAGACTTTCGTCTTAAGGCACTGAGGTATGTTGGACGAAAAGACGTCGAAAGAAGGTCGAAGAAGAAGTAGAAGTCATAATCGCGACATTTTATCAAAAATGTCAGCGATGCACCAAGTTTCACACATTTCTTTCGCAAAACTTAAATCCTGTAATTTTAAAACTAAAAATATGTTAACAAATCGCGAAAGTTTAACAAGTTATATTTCATAGGATAATTTTGATTTATGGGATAGTTTTTGAGTTATTGATGAGTTTAATCGATTTTCTTTTTCTCAGGATAGTTCTTAAACGGTCGATTCGATTTGATGAAATTTATAACCTATGGAGACATCAATGCAAACCGATTATCGCGGGGGATTTTTGAAACATAAGGGTATTTTTTTAAATAAATGTATAACGTACCTAATTAGATAACATAAATACAAACCGACTGTTGTAGAGGATTTTTGATAAATGGTGTAGTTTTTCAGATAGAGGATGCATTTTTTATGTTCTTGAAGTAATCACCCGATTTTGATGAACTTTTTTTAATAGGTTACAATATTTTTTTTGGTTCTAGGAATGGTGATGAGAAATTGCTAGTTAGGAGTCCAATTAAAGTTAGAGATGTTTGGAGAACTCCAGCAATCGAGTCAAAATCGCTACAAGTTCATTGTTTATTGAAAATAGTTAATCTCGTTCGTTATTCGCAAACAACTAGTTTATTTCCTAATGGGATGTTAGTAATTTAAATGACGACATACTTAACAAGTCAAAGTAAAAAAAAACTTTCTAAAAACAAGTTTTTATTACTTATAAGCTATTTTTTTGTATTTAAAGTGTAAACCCACGCTAAGGTGTCATTTATAAAAATGAAAAATGCAATCAAAATTTCGACCCGACGGACGGTTAGTTTCTCTGTAGCCGAATTGGTAAAGGCAGCTGAACGTTACGGGTTCAAGTCCCACCGGAAACAAAATTTTTATTGCATTTTTAATTTATTTTATTACTTGTTAATAAAAATAACCAGAAAGTAAAAAAATCGCCTAATTACTGAGTTCTTGCCTTCTGCTTCCGACCTTCCAGCTCCATCATCAGACCCTGGTTACCATCTAGCACCAAAGTACTCGCCAAGATGGATTAAAACGAGTCCAAATTCGATGGGGTCGTTTAACTACCGAGGCCCCATGGCCACCTTCCGGTTCCATCACCAGACCAGCTCCTCCATGCCATAATAATTTTCCATTGTCATCCGATTTACACATGCATGCAACATATCAGCTCAATCGCTAACCGGGAAATGGATCAAATTTAACTAGCAAGATTTGATTACAGACAGACATCAGGATAGGTGAAACTAAATAAAAGCTTGTAAATAAAACCAAACGGCGTTTAAATTAATCCGGCGTCTATGATTGATAAAATTGAAAGTGAGCTGTTAAATGTAGGAAATAAAAGTACTCAGTGAACGGTTGAATTACTACTACCATGGACCAATTAAATCTACTACTACTAAGTGATGGAAGATTTTTTTACACTTCATTCAATTTATTTATTAGTACAAAAATATGAAAAATAAACAGACATATTTAAGTTGTCACGTTTGGAAATAAAAATTGATAAATATTAAATGTGAACAAGGAAATGTTATCTGAAATTCATACTACAAAAATCATCATCATCATCGTGCATTAAAATAAAGAGAGAAAGAAGATTAGAGGCAGAATAAAATTGTTACCCAAATTACTTAAAGTGTTGGAGGATGGATGTTTTAAGTGTAAAACCAACAAAGTTCAAATCGTCGGTCTAAAGCAAGAGGACATTTCAAAATTAGGTGTCTTGAAAAATATAGTGTTGATTAAAGTATTTGATATATTTAAAAATCCAAATAATATTAAGTTTTGTTTACTGGAACAAGTTATTTCTTGTCATAAGAAATACAATTTTGAGTTATTTCGACAGTGATTCAGACTGATCTGAATATTCCCCGACTTCAAACCCAACTCAAAATACATGATAAAGGTAATGAATCCTACCGACGAAATATGAAGTAGGTACTTTAAAATGGTACCTAATTCTAGTAAAAAAATCTTTACGGCCCGAAGTTTTTCCTAAACAACTTTCATCTTATGGTAACGTAAATATATAAGTTTTAGGAATTTATTATTATTATTATTAAGAGCCTGTAATGTCCCACTGCAGGGCAAAGGCCTCCCTTCCTTCCTTCCACCTTTCTCTGTCTTGAGCTACTGTGGTCCAGTCTTCCAAGTATGCGTCGAGTTCGTCTCTCCATCGACGTCTCGGTCTGCCGCGAGGTCGTTTCCTGTCTTGTGGGATCCATTCGGTAGTGGATTTAAGAATTTACAAAACATAATTTGATCTGCAGTGACATCGCTGTCGGCAGCCTGCTCTTTTGTTATTAGAGCCCAAAGGTCACTCGGCATTCGGCACAGACGTGCCCACTGCCCGACCCAGTCCAACTTTAGTCTAGCATCGTCGTCTAGTGACCTCAGCTGTTGTGTTATTAAGAAGCACTGTGCCTGTGGTGTTATGTATTTACATTTATTCAGCTAGTTAAATTCAGAGTGTAATGCAGTGGTGATTTAGTTATCACGAGTGCCTTTTTTGCCTCTTGACAACAATGATAGCAAATTGGCCCTTACATCTTACAGGGTCAGCAACCGGTATTCATGATATACGACGCTGTAGTGCCTTCGTCATCTCAGCCTTAGGACTTTCACTACTGGACATAGGGCTCCTTCATTGTGGCTCTATCATAGCATACGCAAATGATCTAGCATAAGCGTATTGCTATGCTACACATACCAACACGATTGTTAGGCGGATTGGTGGTCAGTACGGGATGTTGATACACGTAAGGACACTACTGTCCATTTCCGGAGGTATCCCTTGGTAGATTCTTACTGCATCCAGGAGACAAAATGACTGCGTTATCAGCAGAAATTTGGTGTTTTAATAAATATTTAGTATGAATTTAAAAACAAACTAATTAAGTACTTTATCTATCATAATTTTAGTACCCATAACGCAGGCTCTGCTTACTTTGGGCCAGATAGGGCTGTGTGAAAACTTCCAGCATAATTTATCTATACTTACTATTATAATGAGGTAAAGTTTGTGATTTGTGAGTTTGTGATGTTATAGGGCATCTCTGGACCTCCTGAACCGATTTTGAAAATTATTTTACTAATAGAAAGCCACAGTATTTGTAAGTGTTATAGGCTATAAATTTATCGGAAAAATTAGAAGACTTTTTCGTAGTACTTGTATTTGCAAAGTAAGTCAGAGAAAAAATGGTTGAACGAAAGCGTTTCTTACGGACGCTCCCTTATGATTGAGTTCCAGATAAAAGCTTAAGAGCTCGATACTGCCTACAAAAAAGTCGCCGACAGCCTATGTCTAACTTTCATATTTATGTCACAGTCACAAAAAGTAGTTTTTATAATTAAAAAATAACTTAAATGGTTAGGTGATGTTTATTGGTTATATTATCGACAATTATGAACTCTTATCAAAGTAAGTAAATTTATCGTCTCAAGTGTTTAAAACAAAAGACTTTTCCCTTTTACTGCATATAATTTGGACAAATGGTTAAGGATATAATGCGACATAGGTATGGAACCGCGACCGTGTCGTAATCTATTGAGTGATATTTCTATTAAACGGTTTTTCTCTTAAACAAGACGTTAATATTTTAAGGCTACACTGGTGGCGATTCTGTTGTTGCACTAACTAGCTAAAGCTAATTTAATTGACGTAAAACTGACTAAAATGACGTATAGCTATTCGGTTAGTGCCGTTTTAAAATTAAATCGGAACAAATACACACAATTTTACGCTGACAGCTCTAAATTTAAAAACGTTTCTCTTTTGCCCTTACTGTAAAGGGTCGAAAATTCTCTCTGGTGGATAATGACCTGAGAAAACAGTGTTTTTCCCATGTTGATTTATCTCGGGTTGGAACGCCTCATTACATCTAATATAGTATACAGAAAAGATTTGAACAATTTAAATCTACGTAGCTCAGAAAGTTGCGAAACTTAAATGGATCTGGACTGGTCATGACTGCCGCCTGCCCGAAGATCTGTGGGCTAAGATTACCACTCAGTGGAACCCCGACACGGTAAGATGCTGCGGCTACCGAAGAAACGCTGGCGTGACGCGTTAGACCAATATGAATGATCGCATGGTCGCGTGTGTACTCGTTATTTATATAGTGAATAAGTAACAATTCCGCAATATTATTAATCCTAAAAAATGGAAACACTCCAGAAATGTGTAGCAAATAAAAGCCCTGCAAAGCAAAACTTTGGAAATAGCACACATACACCCCAAAAAAAGCCTTAGTAAACACCCCCTAAGCAATATGTATAGTGTTATATTGCTTATCACAAGCTTGTCCTACTTATAAGACACTAAAGAATTGTCAATTTAATAATGTTGTTGCTTTTGCGGTTGTTCTCCCAAGCCTTTCAAAAATTGCTCACTCCACCTTTTAAGGTTTAGACACTGAAAACATTCCTTGCCTGTTTCAGTACCAGGCATGGAATGCTGTTAGTCGGTCACTACGGAAGACCAGCGCTGTGGTACGGACCCGTTCTGCCGCAGCATATGCTGAGTAATGGCCATTTATGTCACATTTTTATTTTATTTTTTAAGCCTTAATATTGTACATGGATTGATTGTAAATTGTGTGACAAAATAAACGTATCTTTATCTTTAGTATACTTTATCTGACATCTGCCGTTGTTTAAAAGCCACTATAGCAATGTTACGTTGACAATTCTGTTGCATTCTGTTGCTTTTGCTACACTGCATCCCACTTCTGCGGGTGTTGAAGAATGACGAACGACTTTATCCCACCTCCGCCAATTCTAAAATGCCAGCATAGCAATGTCACGAAGATAATGTAGTTACTTTTGCAAGGTTGCATCCCACTTCTGATGATTTTGAAGAGCCACTGTACCCCACTTCTACCGATTCAAAAAAGCGAGTATAGCAATGTCACGTTGATAATGTTCTTGCTTTTGCGGTTGTTGTCCCAGGCGTTTCGGTACGAAGTGCGCCGGCTGCGGGCAGGGCATACCCCCTACTCAGGTCGTCCGCCGAGCCCAGACACACGTGTACCATCTGCGGTGCTTCGCGTGTGCCGCGTGTGCCAGGACCTTGAACACTGGCGACGAGTTCTATCTGATGGAGGACGGGAAGCTGGTGTGCAAGCCGGATTATGAAGCCGCTAGGGCTAAAGGTATGTGGAATTCTGCTTTGTGGTAATAGGTAATAGTTTGTCTTAAAAGTATAATCACGAACCATGTCTAACTTTCATATTTAAGTCACGAAAAGTCGTTTTTTATAATAAATAAAAAATAATTTCAATGGTAAGGTGATGTTTATTGGTAATATTATTGACAATTACGAATTCTTATCAAAATAAGTTAATCTCAATCAAAAGGAAAAGTCTTTTGTTTTAAGCGCTTGAGACGATTCAAGCGTTTAAAACAAAAGACTTTTCCTTTTTACTGCATATAATTTGGACAAATGGTTAAGGATATAAATACGACATAGGTATGGAACCTTGCTTTGTGGTAATAGGTAATAGTTTGTCGTAAAAGTATAATCACTAACCATGTCCTTATAGTTAAACTAATGTGCTGCACCTCCTTCGTTGCGTAATTTATATGAAGAACAGAAGAGAATACCACAAAAAGGAATAAATTGCCATTAAAAAAAAAAAAAAAAAGAAAAAGAGAATACCATATTTGAATGGTTTTATTATTATTGTTATCTGTTATGGTAGATTCATAATTATAATGCTTCTGCCAGTAATATTATTTTACCCCCAGAATTCTACTAAAAGTAGTTCTTATTATTTAAAATTAGCACTGTTTGTACGCGTTATTTATCCTACGAGTACGTCCCTTTTCTGTATCCCTAACAAACATTGCACGCAACATTCAATGGTGTTAAAACAACACCATTGAATGTTGCGTCTAGTACCCATACACAACATTACGGCCAGAAGCTAGTTTTAAATAATTAGAAAGTGATGTACTCGTATGTAATCACATACTCCCTCCCTCATTACTTCACATTCTAATTAAAGTCTGTTATCTAACTTATATACATAAATAAAGCAAACGATATTGCTATCATTTTTATGGTCAAGCTATAACTACGACATGTTTCAATAAACTGTCCTTTATTTTTTTATTTATCCTTAAAGATGACATAAAAAAAAATCGGTTAACAGCGAGTCGGACTCGCGCATCGAGGGTTTCGTGCCATCACACAATATAATATATATAATATGTGAAAAAACGTTATACCATTTCAAATTTCAAGTCGATAGCATCAGTAGTTCTCAAGATATCCATTTGTGACAGACAGACAGACAGACAAAGTGATACCATAAGGGTTCCTTTTTACCATTTTGTTTCGGAACTCTAAAAATAACAAAAATATGTCATCGGCATAAACAGTAAATCCAACTGTAGTAGATCCAACGTCCGTAGGTGGCGAGGGTTCCTTGGACGGGGACGCGGCCAGCAAACGACCACGGACGACCATCACTGCGAAACAGCTGGAAACACTAAAGAGCGCCTACAGCAGTAGCCCAAAGCCGGCCCGGCATGTCAGGGAACAACTGGCGCATGACACAGGACTGGATATGCGGGTGGTGCAAGTCTGGTTCCAGAACCGGTAAGTTCAATATAATATAGTTAGAGAAGTATTCACAGCAGTTAGAACAGATATTATTGCTACGCCGATCGACGATCACCGCGAAACAGCTGGAAACACTGAAGAGCGCTAAAGTCATAACGGTGCGATATGTCAGGGCGCGTGGTTCCAGGTGAGTTCGATTAATGATAGAGTTACTCGTACTTACTGTCAGCCTGAATCCTCCCATTGCTGGGCAAAGGCCTACACTTTTTCCAGTAACTTCAATCCATAGATAATTCTCACGTCGGAACTGGTCAAGTTCATCATGCCACCGTCTACGGGGCCTGCCACGCCGGCGCCGCAGCCTTCTAGCTGGGACAGGTTGATGTTGCAAAAATAATGATATAATGATTATTGTGAATTCGTCAAAACCAGTTTCTGACATTCCACAAAAAAGTCTTCTCTCTTCCTTATCAATGTATGTGAAGTCAAGCAAGCATAGTAAATTGCAAAATAGCTATCAAAAAGTTAAGAATAAGTCACGGGTCTTACGTTCCGCTTCTAGACCGTAAATGAAGCGAGAATTTGCATGTATTAAATCAATTTCGCTACGTTTTAACACTAATGCCCTTGCAGGACTGATAAAGCCATTGTAAAATTGATTTTGGTACGGATGGTGACTGATTTTTACAAGTCGTCGAAAGGTAGGTAAACTTTTCTAAAGAACCTACAGTATGTACTTGTAGTTAGCTAACTAAGCATTGTAACTTACGCTCCGCTACTAGACCGTAAATGAAGCGAGAATTTGCATGTTTTTAACCAATTTCGCTACGTTTTAGCACAAATGCCCTTGCACCTGCAAGTACTGATAAAGCCATTGTAAAATTGATTTTGATACGGTACGGTGACTGATATTAACTAGTCGTCGGAAGGTAGGTAGCTATCTAAAGAACCTATCTAGTTAGTATGTACTCGTAGTCCTAAGTACATTGTAACTTACTAACAACGACCTTCGTGACTCAGTAAATAGCCGACTGAGACGCAAGAGGGTGCGGGTACGATCCCCGCCGGGGGACAAATGTTTGCTCTATATGCAGATGTTTGTCTTGGGTCTTGTTATGTAAGCAGAGCTTTGCTTAGTTTGGAACTGTATGCTGTGTTTTATGCGCAGCATAGTTTATTTTATTTATTTACTCTCGGTGAATTGGGCTTTAATATACGCAGATGAAGTTAGTTTCACTCTCTCCGAAGCTACTTCACGAACGGAAGAAATACGTTGGAAATAATGTAGAAATTTTGTAGTTTTTTGAAATCCTTTTGTACAATGCGATAGCTGGATGCAAAGTATGTGTTGAAGATCAATAATTCTTTAATTTTTCTACAAAAAAACCGACTTTAATTAGAAAATGTAAAATGTTGCTGAAAAATACCCAAACCGCTTCACGTATGCTTTTATTTAATTTGAGTATTTCTCCAAATCTATCATGGATCCTATCATTTGAACTGGGTTTAAGTCTCACCACGCTTGGCAGGCGGGTTGGTGAGCGCAGTTCGGGATGTTGATATACGGAAAGACGCTGCTGCCCATCTTCCGAAGGTGTCACGTAGCAGACTCTTACTGAATCCACGGGTAGGAGAGGAGGTTTAACATTCTACTGCCGGCACCCCACGGCAACCATACTTGTAGTGATCCATAAAAAACAAGGTTATGCTCCACTGTCTTGTCAGTTTGACAGTGACATCAAGTGACATTACTTTGTTTACATTATTGGCAGCGTTTGAAAAAAACGGACTATAGAGGAAGAAATGCTATTTTTTCTTCGCTCTGGCACAGATAATATAATACGCTCTGGTACGCCACAATGCCGGATGACTTTTTGAGCAAGAGGAGTGAAAACAGTTTTTTAAACTTGTTGCTGTAACTTCTGAGTGCCCAGCTAGATCAACAATCTTTAAAAGGCAGCCTGCAGACCTTGATGTTTGGTATACATTTCTAAATGTTACCTTCAGCCGTTTCGGAGAAGTGGGGTCTTGACAGACAGACAAACTCGTGATCCTTTATGGATTCCTGTTTTTCCTATAGGTTCGAAACCTTAAAAATGATAAAAAAAAAATTAAACTAATAGAATAAAGAGTATCTACTTATTCTAAGAAACACGTGAAAAAAGTCAAATTCATTAATTAAGATTGCAAGATAGTTTGCTTGATGATATTTTTAAACTTATTTGATCTTTTTATCTTTTTTGGTTTATTATATTTATGTATTGCATGTATTCTGTGTATGTAATGTATATGTATTTATTATATCAGTTATATTTTGTTTTCGTATAATATTATAATTATTTTATTACTTCTTTCTGTCTATGTTTTATTAAGCACACCCCAAACATTCTTTCTTCAAATTCTTCTCAATCCAAAGGTTGTCTGGAAGAGATCGCTTCTTAGCGATAAGACAGCCCATTGTGCATTTATATGTTTATTGTATTTTTTAAAGTTGTTGTATGTGTGTCAGCAAAATTGGCCGGGAGATTTCATTTTTTAAAGTTGTTCTGTTTATATTTGGTGTACAATAAAGAATTTTTCATTCATTCGTTTCATTCATTCATTTTTAGCTCAATTGACGAGTCTTGTGGCGCAGCATGCGAAGGTCCACCTGCAACGCAAGAGGTTGCGGGTTCGATTCTCGCCTCCGGACAAATGTCTGTACGATCTGCAGATATTTGTTCAGGGAGTTCTGGATGTTTTTCTATTACAATAAGAATATGTATCTATGTAGTAAAATGTATTCAGTATATCAGTCATCTTGTACCCATAACACAAGTTCTGCTTAGCTTGGGGCTAGATGATGCTGTGTGAATTGTCCAGCATTATTAATTATTTATTTATTAATTTGATGTTACGAAGTGGGTCTCAGCTCTCAAGATTTGGAAAGACATTGCAAGTAAAACAATGCATTTACGTATTTTCGAGTGTGCGCAGTTGCAGGCCCTAAGTCATGGCATGGTTAGTGATTAGGGCCAGCTACGCTACGTGTAATGCCTTGCATATCGCCACGCCTCGTAAACTACTGATATCACTGCTTGACTTAACTTTATGTGGCATAACTGGCCGCTCACTATGTACGCCTATTTAACATAGGCATCTACCTAATACATTATTATTATTATTTAATACTTTATTGCACACAATTTACAAAAACAGCATACAAATGGTGGACATAATGGCGAAGGCATTATCTACCTTTCAAAGTTTTCAAAGGTTCACCTTTTCTACGTAGCCAATAGTGGCCACGGGAACCCTAAAATCTAGAATTTAATAATTATATCATCAGAACTGAGTTTTGAAAGACATGGGACCTAATTGAAAGTGAATCTATTCGAAACGAACTCCTAAAGAATTTTCCAAATGGGTATATAACCGACGGAGTTCTGAGGTAACAAAAAATAAAACGGGCGACTTGAGAACCTCCTTTTTGAAGTCGGTTAAAAAACCAAAGCCTGATAAGTGATAACTCTCACTAGACCATCATTCATCATCATTACAGCCGTAGGACTGTTGTCTACGACCACTGCTGCACATCGGCCTCCCTCATACATCTCCAAGATCATGAGAGGATTGTTGCCATACTCGCCACGCTTGGCAAGCGGGTTGGCGAGCGCAGTATGGAATGTTGATACACTGAAAGACGCTGCTCCCCATCTTCCGGAGCAGAGCATACCCTTAGCAAATGTTTACTGCATCCACGGGCAAGAGAGGAAAGGCAACTTTCTAATGCCGGCACCTCACTCCAAACCTCACTCACTAGACCAAAATGTTATGAATCCGGTTATCGCACGGCCAATAGTGGCAAGTATGGTGCTGTACTTAACGCCATGCCTATCGCCTCGCCTCGTAAACCGCCGGTATCGCCGCTCGACTTAAGTTTATGTGGCAAAACCGGCCGGTTAATACTTAAATGACATGGAAAGAGGTGGTTAAATTAATTTGCAAGCGTATTTTAAAACTAACGCGTTTATGCGATACTATCCCTTGTATAGCCTTAGAAACCAAATTTCTTAATTTCCTGCCTCTAAAACAAAGGGCGTCCCTTCGAAAAATAGGAGTCACGAATCTTAAAAATAAGTAAAAAGCGTCAAGTCTTCTTAATCACGAATGAACCAAAACAAAACTTTTCGTTTATTTAAATTTTTATTACACACGCAATTCGCACTACACAACTGAAAACACAGTTCGAGCGTGCATAATACGACAATAGACACACATCGGGTCAGTTCAACCATTGTTTCAATAATCCGACTCTGCGATACCGAGGCACGCTCTCCCCAGAGGCAAGGGCACTTTAATTAATCAAGCTGTACAGAATAAGCTGTAGTTCGCATCCCCCGCTTTGTTCGAACCCCCCGCTGACTTCACTAATAACACACGATGGGGTGTTTTGTTTATAATACATTACTTATTTGCTTTAATCGAGAGTAATCGAAGCGATATAACGAGTTTGCGTTATGGAATTGAAAGATCAACAGTGTGGGTAAACAAAGCACTTGTACCCAATTAAAGACCTGCTGGTTATTTAAGTTTTTTTGAGGCGTCTTTGTTTTTTTTATTCACACGTATGTTATATTATTGTACAGCGTAAGCCAATCTTTATTATGATACTGGTATCTACATATTACTTTAATTAATGTTTTATAATAATTTATCTTACAAATACGGACTTTATGATTTGACGACCTGTATTGCTCAGATGATCTAATAGCCGGCTCAGACGCAGAGGCTGCGAGTTCATACATTGAGTCGTTGAAAGTCGTCAAAATGTAGCGTGTAGTCTCGATTTTTTTCAGTTTATGACAATTTGTGGCGTCACGAGCCCCTTTCCTAAACATTGATTTGCTTGATTTAATTACTTTTTTATATTTTTGATAGCATAGATAGACCTTTGTTTGACGACAATCTCTTGTGCTGGTAAGCGTCGACGTGGCCTAGATAAAATATCACAAAAGTCTAGAAGACACCTTTCACTCTTGACTAGAATAAATAAAGAAATAAATAATGCTGGACAAATCACACAGCACCATCTAGCCCCAAGCTAAGCAGAGCTTGTGTTATGGCAGAGATGACTGATATACTTAATACATTATACTACATAGATAGATATTTTTATTATATATAGAAAAACACCCAGAACGCCCTGAACAAATATCTGAAGATCGTACAGACATTTGTCCCGAGGCGGGAATCGAACCCGCAACCCTTTGCGTCGCAGGCGGACCTTCGCCCGCTGCGCCACAGAGCTCGTCAAAGAAAGAAAATACCCAGGTTTTATTTTATGGGGAAAGCAGAAAATAAGAGCTAATTTCAAAAAGTTGTTATATCAATGTAGTAAATAACAGAACTTTCCTTCTCCAGGCGAGCGAAGGAGAAGCGACTGAAGAAGGATGCGGGCCGCACCCGCTGGTCGCAGTACTTCCGGTCCATGAAGGGCGGCGGCTCCCCGCGTCACGACCGGCTGCTGGACAAGGACGAGCTGAAGATAGACCTGGACTCTTTCAGCCATCACGGTGTGTTTTCCTATTTTATTTGTTTTAAGGTAACACTACAAATAGTTCCCGTGCAGGGCAATACATGGATGCTAAAGGCCCAGAGTAAAGCTGATTGGCCGTTAGGGAAGGATGCTTATGCCCAGCAGTGGGTCACTACGAGCTGACTTAACTGGAGCTGACGTTTGAGCTGATGTCTGATGTAAACCTTCCAGAACTAAGCAAAAACAACAGTAACTAACTCAACGTATTAACCTTCCAGAACTAAGCAAAAACATAACAGTAACTAACTCAACCTATTAACCTTCCAGAACTAAGCAACGACAGCTACAGCACCGTAGCCCTGGGGGGTGAAGAAGGCTCTCCAGCAGGCGGCGGGGGCGCGGGTGCTCGCTACGCCGCCACTCCCCCCTACTTGCGCGCACACTCCCCGCCGCAGCACTACCACTACCCGCCCGACCATCTTGTTTACACTAATATCGGTAAGAGTTGAATAGTAGTTTACAAAAGACTGTATATCTTTAAAAGTCGTGTTGGCCGAGTGGTATGCCATCATTATCAGTAGTAGTAGAACGTGAAAGGTTCATCCGGGGAAGTACTACCACCATACCTATTTCTGCCGCCAAGCTGTACTGTCTTCATTGCTGTGTTCCGGTTTGAAGGACAAGGGGGCCGGTGAAATTACGGGCACATGAGACCTCGCAGCTCTGTCTCAGGGTGACGGGCGCATTGCAGTGCAGCGTTGGTCACGTGCTTAGTGAACGTGATCACCGCGGCATTGCAAATTGTTATAGGTAGAGATTACCGCTTAACATCAGGTGGGCCTTCGGCTTGTCTCGTCATTTAGTAGTATAAAAAAAATCATTTCCGCCGTAAAACGTCCATTACCGAACACAGGCCTCCCTTATGGATGGATCTCCATGAGTTGCCATACTCACCACGCTTGGCAGGCGGGTTGGCGAGCGCAGTACGGGATGTTGATACACGGAAAGACGCTGCTGTTCATCTACCGGAGGTATCCCTTAGCAGGTTCTTACTGCATACACGGGTATGAGAGGAGGGGTAACATTTTACTGCCGGCACCCCACTGCAGTGGTATGTATCCCCGACTTAAATCCAAAGGTCGTCGTAGTTTCGATACCAGCAAAGGATGTTTCTTTCATGAAAAATTTGTCTGCACATTTAACACGTGCTTTAACGGTGGAGGAAAACATCGTAAGGAACATCGGCGATTTAGTTAGCTTCTGACGTATTGACCCGTTCTTTTCTCTGACTGTAGCCGACTAAGATGGAGGATGGTAAAGGTGCTGGGCAAGCCAACTCCATCTAACAAATGTCCCAGGCACTGCAGCGTCCCGTAAATCATGAATACCAGTTGCTGACGTTGTATAAATGACCTATAATGTATGAAAAGGCCTTTATTAACTATCTATAGAGGTAGGAGTCGCAGTTTATCCCCTTCTCAATAAAATTATTTACCACTACCACTACCCACCTGAGACATTGGTCACAAATGTAAACTGATGCGGTCTGCCGCTAAACCACCTATATGTTAAGTAGTTTTTATAATAAATTACCTAAGAGATTGGATACAGTAATGACAGCTGATGCAGTCTACCAACCCACGTTATTTATTTATTTATCACCTCACACACTAGATGGGGTCCCAACATGTTTTCATCTTCCACTTTCCTCTTTCAGACGTTATCACTCACTTGTTTCATTTTCATATCCTCATTTACACAATCAATTCATCGCTTTATTTGGTCTACCTCTAGCACTTCTTTTATTCACATTAATTCGTAACATTCTTCTTCCTATATTCGATTCATCCCTCCTCCTCGCATGACCATACCATGCCAACTACAGCAACGTAACTTATTCATTACCAGGTCATTAAACATGGAACTACTTTCAGGTCAATCAATGTCAGGCGCAGGTCTAAACAACGCGGGCACGGGCGGCGCGTCAGACCTCAGCAGCTCGTCCTCCCCTGCCGCAGGGGGATACCCTGACTTCCCCCCCTCCCCCGACTCGTGGTTGGGGGAGCACCACTACTCCCCGCGAGGGTTCCCCTAGCGGCGGCCACCGCCGGCGCACGGTCAGCCGCCGCCGCCGCTTTACCCTCTCCTCTCACAACCGTTAGAGTTGGTTGTGAAACGGGAGATGATGTAACAGTGAACAGAGACCATGTCAATAATGGGTACCGGGAACAGTGAATGAACAGAAACTATGAGACACGTAGTTACCGACAGTGATTGTGAGCGGAAGAAGGTGAAACAGCGGTCATTTTGATTTGTTGTTGTGTTCCTTAGCCGCTGTGTATGATCTCTAGCCACTTTACCAGTTGAGACTATGAAAACCGGGAATGCCAGTGAATAAACAATATCCACAAGACTCATGAGAGAAGAGAAGAAGTGATTGTGAGCGGAAGTTAAAACAGAGGCCATTTTGGTTTATTTTTGTTTTTGTTAGCTGCTTGGGTGTTACAGTATATTAGCTAGGCATTTAAAGAACTAACTAGTTCGTGAATGATTGTACTGCCAGTGTTCTACTGTGGTTGTGAGCGAGAAGTGCATGAAACTTTGGCTACTCTAATTTGCGTTTTGTTATTGGCTCCATGCCTTGGAGCCTGTTTAAATAAGATATTGAAAGGAGGGTCGCCTATTAAGTCAATTTGCGATACAGGCAGAATAACAAGCTCGATTTGATGAAATGGGTAATAAATGCAGAATAGCAATGTTATATTGAATCTGCGATTGAAATGTAAAGTCGCACGTATGTAATCAAAAAGTGATTCTGATGACAGGACGTACAAGGGATTTATATTATTGTAAAATATTGTAATTGTTGTATCTTATTGTAAATAAATCATAATTTAGATCTGTTATTGTAATATTGTAGGTATGTGGCACAAGCACCATTAAAGACAACGGTAAATATTAATGTGATAGATAAGAATGGTTTCTATGTTAAGTCTTTGTTTACTAACTATTATTATAGAATAGGGTTATATCCACAAACTTTTTAAATATTCTTATGCTTAATTTATTTTCGTCAGTAAGGCAGAATTTTATCACAATATTGTAAATAATATGTAAAAACTAGTAATAAGAATCTACATAAATCTATTCGTACAGGCAAGTCCATAGTGATTACAATACTTTGTGCAAAAGATCTAGTCAACAGATGGTATTTATATTATACCTACATCTCAATATAATGGAACTTTTATTTAGAACCCTTTACAGCTCCGTAGTGGCTACTCCCCAGTATTGTGACATTCGACCATCGAGATCCAAAGAGTCTTGAGATTGGGCCGTCTTCTCTTGTATAACAGCGAAGTCGTACTCCAAATGATACGGCATCAACCTCTGCAGCGATCCAAAATACGCTGCATTTGGACCTCCATTGGGAAGTCTGCCCGATCCAAAACGAAAATCTGGTTTCAACGGTGTTCCAAAAGACCGAGCGCTGCCAAAATGCTTGGACAAAAACGGGATGCCTTTAGATTGTTTCCCCGTCAAGTGCAACTGCGGACTGCTTCCCGATAACCCTTTTAAATTTCTCAAACTACTCGCATTGGACTTTATCCCTTTCGATAAATTATCCAGCTCTTTGTCAAAGAGCATTTGCGTGTTTTGTTCTAGCATATACTCCCAGCATTTGAACTGTTCTTCTGAACGTGGGAGTTCTTCGGTTATTTGGTCGTCTTCTTTGTCTTCTTCGACTCGAACCCTAATAGCTCTGGCAACGCCACCACGGCAGCTTCTGCGTTCTGAAGCTTTTGATTGAGAACGTACACTAGCATAATGCTGGTGGCTTACCGCCTCACTAGGCGGTCTGTCGCTTTGACCGCTTGGGGAAGATCTATCACTACAAGGTTTCGGTGGGGACACAGAATGGCAACAAGGTTCTTGCCTTGAACAACAACAGTCTGATCGACAAACGGACTTGCTGCTACTTATTGTCTGCCTTAGCTCTTTCATTAGCAAATCAACATCGGAGCGTGATGTATTGAATCTTATTATCATAACGGAAACACAATCTTCAACGCCATAACTTTGAGCTAAATCTTGTAATCTTTTGGCAGCTAGAACAGGATTACGTTCTGCCCTTGCTTCAGTGACAGCTGTTTCCATACTGACAGAGTTCCAGAAGTTTCCGTTTCCTAAGATCAGAAATTCATCGTCTTCCTTGATGATAGTTTGTATGACGTCAGGGTCTGGAACAGTGTTTGGGTAACGAGTTGAGTATCCGAGACGCTTATTGTTTTCAATTCCAAGGCTTAGTGGACCATTACGTCTACTTAGCACTGCTTTTGTGTTGCCTACATTTGCTAATCTTAGACTGTATCTTTTCAGGGAATGGCCGAACCCAATTTCGGTGGAATTTACCGGAGATAAGTGGCACATTATCAAGCATGCACCATTCCGCTGGCCCCTCTCTTTCAGTTCCCTATGCGCCGAGAGGACTACATATTTCATATACTCGTTCACAGTTTCTTTTATCGATTTTTCTTCTAACAGTAACCCAGGAAGACTGGATTGTAGTATTTTTGGCACTTCTGTATCGGTTTCCCCATCAATAATGGCGAAGAGACCTTCTTTGTTACAAAATGAAGGAAGACGTATTTGGGCACAACAAAGTTGTAGAGATTTATTGGGACATTCTGAAAAGCCAGTGGTCCAAGAAGTTGTACCGTTCAGTTCTTCATGATAACCGCTCTTTTGTGTCCAAGGTAGAGAATTCCGTCCAGTGACATCGACCAAGCTCACTGGTCTTTGGCATTTGTAGGCGTTGAATTGCGATGGATCGACATGTAACTTTTTATTGCATGAAATGTCTAGAAACTTCAGTTGCTTTGGGGCAAGTAGTCTCAAGTCAATACTGTCAAGTTCGTTGTGAGCGAAATCTAGAATTTTTACAGAAGCGCTGCATGCGAACATTGGTACGGATTTCAGTCTGTTCGAATGTGCTCGGACCACTTTGATGCTATTTAGCTGTGGCATGCTTTCCGGTAATCTCAGCAATGAGTTTCCGGACAAGATCATCTCTTCTATATCTGGCCAGAAGTTGATACAACTATCAGGTAAAGTGGTCAAACAGTTGTACGCGATGTGAAGTATTTTTAGGCCTCTGAAAGCTATGATAACGTCCGCAACGTCGTCTTGTAAGCAATTTGCTGTCAAGTACAATCTTTCCAGGCAATGTGAGGAAGGTCCTCTAGTTGGCGGTAGTCTACTTAATCTGTTATTTGATAGGTTTAAGACGCAAAGTCTGTCGCATACTGAGAAGAAGTTTTCTGGAAGAGCGTGTATGCAGTTGTCGTGAAGTAATAGTTCTTTGAGTGGTGCCCGTAGCCTCGGCATTGAGGGTATGCTCGATATTTTGTTATGTGCTAGGTGAAGACTGCTAAGGCTGGATAGCTCGCTACAGAAGAGATGCTCGGGTAAAGATGAGAGTTGGTTATTACTTGCGTGCAGGATCGTAAGATCGGAGCAGCCGCTCAGCCATTGAGGAAGCGTGGCCAGTCGGTTATGGGAAACGTCGATTTCCACTAAGTTAATCGGTGGGACAGTTGTTGTTAGGGTTTCTAATTCTGAAAAGATGGAGAACGTGTTCGTTATTGGTATTGATATTACTAATATTACGCATTGGTTGATAAATATAGCTAAATCATTTGCATTTACTTAGTTTGTGTTCGTAATTTTATTTAACGATGCTCTCTCATTACTAGACAAAGGTCTACCTCAACTTTCCCAGAGCATGTTGCCATTATAAAAATAAGCTCCCTTGTTGAAACAGCAAAATAATCCAAAGTAGGTTCAGGTTTCAATTACTTACGGTTATGAGGAGCCCTAAGAGTCCGTAGCGAAGCTCCGTGAAGCGCCAGATGCTGCAGTGAGTTGTGTGACGCGGTCAGTTCGCGCAAACCACGCAGCGCTGACACCACCAGCACTTCCACAGAGTTATAAGACAGGTCCAATGACACGAGATGCTAGAATATTGGAAGTCAAATATCAGTTACAGCTAATTTTGTTTATGTGAGAGGATGCCTGGAACTATAGAACTACAACTATGGAACTCTTATTGGTGACATCGTTCCACCAATAAGAGTTCCAGTTCTATTCTATGGTACAACTCGTAGAACTCTTATGGGCGGACATAAATCCAGGCATCCTCTTGCTCTTACAAGAAAAAACCATAGTATTTTTTTACCAATAGGATAGCTAAAACGAAAAAAATAGGCGCTGGGACTTAATTTATTTATTTATAGTGTTAAACCACACTTAGGTAGCTCCACCGATATGGCCTTATAAGAACTTCAACGTAACGCGACACGGGTTCCGTAGCTTAGTTAAAGCACTTTCGGCTTTAGGAAACGTCAATGGTCGATTTGGCGGACTTGGATTCGAATCCCACCGAAATCATATATTTTTGATTAGGTTTTTCATTTTATAAGTCTGGTATATTAACATTTTATATTGGCATTGCATTTCGTTTATTAAATTTTGACGAGTACTGGTAATTATCCTTACCAAGTATGATACTCTCCTTCGGCCTATTATGACTTAGGAGGAGCGAGAGTTCTTTCTCTTCCTCTAGCGTCCTGGTAGTAACCAGGTTCCTTGCCGCCACCAAGCGACAAGGCAGCCATTGTATTTAAAATAAAGTGAAACACCGAAACTAACCTCATAATTCCCGAGTATGATGCTCCCCTTCAGTTTATTATGCCTCAAGTCCACATTGGTGAGCGGTGAGCGTTCCTTTTCCTCCTCCAGAGTCATGTTCCCGAAGGTGGTGATCAAGTTTCGTGCCGCCACGAGGCTGCGAAGTCGAGGCAGCTGGAGGGCCGGCTCCAGCGAACGGAGCTCGTTGTCGCTGACTTGCAGCTCTTCTAATCTGGAAGCAAGGAGGGAATTGGTACAGTGAATCAGGGTTCTGAATAGTATGTCGGCTCTTCCAATCTGTAAGCAAGGATTGAATGGATACAGCGCGGAATATTAATTAAGCAATTCTGTACATTGTACAGAGATAGACCTGGATGAAAAAGGCTAGCGGTGGGAGAGACAGGTAGACGATCATGATGATTCATTTTGTGAAAACGGGGATTACTCACGTAATACTATAACGTTAAAGTTTATTCCGACACGTTTAGATTTTTCAAGAAAATCATCATCATAGGACTGAATGTTCGTCCGCGCGTGTCATGTCGAAATAAACTTCGACGTTATAATACTACGTGAGATTTTTTTTATACGACTAAATGACGAGACAAGCCTAAAGCCCGCCTGATGTAAAGCGGTAACCTCTACCTATTAAAATTTCAAACTAATGGTTATCACGTTCACTAAGCACGTGACCAACACTGCATTGCATTGGGCCTGTCACCTGAGACAGAGTTGTAAGGGCTCATGTGCCCGTAATTTCACCGGCCAACACAGCAATCCAGACATTACTCGGCGCTCACTTGGCGGCAGAAATAGTTATAGAGGTGGTACTTCCCCGGATGAACTCTTCACAAAAAGTTCAACTAATCTATGTAACTCCCGTATTAACAAAATAATAGTACCTTACCTCACGTTCATTTTGAAGGTTAAATAGATGATGTTGATATTGTCATTGTGAAGTGTTCAATGATTACTATATGTTACCTTGCGGGAGCATTGTCGTTTTAATGATGTCTGAGCTGATTTAAGGAGAATTATCTAAGCGAATTTTCTCTATCCGTGGAAAGCACTATTGAAGTGTTTTATTATTTCTGTCAGCGGACGTTTTGTATCTATACAAACCACGGATCTCTCATTGGAAATACCTACGATGACAAAATATAGTCATTCAAACATTTGTACACCTAACCTTTGTGCATAAGCGGCTACCTAGATTAATGTAAAGTGAAGTAGAGGAATGTAAGGTAGCTGTAATTTGGACTATGCTATACGAGTTCAACGTACTATGTATGTAGATTCACAGTGCAGTTTGCATCAAGACCCCAAGTAGGTAATTTTATTATACAACGCTGTAACTTGCGAGATCCTATCACGTCATGGATGGAAACCCCGTGCAATACCCCCTTATTACTATGATACATCCGCGAGATCTATCTTGCGTTTGACCATGGCTAGTGAGGGTATTATGCTAATTATCAATCAAATGGTAGAAGATTGTCATATAATTGCTAAGAAGCCTGCCTGAATGGTGTGAACGATGTGTGAAGAGTCAATTATTGAAATAAAGTGGACTGTATTTCACAAACGATTCGTCGAATACGAGCTGGTAAGTCCGGGCAAACTTCGTACCGCCTCAGAATCAACAACCTACAACTACTAACTTAGTAAAGTAACTTACTAAATAGTAAAGTTTGAAAGAGAGTAGTCTATCTTTCAACTAACTACTAATCTTCTCCCACTAGCTACTAATCCACTATTACTACGACTACTACTACCTACATACTAATCTATTAACTACTATTACCCTACTACTTCTAACTACTACTTCACTACTACTACACCTCAACTACTACCGAACTGTTATTTTTATTTAAATTTTCATCTATACAAACCTTGTTCTGACAATAAAGAAACAAAAAAATAATTATGCAGTCGTTCGAAAGTTACGCGCTTTATTGATTGGCTGTGTTGATGTGTACGCGGGAAAGAGACCTTAAATTCCTGTAACGATCTGTTAATCTAATGAATTATGATCACGAAGTTTGAGAGATACTAGACAATAATAACCAAGCTATAGAGAGAGTTCTATCTGACCACAAGACATTTAATAGTAATATATATCGGCGGTTCTGTCCGAGGATAACCATTTGTGGCCTTTATTAAGTCCGTTTTAAGTCACTCTAGTTGTTTATTTGCACACTCAAATACGTAAACAACAATCAAAACAACCGATTTCCAAGATAGTATTTGTATAAGTAACTACCCCGACCCGGATTAAAAATCTGAAGAGCATCTGAAGAACAACCATTTTCCAAGATAGGATTTATATACGTAGCTACTCCGACCCGGATCACAAATCTGAAGAGTAAGCAAACATTAACCATCATCATCATCACAGCCGTAAGACTGTGACTGTTGGACAAGACCTCTCATGATTTTTCGAATACTGATCATAGGAAAGTTGTCATATGTGTTGGCGCGCGTAGTACGGAATGTTGATACAATCTTCCGGGGCAGATTCTTACTGCATCCACAGGCAAGAGAAGAGAGCAACAATTTACTGCACCCCACGGCAAGCAAACATTTTCTTGAGAGAATCGAACTCGCATCCAACTGCATTCGCTCACTAAGCCACGAAGGCGCCTAAGGGTGTTATAACGCGTACGAGTCTTTAGTTTTGAATGAATACGTGCTTCATAACTATTCGTTTATCACTTTGTAAACGTTTGCGTTCTATATACATAATTTTTAGCTGTATATTATATATATATACATTTTAATGAAGGCACCTGAAAAAAAATATGGTCCCGGTAAACAGTTTGAAATTATATAAAAATATCTTCTCGTATTTATTTACTTGACTTTGCATCCTATCCTAAATTTATCGTGATTTTTTACCGATGTAAGAATTTCATTAGTTTCATGCTCATTACACTTTCAATTTTAAATGAACAACCCGATAGTTTCATGCATGTATTTTTAAATGTTCTTTATCAGATCTTACTTAGCACGGAGGTGTTTGAAAAAGTAAAATCTCATTAGAAACAAAAATATTGGTATGGTAATGTGATGACCCAAAAGTTTACTATCCATGACGGATAGACGGACGTATGAAATAGAGTTTAAAAATATTAGTAGCTTGCCTATCTCTGTTTCGATTACTTCGTTTGTGCCGTAGGTACTGGTAGATAAAATAAAAAAAGCATCGCCCTTAACCAGATTAAAGGTTCGTTTTTTTTTAATAATTGTCTTGTCACATAACGGCTCAATATCACCTGGGCTTGGGCACTGTCTTGATTTCATTAAACGAAATATCTAGAGATTGTTAGCTTGTTGGTAATTAGTTTAGTAATTGCTATAGATCACGCAGGTTAAGACCTGTGTGATCTATAGCAATTACTCTCAGTTTCTTAATTAACTCTAATTCATTACCTACACACACAAATTTTCACAAAACAATCTCCTCCTCCAGTTAAAATATCCCTGAGCATACAATTTCACATCCACGCCACAACTGTTCCATAATCACCAAAGAAATTTCACTCACAAATTAACAAGCAAATATTATATTTAAACTAACACTATTTCAGTGTAAAATTGCAAAGCATCTGTAGATTTGAGAGTGCGTTCGGAGACTGGCCGACATGCGCTTGAGTTGGTCGACTGACCACAGTCCAAGCCTTCGCTACAAGAGTACATCCAGAATAGGTACCGATGTTACATACACGCATTGTTGTTTCTATCTTTGAATGGATCTATACATTTAACTATTATTTTCTTGCCACATTGTACTTCCCTTCGATCGGCTTTCGAAATGACTTGGGCAAGCCTTTTTACGAACGAAGCGACATGAAGCCCATTGCTTCTTATTACGGTATTTTCACCGTATAACTCACAATTATGTTTTTAACATTCTAATATAACTTCAAAAGAAACAAGAACCCAGAAGTCAAACCAAGCGGCATGCAATACGGTGCGCGGTCACTCACTATGGCTAGTAAGACGCTCAAATTCACATAACCACAAAAACACAATACAAAAACACCAGCACTAACCTTTGTATGTAATCGTCTATCATATTACAGAATTAACATCAGAATAAACGCATACAAAATAAGGAAGGATGCAAACACGGAAATACAAAGCAAGTAAGGACGGAGCGGTACTATTAACCAATAACAATTACCATTCGTGCATAATTCTAATTAGATTGCGCAATAGGCACTTTAATATTATATCGAATAAAGCTATTTAAATAATAACCCATTTATATTTATTTTAAGGGTTGTCCACTACGACATGGGCTCATTAATGACACGTAGATTTTATGTCCGGTCCTATATTTTTTTTTATTTTAAAGGTACGGTGAAGAAATTAACATGCTTAGCTCCAAAATATTTGCAGTTGTCTAACGAAATGTATAGCCTTGAAAAATATAATTGTTTCTCATGTAGCATGATTCTGTATATGTTTCCGTCTCAATTGGAATTAATTAGTCATGTTGACTATTGACAATTAACCTATAGAAAAGACTTCAACGCGCTCCTAGTGCTACGAGCCACCGTTCGCTACAAAATAAATGAAGATCTTGATACGAACGATGTACTATTCAGGTATTTTCCCAGAAAAATTGTGAACTGTAATTTTTAATTACACTCCCCTAGCACCCTTAAATAATAAAGGTGACAGCCAAATGAACTGAAACACATATACTGAACGCTAATATCACGTACTTCGGTAAGTTCTCCCTTAAAGCAATCACCTTTTTATTGTTTTGAAACGCGAACCAAAACATTCATAATGAAATGACGCTTTCATAGTTATTTTTTAACTTTCTCTATCAGCCAGTCATTAAAATTGAGCGCGCAATACGCAGTAGAATGTTACCCCTCCTCTCTTGCCCGTGGATGCAGTGAAAATCTGCCAAAGGGATACCGCCGGAAGATGGGCAGCAGCGTCTTTCCGTGTATTAAAAATCCCGTACTGCGCTCGCCAACCCGCTTGCGAAGCGTGGAGAGTACGGCAACAGACCCCTCATGATCTTGGTGATGAAGGAAGGCCTATGTCCAGCATAGACGTGGACAGCAGTCCTAAAGCTGATACAATGATAATTATGACACCAAGAGTTCCAAAACAAGCAAAAGACATACAAGCAAAAGCATTCTTTCTCTCTCTTCCAACTCCATACTATCATTGAAGTTAAGGTTAGCTAATAGGGGTTGCAGCAAAGTGAACGTAACGTCACAGTCCAGTGCTCAGATCGCGATAGCCCCATACCCCACCGCGTACGCAGGCACTCGACTAAGAAAATTAGCACACAACGGAAACTGAATTAAACGTATAAACGATTTGGACCAGTTCGTGTTGTCGCAGCAATTATGGTACCACGGAGCAGGTCATACCGTAAGGTTTATCTGACTAATAGTTATTACTAACACGGAATGAAGATGGATGTTTTGTTTCCGCTGAGCGCTTTCTTATGAGATTATAATAACACTTGTACATTAGGGAGGAAACTAGCGCCGAATAATATTGATTTTAACCTATTGTATATTATTAATAAACAATACACTACACACAACACCATCTAGTCCCAAACTAAGGAAAGCTTGTAATATGGAAACCTTGATGGATAGATTGCTCTTAAATACATTAATTATACTTTTATGTACCATAAATCTTGTTGTATGTATATTTTTTATATAATTCCACCAATCCATGTTGAAAACTATATTTAAAACTGCACCAAACAGTCAAATAGTTCATTTACGTCTACGATTCTGTAAAATAAACATCAATCTCATGTCTTTTACAAGAAAATTAATACAATATTAATTATCATGTCAAAGAGGAGACCTATATCCATTGACCAATAGCCAGCAGTGGGTGTCAACAGACCCACTGCTGGCAATGGGCTGATGTGATGGTGATGAAAGTTCAAATTTATGCGATGTTCAGTAGTACGTTTTAATTCAAATAGTCTCAAGTCGTCTAAAGCCAATTTTTGATCATTACCTAAATATACCAAGCAAATCAGGTTCATCCAGCCGTAGGGCGCTCTGGCCACTGCTGGACAAAGGCCTCCCTCATCGATCACTAAGTACTGATCATAAGGGGTTGTTGCCATACTCACCACGCTTCGCAGGCGGGTTGGCGAGCGCAGTACAGGATGTTGATACACGCAAAGACGCTGCTGGGCATGATCATCTTCCGGAGGTCCCCCTTTGGCTGATCCACGGGCAAGAGAGGAGGGGCAACATTTTTCTGTCGGCACCCTACGGCATAATATGGGTGTGTATACATCAAAACCGGAAACATTAGTCTTAAGTTTATCATTTTCAAAGTCAACTTTTAATTTTATAGAAGCCAGGCTCAGGTACGAAGGCTTTAGACGAGAGAAGTCACGCATCGCTGGCCGAGCGTTACTGAATCAGTGGATTGCGTCTTACGTGCTCACTTGATACACTTCTGGTGTGGTAGTAAATATCCGAAAAGTTAATAGTTAACTGTGGCACGAGATGTTTCGGCTAAGGTTACAGAATAAATGTTCACACACACACAAGACACCTATACATGCATATTCGAAAACAACTATACAACCGTATTTAATATTGTATTCAACCCAAGTTATACATTAATAAAAACGAACCAGTGCATTTTAGTCGAAGCAGAGATTATGTATGTATTTTTGTCGATTTTAGCGTAGTAGAACTTTTTGTGACGAATTCATCCAGGTAAGTACAATCATCATATACCTATTTCTGCCGTCAAGATGTAATGTGTACGTTGCTGTGCGCCGGTTTAAAGGGTAAGGGGGCTGGTGAAATTAGGGGTACATGAGACATTACAACTCTATGTCTCAGAATGACGGACACATTGTAATACAGCTTTGGTCATGTGCTTAGTGAACGTTATCACCTCGGTATTGCAATTGTAACATGTAGAGGTTACCGCGTTAAGTCAGATGGACCTTCGGCTTGTCTCGTCATTTAATCGTATATGTGTTCCTTCATTCTTCATTTTTTATACCGTACGCCCAGGGAAACCCGGCCAAGGCGACGTGGGGACATGGTAGAAATACCATACGTGTACGCACGAAACGCTTCGATTCCACATTTTTAATGCGTACTGCGAAATCTGGAATTAGTTGCTGGAGTCAGGATTCCCCGAAAAGTACAAAATGATCTATGATGATGATGAAAATCTTCAAATCAAGGGTAAACAGGTACTTTCTAGGCAAGCGTATCCCATCCGAGACCATATCATTGCTTAACATCAGGCAAGTTGTGGTCAAACGAAAGCCTATAAGAAATAAAAAAAAAGTCTAAACGTAGAGCAAGGTGTTCAATGTTTGGGACTGTGTACTAGGTTTACATCAAAAATGTATGTATTAAAATAAAGCGGAGTAGGGTTTTTGTAAACTAACTAAACTTTTAAGATAATTAATATTTTTTATGTTAAGTCTATGTTTGCATAAACTGCAGTCCTTAGAGCATTTGTTCCCAAAAAGTATTAAGTCGGTTCTATTCTTATTGATCCCATGACTTGGCTTTATTCATTAATCATGTGAGAGCACAAGACAAACACATACCTAACGCTATAAAAATATATAAAAAGACAACAGTGAATATACGATGTAGGTCTGTCGTCTCCCTTGTTGGATCCCCAAGGAGAGATATCAGGAAAAAAAATCCTGATGTCTCCCCTAGGCAGAAGAGATATCAGACCTTACTTTTGAAACTTGATTTTAGGACTGTTGTCTCCCCGCGGGGCTTGCTCAAGATGTTTATATATTTATATTTGATCTTTTTCATCTGTTTCACTTCAGCAAATCATACTTTCTGAATGCCAAACATGCTTAAATCGGTATATGCTCAGGACTCCACTCCAATATATAAGGAGTTCCCTCGATTCCTCACGGATCCCAGCATCATAAATTGGGTCCAATCTGGAATTCGAATCCGACAATTATTTTACATCAAGTTCATGAACGACGGAGTTCTGGGTTAACAAAGATTTTTAAAAAATGCAGACGACTTGAGAAGCTATTTAGATTTTTGAAGTTGGTTAAAATCGAAGATTTTTGTATAAGCATGGCTGATTTTGCCGTGGGGTGCCGGCAGTAGAATGTTGCCCCCCTCTCTTGCCCGTGGATGCAGTAAGAGCCTGCTAAGAGCTACCTCCGGAAGATGGGCAGCAGCGTCATTCCGTGTATCAACATCCCGTACTGCGCTTGCTAACCCGCCTGCCAAGCGTAGCGAGTATGGCAACTGCCCCTTTTGGAGATCCATGAGGGAGGCCTGTGTTCAGTAGTGGACGTTTTACGGCTGAAATGAATGAATGAATAGAGGTCGCTACAACGTACATTATCATTTCTATATTGCTTTCCTAAACTCTTAAATAATAAGTTCCATCATCATCATTATCATGGCCGTAGCTGCTAGACATAGGCCTCCCTCATGAATCGTCACGTACTGATCATGAGGGTTTGTTCCTATAGTCACCAAGCATGGTAGTCGGGTTGGCGAGCGCAGGACGGGATGTTGATTCCCCGAAAGAGCAGTGTCTTTCCGGGCATCAACTTCCCGTCCTGCGCTCGCGGACCTACCTACCAAGCTTCCTAAGGTATCCCTTTGCAGATTATTACTGGATGCACGGGCGAGAGATGAGAGACAACATTCTATTGCCGGCACCCAACGGCAAATATGTCTAAAGCTGAATAATACCCATATATCGCGATAACTTTAAATTCTGCCATAATCAATACTTTCTTCTTAGATTATGGCATGTTGTGCCGCCTTGAATTGGGAGAATGCTCCCCTTAATTATTGTTGAAAATGTGTTAAATTATGTCTGTATCCTCTTTTGGTGGTCCAAATATATAAATTATTTCAGGATTTTAATTTTATGGTCAAGCAAGTACAATAAGGCAAAGGCTTTCATACTCGTGTTGATAAATACACTTGCAGTGTATTTTTTGCGATTACTATGGAGTAGAGTACAGAGTTAGCCGTGGGGTGCCGGCAGTAAAATGTTACCCCTCCTCTCCTACCCGTGGATGCAGTAAGACCCTGCTACGGGACACCTCCGGAAGATGGGCAGCAGCGTCTTTTCGTGTATCAACATCCCGTACTGCGCTCGCTAACCCACCTGCCAAGCGTAGTGAGCATGCCAACTACCCCTCATGGAGATCCACGAAGGAGGCTTGTGTTCAGTAGTGGTCGGTACCTAAAGTTAAAAAATATCACTTATTTAAACAGTTTTTAGTTTTCCTTTAAACCGTATCGTTTTTGAGTTACTTATTTAAAAAAAATATTAAAGAAACTACCGTCCCCTCCCTCCAAAGTTTGCAGAGATAAACCCGTGAAACTTTTATAGCTAATAGAAGTATAAGTAAAGTTTATAGGAAAATTATAGCGAACTCTCTAATTTGCATAGTTTTTTAGACAAGGGGGTGGATTAAGTTTTTTTGTAAAGTTACTAGGTCACTTGGGATATCATATGAAAGGTATTTTTTTTACAATCATATACATTTTATAGTTTTCCTTTAAGCCGTATCGTTTTTGAGTCATTTACAAAAACGTTGAAAAAAATTGAGTTCGAAGTTAGTGCAGAGATAAACCCCTGAAGCTTTTATTGCTAATAGGAGTGTGTCTAAAGATTACAAGAAAGTTATAACGAACGCTTAATTTGCATAGTTTTTTAGTAATTATCGAAAGTGTAAACAATCTACATAAGTTCCGATTTTAAATTTTTTTCTGTTATATTCCGAGATTTTATGACTATTACAACTTTATCACTTACTGCGTAAGTTGGCATATCTCCTTAGGCAACTCAGCGATCCTATTATCACTGATATCAAGATGAGTCAGGGCATGTAGCGTCAACACTTGTTGAGGGATAGACGCTAGAGCATTCTGCCTCAACCGCAAGACTCGGATTGTGAAGGCACCTGATGCATGCTGGCTTAGTGCAGGACCGAGAGAGGCTCTTCCACCAGCGCTTAGGTCTAGCACGTTGGGAGGTTGGCTGCTTTGAGTGCCCTGGAAAACAGGATAAAAGATTAATAAAGGCAGGATAATTTCAATTATGTGCTTTATTCAATTGTTATGTTTTAAGTGATGTTTCTTATGGATGTTTTAGCTTCGATGAACAAAGGTGTTTTTAATTTCTTTATTGAACAGAAAATGCAGCTTAGGATAGGTACTCCGTATTTTTTTGTTATTACCTGGAGCTAGATACTAATCGTGAAATTACACCGCAATGTTGAGCAACATTTTGCAACACAGTAACATAAGGTAACTATCGGTACCTTTTGTAGCAGCATTATACTATTATTTTTATCATACTCATCTCATCATCAGCCCATAAACAGTCCACTGCTAGACTATAGGCCTCTCCACAGTGGGAGGAAATTACCATAATCTACACGCTTGGCAGGTGGTTTGGAGATCGCAGTGTTTGAAAGACATAACAGAAAACGCTGCTGCCCATTTTATGGTCTAAGGAGGTCTTAGATATTCTATTACCTGACCGTCATTAGTCCTCCCTAGAAAAGCATTTTACATTGCTCAGTAACACTTGGAAACTGATACTGGTCGTTTACTAAATATTTGTAAAATATAATAGTTTAATACTTTTAGTTTGATAACAATTTGATAGCGGGCCGTGGACACGTACGACGGAAGTAAGTTACCCTATTGTAAACTATAAATATACTGTTCCTAATATAATGTTCCTGAGACGAATGTGCCTCAGTAAATGTTAATAAAGTTCAATAAACAATATACACCTTTCGAAGAATTGAGAAAACTTATTATAAAAAATAACAACTTCGGCGGGATTCGAAACCACGTTGATAACTAAACTACTTGCTTATATAAATTAGTTGCTAAGGTACATATTAATCACTATAAACGTATACCTTAGCAAGTAGTTTAGTAAGGTAATTATTAAGTATATGTTAAAGGTTGAAGGTTACCTAAGTAACGAGGTAGATTATCGATATCTTCTAAGGATCCGTAGAAATAACCTGACTAAAAAGGTCAAACGTAACAACATAGGATTATACACGCATGTCCAAATTATCCGCTTTAAGACCAAAACAGATTGCTTTTAATATTTATGATGTTTTAAAATAGATCTTCACTACAAAGTGATTCTATTTCGTTAATAGAGGTACATACCAGAGATTATTTACTAGTCTTTGGTAATACTCATAATGAAGTCTTTAGTTAGTTAGTTTAGTTTAAGTCTCGCCGTGGGGTGCCAGCATTTGAATGCTACCCCTCCTCTCTTGGCCGTGGATGCAGTAAGAATCTGCCAAGGGATACCTCCGGAAGACGGGCAACAGCGTCTTTCCGTGAATAATCACCCCGTACTGCACTCGCCAACCCGCCTTCCAAGCGTGATGAGTATGGCAACAACCCCTCATGGAGATTTGATGAGGTTTGAGAAGTGTCCAACAGTGGACGTCCTATGGCTGAGATGATGATGATAAAGTATTTAGTTTATCTTGGGTGCGATTTAAATAAGCTAGTAAGTATTTCGTTGCAATCGAGGTTAATGATCATGATAATGACGCAATATTGCTTTGTTACTTTTTGGAAGCACGAAAACGGTCGTGAGTTGCTATGATATTATGTACATTGTGGCCACGCTTTAATATTGTGTAACTTTGTTAATCTATATAAAAGTTTATGGTATTTATATTTTACGCTAAATTCAAGCAGGTATTATATTATTTTGCACTAACCGTGGAGAATTTTCAGATTGACATAGCATAAACGAATATTTCAATTACGTAAGGAAATATTTTACTTCACCGTATCAATCATATTTAGCCATTACTAATGTAGTAAAAAAACAATTTCGGCTAAATTTAACACACCGAGATATCACACTTCTCCCGCAGCGCATTCGGTTCCAGGCTATCCAAGAACTCCTGCTGGTTAAACACATCCAAACTATCCACCTCATCATCATCGCACTTCACGTTCTGTTCCACCATCACAACCACCGCACAGCACCACAACAACAGACTAAAAACCCACAAACAGGCTCATTGTTTTCAAAGGCATTTTAAAAGTGGCCACAGAATGGTTGTATTGTCTCGGTTAGTAAACACACGGGGCCGACGAACTTCTAGCATTGTTATTCCCAAACACTAAGAGGCTCCTGTCGCGTCTTCTGTTCAATTATTCAGTTCACGCATGTTAAATTACATTAAAGTCCTTAGCGTAGGTACCTAGCTGATTTGGAATTTGCGACTAGGTCCTTTTGGAATTTAGCTCTTTAGGTTTAAAAACGAATTTAGAAAAGACTGAAAAGATTATTTTTAGAAAATGATTTTAGAAAATATTATTTCCGGATTTCTTTGAAATTCTATTCGAGAAAGCTACATAAAAACTGTCTACTCAGAGACAGCATTTCAAGATAGACTGATAGATCACTGTCCTGCCTCACGACTAAATATTTCGACCGTGACTTTTCTCTCAGGGTGCTGCGCACGCTATTTTCTAATAACACACTCTTTACACAGTTTATTAAAAGTGTACAGCCACTTACAAATGTATCTAAGATGTGATCTTGTTTTAAAATTAGCTTAAAACTCTCTCTACAATTGTAAGACTAACTAGTACGTATTTATAACATGTATATTTATAACAGAAATTTAGTAAGTAAATTTTGCACATTACAGTCACAGTTGTTTAATGTGATAAGTGGCATTTCTTTCTTTAAAGTGGTATATCCACTTATGTCATATAAAATAAATAAAAGTGCGTTTTACTTTCATTTGGACAGACAACCCTACGATGATTGAAACAAAATAGCACATTGAAATGTCAAAAGCTTGATGGGTTTCAGTGAATTTCTAACGATTTGCCGCTGGTTATGCACGGTTCGTTAGTTTGAGAAGTGTACCGGAATCAAACCCCAATCGTCTGCAAGAGCACACTTTTGTTGAAACGCACCGATTGGTAAACTGCATTATTATTCAAACAACTTACACTGGTTTCATTCAATACACTTTGACAATAGATACCGGCCAACATAGAGTAGAAACTTTATTATTGCTTGTACGTCTAGATAGTATTTCTCATAAAATATTTGATTCAGCCTGGTATGACACGCGAGCTTTATTTGTACCCGACCACTGACGGTGGCTATTAAGACTAAGTGAATGTGCTGAATTGTTAATAAATATCTTACTTCTTTTAGCCAGCAGAACCACATGTTTCGCTCCCAGACAGTTGAGAATCCAAGGAAGAGATGATTCATGCTGTTATCCCCCGGTAAGCTGTTTCCTTGGCAACGGGGCTTGACGCATAACACCAGCCTTTGGGCCTTTGGCTGACAGAGTTCTATACAGCCGCCACTTAGCTCGATCACTTCCCACGCGGATCCTGAAAACAATAGTAAAACCAGGTCACTATATTGACGAGACTAGCAAACCTCACGGTATTAGAAGATAACTCACCATAAGTATGAAGTCTCGATCCAATCACGTAAGCAGGTCGCGGTTTCCATTGCGGAAACACATGACCTTTTAGCACATAGAGAGTTCCGGACCGCAAAACTCCTCCAGATCGATGAGCCGGTCCCACGCACCATCGCATCGCATGCCTGAGCTCCGGGTCCACCGCCAACCTCTGCCTTCTCTCTTCCGACTTCCATCCGCACGTTGCCAGGTACTGCTCTTGTATTCGCAGTGGAAACTCGTCCAGTTCCAATCGACGGGAGTTTTCTGCCCCAATCTGCAGCCATATCGTTAGTTCGTCACCGAAGCCGAGATTCTTGTTGAGTTCTTCAACGGTGGTGTTGAGGGTGGCCTTGATGAGTTTGCTGGGCGCGTCGACGGAGAACGGTTCAAGGCCGTCGAAGATTCTGAGCCAGCCGTACTCGTTTGCGGGACGTGGTTTGAATCCGCGGGTGGAGGCGAGTCGGCGAAGCGACTTGCGGGCAGGGGGCGATGAGGCGTGGAGCCCCGGCTCACAGACCATGTCGGCTAGTGCGGCAGGTGGGCGCAGGCGCGGGCGCCGACGACGCAATGCCCGCGCGCCGGACTCCGCTGCATTACAATTGGGTCGGACATGTGGTGGGGGTGGGAAACATGTCGCTTGGTCACTCGGGAACCCAGCTGAATACCAATATGTTCCCGAAGAATTTATATAGTACTTATTATACACCATTGCATTACAATAAACACGTGTCGTAATGAAAGCATCTCTCGACAATAACCGATTCTATCGAAACCTGGTAAAAATAAAGGTGATATAAGCGATAAATACCCATACCATGTATGTATGTATATACGTGCTGCGGCATCCTGTAAGTGAAGGGACACATATTAGGTATAGAGTCTTAATTTAAATTAATTCAGAGTTTAAAATGTTTTGTGATTTCTTTGTTAGAGGTCCTCAAAAATAAATATTTAGGTCTAATGTCTTCGAATCGCGAAAGTTTATAATGACTACCATTGCATTTTGTTTCAGAAAATACTAAAAGTTTAAAACTTATTAAAAGTTTTTAACTTAATGTGTTATATATATCAAATAATAAGAAAACAAGATAATATGAATTTGTCACCAACATTATGGCTTATCGCTTGTAAAAGGTTTTTCGAAGCAAACGAATTCAATCATGAGCTTTATTCAATTTAAATATGTTTTGATTTAATTTTATAAACTGACTATTCTATGTAGCTTTTTGCTTTATTGAATAAACACTAATATAAAATAAATTTATTAAGATAAGCGTCATTACGGCTATTTTTCGTCGTCGTATATAACTCCTTCTGCATAATATAGGTCGGCATTATCTTGTTACAACGGCACAAGGAACCATCAGATCAGACGTCGGTTCCGCGCTGTTGGCCACCCCACCTGCTGACTCACCTGCTACACCCAAATACTCACCCTTCATTGAAGCGTACAAAGTAAAATTATAGCACTAGTGACCATGGTATCATCATTCCAGCCGTAAAAAGTCCACTACTGAACAGGCCTCCCTCATGGATCTCCATGAGGGGTTGCCATACTCACCACGCTTGGCAGGCGGGTTGGCGAGCGCAGTACGGGATGTTGATACACGGAAAGACGCTGCTGCCCATCTTCCGGAGGTATCCCTTAGCAGGCTCTTACTGCATCCACGGGCATGAGAGGAGGGGTAACATTCTACTGCCGGCACCCCACGGCTCACAATGACCATGGTAGCACCTAAGGCTGGTTTGCACCTAGAAAGATAAACTAGGAAGTTGGAACTTCAAAGAAGGAAAAGCGATGGAAATCTCGCTTCTTGCTTATAATTTATGGCACAGAATTGAATAATCGAAGCTGCTATTCAAATATAGATTGAGTGTTGAATGAATGAATATTTTTATTAACAAAATAATAAAATCATTGCTAAAATTAAGAATAATTTTCTTTTAATTCCTGTTATTTAACTAACTTGCCGTTACATAATCCGGCTACCGATTTTGATGAAGTAAGTGTCAATCGATTCGTTGATAAGTACCTAGACTACATTTTAACCGACTCAATAATAAAATTATCGTTAATTTCAAAATTGAGAATATTTTTTATAAGGTAATTTATATACCTCGTAAACTAAGATTTGTAATGATATTAATATTATTTTTTGTTACTAAGGTAAAAACGCTAAGTGTACATAGTTCTAGGTGGATAGCTGTTTTTACATGTGTTTGCTTGCCAGAGAACATTTGCAATGAAATATTAGTATTTAGTCCTAGCCATGTTCATCCCCTATAGGTATATTTAAACATAAGGAATCACTTTTGAGATATGCTGCAGCGCCTATTTAATTATTTAATTAAATGATTTTGTATTTGTATTGTATTCATTTTTTATTCCCAATGTTCGTACACATTTTCAGATAAATAAAGTATATAAACTAATGTTTTCTATTCCAATTTTAATCCCTATATTTTTACCCATGGGATGATTTTAGATGTGTCCTGATACACATGTTTAATTATTTTATTTTTCAATGTTTCCTCATATTGTATGCAAAGCGAAAAAAATACGATTTCCCAGCCTTTTTCAAAGAACAAGAGCTGTTTAGATTGGTGGACACAGCAACCCTCCCGGATTTCTAAGGTTTTTTATTACAGGCTGTACATGAAAACTAGAGACAATTTACCAGGAGAAGAAAGCCAAACAGACATATAGACGCAGGCACTGCAGCGTCCCGACTATATGTACAGATAGAGATAGATATTGTAGGCACGCAGCAGTGCTCAGGACATTGTTAGATGGATCAGGCTTACCCGGTACCTAAACCATCCTCTCAGCTTATACAGCTATTAGAACATGTCACTACGTCTGAAGCTGACCAAGCCGCGAGTTTCCTCACGATGTTTTCCTTCGCCGCAAAAGCGCGTGTTAAAGGTACACATACATTTTTCAAGAAATAAAAATCCGTTAGTTCATGGCCGGTATCGAACCCTTTGAGTTTGAATTGAAAGTCGGTGATACAATACCACTCGACCCACACTGCTTACTATGATGGAGTAGTGTAGAGTGACAAAATATATTTTGTCAAACTTTAACACGTTATAAAAAAAAATGCGTAAATGATTGCCTTCACCTCTTTGGCTGCAATTTGCATTGCCTACCACATAGTGCAAGTTCCTTCTAATTTTTTTGTTTTTTTTTATGTATTTGACTATCCAAGATTATTACAGCTAACATTTCAATCAAACCTCCATTGGGTCTTTTTTTTTATGTTTGAGTACCGAGGCTTTATTACGACGGACATGCAAGTCCGACACTTTATCAAAACTTATTGATTAATTAAAACTAATACAGGGGTCTTGTTATATCTAGTTGTTTTCTCAGACCGCAGTATTTTTATTAGACATTTTGTTTTTATTTTCTATTTATAATTTTATATCATTATCGATTTATTAGATAAATGTGGTCAGAGAATACTAAAACTATATCTACCTCATCAATTCCTATTATATCTACTTATGATATAATAGGAATTGATGGGGTAATATTGACGTTCATTGGCAAGAATTTTAGGATCGTGAAGCTCAATCCAATGGCCAGGTCCCGAATCCACTAGGTGTTCTGCTATTGCTGATTTATTTTCCTGGCGGTTCTTAACTGCAGCAATGTGTTATTTTATGCGTTCGGCTATTGTACGTCAGTTGTAAATAAATCAGCAATAGCAGAACACCTAGTGGATTCGGGACCTGGCCATTGGATTGAGCTTCACGATCCTAAAATTCTTGCCAATGAACGTCAATATTACCGAAGAATGATTCGTGAGGCAATCGAAATCAAAAAACACCCGAATTTCAACCGTGAAGATGGATTTAGGCTCCCGATATCTTGGAATCCAGTGATAAGTAGGTGTAGTGTGCGTCGTGATATAACATTGCATAGTGAAGATACTGTTAGTGTGGTGTGCCGCAATGTAAACGCGGCCTTACCGAGTTCTGAAGACAAAGTGAGGGTAGTTGCAAAACTACCATCGCTATCTTGATGGACACTCCAATGAAATCTCCAGTCAACCCGGGACCACGATTGTTGAAACACAGTCGAAACGTCGGGAATAATCAAAAGGTATTACGCGATAAATTCCCGTGTTTATGTTATTATATATTATAATGAATTGTGATCGCGAAAGTTTACGAAAAAAAACATTTATGCAGTAAAGTTAGCCTAAGTTTGGCTCTGATTCCTAAACTAGGGTTATGTGTATGTCAAGAGTCAGCTCCTTCCATTTGTGATTACTGTCTAGAAATTGAACATTTATCTGAAATAAAGCCTAAAATATAAGAAATCACTTAATTATTCATATTTTTAGGATTTAACTTGAATCTTAATAAGATCTACTATTATATCTAGATCTTGCTTGTTGCAAGAAAGAGTTTCTTTACAAAATGATTGACGGCTGTTTTTCTCACAAGTGTAAACACAACTCGGCATCAGAATTACAAATCACAAGTGATGCCATATATGGCTCTGTAAATGCTCTATACAGGTATGTTCTGTAAATTGATAAAAGCTTTATACATTCATTAGTCCCATCGTTGTCTGTCTAAATCAAATCGCGAGACAACAAATAACAGAATGTTAAACATTATCACAAATAACTTTTTGATCGGTACGTTTGTAGACGTGCTCATGCGGGCTGTCCACTGCAAGATGTGCGGGCTCATTAAGACAACGCATTAGACATATGGGCGTCAGGGATTACAATTTTTTCAGCAATTAGCAATTTTTGGAATTATTGATATTTTATGTTTTAAATTTTTCATGTTTTTTTACTTAAAATTGGTGGTTAACACGATTGTTTATCTATTCATCAGTTCAGCCGTAAAACGTCCACTACTGAACACAGGCCTCCCTCATGGATCTCCATGAGGGGTAGTTGCCATACTCACCACACTTGTCAGGCGGGTTGGTGAGCGCAGTATAGGATGTTGATACACGGAAAGACGCTGCTGCCCATCTTCCGGAGGTATCCCTTAGCAGGCTCTTACTGCATCCATGGGCATGAGAGGAGGGGTAACATTCTACTGTCGGCACCCCACAGCACAGTTTATCTATTACAACAGAAAAATAACCCAAAAACTGCTTTATAAACCACACATTTTCACTATACAGGTAAACGACACCGATGAACGCCTCTAAATTTTCTGAACATATAAGTCTACTAGCTTTTACCCGCCGCTTCGCACGCGCAAAGTTAATTTGACATAATTTTTCCAAGTCCAGTCATCCAGCCCGGACTTGGTTGCAATTTTTCGCATTGATTCGTAAAATGAGATTTAATGCCAGTAATGTCATTAATGACTCTGCGCATCTCTCAGTGTACAATTCGTATTAGAGTGGTGTCAATAACTTTTAAATATTTTTGTAGGTATATTTAACTCATGAGTATCGAGTACCACCTCGATTCTTAGTGTCCAAAATATTATCTGCGAGACAGTTGACTTTCTGATTTTCAGTTCTTATTGTGTGTTTCTGTAAGATATTTCTTTTATTTTAGTCTCATAGCTTACGTGAAAAATTAAGAATTAAGAACTAATCGCCGACTTCCTCATTAGCATTAGATGTTAAATTCACCAAAAATCGCTTACCTATACTCTTTTAAACTGGAGAATTTAATTTTGTTATTTCATCTAAAGAAAACTTTACTTAGTTCTAGTCTCGGCATGGAATAAGTATTATTATTACACAGGCAAATCTATCCGTGGATCGAATATTAACTATAAAATAAATAGTGCTCTTGCATTTTGGTTAGCAACTATCGCGTCAATAAGGTCTATGCGAACGCACTGAATAAAGTATTTTTTGAGTTTTAGTTTAAACTGTTATATCACGCTAAAGTTAAATAGATTTCCAACCTATACATTGATACTAAGAGGTTTTTTTTAGCTTATTTCCCTCACTTGGAAAAAAGTTTTCTGAAGCGAACGAATTCAATTATGTCATCATCATCATCATTTCAGCCGTAAAACATCCACTACTGAACTAAGGCCTCTCTCATGGATCTCCATGACAGGTAGTTGCCATACTCACCACGCTTGGCAGGCGGATTGGTGAGCGCAGTACGAGATGTTGATATACGGAAAGACGCTGCTGCCCATCTTCCGGAGGTGTCCCTTAGCAGGCTCTTACTGAATCCACGGGTAGGAGAGGAGGGGTAACATTCTACTGCCGGCACCCCACGGCCAATTATGTGCTTTATTCAATTTAAATGTGTTTTGTTTTTATTTTGTAAATCGACCATTGTAAGAAATTCTTTACTTTTATGATTAAACAGGTTAGTACTGACTTTGTCTAGCAACCTGTGACACAGCAGTAATGCGTGTGTTAATAATGCATCTTTTAAATCTTTCCTATAAAGCATAGCTCACAAGGCAATAAATAACTCTGAATGATTGACATTATGCATAATACTGTAATGAGATACTATTATTACTAACATAACAAAATATGTTAAGCTACCAATAATCGTGAGAACTAACTAACCTATAAGAAGATTTATTAATAATGCAAAATATGCAAATACTCTGAAGTATAGGCTCCATGCAGAATTTAAGATATTAATCACAACTAGATGCAAGTGGTTGGTAACCTAAGTTCCATATCTAATAAAGCTGTATTAAAAAAAAATGTTGTACGACTTCAGGATATCGCAGTATCCACAAAAAATGGCCAGATTTTATCAATCACCAAATATATATTGATTCTAAAATAGTAGATCTGTCGCCAAAATTTAATACAAGTTGAATTTGGTTCTGGCACTTCGCCGGCCGCTGAAGCGGCATGCTCGCTATGCTCGTATGGCTCGTGCGTTGCTGTTGCAACTTTCAAGTCTTGGTGATTCAATTGGTGGCTAGTCTACTATTTTAGGAACAAATATATAAAATAATCTAAACTTTGGTTACAGAAATTATAGTTGCTGAAAATGTGCTGGCTAAATGTTACCATCTTCTCCTCAACCCAGAAAAGACTTCCTTCATTACCCAAAAACTATTTTTAGTTACTCATTGTATTTTACTAGCGTTTATTAAGCTTTCTTAGCTTGACTAGATAACGTTGTAAAAAGTAAAATACTTATTTCCAACAATAGTGTTCCGACAGGAGCTGACCCGTCGCGTGCACCGCCGGCGGACGCCCCCCCCCCCCCCCGCACACACTTGCAGAGACAAAGCCATCGTGCCATATCCGTGTGTGCTATCAATTCCCATCTTTTATTGTATCGGGCACGATTTGTTCTAATATTGTGAAGAACTATTTATTAATCAATTCAAGAACTGTCAAATTGGAGTTAGATTTTTATCGGCAATTTCGCCGAAACTAAAAAAGCTAGCTTCATATTTTTCTAGAAAATTCTACATTCATATTTTTTTCAGATTAGATTTTTGATGATTACCTACATCATCTTCATCATCATTTCAGCTGTAAAACGTCCACTACTGAACACGGGCCTCCCTCATGAATCTCCATAAGGGGCAGTTGCCACTCACCACGCTTGGCAGGCGGGTGGTGAGTGAGAACGAGATGTTGATACACGAAGAGACGCTGCTGCCCATCTTCCCGAGGTATCTCTTAGCAGGCTCTTCCTGCATCTACAGGCATGAGAGGAGGGTTAACATTCTACTGCCGGCACCCTACGGCTCTTCGCAACCCCTTAATGGTTTTTAAATATCTATTTGTAATATCTATATTGTGTAGGGCTACGTCGAATGGGTATCTACCCATTTCCTACTCAATGGGAAAATCAAGAAAAAAAATAATACCCTTTTAACGTGTAACGGGTATCCCAAATTAATTTGGGTTTGAACTCCTTATTAACTGTTCCTACCTACATTTTACGTTGCTATCACTAGAACGTCATGTAATCATGATTAAAACGACGAAAAGAATATGCGTATGCAGTGCATAACAATATAGACAAATATAGGTAGATAGATAGAAAATACTTTATTACACACCTTAAAACTAAACATAATAACAAGAAACACAGAAAAACAAAGTGACAATTGGCGGCCTTATCGCTAAAGAGAGATCTCTACCAGGCAACCTTTCAACAATATAGGTATATAACATAGACTATGTAAAGTATGCATTATTATATATTTTTTTCTACCATCGCGCATCGCTAATAACAAGCCACACGCAGGAAGTGCTTGATACAAAACACTAAAAAAAAGAGAGCAACAAGGTCATTTATATATAATTTATCTTCTTGTTCTGTGCGTATTCATGGGCACTTTAATCAAAGAAGGCCTTGGTTAGCCATTTTTAAATTTCGTGTCTAATAATACATTAAGCATAAATCACAAACAAATCGACATTATATTACATCGAAGTGATATTACAATGACGCCTTGTTAAAACATTATTGCTTACTGTACTTCATCAAAACTAGAGTCGTATGTAAAATTTCAATGCATGCAGGAAGCTGGTCTCAACTTGCAATGGTTGTCAATGTCAAAACTTAATAAAATCGTGTACCTACGCGATAAAAACCTGTCAAAAATATAATTTATATTTACTTATCAATATATATAAAACTCTTCCGTTACTGACTGAGTGACTGACAGACAACGCACTAACCTAACCTAACCTAAATCACTGGACTCAAGGTATATGTATGTGTTCCAAATTTCAAGTATCTAGTACTTGAAATTTGGAACACATATACCTTGAGTATCCTAGAGGTGCACTAAGAAGGAATTTTTCGAAATTCCCACGGGAAAGGGAACTACGTGGGTGTAACTGCGGGGTGCGGCTAGTTGTTTATATACGTACTACAGTTTCCGCTCATTTCTTTGCGAGTGTTATGCCGTTATGTATGACGAAGCCAGTGTGGTTATTCCGAATCTCAAATCTAGATGTAATATTTCCAACATTAAAACACTAATTGCAAACAGTAGGATGTAGGAATAATATGATTCAGATATTCACACGAATCCAAGCAAGGATACTACAACGATAGTACTAAGAAACCTATTTATGTGGACACAACTAATGGCTGATCAACATTGTTCAATTACAGTACTAACTGGCAAAAGTGTCTGTTTACACTAAAACACAGATAATACCTCTATAATACGCTACTTAAGCCAGTCAAGAGACAAGAGCAGCGCTGCAATGCTTTTGCGATATGAAGGTTAATTTATCAATATTTTTTCTTTTAAGCGTTCCGTAGGGTGATTACGTATCTCGCGACAGGTTTTGCAACAGGCAACTAACAGCAATATTGCTGTCAAATGTCAATTTTTGTATTAGAGAACAGCAAGGAATTGACATTTGACAGCAATATTTCTGTCAATTGCCTGTTGCAAAACCTGTCGCGAGATACGTAATCACCCTGCCGGACTAAAATGGTAAAAGGGAACCTTTAGCTCCGTTGTGACTTTGTCTGTCCATCTGTCTATCACAGGATATCTTGAGTACTTGAGAATTGAATTTGAGATAACACTTATTCACGAATATTACATCTATGAAAATGTTGAAAGGGACATCACTCTAACAACTGTAAACAAAAATAACTAAAAAAACATAAAAAATAACGAAAAACAAATACGAATGATCGAATCAAAACTACTTTTTCCCAATCAAAACTACCTTTTTTTCATGGCCTAGGCACCTTCGACGTTATTATATTACGTAAAGAACTCACCCTCGTATTTTACTAAAATTGCACATTGTTTGAAAAAACCTAACACAGTTTAAACTAACTCATTACAGTTCTGTGTAATTGGGTTAGTTGATTTTTTATTGAAACCTTATTTAGAACGTCATTGAACGTCAAATATCCCTAGAATAGCGTAATACAGATGATGGATACAAACTAGCATATTCTTACAAAATTAAAGCCACGGTCATTATGTATTTTCGTAGCGCATTCGCATGTTGCATTGCACATTCCCTGTTTGCAGAAACCTGGCTGGGTTGAATAATTTATAACAGTTCCGAGTACACGTCATAATGTTATACAATTTTAGTTATAGGCTATTTGTTTTATTAATGAAACCTTGTTTAAAACGTCATTGAAAGTCAACAATCTTTAGAACAATATAATAAGGATGAGGGATGTAAACTAGTTTACCTATTCCTATTTTCGTAGCAGATTTACATTGCGTTGCACATGCTTGTTTGGAGAAACCTTGCACGGTTCTCGCTAACTCGTGACTGTCGCATTGTTCTACATAGTTGAGTTATGAGTTATTTGTTTAGTTAATGAAACCTTGTTTAGAACGTCATCGAAAGTCAATAATCTTTTGAATATTTTGTGTAATACAGATAATGGATACAAACAAGCATGTTTGTTATTAATTAAAGCCACGGATAGTCTAATATACTTTCGTAGCGCACTAACATGTTGCGTTGCACATGCCTTGTTCGCAGAAACCTTGTACAGTTTTCTCTAACTCGAGACTGTTGGAGTACACGTTGTTATGTTCTACATAGAGTTATTTGTTTAGTTATTTAAGCCTTGTTTAGAACGTCATTGAAAGTCAGAAATATTTTGAACAGTGTAATACGGACGGTGGATACAAACTAGCATAATATTGTTAAAAAATTAAAGCCACGGATAGTCTTTGTGTAATTTCGTAGCGCACTCACAAGTTGCGTTGCACATGCCCTGCTTGCAGAAACCTTGCACGGTGTTAACTAAGTCGCGACAGTTGGAGTACACGTCCCGATGCTGACAGGGGTTCTTGCAGAGTTGCCCGGACACACAATCGCTGGGACAGTCGCCGCACGGTTTTCCTTTTTTGTATGGGTACTGTGTTATTGTGTTGTAGTTACCACTGAAAGAAACGTGTTGCTGTTAATAGTTCTAAAATTGGTGTTTTTTTTCCAGTATTTTTACGCTTACTGTATTACTTAAAGCTGCTGTATTACTTTTAAGTGCTATCAAAAAAAAACAGAAAACCAACTTCAATGATAAAATCCTTGCCTTGTTCCAGAAGACACCCAAACTGCTGAATGTACAGATTTGAATATTTCCCTTGATTTATTATAGATCCCATCATTCATGGGTGTAAAAATAAGCAAACATTATAAAGAAAAACCAAAAACCCAACCGTAAGTTTAAATTTAGATAGATAACTCTTTATTGTACTTAACTTAATACTAACACATGACATAATATAACAAAGACAGAAAATTACAAAATTAGAAGTAGAAGTACAATGGGCGGCCTTATCACTATTAGCGATCTCTTCCAGGCACCCTTAGGATGGACTTATATATATATATATATGTATATCAAACTATGCATTTTCCAAATAAATATGCATGTCTCGCGATCAAAGCTGGAACAGGCGTAAATCTCGTGATCATCGCTGTCAATGGTCAATTTTGTAGTATAAAGAAAATTACGTTTGGCAGTGATGATCGCGAGCTATACGCCTGTTGCAAACCTGTCGCGAGAAACGTAATCACCCTGCCGGATTGATCGGGAATATGTGAAAGGTCCAGCATAGGTATTTGTATTATAGTCATCATCATCATTCCAGCCGTAAAAAGTCCACTACTGAACAGGCCTCCCTCATGGATCTCCATGAGTGGTAGTTGCCATACTCACCACGCTTGGCAGGCGGGTTGGTGAGCGCAGTACGGGATGTTGATACACGGAAAGACGCTGCTGCCCATCTTCCGGAGGTATCCCTTAGCAGGCTCTTACTGCGTCCATAGGCATGAGAGGAGGGGTATCATTCTACTGCCGGCACCCCACGGCGGTGCTAACATACACAAAAGAAAAAAAAATATATAAAACTTATTAAACTAAAAACACACTTTAAATAATAAATATAATAGTACATAATAAACAAAAAAATTACGTTTGACAGTGATGAACGCGGGCTATACGCCTGTTGCAAACCTGTCGCGAGATACGTAATCTGCCTGCCGGATTGATCGGGAATGTGTGAAAGGTCCAGCATAGGTATTTGTATTATAGTCATCATCATCATCATTCCAGCCGTAAAAAGTCCACTACTGAACAGGCCTCCCTCATGGATCTCCATGAGGGGTAGTTGCCATACTCACCACGCTTGGCAGGCGGGTTGGCGAGCGCAGTACGGGATGTTGATACACGGAAAGACGCTGCTGCCCATCTTCCGGAGGTATCCCTTAGCAGGCTCTTACTGCATCCACGGGCATGAGAGGAGGGGTAACATTCTATTGCCGGCACCCCACGGCCAAGTAGTTGTAGTACATATATAATAAGCAAAAAAATTACGTTTGACAGTGATGATCGCGGGCTATACGCCTGTTGCAAACCTGTCGCGAGATACGTAATCTGCCTGCCGGATTGATCGGGAATGTGTGAAAGGTCCATAGCTTAATTCTATTATAGTAATAAATATTAAATTCTTACCCAGGGCAATAATGGCACACGTAGTTGTAGAACTGGCCCCACGGACCACCCTTACAGTGCGCCAACCCACAGCCCACTTTATGGCTGGTCGCCCAGACCATCTGAGTGTAGTGTCCTGTTACCATTAGATTCACATTCGGATCGCCGTAGGTGAAGTTTCTGTATTCAATGAACCACGTCTTGAGGGCAAAGAACCTGGGAACATATTACTTCTTATCCCCGGGCAATAATCTGAAGATCTCCAAAGATTGCTTAGATCATTTCAGCCATAAAACGTCCACTAATGAACAAAGGCCTCATGGGTTTCCATGACGGGTAGTTGCCATACTCACCACGCTTGACGGGCGGGTTGGCGAGCGCAGTACAGGATGTTGATACACGGAAAGACGCTGCTGCCCATGTAGGCGGTATCCCTTAGCAGGCTCTTACTGTATCCACGGGCATGAAAGGAGGGGCAACATTCTACTGCCGGCACCCCACGGCTATTTGTTAGATAGGTAGTCATGGTTAAATAGCGTTTATATAAAATCATACTCATCGTCATCGCAGTCTAGGACGTCCACTGCTGGGCAATGCCACCCTCATTGATCACTAGTACAGATAATGAAGGGGTTGTTGCTATACTCACCACGCTTGACGGGCGGGTTGACGATCGCAGTACAGGATGTTGATACACGGAAAGACGCTGCTGCCCATCATTCGAAGGTATCACTTGGCAGATTTAGTTAAATCTGCCAAGTGATACCTTGGTACTCTTCTTGATACTCTGTTGCCCGTAGATGCAGTTGCATCTACGGGCAACAGAGGAGGGACAACATTCTACTGCCGGCATCCCACGGCGAGTCAATCAAAGTTAAATAGTGTTTATTCATTTGTACCCAACATAGCAATGTCTATTTACAAAACAAAAACAAAACATATTTAGATTGAGTAAAGCACATTTGAATTAGTTCTAATTTTACCCTACTGCCAAGGAACAACAAAAAATAAAAACCATTTGGTACCGGACTCTGATACAACTTTAGATTTTAAAATCTGTAGAGAATAAAAACCAATTGCCACATGTAAAAGAGTATTTAAGAACGGCTCGAACACAGGTTCTACTTCAGGGCTAGATGGTGCTGTGTGAAATGTCCAGCATTATTTATGAAAAACAATAGGTACCCCACCTATTGTTTTTCGCGCGTATCTTATTTATACAATTCATTGACGAGATAAACCGAAGGTCCATCTGATGATAACCTCTACCCATTACAACTTCAATACCGCGGTGATTACGTTCACTAAGCACGTGACCAACGCTGCATTGCATTGCGCCCGTCACCATGAGACATAGAGTTGTAAGGTCTCACGTGTAATTTCACCGGCCCCCTTACCCTTCAAACAGGAATACAACAATGCAGACATTACTGCTTGGCGACAGAAATAGATTTAGATTTATTTATTTCAAAAGACATAAATTTACAGTTATGACACCAAAACACTTACTATCTTAATTTACTTAATATACTAGAAGAGATCTAACAATAATAAACAACTTATCGTGAAACATGTCGACGTGCTGGAACTCTTGCAAAAATGAGTTTATGAGTGCTTGTGCTCTGATGGTCGGCGAATTGCTTGCATATTGGGTTCGCGTAGCAATGCCACCAAATAGGTTGTGCTGTCGACGACCTGAGCGCACATAGTTATTAGGTATATATAGATAATGGTGGTACTACTTCTCCGGATGAACTCTTTACAAAAAGTTCTACTACTACGCTTCAGAAAACTTTTTCCGGAGCATTTAAAAAGATTTTTTTATACACATCACTACCCCCTTCTTAGCCAAGTTATAAATTGCAGAAGTCGATAATCAAGCAGAAGTAAAAATATATTGAAAATGTTGATTAATTGAGTCAAAATCTATATAAATATAAAAGATAAAAATGCAGATTTTAATTTGCTTTGTTAAATGAAACTTAAAACTTGAAAAGCATTTTGTTTAATTAGCATGTTGGAGACGTTTTAAGAAAATATATTTTCTAATTACAGATATTATTCTATTTTATTACAGACTTATTTTGATAAAATTATACGAAAAGGCACATAGATGATGAGTGCCAAATTTAAAAAAAATTAAGTACCACAAACGATTTAGCCAAACAATACTATACACGCTTTGTCCTCCGTGAACATAAAGAAGACAGGCAAGATAGCATGATAAAAAAATGGAGGTTGATGATACCTAATCAAAATAAATACCATAAAAAATCTTAGATTGTACCAACCCATTATTTTTTCTAGCTATTATTATATGTACGTTCAATGAAAAACTTCGTGATGCAGCTGCTCGTAGAGGCAGTCATAAAACAACACTTAATTATCCTCTTAAACATAAAAAAACCATTTGGTACCGGACTTTGATACAACTTTAGATTTTAAAATCTTTAGAGAGTCAAAACCAACTGCCACATGTAAGAGCATTTAAGAATAGCTCGAACACAGGTTCTACTTCAGGGCTAGATGGTGCTGCGTGCAATGTCCAGCATTATTTAAATCAAGAATTGAGCTTAAAAACGTACGGGAAAAGTAGGAAATGGTCTATTAGCCGTGGGCTGCCGGCAGTAGAATGTTACCCCTCCGCTCATGCCCGTGGATGCAGTAAGAACCTGCTTAGGGATACTTCCGGAAGATGGGCAGCAGCGTTTTTCTGTGTATCAACATCCCGTACTGCGCTCGCCAGCCCGCCTGCCAAGCGTGGTGAGTATGGCAACTTCCCCTCATGGAGATCCATGAAGGAGACCTGTGTTCAGTAGTGGACGTGACGATGATGATGGTCTATGAGCGCTAAACGGCGCCGTGCCCGCGGGAAGATTCGTACTCAGACTTTTATAAATAACCTTTACTTTCAGCCTTGAACTAAGATCGGCGATCGAAGGCGATACTGCGAGTATATACATATTTAAAAGGAACAAAGAGGTAAAAGAACATTGGTGCAAAAAATATTATCATCATCTTGAGATGATCAACCGTAGAACGTTTGGCAGGCGGGCTGATGAGCGGAATGTTGACACTCGGAAATACGCTGCTGCCCATCGTCTGGAAATAAAAATCATGGTAGAGGTATGTATGTCTTAGTAGGATGGGCACTACCATGATTCTTACTGCGAGGGCAAAAGCACGGGCAAGAGAGTAAGAGCAACATTCTCATACCCCACGGCAAAAACAAATCATTATGGTTGAAAATAGATAAATAGAGTTATATAAAGATCATGAGAACAGTGACAAGAAAAGGTCTGCAATCTCAATTCAGATCATCAGAAATCACTTAAATCACTTTCTTCTTGTTGATTTTAATGATTTCTGTCAGAAAATCAATGCTATTAAGTTTTACAGTTTCTTGAATTTTGCACACGTACCCCACCTATGGCATGGAGTAGAATGAAACTTAATTTTAATCTTTTATTTTAGCTAAAAATTTCGTGTAGTAGTTTGAAAATAACGTATCTATACTTTGCGAACAACCCCGTCGAACAAGCTTAAAGTATAGAGCAAGTTCCAATAAAATAATAAAACAATAAATGAAGCCAGGTGCGTGTCGGACCACGCGCTATGTAGGATTTCTTAGTTAACCGTAAACCTGTTGTTAGAAGTTAGTTTATGTTTTTTTTAAGTTCACCAAAACATATTAACAAGATTTAATTGAGTTTTCGGTTTAAAGTATTCCGGTATGTTTGTTAAACCACGTCACTTATTTGAGCGACTGTTTCTCCAAAACTAAAAAAAGCTATCTCAACCTTTATAGTTTTCCTAGAAAGTTTATGGTTGAACCTGTATTCATGATTTGTTTTAAATTTGTAAAGCTAGCAGTTTTACATTTTAGAGGAGGGGACGCTCGAACAATGTTTAAAACTTTAATATTTCGCAAACGGAACCCTAAATGGAAAAAAATCTTCTCTTCCTATTCAACGATACCCCACATGATAGGAAAATAAATAAAAAAGTTCATCCCCCCTTACGTGTATGGGAGGTAACCCAATTAATTAGTTTTTAGCATTTTTTATCGTAGCGTTATTTCGGCGTTATTATTTTATATGCACATGCAAAATTTCAGCTTTCTAGGACTAATAGTCTCTTCGCAAAGTCGGTGAAAGACAGACAGACAAAGCGAAACTAATAAGGGTTTCTTGTTTTACTACGAAAGCCTAAAAATTATTTCAAACAGTAAAACAAGAAACCCTTATAAGTTTCGCTTCAACCTCGTTACATAAGTTTTTAACACAAGTTGTACACGAGGTTAAAACCTAATTTACCATCTGGACATCTATACAATTAGATCAGGCCTTGATAGGCATTTGTTAAATTCGTTACTCATAATGATAATACGTTTGAATCAACAGTAAATGTACACTTGTGTGAATTAATAGTTGTTATTGAATTAAGCAACTGATCCATGGGTACACAACTTTTTGTGAAAAAGACTTATTATACCTACTCGTAGGGTGATTAAGTTTTTAAATGTTGCTTAAAATGCTACTGTAGAATATCAATAAATTCTCCAAAAGCTTTACAAACTTACAATATTACAGGGTTCCGTAGCAAAACTGGAAATTCGGTGGTTGAACAAATACGTCCTTTGTTTGTCGCACTGAACGGGTTCAGTACAATTTCTAACTAGTGTTAGTCCTAATCCTAATTTCAGATTCGACCATGTTAAACGGTGCAGTCATACCAGTCATCATCATCATCATCATCATTCCAGCCGTAAAAAGTCCACCACTGAACAGGCCTCCCTCATGGATCTCCATGAGGGGTAGTTGCCATACTCACCACACTTGGCAAGCGGGTTGGCGAGCGCAGTACGGGATGTTGATACACGGAAAGACGCTGCTGCCCATCTTCCGGAGATATCCCTTAGCAGGCTCTTACTGCATCCACGGGAACATGAATGAGAAGAGGGGTAACATTCTACTGCCGGCACCCCACGGCACGGCAAGTGATACCAGTGATACCTGCAAAATAAAAATCAAGGTACAAGAAGCAAACTTAGATTGAATAAAAGGTTTTTACCAAGGAGTCTTCTGAGCAGCCACAAATAGGTTCTGGCCACACGAACCTAGCCGCGGCAGTGTGTTCTCTGAAGGGTCGTTGTGCTGCAGGAACAGGCATTTCTCTGCGTACTTCTGAGCTTGACGCGCTGCTTCGGGCTCCCACGACTAAAACAGGTTTATTATCTACATTCTCTCTCTTCTGCCTTCACTTTCCACGGTCCGAGTCACATGGTTCAAATTCACAGACATGTAGAATCGTAAGGCATCCGTAATGTTGTCCGTTTTGACAAGCTCTGTGGCGCAGCGGGCGATGGTCCGCCTGCGACGCAAGGGGTTGCGGGTTCAAATGTCTGTACGATCTGCAGATATTTGTTCAGGGTGTTCTGGGTGTTTTTCTATATATAATAAAAATATCTATACTATGTAGTATAATGTATTAAGTATATCAGTCATCTAGTACCCATAACACAAGCTTTGCTTAGCTTGGGGCTAGATGATGCTGTGTGATCTGTCCAGCATTATTTATTCATTTATTTAATGTCAAGAAATGGCGCTGATGGAAGATCAGCGTTGGTTATCTAGCTTGCTAGACCATCAACTCAATGCTGAATCAGTGTCCATTTTATAATGTTAGATTTACAATACTGTAGTGTTCAGCGTTTAGTTTATTCTAAAATGTTCAGGAAGATAACTCCCTATTTAACCGTTTACATGTTGTAAAGTTAAAATTATAAATAAATGTATATTTTTTTTAATCGAATGCATCCTGCTCGTCTCGAAATCTTTTTCTGGGTCTACCGCCCGTTTGGTGTTCAACGACGAGATTTGCTCACCGTCTCGGGTGCATTCGAGATACAATCTCACTTCAGTCCTAATATCTACATACGTCAGGAAAACATAATTTTACAGAGATTTAAGTTACGAAGGTAGTAAATACTGAACGGACCACTACATGGGATGATTTGTAGAAGGCGCTGATCTATAAGGCGATTGCCCGCAGACAGGAAGGAGGGGAACATCCAGGATATCATCACCCTCATGAAATAAACTAACCCTGATGAAGTGCGAAATTTTGTCGCGAAGGAAATCTTTTATAGTATTCCAGGTACAGTGAATATTAGAGCCAAGAACTTAATTACCTACATCATGACTGAGTTTTTCATGAAATTATATTTACATACAAAAATATTTGGGTATTATTAGACCATTGGTACTTACAATAATTCATTAAGAAGCCCTGGCTTCCGCACTATCGTTATTACGAGTAGCTGTGTGAGTAAGTTTCTTTTATTCCCATAGTATAAAGCACTAAATGTCCTTGGCAGACGGGTTGGCGAGTGCAGTTCTGGATGTTGATACACGTAAAAACGCTACTGCCCATCTCCCGGAGATATCCCTCGGCAGATTCTTACTGCACGGGCAGGAGAGGAGAGGCAACATTCTACCGTCAGCACCTCACGGCTCCAAATGCAATAGGTTTAGTTAAGTTTACATACTATTATGATCACTTACCATAAGTAACATATTAGATGCGGTTGGTCGTACTTTTGTTCGAAAGAAATTGTGATAAAGAACAATTTTTCTGCGCACAACATCCCGTTTAGGGTCTAAAGCCCCTTCAGGAATATTTTTCGGCGGATATAGTTCTGAAATATAATAAAAAAACTGTAAGAGTTTCTTGTTTGACTACGAAACCCTAAAAAGTAGACGAATTTAATTCCAGTGTGTATAATATTATTATCGATCTGTGTAAACTTATAATTGGCCTTCAGTGCACGTGTGCTGATTGTACCGACAACATGTATCAATGTAGCTATTTATTATTAAGACAAGCTGTTATTTTGCCATTTTTTTATTAAATTGGTACAGTACACTCAGCATCAAACGCTACCAGAGTCACCATATTGATCTATGTCCCCAAAGTCAGTAAGTAAATCGCTTAACGATATCTACGCATTTACGTGATTTAAAATTCTACAAATGTAAAACGAAGTACACATTACAAAATGAAGTACACATTACAAAAAAATCTATATTGACAGTTCTCATGGTGACAGTGACAGTTCGCTAACCAATACCCGCCTATACATAGGACACACAAGACAGTAGCGTATCTATGCAATGGTATCGCGTACCACGCGTATCGCGTACTACAGTAACCTCCGAGGCAAGGTAAGATGTTGGGATTTTTAGGGTTCCGTACCCAAAGGGTAAAAACGGGACTTTCTTCTTCTTCTTATTATTTTTTGGCTTCTGTGACTAGCGGTCACAATTCTACCAAAAAACGGGACTTTATTACAAAGACTCCGCTACTACTAAGAGTCCGTCTGTCTGTATGTCTGTCTGTCACCAGGCTGTATCTCATGAACCGTGATAGATAGACAGTTGAAATTTTCACAAATGATGTATTCCTGTTCCCGCTATAACAACAAATACTAAAAACAGAATAAAACAAATATTTTAGGGGGGCTCCGATACAACAAACGTGTTTTATGCCGGTTTTGGCTCGTTATACATAGACATAATATTTTTTTACTAACGTAATCTTTATGGCTTAGTATATTATGTAATTTTACAATAACGTAAAGCTCAATGAATATGTCGATGAAATTCAGCGGTTTGCGTGTAGCAACGATAGTCATAAAAAATATAATTGAATAATGTCTTCTTGATAAGCCTGATTCGTAACGCGCATGTAATCTAACAAAAGTCGTAATTTATTTCGTTCTCTCACCAGCTGTATTATGGACACGACCTACGAGCAATACAATCGCAATCCTTATAATTTATTCTTCTCCGACCGACTGAACTCTTCCCTTTTAACAATACGGTTTAAAATAGATTACTTCACTCTTAGACAAAGTAACAAGTTTACTAAGCTTATTTACTTACAATGCAATTTTTATAGGGAGAGTGAAATGGATCACAAGTTTCTAAAATTAAAAAATCGGCTAAGTGCGAGTCGGACTCGCGCACGAAGGTTTACGTTCCATTATTTGGCAAAACAACTTGTATAATCGACTACTGTTGCCGTTGTTAATATCGAGCCAACATCAGAAAAAAAAACACGTTTGATGTATCAAACGTGTTTTTTCCGGTTTTGGCTTGAAAATAAAAAAAAGTTATTATTATTTATTATTTTAAATTAGTACCCGTTGTAACGGAGCCCTCCTAAAATATTTATTTTATTCTGTTTAGTTAATCTATTTATTTAGTACATATTTGTTGTTATAGCGGCAACAGAAATACATCATTTGTAAAAATTTCAATTGTCTAGCTATCACGGTTCATGAGATACAGCCTGATGACAGACAGACAGACAGACGGACGGACGGACGACGGAGTCTTAGTAATAGTAGAGTCCCGTTTTTACCCTTTGGGTACGGAACCCTAAAAATATTAAGTAAGTAATCCCCATTACTTACGGAGGTTTCGGAGGTTACCTACTGTAGGTACTGTATGCGATACCATTGCATAGATACGCTGTCTCGTGTGTCCTATGTATTGGCCGGTATTGGTTAGCGAACTGTCACTGTCACCATGAGAACTGTCATGTGAGCCGAGAGTGCAAAACAGAGCACTAAAGCAAATTTTAATTGATTTCATCATCATTTCAGGCGTAAAACGTCCACTACTGAACACAGGCCTCCCTCATGGATCTCCGTGAGGGGTACTTGCCATACTCACCACACTTGGCAGGCGGGTTAGCAAGCGCAGTACGGGATGTTGATACAGAGAATGTCGCTGAGGTATACATTAGCAGACTCTTACTGCATCCACGGGCATGAGAGGAGGGATAACATTCTACTGCCGGCATCCCGCGGCAAATTGTAATTATTGCAGTTTATTTACATTTTCACATTATAGATACTTAATTGTATAAAAGGTACCCATCAGTAAGTGATTTCGGTTTGAGAAGAAAATGAAAAAGAAGATCATGATGATTGAGAAGAAGTTATAGCTAATAAAGAAGTGTTTTCTCACGTTTTTCAGTCCAGTTTGCCGGTGATTTCAGGTCGACAAGTAATGGCAATATCACGATCACTTGCAAGTACAAAATAACACGCAATACCATCCTAGAGGAGAATAAATAACGTATTATAATAAACAAAAAAATTATAATTTAGTCACAGAGAAATTAGTTACGCGAACATATGAATGCGTGTACGATAATACAATATAATAAGTATTATTTGGCATAACTATGTGTAACATGACTAATGTGTTATTTTTCAACCTTAACCAGGCTTATCATCAAATCAACATCAAATTATTTATTTATGAAAACCTTTACAACATATTATCGGACGAGTTGTGGCCAATATTGCTATTTTCAAAATAAGTAGGTAACGCGGTACTACACAATTTACAAGATTCATCAATTTTCATAATTTCAGCCGGAAAACGTCTACTACTGAACACAGGCCTCATGGATCTTCATGAGGGGTACTTGCCATACTCACCACGCTTGGCAGGCGGGTTGGCGAGCGCAGCACGGCTGTTGATACACGGAAAGACAGGAGGGAGGGAGGGAAGAAAGGAGCAGGGTCAATCCCTTAGCAGGCTCTTACTGCATCCACGGACATAACACACACACAAACCACACACTCGCACACACGACCTACATGCATTTACACTGTAAGAACATATTCTTCTTTGCTTTTATGGAACCAATAGTACAGGTGTGTGTGTGTGTGTGTGTGTTTGTGTGTGTGTGTATGTAGCCTATATGTGTGAGTGATATGTAATATGTAGGCTAGGGAATAAAGGACTAAGCTGTTAGGTTGCTGAACGTCCTAGGCACTGCAGCATGCCGTACAGTATGAAGCTCACGCTTTAGTAATCGTCTATAATAGAGGTATGTAGATGTGAGGGAAAAACGGCATTTTTGACCGACTATAACTAAGATAGGCACAGGATCTTGAGTTATGGCACAAACATAGGGTGGCCCATAGCCAGCAGCGTGCGAAGATGATGATAATGATGATAACAAACAGAATACACCTCACTTCATCAGCTCTGAAAGTGGCTAATGTATGTACATGTCTATCGAGGGAGTGGCCTGATTGGCTGGTCTAAATAATGTAGCATAAATTAGTTGAAACAAAGGTGCACAAGAACACGTGTGTGTATTAATTTAGTAGTATACGGTACAGATCACTACATATTATATAATGCTATCCGATTCACTGATAGACTACGTACAGCCTAAACCGCTGACCTAGAAACTTTAATTTTCAGGGTACGTTCGTCTTTGTGCAAACTGTTAAAAACACAGAAAAAATAATAACAACGTAAATTCAATTTCTCATATATTTGAGACGATGACATTTTTTGGTTGTATAGTAGTTGAGTAGTAGTTGAGCTGTGGTTGAGTATAGTAGTAGAGTAGTGGTATCCTCTACAAGGTAACACCTAAGTGCACCAATGGATTTTTCTTTCTTGAAAAATGTATGTACACATATACATATATAACACGTGCTTTAACGGTGAATAAAAACAACGCTTGGAATCCCGCGGCTTTAGACGTATTGACCTATTCTTTCCTCTGACTAATATGCGACTAAACTGGGAGGATGGTATAGGTGCTGGGCAAGCCTAATGCATCTGTTAATGTCCCAGGCACTGCAGCGTCCCGTCCAGAATGAATAACAATGACGCTAATATAAATCCGTTCGTTCACCGTGGTACCAGTAGATAAAACCACTGATGGTACTGTGGTAATTATATAATGTGAAAGGAAGTGCCTCCTAAATTTTCGTTTTACGAATAATTAGTTAAGTTTTGTTTATTCAGCTAATAAATTAATTCATAAATTACCAATAACGCTTTTGTTCATCAAACTAAACATGTAATTTCCTACACCTTTGTTTGGAAACCTTTTATGTATATTGAAATATTTAGGCAAGACAGTCAATTTAACCAATTGCTCACTTTTGCGTAGATCGATCTTACGTTTCTGTGATTGAATAAAACCCGGTCAAATTAATTAAATATACATTGGTAGGGTTGCAATAATTCGCATGGAGCTGAAAATTGGCACAGATGTTGAGTATGCTAATGCAAGTAAAATGTAGAAAGTCCTATAAACCCCATTTAACCGCACCCGGACTCACGAAATTAATGCCGTAGAAGCACCGCCTTTTAAAAATTTATTCAAAGTCAATCGTCATAATTATCTTTTTTCGTTTTTTTTTCTCGTAAATGGTAAGTTGAATCACAAATAAGCTTACAAAAAAATAAAAAATATCTCCATACTTTTTACATTATGACAGTACCATTTCTGAGATATGCCGATTTTTTAAATTTGTTTAGAGGTTTTCTACATAAATTCACTTATTTCCGCACTGCTTGCGGGTAATGCTTATCAATTTTACTACACGCATTTCTGGGGACTTTTGACATTTCACTTGTATTAGTGCATCCAACATCTATACCTACCAATTTTCAGCTCCAAACTAGGTAATTATTATAAACTGAAATAAATTTTGAACGGACTAACATTACCAAATAATGTAGCTTTAGATACAACTTGTGCTTCGATATTTAAAGTTTTCAATAAAAAGTAATTTAAAATAAAATAATCTTAATACAAAGAGTTGTCGTAAGTATATAAAGAGTTGGGTGGTAGAGACGTTTTAGTTTTTAAATAAAATTAATTTAAATTAAGTACACCATACTTGCTTTGCAGTTGTATTATCCTTTAATATACATGAAGTTCACTGAGCATAAACAACACGGCACCGACACAAATATTATTTTCGACTAACAATAGGTAAAACCATTCCCAAAACAAAAATTTCAAATTGGATCTTAAGTTTTGAATAAAAAAGTGTTGAGAACTTTAGAATTCCAAACAATAGCATTAAATTGCAAAAAGGCAATAAAAATTCGCGCGAGATGTGAATTGTAAATGACTTGTGCTTCACTCAATTGTGTGAATCGAAATAAGCATGCGAGCAAACGATGTGCGATACTCGGTCTAATGATGCTCGATGACTGGGAGTTGGGAGTTCATAGCAAGTTCTTTTTGATTCCTATGTGTCCCCATCGGTGCAAAGGGCAGATACAACTGTTCGCCACCTTGTTCGGTCTGAGGCTGCATATTTTTCATTTCACTCCAGGTGAACACGTGTGCCACGGCGTCGACTGAGCGTTGCCAAGTCTGTTTCGGGGGGCCACGCATGCGCTTTTCTTGTGGAAATATTCATAGCAAATACTCGTAGGTACTAAAGAGGCCAATCTATATAGGTACTGAAGCGTCCCGTACATATGAATAACAGTTGCTGACGCCGTATAAATCATCTGTAATAGATGTAAAAGTCCAAATATAGGTACTATGCTCTCAACAAATAAATAAAGTTTGAGTGTCGGTTTGTGATGTCAAAATAAAAGTATAAACAGTTTGAGTTAAAGTTTAGTCACAAAATAAACATTTTGAACGCAACTCATATTTGACAGTAATTATGTCAAACGCCATAAGATTACATTAGAAAAGTTTAATAAGGTCGCTAGGATTGCTTAATTTTTTTAATGTTCCATGAAAAGTTCTTATTATTTTTCCTCTAAAAGAACCTTCTTATGACAATAACAAACAACAAAAATATATATATTTTTATTTTATTTATTTATTATTTATAAGCCTGATGTTTCCCACTGCAGGGCAAAGGCCTCCCTTCCCTCCTTCCACTTATCCCTGTCTTGAGCTTGTTGAAGCCAGTCTATGCTAAAGGAGTCAAGCTCATCTCGCCATCGTCGCCTGGGTCTACCACGTGGTCGTCTTTGTTGGGGAACCCAATCGGTGGTGGTTTTTGCCCATAGTTGTTGGGGCATACGGTTAACGTGTCCTGCCCAGTCCCACTTGAGCTGGCCTGCTTTGTGAGCTACGTCGGCTATTTGTGTTTTCGAGCGCAGTGTCGTATTCCTTACATGGTCCGTAAGTTTGACGCCCAGGATACTGCGCTCCATAGTTCGCTGGCATACCCCGAGGCGAGACTTTTGGCAATTTGTGAGTGACCAAGTCTGGGCACCGTACGTGAGGATAGGGAGAATGCACATGCCCATGAGCTTCCTTTTTAAGGGTAGAGGAAGAGGTCCTTTCATTATTTCCTTCATGGACCAATAGCTCCTCCAGGCGTTTTCAATGCGTCTTGTAATTTCCTAATCTTGTCTCGCCTGGAAGGAGACTAATTGGCCCAAATAGATGTATTCATTATATATTTTAATTAAGCAATTAAAAGTATGGACGTCTGTTGTCGTTAAATTAGAACCAAATAAAAATAAAAAAAGTACGGTTAGGAACTAACTTCTGTCACAGCATCGCTTTAAAATTTATATTCTTCGCTACCGAACTTTTAGAGATCTAGGATTTCGAGGAAAATTATAATTTATGTATCAATAATTAGAAATTTAAGGGAATCATAAAATATCTTTACACTTAATAAGTGTTACTTACATAAAAATAAGTAAATCGAAAAATATAAGCCAAGGTTTTCGTAGCTCGGCAGCGCGTTGATATCTTTTGTATGAAACTGCATTCCTGCGGTGTTTATTTGAACAAAATCAAACTAAAGCGGTGTTCTTTTTCATGAACATCACCATCCACAGCTCTTTTTTTACGAATTGACAATATATTTTGTTGACCGCAGATAGCCATGACAACTTTACCGGACTATGGCGAGCGCGGGCGCCTAGCCGCAAAAGTTAGGTTGGGGCAACAAGCTCAAGGGCACCACTTAGGTCCGAACCACGGCTTGGACTGTTGCTAGATTTTTATATGTAATGATGGTTAACGTCCAGGTGCAAAACTGCACCTTAAGACGGAAAAGTGTATTCTTCGGCTTCGCCGGCTAGACCGGTTATTAAATGTGTGCCTAGCAGCTAGTGTAGGACGGGTTCACCTCCGGGTTAGCGGTGGTGAGCTCGTCAACGGGCAAGCTGAGAACGTGTCTCGGTAGACGGAGAGATCCACAGCCCGATTTCACCTCCCTTAACATGTGCCATTCGCCACGGTCCTGTGCTAGTCGCATCCACTCACGCCTCACGACTCACGACGTGAACTATGTCGTCGACGACCCACCTCGCTACCGGTCGCCCGATACTTCTTTGTCCCATCCTTGGCCTCCATTTGGTCGTGGCTTAGCTCCACCTGTCATCACCACGCATTGCAATGAGTCCTACCCAACTCCACTTGAGTTATTATTATACTATGTAAGAATAATAAGAACGTGAATCGTTCAGTAACGCCTTGTATTACATACACGCAAAAAGAAACGCAACACAAGGAACTTAAACCCACGCAAAGTCGTAGGCGTACCTTTAGCTAAGGAAGGGCAGGTAGTTAACCAATGATGGCGAAACTATAGTTCACTCCACGTAGGAGGAGTTCGTTGACAGAAGAAAGGAGAAGGATATTTATTAGAAGAATAAGAAAGTGCAAAAGAGACTTGCAGTTGTCTCTTTTTCGCTCATAGACTTTTTTATTATTCTATCCTGGTGTCATCAAACTCATCCACGTGAAATGGACGTTGATCGGTGAGTGCAAGCCGCAGGCTTGTAATGAAATATCCAATGTATTTTTTTATATATAGAAAGGTATTTAGAATATATCTCACTAATTATTATAAATCCAAAAGTTTGTTTGTATATATGGATGTTTGTTACCTACCAAAAACTACCGGATATATCAAACTGAAACTTTTTACTTAAGTATATAGATTTACAATAGGATTAATATATAAACCCGGATAATGCGCGTGTGAAGGTGCGTGCAAACGCTAGTTAAGAAATATAATAAGAAATTCAAATTTGTTCTGCTTATGGAGCATAGCCATGAAACAATTTTTGTAATGGCGTATGAGTATAGGTAGTGTACGTGTATTCAAATTACTTATAATTTGAATACACGGCTTGCTTGGCACTCTAGAGCCTAGCTGAGCTCATATGCGAGTAGAGAAGTGAAACGCACATGGTGCATTCTCTGGTCATACATTATACTTTTTACCAGATAATATATTGGTCACACAACATTAAAAGAACCGCAGCGCGCCGTTCCCAACTGGAATCTAACAACACAAGATCTGGGGTGAGGTTGAGTGAAAGCCTCCTCCAAATATATTTGTAGGTATTTTTATTTCTTTCTATTTCTACGATGTACAAGAAGCAATAAATAAATAAATAGGAATTAGTTAAACAATACATAAACACTATTTAAGTAATTGAAGAAAACTTATTCAAATTTTTTTAAACTTATGAAACTTTACACTAGGTTTAAGGATAGAGATAAAACTAGGTAGTTAACCAATAAATGTTAAGAATAGTGAACTAACATTAAGTACTAGTACTAAGGAAATATTTTTTGATTAAAGCAAGACACAAAAGGCTTTTTTTTATATTGGTCACATCAGAGCACACGAACGAAGCTCTGCCAAATCCCACTAATGTTATAAAGCCGAAAGTTTGTTTGTATAGATGTATGGATGTTTCTTAATTCTTCACGCAAAAACTACCCTTCGGATTGAGCTGAAATATAGCACACGTATAGATGTTGACCAGGATTAACACATAGGCTCATTTTTATCTGGGTACAACGCATGCGAAGCAGAAGCAGAAGCTAGTAATTTATAAGCACAAGTTAAGTCGCCGTGGCCGAAATCGGCCTGGAAGACATTATCATCATCTAACCAGATTTAAGTCACAAGGCTCTAGGAAACAATCAAACCATCTGTCAGTGTGGACGTAGCCTTAGTGCCCAGTATATAAATATTCACCCTAATAGGTAATCGATTTTTTAAAAGTTAATAAAGTCAAATTCCCTTTCAAGCTTCAGTGTTAACACCAAGGTCTCGCTATCGGTGTCCCAGGAGGCTTTGGACCTGTCAGGGTCTATCATATGAGGCATCGGCAGTTTCAGAGAGAACTGCGAAGAGTTCACGGCGACTGTGTCGTTGGTCACGTCGAGTTCTACATTCTCCTTCTTGTCTCCGGGCATTTTTATGCGGACTACTAGATTCTCGCAGCTGGCTGTAGAAGGCGTTTTCGGGCCGATCTAGAAAATAATTAATTTAATCAAAAGGGTTCGATCGATACCGGCCGTGAACCAATGGATGAATTAACAATTTTCTTTCTTAAAAAATGTATGTTCATATTTATTAGGTGCTTAAGCGGTGAAGGAGAAAGTCGTGAGAAAACCGCGGCTTAGTTAGCTTTGACCTGCTCTTTTGTCTGACTAATAGCCAACTAAGCTGAGAGGATGATATAGCTTATCCATTTAACAATGTCCCGGACACTGCAGCGTCCCGTACAGCATGAATGCCAGTTGCTGACGCTGTTTGAATCATCTGTAATAGATGCCTAGGTATAGTTCTTTTTTATGTTAATACTTAACCTTTTTAGAAATAGAAAACACTGACCTAGAACAAACCAGCTGATCATACACATTTGTTCCGCGGTGGAAAACAGGCTCGCAGTCGACCAAGCTGCGGCTTGCGAGTACCTGACGAATGTTTTCCTTTGCTAAGGTTGTAATGAAAGCTAGAAGCTTCGTTTAATTTGGGACATAGGGCTGCAGTAGGTACCTAGGTAACCTAAGGGCCTAAGTATCTAAGGACCAGCATTATTTTTTTTAACCTCTTTGCTGAAGAGCAAAAGAATTTGTTTGGTTAAACACGCTAATTTCAGGAACTATTCGCTTCAATCGAAGAATAATTTTAGTGTTGGATAGCTGATATATCAAGGAAGGCTTTAGGCTATAACATATAGTAACTCTACGACTAATCTGCATACGAGCAGAGCATCAAAACGCGTAAGAAGTCGCGGGTATCATCTAGTAAAGTTATAAGAGCTTAAGTGAACAGGGTAATTAAAGAACCTGCAGGTAAACATCTTCAGCGGTGACCGCTTGCTGATAGTTCATAGTGTACAGCGGTGTTTTCCGGTCACCGATACCAGCTCCCACTTGGCCCAACTCCTCGGCAGCCTTTGCTTCTAGCTCCTCAAACTCCTCAATGGTCTTCGGGGTGCTGTTCACTACTGGGAGATCGCCGCGCGTTGATGTTATGTCGATGCCTGATAATAGAAAAAGTAATATTTTAGACAACGTCCTAAAAAGTTGGTACCTACCTACCTATAAGTCTATAGTGATGACCAACACTTTCTAAAATTAAAACTATTAGCTACCTACACATTAAGCAGTTGGCGCATTTTAGTTTTTGTCTTTTGAAAAAAACTCACTAGTATTCAAATTATTTATTTCAATATAGAAACACAAAATATAATACAAGGAAATTATATAGATAGGTACTAAATACTATTATTTTATTATTTAATTCTTTATTGCACACAATTTACAAAAAAACAGTATACAAATGGTGGGCATAATGCCGAAGGCATTATCTACCTGCCAACCAAAAAGGTCGAAGACAGAAAGACAGGCGTGCTAACATACACAAAAGAAAAAAAATATAAAACTTATTAAACTAAAAACACACTTTAAATAATAATTATATACCATAATAAATATAAATAAATACATAAAAGCTAGTAAAAATATAGATAAGTATATAATATTGTAATGTCATAAATAGATTAAGTAGGACCTACGTCATTAATTGCTAGATAAAAGAAAAAGTTTATAGAGATTTAAAAAAGTGCCGGTGAGTGAGCTTTTTAAAACAGTCCTTGGAGTCAACTTTCCTTATATAATACGGAAGGGAATTCCAGAGTCTAACAGCTGCGATTGAAAAAGACCTATCACAGAAAGATGTTCTGTGAGCCGGGATTTCTAGAACAAGATTGCTGGTTGATCTGAGTGACCTGTCGTGCGAGTCAGTCAAGAATTTAAAGCGATTTTTTAGATAGACAGGGGCGGAAGGATCTTTCAAGATAGAAAATAGGAGACAAAGAGCTCTACGGTTCCTACGCTCACGAATGGGCAGCCACTCAAGCTTGGCTCGGTATTCGCTTATGTGGTCGTATTTGCGAAGGCAGAAAATGAAGCGAATGCCAGTGTTAAGCAGGCGGTCCAGCTTGTTTAGCAAGTCCTGATTGAGGTCGATAAAAACTACATCCGCGTAGTCAATGATTGGCAAAAGGAGAGCATTAACAAGAGTGATTTTAGTAGAGGTTGGAAGAAAATTTTTTAGGCGTATAATCGAGTGGAGGGTAGCATAGAATTTTCGAGAAATTTCCTTTACATGTGGTATCCAACTTAGTGTGGAGTCGATAATAATACCAAGATTTTTGACTGTAGGAGAGAATGGTATTATATGACTGTTGTAATAAAGTTGGGGGAGCACATCAAAGGAATCGATTTTAGCGAGCTGTCGAGAACCACCGATTATAATAGCCTGACATTTATCTGGATTAACCGTAATACCAAACATACTGGACCAGGCCTGCAACCGGGAAAGATCATTGTTAACAGAAAGAATAGCGTTATTTAAGTCATTGTAAGATGCAGGGAAATATAATTGAAGGTCATCAGCATACATATGATATTGGCAGAGGAGGTGTGGCGAGAGTAAATTAATAAAAAGGTACTATGTGTATAGGTAATCATTTAGAGGTGCAAAAACTACAATCTATTTTCTTTTTCAGCCGTGCTAGGTCTAACCTTTGTTACCGACTGCAAAGATTTTCAGAATTTTATCTTAGTCAGATACAGAAACAAACTATTTTAAACTGTTTAACCTACATTCAGTAAAGAACTCTGCTAGATATTTATTTAAAATGTTTTATGTTATACATTTAAATGTAGCTATTTTATTATTATTTTTGGTTTATAGGCCTACTACCTACTTAAAATTATTAATTTTAGATATTCTAGCCTAGTTAGTTTAGTTGTTTTTTAATTGTGCGCCCGTTGTACCTATTGTTCTTTTATTTAAACCTCATTATTGTGTATCTTTTGTTGGTAGCCCAAATAAATAAATAAATAAACATATATTCGTTTTTTATGAAAGAACCTATGAGTAGTATAAATAACTATTATTAGTATTTAATATGGTATTATGTATCGAAATAAAATTATAATTTATCTTATGGCAAAGAAATAGGAACGGGTAAGTACCCGTAGGGTACTTACCTGCAGATTGTAAATCGTCTCCTTGAAGTATTTCAGGCTCTGGAGGACGAAGCAACTCTGCCAACTTTTCCATGGTAGATGGATTGAACTCCATTTTGTAAATTTTGATGAATACCCTCACGACAGGAGCTCCTAATGTTTTAGGTTGTAGATATTTGTGCTGGAAGTTATTCAATAAAAAGTATGCCAACTTGTGATTCTGGTCACGTATTGACAAAACGATAACAACAAACAGATAGTTGCCAAGTAACGAAAGTAGTCGATGCCTAGCACTGAAATCTTACGGCAAAAGTATAATAAAGTCATTGAAGTATTATTACTAGCGTATAGAATTGACACCCGCGAACAAAAAGTTTGCGCCATGAGTTGTTGCCGGCCGGCAACAACTCATTTAGTCGTTCGTCGACGCCCATCGCGACCGCATGCGAATAAACCCAAATTAAAAATGCCGTCTTGCGTGTTAAAAACGTGTAATTAATCAATCAACTGCGAAGAAAAAAGATAGTGGCGTGACTTATCATCGGAAAGTAAACAGAATATCAACTAAAACCAACTAAAATTAATTTTTGTACATTATTTTCTATTGTACTGACATTTTGTTTGAAAATCATAGATTATGAAAAGTGATTCGTACAGATGGGATGTGTAGGTACCTACTAAGGGTTGGCGACAAAGGTTTAACTGATTATTTTTAACTCATATTACTCGCCCTATGCCGTCTGTCTGATCAGTAACAGTAGGTACTCTAGGTACCTACTGTAGGTATCTTTTGCAATCGTCATTACTTATAAACTGAAGCTGTATTATACCTATACTGTTGTCTGAACAAATTCTTAATGTAATAGATTGACGACCTCTGTGGCGTGGTGGGCGAAGGTTCGCCTGCGATGCAGGAGGTGGGTTCGATTCCCGCCTTGGGACAAATGTTTAGTGATCGCTGCAGATATTTGTTCTGGGTGTTCAGGTCATTTTCTACGTATAATAATAAATAAATAGATATTTATGTATTGTATTGTATTTATTATATCAGTTATCTAGTAGCCATAACAAGAGCTCTGCTTAGTTTTGGGCTAGATAATCATCATCATTTCAGCCAAAAAACGTCCACTAATGAACAAAGGCCTCCCTCATGGGTCTCCATGAGGGGTAGTTGCCATACTTACCACGCTTGGCAGGCGGGTTGGCGAGCGCAGTACGGGATGTTGGTATATGGAAAGACGCTGCTGCCCATCTTTCGGAGGTATCCCTTAGCAGGCTCTTACTGCATCCACGGGCATGAGAGGAGCAGAGTGAAATAAAGTGTGGGGTCTAGTTAGTGTAAGTACCTACCTACCTATGTACTTGTTGGATAAAATACCAATTTATTTAAAAAAATGACTTTAAACGCTTAACGATTCGTTTTAATTTAATGTACTTAAACATTTTTACGTTTTGAAATATAATATTCATAGGTACCTACTGCATTAACATTACTGCATTAATAGCTGTCTGAAGTGTCCCTTCTGCGGTGAAAAAAATCTATTAGAGCGACAATGTTTGTTACACTATGTTGAACGAAACGTGTAAGCGCCACGAAATTCACGGCGCTTACGACGTTTTGGTCGCGAGAAAACTATTCTCTATTAGCGATCTAGCGCTGCATGTATTGATGGTATGGATAGACGACATTCTAATCGTGTAGCGCTGCAGCGAATACTTGTGTGCGGGGGCGAGCGCGCCCCGCGCAGTCACCCCCGCTGTCATCAAGTTGCGACACGTTTTTTGTTTGGTATAGCTACTCTAACTATTTACAACTCACTGAATAAAGTCTGTTTTTTTAAAGTTTTTAGTTCTATTATAGCATCGTCGCCTCTACCGATAGACGTCGGACCATAGTGGAGATGCTGATTTTACTTAGATGAGATGTATCTCGTCGTGATTTTAAGTACCTACCTAGATCAAGAGCTTAAAGTACTGGAAATCTTAAAAAAGGTCTAATAGAAATACAAAGGAGAATTAACCCAATTTTATTTTTATTTCATAAGTAGGTACTTATTTTTAGTTGGTCTCGTCTATGAAAGGAAATTTGCTAAATTGGCCTGTGTTCCATCATCATCATTACATGAGGCATCGGCAACCATAAAACGTCCACTAGCTACTGAACACAGGCCTCCCTCATATCTAAATCTCCGTGAGGGGAGTTGCCATACTCACCACGCTTGGCAGGCGGGTGGTGAGCGCAGTACGGGATGTTGATACGCGAAAAGATGCTGCTGCCCATTTTCCGGCCGGGGATATCCCTTAGCAGGCTCTTACTACATCCACGGGCATAAGAGGGGTAACATTCTACTGCCGGCACCCCATGGCCAGATTTTACAACACCCGCTGTTTAAAATACCTTTGCTACATCTCAGTTAGTAAGTTTTATTAATGACCATCCATGATGAACTTCGCTTCCCATAGACAAGGAGTGACATTTTGTAATGATGTAATGCCACCTGAGGGAAAGTAGGTAGGTACTTACTGTAAAAAATGAGATGGCAAATCTCACATAGTGGAACCATTCCTTAAAAGAAAACTAAAAACTGTTTTATAATGTGACATTAACACCCCACACAACCTCAGAATTTAATTAAAATATTAATATTTTATTCATTTCCATATCTGCAATATAAGTCTAATATTCCAAAATTCAAGTCGATAGCATAAGACAAGTAGTTCCTTAGGGGGCCGTCTCCACGAGCGAGACCTAATGATTTTGCTGTGACAGACAGACAGACAAATAAAGCTATCTTTAATTAGATGGCGCTGTCGTTCTTTTAGGGTCTGCGGGAACTCAGAATAAAAACAAAAAAATTAAGTGATGACATGCGACTTTCTAGGAAAATAAATACTTTAAGCAAACACCATTTCTTCATATTCATCCTAGTTCATAACGATTTTCAAAATACAAGGCTAGTTGTGCTGTGATTCTACTTTTTTGTAATCACTATTCCTCAAAGTTATTTTACTATAGTAACTTTCGTCACTTATTACATTCATATTAAATAGCGGGAATGTTCATGTACTTGTTATTGTTGGTGGAGGCACCAACTGTTTCGACCCTTATCGAGGGCCTTCGTCAGGGTGAACTCGGTTCGCGACCCGTCGTGCACTCAAGCATTCAGTGCGACAGTGCACGACGGGTCGCTTCCCTCTATTTAATATGAATTGCTCAAAGTTGTTACGGCGCTGTCGTTGTCTTAATAGGAACTTTAACATGCACTAAACAAATGTTGTTTATCTATAGCTAGGTACTGTCCCAACAATGACTTAATGAACAATAAAACAATACTTTTACATTACAATTTAATCGATATAATTTTCAAACATTAGTACATCCTAATACAGACAGTGTAACTAGTGTTATGGGTTTAATATTTAAGGAAAACCATCATCATCCTCCTCGGCCATCTCCTTAGCAAGCTCTAAGTCCTGCTGCTCCCGTTCACGGCGTTCTTCAGCACTCTCCAGTTCCTTGCCATAAGACTTGGGGGGGTACCTCATTGCTTTCACACTCTGGTTATGAAGATCCAGACAGAAGGAAATTCTCTGGTGGAAAGCAAGCTGAGGTTCTCTAGTGCAGTAGATATCCGAGCTCTCTTTGTTGCTCATGTATCCCTTTTCAGGGTCCAGGGTAGCCTCAATAACTCCATCGCGAATAGCCTTGGCTACAATGAATTCTGCATCCTCTGCGGAGTCCAGGCCAAGTTTGCGAGCAATATCTTTAGGAGAAATCTTAGAGTAGGAAAGACCAATAGAACGGATTGCAGTCTTGATAACATTCTGTCTCAAACGCAAGATCAAAGTGAATGTATGGTCAACTCTAAACTGGGGACCATAGTTCTCCAAAACCTCTCCAAATCTGTGCAAGTTACCCAAGCGAACAGCCTGGGTAAGCTGGAAATATGGAGCTAGGGATTTCCTTAGTGGTGCCTGACGAAAAATGGCTCGTTCAGGGATGTCTCCTAAGAGCAGCTCAACAACTATGGCTAGTTTCTGTGCTGTCTGGCGGAAGCCAACAGCAGCAGTTTGAGGAGCCTTCCTCAAAGCTTGAACTAAATGCTTGTGAGCATCACTGTACTCAAGGCGAGCAGCCTTTATCCTACCCAGGTAGTACAAAAATCTTGCCCATTCATTGTTGCTTGCACTTTCTGGGAACACTGATTTGCTCACCAACTTGTCAGCTTGATCATAAAGAGAGTAGTGCAGATAATTGCGAAGCAGACAATTAATTAGCACAGCTTGTCCTTCATAGTCATTGCGAAGAGTAGATGTGCGAAGTCGCCCATGCAACAACCCACGGATTTGGTCCAGTTTATTATTCAGCTCAAAAACTCTGGAATGGTAAAAATAGCACTTAGCTGCAATAAGATCCAAGGTCCTTCTGTTCTGAGAGGTGACCTTGTTCACTAATTGTTGAGAAAAAGAGTCAGCTTCTTCCAACTTGTTATTGTCAAGCAGGCGCAACAAAACTAGTAGATGCATGTAAACATCCACCTCTGGGGCAGGTTGCTTAGATGCTGTTCTCTTAGGAATTTCAATTTCAGCTGAGCCTGCTGCTGGAGCTTCCACGTATCTAAGCAGAGCTTCTTTGTCTGCATTTGCTGGGAAAACTTGGTTGATGATTCCGCGAAGTACATTACCATTGAGCTTTCGTCGAGTGTTCGGCAAAGACCTCAGAACACGCATAGCAAAGCGAGGTTCTTTGGATGATACAGCTTTATCAATTTGCCGAACATGTTCCCTCAAATCTTGGACAGCCAAGACATCAGCATCTTTCTTCACTTCTGCTGTGTCCACGTCGCTGGCAGCCTCAGGGCTTTCAACGCTTTTCATTTCGACATCTTCCGACGGTGCCATTTTGTGATTTACACAAAAATTATCACAACTTTTACTATTTTTACTCAATGACCAATGACACAGTAAAACTCATTCGACCGACATCAAGGATCATTTTGTTTTGTCAAAAAATGCCGAGTAACTACTGGTGTTTCCAACTGAAAACTATTAGGTATTGTGGAAGAAGCTAAAATTACCAAAATCTATGGTACATGGTGTCCCAAGAAATAAATTATCATTAGATCTGAGCGAAAAGTCAAAAACAAAATGTAAATGATAGTTATAATAAATCAACCAACCAAAAAGGCTTAAAAAAATACATAAAATATATTACCGTAGGTACCAGTATAAAATATCTGTCAATTAGTTATTAATTTTTTTAAGACTTAGGAGTAGGTAAGTATTACTACGTAATACTTTTGAGTAACGAACATATTTGTTTTGTCATCTAGTTTTTAGGGTTCCGTACCTACCTAAGGGGTAAAAATGGGACTCTATTTTTTTTTTTTTTTTCGGGAAACCAGAAGCTTAATAATAACTTATAAAACAATAAAATATATACCATGAAGCTAATTAAAGGTTTTCACCGATATACAACATAACAAGTAAAAAAAAACTATGAACATCCTAATCAATCATAACTTTAGAAGAACCAATAGTACATAAATAAAGTTAGAAGTTAAATAAAAAAACTCTCCGCTCAGCTGCCGCCGGACCGATATGACACTTGTACAAAATAGATCAAAATCATATCGTCTAAACAGGTGGTTAGAATTGTTGCTTACACGCCACAATAATACGAGTTTTGTTGGTAGTTGGTATCAGCATGTGGGATTAAGATAATTGGGTTACATTTCATAGGTTTGACGGGAATATTGAAATTCATTCTGTGAAGCAGATCGGGACAGTTAATATCATTACCTGTAATTTTAAGCAAGAACGATACGTCAGCAAAAGATAATGTAAGTATTACAAAATAATAAGTTAATAAAAAGTAACAAGTCTTTAAAATTAAAAATTACGAGTATAAAACAAATGTTATTACGACTCCGCTGTCCGTCTGTCAGTCTGTTTGTTTGTCACCAGGCTGTATCTCATGAACCGTGATAGCTAGACAGTTGAAATTTTCACAGATGATGTATTTCTGTTGCTGCTATAACAGCAAATACCAAAAACATAGTAAAATAAATATTTAAGGGCCCCCTTGCCATGCAACATACGTGATTATTTGCTTTTTATACTCGATATAAATAACGGCAACACTTGGTATATTACAGAACATTTAGTTGTATATTCACTGTAAAAATAAATAACAAAGTTAAAATAAAAACAAATATTTGAGGGGGGCTCGACAAACTTGACTTTTTGCCGTTTTTGGCTCATTTTTTGTTTTGCCAAATAATGGTACGGAACCCTTTGTGCGCGAGTCCAAGTTGCACTTGGCCTTTTATTTCGTAGTTGTAATTTTATTTATTTATTTATAAGGACGCCCAACAGAACTAGCACATAACATATTTCTTACCATAAACAATTATTTATAAATTAATTTTTATTTTATTTGTCTTGTCTTGCTTTTTGTTTTGTTGGAGGTTGCCCTTGGCAGATTCTTACTGCATCCACGGGCAAGAGAGGGTGGGTTAAATTCTACTGCCGGCATCACATTTTAGACCAGTAGACAAATGTCAACGGTCTAAAATGTAAATCAGTGAAGACAAAATTTGGGGAACCTTAAGTAGTTAGCAGATGCTACAAATTATCAAAAGTACATAGTATACGGAAACACTACAAGTTTCATAGACAAAAGAGGCGTTCTATACATAGACTTTAAATCTGTCTTGCAATATAGGAAGATAAAATATTTATTTTTTTGATCAAACGTGACATATTTTTTCCATTTAATTGTTTTGTTTTTAAAATAAAAATTACCTAAAAATATGTGACTAAAAAAATTATCGAGGCAGATGTTTGGTAATTTTTTGTCTGTTATTTGATTACCATAGGCAATCAAAATGGCTAACCCTGGCTGTCGACTGATAATAATAAATAGCGCGCAATAAAAATTCAACCTTATTACACATAAGTTTAGAAGTGTTTTCTTAATGCGTTTTATTAAAATGGCGCCCATAGCTCGCATTCACATTGTCTGTGCTTTCTTTCATTCATTCATAGATTATAGACAAGTCAAAACTACTAACTACTAGCATTGCCTGTAGTTGGTTGGCTAACCACTAAACTTGGAAAATACTGTTTTCTAGCCTGAATTTCTAAATGTTACAATCGAGAATCTTCGGATTACTACCATCAATAAGTTACAAAAGCCGCGTGTGCCAAAAACTCTGAGAGACGGACGCGCTTCGGCTGCAGAGGACCGGTTGATTCTTTACACAAAATTTCAATGTGTTCTGGAAATGGTTTGCAAAGAGGACGTGGTATCATGGTTTAAAGAATTGGAAAGTTATAAACGCATTGATTCAATGTGTACATTGTTAAATATGTGCTTGCCATTCGAACTTCGCTTCATCGGGACGTACCTGGAAGAACTCGGTAAGAGGGACTTCCAGGAGTTGCGTGGAGCCGAACTAAGGGCAAACAACCCCGCAGACCTGGCTGCCGACATCGGTGGCGCGAACACAGACCCCAGGACGCGGCGGAAAATGGCATTGTATGTGTCGCTGCTGCGCTCCTGTAATTTTGCGTGCGCCACCACATTGTACAACGCTATGGTCAGCCTGGAGCAGAGTGGACTGCTCAAAGGCTTATATGGTGACCTACTGGAGGAAATTCTACTACTGTACACAATGGCGTTACATCACCCTGCATTTACATTTGATCAAAAGTCACATTTTGGTGATATTTTAGAGAAATTGAAATTGGAAGATCAGCAAATACAGTTTCCTGAGCAACAAGAGCATATAAACATAGTGCCCGTGAGTGGATGCCATACACAATCTAGTATTACACCCAACATGTCAGTTCCACCGCCTAATATGTCTAGCTTGGGTCCACCGCCTGGCTTGATGTATGTCAAAACACCCGGGGTTCAGGTCAGTGTCATTATCACATGATTTTCATAATACATTAAGCTTCATTACTAAACAATAATGATCCTTCCAATTAGGTTATCACTTATCAGCTTCAGAATTATTTCCTATTAGAAAAGGTTTGGTAAGCTTTTCACAAGTTGATGGATATTATTGGTACTGGTGAAATGGCAATCAAGTTTCCTTGTATGCATGAAACGTTTTGTGATCTGCATATAATAATTAAAACTTTTATTCATAAACTAATCATCTCATTGGTGTCACACATTAAACCAATTAATAACTTTGACTTACACTCCTATCTAATGATATTAAATTAAAATAATGATAGTCTTAAAATTGTGTGTCGCCTGCAAGCCTTTAGGAAGCTTTGTAAAAATAGCTAACTAATAAATGAGTTACACATACACAAAACAATTTCATTCATTTGAATGTCGTTAAATTTGACCCTCTATTGACAATTTGGCAAGCTTAAAGCTAGTTAGCTTGTCATTCAGTGTAGTCTAGATTATGAAAGAAGTTGGAGGTTTTCCTGTGTTTGAAATAGAATCACTAACCTTATAAATGGAACCAAAGCCAGTATTACTGAATTGTGCTCTAATGTTGGATAGACATGGAGGGTAGATTTTATTACAAATCCAAAGAAAAACTCCACTAAAGCACTATTAAGACTTACCTAAATATACCTATGCTGGACAATTCACACAGCTTCATCTAGCCCCAAGCTAAGTAGAACTTGTGTAATAGGTTCTAGATGACTGATATACTTAATACATTATACTACATGTATAGATATTTTTTATTTTATATAGAAAAACATCCAAAACACCCTGAATAAATATCTGTATATCTTACAGACATGTGTTCTGAGGCGGCAATCAAACCCGCGACCACTTGGTTTGCAGGTGGACCTTTGCCCGCTGTGCCACAGAGGTTGTCAATCTTAAGCTGTAGTATTTTGTAATACTGACGTTAGTAACCCATAATAAGAAATGAAGTTGTTTAATTGCCAAAAGTATGGTGCAAATTTGTTTGAATAACTAGGTCAGCTAGCTTTCCATACTTACTGTTTGATCAGCATTCAAAATAATATAAATACACTAGCTGTTCTGGCGAACTTTGTACCGCCCAGAATCAACTACCTACGATCACATCTTCTGACTACTAGTACTACTACTATATTACTACTACTATTACTACTACTACTTCTCTACTTCTTTTCTTTTCTATTATTAGTTGAAAGGTGTGTTTATTTTTTAATTTTTTTTTTTTCTTAAGCATTTTATTTAGATTTACCTAAGTTAAGTTAGACATAATTATTATCACATATTGTTGGAGAAGCCACTGGCTCCTGAAACACAGTTATTAACTAGTTCGGGAGCCTATGGATTCAATAAAAATTGTAACACCCTACTTATGTCAATAAAACATTTTTTTTACTTTTTACTTTTACTTTTTACTTCTACTATTACTCTACTTCTTCTACTAATCTACTTCTTTCCAAGCTACTACTACCCGACTTCTACTGTACTTCTACTCTACTACTACTCAACTTTTACCCTACTTCTACTCTACTACTACTCTACTTCTACCCTACTACTACTCCATTACTACCCTACTTCTTTCTAAGTTACTACTACCCTACTTCTACTGTACTTCTACTCTACTACTACTCTACTACTACTCAACTATTACTCAACTTTTATCCTACTTCTACCCTACTACTACTCGATTACTACCCTACTTCTTTCTAAGCTACTACTACCCTACTTCTACTGTACTTCTACTCTACTACTACTCAACTTTTACCCTACTTCTACTCTACTACTACTCTACTTCTACCTTACTACTACTCTACTTCTACCCTACTACTACTCTACTACTATAGTTCTACTCTACTGTTTTTCTTTCGCGATTAAAAAACAGGGGTTGATCGTAGAAGGGTGAAAATTTGGAGTTGTGTGTATTTTTCAATGCTGAATCATAAAAAAATAAAAACAAAAAAATGTACAAAAAATAAAAAAATATAACAAACACCGCGACACGAAAATTTTATATATTAGATAGAACACCCTACTTCACGGAACACACTTGATTTCAGCCACAAAGTACAGATTCAGCGGAACTCAACTCACCGCCGGTTATGAGCACTCCAACTGGGGTGGTGTCAATACTGGGTGAGGTGACGCACCCACCTCCTGGCCTGCCACTGCCGCCGCAGTACAACATGGGAGAGTACGTTGGACCTCATGGATGGGCTGCCAATATCATTGTGTCACCACTCAATCCAACTTTAGAGGTATGTTCATTTCACTTTTTAATTCCTTATCATTTGTGTCTATACTTCAGCAAACCAAAAATGTTTGTAAACAAACTGTCACAATTGAAATTTAATTGCTTCTTATGTGTTGGTTTATTGACTGAGTTTATAGCAGGGTTCGAAACAATCCGATTTTTATAATGAATATCAAAAATCCTATTTTTTTATATATATATCAGATATATATCCAGGCTAAGAAAATGAAGCGAATTTAATTCTGTAAGTTCTTTTGTCACGCTTGCGGAGATTCCCTAAAAAGTTAAAATTATTAACGCTAGGAGCACCTGGAAATCCCCATTTTGTGAGTACCTCGTAAAATAAACCTTATATGATATGAAGTTAAGGTTTGAATTTCAATAAAAAGCTAAACGTACTGGTAAGTTAAAGGGGATTTCCCCAACTTTAAATGAGGTTGCCGTTTTGGGAAAAAATCCAAATTATTCTAATTTGTAGTTTTTCGCTACATGTTGCCATGGTAAACATTAATCTCCAAAATTTTTAGTTCAGAATACAGGAAAATATCAAATTATATATATCGTGATATATATCCGCTGATATATATCGGCGAACCCTGGTTTATAGTAATGAAGGGAATGGTCACAAATCCGCAATAATAGATAAGCGGACCCAGAGTATCGTCCGTTGGGCAATGATAATTTCCATCTACGCGGGTTGGTAGCTCGTATGTAGACTCCCTCTTAAGGCCGCTCTACATTCTCACGAGAATCTCGCGAGAACGCGAGAAACATGCGAGAAACGTGAATGTGGAAGCGATTCGCGTATTCTTCTCATCGCTTCCACATTCACGTTTCTCGCATGTTTCTCGCGTTCTCGCGAGATTCTCGTGAGAATGTAGAGCGGCCTTTAGAATTAGATGTTCATGCTAATGTAACCTAATCTAAATTAAAAACAAATATTTAGTAACAAAACCGCTAATCTGTAAAATCTAACGAGTGCTTAAAAATCACTCATAAGGAATTCGACACGTGTTTCGCCTCTACAAGGCATCAGCTTCCCGTTTGCGAAGTTTCTGTTCGGGGCGTCCGGGGAGGCTACACGTCAGTGAGCGGTGGTTGTTCATTAAGATATTATAATGGATATCTGCAAAGTCACGCCTGAATCAATCATAATCTAATCAGCCTGAAGGACCCCACTGCTGGGCAAAGGCCGGTCCAAGGCGTTGATACACCAGTCAACACAATACATGTCCAGATCTTCCCGCCATTTGCGCCTGGGCCGGCTGCGCTGTCGCGGAACCGTATGTGGTACCCACTCGGTGGCTATATATGCCCACTTTTCTTCTGACATGTGACACACATGTCCGGTCTTGTTACTTCAGATTAGCTGATTTATGGTGTGTGATCTGTTAATTTTACACCTAGAATATTGCGCTCCATTGCCTTTTGGCAGACTCCGAGTTTTGACCGCTGAACAGATGTCAAAGACCAGGTCTTTGCACTATACGTTTAGATGCATACGTCCATGAGCTTGCGTTTGAGGCAAGTTGGAAGGCTACCCTTCGTTAGTTCCTTCATGGCCCAGTAACTTTTCTAGGCGTTGTCTGTACGACGAATGATCTCTTGAATCAGTTAATTACAGCAATTATTAACTGATTGACTGATGAGACTGGTGTCAATAGGAGTACAGGAGTCTACACACATACTCATACACTCACCTCATCCCATTCACAATAAGACACACAAACACACAAATGCACACACACACACACACACACGAATACTTGGCATTCGGGACCACTTCTAATATAAATATAAAAACTTGTTAGCCGCTCTGTTCCGTACCGTGGAGAGGGAGGCCTGGTGACCTGTATCACAGGTTCTTTTGAACCTATTTCAGGCACCAGTCTTCACAAACCAGGTTACTACTGGCGGACTACCAGCGCGAAGTAGTTTTTAAAAGGTCACGCGCGTTGGAATCCGTATTTTATGTTTTTTTCATTAATAAGCTTTAGTACACATACATTTTGTCTATGTAATAATTTATTATAAGCCTACTTTGTAAAGAAAAATAAAGAAATATTTGATTGATTTTGATTTGATTCAGAGAGATCATTCGTTCGTTTTGACGTGAAACATCCTTAGCGAGGGGTAAAAACGATCGGACGCGTTATAAATATTTATTTACTTACATACATACGCGACAAAAGGTGCTGCAAGCAGCTCACTCAACGGGCCAAAGAAACAATACTGGTGTCGGTCTATATGGTTGTCACTATGGGTCTAGGTAACTAGTCAGGTTTTTAACTGTCAATAAATTGTCAACAGTCAAAATAATTAACGTATATTACGTTTAAATTTATAGTTTCCGCTTACCCAATTTAAATGATTAACTAGCTTCTATTATTCCTCTATTTTTATCTATTAACTCCGCAGTTTTATCCGTGTAGTACCCGTTCCTGTGGGAATACGAGGAAAAATTTTGCCTATGTTACTCAGGGATAATGCAGTTAACTAACAGTGAAAGAATTTTGAAAATCGGTCCAGTAGTTTTTGAATGTTATTTGTTACGAACATACAGAATACAAATCTTTCCTCTTTATAATATTGAGTGATTAAGGAGTTATCGCAAATTTACAAATATTTCACATCTGCCAGGCGTCCCGTGACGGCTCAATTCTTTTATATTTACTGAGCTTTCTGATTGTTCTAGGTGATGAACTATCAAGCGACGGCATCGGGCGGGGGCGCCCCGCCCTCGCCGCTCGTGTCGTCGCCCGGAGACAGCCGCGCCGGCTCGCCGCGCTCCCGGCGCAGGCCCTCGCGCGACCGCTCGCCGCCCCTGCCCCTGCCCCTGCCGCCCGCCCAAGAGCAGTCGCTCCAGCACCTCGCCGCTAACTTCGAAAATCTATCTGTTGCTGAGGTATGTCGCATTTTTATAGCAGTTTATCTATGAGAGACAGATATCATCATTGTCGTCTCAGCCGTAGGTTCCTCGTAGATCTTCAATTTCCGAGTATGAGGAGGTTGTTGACATACTCATCACGCTCATTCATCAGGCGGGGTGATGAGCGCAGTACGGGTTTTTGTTACATGGAAAAACGCTGCTACTCATCTTCCGGAGATATCGCTCGGCAGATTCTTACTGCATCCGTGGGCAAGAGAGGAGGGGCAACATTCTACTCCCGACCATCCACGGCATCTACTTCGCGCCAAAATGTCAGGGTTGTGTATGAAAAACCACTATAGCCTCATCATCATTTCAGCCGTAAAACGTCCACTACTGGACACAGGCCTCTGTCATGGATCTCCATGAGGGGTAGTTGCCATACTCACCACGCTTGGCGGGCGGGTTGGTGGACGGTATGTTGATCCATGGAAAGATGCTACTGCCCATCTGAGGTATCCCTTAGCAGGCTCTTACTGCAATACTATAGCCTCATACATTAGCCCATTTCCGTGTTCCAGATCCGACATAACCAACACATGGCAGATGAGAGGTTACGAGAGCTAAGTCTACAGCAGTATCGATCGCTCGAGAAGTTAAACGGCGTGCGGAGAAGGACGACCGCATACGGGCCCGTGACGCGGTCGTCGTCCGACAGCGGGTCGAGCGGGACGGCCTCGCCGCCTGACACGCCGGCGCCGGCCGCCCGGCGCGCCACGCCGTCCGCGCCGCCGCCGCCGCTGCCGTATCTGCAGTACCAGCGGCCGTACGCCTACCCCACGCCGCCGCCGACGTACCGTCCGCCGCCGCCTCCCTTCGCCAACGGCGAGCCCCCGCCGTACCCTCACTCGACGCCGTACGCCGGCTTCGTGCCGGTGCTGTTCGCGCCGCCGAAGCTCTCGTGCTGGAACTGCGGCGCAGCCGGGCACGCGGGCCACGAGTGCAAGGAGCCCAGCATGGAGGAGATGACGCGCGCGGGCGGCTACCAGCTCGACTTCGGCGGCGCGCCGCCCGACCCCACCGACAAATAGGGCTGGGCCTTCACCTGGTAGGTGTCGCATCGCCCTATCGAGGTGAGGAGGGCAGCTTGTAGACTCGACGTCGCCGCGGTCTGTCCATTAGTACCAAAGTGTCACATTTTTATCGTAATCGGCCGGAGTCGGCCGCTCAGCATCTTTGACGGAAATGGTTTTATAAAAACTCGGGCACTTGAAGGTAGAGCGTATTGTACTATAGATCTATTTTGATTGAAAGTAATGGCATGTGTGCTTTTCAGCCTTAAAGACCAGTGACACTTACGAAATAATCGCACTTCTGGTGTATTTGTTAGTGAGCACATTCATGGTTGGATGTTGCAATATTTAATTGTTATACTGTCTTCTCTAGAGTTACATGCTGAATTTTTGTTTTGCAAATTATTGCAAAACTGTTTTTTTAGAATATACAGTTTTATATTAGCTAATTGAAACCCATTAGTTAGATTAGAACCATGAGTTCTGATATAGATCACATCATTCCGAATGTCGTTAGTTCCCTTGTTTCCCTTCTATCAGAAGTGCAATTATTTTTAAACTTACTATTACTAAATTATTGGGATTCCATGAATACAAATATGTAGATCTTGTAGCGAGTTTACTTAGCTTGAGCTAAATTGTAAATTAATGACCTAACATCATAAATTATTTATGGGCCTTTTAATTTGCACAAAGTTCATTAATTATTATTCAGGGTTGATATAATTTCAAACAGTTGTGCCATAACACGTTATGTTGGTAGAGTTCGCGCAAAACTTCTTGAGCTCTGTGAAGTTCGCTTCAGTGACTGCGCAGTACACAGTTTTTAGGGCGTTGAGGGGAAGGAATGATAAAAGGGGTGCGAGAGGGGCTCAGTCTGTGAAACTAGGGTTGCCAGCGCGAGTTTTGGTGTATTTTCGTTTTATCTAGCACACATTTTACTACGAATTTATTTATTTTTCAATTATTAAAACAAACATTTTTAAAAATCAATTATTATATTAAATTAAGGATTAATAAAAACTTAAATGCTAGAACAAATTCACCTTTACTTATCGCAAGAAGCCAATTTTTTAGTACAAAATTTCTACTGTGTAGCAAGATTATTTATAACCTAGTTGGCAATATTGAATGAACATGTCAACATGCGCAACTTTGCATTTGCCGCAACGTTCACAGAGCTCAAGAAGTTTTGCGCGAACTATATTTTATAGTCATTCATCGAAGTTGTTATCAATTACTGAGCTATAGTCTGTTCATTCAAAAAAGCAATGAATAGCGTGGTGAACTATGACCACAATAACTGAATCATTTCTAAAACTGTTCACTGATTTCTCTGCGAGTAATAAATTTCTGTACCTAAAAAAAGCTGTAATAATTCCAGGTCTTATGTTTTGATAACATTGTTATTGTTATTTTGTCCAACACTACTTCTATTTTAGGCGCGGTTGCGGTGTATATGTATAACTAAGTCATCATCATCATATCAGCCGTAGGACGCCCACTGCTGGACAAAGGCCTCCCTCATTGATCTCCAAGTACTGCGGTTGGAAGCCGTCTGAATCCACCGCCGACCAGCTGTTCTCACCAAGTCGTCTGCTCATCTTGTAGGTGGACGTCCTACGCTGCGCTTGCCGATCCGTGGCCTCCATTCGAGAACTTTGCGCCCCCATCGGCCATCTGTTCTGCGCGCTATATGGCCTGCCCATTGCCACTTCAACGTGCTAATCCGTTTGGCTATGTCGGTGACCCGAGTTCTTCTACGTATCTCCTCATTTCTGATTCGAGCCCGTAGAGAAACCCCGAGCATAGCCCTCTCCATAGCTCGTTGAGCGACTCTCAGCTTATTCATAAGGCCAATAGTGAAGGACCACGTCTCGGTATAACTAAGTGATGGTGTCAAACTGAGTACACTCCAACAATAAATATTGCACATCAACCTATTTCATTTTATTATTTTTATACAAAGAATAAAAATAAGTATCAAAAGAAGCAAATCATATTTTTTTTACAGCTCCTAATTGATACCGGTCTGTAAGTGTTTCGTGCGACAGAGAAATAGCCGATTGTCTCTTTCCAAAGGTCGATGTAAGAAAAATGCAAAATTCATCGCCGGGTAGTGTGATTTAATTTAATGACCACTACACCACGCCACACAGGTTGACCAACTAATAACTAGTTAAAGGTAAAAGTAGGTGTTTATGTAGGAAACTTTTAACCCACTCAAAAAACATGAGCCTCAATTTGGCTGTATGTTAATGACCCCTTCACTTCGCCACACAGGTTGACCAACTAAAAACTAGTTAAAAGTAGGTGTTTATAGAGGAAACTTCTAACTAATCTCAAAAAGAAGATCCTCAATTTCACTGTATTTCTTCTAGTTTCCCGAATGTAACCTCGTTTTATGTTTTCTCTAACGCCTGTGTTTGTACGTCAGTTAAATTTTGCTGCTGTTACCGAAATTACTAGTAAAATTCTACCAGTCACAGAACTCAGTGAAATCTGATAGTAGAATGTTTGTATGTATCTCTAAACGGATAAATCAACCTCGCATGGCAACTGCACTAGGATTAGCGTAGCAAGTATACAGTGCTCACATTTTGAACTGTTTGGTTTGTGTTCCAACAATATTTTATGAATGTATTTATACAGTCGCGCGCGACTAAAATAATCATGGAATCCTCAATTGACATAGGTTATTATTCGTTATTCTAAATCTGATGCAGGAATATTTGTTATTTTCCGACCCAAGACTGATTGCTAGTTCATGATTGGGCTTCTAATACAGTTGAACAAATATATAAAGGAAGCCACGGTGTGTTGTTAATTACAGGACCGTTTGTTTTTAGCTGAAATGGAATTATAAAATATGTTTATAAAAGAAATGTATAAAAAATATAAAAAAAAATATTAGTATGACTGACCATATTGTACGTTTTGAAACAGACGTTTGTTTGTTTTGAACAAGGGATTACTTTGATCAAGCTCACGATATTGTAATGCTCCTATTTAATGTTCGTATTGTAGTCATTGTAAATAGTTAAAAATGCGTAAGAAAGCCGACGCGTCTGGTCGCGTTCATATTTTGTAAATAATTAATTTTATATAAATATAAGTTCATAAATTAGACATTGAGTATTGTAAATTACTTTGTAACGATTTGAGTGTCCCTATAGAGTATATTTTGATTGTTTCTCTATAATCACTGTCACAAATCACAATTTTGCATTTTTAAGTCCCAGTTTTTGGAGAGAAAGTTCAAATTAGAAGGGTTGTAATAGTTTTTGCATAATGATATTATGTATGTTTTTAAATATTGAGTCAAGCCGGATAATGAACGAACGCGTGAAAGTGCATTTACTTTATTATTATGAATAATATCGACTCGATAGTACACTTCGGAAAATTAACTCGTGCTTCGAATGTCCCGTTTTTATATACTCTTATTACAGCTTTATCTGTATTATTAGGGGACGAAGGCCCCTAATTGCATAGCGCTGTCTGTCTGCCTGCCTGTGTATATGACGATTACAACCGAGCGCGTTGACCGATTTACATGAAACCTTTTTTGTTAGCACCGTCTTAACACAGGGACCGGAGTTATTGTGACCTCAAAAGGTCACCAAGAAAATAAGTCTTCAAATGGCCGAAAACGTCCAAAAACCTTAAAATGCCATTTTTGACCTTTGGTGACCTTTTGAGGCCTTCGCCCCCTTTTCTGGTACCCCCGTTCCAATGCTTGTGAATGAAGGAAACGGAGCGCCGATATTCTTTAGAGCTAATCTTAGGTGCATTTTCACGTGTTCCGTTGTTCGGCTCTCGCTCGGACATTATATGTCAGCGAGGTGGGTGCCGGGTCTTGCAACGCTGGTTGCAGAAACTTGCCTACATATTTAAATTAATATTTTAAACCTAGTTTCCACACCTTATCCCGCGGTATTCTCTCTTGCGTGCTTGTATTCCATTCATCAACAAACTCTATTTAGCATATTATCAACATTATAATGTTCCTATGTAACAAGCATTTTAGCGATGTAAAAGCAATAATTTCGTGTACAAATTCTTAGGTTAATTGCGACACAAAGAGAATTAATTTCTGTTAAAATCTTAAAAGAACCGCAAGGGACTAAACGTAAGTAAGTTAGACGCATACAATACAATGTTATTTTACTCCTTATGAAGGTTGTATGTCCATGTAACATAAATTATTGTGTTATTTATATCTTAACAATTTTTATTATATTTGAAGAAGGTTGGAGTATTGATAGTTGAAAAGTAAAAAAAAATATAAAAAAATAATTTTAATAATTATCTGTGTAAGTTTGCATAACTTTGTATTAGTAGCGTTGCAGTGGTACCATGCAATACGAAATAGAAACACAGAAGCATATCATTTAATTATGATATTCGGCAGCTGGGCGAACTGTCATGTTGTGTGAAATCAGCATGATAGCCGGTTCAACTGCTTTAAACAAAGTACATAGAAAATATAGTTGTTTGTGTTTTATTTCTACAAACGTTTGTAACACCTGTAATATTTTAAAGATATTGTTGCGAAGTTTATAGTTCACTAGTGAACCCGCCTCGGCTTCGCCGGTAACGCACGTTAACACTGGAAGATATTATTAAATGTTAACAGTTTGAAATAAAAATTGCCTCAAAATCTATTTTGTGATCAACAGATTTGAGCGAACAAACGGAAACAGAAATAGCCACTTGAATTAATACTATTGTAGTGATGCAGCTCTACCTTGTACTAGTGGAGTATGAAAATATTTTTTTACTTTGTACAGAATGTTATAAATGTGATAAATAATTTTTGACATAATTAGAAATTGTGATTTTAGTAAGGTGTGTAGTAAATAATAAAAACACAAAAAGAAAACTCGCTTTACTAAATATCTTAGCTGTGTATAATGTTGTTTTTCCCACGTTTTTATATTTGGGTACTTACGTATGTTAAGCTGTTGTACCTTCTGCTAATAAATATCAGGAAAATTAATGTTTCAGCCCAGTGTTGTTAGACCTATGTATCCCACCAATGCTGTGAATCATTTGCTTCCTGACAAATAAACAACCAAAATCTTTCACTGTGTTTTCTATTCACTACCAATCCAATGCGATTAGGTATTAGGTGCATACCTAACGTGGCCATTTACCGAGTGTCCCAAAACTAACGGAGTTAAAAGTTTGATTTATCCTAAAGCACAAGTATTGTACTTATACTTAATGCACAAGTATTGTACTTATACTTAATGCACAAGTATTGTACTTATACTTAATGCACTTGTAAAGGAAATATACGACGCTCAATTTGACAGACTCAGCAGTATTTAGCCTGAAGCATACCGTTAATTATTATATCAAGCGAGAAACTTCAGTCTATGTATGTTTTTTTATCTAAGTCGCGCCTTTGACCTAGTAAACAATGATTTACTATGGGATAAACTAGAAAGAACGAATGTGAACGGGAGTATTTTAGTCTGTTACGTTTTTTGTATGAGAACCAAATAAATAACGTAAGATGGGCTGAAACGCTGTCTAACGATTATAAGTTAGACTGTGGTGTTCGGCAGGGGGGATTGACATCCCCGGACCTTTTTAATCTGTATGTGAATGATCTGATCGCTGAGCTAAGAAGGACCAGAGTCGGTTGTCATATCGGGAATGTATGTTTTAATAACTGCAGCTATGCGGACGATATGGTCCTCCTTAGCTCATCGATTGGAGGAATTAGAAAGCTACTTGGCGTATGTGTTAGGTATGCGAAGAGCCATGGCTTAAAATATAATGCCAAAAAGACGGAAATTATGATTTTCAGATACAAGGGTGGCCCAGAGAATGTACCCCAAGTAATTTTAGATGGTTCACCAGTGCAGGTTGTCATAAGTTTTAAATACCTTGGTCATTACTGACTGAGGATGCAAGGGACGATGAAGAGATGGAGCGGGAACAGCGTGCTTTGGCTGTACGCTACAACATGCTTGCACGCAGGTTTGCTAAGTGTATTGAGCAAGTCAAACTCGCTTTATTCACAACCTACTGTCAAAATTTATATAGGTACTGTCAACTTTGGATAGCATACAACAGGAATTCATATAGCACACTTCGAATTCAGTATATCAATGGCTTCCGCATTTTGATGAAAAAACCCCGATATTGTAGCACGTCAGGCATGTTCGCAGAGGCCGGGGTGACCGACTTCTACGAGCGCGTATCGCATCCTTTTGGAAACGCTTGCGTGTTTCTCAAAATACCATCCTGAAGACCATCGCTGAATGCCCGGATAGCTGTTTCTTAAAAACATTGGCTATTTGTACACCACAGTGAGAATCTTATATAGATAAATTAATATAAGGTAGTTCATAGCTCATTTATTGATAACCAGAGTTACATGTCACAAATTTCACATAAGTACCTATACGTAGGTAGGTACTTAAGTATTTTATTTTAAGTTTATAGGAAAATTATAGCGAACTCTAATTTGTATAATTTTTTAGACAAGGGATGTAGGTTTTAAAAAAAATGTCAAGGTCATGTGGGGTATCATGAAAGGTTAATATATTAATTTGCACATTAATAAATATTTTTTAGGTTTCCGTTAAACCGTTTTTGAGTTAGGTATTTACAAAAAGACCCCCCCCCCCCCCCCCCCTTATCTCCGAAATTTGCTGAGATAAACACTTGAAACTTTCCTAGCTAATAAAAGTGTAGGTATGTAAAGTTTATAGGAAAATTATACCTAGCGAACTCTCTAATTTGCATAGTTTTTTAGAAAACATCGAAAGTGTAAAAAATCTACATACCTAAGTTCCGCTAGACAAGAGATGGCGCTGTCAAGGTTCTCCAACAAATATAAACCGCCTTTATCATCATTATATTATATTGCGCGATTCCGACTCGCTCTTGTCCTGTTTTATTAATTCTAGTCGAGGAAAGCTTTTGTGCAATCTGTGAGTGAGACCCTGTAATTGGGAGAGCACACAGTCTTTGTCTATACAGGATGCATTTTTCAGACGGGACAGTAGGAGCAGCTTCCGTTATAGTTACAGGAAAAGGTTCCTAGAACACTATCCATAACTTTTTGAGATACCTATTCACAATATATAAACAGTTATAACTTTACATGTTGAAATCACCTTATTTTATTAATAATAAGTAATTGTTTTAGATGTAGACGATTATCGAGGCAACTGTGAATAGTGTGTGTGGTTTTAAAGAGTTTTAAATTTAATAAATCACAAATGCATTAAAAGTAGTAATAAAAGTAGTAAAAGGCAAAAAATCGACGTTTGACAGCGAGATCTCGGCAGGGTAATTATTGAGCCGTTTTCAGTAACAAAACAAAAAGAGTTTTCTACTAAACCTGACAGATGGAGCTGGCAAGCGGAGTAAGCAAGTTTGTGATTAATCCTGTCATTGTCAAATTGTGCCTACCAGTAAAAGAAAATTAACGCCTTCTATAAGGTACGAGGTAACTATTTTTGAAGTTTTTACTTTTTAATGAAAACGCCTCATTACGTATCTCGCGGCGAGATACGTAATGAGGCGTTTTCATTAAAATCCTGTCGCGAGATTCTCGCGACAGGTTTGCAACATGCTTATATCTATTTAAGCATGTTGCCTGCCGGAAGGTTGACATTTGACAGATATCTACAAACGTAGGGCGATAGACACTTCCAACGAAATTACTTAGGTGACCAAAAGGGAAATGGCGAACACGTGAGAAAAACGATAAAATTAACCATAATGTTACTTGACATAAATAAATTAATAGACACTGGCAGAATTGTGTAAAACCACAGTAAAACCAAACACAAACGCCATGAAAGAAGAAGAAAAAAAGATATTTATTAGATCACGTGAATGTCTAAATACCGTTGAGCGAATTTTATTAACCGACATTATTTTGAAACATAACTGAGATGAATGTAGAAAAGGAAAGTGCTTTCTTCAAGGGCAGTTAATCACTGCAAAGGAAGAGCAAAAGCAATTTTTTCTACGATGTGTTCAGGAGCATAGAAATCTGTAGGTATCCAGACTGTAAAAAAGAGACCCTCAAAAGAAAATATCCTGCCTGATCAGTAGATTTATCTTCAATTGATAAATATTTCATAGATATTTCATAAAAAAAAAAATATTTGAATTGATTTAGCTTTATTACGGAAAGGGTTAAAAACAGCAATTTTCAAAATCTTGAGAGTTCTGTCGGCACGGGTTAACGTTGACGTAGGAATATGAAATTTTGTATTTAAGTGAGTAAGGGTAGTTAAAAAAAAAATATCAGGTAGGTATGCATTTCGATATCTAAAAAAAATTTTTTTTCACCCATATAAGGGACACCCTACTATATATATTATCTAGATAAGATATAAAGATCTAAATAGATATATATAATAGATCTAGATAAGATATAAAGACTTACTACATTTATCTAAGTGCCTTGATTATAACGATCGTCTCATTAACTCGAGCTCAACTTCAACACAGCTAAACATCAAAGTTAGCAAGTACACACTATTCAGGTACCTAGCTACGAGTTCAGTATAATAATTTGAAGTCTCATATTTTGAGCACATCTTCATCTTCACGTTTCGAGTCTGCACAGCGCCAGCGGGCACACACCCTCCCAACTTTCAGCTTACTTGGAAGTTTGATTTATCTTTCCGATAAAACTATCTTGACTCGGGGATTCTTTTAAAAGAAATTTTAGATTGTGTGAGTAGGTACTAAATAACCTAAGTATTTTGGTTACGCAAGCTTTATTTTATTAAAAGATAATAAAACAATTTGAAAATAAAATACCTAAATAAAACATTGAACAGTCTTCTATTTTTATTTTTATTTAATCCTCGCCAGATATGAATAAGTAGGTATATTTAAAAAAATCCGACTATAAATGGTAAAATCCTTGACTTGTATTATTATGTATCTACCTATGGCTATTAAATTTGAGTATTTCCCTCGATTTTTCATGGATCCCATCATCAGAACTGGGTGTCAAAGCAAGCAAACATTATAAACAAAAAACCCAAACTAGGACATAAACCTATGACTAGAGGGACTCCATCCTACTGCTATTAGTTACTCTTATTATCAAGAATCAAAAATCAAAAAATACTTTATTCAGTGCGGCCGCATGGACCTTATTGACGCGTCACAAATTACAAAATAAAACAACACAATTTGATAGAATAAAACATATACTTAATTGAATCTGTTCACTTCAGATGACACGCGAGTTAGGAAAAGAAGCGAACAGAAGAACCTAACTTGGTCGTTATAGTCATCATTTAACAATTTGGTTTTGTCTTATATGTTACGTTTGATGGAGTTGGATCAGATTCCGACCCAAGTGGTTTTGTCCTCTAGGTAATCTGATATTTTATAATAAGCTTTATTGCACAGACTGCGTTTTATAATGTTTTTGATTTATTCAATGATAACTTCTGCAACTCACTTGGGAGTTTGTTGTAGAAGCGTACCTATACTTTATTCTTTAAAAAGCGAGTTTATTCTTATTTTTTACATTGCGATTGCCGCTGTTCTTAAACGAAGCAATATTTATGGGTGTACAACAGGTTCTCATAAATACATATATTGACAAGCTATTGTCATTATATTTATTTCCTTAAATTTAGTGCGAAGTGATTCTCTGGGATCCATATTGTAGATAGAACGAATAGCCCTCTTCTGCAGCACAAATACGTGTCTATATACCTATGCAGCACATCCCCACAGCAGTAAGCCATAAGACATAACGCTGTGGAAATAGCTGAAGTAAACAAGTCTAGCGGTACCTATCTACGTTGTAAGGATTTTTTGGACTGCATATGCTGCAGAACTAAGCCTACCCGATAGTTGTTCTATGTGTGGACCCCATTGAAGCTTATTGTCTAAAGTAATGCATAATACAGTTTTTCTACAAGGTTTAAACTTTCACCTTTCAATTTAATGTTGGCATCAACCTATTTTACATTAGGGAGAGTAAACTAATGCATTTTGTTTTATTTTCATTAAGTGATAGGTAATTGACACTAAACCAATTAACAACTATTGAGATTGCATTATTCACCTCATCATATTCGATGGTACGCATTGAAGTATTATTACTAGCGTATAGAATTGACACCCGCGAACAACAAGTTTGCGCCATGAGTTGTTGCCGGCCGGCAACAACTCATTTAGTCGTTCGTCGACGCCCATCGCGACCGCATGCGAATAAACTCAAATTAAAAATGCCGTCTTGCGTGTTAAAAACGTGCAGTTAATCAATCAACTGCGAAGAAAAAAGATAGTGGCGTGACTTATCATCGGAAAGTAAACAGAATATCAACTAAAACCAACTAAAATTAATTTTTGTACATTATTTTCTATTGTACTGACATTTTGTTTGAAAATCATAGATTATGAAAAGTGATTCGTACAGATGGGATGTGTAGGTACCTACTAAGGGTTGGCGACAAAGGTTTAACTGATTATTTTTAACTCATATTACTCGCCCTATGCCGTCTGTCTGATCAGTAACAGTAGGTACTCTAGGTACCTACTGTAGGTATCTTTTGCAATCGTCATTCATTACTTATAAACTGAAGCTGTATTATACCTATATTGTTGTCTGAACAAATTCTTAATGTAATAGATTGACGACCTCTGTGGCGTGGTGGGCGAAGGTTCGCCTGCGATGCAGGAGGTGGGTTCGATTCCCACCTTGGGACAAATGTTTAGTGATCGCTGCAGATATTTGTTCTGGGTGTTCAGGTCATTTTCTACGTATAATAATAAATAAATAGGTATTCATGTATTGTATTGTATTTATTATATCAGTTATCTAGTAGCCATAACAAGAGCTCTGCTTAGTTTTGGGCTAGATAATCATCATCATTTCAGCCAAAAAACGTCCACTAATGAACAAAGGCCTCCCTCATGGGTCTCCATGAGGGGTAGTTGCCATACTCACCACGCTTGGCAGGCGGGTTGGCGAGCGCAGTACGGGATGTTGGTATATGGAAAGACGCTGCTTATATCTTCCGGAGGTATCTCTTAGCAGGCTCTTACTGCATCCACGGGCATGAGAGGAGGGGCAGAGTGAAATAAAATGTGGGGTCTAGTTAGTTTAAGTACCTACCTACCTATGTACGTACTTGTTGGATAAAATACCAATTTATTTTAAAAAAATGACTTTAAACGCTTAACGATTCGTTTTAATTTAATGTACTTAAATATTTTTACGTTTTGAAATATAATATTCATAGGTACCTACTGCATTAACATTACTGCATTAATAGCTGTCTGAAGTGTCCCTTCTGCGGTGAAAAAAATCTATTAGAGCGACATGTTGTTACACTATGTTGAACGAAACGTGTAAGCGCCACGAAATTCACGGCGCTTACGACGTTTTGGTCGCGAGAAAACTACTCTCTATTAGCGATCTAGCGCTGCATGTATTGATGGTATGGATAGACGACATTCTAATCGTGTAGCGCTGCAGCGAATACTTGTGTGCGGGGGCGAGCGCGCCCCGCGCAGGCACCCCCGCTGTCATCAAGTTGCGACACGTTTTTTGTTTGGTATAGCTACTCTAACTATTTACAACTCACTGATGGTACGTCGTTTCATTTTGAACAAAAGTGAAGTGTCACCAGCAAATACAATCTCATGATTGTTTTTGACAAAATGAGGTAGATCAATAGTGTAAATTAAAACTAGAAAAGGCCCAAGAATTGATTCCTGAGGTACACCCATTGTAACTACAGATCCCGAATAACGTTTTCCATTAACATCAAATTACTGAGATAAGAAATATCCAAAGAGATATCTTCATATTCTTAAGATCCAAAGAGATATCTCTAACACCATAGTGGCGCAATTTCCCGATCAATTTTCAAAGAAACTACGAAAAATTTCGTGGTGTACACAGTTAAATGCGTTTGAAAGGTCGCAAAAAACACCTAAATCGTCCTGCGACTTCTCCCAAGCATCATAGATATGCGAGATTAACTCTGTACCGGCATCAGTAGTGGAACGACCGCGTGTAAAGCCAAATTGCTTGCAGTGAAGCAATTTGTTGTCGTTAAAGTGCTTAAATACCTAGCTGATTTAAAATAAACTTAAAAACCTAAGTACTTTTGTTTTGATTTTTAACATTAATTAAACTGCCTGCTTAATTTTTTCTTATATATAATATAAATCCATTATTGGTCGTAGGATATATGTATGTAGATTAAGGACTGTGGATTTTGTTTAAATAAAATAATTAAATAAAATAAAATTAAGCTTTTCAAAAATTTTACTAAATGTTGGCAGTAGGGACTGATATCGGCCTAAAGTTAGTGGGGTCAGACTTAGAACCAGATTTACACAGTCAATGCAATTTTTTCACGAGAAAAACCTATAGTTTGCTAGGAGCCCAACCAAACCTTAAGGAGCCAAAATTATATAAATCTGTATATTCTGAAATATTCACCCCGCGGTACCAAATCGTGATCCAATGGTTACCGACCCTTAGATTAGATATTATGTGATATTATATCGGTTATACTTGCAGGTATTTCATTTCGCAAATCTCATTAAAAACACGGTAAAGCAAATAATTCCTAGCGCTATCTGCTGTTAAGTAGGTGAGCGTTAGATAGGGCAAGGCGCTGCAAATTGCGAGCATGGCACGGCACACGCGGCCAACTTCACAATAAATTAAAAATTTAATTAAACTCTGTAGGTGCCGAGTGGTCGCAACTACTTACTTGATAAGCGTATTTTACTCTGCTTTACTGGAAGTAAACATTCCTATTTCGTAGTGTTTTGAACCTGACTTTCGTGTCACAGTATTTAATACTACTGCGAGCACCCCACGGCACATTTCACCTATTTACTACCAACCTTACCAATCCAGTTTTTATAAATCGATCAACTGCTTATATATATATACCTACCTAGGTAGGTAATATTTATCGATCCTGCCGGCCTCCATAATACCTAGGTGCGGTCGGGGTAGGTAGCGTTTCCTAAATTGCAATAGCAAATTATGCTTGTGAACTAAAAGCCGTATTACACTACACGGTATTCAGGGCCCGGTAGTTAGTTAGGGCGATTAGGGAGTAAGGCCACAGAATAAGTATCTATACAGTATTTTAACTCGGCCGTATTTTTGAAATAAATACCTACAGCCGCGCGGTACGTAAACATGCGATAGGGCTGCCCGCCTCCAGCATTTTAATTAAATTTGCCTACTTTGTGTTTCCATTTAGTTTTGTGATTGTAAATATACTTTTTTTATATAAACAAATATAATACTTTGTGAACTGAATAGATAAATTGAAAATATAGTGTACGCAGAAGTACTATAAAATAACATAGTTATGAATTATTAGAATAACCTACAATCTAAATGATATAAGATTATAAGACCCAGTACTTTTACCTAATGTTTTAAAGTTCCACTCTTACTGATGAAAGCGTGATGTAAAAAACGTAAATGTAAAAAAAAAATGTAAAATGTAACCTACCTAAAATTACGCTTAACGTAGGTATTATTTAAAAATATTATATTTTCACCTTCTACGTAAACGAAGTCGTGGGTAAGAGTTAGCGTTAGCCCAAAGAAACTATTCCACGCGGACGAAGTCGCGGGCAGAAGCTAGTTAATAATAAATAAAATACCACGTCTTTACTTTGAATTATACAAACTAACAAAACGAAACACACATGCCCCGAGGTTTTTACACAAGCGTACCCACCGTATCATGAACCGCATATAACTAACTATTTCACTCGTGTCAATCACTTTCCTTTACTCTATTCACTTTAGTTAAGAATCCAGACATTTTTTTTTTCGGGAGATAAAAGGAAATACTTGTCCATTAAAAAGACACACAATTATGTACCTACCTACTGGGTAGTAAGTAAAATTATTTTATAGTCTTAGCTTTCAGAGTTTCCAAGTAATCTAAAAAAAGTTATCTCTGGATGCGTTCTTGAAGATTTCATTCAACCAAAAACAGCACAATATATCCTACTCGACATATTAAATACGTAGGTAGGTACTTGAACTTATTTTTTGTGAAAAACTCGCGCGGTTATTGTTAAAAAAAACAACACACCTCCGTTCGTCACTGCGGCACAGTCGCGACTGTTTAGGTGCCGAGCGGGGGCCGAGATCGAGGCGCGTAGGTATAGCTCGCGCTTCGTCCGTTTGTATGAAGTCGGAACACTGTATACACTGTGGTAAGGCTTGCCGCGGTCGCGCTAGTTAGGGTCCCTTACGCTCTAACTCTTACTACACCACTCTTAGTTAGGGTAAGGGTCCCTGAATATGGTGTAATGTAATACAGGCTTAAGTAAAATCCTTGAACTAAGACATATAGGTAAGTATCAAAATATTGCACATTTACCTAGATAGGTGGTATGTACGAATCGTTATTTCTGTATTTGCATATCCATTGACTAAACAATATGGCGACGGGATCAGACGCAAAGCGTAAAGCAAAACTTCTAAACTTTAACGTACCTATACGAGATAAGGTTTATAATTGTTCTGTCAGAAAGTTTGTCTTTTGCCTCTGGAAGCTGCAGATTTGTAAATGCACACTGCGCTCTAATCTATGGCAGAGAATAGAGAAAATTGAATTTGTTAGCTGCCAAACCTCGAAAAAATAAAACCGGTCAAGAGCGAGTCGGACTCACGCACCGAGGGTTCCGTGCCACCATAAAATATGATAAAGGCGGTTTATATTTGTTGGAGAACCTTGACAGCGCCATCTCTTGTCTGATAGCGGAACTTATGTAGATTTTTTACACCTTCGATGATTTATATTTATAAATAATCGAAGGTGTAAAAAATCTACATAAGTTCTACTAAATAATGTTCTTCTAAATAATGCAAATTCGAGAGTTAGTTATAATTTTCCTGTAATCTTTACACACACTTCTATTAGCAATAAAAGTGTCAGAGGTTTTTCTCCGCAAAGATTATTTTTTTCAACGTTTTTGTAAATAAGCTGAAAACTATATGGCTTAAAGCAAAACTAAAAACAGTTTATTAATGTACAAATTAATACCTTTCATATGATACCCCACATGACCAATTTAACTTCACAAAAAATTTTGTGACCAACTTTCCACCACTCATATTAAGAATATTTTTCAAAATTTCTTATGTTCCATATTAGGTAGTGAAAATGCGTCATCTTATACCATTTCAAATTTTAAGTCGTTAGCATCAGTAGTTCTCCAGATCCATTTGTGACAGACAGACAGACAAAGTGATACTATAAGGGTTAAATTTTACCATTTTGGTCAGGAACCCTAAAATGGAAGAGATTTATAGCAGGCATTCTTAATTAAGTTGTCATACTAGGATGAATCCTGGTGAATGTGTATGAATCCACAACTAGCAATTAAAACTAAGGTCGACTTCATCATTCCAGCCGTAAAACGTCCACTACTGAACACAGGCCTCCCTTGGATCTCCATGAGGGATAGTTGCCATACTCGCCACGCTTGTCAGGCGGGTTGGCGAGCGTAGTTCGGGATGTTGATACACTGAAAGACGCTGCTGCCCGTCTTTCGGAGGTTAACTTGCGCAACAATAAATTTAAACCTATTGCAGGCACCAGCCAACAAAACTAGTTAGAAAAAAAAATACCTAGAATAAATAACCTATTGTGTGAGAGGAAATAAATACAAATATTCATATTCATTATTTATATTCAATGTATTCAACGGCCAGTATAATTGCTTCATAAAATTTTATCACTTTTGGTATGTCGGTACATACGGTAGTACCACTTTATAAAATAATATACTCGTAACAAGGTACTTACAGTAGTTATGCCGTGAGGTGCCGGCATTAGAATGTTACCCCTCCTCTCATGCCCGTGGATGCAGTAAGAGCCTGCTAAGGGATACCTCCCGAAGGATGGGCAGCAGCGTCTTTACGTGTACCAACATCCCGTACTGCGCTCGCCAATCCACCTGCCAAGCGTGGTGAGTATGGCAACTACCTCTCATGAAGATCCATGAGGGAGGCCTGTGTTCAGTAGTGGACGTAATACGGCCGAAATGATGAAAGTAGTTACATTACCTTATTATCTTCTTTTCATCATTTCAGCCATAAAACGCCCAATGATGAACACAGGCCTCCCTCATGGATCTCCATGAGGGGTAGTTGCCATTCTCACCACGCTTGGCAGGCGGGTTGGTGAGCAAGTATGGGATGTTGATACACGGATAGACGTTGCTGCCTATCTTCCGGAGGTGTCCCTTAGCAGGCTCTTACTGCATCCACGGGTAGGAGAGGAGGGGTAACATTCTACTGACGGCACCCCACGGCATTATCTTCTTTTATGTGTGAATTTTAAAGTAGTACACACTTATCTAAGTTGTTAGTCTAAAGTATTTTCCAAAAGTGTCAGGTAAAGTAGAAAAGTTTCAGTCATAAGATCTAGGTTCATTTCATACCTGTAGACTTTCTGAGCTAAACGACAGGATATCATCATTACTGTCTCTTATTTTTATCTCCACAAGGAACGACTTTAGTTACATTAAGATTACCTATCCCGCTCCAAAGAATATTTTAAACTTTTTCTTGTTCAGTGAATTCAGCAGATGTCAAAAAAGAGGGATCTTTTTCTCATTATACTCGTAGTGAAAGCACTTGTTCTTAGTTTGCGATTTTAGATTTCTCTTTATTAATTTCATCTTATTTAAATTCACTTTGGTATTCGTGTTCTGTGATTTATATTCAGTCGAAAAGTTTATAGGAGGTCCATGGAGCGGGTAGTTTCTTCCTTCATTTATTGACCTCTTTTCTCGAGTCTTGGCTGTATGAATTGATAAATTAATTATTAGTAGTAAAATAAGGAAAAAAAATATTGTTTTTATAGAACTTGTATGCCTTTGTAGCCGTGCGCGTGCAATGCTACAATGCTACGTTGCTACAATGTCAAAGTCAAAGTCAATAACTGTTTATTCAATAGAGCAAAAAGCCACATAGAATGTCAATTTACAAAAGAAGAACAAGACACATTTAAATTAAATAAAGCATAAATTTGAATTCGTTCGCTTCAGATAACAATTTTTTTCCAAATGAGGGAAAGAAGCGAACAAGAAACCTCACTCTTTCACTTCTGTTCATTATTACAATATTTTTCTTAATATTATGCTAAATTTAATGTCCGCAAGGATATTTGATAGCTTGGATATTGCAAGATGACTTCATTTCTTATCATGGCTGAACCGAGCAACACTCACTCAATATCATTCAAATAATCATTTACGGAGTAATAAGCTTTTCTATATGAGATTTTGTTTTATAAAAAGCCAAAATGGATAGTTCGTTTGCCTCAGTTAATATAAGCTTATGATAGAAACGCACTTAGTTTCCCATTAATGATATATTTACTTTTTGGAGCCTAAATTTAGGGATGTGAAATTCGTTTTTGTTTATTGTATTTATGCTATGCACATCACATCTTTTGATAAAGTTATTTTTATGTTTGTGTGCATACAGTAAGTTTTCATAAATATATTGCGGTAAACAGTTAAAATGTTAATTTCCTTAAAACGTTCCCAGAGTGAATCGCGAGGTTTGTGTGGGAAGTCAATGCTACATTGCTACAATGCTACATTGCTACAATGCTACATTGCTACAATGCTACATTGCTACGCGCCCCGACAACTATTTCGTAAACAAATACTATGTATGTATGTAGTACAATATTTAAGTAACAGATTATTTGAATTATCTCCCTCATTGCAATAAGATTCCATTGGATCCATTGTTCATTAATAACAAGGTAGCTGCTAAATTAAATTGCTAAATGCCACGCACATATTATAAGTTTATACGACGATACGTTTGACGTTACGATAAGTTTGACGACCTCTGTGGCGCAGCGGGCGAAGGTCCGCCTGCGATGCAAGAGGTTGCGGGTTCGATTCCCGCCTCGGGACAAATGTCTGTACGATCTGCAGATATTTGTTCAGGGTGTTCTGGGTGTTTTTCTATATATAATAAAAATATCTATCTATGTAGTATAATGTATTAAGTATATCAGTCATCTAGTACCCATAACACAAGCTCTGCTTAGCTTGGGGCTAGATGATGCTGTGTGATTTGTCGAGCATTATAAAAAAAAAAAAAAAAGTTCTAATGTTAATTGAATAAACCTGATATTTTTTAAATAATGTCATGAGCCTACTGTATATATGCGCCTCAATTTCCTTCATGCGACAAAGACATCGCAATAAAATAATGTCGTCGGACCGCTCTTCATAATTAACATTGTCATTTCTTCAAGCACGAGATACCTTTTAATTTTCGTTTGAATCTAATGTTTCTATAATGCGCTTTTCAGTTTTTTTCTGTCTGCTGAAAAAAGATAGCCACCCGGCCATCATTCAATTTTTCAAACCTTAAAAGCCTGCCACAAGCCGAAGGCCCATCTGTGAAGCGGTAACCTCTACCTATAACAAATCCAGTACGCATCTAAGCACGTGACCAACGCTGCACTGCATTGCGCCCGTCACCCTGAGACAGAGTTATACATAAGATCTCATGTGCCCGTAATTTCACCGGCCCCCTTTCCGTTAAAAGAGGAACACAGCAATGCATACATTACTGCTTGGCGGCAGAAATAGGTGTGAGGTAGTAGTACTGTGGTAGTACGTACTACCACCGGGGAATTAGTCTGTGGAAATACTTCCCGGATGAAATCCTGACAAAAAGCTGTACTACTTCTAAACTACACTGTAGTAAGTAGTTAATAAATGTAGAAATTTGAAGCAACTAACATGTTTAAATCAAGAATACTAATCACTAAGATGAATGTTTAAATGCCTACCTAATAAAGTTTTTTCATAAAGAAGGATACATAGAAAACTTTGTGGGAATTAGGGCTTGCAAATATTCGAAAATTTTGATATTCGAATATTCGAATTTTTTTTGGGTACTATTCGAATAATTCAAATATTATTCGAATAATAGAAAAAAACATGTTTTATTATAATGACATCTTTTTAGGGTTCCGTACCTCGAAAGGAAAAAAGCGGAACCCTTATAGGATCACTTTGTTGTCCATCCGTCTGTCTGTCAAGACCCTTTTTCTCAGGAACGCGTGAAGGCATCAAGCTGGAATTTATATTAAATACTCAAGTCTATTGCCCCTTAGAGCTGTGAAAAAATCAAACTTCTAAGCCAACGCAATCAAAAGATAAAGCCGTTTATGCCGCAAATTTCCGCAAATTTTCGACACTCGGGACATGGGAATCAAAACCTACAGGGTACTTCCCGTGAACTCAGAACCTTGTTTGGTACGTGTGACCAAACTACAACGGTTTCAAAGACTAGCATGCTCAGCCATCACTGGATGCATGAGAACAACACCGGCCGCAGCCATGGAAATCATCCTAAACCAGGCGCCACTGGACCTATACATAAGAAGCCACATTGGCAACTCTTAGACTGAAACACCAAGGACAATGGGGTAACTCCAGAAGCCCTCATACCCATATTCTAGACAAGGCCCTGGAACGGCAACCGCTACTAGGAGCGCCTTGTGACAAAATGTCCTGCATACACATACCAAACAAACACTACCAGATACAACTATATGAGGAAAAAAGTGATACATCAGGAATCCACGAAGTCCGGGTTTACACAGACGGTTCTAAGACCAGTACCGGCACAGGGTTAGGTATTCACTCACATGACCTCAATATAAACATATCAATGTCACTGGGAACAAACAGTTCCATCTTCAAATGCGAATGCGCAGCAATAACCGAAGCAGCTTCAGCAATGATCAGAAGAGGCATCAACAACTACAGCATCCGTATCCTCTCTGATAATACAGAAGTACTCCACGCTCTAAAAGCCAGTTGCTGCAGCTCCAATCTAGTTACTGTTGAAATCTAGGAAATTTAAACTTTATGTATGGGAAACTGAAAATATCGTAATCGTATCGTATTCGTATCGTATTTTTGGTGAACGATTGGATAGACACATTTTGAAAAATTGGCTGTGTTTTAGTTTGGAAGACATTTTTGGTCTATTATATCATTGTATATCTTGGGAATCCGCGGTTAGACCGACGATTCATTTGGTGTAACTTAGTTTGGGCGTCCAGCGCTTCACGCATTGTTGAGAATTTATATTCTAGTGAGCGAATTTGGAACAAACCGTGACGTCACATTTTGGATGGTCGAATCCTGACCTGGCGTCATCATTTTGGAGAGCTACGGATACACCACACCGACACATTTCAGCATACAAACGTCGGCTCCAGTAAGATACTTGGTGAGTGTTTTATCCATAGACATTACCTACAAAATTATAGTCCGTGTATCGCGGCTGTCTAGACGACCGGGATCGGTCTAGCACATTTTGGAATATACGTATCGTATTCGTATCGTATTCGTATCGTATTCGTATCGTATTCGTATCGTATTCGTATCGTATTCGTATCGTATTCGTATCGTATTCGTATCGTATTCGTATCGTATTCGTATCGTATTCGTATCGTATTCGTATCGTATTCGTATCGTATTCGTATCGTATTCGTATCGTATTCGTATCGTATTCGTATCGTATTCGTATCGTATTCGTATCGTATTCGTATCGTATTCGTATCGTATTCGTATCGTATTCGTATCGTATTCGTATCGTATTCGTATCGTATTCGTATCGTATTCGTATCGTATTCGTATCGTATTCGTATCGTATTCGTATCGTATTCGTATCGTATTCGTATCGTATTCGTATCGTATTCGTATCGTATTCGTATCGTATTCGTATCGTATTCGTATCGTATTCGTATCGTATTCGTATCGTATTCGTATCGTATTCGTATCGTATTCGTATCGTATTCGTATCGTATTCGTATCGTATTCGTATCGTATTCGTATCGTATTCGTATCGTATTCGTATCGTATTCGTATCGTATTCGTATCGTATTCGTATCGTATTCGTATCGTATTCGTATCGTATTCGTATCGTATTCGTATCGTATTCGTATCGTATTCGTATCGTATTCGTATCGTATTCGTATCGTATTCGTATCGTATTCGTATCGTATTCGTATCGTATTCGTATCGTATTCGTATCGTATTCGTATCGTATTCGTATCGTATTCGTATCGTATTCGTATCGTATTCGTATCGTATTCGTATCGTATTCGTATCGTATTCGTATCGTAATCGGTATCGTATCGTATCGTACGTACGTATGTACGTATCGTCCGTATCGTCCGTATACGATACGATACGTACGATACGATACGTACGATACGATACGTACGATACGATACGTACGATACGATACGTACGATACGATACGTACGATACGATACGTACGATACGATACGTACGATACGATACGTACGATACGATACGTACGATACGATACGTACGATACGATACGTACGATACGATACGTACGATACGATACGTACGATACGATACGTACGATACGATACGTACGATACGATACGTACGATACGATACGTACGATACGATACGTACGATACGATACGTACGATACGATACGTACGATACGATACGTACGATACGATACGTACGATACGATACGTACGATACGATACGTACGATACGATACGTACGATACGTTCTATACGATACGTACGATACGTACGATACGTACGGTACGTACGGTACGTACGGTACGTACGGTACGTACGATACGTACGGTACGTACGATACGTACGATACAATACGTACGATACGTACGATACGATACGTACGATACGATACGTACGATACGTTCGATACGATACGTACGATACGTACGATACGTACGGTACGTACGGTACGTACGATACGTACGATACGTACGATACGTACGATACGTACGATACGATACGATACTTACGACGATACAGACGATACTGACGATACGTACGATAAGTACGATACGATACGTACGGTGCGTACGATAAGATACGTACGATACGATACGTACGATACGATACGATACGTAGTACTTATCGTACGTATCGTCCGTATCGTCCGTATAGATACTGACGATACGGAAGATACGTACGATAAGTACTACGGACGATACGTACGTACTTACGATACGATACCGATTACGATACGAATACGTAAACGACGATACAGACGATACTGACGATACTGACGATACGGACGATACTGACGATACGGACGATACGGAAGATACGTACGATAAGTACGATACTGACGATACGGACGATACTGACGATACGGACGATACGTAAGATACGTACGATATGTACAATACGTACGTACGATACGATACGATACGTACGGTGCGTACGATACGATACGTACGGTGCGTACGATACGATACGTACGGTACGATACCTACGACGATACAGACGATACTGACGATACGGACGATACTGACGATACGGACGATACGGAAGATACGTACGATAAGTACGATACGTACGATACGATACGTACGGTGCGTACGATACGATACGTACGATACAATGCGTACGATACGTACGATACGTACGATACGATACGTACGATACGATACGTACGATACGATTACGATACAATTACGATACGATTACGATACGATTACGATACGATTACGATACGATTACGATACGATTACGATACGATTACGATACGATTACGATACGATTACGATACGATTACGATACGATTACGATACGATTACGATACGATTACGATACGATTACGATACGATTACGATACGATTACGATACGATTACGATACGATTACGATACGATTACGATACGATTACGATACGATTACGATACGATTACGATACGATTACGATACGATTACGATACGACTACGATACGATTACGATACGACTACGATACGACTACGATACGATTACGATACGACTACGATACGATTACGATACGATTACGATACGATTACGATACGATTACGATACGATTACGATACGATTACGATACGATTACGATACGATTACGATACGATTACGATACGATTACGATACGATTACGATACGATTACGATACGATTACGATACGATTACGATACGATTACGATACGATTACGATACGATTACGATACGATTACGATACGATTACGATACGATTACGATACGATTACGATACGATTACGATACGATTACGATACGATTACGATACGATTACGATACGATTACGATACGATTACGATACGATTACGATACGATTACGATACGATTACGATACGATTACGATACGATTACGATACGACTACGATACGACTACGATACGACTACGATACGACTACGATACGACTACGATACGATTACGATACGATTACGATACGATTACGATACGATTACGATACGATTACGATACGATTACGATACGATTACGATACAATTACGATACGATTACGATACGATTACGATACGATTACGATACGATTACGATACGATTACGATACGATTACGATACGATTACGATACGATTACGATACGATTACGATACGATTACGATACGATTACGATACGATTACGATACGATTACGATACGATTACGATACGATTACGATACGATTACGATACGATTACGATACGATTACGATACGATTACGATACGATTACGATACGATTACGATACGATTACGATACGATTACGATACGATTACGATACGATTACGATACGATTACGATACGAGTGTACACTCGTACATATCAGTCAGAGTCACCACGATACATATCAGTCTGTTTTTAACTTTCGCGATCATGACATAATTACAAGCATTGGTACGGGGGTACCGGAAAAGGGGGCGAAGGTTTCTGAAAAATGCCATTGCTGACCTTTTGAGGTCACAATAACTCCGGTCTCTGTGGCCCTAGGATCACCAAAATCAATCAATACCCTTCTCTCATCAAGACAGTTGCGCTGCGCTTGCCGATCCGTGGCCTCCATTCGAGAACTTTGCTGCCCCATCGGCCATCTGTTCTGCGCGCTATATTATGGCCTGCCCATTGCCACTTCAACGTGCTAATCCGTTTGGCTATGTCGGTGACCCGAGTTCTTCTACGTATCTCCTCATTTCTGATTCGATCCCGTAGTGAAACCCCGAGCATAGCCCTCTCCATAGCTCGTTGAGCGACTCTGAGCTTGTTCATAAGGCCAATAGTGAAGGACCACGTCTCGGTTCCATATGTCATCACTGGTAACACACACTGGTTGTAGACTTTCGTCTTAAGGCACTGAGGTATGTATGTTGGACGAAAAGACGTTGCAAAGTTTCCCAAACGCTGCCCATCCGAGTTGGATTCGACGATTGACCTCTTTTTAGAAGTTGGACCTACCTAATTGGACTGTTTGTCCTAGGTTGTTGTTTGACTGTTTGTACGCGTCTACAACTTCAAGAGCCGAGTTCTCAACCATAACTAGGGCAGGCACGACATGGACATTTGACATGATTTTCGTCTTGTCCATGTTCATTTTAAGGCCTACCCGCTGGGAGACTCGATTGAGGCCTTCGAGCATCGTGCTGAGCTCTTCCATCGATTTTGCCATGACCACAATATCGTCGGCAAATCGAAGGTGAGTGATGCAAAGGAAGGTATAACAGTTTTTAAATTCAATTTTCTTCTAAACTATTAAACTTAGAGACTTGAAATAAAAAACTTGTGAAAGATTCTCGCCATTTCGTCGACATCATCAAGAGCGTAACATTGGAACCTGATGTCATACTGGTGAGTTTTGATGTGGAGTCCGTATTCACCAATGTTCCAGTAGCGGAGTGCCTTAAAGTCGTCAAAGAGAAACTGAGTGACCTTGAGCTTCCACACCAATATGTTGATTTGCTTCGGACCTGTTTAGAAGGCAACTACTTCTTACACAATAACATGACAATTTTACCTCCAGATCGATGGAGTGGCCATGGGCTCCGGTTTTGGCCAATATCTGGATGGAGCATTTTGAAAGTCTCTTAGACCTATCGTCCTACGGGGTAAGGATGTGGAAACGGTACGTTGATGATGTTTTCTGTGTATTGAAGGGTGGTGTACATGAAACTGAAATATTTAAATCTTACTTAAACTCAGTCCACCCTAAGTCCAATTTACACATGAAACGGAAGAAGGAAGAACTATAGCTTTTCTGGACGTGAAGGTAATGGTGAAGACAGATGGTTCCTTAGCGCACACTATCTATAGGAAACCGACACACACAGACAGGTACCTTGGGAATTCGTGCCTTATAAAATAAAAACATTATTTTCATCTCCAAAAATATTCAATAACAGTGTCTGTTTACAATTGACAAACACGCAAACTATGAAATTATTCAGATCCCTATGTAAATATTAGCTTTTAGGTATGCAAATCGCAAGCTGGAAAAATACTGTTTTCCAAAGAGGTTGGATCCGTAAACAAAACAATGCCATTTACCTACACGGTAGGTACCTACACCTACCTATCGGAATATTTCATTCGTGGGTGAGGCTTATTCAGAGCCTTCTTTCCTCTGTATGGCAATACTCCTTTGCGATAGGATATAAAAACCGTGGCTAGGCTGCCAGTCAATGTACGTTTCAAATATATTTTTTAAATGAAAATATGTACTAATAAGTAGAGTTGCCGCGAATATTATATATACACGCTACACACTTTCGGCCTATTCGGCTTGTTTTTGTATTATATAATACTTATATATGCGTTAAACATAATTCCTAAAAGCAAGTAGGTATGTATTTTTATACTGCACGTTTCTATCAGATGTGACAGCAGGCCATTTAAAGCCTATCTTCCCTTATGCGGTTAAAGGGTCGGTCGGGCCGGGGCAAGGGCATGCTTACTACTTACCTAACTATCTCATTAAGCCCAATAACTTACGCGTTTGTCTAATGTACGTATATTATCTCTGGGAAGGAAGAGGATAAGTGTTCATTTTATTTTAGCTAACCACCTACGTTAGCCATGGGAAGAAGTTTATTAGAAAAAAACACTGTTGCATAAAGTAAAAATAGAGCATTAAAAAACAGACAAAAATATATGTAGGTAACCAAGAAATTGAGAGAAACGAGTCTTACCGGGACCATGGCTGGTGCAATCCACTCGAAACGTCGGGAAATAATTAAGGTCACATAATCAGAGATTAAGTGGTGAAAACAATAAAAATCTGGTTCACTAAGAAATAAAACCGGGCAAGAGCGAGTCGGACTCGCGCACCGAAGGTTCCGTGCCATCATACAATATAATATATGACAAAGGCGGTTTATTTATATATTTGTTGGAGAATGATAGCGCTGTCTCTTGTCTGATAGCGGACTTTTTACACTGGATGATTTCTAAAAACGGTGTCTCAGACGGTCTTTTTTTGTAAATAACTCAAAAACGATACGGTTTAAAGGAAAACTAAATACTGTTAATAATGTGCAAATGAATACCTTTCATATGATACCCCACATGACCTGGTAACTTCACAAAATTTTTGAAAACCCCTTTTTCTTGTCCTCGTCCTTGTCTAAAAAACTATGGAAACTAGAGAGTTCGCTATAATTTTCCTAAAAACTTTACATCATCATTTCGTCCGTAATACGTCCACTACTGAAAACAGGTCTCCCTCATGGATCTCCATGAGGGGTATTTGCCATACTCACCACGCTTGGCAGGCGGGTTGGCGAACGCAGTACGGATGTTGATACACGGGAAGACGCTGCTGCCCATCTTCTGGAGGTATCCCTTAGGAGGCTCTTACTGCATCCACGGGCATGAAAGGAGGGTTAACATTCTACTGCCGGCACCCCACGGCAACTTTACACAAAAACTTTACATACACTTCTATTAACTATAAAAGTTTCACGGGTTTATCTCTGCAAACTTCGGAGATAAAGGGGGGGGGGAACCGTCGTTTTTTGAACATTTTTGTTAATAACTCGGAAACGATACGGTTTCGAGGTAAAATAAAATTGTTTATTAATTAGTAAATTAATACCTTTCATATGATACCCCAAAGACCTAGTAACTTCACTTAAAATTTTTAAGATCCCTATCCGCCCCCTGCAATCATAATATCAATATTTTATAACATTTTCATACTATATGCTATATTATTAAAAAAGGTTTCCTCGAGATGTTTCCTTCACCGTTAAAACACGTGTATGTGTATACATACATTTTTCAAGTAAAGTAAAAATCGATTGTTGCACGGCCGGTATCGAACCCACGACCTTCGGATTGAAAGTCGGGGGTACATACGACTCGGCCAACACACCTATTCTTGTCTACTAGGTAAGTAATTCAAATGCAATCTATCTGTAATCTGTCTGTCTGTACGTCGACGTTTGTGGGATTATGTGGCGTGCACGATTAATATGTGATTATGTAACCTAGGAGTAATCTTGGAACGATAAATTATGATAATACATCAATCATTCGGCAAATTTACGTTAAGGTCTGAACAATATAGTATAATATACTTATTATAACTATCTCTTACAAGTAGGAACAGACATAGTTTAATTCACACAGCAACATGGAAAATACATAGAGGTAACAAAGATAAGATTAGCCGTGGGGTGCCGGCAGTAGAATGTTACCCCTCCTCTCATGCCCGTGGATGCTGTAAGAGCCTGCTAAGGGATACTTCCGGAAGATGGGCAGCAGCGTCTTTCTGTGTATCAACATCCCGCACTGCGCTCGCCAACCCGCCTGCCAAGCGTGATGAGTATGGCAACTGCCCCTCATGGAGATCCATGAGGGAGGCCTGTTCAGTAGTGGACTTTTTACGGCTGAAATGATGATGATGAACAAAGATAAAAAAAAATAAACATTATACACATACTGAAACATGCAAAGGAGGAAATATAAAAAAGTTTATGCCCATCTTACGTGATGGGCGATACTTTAAATTCATTGTTTTTCTAAATAATGTAATTAATCGAATCAGGCGTTACTTTGCGGAAATCCATGACAATAAAATGCAATGAAAATATTTAGTTTTAATTCCGCTTATGCTGATCTCAGCATAAGCGGATGTCAGCGGCTGGTCGGGAGGGCGGTGCTCATGCATCTGCATGAGCACCGCCCTCCCGCCCGCTAAAACGAAAAATCGATTTATTTCGTTCAAATTTTCGTTCCAGCCGCCGACCAGTCAACACCTCAGCGTCTCACCTAATAATGCCTCGCGGAGAGGCGAAACACGTGTCGTCGTATAGATTTGGGTATGCATGCTGCACTGACAAACTAGTTCTCCCTGCATGTGCATAATTAGCGGGCGGGAGGGCGGTGCTCATGCATCTCAGCATAAGCGGAATTAAAACTAAATATTTTCATTGCATTTTATTGTCATTATTTTTCAGCATTTTATTTACGAAGCACTGTTCTAGAGTTATCGCTATTTCAGACCGAAGGTTTTTATATACGAGTACATAACAGGACAACTAAACTCTTTCATTTGTTCCTTGAAATTTCACGAAATTCTAAAATCTATATAGTATTATATCTGTATTTTTTTATCTGATGAAAATGTTTTTGAATGTTTACTACTGTTATGATTCAAGATGCCACGTTTGTATATTGTGTACCTAATTTTGCTTATTTTTTATTATTATTAATCAGATTTAAACTAAAATGTTGTGACCTTTGACCTCAAATAAAAAACAACACACAAGCGGGATCGATGGGGACTTTTGACATAACATATTAAGTAATGACGTACCTATTAGTACTTTTGATAAAGAGCTATCTGCCTCATTTCTGAAATAATTTCAGTACAACTAAGCCGAACAAGCTAGAACTAAAGGCACCTACATCTACTTTATCCATTTTCAAAGACGAGATAAGGGGTTCGACTTTGTGCGGTGAACTTCCGAGTTGAAAATAGGTTTCACGTCAGCTAGTTTATCCCTGCAGCACTCCGGTGGATAGGTGAATTATTGTGCAACTTTGCTGTTAGAATGGTAAAGTATTGAGCAAAGACGCTGAGCCTTGTGGTCCTTCAGCAAGACTGTAGCAAATCACATCTTTCACACTGACGATTCTATTGTATTAGTATGTCAACGTACAGATAAGTATTTGTTCATACAGGGGAAGGAAAAAGCTAGCTTCTATTACAGTATGACTACCAGTCCATGTTTGTCCTGGTAGTCATATTGATAGGACAAAATATTATGACAACTCGGAAGTAGCGCAAAACACATCACATCACATTTGCATTCACATCTAAACGTAGAAAATTATAAAAACAGGAAAATTAATTTTGAGTTCGAAGAGATGCACTTTCAATTAGGTTCCATTTTTTCAAAACTCAGTTCTGAAGATGGGGTCCATGAGGCATCGTGGGAACTCCTCAAATATTATAGGTAACATTATAGTTATTTTAGCATATTTAGCTAAAGATCAAGCATCTCCATTCAGAAAGTATGATTTGGGGATGTGAAACGGATGAATAAGGACCACAAATGGTTATGGAAACTCTTCAATATTACAAAACTCACAGGTGACGATATCGAAAAATGGCTAAAATATCCCTATCCAAGAAATAAATAAATAATGCTGGACAATTCACACAGCATCATCTAGCCCAAGCTAAGCAGAGCTTGTGTTTCGGGTACCTACTAGATATACTTAAAACATTATAGATGTTTTTTATTATATGTAGGTACATACTAGCTTTTAACCGCCGCTTCGCCCGCGCAAAGTAAATTTTACATAATTTTTCCATGTCCAGAAATCTAGCCCAGATTATGGAACTTTGGCAAACCGTAGCCGAACTTTGTAACAACTTAGCCTTGAAACTGTACCTCACGTGACCTACCTTAAACATTCATCTGAGGCGGCCGTAATGCGCGAAGGAATTTGGCAGAGACTGCTGAACCATTTTTGTATGACTTGTCTTTTAAACTGTTTATTTATTATTTATTACAATTTAATTAAAACGGATACACACCAATTACATTAATTAAATACATTTTAGCATTACATACATAAAATTAAATAAAAATTACAGATAACATGTCTTGTCTTTTTATAATATGGGTTTTTGTGTTTGGTTTTACACAATTCCGCCAGTGTCAAGTTTATAAATTCTTATGTTATTTGGCTGGCCATGTTGGCGGCCATTTTTTCACTCTGCCAGATAACATGTCAGTCAACTTATTTCTAAAATTATCTTGATAAATAAATGGCCGTGTTTTACTGTATTACATCACTCTCGCAGTACTTCAAACAATCCGACATTATCTTCGTCCATCCGTCCACAAACAAGTCATTCCGGATTGGCGGCCAGGAGCACATTCAGCGCGGCGAGGACGCGCGGTAGCGGAGAGTGTGTACGTGCAACGGTGTGCGCTCGCTGTACAGAGAACAACCTGTGTCTTCGAGCTCTGCAGTAGTTGTTGTGGACGGAGAAACGAACCAGCTCGTCACTTCAGTCTGAAGCATCTATTTTTCCGCGCAGCACCTTGCAGCCCAAGGGCAGCTGATCATGGGCTCGGCGAACCTCAAGGGAGTTGTAGCCGAGGCAGCCGAGAAGAAATTGAGTAGGATACATGTACGGGTAGTACCCGAAGTCTTTTATAAAGGAATATTAAAAAGGATTTTTGCACCTTTTCTAGCAGAAGTGAGTACGTGGACTCGTGGGGATTCCAGACAGCAGAACTTGAATCGAGTTAAATTCGAACCAGTGTACTGTAGACAATTTTCAATGAAATTAATAACCTTATCAAAAATTTTACGACGACAAAACGTTCAGGCAATTCGGCTTGTCTACAGTATTGTTATTTTTTATAGTGTTTAATCACACATAGGTAGAACATTTTCAAAAAAATTAATAACCTTATCAAAAATTGTACGGGTGCGATGAGGTTCCCACCGGAACCGTAAAATTTTTGATACTTTATTCAATACGGTGCCTTTCAACACATTGATAAAACTCTCCACTTTGGTGGCCCAAGACACGTATTCACTGTAATTAGCACTGGGTTTTATATAGACTACACATACGTTGAAGAAATGACCACTGTACCTGACGTAACCTAAAAAGAAACTTTGTCAGCTGAGATTGGCAGTAACTGTTTTTTTTAAGACTACAACTTTCCCTGACGCAATCTGAATACGGCACTTTGGCAGACGCAGCGGTACCAAACTTTTTTTTATGTCGCATCACTCGGTTTTTCTTCACGAAAGCCGAATAAGGTACTTTTGCAGAAACTGCGGTAGCTGGAAATTTTATGACTCATTTCTCAAACTTTGATCTGACGGGAGTGGAATAAGGTACTTCAGCAGCGCTGCGGTAGCTGGATTTTTTTATAACTCATCTCTTGCACTTAACCTAACGGTAGCTAAGTACCTTGGCAGACGCTGTGGTAGCTGGAATATTTTTATAGCATATTACAGGGAGGGAGGCCTTTGCCCTGCAGTGGGACAGTGGAGGCTAAATAATAATAATATTACAAGCTTTTATAGATGGACGCTGATTAAGGTACTTTAGAAGAAGCTGCGGTTGCTGGAATTTTTTAACACATCTTGCAAATTTTACCTAATGGGAAATGAAAACGGTGCTATGGACAGACTAGCGCATGCAAACCGATAATCGATAATCGGTAAATTATTGGTAATCGGCTTATTTTTGCCAGCGATAATTATGGGAAATAAATCGATAAACACCGATTAACAATATTTTTTATATTATCATTTTAAATATCAAAAACACGGTAAAACGGAGAAATGATGAATATAAAAGTATTCCCGTGTTTTTGGTAACTATTCCCATTATCTTTATTCGTGTTTCAAACAAATAAAATATTTATCTTACAAACAAAAACTAAATTTTATATTATTTCGGTTATAATAATGAGAAAAGTATTTTAATAATTAAGTAAATCAGTCAATCCGAAACCGTAGTAGTAGTAGAAGTTTTTGTGAAGAGTTCATCCGGTTAAGTACTACCACCATACCTATTTCTGCCATTAAGCAGTAATGTCTGCATTGCTGTTTTCCGGTTCAAATGGTAAGGGAGCTGGTTAAATTACGGGCACTTGAGACCTTACAAATCTGTCTCAGGGTGACAAGCGCAATGCAATGCACCGTTGGTCACCTAGTCACAGGCTTCGTGACCGTGATCACTGCGATATTGCAGTTGTAATAGGTAAAGAGGTTACCGCTTTACATTAGGTGGGTCATCGGCTTGTCTCGTCATTAAGTCGTATATAAAAAAGGTGCTTTGGCAGAAGCTGCGGTAGCTGGAAATTTCTATGACTCAGCTCTCCTTTCTTAACGGGAGGTGAATACAGTACTTTGGCAGACGCTTGCGGTAGTTGGATTTTTTTATGACGAATCTCTCAAAATTTACCTGATATGACCTAAATAAAACTCCCGTTTCCCGTTAAAAGATTAAATAAAAAATAAAGTGAAATTTTCATACAAAATTAATTGACGCATTACTAATACTTTAAATAGCGGGAGTGGAATAAGGTACCTACTTCGGCAGACGCTTCAGTAGCTGGCTGTTTGTATGAATCATCTCTAGAACTAAAGTTCGAGAGATGATTCATACAAACAGACTAGGTAAAGTAAGCAAACAGCATACTAGGTAAACCTAACGGGAGCTGAATACCATCCTTTGGCAGACGCTGCGGTAGCTGGAAATTCATAGAACTCATCCCTCAGTCTTTACCTAACGGAAGCCTGGATAAGAAACTTTGACCTATGTGCTATGTGTAAATTCCAGTCGCTACCGGAAGGAGGCGTTTTGTGCTAAGATGTAACGAAGACAAATGATCACATAAAACTATATTAATAACGTCATAATCTTTCGACGATACCATATTTAAACAAATGTTTCAATCAAAAAGTTGCCCATGTGTTATTTCTGTACCACATCTATGCGTGTACACATTACACATACCTACGTGTGTAAAGTTTCAACGCAATCGGTGGTCTAGTTTTTGCATAATGATCTAACGAAGTCAAATTTTCATACAAAAGAAAACTGTTTACGTCATATCTATCATTGGGAACTCAATTTTGGAACCGTTCAAATCCGTTGGGTAGTTTTTACGTGAAGAGGTAACAAACCTCCATCCATACATCTATACAAACAAACTTTCGGATTTTTATTATTAGTGATATAGAAAAACATCCAGAATACACTGAACAAATGTCTGCAGATCGTACAAACATTTGTCCCGAGGCGGGAATCCAACCCGCAACCTCTCGCCTGCTGCGCCACAGAGGTCGTTGAAATAATCATCATACTTACCTACACATCATTATCATCAGGGTCATTGCAATGAAATAAAATGGAATTAAATAGTGTAATAGTGTCTACTGGAGTCCCCATACTTAGGTATATGCCCTGAATTTAAACGTTTGGTTGGGTTTTTTGTTTAACATAATAATGTTTGCTTGCTTTTAAACCCAGTTCTGATGATGGGATTTATGATAAATCGAGGGAAATGATAATACTCATACAGCGGTTTGGGTATTTTTGATATGACATGAATTTTATTGCTTAAAACATGGTATTTAAGGTGAATAAGATTTTAGCAACATTGTGACATTTTAGATTTTACCATCATGAACTCGGTTTTTTGTTGAAAATTAAACAATTAGGTATGTTTCACATTATTTCAATATAGGTTACAAATTTTCATCAATTCGTTTATCAAAATTCAATTTCTCTTTTAAGCAGGTTGTCCACTGCTATGTACCTACTGTACGTACATAGCAGTGGACAACCTGCTTAAAATGACATGTTCAAATGTGTGAAATAAAATGCCTTCGTAATACATCGTGTGCAAATGCCCTATAAGAGCAAGGTGCTAGTTTATTATATTAAAATTAGTTTGACAGCCTAAAAGAGGAATAGAGTTATTGCTGAGTTAGACTACTTATCAATATTTAGGCTTGCGTATCGCAAGAGTACCTAATGGGATAAATAATAGGAACTCGGAAAAGTTTTAAAATCTTTACTGCGAATATAAGATCAGAATGCTTTCTATTTCACTTCCAAAGAGACTGAAATGTTTTGACCATTAACTAATTTGTTGATAATATTACAATTAGTTTGACAGCCTAAAAGAGGAATAGAGTTATTGTTGAGTTAGACTACCTATCAATATTTAGGCTTGCGTATCGCAAGAGTACCTAATGGGATAACTAATAGGAACTCGGAAAAGTTTTAAAATCTTTACTGCGAATATAAGATCAGATTGCTTTCTATTTCACTTCCAAAGAGACTGAAATGTTTTGACCATTAGCTTCGAACCACATGAAAGATATGGCGAACACGCACAAAACATTTTCCTTACATTGTTTTCCATTACCGTTTAAAGTTTATGTGCACATAAATCTTAGTGGTATAAACGCTAGCAGAGTCACGGGCGTTGCGTTGTTAGTTACAAATGTTGAGTAATGGAGTCTGCCCACCGTAACGGACGATACCATATTGAACTGTGAGCGATCACCGGTGGATGTACTCGTACTTACCAAGTTACCTTACCTTACGTACTTACCTAGATGAAGAGACGAGAAAAGTGTGACTCTGATTTGAGCCACTTGTAACGGTTCAGCAAGGCAGCAGGAGAATAAATGTCTCTAAAATATGCAATTTTCACATGACATTTATACTTTCTCGATTAGAACACGTACACCTAACATGTTACCGGGTATTCAGTAACTTTATTTTTACCCGAAGTTTCGACTGGATTGCATATACGATGGTCGAGGGAAGACAACTTTGGTCACAACGTTTGACGAGCTCTGTGGCGCAGCGGGCGAAGGTCCGCCTGCGACGCAAGAGGTTGCGAGTTCGATTCCCGCCTCGGGACAAATGTCTGTACGGTTAAGAGCTTCTTAACCGATTTTGATAAAACATGTTTAAGAACCACCGCTAGTAGTAGGTCAAACATATAACACCCGCTTGGTCGGGGCTTTAAATTCGTAAAAAAAGAAGTGTTGATCAATACAAGCCATGGGGGTCATGAGTGATGAATAATCTAATGTTTCCTAATTTACCCGAGTTTGGTATCACATAAAAGGAAACTATGTGTAGAATGCAAAACTGAAAATTATATAGAAATCGATCGAGCCGTTCATGAGATATGGGGGTTGAAAATAGGGGTAAACAAACGAATGTTTTCAAATATACCCGAGTGTGGTATCAAATGAAAGGGCATGATGTACATACATATATATGTATAGATTGTAAAAATGAGGGTACACGTTACAAAAAAAATAAAACCGGACAAGTGCGACCTGGAAAAGCCCACTGAGGGTTCCGTAGGTATGTAGGAACATAATAATTATTATAAACTAGCTTCTGCCCGCCACTTCGTTGTACCCGAATAAAAAGTAGCCTGTGTTAATGCGTTCTTGCGGCATAAACGTTCGTATCTTATTAGTTGACTTAGAATATTGATTTTTTCACAGCTCAAAGAGGCAAATCCTCTGAAAGTTATTTTATTTTATCGAGTTGTTTGCTGTTCTATCACTGATGGATTACTTGAAAATTATTTTAAAATTTTTTATAATACTTGTTTTAAACAAGGTCTCATTTAGTCATTAGTGTATGAAATTGCGTACATTGCTTTACATTGGTTCCTCTTTAAAAAAAATAGTTTTAAAGTAGTATTGTTTATTTTTATGTTGTTTTTATTTGAAGAAGAAGAAGAAGAAAAGAAAAAAAGTTTATTTGTGTCACTTATAAAAGATATACATTATGTTACATGAAACAGATGATAAATTATTGACAACAAAATTTGGTCGTCACTCAGCATAGGCAAATTTGGTGTATTTTGTTGTGTTTTTTTTAAGACTTTTCTATTAAAATGTTGTTCTGTAAATAGCAGCCGTTTTGCGCTAGTGTAACTGCAACCACGGAAGACCAGCGCTGGCATAATTCATTATGTCACGGCATACGCTGAGTGGTGGCCTTTTTTGTTTACCATTATTCTCAATTTATATGTAACATCTTTTTATTTGTGGTGACAAATTAAACGTATTTTTATCTTTATCTTTTATAAAGCGTGTTTTATAATATGTACTAAGCCGGAAGGGGTGATTCTGACTCCCAAGGAACAACTTTTGTTCTACTACTTTTCAGGATTTAGTGATTTTCTTTCAAGGATAGACCATGAAAGTTTTATGTTCAAAAGCTGATTATACGATAATGACGACAAACACATTTTTTTGCACTTACATTGCAAACGAGATTGATCAAAAAAATGTGAGTAATTAATACAGTATTGTACACCTTTAAAAGGTCTACAAAAAAGTCCGCGATGGTATATTCTGTAGTATATTTAGTATCAGCATTGCACCCGTGCGAAGCTGGGGCGGGTCGCTAGTCTAGAATATATAGAAATGCCAGTAGGTACCTATGTTCTGCTCGTGATTAACTACGATTTGTTGTTAAGTGTGCTCTCGGCAATACTGGAAATTATGGTGTAGTCGTAATATGCGGTAAGGCTCTCATATATATGTTAATTACTAAGGGCGGGTTGGGTATATAATCCCTAAACTCGTAAAAGAGAGTGAGCCATATAACGAGATACACTTATAGGTAGGTACTATACCATGTTCAGATGTTTGGTAGGTACTTAATACATATATGTAGGTACAGTAAGAGCCTGCTAAGGTATACCTCCGGAAGATTGGCAGCAGCGTCTTTCCGTGTATCAACATCCTGAACTGCGCTCGCCAACCCGCCTGCCAAGCGTAGTGAGTATGACAACTACCTCTCATACAGATCCACGTAGGGAGGCCTGTGTTCAGTAGGGGACGTTTTACGGCTGAAATGGTGAAAGTGGGTATTTTCCAGAAATTACAGGAACCACTTGACATTCATTCATTCATTCATTTCAGCCGTAAAACGTCCACTACTGAACACAGGCCTCCCTCGTGGATCTGTATGAGGGGTAGTTGTCATACTCACTACGCTTGGTAGGCGGTTTGGTGAGCGCAGTACGGGATGTTGATATACGGAAAGACGCTGCTGTCCATCTTCTGGAGGTGTCCCTTAGCATGCTCTTACTGCATCCACTGGTAGGAGAGGAGGGGTAACATTCTACTGCCGGCACCCCACGGCAACTTGACATTAATATCAGAGAAAAGTTATAATTAATATAAAGCTACCTTACCCTGGACTACAAAGCCAATTAAGAATAAATTGCCTTAAAATTACGGCAGTTACCATAATTTGCGATCTCAGCTTGTGACCCAGGCACCAAACCCGCCCTAACAAGATAAAATAGGGTTGACTTTTTGTTTTTTTCCACTACAAACTTGTTATTACGTTGATATCTAAAATATTGATTAAACTGCCACTCAGCACCCCCGGGTTTCGAGTGGCTGCTGTTTGATTCTTAGACCATATAATACTAAAATATTATCAAATCTTAGACCATGTTATGGTCTATTGTTTGATTACAATTTACAAATAACTTTCCAGTCCCAGTTCAAATAGAACATGAATTCTGGTCAAAAATTAAATCATAACTACACTTACCTACCATACTAATCCTAGCTAAAATAGTACACATGCGCGCTTAAAATAAACTAACCAAAATTACAATCGTAATTTCAATTCCTTCATTTGCGTCTGCAGTTCCTCTGCATGCAATCTGAATATACGCTTTTGACTGCATTTTCCTTTTAAACCCAAGGATCTCTACAATTTCGAAACTGAACCAGTTGTCTAATATAATGTGAATATAATAATAATTCTGTCGTGTTAACTATCTTTCAAATGTACATACATGTTTGCCCTGGTTTAATGTCGTATATTTATTTTAGCAGCTCCTCAACCGATTAATTAAAAATTTTGCATACACCTCCTTCGAAGACGATGTATAAGGAGTAAGATGATGAAATTGTTCTAACTTTAAGGCGAACAAAATTATTTGACTAGTTAGCAGGTACCCAACCTATTTAAAGGTTTCCTAGCCACCCATGACTTTGTTGTAAGTGCATGCCTGCGCTTTGTATTGTTAATAGTTAGACCCCATATTTATATAAAAGTTGATATAACTAATCAGCACTTAATCGACATAATCTAAATATTGACTAATTAACATCGAATCGAATATTTGACAGTTCTATAAGAAAATAATAATATTACATATTAGTTGTTTGTCGTCTTCACAAACGATCAAATGAAAAAGTGTTTAGAATTGTATTTATTATCATCGAGTATTTTTATTTATTTATTTATTATTATTATTTCTGGTATTCGTATTTTTGTAGTTCTACTGCGCTACCAACTACTTCTATTATTTTCATATTGTGTAACCTAGTTTTTATCATGTTTATGTTTTTGGTAAGGGATTCTGCAACTTACAAAGAGGTTTCAACGGAAGATCAGCGTTGTTTTGTGATGTGCAAAAAACAAATGCTGAGTTAGACGCCTATTTGTGACACAAATTGTTCATAGTGTCTAGATATTATGTGGTTATTTTTTGAAATGTGTCAGAAATAAATGTTTATTCATTGATTCATTAAAAATATTTCAAACAACCGCTGATTAACAGCGGATTAATTTATTCAGCGTTTATAAGTAAGGGGATAGGTAACTTTCTTTCAGGGGCTACATTCTGTATTTGTTGTGTACCGTCCATTATTTTCATAAAGTGCCTAGTTTCGTACTATCCGCGTTGTAGGTACTTTTTCGTTTCAAAATCCCATGAAGTCACAGTTCACCTTATTCACCCAAGCTGCAATTACCTCACTCTTTCACTTTTATTCATTACATACAACAACAATAGGAAGTTCGATAACAGCATTGACACCACTGTGTGCCACTGATGGCACTATTGTTTGCCTAAGAGATGTAGTTATTCTCCAATATCTTATGTAGGTAGTTTGCTAATGTAAGCGCAAACTGAGCAGTACCTGTGCGCCATCTGTTCGGAGAGTATTATTAAGTATATGGGTTACACCTGAATTTAGCTGAATATTTCAGTGTACTATCTCCTAAATTTCAAACTTAATTTAACGTATCATCATCATCATTTCAGCCATAAAACGTCCACTGATGAACACAGGCCTCCTTCATGGATCTTCATGAGGGGTAGTTGCCATTCTCACCACGCTTGGCAGGCGGGTTGGTGAGCGCAGTATGGGATGTTGATACACGGATAGACGCTGCTGCCCATCTTCCGGAGGTATCCTTTAGCAGGCTCTTACTGCATCCATGGGCATGAGAGGAGGGGTATCATTCTACTGCCGGCACCCCACGGCGGCACGGCATTTTAACGTATACCTACTTTAGGACAAAGACCATCATGACATTTATAGCATGGGTGTATGTTGAAAAATATTACAGCTTATCTACGAGTACGGGAGTTTGAATTCCGTTTAAAATTACTTAGATATTTACGCGGATTCAACCATGCATCATCTTTTGGGATATTTCCAATAATATTTTAGGAAGCCAACCTTATTATTAAAACAAAATCCTTTACCAACGGTGATTCAGATCTTAAATTATGAATATCTGAAATAATTTTATGTAATAGAGGCAACAACCGCTCCGTTGCTTTGTTTTTCTTCATAAAACAATTAGATTTTATCTAAGAGTGTGCTCGCATTGATAGCAGCTTATTGCAGCTAACGTAAGCTTTTTTGGATCTACTGAGAGTACAAACAAATAAAAAACTCTCACTAGATCCAGTATTCGAAAAACTTGAATACTGGATCTGTTGACTTGATCTAGTGAGAGTGATCCTTTTTTTTAACGCATATGTACAATGTGGTAACCGATGATTGTTATGTTAGGACGGTTAGGATGTCAATTAAAAATGTATAATACATACCTGTAATAAAGTTGCAGACGACTTTAATCTTCCCGTTCCCCCTCAAAATAAACATTAACATAATACAGACCGTACTTAGCTGGGTCGATACCTAAGTCAACAAATATTTCATCTTACGATTCCAGAGATCAAATGTTAGACGGTCGGATCATAACATCCAATTCGGATTATTCGGTGTTAACCCAGTGACCGTACCTATCTGTCGTAGCCTAGCAATTTGATTGTGTGGGCGGCTAATACCTGCTTTGATGTTAATTGTATACGTATGATATACCCTCACGAGCACCGCTAGAGCACGTGCTAGGTATACCGTATACCTAGCACGTGCTGAAGCGGCACAGGAGATGTAATGAGGCAACCCGCAGCTTTGACAATTCCAGACGATGTGCACGTTTTTTTCTGGAATACGGCTGACTAAGCCAGACTGTTTTTTTTAATCAGAAACACATTCTTTAGAGCTCTATTGAATTAAAAACTAATAGTGAACGGATGCAGTATGACTCTGCCAAAGGATACCACTTGAAGTTGGGCAGCACCGTCTATCCATGTATCAACATCCTGTCCTGTGCTCGCCAACCCACCTGCGTGGTAATATGGCAACAACTCCTCATGATCAGTACGTTGATCAATGAGGGAGGCCATTTTACAGCAGTAGATGTCCTTCGGCTGTAAGAGAGAAAAGAGAGTAAAGGATGAGTTTCACAGAGCTGTAAAATAAGGAGTTTAGATTTTGTCTTTGACATTACCTACTAGTATCTGGTTCTAGTTAGGAACTTCTCACGCGTTCTGCATTGCGACCATAACAACTTCTACAATCTGCAGAAAAATTAGCTATGAAACTCACAGTATAGATACTTTGCATATTTGATTACAAAGTACCTACATTGATGAGTATTCGCCTTCTTTCGACATCAATTTAGTATTTAGGCAAAAGATCCGGCGATAATGATGATTGGTAACCCTGGGGCTCCCTTGACCTTTGTACCGTCATCATCATCATTCCAGCCGTAAAAAGTCCACTAGCGAACAGGCCTCCCTCATGGATCTCCATGAGTTGCCATACTCACCACGCTTGGCAGGCGGGTTAGCGAGCGCAGTACGGGATGTTGGTACACGGAAAGACGCTGCTGCCCATCTTCCGGCGGTAACCCTTGGCAGATTCTTACTGCATCCACGGGCATGAGGGGTAACATTCTACTGCCGGCACCCCACGGCTTTGTACCGTACTGAGAGATAGTTATAATATGGTTTATATTTACCTATGTACTTACCTAGACATTTTAGGGAGCGGGTCTTAATTTGATGAGGTAATAATATCCAATAAGGATCAAATCCACTTTTTAAACACTCGTAAGTTACAATATTAATTGTAATGATAATCGGGGTTTCAAAGCGTTGCTAGCGCTTGAGAGGGAAGGAGAAGGTGCACTCCTCCTTCCCTGATGAATGTTCCCATGGAAGAAACTGAACACGTTGGTATCATATTTGCAACGTATGGTTAACGTGAAAAACCATTTAACATGACGAGGCACATGTACATTTTAATTGGTTGGTTTTTATAGGTATACGACCTCCGTGTTAGTTGGTCTGATAGCCGGCTGACACGGAACAGATTAAGAGTTCGATTCCCGCCGGGACAAATGCATGCAATTTGAATTTATATATATTATATTTATTTATATGAGCCTCGTTTCTGCAGGTATTTGGCTCGGGTCTAGGTATTTTTTGAAGTATAAAGTTTATACTAATTATATACAAATGTATTTGTCAATTATATGAATCATCACTACCCATAACACAAGCTGTACGTATGTACTTTGGGGGTAGCAAGATGTGAGTGACGTGCTGCGAAATATCCAGCATTGTTTATACTTATTTGTTTATCAAAAGGTATTTTCTCTCCAAAGGTAACCTATCATCTACACTATTACTTATAATATAATAACATAAACACGGGAATTTATCGCGTAAAACCTTTGATTGATATATATTGATATTACCTACTATTAATTTTTCTACTTATATCGAAATACAATTATATATTAATCATTGCTTCTTTTCCTCGCTTGCGTGTGAACTGTAGCGAACAAATCCCATTATGTGCTTTAATTAAATTGTTTTGTGCTGTTGTTGTGTTTGTGACATTCTTAAACGGCTGTTTCAGCATAACAAATAAACGTTATTATTTTTTTTTTAATTTACCGCGTATTAGCTTACTAAAATATGGGATTATCGGGTATTTATCGCGTAATTACCTTTATTCCCGACGTTTCGACCGGATTGCACCTGGTCGTGGTCGCGGGGAGACTTTAATAATGTGTTGTGATCGCGAAAGTTTAAAAAAGACTATTAGCTTACTGTTTTAGGTATTTACTTATAGATAGATTAGCAAAATTATTAATCACAAAGAGTGTTTACCAATTGTGCTAATGTATGTAGGTATGTATGCTTTGCCTAAGGGCCGGCGATCCTGCCCGACAGAGCGCTTCCTCAATCGAATGCTGTGGATGCTAGATAACGTTTTCTGCTTGACTTAACTAATGCCTGATAAAACTTGCTTACTGTGGTGTTGCTAATAGGCATATATGAAATATGCCTAATAGCAGCACAAAACCTGTGGAGCGTTAATATACAAAAGTAACGAGCTCTTATCAAAGTTATCGTAGCAAGTTCGTAGCGAAATTCGTAGCAAAGTTCGTAGCTAGTCAAGAAGATACCGTAGCAGCTGTGATAAAAGGAACATCTACAAATAAAACATCCAATACATTTTCATATTTTATTCATTCTTTTATGTAATCACCAGAGTTGTACAACTAAATAATCACAGTTGAAAACAAAACATAACTATGTATATAGGTTTAATATTTATTTAATGTCTAAAATAATGTAATTATGTAATGCACCAGAGGCGCGCTGTTGTGATTCTTTATCGCTTTTTGTACTGGGGTTTGTGCTCTGACGTCTTTTGTAGTATACGTACGGATGAGAGCTTTCAACAGAAAAACTACCACCACATCAAATATACGATAGGTACATGTTTCCAAATACGACTATTCCTAGAGTGGGTAGATTTTGAAAAAGATATTAATATATTTGACGTGGCACTAGTTCAACTATAAAATCAACTCGAAAGTTACTTTAATGTAAACATAGCTTAGAAGTACTTAGATTTCGAACTAGAACGGACTAACCACATTTTGAAAAGTCAATCCAGCGTAAGAGCAAATCGTACGAGTATTTGAAGTGTGACTTTTATTTGATCTATCCGATAGTTACCCGTGCTTCCGCTAATTTCATTAGTAAATTGGAATGCTAACCAGTTGGCGATGTTAGCCTGAATGGTTGGGTTGACACAGCCCGCATTCATGTCCGATGATAAGTGAAACCATCAGTTTGGGCAGTGCGGGTTGTTTGACAGCTGTTGCCAGCTTGCTATCGATTTAACTGTTTGATATTTCGACAAAGGCAAAAATCATAGGTTATCTACGCCCCTCGAAATCCACATGGCTCACTCAGACGGTGAAATGTGTCGGTCTTGCTGTCATTTTGGCGTCGCTGGTAAGGCCGAAAGATGCCAGCGCAACGTGCTTGTGAGATTGGGAAAGGTAGTGATCGCCCTTGAAACCCCTGTGAACCTTCAGACGGAAATGTCGTAGGTATTTCGTGACAAAAGCAAGATTAAAAAGTGAATCAAACGAAAACGCGGTATCCTAAGCAAACAAATGACATGCGATACATATTGCTCTGCGATTTGTCGCCACTAAACACACGCAGTGTAAGGCACGGTCTTCATGCCGCTCACTTAGGACATAGGTTTATAGTATTAGCCAGTAGTAATAGAAAGTTAGTACACGCGAGACGCAGAGCGAGGGAAATACAAAGATTGTGCGCATTAACGCGCGTGGAAAACCAAAGGGTTGCATATAAAACAGTTCAAAAAACTTACAATATAATTGTAAAAGACAGAAATATAAAATCGGACCCAAATCACTATATTATTCACCTATATGTATGAATGATACTGGCAGTGTAATGATATCAACCAAAAAGTAATCATAACTATGAAAACCTCTACTTACACGAATAATTAACGAGAATCGCTTTAATATTGATGAAGATATTTGATTAATTTATTATTTGTCATTAGTGCATACTAGAGGGTGAACTTAGAGGAGGTAAGTCGATCGAAATCTATTTAACCGAGTCTACAAAATCTTAGGCTTTCAAACATATAATAAAATCAGTCATTTTAACGCAATTCAGTATATTATTCTAAAATTTACACTGATCGTTGTTCGATTACGAAGTGAGACAGTCGGCGAAACCTTTCAATTAGTTTAATTTTACTATTTAAATTCTTAATAATTAATTTATAAATTAATGACTTCTACGCGTTCCACGGACCATCTCACTTAGAAATCGATAGAAATAGTATTCTAGCACAACACTCTTAATAAGTTATTGATATTTTCCTAGGTGCGACTAAATTTATATGTAAACATACGAATAAATAAAGTGCAAACACTTAGTACTACCGCCGTTAGCTGCGTCCATAATGCTAGGAGATTGGCACAGTCCCATTCGTAGCCGCGCCGGTGCCCAACATGCTCGCGCCAGGCAGCCTCAGAACTACCCGCGCACTGAACGCTCCCGCATTCACGCACACATTCGCACTAACTGAAAACTCTCTCTCGACTAATTACATATCTAACGTTACATTAATAGAAGTCGTTCCCGAATAGGTATTATATTTAACTAGCACTACACGGAGACATTAGGAGAGGAACACCGGTTACTGTACACTTTGCTTACTTACTAATATTAAATAATGTCAATAATCAAGTTTAATTAAAATCAGGGGAAGTCGTTCAAGTTTATAACAACCCCTTTGTTTAATTTTCAATGAGCATTAAGGTATTAACTCGACGTCCGAATGGACCGTTACAAATAGTCGTACAGTATCATAAAATATAACGTACTTACTCGTGTATACTACAGTGATTTCACGCGGAAGGGCCACCATACTAAGTGATATCACGTAAAGCTGTGGACTTACAAAATATCGTATAAATTATTCACATTTATAGCACACTATCTACAAACACCCACGATTCACATTCACATCTGGCCCTCCGGCAGAAATCCGCATAAATGCACAACTTCCGATTGAATACTGACTCATAATAATATGGCTAACACGAATAAAACTTATATCAAATATTTGGTGACGATGAACGTTTAGTTTTATAAAAACTCCGCAATTAATATTAAAAATACTAAAGCTAAAATATCATTAGACATAAGATCATATAAAATTGATCAGTGAAAATAAGTTCGCGAGTCGGTGGTGCCGTGAATGGCTCGCTCTATGTACAAATGAGTCCCGCTTGTTCGCGGGGTCGGTGAAGTAACGAGGGTGGAAGTGGGTACAATTGACTAAGTTTGCGCGATCGTACGACGTGTGGTCTAGAGCTGCTCGTCCTGCTCGGGCCCATACAGGTCCGCCAGTTTGTCGAAGCGCGGCCCCCAAGCGCCAACGTAGTCGTAATCTTGCACTTCGTCGTCGGTACCTGCCACAAACACATTGCATTACGAACATATGAATTATTCACACGTTCAGATTTCAGGCGGTCCAATTTTTAGTCTCATGCATGGTGAGCATGTCTCACCTTAGAAACGTCATACATTTTAGATTTTTCTTTGCATTTGTTGGTCATACTAAAAAATTATATTTTCATTTAAATTTTTGGTGCTGACCTAAGAATTTATATCATTTTGCATCGTAGTTATTCGGTACCTATATAATTTCGTTGCGTTTTCTTCGACACCAAGCTATTGCCGCTTAAATGACTGACATTACATACTATATAAATATGACGCTGACATAATTGTAATAAAGACAGCCACAGGACCAAAGCTCACGTCTTGGTAAGCCGTGAAAATGATGGCAGGCATACTGGTGTTTAATATTGTAATGGAGTCTGTACCACGATGCAGTGATAGAAACAAGAATAAATAAGTTGAAACTCACCAAAGGCAAGAGAAGACAGAAAGCCAGTGGTAATGCTGCTGCCCTAATGTCGTGTCGAACGGAGGGTTAAGTATGTCTAGTAAGCATTTAGATGGATAGAAAACTCATCAGGGACAAGAGAAGAAAGCAGAGCGGATTTCAGGATATGAGCAGCCAAAATCTATCATCACATTTAAAGTTTCGATGCCTCTTAATCTGAATGTGTAAGAAAGACAAACTCACCAGAGGCAAGAGAAGAAAGGGAGCCCGCAGTGCTGCCGCCGCCCTCGTACGCGTAGTTGCGAAGGTCGTCAAAAGGCGGCGCGTTGGGGTCGCTGTCAGCCCTCCGCTTATGCTCCTCAATGAACATGCCAACGTTGGTCTCGCCGGGGATGGCCACGCCGACGCCTGGGGGTACCACGCCCACACCCATCGGTCCCACGCCCAGACCGACACCCATCAGCGGATCTGGATAAACAAAAATCAAAACAAAATAGTATAAAGGCCTTTGAATCTATTATAGATGATTTATGCAGCGTCAGCAACTGGTAATCATGCTGTACGGGACGCTGCAGTGCCTGGGACATTGATGGATTAGGCTTGCCCAGCACCTATACCATCCTCTCAGCTTAGTCAGCTGTTAGTCAGAGGAAAGAACAGGTCAATACGTCTGAAGCTAACTAAGCCGCGGGTTTCCTCACGATGTTTCCTTCACCGTTAGGCACGTGTTAAATGTGAACTTACACTTTTCAAGAAAGAAAAATCCATTGGTTCACGGCCAGTATCGAACCGACGACTTTCGGAGTGAAAGTCGGTGGTACATACCATTCGGCCAACACGGCTTACTAAAACAAAATACAATTACAATTTATCTTAATTGTATTGTTCGGGCAAAGATTTTGACCACATGTAGAAGTAAAATATAAGCGTTGACCAAAGTGAAAAGAGAAAGCAAAGTTATAGAGGAACTATCATAGCAAACTGTCTACAGGATACTTTCGTAATCGTGGCGATACACTTTGTCGAAATATACGAAAACTCGAAAAGGGGTGGGAAATCCGGTAGACAACGTACATAGAGATCATATGTATCTGTATATCCACGATAGAAATTAAGCTGTAATACATATCAATTACAGTATTATATTATGCCAGTAATATAATAGTAGCCAACAATAAAAAAAATAAACGTCAATGTGATCGAAATAACTGACGTGCAACGTTTGCACTCTAAATTGAACAGACCAAATCCAAATGATGGTCTGCTTTAGCGCATAACGAATTTTATATTAAGATACCATTATAACAATCAATTGCAACCGAAAAGATCTTAGAAATTATGTCTTGGCAATTTTTGTACATCGCACTATACTTTAAGTAGTCCATAGTCATTATGGACGAGTAAACAAAAAACCAACAGACATAAAAGATCCAATCAAATACTAAGAGTTCCGTGACCTTTCGTAAAGCCTCACACGGGAATAATAATCTCCTTATAACCAACGTTAGTTGGTTGTTGTATATTTACTATATTATATTTCTATATTTTCTTATTTTCTGCAAGATATTTTCAAAGCTGAAAGTGAATTTCCGCGGCTCCTAACCCTTCTTTTCATAATTTAGGGATATTATTAGGTTATTTATACAAGGTCCTTTGATGAAGAATTTTTAGAAGGCTTTCAAGTTTCAAAAGTATTTTCCTTTTGAAACTTGAAAGCCTTCTAAAAATTGTTAGATTTTTTGCAGTCACCTTTGTGTTAGTACATAATATATATAAGAAAACAAAATATCTATGTAGTATAACGTATTAAGTATGTATATCAGTCATCTAGTACCCACACCACAAGCTCTGCTTGGGGCTAGATAGTGCTGTGTGAATTGTCCAGCATTATTTATTTATTTATAATAAAATACTCTGTTAATTGAAGTGTCACAAAAATGTCCGTTTCTCCATTAGCGTCGGCCTTTATTTGTTGTGCGATTCTTGGGATATTAGGTAAGGAAGTTTTAAATTTTATACAATAACGTCTTGGTTAGGTCACTGTTTCCATCGACTTTTAACGTCCAAGACCCTATACACGTCAAAATAGGCACAAAGTGGCGTATGTTGCTTCATAGTAAATGTATGTTATACTATTTTTTTTACATTGCAAAAACGTATGATTGGATTTGGAAAGTTAGGCTTATGTACGAGTATGTTTGTTGTACGAACGTACCAAAGACAGATCGGTTAACCAAAGAAAGCTCTAACGAAATATGCACCGCGGATCGGGTGGAGTATAAAAGGCGCACATTTATGCTGTAAATAAACCTATTTGACTTAAGGTAATTTTTAAGTTAACATTTTGGTGCAATATTTAAGTATGTCTATTCCTTCAAACTTTTTATATTTTAGTATTTTGTGAATAAGTGTAACCCTTTAAGTGTGTTGTTCCTATTTTTTTAATTAATAAACAACGCGGCCCGATTTATAAGCGTTTTTTTCGAGGAAGATACGTTTTAAAATTATTTTAATTCTATATTTATGTTAAACTTACATGGTAACTTCGAAGGGGCATGATCGGGTAGGGGCCCTCCAATCGGTATCTGCAGAGGGGTGATATCGAAGGCGGTCATGTCATCTTCTCCGCCGCCTTCATCATCGTAGTTGATGATGTTCTCGCGGACGTCATCGTCCGGTCCAGGGTACTTGATGTGGGCCTCGCGACGGCGGTTGTAAACCACGAACACGAGCACCAGAACTGAAATATTGGAAATGTATGAGTTCTGAACATAATCATCTTAATTACAATTCTGCGATCAGAACACATTATAAATACACACACATCTACTTAGTGTCTTTAATCCACTCGAATGTTTTCCATAAAATAAAGGTAATTTACGCGAGAAATAACTGCTTGTATTGTGTATTTATCATCCTAACATTTTGTAAACATTTTCCGGTACACAACACAGCTTTAATCATTTATCGAATCCTTGTTCGAGAATAAAATTTGAAACACCAGCAAGTTATGACGAATGGTACGAATTGTGCCTTGAATATTGATGGCGTTATTGTTCAGTAGAGCGAAAAGCTATGAAAATAGAAATTACTGATCCAAATCCCACACAACTTCATAATGGTACTCAATCCTTGTAACTTAATTTGCATATTATTATTAAACTATACAAATCCTTACAGCTCAAATACCTCAATTATTAACTGCTAAATCGTACCAAAGTAAATATTTGAGAGCACTAATTTCTCTCTCCTTACCGCAAGCCGCGTTTTAGTCGTTAAGGGTCATCTCACCAAATTTGTGGCTGAATGTGGAACTAAAATAGCCTAGCGCTTGTAGAATCATTATTTTCTCCAAAAAATTGCCGTGAAAGTACTTTACAAGGAAACGTTAAGTCTTCATCCATTACTCAGATTTGTTTGCGAATTTACTATTTGAGGTATTGCAAAATGACACCAAAATAGCTGGGTACCATTTATGTTCTCCATGGTGAAATCCTTTGAGAATACATTAACCGTAAAAATGTAATTTTGAAAAGCGACACACGTACGCCATTGTTACTAAGTCAGAAAATATAAAGGGAAATTTCTATGATTTTTATATCCATAGAAAGCTCAAAGTTTACCTGCGTTTCAAATGTTTGCCAGAGATTCAAACAGAATTGTATGTTCATGCGGAGTTTCCTTTGAAGGATATTTGTTTTTGGGGTTGGGAATGGCAAAACCGAACCCTTCTAATTACATTGTCATTACCTACTCGTAACATTGGTTTGTAATAATCGCCATATTATTTTTGAATTGCGACCTGATTCATCGTGCATAAATAGAAAAAGATAAAATCTTTAAAGTCGAATTTTATGACCCTTACTTTTAACTTTTGGCCCATTGTAAAATGGGGACTACAAATCGGTAAAAAACTGTCAACGAAAATTGGTTCGAGGAGTTTCCAATGAAAACTTTGTAGATATGGCGTGAAACTTCGCAAACTTAACAAACAGCGGCTTCGAATCTATGCCAACTTTATTTATAATAAAATTTATTCCGAATAAAAACACCTCTTTTTTCCTTACTAGGTACCTCTTTCCAACCTAGCGTTGTGGACGCTGTGGATGGACTGAGAACGTTTTTATAGTTCAATGGTTTCAATTTCAACAGGAAAATAATTATTGCGGTCTAACCAATTTATATAATGCCTATTAAGAGATCTATTTTTCAGAATAACCTGAATACTCTACACAGAAAAACTAAAATTTTACTTTGGCGAACAATAGGTAATTACTTTAATGATTACTTTACTTTGTCGCAATATTTAGTGCCCGGATGTTTCATAACGCATGAATCCTGTCCCTGAATGTAAATGATTTGTAGAAAAATATCAGAGAGAAGTTCAAATTGTCGCAAGCATATTAGCAATATCAAAACGGGGAATATATTAGTCATTTCAATTTCCTTTAGTGTGCACGCATTTATTAATGGAAGGGGCTGATTCGAGAACATAATAGAGATATTATGGGCATATTTTACGTGTATAGGTAGGAAGGTAGTGCTATTGTACCCTATTTTGCTATTGAATAGAGCTATTAAATTTGATTTCAAGTGAGTAGTGGTAATGAATACGCTTCGTTAATATTCTGTCTATTATACTATCGTTATATTAGTATATAATATATATTTATTAGTCACGAACGCAGGTGCCTACATGCTCGTATTACGACTGGCATCACTTAAATCATCTTACTATAATAGATGGAAATAGGCCATTGATACTATCGCAATAATATATTTATGAGTGAAGAAATTTATAAAATGTCACTTGGAACATCCTAACGGGTCTCAGAATATTTAACATTTGAGAACAAAATAATATGTCTGATCTGAGGAACCAGGGCGCCATAGAAAGAAATCACAAGTACAAAATTATTAAACAAGTGGCGCGATTACGGAGCTATATTGAACAAAACAATATTTCATACCTATTTTAATTTGCTTACAAAAGAAACCGTAAACTGCAGAATGTGCTCGAACTCGTATTGATAGGTACTATGTATAAAACTGCTCAAAGGAATACGAATGAATATATTTTGCATGAATTTGTACTGCATTTTGAGATTTCTTTATGGATGCAAATATAAAAAGCATGCAAAACAAATGAATGAGTGTGCTCACCTAGAAGCATGAACAAACAAACAATGATAGCGATAATGAAATCCCTTGATGGAGTGATGATGCCAGACGCTAGGAGCTCCAGTTCGCAGTCGTGTCCCGTGTATCCGAAGGCGCATATACAGTCATATCTCCTCGCTGGCTCTCTGTCCACGCACGTCCCTCCGTTCAGGCAAGGGTGACCCAAACACTCGTTGACGTTGACGCAAGTGCCGCCGCCGCGTGTCGATCCTCCAGGGCACCTACACAACGCGCGCTTTACCTCACCGTTCGCACACGGCGCGCACTGAGCTCCCTAACGCATGCACTACTACTACATACATAAAGACTAACTACACATATAGTACACATCTTTATCAACACGTAATCAAATGAAGGGATTGAGTATGCGAGTGAACGGAGTCCTTTTTGGCAAGCGCTGCAACCGTAAATGGAGCTATCGCATTTAAACGTAGAAATCGGGTATTTTAATTAACTCGGCCAACGAACATGAGATCGGCGTGTTTGTCATTCGTTAAACAGCAATATCGCGTTTACGCCCATTGATTCGTAATTGTGCAGCCACTGTCAATCAGGCCTGCGGTTAGGATGTATTGATAAAGATGATGTATGAATGCGGTACATAGATACAGGTGGTGTGATAGTGCGCGGGTGAGTGTGCTACCGTCTAGCTAGTTCGCTCACTCATTATAATGAGGAGGCAGACGAGTATCGCAGCCAAGGCGCCCATGCTGAGCTTGAGGGTCCGGCCTTCCTGCACCAGCTCGCAGTTCTCCCCCCAGAAGCCCTCGGGGCAGAGGCAGCGGTATCCAGGCTCGCGGTTCACGCACGAGCCGCCGTTGCGGCATGGGAAGTACAGACACTCGTTTTTGTCTACGCAACCCTTGCCGTCCGGCGACAGTACCAAACCCTCACCGCAACTGAACACCATTCCAAGGCATATTAATACATCTTATAAGCGATATAGTAGTTTATAAGATTTAGTTTGTAAGACTGTAAATAAAAAGCTTCCAGCCACATCCCGACATGGTACAGCAATAAATTACAGTGGGGATGTGGCACCCAGTTAATGCATTTTGATTATAACATATACTCTGGATAAATAAACAAATAAGGTATACGGAAAAGTTAAATATGTGGTACTCAGTGCGACCGTTGTAAACATGTATTAACGTAATCAAAAACATAAGTAATTAGTCAAATACATAAATTAGAACAGCATCATACATATGTTGTATCGATTGGAATGTTTGCCGGTGAGATTATGGGAAAACAAAGTTGGTCCAATGATAAATACGGGCAAATACTCAGGAGGATACATGTGATTAGAGTGAATTAATATTTGTTCAAGTAATTTATAATTTGTAGAAATACTCACGTGCATTCATATTCGTTCCACAAGTCAACGCACACAAACGGTTCAGTGCAGTGAACATTGATGCAAGGGCTGTTGGAGGGGCAGTTTCGGTCCAGGTTTCGAGCCATCGTGGCCTGGCCCCACTGCGTGCCGTTCATAGCCGGCGGCAGCGGCAGGTGCTTGCCCTCCAACCGTATGTCGTCTAAACAACCCTTCTGGAAATCTGCGTACACTTCGAAAGTCCGTACTCCAGTATATTCTGCTTTTCCACCGGCGTAAACACCCTCTTGTTTATCAACCAGCAACCATTGGTGACCTTCATACGTAAATGTCTCGTTGTACCGTCGTCCCTCGCCGCCATCTATTTCTAAAGTCGCGGCGCTTCCGTATCGGCTGACGCGTGCTATGTGCCACTGACCGTCGTCAACCGCTACTGAATTTAGCCAGACGTCGCGCTCTTCAGTCCTCAGAGAATTGAGATTGAATCGGAAATGTAGACGAGCATCTTTCACTTCGAGTATTCCGTATTCCCGATTGTGCTGGTCGCTCACTCTGAAAAGTTCCCCGTGAGGCTCGCGTGTCCTGAATCTCAATTGGATTTGTGTGCTGAATCTGTCCGGTTCAAAACTTAATGCAAACTTGACATAACTTTGGGGTCTGAAACTGGTAGGGGTCGTTGGCAAATTACATGAAGGGCCTGTCCAGCCTGGCTGGCATTGGCATCTTGCTTCAGAGAAACTGCCTACGCAAGTTCCGTGTTCCCAGCACCTTGAAGTCGTATCAGCTTGGTTGCAAATCTCTTCTGTTTGCGGGCAACCCGCTACCGAGTTCCTTGACAGCCCTGGATGAGCCAAATCATATAATTTACTGTTGTGAATTAGGTTTCGGATACATCCATCAAACCCTTTTCCAATAGGCATGTATTGCCAATGGTAGTGTGTCGGGTCAAAATGCTCAATGTATAGCCCACCGATTTGTAGTGGAGCATTGACATTCAGGTATTCGTTAAATGGTGGTATAGTTCCTGTTGCCTGACAAGAAGAGTCATCAAATTCGGGTGGAGTACCGTCTTCCATCTCTTGAATATCCGCTGATTTGCAGTAATCAACGATCATTCTAACATTCTCCGTATCCCAGAAAATGTCTATTCTGTGCCATTCGCCATCATCTAGGGACTTTTTAGTTTTCACTCTGAGCTCTAATGTTCCTGAACCAAAGTCAATCAATAACCGTGGGTTTCCACGTTCCAATTCCACAGAGATGAAGTCTGAGACCATAATTTCTTCCGGTTCTGGCGGCACAATCGGCCCATTGTATAGCAAAACACCTTCTGATTTCCTGGTGATAAACTCGAAACTCAGATGGGAGGAATCACACATTTCAAGAGCTGGATACCAGGCCCACCCAGTGCCTCTAAAACTCCTTGAAGTCTGCTGACATCTTGGTCCAGTATATCCTGGTGGGCATGAGCACGTGAGGCCGTATTTTCCTTCGATACATCTTCCACCATTGTAGCAGGGGGAGTTACGACAGGTTTCTGCCTGGGTAAAGTTCCTAGCCCCACATGTGCATTCGGCGAGTACTTCAACACGCACACCTACAAGTGCAGTTTTGTTTGCATTCACCATATATGGCACATTGCTGATATCCAGAGTATTTGTGCAAGATCCTTCACACATTTGATTTTCATACAAACATTCATCGATGCCGACCATAGTGATATTTATGCCAACAGCCCTTTCGATTTCCTCCCTGTGCATGAGAACGATTCCATTTAATCTAATTGGTTTGTAATAATGAGCTCCGTGTGCTGAGAATCGGATGTCAGTTACAGGCGGGTGCTTCTTTCTCAGTTGTACACTAAAAATGTCGATGTTTTCACGTTCAGTGTTCAACAAATCTGCTAATTTGTCCTTAAAAATGTCAAGTTTACTCCTTGCAACGCTTAATGTTTTATAATTCCATACTCTGATGAAATCTTCGTCTGATATTCCGGATATTCGTATAGAACCCGAGTTCACGATCGCTTCATGCGATATTTCTTTTACGTACACAGTGACGTTAGCGGGTACGTCTGTTTGAGTGTGTTTGCGATCGTAGACTTTGAATTTCAGGTGGTATCTTCCTTCTTTTGTTTTGTGTTTCATGAGAACCATTCCAGTTTCTTCTTCTAAAGTGAAGTTTGGATGTTCTGTACTTTCCCAGAAGAACTTCTTATCTGGCAAATCCCAATCGTCAAGGTCGTAAACGTAAACTCGTCCAATTTCAGTATGTTGTCCTTCAGAACCTTGTCCTTGTAAGAATTGGTGAGTGTATACGAGAATTTCTTTGGATCCTGGTTGCATTTTGTTATCATTTACATCTCCAATGACAACTGTGAGTGTACTAGTGCCGGTCATAGCTGGGTTGCCGTGATCTTTTATAATAATTGGAATAAGATATTCTTTCTGTTGTTCTCTATCAAAGGATCGTAACGAGGAAACAATCGCCATTCCATCACCGTTGGCACCTTTTTGATCTTGCTCAACTTTAAATGATGCTCTAATGATGTCATCTGCGCCGGGGTCTAAACGGAATTGAAAAGGTGGTCCATTGCTCTTTGATCTATCATCGTCGTCAGTTGCTAAGATTTCGGCAACCTTTTTAGGAGTTATGTGCTCAGTCAAGACTGGTCTGTAGTCCTTGAGGAATGTTGGAGCATTATCATTAATATCTTGAACTATTACTGTGAGTGTTGCAGTTGCAGTCCTTGGAGGGACTCCGTCATCTATCGCCAATATTTTAACTTGATGCCGGGGAGTATCTTCTCTGTCTAAAGTCCTCTGTATGCTTACAGTGCCTTCTTGATTTATTGAGAATTGTCTTTTTCTGTCTGATGATCTATCAATTGCATATGAAACTTTACTTTTTCCACCTTGGTCAGGATCGGTAGCTTTAAATGTCTCCAAACTCTTCCCGACTTCTGCATTTTCATAAACTGATACTTCTATATTAGCCCTATCAAATTGTGGTTTATTGTCATTAATATCTCTAAGTTTCACAACAACCCATGAGTAAGCTACATGGTATTTATCGTTGTCATTATCTTCTCCTTTATCGTTAACCTGTATTCTAAATCTGAAGCCATTACTTTGTAATTGGTCTTCATAATCTAAAGGCTGTACAATTTTTAAAGACCCCGTACCGTCATTATTTCTAACCATAGTAAACTTATCAGCACCATATCCACTGTTTTCGATAACTTTGTATTGAAATTTATTAGTTTCATCTTCGTCGTGAACGGTGACTGTGAGGATTGGCATTTCAGGCAAATTAGTGCCATCTGTTTCGTCTACTTCAGTAAACCATTCATCTTTGGTAAACTGTGGAGGCATGTCGTTTATGTCTTTAACCCTTATAGACGCCGTCCCTGTACCCTTCAACCCCCCTCCATCGGAAGCGACAATTTGAATAGAATAATCTGGTGTTCTTTCGCGATCCAAACAACATACTGCCGTCTTGATTACGCCCGTTTCGGGTTCTATTTCAAATATAGGTGAACCCGTTTCTTCTTCGATTACATTTTTCTCTATAGAATACCACAGTTTTGCATTATTACTTTCAGCGGGGTCGTCATAGTCAATTGCGGTCATCGTCATAACAACCATGCCAGCCGTGCCGTTTTCAGTAACGTTTCCAAAGTACACTCCTTGAGGGAAAATTGGAGCATTATCATTAATGTCTTTAAGATTAACTTGGACATCTGCGTAGCCTACGAGACCCTCCCCTCCTTCGTCTTGGGCGAATACAGTGAACCTCCACTGGGGCCTTCCATTCGGCTGGTCGCGGTCTAAAGGCTGCAAGAAACACATAGTTATAAATACATTGTAAGAAAAAATGAAACATACAAAATAAAGGTTTGTGAAGATTGCTTTCTTTGATATGACTTCACTTTCATACGAATACAGGTAGCGAATTTTATCAAAGGAAAGAAATTGCTAAGGTAAAAACCTTCTGAGGGAAGATTTGTGTGCAAATTAATCCTGAAGGTATCGTTCTGAAACTAACTTCAAAAAAATTGTTAAATTTAGCTAAAGGTAAAGCTATTCTTGCTTATTAAAGTCATTAATCAACGTCAAGTAATCATTTTAACAAATCCAATCAAGTTCTACAATTAATATTTTCTAAAGCTTTTAGTAAAGAAAAACATATTATAGTGTTTTAGAGAACTGACAATTAACATTCAACGGTCATTCGCGTTATCTCGTTAAGGAAAATACTCGTGTCCAGGTTTATGAGACCAATGGAACGCAATAAATATGCGATTGCATTTTGCATGCCGGGCACGCATTGTCCTACTGTCCATAATCCTAGTCACGAGCTCGAGCTCATTCCCAATACCCATAGTGTTACAACTTCGCCGATATTCTCAAAGCAAAAGTTACAAAACAACTCAATCGGGGACTAAAATTAAAGTTTTCCAATAACCACTCACTTTGAGTACGAAAATTTCTCCTGTGGTACGATTGATATCGAACTTGCTGTTTGCTGGGTTGTCTGGATCGATTCCTTGGCCAGTCAAGAAATAAACGATATTCTGCTGTCTATCCTTATCACCATCCGTGGCTGTGACCTATTTTAAGAAAAGTATAGCTGTAAATATTATGTATATCAGGCAGGAGTGTATTAAAGTAACATTGTGTTTGACAACTTTTATCGAATCACCTTTAAGTGTTTTCAGCTTCTCTAATAATGCCTATAAACAATAACTTGAACAGGAACTTTACAATAAAACTTGGCTTTTGTTCTTGCTAAACTTTAGTTATTGGAAGAATAAAAATGGGTAATAAGGAACAAGATTTAATGTTAGATGAATGTAAAGACCCCAGGGGTTGGCGTAGTATTGTTTCCTCAAAACATAAACTTATTCTGCAAACCAAATCAAAGTCTGAGAACTTCTACCTGAAACTGTAAAACTTAATCTACCTTTCCTAAACTTACACGATATTTGTTTTTAGATGGAGCAAACTATATGAGAAAATTTAACATTGTTACTCATACTTGGGAATTCTATTCGTGAAATTATTACATCTGAGATTGTGAAACTAGCGTCGTTTCTAGTGTTTTATAGCAGCGTGGTCTCAGCGGAAGCACTGTAAAGTTTATGAACCCTCAGAACACTAAGAATTGTTTGCATCGGCAGCGGACCCGTCGCTCGAAGTAAGCAAAACTTTGCTCTTTAAGGATATTCGAACGAAGAAGGCCCGACCTCCTTTATCACAGTTTTATAGCTCCAACGAACTGCTCGTTATTAACATTAATAAAACTACTATAAGAATTATGTTGTGAAACAAACTGTTCTAAAGCATAACTTTTACAGAATAATCGTCTCAAAGACAGAGACACAAGGGTATGTCCAATTAGAAGGCGGTCAAGGCGACAGAAATGAAGAGGGTCGACATTTGTGTAATTAAATGGATCGTTTGTGAATCTCTCTCAAATTATGAAAAAAGGTTGTTCCTACAGCCAATGTGGGACGAATCCTGTGATGAAAGAGCATTTCTGATTGTATTAAATGTCGTGTAAAGCTGTAGCTTTATAGTAATGAGAAATAATGTTCGTGCTCTCGTAAAAACTCGGCGTTACATCACAAATGTCATAATAACATACGAAGCGTGTTTCGTTTATATCATTTAAGAAAAAAAAAATAACCATAAAAATTACTTTTCTGAAAGTTTAAAATTAGACATACATTTCAGTGTGACCGTTGAATTTTTGTGTTTCTGTTTGAACAAATGTATAAAACAAATAAGTATAAATTTATAAACCAATAGATTTTAATTGTGTATCGTTTAGCTTGGTAGGCCTTACCTCTGGTATTCTTACTATTATTTTTAAACGAGACGTTTACGTATTTTTTTTTCAAAAGCCAAGTTTCCAATGTAATTATAAACAATTTGTTTTAATAACATTTAAATAAGTAAAAATAAGTTACTGCACCGCACCTTACACAAAATTATTCAACTAGCTTAATGTTAATAGCACAGAAAGCCACACAAAACTGTTCTACGTACACTATTGAAACTAACTTATAATTACTTACCAAAATTGTAGAGATTAATAATTATTCTAATTACTAGGAAATATTGTTAGTACAGTAATATTCTTAAACAAAGAAATTTTAGGGTTTTTTCTGGTCAGGAATATATTAAACGGAAGTAAAAAATAAAAGGTTACATAAATTAGAGCAATTTGTGGAATTGGGAGTTGGTAGAACTAAATAAAGGGCGAATAAAAGTTAGTATGCATTTTAATGAACGAACCAAGCTCACTATATTATTTTTCGTATCCTTTATATTATCAAAGTATTTAACCATCATTTTGTTATCAAAGTTAAAATAATTATATTTGCTATTTTTATTCAAAAGCAAATATTTATAAGTTAATAATAGTTGGCTAAATAAAATTTTATAAATATTCAAGTTAGAGCCAACAATTTCACAGAAAAGGCAATGTTACACCAAACCGCACACATAATTGCGTTAAGACTAAAATAACAGACCTCAAACACGGTCGAAATACTGGCACAATTCACGAGATGCAGACCTATTAGCAGATCGCACTATCTCTCCTCACACAAAGCCATTAACTGAGGTAGAATTTATGGCACCGAAGCTTTATGATCAGGCTTTATCTGTGCAGAGGCATACCCATAGCAGGCTACCGGTTTAGTGGTTGCTAGCCTCTATCAAAAGTATTGTTCTGAATCAGGCAGTGAGTTGATTACGAGACAAGCTTTGCTGTCTCCGTTGAAGTTATTATTCCAGAAATCCTAAGTCTTAACAATTATTCCTTATGATTGATGAAACGCCAGAAACTTTTTATGTCGGTATTTGGGGCGCTGAAAATGTTCAGTAGAAGGCTAATTTGGACCAAGTACAAACTAGCCTTAATAACGCGACCTATGTCGACCAGTTCAGAGTAAATGTCCTGGTTAGTAATCTCTAGTCTCTAGTTATTAACTTCCTCTCCCGTTGAGAAAAAATAATAGTATAGTTAAAGATCTAGTACATGGTGACTGTATTTTTTTTATAAGAACGCTAAACACATTTATATCGTAAAGACTTGTAACCTAGGGCCTAGAGTCTTATTAATGCAAATCGTTAAATAACATAAAAGGTAACAACCATCGTCTAGTTCAGTTCCAATTTTGGGGCTGAGTAATTGAGAGCTTTATAGGATTTACTTTATGCCGCAACTTAATTATATTTTGCTAGCGTAAAAACTGCGGAATAATTTGAAATTATGTTTTATTTCGCTTTATGCCATAAAGGCCCTTCTCAGGCAGACTTATTATTTGGGCTCTCTTGATGGGTTCCTCCAAATTTATTTCATGGCATAAGTACTTAGTTTATTTCGATACCCTTCTCAAAGCATGATGTATAGGGCGTTAAGTGTAATTTTTACCTAGAGGCACTTTTCCTCTTGGTAAAAGTACCAAAAAGTGAAACATTAACCTGTGTTTTGACAAAAAAGGTCATTATTAAATATTTGTCTGCGAATGCATTATACCGTCACCAGGAGAACAGAAGGTAGCAGTATTAAGGAAAACTAAAATAAAAACTAAAAACCTGTATGAGAGAGTGGGGGAAGGGTCCTGTTTCTTCGAGTGCTTCTGTGACGTAGGCGCTGCGGCTGAACTTCGGCGGGAGGTCGTTGACATCCAGCACTCGGACCACGACGCGGGTGGAGTTCTCGTTGCGTCCGTCAGACGCCACCAGCGTCAGGTCGTACTGCGCACACGCATAATAAGCACATGCTCATGCACACACAAGTGCTTAAACTACGGAACTTAACAAAAAAACTAAAAACAAACAAATGTGAATAAAAAATGGTATATTTATAAATACTACCTACGTTAAAATTTGTTAAGTAACTAAGACTTGTAACTTCAAGTTTTGTAAAAAAATCTGTATGTTCTCTTAATAAAACCACTGTTTAAAAAGGAAGAGGATAAGATTCTTTTGGTTTGAGATGTTAAAATTACTGTTATTTATCTCATCAGTATTAAGAGACAAAAGTATATACCTCTATATGTTATTGGAACACCCTAATTAATTTTCCAAAAGCTATTTGGTCAGCTTGAGATAATACTAGATTCGACTATGCTGTTGGCACGGTGCCTTGAAAATGTTTTTGTATGCATTCGTAGCCACGTTCCGTCCGATTGAGTAATTGTGTACAACAAAATAGTTATATTTTTTGCAACAGACTCGCTATGAACGGCTCAATGGTTAATGAGTCGTTTGTAGCATCCATGGATGATTATGAAAGTCCATTTTTTACAGTAGATAAGTCACTACGTGTTCACAGTAGCCGTTTAAACGAGAGCGCAGTGTATTTGTAATATTTCAAACCGATAAAATAGATATGCAGTGATTTATTACACCGGCAACATTCGTTACCAAGTTGTTTATAAAATATTTGTATTTTGTCAGTTAAACCAGCACCGAATGTTTCGTCAAAGCAACTGTGGATTAATCAACGAAGCAAAGTTAATTTTATACCCCGTAAACTTTGCTTTTCGGTTCGGAGAAATAATTGAAAAGTACAAATTTCAACTCCTCAAACTCTAAGGCCAAAGTTCGCGGCATTTTCGCTAAAAAAATTGGAAAAGTCGAGTTCGCAATAAGATTATATCAAAAAAATACTTGGCGAGGTAAATAAATATTAAACCGCAGCTTAGTTGTTTAAAGAACATTATCGCGACGAAAGGAGGTATTACGCGACCCACTGAACGTTATTCGCTCCTGCGATTGATGTTCAGACGGCGATTTCAATATCGCTCAACGATTGCTGAAGTTATAGATCAATGGTCATAACGTTATTCAAGTTCTTTCAGTATTCACGATTTTGAATTAAGCTAAGCTTTATTGATTTTTATACCGAATAAAACAAAATGTGAACCAAATAAAACTGAAGCGTATCACTACTAAATAATACATGTAGGAATCCATGTAATAACAAAAACTGAAATGAAAAAAAATCCTCATAAAATACCTCGATGACAATTCAGGAACGGCTGGCCCGTCGCAATAAAATAGCAAGCTAAAACAAAACAAAACCAACGAGCTAGCAACAAAACGGCAATATAGCGAAAAAAAATGTCAAAAACCCATGCCATGCAAATAAAAACTCTACGAGATCAATCTGATGCGTATCACTTGGTTGCAGTTCAGCTAGAATATGGTTTCGAGGATGACCTGTAGCACGCGCTTGGGAAGGTTGCGGTCGTCTTCCTCCGTGATCTGAGTGCGGTAGGTGGGTCGCTCGAACACGGGCGGGTTGTCGTTCACGTCCTTCACGTGGATCACCACCGTCGTATAGTTCTCCTTCAGGTTATCCGACGCCGCTAGCTTCAGCTCGTACTGTCGCCCAGAGGATACGCAATAAATATTTAAAGCTACCTAATAAATATTAGATTTCTCCTGCGACAACAAACTACAATATATGATTTCCCTAGAGGTCGAAATATGACGTAATTGCGTTCTTTTAGGACGTCTTATCGAGACAAAAATCAGACTTAGGTAATTACAAAATTAACGAGGTAATTCAGAAAGTTTAACGAGAAATAGGACGAAGTAATTTAAGAGCGACTATAATTTACTTCATTCGGGTCTTCGTTCCGTGATAACGGAGGAAAAAATGGTCGTGGATATTAAAGATATTGCAGGGATCTTCCCTGTTTCGGAGATACAATTTACTGCCCTGATAAAAATGTGAATCGTTTATGTGAAGAATGGGTATCGTGTGAATGTGAATATGGTCACTAAATGTTGTAGGTCCACACTTTGCAGAAATACAGTGCGAGCTCACGAGTCGAGGGAGTTATCGGCGTCATCTGTCAGTGTCGCTCAGTAATTTCCTCAACCGGGAGGCAAATGTTTGTTTCTAAAGTCATCTTAGGCATATTAAACAAGTTTTGAGTTGAACAGTTTTCGCGGAGAATCGAGTTCACAACATTGCTTTAGAATGTGTTGATGAGAGAGTAAGCCGAGTAGTTCTTAAACACTTAGTAGGTACCGGAGCACATTATTGATGAAGTAGTATACAACAAGATTAACTTGGCCGGCACACAGGTGCTCAGCCGGGTGGTGGCTAAAAGCCGGCGAAATCCCAGCGCCCAGATTTACTAGCTCTAAAATACTACATATTGCTTTTATACGTTAGTAAGGCTACATTTGATGGATTTATTTGCCTTTTCCAATAAAACCACCTTTAAAATCAAAACAAAATAGATTTAAAAGAACTGTATAATGTTTTGAAAGGAATAAGCCTTAAATAAAAATCCAAGAGCATAAGAGGATAAGACTTGGGAGCCGAGAGAGAGAAAACTTGACTGTAATCTCACCTATACGAAAACACATAGGTGACATTGCGGTGAAGCGAAAATCATTTATTGATAGTAGGTGAATAATCAAGCATCAAGATAATTTGATGCGAAAACCAAAACAATACAACCATTAGTGAGAATATGAATTTATTTATATTGCATTTTATTTATTAATTATCACGTAGCATTCGGCTTTTATTTATTTATAGACATCAATCGTTTTAAATTTATATGCAGCACCGAATTTAAAAGTACTCGAATTAATATTGCAGATACATGTTAGAATACTAACTGGAACGAGTTTTTTTACTCTCGTACTCGGATAGACAGACGGATAGCGAAGTCTTAGTAATAGGCTCCCTTAATTATTAAATTAGGGAAGTAGGGTTCATTAATTATTAAATTTACATTGTCTTTTTAGGGTTCCGTACCCAAAGGGAAAAAACGGGAGCCTGTTACTAAGACTCCGCTGTCCGTCTGTCTGTCCGTTTTCACTCATGATGTATTTCTGTTGCCGCTATAACAACAAATACTAAAAACAGAATAAAATAAATATTTAAGGGGGGCTCTCATACAACAAAAGTGATAATGGTGATTTTGATAATGGTACGGAACCCTTCGTGCGCGAGTCCGGCTCGCACTTGGACGAGTTTTTATTTAAACTTTCGCGATCACAACACATTATTCAAATACATTTTGAAAACGGTGTATAAGCCGGTTTCCTACAATCCCACAGCAAGAGTCACGAAACGTGTTAGGGCGGTTATACACGAGTATGAGCACCTGTTCGATGAAGATGTCTATGAACGCTTGTATAGACCAGCTATTGTGCAGTCACCCAAATTGTATGGCTTGCCGAAAATACATAAGTCCAGTGTGCCCCTGCGACCTATTGTGAGTCAGGTAGACTCGCCAACAAACAATTTGGCAAAACATGTTGCTGTGACATTGCACCCGCTAAATTGCAAGACATCATCTTTTGTCAAGGATTCACGACATTTCACTAGGCACCATTAAGGACATGAAGTTGGAACCGAGAGATATAATGGTGAGCTTTGACGTTGAATCTCTCTTTACCAGTGTACCTCTGAAAGATTGTCATGATGTTGTAAGGCAGAGATTGAACGGTCTTCATCAGAACTGTCTAGACGGAAATTTCTCCTTATACCAAGAGCAACAAAACCTCCATATTGATGGCGTAGCTTGGTAGTCATGTAGCCCCTTACTTGCCAATATCCAGATATTGGCAAGTAAGGGGCAAGTAAGTTATATAATGAAATGGGGCATTTTTAAGACCATGATTAGCCTGACTGCCCATGGTATAAAGCTATGGAAAAGGTAGGTCGACGATGTCTTCTGCATTATTAACGGAAGTAAATAAGGACCAGATCAGCTTACGGAAAATCGCAACTCCACACAACCGAAGATCAGGTACACATATGAAATGGAGGAACTGTTTTCCTTCATATTTCTTCAGCTTTTCTAGATCTAAAAGTGATGGTCAAATCAAGCGGAACTCATACCGTGTACAGAAAACCTCATTTTCAATTGATTTTGTTGTGGGGTGTCTGAAAATGTTTTTTTTTAATTATTCCTAATTTTGTTTTTGTACGGAAATCCCCCGATTTTAAGCTTAAATATTAGATGTTTTTTACTCAAATCATAATTGCAGTAAGCTTTTGATGTTTTTCGGTTTATTTCCCATAGGGAATGTATCGAATTACCGTTCACCTACCGACGCAAGGGTTTTAAATTTTTATCGACGTTTGCGTGATTGACGTTTCCTGTTCCCCTTAATCTCGAAAACCACAAGCTATTTTTCCAGAACTTTATTGACGGTAAATATATCTAATCTTTATAACAATCAAGTTCCGTAATTGTTTTGCTCCCAAAACACCTATTGTTGATGAAAGCTCGTTCTTGTTTACAAAAGTGGTTTCACCTTTAATTGCTTCTTGTATCGCGTGGCCTTTCTTGTTTACTCTGGGATTACGCTAACACGACTTAGTTTCTGAAGGTAAACTGATACACCTACTTTTGTGTTTCTAGAAGACAAAACCCGAACAAATGGATTGAATTAAGGATATTATTGGTCGTTTTTTTATAGAAATATGTAATGCAGAGACCCTGCAACACTGCATTACAAATCTGCAATAATATTGTTTCAGTTTAGGGTTATCGTAAAGTAAATATCATATAGTTCCATTTGTGAATAAGACAACATATATAGATGTGTGCAGGGGGAATTCAAATCTCAATAGCGAATCGCATCCGCTGTAACGTGACTTGATACGGCAGCTAACACAGATACAACTTTCTGATTTGGGAAGTATTGTGATCGCGACGGAAGACGAAAATAAACGTGAATTTATTTAGAAGAGAATTGTCAGAACAAAAAACGTTTTAGCACAGAATACCAATGAAATGAGTTACGACATTGAAGGTGCTACGAAAATAGGACAATTAAGGTTTGTAATTACGAACATTATACTTTTCATAATACTTATTAAACATGATAGTTTTTTTTTATTTACTTCAAGTTTCAGAGTGTATCATAAAATTTAGGCTCAACCAAAATTGTAAAATATTATATAACTTTTAAAACTATCATGGTCGTGAACTATATATAATTTTCATCATCATCATCATCATCTCAGCAGTTAGACGTCCACTGTTAGACATAGGCCTCTCTCGTTTATCTCCGAAGTTCTGATCATGAGGGGTTGTTGCCATTCTCAACACGCTTTGAAGGCTGGTTGGCGAGCGCGGTACGTGATGTTCATACTCGAAAAGACGCTGTCACCCATCTTCCGGAGGTATCCCTTAGCTGATTCTTACTGCATCCACGGGAAAGAGAGGAGCGAAATCATTCCACCGCCAGCATCCCACGGCGCAATATGCAGTATCTACGGGTGATTTACCATGATAAATGTTTATCCGTGATCATGGCTTATGAAACTGCATCGTAATACTGGAAACTCAAATGCCGCAAAATTTTATTGTACCAATTATTTTGTTTTCATAAACTTTAAAATTAACTAAAATAATTATTTTAATAACAGCACAATTATATCCATTATGCAATTAAATGTTTACACCTGCATGGATCAAAATATTTTGGTCACTACACTAATTACGTCAAATACAGAATCGTTTGTAATAATTGTGATTTCACTCGGGGGCAATAAAGTTTAAATTGTAAAAGCGACCAACGTTTTAAAAACAACTTCATCTAAATAATCCAATTCAAGATAATAAATTGGGAAGATGCGCGTCTCTCAATAGGCGGATTTCTTTCAATGTGATTGAAAAGCGATTCATATTTATAGGAATGGGAATAATTTTCCACGAATAATGAAATAGATTGTAAAAAGTCCAAACCAGACGTGGATGTTTGTTATTGAAAATAATGGGATTGGCCGTGGACGGAAATATCTCATTCTTTCCTAAACTTAAAGCTATTTTAACGTTTAGATAATGAAAATGATTCTCCATTGTCTAAACTCCACCCCCAAGTGAGTTGCAGAAGTTATCATTGAATAAATTCAAAAACGTTATCAAACGCAATCTTTGCAGTAATGCTTATTATAAAATATCAGATTACCTCGTGGAAAAAACCAATTGGGACGGAATCTGCTCCAACTCCGTCAAACGTAACATAAGACAAAATAAAATTGTTAAATGATGACTATAACGACCGAGTTATGTTCTTCTGTTCGCTTCTTTTCCTAACTCGCGTGTCATCTGAAGTGAACATATTAAATTCTGTGCTTTATTCTATTAATTTGTGTTGTTTTATTTTGTAACTAGCTTTTGTCCCCTTTTTATCCCCTTTTTCACGCAGAGCCACTTTGATTCGAAAATATAAATCCCATTTATTCCCTATCCCGTGGGAATTTAGAAAAATCCCTTCTTAGTGCACTTCTAGGATACTCAAGGTATGTGTGCCAAATTTCAAGTCTTTAGTTGATATATCAGTCAGTCAGTCAGTCAGTGAGTCAGTCAGGACTTTGAATTTTATATATATAGATTTGTGACGCGTCATTAAGGTCCATGCGGCCGCACTGAATAAAGTATTTTTTGATTCTTGATTCTTAAAAATACTATAATCTGGATAATAAAATATTTTCCCGTATTTTCATCCGATTCTGAGCACAGTTTATTTGCACTTGAACAACTTTTCTGAGTGCATTAGTTTTAGAGAATTATTTTACCGTAGGTAAGTACTTAATGGTGTTACCCTAGCATGATTAAGAAAAATTAATGTATGAAATTCAGTTGCCGTGGGATGCCGGTAGTAGAATGATGCCTCTCCTCTCTTGCCCGTGGATGCACTAAGAATCCGCCAAGGGGTACCTCCGGAAGATGGGTAGCAGCACCTTACGTGTATCATATCAACATCCTGTACTACGCTCGCGAACCCACCTGCCGAGCGTGGCGAGTATGGCAACGACCCCCTCATGATTTTGGAGATCCATGACGGAGGCTTATGTCAAGCAGTGGACGTGGACAGCAATCCTACCGCCGAGATGATGATGATGACGTAAAACTCGAAGCGTAAAAGCGAAGAAAACTTACCCTCTTCCTAGTTTCATAGTCGAGTGCTCCCGCCACATAGATGGCACCTGTCATGTTTTTGACAGCAAATGCACCACCTATGTTCCCGCTCGTGATCTCGTATCGAATACGCGACGCTGGAACAAAATAAACACCGTATAGTACAACTCGAATTCACTTCGCGCATTTTAATATAGGCCGGTCGTACAGAAGGGGGGCTTTATCATAATGAAACGAGACACACGTTACGAACAGCGTTGTTATTCATCATTATTAAATCCCTTAATTCATTATCAGAGGGAAAAACAGGTCAATACGGCTGAAGCTAACTAAGCCGCGTGTTTCCTCACGATGTTTCTAATATTTGTTAATAGTTGACTAAGCTGAGAGGATGGTATAGGGGCAAGCCTGATCCATCTAACAATGTCCCAGGCACTGCAGCGTCCCGTTCAGCATGATTATCAGTTGCTGACGCTGTATAACTATAATAGATGCAAAAGCCTTACTTTAGTTCATTATCATACAAAACATAAATAAAAAATGCCAGCATTTTATTATTTATTTATTTATAATTTATTCGTATGCAATCGAGTGTTTTGTTGCGTAGTTCATTCTCCGCAAAAATTAACTCATAAGAAGTTATGTTACATTGTATCTGTATACTAGATGCTCGTACCTTCTCTTTACGAGACATAAAAAAGTTCGAATGAAGTTTAAGTTTAAGTGTAAATTAAAGAACTATATACCCGTCTTAAAGAACTTTATTGCCGTGGAGTGCCGGCAGTAGAAATTTTGCCTGTTTCGTATGCCCGTGGATGCAGCAAGAGCCTGCTAAGGGATACCTCCGGAAGATGGGCCGCAGCGTCTTTCGTGTGTACCCCAAACTGCGCTCGCCAAACCACCTGCCAGGCGTGGTGAGTATGGCAACTAACCCTCATGGAGATCCATGAGAGAGGCCTGTGTTCAGTAGTGGACGTTTTACGACTGAGCTGATAATACCCGTCTACCGCCATAAAGCGTAATTGGTACAGCAAAAATAAAACAAGAGATATGAATGAAACTTTAATAAAGTTGAAGCTAAACGGTTCAGTGCTCTGTGACAGAATGATTTAACGTAGCTTTTTCTTTAACACGCATGGTTACATTCGAAATTGAGTGGAAACGTGAAATGAAAAGTGTCGTTCGCACTTAACTTGAAATTCATGTTGCTCACACGCTGTATCATGACATGACAGAAGTAGTGTGTTACCGGAAGACACATCAAGCACATACCCAATAGAGAGGAAATGTCATTTATTTTGTTTAAATAACAAATCCACAAAATATTTCATAATTGTACGGAAAAGTACTGTTGAAGTGCAAGACAAGAAGCAGCAACGATAATAGTTTATTCATCAGCGGACGAAAAGGAAAATGAGAGCTGTACAATCTTTATTTCTTATTTTATAGGCTTGTTCTAATACCCCTTTACTTGGTCGGGCCTACCGACATTCGTCATGCCGGCCCTCTCGCGACAGATGGCAGCACTAGTCTTAACGTATCCGATTCGTAACGTTTCTTATAAATTATTTTAATTGTGGCCATACTGTGACAAATACCATGGAATGTTTAAAACGAAATGTCAACGTCAAGACCAGCTGTCAAAAGTCACTTTACTGTCAATACATGTTTACAAGATTCTCGCCAATTAGTACTTGAACTGTTTACATTTGAAAATATCAATTATAAATTATAATGCATGAGATTGCGGTTAAAATATTGTAAAAGTCACTATTAATGACAGTAAATAACAAGAATAGTGAATACTAGATTACAAAAAGGTGCAAAGCTTGCTTTCAGACATAGTGAATACATGGATTACTGAATTTATTTTAAATGATGGCTTACACTCGGCCTTTCCTGACAAATGGTTACGCCCTCGGAACAGTGTTCTAATAGAAAAGATAATACAAAGGGCTTTTCAAAGTAACATTTTGAAACAAATTAAAATAAAAGTTTATCATAATCAGCAAAACATTTTGACCAAATTTACAATTTAAAACCAGAAACTTAAAAATTAACCATCACATCACATTCGATTTCACATCCGCAGTCGGCCTTTCCTGACAATATTACGTCCTCGTAATGCATGTAGTACACAAATTTAATGAATACTAAATACATTTATACCTACAATATTACTCTTTTGCAAATGAACCAGTGCTTATTGTGATCTAATTAAATTTCTTATGCTATGACATAAAAGATTACGGCCTCGTAATTATAAATCATGTGTACAAAATGTATTAAAAAGTACCTAAATAAAAAAATTACTATGTTACAACCATACAAGTGGTTATTGTGATTTAACTTAATTTCTTATGCTATGTTTACACAGGTCTTGATTTCCATTTTGTGGTATTTATAGAGTACTACTGTACTACCATATAAATTATTATTCTAAAACAATAAATGACAATTATAGTTGGCTAAAATAAACATTTGCTATCATAACATTTTGTTTTATTTGCTTACAGATTCAAATCAGTTTATAACAGTGGGACAAACCCGTTTTATAACAGTGGGACAAACCCGTTTTATAACAGTGGGACACACCCGTTTTATAACAGTGGGACACACCCATTTTATAACAGTGGGACACACCCGTTTAATAAAAGTGGTACAAACTCGTTTTATAACAGTGGGACACACCCGTTTTATAACAGTGGGACACACCCGTTTTATAACAGTGGGACACACCCGTTTTACAAAAGTGGGACACACCCGTTTTACAAAAGTGGGACACACCCGTTTTATAACAGTGGGACACACCCGTTTTATAACAGTGGGACACACCCGTTTTATAACAGTGGGACACACCCGTTTTATAACAGTGGGACACACCCGTTTTATAACAGTGGGACACACCCGTTTTATAACAGTGGGACACACCCGTTTTATAACAGTAAGACACACCCGTTTTACAAAAGTGGGACAAACCCGTTTTATAACAGTGGGACAAACCCTTTTTGTATCTGTGGGACAAACCCATGGGACAAACCCTTTTTGTATCTGCGGGACAAACCCATGGGACAAACCCTTTTTGTGCATACATATGTATAATATAATTGCTTTAGATTACCTGTTAATAATAATTCAATTATAATTACGAATATACGAAAATTTAACATAGCAACCTCCTATAAAATTATTAATATCAAAATAATATATTTATAGTTTTCTAGATCAAAGTAATGAATTATTTAAAGGTTTAACTTCATTTACATTGCATTAATACCTGTACAATATTCATAGTAAGACAACATAATTTGGTATTACTCTTATCTTTATTACTACAGATAGTATTGTAAATATCTTTAGTTTGAATAGTAATAAAAAAACAGTTGCTCTAATATAAACTCTTATTTTTATATATTTTACTCAAATATCAAATCAAATATATTTATTCACCAACAAAATAAAGTACTCATAGTTCAATAACATAAACGATGATTTATAAAAACTGTGTCGCAGTTGCACACTTGTCTACAACCAACTAATTGTTATAACATTATCATAAACATTTATTTCTTTACAGATATCAGCATACTTTTCTAAACTTGTTTTTAATTATTATTCTATGTTCATCATTATAATAATTATATTCTTAAATAAAATTTATATATTTTTTTTTTGTAGTAACATTTTGTGCAAGAGCTCGGAGTTGTGGTATGTTTATTAATAATCATTTATCTAGTAAATTGATTTTAAAGTAGGATCTAACTTCGAAAGTATGGATATTTGTTAGTAGTGCTAGTGTATGGGGTGTTGATACCCTTGTGTACCCACAAATTCTCATCAAAGTATATATATGTATATATATTTTTTTAACATCGCACTAAGAGATACCAAATACCTAGAACAGTTTGACTATTCAATTTGCCTATTTATGCGAGAGCATGTCACAGAATTAAAAATATGCCTAATTTGTTTGCTGTTATAAATCGATTCAAAATTATTACTGGTTAAATCTTTATCTGTGCTATATAACTGCCGGATCACATACTTGACCCCCCTAGCCTATTCTTTAAAAAAAATAGAAAACTAACTTAAAATCATGGCTGGTCGAGAAGGCGTTCTACAATGATGATGATTTTGTGGCTATAATTTGTTGACATGATTTAAATTATTAACTGACATTGACGAATTTATTATTTTATCAACTATTATATTGTTTTACTTGTACCTATCTATTTGATTTGACTTGTGCTCAAAATATATTGCTTAATTTTACATATAATATTTTGTCTAATTTAATTTTTGCTGAATGGTTGACCTCATTATTTTTATAATTGCATTGTCATAAGTAATATTATTATTTGAATTAGAAATGTTTAACCTATAACGATTTTTGTTACCAATAATTTGATTATGTTGATTATTCTTTACCTTTAGAAAATAAAACTATCGAAAATAACTTTCTACATTATAAAGTGCCACGTGGTTCATGTAAGTCTGTTGGTGTAGTACCTACACTTTTAATAACGGATCACTATCTATAGTACTTGAAATCATTTTACTAGGTGTAATCATAGACACTCACTCAAATTGGACACCACACACACAAAAGATTAAATCCAAATTATCAAGCTTGACATACGCACTCCAAAAAAAACTGATTTAAACGTTCCCTTGCAATTTATTACGCCTACTCAAATAGCTACATATCTTAATCCTTTATCTTATTAAGGAATAGCACCCATGCATAGGTGGTCTTTACGCAACAAAAGAAATATGCAAATCTGTTAGAAATAATAAACAATTCTATAAAACTCGTGCGGGAACCTACACAGCTTACTCATTACGTTATAATAATAAATTAACGTTAACTTTTTTTTTAATGAAACTGCATTCATCTAGTCCATATGCTATGTCGATAAAAAAAATATAATAAAAAAAAATGAGATTAAAGACCATCTATTCATAAAAACTAAAAAAAATCCTAATAAATGAAATGTTATTATACGATCGATGAATACTTTAGTAATAATCTTCATTAATGCTCTAATTTGTATTATATTAACAATTTTTTTATTTTATTTTGACCTACATAAACCTGACCTAGATATTTAACTTTTAAATGACACAAGTTTAACTCTCACGATTACAAAATCATTTTTTTTTTGCTTGCTTTACAGTATACTAGCTTCTGCCCACCGCTTCGCATGTGTTGTACCCGAATAAAAATGTAGCCTGTGTGTTAATCCTGGTTAACATAAATGCGTGTGCAAAAAAATAATAATTTTTCAGCTCAATCCGTAGTCTAGTTTTGGCGTGAAGAGGTAACAAACCTCCATCCAAATAAACTTTCGGCTTTATAATATTAGTGGGATATTATAACCTTATTATCTAGTATGAACATTAACAATGACGTCTTCCCGTCTGACTGTACTTAACGTGTAAACATGGCTACGTAGCTGCCTAGACGGCTTTTTAAACAGAGAATCGACTAAACGCGTCATCGACCAAGCGCTACGGCGGCACTATAAAAGGGATCTCGGCAAAAGAAGACTTTGACGTAACGAGATTCATTTTAAGGGGTTTCGAGCCAACAAGAAAACGACATGCCGGGAATTATTCCTCTCTTCTATAGTTATTGTTGTGCCCTACTAATGCTACCTATCACCATTGCCAACACCACTGTAGGTACCTACATTATAGAACAATAAAAAATAAAGTGTTGATTATCGGTAAGATTCTTCCTAGTTTACGTTAGTAGTTGTCGATTTAGTTTTTCAAGCTATAGCAAGCTAAGCTAAGCTTCCCCCGTACCAATGCTTGTTCAACACGATAAATTCCCGTGTTTATGTTAATTTTTTCTTCTGACTACCCACTTCTATCCCATCATTTTGAATACTCGTAACAAAACAAAATTATTCTAGGAAACTTTATGCTCTTTAAGCATGTGACGTAGTTTGTTGTAATGAGAACACATTTTAAGCCTACAATTCTCAGTTTTAACTTGATTTTGATTTAACTTGAGATGAGATGACGTATCTAATGAAGCATTGTTAATTAACTAAGTAAAGAACGCGTACCAATACCACGAGCTCTTACGTTCAATAAAGGGTCATTTAATTTAAAAATAATTACATCGCATATTAAGTCATCAGAAAGTTTACAAGATTTACCCATAGCTAATTTTTTAGAGTAGAAGTTGAGTACCTTTTCTTCTTGTTGCATGTTCATGGTGACGAAGTAGTAAAGCTTTGCTGCTAATCCTCGGCAGGCTGTCATGTGGTAGACCAGTGTTCATTAATCCCAGCCGTAGATTTTCGCCAAGGACTCCAGACGGTGTAACCATGTGAAAATAGAAGTAGCATTAATGTCACCATCAAATTTCAGCACGTTTTCAAGTTTTACATAAAATGTCAGGTAATGGATATTCTTATTTGGGTTTATGTCGATTGGATGTGTTGGATCTAATGTTACCTAATGACGACATGCTTGGAATTGAAAATTATTGAGGGTAGATAGCAAAATTTATGAACTGGAATGTGCTATTGTTTCTAATCAATCGCCTGCTACATTTTCAAAGAATTATTTTTTTTGTGTACCTTGTATTTTCTGTTGAGGCTTCGATGAGGTTATTGTTCTATCCGGTTGTACCGTTGATTCGGATCACCTGGCTGCTTGATTGCTCATGAACTGCTCCAGCATATTTTCAAGCCGATCGTTGTTGGTTGGACGAGGTGGATTTTTCTTTTTTTCTTGGAAGGTGGCTCCCGTGGCGATGGTGGTGGTGGCGTTTCTTGCAGATCCGGTTCCTCGTCATTGCTTATAACAGGAAGCCTTCGACGTTGGCTCATGGTTCAGGATAGAGCACGCAGCGTGGACTCGACGAACACTTCTGATTTGTTGAAGTGCAAGACAAGAAGCAGCAACGATAATAGTTTATTCATCAGCGGACGAAAAGGAAAATGAGAGCTGTACAATCTTTATTTCTTATTTTATAGGCTTGTTCTAATACCCCTTTACTTGGTCGGGCCTACCGACATTCGTCATGCCGGCCCTCTCGCGACAGATGGCAGCACTAGTCTTAACGTATCCGATTCGTAACGTTTCTTATAAATTATTTTAATTGTGGCCATACTGTGACAAATACCATGGAATGTTTAAAACGAAATGTCAACGTCAAGACCAGCTGTCAAAAGTCACTTTACTGTCAATACATGTTTACAAGATTCTCGCCAATTAGTACTTGAACTGTTTACATTTGAAAATATCAATTATAAATTATAATGCATGAGATTGCGGTTAAAATATTGTAAAAGTCACTATTAATGACAGTAAATAACAAGAATAGTGAATACTAGATTACAAAAAGGTGCAAAGCTTGCTTTCAGACATAGTGAATACATGGATTACTGAATTTATTTTAAATGATGGCTTACAGTACATATTGCGGCTGTTGGCGCTGTACCTACTGTCAAAGGCGAGAGACAGTTGTCATTGCATTAGTGCAAAGCACTAATGTGTTTCGGAATTCTTATGACCTCATTGTTATAGATAAAATCTTTATACTCGTATAAATAAATACAATACGCGAAGAGTTGCCGTACGGACACAAATAAAGTACCTATAACCACAAATATGTTTTTTTTTAAAGTAAAGAAACGATTATGACCTCAGGATCTTTTTCATATCATACTATCTAGTAAAAGTCTTTACTAACATTATAAAGCTGAAGAGTTTGTTTATTTTGCTTGAACGCGCTAATCTCAGGAACTGGTCCAATTTGAAAAATTATTTCAGTGTTAGATAGCCCATTTATCGAGAAAGGCTATAGGCTATTCATCACGCTAAAACTAATAGAGGTTTGTTTTTTCCTTTTGAGAGCTTCCGCTGCGTGCGCTGCGTAAACGGTTAAAGTTTGGCAAAAATAATGTATGACAGAATTGTTCCCCCTTAAAAGATCTAAAAAAAAGTCAGCGACAGCATATATCTGTCTCTTACGTTGGCTCACTATAACCTTTTTATGCTAACCAAATTTGTTCTAAAATATTGCATTAGGTATTTGCGAATGTGTTTTTATAAACATTGTATTAATCTTTATCTAAATAAATATGTTATTCATTACAAAAACTTAATTTAAAACAAATTGCATTTTACATCATTTAATTTCATTGAATACCTTGGGAGATATCGCAGTTTTAAAATAACATAGCAGCAATATAATTATCTCTAAATCCGAGTGGCCTTCCCACCCCCACATTCACTCAAATTAATAACTGGCACTCCAATTGTGTTGCTACGAAACCTTAAACCTCCAAATTTATTCAACGGAAACAGACTCCAAGTAAAATTTCTTCGCAATAACGTGATTGGTGCTACAGTTTTGACTGGTCCAGCAGTAGGGCAATCAGTGCTGATACCTCGCATCCGCTATGATACCAACGGATTTGTCTTTTAACTTATAAATAATTCAATTTCCGGTGAAGGTATCGTTTGCGGTAACAATAATTATTAAGGCCTAGGGGGCTAACATTTAAGCACGTACGAATAGGTTTACGACAAGATTGTTTTTCGCACGGGCAACTATATGTTGCCATATCGAGATCTGGTTCTGGTGAAAATCAATATCTACTTCTGCCGGAAGAAAACAAAACTAAAAATATAGTGTACGCTGAAGTACCTACTATAAAATAACATAGTTCTGAGTTATTAGAATAACCTACAATGTACATGATATAAGATTATAAGACCAAGTACTTTTACCTAACGTTTTAAAGTTCCACTCTTACTGATAAAAGCGTGATGTAGGTACCTAAAATAACGCTTAACGTAGGTATTATTTAATAATATTTCACCTTCTGCGTAAACGAAGTCGTGGGTTAAAGTTAGCGTAAGCCCAAAGTAACTATTCCACACGGACGAAGTCGCGAGCAGAAGCTAGTTATAAATAAAAATATTAAAAAAAAACACGATATACCGATTTTTTTCCTGATTTGACAGAATTCCATGATCTTTAATAATGATATACGCGTACCTAATTCAAGTTTTTTGTAACTGTTTTCAAAAACTTGCTTAATACAAACAAAATTCAAGCGAACTTCCTAGTGAATAAAATTCGTAGCAATGGGAAAAAAAAATCGGCCAAGTGCGAGTCGGACTCGCGCACGAAGGGTTCCGTACTATTATTTGGCAAAACAACAGACAGACAGAAAGACAGACAGACAGACAGACGGACTGCCCGTGTTCATCCTTTGGGTTAGGAACCCTAAAAAACTGCCCAGTTTCTGATAATATATCTTAAATACTTAGATAAAGCGTATGTAATTTTAGTTACAACATAAAACCTCGCCCTATTTAATATCAATTCAGCGAAAGTATTTAGGCAGGAACAACGAATTATCTTATTTGTTCAGGGAAAACGACTATCATGGCGTCGCACGACTCGTTATTGGCGTAATAAACTTAATAAGTACCTTTGTATATCAACCAAAAAGGGGCGCCAGTGATATGATAACATGCCTTCGATATGTCGGATTATAATTTGCATGATTTGGTTGAATAGTTATTACATCAAAATATTATACATGTATACGGTGGCATTTGTACACGTAAAATATCGTGGTGCTGACTAAAATTTATCGATAATATTATCGATACATTTGAATGTGTATAATGATATTAATATATACCTTACCGTCAAGAATCCGGTATAATGTCATATAATAAAATCATATCAATATTACATAAGCCTTATTTCTTTTTGTTAAAACTGTATTGAATTCAATATTTTTAATTTTGCATTAATCTTAATTATTTTACTATAATTTTAACATCAAAAGATGTAAGATTAGGCATAAAATCTGTCTATGATCCTTTCAAAGGGTCTAATCACGATTATCGATAGTCCTAAAATCAAAAGTTCATACATCACTAGCACACGCATAGGTACATGAAAGATTTGGTTACACAATATCGAGCTGTCAGTTTCTTACTACTACAAACTCTATGACATATACACGATAAAAGATTTGGACGCCCTTATGTGCTAATTTAATTTATGCTTCACACTTCGTTGTTGAGTTAATGAGATTGTTGTTTTTTGTTGAGTTTGGGAGAGACCTTTGCCCAGCAGTGGGACATAATAGGTTAATGAAAAAAAAATCGTTGGTAAGTTTTTAACACAAGTACTTTTCTATTTACTTTGTAAAGATAAAAACCTACGATAAAGTCCAAACTTGCTCCTGTCCCGTTTTTCAAAGAAAATATACTTGAGCTTTCGCAGACCATATATGACGTTAGCTCGTTCCCATCTCGCGCCTCTGTACCCTCAGATACCCGATCGATAGAATAAGAATAAGAAGTAAAATGTAAAAAAAAAACATGTTTCATGTACATAAAAGGTCTACGTTTGAACATAGTTTATTTTACGGTTATAAGAGTGAGCATTTATCATATTTTACGGTTAGAAGAATGAGGTATACGTAAAATAGATTTTTTTTACATTTTTCTTCTCATTTTTTTCTATTGATCGGGTATATGGGTTTTCTTCAACAATTCTCCCACTCAAAAAGGCGAGTTGAGAATAAGATAAAGCGAGAGAAGTATCGATTCGGCAACATTGATTTCCCTCCTTGGTTTCCTAGCTCGAAGCGACGCCATAGTGTTAAGGCTCCATCCTCAGTGATTGTTAACGTAAGAACGTGATTGTAATGTGCTTATTGTCCTGTGTAAGTTCATGTAATGTGTGTGTAATTGTCCGTGTCTTTTCATTTCTACAATGAAGTGAGTGTCTTTCATTCCACTTAGCCACCATCTACGAAGTTAAAATAACCATCAACGGGCGTTATAATGGCCCCGAAGTAAGTTACCTAATTTACGATTTCGGGATTCATTATTTTTATCAAAACAGTTTAAATAAAATTAGCAAAGACCGTGTATTAACACTGTTGTTTGTTTAGGCTAGACTCTGGCTTTAATCAATTCAGAATTACATTCTTAATTAAATTTAATACGTAGAAAAAGTGTTGCCTTTTATTTCCTTCACAAAAATTTATTTCTAGCGAGAAGCAAAAAACAATGTTTGCAAAGCTCTCATCAAGTAAAACAGATATTTCAAACTCCCACTTCCCCACTTCAGGGCGCAAGGGCAAGGCAAGGCACGGGCAAGCGCGTCAGGGGTTAACTTAGCGGATTGTTATTTTAAGTAGGAGTAAGCGAAACTATAGGAATCGGCTGTGTTGGAAAAACAATGCGTGGGTATATTTTCAACAGAACGTACTCAAATCACGTACACTTTTGCATCTATATTCTAGAAGAATTGTACAGCGTCAGCAACTTTTAACCCGTGTTATATACACGCTGACTAAATCGCTTTCACCGAGACTATTTCAGTATTGCCCGCTATACCAACCTGTGATTAAATAGTTCAAGTAGAGCAGGTGGAACAAAGCACAAAGACGTCTATACTAAGTAACATATTCTCCTGGTGAGTCCTCGAAATTCGGATTCATATTCGGGGTATCTTCCGCTGTGCCAGGACAAACAATGAGAGGTAATAATCCGTACGCACTCGAATCACGTAGACTCTACGTCCCCAGTAACTGTCCATATCGTCTGAATGCTTGGAGAATGAGAACTATCCCGTACGCTATTAGATCGCATAATGTTGGCTACAACTCAGGCAAAGTGCTGCGTTCCGGTGATTCTGTGCACCTGGCATATCGCAGTAAAACCAATGCTCCGCTTTGCATCGATACCCGGGTGTGCGACTCCTATATGAGATAGCTTAATTATTGCGTTAATGGGTTTTGAATGGCCTATCTCAAAGCATTCGAGTATTGCTTATATCTGTTAATTTGCCCTAAGTATGATGAACTAAGAACGTATAAAAATCTTTTACAACGTATAACTAGACAGAACTTAATCAAGTAATGATTGTTGTTTTCCTATTTATTCGTTGTATGTGAAAGAGATTATGTATAGTAAAGACACAAAACTTTGGTATATGACACGGACACACAAAACCATAAAACATCTCTTCACAATATAAATTTAAGTCGCTTCCCGTGTCTTGTCTGTCTGTTCGGACTTCTCCTTAAACACGCAACAGATTTTGAAGCGGTTTTCAACGATGGATAGTGTTTCGAGTGGAAGGTTTAGAACCTTCCCCGACTATCCATCGGTAAGATTAAGATTAATTCAAATCTATCTAATAATCTACAACTAAGATTAATTAAAGTTTGGTGTAAGTTCGCTGAACTATGATGAAGATTGATGAAGTTGTTGGAAAATTTTATACCGATTGGGAGTTGTTTTGGCGTGCGCCGTTGTGCCATGGGTCAAAACAAGTCCCCTTTGTCCACCCAGGTGAACTTGTGAGATGGATCACGGGTAAGAAACGCATTGAACTTATGTTTTTCATTTTCCATTTTTCTTATTTGAAGTTTGAATTAAAAGGATTGCATTATTTGCGTTTTAACCAACATGGTGTTAATATATATATATATACATATATTTTATTCAGTTTTTTTTTAACATCTTGAGTTGCTTATAAGAACATTATTTGCACATTATTATATTTAATTTGAATATTTTAAGACTTAACAAATTATATATTAAAGCATAATCAAAACTCTCGCGCTACTAAATATTTACGGCGGCGGGTGTTCACGTACGACAACTTTTTGAGTGTAACAACTAGCACTTTTATAACTTTTATTTTATTTTTGTATTTAAAAATGTCCACAGTAAGGGCTGTGTCAGTTAACAGAATTATTACCTATTATATCTTACGATCAATTATGGACCTACATTTTATAAAGCAAATCTAAAAATTAAGACAGTCGAAAGCAAGAATCAAAAATAATGAATTATAAGATAAAACATATGATTGATAAGTAATCTATCAAACACACCTCATGCTAAATAATATATAAGTTAAAATTTTATTTTAAAAATGCTTTTAATTTAATTAGTTAAGTAATGTTCTTCTCCATACGTCTCTTTTAAGTTTCCTTTCCAACATCAAATATATCAAGAGAGTGAAAGTCCTTGTTATATTCACTTTGCATTCTATTAACAATAAGAACTAATGAAAAACAGCTTTAAACATTCTATCTAAATACATTCTGTAAGAATCAATTGTGTCATGTCTGGTTTCCATGTATGTATACAACCTATAACAAAAACCCCATAAAATCGACCGGGTTGTTGTGTCTGCACAAACCTGAACAACTTTTGTTTAACGACTTCAGAAAATCATATTTTTTATAACACTTCATACAAGACGACCGATGATTGCTTCATCCGTACACCTGTGTACACCAGTAACTGAGATGCATCGGCTTGACAAGCTTTACTATTTCATTGGTGGTTTTAATATTTGACGCAACGCAAACAGACCACGGTACCTACTTATTTTTCGTTTGAATGAATATCATAATTGTTAGTTTCAAGATAAGGGACAACTCATCAAAGTATGCGGTGAAATACGGTAGTTAGGTTAGGTTGGGAATTTTTTCTTGAAAAGTAACGAATTTTTTATCTGATTTTAGTATAGTATTCATAGCTTTGGGCTCTCAATCATTAAATCATTAATTTTTGGGATATACACATATGAGTAAGGCAAGTTAAAAATTCTACGTAAATTGTCAACGTTTGTGTGTGAATAAAGAAATATATTTATATAAGGGGTAATAATTCACAAAGTATGGATGTCAGAATCTTATGTTTCTAACATTCATCCATAGCGTTCAATAAAGAAGCGGAGCTTGCTGTGGTAAATCACCCAGCGCACTCAAAACGTGTTTTATCGTAATAGTTTGTTAGTAGTAATAAGATTATCCTTATCCTTCTTTTGAGCTTTATCAGTGTACGCAAATGAATACAAAGAACAGAGATTGCCTGAAAGTGCTTGAATATTCCACAGAATAAATATGCCAGTATTTTTTTCAACGAAGTTACCAAGATCAACTCATGTTTGAAAATGAATAAGTAATTTTGGTCTATATTACTCCGAATATTATGTTAACATAATTGGAAAATAACACATTACTTTGAACGTAAGTACAAAGAATACTGTTCCTTAGTTCAAGTACCTAAGTGTATGTTAGGAGCATTGTTTTGTTTTCAAACTTCAAAGATCCTCTGATTTTTGTTTGCGCAATAACATGACTTATGTTATATGAAGCTTATAAGCGAATAATTTATAGATAGATAGAAAGATAGAAGATAGAAAATGCTTTATTGCACACCTTAAATATAAAAATAACAACAGAAAGATAAACACTATACACAAAGTGACAATTGGCGGTGTTTATAAAATAAATAAATATTTAAAAATAGCTTTATGTGGCATAATTTAAACATTGAAAACATGTAAGTAACTAGTTAGTACAATATTTTTAAATAAATGGATATAGCTAAGATAAAATATTATAATTTGATTAAGGTTAAAAAGATTAAGGATAATTTTGATAATGGGACTCAATTTTCCGGTTCGTTGTTTGCATGTAATGTGACAATTTCCATCCAGCTTATCTTCTATAGGCTCTTAAATTACTATATTTCCGTATCAAAACGAAATGCGGTGCTGTGTTATACGTTGAGATAAGGTGGGTTATAAAAAAAGTCTAACGTTGGGATTTCCCGTCGTGTTTTCACGGCAGGCTTAGCGAGTGGAGGCCCCAGGACCTGGGGTGTCGTTTCGCGACGGAAATTACTGGGAGACGGACGGATCGAGGTGAGTTTGGCAGAAGAGAGCCCGTCAGATGTCACTAGCAATGAGCAATTTTACCACGCTCCCGAGCTTGCCTCAATTTGTCGTCTGAAGACAATCGAAAACACAGCTGCAGACAAAACGACGGGAAATCTATTACCCGCAATTTGAAATAGCATACGGCATGTTTATACTATATCGTAATAACATACATTTTATGTTATTATCAATGTAATAACATACATTGTATGTTATTATATGTATATCTATAACGAGGAAATAAAAAGAGAAAAGGTCTCTATCTTACATCAAGTGATAGACAATACAACTGAATGCGTAAGTTATGAAGCTTATGAAGCTTTTTGCTTTAATGAAGCTTTACGGCCTCCGTGGTGCAGTTGGTATAAATACCCGGCTGAGATGCAGGAGGTTGCGGGGTCGATTCCCGCCGGGAAATGAATGATTTGCTTTATTTGCAGATATTTGTTTCGGGTCTGGCGATTTTTAACCGACTACCTCAGAACTCCGACGTTTATGAACTGATTCTGCCAAGTGTTTATGAACTGATTCCGGAAGATGGGCCAGCAGCATCTTTCTCTTTTCATACTCTCTCTTTTTCTCATCACTCATGGATCTCCATCCATGAGGGATGCTTATGTCCAGCAGTGGACGTCCTACAGCTGTGATGATGATGACTTATATGAATTATTATATCAACCACCTGGTACCCATAAAACAAGCTCTGCTTACTGGGGTCTAGAAGGTGCCGTGTGAAATGTCCAGCATTATTTATTTATAGTTTCACTAGCTGTCCCGCGCAATTCTGTCTGCGTCACATAAGAGAGGGAGTGAGACGTAGGCATCTATAACTAAAATGCGGTAAAACTGTGATACCATCAAAGATATTTCTTGAAATCAAATGGTGTACAAGGCGATTCTGTTCAAAATTGATGAATAACGTAAATATTTGGATAAAAAATAATACTATGTTTATAGAAAAAAGTAAAGCCTTTGCATCTATTATAAATGAATTATACAGCGTCAGCAACTAATAATCATGTTGTACGGGACTCTGCAGTGCCTGGGACATTGTTAGATGGATTAGGCTTGCCCAGCACAACACTATCCTCTCACCTTAGTCAACTATTAGTCAGAGGAAAGAACAGGTCAATACGTCTGAAGCTAATTAAGCCGCGGGTCTCTTCACGATGTTTCCTTCACCTTATGTACATATATGGAAACACCTTTGCAAATGATGCATTATTAAAGAACAAATTTCATTGCTATAAAATAGGTTATAGTGGGTCAAACATAGAAGATAGACATAAGCCATAGCTGACTTTCTTTAGAACTTTTTAAAAGAAACAATTCCACCATAAATTATGGCTGCGTAACTTTAACCGTTTACGCAGCGCACGCAACGGAAGATCTCAGAAGGAATAAAATTTCCCAGTTCATGAAACATTTTTCAATGATGCTCCGCTCATAGCGTGATGTTTTATAGCCTATAAGCCTTTCTCGATAATTGGGCTATCCAACACCGAAATATTTTTTCTACCAAACAAACAAACTCTTCAGCAATACTTACGGGATATTTACCATGATTTGAGTCTGTTTGAGTTCCGATATCCGTGACGTGTGAAACTGGCGTCGAAATATCGGGAAACTCATGGTAAATATCACGTAAATATTGCATATAATGTTACCAACCATGATAGATAACGGCCGTGGGGTGCCGGCACTGGCCGTGGGGTGCCGGCACTAGAATGTTACCCCTCCTCTCATGCCCGTGGATGCAGTAAGAGCCTGCTAAGGGATACCTCCGGAAGATGGGCAGCAGCGTCTTTCCGTGTAACAACATCTCGTACTGCGCTCGCCAACCCGCTTGCCAAGCGTGGTGAGTATGGCAACTACCCCTCATGGATGTCCGTGAGGGAGGCCTGTGTTCAGTAGTGGACGTTTTACGACTGAAATGATGATGATGATGAACCATGATAGTTTCAAAATTATAAACTCATCAGCCTTATAATATTAGTATAGATGTTTGGGTTGTATCCTTCTTTTAATTAACATTCGCAGAAACTACCTACAAGCATAATAGGAGAACAAAAGAGCTTTTTTAATAAGATTAACTACACAATAGCACGTTTAAAAGTCCTGTGCAGGTCTCAAGAGTGTTTGGCGAGTTCTAAATATAAAGCCTACATTATGTCGCTTTCTTCTCTTATCTTCGGGATACTCCTTACTAAGTAAGACAACTTTAATCTCCTACTATATCAGCTCTTAAAAGTAAATACCTGCTCGGATATTTTGTTACGTACGCCTGTATTTACAATAAATAATAAATTTATCTGCCATAACTTGTAAACTGCAATAATAATAATGGTATTCGATCCATAAGCTGTTTTTAGGGACAGCGAGGCTCGATACACCCTGAACTGAATAAAACGATGAAACCTAATAAACGCTATATACAGGGTGCATATATTATAATACTGTTTTTTTCATAAAACCTCTCTTTTAACTTTGGTGATTAATAACTTTCAATTTAGTATAAAGTACAGTGAAAGCCGGCTATAAAATGGCTCGTCCGGGTATGTTAGCTTTTTTCATCCAAGCAGTATTGATGTTTCAGTCGAAACTACAGTTACATAAAGAATCAATACATATACTTATAATCCTTTTCTCTGCAGTAGGCCGCTAATGGCTAGTAATAAATAATAATAAATATATGTATGTAACCGGGTATTTCGCGTCAATTACTTATTATATCATGTTTTACATGTATTATAACGTGAAGTGATTACGAGAATTAAAAAAAGACAATTGCGCACCAAGCAGACCTACCTAAAGCGCGGTCCTAACACGATTAACTTGCAAAGTGACTTCCTTATCAAAACCATCCAATATCTTTACATATCAAGCAGACCTTTAACTTGTTCTAAAGCAAAGTTATACAAAAATTCATATCAGTATGCAGCTGTCGCTATAAATGACGCGACTCCGAGGATCAGCCTCATACGAAACCGTCGTAATGCGAGCATTTTTCACAAGCCCGCTGACATGTCTTCAAAAACCCTCGCTTCGGATTTACGATAAAAAGTTACATGTTAGTCTGTTGCTCACATTTCATTAGGCGAGAAAAGAATGCGGAAAACGAGACATTTTATGCCTCTTAAACTAGGCCTGAAGCTTAAATTGTAACAAAGCAGGAAAAAGTACTTTAATACAAATTGGCGGACCGTTGGCCTGGCTCAGAACTCTGTATCTGGGTTCCACGGGTATCATCTATCATGATTTATCCCAGTCCCAATCCAAACGGACAATAAAAGATCGTATTGAGACTTTTTAGGGGCAGCGTAGTAAAGCGTAACGAAGAGACAATTTCGAAAAACCTTGAAAGTCTTGGATATTTAATGCAATTAAATATATACCGTTTATATCAAACTTAAACAAAAACTTGAGCGAGATTCTTCAAGAAAGAAAGCTATATTAAAACTCCATCTAGGACATTCTTCATTGTAAGTAAAGGTTTATTATTTATTGACTTTATTTAAAATTGACTTTTAATGCGTTTTCCTATCTTATTTATCGCATAAGCAGAAAACAAACTTAACTGATACCTTGTATTTCGTAAGATTTAGAAGTCCTGTGTAAACAATGGCAGAGTTATCGGCTGGTCAGACATATTCTACCCGCTTCTGCATTATGTATGAGCTTCTTTGGCCACAACAAAGATACCTACAAAAATATTTATTACTTTAAAAGATTTACGACTGCTGGAACCTTATAATTCAACTGTGAACACATTTTCCTGAGCCATAGTTATTTAATGTGATCACAATGAACACAATTAATAAGGTTTATTCTGTGCATACTTGATCCTCAAGCTCATGTAAATCACCGTAGATCTAACAAGGGGGTTTTAATAGTCCCCTAATACTGCTGAGCCGAGTTAGTCGCTGGGAACAGTCTTGTAATTTACTCCGTTCCACTTCGGAAAATATGCCTGCTTCGAATAAAGCCGCTATTTACATTTTAAAACGACGACGTAGGGGCGTATACACTAAGAGGCGAGATTAGTACTCGTTCCTTCATTACTCCTTATGACATGCACGCTTGAGGGTATGGAAGATCCCCGTCTAATATTTATAACGCTTTAATTACTCGCCTCAGTGAACTGAAGCACTTATAAATAATTTTGTATTAAAATATAACTTTATTTCAACGAACGTATTTTCTGTTAATAAAGTTATATAATTTTAAATTTATTTTATATCGCGAGGCTACATGAAACTGCTACTTAATAAGACATTTATTCAACAATTTTTATTTCTGATTCGATTGGTGAAAATTGACAAAATTGGTCAAAGCCCGACTGCGGTGTCCACCGCAACAGTTAATTTTATCTAAATTCGTGATAGGTAATACGTAAATCATTCGGTATTAATTCGCAACAACCGTGACAAAGGCGATCATAATTATAATCTCACATTATATCAATATTATAAAGCCGAAAGGTTGTTTGTAGGGTTGTTACCTCTTCACGCAAAAACTATCGTACGTATCGAGCTGAAATTTTGCAAACGTATAGATGTTGACTAGGATTAACACATAGGCTATTTTTTATCCGGGTACAATGCATGCGAAGCGGCGACAGAAGCTAGTTTAATATAATTAATGGAATCAGGCGTTACTTTGCGGAAATCCATGACAGTAAAATGCAATGAAAATATCTAGTTTTAATTCCGCTAATGCTAAGATGCATATGCACCGCCCTGCCGCCCGCTAATTATGCACATGCAGGAAGAACTAGGTTGTTAGAGCAACATGCATAACCAAACCCGCACGACGACACGTGTTTCGCGTCTCCGCGAGGCATCTTCAGGTGTGACGCCGACCAGTATCATCCCATGCATCTCAGCACTAGCGGAATTAAAACTAGATATTTTCATTGCATTTTATTAGCTAGTTTAATATAAATCAGATATAATAAGCCAATGGCGGTAAAGTGAGCCCCAAATAACGGTAGATCCTTTATAGTGGGCTATTTAAATTCAGGCGAGACGTGTGAAGGAAGGCGTGATTTATGTAGGCTATGGGGCTACGCCATTGTAAAAGTTTAAATATGAGTGGGTTGTTGGCAGGGACCGGCGGCGTCCGGCGCGGCGCCTAGTGCCCTTCTAGTGCCTTATCGGGTACACTTAGCACCACGCATTGTCGACGTGACTCCATTTAAGTTTCAGACGATCTAACGTGATGAAAATACCCACTGCGGCCCATTACTTCAGCCACCGACCAAATAACGCCCCGCTTATTAGGATTCTGACCGGTAGGGTCACTTTAATACCCGACTTCGTGGAAGTGAAACGACTTTGTGTTATAGTCTAGTGAGATACACAAGTTTAAACTGGAATCCTTGATATTAATTTTATAATTTGAAAGGGTAGTTTAATCTCGGGTCGGCAGTTATGGTTTATTCAGCCTATACAGCCTGCTAGTAATGAAAGGTTTATATAAGTTTCAGAATTAACATAGACCAGGAAACGTCGAAGCTTTAAGAGCTCGAGCTTGTAGTGGGGTATTGATAGGTTGCAAGGCGCCGGCCTTTTACCTGGTATATAGTCCGGGTTGTAGGCAAGCACAAGAAACACATCCACTAACAGTTTAACGTTTATTGAAGGGCACAGCACAATAGATATAGGTAAGCGTATAGTCCAAGAAACGTAGAATGAAGTAGGAAGAAAGTCAATAACGAAAGCACAATGAACAGTTCAGTATTTGCGTAATTATCTGATTTACAAAGGGCACCAAGGTACGCGCGTTGCGGTTAGCATCAGGAGAACTGAACGAACGAGTGAGTGAAAGAATGAATGAATGAATGAAGTTAGTGGCGTTTGACAAGCCGAGGTCCCGTTATTGAGCACATTAGACCTTTACGATATTATAGGTGCGCAAGCACATCCGATACGACACAAACACCTTCCGACATTCATTACAAATTAAGGTAAGTATACAGTTATACAATATTAATGTTTTTAGATGTGAATTTACATGTAAGGTATTAGAAATAATTAATTATGATTTTGTGTTTCAGTTTTCTTCCTAGGTACGCCACACCACTCCCCTCCAGAGACCGTCTTACGGGCGATAATAGTCAGGTAGACGTACTCGTCGTCCCGAGCGAGTCTGCTTGTCAGGTATCTTTTTTTTATTTTTATCTTCCCCAATAGCTGAATCATCGTGATTTTTAATTTCAGGTGGACCAGGAGGAGGCGGCATCTCGCATGGGAGATCGGTGCTTTCCGTTAGCATGTAGGCAGGTTTGAGTCTTTCTATTGATACAGAAACTGGTTTTCCTTTGATCAGCAGTTTAAAGACTTTATCGTTCCTTTCAATTACTTTGTAGGGTCCGGTGTAAGCTGGTTGGAGTGATCCTTTTAGGGCATCTTCTCTGAGGTAAGTGTGTGTTGTTGTAGCGAGGTCTTTAAATATAAAAATAGATTTCTTGCAGTGTCTGGATGCTGGCTGTGGTTGTAATTTGCTGACTATCAGTTTTAATCTAGCGGTGAAGTCAGTGAGGTCATCTGATGTATGTGGACTAGGTTGAAATAATTCCCCAGGTAATCTCAGCGTTTCTCCGTACACCATCTCTGCCGAAGACGCTTGAATGTCTTCTTTGAAGGCGTTTCGGATTCCGAGCAGTACCAGTGGAAGTGACTCGGTCCAGCTTGGGTTTGCGTGACAGACGATGGCGGTTTTGAGTTGCCTGTGTAGCCTTTCTACCATTCCGTTACAGGCTGGATGATATGCTGTCGTCCGCTTGTGTTGAAAACCAACTATTTAAGCCAGGTGATTGAAAAGAGAGCTTTCGAACTGCCGCCCTCTATCTGTAATTATGGCCGTGGGGCAACCAAAGCGTGCTATCCACCCGGATATCAAGGCTTTGGCCACGGTTTCGGCAGTCATGTCCATTATGGGTATGGCTTCAGGCCATCTGGTGAATCTGTCCACAGCTGTTAGGCAGTACTTGTAGCCGTTCGATATTGGCATTGGGCCGATCATGTCTATGTGTACTGTGGTAAATCGTGCATGTGGTAATTTGAAAGTGCCAGGTATAGCCTTTACGTGCCGTGTGATTTTGCTTAGCTGACAGGGATGACAGGTCTTTGTCCATTCGCGACAGTCTTTTCGTACGCTGGGCCATACATAGCGCTGGGCTACTAGCTGTGCAGTTGCATTAGCGCCCGGGTGGCTCAGGGAATGTAAGCTTTCAAAGACTTGGCGTCGAAATGGTGTTGTCACGAAAGGTCTGTTGTTGTCGTCACAATATAGATGAGATTTTGTTCCAGGTATAGGTATTTTCTTAAAGGTAAGTGATGTTCCTCCGTCTAACAGTTCTTTCAGTTCTAGGTCGTCGTTCTGTGACTTCGCTAGGAGTTCCAAGTCTACCGGTCGAGTGAGTTCTTCGACTCTGGACAACGTATCTGCCACCACATTCTCTTTCCCAGAAATGTGGCGTATGTCCGTGGTAAACTGGGCGATAAAGTCAAGATGGCGGAACTGTCGCGGGGAACACTTGTCTTTCCTCAAGTTGAATGCGTAGCAAATGGGCTTATGGTCCGTGTAGACAGTAAAATGGCTAGCCTCCAACATGTGTCTGAAGTAGCGGATTCCCTCATAAATCGCAAGCAGCTCCCTGTCGTATGGAGAGTATTTGACTTGCGCTGGACTGAGTTTTCTTGAAAAAAAGGCAAGTGGTTCCCAGAATCCGTTTTTGTGCTGCTGAAGAGATGCGCCCATAGCCGTATCGGAGGCATCGGTGACTATTGCTAGTCTTGCAGTCGAGTCTGGGTGTGCTAGTAATGTAGCTTGGCACAAACTACTTTTGCATTTGTCGAATGCTTCTAAGGCTTCACCAGTAATGTCGACTGGATGTGAGCCTTTTACTTTGTCTGCGAGAAAAGCATGAAGGGGCGCTTGGATTTGTGCTGCTGCTGGAATAAATTTCCTGTAGAAATTGAGCATGCCTAGAAAGCGTCTGAGCTCTCTCACATTCTTAGGGACAGGGAACTCTTTTATGGCTTTAACTTTGGTTTCCGTCGGCTTGATTCCAGTAGATGAAACCTTGTAGCCCAGGAAAGTTACTTCTGAAGCTCCGAATACACACTTCGCTGTGTTTATCACCATGCCGTAGTCACGGAGTTTTCTGAATAATTGACTTAAATGGTCTCTATGTGTATCTTCGTCTTTGGAGAAGACCAAAAAGTCATCAAGAAAAGCGTATGTGAAGTCCAGGCCTCTGGTGAGTTCATCCACAAATCGCTGGAAGGTCTGGCCTGCGTTTCTGAGTCCAAACGTCATATATGGGAACTCGTATAAACCAAATGGTGTCGTTATGGCTGTCTTTGCTATATCGTCGCAGTGCACCGGAATTTGGTTGTAAGCCTTTACCAGGTCGATGGTTGAGAAGACTTGACATCCAGAAATGTGATGTGTGAAGTCATGGATGTTTCGGATGGGATATCGGTCCGGTATGGTTCTTGCGTTTAGCATTCTGTAATCTCCACATGGTCGCCATCCGCTGTCCTTCTTGGGTGCGAGGTGTAGAGGTGAAGCCCAGGGGCTCTCTGATGGTCTTGCAGTTCCAACCTTGATCATGGCTTCGAACTCTTGCTTGGCGATGAGCAGTTTGTCCGGAGCCAAACGTCGTGGTGAGCAGGAGACTGGAGATCCTGGTGTTGTTTTTATATGGTGGACAGTACTATGGCTGATGATGCGATGGGTGCCAGCAGGACGCGTTATTTCTGGGAATTGACGTAGCAGATTATGGTAGGTAGTGTCGCCGAGCAGAGTCGTCTTTATTGACGAAATAGTGTCCGACGAAGGAACTGAAGCTGCTGCTGTTGTCAGCGTCGTGGTGCTGTCGATGAGGCGTTGATTCCGGCAGTCGACAGTAAGGCCGTAGAAGGAAAGGAAGTCAACGCCGATTATTGCCTTCGTCACGTCTGCCACGGTGAACCGCCAGGTATAGTCTCGACGTAGGCCAAGGTTCAGCTCGAGATGAGCGAAACCGTACGTGGAGATAGTAGTACCGTTGGCAGCGTAGAGTTGGTAGTTGGTCGGGGATCGTCGTTCACGAAGTGCCGTGCGGGGGAAAACGCAGAGATCGCTGCCTGTATCTACGAGAAACTGCATTTTCGTTCTGCGGTCCGTGACGAATAGGCGACCGGGGACGTGCTGGCTATCGGATGTCGCCATTACCGATTGCCTTGGTAGTTTTCCGACTGGTAGTCGCAGGGCTTGGTACAAAGTTTTGCCTTACTCCCCCACTTGTGATGGTACCAGCAGACTGGAAACCTTCTATAATCGGATTGGCTGCGCTTAGTCTTCCTATCCACTCTGTCCGAGCTGCGACGCCTGTTCTGTGATCGCGACCTGTGTTCACGTGAAGAGAGGGCTTGCACTTGCTTCGATAGCTCGCTGATCTGCTTAGCCATAGATTCCAAAGTTATTCCCGAAGCTGTAGATGTGGCGGCCACTTGGGGTGAGGATGGTACAATTTCGTGCACGCTGTCTGCTAGGTCAGCCAGTGCCTGCATATCCGCTGTCTTCTGGGAAACGATAATGGGTTGCAGTGCAGTTGGCAGGCGGCTGGTCCAGATCGTCTTGATAAAGTCATCTGGAACTGTAGGTCCCGCCAGGCGTTGGAGGTGGCGCAGAAATTGTGACGGGCGACGATCGCCAAGCTCCTCGTGCATGAGAAGTTGTTTAACTTCTTTTTCGCGGGATGCTGATAAACGCTTGATTAGTTCTGTTTTCAATCGCTCGTATTTGCCGGTTCTGGGTGGTGATACGATAATGTCCTTTACTTCCGCGGCATATCTGTGTTCCAAGGTTGAAGTGACGTAGTAAAATTTTGTGTCATCATCTCGGATGCCGGACAGTAAAAAGTTGCCTTCCAGTTGTGAGAACCAAACAGCAGGTTCTTCCGCCCAAAATGGAGGTGGTCGTACTCCGACTCGAAAAACATCGGTCGTGTCGGATGGTCTAACGTTCCTTTGTGAATCGGCGTTTCTGCTTGTGGAACTATCTCCGCCATTTTTGTCTTCCATATTTTTCTTGAAATTTTGTTTCGCTTACGATTGTATGCTTTTCTATGTTCCGGGGGTCACCAGTGTAGTGGGGTATTGATAGGTTGCAAGGCGCCGGCCTTTTACCTGGTATATAGTCCGGGTTGTAGGCAAGCACAAGAAACACATCCACTAACAGTTTAACGTTTATTGAAGGGCACAGCACAATAGATATAGGTAAGCGTATAGTCCAAGAAACGTAGAATGAAGTAGGAAGAAAGTCAATAACGAAAGCACAATGAACAGTTCAGTATTTGCGTAATTATCTGATTTACAAAGGGCACCAAGGTACGCGCGTTGCGGTTAGCATCAGGAGAACTGAACGAACGAGTGAGTGAAAGAATGAATGAATGAATGAAGTTAGTGGCGTTTGACAAGCCGAGGTCCCGTTATTGAGCACATTAGACCTTTACGATATTATAGGTGCGCAAGCACATCCGATACGACACAAACACCTTCCGACATTCATTACAAATTAAGGTAAGTATACAGTTATACAATATTAATGTTTTTAGATGTGAATTTACATGTAAGGTATTAGAAATAATTAATTATGATTTTGTGTTTCAGTTTTCTTCCTAGGTACGCCACAAGCTAAAAACACAAGAAGGTTTCTCTTAAATATAAAATGCTTTCAAGCCCTTTTCACATCTTTTATGCAGCTGGTTGGACTGGTGAAGAGTAGGAAAGTTATTGTTTTGCGTTTTTATTCAGATTACACTCAGAGCGAAGTAAACAATTGGCTTTCAGCTTATATCGAGCGAGGCGAGTGCTGCTAGTCACTGAATTATTCACGATCGCACAAGTATTAAGGCGTGTGCGAAACTGTAATTTGTGTAATATTCACATTATTAGCAATCTCGCACAAACATCCCCAGACTCTTGCAAATATTGTTAAGCAAGGCTACACAGAAAATACATTATTTTAATTGCGTATAACCAACCGCTTTCTCATAATATGCATTGAAAATTCCGTCATGTTCATATTTATTTGAACAAAATAAGCGAGTGCAAAAAATACTGTATTGTCTCGGTCTCAGCGGCAGCTTAATAGCTTATACATTTAAAAGGTATTCGAGCACATAAAAGAGGGGTTATTATCTTTTACCTTAAGTTGTCTTAAACGACTTTAGTTGTAGCTGGACGGCATTGTTTCAGCTGCAGGTGCTTGCTTTTTATTTTACAGGTCTGAGAAAAAGTTTAACATTTGAATGCTAAAGTTTAAAGGTGCGCGGTTCACAAACAGGTGTCACCGTCGCCACTTATATAATCTGAAATTAAGTGAAAGCATTTTTCTCCTTGCGAAAACTGTAGTCCCGGTGTTTTCGTCAGAGTTTTTATCGGGCCTGTGGGATTACGTAAGCGAGACTTACAAAATATCCTCATTTTAGTGAGGGCCTGTCCGAATTTATGCGGTTATAAATTGTAGGCATGAACAGCGCGTGAGCGCGAGGCGTGGCAGCGTAAGCGCGACCGCCAGTTTTGCGCCTATCCGCATGGAATCTGAACACGGAAACAATCGCTCGCCCTCATACACGAATTATGTCCTATCCCGACACCAAATTCCCAAACCGTGAAACCGTACATCAAATATGCATTTAATGCATGCTTTTCACATAACAATTCTCCAGCGGAGTGAAATTATAGATAAATGATATTGGCGGTGACGTCGTCGCCATATTTAAAATACTGATGACGAAGAGCTGTAATTACTGGAAACTTTTCAAATCAAGCGAACCTTTTTATACGACGGCTAATTAAAGAAACGACATGGAAACGATATTTTTATGGTGATTTTGCCTTTGTTTAGTGTTGGAACGTCTTTGTTTTAGGAAGCCCAGCTGGTCAAAGACGCACATCAAAGCCATAAAAATGGAAAGAAAATGCGGTAAAGAAACTTTTCAAACAGTGCTAATAAAACAGAGATAAAATTATAAAACGGCGAAGGAATCTCAAAACTAGGGTTCTAAGAAACGTTTGTTCATCTACGCGCTAATTGCAACGGCAGAAATATTTTGAGTAAGAGTTAAGTATAAAGCTTCGAAAGTTTATGCCCTACTTCGTTTGAACAAACAATTTTTATTTATCACTTTCAGCCTTTATTCTAGATTAGTCAGTATTGTTGCGGCAATGTTCAAAATGCTGCATGATTATTAAGCGTAATCCGCGGTGATTTTTGTATAAACCACAAAAGCGTTAACCGTTCTATACAGAAACCTGAGTCTCTCTGTCCATTATTTCAATTTAAGTTTCTATTGATGATTTGCCTCGTTTTCATGTTTTTTCGCTGGATTTCAAACCACTCTAAACCACGAACTATTTTCAAGTACCTTTACAGAGTTGGGTCTAGATTGCCTCGTAAAAATACGAAGGTAAATTTAACAGGTACCAAAATATTCAACCTATAATGTCGGAATAGCTTATGCATTCCGGATGGCGGGCAAATACAGTGAAGATTGCATGAAAAGAGATATACGCAACAGGAATGAAAAGAGGCTGGCGAACGGGGTTCCTTGTAAAATCAGGTATGATTATTGTATTGACGACCTCCGTATGGCAGTAAATTTTTTTTAGCTGGCTAAGACGCAGGAGTTTGCAGGTTCGATCCCCGCCAGGGGACAAACATTTTTGCTTTATCTGCAGATATTTGCTCCGGGTTGAGTGTTTTCTCTGTATAAAGGTATGTATTAACAGAAGAAAAAAAAACGTATTCTATCAACCATCTGGTACTCATAATACAATCTCTGCCTTACACGGATAGGCAAGTGCTGTGAGGAATCTCCAGAAATATTTATTAGTTATTTAAAACTATGGCGGGACGAACTATGATTTTCTGGAGGACTCGACCAGCGTAGCTCAGGATCGAGATGTCTGGAGGAAATGGGGGGAGGCCTTTGCCCAGCAGTGGGACAGTAATGGCTAATAATAAATAAATAATTTAAAACTAGCTTCTCCTACAAATTATATAGATGATTAATACAGCGACAGCCACTGATAACTGGCTTTACGTTTCGCTGCAGTGACTGCGACATTGTTAGATGGATTAAGCTGGTCTACCACCTATACTATCCTCTCAGCAGAGTTGGATATTTTGAGAGGAAAGAACACGTGAACATGTCTGAAGTTGACTGAACCGCTGGTTGCATCACAACGTTTTTCTTCAGCGACCGCTGATTTTTCTTACATTTCAAAAGTGTGGTTTGTTAGTAATATGTTAAATAAATTTAATATTAATTGATAGTAAGCTACGTTCCGGTCATTATCTAAACAGGAAATTGAAAATGAAAAAAGTTGATTCACCTAGTTGTGAGTTATTACGTTCCTACGTTCACATAAGCAATAATACAGTGCTTTTAGTTTTAAGTAAATTCACCCATTTCGTGTAGTTTGCAAGTCAAAGGTATATTTGCTTAATGTGTGGTTTTTAGTGTATATTAGCTCAACTCATGCCTCCCCAAACGTTTATGCTTATCGAAGTGGTCTTGCCAATTACTTGTCGATTATTTCCTTCAGCTTTGACTCAAAAGGAATGCCGTTGGAAACTCTCGATTGTAAAGGCCAAAATGCATCGATAAGTCGGCTTTGTTTAGTGCAGTTTAATACTTATACTTAACGATCACAGTCGCTCACTAGTCATTGGGTATAAAATGTGTTCTTCGTCCCAATGGACGTTAGTTATTCATAATGAACTATGGTGTTAAGCCGGGGGGTGTCGGCAGTAGAATGTTACCCCTCCTCTACGCGGGTAAGGGTAAGGGTAAGTTGTAAGTGGTGGTTGTAGTTATAGGTGCGATACGAAGTTCGCCGGGTCAGCTAGTTATAATATAATAACATAAAACACGGGAATTTATCGCGTAATACCTTTGATTATTTCCGACGTTTCGACTGTGTTTCAACAATCGTGCTATTTTTTTTTATTTCAGCCATAAAACGTCCACTGATGAACACAGGCCTCCCTCATGGATCTCCATGAGGGGTAGTTGCCATTCTCACCACGCTTGGCAGCCGGATTGGTGAGCGCAGTATGGGATGTTGATACACGGATAGACGCTGCTGCCCATCTTCCGGAGGTATCCCTTAGCAGGCTTTTACTGCATCCATGGGCATGAGAGGAGGGGTATCATTCTACTGCCGGCACCCCACGGCGGCAGCAATCGTGCTATACTTACAATAAAATAAATAAAAAAATATCCAATAAATCAATATAATCTCATCATGATTGCAAAAAGACTGTCCGCTCATTCCTTCAAAATAAAACTTACAACGAAACAGAATTATTTTTAACCTGTTGATAGCTTTGTATTTTGTACCACACAACACACTCACACTTAACTTCAAACACTACTATTGCACTTCACCCTTACGCCCCCATTCATAGACAAATCAAACACGCATGATACGATACGCAACACAGACATGATACGATACACACACAAACACACAACTTACACATATACGTACAAAGTGACATTTAATATGACTGTAATTTCTTAATTTTTTGATTTTTATTCTAAAATTTCTTATTAAACTAGACAATCAATTTGTAAATTAATTGTCTTGTAAAACATTGTAATGTACATACATACATACATACAAAATAAATAGTGCTTGTAACGTAATTTAAAGTAGCGTTCAAATACCTAGTGTTTGGCTATCACGCCTTAAGTATTATTATCAATATTCATAACACAAGCTTTGCTTACTTTAGGGCTAGATGGGGCATTGTGACATATATATGTAAATTTTTATTTATTTATTTTGAAGAGGAAGAATACAGTTAATGACCTCATAAACCATCTACGCTAACCATAGTTATCGTTAAGCCATAGTTTTAAATAACTAATAAATATTTCTGGAGATTCCTCACAGCACCTGCCTAGCCCTGTAAGGCAGAGCTTAACACAAGCTCTGTCAGAAGACGGATGGTTGATAGAATACGTTTTTTTTGTTTAAGCATAAACTTAATTTGTGACGTAGTAGGTGTTGAGTCTAAATTATTCATCTAAGACATCTACTCAAAATTAATTGGTTGAAGTGATAAACCTAATAACGTCAGAAAGGTAAATAAATGTAAATTAATCAAACTTAGGTTTATATAAAAAAAAACCAGTTAAACAGTTTGTCCGTCTAGCCACAACCGAAATGTCGGTAAAGGACCTCGAATGCTCAAAGTTCGCCCGGGGCTACTTGAATAAGCCTAGACACAAAGTTGAAGATCACGTGCCAAACAGTGCCATATTTAACTCTGTGACACGAAATCTGTTAACATCTGTAAGTGTTTTTGCTTTTTTTTTTAATTTTCTACAATGTGAAGCACAACCGTGGATGTGTCAGATTTTACAAATACTAACTCTGTTTTATTTTGGCTGTGATAGGTATGTAAGTTAAGTATTAAAAAACCATTATTGTGTATGGATGAGTTCATTATGCGTAGGTAAGTACATAATTATAAGATAGATTCAGGCGAATGTGAGTGCCTGAAACCCGAGAGTTTATAGGGCACAACATAACAATGTATCTGTACCACTGTTAACATCTGTAAGTATCACGTAGTTTTAAAAACTTTCCTATTTTTAACAGAAGTATTTTTCTTGAACGTTCGTGTTTGTTTTTTCTTCTCCTTTACCAAGTTATTAACTTTTGTAAATCTTATAGTCTATATAAATCCTCTGCTATAGCGCGATTTGGAAACCGAGCGAAGAGGGAGTCAATGGTTAGAGGATCTTATAGGGTTTTAGTGCCTCGGCGTCACTTACGTAACGTGCGCTTTGCGTTTGCGAGTACATACTAAGTGTATTTAGGTGTTATAGTATTCTATCATCATCATCATCATCATCAGCATTTATCGACCCACTGCTGGGCATAGGCCTCCCTTTGATTTTGCCATTATGTAATTCTATATTATGTATGTATTTTACGTATTAGTATTATGTATAATTAATTTTTATTAATATAATTAATAATATAATTCATTTTTAGTATCTACGATCTTGTTATGTATTTTTATATGTGCACGTAGTTTGATAGACCTTACATTGCTGTAACACAGTTTTTAACTAGCACGGGAGGTAAGGTCTTGAAAGTTGCGGTAAATATGTAATATATTGTAAAGGTTTTAATAAATAAATGATTTTATACCTACTATAATACAACAATTCAGCGACCGACGCTAGGCGAAAACTTGGTTCTCATTACAATAACAGAACAGATGCAAACACAATTCAGAAACCATTCAGAATTGGGAGCAGATATTCAAAATGACGGGTTCAACGTTAGCCGGCCTTCACAGGACATCGAGAACGTGGAACGTGTAGGAGCATCTGTTCGAGAGTAACTTTCGCTGTCGACTTTGAAAGCAGTAGGTTTCTTGTCTTAAAATGTGCCCAGAACATTTTAAATTGCATATTACACAAATATATACTATTACACTTGTTCATAATGAATTGAGACTAAGAAACTTTAATATTTTGATTAGGAAGCTCTTAAAAATATTGAATATTTCGCAAACGGAACTTTAAATCGATAAATTGTCTTTGCAGTTTTTCTCAGTGGTTTTTTCCAAATCAACAATTCTAACAATATAATATTGTGTATGAAAATACAATATTTATTTATTTATAAAACGGTTTTTTTGGATTTTTTTTTGTATAATGTATTATATACTAAAAAAATCCAAAAAAACCGTATTTTTAATTTTAATTTATTAATTTACTAGATTGTGTGATTTGAAAATGACCCTGAGGTCATAATCGGATTTTTATTTTTTTACTTTTTAATATTTTTTTTGTGGTTATAGGTATTTTTATTTGTACCTTCGATAACTCTTCGCGGAGGTCAATGACCCCGTCAAGAATCAGCTAGCTTTTAGGTTGTCATAATCGTATAATCAGCTAGTGAAGTCAAAACTTTCGTGGTCTTTTCATGACTGAAAATCACTGACCTGAAAATTCGTATAACAAAAGTTTGTCATTGGGATGGTCAGGATCACCCCCTTTCGGCTTAGTACACATGTTATACACCTTGTATAACACATAACTTCCACTGAAGCAAGCAAAAATACACAACAACTGAAGTTGAGATTTAACTGCACCGTATCTTACTAGTAATTGTTTGATTGAAGAGGTTTTAATAAACCATTTAGTTTAAACTATTTGTTAGAGCAGTGCAAGAACTCCCAGTAATGCATTGTCTTGTCCCTTGTGATAGTATTGGGTTTCGCAGAAGTTCGCTAGATTGCTCGATGTTCGCTTTTAATTAGTTTCTGTCGAAGTCCATTCGATGCCAGCGTAGCGATTCATAAAGAACTTACAGAGCGGCGGTAACCGACTCCAGAATCTTTGAGAGTTAAATAGGGTACTTGGTACTTGGTGAGCGGACTGGTTTCCGCAACTAGGCCGCTGATGGGCCCTTTTTGCGTGACGAAAAAGTTAAATAGGGTGAAAATTATCCGATTTAAAATACAATACTTTATTTTTAAATTTTAAAAAGGTTTTCTTAAATTTTTATTGACTTTAATTAAGTGAATACTCATAATAATATTTTCTTAATTTTAGTAAGGCCTTGACATCTATTATAGATGATTTATACAGCGTCAGTATCAGTTGGTCGGCAAATCTGGAACTCTGTAACTAAAACATTCTGAAACCAAACCTACTAGAGATTTTTTTTGATAAAACCAAATCATACCAAACCTGTCTTAGAAGAATACATAAAATGGGCTTTTTATTAAACGGTTACCTAGGAAAAACGTTCTGTAATACGGAGCTTTCTCAGAATATTTGGAAAAGTTAAGTTCAATCTTTAACGTATAAAAATATAAATTCACTTTCTCGTTGTATAACGTTTATTCGCCACTACACATTTTGGTACAGAGCAGAAAAGTTCTGTTCACATTACCGCGTTTAATAAATCGCGTGCAACCGGCTTGAATATGAAATGTAATGTACCAAATGTGCGGGGTATTTGCACTAGACAAATAGTAAGGACACCTGCCACCTCTATTCGCACCATGTGCTGCAGGGTCTGTTACCCAGGCGTGATAAATCAACAAAGAATAGAAACAACACGAGTAACTCAAGTATTTAGCAAGTTATGGTTTCCCAGTGCACAAGCTTTTCATCATTATCATTTCCCTACCCTTATCCCACTTTTATGTGGGGTCGGCACAACAATTTTCCTCTCCACTCTGCTCTATCAGCCTTCACACAGTTCATCCATCTTTTCTTTGGTCTGCCTCTTCCGCTACATACCTCCACATTCAAACCTAACATTCTTCTCGTCACATGACCCTCTTCCCTCTTCATAACATGCCCATACCACGACAACCTCTCAACTCATCCGTCACTGGCGCAACTTTCAAACTTCCTCTAATATGAGTATATTCGTATATTAGTCCTGATTTTGTCCATTCTTGTAACTCCACACATCCATCTCAGCATTCGCATTTCCGCAACATGCACTCTTCTTTCATCCGTCTCTTTGGTTGCCCAACACTCAGATCCATACATTACGACAGGTCTTATGATCGTCTTGTAGATTTTCCCCTTTATTTTAAAGGGAGATCGCACGTTGTTCCTGTGACCTGTCGCCATTTCATCCATCCCGCATTTATTCTGTTTTTCACGTCCCGGTCAATATTGCCATCGTTCTGGATTAATGAACCAATGTACCGGAAGTCGGAGCAACCTGGCAAGGATACACCGTCTAAGACAATAGGGGAGAAACTGGATGGTCCATCCAGTTTCTCCCCTATTGTCTTAGACCAAAGACGCAAAACAAGTGCTCGGTTTTTGTTCTGCTAAAAACTTGCTTTGTTTATTTGGTACTGAGGTGTTTATTGTTTATTACAAGCTTTTATCTTACTTGCCCTGTTAGTTAATGTGGGTCAAATCTTGGAAGCTAAATGAGAACCACTTCTTGGCGTCCGATTAAACTAAAATGTGGTATTCTTGCGTATCTTTGGGGATAATACAATAATATCGTCCATGTAGCTGGTCATAGAAGCTGATCATAGAGTCGGCCAATGGAACTCCTAATCAAAAAAAGATATACCCATCAAGTTTGGGCTTTATGTCTTGGCAACTTCTTTGGAGCTATATGATAGTCAGGGTCTGAAGATGTTTGTCTAGCAAGCTGAATTAGAATCAGTTTCTTACATTCGATTGTGGTGACATTTTTGATAAATTTTGTACATGGATATCAAATTAAAGCTTGTTTTAAAAATATATTTCTTTATCATAATCTTATTTTATAATAGTTATATGGTTTGTAGTCACTTTTCGGAATAAATATAAGTGGAATCGTTTTATAAAATGCACCAACATTCTCAGCATAGTTCCAAAACAGTTATCCTCCTCCATTAGCAAAATGTTACGAAAGTTATAAGACTATGCTTACCAATAGCATACACGAAGACCACACTAGAATACCTAACGAAATACAATCGCAAACATTCTGAAAAACAAACCTAACCTGCTTAAACAGTGAACTGCAAATTGGAATCCGTAATCTCACACGGACCGTGGTGCTTCATGATTTATTCGCACTCATATCTCAGTTCCATGTGCACTTGCGTTTTTCAAATTGTAATTATTAGCCACGAACGGCGCGGCGTTATAAATTCTAGGATATGATCAATATTTTTGGCGCCTGACGTTAATGGCCTGGTGTTCATTTAATTTTAAGCCTCGTGTGTTAGCTTCCAGCTTTGAATGTTACAGGGGAAGTAAATTAAGGTATTATCTTTATTACCACAGTGGCAATACCAAAATTGGTTTAATATTAAATGTATTACGAAAGGACAAATAATATTACCAGCGTTAGCTTCTATGCTTTTATCTATATATATATATATATACGTACATATATAGGGTGTATTATAACATGTGTACTAATCCGAGAGGGGGTGATATGGGACAACTTTAGTTCTACGACTTTTATGGATTCGGTGATTTCCATTTGAAAAAGACTTGTTGTCATGGGCAGAAACCCCCACTCCGGGTTACCCATGTTACAATACACCCTGTATAAAACAAAACAAAGTCGTGTTAGTTACACCACTTATAACTCGAGAACGGCTTGTCCGATTTCAAAGATATTTAATGGTTTGGATTTATCTGAGCCCGAGTTAACATATAGGCTATTTAAACATAGTAAAAATTCACAGAAAAAATCATTAATATTATCATTATAATTCGGATGATGTGATGACATTTTTTGGTTGTCAAATATTTAAAGGTTCGTTCAGAAAGGTTATTATTGTGATTAAACGTGAACTCAAGTGTGTTAAATGTTTAGACACATTATTTCACTCTTATTTTATTTCCTTTAAATGATCCTGACGCTAATAATGATGATGATATGTAGGTGCTCATCTACACTTCATCATGAAGATTAGTGGATACGGATATATTATCTTGACCGTCTTTCGATGTCGTCAGCTGTAAATTTTGTTATATTGAATACTTTCGATAACCATCTGTGATCTTCTTTGTTAGGTCCACTTCACCAAATAATTTTGTCCACTTAGATATTGTTGTCACGTTCCATGACAAAGAAACTAAAACGGACCGTACAGTGTATGCTCCGTTCTAGCACACAACTTTGCCATGCCGCTGATCCAATGAAATGCGTGTCTTTGATTTGCATATAAGTATAACAAATACAACACCTTTCCTACTATATAAGGGATGAAATGAGCTATTTTTGTTTTTAAAGTGTAAACTCACCCTAAGGTATCATCTATAGAAAGGAAAAATCTCGGTGCCACAAAACCGATAAAGGCAATCAAGATTTTCGACCCGACGGTTAATGTCTTCGTGGCCGAAATGGTAAAGGCAGCCTGCATCAAAGGTCGTTCGTTCATCGTTTGAACATTACAGGTTCGAGTCCCATTGTAATTGATTTACAAAAAGTTTCTTAAAGGTAAACCTAGTAAAGTGGAGGTGTACGAGTGAGTAGTATAGGTAGGTATTGGTGAGTCTCTGTATTTGTGCGAGACGAATAGCAATATCCAATACAACATAATCAAAATTTTTACATTGTGCTTTTTGTAAAACTCACGACACGTTATAATAAAACGTTTTTGTGATATTTAAGTCAATGACAACAAAGGTTTAATGATAACTAGGCCTAAATATCTTTACAATAAATTACGGTCGTGTTACCTTCTTAGAAATGTGTATGTTAAGATAAAAAAATCTTTTACAGATTCAAGTGATAAAAAACGATAGTTGGCCTATTTTTTGTAGGTAAGTTAATAGGTTAACGAAGAACACGTTAAAATCCAAAACTAACCGTGCGAAGTTAAGGCAGTGCCTTTGTTTACATAGTTAAACCTTTACACGCATTGTACGCTGCACGGCATGTCGCGTCACCTACGTTTGCCAGTCTCAGTTTGAAATGCAAATTAATACGCGCCTTCAGATCGGACACATGAATATGCATGGGTGGTCCGCTCGTTCCGGCATAATATCCGAGTGGCCCCCGGCCGGGTCCGAAACGGACCTCGCGATCACGCATTACATTAACACCGATTACACGAGTATCAGGAATCTTTATTTTGTAAGCGGCTTAGTCGATGTACGCAGGTTATTGTGTATTAGGACTGTTAGTTATACAAAACGAAAATTATATAAGTGACAGATAAGTTAAGCGGTCCGTAATCTCATAAAATGTAGCACTAAAATCTTATGTGTCGAAATTTAATTCGAAATTTAATGAAAAGTGGTCCGCAGCAGACTTCGAAAGAAATGTTTATAACAAAATATAAAGCTTGGATGGAGGGACCCGCCATCCAGTTTACTGTGCGTATACACCAGCCTTGTCCTTCGACATCAGAAGTTCGGATTGTGGGTAGACCTAAGAAGAGCTTCGATGAGGGAAGCACAAAAACAAAAAGAAGAAAAGTTGAAGATCTATTAGAAACGACGAGTGCTAGTGAGTTGATTACAGCTGCAGAATTAGCTACGCGTAAAGAAGGCCTCCGAAATGTCGCCAGTCAAATATGCGATGCTGTTAGTCCAACAAAAATAAAATAGATTGTAGTGCAGGCAGGCAATTAACTCCGGATGAAGCGTTAGCTTATTACATAGACGCGAAATTGAGTAGTCACGGGTACAAACAAAACAGAAAGTGGGCTCTGAAGGCGGGACACCAAGTATATCCATCGTTTTATAGTGTAGTGAAGGCCAAAGATTCTTGTGTTCCTTCAGATGAACACATAACTGTGACTGAGTCTAGAGCGGAATTAAATCTCCAAGCAATTTTAAATATAACGGCTGAACGTTTAGTTAAAGCTCAGTCTGAAGTCATTAGTGTGTTACCTCGTTCATCGTTTACGTTAATAAGTAAATGGGGTTGTGACGGGAGTTCGGGACACAGCACGTATAAGCAGAGATTTGAGAACACTGACGCTACAGACGAATTTCTTTTCGTGTACTCATTTGTGTCAATAAGATTGCTTGACGGGGATACTGTGATATGGCAGAATCCACGCCCTTCTTCCACTCTATATTGCCGCCCACTCAAATTTATTTTTGCCAAAGAGACAACTGAGCTTACGAAAGAGGAAACAACCAAAGTGTTAAATGAAATAAGTCAACTTGTTCCAACAGTGGTGACTGGCGTTGATGGGTCTCAAATCTCTGTAACACACAACTTTTTGTTGACGATGACCGACGGCAAAGTGTGCAACTATTTAACGGACACCCGTTCAACCCAAAAGTGTTATATTTGTGGTGCCACTCCGTCAACTATGAACGACGAATCTAGTAACTTCTCCAGCAACGAAGAACGCTATGGATTTGGTTTATCAACTTTACACGCATGGATCCGTACATTTGAGTGCCTGCTACATATAAGCTATCGCTTAAATTTTAAGTATAAAAGTGGCAAGTTAGAGGAGAGAGTGATAAAGCTATTATGAAGGAACGCTCAAAAAACATTTAAAAAGACTTTAAAGATCGCATGGGTCTTATCGTAGATAAACCAAAACCTGGTTACGGTAACAGAAATGACGGAAACACAGCTCGTAGGTTTTTCATGAATGCTGAATTAAGCAGTGAAATTACAGGTTTAGAAGTAAGGTTAATTGAAAAATTTCATGTAATATTACGTACTTTGTCATCGGGATATGATATCAATTGTGTGGAATTAGAGAAATTTTGTAAAGAAACGAGAAAATTATATTTAGATCTATATTCGTGGTACAAAATGCCCGTTACTGTACATAAGATTTTAGTGCATAGTGCCGAAGTGATTAAATCTTGTATTGTGCCAATTGGGCAGCTTTCAGAAGAAGCCCAGGAGGCTAGAAACAAGGACTGTCGCAGATTCCGCGAGCGACACACTAGAAAACGGTCACGTATTGCCACAAATACAGATCTATTAAGAATGCTTTTGATTACGTCCGATCCTTTAATCAACACTCTCAGAGAGATACCGCGGAAAAAATTAACCACATTCCCTAAAGAAGTACTACAATTAATTGTCCCACCTTCCATAACTATAACTTCCACCACCACACCTGTCATTTCTAGCAGCACTAACGCGAACGATTACTTGTTAAGTGACTCTACGGAACGTGAAAGCAGCGAATGCTCTGATGACGATTATTAAAAAATAATACAGAAATATGTTGTAATCTTATTTTCTTTAAATAATCATCATCAGCATCGTCATCGTCAGCTTATCAAATAATTGTGGTCATAATATAGATATAAGAAATTATTGATGATGATTTATTTATTTATTTATTTATTTGGGCTACCAACAAGAGATACACAATAATGAGGTTTAATTATAACAATAGGTACTTAGGGCTAGTGTTCCCTCAATTAGAGGCGGCCACAACGTGCGCACAAATAAAAAGCAACTCAGCTAACAAGGCTAGAATATCTAAAATTAATAATTTGAAGTATAAACCAAAAATAAACTAGCTAATATGAAATCTACAACATAAAACATTTTTTAAATAAGTAACTTAGAGAAGGCATGTTCTTTGCTTAATAAGAATGTAGGTTATACAGTTTAAAATAGTTCCAGAGTATTATAGGTAATTATTTATAACAATATAAAAAAGTTCCAAAGTGTGTAGGTACACGAGTTTACTAAAATGGAGCGAACGATGAACGCATAGTCATTGTAAGTTAATAATGTATATACCTAGGCTAGATAAAAGTATTTTTTTAATATTAATCGATATGCATGCATGCTTAATACTTTTCATTTTTTATTTTCTGCACATATGTATATGCAAATAAATGATTTGAAGTCTGAAATAATAAATATGAATGTAAAGAAAATATAAAAATTGTTTAAATTTCGGGATCCTTAAACTTTTTTTTCACTTTAACGGTAAAATATAGTTGTAATATATAAAAAAACAAAAAAAAAAATAAAAAAATAATTTTGTCCCGCTAGCATGTACTAGACGAAACACTGTGTGTCGGTTGGAAACTTCAAAAATAGGTATATAAATTCTGTGAGGATTTTGCATGCTTGTATTTTAGAATTTGAAGCATTGACACAAAAATTAACCAATAATTAATTTCAAATCAACTCAATTCTCTTGTCGTTATGAAGTTTATGGACGTTCGCTGTACCGAAATCATAAAGGTTCCGGATTGCGTATCTTTTATGTGTCAATACCATATTTCGTTCAAACTACGTAAGAAAAAATACCCAAGAGAAAAGCAATGATGTCGTATCTACTACTCGATCCAATTTTAGGGTAAAGAAAACATTAAAATTTTACATTAAAAGTTCAGTATTTTACAAGCTTTTATTTAGCTTATTATGTATGTATGTATTAATGTATGTAACTATGTTTGTTCGCGGAATCATACAACTCATTTTTGAAGCAGATATCTTCAACTAATTGAGCTAAAATTTTGTATACATGTTTTTTTTCTTTGGATGACAATGCATGGTCAGCTATGGGACGTCACTCTGAATCCAACATGGCGCAACACCCAAGACGGCGGACTACTTATTTTTAATGTACTCATATAACTTGAGTATCAAATGAAAGGGCTTGCTGAGAATAACTCAAAAAATTAAATGACGTTGCTCTGAATCCAACATGGCGGAACACCCTAGATGTCGGTCCGACATCGACATCCGACATTGTCGGACTACTTATTTTAATGAACTCCTATATGGGTATCAAATGAAAGGGCTTGCTGAAATTAACTCAAAACATTAAATGACGTCACTCTGAATCCAACATGGCAGAACACCCAAGATGGCGGACTAGTTATTTTTAATGGACTCCTACAATATGGGTATCAAATGGAAGGGCTTTCTGAGAATAATTCGAAAATGAAATCACGATACTCTGAATTTAACATAGCAGTATACTCAAGATGGCGGACTAGTTAATCTTAATGCATTCTTACAATATAAGTATCAAATGAAAGGCCTTGCTGAGAGTTACTCGAAAAATTAAATAACGTCACTCTAAATCCGACATGGCGGGCATGAGATGAACTGACAAGAAACCAACTGTCCAATGATAACTATAAAGTAAGAAATAAATTAGAGGTAAACAAAACTTTTAATTCGTATTTACATAGTTTGGAAAAAAAAATTAAATCAATTAGATCAACTTAGAGCTACACAGGTTAATCTCGCGACAAACTTTATATCTCATAAATTTTGTAAAGACGTTTGAAGTTGACATTAAACTTTAATGGAAAATGTTTATTTTATTATTTTTAGTAGGTACGTTTAAATAAAAACTTGTTTGTTAAAAATTGTTTTTTACTTTTAATTTATTGCTTTAGCAGGCGTTAACAGTTCAATGGCTTATAATACGAGGGATATAATGAAGCGCTAAATTAAAATTTTGGAAGCCCGTTTACCTCGAGTAACTACTCGTATGTATAATCCCATCGCAGAATTAACACCCCTTGTCGACGTTGAGCCCTATAAACTGCGAGTGGAAGATGCTGATATGCGGTTGATGGTAGTAGGATTAAGCAGGTACGTCAAATTATAGCCTATCGCACTCTCGTAAGCCCAAATATGCAGGAAAGAATACCATTCGAGATAAAGTCGTAAAACAACCAACAAAACCCATCGGAAGGCATCTTTCTGTCTGATATTTCTACTTGTACACCTTAAAAGAGTTCATTCAGATCTAGGCACTCGTAAAAGTTGGCTTTATTCCACTCCACCTAGCCGTAGTGCATCAGTACTTTCGTAATAAAATTTTTAAAATAAGTGTGCCTTGCCAAAAATGTAGAGTTTTATGCGGTCATAAAAAATATTAGGAAGAATTACCCGCTTGCTTCATAATTGTAAGGCAACTACAATAAGTGTAGGATGTTAGGAATGCTGAGTGTGAGGAGGAAGTTTAAGCGGCGGCGGCGACCTAGCAAGCATGTCACTGCTCTCACGTGCCGTAACGGGCGTACCAGGCATTCCACTGCGGCCTCACGACAACAGCCGGCCCGCGGGACCAAGGTACGAGCTCGTAGCTCCTTTCATAGTTGTTTAATGTTGGCGTCACCATTTCATCCATTATCCATTCTCGAGGTTACTACAGCACTTGGTACATAGTTTTTACGGTTTGGAACGTTCGGGGGAATGTTTCAGTTCTGTTATATTGTTGTTTGTTTAAGGCTCATTTAATAAAGCCTGGATAATGCAATAGGTGAAGTGCTTTGATTGTTTTCCTTTAAATTTATCGTGCTTTTAAATAGTAAAAAAACGCATTGCTAATTGATTACAATCATCATTCATCATTTCAGCCATAAAACGTCCACTGATGAACACAGGCCGTATGGGGTAGTTGCCATACTCACCACGCTTGGCAAGCGGGTTGACGAGCGCAGTACGGGATGTTGATACTGGGAAAGACGCTGCTGCCCATCTTCCGGAGGTATCCTTTAGCAGGCTCTTACTGCATCCATGGGCATGAGAGGAGGGGTTACATTCTACACCACACGACATTGATTACAATATTTCAAACAAAATAAACTTTACAAAGCAAAATTAAGTTGTCTTGAAAAGCATTTCCATTAACATGTCACATTCCATAAAAAAATGTATGCTCCAAATATGTGAAAAACTTATTGCCAAGTTGCGAAGAAAGACAGTTTCTTAAAGCTTCTTTGTGTCTTTGAATAGCATGATATAGTCAGATGCAGTGAAAAGTACTTGCTGATAATATTGTGACTGGGTTCAAAGGTTCCAAGTGCGATCGCAATGTGAGCTCAATGAGCACGGGAGTGAACGGGTCTTGTTTAGAATGGCGGAGAGCACGAGCTCTTTTCCTTTATCTTAATTTGGAAAATTCACCTTTGCCTTTCTTCGGGTTCCTGATTTCCAACGGTTATTTTCAACTCAGACAGATAAATTTAAAACACTTTCAGTACATCTGTTCGGATATACATTTTTTTAATCTCAAGGTACAATAAATATCTGCGTTGAAACTTTTTCTAATTAACTCTTGTAATTAAATTCCGTGTTGTGGGTACAAAAGTTTATCAATTCAGTTAGCACACAACTCGAAGCGATTAGTCCAGTGGGATGGCCACAGGAAATGGACAATCCAAAGCAATTATGGACGCGATAGAATTAGTCAAATCATATCATGGTGATCGATTACACGCACAGCCCGTAATCACCCGCTGTAATATATCCTCTTGGATAATTGAAATTTAATCAACAGTCCTAATGGGTTTGGACTCGGGCGTTCTCTTACTTTATTGTGTTATCTTAAACAGTTTTTATATTCGATGAAACGTGGTATAAGTGACTTCAACTAATTAGCAGATCCTAGATTTTATGGACCTACAGACATCAGTTCATTTACACAAGATACGATACTAATAAGATTCGAAATGGAAACACCGCAGTTAGTGGTAATATAGCTTTCTGGTCTAGTAACCAACGGTTTTGATTGAAAAACACAATGTATCGCGTTGTATGTTTAGATAGAAGCCGCTGGCCTCTGCTATTTATTACTCCTATGAACACACATACCGATGTTTGCTTTAATTATTTTTGTTACTGCGACCATGCGATTTGTTTTATAAAATAAATTAGGAAGCTCAACCAAACATTCGAGTAAATTAAATTTACTATTTTTTATATTTAATATTTTCTTGCATCTATCCTATGCATTGCTTTTTTTAAACCAGTGAGTAACAATTAGTTTCAATGAAACAAGCCGCTTAGCAGATATTGAGATTGTGGAGGATTTGTTGAGTTCGTAAACCGAAGGTCTTAAAATGTGAACTTTATTCCACTTGCGCCTATAAATCTCGTAAAAGTAAGCTTTTATTGTACTTAATATAGTTACTACGAGTATTAGATATGATTTAGTCTTTCAAAATATACTAGTTTAAATTTCGCGGTGTGTTAACCTATAATAATTGTTGCAAATTTTTATTGTAAGGATAAATTAATCTTAAAGATACGCGATTAATATTTGTAATAACCATAATCATTTTAAGGTGAAATTATGTAAACCAGCCTCCATCGCTATAATTACATTTTCTGTATTATGTATGTATATAATAAATAAGTAAATAAATAATGCTGGACAAATCACACAGCATCATCTAGCCCCAAGCTAAGCAGAGCTTGTGTTATGCCTACTAGATGACTGATATACTTAATACATTATACTACATAGATAGATATTTTTATTATACATAGAAAAACACCCAGGACACCTTGAACAAATATCTGCAGATCGTGCAGACATTTGTCCCGAGGCGGGAATCGAACTCGCAACCCCTTGCGTCGCAGGCGGACTTTCGCCCGCTGCGCCACAGAGCTCGTCAAAGTATATATATTTATATATTATGTATGTATATTATTTTATTAAAAGCTCCATAAAGATAAGAAATAGGAAGCGCGAAAAAACAGATCGCGTAGGCGCCAGAAGGCGTTAAAAGCTTTTGATTTATTAGATTACGGAGACGCAATAAAATTCCACACCAATTCTTCACACAAAATAACATTTACCAATCAACGCCCAAGGACGTTACTGTGATCCCATAACAAAACGTTATAAAATAGCATTAGTTTCCGGATTTTCTTTCCATTTATTCTGGAGATACATTGTAAATCTCGCGTTATTTTTGATCAGCGAAAAACTAATTAAACATAGACATTGTCTTAACATTACAATGTTGAATAAAATTAAAATAAGTTTGAATCGTACAAGTTACTCAGTTTAACATATTTAAAATTGTATTATGGATATAAAAACGTTTTCCTTTCACAAGTTTTAAAAAGAGTGTTTCTATTTCCGCGATCGGCGAAGTCGCCGCCTGCTTTCACATGAATAATTACACAATTCAAGCGCAGTCGTTAAAAAGAATTATTCCAGCTAATGTTCGTCTTGACTTTTGGCGGCGAACCCTAGCGATTTGTCACACAGTCTGGCGGCGGAGATGTTTATTCAAACGAGGAGATTTTATTGCAACAACATAAATCTTCCACCGAGCGAGTGATAGAGTGACGTAAAGACGTAATCACGAGTCAATGTGCTCCACCATTTTTATTCCTTCTACTGTTGTGTTATCGAACGCGGTAAGGTTCCAGCTACACTTGTGTTTTTATACCATAAATATAAACTACGCCTTTCCTTCGGAGCAGTTATTCATCCGAAACATAATAAATGTTGCAAAACAGGACAGAAACAAGCGTTCGTGTTCATGTTTGTAAATGTTCGACATAACAGCGAAATTATGTCAATTCTACTAGAACGGAAATGACTTCTAAACATAATACATTATTCAGAGGACACATAAACCTTTGCAAATTTAAAATAGGGAATTGGAATAGGCCTACGTATTGTTGGCAGCGACCCGGTTGTAAAGCAAGTTATTAATTCAGCTGGCCGCGGTAATTCTGTCAACCTGCAAACATGTCGTTATCATTTTGGGCATTAATAAAACTCTATCTAACATTCCCCACCAGCAAACCGTAAACTTAGCCCACGGGAAATATTAGAATGGCGAATGAAGCGCAGACTGCATAGTGACGTGGCTAATTATCGCGACGAGTACCGCCTATGCACTCCTGAGACCCCGGTTCCGGCGGCAGATATCGGAATCTTATTACGTAACTTATATTATCAACTCCTTCCTCCGAGAGTAGGTGACCTAAAAACTAGTTTTAATAGCAGAGAAAAGCTGCTATTGCTGCCAGCAAGAGAAAACTGGATTTAAATGCAATTGCGCTTGTTTTGTTTCTTGATTTCTAAGACCTTAAATGCCCTACTTACTTTTAATACAGGTACCTAAAACACCCATTCAATGCGCAACTTTTGCTACGCAAGGAATTAATGTAGTATGTATGCTACGAGTAGTGTTGTTAATCAAGACAAAGATTCCCAGTGAGGCACAATTGAGCTTTAATCCGTAAATATCCGATTAACTCCGGACGTACGAATCCCCGAATACCCGCCTGGAATTAATTGAGTATTGGCTAAGCCAAATTACGAGGATAATTTGTTAAACTTTTAACAATATAAACATAAATATATTACGAGTAGATAAAAATTCCAAGAGGGCACGACATATTTAATAAGGTACCTTATATATAACAGATGTGTAATAGAGCGAAAAATAGATTTATTCTATGAGACAAGACAGGAATAAGCGCTCGTTACACGAACTTTGTCCTATGAAACACCACGTGATAACTTATAACCAAATAACTCTTTCGAATACGGATACACCGAGATTTCAATATTGTAATAAGCACCACTCCGTCTCAAGCAACTCAAGAACATGAATAATAACTAGACAACTTCTATAATCCTAATTGATTCGCTTAAAAGTTGGAGTAACTTCTCGAAATCATGTTGTGTATGTTACATACAACTTTTCAATACAATATGTTACAGTTGATTGAGAAAGTTTATCTGATCTTAAAAAGCTACTTAACGGCCTGATGCTACGAGTATGTTTTGGTCTTCAAATCGGCTCTTTAGTCGAGTGGCCCCGGTAAAAACTGACCCTACGGGGCCAGTTGACCTAATGCATTTAATTTATTACTTTTCTTTAGTCGACTGGGCCCATTACTAATTTGAACAAAAAATCTATTGTCTAATTTCAAACCCGAGTACAGATGTGAACAAAACGTACTCATGATAAACAAAAATTAAACGCCATGGTTATACATATGATATTTATGTTTATTGGGTTCTCTTGCTTTACTTAGAACCTAGTCAAAATCAACAATATACAACAATGTAAAATTAAAGTTTTTAAAAGTCACAGTCGTTTGATTAATACTTTATCAAAAGTATTTTAATCAACAACATAAAATTTTAATATTTAAAAATCAGCCTTTTGATATATGTTTCTTTACTTAAAACTATTCAAGAATGCCCTTAACTAATATACAAAAAATGTACCTTAGAATCAGACTTAAAAATATATAAAAAAATAAAACTTTAATTTCTCTAAGCAATGGCCTACAGTAATATTGCCGCTAAGTAATTCGTTTATTTTATAGTCAATCTTTTTTTCTCTCTCTATGGATTCAGGCAACCTCTTTGAAACAATGCAAATGTAAACATCCATAATCTTGCTTTCTAAAAGTGACAGAGTAATAAATCTGTTTAGAAAACTGTACAACACTGTGTATCAGTAAAAAAACAGCCATGAACTTTATCACCTTAGAGAGTATGCATTATAAAGGATAACTCAAAAACTCCTGCTCAGAACTTGATCAAGTTTAAATGGGACCATACGGAAAGCATCGTCATCAAATCATCATAGCATTCAAATAAAAAAATCATCAAAATCGGTCACTAAGTAAAAATTTATGAGGTTCAAAATTATTTTTTTATGTGTTACACATAAAAAAGACAGTCGAATTGAGATCCTCCTCCTTTATGTTGAAGTAGTTTAAAAAATTTAATACATACATACATATAATCACGCCTTTTTCCCGTAGGGGTAGGCAGAGACCACTTCTTTCCACTTGCTACGATCCTTACATACTTGTTTCGCTTCGTCCACTTTCATTATTCCCTTCATACATGCTCTTCGGTTTAGGGTACTCTTGACCTGGCCTTTTTTCAAGACGTCCCTGATTTGGTCTTGAAACGTCCGCCTAGGTCTACCCCTTCCAACACTTTCATTCACACTCGCCTTATACACTTTCTTCGTCAATCGTTCTTCATTCATTCTCTCGACATGTCCAAACCATCTCAGCATACCTTTCTCAATTTTCGTCACTACATCTTCTTTCAGACCACAACGTTTCCTTATCTCACTATTTCTTATCCTGTCACTCAGTTTAACTCCTATCATACTTCTTAACGCTCTCATCTCAACTGCATTTATTCTGCTTTCATGTTTCTTCTGCCATGCCCAACTTTCACTTCCGTACATGAGTGTCGGAACCAACACTCCCTCATGCACAGCCAAACGAGCCTTGTTAGACACCTTCCGACTGTTCATAAAGGAGCGCAAAGCTCCATTAACCATGTTCCCTGCATTCACTCTTCTTTCAATATCACTCTCACACTTTCCATCTCTTGTAAACTTTGAACCCAAATACACAAACTCATTCTCCTGTTCAATTTGTTCACCTACAATCACGATATTGCAGTCTGTCACTGCCTCATCTCTTTCAAACACCATCACTTTCGTCTTCTTTACATTCATCTTCATTCCTTTTCTAACGAAAGCTCCACTCATAGCAGTTACCATCTCCTGCAACTCCTCGGCCGAAGACGCAAGTAATACTTGGTCATCAGCATAGAGAAAACATTTGACGAGTAACTCATTCATTCTCAACCCACTTTCATTCTCTTTTAAATCTGTCAAGCAATTGTTCATGAACAGATTAAACAGCCACGGTGACGCTACACATCCCTGTCTAACACCTTTTTCGATATTAAACCATTCAGTGAATGCCCCGTTTATCCTTACACAAGCACTAGAATCCCTATAAAGGGATTGCAATGCTCGTATAAGGACACTGCTCACACCGTTCACGGACAATGCTGACCACAATTCATTTCTCACCACTCTATCATAGGCCTTTTCTAGATCCACGAACGCGCAATAGACCTTCTTGTTTTTAGCCAAACACTTTTCGGCTATGCACCGCAAGGAAAATACCTGATCCGTACATCCCATTCCCTTTCTAAATCCCGCTTGTGCATCCCATACTTTTTCGTCTGTTTCATTCACAACTCTTTCAATCAAAACTTTAGCATACAATTTACCGACGACGCTGAGAAGGCTTATACCACGGTAATTTATGCAGTCCTGCCGTGATCCTTTTCCCTTATACAATGGCACGATTACGGCTTTGCACCAGTCTTCCGGTACTTGCCCATTTCGCCAGCACAAATTGAAAAGGCGGTACAGCTGGCTAGCCACTATGCCCTGTCCAGCCCTCAGCATCTCGACGGTAATCCTGTCATACCCTACAGCCTTACCTAATCTCATACTTTTCAACGCTTTCACTATTTCATCCATGCTTATCTCACTTTCATCAACATTTATATCAGTTTCCATGGAAGTTGCCGGATGTTGTACCTGCACTTCCTCTCTTTCAAACAAACTAAAATTTAACAACTGTAGTAAAATAATTCTACTGACCTGCTAGACTTTTCACTACACTACACTATTATTTTCTGCGCACAAAAATTACTTCACAGTGACAATTTATGCTACGAGGGCCCTACCATACCTGCACAAATGAGCTTCTTAACTGTGATTGGCTGAATTAAAGAACCAAACCAGAAAAAGGTCTTTCCAGGTACCTATTATTTGTTATCACCATTCCAATTGTTATCGCGTAATGAGTGTTTCTAGTACTTTGCATTTAAAACTAACTGCTATGACGATTAATTATATAATCCATGATAATAACGACAAAAGTTGGAACACTTTTCTTCTTGTCTATTCTAATAACAAATTCTGTAAGCGGGGCCAGTTGACCAATTCAAAATATGCATTAGGTCAACTGGACTCCAGGGGCCAGTTCGAGCGGGGCCAGTTGACCAAAGAGCCTTCAAATCTATGAAGGCAAAAAAACAATTTCATTTGAATTAAATTAGACGAGCTCTGTGGCGCAGCGGGCGAAGGTCCGCCTGCGACGCAAGGTGTTGCGGGTTCGATTCCCGCCTCGGGACAAATGTCTGTACGATCTGCAGATATTTGTTCAGGGTGTTTTTCTACATATAATAAAAATATGTATCTATGTAGTATAATGTATTAAGTATATCAGTCATCTAGTACCCATAACACAAGCTCTGCTTAGCTTGGGGCTAGATGATGCTGTGTGATTTGTCCAGAATTATTTATTATATTTATTTATAGTCATATTATTTATGAGAATACCAATATTGTTTCCCTTTAGGTTTGTGTACCTCTAATGAGCCCTACAATAAAATCAACCCCTTCGGTTTCATGTTTTGCAAGACGATGACCCAAATCCCCCCACTTTGTTAGACTACATATTATGTTGATATATTGCCTTTCACTATGTTGTAACTCATCAAGTGTGGAGCTCCTGACGTGCACCGCGCCAGTAAACACGCCAAGAATAATGCCGAGAAAAATAATGGTGTGACAATAGGTGCTGAGTGACGAAGAAGGATGTGCTATTATTAGCATTAGAACGACTAAAGCATTTCACGTTTCGCTCGAAAGCACTCGTTGTAAACATTTACCCCATTACTCATAATGCTGATTACATTAATCAATAGTTAATCAGCTAATTTTCATACAAAACTGTCATAAAATCCGTCTATTAAGTGGGGATTAGCTTAATTAGCGTTTATTAGTAAGGTGGTCAATGATTAGAACGAGTGCTTTCAAGCGAAACGTGAAATATTTTTTTTGCAAATGGGTTAATCATCGAAGGAATGATTTTACTTTGAATTAAATGAAATGAGAAAAATGCTGATATTATAAAATTCCAGCAGCAAACGATCTCAGTTAGATATTTTGGAGTTTATATAATTTCGGAATTAAATTCAGCGAAGGAAAAAATGCCTACGGAAAGTATAGCAAGTTCGTAGCCATGTTAAAAGATCGTATCAAATTCGTAGAAGAGTGCTACGAATTCGCTTTGATTGCGTTACATCGCTACCAAATATCAGGACCGCCCTGGAAATAAACATTACACCACACTCAATTTATGAAATAAATGAAAATACACAAAATATCTCATTTATATAATAAGGTTCCTGGAAATCTCCGTAATTTATCAAAACAGACCTTGGAATTTGGACAAAGTAGGCGTCTTGATTTATTGAGGTATCTCGTCCTGTTTTATACATGAATGTAAAAAGCTTGTTAGAATACTTCCTATCTACAACTGGACACCCGACTGTTGGTTTAGTATTAACCAAAAACACTTAGTTGGGTTATGCTTTATTTGTTAGTTGACGCAAAAATACTACGTTTTTGTCTCTAAACAAAAAGTTCGGAGTTCAGACATGAGATGTACGAATTCGTTAGACAAAACATGAAAATTTTCTTGAAACTTGATGTTAGTGTTGAGATTATTTTTACATTATTAAATGACGAACCAAGCCGACGGGCCACCTGATGCTAAGCGGTAACCTGTACAACTTCAATACCACGGAGATCACGTTCACTAAGCACGTGAATAACGCTGCATTGCATTGCGCCCGTCACCCTGAGACCGGCGTAGGATAGAGTGGTAATGTCTCATGTGCCCGTAAAGTCACCGGCCCGCTTACTCTTCAAAACGAAGCACAGCAATGCAGACTTAGTGCTTGGCGGGAAAAATAGTTATGGTGTGGGTAATACTTCAGATAACCTCTCTGTGTGACTCCATTTTCCGCATTTAGACTCTAAGGTGGCATTATGTGTGAAATGTCTGGCTAACATAGCCAGACTTCACAACTTATTCGTCCGCGCCAAAAAGAGCGTTAGCAACCGTTGGTTGTGAAGAACTAGCTAGCCAGGTGATGCGGATGATATTTGGCTATAGAGGTATGGCGAATGGTGCGATGATGGAAGTTGGCTGCGGGTTCCAAACTGTTCTTGAGAACTTGAGGTTTCACCCGCGTAGTTCCCGTTCCCGTGAGAATACGGGGATAAAATATAGACTATTAAAATGTTACTGAAAGATAATGTAGCATTCTATTGGTGAAAGTATTTTGAAAATCGGTCCAGTAGTTATTCGTAGATCTTTTTACGTGGTAGATCACATACAATTATTCAGACTAAATCCAGATCGCTACGTAAGAACATATTCAAATGCCTTCATCGAAAGAAGTCGCTCGCTCGTGTTAAGTTCGTGGCGAACAACTTGCGATTATGGAATGCATTGCCTTCCTTATAACATCGTCAGAATCTTTTGCTTTTTTTTAATCAAAACTGCTCAATCAACTTGTATATGTCGTAAAACTGCTTTTATTTATCATATCAGTGTTACTTGTTTTATATATATATTTTTAAGTATATGAAATCGTTATATACGTATGTTGTAACTGTTTAAAAGTTAATATTTTTTAGTAAGTAGATACATCATATTATTTGTTAGGTTTTTATGTATGTACATAGGTATATTGTATATTTGTATTATGGTACACCAGTCTTTTGATCAAGTATATCCTGTCCATCCAAAGGTTGTCTGGAAGAGATCGCTTTTAGCGATAAGACCGCCCGTTGTATGTAGTTAGTGTTATTTGTTTGTATCCTTATATTTTTACATTCTATGGTGTACGTACAATAAAGAGTTTATCTATCTATTTAACTACCATCGTCTGTAATCTTGGAATTGCCGACAATATGGGTTGCCCTGCGTTGTATCCGGTGTAGTGAAAGAAGTTGATATTGAGGCGCACCTTCCAAGATATGAGAGTGGATCTCCACGTGCGTTTTTGGATCGATGTGAACAACCCAGCTTTGTCGAGGACGCTAAGTTTATTTTTTAAAGTTTGTCGTACTCAAACGATAAGGCCAACACAAAGCAATTCAAAAATAGGTATTTCACGTGTCGGTTCACAATTTAATACCTATAAATCGTTGGACATTTAAATATATTAAACAGCAGAAGTAAAATATACGCCAACATAGATCTAAACTACGAACTAAAGTTGGGATTGGGACAGGCGCGACTCCAAACCAATGCGGCTGTACTCATTACTTCTGCAGGCGTACCGAATAACCTCACTTCGGCTAACAGGCGATGCTATTTCAGGAATTCGAAATGAAAGTCCGTATTAACATTCCTATTTAAAGTAAAAGCTACGAGTTCAATGTGTTGATTAGTATATCTCGATAATTCGCTGAACATTTATGTGGTGCTCACTAATTAAGTTCTACTCGTATAAAAGCGCATAACGGAATCGCGGTTTGTGATCTTTTGAAAAAAGAACATACTACCAGGAACCTTGTTCCTATTAACTATTATTTACGATAAGATATAACATCACAAGACAAACATAAAATATGGTTTGAGTTTTTATTATGAATATTTAAAGGGACAATTTATTGGATTCACGTGAATTAAATTGCTATATGGTTTTTTGAACATCGAACTTTTTGCTGCATCGTAGCATTGGTATGTAATTGTGTTAAAATTGCCGCTGATTCGATATCAGAGTTTCAGTAAAGATAAACAGTATTTCAATTTCGTTATACTTTCCTGCCAATATAAAGCATAGCGAATGTTTTCCCATGAAAATTGCGAAATAGATCAAATATTGGCTTTAATACTATTCAAATTAAACACAGAAATGCTCAAATAAATGTTTCGTTACACTGAAATACTTATTCATATATATTATTTATTCATCTTAGGAAGACTATCAGTACGAGATACATCTATACCTAATATATAATGCTGAAGAGTTTGTTTGTTTGTTTGCTTAAACGCGCTAATCTCAGGAACTACTGGTCCTATATGAAAAATTATTTCAGTGTTAACCCATTTATCGAGGAAGGCTATAGGCCAGAAAAATAAAAACAAAAGACAAATAGTAGGCTAGTAATTCACATTTACCCGAATAGATGATTCACATAAATTGACTTTATTTTAGAAATTATAATAAATAAATAAATAAATAAATAATAAATAAATAAATAATAAATAAAGTTTATTTTAATTAATGGAATCAGGCGTTACTTTGCGGAAATCCATGACAATAAAATGCAATAAAAATATTGAGTTTTAATTCCGCTTATGCTGAGATGCAGGAGCACCGCCCTCCCGCCCGCTAATTATGCGCATGCAGGGAGAACTAGCTTGTCAGTGCAGCATGCATACCCAAACCTATACGACGACACGTGTTTCGCCTCTCCGCGAGGCATCATCAGGTGAACGCTGTAGGTGTTGACTGGTTTCCAGTCAACACCTACAGCGTTCACATCATCATCAGGTGAGGGGAACAGCGCTCATTAAGGTACACTCGTCATAAAAATACCTGCTTATTCGATGTATAAAAATATTACCTCTACAACTCGTACCAGTGTTTTTCGCTTTTGCTAAAATAAACTTTAAAAAAAATGCAATAAAAATATTGAGTTTTAATTCCGCTTATGCTGAGATGCAGGAGCACCGCCCTCCCTGTTGACCGGTCAACACCTACAGCGTTCACCTGATGATGCCTCGCGGAGAGGCGAAACACGTGTCGTCGTATAGGTTTGGGTATGCATGCTGCACTGACAAGCTAGTTCTCCCTGCATGCGCATAATTAGCGGGCGGGAGGGCGGTGCTCCTGCATCTCAGCATAAGCGGAATTAAAACTCAATATTTTTATTGCATTTTTTTTAAAGTTTATTTTAGCAAAAGCGAAAAACACTGGTACGAGTTGTAGAGGTAATATTTTTATACATCGAATAAGTAGGTATTTTTATGACGAGTGTACCTTAATGAGCGCTGTTCCCCGCACTAGATCTCTGGAAGGAGTCTGTGTTGCGAGGTCACAGTGGGTCTCTTCTCGGACTCTCTATCGTGACTTCGTCGAAATTTGTGTAAAATAAATGATTTGGCAATCCTGCTATGAAAAAAATTAAGGTCAAGTCCACTATCGAGCAGCTTAAATTTCTGAGATTTCGACAATATTTTATCGATACCAAAGGAAGATAAAATAGGTTGTTTTTCCGAAAAGATCTAGTGGAGCTAAAAAATAATATTTTGCTCAATAGCTCTGGACAATAGATCGATTTATTTAATATTTGAACTAAATATAGCATCAGCAAAGTCACACCTAAGATATAGCGGAAGGAGTTGTCTGGCACAGTTAGGAAGGTTAAGATTTTTTTTTAAATTGACTTTAAATGTTGCTGACCGCAGATGGCCATGATGACATTGTTACCGGAATATGCCGAGCGCAGAAGGCGCCCAGCCGCAAAAGTTAGGATTGGGCAACAAGCACAAAGACACCACTACTACTACGAACCACGGCTTGGACTGCTGCCATATTTTATATGTACTGATGGTTAACGTCCAGGTGCAAAACTGCACCTTAAGACGGAGGAGCGTATTCTTCGGCCCCGCCGGCGGGACCGGTTATTAAACGTGTGCCTATCAGCTAGTGTGGGACGGGTTGACGTCACCTCCGGCTTAGCGGCGGTGAGTTCGTCAACGGGCAAGCCGAGAACGTGTCTCGGTCGACGGAGGAAAGAAGAATTTTCTCTAAATACTTTCTATTCTATTTATGTAAATAGAGTAGTCAGGGTTCCAAATCCGGAAGGTATACCGCAAGTGGAACCGCACATAGGTACTGTAGAGAATCTTGATTGTCTTGACATTTTTAAAATCCTGGGAAGATCGCATTATAATATATTAACATTATTTGTGTGAAAAGGTTGATTAGCAAATTTAGCGTAACGCGCGTTATATATTTTGTTTGCTTTGTATAATGAATTAATATAATATAATTATATTAAATATGTAGGATGTTTCGATGACTAGACTTTATATAATTAATAGAATCAGGCGTTACTTTGCGGAAATCCATATTATTATAATAAACAAAGAAAAATATCTAGTTTTAATTCCGCTAATGCTGAGATGCATATGCACCGCCCTCCCGCCCGCTAATTATGCACATGCAGGGGGAACCGGCGGCTGGAACGAAAGACCCTTTCGAAGAGGTCTTTCGTTCCAGCCGCCGACCAGTCAACATCTCGGCGTTTAACCTGAAGATGCCTCGCGGAGAGGCGAAACACGTGTCGTCGTGTGGGTTTGGGTATGCATGTTGCACTAACAGCCTGGTTCCCCCTGCATGTGCATAATTAGCGGGCGGGAGGGCGGTGCATATGCATCTCAGCATTAGCGGAATTAAAACTAGATATTTTTCTTTGTTTATCATAATGACTAGACTTTAATTTTTCTGGGCCCAAGTCACTATCAGGGCCATAATAATACAGTTTACCTTATAAATAGATATTACTTTTAAGTACAGAAATTAGGTTGTGCGGTAATCAACGACGTGTTAGTACTTGGTGCAAGCTATTATTTAGAGTGCGCTGTCTACTCCACGAATGCTGCCAGAATTTTCACACAAACTCATTGTTGCGAGAATCGACCGACGCGACGCCTGTCTCCAATTTGCGAGAAACAGGGTTACGTTGACCGTCCTTATCTAGAGATGAGAAGCTGTTAGGGAGTATACGCACGACAGTCCGATAGCACGCGTCACGGCAAATTAGCAAAACAATCACTCAGTGTGACGTCATAGCAGAGTCAAGCTGCTGGGCGCAAATCGAGGACGGCACTTCAGACGAGTGATGCTCGAACCCAAGCTGACCTGAATGTGTGTTGACCGGTGCGCATCCATCACGACATCCTGATTAATACATCAGCATTAAACAACTTCCGATTGTGCACTACAAACTAGTTCAAAGCTCGTGAAGTTTGCAACGGTAAGTTACTCTTTGTTAACTGCGTACAAACTGACGTTTGCCCTAAATGGTTGACATGAGTATGAAATGTTAAATGCTTTATATCCTGAAGCTTTAATGTTTAAAGTAATTAATGCGCATGGTACGAGATAGCGCGTTAATAACGCTCTAAACGTGAATTTAAACACAAGAAGGCGGGTCGCAATTTATCAAGAATTTCATGGGTTTTGTTTAATTTATTCTGTTGACGTTGACGTTGGTTTTATATCATCCCATGAGAAAGGGTACGGTCGGGTCCCATGCACTGTCTTAATCGTTTGAACCCCCATACAAATTGAATCGTCATTTTTATCTCTGCTTATTATAATTAAATAAAATTACTTATATTGTAAGTCTTGATAAGGACAAATTGTTAAAAACAGTACAAACTAATTTTAAGATCTTTATGTACAACAATTTTCAATAAATATTTTCTATTCTATTCTATTATATCGCGTTAACACTTAACATGCGCTAATATTTTCAATGAAATATATTTACTTATACATTTTTAGTCTTAGTTTTCTTTAGTCGTCGTTTTAGTCATTCTTTATTGCACAAAAATACAATAATTGCACAAATGGAGCACTTAATGCTTTAAGCATTTATTTATATCCCGTCCAAAGCTTTCTAGCATCTCTTAAATTAAATACCTAGTTAGTTTCCCGATTATGCAAGTACAGCTGACCCTACAGTTGTATTCAAAGAGAAGCGGTAATTTTAGCTTAGTTGCAAACATGATTAAAGCCTGTAGGTTCTTGAAGAAACTTTAGAAGACACTCTCATGGACTTGTCCAAGATAAGAAGTTTCATTTCGCTACATCTTTGCTTCTCAGGATTATTCTTGCATTCGAGCTACAGATCATTATGAATGTAAGAATTACTTTAACAGTATTCGTAGCGAGGCCGCTCGTGTATAACAGACTATTTAATTTATTCTTTTGATACGATGCACTTTGTTTGTCGTTCAATTCACCGCTTTTTTCCATGCTCAGATAAACGAATAGTCGAATCTAAGACGAAGAGACGTTAAAGAGTCGGACGATGTAACAAAGCCGCAAGAAGTATGCGATGAAAGCAAGTTATTAATGTGCCCGGGGTAGAATTAATTAGCGTTGGCGATAGTGCGGCTTGATTTATAACTTTTGATGAGTCTTGTGACCTAAGAACGCTTTGAGTCGTATTTTCCTGTTCTGTAAAAGCAGAAATTAAATTATATAAATTAATTATGCCCTTAAATAATATACCATTTAACGGCACTTTTTCGCGTAATTAAATTAGGGTATTACTAATTTCAGACGTTCCAGGGTCTCTTAGTCACGGTAGACATAAAGCTAGAATTTTGTAGTAACTCTACGGGTAGCGCATGACTACGAGGTCAGGTGTTGATGTATTAAGAAATCTTATCAATCATACTGCAAAGCACCAATCTTAGTTTCAGAAAGTTTTTATATACACCATAACCAGCAATCCGTAATTGCCTATGACTTTTACGCCGTACGATTCTAAGCCGTATCGCTATATAACCTCAGGTTGATTATATCGTAAGTGGTAGGTTACGAGCCTTACTTTAAGCACCTCAAGCACGAAACTTGAATGTGCGCATACAGTTTGTAGGTTCGTAAAACCTATCCTTATGTCTTGTGTGTAAGCCGTAAAAGGCCTTAAACGTCTATCATAAAAAAGCTTCAAATACATACATACATACTTCTGTGGTAGGGGATGGCGATAAAAGTATTCAATTGAAAAAACAAGACCTAAAGCGGAGCCTACTCGAGGTAAGAAAGCTCACTGCTTGGCTTATTTGAGTGGTTTTAGATAAGAAAAGTTTGATTAAAAATGTCTTTATTTTATGTATAAAATTGAATTTTTCAGCAGTAGCAGCGCTTTTGATCTTTCTTTTAAACGTCTGAAATGTGAGGTTGATCCAGTCAAGATAAACACAGACACAATTAGGGAGTCCAAATAAGCATTAAGTACCTATCTGCCTTCCCATACTGTTAAAACAATGTTTGGGAAGAGGTTTAAAGATAAGTTATGATACTTTAGATAGTTCTCTCGAAAACAAATCTATTATAGATTCCTTGATTTTCAAACGGTAAAAATCTTTTACTTCACAGAAAATAATCACTAGTCCGTGCTTAATGAATATTGTCCCAGATCTAAGGCTTCTTATGTACCCTACCATATAATGGTTACCGTGGAAGAAGCCTTATATCTCATCGTGCACGTTTTTACGTAATTAATTAAAAATTCTCAAACATCCAAACAATATCATTTCCCTCTGTTGTAACATAATGGGAAACCCTAGTCGAGTCACATTATATTCACATACACACATAATTAAGTACCTCTCTCGTTATTAATAGGAACGCCAATCTAAAATCGACTTTGCTGGATAAAAATATAAGTACTGTTATTTTTTAACAAGAACACCTACCAGCTCAAGCTACTAAGATAATAAGCGAATTACGTAACTGCCAGAGATGTGGAAAACATTAGTACAGTATTGCTTGCAAAACACGAAGCACAATTTTAATTCTCCAAGCTAACGACTGTAGTCTCATGGGATTTGTTTCGCTCTAGACAGGCACTTACTGGCAGGCTTGTGGTAAATGGCGCGGATCATGGGCGCTGCGGCGGCTGATATTAGCTGATTATTCAGAAGCATCTGTTGCTTACATCCAGTCATTGTATCATTAAACCGATTTCAGTTACGACCGCTTGATGCCAGGCTAAGAAATTTGCCTTAATGAGCGTTTAGCAGCAAATATTAGATGTTTCTGAGTTTTACAGTACAGCATTTTCTTAGTCAATATCAAAATCACAAGGAAACAAACAGTTTAAAAGCTTTTTTTTTTTTAATCACACAGCATCATCTAGCCCCAAGCTAAGCAGAGCTTGTGTTATGGGTACTAGATGACTGATATACTTAATACATTATACTACATACTTAGATAAATATTTTTATTATATATAGAAAAACACCCAGAACACCCTGAACAAATATCTGCAGATCGTACAGACATTTGTCCCGAGGCGGGAATCGAACCCGCAACCCCTTGCATCGTCCTTCGCCCACTGCGCCACAGAGCTCGTCAAATTGCAACATAATATTTTATATATTTGAGATTTTTCTATCAAATTCAATATAAGATCGTTACAAATCGATAAACGAAACACTTGGACGTGTTGACACAGCATTCGAGATTTAATTTTGGTTAAGAAACGGGAGCATTGTAGACTGGCCTGGATTGGGCGTTGGTGCAACATCTGTTGGGGACACTGAGTTTTTAATATGTACGTAAGAATGCAGCGCATGACAGCGCCCGCGGCTGAAGTCACCCAGACATTTACCCTACATACTGATGCAAGTATTACAATTTTATTTATTCTTGCATCCACCCATCACTGAATTTGCGTGCTTGGAAAAATTACAAAATACATATTATTGATTAACAATATTTTTTACAGTAACCTACAATAATTTATTTTATTGACGTAACAAAAACTCTTATATAAATACAGTTTAAAATTAATTCACTTAGGATAATCACTTATAAACAAATCTTCACCACAAGAGATTGTGGGTGTGTCCATAGTATGAAAACTATGTCTGTACACAACCTTCAGATTATAATGAACTAGCTTCTGCCTACACCAGAATAAAAATATCCACTCATACAAAAAAAATCAGATGTATTATATATAATATAGTGGGATTGGCTCAATATTCAAAAGAAATGTATTATAATTAATCCATTTTTAGGGTTCCGTTGGCCCTTATAAGTTTCGCTTTGTCAGTCTGTCTGCGACTTTACGAAGAGACCAATAGTCCTAGAAAGCTGTAATTTTGCGTGAATTTATAAAATAATGATGCCAAGATAACAAACAGTACACAAAAATGCTCAAACATAATGCATTTGGGGACCTCCCATACACGTAAGATGAACTTTTTTTTCTTGATTTTCTTATCGAATCAGGTCGTTAAATAGGTATTTTGAAACCATTTGGGGGTTGCGAAGACAATTTATTGATTATTCGAAATATTTAATTTTTTTTCAAGCGTTTCTCTTTCCTCCTCTCTAAAATCTAAACTGCTGACTTTACAGATCTGAAAAAAACATGGATTTAGTTTTAACCAGGAACTCTCTAGGAAGACTACAACGGATAAGCTAGCTTTTTTTAGTTTTAGTATATTACAATGTTAATATGTTTTAGTACACGTAAAAAGACATATACCAACTTCTAACAGGTACGGGTAACAATGGAACCCTACACAGCGCGTGGCCCGACACGTACCTGGCCAAACTTTTTTCATATTATTTTGTTTAGCGGCCTACTCACTGGACTCATAAACCATAACTCCCTCTATTCGTTTATGACTTGCGGTGTTAATAATAATGTGTTATTTTTAATAGGTATTTAGGTATTGGCCCAATGTGAAAGGAAGGTATCATCGGGACTGAAGTAAGGCCTTAATATATATTATAGACGATTTATACAGCGTTAGCAAACTGGTTATAATGCTGTACAGGACGCTGCAGTGCCTGGGACATTGTTAGATGGATTAGGCTTGCCCAGTACCTATACCATCCTATCAGCTTAGTCTGCTTTACTCAGAGGAAAGAAACAGGTCAATACGTCTGACGCTGACTGAGCCACGGCTTTCCTCACGATATTTTCCTTCACCGTTAAGCACGTGTTAAATATGACACCATCGGGACATCGGGACTAAAACAACAAATGTATTTTGGTATTTGAATAACTGAACTGCGCAACAACTTGATATGGCAAGTTTATTTTACATTTTCCATTAGAATTTTCCAGCAGATTGGGCCGCATAAACGGGTCGATGCAAACGTTATTATAACGATGTTTCAACTAACAACTAACAAAAGAAGGAGGTTCCCAAGTCGATGTGCATAATTGTTTTGTTGTAGTATTTATCTGTGAGAACTCTGACGATAAACATCTAATGGACAGCTTTTGTCGGTAATAAATAATATTATAACTACTAGGTATTGTGTTGGATACAAGGATACAATCTTCCAATTCCCAGTTCAATTTCGGGTCCCTGAACCAGAAAACGTGTTACAAAATAAAAAGCACTTACAGTCTACTCGTATATGACATATTTGTGGCCCTTCAAGACAGCTGCTCGAATATCACTCTAATGTTAAAGTCAGCACTTTACAGCTTCTTACTGTTGTTTTGTGTTTTGTCTAACGTTTCCACTTTGTATAAGATCAAGAAAAGCGACACACACGCAATACAATATTTAGGGCACTGGAAAATGCATGCTTGTACTCGTAATTATGCTTCCAAGGAATTTCTTTACATGCAGTAGCTGAGTGGAGAACTGGCACACTTTAAAAATATGTTTATGATTTCAAATTAACACTTAAACTTAAGCTGTTCCTTGTATCATTTTTGGCAAACAAACGCTATATTGTGTGCTCAGTTTTCGTATTCAACACGTTTTTTAACATTGAATTCTGTATGTAGCTTGAACAAGTTGGTATTTTGAACCCCCGACAAAAAAGAGGAGTGTTATAAGTTTGACCGCTATGTGTCTGTGTGTCTGTCTGTGGCACCGTAGCTCTTAAACGAATGTACCGATTTGCATGCAGTTTTTTTAATATAAAAGCAAAAGGTTTTCCGGCGGCGGTTCTTAAACATGTTTTATCAAAATCGGTTAAGAAGTTTACAAGATATGGGGGGTCAAAGAGGGGATCAATAATTGAATGTTTCCAAATACATATACCCGAGTTCAATGATCAATGCTATCAAGTTAAAGGCAATGATGTGTAGAATGCAAAACTGAAAGTTATATAGAAATCAGTCGAGCCATTCATGAGATATGGTAGTTGAAAAGACAGTTTTCAATTATACCCCAAGTGTGGTAACGTATGAAAGGGGATGATGTGTGAATTGCAAAACTAAGGGTACACATTACAAAAAAAATTAAGGTAAACTCCGAGTCTAGGTAAAGTGTCAAGGTTTACTTAAAATGTTTAATTTTATAAACGTATCACAAAACATTGATAACAACAAATATCAGGTAAATGAGTGATTCATTTCGTGAAATAAACATCACCTCAGATTTGTTACTACCTCAGTTGTTGTTGTAACTGACGAACGCTTCAAGTAGTTATGGCGGCCGTTTATTCTCGGTAATTGCTCGGTTTGCGGCTCGAACTTATGCTTGAGTCTGGTCGTAATACAAGACTGAACTGTTCGTTACAAATTAGTGGATAAGCAGCGCTACAACTCCAAGAGTTTATGGAGTAACGCGTAATTTAATTAAATACGTTAAGCTTATAGTCCTTTCAAGTTTTTGGTATCAAATAATGGAAGATTCAAAATGACATAAAATAAATAAAAGTTGCCAGGATGAAAGATAAAGAACGGTAGTTGAAAATCCGCCTAAAAATTATAAAAATCATGGTGGTGAAAATATGCCTTCGTGTAGTCCACAAAGGCATGTTATATTCATTGTATTTCTCTATGATTTCATTTAGAGTTTGTAGATGGTCGGTTATTGATAGTCCGCGCCGGAAGCCTGCTTTTTCTGCTGGTTTCAAGTTTAGTTGTCTGGAGATACGGTTCTCTATTACTTTAATAAATAATTTGTACAAGTGCGATAATTGGTGATGTTGTATTTATCTCCTTTTTTTATGTAGAATAATTATATTAGAGTGACAAAAGCGATTTGGGAAGCTACCAGTTTTTAAAATAGTATTAAAAGATTAGTCATGTGTGGCAATATTGTTGGCTCTCCCACCTTTAGGGCCTCGGTGGTTATTCCATCTTCTCCCGGCGACCTATTCTATTTCATCCGAGTTAGTGCTCGGTGCACTTCGCTTCCATTTATAAGTGGATTTGTAATTTTTTTGGGGGTCTGAATAGAGTGATTTATAATAGTTTGTACAAATATTCATAATTTTATCTCGATTCTGATGCTTGGTGCCGCTTTCATCTCTGAGACTAGTAATCCAGGATTTACCAACTGAGGAGCCTTGTTTTGCTGTTTTTAGTGATCGGTTGCTTTCTAAGGTAATTTGATATAAATGTGAATTATAATTTCTTATGTCCCATCTAATGTTTCGTCTAACTTTTTTATCTAATGATCTATACTGTACGCTGTTTATTTTCATGTTGGTACGTTCTTCTAATAATTAAATTGTGACTTCTGTAATATGTAGTTTTCCGTTCTTTAACTTTTCTACTTGCATTTTTAATACAATTTTCTATGATATCAAATTGTAATTGTGAGTTTTCTAAGTCAGTTTTTAAAAGTTTAAAATTGTTTTTCAATTCTATATTAATATCTTGTTTACAAACTAAAAGCGTTTCTTTGGTTAGTCTTTTAATGTTTCTATTTATGATATTTAACCCTTTAAATTTTTTGTTTAATTTTATGGTGGCACGGACTGGTCTGTGATCAGAGCTAAATCTATTTTTATTACGAGGTTGGAAACGTCCAACCTTTCCGCAAATCAGACCAGTGTAAGCAACGGTTTATACTGGTCTGATTTGAGGAAAGTATAAAATATATTTCATTTTTATACTGTCCACCTGGAGACACCCATGTCCAGCGTCTTTCGGGCTCTTGAAATTAAAGGTGTTGTTTATTCGTAAGCTTTGTCCAAATGCAAATGAATAGGGTGATCTCCACGTTCGTTTCGGTGGCCAAGTCCGTGCGGGCCTTCGTAATGTATTCGTTATCAAGAGCTTGTCTTGATCCAACGTTCACGTTAAAATCTCCCATAACTATATTCCAGGCACCTCGGTGTTCACTTAATGCCCTATAATAAATTAAACATTTCGCAAATCGAAAAATTATTTTCGAAACCCCTAAATGTTATATATAAATTCATAATTTTTTTGTAGCGTTATCTCGGCGTCTTAAATTTATATGTCCTTGCAAAATTATAGATTTTTAGGTCTTATAGTCTCTTTTCAAAGCCACAGATAGACGGAGAGACAGAAAGACAGACAAAGCGAAACTTTAAACGCTTTTGTGTTATAATTATCATCATTATAATACATAAACTTCCGAATAAACATTTTTGACAGGACCGAGAAAAACCGAGTAGGTTGTTTTAAGCTCGCTACGATTAAAAAGTGAAAAAACTGTTTAAAATGTGATGCCATTTCCTAAACAAACATTTAGATTAACTTGAATATTAGAATATTGGACATTAATACCAGCATTATTTAAAGACTGGTAAAAACAAGCAATAGCTTTTTAACACATTAAACTTTCATCATCACTCATAAATTTAACGCAATACTAGGATGGACCAACATATTTACGCTTTGTTTAACGAAGATTCGAATTTTCATGTTGTAAAAACCGAAATAAATAATAAAAAATAAGGAAGCAAATCCTTATTGAAACCTAGTCTAAAATTTTCGTATTCATACGTTACGATTAGTCACGTAATAATTTTAAGTCGGGTATCATGCCAAGTTTTTTTCACTCCTGGTATAATAAAAAATCCATTCAGCCGTTTTGATGCTACAACGACAAAGAGTTTCCGATGTCCAACCTACATTATATACGCAGCAAAAACATTACCTCCTTCGTCGGGTTACAATATATAACATTCCTTCAATATTTGTAGAGTACCTGCTTAAAAATCATAAGAGGATGTACAATCTTTAATTGAACGTGAAGTAACTTTGAAGAACACTAAGCTCTGCAGCTTATTCAAAACTAAATAAATAACACTAGTACTTTTGGTTTTCTATCTTACTCACGCCTAGATTATTTGTTATTTATTAAAGTAAACGTAAATGGTCATAAAGCAACTATGTCCAAAATAAATGATTTTACCTGTGTCATTTACGCAACGCTGTAAATCAATTCTCCTATTGAGACCAACCCGACTTACGTCGAAAGCAAACGACTGGACACCGACCGCCATTCGCCATCGAAAGATTTACGATCCAAGTTAAAGAAAATTTTATTATACCTTCAATTCCCTTACTGTTTTCGGTGGAGGTAAATAGCCGGTCATTTTGGGGACCGGAACTCGGGAGATTTTGATCATCATTCCAGATAGTCGGGCGCTGAACAGAGTAAGCAATTTAAAGCATTATACTCGTACCTATCTTGACTTAATTATATTAGCTGTACTGAGAGAAATTGCGACTGTAACGTCATTATGAAAAGGCAAGGAAAGGTTGGGTCCGTAATAAGGGCTAGGTCGGGGTAGTATCGAGAGTGCCACGATGTGAAAGGAAAATTATTCGTTGTGATGTATCGTGGCAACGGAGCTCATCGATCAAACGTGTGCGGCGCCACTTAGTAAGCAACGTGCTAGAATGTTGCTTCCGTACACTTCTGATATAGAACTTTCCGGAGCTCCGGCATGTGCCAAACTTCAAGACGTTCGATGACATTACTGATATACCAATATTCACGCCGCGTAACTTTAGAATGCAGTTTTATGATATGTTTGGTACCAGCTTCTGGTCGCCATTATTTCATACTTTTTGCCAAGTCCCTACTTTCTACTTATCCGTTTAGTAGTTACGTTCACGGATTTACTTTAAATAAATTATTCCAGGTGCGTGTCGGGCCATGCGCTGTGTTGGGTTCCGTAGTTACCTGTAGATCTGTAGTTAGAAGTTGCTGTATGTTTTTTTACGTTTACGATAACATAATTAACAGGTATTCATTGAATTCCCGGTTACAGGTATTCCGGTATGTAAAGTAAACCGTATCATTTATTTCAGCGACAATTTATCCGAAACTAAAAAAGTCAGCTTAAGCGTTACAGATTTCCTAAAAAGTTTATGGTTCAAACTAATTTTCTTTTCAGATTTGTAAAGATAGCATTTTAGATTTTAGAGGAGAGGGAGGAGAGGACGTTTGAATAAAAGTTTTATTAATTTATCTCGGCGTTATTATTTTATACGTCCATTCAAAACTAAAGCTTTCTAGGACTAATCGTATTTTCGTGAAGCCGCAGAAAGACAGAGAGACAAGGAAAAACTTTAAGGGTTCCTTGTTACTGCGGAAACCTGAGGGATTTGTAAAAGTCATTGGTTCAACATTGCCGTGGTGTACCGGCAGTAGAATGTTACCCTCCCTCTCATGCTCGTGGATGCAATAAGAGCCTGAGTCTTTCCGTGTATCAACATCCCGTACTGCGCTCGCCAACACGCCTGCCAAGCGTGGTGAGAGTGATGATGAGTGCATCATTACCAATCTTTTCAGCTATCAATCTTTTAGCGTCAATAAGGTCCATGCGGCCGCACTGAATAAAGTATTTTTTGAATTTTGAATTTTTCAGCCGAAAAACCTCCACTACTGAGCACCGGCCTTCCTCATGGATTTCTATGAGGGGTAGTTGCCATACTCACCACGTACTTCAACAACAAAAACATGCAGTATACTGTTTGATCTATAAATCGTTATCTAAAATTGATATAAATATCGGTAAATTAATACAGTATGCATAAAACAGTTCAAAGTAGTAATCACATTGTATCGGGCGTTTAATTTTGGTAAATTTTATTGATGAGACCCATTAGCATAACCAACAAGGATAAACAATTAACTTTAGTAGCAATTATCATTTTAAACTCCACCAACGATATGGCGTGGTAACATGTAGTAAAACTTTTAATCAAGAACGGAAAGGATGCAAAGGCAGAAGAGCTGGTATCATAAGAGAATTTAATATTCACACTCTCTCTGTTTTTAAATTTTCGTCGTAAATAAAGCAGACCAAGATCTCTGTCTTGGCCTGCGACAGATACGTTTCAATAAGCAATCCACCCCTGCCCCGATTTGTCACCATTTTCATCATGACAATAATATAAACAACACGTTAGTAGAGACTAACGTGTTTTGTATCCACAAGACTTCGCTTTTAGATGTACTTAACTGGCTACTCAGTTATTTTTAGTTAAATGAATTTCGAACAATAAAAAAATACTGTTTCAAATAATACAAAAAAATTCTATAGAGACTTAAAAGAAGCAAACAATGCTTTAGTGGTACAAAGCATTCGGACAAAAGCGGAGAGAAAATAGACTCAAGTACGGAATGTTTTGTCCATTTTCAAATAATGAAAAAAAAAACTTAAGAGATCCGTTACTTTTTTTTGATCATTTTTTGTTCAACATCGTTATTTGTACTATTTAATATCTTCAACAATCACGAAAAATATTTAAGTACAGATGCTGCAATTTTCTTGCTGAACTGGCTTGAAGAAAGTTGCCGACAAAACGAATGGAATGAAGTAGTATTTATTCGTACCTAGTATTTATTTTGTTTCAATGTCTTTGTTAAAGATGAAGAAACATACAAAAAAGAGGAAAGGTGACACATCAATCTAGATATTTTAAATGATAAATATGAGCGCTACCCTACCGTAGGCACGATCAAAAATAAAAAAAAACAAGGCAATAATATGTTTCGGCACGTCTGAAACGTCGATGTCTACCTCAGTTAGGTCAGGTAAGCACACGAAAGCCTCAATCCAATTACTGAGCCAACCTTTCTGTAGTAGTTTCGATTCAGAATGTTTATATAATAATGCAGTTTGTAGGAATAGACTGAACTGGAAATAATACTAGAACGTGAGACGAATACGGCTTCTGACGTATATGATGTTTGTTTTTCTATATTTAAATATAAATAAATTAAAAGAAAGAAAGTGAGTATGGCAACTACCCCTCATGGAGATCCATGAGGGAGGCCTTAGTTCAGTAGTGGACGTTTTACGGCTGAAATGATGATGATGATGAAAGGTAAAAAAACTTTTTAAAAAACAAGCTTTTATTTAAACGTGCTAAAAATAATAAAATAAACATTTTCCATTAAAGTTTCATGTCAACTTAAAACGTCTTTACACAATTTATGTGATAAAAAAGCTTGTCGCGAGATTTTAGCAGGTACTCGTTTTTACATTGTTTGAAAAAAAAATCTTGGTATTCTGCCATATAGGATTTAGAGTGACGTAATTTCATTTTTCGAATTAGTCCGCCATCTTGAGTATTCCGCCATGTTGGATGTAGAGTAATGTCATTTAATTTTTCGAATAACTCTCAGCAAGGTCTTTAATTTGATACCCATATTATAGGAGTACATTAAGAATAACTAGTCCGCCATCTTGGATGTTCCGCCATTTTGGATTCAGAGTATCGTTATTATATTTTAGAATTATTCTTAGCAAGCCCTTTCATTTGATACTCATATTGTAGGAGTCCATTAAAAATAACTAGTCCGCCATCTTGGGTGCTCCGCCACGTTGGATTCAGAGTGATCTCATTTCATTTTTTGAGTTATTCTCAGCAAGCCCTTTCATTTGATACCCATATTATAGGGGTACATTAAAATTATGTAGTCCGCCATCTTGGGTGTTCCGCCATGTTGGATTCAGAGTGACGTCACATAGCTGGCCATGCATTGTCATCCAAAGAAAACATGTATACTAAATTTCAGCTCAATTGGTTGAAGATAAATTGAGCTGCAAGATTCCGCGAACAAACATATTACATACATGCAAGTTAAAATAAAAGCTTGTAAAAAACCGCGTAGCCGCTTTAACTGACTTATTTTATTAGATAAAAGAAGGAAAAAAAGATATCCTTTGCGAATCATGCTTGTAAGCCAACACTGCACTGACCTCAGTACGAGCTTGTCGGCTATAGTGCAAAAAGATTGAAACCGCGTACACACGTGTCCCTACTGAAGCTTTCGACGAGTTGTTTGACACAGTCGTTTAATTGGTGCAGTTTCTGACAAACATTCGTGACAACACTTCCCAACTTTTTCGTCCAACTTTTATGAGGAGTGAAATCAAGCTGGATTTTATTGCCTATTCCCAACAGGCGTCCGTTACCCAAGTCCTCATTAGTTAAGTTTGACATGACTTCAGTATCCTTTGTTTCTCAGTCAAAATGTGGGTACCATGATGCTTGTATTTATTAGCAGCGTGCATGGTTCTAAACAAGCTTGAACTACGAGAATAAGTATGATAACACTAGCTTAAGCCCGCCACTTTGCATGCGTTGTACCCGGTTAAAATGTAGATAAATCCTGGTCAACATCTATCTATACGTGTGCAAAATTTCAGCTCAATCCGTAGGGTAGTTTTTGCGTGAAAGAGTAACAAACATCCATACATACTCACAAGCTTTCGCGTTTATAATATTAGTAGGTTACAGTGTTTAAGTTAAAATACAAAAACAAGTTTAGCAAAATTAGTTGCTAAAACGGTATCAGTGAAACAAAAATGCTTCATATAGTTAGACACGAATGTTTGTGGTGGTCCTGTATGTTTGTGGGAATATAATCTGTTAATCTGCTGACTATCGATTTGCGGAATCGGAATGGAAAACACGTTTGTGGAAGCATTTTACGTTATTCATATTTTAATGAAATGCCATGTTGAGCTAAAACAATACGGGGCGCAGTCACTATATCCCGTACGTCACTAATACGCGGACGACTATTATGTTTGATCGGTTATAAAGCCAGGTTTCTACCAATCAACGATAAAATTTTTGTTGAAAGTATTTTTTCACGATTTTATGATTTCGACGGACAATTGGCCATATAGCTGTGTGGATTTCGTTTATCGATGTCAAACTTCCAAAATATTCCATTCTAGTCGATTTTGAATACGATTTGTGGCACACGAAGCTCTCACGTATATATAAATATGTACTCACATTCATCGTGGTCTTTGGCGGTGACAGTGAGGACTGTGTGCTGGATATCTTCATTCTCGTCGACTTCCGCCTCGTACAGGTCCTTGTCAAAGTACGGTGGGTTGTCATTCTTGTCAGCGATCCCAATGCGGATGAACTTTGTCACTGCAAATAAAGGAATTGGGTCAGACCGGGACATGTGACAGGTTAATATCGGCTTTCTTCTTGAATGCCTAACAATGTAATGTTTTATTCTATGTTGCACCGTTTTGACACATAGCGTAAAGTAATGTCGACTTCTATTTAACTCAATACTTTACTCGTAAGTGCCAACCAAGTTATATAAATAATGGAACTTAACGTAACTGTTATTACATAAAGACTGTTAATTACAATTAGTTAAGCTTATAATTTTCTAAGATTGCCCTAGGAGAAATAAAGATAGATAGATAGATAGAAAACTCTTTATTGCACACCACATTAAAAGAACATAAAACAATTTAGAAATAATGTAAAAAACAACACAGGAGTACAAAGGGCGGCCTTATCGCTATGAGCGATCTCTTCCAGGAACTTCTAAAGGAACCATGTTGGGTTCCCTTATTTAGTAAGAATTGTCTATCGGTACGTTTATTTATTTTTGTTATAATTCGGAACGTAATTGTTTGTTTACGCTATGGCGTAAAGGCAACTTTTCAACCCTAAGACGATATCCGGTTTTTTTCGTGAGGAATGCCTCTACCTCCTTAGTCTGGCGTCACGGCGTAGATAGATAGATAAACTCTTTATTGTGAAAACCATACAGAAAAAAAAAACAAAAATAACTAAAATTAACTTAAACTACAACAACAACAGAAATACACAATGGGCGGTCTTATTGCTTAGAGCGGTTTCTTCCAGACAACCTTGGCGTAGTGAACCCGTGAGACGAATAGTTGGGTAGTGGGCACTACCCACTTACAACTTGGAACCCAGAACACGTTCCTAAGGCGGTGCCACATCGGTTCCGGCAGGCGGGTTTCCGACGCTTCTGTACAACCTCATCGAAATAATTAATTTATAAGACAATGTGGAATTATGTGGATCTATTCTATACGGGTATGTGTGAATTACTAGCCTACTATTGTTCATTTCTTTTAATTTGTTCTTTGTAAACCACTACTGTGTATCTATAAGTGGAAACTTATTAATAGCCACTTATTATTATACTTATAACTATTGTGTATCTTGTGCTGATAGTTTCCCTAAGATGAATAAATAAATAAATAAATAATAAATAAAACCTTCCGGATCACATGGTTCGTCCTTGATACAGGGGCAGCACTGGATTTTGAACAACTTTATAACTAGGTAAGTTCTGATGCTGATCAAGTAAACTCTTTTAGTTTTTACCACAAAGCTGTTTTTCAATTGGGAGCAATGGTACTGCTTGGGAACCGACAAGAAGGATTAGGTAGCCACAAAGGAACTGAAAGCGGAGGCGTATTATGAGACTAACAAGGCGTTTTTAAAAAGTAAATTAACTCGTTTTATGATGAGATTCGAGCTTCGTAGCTGAGAGCGGGACTGAAATAGTAGTAGATTGAATAGTTCTAAGGATATAACATGTAAGTACTAATAAGTCAACTCAACAGCGTGACTTCATGTTTTAAACCAGCTTAATAACAATTGCAATTATGGCTGAAATGATGATGAATGATATTTTAAAAGCCGGAAAAACAGTGTCGAAAATAGATTGTGAGTTTTAAATATCCCCTTATATTAAATTGTAAAAGGCCATATTGTTTTTTTTATCGCTAAAATAATATGCAAATAAATCATGACTTCGGCATTATATTCGTATCGTGACATTTTCAGTCGGTAACACAAAAAAGCTTTTAAATCTGCTTGTTATTTAACGATAAACTGGGGTAGGAGTTATCTGGAATCATGAAATTTTCCTACCAGGACTGTTTCAAATCCTTTCGTTTCAAATAAACCGAACAACACGCACATTTTTGGAATTTCTTAATATTGAATAAGAAAATGTTTCTGTATTTTATAATGCCCGTATTTTCAAACAGGCGTATATTTTTAATAGATGGACAGATGAACAGAATATTATTGGTAACCTTTATACACCTTTAAACTAAAAATATACTATTGTTACTTTCAGCGTGAAATAAATCTCACTAATATTATAATGCCGAAAGATTGTTTGTTACGCAAAAACTAGCGTACGTATCGAGCTGAAATTTTGCAGTCGTATAGATGTTGACTAGGATTAACACATAGGCTACTTTTATCCAGGTACAACGCATGCGAAGCGGCGGACACAAGCTAGTTTGAATATAAATTTAGTATTGTTACGCTCCAATAGTTACTTTGGCAATCAAGCTTTACAGAACCTTTTCCAAAGATCACCGAAGTTTCGGAAAAATAATAGAATCACGCAAAAGACGATAAAAATACGTAAATTGAATTTATTTTAGAGAAAATTAGAAATTATTTATTTGAAGATACGTATAGACAATTGGTAACAAATGAACATTTAGCAGTAACGGAGAAAATACATTAAAATAAATTTCAAAGATAAATACTTGTGATGGACAACAAAACGTTATCGATGTAATATACGTATATACGTATCTATAAACTAAAGTCTCAGGCTTACGTGTATCGTTATTAGGACCCTACCTACAAAATCATACTGAGTACATACATTTCGTCGCTGAATAGGCAAAACTACTAAAGCGCCATTTTGGTCAAAATGAGTTATATAATTGGTTCGACTGCATTTTTTTTTCTCTATCTATTAGACCGGGTCTCGTGGCGATTGGAGCATTTTTTTGGCGCTTTAGCATCAAAAAATAGGCGAAAATCTCGAATAATTCCTACGAATATTTACTAATGTGTCCCTTATTTTGGCACATTTTTAATAATTGTCGGTTTAGTATTTCACTCGCAGCAACTAGCTGTATAAAGCCTTATTAGTAATTTTGGAAAACATACTTTTGATAGCCGATGGCCTTTAAACAACTTTCGCTTAAAGCAGTTTTGTTATCACACATCTTTTAGTCAATTAAGATTAAGGAAAAACCACAAGATGTGGTACTTTAGTAGTTTTTACAAATTGAAATCTTGCAAAATCAAGTTTATAGGTAATTTACAAACATATAGATTCCTTATCGGATAATGAAGAATTTTACTGCAGTTTAAGTACTTCTTGGCAAGGATCTACCGATTCAATAAGTGCATTATCAGAAAATTCAAAAAATAATTCGGACAATAATAAAAATGGGAAAAAAACTACAAAAAAGGCAAATCTGAAGAATAAGAATAACGCTGAGAAAGACAATTGCCAAAAGAGAAGCTGAATTTATTTTTGCCATAAGTGTCTGTTTGAAATATTTTATCTCTTAGTAAATTTCGCTTACGAATATCTTTTTTTTTAATTTGTAAGTATTTTCTTTGTAAGAGGACGTTATGATAGTTAACTCTTTAGTATTTAGTGACTCCTTACCGCGAACTTAATTTGGAGATTAGCAATTTTCCTTTGCTGAGTTTTTTTTGGGACTTAGAATATGTATCCTAAAGCGACAGGTAACTCTAGATATAGTTAAAACAAGAACAATATAATATATCCATTGAGTAGATAAAATAAAACCATGATATGTTTCCTTTTACAGCATTTACTTTCACGCAAAAGAAAAAAAGTTGTGACAGGTTAATCACAAAAAAAAACTTTAAATTTATTTTTCTCAAAATAGCCCTCAGGCACGTTAGTAGTTTAGCCTATTCAGCGACGATTTATATTACGCGACTGAGTTTTCGTCAAAGCTTTTCTAACGGCAGCATCCTAATTGGACGATATACCTCTAGAATGAGCTTTAATCCGACTTCTCAGAAGGAGCCTTATCGAAAAAAAACGAATTCTAGACGGAAATTGCTTTCATCTGAGCTACCCCCTAACAATGATAAATTAGGGAACAGCTGCCAGAATGTCCGCCGGCTTTATTAAACACACGGACGCTTTTAAGCTTGGACCCGGTGAAACTATTTTATCCTTGAAGAGGTAAAGCGGGCGGCGTAATACAGAGCCAGTGCACCGCCCTGTCCGATAGGCATTCATTTAGTAGTCCCGCTAGTCGCCACGGCTTCAATTAATCGACGTTGCCGAGCCGAAATTCCGAACTTTGTTGTCGAATCGCAAATATTTGCATTTAAAACTTCGACTCTATTTGTATTCTTGTTGACTACAAGAATGGAGTGGGGCCGTTGTTTTCAATTTAAGCACTCGCACGATCATAAGTGAAACTTAATGCAGTAGTAATTTAATAGTTTAATAGTATTTATTAGTAAGTTGTAAGTGTAATAGTATTTAGTATAAGTTGCAGTAGTATTTAATAGTAATAGCAGGCAGTAATTTAATAGTTGAAAATATTTCTATATATAGATTTTGTTCCGCAACAACGATCAAATCACTTCCGTAGATTGCTTATAACGAGAATATCTAAACGTAGATTCCTTAGTATCATTGTGCAAGCAAGAAGGAGCCGTCAACCGGAAATCCGGTATCGTTAGGGTCGGAGATTGGCGAATTTACCCGAGCTCGGGTACATGATGACACAGCGCTTGTTCCAACATTATACTTTATCACATCACACTTCTTATGATAATATACATGTGAAAGTTAGGATGGATATCTTACTCTTAAACTCTGTAACTATCCCGCACGGAACGGACCTGATTTGATATTTTTAGGCAGCCATATTTTTCTAGAAGCGTTAAATCAGGCACGTTTAGAGCATCACAATGACATCAGGGGTGAGTTTTTGACAAACACGCGAGGGGCGACTCTACCAAACTTTGGGATAATTTTGCTGGCGAACGTTGCTATCAACTTGCAAATACCCGAAGCCGCCATTTTCTCATAATTAAATAACCCATCGACTATAATATTGGGATTAATAGTCGTTACCATGTTCAATATTCAACAGAATGAGGTAAGTGCTATTTAAGTGTTCAACTTCACCAATGGGTTTGCGTACATTTTACAAAAACAAAAAGTCATGAATTTATTGCAAAAATTTCCAAATGTTTACAAATAGAACCGTTTTCAATTAATAGGGTCAGTTAAGACTAATTACAGTTTTAAAGTACGCGGTGTCATCGTATCGCAATTGTGACATTTCAAGAAATATTGTCAGTTCAGATTCTAATTAAACGACAATGCAATGATCGAGCTAGGTTTACGCGTTTAAGTAATTGAATTTATTTAAAAGCATCAGACTTTGTAGAGTTGTTACTATATTGGATTATCGGGTATTTATCGCGTAATTACCTTTATTTTATTCCCGACGTTTCGACCGGATTACACCTGGTCGTGGTCGCGGGGAGACTGGCGTGCTGAAGTTAACCGCAGCAAAGCGAAGGCATCTTTTCAGACTACCCCCACTTGGTCTTCATAATTAGAAATTTGAGATTTAAGGCCGGTTCACACTGGGACAGCACACTTTGGTTTATTCACACGCCGAGTACAAGACTTGTACGACTTGTAGTGATAGTACACTTAGTGTACTATCACTGGATTCCATGAGGCAGAGTCTGAAGCCGTCTTTACGATTAAAATTAGGATATTTCTTAATTTCAATCGCTTCCCGTACCATTCTCTTGTAGTAGTGCCTCTCGGTGGAAATAATCTTGGGATTGTGGAGTTCGATCCAGTGATTGGGTTCTGAGTCCACTACATGCTCCGCTATAGCTGACTTGTTTACTTGTCGATTTTTGACCGCTGCGATTATGTTCCTTAACACGTTCGGCGACTGTGCGCTTCGTTTGGCCTATGTAAGAACGACCACAGCTGCAATCGACTTTGTAAACTCTAGGTACTTGCAAGGGTACTACATCCTTTGGTGATCGTAGACGCTTAGCCACTTTTGTGTGTGGACTGTATACTGACTTTATTGAAAACTTCTTGAGCAAGTTTCCAATTTTGTCAGTAACACCTTCCACGTACGGCAAGAAAGCTGTTTTGTCTTGCAACTTCAGGGTGTTTTTCTTTGCGCTTACGAGTGGGATGCCATCTTTTGGTCCTGTAGCCATTCCGTTTAAGAACCTCCTGAACATGATCTAGCTCTCCTGGTAGATGTTCAGGGTCATAGAGGTCATAAGCTCTGTTCATTAGTGACTTAACTACAGAATCCAGATGTGACCGATGATGGTGTGACGCAGCATTCAGGTATCGGTCGGTGTGTGTCGGCTTCCTGTACACGGTATGCGATAAGGACCCATCAGAATTCACGATTACTTTAATATCAAGGAAGGCTAGAGATCTATGCTCCTCCATCTCATACGTGAACCTTATCTTAGGGTGTATGGAGTTTAGATGTTCAGTCAGCTGATTGACTACCCCGCTGTCTCCGCTAATCACGCAGAAAACATCGTCAACGTATCTCTTCCATAGTTTTATACCGCAGGCTGTCAGATCTATCAAAGTTTCAAAGTGCTACATCCAGATATTGGCAAGTACGGGGGCCACAGGACTTCCCATAGCTACACCGTCAATCTGGAGGTAATAGAGTTTGTAGAGTTAAACAGACAAGTAACGAGCTCAAAGCAAACTGTTTGTTGTTAGCAGCTTGTTACTACTTAATCAGGAACAAGTTCTTAGCGCAAGTTTACTGACGTTACCGTTATCAAGTATATTTTGTACTTGCTACTTGCTTTCTAGGAAAAAACCTTTGATTACTTACATACATTAACTAAGCATCTAAATAAGAAGATAAACCTGCAACGGGAATTGAAGGCTCGTGCTAATATAAAACTTTGCTGAGTAGATCGTATATTTTAAATTTGATAAAAAAACTTCGCTGATATTAACACTATAATGTTTAAAAGTAAATTGTAAAGCTGCTAACCTTAGCAAAGAATGTTTACCTTCGAACCTTGGTTGAGCGTTGGATGGATGATTTTCAATGCCTCCGCATAATTTTTTGAAAAACATTACCATACATCGGAATACTAGCATTGCTTTGCTCAAATAGCGGACATATTTTATGTTATATTTTTTTTCTATAACATTAATTTGCTTGTGAAGTATCTGTGTGTATGTCAATATTTTTCTTCTATTTCTACACAAAAGGTTTCGACGAACTTCAACTACACTTGTTTCTGATTCTAGAAACAGAATAGTGTTGCTTATTCAGTGCTTTCGCCGAAACACCACGTTTACGCGTTCAATTAATCAATCATAGGCAATCATTAGTATTCCTCTTGGAGAGCAATTTGATTGCTCTCCAAGCCCTTCAGTAACGAGCTCATAAGGGATGATCACTATTAATCGATGAGTGGGAACGGCGTCCAATATTTTAACCGACTTTAAAAGAAGAAAGAGACTGATTTTCTAATTTTTTTTAAGTTACCTCAGAATTCCGTCGTTTATAAACCGATTTGGAAAATTATTTTTGAGTTCGAATAACTTTAAATAAGGTGTAATTTTATTCAAAACTCAGTTTCGATGGTTAACATATAGTTATTGGTTTTGGCATACATATATATAGCTCAAGGTCAAGCATTTGCATTCAATATGCTTTGGTGAAGTGGAACTCATGGAAAAGACCGCAGATGGTTATCGAAACTCTTCAATAATAATAAAAAACACGGGAGACGACATCGAAAGATGGCTAAGATAATTATACCCCTATCCACTAATCATCATACTTACTTACACATTACATCTTCAGCATCAAGGTCATGAAAATGAAATAAAATAATGTAATAGTGTGTACTGGAGTCCCTCAAGGTATAGTTTTAGGTCCTAAATTTAAACTTGCGCCTGGGTTTTTTTTCACTTAATAATGTTTGCTTGCTATTTAACCCAGTATTATAATGTATTTAAGTTCTAATAATAGTATCCATGATAAATCGAGGGAAATACTCATTTTCGCTCTCCGGGTTCTTTTTTTATTCTTTCCCTTTTAAAGAGTATCCTTAGCCAACAGGACCCTAATACATAGCCTACGCCGCGTCGTCTGTCTGTCCGTATGACATAGGTTTATATATAATGTATTATGTAGGTAGCGAAGTATTATCACGCAAAACGCCGAACACCTGTGAAACCGGTGGGAATACTTTGCACTGAAACAACATTAACGCGGAAAAGAAGCGTGTTATCGACAATCTGTAAATAGCTGTTTAATTAGGAAATTATAAAAATGTGTTGCCAATCATACGACGATACGATAATTCGTTGAAGCGCGGTTTAATAACTTCGGTTATTTTTTTTATAGACCTCGTAGTTACTAACTCTAATAAGTTACAAAATCCGGCCTCGCCAAACAAAGGAAGCGCAGCAAATCCTTGTACGAAGCGAAAGGTCGGGTAGGTACGCAAGCCGAAGTCGATATCCTTGCCGATAATGTATAAGAATAAATTACGGCATTCAAAATATATATTGTTAATCCTAACAGTCTTTACGCATAATGAGTTCTTTGAAGTCAAAACAAATTTTTCCTGAAAGCTATAAGACAGGGCAAACGGAGAGCCCCTAACCCCTTCCCTATCAAAGAGCAATGTTTGAAGGTAAATATTTATCATTTCTTAAAGTTTAGCCAGTCTTATCTTAACTTTATTTCTTTGATCGCTTCAAAGGATCGGGCAGGAACAGTACGCAGAGGGTACGTTAAGTATTTTCAGTACGCAGTTTAAAGCGAATTTTAATCTGATGAACCAACAGCATTTTAAAAGTTTACTCGACAAACTAATTTTAATAGCCGTTATTTTATGCACGAATGCCATAATGTATGTATATGTATTGATAATTTTGTTGTTTACGTGCTACAAGGTTTAATTTAAGAAAAATAATCAAAAAACATCTGAGGCTTTCCTAATGACTGGATTCAGATAAACTTGATAATTATAAAACATTGTTAGGTTAATATGTAAGAACGTCCCTCCGTAGAACTGGCTCTTATGGAACATGAGGAATATACTAACGATCTCTCTAAAAGAAAAATCATAAAATTTATCACGGCATCATCATTCTACAAGCTGCGTACTGATAATTAAATTCTTTATCAAGAGGTGCGGAGTGGCAAGACGTGCCTCCGCGCCGTCGTCCCAGAAGGTGGCGCTCAAGAGTCAGAATAATCCCTGTCCTACATAGGCGTTAAGGAACGCCGTAAAACTTAACCGATAAAACTTTTCACGACAATATGTCACTGCATTTACATAACTAAGGCCTTTATCGTGACTCGTGGGAATTTTCTAAAATAGTTTTTACTCCATGATAACACGCCCTCCAAATTTGAAGCTTTTTCGACCAGCAGTATGGATTATGTTGGTCACGAACTTTGTCACTTTAGATGAAAAGATGGAAAACTGACATAAAACTGACCTAGATGCTAAATAAGTTTACAAAACTATTAAATATGACCAAGTATGACTCTTTATTGCTCGGCTTGACTTTTATCATCTCGTACAGGAGTGATTGAAAATAAGTGCAATATTATTTAAAGCAAATTTCTGTCAGACATTTGTCACCTCGCTTGAACACTTGGTAGCTGAATCACTAAAGTATGCTAATCTGTAGGGTCATCCGACTTAACATTACTTTTGCTAGTAGGTCCCGCTGACATGGATTATTCATCCAATTGAACAAAATGTTTCATCTCTGTAGTGAACTACTCCAGCTTTTGGATGCTAGCAAAGCTCTCGTCGGAATTCAGCTTGAATTGAAATGCGCATTGTTAGTACAGCAGTATTCATTCCAAGTTTGTTTTGGAACTTAAATGTTTTCATCAAAGAAAGTGACGACAGTGCCTAACAGTCTTATGAAAAATTATTATATGTCTTTTTTGGAATCAAGTCAAGAGTTCGTTTTACTTTAAAACACTAAGAGAAACATTGTGAGATTTTAGTTACACTGAAAAGTATTAATTAGGAAGTTTTGTATGTTTGCGTTCCCTAGTAGCATGCTATATATTTATCTCGATTTAAATAATAATAATAATATCATACTCATCATCATCATATCAACCGTAAGACGTCCACTGCTGGACAAAGGCCTCCCTCATTGATCTCCAAGTGCTGCGGTTGGAAGCCGTCTGCATCCAACGCCGACCAGCGATTCTTGCCAAGTCGTCTGCCCATAATAATATACTCGATAAGAATGAAATACAGACTATATAAACAATCCTTTCTTTACGACGCACATTAGGTATGTGCACGATTTTCTCCGATAGTAAATTCAGTTAACAATTTACCAGCTCTCCTAACTTTTAAAAACTATAAACGTCGGTATATCTCATAAATAGCGATCCGTCTTTGCGATAAATCGGAGCGATTCAGACATCGTGACTTCTCGCCTCTCACAAGAATCCGTAAAAATCCAACGTCCCCGAGATCGTCTTCTCAGATCCCGAACTACTTCAAGATAAATGAGGATAGTTCTCAGCAATTGAAAAACCAGCGTTAAAATATGAACGTTCCGTTTCTGCTTTGTAAATTAATGTCATTTGTTTGATGGCGGCCATTGTAAAGTATTCACCAACGACTGAATGTACTATGTATGTATGTATGAGGGTTATGAATAGCACTATGTATGTAATTGACGTGACAGTAAATAACAAAAAACCAAATATAGTTTATTAGCAAATTATTTTTCTTTCGTTCTAAGTGAACGTGATTTCTGTTCCTACTCATTTGTGAAGGTAATTTGATAATAAACAAATTCAGCGACACAATTCAAACTATAGTTTGTAATTTTTATAGTGTTTAACCACACTTAAGAAATTATTAACTTTATCAAAAAAACTAGAAGTCGCCCGCGGTTTCAACCGCATCTTTGGTTACTGCTCCGCTCCCGAATATCGTAGTGTGATGTTATATAGCCTAAAGCCTTCCTTGATAAATGGGCTATCTAACACTGAAATAATTTTATTCATAATTCATATCGGACCAGTAGTTCCTGAGATTAGCTCGTTCAAGCAAACAAACAAACTCTTCAGATTTATATATTAGTATAGAAGTATAGATATAGATTACGATTCCGGTAGGATTCAAACCCACGTCCGTCAAATCGATACTTGACGCTTCCGGAATTGCTTTGACCACTAAGCTACAGATCTCATGTCGGGTACCGTTGAAATTCTTGATACTTTACGGTTACGGCTTTAGGAAGCGTCAAGTATCGATTTGACGGACGTGGGACCGAATCCCACTGGAATCGTAAAATTTTCGATAATGTTATTCATTTCTTTGAAACAATTAAAACCAGTTTTGAAACAAATATAAGTTAATATGTTGTTGGTTTTTTGTAACGTGATATTTAACTATTGTTTAATTACGACAAAAAAAGGCATTAATAACGGCATTCATAAAAACCTACATAACACGCAATATGCAGACCTTTATTTCCAATGGGTTACGCGGGAATAGCATTTATGACATCTCGTGCTACCGCAAGGAATTCAGCTTGACATATGTACATACATATTATTATGTATTAACTTCTGGGGTGCTTTAGGTACCTAAACTTGTGAGCACACAAAGCTTTAACATTTGGATGTTGAAGTGGAATTACTTTTTAGCCAAATGTATAGTAATTTGAAGTTTGATAAGTTTGATTAGTTTTACCGGACTGAACTACGTACACTCCCGTACGTAGTTCAGTCCAGTATAAAACTTATTTATCAAGTGCAAACAAGCCACGCAGTCCTGCGACGTGGGTAAGCTTCTGAGGGAGAGATACCGCGTATGAGCAAGTGCTCTTGCAGTACATTCGAACGAATAACACACACTAAATTTAGTGACAGCGTAGCAAATAACCGAGTAAACGGCGTAAGTTGTCCTTGAAAGTATTGTAAATAGCTTTTATATTTTAGTTACGACGACCTCTGTGGCCCGCCGACTGCGACGCAAGAGGTTGCGGGTTCGATTGCCGCCTCGGGACAAATGTCTGTACGACCTGCAGATATTTGTTCGGAGTGTTCTGGATATTTTTCTATAGTATATCAGTCATCGTACCTATAACACAAGCTCTGCTTAGATCAGGGCTAGATAATTTATTTATCAAACCAAAATATTCAGATAGTAGAGATTATTTACTTAAAATAATGTTATGTAAATAATATTAGTTCGAACAGTGCTTCGACTATTTCAACTAGCACCGTTTTTAGGGTTCTGTGATACAACAAAGAACCCTTATAGTTTCGCTTTGTCTGTCTGTCTATCCGACTATCTGCGGCATTACCGAGAAACTATTATTATAAAGCCGAAAGTTTGTTTGGATGGAGTTTTGTTACCTCTTCACGCAAAAACTAGGCTACAGATTGAGCTGAAACTTTGCACACAATTGATGTTGACCAGGATTAACACGTAGGCTACTTTTTATTCGGGTACAACGCTTGCGAAGCGGCGGGCAGAAGCTAGTAGGTATGATATAATAACGTCAAATTAACGGTAAAAATATGCTGAAAAAATAATTGATTTAGGTACCCACACTCGGGTATCCTATTCATACGATTGGGATGTTTTTCTTGTTTAACCCATCGTGTGGGGTATTGTTGAATAGGTATACTATAACCATTTAGGGGTGTCTGCGACATTTTTTCGATTTAGGGTTCCATTAGCAAAATATTAAAGGTTTCAATTATTTTTTAGCGCCCCTTTTTTCCCTCTAAAATCTAACCAGCTGTTTAGATTTAAGAGGATACAAAGAGATGCTAAAAATATAGTATTAGTTTTTAAAATACAAGATTTTGGTGCAATCCGGTCAAAACGTCGAAAAAATAATAAAAAAGGTGCGCGATAAAATCATGTATTTTAAAGTTTTAATAACCCAGTGTAAAAAATTCTTAATTGGATTTATCGACGGAGTTCTAGATAGCAACGCTGAACTTTGAAGTCTCCATATATTATAAGTATAAGATAAAAGAGATAGATAACAGGAAAATACAACCTTTTAAATAGAATTCATCATGCCGCAAAGTAGATTATCTCAGCGATGTAAGGAAATGAACTCGTGATTGGTAACAACCTTAAGCAATGGATCAGGGCTAGAAGAAGCATGTTGATTTCCCTCAGGAGGTAGTACCTATGATATCGCGGTCATTTTCCGTCGTGTTGCGTGTGGTAACATATCACAAGGACCGAAACGACGTTGCCGTGACGTGGGTCCAAATCTAGATTTGCCGGTAATGTTGAAAAACAAGACATTTTACGAGGGTCGGAATTCCCACGTTTTCCGCAACGGAAAAATACAATAAAACCAAACTGTTCCGACTTCAATATTCGATTCTGCACAATAAAACTTAAAATAAATAGAGCAACTATGAGGAAGTCTTACGGAACAGTCGAGTGAAATACTATCATATTACTTTAAGATAAATAAGTGTAAAAACAAAGAAACATTACATTTATTTAAAAAGAACAAAAAAAAAACAATTACCCTTATTTTACCTCAGAGGCGCTTCGCAATCAAATAATATTCAGATGAGGAGCCAGGATAAGACCAAAAGCTGAAAATATTTGTTTTTTCCACAAGACCACCTTTTTAGCATGCGACAAGATATTGAAAACGCCTAAGTAAATGGAATATAGCAGAACCATTATATAAACAGTAAGATTTACTTTGTTATAAACTTACTACTCACATTTTTTTATACAGAATACATAAACAAAAATTGTGAATCGTGAGTTTCCCTCAGCGGTACGATCCTCCGATCGTCTTAACTGGTCCCGTGGGCAAAATTTTTGCCAGTGCGAATTGATGTCTTTCGCCTGAACAGTTATGGATGTCGGTGTCTTCAATTTATTGTTGACGTGGACCATTGTGGCCCTTTCGATAAATAAATAATTCAAGATCCACGCACACCTGAGTTTACAGAAAATATCAATCACGCGTGACACCTAGACACACGTTTGAATCTATTTATACCGAATTCATCTGCGGGTGAATGTTATTGGAAGCAAAACATTTCATACAAATGAAGATTTTCCCCGTAAAAAGCGCTACAGCCATAACTTACAAGAGTACTTCTGAATCCCATCAAGTAAGCTTATGAGAAAATTAGAACTTAACGTTATGCAAATTCGCTAAGGTAGGTTTTAGGAAGCTGAGTTGAAAGAAATCGACAAAGCCTCCCACTGTGTTAGCGAACGGCGGTAAAAAAAGTCTCGGGAGTGTAGAGTGCGTGCTTGCGACGGCCTCTTGACACGTTTTCATAATGATGATTCACTATATCGCAGTTATTAGCGCATTTATACGAATTAATTGCGAGGGTGCCTATTGTCATAATTTATAGCGAAGATAATAGGATCACGGGAGTAGCTACAATTAACTTTTATCGGTATGTATAAAAATGAGATGGTACGGTCTAATCATTCACAATTTATTTTAGTACGACTATGCAGTAATGAAAACACAACTAAGATTATATAAAACAAATGTAAAACCAGCTTTGAAAAACGTTTTAATGCAAACGTAATAAAATGAGACAAGCGATGAAGGGGAATAGATGAAACCTATGCAATATATGTGAGTGATATATTCGTAGGGTAACATTGTACGTGATGATAAGTGTGATATGTAACTAACGCAATATCGGGTTATTGGCAATATCTCTCGCAATTTCTATAGAACTCCAGGTGACGTATTTATTTCTGGAGCATATTATAGTCATGTTGGAGAAATGTAATTTTATATATACATATAAGGAATTGCCGTGGGGTGCCGGCATTAGAATGTTGCCCTTCCTCTCTTGCCCATGGGTACAGTAAGAATCTGCCATTGGATACCCCCGGAAGAGCGTCTTTCCGTGTATCAACATCCCGTACTAGGCGCGCAAACACGCTTGCCAATCATGGCGAGTATGGCAACAACCCCTCATGATCTTAGAGATGAGGGAGTTCTATGTCCAGCAGTGGACGCAAACAGCAGTTCTATGGCTGAGATGATATAAGGAATTTTGTACATAACACTCAATTCTACACCTATTTATAGCAATACTTTTACCACACGAAAGAAATACGTCAAAGTTTTAAACTATTTCCATAAAATACAAAAAAAGTTTTTGAAACATTTTAAGTACCGTTTCCCGTTTGCTGCTGTGGAACCCATCAAAACCCTACAAGATCGTCGTATTGTTAAAGACCAAATGTTTTTGTTCAAAACTCTAACAAACAAATTTGATAGATTCAGAGTTATTGTTGGGAAATATTTATCTGTCTTGTGCCCGATTGTCTTCTCGCAAAAAGAAAACTTTTTGGACCCCAATTACCAGAACAAAGTATAAAAAAAATATGTTTTTAAACAGAGTATGTGACGTATATAATGACAGATTTATTGATATCGATATATATAACATAACTGCTAATGAGTTCCGTAAAAGATGTTATAATAGCATTGCCAACTTTCCCCTCTCCTCCTCTTCTTCCTCCATGGCTACTTGAAGGGCTGGTTTAGAAATGTTATTTTTTTTTTTTAATTTTTAATTATTTGTTATTATTAGTATATATTGTAATTTTAAGTACCTACCCATTCCATAGTTAAAATTGTTTGATATTTTCTTGTGTTTTTGTATAACGTTCACGTTCACGTTTGTTTTCGTAAAATGTATTATGTAATGGTGGAAACTTCACTGGTTTAAGTGTTACTCTTACTTTTCTAAATTGTCTATGTTATTGTACTGTTTGTTTTCCCGAATAAAACAAAATAAAATAAAAATAAAATTAATTAATTATAATTTTTCTCAAGACGGTTGCTTCGATTCGAAAAATTTGCTTCGATCGTTTCTACGGCTTGTAAGTAGGCAAGGCAGGTAGGTACTCGCAAGTCAGCATTTCGCTTTAGAACTTTTCAATACTTTTGTGATGTTTGTCTAGGTACTCTACGAATACGATCCATAAAAGTTTTGTTTTTGAGTCCGGAATCCTGTAAATAATGTCATTGGCGTTGTTTGTTCGCAGTAGAGACGCCATTGGGCGCCATACAATTTATGATGAGTTTTTGATTGTATTTTGGATGATAATATAACGAGTTTGCTATGTTTAAAAAGGCTACCATAGTTGCGATGAAACACATACGATGAAAAAATTGAGCCGTCCCGTGGGACGCCTGACAGATGTGAAACTTAACTCTTAAAATATTAAATCAAACAGGGCAGTGAAAAGGGCAATTATACAGGGTGTATTATAATATGTGTACTAAGCCGAAAGGGGGTGATTCTGACAATCCAAAAGAACAACTTTTGTTCTACGACTTTTCCGGATTCAGTGATTTTCATTCAAGAAAAGACCACGAAAGTGTTAAATTCAACAGCTGATTATACGATAATGACAACCTAAGAGCACGCTGATTCTTGACAAGGTCATTGACCTCCGCGAAGAGTTGCCGTACAGGTACAAATAAAAATACCTATTGTTTTTTTTTATTAAAAACAAAAAAGAATCCGATTATAACCTCAGGATCATTTTTGCATTACACCATCTAGTAAAATTATAAATAAAAAAACCGGCCAAGTGCGAGTCAGGCTCGCGCACCGAGGGTTCCGTAAAAACCTGTAGGTATATAAGACCTGAGTATTTGATATGAATTCCAATTTAATACCTCTACGCGTTCATGAGGAAAGGGGTAGTAAATTTAAAATAAAAGAAAACATTTTTATTATATGATGTAACTAAAAATTTACGGTTTTCGCAATTTTCCCCTTATCTGTGCTATCAGACGTTGCTTCGTACTAAATTTCAAGATTCTGAGTTTTACAGGTAAACTTTCTTGATTCCCTTGCGAGTGTCGAAAATTTGCGGGAATTTCCGGCATAAACGACTGTATCTTGTGATTGCGTTGGCCGCGTTCCTTAGAAAAAGGGTCTTGACAGACAGACGGACGGAAAACAAAGTAATCCTATAAGGGTTCCGTTTTTTCCTTTCGAGGTACGGAAACCTAAAAATACCATATTCCGTCTTAAGGAAGCATCAAGTATCGATTTGACGGACGTGGGTTCGAATCCCACCGGAAACGTAAAATTTTTGATAAGGTTTTTATATTTCTTTGAAAATTTTCTACCTAAGTGTGGTGAAACACTATAAAAATAACAAACTATAAAAAAATCCGATTTTTTTTCTTCTAAAACTACTTGTTTTTATGGGCTGAAACCCCCCCTGTCGGGTTAGTACACGTGTTATAATACATCCGATATTGGACATGCATTTCTTAAGGTAACTTACGTATGTATTTCATTTTCAAGGATTAATATCTAAATAGCTTTTTAATTCATCATTATCATCTCAGCCGTAGGACGTCGACCTCAGGACATAGGCCTCCTAATGGATCTCATAATATCATGAGGGGTTGTTGCCATACTCACCACGCTTGGTAAGCGGGTTGGCGAGCGCAGTGCATGATATTGATACCCGAAAAGACTTAAAGCTGGCCATCGTCCAGAGGTATCCCTTAGCAGATTTTTTCTGCAAGAGTAGAGGGGAAATATTCTACAGTAGGCACCCATACTGCTTTTAAAGTATTATATTATAATGTGATCATTTTCTTGAAAATTAAAATTGTTCTAGTAGTCTATCTTTATAAGATAAAGATAATGTCATCACTTACTTTTCTCTAAACCTCTTAAAGAGGAATAATTCCAGCATAAATTGTTTTGTTATACCTTCAAAGGGATAAGCAGGATTACGGGAGCTAATGGAACGAAGCCCATTCACATCAACAAATTCAGGGATGCTCATGGAATGTTACCGACGACCCAGAGTCCTTCTGCATTATTTTAGGAACTGGGCTGGATAGGTATCGCGGGTCCAATAAACAATACACATCTATGCGGGACGTTAGTGCAGATCTGGTACCAGAATATTTTCAACCAATTTTCACAAAAAAATTATAATTTATACAAAAAAACCTTCATCCTTCCTCTTGAACCACTGTGTTACATGAAAAACATATTAAAATACATCTGGTAGTTTCCGAGTTAAGTTCTCGTAGTAAACACGCATGTCATTTTGACGCGTCATTTTCTCGTCCTAAGTCAAAGTCAAAGTCGATAAGTGTTTATTCAATAGAGCAAAACGCTACTTAGAATAGTCAATTTACATAAGAAGAACAAGACACATTTAAATTGAGTAAAGCACATAATTGAATTCGTTCGCTTCAGATAACTTTTTTCCAAGTGAGGGAAAGAAGTGAACAAGAAACCTCACTCTTTCACTTCTATTCATTGTTACAATTTCTGTCTTGGTATATTATGCTTAATTTAATGTTCGCAAGGATATTGGATACTTTGGATATTGCAAGATGACATTATTTCTTATCGTGGTCGAACCGAGCAACACTCGGCCAAGGGTCAATATCATTAAAATAATCATCTATGGAATAATAAGCGTAAGCTTTTTATTAAAGAAAATCTCATAGAAAACTATGAGATTTTCTTTAATAAAAAGCTTAAACTTACGAATCGATAGTGCAGTTGACAGCTGACATGGAAGCTTATTCCAGAAGCGTACAGTTTGCCATAAATGATTAATTTACTTTCTGGAGTATAATTTTAGGGATGTGCAATTGTTTTTTATTTCTTGTATTTATGCTATGCAAATCACATATCTTGATATAATTATTTCTATTTTTATGTGCATGCAGTAAGTTTTCATAAATATATTGCGATATAACAGTTAAAAATGTTAATTTTCTTAAATCGTTCCCGAAGTGAATCGCGAGGTTTTATTTTATAAATAGCACGTATCGCCCTTTTTTTAAAGGACAAAGACTGTCTATATACAGACAATGTTTGTCCTTCAAAATAGGCCGCCCTTCCCCAAAGCAAGATACCATAATGACATCATACTATGGAAGTGTGATGTCATTAGCTAAAATAAACCAGTCTAGCTGTAGCTTCGTCAGTAATAGATCTTATTGTCCTGACTGCATAAGCTGCTGAACTAAGCCGACCTGCAAGTTCATCAATTTGCAGTTTCCATTGAAGGGTAGAATCTTTGTGTATACCTAAAAATACTGTGGAATTGACGGGATTGAGCATTTCCCCGCCCAACATTATGTTTGTATGATATTCTTTTACAAAATGTAAACTATTTTTTTTTTGACTACTGAAGATTCAAACAATGAAACCGCCTTCGATGTCGATGAGTTTAGTGACTGGGTTACAATTTTGGGGATGTACGCAAAAAATGTATCAAAAGCAAACATCCTTATTTTTATGAAGAATTTAATTATTTATTTTAAGTATGATTTCTTCACTGCATGGTTTCGATTTACCTGTTTCAGTGTTGGTAAGTCTCCACGTTGCTTTTATTTTATCAGATGATCTCATTATTTTGTTTTTTTAAAAACAGGGATTTCGCTGCATGACATGCATTTTTAAATATTTTAGAATAATTACTTACATCCTATCCTATCCTACTAATATTATAAAAGTGAAAGTAAAAATGTATGTATTTATTTATTTATTTATTTAACACTTTAACACATAACAATTGTGTAAGGAGGACTTAATGCTTATGTATGATGTATGTTCCCTTTTCACTTTAAAACTGCTTTACCGATTTGGATGAATTTTAGTACAGAAGTAGATTAGACCATGGAGACGGACATAGGATACTTTTCGTTTCGAAAATTAAATCATAAAGGGTTGAAATAGGGGATGAAAGTTTGTATGAAAAAAAAATATTAAACACATGTTTCAGCGTTAGTTGTAGGGTAGTAGTAGGTTACTTGTAGGGTACTTGTAGGGTAGTAGTATGGTAGTAGTAGGGTAGTTGTAGGGTAGTAGTAGGGTAGTTGTAGGGTAGTTGTGGGGTAGTAGTAGGGTAGTATTTGGGTAGTTGTAAGGTGGTAGTAGTAGGGTAGTTGTAGTGTAGTTGTAGTGTAGTTGTAGGGTAGTAGTAGGGTAGTTGTAGGGTAGTAGTAGGGTAGTTGTAGGGTAAGTTGTAAGTGATGTAGTTATAGGTGCGATACGAAGTTCGCCGGGTCAGCTAGTACTGAATAAATGTTGTATCATGTAACATAAACGCTCTAGTAGCATAAAGATCATTGCGTTTATTTCTAATTTTATAAATTCCAGGAGTAGCCCAATCAATAAACCCGGTTCCATCTCTCGATTTAACCCCTCGCAAGATTTGGCATTTCACCTCAAAAATAGTGAAGATCAAGTAACTTGCAATAAGGCAGAGTATTTTTTCGCGACACATAAAATGGTGCAAGCAGAAGTTTCCACGTTTTCACAAAAAAAAATCTAATTACTTTTGTATGAAATTACATATCCTGAAGATATCTTGAAAGAAGTCGCGACGAGCAGAAGCTATCTCTATCACATCTATACAAACTATAAGTTTTTTACGATAAATTAAATAAGTATTGCCGTGGGGTACCGGCAGTAGAATGTTACCTCTCCTCTCATACCCGTGGATGCAGTAAGAGCCTGCTAAGGGATACCTCCGGAAAATCGGCAGCAGCGTTTTTCCGTGTATATATCCCGTACTGTCCTTGCCAACTCGCCTGCCAAGCGTGGTGAGTATGGCAACTACCCCTCATGGAGATCCATGAACCTGTGTTCAGAAGTGGACGATTAACGGCTGAAATGTTGATGATAAAACCTGAGTATTGCAACAAACTTTAAATATTTTAACAGAGTCGACATCTCTTATGCGAGGATATGTATTCAGCGCACGTTCTGCTATTTAAATAACAGGTAACCAATATACATTTCAGTAATACTAATAATCAATGTCGCCAATCTATCAGGAATGCAAGAAGTTCATGTAAATGCCTGTTTATAATAAACCAATCGGTTCCGAACATCTTGATTACATTTTGCGATTTCTTCAAAAGACTTCGAAGGCTTTTTTAACTACTTTTTCAGATTGATTTATTGTCTCATTTGAATCCTGTGCTGCTTCGACGCGTCTAAACGCAGTCGCAGATTCAGTCTTGCATAGAATAGAAAACGTTTCTTTGTACATATATCGTATATTTCAGGCTTAGGGAAAATAACCGCCTTTGAGCGACGAAGCTCCGAGTTAATATTACGTGTTATAAATAAGGATACGATCCTTAAAACAGATCACATATAAAAGTACTTCGATGTCCATCATTTTTAAGAAACGTCCTAAGTTTTTTATAGCTAAAATTAAACAATTCTCAAACTCGGTCTCTAGGAGAACCCAAAGCGGTTTCTGATTTTTATCATTACGATACTTAACCTTTCATTTAGTATTCAACTTTATTATTTGGTATTACTTTCAGCGTGACATTATCCGCGATCATTAAAATAAGATAAGATTAAATTTAATTAAAAAACCTTTTAACACAAAATAATAACAAATAGGTACAAACTATTTTTTAAACATAGCCAAAATAATACTTGGGCCTAAACTAGGTAGTCCTGTATCTCAGGCAATATGAGCAACAACATAAAATATAAATATAATCACAATATGTACTTCCTACTTTAGGAAAACCTTCCTAGGTTTACTTAATTTCACAACCTTACATTATCCTTATGTTGTGAGAGAGAGCATCACAACATAAGAATAATGATATTCTTTTTTGTTTCGAAAATCACATGAGAATAATTATTCTCTTCGTTGAAAAAACCTAACCCATATTTATATACATACTTAACCACTTTCAATACAAGTTAGAAATCTTCGAGCAAAGCTGCAGCTATTGCTAAATTGAATCTCTACTCGATGCAGTACACACACAGTTACATTTATCTATTTTTGGCCCGTACCTGCAAACTTGTACGTTTCGTGACTAGAATTTGCAATGGAATAAATAATGTTCTTGGAAAATTTACAGTGTCTTCATAATTGGCTACAGTAGTGAAAATGTCACACGAAAATTATTTTATTCATACTGACTCCAAGTAATATAAATTAGATACTGTCATAATAATATGAGCCAAATTAGAAACAACCTCACAAAGAACATTAAAAACTACAGCAAACTCCTCTGATTTGTTCATAACCGTGGATTAGTAAAATCTCTTTAAACATCATTTTACCTTAGAGAATGTGCACTTGAGAAAGTTTTCAAAATATGAGTTAAACTTTCTTACGGCAACATCAACTTTGAGTCTTTATGTTTTAAGCTCGTCATGTTAGAAATAAGTATGCATAGGTAGATACTAATACTAAAGTATTCCTGGCAAAAACGTAGATACAATCGCAGTTTCTGTCTTTTATTATATTAAGTGGTTTTCCAGGAATATGGCTATTCCGGCCACGTTCCTTGTAGATAATTGCAATTACATAAAAGATTGGCTGTTTTGTCCAGTTCCGCAGGCAATAGCCACGACAATATGAGTAGCGCGCGAATTGTGAAAATGAAACTCGTCATCTTACGCCAGTCTAAAATAAAACCAATTAATATTATTATATATTATTAAGAGCCTGTACTGTCCCACTGCAGGGGAAAGGCCTCCCTCACTTCCTAATTAATATAAACCAGTTAATATAATAAAAATACATATTATAATTAGACTGAAAAAGATATTTAAATTAAATGCAAAGATCCCGTTTAATCTGTATAATTAATGTGCTGTACAATGTCTTGTAGTTTACTGTAGAATAGTAGAATAACCTGTAGATTGTGTTTCAACGTCGGTGTACCAAAGTTTGTACATATTTTCAAAGTTTAGAACCCAACAAGTATCTTGGACGTGTCGTCTTAACAGCTCGGCAGATTGGACAGAGTTATCGCTGATACATTATTTACTTCGATGCAACTTATGTTTACGAAGAGCTTGCTCCTATCTAGACGTGCAATAACCAAAATTTGCAACTTATACATTTATTTATTTATACAGCGGGCACGTACATTTGCCTTAATTATTAGAAAAAATTGCAGTGGGGTACCGGCAGTAGAATGTTACCCCTCCTCTCATGCCCGTAGATGCAGTAAAATTCTGCTAAGGGATACCTCCGGAAGATGGGCAGCAGCGTCATTCTGTGTATCAACATCCTGTACTGCGCTCGCCAACCCGCCTGCCAAGCGTGGTGAGTATGGCAACTACCCCTCATGGAGATCCACGAGGGAGGCCTGTGTTCAGAAGTGGACGTTTTACGGCTGAAATGATGCTGATTATGATTAGAAAAAGCTTTTAATAAATATTCTTGTACTCGCAATTAAAAGCTTGTTTGTTCTTATAACACATACTTTTACGAACGAGCTTCTACTGTGTGGATTTTATATTAAAAGTTAATTAAGCTTTCAGAAAACCCTTGTACCAGCAGCCCGCCTCAGTTGCAAATCCCGGCCACATTTACACTTAGAAAAGTTGCTTGGCACAGCCATTTTTCGTCGAGATCATTTGAATTATTAAGGGTCTTTTACGCGAAATAAAGGAGCACCAAGCGTAGAAATATCCTAATAATTTTGCAGATAAATCATGTTTTTTTTCCTTATTAGAATGTGCCTGAAGCAGAAGTTGGAGATTTAAGCAGCTTTTCTACCAGAGATGTGCGAAAAGTCGCGCGTGGTAATAATCCTTTAATTTCATGAACCTTTGGAGCAACGACTGTTACATAAAAAATAGGACTTGCAAGTAGTTGTATCATGAAAAAGCAATCCTATTTTTATATAACCTTTTTAAAACTAAGTCAAATTGGTAATTCTAACCAAGTTGACACACATAAATAAAAATAAAATATAAAAACGCGCGAAATATAATGGACTAATAACATCGTTATATTGAGTATTTTTTGCCTGTCTTTATAGGATAGGCTGTAAAGCCCGATATTTATTTATTTTTTATCATTTACACATGGTAAATCTCTTACGGAATGAAAGGGAAAGACTGATTCAGAGGACAATGGATTTAAATAAATAATTATTTTTCTGACTAGTAATATTTTTTTTTATAAAAGACTAGGGATAGGACGGTTGGAGTACTTTTAGGGACACCTTTGCCCAGCAGTGGGACAGAATAGGTTAAAAAAAATGGCTAGAGATCTCATTAATATTGTATATCCAGAATGGACGAGCTGTGTTACATGTTATTCTTTCGTAATATCTTTTATACAACAGTTCCACACTAAAATATTTCTGATTCTGTTTCCAAACTTTAAAATAACCAATTATTAAAATCTATTTGAAAGAAAACTCTATTAACTAAAATAATGATCGGTTACCGGTATTGTTTCAAAATAAAAAATACTTGTATCTACGTATAAACACAACATATATGACTTATTTGCTCGAATTCTACTAGTTTTCGTTCGACGGACAAAACAACTCATTCTGAGTGAAAAAGACGAGTCATAACAATAAGAATAATTGATTTAAACAGATAGTGTACATTAGGATCCACACTAAGTCGAGGACTTGTGATGTCCTTCTAAGGTACAAGTTACGAGCATTAAAGTAGGTATGTGATAATAAAATGCAATAAAAAAATATTTAGTTTTAATTCCGCTTATGCATAAGCGGAATTAATACTAAATATTTTTTTATTGCAATTTATTGTCATGGATTTCCGCAAAGTAACGCCTGATTCCATTAATTATAGGTAAGTGATGTCCAGTTTGGTTAGTGGGTAGGTTTATGAATCAATAATTGATTACACACACATGCTCGTACTGGTAAAAGTTATATTGAATCGAATCTAATTATTCATAGACAGAAATTCACAAATGAAGCCCCCGATCGGTGCGTGTGACAGAACATGTAGCGGTGTTATACCCGAGCCGCGTACGATCGGCGCGCGTGATGGTTGATATAATTAATATGATCGTTGAATATGTCGGAAAAAAAACGACTCGAAGTTGTTATCGACAAAGCTGCCTAATTCCGCTATAGTTTTACCAAACAATTTATGGTGGATTTGTTCCCCATATAAATGTAATTTATTTAGGGATAGAAGATGACAGAGAACATAGAAATGGTCGCTCAGTAATGTTATTATTTAAAAATATACATAAGTAGACGAATTCTTCTATTCTCATTTCTTATTCCATTCTATTATCAGACACAATTGTATGATAGATAGTTAATGAATACATAAATATGAATATATATGAATATCGATTATATCCTTACCAAATAACATACGTTAGTAATTTATACACAATATATTGTTACTAATATTCCAAGAGTATATTACAAATCTGCCAGGCGTCCCGCGACGACTATATTTTTTACACATGTAGTAATATATTTTCCCAAGAGTAACGAATAGTATTTCAATTTTATAAGTGATACTACGATGTCCTAGGAAACAATGATAAGGAAATTCATTGATTTTGCTCGTTCTTCGTTGCCTGCGAATCGCTAGAAATAATCTTATACACAAAGAGAGCCGCTCACTCCCTGGCTTAACGCGTCCCTTGAGATAAACAATTGCAGGATAGTAATCTGCTGAAGCAGTGCACCAAATAAAGTAAAAAAAAATCAATTTCAAAGGGCAAAACAGAGGTTTTTGCCCTTTGAAATAGATTTTTTCTAACAAATGTATTGTCTTCTGGCTCAGTTAGTCTAGTTAATAGCCGGCTGATACGGGTTTGATTCCTGCCGGGGGACTAATTTTTGTCTCAGGTTTTATTTTTATGTAATCTATCAATCATCTAGTACCCATATACAAGCTCTGATTACTTTGAGGCTAGATGGTGCTTTGTGAAATGTCCCTTTTTATTTATTATCATTCCTATCTCCAAGGAACCCGGAAAACGGAGCCTACCAAGTATTATTGAACAATAATAACGATTATTCTCGGTGCTCAGCTTTAGTATTCAGAGTAAGATGCTACCGTACATATCGAATGTGGAACGGAACATAAATTCTGTCGTAAAATCGGCCCACCGTACATAGTTTGATATAGCAAAGTAAATAAGATTAACCCAAGCCGTGCCTCGGATTTTATTCGGCAATAATTTTACAATAAAACGTATTGACAAAACATTAAAAATGGTGGCAAATGAAAAAGGGTTAAGGCCGACGCTCAAGAAAAGTAATAACATTTATATGGTTTCGAAACTACTGGTATTTAAATCCAAAACAGCACCTAGAGAGTTTCTAAAAAGTTTTAATTAAAACTTTTCGAGTAGCGTTGAAAAACTGACCAGTTTTATATCATGTTTTAGTGTTCTCCGTACTTATGTTTATGTGCGTAAAATTTTACTAACCTACTTGTTTCAGTTTAGAACTACTTCATCACGTGGTTTCAGTCAAAGCCAACATTATGTATCTAACGGAAATGTCGAGCAAAAAATGTATCTTATTACGACCATTAATTAATGTAAACATTCTAAAATTACTTATGTCTGATTGATACAGATTATTTTATAATTGTATTCATTTTTTACTTAGCATTTCATAAATTCCGTTCTTACTTATTGTGCATATAAAACTTTAGATAAGCCATACCCAAATATGTGCTATTCGTCAACACCCAAAATATCTTCAAAGGGTCCACCATATCCGAGTTGCACCAAGGCGCTCACCGCATGGCGCACTGTAAACTGTCAACCGTTGTTATCACACACTTGCACACTTTCAATGAACTAATGGGTCGATAATTCATTTTAATATGTCACATGCCGTATTCTCCGTTGCACTGGAAGAGGTTGAATAATTATCACAAGCGGGATCGTTCGCGAGGCGGGCGGTCGGTGAGGCGCCCTAGTAGAACTGCCGCGCAAAACCCGCCCCGACGATTACCCCACTAGCGGCCTTTGCAAACTCGCATACATTTTGCGAAATTAATAAGTACTTGGACTTACTTGTTGTATAAAGGGATAACACCCGACTACTCCCGTGTTCTTGGGATATTATGAACATTTTAACTTTTGACACTATCATGGTTGTGAACACTACATGTTTACCATGATTTCAATCTTTTTGAGTTTCTCGATATTTCGACACGCTTGTTACTGTCTGTTATGCCAACGGATACCTCTGGAAGATAGGCAGCAGCGTTTCTCCGTGTATCAACATCCCAACTGCGCTCGCCAATCCGCCTGCCAAGCGTGACGCGTATGGCAACAACCACCTCATGATCTTAGAGATCTATGAGTGAGGCCTATGTTCAGCAGTGGACGTGAACAACAGTCTCACGGCTGATATGATGATGATGACATTGATGACACACGCCATGATTACGAGTAAAGACTCAAATCATGGTAAATATTTCGTTATTATGTACATTCTCGTGGTAAAGACGCTTCTTATTCATCTATTTCAGTCGTTCGTCACGGTGTTCTTACATGAATTATTTGGTCTTTAATAAAACTAAGTGGCATAACGCAAATTGCGATGCGATAAGTTCTACACCAATTCAAAGGGTAGAATTGATAAAGATCCATCGTAGTTTTGTGTTTTGCTCTATAACGGAATTTTAGGATTGGGATTGCTTAGGATTACTAAGAACTGATCAAGTTAATTAAGCGCTTACTCTGAATATTAATTTGCCTTTGCATTGCAACTATACCTACATAATTCATATGGTAATACATCACTAGCTTATGCAATACACACAAGATAATTGATCATGTCTTATAAGCCAAAAGTAATGTTAGTAAATTACGACACATATTATAATAACTGTAACTGTAATAATGGGTATGCTTCAAGTGAATGTAACTCTTTTTAACTGCAAAGGAAGTTGCGTGGTAATGGTAGATTTATTATATATACTTGTTATGGAATACAATTGACATCAGCAAATTCCGAAACGAGGGCACAACTTCAAGGCATAATTCCAATAAGTCTCCGCGAGTGACCTTGATGCCTTGAAGTTGTATTCGGTATTAAACTTGCCATCAACTGCGCTATTGTAGCTTCGTAATCGTAAATAAATTAAATTCATTTCGCAAATAATTACTATACTGTACAATAACTCCGGAAGGCCCTTGTTTCGAAATTTACTGATGTGAATTTTATTCAATATCAAGTAAATTGGCCGAGACTTGCAACAGTCAATATACAGTGTTCAGCCCTTGCTTTGGCAAAACTCGGACAATAGACACGTCCGCAACGCCCAAATCATTTAATTTGAGGCATGTTTAGACGTGTATTCAAAGCCGGCCTTAGAACGATTGCCATGTCCAAGGCCTTGGGTATGATTCCAAAGTTTGTGAAAGCATTTTCTGTGTGTGATCAATGATCATCAATAAGCTATGGTGGTCATCCGTCCGATAAAGACTTCATGCCGTAGCAAACAACGAAAACTGTAAAAAGAAATAATAACGATATCATCGACCGTTTACAATTATTGTTAATTTATAGAGCAAAAACGAATCCACCGAAGAAACAATTAGAGCATTAAAAGAGCCTCGTAAACGTTTGTCTACGGTATTAAACGCCGAGATTTTAATCGGAGGATCCGAAGATAATCAATTAGCGACGCGAATGTATCGGACTGTTATCTGTGTAATTAATTCGCACCTTGGTCCGGTAATCGGGGTGATCCACGGAATACGGCATTACCAATCGGATGCCGTAATTTGGTTTGTAAATATTTTGCAATATTAGTGGCAAAGGTCTTAACTCTTTATATGCATGAGAGTGAAATAATTAAAAATCAAACGCGATAAATTGAGTATCTTATTTGTTTGTTTTTAGGGTTCCGGACAAAAATGGTAAAAAGGAACCCTTATAGAATCACTCTGTCTGTCTGTCACAAATGGATTTCTCGAGAATTACTTGCTAACGACTTGAAATTTGAAATGGTTAAAGATAACATTTTTTTACTAATATAAGCATATATAAAAATGCTAAATAATATTGTTATTCTGATTGCAGGGGGTTGGATAGGGGATCTCAAAATGTTTAAGTTAAGTTACTAGGCTGTGTAGGTTATCATATGAAAGGTATTCGCACATTAATAAACAGTTTTTAGCTTTCCTTTACGCTGTATCGTTTTTGAGTTATTAACAATTAAAAATGTTTAAAAAACGACCGCGTCCCCCTTATCTCCGAAGTTTGCGGAGATACACCTCTGATACTTTTATTGCTATTAGAAGTGTATGTAAAGATTACAGGAAATTTATCACAAACTTTCTACTTAGCATACTTTTTTAGAAATCATCGAAAGTGTAAAAAATCTACATAAGTTCCGCTATCAGACAAGAGATGGCCCTGTCAAGTTTCTCCGACAAATATAAACCGCCTTTATCATAATTATATGGCATAGATGGCACGGAACCCTCGGTGCGCGAGTCCGACTCGCTCTTGCCCGGTTTTATTTATTTCTTATTTTGTTGGTTTTATGTACTTCATTCTGTAATTTTTATTTATGTTATTTAATGTGTTTTTCTAGTTGTTCGGTCCGAACTTAGAACGAGTGAGGTTTACTTCATTTATTGAAGTCCCCATTCTATTTGAACGTGATTTTACGTATTAAGCGACTTTTAGCTTTGGACTTCATTGCTAGAATTCTCCAAACACTACAAGTTTTAATTAAACTTTAAGTGCTGTGATCTCGGAATAGATTTTGCCCAATGACATGTCCAGGACATATACAAATACATGTCAAATACGACTAGTGTGGTGGAAAGACTAATCGAGACGCAGCTTTCTTTTACAAAAGCCTCGTGTTGGTTGTCGCAAGATGGCTTTCGTCATGATGATGTGGTGGAACGGGCGCTAGGAAAATTCAAAATAAGATGTCTGCTGAAGAGTTATTCTCGAATAAAAATTCCAGTTACCTCACTACTCACTACTCGCTAACTCTAGTTTTTATAACTTTTTTCTTTTTAATATTTGTTTATTTAGAAATTATATGTAGAACCTAAAATATATTTGTTACCTATGTTTAAAAATTCTAAGTCATAATATTTTAACTTTTACTATGACAACTTAATTTGTAACCTATTTAGTAGTTAAAGTTAATTTGTAACCTATGTAGCTGCCTGTAATTGAGAGAACACTAGTCCATGCTTTTTATTGTTTTCACTTTTGTAATTTTTCTTTGTGTATCTTCTGTTGGTGGCTCAAATAAATAAATAAATGATTGATTTCGTACTTTTTATATAGACGATTTTTTTATGATTCCATTGCAAATGTATAGTTTTTCGATATTTCTCTATATCTACAGTATTTTATTTTATTTTTATTAGGGAAACAAACAGTACATATTTCTTAAGACTAGAGATAAAGTTATATAATACAAAAGCCATTTATAAGACGATATACCTTGACGTTATATTGTACATACCTAAGTTTAACGTGTCTGTAATTGTATCTGTCTAAGGCCACGTAGCTCCTAAACGATATACCGATTTGAATTTAGTTTTTTGTAGGGAGTTATAATTTTAGATGTAGTGTTATTATATTTTGCCGTTCGCACTGTGTGTCACACCGATAGAACGCTCGACTCGTCCAATAGTGTTTGAATCTGATAAGATTGCTATTAATCACGGCACGACTTCCGCCAACTTCCATTAAGCCAGGAGCAAATTGCCGTGTGCTATAAACACAGGCACCGAGCTTTTCCCCACTTCATCGCCACCCGGCCTTGTGGCGCCTGCGATTCCTTGCCACATACATTATGTCATAGAGACTGCTCTACCGTGTATGATAAATTGAATAACTATAATAGTTCTAGTTATGGTTTTTATTGTGGAATAGTGGACTGGCACAAGACCGCCAAAAGTACAAAGAAAAAATACAAATAAGTACAAATACAAGAACGGCGATGATTATGACCTGTAAAGAATTAAAAGGTGACACGATAAAAGTGTGCGTAAGAAACAACTTAACCCTTTGGCTTGACATAATCCCAACCCACGCTTAGCCGTTATTCAATTTGCTCATCCTAGGGTCATGTTCAGAACTGTTGGTATGTGGCACCCGTGTGATACCTTGTCATTAACATCATCGTGTCATATTTGTAATTATTTCTATGAAACAATAAGTACCAGGCATCGAGGACATACCCAATTGGATATGTGCTCGATGGTACCAGGAATAGCGTGAGGAGATCCGCATCCAGCAGTGGGCGGTAACACCTTACTGCTGGAAGCTAATAAGATTAATAAATAGATTTTTCTTTAAATCATTCCTTTCTATTAGCATTGTTATAAGCCGACTTGTTGTCTGCATACTAAACGATTAATTAAGAGGGTCAACAATTTTCGCACAAAGTCAACAAGCAAGATCCGGAGAAACTTCAAAGAAATAGCGAGTCCAAAATGAAAATGGTTTTCATTAATTGTTTGTGAAATTTAATATAATATTAGGGAATGCAATACACAATTTACAGCCCGCCTGGCTTAATGTATCGAGAGGTACTATATGCGTTACATGATTCATGCTAAGCAGGTTACATCTATAATTAATAATTAGTATGATGAAAAATGTGGGATATTTTTTTTATCTATACATACGAGTACCTACATTTCGTAAAAAACTACAGACAGAACCATTATACTCAAACTGATCTAGCCCTCTATTAACTTGTTGTGTTGCTTGAACCATTATATTTTGCCAAGACACACATGTAAGTAAAACGAAAATATTCCGTTTAAGACTTTTATATTAAGCCAATGCCTTGCGTAAATAAAAATATTTTGTATCTCCTTTGACATGTTTTGTGTGGCGAATGGAGTGGCGTCTTCTGTTTATTGTGTTGAAGCATTCAAGTGCTGCAGATAGTCAATTTTCTATAAAACATGTTCAAAGAATTCCTAGGCTATTACAATAGCCTGTACATTAACTAAAGAAAAGTCTGTACTAGACTCTTTTGTTTGCAACGTTTTTAACTGGCTGTAATTATTGCGAAGCTGCGCAAATTCTAAAGGGCACTATAAAAGCATCGTCAAGAAATGTAATATTTTCTAAAGATAAATAAAAATCATACCTATACATTTATTTGTACTCAACGGTTTGCAGAAAATGTTCAGAGGTTAACATGCTTTCAAAAATCCCAAGCAGACCTGTAATGTAGCAAATATTTTATTATACTGCGAATTTGTTTTATTAAAAATAAGACGGTTTCAAGAGTGTTAAAAGTACGAGATTTAAACAAGTAGTAAATAGTACGGGCACTGGTGCGGTCTGATGACCTTACATAATACGAGTGAGTTTGCGGTACGGCGCTGCATGTACGTACTTCGTTTATGAGAATCAGAACATGGAATGAGTTTTACGAACACAAAGTGCGTTTTTTTCCAAAGACATAATAAGAAAAGTTTATCCACTTGCATTGGAATCGTTAGGATGCAGTGCAGACTTTCTCGGCTTAGAAAATCCATAGAATTCGTGTCGGAAACTTTGTTTCTGTAATCTCATGGGAGTTTCCAAGTGCACTAGACTACAAAAGGAAGCTACTCCGATTTTGTGCTTCTAGAGCTTTTTGTTAATATTTAATTGTAATGGAAGTCTGAATGATCTCACTATTATTATCAAGGCTAAAGGATGAGTTAATATAAATTAGGGTGTTTGTTATGACTAATTCATTCAGTGGATTCAATAAACCGATTCAAATAAAACTTTGCAAACACCTTTAAGCATAACGACTGCTTAAGATACAAATAATAAATAAACATATGCAAAGTCTGGAATTTTGGTTTGATTATTAGGTTGTGTTTATGTAGTATTAATTATTATATTCTTACATATACTAATCTGGTAGTAACAAGTTGGGATGAATACACTCCAAATTACCTCTACTATAGAACATTCACATCCTCAGGTTCAGTATCTTTTTGGCAGTAGTAGAACTTTTTGTGACGTGTTCATCCGGGCAAGTACTGCCACGATACCATCTCTATCGCCAAGCAGTAATGTCTGCATAGCTGTATTCCAGTTTGAAGGGTAAGGGGGCCGGGGAAATTATGGGCACATGAGACCTTGCAACTCTGTCTCAGAGTGACGGGCACAATGCAATTCAGCGTTGGTCACGTGCTTCGTGAACGTGATTACGGCGGTATTGCAGTTGTAATAGGTGGTGGTTACCGTTTAACATCAGCTGGGCGTCTTTAAATAACATTTGTATCTGCAGCTATAACTCGTAGAAATATTTAAAACCAAACGGTTATTAGAAGCACATGATAAATGTGCGTGATTCGTTTTCCTGACTTGTTCCGAATTCGGGGGTATGTTTGGGGAAAGTCAATTAGGTGACACAGTTTTACAGGAGATGGGTGGGTGAGGGTCGTAACAGGTATCCAATTTGTAAGCATAGTAGCACACACAATTTTCCAGGTAATGTTAGTAAAAAGTTTAGCAGAAATGAAAACGCGATATCAGTAGGTATTTCATACTAAATAACATGCACAAATTGCAAATTAATACGAACGGTAGTGGTATAAGCATCACTGTGCCAGCACAGCAGCACGGGAATACATATCGAACTATGTACTGTACAGTACACGTGCTCAGGTCCTCAAATACATGATATCCGATCAAACTTACCACTATTTGTGTACAAGACCTTGCGGAGTATATGGGAGTTACATATATGATGTATATTGACATGTTGTAAATTCGTGCAAATATTCATATACCTACAGGTCCCGCGCGGATTTGCCTCAGTCTAAGAAATACCAAGCTGTTTTCTGTTACCTCGTCGATAAACCTAACGAACGATATTGTATAAAAGGGTTATCAAAGAAAGTAGCTTGCATTGTTAAAATTGGCTTTCTAGGAATTTTATATTCAAACGTCTCCCGCTTTTCACATTATTTGAAAGGACATTTTTTCAGATATATAGAACACCGAGCTTAAAAGTTAATAGATAGTTTGTACCAATTTACCTAATGCTTTAATTCAATCTCATTGTTGTGTCTGTCCAGGAGATAAATATATAATGTCACTCACATGCCTTATACCAAAAAGCTTTCAATAATGAATAGTTGTTAAGTTCAAAGTAGAGATACGGCTATTTTAGCAACGTAAATATAAGTGGATAATAAAATGAGCATAAATGATGTATGAATCCTTTATTTATTACCGGACGTATTGACAAGATTCACCTATCGTGTTCGCGGGAAGACCGAATCTTCCTGTATTTTAAATTCCTTTTCTGTACTTTTAATGTATCATCATTGCAAATGATCATTTACGAGTTTTATATTGTACCTGTTATCTGTTTAATTATTTTTGTGTTCCTTCGCATTACCGCCTAGAACCGTGAGATTCTGCCACGAAATACAGTGACTTCAAATAATCAACAAGGTTACCATCACTCTGGTTGCCATGAAGCACACGTCCTCGCCATTAATTTACCCGAACCATTAAATTTTCCGCTGTTTTGACTACCAGTATACATACGTAAAGTGCCCATTTGGTACGAACGGCATCATAATGGTAACATTGTTGTGGTCACCATTTTTTTAATTTTTTGTTCGGTTATATTCAATATAAATATGACGTAACTTAAGAACTTTTAGTTATACTAGTTATGTTACATATTATGATTACGGCTTCGTATTAAATGAAATGGTATAAAAGAGAGGCATTGAAAAAATATTTTTACGTCGAGAACAATATTCTTCTCAATTGTATTTTTTATTCTATTTTGCCTTAGACCATAGATAAGCTTTGACACACACAAAATATTTTCTATTCGCTGCTCCAATAAAAAAAGGAATGGAAAGGACATGGAGGTGGATTTAAATCATCTTTCAAAAGACATAGGTAAACTAAATTGCGAATCAAATTTCTTCGCAAAATTGATTATTATAATATCATTTCATTTCATTCATTCAAGAGGTATTTGAATGTTCTTAAAATAAAACACAAATAATAATAACGAGCATTAAACTATAACAAACATTTTCGGGAATAAAACCATGCATTAATTTCCAAACTGTCCTATAATATCTACTATGTTATATTGTAATGAGCTTCGTAAAAACTAGGATCAGGCAAGCTTAAATAAATGTAGTCCTAAAAGCATTAAAATGAAAGCTAGCAACGTCTGCCTACACTATAAATGGCGTACCAAATGTACACAGACATAGTTCTATTGTTCCGAATATTTTTACGAGTCATGTAATGAAATTTTCCAAGTTCCGTTGCCATTGTACCCCAACACGCTTTTGGTTTGACAAGCTCTTCTAACTTATCAAATTTAAGGTTTTACGAGGGTCATCATATTTGTCATAAATTTTATTCACCACATAAGTTTATTAATTTAAAAAATTCGTAAATGATTTGTACATCTGTTTTTTTCCCTCACTGTGCGTGTTCCGCCAACGCTACGTTGCGTTCAAGTAAAGAGGAAGGAAACTTTTTGTTATCACAAAATGTATTGCTCTGAAGAGCATTAATTCAAACTAAATGTTTCACTTCTCTGATAGCTAATCGTACTCGTAATCTAGTAACGTAAATCTAATAGCTAAATCGTAATTACGCAACAGAACCACTAAATAAAAATAAATAATGCTGCACAATTCACACAGCATCATCTAGCCCCAAACTAAGCAGAGCTTGTGTTATGGGTACTAGATGACTGATATACCTAATACATTACACTACACAGATATATGTATTTGTTTTATTATATATAGGAAAACACCCAGAACACCGTGAACAAAAATCTGCAGATCATACAGATATTTGTACCGTGGCGGGAATCGAACCAACATCTTGCGTGGCAGGCGGACCTTCGTCCGCTGCGCCACAGAAGTCACTGTGAACACATAATAATGCAATGTTGCCGGTATGAAGAGCGTCGATAGCATTTTATAAAATCTAGGATGTCAAACGACGAAGGCAGATGGGTGAAATTATTTAAAATTCATTACGTCATAGCGCCGAGGTAGTTACAATATTACCTCTGTCGTGCGATAGTAATTTACGAGGTGATTGCCGGGTTGTGCTATGAATAATAATAATGCCAATACGTTGTGAACAACAAGCGTCTGAGTTCTCAGTAAACGCTTTGCAGCACCTAACAACTCGCCAAGTCAACAAGCACTTAGGGCGAAACAACAGAGGTATACCAAATTCTTTCATAAAAATGTGCTTGCTTATTTAACAACTTTCTATGCTATAAAGGACTGATGTTTCAGTCACTAGATAAGAGATAGCTTTACCATGTTAAAATATATGAAAGCAGATTTTGATCGTATGACATATAAATCTTATAGTTGAATACCTTTACTAGTGCCTCTGGCATCGAGGACATACCCAATAGAGAGGAAATGTCATTTATTTTGTCTAAACAACAATTCCGCAAAAAATATTTCAAAATTGTACAGAAAAGTACACAGGTCGGCTGTTGGCGCTGTACTGTCAAAGGCGAGAGACAGTTGTCATTGCATTAGTGCAAAGCACTAATGTGTTTCTAAATTCTTATGACCTTATTTCCCCTCTATCGGATATGTGCCCGATGTCCTCTGGTTACGCCGCTTATGTATACTTACTTCTTCTTATACTTTTTCTTTTTGCTGTAATAAATGCTTTTTCATTTTTTTTTCATTTTTATGTTTGTTTGCGGTCGTTTACTGTATCACCTTTATGACGTGCAGAGGCATTGGTTTGGCAATCCTGATTTATTAGCAAAGAGTCACATTAATTGTCAACTGGTGATCTCCCAAACGTCACTGCCATGTGAGTGACGTAGCAGCGCGGATCCTTCTCCACGCGATCCTCCGTCATCATAGTCCTGATCTAAAAACACGCTGACCTGTGCGTTACCGCAATAAACCTCACAGAAACCCAAGTTTTGTGTTTATCTAAGATTCTTAACAGGATTATATTATCGCTGCCTAACTAGCGACATTGCAACCCATCAAGCCCAACTTTTCATCGGTGCATTCTAGATTTCAAGGTGTGTGGCACATATAATAATATGGGACACGTTTGAATTGGCCTGATCATAAATTCGATAATAAGCTTAAGTTTAGCATCGCTGAATCGGCAACTATAGTCTCGGATTTTTTTAATAATCCAGACTTCCGCGTGAAAAGGTTTATCTAGAATTTTTCTAGTTGAAATACAGAATTCTAGAGAATTTTCGCACCAGCCTCTTCAGACGTAAGTGACATGACCCTTGTAAGTTTCATTTAACTTAGATTAGCTACTAGCAATAATTAAGTAACAACTAAACAATTATGAATAGAATGTTTATATAACTATATAACTCGAAGGCCTTAACCGATTCTCCCAACGGGTAGGGCTTAAAATGAACATGGACAATACGAAAATTATGTCGAATGTCCATGTCGTGCCTGCCCCAGTTATGGTTGAGAACTCGGCTCTTGAAGCTGTCGACGCGTACGTATACCTAGGACAAACAGTCCAATTAGGTAGATCCAACTTCGAGAAAGAGGTCAATCGTCGAATCCAACTCAGATGTGCAGCGTTTGGGAAACTTCGCAACGTCTTTTCGTCCAACATACCTCAATGCCTGAAGACGAAAGTCTTCAATCAGTGTGTGTTACCAGTGATGACATAATGGAACCGAGACGTGGTCCTTCACTATTGGCCTTATGAATAAGCTTAGAGTCACTCAACGAGCTATGGAGAAGGCTATGCTCGGGGTTTCTCTACGGGATCGAATCATAAATGAGGAGATACGTAGGAGAACTCGGGTCACCGGCATAGCCAGACGGATTAGTACGTTGAAGTGGCAATGGGCAGGCCATATAGCGCGCAGAACAGATGGCCGATGGGGCCGAAAAGTTCTCGAATGGAGGCCACGGACCGGCAAGCGCAGCGTAGGACGTCCACCTACAAGATGGGCAGACGACCGAATGGTAAGAACCGCAGGTCAGCGTTGGATGCAGGCCGCTTCCAACCGCAGTTCCTGGAGATCAATGAGGGAGGCCTTTGTCCAGCAGTGGACGTCCTACGGCTGATATGATAATGATATGATGATAACTATTTAAAACCTTTAATTGAACTATTAAAAAGTGGTTGTCCCTCAGAACATATTTAAACAAAACATCTTGCATATTTATAGGTATTAAGAACGTTACCATATTTCTCACAAAATTTCTTGTAAAGATTTATAAAACTTTTCTCTCAAAAGGGTTTATATTTTCTGCCTGCCCTAACTACGTTCAATTTATTCTCTCAGCAAAGTATTCATGATCTGTGTTGCGAAAAATACAACAGTCTGAAATCAAAACTTTAAAGTTGAAATAAATCTTGGAAATAATTTGAGTATCGATGAATAATATGTAAACAAAACATTTTACGCTTTTGTAATATAAATACTGACGGTTGCTAAGTAGTTTTAAAGATTTAAATGATAATAGGTATAAACCTTTTCCATATTTTAAAGTAAAATCAAATTCCTGTCATTATTTTAGACTTTGTCACAGTCTATCCTGCAGTGGTGGCCCCGAGGAATCATAATACTTCTCGGAGGACCACTTGGCAGATGGATAAGACGATAAGGTTGCCGCACAGGGACTATGAACTGGTTACAAAAGGCCCAGAGTAGAGCTGGTTGGCGCTTAGGAAGGAGGCTTATGCCCAGCAGTGGGTCACTACGAGCTGATGATTATTCTGCAGAGAAGTCACACTTTAATATAGACTTGGCTTCGACTTAGCCTAGTGCAAGCGTCCAATCGATCACCTCATGCTACGTGAGAAATAGAACACTTTAAGCTCGGTGAAGAGCATGTAGGTACCCACACAAAAGCGCATTGATCTCATGCACCGCGCAGTGAATACTATGCCAATCTTACCCACACAAAAGCGCATTGAGCTGATGCAACGCGCAGTGATAACTATGCCAATCTTCAACACAAGCCATTCTGCCACCCACGATACGAACTCAGTAAACTACTGCTAAATCTTACAATAGCACAACCTATTGCCCGTTACTCGTGTGAGAGCGCACAAAATTTTAATAGAGTTTGAAACATAATAAGATAAAATTTACGGGGTTTAATCGTTGCTCGAGGTAAAAAGTTGCATAAGTTAACCTTATTACAACTTTATAACAACCTCGTTACCAAAAACATTATCTGAGGCTTAATATAGCCCAATGATGTAAAACAATGTAATTTCCTTGGTATAATTACGGTCCATGAAACGATCCGGCCTTTAACTAATGTCGTATAACAACTGACTTGCTACATTTGCCTGTCTTGTAGAAATGTCATGTGAGATGTATGTAATGCAAATTATAATAATAGATGAGTGTGCTAAATTCTGGGGTTGATTGCACGCTCCGTAACGCAGAGGAGATAATACCTTGGAAGATTGATGGTGTTCCGGAGAAGTTTTTCCGAGTGAGAGGAGATGCTACATACATCCTTCAGATAGGCGCTTAGCAAGCAGAACGTAGCAAAAGTAAAATACGCTACGACAGAAACTTATTTATACTGAAGCGAGAATTATGCGTTTTGTGAAACCAATTATATATACGACGTACGTATTATTATACGCTACTATATTATTATTCTGTTCTCTGCAGCTTATCCGAACACAGAATAACAAAACAGTTTTATTGTTTTAAGCTTTTGGTACTGAAGTTCCCCAGTCTTGTTAAAACAGCAGTTTCCATTGACGGTTATTGCTAATTGATACATAATTATGTATCTTTAACCAAATTAAAGTGTATCCCAGGCGTTGCCGTAACCCAAAAAAATAATGATGTTAGAAAAATATCTGTTTGGACTAATACTCCTGTAGACGCTAAATTCCAGACGTAAATGCACGATGAGCTGAGATAATTCAAAACAAAAAGAAATAGAGCCATTCAGTAGGAGGCTAAAGGGTAATAATAATCATCATTGAGGTTGTAACAAATATAGGCGATGTTCAAAGGTAATTTAATACTCACGGGGCCCTGCGCACGTAATCTGCTACATAACGACTCACAAATTGATTTAACAGCTGTGCCTGGTTCAATCTAGTCCTTGTCAGTCTTCTCGGGTATAATTCATTTTACGGTGAGAGGTAAAAACATTTTACAATTTTACCTAAGTTTAGAGAGCAAGTTATAATTAAAATACATGCTTTATGCAAAATATTAAATCTCAAAGTACACGAATTTGTTCAGGATCCTTTGACTTTTTTAATGAGCAAACATTGTTATGTTATAATAATATTATCTAGTGAAGCTTTGTTTCATGAAACACTCCTAAATTCTGTTTCTTAACATAAAATATATCTTTCAATTTGAAATTGGAAAATAATAATATAAAATAAAATTGGAACAGCATTATGTAACATGTAAAAGTCCTAAACTTTGTTTCTTTAGAAATATTTTCTGTTTCAGTCTGTTGCTAAACCGGATGGTTCTACGGAATTTGGGTTCAGTTACTCAAAATTGAACGAAGAATCTATAAGTAAACAGCAGTTTAGAAAGTTAGATACTGAACACGCCTCATTGAACTTTGACTATCCGTACATTCACTTGCGTATCAGTTGGGGTCACCAGTTTTATTTGTTTTATTTTATAACACTATTATTTGTACACATATTTGGTTCTATATTTGTAGTCTGACTGTACATTTTGGTAGGTATATTTGTGTGGTTGATACAAAAACATCTGAATAAAAAATAAAACAAATAAAAAACCACTCTTATCCTCTAATTTTTGGTTTTTTTATTTACATACCAGTGAGTTTTTGCCAGTGCATTGTCGGTAGTTTTTGCAAATGTCCTAGTCCTGATACGAGCTCGTACGCAATGACACTTGTTCGTTTTATCGCTGACCTTTTAAGTTGTCAACCCACTTTCACTAGTCAAATGGAACATAAAAATTATAGTAGTTTGCTATATAATCTGTTAAACGAGTTACTGACAATAGAACATTTCTATGTTCTAGTTTTTAATAAAGCCTTTACAATGTTTGGCTTCATACGCCGTATAGTCGCCGTAAGGTCGTCTGCTGACTTTAAGCGATCTTCCACCCATATTTATTTATATAAAACGTTAGTACGCTCTCAACTGGAGTATGCCGCTCCGGTTTGGTGCCCTTTTTATACCAAGTACATAGAGGCAATTGAGAGGGTACAGAAAAAAATCCTGCGCACGCTTAACTTTAAATGTTATAGACACTATCTTTAGTAAAATAAATCTCTTGCCAATTACAAACTTCTTTCTCTAAAGTCCAGACGTACATATTTCGAGAGGGCCACGTTGTATAATATTGTACATAATAACTATGACTGTATCGATCTTGTCCGGAAACTTTGTTACGTGGTCCCGGGAACCTGCAACCAGTGAACATGTCGTACCCGTTTTCTGTTTGCCCTGCACAAATGCCGAACCAACTCGGGACTTCGTTGGCCGATCCGACGCATGGTTGCTAATTATAACTATAACTTTGAGAGCACAGATATTCTTGCCAGCTCATTATACACTTAAAAAAATCAAATTACTGCAGTAATTTTATCTAATGATTTTAAATCAAAGTTAAAACACTCTTCTTCTTCTATTTACTATTTCTGTATAACGATTTTCTGAACCTTTTATAATTAATATTTATATATTTTTATCTTTATTAATAATTATCATGTAGTATTATTTTGTTAATATTGTAACCGGTACTATGTGGACAATGTTGTGGGCCGCAGTGTTACCGATTTTATTATTTGAAACCCACCTTTTCATGTTAAAATGTTTATTGTGGTTGTTTATTATTCCAAATAAATTAAAATAAAAAAAATCGTTAATTTGTCAACAAAAAAACCGACTTCAATGACAAAATAAAATATTGCTGAAAATATCCATCTATGCTTATTTAATTCCATAAAATTTCATTCCAATGACCCTGATGCTGATGATGATGACGATAATTATGTGTTTGTAAGTATGATGATATGTGAAAAAAAAATACAATCGAATTGAGACCTCTTTTTTTTGAGATCGGTGAAAAAGCAGCGGTAACATCACTTTAAATATATATATTTAAATATATATAATATTATTTAGATTCAAAATATACGTATTTGGGTAGGAAGATTTGTTGACGTAATTAAATATATTTGGATGGCTAAAACAAATAATGAAGAATGTTCGTGCATAAAATATCGGTGGTAACCAAAATGTATTTTAGACATTAGTGGTATATACCAGACCCACATTCAGATCAATATAATAATAGACAAGATTTCTCTAAAACGATATAAAATTTTATGGAACATCACCCGAACCTTTTTAGATTTAGCCCCGCATACCAATAAGGCAATAAATGTTGATCAGGACAACAAAAACAATGGACCGAAATCTATTAGCAGCTGTATTGTTGATAGTATAAAAAAGCTACGAAGTACGGCCTTGTCTGCTTTTACTGAAATGACGACACTTGCGAGGCTTACAGAAATGTAATATTGTGTACGAACCATTCCTATTTTAAAATGTGTTCACCCGATGTCTGAGATCTTTTAGATCTGTCAGAATCCCATTGAGGGCAGAACAATGAGTGTTCAGTCTGTTTTGTTATTTTCTTGTGACGTTTGGGGACCAGAGCACTTGAATAAAAGATTCGTATACCCCAACGGTGTAGGAGTACAATGAAACTGCGACGACATTCGGTGTAATTCGTGAACTACGAGTACCTAGCGACCGCATTGTACCGTTCTACGTAGCTTCTAAATTAAAGGTGAACTACCAAGCTGTTTGGTACATCCAAACCTTAGGTAATACCTAATTGGTTTGGATGTATTCCAATTTTCAAAGAACATTACATAAATGTTTTCAAAAGTGGATTGGGCCTAACACTATTAAGTAATTAGTTATCTACTAGAACGATCGGATAAAAAATCTATAGGAAAAAACCAACGTTGTATAAATCATCTAAAACAACATGGTGACTTTAAAAAACCACGAGGAAAAAAGGTTGTGTCATAAAAGTTTTACCAATACTCATAGTTCGGTAACATCAGTCCACACGAAAAAAAACATTCTCCTCTCAACTTTAAGTTTGCGAATGGCAAATAAAGGAACGGACACATTCGCCATTCGCATACACAAAACGAGATCCCTACCCGGATCTGGAATCGGAGTACGCAAATTGTGATCGTCTCCGAAACGAGTAAGGTTACGCGTCAGTGGCCTGACATTATTTGTCAGAGTGGATCGGAAAGCAATTTCGCCTAACTCGAGACTATTTGTCACACATAAAACGTGATCTATGGGAGAGTCCGCCGATACAACCCTCGCCTTCCCACCGCCAACGACGTGGACTGATTTCCAACATGTGACTCTATAATAGGCTTATTGCTTGACTGACCCCTCCATTTTTTTTTAAATCTGGAGATAAACGACAGAACTTAAGTCAATTGCTCCAAACGTATAACATTATATATTATGTAGTCAGATATGATAGACATGTTTATCGTACTAAAAGTTGAGAAAGTAAAAAACTTTACAAATGTCCCCTTTCAAATATTTTATCAGTTTTTAGGGTTCTGGACCAAAATGGAAAAAAGGAACCCTTATAGAATCACTTTGTCTGTCTGTCTGTCGTAAATGGATATCTCGAGAACTGATGCTATCGACTTGAAATTTGAAATGGTTGAAGATAACACTTTTTCACTAATATAGCATATATGACAATTAAAAAAATATATTCTTTTTTTGATTGCAGGGGGGCGGATAGGGGATCTCAACATTTTTAAGTAAAGTTACTAAGTCGTGTCGGGTATCATATGAAAGGTATTAATTTGCACAATAATAAACAGTTTTTATTTTTCCTTTAAACCGTATTGTTTCCGAGTTATTTTCAAAAATGTAGAAAAAACACCATTCCCCCCTTTATCTCCAAAGTTTGCGATAAACCCGTTTTGAGATAAACCCGTGAAACTTTTGAAGCTAATAGAAGTGAATGTAAACTTTATAGGAAAATTATAGCCAACTCTCTAATTTGTATAGTTTTTTTGACAAGGGGGGTGGAATAAACGTAAAGTTTAGTTGTAAGGTTTAAAAAATAATATGAAGTTACTAGGTTATGTGGGGTATCATATGAAAGATATTCATTTGCACATTAATAAACCGTTTTTAGTTTTTCTTTATGCCGTATTGTTTTTGAGTTATTAACAAAAATGTTGAAAAAACGACCGTTCCCCCCCTTATCTCCGAATTTTGCAGAGATAAACCCGTGAAACTTTTACAGCTAATAGAAGTGTATATAAACTTTATAGGAAAATTATAGCGAAATCTCTAATTTGCATCGATTTTTATACAAGGTGGTGGGGTTTTAATAATTTTTGTCTAGGTCATGTGGGGTTCGCTGTGCCCACTACTAGGCTCCATAAGGTTAAAATATCCTTTAAAGGGCAGTGTATACGCTTCTACAACAAACTCCCAAGTGAGTTGCAGAAGTTATCATTGAATAAATTCAAAAACATTATCAAATGCAATCTGTGCAATAAAGCTTATTATAAAATATCAGATTACCTAGAGGACAAAACCACTTGGGACGGAATCTGCTCCAACTCCGTCAAACGTAACATAAGACAAAATCAAATTGGTAAATGATGACTATAACGACCGAGTTAGGTTCTTCTGTTCGCTTCTTTTCCTAACTCGCGTGTCATCTGAAGTGAACAGATTCAATTATGTGCTTTATTCTATTTATTTGTATTGTTTTATTTTGTAAGTTGTGACGCGTCAATAAGGTCCATGCGGCCGCACTGAATAAAGTATTTTTTGAATTTTGAATTTTGAATATCATATGAAAGGTATTCATCTGCACATCAATTCACAGTTTTTAGGTTTGCTTTAAGCCGTATAGTTTTCGACTTATTTACAAAAACGTTGAAAAAATTGTCATCCCCCCCTTATCCCCCAAGTTTGCGGAGATAAACCGCTGAAACTTTTATTACTATTAGAAGTGTATGTAAAGATTACAAGAAAATTATTACAAACTCTCTAATTAGCACACTTTTTTCAAAATCCTCGAAAATGTAAGAAAATCTACATAAGTTCCGCTATCAGACAAGAGATGGCGCTGTCAAGGTTCTCCAACAAATATAAACCGACTTTATCATATATTACATTGTATGATGGCACGGAACCCTCGGTGCGCGAGTCCGACTCGCTCTTGCCCGGTTGAATTTTTTAAATATGGGAATCTATCGCGTACCTTTTTTATTGAAATTGAGGGTAGTCGTGGATCAAGTTGCGACCAAGAACACTGAAACGTATTCGAAACGTCGGCAAAATAATAAAAAAGTTACGCGATAAAATCCTGTATTTTAAAAACTAATATGTTAACAAATCGCGAAAGTTTAACAAGTTCGCTCTCAAATATCCTTGTAACATCGTTTCGAATAAAGAAGACTGAGTTTTTTGAGTGGCTTGGCATGCGTTAAACTTTCATAAAATAAAGTAAATAAGGCTCTCGTTATCAAATAGGCTCATTGTATCTTTATAACAATTAAGGAATGAGATTAGCAGCTCCAAAAAGTAACTCCGACGTACACTTACAACAGTACAAAATTAAATTTTACCGCTTTATAGTGTTGATTTTAGTATTGTTAAGCAACAAGGCAACACTTGCTTACTTAGTTACATCATGCGAACATAGAATGTTTAGCAACAAAGGACTCATCGTGAGTGCCTTTTTCCATTACTCTGCAGATCATTTATTACTCAGGCCCAAATTTCACAGACACATTAAGCAGTTGCTCGTTAACTTCGTATTCATTTTAAGCGGTTTTTTGTATGTTTAATAAAGTTCTAATGTTTTTTTAATACTGATTTAAATCATCTAAACGAACAGACAACTGTGTATCTATACTAAATGTGTTGTAGGTGTTTACTGCAGTTCCAGCAGCAACTCCATTCTCATAATTGACTGGTACTAATTCATTGAAATTCCGTAGGTAATGCAGTTAGGATGTTTGACAGTGAGCAGGAATGTCGCATCATACAAGAACGACCCGTATACAATACCCATCGGACGTGTTTGCTGTGCCAGCGGCGAATGGAATGGCAAGACCATTTGCACATACAGGATTTTAGGTCGCAGTGACAAAATTGGATTCCCGTCTACAGCCACAGTGAAACAACGCCACGAGTTTCCGATGAAAACTTTATTCTACGCGACTAATGGCGCAGGCACAACTTAGATATATTGCAGCTATAGATACTCTAACTTCTACCGGATGCCACTTTGAGAATTAGCCACGTTTCAAGAGAAAATAGCATCCATTGTCAGTTGATTGTCTATAGAAGAAAAACAAAAGTGACGAACGGGCTTCCATAAAAGATAAAGTGGTGGTTCTTTTTAGATTACTTAAATATAAAGTTTTGTTCTAAAAACAATTTTTGAGAAGTCACGTGTCTTAATTAAAACTTAAAATTATAGGGGAGCTGAGATGGATTACGCGGGGAAAGATAAGGCACAGTCTTGATTGTTTGTTTGAAAGTTACATACATGAAGTTTGAGAATCGCGTTGTTGTCTTAATGTGGGTGAAGCCTTTCTTTCTACAGATTACTGTTAATATTACCATTAAATATTTGTTTTTAACCTCCGACAAAAAAAAGGGGTTATAAGTTTGACCGCTATGTGTATGTCTGTGTGTTTGTCTGTGGCACCGTTGCTCTTGAACCGATTTGCATGCAGTTCTTTTTTATTCAAATGCAGGTTTTCTAGCGGTGGTTCTTAAACATGTCTTATCAAAATCGATTAAGAATAAATGGAGGCTGGAAGAGGGTATGAATAATCGAATTTTTTCAAAATATACCCAAGTTTAATGAAAGGAAATGATGTGTAGAATGCAAAACTGAAAGATATATAGAAATCGGTCCAGCCATTTATGATATATGGGGGGTGAATAATTGAATGTTTTCAAATATACCCCAAGTGTGGTATCAAATGAAAGGGCATATTGTGTAGATTGCTAAACTGAATGTGTACCACATTCGCCACAGTTGAAATTTTCACATTACTAAAATTTAGGGTAGGTACCTACCATTGTTCGGAACCCTCCGTGCAAGAGTCGCACTTGGCCGATTTTTATTCTTAAATCCTCCCCTACCGTGGAGTGCTGGCAGTAGAATGTTGTCTCTCCTCTCTTCCCCGTGGATGCAATAAGAATCTGCATGATACCTCCGGAATATGGGCAGCAGCAGCGACTTTCCGTGTATCAACATCCCGTTCTGCACTCGCTAACCCGCCTGCCAAGCGTGGCGAGTTTGGCAACATCATAGGATAGGCCTATGCCCAGCAGTGGACGTAAAAACATACAGCCACACTTTCACTGTTATATATTATTAGTAGGGATACTCTCTAAACTAATACTACGCGTGAATTAGATATGTCATCATTCATTCATTTCAGCCGTAAAACGTCCACTACTGAACACAGGCCTCCCTCATGGACATCCATCCATGAGGGGTAGTTGCCATACTCACCACGCTTGGCAAGCGGGTTGGCGAGCGCAGTACAAGATGTTGTTACACGGAAAGACGCTGCTGCCCATCTTCCGGAGGTATCCCTTAGCAGGCTCTTACTGCATCCACGGGCATGAGAGGAGGGGTGACATTCTAGTGCCGGCACCCCACAGCATTAGATATGTGATCAAGATTAATTGACCTCTTTGACAATGGTTCCTTTCATAGCTATCGTAGGCCTTTGTTTAGATTTTAATGAGATGACTAATTATATGTTTACAACGCCGTGTCCGTAGAGTAACATTTCCATAATCATAGTACATAACATAACATACAGTTAACGCTAAAATGACCCCCGAGTCGTAATGAACTTTATTTATTGAAGTTAATTTTAACCGACGCTATTTAATAGCAGCTGGCTTCAGTATTCTGTAAATTATAAATGACCTTGTACCTCGGTCAGAAAACAATATTAAAACACTAAATTAGTAGTTATCACACAATTATTTGTATTTAGCTGTGGGGTGTCGCCAGTAGAATGTTACCCCTGCTCTCATGCCCGTGATGCAGTAAGAGCCTGCCAAGGGATGCGTGCGGAAGATGGGCAGCAGCGTCTTTCCGTGTATCAACATCCCGTACTGCGCTCGCCAACCCGCCTGCCAAAATTGTGAGTATGGCAACTACCCCTCATGGAGATCCAGGAGGGAGGCATGTGTTCAGTAGTGGACGTTTTACGGCTGAAATGATGATGACAGAATTATTTTCATACCGAAGTATGGAACAGATATATGTATTTTCAACCATTTCCGAGTAAAGCCTCAAGCAAAAGTTCATATGAGAAGACAAAAATATATAATATTTTTTGATAGCAAAGTACCCTGTATTCCTGTCTCTTGAATATAACCACGTCACCGTTGGCAAGCTTCTCACGGGTATATAAATCCACCGTAGACAAAATGTTTGAATGTAGCCTATAAATGTTTGCTAGGATAAGATGTTGTAATATCACACACTCTTACCTCGCAACTGCACTACAATGGCAGCGTCTGTAAGACTAGCCTCCAATTTAGCCCTTGTTTTTTTATAATTTTTACACTTCATGCGTGACGAAACTAACGTAGCTGGATCGAGACGTCGCATTAATGGGGGAGGCTTTTGCCCAGTATAAATAATTAATTAATACCAATATTTTCCTAGTGAATAATCTAATGTAGAGAGAGATGTTTTTCTATTTGTCAGGTAAAAAAAGATACAAACCATTATAAACAATAATTAACACCATGGTTAATACATTATATGGCATAATGGAAGAGCTTAACTTCCACGTTAAGGGAGAAGAAAAGGTTTAGAAATTAAAAAGATAGCTCTCATGTGACTTTTGCCTGCTACCTGCTAGCCTATTAGTATCCTTCATTAAACTAATCACATTATTGTTTAACAATCTGGAGAGATATTATTGCTTAAAGAGCTTAATTTACATATCTGCGTGAACCTGAAATGGCAATTTCGATTTTAGCACCTATAAAACTTGATTTAAGCTTAAACTTCCAAACAGATTACAAGAGCTTTAGTGGGGATAACATAGTAAAACGTAGAGATAATTTGAACTGTGTCGCGAGTAACACATAGCCGAGTGGCTCTCTTAAGCTCGAGTGATATACACGTTACAACCGCACTCATTTGACAAGATCAAGCGATATACTTCTCCGGGAATACTCGTTCATTAATTTCCCTCGTAAGAACTGGAAATCAGGTTAACTCAAGCGTTTAGGAGCGTTGTTTTTGCCGTGATGTCTAACTACCCTTGTTCTTTCACAAAGTTAAGCCGTAAGTTATTTATTGCTGAACCTTAGAAATTCTACATGTTATTACTGAGAAGTGCAATCTTTGTGTCTTGTTTGAAATTTATGTTGACCATTAGTAAAAGCCTTTATTTTCTAAGCTTTAAGCTTTAAAGATTCGAGAGCACTTTTAAAGGCTTTTAAGTTAAAACTGAAGTTATAGCTATCTTGAAAAGACATTCATACTCGTATGTGAATGTAAAAACTTCGCAGCAAAAGCATATTCTTAACTGCGCATTTTGATGATATTAAGGGATTACCAGGGGAATCTGAACATGGCACGTCTTTGGTTTAGCAAAGTTATTACTTACCAGCTTCTGCCCGCGGCTTTGTGAACTTAAGGTTAAACTTAAAGGCATCTATTATAGATGATTTATACAGCGTCAGCAACTGGTATATAAGCTTTACTGGACGCTGCAGTGCCTGGGACATTTTACGGTGAATTAGGCTTGTCCAGCACCTATACGTACCATCCTCCCAGCTTAGTCGGCTCTTAGTCATAGGAAAGAACAGATTAATACGTCTAAAGCTGACGAAGCCATTAAACTTTAGGTTTCTCAGAAAATATGCCATACCCCACAAAGATTTCTATAGTGTTATTCGTCTTATCCGTATTAACTTAGACATAAACAATTATTGACGAACATGGCGCATTTGGTTGATAGTTTTAAAATACCTATTCAACGATACCCCACACGTTGGGAAAATCAAGAACAAAAATCCTTAAGTGCATAGGAGGCACCCCAAAAAAAATCTCAGTTTTTTGTTTTGTGTTATCCCGCTGTTGTTATTTTATATGTCCATGCAAAATAACAGCTGTCTAGGACTGATAGTCTCTTCGCATAGCCGGTGACAGACGGACAGACAGACAAACAAACAAAGCGAAACTATAAGTGTTTCTTGTTTTACTACAAAACCCTAAAAAATATAAAATTGGATTTTGTAGCCCGACTTCATATTTTAAATAAACTTGCATCCAAGTACACATTCGCTAAATCCTTAAAGTTTGTGAAATGGAGACTGATATCCAAACTATCTGACGTTCAAGTATCTCAAACAGTATCTGCAAGTTTGTATCAATATTCGCATCAATATGCCTAATGAAGCTCGCTTCAGTGCCAGAGGGTTAAAGTCATCCGAAATAGCGTCTTGGTCGCATTTGAAGTCTATTGAAGAGTTAACATTTTTATTATTCAACTGAAATTCAAATAGTTCAAAAGGAGTCACAGCTAATTATGCAAGAAGCGTTCACAGGAAAAAAACAGCACTGTTTTCTTATTAAAGATATTATACTGTACCTTTCTGCCCCTATCCCTCATTATGTGGTGAAGAAGATAGAAAAAAGAATGATTACGAAGCACAAAAATCAATTAGAAAGAACAAGCCGCAATCTTGTTGTTCAGTTAAAATAATATGTAAGCTCATGAACACCGCCGCGTGGGAATAAATCAGGAACGCAACATTTGGCGATAATTTAATATGTCGGAAGAAAAGATGTGAGTAGCGTAATGTGATATTACGTCACGCTCACGAAATGCCATTCCGCGAAAGAGGAACTATAGATAATGGAGATGTAGAATCTTGTAGAATAATGTAAGTAAAGGTAAATATTGAAGCAATGTTTTATAGCATGATAACCGACAGCCCGTGCGTTAAGCTTGAGGCTTATCAAAATAATTTAATTAATTTTTAGATATTATTTAAAGGTTAAAAAGCCTCGGCGGCGAGGCTAATGGAGTGGCTACCGTGACCGTGACCACGCGCGCGCCGCACTGATCTCAGAATTTACGAGTATATCCCATTTTCGATCTAGGTAGAGTATTCTTAGAATACGTGTCGAAATATGTGTATGTGCCCCCAGAAGGTAACGGATAGGGAAGAAATCCCCAGTGACACCACCACCACCGACTCGTCGACGCCCGAATAGTGGAAGTAAGGCGGAAATGAGTGCCACACGCAAGCTCCCTAGTCAAGGAATAGGTGACGCCGACGCCATCTCCCTCCTCTACCAAGTCCACCTCATACGCGACATGGGCGGCCTTGCCGCCTGTACGCCGCACGCAACCCGCTCATCAAGATGCGCCGACCCAATCGGAGCAGCGCTCCCAGGACAATCCCGCGCCACGAAATCTACTCGCCCAGGCATGTCCGACGAGTCAGCTCAACCTGCCCAACCTGCCGAGAAGTCCTGCTACACACCCCTTATCGTGGAGCAGGTGCCGAATCGGCCACGGTACTTTAAGGCCTTCAAAGGCCTTTTAGGCTACTTATCTAACGCCAGGCCATACGGCAAGGGCGTTTGAGTCACCTAGAGTCGGCTGACGAGTATCGCGCCATCCAACAATACCTCACGGAGCTGAAGGAGCCACTCAGCTGATTCTCAACTCCCCGTCTGAGCGTAAGGTAAAGGATCCGCCATCCATGGCATCCCAGCCACCACCACACCAGCGGAGATAGCGCTAGATTTTCAAAGGGCTTCGAGGCGGAGCTCATAAAACCTATCCCGGGCAAGCATGGGTCGCTCCGGCTGCATATTCCTGGACTTTTTAAGCCGACTCCAAACCTTAAGAGGTTTGGTGCCGCAATCTACGAGGTCACAGAGGTGCTATTAATATATTGGAGGGGCATGCCAGTTCCTGCACGGCGCCACCATTGTTAAGGAATCAAGCACTGAATCCACCGTTGCGATCGCCCTCTTGCCTGGGTCCGATGCGGAGGATCGCACCACGCAGGCGGCTGTTCAAGGAGCAAAGATGACTTACCAACCTGCGTCTACTGCAATGGCCATTCGCAGGGCCAACAAGACGAGCTATCCAACGTTCAAGCGGGAGGCCCGCACAACACATTTGCATCCATCACCATATAATGAGCCGATAATACAATTTATGTCCTCTCCTATTTTTATTTAATAAGAACTTTAACCAACTAAATATATCTCATCGACTCTTCGCAACGTCATCACATAAAACGGATTAAGAGTTCCTCATTCCGAAACGTCAAGGAACTGTTTATAGGTCCGTACAAAACTCACGTCGTTAATCTTCTCGTTCACTTAAAGGGGGTTATCTTTCCTATATTTATCTACGGGGATCATTGGGATTTTGACTGGACTGTGTGGACATCTTGGAGTGTATGTCTAGTGCAGTGCAACTGACGTGTTAAATTGAAGCGTTGCTGGGCGTGTTCCTTTAACAATTAAGACAAAGCTATTATCGTGAAACGTCCCAAGAGGCTCTGTAAATTCAATCCTCTTGGAAAATCTATCTACACTTTATTTTGACAAACTTGCTTATATAATGTAAACATTATTTTAAGCTTTATTTGTCACTGTTGTTTTTCTTATTTTTTCTTTTTTGTTATGCTATCTTACCAGATCTATTAAATTTTAGTTAAATTTATTTGCTTGTGACCTAGTTTTGCCTGAAACAGTGTCACCTAGTTCAGGCACACGCTAAGTTCATTAGGTTTCTTTGATTAGATTAGATATAAGTAATATTATGTACCTCTACTACTTAGCTGTAAGTTATTTGAATAAAAATATTAATAATTTGCAATAGGGAAACAAGTATTATTATTTTTAGGGTTCGGTAGTACATACCGGGCTCCTTGAGCCCTTATAGTTTCGCTTTGTCTGTCCGTCTGTCTGCGGCTCTACGAAAAAACTGTTAGCTACCTAGAAGGCTATAACTTTGCATTAACATATAAAATAATTACGCCTAGATGACGGTTTATATGTATAATACATGCATAATATAGTAGAGAAACACTGATTATTTTGGAAGTTTCTAATATGAGGTCGTAAATATACATTTTTTGAGCTCACATCTATCTCGTATTGCACCCGTGCGAAGCCAGGGCGGGTCGCTAGTACAATATAATACAATTGATAAAGGCGGTTTATATTTGTTAGAGAACCTAGGCAGCGCCATCTCTTGTCTGATAGCGGAACTTATGTAGATTTTTTACACTTTCGATGATTTCAAAAAAAATGTTGCAAATTAGTAGGTTCGTTATAACTTTCCTGTAAACTTTACATATGTATATACTTCAGTAAGCTATAAAAGTTTCAGACTTTTATTTCTGCAAACTTCGGATATAGGGGGGTACACTATTTTTTTCAAGGTTTTTGCAAATAAGTCGAAAACTATACGGCTTAAAGCAAAACTAAAGACTTTTAACTACGACTATTAATGTGCAAATGAATACCTTTCATATGATACCCCACATGACCTAGTAACTTCACTTAACATTTTTGAGACCCCCTTTCCTTCCCTTCTTTTCCTTCCCTTGCAATCATCATCATCATCCAAATCATAATTTCAGCCCGTCTGCACTTACTGCTGAGTATACGCTATTGTTTACGGTCCCTTGCGAATCTCGTCCATAGCTTTTTTTTATATGTACACAATGAAAATGAAGTTTTGTGAAAACAAAAGAGTTAATTGAATGAACAATCTCGTTAAGAAACCAACTTATCAGAGCACTATCGGTATGAAAGTATTTTTCTTTTGTTTTAGCTAACAAAAGCATTCGATTAATCAACTATTCAAGCTACATTAAACACTAATGCTTGAGTCACCTAAAAAAATCTTGAATATCATGAAAATTATAGTAAACTGGTATGTGCAGATTATTTGGTCGTTGCCTTTATGTCCTTTCAGAGCCATAATGTCAGACAAAAATGTCGTTTATCTTAGGCTAAAAGTAAGTAAATGGTGCAAGAAAAGAAACAATAATATTACTCTTAACGCATTATGTGATCATCATCAACCACAGCCCGACTTCATCTACTGCTGGGTATATATGTATATATATGTATGTTGTGGGTAATGCCAGAAGATTGAGTAAACCTAGGTTTACCCAAGGAGTTTGAGTAAAGTCCGAATAATATTAAATCGACGGAGCCCCGCTTGGCGGGGCTCCTATTTCTGTGTAAAAGGTTAAAAGTAACCTAACCAAACCTAACCTCGGGGTGCCCTTAGCTCGCTCTTGCATTAATTAATAACATAATATAATTATAATTCGGACTTTACCCAAACTCCTACGGTAAACCTAGGTTTACCCAATCTTCTAGAATTACCCGTAACATATATATAATAAATATATACCCAGCAGTAGTATGTTTGTGCCATAATTCACAATCCAGTGCTAATATAATCCAGTTCAGCCTTGTAGTAGAGTATTTAGAGTAGAAATGAAAAACATGTATGCGAATATACATATTTGTTTTTTATTAAGACGATAAAGCATTCTCTGGATATTCTATTTCATTAAAAATATCCCTACTCATATACAAAAATGAAAGTAAGAATGTATGTATATATGTATGTTCCCCTTTTACGTCAAAACCGCTGAACTGATTTGGATGAATTTTAGTATAGAAGTAGATTAGACCATGAAGACGGACATAGGTTACTTTTCGTTGAGTAATTTAGTAGTAAGTACTGGTTGTAGTAAGTGCGATACGAAGTAGTTCGCCGGGACACAAAATGCAGTAAACTAACTACCGCGAGGATCAGCCCGCAGGCGCCATCCCCGTCCATGGCGATGCCCCCCCACCTGCCAACTCCCCGATGGAGCCACCATCCGCGACGGTTCTTTTATTTTTTAACAAAAACACGATTTTAATGATCCTGATGATGGTGATGGTGAGTAAGAGTTCCCCGATACCTTATGGATCCTATCATCAGAAACACAACTGAGTTTTGAACCGGACCAATCTAGAAATTGTCTAGTCGCACATGAAAACTGAGAATCACCTCCTGTTTTGATGTCGGTTAAAAACGTGTTACGATCACGTCGAGATAAAGAATTCGTTACATTAAAAACCGTTTCAAGGAGTTGTTTTTGCTTGTTTTCTTGTGCCTGATAAAGGCAGGTTATTTTAACGACTTGGCGGATAAGTCTTTGAAATAACCTGCTTTTATCAAAGATAAATAATTATTTCTCGCAAGTAGACCAGTCAATGTAAGTTGGGCAACCACCTACTAAGATTTATTGCCAAGGAAATGTTGTCAAAGTTTTTGGCTTCGGCTCAGCTAAGGAATTCAGTTCCTTGCTACTTTTCATCGGATAAATTCATCAAGATCTCATTCAACACAAATTGAGGGAAGGATTACAAGCATTAACTTTGTGTAACTTTAGTGCGACTTCTTAATGTTAAATAGTAGATTGTTACACAAGGAGCAAAACTGACCTATTATGTACGAGGTAGTTTTACCCGAGCTTTAGCGAGGGAGTGAATAAAACAGAGTTTTAACGGGTTTTAGCGCCGTGTGTTGCACTCCACTTTTCACTAAGATTGCGAGGAAATAAAATAATCCAATACCTACAATGTGAAATAGTTTATTATATTCAATATTAAAAACAATGTACAATTCTTTAACGAGATGTTTTTTACCAGTAACTTAAATTTTAGTTCCATTTTCAAAATAAAATATTATAATTTTTTTATGAAACAGTAATAAGTAGAGTCTATAATCATCATTATTCTACTTATGACTAAAGACTTTTTCGTTTTCGTAGGCTCATTGTCATTGGACAGACAATAATTAAAAAATAAAAACATTTCCCCCCGAGGAAGAAATGCTATTTTTTTCTTCGCTCTGGTACGCCACAATGACGGTATTTTTGGGCAAGAGGAGTGAATTGAGCTAAAATGTCCCATTTTTTTTTTTTTTAAATAATGCTGGACAAATCACACAGCATCATCTAGCCCCAAGCTAAGCAGAGCTTGTGTTATGGGTACTAGATGACTGATATACTAAATACATTATACTACATAGATAGATATTTTTATTATATATATATTGTTTTATAGAAAAACACCCAGAACACCCTGAACAAACATCTGTAGATCGTACAGACATTTGTCCCGAGGTGGGAATCGAACCCGCAACCCCTTGCGTCGCAGGCGGACCTTCGCCCGCTGCGCCACAGAGCTCGTCAATCATTATATACGAGGTAGATTTACTTCCGAGCTTTAGCGAGGGAGTAAATAGAAACCGAGTTTTAATTGGTTTTTAGCGTCGTGTGTAAATAAAATAATCCAATATAATATGAAAAATTTATTACGGTCACTACCAATTCAATTTGCAATTAGAGAAAAATTCTAAAGATTTCGCGCCAATGTTTTTTTTTTATTTCTGCTGTAGCCGCAACGCATTGCATGCATTCTACTAAAGAGATCGCCGATTTTAGTTCAAATAACAAAAATAAAATGTTGTTCTGTTTTTATAAAACAGTAATAAGTCGAGTCTATAATCATGATTATTCTACTTATGACTACAGACTTTTTCGTTTTTGTAGGCTCATTGTCATTGGACAGACGAAAACTAAAAAATATTTTTTTCCTCTAGAGGAAAAAATGCTATTTTAATAATTTTTTCTTCGCTCTGGTGGCAAGTTGAATTTAAAAATATTTATCTTTCTATTGTGTAAGTAAATATTTATGTTTTTAAGGTTACGGACCAATCTCTCTGTCTGTCTGTCACAAATGGATATCTGAGAACTAGTGATGCTATCGACTTGAAATTTGAAATGGTGTAAGATAACGTTTTTTTAACTAACATGAAATATTTAAGTGAAGTTACTGGGTCATGTGGGGTATCATATGTGAGGGCTTCATTTGTACATTGATAAACAGTTTTTAGTTTTCCTTTGGGACGTATAATTTTCAACTTATTTACAAAAATGTTGAAAACAATACCGCACGTCCTCCTTATCTCCGAAGTTTGCGAAGATAAATCCCTGAAACTTTTAAGCCTATAGGAGTGTATGTTATGATTTGTGAAGTTACTAGGTCATGTGGGGTATCATATGAAAGGGTTTCATTTGCACACTTCTATCCGTTTTTACTTTTCCTTTAAGCCGTATTGTTTTCGACTTATTTACAAAAACGTTGAAAAAAATACCGTTCCGTTAAAAAAATCTACATAAGTTCTGCTATCAGAAAGAGATGGCGCTGTCAAGGTTCTCCATCAAATATAAATGCTTTCATCATTTATTATATTGTATGTTGATGGCACGGAACCCTCGGTGCGCTCTTGGCCGGTTTTATATTTATCATGGCTAGCATAATGTAAAAATAGCATTTCCTCTGTAACATAAAATAAAACTCTAAAACATGTAATTTTTTTTAATGACAAAACGAAATCTTCGATCTGGTAAAATATATTCTGAACTGAGACAAAGAACATAAAATCTTGGTGAGATATCGACTTAAACAAGATTATCTGTCACCATAATATATTGGCGTTTTGAAGGATTGAAACGAACTAAATTAGAGTAGAATTGAAGGTGGACGCAATCAACGCTTCTTATCCGGAAAAAAGGCAAGCAAATCCTCAAACGAAAGCTTATACGTGTATAAATTAAAGCAAACTAGTTTTTGTCAAGTCAAAACTGTGCCCGCTTGTCACCAGCTGATGTTGTTTTAAGTAATTTTCTTCACATTTGTCGCTTAGTTTTTACGACCCTTGGCAGATAACAATATTAGCGAGCTTAAGATAAAACTATTTTATCTCTTAGAAATATAAGCAGCTGCTTTTGACATTTCGCTATTATTAAACGTTTTAATGGAAAATTGCTTCATTGCTTCAATGCTTGTATTAATTACTGTTATAAGTTGGAAAGAAAATTTAAGTACGAAGTAAATTAATTATTTACAAAGTAGTAAAAAAATATTATAACCTTGTATAGCCGTGGGGTGCCGGCAGTAGAATGTTTCCCCTCCTCTCATACCCGTGGATGCAGTAAGAGCCTGCTAAGGGATACCTCCGGAAGATGGGCAGCAGCGTCTTTCCGTATATCAACATCCTATACTGCGCTCGCCAACCCGCCTGCCAAGCGTGGTGAGTATGGCTCATGGAGATCTATGAGGGAGGCCTGTTCAGTAGTGGAATTTTTACAAAAATCTGATTTAAGCTTAAAAATTCATACTACCTCTAAATATTTTAAAGTAGGGGTTTATTTTTGACAAACGCTGAAATATATGTTGTTTTTTTTGGCAATAATCGAGCAAAATTTTATTGAAAATTTGAAAAGCAACAAATTTCATACTTACACAATTTTAAACCAAATAGTTTCTCTTAGCAGATGGTTTTTGAGAAACGCTGAAACACATATTTAATTATTATGGTTTGCCAATATTTGAGCAAAACTTCTAGTGTATAAAGTGAACTACGATTTTCTATACTTACAAACTTTCAACCTCCATATTTTCTTTACGGAAATGAGTTTTGAGAAACGCTGCAACACGTTTTTAATTATTTTGTTTGCCAATATTTAAGCAAAATCAAGTGAAAAACTACATTTCCATAAATATTATTGATATTGAATTATCCTCCCGCGACCACGACCAAGTGCAATCCGGTCGAAACGTCGGCAAAGTAATAAAAAAATCGGCCAAGTGCAAGTCGGACTCACGCACGGGCTTCGTACCATTCATCATCATCATCATTTCAGCCGTTAAACGTCCACTACTGAACACAGGCCTCCCTCATGGATCTCCATGAGGCGTAGTTGCCATACTCACCACGCTCGGCAGGCGGGTTGGCGAGCGCAGTACGGGATGTTGGTACACGGAAAGACGCTGCTGCCCATCTTCCGGAGGTATCCCTTAGCAGGCTCTTACTGCATCCACGGGCAAGAGAGGAGGGGCAACATTCTACTGCCGGTGCCCCACGGCCATTAGTCGTACCATTAGTCTGTGAAAATTTCAAGCGTTGCAGTTATTAAGATCGAGCAAAAAACGGCAAAAAATCACTTTTGTTATCCCCCACCCCTTAAATGTATTTATTCTGTTTTTATTATGTTATAGCGGCAACAGAAAAACATCATCTGTGAAAAAATCAACTATCTAGCTATCAGGCTTCATGAGATATAACCTGGAGACAGACAGACAGACGGACAGCGGAGTCTAAGTAATAGGGTACCGTTTTTACCCCTTGGGTACGGAACCCTAAAAAGATACGCGATAAAATCCTGTATTTTAAAAACTAATAATATGTTAACAAATCGCGAAAGTTTAACAAGTACTTATTTTCCATAAAAACATACACCCCATATTTTCTCTTAGGCGATGATTTTTGAGAATAGCTGAAACAATATTTTCGGAAACTTTCAAGAACACTAAGTAAAAAAACAACGCGTTTACGTACAAAATGACGTCCTATAATTTACACCCAATTTTATCAGGTTACTTATAGAATAATTGAAAAAAATATATATTTGTAAGCAAAACAAGTACGGTAAAATTTATCAGCGGCAAATTACTATTATTGCTGTAGGGGGCCGGTAGTAGAATGTTGCCCCTACTCTCTTGCCCGAGGATACTTTAATAATCTGCCAAGGGATACCTCTGGAACATGGGCAGCAGGGCCTCTCCGTGTATTTATTTATTTATTTAGTGTATTTATTTATTTATTAAGACACTCCTACGACATTAATAATTAACATTTACATTATTAACATCCTGTACTGCGCTCGACGATCTACGGCTGAGATAATGATGATAGTAATATCATCATCATCATCTCAGCCTCAAAAGCCACATAGAAATGTCAGTCTAATAGTAATATTAGACTGACATTTCTATCTTGCTTTTGTGTCTAAATGAATAAACACTATTAGACTTTAACAAAGCTTTTATCGTAGAGTACAAACTATACATAATCACTTTTATGAATATTGAAACCGCCTGGGCTAATACATAAATATATCTACAGATTGTATGCAAAACAGTATTTATATGTTGTTTGTGTCATTTCATAAATGTTACCACATTCCACTGAGCACGAGCATTCAAACGAGATACACGCCGTGAAAAGCTCCGAATATTCCCACTTCTACAAAAGGAAAGTCCATTTTAATTACAAACGCCAAAAACTTTCGCATTTTTTTACATTGCCAGGAGCCACTTTTTCCGACACGTTACTTTTCGGCGCCACAGTTCCTTCTATTATATTTTTGCTCTGAAAGAACTGCAGTTGGATAAAGTTTCGAAAGAAAAAGACCGTAAGCAGTGATTCTTCAAGTTTAAGCAATTCGTTTAAGAGAAAAATAACACAATTTGACACAAATAGATGCTCAGTTGCTACTTCACAATACAATATGTCATTAATATGGACTGCCTGTTTACAATTCGATTATTGAAACATTTTTCCCAAATAAGGCTCGATATAACGAAGGATTACGGTTCACACGATTTTAATTGCAGTTATCGTTCTTAAAACTCTATATTCAGTTAAATACACCTGACAAAAATATGTATTCCTAAGATGTAGCGGTACGGAAGCATCTTTGTCTCTCAAGTCTAACTGGCACTTTAGGCTTTAGGGGCCGTCTCCGCGAGCGAGGGAATCGCGACGATGTTATCGTCGTTGCCACGTATTTCTACACACTCGCTCGTGGAGACGGCCCCTAAGAGGCTCATATGCGCACATATGATATTAACTAAGTTACAAGAGCGATTTGACGTTGCAACAGAAAAGCAGTTGCTTCAATAGAAGCAACAAAACAATGCCATCTCATAACTAACAATACAAACTGGCGCAGCTCATTTTATTTTGTTTTAGCCAATTTTGATACATTTACAATGTTGCAAAATAGTTCTCTAGCAAATAAATGCAGCGACCACGCGGCGCATCAGGACGTGGAAAACTTGCGAAGGCTCAGCCGTGCTTTGAATCAGAGCTTGACTTGGCTCGAGCACGACTGCTAAGACGTGCTCGAGTGACCGACTCCCCAGGCCAGTCTCATCGGCTGAATCGTTATTTGGAACTAAGTGCCGACATCAGCCAGCTGCGTTACAAGACGCTTCACATTATCCCGCAGCCTCGTCGCAAATGGAGCTTTTATAAATAAACAGTGGCTGACGAACGCGAGGCGACAGCGGTTACAAGTATCAAGTAAACATTAAAAGAGAATATTCCGTTTTTGGCGTACAAAGTGTACTTTAGCATTCGGCGTCGAGCTGACAAACGTGTTTAGCTCGTGGAGATTTGTACCGCTGCGCTGTATAAAACATCTTAGATCACTGTTTACATCTAAAATATGTGTCTTAAGTAGATGTTGAAGAGCAAAATGGAAATCCTTGAATAATGCATATTGCCCACGGTGTCTAGGACGTCTATAGAAGCGCAAAACACAGCGACAAACGCGAGGAAATTGCTCTCAGCTGCCGGGAAATTGAGACGCTCCTCAAATCGAACTCTGTTCTAAATGCAATCATAAGTGGATTTACGAAAAAGGATTTTTAACATTCAGTCCAAGTCTAGTTTCCTGTATGCCAACGACGTAACCTACAGTAATCAGGGCGGTTATAGGTCTTTCAGTGACCTGTTTTCGTTGCATTTTCTTTTCTTTAGCCAAATATGGCTCACACACATACTAGTAATACATACTAATAACATAAATAATAGTTTATTTTACTAGTATGTGTTGATTGACCGTAGTCTTTTCTATTTTCCCTATTTAGAGTATTTTATTTATTAGTAATACCATGGACAAATATTTGGTCCATGGTAATACGTAATGCAAATTGATGGAAATAACATTAATTTGCATAAATATAATTGCGAACCGTCGCGTCGTTGGATTATACAGTCCGAATAATCCAATGATGTTCAAAAACAATGAAACATATTATAAAACAACAAAATATCATGTAATAAAATATAAAATGTCAAGAAACAAGCGTCACAGGGCAGACTTTTAACGTGATTACAACAGCACACAACACGAGGGTAAAATGTTTAAACAGGAAAATTGCAATGTTTCGTCGAGAAGCTCGATATTGCGGGGAGAGTGCTACACAACAGCATCACCCAGACATTGCAATTGGATGAGCTGACACGATATAATTCACACTTTTGCGCGATTCGCAATTTATTCTCTTTTTATTACTTTATAGGACCAAGCGTGAATCCGTGTTAGGTTTGTTTTTCAACAACAACGTTGTTATTAAAACGTTTAAATCATTTGTGTTTTGCAGTAAAAGAGCTGTTAAAATAAAAGAGGTAATTTCAGTTTATTTCTTGAAAATTATATTTCATCATTCCGGCTTTACGAGTAGTAAGCTACATGTGTACGGTTGCATATCTTTGTACAGTATACAACTAAATACATAGTTCCACTAGAGAGCTGGAAGTGGAAACTCGTCGGGATATCCGGAAAGTTAGGTAGCTGATGAGATTTAGACAACAAACTACAAAATGGTTCGTTCCTTCACTAACCCGACACTAACACCACAATTCAAGGCACGTACTAAGCAACAATCATAGTCATGGCAACGACCAGCTTATAACATTTCCGGATATTCGAGCATCGAATGGTATCGCACTATCACTTTAACGCTTTATCGAACTGCTTATCGCCTAGTACAGGCCAACCCTTACCCAATAAATACCCATAAAACCATTCAAGAAGGCACAAATAACGGCAGTGATCTCTGATAGAAACATAAAAACTTTTATACGTCCCAAACGAGTTGGGCATTAGAAAGAAGTTCATAGCTTCTTGCGTCCATTCCAAAAAGTTTTCAACGAAGTTATGTTAAGCCTTGCACACCTATTTCAGATGAGGTTTACAGCGTCAGCAACTTGTATTCGTTCAGCTGTACGGGACGCTACAATGCTTGGGACATTGATACTCATATTGAATTAGGCTTGCCTAGCACATTATATACCTACCTCCCACCATAGTCGGCTATTAGTCAGAGTTAGGCTGCGTCCCCAGTAGACTGTTAACTGCAAACTGTTAGCGGCCGACTGAGTTAGCGGCGTATTGGTTTAGTACGCCCTTCTTTAAATTGGAAATGGAGTGTCCACAGTTAACTAGTTTTGCTACTTTAAGCAGTATGCAGCGTTACGTGCGCCAACTGCTAACAGTTTGCCTACTGGGGACGCAGTCTAAAGAACAGGTCAATACGTCTGAAGCTAACTAAGCCGCGGGTTTACACACGATGTTGTTTCCTTCACCCTTTATGCACGTGGTGCAGGTGATTTGCCTTTTGATCAATGTCATGAATGTCAACACGTCTTATATCAACTAAGATTTATTAATAATACATTAAAATAGAGTTCAATTTCTACTTCTATTGTGCTAGTAAAAGTACAGGAACTCCTATCTGATAAATAATATCGGAAAATGGTTGAATTCCGAAGCAAGACAAAAGAAAGACAAGGTATTCAAGGATCAAGAGAAAAGTCGTTTAGAAATACTGTTGATAAAATAAAAGAAATCTTTACTGTACACTGGCAACCATAATGATTTCCGCAGTATTCATGCAGACGAAAACTACAAGTAGGTAGTAAAGGCCTTTGGATTTATTATAGATGATTTATGCAGCATCAGCAACAGGTAATCATGCTGTACGGGACGCTGCCTGGGACATTTTTTGATAGATTAGGCTTGCCCAGCACCTTTACCATCCCCTCAGCTTAGTCAGCTGCTAGTCAGAAGAAAGAACAGGTCAATACGTCTGAGCAATCTAAGCCGCGGGTTTCCGCAATGTTAAGCACGTGTTAAATGTGAACATACACTTTTCAAGAAAGAAAAATCCATTGGTTCGCGGCCGGTATCGAACCCACGACCTTCGGATTGAAAGTCGGGGGTACATACCATACGGCCAACACGGCTTACACGTACTAGAGTAGATTACTAGGTAGGTACAAGTATTATGAACCCTGGCTGGTTCTTAGCTGTGGTGGTGCCAAATACTGAGCTTTGACCGGAAACCATCATTTATTTTAGTCTCGTAGCACTTCTACGAATCGTGACATATACACAAAAGAATTCAGTTTTTCGTGTTTATTAAGTTACTCTTCCTTTGTAGATATCGCAGCTTTATTTTCACAAAAAACTACTCTATATTTAAATATTGTATACAGTAATTCTTCATCATCATAAAAATAAAATGACAAATTAAAGACTTTGAAATGAAAACTGTACTTGAAAATGTACACCGAAAAGCACAGCGTTCTAAGTATTATAATTTAATACACCTGCGTACAAGATAAGTATTAGCTTTAGAACCGCGACGTCTAATGAAAAGTTTCTACGAAACTTGAGCTCGCTCTACATTGTACGAAGATAACGTCACTCAATGAGTAACTTGTATTTGAGTCCGCGAGTAAACGAAGTGAATTCGCATTAGGAAAATGCATTTGAGTGGGACAGAAAAATAATGTATTCACCTTGCGAAATAGGGCAAAATAAAGCTGCTTATTTATTTCATCGTCCAACAGTTTAATCTGTTATACAACAAAATAATTTTACACAATCAAAAATTTTACTTCAGTTTTACAGTCGATATTATCGGCGTCAAGTAATAATACTCTTACATAAAGCTTCTTGAATTACTTTTTTATGGTTTCTCAACGTGAACAAGTTTTCTAGACAGAAAAACAAAGTACGAGTTAACATGTTCGCCACGTAACCACAAGCATCTTTGAGGCAAAATACAGCCTACTTTACATACAAGAGAGCGTGATCCAACCTCATATATATTGCGTTATTTACAGATTTGCATGGAAGACAAGCGTAAATAAGAGACAGCTATTGAACGCCATAAACAAGTGACATCCTTATCTGAGACAAGCCAGACGCGTTAACTCCGCGGGCGCGATCGATGCGGACTCCGAATCTATACAATATCGACTACAGTTGTGACGCTTCCAAATAGCGCAATCGGACATTACTTTGCGGGAATTCAAAACCCATATGAACCTTATACATCGCATACGCCACACTGCATTTGGAATTCATAACAAAACGGAGTACATATAACATACAACGCAAATACTAACTTAACAAAACGCTCATAATAATGTAAAACAGCCAGTTGACACCAACGAAAATGAAACGCCGCAAAACCATTCTCAGCTATATTTTTTTACATTGTTATAACTTGAAATAGCAGAGCTCCTAATTAAAACCGAACCATTTTAACAACGAAATCGGTAAAGTTATTTCTGAATATATCAGCTTATTACTAAGAGGCACCGAAACGAAATGCTAACACGAGAAATGTACATGACAAACCGCAATATGAATCGCGAGATGAACAAGCCATGCGTTGCACACGCCATGTTAACGCTTATTTTTGACCACACATCGAGTTTTGTTGAATACATGTTTATTTTCTCCCCGCTTCAGTACTTTTCACCAATTTGGGGTAAACTGACCGCGTAGAGTGCCCGCCACTGCACAATGCATGTGGGTAATTATGCGCGAAAGGCGAGTTTCGAAGCACAGGACATGCCCCGCTAGAAATGCATGCAGCCATCGCTGTGAGTTGACTGTTCAATTCAACGTACCTATGTATATACAACGTAGCTATACATTTGTCGTGTACGCACGAAGTACTCGTAGAAGTAAACGAAATGGGATTTGTTTTATTTACGAGATAAATACCAACAGTAAACGGGGTGAAATTTTATTAATGATGAGAAACAAAGATGAAATTAAACACTCCTTAAACCAGCGCGGCGTGAAAGAGGTGAGAAATTCTTATACCAGCTGTGAGATGGGTTTAAGATACCCGAAACTTTGATGATAAATTTTTATAACTATTATTATGTATTAAGCATTTTTACTTGAAATGTCTATACATATTTTTATATATATAATCGCCGCGCAGCGACGGAATGAAACACCGCATCTGCGCCACTCGTCACCGCATTCCAAACGAGTCTAGTAAATAAGATTTATTTTGATGTATGTAAGTCTATAAAGTATATATTTATATTGGCCGTAGTTGAGGTATTATAACATCTTGTAATAACTATACTTGTTTTGACTAAGTTAGTTGGCTGAAATAAAGTCTATTTAATTTAATTTGTAGTTATTATAAAGTCGGGTTAACTAACGTTATAAGTGGTGAACTCACAACTTATAACTAGAGAACGGCTGCACTGATTTCAATTATCTTAGAGGTTTTGGATTAATCTGAGCCCGGATTAACATAATTATATGCTATATAAACATAGTAAAAATTCACAGAAAAAATATTTATAACATAAATTTATTTTCTAAACATTTTATACGGATGATGTTATGACTTTTGTTTGGTTGTCAAATATTTAAAAGGTTTGTTCCAGAAAGTTTTTTTTATAGTAACTAAACTTAACTCAAAATGTTTATAATGTGTGTCGCTTAGTAAAGCTACTACTTTACTACATATAATTAAAATATAGTAAGTAGTTGTATAGTAGTAGTAAAGAAGTTGTTGAGTAGTTTTAAAGTAGTTGTAGGGCAATTGTAGAGTAGTTATATGATAGTTCTGGAGTAGTTGTAGAGTAGTTTTAGAGTTGTGTTGTATTTCATTCTGAGGCGGTACGAAGTTCACCGGGACAGCTAAATTAAATATAATATTCATTCAATCAATTCAATATCGATCAATAAGTATAATACGTGCATTAAACACACAGTATGTTTAAGTCCTGTCGCTACTGGCGCAACACTAAACTTGACGATGCACCTCGCTTCTCGCACCCTTACCTCCCGCTACTGCAACGACGGTACTCGCAAGTCGTATGGCAACAGTAACATAAAGTAATACTTTAAAAGAGAAGTTTTTATCGGGTATGACATACCCGACCTCATTTACGCCAGGTTAATTGGTGTAAAATCGAATTCACATCAGATGTAGGTTAAATAAACGTTTACTCATGTATGTAGGTTTAAACTCACTAATAATTTGGACAATATTATATGTTAATTAACTGCAATACGTTGCCAGACATTAAATTGGTTTTCCGCATACCAGCTATTTGGAGCATTATTAGCCCTTGATTTATGCACTGCATAATAAGGGACTTCGTGTACAATATTAAGCACAGTCTACACCGGCCACGTTACATGTTGGCGTGTTTCTGACACATCTGGGTACTGGCTTTGTAGGTCATTTGCCAAAACGTTTTATCAATCTCTATATATAAATAAATTCGCTCTCTCGCTTGCGTATGCTAACTGGAAGTTATTTCCTGTTTATTTTTTTGTTATACATAAATAAAACTAACAGCCTGAAACGTTCTGTGTATTAGTTGCAACATAACATTATCAAGTTAGCATCTAACGCTAAAATGTGCTAATTAAATGTAAAAACCATATCCCCAGATAAAATGTTTTATCATGAAGATAAATAAAACGACAGCGCTACTTTTTGGTTCAGGAATAAAGTAAAGACTGTATTTTGCAGATTTAAAGTTACCTACTGAATACATCGTCTATCGTCTGCCCTAAAACTAAATACGCTCAAAAACGGACGGTGAATGCAAGCATTTAGCTCCAGATAAATGGGAACACGGATGCCGCTCGGAGCCTCGCAAAAAATAATTATTCCAACCGAACCGAACTCACACAAAGCCAAAACTCATTTTTAACTAACGTCGTCGCGGGACAAAATGTAGCAGACATTTTTATTTCAAATACGGTTATGACCAACCCGATAAATATGTTTCGTATATTACCGAATAAGGCAAGTTCACGATAGGTGAGAGGAACGAAGATTCGTATTGTGCACACGGATCGATCAGCGGTATACAATGGCAATGTGGTTCAATATAACGCTTCCAATTTAAAAACGTGAGTGCCGAGGGGATCTTGGCTTACCAAGAGGTACTTGAAAGAATGAAGCCTAAATTAGTGAAAACAAGAACAAAAGGAAGTAAAGTACCAACTTGACAACAGGTGATTTGATGTTGTTGACCCAATACAATGTTAACTAAGTCCATTTTTTATTTAGAATCATTGTAAGTTTTGCCTATACAGTCCAAAATACTACAATAGCGCATTTAATAGAATTCATCGCAAGAGAGGCCGTGGGATGCCGGCAGTAGAATATTATTCCTCCTCTCACTCCCGTGGATACAGTAAGAGCCTGCTAAGGGATACCTCTGGAAGATGGGCAGCAGCGTCTCACCGTGTACCAACATCCCGTACTGCTCTTGCCAGCCCGCCTGCCAAGCGTAGTAAGTATGGCAACTACCCCTCATGGAGATACATGAGTTCTGTGTTTAGTAGTGGACGTTTAACGACTGAAATGACGATCGCAAGAGAACAATGCGTAGAATGTACTCGTATGTGTTATTGGGTTCGATAGCGAATGGGGTGGTACATGAATAAATTCATTTTCTATCATTCACGCATCGACAATGTACGAAATTATTTTAACTATGTAGTAAGCTTTGGTCCGCAACTTATCACAAAAGCCTCACCATGGACTAAAATTTGTTATTTGAACAGTAAAATCCCTAAAAAATACTTTGAATAATTAACTATTAATGTACTAAATGTAATGTCAAAGCTTTTAGAAGTTACATTACGCCAAACCTCCGTCTTCAGAATGCCCGATTGACTTTAACGTGCAGAGCCCACCGGACCCACAATAGTGTATGCCCAATTTGTCCACGGGTACAATCGGACCCTAATAAAATTTGTGTGGAAATCCTGAACGAGTATCCTTTAAAGGGATGTCGGTAGAAGCAATGTCCGGGATAATTACTGTAGTTCGATAACGAGTGGGATGGCAGGTGAATGGGGCAATGGACACGGAAATGGCGCCGGCATCCGGCCGCACAATCGTCGCCTGCCAGTGCACGACACGCTAACAACGGTGTATTGACGAGCGAAATTTATTGCTGGCTCGGTTCTTTCAGTGGCCGAGATTGGAATTGATAAATGAACGGTGAGTGAAAAATATTACCGCACATACAAAGGAATACGAATCCGCGCGATCCGGTTAGCGTTATTATTGAATGCATTCGGAAAGTGCACGAACTAATTGCATTGACAAAGGAATCGCTGAGCCCTAAATCACTGATTGCAAGGCTTTATAGTTACTCACTTATCAATATTTAACGTGTATATTTCCAGCTATAATGTGTTGTGAAAACACAAACACTAGTGCTAAGATTGCACATTTTGTGAAATAAAGCCCAGTATTTCATGCAGATTTAAAAATGTACTACTAATTCAAAATCAACGTATTCGACCAACGGTGTTAAATGTGACTAAAATTGATATGGAAGTATAATAGGTGCTTAAAACATTATGTATTGCCTCACATCACCGCCGATAAACATGCATAATATTTTACGCTTTTAGAAATTAGCGTAATTGTTTATGCATTTTGGTCACAGGGTATTAGATTTTCATTAGAGTATCTTATCAAAATACTTGTTTCTGACCTTATAGCCGAAATTGGCGACTTATATAAAAACATAAAAAGAACGCCAACAGATTGTTCACAAATATCTGATATTTTTCCGAATTGAGACTACTAGGAATTTATCAAAACTCTGAGGTAACATAGATTAGGAAAAAGTAGACGACTTCAGAAACTCCTTTTTTGAAATCGGAACAGTCCTTTATGAACTGATTTAAAAAAATATTTTTGACTTCGAATGAGATATGCATAGTCCCATTTTTTTCAAAGCGCGATTCTGATGAATCCTTATCTGATGGGATCCTAAAGGAATTAAAATATTCATGAGGGAGGCCTGTGTTCATCAGTGGACGTTTTATGGCTGAAATGATGATGATGAATAGAGCCTACTGGAGTCCACACAGGCAAAGTTAGATCCCCTAAATTGAAACGTGCGGTTCGGGTTTTTGTTTTTTTTTCTCGTTTTTATACCGATATCTGATGATGATTGTTGTTGTTTTTAACATATGTACATATCATTCGTGGAAATAACCCAGTCCCGAGACAAATATCTGCAGCTATAGCAAGAAATATATGTACTCCTGTTATGTTATGGTAGAGAACACGACTCTTGAAGTTGTCGACGCGTATGTATACCTAGGATAAACAGTCCAATTAGGTAGGTCCAACTTTGAGAAAGAGGTCAATCGCCGAATCCATCTCGGATGGGCAGCGTTTGGAAAACTTCGCAACGTTCGTCCAACATACTCGTACCTCAGTGCCATGAAATGATGATGATGATGATGATGATAGCAAGAAATGCCATGAGGTTCCGGCAGTAGACACCCCTCTTCGCATGCCGCAGTGAGAGCCTGCGCAGTAAGAGCCTGGAAGCAGTAAGAGCCTGCTGGGGGAAACTTGTTTTTGGCAGCAACAACTTTTACAGACGCTTTGGGTTCGGATTTGGGCTCCATTTGTATAAGATGCGAGATAACGAACGATCCTTACGATAAGTCCTTATTTACACCCAACCATAAGTTTAAGTTGCTTTCATCCCACTAATATTATAAAGCCGAAATTTCGTTTGGATGGAGGTTTGTTACCTCTTCATGCAAAAACTAGGCTACGGATTGAGCTAAAACTTTGCACACGTATTGATGTTTACCAGGATTAACATATAGGCTACTTTTTATTCGGGTACCACGCATGCGAAGCGGCGGGCAGAAGCTAGTTAAATATAAAGAGTATTCTCTAGAACTTTGATACACTACTGGTGGCTCTTAAGCGTTTTGACCAAATATTTGACATCTTGGTATTGACTGAGTGTTGGCGCAGTGACTCATTCGTAGTTCCACAAATTCCTGGTTTTTGTTTACACAATTCTACTAACCATGTGAACCAAAATAGTGGAGTTGAGATATACGTAAGAGATGTGTGGAATACCATAGTGTCAACGCCCGCCATTGACCATGCTGACTGTCTTTGTATCTGTATTCCCAAAGTCATAAATATTCTAGGACTGTATCGCTCGCCATCTGTTAGATGCTTGGATAAATTCCTAGCCTATCTGGAAACCTTCCTTAGTCAAAAAGACGGACTCCCTTTTGCTCTGGCTGGGGATATCAATGTTAACACCATGGATACACAGGATAATTCTCAGTCTTATCTACCAATGTTTTATGGCCGAGCATGGGCTTTATCTTGCTATAACCCAACCCACAAGAGAGTCAGCATGCCTTGATCACATATATGTGGGAAATATAGGCACACTACGAACGGCTATTGGTATCGTCTGTAAGATAGACATCACGGACCACTTCCCAGTCATCCTGGGTATTGATCTTTCCAAACCATCACCAGTTCGCCCAAGCCGCTACGTAATGAAAAGAAATATCACTGCTATTAAAGATCAATTGTCTCGCATTGATTGGTCAGCTGACACTGAAATTGGGGATGTAAACTGTGCCAACGAATCACCTGAGTATGAGGCCTTACTTCTTACGGATGGAAACTACCCCTCATGGGGTTCATGAGGGTAGTAGTAGACGTTTTACGGCTGAAATGATGATGATGATGATAGCAACACATTTGTCCCCCCGCGGGCACCGAACCCGTAACCTCTTGCGACTCAGCCGGATAATAGACCAACTGAATCACAGAGATTGGCGAATACCTATAGATGAAAAATGAAAATGAAAATGAAAAAAGCATTTATTACAGCAAAAAGAAAAAGTATAAAATACAGCGAAACTTATGCTAAATCTTAAAAAATTAACATCTTAACTGTTTAAACACAACAACAGAAAGAAATATTGTATAATATATAATATATATTTATTAAATTGTATTCTATTTTTTTTAGAAGAACGAAGACAAGAAGTAACTATTATTGAGCTGCTTCACTAATCGTACTATCGAGTATTTTTTCATATACTTTACCATGTCCTCATTCCATATAATGAGGGATGATAGAGGGATATCAACATACATTTGGTCCCAATAAAACGTTCAAATATAATTTGCAGTGGTGACGTAAATGTATGTAATGTGCCTTACGATTTATAAATTCGAGACCGGCAACTAAATACACACAGGTGTCGATTCTCACGTCCAGTAAGTATGACGGAAACAGTCCATGCAGAAAATCAAATACTGTGTTGATGGCGATATTTACACAGTTAAACAAGTTTATAAAATAAAAAAAGAAAATATATACATTTATTAAAAAAAAAAAAAATTAAGTAACCCCCGACACTTTACCTAGTCTCTGAGTTTACCTATTTGTTTTAGTAATGTGTACCCTCAGTTTTGCAATCTACACATCATGCCCTTTCATTTGATACCACAATTGGGTATATTTTAAAATAGTCCATTGTTCACCCCTACATTCAATACCCATATCTGATAAAAGGCTCAACCGATTTATATAAAAAATAAACAATAATTTCATCAACATAATATTTGTGTACATTTTGGACGTAGTGAAAATGTCATTTCATTTTCAATTCTATGGTAATGTTATGACACATGGTATCCCTATGAAACCCTTTTCATGATCCTAGAGATCTTCTATGGATATAATATTTTTCCACAAACATTCTGTGTTACCTTAATAATGTCATTACGAGATTTTACTAAGAAGGTAATATTTAAAGAGAATTAATGAGAGGAAAAAAATCAAGCACGAGTCAGATTAACGCCAGAAAATAATGTCAGATTTTCATATAAGTTGACCTGTTAACTAAAAGAGTATTTTTAGTATTTTAGGGTTTGGTTATTTTTGTTACATAATGCGAGTATTATATATTGACCCTGTACTGTCCCACTGCAGGACAGATGCCTTGGATTGCTTGTAAAAAATTAATCCTCATAATTTTGTCTTGCCGTCCATCGCCTGTCAATTTTGGGAAAATAGCCCTTGACTGACGGACAACCGGCACAAGAGCGAACGGAGGTTCCTTTTATTATTTTATATTATGTCCTTATACTTTAATATAAAACAGATCTCAATTCACACATAGTAGGCTATGTGTGAATTGAGATAAAACACTGACAAAGGTAAATATCGAAAGGATAGAATCCTCTGATGTAGTTGCCAATGTAGGGCAATCCTTCTTTCCAATGCAGGCAGCACTGGGGCAAAGGCTATAAGAAGGCGGGTGAAATACTCGTCATGCTCCATTATTTTCACTTACAAAAGAGATCAAGAAAACTAACTTCCCGTAAACTTCCGGCAATATATCGCGCGGCTGCTCCCATTTATACCAGTTCCATCTTATTCACGTAAGTACGGTTATTTCTCTTTCACTTATCTGATCGAAGCCGGAGTTGTGAGGTCTTACCTGAAACAAAGACAATAATTGATGACATGTCTTAATACATTATTCAATAGGAACATTGCTGTTTTGGAAAAAAACATGCCAATCATAAAGTAGGTATTAATCATCGGAAAATATTATCTTATTACATTCATATTTATTGTACCAGATAGTTATACTGTATTGTTGGCTTTCGCCTGCTACTTTGTTTGGACTGTAAAATTGAATGTACATGATTTTAATTTATTATTTCTTTAATATACACAAATTACAAAAATGTATGCACAATTGGCGAGCATAATGCCGAAGGCATTTTCTACCTGCTAAGCAAAGTAAGATAGGAACAGTACAAAAAGGCGTGCTAAATATCTTAAACTCACATTAAACTTAATTCAACAACAATATTAACATTAAAAAAATAAGTTTGATCTTAGGTACTGATGCAACTTTAGCTTGCATAACCTAATCATACTAAAACAGTGGTTTCCTCGCATCGTAGAATAAGGAGATTTATATCTACTATATCTAAACAACCTACAGAGTTTTGTAATTTTAATAGCTTTTGTTGAAGCGAAATTTTATCTTCGAAATGGTTTAAGCGGTTTTGACGCTAATGTAAGAACAAGTTGGTGTAAAAGAACATGCTTCATGCAACACTTTGAGATATTCACTACATTTTACATCATTTTTGTCAGCAATCTAATTAAGCATAACTTATTGAGCAAGTTTTTAAAGTTGTTTTCCTACTTCGAAAAGTTTAATCAAGGTTCCAGCTGACAATTCACGCTCGGATTTAATCTCAAAACTCTGTTACAATTATTCTGGAAAATTGTGCAACAAAACTTGGCAAGCGCTTCGTATTTTATCATTTGACATTTTGTATAGCTATGTTTTTGCTAAAAAACGTATGAGAAAAATTTAATCACTTAACGTAAAACCGTAAGGTACGTAAACATATGAATAAACATTTGAATGGTTGATAAGAATGGTGCGGTGTGTAAGTCCACCATATTAAGAGCTGAAGAGTTGTTTGTTAAAAGCTTAAAGTAGGTAAAGGAAAACACTGACTGGATGCATTAAGTAGGGCTCATTCCAGAAATCCTCTATCCGACGATCCCCTGCTAAGAGGATTGACGAAGTTGACTTAATCAGAAACAAAAAGCTTACTACTTTATGAAGAGGACTACGTAATCAGGCATGTAAGACGTACTATACTTATCTATGCCTGACATTGAGACAAAGTAATACCTACCTTTCTTTAGCGAATTTAATTCAAGGTCATGATTTTTTTGAAAATGTTTGGACTTACTATCCAGGACAAAATTACTTGACGCTTTCTCGACGCATTAAAAAACAAACATTGAAGAATATTATAGTTTAAATCAACGTCTACGCGCCATCTATTCCATATCAGTGTAATGTATCCTTCCTCCGAAACACAGATGGCGGTTACAACTAGAATTAAACGAAAACCCAAACTGCTGCAATACAGGTTTACGAATAGAGAACCCTTTTTTACTACCTCTTAAGAGATGGCGCTTTTCAGAATACAACGCCATCTAGAATTTTGTTTGGAACTAAGCGTCCATCAACATATGTAGATGGCGCCCAAAAGAACTCAAAGGTTCGTTCGGGCGTCATCTAGCGAAGGATTGCAAGCTCGGCCAAAGTGGCGCCATCTGCACCGTACATGTTTAAGGGAGAACTAAACAGTTGATTTTACATGTGAATTTAACTTTTCAGACATTCGCTAGATGGCGTTCTTTAGCACAAACACCCCCAGTTTTCTTGAACAAAGTTATAACAAAAATATACACAGTGATTAACAGACAGGGTAGGGGCAACATTTCTGTTTCCAAGACAACATAAAACTTTCTATCTGAAAAGTTACTTCGGAAAAAGTGTTCCAGATGAGAAAGAGCGTCGATTAAGCTCCACTAGTTTTTTTCGACATTTTGTCTATGTATTTATTCAAAACATTACAACTATTAGGTATTACAGGATTCTCGTCTAAAAACAACTTATACAGGGAGCTGATTTTCATGACGAAATAATAATATCACAATAGATACAAAATATGGTCCGATTCAATAGTTATTATATTACGACAGCTGTAGCAAAGCAAAACGGGTTAGCAAAGTCCACCCGTGACCACGAGCAGGCAGCAGGGCACTCAATAATTCGGGAAATAATAAAACATAACGCAATAAAGTCCCGTTAAACGATTTAAAATTATGATAAGATATTTGACCACTATACCAGAATTAGGTCCTTGATCATGTAACTTTGCGACCGAGGTTTTGGTATAATATTTGTTGTTTTTATTTCGACTTATAAATATGTTTGTGTATTTTCATTTACTGTGCCACTCCCGATCATAAAATAAATAATTATTGAGTTCCGGTAAGAGTTTGCAGATTTTAAATAAAGCAAACCTCATATATCTGCCACTAAGGCTTAGCAAAAAATATGTGATTTTGTTCCGCAGTTTTCTCCTTTTTTTAAGGCTTTAAGTTTAAATGATTTCATATTATTATTGCTTAGTATTTTCTGTATATGATGGAATCAATATCACATCTCTACAACCTTTAGCCAGAAATATATGGGAGCACGTCCTTCTCCTTTGAGGTATTAACATAAGTATTTTGCGTTGTTTTTTTATCAACTACTGAAAAAATAGAGATAAATAGTGTATACATTCTGAACCTGTACCTTTGAAGAAAACTATGCATATCAATAACAAGGTCTAAAGGAACACCCCGTCATTCAATATCCTGTTTCCGGTATACATTTTTGGGTGCGAAACTCCTTGCGTAAACAAACGCGGTTTAGGTATGGCCTGCCTACTAAAAGCTTCATAATAATAACACAAAGAGGAAATGCATAGACCGAAACTTTAGTCTATTTTTCATGTTTATTATCCCACTTATACAAGATGTGGGGTGTATTTGTGGCGTCTGAATAATAGGTAAACAAGCTTCATTGTCCGGTTTCTCTATACGGTACTAAATCGTAAACAACATTTCCGTGACGCAATAATTTATCAGGGAAGTAAGTTTGCTAAAAGAATATTACTGATGTTTATTGGATTTTCATAGAAAGTGACTCAGAAAACACAGCTCGGGTGTGATCAAATTGAATTGTACCCGACCTTCAGCTTTTATTTTGCATTTGGACCCCTTGAATTGCTTTCAAGCAGCCTGACAATTTCAGATTCTCAACTCTTCCTACTTCAATATTATGAGGAAAAATTAAAAATATAATTGTTGGAACGAAATTAAATGTTTAACGCTAACTTTGATGTTTTTCTTTTAACAAAAAAATGTACTCCTGCCTTGTTGGGGTCATACAGGCTACAAAGGGAAAGCGGACTTAAGCCGCCAATTAGAGTTATTTTCTGTGTCAGAAACAGACGAACAATAATCGGATTACGGTGTGCTCAAAAGCTTGGTACGGACAGGTGGATGGGCAAGCGTGCCAACCGCAGTGAGCCGAACCACCTCTGCGGTCGCATCTTGCGCCCAGATTTCCTAATTAATTCGGGAAGCATACCACTTTCCGCAGCTATCCCCCCTCTCGAACTGTCAGATTACTTTGTTTGTGATTCCGGCAGCGTCATTTCCGAGCCGGAATGGACTGGTGGTTGTAAACTTGAGAGCGAATCCCTGTAGCGTGACTCGGTAATCCAACTACAGGGAAAACCTAATTTTAATCATTATATTAACAAGGGTCATGAATTTACCACGTTTAAATACCATATAGCCACATTTTAAGCGGTTACCTTGATGTTCGCAACACGTTCATGCAGCTTTTTAAGGCAAAAGTTTTGCCTTTAAAAGCTCAAAAATTTAATCTAGCACATAAGCAGTAATTTCGTATTCGGTGAGTGATTTATATATAGTGTTAGTATGTTGGACAAATCAAAAACAACATACTCGTACGGGCAACACCAAGCAAATAATAGTCTGCAATATAGAAGTTAATAAATAGGTGTGTACCTTTATTTCATGGCAAAATGTTTATTCTGTATTTTATGTACGAATGTTCTATAGCAAAATTAGGCGTTTTATAGACGAGTTTAATCCGCTTTTAGCTTGCGTACCGATCGTATGCATTTCACATTAACGTGAACAGAGCTCTGAAATTGGCGTAGACTGTTAGAATATTTGGTTAATCCCAGGTTCGTTGTCAAACAGTAACGATCACAAATTCTAACTTCAATATGTACTCACATTGTTGAACAGACTAGATTCTAATGCCAATGTTATAAGTACTTTGCTTTTTATTTATTTATTTATTATATAAATAAATAAAATGTTACTCCTTGTTCTTTTCATCGTTAGAAGAATAATGTGATAAATGTACATTATATGTATACTCGTATTTCAAATTCAAATAACGCTATACACTTGTCTTGCATCTTAGAAATGATAAAGAAATCTGAATCGCTCACAACTGAAATAATAAGTTGCAAAGTTTTATTGTCTCAGTGGCTTACAAACACTATTTCAAATTGTATTTCTAAATTCCTTTCACAATATTTTCCCGCATTTGAATTTTTAAATTCAGAAGCTTAAAATCCTTACGCTATGGCCGTGTTCGTGGCTTAATGAAAGCTGGTCTAGGATTCGGAAAGGTTTTAAGCCGCGACGTGGTGAGGTCGAGAGCACGTCATAGCCTCTTGACCTGGCGTCAAGTCGTCTCGAGACGTGTGCCGCCTAAATATCTCAATTATTTTTATAAAACTCTGCATGGTTAACGGAAGCATAATTACTCATCACAACTTTAATTATATAGCTAAAGTAAATTTTTAACAATATGTGTACACAATATGAATGTATAAAAATAGTTTCTATTCTTTCGCAATTGAGCAAAAGCCGAGTTAGGAGTTCTCGAATATATTTATAACTTGTAAGTCACACTTGAGCTTGGAGATATTGAGAAGACCTAAAGTAGGTATTCTCAATATCTCCAAGCTCAAGTATAATGAAAAGGGTTCCTTTAAGCCGTTTTAAATTGCCAAGAATCGATTCATATGGCTAAGGTTATTTTGGGTATACATCTGGGTAGCATTATTAACGATGTTTTGATATAAGTAATGTATCCTAATGTGATTTATTTGGGTTTGTCTGGGCAAGGGATAACAACCAAATTATGCGACTTTGCTCGACCGTCCGTTAGATATCACGTTCTACATAAGTTACAAACGGTATTCTTGTAAAACCCACTCTTATCTTCGATAGCCCACTGGTAATTATGTGTCAATAGCAGTAGATAATGTTTCCGAGTCTGGATCCCAGTTATTGTAAGGTTTATGATAATACTTATGATATTTAAAAGCTTAAGTAATAAGCTTACATCTACAATACTTAATATAACCTAATCTACCTCATTGTCAAATTATGGTGAAATAACGATCTTATTTCTTGAAAATTAGATATTCATATTCACATAAATTTAGCTGGGGCCTTTGAATCAACGCTGAAAAATGATTTAATATCACATATTTTACTTTATAAACATAACTTTTTATCCAAATATTGTAAAATATGCGTAGACGTACTAGTGTCCACGTCTACTGCTGGACATAGGCCTCATGGATTTCAACCTGCTATGCCGCTATTAAAATTATATACACGAATAAGATCGGAAGAGAAAAAACATCAGAAACTTAATTCCATAATTACCTTCTGCTCCAATAACTTTTATTTCAGCCATACTTTCTTATTTTCGGGGCCATACCGACACTTGGCTAAACTAGACCCTCCGCAGCAATAGCCAAGCAAGATGACGTATGACTTTCGACGTGATTACTAAAGTCCAATACATTAACGCCGCTGAAACCCACGAAAATAGTTTTCCTTATGGCCCACTTGGGTAAACAAACTCGAAGAAAACATACGTACCTAATAGCATTGCCAAATGCCAACATAGGTTCCAGATTGCTCGGAAACAATAGCCTCTCGTGAAATATAACTCTCACTAAACCACTGCAGAGTAGTTATGGCGTAAGCAATTGTTTTGTCACCCGAAGGTGCATTGCAACAATAAAACTTGATGCCTGAGAATCAGTCACAATGGTCACAGCTGTTAAGCTGCCATAGAACGATCAAGCACAAGTAAAACTAACAGCCGGTGCAACGCTCGTTATTTTGCTTTAAAAACAACTTTACAAATAAAAAGTAGGTTTAAAACTATACAACAATTCGTTGAGCGCCAAAATTGCGGAACCATGCTTTATGTTAGTTGTTTTAACATTAACTCTGAAGATGAATGGCGGATTCCAAATAAATCTTGGAGTGGCAGACATTTCCAGTTTATTATCCTGATCTGCTCTGTGGTTCTTTAGAATATTAAACTGGGAATTTCACAAACGAAAGTGCGCTTTAATGGGATACTTTATAAAAACCGGTAGAGTGTAGATGACAACATTTACCCTGGCATTAGCGAAATAGCAGTTGGACCACAAAGAGTGTAATGGCTGAACAATTTAAACATAAAACTAGCGCCGTTTACCGGATGCGAGCATTCTGCAAAGCGTACACCAGGCACATTAGGAAGATTAAAACTTGTAAAAGCAAAGAAGCGGAGCAACTGTCTCTGCTGTGTCACTAGTCGCAGCATACATACGTACATAAATAAACAGTAAGACGACTATTAAGGCGTTTTGAAATAAAAGGAACGTGCCACAACTCGAGGAACAACACAGTTTTTGCACTTGCAACTAGCATAACACGAGAAAATTCCGAGTAAAACTGAGTTTTTTTCGGTTTTATGTTCGGTGTTCGTAGCGAAAAATAAGAAATGCTATCATCAAATTCAGAACTTTGTCCATTTCTGGCCTGGCGTTCCGATATGCTGGGTAAAAAGCCGAATAAAAGTAATTTGTACCGAAACATGACGTTTGACAACGTCGCCTACAACAAAGTCGAATGAAATGAAATGAATAAAAATGAAGTAGCAACTAGGCGTTTCACCCGAATGATTTTATGTATGTATGTTTGTCATTATCAAATAATTACGGGGTATTTATCGCATTCATGTATGTCCGCAATTTTTGTCCGAGGATAACTCTTCAACGGAAGATCGGATTTTGATGAAATTTTAAACTTAACGGGATTACATATAAATCGATTGTCGTGGGGGAATTTTGATTTATGGAGTAGTTTTTGAGATATGGGGGTTTATTATTATTTTTTCTCTAAAGACCACGGATGATCAGATTTGATTTAATTTTAAACATAAGAAGATTATATCAATACAAATCGATTGTCGTGGGGGATTTTGAATGAGTGGTGTAGTGTTTGAGATTATGGGGATTTATTAATCGATTGCTTTTGTCCGAGCATAGCTCTTGAATCCCGGATTTTCATGAAGTTTTAACACAGGAAAATTTTACCAACATACGGTAAGTAGCCGAAACGCAGGAGGTTCTATTCCCGCCACAAATCAAGTTCAAGTGCAATGGGACTTCATTCAAGAGTCGCTCGCTCGTTCTATCTTCGTGGCGAACAACTAGTATTGTTTGGTCAAGACTACACAATTTTTGCATTACATTTGCAATTTGGCGTATGCTCTATATTTTTCTGGGGTAGGTTTTCTCTTGGCAAGAGCTAAAAGTCACAGCAATATTGTACAAGTGTACACCGTTGACATTTCAGATATATTAAAGCTTAAATTTGCCGAAACATGACATGGTTTTTGCACACATTTCGTATCTATAACCATCATGCATAACAGAGCAGCCGCATATAGTTATATTTATTTTTAGGCAAGAAAATGTTCCAAGGAAAACGCGGTCAGAGGAAAAACTATAACGTACAGGCGTCTCTCGCTTTTACGTAAAAAAATGTGGCACTTGCATCTCGCTTATCTTTCAAATCGTGCTTAAGAATAGACGTATTAGCGTTTAATCTTATAAACGTGATGTGAAAGAGATGAGTGAACGCAACGTAAAGCGATAAGTAGCTAAGCTGCGTTGGGCCCCGCTGGTAACTTCATTTACGTAGTGAACAAAGTGTAATTCTATACTCTTATTAGAGTTATGTATATATGCATGTAGTCTGTTTAACCCTAGAGACTACCAGACTTTTTACTGCTTCCAAGTCCCAATATCAGTCAAGTGATGTCTAAACTAAACTAAAAATATTGTATTTTTCAAACTTTCGCAATAACAACGTACTTACATGTCGGATTATCGGGATTTTATCGATAATTTTATTAGAAGGTTGCTTTATTAGAAGGGATTTCTAAATGATCCTGAGGTCATAATCGTAATTTTCTTACTTTTTAATAAAAGAAAATTATTTGTGGTTGTAGGTATATTTATTTGCACCTGTTCGGGAACATTTCGCGGAGGTCAATGACCCTGTCAAGAATCAGTTGGCTTTAAGGTTGTCATTATCGTATAATCAGCTGTTAGACTAGAAGTTAAAACTTTCGTGGTATTTTCTTCAATGAAAATCACTGAATCCTGAAAAGTCGTAGAACAAAAGTTGTTCCTTGGGATGGTCAGAATAGTACACATGTTATGCTACCATGTATAGACAAAATGACTTTTGTACTTTGATGACCGATGCGGTAATAGTCGGCTGAGGCACAGGTGGTTTGATAGCCACAAACTTCTTGGCGTTTGTGGATGGTATTGTGTGTAGGTATATATAATATCGAGCAATATTATATTATGCATAGCGCTGTCTGTCTGTCTGTGCATGACACGATTACAACCGAACGCCTTCACCGATTTACATAAAACCTTTTTTGTTAGCACCGTCTTAATGAGAGAAGGGTACTGATTGATTTTGGTGACCCTAAGGTCACAGGGACCGGAGTTATTGTGACCTCAAAAGGTCACCAAAGGTCAAAAATGACATTTTTCGGAAACCATCGCCCCCTTTTCTGGTACCCCCGTACCAATGCTTGTTAATTTTATACCGTGGGGTGCCAGCAGTAGAATTTTACCCCTCCTCTCTTGCGCCTCGATGCAGTAAGAATCTGCCAAGGGATACATTTAAGACAGGCAGCAGCGTCTTTCCATGTATCAACATCCTGTACTGCGCTCGCTAAGCCACCTGGATCCTTGGATCCATGATGAGGGAGACCTATGTTCAGCAGTGGACGTCCTACGGCTGAGGTGATGAATTTAGTCGCTAAAAATGATTATGGACAAAACTGATATTTAAGAAAATTCACGTATAAGTTAAGCAGGGATGTCTGCTTAAATATCACAGGTAAAAATAATTGTTTTATATATATAAAACTCTTCCGTTACTGAGTGACTGACAGACAACGCACAGCCTAAACCACTGGACCTAAAGACTTGAAATTTGGCACACATATACCTTGAGTATCCTAGAGGTGCACTAAGAAGGGATTTTTCGAAATTCCTACGGGAACGGGAACTACGCGGGTGAAACTGCGGGGTACGGCTAGTATTATATACGATGACACTGAGATTTAGCACTAAACTGGTACATAGACTTCATAGGTATCGTACTAGTAATACAAAACCATGGTATCGTACCTTTAACAGATAAGAAATCGATTCTTTGTCTGGCGCCATATGGAAAGGAAGCCTGTGTCTACTTACTTACTACTAATTTACTTAGTGGGACTCTGGATTACCCCAACCAATAGTAAAGTAGGTAGATGGGGCACAGTATACTGGCTGAGAATAGTATACCAACAGTAGCGTGATTAAGAAATGTAGTTTGTGCGACCGACTTATAAAATAAAAAAAAACTATTTAGCCATATTGTAGCGCAAACTTGCATTTTCATGTTGTTATCATGTCTTTGCCAGTGTGCCCGCATTTTTCGTATTGTTACTTTTTTGCACACGTTGAATAACTTCAGCCGTAAAACGTCCACTAAACACAGGCCTCCCTCATGGGTCTCCATGAGGGATAGTTGCCATACTCACCACGCTTGGCAGGCGGGTTGGCGAGGGCAGTTCAGGATGCTGATACACAAAAAGACGATGCTGCCCATCTTCCGGAGGTATTCTTTACCAGGCTCTTACTGCATCCACGGGCATGAGAGGGGGAATAACAATCCACTGCCGGCATCCCACGGCACACGTTGTGTTTGACACTTAAATACCATATATGAGGAATTTTTATCCTTATTTAATATACCTACCCACTTACTTAATAGTTATGTAACTGCTGGGTTTAACGTCACCAATCGTACGTAGGTACCACATAGTGAAGAATGTATGTGTAGTCACATTGAATGTTTGAACATTGAATTTTGTTTACATTGAAGCGAAATATTTTGCTGACCATAATGTCATTGAAGAATTTCTCGACATTTTGGCAGCAGTTGAAACATGAGCGGACAGTAATACTTTGTATTAAGACAATACTTACATATAACTAAAAATTTTAACGTGGAATCACAGGAATATTAGGTATGTATAGTACTGGGTCTTAAAAGTAAACTCAAACGTAAAATACACTATGCTATTATAGAGAACGTGTACAATGTAGCTTTCACCACCAAATGAATTCCTAAAATATTATATTATTAATATTTCCTATTTCATTATTTTATGCTGGCACAAATAAACGTTTTATTTTGACGACCTCTGTGGCGCAGCGGGCGAAGGTCCGCCTGCTACGCAAGAGGTTGCGGGTTCGAATCCCGCCTCGGAACAAATGTCTGTATGACCTGCAGATATTTGTTCAGGGTGTTCTGGATGTTTTCTATATATAATAAAAAATATCTATCTATGTAGTATATTGTATTAAGTATATCAGTCATCTAGTACCCATAACACAAGCTCTGCTTAGCTTGGGGCTAGGTGATGCTGTGTGAATTGTCCAGCATTATTTATTTATTTATTTATTTATTTATTTTATATCTTTTTAAAATACAGGGTTTGCTTTGCGATCCTTTTTTTGAGCTCACCTTCGAAACGATTTTGAAAACAACATTTTATATGATTTCCCTTGGGATGAAGAACAGAATGGATTTCCCGAACATCATTTGAGGACCTTCGTGGCCCATTTGGTTCAATAGCCGACTGAGAGGCAGGAGGTTGTTGGGTTCGGTTCTCGCCGCGAGACAAAATGTTTGTTCCTAAGTTTTTTGTAGATATTTGCCTCGCTGTGGGTATTTTTATTTTAAATATAAATTATGTATGTACATATGTATTTGCAGAAAATGTATTTATGTACTAGTAACCTATCAACCATCTGGCCCATAACTGTGCTTAATTTGGGCTATATGGTGATGTGTGAAATGTCCAGCATTATTTATTTATTTTACGACACCTGTAGGAGGATCAGCTTGTAAGGGCATCACTTGAAGGTACTCAACCTGTAGTTAATAAAGTTATTACTTTTAAGACGTGCCAAGATTTTGTCGCACCTTATAAGTATTTTTGACAAAATTCAATTTATGTGTTTAATGACATATATATTATATTATATATTAAATTTATACTAAAACTCACCAATGATAAGCCGAAGCAGGCTGGCCGCAAGGATTCCCAGGTCTGGAGAGTTACCCATTGGTCACTCCCGAGCAAACCTTGCCAGTACCACCCATCACATTAACCGCCGCTGCCGCCGACGGACAAACACACGACTATTTCCATTTTATTCACAACTTTGTTTGATTCAACAGTGTAAGGTACTGCGCCGAAATGCTCTTGGCATATTAAAGTCCAATTATCGAATAAGTGCGTTTCAAAAAGCCACTACGGCTTCAATAATGAGAATGTTTTCCGAAGAGAACTGGATTGCACAATAACTCATTCAAAATTGGTATAACTTTTTTAATTTGCGCTACGGAATAAATGCAAGCTTTACCGTGATTTATTCGAAACAATGTTGTTTTACATCTTTACAAAAAAGTAAACGGATGTTATCATCTACCTAAGAGAAAGACAATGTATCCTTTGTATAGAGTAATCTTATCAATGTTTTGTAGATTGCGCAGGTAACAAGACTTCGGTCAAGATGAAGACATTGTTGCGCGTGCTTATCGAAACGAAAATCTAAAATCGCTAACTAAAAAAGTTTATCTTACCGTTAATAAATAAACTTTTAGATAAATGTAACAGAATACGCGGCCAAAGAATAATCAGTTGTCACTGGCTTAAAAGAATCGCGAGATAAGAAGTTAGGGTAAGAAGAGTTTGCCTTGTCGAGGAAATGGATAGGTAGTATTTTGTTATCTCGCCTTTGAAAAAATAACCTTGGCTAGAAAGAGGCCGAAGTAAATTAGAAAATGTCGCGTCGTAGTAGAGGTTATCAGTTGGTTACCTACTTACAATGCAAATTTTTCTTTTGTTTGCGCCCTGTGATCGACGTTATAACCGGCGGCGTGCCAGTGTGACGTCAACAAAACACGACAAATATGTTAAATATTCATGTAAAGTTAGGTAAGGGGGTTTTGTTTACGAGTAGACAGGCAAACTAACTAGTTCCAAACTGTTATGGAGGCGGGATGCACTTAGTAGTTAGCGACGGGGCAATCTGTCGTAAATTTTCAAGTTTGAACTGAAGCATCTTAACATTCAAAAACTCTTTGTGAACCCAAGAGACTTGATAGAATCGTAAAACCGATAACGGTGGCGAGATGAGTACGTTGTGATGCAATTGAAACATAAAAAAAGGTTTATCGGATTTGGTAAAGTGCGTCCTAAAAACTTCTTGAAATTCGTTTAAGGTTTGAGGTTAGGGATCTGCGTAAAATTAATTTCCGAGTTAAGATCGGATGGTGATTTGACGGGGACAACGCTGCTTATCTGATTTCCATAATACAAGAGTAGATTCCGAGTTAGAACATCGGTGGCATTTCGCTTTCTCTTATTTAACGATAGCATGGAATGGCGATAAACCCGCGTATCTGCAGCCATATTCTTTATATCAGAGTCAAATGCGATACACAATCTGGAAACCACAATGTTACGGTTTTCCTGCATTCATATTTATTTCCCCTTCTGTGCCATTTCATTTGAATTATCGTGAAAAATCGGCAGTATATTTTTCAGTGTGCTCTGTTTCGTAGTTTTGAAAAATTGTGCTTATCATTTGCAATGATAACAATGGATTGTTCTGTTAACGTACATCGAAATAAATATTGTTCTGAGAAAAATACTGTCTTAACAATAAGTTAGATCTTAATGTGTAAGTTTACAACTTTTACAAGAACACACATCGAATTTCTACAGCACCTATGTGCGGTGCCCCTTAGTATGCTCCCAGATTTGGAACCCTAACTGTATAAAAAAATAGAAAGTATCCAAAGAAAATTCTTAAGATATACCTCTAATAAAAAACTTCAAACATAATGACAACATTGCCTGGCACAGTTAAGAAAGTAGCCAGGTTAAAAGTCAAGTGAAGACTTATTGCTTCAACAGTACTAAGTGATTATAATTTGCCTATACAAAAAACTTGGGCCGAATGTGGAGGTGAATAGTGGGACGAGATAAGATTTTTCTAAATAAAATATATTATGGGCCGAGTACGGCATACAATGTGAAACAAAGACTTTTTAATGGCGTGGGCCCAACATTAGGCACGAATGTGGCATAGATCGGTTAGGTTCTTTCGCTATATCTTAGGCGTTACTTTTGATGCTATTGATTGAGGTCACATATTAAATTAACCAAATGATTGTCCAGAGCTATTGAGGACAATTATTTTTTTCTATCCCAACTATATCCTTTGGGAAAATAACCTTCCTTTGGTATCGACTAATTAAATCAAGATCAGGTTCAGTATCTACGAGATTACATTTATCGGATTAGATCCACATAAATTCACAATAATTTAGAAAATATTATAAATGTGATTAGGCATTACCATAGTATTTACAATACTTTAGTTTTTAAACTACTGATGCTGCTATACCGAGCACAGAAGAAATTTAACCTGGTAGATAGTGAACTTGACCTTCATTAAAGATCAAATGTACGTGGGAACTGATCATGCCACTGATTCAATAATCAGTGGCATGATCAGTTCCCACGTACTTCAGCACGAGATACTAAATAGTTATAAGTCTTACAATTAAGACTTATAACTATTTAGTATCTCGTGCTGAAGTTTTCCTAAGATAAATATGTATATAAAAAAAAAGTTTGTGCTGAGTACGGTATAAACATTTATACGAAAAAAGACAGAGTATACGAAAATAAGCCGAACACCTGAGTCACTTACGCCTATAAACTTTAATGGTCAAGGTCTTGAAAGAGTGTCCAATTTTCAATATTAAGGGACAATGGTTGACGACAAAGGAGATCACAGCCTCGAGATACGCTACAGAATAGACTAAGCTCGCGACGCCTTTTCTACAATGAAAAAATTACTTTGTGACCGAGACTTAAATACATCTCTACGTACACGAATAGCACGGTGATACTGTATGTTCTGTACTCCTATATGGCGATAAGGTGCTGTGGGGTGCCGGCAGTAGAATGTTACTCCTCCTCTCATGTCCGTGGATGCAGTAAGAGCTTGTTAAGGGATACCTCCGGGATATGGGCAGCAGCATCTTTCCGTGTATCGACATTCCGTGCTGCGCTCGCTACCCCTCATGGAGATCCATAAGGGAGGCCTGTGTTCAGTAGTGGACGTTTTACGGCTGAAATGATATGGCGTAGAAGCTTGGACGCTAACAGTAGTGAACAAGAGGTGAGAAGCCTTTGAGATGTGGGTGTACAGGCGCATCTTAAGAATTTCTTGGAGGGACCGCGTGCGTAATAGCACTGTGCAGACAGAGAATAGGAAAGGCTCTAGAAGTACTTACGACTATAAACAGAAGGAAACTCGAATATTTTGTACATGTGATGCGTAACACCAGGAAGTACGAATTTCTTCAACATCATTCAAGGAAAAATGACAGGCAGTAGGAGGCCTGGCCGCAGAGGAATATCATGGGTTAAAAACTTACGCCAGTAGTATGGGAGGAGCAAAAAATCCCTATTTAGAGCAGCGGCCTCTAAAGTTGAAGTCGCCTATATGATGGACAACCTTCGTAAAGAGACGAAATATGGTTTTAATAAGTTAGCTCAAACACCGCTTAACTATGTTTAAGTTTTTTTACTAAAAATGTATTTTTATTTCTAAAGGTTTCTATTGCTATCTGCTATACTTGGCAGACTCTAAGAATATTCCCGAATAGAAACCTACATCATCATCATCATCATTTCAGCCGTAGGACGTCCACTGCTGGACATAGGCCTCCCTCATGGATTTCCAGTTATTGCGGTTGGAAGCGATCTGCATCCACCGTCGACCTGCGGTCTTCACCAGGTCATCATCCCATCTTGTTGGTGGACGTCCTACGCTGCGCTTGCCGGTCCGTGGCCTCCACTTGAGAACTTTTCGGCCCCATCTGCCATCTGTTCTGCAAGCTACATGGCCTGCCCATAAATCTGCATACTTGTTAATAAATAAATATATATGAGGTAGGATTACAAAGAGCAACTTCGTATTACCAAATAATATATTCTACAATTTCGAGAATAGAGTAAAAAGGTACAAACACACCCTTAGTGTTCAGAGTTGCCTTATAGACCGTATAATGACGGTGGAACGTTCAAAACAAACTTTGTTAAATAATTTGTAGCGCAATGTTAATTAAAATTTACCAATGCACGCTGAGAATAATGCGGTTATTGTAAACCCGAGTAATAATTGGACAACGATCCGGTTTAAGCTCAGCATCGACATATTAATCCCGTAAAGTTGAAAGGTCAAAGTGAGCAATCAACTACGAAATAAGTATATTTTCTGTGAGATTACACTCTACTCAACAGGAAGATCGGGATTACTTAAGCACTTACCACAACAAAGTTTCAGAATAATAAATTCGCTAGAGGATTAGGAGTGAGGATAACACTGTCACAAAATAAATCATCTTTTTAAAAAACGTTTAAAAAGGGGGGGGGGGGGGTGTCGTTGTGATTTGTGTGGTGAGCCGTGTCGCTCGGGCGGGATAGTCGACGGTTCACGGGGGAGCGAGCACCGAGGCTGTTGCCAACAGTACCGAAGCCTGTGCTGTGAAGATAAAACCAACAGGCGAATTTCTCATCCACTCTTTACCAAACGCTACCAATGTACATACCTACGCAAATAGTATGTCCCAGAGACTCAATTACAACTTCACCTTCATCCGAAAAGTTACCCATAATTAGAGGGAAAAAATTGGGGCCAGTTTATCCTACCAACTGGGAATCACAATTGAGAAAGACATCATTTATTGCACGCTGTTATAATTTAAGCAAGACTAGTTTTTATTTTATAACAGAACGAGAAATCGCACTTCATCTTAATCAGCGGTCGTGTTTTAAATGACGAAACAATTCGAAGTTTCTACAGAAAATGTGGAACGATGGAGAGTGAAATATTGAAGTAAAAACTGTGCACCATTTTTCATTTAGGAGCTAAGAGATTCCGCAAGACTGAGAATAGAAAACTGCAGTAAGCAAAGCTGTATTATAGGATGGCTGCCACGACGCTTTTTGGTGTCTACTAAGAAGCATCTGGCGAGTATGCAACCTACATTATATATCTCTACTTTTGTTCCAAACTTTTCATTAATACAACAAACGCATGCCGTGCAACAACGCATTTTATGACCAAAACTGAACACGCGGCAAATGAACAGAAAAATTAAGTTTTTTCTACGCTGAGAGCGTGTCAAACCTTTTTTTAAAGAATTTTAATAGACAACCATCGTCGCGCCACCTACGCATCGGTCTGCCGCGATGGCGCGTTGCCTTCTCGCCGGGTCAGGCCGCCCCGCTCGGTGACTACCTTTGCCCACGACTGGACGGAAGTAGCTCAAGATCGGGATTTATATGTAGAAGGAATACAGCAGCAGCGGGACCATTCTTTCCTCCGCCGACCGAGACACGTTCTCGGCCTGCCCGTTGACGAGCTCACCGCCGCTAACCCGGAGGTGACGTCAACCCGTCCCACACTAGCTGCTAGGCACACGTTCCATAACCGGCGAGGCCGAAGAATACACTCTTCCGTCTTAAGGTGCAGTTTTGCACCTGGACGTTCACCATCATTACATATAAAAATCTGGCAACAGTCCAAGCCGTGGTTCGAACCCAAGTGGTGCCCTTGAGCTTGTTGTCCCAACCTACATATCTTTTACGGCTGGGCGCCTTCTACGCTCGCCATAGTCCCGTAACGTTGTCATGGCCATCTGCGGTCAACAACATTAAAAGTCAATTCGAATAAAAAAAAACAGCGAGACCTTTGGATAACAATAAATTGAATAGTATTTTAAGAAATCTAGCAAGGAATCTCCAACTTAACAGATAATTGATTTCACGATTATCTGTTTGTCTATTAAATTACGAAAAGAATAGAAAAATCACATTACTTAGACCAAATTGTGCTATTCCTGATCTCATTGGAACTTTCACTGGTCAGAAATATTTAGCTGAGCAGGTTGTTTTACCAACTTTGTTCATCTTCGATATAACTTTCTACAGAAAATACATTTATGTTTGCTAATGAATCCGGTTGGCTGAAAGTAATGCGAAACTTCATTAACTCTAATTATCATTTATGTTAAAGGATATATAGAGGCAGTGTAACAATTATGACTATTCTCGCTAGTACAGATGATATAGGTACTTAACTATTCCGTCGAAAAAGTTTTTCAGTTTTCAGTACGCTGCAGGTATATAAACTTATTGTAACTGACAGGCCAATAAATATACATTGTTCCCGATTTTTGATTTGAAGCTAGATTTTTAGGGAGGCCTTTGCCCTGCAGTGGGACGAAAATGGCTAGTAATAATAATAATAAAGAAAATTTCATCCGAATAAATACTGCAAGCGAAAGTAAAGGGTTAAACATAACACAGAGAAACGTAATGACAACGTTTTAGATTTCAATTTGTAATTTACAGTATTTTTGCGTAGTATGAGTCTTTGAGTACGAGCAACTCGACCTTTCAATTTACATTAATCAAATTACTGTAATTCTATAGTAATGTCTCAAGTTCTTGTTACTAAGTGGAATTCATGATTATATAAATTACTTTTAATGGTACTCTGGTAAAAGGGTGAAACACGGCTTTGAAGATTTTGATGTCTTAAGACAAGAACAAGAGATTAAACACAGAAAAAGAAACATTAGAATTTGTTATTACAGAAGAATGTAGTGGCTTAATTTTAGAGCGCGCTTTGAATAAAGGACACGAATCACGTCATACTTTTCATTACTGCAGACAACCTCGATCCTAGAAGAGTAACATTATGCTTTCAAGTTTCCCAAAGTCCATCTTAGACTTGGTATTTTCACGTCTAATTACAGCCATCTTCGGTTTAGAAATATGGAGTTTACAAACAAGACACAAATTAAGAATTTGAAATAAATAGCTAAGTGGGAATTTTCTCACCTCCACCTCATTCCTTTATTTAAGCTGTTGAAAGAAAAACCCTTCAAATATAAACTTTTAACGATTACGACGCGTTATTTCTAGATTTAAGTAAATACCTCTAAATGTAACTGTTCCAGTTAAATAAATAATGAATGCTGGTAATTCACACAACACCATCTATGTGTGCGTACTAGATGGTTATAATATATAATACATAACTTTCGCGATCACAACACACGATTAATATATTGTATTATCGGGTATTTACCGCGTATTAACTTTTATTTTTATACCGAAATTTCGACAGACCGAAAAATATTCAATAAATAATAAAATAATACATATTTCATAATATATAATATAATTGCTGTTATATTATTATATAAAATAATAATATAACATAATATATAACTTAGTACTTTGACGTCTATAGCGCAGCGGGCGAAGGTCCGCCTGCGACGCAGGAGGTTGCGGGTTCTATTCCCGCCTCGGTACAAATGTCTGTACGATGTGCAGATATTTGTTCAGGGTGTTCTGGATGTTTTTCTATACATAATAAAAAATATCTAAGTATAATGTACTAGCTTGTGCCAGCCGCTTCGCAAGCGCTGTACCCGGATAAAAACTGTCCATTATGTTGTGTGTTCCTGGTCCACATCTATACGTGTGCAAAATTTCAGCTCAATCCGTTGGGTAGTATTTGCGTGAAGAGGTAACAAACCTCCAACAAACTTTCGGCTTTATAATATTAGTGGGATTAAGTGTATCAGTCGCTCTGCTTAGCTTGGGGCTAGATGATGTTGTGTGGATTGTCCAGCATTATTTAGTTATTGTTTTATTTAAAAACATATCTGCATGGGTATTTTATGGCATAATTAATTCGAATTTACATATTGCCCTTTCAAAGATACACTTTTTTTGGCTATGCATGTAAAATGTGTTTTTATGAAGAATTTTCCCGAATTTGTTTATCGCCGAGCTAAATTTGATCATTTATATTCTCAATAAAGCCTAATCTAATCATACGTGTATTGACATATCGACAGGAGACCTAATTAACTGTTCGCGTTATAGGTTCACGAACTAACGTGCATATTGTATGTTCGTACATAGCGATTTTGTATAGGAATATGATTAGTTTTGGTAAATATAAATAACTAGAAGTCGCCTGCGGTTTCACCCGCATCTTTGGTTACTGCTCCGCTCCCGTAGGTCGTAGCATGATGTTATATAGCCTATAGCCTTCCTCGATAAATGGGCTATCTAACACTGAAATAATTTTTCATATCGGACCAGTAGTTTCTGAGATTAGCGCGTTCAAGCAAACAAACAAACTCTATATAAGTATAGATTATAATGAGGTGTATGTGTTACAAATGTACCTAAACAGACACAGTCGTTAATAGACAAAACATACAAAGAACCAATATTATTAAAGTTAGACAGCACTCCAAAATACATATGTACCAACACACATAATTATTCAAAAGCTAAAATTCGAATGCTACACTGTATTATATCAATAAAATACCTTAATACTTTTAATTAAATAATGGCTAAATTACCTCTATAAACAATCAGTAACAAAGAGAAAACACCCAACTTAGAAAAACAAAAATTGACTTACTACGAGTTTACTCGCATTAACCATCCATATTTCATCTTAAACCTATTAATTTTTTTGATAAAGGCAAAGATGTCTCTTCCTAAATTATTATTTTACGCAATTAATTTTTGTATTCGAAACTTCTAAATAAATCCTACCTAACTAATCCACTTTCGAATAGAAAAAATATTAGCGGATCATTAAGAAAGATATCTTGCTCATTTATTTGATAAGGTAGAAAGCTACCCTTGGGCACGCCATAATCACGGCGGTAAGTCCCCTCTTTGAGGAGTGGTTGGAGCGGCAACACGGCGTACTCACCTTCCGCATGACGCAGGTCCTCACCGGACACGGCAAGTTCGGGAGGTTCCTGCATCGGATTCAGGCGGAAGAATCGCCCGGGTGTCATCATTGTGATGATCGCCCGGAGGACACGGTGGAGCATACGGTGGAGGTGTGCCCCGCTTGGGCAGAGCACCGCCGTGTCCTCGTGGAGGCCATCGGTGGCAGGGACCTCTCGCGCCGGGCCCTGGTTCAAGCTATGGTCCGTAGTGAGGAGGAGTGGCAGGCGGTCGCCTCCTTTTGCGAAGCAGTAATGCTAGCGAAGGAGAAGGCCGCTTGGGTGAGGGAGCGAACGTCCTCACGCCCCAGCCGCCGAGATTCCGACCCCGACTACCAACCACGGTAGACGCGGGCTTGCGGACGCCGAGCAATGGGTAGCTCGCCGTCCGGCTGTCCGGTAATTGACCAGACCAAGCCCAGTCGTCAACAGCGCGTAGTGTTCCACGCGCTCCTCAAAGAGAGGCTACAAACCGTAGGGGCCCACAGGGCCGATGCCCGCAAGCTAGGACCGCGGGGAATTTCTGAAAAGGAAACCCGTAGTCCTAGAACGCAAGGGGCAACTGAAGGACACAGGTGTGGTTTTAGTCAGTACGAGTCTGACACGCCCTCCCGCTTCACCCAGAGCGGGAGGAGTCATTAGATGATTTCCACACCTAAAAAAAAAAAAAAAAAAAAAAAAAAAAAAAAAAAAAAAAAAAAGGTAGAAAGCTACCCAGCGAATATGCCTATTCAATAAAACCCTAATGGACGCCATCAAATACCAACTCACAATACACCTTAAGGAAAATGTAACCAAAATATCTCGAGGTAGGTAAGCAAATGGAGATCAAAGAAAGGAGACCAGTTTACGCTCAAACGTCGGCAGCAGAATGATAGATGAGCGTACGGTGTTCACAAAGTAACGAGAATGGAAGAAACGTGTGAGGTCAACTCACTACATCCGTTTTGGTCACATGTTGTCGGGCCCAGTTCCAAATAGATTACGGTCACTACTTTTGCACCAAAACTTTATTCAACCTTCTCGGTCCTTAAAAGCTGCTTTGATTTCAAGCGGTCTAGACGATTGTGAACACTTCGATCTACTCTGCTATTGTGCAGTGGCTTTGAGACCTTACTTTAATCTTTCCTTGCAGAGTTGACTCAAGTAACTGTACCGTATTGTAGTTCAAGCAATGCAAAAAGTAGCAAGCATCGGGGTGTACAAATATCATTGCATAACGGTCACAATTTGAAGACGAAGTTTAGAAGCAGTAAATGTAACTCGCCACAAATTCATATTGTGGGACTAGATATAACCAGCTACAATTTTGCACCTGCAGCAATACATGACCAAGTTTGTTGCAATTTGAGAGACAGCATAAATCTGACAATACGTTGCAGAAACTTAAATTACACCTACGTTTGGCGTTGAAAATAAAATCTTACCCCAAAAATAGTTCCTCCTAACGACCAAATTCGTTCAATGAAAATAAACTGCTGTTGGTTTGGCTGAAAATAGTATTTCTTTCACACTTGTACCAGATAGCGTGCTATTGAATCAATATCTAGTTTTGGTGTAGTTCTGCAGATATTACACATACTATTAAGAATGTTTAAACTTTTCAAAAGTTATGTGACAATATCAAGGTGAGAATTAAACAGTAATTACCCACCATTTACGTTCAAAATGTAAGTTCTTTGTGTATAATCGGCCGTATTTAAATGCGGTAGAGGCGGCAATAAATTTTCCATTGACGACGAGTCGAAGAATTGAACAAAAACGGTTCTTGCTGGATTCGGGGCCCAACAATGGGTAATTTATCGCGGTCGGCTCAGGCGTGCCGTTTCGTAAAATAAAAACGTATATAGGTGCTAAAAGTTTTAACAAATCAAATGTACGCTCCTCTTATTTAGTTTAATGGCGAAAAACGCAAAGTAGGCTAAATAATCTCACGTAAAACATTTTTTATGAACATATTATTCGCATGCGTGGCGTGCAAACTTTTTAAAATGTATGAATATAAGTATATTCGTACTTACGATGGTAATGTGACATCAAAATGAAAGAACAATTTTCACTATTAAACTATTCGAATGTTTTGTTCCAATGCGTGCGTTGAATATGATATATTTTCGAAGGCTGCGTTTCCTAACTCCTTATCACATCAGTGATAAGGAGCAAAAACAAATTTCCACTTAAAAGAAACATAATTTACCAAGCCAAAGCGGAATTAATTATAATTTAATAAAAAGGCTCCTACCAAAGCTTTGATGTCTAATTACACGGAAACTCAGAAGTGATATTTATTTATATATAAAGTTTATTTCATCCCAGTTTCAATATAGTAGGATATCCGGTTATGGAATATACACACTCATCTGTTTAACTGAGACGTACTCGTATACATAGGGGAAAATGGGTTCCTACTTAAATCCTGAAAAATTCTATAAGGGTACCAATACACAATATATTATACAATATATTATATTCCCCATTTTAGTTGGTTTATACAACAAAGTGTATGACATAACGGGGCAACGTGTGTTAGCATTGTTTGTACACTAATCTCATGACCCATAACAAACAACAAGGTACGAACAAGTATTTATCTCTGAATACAGCGTTAACAAGCTGAGGCGAGGTAACTCTGCGTCTTAATATCTGTTATGGACCTCGAACTGAATTCAGCCACTTTACGAGCTAGCTCCGTATCATTTCAAAATGTTCTCTTAGCTCTGAAATTACGACTGGGACTTCTCACCTAAGGATTTTCGGCATCATAATCGTAAATACTATTTTCCAAGCACAATTCTCTGAGGAAGTTCATCTAATTAAGTTACTGTATTCTCACACATAAATACGTCCACATAACTTCTCACGTCATCTGTCACAAAGTTAGATCGTTAAGAACGTAAGTAGATAGTAAGCCTCTATTAAACTGTGCAATAAACATTGGATCCGACACCTGACGCATGCGTGTACTCACATTTGTTGGCATCAAATAATTACTTCTTTCCATTAAATTGATCGTGATCATCAAGACCTTTGTCGTGTAAAGCAAGCCTTTTCAGTGGCGTGGACAGAATAATAACCATTGTCGTACACTGAATTTTGTTTTTTATGGTCAAAAGAAGGAAAGTCGAAATTTAAGTCACGTATTCCCGACGATTTCAATCGATTATAAATAGTTACGTTTACTTCGTAACAGAAAATTGGTATAGAGTAAAAGGAGAAATTCTTTCTTTAGAGAATTCATTCTCTGACGAGTAAGTCTGTTTTTGTAGACGGCAACTGCTAAAATAATCGTGTTAGCTAGAATACTTATGACTGTTTTAATTTCTAAACTTGTAGGTGCTGGAGGATAATGAGTAAAAGTTGTTTAATTCAACTCTGGCGAAGCCCTAATAATTTGTAAAAAGGTTGGGGTAAAAGCTATGTCTAAAACGAAAGTAATCCGATTAACAAGAAACGTAGTTACCAAACTGATCTCAATGACTTGTATTATTGACCAATTGTTTAGATTACTTGATCAATAAACTAAGAAGAGCTTAAGGGAAACTTGAAAGTTGCTTAAATAAAAATAATAAACTGTTTTTTTTGTTTCACGTGTTCGACATACATATTTTGTACGCAAATATTAATTAAGTCGTTACATATGAAATTGGCGTTTTGTATGAGAGGAACTTAAAGTCGATTTTTAAATACAAAATATTTAATTAGTCAAAGTATTTACCATTGCCGTGGGGTGCCGGCAGTAGAATGTTACTCCTCCTTTCATGCCCGTGGATGCAGTAAGAGCCTGCTAAGGGACATCTCCGGATGATGGGCAGCAGCGTCATTCCGTGTATTAACATCCCGTACTGCGCTCGCTAACCCACCTGCCAAGCGTGGTGAGTATGGCAACCACCCCTCATGTTTCGTGTCATGATGAGGGAGGCCTGTGTTCAGTAGTTGACGTTTAACAGGTGAAATGATGATGATGATGATGATGATGATGTACCATTGCTATATAAGCGCTTTTGCCATCTCATAGGTAGTTCATTGATCCCTTTACTAAGAAAACCATTCGGAGGGGAATCTATAAAATCTTTGAAGGCGGTTTGGACTGCCCCATCGGAGTTGATTTTTTTCCCTTGCAAGAAGTTATCTAAATTTCGAAAAAAATGGTAATCGGTTAGAGCACGGTCCGGAGGTGGATGTCTTAGACATTCCAATTGAAGCTTCTCTAATTTGGTAGCCATCTGTTGAGCAGTGTGTGGTCTAGCGTTGTCCTGAAGCAGCAGTGGCCTGGAGCGATTGACCAGCCTCGGTTGTTTAGCAGCTAGCTTTTCCATCATGGTTTACAGTTGCTGGCACCTGTCGTAATCGTTTGGCCAGATTTAAGAAAGCTGTGGTGGACGGCGCCGGCACTGGTCCACCAAACGCTCACAAGTAGCTTTTTTTGAGTCAGTTTTCGCTTGGGGCATGATTTGGCTGGTTCGCCAGGGTTCAGCCATTGCGATGAGCGCTTCCGATTATCGTATAGGATCCACTTTTCATCACAGGTAATGATTCGATTTAAAATCCCTTCATTTTGTGCCGGTTGAGTAATGTAACGCAGCAGTCGACGCGCGTTTGTCGATTTGCTTGACTCAATCCGTGAGACACCTTTCAAGCTTTTTCACCTTCCCAATTTGCTTCAAGTGGATTAAAATAGTTTTATCACTAACACCACAGCCTGCAGCTAACTCGGACGTGGTTTGCGATGGATCTTCCACAATAGCCTTCAATTCTTGATCATCAACTTTGGTCTCCGGCCGTCCACGGGTCTTGTTCTGCAGGTCGAAATTTCCAGAACAAAAACGTTGGAACCAAAAACCCACACGTGTTTTCTTTTGCGACACCGCCGCCATACACATCAGTAATCTTTCGAGCCGTTTCTGCAGCGCTGGTGCCACGGTGGAACTCGTACTCGAAAATAACGCAATATTTCAAGTTTTCCATTTTGTAAACTGTGACGCAAATAAAAAATACAAAAGATGAAAAACAAATGAATTATATTTTATGTATATTCGAAACACAAATGCATGTGTAAATAGCTGCATAAATTTGAATTTGGAATTCTTAACCAAAGAGGAGTTATTTGAGATCAAAGTGGCCAGTACGACAAATCGCCAATTTCATAAGTAACGACCTAATATTAACAACTGATAATAATCAACTATAAGTTTTAAATATCGTGCTAACTTACGCTATTCATTGAATAGCACATTGATTATTATGATGTTATTAACCTAGTTTCTAATAAGTTCTCTTAACTAACTTCGGTTCAACAACAGTACAAAATAGCCATAGGTTAAATAGATACAACTCGTTACTCGTCGTACCTACAATTTAATTAAAATTAATGAAGCAATTACCCTGTCACGAGACAATGAAATTATTATTCAGAAGAATTAAATGTATTGTTTGCAAAAACAATGACATTCTGACCGAAAGCAAATACATTATCTGTGCGAATGTCACCACGGGTAAAAGTGGCGTGGAGGGATATTTCGGCTCGCATTTTCACCGGGAGTCGGTTTTTCAATTATTTCCTCGTTTTAGGCGACTGATGCCGTAATTACGAGCCTTGCCGACTCACCGCATTATTGTCGAGTAATTTTAAGTCAATTTATCAATAAAAACTCCCTGTATATGTATGTAGAGAGTAATAGCACAGTATTAGTGCCATACTCGTACAAACGATGAAACTGAACTTCCACCTTCATGTCGATAACTTTGATATGCTGGAAATTTATGAGGAACATTTTTTTCTGACAGTTATTTAATTAAGTTTATTCGTGTTTACGGTACATCAGTAAAATTAGACCTTTATGAAGTTTTTCTTTTTAAGGTTGACGGCAGCCATGTTTATCTTTGGCCGGGTAAAAATGTTTCGTGACGTTTGGGTAACTTAAAGCGACAGCTGTGAACTAATTTTTTATAGACAAAGAATGAAAACGGAAGAAAAACAAGGAGCAAATTTTAACATAATTTTACGGGAGAGTGGGCGCTCGCCATAGAACTGTCGGATACGAAGCGGGCATCCAATTCTCCTCGCTATAATGCAACGATAAAAGAGATTGAACTTACTTGGTCCGTAATAAGCACTCCTTGTTTCTCCACTGAACAACAAGTGCGTTTTATTACAAAGGGCAAATATGTGGCTTTATAATTACGATAAATGAAACAAGTTTAACGAAAAGTATTACGTGGTACAGGATGATAGCTAGTAAGCTAATATAAAATTACCACATCGAGGAACAGCCACAGCTCCAAATTTTTGGACCCATATCTCCCATTCAAAGTGCAAGTATCAGGATATTGGTTTCAACATGTAAGGAGTTCAATCTCGTAGCTTCCGGCAAATAAAGCAATCTTGGGCAGCAATAAAAGCCTCTCTATTTATAGACGAAAGGGAATTTCGAGCCAATTTGGGAAACTAGACGTGGTATGTTAAATAACAAAAGCTACCAATATTTTTTTTTGTTTCTTAAATTAATCATTGTGTTGATTAATTTGTTCCAATTTCTAAGTTACAAACGCTTGAAAGGTTCTGCTTATTTCCCATCACGAAGTTTAATATTCAAGCCAGACTGAATTTATTAAAAATAACAGAATATCGATTTCAATTTTAAGGAGTGGATGGCGCGAAGGTTTCCCTTCTTGTACCACTAAATCTTGTAACACTGATAATACGTTAGTAACGTTACGACTTCAAGTAAAATTACGATTGCCAAAGGTAATAAATAAACACAGATTAATCACTAAGAAGATTCTAGAAAGATCACATACAAGATTGCGTGTAATGTTAGCGACATGAAATAGAACTAAATACTCGTATCTATTACATCTCTGGATGGATGCTGTTAGCATCAAAAGGCACAAAGTGCCCTTCCATCCGTTAATTGTTTGACAAAAACAATAGAGACTGAAAAGATGCCGGCGAAGGTCCATTAGCGGAAATCTGCTCCTGGCAGGAGAGTGTTTTATGTGATCAATAGAGTTCTAGGCGTACTGAACGAAGATTGAATCACATAATTTTCAAGCTATTCATACTATAATCCAATTCTCGAATCTTTTTGCGTGTCTCTATCATATTTTACCTCTATAGAAGCAATAAGCCCGGTCTGATGACTTAATAATCCAGGTTTGTTTTCACATACAGATTTTAGGCATAAACGAGTAAACTACCCTCAAAATGGATAGAAAAAGTTTTGCGAGAAATATGTCAACAGACCAATACGATGGCCATTTTTTATTGAGTTCGGGAACTCGAAAATATTCCTAATATTATCAAATACTTTGTCAAAGAAGAAAGAGAGAGAAAGAGTTACCCTCTAAGTCTAAATACCAGTATATCAACATGAAAGAAAATTAATATTTTTTCCTAATGAAAAATGTGTCAGGGAAGCAAAATGTCGCACATTAATTTTTTTTTTAACAAACAAGCTTTTATTTAAACGTACCTACTAAAATAATAAAATAAACATTTTCCATTAAAGTTTAATGTCAACTTAAAACGTCTTTACACAATTTATGTGATAAAAATGCTTGTCGCGAGATTAACCTGTGTTACCTGTAACTTAATCTATTTGATTTAAAAAAAAATCAACAATGTAAATACGAGTACCTGCTTAAATCTCGCGACAAGCTTTTTTATCACATAAATTGTGTAAATACGTTTAAGTTGACATTAAACTTTAATGGAAAAATATTTATTTTATTATTTTAGTAGGTACGTTTAAATAAAAGCTGGTTTGTTATAAAGTTTATTTACTTTTAATTTATTTTTTAGCTATCACTGGACAGTTGGTTTCTTGTCTGTTCATCTCATGCCCGCTATGTTGGATTTAGAGTGATGTCATATAATTTTTCGAGTAACTCTCAGCAAGCCCTTTTATTTGATATCCATATTGTAAAAGTGCGTTATTAAAATAACTAGTCCGCCATCTTGGGTATTATGCCATATTGGATTAAGAGTCACGTTATTTCATTTTTCGAATTAATCCGCCATCTTGAGTATACTGCCATATTGGATTTAGAGTGATATCATTTAATTTTTCGAATAACTCTCAGCAAGGCCTTTCATTTGATACCCATATTATAGGAGTGCATTAAGAATAACTAGTCCGCCATCTTGGATGTTCCACCATGTTGAATTTAGAGTATCGTCATTTCATTTTAGAATTATGCTCAGCAAGCCCTTTCATTTGATACGCATATTGTAGTAGTCCATTAAAAATTACTAGTCCGCCATCTTGGGTAATCCGCTATGTTGGATTCAGAGTGACGTCATTTCATTCTCTGAGTTATTCTCAACAAGTCCATTCAATTGATACCCATATTATAGGAGTACATTTAAAATAAGTAGTCCGCCATCTTGGGTGTTCCGCCATGTTTGATTCAAAGTGACGTCACATGCATGCGACCATGCATTGTCATCCAAAGAAAACATTTATACAAAATTTCAGCTCAATTGGTTGAAGATATCTGCTTCAAAATTGAGTTGCAAGATTCCGCGAACGAACATAGTTACATACATACATACAGAGCAAGCTAAGTAAATGCTTGTAAAAAACATGCAATGTGTGATCAACCATAGGACATCAAGCGTCAACTGCCAGTGTTGTGGTTAGTTCCATGTCACTGCGTCACTTCTAGCAGCTGGAATTAAGGACGAGATCATAAATCTAGCCTGGAGACAGGTTAAGCAGGGCAGATTCGTAAGATTGTGGCAGATTGATAGCATTTAAATGAATCGCTATTCAAACATTCGAATTTGTAAATTAAATAGCTAGGTATTGCTGACTGCATAGGATAGCTCTGGTTTGCTTTGCTGCTCTGCCGAGTGGCGTAATCCATAAATTTATTTTAGGGTTCCGGACCAAAATGGTAAAAAGGAACCCCTGGCGTGACTTTGTTCCGTGTCTGTCCGACACAGATCTTGGAAAAAATATTCTTATAATGATTGCAATGGGGGGCGGAAAAGGGGTCTCAAAATGTTAAGTGGAGTAACTAGGTCATGAAAGTGCTTCATTAGTTCGTAATCAAACAGTTTTTAGTTTTCTTTTTAGGAATATAGTTTTTGACTTATTTTAAGAATGTTAAATAAGTACATTTTTACGTTAGCATGCGAAAAAGGTCCCCAAGTCATAAGCCTATAATAACTATAAAATCAAAATGCTCGGAATCTTGAAAGCTTTTGGAAATATTTTTGTAGCCCTGAGTGAAGTTACTTTTTCAGAATCACTACGATAGGGTCGAATCACTTGGGAAGGTACCTACACGACCCGATTATTAATAGTCATTCCGTGGTTGGGTCTAAACGGCAATCGGTTATAGCTACTAAATATTGCACAATATAGCCCCTATCTGACGCGCCAATCGAACAATGCCGGGTTAGAGAACCTATTATCAGAACATTGTGATAAACTGGATTAGAGATAATTAATTGATGGATGATGCTCGATCGTTAATTATATATGTACTTTGCAAGAAGTAAAACGGAGTTTCTGATATAAAAAAGATGGTAGGAAATAATATTGTTAATTTTAATTGCGATTTTCTTTGTTATAAGAAACGCAATTTCAGTACATATTTGTTTACATAAGTAACTTACCATGCTCATTTTATAATAGCCTAAAATATATGTTTATAATTAATATTATGGAGTTTCCTGTACAAAATTAACGCTGTTATTTTGATGTGTCATTAAAGAAAAGTTGATGAGAAAAGTAAAATGTATTTACCACCTTTATAAATAATTTATACATCGTCAGCAACTCATGCTGTACGTGACGCTGCAGTGCCTGGGATATTGTTGGATGGAGGAAGCTTGGGCAAGCTTTAAACCAACCTTCCCAGCTTAGTCGGCTGAGAACAGGTCAACACGTCTGAGGCTAAGCCGCGAGTTTTCCCACGATGTTTTCTTTCACCGATGCATTACGTAGTAGTACTTTTTCGTCGTGGGTAGTCTTACTATACACATATCAAAGTTGCTATTGTTTTGTAAATAAATAAAACAAATAGTTTAACAGAACTTACATAATATATTTTAATTCCACATGAACCATTAACAGTTTTCATCTGCCCAAAAGTGTTATCTCCTGTATTTAACACTCATTCACTTCACAATTCCACTTTGTTTGCCATAACCTCACTTTTGTTGCACCAAGTTTATCCAGTTTCTAATATGGACTCTGCACCATTGTTTTCCACTGCTCAGCAGCTGATGTGTGATCTCAAGCAGCGCATGGAGTACTTCGAGGCTGAACTCCAGAAGAACACTAACCCTTCACCAACAGTGGCATCTCTTGCAGCTGAGTTTGCCAATTATAAGGCCTTTACAATGGCAGTATTCCGTGCATGGCAAGAGCAAATGGAACAAGCCACACAGGCTATTGACAGGCTGGAGATGCGGTCACGACGCAAGATTCTCCTTGTGCATGGAGTCCCTGAAGAGCAGAGGGAAAACACAGCTGCTGTTGTGTCTAAGGTGGTAAGCAGCAAACTTAAGTTGCCCTTTTCAGACGGAGACATCAGTCGCTGTAATCGTATAGGTCGCTCAGCTTCTAATAGGCCTAGGCCTATTCTTTTGAAATTAAAAGATGTGACTCTGCGAGACAAGATTTGGTTTACCAAGGTGCAGTTAAAAAACACAGGCATCACCCTCTCTGAGTTTCTAACAAGATCCCGCCATGAAGTATTCATGACAGCCAGGCAACACTATGGAGTCAACAAATGCTGGACTCGGGAGGGAAATGTGTATGTGGTCGGCGATGACACCACTCGCCATCGCGTGAACTGGATGGGTGATCTGCGGAAGTTGATGGGTCAACCGCAACCAAGCGCGGTTCCGGCGGCCTCTCCGCGGCCTGCTGAATCTTCCTCTGTACTGGCGGCCACCAAGCCAGCAACTGATGTGGCGGCAGTGGCGGCGCCTGCACTGAAATCCCGTCGGGCAGCGGCGACATCGAGAAAGTAGCTAATTTTTCTGTAAATTCTTGTTTTCATTTCGTCTTTTCGTAAATCCAAAAGGCTCTCATAGTAATAAGTAACCATTGTGTTGTATAGCGCTCGGTACATTTGTTTTTTTTTTAAATGGGGGTTTGACTAATTGTTAATAAAATTTATCTTCAATTATTTCGCCACCCCCATCAAATTCTAAAATAATTTTCTGGTTGTTTTGTTTTACTGTACTGACAGCTATCATTTGACACTTATCATTTCTGAAAGCAACCGTTATGTCAATGTCACTTGGAACATCGAATGTCAATGTCGCACAGAATTAAATTAAAATTGAATAACTTCATTGCCTAACTCTACGGGATGTGATGTGAACTACTCATAGTAAGTAACATTAGTTTTTAATTTTAATAATGTACATAATATGGTTTGTTAGTGTTACTTTTAAACGATTTGATGTGTGATTAATTGCTAAACTATTTAGAGCCTTTGTCTTGTTTTGTTTTGTAAAATTGTTTTTCTCTTTCCTATGGCACAACCGGCAGATGGACCTATTCATTGTAGATTTGGTTTTACATTGTTATAGGTATAATATTTTTAAGATTTTAATTAAATTATAATTATATAGATAGGTACATATACAAACATTTATATATTTATTTATTATTATTAGGTATTGATGAGCTCTGCTGATGATGAAGATGGTTCTTTTATATCGTGTTCTTCTTCTTCTTCCTCACGCACTGACGATAGCTTTCGCAGCATCCCCACTCTTTCTGAGAACATAGAGTTCCACTTTTCTGACTGTCCTAAAAATTTCAACGTTGTTCACATCAACGCTCAGAGTATTCCTGCTCATTATCCGGATATGCTAGCGTCCTTTGATTTAAAAACAGTTGATGCTATATTGATCTCGGAGACTTTCTTAAAACCTACACTTCCATCGACTAGTTACTCTCTCCCTGGGTTTATTCTCATTAGGAACGATCGTGTTCACTGTGGAGGGGGAGGTGTCGCAATTTATCTTCGATCGCACATACCCTACTCTATAGTCAGCACATCCTCCTCACCACCACCGTCTGATGCCGGTGAACATCTTTTTATTGAACTAAGCTTGTCTCATACTAAACTCTTACTTGGTGTTTATTACAGTCCTTCCCTTCGTGTTAATTTCTTTAGCTCCTTTGAAAAACTCCTTGAAGACCTAGTCCCTATATACACTCACACAATCTTCATGGGTGACTTCAATACCTGCCTACTAAAACTTGACTCACGTACGCGTAGTATGAAGTCCCTCGTTTCAGCCAACAATCTCAGTATTCTTCCGTTAAGCTCCACGCACCACTTTCCCAACTGTACTCCTTCTCTTCTCGACCTTATCCTTGTTTCTTCGATTAATAATGTCCATAAACATGGGCAATGTCCGGCTGACGCTTTTTCCTATCACGACTTAATATTCGTTTCATATAAAATTCGCCCCCCGAAAGCTAAGCCAAAAATCATCATGCAGCGTAACTTTAGTGGTATAGATACAGAGCGTCTTCGTGGTGATGCGCGACAAATCGACTGGTCGGAGGTGGAGAACGCTACCACTGTTGATGGCAAGATTAACTCGTTCAACTCGGCCATAATAGGCCTGTACGATAAGCATGCGCCTCTGAGGAAAATTAAGCTAAAACATCTCCCAGCGCCTTGGCTAACCGACCGAATTAAACAAATTATCCATCAAAAGAACGTGGCCAAGTTTAAAGCAAAATGTTGTCCTTCGGAGGCGAATGTTTCAAAATACATTGAGCGACGGAACTATTGCAATAAGGTATGCAGGGACGCACAGCGTCGCTTCATTCATAGATCGCTTGAGAACGTCGAACCTTCTAAAGCTTGGAGGTTTCTAAAAACATTGGGAGTCGGTAAATCTCGAAACGATAACCTTCCTAAAGATTTAGATATTGAATCTCTCAATCTTCATTTCTCATCGTCTTCCCAATTTGACGGGATCTTAAAATCAAATACTTTACAGCTTCTTTCACTATCATCACCCCCTATTTCTTCTCCATTCTTTCTGAGTCAGTTTTCGGATAGTGACGTTAAAAAGAGCGTGATGTCAATCACATCAAATGCGGTCGGCGATGACAACATTAGTCGCAATATGTTGGTGCCCATTCTCGACGATGTTATTCACATCCTTGTCCACATCCTTAATCATTCCATTTCCAGCAGCACATTTCCAAGCACTTGGAAAGATGCACACATAATCCCTCTTCCCAAAAAGTTTAGACCTTCTGCACTTTCCGATTTTCGTCCGATCTCTATTCTTCCCTTCCTCTCCAAGGTGCTTGAGCGCCTTGTTCATAACCAACTCAATGTATTCCTCTCCAGAAATTGTCTCATGAATCCTCTCCAATCCGGCTTCCGTCATGCTCACAGTACCGTTACTGCCCTCACAAAAATCACGGATGACATTCGTCAAGGTATGGACAGTGGACTTGTGACAGTGTTGTCATTGCTTGATTTTAGCAACGCGTTTAACAATGTTGATTTTGACATTCTGCTTGCAGTGCTACGCTCTCTTAACGTATCTCCGACCGTCACTGACTGGTTTCATAGTTACCTGGTTGGTCGCCGACAGCGCATCCGCTTTGAGGAAAGGTATTCATCATGGTGCGATGTGACTGCCGGTGTACCGCAGGGCGGTGTTCTTTCTCCTCTCCTTTTTGCTATCTTTATAAACTCCATTTCTGAATCTCTTTCTAGCTCCTATCACCTCTACGCTGACGATCTGCAGATCTACAAACAAGCTCCGGTATCTGATCTTAACTCAGCAATACACTTTATTAACTGCGATCTCTCACGTATCCTAGTCTGGAGTAAGGCCCATGGACTTATGGTGAACCCAAAGAAGACTCAAGTCATCATTATCGGTAGTCCCAAAATGATTCGCAGAATCGATATGTCGACTCTACTGCCTATCACCTTTGATGGGGTCTCCATACCTATCAGCAAGTCTATCAAAAACCTGGGCTTAATCTTGGATGATGAGATGACTTGGGTCCCACAGTTGGCCGAACTGAGCCGTAAGATGTTTGCGTCTGCTGCTTCATTGAGGCGACTTCGTAATTTTCTCCCAACTACCACTAAAGTTATGCTCGCCCAATCCCTCCTACTCCCTATCCTTGACTATGCCGATGTATGCTATCTAGATCTCACTGAAGACCAATTGAACAGAATAGAGCGCCTTCAGAACTTCTGCATCAGGTTCATATTTGGTCTCCGAAAATATGACCATGTATCAGAATATCGCAGAAAGCTAAAGTGGTTGCCTATCCGGTATCGCAGGAATACTCATACACTATCCTTTCTTTACAATATTCTTTTCCATCCACCTAGTCCGTACTACCTCAAAGAGAACTTCGAGTTTCTCTCAGACTCCCATTCCCGTTCCTTGCGCTCCTCTGAAACTCTGACCTTAAAAATTCCATCTCACTCAACTTCCTTCTTTGAGAAATCCTTCACTGTGCAAGCTATTCGTCTGTGGAACGCTCTCCCCCTGAACATCAGAGGTGCAAAATCTCTGCCTATTTTCAAAAATCTTTTATATCAATATTATTTATCACTATAATTATTTTATGATATAGATATTTATTATAATATTTTATGTTTATGTGTTATATTTTCGGGTTAAATACCTCTGTACCTAATATTAGATTATTTACTTATTTATTCATGTTAGTTTTATTTCTTTACTTATATTATTTTGTTACGCCACGATATAGCCTCCTTCATTTTCCTGTCCATCCCAAGGTTGCCTGGAAGAGATCGCTCATAGCGATAAGGCCGCCCTTTGTACTCCTGTGTTGTTTTTTACATTATTTCTAAATTGTTTATGTTCTTTTAATGTGGTGTGCAATAAAGAGTTTTCTATCTATCTATCTATCTACGTGTGCGCACATAATTATGTCAAGAATGAAAAAAATCACTGGCCGGTATTGAACCCTTCGGATTGTACAGATGTCGGGGGTACATACCACTCGGCCAACATGGCTTAGAATTTGCGCATAGAGAAATAATTGATGGACTATGTATGTTTAGAACATTTTCACAGTCCTAATTCATTTTCAAAATAAAGTCCGATTTCATTTTATACACACGCTGTCAATAATGCCACTCGCTAAGGTGCAATAAGAACGGTAAATTGAATCGAATTCTTCGTCACAGTGACTGGTATTTCCATTCTAAAATATAGCACTCAAAGTGTTCGTCCTAAATCTAATTTGAAACGTCCGGAGGAAACGTATTTTAGAATTCAAACTGAAAGGATTAGCGCGGAATTTAATTTGCAAAGTATGATGTAAGTTCAGGTGCGGTGAGCTTCGCGGTCGTTATCGGAAGACGTTTCTCGGCGCGGAAGTTGGCGATGTGTGCGAAGGCGGGATCAAACTCTTTACGAACAACTAATAAACCACGTAGCTGGCACCATAAGCGCATCCAAACGTTTTACTAGAGGTACACGTATTCCGCACCGGTGGAACTTCAACCGAGATATTTACGTACATTTTTGTAGTATCCCTTTTCGATTTATTGCTGAATGCTACCACGGCGAAATGTTAGGGTGGATTTAAAGCAAAGGGGGCATTTTATTGGGCATTCCGTAATCGTCATTTCCTGTATGAGATAATCCGCAACTTAATTACTAGATATTTTTGCGGTCGTTGTTGGAAACAAAAGGAAAAGCTAAGCAAGGAGATGGAAAATAGCGGATGTTGTGCGATCCCTGTCTGTCCATTAAACTGGGTCGGAAGGAACGCGCAAATTCTAGCTAAAAAGAGAAAATCCCCTGAGCGAGCGTGTTTGAAAGATATAGCTTCACTGCTTTAATTGCTATTTGCCACTTGAATTAGGATTATTAATATTAAGGTTCCGGACCAAAATGGTAAAAAGGAACCCTTATAGAATCACTCTGTCTGTCTGTCTGTCACAACTGGATATCTCGAGAACTACTAATGCTATCGACTTGAAATTTGAAATGGTAAAAGACAACACTTTTTTACTAATATAAAAATAAAATAAAAAATTTGATTGCAGGAAGGCGAATAGGGGATCTCAAAATTTTTAAGTGAAGTTACTAGGCCGTGTGGGGTATCATATGAAAGGTATTAATTTGCACATAATTAAACAGTTTTTATTTATTCTTTAAGCCGTATAGTTTTTGAGTAATTTACAAAAATGTTGAAAAAACGACCGTCCCCCCCCCCCTTATCTCCGAAGTTTGCAGAGATAAACCCGTGATATTTTTATTGCTAATAGAAGTGTATGTAAACTTTGTAGGAAAATTATAGCGAACTCTCTAATTTGCATAGTTTTTTAGACAAGGGGGTTGGTAGGGGGGTTTTCAAAAATTTTGTGAAGTTAGTAGGTGATGTGGAGTATCATATGAAAGGTATTTTTTTGCACATTAATAAACAGTTTTTATTTTTCCTTTAAGTCGTATCGTTTTTGAGATATTTACAAAAATGTTGAAAAAACGACCGTTCCCCCCCCCCCTTATCTCCGAAGTTTGCAGAGATAAACCCGTGATACTTTTAAACCTAATAGAAGTGTATGTAAACTTTGTAGGAAATTTATTACAAACTCTCTACTTAGCATACTTTTTTAGAAATCATCGAAAGTGTAAAAAATCTACATAAGTTCCGCTATCAGACAAGAGAAATAGAATAGAAATAGAAATAGAAAATATTTATTTGCACCTTATTTTAACAATGTACACATAATGGTATGGAGAGAGATGGCGCTGTCAAGGTTCTCCAACAAATTTAAAACCGCCTTTGTCATACATTATATTGTTTGATGGCACGGAACCCTCGGTGCGCGAGTCCGACTCTCTCTTGCCCGGTTTTATTTTTATTTTTAATTGAAAACAAGACATTCTTTAGTTTAATACAAGGTGTGTATAAGGCTATGAGCTACAAATTTTCGTAGTTTGTACGCGAAGATAGAACACACATACAATCTAGATTGATTATATATTAGTTTTGTGTCTTGTGTACAAAGTTCATGAAGTTACTTTTAATTTCCAAAACTCGTATTCCGAAATCCTCGTAACCCTCCCAATTCACCCTTGAATGAGATCACTCGTAATCATTTCACATTTTCATACAACAATATTGTTTAATAGTTATGTATGTATTAAATGGATCTTCATCAATCAAGTGAGATTCGCAGAAATGACGAAGGAAATGTATTATTCCGCTTTTGATGGCATACCGTGTTTGTTACAATCAATTATTGGTAATCGTTGATAATACTATGTGACTATTGCAATAGTATGCAAAACGTTACAACAATGTTATTACCATTGTGAGTTTTCAATAACCATTTCAGCCGCAAAACGTCCAGTACAGAAAAAAGGGCTCCCTCAATCTCGATGAGGGGTAGTTGCCACCACGCTTGGCAGGCGAGTTGGCGAGCGCAGTACGGGATAGTGATATACGGAAAGACGCTGCTCGGAGGTATCCCTTAGCAGGCTCTCCACTGCATCAACGGGCATGAGGGGAACATTCTACTGGCGGCACCCCACGGCAAAGAAAGGTGTATAAGAGATGCAATAATAAATTTAAATGTATGAAACTCAAGGAATAATCCACGAGATCAAAAGATGAATTCTTAAACGTCGACGCCATGCGTCATAATATAGGGACGATATTCAGGTTGAATTCATGAGCTCTTTTATGTAATGTCACTTGAACTAAGCTCTGAAGTACCAAGCTGTGGAACTTTCCACGTCTTGCTATATGAAAAGTATGAAGTAAGGCAGATATCACTTCTCTAGACGACCCATTGTTCGCCTACATAAAATGCTGGCATAGATATTTTACAGTGCTAGAGCCACAATGCAATTGCACTTAAACAATATACGATATACAGGTTGTATTTTTTTAAGCAATAATTCAAGAACAGACGACGAAAGTTTTAACTTCAACAGCTGATTATTATATGTTACTGATAACCTAAACTCCAGCTGATTCTTTACATTTACCTCTGCAAAGAATTGCCGTACAGATACAAATAAACAAGCATTGGTACGGGGGTACCAGAAAAGGGGGCGAAGGCCTCAAAAGGTCACCAAAGGTACAAAATGGCATTTTTGGGTTTTTGGACGTTTTCGGCCATTTGAAGACTTTTATTTTTTTGGTGACCTTTTGAGGTCACTATAACTCCGGTCCCTGTGACCAGTACCCTTCTCTCATTAAGATGGTGCTACCAAAAAAGGTTACATGTAAATCAGTCAACGCGTTCGGTTGTAATCGTTTCATGCACAGACAGACAGACAGAGATACAGACAGACAGACAATCAGACAGCGCAGTGCATATTAGGGGGCTTCGCCCCCTAAAATACCATAAACCTCACGATTTTTTTATTGAAATTTTAAAAAATTGTCCAATTATGACCCCAGGATAACCTTCACATCACACCAACTAGTAACAAAAATCGAATGAATGCTTTCCTCTTTAAAACTACTCGTTTGCAAGTGGGCTGAAACCTCCCCTGTAATTCTGTAAAATTTTGAATTAAAATAAGCCAAAAGAACTTCATCTAAACGCCGTAATAATATTTAAAGAAAGATATAAAATGCAGGTATAAAAACTGAAACTAAGTTATCTCACTAAATTCAAAGCGTTAAATGAACTCTATCGGGATAATATCATTTATTTTTAACGTGCTCGCTGGAGATTTGTAAGGCGGTAAAGCTCGCTGTTAAAAATGGGGTTTCGAGATAAACAATTCCGCATTAGTCAAATAAAGGAGAAGAGAATACGCCAAATAAGTCAAGAGCAGACGATATTACCAAAGCATACATAGGCTTGGGAAAACATTCGGCCTACGAGTATACCGAACATCGTGTCCAAAGTTGCCAAATATCAGACACTTTCGGAATACGAGGGATCAGAGTTTGGAATCATGTTTCTGTCAAAATAACATGACTTTTGTTCCATAACAAAATATTTAACAACCCCTAACTTAAAACAGCGTTGCTATAAATGTTTAACCACTCTCAAGACATGTATGCAACAACGAACTAACCAAATGGTTAATAACAATTTCCTACGAAGATACCGAGAAGCATTTGGAGATTGTTTCTTATTACAATGACACTTGCGTTTCATCTGAAGTGAAGCGATTCAAATATGTGCTTTATTCTATTAATTTGTGTTGTTTTATTTTATAATTTATGTTATGACGCATCAATAAGGTCCATGCACTGAATAAAGTATTTTTTTCATTTGATTTGTTTTGAGTAACAGACTCATACACACACACACACAACACATGTAAGTACACATTAAAATTTACTTACAGGGGGTTCTCAGTTAGCATTTATTTTTAATTTATAGATTAAGTTGATGAAATAAACTTGGTTTTATTTTATTTGTAAGAGTAACTGATTAGGAGGTCCTTTTAAAACAAAACGGTAAAATTTACTCAAGGTATTTCAAATGCTTTTATAAACAGTAACACCTTGTAACACGTTTTTGTAAATTGTGCGCTTCAGTCTGTTTTTATACTAATTTAATCACGAGTCTACATTTAATTCTAGAAACGTTAGAATACTGACTGACTAATGCATAGTTAGTTGCTGTTTGCGTCCATGTTACTGCCGTCATTACAAACGCCATGAAATATATATACGCCCATAACAATAGAAGTAAATCGATCTACAGATCTCAGTCATGCAAGCGGTGTAACTAAAAATCAACGGAAACTGAACCCTGTTAACAGTTACAGTAATATCGTCTTATACTATACATTTTAACTAAATCATAAGAGTCTTTATTTAGAGTACATACGTAATCAATCATCGAGTCTAAGCAACGGTATGCGCGTTCTAATTGTATGGGTGACCATTTTGTAGATTTTCCTTTTAATGCAAGTACAAATGCGTACGGAACCCTCGGTGGGCGAGTCCGACACGCACTTCTCCGGTTTTTATAACTTTGTTACTTCAGAACTTCGCCGTTTATAAACTGAGTAGAAAATATTTTTGGTTTTCTAAACCCAGTTCGACGATGGGATCCATGAGGAATCGAGGAAACTCCTCAAACAATAAGGCCAAAGATGGCCAAAAAACACAAAAATATAACGGGATATCGGGAGATAGTTATGATGTACTGTAACTGTGAACTACCACTTATTGGCATACCTATCTACGTCATCATTTTCATCAGGGTCATTGACTAGGTTTGCATTTAAACAACTGAGTACAGAAGTCGTTTTCTTTATGTTTTAAAACTCAAGTTGAAAAAAATACTACTCTACTTTTACTTGTACGTTTAATAAAATAATGATAAAAAAACAACAACTATTCTTGCTTACATATACGCAGCTTTACTATAGAACATTTCTGAGAATTATAGCGACATCAATCTCAACAGCTTTGAGCAAAGGTCGGACTCATGAATGCGACGTAATAACTCTACGTTCACACAATAGTCGAGTTCGATTTGTATCGCAAAGGAGGACGTGTACGTACCTACGGTTAAACAGAGTGTAGGCTCAAAACAAAGGCATAGTCATTCTCCAACGGAGTTGAACAAATTCGTACCATTTGTTTTGGGAGCGGGCCCGAGTTACAGCTTAATATAGGTCGGCAGGAGGACATAAAGGCTTTGCAGGGCAAGTAGGCCCCGTAAACCAACTCATAATAACTAATTACTGCTCACACATCGTTTATAATAATTACGTTAGATAATCATTTAAAGATTAAAAATATTTTTAACAACTTATTGACTTAAAAGCCATTATTTACTAAATAATAATGCTACATTATTTTTTATTTTAATCGTGACTGTTTAAATGAACGTTTAAAGATAAGATTCAGAGAAAATCGTGAAGCAATGCCGGTCTTTGTTTGGGACGGACAACAAAAGATTTTATATCTGCGGATTTCTGGTGATTATTTCATAAGGAACTTTTCCAAATAATATACAAAAAGTTTGCGGGAAAATCCTGAAAGCGAGCCACTACAAGCTCAGCTCATTTAGTCAGTACGCTGTGGGCATGTAAAAGTTAGGTAATCTTGTCAGTGTAATGCAAGTTTCCATCGCAGCGTCGAATGTCTCGGCACTCAGCACCTAATTAGATTAGTACAAACGAGTTCCCCCGGAGGATGCATGTCGTCTGTGAGTCATATGCACATCGAACTATTCTAACAACGGTAAGGTAATCAAGTCTGCTGAATGGAGCGCGTGTGTAACTTGTAAGTTAGTATTCACCAACGAGCCCTGGAATGTAGATCTAAATATCTTCGGTATTTTTCCTATAGATGCTCGGATTATATTATGATTCTTCCTTAAAAAATACCTGCAAAATGCCTCTAAGGAAATAAATTATAAGGTTGTATTGATGTAATCTCCCAGATCTGGTTGAAACCTATTGATACTCGTAGCTTGTATTCTCGAGAGCAATAGCTAGGTAGATAAAAGTGACTTGTTCCCCTAAGTTTAAGAACCTTCTGTGTTTTCGCAAATATTTATCACATCGGCGCAAAACAGAGAAGCTTATGATTTGTATACAGAACTTATGCCTAAACTTGGTGTTGATAAGCTAAGTGTAGGTATAGCTAAAGTATGGAGCAAACAAGCGATTTAAAGTGGCGTGCCGTACACGTGGAACGACAACTTGCTGCTCAACTCGCGTTCGATACATGACATACCAGGCGTGTCGTTGTCGGCATCTTGAATAGCCCAAACCCGTAGTCATCCAGATGGCGTCTGCTTCGACCCGATCAAGCAATTTCGAGAAGCTCATATATATTATGTAGACCATAATATCAATAATATACTCCATTGTTCTAAATTAATTTCGCACGCACCGCTAAATCAGTTTAAATCATAGCCTTGGAAATAGTAATTACGCTAGCACACCTGCAGAATGTCACAGCAAGCTAACAAGATTATTATGAGAATCGCTTTCACACTCCTGCTCCTATTACCATACTAACAACCTACTGTCCGGGTTAATAAATTACCATACCTACAAACATGGTCCCCGCCAACCTGGTACCCTACATTTCAACTCGAAACAATTTAAAACTGGGCCGCAGCAGTTTCAAAACAATACAAAAAAAATCGCATTACACTTATAAGCGTTTTCATAAGCACGTTGTACAAACGTTACGAGGCGAGTGGCTGTACCACTGATAAAGATATACATACACAAGACACACACACACACACACACATGAGAAATAACGCGTTGCAATGCGAATAAACAAGTTTAGTGAGTCGTGTTTCGATGCGAGCCTAGTAAACAGTTACGAGTAGAGTCGCAGACCGAAGCCGACAAATCTCGGAAATTAAATCTTTTCTGGATATAGTAACTAGATAAACGTCAATGAGTGAATTTTGCTGGATTAATTCACATATAAAAATATGTTTTACGAATATGTTTTAAGGATAAGCTCCATCTTTTTTTGTAAAGGAATGCTATACACTCCAAGGTTCATTCTTAATCAGAGTTGTAAACTAACTTGGATGAAAATCAAAACACAGTGAAACAAATAACCAACAGTATCCTATTGCCAACTTCTTAATAAGAACATGCGCCTATTTACTATGCAATACGATTTAATTTAAAATGCTTTATTACTTTAGGCACAACACATATGTTGGAATAACACATTTAAAAATATGTAAGACATACAAAATACTTGAGGAAATAAAGCTATTCTACAACATTCCGAGATCAATGATGGTATTTTGTCAGTAAAGGTGGTTTGATAACAACTACGAAACCCTGGACTTCATTCTTCATGTATGTCTGGGTTTCTTTTCTATTTTGCATGCACCTTTTTGAATTAAAAATGGGACAATGTTATGAGATTGCAAGTAAATAACTGATACTTTATAGCCGTTATTTCAAGACTTAAAAATTGGCATACAAGTTGATATACCTACAGGTATTGCATGTATGGAGTTCCAACGGAGTTAAAGGTTGTTGTCACAGGTGGTTTTTATCATTTGAAAATACAAATGTTGGGCAGCCGTAGTTAGTGTTGACCCATAATAGACCATGTTTTACATTACGGATGAAACCATAGCGCGTCCACAACTCACAAGGTCCAACTAGTCGCGGAGGCAAAGTCGTCAGTGGGCGCGGCCTAAATGTATGCTATATCACCTGATATAGTGTGTTTACCCGCGCGCTAGAATGAAATGCACAATGATTCATTCCTAAACCGACCGCGCAAAAATATGTGAATAGACTTTTAGCGCAAGGGTTATTATATAAAAACTTGAGTGTAATCTTTTCAAAATAACATTTATTTCAACTTTTGAATAATTAAACTATGTCGGAACGGCGTTTATTTTTGAGTTTTCTCTCTCCTTATATCATTTTGTTTCGTCTAAAGTTGGGCTAAAATCAGTGTTGAAATACGAAAGTTTTGAAACTTGTATTTTTGAAATAAATACTTTTTTTACGGTTTGGGGTGTATACAAACATAGATTATGACGAGATAAATTGATATAATCCTTAGTGTTGGATGGTTAACGTCAAACAGTAGAGTAGTTACCCTTCCACGTGTGTATGGAAAGATGGGCGACTCGTACATCCTTAATATAAAAATTTTAATCAGAGACCATTTAGTGGAACTCTGCAGGCCGTAGTGCAAGAAGTCTTAACTTTCGTAAAGCCTTCCCGAAAGAGCAATATACCACTCTACTTAATGAGCGCCAGAGTACTACATGTCGCGGCGTATCCGAACGAGTGTACATTGTATCCGAACATCTTATTTAAATTGTATAAATTCAATATGGCGAACACAACCCGAAAAGCGCCGACTCATCATACACTCTCTGTAACATTTTTATTAATATAAGAAGTAAAAGGTTTGAAGCTTTTCATTTCAACGACCGAAGGCACTAGCCTCAACATTTGGACCTTCAGAGCCGACTACAATCGGAACTACGCACGCACAACCAGCCGATGCCAACGGTCATTCTCAGACAAAGAGAACAAAGAAGACTTCAAGCTTTGCTTCGAAAAGGAGGATATATCGCTGTCCTGAGACACACAACCGATCACAACGAAGACGGTACGGCCAGCCCTCTATCCTATCCAAAAACGCCTATCCCTACTTGTTTTAATTATTTAAAACTGTTTCAGTGTTAGAGCCGCAGTGAGTTTCCTGGTTCTCAAGTGTCTAGCAGTGTGTGCCGTTGCCAGCATCAGCTGCCGCTTACCAAACGTGAGTACTCCACCTTCACTAAACCTCCAGAATGACAGACAAGAGTAGGCCTCCTTCTCCTTTATGTAAAATAACCGTTACAAGTGATGACGCCACAAACAAACTTATACGCGATCTTGTGAAGAAACGTTCCTTCATCAAAGGTCGTTTAACGCGCTTCTCCAACTACCTAAATGCATTAGACACCAACGAAAATTTGCCCGATATCAAATGCGCAGAGCTAAAGACACGTGTCAAAGGCGCCGAGTCCTTGTTCAGCGAATTTAACAATCTTCAGTCACAATTAGAAGAGTGTGTAATAACTGACGATCTCGAGGAACAATTAAATCAACGCGATTCCTTTGAGGATATGTATTATGTAACTTTGGCTAGGGCAGAATGCATGCTTAGTAGTGGAAAGATTACTGCGAGTTCCAAGACAGCACCTAGTGAATTTTGTAACGTAAAATTGCCAACAATCACCATACCTACCTTTGACGGTTCATACGAGCGTTGGTTAGAATTCCGGGACACTTTTCAGTCGCTTATTCATAATTCTCCTCACATCACTGCGATCCAAAAATTTCACTATCTGAAATCATCACTAAAAGGCAGCGCAGCCTTAGTGATCGAATCGATTGAGTTTTCGGCTGTTAATTATGATGTAGCCTGGGAATTACTGCTCACTAGGTACGATAACAGCAGGTTGCTAGTTCATAACCACGTCAGATCACTATTCAACATTCCGTTGTTGACAAAAGAGGCACCAGATTCATTGCGAATTCTCATCGACACAGTTTTAAAGAATTTACGCGCGTTGAAACTGTTAGGCGAGCCGGTAGATCATTGGGACACTCTAATTATTTACATTATTGTCACTAAGTTAGATAGGTCTACAGAACGCGAGTGGGAACAGCATAAATATCAATTTTTAAAGCAATCTGGTGACTCCAAGTCAATAATGAAGGTTGACGTGTTGTTGGACTTTTTGAGAGACAGGGCGGATATGTTGGAAACGTTACTAGTGTCACACGCAAACAATAGTTATAAAAAGCATAACACACACAATAATAACAAAATGCAATGTAACGTTTCTACAAACAATCCGTCCGGTAAATCAAAAGGGTCACAATGTTCACTTTGCACTCAAAATCATCCACTTTATGCTTGTCAAACCTTTCTCAATTTAGACTGTACGACTAGGCTAAAACACATTAGGGAAAAACATCTATGCGAGAACTGCCTGCGCGCTGGGCACGCTCTGACTGACTGCCGATTCGGTCCGTGTAGGAAGTGCACGAAAAAGCACAATTCATTAATTTGCGATAGTGAAGTTAGTGCAAGTGTCCTGCCTGCGGCGGCCGCATCCGCTGATAACATCACGTCAGTTTCTATGCACGCGTCCCTCCCCGCGCAGTCATTACCTTTTCCCTCCGCAAAGCCTACGATTGCAATAACAGATGCACACACCGACGTTCTATGCGCTAATTATCAATGTGTGCGGCCAGTACTGTTATCTACGGCAGTATTGAGAATTAAAGACAAGTTAGGTAATTATCAAATAGCGCGCGCGCTTCTCGACTCGGGTTCGGAGCGTAGCATTATTACGCAATCATTATGCGATAAATTAGGCATTCAATCAATACAGTCCACTCACGAAATACGAGGGGTAGGAAACTCGGTCTCGCAATCAACAAAAATATGCGAAGTTGATGTTAGGTCGTGTACAAGCTCCTACAATATGCGAATACAATGTTATGTGTTAAAAAACATTGCTTCATTATTACCAGCGGTACCTGAACAGTATGCAAGGTTCGGTATCCCTGGTAATATCCAATTAGCTGATCCTGATTTTCATAAATCTCGAACAATCGATATCCTAATAGGCGCGGATATATTTTGGGATTTATTATGCGAGGGAAAAATGCGTTTACCTAAAGGCCCTTTCCTACAAAATACACAGTTAGGTTGGGTCATATCGGGTCCTTTAAATATAATGCAGAAAAAGAGTTACATGCAATGTAATTTTTCTCAATCGGCCGATGAACTATTACGTAAGTTCTGGGAGCTTGAGGAGGCACCAATACTTTGTGAGGCGCGCTCTGAAGAGGAGAAGGCTTGCGAGGAACATTTCGTCAAAACTACGACACGCAATAGTGACGAAAGGTTCTGCGTCAGCATCCCTTTCAAATCTTCACCACAAAGCTTAGGTGAATCGTATCCTCAAGCCCTAAATCGATTCATGCTTGCCGGGCCTGCTAAACAAAGCGATTTGTTTGGCATTTGACTACGTCGACAATGCCGTGGGGTGCCGGCAGTAGAATGTTGCCCCTCCTCTCTTGTCCGTGGATGCAGTAAGAATCTGCTAAGGGCTCCGGGGACCTCCGGAAGATGGGCAGCAGCGTCTTTCCGCGTATTGACATCCCGTACTGCGCTCGCCACCTATCAAGTGTGGTGAGTATGGCAACAACCCCCTCTTGATCTTGGAGATCCCTGAGGGAGGCTTAAATCCAGCTGTGGAAGTGGACAGCAGTCCTGCGGCTGAGATGGTACGTTTACGTAAAGACGTTGCGTGCGCAGGCGGACAAACTGTAGGTATTGTTTAGAACAACTCATCGAATGAGTTTAGTTGTAACTCGGGATTTAGAATTGATATAAATAAAGCGGTCAATTTTATCTAAAGTTTTGCAAATGTTCTATCCCTACGGTTTGCTCATTCAATTATGTGAGCGAAAGTATTTTTACAAAGACTATGACTATTAAAATTAAAGTGGGATGACTCAATGCCGCATGACGTCACACAGTTTGCTAAGGATCTTTAAAAGGATAAGCGAAACACATGGCTTGTCTCGGATCTAGCAAATCTACTTTCGCGCGGCACATACCTACCTGACGTAGCTTCCTCGGCGCTGCGGTGGAAAGGACCGCCTTTCCCACGCAGGTTCGATTTTGTTGCGGTGATTTAACTTTGAATAAAAATCCAATTACGATGCGGGATAAGTTGCTTAAAGTTAAATCAAATATAATAAATGTTTCACACACATCGCAAAACGAGATACATATGTCCCTTACGTATAGGTTCTTTCTTGCTTTGTGTTGCGGTTTTTTAACTTTGGATAAAATCCAATTACGATGCGGGATGATTTGCCTAAAGTTAAATCAAATATAGTGAATATTTTACACACATCACAAACCGAGATATTTCCTTTATCTAGGTTCTCTCACTATTTTGTTGCAGTGATTTGACTCCGGATACAAATCCAATTACGATGCGGGATTATGTACCGGAAGTTAAATCAAATATAATAAATGTTTTACACACATCGCAAAGCGAGATATTTCCGTTATCTAGGTTTTCTCTCGATTTTTGTTGCGGTGATTTAACTTCGGATAAAAATCCAATTACGATGCGGGATTGTTTACCGAAAGTTAAATAGAATACAATTAATAGCTTACGTGTGCAAGCGACTGAAAGGTAAAACTTTAAATACAATTATGACTAGTTTATCTATATCGGTTGACACCTATGTACCCATTTCAGCAATGTGGCGTAGATATGGCGGAACCAACACTCACGTTGAATCGTAAGGGTATAGGGGTGCTAAAACGCAAAAATCCTTTGTTTGTCTGTTTGTTTGTTTTGTTACGCGTGCAGTTACACTTGGAACTTGTAATAAGTGATTTATCTGCTGAAGCATGTATTTTAGCGCTACAAAGGTTCACTTCGCGACGCGGAAAACTTCATATAATTCATTCAGATAACGGCAAAAATTTCGTTGGTACCTACTAGTAATAACTAAAACCTTTTAATTACAATGCTCATCTGACTTAACTGAATACGCAGTAAGTCAATCTATTAATTTTAACTTTATTCCACCTTATTCATCACATTTTGGAGGTTTATGGGAAAGTGGAGTAAAATCGTGTAAGCTTCATTACTACGCATTATGGGTAACCCTCATTTAACTTATGAGGAGTTTTCCACGGTTTTAAATCAGGTAGAAACAAACGGTCCTGAAATCCCGACCTTTATCCCCCCTCTCATCTGATCCCAACGATTTCCTTCCTCTCACTCCAGGACATTTCCTAGTTGGCCGACCGCTCACTTCACCGGTATACCAGGATATGCGAGGCGACCCTGGGAGGCTTCTCAACCGGTTCCAGCGAGTGGAGCATATTAGACATAACTTCTGGACGAGATGGGCAAAGGAGTACATATCAGAAATGCAAGTGAGATGCAAATGGAGGGAAAATGTCGACAGCCTTGAACCAAACACGCTCGTCGTCATCAAGGACGATAATCTTCCCCCAATGAAATGGTCTCTCGGCAGAATCATCAATACAATCACAGGAAAGGATGGCATATCCCGAGTGGCTGATATCCGGACGGCGTCCGGCGTCGTGAGGCGCAGTTATCCAAAGACATGTCCACTTTTCAAGGAGAACGAGGATTCATCGACGCTGTGACCAGCTGCTGCAACTTCATTCTTACTTGGAGCTGGTGCTTCCAAGGCCGGGGGCATGTCGCGGCGTATCCGAACGAGTGTACATTGTATCCGAACATCTTTTTTAAATTGTATAAATTCAATATGGCGAACACAACCCGAAAAGCGCCGAATCATCATACACTCTCTGTAACATTTTTATTAATATAAGAAGTAAAAAGTTTGAAGCTTTTCATTTCAACGACCGAAGGCACTAGCCTCAACACTACATTATACGAGCTTTGTTAAAATGGCAAAAGTCGCCGAAACTATACGCCGTTTTGTTGTTACATTTAATTAAAACTTTATATCTAAGTCCGCGGAAATAGATCTATATAGTATTAATCTAGGAACGTCGTCATGTAAGAATACAAGAGTACAGTTTTTGAACTTAATTCCATTAATAAAATGTGTTAATTAAGTCTTCTTCTCCATTTTGGGGTTAAATTTGTATTTTCAACATGTTATCATAAGCCCGCTAGCACTAGGTACTTTGAATTAGTGCCCATAAGGTTAATTGTGCACTTTGCGTTACTTTAATTACATTCAAAACTATGCAAGACCCGATCGTGAGCTCGTTTATATGAAACTATCAAAGCAAACAGCTTTCGCTTCTATGTCCCTTTTCTGTAGTAGCTACAACTATGCCGACAAGGGCCTTTGCCACAACAGTGGGCGCCGGCTTATACATACCTCTTCTACGTTAATCTACCCTTGAGCAATACAGTTCATTGCCGAGTTTGAATCGATCACACGACAGCGCACAGACCACAGCTAACTCACCTGAATGATTTCAGCAAACTATAAAGTGAACTTTCTAGTTGAGAGACTCGGCTAGTTGTGCACGGACCCATATAAAACGGGGGTCACGGTTCCATCCGCACGACACAACTTAAATATGACTAGAATGAGTTTCAACTTCTGATAATTAAACCAGAACAAACAAGTCTCCGCTTCTCAGTTATATTATACGGATTTCTAAAATGGCAAATCTAGGATTCATCATAAAATTGCGGAATAATCTCTAATGTAATGATTGAAAGTGAACGAACATTTAATCACACCATAAACATTTAATTGCCTTTAGATAGAGGACGTAAGATAATAAAACCCCGGGTGGAATGGAGGTTATCTGAGTTCTTGAAAAGAAGTTGATTTTGTAGGGTTTATTTAGACGATGACAATGAGGCTGCGTAAGTCTTGAACAGACGTTATTTAATTAAGTATATTAAACAACAATATCACATTGCCCTGGCAATGAGACGATCCTTCTCGGAATAAATTCTATCGCCCCTTCATTCAACGAATATGGTGTCAGCAGTCTGTTGTTCCTTACTTTTCTTAGTATTTTCCTTATCCAAAAACTTCCGTATCCCTTTGTAACTTGGTTAACTGGAAAGAGCAGCTGACCACTTCTTAGTCACGGATTTAGTGCAAGAGAAGGGCCATGTTTCGGTTTATTTCAAGTTAATTCCCACATCCATACCGTACAGTTTCTTGTATTTGTAAGTATTTTCTTGTGATCCCTGTATGAGTAATTTGTTTTTTTCTGAGTGGGTAAGATGTCTGTAATGTCAGAAAATGGCGCTGACGGAAGATCAGCGTTGGTTGCCTAGCGTGCTAGACAATCAACTCAATGCTGAGTCAGTGTCCATTTTGTGATGTTTGGTTTGCAATATTGACGTGTGCTGTTATTTACTATTGTTTTAGGGAAATCCCTACAATTATACATACATTGTACACCATACATTATGAATAATTTATTTTTTTATTTTTTCCGTGTATAATATTATATGCCGCTATTTTAGAAAACATAAATATTTGGTTCTGTGAAATAATGCCGGGCAATAAGTGTGCCTAATACTCTTGTTTTGTTTTATGTTTTGAGTAGGTAAATAAATAAATAATGATTACGACCATATCTTACTTCTTTGCTTTGGCAGTCAGGTTTTATGAGTGATGATCAAGCTCTTCTACTGCAACCGGTGCTGGTATAGGCATGTAGGTACCTGCGGTACATGTTACTTCCTACGCAGCTGTTACACTTTACGAGTGAACTTTATTTATTATGTTCTTAGCACCATTGTAAAGTTTACAAACGATCCCCTATTAAGATTAACAATACAGGCGATTTGGCCAAGTGGTTAAGACTTTTAATCCAAAATTGAAGGCGGTTTTTTCTTTAGTAAAAAACAACTCACCCAGAATAAAAACCCAAAAAACAACTTTTTTTAAATAATAATAAATAGCGTAGAACGTTACTACAGATGGAAAGATGTAGTCTAAAATCAGTAAATATCAAAACTACTATACATACGGATTAAAGTGATATTGGAAGTTTATTTTGATAAACACATTATACTATTATGACAAACAATGAAAATATCTAGATTTAATTCCGCTAATGCTGAGATGCATATGCACCGCCCTCCCGCCCGCAATAAGGTGCATATGCATCTCAGCATTAGCGGAATTAAAACTAGATATTTTCATTGTTTGTCATAATAATATGGATTTCCGCAAAGTAACGCCTGATCTATTACATTATACTATTTTATTCGTTTATTCTGATCATGAGGATTTGTTGCCATACTCACCACGCTTGGCAGGCGGGTTGGCGAGCGCAGTACGGGATGTTGGTACACAGAAAGACGCTGCTGCCCATCTTACGGAGGTATCCCTTAGCAGGCTTTTACTGCATCCATGGGTATGAGAGGAGAGGTAACGTTCTACTGCCGGCACCCCACGGCGATGCCAGCACCCCACGGCTCCAAGTCCATGAGGGAGGCTAATGTCCAGCAGTGGACGTCTTACGGCTGTGATGATGTTGATGATTATTCATTATTTAAATTCACGGTGTGTTATACTGTTACCCACAAAAACTCGGAACATAAAAAAAAATTGAAATTGTATTTTTCATATAATAATAACGATCCATCGTTATTGTATTGCATGCTAGCTGACCCGCGCGGTTGCACCCACGTAAAGACAACGTTAATTGGAAAGAGTGATAATTATAGTAACCAGTCTATCTATGTATGTAGATTTATTTACGATTACCGATCTTCACGAATAATGTGTCAATAAATTCGTTAATTACTTAGCTACATTTTAACCAAAGTCATCTCCAAGGTAGGTATACATATATTTCAAATTAAGTAATTTGAGTTATGCTGCAGTACGTATTTAATTATTCTGTTTCCCAACGTTCATACAAATCATCTCAGTCGTAGGACTGCGGTCCAGGTCTCCTGCTCGGCATAGGCCTCCCTCCCTCATGGATCTCCAAGAACATGAGGGGGTTGTTGCCATTCTTGCCAGGCTTGGCAGGCGGGTTGGCGAACGCAGTACGGGATTTGATATTTACTGCTTTTAGACTACATCTTTCCATCTGTAGTAACGTTCTACGCTATTTATTATTATTTAAAAAAAGTTGTTTATTGAAATACACGGATAAACGCTGCTGCCCATCTTCCAGATGTATTCTTTAGCAGATTCTTACTGCATCCACAGGCAAGAGGGGTGAGGCAAAATTCTACTGCCGGCACTCCACGGTAGGGAATGATTTAAGAAGAATTAAGGATTTCCTCACGATGTTTCTTTCACCGTTAAAGCACGTGTTAGTGTGCACATACATTTTTCAAGAAAGAAAAAACCATTGGTGCCCAGCCGGTATCGATCATTATTTATTAGTTACAATCTTGAATATACCATTTCATAGATCCGAAAAGGGTTAAAAGGTACATTCAAATCCTAAAGCTATTCAAAAGGGTGGAAATGGGGTTGAAAGCTAGTGCGAAAGGACTGGAATTGAAGTAACTCCTATTTAAATACAAATTTAGGTTTATCGTGACAAGAAAACGACCACCCAGAAAAGGAACACAGATATATTACTTTACAGTGCGAAACCGTTATCTAATTGGCAATTCCTCGAGGGTCATGACTAAATTATATTTCACTACTATCAGCATTAAACATTAAATAGCACAGGGAATCCAGAACCCTGCCTAAGCAAAACCTACTTTGAGATTCGTACAACATCGATTGTTACAGATTTTACGTAACGAATTTCCCCCGAGGTCTGAACCGATACAAAAACGGCTTAATGTATGAGATTTTTTAAATCAACGGATTGATAAAAAAAGTAAATTGCCAAAAAAGCATTAGCAACTTTTATATGGGAGAATCTAAAGCACTTCTTAGCGATTACATGGCCCCATTTCCACTCCATTACCTACTTGGCCTCTAGAACAACGAAATTTATGCATCGCAAAATGTTGATGTTTTTTTATTGAGGCCTTTACGAAGTCCAAGTTAGCTTCATGACCAAAATTGCGGCGCCGGCGGCAGTTATTTTTCGTTTCCTGAATTATGATTGACAGCAGCCAATGTGCGAGAAATCCGTGAAATTACAGGCAATTTTGCCTTTTTTTCTAGGTGTCCGTTTAAAAGGATTCTAGGTAACAAAGGTGCAATCTCTTTTGTGTCGTTATTGTTTCTATGAAAGAGTAAATTTTTTCGTATATTCTCTTTCTGCATATTTTAATTCTTGCTACACAACTTTAACATAATTATATGGTTTAACGGCACTTGGCTCGAAGGGATGATGGAAGATGGACGAAAGCCCGATGGTCAAATGACATCGTTAGTTCCGTTGGAAACCAGTGGACACAATTCGCAAGGGACCGGAAGGAATGGCGCATTAATGAGGAGGTCTATACCCAGCAGTGGGTGCAAATGATATAATGACGAATGATGATGAATGATGATTTATATGGTTTTGGGGCAACATATTTAAAAACATGAGAATTTACCACAACAACAAAACGTAATCTTATAAATACTTGAAACCGATATCACTATTAGAGCAGTTTCAAGACAATGTTGTAAAGCAGCCATTTTGTTAAAAAAAAATAACAATTCTAATATTTGACGAACATACGAGGCAGAATTTTGTAGCTTTACAAATAGTGTTAACGCTTTGATACAAAAAAAACCACATTTACTAAGTAGGTGCTCGAACACTATTGAGTACAGCTTTGATTCAAAGCGACTGGATCACGTACACGCAGTGAAATAAATTTGTTTATTTATCAAGCATAAACACCCTTACAGCGAGCATTCGTACACAACCGAAATCCGCGCGTACGTAAATAACTAAAAGCGAAAACGCTCCAGACTTCCACGATATGTGTTTGAGGGTATCGTCGTACGATATAGATAAGCCTATATCTAGATAGTTACTAAAGATAAATATGTAGGAGTACAATTATCATTCACTCAGAAACTAAGTCGTGTCACTGCAGTATGTAACAACACACATACTGAAATTATTTTAACACATCATACGAGCCAGACAGGAAATGACCTCGCGACAGAATAAGACGAAGATGGAGAGCCAAACACGACGCACATTTAAAAGACTAGACCAAAATTGCAGTGCAGAGAATTTTGAAAGGAAGGAACGTAGGCCTTTGCCTTACTTCATCATCATTTCAGCCGTAAAACGTCCACTTCTGAACAAAAGCTTCCCTCACGAAAGCTCATGGATAAGAGGTAGTTGCCATAATCACCACGCACACCAGGGGTAACATTCTACTGCCGGCACCCCACGGCATGCCTTACTTAGCTGACTTTGTTTCCGCAAATGGCGAGTGAAGCCATAGCGTGATACCTGATTAAAAATCAATTATTGGCATTCACGTAATTCATTTTCAATCGGATCAGTCTCAATCAAGTAGCCTGTAATCAAGTCATCACGTTTCAGTCATGGCGGGTGACAAATAGCTATTAATGTCCACCACGGATCCTATTAAGGGCACACTATAGTTCACGCTGCTTTATAAGAATAAGTTTCACAAATAATTTTTGAAACTATCATGTTGAAAGTTTTAACTGATTTCATCCTTGCGTGAAAGTTTCGGAAAACTCAAAACACTCATACCCTGGTAAATATCTCGTAGACAATAGACCTATGTATGTAATATTGTTCAGATAATTGTAATGTCTGAGTTTGATCGTATATCTAAAATAGAATACTACTTGGCATCACATAAAAATAAAAGTTTTTCAAAGGTAAAAGGAAAATGTTGACAACCCTTCTGAAAGCGTGACGAGAATAGGATTAGGAATAAATATGAAAGGGAAAGTCTGAAAGCAGGTGACTGAAAAGTTGAACAGTTATAGACGTCCAAGAGAAACGAAGAGAAGAAAGTCACAAGCACAACACAGATACAAGAATAATAACAAAATACATAACAACCCCACAAGACCTGGGTACCCGCTTTTTTCTCAGACTACGTGGGGATGTCACATGTTTTTTTTAAACGACTTCATCACGAGATATGTCTACGAGTCCAAAAATAAAAAAATGATTTCACTTTACTGTTAACTAAAATGTTTGAACTATAAAACTTCAATCAGTGTGTGTTACCAGTGATGACATATGGAATCTCGGTGGTCCTTCACTATTGGCCTTATGAATAAGCTTAGAATCACTCAACGAGCTATGGAGAGGGCTATGCTCGGGGTTTCTCTACGGGATCAAATCAGAAATGAGGAGATACGCAGGAGAAGTCGGGTCACCGACATAGCCGTTGTTGTTGACATAGACGGATTAGCACGTTGAAGTGGCTTTGGGCAGGCCATACAGCGCGCAGAACAGATGGCCGATGGGGCCGTAAAGTTCTCGAATGGAGGCCACGGACCGGCAAGCGCAGCGTAGGACGTCCACTTACAAGATGCGCAGACGAATTGGTAAGAACCGCAGGTCGGCGTTGGATGCAGGCCGCTTCCAACCGCAGCTCCTGGAGATCAATGATAACGGCCTTTGTCCTACGGCTGATATGATGATAAAACTATAACATAGTAGTTTGAATTCAACACATTCTTAATTAATACCTTCGAATATCCTTATTTATATAATTCTTTAGTAAGTGTGTTTTTCACTTAACTCCTCCTAAACGGCTGGACCGATTTATATGAAATAATGTGTATATTTCAATAATTTCCAGGTTTCATGGCTTGAAAACACAATTGGACGCGGTAGGTGGGTTTCCTTTCCATATATCACCAAATCAGCGGGAAGGACATCTGCCGGGTCCGCAAGTAGTTTATACAAATATTTAATTATTAAAAAATACATAATACAGCTCAAATTCCCTACGCGTTCTAATAATACATTAACAAGATAAACAATAAACACGTGAAGCGATTATTGGATGCATTGTCACCGCAACTTTTCGCGTCACGAGCCTCACCTTAACCAGTACGAATGCTATTAACTCGCGTGTCATCGAATCGAGTGAACGGTGTCAACGCGCCCTCAATAGCTCATTTATAAGCGTACCAATCAATCAGTTTGCAAGTCAAACAAACTGCCAATCAACAACACTAACTATAGCCAATGTATATGAACTCAATTAGCTCCGCGGAAGCTGTTATGTTTATTTTTATTATAGCTGTAATTATGCGAGCTTGTGTTATAATCCTGACTTGCATAATTGAATGAACATAGCTGAGACATGATATCTGACTTTCCTCAGTTGGTATTTCGTAGTTATGCTTTGTTCCGGAGTGTGTTTTCATAGATTACCTAAGCATAACCTGCAGGCTTTGTATCTATGAATATTAATAGTTTATAGATTTAACTCGACTTCACTTACATTTCATAAAGCATTGGTACGGGGGTACCAGAAAAAGGGACGAAGGCCTCAAAAGGTCACCAAAGGTCAAAAATGGCATTTTTGGGTTTTAGGACGTTTTCGGCCATTTCAAGACTTTTATTTTTTGGTGACCTTTTGAGGTCACAATAACTCCGGTCCCTGAGGGTCACCAAAATCAATCAGCAGCTTTCTCTCAATTAGACGGTGCTAACAAAAAAATGTTTCATGTAAATCGGTCAACGCGTTCGGTTGTAATCGTCCCATACACAGACAGACAGCGCTATGCATATTAGGGGGCTTCGTCCTCTTATGATCGTTATGGGCCGCAATGTACATTAAACTATGTCAATTAAGATTTGTGCCTACTGAGAAAAAACCTCCCTCTAACATCCAGTCATTAGTAATCAACCCGCCTTCAGTTGAAAACTTTAGGAGACTTATCACAGTTATCACACGAGAGATTTTGAGGTGATGAAACAGCGATTTTTTATAATAAATATATGTTACTGATAGCCTCTTGATAACTATATATATGTATATATCAGTGATGTTGTTTTGTAAAGTGTCACAAGTTGAAACAACACGCATTGACATTATTTACTTTAAATCCTGTGTGGGTCCAAATGGAACTTGTACAACTGAGTAGACCGAAACACCTTTTTACATAAAATGGTATTGCAGAGATAAGCCTGGCTTATTTATCAAAATGTCAGCAAACTAAGCGCAGTAACATTAAATTCACTTACGGTACAAGAGCTGGAACGAGAGATTTCGTGAAGTTTTTAGTTCAATTTATAAAATGTTTGAAGTTCTGTACGTAGGACCGTCTCCCACATACTAAGTTGACTAACCAAATAATTGAATTTAACATTAAGACGGTCCCGATACCTACGTTATCGAATCTTCAATAATTTTCAAATGGATTTTTTAAATAACAGCTAAAAACGCCCTCGATTTAGTCACCTATTATAGACAAAAAACTAAATCCTTCGGGTAAACTAAAAAAATCCCTTGTTTTTGTGTCCGGGGTATAGTTATAGACGTCCAAGAGAAACGAAGAGAAGAAAGTCACAAGCACAACACAGTTACAAGAATAATAACAAAATACATAACAACCCCACAAGACCTGGGTACCCGCTTTTTTCTCAGACTACGTGGGGATGTCACATGTTTTTTTTAAACGACTTTATCACGAGATATGTCTACGAGTCCATAAATAAAAAAATGATTTCACTTTACTGTTAACTAAAATGTTTGAACTATAAAACTTCAATCAGTGTGTGTTACCAGTGATGATATATAACTAAGTCTACAGGGTGATGTTGAGGTCGAGATCTCAACCATTTTTTTCTGACTCAGTAAACGATTGCGATGTTACTTGTATGTATTTCAAATGAAACAGAGATTGTTCGTTATTTACGTATTTAAATGAAAAAACTTTTAGTAACTTAAAATGCGTGGTCACCCTACTTTTCCAATAACAACCTCTTTGAAAACAAACTGCTTTCAAACGGATATTTTCTTATCTGTCTAACAGTATCGTCATAACAACCTCTTTACATACTTACTGCGACGATTGTTAAGTACATGCACTTATAAGTTTTCTTGGGAAACAGTACGGTGGGTGACCATGCACTCAAATCATCCCGGTTTTTTTTATTTGCTGTACTGATTAAAATAAGTCGCAGGAATGCTGTTAGTCCTAACCTATCGTGATCTTTAGGAGAAAGTAAGTTAAATGCTTATTTCTTGCTCCACGACCCCTAAATCACCCTGTATATTTTGGAGCTTCAAATAACTTCCATTCTATTTTTAAAATGCATAAGAAAAAAATCTGTGTCAAATGTTGAAATTTGTAGACACAAACAGATGTAGAGTATTAATCCCGGGCGTACAATAGTGATCCTGTCGTTATCGATGAAGTAAAATTCCTTTGGGAATCACATCAGGGGCTGTCAAATAGTTGCGTGGAGTTTTATCAAGAGCGAAGGCAGAAATAAATGATTATGTAGCGAACTTTCACACAGCCATACTATTTGTTAAATGGGATAACATCTGTAATAGAAGAAAACAAGAAATATATAAATCTTAGCAAGACTGAAAACAATTTTCATAAATTACTTGCCTACTAGGACAGAAAAATGTAATAATATATTTTCAAATTATTAAATGTAGCAGGTAGCGTGTACGATATGAATAAACAATATGGGACGTTACGATGTAAATGTAGTATAATTTAGAAAAATATTTTAATTTAAAATATCAGTATGACTGTTTTTCCTAAACTTTCGCAATCACAATACATTTTAAATATCTAATATAAGGTATTACACGATAAAGTTCCATTACTTAGATATTTGAAATCAAAACGGATGTTACAACATACATACATTCAAAATATATGAAATCATGTAACAATGTCAAATGCTACAAACTTGTAGTACGTGCTACGAAGTTCGTAGCGACCGTAGCATGCTACAACCGTAGCATCTTCTCACAATATTTATTGTCTTTTAAATTGTCTTCTACTTGTGCACTATAACTGTAATATTTGACTTGGTTAGTCTAATTCAATATAATTTTCAATAGGCAGAATCATATAATGGTTCCGTATTGAACTGTATCTGTTTTAAAAAGTATTTCAAGCAATTTAGGTTTCGACAAAACCAAACAGAGAAATTGAATCTCCAAAATCATTCCATTTATGCTTTATTTGTCTCCTTTACTGGAACCTTTACCTACAAGTTAAAGAATTCAACTACGGGATCCGCTTGAGAATACTTGTTTCGGAAATTTACTTCCAGAAATGTATTTTATATTCAATTCAAAAATGCAGGTTTAGTTATTTGGGTTATTGGTTTAACAAACGAAGGCAAACTTGTACAACTCTGTCTCATTTGCAGTCGTTTCGTAGCGTTTCCTCTAAGAATTTAACTTGGGAATTGTTATTCCTTTGTCGAAGTTAATTTAAATTAGCTGCTGATTTATAACAAGAATCAAATATATTGATGAAGATTTTTAGTGCTGTTGTAACACGGTGTATTTAGTAAGACCAAAGTAACGATTAATGGATTGTAATGACATGAGTAAGAATGGATTACGTAAGGAGTTGACAGATGATAATGGAGAATGACAGATATAATAGAATACAGAATAGGCAGCAAAACATATTGTACCGACCCCACTTAGAGTAGTAAAGGTATAAGTCATAAGACTGTGACTTCGTGTTAAAGCTACTAAGAATGGTAAGATGTCTCTTATTTTCCATTTGGTCCTACACGTTACAATAAATACTCGATTTTTTTATTATCATACTTCATAAGACGTGGATTTGCGAGTTAAGTTGATGACGTTGAATAAATGATCTGGTAATTATATGTATTCTAAAAACTAATCATATAATTATTTCAGTTAATTAAGAAATAATCCTCGTAAGAAGCTGTGAAGGCAGTTTACCTTCCTTCAAAGCACAAAGACAATTTTCTTGTCGAATTCTCTACACTGCTTCAGCAGGACAAAATTATCGCAGCTTAGTACAGCGACGTCCTTAGTTCAGTTTTACCTAGGATCCTTTTAGAACACTGCGAATGAATGCAAATTTATTTCATCAACCCCCTTTTATAGGTTTTCTTAGCTTGGTTTTAGAGATTACACCTTATGCTGCATCAAAGCATGCAGATATTCAATAGAATTTTCAAAATAAGTTGAGTATGTCTTTTAACCGGCTTCAAAACAGGAGGAGGTTCTCAAATCATCCAATTTTTTTTTATTGTATAGTGTCTTCTGGAGTCGACTACACTTTATGCCTCATCAAAGTTTCTGGTTCTGTATGACTTGACATGCAGACTTTCTACTTGTAAAAATCTTATATCTGCACACAGACTTTTTAAATAAGTCGAGTGTCTTTTAAAAATAATTTAATATATTTTTTTAAATAATTGTATAGTGTCTAATGTTTTCAAGGAATATTTACATGCCCTATAATTTAACTTGCGGTTGGGTTGGGCTTGTGGCGGTGATCCATGATAACTCGAGGGAAACACTCAAATAGGCGTACATAAATCGGTTGGGTATTGTCAGCAACAAGTCTAGGATGTTGTCATTGTGAACCTGAAAAAAGATACGTCAATTTATGCCGCAAAAAACGCATGTTTCGACATTCTCAAAGGAATCAAAAGTTCATAGGGTAGAAGAACCCAGAACTATGAAATTTGACAAGGTAAATACGTCTTATACTGTAGATATGAGAAAAATCCAAAAACTAAATACACTCGTAAGCTAAAAAATCGACTCAAGACGCACGCTCGCGGTTGTCTATAGCAAAAAATCAGAAGCTTTTTTTTTGTATTTATGATTTTAACATCTCAAAGCGGCTAGTTTTAGCTTTCAAATGAGTGGTCTACGTTGGTTTTTTAAATTTAGTTTTGGTAAAAAAAAAAATTTAATGAGAAGGAGTCATAAACTATGAAACAAGGTTAGGTCAAGGGTTAACAGTAAAAAAAATCAATACGAATGTATCGTCAAAATATTAATTTAATTGAAATTATCTATTAATATTTAGTGTTCCCCCCTGGCCTTAATAACAGCTTCCAATAATAAGTTTATTTACCCGATCTTGTTCGATGCTACCCCATTCTTCAATGAGCGCCGCTTTGTGGTCCGATTTCGTGGCTGGTGCAGGATTTCTAGCCCGAACTTTTCTTTTAAGTTCATCCCACAAATGCTCGATTGGATTTAAGTCGGGGCTACGCGCTGGCCAGTCCATAGCAGCAATTTCGACCTCCTGTAAATACTGCATGACAAAACCTGCAGTATGTGGACGGGCATTGTCGTGCATTAAAATGAAAGTTTTCGCAGATGAAACCGGCGTAGGGAACGACGTGATTCCCTAAAATCTCTTCGATGTATCGGTTCGCCGTTAATCCTCCCACTCGACCGCCAGTTTCAATAAAAACCAACTCGGTTTTGCATCCATTGTAATGCCCGCCCACACCATCCAGGAACCTCCTCCAAAAGCCACATTTTCTTTGATGCAGCACTGCGCGAATCTTTCTCCGGGTCTTTTGTAGACTCGTCCTATTCTGTCGCTACCATGCAAGCACACTGCTTTCATCTGAGAAGAGAACGGAGCTCCATTGTTCGTCAGTCCAATCAACGTGTTCTCTGGAAAATCTTAGGCGGGCTGGGGTTAATTTGAGGCCAGTAGCTGGTCTTTTTGGCACAAAGTTAGCTGCCTTAAGTCGTCTTCTGACTATCCAGCCACTCACAGCCACTCCTCGCGTTTCTCTGAGCTCTTGTTGGACTTGAAAGCCATGAGGGCCCGATTTTTCAGCGATGACAATGCATCTGTCATCTCTCCGATGTGCACATTTTTCTTCCGGAACCACGTCTTCGATTAAAGTTACCAGTCTCTTGGTAAGGACGGTAAACTCTGGACATATGTAGCAGACTGGCTCATGTTAAGCGCATGTGCCACTTCACGCTGAGTCTGACCTTGTCGCAATAGGGTGACCGCTTGAGCAGCACTTGTTGTGTCCATTTTCAGGTAGAATTATTGTTTGTTGATGACGGAGATGTGTATCTGTTGACGTTTGACGGCTAACTGATAAGGGTGTCGTCGTCGTCGCTGTCATCAGTACCCCTGTTGGGGTCACTGGGTGGGGCCTCGTGGTTTGTCCTCTTTACACCGGCTTCCACTCCAGGGGTTACAACCCCTGGGTCATTCGATAAGTGCCTTGAGGGCTGGAATCTTGAATGCGGATGGTAATGGTGGTGATCTTCAACGCTCCCTATTGAAGAAAGTTCCGTGGCTGTGATAGCCACTGGCGTTTATGGTCTGGAGGTCGGGTGTGTAGCGGTGCAAGGCCGATCAGGTGGGTATGTGGCCCATTGTCCGCGCGGTCAAACATTTGACGCGCTGTGTGGACCACAGTCTTCTATGGATTTTATTTGCACGTCGCGGGCGATGACGTCATTCCTGACATAGCGGCCCGCGCCCGTGCAAACTCGCAGAGTGATATTCCGTTGGACTTGGAGTCTTGACTTGTTGGTAGCGGAGATCAGAGCGTACCATGCTGGTGCGGCATACGTCAGCCGTGACCGGATGTACATCTTGTACATCCGCAGCTTGGTCCTGAGTGGGAGATGGGAGTCCAGGACAGGTCGGAGGAGCGCCCGGGCAGATAAGGGTGTGTCAGGTAAATAACCTTTTATATGGGTCAGTAACCCTTCAATAGCACTATTGTAAGCAAGCGTAAAAAGGGTGGTTACCGATCACAACATATTGTTGGGTTGTATAAGCAATAAAAATACAATATTTTATATCATTTTGAAGCTAATACTATCAGCTTTAACATTTTACTAAGAAAAAAATATTTTCGCGTTCAGTTTTTTTACCAGTGACATGCGACTGCAGGTGTTTCGCCTGTGTCGATTTTTTTGGTCACAAGTGTATTTTCAATCACAGGTTAATCAACCCTACCTGCAGTAATAAATTGGACAGGTGATCTATTTGTGCATTGCTAAATGAGATAAGCTAATATATATTAATTATTATGTTCCTACATACCTACGGAACCCTCGGTGGGCGAGTTCAACTCGCGCTTGTTCGGTTTTATTTTTGGTTTGTAAATCAAATAATTATGTGCTAAACGCTTTCTTTTTACACAATAGGTGCCAGTCAGATTGTGAATTTCGATAATTCTAAAATCATTACAATTCCCCTCCACAGACGGGGTTCCTAATTTTTTTTAACTTCAGTCTTTTAGGCAAGTGTGCTTCTTCTTATGTTGCTTCCTCACTTACAACCAGGTGAGATAGCGGCTAAAAGAAAGCCCATACATGGAAAAAAAAACTACACGGCGTAGGAACGGGCTTTGTTTGAGTCGACAAATAGGAGTGAATACCATTCCCATTCAGATTCATCGAGGGATCAGTCGGTAAAGGTTTATAAGATGATGCTGGAGGGCACCAATAAAAACACTCGTATCAGCTGAAATGGATCCGGATTTCGAGTGGAAATGACCCTGCCATGAGAGAAAAAGGTTTTATTAATTAAATTTTCCGTCTAGAATAACAAAGGTCGGTGCCCAACAATAATAATCACAGTATCTAATTACAAGTCATTTCCGAGATAAATTATAGGATATCAAAACATGTTTTGTTGTGTTTGAGAATTTATACTAAATAATTGACATGGGATTCGAGTACATGTTTTCATTAGCGTGGAATTTCAATAATATGGCAGATTCGTATGTGATATTTTCGAATAATCATACTATAGTCCAAAATCCTTCATTAAAATTATATTCTTTGAAATAACCAGAGCATTAAAATGCAAATATCAATGATTATACGGTGAGATAACTGTTTCAAGACTATTCATAATTTATGTAAGGTATAACTATCTAATTAATGCAGCGAGCGGATATTTAATCAATTTCAATAATTAATTAATTATTTCCACTGTTTGGTCGCCTTGACTTATTGATCGGTGTTCACTCCTCCGACTAATTGCTGACTAACCTGGGTGCACTGTGCACTATGTCTGGTTCTCATACATTTGCTTACCATAGAGACTAGATAGTGCTGTATGAAATGACCAGGATATTTTAAAATTTAATTGAGGTAGCTTTGTAAATATGTACTCTGGTCGAGCTTTACGAGTAGGAAACTAAAAAGAATACTGCAATTAAACTGCCAATTTGCAGGGGAAGGCATCACTGCTAATTTTGTTCGAAGGGTGCGGTTACTTCTGAAACCTAAAGTACGAGAACATAAAGCTTATTTCTGTCTGCCTCAAGTTGATGCACAAAGGAATGCTTCGCAAGTCTCGTTCATAACCTGCGTGACTTGTGAGGACACTTAACATCGTGTGACTGCATTTGCTTTTTCACAAGCTTTTATTTTGTTTGCCCTGTATGTACATATGTGTATATACATATACCTCTATGTATGTATGTAACTATGTTTGTTCGCGGAATCTTGCAACTCAATTTTGAAGCAGAAGATATCTTCAACCAATTGAGCTGAAATTTTGTACAATGTTTTCTTTGGGTGACACTGCAAGGTCAGCTATGTGACATCACTCTGAATCCAACATAGCGGAACACCCAAGATAGCGGGCTACTTATTTTTAATGTACTCCCATAATATGGGTACCAAATGAAAGGGCTTGCTGAGAATAACTCAAAAAATTAAATGACGTCACTCTGAATCCAACATGGCGGAACACCCAAGATGGCGGACTAGTTATTTTTAATGGACTCCTACAATATGGGTATCAAAAATACAGTATATTTAGGGATATCCAATGTATTTTTATTTCTTGTTTTTATTCTTCTGGCTTCGCCCCCTAAAAGCCGGTTTTCCGGCGGTGGTTCTTAAACATGTTTTATCAAAATCGGTTAAGAAGTTTACAAGATATAGGGGGTGAAAGAGGGGGAAAACAATCAAATGTATCGAATGAAAGGGCATGTGTAGATTGCATAACTGAGAGTTCATATCACAAAAAAAAATTGGTTACCTCCGAGACTAAGGTTAGAGGTTAAGCGTCGGGGGTTACTAAAATTTTAATCTATATATAAAAAATTCAAAGTCCTGACTGACTCACTGACTGACTGACTGACTGATATATCAACGCACAGCCTAAACCACTGGACCTAAAGACTTGAAATTTGGCACACATACATACATATATCTTAAGTATCTTAGAGGTGCACTAAGAAGGGATTTTTCGAAATTCCCACGGGATAGGGAATAAATGGGATTTATATTTTCGAATCAAAGTGGCTCCGCGTGAAAAAGGGGATTTTACGTTTTATGACTTCCACGCGGACGAAGTCGCGGGCAAAAGCTAGTTTTTTATAAACTTGTAAACTTTTGCGATCACGACATTTTAGTTATTTTGACAGTTTCGCGTTATTTCAGACGAGCTCTGTGGCGCAGCGGGCGAAGGTCCGCCTGCGACGCAAGGGGTTGCGGGTTCGATTCCCGCCTCGGGACAAATGTCTGTACGATCTGCAGATATTTGTTCAAGGTGTTCTGGGTGTTTTTCTATATATGTATAATAAAAATATCTATCTATGTAGTATAATGTATTAAGTATATCAGTCATCTAGTACCCATAACACAAGCTCTGCTTAGCTTGGGGCTAGATGATGCTGTGTGATTTGTCCAGCATTATTTATTTATTTATTTTCTTTTAGTAGTACTTTTACTTAAATATTCCTGTGATTTCATAACTACGTTGACAAAAAGGTGTATAAGCCGGTTTCATACAATCACCAAACCACGGTAAGCGTAACAAAGCGCAATAGAGGACTGGTACACGAATATAAGAACCTGTTCACAGATGACTTCTTCAATCGACTGCATAGACCAGCCATTGTGCAGTTATCCAAGATGTATGGTTTACCTCAAGGATTGTTGTAAGTTGTAAGGCAGAGACTACAACTTCCGTGTCAGTATGCTGATGTGCTTCAGAACTGTCTTGACATTTTTTTTGTACTAAGGGAAATATTACAACCTGATTGATGGTCCGGATGCTAGCTATGGGAAGCCCGGTGTAGCTCCTGTACTATCTGGATTAAGAAAATTGAAACTATGATTGATCTCACCTCCTGCGTTAAAAACTATGGAAGATTTACGTCGACAATTTTTTCTGCGTGATAATCTTTAGCCGTCCTGGATGTGAAAGTCATGGTGAATCTTGCAGGGTCCTATCGCTTACTGTGTACAGGGAGCCGACACACATCGATAGATACCTAAACGTTGCGTCGCAGCATCGTCCGTCACATCTGCAGTTAGTAGTCTCGTCACTTGACCTCGGGGGCCTTTTTTCCCTGGACAGTTGGATGATGTTCAGGGGGATCTCAAGTAGAATAGCTACATGACAAAGATGGAATCCTATCGAATCGTAGACGCAAAGATAAGTCAACTGAAGTCGCGAGACAGTCAGCCTTCGTACGTGAAAGGTATAACGGACAAAATTGGAAACTTCCTAAGAATAGAAAGAAAATAGAATAAGAATATTTATTTCAACATACTTAAAAAACATTTGTTAAAAAAGAAGATTTCGATAAATTCAATCTACACGCCACAAATAAAGATGGCGTCTACTTACACCTAAGGATATAGAACCCTTGCAAGTCCTGGTGGTAAATCGTTTGCAGCTATAGACGTTCGTATATAGGACCGCCGTGGGGTGCCGGCAGTAGAATGATACCCCTCCTCTCATGCCCATGGATGCAGTAAGAGCCTAGCTAAGGGATACCTCCGGAAGATGGGCAGCAGCGTCTATCCGTGTATCAACATCCCATACTGCGCTCACCAACCCGCCTGCCAAGCGTGGTGAGAATGGCAACTACCCCTCATGGAGATCCATGAGGGAGGCCTGTGTTCATCAGTGGACGTTTTATAGCTGAAATGATGATGATGATATAGGACATGCTTATTTTTAAATGTTAGTTAGGTAACTAGTACATAAAACGTTATGGTTTTAACTGTCTATGTATAATTGTTATATAAATAAATAAATTAATAGGCCAAACGAAGCGCACTGTCACCGAACGTGTTATAAGGAACACAGCAGCGGTGAAAAATCGACAAGTGAACAAGTCTGCAATAGCTGTCCATGAAGTGGACTCAGGACCCAATTACTGGAATGAACTTCACAATTCTGAAGTTGTAGCCAACGAGAGGTATTACTACAAGCAAATGATTCGGGAAGCTATTGAAATTATGAAGTATCCTAATTGCATTCGTGAAGACGGTTTCTCACTCTCTGCTCTGTCATGTAATCTCGTGATAGCCAAGAGTAATCGGCGTGTGAATAACCCTAAGTGTGCAGTGGCCTAAATCTCAATTTCCTATAATAATGAAGGCCAAGTGAGGGTAGTCTGAAGAGACGCCTTCGCTTTGCTGCGGTAAACTCCAACACGCCGGTCTTCCCGGGACCACTATAGGTACAATCCTATCGAAACATCGGGCAATAATAACGGTAAAAACGCAATAAATACCCGGCTAAATATGTTTTTTTTATATTAACAGGTTACCGAGATAAATGGGCATTTGTTACACATACATGACACCTTTAATCGAAAATCGTCGTAGACGCCATTTCTCAATAAGTTGTTTATCGGAACGCTGGTACAATAATGTGTCATATAACCTACATGTTTACAAAATTATCCGGACTAAAATTGTCAAAGATACTCGTATATCCGGTATGTTACGGATACACTGTTTTATATAGTAAGTTATATTTACCAAAGGGCACAGAATTTGTTTTATTTTTCAATAATTATTAAAACAAGCAAATGTTGTGATTATTCGCCCTAACAATCGTTTCATTAACCAGAAGTAACTTTTTCAGGAAAGCTTGCATTTAAACTGGTAGCAGCGGATAGATTTGAGAAAACCGTGTCATGTTAAACTTTATAATTAATAAATGTATTTATTGTACTATTGTGCCTAGTATTGCTATTAAAAAATGTTTCAGACAATAATTCCTTAGGATTTAGAATGTAAGTTCTAAGTTTATATTTCGATGATTTGGAATTTTGAAAATACTTGATCAAGAATGAACCAATCAACAGATAAATATTTTTTTACCCTGTTTTTAACAGTTAGGATTTTAAAGTTCTTAATAAGTATCCTTCAACGGTATATAATACACTCTGATGTCACTGTTTTAGTCAGACACAAAACACTGAGCAATCACAGGCAATCCAATCACGAATGTTGGTTTAACTCGCGTTGAGCGGTGGCAAGGGCGCGCGGTCTAGGCACAGGTCTCGGTTCCACTGCCGCCCGGTGCCCGTCCGCCCCGCGCCACGCGCATTCTTCGCACGCAGTGTCGTACAATACTAATATTCCCAAAATTACACAAATACTATTCTTAGAAAAGGACTTTAGGAAAGATCCCACTCCAATTATTGGTTTTTAATTCACGAATAACAACGGAAAGAGGGCTACCTCAGATGGTAAAAGCTAAGAGGAAATATACAGAGATTTTTTAAAATGAAGGGATGCAGGCAATTAAAAATGTAATAAATTTATTGAATTTTGCCTTATTTTTATTTATAATATGTTCTGAATTTAATATGATTTTAATTTTATTAATGCTCCTATGATTATTGTATGTTCCTGTCTCTTATTTGAAATGTGTGATATTAATTTGTAATTTGAAATAAATGAGTTCATAATTAATAACATGTGGTTTCTAATAATAAATAAAAAATAATACTTAACTTCCTAAACCTCGTTATTATTAATAAATAATTGATTAAATCTAAGAAACTACATAATCGTATATGTATAGAATGTTTCACGCGGTACTGATTTACCTAAAATATCTTGAGGTTGTAATACCATTGTAAAACTTTGAGCTGTTTTGTAGATATAAAGAGGTCTCGCACGTTGTTCCCGCGAGTACATTTCATTTCAAGATGTCCATGTGACAAGACATAACGCCCAAGTTAGCTCAACTTTCCTTCAGACTAACACGGAATTGTTATGAACTCAAAATAATGTTATCTCTAAGAACATTGTGTGATGGAGTCTCGCTGTATGTTTTTGTGAAACAGATAGGGTATAATATAACTCTGTACATATTAGATGGCATTGCTCACTGCGGAAACTACTCTCATTAGATCTCGTACGACTGTGTTTATCTTATATTCAATTTATGCGGATAAAATTGTTCTTGTTGTTGACAAGGAACAGCATAACGACGAACTTAACAATACATTGAGAAAAAAATCAATGATAGATCGGAAGTACATAAAAACTAGCGTAAGTAACTCGAATAAATAGATTTTGATCAAAGAAAATATTTACAAAATATTGTGCAAACAAAGCAAGTCTTGACATGAAATAAATGAAATTATGTTGAGCAGAGGTACTAGTAGTTGTCAGAATTTCGATATTTACTCACTAACTCAGGAACGATGAAAGTAAATTAAGTTAGTGTTGGATGCAACCCAACATTTGCTAACCTGATTTGTTGCCGATCGTTTATGTTTATGTTGAGTAAATCACTCTTTTAGATTAACTTAATTCTATAATGTTTTGGTATATCAAACGGGTACCTTTATATTTTAATATCCCTAATTGGTTATCTTCAAAGACACATAAAAATCTGTATTTCAGCACGCCATAGGTACGCAAACCCACGCCTAGTTATCTCCGTCATACTTAATTTTGTTTTGTTTTACGATTTGCTATAAGAAAAATTACCATGTGTTAAGAGAGCTCGAAATGATAAAGAACATTACTGTTACGAATACATAACAATGGAGGAATCCGTTATAGTAACATATAGGCAAAGTATGCCTCCGCCTTTATCAGAAGATAATAAGGATCATTCTCATATTGTTTAGGTCAAAGCTTTCGGCCAAAGTAAATACAGTTCCATTAGTAACGGGCAACGTTGGCTGTCGACTATGGAAGCTTCCTCCTCGATCGAAAACAATGCGCTTTGCTCTTTTTGCAGCCGACGGACGCTCCTTGCCCGCTTTCAAAAGTAGAATGATTCGCTTCGATATGCTCTGTCCACTGTCCGGGGCATCTATTTGTTTAACGTATACAATGGAGCACACCTGACAAGCGGTGAGATTATAGCAAGATGGAACAGACCTATGATCAATAAAGAACTGTATCGGGATGACGAGATGATACGATGATACAGGCAATCATAGAATGAAAAAACCCCGGATAACAGTAATATTACTACTAACATTTGCAGACTTTTCAAGATCAGCAGTTATTATGTGTACGAATGAATTCCCGGTGGGCACGAGGTCAGTTCAAAATAATGATATGTTTCATCACATTAACGAAGTTTTTAATTAGGTTATGTGGACAAAGTTGGAAACCCCTACACGTTTTGAATTTTTTTATCTTTTTTAGATTAAATACCGTTTAGATAAAATCTTTAGATTAAATATTCACAGATTTTCATTTATATCTGTATTTAAAAAACTAGTGAGTGAATGTAACCTATTTAACAATTAGTTTGAAATTTAGTTGTTTTTTGTTTGGCGCATGCAAAAAAAAAATAATCAAAAAAAAGTTGTACGTTTAAATGTGTTTTTGTATTTAGTAACATGTTTTAGATGGACCTTTGTTAATATGGATAAGAAAATATTTACCTACTGCTCTTGAACGTCATATAAATAAATTCGGAATAAGTAATTTAAACTTATAATAATCATCATCATCATTTCAGCCGTAAAACGTCCACTACTGAACTAAGGCCTCCCTCATGGATCTCCATGAGGGGTAGTTGCCATACTCACCACGCTTGGCAGGCGGGTTGGTGAGCGCAGTACCGGATGTTGATATACGGAAAGACGCTGCTGCCCATCTACCAGAGGTGTCCCTTAGCAGGCTCTTACTGCATCCACGGGCAAGAGAGGAGGGGTAACATTCTACTGCCGGCACCCCACGGCAAACTTATAATAATATTTAAATCATATTATGTCTGTGCCGTGGGGTGCCGGCAATAGAATGTTACCCCTCCTCTCATGCCCGTGGATGTCTTTCTGTGTGTCAACATCCCATAATACGCTCGCCAATTCGCCTGCCAAGCGTTGTGAGTATGGCAACTAAACTTAATGGAGATCCGTAGGCCTGGGTTCAGTAGTGAACGTTTGGCTGAAATAAATGAAAATTTATATCTAAGGAAAAGCTATACAAAGATAATAACAATTTTATCCACATCATGAGGTCATGTTTTTCAATTCAGTTTGACACATTTATTGAATTTTTATGGTTATTTCGGCACGTACGTCATTTTTTACGACTCGAACTCGTAACAAGTTCAAAGGTTTTAAGAATAAAGAATTTCGTCATGCATATGCGAATCGATCAAGAGTTACTCCACGTCAGGGGTTCCTTAGCATCCGCGTCAGTCAACTCGAATTCATACAGTAAACAAAATAAGGTTTTAATTGCTCTAACGTGGTAACCAGCGACAATAGGTGGTAGAGCAATAGGTAAGTAACTAAGTAAATAATTGTGGTAAACCAAAACCAGCTGCATATGCCATCTGCACATTTCCATGTAAAACGTAGCAAACACCACTTAAAGTCAAAGTCAGTAATTTTTATTCAATATAGCAAAAAGCTACATAAAAATAGTAAATTTACAACAAAAGAACAAGTCATATTTCGATAACTTTTTTTCCAAGTGAGGGAAAGAAGCGAACGAGAAACCTCACTCTTTCACTTCTATTCATTGTTACAATTTCTCTCTTATTATGTTTAATTTAATGTTCGCAAGAATATTCAATACTTTGTATATTGCAACATGACATAATTTTTTGCTTTTGCATTTGAACCTAGCAACACTCGGCCAAGGATCAATATCATTCATTTAATCATTTATGAAGTAATAAGCTTTTTCTATGAGTTTTTGTTTTATTAAAAGCTTAAACATATGAATTGATAGGTCAGTCGCCTCAGATGGAAGCTTATTATAGAAGCGCACACAGTTTCCCATAAATGATTTATTTACTATTGGAGTCTAAATTTAGGAAATTGGAATTTATTTTTAAAGAAATGAATACCCATATTAAAAATTGTATGATTCTGTTGGGAAAGTAAAATTTTTGATAAGGTTATTCTTTTCTTTGAAATGTTCTACCTAAGTTTAGTTTAACCACTATAAAAATTTCAGAATATTAGAATTTATTTTTACTTCTTGTATTTATGTTATGCAAATCACATCTCTTGAAAATATTATTTCTATTTTTGTGTGGTAGTTAGTTATTAGCATAAATCTATTCCGATATAACAGTTAAAATATTAAGTTTCTTATGAAGTTCTATTTTACTTACTTTTTCTCGTATTTCCAGTACTTATTCGAAGCTTACCTGAAAGCAAAAAAAAAAAATAAGTATCGATACCAAAAACAATGCTGAAACAACGAACAAAAGTTGAGAGGTTTTCATGCAACTGATAAAAACAAATTCAATACTTTTTGGCTGATTAAGGGGAAAGAAAGAAAAAACGCCGATGTTACTTAACACCGAACAAGGGTTGGAAGATTACTTTTGGTAAGTTTCGCCCAATTCATGCCTGCTCAACACAAAATAAGGACACCCACAAAATCCAAATGCTTTCGACCTTCTAATAATAGTACGAGAGTATACCTATAGTGCCGCCGCGCCGTGGCGCGCCAGCAGTAGAATGTTGCCCCTCCTCTCATGCCCGTGGATGCAGTAAGAGCCTGCTAAGGTTAACCTCCGGAAGATGGGCAGCAGCGTCTTTCCGTGTACCAACATCCCGTACTGCGCTCGCCAAACCGCCTGCTAAGCGTGGTGAGTATGGCAACTAACCCTCATGGAAACCCATGAGGGATGACCCATGGGCCATGGGCAAATATAGGGGGAGAGACCCATGAGGCCTTATTTCATTAATGGACGTTTTATGATGATGATGATATCTATAGTAGAGTCTTCCTGGACAAGCCGTTAGTCTTATCTTACTGCTGGATATTTACCTATTACCCTGAGCACTGAAAGGTATGCCTTTCACGACCCAGCTATTTGAGCTTTGGAATATCTTGTTCCGCTTTTCCGGTATCGCATAATCACCTAAATCTTGACTTAATCATGACAAACTGTTACCAACTAAAGTAGGTTTCACGGGAGCAGCTAATATTTAAGCTGCGGCAAGTTACAACATGTATCGTATTGTTGGCAAACTGAAATCATGATTAAAATGGTTAGCCATGATTGGCCGGATTCAGTTCCGATACCGCAAACAACAAACGAGTTCAAGAATGGAAATAATGTGATTGACGGCTAATCAGTGCTTTGTGCGTACAAATTGATCCCGTTGTGCAATGGCATTCAATCTACTGAATTAATAAATTATAACTAAACCCGTACGATATCAAAAACTTTGTCAAATAAACGGTTTTGTATCGATATTGTAACGTTTCTCGTTGGCTGCGGTTCAAACGCTCTAACTTCGGGTCAAACGATCGGAATGGTTCAAACGTTATTTTTTGTAGCACGGTCACATAGGGGAACTATTAGTAATTTTCATAGAAGAAATAAAAGTGGTAATTTTTTTGGCTACTTATTACTATCGAATGATGCCTAACACTTGGAAACGTTGCTAAACAAAATGTAACTGCGGTGTGGATGCACCATTAGAATTGGCCTAGATTAAACTTGTTTACAAAATATGGTTTTAGGTAATTTGTCAGATTCTGTGATAATAAAGTGATAAAAAACAGAATAACCATTAATTCAGTGTACCTAAAGAATAACAGAACTAAATCTTAATATTTACATAAAAGCGGCTTTCATGGTCTGCGAATAGCATAACTAGATTACGAGTAGGTACGCTTGCGCTGTGTCATTAAGTAACTATTTACTTTGTTTTTGTGTTACAGACGTCATAATCGTGTTTTTTCCGTAAAAGGAATATAGTTTCACATTTACCATTTCATGTAATGTAGGTAGAATACTACCTTCGATAGAACATTATACGAAATTAATTTCAATTCCCCTTTTTTTGAAAAGTAACTAACACGGCAGCTTGCACCGGCAGATCTGTATTTAATTTCATAATGACTTTAGTGCCATAAAATTAAAAAAGGAACAGAAATCGGAAGGAGCATCGAATACCGCGGAAGTTTCCAGACGTAGTGTCACCGTACCGGGCCACCGGAGAGAAGCGATGGCCGAACAATAGCACCGTGGAGACGTCAAAATCATTATTTATTGTTTCGTTAACGAGCTCGAAAGAAACGGGCCGGATCCCTGGCTCAATGCCTCTGCCCCGAGCGCGGCCTGACTCATGCGACCAGTCAACGTTTTTGGCTCACGGACCAGTTCTGAGGGTTCAGTCCAAGCTCTCACATTAATGTGTAAAAGTGTTAGGATTATTTGCAAAATACTATGGTCCTCTATTCAGTAGTGAAAGAGGAGGACATGTCGGGACGACACTACGTATGGGAAATAAATAATGATGATAATTTAAAAAACAACACTGTCATATTACTTCTTCTTTATATATCTTATTTATTTTTATTATTTATTCTTTATAGTATATTTATAAAAACAACTGGCTGGCCAAAACAAATTCATATTTTAACAGTATCAAATGTTTTTAGAAGAGGTTCTGTTATTACTAAAAAAATATCTAAAATCAAAAAACCTTTTAAGTTATTTGGGATTTTTGCTTTTTTGTATATGTTTGTGTACATTTTCATAATTTTCGTATCATGTCATCAATTTCACGACACCAAAACCGAAAACTTTATAATATTATATATATTTATTTGTTTAGAAAAAGCAAACAGTTACATTATAAAAATTAGATACAATTTTACAACAATATGCAGATAATGCAGCCCACAACGCTATTTTTAAATTGACCTAAAAGTTAAATAAATATAAAGTCCACTAAAATTTATTACACGCAAAGCAAAATTGATCAAAGATTTCTAATTTAAACTAATATATAAAACTGAAGAGTTTGTTTGTTTGTTTGCTTGCTTGAACGCGCTAATCTTAGGAACTACTACTGGTCCGATTTGAAAAATTATTTCAGTGTTAGATAGCCCATTTATCGAGGAAGGCTATAGAGTACGATACTAAGTTCGCCGGGACACCTAGTAATATTAATATACATATAACAATAACACACAAACTTTCATCATTTTTAAAGGCTTCCGTAGCTTCCGTTTATTGAATAATCTTATCGAATGCCGCTAGTCCCACAGGTGGGCCAGGGTCTCGTTTCCCTCTCTCCACGCTATTCGTCCGGCGTTATTCGACCAGTTAGCACAAAACATTAAATAATATAAAAAAACTCGTCGTAGTGTTGTATGAAAGAAGCTTTGACTAGTAAGCTTTTAACCCGCGTTTGGTTTTCACGAGAAGACAAATGATCCTCACATCTGAATACGTTCATATAGAGAGTGCTTGGCTATATCTGTTTTTGTGAAGGGTGCTTTAACGCTGTCACTCAATTTTCTTCTCTCTGATTTCACTTATGCGGGGAACATGTTTTCCTCTTCCACTCTCCTCTCTCAGTCGCCATATAAACACTCACTCCTTTTTTTCGCATATCTTCTTTTACGCAATCCATACATCGCTTCTTTGGCCTACCTCTCGCACCATCTCGATCCACATTCATTACTAACATTCTACTTCATATATTCGATTTATCTCTCCCTACTCATCAGATGCCCATACCATGCTAATTGCTCCTATTACTTCTCATCTTTACTACCACTGGCGTTACTTTCACGCTTCCTCTTATATACTCATTTCTAATCTCCTATTACTCCTCATCTTTACTACCACTGGCGTTACTTTCATGCTGCATCTTATATACTCATTTCTAATCATGTTCATTCACGTCACTCCACACTTCCAACGCTGTCACTCAATCACCGTAGTATTATAATTTTATTACAAAAGGATTTGAAATGTAGAGCATCAACATTTAATATCCGATTTCGAATTAATAAACAGTGAACAAAATACTCGTACAATGCTAAGTGAAAATACCAAACCAATGAGTGCTTGGTCCCGTGATTTTATTACAATAAAGTCTATCTGCAATGTGGTGAAACGGTCGAAAATCATAGCCGCAAATCAATATACCTACTTGTTGGTTTATTTATCCAGCATCAGATACCGGATGCCAGTTGATTGAAAATTATAACCACGGAGGTAATATGACGATAGTTAGATTAACATTATACGAGCTACTGTGCTAGTTTCACACGCGGGCGCATTGATAGTCCGTGCAGAAGAGCATATTTGTTAAGGCGCAAATGACCGCAAAATTAAGAACTTGACGAAGCTTTGTTAAACTCAACACGTCTTGTTGGAATAATGTTGACATTGAAATCTGCTCGACCACAATGCTCAAGGAGACGGCAGCGGTTTAAAACAACGACTGTTTTCCGCCATTGTCATTCAAAAACAAACGCATCATAAAACCCAATCCTCTATCATTCGGTACAAGAAAAAACTTGGAAATATTCCAAACCGTTCAGGAGTAAATTTTAACACAAACACTCACAAGATCACAGAGAAAATGGCCATTAAATAAAACCGTTTGACCCATTTTATTAAATTGGCTTCAAAAGTTTCCTTAAGGTCCCTGAGGTTATTAAGTTTACCTTATAAGACAGATGGCAGCGCCCAGATATACAAACTCTGCATTAGCTATACGGAAGATTTAAGTGATTTAAGTGAAGCCGTGCATTGGACATAGACGACGGCAAATTGTACTTCATCACTTTTGTAAATTATTGTAATTTAATATAAATTTGTTGTAAAAGTTACCTTTCTCAGTCTCTTTGTTTATTATTTTTCAAGTAGGTTTAATTTTATTTTGAAATGACAGGCTAAATAAGTTATTAATTAGATATGATGATTAGTGGACCTATTATCTCAGCCACCTTTTGATGACGCCAACCGTGATTTTTTTGATATTGAAGAGTTTCCATAACTATCTGTGGTCGTCTTCATGAGTTCCACATCACCGATTTTTTCAGATTTATGCAGTTAAAATTTTAAAGGCTCTCGAAAAAAGTTTTAATCTTTGATATTTCGCAAACGGAACTCTTCACAAAAACACGCATTTTTTCACCGAATCGAACGTCTGATTTCAAAATGGCAGTGCTCGATGCCAGAGACAACAAACCACACACATTATACATCAAATTAAAGAACATATTAGCCTCTCATTTTTTCATACACAAACCCTCAATGGACTAAGCAAGAGATAAACACTAGAAAGCACTTTAAGTAGTATCAAATCAAGGGGACAAATGTGTCCCTATCCGAGCTTAAGCGTTAATCGAAAACTTGTCATCGCATCCCCTAAATGGTTTAAAAATACCTATTCCACGGTGGAAAAATCGAGAAATTAAGTTCATCGCCATCTTTTGTCTATGGAAAGTACCCCAGATTAATATTTTTTTAGCATTTTTTATATGATTATCTCGGCGTAAATGTTTTAAACGTCATGCAAAATAATAATAGCTTTTTGAGACTCTTTCGTAAAGTCACTGACAGACAGACAGGCAGACAGACAAAATTTTGCTGAAAATACGCAAATTTTATTATATTTGAGTATTTCCTTCATATCATTATCCAGCACCAGAACTGGGTAGCAAGCAAAAATTATTAAGAAAAACAATAATTTTATAATTTTTCAAATATAAGTATTCTTATACATTTGAATATTTTACTTGATTTCTCATGAATCCCACCATCAGAACTGGGTTAAAAAACAAGCAAACATGTTAAGTGAAACAAAACCCAACCGCAAGTTAAAATTTAGGGCATAACACTATACCTTGAGTGACTCCATTACATGCTACACTTACATTTTGTTCTATAAAATTTCATTCCGATGACCCTGATTCCGATGATAATGATGACATTGTGTAGGTATTAAGTATGATCGCAAGAAGCCATCTTTTGATGTCCCGTGAATTTTGTAATATTAAAGAGTTTTTATTACTATCTGTGGTCTTCTTCATCAGTATCACTTCCAAAAATCAATACTTTCTGAATGCAAAAATCGAATGCTTGACCTTGAGCTAAATATTGAATACAAAAATTTAGGAGTTCTTTCGGTTCCTTATAGATCTCATCATCAGAACTGAGTTTTGAAATGGGACCTAATTGGAAGTGTATCTATTCGAACTCAAAAACTTTTGTGCAAATCGTGTCATAAGCGACGGAGTTCGTAACTTTAAAAAAACTACATGAAAACTCTTCTTTTTCTGTTTTTACTATATTGGAATATCGGGTATTTATCGCGTAATTACCTTTATTTTAATACCGACGTTTCCACCGGATTGCACCTGGTCGTGGTCGCGGAGAGACTGGCGTGCTGGAGATGACCGCAGCAAAATCTTCTCTTTCTTTTTTTAAGTCGGTTAACAAAACATGACAAAAAACACGTCATCAACATTTTTCACCTCTGTGGCGCAGCGGGCGAAGGTCCGCCTGCGACGCAAGAGGTTGCGGGTTCGATTCCCGTCTCGGAACAAATGTCTGTATGATCTGCAGATATTTGTTCAGGGTGTTCTGGGTGTTTTTCTATATATAATAAAAAATATCTATCTATGTAGTATAATGTATTAAGTATGTCAGTCATCTAGTACCCATAACACAAGCTCTGCTTAGCTTGGGGCTAGATGATGCTTTGTGAATTGTCCAGCATTATTTATTTATTTATGAGTAGCACCATATAAAACATAAGTTTATCTAAGGTGTGTCAGCCATACCAATCAAGAAATGTCATGAATAATCTGTGCTTACAGGTTTCTCGGCTGCAAAACCTCTGTTACTGGTTCGTGATTATGACTGGCGTAAATTTCTGCGAAATTGTGTCGACATTCGTTAAATAATTTTCATTTTCTGTCAGTAGAACATACATTACAGAGTGCGGATTGTAAATAGAATTATAACATGTCGTTTAGATCGAGTTCCTTTAATCGATCGTCTTGCAGACATTTGGACAAAATGTTGCTAATCAACATTTTGTCGTAGTTTTAGTATACCCGTTTAGAAATATAGGAACGAAATAAATTCACAAAAAATCACATAAAAATAATATATAGCACAAGCAAACTGCATTTCGTCATCATCATCATTATTATATCAGCCCGTCAACGGGCCTATCTACCTATAACTGCTGGGTATAGGCCTCCTCTTCAACACGCCAACGGCAACGGTCCTGCGCCAGATATGTGAAATCCATATATCAAAAAAAGCCACAGTTACAACTATTTTTTTAATAAAATATAAGCTAAACTTGAACACTTTTAAGAAAAACATTGTTATCTCTATACCCTCTTCATAAACGGAACCTGAAGTTATTTTCATTAGTTTTTTTTTGTCGACCTCTGCGGCGCAGCGGGTAAAGCCTGCGACGCAAGAGGTAGCATGTCCGATTCCCGCCTCAAGACAAATGTCTGTACGATCTGCAGATATTTGTTCAAGGTGTTCTGAATGTTTTTCTATGTATAATAAAAATATCTATCTATGTAGTATAATGTATTAAGTCATCTAGTAGTATCTACCCATAACACAAGCTCTGCTTAGCAAGCTAAGCAGAGCTTGTGTGAATTAAGTGCTTAAATGCGTAATATATAAATTCAAAGAGTGATCTCAGTGTGCAATTGCAAAAAACGTGGTATAGAAATAAGCTGGATGAAAGGTTGGACGTTAAGTTCCATTTGATTTTGTAATTAATTTTTTACATTTAACTTGTACCTAGTATAAATAGTTCGTTTTTATACCTCTAATTTGTTTATTGCTTTATTATTAGATTGATATTTCTTATTTTTAAGTCGCCAGGATGTACAAGGAACATAGTTTATTTCTTATTTGTACAAGGAAGATAAAATATTTCTTATTTTTTGAGTCGCCAGGATGTAAAGGGTACATATTATCATGTATAATTTCTACGTGATAAATCTTAATATTATAACAAGTCACGATTATGCGTGTATAGCAATAAGCTTCCTTATATAATTATGTAAGTATTGTTTAATAAACCAGTTGTGATCAGAATTTAACTGGAGTATCATTATATAACTCCCAACATTTGAGTGACAAATGACACAGCATCATCCAAGGATCCAAGGATGATGCTGTGTCATTTGTCCAGCAAAGAAAAGAAGTAAACCTTGCCAACTAAAAAAATGCAAAAAGTTTTTAAAATTTTCTTCTTCTATAGGAACATTCTATATACTAGCAATTAGTGAAGCTTTGCAGTCCAGAACAAAACACATAGCGCGTAAAACCAACCAAACAAAGACTTCAATTTATGTTTATATGCAAACTTGATTCTACCGCATTGTAATGAGAGCTAGATAAACTGGACCGGAAGAAGCAAGATAATATTATTACGCGAGTCTTTGACAAAATGGGTAGATGCTAACCTAGTTATAATAGACCTGTCGCCGGCCGTTTTGCTTGAGCGAAATATTCCCTGGCGACGTCGTGAGTACCCATCCGTGCCTGATAGGCAATTGATTATCGTAAATAAAAAGGTTAAGAGTGCAAGTCAAGTCGAACATCGGTTCAGAAATAGCTTTAACCCTTTTTTCTGACTTTGAGTAGATTTTTCTTTAACTTCATCTTCAAGTTTCTTCTAAGGAGAAGTCTCTTTTATACAGATAAAAATGGGTTTGACGACTTTGGTTCAAAATGAAAAATGACAAGGTATAATAATGCCAACAATCACAAAATAAAAATGTCAACATATAACAATGACAAGGTATAAAAATGTCCAAATGAAAAAATGTGTAGTAAATATTCGGAGTGTCTTGAAGAAACGAAGTTGATAATGATTCGTGTGTAACCTTTTCTAGCAAAAGTACATTTTACTATAACTAAATTGTACAATCTCAACCTTAAGGTCACTATTGAGGATTCAATGCTCGTAGTTCAAATATTTACTACAAAACCAAATCTGTACAAAGTGTCAGTACCTGAGAATGCCTGGTTGACACTATTTTACAACTTAGGGTATCTCAATTCACTTGCGCGTTGACAGCACTTTAAGAAAGCACGTAAGTTTCACCTACAGAAGTGTTTTCAGCTCTAAAGTGGGTCGCGACGTTTTTCCTCACGAAGCAAACTTTCCTTTGTAGTCGAAACTTTTTCAATTAGCAATTAGTTGATTAAAAACATGAAAATGTCAAGCGTGGCAGAGTGACGCTCGCGTCTTCCGAATCGTAAAGATTTTACACGCATCGGCGGCTGAGTAGATACCGAGTTCGTAATTCGTGAAGGTATCCACCGCGGAGACAGGAATGAGCTAACTTTTAGGAGGCCGCGACCGAATGAGAAAACATTGGATAAGTTCCTACGAAGTGATAGACATAAACGACTGAATATATGTTAGGGCTTAGTAAAACACACATCACAGAGTTTCAAGATACTCTTCGAATGAACAATGACGACGGTATTCTTGTAATGATGGTAGTTGAAAACGAAATGTTTCCTCAATAGGAGTCAGGTAACTGAGTCAGATAGGAATAAGAACTGGAACGAGATAAATTATCGAGTCGTTACTCATTGCATTCTAGATAAGTATATGTAACAATAAATTAATTGCTTTTATTTTGTCTTACGTCACCATTTTCAGACATATTATTATTAGTATTACTACTGAATGAATGTGAAGGACGTGAACTCAAGAGCAAATAGCTCAATAAGCGTTACGAAGGAATGAACGTAAGAACAAGGCCAGCATATGAAACATGTCCCGTCGGCGAAGTCGTAATAAGTACCGCTCAACTCGATCATAAATAAAAGAACCGGCATAATAGGAGCTTCTGGAACGTCAACAGCAGCTGTCGCCGACGACGTACTCAGACGGGATTCGCTCATTTCCGATAAAAATATCCTCCGCGGCCGGCCCTGCATCGCCCTTACATATTCAGCACAACGTAACTACGGGTGTAACATGCTAAACAACATAGCGTCCGCCTTGGAACCTCGAGCTATCGCGCAATCTTTATTCGCAAACATAGAGCTTCTTCCGCAAGACAAAATGGTGCCCCGCTCTCGGCATGGTGATTATTTTATTTTAGAATTTCACCTCTTTCGCAGATTCTTTGCAATTTATCAAAGAGATATGTCGGGGGAGGCAGCGAGCGGCGATGACGTCGCACGCCGCGCCGCGCCGCCCGCTGCCGCCGCTCTGATAAATCATCACGCTCCGGATGAATTTATCTCCCAGTGAAAAATTGTTTCTTTTTTTTCATTTCAGTGAATTATTATTAATATTGATAAGTATTCACGATGAATAACAATTCACTTCACCAATGAAGTGAAACGTTTTTTGACAGTCGTTATATGTTCATTCACAAACGGTCGTTCAATTAGAATATATTTGTCCAAGAGCTTACGATAAGGATATGATAATATTTGTGCGAGTATTAAGAGTCATAGAGCGTTTGGGACCCTCATAAATATTTAAAGATCCACGAGAAAGTTAGCTTTTGTGTGTGATATAGAATCAAATACCAGTTTCGAATGTGAATTATTTTTCATCCAGTAGCTTTACATTTCAGAGGGTTTGCAAAAGTCATAATTTCCCTGGGTATTTAGTTCATCATCATCATTTCAGCCGTAAAACATCCACTACTAAACAAAGGCCTCCCTCATGGATCTCTATGAGGGGTAGTTGCCATACTCACCACGCTTGGCAGGCGGGTTCGTGAGCGCAGTACCGGATGTTGATATACGGAAAGACGCTGCTGCCCATCTACCGGAGGCATCCCTTAGCAGGCTCTTACTGCATCCACGGGTAGGAGAGGAGGGGTAACATTCTACTGCCGGCACCCCACGGCTATACGGTATTTAGTTGCCAACGTCTTATTGTAAAACTAAATCGAATATTTTTAGTCCGGTCAATTTAGACCAAAAAACAAGAGTAAGGTTAAATATATTCCCAACAAGCTAAAGGCTGGTATAATTGTTTAAAACTTGATTATAAATAACATTTGAAAGTTCCCCATCATTCCCGTACCTGCAAAAAATTTATTCAAGTTCAAAGATAAAAAAAATGTTTTATCAATCATAAAATTACACCAGACAAAAATTGTAGCTCATAAAATTATCTAGAAAATACATATGTATCATTACTTTTTAGGGTTCCGGACCAAAATGGTAAAAAGGAACCCTTATAGAATCACTCTGTCTGTCTGTCTGTCTGTCTGTCACAACTGGATATCTTGAGAACTACTAATGCTATCGACTTGAAATTTAAAATGGTAAAAGACAACACTTTTTTACTAATATAGCATATATAAAAATGTTAAAAAGTATTCTAATTTTGAATGCAGGGGGGCGGAAAGGGGATCTCAAAATTTTAAAGTGAAGTTACTAGGCCGTGTGGGGTATCATATGAAAGGTATTCATTTGCACATTAATAAACAGTTTTTATTTTTCCTTTAAGCCGTATTATTATTGAGATATTTACAAAAATGTTGAAAAAACGACCGTTCCCCCCCCCTTATCTCCGAAGTTTGCAGAGATAAACCCGTGATATTTTTATTGCTAATAGAAATGTATGTAAACTTTATAGGAAAATTATAGCGAACTCTCTAATTTGCATAGTTTTTTAGACAAGGGGGTTGGAAGGGGGGTTTTCAAAAAAATTGTGAAGTTACTAGGTGATGTGGGGTATCATATGAAAGATATTCACTTGCACAATAATAAACAGTTTTTATTTTTCCTTTAAGCCGTATTGTTTTTGAGATATTTACAAAAATGTTAAAAAAAATACCGTTCCCCCCCCCCCTTATCTCCGAAGTTTGCAGAGATAAACCCGTGATATTTTTATTGCTAATAGAAGTGTATGTAAACTTTATAGGAAATTTATTACAAACTCTCTACTTAACATACTTTTTTAGAAATCATCGAAAGTGTAAAAATCTACATAAGTTCCGCTATCAGAAAAGAGATGGCGCTGTCAAGGTTCTCCAACAAATATAAAACCGCCTTTGTCATATATTATAATTGTATGATGGCACGGAACCCTCGGTGCGCGAGTCCGACTCGCTCTTGCCCGGTTTTATTTTCTTAAGAGCCACCGTTTTTGACATATAACGATTCAAAAAGTTGTAATCGTCATAATATGCATGAGTATGCCACGTATATACATCTCTGGAGCTGTAATATACATACATATGTAAAAATATTTTTCTATCGGTGATTGTAACTTAAAATATAAAATACACATAATAAGTATAACTATAAGAATATCAGGTGAACTGAAACTTAGTCCCTAGTCCGAAGAAACATTCAACGTTATCTTAGATAAATACGTTCAGTATGTACGTCGACATTTTGGTTCCAGAGTTACTATCGTATTTGATGGCTATAATGATTGCACGAGAAATATTAAAGCTGCAGAACAACGTCGTCGAACTTTAACAACGTCTTCATCTTCTGATATTTTATTTGATGAACTCATGACACTTCCTACCAGTCAACAGAAATTTGTTGCAAATACAACAAGTCTCGGTTCATTTCAATGTTGAAAGAAAAGTTTACTACTGAAAATATATTGGTAAACAAGCTAATAATTATGCTGACGTATTGATTATTGAAACATCAATCGAGCAATCCAATGTGACAAATACAACTATTGTTGTTGGTGAAGATGTACTTACTCGTATTACTCACTGCTCGAACACCAACTGAAAAAACTATTTTCTTCTTAAAACCAGGAAAAGCTCAACATAAATCCGAATAATTTCATCTAAAAGTTTCTCTACTTTTACAAAGTGTCAAAATCATGTATTATTTTTACATGCAATCATCTGCATTTTACAGGAGGAATAAAAAAAGTTTTCAAAATGTTTGAAAAAAAATATTTTGTTCAATATGCTGGAAGTTTTTAAAAACAGTAATTCAACTCTACAAAAAGTTATCACCAGCGGAATACGCTTTCTTCTTGCTATTTACGGAGCTCCTAAAAAAACGACCTGCTTGGATAAGTATTGATATGCTTGTTTCGTTAAAAATACTCGAAATAAAAAACAAGTTCAATTAGCTTGTCTTCCTCCAACCTCAGTTGCTGCTCATCAACATCTTTTTAGGGTATATTACCAAGTTCAAGTGTAGCTTGGTTATCAGCATGACCCAACAGACTGGGGTTGGAAGTTGGTCAGCAATACTCCCACCTGCGCCGGAAAAACTGCTGAACACAATTTTTTGCAACTGCAAAATAGGATGCAGTGCTAAATGTGGTTGCAAAAAAGTTGGCCTGTTTTATTCTCTGGCATGTACAAATTGTCAAGGCCGGTCGCTCTAATGTTAAATCATTAACAGTAGAGGATTCGTTTGGAAATCACGTTAAAAAAAACGCGCTAAGTACACTACCTCATAGGTGGCGTGGAAACGTGTGCATATTATGACGATTACAACTTTAACAACTTTTTGAATCGTTATATCCCAAAAACGGTGGCTCTTAGGAAAAAAAGATACACATGTTATAGATAATTTTATGAACTACAATTTTTGTTTGGGGTAATTTTATGATAAAACTTACCGTTTTGCTGAAAATCGCGAAATTCAATTTTTTGACCTTTGACCTTGAATATTTTTTTTTGCAGGTACGCGAATGATGGGGAACTTTCAAATTTTATTTTTAATTATGTTTTAAACAAATATACCAACTTTCAGCTTGTTGGGAATTTACGTAACCTTGGACGTCTAGATTGACCGGACTATTTCTAGCTAGATAATACACTGAACAAAGGTTTTAGGTAGTCGTTAGAAAGAGTGATCGGCTTTCATTTGACCCGATTACAACCTACAGCCCCTATATATTTATAAAGAATGGTACTGAGCTAAACACAGAATAATGTTTCCAGAGAGCCAACAACGTAATTACCATTATCATTAGGCATTACTTCAGTAACAAATACGGTAGGCAGCATAGGGACCGAAAGGGGTTTAGAGGCGAGAATATCAGAAGGTACCTAATCTTAATTAATAAACAAGCAAACAACAGGTCGAGTTACACAGAAGGGCTCAGTTTAGGTAAGCACCTATTTAAGCAATAGCACGTTTTGTATTTTGAAGTTTAGTTCTCACGATGCCGATGGGGATCGATGCTGGGTCGTGTCGAATATTGGGCGGTCACGTGCCTGGTATCTTTCGGAGACACGTACAGCTCCCTAATTGATATCTGCTCTAACGAACACGCACACATTACTGCAATTTCAGTGGAAGACAGCCTACACAGAAACCGGCCGTTTCATACGAGTATTGCTGTATGCAGAATGAGTTCGTGCAACTTCCGACACTGCGTTCGGCATTGGTAACATTTTACAACCCTGTTATCATAAAAGACCGCTTAGTTTTGAGATTTTTACGCTCGCACGAATATACTATTGATTATATTGATTAAATAATATATTGATTAAAAAAACTGATTAAGGAACGAAAGTAACGCAAAAAGATTTAATAGCAGTTGTTTAACACAGGATTTAATCGTTGCACGAAAGAGACATTCCAGCCTGTGATCAAAGAAGATTTAATTAAAAATCTTGCAATAGACGCTTGTCTAAATTCCGAGCAACGACTAGGTTTTTTGCTTTATTTCGTAAGGAAGGTTTAATGGAATCTTTTCTATTTAGGTAGCTAGTGATTGTTTTTAATGAACGGAAGAACTACCAAGCCAATAGCAATATTACCGTAGCATGCCCATGTGCAAACAATAGCTTACTCATAATAAATCATACACAAATAAAGTGAGTTTTGATTTTTTTTGTTCGAAACGTAGCATACAAATTCTTTTGGATATGTATCAGTGTAACAGCAAGTATACCTGATGAACATAATATCCTATCTATTTCACACAATTCGACAAGCATTCTCAAGTGAAATCTGATTTTATTCAAGGTAACAAAATGCCTAAAATATGTATTCTCGCAATTTCTTTTACGAGGCCGCATATCAAATTAGACTGAAAGGAGTAAAATAAAAATGTGAGGAGGATTTCACCGGAAGCGAAGACGAAAAAATGGGCAAGTCCGTCGCTTTCGCTCCTTCAGAATCCCCGTACTCGTATATTGCATTTTATATTAATGGCTCGTAAATTAGCCAGAGCGTAGCCTGGCCGCAGCTTTTTTATTCTAGAAATTATTTGTCACTTGTGCTGGAACTGTGAGAACTTGTAGCTTTAAAGTGATCTACTTGTAGTTCAGTAGTTGTGTACTTAAGGGAAAAGTATCTGGGTAAGTTCAGCGGAGCATCGATCGCTTTCACAAAATGAATTTAGTGTCGAGTATTCGGAAAACGCGCAACGACAGCAAGCGTGTTCCTGAGTAGCGCATGCCTGTCTGCTTCACTGCGCTTTCATTCACCTCCTCTTAAGTGTTTTGCATATGTACCTATATCGCCAATAGAGAAACTTGAACAGTATTACATCCGAATTGGTTTAATAGGGTTCATTTAGGTGTACAAGTACGGTACATGTGTGCCAAAGTTTGAAACTTTTCCATGTGAATACTTTTTATCCTCCGGGTGGAGAAAACTTAATTTCAGCTTGAAGGCTCTTCGTTGTCATATTTAGAGCTCGTAAAAATATATTACTGTGAATTCTTAAATTTGAACGTAAAACTTCAGTCACTTTTTCTTCATAAAAATACCGTTATTTTGGAGCTTGATAAAACTCTAATTTCTCGGGGAATATATAACAGAGAAATAAAACTTTCTTTAAAATAATCCTATCCTACTAATATATAAAAGCGAAAGTTAGAATTTATGTATGTGTATGTTCCCTTTTCACGTCAAAACAGCTGAACCTATTTGGATGAATTTTAGAATAGGAGCAGATTAGATCATGGAGACGGACATATGGTACTTTTTGTTGCGTAAATTAGTAGTTGTAGCGTAGTTTTAGGGTAGTTGCAGAATAGTTGTAGGGTAGTTGTAGTAAGAATTTGCAGTGGTAGGTGCGATGCGCAGTTCGTCGAGACAGCTAGTTTTATTATAAAATAATGTATTAGTGAAACACATTGTCAAAAATATTAAAACTACACTATTAGTATTTCCACACTCTCCCAGAACAAGCTACTTTGTCCTGAACAAACAAAGAAATAGGATAGAGCTAAGTGCACAGCGTCCTAGGCACCGTTATTTACGATCTGTCTTCCGACCACCATCAAACGGTTTACGAGTTTACAAGGATAAGGGGCGTCGCCAACGCAAATTTATCGTTAGCGTTGGATACATACATTCACTTCAATAGTGTCCAAGTCATAAAACGCCACTTCAATGCATAAGCAATAACGGGTTTCTCAATCAAATGTATCAGAATACAAACTAAAGGAAAACGAAACAATATTTGCGAGCGTAAACTAAATTCATAGAGTATTACTTTATGCCTCTGATTAAGAGAATTCTAATCTGAGCTTTGAGGTGTTTTGTGTGTTTTCGGTGCCTAAGTCAAATCGAGACCTTTGCCCTGCAATTTTACAGTATGGGCTAAAATATTATCTGCGTAATCAAAATATGTATGTAAAAAACGTTTTGTCTAACTACCTTTTAAATGAAAATCTGCGATCTAATATGAAGCACTTTTAGCAGTATTTTTTAACTATAGTAAAAGCATGTCAGACCATGAGATGTAATAACCAAATGAAAAGTGTTCATCATTCCAGCCGTAAAAAGTCCACTACTGAACAGGCCTCCCTCATGAATCTCCATGAGGGGTAGTTGCCATACTCACCACGCTTGGCAGGCGGGTTGGCGAGCGCAGTACGGAATGTTGATACACGGAAAGACGCTGCTGCCCATCTTCCGGAGTTATCCTTTAGCAGGCTCTTACTGCATCCACGGGCATGAGAGGAGGGGTAACCTTCTACTGCCGGCACCCCACGGCATTGGACTGGAACTGTGTTACGATCACTATATTCGATTCACCACCACAATGCATTATCAAGCCGCATACGAGCTCGATCGGGCAAAGTAACACTAAAGTAGACGATAACATACCTTCACGTTACAATGAAGTCAGAACTAACCAAACGTTGAGCAGGAATTTTCGATAATTTATTAAGAATCATGTATGATATTAACATAGGATTTTATCACGCAAGTATGTGAAAGGTCAGAAATGTTGGTGATCGGATTTCGGAACTCATATGGGCGGGACAATAGCTAGGCTTGATGATGGCAGGTGGAGAAAAGCTATAAATGAACGGTGGCGGAGAGATGATGTATAAAATAAATAAAAATAAACATTATTTTACATTTTAGGTTTTACACAAACTACCTATTCGGGTAAAATGCGTGCAAAGAGATGTCTAAAAGTTTGCAATCATATACATACCTACGTCTTGGTCCAAAATAACATATTACGTGTTACAATGAACTACTTTATTCGGGTAAAAAACGTGGGAAAAGGTGAGTAGACGTAGCAATAATATACATACGGAAACCTTCGTCTCGGGCACCCATAACATTTTGCAACAGTACGGAAAGTATAGTAACAATCTAAATCTATTGTTTACGTATCCTATTGTCGGCATCTTATTCACAGCCGTTTGACATCCACTGCTGGACATAGGCCTCCCTCATCGACTAAAACAGCCAAGTGCATGAGTGGTTGTTGACATACTCACCAGGCTTGGAAGGCGGGTTGGTGAGCGCAGTTCTGGATATTCATACACGGAAAGACGGTGCTGCCCATCTTCCGGAGATATCTCTTAACAGATTCTTATTGCATCCACGGGCAGGAGAGGAGGGGTGACATTCTACTGCCGGCACCCCACGGCAGCAATGACTTAACAATGACCCCCCAAACCGCATCTAGCAATAAAACACCTGAGTGAAATAAAATTTGTCATTTTACTTTTCTTTTTATTTTTGAAATTATTCATTTATAAACACTTATAAAGTATTACTGATTTTATAAAGATCCTTGTCTCCATAAATCCCGGTAACGTGACACTTTATAGCATTACGTTATTCAATTTTTTTTGTGTCCTCTATCCAAACATAAAAGTTAGATTGTGTGCCGCAGTTTTGAAAAAAAAAAAATGGCGATATGGCGCCACTCGATTAGCAACAAAGAAGACCTCGAGTTACCTGCGCCTGGAAGGACCATTATTACCAAAGACTGCGAAAAACTTGTACGCTCCATTCCAAAATGAATTTCTGCAGTTAAGGCAAAGGGTGGACCCTGAGAATATATTTTTCTTAATAAATATTTATATTTATATCTCTATAAATCGTTACTTCCGTTTGACATTTCTTTAAAAACTTTAAAATATACAGATTGCTTTTGGTCAAGGCGTATAAGACCGAGACATACTAGTGTCCTAAACATAGTACGTGTGGCACGGCACCCCGCCGTGGGGTGCCGGCAATAGAATGATACCCCTCCTCTCATGCCCATGGATGCAGTAAGAGCCTGCTAAGGGATACCTCCGGAAGATGGGCAGCAGCGTCTATCCGTGTATCAACATCCCATACTGCGCTCACCAACCCGCCTGCGAAGCGTGGTGAGAATGGCAACTACCCCTCATGGAGATCCATGAGGGAGGCCTGTGTTCATCAGTGGACGTTTTATGGCTGAAATGATGAAACATAGTACCCCTTTAAAAGGTTAAGTAAAATGGATCTTAAAGAATTAAAATGATTATTATATGTATATGTATATCTATATTGATAGAATACTATGTGATTTACAATTGTTTTTCTAATATTTAAATTTACGCTACCAAAGCAATTTGAGCAGAGCTTAAATATTTTCGCTGCGCACGGACAGCGGCATTTTCAAGTGATAATAACTATTCCAAAATTAATTGATGGTCCTCTTAAAAGTTTCAGATAATAGCGCTTAGACGGCGCCAGATGTTGACGAGTGTAATAGCTACGTTATGAATTTTAATGTCCGCCCGTCGAAAATCAGAATGGAATATGGATATTGAACACAGTAAAAAGAGGAAATAATTAAACTTGAAAAGGATGCTTCCGCAATGCAATGGCTCAGCAACTCCCGGGAGGGAAATTTACGAGGAGCACTGAAAAATAATTAAGATAGAATCTCATTAGGTCTGTAAACGTACATTGCGGACCGTGACTATCTCGCTGCTCAATTATACCGAGCACTTGTGCAGCCCCGGAAATAAGAGGTTTCGAGAATCAATTTAAAATTCTAACATATACTCGGCGAGTTTCTCAATTTAAACCAAAGCTAAATAGAGCCCCATTTTAATACAAACAAAAATCGAATAATTGTAGTGTTCGGGCAAAGATGCAGATCGCTCTTTGTTGAAGCTTGGTCGATTACAAAGAAGCCGCGATATACGATTTTAAGTCGAGAAACACTTAAAACAGTAAAACTACAGAGAAGGAATTTTAATAAAATAAAAATCTTCGGCAAATTTTGATACAACAAAAACTATTTTTAAAAGATTTGTCCAGCTCCACCCTAAAAACACTGGAAACTATACCTAAAATATACCTATCTATACCTTAACGTCTACTTATGCGTTGTTAATTAAGTAAACCCAAAATTTTATTCTTTGGAACAATTCCAATAACACAATAATGAATACTTACAGGGAGAATCAAGTCAAAGTTGTACATCGTTATTATCTTTTGGGGCAAAAAGCTGACCATTTAAGCCAGTAAATATTGTATGGTCATGGCACAATCTCATCCCGTAAACTTGATGCTAAAATGCAATGTGTTGCTATGTGTACATATAATATACAGGTACGCAGTTTATACAATGTCAACGTTTCTGCTGCGTTATTGACTATTACAGGTTACAGAGAAATCAGAATAATTAGTGAAACACAATATTACTATTATTATTTAGCCTCCACTGTCCCACTGCAGGGCAAAGGCCTGTTCCCTTCTTCAAACAAAATACTCATGTGATAATGCTTGAAATACGAAGTCTACAGATATGGTATATTAAATTAACCCTACTTTTTTTTCGAATATTTGATATAAGTAATATTGTAGAGACAACGTTTGTAACAGCAACTGTTACGTATCCCTATTAATATGTAAAAGTGAAAATGTGGATGTATGTACATATGTATGTTCCCTTTTCACGTCAAAACCGCTGAACCGATTTGGATTAATTTTGGTATAGGAATAGGTTAGACTATGGAGACGGACATAGACTACTTTTCATTTCGTAAATGAATTCAGACTTTGGTTAAAATGTAGCTTAGAAATATTATCGAATCTATTGACACTTTATTCATCAAAATACTGTAAATAAACCTACATACATAGACTGCTACAATCATGATCCTTCCCAATTAACGTTGTCTTAAAGCGAGTGAAACCGCGAGGGTCACTTATAGTACATACATACATTATATATAAATATATATATAATGTATGTTAAATATATATACATTATATATAAATATATATATAATGTATGTTTTATGAGTATTTGAGGCATCACATATCACATTGCACTTATTCCATTAACTACGCAAACTAATCACTAATAGTGTGCTTCGAGCGTTTAAGATTCTGCACTTGACTACACAATAGCTATAACTGATATATAGATAATCTGCATATATAATGTATAATGCATATGCAGGTATAAAGTCCACTTATGAGCACCTACGTCCTTTGCCAAACAGCAATGTATATGGGTAAATTATCAAAGACAATTTGTAGGTCTACATATAGCCTACACGCCTACCGAACGCCTGAGAGTAAGCTACATAGAGTTGATCATTCAGGATGCGGTACCCAATTAAAACCTTAATTATTTTAAGCATGGATATAAATTTTTGATGCATATAAATAAAAAAATAACAAATCGAAAAGACACAAACACTTTACTTACAAAGTTTGGATTACAAACAAACAGAAATCCTGCTCAAAACTCAATCTTGAGCATGGCAACAAATGGGCTATATTATAATTATGTATTATTAAGGTATTAAGTATAGGTAGTAAGGCTTCTTATTATTATTTTTATTTTGTTTATTAAATAGTAATATAAGGTTTAGTAATAAAAAAAAAATAAGAAAAAAAAAAATTGTTATTCTTAGGTATCAAGTAACATGGCAAACTCTTTCTTTCTTTTTTTTTGTATAATTGTAGTAACTGTTATTAGCATGATCGTTTATCTTGTATGTAATCTCTATAATACCTACTGTAACGCCGAAGCAGTGAGCCCTCGCGTCTTTATACAAGCGTAAAAACTTAGTAAGAGCGAGGACGAACCTCTTTGACTACACAGGGTTATTCTCCATCTTCTTATTACCACCCAGATTGAATGATAGATTGTTATTGTTAATTATAGTGTAAATTAGTAACAAGAAGTTTGTTAACCCGCTATTTGAAAATAAATATTTTTATTATTATTATTATTACTGAACACAAAGTGACATTAGCGGTCTTATCGCTGAAGAGCGAACTGCGAAAAAATTCCGGACAATTCGAAATCTAAAATTTTTCTTTTACATTGTAAAAGTAATAATAAGGGTACGAAATTGCTATTTGTTTTCAATTAACAGTCTAATGGAGTCTTGGAGTAATGGAAAGTTTGTGAGTCATTCCCGCAAAATGACGGAAAAAGGAACCAACCATTTGCAATCTTTAAAAAACGTTTCATACCTGAACAGTAATTTTATTGTATCCACAAATCTATACAAATATTATGAGGTGGTGTCCTGACTGACAGACGGAATGAATAATCAGCCGAAACTACTAAAATTGGAGTTGGTTGAAATTTGGAGGTTATGTGCCTGAAAATACGGGGCTGACTTTTTGTTTTGGGAATATAATTTCTCTTTTCCGATTTTTAAAATAACTTTCAAACACGGACAATGCTTTACGTGGGTGAAACCACGCGGGTCAGCTTAGCAGTAGGTTATAAACAGACGGTTGTTCTAGATTAGTAACCATAACTAGGGAGTCAAAATAGCATACAGGGAAGATTAAATACTGATAAATGATGGCATACACATTATCTGGCTTGAATCCAATCCATAATTTGCTCCAAGATTTATTTGCATGATCGTTGATATTTTACAATCGCAAATCCCACAACATATATTGTACGATGGCCATATTAAACATTTTTGCATCAAAATTCTAAAAGTCAAAACTATGAAAATAAATTAATTTGTAATTTAAGTCATTTCCATAGTTTGTAGTTACAAAACTGCGAAAGGTTTTAATTCTTCTTAAGTTAGTAGGAAACAATTAACATGAGTTAATCTGTTCACTTTCCTGTTGTGATAAGAAGCGATTAGTAAACACAGTTCTTATTAATAGTTAGTTTTTAGGGATCCGTACCCGAAGGGTAAAAACGGGACCCTATTACTAAGACTCCGCTGTCCGTCTGTCTGTCCGGCTGTATGTATGTCTGTCTGTCTGTCAACAGGCTGTATCTCATGCACCGGGATAGCTAGACAGTTGAATTTTTTACATTTATGATGTATTTCTGTTGCTGATATAACAATAATTTACTAAAAACAGAATAAAATAAATATTTAAGAGGAGTTATACAAGAAACGTGATTTTTTTGTCGTAATTTGCTCGATAACGGCAACAGGTAGACGCTTAAAATATTCACAAAATATTTAGTAATATATTCACTATAAAAATAAATTATTTATTTAAAATTAGACACACATTTGAGGAGTAATAAATAATAAAATTAAAATTAAAATAATGGTACGGAACCCTTCGTGCTCGAGTCCAACTTGCACTTGGCCGATTTTTTATTTCTATATGAGTAGTATTAAATTCCACTTCAACCATTTTTGTGTTCTGTGTAACACGACATTTCGTATTATTATTTTTTTATTTCATTGACTGAAAATTGCTGCATATTAGACATTTTATTGTAGAACAAGCCAGTATCATTTTACCGTAAGTTGACCGAAAACGCTGAGGCTGGGACACAATATACAGGCCACGCCACATGTCACTTCAATGTAATATTTATTCCGTGGTAGGCACAAATTGAACGGAGCGACCTTATGCTCCGCTCCGCTTTATGGCCGCACGGTAGGTAGTCTATAACTCACCTCTGATATTCGAACTTTAAGTTAATAATAACAACCCTGTGGCTCCCATTAAAATAATCGCACGTAATAGTATGATTAGGTACTAAGACTTGTGAATGAGTTTTCGACCAGACAAATAATACAATGAGCATCGCTATTTTGCGTTGAAATGCCCCATTTGTATTAATTTTGAGCACTAAATAACTTGAATAAATATTTATCACTGATTTTGATTTCACTAGTAATCGCGCCTGCTAAGGGGTGAGTGAGCTAATCTTAAAAACCTCTTAGCCATAACATAAACAGTAGGCTGCTAAGGACTATTGGTGACGACGATGGATATGATTTTAAAACTGCGACGAAAGAAAGTAAAATTTCATGATTAATTTTAATTACGAAACGCAGTACATAGCTGACAGCCCACCAAACTAAGGCAATATGCCAAAAGGATGGTAGTTTGAATAACGGCAATCGCGCTTACAAATGTTCTCGCACACGATTGCTATTCCAAATCCATCAATGGTGATTCAGGGGTACAAATTGATGATATTCACGTAACAAAGCCCTGTCTCTCGAGGCTGATGTTCAGCAATCATGTGGCTGGCTGCATTACCGATGGACAGCCCATAGCTACGTGTAATGAGAGCCTTTCAAATGGGGCTGAAGCGGTACTATGCACAAGAGTAACTTCCCAGCTTGAGTGAAACATATTCATACAACTTTTGACGATAATAACGATTTTAAGATGATGACAATAAAGCCGAGTATTTATCGTGTTTACACTTTTTGTTTACATTTCTAAATATCAGTTGTGGTCTTACAATAATGTGAGGTTAAGACGACGCATTGATAAGGAATTATTTTAATGTAATTGTTTACTGATGAGGGGGCGGTGCCTGCATATAAACTCACGCGAAAAGCTAGCTTGAAATTAAAAGTCGTAAGCGCCAAAAAATAATTCTCGTTTAAAATGAAAGCTATTGGTATGTAAAAATCAATTATCGTTTTAAAAAGGGTGTATAGTATACATAGACTTAAGTTTATAGAAAATTTAGAGGCATAAATCGGCTTCGTAACCTGTAAAGTGAAAAAATTGTTTTAATGAAGCAGTTTTCAAGATTTTTATTTCCCTAGTAACCAATCGTATAAACTAACAACAAAAAACGTAAAAAATCATAACATTTAATATCAATTCCGAATGTTTGGTAACTGCTGAAAAAAGTTGAAATCCCTGACGCCAACACCGTCATGTTTTTACTTTTACAATCGAGAATCGAAAAATCAGCCGAGGTAAAGCTGAAATTGATCAGAATTATTCATATAGGAATAATTCTAAGAACTGATAGATTTTTACTCACACTACTTCACATATGAATTACAAAATATTTATGTTGATGATACAATGCTATACAAAACATGTATGAAAGACAATATAAAATGCATAAAATGGAAAAGATTTCAATCAGAAGCTGACAGAGTTAGGATGATGAGAGATTTCTATGTAATAATTATGTCCGTAACAATTTGCTATGACATAAAAGTCCATGCATTTCACGAATCCGATAACCGACGCGTGTTAGCAAATATTTGTACGAGCTATACTGTGAAACCTAGAGAGCTCGTGCAGGTATCCGCACATACGGTCACACCCTGGTTGCGAATGACTGGTTGCGTCTCTGGCCAGTCGCCTTTGTGTACTCATTCGCATGCCGCTCATATCGCCGCGCCGCACTATGGCAATAGCGCCAACAACACTCCATATTAAAGCCCCAAATTGCAGTTTAATATATTCAGGACGTGTCTCGGCAACGGAATCGCAATAACAGGCAAAACAATAATACCGTTTATTGAGGTATGTTTAATTGAACTTATAGATGTACGAAGTACGATTACTAACTATGCCAATACAACGTAGAGAATAGGTTAGTTAGTAGTTCAGCGAAAACCACATTTCAACAGAGCTTTGCTCGTGAATGGGCTATGCTATGGAATTTGACTTGTTATATACTCGTATTGTGCTTTGTGCATTACTCAAATCAAATGCTAAAAGCTTATACAAACAAAGCTTTGTTTGCCAATTCTGTACATTTTTTATTTTCGACAGCAGTTAGCGGCGACCTGGCAGTAGTCCCACTCAATAACCAGTAAACGACAACCTATCCAATAAAATAACAATACTAAGGATATCACATCTGCAAAGCACTGACGTCATTGGATAAACTATTATGTACATCCGGTGCATTCGTTCGTAATAAAAGCCAATATGGTTATGGGCAGATAGTACGTGCCCAAAGTCTCCATAATTCGTGATTATCTGCGAAATGGGGTACAGAAAGCCCATAAATATGCAAAGCTTGCAAAAGCTGCAGATTCAAAAGAAATATAAATTGGGAGTATTTTGATTGTATGAGCGAAATAAGCATTGGTAATGCCGTGCTTTACAAGGAAAGTTCTGAAGATGATGAAATAAAAAGAATAATAATTAGTTTCTAAAATAATAATAAATAGTTTCCTCAATGGAAAATATTTCCTATTGGGCACCTCTATGTATTTTAAAACTTCAACGGACAATGCCTAATTAACTATGGCGATTCGGTCCATATAATTTATTGTTGTTGAACAACAATTAAGGCTTGAAATTTCCAAGTTAGTTTACAATTTTGCGATAAAACTTGTCAATCCGCGGTAATGTGAACTCAAAGTTCTCAAAAAAATTAAGAACACAAATACAAACACAGTTGATTCTGAAAGCTTATCTGCATTCCTATAGACTAAACTAGATTCTGCCCGCCGCTTCTCACGCGTTGTACCCAGATAAAAAATCGAGACCTACATTTATACGTGTGCAAAGTTTCAGCTCAATCCGTGGGATAGTTTTTGCGTGAAGAGGTAACAAACCTCCATACAAACAAACTTTCGGCTTTATAATATTAGTGGAATGAAAACGGAGATGTATAATATGACGAGTTCCATGGCTCAGTTGGTTCATAGCATGGTGAGAGGCAAGAGTTCGGTGGTTCGATTATCGCCGCAGAACAAATCTTTTGTAGTTTTTTGTGTTAATATTAAAAATAATAATGAGAATATGGTACAAACCAATTCATGTGTTTTTAGTCTAAAATAGTAAATACTTACATTAATACTTATTAACGGTCATATTTCTCTGTTTGTCATTAAAAACCCGTTACCCCTCAAGGAAACCCGTTTTCTTGAAGGGTTACGACTCTCTCGTAACATCTCGTAAGATAGCACGTGATTTTTAAAAGTCAATTTTGACGCCACAGTGCTCTCCGCATTTACCAAGAAGTTTAAATACTGATTCAGATTACAATACATTTTGTAAAATACGTTCATTACATACCTAATCTAAGGTAGTTTTTTTACAAATAGAATAGTTTTATAGTTTTACTTTTAGAATATTCTGATTATTCTGAGGTTTCACGTTAATTTTGAGAGTAAAATTTAATGCAATAATTAAATAAGGTCATAGCATTCCATGGCTTCATCGTACATAAATAAAAATAAACAAACAAAATAATATATAATACTTTTCCTCCCTGTCTATTTTGTTGTAGATATTTTCTGTAACCAAAGATTATCATCTTATCCATACAAAGAATACAACCTGTCCTTGCTTGTTTCTGCTTACTAATATATACTTAACTTTCTAATATAAAAATAATACGAATAATCCTCAGAATGGTCAATCTCTTTTAGTGTGAAGACAACAGCTGAAAGAAGAACATAATAATGGGGGTAACGCCAATTCTCATTTACTTTTGTGGTCCATTATAGTATTATTTTAACCCGCGACAAAAAAGAGGGGTGTTATAAGTTTCACCGCTAGTTGTGTGAGTGTGTTTGTGTGTGTCTGTCTGTGGCATCGTAGCTTTTAAAAAACGAGTGGACCGATTTGCATGCAATATTTTTATTTATTGGCAGGTTTTCCGGCGTTGGTTTCTTCCAATGGTACATGTTTTATATAAATCGGTTAAGAAGTTTACAAGATATGGGGGGTGAAGGAGGGGATGAATCTGGTTTTCAAATATACCCGAGTTGGCTAACAAATGAAAAGAAATGATGTGTAGAATGCAATAATGAAAAATATACAGAAATCGGTCAAGCCCTTCATAAGATGGGGATTGAAAGTGGGGGGTGAACAATCGAATATTTTCAAATACACTGGCCTGCAAAAGAAGGTACTTATAACAGTTTTTAAATTCAATTTTCTCCTCAACTATTAAACTTAGAGACTTGAATTCATTTCTCTAAATCAAAAAAAATCTTTTTTAACTGTTCAAAAATATTTTTTGAATATAAGTTTATTTTACTTAACTTAATATTTTTAACATAAATGAAACATAAAAACAAAAAGTTGCCATTCTCACTGAATGGCAAAAACGTAAAAAAACCCTGAAAAAGGTGTTTTTAGTCTTAAAATCACATTTTTAATACTGGTTTTGCCTCCTCTGGCTCTGATCACAGCTTCGAGTCTGTTTGGCATACTGAAGACGAGGTTTCGGAGACGATGTTGGGGGATATTCTCCCATTCTTCCATCAGCGTCTGTTTAAGATCATTGAGGGTGACAGGAGGTCGTCTGCGTCGTCTGACCAGCCTTCCGAGCTCATCCCAAGCGTGTTCAATCGGGTTGAGATCAGGCCTTCTTGATGGCCAGGCCATCAAGTTGATACCAACCTCCTGAATGTACTCTTGTACGACCTGAGCGGTGTGTGACCGGGCGTTATCTTGCATTAGAATTGATCCATCACTCATATTCACCAGATATGGTCCTGCATACTCATTAAGGATCTCTTGAGCATATTTCACCCCCCCGGTCAGAGCGTTCACGTACATTTTCTACGGCCATTTTTACGTTTTTCTTTTTTCTTTATTATTTCAACCATCTTTTAAAAGGAGGTTGTCAAAAAGGAGTTTTTATATAACAAAACAAAATTGTCTACATATTGCTTTTTATTTCAAGTTTCTAATTCAAATAGTACAGAAGTTATCGTCACGTTTATGAGTGTTATACCTTCTTTTGCAGGCCAGTGTATATCTAGGCGTGGTATCAAATGAAATGGAGTACACATTACAAAAAGAATAGGTAACCTCAGAGACTAGGTGAAATGTCGGGAGTTACATAATATTTTTAATTTTTAAACTTTGTCATGGAACTTTTAATTTTAATATGATAAACAAAGAAAAATATCTAGTTTTAATTCCGCTAATGCATTAGCGGAATTAAAACTAGATATTTTTCTTTGTTTATCATAATAATATGGATTTCCGCAAAGTAACGTCTGATTCTATTAATTATTTTAATTTTAAGTCTCAGCGTATTTATTCCATATGAATTAACTTTTGAGCATTGTACATTCTGTTACAATTTGCTTTTCAATTACTAAAGCTGAGCTAAATGGAAACAGAAGTGTCCGATGTTAATTAGAGTAAAATCGTTTGTTAGCTATTTGTAGAGTTTGATATTAGGTGGTATAAGTTCGATACGAGAACGAAAAACTGATGCCGACGCATTTCATGTTTGCTTAAACGATATTGCTAAAGCTACTTTGAAGATAAAATAGTTATAGCGGGTGACTTGTATTTTATGCGTGTTAGAGTGCTTCAGTTATTAAAAAGGATTTTTGAGTTTTACGTATATAAAAGCTCGACTTTTCGGTAAATATTATTGTTTATAAATATAATATATAAAGTAACCATTAAACATAATGAAAAACAAAAAACCCAACTTCGGGTATAAATAACGGACCAAGTTTCCTCCAGCAAAATAGCCCTCCTTTCTGGCGATATCTACTTATATACATATAAAACGTTTATTAAGGTATTTGATATTTAAATTTAGGGCGATCTTTACCGAGATAGTTGCTAACACAAAACTATAGTGTTTCAAAGTATTTAGGTGCCTAATGTGCGACAATGCATTTCTCGGGGAAGGTTCTGTAGTTGTTGGTGCGAGAATTATGCGAGTTTGCATAGCTCGATGTAACGCCAGCGCCAGTATTAATGAACGGGAGTAGGGAACCGAAGGAGGGCGGTGGAGTGTGGCCGTCTCGCCACCCAAGTAAAACTTCCCCCTATTGTTTCGGGAACTATTAAGGTATATCTACGAACCGCCAAGTTAAGACAGAGCACACTGCACTGCACCTCGCAAACGCGCTGCACTTTATAAATTCTGTCGCAAAACTTATATCGAAACTTGCACATTTTGTAATGTACATATATCCGGGCTAAACTGGTAATTTGAGAAGTTCAGCTCCGTGACGTATTATGTAAAAGGAAACGTGATGAAAGAAAAATAGTGAAGAAGGTTTTAGTTATTTAATCTTATAAGGTCTTGTGTGGCCTGCGATTTATCTTGTTAACGACTTCCGCATCGTCACGCGTGGTTCGGAAGGAGACTAGAGCTGGGCAAGGAATGTGTGAAGCATAGTTTGTGAGCGGTACTCGATGAACGAAGCGCCTAAACGCCCCGCCAGAGCGTCACAATCCTCACGATTTTTCGTCATTTTTCATCGCGACATGCATATTCAACGCAACAATATATCATTCGAAGCTATTCCCTGAGCCAAACGGGTTTGTTACGCCGCGAAAAAATACATTTTTATATCTCACGCACAATAACTGTAAGAAAACAAACGAACCGCTCGAATATTAATAATTACCTACCCTTTTCATTGATAAATAGCGTCATTATTTTCACCAGCGAATTGACAAATGGTACACTTTTAATATTTATTTAAATTTCTAGTCCAAGCAAATCTTGCTTACACACAGAATCTGAACTTTGTTTTAGATACTGGTTTTTCGTATTGTGTTACAGTTATCCTTTGGTGGTTATTTGCGTTACTTTTGCGAGGAAAGTGTTTTGTATTGTGTTACGTTAGTTTATCCTTTTGTAACTCTTAATCAATGTCATTTATAAAGTCGATAGGTTTCGGTTGCCACCTGTCATCGTTTTCGTTCATTCCATTGCACCAAATCATGCATTTAAATTGACTTGTAACCACAGATAATATAATACACTAGTACTTTACACTAGCTTGTAACTAATCATTATAATATGCCTATAGTATAGGTATGCCTATAATATTTGAGACGTTCCTTCAATCCTCAATGAATCACATCATCAGAACTGGGTTTTGATAACATGCTGACCAATCTGGAAATATAATCTTTTATATTATAAAAACCGGTCAATAGCAAGTCGGACTCGCCCACTGAAGGTTCCGTGCCATCATACAATATCAGTGTTTAGGCGGTTTGTATTTGTTGGAGATCAGAGTTAATAGGCATTTTCTAGGGAAGCTCGCTCCATCGTAGATCTCATTCTTGCGATAGCAAGGATTAAATCAAGAGCTAACCTATCTAATATAAAATAAAATCCTTGACAGCGCCATCTCTTGTTTGATAGCGGAACTTGTGTAGAATTTTTATAGGGCGTTCGTTATAATTATCCTGTACATACATTTATATTAGCTATGAAAGTGTCAGATCTCTGCAAAATTCGGGGATAAGTGAGGGGGGGAAGTATTTTGTTTTGCATTTTTGTAAATAAGTCGAATAACTAAACAGCTGGAAAAAAACTAAAAACTGATTGTTAGTATGCAAAATTCATAAGATACTTCATATGACCTATAACGTGTAGCTCCACTTAAAATTTTTGAGACCTCTTTGCAATCATAGTAAAAGTATATTTTTCAACATTTTTATATATTCAATATTAGTAAACAAGCGTTATCTATTACCAATTCAAATTTCAAATAAATAGCATCAGTGTTCCTAAGATGTTTTTCTGTGACAGACAGACATTTACACCATAAGGGTTAAAAGGAATCTTTTTTTTTAAATATGGGATTATCGGGTATTTATCGCGTAATTACCTGGTACTACCGGGGAGTCTCCCCGCGACCACGACCAGGTGCAATCCGGTCGAAACGTCGGGAATAAAATAAAGGTAATTACGCGATAAATACCCGATAATCCCATATTTTAATAATGTGTTGTGATCGCGAAAGTTTAAAAAAGGAATCTTTTTACCATTTTGATCCGATACCCTACAAATCCAAATATGTTTTGAAATGACAGAGTTCTGATGAAAATAATAAATAATGTACAACCAAAGGACCTTTTTAATGAAGTCGCTTATATGTAAACCATAAAACGTCTTTATGTTAAGCGGTATGCGCTGTGCGTATCCAGTGAGGTCAACAAGTCATTTATTTATAAAATTATTTTTTGCTAGATTAAAATACCTCTTTGGAAAACAATACTGACTGAAGTATATTTTATAGGATTTTTCTCAATTTCAATCGTCACTGTATTATTCGTATAAAAAGTTATCGCGTATTACCTTTCTTTCGTTGTGCTAGCGTCAAGTAAGAAAACGAGGAATATCACAAAATGATCGATACGATCTTTCATAACACTACGTTCGACACGCGCGTTTATTAAATGGAGGAAGAAAATGTATGAATAGCACCGTATGTTACATATTCCAGGCATGTGTACTACCGGAGCAAACTTTTTCTTATATGTTATCATGATCACCTTATATTCTTTTAGAGCCAGCTACTTTTGTCCGTGTACTGTTGATGAATAAAATTATCCAAAAACTCTTGAGTTTTGTTAGCCTTATGAAGAGAATCCTGGCTGGTAATATTATTTTACATACAATTTACATTTACATTAAAAACTAGCTGTCCCGGCGAACTTTGTGCCGCCCTACTACCTACAACTACTTACTACTACTCTACTACTACTCTACAACTACTTACTACTACCAAAAAATATAACCTTAAATCTAAATTTAATTACAATATAAACTTTCTGAACGGGCCTTCAAATCTTTGACAACCAAAAAATGTCATCCGTATAAAATATATGGGAAAATTAATTTAGGTTATAATTGTTTTTCTGTAAATTTTTACGATGTTTAAATATCTTATAATGTTAACCCGGGCTCAGATTAATCTAAAACATCTAAGATCATGGAAATCGGTCAAGCCGTTCTCGAGTTATAAGTGGTGTAACTAACACGACTTTGTTTAGTATATATAGATTTTAAGAACACATTTTTGATAACCGTTTTTTTTAATAAGAACTTTTCCAGCACCTGTATTTTAAAATACTATTTTTCGAAAGAATGACAATTAAATACCCGTCGAAATTGATTTCATTCCATCATCAGACCGAAGAAGTTTTGACATTCATTTATTGCTTAAAGAGCCCTCATAAAATCAAACTTACATCGCGTTCTAACCGGATTACGGCGAAGCTAAAACAAAGAGTCATGCTTTTACCAGTCTAGGTAAATTTCAAGCACGTGCTCGTTTTCGGAGGTCTGATATTCTTATGATAAAGATAACTTTTAACCCCATTTCGAATACCTTTAGGTTCGCTATTTCACATTTCTTAAGGCGGGTACAGACTGCTGTAACGTAACATGCAATGTAATATGAAAGGAGCATTTCATAAATGTGGACGCAGCGCGCGCACAAACCGAGCATGTACGGACTCGCATCTTTTCCGGCATGCGCGCGGCGAATATAGCTCAGTCTGCCGAGAACACGCAAAGAGAATGGAGTGGCTATCGTATTTCGTTGAGCACACACGCGCGCGCACGGATCTTTTCTATACCCCCCCCCTCGATCTCGGCAGCGTATTTTCGAATACGCCTGTCGAGTTCGGCCCCTTGGCCGATCGCATTCGCGAATTTCGTCGCGGAAGTGTCGGAGAGGCGAGCAGACAGCCATGCAGCAGGAGGACGTTGGTGGACGACGGGATCCCCCGGACCGTCCACCAATAGATCGCGCGTCGGCATACGACCCCCGGCACCACGCCGAAGCACCGAAGGCCCAGCGGAGACACACAGCGTCTGACCGCAACAGTCGGTCGGGGTTGATCTCCCGTGAAGGTAGATCGTCCCGCATCGACTCCACCAGCTCGGACGGCGAACGGACGCTGTCCATCCCAAGGTCCAGGAGGACCACCCCGCGGGCGCAGACGCCTTCCGAGGCGATGCCCCCCCCCGCCGCATCCCCGCAACCCCCGCCCCCACGTTCGCTGTCTCCATTGTCTGCGCATAACGTCAATCTCGCCGTCTTTGCGCAGCTCATGGAACAGGGAATGATGAGCGAGGAAGTCGCCGAGCTCCTGAGAGGCTTCCTGCAGGAGAAGGAGAAGCAACTGCGCGGCACACCCGTGCCCGCGCCCGAGCCCCTCCCCCCGCCACCCCCCCAGGAAACTGAACACCCGTCGTCACCACCGCCATCAGGCCACCGTCGCAAACGCGACGATTCCTCCACGCCCGAGGAGAGGAAGAGGCGGGCAACCGAGAGCGCCGTCGTCGTGGAAGAAGCGGCGCCCACAACACCAGCATCCACCACCACCACCACGAAGTCTTCAACGTCGTACGCGTCGCTGGCGGCCTCGCCGCCCGTACGCCGTACACCGCCAGCCCCACTGGACACGCCAGCCCGCCCAGCAGCAGCAGCGCGCCCGGGATCCCCCCGCGCCCCGGAACCCGCTTGCCCGAGTACTTCGGTCGAGCCAGCCCCAAAGAAGTCCCGCTATCCACCCCTTGTCGTGGAGCAGATGCCGAATTGGCCACGGCATTTCAAGGCCATCAAAGGCCTTCTAGGCCACACTCCAAACGCCCGGCCCTACGGCAAGGGCGTGCGATTCACACCGGAGTCGGCTGTGGAGTACCGCACCATCCAGCGCTACCTCACGGAGACGGAGGAACCACTCAGCTGGTTCTCGTACTCTCCGCCTGAGGAGCGCCAAATCAAGCTCGCCATCCGCGGCATTCCAGCCGACACCCCACCAGCAGAGATAGCGCAGGACTTCCTATCCAAAGGCTTCGAGGCGGAGCTCATCAAGCCCATCCGGGCAAGCAAGGGCCGCCCAGGCTGCATATTCCTCGGCGTGTTCAAGCCGTCCCCCAACCTTCTGCCAGCCATCTATGACGTCACGGAGGTGCTCCTCATGCCGGGTGTCCGGATCGAGAGCTGGAGGGGCAAGAAAGGCCCCGCCCAGTGCCATCGCTGCCAGGGATTCCGGCACTCGTCACACCACTGCCATCGCCCTCTCGCCTGCGTCCGGTGCGGAGGATCGCACCACGCAGGCGACTGCCCCAGGAGCAAGGAGGAAGCACCAACGTGCGTCAACTGCCACGGCCCCCACACTGCCAACAAGACAAGCTGCCCAACATTCAAGCGGGAGGCCCGCAACAGGAAGGCGGGTACGACCGCCTACACCACGACCCGGGACGGCCTTAACAAGCCGCCAGCCAGACCGCAACAGCCACAGCTTAACACTGTGGCTGTAACTTCACAGACGGAGCATGGTGGCTCCCTCATGGCCCCAGCAAACGGCCCCACAGCGCGGTCCAACCGCCTCCCCAGACGCCGGAAGCAGAAGGTAAGGCTGGCAACCATACCTTCTGAATCAGAGACAGACCCCCCCCGCACCGCACCAACACCCCGCAACGCGACACCAGCAGTGGAGCAGCCAACTCCCGCCATCATCACCAACATCAACACGACGACCCCGAAATCCACACCGGACCTACCGCGCCCCGCACACCCCGCAGCCACTACCACAACGAAGACCCTCCAGCACGACCAGGCCCAACTGGAGGTGTTGGATGCAGCACTGCAGATCCTGCGCGACGTCCTTATGGCGATCAGGCAGGGGACGAGCCCGATCCCGCTGATCCTCAGCGGAATAGGGACGCTCGTGCAGCTGCAGCTGCGCTAAAGAGGACCGAGAGAGGACCTCCAGCCTTCACCATGCCCGCGAAGAAACGCGGGCTTCAAGCAACAGGCTCATTACGAGCCGACCTGAGGACCCCTTGGCATTAGCCAAGGGCGGACAAAATACCGCAGTCAGGGGCTCACGCCCGAAACTGCTTCCCCACGCGGACTTCGTCCGCGTGAGAAGAAAACCCCCGGCACGCAAAGAGAATGGATCGTGACGACCAATTATTACTAGCTACGATGATTGTCGGTGCTTCATTAATTATCACCAACCATGTGATAAAAAAACGCCGAAGACCTCGACGATGGTGGCGTACAGAGTTGTACAGTCAGAGAGCTGGTGCACAATTAATGGCCGACATGAGATTAACCGGACAATTTCAAAATTTCACAAGGATGACTCCAACGACATTCGAAAATCTGCTCAGATTGGTCGGACCAAGAATGTATCGGAATTGCACACATTTAAGGGCTTCAATTTCAATCCAAGACCGACTGGCAATAACACTTCGTTTTTTAGCTAGTGGTGACTCTTACACAAGTTTACAATATACCTTCAGGGTATCGAAACAAGCCATAAGTGGTATTATTCCAGAAGTTTGCTCCGCTATAATTGAGGAATTAAAAGAATATATCAAGGTAAGTTTTATTTATAATCAAGTTTTAAACAAAATTTTAAGTGGTAAAATCACAAACCCTTCATCAGGCCCAAATCATTATAATCGTCTAAGGATTGCTGAGATTCAAGTGAAGTAACAGACGATGGCTGTTGATCAGTATCGTATTCTTCATTCCTTGCAGTGGTATAGCCATAGTGTGCTTGTTGATTTGTGTCTGGAGGCAGTGCGGAAGTCGACTGACGAAATGCGGAAGTTCCAGGACGATTCCCATAGCCGGTCAAATCGACATAATCTTGTCTTGTCTTCGGTGGTGCACAGTAGGATTCTTGGTATGAAGTCGGATAGTTATCCTGCTGACGATATGAGCCTTCGTAGAAGCCTTTGTCAGCTTTCATTAGGATGTCAAAAATTGCGTGTTCCACAGAATTTCTAGTTTGAGTAGAATAAGTTTTCATTTTAGCTGCTACATATGACGCGAAAGTAGTAGTTAAATCTACAGCGCTTGAACTTCCTAACTTATTAGCAGTAGTTTGTAATATGCCCACAACTTCTGAAAGTACACTGTTGTCATCCTTTTTGGCTTGCTTAGCTCGCGTAGGTATATAATCATTCCGTTGAGGTGGAGCAATAAATTCGTTCAGTGGATTTTCTTGGGCAATTGGTTGTTGAACCGCCACCTGAAAAACATAAAAATAATTTATAACTGTAGACTGTAAGGACTAACTTTTGATATAAACTACTAGACAGGAGGATGTAACTTTAAGGGCTACTAAGTATAATCACATCCTCGTATCTATCTATTAATAATCGTTTTTGTTTTAGATTCCAACGACAGAAGAATCTTGGTTAAATATAAGCAACCAATTTGAAGAGAAATGGAATTTCCCACACTGTTTAGGGGCATTGGACGGAAAACACGTTGTGCTTGAAGCACCTATCAAAAGTGGAACCGAATTCTACAACTATAAAAACTTTTTTAGCATCGTGCTTTTTGCTTTGGTTGACGCCGATTACAATTTTTTATTTGTAGATGTGGGATGCCAAGGGAGGATCTCAGACGGGGGTGTCTTTAGGGATACAAAACTTTATGATTTGATAGAAAATCGTTTAATAAACTTTCCATCACCTCATCCACTCCCAGAAAGACATATCCCAATACCCTACTTCTTTGTGGGGGATAGTGCCTTTGCTTTAAGTGAAAATCTGATGAAACCATATGCTGGGACACATCCAAAAGGAACTTCAAAGAGAGTATTTAATTACAGACTAAGCAGAGCTAGAAGAACAGTTGAAAATGCATTTGGTATCATATCGTCTGTCTTTAGAGTTCTAAGGAAACCAATGCTTTTACAGCCTGATAAAGCTGAGCTAGTAGTTATGACAATTGTTCTTTTACATAATTATTTGAGACGTCACTCTAGAACTACATACTTTAATCAAGAATTAATTGAAACTGAAGAAGGTATGAATGAAGAAACATGGAGGCAAAGTAATGAAGACCTGAGATCACTACTACCTTTAAGAAATATTCCTCGACGATCACCTGCACATTTAAATGCATTGAGAGATGAACTCTCTGATTATTTTATAAAAGAAGGGAAGATTTCTTGGCAAGACAGATATTAATAAGAAAAAAAAATCAAACCAGTCTTTACTTACCGAGTTCATTCTCTTTCTCGGTTTGTTACGGTCGTCTAAGAACTTTAACGCTTCATAAGCAAACCATCTGCTTGTGTATCTCTCCGAAGCACCTGTAAATAAAAAAGATAAAATTGATTTTAAACATAAAAAACACAATCATTATCTTCCTGTAAAAACACAATAACTAAAAATAAAGAGGTACAGCTCAGTAATTTTTAGTAATAAATAAAATAAATAAGTATTTTTTTACTGCCGTAGGTAGATAGTATTATTGTTTTCTATATCACACTATTTTGACACTAGGTGACTATTCGAACATCGAACACGAACAAAAATAACGTGTGATTAGAATAATATTATGAATAAATAATAATTAAGTGTTTTCTTACCTTTTCCTGTTCCTTTCGATTTTTTTTCCCTCAGTTTTTCACGACGGTAGGATGATAGGAGACTAATAATTTTGTTGTTACATTTTTCTTGCGTTGTTTCCATCAAGTTGGCAATTTCTAACCAAGCGTCCAGTTTCAGATGTTTTTTGTAAAAAGATTCATTTTGTGGATTCCACAAAATGTCTCTTGTTCTATACGCCTCAATTAACTGCAATACTTTCTCTTCACTCCATAATTCATGTGTAGGCTCTGCCGAAGCTGTGTTTTCTTCCATGGTTCGCGCGCGTACCACAGTACAGACACAGACAACCCGTCCTCACTGACGCTCCGTGCACACTGCGCGCCCCTTTGTGTTCGGCGAAAAAACCGACAAATGGTGGATCGCGGCGCTCACGTGTTGAAATGCTCTGATCGTGCGCGTAGTGTGCACGGTTCGTGCGCGCAAGGCGTCTAGACTAAGGGAATTATGTTACATTGCATGATACATTGCGACAATATGGACGGCAAATTCTTTCATTGCGTGTTACATTGCATGTTACGTTACAGCAGTCTGTACCCGCCTTTAACTGGTGCATACCAACACAAACTCTTTTTAAATTTCAAACCGTGAATCAGCATATTATAATACACCTTAGTATAGCGATAGTGTTTTAGACAAAAAAATATTTATAAAAAAAACATTAATTTTATGTAACGGTGATTGGCGAGTCCTAGCTCAAAATAGGAGCAAATGCCGTCATCTTCTATCGGAGGCCAAGACCCACTTCGGGTCACTGAGCCAGCGGATAAATGAGTTAGTATTTCAAGTAACAAGACTCATAAGTATAAAAAAATAAAACCGGGCAAGAGCGAGTCGGACTCGCGCACCGAGGGTTCCGTGCCATCATACAATATCATCATCATCATTACAGCCGTAAGATATCCACTGCTGGACATAGGCCTCCCTCATTGACTTAGAGATCCAAGTGCATGAGGGGTTGTTGCCATACTCACCACGCTTGGCAGGCGGGTTGGTGAGCGCAGTTCGGGATGTTCTTGCACGGAAAGACGCTGCTGCCCATCTTCCGGAGATATCCCTTAGCAGATTCTTACTGCATCCACGGGCAGGAGAGGAGCATACAATATAATATATGACAAAGGCGGTTTTATATTTGTAGGAGAACCTTGACAGCGCCATCTCTTGTCTGATAGCGGAACTTATGTAGATTTTTTACACTTTCGATGATTTCTAAAAAAGTATGCTATGTAGAGAGATTGTAATAAATTTCCTCTAATCTTTACATATATTTCTAATAGCAATAATAGTTTCAGAGGTTTATCTTCGCAAACTTCGGAGATAAGGGGGGGGGAACGCTATTTTTTTCAACATTTTTGTAAATAACTCAAAAACTATACAATTTAAAGAAAAACTAAAAACTGTTTATTAATGTGCAAATGAATACCTTTCATATGATACCCCACATTACCTAGTAACTTTCCAAAAATTTTGAAAACCCCCCTTCCACCCCCCTTGTCCAAAAAACTATGCTAATTAGAGAGTTCGCTATAATTTTCCTATAAAGTTTACATACACTTCTATTAGCTTTAAAAGTATCACGGGGTTATCTCTGCAAACTTCGGAGATAAGGGGGGGGGGGAACGGTCGTTTTTTCAACATTTTTGTAAATAACTCAAAAACGATACGTTTTAAAGAAAAATTAAAAACTGTTTATTAATGTGCAAATGAATACCTTTCATATGATACCCCACACGGCCTAGTAACTTCACTTAAAATTTTTGAGATCCCCTATCCGCCCCCCTGCAATCAAAATAAGAATATTTTTTAACATTTTTAAATATGCTATATTAGTAAAAAAGTGTTGTCTTTTACCATTTTAAATTTCAAGTCGATAGCATCAGTAGTTCTCGAGATATCCATGTGTGACAGACAGACAGACAGACAGACAGACAGAGTGATTCTATAAGGGTTCCTTTTTACCATTTTGGTCCGGAACCCTAATAACTGGAAGTTTCGGAATGTTTTAAAATACTTTCTTGTCTACGACTAAAACAAAGCCCATATGAAATTTCATCGCTCCCGACTATATGTCAGTATTTCTTTGATATACTGTTATGAGTGCCATTTCTTTTTTTTTATATATTTTCTATACAAAAAAACAATTCTAGTTTTTAAGACCATACTTTTGTCAGAGCTGAGCAAGAAAATAGAAACTGAATAGAATGAAATACCTCCGTTTCCACACGAATACCGTCGAAGCTACCTCGTTTGGTCGTGAATTTTAAACATTTTTGTTGAAATGTTGAATCAATCTGGATTTTAATCGGCTTGCATTATAAATACGTGAGATACCATGTCTAAAAGATACAAATAAAAAAATATGTAACGATTTACAACTGTATTGTAGTATGTTTTTTTATAACCTATACTGTGTCCCACTGCTGGGCAAAGGAAGCGGCTGGCGATCGTAAGGAGTGGAAGGAGATGGGGGAGACCCCATCTCCTTCCACTCCTTACGATCGCCAGCCGCTTCCCACCAGTCCTTCTAGCTAATTGTAGTATGTTATCAAATAAAAATGATTGCTGGTTGATAATTATATTGTATTCCCAGAAACCACAGGTACGATGTCAAAACTTTTAACCCCGAAAAGCGTCATCGCTAATATAAGCAAAAATCTTAAGTATTCCGAAATAAAACGGAAAAAGGTAACAGGGATTGCTTGTTCTATGAAAAGTTTTACTGCACGAATAATTTAATCTTGGCTTATTGAAGTCGGGCAAAGTTTTTAATTTCCTAGACAATCCACACCGAACAATGGGCCCTAATGTCTGTTCCGTAAAGTATTTTATATAAAATGGCTTTTTGCATTCACTTCGTATTAATTTGTAAACATTTATTTGATTTGTTTTACCTTTGATATATGTATGTATGAAATTGTAAATATATTTTTTGTGTAAATGTAGGAAAAGTACGTAGATTATATTATACCGTCCTAATAAACTCGTTATGTACTACTTAATAATTATCATTAACATCCTATTGTTAGAGATTCTCTAAAATAAGATGCCATGTCAAGTTTATCCAAAATTCTAATTATTATAATAAAAGCTGCGTAAAATACTCATTTCTCAGAATGCTCAGTCAAGGTGACTTACTGAGGTTTAAGCCAGCATCTTGTTTATTCATGATGGAGCGAGTGATTTGGCGAGCATTAAGTTAAGGTAATGAGGCGTGACACTACCTGTGCGACCTCGACCAAGCGATTTCTTGGCAGAGAAGCCAACCGTTGGGATAATAGCTACCGTGAAGATACGAAACCCCATACTTTTCAAGTCAATACAGACGTAAGGTCAAGCAAGGCGCGTAAGACAATCTGCCTAAACTCAGTTTCAAGTTTCCCACTCGAGTATCACTTCTATGGTGATAAATGGTTAACTTACTTAATGTGGTGGGTAAGAAACCTCCCTGTTCCAAACACCCTACACCGTCTTATCCGAATCTTAGAAGCTCAGACATTAAGTACCTACGCGATGGACGATTAAGGAGCTTACGAGAATTACATAAATAGACTCGGAATCCTAAATGACAAACCATGTTTAGATTATGAATAATTCTAATAAGATTTTAGATGACAGAATAAACGTTGGTTTATGGATAATAACGTCTTCTTCGATAACAAATTCTTCGATTATATATTCACAAGACTCTTGATTTAAGCCTTAAGACAGTTACCATGGTTAAAACATTAATTAAATTCGCACATACAGTTAAGTTCGTATCGTACACATTTGCCCAAGTTTCAGTATAAGGCAATTAGTTTGACAATAAAATCAAAGTTGGCATGAAGGGTTAATCTCCACTAAGTTGTAAGGAATTAGACGTTAAATCCAACGGACTTCCTAACTTCCCCCGGCTCAAGGTAAAACATAATCTCTTAGTTAAAACCGCAGGCCTTACTTGCTTTATACACATATATGTATATCATACTAGCTTTTGCCCGCGACTTCGTCCGCGTGGAAGTCATAAAACGTAAAATCCCCTTTTTCACGCAGAACGCCACTTTGATTCGAAAATATAAGTCCCATTTATTCCCTATCCCGAGGGAATTTCGCAAAATCCCTTCTTAGTGCACCTCTAGGATACTCAAGGTATCATCATCATCATTCCAGCCGTAAAAAGTCCACTACTGAACAGGCCTCCCTCATGGATCTCCATGAGGGGTAGTTGCCATACTCACCACGCTTGGCAGGCGGGTTGGCGAGCGCAGTACGGGATGTTGATACACGGAAAGACGCTGCTGCCCATCTTCCGGAGGTATCCCTTAGCAGGCTCTTACTGCATCCACGGGCATGAGAGGAGGGTTAACATTCTACTGCCGGCACCCCACGGCACTCAAGGTATACATGTGTGCCAAATTTCAAGTCTAGGTCTAGTATAGTCTAGTAGTTCAGGCTGCGCGTTGATATATCAGTCAGTCAGTCAGTGAGTCAGTGAGTTAGTCAGGACTTTGAATTTTATATATATAGATTTTAAACTAAATCGATTGATCGAAAATAGTTTTTGAAAATTGTATCTATTTTTCTGTTTAATTCGTCAAAGAGAACAATATGAGGGGAGAGTGTGGGTATAAACAAGGCTCCGCAATAGCTCGGGATTAAAACAATTTTGCTATAACACGGAATGTGAGGTAGATTAGGTTAAATGTTTATTTAGAGTGAAATCTGTGTTGTAGCTGTCTGATGGGTCTACACAAACATTTATACAAACTTGAACAGTTTTAATTGAAGAGCCCTCGTCACGGACCGAGGTCTACTACATTCACTTTATAAAGCGTCTAGTTAAACTATTTCGTAGGTACTCTTAGTAAACACATTAAGCCGGCTATCCGGTTTTCTGTTTTCCATTACTGGAATTACATACAATTCACTAGTTCGTTCGTGGATAGATTCATAATGCGAATTTATCTCCGGTCCTTTGGGGCTGATATCCGGCATCTTAGTAATTCCTAATTTGATTGATCGAAATTGGCGGAAAATCCAATCGGTTTCTTATCAAATTTAGTGTAATGATTAAATTCAAACATTCGTGCAGGAGTGGGATGAGACGTCATGGGATGAATACGGAACAACCCACATACTCGGTTACACTATACTGAAATAGTAATGCTATATTTGCTCTACTCTAAATAATGGAACATCAATTAATTCTGTTGTAAATTGTGCCGGAAATTCTATAATCGTTAATTAATGGAATCGCCTCATCGCACTGCCTTAGACGCTGGGTACAGATTGATTATGTAAATGACGGAGGCCTGCATTCGACGATAGTCGAGGAAAGCTTATTAACGGACATGAACCGAAGTAAACTCAAAGGAGGAGAAGTCCATCGCAGTTTGTTAAGACTTTTTTCTAAACTTTTCAAGACTACCAGTACGTAGCCCGGACCCTTCGCGTTCCCCAAACCAGGACAATTCAAGTAATTTACAAAACAGATCAAGTAAGCTCAAGGCGGAAAGAACGTGATTGAGACGAGGTGACAACAAGCAGAATATATCGAATGGAAAATTTGATGTGATCACTGTGTTGTGGTAGAGAAATTGAAATAAGTTCTACGTATAACAAAATAAAACGGAAATGGATTTAGAAAATATATCTTCATTCGATACCAGGAACACATAATGAGACGATGTTTTAACTTAGCTAAATTTCAATATACAAAAAATTCTATCAAAGTTTCAATTAATCCTATTCAGGTATATTGTTTGAGAAAACACGCGTATTATATGCCCTTTTTAAGTTTGATTATATACTTAACTAGCGACCCGCCCCGACTTCGCACGGGTGCAAAGCTGATACTAAATATACTACAGATTATACCATCGCGGACTTCTTTGTAGACCTTTTAAAGGTGTACAGTACTGTAGTACATTATTTTGATCTATCTCGTAGGGTTCAGCCAGCGTTTTCAATGCGAAAGTGCGTAGTTTGTTACTCTTAACAATGAAACCATCTAACTGCATGGTTGATACTTCTTGATATTTCCCAGTAAAGACGATCCAATTGTAGGTATACTAAAGCTTACGCTAAGAATGTCCCGTCAGGATCTGAAATTAGCTTGAAAAACAAGGATTCCTTGGCTTGAATAACAAGGATACAAATCGATTGTCTACTAGGGAAGTCTATAAGAGCGGAATACTTCGCTACGAACTGTATTTTATGATGAAATCTCAAGTTTTTGTGGAGGTAGGCAATCATTAAAAATGCAAGTTCCGTCCTGCGAAGTTTATAAGCTTCGTCAACTCTATTGAAAGTTTGAAGATTTGGACAAAACTTTTGACGTTATATTTTCTTGCGACCGAAAATACAAGTATATTTTACAGTTTCTTATAGCTATTTGGCGAAACTAAATATCTTAGGTCGATAATGAGTTTTTGATTAAAGTAGTACACGGGGGTAAACAAAAGAAACCGAACTGATTTTGTGGCGGGAAAAGTTGTTGTAGTACCGAGTTCTGCCGCTAGGGGCGTATAGAGCCACTATTCCCAAGTGAGTAAGTAAGCCAAGCCTCATCGCTAAAGAAGGTTCCATTCCGTTCGGTTGATGTGAATTTTTAGAGACAGTTGTTTTGTGTGCTCTTCGGCTTTGCAATAGCTGATTTAGTGTCGGAGGAGCGTACTTTGAATAGGATAGGACGTAAATGTTTTTTGTTTAAAAGAAACACATAACATATTTATATTTTAAAAAAAAAAAAACTAGTTCGGTTATTTTTGGGTACCGCCTCATATAATAAGTGTTAGGGGCAGTATAATATGGACGTACACTTGGCATGCAGCGCTACACATTTTGTTCGTTTGAATCTGGGATCACACATTCTGATGACGAATGGATGGCCCAATTAAAGGGAGTGCGGGTTGGCTTTGTTAAAATACCAGTACATAGTCTATTAAGTAATCAGCACTCATCAAGAAAGGATTGAGATTAAAATAATATTGGCACGGCAAGTCTTGTTGAGTTTGATGGTTTAAGAAAAGATTTAAAATGGTTGGTATAATCGCTAAGTACTATCCAACAACGCCACAGACAGTGCATCTCAAAATAGAATATTTTACGAGCAATACATAAGCACACTACAAAAAACGTCACACCTTGTTCTGCACTTAGCTGTCACACTAGATGCTTAGAACCCGCAAGTTAGTATGTATTACATTTTGCAATCACAGAGCGCATAGCTTATGAACAGTCACGTCAGCCGAGGCACGTCAACTATTCGGTTAGAATCGAGGTTAAACACTGGAATGCAGGGACTGAGCTCTAGACCAATCTGTAAAGGTAAATTACTGTACGTATGTATACGCAAACTTCCACGTTTTGCCTATAGAACTTACCTGATTTGTTTAGATAAAGGTAAAGAAACAAAAAAAAATTGTCACTACTCAGCATGTGCTGTGGCAGAACGCGTCGTTATTTCGTCCAATACCTTTGTGTTCTAACTCTTGCAGTACATCTACACAACACACAACAACAAACACACTCGCAGTTGTTATAATTACGTCAATTACAATTAAATTAACGGGGTCTTGGCTATTCGGAGAACTCAAACTAAAAAAAAAAGTAAACGACTGGGCCGACCCAAGCCCTCGTCACGTGCCTACTGCAAACATTACACAGAGGTAATTCCCAAGGAAAAGGAAAAAGTACCAAGGGCCCACTTTACGGACACTCCAATTCCGCAAATAAACGACTCAATCAAAATACCTAGAATGAGAAAGCTTAGTGAGAATCCTCAAAAGCATGGTAAATAAAATATATTCAATGTTCCGTTTGGCAGTTTGTAATTTTATTAGATTTTTATCAATCAGTCATCTGTTTCTGATATATAGGAATATGTAAGATATTAATATATGTAAACAGACTATCTATTGCCGCGGCGTTTTGCCCGCGTCCTTCCAAATTAAAAAAGGAGTAACATTGAATTTAACGTTAACATTAATTAAAGTAATTTACATTACATTACAATCCCACCTTGAGAAGAAAAGTCTAAATTCTTCTTTATTTTGTCCTGACAGTTGTATTATAATAAATATTTTAATAATGCCAAGTGAGCCGAATAATATAATGTCACGCATACGGATGTTGTACCGGCAGTTGCCGTGGGATGCCGGCAGTAGAATGTTGCCCCTTCTCTCTTTCCCGTGTATGCAGTAAGAATCTGCGAAGGGACACCTCTGCAAGATAGGCGATAAGCGGAGCGAGATAATAGTACGTATCAATATTCATTCCCAATTACTCGTTTAACACAAAAGTAGCCTCATGTTCACAGAAGATTTTAATTTATCTTATGCAAAATGAAAACGTAGTCCGGTTTTATTTTGATTACGTCATACGTAACCGACTCCCTCACAATATCTAAAACTAATCATCAATATTTGCCGTTTCGTATCGGAAATGTTCACCTAATTTGGCATAAATACTATTAATCCTTAGAACGCAGCTTTATGCTGCCTTCGCTATAGCGGTCGTCATTCATCATACTTCAAGCTCTGTTAGCGCTCGTAAGTGCCTTGCTCAGCTCCGACGACTTGCACTGAGACATCGACGAGGGCGGATCTAGCCATCGATTTTGCAAAGGTCGCACACTCTCAGGGGAATCACGTATTTTTTTCTCACGCTAGAGGTCGTTTTTGCCGAGCTTGTTTGTTACGTGCGTTCTTCCGCTTATTGGGCGCATCAATCAACTGTAAGCAGATGGTAATGAATTTAATAATTGCTAACTCACAATCGTTGTTTCTTAATCAATCAAGTCTTTACAGCTGATTGAATGTTAGGTAGACGAAAAAGGCCGAGAATTTAACACATGGATAAACACATAAACGGAAGCTGTAGTTTCGTTCGTTTCAGCCGTAAAACGTACACTACTGAACACAGGCCTCCCTCATGAATCTCCATGAGGGGTATTTGCCATACTCACCACGCTTGGCAGGCGGGTTGGCGAGCGCAGTACGGAAGGTTGATACACGGAAAGACGCTGCTGCCCATCTTCCGTAAGTATTCCCTTAGCAGGCTCTTTCTGCATCCACGGGTATGAGAGGAGACGTAACATTCTACTGCCGGCACCCCACGGCGTAGTTTATTAAGTAAGCTGTAGTTTATTAAAATAGAATTAGTTACTTTAAAACATTGTTATCAGCACCAAGAACTATGCTATTAAAACAAAATGATAAAGGTATTTCCACTAATCTTTTACTTGCGTCATGAATTTTCTTTTATTTGGCTCGTGTAATTAATTGTATTCTATCGTTTTCTCTCGCCTTCTAGATTAGATCATCGTAAAAATCTTTCTCATCACTCGGAATGAAGTACTGAATTATTTAAGTGTTATTTTGAGGTGTGTTATAAATAAAAGCACATTCCGGTAGTAACCTGATACATATAGGCAACCACGCTCAAGCTCGAATTTTTATGTCCTTAAATATTTTTGCCTACGACGAACCTACGAGAAGACATCATTAACTTTGCTTTTATCCCTTACGAAATGAAATAGAAACAAATTCCGTTTATTCGGTATTTTGCTCTTTTAGATATTATTTGGAATTCAGGCAGGGTATCGTCCATTCGTAACATTCAATGTGGAAACAAGCTGTTGCATAACTTTTAATACTTATGAATATATGAGTTTTACACAGCATAGTCATATATCCTTTGGTATTTTGATCAAAACTCATACCAGCTATTAAATTAATTACTGTTAAAATTGAATTAAGACAACATTTACAATTGAAACGTTTTAATTTAAAATTTTAGGGATCAGGGATCACGCCGCAATAACTGCACACCATTTCCTCAAAAGGGCTTGAGGCAATTTAAACCTTCTAATTTTCTATATTACGTAACGAAAATCTTTTATAGGCCCGATTCTCAAGTGATAATCGTGCTATATCAAAGAATAACCGTTCTGTTATCTCATTTCAGCCATAAAACGTCCACTGATGAACACAGGCCTCCCTCATGGATCTCCATAAGCGGTAGTTGCCATTCTCACCACGCTTGGCAGGCGGGTTGGCGAGCGCAGTACGGGATGTTGATACACGGAGAGACGCTGCTGCCTATCTTCCGGAGGTGTCCCTTAGCAGGCTCTTACTGCATCCACGGGTAGGAGAGGAGGGGTAACATTCTACTGCCGGCACCCCACGGCATCTGTTATCTATCACTCAGAAAAGTAAAAAAAATCATGAGGTTCTCATGAGCCCGCAGCTTCGTATGCGTGGCACCCGGATAATAGTCGCCTATGTGTTAACCTTGGTCCATAACTATGTATTTGCAATATAGCTTGATCTGATCGGTAGTTTTGGCTTTAAAAGGTAACAGACTAATAAAGCCAAACTTTCGGATGTATGTATAATAAAAGTGGGATAATGATTTTATTAAATTGTGATTTCTATGAATCATAGAGTTCCTTAGTTCACAAGTTTCGAGTCACATTTTGCCGTATTAACTCCCCCGTTTAGCCGTATTATTTATCATTATTTATTATTTAGCATGCCCGTCTCTTTAAATTTAATCATAGCGTCCGTACATCGTATTGAGCTTATTTAAAGTCCACATCAAACAGCAGCATTTTCGCAATCATGTGCAGGTACCGCTTATAATTTAATGAGAGCATTAATTCTCATTGGTTTAGATCCACTCGTAAATCTAGTGCGCGCTTGTAAAGCCGCTAACATATCTATTAAACATGCAACCGTGGATTATTAAAATTAATGACCACCTATCAAAATATGTAAACTATGCCCTATCCTTATGAAAGGCGAAGATGCGGTAGAATTCATATGAAAGGGAAGTAGTATTATGACGAAGGGGCTATATATCGACAGCGGTCGAAGGCGAAAGCGAATCGTATTAGAATACTCGCATTCATCCACCTTCTCAGACACGTTATTAAACTTCCCGCAGATGTGTTCGCAGGATTTGGAATCTATTTGACTAAATTACCCCTTAGATCTATTTCGTCAATTTCACGCAAGCACGCGCGGCAATGCTCACATTTTGATTAAGTTGACTTTAGTAAACTTCTTGACATTTTTGCCAGGGAACTTCAAGTTTTTTGTAACAAAATACATGTTGGATGCCTAGAAGCAGGTTTGCTATCATTACAGCGAATTATTTATATAGAAGCCGCGATCCAACAGGGAGGCCTATGTCCAATAGTGGATGTCCTACGGCTGAGATGATGATGATCATCACATATGAAATAATATTATCCCTTCCCCAATTCGTGCATGACCAGACCATATCTCATGCGCAGCCGGTTTTGATTTACGAGTTTCTACTCTACTGATTTACTTCTATGACATAGCATTCAAACAATACTGTTAGCATTGCATTATATAAACAGTACTGTTGGACTGGTGAGAGCCCAACTTTGTTTAATTGCAATTTAGAGTAAGCCCAGTCGCCACATAAGCCGAGCACGAGGGGTTGCGGGAAGACAGAGCCTCTGTACAGAGTGTATTCTGTTTGTTTAATAAAACTTCGTATTATTTTATCGCCGTACCTGTATTTTCCTTTTTGTGCTACTCTCTGCTTATAATGTTGTTTCCCTCCTATCTCTCTATCTATCCTCGATCTGCCGTGGAGTGGGGGCCTGCTGACCAGTAATACAGCATTACAGGCATACAGGCCTGTCTCTGGCATCAGTATCTCATCATAAACAGGTTAAACTTAGCTATGTACATAAATAATATATTATTTAATTACATAATTCACTTATTCCATTGATTCATTAAATTTACGTTGATTTAAGAATACATCAATTTAAATACATATATTTCTCGAACAGCATATCAAATATTTATCATTATCACGTATCACGCCATTCAGATTGATAGTCGGATAGACATTGCCAGTAGGGTCAGGTTAAACTTGTTAATATATTTAGTTCAATAGTTTTGTTATATCAGCGCTGAAAACTAAATTCAGTTGTCAGTCACCATGGCATGTCAGCACCGAGTGTTTTCGAGGTTTTTGTTTTTAATGATAGTGATAATAAAAAGAAAATAGGAAGGTACAAAGCAGATGCTCTTAAATAAAGTCGGGACCGCATTAATTGCCTAGTTGATGTTTGCTTCATTCATCGCCGTTATTAGTAAAGTAAACGCCGCAAAGTAAAAACATTTTCTCTTTTATCAATCTTCGCTAGCCTTGAGAAATGCCACAGGGCAGACTTCCTTTCCCTTTTTTTCTTTCTCTGAGCATTGGCTTACGAAAAATGAAATTTTTATCTATATCAAGTACGCCGTGTTTTGCATGTAGATATCTTTTCGCACTCGAATTTTCTAACAAGACTTATGATCCCCCAATTCCCACAATTTTGTCTAAACTTGTTTCCCTAAACAAAGCATCCTTAGGAATCTTTTACATCAGAAATCCCCTACGCATGAGAGTTGTACGACACAAGGTCTGATAAGATGGATGATCAGATCTTTAAACCGGGGTGAGGTTTAAGTTGTTGATATTTGGGTTAAGGAACTTTGCTTCCAGATCAGGGGCTACAAGCGAATTCCAAGAGATAAATCAACTTTCGTTTTAAGTGAGTTTCTAGTTTGATGTGACTTTCTAAATTGTAAATACACTTAACACAAATTTGATATAATTTACTGCACAATTAAACACAATCATGTGTCTAATCTGTTTCCTTCTCCTGATAATAATCATTATCAAGCCACATCAGCCGGAAATTAGTTTTTCATTGTGTTTGAGTTTATCGCAAACAGACAGACAGACGCGGCGCCGGCGGGAGACTTTGTTTTGTAAATATAGTGGGTTAGTAGATTTTCATGCGGTTTTCAGTAAGAGATAGAGATAGAGTAATTGATGAGGAAGTTTTAAGCAGAAGGAAGGTATATTTTTTTAAGGTTTTATAAATTTGTTGAAATAATGTTGAAAATATCGGAAGAAGTCAATTCGCCTGAGAGAGCTGTCATCGAAAACGCTGCCTATCCCTTTTAGATATAACATTTGTCGTCCTAACTGGGTTTTTTCTTTCACTTAACAATGTTAGCTTGTTAAAAATCAGTTCTGATGATGGATCCATTATGAATCGAGGAAACTTCTCAAATATTTGTCTTGGGTCTAGGTTATTTCTATGTATTACAAATATGTATGGCATACATTAACAAAAAAATATAACAACATAAACATTGAAATGAGAAGTACAGCATTACCTACCATTGCTTAACCTCGATGATTCATGTTTATGATTTTATTACACACTAGCTTTTGCCCGCGACTTCGTCCGCGTGGAAGTCATAAATCGTAAAATCCCCTTTTTCACGCAGATCCACTTTGATAAGAAAATACAAATCCCATTTATTCCCTATCCCGTGGGAATTTCGAAAAATCCCTTCTTAGTGCACCTCTAGGATACTCAAGGTATATGTACATATGTGTGCCAAATTTCAAGTCTTTAGGTCCAGTGGTTTAGGCTGTGCGTTGATATATCAGTCAGTCAGTCAGTGAGTCAATCAGGACTTTGAATTTTATATATATAGATGTATAGTTTTCAGGATTTTCCGTGTACGTGTAGTATAAGACGATATTACTTTGCAAATTTGATAGGTTATATAAATTTAAATTCCCTTGATGGTATTTAAATAACCACTTTTTGCGGCATAAAGGGGCGTATCTTTTTTTAGGTTCTGTACCCAAAGGGTAAAAATGGAACACTATTACTAATACTCCGTCTGTCACCAGGCTGTATCTCACGAACCGTGATAGCTAGACAGTTGAAAATTTCATAGATGATGTCTTTCTGCTGCCGCTATAACAACAAAAACTAAAAACGGAATTAAAAATATTTAAGGGGGCTCACATACAACAAAGGTGATTTTGATTGAATAATGGAACCCTTCGTGCGCCATTAGGACTCGCACTTTGCCGACTTTTTACGTTTGATTCTTTTGCAACAACTGTGCCTAGACCAATATGGTTTTAACTGAACTCTTGACATCTTCTGGCGTTCCCGAGATAAAAGGTATTGACAGACAGGCGCAGAACAATGTGATCCTATAGAGTTCCGTTTTTAGGGTTCCGGACCAAAATGGTAAAAAGGAACCCTTATAGAATCACTCTGTCTGTCTGTCTGTCTGTCTGTCACAGATGGATATCTCGAGAACTACTAATGCTATCGACTTGCAATTTAAAATGGTAAAAGACAACAGTTTTTTACTTATATAGCATATATAAAAATTTAAAAAAATATTCTTATTTTGATTGCAGGGGGGCGGATAGGGGATCTCAAAAATTTTAAGTGAAGTTACTAGGCCGTGTGGGGTATCATATGAAAGGTATTCATTTGCACATTAATAAACAGTTTTTAGTTTTCCTTTAAACCGTATCGTTTTTGAGTTATTTACAAAAATGTTGAAAAAACGACCGTTCCCCCCCCCTTATCTCCGAAGTTTGCAGAGATAAGCCCGTAAAACTTTTATAGCTAATAGAAGTGTATGTAAACTTTATAGGAAAATTATAGCGAACTCTCTAATTTGCATAGTTTTTTAGACAAGGGGGGTGGAAGGGGGGTTTTCAAAAATTTTGTGAAGTTAATAGGTGATGTGGGGTATCATTAGAAAGGTATTCATTTGCACATTAATAAACAGTTTTTAGTTTTCCTTTAAGCCGTATTGTTTTTGAATTATTTACAAAAATGTCGAAAAACCGACCGTTCTTATCTCCGAAGTTTGCAGAGATAAGCCCGTGATACTTTTATAGCTTATAGAAGTATATGTAAACTTAATAGGAAAATTGTAGCATACTCTCTAATTTGCATAGTTTTTTAGGTAAGGGGGGTTGAAGGGGGGTTTTCAAAAATTTTGTAAAGTAAATAGGTTATGTGGGGTATCATATGAAAGGTATTCATTTGCACATTAATAAACAGTTTTTAGTTTTCCTTTAAGCCGTATTGTTTTTGAGTTATTTACAAAAATGTTGAAAAAACAACCGTTCCCCCCCCCTTATATCCGAAGTTTGCAGTGATAAACCCGTGATACTTTTATAGCTAATAGAAGTGTATGTAAACTTCATAGGAAAATTATAGCGAACTCTCTAATTTGCATAGTTTTTTAGACAATGGGGGTGGAAGGGGTGTTTTCAAAATTTTTGGAAAGTTACTAGGTTATGTGGGGTATCATATGAAAGGTATTCTTTAGCACATTAATAAACAGTTTTTAGTTTTCCTTTAAGTCGTATAATTATTGAGTTATTTACAAAAATGTTGAAAAAAATAGCGTTCCCCCCCCCTTATCTCCGAAGTTTGCGGAGATAAACCTTTGAAACTTTTATTACTAATAGAAGTGTATGTAAAGATTAGAGGAAATTTATTACAATCTTTCTACATAGCATACTTTTTTAGAAATCATCGAAAGTGTAAAAAATCTACATAAGTTCCGCTATCAGACAAGAGATGGCGCTGTCAAGGTTCTCCAACAAATATAAAACCGCCTTTGTCATAAATTATATTGTATGATGGCACGGAACCCTCGGTGCGCGAGTCCGACTCGCTCTTGCCCGGTTTTATTCCTTTTATGATCCGGAACCCTAAAAATTTGAATTGAACTTTTGATGCATATCATTTGTCAACGTGTTGTGGTGCCAGCAGTAGAATGTTGCCCCTCCTCTCATGCCCGTGGATGCAGTAAGAGCCTACTATGGGATACCTCTGGAAGATGGGCAACAGCGCCTTCCCGCGAATCAACGTCCCGTACTGCGCTCGCCAACTCGCCTGCCAAGCGTGGTGAGTATGGCAACTACCCCTCATGTAGATCCATGAGGGAGGCCTGTATTCAGCAGTGGACGTTTTACGGCTGAAATGATGATGATGATGATTTTTAACAGATTATTAATGTTTTGGTTTTATAAAAAGAATATGCACTTATCTTCTGTGCTCTAACATTTTTTCTAAAACTGACGCGTAGGATAACCAAGTTAGTAAGCACCTAAGATCTCTTGGATCAAGACGACAAAATAGCGAAATTATGGGGCCATTATTACCTTTAACCATGAAATTAGTCTGGCTTTCAAGACCCATGGGCAACATGATTAAAGGCTGAGAAAAACCAATAAATCATAAGCAATAAAGATCACGGAAATCAATAATTGGAAAGGAATGCACAATAAATGTCAGTGGCTGCGCGTAGATAGGAAGAGCTAACTTTGTTGCTTACTGGCCCGAGTCGCAGCGACGTAGCTGGAAATTCGATAGAAAAATCCGATCGGACTCCAAACCATGATTTGTTGGCAGTACTCTCCGAACACCACTTTAAAATCCCATCTTTAACGTCTGCGTAGTAAACAGTTTCCAATTTAATTAGTTAGAAAATGTACGCTCCTCCCGCATCATTTTCTACAAAGTGGCATAATATCTTTCCTTTAACTCGCGTCCCCGCCGATCTCCGAGGGACTCGTCAAAATTAACAACCATGGTATAATATAGTCGCCGCGCCGGATAAACACGTTATATAACTTATTTTCTGTGGCGGTATTAAAATCCGCTGTAAATGGTCGCCAGGGTGCGCAGTGGATGTCAACATTACCGAGAAAATTGGAAGAAAAGAACCGCAATAAGCTGCTTTTAAATTCGTTACCGAAGAACGTACTCATGGGATTGACAATTTCCTACTATTTTATTAAGTCTTTTTCAAACTTTCGCGATCACAACACATTATTACTATGTTGGATTATCGGGTATTTATCGCGTAATTACCTTTATTTTATTCCCGACGTTTCGACCGGATTGCACCTGGTCGTGGTCGCGGGGAGACTCAACGTCGGGAATAAAATAAAGGTAATTACGCGATAAATACCCGATAATCCAATATAGTTATAATATTTTCTTAAGCTTGAAGAGTTTAATTTTTTTTTTACATACATTTAAGAATACAAAATGTTCTTTCTGGAAACGTATTTTTTAGGTACACATAACTATTATTGTAATATGTACTCTCAGTTTTGCAATCTACGACATCATGCCCTTTCATCTGATTCCACACCTGGGTTATATTTGAAAACATTCGATTGCTCACCCCTACTATCAACAACCATATCTCACGAATAGCTCGAACCGATTTCTATATAACTTACAGTTTTGAATTCTAATTTCCTTTCATTGGAAACCAAACACGGGTATATTTGGAAACATTCGATTATTCATCTCCTCTTTTACCCCCACATTATGTAAACTTCTTAACCGATTTTGACAAAACATGTCATTTTAACAAAACCACTGCTAGAAAACGTGCTTTAAAATAAAAATAAACTACATGCAAATCGAGCTATTCATTTAAGAGCTACGGTGCCACAGAGACACACACACATAGCGGTCAAACTAATAACACCCCTCTTTTTTGTCGGGGGTTAAAAAGGAACCAAAATGACATATTTTTATTTAGTTAGTGCCATTCTAAAATTTAAACAGAACAATTATACCTACTTTTACGTGACAGCTCTAACTTTAGAAACGTCATATCTCTCACTATAATTAGCTTTAGGAAGTGTAAAACAGAATTGACATTATTGATATATTTAGGAGTTCAATTGTTTTAAAAATTTCAGTAAAATTGTTCAGCTTATAATATCAATGAAAATAATTAGTGGAAACACCGCGGCAGAAATTATGAACCAATTTACAAATTATTACCGTACCTATGAAAATTACTCGTATATGGAGAAAATAATTAATTGTTCATTAACTGCATTCATCACATAATTCATACATAATCTATAAAGTCTTATTAATTCAACAGTCATCATGTCAGCCATAGGAATGCTATCAGCTACCACGTCCACTGCTGGATACAGGCCTCCCTCATTGATCTCCAAGTACGGATTATGACGGGTTGTTGCCGTACTCACCACGCTTGGCAGGCGGGTTGGGCAGCGCATTACGGGATGTTGAGACACGGGAAGACGCTGCTGCCCATCTTCCGGAGTTCTTCCTTGGCAGATTCTTACTGCATCCACGGGCATGAGAGGAGGGACAACATTCTACCGCCGGCAACCCACGGCTAGTAATTATGATTTTATAAACATTCACATTTTGTCTAAACTAATACGAAAAAAACTTATTTATTGATCTAAGTAAACGTATCATCGAGCTCATCTCTGTTTGTCCACCACATAAAAAGAACGTTTACAGAACTCTTTACTACTATTAATATAACTATTTTTTATGCCAATTTTTTGACTCTAACAAAGCCTATATATATATATACATATATATATGTATGATATTCACTATGATATGAATTATTTAAGATTGTCAAAATCTGGACAAAACCAGAAGGACTCATACTCACTGATAATATAGCGTACATACTCGTATTAGAAACAAACTTTCAAAAGTTATATCATAATATTTTTTTTAATTTGTCAACAATAAAAATCAACTTCAATGAGAAAACCTAAAATGTTGTCGAAAATAACCCAAATGCTGTATTTTTGCTTATAACATTCGAATATTTCCCTTGATTTATCATAGATCCCATCAGAACTGGGTTTAAAAACAAGCAAACATTACAATGTAGAACAAAAAACCCTTTGTACTTTGAATACAACGCGTGTATTAACTGCTTTATTTCAATTTAAGGTGGCGTGGTAAAAAACACAGCAATGTGAAAAACGTTAGAAACGTTCCCGTAAATGGTTAGGTTAAGTAATACATTTACGTATTCACCTCACCTACAATTGAAAATGGCAATAAGTAAGATAGACATAAACACTTCGAAGAGGCGAACAGTTGCACTGCGGCGCGTGGGTACGTTATTTATACGCAGGGTTTTCTCTTTACTTAAGTTTATTTACTTTATTTAAGTCGATTATAAACTTTTAATTTTAAACGTAACGATTAATTAGGTGATGTCTTTTTCAATAGCGTTATTTACCGTACAATATTTTTATGTAGGGTCTACCGTTTCTCAGTCCATTTATTTCTTTCAACGAAACACTGTAGCCGAGTCCAATTTATGTAACGCGAATGTTAAGGAGTAGTACAAAGAAATATGGACTCCGATTCAACACGTGATACGACATTGGAGTCCTTAATTCCGTAAGGGACGAAAACCCTGGAAACAGCCGCCATGCCAATATTATAGTATTCGAATAAGCAATTGGTCCGGAAACAGGCCATTTAAATGCGTAACCCGTCATTAAGTAGGCGACGACGTAGAGATCCCGGGATCGAGTGCTTCTATCGATGGCTTCGCATAATCGACCTGTTAACGTTTCGTCCTGCCACCTTCTCGAGCCCAAGTCACCCGACCGTGTTTGCCGCCGTTTATGTTTAAAGCGAATTTCGGAACCTGATGGCCGGAACGTAGCCATGGTGATCGATTGTCGCCACTAAGATTTGAAGATATTAAGGTTTAACGCAACCCTAAATATTTGTCTGCGTCGTAAAAACGCGTGACCAGGTTCGCGGTTCTGAATACATTTAAACAATTGTATTTTTTTATTTGATCCAGGTTTACTGTTACTCTTTTACTAGAAAACAACCGCAACCCTGTCGCTTTGCAATTTCGGACTCAAAAACCATTTGCCGTCTCTCGGGGTCTGATAAGGTCTCGTGGTGCGCCCCCCGTCGTGGTTACGCAGATACTAATTCAATCCACCCCACCCCAGGCTGTCTTAGTGAAGGCCAGACATACAAATAGGTAAAAAGTCAGTGTTATCAGATACAGTCGGGAATATCATCAATTCCAAAGTTGATGATTGCTTCATTTATATTTCCAATATTTCAAAGTAAAAGCTCTTTCTCTCATAATACTCTCCGTGAGCCTTGTAAAATACCACAGGACAGACTTCCCTCTAGTTTTTCCTAAGCATTGGCTTACTAAAAATAAATACTTTATCTTAAGTGTGTGCTGGTTGGGTTTTGGATGTGGGTGGCTATTATAGTACTCGAATATCATTATGTGTGCAGTAAGCAGTATGAGTTTTAGGTTTTCACAATAGGTTAACACAATAACATGCTCCATTAAAAGCAAGTTTTGTCAGTACCCACATGCTTTTTCAGTAGGTCAAAGGCAAATACTAAAACTTCGAATGCTACTTATTTTTTAACCACCGCAGATGGCCAGATATTGGTGCTTTTACTGATATTAACATTTAACTGACGCAAATAAAAAAAACTTAATAACATTAAAATAATTAAACAAATTTTACAACGAACAAAATGTCATGGCGCTTTTGACATCCGTAGTTAAAAACACCTATTAGCGATGGTGTTCTTTTTAATTACGGATGTCTAGAATCCGGATAAACTCTACCCCGATGTTGGTTTGGCGTCTGGTGATAGAAATTATCGCTTCATATACTCATACGACGCAAATTAAAGATACCGTGATGAGGGATAAGTAATGGGAAACAGAATTAAGCCTACAGACATCTGGAAACGCCACGCGCCTGCTTATATAAAATGCACTAATGATTACGCAGATCTATTGGTTCGTAACGACCTCAGGCGATTAAGGTCTATTTATATCGCAAGGAGGGGTCACCGCAGGGACGAGAAGGGGCAGAAAATGTACATTTTAAAAATAAAGATGAGCATTATAAACAATGTAATTTAAGACAAGTGAATTTTAAAACCAAACGAGATGTAAAAATGAGCTTGAAATGAAAGATGGAATTCCGTTTTACGTAAGTATCTTAAATGTTAATATATCTAACATCCTTCCAGCCGTAAAAAGTCCACTACTGAACAGGCCTCCCTCATGGATCTCCATCAGGGGTAGTTACCATACTCGCCACGCTTGGCAGGCGGATTGGCGAGCGCAGTACGGGATGTTGATACAGGGAAAGACGCTGCTGCCCATCTTCCGGAGGTACCCCTTAGCAGGCTCTTACTGCATCCACGGGCATGAGAGGAGGAGTAACATTCTACTGCCGGCACCCCACGGCAATAGAATGTTACCCCTCCTCAAAATATATATATGTACCTAAGTCAAATTTTATATAATTTACCGCATATTAAACATAATGATTATGCTTAATTTGCGGTAAAATCTCATTTATCTGCTGGTACTCTCTAGATAATAATTACTATTAATCCACAACAGCCGGAAATTAGGTTTTCAATGACGCCATTTTATCATTCCAATATGATTTATGATAATATTTCTTTCTATTCGTTTCATCACTGGGGGGTTAACGCGCTGTGGGTGTCAGAAGTCCGAAAATGGTGATCGTTTACGGAATAATCGCCATTTTCTTATTTCAGTTCGTAGAAAATCAGACATGTTAATAAATACGTAAGTATCATTTTGTTTTTTGAAGATGCTTGTCCGCGGAGGTTTCGTCTCACACTTAGTCACTTTAGTTATTGTTCTACTGTTTCTACGCTTGTACATCTATTTTTATATGAAACGCATATTACAAATCACAATATTTTATTCAAATATCCAATTAACGGAAAAAAAATCACTTAATAAGATTTGTTAAACAGTACGACTGATATAAACGCTTGATTTTTCTAGAGCACAATCGCACGCATCAAGTGAAAGTACAAACTAGGCTTATTCGACAAGCTCTTTCATCTGCTTTTTGAATAAAATAACTCAAGAGATTTAGTCAATTAGGTTGAGGTATACTCGTAATAGATATTAAGCTCGGGGTTTCTTTACGAGATCGAATCAGAAATGAGGAGATACGTAGAAGAACTCGGGTCACCGACATAGCCGAACGGATTAGCACGTTGAAGTGGCAATGGGCAGGCCATGTAGCTCGCAGAACATATGGCCGATGGGGCCGAAAAGTTTTCGAGTGGAGGCCACGGACCGGCAAGCGCAGCGTAGGATGTCCACCAACAAGATGACCTGGTGAAGACCGCAGGTCGACGGTGGATGCAGATCGCTTCCAACCGCAATAACTGGAAATCCATGAGGGAGACCTATGTCCAGCAGTTGACGTCCTACGGCTGAAATGATAATGATGATGATGATAATAGATATATCCCGTATTGCGCTCGCCAACCCTGCCAAGCGTGATGAGTATGGCAACTACCCCTCAGAGATCCATGAGGGCGGCCGGTGTTCAGTAGTGGACGTTTTACGGCTGAAATGATGATGATAATGTGAGTATGGCAACACCCACTCATGATCAGTACTTAGCGATCCAAGAGGGAGGTCCGGCAGTGGACGTCCTATACTCTCCGTAAAGGCTTTCTCAGTCTCTGAGTTGTTATAATAACAGTTGTTTAATAACAGTTTCTGAGTCTCAGCAAAGATTAATTTAAGAATATTTGTTTAAAGAATTGCTCTTTGATATATTGTTTTACAGGGACCATATACATTTGATTGGAAATCGATTGGCGCATGCAAAGGTCCGAAACGGGAAACTCGCGGATCTTTTTCTGTGGATTACATTACTCCAACCGACATAGTTGTACGAGCACAGCTGCCAAGAGATTGTCAAATAACAGGGGTAAAATAGAAAAAGTTTTAACTATAGAGATAGACTAAATAGTGACGTATGACTTCAATGATGGCGTTCTATTTAATCTAAATCTAAACAGCCTGCTGGATCCTATTGCTGGGCAAAGGCCTTCCTTCTCCTCTTCCAGTTATCCCGGTCTAGGGCTTCTGTCCGCCAATCTGTGCAATGCGCATCCAGTTCGTCCCGCCATCTCCGCCAGGGCCGACCACGAGATCTCTTTGCGCTTTGTGGGACCCACTGTGTGGTAGTTTTGACCCACAAGTCATTTCTCATGCGATACACGTGTCCAGCCTAGTCCCACTTCAATTTGGCATATTTATGTTTGACTTCCGTAATTTTTGTCTCAGAGCGTAGTATGGTGTTTCTTATCCGGTCAATCAATTTAAATCCCAGTATACATGGTCTCGGCAAGACGGCGCGTCGAAGCAAAATAGCGGTAGGTTTAGCAGGTAAAAGTTTTTTAATGTTATAAACTGGAATACGAGCAGACGATCATCTTATGGGAGTGATCACCGTCGCCCATGGACATCTGCGACACCACAGTCAAAACTGATGCTCTGCCAGCTAATGAGGAAGGTTAATACCCGCCTATTAGAAATTTGGTAAGAACCAATGTCGAAGCTCTAACACCGCAGATGCCAGTACGTTCCACAATTCAATCGTTGGCGGCATAAAAGAGTGGAAGTGGAGAACCAGCGCCACAATCTCGCCACAAAAATGCACCCAGATGAAATTTGGGTTTGTAGAGTATGGCTTAATGGTTCTTCAGAACATTGCCCATTATCATTACGTCTCTTAGGGAACTTAAGGTATCTTATGATCGTCTGGAGAACGCAAACCTGTGTTAAGGCGAACAAGATGTTATTTCCCCCAGGCTGAAACTTGCTCTGGACTAAGAAGCGATGCTTCTAGATCCCCTAAAAAGCGTATTGTTAGGGCAAAGTTTGTGACAATCGGGCAGCATTGGCGAAAGTCTGGCTAGCTTCTGCTCTTCCGGACTCTTGCCAAAGCTGTTGAGGGCAATTTTTGTCGGACATCACTGCCGCTCAAACTACGCTTATCGGACGATTTACCCAGCTAAAGAGAAAGCCAACGCTCCACCCACCTTTGAACGGTGTGTGAACGCGATGCCTGAGATCCACTTTACACAAAGTGCTGTGGGTCGCATTTATTTTCCCTCGACACTCTTAATGTCAAATATGCCAGACGACGTTCTTGCAATCGTTCTAGAGACCTGCGCTCCTGATTACGGGGGTTAAAATCTTTTATCTATGCTTGTCTCTATAGGTCTCACAGTGGTAATATCCAAACTGACAGACTTTTTTTCTGCATTTGGATAAGGCTTTTGATACTGTCTCCGTTCCTATACTTTTGAGGAAACTGGAAATCCTGGGTATAAGAGGAATACCACTTGAGTGGTTCAAAAGCTACTTCACAGAACGGAGACAGTGCGGTGTCTCTCAAGTAACTAGCTAACCACTTGACATAAGTTATGGAGTGGCAGGGAAGTATTTTTGACCCTACATTTTTAAATATATACATAAATTACATTCACAAGCTTCAAATTTAGAGAGCTGACTGCATCTTCTACAGAGATAATACCGCTATTATCTTTTACGGATCGTCTTGACAGGGTGTCACGAACATTACAAATACCGGTACGGAGTGAATAAACGGTTGGCTTCAGCAGAACTTACTTTTATGCGTATTCAGACGCATAAATCTATGCATGTATGTTTCCATAAAACGGCTGCATCCGTTCTGCCTTTGAATACAGTAATTAAAATCCACTATAAAAATACCGGCTTTCAATCGAAACTCTTTTATCTATAAAACTTTGAATATGACAAAATTGTAACTGACGAGAAACTAAGCTTTGAAAACCACATAGTAGAGTCATAGGCATCTCTTTCACGCTATTGTGCCTAACGAAATGCGCTTGGCTAGCAGGAAACCGATGAGACGCCTTTATTGAATATTATTTTCTGCTTTGCTCAAATCCCTGCTCAATCGCACCCTTTAGCCTATGCAAGCGATAAATCAACTTGGCACTTGGTTTAACTCAACGGCACCGTCTCCGTTCCATCCGTTAATTCAACTTTAAAAAAAAAATATATCACATTAAAAATATTTTTTCATTTATGCATACATGTACGTATTGCGCCATGCGCAAACGCAAACTAGTAAGTTAGCGTAAGATCTAGAAAGGATCGGTGTGTGAGCGACCGAAAGAGTCCAAAGGTCACTCTATTGTTTTCAACACAAACACGTGAAGTTTCTAGACAAACCGGTTTTGAAACAATGATGCTGGTTGTAAATAAAGTTGTAAAAAATTGTTTACTTGTCTATTGTTGCCCTGTTTCTATTGTCTGTGAATCTATATACTTCGGCGACTAGAATCTTCTTTATGTGCGATATAAATACGTGAGCGAGTTTGCCGAGGGTCAGTCTTTATTTAGCTACGGAAGTGAACAGTGATAAGGATATATCCGAGTGACTTCAAAGTGAATACAGTGATCAGTGATTGTGTACAAGTCCATTTAGTGTTCAGAGAATAGTGAACAAGTGTTATAGTAGCGATCAGTGTTGTTCAGTGAAGAAGTGTTCTAGTGAGAATCTGCTGAGATTGTTATTAGTGTGATCTGTGATTAATGTGTTAATTTTGGTTTAATTAGACTACATTATTTAATCCCGAACCCCCAGCTTGTAACAATAGTAACATTTACTGCTTAAGACCTACACAATCGATATCTAAATAGAAAGTGTAATATTTTTTTAAAACATTAGGTTTCAATTCCCGAGCTACACAAGTTTTTTATTTAATTATTGAATGCAGTTTTTCTTGTTACTAAAATTGATGACATGGTTCCTAAGAAGAGATCTTCGTATGTTTATAGTTTCGAACTCTCCCATACCGACCGATCTGAATATGCCACCCTAATGTGTATAAAATGATATAATAGTATAACTTAAAACAAACATAATTTTCAGGCAAAAATTGAAGTGAACACAAAGCAGAACAATATCACGAAAAAGTTGTGGAACTCTATGATAGATAAACCATGTCAGCATTTCATGTTAGGAATGATTCTCAGAAGTTCGTTTAACTTGACTAGTTCATGCAAAGCTAATAAGGTAATTATAACTTGAACTGTATACTATTTATACCTCAAGGACTCACTTATCAACGGGCAGCCGTAACTACTGAAGGAGAAAGTAGGTAAATACTTTATATTTTAGAAGGGGTGTAAAAGTGTCTAGTTATTTTCCAACAACTTTAAATAAAATCGCAGCAAACGTTAAAAAGATCACAGACAGAGAGAATTTAACAATCCCAACTTACTTACATACTACCGACTTTCTACTTTAGTACCAAACAGAAATTAGGCCCCTACTTTCTACTTCTCTGACTTCGTGAATGAATCTCTGTAAACTACACGGGTAGCGAGTCTTGAATGTCACAGTCAATTTTAAAAAACTTAGATAAGATGGGATTTTTAAATTTCTAGGACTTTAAAAACTTGTAATAACTAAGATGTAAAAAGCTGTGTAGCTTTAGCAACTTTTTGAAACGTTTTTTTATTAGAAAAATAAATTTACTAGCCCCGCGGTTTCACCCGTGTAGTTCCCGTTCCCGTGGGCAAACAGATATAAAATATAGCCTATGTTACCAGCTGATAGTTTAGCTAGTAAACATAATGTTCTAGATGTTTTTCTATATATAATAAAAAAATATCTATCCATGTAGTATAACTTATTAAGTGTATTAGTCATCTAGTACCCCATAACACAAACTCTGCTTAGCTTTGGGCTAGATGATGCTATATGAATTTTCCAGCATTATTTATTAATATTTATCAACAAGGTATTTCTATTATTTTACTTCAAATGCACTGATTATAGTTTTTTGTTTTTAGGAACATTACATTGTACGTACAAACCCGGAACAGCACTTAAGAACGTTTCTGGGGGAAAACTTCTTTTACGGAGACTACCTCTTTAGAACAATGGGATTTGATAAATCTAAGAATATATTTTGCGTGCAATTGATTGTCAGCATAGTCAAAGCATAATAAAAATTTCTTTTGTATTCACATTTAAAACTGTTTCCATTTACCTAATACGCATTTTGTTTCCATTACGCCCAGATGGTACGGTCAAGAGCAAAGTATAAAATCATATTTAGGTAATGCCTGTTTGGGTGTTTGTAATTATATACCAGTGAGATTACAAAACTCAAATTATTTCAGTTTTGATGACCATCCCTAATAATCCCTATGTATATGTGACGATATTATATCTATATATATTTATTGAATAATTAACATTATCTCATAATATCAGGACATGGTCATCAAAACTTCAACAAGTATGAGTTTTGTAAGCTCACATCTGATGGTGACGACATCGATATATGTATGTCTAAAATAATAATTATATCCCTCTCCACTCATCATTCAATTATTTTTCTTCCTTTGAAAGTCTCTTGTAGGACCTTCTCCCTTCTTTTGATCACACCATAATCATGGGTGATTTATATCGAACTTAGATCGAACTAAAAATTTTGGAGATTAATGTTTACCCTGGCAACACGTAGCGAAAAACTACAATTCAGAATAAATTAGATTGTTTCCCAAAATGGCAACCTCATTTAAAGTTGGAGAAATCCTCTTTTACTTACCAGTACGGCTAGCTTTTTATTGAAATTCAAACATTAACTTCATATCATATAAGGTTTATTTTAAGAGGTATTAAAAAAATGGGGATTTCCTGGTGCTCCTATCGTTAATAATTTTCACTTGGTAATCCCCGCAAGCTTGACAGACGAACTTACAGAATGAATTTCGCTTTTTTTTTCTTAGCCTGGATATATGTATATCCGCTATATATCGGATACATATCAAAAAATCTTATTATCTGATTTTTGATATTTATTATAAAAATCGGATTTTGGACTTAAACCTGGCTTTAGACCTAGTTCTGATGAAGGATCTCCATGATAAATCGAGGGAAATACTTAAATGTAAAAATCAACAATATTATAGCAGTTTGGGTATTTTCAGCGACATTTTAGATTTTATCATTGAATTCGGTTTTTTGATAAAAAATATTAACAGAATTATTAAACCTGATGAACAATTAACTCAAATTTAAGTTTATTAATTGAACGGTGTTTATATTATGTTGCTTGATTTTACAAACTTCCATTATTTCGACGAACGAATAAAACTCATTTCAAGAGCAGAGTAAACGTGAAATCGACGCTCATCTCTGTTTGTGCACCGAATTAAAGTACCTTTAGATAGTGTACCTAGTACCTACCTCATCAGCCGATGTATCGCACAGTTAATATTTATAGCATACCTATTCGGCCGTGTTGGCCGAGTGGTATGTACCCCCGATTGTTGATCAGAAGATCAAAAGAACAAAAATCGAAACCCATGGTTTCGATTTTTGTAATTTTGGCGGTGAATGACAACATTCAAAATCGAAAGGCAAAACGCGGCTCAGTCAGCTTCAGACGTATTGACATTTCCCCTGAGTAAGCCGACTAAGCGGATCGTATAGGTGCTGGGCTAGCCTAAAGTAGATTGTAGTATAAGTATTGTAGTATAATGCAATTGATTCTGTGGCGATACGAAGTTGGTCGGGACAACTAGTAACGTATATAACGAGACTCATTAGAGTAAAGATACATCATAATGATATCACATTATCATCGGTAGTGTAAAATAATCATCACTACCAGCCCATTAATGTCCATCGCTTGAAAATAAACTTAAAAAGTATACGCTTAAAGAGGCGATCCGAAACCGCATAGCAGAAACAAACACTACCTCGTATCTGATGTACGGAAGCCGCAGACAGTCGGTCTCTAAATAAAACATTAGACATCTTGTACGTGTATATAGCACACGTGTTCATAAAAGTGCTTTACAACTTTTCCGAGTACCAGGATTTAAAAGTGCTTATTGTACGATATTTTTTACCGTAGGTGATTACGTTGTATAAATGGATAAGGGGATTTGTGGAACTTTTGTCCAAAATCCTCTTTGCTTCCCCTTTGAGAACCGAAAGTTGATCATAAAGTCCAAAAATCCCCTTCGCAGGGGGATTACCGCTAAGGATTTCTGAAATAAGGCCACAAGAGACGATCATCTAGCAGAACTTTGAAACGCAAAAAAGCGTATTTAATATACCATTCCCTAGGTATAATTCAAAGGCTCTTCTCTCCTCGAACTTTTAACTTGTTATAATTCTACAAACATGCTATCCAACAACAGATTTGTTTAGTAAATAGCGGTAATGGTGCATGGTGGCGCCACCTGAGCTTGCGGATACCGCTGCTTATTTGTTTAAGCACTATATAAATTACCGAAAACAATGTAGCCGGTACCGCAGACTAAGTTGTATTTACACAGTACAAGCTAAAGGGATTCTAGCCTACACTAAGCTTTATGAAGTTTCATTGCGTAATGTGCTTAAGATATTGGACGACTGTTGTAAGGTCGATTTAATGACTGGCTAAATGCTTAAAAAAATATTTAAATGATACGAAGATTGGAAACCAGTCAATCTATCCTTAATAGGGAAATATGCGCTACCTACATTTCTTTTTTCGGTAATTTATGTTATCGCTGTAAGGGGTTAGATGGGTGTGCCACAGGAAATTGTACTTTATTTTGTTGTGTTGTGAAAGCACGGAAATTATTATAAATAGATTATGTTTTTAATAAAGATGGGAAAGGCAATGTAACTTAACTGTAATTTGCAAACAAACTCAGAACAATAGTGAAGTTTACAAACTTATAATAGCTTTGAGTTTACTGAAGGTTTTCCTCTGTTAGTTTTATCATTTTCATTGACATAATTAAGATGTTAGTATTCGGTCCGAACAGAATTAAGGGAAAAGTTTTTTCTTTTTAATAATTCTGAACATTTCACATAGCACCATCTGCTAGGCAGATAGCAAAGCTCGTGTTATGGATACCAGATGGTTGATAGAATACATAATATTTTTTTTGTATATACGTACTTAATTCATAGAAAACACCTAAACCCGCGACAAATATGTAGATAAAGATAAAATTTTGTCCTCCGGCGGGGATCAAACCCGCAAGCTCCTGCGTCTCAGTCGGCTATCGAACCAACTGCGCCACGGAGGTTTTCGAAGGATTTTAACGACCTCCGTGGCGCAGTGGGCGAGAAGCTGACATTTATTAGGATATTTATTAAACGTATACAAAGCATCTACATAATAAAACATCTTAGAAGCAAAATTGAAAAGTTTACGACAAATGCACTTATTTGTCTCAAAAGTTTGTACCGCGTTGTAAGAATAAGTATCGTTTTCTGTGAACATTTTGGCAACACGCCTGTTCCACTTACAAGATGTATTAAGCATCCGCACTTGACGGTAACAAATACGTAGTTCATTATGGGTGGCAGAGCACGAATTTAAAATCTTTTAAATTTTTAGTCTAAAAAAAACACTAAAAAGATAAACGTTGAGGTGTATAGTTTTGTTGTTTAGTTTTCCAATTATCTTAAATTCAATTTTAACATTCAAGACAGGGTTTATATAATTTCTAAGCGAAATCAAAGGAAATTACTAGTTTGAAAGTGAAAGAAACTTTAAACGCGAGCATTAGCTGCTTTGTTTAAGTTGGCGTATGGAAGAAACAGTGCAAAGTGCAAAACGGTAAATACGCATACGTTCCCGTAAAAGGTAAAGCCGGTTAAGTAATTGTTTTGCGTATTCTACGTACCTACAATTGAAATTGGCAATGGTAGAACGACATAAAACACCTCAAAGAAGCAAATAGTTGCACTGCGGCCAGTAGATGCGTAATTTATACGTCGGGTTTTCTCTTTACTCTAGTTTAATTTACGATGGAAAAAGAAAATAACTTAAGTAGTAAAACAACGTAACCGTAACGTTAGTTTAAACTTACGTCCACAGAAGATGTTTATTGTCCAAGGCCCAATTCATCATACAATATTTTAGTATGATCTATCGTTTCTACGTCCGTATAAATCGTTGTGCAAGACACTGTAGCCGAGTCGAATTTATGAGACGCAAATTTTCAGGATTATACCAGGAAATATGAACCGCGATTAAACATGTGACACGATATTGGAGTCCTGAATGCTGTGATGGACAAAGACGCTGGGAACAGTCGCCATGCGAATAGTCAATCTGTTTTTATGAAAAAAAATATTACGATTAAAATGCGTAACCCGCCATTCAGTAGACGACCGGCGACGACGTAGAGATCCCGGAATCTAGTGCGTTTTGTCCTGCAACCTTCTCGATCCCAAGCCTTGGGCTGGACTGTAGCTGTTTTCTGCAGTTTTTTTACAGCTAAGTGCGAATTTCGAAACCTGACAGCCGGAAAACGAAGCCATAGCGATCACTAAGGTTTATAAATAAATTAGGCCAGATGCGTGTCAGGCCACGCACTGCGTAGGGTTCTGTAGTTATCCGTATGTCAGTGTATATTTTTTTAGGTTTACCAAAACATATTAGTTTAGCTTTCGGTTTAAAGTATTCCGGTATGGCCTGGTTTGGTAATTCGTATAATTTATTTGTATTTTTTTTCCGAAACTAAAACAGATTAATACACAGCATAATAAACAGATAGCCGTTATAGTAACCCTAAATCCAAAAATTCTCTACTCAACCCCTTTTTAACGATACCGTACACAATAAGTTCCTTGTTGTACTACGGAACCCTAAAAATGGGTTTTAACGCAACCCCAAACATTTATCTGCTTCGTAAAAACGCCTGACCAAGTGCTCAACACACATAAAATAATATATTTGTCCATTTAATTTTGTTACAATCCAATTCTTCGGTTACTCCTTTCTCAGAGAAAAACCACAGTAGCGTCGCGTAGCTGTAAACTTTGCAATTTCGGACTCAAAAGCCATTTGCCGTCTCTCGGGGTCCGATAAGACGCTCTCGTGGTGCGCTCCCCGTCGCGGTTACACAGATAGTAATTCGACTCACCCCAGGCTGTCTTAGTGAAGGCCAGACATATTTGCGAAGATAGCCTTACGGAGAGTGTAGGAAGAATTCCCTAATTCAATATCAGCTAAAACGTAAATCCCCTTAAAAATAAGATTATCTTACCTGGATTTTTCTGCCAACATTATAATGCTCTTACCTGAAAAGAAAAATAGAATACTGTTAGACATTTTCTGAAGCACACTGTTTTCGGTTTAAAACGAAAATAAGTAATTAGTAGTAGTATTTTGCTTCTTGCGTTATGTTGGCTCAGTAGGTATTATCCAGCAAACTGTTAAACTAAATTATGTCCGAATTTTCCCAGGCATTCTGATACTCAAATGAACAGAGGAAGGCCAGACATATTTGCGAAGATAGCCTTACGGAGAGTGTAGGAAGAATTCCCTAATTCAATATCAGCTAAAACGTAAATCCCCTTAAAAATAAGATTATCTTACCTGGATTTTTCTGCCAACATTATAATGCTCTTACCTGAAAAGAAAAATAGAATACTGTTAGACATTTTCTGAAGCACACTGTTTTCGGTTTAAAACGAAAATAAGTAATTAGTAGTAGTATTTTGCTTCTTGCGTTATGTTGGCTCAGTAGGTATTATCCAGCAAACTGTTAAACTAAATTATGTCCGAATTTTCCCAGGCATTCTGATACTCAAATGAACAGAGCAATGTACTCATTACTGCCTCCCCGTTTATTACTTGCCATACACAAATAGTTCCTGGGCTAATAAAGTGGTTCTGAAAGTTTGTAATGAATTTCGCTTGCACTGTAACATTTTAGAAGTTTGAACATTAAATTGTTTATAACACTTAAATATTCAGACTCACTTCTAAAAAAGGAAGTAGTTCTCAAGTCGTCTGATTTTTTTGCACTTCTCCGTAGTTTATGAAACGATTTGGTAAATTATTTTTGGGTTCGAATGGATACATACACTCAGATGGGTTTCAAAACCCAGTTCTGATGATGGGATCCATAAGGAAATTAAAATTATATCAATGCCTACAGGAGGCGTAGCTACGTGCCCCTGATTTAAGCACGCGGTTTTTCATTTCACTTATGTTTGCTTGTTTCAAAACCCAGTTCTGATGATGGGATCCATAAGATCGAGAGAACAACACAAATGCAATATGCATACTTAAAGCTTTTGGGAATTTTCAGGAACAAGTCAGGCATTTGCATGTAAAGACGGGACACCCCGCTACCACGCCGCTGATCGCGCAGAGATCTTTGCTGAACACCTGGAGAAGCAGTGTTCTCCTAACCCAGCGGGAGACAGCGCTCACACATTGCTAGTGGAGGAGATATAAGGGGCTTCCTCGCCACCCCAACACCCATTCCCCATGACATGGGCTGTGTCCACGCGGACAAAGTCGGTATGAAAGGCAGAGAAGAAAACCACTATTAAAGATTTTTTTTTAACTACATAACCCTGCATAGCGCGTGGCCCGACACGCACCTGGCCTAATTAAAAGGAGATTTCAAATGCATTTTATATGTAATGTACATATATAGTCTTAGATTATATTATGAAAATAAACAATTATGTATTGTATGACTTAATAAGATGAACTAAATAAACGCCACGGTTTTGTGTTATTTATTACAGAACCTTAATTCGAGAACTAAGCAAATTACAATACATTGGCATGGTGTGCCGGCAGTAGAATGTTGCCTCTCCTGACTTGCCCGTGGATGTAGTAATCCGCTAAGGGATACCTCTCCAGAAGATAGGCAGCAGCGTTTTTCCGTGTATTAACCTACCAATCATGACAAGTATGGCAACAACCCCTCATTATCAGTACGTAGTGATCCGTGAGACCTTTGTCTAGCAGTGGTCCTACGGCTGATATAATGACAATGAACCAAAAAATACACACTCGTATTCATTACGTTTCGGGTAAGTTTGAAAAAAATAAAATGTTTACCCCTCAACGGAAACCTGTTATCTCGATCCATAAAAATATGATACTGAATTATCCAGCCGAACAAAAATAATAGATATCTATTTTTAGCTTTTTAAATTAAGGCGCAGTAGGGAGCTGATCGCGGAGTTTTGCTATTCTTCAGATGCTATACCCCCTATAAATACAGGTAGTGTTAAATAACTGAAAGGTCACTAAAATATTCGACATTTTATGTTTAAAGGTTTAAAATTTTGCTTAAACGTCGTATTTACTTCAGTATAAACTCTCAAAGAAACCTCAAAAAAACACAACTTTATCTTCTTCTAAAGTTGAGGTATTTTTTTGTATTTTAAAAATAAAACGCAAATTTAAAAAAAAATAACTTTAATTTTTTTATGTATATTTTATATTTATGGTTTTATTATGTATATTTTATATTTATGTGCAAACACGACCGTGCGCAAGGATGAAACTTTAAACTCTTCCTACAACGGGCACGAGGAACGAAACTCTCAAGGCTCACTACAGCCATACAGCGCCTTAATGATACAGTACTTTTAAAAGCACATTGAAGTTTAGGAGTGGGGGCTCGTGACGTCAGAGCATAGTCATAAACTGTACACAAATACATCGGCGTGTGACGTTACGCTACATTTCGACATTGTATCTCCGTTATTTTTGGATTCCGTTAACAAGCAAAATATACATGTCCAATAGTCTTTTTAAAACTTTCGCGATCGCGATACATTATTAACACATATTTAACCGGGTATTTATCGCGTTATTTACCTTTATTATTGCCCGACGTTTCAAAAGAATTGCACCCATCGTGGTCCCGGAAAGACTGTTTATTCCCGTCGAAACATCGGGCAATAATAATGCGATAAATACCCGGTTAAATATGTGTTAATGACATGTCCAATAGTTTTCGTTAATTTACATAACGAACTCAAAATTAGAATTTAGTCAAGAAGCCCTCTCATTTTGTTTATCCGCGAATTCTCACCATTATGGCGATCACTCAGAAATTGAACGTATTTGTTCTGCTACCAGCAGTCGAAAATAGTTTTCGGGGCTAAAACGAAATTTGATATTATTAATAACCGCATCGACGAATTTCTATAATTGCGTCCTAAATTAACAATAAGTCTTCAAACTTGAGCCACATTGTTTATTTCGGCCACGAAAGTTTGGGGGATCCTTTCATTTTCCGACAACCATATTATAGGGGGTTTCAGCAAGGGTCGGGATTACAAATTAAATCATTGGATTAATGCCGAATCCTTGTCTTCTTACCTTGATACTTTCGAAAACAATGAAACATAATTTAATGAATGGAATCTCCGAAATGAAATGATCGGTGTTCTGTAGCGGTGAGCAATAATTCTAATCAGTCTATTGGATCTCACAGCTGGAAAAGGCTTCTTTCTACACTTTCCAGTCTAAGGCGTTGGTCGACCAGTCAACTGTAATTATCTTTTTAAGATTTCCTCGTTCAGAACACTTTTACACGGATTATACTCGCGTTTCGCGATATAAAGTAAATGTATGACAAATTATTTTTCTGTGAACTTTTACGATGTTTAAATATGTATGTACATATATCGGGCGCAGACAAATCCAAAAAATCGAATAACATGGAGTTTTATATATTTTGTTAGATTTAAATTATAGAGACAAAGTGCACAATATTAAACTTAAAGCAGTGCTCATAAAGATGTCACCTCGAAATGGCAGTGGAATCCACCAGATTTTCCACCGCAGAATATTAGAATCCGTTGCAACAGATTGGTGCGGTAACGTTACAAGGCGTTCTAGGATACGTTAAATTTAGCTTCTTTCATGAGTGTGAGTTTTATATGCTCGTTTATTAGCTCGTTCAATAAAGGTTATAAAATTTCGCTATTCACTGGGCATTTTTCACTTTACCGCCATATGAATTTACGCATAAATGAACTAAATAAATTGAGATTCAAATATCGTGTATGCTTTTTTGACTTTAATTCAATATAAAATATTTTAAGAGGGTAGTTATTTCTATGGCAGATTAAAAATGTAACTAATGATTAACAATCCAGTAAAAAATACTCGACATCATATTCAAATAGCATTTTTGCATGTTTGTCTCAATCTTTTTGATATGAGATAAATAAATCTCGAATTCAAATCATTTTAGCTTTATAACAAAAACACAATAACGTGCAAAAAGGAATTGGCTGCAAGTATCGTTGAATCGCCGTAATCCGACACAGAAAGGGTTATTTTCTTAGGCGATCCCGATTATCCTACAGTCATTAGGGGCCATCTGGGGTCGGGCGTCTCCTGGATTATACTTCCATTTAGGTGCAGGTTCTTAGATATAGATAGCTTTCAGTCGTTACTGGTTGCTGGTTTCTTGCAGAAACGTCTGCGGATATTATTTAGAGCTCTATTTTTAAATCGCACACGTATGACTTGCATAGCTAAATCGCTCGAATTCTATTTATTTTTGTTCCACTTTCGAAATATCGTATCTTTTAATCGCTTGCGATCTCGACCAATGGAGGCGTATGGCGGAAAGTGAGCGTCGCGAGGAGCTCGATAGGAACCGCGAAGAGCTGAAGGCCCGTGCACCAGCTAACATCCAATACATTTTTGTACTCGAGGAACCTCAGAGCACTTGAAAGGGTAGAAAACCGAAACCTATGAGACATTTTCTCTGAATGCACAGTCGCCATGGCCGAAATCGGCTAGGAAGCATCATCATGGCGGATCTAAAAGATTAGTCGAGACCACTGGTTTCGAGTAAAAATCTACCGAATTGACATTATGAATCCCGCTTATCATATAATAGCGATTTAAAAATAGAGTTATCTGTGTCATTAACAAATAAAACCGGGCAAGAGCGAGTCGGACTCGCGCACCGAGGGTTCCGTGCCATCATACAATATAATTTATGACAAAGGCGGTTTTATATTTGTTGGAGAACCTTGACAGCGCCATCTCTTGTCTGATAGCGGAACTTATGTAGAGTTTTTACACTTTCGATGATTTCTAAAAAAGTATGCTATGTAGAGAGATTGTAATAAATTTCCTCTAATCTTTACATACACTTCTAATAGTAATAAAAGTTTCAAAGGTTTATCTCCGCAAACTTCGGAGATAAGGGGGGGGGAACGCTATTTTTTTCAACATTTTTGTAAATAACTCAAAAACTATACGACTTAAAGGAAAACTAAAAATTGTTTATTATTGTGCTAAATAATACCTTTTATATGATACCCCACATAACCTATTAACTTTCCAAAAATTTTGAAAACACCCCTTCCACCCCCATTGTCTAAAAAAATTTGCAAATTAGAGAGTTCGCTATAATTTTCCTATGAAGTTTACATACACTTCTATTAGCTATAAAAGTATCACGGGTTTATCTCTGCAAACTTCGGAGATAAGGGGGGGGAACGGTCGTTTTTTCAACATTTATGTAAATAACTCAAAAACAATACGGCTTAAAGGAAAACTGAAAACTGTTTATTAATGTGCAAATGAATACCTTTCATATGATACCCCACATAACCTATTTACTTTACAAAAATTTTGAAAACCCCCCTTATCTAAAAAACTATGCAAATTAGAGAGTATGCTACAATTTTCCTATTAAGTTTACATACACTTCTATAAGCTATAAAAGTATTACGGGTTTATCTCTGCAAACTTCGGAGATAAGGGGGGGGGGGGAACGGTCAGTTTTTCGACATTTTTGTAAATAATTCAAAAACAATACGGCTTAAAGGAAAACTAAAAACTGTTTATTAATGTGCAAATGAATACCTTTCATATGATACCCCACATCACCTAATAACTTCACAAAATTTTTGAAAGCCCCCCTTCCACCCCCCTTGTCTAAAAAACTATGCAAATTAGAGAGTTCGCTATAATTTTCCTATAAAGTTTACATACACTTCTATTAGCTATAAAAGTATTACGGGTTTATCTCTGCAAACTTCGGAGATAAGGGGGGGGGGGAGGTCGTTTTTTCAACATTTTTGTAAATAACTCAAAAACGATACGGTTTAAAGGAAAACTAAAAACTGTTTATTAATGTGCAAATGAATACCTTTCATATGATACCCCACACGGCCTAGTAACTTCACTTAAAATTTTTGAGATCCCCTATCCGCCCCCCTGCAATCAAAATAAGAATATTTTTTAAAATTTTTATATATGCTATATAAGTAAAAAACTGTTGTCTTTTACCATTTTAAATTGCAAGTCGATAGCATTAGTAGTTCTCGAGATATGCATCTGTGACAGACAGACAGACAGAGTGATTCTATAAGGGTTCCTTTTTACCATTTTGGTCCGGAACCCTAAAAAGAAGAAGATTTCCCATACTTGCCAAAAGAAAATTAAAAAACTTAAAACAGCTATTATTTTATTATCATTACATTAAAAAGAGATTAAAAAAAGTATTTTTAACGTACTCGTATATCTTGCAAATATGACAAAAACAGGAATCAGATTCAGATAATGCGCTCATTAACGTTCCATATTTCATGCTGCTAGACAGTTCCATATTTCACTGCCATTAAACCTCTGGCTACTTTAGTCCTGTTAAAAAAACGAATGAAGGTTTATCGTTAAGTATGTAATGTATTTTTACATTACCAATGACCGCGTAGCAGACATATTGTAAAGACGCAGCCAGGGTAGGCCGAAAAATATATATAGGCAACAGAATTTTCTATTTTTTAAAGACCCAGATATAAGGCTTTTGCGCAGCATTGGGATATCGTGTTGTGTAGAGATTATTCCAAAAACTTGTATTGTTGGAACGGGTTTCGAGTTGTTAAGAAATATGGAGGTTCTAATGCGAAGCAACCAAAATCCGACTCTAAACTAAACTATTAGGTTTGTTTCGATTTGTTTCTTTAACTTATATAAATATCAAATTCTTTGAACTATTTACATCCATCTTGAATAGTTCCCTTTATGTTAAGTATGTACCTGCGAGAACACAAGTGAAATAAAAGTACCTTAAGTTATGTAGGCTACACAAAGAAGAACGATAACCGTCGTAGGGAAAACATATGAGAACTCCCGACAACACTCAACAATATTATGTAAATCCAGTGGAGCTGCTAACGTGTCTTCCTTAGTTTACTACAGGGCACTTAGAATAATATAATATATCAGTAATAAACCCTTTTTGAGTAGGACGCGCAATGCCTAAATAAAACTAATTTAACTCATTTAAACTTAAGATTTAGGTTTAAGATTTATTTTTATTTTTATATATTTACTTGCCTACCAATGTTGTTTTTATCCCCCGACCAAAAGGAGGAGTGTTTCAAGCTTGAAGTATGCGTTTGTTAATGTATGTGCGTGTAAATATGTGTGTGTGTGTGTGTTTTTTTTTGCGTGTGTGAATATGTGTGTGAGCGTGTGTGTGTAAATGTGTGTGTTAATTAATGTGTGTGTATGTTATTAACACATATTTGACAGGGTATTTATCGCGTTATCTCGCGTATCTCTTTTTTTTTGTTTTCATATATGTACATAGCTTGGCAATCTTTTCTATATTTTTCTTATAGGGCCAGTGAGTTAATAACTGCACATTCTATTCCATCAATGATTTTTTGTGCTTGTTTTTGTCAAACGTGCTGAAATAGTCATTGAACAATACATTAGGCCAGGTGATTTGCCTACCGCATCACTTATTTGAGCAACTATTTCTCCGAAACTAAAAAAGCTAGCTTAAGCTTTTTTAGTTTCGGATTCGGATACGGGTTCACCCGTATAGTTTTCCTATACAGTTCACGATTAAAACTACTTTAGATTACGCTCGAAAATTTTTAAAACTTAAATATTTCGCAAACGGAATCTTAAAGCGAAAACAAAATGCCTTAGCAACCCCTAAATGGTTTTAAAATACCTATTGGACGATACACGACGTTCACTTTTTTTTCTTGATTTTCCAAAAAAAAAGTTGATCCCCACCTTACGTGTATTATTTTTTGTAGCGTTATCTCTGCGTTGTTATTTTATATGTCCATACAAAATAACAGTTTTCTATGACTAATAGTCTCTTCGCAAAGCCGGTGAAGGTCAGACAAAGTGAAACTAAAAGGGTTTCTTATTATATCCTAAAAACTAGCTGTTACTAGTTATAAAACGATCTGCAACTTTCACAGATTAGTAACATTTTCACTAAAGCTCTTGTCAAACGTTAAAGAGTATTGATAACACCAATTTAAAACCCTAAATGTACAAACGTGAAGCAAAAATAAGCGCGCTAACAGAGTATTATCAACCTTCTTCAGTCTACATCACAAAAAAAAATAATGGGTATGGGAAAACCACTAAATTTTTAAGCACCTTAGCGCAGAGGTCTCCAAACTTTGAAGCCTTGGGCCATAATATTTTTTTCGGTATGTTGCAAGGGCCATAACAATTTTAATTTTTCTGCCCACCTAAGCAAACACAGGCTTTTATTGCATTTCAATTACTATTGATTGTGTACTGACACTAGTCTTAAGCTGTCGCGGGCCGGATTGATGGCAATGGCGGGCCGGATGTGGCCCGCGGGCCGGAGTTTGGAGACCTCTGCCTTAGCGTAAAGTTTTGTTGAATAAATCGAGGTCCCACATAAACACGGTGAGACCTTAAGATAAACCCAGAGCTGAATTGCCCAACTCTGCGGAACGAATGGTGAAATATTTTGTGTGGTACCATAAACGTAAAGAGAAAGAATATGAGGTAGGTGAAACGTACCATACGTTATATATTACGTATTTACGTAATATACGTAATATTCTTTCCCATAACATACGGTGTATGACAATTGAAATTGTCCGTGCGTAAGGTTTCAGTTACATTATTACTGTTTAAACTAGGACAAAAAATAAAGAAAACGTAAGTAATTTTGTCTATATTCTTTAAACTACGAGTAGCACAAAAATAAAGAAAACTACTTACATTTTCTTCATTTTTGTTTAAATTTTAAACAGTTATAGATAAATTACTCGAAGACTTTCTTCTTAAACTAAATTTAACTGATAGGTGAGTTAAGTAGAAGCTAATGATTATACTAAATTCTTAATTTACAAAATCATATAATATCATACGAAGGTCCGAACTTACAAATAAATAAAATAACTCGTATAAGTTTTAAGCCGCGGGTTTCCTTCACCGTTAAGCACGTGTTAAATGTGAACTTACACTTTTCAAGAAAGAAGAAAGGTTGATAAATAGGTGCCCTAATCAACTTTATATCAATATCTTTTTTTTTAAGAATAGTAAAGATTCTCCACCGAAATAATTAAATTAATAACAATAGATAAACAAAATACCTAAATCACTTGTACCTACTGCTAATGAGGCGAACCACATGGTGAGTATTGCATAAACATGTACTTCATGTATATCCGAGACTAATTAGGTAAATACAGAACCTTATTATAAAAGTACGAACACAAGCAATGAGCATCGTTGTGAAATGAATACAACATTTTAAGATGATTTTTTAATATATTCCTAATGAATGAAAAAATCTAAATGGAACGTGAAATTAAAAACGTTTATACTAAGCTAAATAGAATCCGGATCAAAGACAAGAAACGTAGTAATCCGGTCAACAGCGCAAGCGAAGAAAAATATATTACTATGCTCACGACATTTTGACCCTAATAGCATTTAAGTATCCTTCAGATCGCGGCGGCACGTTTGACCTTACTTCGTATTTTGAAGCGCCTCCGTTTAAAATACTGAAAAAACACGCTTCATATGAACCCACCGTAATACAGTCACGAAATGTAGGAATTGTGTAGCCATTTTTAACCCCGATGCAGAAGAAGGGTGGTTTTATATGTATGATATGTGTATCTGTAACATTGTAGCGCCCAACAAGCGGTTGTTTTTTGAAGGCTGGTTTCTTAGAAAGTGTGTTTAGCTATGTCTCATGCAAAATCAGTCCGGCCGTTTGACGATTATCAGCTGTTTTCAGGTCCGAATGACGATATATTTAGGTTTTCAATTTTACATTCATAATTACAGTTTGGTAAGAATTTGAAATAACGTGTTCCAATTACATTTACAAATCGCTGTCTTAGCAAACTTCGTATCGCCTCACAACCAACTTGAACGTTGTCAAAAAACAAAGAGCTTTATTTTTTGACTTATTTAGGTAGTTTAAATTACAAGTCACAAAATAAACTTTCTGAACGCAAGTTAAACTTATTAGATTGCGATCAAGGACAGGTAACTTAGTAACAGTTTGTATGGGAAAATAAATATGTTGTATTTACTATTTTCCTTGCGATTTTCCATATTTTTTCACCATTTAAGGGGTTCCTGGACTTCCACAAATATTTTAAGATTATTTAAACATATATCTTATGCAAATATTACAAATATTGTCGAGTTTTAGCCAGACTAACGAACCGCAGCTGATTTATTTATTTATATTTATATATATATATATAGAAGAAGAGATTATTCACGTCACTTTTACGCTGTTTTTATTCAGGGACATTAAAACTCAGATATAAGTACATAGATCAAAGCAATAGTTTGCTTTTACGTTGGTATTTTAATAAGTAATGTAAATAAAAACATCCAATTTATAATAAAAGCTAACAACAAGTACGCAATTTCTATCTACACTAAAAACAAATTGAAAGCCATAGAAAAGCTCAAACAAAAGCCACAAACGAAATAATTCGTACACTACAAAAACAACTGTCCTAATGGGGCACGCTCTATCCCTTACATTTTGCAAGGGCGCTATGAGACAATACAATTCTATAATTTCCCCAAGTCATTGTTGTGTAGTCAGGCACAGGGGCGCACGGCACCTGTCTACCACATTTGTCGTGACTTGGGATCTGGGGGACCCTAACTATTCCATTGTATGCGCACCGCGCACAACACATTCAATTTTTTCTATTTGCACAAACCGGGGGAGCGTATAAGCGGTTTGTGATGACGCGAGCAAAAAGGTTGATACAGCGGCATGCAAAACCATTTAAACTTGTTTGCGTTCGTGTGGTTTACGATTTTCATTAACAACGATTGTTCCTATTAAAAATCGCATCGCGTAGAAGAAAATAAATGATTAAAAGTAACAGAGGCTAAATTTGTGTTACGACTGAAGGTTCCTGAATCAAATTCTAACTCGTTAGCAAAACTCGGAAAAGAAGTATCTAAATTGTGAGGTACTGAAGCGTAAAACGAGAAAAGTTTTATTTAAAATAACATAGGATTTTCTATATTGTGTCTCTGCTAGGAGTCCGTAGCTTCGATTCCCAGTATACATTTTGCAATACGAATTCAATATATTCTTTAAAATACTTTGTCTATTATTATCTAAAATTATGTTAGACATTGTACAAACCGCTCGAAGTCTATGGGGGGATACCCTTGTTTAGCCAATTAACAAGCAGGTACGATGTGAATATTACCATTTCGGTAAATAGCATAATTCATAATGATTGATTCGTTTAACCTCCTCCAGCACTCTAGAGGTTCGTGCTGATTTATCACATCGATGTAAATTACCACTTAGGTAATTTGCGTTTGTCATTGTGCAAATAGACAGCCTATTAAGTAGGTACATTATTATTCATTGTCAACAGTGAAATAACTAATGCAACGCCACACCGAGGGCAGCAACCCAGTAGTGGAAACGTGAGAAGTATGCCGATAGTAGAGTTCAATCGATCCGCCTCTTGGAAGAGAAACAATCATTTTAGATCGCCTTCAGATCCAGCATTTGAAGTGTTATTGCCGAAGCCCTTTTATTTAGTCTTAGCGTGGTTCGTATCAAGCAAGTTTAAACAGTTTGATTTTTTTTATATAGCCAGGAGCGACTTTTTATGTAGTTTGCACAGTTTGACTTTATATTTAGTTAGCAATAAGGTTACTTTAACTGAAAGGGGAATTTCAAGCTTGACAAAGTTTTCTCTCATATAAAATATATCGGAGTCGTAATTAAGATATGCCAAAAAGTGTCATAGATTAAGTATTATTATGTAGGTAATATCTATTTGACAAACTAGCAATGAGAAAAAAGCATTTTTACGTTTATACAATTGGTTTACAACGGACCGTACCCTGTTAATCAGACTCAACATTTAAAAGAAAATAAAACCAGTTTTAAGGTTTTCTACTTTGACCCAGATTCGGCGTCCGCTATAAATTATCGAAGATATGCACACCACAAGCTGCACAAGTGCACATACCGATTGAGACAGTAAATTTTAGATTTCTCTCTTACTGTCTTCATGAAGGGGACCTTCAACTGCGACCAGAGCGGGCTCCCTTATGGCAAATTTTAATTCTCAAAGCTTACTCGTATTTCATCATCTCAGCAGTAGGACTGCTGTCCACTGTTAGACATAGGCCACCATCAGGCGGGTTGGCGAGCTCAGTACGAAATGTCGATACACGAAAAGACGCTGGTGCCCATCTTCTGGAGTTATCTTCTTACTGCCTCCACGGGGAAGAGTGGAGAGGCAATATTCTACTACCGGCCCCATTTTTTTTTACATAATTGGCATTCATTGTAATTTTTCGAATCAACGCAAAGTATCCCTCCCGCCCGCATTGAACGCCCCGCGCTCCACTGCCGCACTGCTGCATCCCATACATATCTTTATTGGTACGTGTCAAGAAAGTCCCCTATTATTTTTTGATAGGTGACATAACCGATTCTAACTTCGCTTGTCACATCTTTACGTCACATAGTTAAGTAAATTTAGCACGTTCGGTTTATTTGAAGCACCGCTGTAAGTGGCCTGACCGCTGGAGGAGCTTAGAGCATCAGGGGCGTCGAGTCACGCCCTGCACTAAGCCTGGCTCAGGACAAGTTACGCTACATAGTGTAAACTCAACTCCCATTTACTTATGTCACATGTACAGTGAGCAATGTGTAGACTCAAAAACATGCAAATTTTTCTTTTTAATTTCGTTTGTAGGATCAGATTATCTATCGTTTTATGAAATATATAAAATTATGCTTTTTTGCAACACGAGGCATAACTTTAAATAACGCAGTAAACAGGTCTTTGACAAGAAACATTAAACGAGCTCGAAAAACTAAAATACTGAAAACTAATACCAATAAAAAATAAATTCAGAATTTTGTATGGATCGAAATAAATGAACAAAACAACATCATCATCATAATTATTTCAGCCGTAAAACTTCCACTACTGAACACAGGCCTCCCTCATGGATCGCTATAAGGGACAGTTGCCATACTCACCACGCTTGGCTGGCGGGTTGGCGAGCGCAGTATGGGATGTTGATACACGGAATGACGCTGCTGCCCATCTTCCGGAGGTAGCTCTTAGCAGGCTCTTACTGCATCCACGGGTAGGAGAGGAGGGGTAACAATCTACTGCCGCACCCCACGGCAGTGCCGTTAACTACCAAGTAAACATCGTAGGTTGATAAATAACATACATGTCACCTACAAAACAATCAGCCTTAAGGCCAGGATACTCCAAATTAGCAAAAAAAAATTTATAGACAAGCGTTATCAAGCGTTTGTTTTGATCGGGAAAAATAAATGTTGTAGTTGAATAAACGTAGTATAAGTATTGATTATTATAAAGTTATTGATTATCCAACGGTATAAAAAACGATATTTTTCACTTCACCTGATAATAGTAACGTAGGATAGTTTTTGCTCGTTTCTGTGGTTGTACTTCAAGTCTTTCAATGTCATACTCTCAAAAATCATCTCAGAACATAGGCAAAGACGTTTAGAAGAATATTCAACGGTTAGTTATTCTAAAAACCTAATTCAAATTGATTAAATGGAGTTTTTATAGAATTTAAGTAGGCCGCGCCCGCGCGCACTCCTTCAGCAGCCCGCCGCTGGAATAACCCGGCCTTAATATATTCAGGTTTACTTAACTATTGCTTGAAAACATTATTCTTAAATCAATGTCAACTGAACGACTATACAATGTTACCTGCAGACAGGCGATATTAACAAAGCTAACAATGCCATGATATGTAATCACAAAATCCAATAAAACCGGTAGCGGCCTTTCTACGAACATTACACGCCTAACTACGATCTATAAATTTATTGTAATAACGCAATAAAACCCTAGTCGACACTGGGAAAACAAGAAAAAATACATAAACGCTCCGTACGGCGATCATATTCGTAGCAATAAGTAATAATAAAGCCGGTATTTCATATAAGCGAAGTGCCTCGCTGTTACGACTTGGCGAGAACGTGAGAGGAAAGATGGCTTGCTGAGACAGCGTTTATTGGTACACCTGCTTACAAGAAGCACCTATTTTCCCGGAATAGTTTAAAAAGACAGTCTAGTGAGGCAGAAGCTACCTACGATATCTGCAAACTGCCGGCGTTCCCTGCCACGTTTCCGGTACCAGTAGAGGGCACGTCGGGAGGCAATTTAACCCAGACACCTCAAGACCCGTATTACCACAGCTATAGCTAATATTGCGTTTTCTATTTTCGCACGTGCTGTTTGTTATACGAAGTCTTATTACTGTCTTATTAATGTATTATTAATGTATTAATGTATTATTATTAGTGTCTTGGAGTCTTTTTAAAAAAAGGAATTCAAGAAATCTATTTATTAGGACATTAAAATAGATTTACACGGTAATTAGAAAATTACCATCGGACAACCGGTCAGTTCAGAGGTCGTTACCAGACTAACGGCTTGGCCGAGACATCTCGAATTTAGCTATTAAATAATGTCTATTAAGTTACAAGTAAAGAATACGCTATACATAGGAAGGGTATAACAGTGCGATATATTCCTTATTTATTGAACCACGGTTTCGTGTTTAACCTGTCGAAACCCGAGACTCTGTGTGAGTTCTACCTTGAAAATATAATCCACAGTTATAAATTCAAGACGAATCTTAAGGTATTACGAGGTATTTGCCTTTGTTATTAAAGAAAGTTCCAGCAATGCGGAACTGTGAAATAATTTATTGCAAATTCAATTTCATGTTACTATGATGATTATGCTGTTCCAGTAAACCGAAACACGTAACACTGGTATAACCTTAACTGTATGCCTCTCCACCGCCCCAACAAGGCCACTTACAATTTATCCGCCACATTCACGTACAATCCGTATGTAACAGAAGCGTTAGCTGAAAATTCCACTGTAAAGTTAGTAAATTGAAGATAGCAGAGAAGCATCCTATATTTTAACACCTGCCGCGAATGGTAGCAAGTTCTCAACAAAATTATCTTAAATCTGCAAGAGATTGCGAACTGTAAAATTTTACGTTCCGGATAAAATTAACAGACAATTCCCGTTCCGCAAACAAACGTTTTATCGTTAATTAATTCGATTTAAGACTTTTGGCAGGAACATTCTCGTATTCTTGATCTTGTTTTGGACAGCGCCTTAGCCTGGAGATGTCAGATAATATGTCCTTTGTACTTAGATCGTACTCGTTTTACGTATAGCTCGATTGACCTGATAAAGCTCAGTTTGCATTGTTCCTTTGTCCCCTTTGAAACAGAATCAGTTATTTAAATTTTATATAATTTTACCGTTAAATAACCGACATAAAAACGATATTAGTTTTGCCATTCTTTTAATGCACCTAACCGTAAAATTACAATTAAAATGTTGACTTGGTCTCTCATTTTGTCAATAAACTCGTGGAGACTAATCTCCGATATAGCCACATAATCAATACGTCATCATCATCATCATCATTTCTGCAGTAAAGCGTCCACTATTCACACTAACACAAGCCTTCCCCCCATAAAGGGTAGTTGCCATACTCACACCGCAGGCGGGTTGGCGAGCGCAGTACCTACGGGATGTTGATACACGGAAAGACGCTGCTGCCCATCTCCCGGAGGACCTTTAGCAGGCTCTTACTGCCTCCATGGGTATGAGAGGAGGGTTAACATTCTACTGCCGGATATATAACATAGTATTTTATATTCCTTTTTAAATCTGATAAGAGTTTGTTTTTCCACAAGTGAAGAGGTCTAAGCGGGCACAAACCCTATCAGTTTAAACGAAACGCATTGTTATAATTTTGCATAATAATTAATAATCTTATAATTTAAAAATTAATAAATAAAGAAAGCAGCAGAGTCCCTGCAACTTTCTTTATTCATTATCGAACTAAAACCATCTTAATTTATTTTACGATAAAATTTAAACATCTTTGATGGAATTTGCCCGTCATTTTCATTAAGGAAATGTTAAGGTATTGGCTACTAAGGTATTTACTAAGTAATTAAAAAAAATATTAATTATCAATAATTCAGTGCTACCTACTCGTATTTCACCATTAACTTCGATTTGGTTAAAATATGGCGAACTTCAGAAACAAAAAACATATTAATTATCGAAGCTAATTATCGAAGATAATTAATGTTGACGACATCTGCGTGTTTTTTTGTCACCTTTTTTTGTCTGTGAACTGTTTCATAATATCACGATAAAACAGGATTGACTAGATAACTTCTCAGGTAATCGCCTAATGATCATAACCATGTGCTCTAAACGAACTATTCGATGAAACATGCAACTTTATTCCTCAGATGAATAGAATGAACGCCACAGTGGCCACGGTTTGGAAAGCTTTGACAAACTCAATTCTGAGACAATAGGAACCAGTCCTACTGGGATTTGGTCTGGTTTATTGTTGATTTGTTTACGCGTGGTGATCACCGGCAAAAGTTTGCGAATAATATCTGTTCACTAAAATTATGTTACAGTAAGCAAGGCGCCGCATGTTTACTGTATTTCTTAGTACCATATAACTGCCAACTCATGCTTCTTCACAAGCCATTACCTTCCCGCCCTTTCATTGAAACGGTTCAACTCACTTACAAGCACGGTAATTAACTAAACCTTGAACTTTAAACATTAGCTAATATACCCGCGGCGATGCAGACTCCGCTCTAACAGATACAATATTCTACGCTACGTAGAGCTTGACCGAGGCTAGGAATTATAGTGCAATCATAATATTTCCGACCTCTTTCACCCTAAGTGAATCATTTCTGTGGAAGCGCCGATATATTTACGTCTTGCCTCCGCTTGGATATCAATATCGTAAAAGCACAAAACGAAATATGAAATAATTTATAACAAGAATAATTTAGGTACGTTTAGCTAAAAAAGAGTCGTGTTTTTATGAAAGGCATTATCAATCATACCATTTCGGCGACATAAGTGGACCCTCCTCGTACGAGCTCAAAGTTCCATTACTCACGAAGCCACGCCCGGTGCTGATACCCACTCCCTCAGTCTCTATTATTATACCTTATTCTGATATCCATTACTAACAAAGGGAGTAAATTGAGCTATCATATCAAATAGCGGCTATGGAACCTATGAAGGACCATTGGAGTCAACTATTTAACGGTCATAAGAAAAATACTATACGGGCTATTTCGATTGTTTCCCGCACTCTATTGTGCTCGGTAAAATAACAGACGGTTGTAACCTACTTCGCCCATTGTATTTAAACTGAGTTATCTATACGTCGGTGCTCTTGCAAAACGTATGTTCGAGAACAAGTAACTTCCAGATATCTGTGGAAAAGTTATGGATGGAAACTAAAAGGATTTGCACCGAAATCGAAACAGCCATTGGCAAGTTCGTTCTGGTTCCGATTTTGGTGACAGCTGCTAGTTAGAGCTTTTACACGAAAATAAATGGAATGGAACTCTAATTTTGTCGGTATTAAAGAGCGGTAAAGGCCCATAAAAATCTTTATAGGAACAAAAAGGCTTAATCGTAAACGTCGATGTTACGAATTAATTATTCACTTGGTGTTGTAATTAGAATTTCCTACAAAACCTTTGTACAATCTGAACCACGCCAGCGTCCAGCGAGCTATGTTTTTTTGAATTAAACTTACCTACTGCCCGTTCCAAGATAACTTTATTTCCTCTTCAAGCTTTAACTACCGTTTTAATCTTAAGTTAAATTGAAACTTAACTTGGCAAGCATTAGCTGTAGGTTTCTATATTTTTACCCTATGAGCAGACTAAAAATAGGTGTAGGTGTGGTAGTGTATAGATAGCAATGATTTACCATTTTTATAGTTTCGACTCAAGGGTTATTTGTTAAGTAACGTCACATATAAATCAAAATAACTGTTATTGGCGTGTGTCAGTTATGTAAAAGATGAAATATATGAGTATATGAAATAATATTTTTACGTGCCTAGTCAGTTTTTGGAAAATGTTCATGCTTATAATTGTGGACGATGTTCCTATTGTTATACGCCTGAAACCCATGGAACATAAAAATAAACAAATACAGTACCCAACACTAACCGGGCACTTTGCCAATGAGTCACAGCTATAAAAACTAAACATCCTCAGTAAAATACTCAAATTAAATTATAATTTCAAATATAGCGTAAGAAGTGACGACGTGTAGAGATTTTATGACGGTGAGAGCGAGTGATTCTTGAAACTTATGGCCCCAATAAACCCGCTCGGGAAGAGTAGTCGACATAGCAGAAATCTCCCCACTCCGCCGACAGAAGCCTTCCGAATTACCAAAATTTGTCGTCAATTCATGTAATGACGACAGCGAGTTCTGTGTGCCCCGATATCATAAATAATATGATTTATTCGATGCTACAATAGCTGCGCTTCACAATCGCTCTTTTAACGGTTTGTTTGTATTGTTACCAGGAAATATATGACGTATATTTGCAATTTTAATAATTCTCTTTAACTATAACGAGCTGATGTGGATCGTAAAATGTTAAAACCAGCTAACATACAGGTTGTTTTATAATATGTATTATATGAATCCGAAACAAGTAGTTTTGAACGGGAATTCGTATTTTTTTTTAATATTGGTAAATATTTTTATTTACAATTTACTATTCATACCATACTAGTTAGTATGATGTGAAGATATCCGGAAAAAGTCTCAGAACTAATGTTAATATTTGAGGTAGTCAGAATAATCCTCTTTTAGCTTATTAGTAGTTAAGGCCTTTACATCTATTATAGATTATTTATACAGCATCAGCAGCTGGTATGCACTGAAAAAAATCCAGCCAATCAAGCATGACATTTTACTTGATAGAAAAAAAAATGAATGAAACAATCAAAAACTAATAAAACTAGATTAATCACTATTTATTGTCACAATAAAGGTGAAATGATCAACTTTTCTATAACATTCACTTCATAAAAGGAATAAAGATATCATGATTATGTTATTGTAAACATGGTTTTATTGTAAATGTAAACATACAAATATTTGATTCGAGTATCGAACAGAATCAAATTAATCAAGTTACCAATACACAGTAATCAGGTCCATTGATTGTAGAGATCCCTACCTCTCAGTGTTTACATTTAACAGAACTAGATGTCGCAACTAGAAAAATTAGAACGCGCTATCGAAGTGTTTCACCCATTTACTTAGGTCTCGGGTCTAACTTTTTGTGATTTGACCATATACAACTACCACTCCTAAGAGCGGCGCGTACCTAGCTTCACCCTTGTTTGGACTAGCAGCGTATTGAAAGTTGAGACACCCTCTGTAGTTAAATTTGGTTAATTTGATTATATGTTCTTTATTCCATCTTCATGCCCTCTCATTTGACGAAATCCCGCTCACACCCGCTATATTATATATAACTTTACTTTATAAAATTAAGCATACACATTACTGAAACTACTAAAATACTTGATAACCATTACCACGTTCGTTGTAAATTCAATCAACATAAATCATTGGAATGTTAACCAAACTTGATTGTATTGACAATTACTTTGTTTGATATCATCAAGACAACTTGTCTGTTGCTTATTCAACATAACTTTATTGCCATAATCGTATTACTTTATGTGCTCGTATATAAACAAGTTCCTTGATAGCTGCAAACATTTTTTTTATCAATGTTAGCAAGTTTTTTTTTCAGTGTGTATACTGGTCAGGACACTGCAGTGCCTGGGACATTATTAGAAGGATTGTAGGCTTGCCCAGCACCTACATCAAACATCCTCCTAGCTTAGTCGGCTATTAGTCAGAGAAAAGAACAGGTCAATACGTCTGAAGCTGGCCAAGCCGCGGGTTTCCTTACGATGTTTTAGGCTTAGTATGCATTTTATCTCTGTATAATTATATGGACTGTTGCAGGAGCAATCGCATAGCTTTTGTAAAAGCAGTACAATTCACCTCGTTCATGAAATGATGCAACGGACATAAATAAATGAGGAGCCATAGTAAATAGTCAGCGACAGTAATACTCCGCAGTGCATTGGGGCGATCTCTCATCATGAATTCCCCAGGGCGTTCGTTAAATGTAGGCCACGAAGTTCCAACCGGCCGTCGCCAGGCAGAATATTGCTTTGTCACTTGGCTACGTCGCACAGCTTCCCTGAGCCCAAGTAATTGGAAATACTTGAAATAGACGACTTAAAGCAACATCGCGGCGCTCCGGCCCGGCCCGCTCAGTTCGACGCCCGCTAAAACAATATTCACGTTTAAACCGAACAGCTGTCGTGTTACAGGATTACAGTTTACGTACAGAGATTTACTTGAACAATCAGTCTAAATAAACACTTGAGCACCTAATACAAATGCGTTTAGAGCACAGGCAACAGCTTGCAATTTGCAATTGCATAGCATTTTTGGTAACTTGCCACTGATTCAGTGGCGTACGAGGACGGTACTTGTGAAGTTGTTGAAGAATACCTTCTTATAAGCACTGTTTAGGCTAACAAGTCAGCAAATTTTTGAACTTATTGACAAATTAAATCAATTCACAAAAATAATTAATGGATCGGTGCGAACGTAACGCTTTAGGATTTTCAATGCTTTTTTTTACCTTACGAGGAATTGATTCAACTTTGGCATTAAAACTACACGTTTAATAATCTGAGTAATACAAGACATGACTCATTAATGTTTTGTGTTACTCAGTACCTCACTTGAAGTATATCTATTTATAGTCCAGACAAAATAGACATAAAAATGTTCTGAAATTGGATTAATTGCCAACAAGGTGGACTTTTGGGTAGTTCCGTATTCATCCTATGACGTCACAACACATTCATGTTTTATTCCTAACTCAACCGATTTTTGTTCGTAATTCAACCGACAGCAATTATTTGATTTTTTCATCTTTATTCATCCCACAAGTTTTCCTAACTCAACCAATTGCGAATTCAACAAATAAATAAAACCGGACAAGTGCAAGCTGGACTCGCCCACCGAGGGTTCCGTAGGTATGTATGTAGGAACATAATATGATATTTATTATGTTCCTACATACATACCTACATACCTAAAAATTTTAAAATTGCACAAAAAGATTCGGTCACCCATCCAATTTATGACCGCGCGTTGCTTAACCTCGATGATTGATTTCGTACTTTTTTAGGACGATTTTTTTTATTTCATTGCAAATTTATAGTTTTTAGATTTTTCTCTGTATTTACAGTATAAGACGATATATGTATGTACCTTGCCAAATTTCTTAGTTCTAGGTAGTACCCTATGAATTTTGATTTCTTTGAGAATCCCGAAACATGCATTTTTTGCGACATAAACGGCCGTAGTTTTTTTTCAGGTTATTGATTTTTTCACAGCTTAAAGAGGCTGTAGATTTGAGTGGTAATTTTTGAGGTACGGAACCCTAAAAAGAAGGTTTGTGTGTACGGTCCGCAAGGTAAATTTGAATACGTCATTACAAAAGCGTCAAGTTTAGATATATTAAGGGTGTCAGCTCGGAATGAGAGATAATAAGCTGTAAACCCGTATATACTTTCATATTGGTGTTTTAAAATGGGACTCAAATGTCTTATTATAAGGGTCTGCGCCGTAAGCTATTCACCTGTCAAAGGTCACAAAAACCAGTTTTTTTTATCTTTTTCTTGTAAACGAAATATTTTATCAAAAAGTGAGTTTCCGAAAATTGTTGCTGATGTATTAATATACAAGAATTTTCCATACACTTTTCCTCCTGACAGTTAGCAATACTGAGATAATGTGAATCTAGAAATAGAAGATAAATAGTATTCCACGAAAATACACAAATTCCCTAACCACCTTGTCAGGTAGAGTACCCAGCGATTTTTTTTTAATGTGGTTTGCTTGGCAGGCCTGGCCCACGATCTTTTGAGGCTCATTCTGTGCCCCGTGCCCCATCCCCCTTACTCACCCTACCTTGCCCTCTGCGACTATTTTTTCCCCGAATGAAATTAGACATGAAAGGAAAGCTTTTTGCCAACATTACAAAAGTGAAGAAAAAAATGTTTTAAGCAATGGAATAAAAGATTAAACAAGTTTATAAGTGCCGGTGGAGATTACTTTAAAGGGAATTGAAGATTTATTGTTTAACAATTAAATACTAGTACATAAATTATAATAAAATTAGATCAGTTCCTTTTGAGTGTACCCCCTCGTATGTGACCATATTATAGTTAACTAGCTGTCCCGCGCAACTTCGTCTGTGTCACATAAGAGAGAAAAAGAGTTGGTCGTAGGCACCTATAATTCTATTCTAAAGGCAATGAAACTTTCCTAGTTTTATCTACGGTTCTCAAAACCATTAAAACTAAATTTGTTAAAGTATTTGAAGACTGCTGTGGGGTGCCGGCAGTAGAATGTCACCCCTCCTCTCATGCCAGTGGATGCAGTAAGAGCCTGCTAAGGGATACCTCCGGAAGATCTTTCCGTGTATTAACATATTTTACTGCGCTCGCCAACCATGAGGCCTGTGTTCAGTGGTGTAGTTGTCAGTAGTGGTCGTTTTACGGCTGAAATGATGATGATGATGATGATTTTAAGGTTTATAACCGCCCGCGCACTTCATTCCGCATAGCGAAAATGCGCGCAGTAAAACTATGGTTTATTCTAAGATAAATATTCCTTGAATTCGAATGGTGTAATACACAATTTATGGGCGTTTTTAAAAAAAAATTTGCACCCAGCAATGTGTTGTCCACTATTTTCGAAAACAAATTTCTCGGCAACCTTAACAAATTTTACTAGTAAAGTAATATTTCTACAACAGAAATGATTATATAATAAGTTACCTATACACATTGTAAAAATTTAAATATTGTCGAAAATGTGATACAAAAGAACACAATTTTATATGTCCAATTAAAAAGTTACTAAATGGAACGAATTGAATAAATTACGATTGAAAATAGATTGATATTATTGATATTTTCTGTGTTTATTTTCGTGTATCTATAGAAATTTCATTAAATTTAGTTAATTTATTTTATAATCTATAGGTTTATCATCAAATTCGTGCAGACTTCCGTTCATCAGAAATAAGGTTTCCACATAAGTAACGGGCCCATTTTATTTTTTAAAAATGTCCCTATTTTTATTAAGGTACGGGTCGATACTATGTTTATAAAAACACCTTCGCAAATAATGCATAATTTTAGAACCAATTTTAATACCATAAAAAAGGTTATAGTAAGTCAACCTTAATAGATATTTTTAGAACTTTTTAAGGGAAAATGCTTGGCTTAACATTACCGATGGGATGGTACGACCCCGAAAAATGCAGAATGACCTATAACGCCGATACAACTGCGAACGTACAAACGGTAAATACCAGCGATGGAATTAAAACTGATGAATAAATAAACGATAACAGCCGACTTGGGACCGGAAGGGGTCGAAATAAATAACCGCAAAAATAAGAAATCGTGGCGATAAAACTGCCAAGAGTTCTGAAGAACTAGTACACGGTGAATACATTATTATCACTTATTGTTACCGGGCGGGAAAAAAACAAAATTGCTTTTCTCGGTACTGTGAAGACATGGAGGAGCCTTACCAGCATAGGGTTATACCGGCGAGATATTTGGTATTTAAGATATGAGCTAGTTCCGTATTTTTTCGTATTACGAGTACCTTTGCTGAATAATTCGAGTCCAATTAAGAATTACTTAATCTACGAGTAAGATTCAGTGTTTTTAACATCTGGCGTTGAGTGCGCGAGGTTCGTAGAGGTTCTACGGTAGCTGTAGCAATCGTAGCACAATACTCGTAGCACTCAGAATAATACTAGGTACATACATCTGAAATTTTCAAATGATAAGATGATGCAGATGGACAAAGGCGTTGACAGAATGGCGGCCCCGCCAAATTTATAGCCACCAATGTCACATTTTCAGAGTAGCGGTAAGCCAAACAGGGCAGTAGGCGCAGGGTCGGAAAAAAATGCCCTGATATAGATGGCCTATACCCAGCAGTGTGTATATGTGGGCCGATATATAAAATAAATAAAAAATTAACGGATGAATTTAAAAATCAACAATTCACGAAAGCTTTTTATATCGCATGTTCGTTAATCTTAATTATAAAGTTGCACTTTATAATTATGACTAACGAATTTTCAGAATTCAGAATAATTTACATCAACTTGGTTAATTATTTATCGGATACGATTTACCTACATATTACAGATCATTAACCCGGTAAGCTTAATTGCAAAAAATATGAAAATGTATTGATTTCCGCATGATTCCATCTTTCTCGTTATAAAATTTCTTGAATAATTCACCATTCGTAATGAGGGAGGAAATTTAAAAAGTTTTAGGGACTTTTTCATTGAGCTTCTCATTTTAAGAGAGTCCCGCTATATTTTATCGGGGTTCTATTAAATATCTTGGTTTTATAAGGGCTTTGCCGACCTCAGTGGCTCAATTGGTATTATAGCCGGCTGAAACGCAAGAGTGCGGGTTCACTGCTCGCAAGAGGAGAAATGCTTGATTTTTTGCTTATATTTGTCTCTGGTCTGGGTATTTTTCTTCATGTGTTAAGAATGAATTTACAAAGAAATATAATTCAAGTTTTCTACCATCATCTAGTAAAAACACAAGCTCTTCTTACTTTAAGCTATAATGGTGCTATGTGAAAAGTCCAGCATTATTTATTTATTTATAAGATACAGTAGGTAAAGCTAGACCGCGGTCAGATAAATATTAAGTTCGGGATATCATAATCGTAACTAACAATTTACAATAGGACGTTGGGATACAGCAATATAACTAATCATTTGAGCATGAGTTTCATAGCCGGGCCATTTATTCGGTGGTCTAATAAAGAAAACAAACGATGATATAGCTTTATGCGCCGCTGTTGATATTTTGTACATATTCATATGGTTCCTTGGGCGTACGAGTAGTTGGGTTAGAAATTGCAAAAGATAGTAAAAAATCAGTTTACAACTGTCCACGTCAGACGAATGTTGTCTAAAAATACCGTTCTGCTTGCTTCCGTTATTAGAAACTTTGACATTTCAAGGCTCTTTTCTTATTAAGTTCTTTATTAACTTTGATAAAGCCGTGGGGTGCCGGCAGAAGAATGTTACCCCTCCTCTCATGCCCGTGGATTCAGTAAGAGCCTGCTAAGGGATACCTCCTGAATATGGGCAGCAGCGTCTTTCCGCGTATCAACATCCCGTACTGCGCTCGCCAACCCGACTGCCAAGCGTGGTGAGTATGGCAACTACCCCTAATGGAGAGTTATGTGTTCAGTAGTGGATGTTTTACGGCTGAAATGAAAAATGAACTTAACTAATAATAATGGTAAGGGGGCCGGTGACATTACACGCAAATGAGACCTTACAACTCTGTCTTATTGTGACGGGTGCAATGCAATCAACGTTGGTCACGTGCTTAGTGAAAGTGATCACCGCGCTATTGCAGTTGTAATAGGTAAAGGTTACCACTTAACACATCAGGTGGACCTTCGGTTTGTCTCGTCATAAAATAGTAAAATAAAATATATGTGTTACACGAAAAAGTTAAATCAAGCTAGAGTGAGCGCACAGTAGTAGATAGTTAGATATACTACTACCGTAACGATACGTATATTGGCAAACATGTTGAGTCCTTGTAAGAAAAGCGAAAATCAATGCCGAGGAACCCACAGCTGTGTTAATCATTTTCATAAGATTAATTATTATTAGGGAAAAAGCTCCGTAGTGTTGGCAGTAATTATTTATATAAGATGGAGGTGCTGCTTAAATAGTTCTAGATACAACACAAATTAAATGAGGTTGGCAACATTCTCAACAAGGTCGTAGACCCTCGTGATTAAATTATAGAGTCCCTGTAGAGGATTAATTCGGGTACTGTTTAACCTAGAGGTTATTACATGACACGGAAACCATGCGACCAAAACTAACAGGGCCTACAGATCAGTGACATAAGGTAATCCTTTGTAGTGCTAACAGTAGCACTATGGTGATTGTCTTTGATACACTAGCAATATGCATCTCCCGAAATTGTTAACCTAATAACAATAGCAACAAATAAATTGATTAATTGGCAACGGCACCAAATGTGAACCAGTTAAAATAATAAATAAATAAATAAATAAATAATGCTGGACAATCCACACAGCATCATCTAGCCCCAAGGTAAGCAGAGCTTGTGTTATGGGTACTACGAGTAGATGACTGATATACTTAATACATTAAACTACATAGATAGATATTTTTACTATACATAGAAAAACATCCAGAACACCCTGAACAAATGAATCTGCAGATCGTACAGACATTTGTCCCGAGGCGGGAATCGAATAAGTGAATCGATAAGTAAATAAGTAAGGCCTTTACATCCATTATAGAATAAGGATAAAAGAATGGAGATCCATGAGGGAGGCCTGTTCAGTAGTGGACTTTTTACGGCTGGAATGATGATTTGACTATTTATAAAGCCATTATCGTGTAACATCCTGCTTTACTGAACCATAATTCCTTCCATTCAAACCCTCATTAAGAAAATAATTAGTGTTCAGTAATTGTAGCAAATCTTGCTAGAAATCGAAAACCGCTAGGCTGGTGCGACGTGACCGCGCCGTCGGCAATCAGTATGCGCGGCGCCACACACACTCGCCGCGTCTCCACACACCACCGGCTGCAATATGCTGAAATTGGTACGTGGCCAGGAGACACAATATTCACATTGAATCCACCATTTATTTTGGAATAATATCACCTACATACCACTAAACATTTATCGGCGGAAACTACTGCATATCGCTTTTATCCCAGTCACGGACGCGGTAAGTGTTTCTCGAGCATACTACTCGTCAGTATGCTCTTCGACCTACCATAAACATCACTAAGAATCTCTAGAATACTCAAGAAAATCTTTTCAACAATTCCCGTCTCATCTAAATACATTCCATTCAAGTTACATGAAGGAAATTCAGTACATTAGAGCACTAAGATCCTGGCCCCGCGTCATTGTATACGCGAGACAGATATAGGGATGAGTGGCTTAACCGGATTAGGGTCTGTGGGGCTGATTATTCTACCGGTTGATTTACGATGACGCGATACCGCCGCGCCCGCGTCGACCTGCTCGCCTAATAGAGAACTACACGAAAACGGACAATTTATAGTGTCGCACATGCCGATAGGATCATTTACCGCAAGGGAAACCGTGAAATATGAGCGCCCCTGTCGACGTGTGCACACGACGAGGGTGAACATCTCTGTTCTTCGAATGGAGGTGAACTAAGAAAGTTTTCAACATTATGTACATTTACAAGAGAGAAAAAGACATTTAAATGCGGGCTGCGGCAGTGATTAGCTAAAGGACGGGACGCCTTTCGACCCGACCTTCCATCGCACGTGAATTGAAACGAAACCTAGCGACGGGCATTATCTTAAATACCTTTTTTTCTAAGCCGTTTAAATGAGAATCCGCTTTAGAATTGCAAAATTAGCTTCATGAAAGTAAAATGAGACATATTCGAAATGTTTTTTTAGTATTATCACATTGGAACAAAAATTATACCGGCGCCTGATATCAACGAGGGTTTGTTTATCGTCCGTAATGAATAAATATTTAATAACGTTATACTTACATTTCGATGTGAAAATACCCTAGTACTTACGTAGTAATAATCGATTATTTACTTAGGACCGGGCCATCAAAACCTGTTTAAGTAGTGTCTCAGGGAAAGTATAATTTTAATTTGAGGGTAGGTGTAATTAAATAGTGTGTATGAAGAGCGTACCTGAGTTGGGTTGGTTGTCGGAGTTCGGTCGCGCCGAGGGGGCGCCGTCGCGGGCCTCCACTTCCAGCGCGTAGGCTCCTTGCTTTTCCCTGTCGAACACCACCTTTGTGAAGATCTCCCCAGTCTGCATGCTGATCTCGAAGAAATCCTTGCCTTCGTTCCTCGGCGAATCGACGATGTAGTAGTACACCTACGATCAAAACAAACGCCTGATTTATTCATAAGGTACACACAAAATACGATCAGTGCCTCGGGATTTCCGCCCTTTGTTTGCTTTATTATAGTTACGATTGGCGAGACGTAGACAATTTGTGAGAAAAATAGGTTAACGGAGTGATAATGGTAATGGACTTCAGGATGGGTAGAGTTATTCGAATTCGGCAAGAAAGAAGTTATTAAGAAAGCTTACGATCACAAATCAATAACCGGTATCGGAATTAGTGTATGATAATAGCGTAGGGAACCTCGGCTATTTTGTGAAAATTAATACGCTTCTACTGATAATGTTTTTTTTTTATATATATACATATATATAATTATATAGTAGTGTACAAATAATACATAATTGTACCCTAATAATATTACAATCTAGGCGAATGAGCAATTTAACTTAATTTTATAAAAAAACTACTGGTAATGTGAGGCGAAATTGTTTCAGTGTCCGAAAAGCCGTTGGATAGCCTCGTAAACACGTTCCAATATTAATTCATAGCGGAAAAGAGGCTCGAGCGCGACATGTCATCAAAATACACGCCCATCCGGGACACGACGCCTGACACTGTCATATGTGACACATGTCGAATTAGATACCTACGTATGTATCTTTTTACCGAAAATCGGGATGAAAATGATTTCAAACGGTAAATATACGTGGTTAGTTAACATGTAGATAGTATTGATAGTATTAAAGATCGTCGAGAATACATTTTTACGTGAATTATGTATCCCTTATAAATATTTAGATACAAGCTGGGTAATATCGGACGCGAATTTTGATCTTGTTCTGGAAATACCTGTTGACGTAAATGCGCTATAACGGAAAACCCGAAACAATCTTCAGAATTGGATTTTAGTCTGTTGCAGATTTTAATAGCGTAAATTCTGCTTTGATTATTTAATATATTCTGTAGATCCATCAGTTTTCAGAGATTGCAAAACAGAAGTATATTGGTGAAAAGCGAAAAGGAAGTATGAGAACTAAAAGACAAAAACTACACTTCCTCCATTTTGAGGGTTTCCAACCTCAAGGGGAAAAACCGGAACCCTTATAGGATCACTCGTTTTCCTATCTGTCTGTCAAAATTCCTTTACTACGAAACGGCTAAAGGTATCAACTTAAATTTCATATCACCCATCGAGGTCTGTGAGCAAATTATGGTTATTTAAAATCGAACTTCTACCTCAGGGCATTCAGAAGTTAAAGCGACAATTGTAAAATGTTTGTATGAAAATGGCAAAAATGGAAATCCCCTAGGGCACTTCCAGATGTCTCACGACTCTTAAATTTGGAATGCTGAGACCTTTTGTGGCACAGGTAAAGGAAAACCTCTAAAATTTTGGATTTGTATCTAATCCCCATAATACCGTATTGAAGTTTGAAAAGTTTGAAATTTGAAAAGGGTTGATAAATTCAAGACTAATTTAATGATTTCCTGATTTGAAATACGTCCTATTTTAAATCAGGAAAAATCATACAAATGGAAGTCACAGGAAAAGCAAAACTTCTAAAATTTTGTATTTTTATAACCCCATAATACCGTATTGAAGTTTGAAACGCTTGAAATTCGAAAAGTGTTGAATTCAAGATTTATTTAATGGTCGGAGGTATTTCAAATCAGGAAATATACAAATGGAGTCTTATAAATTCTAAAATTAATTTTATGCGTAATTTTAACATCTAATTCCGGAGTAGCGAGTCTCGCTCGCACTTGTCCATTCTTAAAACACATTTATCCGAATATTATCGTGTCAATTACCTCTATTCGTTTTTAAACATTTATCCGAAAGACAACTTGTCCGTTTTATTAGTAAAAACATTGTAATTAATCTGTCATACTCCACAGAATCACTTATTTCTCCACAGAAGCCGTGTTGACCGAGTGGTACACCCGATATTCAATCCGAAGGTCGTGGGACTTTTATTTCTTGAAAAATGTATGTGCACACTTAACACGTGCTTTAACGGTGAAGGAAACATCGTGAGGGACACAGAGTTAACGATTTGAAGATTGCCAACCAAATTCAATTTAGAGAGTTGAATTAAATTAATAAGAAAAAGAAACTTGCAAAAATATTACTTTCATAGATCATCGTTTCAAATCACGGGCGATTAGTCGGAAACTCAGGTAATTTATCTCTTTAGACTTGGTTTTTATTAGCATAAATCCAAGAGAGTAACAATTTCTTTGAAATCTCAAGGGGAAATTAGCGTCCTACAAATGCTTACAACTTCAATGAAAGGATTTGCATTACATTACATACAATTTTTCTAACAACCAATTATACGAGCGAAACATGCTTGCCCTAATAACGCATGACAGATACATATATTGAATCTGCTGGTGTTTCAGCTAATCTAATAGGCATGTGAATAATTACCCACCATCAAATAAATAATGCTGGAGATTTAACACGTCACAATCTAGACTCAAAGTAAGCAGAGCTTAATTTTAGGAAACAAATTACTGAAGGAATGCAGTTTAATATATTTTTGATGCATAGTTATGTTCACTGATAGAATAATAAGAGACAACAATATTAAAGCACGTTCAGGCAATAAATGCCTGCAGAAGAGAATGGTTAAGGAAGTTATGCTTTCTTGCCGAGTTGTTAAGTCACGTATAGATACGAGTATGTTTTATACCACATAACCTCCAAATTTTTAGGCTGTTATTTTGACATAACTAAAATACAGTTAGTTTTATTTGACGACCCCTGTGGCGCAGCGGGCGAAGGCCAGCCTGCGACGCAAGAGGTTGCGGGTTCGATTCCCGCCCGGAACAAATGTCTGTATGATCTGCAGATATTTGTTGAGGGTGTTCTGGGTATTTTTCTATATATAATAAAAAATATCTATCTACCTACCCTATGTATAATGTATTAAGTAGGTATGTCTATTCTATTCTATTCTATGTCAGTCATTTAGTATCCATAACACAATATCTGCTTAGCTTGGGACTAGATGATGCTGTGTGAATTGTCCAGCATTATTTATTTTATTTATTTTTTATTTTATTATTTATGACTAGCTGACCCGTGCCCACTTCGTTGGGCGGTAAAAAAAATTACTGGTGATGATTGTCTTTCAGGAGTTCCAATCCGAGATATAAGTCAACTTATAACTGCCCATGTGAAAAACATTGCTTTCTCATGTACACACCTGAGAATTTTTGACCCTGGGACTTATTAATCGTGAGAGCAAAAGAGATCTTGACAGGATACTGTAGCCTTAAGTAAAAGATAGACGTGTTGTTTAAGAAAAAAACCGTCAATTATATGCAATAAAAGGGAAAAGTATTTTGTTTAAACACTTAGAAGATAAATTTACTAATTTTGATACGAATTTATAATTGTCGATAATTTGACCAACAAAACGTCACATAACGATTTAAATTATTAATTAAATATAAAATCTACTTTTTGTAACTTTAATATAAAAGTTAGACATAGGCTGTCGCTGACTTTTTTGTAGGCATTATCAAGCTGTAAAACTTTTCTCTAGAACTCAATCTAATATCTCTCATCATTAAGGCAGCGTTCGTAAGAAACGTTTTCGTTCGACCGTTTTTCCTCCGACTTACTTTGCAAACCAGACTGCCACAAAAAAGTATTTTATTTTTAGGGTTAAATTATAGCCTATGACACTCAAAAATAAATAATGTGGCTTTCTATAAGTAAAAGATTTTTTGAAATCGGTTTAGTATGTAGTAGAGATTACTCCCTACAACCTCACAAACTTTACCTCTTTATAATATTAGTATAGATTTCCCGACGTTTCGGGCGCATTGCGGAGTTAATTGGGTTAAACTACCGTTGCAACTTTTTAATTGTAATTATTTTATTCGATAACTTCAATGGGCTAAGATAGGCACAGAGTGGGACCCACAAATTCAGAGACCACGCGGCCGGCCCAAGCGTAGGTGGCGGGATGAACTTCTATTGCCCACTGACTATCGCTCTAGACCGAGACGAGTGGAGAAAGGGAAGGGAGTTAATCTCGCATATCTATGACGCTTGGGAGAAGTCGCAAGACGCTATAGGTGTTTTTTGCGACCTTTCAAAAGCATTTGACTGTGTACACCATGAAACATTGATCGGGAAATTGCACCACTATGGTGTTAGAGATATCTCTTTGGATCTACTTAATTCTCATCTCAGTAACAGGATACAAAGAGTTGATGTTAATGGAAAACGTTCTTCGGGATCTGTAGTTACAATGGGTGTACCGCAGGGATCAATTCTTGGCCCTTTTCTATTTTTAATTTACATTAATGATCTACCTCATCTTGTCAAAAACAATCATGAGACTGTATTGTTTGATGATGACACTTCACTTTTGTTCAAAATGAAACGATGTACCACCGATTATGATAAGGTGAATAATGCAATCTCAAAAGTTGTTAATTGGTTTAATGTCAATAACCTATTACTTAATGGAAATAAAACAAAATGTATTAGATTTACTCTCCCGAATGTAAAACAGGCTGATGCCAACATTAAATTGAAAGGTGAAAGTTTAAACCTTGTAGAAAAAACTGTATTTTTAGGCATAACTTTGGACAATAAGCTTCAATGGGGCCCGCATATAGAACAACTATCGGGTAGGCTTAGTTCTGCAGCATATGCAGTCAAAAAAATCCGCCTTCTTACAGACGTAGATACCGCTAGACTCGTTTACTTCAGCTATTTCCACACAATTATGTCTTATGGCTTACTGCTGTGGGGATGTGCTGCAGATATAGACACCGTATTTGTGCTGCAGAAGAGGGCTATTCGTTCTATCTACAATATGGGTCCCAGAGAATCACTTCGCACTAAATTTAAAGAAATAAATATAATGACAGTAGCTTGTCAATATATTTATAAGAACCTGTTGTACACCCATAAAAATATTACTTCGTTTAAGAAGAACAGGGACAATCACAATGTAAATACAAGAAATAAGAATAAACTCACTGTGCCCACAACTAGGCTCCATAAGGTTAAAATATCTTTTAAAGGGCAATGTATACGCTTCTACAACAAACTCCCAAGTGAGTTGCAGAAGTTATCATTGAATAAATTCAAAAACATTATCAAATGCAATCTGTGCAATAAAGCTTATTATAAAATATCAGATTACCTAGAGGACAAAACCACTTGGGACGGAATCTGCTCCAACTCCGTCAAACGTAACATAAGACAAAATCAAATTGTTAAATAATGACTATAACGACCGAGTTAGGTTCTTCTGTTCGCTTCTTTTCCTAACTCGCGTGTCATCTGAAGTGAACAGATTCAATTATGTGCTTTATTCTATTTATTTGTGTTGTTTTATTTTGTAAGTTCTGACGCGTCAATAAGGTCCATGCGGCCGCACTGAATAAAGTATTTTTTGAATTAGAATTTGGAGGCCTTTGTCCAGCGGTGGGATCCGATAGGCTATAAGATTAGATCAGAATTTCAATTGGTGCACACTAAATAAAAATAATAAATAATGCTTGACGCTACACAAAGCAACATCTTATCCCAAACTTAGTATAATAGCTCGTACTATTATGGTAACTAGATGATTGATGGTTGGTTTTTTTTTCTTAATCTCTTGCCTATCAGCCGGGTATTAGACAAACTCAGCCACTGAGGTTGTTTCACCTTTGCTATAACTATAAGACTATTGTATTATCATCATCACCTCAGCAATAGGACTGCTGTCCACGTCCACTGCTGGACATTGTCCTCCCTCATCTCATGGAGATCGGATCTCCAAGATCATGATGAGATTTTTGCCACACTCGGCTCGCTTGGCGGGTTGTTGCACACTACGTGATGTTGATACATGAAAATACGCTGCTGCCGGCTGTTCCCTCTCCTCGTTCTCCTCTCCTCTCCTCTCTTGCCCGTGGAGGCAGTAAGAATGCCAAGATCTTGGCATTCTTACTGCCTCCACGGGCAAGAGAGGAGAGGGAACAGCCGGCACCTCACGTCACACAATTGTCTATTATAACTATAGCAAAAGCTAAGGCTAAGGCGGAAAATTGAATACTGATTTTATGTCAGTTTGCATTGAGAAAATTTAAATGCAAGCGCTTTTTTTTCTTTTGTTTTTTTTTACATCATATCTACTGTCTTTTACGAGTACCGCACACATTTTTCACAAAACAATCCATAAATATTATAAAATCACATTGAAATGGGCACACAATGCAAATGTTAAAATGTTCAGGCAGTTTTTTACGAGATTTAGACCAATAGATTGTGACCAATTTTCCTAGGCTAATTTAAAAGGCTCAAAAAACCGAGTAATTCGACGGTAGACGTTGCTATCTGAGTAAAAATTGGGCTAAGTTATAGGTGGGGTGCCGGCAGTAGAATGTTACCCCTCCTCTCATGCCCGTGGATGCAGTAAGAGCCTGCTAAGTGATACCTCCGGAAGATGGGCAGCAGCGTCTTTCTGTGTATCAACATCCCGTACTGCGCTCGCCAACCCGCCTGCCAAGCGTGTTGAGTATGGCAACTTCCCCTCATGGAGATCAATGAGGGAGGCCTGTTCAGTAGTAGACTTTTTACGGCTGGAATGATGATGATGATACTCGTAGTTACACAGCGCAGAAGTTAGGCAAAGTAATAGTTCATTATGACTGTTTGATTTTTATTTATTCTTATTTAATAGCAACTTCTGTATCATTTAATAAATATAATACGGCTTACACCACGTACCTAACTTATTATCATCTTGCTGACGTTTCGTAGACCATTTAGAGGCCCTTCTTCATGAGCACCGTTCGTGGCCGACTCCGAGGGCCGCGAGACGAGAACTGTCTACTGACGTCAGCAAGATGATAATAAGTTAGGTACGTGGTGTAAGCCGTATTATATTTATTAACTTCTGTATCACTTTAAGATAATTATAGTTCTCTTTGATTAAGTTTATCAAATTAAAAATTGAATTAACCCCCGACAACCCCCAGTTTTACACGTAGAACCCGCGGTTAAATCTCTAATAGTGGAAAAATCCAAGACGAAAATAATCTACACAAGAAAGAATACTGAATTTTAGCCAATAAAATAGTAAAACTGAATTTTACGTGTAAAAATCTCCATACGCAAGAATTTAAAACAGCCATATGTATGCTAAACGAACTGCATGTATTTAATTATTCACAAATTGCACACGTAGAAGCGCAATCACCACTGAAAATTGCATTTTTATAACCAGAGCGGGCGAAAATTATTGACACACTAAATTATTATTCGTACGTCCGTACTGGAATTTTTAGATATTTTTCCGACTAAAATGGCAACTTCCCGCTTAAACTACCGAGCTTAAAACATTTAGAAAACAGAGGTTTAAGCGTTAGGAACTTTTTCGGTTTAGTGTTTGACATTATTCGCAAAACCGAGAGAATCCGAAAATCCATTTAAAGTATTGTCTTATCCAGTCTTATCTGTCATGGTTAACTGCAAGCAGCAATCCCCTGGCATTCCGCCAGTGATATTAAACCTCAACAGTACTTTATGAACCCATTTTCACAGAATACATAAACTTGAGGCACTTATTTTATAAATACATGTTTGTCCAAGTGTACCTTGTGAACCAAGAAACAAATTTACATAACCGTGTTATATCCACAGGATAGTGGAATTTATTAAAATTATTCAACTCATCTAGAAAGTGAAATAAAAATAAAACTACGATCGAAGCTTTTATTCTACTAACTTTTATTGTTTTATTCTCTTCGCGTAATTATATGTTTTCTAGATGTCCCGCAGTGGAGTTACCAGAAACATTAACTAGGCTGAAACTTCCGGATTCGTTGGAAACACTTGGAATAATACTCGGGTATGAGTATCCATACTGATACTCATTTATTTCACAATAGGAACATATAGTACACTTGGCTATGTCACAGAATCTAAAAAAAATGTCACTTCTTAATAACTTAATAGTAAAATTCTGAATAAAATAAAAAAGTGGTAAAAATAAACAAACCCTAATTCTAAGTTCTATAGCTGGCCGCACATGGCCATTGTAGGTACGAGTATGACTAAAAGTTATTGTTATCCCAGCATAACCTATTAGTATGGGCGTCATAATCGCATAAGCGACAAAGCCCTTCTTTATGATTTAAAAAAAAACTTATTCATATAAAGGGGAATACGAGAATATGGCGCTTAGCAGTCAATCTATAATCTACTTTTAATCACATTCCGTGGCAAAAGTTACGAAGGAAATCGCCTCACTGCCCAGTGACTGAACTTCGCCAGGAATTAATTAGACAAATTACTGCTCCGCTGGATTTATTCGTACGTATGATTACATAATTAGGTTAGACTACTAATGTAATCTTTTAATCTGAGCTACTCAGCACAACGTTTCTTTTCAAGAAGGAAAATTGGAATAAACGCTGCAATAAAACATACTTTTCTTTTTCATTAGTTTTATATTTTACTTGCTTTGTAGCCTTTGAAGTTTTTATGTTATGTTGGTTTAATCTGTATCAATATTTTTATTGTTAAGTTAAGGATTAATTTAAGATAACATTAATAGGTCAAAATCATCTCTCATCCCTATCCAAAATCCGGATTTATTATTAATACCGCTATTAAATCATTCAATGTTATAAATTAAACTCAATTAGATATTAACTCCCGGCCCCTTGCGATAAACGTGAGTGTTTGATAGTAGATTTATTGACATACGCAGGGAAGGTTCTATAAAGGAGGTTTCAGACTAGCGTTTTATACGAGAGTATAAGCTCGTTTTTGTAACGGATCGTAATATTATTTGTATAGAAAGTCACACAAGTGCGTCCACCAATCCGCATCGTACGGATCGCTCGAATCCTCTCATCGGCAATGCCGACGCCGTTGTTTCGAGAGGCAACTTTTGCGATGGTGCCGATGACGTCATTCGGAATGCCGGTCAGGTGGACGCACCCCACGCGCTCGCTCCGCATTCCGCCATTTGCATTTGATGATCGTCCTGTCCATACGCGTTGTTTAGCATCACGGATGCGGCACGACTTGTTACAATTGTGCAAGAATATGCATTTATTTTATTTATAGATATTTGCATTTTCTTCCTCTTCTGCCAACACACAATCGATGACGAAGTGTTCTTCTTCACTTTTCTCCATTATGACATCACAGACACATTTCGCACGACCGGCAATTCCGATTACTGGTATAGTTGCGGCGGCAAATGCGATCGCTGCCGATCAGGTGGACGCATTGTGAAAAATTCATCCGTTTGATGCGATGAAGCGTCCACCTTCCGGCATTGTACGCATGCCGGAAGGTGGACGCTTACCTTTAGGAGATTTAGAGTAATTCAGTAAACAAAAGCCAGAAGCGAGTAATTTTTTCAAAGATTCCACATTTATTTTCGGAATGGCTTAAGGTCAACAGGGCTTTGTGTTTTACGTGATGGAACGTATTTTCTTGTAAACGTCCTCATAATGGCGGAGCTTCCTCCTTCGCCGAGCGCGATGAATTAGGCGGTTATCACACTGCCACGCACCACGCTGCAATGTTGCGTGTCGACGCACCTACGCGCGTACTTGCGGAAGGGCAGATCTGCATCATCATGCGGCTTTTCACGCACTCACGCGCGTAGTTGCGTTTTGTGGTTTCACATTATCATAAAATTTTGGATCTAGAAGATAGATGTAGCTACAACACCAAACTGTATCTCCTGATTTAGTTAAACCGGTTTTTTTGCTTGAATTTGATTATGAAATTATAAAAAAATTATCCCGCCAGAATCAAAATCTTGATAAGAATTTTCAAATATTTTTTTTTTGTTTGATCCATTGAATTGAATAAAAATGTAGTCAGACTCTATGACATGAAGGTCCAATGATCCAATGACAACATGAGTTCAGTTGGTATTTAGTGGATCGCAAGGCACCGTACAGAAAGGCCTAATGTAGATGCAAATAGGCTGTAAATATGAATGATGAACAAGTTTAAAGTATTTATTAACGTCAAAAAATATTTGTTATTCCTTACCTGGTTGTTAGGGAACGTGCCGTCCTTGTCTATCGCGTTGACCTGCGTCACCTTGGTCCCGATGGGCTCTCCCTCCAACACCGTCTCTTGTTCCCGCTCCGTGAAGAGAGGAATCTCATCGTTCACGTCTTCTAGCATGATGTAGACCGTTGCTTCCGAAGCCAGTTGTTGGGCGCCGTTGTTCTGCGTGAGAAAGAGATAATTATAATATCTTAATTAATAACAAATATATACCTAGTAACAAATCCGCTAACCTACTCGTAATAGTATTGAGCGCTTGAAAAACACTCAAAAAGAGATAAGAAATGATTATACTACTGTCAAGTAAGCTTGAAAGGTTTTCAAAATTATTTAATAGCAAACTTCATTGAAATAGTCTTTTTTAAACTTTCGCGATCACAACACATGATTAACATACATATAACCGGGTATTTATCGCGTAAATTACCTTTATTATTTCCCGACGTTTCGCTTGGATTGCACCAAGCATGGTCCCGGGAAGACTGATGTGATGGAGGTACCGCAGCAAAGCGAAGGCGTTTGTTGAACTACCCTCACTTGATCTTCATAAAAATTATTAGGGCCGGTTCCCACTGGGACAGCACACTACACTGACTGTATCCACATACTGAGTTGATTTTTCACGCCGAGTACACTTTGCTATCACTGGATTCCATGAGGCAGAGAGTCTGAAACCGTCTTCACGATTGAAATTAGGGTGCTTCTTAATCTCAATCGCTTCCCGAACTATTATCTTATAGTAGTCTAGGATTTTTGGGTTGTGTAATTCAATCCAGTGATTAGGTCCTGAGTCTACTATATGCTATAGTAGACTCAGGACCTAATCACTGGATTGAATTACACAACCCAAAAATCCTAGACTACTATAAGATAATAGTTCGGGTCTGCTATAGCAGACTTGTTTATTTGTCGATTTTTCACCGCAGCTATGTGCTCCTTAACACGTTCGGCGACAGTACGCTTCGTTTGGCCTATGTAGGAGCGCCCACAGCTTCAATCGATCTTATAAACACCAGGAACCCGCAAAGGTACTACATCCTTTGACGTACGCAGATGCTTAGCCACTTTTGCGAGTGGAGTATAGATAGACTTAATCGAAAACTTCTTCAGCAGGTTCCCAATCTTGTCCGTAACCCCTTTCACATAAGGCATGAACGCTGGCTGTCTTGCTACATCTGTGTGTTTCTGTTTGCGCCTGCGATTAGGATGCCATCCATTAGTCCTGTATCCGTTTCGTTTTAGAACCTCCTGAACATGTTCCAGCTCTCCGGGTAAATGTTCAGCGTCACAGAGGTCATGGGCTCTGTTCATAAGGGCAGAAACTACTGACTCAAGATGTAATGGATGATGATGTGAAGCAGCATTCAGATATCTGTCCGTGTGCGTCGGTTTTCTATACACGGTATGAGATAAGGTTCCGTTCGATTTAACCATCACTTTCAGATCTAGGAAAGCTAAAGACCTGTTTTCTTCCATTTCATATGTGAACCTGATCTTCGGGTGTATTGAGTTGAGATGTTCTGTAAATCGACTTCCTGTTTACTTCCATTGATAATGCAGAAGACATCGTCGACGTACCTTTTCCATAGACTTTATACCATGGGCAGTCAGGTTAATCATGGTCTCAAAATGCTCCATCCAGATATTGGCAAGTACAGGGGCTACAGGACTACCCATAGCTACGCCATCAATCTGGAGGTAATGTTGCCCTTGGTATAAAAAGAAATTTCCGTCTAGACAGTTCTGAAGAAGACTGACGTACTGGTCCGGAAGTTCACTATCATTCAATCTCTGCCTCACAACATCAAGACAAACTTGCAGAGGGACACTGGTAAAAAGAGATTCAACGTCGAAGCTCACCATTATATCTCTGGGTACCAACTGCATGTCCTTGATGATGCTGATGAAATGTCGTGAGTCCTTGACAAAAGATGCTGTCTTGCCCGTTAGCGGCTGCAATGTCCCAGCAACATGTTTTGCCAAATTGTATGTTGGCGAGTCTACCTGACTAACAATAGGTCGCAGGGGCACGCTGGACTTATGTATTTTCGGTAATCCATACAATTTGGGTGACTGCACAATAGCTGGTCTATACAAACGTTCATAGACATCTTTATCGAACAGGTCCTCATACTCGTGTATAACCGCCTTAACACGTTTCGTGACTCTCGCCGTGGGATTGTAGGAAACCGGCTTATACACCTTTTTGTCACTTAGCAAACTCCGTATTTTAGTGTCGTAGTATTCTGTTTTCATAACAACGGTGGCATTGCCCTTGTCCGCCCTAAGCACGAGGATTTCATCATTCTTGCGTAGGTCCTCTAGTGCTTGCCGCTCACCCGCCGTTACGTTGGACTTTGGAGGTCGACATTTTCGTAGGATAACTGATACATCCTGTCTTAGTGTTTCTGCGTCACTTGAAGGTATCCTATTACGAACAATGGTCTCCTCGACACAACTGACAATATCCTCATACGGAATTCTCTTAGGTGATAAAGCAAAATTTGTACCTTTTTCAAGAATGCTGAGTGTGTCATCATTGAAATTATGTTCAGTCAGATTGATAACCGTCTTAGCATTATGTGTCTGTCCTACCTTATTATGTATTGCGTTACAACTTCGAGCCAAAAGTCGGTTAAACTTATTTTCGTGTCGCTCGAAACAACACTCGTAGGTTCGTTGCGCTTGATAATAAGTTACTCGGTCACACAAATCAAAATCACTGGACGACAACAGGTTCGGGAAGCGATTGAGATTAAGAAGCACCCTAATTTCAATCGTGAAGACGGTTTCAGACTCTGCCTCATGGAATCCAGTGATAGCAAAGTGTACTCGGCGTGAAAAATCAACTCAGTATGTGGATACAGTCAGTGTAGTGTGCTGTCCCAGTGGGAACCGGCCCTAATAATTTTTATGAAGATCAAGTGAGGGTAGTTCAACAAACGCCTTCGCTTTGCTGCGGTACCTCCATCACATCAGTCTTCCCGGGACCATGCTTGGTGCAATCCAAGCGAAACGTCGGGAAATAATAAAGGTAATTTACGCGATAAATACCCGTTTATATGTATGTTAATAATTCATTGAAATATATTTGGCAGAAACTGAATCCGACAATCCAGGGTGGGCGCCAATTCGGGAAGGCCAATTTCTAGTAGAACACTGGAGGAGATAGGTCTAGGCTGATTGATTATTTTTATTGAAATATATAACCGAGTGGAAGGAACATGTTGAGCTGAGCTATCTGCCTATCTTGCAATGTATTGTATGATTAGGTTGTTTTCAATAAATCGTTTCCATAATTTATTAAGTTGTTTATCGTTCAAGACAAAGTAACTAAAGACGTTTGGACTTGTACATTACAAGTACTATTACGAGTACTTGTGAAACACGACGAACCCTTCAAGTAGAGACAAGCACCCGAGTAGCCCTTGTAATAAATTGAGAGGAAATTGAGCTATTGGCTTAACTCGTTAAGTGCTGTGAATATCAAGGGATTGTTTTAATTATTAGTACTTAAGGTCATGAGCTTCTATCTTCGAACCATTTAATGCACGAAAATTCCTACTGAATATTTCAAGCTCTTAACAACTTTTAGAATGTGTTTTGACGTCCCTAAATTTATGAATGACATGCTTTAAATAAACTCTCTGAACGATTTTATAAAATCTTACATAAATAGGTTCTATTATCATGGTTCTGTATGCGGATTCGCACGTGCTTATAACAGAATACTGGTTTTCTAGATATTTGAGTAGCTTCATTGCTATTGATATATGTTCCTCTAAAATGGAATCTATCCACCAAAACTCACTCAATGATAAAAACAAAAATCGAATTGTTTTCTACACATATCTGAAATACCAATCATAGATTCGCCAAAATTGAATGCACCACCATAAATTCACGTATACCGTCTATGCAATGAACAACTTTGTATAAAAAAAGGATTGATGTTTCTGATACGAAATTGATATGATATTGGTTCAGATTCCAATTAACTTTTCTGTATCGATGTGTGATTTTTAAAATGGTCTAGCTTGGATAATACTTAAAGCAAACAATGAACAAGAGAATTGTATACATATTAACGGGACTTTATTTTGGTATCCTTTTCAAAATAGTGAGGTACTTTTCACACAAATAACACAGGATCCGATTGTCAAAATAATCTAAAATCGAGTTTCTAGTCTAGACGTAGTCATAGTTTAGCAAGAGAGCTCAAACGAACTGAAAACTTTACAAATCATAGCAGATTAATGTTAACTCTTTGAGTACTCGTTTAAGTTAAAGCGATTTCCAAAGTTTTATAAATTTGGTTGAATTTTTAAATAGATGTTATTTTATAGTTAGCATAAGTTACATGAAAACGAATTTTATTGAATTTCTATATTCTTGCTTTCATGATCCTATGCTTTTGAAGGTATTCTATTGCCTATTAAATTACTTGGTTTCCCAAGAACTCCGTTCACTGGGTACATAAACCGTCCAAATACAATATAGTTGACGTTAGATCAACGTTTTTTTAATCATCATACCAGCCGTAAAAAGTCCACTACTGAACAGGCCTCCCTATTGGATCTCCATGAGGGGTAGTTGCCATACTCACCACGCTTGGCGAGCGGGTTGGCGAGCGCAGTACGGGATTTCCGTGTATCAACACGGAAAGACGCTGCTGCCCATCTTCCGGAGGTGTCCCTTAGCAGGCTCTTACTGCACCCACGGGCATGAGAGGAGGGGTAACATTCTACTACCGGCACCCCACGGCAGTTTTTTTTTAATGGCGAAGTGTATTTATGAAGTTGTTTTAGGTACTACGATTGAACTAATATTTATTTCGTCACTACGTACAAGGTGAAGAAGTTTTTTTAGGTACTACGACTTAACTAATATTCATTAAACTAAGGTAATTTTAAAAGCAAATAAGCACATATCTCTTCATGATTTTCTGATATGATGGTGAATTTATCAGAATTACCATTCTCTTATCCCACGTCACGGGGATAATATGGGCAAATATTTGTGACGATAGATTTGATATTGGGGTTTATGGGGAAAACTCGAAAGTTTACTCACTTCCACTCTGATAGTCAAATTGTATTCCTTTATGCTCTCGTAGTCTAGAGGGTGATTGACTTTTATGTCAGCCCACGTAAAGCCATTATCGGATCTTTGTTGTAAATAAAAAGTGTGAAACTTGTTTGTTTGAGCTGTTGAGCCTGGCATCAGTCGGTAAAACACGGTCGGGTTGTTTTCAATACCCGAGCTGAAATACAAAAACATATTAGAAAAACAAGAATGATACTTATAAATTCAAATCTACTCGGTACGTAGGTATACGTGACAAAACAAATAGCGATTTTATATAAAAAGTAGCGATTAGGGGAGCGGCAACGCCTACATTCAAGACATGATTTGTGATCTCTTTGTGGGGAAAATAGTACGTTCGAATCACCACCTGAGTTCAAAACGTTTCATAGACTTGGTATGGATTGCCTTTTTTAATTTTTTTATTGCAAAAACACATTTTTTTATTAAATCTTCGACAAACGGCTGCTTATAATAAAGCTTTGTACTATTTTCTTAAGAAATTAAACTGCCGATTATTTGAGATATGGAAATATTTCATGGACAAAGCAAGCCAAGTCTATAAAATAAAAATGAAGTATTAATAAACGCCTCGGTCACTTAATCATTCAATTTAAACACCTTCATCTTCTTCTGAAGTAATTTATGGTTATTACCAAAATTTTTACAGATTTGTTCATTGCGAAATCATGCTAAACGAGGCGTCTTTTCCAAAACTAAAACGGGAAGTAGGGCAAGGGTATCTCATTTGAAAATCTCTCCCAAACAACGTTTTTGCCTTTAATTATACTGTATTTAATTACAAGCTTGTGATTCTAAGTGATATTCCGTCAGCTTCTTTTTAAAAGCTAAAGTATAATTCTTATTTATAAAGTATTCTCTAAATAAAAACAAATTGCTTATTTAAATACCAGGAATGCTAATTGGTTCGTTAGACTTTGAAAACAAGGAAAATAACATTTTTTAAAAATAAAAAATAACGAAGCTTTCGAGGAAGGTTTTTTGGTAAATCTAGAAACAAACAAATGTTTTGGATATTTTTTAACAAAATCAGTGACCGAGTCGATAGAACTAAAACAATCTTAAAATAGCGTTAGCAAAGTGAGTTAGTAATACACGTTTGTTTCCACGTCTTTGTTGTGAGTTCAGAAAGTGTAGTTTAGGACGAACAGATAGACAGACAGTTGTGAATTAAACTTTTCAAATGGTCGGCACTCGGTGTTCGATGCACATAGTCAATAAAATGCAGTAGGTATTGAGGCAGTGGCAAAATTTTTCATGGAGGGACTATTATGCGGAAACATTAAAAAGACTGGCACTTTTTTCCACAGTCTAAACGAGGAAAACACCAATTTGTTCCACAGTCCAAACGAGGAAAACCCAAGACGATAGGAAAATATTTTCTTTCATGGAAGGAGATGACATAGTCTGAAATGAGCGACATATTTCATTATTATTAAGTAAAAGCTTGTAATTGACATAAGTAGAGAAAATTTCAACAGATATCTCGACAAAACCATCTTATGTTATCGAGTCATCTTTTCATCTCGATAGATTAAATCTGCTAATACTAATTGGTATGATTAATTTATAAGGAACACTGGAACATTCTCATAGCTGAAATAATTTAACTGTGTGCTGAGGAGACAACTAATATTAGGTGTGTAGGAACGAGTTTCTTTATAATAACTACTTTTAAAACTTTGCCATTAAACCGGTGAGTTTAGTGTTAATTTTTATGTGTTGGCCCGTGATGCACATTCTCCCGTCATTCCTGGTGCCATTATGTCATAATACTTACTGATCCATACGAATAATTCGGATAGCCAGAGCGCCTGCTTTGATTCATAGGTTCCCCTATTGTATAACTAAATTGTGAAAACATTAAAAGCATTTCATGAGCTACGAAAAATAACGAACCTTTATCCTAATCATAGATGTTTTCGGGAAGATAGAAATTGGCTTTGTCACATTTTTGCGCGACGTTAAAATTTCAAGAGACACAATGAAACGAAGCTATTTGAAAAAAAAATTAAATGCCAACTAAAATAATGGCAAGCGTAAGATAGAGATCACTGAAAACCACTGAATTGATTTTGAAACACTACTTTCTAAACATTGACATGCTCTTTTTACCCGAAACAAAAATAAAATATTTTTACGTCCAGTATGTATTGATGACAGCCTACATGCAAACGATGAAACACATAGTACTGTTTTAATAAATCTTCACATTAATTTCAAAAATATCTATTACATGCTCTCTATAATAATGTATAGATATTTTTGAGCGGGCAAAGCAAGTTATGGTGAGTCCCGAAGCAGTACCCTTCTAAATGCACGCTTGTGACATCCGTGAGTTCGTGATGCTCATATCAAGACAAGACGCAGTCACCAAGTGATAGTCAAACGAAATTTTATGACACTAACGGCTCGCTCTAATATCCTCTTTCCTTGTGAATCGCAACAGTCCGCGGAACGATCCAGAAAGAAATACCAAATGCTTCCTTATCATATCTTTTATTTTCAGTTTAAAAATAATTTATATAATAAGAAGCATTTGATAGCGCCAAACCACCCGTAGTCAAATGAAAATAATCAACTCCCTTGAAATCTAGGAAATAGGGGCAGCTTATGGCTGCGTTTATTTCCTTTCAGAGTAAACCATATGGATGAAACCATTTTAAAAAGATAAATATTGGAAGCAGACCAGTTTCATGTGGGCTAGTGTGGTATGGGCCGGTGGACAGGGAAAGTAGAGCTGCGCCGCGCGCCAGCGTGCGGGTGACAGGGCTGCGTGCGGTGCCCAATGCCCGTGCTGACTGGGACCCACGCACCTTGCTTTCACGGACACCACTTTGGCACCCACGGGCAAATTCTCTCGAATGTAGATCGGGCCGTACACCGTGTGGTCCCACACGGGGGGATTGTTCGCGCGATCCACTACGTCTATCTGGACCTCCACGGTACGCGACAAGGGCGGGAAACCCTTATCTTGAGCCATAGCCTCCAACTTGTACGTTTCTCGCTAGCGGGGAAAAGAGTCGACGGAAACAGACAAAACCACGTCGTTAGTAGTGTTAGGAGGGGAGGAGCGGCGGGCCCGAAGGCCCGCGGCGCCTTATACCAACCTTGCTTTCACACTGGTCACTACGGTACCCACTGTGACATTCTCTTTGATGTGAACGGGGCCATACGTGGTCATGTCCCAGATGGGGGGCTTATTGTTCCTGTCTACCACGTCTAATTCAACGTCCACGTCTGCGGAGGAGGGCGGGTCGCCTCTGTCTGAGGCGCGCACGCGCAGTCGGTACCTGTCCCGCTACAGATACACGGGTCAGAGCGAGGCGAGCGGGGAAAACAAAACATAACACAACTCAAATAAACATATAAAATACTCATCGCTAATAAATAATCAAAATAATTCAAAAAATAAATACATTCCAATACCAATGTAGGTATGTTCCGCTTCCTCTTATGTTTAGTTATTTATCTATTGGCTGTTTTAAAATAAAGTAGTACACAAGTACTCTTGTAGAGCGTCCATCCGTCGCCTCGCACTCCATAAGCAAACGAAACAAGAGAAGAGATGTACAGAAAGGTTCTACGAGTTACACCACTCACGTCATCCGCTCACGCCGTCCCCATCCACCGCGCTGCTAGGAGCATTCCACGTAGCCAATATTAGAGGTGCAGTAAATAAATTGGAAACAAATGTTTATCGTATTTTACAGGTTTTGTCTGTACAATGAGGAAAGATAAACTGTACATTAGGTATTATTAAGTACTTTTTACAGTATAAACTAAACTAATTAATAAAAAATCAACGAACTGAACAGAAAGCAGCAAATGCATGCGGCACTGCATACAAGACATGGCGGAAAGGTCGCTTTATCGTAAGAAGGGTTGGCGACCTCGCAAGAATCACTACAACGAAACGACACTCATAGAAATGGATATATTACAAACGATGGACGTTACGGGTTAGCTGTACTGTACAAGTTCGGATTGAGAACGTTGCCCCATTCACAGAAGGAATATGTCACAACTGGCCCGATGGCCAAACTGCCGTGCGGCAATATGACCACCAAGTTAAAACTAACTATTATACAAATTACATCAATAGAGTAGCGCCCTGTAAAAAATTTCAATATTATCATGATAGGTATTATTCAGGTGATTGATTATATTACATGAGTATCGTCTGCGGCGAACATCGGCCGGGGTCGAACCGGCCGGCGGCTGTGCACCGCAAAACAAAATAGATTAGTAACAAAACATGTACGTAAATGCTGAAAGATATGTTTAAAAGCGTAAGCTCTCCAAATCAATTTAATCGGTTAATACAATAAAATAAACTCGAAACTAGTTAGTGCGAAATATACAAAAGTGCTGTTACGGAAACTGTACATGTTTTAGAACTAAACGTAGTTTCAACGGTGAGGTATTTACAGCAGTAATATCTGTTGTAGTAAGGTAAGTATTGTACACAAGTTGTAGTTATCGTAAGATAGTCAATGCAAGATTGTGCTGCGGAAATGAATATTTTACACCTGCGCTACACTGCGGCAACGGCGAATCGAACAGAACCGATCTCAAATAATTTCACACTCATTAATTACAGAAACGTCATTTATTTTTTCCATACAATTGTATCATCCGCTTTCATGCACCTAATATCAAGTTCTAGTAACCATTTATTACACAGTCACGGACGTGGCAAGTGCGTTGTTTCGAAACGAGTATTAAATAAGTTAATTTGTGTAGTGATCTAATGGTAATACGTACGGTAAATGGATAGATAACCTCCTTTTCAAATTGAAAACCAAATGCTCGGATTGTTTTACTATCTAGAGTCGATAGTATTTTAATTTTTATTCACATACAACTCTTTTGAAAATAGTTCAGGTTTAAATGGATCGATTTTGTAAAGGAGGTTGTATATCGATGTCGGTAATTGTACAAAATGTATGAAGAACAAGACACCAAGTTATTTCATTATAGTGTTAAACAACATTTTAATACTTGTACTAGTTTCAATGACGTTATATTAATGACTTGTTTTCGAGTAAGCTGAGGTGAATTTGGTTCGATTCGCCGTCAACTCAGCTAGGCGAGGTTGTTAGTGCGAGCCGGCGCCCGCGCAGCGGCAACTGAAACTAAAAGTGCTGAAGAAGAACAAGCCCCCGTCGGCGCCCGTTCAATGGACAACCACTCCTCCAGCCAGGACTTAATAACTCCATCCCACAGCAATTTACAGTAGCGCTCAATTTAGAACTATTTACATATAAAAACTTAAATTTAGGTGCCAATTGAATCCTAAGGCCTGTAGGTAGCCATCATCCACCAAACTTTGTAGAAAAGTTTCCTTTCATTCGTCTCTCTTATGTAACTTTATACTAGGTATTTGTCGATTGTAATTTTTAGCGTTTGCAATGTTTACAATGATGATCGATCTATGTTTATTTTTTATTTTCAATGAATTTGTCTGAGCAATTTATTCGAATAAATATTTGTTTAGGCCATCGGCACTTTACATTATAGAATACTATTAAAAAAATAGACTATAAGTTAACAGTGACAGTAATGTTTATAAAAATAAATTCTTATTTTAAATGTGAGCACTAATTATCCATTTTATATAATATCTTCCATCACCAGAAACACTACGCAAACACTAAAAATTGTCTCTTATCTTATTGTTCGGTTACGAATGTGCGAATACTTACGTCTAGCGGCTTCTTTAGTACGATCCAGCCCGATTCGGGCTGGATCTCAAAGTACTCAATATCTCCGTGATTATAGGGGGCGCTTAGCGTGTACACTATAGCCCCATTATTATCTGCATCCTCATCAGATGCAGATACCCTCAATATATTCGTGCCAATACTGGCGTCTTGTTTCACATTCTCCACATATTTCTGCAAGAGAATCCGTGAGTTAGTCTCTAAAATTCATGCAATTGTGATTCCATGCAGTTATGTGGTACTACGTGGGCTTACTTGTCTGTCGAACAGTGGCGGGTTGTCATTCACATCGGTAATTTCGACGGTGAAGGAACAAACGCCTTCTAAGGACGGTTCTCCTTGATCCGTCGCCTTTACCGTTACTGATACAAACTTTCCGTCGTCACCCTCTCGGTCGAACACCTTATTCGTGGACACTTCGCCTGTTTCTTCGTCGACGGTGAATTTTGTTCCTTTTTGGTTAGGTTGCTGTACTATTGAGTATTTAACTTGTCCGTTTACACCTTTGTCTTCGTCTGTTGCGTGAACTTTTATGACTGGACTTCCGTTAGGCGCACCTTCTTCTACCTTCGGGAAGTATGTAGGGCAGTCTTTGAATATAGGCTTGTTATCGTTAACATCTGTGATAAACACGACTACAACGGCAGTAGAAGTGTGTATTGTAGCGTCTCCGTTGACACAGCAGGCGCCGTCGTCTAATGCTGTCACGTTCAGTTCATACTTATCTCGATCTAACGATATAGCTTTGTTGTGCAGTCGTATGACACCGGTGATCTCTTCAATGACAAACTGCCCAGAACTAGTGCCGCCGCCGACGAAACCGAATCGTACATTATCCCCATCTTTGTCGGACGCTACGACTGTTGTGACAAGGGTATTCGGTCCGGCATTTTCGTCTACGTTAGGTGTGTACACTTGCTGAGAGAACTTCGGTTCTTCGTCATTTTTGTTCTTGGTGTAAATTCGGACGGTGGCCGTGCCGGTTTTTGATGGTTCGCCCTTGTCTTTAGCGGTGACGGAGAACTCATAGTAAGCATTGTTGTTGTCCGCATCTAGTTGCTTGTTGTTCGTGATGATACCGTTAGAATCGACGCTGAAGTGATCATCTGGAATTAAAAATATAAGCATTATATGTTGACATTTCGCTAAATAAGAAGATTGGTTCAATGACTTCATCTTCGTAGGTTTTTTAAAAGTCTGGCATCAGCAATCCTCCATATGGTCTTCAATTAAATGTCTTCCTTAATCGTGAATTTGAAAATGCAACAATAAATAATAATGATGCTAGACAGTTCATAATATCTAGATAGGGCCCAACGTGAGTAAATCTTGTTGAATAAGAATAAAAATAATAGAGTAAAATTACTAATAATAGATAACATTGTTTTTTGGCAATGATTGCATACACAGCTGGCTAGTCAATTATAAAGACGCAGGAGGTTGCGGCTTCGATTTCCACTAGTCAGTATCCATTGTTTGTGTAAGCGACGCGTACTTACTGGCGTACATACTTAGTTTATTATTCTATGTTATCTAATTTTCAGTAGGCTTTGTTAATTGTATTCCATATTTGAATTTAATAAATAAATTGGCGCGCGCGGGGAGGATACATTTGGGTGCGGTGCGGGGGGAGGTACCCCGATCGGCGGGAACGGCGCGCGGCGTCGATCGAGAAAGCGCGGCTTTTCAGTATCATTTTACGCGACCTAGTGACCGCACGTTTGTTGGGTGCATTCTTCCTTCCGCTCGCCACTCTTCGTACTCAAGTTTAAGTGTATGATTTACCAGCCCTATCCTGTCCCCTACAATTTGAATTTAAGAATGCTAGTGTCTAGCAGTCGACTACTTCTTTGTAGTGAGCTTAGAGCTAAAAGAATCTAACCGAGTTCCTCATCACTTACGACTCACTAGATACTATCTACTACGAGCATATCTTGGCGTTCTTCTCCGAATGAGTATCAATCACTTTTAGAATACTAATGCCTAGTAGAATGTATTCGTCGACGATATTTTCTTGATACAATCATAACTATCCCACTAATATTATAAAGCCGAAAGTTTGTTTGCATGGAGGTTTGTTACTTTTTCACGCAAAAACTAAGCTACGGATTGAGCTGAAACTTTACACACGTATTGATGTTGATCAGGATTAACACATAGGCTACTTTTTATCCGGGTACAACGTAGTATTCTATGACTATTTATTTATATACGTTAGTTTGATTCCTATAATCTCCTAATTTTACGCCACGATATAACGTCCTTTATTTTCCTGTCCATCCCGAGGTTGCCTGGAAGATATAAGGCTGCCCTTTGTACGTATGTGTTTTTTTTACCTTATTTCTTAATTGTTCATGTTCTCTTAATGTGGTGTACACAATATACCTCAACAGATGGGACTAGACTAGAAACTCTATCTCATCATTTATACCCGAATCAGTGCCCAGTGCTTTACCTTTGACTTTAAGGAAGCTTGTGTCTAATGTTATGTCTCCGTGAACATTACTCGTATAAGACTATTATAAACACGACCAGACGGTCGTGGTAGCTTGGAAGTTCTTGGCCATATGTTGAGGCTGTGGACGCAGTGAATTAAGTAATGGTATATCATCGCTTTGTCTTTGATACACTGGTGTCTGAAGGTATGTCTTCGTCGACGTTGTGCGATTGTTACTAAAACAACCTAGCTTCCCCATCTGCCTCACCAGATGAGGGCAGTGTAAATCGCGTTGACTTTGAAAATATTGTTTCCTAGTGGAATATCTTCGTCAACGTTGTGTAGGTACTATATATTAACTTAACCTTGTTCCCCCATTTCCTTTAACAGAAGGCGCTAGCAGCGTAAATCGCTTTGACTTTGTGAATTCTGGTGCCTAGTTGTGTGCTCTATACTAACTATACTTTTTCTAGTTCCCGGATTTGCCTCAACAGATGGCGTTAACAGTGCGCAACTCACCCGACGCTAGATAAGTACTCTATCTCGGCATTCATCTCCAAGTCAGTATTCATCGCTTTGACTTGGAGAATGCTGGTGCCTAGTGGAATGTCTTCGTCATCGTTCTGCGTTTGATACCAATCAAACCTTGTCCAGTTCTTCTATTTGACTCAACAGATGGCGTTAGCAGTACGCAACTCAATTGACACTAGACACTCTCGGCGTTCTGCCTAGTCACAGCTAGTCACCATCCATCGCCTTGACTTTAAGAATGATAGTGCCTAGTGGAATGTCTTCGTCGAAGTTTTGCACTTGATACTAACTTAGCGTAGTTCCAGCACCGCCTCCACAGATGGCGTTAGCAGTACGCAACTCACCCGACACTAGATACTCTATCTCAGCGCTCATCTCCGAGTGCATCAATCGCCTTTACTTTGAGAATGCTGGTGCTTAGTGGAATGTCTTTGTCGAAATATGTGCACTTGATATTAACTTAGCCGAGTTCCAGCACCGCCTCTACAGATGGCGTTAGCAGTACGCAACTCACCCGAAACTAGATACTCTATCTCGGCGTTCTTCCCAGAGTCAGCATCCATCGCTTTGACTTTGAGAATGCTGGTGCCTAGTGGGATGTCTTCGTCGACGTTGTGCGCTTGGTAGTCCGGAAGCTCGAATTTGGGAGCGTTGTCGTTCACATCTGTCACTCGAATGGTTAGCTGGAAATGGAATGAAGAAAATTAATATAACACGCTCCACAAAACTCCTAGACAGGTTTTTTTACATAGAAAATTCCTAGGTGAAAATATGAGATTTCTGGAACATAAAGGATTTATATAGATATTTGTAAAAGATCGAAATAACTGAATGAGATGGGGTTGGAACAATTCTTGTTAATAGTGAAATGACTTTATTTTACTTTTCTGAACTAATTGTACTTTTATTATTTTGATATAATTATTTGTTGACAATGGCCATGTACGGCCAGCTATAATAATAGAACTTACAATTAGCATTTTATTTAGAATTTTACTGTTATTAAGAAGTGACATTTATTTTAGATTCTGTGACATAGCCAAGTGTACTATATTTTCCTATGGTGAAATAAATGAGTATGAGTATGACCCCGTCTGTGAGTTAACAGTGTATGATTGTACATATGTCAGAGTAGCCATTGACATTCATTATCTTGGGGATCAAAACAATTATTTAGATTTTTCATACTTTTTTAGTGTAAAAGAAGAATCCTGACGACTCCTTGTCACCACCATACATACCGCTGACAGTTATTATCTATTTTAATTTATATATGTATACTTACATGTATAGTGCATGTTATACAATATTGAATTTGCCTAAATGAGGGGTATTTTGCTATATTAGCGCTTTAACGCAAGGATTTGGTGCATAGCATACCAAACCCAGTAGGTATAATGTGTTCTGGCCGAAAACTTTTATTCATCCTATTATTATTGTGTTATTTTATTGGTAAATTATATTTTTACATAGTACTTTATTTTATTTTAACCTGTATTGTCCCACTGCTGGCCAAAGGCGGCGTACCAGCTTTGACATTAGCAAGCATGCGCTAAGTTCCAATCGTGCTATTGAAAGTGTCTTTAAAGGAGCCACCTTGGATTTGATCTCTTCCACCTATCACGGTCTTTAGCCAACTATCCATTCCCTGTCGAAGTAGTGCAGATCATCGCATCGGCCGCGTCGTATTTTACCTTCTAACCCTGTGATCAATGATGCCCATCTCTCAGGTGCCATTTAGATTACATGACCCACCCACTCCCATTTTAGCTTAGCCGCTTTTTTAGTCACATCGGCGATTCCAGTTTTAGCACGGAGTGTGGTGTTCCGTAATCAATCTGTTCTCTTGACGCCTAAAATGCTGCGCTCCATTGCTTTCTGGCAGACGGTGAGTTTAGACTTCTGACAATCGGTAAGCGACCACGTCTGCGCACCGTAAGTTAAGACAGGTAGGATACATGTCAATGCGTTGCCGCTTCAGTGACAGTGGAAGGTCTTCCTTCATAAGCTCTTTCAATGACCAGAAGCTATTCCAGGCATTGACGATACGACGTGCGACTTCCTTGTCTTGCCTGTTTTCGAAGGATGCTATCTGGCACAAGTAGATAATACTCATTGACATAATGTGTCTACTGCCCGTCTACCTCGACCTTACGTTTCGTGCTATTAGTCATAAGTTGCGTCTTTGTTCGATTAATGAGAAGTCCAACTACGTGACTCGCTGTGCTGAAATCTTGCAGCATGGATTGGAGCTCAGGTCCACTTGAAGCGAAGAGAACGATGTTTTGGGCAAATCTTAGGTCGGTGATTGGACCAGGAAACGGTTAGTTTTCTAAAGATCTCTTCCATAGTACTTATAATTAATTTTGGAGAGGTTTCAGCGTTATAAATCAAATTAAATACGCTTCAGACCATATACAAGTGGTATATGGTCTGAAGCGTATTTAATTTGATTAGACTAGCCAACTTAAGGTCTAACTAGTCGCGGAGGCAAAGTCGTCAGTGGGCGCGGCCTAAATGTATGCTATCTCACCTGACATAGTATACATATGTACCCGCGCGCTAGAATGAAATGCACAATGATTCATTCCTAAAACCACCGCGCAAAAATATGTGAATAGACTTTTAGCACAAAGGTTATTATAGAAAAACTTGAGTGTAATCTTTTCAAATTAACATTTATTTCAACTTTTCAATACTTAAACTATGTCGGAACGGCGTTAATTTTTGAGTTTTCTTTCTCCGTATATTATTTAGTTTCGTCCAAAGTTGGGCTAAAATCAGTGTTGAAATACGAAAGTTTAGAAGCTTGTATTTTTGAAATAAATAGTTTTATTACGGTTTGGGGTGTATACAAACTCAGATTATGACGAGATAAATTGATATAATCCTTGGTGTTGGATGGTCAACGTCAAACAGTGGAGTAGTTACTCTTCCACGTTCGTATGGAAAGATCGGCGACTCGTTCAGCCTTAAAAGCGTTTAGCTCATGCAAGTACACGGTGTTTGCCGTTATTTGGCCTTTGCTGATATAAACTTTGAGACAGTTTAATACGCACCTCAACAGAAGTAGAAAACCCTCCAGAATCTTCAGTAGCTGTCACCACAAGCGAGTAAACATGCGGTTGTCGCAGGTCCTCAAAGTCCAGCTCCTTTGCCAGCTTCACGATGCCCGAGGTCGGTCCGATGTTGAACGTCCCGGCACCCTGGCCTTGTGCCTTCAGTGTGTACCGGATCTCGCGGTCGGCGAACGACTTGGCTTTCACAGATATTATACTGAAATGGGAGAAAAATTGTACATTACTTACGAGGGCATGAAGGCCGAGCAATATTAAAGGTATGAGGCGAAGCCGAGTCCTTCCGAAGTGATAAAAAAACGTTTTTATCTACGTTTACGAGACCGTTAACGCTATATTATGCTGATTGGTAATTTTATAGTACTTTTCCCTAATTTTCGAGAAACAATAAACAAAATTTATTCAATTTTGCGCCGTTTTTTCAGCAGTTACAAAACATTCGAAATTGTTTTATGTTAAAAAATTTTCGTGTTTTATACATATAATTGGTAGTTGGCTTTTGTTAAACTACTACAACTGAAAATATTTTCTTTTTATCCTGCTAAATGACGAGACAAGCCGAAGGCGGTGGGCCTTCGGCCACCTTTGATGTTAAGCGGTAACCTCTACCTATAACATATGTATGTATGCAATGCCGCGGTGATCACGTTCACTAAGCACGTGACCAACGCTGCACTGCAATGCGCTCGTCACCCTGAGACAGAGTTGTAAGGTCTCATGTGCCCGTAATTTCACCGGCCCCCTTGCCCTTCAAACCGGAACACAGCAATGAAGACATTACTGCTTGGCGGCAGACATACATAGGTATGGTGGTAGTACCTACTTCCCCGGATTAACCTTTCACAAAAAGTTCTACTACTACTGTCACAAATAGTGATACTACTACCTACTTCACAAAAAGTTCTACTACTATTTAATCTGAGAACTCTATAAAAACATAGATTTCACTTTACAAATGAAGGAAACCGATTTATGCCACCAAATGTTTACACAATTACATTTAAATAATTGTTTATATATATAATATTTAATACAGACGGCAGACCGAGACGTCGATGGAAAGACGAACTTGACGCATACTTGGATGACTGGACCACAGTAGCTCAAGACAGAGAAAGGTGGAAGGAAGGAAGGAAGGGAGGTCTTTGCCCTGCAGTGGGACAGTACAGGCTCTTAATAATAATAATAATATATAATAATTATAATAGCCGTGGGGTGCCGGCAGTAGAATGTTACCCCTCCTCTCCTACCCGTGGATGCAGTAAAAGCCTGCTAAGGGACACCTCCGGAAGATGGGCAGCAGCGTCTTTCCGTATATCAACATCCCATACTGCGCTCACCAACCCGGTGAAGACAAGAAACCAAAACAAGGTGAGTATGGCCACTACCCCTCATGGAGATCCATGAGGGAGGCCTTAGTTCAGTAGTGGACGTTTTACGGCTGAAATGATGATGATGATGATGAATTGTTTATCAATGCGTAATGCGTCTCGCCTCATACTATATATTTTAAATCAATATCTTACGAGTAAATATATTTTACTATAGTATAGCGAACGTAAAACACTCGCGCGATAAATTAAACACGGCGGCGCGGCGGGTACTAGTACAACAACATTTCGCTATTATTAACTTATCAAAATCTGTTTGTGTTTTAAACATTGTCATGTAGACCAAGATAGAGACATAGACACATTATTTATTTGCTACTTAGCACACAAAAAATCACAATAAAGCTCAATACAAAAGAGAATTGTAAAAAAATACAAAACTTAATGTATAAAGTTGTGCGTCAGTTAAAATCACTTTAGAGACATTTAGATCATAGACATTAGACATTTGGTAGGTGTAACAAATAAACAGTACTGAATTGCGTGTACAGTAGCAAAATGTCTGGTTTCCATTGTCCCTTGAAATCCGAAGTAAGGAATAAATTGTTCCAACAACCATAACTTCTTTTGTTGTACGACTTTGGAAAAACATATTATTTATCTTTATATTTTTTAACTCTTCTACAAGATGATCCGTTCATCCGTACACCTGGCGAAGCAGGGGCGGGTCGCTAGTCTGTTATACGATGTTTGCTTCTGCGCTTTGATGCATTTATAATGTTCTCGTATCTAAGCTTTCGCGAAACTATACGACAAAGCTTTTGAGTGCAAGCTTCCGCCCCAATATATTGGAACGATGCTTGTTTTCAACTAGTTTATATCGGTTTTGAATACAGAGGTTTTAGTTATTAACTGAACAATAATTGATGTAAGCTGGCAGTATAGCTATATTTATCTAAGCTATAGTACAAATCTGAGGACTGTACCTACTGTACACCTATTGATCAGAGACGCATTTTTTATGTTAATCTAGGTAATAATTTTTAATAACTTTAATTTAACAACATGACGGTATTAAGAATCAAATTCTGAATTCTAAGAATTAGAATTGAGTAAATAGTCTACCCGTGGGGTGCCGGCAGAAGAATGTTACCCCTCCTCTCATGCTCGTGGATGCAGTAAGAGCCTGCTAAGAGATACCTCCGGAAGATGGGCAGCAGCGTCTTTCCGTGTATCAACATCTCATACTGCGCTCGCCAACCCGCCTGCCAAGCCTGGTGAGTATGGCAACAACCCCTCATGGAGATCTATGAGGGAGGCTTGAGTTCAGTAGTGGATGTTTTACGGCTGACATGATGATGATGAAATAGTCTAGCAATACTCACGCCTAGAGTGGACGGTTGTTGATTTACAACTTACGCTTAGTGTTATTTTTAACCCCCAAAGCAAAGATGCCTCTCGTATAGGTTTAACGTGTGTATATGTGTGTCTATCTGTGACATCTTAGCTCCCAAACGGCTAAACGTTGCCAGGTGACTTATTAAGAGTTTGAATAAAAATACAGGCATTAAAATATTCTCCAAATAAAAGCAAGCTGGTATTCCTGTTACTCAATAATTTGCAGGATAAAGAGCCCCCTCATCAACTTAGCGCGTAGGTCTCATCGGAATGGTCTCAATTATTATAAATATGGTGAACAACGTCTGATGAAAATTAATTGAGAACAAAGAATTGATGAAATAAGCAATTTATTCTACAACATACTCAGAATCCTTCTTCTGGTTCTCGGCGATCTCCGCCTCGTAGCTTGGCAGGTAGAACTGAGGTGCGCGCTTGCCGCCCACAATGCTGAGTCGCTCCTCAGGAGTCGACTGAAACCTTCGCTCGTCCACTCGTCCGCTCTGAAAATGTTCAAGGAGTACATATGTCAGATGAAGCTGAGCAATCACAATCGACAATGTACAAGAAGTTTGTTACTTGACGAATTACATAATCGGAATGCCGTGGCCGTGGGGTGCCGGCAGTAGAATGTTACCCCTCCTCTCCTACCCGTGGATGCAGTGAGAGCCTGCTAAGGGACACCTTCGGAAGATGGGCAGCAGCGTCTTTCCGTATATCAACATCCCATACTGCGCTCATCAACCCGCCTGCCAAGCGTGGTGAGAATGGCAACTACCCCTCACGGATATCCATGAGGGAGGCCTTAGTTCAGTAGTGGACGTTTTACGGCTGAAATGATGATGATGATTCGGAATGTGTTTTGATAAAAAAAGTATGTTTTAAACCGACTTCAAAAAGGAGAACGTTCTCAATTCGACTGTTTGTTTCAGAGTGGGTACCATTTTTCATAACATTTATAAGAATAAGAATAACTTGATTTTAACTTTTAAATACAACACAATTAGTATTACTTAACTAAAAAAGAGACTTAACTAGGTACTATAGCAATTTATGCCAGTAAGACTAAACCATTTGCGCTAGTTTTGGAAATAACTCAATGACATAATAAACATTGGTAGGTAAGCATACAGAATAAGAATTTGTCATGAACGCGATTCTAATGATGGGATCGTTTAAGGAATTGAATAATTGTTATATATATTATGAGATATATATAGATAAGTACATACAAATTACAATTAAAACAAATTTACACGTTAGGGGTTAGGGTATATGTGTGCTGCAGCTCAGCGCTAATTATGGCTAAGAAGCTAACGTTGATTTTCAGCCATAGCCCACAAGCTGATTACATATCTCGCGACAGGTTTCATCAACATCATTTCAGCCGTAGGACGTCCACTGCTGGACATACGCCTCCCTCATTGATTTCCAGTTATTGCGGTTGGAAGCGGTCTGCATCCACCGTCGATCTGCGATCTTCACCAGGTCAGCCCATCTTGTTTGTGAACGTCTTACGCTGCGCTTCCGGGTCCATGGCCTACACTCGAGAACTTTTCAGCCCAATGGGCCATTTGCCCATTGGCAACTCAACGTGCTAATCCGCTTGGCTATGTCGGTGACCAGAGTTCTTCTAAGTATCTCCTCTTTTCTGATTCGATCCCGTAAAGAAACCCCGAGCCCTCTCCATAGCTCGTTGAGTGAGCTGATTCTGAGCTTATTCATAAGGCCAATAGTGACTGACAATGTCTGGGTTCCATTTTCATCACTGATTAACACACGCTCATTGGGCTGTCGTCTTAAGGTACTGAGGAATTTTGAACGAAAAAACGTTGCGTAGTTTCCCAAAAGTTGCCCATCCGAGTTGGATTCTTCGATTGACCTCATTATCGAAGTTGGACCTACCTAATTGGACTGTTTGTCCTAGGTAAACATACGAGTTAACAACTTCGAGAGCCGAGTTCTCAACCATAACTGGGGCAGGCACAACATGGACATTCGACATAATCTTCGTCTTGTCCATATTCATTTTAAGGCCTACCTTGGGAGACTCGATCCACGGCATCAGAGGAGTAACATTCTACTGCCGGTACCCCACGGCATGGTTATTTTTGTACTAAATAACAGCAAGGACGTTTGAGAGCAATGATCGCGAGATTTACGCCTGTTGCAAACCTTCGCGAGATACGTAATCTCACTCGAAGGTGCCAACTAGCGGATTCCAGCGAGTTTCAGATCCGCGAGATGACGAATGACTCTGCCGTAGAGTGGAAGCAGAACGAGCTGCAATCTATTTGTTTGTTTATGCGTAGCTTTTTCCTTAAAGAATTCTAAAAAATCTTTAGCTACAGCTGTTGTTTCTCGATATTGGATATTTAATGATTCTCAGAAACGGTAATTATTTAGATCTAGAGGGCTTCCCACAAAAATAACGTGCAAACCAGAAAATGTCGAGACGTCACTAGTAAGGTTTACCTCGGGCAATTTCCTTTCTACTAATTATTTTCGCAAAAAAATAAAACCGGCTATAAATTATAAAAAAATTATTATCAAAATCGGACTACTTTGTAAAGTTATGTGTGGTCATACATTCATTCAGTAAGTGAACAATCAAAAATCTCCTGTTCTACTACCCTTACTTCCTGTTAACTCCTGTTTTACCGGGTTGGATTTTTTCCAAATTTATATGGGACAAACTTCGGAATAAAAAAAAGAATTATCAAAATGGGACTACTCTGTAAATACTAAAAAGCAATGTTCATACATAAAAAAACATACGCGTCTACTTGAAAACCTTCTCCGTTTTTTCGTCGGTTAAAATTTGTTCTCGAGACAAAGTTAGCTTTCTTGTTTTTTGAAAGTTTTGATGCCAAAATGAGGGGTGTTTATACGTATGAAGTTGTGAATGTTTGTGTGTGTGTGTGTGTGTGAGAGAGAGAGAGACTTGTTCGAGAGTATTATTAGCTATATTTGCTGGAAATCGGACCAGCAGTTTCCTAGATAATCAGTTCTGAATAGGTACCTACTGTATTTGAGGGGATCCAAGGCATAATTTCGACTTAGAGCAAATGTTTGAGCTTGAAAGTTTACGTCTGAACAATATTATTACCACGAGATATAAGACCTTATTGTAAATCATTGTGTTCTGGGAAATAAACGATTTGATTTGATATAGGTTCTCCAGAATCTGATGATGAACAGAATAGGATTAACAGGGAAGGATCTGATTGATTCGAGATTTGGTATCCCTGTTACTTCAATGATAATCTATATATGTAGGATACCTTAACAGCAGATGAGTCGGGGGTTATTACATTTTTAATTTATACTTGTGAAACTCATATTATTTGGGGGTTTGACAACAAAAATTACAACACCTGCATCTTCTGGCAAAGGCATTTTGAAAGTATGGAGTGGAGACACTGGATACACTAGACCAATAAAAGTTAAACGATTTCTCCTGGCCGTGGTCTACCACGAAGGCGTTGGCGCGATGATCTAGACTAGACATCTTCTGAGGAGATTGGTGGGACATCGCTTCTGATAGGGATGTAAGAATTTGGGAGAGGCTTTTGCACTGCAGTGGGAAATACAGATTTAATAAAAAAAATATTATTGTGCGCTAATTGAGCTGCTGGGCAAATCCCGTTTAAATTAAATTCGTTATAATTTCTCTCTAACCAAAAAAATATAATATATATCCACCGTGTTAGAGGCCATTATCGAAATCGAAAACCGAGCAAAACAGCATAAATTTGTATAATTTATTTTCTTCGTCCTCCTCCGCCCCGAATAACTAAAAAAATAATCGATAGTCGTTTAACCTCTCAACTGGAGTTGAATTTCAAATTATGATCTTTGCAATTGCTTTTGGAATTCGTAATTGCTCGAGCGAACAAACATTCAATATACCTCGATTGGAACTTGATTTAATATTCATAGTCCACCGTCGAATGAAAACAAAATGACTGAATTTACTATATCGCAAACAAAATAAAATATGGAAAACATAATTATTCCTGTTCCAATAGAAACCACTTGAACAGAATTTCAATTGCAATAAAACGTATGATGATAACTTATTTATGTAGGATGAGGCTGAATAGAATTTAAATTTACTATATGTATAAGAAAAAACTCATGGAGAAAAATAATAACTTAGTAGTTTCTAAAAGACCCTAGAGTAGTTACCTACATAGGTCCTTTCTGAAGTAATAAGTTTAGGGACTAGATTTTATATCTTCACGCTCAAATCGTAAATTTTTGTACCTACGTAATAATGAAGCGCGCACGCGTACTCTATATACAGTGTAAAATATAAATCCCGAGAGTTCTGACCAAACCAGATACTTAATAAATCCGGAATGTTGCACCCAATACATCTCTCATGAAGAACAAGACTCGCTTGGAGTGATCTGAAGTTCTGGCATTTCATTGTGGCATCAATAAATGAGCATAAAAGTAAGATTTTGAGAATATGTATAACATTTCACAAAATTAACTTACCTGATCCTCAGCCTTCACATACAGCACGTACTCCATATCCAGTTGAAACGGATCAGTCCCTCTTGTCCTGACCACGCCTGATCGTTCATCCACCTCGAACCTGCCGCCAGTTCTGTCCCTCACAATGAAATAGTGGATGTTATGATCTGTATCCGGGTCCCTCGCTTGGAGTGTGAAGACTGGTGTGTTTGGCGCCGCGTTAAGTTGGACCACAGTCTGCATGGGAAGAGGTCTGTTGATGAAGTACGGGGGCTCGTCGTTGACGTCTTTCACGTGGATGATAACTCGTTGGTTGTCCGTATCTGAAACAGGAGGACTGATGTTATAGCCTTTGATGTCATAAACCTATGAATGATAGTAAATAATCGAAAGAGTTATAAGTAACCAAGATACTGTCTCCTAAGGGAGACAGTATCGTAATTGCTTTTTGGATTTCGTAATTGAGACGTTTCTGTCTGTTACGTTTAAGTAATCTAGCCTTTAATGTTAGTAATAAAGCTTTTATAAAGGGCTCTGAAGTAGTAGATATACCTTTTTTCGTTGCTTCATTGCTTTGATTTTTAGGGTATGTTTAGTTGCTGGTGAAATTGTAAGCAAATTCGGCATATCAGCTATATTATATATACCCACTGTAAATAGACGCAAGGCAATGCGTCGTATGCATTGCCTTGCTTCCTTAGCAGGTGAGCATGATCTTGTGTAAGCATTTATGAAACATGAGATCAAAATTGCTTCCTATTTTTAACTCGCATTCTCTTGCTCGTAGGTATGCTTACACAGTAGACAGTGAATATTCGTAACAATATATCTGCATACAACTTAATGTCTCCACCGTGAGCTCTAAATGATGGCAGGAAATATAAAACGAGCTACGAAAGAGGAGCTAAAATACGCTATGTAAATGCAATCCAGTTTGTAGCTATATCATTGTCCAATTCGCTAGTTTGCACAGTTTTAGAGCTTCCGCCTAAAGGACAAAGCTTGTTCGTACTTACAGCCAGCGACAACAGCAAAAGCACCACCTTTTGTACCATTGTTCAATGATATTTAATCAATGATAGTGTAATTCGCAAGTGTAGAATATAATTAATTTTAGGGTTCCGGACCAAAATGGCGAAAAGGAACCCTTATGGTGTAACTTTATCTGTCTGTTTGTCTGTCTCCCCTCACGGCCTCACGGCTCCACTAATATTGCATATATAAAAAATCTTGAAAAATATTTTTGTTATGATTACAAAGGTGACCGCCCCCTTTTCAATCATAAAAATTCAAAGTGGAGTAACTAGGTAATGTGGGGTAACATATGAAAGGGCTTCATTTATAATATTTTTCAGTTTTCCTTTAATCCGTATAGTTTTTGACATATTTACAAAAATGCAGAAAAAAATACCATTCCCCTAATCTCCGAAGTCTGCAAAGATAAACATCTAAAACTTTTATAGCTAATAGAAGTGTAGTAAAGAGTAGTAATAGAAGTGCAGTAACATAAAATCAAAACAAACTCTTTAATTAGCATAGTGTTTAAGAAATCATCGGGAGTTTAAAAATCTACATGTAAAGTTCTGCTATCAGACAAGAGTTGCTGCCAAGGTTCTTTAACAAAATTCACCTTTAACACAAATAATATTGTATGATGGCACGAAACCCTCGGTGCGCGAGTCCGACTACAAGCGAATCGCGCTTGGCCGGTATTATTATCTTTTTTTTTTACTTAGATTATTTTATTTTTTATGGATTTCATTAATTAAGAACTTACTAACTTATTACGTAATTAACTTTATAATTGTGTATAATTGTGACTTTGATATTGATATTAACAGTGTATTTAATTTTTGTGATTTACATTAAGGGGAATACAGGTGTCTATCGTACAGGCTTTCAGCCTAGTTTAGACATCTGAGGCCTCAAACAAATGATGCTATTAGGTACATTTAAATTAATAATGCATGTTTTAACTTTAAGCATTTTTATATCCTTTTTATTGAGCAAATAAATTATTCTTATTATCAATATTCTCAAACATACCTATGTTGGGTAAAACATAATATGGCCGTGAGAACACGGCACTGACATCCTACCACCCTATTGGTCCTATGCTTTTGACACATACGAGATCTGTCAAAAGCTTGGGCTGGCTGTGATAAGAAGCTTATCCAATATTTGTTTACGTATGCCATATAGGGTGGTCTACATAATAAAGATTATCGTGAGTTTGATAGCGAAATAGGTGAAAAATTTAATTTTCTTGTTAAAAATGTATCTAGATATTTTAATACGTCAGTGAGTGTAAGCTTAATGAATTTACTCGTCAAGCTGTATAGCATTCATATGGAGATGTCCTCATTTACATGAAGCCCCTTAAACTTCTAGTAAAACTGACGAAGGTTTCGTTGAAACTTTAATCACTATGTACGAGACCAGCAATGAGATTAAAATACATATTTCATGCCGATCCCAGCGAGCTTACATTACTAGGATGTAGGGCACGGATTTTCCATGAACGATAAACATTCTTAAAATTTGACTCATTTTAACGGACCAAAATACTCAGAGAAAAAATCTGTGAAATTTATAACTGAGAACAGCAGAAAATTTGTCCATCTTATGAAAATAGACCATATTTAAAAGATGACAAATTTTCTGCTGATTATGATTATGGCTTTAAACATAATATTACTAACAAAAAAAATATTTACTTTAATACATTATAAAAGTAAATTCATACTCACATTTCAATGCCGCTGTTCCCAGAGAAGCGTGAAAATAAATGCATTATGTTAGTTGCATGGTAAAATAAGTATCAACAATAAAACATGTTAGTTTTCACACAAGGGTAAATCATTATTCCGTGACAGCTGGTCCAAACTAGCCGAACCGTCAGATAAACCTAAGTTACCTAAGGGACCTAAGTAACTAACGTCGGGTATGAAATCGAAAGAATACTACTTCAAAATACCTTTATCTGATACAATAAGAAATTCACGTTTCTAAAGGTAGAATTTCACCACTGTGTGGCACAAATGTTTAAATGTCATTCTGGTGTTTTCTAGAATTCAAACATTTGTGCCGCACACTGGTGGAATTCTACCTTAACGTTGTTCGAGTGTTGCTGCTTATGAATAAGCGTAGTTTCCTTCATTATATTGATCCCTCGAAACCCAACATCCACAATGGGTGGGGAGCGTACTACGTCTTATAAGGTTCGCTCTCAATAGGCTAATGACCTCTCTCTCTCATTGTAACTATAAATTAAAGTTACGGTTACTAAGTCAATTTCAGCACCAAAGCGACACGATTTTTTGGAGAACTCGAACTTCGTGCGGTGACTTCCATCCAAAAGCATAAGAAGTATAAGATGGAAGCCCAAGTTTGACTTCAAGCACAGATAATATACACCAGTACTTCAACTCTAGTTTTGTAACCAGATCTTTCTCTTCATCCGCTCATTAAGCATAGAACATCCATGCATTATTAACAAACCGGCCTTAATTCTTTCGTACCCCTCGCATTATTAACAAACATGGCCTCTAATTCTTTCGTATCCCTTCCATCCGGCGGGGTATCCACCAAATCCTCCCCATAAACCCCGACGCTTGCTGTAATCCCATTTCCAAGGATAGTTTCGTGTATAGTTTTACACGCAACTGAACATAACAATACATTGACCCTATAGATAGTCTTTTCGTTTAGTCTTTTCAGCAGTTTGTTATTCACAACTTTAAAAGATAAGACAGTCATCGTCATTTGCTCAACTAACCGGAAACCAGTGCCGCTAGCTACTCTGCATTAGCTCAGCCAATATTGACACACAGATTTATTCGTGTCTATAATCAGACGTTACAAAGTTAACCGACGCGACGGAATAATGCATCAACTCTTTATTCTCTGCAATACAGAATGAATGCAAACGGTTAGAAAGCTCCTGACAGATAAAACAAAACCCGAAAGACAAGGGGCAAACTCTGATTAAAACCCCTGATACTCAGTTGCCATAAGCCACTTGGAATTTTATTCGGTCAATGTCTGCTAGTAATGGTTAGTAGCGTTATCTCCTTAATGAATATCTAAATGGTTATTTTACATGAAGGAAGAGAGCGCTTACACTAAGCATTGAGTGTATTTTGTATGAATGTTCAGAACCATGCAGAGGTGCTAGAATCTGAATGTAGAGGATCCGATTAAATATAAAGTTAATAATTCTTAAGCCGTGTTGGCAGAGTGGTATGTACCCCCGACTTTCAATCCGAAGGTCGTGGGATCGATACCTACCGGTATTGCACCAATGGATTTTTCTTCCTTGAAACATGTATGTGCACACTTAACAAGTGCCTTAACGGTGAAGGAAACATCGTGAGGAAACCCGTGGATTAGTTAGCTTCAGATGTATTGTTCTTTCCTCCGACTAATAGCTAGACTAAGCTGAAAGGATGGTATAGGTGCTGGGCAAACCTAATCCATATAACAATGTCCCAGGCACTGCAACGTCCCGTACAGCATGATAACCAGTTGCTGACGTTGTATATATTATCTACAATAAAAGCAAAGGCCTTACTTTTTTTATTCTTATAGAGAGTGCTATGTCAAGCTTGAATGTGAGAGCATCAACGCCACAGATAGCTTTTTTACATTATTAGTCCGGCAGAATAAACGCTCTCATTCTCTCTATCCATTTTATGCCTCTTGGACATCCATCCCCTCATATTTAAATCCTTATTCCGACTCAACTTTGCTCCACAGTGCATGTTAAGGAAGAAATGCAAAAATAACAGAAATGGAACACAATACACACCCTCTCGGTTTCCGAATAAAAGGGAGAAATCCATTTATCTCAATTTTGTATGATAAGCTGCGACGCAAAAACGGTATCCCATAACTCAAGGTATTCTGACATCAACAAAGGCGAATGCCCCGACTGGGGGTAGTCCGTAGTATGTGGGGAAGCTACCAAAACTCTGGACTAGCGCCAAAAATCTCAGCATATGTACACAATCCGCACGCGAGTGTTTACATATTTGTATGTTATGTAGGCAGTATTTGTTTTGGGCTCGCGGGACCACAAATCTTTTCCATTGTTGTTTACTTCTGTGCTATATGGAATACAGAAAACCCAATAAATACATTAAGTTTGTAACGTACCTGTCGAGAAAATTTGCAAAACATTGCAAGTATTATCTTCGGTGTAAAAAAGTAAAACGACGAATTAGGGCCGACTTGATAAGTGACAAAGCGACCACACAACAACTTTGTAACCGGTAAAAGGGTTACCATTAATAACACCAGATTTAACTAAAAACTTTACTGAAAGTTGGGCTCAGGATGCCAGCAGAGTGGACTCCTACGCTGCGTTCAGCTTTTGGCCCCAAGCCAGTCATTGATAATATCTCCCCGTGCCAAGACAAAAACCTCTCTTAAAAGACGGTTGTGTCAACTCAGGAACATTTATTTACCCGGACTGCAAAAAGAGCACGCCAAATGAAAACTTTAAGATAAGCGAAACAGGTAGATTACTTTTCAATTCGCTTGATTGAACCAATATCGAATATTGAGTTTTCATTTGCAGCTCTTGATTGTTGGAAATAGTACAGAGATGGAACGACTCTCGTTGGAACCGTGAAATATGGCAGATTTAGCATCGCGTTGTGTGAGGGGGAGTGGACCGCTCGGTGGCAGTCAGCAGGTGAGTGGGGGGCTACGATTAACCTCCCCGGAGTATGCTGTCACGTAATGCGCATGCGTACTCTACACACTACAACCGCGTGTTTTCCTCGTGAGTTGCAACGTAACGCTATGCCGAATTAAAAAGTTAATCTGTGGGCTCAGCTCGAACTGAAACGTACGACAATCGATGACGAATCTACGCCATGAATGAGCACTTTACTGAAATGGCGGATAAAAGAGCTCTTATCAGATTAATTTCATGAACAAATGTTGTAGAACCGACAGACGCTAGACATGCGACCATATATATAGTTTTTTAATGACTTTCAAAAAAAATCCTGCCCTTTAGGTTTATATATAGTGTTACAAAATTCCACACTAGTTTTATTTAAACTTGCTGGACGGGGAGGCGCATGCAAAGTGGGTATTACTGGCAAAGCGCTCGATATGGGTACGTGTGACGCGGTGCAGCCAACGAGCCGGTGCAACTTTAATAAGTTCACTGTCTGCGGACTATGCGGCGCGACGACATAATGATCGTGCTGAAACGAACCGTGTGAATTGCAACATCGATACTTAGACGAAACGCATAAGGTCATTGATATGTAATGCTAAGCTAGTAGTATAACCGGGGATTGAAAGCACCGATCTTGTCGTTGCGACGTATGCAAACTATGTATTAGTAAGAAATTACTAGTTCTGACCTGAGTAACATGAAAGAATGAGAGATTCGTCAAATTTAATGGACTAAAAACATTAGTCATCATCACCCACATTCACAGCTACGTTAAAACAATGTTCTAATGGACTCAGTTAAATATCATTTTCTTTTTCTGTTTGATGATCTTGACTACAATGGTTACACCTGCATGAATCTGGCCATCTTTTCGACTGTCAATATTCTACGTGCATAGTGTGTCAGCACAATATATTTTCCTCTCCTCTATTCTCATATATTAGACGTCAACTCCACACTTACTCTCCTATTTCAGATTAATCCGATGATGGCATCAGTTCAGTACTATGTATAAATAATTATATATTATATAAATAATTAAGTAAATAAATAATAAAAATTCAACAGAAGAATTTAATTTCCCCTCTTTTGCAGTATAGTTAAAATTGGCTCCCACACAATTGTCTCCTCTTGGATTGAAACCGTAAACGATTTGTATCAATTTCATGAGACATTTCTAACGTGCTCATTGAGATACTGAATTGAATCTCGCTCTGCTATTCAGGCAATTGAACTGAAACACTACATCATCAATTGGTTTCCTACCTGTTTTATTGTCGCAGGGAGATTTTTGTAATAAGCCAAATATCTGTATCTTTCTATACATTTGTAGTATATAAATGTATCCTTATGCAAAATTGAGTATAGGTACAGTATACATACTTTACAAGACAACGACGCCTACAAAATACCATAAATCTTAAAAACCTTCATGAGAGATGACATAGTTGTAACAATTTATTATCTGCTAGCAGCTTGAGTTATTGTAAGTTCTGCCAATAACAGCTCAACAGCAGTGCAGTATGAAACTTCTGGTCTGCAATTTCAAATCCAATAAATTTTCAAAGATTTGAAAGTATAATTTACGGAGCAATCCATTTTCTGGCCGGTAGTTAAGAACTTCGTTTAAAAACAATTCTGATGCAGGATTTTTTTACTTTGATGAATGTTGCAAAGCTATCAACATTTCAATGTGAAAATATCTTCTCTTTTGTGAAATAACCCACTGAAAATCAAACTTACTAAAAAACTATTTTCATTTCTTTTCTGGGTAACTATACCTCTACAATGTTATCAAAGCGAAATTGGTCTTTTCGTCTCGATCATCAAAATTGTATAAATCACTAATGCAAACGTCTTCAAAATATCGTAAATCGTGAAGACGTTCAGCAAATTTATGTCTTTCTGTTAACTTTGTTGATTGATCTGATCTCATATTGGAAAAAAAGTAAAAAGTTCCTACATATAATAATAATAATAATCAATCAAACAAACAACTTTAGAAACTGCCGGCGCCATGCGTACCCACGCTTTAAATATTACTAACGTACATATATATGTACATATATATACCTTTTGCGTAGAATTAACGGAGATATATTCAACGTAATATTTTTATTGGAAACTTTCGGCGCGAGGATGAATTTTCACATAAATAATGATTTAATAAACGAAACAAACTCGAAATGCTTCAATTAGGACACTTTACCAGATCCAACTGTTTGTTTACCTGAAATAAGAAAATTATATTTTAGTCACAATGCAATGCACATTAACCTGTAAATTATTATAATATTTAAATCAAGGCAACAATTTTCTCGGCATTTGCGTAATAAATCAAAATATTACCATAATTCAAAACGGCTTTTCCGTGACATGCTTGGCCGTTACCTGGTGACTTTACATTTTGTATTTTTATGAAAGCTCTGTCTAGCTAGGTAGTTCATAATTATGGTAAGTTCACTTAGGTTATATTGCATTTATATGCTTTATTGTACACCATAACAGACAAAAAAATGTTTATGAGTTATTTTTGTTTTGGATGTTATTATTTATTGCGAACGACTACCCATTTTAATCATTATGGACTCGAGTGTATTAGGGATCCTTTTAATATAACTCCTGAATACTTGACTGAAAACCAGCGCTCCAAAGTTATTAAACGTTTCTATAACAGCTATGTTGGTTAAACTGTCAAATACAGCGACATAGTTTTGAGCGAAACGAGTTTTCATTGTGAACTGAAGCGGTCTAGTACAGCCGCGACTGTGGAGCTCTAATATTATATTTTTAACTTTGTAACAAGGTTTAAGTACGTTCTAAGCTTTACAAAAAATCAACAACCTTAGCTCTTTGTACCAATCATTCTACAAACAATCCATGTCTCTTTCACAACTCTGCTATATGTTGCAATTAAGTCAGTATAATTTTACCCGTCCTCTCACGCCTGTGGATGCAGTAAGAATCTGCCAAGGGATACCTCTGCAAGATGGGCAGCAGCATCTTTCCGTGTATCAATATCCCGTACTGCGCTCGGACAGCCGGTCTAACGGCTGCGATGATATTTTGATGATATTTCGTGTATCTGCGTTCGTATAGAAGTAAATAAAGTAAATCTTATTTTGGAAATTCAAATGTAATTTTATTTCTTCAATTTTAATTAATATAAGAGTTTGTACGATACATGTTCTTGATATTGTCTCATGTTAGTCTTCATCTGCCCGTTGAATCGCACTTACCATTGTTTGGTTTTAAATTGTATAATTGAGAGAAGTTTTTAATGTATTTACTTCATGTAAAGAACAAATAAATGTAACAAATAAAATAATGATAAAAGTATTTACGTTTATTGTTTTTTCATTTTATATTTCAAGTTCCTTTGTGGTTTATTTACGATTTTAAAACGGTAACCCTGCTGCAGCAAACGTTTCCTCCGTAGCTTCAGGCAGCAATCTCAGAGTTTCCTCCGCTTCAACAATCCTTAAACATTTTAGTGAGGCCCAAACGACACAAACTAACAGAGTTACCTAGACGTCAGCGATGCCTTAACGTTACCTCTTGTGTTTGAAAGGTCACACACCAGCACATAAGCAAAAAGTACTATAACTCGTATATACGTATTAGAACTTAAATTTAATTTATTTTCTTGTTTACTTATTATTGGAAGCTCTCCTTCTATTTCACATGTCCTTACTCCAAGTCCAGAATCTGTGCAAAGAACTTACTGGAGGTAAAAGTTCGGTAATTATTTAAATTTATTTTCGGATAGAAAAAGGTAGTATCTTGGCATGTTTCTCCAGGGAAATTGATTCGTTTTATGAACCGTCACCTCAAATATAAAACAGTTAAACAACAAGTAATTTGGACACGTAGTAAAAAGACTAAAGGAGAGCGAGGTTAGAATCAAAAGGTAGTATGTAAAGGGTTAATTGCGCGCCTGTGTGATCTGGGTTCGGAATTTAATTTTGTATAGATCGGTAACACATGTTTTTAGTTCGCGCTTTTAGGCTTTGTAGCTAAAGCTGTTAAAGCTGAAATCCTTTTATAACAAACCCTTGTAAGCAATAGTGAAGTTACAACGAGTTTCGCGGCACACTAAGTTTCAATATTGACTAGATAGTAGTTCCAAATACTCGAAAACTTTAGTTTTGATCAAATAATGTAATTTATAATAATCGATATCAAGTTTATGAAATTCTAAACAGTTTCCCGTACTGTGTTCACTAAAAGTCCACATTTGTTTGAAATACTACTGTTGTATTCCTGAGCTTGTTCGCAATGATTTGTACAGAAATTCAATGTCAGCGAAAAAGTAGAAAAAAACTTTAGGAACCGACATGAAATTCAGCAGATAAAACTTCGTTTGTAATGCGTATGTAGGAGACATAACGAGTGCACATGAGCCATTATGCTGGCAGAAACTAATATGGATAAAATAAAGCTAAGCTGTCTTTTTCTGTAGAAAGCCATTGAACGCTGGCAACATGGCAAGCGAAGCCCTACAACTTTGGTTTAATTGCCCTCATGCGACCCGTATGCACTACAGCCCCAAATGACCCAACAAATTGACCGGCTCACGCGATACCCTTCTTAGTATATAAATTGTACGTATTTCCTATTACCGGCCTATAAGGGACGCAAATTGATTTTCAGGCAAAACAATTTACATAGAAAATCCTTTACATGAATATCGCATATGATTATTGAATCGTAATAATGGTAGGTTATCATTGAAATCATATCATCCGACCTAATTAGAATAATTGCTACTAAATCGAACTCCGCCATTACAAGCTTTGACGTCCGATACGTGGTAAGGTGAGTAAATATTAATATGCCTGTCGTAATCATAACCAGCCGGCGTTGCTGAACATCAATTAGGTGCGCCAACAGTTCCAATTGTCACCGCAATTAGAATAGCAGATATAACATTTTCCAAAAATAAAAGCACCATAGCACAGTCGACATATTATTCCTTTGTGAACACATTTCATCATCATCATTTCAGCCATAAAACGTCCACTGATGAACACAGGCCTCCTCATGGATTCTCACCACGCTTGGCAGGTGGGTTGGTGAGCGCAGTATGGGATGTTGATACACGGATAGACGCTGCTGCCCATCTTCCGGAGGTGTCCCTTAGCAGGCTCTTACTGCATCCACGGGTAGGAGAGGAGGGGTAACATTCTACTGCCGGCATCCCACGGCAACCACGGGAACACATTTATTATTGATGATTTATACAGCGTCATCAGCTGGTGATCATGCTGTATAGGACGCTGCGTTGCCTGGGTTATTGTTAGATAGAGATAGAGAGATTGTTAGATAGAGATAGATTAAGCTTGCCCAGCACCCACACCATCCTCCCCCTGATTCATCATCATCATTTCAGCCGCAAAACGTCCACTACTGAACACAGGCCTCCCTCATGGATCTCCATAAGGGGTAGTTGCCATACTCACCACGCTTGGCAGGCGGGTTGGCAAGCGCAGTACGGGATGTTGATTCACAGAGACGCTGCTGCCCATAGCCGGAGGTATCCCGTATCAGGCTCTTACTCCCTGCTTAGTCAGCTATTAGTCAGAGGAAGGAACAGGTCATACGTCTGAAGTTAAATAAAGCTGCAAACAGAACCGGGTTGAAAATCTTTAAATCAATGGGTACATTATGGAAGTAAGGAAGATTAGGCAAGGCACGCGTGTAAGTCATAAATAATTTAGTGCTATTGATTAGCCGTTGCAACCCACGATTAGGGAATAGTTTGTTAAAATAATGTTCTACTGTAATTTCCTTAACACGCTAGATGATTGCTTATCGTTATGTAATAATTAGATATTCCTATAATAGTTATCAAATTAATATAAAAGTAGGGTAGCCTTTGTTAGAAAAATATATATTTTACTACTATAGAGTGATTATTTTGTTGCCAGGATAAGGCAAACGTCTGCAACAAAGTTTGGGTCCAAGAAGGACATGATAGAAGAAGGACATGATAGGAACTAGGTATCTTGGAGGTTAGAGGGGAAAGGGAAGAGACCTTAGTACTGATGTGGATAATCATCATCATCATATCAGCCGTAGGACGTCCACAGCTGGACAAAGGCCTGTGGATAACATAAGGTTTAAACTTATTCGTATAGGCAGACCGAGAAAACGATGGCGAGACGACCTCGTCTGGTATGACAAAGATAAAAAATAAATAAACAAGTGCGAGCTGGGCTCGCCCACCGGGGGTTCCGTAGGTATATGACACATAATAAAAATAAGTAAAAGTTTTAAAAATGCACAAAAAGATTCGGTCACCCATCCAATTTATGACCGCGCGTAGGGTTGCTTAAGCACGATGATTGATTTCGTACTTTTTTTAAGGACGATTTTTTTTATGATTTCATTGCCAATGTATAAGTTTTAGGATTTTTCCCTGTATCTACAGTGTAGGATGATATAACTTTGTATATATTATTTATTCGATTAATTGACTGCAATATTTATAAGAGGAGAGGAGAGATGCACATCACATGACTTCAGCTAACATAACTACATAAATTAAACAAACGTCAAATAGTTTGCCGTGGGATGCCGGCAGTAGAATGCTACCTCTTCTCTGATACCCAGAAAACGTGCACCAGCTTTTTTTCAAGTATCAACATGACGTACTGCGCTCGCCAACCCGCCTGCCGAGCGTGGTGAGTATGGCAACAACCCCCTCATGACCAGTAGGTACTTGTAGTTGCATGAGGGAGGCCTATATCCAGTAGTGGACGTCCCACGGCTGTAGTGATGATGATTTAAAAAACAGCCTCTCTTCTTCACTGTCTGTTGCAATGGAGCTAACCGTTTCAAAACTTCAGACAAAAGCAGTCGGTAAAGTTACTTACTAAATGAAACAATTAATCCTTTCCACCTGCTATTCTATGAATAGGTAATTTGTTGACTGTACATTTCATTAAATTAGAATAACTTACAATACCTACGAATAGTTCTAGGTAATTCTAATTGATATATAATAATAATAAATATATGTATATATATATTTCTATTGTATACCTAGTGTCGAACTAAGGCCAGCCTGTTGAAAAAACAGTAAATCTACAAGCCAGACATTGAAGCAGTCCTTCTATTTTTATTTATTTATTTACACAGTAGATTTGAAACATTACAGGATATGCACCCTAAGACGTTAAAAATCTTTATTTAAGAAAATCCTTACAAGTCTAAATAAAAAAAATAAGAAATATAAGTAAGCAAAATTATAGGTACACAATATAGTAACATGTCATTTCGAAACATACTAATAAACAAATAGAAGAATTAATATAATTAATTGAATTTTATAATAACAACAACAAAAAGGAATCATAAAATTAAGTCTAAAAGGGTAAAAACATTACAAATTGTCTCAGAATAATTTAAAATCTGCTAGCTGCTACTAGCGCCTATGTACGCCTTTGTACCTCATAGCTAGCAACCCTATGCTTTTTCTATACCCTTGACAGTGTTTGCAAAGATTGATAATTTATTATTATTAATTAGCCTCCACTGTCCCACTGCAGGGCAAAGGCCTCCCTTCCCTTCTTCCACAAAGTACATATTTTGCAAAATTTCATGATGATCGGATGAAAGCAGAAAAAATTCCAAGTCCCGAACAATTATTTGGCAAAATAACTACTCTGTACTACTAAATATTCTGTGAATATTTTGAAGCGTCTACCTGTTGCCGTTATTAATATCGAGCAAACAACTGCAAAAAAATCACGTTTGCTGTATTGCCCTTAAGTATTTATTTTATTCTGTATTTAATATTTGTTGTTTTAGTGGCAACAGAAATACATCCTCTGTGAAAATTTCAACTGTCTAGCTATCACGGTTCATGAGTCACAGCCTGGTGACGGACAGATAGACAGACAGACAGACGGACAGCGAGCGGAGTCTTAGTAATAGGGTGCTGTTTTTTACCGACGAAACGACTAACGTATGAAACCCTAGAAATGGTAAAGCATAAAGCACGAACAAATAATTAGGTATGTACAATATATTATAATGTATAATATAGTATAATACATTTTAACAGAAAAAATATAAAAAAAATTGTAAATATTCAGGGAAGATGATTGTTTGAGGCGAGAAAATATTTAAGCTCAATAGAAATTTACCCTGTTCGTTCTTAAGGAAAGGAGTACTAAGTAAAGGAGTCTGCCCACTACAACGTATCGTAACCATGACCGTGCTATGCACATTTCAGGTACTCGTAAGGGAAGCAACACGATGCGCTCTAGTATGCACTGAAACGGATCGACGGACGTTCTGTTCCTGTATGCATCGCGGATAAGAAATTTACCATGTTCGTTCCTTTTTTTTTCCGATGGGAAAATGCATTTTACGCATATTCTCTGGTTCGAGGAGAGCCAGAGGGTTATGTTGGGCTCGCCACTGGGCTACTAACATACTGCTAGTAGTCGGTGGCATACCAACTAAAAACCCACCGTTATTTAGTCTCTCACCTTAGTGCCAGAGCGTCGTCAAACCATTCGTCACCAGACGATTCGTTCGGCGGCGCACTAGCACTTGACAGGGTTGCGGGTTCCCGGTCGGATTCAACCGCTACCCCGTCGGTGATCATCCGTCTAGGACGGATCCTTCTTGATCGCCTCTGAGGCGAGACATGTCCCGTTGGACTAACGGCATTTGGAGGCCTGTGCAATGCCGAGGTGGTTCTCCTCGCACCATCTCCCAGCTGGTCTCCATCAAGAGGAAGAAGGCGATGAAATTGCCGTCGCCGTCTTCCAGTCCTCCGCCGGCGATGCGGTTCAGCTTGAGGGTTTTCCTCTCTGACACGCTCCGCTGCTTCCTTCTGTCTAACCACATCTTCACAGAAGGAAACCATGGCATTCCAAGCCCTATCGCTGTCAAGCATGGCATTCACCAAGCTCGACAGCGAGAGGTCATGGCCAACAACTGCTTCCAGCGCCTGGCGCTGCGATACCCATGCACTGCATTCTTCAAGGGTATGCTGTGCCGTATCCTCAGGAGCGCTGCAATGATGACATGAAGGGTTGACCTCTCTCTTTGCAACTCGGTGCAAGTACCGTCCAAAGCACCCATGCCCAGACAGTACCATGTTCGTTCCTAAGGCAAGCTCCTAAGTAAAGGAGTCTACCCACTACAACGTATCGTAACCATGACCGTGCTATGCCTATTTCAGGTACGGGAAGCAACACGTTGCGCTCTGTGCATCGCGGATGATGCCCAAATGCAACGGCGTTGCGTGGACGTCTTTAAGTGCTATCACCCGGTTACAACCCGTATGCTCACCGTTTTGCAGTGAGTTGGCAACGTCACATGCCATGCAAGGATATCCGGGCACCGGCCAAATATTCTCGCCGACACGCAGGGCTCGCGACAGTGATGTCGGTGACGGAACGGTGTAGTAGGCATGGTCTCATACTTCTCAATACAAAGAATGTTTTTGCCTGAAACGTTCATAATACAGCCATGTATGCTACGGTCTAGTCGGCAGACACCTTAGTTAATAAAAAAATACTTATGAAAATCGTTTAGATATTGCACTTTGGCATTCTGCTTTCTGAGTTTAGACATGACTCATATTTTTCGAATGTTAACAAGAATACAAAGCGTATGTTCACGCTATCACAGGTATAGGGGGCACAATTTGAACAATGATCAGGCGTTAACAAGTACAGTGCACGGATGCTGGAGTTGCACTGTGACTACGACAAAACGGCACTATACCTATAGACTGTAATACAAACGTAGATAAATTAACTACCTCACTTATTTTATGAATACGAAAGTTACATATCTACCTAGGGGATATTTATTACTATTTGTGTATTTCTCGGTTGAATCTCGGTGTACATATACGGTTCATATTATTAAGTATATGTTTTACGACTGTTTGGTTTTGTAGTGATATTTTCATGTCCAGACAATTAACACCTTTTACTCCAGTAAAAGTTTCATGTGGTACTGAGCGCATGATTAATATAACACCCGAACAAAGTCGCGGGCAGAAACGATAGGTAGTATTGTAAGTATGAGTAGGTAGATGTAATACTGAAGGAGATTTCTTTTAATATTATTTTCTAGTATTCATTGACTAAAGCAGGTGGGTATTTATTTATCTAGTTTCATTGTAACTGAAATAATGCGTGGGATGTAACAAAAGTAGATAATTACTATTTTAAAAGAAAATTAAAATTCTGTGTGTTAATTCAATATTTAAAGTTTGTATAACCCAAAACTAAACTGTTTGATTGTTCGCTTCCAAACCACATGACGTCAGAACGATCAATCTTAAGAAGCAAAGTATTCTACCAAGTTAGCGCCTACCGTTAAAACTACCATAGTATTTAGTTTCCCACGCAAAGTTGTATAAAGGGACTTTGTCTGTCACATTTGGTTACCTCAGAAACTACAATGCTCTACTTGAAGTAATTGAATATTATTTATTATTTAATGATAACGCTTGTTGACCAATGTTGAAAGTGAAAGAATAATGTTACTCGTAGGTTTCTTAAGAAAGTTTAATAAAAAAAACAAAATAACAGCAAAAAAAATTAATAAATAATAAAATAATATAAATAAAGCACAAAATAAAACTTTTTTATTTTTAATTTAACATCATATAGTTTTTGTATTATAAAAATATACATATGTATTTTTACCTAATACAAGCCCATGACTATCAAATAATCTTTATGTATTGCTTCTTATATTTTAGAACCGTTTAATAGATGCGTTGGCCGTGGGGTGCCGGCTGTAGAATGTTACCCCTCCTCTCATGCCCGTGGATGCAGTAAGAGCCTGCTAATGGATAGCTCCGGAAGACGGGCAGCAGCGTCTTTCCGTGTATCAACATCCCGTACTGCGCTCGCCAACCCGCCAAGCGTGGTGAGTATGGCAACTACCCCTCATGGAGATTCCATGGCTTGTGTTCAGTAGTGGATGTTTTACGGCTGAAATGATGAATGATGAATAGATGCAATGGCCTTATTTTGTTTACATGGAAATAGAAAACAGTCCATCCGTCCGCAGCTAATTTACCCATTTGTTTGCGATACCTCATCCAGTAGCACCCTTTGTTGCGATCCCGCAATACGCGATGTAGCACCAGTAGCACTTCAATGAGCATTCTCCACGGGATACTCTTTGTTTGTGCCACAGTGTTCAGATACGTTCCGGCTTCTGATATAGAAGCATGGACATGAGAATTCCTTAAACGGTACTGGAATGTAAGAAGCACTACGTAACGTTTATTTGATAGTTATGACATGAGTTAAAATATGAATTCCTTATTACACAATATTATACATATTAGAGGTATAAAACAAAGTCCTCCGTCGCTCGGTTCGCTCAAAGCTCAGAAACTAGTGAGTCGCTTAACTTGGTAGAATACTAAATGAAAATGCTTAATAAGATTTGATTTTGACGTGTGTTGTGTGGTAGCGAACAAATAGTTTATCAGATTATCGATTGTAACTAAAATAATACAATGTTAATTTTAATATTTATTATAGCCCCAATTCAGTAATAGTAATAATCTATTCTTGTTACATCTCACACATTATTTCATTTACAATAAAACTAGATAAATACCCATCTGCTTTAGGCTAAGAATACTAGAAAAAATTATTAAAAGAAATCTCCTTCAGTACAACATCTACCTACTTACGATAGTCGCGATAGATACTTATCGTTTCTGCTCGCGACTTTGTTCACGTGTTATATTAATCATGCGTTCAATACCACCTAAAACTTTTACTGGGATAAAAGGTGTACTTTGTCCGAGCATGAAAATATAATTACCGAATACCGCAACAAATACCGGAATACGGAAAAAGGCACAATAAATAACCTCAAAATGAGAGCTTAGTTGAATATTTAGAATAGCGTGGTTGTCAACTTTGCCAACAAATAAATTGAGATATAAAAGGCACCCATTTAGATAATCATAAAGTTATTTAAGTGCACACTAATAACAATCCAAAAAAGTTATTGTGTTTTCTGCAACAAAATGTTCTACTTTTTAGCAAAAAAACACTAGTTATGAAGAGCCTAAATGTGCTCCAAATGGTTCGTGTTTGTATTACAGACGGCTGCGTGGTCACCAGTTCGCTTTGCTTGAACTTGGCTGGACGGCCGGCCATACTGCCGTGTGGCTAGATTTTGTCTATTCATTAATTCTGGACACGTTTCAGTGTCTGAGGTCACGGTCAAATCTTGCGCCGTAATTATTATTTTCCAAATATTTTTTTTATGTAATGACATTATCGATCACTGGCACTGGCAAGGACGTGGGGGAGCCCAGCAGTGTGACACAATAATGTTTAAATAAATCGATATGTAATATTTTTTATGATGTTTTTCAATACATATTTGTATAATGAAATAAAAACAATAAAGACTGTAGATATAAACCAATGAACTCAGGCAACATAACAGGTCCACCTGCCGGCACGTGCCAGCTAATGATACCTGCCGGCTACCGGTCGGTAATGCCAGATCGTCTGCTATAAATGCTTAGTAAACGCTCCAATAACACTTACAACTAGTACTTACATATACTAGACCTATGTTACTGTCAGACGACGACCCTTATAAATTTGCTTGTCACGTCTATTATACCATACATACAGTCTAGACATAGAGTCTAGAGATGATTTATGCAGTGTCTGCAATTGTGTGGGGACTGCAGAACCTCTGGTACACGTTACGTTTAGAAGAATGACTGAAAGACTGGCCCAGCTTTTACCGTCTCAGCTTACACGCTAGCCATATCCGAAATGCAGAGAAACTTATACATTTATTCTATTGATACAATCAGACGCCTCTGAGGGAATTCTAGCACTTTGTCCATATCCGCCAAGAATTGTCGTTTGGAAGGAAATTTCTGGTAAAAGACATAAAATGATAGTCGTTTATAGCTCAAGTTTGAGGACACAAGGCATTGCATCGTAAGGCACGTTTACTTAAATGCTTGATCTAAATAGAAGGCATGTTAGGTGGTGGTGTTAGGTTACCACAAGCGACAGTTGCGTGTTGAGTCTCCGAGTAGTCCAATAACGACGCCTTACGCATAAACGCGCAAAACGGTTTAAGCATTTAACTTTTTCTTTAAATTTATCAAAAGACAGTCTTATCTATTTGGTCGCTGAACATACAGGGTGATACCATTAACAAGTTTGGGACTTGGCCAATACCGTAACAAAAACGAAGTCGGCAAATAGTATTGCAATTACAGTGATACTTTCGGACGATAGAACTTGCATTCTATCTGTGACCGTACGGGATACAACCGCCAGTACCGGAGCAATGCATCAAATAATTGCTCTAAATAAGCTATTGCTACGCAAATGGGGCAAGTATGTAATTTTACGAGTACGTCTGGGCGTAACATATTCAGCAATGTATGAAGTTTATCCACCTGCTGGAGGCGATAGAACATTAATATGATGATGACATTCTTCTTCAGCTTCCGTTTATTGAAAAGGTCATCGATAAGTTCTATACCGTATGCGATTATGCTGTGACGAAGCATCCCGCACGCCAAATTATATTTATATACTAGCTGCTGCCCGCGGCTTTGGCCGCGATTTAATTTTTTTAAGTAATTTTAGTAGCCTAAGTCACTTCTTATAACATCAGCTATTCGCCAGTGACCCCTTCAAAATCGGTCCAGCTGTTTCAAAGATAAGCCGGGACAAACATTTCATAATCGTTTTTTTTGTTACAGGTATCGCATATATGTTTATGAGTTAAGTAAAATGCTGTTATTTTGAGTTTACAAGCAGACACCTCAATTTAATTTATTAGTTTATTTTTTTTTATATTAATAGGTATTTACTTTGTTATTATATTTTATTTTAGCGTACTGAATTTTTGTATCGCGGTAGCCACCATCCGCACACTTTGGTCACTACGGAAGACCAGCGCTGTGGTACGGACCCGTTCTGCCACAGCATATGCTGAGTAATGACCATTTTTGTCACATTTTTATTTTATTTTTTAAACCTTAATATTGTACATGTATTAATTGTAAATTGTGTGACAAAATAAACGTATCTTTATCTTTATCAATTTGAATTGATCCTTTTACGATGCTACAAAATAAGGAGTCGTAACTCGATGGTTGGAAGCAATTAATGTCTTCACGTTCCTGCTTACGGAAATGGGACAAAATGTTTTTACAGCGAAATTCGGCCACTTCGGGCGAAAACTTAATGGTTGTTGTATCTCCACAAAGAAGTCGATATTCATTAACAGCCCCTTAACATCTCCGTCTCCGCGGAATAACCGAACCATAATTCAATTAATCTAAAAGCGTTGCAGGAGACGTCTCCAATCATAAATAACTCGATGGTGCTCGAAATTCGGGAAATCGGTTGAGTCGCAAAAATTCGAACCGAACGGGATGGGACACTTTCATTACTACGATGTCCGGACCAAACGCTACCGGTTCAATGTCCGGTCCTCTCTATTTTTAACACAACCGAGCTGAACTCTAGTGCAGTCGGGAGTGGACCGGACGGCTGGCCCAGGTGATGTATTTACTAAATTCAGGCAGAATATTACTTGTGTACCAGACTTTTTAATGGGTTTTAATAATGAATCCGCCGTGGGGTGCCGGCAGTAGGATGATACCCCTCCTCTCATTCCCATGGATGCAGTAAGAGCCTGCTAAGGAATACCTCCAGAATATGGGCAGCAGCGTCTATCCGTGTATCAACATCCCATACTGCGCTCACCAACCCGCCTGCCAAGCGTGGTGAGTATGGCAACTACCCCTCATGGAGATCCATGAGGGTGGCCTGTTTTCATCAGTGGACGTTTTATGGCTGAAATTAATAATGTAGTAATAAATCTCTTATTAACTGACAGACGTAGAGTTGTACGCTTATTGAATCGTTAAAAATAAAATTTTATGGGAGTTTTAAAAAATGTAAAGCGATCTAAGAACTTTTTCAAAATAATCTTATTAGACGTCTAAACGGTTATCAACAAATAAGGTCATGGGCATTATGATCGTACAATTTAAAGTTGTTCCCAGATTCCAAAGGATTCTTTCACTAATCCTCTCTAATCCAAGACCTGAGCTAGAATTGAAGCAGCAAAAACAAAATAAAATTCAGAAAGTTGTGATACCGCAGCTTAAGTTTGAAACGTGCAGAGCAGTTTCACGGATCTTGGAGATTTTGGAACAATAGCACGCTTTAAACTTATTTAAGATTGTATGTGTTTCTCTACATGAACTATTAACAATAGCAATTCAAGAAAATGAAAATCGACCGATCCAAAATGTTCGGTTCCGACGGATTTTGGAGATATTTGAACAACAGCACGTTTTAAAGTTATCTAAGATTTTTTTGTGTATCTCTGTATAAACTACTAGCTGTTCCGCGAACTTCGGCTGCGTCACATAAGAGAGAGTAGGTCGCAAGCACCTATAATACCTTTAGATTAACAGAACCATTAAACAATAATTTGTTAAAATGTAGCACTTACTATTCATAATCATTCGGACATTGTTAGTACTGCAATGAAGTGCACCTCCCGCGCACATATTCCCGCATAGTAAAATATAGGCGCGCGGTAAAACTGTGATATTCTCTAAGATAAAACTCTTACTCTTTAAAGGTAATATAAAAATATTTCCTTAATATACCTAGTAAAATAATTAAAATAGGGTTAGATTGGACCATTTTTAATTCGATTCCAATGCTTTTAAATGTTATATTTAAATTTAAAATTATGGATTCGTCTGTGCCCAGAATAACATTAAGCTATTAAAACATCGTAAAAGTTAGCAGAAAAAATAATTATAATCAACTAGCAGACGTCGTCCTGCCCGCTGATATGGAGACATGCTGACAGCAGCGCCATCTGCCGGGTTCAATTTTGTCGGTCCAGCTGTTTAGAAGAAGTTACACGTACGCCCGCACCGCTGTAATTATTTTGTCACGCGAGAGTTTTAATTTCGCTATAACTCCTAAGGGACCGTCTCCACGAGCGAGGGAATCGCGGCGATTATATAGCGTGGACTCGTCGCGATTCTCTCGCTCGTGGAGACGGCCTCTAAGAGAGTGTATACGTAGCATGGACGATAACATCGCCGCGATTCCCTCGCTCGTAGAGACGGTCCCTAAGATATTGATTTAAATTATATGGTTAAAAGGGCAAATTATGTTCTACATTAACTGCTCAAGATGTTAAAGAAACTTATTTGAATACATATTCATACGATGTTGGTTAATAAATGCATACTTTTTTATCTTAATTTTGATTAGATAAATTAAAATCCATTTAGTAGTTTTTTGAGTTTTGCGCGAACAGACAGACGCGGCGGAGGACTTTGTTTTATAATATGTAAGGATGTAAATAAATTAATCAATTTAATTAATTCAATAAGTAAATTCAATCATTCTCGTATTATATGATGACATTTTTGGTTGACAAATGTTCAAAAAGTAATTATTAATTTATCATATTTTAGCTTAAATAGGTAGTGGTAGTAGTAGAGTAGAAGTGGAGTAGTAGTACTTATGGAGTAGTAGTAGTAGAGAAGTAGTTAGAAGTTGTGTTAGTAGGTAGTTGAACAGTACAATGTTCGGCGGGACAGCTAGTTTCATACAAATGCAAATTACGAGGATTACCTTATGTAATCATCGCTCTCATGTTTATATTAAAACTGACTGATCTGTTCTACCTGAGCTGTGCAACAGTAGCACATGGGCCAGTAGCCGGCAACAATGCGGCTGTATTGTACTCAATAGAAGTACAAACACGCTAACAATACCCCTGGCCATTAGATCAAATCGAATTCCATTCGGGGAGAGGCTTGTCCGAAATATCCGTTTTTAGGGTTCCGGACCAAAATGGTAAAAAGGAACCCTTATAGAATCACTCTGTCTGTCTGTCTGTCTGTCTGTCTGTCTGTCACAGATGGATATCTCGAGAACTACTGATGCTATCAACTTGCAATTTAAAATGGTAAAAGACAACAGTTTTTTACTTATATAGCATATATAAAAATGTTAAAAAATATTCTTATTTTGATTGCAGGGGGGCGGATAGGGGATCTCAAAAATTTTAAGTGAAGTTACTAGGCCGTGTGGGGTATCATATGAAAGGTATTCATTTGGACATTAATAAACAGTTTTTATTTTTCCTTTAAACCGTATCGTTTTTGAGCTATTTACAAAAATGTTGAAAAAACGACCGTTCCCCCCCCCCTTATCTCCGAAGTTTGCAGAGATAAACCCGTGATACTTTTATAGCTAATAGAAGTGTATGTAAACTTTATAGGAAAATTATAGCGAACTCTCTAATTTGCATAGTTTTTTAGACAAGGGGGGTGGAAGGGGGGTTTTCAAAAATTTTGTGAAGTTAATAGGTGATGTGGGGTATCATATAAAAGGTATTTATTTGCACATTAATAAACAGTTTTTATTTTTCCTTTAAACCGTATCCTTTAAGTCGTATAGTTTTTGAGTTATTTACAAAAATGTTGAAAAAAATAGCGTTCCCCCCCCCTTATCTCCGAAGTTTGCGGAGATAAACCTTTGAAACTTTTATTACTATTAGAAGTGTATGTAAAGATTAGAGGAAATTTATTACAATCTCTCTACATAGCATACTTTTTTAGAAATCATCGAAAGTGTAAAAAATCTACATAAGTTCCGCTATTAGACAAGAGATGGCGCTGTCAAGGTTCTCCAACAAATATAAAACCGCCTTTGTCATAAATTATATTGTATGATGGCACGGAACCCTCGGTGCGCGAGTCCGACTCGCTCTTGCCCGGTTTTATTTTTACTTTGCCTGTGTGGACACTGGTGTGTGGAAGACGGTGAACTTGGCTTCGCAATCTAAGAGCGAGGACAGGGGTAAGGAGAACAGAAGATCTGTTGAGGCTAGCACTAGGCAAGGAAAAATGTAGCAAGATGACAGCAAGTAATGAAAGTCATGAATTCACTCAGAAGCTCTGAATGAAGAAGAACAAGACGATGTGATCCCACTGCTATGCCTCACCCAAACCCTTTTTGTATTTATAATACTGGACACAACTTATTTGAATTAAAATGGTGCTAGTGCACTGCTAGAGGCCATTTAACAAAACGATGTACTTAGACACTCATTATTAAAGTAGAATAGGAGCTTACATTTGTTAAAGTGGTTGTGGATGCAAAGCCATCTGCTTTTAACGCAGTTTTATAGAAACTGCATTTTATAAGCTGCAGATGAGGCAGCAGCACCTCAAAAGAGGTTGAAACGAATTAACATTTGCAGACACGCATAAAAGTGGCTTTAATGAAGCCATTAGCGCCAAGTTAGGAAGCTACAGCTACGCCCACTTAAGCTTCAACTGCCAAGAAATAGCGCTTAATGCATATTTAAACTTTAAAACTTCATCGAATATAAAAGTTTATGAGTCAGTTTTAGCAAAAGGCCACTCCGAACTTAATTTATAAAGCGGTGGGATAAAAGACGGTAAATAATAGTCGAAGATAAGCATTTGTCTGGAAAGGAAGCAAAATGCAAAAGTTTGCTCGCGCTGCGCTGAAATCAATAATTTCGTCTCGTGTTTGCAGGGGGGCGGATAGGGGATCTCAAAAATTTTAAGTGAAGTTACTAGGCCGTGTGGGGTATCATATGAAAGGTATTCATTTGGACATTAATAAACAGTTTTTATTTTTCCTTTAAACCGTATCGTTTTTGAGCTATTTACAAAAATGTTGAAAAAACGACCGTTCCCCCCCCCTTATCTCCGAAGTTTGCAGAGATAAACCCGTGATACTTTTATAGCTAATAGAAGTGTATGTAAACTTTATAGGAAAATTATAGCGAACTCTCTAATTTGCATAGTTTTTTAGACAAGGGGGGTGGAAGGGGGGTTTTCAAAAATTTTGTGAAGTTAATAGGTGATGTGGGGTATCATATAAAAGGTATTTATTTGCACATTAATAAACAGTTTTTATTTTTCCTTTAAACCGTATCGTTTTTGAGCTATTTACAAATATGTTGAAAAAACGACCGTTCCCCCCCCCCTTATCTCCGAAGTTTGCAGAGATAAACCCGTGATACTTTTATAGCTAATAGAAGTGTATGTAAACTTTATAGGAAAATTATAGCGAACTCTCTAATTTGCATAGTTTTTTAGACAAGGGGGGTGGAAGGGGGGTTTTCAAAAATTTTGTGAAGTTAATAGGTGATGTGGGGAATCATATGAAAGGTATTTATTTGCACATTAATAAACAGTTTTTAGTTTTCCTTTAAGCCGTATTGTTTTTGTGTTATTTACAAAAATGTTGAAAAAACGACCGTTCCCCCCCCCTTATCTCCGAAGTTTGCAGAGATAAACCCGTGATACTTTTATAGCTAATAGAAGTGTATGTAAACTTTATAGGAAAATTATAGCGAACTCTCTAATTTGCATAGTTTTTTAGACAATGGGGGTGGAAGGGGTGTTTTCAAAATTTTTGGAAAGTTACTAGGTGATGTGGGGTATCATATGAAAGGTATTCTTTAGCACATTAATAAACAATTTTTAGTTTTCCTTTAAGTCGTATAGTTTTTGAGTTATTTACAAAAATGTTGAAAAAAATAGCGTTCCCCCCCCCCTTATCTCCGAAGTTTGCGGAGATAAACCTTTGAAACTTTTATTACTATTAGAAGTGTATGTAAAGATTAGAGGAAATTTATTACAATCTCTCTACATAGCATACTTTTTTAGAAATCATCGAAAGTGTAAAAAATCTACATAAGTTCCGCTATTAGACAAGAGATGGCGCTGTCAAGGTTCTCCAACAAATATAAAACCGCCTTTGTCATAAATTATATTGTATGATGGCACGGAACCCTCGGTGCGCGAGTCCGACTCGCTCTTGCCCGGTTTTATTTTTACTTTGCCTGTGTGGACACTGGTGTGTGGAAGACGGTGAACTTGGCTTCGCAATCTAAGAGCGAGGACAGGGGTAAGGAGAACAGAAGATCTGTTGAGGCTAGCACTAGGCAAGGAAAAATGTAGCAAGATGACAGCAAGTAATGAAAGTCATGAATTCACTCAGAAGCTCTGAATGAAGAAGAACAAGACGATGTGATCCCACTGCTATGCCTCACCCAAACCCTTTTTGTATTTATAATACTGGACACAACTTATTTGAATTAAAATGGTGCTAGTGCACTGCTAGAGGCCATTTAACAAAACGATGTACTTAGACACTCATTATTAAAGTAGAATAGGAGCTTACATTTGTTAAAGTGGTTGTGGATGCAAAGCCATCTGCTTTTAACGCAGTTTTATAGAAACTGCATTTTATAAGCTGCAGATGAGGCAGCAGCACCTCAAAAGAGGTTGAAACGAATTAACATTTGCAGACACGCATAAAAGTGGCTTTAATGAAGCCATTAGCGCCAAGTTAGGAAGCTACAGCTACGCCCACTTAAGCTTCAACTGCCAAGAAATAGCGCTTAATGCATATTTAAACTTTAAAACTTCATCGAATATAAAAGTTTATGAGTCAGTTTTAGCAAAAGGCCACTCCGAACTTAATTTATAAAGCGGTGGGATAAAAGACGGTAAATAATAGTCGAAGATAAGCATTTGTCTGGAAAGGAAGCAAAATGCAAAAGTTTGCTCGCGCTGCGCTGAAATCAATAATTTCGTCTCGTGCCGCGTGGCCCGCCCACGCGACCTTTCTGGTTTCTACTATTCTAACTTGCAAATATGTACTTGATACCAATTTGACTACGAAATGTTAAAGAAAAATCCTTACTAAAAAAAGTAAAACCTTTGCATCTATTATAGATGATTTATACAGCGTCAGCAACTGGTAATCATGCTGTACGGGACGCTGCAGTGCCTGGGACATTGTTAGATGGATTAGGCTTGCCCAGCACCTATACCATCCTCTCAGCTTAGTCAGCTATTAGTCAGAGGAAAGAACAGGTCAATACGTCTGAAGCTAACTATGCCGCGGGTTTCCTCACGATGTTTCCTTCACCGTTAAAGCACGTGTTAAGTGTGCACATACATTTTTCAAGAAAGAAAAATACTAATATGTAAGTAATTTACTCATTTGCTCTTACTAATATAGACCTGGTATGATTGACCTTAAAAGTATATTTTGGATTCTTGGCTTCATCTCTTATGTTCTAGATAATCTAGATCCCACTAATATTATAAAGCCGAAAGTTTGTTTGTATGGAGGTTTGTTAAGTCTTCACGCAAAAACTACCCCACGGATTGAGCTGAAACTTTGCACACATTTAGATGTAGGTCTAGATTAACACTTAGGCTACTTTTTATCCGGGTACAACGCGTGCGAAGCGGCGGGCAGAAGCTAGTAAGTAAATAGTTTTTTTCCGAAAATTAAAGGTTTTGACTTCTTGTGATTGTTATATCGTGGTGGTAATTAACACATCGCTACAAATCATATTTTAAGGGTTCCATACCCAAAGGACAAAAACGGGACCCTATTACTAAGACCCCGCTGTCCGTTTGTCTGTCAGTCTGTCTGTCACCAGGCTGCATCTCATGAACCGTGATAGCTACAGTTGAAATTTTCACAGATGATGTATTTCTGTTACCGCTACTAAAAACAATAAAACAAATTTATTTATTTTTTTATTAACGTGTCCATGTTTTGTAATTGCAAACTATGTACTTATATGAGTTTCTGAGTTGTTTTCAAAAATAAATAATTAAATTAAAATACAACACATATTTAAGGGGGGCTCCCATACAACAAACGTGATTTTAATGCCGTTTTTTGCTCGATATTAATAACGGTATCAGGTAGACGCTTGAAATATCCGCAAAATATTTACACACGATGATACGGAACCCTTCATGCACGCGTCCGTCTAGCACTTGGCCGATTTTTTTCATTTACACCTACCTTCTTCAATAAAGCCTTTCACGATTGACCCTAAAAGCATTTCTAAGAAAAGTAAGGTTTTCATGTTACATTTGAGTCCCTTGATCTTCATTGTTCATATACTACAATGGAACATGAGCTTTTTCCAAGACTGAATGATTTGCCAAGGTAATATCATATTATTTTCGAAGGAAAAAAGCAGGCATTGACTGACATTTGCATAGCGGGGCGAGAGTGCCCCTGACCTAGGTCACTCTAATAGTTTCGCGTCTAGTGACGTCACATAGCGGGGTAGATAATACTACATACTAGAAAATAATACATATGTATATGTAGTGTAAGCTACATTTCATCCCTCGCCGAGCGTTGAAATATCATAATATCTTAAGAAAAGACCGGGACCCAGTAAAACCTTGTAAAACACGAAACAGTACAGAAAACTCAACACTTTTTATATTTTCTATTATGTAGTATTATCTACCCCGCTATGTGACGTCACTAGACGCGAAACTATTAGAGTGTTGAATTTCATCCTTTGTAAAGCAAAAACAAGTTGAGTTTAAAAAACAACTTTTATTACTTGTTAATATATTTATAATCTCGTTGCAAACTGAAACTACTGTTACTGTTATGTTTCTCGCAAGTGATTTGTAATCTTTAAGAGAAATATTAATAATGATCTTGAACCTTAAACCTTAATAAAAAGACCTAAAAGGTGAAAAATCGCTTAATTACCGAGTTACTATGGCCACCTTACGACTCCATCATCAGACCCTGGTTACCATCTAGCACCAAAGTACTCGTCAAGACGAGTCCAAAGTCGATGGGGCTGAGTCGTTTAACTACCGAGTTTCTATGGCCACCTTCCGGTTCCATCATCAGATCAGCTTATAATAATATTGCATTGTCATCCGATTTACACATGCATGCAAAATTTCAGCTCAACCGAACCGAAAGTTAAATTTAACTTGCAAACCGATTTGAACCGATAGTTAAATCAAATTTTGATAACAGACAAACATCGGTACAGGTGAAACTAAATAAAAGCTTGTAATAACACAATACGATTTAATACCTAAGAAGTAAATGCTTGAAGCTAGTGGAAGCAAATGCTTGCCGTGGGGTGCCGGAAGTAGAATGTCACACCTCCTCTCCTGCCCGTGGATGCAGTAAGAATCTGCTAAAGGATATCTCCGGAAGATGGGCAACAGCGTCTTTCCGTGTAAGAATATCCCGAACTGCGCTCACCAACCCGCCTGCCAAGCGTGGTGAGTATGGCAACAGCCCCACATGCACTTGGATCTCTAAGTCAATGAGGGAGGCCTATGTCCAGCAGTGGCTATCTTACGGCTGTAATGATGATGATGATGAAATACTTGAAGGTATAAGAAATGAAAAGAACCGCTTTTACATTTATTATGTAGTGGGAACGTAAGTGTAGTGTAGCTTATCTTATTCCTGGATGCTGTTGCAAACCTAGTAAAAGCAGAATCGTCTTCTTGGATCTCATATGCAGTCAGCATGTTTTACTGTTACTGTGGGTAAGTATGAGTAATAAAGAGTTCTCCCTGCAGGTTTATGAGTTTTGCGGGGTAAATACAAAGCTTTTAACTTATAATAAAATTTGTGTTTTTTATACATTTACATGGCTGAGTTTGATGTAAATGTCCCTATTTACTCTGGTCTATAAGCATACCTCCCGACTTTTTAACCGACTTCAAAAAAGGAGGAGGTTCTATGTTTGACTGTATGTTCACCGATTTCTCCGTCAATTGTGGACCGATTTTCAAAATTCTTTTTTATTTGAAAGGGTGTACTTCCGATGTGGTCCCATTTCAATTTGGTCCAGTTCTGACAATGGGATCCATGAGAAAACCATATAAGTCTTAAATTCGTTAAGTATTTTAAACCAATACAATTTATCTCATTGAAGTCCGTTTTTAGGGTTCCGGACCAAAATGGTAAAAAGGAACCCTTATAGAATCACTCTGTCTGTCTGTCTGTCTGTCACAACTGGATATCTCGAGAACTACTAATGCTATCGACTTGAAATTTGAAATGGTAAAAGACAACACTTTTTCACTAATATAGCAAATATAAAATGTTAAAAAATATTCTTATTTTGATTGCAGGGGGGCGGATCTCAAAATTTTTAAGTGGATAAATGTAAAAAGTAATATGAAAGGTATTCATTTGCACATTAAGAAACAGTTTTTATTTATTCTTTAAACCGTATCGTTTTTGAGTAATTTACAAAAATGTTGAAAAAACGACCGTTCCCCCCCCTTATCTCCGAAGTTTGCAGAGATAAACCCGTAATATTTTTATGGCCAATAGAAGTGTATGTAAACTTTATAGGAAAATTATAGCGATCTCTCTAATTTGCATAGTTTTTTAGACAAGGGGGTTGGAAGGGGGGTTTTCAAAAAATTTGTGAAGTTACTAGGTAATGTGGGGTTTCATATGAAAGGTATTCACTTGCACATAAATAAACAGTTTTTATTTTTCCTTTAAGCCGTATCGTTTTTGAGATATTTAGAAAAATTTTGAAAAAACGACCGTTCCCCCCCCCCCCCCCCTTATCTCCGCAGTTTGCAGAGATAAACCCGTGATACTTTTATACCTAATAGAAGTGTATGTGAACTTTATAGGAAATTTATTACAAACTCTCTACTTAGCATACTTTCTTAGAAATCATCGAAAGTGTAAAAAATCTACATAAGTTCCGCTATCAGACAAGAGATGGCGCTGTCAAGGTTCTCCAACAAATATAAAACCGCCTTTGTCATATATTATATGATGGCCCGGAACCCTCGGTGCGCGAGTCCGACTCGCTCTTGCCCGGTTTTATTTTTTTGTTGACAGATTAAATAATTATATAGCTATAAAGTCTACAACGCTATTACAGTATAGACAGCTTTTCATTTAGTGAAATACGAGGGTTACTCTCTTACGAGTATATATCACGTAAATTTTTAAAGGGAGATAGACAGGTATTTTTATATTTGAAGCCATGGCATAATTGATATTTATGATGATAATGGCACTGTCATGTAAGATATAGCACTGACTAGCTGAAAGTACAATTTGTTTCTATGGGTTAAAAAGGGTTAACCTCGTTTGCCCCTCGCCTACTGTGATTCTGGGCCTTATATATGTAAGTTTAGGCAAAAGCACATAAAAGTGATACCTAGCGAGAAGATCTCAACTGCTTCTACCCGTGGATATAATATAATATACTAAAAGTCACCCGCGGTTTCACCCGCATCTTTGGTTACTGCTCCGCTCCCGTAGATCGTAGCGTGATGTTATATAGTTTTCCTCGATAAATGGGCTATCTAACACTGAAAGAATTTTTAATATCGGACCAGTAGTTGCTGAGATGAGCGCGTTCAAGCAAATAAACAAACAAACAAACTCTTCAGCTTTATAAATTAGTATATATTACCCGTGGATAAATTTGAGATGAATTATTCCAAATCATTTAACAGAAAATAATGTTTTGTAATAACTTGAACGAACACAGGGTACTATGACTAAGTTGAACGTTAAACCTGAAACCTGGTAGGTAAGTACAATATCAGTTGAAAAGCTTCACATTCCAAGATTAAATCTTCATTCAATTACAGACATTGAACAGACAACAGATATACCGCTTCGTCTACGGTTTCAGCATGAGCTTAATTCTCTAACAATAACGATTACCCCAACCCAAAACCTATGTATCTATCGATTGACGTTCGGGTATCGGTCTGGAATACCAGCCGAGTATCGGCTAATCTGTGGCCGGAGCTTAGTTGAATGTAGTATTGAGGGCCAAGTTGGCACCGTCACACATACCATTTAGTGTTCGGAACACGCCCGCAACTTGAGCAAAACATACGAGGCTAGGGAAACTTACTAAACTCATCAGTTGCCCTCTGAGCACGCCCGGTAGCTTTCGTGGCCAACTTCCTTTATTACACCGAGTTGCTGCTTATATCATCGTAAGTACCTAAAGCTCCAGGGAAACTCTTTATTTTCCCTCGTTCTTAAAGTCTTTGCTAGAAGTTGTTTAATTTTTAAGACTTCTTTTAAAATATCTTGTTTTGATGTTCTATCGATCGAAGAGCGCTTTATATAATCAAATGGAAAATATTTTTTACAGTATATGTAAGTACATATCTGGGGTTCGATCCAACATAGCCCCGTCGTTTTAAGCCAAGGTTTTTGTAAATATTTTAGGAATAGGAAAGCCCACTATTCCTGATTCCAGACTAGCAGGCTGCGTCGGACAAACAGAAATGTATCAGGGGAAAAATGCGAATGCTTGTGATTCTCGAGAATACAGAAGTGTTATCTATCTCTACTTGTAGAGCGGAGCTCCCGACGTTGCGTCTCAAAGGGGCGCTTTAGAAAGAATGCGTGCAACGAGGGGACGCGATTCCTCCATTTCAAGCTTTTCCTCTGCTAAATCACCCCTACACCTCACCCTTCCCCAGAATCACTCGGAGTGTGAAGAGAATTTTCTCAATATTTTTATAAAACACGACAGTATGAAGACATCGGAATAAAGAGTACATTCTCGCTCACTTAAGCGAGACGCGTAGCAATTTACTTGAAAAGTATTTTCCATGGGCACAGAGCAGGCGACGACAGTGTAAGGTAATAAACCTTTATCCGGAAGAACGAAAATTTAAACCAGCTAGAATAAACATTCGGCGCACAAGACAACAGGCTGAACTTTTTGAAGAAAACAGTCGATGTGTATTACATGTGTACATACAACGTACCACAACAGTTGATACCTATCCACTGAACACAAATGCTGAAAACTTCCTGTAAATTTGTATTGTATGTTGAATAGATGTTAGGTAGCTATTATGGATCTGGCACGAATTTAGATAATTACTAGGTTCTGTACACTTCTGTAATTTTATTACAAAGCCGTATAGAAAATAAAATAAAAATAACAGTAAACCTCATAAACCAAACTATAAAAAATACGAGGGACTTATGTCCCCGCTACACATAAAGCATCTTCGTTGATACTTTTTATGACAACGTAAAAAGTAAGAGAACGATTATTATCAATCTAAAGGCATGTTGCCTTTAGATTCAGGTAACAAATTATTAAGAATTTTAAAAGTTTTTTTTTAGTAGTGTACTAAACTTTTTCAGCTTAAATGAATTATGATATTTTAAAGTAATTTCAGTACACTCCCAACACTACGCAAGAACTTGTACACGTTATTATAATCTGATCAAATGGAAATTTCATTTTAAGACTTGATGTTTAGACATACTTTGTACATTTTTAATTTTTTAATCAGATAAATCCTGCGTACCTACTGATATAGAAAAAAGTAAAAACCTAAAGGAACTATTATTTGGATCAAAATACTCGTAAAATTTCCCCAAGTTTAGTATAATTTGATACCCAATACTTCGCAGGGCAGAAAGTTTCATGATTTAGATAGTTTTTTATTCTAGTAGAATTAAGAACCAAATTGTACTTGAGATGTTTGTGGTAAATAAATTATCTTATCTTATCTTATTTAGAACAGACAATTTGGCCAATAACCCGTTTGGCTACCTGCCGTACGGTGTTTATGAAGACTGATTACAAACTAAAGTCTTTCCACCGCCAAACTGGGTTATTCAAGTACAAAAGAATATTAAACTGACACTTCAGTCAATATTTCAGTAGATTCCTGGCATCAAAGGGAGCAGAGTTACAAACTAGTATTCTGTGGTAATAGCTCTCAAAGTTTACAGCAGCGGCATAAAGCTAAAACAGAGGCAAACCTTATCGCGGGCAAACCCACTTTGAGAAGTACTTTTACTTTACTATATTTGCTGCCTGTTCTGTCACAATTTTCAGGGAATCGTGCCGTGGTTATGTTTTTAGGGTTCAGTTGATCAGCAATCGGAACTCATATAGGATAACACATGTCAATTAATACAGATTTAGACAGACGATTACACAAGTGTTATCCTACATGAGTTCCGGTTTCCGATCATCTGCACCCTAAAAACATAACCACGGCACGATTCCCTAAAAATTATGACAGAACATGCAGCTAATATAATAAGTACAGGACTAACACATTATCACATCGTAAGACTAAACACTATTAACTCGAGTCGAACTGAATATTTGTTTTATCGCAACCTGCTTATTACATGCAAGTACTGGTAGACAAAGACTAGCTAAAAATTTCTACGGATTTTTTTTTAATTTATCATAATGAGCCTTTCTTAACTAATATGTATTGTACTCTTATGTGCTTCAGAAGTACATAATTATTGTCAAAAATAGAAATGATAAAAAATACCGAAGGACGGATAGAAAGAAACATATCGACAGATACTTGTCGAGTTATTTATCACAATGTCGGATACATTTAGCAAGTTCGACAATTCACCAGCCCTGATCATGATGTGATCTCAAGCTCACATAATGATCATCATCATCTCAGTCGTAGAACGTCCGGCGCTGGACATTGGCCTCCCTCATGGATAGTACTGATAATGCCATTATCAGTAACAGTGGTGAGCATGGCAACAGACGTTCGTGAGCATGGCACCAGACGTTCTACGGTTGTTGCCATGCTCACCACGCTTGGCAGGCGGATGGGCAAGCGCAAAGCGGGGTATAGGTACGAGTACACGGAATGACGCTGCTGCTCTCCTCTCCTGCCCGTGGATTCAGTAAAAGTATGCCTAGAGATACCTAGGGTAGTAGAACTTTTTGTGAAGAGTTCATCCGGGGAAGTATAGTAATATTAAGTACCATACCTATTTCTGCCGCCAAGCAGTAATGTCTGCATTGCTGTGTTACGGTTTGAGGAGTAAGGGGGCCGGTGAAATTACGAGCACATGAGACTTCACAACTCTATGTCTATATGTGTCTTGAGCGTTGGTCACGTGCTTACTGGACGTGATCACCGCGGTATTGCAGTTGTAATAGATGTTACCGCTTAACATCAAGTGAGCCTTCGGCTTGTCTCGTCATTTAGTCGTATACAAAACATCCGGAAGATGGGCAGCAGCATCATACCGTGTATCTACACCCCGTACTGCGCTTGCCCCAACTCCAAAGTAATAAAACCATTGGTATCTAAAGTTTGCGCGCAATCAGCAGGTAGCAATAGCTAATCAAAACTCCCGCCACTTTCCACCGCAAACAAGCTTAGCGCACCTCCTCATGCCGGCATTATCAAAATTTTAATGATCTCTCAACTAAGTATTATTCATCCACAATTTAATTTGTATTTCGTCTGACCTAATTGCGGTTCGCGATAACATTTTGTAATTAATAATAGCTCGCAGCTATAACGGGCAAATCTCTGTTCTAAGGGCTTAACTGGTAAATTGCCGCATTATTTTATGTGCGATATATGCTTTGGTGGTATGGCTAATTGATAAGGAATATTAAATCTTCTATTTCGGCGACTGTTTACGAAGCTCTGTTGCTAAGGCGGCAGCAGCGGATAGACATACATCGTATAATTTAATAAGACTAGCAAATTTATTTTGTAACCGACTAAAATAAAACCGGGCAAGAGCGAGTCGGACTCGCGCACCGAGGGTTCCGTGCCATCATACAATATAATTTATGACAAAGGCGGTTTTTTATTTGTTGGAGAACCTTGACAGCGCCATCTCTTGTCTGATAGCGGAACTTATGTAGATTTTTTACACTTTCGATGATTTCTAAAAAAGTATGCTATGTAGAGAGATTGTAATAAATTTCCTCTAATCTTTACATACATTTCTAATAGTAATAAAAGTTTCAAAGATTTATCTCCGCAAACTTCGGAGATAAGGGGGGGGAACGCTATTTTTTTCAACATTTTTGTAAATAACTCAAAAACGATACGACTTAAAGGAAAACTAAAAACTGTTTATTAATGTACAAATGAATACCTGTCATATGATACCCCACATCACCTAGTAACTTTCCAAAAATTTTGAAAACACCCCTTCCATCCCCATTGTCTAAAAAACTATGCAAATTAGAGAGTTCGCTATAATTTTCCTATAAAGTTTACATACACTTCTATTAGCCATAAAAGTATCACGGGTTTATCTCTGCAAAATTCGGAGATAAGGGGGGGGGAACGGTCGTTTTTTCAACATTTTTGTAAATAACTCAAAAACGCTACGGTTTAAAGGAAAACTAAAAACTGTTTATTAATGTACAAATGAATACCTTTCATATGATACCCCACACGGCCTAGTAACTTCACTTAAAATGTTTGAGATCCCCTATCCGCCCCCCTGCAATCAAAATAAGAATATTTTTTAACATTGTTATATATGCTATATTAGTAAAAAACTGTTATCTTTTACCATTTTAAATTGCAAGTCGAAGCATCAGTAGTTCTCGAGATATCCATCTGTGACAGACAGATAGACAGACAGAGTGATTCTATAAGGGTTCCTTTTTACCATTTTGGTCCGGAACCCTAAAAAGAGGTTAATATTTGTTGCCTCAGCCTCCAACTTCGTTGTTTATTTTACAATAAATAATTTCTGATTTCCGATTTGGAAAATTATTTTCGAACTTTTTTCTACATTTATTCAAAACTCAGTCCTGATGATGTCATCCATCCTCCTCATCCCATGATGAGTGTCCTTAAATATTATATATTTGATATTTTCTGCAACAAATCAAGAATCTGCATTCAGAAAGTATGATTTGGTGAACGGAGTAGTCTTCCCAACCGATTTCGGCAACGGCGACCTTTATCTGCTTAGAAGTGTAGATGGTCTCTATAAAGATGACTTATGTAGCCAATTTTGGCTTCGAACGTACGTGCGCAAATAGCGCAAGTCAGAGTACCGTTCACAAAGTTCTGGGGGATGTTTGCAGGCGGTTTGTTCTTGAAATAGTCTCGTTTCTCGTCTAGTTCGCGACTGTCGTCTTCGAAAGATTGGATATTGCGTCGATGTTGGTGAACAGAAACTAATGAAGAAGTCCACAGATGAGCATTGAAACTTTTCAATAATCACGGGTGGCGATAAGATGGCTATGATGTATAACCACTTATTGTCGCACTAACCTACCCATCATCACTATCATCAGGGTCATTGAAATCGTTTTTTTTTTCGTTGAAAATTTACACATGTTTCGTTAGCCAATGACCACTGTGAACGTATCCTGTGGTCGCCACCAATGTAGCCCGTCTGCTCCAACCCTGAACTATCCGAGAGAAAAACAAACAGAAAAGCAATTACCTAACCATAGCATCAAAACAGGCAAGTGAAGAGCCGCGGGATAACAAAGCGAGGGTCTCACCCGCCAATAATAAAACCGTTATTGATTTAAGCGTCGAGAACAATCAATCCGTGGCTGCGTCGCTGAAGACGGCCAAATCGACGATATCCGCTCTTCTTCCCGAAAGTACTTGTGTTTTGTAGAGTTGGACTAAGATATCGGGGACTCTTGAGTTTTTAAATACTTACGCCGGTTTCAATACTTAAGTTTGATATAGACGGAGTTTTATTTGTTCATAAAATCCATACTTAATATGCTGCACTAACAGCCAAGTTGGATAAAAACACCTGTAATCAAACCATTCTGTAACATGAAATGTCATTCGTTGGGTAGCGTACTCACGTAAAAGTGAAAATGTCAACAGTGTTATTTCGTAAGGAAACTCAAACACACCGCGGAGATAAATGATAACAAGTCCGGCTAAATCCCGTCACAGCCCTACTCAGCCTCTCTGATACCTAAAATGATTTAAGCTTGTTTGTTCACCAATATTAATTTGAGGGCGACACGGGTATGTATCATGGAATGAGGAACGTACAAATTTCGTCGGCTTCTGTGCTAAAGATTATTTTGCCAAAACGAATAAATCAAAGCGACACAGAATCTCAGATATCTGATCTGTCTCTTTGTAATCGTATGATTATTGTGCCCTTGCGTTGCTAGTAGAACAATCACACCGTGACAATGGTTTCGTCCTCTCAGCTTGCATTGATTGTGAACATCCGCCCTTAGAATCAATAGATTCAATTCGAGATAAACAAAGAGCAACCAAATGTGTCGTGTTTAAAGTTCTTGAGCAAACAAACGGGCTAGATTCGTCTTCAACAGTGAATAAACTAACAGCATAAACAGGAGCCGTTACAAGCCGCAAACGAGGCACGCACACCCATATCCTTTTACCGCGGTATTTCCACTTCCCCCTTCTAACTTTGCACCAACTGACTATGCTGTATCCTGTGGCTATGCTTTAGCCATACTACCCCATGCACTGCATTGCGGAACCAGAACTATAACTCATTTTTAGAACGCGAAAGCATACTATTATATCGTTCTATTGTTAAAATTTTATGACGGGCTTAACGAAGCGTGATGTCGTCTCGTCTGCACAAATTAAATTAATAATGTAAAGCAGAGTTAGAGCTGGTTAAGTAAAATCTCATTATCGTTTGGGGACTATGTATTTAGCTAAAATGTGCCTTGTTCGAAGGCATATTTTTATATTAACGCCACTTTATGGAGCAAATTCTTTGCAACTCTAGCCATTAAAAAACTTTTTGGTCAGTCATCTGCCAATGCTTGTGGAAAGTTCGATCGTATTAGCTTATAGAATCATCAACAAACATCATCATCATAATTTCAGCTGTAAAACGTCCACAAACAAACACTGGCCTCCCTCATGGATTTTAAAGAGAAGTAGTTGCCATAATCATCACGCTTGGCAGGCGGGTTGGAGAACTCAGTACGGGATGTTGATACACGGAAAGACGCTGCTGCCCATCTTCCGGATGTATCCCTTAACCGGCTCCTACTGCATCCACAAGTATGAGAGGAGGGGAAACATTCTACTGCCGGCACCCCCCGGAATCAATCAATTATACCTATTATTTGATCCGAAAAGCAACCAGAATGCATTTTACGACCTTATATAAGAAGAAACATATTTTATGGCTATCGGATGGATGCTTTTATTCGGTCGCAGTCTAAGAATTACTGCTATACTTTTAGTACTAAAACTATATTTACAGTTAAAACTTTTAAACGATTTAAAGCAAATATCAAGTGCATTAAATATCACTTTGACCTTGAAAAAGCTTTCAGTCTGCTCCAACTCCGTCAAACGTAACATAAGATAAAATTGTTACATCATGCATGACTATAACGACCAAGTTAGGTTCTTCTGTTCGCTTCTTTTCCTAACTCACGTGTCATCTGAAGTGAGCAGGTTCAATTGTTTTATTCAATTAATTATTGTGTTATTTTATTTTATAATTTGTGACGCGCCAATAACGTCCGTAAGTTCAATTAGGTCCATTGCCTAGAGCCCATTGGTGGCTAGACCAGCATCAAACTACGAGGACCTCCAGTTTAATTATCCAACACCCACTCCGTAATATCTTACAAATATTATACAGCCGAAAGTTTGTTTGTATAGATGTATCTATGGATGCTTGCTACCTCTTCACGCAAAAACGATGCTACGGATTGAGCTGAAATTATGCACATGTATTAAGACGTATAGTACAACGCATGCGAAGCGGCGGGCACAAGCTAGTTTTATACATATTTGCTAAACATTTAATTAGCATGGATTTAAGATAAAACCTATTATTATGCACTTATTTGTAAAACGTACATATGTCATCCATGATCATCATCTCCACGTCCACTGCGGGGTTGTTGGCACACGGGATGTTGATACACAGTATGACGCTGCTGCCCATTTTCCGGAGGTATCCCTTGGCAGATTCTTACTGCATCCACGGTAAAACGAATGTAAACAGAACTTAACTGAACAATTATTGGAAACGTAACCTTTATTTTCAAATTTTATCTGGCAAGTTTAATCACCTGCGCTGCGCGCTATAAAACGTTAAACGATAAAACTGCTTCGAAAATATACTTATAATTGGACATAAGCTCGGAAAATGTGAAGCCATTTCACGTCTTCTGTCTTTTTGAAGAGTACGAAGAAGAATCATTTATGGTCCATAGGGCAGATAAATTTGCCATATTGGATATTACACTAAGTAGCCTCTTTGTATTTATTTAATTTTTTTATTTAAATAAAATTCTAAATAAAATAAAAAAATAAAATTACTAAACTATTAGGTTATTAAGACGTGACATTTATTTTAGATTCTGTGACATAGCCAAGTAACATATGAGTAAACCGAGTATACATTGAGTATATATGTTCTTATGGTGAAATAAATGAGTATGAGTATTATAAATTATTTTTATTACACAACTAGGAATAAAAAGCTCAAGACACATTGATGCAAATCAGTTAAAAAAAAAAATACTGCAGGCATTATCAAATTCATTTTTATGTTGTAATCACTCTGTACTATGTGACCAAATAAATAAATAAATAAAAAAAAGAAATATATATATCTTCCCTCTTATAGTAGCTGGTTACATGGAAGAAATAGTTATCGAGGGGTCTCCATGTGATATATCGCAGTTTTCCAAAGAATTATTGCCACTATGTTAGTATCAATCTTATAATACGGATGGGATACTCTGCATCGAAAGCTCTCCATAAGCAAAGTGATATTTATTCATCTAAAATAAATAATGGTGAGCATTTCACACACCACCATTTAGCGTCTTAGATTTTTTTTTAAATGGGAGCCAGATGATATACACTAGATAAGGAATGCTTAGTATTTATATCCTAACATACTAGCGTATTTTTGGGGTTCCGTACCTCGAAAGGAAAAAACGGAACCCCTATAGGATCACTTTGTTGTCCGTCCGCCTGTCTGTCAAGACCCTTTTTCTCAGGAACGCGTAAAGGTATCAAGCTGGAATTTATATCAAATACTCCCTTCTACTGTTCCTTAGAGCTATGAAAAATTAAACTACTAAGCCAACGCCATCAAACGATACAGCCGTTTATGCCGCAAATTTTCGACACTCGCAAGGGAATCAAAACCTACAGTGTACTTCCCGTGAACTCAGAATCTTGAAATTTGGTTCGAAGCAACGTCTTATAAAAAATATATATATATATATTTATAATTATTAATTATTATTAATAATTATTAATTATTTTTAATTATTTATATATTATAATGTCAGATAAAGGAAAAATTGCGAAAACCGTAAATTTTTAGTAACATCAAAAAAAGGCGTGTTGACCGAATGGTATGTACCCCCGACTTTTAATCGAAGGTCGTGGGTCCGATACTGGCCGTGAACCAATGGATTTTTCTTTATTGAAAAGTGTAAGTTCACATTTAACACGTGCTTAACGGTGAAGGAAACATCGTGAGGAAACCCGCGGCTTAGTTAGCTTCAGACGTATTGACCTGTTCCTTCCTCTGACTAACAGCTGACTAAGCTGAGAGGTTGGAATAGGTGCTGGGCAAGCCTAATACATCAAACAATGTCCCAGGCACTGCAGCGTCCCGTACAGTTACCAGTTGCTGACGCTTCATAAATCATCTATAATAGATGCAAAGGCCTTACTTTTTTTTTTTTAGTTACGTCATCTACTTAATAAAAATATTTTTAATAATTTTAAACTCACTAGGTACCCCTTTCCTCATGAACGCGTAGAGGTATTAAATTGAAATTCATATCAAATACTTAGGTCTTCTTATTCTTACTTAGGTCTTATATACCTACAGGTTTGTACGGAACCCTCGGTGCGCGAGTCAGACTCGCGCTTTATTCTAAGCGCAGGTTGTAGGCGTAGCACGCTTTGTACTCGGATAAAAAGCAGCCTATACGTTATCCCTGGTTTACATCCATAGTATGCAAATGTTTCAACTTGATCTGTCTGGTAGTTTTTGTATGATGACGTAACAAACGTCCAATAAAGCTTTTTAGATTTATAATATTAGTGGGATATAATACTTTTGTCTTATATCTCGGACACAACCACAATCAGTACATCATGGGTCAAAGTTTGCTGGCTGTATAAATAATGTAAAATATACGTAAAAGGGTTAATCACGGAGTAGCGAGTCCGAAATATCAAAGTGTCACAGCCCCAAAAGCCAGAGTCAGGCTTGATTGCCGTCCTCATCTACATTCACATCACGATCGAGGATTCTCAACGAGATAAAACTCATAACGCCCATCTTCTAGCGCTTAATAGTTCTATTTAGGACCTATTTACTGAATCATTTCGGTATATCAAAATCCCATCTCCTATCGTTTAATAGTTCCATTTAGGACCTATTTACTGAACCATAACATTTCAGTACATCAAAATCCCAACTTCTATCGTTTAATAGTTATATTTAGGACCTATTTACTGAATCATTACGATGTATCAAAATCCCATCTTCTAGCGTTTAATAGTTCTATTTAGGAGCTTTTTACTGAATCATTTCAGTATACCAAAATCCCATATTTTACCTTTTAATAGTTCTATTTAGGACCTATTTACTGAACCATTTCAGTATATCAAAATCCTAACTTCTAGCGCTTAATAGTTCTATTTAGGACCTATTTACTGAATCATTACGATGTATCAAAATCCCATCTTCTAGCGTTTAATAGTTCTATTTAGGAGCTTTTTACTGAATCATTTCAGTATATCAAGATCCCATCTTTTACCTTTTAATAGTTCTATTACCTATTTATGACCTATTTACTGAATAATGGTCATCGCTTTGGAAGCAAATCCTTTAATGTTTCAAATATAACAACGTCATGGATAAAATAACGAAGAATTGTTTATTTATTTAAATGTTTTATTTAGACTGTTTAATAATTAGTGGCATTTTTGTATTGTGTCAGAAATAAATGTTTTTTTCTTTCTTTCTTTCTTTCTATTGAAACGGACACCTTATAATATAACGCAAAGCGCTAACCTAGCAAAATTAATAAGATGTAAGTATGATGAATCGAAGCCATCAGTCCCGGTCGGATTTATCTTATCTTAACAGTATAAAATGCCGAAACGACCATAAACTTAGGTAATTAATTAAGAATGTGAAAGGATCTTAAGAGATCTGGTGATCTCCTAAATCCGCAACTAGAGTTAGTTAGAATATGGACCAAGGATTTTCACTCAATTAGAGATCATGACCGTCATAAAGAATAAGGTTTTTATTTATTATGTATGGCACACAAAACCTCGTCTACGCACAAAACAGAATATTTTCAGATTCAGTAACATAATGATAATATTAAAATAGGTTTTATGCTTGAAGGTATACATAGTTAGGAATACCTTCTAGCATAAAACCTATTATAATACATAAAAAGCTAAAGTAGAATTAGGAAAAAGCAAAATAATAGAAAAACTCATAATTGAGAAAAAAAAGTACCTGCAAATAAAAATAACATACATAATTTACATAGGTGTGAGCTAGACATTCTTCATTAAGAATGCCTAGATAATTATTTTTAAATTTAGTTAAATTCAGACTGAAAATGTCTATTTGATCACTATTTTTATTTAATTAATAATTTGTTCTACAACAAATTATATTAAATACGACGGTACATTATATTATTTGTTATTATAAATTAATTATTATAGTATAATTCAGAAGCTAGTATTGACATACATATATGGTCGTCTGCAATGTAATGAATATCCATGTTCGTTGTAAAATAGATGAATAGGTTACTGTTCGTAAACTCAAAATCTACCGGACCAATTTTCAAAATTCTTTCACCATTAGAATGCTACATTTTCCCTGAGTAACATAGGCTATATATTATCCCCGTATTCCCCCGGGAACGGGAACTACGCGGGTGAAACCGCAGCGTGTGGCTAGTCAATATTTTTTTTTTTTTTCGAAATGACAAAAATGTTGTTGACCGCAGATGGCCATGACAACGTTACCGGACTATGGCGAGCGCAGAAGGCGCCCAGCCGCAAAAGTTAGGTTGGGGCAACAAGCTCAAGGGCACCACTTAGGTTCGAACCACGGCTTGGACTGTTGCCAGATTTTTGAATCTTCAGTAGATTAGCGTCTAGGTGCAAAACTGCACCTTAAGACGGAAGAATGTATTCTTCGGCCCCGCCGGCGGGACCGGTTTTTGAAAATGGCGGCTAGTCAATAGTAATCGCTGGTACTTTTAAATACGAATTTACTTATAGACTGTACTTATCTATTCGTGGAGGCGGTGATCATTAATTTGTGGACGCCGTGGCAATAAACCAAATTAAGAGTAATGAAGGTGAGTCACGGAAAGCGTGATGAAACAACTGCGATGCGTCTCATCGGCTTAGTACCTTATCGGTGCGGGAGGACTTGAAGCCGGCCAAGCCACCCTTGAAATCGCTTCCCCGTAACTTGGAGGGCGCGAAGGGTGTAGGGGCGCGGGGAAGGGCACAGCCGCGGCCGTTGACACGATTCCCCCGCACTATGTTTACGTATTCTATAGGATTTTTCCCTATGCGTTTATTGTTGTGATGGAAGATTGTTTGGTTGGGATGATCAAAAGACAACCTAATTATTGGGCACGCAATATTGGGTATGGATTAGGATCTATATACAATCAAAAGCGTACGTAACACGGCTCAGTCGGAAGACCAGCTTTGGTTAACATAGCCAACATTAAGCTGAGACTGAGACCTTTTTGTGACTCAAGCGTGGCTTCATTTTGTCTTTTTTTATGTAAGTAATCAATGTTTTCTATGCTTGTTGTTACAAATAAAGAAATTATCTATCTATCTAATAAAAGTTTTCGTAGTCAAATAATTTGTTTATATTTGTATTTTCTTTATTGTAATGTCATATTAATTTTGTTGTATCTTCTGTTTATTTATAATGTTTTGACACGAAATAAAGTTTATCTTATCTTAATAATTGGTTACAGTTGGAATCTTATATTAATACTATGAATACTTACTTACATTAAAATCATCATCTCAGCCGTAGGAGGTCCACTGCTGGCCTTATTGATCGTTAAGTGCTGATCATGAGGGGTTGTTGCCATACTCACCACGCTTGGCAAGCGGGTTGGCGAGCGCAGTACGGAATGTTGAAACACGAAGACGCTGCTGCCCATCTTCCGAAGGTATCCCTTAGCAAGTTCTTACTGCATCCGCGGGCAAGAGAGGAGACGCGATATTCTACTGCCGGCGCCCCACGGCGGACTTACTTTAATATACTACTTTAGACACCTAGGTTAAAAGCCTCATTTTTTAGGGTTCCGTACCTCAAAAGGAAAAAACGGAACCCTTATAAGATCACTTTGTTGTCCGTCTGTCTGTCTGTCGGTCTGTCAAGACCCTTTATTAAGATAACGTGTGGAGGTATCGAGTTGAAATTAAAACCAATTCAACCATTAGATTTGTGCACGCAAATCTACAGCCTTTAACATTCAATATTCTAAGTTAAACTAAAAAAAAGATACGACCATTTATGCCGCAAAAAACGAATGTTTCGACATCCTCAAAGGAATCAATATAACAAATACATACTTCCCTTAGACCTAGAACTATGAAATTTGGCAATGTATATCGTCTTATACTTTAGATACAGAGAAAAATCTAAAAACTATACATTTTATTAAAAATGTATAGTTTTTATACATTTACGATTTTGTTTTCTAATGAAATCATAAAAAAATCTTCCTTAAAAAAAGTACGAAATCAATCATAGAGGTTATTAAACCCTACGCGCGGTCATAAATTGAATGTGCGACTGAATCTTTTTGTACATTTTTAAAACCAGATTAGCTAATTTATACGTTCCTACATATCTCCGGAACCCTCGGTGGGCGAGTCCAGCTCGCACCTCCTATGCGTTTGTTGTACACTGATGGTCCGTTTGTTTGGGATTGCTAGGAGACAAGGACGGGGATCAAAAGACGACCTAATAATTGAACACGCAAGTTCAAATAAGTTCACTTGATCAAAAGAGTACCTAGGTACATATGTATCGATCGATTTTAGTTATTGGAATAGAAGATGTCGCGTGGCAGGGCACCTACTTCAAATACCTAGTACGTCAGACCCTCAAACATTCATCATCATCATCATTTCAGCCGTAAAACGTCCACTACTGAACTAAGGCCTCCCTCATGGATCTCCATGAGGGGTAGTTGCCATACTCACCACGCTTGGCAGGCGGGTTGGTGAGCGCAGTATGGAATGTTGATATATGGAAAGACGCTGCCGCCCATCTTCCGGAGGTGACCATTAGCAGGCTCTTACTGCATCCACGGGTAGGAGAGGAGAGGTAACATTCTACTGCCGGCACCCCACGGCTAACATTATAATTATTAATTCCACAAAGTAATCAACTCTGTAACGTTAAAATGTCCTTCATCATAATCATCACCATATTATCCGAAGGATGGCCACTGCTGAGCGAAAGCCTCCTCATGGATCTCAAGTACTGATCATGAGGTTTAATTGATTAAATTTAATTTAATTTATCATACTCGCCACGCTTGGTAGGCGGGTTGGCGACCGCACTACAGGGTGTTGTGTTGACACACGGATAGATGCTGCTATGCCTATCTTCCGGACGTATCCCTTCCAAATGTTTTTAGTGTGTCGTAATTGTGAAATTGTGCGACACATAAAATTGGATTCAATGCTCAGCATTGAAAACATCCGAGGCGCAGTTGGTTTAGACGGCTCAAACGCAGGAGGTTGCGGGTTCGATTCCCGCTGAGGGACAACTGGTTTCTGAAGATATTTGTCTCGGATCTGGGTATTTTTCTATTGTCATTATGTGATGTGTTTTAAAAAAAATACTTGGGTATTTTATTATTAATCTTGTCATTGATAATAAGGGATGGTGATGACCTAACTTAGCGCATGAGTGAAAATGTAGATTAACGCTGGATCATGAACTTAAAATTGATAAAATAACCCTGCAGGCGTGCCGCGGGGTGCCGGCAGTAGAATGTTTATTTTTTGCCCGTGGATGCAGTAAGGACCTACCAAGGGATACCCCCAAAAGATGGCCAGCAGCGTCCTTCCGTGTATCAACATACCGTACTGCGCTCGCCAACCCGCTTGCCAAGCGTGGTGTGTATGGCAACAACCCTCATGACAACTAGTGATCCTCAAGAGTCGTTACCACTACTAAAATCTACAGCAAAAGCGAGACTAAGAACATTTACATAGACAACTTTATTTAGTTCCATGATAGCAGCGCCGTGTCTTTCAAACTTCAGTGGTGGCGCGGACTCTATTTTAAATTCTTATCAGAGAAATGACGACACAGTTTATTCAATTCAATGCGTTAGAAATACCACATTATTTGGTTTATAAAAAGGTACTTACATGACATCTGCCAAAAGCACTCATTCAATTATTGGATTTTAAAGATCGCGGTTCATAGTTTTGCTGAGAGTGACGTTATTCGTCTATGTATAGATATGGTAGTAGCTTCTATAAGCCCATGTCTATGCCTGCATATTTTATACGCACAACGATTTCGCACGATCTAGACATAGAGATATTCATAGGTACCCGTCGTCATAGTCTATATTTAAAACAGACGTTTTAGCGCCGCCCATGTCATTTTATGTTTATTTACAAGTTTAATGTCTCACAGGAAAACGTTAATTACGGCATTTTTTGTAAAGTCTCTTCTAACAAAATAGTTGGATATGCTTCATTATTTCAGCCGTCCACTACTGAACGCTAAACGCGGAAAGACGCTGCTGCCCATCTTCCGGGGGTATCCCTTAGGCTCTTACTGCATCCACGGGCATGAGAGGAGAGGTAACATTCTACACCCCACGGCTAGATATGCTTAGAATGCTATACAATTAATTGATTTTTTTGTCGAAGTATTATATTGCATACAATATTTTTTGATGAGACACATCTTAAGCGGTTGGACCGACCGAACAAGAAATGACGTCCAAGTTACTAGTGACCCAACTCCTACGGCTCACTCAACTCAAAGCGACTGGATGGATTTTCATACCAATTTCATTACCAATCGAGTATGGTTCAAGAGATAAGTTTGTGTGTATAACTTGTAAATGTTTTGCGAAAACTAGTTGAAATTATGACAATGATTGAATTGATTTTGTCGGAAAACAAGCCCTCTAAAAAGTATTATTGAAAACAGGCCTTATGTCTATTCAGAAAAAACTTTCAAGTAATATTAGTGTTATTAATGTTTTAACTATATACCTACTATAATATAGAATTGACAAACATAGGACACGTACGAGAAGCTATTTAAATAGAGCAGTCAATTTCAATTTCGATGTAGGCCAGCTAAACATTCCATCGTAATTTATATTACCCGACGTTAAAAATAGGTGAAGAGCAGTCAGCATCATTACTAACATGACAACAAAATACATAGTAGACAAAGTAACACAAAAAACATAGCACTCCTTCGCAATCAGTTTAGAAACTACGGAGATCTGCTAAGGAATTTGTACGCATAATATTTCGTCCAAAAACTCTAATACGAGTTCCAAATTCAGGCCATAGTTTATAAAAGCTTTAAACAGAAATAATTCAAAAAAAGAATTCAGTTAAGGAGCGCAAATGTCAAACAGTTCCAAATTCAGGCCATAGTTTATAAAAGCTTTAAACAGAAATAATTCAAAAAAAGAATTCAGTTAAGGAGCGCAAATGTCAAACCTTATTATTATTATCTCACTTTAGAAGCACACAATGTTCGTCTTCCTTTGACTTGTCATTATGGACAATGTGTTTCTGGGGATCAATGGGATGGTGAATTAGCATGATGTATTGTACTGAGATTAACTTTTGAGACAATCTGAACTTCATGAAATATTCATAACGATGTCACAAGTAGTTGGTTTTCATTGATTTGTTATATTGGAAACGGTAGCTATCTTCTATGTGGGAAGAAGGGGTTTTAATTTAAAGTGCATATACATAGGTAGTATCCGCCGTGGGATGCCGGCAGTAGAATGTTACCCCTCCTTTCATGCCCGTGGATGCAGTAAGAGCCTGCTAAGGGATACCTCCGGAAGATGGGCAGCAGCGTCCTTCCGTGTATCAACATCCGTACTGCGCTCGCCAACCCGCCTGCCAAGCGTGGTGTGTATGGCAACTACCCCTCATGGAGATCTATGAGGGAGGCCTGTGTTCAGTAGTGGACGTATTACGGCCGAAATGATGATACATAGTGTTACTATACATAGTGGCCGTGGGGTACCGGCAGTAGAATGATGCCCCTCCTCTCGTGCCCGTGGATGCAGTAAGAGCCTGCTAAGGGATACCTCCGGAAAATGGGCGGCAGCGCCTTTCCGTGACTCAACATCCCGTACTGCGTTCGCCAGCCCGCCTGCCAAGCGTGGTGAATATGGCCACTACGCCTCATGAGGGAGGTTTGTGTTTAATAGTGGATGTTTACGACTGAAATGATAAAACATAGTGTGTAGGTGTGATAGTTTATTACCGTTTTTGCGATATTGTTATTACATTACCGTTATTACATAATACTCGGATAAAATCCTATTGTAATGTTGAAGGTTATTTTCACTTTCACTATTTCACTTCAGATTATTTTTTTAAATTTATATTATCCTTATTGGTTCAGTAGTTTCGATGTCGAAGTGTAATAGTGAATCCATATTTACAGCCTCACAAACTGGTGCCTTTGATGAATTAGTATAATATCAGTAACTTCAGTTGTCACAATCGACAAACATACATTTTTTTCATAAATCAACACGAAGCAAGTTAATTTCAAACACGTGCTGATGATGATGAACCTTTATCAACACCATAGCCAGCTTATGACCCACTGCTGGGCATAGGTTTCCTACCTTAACACCCAAAACAGCTCTACGCTGGGCCATTAGCAACCAGGTTTTTGCCGGGTATATCAAGTCGAGTTTAGCTAAAGCTTTTAAATTATTGAATCGCTTTAATCCATAAATTTCCGTAGATAATAGATTAACGGTCTGCGGGGTCAGTATTTTATACGAGCTCAATTATCCTGAATTAAGCAATAAAACAGACAACGGGCATGACAGTCGAGCGACCCCGATTTATCATTCAAACTTAGTTATTTTGCTATTTAAACAGGCCAGGATAAAGGGATCCAGGGCCCCTAGGCACTTGGTATTTGAGGGCCCCCCTGTCTTACAATATTTCTACGTGCGCCAATTTTTCAGGCAAGGCAGACTTTAGGGTATGAATGTTCCGCCATGAAGGCCCCTAGGCCTAGTGGCATTGTGGACCTAAGGGCTAATCCGGGCCTGTATTTAAATACTATTCATATTCAGGGAAGGCTTTAAATTAACAGAGTTACAAATTGATAAAAATCAGAAAGCTTATTTGGAGGTTTTCACGGATACGTAGTGGAACCTATATATATTTTAAACACGTTTGTTAATTTATTTAGATTTTTTTAATAACCTATGTATAATGTGCCCCACTGCTCGGCAAAGGTCCTCCACCCTTTCTGGAAGGCATCTTTATCGTTACGCCAGCGTATTTTGGGCCTGCCTCGGCTTCTTCGGCCCTAATTCATCATATTATTCAGAATAAATTAACATATATGTATGTTGATATTTCATTAAAGTTCTGTAAATTTTAAAGCTCAAATAAGTATACTTTGGCCTTTGATTTAGTACTAACCCAAACAGCTGTTTTGCAATTGCATATACAAACTTAACTTGCGTGATGGATAATAAACACCACAGTTTAGCAAATGGCGCAAACGATGTGAAGCTTTTTTTATCAGGACAAGTTGTTATTCTGTCATTTTAATAATTTAATATTTCTTTCGTGTACGTTCGTTGCATTTCAATCGATGATGGATAGAGCTATCGTTATGGCTTCAAAAACGAACCAAACATTAATGACACCATGTATTTACTTGTGATAAAAGCTATAGATCTATACCTAAACAAAATAATGCAATGCTATACTTAAGTAACTACCTACTGAAGACGTGATGACGCGCAAATAATTGTTGACATTCGCACTCGTAATCAAAACATTCGCCGGTACTGTCCTAAGTTTATTCGACAAATCTAAACTTCGCTCTAATTTAATTAAAAGTGAATTTGCAACGAGAACGATTCGACAAAACTTCAACGCATGAAAACGAGGCTTCATCGTTAATAACTAATTTGCATGTAGGGCGTCACTTGGCTTTCACTTCCAATTGCGATTCATTTTTGTTTTGACAAAATTTAAGCATTTACATGAACCTCAAAAATTACAGTTTGCTCAACCGCAAAAACGTTGATGAATCCCATGATACAAAAACGTTGCGATATAGTTAATCTCGCGCCCATGTAATATTAAACAAAACAACCGTAAAGCAAGCCGCAGGAGCGGAAGATAATTTCCTCATTCATAAACATGAGCAAATAGCAAACACAGGTGTACGTCCAATACAGACGGATTACTCGAGGTGTGAAACGGGTAAGATGTATGCAACTAACGAAGGCTTTGTTATTCTGGTATTGTTTGTTGTTTTCAATGTACTTACTTGCTGCTTGCATTGTTTATACAGGGCGTCCCACGGATATGCCATGGAGGGAAAGTACCTTGAATATTGTAGATGGAACATTTTACTGAAAGAAGAGATTATTTGAATTAAAAAAAACGATTTAAACTGCATTCATAGATATTTAAATAATTACATGGTCGAACCGGGAATCGAACCCGTTACACGAAAAAAATAATCATCCTGTAGCTTTACCGTACCTATCGAAAGGCTACATCATAAGGATTATTTTTTGCTAAATAATAAAGTGTCAGAAATAAAAGGAAGACCATGAATTTAACATTTCATGTGAAATTTTGTTCAGAAATATGAAAAGCTGACATTGCCGTAAGCACAACTGACATTATCATAAGTACATATTACTAATAAATGTACCCAGTTGAGAAGTACGCATCATTTCCCTATTATAATTTAAGTGCATGACAAAAGGATAAATAGATCCTCACGATGAAGCCTTTCGATCGGTATGATAAAGCTACAGGTGATTATTTTTCTCGTGTAACGGGTTCGATTCCCGGTTCAACCATGTAATTATTTAAATATCTATGAATGCAGTTTAAATTGTTTTTTAAATTCAAATAATGTCTTCTTTCAGTAAAATGTTCCAACTACAATATTCAAGGTACTTTCCCTTCATGTGGCATATCCGTGAGACTTATGAGACGTATAGAGTTACGATGGGTATGAATATAGGAGGTGCTGTTAAACAAACATCTTTATTGTTCACAGTTCCACAGACTGTTCTGATACAGACTAAGGTTCGATGCTAGATCGATGAGACTTACTCATGCGCCTTTTAGTTAGGTTTGCGTGTCCATAATCATCTACGAGTAGAGTAGGGGCTTCTGTCCCGATATTGAGGTATATTCTAAAATTGATATATGTATTAGTTGGTTTCAATATTTTTTTTGTTATTTAGGAAGTGCTAACGTTAAGGCGATTCTTTTAAATTTCTAGTTTTAAACAGTCATTTCTGCTTACCCATCCCCGGGAACAATGCGGAACGTGAAAGTGCCCGTGGTGGTAGATGGAATTATATGCTTTTGCAGCTCATACCCAATTTTTCAAATGTAGTACCGTATATGCATGCTCTAGTAGCATCGTGCACCTTAAGATCTGTAGAGAGATGATCTCGGTCACAATTTACAATTAAATGCTCTCACGACGTAAGCCTGCGTTTTGAAGTAAGTGCCGAGTGAAGAGCTATCATCGCCACAGATCTTCGGCGCGGTCACGATATTCTATTGTGGGAACAACGAAATGGGGACTGATGACGCAACAGGAGGATATTACTTATTCCGTAAACTAGGAGTACTTAACATTTTCGTTAATGTTTTTCAAAATAAAGTAGTTATGTTGCCCAACTACCGAGAAAGCACAATTTGATAAAGATCTCAGAATGAAGCGATTGACGCTATGAGACACCACAAACTAGAAAGAAAAATATTGGTGACAATGAAGACAGTAAATATCTTGATCTGATTATAAGATACCACGGGTAAAAATACAAACCTCGAAGCAATTTGCGACGTTCTGTCTCAGTTAAGCCTTCATTCAGAAGGTAGAAAAACTCCTACTCTAAAGAATTCAATTTGCCTTTGCATAAAGTAAATTGGATTCGCAATCAGTGTCTGGAATCGCGGGAACAAGATGTACAAATCCAAACAGTTGATATTGATCGGTCAGTATACTGTACACTATCCGCACAGTACCAGGTAATTGAGCTCACATTTCCTTCCGGTGCTGTGATGTCCATTCGCTCAGGAACATGCCCGTTTTAAATCAACATTAGCATTGTTTTTATAACCATGGACATTAAAAACGGGCGGTTTGTTCTCTAATTTGAAGTGAGTGGTATTTTACAAAACTTTCCTGCTTGGTTGATTGTGGACTTGCTACATTATAATAACACATTTACGGCGACCTTCAACCCGTTAAATCTGTTTAACTTTGTGGAACTGGTGTTTTCGAGAATACTGAGCGGTAAATTCCCGAGCCGGAAAATCCTTTTGCTCTGATTGATGTCAACCACCTGGACTGTTTAGTTTTCCTAAAATACCAGAAATGTTGAACAAATCTAGTAATATAAAGGTACAAGGTTCTGTCATTTAAATTATTGCGTTGAGTGTATTTTATCAAGAGTTTCCAGCATATGGATACACCACAAAACGTGACCTTTTCTATTCTGTTTTATTCGGTCAGCTGGCAGAAACAAAACGGTATTTCCAAAGCTACATATTTCGCTCTCGAAATTCTTACTTACTCCATTGGCTCAGTGACCCAAAGTGAGTCTTGGCCTCCGATACGAGAACTCGCCACTTTCTTCTGTCCATCGCTGTCTCTTGCCAGTTTTCGGCTCCAAGCTCGCGCAGGTCACCTTCCATCCTATCACTCCAGCGATACTTGGGACGACCTATAGGTCGACGGCCGATCGGTCGACCCAGGTATGCCGCACTGTGTAGCACTATAACTTGTAGCACTGCTCGAAATTCAGTGTTTTTTATATATTTATGCATAAAAATAACCTACTCGAAAGTTCAGTTGATATAAGTAAGAGCGCCACGAAAATTCTGGTTCCAAAATATTGTTAACTCATTTAACTTCAGTTTTTGCCAGCATCTGCATCAATTCTGATGTATTTTTCTGCTCCAGTTCATAATGTTTCCAACACGTAGCGAGCCGGTGATTAAGCTAATTACAGAGCCATTGTGGCGATACATAATTTTATATGAGTTTTGCGGGAGCCACTAGGGATTTGCAGCTGTATTTTCGAACTTTACAAAATTAAATTATACCTCGACATAATTGATCAGGCATTTTCAAGAGATTTATTTGCATAATATGATAGAAGTATGACGCTTTCGAGGCGTATTGTATCTTGATTGTTTGAGCCCGTTTGGCTAGATACTCGTAAAATTTGTTTCTTAATTTACAAAGTTATAGTATAATTGCATAATTTGCAATTAATATATTCTGGCGTTCTATAGTGCCCTTTAATTGATATCTGAAGTGCTAACACGTTGTGTTAAAACAGACGTACATTCTTTTTACTAATTTACACTATAAACTCGGGTGGTCTGGTACACGCTACTGTCAATTTGTAAACTGTCAACGACCTTCATTTGTTCCCGGCGAAGGATTGCAAGGACCGCGGCTATTGAGCACGTTTCTAGGAGTGTTTCATATCGCTGAGAAGGTGTCGGGATCTTGCAATTGTTCTCGACTGCCTACATGTGCCGCGCCCCTCGTCGATCGATGGTTGGGGTACCACACGTCTGTATTATCTGTGCGGACTTTTTTGCTGCTTTTTATTATAAGCATGTTTAAATTTATATTAAAGATAAAGAAACGTTTATTTTGTCACATTTGTACAAACAAATAAAAAAAATCATTAATTCGGTTTTAAAACTAGTGACAAAAATGGTTACTACTCAGCATGTGCTGTGGCAGAACGAGTCGTACCACAGCGCTGGTCTTAAATTAAATAATTACTTTTATTAAAGTGCATACATATTATTCCTATTGAATAAAGGAAAACGCACCGCAAGTTTATCTCATCGTTACGCGACACGACAGAAGTGCCAATGGTGCAACGACCGATCATTTGCGAGAAGCATTGACTGCTTATCTTTCATTAGCTGTTCCGCGCAACTTCGTCTGCATCACATAAGAGAGGGAGTGTGTCGTAGGCACATATAACACAATTATAAAGCAGTTAAAACCTTCTTTGTTTTATTTACGAACTACTTGAGAAACAATTATACCAATTTTATTAAAATTTAGTACTTACTATTAATAATCATGTGGATATTGTTATCACGTCTGTAATGGGTGATATAATATATTGGTTAAATTAAAAAAACTTTTCGATTTTGGTGATATTGTAATAACATGATGGTTGCGTAACTTAACCCCCGACACGCTTTATGGAGCGACGGGTCTCCATAAGGTTTGAACGCTCCGCGCGCTTAGTGTACCGACGGGTCTCCATAAGGTTTGAACGCTCCGCGCGCTTAGTGTACCGACGGGTCTCCATAAGGTTTGAACGCTCCGCGCGCTTAGTGTACCGACAGGTCTCCATAAGGTTTGAACGCTCCGCGCGCTTAGTGTACCAACTGGTGTACATAAGGTGTGAACGCTCTGCGCGCTTAGTGTACCGACGGGTGTACATAAGTTAAATCAGGTCAGTTATTTTATGTTTTGTAGAATACACAAATGTGTAGAAAATTTCAATACGAATCCAATGGTGTATGATTTATAAAATATTATTATGTGGTGCTTCAGTAAAATTCATTTTTATAAAATAAAAAAATATAATAAAAAATAAAAAAGTTGACTCACCCGAGGGGTAATCGTTTACGCAGCGCAGGCAACGGAAGCTCTCAAAAGGAATACATTTTTGCCGTATAACCAAATTTTTCAATGATGCTCCTATAGATTGTAGCGTGCTGTTATTAATATAGCCAATAGTCTTTCTTGATAGGGGATTTTGGCTTTCTTCTTGGGTTATCCAACACCGAAATAATTTTTAAAATCGAACCTGAACCTCAACCTTTTAAACCTTTTAAAGTAGTTCCTGAGATTAATGGTTTATCTAAACAAACAAACTATTTTTTTAGCTTTATAATATTAATATATATTTAGTTTGAGTTTGGTTGCTTTGTTATTGGTTTGTAGGTTTACATTTATGTTCGAAATTAAAAAAATGATGAATGGTAACCCTACACCTCTGACCCCGTGCAATGTCACCCTCGCCTTTTAACGCCGCTCTCTTTGACTGGGCACAAGATAATCACATCAAAAATGTACCAAGCATCTCTATAACATTTCTCTTCTCACAATAGCTTCATATGAATCGATTCATCTCAGAACGTGTTTGAGTTACAAATCTTACGCTCTATACCGGCTGAAACTAATTTGAAATAGCAATGTTCCATTTGAATAGCTCTCGTATGGTACTTACATTTCCATATCGAAGCAATCATAGTCACAATTCAATTTATTCAATTCCATTTCCGTCTCACGCCCACCAGAGGCTCATCCATCCACACCGAATGCACTTGTTAAAGAAAGCAAACGAAAGCCTGTTTTCGTAACTACATCGTAATAGGACCGAACGCACTCTCACCTCACACGGTATTGTTCGATAGAACCCGATATCTACTTGTTACTGTCTCGCCGAATAACAAATGACTGGTTGTTTGAAAAGCCAACCTTATTATTTTTTCATCACACAGCTTTGCGGGATACAAAGCGTTTAATAAATGGATCGATCCAACTCCCACATATTTCTAAAGGGTTATATTATTTACCATGCTATCGGTTCTAGAGTGACCCTTTAATAGCGAAATCGATTGTTTTTTTCATCTGACACATTTCGAATCTGTTGCACATAAAAAGAAACAAAAAAAGCAGGGCCACTCTGTTCCCCTATTCGTCTATGGCGCGCACGTGTGGAACAGTATGCGTGCGCGCCGGCCGCCCGGTGGCGATCGCATTGTTGGGAATTTCACGATCAATATGGGACGTAAATATTTCGACAATGCTCGGAAAGGAAGCGCCTTTACTCACAACGGATCCCGTTATTGTGTTGAGCTTTAGAGATTATTGATTTAAAATTTAGATCGATTTAAATTGAGCAACGTTGTCAGGAGAAATGCAAATAACTTAGCCGGTTCTGATCCGAATAATCTTTATTTATGTTTATTGATCATAGATTGTATGGTAATCATGTTTTGTAAAGCAAGCAAGAGTTTTATATTTATACTAATGTTCAAAAGAAAATTCCGTAGCACAAAGCTTTGGCTCTACAAAAAGTTCGATTGAAGGTTCAACAAGCTCCATTGCAAAACCTTATGAATAGCTCGATAAACTGAGATTGTTATTAAGATAGCATTGCATGGGACATGTGGCTTCATTCAAAGAGACCGTTTACAATAACGGCATCGATTAGACAAAGGCAAATTGTTGGATGTGTTTTTTGTGCTCATTAAGATGAAAGAAAATGCGGGTGCTGCTACTATAGGGTTGAAATTCTTTCGCAAATCTGAACTACAAGTACCTTATTTATTTAAATATATATGTTGTGATCAACGAAAAAAATATTAGATTTAATCTACAGAGAAAGAGAAACTATAAAACTTTTTTAACGCCAAAGCCTACGGAAACTCATCTACCAAACCGCTTTTGATGCCTAAGGTATACATAATGGATGAACGCTAAGGATAACATCAAGATTATCTTTGGTGGCAGCCCTAAAACGAGTGCGGGCGTGTATGTACCCTAATAAAAAGTCGGCGAAGACGGCGAAGGGAGCGCTGTCGCACACGTGCATCCGCTCAGCGCAAAGTTATTTCAGTGCACTGCTAATGCCATGACCTTCAATCCGCACCAAAGCTAGAGTTTACCAGTAACTTAGAACCCCTACAATAACGATTTAGTTATTGCACAGCAGTATTTTTGCAAACTTCGTAAACTTTGAAACCGCTAACAATCACAAATTAATAAAAACTTCACCCTCAGATGGCCGATCATAAACAAATTTCAGAACACAGCGGCACCAAGCAATAAAATCAGTTATGTCGGAAAACTTTGAACGAACTTTTTTAGACCAGCATGAAGCTGCAGATGAGTCGCCAAGTCAAAGGTTTAATGGGATAAAAAGAAAGCTTAATTACTAACAACCAGCACGCAGATCGACAATTAAATACGGCTTTCACACACACACACATTTTCTTCACAAATGTAATTGGTACAAACCGTGTCTGGAACTAAAAAGTCCCATCACACCTTGATTTAATGACCGAACGTGTTGAGTTATTAAATATCATCTTCATTTGGGATCACAAGATAAACATTTTTTTATCTGCCGCCGGCAGCTTAATTATGATATCAAAAGCTGCACCGTCAGCTCTTTCTGTCTCACGCGCGTTGTTTATATCCTGTCCTTTTCATGCAGGGCGAGTTCTATCCACTGCATCGCCTGCATCGCCGATTAAACACGTTCCTATGCGCGGCCTCGTATTTTTATGTAAGCGTCGATCTACTTCAACCGGACCCTCCTATCCTATTGCATCTCAAGCGGTGAGACATTAGAGTGATGACGCGGCAGAACGGCTTCGATTATCATTTTAATGATAGGATTCAATTGCATTTTGTTTGTAAGATAGATTAATAAGTGATAGGATAGTAGGAACTTGTCGACGGTTTGTAACGGTCGGTCGAGATGATGCGTTTCCGATAGCTGGTAGGGTTCGGCGAGGGCGTGAGAACGCGCTGAGTTCGGGAGCGCTCGTGCACGCAAATGAAGTGCAATTTAGCCGGAGGCTGGGATTGCGGCTTGCAGGCCCGGAGGCAGGCCAACTGTAGAGTCAATCTCAGACTATTCTGCTAGTTTACTTAACAAGGTCTCCTGTAGAGACATAAAGTCAAAGTCAATAAGTGTTTATTCAATAGAGCAAAACGCTACTTAGAATAGTCAGTTTACAAAATAAGAACAAAACACATTTAAATTGAATAAAGCATTTAATTGAATTCGTTCGCTTCGGAAATCTTTTTTCCAAGTGAGGGAAAGAAGCGAACAAGAAATCTCACTCTTTCTTCTATTTATTGTTACAATATACATATGTATGTCTTAATATTATGCTTATTTTAATAATGCGGTTGAACCGTGCAACACTCGGCTAAAGGTCAATATCATTCAAATAAGCATCTATGGAATAATGAGATTTTGTTTTATAAAGAGCTTAAACCTATGAATCGATAGTTCGGTCTAGACACACAGCTAGACGCGTGCGTCCCGCTGGATCCCGCTCTGCTGACGCGGCCCTGCCGCTTTGTGGTCGCGTAGGTGTGCAAAGAGCCATAGATAAAGTATGGGTAGCGTCCGCCGCGCGGCAGACGCTCCCGCTTCGCAGTCGCTTTGGTCGCGCAGGTTTGACCGATCCTTAAGGTTTCTGTATTGCGATATAACAGTTAAAATGTTGATTTCCTTAAATAGTTCTCTAAGTGAGTCGCGAGGTCTTTATTTTGTAAATGGCACGAATTTCCCTTTTTACCCATATACAGATATAAACTGTTTACGTTACAGTACAAAAGTTGTTTGATTTCACATCTGCCAAAAAATCGGTGATTTGAAGATACCGGTTTTAATAGCTTTTAAATTTATTTTACTTTTTTAATTTCGAAACAGTTATGTTCATAGATCCAGGCAGGACCCAGTAAGAGTTTTAACTCTTAGTAAATACTGTTTTGAATTAAAAAAAATAAACGTCAGTGGATCTACGCAAAGCCTCTCATATCTCAAAATATCCAACACATTAACTTAGAACATAGAATAGAATAAAGTATATTTCAACCTCTTAGTTCGAGCCTGGAGTAATACTAAGATGCTTTAAGGCTGAGTGGGCCGTCTAGGGCGCGGAGTCACGAATTGCATTGTAGCAGGTAATTTCATTAGATGTGAGCTTTATTTGAAGCAATAAAGTTCACATAATGTACCGCCATTTCATCTTGTTCCATCTTGCCTCTTTACTGCACTGGCCTTTGTTGTGGGGTGATATACCACGTAGAGTACTTCACGTGGGTATCAGAACAAAATGGAAATGCCTACTAAATTTTATCCTTTGTTTTATAATCATTTCTTACAAAGAAAGTTTCGATTTTAACTATACGAATGAATGGGCTTATTCCAGAAATCCCATGCAATGGATTAACAACAAGCATTGGTACGAGGGTACCAGAAAACGGAGCGAAGGTTTCCGAAAAAACTAAATTTAAATTTCAAAATTATTTAGGTCACAATAACTCCAGTCCCTGTGACCCTAGGTCACCAAAATCAATCAGTACCCTTCTCTCATTAAGACAGTGCTAACTAAAAAGGTTTCATGTAAATCGGTCAAAACGTTCGGTTGTAATCGTGTCATGCACAGACAGACAGACAGCGCCATGCATAATAGTGGGCTTCGCCACCTAATAATAATAAGTTATGCGAGGACCTACTTAAACTTACATCCTAGGTATCAAGATTACCTACCGACAGGGTAGCGGTCGAATCTAACTGGGAACCCGCAACCCTGTCAAGTGCTAGTGCGCCGTCGAACGAATCGTCCGGTGACGAATGGTTCGACGACGCTCTGGCGCTAAGGTGAAAGGCGGAACAGCGATGGGTTTTTAGTTGGTATGCCTCTGTCCACTAACACTTTATTGGTAGCAGTGGTGAGTCCAACATACCCCTTTGGTTCTCCTCGGACAGAAATTTTCCCATCGTAAAAAAAAAAAAAGGTTTCAAGATTACCTAGTTTAGTTTTGTTTATAAGAGATTGTTAATAGTAACCATATAAAGGTAGGTAGATCTACGGACGATTAAGGAATAAGGTACTATAATGTAGCAAACAATTTTTAGTTCTAGACGAGATGAGATTCTGCATACATATCCAGGTCTAATAAAAAAGCTGTACTAGAAAGGAGAGAAAAAAAACTTTAATAGTTCACACATTCGAGAGCCAGATAAAAGCTTTAGTAGAAAGTAAGATATCCATACAAGTACCGCGGGCATTATCTCAGAGATAATCAACATCGAGACGAGAATTCTTTTACGTGTCGGGTTGAAAGGTTACATTTATTCCACTCTTGGTTTTAAGCTGATCATAAAACGTGGGTACTTTTGAACACGATGTAGTTTTAAAAGTTCTGACTTTTTTATATCTAAGGTTTATAGAAATGAAATCGTTTCTTTTTTTAAAAGTTATTTCTTATATAGGTATAACTACACTATTAAATTCTAGAGTCAAAATGTAAATTATAATCATTCGACAAACTTTATTAGCATGAAAAAAACATAATTCTTACAATATTATGTTTTTAAATATACAATTAATAAAAAACAAATAGTTTTGAATTGCGTAGTTCTTATTAAGATTACTGGAATTGGTATCAGCAGGTGGCTTGACACGTGATTGACCCCTGCCGCGGCTGGATTCTAGTACCCCAGTGGGAATGGCGTTAAACAATCAAGGTGTGTCTTTGTAACGCAACTTTATGAATAAAAGATATGGAAGTGAAGAACCTACACATAATTTATCACATTTTAGAATCAAAAAATAACTTTCGAGAAAACTTTGCCTAGCACTGGAACGACAAAGATAAAATACTGAACCTAAAACTTTACGCCCCACCTATAAACACCATTATTACGTTAGTCCTATTATATTCCTATTCTTCTTCTTCTTCTTCTTCTTCTTCTTCTCAGCCCGGAATCACCCACTGCTGGGTATAGGCCTCCCTAAGTTTTTGCCAGCCTCCTCTGTCCTGTGCATTTCGCATCCATGTGTGCCCAGCGACTGCGATAATGTCGTCGACCCATCGCGCTTTTGGACGACCTCGACCTCTCTGGCCGGATCTTGGCCACCACTCCGTTACAGCCTTAGTCGAGCGGCCATCACCACGTCTGGCCAGTATATTCCTATACTCTATAGAAAGTGGAACACGCAAATGGCCAAAACAGATTTTGAATTTAGAACATAGACAGTCAGCCGTAGCCGTGACAACCACAGGCCGTATCGAATGACGCCAACTTACCAACCTGTCATAAATAATCGCCGGAGACGAATCAGCTAAATAGTCTTTGCACGACACTCGAAGAAACCGTTAGCTAAACTGCAACTATACATATAGTTTTACACATTAACGGTAATCTCAAATATTCACACTGAATTAATTGCATCAATTAAACGTTCAGAATATCTAAATAATAGTGTATGGTGAAATAAGTACCAACATGACAATTAATCACTAACTCCAGCGCGAGCGATGCGAAATTTAAACGCGCAGGAATTACGGGGCATCGCGCTCTATAATACGAAGTGATGAATTAACTATCTGTGTCAGTTTTCTATGATTCATCGGCTTTAATGGTGATGTTTAGAATATTTGATGGTCGGATTTTAATGCACGTAATAAACATTTCAGTTTAGCAAAAACTTGCAGCAAATAGAGAGGACAATGTGCCTCTCTACAAACATTAATTGCTTCGTAAAAGCTAATAGATAATAATGAGGTAGTTACGCCATTGCTGTTATTATATCATGATGACTCTAATTATTTCAGCAATTTAGGACCACACAGGATACTCTTATAGCTTTTTACGAACTGGTATTTGAAGAATATTACCGCCTTTCTCACGGCTGACGTGAACCCACAAATACCAAAGTGAAGAGCTTTCATGTAAGTAAATACGTGGCCAGTCATATTATGCTTCGTTGTTTATTGCAAGGGGTCAAAACTAAATTATATCCAATACCCTCAGGCACACGTCGCTGATTGTACGTATGTACATACGTACCCCAATCTCTGAGGTGCAATAAATCTCAATAAAGCAGTACAGTACGAATGTCCCTAATCTTCCATCTAACGTTAATAAATTAGGCACGTGTTTGGTTGGATATACACCTAGGTTCCTAAATTAAGCGTCTACTGTGTCTACGGAATTTATAGCCTGTGTTTCGTAAGCACTTCTGATCTGATGCAGCAAACTAGTTTGCAAATAAGCTCAGATTTAAAAATTATCAAATGCGAAATAACATTGATTTCAGACAATGAAAAAATAGAAGGGAACTAAAAGCTTCGGCACATCACGTTTGGGCAACAACTGTCTATAATTAGAAACTGAATGTGTTTTGATCGTATTTCTCGGAGCCGGCGGTGAACCCGCCTATGACCTGCGCATCTCGGCGGAACTGGTATAAGGTGTTCTACTTGACGCTTCTTCACATAAGCACGTTTGCATTGCACCCACAGGATTTCTTCAAGGGCCACTTACAGCTTCTTAAAATTTGTTAGGTCAAATAAACTAACTTGGCAATAAAACCTGTATAAACCTTGTTAACAGAGTTAAATCTCTGGTAAGTAAATCCCGTCTAGACCAGATTTCCAAACATCAACAACAGTTGTTTAGCAAGGGTCTCGGCTTGCGCGAACAATAAATATGCCAAATGCTAAATCTAGCGTTCTCGCGTTGTTTTTGCAGCCCCATTTTAGCCCGCCTGGGGTTGTAAGCCGTCTGGTAGGCTTGTGAATGTCAATCATGGACGCGAAGAACACTCGACATGGCTTGCAAAACTGAACAATGTGAAATGAAGTGGTCGACCGCAGTTGCAGGCTTATAGCTTTCCATCACCCCTCACTCACAATCTTAGCTCTCCTAGTCACTTTTGTAACTGTGCCTATTAATACGCCACACAACCACATACTATCGCATGTTACGTTAATAATATTAATAGTTAAGTAAATTATAATCAACAGGAAAACAGAACTAACTAAGAAACATAAGCAGGAAAGTAAACCCTCGTGAACCTTGGCGCCTTGTTGCAGAGCTTTTCCGTACAATCAGGCAAGTCTTGAAATGGGTTGACAGATCTTGAGTTTGATTTGTATTCATGCCCTGCGACCCATTTAAACAATCTATGTAGTTTATTTACGTATTTTGCCGTATAAATAAACATGAAGGTATCGGAAGACTCGCAAGAAAAGGTCAAGTCATTATAGCCACAGCGTCATAGGTAGGTTAAGGTAAGAACGGAATGTACCGAACATATTGATAGCCGGCCATCAACGAGCCGCGATTCGATTGACGGTGATCTATTGCTTCATTAATCTACCATAATCATCGTTAGTGCTGATCTATCGCATTCTTAATTTACGAGAACTGATTAAACACACATCGAACTGCCCTAATAATGCTCTCGGAGCGAATTTTATGACGGTGAGCTCTGAGCGATTAGAGGAAGTAATCATGGCGTGTTCTGTCATCATTTGATCGGAATCGCAATTAAAAGCCAGGTAGACATTTGATGAATACACAACAGCATTGTTGCGCAAACATCTAACGCAAAGCGTTTACGTGGCATATATAGAGGTATATCGCATTAGGCAAGCGTGTACGTAGCCGCATCGTGGTCAATTTACACTATTTAAGAAGACGAGTAAATAACAGCAATCAAGTTACTATCAGAGTGAAAGCCTTTAAAAGCATCTCTGCTTGAACTATAAACGAAACTATGCGTCTGGCTGTGCTTGGTCGGCGACGTACTTTACAGAAGTGTTTACAATGCGTTAGAGGTAATCATAGAAGAGATGCTTACATGTGAACGCACGCACGATCGAGATCTTTGTTCCGATATTGTGTTAAGTGCATCACCAAATAGGTAGCCGGTTTGGTTTGAGTTTTTACTTCAAATCGAGTTAGATTGTAAGTAAAATAAATAAGTTTAATAATTCCTAGATAATTAAAGTAGGATATTATGCTATTTTATAAAAAAAAAAACTTCATTTTTTAATCATTTTTGTTGCTTTCAAGTCAAGGAAAACATGGATTCGCAACTAGTCGCAAGTCCTTTCTTGACATAATATATGGACACGTGGGCAAGGTAACTGCAGTTTATGCGAACAATACTACCCCTGCCAAATTCATTCCATATCTCACAATTGCAATATCGAACCCCAACCAGAATCCGGGACGACCACAACACGAAGTCAGTAGAAAATTAATGAGAGGGGTGACTAAATTGAATTAATAGTTTACCCACGACTTATTTCTTGGAAAGCGTTTCTGCAATACTTTATGAGAAACGCAGTCCCTCGATATTTGTAACTTGCAGCGCGGTTGATGAAAGAGCAAAAGAAGCAAAAAGCAATTTACTCTCATACAACTGTTGAGCTGAGCTGTTTGTTGTTTCAATTGACATTGTTCTTTTCTTAATTAAAAACAAGGATACATCCTCATAAAGGGCCAAAAATAGAGTAAAAAATCAAGAGCAGATGTGGTATCTGGTCTTTGCGGTGTGTGTGCGTATGACTCGGCTTGACGGGCCAGCGATAGGAAGTACGCATACGTAATTGCGTTCACTGGACACAATGAGGGGAATTGGCTAGTGCGCCGATTGTTGTGCGACCGACGCCCGCACCCATTGCCATTGATTGAATGAACGAGTGAATTTAACAAACAACAACGCAAACGGTCCGTAACAGCTTTGCGACGCTTAACCATTTCATTCATAACAATCAAATATAAGTTAATGTAGCTTTATTTAATATGTATGGCGTATTTAAATTAACTGTTCACGAGCACTGTATATAATTATTCCAGGGTAGGTAACTGTTAACCTATATGTCGGCGAATAATAGCAGCGTTAGGTCAGCCTAAAATGGTTTCCCGCTCGGACCCCTGTCCGGATATGCCAATTTCTAGCCAACCCACAGCATAGGCCGCAGACGAACGGTAACAGCTATCGCATTCAATTATCGATTCGACTTGACACTGCAGTACACATTTTCGATATCGATCCGACCACCAATTCTATTATTGGAATCCCTGTGCAGACACTGTTCATTGCCCATTCATTGAACTCAACCTAATCTGCGTCGAAAAGTGCAGTCAACTGATACTAAGTAAAGTTTCGTTCGGTAAAATTGCATTTTAGAGTGACAAAAGACATTCGATGGTCAACGTGAATGCCCGATGCAACGTGTACATGTACAATCATTTTGCTGAATTAAACACAGTGATTTTAACAAGAGTTCAACGTTATGTGAGGGCTGCAGATTTTGAAGCAGCAATGAATTGATTGGATGCAATTTGAACAGAATCCATAAACGTCAGGATCTCGTTGCAAGTAAGTAATTGATAACTCCTGGGATCCCTTGGACGCTCCTTCATCCTTTAGTAAGATGCATTGTGCCATCTTTCTTTCAGGTTTAAAATGCCACCCTCCTGACTCGTTGCGCACCTGCACAGCTTTATTACCATCAAGAAAATATTATGACAAAGAACTACTTAATTCAGAAAAGTTAGATGATTATAAAATTGTAATGCAGGAAAACGGGAGAGACAAAATGAAAGAATATTCATGCCGTCCGGAAGTCACTATATAGCATAGCTAAAAGTTAAAGCGTATGAAATGCAAACACTGGAAAACGTTTGTCTGTCGTTTAAAAGAGAAGCGTCGATGTTGAAGCAGAATTAATTTGCCAATATAGTGTATTTTCACACAAACGCTCCCGAGTGCATCCGTTAAACATTATCCATCCACTTCAGTTAGGATTTTTTTGCTACAAATGTTAAACATAGAATCTTTTCTCTATCTATCTGTTCCTAAAAACGTAGGTAGTTACAGGATTTTTCTTGCTATTTAGAGAGACAAAAAAATTAGAACTTATCATTTGTCATCATCCTCTACTAGTATTTATAAAATTGATGGATATAAGGTTTTATTAAACAAACATAGTTTCAGATGATTATACTATAAATAAATAAAATAAATAAATAAAAAATGCTGGACAAATCACACAGCATCATCTAGCCCCAAGCTAAGCAGAGCTTGTGTTATGGGTACTAGATGACTGATATACTTAATACATTATACTACATAGATAGATATTTTTATTATATATAGAAAAACACCCAGAACACCCTGAACAAATATCTGCAGATCGTACAGACATTTGTCCTGAGGCGGGAATCGAACCCGCAACCCCTTGCGTCGCAGACGGACCTTCGCCCGCTGCGCCACAGAGCTCGTCAAACATACAAACTACTATACAAACATTAAACCAATAAAAATACCTACTAGGTAGACCTGCTTAAATTATATTAATATTCTTCGCGTATTTCACCCTCCGGACTGTTTCTAAATCATCACTCATCATAATTGGAACTTCATGACTATTCACATCGTAATAAGAATAAGCTTATGTGCGTCACGTCACATCGAAATATGAAAAAGCTTTATCCACACAATAATGATGATTATGATCCTAGAAAATATTAGGGTGCATCGCTGCGCTACGCCTCGGGCTCGGCCACCCACTTCGGAGCGTACCCAGAACGTTGTAATTAAAAACATTCTTGATTTATTTTGATAAAGCAGATAACATCTGGAAGATGATTCGGTGTTTAATGCTCTATAAAGATTTATTGCGCTTGTATTTGGACAGTTACACAATGATTCCGTTTAGCATTGTAACTGTGACATGTATAGAATAAGAGATAGATGTTAAACACTAACTATGGTAACGATGTTAGTTGTAGGTAATTTGTAGTTCGACTTTCACAGCTGCCTCGAACTTCGAAGCACCAACAAATGAAAAGCGATTTGTTTCAGAGCGCAACTGCCATGTTAGTGAAATCATAAATCAGGATTGTGGGATAGAACGCTCGCAAGAATCCCATCTTCAAGATAGTGTGATCATTCTGTCTCACAATCCCCATCGATTTCGTGTCGTGATTGTCACGGTATGTGTCTGAGATGGCAGGCCGTGCGACAGGTCCCCGATTATAAACGCATTCAGCACGGTAGCAACCTGCCGCCGCCGCGCCGCCTCCAATCCACTTGACAATTTGTGTCTATTGGAAATTCCTAATGTAATGATGATGTAGCCAGTGCTAGCGCTGACAGGTATACGCGACGCGTGTTTTATGATTGACGATGTGTAGACGATAATGATGCCCTTTGCTAATGCAGTTTGCATAAATCCTGATGGCAATGACACCAGCCACTCGATCAATAACATACATGGAAAGTACGCGTGTCAAATGGAATCTGGTTGATTGAATTCGCGTTCTAAAATTGGTTGGGAAGAGGATTATTCTGGCGGACGGCGTATCTAGGATTATTCGGTTCGGATCTAATAATTAAAAAGAACCATTCTGATGGATCACTTCGCTATCAAGTTCAATCGTCCTTTGACTCGTGACCGGGAACCTGCCGACGTCATGTCATGCTCCAATGAACCATTCGATGTGTCAGGTGCAGGCCTATATTCACATATAATACTCGGGTAACAAACACGGATATTCAAACTACAATTAAGTAATCTAGTGGTGGTCGGTGCCTCTCAAACGTAAACAAAACAACGGCCGATCCCAAAATCCTTCAATCTTTACCTGTCACGTCATTATCCCAATTTATTCCACCCTAGATTGAGACGTTAAGGTATTATGTCATAATCGGTACTATAATGTGAACTTGTATTTGGAATGTGAACCATTAAATCGTTGCTTTGTTTTGTTACGCATAAAACATTGTTTTGCCATTAATATACCTACGTACGCAACTTTTACATAATTACGTTATCATTAAATTAGAACGAATTATGTTTTTTTTATATAATATAAGCATGGAGACGAGCAGACGGGCTACTTGATGGGAAGTAGTCACCGTCGCCCATGGACATCTGCAACACCAGAGGCGAAGCTGATGCGCTGCCGGCTTTTGAGGAAGGAGAATACCCACCTTTTAAAGGACCCCATATAGTAGCTCCGAGAGAATACCGCAGATGGGAGTTCGTTCCACAGCTTGATCGTCCGCGGCAAAAAGTGCGCGAAAAACGAGTGGTTCTGTAGAACCAGCTAGGTAGGTCCTACATATTTTTCTATTTACACGAAATGCCTTGGAATTGCTGCTTGAAATTTTAATAGGGACACATGACTTACCTCCATTTCCAGCATTTGTGATGGTCACCCAGAAGTCAATGGTCTTCTCCGGCCCCAGCTCCTCATAGTCCCACTTCTTTTTAACTTTCACTACACCAGAAGCTTCAACAGTAACCCACGGATTTTCGTCTCTGATTTTAAAAGTCTCACGGTCGGTTTCCTTCTCCAGGGTAAACACATTTCGTCCTTCAACTTCGCCGTCGGCTTCGGTAAACTCTATGCGTTTGGTCGGTCGGACCGCTCGCGTTACGCGACGCTTCTCGCGGTGAAGCGTTGGCATCTCCTTATGATCGCGAACCACAAATTCCAAAAACACTCGAGCTGGTTTACTCTCCCTCGGCGGGATGCCGGTGTCGTGAGCAATCACTCTCAATTCTGCCTCGTGACTATCTGGCTCACCGGCCAGTATCAATTCACCTGTTTGAGGCACTATCACAGCCAAATTGCTAGGCGACATCAAAGAATAGTAGACTCTGTCATCATCGGCATCTTCAGCTTTTACTTTGCCAATATTCGAGAACCTCTGCCATCGAGCCGTCCCATTGGGACCGTTTTCGTCTTGAGTGCCATTGATAGTAAAAAAGTACACATCTTGCACGAAATATGGAGCATTATCGTTTTCATTTGTGACATCAACCCGTACAAGAAGATTTGCCTTGCTTACACCGTGTACATCGGTCGCTTGAATGACCAAATCGTGTACACTCTCGTGTTCCGTATCTAACGGTTGGGTGTTCACAACTTGAATTTCACCTTCAGTGACTACCGATCTCACTTTCGGGTCATAATCTGCACCCTTCTCTACTAAAGCGAATATTCCTTTTTTATTTCCTGTTACAATTTTGTAGGCTATGGGGCCGATGTCTACTAGAGCCGCGGCTTTGATAGGAGGTAGCTCTACCGTAGTTCCGGGAGGGGAATTCTCCGGTATTCCACCGATCAGCAGTCCTGTAGGGGCGAAGTGTAGCATTCGCCGTCTGTCGACTACGTAAAGCTGGAGCGAATGCGCGGAACTGCTGTACGGCGTCTGTTCGAGTATCGCAAGGCTGACGGGTTGATCTAGTAGCGGGGTTAGGTCGGCAGTTGTCATGAGTAGGCCATTGTCAAGGAGTGTGAAGAAGGAGTTGAACTCGGGGTCGAGGAGGGTGTATCGGGAGTGGTTGCCGATGAAGTGCTGCACCTCGTGGCCGGGCCGCACGTCGTGGGGCAGCAGGGTGAACGCTTGCGCCACGCTCAGCGCGTAGAGCAAGGCTCCACCCGCCAGCACACTGCGCGCCATTATTGGCAAACCTTGCTGACTGCTTGGTTAGTCCAACATTTCACACCTAGAAAAATGGCATTTGTTATTCCTACATTCCTTGTTGTCTAGACCGCGCGGCGGTCGGTAGCTTTGCGAAATGCACTAGGTTTTATTGGTAACTATCTAGATGATCTTGTGTTGATGACCCGAAAATACATTGAGGCAGATTAGTAGCTACAATAGACATTTTTATGTTTTTTTAAATATTACAATAATACAAATTATTTTTTTTCGACACAAACATTTAAATGACATCTTAATATGTGTATTTATGTATATACCTACACGATAAGTGACAAAAATAAGGCTACCCCTCAGCATTTACAGCAGCATAGGGCTGGAGCGCTAGTTTTCAGAGGCGCCCGTAATTATAGGTACAACAAAGTTTTTTTCAAACATCAGCTACCTACTTAAATGACGACCACATGTTTAGAGCGCTTTGGTAAAACAATTCGGTAGCGAAATAAATACCTAGTTGCTGTAACTACAATTCCTGCCAAAAGCCTAGCAAAAATTGTCTAAAGAAAACGGAAAATTTTAAAAATTCATGGCATGCAAATGGAACGCACTTCTCAGTCTTCGTAATCCTTGCTGCGTGCATTGCACTGCGTTAAATTGTAAGTAGGTGCAGAGATAGTAATCATTTTGGTACAAGTTGATCTACCTACAACATTATTACCTAGTAGTATTTTAGTTGGCAACCTACCTAGATATCAATCAACCGAACGAGTGTTAGTGAATATGATACCATACTTATTTAATTGATACCTTGGTAGAGTACGTCATATTACACCTTATTCAGCGTCTGGGTGGCTGCAGATACCAGCTATATAAACATACTTTTAAAGCTACTTACGAATGCGAGTAGTCGTGTCTACCTATATAATCGAGCTAAACTGCAAGCTGCATCGACTGTGATCGAATAGCGTTTTACAGAAAAATCAGGGACTGAAATAAATGCAGCTAAAACGGAATCAGTGACGGCGCCGCGAAAGCATGGCATGCGACGAGTAGGCACGACACGTTGTCGGGCGGCGATGGCGGCGGCGTCGTCGGCCGTCGTCGGCTCTACGTAGGGCGGCGAGACGCACACATGCGATGCTTTATTTAGGCGGCAGCCGAACGCCGGTGTCTAGCGACCCGCGCCGTCGCCGATCAATACCCTCACTGCGCCGTCGCGTGAGCCACCGCGCGCGATTCTAGCCCCTAAATACACCACCGTTCACGACACCATCAAATATTCACACTCTCATTTCGCTCGTATAAAAGCGTACTAACTGAAAACGCTTACAAACCTAGTACTACATCGGCACCTACTTGCGATTTCAAACAATGCACTGCGTCAACGAACTTTGAATATTTCAGGAATTTCTATCGTTATTTATAACATCGAACCAATTACGACGGCATGAAATAAATTGCTAATATTTTGTGTAAATTATGACAGGAAATCACAAATTTCTTACGTGCATTTCATAATTTTCATTGTAGAGAGTAGTAAAAATTACCGCAGCAGTAAACATGTGGTCCAAAATGTAAACAATTTAGTATTAACGCATGTAATCAACACATATCACTCGACATACACAGATAGCACATAGTATAAACACTGTTTTATTTTATGAATCGTTGATACGTACTTGCTGAAAGTCGTATTGATTTTATAATATCGATATCGTAGCGTTCGTCAGTTGCGCACGGAGGCAACATACACCCGAGCGCGCGACGGTCAAATTGCGACTGGCTCGGTCGACGAATCGGAGAGCTCGTTCGGCGCGCGCGCGTATCGAACGCGCCCCGCCCGGCCCGCCGCCACCCCCTCTTTTCAACCCCTGCACGCCTCTGTGCCCGGCAGCTTTTCGGACGTAGCTTTTCTTTGCCCCTGCGATATTGCACGCAGACACGTAAATTACCAAGGTACTGCAGGTACCTATTTCTTCAATACCAGAGTGTTGTCTGTGCAGTAGATACACAAACTACACTTATTGTAGAAGGGGTCGATTGATATATTTTTGTACGTAAACGTAGGTAGACCCATTATTTCGTTTACACCGTGAATGTTGAATTAGGTATGATATGACCCAGTGACCCTTGCTGAGGTCATAGATTTACAGAACATTAGAAGGCAAAAAGTAAGATAGATAAGTACCTACCTAGGGAGGATGTTATTTGAATTCGGTATCATAAAATATAATTATAGTAAGTATAGGTAGGTAAAATATGTGTATGTATTTTACTCTAAACGCTCTAGACCTCTGCTTTGTAATTATTTGCAGCGCCATCTATCGAGGTTCGTCACGAACTTAGAACGGCGAGCGACTTATTTCTTTAAAGTCCCAGTCATTTGAACTTGTTTTTACGTAGCGATCTGGATTTGGACTGGATTGTGTGTGATTTTTTTTTACTAACATATATCGTCCCACTGCTGGGAAAAGGTCTCACGCAATGTCCTCTAAATAAATAAATAAAATAAAGTTTATTTCTGTAACAGTCGTACATTTAAATTTAAACAGTTTGTTGAGACCTGTGGTTGAGACCTTCATTTGAGTATAAAACTTGTGTCAGAAGGTCTCGCTCTTCTAAGTATAACCACAGATAATATAATACACTAAAAACTTTTAATAGTATTACTCGAGCAGAAATTATAAGTAAACTTTAAGTCTAATTCTAATCTTAATAACTAACTTAATCTATTTTAGAACACTTGTAGTATTTTATAGATATGTGCAAATTTTCTAACATAAATTTGAATGAGTCTTGGGTCCCCTGAGAACATCAGTCTCTTGAGAATCTGGGCAACCGGGGATCCAGATGTACAATTTTCATGTTTTATAATTATGTTGCTTATTATAAGTTTTCTAAGTGCAAAATATATATATTTTTCTTAATCTAGAATATAGGTATAATCACAGTATAATACATAATGTAGGTTATAATTTAATTAGTATCAACTTGCTTGTGAATGTTTATGGAAAAGTGTGTAAATAATATGAGACGTCTCTATCTCGATCCTTCGCAGACTCCCACCATCCTCTGTCGAAGGTGACGAGATCATTCCGCCAACGCTTTCTCGGCCGATCCGTACGCCGCCTTCCGTCATGAGGAAGCCATGGTGTTATAATGTGAGCCCACACCTCCGGTGGCATCCGGCTCAGGCTCTCGTGGCCCTATACCACGTTAAATTCATCCAACCAGCATATAAAATTACCATAATATTTGCCTTGTGGCGGGAATAGAACCTGCAACCTCCTGCGTTTCGATCAGCAATTAACCGTGTGTTTGTAAAACCTCTCTGTTTAAATTTCATGACAATCCGGGCAATATGTTCATGAGATATGCTCGGACAAAAAACATCGATTACTCACTGTCTATTCTTTCTTTACAGTACTTATTCTTTTCTATCCATCTGGTCCGTACTACTTCAAGAGTTTCGAGTTTCTCTGAAACTCCCATTCCCGTTCCTTGCGCTCCTCTGAAACTCTCACCTTAGAAATTACTTCTCACTCATCTTCCTTCTATGAGAAATCCTTTGTGCAAGCTATTCGTCTGTGGAACACTCTCCCCCTGAACATCAGAAGTGCAAAATCTCTGCCTATTTTCAAAAATCTTCTATTTTAATGTTATTTATCACTATAATTATTTATGCCCAGCAGTGGGTCGATAAAGGCTGATGATGATTTTATTTAATATATTTTCGGGTATATAATATTATATACCTTTGTACCTAATCTATGACTATTTATTTATTCATATCAATTGAAATTAAGAAGTATCCTAATTTCAATCGTGAAGACGGCTTCAGACTCTCTGCCTCATGGAATCCAGTGATAGCCAAGTGTACTCGACGTGTGAATCAACCTAAGTGTGCTGATACAGTTAGTGTAGTGTGCTGTCCCAGTGTGAAACAGCCTTAATCTCAAGTTTTTATATTTATGAAGACCAAGTGAGGGTAGTCTGAAAAGACGCCTTCGCTTTGCTGCGGTCACCTCTAACATGTCAGTCTTCCCGGGACCACGATGGGTGCAATCCTGTCGAAACGTCGGGCAATAATAAAGGTAAATAGCGCGATAAATACCCGTTTAAATATGTATTAATAATGTGTCGTGATCGCGAAAGTTTAAAAAAGACTAATCTACTATTGTTCGCTTCACTGTGTGTTCGTATGTGTGTACGATTTTTTCCCTGTATGTATAGGTATCGATATCTTAAATGAATAAATAAACGACGATAAATATAAACATTATTTTATTAAAACAGTAGACTAGTATAAAAAATAGCGAAGGCTAAAAGCACTGAGCAATTTTGTGACTTATAAACAGTACATAAAATATATTTTTCCAATAACTAAAGTTGTATATGTGCTACATTTAAATTACAATTAAAATTTACATCATCTTGCACTGTGTGCTGCTTAAAGTTAGAACTTAAGCATAGAATAATCCTACATTACTTTCTAAAAGGCTATGCAATTCTGTGCATCATAAATAATCATTAACTACAAAAATAATTTCTATAATAAAGTTGAGAAAAAAAAATGCACAGACTTAACATTGGCTTGTCAATGGTTAAAAAACTTAAAAACCCTTACAACTAAATATTGTGCGTGAACTGTTTAGGATTTGCATTGTCATTGGAGTTCTTGTATCTGATTTCTTTGATAGTCAGTTGTTTCCCTTGATGTATTCTTTGTAGGTGACTCCTCATATCGTAAGACCTTGAGAATGACCTGTGGCAGACAGGACACTGAGTTTTGCCTGCATGCGAGTCTTTATGGAGCGTCAACGATGTTGGATGCTTGAACCCTTTTGGACACAACTGGCAGCGAAACTTAGCAAGTTCTGAATCTGAAATGAAAGAAAAAGGATGTTGCAGAGGATTTGTGTTTGCTTGTTTAGGTTCCACATGTTAATATGGTTATTATTAGAAAGGTTAATTTTAAACTTTATTAGTTGTTACAAAGTACCTTTAAATACTATTTAGTACTAGATTATTTTCAACATTTTTGACAAGTTTGATCTAACCCTCAATCTGATATTTGTATAAAATTTTGCCCCTCCTCTTGTGCCCGTGGGTGCAGTAAATCTTTGGACAGGAATAACTCAGGAAGATGGCCTGCTTGCATTCTACAATGTATCAACATCCCGCCTGCCAAGAGTGGTGACTATGGCAATTACCCCTTATGGAAATCTATCAGGGAGGCCTGTGGGTCGCTGTGGAGTGTAAATAAATTACCTATAACCTTGACCTTTGACCCACAATGGACATTTTATGGCTGAGATGACAATTTTCCAATGTGAATCAACCATGAAACCATAATGGATATTGTTTTACAGTTGCATACTTCAAGTTTTATCATTTTGTGATAAAAAGCAGCAACTCTGAAAAATAATCAACCAAATTGATAACAATGTTATGCACTACAATCAGATCCATGGATGGATTTTTTTCAATATTAAATAAAAAGCCAACAAAAAGTTGGGCCTGTAAAATATTTTAAAATTTATGGCACGGGGTAGAATATAATATTGGTACGATTATTTTTTTTATGTCTCCTATGTAACCGTTGGCTGTGGGCAAAGGTCCACCTGCGAAGCAAGAGGTTGCGGGTCTGATTCATGCCTCGGGACAAATGTCTGCACGATCTTCAGATGTTTTTTCCTGGTGATCTGGATGTTTTTCTATAAATAATTTTAAAAAATATATTGGTATCTATCTATTAGCTAGGGACTAGATGATGCTGTGTGAATTGTCCAAACTTATTTTTTTAATTGAACAAGGTATGTACCTATTCCATTTATAAAATCAGCCATCTGACATCATCCTTCTTTTACCATCACAAAATAAGTCATATCAGGAATTAAATACCAAGTTTTTGTGGTTGAATTTCCTGATTATAGGTATAATTGATAGCTTTACATAAAGATGGCTAAATCTCTATGTTTAAAACCCACTTAATTTCTAAGATGAGGCAGTGTAATAAATACCAGAGCTATTTTTCTCTGTAAAGTCTTCAGCAGATGTTGACTGCATGTCAACTTGCATCTCCTCTAGTGGCAGCGGAACCAATTTCTGCATTGAGCTGGTACTCTCTTCAACCTTCTCTACTTCTGGAATAACTTCAACTGCGCCATTCTCAGGCTCAGGTGCCAATTTCACAGGGCTCACCGCTGGAATGTACTCCTCTCTTTCAGGCATAGTAGCAAGATTTATCGGCTCATCAGAGAAAACAGGCACTATATCCTCAGCAAATCTACTTGACTTACTAAGATCTAATGAGGCGGTGTCACTCAATCTTATTGGATTCTTGGAAGATTCATCCTCTATGTTATCAGTCAACCCTTTCACTTCCAAAAGCTCTGCTGTGTTTAAAAAAGATTCCAACTGCTCTTGAAATATATTCACCTCTCCGTGGTACATGAAATTGATGATGGCGTTTAGATCTTCATACTTGAAGTTTCTAAATATGATAACAGGATGTTGGCAAGGGTTTTCCTTAAATATCTGCTTGAAGTAGCTGCTGCACGCAGAGAGCAACATCTTATGCGCTTTTATTTTGCCACCATCGCAACACAAAGTCACGTCCACCAAATCATTTTCAAATCGGAGAATATTGAATGCCTCTGTTACGTGGGACACGTAATTATTCCACCGCAGAGAAAACTGCGACGCATTATTCATTGTTAACAACTTTATCACGAAATTTCTCAACAATATATATTATAATGTAAATTATTATTTCTAATCAAGAATGTACACAGTAATTCAAGGAGGGGAAACAAGTTTTCAGTTTACTTTCACAGCTGAGGTTATTTCGTTCATTCACTCACAGAGCAAAACTAGGCAAATTTCGCAGAGCTGCCACCTTTCTTACATTGATTTCCCAATTTCTCACTTCATTCAAAAATCTTTGTCGTTGGTTTTTAGGGTTTCATAGTAAAACTAGATACCCTTATAGTTTCGCTTTGTCCGTATGTCTGTCTTTCCGTGTGTCACCGGCTTTGCGAAGAGAATCCTAAAGAGAGTCCTGGAAAGCCATTATTGTATATGGACATATAAAATAAGAACGCCAAGACAACGCTACAAAAAAATGTTGAAAATGATAAATTTGAGGTAGTTATAGGAAAAATACTATAAGGCTCTATCTAGGTTAAGCTAGCTTGTTTAGTTCCGGAGAAATAGTCACTCAAATAAGTGATTTGGAATCCCAAACATACCGGAACATTTTAGACCGAAAACTTAATTAATTGACGACCTCTGTGGCGCAGCGGGCGAAGGTCCGCCTGCGACGCAAGAGGTTGCGGGTTCGATTCCCGCCTCGGGACAAATGTCTGTACGATCTGCAGATATTTGTTCAGGGTGTTCTGGGTGTTTTTCTATATATAATAAAAATATCTATCTATGTAGTATAATGTATTAAGTATATCAGTCATCTAGTACCCATAACACAAGCTCTGCTTAGCTTGGGGCTAGATGATGCTGTGTGATTTAATATACAAAAAAAAAAAAAAAAATTCCTGATAATATTTTAGTAAAAGTAAAATAAAATAATAAGTAAAAAAAAATAACAAACAAGCTTTTATTAAACGTACTATAAATAATAAAATAAACATTTTCCGTTAAAGTTCAATGTCAACTTAACGTCATACGAGTACCTGCTTAAATCTCGCGACAAGCTTTTTTACCACATAAATTGTGTAAAGACGTTTTAAGTTGACATTAAACTTTAATCGAAATGTTTATTTTATTATTTTTAGTACGTTTAAATAAAAGCTTGTTTGTTAAAAGTATTTTTTTACTTATAATTTATTTTTTACTATTTAGTTATCACTGGACAGTTGGTTTATTGTCTGTTCATCTCATGCCCGCCATTTTGGATTTAGAGTGATGTCATATAATTTTTCGAGTAACTTTCAGTAAGCTTCTTTATTTGATATTCATATTGTAAAAGTGCATTTATGTGACGTTATTTCATTTTTCGAATTAGTCCGCCATCTTCAGTATACCGCCATGTTAGATTTAGAGTGATGTCATTTAATTTTTCGAGTAACTCTCAGCAAGGCCTTTCATTTCATACCTATATTGTAAGAGTGCATTAAGAATAACTAGTCCGCCTTCTTGAGTATACCGCCATGTTGGATTTAGAGTGAGTTATTTAATTTCTCGAGTAACTCTCAACAAGGCCTTTCATTTGATACCCATATTATAGGAGTGCATTAAGAATAACTAGTCCGTCATCTTGGATATTCCGCCATGTTGGAGTCAGAGTATCGTCATTTCATTTTCAAATTATTCTCAGCAAGCCCTTTCATTCGATACCCATATTGGGTGTTCCGTTATGTTGGATTCAGAGTGACATCATTTTATTTTACAAGCTTTTATTTAGCTTGTCCTGTATGTACATATGTATGTATGTAACTATGTTTGTTCACGGAATCTTGCAACTCAATTTTGAAGCAGATATCTTCAACCAATTGAGCTGAAATTTTGTATACAACATATTTACTTTGGATGACAATGCATGGTCAGCTATGTATGTGTGTGACGTCACTCTATATTCTATATGAGATTTAAGCAGGTAGGTACTCTTACGTACATTGTTTGAAAAAAAATTAAATCAATTAGATCAAGACTATTAGTAGCAGAATTATTTTTCTAGACTGATTCATATTTTATTAATTGTGTTAGGACAAACAAGGTTAGTTTGTCTTTTAATACGTGGAAGAGGTCATTATTAACTTCGTTGCAGAAATACTTAACTCCAGTTTATTCCAAACTTTTTATCGCATGAAGTCATTAATTTTGTATTTTTAGCTTTTGTAAAAATTGCAATATGAATGTGTAGATACTTATTTCAGTTGATTATAAAATAAATACATAGCACCATATCATCTTCATCATTTCAGCCGTAAAACGTCCACTACTGAACTAAGGCCTCCCTCATGGATCTCCATGAGGGGTAGTTGCCATACTCACCACGCTTGGCAGGCAGGTTGGTGAGCGCAGTACGGGATGTTGATATACGGAAAGACGCTGCTGCCCATCTTCCGGAGGTGTCCCTTAGCAGGCTCTTACTGCATCCACGGGTAGGAGAGGAGGGGTAACATTCTACTACCGGCACCCCACGGCATATAATATATTGGCGTTTAGCACATAGCACTATATATTGGCGTTTAAATTATTTTGATAACTGTCGTAGATTTGATGATACTTTAAGTCATAAAAAGATAAAAACTGCTTTTGCCAAACTTTTGGGTTTATGCTGTTAACCAAAAGTTGACTTCTTGCAGTAAGCCAAAAGTATGACTTCTTGCAGTAAGTCGACGATATCAACAACATAAACCCCCGAATAGAAAGCACGACTAAATATGTTGGCAACTTTGTTAAAATGTCAAAATGTATTGTTGTCAACGTCACTGACAAATTGTGAGTTACCAACAAAATAAATTTTTGTTAAATCTGGCGATAATGGGTATGGAAAATATAAAAATATTAATTATTGATTTTATTATTTTCATTGAAATAATAAAATCAATAATTCACTTATATTCATTAGAAAAATTACAACCTCTAGGGCTCAGATGGTCTAAGAGTTGGCTGAGATGCAGATTACGAATTACTCTGTGTCGTTCACTCACCGTCGCGCCTCGTGTCGGGGATACAACAACGATCTAGCTATTTTAGTTTAGGACAAATTAACGCTTATGTAAGTGATACGGTTGCAAACATACCGAAATACTTCAAACTGAAAACTCAATCATTAGCTTTCAAAATGTTTGGATAAACCTAAAAAGCATACACCAACTTCTAACAACAGATCTAACGGGTAACTACGGAACCCAAAATGCGTACAGTGCGTGGCCCGACACTCACCTGGACTCGTTTTTTATTCTTAGTTGACTAATTCTAACAATGACCCTGGCAACATTTACTCAGTAACAACTTCAATCAATCAAAGATTTAACTGTGAATTAGCAGTGCAGATTATCGTGATATTACACAGGAACACTAGATAGATAGATTATTACTGTTCTATTGGTGCTATTACCAAAGAGTATGTAACACTACGTACTATTACTTACTCTTACTCCTGGCCTCCTCAAAGAGTATGTAAGACTCCGATTAGCCTCCTGGCGACTTGATTTCAATCAATCACTCGTGCTTCAATCTTATTAGTTATCGTGTTCTATGATGTTACATCCGAAACACAGAAAGACAAACAGTGTTTTACTCTCTTTGAAACAGACTACAGAGATCGTAGCCATAAGTCTATCGTTGACGATGATTGTGATCTCTAAATAAGTGGAAACTACTGCAAGCGGCCCCAGATTTTCTTCTTCCTCCGTGTTTTCTATTGCCACACCACAAAAACCCGCTTTCCTTGGAAAATCTACTTAATATTTATATCTAAACACACATACCTAGTTTGCGATGAAGTGAAGTGTACAGGAGATAAAAACAGAACATTCGCTGAAGCCACTGCACTACCTCCCTACCTCAGTAAAATCTACCTACTGAATAAGTGGATAATAAAACGACATAATCGCCAAACTTAAACAAAATGGTATGTAACTGCACTGTCTGTCATACTAGCCACACTCATAAATATTATGTATTTTTTATGTCATTGCCTTATTTCAGCATGGAAGACTAAAGGTCAGAACATCAGAAGAAGAAAAAGCGAGAAAAGAAAAAGAAAGGCAGGAGAAGCTTAAGGTTTTCAAACATGTAATGCATAAAATTCTTCTAAAGGTGAGTGCTATATTAAAAATTTTAACCCTACATTGTTGACACACATTGTTGACAACAGTGTTGTGTCTTTCTGCATATCAAGATCCCATATCACAGCTCAGCTATATCAGAGCTCACCAACCCGCCTGGCAAGTGTGGTGAGAATGGCAACAATGGAGGCCTTTGTCCAGCAATTGATGTGGACAGCAGTCAGTATGGCTGTGATGATAAGTATGCTACAGAGCAACTTAACTCTATTTGCTTGATATTCATTGTGATATCATTTTATCATATAGGTACTTATGTCTTGTTTTCAGAGAAAGGAATCAGAACTGGATAAAGAGTTATTAGAGCTTACTGGTAAAGTTCTATCTTCTAATCCAGATATCTACACTCTTTGGAATATCAGAAGGGAAGTCCTTGAAATTCTAGGGTATGTTTTCTCATTGATGTATCTAACTAAAGGGATGATACCATGCCTGATACCTGCTGACATTGTAAGATGGATCAGGCTAGCCCAGTACTTATACCATCTTCTCACCTTGATGCACCTTCCTAGGTTGTTAAAGCTGCCTGTGCTCTTTCATCCAGCGCTAGTACATAATGTCCCATGTGAAGACAAGTGACAACTATTTAAAAATATTGGATCTTTTATGTTTCAGAACAAATGAAACGGATGAAGAGCTTACCAAAATATTTGATGCAGAGTTGCAGTTAACTGAATACTGCCTGAAGATAAACCCCAAATCATACTGTACCTGGCATCAGAGGGAATGGGTGCTCACTACTAGAACAGATCCAGATTGGAAAAAAGAACTGGCATTGTGTAACATGTATTTGAACTATGATGAGAGAAATTGTGAGTATTTCTTTTTATGCACAATGGAATGAAGAATGTTTATGTGTTTAGGGGAACAGTTTGTTAGTTTGTGCTCACAATAATGTACACATTCACCTCCAAAAAAGTTTTATCAATTAATTTGAGGTTTTCTGAAGGAGATTTAGATTTATTGAGAGATATTTTAAGGAATATTTTTTCAATATTATATTGAATATGTTTTCATTAAAGTAAATAGCACAGGACAGAACATAACTGTTCTATGGGAGGCTGAACACAGAGGCGGCTCTAGCCCTTGTGGCACCAGTGTGCCACCAGTACCCTGGCGCCCCCTAGTAGGAGCGGGGTCAAAATGGAATACTTACAGTTATATTTTCATACGAAAATTCGGGTGCAAATAGTGCAATTTTAAATGTCAAGAAGCTTTTTAGGAAGAAAGGGGTTACCTACAACAATAAAAAATCACAACTTTGTAGGGTTTATAGATAGGTAACACTTTTTTACTAATATAGCTTAAATGAAAATGCTGAACAATATTCTTATTATGATTGCAGGGGGGCGGATAAAATCGGGCGGGGATCTCAAAATTTTTATGTTAAGTTACTAGGTCGTGTGGGGTATCATATGAAAGATAATTATTTGCATATTATTAAACAGTTTTTATTTTTCTGACTCTACTGTTAATAAACGAGGGTAATTGCAGCTATGGGACAAGAAATGGTTGCATTTATGGTTTTCAAATTTTTTGTGAAGTTACTAGGTCGTGTGGGGTATCATATGAAAGGTATTAATTTGCACATTATTAAACAGTTTTTATTTTTCCTTTAAGCAGTATCCTTTTTGAGTTATTAACAAAAATGTTGAAAAAACGACCGTTCCCCCCTTATCTCCGATGTTTACAGAGATAAACCCATGAAACTTTAATAGCTAACAGAAATGTATGTAAACTTTATAGGAAACAATTCATATAGAGGTGTATGTAAACTTTACTTTTCTACGCCAATATAATCTTTAATTATCTGTTTTAAGGCTGATTTCACGTTGAAACAAAAGTAAGAGTAAGTTCAGATGAACGCGCGGCGACGCGCGGTTGGCTCGGCGCGCGGTTTGAGATTGTAACAAATCAATGTTGTTGTGTACATGACCGCGCGTCACCGCGCGTGCCCACGCGCACCGCCATGCACCGCGCGCAAGATCTTGAACCGCGCGGCTTAAGATCTACAATCCTGTATCGACCTGTTCAGATGACCCACGTGGTTTAAGGCGGGCGAACGCACGGAGCCACTAAAAAATGGAGGACGAGATACATATCAATTGATTTAATAATTGACGAAATTGAAAGAAGAGATGCGATTTGGAATCTTAATTCGAATGGACATCCTAAAGCAGTTGAAAAACCGATCTTCGTGTTGTCTTAGTGTGGGATATAAAGTCACAAACAGGCTTAAAGAAAGTCTTTGCCTCAAAATAGGGTGCACCCAGTATCGTCTTTGCTTTCGACGACGACGTCGCTATAAAACCCACTAGTTTGCGGTATAAAACCCACAAGCAAATAGCCTCCTCCACGTCCATTCTCCACTGAATGTTCACGCTAGACTGCCGCGCGCAAGCCGCCGCCATCTGAACAGGTGAACCGCGCGGCAGCGCGCGTTGCCGCGCGGTCATCTGAACTAAGCCTAATGTAGAGTAGGTAAAGACGCAGCTTGTGGTGGCGCCTTGCTTTGCGCCCGGCGGCATCGGCCGAAACACGGGCGCAGGGTCTTTGAGTGCGCTGGTGCCGTGCGCGAGCGACGCACGCATCTTTGGAGGTGTCGCATTAGAGGGCGCTCGGCGCCCCCTAAGACCCGGCGCCCGTGTGCGCCGCACACCCTGCACTATAGGTAAAGCCGCCTCTGGTGAACATAACTGTTCTATGGGAGTGGGTGAAGTCAGGGTGTGGACAATGATATTGATTTAACATCTGAATATTCCCTGGACACCAAAAATCAGTAAATCATGATCCAAAAGCAACGGACTTCTTATTAAAAAAAATTTTTAGAGAATGCAGTGGAAGTCAAATTATGAAATAGTGTGTAATTAAAAAAAAAACATAGATAAGTATTGCTATTTGACATTTTCCAGTTCATACATGGGACTACAGGAGATTTGTAGTAGGAAAATGCAAGCCACCATTGGAAGAAGAATTTAAATTCACAACTGAGAAACTTTATGACAATTTCTCTAATTACTCAGCCTGGCATTACAGAAGCAAAATGTTGGTGGAATTGTATCCTGATTTGAAAGGTATTGTTATACTTAATTTTCATCATTATGTATTAATCTACTGATGGACATGGTGGCACCTCCAAAGTGACAGTTCTTCAGCTTACTGCATCCGGAATCTATCAGCGGCTGTCAGCGCCATCTATGAAAAAAGTGGTTCAAATCGAATTTCGCTAGATGTCATCACCTTATAAGCTTTTATTTAACCCTACGTTTGGTCAAATCTTGCAAGCTAATATAATAGAGCCACTGTCTGACATTTGACTGAGCTTTAATATTGCATTTTTTTCGCTCTGGTGTAAAAACTTTCTAAATGGCCGCCGCCACAACATGGCGGATGAAGTACGTGTAGTCTTTTGTAGAAACCCTGAGTATGGGGTATCAATAAAAAGGACTTTGAAATTGTTTTTCAAACATATATTTATTTAAAATTTTCAGGTGGCAGGCCTATAGAAGACGAGCATCATAAACACGAACTGAAAATGGTGCAAAGCGCAGCCTTCACTGACCCTGACGATACTAGTGCTTGGTTCTATCAAAAATGGCTTCTTGGTAAATCTACACTAATATTATAAAGAAGAAAGATTTGATTGTTTGTTTTGTTTGTATTTAATAGGCTCCGAAACTACTGGACCGATTTGAAAAATTATGTCACCATTAGATGTAGCATACATTAGCCTTGGGTAACATAAGCTATATTTTATCCCCGTATTCCCACGGGAACGGGAACAACGCGGGTGAAACTGCGGAGTGCAGCTAGTAGTTAATATTTTGCTATTGAAAATTATTATAGAGTTATAGTCTGGTGCCAGCTCCCAAATGTTTGAACTGATTTTGTTATAAAGGTGACTAAATCGAGTATTATTTCTATAATTCAAAACAATCTGTTCAGTAATTTGAAAGTAGGTATTTGTCGCCATTAATGTGTAAACTTAAATTTTATTTTAAGAATATTGCATTTATTACACTGCCTAATTACAGATGCGGTTAAAACGTCGAAAACCTTAGTAGTTTACACAATGACCCCAACTAAAACTACATTTGCATTCAGCAAACCTGTTATCAGAGATTTTGTGACTTCAAGAGTCAGGTTGTTGCTAAACAATGAGTTGGTTGATGGGGAATGGTCTTCATGTACTGGAAATCATAATGATGTACTGTGGTTATTGAAGCATGGATCAGCTGTGGTAGGCGGTTTGGATGTTAAGGTATGACCTTGCGGATTTTGGAATCGTCTAATATCAGAACAAAAATCAAGTAACAAACAATCATACAGCGTAATGGTGCTAATTCTGTTAGCGAACTACCCAACTAAAGCATTATAATGGACTAATATAGCTATTCGGTTAGTGCCGTTCTAAAATTAAAACCGTACAATTAAACCTAATAATATCATAGATTACCTACAGAAACATCACTCCAATACAAAAGCTAAAATACCTACGCTATAAAAGCCTACAATATCATATTAATACCTAATACTAACAGTCCACAGCGAGAAAGAGTGTACAATAAATAAGCATACAGGCATAGAGTTGAGATTGCTTTGCTCACCCGCCCCACCTACTTGCAAGTAATCTGTGACGCGGCATCGAATGAGTGGCTAGGGTTGCTTCTACAATTATTTTGATAATATAAATGAGAACCTCCTCCTTTTTTGAAGTCGAGTAAGAAAAGCAGCTTTGTATGGAAAGCTAAATACCTACCTACTCTCCGTACACAATAGTAATAGGTAATCTGTGGTAGGTAGTAGTTCTATTCTTTGACATAACAAACTAGGTAGACACCACACTTTACATACCTACCTATGCTATTATTGCTCTATTACCAGGTATTGAAATACTTCGCCAGCAAAGATTTGAATCCTTATTCGCCGGTGGGATTTTAGGACTGTTGTTTTTAAAGCCACAGTTTTACAGGCCTATTTTGTGGGTGATAGATAATAGGTAGCTATTTTTTTTGACAAACAACCGCTTATAATAACTAAACGCCGTTATTTTCTAAGTTCTGACCATTTTTAGAGGTAAGAGAAAAAATAATTCTACAAACTTAAGATTTAAAATATATTTTACCTTACCTTTGTTTGTCTCTCGGCAAAGAAAATTTAAAAAGAAAAATGTAAATTTTTCATTACCTAGTTTTTTGACTGGCATCCATTCACTGCACAATAGTTACGCGTTTTTGGCATCTAAAGGAACGTTTTAATATTAAACGTGCGTGCGGTTCAAGCGGGTGTGTGGCAGCCTAATGCCGGCGTAGGTATCACCGGTAGGCATTTAACGCGTGGCCTTGAGCGAGTGACGGACGCCTGATAATATCTTGGATTATAGTTAACTTTAGTAAGTGCAAAACAGAATCGACACCTATATCTTTCTAATCTGATAGATTCTGTTATTATTCTTTGTTACACAAACAGTAGGACGTCCACATAGATCTTCAAGTGCTGGTCATGAGGGGCTGCTGCCATACCTACTCACCACGCTTGGCAGGCGAGCGCAGTATGGGATGTTGATACTTAGGTACACGGAAAGATGCTGCTGCCCAGATGGGCATACCGGAAGATGCCTTGCCCGTGAAAGAAAAAAACATTTATTTCTGCCACAATACAAAAATACAACTAATTATTAAACAATCTAAATAAAACATTTATATTGTGCCACAAATAAATGATGATGCAGTAACGTCATTAAAATATTTATTTCAGGTTGAATTTGAATCAGAGAGCAATGGAAAAGATGTTTTAACCGCCGTAAAACACAATCAAGCAACATATGTCGGCAAGAATGAGATAAGTTTTCAGCGAATTTATGCTGATCCCGTTTTGGATGAGTTGAAATCGCAGTTGGACTCGTGTCGTCAACTGCTTGCCTTAGAACCAGATAGCAAATGTAAGTGGAGTTATAATAAGGCGGTTATCACACTGCCACACACCACGTTGCATGTTGCGTCTCGACGCACCTACGCGCGTACTTGCGGGAGTGCAGATCTGCATCATCGTGCGGGTTTTTCACGCACTCACGCGCGTCCACCTGCAAGATGGGCAGACGACTTGGTGAGGACCGCTGGTCGGCCGTGGATGCACACGGCTTACAACCGCCTCCCCCAATTTGCATCGTTTTACCGTCTTCGACTTGCCGCACCCAGTATCTGCCAGCATCTGTAGCAGCTCCTTCAGCGTGTCTGCCATCAAGACTACTCACATAGTCTCGTGAAATGTCAGCACCATGTTTATGACCTTACTTTTCCAATACAGTGATGTGAACAGGTTTTACAGCGCGCTTCCTTTTGTAAAGCGAGGATATCCTACCCAACAGCGTGCGTGTGCGTATACAGTATAGTTAATTGTTCTTTTGTTTCAGTTACAATGCTGACCACGACAGTATTCCTGCATTGCATCGACGCCAAATTTTATCACAAAGAAGTCATAGCTAACCTCCAGAATCTGAAGACCGTAGACAAACTCAGAGCTGGCTACTACGCCGATCTTATCACTAAATGGAGCATTGAAGATCAGCTAACAACAGACTATAAGGACTGTAATTTAACAATGAAAGTTAATTGTGAAGAAAAACTGATAAGCCTGCCACATCTTCAGTACTACAGTTTTTGTGAAAACGTTGATCTTTCAGGCCAGGAATTGACATCGGTGGTACTACCTTCGCTAGCTGTCCTTCAAAATTGCAAGGTATGTGGTTTAAATCACAAGATAATCGGTTATAATATTTGCTAAATAATAAAGGGTTGATGAGGATGGAACTCAAATAAGTATGCTATGTATAATATCTAATACTATAATAACCACAGCTCTCAAAACATCTCCACCCATTATATGACACCAATTCGTTAACTTCACTCAAAACGCCGGGACATAATACAATAAGGGAATTACACCTACGCGATAAAGTCCCGTTAAGGTGACGCATTGATAAACTATTGTTTCAAAAATCGAGTACCGCGCCCCTTCACTCGGACAAATTTTACGCGGTCGCACTCGACAGGATCACGCCTAGCAGCGGGCGGCAGCGCTAGTCTAGCGTACGTGGCGCTGCTAACGGCGCGGCGGCGGCACGCGTCAACTCGATTTGCCTAGAGCATTGATAATCATGGAGTCGCCTTGTTCTTATTCAACCATTTAAAAAAAGGCAAAAATTCTATTGAACTATTTAATGATTGTTTTTTTTTTTCATACAATACAGGCTTATTTCTAATCAATTAGCATCCTTTTAGGGGCTTATTCTGTGCATCAAAACTAAAAACTTTTGTTCTGCGACTTTTGTCAAAACTCAAAAAAATTTTTGTTGTTCCATAGAAAATATCGTTCACCCGCGACAAAATGTATGGAACAGCTGATTTTTAGGGTTCCGGACCAAAATGGTAAAAAGGAACCCTTATAGAATCACTCTGTCTGTCTGTCTGTCTGTCACAAATGGATATCTCGAGAACTACTGATGCTATCAACTTGAAATTTGAAATGGTAAAAGACAACACTTTTTTTACTTATATAGCATATATTATGAAAATGTTGAAAAACATTTTTATTTTATTTATTTATTTATTTATGGAAACACAATTGAACTTACAGACTAAAAATCCAAAACATTCAAAAGTTAATTTATAATTAATTAAGACTAAAAAGAAAAAAACAATTCAATAAATTCTGTTAAATAATATCAGTAAAAAAAAAAATAACAATGTCAAACACAAATTAAATGATATGGTTAAAATAGTCATACAATTTCATAAATATGTCAATATAAAAACAGTAGAATGGAATAAGATCAAAAGTACATAAATGTCAGAAGGTGATTAAAATGATTAATTACATGTATTCAAAAATAAATATGTCAATCTACAGAGTTTGTTTATACTATTAGCGAATATGTCGGCTTCATTGGACCAGTCAAGAAAACGGTTGAGCAGTGCAAGTGCTCGAGGTGTGGGGGAGGCAGCTCCGGCGCGCGTTCTCACCCAGGGCAGCTGCGCGAACAGCGGGGGCCTGCGCCGCGGACCTACCGCTCCCATAGTGCCGGCCATATAACGCCGTGGTACCGTCAATCCAATTAGATCAAGAGTAGAAGTATTGTCAATTTCGCCTCGCAAAAGCCTGATATAATGAGTTATTAGCACAAATCTCCGCCTGAGTAACAGCGTGTCAAATCCGACCATACCGTATACGTACAGAGAAGGGTATAGGTACGGGTAGTAACCATATACTCTTCTGTGTATGTATCGTGCGAATTTTCGCTGTACTCTTTCTAGCATGAGATTGTACTTTTCCTCATGTGGATCCCAGACGACTGATCCGAATTCTAGACGGCTTATGACGGATATGCTTTGTATAGCATTATCGCAGCACGTACATCGCTAAACTCCCATGTGACACGCATTACAAACCCGAGCGTTTTGCATGCCTGCTTACAGATTGCGGTCAAATGAGAATTAAAGTCAAGCCTGGGATCAAGTGTCAGACCTAGATCACGAATCGTATCTACTCTTTCTATTTGGGAGCCCTTAAGGTAGTAACTATGGACGTTGGTACAACATTTGCGAGATAATGTCATGGCCTTACATTTTGAGACGTTAAATGGCAAAGAATTAGCAACACTCCAGTCGGCTACACGGTCAATATCCCTTTGGAGAGAACAACATTCGGTGTCATCTCCGACCACAGTAAATAACTTTAGATCGTCAGCAAACATGAGGCATTGAGATTCCTTAATAATATTAGGGAGATCGTTAATCATTATTAGGAATAATGTGGGGCCCAACGTACTACCCTGACTAACGCCCGATCGAGTGTAGTATGTTTTGGACACATGACGTCCCATACTTACAAACTGGACACGGTTACTAAGGTAGCTAGAGAAAAAAGTTAGAAGATTATATGAAAAACCGACTGCAGCTAATTTCGTGAGCAGGATGTCATTATCCACAAGGTCAAACGCCCTCCTAAAATCGAAATAAGTGGCGTCAACCTGCAACCTTAAGTCCATCTTAGCCATAACATAGTCGGTGAAATTAATGTGATTAGTTGTCGTAGATCTTCCGGCCCTGAAACCATGTTGACAATCATTAAGTTGGGAGTCTATTTGACGACGGAGCTCTGAGTCAACAGCAGTTTCAAAGACTTTCCCAAACACCGGTGGGATCGCTATGGGCCTGAACATTTCAATTCCCGTGCTTGGACTGCATTTAGGTACTGGCGTTACTTTGGAAACTTTCCATCGCGAGGGATATCGACATTGTTTGAGCGAGAGATTGTAGAGGTGCAAGAGTGTTTGCTCTAGCACTGCTCTACAGTCCCTCACAATGTAAGCTGGTATATTATCAGAACCCGCTGAAGATCTCGGCTTTAATTTCTTCAAAGACCGTCTTAAATCTACCAAAGTGATTTCATCAATAGCAATGTTATGCGAATTAGACATGGATTCCAAGCTCCCCGCCAGTGCCCGATCAGGATTTAACTCCGGAACACCATGGTGAAAGATAGAGCTAAAGAATTCAGCAAAAGCATTTGTGGCCTCTTGCCCTGAGACCACCCTATCACCGTACTGTAACTCTCTAAGAGATTGCCTGTCCTTACGCTTGCTACTAATATAACCCCAAAATTTTGCTGGGTCTCTTATTATATTACTTTGAACCTCAGTCAAATAGTTCTTATATGCAGCATAAATAAGTTTTTTAACATTTGCTCTGTAATATTTGAATAGCTCTCTATTAAATTCTTTCCCGGTTGCTTTATATTTCTTAAAATTTAGATATTTTGATTTTATATTGAATATAATTTCTTGGGTGTACCATTTTGGATATACATATCTTTTCCTGAAACAATTATGAGTTTTGAGCGGTACACATTCATTTATGGACCCAGTTAAAATAGCATAGAACTTATCGACGGCCTTGTCTATGTCCTGCTCATCAAGAACAGTGGACCAGTCAGAACAACCAATGGTGGAGTAGAGCTTATAGAAATCGGCCTTTCGAAAGTTCCACTCGGGGGCCAGATGTGGGCTGTCGTGGGAGCCACACTCCGAAGGAACCGGCGGAGAAACTACGATACCACGAGTCATTGTAATTGTAACTGCAAGTGGTGGATGGTAGAGATCGATTGGTACCATGGAATCACAGGCACGCTTGACCTCAACAGATTTCATACCCTCCTCACATAGCACTAGGTCCAATAAGCCACCATATTCATTCAGTATATTGTTACGCTGGATCAGATTGCATGTACAGCAAAATAAGTCAAAATTTGATTTAGTGATAGCGCTACAAGAGTTCAAATTGAAGTCTCCTATTATTAACAAATTAGTGTCAGAGTATTTACAAATTATATTTTGATTGCAGGGGGGCGGATAGGGGATTTCAAAAATTTTAAGTAAAGTTATTAGGCCGTGTGGGGTATCATATCAAAGGTATTTATTTGCACATTAATAAACAGTTTTTAGTTTTCCTTTAAGTTGTATAGTTTTTGAGTCATTTACAAAAATGTTAATAAAAATAGCGTTCCCTCCCCCCTTATCTCCGAAGTTTGCGGAGATAAACCTCTGAAACTTTTATTGCTATTAGAAGTGTATGTAAAGATTAGAGGAAATTTATTACAATCTCTCTACATAGCATACTTTTTTAGAAATCATCGAAAGTGTAAAAAATCTACATAAGTTTCACTATCAGACAAGAGATGGCGCTGTCAAGGTTCTCCAACAAATATAAAACCGCCTTTGTCATATATTATATTGTATGATGGCACGGAACCCTCGGTCCGACTCGCTCTTGCCCGGTTTTATTTTATTACTTTTGACAAAAGTCGCAGAACAAATGATGTTAGTTTTGATGTACAAAATAAACCCCTAAAAGTATACAACCTTTTACTTTTTCTCCGGCTATTTTAATTTCCTCCCAGGCAGTTTCTTCCCAATCGACACAAACATCGTCCTGCATTTTATTGTAAGTGTGTTCAGATATAATGGGTAATCCTACTGCTGCGGAAAAATGCTTCAGTTGCGCGTGACCACAACCTGCTGCCATTATTTCTGCAACAGCATCTTTGTTTACATCAGCCAAAGATTTTATTTTGTTTTTATAATTACACATAGAGCAGACAAATGTAAATTCCGATTGTAATCCTATTCGATGTTCAGAAACTAATTTAATTGAGGCTGATCCGCAGTCAAACAGAGATTCATGTTAAGAGAGTTGTATTAGTTGTGATGTAAAATGATTAACATCTATTACTCGATGCCCCAAGTCGGGTGTTTCTGTTTGAATCTGACATTTAAGCACATATTTTAGTATTTATTCAGTCAACGACATTTAAAAAATATAACCAAATCGACCACTTCTTCTTTTTTGAAGTCGGTAAAAAGACAAGACAATAATCGCTATAGTTTAAAAAGGTACTTAAGTTTACCGTTTCCCGAATCCTCAGATGTGGGCAACACATTTTGTAACTCTTCATTTTCAGGATTTGGTTTTTTTAACTGAAACAAAATTACTTACAGTACTATTAAAGGAAGTAGACATCTACCATATGGCTAGAGTACAGTGGCGGAGGGATAGGTACTAAATACTTACTAAATACCTGGAAAATCTTTGTGATAAATCAGTGAGAGTAATTTTACTTTCGTTTATTTAAAAGAGGAAAAAATAATAACCCAATCGACAACTTCCTCTTTTTTGAAGTCGGTAAAAAGACAATAAAATAACCGTGATTATTTAAAAAAAGTGTTAAGTTTACCGTTTTTCTGAATCCTCAAATGTCGGCAACACATTGTGTAACTCTGCGTAAGTTGGTGATATTTCTGGGTGGCTACAAAATAAAATGATGTAATTATATCGCACCTTCACAAATATAGTGACCTAATCCAAAAATTCGGGATTTCGGGTTTTTTCCATAAATAGACCTTATAAATAAGGTCATAATTATATTATAATTATTAAAAAGTTAAAGCTAACACAATAACCGTCGGATTCGAATAATATTTATTAGGTGATAGAACATCACCTAAGTAATAAATATTATTATTTTAGATAGGTTTCTAAAATATCAAGAGACGACTCCATAGCTTTTTGTTCTGATATTTGTTTCCTACAGTATGGTTACTTTGTACAGACAAGTCTTAGTACCTACACACTTGAAAATAAAAAATAGACGGAGTATTATTATTAGATAGGTACTTTAAATTGATTGCTGAAATGATAAATAGGTATTAGGTACCTACTCAGTACTCACTCTCTATCTACTGGCTCTGTTGAGGATGTGGGTTGACCATCGTCAATAAAAATATTACCTAACTTACTACCAATAATGTTCTGAAGCTACAATATAATATAGTAGGTACACTAAAGTCTAAGTTATAATTTTGAAAATAATTCTGAAGTAAATCACTCGTTTGTCGTCGCACAGAGTACAAGACAATAACCAAAACAAACAGCACGCGTCTCGCGCCGCCGCCGTCCGTACGGTGCGGCGTTGCCAGCCCGACGGTGAGCGAACAGGCAATCGTGCGTTCGTCGGAGTCGCAACGTCGCCGTCGCACCGGTGCGCGCCGGCGCGCGGCGGCCCAGATAGCGCCTGGTCAAATTTTCTGAGCAAACATTGTTGGGTATAGTAAACTAGAGTAGGCGCAAATAGATTTGTTTGAGTTTTTAATTAATTACTCATAATATACACATTACAAAAAAAAAATTCTCGGACTGTAAAATAGAAAAGTGATCTGGCTATTTTAATCGTAAAAAATAATGGGGTGTTGTCGCGGATAATTCTGAGCATTCGAATTATTAAACTTTTTTTTGGTGAGAAATTTGTAATTTTTTTTTTAGTAGAGCCGGTTACTTTTCAAAATTTTGTCCGGTTCATTAAATTTTTCAAGATTTTCCCTTATCTATGACATTTTTTAAATTTGAATCAATATCATTCATCCTCTCACATCGCGCATTCAAAAGTACTCGTTTTCGCCGTTTTCGTGTTTCTCGGCCCGATGCGTCATCTTAATCAGTTTAAAATTATGTCTACAGATCGCGAATGTTCACATTTACATTAGTTAAGTGTGGGGTATCATATGAAAGGTATTAATTTGCACATTAATAAACAGTTTTTCAGTTAATCAATTTTTCCTATAAGCCGTATCGTTTCCAGTTATTTACAAAAATGTTGAAAAAACGACCGTTCCTCGAAGTTTGCGGAGATAAACTCGTGAAACTTTTACAGCTAATAGAAGTGTACCTATGTAAAGTTTTTGGGAAAATTATAGCGAACTCTCTAATTTGCATATTTTTTTAGACAAGGGGATGAAGTTTACTAGATCGTGTGGGGTAGGTATCATATGAAAGGTATTCATTAGCACATTAATAAACAGTTTTTATTTTTCCTTTTAGCCCCCTGCAATCATACCTAATAAGAATATTATTTAGCGTTTTCATATAATGCTATATTAGTAAAAAAAGTGTTCTTTAACCATTTCAAACAGACAGACAGATTCTGTAAGGGTTCCTTTTTACCATTTTGGTCCGAACCCCTAAAAAGGGTTCTTGTCTGCATATTTTTTTAATAAAAAAAAAGATCTTCCTCGATACAGGCTGAGCCTAGTGAGGGAGTCGACAATAACCTCTTCTAGTTAATAAGTTTTTCAGCATTACTTGTATTAATAAGTGTTAAAAATTGTACCCTGTGAACATTTTAATATTATTTTTGCTGTAATAAATATTATTTTCATTATTTTTCATTTTCATTTTCATCTTTATTAATATTTATCTTTAAAGATAACAAATCACTTGAGAGAAAATTAACAGTAATAGTAGTTTCAGTTTGCAACAAGCATTAATAAATGTAAAATTTCATATTTTTTTTAAACTGTTACCTCAGAAAAAACATTGTTTGTGAACTAATTTGAAAAGTTCTTTTTGGGTTCGATACACTTCCAAATTGGTCAAAACTTGGGTCTGATTGGAGTGCCTCAATGCAATAATTACTTTCATGCCCTAAACTTAAACTTATGGTTGAGTTTTTGTCTTATTTCATGTTTGCTTGTTTTTACACCCAGTTTTGATGAAATCCATGAAAAATCGAGGGATCTACTCAAAAATACATATTATATAGCGGTTTGGTTATCTTTAGCAAGAATTTAAGTATTTTATTATTGGAGTGGGTTTATTTTGTTGAAATTTTTTAATTAACCCTTTTTTAATATCAGTATTAGTAATACCACATAATTCTGTGAGTAATACAATTATGTTTTTATTTTCAGGTCCTCTCCTTGAAAAATAACAAGCTGAAGACTCTAAAGAACTTCCCAGATTTGACCTTAGAGGAATTAAATATAGAAGGCAATGATTTACAAGAAAGTGAAATAGAACAATTCAAAAAAGACAAATGTTATAATGTTATTTATTAGCTAGAAAGGAATGCAAACATAATTGGCTACATATTAATCAAAAAAGTATAATGAGTAATACATTTTTGTTGTTTTGGTATTTTTATATTCATAAGCTTATACTATTTATGCAACAAATGTTTATCTAAGTACCACCATGCCTATTTTAACTTATTAAATTCGATTTTGTATATCAATGTTGATGTATTACAAACTTTCAATGACCAAGTTTTGTTATAGTCTTATGTCTAGTAATTTTAAAGTGGACTGCTCTGGGACTCATAAGATAATATTGTAAATACCTATATAGCGAATTTGATAAAAAAAAGCTATGGTGGACTAGGGGTTTGTTAAAACCATGCACAATAATGAAATCAATTTTTTTTACTGGAAGTTCACTTGTGTCTTAAGCATAGTTAATAATAAAAATATTTAAACAATATTTCTGTTTTATTAACATAATGCAAATCTAATTAATAATGCAAAGATTACCTTATAGTATTTAAAATTGTAGGTACCTTACTGTAGTGAGAAAGGTATCTCAAAGTATTTTTTGTAAAATCTGACATAACATGATATTAATTTATAACACATAACATGTAGTCTAGTGTGTTATTGCTTAAATCAGATATCACCAATAATAGTATGGATAAATATAAAAAAAATTATTTATCAGTCAAGTTGGGTGTGCCAGCTTTGTCACTTTCATGACTGTATCACATACTTTTTTGTATAAGGAATCTTCAAGTGAACACAGTCTTCCACAATCTTCACATAGGATTGTGAGCTCTTTTGATGAATATAACTTTGAAATATCATCTACCACAATTTGAACACCCTTATTGGTTCTACAAAGTGGATTTTCAGTGACAGTATTTTTATGAAGATTTTGTGGTTGATATTCCTCACCTTCGGAGTCACTCAAAAAGTTACCTAAGTCATCTTCCTCATCCTCACCTTCTTCGACATATCTGTGTCTGAGTCTTTCTTTTGAGGCAGCTTCATATGCAGTACATATCTCATTCAACTGATGGGGGTTTAATTTCTTCAGAACTTTGCTGTTACAGTACAAACAAATAGTCAATAGATCACTTTGTTGTACATTGATTTTATAAGTATTAATTAATTTATGCAACTGGACTGATGAATGGCCCTTACCAACACACAAAATGGAACTTTGAGGGAAATTATTATTTGGTGTGTTTTTTGGTTTTGTAACCAAGACAACCCTATCTTCAGATACAGCTAAATTAATTACATCATGCCAAAGCATATGGGCTGGTCTGTTGATCGTATCAATTCCACAAAATCGCAAATAAGGCATGATGCGTATTATGCTGTCACATAAAATTTTTATATCAGCAGGGCTTTTTGTTTCAACTGAAGTTGAGGGAGGTTGATGGGACATTGGCTTGGACTTTTTGACGGTTTTCTTGGTCCCTTCATCCATAATACAGTTGCATATTGCTTCAAAATGAATTTCTTGTTCCTGGCACTTATTTTGTAGGTAATAATAAATCCTGATTAAAACATCAGCATCTACAGCAGCATACATTATCTGTGTTTCTCTCAGAGGTCTCAATTCCCAATTGGAGCATTGTTCTGATTTTTCTAACGGGCTTCCAAAGCATGTTTGTGCAAGGACAGAGAGACTGGCACCCTTGTCACTGCACTCCGGTAAAGATAGTTCATTTTCCACTAGGATCTTCCACAGCACACTAAGATCAAGAAATCCTTCACCTTTGACTTTGATGTTATTCAATCCAACAATTGAAGCTTTCATTTCTCTCAAGTCCTGTTCAAGGCCAAAGCCTAGCTTAATTATTTCTGCATTTTCTAGAAAATACTTATGAAATGAATACCAAAAACTTGCATTCTCTGGCTTATTCAATAGGATAGTGTCAATTAGGTATACCATGTCTGTGGTTCCAAGTTGTATTATGGCAACTTGGGACAGTTTAGCTCCAAAAGATGGTTTCCATTCACAGTCCAAACTTACAATGTCAAGTTGTTGTAACTTTGTAATGAGATCATAAAATTGTTCTGCTGTTTCTATGATACTTATCTTGTCTCTAGTTAAAGGAGTCTTGTAGAATACTTGATTATTTTCATCATTTCCAGTGTCCCAGTTTTCTTGTTCTTCAGGCACTGCCACTTCAATCGCACCTCTCAAGGGAAAAGGCAACTCAGATTCAGGTATATTCACATACTTTGCCCATTTCAGTGCCTCATTTTTGTCATAATCTATTAACATGTCCAAAAATGAGTGTATAGATTCAGAACTTTGCCTCAGCGAGTCTTTGACTAAATCCTCCCAGACAGAATTAGTAATGTTATGTTCCACATACTTCCTGAATACCAAGTACCTTAATCCACCAGTTGTTCTATTTTTGCTAAGGTTTTTGCAAGTTTCCAATGGGATGTTGAATTTATTACACAAGCGAGCAACTAACTTACCAAGGGGCTTGTAATGCAACTTATCAAGTTTCACATGACTAATATTGTTCTTTTCTACATAATCTTGGACAAAGTCATGCAGCTTGAAATTTCTGTCAAGTAATTTATCTAAAAATAACAAAAAAGAAGTGACTTGAGTAGGAGCTTCACTTAAATAATCATCAATCATATTAGGTTTGTTCAGCAGGACAAGTGGAAATAGAAGATCCTCCACAGGAATATCATCAAATAACTCCATGGCTATAACTATTAGTGAGGCCTGTTTGCTGTTCTCATTTTTTATCATATCTTTTACCATAGGGATAATAGATTCTTTTATGGATGCTATTTGGTAAGCTTTAATCAATAAACTCTGAAAATTCTGATTTCTTTGATTAATAGCAATATGAAATGCAGGCATTTTCAATGAGTCATCAGCATACACTTTGTGAGTGTGTGAATATTTCATAAGAACTTCAATGATAAAATATGGGAGGGACTTTGGTTTACAATCCTTGTATTCTTCACACTTTATAACAAACACAATTGCTACCCTGAATGCGTCAGGTCTGGATCGAAATAGCTCTTCAATACTATTCTCCATAGCAGCACTTCTTTTCCATGTTTTCCAAACGAGTTTTAGTTGCTGAAGCCATGCTTGGGTGTTTGGATCCAATTCAATATCTAACCCATTGGATCTCAATGTGTCTTCTAGCGAGGGTATTATTTTTATTGATTTGCATTGGGACATTAGTGAGTCCATTTGAAATTTTTCCATAGTCGACCAGCACACCAGGACAGGAGTGTCTTTACTCCTTACAATCAATGCTGTTTAGCTTGGTACAAAGATGCACATCTCATTTCGAGCTTTTAAGTAAAGTAAATTTACAATTATTCGCGAAAACAACACAAGCTACACGCAACAACAACAAGAAATAGGAATTGGTGTAAAAAGTAAAATTGTATGTAAATATATTACGATCACATGACTTCTTTTTCTTCTTCTTTTGTTAATGGCGTGTGTGACAGGAAAGATATTCCACCACTGCCAACGTCTGTACGGTACGACAAGATTTTTAACAATAAAACAATGGGGGTTGAGCAAAAAGAAAAAAAAAACAAAAAAGGAGACTGGCAATCGGACTCGTGCTAGGTTCACGTGTGATTTTCGTTTTCCCGCCTAATTATTTGAATTATTGTGAAAATTTTCTCTGATTCTGTTATTTCTTAGTGTATTTTAATTAATTTAGTTAAATAAGATCTTCTTTTGTATATTATTTGTGATCATCCCACATCGGCTTGGTAAGTTTTTTGTATATATTTTTCTGCTCCCGGGTAGTTGAACGAATGCATAACCAAAATGGAGATCGAGTATGTAGACCCTGGGCCAGACCCCGGCCCTCCGCCTGGAAATAATTTCATAGTTCCGTCCCCGAAACTATTTAAAGAATTGCTTTCGTGAAACTGTTATGTATGAGGATAATATATTTCAACTGTATCCACGCCAAGCGACAGACGAGCGGATTTTTTTTAAATTATTGATACTACCGCTGATAGCGAATGGTCTTCTTTTCTCTTTATAACATTATTTGTTGGTATTTCGCTCATCATACCGTTATAAGCAGCAACTTCATTTGGTGCCAGTCAGTTAAGTTGCGACCACAGAACAATAAGGCACGTTGCGATTGCATCGCGAAGCGTTATTAGGTATGTAATAAAATAATATAAGCTTAATCGTCGTACAACCAACTTAAGAACCTTTTGACTGTTCATTTACGCCAATCTTGTAAATTACAAATATACAACTATTTATCAGTGACGGATTAAGACTACTTGATGCCCTAAGCAATCTACGTCTGTGGGCCCCCCTATACTTATGTAAACTAGAATCGGTTTTTAAACCTTTACCGCCTAAAAAACATTAGTTTTTTTGTAAAATAAGATGATGAGATGTAACCTACCTTAGAAGTGGAGTGGGTGCGACGACAATAAAAACCAAAGCATAATTTATTTATTTATTTATTGTAATGCGCCTTGCGACTTTTCCGGGCATTGAATTCACGCAAGATAGTGTTAACGTCTATCGTTTTTAACATATCGGACTCTATGTATAATATCGATAAATTATCGAGCCTTTCTTGTATCATCTTTGTCTTTTTTTCATTTTATAATATTTTTAATTTTGAAAAAGAACACTCCGCTGAGCAATTTGTAATCATAAGCGATAAAAATATACGCAGGGCTGTTTCCATATTAGGGAAAGTTGATTCAATTTTATCATCATGCATTATTTTATACGATTGTGCGTGAGTTTGATGTAAACTTATGCGATTCGAATTACTGGGTGTGGAACTTATTTTACTTATTATGAATTATGTATGACATATGAATGAAATTGTTGAATTGCTGTTATTAATTCGGTGTTGAGGTCTTCTGGATATGAGTTAACTAGATTTGTACTGTGCTGACTGTATTCTGCAGTTTGACTAGAATTTTACCAGCATCGGGTATTTTATTCAAGAATGAGAATTTGCCTACCTACATAGAAAAAACTATTTCGGAGCTTGAAGAAATACTACCTACTTAAATGAAACAGAATACTTTAGATATTTTAACTTTGGACATTATTAAAACAAAATAAAACTTTACGTACCGATCACAATATTATGAACAGAACTTGGATTAATTGTCCACAAACACACCCACACTTTTTAGTCTACTGAAACTATTGACTGACTCATTAATTATCAAATTAGTTGTATTACATAATTGCCGGCCGGCACAATTACTCAGAAAACAAAACATTTGATTGAAACATTATCCATATAATGTTCTTACCCATGACACTGAATTGGTTACAAACGCTTATGATGATGATACGCTTGTATTATCATCAGAAGAAGTTTTGATACACTCCGATGATGACTGCTAGGTGAGCCCCACATATCGTAGTATACCTAGTATAAAAATATTTAGATATGTAGAAAATATCTGGCACATTTATTTTATTTTGTTGCACTGCAACAACCCTATTTCCATAGAAATTTCTAAAATATTTAGCAATGTTCTATCTTCGTCTTCTTGCTATTGTCTCGTTTCAAATTTTAGGGCATCATTAACAGTAATATTACGCTTATTTTTAAATGAAAATAAAATGCGACCGTGATAAGACAACATGAAAAAAAAAATTTTTTGTTAATCGGTAAAAGTGAAAAATCTCCGAATATATCAAAGATACAACGTTGCATTTTTCTAAATAGATATTATGTTGTTACCTTATTTAAAGGATTAACTAAATATGTATAACAACAACTTTCGAAACTAAAAATAATTTTCGTTTTTCTTACTTTTAACTGAAACCTTAATAACTTTCTAAATAAGCAAAAAAAATAGTAAAGTAAAGTAAAAGTAAAAAGGTATTTTATTGACATAATACAGTGTAGTATACAAGTTTGATCCATAGGCTCCTGAACTAGTTATAAACTGTGTTTCAGGAGCCAGTGGCTTCTCCATAATTATACATATATTACTAACTTAATTACATCAAAAAACAAATAGCTATTAAATAAAAAATCTAGAATAAGTTGTCTAAATTACTAAGTATTTTAATTATAATTTATTTTTATGTTTTAATCTTTCCACTTGATGTTACATACTAAACCTAAAAAACAAATATAAATATTCTACACATGTATACATATATATACATAATTATATTATTTACATAAATATAGTTCAGATATTTTTATTTATAAATTTATACTTATACTTAATTACGTAAACGTAAATATATAATAATAATATAAATAATATAGGTTATTGAAAATAGATAAATAAAATATAAAGCCAAAACAAGAATTATGGGCAAAAACTCTCCAACATTTGTTCAATTTCCTTGTAATCGAATTGTTCAAGCCAGTCAATTATTTTACTCTTTATGCTGTTATTGCTGATATCCTTTATTTTGTGTACTTTATTTAATTTATTATATAATTGTGGAGCTGTTACATTATAGTGCCTTTGCGCAAATTTACTTTTAGTTCTGGGAACTGGACAACGATCAATTCTTTTATTAGTACTAGGCAGGTTAGGAACTTCTTTCCTATGATATCGACGAATGGATTCATAAATAAATAATTTTCTTACACTAAGTACCTTTGTTCTCTGATAGACATCAGTGGTAGGGTGACGAAATGGTAGGTATGAAAGAACTTTAAGAATCGCACGTTGAGCCCGTTCCACTAAAATTAGGTGCGATTTGGCCGTTCTACCCCATGCACAAATACAGTACCTCAATAAGCATTCACACAGGGCTTTATATGTTTGTATTAATAGTCTGGAGTCTGCAACTGTACGTAAAGTTCTAAATATATAAATCAATTTTCTTATTTTTGACGCTAGCATCTCTGTGTGAACGTGCCAGGTTAAATTATGGTCTATGACTACGCCTAGGTACTTAATAGAATTAACTCGTACAATGGAGGAACAACTACAAACCGACAAAATATTTTCACAATTACATGGAAAAGAATGAATTTTTAGAAAAATGTTCGAGCCAGGATCTCCTGCAGCCGTCTTACTGTAGCACATAAATTTAGTTTTGTTTTTATTAAGGGTAAGCAAGCTATGTTCAAGCCATCTTGTAACCTTCATTAGATAACTCTCAGTAAGAAAAATAACATTTGGCCAAGTTTTCTCATGTAGCAAGAGCACTGTGTCATCTGCGAACATGTACATGTCAAGACCCGGCAGAGAAGTACTGCATAGGTCGTTAATATAGACGAGAAAAAGCGTAGGTCCAAGCGTACTTCCCTGCGGTACACCATATGTACACATTGCACCGAGGCTGGTGGTTCCATCAACTCTCACCCGTTGCGTTCTTCGACTAAGGTAGTCAGTAAACCAGTCTAAGGCCAGCCCTCTCACGCCCACATTTTCCAATCGTGTCAATAAAATAGGTATAGAGACTGTGTCAAATGCCTTCTGGAGGTCCAGAAAAACACCTATACACTTTTCTCCCCTATCAACATACGATGTTATATGGGACGTAAGAGCTAAAACAGCATCCTCCGTTGATTTACCATTCCTAAAACCGAACTGGTTGGCACTTAATATGTTATTAATCTCTAAATACCTCATTAACCGTTTTTTAACCAGCTTTTCCAATACTTTTGATAACACCGAAAGTAAGGAAATGGGTCTATAATTTGATGGGTTTTTTTTGTCACCTGACTTGAAAACTGGACAAATAATAGCGTTTTTGAATACCGATGGAAAACATCCAGTTCCCAAGCTTAGATTACATATATGTGCAATTGGAGTATCAAGGATCGTGATAAATTTCTTCAATATTAGCGCTGTTATTTTGTCCCAGCCAGGAGAACTATGGGATTTTAACCCAAAAACTACAGTCCTAATTTCTGTAGGGTCTGTGGGAGTTAGGGACATAGAATTAACTGGGTTATTAGGTAATTTTGCTAGATTGGCAAGTTCTAACTCCGTTGTATTTATTTTTATTAGAGTCTCTTTTGCAAGTAATCCACCAACAGACGTGAAATATGTATTTACTTGGTTGAGTGATTCAATTGGATCAGCACATATGTCTAAAAGATCTCTTGATGGTACTTTATTTTGACTAAAGTTACATACTTCTTTAACCGTTCTCCATGTTTCTTTGACATTACCTTGACTTTGCATGAGTTTGTCTTTGTAGTACTCTCTTTTCAGGTTTTTTATAATATTATTGCAAACATTTCTATATTTGTTATATTTTTCCCTAATACTTTCATCTTCTGGATATTTTCTGACCTTTTTATGCAACTTATCTCTTTTTCTAATGGACTTAACAACACTTTTCGTGATCCATGGTTTAAGTGGTTGGTTTTTTTTTATTTAGCTTTCTAATTTGTGTAAATTGACTTATTACATTAATAAGTTTTGCAGTGAACAATTCTGCAGCAAAATTCGCATTTTCAGACAGGTAAAGATCTTCCCACGATTCACTGACCAGAGACTCTTCAATACTTTTATAATTAAGAGAAATTTTGTTACATACCACTTTCGGTTTACTGATTATGCCATTTTTAATGTATATACGCATTAGAATAGGACAGTGGTCTGTGATTTCTTGCTCGAAAACTAGAGTCTGCCAACTACATTGCGTTTTTACCATGAAGTGGTCCAGACACGTAGACAGTCTTGTAGGCAGATTGACACCTTCCCTTAATCCGTGCATAGCTAATATTTCCAAGTATTCTGTACAAAATTTACATGGATTATCAGACAGAGTGTTAATATTTATATCTCCGGTGAGTATTATGGTTTTGGTCGAGATACTAGCCAAAATAGAATCTATTGATTGCAAATAATTACTAGCATTTCTGAAGCTAGGGGGGCGATATGAGCAGACTATAGTATAATCCGATGAAATAGTTAGAACGAGACAGTTACCATCTGAACAAGGTGGTTCGTACGATGTCGTTTTCAACTCTTGTCTCACATACGATACTATGCCGTCATTTTGGTTAAGTTTATTTTTAGTCCAAAATATGTTGTAGTTAGTTAAAATTGGTGGTGGATATAAATTAGAGGTCCAGCATTCGGTTAATACAATTATATCAACAGTTATATCCAAACTACTAATAAAAGCAAGAAACATATCTGAGTTGGTACTAATACTACGTATATTCTGTGTAACAATGGTCAAACAGTCGTTTTGATTCATATTTTTTGTTTTTAAAAGTTGTTTACACAGTTTAGAGTTGCTTACCGATTTACAGTTTATTTGCTGCGTCGAGTCAACTTCAGTAATTATAAAAAAGTTATCATCCATTATTATTTACAAGAAAGTAGTCAGGAACTGTAGCGTAATAAATATTACCAATAAAGTTAAATCGAGTTTGGTTAATATTTAAGGATAGAGCTTGATAAAAGTAGTTTGAACTTTCGTTAGATCGTTTCTGGCTTAACAAGAAATCAGAAATCAATAGTATCGGTCTTTCTGCCAAACCTTTATCGTTACCATATCTGTCGAATAAAAATATAAAATTAATGTGACCGCAACTAAGCTAAGGCTAAATAACACACTGTGCGACGCGGTACAGATCCACCCAAAATGCCAATGCCAAACTAAAGTGACATTTGACAGAAAGAAAATGACAGAATGACAATACAAAAATTGCTTTGTTGCTTCAATTTTGTCCATCATCCTAAGTGTCCGACCGCTTGTTTTTGCGGAAATTCGTAATATTTGTTCATAAAAAGTGAAATTAATAAACTAAATCATGGAGTTAAGTGCCGAAGGAACAACTCCCGAGTACATGGCTCTTGCCGGCATCAAATTTAAACTGTCGTTACCCCAACTCAAAGATAACCAACAGTTGAAAGATCAACTGTTCCAAGGAATAAAAGATGGTCATATGGCTCCGTATTACAAAGAGGTGTGCACAGATCTTGGATGGACTTTTGACCAGAAGTTGCACGATGACATGGCCGCAGAAAACCTAGACAGGTTATCCAAGTTCAAAGAGGACGATTCTGAGACCCCAGTGTGGCAAGATCGGTTAGTATGAATGGAATTTATCTTGATACTCTATAAATCCTATACCCACTTTCTAAAATCTGTTGTGTCATGATCACAGACCAGTATAAACAAGAAGACCTGCAATCCCATACAAAAAATCGTGACTCGAGAAATGATTACCTTCGAAGACGTTAGATGTCGCCATATGTTTTGAAAAGCTTTAAAGTACACAATTGAAAAAAGTACCTACTAATTTTTGTCGCAATGATAGCTACCTTTTATAATAGTACGATAGTAGCTATATAGATGGCGTTAGTATGTGAAACATGTGATGAAGTGGCGTTGCCAGCTTGCGGCGCGCGCTCAGTGCGACGTTGCCAGCTGTTGCACAGTTTCTTTGAAAATGCATATTAAAGTTTGGCACATAATATTTATCTATACAGTATTCCAACTTCATACAAACGGACGAAGCGTGAGCTATACCTACGATATCTTTATTCTTGATACACTTCTTGATATACTCTATTATTGATTTTTAATGGATAAGCATTTCCTTTTATCTCCTGAAAAAAAGATGACTGGATTAATAAATAATGTGAATAAAGTGATTGACACGAGTGAAATAGGTAGTTCATGAATCATGATACGGTAGGTACGCTTGTGTTAAAACCTCGGGGCATGTGTGTTTTGTTAGTTTGTATAATTCAAAGTAAAGACGTGGTATTTTATTAATAATAATAGTTGTTTATTTATGTGTATGAATAAAAATAAATTTGATCGTCTGTTTGTCACACTAGATGAAATTTTCTCAGATTAAGTATTTCTGCTGCAGCTATAACACCATATACCACTAAAAACCGTTTTAATCTCTCGGTATTAACAACAACAACAATAGCTAGACTCATGAAATATTCCCATAATATTTCTTTAGTCGAAGCGACTGACTAAGCTGAGAGGATGGTATAGGTAAGCCTGATCCATCAAACAATGTCCTAGGCACTGCAGCGTCCCTACAGCATGATTACCAGTTGCTGACGCTTTATAAATCATCTATAATAGATGCAAAGGCCTAGGACCATTTGAAAGTTTATACTCAATACTCAATACTTTATTGTGTTCTATAATGTAGGTACAATGGTGTTGACAATGGTGTTAGGTAGCATTATAGACCCTGTTGGGCACAACAATAAATATAGAAGAGAGGAAGACGTCATCGTTAATGTACATACTAGATAATAGGGTTATATTATATTCTTAAAAGCAAGCAAAATAAAAATGTTTTCATAATCGTGAGAGTTAAACTTGTGTCATTTAAAAGTTAAATAACTAAAGGTCAGGTTGGTTTAGGTCAAATTAAAAAAAAACTTATTATTATAATATTAATTAGAATTTTATTAAAATTTATCACTAAAGAATTCATCAATCGTATAGTAGCATTTTTTATGAGGATTTTTTTTTAGTTTTTTAATGAATAGTTGATCTTTAATCTCATTTTTTAAATCGTCAGGTATTACATTATATATTTTTATCGACATAACATATGGACTAGATGAATGCAGTTTCATGTTAGAAGAAGGTAAGGTTAATTTATTTTTATAACGTAATGAGCAAGTTGTGTAGGTTTCCGCACGAGTTTTATACAAATGTTTATTATTTCTAACAAATTTGCATATTTCCAAAATATATATACAGGGAAGCGTAAGTATATTATATTTTTGGAAGTACGGTTTGCAACTATCTGTTTGTTCTATATTCGCTAGTATACGTATCAGTTTCTTTTGTTGTCTAAAGACCACCTGTGCATGGGTGCTGTTTCCCCATAAGATAACGGAATACGATAGGTGGCTATTAGCGTAGGCATAATAAATTGCAAGGGAACTTTTTAAATCAGTTGTTTTTTTGATCTCGCGGAGTGCGTATGTCAAGCTTGATAATTTAGATTTAATTTTTTGTGTGTGTGGTGTCCAATTTAAGTGAGTGTCTATGATTACACCTAGTAAAGTGAATTCATTTACTATTTTTAGTGGTCTGTTATTAAAAGTGTAATGGAATTGCAGAGGAGATTTTTGGTGAGGGTAGAATGTCATTATTTTAGTTTTTAAGAAATTTATTTCGAGATTATGGTCGTTCATCCAGTCCGTAGTTTTTAAAAGAATAGAACCTAGTTTTTCTGTCAAATTTATGCTTGTGTTGCATGATGTCAATAGGGATATGTCGTCGGCGAACAGTACACACGGCTCATTCATGATTTTAGGCAGGTCGTTTATGTAGATCAAAAATAGAAGGCATCCGATAACACTTCCTTGCGGTATTGACGCGTTTATTGTAATTCGGTCTGAGCGCACGTTCATTATCTCACTCTTAGAATAATTGTAATGCTCAACCTCAACGTATTGTTCTCTGTCTTGAAGATAAGATGAGAACCAGTTATGTACTATTCCGCGAATTCCTATGCCGTATAGTTTGCTAAGCAGTATTTTATATTGTACTTTTTCATAAGCTTTGCTCATATCTAATAATATTCCTATCGCATATTTTTTATTATTAATAGTATTGTAAACTTGCTGCATATAATTATAAGTTGCTAATGTTGTCGATCTATTTTTTCTAAACCCGTTTTGACTATTATCAAATATTTGGTATTTTTCGCAAAACTTATAAACACGATTACACATAGCTTTTTCTAGAATTTTGGAAGCTGTAGGAAGAAGCGCAATCGGGCGATAATTACCTGGTTGTGTTTTTATACCTTTTTTAAAGATGGGTTTTACTATGGATTTTTTTAATGAATTAGGAAAAGTTCCGAGAGTGAAAGATTGGTTTATTAGTACACATAAGGGATATGTAAGTATATCTGCACATGTTTTAAATAAAATTGGGGGAAGTTCATCTATTCCAAAGCTTTTTTTGTTTTTAAGGTTTTTAATTATTTTATATACTTCACCGTGAGTTGCTGGTCTGAGGTACATTGTATTTTGAGTTGGGTTGATTACAGGACGTCCGACTACTGGCTGAGATTGATTAGTCATACCCATTGATGCAAAGAAGTTGTTAAAGGTGTTAGATACTTGTTTAGGATCGCATATTTGATTTTGATTAGAATGCAATATAATATTACATTTATCTTTGACACTTTTTTTATTCGTCCGTTCATTTATTATACTCCACATTGTTTTAGTTTTATTTGATGATGTTTTTAATTTGTTAATGTATTGTAATCTTTTTGCCGTAATAATTGTTCTTTTTAGCATTTTTTCATAGTTTTTATAATGTTCGGTTAATACATGGTGGTTCGATTTTTGTGTAAATACTTTTAGTAATCTTTTATGTCGACATGACTTTTTGATGCCTATAGTTAACCAGTATTTTTTAAACCTTGTATTTAATTTAACAACTTTTTTCGGTATGCACTGGTTTAGTATGCTTATGAGTATGTCGTTAAATAATTCATAGTTTTTATCCATGGTGTTGGATGCGCAAAGTATTTGTTGCCAGGGGATTTTTGTCAGATGCTGTTTAAAACTATCAATATTGGTTTGGGTAAATGTTCTTTTTTCAATTTTCCAAATAATTTTTTCGTTTAGCTGTTTCGGAAGCCACAGGTGAACTACAGCTGCGTTATGATCAGAAAATCCTAGTTCTTCCACTGTAGTTTTAATATTGTAATTGTAGAAATTCGTAAATATCAGGTCAAGACATGTTGATGTAGTGTTTGTAGTGCGTGTTGGGTTTCTAATGTGTTGTGTTAGTTTATATTCTGACATAAGATCTAAGAAATTGTTTGTCCTTGAATTTTTTTGTAAAATGTTAATGTTAAAATCACCTCCCAGTATTATATTGAAATGTGTGTATTTTTTATTTATATAAATTAGGATTTTAGTTAACTGGTTGTAAAATACGTCTTCGTCTCTTTTATTCCAATACAAACAAATTAAAAGGATATTTAGGTTTGTTAGTTCCGCTGCACATATTTCCAATATGTATTCTACAGAAAATAATGTTATATCACTTCTTTCCACACTATTTAAATGGTCCCGGACAAAAATACATACACCTCCGCCTCCACGAGTTTTTCTGCAGAATGATGTCGCAATTTTGAATCCATTCAGATGTATTAATTTCAGATTTTCTTCTTTTAACCAGGTTTCGGAAATGCATAAAGCTTGATAAGCAGGGTTCTGATCGACGAATGCTTCTAGTATATGTTGTTTGTTATTAATACTTTGCAGGTTCTGAAACAATATTTTAAATTGTGCTTCTCTGGTCTCGAAAGGAATTATCATTGTAGTCAGGTTTAGCTTGTTGTGGTTGCAAGGAGCATTGGTTCTGAGTTTTATTGATGATTAATTCTTTGTTTGTGGTTATGCGTTGTAGATTGTCGCTTCGTTTTCGTTGGACCGGTTTTCCATTTATAAACAGGTGATTGTTTTTTATAATGGCATAATGACCGTTTCTTCTAGCAGTTAGCATTTCTTCTATAATTTGTCTTCTTTCCTTCCTTGCACTTTCGTCTAAAAATTCTGAGATAGATAATCTACTTCCCTTAAAAAAACTGCTATTTTCGATTATATATTTAGTCATTCTTTTGCTAATAAGTTCCACTACTAGCGGTCGATTATTAAAGTTATTATTTTGCCTACCAATTCGGAAGGTTTCTTCAATGTAGCCACGGAGATCAATTTGAAGGATGTCACGGAAAATAGTTATGATTCTGGCATGCAAATCATATTCTGGCTCTTCAAAGTATTCTTCCAATCCATACAACACGAATTTGTAGTTATTTTCAAGAGGACAGTTCAAGGTAGTGTGTTTCATAGATTTAATATCTTGAATTTCTCTTTTTAATTGCTCATTTTCAGATGATAATTTTTCTATTTTTTCGCTTATTTGTTTTATATCTGCCTTTCTTTGATTATTTTCCTTCTTTAGAATACTTGTCTCTTCTGTTATATCGTTTCTCAATTTTGTTATAGCTTTATTTATTTCTGTTTTAATTGTGTCTTTTAATTCATTGATTATTGATGTATTATTTTCCTTGAGTCTATTTATTATTAGGTTGTTGATATTTTCTAGTGTTATTTCCGTTCTGAGAGTTGGATTTGCTGTGCTTTTAGTTTCTGTGTAGATGGTGTCGCCCAGTAGACTCTGATCGTCCGAAGACGGGGAGTTGACCTTTTGTGAAACTTTTCTTCTTAGTGTTATATTATTTGGAGACGATTGTAGCTGATTCGTTTGATACTCATTTTGACGAACTGGACTGTCTATATTACCTGTCTTTGGTTGTTTGCAATAGCAGGCTTGGCATTTCCACTTTTGTTTGTGTTCCGATGTCATTGTGCCATAGAAACGCGTAGAAGATACATTTGCACAGCTGAGGTCATAACTATTCCCGCAATGTAAGCATGTTAAGAACTGTCTGTAAGGAAGTTCTCCATGGCATCCCGCACATAATGAAGCCATGTTCGTGTGTAGAGTGTAGCTGCTGTGCAGTCGTTCGTTGGCTTTATTTTGAGGTTATACTTTCTTTGTCTTTATTTGTTTGTATAAATATCACTAGCGAGCTTGTTTCTTTTGTACACTGTATGTTATTCATAAAGGAATCACAATTCAAACTGTTTCATAAGTCAATAATGGGCGCGCGTCATTGATAACGGCAATCCATTTATTTCGTCACTTTCTATTCACTTCAGTCCACGATTTATTATTCATTCACTTCTTGTTTAAAGTTACTTTGTTTATTTGTACGATTTAAAGTAATAAAAGCACTTAAATCATTTAATTTAATATAAAAATGTCACAGCCGAACTTGTCATACGCGCGGTGGCGCCCTCTCTTTTTTCGTTTTTTCTAGTCTAGGCTCATCTGAACGACCAACAACAAGTGTCAAAGATTGGGGCTGAAACTTTGCTTGTAAATTGTGTAGAAAAGCTTATAAACATCAACAACAATCAAAACAAGCAACTCGAATACTCGTTCGACCGAAGTTGCAGTGGTTCCGCTAGCGAAAAAATATTCTGGTTAGTCCAACGTATATTTAAATAAGATTTCAAGAAATTATTTTTACATGTCTTGGTTTTTTTAATAAATCACATCACACCTACCTATATAAATACCAATATTTTTTTTGTTTTACCATTAGGTGGTTGCAAATTGTATTAATAAGTCAACAAAACCTTTTGAATGCTTGATTCTTTTAATTAGGCATGATTTTTAAATACATATTAGCAAAAGAAGATAATCATAGCATAGGTACATATAGCATAAAAATACGTGCATAATTTAATTTTGCAAAGAAAAGCTGAGTCTGGCGGCAAATTCACTACAGCGGCCACACTGGCCTTTCATAAAAAGTTGCCGGCTTAAAGTAAATTTTAGTTCCTTGATAATTAATTTCTACTCTTTCTGTTCGGACTGTAGGTAGGTACATATTGTATCCAACTTTTGTTCTAAGCGCCACCTAGTTTAAAAACGAAGTATTACTTTGCATGCTACATTTCATTCATTCACTACGCCATCTGTCAACAGGTACATAAATATTGTAATTATATTCCGATCAAACTTAAAAGATAAATCAATTTTTACGATCACGTTTTCACCCTTAAAAATAAAAATTAAAATTTTGGTGTGCTCTAACACAGAAATAATCTAGATTTCTTGGCTTTTAGTGCTGATAGGGTAATTTTACGGCTATGTGGCAGCGCCATCTGGGAATAGCCGAAAATTTGAGCTTTTTCCGAGTCACGATTTTTTGTATGGGGACTGCCAGTCTTCTTGTTTATACTGGTCTGTGGTCATGATTATACATTATGTATTTAAAAAATTGAATATCACTTTCAAATCTTGGTTAAATACCGACTGAGTTTTTATGTACATATTGCAGATTGGACTACCTATGCTCGGTTGGAGACAAAGAAGGAGCTACAGCGCTGGCTACCTCAAAATATGAAGATCCAACTCTAACCACCAATAGAAGGCTTGATGCTGTGTTTGCATTGTTCAGGATTTCATATTTCCATGGCTGCAATGTTAAAGAGATGGGAAAGACCATAAACAAGGTATTTTTGTGATAAATATTTCTTACAATGTTATAGTTGACAACCACTGGTGCTCCATTGGTTCAATAGCCAGTATATAATATTGAGTATCAAGCTTATTGTTCTCATAACATAAGCTCTAGATGTGTGGCTCTGTGTGTAAAGTCCAGTTTTATAAATTGTTTTCAATATCACTTGAAAGAACACAGATTAATTTTTATCCAAGTATCCTACTTCCTGCTAATCCTATCCTACTTCCTACTAATATATAAAAGTGAAAGTAACAATGTATGTATGTTCCCTTTTCACATCAAAATAGCTGAACCAATTTGGATGAATTTTAGCATAGGAGTAGATTAAACCATGGAGATGGACATAGGCTACTTTTCATTGTGTAAATTAAATCAGAAGGGGTTGTATGGAAAAGTTGTTATTCTTCACTTTAAAAACTTAAAATTTTGCAGTTGTAGGGTAGTGGTAGGGTAGTTGTAGGGTAGTTGTAGGGTATTGTAGTATATTTATAGGGTAGTAGTAGGGTAAGTTGTAAGTAGTGGTTGTAATAGGTGCAATACAAAGTTCGCTGGGACAGCTAGTGGTGTATAAAAATGAGGTTTCAATCCAAAAGTAAATAAAATATAGAACAATGATTTGCACTTTACACAGCATCACCTAGCCCCTAACTAAGCAAAGCTTGGAAACTAAATGTTTGATAGGATACATAGTATATTTGTTTGTAAACAAATACGCCATGGGTAGCTGGCAGTAGAATGTTACCTCTCCTCTGATGCCCATTGGAAGCTCTGCTAAGGGATACCTCTGGAAGATGGGCAGCAGCATCTTTCCATGTATCATCACCCATACTGCACTGGTTGAATCAGCTGCCCACATAGTCCTGGAATGCGAGGGAGTAACAGCACAACAACAACAAATTCTCAAACAACCGAGGTCACTCCGTGAAGCCTGCAAAGACCCCAGGAAGATTCTGTGCTTCTGGTCGGAGTTGGGCTGGCTATGCTAGCCAGACACCTCACGCATAATGGACCAAGTTGGAGTCCAAATGCGGAAAAGGGAGTCACACATACACACACACAAACCCACCCATACTGCACTCGCCAACCCGCCTGCCAAGTGTGGTGAGTATGGCAACTACCCCTCATGAAGATCCATGAGGAAGGCCTGTGTTCAGTAGTGGACGTTTTCCGGTTGAAATGATGAAACATTCATATTCACATACATAGAAAACACACATACTATACCATAAACGCTCTTCAGTATCTAGACACATGGCAGCAAGTTCTAGCAGTGAACAGTGAAGCAACAAGGCAAAGAACAAAGTGCTAAGGCACTTTTGGTCCCTTCATAAATCAAAATCGAAATTTTGTTTGTTTTTCTTTCCATATTTATGTTTTTGCTGGGATTTTCATTAGAGTGGCTGTGAATTTTATTCTCATATTTTTTGAAATTTTTCAGGCACATGAGCTTGTAGACAAGGGTGGTGACTGGCGCTCAAGGAATAAGCTCAAGGCATATGAAGCTATCTACTGCCTTGCTGTCAGAGATTACAGCCGTGCTGCCGATCTGTTCATTGATTGTGTATCAACATTTGAATCTTATGAACTGGTTGATTTCGGTATGTATAAAAGTCCTTAGCAGGGTGGCAGTCACTAATTGTATCTAGAAGTTGACAATAAAAGGTACATATTCACTTTTTAGTGTTGAAGAATCTAGAAACATTGGATATTTAGTTATAAATTGTGTAATTTTGTTCTTGTTATTTATATTGGTATTTCTAGAATATTATACATGACTTCCCGGAAGGGTGGTGGGATGTGGGCAATGATAGTAAAAAGTAGAAGGAGATGGGGGAGACCTTTGTCCAGTGGGCACATGTTACTTACTATCCTTTGTTTTTTTTTTATGTCTACTAATGGGTAGAGACCTTTGCACAGCAATTGGATGAAATGATCTAACAGTTTCTGTAACTATTGCTACTAGTATGAAATTCACTGCCTTCCAATTAGTTCCGATTTAAATATGGGGATACGCCCACATTTAAATCCAAGAAAAATCTGATGATATATTTGTCTCAGTAGTTCTTGTAGTAATGTTAAAAAAAACGTTTTACATTAAAAACCAAAATCACAGGAACAATCGTCCAATACTGCATTTTAACCTATGCATTGCTATTATAATTATCTTGTTTAACCTTTTTTCACCTTTATTCTCAGTAGTTCTAGAAAACAATGTTGAAGGAATAATTCTCATTAACAACCACGTAAATAATCATCCATTACTGCGTTCTAGCATGCTCATTGGTGTTTGAGAGATCAATACCTAATTGGGAAATATGTCTTAAAAGATTTATCCCAGGAGTTTTTGCAACACTACTCAAACTCAAAAATCCTTTATTAGCGACCGCGAGGGCCTTTGCAAAATAAAACAACACAAATTAATCGGATAAAGTCAAAGAAAAAATGTTAAAAGCATGTAAAACAATGTTCTTTTTTCTTTTATTTTCATATTGCGTTTGACCACATCTTGCCTGATGTTAAGCAATGATATCGTCAGGATGGGACACACTTGCCTAGAAAGTACATGTTTGATTTAATGATACCCAAATTGTAGTTTTCAGGGAATACTGACTCCGGCAACGGATTCCATTGTATGTAGATGTGATGTAGACACCATTCTCATGAAAGACCACAATCACAGGAACAATCATCCAATACTGCGTCCTGGCGTGCGCGCTGGCGTTGGAGCGTCACGCGCTGCAGTCGGCGCTGCGCCGGCAAGGCGCCGCGGTGCAGGCGCTGCGCTCGCGCTTCCCCGAACTGCGGGAGCTGGTGGAGTCGCTGCACGAGTGCCGATACGCTGATTTTATGAAGAGTCTCGCCTGGGTATGTAGTCTTGACGGTTACTTTATCAGGACTCATCTAGCGTGCCATGATTTTATGAAGTCTGCCACTTCCGATGTAGAATGTACAAACATTCTAAAAAAGTGGCAGAAACTTCACACTTAAAATTTAATTGCTAAGGGTTAGTTTTTTGACAGAGTTCATAGTAATTTACATTGAAGACAAATCCCTAATGATCTGGTATCCCCACCACCCACTATAGAGGTAGTGGGTGGTGGTGATACTAGGTTATAACCTAGACCTAGAGAAAGAATGTTATGCTAGGATGTAACTGTGTGTGTAGCGGCATGTGCTTCCCTGGTTTTATGGACTTATTACAAAAATAAGAACATATAATGAAAATAAGCCCTGAAAATAGGCCCTTCATCATGAAGTAGTAAGACGTCAATGGTACAGTTAACGCAAGATCTGCTTAAGCTGGATTGGTAATGAGGAGGTCCTATACACATACACCTATTACCCAAAGCATGCCCTGTACCCAATAGGTGAATATGGGCTATGTAAAGAGGACAGCGCGGCACTAACACCGTGACTGTCCATTGTTGTTTAAAGTCTCTTCACATATAGACTGTAGTACAGTTACTCCTCTCATACCCGTGGATGTAGAAAGAGCCTGCTAAGGGGTACCTCTGGAAGATGGGCAGCAGCGTCTTACTAAACTACGGAGTCATCACCATCATAATTGCAGCCATAAAACGTCCACTACTGAACACAAGCCTCTCTCATGGATCACCATGAGGGGTAGTTGCCATACTCACCATGCTTGGCAGGCGGGTTGGCGAGCGCAGTACGGGATGTAGATACACGGAAAGACGCTGCTGCCCATCTTCCGGAGGTTTCCCTTAGCAGGCTCTTACTGCATCCATGGGTATGAGAGAAGGGGTAACATTCTACTGCCGGCACCCCACGACTAAACTACGGAGTGCGGCTAGTTAAATAATCATCATCATCATTTCAACCGTAAAACGTCCACTACAGAACACAGGCCTCCCTCATGGATCTCCCATGAAGGAAAGTTGCCATATTCACCACGCATGGCAGGCGGGTTGGCGAGCGCAGTACGGAATGTTGATACACGGAAAGAGTTACATAATACTTTACATAATCGTTGTACATTTTCCAGGTGGAGACCCAGATCTGTGTGGACCCGGTGTTCCGGCCCCATTACCAGCACTACGTCCGCGAGGCTCGCATCAAGGCCTACGTGCAGCTGCTGCGCGCGTACCGCTCCCTCAGTCTCGACAACATCGCGGACACCTTCGGAGTCACCCGCGAGTTCGTTGAGGAGGAAATCTCCAAGTAAGACTTTTAACTGACGCTTCAGCCAAATTCAATTTGTACAGCAGCTTAACAAGCTATTTCATTTTCAAAATTCACTCGTGAGTTACACTATGAATTGTTCTGTTAAACGGGTTTTCTACTTACTACGTTACTACTTTTATTATACGTTGAAAATAAGTTTCCAACATGTTCATTCCAGGGGGGAACTTTCGTAAGGGAATGGAGTGTAATGTTAAGCGGGACCTTCTCCTTCCCTCTCACGCGCTCAAAAGAGGAAATCCCGTTTAACATAACAAAGATTAACAAGCTGTTAGTACTAAAACTAAAAATGTTTCTGTGTAAACAACCCACCTCTCAGTGGTCTGTAGCACGAAAAAAATGTCAAATGGTTTCTCATTACTAAAAGGTTAACCTCGACAGGTATGCACCGACGGGTGTACATAAGTTAAATCAGCATTAATAATTTTATGTTTTGTAGAATACATAAACGTGTAGAAAAATCCAATACGAATCCAATGGTGTATGATTTATAACATCTATACTAGTCTATACTAATATATAAAGCTGAAGAGTTTGTTTGTTTGAACGCGCTAATCTCAGGTCCGATATGAAAAATTCTTTCAGTGTTAGATAGTCCATTTATCGAGGAAGGCTATAAGCTATATAACATCACGCTACGACGTACGGGAGCGGAGCAGTAACCAAGGATGCGAGTGAAACCGCGGGCGACTTCTAGTATTATATATGTGGTGCTTCCGTAAAATTAATTTTTATTGCAATTAAAGCACTAACATCAAGTCCCAATAAAGTTGACTCACCCGAGGGGTTAAGAAGTGATGAGTATAGATCAGTGGATGTAAAGTAATGTGTCTGTTCCAGCTTCACCGCCGCCGGCCGCCTGCAGTGCCGCATCGACGCCGTGTCCGGCTGCGTGGTGACGGGGTCGGGGCGCGGCGCGGACGCCGACCGCTCGCAGACCTACCAGGCGACCATCCGCGAGGGCGACCTGCTCCTCAACCGCGTCAAGAAACTAGCCAGCGTCATTAACTTCTAAGTGGTTTGTGCTTTGCAATTGTACGACTTTGTATCTATTCGCTGAGTCATTAAAGTATTCTATGGAAATGTAGTGTGATTTTAGAGTAGCTTTAGTTTACTCCTCTTGTATGGGAACTATCAGGGGATCATTCGCCGTCTAATGTCGTAAATTCCGTCACCTAATACACTTTATTGCACACCTTAAAAATTACAGAAAAAAACTTACAATAACATTGGTACGAGTGGCAGTCTTATCGCTTAGAAGCGATTTCTTCTAGACAATCTTAATTGTCACAGAACAAGATTATCTCTTTAATTGTTGTTGATGTGATTTGATCTCGCAAACATCCTGCTCTGTTAGAGGTTAGACTCAATATATCTTACAACTGAATCTGGTGATAAGAAACCTTTCAGCTGTGTCACTTCATTTGAAAGTCGAACTTCTAAATGGTTTGTGCTTTTAACATTGTATGTCTATTTGCGTGGATGCAGTAAGAGCCTGCTAAGGGATAACCTTGGAAGATGGGCAGCAGCGTCTTTCCGTGTATCCCGTACTGCGCTCGCTAACCCGCCTGCCAAGCGTGGTGAGTATGGCAACTACCCCTCATCGAGATCCATGTGGGAGGCATTACACAGTAATCAAAGTATTCTATGGAATTGCAGTGTGATTTTAGAGTAACTTTAGTTATCTCTAATAAGAATAATTTATTTGCTGAATAAAAGGATAATTACAATGCGTATCTATAGTTAAATTATTGATTAAAATGTAATAGCATCATTTGTTTGAGGCCTCAGATGTCTAAACTAGATATGAAATGAAAGCATGTACAATAGCCATCTGCATAATAAACTTATTTTTGGAAACCATAACGGCAGACAACACTCTTACTTAGGCGGTTATCACACTGCCACGCACCACGCTGCATGTTGCGTGTCGACGCACCTACGAGCGTACTTGCGGGAGTGCAGATCTGCGACATCGTGCGGGTTTTTCACGCACTCACGCGCGTAGTTGCGTTTTGTGGATTCATGGCGGCTCTGACTCATTTCATTCAAAGCTGTTCGCTAGACTGCGGGACTCGGTGTGCCATATCTTGCGTCTCGCCCCGAACCTACGCGCGTGGGTTCATGTTTCTCCGCACCTACGCGCGTGATCAGCATGTGTTGGACTGTGCGTGTTTTCTATACAAACGGAGATACTTACAAGCAACGTTAGAAGACGCATTCACGCAACATGCAGCGTGATGCGTGGCAGTGTGTGAACCGCCTTTCTCTTACTCTCACCAAATGACTGTCTCATTATTTGGTAATCATGAGATATGATCTTGCAAACATCCTTATACTGTTAGAGAGGTTTGACTTAATTCATCTTAAATTGAATCTAGAGATATCAATTCAAATGTTACTTAAGTATATTTCTATAAGGGTGACATGTAAACAAAACCCTGTTTAAATAATCATCATTGCAGCCGTAAAACGTCCACTACTGGACACAGGCCTCCCTCATGGATCTCCATGAGGGGTAGTTGCCATACTCACCACGCTTGGCAGGCGGGTTGGCGAGCGCAGTACGGGATGTTGATACACGGAAAGACGCTGCTGCCCATCTTCCGGAGGGATCCCTTAGCAGGTTCTTACTGCATCCACGGTCATAAGAGGAGGGGTAACATTCCGCTGCCGGCACCCCACGGAAAAAATGATGAATAAAAAGAAAAACTATATCTAGAGATAAAAAATCCAACTGTGCCAGGCTACCATCCGCAAGGTTGACGCGCTCTCAACCGTCAACTCATATAAATATGCTAATTGCAGACTTTTGTAATAAAATATAACCGCTCACATTTTGCTTTGCTGAAGTCTGGCAATAAAAAAATTAAGTTTCTTAAAATTTTAAAGTCAATGAGTCAGTTGTCGACATTTTGAAGTAATCGAAATTGTAGACACGAGCCCCTGTTCTGTTATAGAGGTTATACTAAATTAACGGGAAATCTTTATTGTATGTCTATTAGCTGAGTAATTAGATTTATGGAATCATTCTAGGGAAATGTTGCTTTATTTTAGGAATTAGTGTATTTTTCCTTGATTAACTATAATTATGGTTAAACTCTTTAATTGTTGATCATGTGATGTTACTCTGCTAAAGTCCTATTCTGTAATGTTTGGACAAAAACTAATTTAGAATTTCTCTATTGAATCAAACTCCAGATTACTATGGAGATATACATTTTCAGAACTATAAGTTCTTTATTCCTAAGATAACATTAAACATATCTAAAAAGTTAAAAAGTTTAGAATTATTGTACATTATGTTGTACTAATTCGGAACTTCTTTAAAAAACTATTATTACTCACTTTACGATTGTATTTAAAACATAATGTCCACATAGACTTCGAGAAATCTCGTGGATAGAAAGTGATTGATTTTAATGCCTGTGTTAAATTACCCACTTTTGAATTACCACGTTATTTCCTAATATCCCTAACGATTTATAAAAGCTATTTGATAGCCTAATGTTCTGTTTGAATTAACGCCGACCTTTAGATCATAATAAAATTGTCGTAAAACAGTTGTCAACTAACAACCACCAGATTTAGTGCCTTGTATGCTTTATCGATCGTAAACGCTTTCGGGATATGAATTACGACCCAATTAATGCTTCTTATAAAATAGAATTTCTGGTTTTACAAGATTTATTGATTAGATATTTATATCTCATAAGTTTAATGTGAGTTCTGATTAGGTGTGGTTCTTTATTATGGTCACTTCAATCCGGGTAAGTAATATTCTGTTTTATCTTATTTCCATTAGTATTACGTTGTAGATGTAGATTTTTTGTGTAGTAAAATAGTGCCAAACAAAAAGGGATTGTAAGGTAAGGATAACATAAAAGAAAAGAGTGTATTAGTATAATTGTTTTTTTTTAAATAATTTGAATACTTTTTGGACATTTACATAAACATTTAATAATTTACAATGATTATTTATACTGACAATATGCATCATATTCATGACTAAACGCTACTCTCTAATATCTATTTGCAACTTGAATAATAATAGATGTATGTGCCATGAGAATTGTATCTAAACAACTAAATTGTACAAGGCCTATCGCCTTATAAGCTTTTAATACTAGAGTGTATGCATGATTTATAATTTATAAATAATTTATTAGGACATTTATACACAGATAACTAACGCGAACGTATAAAATACATAAAACGTTACGAAAAATAATTATTAGTAGCAACTGGACTAATGTGCCTACTAACAAGCATTGAGACAAAATGCATATTTGGAAATATAAATATCTCTCCTAAAGTGGACATCACTGTCGTCAGTCTGCGCAATGTGCCGGTGGAACTACTCACATACGTTACCAAGTTCCTATATTCTTTTTTTTGACAAACACCAGTCGCTCGTAATTTACAAGATATGTTGAAGTACCTCTAAAGCAATAATAGCTATGACTCTAAACACTTATAACTATGTAGACCTCAAATGCAAATACTTTTAAACTTTACATGATATGAATATAATGTCATTAAACTCTGTTACAAGTATTGAATTAGTGACAATAGATTTCTAAGTGCTTTATGCTACCAAACGGTTAATTGGAAGATTCATAAATATTGACAGTGACAATGCTGCCCAATAGATGAAATTAACTGTTTGGAATGTGGACATAGATAGAAATCATGCATAGAGCACTCCGATTACACATTGTACAATGTTACAATAATGTCTCTAATAGATTTAAATTTCAAGTTTATAACTATAACTTTATTTCAGTAAGTAATACTATGATACAATTTATTTACAATACTATGATAATAGCTTTATGAAATTATTTAATTTTTGGGATATAATTTATATTTAAATTTTGATGTCAAAGCACAATGGACTGCGTCGACAGGTGACGCTGACGACATCTGATAGTGTTCGGTGAACGGTCTCAGTACGCAAGACACAGCCTCTAAAATGTGCACTATCACAGAGTATGACATAAACTGGAGCCCAACTGTGGGCTCCTGATTGCCCCAGGCCCGTACTCGTGCATATAACTTACAATTAAACCTAGGCGTAACACGTGGAATAACAATAATACATAGCGCTACACTTTGCATCGTAATCATTATTCTAGAACAGACGTGCATTTCGTCGTTTATCAGTCACTTAAATTCACATATCTTCTAAGTCTTTGTACAGTATTAACACGACACTGCTGCTGAGATTCGAAGCTCGGAAGGTCCGCAGTGCTGGATTCCGCCTCCGATGCAACATTCGGTTTGTGGTGGTTTTTGGAATGTAGTTTAGGTCGAGTTTCGATCGGTTCAGACGGTGAGGCCCTCGGTGCGCGCGGGCGGGGGCAGGGACGAGAGGGGGTGGGGGAGCTGATGATGGGAGGCGGGGGGTGAGGGCTGGGCTGAGGGCGGGGCGTGCGGGGCGTGCGCTGGAGGCGAGCGGTAGTCTCCGTCCTCTCGCATCTGCCGGCTCCGCTCGGCGAGCTCCCGGCCGCGCTCGGCCAGCTCCCTCATGGCGGCCTGGCGCTCGTCCCCGCCGTCGATGGACGGCGGCCTCTCAAGGGGCGAGGCTGCGCCGGGCCGGCCGCCGACGAACGCTCCGAAGCCGAGCAGTCCCGGAAATTTTCCTACTCCGTTCTGACCCGCGCTTTGCTGGATCACTGATATTTCATTCAGCTGTTGGACAAACGTTTCATGTTACAACTTTGAGATTTAATCGAGAACTTCAAAAATTCATTGAGCTCTACTTATAGGTTTTAATGAGATAAATCTGGAAGTCCTTGTAAATACTCATATTGCTGGTAACCATAGATCTACGTGTGTAGACAGGTTGTCAAAGAACAGACATGTACCACTTTCCTGATCACGTACACCCTCCTTGGCTATGCAATGATAATCTTACCTTTTGCTGCATCCCGTTGAGAAAAGGCGCGGGCAGGTACGGGTAGAAGAGATCGGGACGTCGGAGCAGCTCGTGCGGCTCGTGCAGCGGCCGCGGAGGCAGCTCTAGGGACATGCGGCGGCCGCGACGGGACGCTCCGCCACTCCACATGTGTGTGCCCATGTGGACCTGAGAATAGAGTTCATATTAACAAGGCAAAATTTACGATTCTTTAAGTTTCTGATATCATGTTCGCTACTCAGAATAAAGTTCATATCATACTAACAACGCTGGCTAGTGCTCGGTCGTACTCATTTGTTTCCGATATAGTTTTGTCTCATTTCTGATCAACGGTCAACTTATAATTTAAAGAGTTCGTTCTAAACCAGATTTGTGGATCCAAGTTGAATGAAGCATTTCTGAATTTGAGATGCAATTTAATCAAGTGTCTTGGAATAATATCCGCGTTATGTCATAACTTCCTTTTATCAGATATAGCCCAAATAAAAAGTGATCTCAATCGTTGACCAAACACTAATCATCAGCCCGCCTCAGTGCACTGCTGGACGTAGGTCTCTCCCATGGCATTACAAGAAGGAATTAAAAAATATGTCCTTGCGTGATATTTATATTCACCTTTAGGTTTCCTTTGGTAGTAAACGCCTTCTGGCAGACTGCGCACCGGAAAGGCTTGTCGCCTGTGTGTGTGCGCATGTGGATTTGCAGAGCTGACGACGAGGAGAAGTTCTTTCGGCAGACTCCACAGAGATGCTTGGAGGACACCGGCGGTTGTGGGTGGCTCGGCCCTGAAGGCACTGGAAAGATACATTTGCTTATTGATAGCCGATCGAAGCGGTAAATAAAGCAAACTACAAAGATAAAAATTGGAACCAAATTGCGATGGTTTGGAACAGAGAGCCAACGTTAATGTAAAATTGTGTTTATTCATTTGGACCCAAAGGCCACATAGAAATGTCAATTTACAAAACAAAAACAAATCTCATTGACATAATTGAATGCGTTCGCTTCAGAAAACTTTTTTCCAAGTGAGGAAAGCGCAAATTTCTTTTGCGCTTTCCTACCGCACCGGCAACCGCCGCCACTGTTCTGGAATCTCACACGAAGAATTAAGAAGGACTGATGCACTGTGAATTTAACTTTTTAAAACAAAATATACCCACAGTCCCTATTCTAGACATTTCAAAATCTTATAATTATTTTAAAAAGTTATTCTCTAGAATATTGTATCTTACGGCCCGGAACGGATATAGTTTGTATAAAGAAAAACTAAATTGAAGAACCGCCGTGGGGTGCCGGCAGTAGAATGATACCCCTCCTCTCATGCCCATGGATGCAGTAAGAGTCTGCTAAGAGATACCTCCGGAAGATGGGCAGCAGCGTCTATCCGTGTATCAACATCCCATACTGCGCTCACCAACCCGCCTGCCAAGCGTGTTGAGTATGGCAACTACCCCTCATGGAGATCCATGAGGGAGGCCTGTGTTCATCAGTGGACGTTTTATGGCTGAAATGATGATGAAATTGAAGAAATACTTTCTCTATTGTCTTTGATATAAAGCAAAACTAATTTTGCATCCGGGATGTCTCGATCGAACGATTTTAGTAAAAATCTACCTATTTCCTGAATTCGTCTTTACGACTTTTTACCATTGTCATGGTTTGAGAATGTCAGTTTTTATGTGTTAGTCATCATCATCTTGTAGAAAATAATTATAACGTTTTTGTTGCACGGTGTTACTACTAGACGGAAAGTATCGATTGTTGACTCATACGTCGTCTCGTCCTTGGCAAATTCTTGGAATTCCTCGTTATCTATTTCAAATATGCTAATCAGATATTCGGGTAGGCGTTTGAGCTTTTATCGATAACGCATTTAGCCTACTTTTAGTGGTGTAAGTTTTGCTTACTTGCGCAGACGCAGTTTGACTGGTTTATAGCAAATCGTTGTAAAGCAAGCCTTTCGGACTGTTTCTAACATATCTGTTACCAATTTTAGCATACAGACCAATGTTCTGCTTCATCGTATCTTAAACAATTTTACTAACCAAGTTTAAAAAGAAGGAGGTTCTCTATACAACCCTATGTTTGTTACGCGATCACTCCGCCAAATATGAATGGATTTTGTTGATTCTTTTATTATAAGGGTAGGTCATGTTTCAGATGTGGTCATAGTTTTGATGATGGGATCCATGAGATAATAAATAATAGTAATAGTTGAGACTAGACTCAATAAGTCTTGCAACATAAAAAAGGAAATTGGTCTATTACATCTATAGCGGTTCCCGTACCTACCTTCAGTTTATTAAAGGATAGATTCTAAACTACGGAAAACTGCATTGTTAAATGGGTTCTAAGATTTAGCTTAATCCATCAAAGCGGTTCAAAGCAAAGTTCTAGATAACCTGAGTGTTCTGTCTGCAAGAGGTAAATAAAATAAACTTACAGCTGGGTCTTTTCGGCATCGGTGGCATATCCATAGGCGGGACATGCGTCATCGTCGGCTGAGGCATGGCTGGCGGGGATCTCTTCAGATCCATTTTGTCGGGAGAAGATCGCCGATCCGGACTGTCCCGTCCATCGTCGGACATGCCGGGCGCCATCTTGTCGAAACCAGGCGGCATGTCGCGAATCTTGTGTGTCAACATGTGTTGCTTCATGTTCCCCTGTAGATTTGAATGCTATTAGCTTTCTGGGGATTGCATTGATGGAAGCGTAAGCTAAGCTTTTGGTTTAAATTGTATGTAAGCAGCTTTTGTGGCCCGATTGTAAGAATTATTTGTCTGAGTGACAAGACTGGCTTGCTCATAAATTGTTTTTTTACTTTTTGACTGATTCGTTAAACACCTTTAATGATTACTAAGATAATTTAAGGTTCCATTATTGATTTCTATATTTGATAAGAAAATTATTTTATTAATATTCATAGGAGGTCGCACATTATTCGATATTTCGATGTGAATAAACAAAGTCAGATTCAAATTATTTCTTGAACGAGTTGAGTCATCGCAATTCGCTTTAATTCATGTTAAGGTTCCAAGTGTTGTTATTGCTATTTACAGATCGAAAGCACTAAATAATTAACATGTGGAAATATTACATACATAGGCTCTAATTAGGCACTGGATCTGCTAGATTTAATGCAATTAATTCCATCACCTAATACAGTTTGTTACATTTATTCAAATTAGCTGCCATAATTCCAAGAGCTATATTTTTTGTACATTATTTCCATAGGTAAGTCTAAGAACTAATCTACATATTTGGGTTAGGTACATGTGTGGCATAATGGAATGTATTTCATCACGTTGTGTTAGATATTTAGTTTCTTTAGCGTTTAGCGTTCTTAGTTCGTTTAGTTTCAATGCGATAATTATTAATCTGGCAATTAACCTACTGAATATTATCCCAGTTTTGCAAAAATATTTTAAGTTAATCTATACCACGACCTTCACGTGTCTTAAATGTTTGCGAATAGATAAAACTATTCCATATGTAAGTGCGCGTTGGTCATGATAGAGGTAAAGAAAAACACATGACACATATTTAGTTCAGCTAAGTAAATAAAAGCGTGCTACTGTAAGTGGGAACATGTGTAGCGCGCTGGAATGAAGCTAAAAAACGTTTCGCGTGAATTCTAGGAAATATTTGCTAGAAGTAAATATGTGTACTGCGTTCGCTGTCATGCGTCTCCATTCATACCGGGTATACGAAGGCGTTCCAGAGGTCCAAAGCAGTGGCGTGCGGGGGGCGGGGTGCGCGCGCGCGCCTACCGCACCGGCAACCGCCGCCACTGCTCTGGAACCACAAACACACACACATTAAACACATGCCCAATGGGGGAAACAGATCAGGGGTAATGGGGAAAACAGTACACGGATAATGGGGGAACAAATGCACGGGTAATGGGCAAAATAATGCATGGGTAATGCAAACAATACATGCGTTATTAACACAGATAGGTAATGGTGAAACAAAACTCGGGTAGGTAATGGTTCAAACACGGGCAACAAAATACAATACATGGGTAAAACAATATAGGTAATCGGGCAAAAATAGATGGGCAGGGGGTAAAACAAATCAGCGGATAACTCAGAGAATACACAGGTAATAGGGTAAAATAAAACATAGGCATCGCGTTAACCTACAGACAGGTATTGAGGGTAAAACAATACATTGGCAATGTATAAAATATAGGTTTATGATCAATGGGTAATTGGTGAAACAGGTCACGGGCAAAGTGTAGGGCAATACACGAGAAAAGGTTTTCAGTGTACATGGACAATATTGGTTAAACGTTTTACACGAGTAAAGGGTAAAAGAAACGACTCAAATAACATGGACAATAGGTGAATCAAGGTGAACTTCATGATGCGTACTTATAGGAATAAAATGCCTATGAAACTTCTATTAAGGAAACTGCCTCTTTTTGTGCATTCTATAGATGTTATCCGCAAACAAGTCCTACTCTAGATTACTGCGAAGTACAAGGACGTGTTCCTCACTCCCGATTTCGGCCCTCGAGTCGTATACCGCCGCTATTATAGTGATGCGAATACGAAAAAACTTAAGGTCCAACTAGTCGCGGAGGCAAAGTCGTCAGTGAGCGCGGCCTAAATGTATGCTATCTCACCTGACATAGTGTGTTTACCCGCGCGCTAGAATGAAATGCACAATGATTTATTCCTAAACCGACTGCGCAAAAATATGTGAATAGACTTTTAGCACAAGGGTTATTATAGAAAAACTTGAGTGTAATCTTTTCAAAATAACATTTATTTCAACTTTTGAATAATTAAACTATGTCGGAACGGCATTTATTTTTAAGTTTTCTTTCTCCTTATATTATTTAGTTCGTCCAAAGTTGGGCTAAAATCCGTGTTGAAATACGAAAGTTTAGAAGCTTGTATTTTTGAAATAAATACTTTTTTTACGGTTTGGCGTGTATAAAAACATAGATTATGACGAGATAAATTGATATAATCCTTAGTGTTGGATGGTTAACGTCAAACAGTGGAGTAGTTACCCTTCCACTTTTGTATGGAAAGATGAGCGACTCGTTCATCCTTATGTTTGTATTATAAACAATTTATGTTTAATAAAAAGTCTATGTATGTCAATTTGTAAGGTTGTTTTAGGACCTTTATATGATATTTTAATATGTACGCGCCGTTGAGAGACCTTACCTTGCCGTAACATAGTTTTTTAACTAGCACGGGAGGTAAGATTTTGATAATTGCGCTAAGTAGGTACCTATGTAATATTTTGTTAATTGTTGTTAATCGGCCTTGATTCTTTCTTCTGTAATTGGGTTTCTGTTACTATATTTTCGTGTACTGTACCTAGTAACGAAATAAACTTGTTTTTATTTGTATGTTAACTTTATCTGAATATAAAGAAAAACAAAGACAATTATATAACTAATGGAGCATAATAAATAAATATATTTCGTTTTTAAAATAGAAAAGATTTTTGTAATGCATACGTTTTACATTTCGGGTGTTTTAAATACTTATTATTGATAAAACTTGCTCCTAATCGTTTTAAATTCGACTTGCATTCACTACATTGTAGATTCAAAGCGACGGCAAATATCAGAATAGAACCAGTTGGTGCCTTCACCAATTTAACAAGTAGGTACGTGAACATTCCCGATATTTAATATGAATCTGAATAGAAATTTAAGATAGGTGCGTTTCCTAACAAAACATCTCTACAAATAAATAATATAAATGATTAATGCTGAACACATCAAACAACAAAATCTAGTTCCAAACAATTAAAACATTTGTTTGTCTTTTTATCATCATAGCAGGACGTCCACTGCTGGACATAGTCCTTCCTCATAGATCTCGAAGTACTGATCATGGGGGGTTGTTGCCGTACTCACAGGATGTTGATTCACTTAAAGACGCTGCTGCCCATCTTCCGGAGGTTTCCCTTGGACAGCCTCCACATTAATGGTTTCCAACATGTCGTTTTATTCACAACTAGCTTCTGCTCGCGACCTCGTCCGCGTGGAATAGTTACTTTGGGCTAACGCTAACTTTAACCCGCGACTTCGTTTATGTAGAAGGTGAAAATATTTTTAAATAATACCTACGTTAAGCGTTATTTTAGGTACCTAAATACATCACGCTTTTATCAGTAAGTGTAACTTTAAAACGTTAGGTAAAAGTACTGGGTCTTATAATCTTATATCTTGTAGATTGTAGGTTATTCTAAAAACTCAAAACTATGTTATTTTATAGTACTTCTGCGTACACTATATTTTTAGATTTGTTTTCTTCCGGCAGAAGTAGATATTCATTTTCACCAGAACTATATCTCGATATGGCAACATATAGTAAGCCCGTGCGAAAAACAATCATGTTGTAAACCTATTCGTACGTGCTTAAATGTTAGCCCCCTAGGCCTTATTAATTTAATTAATAACAAACGATACCTTCACCGGAAATTGAATTATTTATAAGTTAAAAGGCAAATCTGTTGGAATCATAGGGGATGCGAGATATCAGCACTGTTTGCCCTACTGCTGGTCCAGTCAAAACTGTAAACTGAAATTTTACTTGGAGTCTGGTTCCGTTGCATAAATTTGGTGGTTTAAGGTTTCTTAGCAACACAATTGGAGTGCCAGTTATTGAGTGAATGTGGGGGAAGGCCACTCTGATTTAGAGATCATTATTTTGCTGCGATGTTATTTTAAAACTGCGATATCTCCTAAGATATTCATTGAAATCAAATAATGTAAAATGTAATTTTTTTAAAATTAAATGCTTGTAATGAATAACGTATTTATTTAGATAAGGATTATTATCATGTTTATAAAAACACCTTCGCAAATACCTAATGCATTATTTTAGAACAAATTTGGTTAGCATAAAAAGGTTATAGTGAGCCAACCTTATGAGATAGACATAATTATGCTGTCGCTGACTTTTTTTTTAAATCTTTTAAGGGGGAATAATTCTGTCATACATGCTTTTTGAGAAACTAACCGTTTACGCAGCGCACGCAGAGGAAGCTCAAATGGAAAAAAACCCGATTTTGAAACATTCTTCATTGGTACTCTGCTCCTATTAGTCTTAGCGTGATGATATGTATATCCTTATGACAAGCCTAGCCTTCCCCGATAAATGGACTATCTAACACTGAAATATTTTTTCAAATCGGACCAGTAGTTCCTGAGATTAGCGCGTTCAAGCAAACAAGCAAACAAACTCTTCAGCTTTATAATATTATTATAGTATAGATTTTCGCCTTTCCGAAGCTTAACAAACTCATATACCACACTAGGTATTCATCATCATCACCATTTCAGTCGTAGGACGTCCACTACTGGACATAGGTCTAGACTAGATATTATTAGGTTTTATATAAGCTTATTTATGATAAAAAAAAATGTTGTTTTCGTTCACTCTTAACAAAACTCTCGCGTTTGGATATCTACTTGTTATAAAATATCTGACCTAACAGTATAAAATTAAATAGAGTGGTTTTCATATTATTAGTTTTATGGATATGCAAATGATGTTTAAACTAGCGTTATATTTGACTAATCATATGGTATCTGTATCTCATAAATTTTAGATATCAATTTTACGTTTTATGGATAACTGTATTTGTGCATAAATATGAAATATATTCTATTAAAAGGTTAATAAATTGCGATGTCCTAAGTAACTGACGTCTAAAGTATCATTTATTAGCTATTTGTAAATAAAATATTATAGTTATTTGTATAATAGATGCGAGGTCGGGCTCTACAAGCACTCGAGAGCAGTCTAATGGAGGTTAATAATATGCTTCGATGATAATATTGTTTATTAATTTAATATTCTCGCCGGGTTGTTTACTTTGTTAATTTATTAGATGTTAAAATCACGACTCATTAACATATATATTTTTATTTAGCTAAATGCTTGATATTAAAATGTTCGCACAGTGTTTAGTAATATATGCGCTGCTAGAACCTAATAAAACGATGCAGCTATAAATAAAGGGTGTTAGAACAGCGTTCACGCCTTATCCGTAAGGAGCTTTCGTTTTAGCAGCACATTTGAAATTACAATAAGTGTCGCCGACCGGTGTACCCACGAAAGTTCACGCGCAAAACAATTTATCGATTATTCCAATCTAGCTGTATACGGGGTGTTGTATGAATCTTTAAATGGTAACAGAGGCGCACTCAGACCACGGTACACAAATTGCGCTATATGTATGACCAAAATGGAAGCTATTTTATTTGAAATTACGTTCGCTGTTTTTTGTGTGAGCCAAAGCCATGTTAACTGTAAGTTCAGGAGCTTATGGATCAAATTTGCATGTCAGTATAATATCTTTTTTCTTAAAACAAAGTTGAAAATTAGTATTGGCTATTTCAGACACTGCTTTGTTAAGCCGAATTTGTAAGTTCTGAATGTTTCACAGCTAAAACAGAGTACAAGGACTCAGATCGCGCGCCGGTCACTGCATTCACCTTCATAATGTCCTTCTGTCAAGGACGAAACAATGTATTTCATCAAATTCCGATATCTTTAATAAATAATACTATTAATAACAATAATTTATTGTTCAAGATTGTCACCCGAGGCTCTACATCACCTAACTCAACGTTAATGATAAAAATAAACTTTTTTAATATTTTATATTACCTAGATGAAAGTTGACAAGATGTATTTCTCATTATTCGGAATACATACAATAAATACGTGTATAATATGTAAAGTAAAATCAATTCATGCCTGAATACGAATACAACCGACATTCGAGCAGTATTTTCAATGCATTGGCATGGATTGTTTAGTTGGTAGCCCATATTTCAGTTCTGTTCATGTTTCTGAATTAATTTGAAAAGTAAGATGTCCAATAATGTCTCATAAAAAAATCTTATTACTCCATTGATGATTATTTAAATGATATTGACTCTTGGCCGGGTGTTGCTCGGTTCGACCGCGATAAGAATTGATGTCATTTAGGATCTTTCATTTGTAATGAATAATTAAAAATTTGATAGAAATTAAAAATGGATTTTATTTTTATGTTTTTACGTAATTTATAAGACTAAATGCAAATAAATTTATTTATCCTAAAAAAACATTTTTCAAGCTTATATGAAAAGGTTACAGTGTAAAATATTAATATTCAGTCGTATTTTAGAGTAAAATGTCAAAAGCTGTTTGAAATATTAATTGTTTTTAATATACCAATAAAACTTCATTATTCTGGCCGCTGTAATTAATATTAGACAAGTAACACTACCAGCAGGTAGACTATTAATAATTTATGGCGCAACAATAAGATTCGTTAAATTAACTATTAATACCACTGCATTATAAACCAGAAGCACAACCGATATATTGTGTCTACTTATATGCATTTAGTGTTTGTAAACGGTCATTGAATTTGTATACCTAGAGATTGTACAAGATGTTCGAGTTTCTTGTCATTTACATGTATTATCTGAAAACTAATTAAACCGAGGTAACGTTTGCGTGGGGAAGGCCTTAAATTTTTAACCGCGGCGCCTGTCGTAAATTAATCTACATTTTATTATATTATTGATAAGACCCTTGGACACTTTGGGAAACATACGAAAATGTTACATTGTCAAGCATAAATAATCTTTTTATGACGAGAAGCGTAGGTAAAGGCTCAAGGATTTATAAGCAATAAATATTTTACGACGTGAATTAATATTCCGATCGTTTTCCGTGACGTTGTTTTTATGACTTATAATTTTTGTGGTGGTGCGCGGCTCTGCGCCGGCGCGGCGGCGCGGCGGCGCGGGCGGCCGGCGCGGCGTTCTCGGCCGAGTCGTGCAAGCGCACACTTTGCGCGACACAAATATTTAACCGATCTCGCAGTAATTATAAACGCTATAAAAATGCTTTTAACAAGCTTTATTTATTGTTGCGAGTTCGAACGCTGAATTAATAAATCTTAACGGCCATTTATAAAATGTCATACGTCAGATAAGAGCTGGTATGTGCGATGTTAATGTGAAACGAGCAAAGTTTCATATTATTTCTAAGTCGAAAATTTGTTTTATTTTAATTATCCCAATTTGAACGTTTTACGACTAGACCAACTAGGAACGTAATGATTGGGTGAGCCAGTTTCATTATAACTAACTTCAAAACGGAATGCAGACTATTAATAGGCTTTAGAGTTTTGATTAAATCTGAACAAACGAGCCTACAAGTTTGCGAAGTTAGTCGTCAATTACTCGAATGTCGGCATTGCTCGGATGCGACGGAGGAAGACAACAGCTTAAACTAATGCGAACTAGAGGCGTCGACTAGCAACTTGTAATTACTGCCTGCAAAATTAATGCACTGAAACTTGGATGAAATGAAACCGGCGCGGCGCAGGAAGTTAGTCCTCCAGGCGAGACTTGCCAATGTCTCCACTACCTCGGGTTTAGCTTTGAATTCGACGACTCGAATACCAACGTACAATTGTTATTTATGAAACATTCTAACAGAATCCAAGGAACTCGCATAGTCGTAGGTATATAACAGCTAATTTAATATAATCTTAAGATTTTATTGTCAATGGATTTCTTTAGATGTAGTGAAAATTAGTAGAAATGTCGTAAACACGCATGCTTATGCTATTTGTGTAACAATAAAGTATGAACTGGCTAAAAGCCAATTTAACGATTCTTGATCTACGGGTATGTAGGTCTACGAGTGCAAAGATATTACCTACATAACAGCCATTTTAATACTTGGTTATAAACAATAAAATGTTATCAATTAACCGGTAGAGTATGTTCGTGGTATGGTGTAAGTTAGAACATGTACATAGGTATCTTATGTCACAAAAAGTAGAATAATTATCTAACCTTATTTCATAGTTGCAATAATTAATGAGCTAATGAAATTACCTTTGTTGAGAAACCGCGATCGCAGACTGTGCATTTGAAGGGGCGCTCCTTGGTGTGGCTGCGATAGTGGATCTCGAGAGCCGAGTTGCAGGCGAACGTCTTGTAGCAGATGTTACATGTTGTGTTTCCGCGCACTGCACACAAACAAACACCATTCAGTGAAAATTCCATGTCACTTTATCTCGGCTTGAGTTTGAACGCACGATTAGGTACAGCGAATGGTTAGCATTGTTCAAGTTATTTCGGTAATATGTTGTTGGCGTGTCAGAGAGCCCGGTTATGATTAGTGGGCGAGTGAGGATCAATGCAGGGAAATGGAAATGGGGCGACCGGGGCGGACGTTAAGACGGGTTGCATCGCATACCTGCGGGAGGGAACGCGAGTCCGAGCGGGCTGAAGGGCGATCCTCCGAGCGCGCCGAGCGCGGCTAGCGGCGTGGGCGGCGACAGCTGCGGGGAGTGCAGCGGCAGCCGCGGCGGCGTCGACAGCGTCGACAGCGTCGGCGACGGCGGGGACCCTCGCGCCGAACGCCCGCTCTCCGAACCTGTCGCCGATGGGAGGGAAGCCGTTGTGGTGATGGTTTTTATTTCGCATTCGGACGCCGAGGCGCAGACGGAGAGCGGCGAGGTTCGACGATCTTTTGTATATGAGTCGTCGTCGAACTCCCGATTAGCGGGCTCGTCCCGGCCGCTCTCATCGTCGGTCCCGCGGGAGTCCGCCCGTCGGTCGCCCGGAGTGCTCGGAGTGGGAAACGTGGGAGGTGGAATAGGACGGTGCGGCGAAAAATGGTTGACATCGGACCCGTTGCTTAATGACGGAAAACTTTCGCAATCTATACCTCCGAAGTGATCGTACGGCACGTTATTTCTTTCATTTGTGTGAAGCCGCACGTGGTGTTGCAATGTAAAGGGATCAGGAAATTTCCTGTGACAGACTGGACATTGGTGCAACATCTGGACGGGAGGCTTAATGCGATGGACGCCCATATGAGTCTTCAAATTGCCTTTAGTCGTGAACGACCGGCCGCATAATTTGCATCGGAAAGGTCTCTCGCCAGTGTGCGTTCGATAATGCATTTGCAAAGCGCTTTTGCAGGATAGAACCCTGTGGCACACTATGCACTCGTTTGGATCGGAAAGTTTATTATCTAAGTTATCTACTAATTGTTGCAACTTTGCGGTATCTGAGGTTTTAGTTACTTCTATTAAACTTTCCCAGGAGTTGTCATTGCTACCCGGTCGTGGTAAGAGTGAATTGAAGAAAACAGGGTCACGTGTCAAGTCCATTTCGCCGGCGGATTGTGTAATACTGCGGAAAGGAGTCAGGCTACCTGAGGAAACACTACTGGGTGGTGACTGGGGAAATAATGGGAACGCGGGAAAGGTACGAAGTCCCGTCGCTATTGAAATTGGTCCCGATATCGGTGAATTCTTACTTGAGAGATTTTCCGGTTGGTCTGGATCAGGCTTGACATGTGGGCTTTCTCTGCCGATATGATCTTCGTTGCTGTACTTTGAATCCATGCTGCAGTCGTCGTAAGGTGAGGTGGAAGGATATCGAGCTGGCTCCTCGTCTTGCGGTGCATCGTTGTCTTCCGGCTCACGCTTGGGCGTTACGCGATCGGTGTCCTCAAAACTGGAATCTCGTTGACTTTCCTCGTCTTGGGGTTCAGATTTGAAACCATCAGGTGCAGATCGTGTGGGGCTCGGCGCGGATGGCTTACTGAGATCAGCCGGAGCATCTTGTTCTTCCCGCATTGCGAATAATGGGTGCGGTGGTAAAGGTTTATCGCACATAGGACGAGTCGGCAGCAAATCGTGATGCGATGGTCTGTATAGTGGCAAGCTTGATGGGAATGGGTTTGGCCCACCCGGGTTAAACTGTAGCGGATGAGGAGGCATTCCAGGAATTGGTCCCGGAGATAATTGTGCTAAGAGCGGCGGGTGATATTTGTCTAAATGTTCCGGAATCGGGTTGGGGTTCATCTGCACATGTGGGAATTTTGATGTGTGTCTTTGGAAATGTACTTTTAAGTTTCCTTTGGTTGTGAATCGAGATCCGCACACGTTGCACTTAAATGGCCGCTCTCCCGTGTGCGATCGAATATGGATTTGCAGCGCAGAGTCACTTCCGAAAACTTTTCCGCAATATCTGCAGCGATGCTTGAAGAATGGTTCATTACGTCCGCCGGATTTTCCGTCGTAGGGCGACATCTTTCCAGATTTTCGAAATGCAAGTTCGTCGGCAAGGTTGTTCGCCAGCAGACCTTGAGAAGCATTATCGAGCACTTCTTGCGCCCTCTTTTGCAGCATCTGCAGTGTATTCGGTTCAGTGAGGGACGGCGGGGGATCGTTGTTTGTAATGATCGTGGACGCTAGTGATGACGAGATGGAGCTGTAGGGCGGGTGGGACATCATGGGCGGAGTTGAGGTCGGAAGCTTGGGAACGGAGAGCGGCTCCGTTTTAGGAATGAGATGCGAATGAGTCGACGGCAAGTTTTGGCTAGTGGGGGGTGTGGATATGACAGGAGTGGGCTCCCGCGGCGGACGCGGCGGCGACGGTGACCGCGCTGGAGGCAGCACCGGGACGATTGGCTCCAGGTCTATCGGAGGCGGGCTCGGTGCTGTATCATCTTTTCTCCTCGTTAGCGATAGTTGGCTTTGGAGTTGGCGTATTAATTGCAGTTGGAATACTTGTTGATGTTGCAACGTGAATAGCGTGCCCTGTAGAACTGCCAGTTCGTGTAAGGCGGCTTCATTATCGCCATTGTTGGCCATCGCGGTTGCGGCGAACTGCGCTACAGCAACTTTAGTGTTTTGTAGCGCTTCGAGCGTGACGTGGCCCGCGACGGGGAAGGGTAGGCCGACCGCGGGCGGCCCGTCTGCCTCTGACACCTCGGCCTCGCCGTCCTCGAGGCTATTGTTATTTTCGGCATCTTGCCGGTGCCGCCGCACTTGCTCTAACCGCTTATTCGGACCGTCCATTTCCTCGTCTCCGGAAACGACCATCTCCTCCGGGTCGGAGTGCATACGCTCCTCGCCCATTTGCATCGCTTTCTCGTCGCATAATCGCTTGTGATAGAGAAATTCGTGCAGGTTTTCGAATTGCTCTTGGCATCTTGGGCACATGTGCGGCTCAGGCCTTTCCCTGATTTCGTCCACGACATTATTGATTTCATCTTCAGAACACGATCCCGAGCTTTCACCTAAAACAAACAAACAATAAATTATTTCAGTGCATAGACAACAATGATACTAAATTTTTTAATACAACAGTAAAAAAAAATGCACTAACAGTAATATCTACACAGAAGATCTAAAATATAAACCTGCACAATAAAACAGATAGCTACTTAAAACTACAGAATATTTACCACAGCAAATCACGCGATATCCGTACCTACGCTTCTATAATACCGCTACTCAATGACAGATGGCGCTAGTCGTCTAATCATGTTTAGATAATCGGAATAGGGCGTTTGTCTACAGCAGGAGACTTCTTGAAAGTGAATTATCATCCTTAACAGCCCGTATAATTGTCTACATCGACTGTTGGACATGATTCTGTTGTCTAAAACTGCAAGGTTTTGTATCTTGACAAAACTAGGTACTTATGATATTTTATTTGTATACTCTATTTTACAGTTTCATACAAAGTTTAAAACTACCTTTGTATGAAATAGAGATAGAATATGTACTTAAATAACTTATTTCAAACCGTTGGTCAACGGCAGGAATTAAAATTATTTGGTAAAGGTCGTATAGTATTTTAAGGTCCTAAAGTGACAAGTCATTGATGAAAATCAGCGGATTACGAAATTACCATCTCTACCAAATTTACTAAACTATTCAAGTGTCTTTCGCAAGTTATTCTAGGCTATTCTTTCTTTAGAGTTTTTTTATTTGTCAATCCATGAAAATATATGTAATGCATAGAATGTCACTAAATCCAAAAATGTTGGTAAATCCTTCTATAAAAAAAATATATAAGTAATACTTATTTGTTATTTCTAAAGTGATTTTATAGTTATAGTTTTGTAGCATTTATTATAGCTACTACTGGGGTTTATACTACCACAGTCACCTACTACAGTCAGGATTGGCATAATTTTTCAGTATCTCATTGTGTAGACTTCTCTAGTTAAGCATCAAAATATTATAAATTGTCTTAATTAACCCTCACACACCTCAAAAGTAGAGCAAGTTTTAAATTAGATGCATCTATCTAATCTACCCGAAACATTGCAAAAGATACCTACACCGTTAATTAGCTTGCTAAGCCTCTAATTTTCTAACACTCGATATAACATTTAATTAATTCTCTTTGACTATTTATTATAAAAAAATGTGTAGGTACACAACCAGACTTGTAACTGTGAAACTATTAGTACGGATAACAAAGAAATAAACTAAACATTAAGATCACAGTTAAATTTGGAGTATTCCATTTAAGGCAGCAATTATAATAGCAAATAAACAAGGAGCGGTGTTCCCTGCAGGACTGCCATGTCCCTACTCCTTGAAATTCCCTCCCATTCATCAAGCCGTTACGGTGACTCCTTCACTGTTGGCGCTGCCAGGCTGTGGAGTCTTCCCCACTCCATTCGCAACAGTCAAACTATAAGCATTTTTAAACGTAAACTAAAAGAGCTATCTCTCTCACTAATCACTTTTGTTGTATATATTTCGTATATATATATTTTTTTATAGGTATTATGTATTTATTTTAATTATTAAAATAACCAGTATGTATGTATTTACAATGAGTAAGTTTATTTGTTTAATTTGATTTGCATAATTAGTCTGTTTATTTTATTTTCGTAGCAACGTGTATTTATATAATTATTACTTTTGTTTTGTGTACACGTACCCACTTTAAAATCAATTTTCCTATCCTCAAAGGTTTGCTGGAAGAATACTCTTGGTAGGGTTAAGCTCGCCTTTGTACATGTGCTATATGTAAGCTTTTGTCTATGTTACAATAAAGAATTACCTTGTGTACAATAAAGAATTAAGAACAAATATATTAACCTTTTTTCTCTAGTGGTTTTGAAATAAATATATGTAGCTGTAACAAATTCGAAAGTTCTTTTAAACACATTTAGAATTGTCGTTACCCATGGCGTTAAGCGCCGTGGGGTGCCGGCAGTAGAATGATACCTCTCCTCTCATGCCCATGGATGCAGTAAGAGCCTGCTAAGGGATACCTCCGGAAGATGGGCAGCAGCGTTTATCCGTGTATCAACATCCCATACTGCGCTCACCAACCCGCCTGCAAAGCGTGGTGAGTATGGCAACTACCCCTCATGGAGAGCCATGAGGGAGGCCTGTGTTCAGTAGTGGACGTTTTACAGCTGAAATGATGATGATGAAAAAATTACGAACAAATTTATTAAATCTTTTTTCTCTAGTGGTTTTGAAATAAATATAATATAGCTGTAACAAATTCGAAAGTTCTTAAACACAATTAGAATTGTCGTTACCCATGGCGTTTAGGTAAAATAAAATAAAAAAAAATAAATGCTAAATTTATCGATTTCAAAGAAATATTCATCATCAACATCTCAGCCGTAGGATGCTGTCCACGATCACTGCTGGACATAGGCCTCCCTCATCTCCAAGATCATGAGGGGGTTGTCGCCGTACTCGCCACGCTTGGCAGGCGGGTTGGCGAGCGCATTGTGGAAGGTGCACACGGAAAGCTGGCATTGTGGAATGTTTACACGCTGCTGCATCTTCCGGTGATAACCTTTAGCAGATTTTTACTGCATCCACGGGCAAGAGAGGAGGGGCCACATTCAAGTGCCGGTACCCCACGACGAATAAATATTAGTTTTTGTTATTTTTATGCTAACTTTGAAATCCATCTTAACGCCATAGGGTCAACAAGCTTACTCAGAAGTAAGCTTGTTTATTATGTCCAATAATGCTTTAATAAATTTAATGCAAAAATAATAATTATCTATTACTACTAGCAGCACCCCGCAGTTTCACCAGCGTAGTTCCCGTTCCCATGAGAATTGCGAAAAATCCCTTCCTAGTGCACCTCTAGGATACTCAAGATATATGTGTGCCAAATTTCAAGTCTCTAGGTCCAGTGGTTTAGGCTGTGCGTTGTCTGTCAGTCACTCAGTCAGTAACGGAAGAGTTATATATATATTGACTAGCCGCACCCCGCAGTTTCACCCGCGTACTTCCCGTTCCCGTGGGAATTTCGAAAAATCCCTTAGTGCATCTCTAGTATCATCATTTTAGCCATAAAACGTCCACTGATGAACACAGGCCTCCCTCATGGATCTCCATGAGGGGTAGTTGCTATTCTCACCACGCTTGGCAGGCGGGTTGGTGAGCGCAGTATGGGATGTTGATACACGGATAGACGCTGCTGCCCATCTTCCGGAGGTATCCCTTAGCAGGCTCTTACTGCATCCATGGGCATGAGAGGAGGGGTATCATTCTGCTGCCGGCACCCCACGGCGTCTCTAGTATACTCAAGGTATATGAGTGCCTTTCAAGTCTCTAGGTCCAGTGGTTTAGGCTGTGCGTTGTCTGTCAGTCACTCAGTCAGTAACGGAAGAGTTTTTTAAAATTGATTACTTTCTGTTCGGCGTTCGAAGAGGCAACACGTCCGTGGTGTTGTCCGTTGCTGGGCAACTACCTTTGCGTCTTCCTTGTTTCTAGTGCTTTCCATGACAAACGGGAAGCCATTTTCTTCTCAAATTCTTGTTGATTGTTTTTCAAGCGCTCATGATAAGTATATAGTAAGCGGATTTGTTACTATACATTTTGTATCATAATCATAAGACATTTCTACGAATAAGTTAATTAGTGAAACCTAGTCGACACGTTGATAGTGTTTCAAATAAAATACCGCTTTGATATATTATGTATAAGCTTTCCGGTAGCTTAAATGAAATAGTAGCGATTGCTCATCAGTTAAATAAACATAAATTACCTAAATAACTTGAAATTCTCGACGCGAAATTTGTTTATACTTTGTTGTAAGTTTACAACCCCGTTTATTTATTTCATAATCAAGTTTCCAAGGCTGGGAAACAATATTATTAAATTACTAGCTGAAGCCTGCGACTCTATCTGTTTTTTTTTGGGACTGCAAGTAGCCTACTCTTAAGTCCTATCTATCTTTATAACAAATTCCATCCAGAGCTGTTTAGCCGTGGAAGCGTAACAGACGGAGTTCTAACCTTAAAGAAATAATTAGAGAAGGCGATGAAAAATAGACCTACTCCATGTAACATATTCAAAAATATGTTTTACGCCAAGATTACTTTATTTATAACAATCTTATTCTGCCTGCTTATTTTGAACTTTATTTTTAAATTAAAAACGACTAATTTTTGTGCTATTAAACCTGAGTACGAGTAGGATTATTAACATGTAAATAGTACCTAGGTACATGTTATTTTGTTGTCTATTATCATCCTTAATAAGGTACGTTTAATTATAAATGTACATGTACTTAATGTATCAGATGACTTTTGGGTATATATTTAAATTCAATTTCCTTGTGAAAAACATACATAAGGCAAAAATATGTTTTACCCACGAATTATTTCTAATACAACACTCCTACTCTACCTACTTAAACCATTATTTTTAAATTGAAAATGCCTTTTTCTGATAATAAACCTGAGTAGGTACGAGAAGCCGTTCTCAGCCGTATGACTGCAGTCCACGTCCACTGCTGGACTTAGGCTTCCCTCAAGAGGAGGTTGTTGCCATACTCACCACGCTTGACATGTGGGATGGAAAGCGCAGTACATGATGTTAAAACATGGAAAGACGCTGCTGCCCATCTTCCGGAGGTAGCCCTTAGCAAATTCTTACTGCGTTTACGGGCAAGAGAGGAGCGACAACATTCTACTGCCGGCCTCATCGGTTCGTGGCAAAAATATGTTTTACCCACAAATTATTTCAAATACAACACTCCTACATAAACCATTATTTTTAAATTAAAATGCCTTTTTCTGATAAATAACCTGAGGTACGAGATGCCGTTCTCAGCCGTAGGACGGACACCAGTGTCCACGTCCACTGCTGGACTTAGGCTAACCTCAAGAGGAGGTTGTTGCTATACTCACCACACTTGACAGGTGGGATGGCAAGCGCAGTACAGGATGTTGAAACACGGAAAGAAGCTGCTGCCCATCTATTATTATTGATATTATATTATTATTTTTATTGCAATAACATTGATACATACACTTATTTTTTTTTGTTAATATCGAAACTGGATCTACTGAGAGTACAAACAAATAAAAAACTCTCACTAGATCCAGTATTCAAAAAACTTAAATAAATAATGCTGGGCAAATTACACAGCATCATCTAGCCCCAAGCTAAGCAGAGCTTGAGCTTTAACTTGAAATACTCGATCTAGTGAGAATTTTCTAAAATGAAAACTATCACTAGATCCAGGCTGGATCAGTTGACTTGATCTAGTGACTGTGATCCTATCTATCTACTTCGAATGCTTAAATATAATTTATTTTATAAAACTACCTATGTCGAATTGAAAATGCTCATTGGCCTACTTGGCTAGATTATAATATTATTATGGTACAAATATGTATTTCTGTACACAGATCAATAAAACATTAAGTTAATAATATGTTTTTTGTTAACTATTATCATACTTCATAAGTTACGTTTAAATATAAAGCTACTTAATGGGTTTTACTTTTGAAGGTAGGTATTTTCAGTCAATTTTCTTGTGAAATCACAAGGAAATCTGATATTTTAAGTACATACAAGTATTAAGTACCTACTCAATGCCTTAAGACATTTTATAAATAAGTAGAGCCATTTTAAACACTAAACAAAGACATCCAAAATATTATTAACACATATTTAAACGGGTATTTATCGCGCTATTTACCTTTAATTGCCCAAATATCCAAAATATGTTCATTTTAAAGTAATTAAGTTTAAAACTTTTAGCTAGTTAAGGCTTATGCAGATCAGATCTTAATATTGAATCTTATTCATTTTCGACCAGTGCTTGATCTTTATAGATTTGTTTGTTGTCTTGTGACATTATTATCCTAATTATGATTTTTAGGGGGCTAGCGCTGTCTGTCTGTATGTCTGTGTCGATTTCAACCGAACGCGTTGACCGATTTACATGAAACCTTTTTTGTTAGCACCGTCGACTTGAGAGAAGGGTACTAATTGATTTTGGTGACCACATAGTCTAGGACTAGGGTCACAGGGACCGGAGTTATTGTGATCTTAAAAGGTCAAAAAAAAAGTCTTTATATGGCCGAAAACGTCAAAAAACCCAAAAATGCCATTTTTGACCTTTGGTGTCGTTTTGAGGCCTTCGCCCCCTTTTCTGGTACCCCCGTACCAACGCTTGTTGTAAGATTACTATGCGCGTTATGAAAAAAAAATACTTAGAACATGTCAAGGACCTCATTGCAGCAACCCTAAAAGTTGAGATTTCAAACGAAAACTATTCTTACCAGATAATTAAATTGAATACTTAAATACATTTATTTTAAATCCATACCTATCATACATACAAAAATACCTAGACACGGGACAAATATCTGTAGAACAATTAGAAAGATTTGTCCTATGGCGGGAGCCGAACCCGCTACCTCCTGCGTATCAGTCGGCTATTAGTCCAACAGAGTCAAGGAATATTTCTATTAACCATCTAGTTTCCATAGTACCTACAAGTTTTGCACAAGATGGCGCTGTGTATACACAGAAAGAAAGAAGAGAATTATATATTTTTATTATTTATTAAAATGATTACCATCTGCTCTTTATATTGAACTAAAAAAATTGTCTAATGCTTATTACTTTTATGAGACTTTCACCGCCAATATTAACTATATAAATTGTATCTGTTTCTTCCGGTTATCCATTATCATAAAACAAATTCAAATATTTGAATTACTTTCGGCACGTACTGAGAGCGAAGAAGTGAACACCGCCACAAGGTGAGATATAATCCGGGATAATGTGGCGGTGAGGGATTTAAAACGGTGTTTGTTGCAATATTCCAGCTTAGTGCAGTAACTTGTAAAGAGAAGATTAGTGATGACTCTTTGTTGGTGTTTGGTTGAGTTTTCGGCTCTATAGCGTGTCCGGGCGGCAGTGTGCAGACGATTCGTTTGCGGTAAGCCGACCACGCACTGCCCGCGCCTTACGCAGAAATACAAAAAAAACCCATTATAACACTAAATGCCCAACCGTGAAGAGTTCCTGCTAAATATTGTCCAATATGCAAACAATGATGTTGTCTACCTGCTGGTTTTACGCCTTTGAAATGAGTAAGATAAAATTAGAAACTTGGTGTGCTGTAACTAAGGCGTTGATTAGTAGATTGATTTGAATCGTATTGATTTATTATTATCAATAGATATCGACAGGTCTCAAAATACCAATTGCGGGCAATCGCCTTTAAACCATTAACGATATGAATATTATTGTCATTAAAATACTTTTGGTTACAGTTTCGAAGCTAATTAATCTTTAATCTAGAACAGAAAGATAATGATTTATTAGTAAGTAGTATTTATAATTCAAATGAACGTATATAATGTCCAATCCGTCATTTTAGTTTAAAATAAAACCGGATTTGACATTTAAACGAGTTTGCTTAGAAAATTTATTAGTGGACCAAACAAACACTATGTGTGTTTCATAAGAATATGAATAGGCAGGTTATTTCAATCGTTAATAGATAAATGTCCAATAATAAATATTTTATATAGCAGTCATAAAACCTGCAATGAGATATGCCGAAGTAGAAGTGGTCAGCATAATAAAATTTGACAGCGTGTCATTCACATAAAATAGAGACATTTCATTTTCTTTAACAAAAAACTGTAACTGTTTACCTGTTGATTAATTATATAACATACTTGTGTGCATTTCGAAGAGACTTGTAAAAATACATCTCATTTCAAAATGTTGACATTTAATCGAATTACGAAAAAGCAACAGATGCACATTAAATAAAACTAATTACTGTGGGTTTTTTAGTGTATGCATGTACTTTTAGACATTAATGTAAGTAATTAGTAACTAGATAGATACATACATATATTGGTCTTATTTCATAACGCCTTTTTTCAATTGAAAAAACAAACAAACTATTACAATACAAAGCATACATATTTTTATAGAATTACAATATGGTATGGATGCCAGGTAATATACCTTCCTAATCTACCTCTAAATAGGTAATCGTCTATTAGTGTCACCCGACTAACCAATCACCAGTAGCTAAAACCACTTAAAAACCGGAATTGCAACAAGGAAAAAACTATACTATTCTCTATTTCATAGTCAAAGCCACAAAAAAGCACGGCAACTTTTTTCTGCGTACACAAAAACAAACGATTCTCAATGGTTTCTCTCTTCTTGCCGTTTTGGGGTGATTATGATGGGAGCGTGGTCAAATATTGTTTAAAACACTCAAAACATTACAAAAGTATAACCAAAACTTGCAAATAAGACACATCAAAAAAATGTTTTTCTTTTATAAATAACACTAACATGAGAATTGATTTCGTTTATAGCTAAACGATTTTTTTGGTTCGAACTTAAGAAGTTGAATTTCAAAGTAGGTAAGGTACTCAGGTTATCAAATATCTTTTAAAATATTGATGATATTCCAAGCCAGTAAAATAACCTACATAATAAAGTGAAAACTAATATTGTATTATCATAGTTATTTCAAGCTTAAAGGTCGTTTAATTAGTATTTTATAAACTGTCAATAATTATTTTATTTTATGGCTCATCGCCAACAGGTATGTAAGCATAACACAGAGAAGTTATTACACATAAGTTTTTTTTTCTCAATTTGTACTTTTAGTAGTTTATTTATATTGTTTCGTCTTTTAGAAATATATTTAGATATGATATTGCTGCCTATATCTGTTCTGTTGTTTTTTGGCAGATACGGCTGAACAATAACTTATCACTAATGTGACTTTCTACTTTGTTGTTTTTAAGGTCAACCATCAAAACTGAATTATGTCGGTCGTAGTCAATACTGATAATGCAAAATATTGATGTCGTGTCAGTATAAGAACTAAGCTATGGCTTTACAAAATAAATTAAAAAAAAAACTAAGTTAAATAATAAACACTAAACTATGAAATAAGCACTCTCCATTGTTTACTCACCGCGCTGGCGATATTTATTGCTCACTTTTTGGTGTATTCCATACTTTATTGTAGCTAACTGATTCATGATTGTTGTTTTCATACGTTTGTGAAAAATCGAAGAATACAAAACATGAACGAAAGCACCAAATTTTTCTTAAAAATTCACTGATCCAAATCATGTAGTGAATGAAGCGGTAGGGTCGTGCGTGATATGCTGTGGTTGATTTTCAAATCGAATTCGTAAAGTACCGATGGAGACGCGTCGGACGGTGGCAGGCTTGACGCGCGGCATGTTGGATCGCGCTGTAGCGCTCAATGCCGGCGCATCGCAGGGCGGCGAGGAGTGAGCGACGGAACACTAGCACGGCACGGTAGAGTCGGGGCGAACACTCGCGCGCGTCGTAGTACTGCGTGGAACGGCGTGCAAGCGGGCGCGCCACTCGCCATCTGAAGCGGGACTGAGCGCGAGGCGGCGGCGGGCGGCGGGCGGCAGCGCGCGCGCGCACCAGGTATACGGTTATGACAGGGAGGCGGGGCCGCGCCCGGCTCATAAATCAAACTTCGCCCATTCGCACGCGACGAACGAACCCCCTCCTCCATATTCCATATTCGGGGCGGAGCATATTTTCATAATCATAACGCCTCATATTCATTCATAAGCGACATGTGGCCGCGAGCCGCGCCGCGCTGCGAGGCGGGTGGTGGGCGGCGCTGACGCCCGCTAGATGGCGGGCGACGACGGGCCCGCGAAGCCTCCCACATACATTAATTGAACTTACACGTTATAACTTGTTATTATTACATGTACGTTTTGATTGAACTTACTGTTTCATAAAGCAGGTAATCTTAATTAAATGTGATGAACCTGCCGACCTATTTAAGCATCTCAGTGTAGCCGGTCATAATCTTTGAAACTGGTTTGCACAACAAGATTAAGAAATGTGTTATTTAAAGTAGACCACCCGTATATATTTTGCACTAATTTGAAATGGTATCAAAACAAAATCTGATAAACTTTTATAAAGTTTGTTTTTCTTCAATTATCTATAAAATATATGCAATGATAACGTAATGAAGGATATATGTGGTAGTATGCATGTATCTACACATTTGTATTTTCTTTAAGCTACACAAACCAATTTGTTATCATAGCTCTGTCACGCATTCACTACCGCTGTGATGTCACCACTTCCGGTTCGGTAGGTATAGAAACATACCAGATTAAAAAAAGAATTTAGCTGGCGCAGCAAACAAAATCAGTCAACTTAAAGTTTTCCTTACATTATTATTTTTATACTATCCACAAATCTTAAACTAAACAGGTAGAACTAATAGGTAATAAGATTCCTTCCATTCTAATAAGGCAGGTTCGTTATTCTGATTACCTTTCTGATTTTACAAAAAAAAAATCGAATCAAGACTATTTAACTTACTGAATTATAAATGCGTTGTCATAACTAAAAAAATACATATCATCTTGAATATATATATCGTAGGTTGCCTGGAAGAAATTGCTTTGAGCAATAAGGCCGCCAATTTGTACAATGATATATTTATCCAAATAATTTTATTTTTTGTATTTTAAGTGCAATAAAGTGTTCATTCATTCATTCTTGAGAGCCTCCTTAATTTATCACCGTTTGAAAACCAGACGCCCAAACCGTGTCAATCGCTTTTTGTACTTTAAATTAAATATAACCTATACGTGTCACTGACGGCTACCGTCCCAGCCGGCTTCCAATATAAATGTGATAGAAGCAATTTAGCCGTTTCTGCCAGTCATCACAGCGGCCATCCGACCATCGACAAAACATTATAGACGGATACGGTTTGCCAATGTCATTCTCATTCGCTGTGTTTGGAGGGTAGACTGTTTTTAATTAACTGGTCGTAGATGCCAGCTAATTACTGGCATTGTTCGGAAATAACTGTTCACGGTTCTTATAAACCAGAAGCATGGATGAAGTTATTTATTTTTTCTTAAGGAATGCGTCCAGCTCCTAATAATTCTGAAAATGCATACCTACTCAGTTGTACCTTAACCAAACATAGATATCCCTAATTAATTTTTTGCATTCATTATTACCCACGTACCAAATACCTATATATACTCTAGGACCTTGTCTAAAAATAGACCCATATCAAAACTCTATTCGTATTTACGTCAAGTTTGAATTTTGTTACAATAGATGGCACTGTGAGTGCCAAAACCCAATACTAACTTTCCTAAATACTTATACAAATTTTATGACGAAACATTTGGCACTAGTAAATTCATTGTTTGCTAGTTCAGAAACGTTGCAAGAAAATTTATGATCAGGTATTTTACGGATTTTAAACTGTCATTTCCTCGCGTTGGCAAAGTGATAGAGAACAATCCTGGCAAGAGCGCTTTAAAAAGAAATACTTACCAAAATTTAAAATCAAATTAAAACTACATACACACACTAATATAAAATTTTTAATGAAGGAAACCGATGCCTATTTGTTTTATTCATCGTAACAATAACGTAGGAAGCAGGTGGTGTTAGTTTTTAGCACAAAAGGACAGTACAAGGTGCCCCTGGCAGGATCAACAATACTATTACTTTATATTGCCTGATTTAAATAAACGTCTGCTTGGATTAAATGCAAAACAATTTGGTAAATTTTAGAAAAAAAACGAACTGTTAAAAAAAATACTTTAACTGTCGTAGTTAAAGGTAATAGGCGTCTATGTTGAACATAAGGTTCCAAGCCGTAATGTAGGGTTAGGTACTTTACATTACCAACACGTTGGTGGAACTGCTCCTAAGCTACTTAGGTAAATTATTCGAGAGCGAAAACATCGACTAGCGGTGCTCCTTCCGAAACGCCCAAACATTGAACTATTTCAGTCGTGAGAGTTTACACTCCTCGCCATAACTTCCATCTACAGCAGGTAATTAGTCGGCACCAATGTTGTTTTTAACCTCACCCGACTAAATAATTCCTGTTTATGATGACATCTAATCCCTTATGAATTTAATGCGAGCTCCCTGAAAGTATCGGAGGTGTTATTCCAAATCCATCAGCGTTACAGGAATAGCACCGGTAACACAAGTCACATACGATTTAAATACACAGATTTTTGAAAACGTCTGTTTATTTAAGCTAGAGCACGCGTCGCTCGTCGAGTTCGGTAGAATTCTCAAGTTTATTTTGTTTGTGGTTATCGTTACGAAACGTTACTTTCATAGATTCTAAACCTTTCCCGAATTAGTAAACGCATTGAAAACCAGACTGGTTGATTTACTGAAGCTTTGTTAAAAAGCTCAAGTTGTTTACTTTAGTAACTTTTCAAACCAACCCGTGGGGGAAAAGCAGAGTCAGGTTCAGAGGAAAAATACGCGTTATGAATGATTCAGAAGTCGTTTGCGGGTTTTTTAATGGATCGTCAAAATTTCGGGCATTGCATAAATGACCAGCGGTAGGTCGGCTGAGTGGCGCGGGCGGCGACGCGCCGCGGACGCGTTCATAAATTTGAATATAGAAGTGAGTTCTAATGGCGTCGCTGTTTATTTTTACTGCACCCCCAGAGCCGTACGCCCGAATGCGACGCCGAATTTATTTCCATGCATTTTAATATCTCCCTCTGAATAGCTATTGCCATTTTCACGCGGTTTTATTGCGAACTCTATAGGCTGTTATGTTCTTTGTTTTGTTAGGCCGCTTTACGATCGAACGCGATGGACAATATTGGTCGATGGAGCCTCGTAAGGCTTCGAGGGAGCGAGTGTAATTAGCGCTCGAGTGGGGTTGCGATAACATAACCGTAGTTGAGGCGATAATAAGCGTTTGCAGTAATCATGTAAATTATTTTACTCATTTATGAAAGCGTTCTCTTATGGAATTTCTCTGGTGGGTTGTCAGAATTAAGTCATTATGTATGGACGTTGATTGATAGGAGCTTGTGCAAAGGGCACGCATCGCGGAAGTGCACGCAGCTCTCACACGAAACTTTGTATTACTTCAAGCTTGTTCACGGCCGACCAGTGCTCTTACCACGAAATCTCGAGACTGAGACTTATATTCAAGAGCTCATACTATAAAACTTAATTTTATACGGCTTTCCAAAGCTATGTGTTGAATACCTCATTATCTATAGTTACAAAACTTGTTGAAACTCGATTGGTTATGCTATAAAATATGTAGGTGCGAGGACCAGAGGTTGCGGGTTCAATTCCCGCCTCGGAACAATTGTCTATACATTCATCATCATCATTTCAGCCGTAAAATGTCCACTACTGAACACAAGCCTCCCTCATGGATCTCCATGAGGTGCAGTTGCCATACTCACCACGCTTGGCAGGCGGGTTGGCGAGCGCAGTATGGGATGCTGATACACGGAATGATGCTGCTGCCCATCTTCTGGAGGTAGCTCTTAGCAGGCTCTTAATGCATCTACGGGCAAGAGAGGAGGGGCAACATTCTACTGCCGGCACCCCACGGCTATCTATGTAGTATATCAGTCATCTACCTCCCTTAACACAAGCTCTGCTTATCTTGGTGCTAGATGATGCTGTGTGATTTGTCCAGCATTATATGTTTGTTTATTCTAAAACCGCTTCTACATTTGCAATATTTTGTAAATAGTGTCGAGTTTCACGTCCGTGGTAGCGCTTGTACGAAACTTGCAGCGCTATGTCGCTTACAGGCTTCTTGGCGTTGACTTTGCGCCTTGTTACTGTTTACTCGCCTCAAAGCCTTCAAGTGTAATTGTTTAAGTTGCTGTACCAGATAATAAGCACTTGAGATTAGGTTCTAGTGTTCTAGTGTTCATGTTTGTAATCTTTGTAATCTTAATGGCACTTATGTACCATTTATTTTCCATAATCAGCTCAGCTTAACCTATTTTTTCTAAATGATAAACTAATATTTTTCTTCTAAACCATAATTTGACCTTCATCTAGTTATACATGCGCTGTATAGATGAATCGGCATCAGTATTTTCTTTAAGCATTTGTAATTCTGAAATTCAGCTCTACGCTCTTAAAAAAAACCAAATTCAGGTTAGACCTGGTAGTAAGTACTTAATACGTCAATCTTATAACCTCACATCTCGCGTGACAAGCGTGTATTAAATCCACTTATATATTTGAGAGAAAATTTTAATTTTAATACGGTATATTGACCAAAAAAATGTTGACAAGTCCTCATTTTACTTTTAAAAGTCGTTGAAAGTTGAACGAGAACATGTTAAAGAAAGTGTTTTGGAGTATTTGTTTTTTCACCACCTATGGCCCTCTCATTTAAAGAGCAGGCATAATGATATCCTCATTATGTTTTTAAGAAGTGTACAGCGACATTGAATGGGGGTATATTAGGTGTGCAAGCGTTTAGCCCTTGATGGTAAAATCGTTCGGTGTCAGACGTTGTTTATATATGTACATATAACATGGTCGAACTAGGCGTGGGAACTTGAAACCTATGTTAGCAAAAGTTGATTACCATCGGCTACCTTGTGCTTCAAAAAAAAACATTAACATTCTGGTTTAATGTTTACCCACAGACTACCTACCTATTACCGAAACTTTCTACAATAATACAAGTATGATATTTGTATTAATACGTAATACAGGCGCTTCTACAAAAAGGAAAACTTAAAAATTTGGCTCTATCTTTAGCAACATTAAAACTACAAAAGATTCCAGAGCATGAGATCTTAAATTATAGAGGGAGGTAAGGGGGCGCTTGGACGGCTCGCTTGAAATATAAAAGTGTCCGGGGGCACTCAGCGGCCGGACTCTCATATTTTGTTATTTTATTTATATTAAAAGTAATGGTTCGCCGCACGGCATAATGCTCTAGACGGTTTTTGCGCATTTTTCTCTTTTCTCTGAGTCGTATATTTTCACTTAAATGACATAGGTACGTGACCCTCTCTGTTTTAGCTAGCCTTGATGTGCTGTAATGCGTTAACGACTAGGGTTTTGTGTCGAGTTGGATGTTTCTAAACAGACTTTTTTGTAAACTCAATTCGTGTTTCTTAGGACAATATTTTCAAATTTTCACACGAATGCTTTTACATTTGTAAATGTAGAGATAGTAGCCATTAGCGTTGACAAAGGTGTGAGCGATGGTCTCACTGAAACACCTGTAAAACAGGTATACATTAAAGTCGGCAGAGGTGTAATTTAGCACTTCCATTGCAACAGACATTGCTACAATGATACCCACCGTATAAATTTACTTACCATAGTTTTATGTTATCATAAACAAGAAATACAGACATCTTCACTATAATGTAACGTACCAAAACGGCTGGAGTTGTGGACTGAAAGCGAGCGCTCGTTCCCGATGCGATTTGGTCCTAGTGCAGCGGGCGATAGAGGTGAAATCTGTACGCTGTTTAGCGTCGTAGCAAGTGCGGGTTGGCAGCAATCTGCACAAGCAGAAGCGAGGTGTAAGTGAGGTGCTGTGGTGGCACGAGGCGGGTCCGCGGGCGCGCGTGCCTCTAAGACGACGCCGTAAGGTCGGTTTCGAGGCGAGCGAGCGTCCGCGGCGCTCACGCGGCGTCGTTCTTCCGGGGAAGGCGCTATCTCGGGTGCAGCGGGCGGCGGGCGGCGGGCGCGGGCGGCGCAGCCACCACCCCCTCGTAAATAACGCGCGCTGGCGAGCCGGCGAAGCACCCGTGCCAGATTCTACAGCTAGAAACAGTTAAACGCTCATAATTTCGTGCTGGTTAAGCTTATCTTTGTCTCGTGTACGAAATTTCGCAGTGCCACTGTCCCCCTCGCGCGTTTTCGTGGACATATTTTATTTGTTGCAACGGAGCGTTCTGTCGCGTCCGGGGCCAAAGTTATAATTGTCCTTCGACATACCATTGCAGCTTCTGCATAAAGTTGCTCGACGACATCACATTGTTGAAATAACTCCATCTGGTTAATGTTGTAAGTTTCCCTCTCGGCTTATTTGAAAATCAAAGTTGTTTTAGCATTTACGTAGAAGGCTGTTGTTTATTTATGAGGTCCGTGAATTTCGGCGAGTATCATCCACTTATAAAAAAAGTCTATCGGCTTGTTAGTTGGGTTCGTAAAGCGGCCTTGTGAATACGCCCTTGTGGATTATTTAAACCGTCTAGTTCCCAACTGGGGTATATTTACGCATATCTAAATCTCATACAAAGTTTCCAGTAGGAGCCGGGTGCAGAGCGCGATAGTGCGGGGTCGGGGCGGGCGGTGTTAAGCCGGCATCATCCCGCCTTATCGCGGCGGGATTCATAATAATTTTAATACTCGCCTCCCCCTACTGCCGGATTTCCGTCGCATACTTTTATAAGCGGTTTTGCTCGGTTCTCTCATCCCCGCGGATTCGCCCGTTGACACCCTCGCGTGCAAGCCTTCTTGTATAGTCGGTGCTGATATCTGCTACTGAAAGCTCCAGAGGGAATGTTTACACTCTTTTTGGTTTTGCTTTTGTAAGTCTTTTTTGTAATCTATGGAATTATTCTTCGATGTTAAATGCCCATTTTCCACATTTGTTGATTAAACACTGAAGTAGAACTTAAAATTTTAGTAAATAAGCAAGTTGATAATGAGTAAGTATGACATGTAGGTATAGTCAAATTTGGATCATTGAATTAAAACAATCGACGATCGAAACGTCTAACCACAATAAAATGTATTAATTGTGGCGCAAATGCTGACACAAAAAGCGCCTTAATTACAGACTATGCGAGATCAGCCAATTTGCCAAAATGGATATAACAAATGACAGCAGTAATAGAGGCACTTGAGTGGAACATTAATAGAGAGGCAGGTAGCCGAGCCAGGGCGGGCGGGAACACTAACGAGCGTTTTTATCCAGGGCGGGCGGATGATGGATGGCTCTACTTCCGGCCGCGACGTCCGCACTTCCGCCGCTGCTTTTGTATATTTATCAACATTAATTTCAATGTTTTGTGAGATATTTGCTTATGCAATATATTTACTTTAGGTTTTTCTGGTGAGTTATGGCCGGGTGAAAATAGGTTGTGTCTGCCTGTCCGTAACAACTGTAATGATAGAAATGCTAAACTCAATTCAACTTCAGGTTAATGCAACTGTTAGTTGAACTAATATTGATAAACAAAGTTTAAACTATCTTACCAGACGTTATAGTATGTTGAACTATGAACCTATGCACTATTGTTTCTAAGGTGTTTTGTATAAGTTATTGACCGTGGTGTAGTAGAATATTGCCTCTCCCTTCTTGCCCGTGGATGGAGTAATAATCTGCCAAGGGATATCTTTGAAAGATGTGCAGCAGCGTCTTTCCGTGTATCAAATCCCGTACTATGCTCGCCAACCCGCCGGCCAAGCGTAGTGAGTATGGCAACAACTCCTCATAATCTCCTAAAGTTTGGATGATGATGATAAGGATATAAACATGGGACACGTATTGTCCGCATTTTGGCAGTAGAAAATATCTCGTGCTTTCTTTTTACCGCCCTAACAAAACAAAAATACATCCCTGCCTAACCCTAGCAATATTGCAAGTAAGGAATATCCACTAATGTTGATGGACGTGTCTAATCGTTGCTTTATTATCCGCAGGGGAATGAATATCGACCAACGATTCCCTCATAATAGTTATTCGGATGTTACTGTGTGGATCTTATAAAGATAACATGGTTTTACCTCTTTCAACTACAAACTTGTCATGGCATTTACTTAATTAGTTTTGTAAAGAATACGGGTTTACTTATCTAACATAGTCGAAGATTATTTAGACATTTAGATTATTTTCGATTTTTTGAGAAAATCATTATCATGGGATTTTATGTCTGACCTGACACTGATACCTATATTAGGTTTTGAGTGGCCCCAACGCACAGACGTTATAATAGTACCTACGTGAATAAATAGGTGCCCATTTTTACAAAGTGAATGTACTTCACGTTAATTTTAAAAGTGAATTTGTCGTTGCAAGTTGTATTTTAAAAATGTTTTAGGCTCCACAAGGGCTCCATTTTTAAGTTGATCTAATAACCATCTGTATCAGATGGTAAAAAGATATATCAATTGGCAAAAAGAACATGCAAAATTCAAAACATAAAATATTTATTCCGAATGTTTTGTCACTGATGAAAAAGGTTGAGATCACTGACGCAAACATCGTCAACGCGTCCATTTAAGAAAAAGGGCTCGTCTGAGGTAGCTCTAGATCTCCCAATACCTTAGATTTTAATATTGAATTGTTTTGTTTTAGACGCTGCACGAAAAAGCCATTCTAATTCTTGTGTCTTTTTAGAACGGTAAAAGCTTTACTAATATATGTACTAGCAGTAACAGAATCAGAGTAAGGAGAGTAGGTAAGGTAAATCAACAAAGTAAATGAATAAATAATGCTGGACAATTCACACATCATCATCTAACACCAAGCTAAGCAGAGCGTGTGTCATGCTAGATGACTGATATATACATGTCAGTCATCTAGCATAATACTACATAGATAGATATTTTTTTATTAAATATAGAAAAACATCCAGAACACCCTGACAAATATCTGCAGATTGTACAGGCATTTGTCCCGGGGAATCGAACCCGCAACCTCTTGCGTCGCAGGCGGACCTTTGCCCGCTTTACTACAGAGGTAGTTATCGAGTGATAAGTTGGCAATTGGCGCAAGCAAATACGAAATGTAAAAATGAAGTGCTACTTAAATCTTAGTGAAACTAATAGTATGCCGTAGCTTACGACGGGCGTAAGCAAATACGAAATGGGTGGATATGCCATCTATCACAAACAAGGTGACCATGGAAGACCAGCGCTGTGGTTTTATTTACTTTGCCACAGCACAAGCTGAATGGTGACCTTTTTTGTCACTTTGACTTACTTCTAAGAATAATTTTATAATTTTGTTAATTGTTCGTAATAAGTGCCAAAATAAACATATTTTTATCTTTATCTTTTAAATGTAAAAATGAAGGACTACTTAAATCTTAGTGAAACTAATTGTATGCCTTAGCTTACGACGGGTTTCCTGTGATCCATTGCCCTGTTCTCCAATATTTTTTTTGTTTATAATTTGACTAGTTGGTGTTATGCAAAGATGATCCTGAGGTCATATTCAGCTTATAATTTTTTATAAAAAAAACTGTGGGTATGTGTATTCATATTTCTACTCGTATGGCAACTCTTTGCGGAGGTCCATGACCCTGCCAAGAATTAGCTGGCGTTCAGGTTGCCATTATCGTCATATACATATACAGCTGTTGAAGTTAAAACATTTTTGAATTAAGATCATCGAATCTGAAAAGTCGTATAACTAAAGTTGTTACTGGATGTGGTCATAACCACACCCTTTTGGTTTAGTATACAATATAACACACCCTGTATATTTAACAGCTCTTAAATTCAGATCCAATTGAACTACGCGCTTTCATTAAATCAATTATATTAGTAAGCAAACAAACCGTAAAATAGTTTAACAACAGACGTTTATGCAAACGAGAATATGAATTTAGCGTTCATAATGCGATTACAACGCATACATATGTACACGTAAAGTACGCTATAAGTATGAAACGGCCTAATTGAATTTATAGCCACGTCTTCATTGAATATGAGTTGAACATTAACGTGTTTGTACTGCACTAGCGGACAGTCCATGTCTTTGACTGTGACTCTTTCTTCTCCGGCCGAGCTAATTCTTATAATCTCATTTCAGTTAAAGTCATTAAGTGTTTATTCAATAGAGCAAAAAGCTACATAGAAAAGTGAATTTACAAGAGAAGATCGATACACATTTAAGTTGAATAAAGCGCATAATTGAATTCGTTCGCTTCAGAAAACATTTTTTCCAAGTGAGGGAAAGAATCGAAGAAGAAACCTCATTCATTCAGTTCTATTAATTGTTAAAATTTTTGACTTAATATTATGCTTAAATTAATGTCCGCAAATATATTGGAAAGTTTGGATATTGTAAGATGTCATAATTTTTTATCGCGGTTGAACCGAGCAACACTCGGCCAGGGGTAAAGGGTCGGGGGGTAATAAGCTTTTTCTACGGGATTTTGTTTTATAAAAAGCCTGTGAATCGATAGTTCAGAAGCCTCAGATTTAAGCTTATTAGAAGCGCAAACAGTTTCCCATTAATGAGTTACTTACTTTTTGGAGTCTAAATTTTGGGATCTGCAATTTTTTTCCATTTTGTATTTATCATATTAAAATTACATATCATTTTTAAAATTAGTTGTTTTTGTGTGCATAGAGTAAGTTTCATTAATATATTGGGCATACAACAGTTAAAATGTATTGTTTTAATTGTTCCCTAAGTGAATGGCGAGTTTTCATTTTATGAATAGCACGTATTGCCCTCTTTTGAAGGACAAAGTTTGTCGGTATAACGGCTGCCCTTCCCTAAAGTAGGATACCATAATTTCATAAATATCTCGCATTATGGAAGTAGCAAAAATAAACCAGTCTAGCTGTAGCTTCATCAGTTATCTTGATGTTCTAACTGTATAAGCTACTGAACTAAGCCGACCTAATACAAGACAGTACAAATGCACCAATTTGCAGTTTCCATTGAAGGGTATATAATCTATACGTATACCTAAAAATACTGTGGTCCGGATTGAACATTTTTCCACCCAACATTATTTTTGTAGGATATTCTTTTACGTTTGGTATAGAACATTTAATACCTACTTTTCGTGTTTTTAGCATTTAGCGCTAGGTTGTAAACCAATACACACAGTAAACCAATCGTGCACTCGTGACAGTGAATTATTTACGTCGTAATTATCTTTAATCCTATGAACTTTAAATATTAACGAAGTATCGTCTGCAAATAAAACTATATCACAAGTTTTCTGCAAAGAACATCGTCATTTATATAAATAAAAAACAAAAAAGGTCCTAAAACTGATCCTTGCGGCACACCTGATTTAATTCTCTTGATCCCTCTGATCTCTGGCCACATACCTCAACCTTGTGTACCTAGTGTCCCACAAGGTTTAGTCTCTAATCAACTCAAGGTTGAGGTATGGGTGGGTATAAATATGACTGAAGGAGATTAAGCTTTGCCTTGCTTTCAATGCCGTAATATTTAAGTTTTCTTATAAGGATGTTGTGACAAATACAATCGAAGGCCTTAGACAGATCACAAAAAACGCCTATTGAATTTCTTAAACTCTCCCAGGCCCCAAATATATGTTCTAAGAGTATTGTTCCATATAATTTTTTAAGTACTAGTTTCCTATATCGAACTCAAATCACATCTAATAAACCTTTATCTGACTGCTGAGGCCTTATTTTTCTTTGAGTAGGTATTTTCCTACTGTTGGATAAAGGTCTTAATGATTTTAAATAAAACTGATCAAGAACGAGTCGGACTCGCGCACCGAGAGTCAAATGATGACTCATCATACAATTTAACATGTGTATATGAAGGTTTATATACGAACCCTTTCAAAATGATACCGCACATGAGATAGTCCATTTATATACATTTTTAGAGACCTTCTTTCAGGCATATTTGCAATCGTAAGACATCGTTTAACGTTTTTTGATTTGCAATATTAGGCAATAAGCATTATTTAATACCACTTCAAAATAAGTCGATAGCATCAGTTCCCAAGATATCCATCTGCGACAGACAGACAGGTAGACACATAGTCACACCATAAGGGTTGCTTTTTACCATTTTGATTCGGAACCCTAAAAACTACGAATCTACATCTTTAATTTTTTTAACTGTAATTGTTGTTCTTAAGATCTTCGCTCACTTCAAGTGTTCCCGGACTGGATGGAGGCGGCGCGGCGCAAGACAGAAGCCAGGAAGAAGAAGAAGAAGTGGCGTTCTATTGTTTCGGAGGGCAAGACCCACTTTGGGGTCGACGCGCCAGGATAAGTAAGTAATTGTTGTTCTTTCTCAACATTGTCACTAGAAAGTTTAAAACATAACGGTTTTATACAATGCGACGGATATGCCATCATGGTAGTCTCGTTTGACCATAGGCTTTAGCAACTATAGCTTTGATAGTACGCTGTGGACTACTTTTACTGGCCGTGCTAATAGCGTGATTTATAGAGACAAGACTGAAGAAATTAAAAAAATCGCGAGAAAATCATTGTTAGCAATGAACATGCAGAGACGTTTTTCTGTCGATAAGGAATTACAGTTTTTTAGTTTTTTCTTTCTTGTTAGTTTTGTCCATACAAAGGTTGTCTGTGAGATATCCACAGTGAGAGAGAGAGACAGTGATAAGGCCGCCCATTGTATTTCTGATTTTAGATTTTTAATTGTAACTGTTTCCATTGTTGTATTTTACGTGTGCTAAAATTAAGTTGTACAATAAAGAGTTGTCTATCTTTTATTTGGGTGGCAACTTTATAATTTTTTTGACAACTTATTACGTCCCACTGTAAGACCAAAGAATCTCAAAAGTACCTATGTCTTAAAATCTAAACTTTAAATCATCATCTTACCCTTCGCTAGGTTGGGTCGGCACAACATGTTTTCCAGGACCAGAAGAATATCTCAAAAGTATATCTTAAAATGTAAACTTAATTACCTATAAATACCCATATGACATAATACAGATACATTGGTGGCGATTCCATCGTTGCACTAACTAGCATAAGCTAATTAAATTGACGTAAAACGGACTGCAATGACATAGATATTCGGTTAGTGCCGTTCTAAAATTAAAACTGAATAATACACCCATATCTACGCAGACAGCTCTAAATTTAAAAAAAAACATCATATCTCTAATAATTCTTAGTTTTAGGTTGTGTAAAACTGAATGTACAGCAATGCCATCAAAAAATCTGTCAAATCACAAAAAACGCCGTTCCTTCGCTCCCGTTTAAACAGTAAACAAACTGACAAACGGACAGGTCCACGAAGCAAGTAGCCCAACTCATCAAACATTCAGCGTGCCTCAGTCGAACGGTGAGAACGTCGTAACATAAATTTTGCGTATTATTTACGTTGACAAGAGTGCGTTATGAAATTATAATAACCTGATTGATATGCGGGAGAGAGTGCCGGCGTGGAGCAAGACGTGGCCTTTGTAAAGGACATGTACCTAATTGTACTATCAGCAGAAAAACCGAGCTATTGTTTTTTTATTTTATACTACTAAATGGCCAGACACCCCGAAGGCTCACTGGATATTACTATTACTGTACTATCACTATTAATGTATTATAGAATACCGCGGTGATCACCAAGCACGTGACCAACGCTGCATTGCATTGCACCCGTCACCCTGATACATAGAGTGGTAATATCTCAAGGGGTGCCCGTAATTTCATTCAGTTCAAAGCTATACATACGGTAATATCGCTGAACAGTTTGGCAGAAATCCAGTAGTTCGTTCATTAGTCGTTATTTGGAGCCCTTACATATATATTATAAATATAAAAGTGGGGTAAGGAATTAATAATAGTGGACATTTCCCATAACGTCGTGGGGTGCCGGCATAAGAATGTATCCCCGCCTCTCTTGCCCGTGGATGCAGTATGAATCTGCCAAGGGGCACTTTCGGAAGATGGGCAGCAGCGTCCTTCCGTGTATCAACAAATACTGCGCTCGCCGACCTGCCTGTCAAGTATGGCAACAACTCCATCATGACCTTGGAGATCCATGAGGGAGACCAATATCCAGCAGTGGACGTGGACAGCATTCCTACGGCGGCGATTTCGGATAACACCATCTAGCCCCAATGTTAGCTTGTGTTAGGGGTACCATATGATTAATAGGGGTGCCCATTTTGTCTCCGAAAAACGATTGTCCGAAAATCACAATCAATAACCAATGTCTCCAAAACATCACCATCCTTAATATTATGGTCCCATAAATATCATTTGCAATAGGATATTGTTCATAATTCTCCTTATGCATAAAATTATTTTACCTAATATATAAATTCCATAATTTTCATCGTTATAAACATTATGTGTCATAATAATAACGAATCATAAAAATGCCGAATATTTTCAAAACATTATAAAACTTTCCAGTGGCAGAATCGAGATGGAAGAACAGTAGGTTATTAGGTTTTTTTACAACTATCTGAAAACACTGTCTGGGACAGAACCGAGATGGAGAGACACTAGGTTATTTTCTATAACCATCTGAAAACCCTGCCTGTGACAGAACCGAGATGGAGAGACAGTAGGTTATTAGGTTTTTTTTATAATTATCCGAAAACCCTGCCTGTGACAGAACCGAGATGGAGAGACAGTAGGTTATTAGGTTTTTTTTATAACCGTCTGAAAACCCTGCCTGTGACAGGACCGAGATGGAGAGACAGTAGGTTATTAGGTTTATTTTTATAACCATCCAAAAACACTGCCTGTGGCACAACCGAGATGGAGAGACAATAGGTTATTAGGTTTTTTTTATAACCATCGGAAAACACTGCCTGTGACAGAACCGAGATGGAGAGACAGTAGGTTATTAGGTTTTTTTTTATAACCATCCAAAAACACTGCCTGTGGCACAACCGAGATGGAGAGACAGCAGGTTATTAGATTTTTTTATAACCATCGGAAAACACTGCCTGTGACAGAACCGAGATGGAAAGACATTAGGTTATTTGGTTTGCGGCCGCCAACAGAATATTATAGAACATGAAAATTATTCAAATAAATAATTATGAGAATAATGTTTATGAGTTAACAATGTTATGGATTTCTTTATTTATTGCGAATCACTTTATGGATCTTAATCGTTATGGATACCGATATTAGTGGAAACTATATTAGGGATCCTTATATTATAGATTGTGATTATTCGGGCAATCGATGATTATGAAAATACATTTTATGGATTATTATATTATGGAAATAAAATTTCGGAGACAAAATAGAGAACCGATTAATAGAATACTTATCAAAGGTACTTCTAATGATGCATTTGTTTTGCTACGACATTCATGCCAAAACTGAGGGCTAAAACGTACTGACTTGGTCTCCTACTATAAATGTAGGTTCGACGGAATTCACTAAAATGTTGACTATGAATGTTTCAGTGAAGTCAGAACTTCTGCTTGGTAATATTCCCTAAGAGAATTTCTTGCCACGGAAGGAACTGCGAACATTTACATATTCAAAGAAAATGATGTGGAATTTGCGTACTGTACTAACAGGGTCTTATGATTCAATTCCAAGTGATACTTACAAGTTTTTCCATAATATTGGGAACACCTATTGTTTGTAAACGATCGCTTTTGTAACAATAGTTTGTTCTTTATAATGAACGAGTAGAATTTTGAATAGGTCATGTAGACAACGGTCGTAGCATATTTCTTTAAGATTTTAATCGTCATAATTTTTTCCTGGCCGGGTGCCAGCAGTAGAATATTGCGTCTCCTATCTTGCCCGTGGATTAGTAAAAATCTGCCAAGGGATACCTCCGGAAGATGAGCAGCAGCGTCTTCCGTGTATCAAAATTCAATGCGCTCGCCAAACCGCCTACCAAGCGTGGCGAGCCGCGGACAGCTGAGGTGATGTTATTTTTCCTGTAAGATTTACTATTTAAGCTCCGACCACAAGGTTTACTGATACATCAGACACGTATGAATTTCCTCACAAAATCGTTCGTATCACCTGCAAAAATCAAATCAATCTGATCCAGTTTCTGTATAAAAATGCGGTCAACTTACCTCCACACATCATGGCAAAGCATCAGTTTCGTGGATAGATTCGCGCGAGTCGAAATAAAGCGAGCCAATCAATATTAACACGCCGCAAACAGCGTAAATTGTTGCCTAATGCCATACACACACACATGCATGCGCGTCCGTGAACTAGCTTAGGATTGTCAGGGTGTTACAGTTTCAGGCTAAGATGGGTTTATTAATTGGTGTTACTAAATTAGGCTCGTAGGCTGTTGTCAGCTTGATTTTCACGGGGTGAAGTTTGTACTTTAATACAGGGTCACAAAATTTTTGTAACTTGAAAACCCGCTGATTGCGGAAGAGAACAAAAATAAACAAGTGCAAATAAACAGATTTTTCAGCTTACCCTATTGCAACTTGATCTGACTAGAACAGGATGATCGGAACTTGGTTTACGGACAGGCAAAAGCTATGGTGCGAATTCCGCATCAACCTGTATGGTTAGAATATAACATTTACACAAGAAGCACACGCTCACAGGCGCAAGTCTTCATGTACGCGATACGTTAGCATGCACGCACACACCGCAGACCGCCCGGCCTGTAATAACTCGGAACCACAATAAATCAATGTGATTAATGTCATTAAGCACTGTGTGCCGGCCTCTCTATATTCCGTCAATATGCACTGTTTTACGACATGCCGCGCCACGATAATTAGTCAGCTTTGTTAGGACCGTTGACGAATAATATGCTCCGTCATATAGTTCACAACAGAAATCAGACTATCACAAATATACTCGAGCTACATCTGCCAATTCACCGTCCAACGACAACTCTGATGCGACAAGATCAAAGAGTATTTAACGGAGCACTCATAAACACGTCGCCTGTGCAAAAAATGATCTCTGCTATTTCTCAAACCTGGATGTATGAGTTTCCCCGCCAGCAGTCGGTGCGCGGAGATTTATAGCGTTTTAACGTTTCTTGATTTCTGGAGTCGCATGTTTATCATACGTCTGTTTGATGGATAGGACGTAATTATAACGATTAGAACGGGATCGCAAATCATGGGAACTGCGAGGACAGGCTGCGCTAGTTGACAACGTTATCGCCGCCTCAGATCTCGATTGTCGCTCGGGTCCTACGGCTGCGGCTGCTCGCTGCGATCGGAACACTCGACCAGTTTCATACTTTATTTCATCTCTCGTTCACGGCGAGTGATCGCACGATGCGTGCTCGGTTACCCTGTTACTCTGTTACTCGTACTAATGTACTGAGTATCGATTCCGTGGCCCATTTAGATCGCCGATACCGCAATTGGCTGACGGACAGGACTCGCATTGGACACGTTTGGTTTGAAGGAAGGAATGCCTTCAATACTCAGCTGATTGTCCTAAATTGATTGCGTCTTTCAGGTTTATCATGCTTGGATACGTTCAGAACAGTGCCGTTTAATGAACTCTCATCAAATTCCCTGAAATGTGACCCTCTTTTCTGAATATGAATGCGGGTAAAGTCATGTTTATCTGCACCATGTTTTAAAGATAACGATGTTGAATAAAGTCGATTAAAAAGTATCGAAACATAATTGACAATGTATGTAAACGACTATTAGATCTTATCCAAGACAGGAGTATGTACTGAGTTGCACCGGTCATCGGATTTTATAGGCTGTCTATAAAAATAGATTTTATAGGATAATTTGCTTAGTGTCTTGTTCGTACGGCTGCATAGCAATGGCCATTGTGAGTTCAGATGCCGATGACCATTTCGGTTGCACGGTTCTCTGTTGTGTCGCAATCAAATAAATATTTCGGTACAATTAAGAAAACGCCGACGAGGGTAGCACTCGTGACAATCGGCTAACAGTGGCCCGTGGAGTCTCCCCGGATTAGTTATGCCTCGATTATTTATATTTATTTAAAATATGTTTAAACTAAAAAAAAATGTTCTAAAGTGTTAACTTGGATAAGGTATCATAGCGTAGAGGGATTAAACATTTTCCAAGAGTTAGAAAAGACGCATTAGTGGACGTCTATAGATTGTTTGTGGTGATGATGGTGTTTATTTGCGTGTTGGGGGTGAATACCCACAACAATACCCCCCCCCCCCATTAAATTAAATTCGTTTATTGATTCAGATAACACGATCCATAGATTAGAGAAATTAATGTTGAAAAAACAGTCCCAGCTAGTCATACAATTAATACATAAATTTAAACATTAAAGAAACATACACAAAGAATAAGCTAAACCGAAAAGTACATACACGCATAATTAATTAACGTCCCTATATATATTAAACGTCAAACGTTTGTATGTAAACTGAGACAATGATTATTTATAGTTTGTAATTTTTATAGTGTTTGACCACACTTAGGTAGAACGTTCCGGTGGGATTCGACGCCACGTCCGTTAAATCGATCCTCGACGCTTCCTAAAGACGGAAGTGCTTTAACCACTAAGCTACGAAACCCGTGTATCGTTAATTTTCGATAAGGTTTTACATTTCTTGAAATTATTATTTTGTTAATTCCACCTAGATTGTAGTGTTCAAAGATTCAGATTGCTTTTTGTTTGAACTCTATCGGTACACATAGAGGAAGCCGAGATATAAGCATTGCGTACAAGCGTCGATCTCCAAAACGAGAAGGAATTTTAAAAATAATGTCCTTATACAGGATACTTATGTTATTATTATAAAGTAAAACGTTTAGTAAATAAACTGTAGAACACAAGAAGTAGAGTAGTTTGGATATAAGCATTAGAGTCGGCGACTCCACTCCACAGATTTCCGAGTGCGTGGTTCCCGCTCTGCCCACATCCGCTGAAGTATTTTGTTTATTGCTAATGCGATTTTATTTTTTATTGCTTTTTATTTATCTTTATTCAACGATTGCGGTTTATTGTATTAAAATAAATAAGAATTCTTGACTTTTTAATTTTATTCGCGACTGAGTACACGACAGCGCCGCGAGGAGAGAAAGAAATAAATTTTAATAAGCGTTTCTTTTTTAAGGCGTGATTCTTCAGTTAAAAGCGATTTATTTTTTATATAAACTAAAGATAAACCGTATTCATTAGAGATGGACTAAAAAGGGACTAAAGAAAAAATAAACATGGTTAAGATGGTGTCATGGAGTTATTGTCGTTAATCAGCCTTCTCCCCGAGGCACGTTGATTGGCTCGCCGGTATGCCTTACATTGTTCTCTTCATTTACCTCATTACATGTTACTTATCCTATTATACGGGATAGATATTAAATGGCATGACAACTTTGTCTTAATTAGCTCTAATAATTTGTAGCAATTTGATCAAATTCACCCGAATAGTTGTTTCTATTATGCAATGTAACAGAATCCCATTATTTCTGAGAAAACGACCCACTTATCTAAAAAAAAAAACTTTTTATTTATGAAGGCTGTGAGTAAAATTTAAATGTGTTCTCCGAATTAATTTTGTTAAACTGAAGATGCCCAATCAGGTTGTATCTACGAGTACGACGGAAGTGCATAAATAATGTTATCGATCGATCATCGACCGGTATAGTGACGTAGTCGTTAGATTTATGCCTTCATTGTCAGCGTCGTAAACTAGATCTCTAAAAAAAAGTCACTTCCTATTTAAAATTTATATTAAAAGACAATGGTTGACAAAAACTCGGCGCCTCTTCGCGATGTAACCCCGGCTGGCCAGAGCTGCGGCGCCAACTGCCAAATCTCTATCGGCCCCGCGTAAATTACGCCTTTTTACCTGGATTCCTGTTTTGACATATTTAAGGCATTAGTAATAATTATGAGTGCTCCCTTCGACCACGTAAGTGATGCCAGTGTGCGTGCCAGTTAGTTTTGACACTATCTTAATGACGGACGTCGGGTGACAATAAATATTGAATTCTTATCGGTTACCTATCCGGGCTTGAGTCAGACGGGCTTGGATCCTAATATAGACCCCCCAAATGGCGTCATTTTAACCTACTCGCTCTTGTTATTTTACGTGATTGCAGATGGAATTATAGTAAGACAGCGTAGCCGGACGACGCACGTCAGTAGGTGGCTAATTGCGAGTAAGTATGGGGTGAGAGGTTGTAAGGGTCGCGCACATCTGCTGTTTTCGTCCTCCTACACTGAGCTCCCGTTAACAAGCGTCGTTCGATAGTTTTAATTGCAACCCGATATCTGCACTTTTATGTCATTGTCAGCAGTTGGAATGCTTTAATGTTTGTGACCGTCGATCGTGTTTTCAACCCCATCGGGTTTAGACCGTAAACGCGTCGTATGAAAACCGACATAAAATTGTTTAGCTTCGCATAGCGATAAAAGCTGTCTATTGCTGACGCACGAAAAAACTGAATACAACCGAAAAAACCGATCATGTGTTTCGGGTGGTATGAATAAATCAGATATAGCGACGCGACTGGCGTAGGCGCCTGGGGATCGGGGGAGATCTCCCGACTGGGTTATAAAACATTTGAAAAGGTGAACTGAAAGATTCGTGCGTAAATATTAACGGTTTACGACGGCTCATTCAGTCATTAGAGCGGGCCTTTTGTTTATAACCACGTCGTAGAGTCGTCGACGATAAGATCGGGCTCGACTTTTCATTATTTATGTGAATTTTGACGGAGGAGACATGAGCCGAGTTACAGTGAAATCACAATTTATGGCAAGTGCGGAGGGCACACGGTCATAAATCACACGTCATCGAATTAAGACAAAAGCTAGTGTCGATAAGGCGAGCGATTAGGGCACGCCTCATTGTTCTGATGAATGCAATACTGATATAGCCAATATTTTTTCCACTTTTACGACTTCACTTCCAGATTGGTTTGCGTTGTTAGTGTTTGCTTCACTTATATGATTGTTACGTGTATGTGTGCGGTCACTGACTAGCTTGTATCGAAATACGAATACATATGTAGGTAGGATCTTGATCAATTACATTAAGAGCTAACCGCTTGTTGAAGAATTTGACTTAATCTCACACTTTACTTCGTAAAAAAAGTTTGTTTGCTTGTTATAATTGGTCAAAATTTTGGTAGGTATTCAATAAAAAAAATCCAAAGCAAAAGTAATTAATTTAACGCATTATCTTACATTGTCAATGTTTTATTCCGTTCAGACAAGGGGACCTTCATTACTAACATTTGTTATCGCATTTGCTACATTAAACATTTAACAGACGTCGTTCGGTCGTCTGTATATCCAAGGTCAGTTTCCAAAATTAACAATATTATTTATCCAAACAAAATTACACAGAATAAACACCCAAAATCCATTGTAGACGGAAATAGAATTTATACCCCGTAATAGGGGTAAGGTGGACGAGGGTGGATGAAATACAGTTAATGATAAATCCACAAATGAGATTTGCCGGACGTCTGGCCACTCAAAACCGATGTCCCATTGTCATTGAATACTCACCTTTATATTACACAGATCAACTCAATACAGTATGACCATAGTCGTGCACATGGTGATATTTTTAAGTGAAATATCATAGTGCAAATGAAAAAATCTTTCGCTGGTTCTATTGTAGTTATAATAAACAAACCGAAACGTTTTGCTAGCTCGGTCTTGCGGTTTGCAAAATGCGAGGTGGTTTTGCGATTGTCTCAATTACAATGCAAACACAAGTAGAATTACCGCTCCTCTCTTAGAAGGCGTTTTTCAGTCACTTACCGCCATTATTGTAACAAAGTCTTTGGAATAAAAACTATAAAAAGTGTAACAAGACTCATCTAAAAAGTCAATTGAAAAATTGTTAGTCATGGTTTTAGAATAGGACCAGTAAGTAGTCAATAGTTTTGATAATTCATCACCGAATTGTAAGGGAGGTAAAAAATATACCCCTTTTCATAAATTATGTATTATAGTTTTTCAGGATACACCTTTTTTCTGTTCCGGGAACAGCTTTTTTAAACCACTGATTTTTCATGGTTTCCTTTAGTTTAACTTCGAATAAAAAGATAGAGGTCTTTAAATATTTAGAGCAGGTAGAAAATGTTTCAATTACTAGGTAAGGTACTAATCACGTAGTATCAAAAGAAAAGAGTTAGGCATTAAACTTAGTGGCTGTAGTGGGAGTTTTCAAAAATGTTAGAAGTATTTTTTGAAATGATTATTTATTACACAACGCTCATTTACGCACATGGCTCAGAATATGGAACTTCTGGTGATATTCTATTCAATATCGCATCTAGTTCTTGAAGAAAAACTAACAAACGAAAAGTAGTCAGTAGGCTAACAAATTGTTCGAGTAATAATAAAGAAGCTTGTAACAGACAACCGGTGATCACATGGTCTCAATCGCAGTACCTATAATCTTAAATTATTTTTAATAAATAAGGTGGAAACTTTCAATTAATTTAGAAGATTTTAGTAGTGCCCAGGTAAGATATTGTCCTGCAAGAAAAAAATTCTTTGTTATTTGAATTAGGAATCCTGTGGATTGTTTTAATTAGGATCCTTAGAGAGAGCTTGTCAATATATTTTTAATAATTGAGTAGAATCTTTTGTCTGTCAAAACTCCTTTTTTTTCTCTAGATGGCGACCTACGAAGCATCCTGTATCACGTAGGTGTTGAGTATCCAGATGGACGGGGGTCAACAGCTGCGCGGTAATTAAGCGGTGGCTGGAAGTGGCATGCGACGCACAATGCCGTTCAATTGAATGAGAGTAATCTTTGCACCCACGCGTCTTTTGTCTGCGTGGGTGGACCGCTGACCATCGGTGTTACGGACGTAAGTTGCTCTACTTTGTAAGTCACCATCTGCTTTTTGGTTTGCTTTCAATTTCCGTAGGTTATCTGTCCTGTACGTATGACCAAAGTATGTTTATAGTTTTATATTTATATATGGGTTATCTAAAGATATAAATGGAACATAAAATTTTTTCAAAGATAAAATTCAAATCAACGATAATGACATAAATCATTCGCGTTCGAAAAAAAAGGATATAATTGTCTATCGATCTATTTAGCCATTTTGCGAGCACTCCTAGGTAAAGGCCTCCTCTCCTATTGTTAATCAACCTCATCCTATCAGCCCGTTGACACCCACTGCTGGCTTTAGGCCTCCTCTGCAACACGCCAACGTAAACTTTCCTGTGCATCATCCACTCTCGTCCGGAAACCTTGACTAGATCGTACGTCCATCTGGCAGGTGGTTCTCCTCGAGGCAGTCTCGTTTCTATCGGCAACCACCGTGTCCTTGCAACCACCTTCCAACCACCTTGGTCCATCGGCTGAATATATATCATATATATATAGATGTACATCTCTTCAATTTATTGGGTGTCATAGTTTCATCATAAGCCTTTTACGACACTTTCTTTCTTAAGAAAACAAAGCTATTGTTCCATTGAAGAACAAATAGAAAGTATAAACAATACAATTATTATCTAAAACAATGCATGGACGTAGAACGAAAACTGTAAATGTACAAAATATTTATTGCAACAGCCGTTAATCTCCTTTCATTTAATATGTTTTTGCTATTGTCTAAAGCATACCATAACTCAAAATAAAACAGTTTTTCAATTTAAAAATAAAAGTGGGTTAAATCAATGATGTGCTCCAGTTTAGAGTAGAGCATACATCAAGCGTTTTAACAAAAGCAAACAATTATTGCAAAAATTGCTCTAATGATAAATTGGTGACGGTTTCTAATGTCCGGGCGAGCGGGGTAGTGAGTGATTTCGGAATCGAACCCGCAGTCATAACGTCCTCCAAGCACAATGGGACTATATCGATGATTTATAACTTAATTGTACTCGGACATTCCGCTGAAGGCTTTTATTGCCAATAATTCTTTGCAATGCTCTAATGTGGGCAATTTCAATCACCTGGTATAATTTTTTTTCTAACCTCCCATCGTCTAACCTCCCCCGTAAGTAGCGCAGCCAAGAATGAATGGGTTTATGTTTATAACGATTCAGGAAAAAATTAGAAGTTCCTATTTTTTTATAAAAAGTTAGATTCCTGATAATTGCTGAACTTTATCGACTGGCTAATTCTTTTACTATGGAAGGTTGAGCGCGCATTAGGAACGTATTACTTTTGAAGCTCTAGGAAAATGGTACATTGAGGTCATCATTTCAGGCATAAGACGTCCACTGATGAACACAGGCCTCCATGGAGATCCATGAGGGGTAGTTGCTATTCTCACCACGCTTGGCAGGCGGGTTGGTGAGCGCAGTATGGGATGTTGATACACGGATAGACGCTGCTGCCCATCTTCCGGAGGTATCCCTTAGCAGGCTCTTACTGCATCCATGGGCATGAGAGGAGGGGTATCATTCTACTGCCGGCACCCCACGGCACATTGAGGTAATTCTAAATAAAAAGGCAGAAAGGTGTGATTTTATGACCTAGTTTTCTTTATTAAACTCCGTATTTTTTTTCTTATGTGCAAACATGCAAGATATGCTCAAAAAATCGGTAGGCGAAAGTAAAACCATATCTTCGATATGCTGTCGAGCATCTATCAAAATACAAAACGTCCGAAATGAACAATAGCTCTAGATTCCTGACATCCTTGAGAGATTCAGACAACAGTAGAAAAGCAAACTAATAGTGGGTTCTTTACAAATATGCTTCTGTATTGATATTGTTTTGTTTCTTTTTTTGCAAGAAATCAGAGATTGTCAACTATGGGAACGGTGTCAGTTAGTGTCTTTACTGAATCTTATTATGAAAGAGTTTACTGAGAAATGAGTTTTATTTGTTTGTTTCACCAAATGTAATTTTTATGGGTGCATAATAAAACATAGTTTCTATAAGGCTTCTAGTAACTATCTACTAAAAGCAAAATAAAAAAAAACTGTGTTTTGAAATCACCAAGTAACTTAAACGACTTTCAATATTTGTTAGAATTTATGAAATAAAAAATTGGCCAAGTGCGAGTCAGAATCGCGCACGAAGGGTTCCGTGCCATTATTTGGCAAAACAACTTGTTAAAATCACGTTTGTTGTATGGGAGCTACTCTAAATATTTGTTTTATGTTAATTTAATTATTTATTTTTAAAGTGAATATACAACTAAATATTCTGTGAATATTTCAAGCGTCTACCTGTTGCCGTTATTAACATCGACCAAAAATCACGTTCTTTTTATGAGAGCCCCCTTGAAATATTTAATTTATTCTGTTTATTGGTATTTATTGTTATAGCGGCAACAGAAATACATCACGTGTATAAATTTCAACTGTATGGCTAATAAGTTCATGAGATACAGCATGGTGACAGACAGACGGACAGCAGAGTTTTAGTGATAGGGTCCCGTTTTTACCCTTTGGGTAAAAACCATACCCCTTTGGTATGGAAAAAATAAAATTATATAATTTACCGGATATGTTCTGATCGCGAAAGTTTAAAATAAGAATTGTGAATAGTGTTTTAGCTACATAATCCACAATTGCTTTTATATTGATCCTTTATTAGTAATCGCTAAGAGTCCAAATCACTAATTCACATCAAAATACACCAAAATTAAACCCACCCTCACAATGTTTCAACAGTTTCAGTCAAAGCTAATTGTACAATGTAACTTATTGAAACAAGCAGCAATTGTAGCATTGCCGCAATGTTTACGACCTCTGTAACCGCCGGCGGCGCATGGCTCCCGCCTATTGATAACGGGGAGTAACTCTAATATTAAAGTTGTTTATTGTAAATTGTTTCCTTTCCCTCCTGCAATAAACTCATATCTACTCTGCCGTGAGTTTTCCAATAATGCAGTTCTAAAAACAATCACTATGTTACTCTTGTTGCACAAAATTTTCTTGTACTTAATGATCCGAACTAAAATGGTAAAAAGGAATCCTTGTGGCGTGACTCTGTCTGTCTGTCACAGATGATTATCTCAGAAACTGCTATCTTCTTTAAAATTGGATTTTTTTTTCTTTGGGTCGCTAAGCTAAAGAGTTAGTAATATAAATCATATAAATAAGAAAGTTACGTTTTTATAAGCGAGCTCCGTTTCGTTATTCGAGACGAGAGTATTTGTTAATTTATTGGCGCGGGATCTTTTTACATGATCTGCATAATACTTGTACCGGATCAGACTTATTTATTTAAACATGACTTACATGTATCATTAAACTCTATGTTTCGAAGTGTTAAGTGTTGAAAAACAGCTAAGCATTTTTATTTAATAAGCAAAAACAAATGTTTTCTATTAGTTTTGTTTATTTACGCCGAAGTAAGTGAAATCAATCTTTGCGCAGATTCGGTTCAAACATTTACCTTGACACTTAGTGCCTTACTCACTGTAGTAAAAGTAAACCGGGTGTAGGTAACTACGGGCAACTATTAAAATTTCTTCTTGGCACTTATTTGATGAAGGCTTGTTTGCCAAGTTTTCATTTCTAATTACATTGCTTGCGTTAAACAAGCTGTGTGAATACCAAGTAGGCTGATGTCCCACACATGTTACTCAATACTAAGGCTTTATTCGTGTAATGCGGGTACTTTTTAGGAGTATTTGAAACATAATAAATTGGCCTTTTAAATTATTTAAAGACTCTGTAATGCCTGGGCTATTGTAAGATGTATGAGACTTGCCCAGCACCTATACCATCTCCGCTTAGGCGGCTACACCATACTCCAAAGAACAGGTCTGAATCTGACTTAAACCGCGAGTTTCCACACGATGTTTATCGGTGCAGCACCATAACTATTATAATGAATAATGACAATACCTAACCTTTCTGTGTTTCTGGGGTTTCCAATAACTCATCTATTGAACTAATGTTGATCTCGGAACAAGATTATGATGATTTGTTTGAGAAAAGTTTTCGCTAGTGAAATTATCATGTGACTAAGTAGAATCCCAGGTCTGTAAAAAGTCAAATTAGTTCATAAAATGTGAACATCGAGTAATTAAAGTAATGTGTACAACTGAAATAGTAACAAAGTTGGTGTCGTACAAGTTAGCATCGAGGCTGTGAGTGACACAGAGCAGACGCTCGCAGCGGTGACAATGCAAACGCGAGGGGAGCGTGTTTGCCCGTCCTCGTCGCGGTATGAATAAAGATATTCCCGTTATTTGTACTACAGATGTCATGTAATTTCATTGTGTCGCACAATATTTAGTGTAAACACGGGGACGCCGAGATAACATCTCATTCTTCCGACGAGACTCGCATACAAACTAATAAAAGCAAATTTTATGACAGGAAAAAAGTAGCGACTCTAATAAGGGATTTATTCGCATTAATATAAAAGAGATTAGGTCCCTTTTATCATAAATACGTTAAAATTTGTGAAGTACAACAATAAATTGGGACAGTACAATTCGGCTCCCCATTAGCAATTTTACCAAAAGATAACCACAATGTTTTTAACGGTTCAATCATAAAAAATGTGTTTCAATGGCTGCAAGACGGGCTAAACTGCTTAAGACAAATTATCTCGAGGTGTCCCATTTATAAACAATCTAATGACTTTGATTGTAAATTTTAATTTAACTTATATGCTGTGAAACTGAAGCCTCCATACGCCGTTGAATATTTAATGATTCTGTCTATCTAACTTCAACATTTAACTAATAACTGTATTCGACCAATCTAAACTTTAACTGGCACATTACCTTTCACACAATGAAGCGGAATAAAATATGTATGGCTCACTCAGTCAGATTGAAATTAGCGAACCCACATCGAAACATCGATATGGCGTTAATAAAATCACGACAGTCATAGGCAATCGGGACAAGCCCAACAAACATGAGCCCTCCATTAAATGATAATCCCACCAATTTATCGACAGAGCAAAAAATATACGGCATTGTGTTGCGACTTGTCGAACACGAAAATTATTTTATATATGTAAATACATTGAATATTCTCGGGTCGCGACCTCCCCGGCCGGCAGATTACGCGGATTCCCCATCTTCCCCACTCGTCATCTGCTGACATATTTTAAAATGGGGCGACCTTTAATGGAATAATAATAAACTGGAATTTACTTTTTGGTCATCACACTGATTCAGAAACAGAAAGGGGTGTGAACATATTGGTGGTTGTAGACTGTGTTCATTGTCGTCTGTCGGACCAATGCTGTGTAATCAACGTTCGAATAAAATGAAATGGAATCCAGCGCCTGAGCTATTTGTCGCATGTTTGACAGCAATAACAGGGTTCGTCGCGCATTAGAGCCACCATATGTCGGTCATATCGAGTTCATTTCTATTATTTTATTGGTTTGGTCGCCGATGATTGCCTTCATTACCTTTATTGGAAGTCACAGAGTGAATTTAAATTTATGGTCAGCGATATCGGTGATAGCTTGATGACTATAACAAAGTGAACAAAGCAATAAGGGTAATAAATAGCCTTCACGTATTTCACGATATCTTCCAAAATTAGTGTCGTCAACCAAACTTGTTTACCCACTATATTTTGTCGGCATGGTTTAGTAGCGGTGTGATCAATGTAGCTTTAAAAGACGTCTTTCATCGTTTTCAAATTTAACTATATTAAACGAGTACAATAGGTCCATCAGTGGTATGGGATTAAAATCATCCATCTAAATAACGTTTTTAAATAAATACTGCTGGGATAATAGGAACAATGCAATATTTTGTCAACTGCCGATTCTGCGCGTAGAGAGTTCACTTCTGCGTGAAGCGGAAAATCCTCGGGACATTTCGAGGACATTTTTTGTGGGTTAATATCCGCACGACATTGTCAACCGGCTATTTAATACATTGAGTAATACAATACTTAAAATGCGACTAGATTTGTGCAAAATTTGAAATTGTCACGCACAGTGATTTTGTATGAGACTATTGGATTAATGTTTCTGTCTCCGGGCTGGGATGATGCTTGCATTCAGTCAGATTTAAACGGGATTCATTTAATACCTGGATTTTGTAAACATTGATGTCATTGCGATTAAATAAGGAAAATTGAAACATTGCTTTGATATTCAATCTGTAATTCTGGTTAATATTTTGTCATCGGCAAAACATATTTCCTTACTTATGAGAGCATCTTCCGAGTCCACCCCTATACATTTTCCAAATTGAATGGCATCACAGAGCCCCGATGGCAGTAATTCTCTATTGAGGCGCAATAAAACAAGATATGACAAAAATATCCGATTTCATAAAGCTTTGGTTTCGTGACACGTAATATTATATTATTTAAGGGACATTATCCCTTTTGTTTGTGATTCCTTTCCGAGGTTCGTGTCGCTAAATGAATCGGAGCACACTAAGCGATTTTTTCGGCGACGATGTAAAGATTTTCAATTTAAATGTACACAAAGGATTTACGCGAGTAATGGTATGTTTGAGATAGTACTAAGATAAGTCGACTCAATACGTATAGATTCCTAAAAAAAATCCTTAAATCTAATCATACCTTAAACTTTCTGGACTTATGTAGCCGAGATCTTCAGCGTTAACAAAATATTTAGTTATGTCACTTCCCAAAATAAACCTCCGAATTGAAACAACCCGTGTGCACAGCCTTTTGTAAGGCAGGTACTTGTACTTAATATGACAAGAGAAATTATTGCTGAAGAGCTCTCCGGCTCAATGGAAAGGAAATTGGACGACAATTATGAAGCATTAGCTCACAGGACAATGGTGACATATTTTTTGTTAGCGTCCCACATAGAGATTTGTAAAGTACACAAGGCATGCTCTTTTATGTTTTGTGAGGCATTTTTAATTAATTAATGGTTGCCTAGGTATTTTATTTGAATTAGAACTTTATTGAAGTAAGTACCTACTTAGATTTCATGAAATTGTTTTTTAAATAAACCGAGTACTTACCTTATAGATAAATATTTTCCTATATATTATGACGAAAGAAAAAATGTATTAGTCTAATTATTTTATCCTATTGTTATAGGTCTGCTAAATTTAAGAATAATAAGTTCAAATCAAGGAAAGGCCTTTAAATCTATTAGAGATGTTTTATACCTCGTGTGTTCATAAGTTTTGAGACGAACTTATTTAATTAATTTAAAAAGAAAGTAATTCATGCAACCTTTTTTAAACTTTTAAAATTTAAATTTCGAATATTTTGAATCAGAAAAAATATACATTTGAATATTTGTTTCATTCTCCGTGAAAATGGCGCCAACAAAAGATTTGCGTGCGACTGTAATTTCACTGTTTCAAGCAGGAAAAAAACCAATGCAAGTTTTTAGTGAAATCCAAAGTTTGGGATGTAGTCGGAACTTTGTGTATTATACCATAAAGAGGTACAAGGAGACCGGCTCTTTAGAAGACCGTGGAAGATGTGGCCGCCCGCGGTCTGTAAGGACGCCCGCCAACATCAAAGTAATCAGAGAGCGAATTCGTCGCAACCCTTGCCGGACTCAAAAGAAATTAGCTCTGCAGACCAACATTTCGCGAATATCGGTGAACAGGATACTTAAATATGATCTTAAACTAAAGGCCTACAGTCGAAGGAAAGTGCATTATTTAAACGAGCGTCTTCGTAAATTGCGACTGGAACGATGTCGGAACCTATTGAAGAGACACGATCCAAAAAATATCCTGTTTACCGATGAAAAGATCTTCACGGTGGAAGAAAAGTTTAACCGGCAGAGGTACAGCGTGAGCAACTGTTATTCATGTTGTAAGAGACGATGCAGTGCCTGAGGCGTTGTTAGATGAATCAGATTTGCTCAGCACCTCTCAGCTTAGCTTAAAATCATAACTTTAAGCATTTTAGAGGTGAACCTTTGAAATTGTCGTTTTGTACGAAATCAATTAAAAGTATTTTATATATGAATATCAAAGTGAAAACAATGTACCTTTGCCAGTGCAGTGGTAGTTCATCGGTGCCCTTCTTGAAGAAAGTAGCTCGAAGAACAGATGGCCGATGGGGCCGAAAGGTTCTCGAGTGGAGGCCACGGACCGGTAATCGCAATGTAGGACGTCCACCTACAAGATGAGCAGATGACTTGACCGCAGGTCGACGGGTGGATGCAGGCCGCTTCTAACCGCAATACCTGGAAATCCATGGGGGAGGCCTATGTCCAGCAGTGGGCGTCCTACGGCTGAAATGATGATGATAATGAAAATGTTCAAATTCTGGAAAAAGTAGAAGTCTCTGGTGAGGACGGCGAAAGACGGAGGGCTTCCAACCTCAGCTCAGAGGTCTCAGGCTCTGTTGTGCACTATGGGGTCGCGTTTTCGGTTTTCGGTCAGCGGGGATGAGCGATGGACCAAAACTGGTTGCAGATCTATTTAACTCAAACTCAAATTATACTTGATTAAAAATAAATGATTTTGTAATGATAAAATGACTTGTTCCTGAAAACACCCAAATCATCAGAATCACCAACTGAAAAGCAACCTTATACCAATAAACTTAAAAAAAATAAAGGATATAATTTAATTTGTTCGCTTGAGATGACACGCAAGTTAGAAAAAGAATAGAAGAGTCGTTATTGTTATCTTGTAACTATTTTATTTATGTCTTATACGTTCTACGTTTGGCTGAGTTGGAGCAGATTCCGTCCCATTGTGTTCAGTTCTACACATTACATATCTGCAATGCTCATCCCATATGTTAAGAAGCTGTGGCTGTGATGCATCACACCGGCACTATTTCTAGCATGAACTAACGCTACCATTATATGCATGCACCTTATCGTGAAGAAAGGTCTCCTCTCACTTTCAGCCCAACAGTTGGAACATGATTGTAACTTTAAAAAAACTGCATTTTCCACTAAACTTCATATTTCCAGGAGTTGGCCAAAGATTAGTGCAGTGTGTAGCAACAATGTACTGCTTGTTAGTTTGACTCCTTACAACTTGTTATAACTAGGAACACGCGTGACGGCTCCGTATCACGTCATCAGGCACGCAAGCGCGATGGATTCACGCCTCATCCCTATAGCGCAATTATAAATGCGAAACTTGCCGTGTTCCTTCCTTTATTTGTCAGTAAATCACGCAAAACTTACGTTTTTTATGTAGGCTGTAGGCATTTTATCGGTGGTGCTTATTCTCTTAACAGACACGGAATGTGCTTGCTGGGTTTTAAGATTTTTTTGTAGCAAAAGTATTTTGTGTGTCCGGCAGAGCTTATTAATGCTTGTATAAATAACGTTTTCTGAGCACTAACACTTTCCGGGTATGATATCGTTCGTTTTATTTCGATGCTGACTGTACCTCCGGTAGTCAAGAGTTGGCAATGGACAGCACCTACTTTAAGCACAAGCTTAGCAACGGTGTTGGGTATTGATGTTACGTTATGTGATGTCCGGGACAGTTGATTACGAGAACGGATTGACTTGATTACGATGTTTCTTTTGTAGTTGAATAGTAGTTAGTAGTTGTAGTAGTCGAGTAGTAAGTGGCATGAAATTCGCCGGGACAGTTAGTTGAATATAAATGTAAATTGTTGAATTTTAACAAATTTGCGTTAGAATTCATGATCCTTGTACATTTTATCAATGCTTTTGAATTATGAATTGCATGGAGTGAGGTGGAATTACGTTACGCGCGATGTGTGTACGTGAATGAATTTATTTTTATCACAGAAAGGTCAGCTTTTGAGTGACAACCCACCTGCTGAAAGCGTACCTCGGGCTTAAAATAATTTGCAAAGATATTTTAAAATAAAGTGCTAATTTGTTCCCGTCTCCTGTTCATGTACAAGCCGATATAAATTTCATAGCAAGTATTAAAAGTGTAAGTTATAAAAAGGTAAGCCATTTCATTATGCAAACCGTTTTATAATTCATGGATAAAATAATTACAATTTTGAATACTTTCGGAATGTGTAAAACTCAGGCTTTTTACAAAGTCACGATATTTTGTGTTTTCATTTTTATCTAGAGCTATTTATAATATTCCTCTTCTATGCCCTACCTGGCTCAGATAGTGTGATAGCCGGCTCAGGTTTTGGGTTCGAACCCCGCCGGGGTAAAATTTTTACATTCTACAGACATTTGTATCGACCCGATACAAATGTCTGCAGTGTTTTGGTGTTTTCTATGTACCTATCATAAGTATGTATTTACAAAACGTATTAAAAAACAAAATGTAGTAAAAGTATTGTATCAACTATCTGGTACCCAAAACATAAGCTTTGCTTCTTTTGGGGCTAGATGGTGCTGTGTGAAATGTCCAGCATTAGGTATTTATTTTTAATATTTGCATTGGGGTGTTAACATTCGGTACTGCGCTCGCCAACCCTGCCAAGCGTGGCGAGTATGGCAACAACCGCTTCATGATCTTGGAGATCCATGAAGGAGGCCCATACAGTGGACGTGGACAGTAGTCATATGGCTGACATGATGATTATTCAAGTAGGTATTCTATTAACCATCTGGTACCCACAACACATGCTCTGTATACTTTGGTACTAAATGGGGCAGTGTGAAAATTTCAGAATTATTTATTTATATTTATGTAAAGTGGAGATCTTTTTCAGTGGGACAGTATACTAGTAGTTATATAGAAAAACATAGGTGTGCGCATCTAATGCAGAAAGTTGATTTTTAGGGTTCCGTAGTAAATATTTTTGCTATGACATAACTGAGTAAAGTCACGCCGTGGCAGTAGAATGTTTCCCCTCCTCTCCTACCCGTGGATGCAGTGAGAGCCTGCTAAGGGACACTTCCGGAAGATGGGCAACAGCGTCTTTCCGTATATCAACATCCCGTACTGCGCTCACCAACCCGCCTGCCAAGCATGGTGAGTATGGCAACTACCTCTCATAGAGATCCATGAGGTAGGCCTTACTTCAGTAGTGGACGTTTTACGGCTGAAATGATGATGAAAAATGATGATGAACTGGGTAAGGGACAATTGCAAGAGCTAATACAGTATTTAGATCATATAAAGGTTTGTTTGAGAAACCTCGTCAATGTAATTGCGATAAGTGGTCTACATAGCTTGGAACAATGCCAATGACTATATTTTCGCTTTTGAAAAAGGTACAAAGGTAAGAAGCATAGTAGTTGCGTGCAGAGGCTGCGTGCGGCGGGCACATTCGCGCCCGCGCCTCACATTGCACCCTAATTAATATAAGATCTCAATTAAATCGCGACACATAACGAGGAGTGGAATTTTTACACAGCACTTAATATACCGCCTGCGTTTTGTCTCAGAATAGGGCAATATCCAGCACAATCTGAGAACTCGTTTGTCGATGTCGCATGCGACCATACTAAATAGAATAAAATGTTTATTAAAATTTTATGATCACAAGGAGAAAGCAACTGGTTGTTATCTTTTATGTAAGCGCAGTCGAAACAGTCAGACACAGTCGTGCTTTTGTAGAGATGGTTTTCATGCGTCGTTAACTATTATCACAATAACAACTCATTAAATAGTGCATCACTTGCGAGCTTGAAACAATGAATCCCACTCATACATTTAAAAGATCACCGCTTTGAAGAAAAAATAAAGTTATGACTCCTATTACCGGCGAGCACAAAAAGGGTCCGTGCATTCATTTTCGAGTCCACTTTAATTGACATTTTTTTATTACATATGGTCAGACAAAAGTGAAGTATTCGATGGCTGGTGTTATAAATGAGCACTTCGCTGTTAATGGTACCCAGTGTTACTTACTTTATTCGAGATGGCCGAGCTTTCGACGCGGCCGAGGCAAGGTCTTGACCAAGTTTTGAATCGTAATATTTTGGGCTCAGATTACCGATTCCGATAACATGTCATCTCACCTTTGCACGGGGCCGGGCTCAGAGGCTAGGTGTTGACAATGTTGAGGCTATATACATACTTTACTTAAAAGACGGATCGATCTTAATTTTGTGACCTATTCTAGCTAAGATTCTTGCTAGTCTGATAAGTCGATCTTTTGTTTTCAAAATACTCATACTCATTTATTTCACCATACGAACATAAATACACTTGGCTATGTCACAGAATCTAAAATAAATGTCACTTCTTAATTACATAGTAAAATTCTAAATAAAATAAAAAAATGGTAAAAATAAACAAAATCCTAATTGTAAGTTCTATTATTATAACTGGCCGTACATGGCCATTGTCAACAAATAATTATAGAGGTATGTAAATGTAAATGTATGGAATGTTATTTTTTAATTATTGCAAAACCTTTTTACATCGTTACGTTAGTTTGGAAAAATGTTCCTGGTGGTATATAGAGTCGATTAGTATCAACATGTTTTATTCGATAAACGTATTTTTTGGGCTAACTGTAATATAAAAAAAAACCTTATACATCTTCTGATAAGCCTTCATCCTTCATCCCGTGATAAGCCTTCGTAACTTCGTAATCCATGTATTTCATTGATAATAAATATATATATAATATATATATATATTTATATACGTATATTTATATTTTGTGTAATCTGTTTTATATTTATCTTTAGAGTTATGTGTTTGTATGTTTATTTTATCGATATTTTTTTTTTAAATCATATTAACTATATATTTTATTCAATATTACCTCATTTGTTTAGTTTTCACTGTTTTAGTACGCCATCGTCATAAATAAATTGAAATCTATCCTGTCCATCCAAAGGTTGCCTGGAAGAGATCGCTGTTAGCGATAAGGCCGCCCATTGCACCTATGTTTATTTTTAATAACTCTTCGTTTTCCTGTAACTCTTTGCTGTAAAATAAAGTGATTCATTCATTCATTCATCTTCTATCTTTAAAAAACTAGGTATATTTTCTTAAGAACAAAACTTTCTATCTACAATGAAAGAACCCTCAAGAGCTACCCTCAAGAAGCTAAAATTTGGTCGCTGTATATTTCCTCGTATATATATTTTTAAAAGTGATTGCCTTACTCCGCCCCTGTAGTGTCGTGGCCGGGCCACACGCGGTCGCGGCGCGGGGCGCGGGGCTGCAGTTTCATTCATGTTGTTAGAACAGACCCCTCATAACTTAACTCCTAATTTATTCATCTCCGCGCCGGTTATAGCGAGACTTCGCCATGTCCCTAACACGTCCCAAGATCTAATTAGATATAATTTAGACAAAGAAATATTTGTCGCTGGAAGAAGAGGATCAAAATAATTAACGAGATGCTGAAATAACCTGATTTTAGAATGTTTATAGATCAGTGCAGGAAATCGCGGCTAGTGCAGAAATGTGGGGTGCCGGCAGTAGAATGTGTCCCCTCCTCTCATGCCCGTGGATGCAGTAAGAGCCCGCTAAGGGATACCTTCGGAAGATGGGCAGCAGCGTCTTTCTGTTTATGAACATCCCGTAACGCGCTCGCCAACCCGCCTGCCAAACGTGGTGAGTATGGCAACTACCCCTTTGCAGGTCCATAAGGGAGGCCAGTAGTGGACGTTATACGGCTGAAATGATGATTGCAGAAATGTCGTTGATAGTTTTACCTAGAGCTGACGACAATTCCTTAATGTCGCCGTGGTAACTGAGACTGAGGAAAGCTGACATAGAACCTATAATTTACGGGCTAATTTAAAAGCCTTTACAAAACCAACAAGTGTATTTTCGAGCCATTCATAAAATAGGCAGTAAAATCGATAGTCCTATGTTGGTCTACAGCGCAGCGTTGAACAATGGGACCACTCAAAAATATCGAGTTTCATTCCCAATCGTCAAAGTTTCCGTGCCTCAAGAGTTGAATCAAACTTTTTTCCTTTGATATTTATGTTTGTCTTTAATTTTTACTCCTTCACCGCTGTCCATTTAATATCGGATTGGGTCCATGTTAACGACCACTATATAAAATTTTATTTCAACGCATCTCTCGTTGTTTTTTCTGTATTCAACACATCGTTGGCTATACTTTTTATTAATCACGATTGAATAACATACAAATAATTGAATATTATGTACGTGTCAATGCAACCTTTCGGATTTCATGAGTGTTTCTGCTCTTAAATATATTTTAGTTTTTGGAAGTATGTATGTTTTATATACTGACGTGCTTGATGGCTCAGTGCCGAGAGGTGCCGGCAGTAGAATGTTACCCCTACTCTCATGCCCGTGGATGCAGTAAGAGCCTGCTAAGGGATACCTCCGGAAGATGGGCAGCAGCGTCTTTCCATGTATTAAAATCCCATACTGCACTCGCCAACCCGCCTGCCAAGCATGGTGAGTATGCCAACTACCCCTCATGGAGATCCATGAGGGAGGCCTTTGTTCAGTAGTTGACGCGCTACGGCTGAAATGACGATGATGAAGATTTCATTATTAACACATATTTAAACGGGTATTTATCGCGCTATTTACCTTTATTATTGCCCGACGTTTCGACAGGATTGCACCCATCGTGGTCCCGGGAAGACTGACATGTTAGACAAGTGACCAGGTCTGCTATAGCTGAGCATGTAGTGGACTCAGGACCCAATCACTGGATTGAACTCCACAATCCCAAAGTTATAGCCAACGAGAGGCACTATTACAAGAGAATGGTTCGGGAAGCAATTGAAATTAAGAAGTATCCTAATTTCAATCGTGAAGACGGCTTCAGACTCTCTGCCTCATGGAATCCAGTGATAGCCAAGTGTACTCGACGTGTGAATCAACCTAAGTGTGCTGATACAGATAGTGTAGTGTGCTGTCCCAGTGTGAAACAGCCTTAATCTCAAGTTTTTATATTTATGAAGACCAAGTGAGGGTAGTCTGAAAAGACGCCTTCGCTTTGCTGCGGTCACCTCTAACATGTCAGTCTTCCCGGGACCACGATGGGTGCAATCCTGTCGAAACGTCGGGCAATAATAAAGGTAAATAGCGCGATAAATACCCGTTTAAATATGTGTTAATAATGTGTCGTGATCGCGAAAGTTTAAAAAAGACTGCTGAAGATTTCATCATCATTATCATCATTTCGGCCCGTTTGCACCTACTTGTTGGGTATGTATTTACAAATATTCTATTAATCAGCTGTTATGTTAGGTTAGCTCATACACAAGCTCTGCTTACTTTGGGGCTGATGCTGTGTGTGTAATGTCTATCATAATTTATTTTAGGTTATACCTAGCCCATACACAAACTGCTTACTTTGGGGTTAGATCACCTGGGGTACAGCACCTGTGTGTCATCATCATCTCTCAGCCGTAAGAAGTCCACTGCTGGACATAGCCCTCCCCTATGGGTCTCCAAGTACTAAGCATGAGGGGGGTTGTTGCCATGCTTACCACGCTTAGCGGGCGGGTTGATGCGCAGTACGTGATGTTAGTATACGGAAGGACGCTGCTCCCCATCCTCTGGAAGGTAACTCTTGGCAGATTCTTACTGCATCCACGAGCAAGAGAGGAGAGCATTTTACCGCTGGCACCCCACGACACACATTTCACGGGTGCTGTGTTTCATGTTCAGCATTATTTATTTTTGTAAAGATAATGTGCCTTACCTACTCGCACAAAGCGACCTTATTAATTGGGTTATGTTCAGCAAAAACAGGCATCAGACAAAGATAGATGAAATTTTATTCATTTCAGCTGTCCCGAAAACCGCGCAAGTATCGGATAATTACTTAAATGAGTTGTTATTTATCCTAAATTAGCATACAAGGTGGACATAATTCTAGAACAGGTAGACAATTATTTTACAATCGCTTGTACTTAATTCTGTGTTCGGAACTGGATTGGCCGCCTACGCCAATAAACAATTTCCATCTTAATTAATGAAACAGTTCTCTGTAGATATTTTATTTCGTAGATTAATGGAGATTTTAATGGTCCACCTACTCATTTTTATCATGCATACATTATCAAGCTAGGCATTGGTACCTACGGTCGACTTTCTGTTTCTCGAAAACTTATTTTTATTATTTATGTAGGTGACAAATCACCCAGCCAAAACATTAACAACAAAAAAATTAAACAACGATTTTTTATATTGTTTGACGAATTTATTTCTACCCGTAAAAGTCTTTATAGTCTTACCTCCCCACATCAAACAGAAATGGGACGTGAACCTAAGCAAAATAGTAAACAAACGTAAATATTCTCCTTGTCAAGTTGACAAAGAGTAAGAATGACGTATAAAATGAAGCAGCACTGAAGGCCGCAAAGATTTGTGCGAGCTATCTCCTGGGAGCGCGCATTCGTGTAGGCAGATAGCGCCCGGCCGCCATCGCGCCTTTCCTCTCTCACACCACACAAATATATCCATTTAATGATTACAATTTCTCGTTATAATTTATTTAGGACGAAGCATAACAAGTTTTCGAATCAAACATGTCGCCCATAAAGATGCTGCGTCGAGGGCTGGACCCGAACCTGTTAATTCTATAACGAATTTTTGTCTCGAAACGGGTCAGCGATGAAATGGTCCCTCATATCATGTATGTAAGAATTAAAACCGGTCGTTACATCTTCGACTAGAATGATCGTTTTGAATCCGCTCCTCTTAGGACCAAAGGGTTTCATGAGCGTGTGCCACCGCTAAATGAAATATTTCTTCTACTGAATAAATTAAAGTCGATAATCGTATTCCGGTGGTTCGCTGTATCATCGTTCTTGTTTGATCCTTAGAAGGGAACGGATAGATCGCGATCGGGCGTAGAGTATGAATGAGAGCATTACGATAAAAGGGGAGGAGGAAGACGCGGAGAGGATAATTATTTATTCTTTATGAATATGTGAGCTCGTTATCTGGTGACGTAGACGTGTGCGTGACGCTCTCGTCGGCGCGGCTAGCGGGCAGGGCCTGGGCACAGCACTAGCTGCGGTACTAAATAATACATAGAAATCGACATTCGCGTCTGCGAAGAGCGGCGGGTACACGACCGGATCAACATACGGCATCGACGGCAGATTGAACGATAGTTCCCGAGGAACTGGTTATCGTTATGGGGCGACTGGCGGATGAAATTTATTGGCAGCGCGCTGGAGAAATGTAGCGAGCGGAAGGGGATTGCGATTTTAATTAGGTAATGAATGTCGATGCAGATCTGCATATCGCTTTAACGGCTAGATTTATCCATTCGCTGCCTGTCCGTGTTTCAAACGCTCTGACTAAATTCCCAATTTACGGATCTGTCAAAGCATAGATTGGCAAATAGATGATTCTCCTACAATCCGTTTCCCATTTGAAATAGTCTGTGTTTCTATTGAGTAGATATGGTGTTAGTTGTATAAGGTGTTTTACACTAGGTTACAAAGCTTTTTGAATCCCTTATTAAACAGGCAGCTACTAGAAAAATGTACTCAATCTTATTAATTACTCACTCAATGGCAATTTCCCAGCAGATTGTATCCAAAGAGCGTTTAAATGATAAACATAAACAAAACAAAGGTATGAAAAGGGATCCTTTGGACGGCACATTTCTCTTCAAAATTGACGTTTTTCAGAAGCGGTTGGTTTTTAACGTTTTAATTAGGGGCGCACATTACGGCACGCCATCACGTTCGCCCCTCGCTCTTTGCCTCACATTTTTGTATATTTCCGTCTATTTTGGGGAAATTTTTATTTTTCGACCACTGTGCGCTATTTTTAGTCGCGTGCAGCCGGCGCGCGGTCTCGCCGGTAAATCTCTGTGGGAAACTTGTCTAACCACTGATCTTGCTCAACATTTTTACTTTGCTTTAATTTCAATTCAAATACAAATATTATTTTTGCTAGTTTATAATACTTACATTAATTGTGAATAATACTGAACAAAATGTGTGTGAGATCGACGTCAGCAGTCACGTTAGAATTTATAGATGTTTATGGATATGGTAATGTTAAAATCAACACTGTTTAAAAAGTTAATTTATTTACTCTAACAGAACAGGAAACGAATAACGTGACGGATAGTGGCGATGAATGACACCTTCCTTCTGTTGCGTTAAAAAACGACTCCTTTCCTTCTAAAAAATTCATTCATTTGTGCTCTGTCATCGATAAATTTCAAGCGGAATACAGAAAAACAAAACGTTTGAAATGTCAATCAAGCATTATCCACAAAAACGTATTCATTTTCCTGTTCTTTGTTGAGTTGAAATTTTGAGTTTGTTCTCCAAAATATTTTAAGTGAAATATCATAAAGCCGCGCCATGTCAATGTGAAGTCATGTCAGTGGCGGCGTCACGTCATTTGTCGTCGTTAGCGATGACGCATGGCGCCGCTGACCTCCGCTCTGACCCGCTCCATCATTCTTCCATCAACAGATACGATTGTGTCATTTTCAGTGTGAAACTCTACTAATAAGACCCAATGTTCGAATTTAGAAATAATTATATTTAATTGTATTTACCAGTATTTACCGAAACTAACCAGAAGCTCATTTACACAGCAGCGAGTAATAAACAGGTGACAAAATAATAAGTAACGGGGCAGATGTCACCATTACTAATATTTATTTAAACTTTCTTTTCCCAGAAATTGTATTTCAATAGCGAGTCATTTCGCAAAGAAATTTTAAAACCTCCCACTGTGGTACGTGTACAAATGCCAAAAATCTATATTTGTATAATGATCCTGTATTGAGTAACGACGACCACCATTCAGTCAGTGTTTTCTTAAAACTGATTTATGGCGATATGCAACCGAACAATCGATCCGTTTTGACTTATGATGGTGCAGGGCGAGGTTTACTGCTACCCTTTGAGGGCAGCTTGAGACAAACCCTTTCAAAACGGGGTAATAAACTTTTTATTATATTTGCGAAACCCGAAAACAAAAATGTTGTGCACCCTGCCGCTCGGCTCTGTAGCAGCGCCAATTAGTCATGTCTTACAAAAAAAAAACTCGAATATATTCCGAATTCGGAGACAAAAATAGACATATTCACAAAATTTATGACTCGACCGGTGGTCATAAGCATTTGTGCTATTGTCTAAATGCTAATAAAAATTTAACACTTTGGAAGGTCGTCTTTATTACACTTCTGTGGAAGACGTACCTATTTTAATATCAGCTCTATTACGTTTGGTTTTAATGTTATTTGTACTGCAGGTAGCCAAACGACTTTATTGTTATAGCGCAAATATAAATTCCCTGTAAATTTATCGCAGAGATTTTGAAAAATAACTTTATTCTTATTGCGCAAATTTGAATTCCCTGTAAATTTATCGCAGAAAGATTATGAAAAATAGAAATACAAAGCGCATAAAAATAGTGTCCATTGTGTGGGTTATTTATTAGTCAAGCTGCGCACATTCATGGCACGGGGATTGCCATCTGATTACTTTGTCATACCTCTTCAATGTGATGACAAATTGACCATAGGTCACTGAAGATTAAATTCAGAGAGCCGATGCATTTAGAAGAATGTTATCCAAAACTAATGGGATATTTCGTATAATAAATGCAAAAAAAACCTAAACATCTTCTCCACCTTATAGGCAGGAACGAGTAGTAAGACTTTTGTCACATTTTACTCAATGTAATTAGTTGTTTGCTGTCTACATTTCTTTGCACCATCATTTGTTTAAACAGGACCGGGTCACGCTTTCAATTATTAATTTAATCTTCATACATAAATTCAGAAATGCCTATTTAGAAGACTTAGTTATAAATGCCTGAGAAACTGCTTGTTTCTGCTATTTCTGTGGTTGGTTTTACTGATCTCCGCTCTTCTTCTTATTTTTAGATTTATGGCTTCTGTGGCCAGTGGTGGCAATTTTGCCAGTGTGCGCGTAATTATATGTATTTTTTATTAATTAATATTTTTTTATAACTGACGGAGTTAAGAAAGATAATTAAGAATATGACCGGTTCTGAGCGATAAACACCCTAAATGGACCAATGAATTATCTGACTCAAAATATGTCGATTTTTTGACTGTTTTCAATCAAAATATGTCCATGAAAAGTCTTAATAGTAATCTGTAATACAAACATAAAAGACTTAATTATGTCAACTGTGCACATAAGTCCTACTGTTACTGCTGCTCTAGAAGTCGGTACAGCGATTGGCAGCTGACACATGTTCCACGCACGGCACGCGTCTGCAGACATTCGATATGACATTATACTATTTCTGTAGTACGGTAGCCACGCTATGTGACGCGATGCGCCGGGATGCGCCCGGGTGCATGCAAATGGTGCGTGGTGGTGACGTCACTACTTGACGTACTCCTCTCGTTACTGCGATCGCACGGAATCTGTGGAGACTCCACGACGACTTACAAGTTTGTCTTAGTATTATGTATGAATAACGAGAAAGTATATGAGGATGGATGTTACTGGTCGTATATTTATAAAATAACATGGAATAACACGATCTGATTTTATCTAAATGTTTGTATGATTACTTACATGCCCTTCTTCGTCATCACCTTCGGAGTTGTAGATACACCTTAGGCGTGACGTCAGTACAGATCTGGTCGCCCTATTTCAGAATTAGATTTACATGACTCGATATTTCCCCTGTATCTTCAAGCAAGTCATAAAGACCGCGGAAGATATGTAGGAATCGATTAGTTTAGGAACAGCTAAAGTACCTACCATAGTTGTGTAGCTTGAATTGCTTTACCATTACGTTTTGTAATAATCACGTCATATAGAAATGATACCGTTCTTTTGCAGTTGGTTAATATTACTATGGTGGGTGTTACTGGTCTACACAAACAATTAAGCCAAATTTAAATTATGTTGTCACAACGCGACTCCGACTATTCATTAGTCTTGTAATTTAGTAAAACTAAAAATTTCTTTAATTTACCGCATAATACAAACTGAGACTTGCCCTTCATTGTCCCTCTTTAGAATCCATATCCGAGTGAAATAAGTTTTTGTCTCGTCACGATACGCTCCTGTGGCTCCTGCCGTCATTTACATTGTTCCCCGGAGCCTGCGGTTTCCAACTATAACCACATCGACATACACACCAGCTAAATACATTTGAATATGCTCACCACAAACATTGTTGTTAAAAGTGAAAGTGACTTCGCATCGTGTGCGGACCGGACCATCCGCTCTGTCATTCTAAATCACCATCTTTGTTATGCTAATGTCCATCAATTTTACAACGTTTCGGCATAGACGGAGATGCTACTCATTGTTGCTGACATGGCCCAATACATGTGAAACTTTCCGAGAACTGTTCACTTTTATTTTCCTTAAAGAGAACAAGAGGTGTTTAGGGACATTGTTGTATTTAAAATTGGTACTTAATTTATTGCATTTTTAATTTATTTGGTATTCGCCTGCGGCGGTTCGGTACTGCCCCTTCCCGTCTAATGAGCAAGCGTGTTCGACTCAATTGCACACAGTCTTCTTATTCACCGGCAATTTATTTCATTTTTGCCTCTGATCGCGCCTTATTGAGCGTATTTTTATCTTATTGCCTTCGTGGGTCTATAATATGCATCCTGTTACTTGCAAATGAGACACACCAAACATGTTAGTGTTGCCTGGCTCATGATGGTGGTACGTAGGAATAATTAAAACTACTTAATGCATTATTTTTATTGGATTTCAGAGAAGCTCGTGGGAAGCTATTATTGTGTTTATTCGTTTTGTAAATCCTTATTTGCAACGCAGTAGGAACGTTAGAAATTATTTGATCGTGTTCATCCTTGTATTTTTTTTCATACCGTAAATCAAAGAATTCATTAGCTATTCTATTTAGACGGACTTTAATGTTTAGAGGAGTTATGTGTTTTACGGAATATGTAGACATCAACCGAGGCAATAGTATTATGAGTGGAAGAGTCATTACTATAATATCAATTTCTGAATCGCTGCCAAAAGCTTGTCGGATGCGACAGGATTGAGTGTGGGATGATACTATGAATATTTTCTACAAAAATATAAACAAAAAGTTCGAAATTATTTTACGAATAAATCATACAAAGTAAAGCCGTGGGCAGAGCAGTTGAGCATGGTTTTTAACGAATCACAAAAACGTATTTTATCACTGCTGTGCAAATGGAAATAAATAGTTTATTTTTCAAGGAAAGAAATAAAAAAAAATATTTAAATAAATCGATTTCAGAAATCTAAAGGATTCAAAATGTATGCTTCGAAATTATAAAATGTTGTAATTTTGCTTGTTTTTATAACATTTTATAACGTCCCGAACTCTGGGGTAAACTCGTAAATTAAACGAAAGATCCGTCAGTCAGTTCGGGAAGGAGTAAATCAAGGCGGACGGATTGCCCCTAATAAAAATTATAAGAGGCACAATGGTTCGAATGTGCGTCGGGACCGGCAGCGCAGTAAAATCTTGCTATGTTTGTTTATGGTGCACTAAAATATGTTATAAACTAGATAAGTATAATCTAAATAAACTAACGTATAATTAGTATCATGATATTTGTATTAAGTCTCTTCGGGATACGCTTTCTGAAGGTTTTATTGACAAAGTTTATGATGTCTCCGGCTCCGTTCATAGTTTGGGGGTGGAGCGGACGTGGCGCTTGTTTTAATTTAAATTAACCATGCGTTGATATTACCACAACCATCTTAAAAGAGCTCGGTTCAATAATGACTTGGTATGAAGAAGTGCACATAAACTTGCGGTAATATTTCTTTGTTCGGGCAGCCAATGGTGCGCGGTCGACGTTGACGTCTCTTGCTGAGTTTTTTGTACTCTTATTATATTTTGAAGGCGCTTTTTGGAAGATCTTATTTGTTGGCTCACATACCTGGTCGTAAATCTGCGGACGGGTATGAGAAGGAATATAATAATAAGCAGGTGTGCCAACCCTTTCCATGTACCTTTATATCTTTTATGCATAATTCACATATAGCCATGATGGTGGATATAGGGTTGTGTATTTTAAAACATTTAAACTTTGTGTCCAAAATCAATTCGTTCGATCACGATATCACGTTTTTAATCATAAAGTTGGTTTGAGCTATTTACGGAAATGCCGTGGGGTGCCGGCAGTAGAATGTTGACCCTGCTCTCCTGCCCATGGATGCAGTAAGAGCCTGCTAAAGGATACCTTCGGTAGATGGACAGCAGCATCTTTCCGTGTCTAGCGTGGCGAGTATGGCAACTACCCCTCATGGAGGTCCATGAGGGAGGCATGTGTTCAGTAGTGGATGTTTTTGGGCTGAAATCATGATGAATGATGATGATTTACGGAAATAGAATATTTTGTTACCTTTAATGTTTAGAGCATACCCCATTTATTACATTCTCAAATGTAAATGAACGCTGACTCGTTTACGTGAGATTATTTGTGCTTATTTTATTTATGGCGGGCGGAGGCGAAGTCGATGTGTTTAAATATCTTCAGATTTTAAATACGGGTTCACTCCGAGTAACTCTGAAATCCATTAGGTTATTATTGGTTATCTTTTGTGGATTGGTAATGGAATTTATTTTGAATTAAATTAATTGAACGAAGCCGTTGTAAGTGGAGGCGGAGTGGGTATATCGAATAATTTAATTTTATATTTATTAAGCACATCTATCGTCGACTCTACATTATAAAACTAGAAATAAGTGCATGCGTGAATAACAACAACATAATTAATCTAGGTAGTTATTACGCAAAACCTAATTTATCTACGAGTTTCTCTCGCATTTGCATAGAAAAAAAGTCCGGTGTATCACAAGCTTTTTAAAAAACAAAAATTAGGCGTACAATAAAAATAATGTCAAAATGTTAGTATCACCATAATTTAACTGAATATTCCGCACTTCTGCGTAATGACTCATTAAAAACAACCTGAATTATGGCTTATAAGATGCTCTTTCTAAAGTCAACTTTAAAATTTACTGATGTAAGTTATTGGTTGAAATATGCGTGACGATTACAAACGCGCTAACGAATTTATATCTGGCCTGTCTTTGCGTACTTTGTGAAGATTATATCGTCTGAAATCAGTATTTTAGCTTCTTTATTGAATTTCAAAAGATCTGTGAAAGCGGATTTGGTGATGGTTATAAAGTGTAATGAGGAACGAAATGCCTTATGGTATTTTCCCTTTGTGATATGTCAATGGTTAATATTTTACTTACCCCTTTTGATACAAGCTCACGAAATTTGCATTACAGAACAGTTTACCAATATTATTTTCCAGAGAAAACAGTCTTAAGAAATGCATAACATCAAAATAATCTTGCTTTCCATAAACATTTTCATTTGCTTGGGTATCTCCATTGCTATAACCATGCTATAACAGCTTGCTCTATCTTCTGTTGTTTAGAAAATAACATAAATATAATTCTTCAACGTCTAGTATTAATGAAAGGAAATGGATAGATCGTTTATTTAATAGTTGCTGTAAGTGGGAGTTGGTATGACTGTAACATATACAGTTTTTGGAGTTTGGTAGGTTTCTGACAAGCGTACATCAACACGGAATGGACCTGTCTGCCACTTCGTGAAACATAAACATTATCTTTAAGAAGGCCGTTCTCCATAGAACTGATTTTTCCGTCTGCCGACAGTTATTTCATATAAATTAATGGCGCGAGTCGTCATGGCGCAGACGCCGAGCTCTATTAATAAACTGACGAATGAGACGCGCCGAGCGCACGCGCACTCGTCATTTCATATTCCAATTACAAATAGCTGTCATATTTTTTACATACCCAATGAGTTATTTTCTCGTATTTTGGCTACAAAAATCTTTTAAATGGGTATTAAGATTTCAGTATATGTAATCCTTTCTAACACTGTCTCCGTGCTACGAGCCAGAGCGAAATGGAAAATCTCGTGTTTTAAGCTTTTTCGTTAGACGCATCGTCGGTCGTAAAAAATAAAATTATGAATTATGGTATTTGGAGCGTGGTTATTGCGTCTCTGTTCCTCCTAAGATGTTATTCGGAGATAGAAGGAGACGCAGGGCGTCGCGCCGCCGCCGTCGGAAGGGTTATTATGTATGAATTATGATGACGCGCAGCTCCGGCGGCGGTAATATCGTTATGAATATGCTGGGCTCCGCTCGCCTATTGGCTTAAAGCACATCCGCCTCGATTGAGCGGGAACGCCTCCGGTGGGCTTTTTTATTCCTTTATTGACATTCAGTTATGCACATTGCGAGTGGCGATGCACAAACTGTAATATTTTGCCTGGTAGAGAGATAAGTCGGGCGAGCTGGCGGCCGAACCGAACATTTGGGATGCAAATAGGGACGAGTGACTGTCGTATGTAAACGAACTTATGCTACTCATGCGGTATAGGCCCCGAGCCCGCTATGAGGCCCACTCAGACGTTTCCTGCATTATATCAATTTGCATTTCAGCTGTATACCTACACTACACGCCGCGAATACCGGGGTAGATATGACATTTGCATTCATATATTATGTACTCGTACATAATGTTCTCATTTCTGTTGCCCACTGTATGTATTACTTAGTTTGACTACTAATAAGCTGTAAATGTTAACGGATTGTTTATTGGATTCTCACGACCCAGCCGTTTTCCTGTTAGATTCAAATGTTTAGAAACGGCATGAATGGTAAGGTACCTAGCTCTATCTACCCATATCTCTTATCTGAACGTTGTTGGTAACGAATATAATGTCTTAGGCAGCGTTTATCCAATTAGCTAAAGAGAGGTTGTCGTAAAATTGACCCTGTTGATGTTTATCTTATGCACTAACACATACAATGGCGAAAGTATGTGAAGACTCTTCAAACAACTCAACATTGAAATTATCCAACAGATTTATACGATGATTGAATAAACTTGGAAAAAAAATAGTCTGGGATAAAAACAGTTTTCTTTTCACGTCAAGCATTAACCCTGTGAAACATAAAAAGCTTACTAATATTAAATGGTACTGATATTATAAAGATGAAGAGTTTTGTATGTTTGGTTAATCGCGCTAATCTAATAAAAGAAGTAGAGTCTTGAATCGCAAACTTATTTTAGTGTTGGGTAGCTTTTTCATCGAGGAAGACTTTAGGCTATAACCACGCTAGAATATATAACTCTACGACAAATAGTACACGAGCAGATCAACAAATGGCGTACGAAGTCGTGGGGAATATCTAGTTGATAATAAGATTATTAAGATCGGAAAAATTCCAACGAATTTCGATAACAAGTTAAATCAGGGCAAAAATGTTAAGCGATCGACTGAGGACATTTCAGCGTGCATGTCCTCGATAAAGTGTAAAATTCAGCGGCAGTATGCGGTCGCCGCTGATCCCGGCTACACAGGTATGTAGGTGCCTACTTGATGCTCCGTACCCGGCGAGCTTCCAAAAATGTATCGCTTGCATTAAGTACGATCTAGTTCGATGAAAATGGTTTTAAAATTGTACACGTTTAAAATGTTTTTTAGGATCTGTCGGACATGACATTTAATATTTTTAGTTTTAAAATTACAGGATTATCGCGTACCTTTTTTATTATTTTCCCGACGTTTCGAACACATTTCAGCGTTCTTTCCCGCGACCAAGAACGCTGAAATGTGTTCGAAACGTCGGGAAAATAATAAAAAAGGTACGCGATAAAATCCTGTAATTTTAAAACTAAAAATATGTTAACAAATCGCGAAAGTTTAACAAGTTATATGACATTTAATGATCATAATGCGACTAATAGCGACGCAGTATTGCGTATTTGCATTTAACAACCAGTTCCTTAAGTATGGAGCTTAAGGAACTGGTTGTTAAACTCCATACTGAAGGTCTACAGTGCGGTGTAAAGTAAAGCATATTTTTCAACTACAACTATCAAAATTGTTAGTATAATTGTCTTTTATCAGTTTTAAAGTTACAGGGTTTTTTTTTAGCTTTTTTTACCTTTTTTATTATTTCCCTGACGTTACGAACGCGTTGCAGCGTTTTTGGTCGCGGGAGAACTAATGAGAATGGTACGCGATAAAATTCTGCAATTTTAGAACTAAATAATAGTCAAATCGCGGAAGATTAGGTACATGTTATGAATTTTCTTAACATATTTGCCAGAACTGTGTTTTGTTAAAATATTACGTACTTTCTTCATTTCTTCTACTCGATATTTTTATGGCGTGCTTATAAGATTTTCTGTCCAGTTGAAAGTATCAAGAGTTTTTTGGAGCTTTCATAATTAAATTAAATGTATTTTTATTTATTTATTTATTTATTATAATAGGATACCCAACACAGGTGTACACATAAAATAATAAGAAAACATTCAAAAACAATTTATAGCATTGTGCTCCCGTACTTAAAGGGTACCACAGCATGCAAGAAAACAAGGCAACAGACAACTTAAAAGTTGTGATTAAAAACTAATAGTGAAACATAGAAAAGCGCATTCATAATACAATAGTAATTACATACATACATATATACAATAGTAATAGTATTATAGTAATCTAATACAATAGATAATTAAATAACAAACTATACTAAGAATAATATGAAATATTAAAATTTTGTAAAAAAAAAAATGAAATGTAAACTACATTAGTCTTTTTTAAACTTTCGCGATCACGACACATTATTAACACATATTTAAACGGGTATTTATCGCGCTATTTACCTTTATTATTGCCCGACGTTTCGACAGGATTGCACCCATCGTGGTCTTGGGAAGACCTTCTTGAGTCTTCCCGGGACCACGATGGGTGCAATCCTGTCGAAACGTCGGGCAATAATAAAGGTAAATAGCGCGATAAACACCCGTTTAAATATGTGTTAGTAAACTACATTGTCATTAGAAATATTGGCACCGACGAACTCGTATCGTGCCAATAAGAACAATATTTGTCTTATTCGATGACTATTATTTTGTTAATAGATATCATATTTTCAGGGCTTTAGATACAAAGATAGATAAACATTTATTTGGCAACAAATCAGCACAGTCAAAACACAGTACGTAAACAAGACCAACATAAAAGCTTTACATTTAAGGAATGAAAAATAATACTTAACATACAATAAGATTATGTACCTAGTTACCTACCCAAACAATGTTGCTGCGGAGCAAGTATGTAGTGCGGACTAACGATACGAGGTAGCGCTGGTTTTCAGACTGATCCTGAAAGGGTGGCTTCACTAGCATACCATTCCATTTTAATGATACAAAAAAATAAAAAATATAAAAAATAAGGCTTTGTTAATTTTTATTCACGCCGTTGCTATTAACAATTTATAGATTATTATTATTATTATTTTTCAGCCGTTATTATCCCACTGCAGAGCAAAGGCCTCCCTTCCCTTCTTCCACTCCTCGCGATTTAACGCTGCTACAGGCCAAGATCTTAAATGGGCGTCTAGTTCATCGCGCCATCTTCTTCTAGCTCTTCCACGTCTTCGAAAAAATGTAAAAAAATAATAGTAATAATTTATAATTGGCATTTATAATTTTATTAATTAATTTATTTTTTATTTAAATGCTTCCGAAAAAATCTATGTTATGTTATAAAACAAAGTGTGCCTTGATGAATGTTTTTAATCCATTTATATCGACCGTCTTCTCACGATGTAAAGAGACTATCCAAAATGCCATAAATCGGAAAAGATATCTGTAACATTTTTACAATATTTGCGTCGATAATATTCTCTGGATAAATAAACTTGTAGCGAATATTGTACAGCATCTCTTTGAAGTTAACTCCGTTCTTTCGCTGCCATAACTTGGCGGCAAAACTAAACACGTGTTTCCACCTGTCGGCTGTGCCTTGTATGACTAGATTCCTATCTAGTCATACAGAAAACGCGGCACAGGAAAGGAGGATATTATGACTATTCCTATGCAATGTTGTTGAGGTGCCGAATGATTAAGGAATGGGGACTATTTCCCATGGTTTAACAGTCTCTGTTAGCCGCGACATCGAGGGGTCCTCTATTTTAAAGTAATCAGCTAAAATTAATTGCTTTTTATTTCCTAAACAGAACTTTTTTAAAAACACATATTTTACTACAGTGTTAGGTAAACCAAATTATTTCCAACATATTTGATAAGTTTCAGCGTTCATCGGTTACAAAAATTCATAAGAATATTTGAGCTATTGGCATCCCTTTTTGGGATAGTGTAGGTGTAGTGGGTCACCTTGTATTTCCGTGTTTCGGGTAAAGTGGGTTGTTCGACCCGGAGTGTGGTCCGTGGCATTCACCTTGTTGGCATTGCTCCAGGACTCGCGCACGCTTCCGCTTCAGCGCCTGAGCTGCGGCAATGACATTTTTAAAGAGATTCCATTTAGACCGATCTTATTGCTACCATTTCGTAAACACGCAGAGAGAAACCACCGCGCGGTCTGAAGCTGATGTAAGAGACACGCTACTATAAATTTAAACAAAAAGCACGCCATTTCGAAGTTAACAAAACATTTCAGTGTAACATACATATTCATTAAGACATTAATATGTGAGCGGGGAAGACGTAATAAAGTGATTTGCTCGTTACCGAGACAAAATGGTATCTACCGCCGCAGCCTCCTGGGAAAGTTGAGAATTTGTCAAAATTAAAATACAAAGGCCCACTTACCTTTATGTACGTAATTAATAAAAAGAATTGCGTAAAAATAATCACCCATTGTATGCGAGTTGCGTTCGAACCGTTCGGAAGACCCGTACCGTCTTATTTCTCTACAAAACTTCGCCTGCAGACCATTAATTAAAACATAACAAGAGCCCAATCACCGCTGATGATGGTTATTATTTTTCAGAACTCTCCTTATAGAGAAATAATACTGACATGAGAATATCTTCAGTAGTTATTAGTTACTGTAATTTCAAAGTAATACCTACCTATAAGAGTGTAATCTTATGTATGCGAGTAGGCAAAACAAAGATTTAAATAGATATACATATACCCACCTAATTAGAGTTTTCCTTTCGAGTTTGTAATTTAATGTAGCAAGTGTTCGGAACGATTCAAATAGGGCAAATGTTCTGTCGGAAGTTAGCAAATTATCACTGGCTCGTAAAATTAACGCTTCTTATCGATTGAGAAATGATTTCAGAGCTCGCGCTTACGCCGGATTTTGTGCAGTGGATGCATAAGAACAGAGATCAATTTCGAATAACCCTTGTAATCGAAAGAACGAAACTTATTTAAAAGGTAACAAAATGTTTTCAATTTTATAGCTGATTTTATGTTGAATTGTTTAAAAATGTGCTTTAGAGTGCGTTGTTGGTATGTGTGCTGGCGGCGGGTCGCGGCGGCTCGCAAGCGGTAAGTCGCTCTCGGCGCAGGCCGTAGGGTGCAAACCGAAGGCGCACCGGAATCTCAAATTTGCCTGCTGGAAGTGGCAGTTCCGAGATAAGATCTCACGATGCCGCAATAAAAAGCGCTCGTACCTCGTCCGTTGTGTAATGTGCATTCAAATTGCATTGTGCGAGAACTAATTCGCCTTAGGCCGATTCGCATGTTACGATAAACACATGTTTCGATTAAGTGTTACGCTAATGTCGACCCGCGCTTATTACCCACTCGGCTCATGCCGTCGCACACTCATAGAATTGGTAGGCCGTCGCTTTTTGTTGTGTGCGCGCATTACATTACCTCGGTGGGAATAGAAATTGGAACTTAATGCGATGGGTATTGCTTGCCGAATGAGGCTAATTGGACCTTGTAAGTTATCGCAGCAATTTTACATTGCATAACGAAACAGCACTCTGTATTGGACAAACTGAAATATATGACACAGTGAGACAACATAATGAAGGGAGGTTATTGAGCTTCAACGTTGGTTCAGAGGTTTGCGATGAGACAACCATGGCGTGCGAGATAAGGGTATGACAAAAGCTATTGTTCTGCACACCAATTACTCGTGGGCCGCGAATTACCTAAGCCTCATATATAAATTAAGCGGCGGCAAGCAGCGGAAAGATTTTTCTAGTTATACACCAGAACAACAATTATTCGTAAATCACTTTACTATATGTTGAAATTTACGAGAGCTCGCTCGTCGGAGGGCCAAACCCGGCTCTGATATTCCGTTCCTTTCATGCGAATTCTAACTGATGGCCCCAGATAGTAAGGTTTATAATGTTACCGTTCCGTTCGCGTCGGTAGGAAGGCTAAATTCCCTTGCAAAAGAGAATATGCACGGCGATTTCGTGATGAATATTCATTTCCTACGGGGCATGAAATTTATTGTGTTTTACATTTATATTCAACTCAGCTGTCTTATATAACGGTAGCTATGCGGGATTAGCGAATTGTGAACGTTCACATTACTATTGTGTCGCACGATTCTCATTCGTGAGCGGTTAATTTTAACCTTCCTTAATAAATTAATGAAAACTCCGCGTGACTTTCTAATGACGTGTGGAGGCGATCGTTTACCGTTATTCAATAAAAGAAGCTAATCAAATGGGTTTTGTGCCAGCAAAATTACAATGTCATTACGTATTTGCCTGTGCAAAATATCAAATGACTTGTCATCTTCGCCTCTGTCATACGGAACGTTTATAGCGCGATCAATTGATGTATATTAATATAATAAACAAAATAAAATATAGTGAAATATAGATATATAGAACATTGTCGGATCGCCTTGACCGCCGGACGCCGCAGGGAGAAGATCGGTTGCTCAATTTATTTGACATTTGAAATAAAATTTGGGGCGTAGCTACGTTGTTAGTCATCGGCGATCGAACTTTGCGAACGACACACTTGGCACCTGTCGAATATTTAGCGCATAAATCCATAGCAACAACAACGATTCGATCGGCGCGCTCGCTTGATGGATTCTGAGCTATATTTAATCAACGCGGGCGACACTTCGCCGCATTGTTTTCTCGATTGTATCACTCGACCGTCTATCGGAACTTTATGAGATGTCGATGGAGATTCATTATAAGTTTGATTACATTCTAGTCGGGGATTAAAATGTGTTATCTGTTGTGGGGTGATGGCTAGGCGGGCGGGTTGGGCGGCCGGCGCGTGATTGCAGCGGCCGCGTCAAACAATTGATTAGTCGCATAAACTCGGTTTGGCGCGCGCTAACGATGCATCATCCCGGCTGGTAATTAAATTGTAAATTAGCTAAGCCGATGCTAGCTCGCAGCTCCGCGCCATGCGGTCAACTGCCGCCGTCCTGCTGCGGTCGCTGTTTACTCTGGCTTTTGATAACTTTGCCGGTCCATGTCACCTATCTACCATGTTTTGTTGGTAGATACAAAATCACAGAGGTCAAGGGTTTTGCACATAATCTGTCTGATGGCGCTCTATACTCTATCCGGACACCTACTTTGAAAGCCATTTTAAATCCAATATTATACTGTCATTCAGGCACTCTGCCCATGCAAATAGTATTGCATTTATCGACTGCACTATCAATCTATAGGTGTTCACTAATTAAACACAGTCGATACGGCGCGCGTCTACAAAAAGGACCGTGTACTCAAAAATTGCCACGGGGTTTGCTCGCGCTGATTGCGAAAAATTCAATCTTGTTTCATGGAAATTTAATTTAACATACAAAATGAAAAGCGGCTCTCGTTTGGATATGAATCGACGTGGGCCGACTGACTGCTCGTCTGTGTTTGTGGACGCGATACAACTAGAGCTGTCACAATTCGAAAGCCGAATTGCATAGGGAGTTCGGCTTTCGGCAAAACAGCTAAAGATTATAAATAATAAATAAATAAATAATGATCTTTCTAGGATGACTATAACGGATAGGCTAGATTTTTTGTTTCGGAGAAATTGTCACAAATAAGTGATTCAGTTTACAAACGTACCGGAATACTTTAAACCGAAAACTCAATGAATAGGTACCTGTCAATATATTTTGGTAAACGTAAAAAACATACACCAACTTCTAACTACAGGTGAAGATAGCGCGTGACCCGATTTCGGGCCGAAACGCACCTGGCCTTATTTTAATTTCTATTAGCTTTCGGCTTTTAAAATTATATTACATGCCCACATCTATTAACAACTCTGCCTCTGTGTGCATTTGTCATCAATTGTCGAATTGTATCAATTTGAATTCGCAATTTCCAATTTTGACGCTTACTTCATAATGTATGTTATACGACTATTAATCAGCACGTTTTAACGAAGGATACATTATGGTTAGTTCTGTTGTTGCACTTCTTAAAGCTACTTATAATTAGAGATTTGACGTTTCTAAATTTAGAAGTGTCAACGTAAAATTAGGTCAAATTGTTCCGTTTTGATTTTGGAACGGTACAAACCGAACTGCTTAACGTAATGTAATCCATTCTCCGTAATTTTAATTAGCTTTAGTTAGGGAGCGCACCAACAGAATAGACACATTTATTATGCCTATTTACTGTTTTATTTAAAAACTAACTTTTATGTCTGGCTAGACGTCTGGGTGACGTACTTACCTAATGATTATCAATTTATTTAAAGGCTTAATTTAGTAATTTGTATTCCAACATGTTGAACTACATAGGAAGCCTTTGTTTGATGATCTAAATAAGTTACGGGTTTCCCCCTTGTACAATTTGGGGGATTATATCATCATTTAAAATACAATACGAGGAATCGGTATGAAATTTTTCATTGTTGCTTGTAGAATCTGAGTGTCTACCATGAGTTGTCACTGCCAGATCGCCTGCCGTTACTACAGTAGTAAAAGTACGTTACTATGACATCTGTTAGATTTGTAACTCATGGTACCAAATTCTAAGCAAATGAATCCCTAACTGCAGTCGCTGTACTGTAGTTTACTGCGTATTTTAGTACCAAACTATCCGCTAGAGGCGCTGTACAAGTTTTCATACATTTTTTTAACTACATTCACTAGCAAGTATAGATTGTAAAAACTTATGGTAGACGTACTTTAGGTAAATTTGTCATTTGTAAAATGAATTTAGTACAAACTAGCTTCTGCCCGCAGTTTCGTACGCGTAGTACCCGGATAAAAGTAGCTTCTGTGTTAATCCAAGTTTACATCTATATACAAAAGTTTCGACTGGGTCTGTCTGTGTCTGATAGATTTGGCGTTAGAGGTAAGAAACATCCATACATACATACAAACTTGCATTTACAATATTAGTGGGATACCAGAATACTAGGCATAAGGCAATTATTTTCAATTTCACTGACAAGCAGCTTTTATTTAGAATGTGGCATTTTATTTTTTTATGCTATTCTTGTCAGTATGGGTTGATCGGCTTTGCTCAACATAATTATGTATTGTAGTACCTAACTACTGTAACGTTTAACGTTTGACGTGTCCAAGTGTTCTGTATTGTCCTTAATGTGCATTGTTTGCTACTCAAATTTGTGGGTAGTTTTCTGTACAGTAAAAAAACAGTCTGATCGTCGATTTATTGTTGGTCTAGAAAACACCATACAAAATACTATGGAAGATATAAATTAGTATGATTTGGAAGATCGATTCCTCTTGGTCCGAGGCGACAATGTCGTCTGCATACCTGCGTGCCGCGCTGCGCCGCACATGAAACATATTAATAGCAGTTCGTCGCACCTATCGCGAGGAGAATTTGCGTGCCGATGCCTTGTCAATAATCATTAATAGATATTTCAGAAGACAATGCTATCGGCTAAGTATAGCGCGCCGTGACTAACGTTCCGTCGCTCGGGCGTCGGTTAAACACATGCCCAACTGTGTTAATCTTATTATGGCGACGATATTTATTTATGATCCAACCTGTTTGACAGGCGACGCTTTATTTCTCTATCGCCATCTATAACGACTTTCGTTCTTTCCTTTGCATTCTAATCGGTAAAAAGGTCACCATTTAGAAACATTAATTAATCTATTTTTATCGTCAGTTAGTAGCATGACAAAAAATTGCGCATAGGACCCATGTGCTCGCACATGTCGGAAGTCGTAACTCACAGTTATGATGCGAACGACACCAGTTTCATAAACATTGTTTTTCTTCGTTTCGCCCCTAATATTTATATTTATCAATCCATCTACACATTTATTTATAGTTCAAAATAGTGGGCATCCGAGGGTGCCCTGGGGTACGCCGTCATGACGATTTATTGTTTTCTTTGGACATAGTTTGGGGTCCTTGCGTGGACTCCTTAGCTGGATTTTAAGATTAGTTACTGCTGACCAAAAAGCACCAAACTTTTCCCATGAGTGTCTTGCTGTTATTAATAGAGCCTATCTAAAGTATTGCGGTTTTGCTTTGTTGTCACACCTGTCGTTTTAAATGAATAGTATAATAATAAAGTGGACTTTAACGCTGAAACATTTCAAATGCAATTATTTTAAGCAACTGCAACAAATGTACCTATCCATCGCAAGATTTCGTAGCAAGCAGAGTTTTGCTACGCAATAAAATAACATTGAGTAACCTTCTGTTATTTTAATATTCAATAACCTACAATTTCACGAAGACTGGTTTATTTTGGTTAGACCGCTGTGTAAATATAGGTATTATCTATTTTTAAAGTTCGCACACGTGGCTGCGACTGTAGAGAATTGGAGATTATTCTTAGGATTAAATATTGCTGCATAAAAGTTAGGGTGGGAACTTATCATAACTCATTTGTATAATCTGTGAATGTTTATAGACAATTAGCGAGAATCGTGAGGTGGCAGCGCCATCTGTTTGCTATAGTAGCGCGTGCGCAGATTGATCTCAGACGACCTTTGGGTCGCTGAACTCACTAAACGTTAGGTAATGTTTCATCGCGAATAGGTGTGAAATTTAATATCGAATCTATTTGTTTATTTTGTTATAATACCGTTGAGTTTATTAATTTATATAGTCAGATCGGCTAATGTTGCCGGTAGTGATATACATAATGTATATCACCAAAATTAATATTCGGTTCCAACGATCATCGAAGTCATTAGCCGATCTGACTATATAAATTAATAAACTCAACGGTATTATAACATGCCCATGTTTACTTGTATGCAGCTATGAAATATATAATCTAGAGGCTAGAATAATGTACAGTGGCCGTCAAAATTAAGTAACCCCCCAGCCGCGCCCGCTGTAGGGGATTTTAAACTAGGTGTCTTGTACAAGGGGGATATTTATCTATGACGCTGTCTGTACTAAGCTTGGATCTTTATGTATGCAATGTAATCGGTAGAGGCAGTTTAAAAGTAGAGATATTTGCGATACATATTTTCTCCGAGACCGTACCAGACGTCCGTAATCCGTCTTGTCAAAGATCAAGAAACATAGTCAGTGAAGTAACACGGCACTCTTCTCAATACTTGACATATTTATGTACACAGTAGGTGCAGCGCGGGACATATGGCGCGGCAATTTATGAACCCGAGGCCCCATTACCATTTTAAATATTATTTTTAGGGAATTTCGTGTCAGATCTCACTCTTCGCCGGCCCGTATATTAAGAGATGTGATCCTCTGATTAAGTCTCCCCGATATTTGTGAAGCTGCGTGCGCTCAAGTTTTCTGTTAATTAAGGAAACGTTGAAGTAATAAAGTGATCCGTCTTACGGTAATCGTAGAGTATTTCGGAGCTCCCCCTACAATGTGTGCTGGTGCAGTATGTCTAGAAAACAAATGGTCGTAATGTTGCGTTTCTAAGAGATAAGCAATTAAGTCTGGTCGAATGGTCGTGAACAGTGCGTTTGTGGATGGCGTAAGGCAAACAAAGCTGGGTCAACCGCGCCGTTAAAGTTTGTGAAACGGAAGCCGTTAGTGGCATGTGCGCCACTCGCTCTATCTGTCAATACAGCGATCGACGCGTGCGCCTCCGACGTCACTGCACTCAACCCTTACGCCACAGTTTAGTCCCGAACCTAAACATTGGGTCGAGGGCACAGCGCCTCGAACATATGGCAAACTACATTTACATATCTCGTTAATTTGAGGAAACAAATAAATATGTATTCGCAATAAACTGTTTTTGCCATTCCGATAAACAGAATTTAAAGTACCTAATAAGAACATACATACAAATTATTAAAAAAAAACAAAGCAATGGTTCAATAAAACAATGAATGACGCTAACCTTTTTCAGAAAAAAAATAGGGGTTTTTGTCGATTGATCTTGATAAAAGTAAAAACCCATGATTATATCAATGACACACAACTTATGAATTGTTATTCATGAGTGGTACTATTTGTCAACCAGTTTGAATAATATTCTCGTAGGTACATACAAGATCCTGATTACTGATCAGGCTCTTGAATGTACCATATGAATTAGGCCATAAAAGTATTTCAACTAAGTAATTCTTTGCTTAAAGGCTAGGTTTACCTTCAAGCAAAGAATTACTTAGAGAAAATGACATTATTGTAGATTATTACATGGGTTTCGCAAAAAGATTCTTTCTCATCTGCGAAATCCATGCTCTTTAGGGTCAAGCAAACAAACAAGAAAATATTGTCGCTTTTATAAGAAATCCAACTTAAGATCTTTATATATATTTATTTTAAAGCAACCTTTCAGTTATTGTGTCATACATAAAGTTATAAGTTTTGATCTTTTTATCTCGTTGTATATAGCTAAACTAATCGACAAAGTACTTTTATTTTCTTTTATTCAAAATATTAAAGCGCCATCTAGGTCAAATATGTAATACCAATGCTACGATAATAACTCAGCGTGATAAAATGTTGAAATGTAAAACTCAATGAGCTGTGCTCTCCTATGAAAAGTGGTCCAATAATAAATTATAATAAAGCACCGACCTATTGAAATATTGTGAGTGACGGCCAGTGATTCGTGACGATGTGACCGGACTCTGTGGTTGATGTCGTGTACTGTCGCGCACAGTGCGCGAGATGAGATCAGATGCCGTGAAAACGTCACAGCAGAAGTGGCTTGATCCCGAATTAAAATAAAGATAAAGATAAAAATACGTGTAAAAGATATAACACAAAAAAGTTGTTACATATATGTAAATTGAGAACATGTTAATGGTATATAATGGTAAACAAAAAAGACCACCACTCAGCGTATGCCCTGACATAATGAATTATGCCAGCGCTGGTCTTCCGTGGTTGCAGTTACACTACATTTTCTTAGACGGGTATTATGCATATTTTCGTCCTATTGTAATATTGGTTTATTAAAATTAAATTGACGTAAAATTGTGCGGACTAAAATTACATGAAATATATTGGTATCGATTCTCTTCCTAAATCGAATTATAATTAGCGATATGACGTTTTTAAATTTAGAGCTGTCAACGTAAACATAGGTGAAAAGCTAATTTTACGTTATTTTAGCTAATTTTACATTAGGAGCTCTAAATTTAGAAACGTCATTGTCTTTATAATTAGCTTCATAAAGTGCAACAACATAATCAAAACCATTATCTTAGTAGTTCTTGATTCAGGTAAATGTTAATACTCACTCACTATCCTTTCTTTACAGTATTCTTTTCCATCCACCTAGTCCGTACTACCTCAAAGAGAATTTCGAGTTTCTCTCAGACTCCCATTCCCGTTCCTTGCGCTCCTCTGAAACTCTGACCTTAAAAATTCCATCTCACTCAACTTCCTTCTATGAGAAATCCTTTGTGCAAGCTATTCGTCTGTGGAACACTCTCCCCCTGAACATCAGAAGTGCAAAATCTCTGCCTATTTTCAAAAATCTTGTATATCTGTATATGTATTATTTATCACTATAATTATTTTATAATATTATAGATATTTATTATAATGTTTTATGTTTATGTGTTATATTTTCGAGTAAAATACCTTTGTACCTAATCTAAGATTATTTACTTATTTATTCATGTTAGTTTTATTTCATTACTTAAATTTTACGCCACGATATAGCCTCCTTCATTTTCCTGTCCATCCCAAGGTTGCCTGGAAGAGATCGCTCATAGCGATAAGGCCGCCCTTTGTACTCCTGTTTTGTTTTTTACCTTATTTCTAAATTGTTTATGTTCTTTTAATGTGGTGTGCAATAAGGAGTTTTCTATCTATCTATGTTAACTGACGAGCTACATGATTGCTGATGATAGGGTTCCGTTGAAAAGTTATTTCTAATATTCTCGCATTGACTTCCTTAAAAAGTACATATATATAAATAGGGTAGAAATAAATAGTTAATCATACCAAAGGTTTTAACGACTCGATCACTTATTTAAATGTTTTGTTGTTCACTGTAGTCAACTCATTAAACGGAAATATCGATTTCATCGCCGCTTCTACAGGTACAATATTCACACAAAAGCCATATCGCTGGTGACTGTCATTTTTAGGATTCCGTACCTCAAAAAGAAAAACATAACACTTATAGGATCACTTTGTTGTCAGTCTGCCTGTCTATCTGCCGGTCTGTCTGTCTGACTGTTTTTCTTTCAATCAATGCCCTATAACTTTAGGAACGCTCAGAGTTATCAGGTTCAAATTAAACCATCTATCCATCTCTACAGCTGTAAGCTGTAAAAACATCAAACTATATATATATATATATATACAGGGTGAATTTTTGAGACGGGACAGTAAGGGCAGGTACCTTAACCGTTATAGTTACAGGAAAACGTTTTTAGAAGACTATCCATAATTTTTTAAGATATTCTGAACTGCATTTACAGATTTTGGAAAAAAATTACAGTCAGCAAGAAAATGGTCATTTTACACAAAAACTTTTTTTGATGCCAATCGATCCTCTTTCGTATTAGGATTAAAAGTCTCTACTGGACCGACTGAGGTTTGAGTACTAGAAATGTCAGAAATTGCGAAAAACTTTTTATATACTATAATATACTTTTGTAGATTTTTCAAACATTTACAATCTTGTACAAAAGAGAAAAAACTGAAAGCCAATGAAAATGAAAAATGAAAAATAATTTATTACAGTGAAACAAGATGAAAATAATACACATTACTTAAAACTAATTACACTGATAACACTGAGACTACATATACGAGGTACCTATCAGTTTCCTCACTAGGCGAGGAATAGGAAAGTACATTTTTATTTTAATCTCAATAAAATCTTAGTCTTTATGCAAGGAACGGGGGTTAAAATTTTGTGAGTTTTGCACCTATGTTACATATAAAAGGGCTTCATTTGCACAAGCTTAAACATAATTTTATATTATTTTTATGATGTATTATAGTTTTCTATTTATGACGAGGAATGAAATAATACGTTTTGGAAACTGAATTTCGGGAAAAGCTCGGAAAAAACTGCGAGACTCGATTCCTGAACTATTTATAATTAGTACCTACAAATTTGTACGGAACGGTGGGCGAGTCCAACTCGCACTTTGCCGGTGTTTTTGTAATAAATTCCACTTTGCTAACTGGTTTAATCTATATTTGAATTTACATATTTTTTAAATAACTATTAAGAATACCACTAGATAACAACTGGTTCAACCTTCAATATTTTACCTAATAACCAAATATAAAACAAATTGAAAACAAAAACTTTCTTCCAACACAATGATTCAAAGTCAACCCTTCAGTAGCATCGCGATGGGACCTACTGAACCAAATCGTAACAGGGTCACGAAAACCCCTCCGTAAAAATAAGTATAACCGTATTCAAAGGAAATATAAATACTGTCCAAAGGCGAATATTCGGCGATCCCTCACACAAGTGGGTAAGACGACTTGAATTTTTAATGTTACACTCAGACCGCTGCAAACCGTAACAGTTTCTTGTCATTGGTAGAGTGGAGATGTGAAATAAATTTTGCAGAGTGGCCCCATCTTTTCGTCCAACATAAATCTTTAATGCGGACACAGGGTACACTTCATATATGGCGTGTCTAATGCTATTTGTGTGCTAAGTATGAAGCTTTTACTTTGTTTGAGGCCAACTCATAAAAGCCATACGTAGAAGATAAGTAAATTGTGTTGCCAGTGCAATAAAACAGCTCTACGAGTAAATTAATGGTGACAACTAAGTATTTTAACAATGCCAAATGAATAACATTACATTTTATTGTAAAAACTGTATTGATAAGCTATAATTTCAAGAGTCTGTTTAAAATAACCTTGAGCGTGAATTAACTTCCTTGTATAGAGGCCGACAATAATGATTAAAACAATAGTACGAGTACTATTAGTTTTTATTTTTCGCGGAAATCGAAGGCCATGTGCAACAATACACAAAACAAAGTTGACGCGTTTCGTCTCGCCATATAATTTCAGTAATCAAAGGCAACGTCACTGCGAGGCGCGGTCCGGAATCGATTAAAGCGTTCCATTTCCGGTGTTTTTATAGGGAATAATTATTGGAAAACTGATCAAACAATCAAGGACCACTGATTTCCGTCATTGAGCTGGTTTCAATAAGAAATCGCTTCATAGAGCTGCTGATAATCCATCTGTATACAGCCAACTGTGACGCTTCCTCTATTTTTATTACTTGTTTGATAATTTATTTTTACAATGAATAGTTTTTCCTTATCGGTCCGCCTCGCACCTGCTTCTCGGATGAGAGCGGGCGGCGGTTCTAATTATTAGAAGATAGTTTTTACACGATTTAATATTGCGACTAGGGAAGTAGTTCACTGAGATTACGAAAGTGTTTTTGTCAAACTTTTTGATGAGTTTGTGGATGGCAGTCATATCATGAATGCCGGAACGTTTCGTAAACGGAACTATTGACCGACAAATTCTATATTTGTACGTTATCGTAAATTATTTTATAGTCTCAATTTAATAATATATTAGTTTTTTATTTGTGTGTCAATGTATAACCATTGAGATTATAATGAACATCAAAGTGTCAGTGGAATGGTAATGGGCGCGCGAGACGTCACGGCACGGTGTAAATGAACACGCTGCTAATGGACTATTAAACCTCCTACCGCTAATTATTAATATTTTATTTTTATTGCCCACCTCTGTCCAAATTTAACGACCACTTTCCGGCCCTGAACTATAATGTTAATATTTCAAATGACAATATTTGTTTTTCGTTGACTGACATTTTAGTCAATGTGTCATAAACGGACCCTGTTAGCTCAATTACAGAATGACCCTGTATTATATTACTGTAGAGATGTTATAATAACTGTAATATAAAAGGTGATAATAATTTTTAATACTTATTTTTAAATGAAATATGATATGCGTTCACGTATTCAAATGTTAGCGACCGACGATATTGAAATTGACTCGACATAGCTGATAATTAACGACATGATAGTTTGTCCAAAATTTTGTCGGTTATTATGAGCTATTTAACACGTGCTCTAAATCACTTTCATGCTCGATCTGTCAAACTTATCCGAGATGTCAAGGGTTGACAGAAGTTCGTGGCATCCGGTCTGACCTGCGGATAAGCCATTACAATGTGGGACAACAAGTTTAAAAGAATGGAAAATCAACCCAGAAGCTTCGACATACGGAGTGATTTTCAGTGAACTATAGTTTGCTACTTGTAACATTACGGCAACTCTATCCCTGGACGTCACTTTTCACTGAGCATCGATATAACTTTCCCATCACTGAACTTTGAACTTTCAGTAACAGTAAGTAGGGTTGTTTTCCATTTCGAGTAAATTATCATAACTTCAACAAACGGAAGGAACAGCTCAGTGTGTGGCTCTACATTTGTGTTATTAAATGATTTATGGAGGAGGATTACTGGGAGTGTTTTGCCGAACAATTTTGAAAGTTATTAGTATCCAGCGTTGGGTGTGGTATTCCTTGTGGGGTTTTGTTGGTTAATCATGCGCGGTACTGCCGTGTTGATCTCGTAGTAATTGAGTTAACTGACGCGCTGATGACTTATTTGACAGAGTGAGTCGTGTGTTTCGTCCACGTGTATTATCGTAATCTGCGAGGGATCAGATGAAATGTTTGTTATTATTAGTCATGTATAATATACACAGGTTTTGATTAGGCGTCAAACGAGAGACATGACTTAGATCAAGACATTTCAATACGGACATACATCTGTTAAAGTTTGTTAAAGGCGTTACTTTAATTTTATTTTTCAGCCATTGAGACATAATTGAAACCAATTTGAATATTAAAAAAAAACATGAATATAAGAAGTAAAGCAAAAATAGAATCAAAGATCAAAAAATCTCGATTGTCGAGTAGTACCTATCAAGCATGTTTTCAATAAACATACAATGTCTAAATACATCATCATCATCATCTCAGCGGTAGGACTGCTGTCTACGTTTACTGCTGGACAAAGGCTTCCCTCATGGACCTCCGATATCATGAGGGTTGGCGAACGCAGTAGGGACGTTCATACACGGAAAGCCTGCCCATCAACCGGAGGTAACCCTTGGCAGATTCTTACTGAATCCACGGGCGAGGAGAGGCAACCGTTTACTGCCGACACCCCACGGCAGTCAAAATACAATCGAACAAAAAAGTAGAGAGTAGGAAAGTCCATTGTCGTTTCATCCAGGGCGCATTATGTTACCACGTCGAGATATCAAATTGATAAGTGGCTCACATTCGCGGGCGGGCGGGCGAGGCATTATGAAATTGGCCATACGTTAGCCGCCGTTACTTCCGATAAAATATGACCGTTCCACCCGCTCATATCTGTCGAACTACACGGAATTACGAAGCAAGTAATAGCTGTTTCTTTTCAATTGATTATTAGAGTTTTTCCGATAATTCGAATGGATTAGGTACTCCGCCGTGGGGTGCCGGCAGTAGAATGATATCCCTCCTCTCATGCCCATGGATGCAGTAAGAGCCTGCTAAGGGATACCTCCGGAAGATGGGCAGCAGCGTCTATCCGTGTATCAACATCCCATACTGCGCTCACCAACCCGCCTGCCAAGCGTGGTGAGTATGGCAACTACCCCTCATGGAGATCGATGAGGGAGGCCTGTGTTCATCAGTGGACGTTTTATGGCTGAAATGATGATGATGTGGTACTCGCAGCACACATGTGTTTGTAGTGTTTTAAAATCGCTATAGTTTATTTAAGGCTATATTATTCTTGTTAATAAAAGGCTTTCTAGACAAAACTGAGTGTTTTACGTCTTTATAATTAAGATCCAAACTGAGTTACGCGTATATAACCAAGGTCGGAGAATAACAGAACACTTCTCAGACTTACAGCAATAAGTTGAAATTTTTTCATTAAAAATGTAAAAAAAAATTCGCTGTAATTTTTTTAAGTCCATAATCTTATTTTTAAAGACTTTCTGAACCAAGCTAAGTGTTATTGAGTTACGCGTATACAAAAAAAGGTTGGAGAATAACATAACACAACTCAGACTTCAGTACCACTAAGTTGAATTTTTTTACATATTTTCATTAAAAACGGTGAATATCTTTCGCTTTCTTTATTTTAAGTACCTAAGTTAATCTTGTTTTAAAAGACTTGAAGACCTAACTTGTAGTTTTCGTGGTTATTATTCAGATCCCAAAATTATTGAGTTATATGAGAGTTATATAACAAGGGTTGTAAGCACTAAGTTGAGATTCTTGACATTATTAATTAAAAACTGTGAAAAAATCGTCAAGTACGAATCAATGCATAAACGTCGTTTTCAAGTAACTCCTTACGAATATATAGTACTCCTAGGTAATTAACTAACTAAGGAGTTCATAAGTTGATAGTTTCTGCGAAATCTTGCAGGTTTGAAACTCGCAAAGTTACCGCATCCGTATGTTGGGGTGGGTTTTCGTGGTTTAACTCGGAATTTTCTTAGTAAGCTCACGTTCTAAGCTACACCCATCATTTTGCTTACTGTGATCAATAATTCTACCATTACCTGCTTCTTGCTCTTAGCATTTAACCGGTCTCGATAACTCATACCTATTTAAGTTATTGCCATAATAAATTAACGACTTTGTTTGTTTTATAAAATTTGGGTTCAATGTAGGTTATATCACTTTTGAATAAGATTTTTTTGTAGGCAACTGATGCCGTGGGGTGCCGGCAGTAGAGTGTTACCCCTCCTCTCATGCCAGTGGATGCAGTAAGAGCCTGCTTAGGGGTACCTTCGGAAGATGGGCAGCAGCGTATTTCTGTGTATCAACATCCCATACTGCGTTCGCCAACCCGCCTGCCAAGCGTGGCGAGTATGGCAACTTCCCCTAATGGAGATCCATGAGGGAGGCCTGTGTTCAGTAGTGGACGTTTTACGGCTGAAATGATGATGATGATGAACTGTAGGCTAAACAAAAATGTGGTTTTAAGTTATTGCTCAAGACATAGAGGTTTAATGGCTGCTAAGTTTTTAAATAAGTAAAAATATATTTCGGAACAGGTAAAATAATGGAAAGCTTCCAATGCAAATGTTGTTCCTGCAAAAGTTTAAGATTAAACTGTGAAGTAGTTATGGTATACTCGTGTAGGTATCAAGGGGATTAATCGAGAATTCATCAAGACCCTGACCGGTAATTTATTTTAAGTTCTATAAAAGTATAGATCTTAATATGTAACAGCGAGGCTGTCATTAATTATACTAATGTTATCGTATAAGTATAATATCAAGTTACTAAAAGGATTTTACGTTCGAGGCTTCTGCCACCATCATTCTGAATTGATATCCGTCTTTACTGATAGCATTTACCTATGTTTAACTAGCTTACTGTCCGCAGCTTTATACACAGCGGTAGATAAAATCATCGCACAAGTTTTTAACTCATCTATTTAGGATACACCGGACGAGGTTATGTTTAAAAAATAATATAAGTTAAAACAATACCTACAGACGGACAGACCAACGGAGAAGATGAAACGATAAGGGTTCATTTTAACATTTTGGCTACGGAACTCGGAATTAGTCTTATTAATATTTCAATTTCTTTGTAAATAATTAAAAATAAAAATTATGCTTGGACACTCACACAACTCCGTTTAGTACCAAACTAAGCAGAGCTTGTACTATAGAAACCAGATTGATAGAAACTTAAATACCTTATATTATATACGTACTTATCATAAATAAAAAAGTACCCAGACCCGGGACAAATACCTGCAGAAGAATTGATTGGTTTAAGTTAATTTTAGTAATTTTTGTATTGTTCTGTATATGTAAACAAAAGCTTACACAATAAAGAGTTTATCTATCTATCTATCTATCTACAATCATTGTTGGCGGATGTAGAACCTGCTACCTCCAGCGTATCATTCGGCCATTGGGATGTTATTTAGCTTAGTTAGATGATACCTTATCATAAGTTTCTAGAGCATGCTCACGGCTCGTAATTTACTACAATAATTTAAGTTTGACTTATGTGATATTTTGTAATTTTTTAGGGCAAATAAACATTCCTTAAACCGAAACCGAATTATACCAACTGAGCCACGGAGGCAGTCATGACTAAGCTTCGTTTTTACACTAGTTACGGCTTATTACTACATTTCAAAACGCAGCTTTACGTAACTCTATGCAGAGATTTAATTTCGGAATAAATGGATATACTCGTAAAAGCGCATAGACCACAGTCCCAATCTTCCGTTCCGTTCGAATGTCAATCCGCTTTCCAAATAAAAAGAAAATGGTATTGCACAACACGGCCCACCAGATATATCGTAATGAATAAGGCTCAATCCAGTGGTTAGTTTCCTATCTCTAACATCAGATGCATTGCAATATATCACAGTTACTACGTATTCACAGTACACTTACGCAGAACGAGAAGTTAACGTAACTTGCATAAAACATGAATAGTAACATCGGAAAATGTGCAATGATTTGAGTCTTTTTAAACCCCGACAAAAAGTGGGGTGTTATAAGTATGACCGCTATGTGTGTGTGTCTGTGTGTTTGTTGCACCGCTCTTAAACGAGTGAATTTGCGAGTGCGATTTGCATGCATTGTTTTTAGTTAAAAGCAGGTTTTCTGGCTTTGGTTCTTATTATTTATTTTATTTATTTTTCAGCCGTTATTATCCCACTGCAGGGCAAAGGTTGGTTTGGTTTGGTTCTTAAAAATGTTTTATCAAAATCGGTTAAGAAGTTTACAAGATATGGGGGTGAAAGAGGGGATAAAGTTGAAAACTGTTTTCGACGTATAATTAACGTGAGGTAAATATCCCGTACAAATTGCATATAGTGTTCACAACCATCATAGTTTTAAAAGTTATATCACTATTTGCATTCAGATGGCATGATTTGATGAAAACGAACTGATGAAGAAGGCCATAGAAGAAAACCTTCAATGTTATTTCACGGTTAGCGATATCAAGATATAGTCAAGATAGTTGACTAACTCATCAGCATCATCAGGTCATTGAATGACCGTTTATTTTTAAATTATGTACAGAATTATTATTTGTTTAAAACATCTTATTTTATTTGTCCACTGTTGAAAAACAAGTTAGCTTACCTACTGGTTCTGTTTGAGACTACTGAGTGTTTAACGTAAGGGGTAGCTGTAGGGGGTACAGTCGGTCAGTAAGGTCGGAGATTTATACCCCCATAACCCGCTTCCTACTCGGTAAATCGCTCAGATATATAGACGATATAATTTTCACCGTATATTTTTAAGACTTCTTTAATATCGAAATGGAAAACGTATGATCATTATGACCCATTGGCAAACAATAATAGCATGACGTTTTTGACGGTAATAATAATATTAAGAAAAGTAACAAAATTATTAGGGGTTAAAAGTATGAAATTGCCGATTTGTACTGAAAAATTGAAATTAGTTTTTTTTTAATTTAACATATGTATATATTTAATCAAAATAATTACCATTATTATCTATACATTGCTGCCATCTAATAGGAAAGTCATTTATACCTTTGCGATATAACTCTGGTGATCTAGATTCGACAAACTGTGTGAAAGCATTTTGTACTGCCTCAATTGTCCAAATCACGAAAAAAATGGTAGCCCGTTGGAGCAAGGTCTGGCGAATACGGAGGGTGACGAATGGTTTCTAATTGCATTTCCTGTAGAGTTAAAACGGTTTCTCGTGCTGTATGAGGTCTCGCGTTATCATGGAGCAATAATGGTGAAGATCGATTCATGAGTCGGGGCTGTTTCACTGCTAATTTTGCTATCATTGTTCGGAGTTCGGCACAGTAGACATCTTCCGTTATTGTTTGACCAGATCGGAGAAAGCTATAGTGAATAACACCATGCTGAGACCACCAAACAGTTATCATTAGCTTTTTATTGGTAAGCTTTGCTTTAGGACACCATTTCCTTCACGAAAGCGTTTAAACCAAAATCGCACAGTGCGTTCATTAGCAGTCCCCTCTCCAAACGCAACATTGATATTGCGAGCTGTTTTTGCCGCGTTAGTTCCGCGTCGGAACTCGTATTCAAAAATCACTCGAATTTTCGAAGTATCGATCTTTCTTGTCTAAGCTGAATAAGAAAAACAACTGAAAGTCGATAATCGAATGTTGCACATATTTTAAAAGAAGAACTTCATAGGTACCATGTGAAAAAAGTATTACACAAAAATCTGCAACTGAAGGTTCTATGTCAATTCGAAGTACCTATTACAGTAAAACGGTGATTTCATACTTTAACCCCAATTATTTGGTTACAATAGAATACAATAATAGTTATCCAGATCGCTATTATATTGTATTATGATATTAGGGGGCGAAACCCCCTAATTTGCATAACGCTGTCTGTCTGTCTGTGTATTTGACGATTACAACCGAACGCGTTGACCGATTTACATGAAACCTTTTTTGTTAGCACCGTCTTAATGAGAGAAGGTGACTGATTGATTTTGGTGACCCTAAGGTCACAGGGACCGGAGTTATAGTGACCTCAAAAGGTCACCCAAAAAATAAGTCTTCAAATGGCCGAAAACGTCCAAAAATCCAAATGTGCCATTTTTGACCTTTGGTGACCTTATGAGGCCTTTGACCCCTTTTCTGGTACCCCCGTACCAATTCTAATTCTAGGGGGGGGTTACCAGATCTGCACTGACGTCCCGCATTGGGGTGTACCGTACCAATGCTTGTGTTTACTAATCCGAAAGGGGGTGACCTATATACATATATATAGGTAGCCTATCTATATATAGTGTATATATATAGGTATATATAATATTTAAGTATGTATATATATATATATATATATATATTCAAATAATTAGTAGTATAGTGGACGTCCTATGGTTGAGATGATGATGATGAGATGGTGCTGTGTAAAATGTCCATTAGGTATTGTTTATAACATATTTGACTCATTGAATTAATTGACAATATAACGTTTAAATATATTAAAGGTCGCTTCATCTAATATTACAACATTAAACTATTCCATGACTTATTAAAATATGGATATCGAAATGACCTCTATGCATAATTAACTTGAAATCGAAACATTCCATAACTATATGATTTATACTCACTTAATTCGTTTGGTGGAACGTGAATAAGGCATCAGTTCATAGAAAAGATGCTTATCTGATAAAAATATTATAAATCATACCTATTAATGTTTCTGATGGCATAATTGATAAGGACTAGATTCTTAAGTTTGTATAACCCATAGCGCGTCCGTGGTTAAAAAAAAGTAAATATAACCTAACTAAAGAAAAAAGTTAATTTTTTGGTGGACTATTTTACACTGAGCCATCACAATAATCGCTTTTCTTAAGAGCACTAGCAGACTGATAGAATATTTAATGTGCTAACGCATATGTATTAGGAAATTAACCATTGCGCACTGTGCAATATGCATTATGACGTTTTACGTAGCTACTTTATAGCGTCTCAGATATCTGGTGTTTGAATTCCTTCTCTATTATAGCTTGGTTCTAATTTTTTTGAGGCTAATAACCTAACGCTTGTAACTCTGCCTTCCACTTATGAGACCAAGTTCAAACGTTGTTCTGAATATTTGGCCAAACACCAACAATTTAGGTGTATTCCCGGTGTCCCCGTACGCCATGTCCCCGTCACGGGGACAGCAGGACGTGATTAAATTTCTTTCCCGTTGTCCCCGTAAAGTAAATTCGGGGACGGGGACAACGGGAAGTAAAAGTTTTACGTATCGTTGTCCCCTTAAATCTGTATTTCTTTTAAGAGCTTACTTTTTAGCGTAAGAAAAGAAAAGTGAAATAAAACAAAATTTATTTGTACCTATGTATTAACTACTAAAAGAAAATTAACCGTTTTTTTAATACCATGTTAGGGGACATAAAATTTTCGTTGTATTGCTGGTGTATTGCGTAATATGTCCTAAGATACTAGACCCAAACCAGCCCAACTCCTTAAAATAATGATTAGGACTACGAGTAGTAAATATTTTTATAATACATATTACACATACCTATTTCTGCCACCAAGCAGTAATGTCTACATTGCTATGTCTTGAGGGGTTAGAGGGCCGGAGAAATTCGGGTACATGAGACCTTACAACTATATGTCTCAGTATTAACATACATATAACCGGGTATTTATCGCGTAAATTACCTTTATTATTTCCCGACGTTTCGCTTGGATTGCACCAAGCATGGTCCCGGGAAGACTGACGTGATGGAGGTACCGCAGCAAAGCGAAGGCGTTTGTTGAACTACCCTCACTTGATCTTCATAAAAATTATTAGGGCCGGTTCCCACTGGGACAGCACACTACACTGACTGTATCCACATACTGAGTTGATTTTTCACGCCGAGTACACTTTGCTATCACTGGATTCCTTGAGGCAGAGAGTCTGAAACCGTCTTCACGATTGAAATTAGGATGCTTCCTAATCTCAATCGCTTCCCGAACCATTCTCTTATAGTAGTGCCTCTCGTTGGCTAGGATTTTTGGGTTGTGTAATTCAATCCAGTGATTCGTTTGGCCTATGTAGGAGCGCCCACAGCTGCAATCGATCTTATAAACACCAGGAACCTGCAAGGGTACTACATCCATAAAAACGACTATATGTCTCAGTCTCAGGGTAACAGGCGCAATACAATGCAGCGTTGGTCACGAGCTTAATGAACGTGATCACCGCGGTTGCAGTTGTGAGTTTACCCCCAAACATAAGGTTGGCCTTTGGCTTGTCTCGTCATTAAGTCGTATAAAAAATTACGGCAAAGGACACTGGGCCGTTGGCAGCATTTCATGAGCATCTCTGTAGGTAATGTAGATGATTTTTAGCCCGTTCTCCCACTGACATATGGAAATAGTTGAGATCGCACAGGTGCCATTAGTACGTAGCGTTTTGTCCGCGCCATGGTGGGCGCCTATCGCGAGTAACTAAAAAGGTGTCGTTAGTGATGGCATTCAAACATCATAAAGATGTCAGGTGGCTGTTACCCGATTGTGCCTATCTGTGTCTAATAGGCCACGCGTAAAGTAAAGATAGCATTAGTTTATTGTGGTCGTTTTTCGTTGAACTTTGGTCTTCGAAATTGTGTTTTCGGTAGGTGATACTTATACCTAAAGTTTTCCATATTTCAATAGTCATCATCATCATTTCAGTCGTAAAACGTCCACTACAGAACACAGGCCTCTCTTATGGATCTCCATGAGGGGTAGTTGCCATATACTCACCACGCTTGGCAGGCGGGTTTACGAGCGCAGTTTGGGATGTCGATACACGGAGACGCTGCTGCCCATCTTCCGGAGGTATCCCTTAGCAGGATCTTACTGCATCCACGGGCAAGAGAGGAGTGGCAACATTCTACTGCCGGAATCCTACGGAAGGTATTTCAGTAGTAACAAACTTATTTTGAAAAATCTAATAGGAAAGTAAATACACAAAGTGGACAAAAAGCCGTTTCAGCGATTCGTTGCGATTATATAATGCCTTATCATCACTCAAAGTAAATATAAAATAAAGTTTATTTAACAATAGTGAAAAACACTGAAATAAGTTGTAATATTTTTATACATCGAATGAGCAGATATTTACTATGACGAGTGTACCTTGATGAGCGCTGTTCCCTGCACTAGATCTCTGGAAGGAGTCTGTGTTGCGAGGTCACAGTGGGTCTCTTATCGGACTCTCTATCATGACTTTGTCGAACTTTGTACAAAAAGAAAAAAAAAAGAAAAATTAAGAAGGTAGTAAGAATTTATGAGAAAGTAGTTTAATTTTTATCGGAAATAAAACAAGACGAAACAAACAACATAAAAATATAAATAAACAAAACAAATTAAGTCCTCGAATGTTTGTCAGTGTGTTGCGTTGTGCCTGTGCGGAGTGTATTTGCGGTGTAACTGTACATACATAATAATATACATACATATATAATTAATTTGTTCTACATATGTAAGCGGTATTAAAATTTAGTCCATCATTTTGTCTGTTTCGTCATAAGTTAGGTTTTTTAGGTTATCATTACATAATCTTTTAATATCTCTGTTATTTCTATCTACTATTGTTACTACTAATTTTGTTGTAGAATTTAGGTCCCAATAAAAATGCCGATTTCAAAATTTTGTCTTAGTACGTCTTATCTAAACAAAAAAACTACGTCTTTTCTCCGTTTCTTAGCCCAAGATTTTACCTTTATCAAAAACACACCAATAAATAATTCTGCCATCAGCAGAATTTTGGTATGCAATGTAAGACCAACTTGTAGTACTTACCTATGCGTTTAACTTCAACAAGGCCTGCAAACTTAAGATCATAAATAAATTACTTTGGTTAGAAGTTTACAATCTTATGAGTACTTATTGGTGTATTTTTAGTATAAACTAGTGTTGCTAACTGTACTGTCCTATAATCTCTTCATAAGTCACAGCCAACCATTGTCAAGGCTTATCTTGTAATTTTTGATAGCCACCAGTCACTTTAACACTTTGAATAGTTTCGGATGGTAGTTTTATTTATTTTAATGGCACCTCGGCTGTTAGAGCATTCCACTAATCAGGAGAGTGCACTTTCAAATGAATATGATGAGTACTCAATGTAATTGATTGTACTACGTCTTGGCATGAGAAGGCGGTTCAAATAATGTAATCTTGTTTTTTATAGTCACAAAATTTAATTATAACAAACTTACTTTAACATAATTTCGTTTAATTTAGCTAACTATAATAAAGGAATTTTGTTAAGATAAGTTATAATAGAAGTGCATTGACACTGCTACGCAGATTTCCGCTTTTTGTGATGTAAAAGTATTTTTTTATAATGTCATGTTTTATGTGCCCAAATAAACGTTTCTTGTTTGTAATATTGACCTGCTACAGCTTGCAGTATTATTGCATATCTACATTCCAAACCTCATCTCAGAGCGGCCATTGTCCAGCAGTGGACAATGGCCTTCCTAATGGATCTAGATGTACTGATCATGAGAGGGTTATTGCCATACACGCATGGCAGGCGAGTTGGCGAGCGCAGTACGGGTTGTTGATACACGAAAAGACGCTGCTGCCCACCTTTTAGATGTATCTCTTGGTAAATTCTTACTGCATCCACGGGTGGGAGAAGACGGGCAACATTCTACTGACTCTACTGTTCTTAGTTTAACTTAATAAATTATGCAAGCATTTCCTTATTTTGATACACATTGAATGTGTATTCTGCCATGAATATCTTCGATCCTATCAATAACTCTTTGCTACTGTAATAAAAGCAAATAAAGAAGCTAAAAAGCGCTCACGTATTCAGAGCTGTAATGTTCCAATATAAGTAACATAAAAATAAAATATGAATACCGTAAAAGCGTACCAAATCTCTGTAATGACAAGGAATATTGTTATTCGGCTCCCCCAGTAATGTTTATGCTTGATTTGTCACTACAATCGGCGAGCGGAAATTTTAATTTATGCGCTAGAGATTGTTTGTTTTTATGTTATCGCTACTTTTTATATCACAAAAACATTGTTCCAATCGCGGAAGTTACGAAAATTTGTTTTTGCCGATGAAAAAGACTGTTGAACTGTTATTCGTACAATTTTAGTTTCAAATTAGCCTTGCCAGACATAAAAAATATTAGTAGAACGTTTGTGAAATATCATCCAATTGATGTCCGTGGCTAATCGCCCATACTGCAGCATTCGACACGCCGAGAAATTTAATCTGGAGAATGACATTGCTGATGTGTTTATTTCAATTAAATCTTTTATCTTCTGTGATTTATGACAATGCAATGAAGCGTGCAACTGAAAACTTTTAATAGGCAAATAATTAAAATCTTCATCTACTTGACCTCTGTACTTATCAGTCTGATAAATTGTATATGTAATTATTGTTGTTGGTTTAAAACGAAGAGTCAGCGGCCATCGATTGTCCACGCGCCAGCGGAAGTGGAAATTTGAACCCTGCTAGGCTCCGACAACCGTGACTGAACCCACAAATGGTTTACCCCACGTTTGCTTTTTATAATGTCCATTGTCTCAATAGATTGAATAGAAAGTCAAATCCGTGGATTTAAATAGCCGTTTTCGTTACTGGTTTTAATGTTTTCTTTACTGTAACTGAACATTGTCTTTCCATAAAGCACGTTTTAAATTAAGATGCAGTAGCGCGTGTGCGGTGGTATTTCCAATACAGTCGTCGTAGCAAAATACCGGAGAGCAGGCGTGTCGGTACAATGCGTATCTCGATCAAGGCGTTCCGAGAAAAGAAGAGACTGCTACCAAATATCATGACTGTCGTCTTACAAATGAGAAAATTTCGCTCTAATTATTTATGAATGTGTTATCGTCATATCTCCGGAGCTCACGATCCAGCCCCCGCTCCGTGCGCACGACACGAGCAAAACCGCAATTAGCAAATGTGCCTTTCTTTGTTCTCTCGTACGCTGTGCCATCGGTTTGCATCTATTACTACAATACGAGTTTATGCGACAGCGTCGATGTCGAGCGTCGTTAATAAACCTCCATTACTTTCATTAGGGGTATCTTGGAGTGGTCGTATCGAGACGTCGGCGGCCGGCCGTCATGCCAGCGACACGTGAAATTAAACGCGATGACAGTATCTGGGCGCGCGCATCGCGTTCGCTGCTCGTTCCTCGCCGCTCGCCGCTATCCGCGAGCTCTACGCGCTCACTTAATTGCAAAATGCCAATGAATGTCGATAAATATATTTTAATCTGTACACCGAGCTCTGTCATCCGCGCGATCCTAAATCTCGTTATGGACACGACTCCAATAGGTACCTAGGCATATGTTATAAATTACGTTTCAGATTATCACATGATCCAATCGTAAATTAAGACAAGATACATAATTAAGGTGAATAAATAAAATGGTTGGCATTTCGACGGGAGCACGTTCGATTCCGCCGAGAGATATTCCCTCCATTTTGAGCTATCAGTCCCTCTTAATAAAGTGTAGTTTGATTCGTTACATTTAATTGCGATTCAATCGCCAACAATATTGAAGGAGCCGGGAGTGCGGGGGCGGGCGGGCTCTGAATGTCACGACAACATTTTTAATTACGTCCGAGATATCATCTAAGAACTGCACTCCATGCGGTAGAAGACACATCGAGAAATTACAATTCAATAATTATTTCCTCTTGAATATTTTTAATTAATGACGGTTTAACTGTTGTTTAACATGAAAGCAACCGCCGGCTGTGTCGTCGATATTCACTTTGCGCGTAGAACGGCTACACGAGTATATTTTTGCTACAGATGTAACTGCTTTTCATGAAATTGATACACATGATAAATTGCATTTAGATGAGGGGATGTATATCATGGTGATTGATGGTGTTTAGCCAAATAACTTAAAATCAGTATTGGTTAGATGGGTTAGGCTTGCCCAACACCTGCATCATCCTCTCAGCTATGTCAGCTATTGGTCACAGGAAATAATAGGTCAATACGTCTAAATCTCCCCAACCAAGCCGCGGATTTCCTCACGATGTTTGCCTTCACCGTTCAAGCACGTGTTAAATATGCACATATGTTTTTATGTAACATAAATCCATCGGTGCACGGCCAGTATCGAACCCATGACCTTCGAATTACCATCTAAAATAGGCCTTACTTTTTATGATGGCCCGTTTAGAAAGCCCGTGAGTATGGCTGGAGTACGCGGAGCGTGACAGCGGAAGGTAGCCGGATGGCCGTTGGTAGCGCACGCCGATGCCGTCGATATGATCCCAGGTTATTTTCGTTCTTCTAATGCGTCTTCGCTGTCGTTCCGAGCACAATTAAAAATACAAAAAGTGAAACGTTTGTTTGAGACGTTCATTGTCTCCGTTATTAATAAATTCATTTTACTGAGTCGACGTGTATTTTATTCGCTTTAAGTGGTTTCACATTGTTTTATATTTATGTGCGGTTATTTTAGGCGGAGACATTATAATGCAGTTTGTGGGGGAAGATGTGAAACGGCTCACTCTTGCTCCATTAGGGATATTTGAAACTTGAGAGTGCACTCATAAATTCACTTTGTTGGTAATAATATGCGGCACGTGTTCTAAGAATAACTGTCCATTGTTTCATTATGAAATTCCTTCAGTTTATTGACAAAATGTTCTGTTCTGAAATTATAAGGTTAACCTAGTCTTACCTATTATTTATGACATATCCTAATTTTAATTTGTCTGTAAATGATATAATCACCTATCTCTATTTCTATTGAGATAACTACTTAAGATTCTCGTATCCTCATACCTTCGTCGACATAGAAACGGCGACTCGCAGCGAAAGACACGTCGTGGCTTTAGCAGTGCATTTACTTTATTACTCTGATATTTTACAGGTAGTGCTCTTAACTTCCATATGTCCCGCTTTTATAGTCCGTTGTACGCGTTATGGCCTAATGTCACGTGATGCTCTGATTTGAGAGTCTTATTTCGGAGTGTCTCTATGTAGAACTCACATAAAACGTAGATTACTACCCAATTTTGGGCTTGGCTTTTTGACTTTACGGTTTGCTTTTAACACACGCGAGAAGAGCCTCCTTACATATCAAGACCATTGTTTGGTTTGATCTATGGTACCTACACTACTACTTCAAATCAAATTTAGTATCCATCAATATGTTCGAAAAAGTATCAACGCCTAAACGAGGTTAAAGAAAGATTTTGGGAAGGTCTTAATACCTGAAAGCCACAAGTGTGTGGGGTTGCACATCTACATGGTTTTTACTCCCAATCTTGTTAAAAATATCAAAGCAAAAGGCACTGCAGGCTCATGAATTTCCCATTCAAAAAAGATAGAGGCCACGCAACAAAGTGAAACAAGATCCACTCTACTAATCCGACAAAAGCGAGCCTTGTTACCCTTCAAATTTATTTATAAGAAAACTCTCGGACAAGTCGTTAATACCTATAAAGTAGGGGCGAGAGAGGCGCGAGCGAGTTTATAACTCACGTACCGAACTTTACTTGCCGACACATAAAATAATAGGTGTAAAAACTTACACGGGAATGTACTCAGTGAGCGAGCGGCCCGCGAGATGGACGGCGCCCGGTCCATTCTCACTCCGCGTGTAAGACGCCGCTACAGCGGAAATTATCCGCAACATCCATTGTTGCTCAAATAGATCTTTATGCTTTAAGGCTACTCGACTGCTGTTAAGATAACACCTTATTTATTGCGGTTACAGGCAATACACATTCAAGTATTCTTGAGTCATCTATGATTATGGATGTTCGTTTTGTAATAGCTTTCAAACAGGTGAATTTGTGTAAAATATAAATTAAGCATAAAGAACGTAATCAGTAGTGTACAGATTACATTGCGCCTAATCAGGCAGGCAGGTGTTGTTTGATATTCGGAATGGACGATCCATAAGGACCTGCATAAAAATAATGTATTTCTGGAGCCCTAGTTAATTTGGGATCGTTAATCAGTACTAGAGGTATAGGGACGGCACAAGAAATATATTATCTTGCATAAATCATGGTAATGAGCACCTTTCGAGCATTTCGTATCGCCATTAATTCAGATATCAGTGCGGAAACAAACGTCGGTTTATCCCGCCATCTGTGGCGCATGCGCGCACCGGTAATCGTTAACCCTGAGGTGATATTATTTTGAATATCCATTTCCTTTATCATTATTATTCAAATCACCCTTAACCGAGGGCTCTAAAGTCCAGTTTACTAAATACGTTACCTAAGCATAAAGATGTATGACACGAATTTGAATTCGGAACAGATATTGTTGTAGAGCCACGGGCGACGGGCACGTGCGTACGCGCACCTTGCACAACGTTCTGTTTGTGGACGTTAAATTAAGTGCTATTTTATTTATATGTTGTTGTACTGCCTATTTCGCTTGTTTATCGGCAATAACTACACGGCTTAGAACATTTTTTGGGACAAATGACCCGCACTTAACTTTTTACGGGTTCGATTTAACGCTTAATTCATGTTTCACACCTTATTTTTGCTAAATGCACGTTTAATAATATTCCGGTTCTTATCGCTTTATAAGTACTCATCCATATTAGCGATATGCGCTGCAATTTCATTTTTGATGTGTTTTATTTACATACCATTATCGTTATGTTTTTATTTGTGTCCGATTAACATATCTCGAGTTTGGGTAACATTTTCCAATTTGTTGCAGTGAAAGCTCTTGTCGTCTACCTGCAGTTGTAAAAAGAGCACGAAAAATGGATATGCAAAAGTTGAGCACGCGTAGGCCGGGATGCGGGCTGATAGAACGGCTCATTTTTAGCATTCATGCGAACCTGTTATCCTTCCATTGACCGAGGTCAATCAGCGACTATATCCCAACTATAAATTTCATTTAATAAGACACAAATACAACTTTATGCTCGTTTTTGAATCGCCAACCAAAGAAATTTAAATAAAACACTTTTATCAGATTCGACAGGTGGAGTTGTTTTTCTTATTCGTTTTAACTTCGCTGTAGGTTAAGGATTAGCCGGTAACTAATCGATTAGCGATATGGAACGGGAAGTGTCCTGTTTTGATAAATTGTGCTTTGCTATTGTTATCTAGCTATATTACTCGGGCAATCCATGAATACGTTTAAAATGTAAATACTATGTGCAAGCTGTCTTCAATTCCATCCGTTTCGGATTCGGTCTTTTATATGTTTAAGATGGTTCTGTGTTGAATATATTTTTAGTATTACTACTATTGCTCCGATTATTTACCACAATTATGTGTATTTCTCCAGTTTTTTTTATTTTACTGTAACACAGCCCCGAACTTTTGAATGTAATATTTTCAATAAACTGTTTAAAAATTATTTCATGAAACCTTATTGTAAAAAACCCGACAAAAAAGCGAATACCTTTTCATATTGTAAATTTTAATCATTGCCAGAGTCATTTAGTGCCAAACGGCTCCTTTGAAAAACTTGCCAACTATGAATGTTGCCGATTTGAATATTGTTAATGAAGACTCTAACAAGAACGTAACTTTGCATGAGGACAATCCTGCAGCCAATAATATAAATCCTCCGCAACATACGTCGGATAGTAGCCGATAGTTTAATATTCATCGTGTCTTAATCAGACCCACGGAAGCCCACCCACGTCTGCCAGCCACCATTTCTCCACCATCAGTGTAACCATCATCATACTAATTTAGCAAGGCTCTGGCTGCCAGTACACTATGTGCAATAAATATTTAAGATTAATCTGATTGCCTCCGAGACTCGTTAGAATACTAACGATTGCGGAGAAATGCAGTACGCTTGTAAAACGCTGTCTAATTGTGATTGCTGGTGGGATTGTAGCTTGACAAGTTTACTAGATCCAAGATTCTTGTAATTCGATTCATACATAGACACTGTTGCTCATAAATTTCTACTGTGCTCGTTCATTTTTCCAATTTTCAGATCTGGATACATGTATAGAGGTATACTTTTCAAGGTTATCCGTTTTAATTCTGAGTAAAACCTCTTGCGCCAATATCAGCCTTTAATTCACTTTACAAAACTCCTAATAGAAAGGCATTAGTAAGAGATTCGTTAGACTTACGTACCTATCGGGTTACAAATTGTGTATCTAAGATCGATACCGCCGTAATGAAGAGGGCTTAGCATTTAAATACATTTGCATATTAGAATGCGCTCACTCTATCTGCGTGCCGGGTATTCAGCGAGTGCACTGCTCGACCTGACGAGTTTAGTTGACAAGCAACTAGATTCGATAACTGTCTACTCGATAGTGCGATGGCTGACGTCGCCTTGGCTTTGTTTGTTGATTTAATTTTGAAATTGTGTTGCTTCATGTTGCCTTTGAGATAACTAACTTCTGACTTTTATCGCTCGAAAAGTGAAGATAGGCATGCTATAAAAGCAGAATTACATCTATATAAATTAGAAAAATTATTAACGTAGATGATACATACAAAAGTAAGGCCTTTGCATCTATTATAGATGATTTATACAGCGTCAGCAACTGGTAATCATGCTGTACAGGACGCTGCAGTGCCTGGGACATTGTTAGATGGATTAGGCTTGCCCAGCACCTATACCATCCTCTCAGCTTAGTCAGAGGAAAGAACAGGTACATACAACTACGTAGGTAATAGTTGAAGAACCTAAGATCTTTATAATCGAATCCCGTGGTAGGTACCTGAATTAAGCCAATACGCAAATAGTTGATCAAATTTAAATTATGTTTCTCCGTCACGGCGTGTCTCATTAAGGGCACGTTGTGACATCACGCGAGCACTCCTAAACTTGAATGCGCTTAATCTAATATTTTTTTATTAATATGAAAAGGCATAAAATACCTAACGGATGAAATGTAATTTTGATTTCATACCCTGTCATCTATAGGGTAGTATTAATGTATGCCAATCAGTCTCTTTTCTAAAACTATTGACGCACGCAGAATTTCAATTCGAACTAAAACTGTACGCGGGCTATTTTGTACTCTGTCACTATTCACTATTCCCATAACATAACACAGCCTGTGTCCTATTCAGCCTTAGTTATAGGTGAATAGGAGCTAGGTCGCTGCGATGCGCACTCCGATACCGCCACCAATTAATATGCAATGCCCTGGCACTCGTAAACCAGTCACGAACATATGCCAATATGCCGGTGCAGTTAGGCAAAGGCTATTTGTATAATTCGGACGATTTACTTTGTGGTACCGCGTCTTGCTTCCGATTGATGACTGTCTTCCCTTTTCGTGTGCTCGGGACTCGGTGGTTTACTGATTGTTGTTTACAGCTTATGTTGCGTAGTTTTCAAAATATCAAAATGGTCCATACGGCCGCACTGATTTTAGTATTTTTAAGTTTGAGGTGGAATGTTATTTAAATTAATTAAATTTTCATAGTAATTTTATTTACCTTAAATCTACTAGGTACATAACACAGTATCTTAAGACACTAAATTAATCCTAGGCTGCTAATTTTAGTGCTTAGCAGAATGTAGGGCAAATATAATTATGGTTTTTTTCAAAAAAATTGTAGAATTGATTACAAACTCTCTTAAAAATAGTGCAACGCTGTCGTCGTCGTGTTCGGCCGATCAAGTCTGTTATTTTGCGAGTTAGTTTAATGCTACTCGTAGTAAGAGGTCTTCGGATCGAAGAGGCAAACCAGGAGCTTGTTACGACAACTAAACGCTATTGTTGTTTCAGGAAAATGACAGCAATGCTCTAAGTATAATAAATTGCACACGTCTGAAGCTGACTAAGGCGCAGGTAATCTCACGAGTTTTCTACGCAAAGTAAAGCAAACTTATGCGCTAGTTGTATTCTATTCACGATAGCTAGTGAACAAACCACGCGTCGCCAAAGTTTACCAACTTGCACGCGCTATCATAGCTTTATAGGTAGTGACCGACTGAAGTTTTGGTTTCGGTTTCGGTTTCGGCCAGGATCGGCCGAAAATCTAGGTTCGGCTCAGTCAATCAGTTTCGGTTTCTCGGAAACTCAGTGTTCGTTAGTTATCGCGCGTCCCTCGGCTTCAGCTTACTTCGGGTGGCTTTGTAGCTTGGGCATTGTAGCCATAAGAGTTTGCCAGCCGACGTTACAATGTTCAGATTGTGTTTTATCTCGTGCAGTTGGGTGATATGGGATGCATGTAAAGTTTATAATATATAGGTATATATGTATATTTTACCTCTATATATAAAGTTTTTACGATGAATAATATGTAGAGGTTAAGGGATATTTGGTTTATGCGTTCATCATTCCAGCCGTAAAAAGTCCACTACTGAAAAGGCCTCCCTCATGGATCTCCATGAGGGGTAGTTGCCATACTCACCACGCTTGGCAGGCGAGTTGGCGAGCGCAGTACGGGATATTGATATACGGAAAGACGCTGCTGCGCATCTTCCGGAGGTATCTCTTAGCAGGCTCTTACTGCATCCACGGGCATGAGTAACATTCTACCGCCGGCACCCCACGGCTTTGCATTACTTTACTGTTTTTGTTTTATTATACATATCATCATCATCATTTCAGCCGTAGGACGTCCACTCATGGATTTCCAGTTATTGCGGTTGGAAGCGATCTGCATCCACCGTCGACCTGCGGTCTTCTCCAGGTCATCAGCCCATCTTGTTGGTGGACGTCCTACGCTGCGCTTGCCGGTCCGTGGCTTCCACTCCAGAACTTTTCGGCCCCATCGGCCATCTGTTCTGCGAGCTACATGACCTGCCCATTGCCAGTTCAACGTGCTAATCCGTTTGGCTATGTCGGTAAACCGGGTTCTTCTACGTATCTTCGGGCCCGTCAGCCATTTGTCGTGCGCGCTATATGGCCTGCCCATCGCTACTTCAACGAGCTAATCGGTTTGGCTATGTCGGGGACCCAAGTTTTACTACGTATCTCCTCATTTCTGATTTAATCCTGTTTTGAAACCCCGAGCATAGCTCTCTCCATAGCTCGCTGAGCGACTCTGGTAGCACACACCAATTGAAGACTTTCGTCTTCAGGCACTGAGCTATGTGGTGTAATGGAAAAACCATTGCGAGATTTCCCAAACGCTCCGAGTTGGATTCGACGATTGGCTTTATTTTCGAAGTTAGACTTGCCTAACAATTTAGTTTACATTTACAAAAAAATGTTTTTATTGTTGGTCATAGTCTGATTCAAATCTGTCCAATAATCTTGGTCTGACCTTATCAGATGCCGGTTAAATAAATAAACTAAAGACCCTTCGCTGTCTTAAATTTATAAAGTAGCATAAACTCAAATATATGTATATTTAAAATATATATAGATATTTTAAAAAATGTAAGGGATTTTTTTTGAAATTGCTACTGATGATGATGATGACAAACAAAATCTAAACATTGCATTTGAAATTTTACACAATATATATCGTTAAAAGGTTGACTGAGAGTATTGCTATAGATCATAACTGTATTTACGTGTAACAATTACACTTAATTTTACACATAAATATTAATTTTAACATGTCTAAAAATAGTCCGGTTTCAGTTTAAGTTTCGGCCGAAACTAGGACCTAGACAGAAGATTCGGTTTCGGTTTCGGCTGAAGATCCTGTTTCTGTCGGACACTAGTTTAAAGATTTCACATTATAATAAGTGCGGAAAGGCTTGAATCTTATGCTTGCCCATACACCTCAATTAGTCGGTCATATTCCAAAGTAAGGAACAAGGTCAATACATCTAAAACTGCCACGATGATTTTTATTCACAATGTAGAAAACAACGAATGCGGTATTTATACTCTATTTACGTCAGCTCGTGAACGAACCACGCGTTGCTAAAGTTAAGTGGTGGTGGTGGTAAGTTTGTAGTGAGTGCAGAGAGACGTGAAAATTAGGCTTGCCCGTCACCTATATATACAGCACCTCTTAGCTTAGTTGGCAATATTCAAAGGAAAACAGGTCAATACGTATGAAACTGACTAAGCCGCGGGTTTTCTCACGATGTTTCTCTTTGCAAAGTAGAACATATCGATGGTTAACAGCCAAAAAGGGATAACAGCCATTTTCCAGGAGAGAGGTTTAATGTTGAAAAAACGTTAAAAATGTCATAAAAAATCAGTTACTGCTTCCTCAAGCTTGAAAATTCAGCCATGTCACTTTTTATTATTATTCTTCAAAATAGTATCACTATTTAACAGAAATCACCTATTTAACACGATTTACAGTCGCTCAACCCCAAAGGTCCTCTTTTTACGAACAGGAAGAATGTCATAAGTGACAGCCTTCACACCCACTGTACGTATGACCAAAAATAAGGTCAAAAAACTAGATTTTTTTCTGTGTAAGTTACAAAAATCTATCGTAGAACCATGTTACCCAGATCAAAATACGCAGCAAAAAATTAAGATTCCAACCATATATATACATAAGTAGAAGTCGACTTCGCAAAAAAAGTTGTTTATCCCCTTTTGGCCGTTAACCATCGATATAGTTATGCTCGATGTCAGCTCGTGAAGAACTCACGCGTCGCTGAAGTTTACTAACTTGCATGCGCTATCATAGCGTTATAAGATTTCACGTGTGGCATCACATTAGCAGTGGTAAGTGCAGAAAGTGCGCATGGTAATGCATTATCACATACATGTCGCGACTGTCGCCACGCTATCGCGACATCAGGCGCCGGCTGGTCCTCGCATACTGTTTATAAAGCTTACTGATTTCGTTTACTAATCATTTTCTACCCATACATAAAAGCATAACACTCCAGCGCTAAACATATTAAATGAAAAAGATTCCATACAGAATTTGTAAAGTAAGCGTTATCGTTTGTTTAATTTTAAACTTTTTTGAGTTTAGTTTTACGCTCATGTATGGGCTTCCTATTATCCGATGGAGTGATCTGTATCTGTGGCCCAATTGTACAATCAGAAGTTTTTTTTAATGTCCAACTACCGGGTAAAGATCTCCCTCAATATCTTTCACTTATGTATCTTGGTCTTCAGCAAACTACCCATTCCATGTCGAGTTTATAATTTCTTGTTTATATTAGTTGTTTTTCCTCTTTATAAATCAATAATGACACTTGATTTCGACAATTCGAACACTAGTCATGCGCTTTCGTAGTTACCAATAAAGTTAAAATTCAAAAGATGTCCTATCGTTGTGCAATAACGATATTGATCAATAGAACGAGGACTTTGTGTCGTAGTTTTATGGTTGCTGATATATGTACTTACGATACCAACAGCTGCCTACAAATCGGTAGAACACACATATCTAGAAGTAAGTGCCTTTTGTTCGTCTTTCTTCTCATTCCTGAGGTACATGATACAATCTTAATTTGCAAAATCGACAAAGCAAAGCCTTGCTTACGACTGGGTTTTGAATTTCAAATGTTAAATTAATCCAAGATTGGTTATTTTAACCCCAAGTTTGGTAATTTTAAAGTTAAGAAAACGCTACGATGTAGATAAATAGATGCACAGATGGATGAGCTGCCACAAACTCGAGCCAAGTATAAGCAGGTAGGCTGACGTTAAAGCTCGGAACGCACAGCATAATAATTAGTCATTAGAAAGTAGGCAGCGTGGGCGCGGTGGGCGAGGGAGGCAGGAGGGGGCGGGGCTCGTCTGTTTCAGCTTATCTGAAATTACATCTTTTATGGGTATCCGCGATTATTCCGCGCTGCAGCGGGTTGCGGCGCGTTACTACCTCCTGGAAAACAACTTCACATTACCATCGCTGTTCTACATAATCCCTACTATTGTTTTTTACTACACGACTACTTTCGCGCCTCAATCGCCTCTTTGTCACCCATTCATTCACGCAGGACGAGTATTGAGATTTCCAATCTCAACTTTGCCATGTTTATATGCTTTTATTGGAGGAAGGCCGTTTTACAAATGCCTTCGTTGCTTACATAATCCGCTAGATTGCCTACTGATACTCCGCTTTGGATATTTAACCAGAAATTGACACATTGCAGAAAAGGACAAATTTATTCACACATAAACCTGTGAATTACCATTGAATTCACTATTACACAGCGGAGGAAATTTATACACAGTTCTAAAACACAAAACCGGGCAAATTCTAATATCCTTGTTTGTTACACAAAAGCGCTGCTTACAACAACAGACAAACAATTCAGTGTAGCTAACTTGAATTCATAATCAAGTAATTTATGTGCACGGCGAATAAATTAGTCGCTCCAGCCCGCGCGCCGCCCATAACTTACCCCTATAAATTGCCCTAAGCGAGCCAACTTCATTTTATCTCCAAATACTAATAAGTACTTGTACCTCCGAACGCCTTTATTTTTATTTAACCAGTAAATTTCCACCACGATATGACCGTTTTATGATGGCGTTACGCGATTACCGCCTGATAAGCTGCGGCAACTCGGCGCTACGAAAATGTGACCTACGAACACCGCCTTTATGTGTAACCACGACTAAAATTAAACTTTGTTGTAATTTTTTAACTAGGGTGATTAGAGAATACTGGAAAGTGAAATAGAAAATCAACTTTATGCCCTTTATAAGTAAGTTTTTATTATACTTTTCCTTTGGCAGTACCTCGTCTACATATAACGTTTCTATTTGCACTGGCGAGCTCACGTATCAAGTAGCACCTGCTTTGCATAAGGCGTCATGTCGAGAACCCCACGTTTAAGGTGTAAATTTTGCGATTAAAATAATAAAATTGTGTATAAACTTACTTTAAATGGAACTGTCTTATATTTAAATGAATATCCGCTTCAGGTAAAAGTAGCAAGGCTCAGGGTTTTTATATTTCAGTAGGTTGTTAGGTTAAAGACGACCTCCGTGGCACAGTAACCTATTCGGTTGCGGGGTTGAATCCCTACAATTTTTTCGGTTTGTGACTGACTGGTTGTTTTCTGAAAATTATAGGTATTTATTTTGGAATCGGGTTTATAGTTTATAATACAAACAAAGCTCTTAATTCGGATATCCCGTTGAGACTGAATCTTTTTGGAACCGCAATAACCTAAACCGCCGTGAGGTGCCGGCATCAGAATGTTGCCTCTCCTCTCTTGCCCGTGGATGCAGTAAGAATCTGCTAAGGGTCTGCTCTGCTCCGGAAGATGGGCAGCAGCGTCTTTCCTTGTATCAACATCCCAAACTGCGCTCGCCAACCCGCCTGCCAAGCGTGGCGAGTATGGCAACAATCCCCTCATCATCTCGGAGGCCTATGTCCAGCAGTGGACGTGTACAGCAGTCCTACGGCTGTAATGAACAACCTAAAAACAATACAAATAGTTATAACAAAGTAATTACCGTGTCTCGATGAAAAGTCGTTACTTTAGACAAAGAAAATGAAGTACAGGCAACCCTCACAAAGGTGTCACGGTGTCCGAGCCGTCGAATAGAGCTAACAATAAAATTAACATAGTCGAAAGCGAGGTGTCACGCCACAGGAAGTATTGTGTAATTTGTAAGCTTTGTGATTAATAAAGTGTACTAAGTGTGTCCCGAATAGGACAGATTAGCGGCCACTTTATCACATCTATTCCGAGTTAACGTCGCGTGACGGATCTCGTTTGAAACTCATAAAGAGTCCAAAGCAAAATATACTTGTAGATAACACTTAGGTACTTTACGTCTCGGGCCCTTTTCCACTTGCCAACTTTACGAATCGCCCGGGAGGGTAAACTCGCAAGTTTATTTAAGTTTACTACTATTTTGTAATTAAATTCTCGCTTTATAATCGAGTCAGTGGGTGTTGGGGTACTTTACGGGTTTTAAGGAGAATCTCTTCAGTCAATTAATTTATGTCGTCCCACGAAATATGGGACGCAACTAACTTCGTCCACGGCATAACTTCGCCCGCAAAGGTGCTGTTACATGGTTACATGGCCGACATTGTTCCGTGGGATATTTGAGAATCTTTGAGATTTAGACTTGCGAATAACACAGCCAACAAATTAACTCTGTTACTTTAAGAAATTGAAGCAATAATGTTTTAGTTTCTTAGGTACAACATTATTGTCATAAGTCATAAACCATACGAGTATCATAACTAACAATCCTATTTAAGGCCGCCTATTTGTACGTGTTTACCTATTAATATTTTATTTTTAAGTTTATCTGTGTACAATAAAGTGTTAATTCATTCATTCATTCATTCATTCCTATCCCTCGAAAGGTTGTTTGGTAGAGATAGCTATTTAGCAATAAGGCGGCCGATATTAATATTAGGTTTTTCTCTTTTAAAGAGTGTAATTAAGCGTTTGCTATCTTCTATGTATCTATCTTCTGGTATCGTTATTGCTTGGTTTCCAAATTATTTTGTTGCCGAGTTTCTGTTTTCATATGTATTTTATCGTATTTCTAAAAAAAGTCGTAACTACCTATAAAAAGTATGTCCGATATGGACAATGGACAACAACATCGTCTAGCTCACATTCGGACAGATTGATGGAATTGCGTTGGCCTTATACGAAGAACAAATGGTTATAAAATAGTCTTTATCTGATTTTACTGTGACCTCTTTGCTCTACAAATAACCACGAAAATAAAAATATATTCAGCGGCTCTTATTGTTGATGTAATAGGCTCAAGTGGGTGCTTAACTTTGTTTTACCAGGCAAGTATTATTAGGCGTCCATTGCAAAAGATTTATATCTGTCTGTATCTAAAGTTAATTAAGGGTTCTTATTTCAAAATTTATTTACATTTATATAAAATTATAGACTATACTATAAATGCAGCATGTGTAAGTTCTGGATAACTTTCATCATCATCATTTCAGCCGTAAAACGTCCACTACTGAACACCGGCCTCCCTCATGGATCTCCATGGGGGGTAGTTGCCATACTCACCACGCTTGGCAAGCGGGTTGGCTAGCGCAGTACGGGATATTGGTACACGGAAAGGCGCTGCTGCCCATCTTCCGGAAGTATCCCTTAGCAGGCTCTTACTGCATCCACGGGCATGAGAGCAGGGGTAACATTCTACTGCTGGCACCCCACGGCAAACTCGATAACTTTACTAACACATAATTCTTTAATTTGTCTAAAAAAACACTTCAAGGAAAATCTAAAATGTTGCTGAAATAAATACCCAAACCGCAATGTATGTATGCTTATTACATTTGAATACATAGGTATATATATCCCTTGATTTATCACGGAGCCCATCATCAGAACTGGGTTTTAAAACAAGCAAACATTGTTTAGTGAAAACAAAAAACACAACCGTAAGTTTAAATTTAGGGCATAACACTTATACCCTGTGGTCGCCGTGGGGTGCCGGCAGTAGAATGTTACCCCTCCTCTCATACCCATGGATGCAGTAGGAGCCTGCTAAGGGATACCTCTGGAAGATGTACTACGTACTGCGCTCGCCAACCCGCCTGATAAGCGTGGTGAGTATGGCAAGTACCCCTCATGGAGATCCATCAGGGAGGCCTGTGTTCAGAAGTGGACGTTTTACGGCTGAAATGGACTTGTTCTGACATTAAGTTCGTGATTTATTCATGTAGGTATGCCTTACAACACAAGCTTTTTTATTACATATATTGTTTAAAGACGTTTGAAGTTGACATTAAACTTGAATGGAAAATGTTTATTTTATTATTTTTGGTACATTTAAATAAAAGCTTGTTTGTTAAAAAGTTTTTTTTACTTTTAATATATTATTTATTACAGAGCACGGGGTACATACCTAAACCCGTTAAATTCATTTTAAATTATAAGACGCCTTTGAAAAACGGTAAACAAGCAGCTTGTTCCAAAAAAACCGTGGCTACCTAATTAGACGCTTATTGTAGGTATTTCTGGCTTTGATAATTATATATTTCCAATTATTATCATAGGGCACCTCTGGTAAGTGGAATCCAGTTGTGGTTATGCGGTCGAAATTGGTTGGATAAGCGGAAAGCGACAATTAGTGAAGTCACTTATCTATCGCGATCACAAGACATTTTAAAAAAAATATTACGATATTGTTTGACCAATTTGATTAGGAATAAATAGACAGATTATTATAATCGGATGGTAGATACTTTTAAAATTATTTTGTTAAAATAAGGTACGTTTGTACCTTAACATCATAAAACTTAAATCTACGTAGGTACCAACTCCAAAATTATATAGTTGTAGATCTTCAGATGTAATATGTAGATCGATATTCATCTACACTAATCTTATAGAAGAAAGATTTGATTAGTTGTTTGTATGCAGGCTCCGAAACTACTCAAAGTTCTTTCACTACTAGAATGCTACATTATCCCTGAGTAACATATTTTATCCCGCTTTCCCACGGGAACGGAAACTACGCGGGTGAAACCGCGGTGTGCGGCTAGTATTGCATTCAAAGAATACCTACTAAATAAAATAACACTCCTTTGACTTTAATAATAATTAACTTAATGTAGATTAATTGACGGTGGGGTGCCGGCAGAAGAATGTTGGCTCTCCTTGCCCGTGGCTGCAGCAGGAATCTGCTAAGAAGCGAGGAGGTGATGACGCAGAAGGAGACCGCGGAGCGGGCCAGGGAGGACGATGACTCTTCTGACCCGATCCGTCGTAGACGAGCGAATGGGAGGAGGAGGCGGTTTGCTCGCCTCCTCACTCCACCTGCATAATTGGGGTCACTGGTTGAGAGTCGGGGGACTCTCAGCCGGCTTGCACGACCCCAAACGTCTTGAGGGGGGTCCTTGTGAGTAAGGACGCCCCTCCGTGCCGGGGCCCGGTTTCTCGCAACTGGGCCTGCCGCCGGGGCAAGGTGGTGAATGCTACCGCGACCCCACCTTGCCTCAATCTGGCGGAATGCCTACTCACCGTGTGGTTTTTTAGCCGGTAAGAGTCCGGCATAACCACTCTAGCGCCCCCGCGCCGGAGTGGTATCCATGAAGGATTTTCCACACGCCAAAAAAAAAAAAAAAGGAATCTGCTAAGAAGATGGACAGCAGCGTCTGTCCGTTCCTATTTCAATACTCAACACTGCGCTGACCCACCAGTATGGCAACAATCATGATCTTGGAGATCGATGGTGGCCTAAGTCCAGCCGTGGACGTGACAGTAGCTGTCCTACAGCTGAGATGACATCATTAATGAACAACGACTACAATGTTTGATGTTGATTAAGTCGGTAAAACACTAATCACTAAAAAAAAACTACAATAGTATGTAGCTCGTAGGTATGTGTAATAATAATAAATTTAATACGTATGTTCATAAAATGTAATCAATTTTTTGTTAAGAGTTAGGTACATATAATGATTTTTCCAGACAATAAATAAAAGCAGAGCACATACAATATTTTTATGTTAGCGCCATCTATATTTTACTGCTGTATCTTTAAAATCACTAAATCGTGTTATGGTTCGATTGTTACTCCTCGCGCCATCTATGTATATATTGAGACAGTAACTAATTTTTGAATTACGATTTGGTGTTAGGGATTAGCAGTCCTCTATTTATTTGGTCCATGCTAATATTGTTGCGCCGTGCGCAAACGTAAACTAGTAAGTTAGCGAAAGATCCAGTAAGGACCGGTGTGTGAGCGGCCGAAAGAGTCCAAAGTTCACTCTCTATTGTTTTCAACACAAACACGTGAAGTTTCTAGACAAACCGGTTTTAAAACAATAGTGCGGGTTGTAAATAAACTTGTAAAAAGTTGTTTACTTATCTATTGTTGTCCTGCTTCTATTGTGTGTGAATCTAGATACTTTGGCGACTAGAATCTTCTTTATGTGTGACATAAATATGTACATGAGCGTGTTTGCCGAGGGACAGTCCTGATTTGGCCACGGAAGTGAACAGTGCGATATATCCGAGTGACTTCAAAGTGAATACAGTGATCAGTGACTAGTGTACAAGTGCTATAGTGTTCAGTAAATAGTGAACAAGTGTTATAGTGGTGATCAGTAGTGTTCAGTGAACAGTGTTCTAGTGAGAATCTGCTGTGAGATTATTATTTGTGTGATCTGTGATTAAAGTGTTAATTTTGGTTTAATTGGACTTAATTATTTAATCCCGAACCCTCAGCTCGTAATAATATTAATGAGTAGGCACATAAGCATAATCAAATTCCGTGGAGTGCCGGCAGTAGAATGTCACCCCTCCTCTCATGCCCGTAAATGCAGTAAGAGCTTGCTAAGGGATACTTGCAAGCGGGAAGCAGCGTCTTTCCGTTTATCAACATCCCGTACTGCGCTCGCCAACCCGCCTGCGAAGCGTGGAGAGTATAGTAATTACCCCTCATGGAGATCCATGAGAGAGGCCTGTGTTCAGTAGTGGACGTTTTCCGCTGAAATGATGATGATAAAGCATAGATTTTTCTGATAAATACGTAATCCTTCATGCCTTGTAATGACTTTGCTTCCAAAAGTTAGACAAACGTAATGTATTCTTTCTTTGTATAGTCTTTATCCACCGCTCCCCACGGTTTCGCATCACAAACATGTTTTGTAAGGATTATAGCTACTTGAATTTACCAAACATTTTCCATCATTTGCTTATCGCTCACATGACAAGTCTCGTGCATAAAACATGAATATATTTGACAAGTTTTAGCAGAAGTTGCGGTGTGAAATGCCTATTCTGGAATGTGCCGAGTCGGGGCTTGCTCCGGTGAGTATTTGAATAATCGAGGAATGTCCCGAGTCCTCCGCATTATATGATAATAATTTCACGCGCGAGTGGCTCGCACCAGGACCCTGGTACACCCGACGCCTCCGTGGAATGTCTGAAAAAATTACCAACGTCACAGACGACAATACCCACAATTCATAACGGAACGATACGTTTTTACACGGCCGATATTTTATTATTAACCTCACTACCGATACCTCCCCCTCATTTCGTAATTAATTGATACTACAAACGTTAAAAGCTGGTGAAGTGTTAAATATCCGTATAGGGTTGCAAAGGTGAGGTAATATTTCAAATTACACGCGACATGGTTATTAAATTTTTCTATGGAACTTGTTACTTATTTCTATTAATCCTGGCAACGTACTGATCGAAAATAAAACGAATTGACAATAATTGTTTTGGTTTTTAACATAACTTGTATTAAACGTACTTGTATTATTCTCATCATTTTACGCCACGATATAGCGTCCTTTATTTTCCTGTCCATCCCAAGGTTGCCTGGAAGAGATCGCTCATAGCGATAAGGCCGCCCTTTGTACTCCTGTGTTATTTTTACCTTATTTCATTATTGTTTATGTTCTCTTAATGTGGTGTACAATAAAGTGTTCTCTATCTATTTATCTAAAGGTAAATGAAAACCCTAGTGTTCACTTTTCTACTCCACGCTCTACTGCATAATAGAGCGCGTGGAAGATTATAAAATCATAAAAAACGTAATTACCGGCACGTAAGTGTGAAGTTGTTAACTTGAGTATCATAACATTATGGCTAATTGGTGTGTGAACGCCTCATAAAATTAGTTATTCATAACAGTGTTGTTTTTAGATGGTGTATCTGTAAGCGGAGCGATGTTATTTAACGCCCCTGTAATTATTAATTTGTTTAATGCTGCAAGCTTGTGTTCAGAAAATAATATGCCTTTTTAATTAAGGGGTTTCATCACAAGTGTATAATCGTAGATTTTATTTTCGGGATTATTTATGTATTTAGTTTTTTCGGCCAGGCTATCCTTACATGTACTTTCCACTTCTTGGATTAGTAAGTTCTAAATTTGAATTGATTTCCTGACCTACATTTTACATACACATGCGTCGGTCGACGATATAGTACGACTAAAAGTAGGTATTTCAACCAATGATGTTTCATAACTTACTGCGGTGGTTGCAGCAACGTAAACAGAAACCACAAGACATAAACACGACAGCACTGGAAACAGCGGTACCTGTATTCAGGGAACTAGCAATTTTCATAAAGCACGGCTAGATTGCAACCCACTCTCTGGAAATACATTCGCTCGCTAATTAAAGATGCAGTTACTAATTTTCTTTTACCACACTATATTACACAGACATTATCAACAGTAATTAAATACAATTTCATGCTCCATGGAAAACTCCTTCGTTTGTTAAATATTTTGTTTGGCCCACGATAAGCTTAGACAAAGTACGTACAATTTATATACTTCCTTTTGTAAAGATAATGCTCGCTCTTTGTGGTTAATAATACACAATTTAAAAAGCGAATAGCCATAAAACTATAATTAACTACGAACTTCATGCACCAGTAAATGTAGACATTAATTTCCACACTAGTTTATCTATTTGGGCGCACCACCCGCCTTTATCTGTCATCGTTGCTCACACCCTGAGTTCTATACGAGCCTCCTCAACAATAAAGCTCTAGGGGATATCATATTAAATTACACTAAGCATAAAGTTTATTTTGGGAACACCAACAAAAGCCGAGTAAGCCGTTTCGGTAACGCTCGCCGCTGCTGGAAGGCAACTTTACGTATTGCGTTTACGAAATTATTTTAATATGCAAATAACAAAATGTGAAGGCGAATTGTGTTTCGACGTTGGTTAAGTCGGTTACGCAGACTTATTCTTTAAATTAATGTCTGTGCGAGATTAGAGTACTGCTAACTGCTTTACATGGAGCGGGCTTACAGCGCGCAGCTCGCTCGTTTGTTCTGAGAAACAGACAAATGAAAGCACATAATTACTAGGCTGCCCCGTTCTAAATGCAACAAGGATTAGAATTTACATGTGCGTGTTAACAAGGACGCGTATGGCATTTATGACTTTGATACTTAAATACTTCGCATATGCGTAGTTCTCCTTTTGCCGTAAGGCGAAGCGTTAATTCACCATGTCAAAGCGGGTATTGCTTGCTGCTCTTACTTTTGTCTTAGAGACAAACAGTCGAAATGGAATAAGTTGCAAGCCAATCAACTAAAACGGCCAAAAGATTGTTTTAGGATCTGTAGTGCTAAGTCATGTGTTTGTGTCGTTGTCTAAAACGCTTAACGTAGCGTTCGGCGTGTGTAGGAATCCACTGCCTTTTTGAACCGACTCCACATTGGCAACGATAGATACCTGAATAGTAAAAGGTTGACTAAACCTTCATCGGATATGTCTGGCATTTTCCTGTTGCGATTTGCAATTTGACTTTCCCTCACCTCACCTCGTCATAAATATCAAATACCATTTTGCAATGCTAGTTGTTTAACACCTTACCTCACGATTTTGAACTTTATGGTTCGTAGCCATCGTAGAAATTTCTTAAGGCTAGGTTTCTTTTTTACGTCCTAAAGAACAAGCCAGTGGCGCACCTTATGTTTAGTGGTAAACATTGTCTATAAAAAGCATCACCTTGAAGGTCATCCACAATACTGAACTCGTTGCCGCTCGGACGTCGTTCCAGACGCCCGCCGCCCGCTGCCGCCTTGGTCCCCGCACCAGGCCCCTGCCGTCGCCCGCTAGCGTCCAGTGCTAGCTTCGCATCGTTGCGGTGTTATTCTTACTAGCTTGCTAGTCTGAATAATCACTTGCGCGAGCGAATACCGGTAGTTCGCACTTTTTAGTGCGCTACTGGATTACTATCCTGTTTCTTTTCGAGTTCTTTGCTCTTTTCAGAGCGAATAACTCGAATTGCTCCAGTGCAAGAGAAAATCGTTCTTTTCAGAACGATTTCTCGAGCTAGTTTCTTTGCTTTTTAAACTGTCGAAAGCCACGACTTCAGTGGTCAGCTAAGGGATACCCTACGGTGACAACGAACTTAGCTGGGCGTGGACCCGGAGCGCCTGTTTTGCCTCTTCAAGGCAACACAGAATCCGGCTGGGTCTGGAACCACCGGCCTTGGGGTGGAACCCTCGCCGACCCCAGATAGCGTGAGGCACACACCCCTTTTGCCCCATAAGAGAGGCGAAAGGGACACACACATTTAGGTAGGACACATAGGCACACACCCCTCCTTGTCTATACCCGACAAGGAGGGACACTTAGTTATTTCCCGGGTGTCCCCCCCGGGAATAGGGACCTCCCCTCACCCCCCGCGCGATGTCAAGCCCGGACTTGCTGGGTGGGCTTGATCCTGAGACCCTCCTGGGGGTACTCAGGATGTTAGCCCAGCAGCACGGGGACTTGTTGTCCAAGTTGCTCGCTTCTTATCAAGAGGCGAACAAGTTGGACAAAAAGTCCAAGTCCCATCCGATGGAGGTGGCCACCGCGGCCCCTCTTACCCCCGCCCCCGCCCTTCCGGCCACCCCGGAGACTCCGGTCTCCCCCGCCACGTCCTCCTCCTCCGATTCGGACTCCGACGCTTCGGCGATGGAGCTCGAACCCTCCCCGAGCGACCACTCTTCCTCGTCGGAGCAGTCCTCCGACGACAGTTACACTGTCGTCGAAGGCGGCAAACGGCGCAGGAAGAAGTCGTCGCACAAATCGGCCTTAGCCCCTCCGGCTAAGATTGCAGTCTCTGTAGAGGCTACGGCTACCCGCCCGCCTACTCCCCCCGCGACCCCCGCCGAACCCGCCCCCCTCCGCAAGGAGAGACCTCCCCCGCCCGTCTTCCTCCGCGAGAAGGCCAAATGGGCCAGCGTGGAGAGGCTTCTAACCTTAAAAAAGGTTAATTTCACCAAGGCCCAGTCCATCAAGGACTCTATTAAGATTCACGTCCAGACATCGGACGATCACCGACGTCTGACGTCTGTCCTCCGCGCTGAGAACATAGGTTTTCATACCTATGCTCTCGAGAGCGAGCGCCTTCTGCGCGTAGTCATCCGCGGCCTCCCCGCGGAATTCGACTCTGAGGTAATTAAGTCCGACCTCTGCGATCAGGGCTTCCCCGTGAGGGAAGTCCACCGCATGTACAGCGGACGGGACAAGACCCCGTTCGATCTTGTACTAGTCATCCTTGACCTTTCGCCCGAAGGAAAGGCGATATTCGGCGTCAAAACCGTGTGTCGCCTTTCCGGCCTCTACGTAGAGGCCCCCTTCAGGAAGGGCCCCCCCGGACAGTGCCACAGGTGCCAGTTATATGGCCACTCTGCGCGCAACTGTTTTGCCCGCCCCCGCTGCGTCAAGTGTCTGGGTGACCACGGCACCGCTGACTGCAAGCGCGTCCCCAATGACCCCATGCCGCCTAGTTGCGTGCTCTGCGGGACCGAGGGGCACACCGCGAACTATCGCGGCTGCCCCAGAGCCCCAAAGGCAAGCGCTAGGAGAGCGCATGCTAGGGCTCCGGAGCGCTTCCGCCCCGCCCCACCCCAACACGCGAGGACATCTCCGAAGGTGTCCTTGTTGCCCCCCGCCCCTCCTGCTGTGTCAGCTTGGGCGAGACCTTTGGGCTACACCAGCCGCGCCCTTCAGGCAACAACTGGTGTATCCTCTCCCCCGCGTTCCCAGGAGCTTCACTCCGCCCCTGCCCCCGCACCCCTACCCCGCCCCACTAGGCCCTCTCAGCCAGCTCCCGCTGCTGAGAACCCTAGCCTGGGGCTGCCGAACATCGATTTCGGATCGGTGAATGCGCTCCTGCGCAAGCTTAGCCTGGCGAAGTCGCCCATAGAGAAACTGATGATTATCTCTAATCATCAGGATGTCATGGCGTCTCTCGACGCCCTCACTTTCAAGTCTTTTTAGTATGGCAGTGCAGAAGGAAAGACTGAAACCCCGCTCCCTCTCGTTAGCATTTTTTAATGCTAACGGCCTATCTCCTCAGAAAGAACTCGTGAAGCAATTCCTTGTCAATCACCAAATAGATATTCTGCTAGTGCAGGAGACCTTCTTGAAACAGTGCCATCGCGATCCTAGGATCGCTAACTACCAAATGGTACGAAATGACAGAACGAACGCCCCTAAAGGCGGTACTGCCATTTATTTCAAGAGGTCGCTGCACTGCATTCCCATTGATCCCCCGCCCTTAACAGACTTAGAAGTCTCTGTCTGCAGACTTGCAATGACCGGTCATCAACCGGTTATCATTGCATCCTGCTATCTTAGCCCCAATAGGAAGCTTCTTAAAAGCGACCTAGAATCCCTTCTCAGTCTTGGAAGCTCAGTCATTCTGGCTGGCGACTTCAATAGCAAAAGCCCTATGTGGAATTGCTCGATACGTAATAGAAACGGCGCCCTCCTCTCAGGCTATCTAGATTCTTTAAATCTAGATCTTATTGCCCCCATGTGTCACACTCGATATTCCCCACGTATTGGTTTTTCCAACCAAACTCTAGACCTCGCACTGCTGCGGAACGTATCCCTTCGGATGAGCTCCATAGTAGTGATGCAGGAACTAGACTCTGACCACCGTCCCGTCATATTAAGACTTGGCCCTCTGCCGGACCCTACTCCCCCGACCAAGACTGTGGTGCAATGGTATAAACTTGAGAAAGCCCTCAAGGTTATCCATTCTCCCGACTTGGATAAAATCCCCGACGACATTAGGTCCCCTGACGACATTGCTATTGCGGTCGACTCTCTGACCAGTCATGTCCAATCCGCCGTTCGCGACTTGTCTAGACAGGTCCCAGCTACGCCTGATCGTAACTGTGTCCTGCCTGATGAGATAAGACGACTGATCACAGAGAAGAACGCAGCAACTCGTCGCTTTAGTTCTTGGCCCTCCGAACTAAATCGCTTCCGAATGAACTCGCTTCGCCGCAAGGTGAAGAGGGCCATTCAGGAACATCGTAACACTTCTTGGGACAATCTGCTTTCTAATATCGAACCCGGGCATCTAGCTTACTGGAGCCTGGCTAGATCTATGAAATCAGATGGTATCTCAATCCTGCCCCCTCTGCTTCGCCCGAATCACCAAACGCCTGCGTTTGATGACAAGGAAAAAGCAGACGCGCTAGCTGAGAGTCTTGAATCCCAATGCTCTCCTAGTCTTGAACCCGTCGACCCTGATCACCTTAACATGGTGAACAGTGAAGTCGACCGCCTAGTTTCCCTTCCCCCCTCTGCTCCTCCTTTGGACCTCATTAGAGCAGCAGAGGTCGCCGAGATCATTAAAGATCTTCGACCTAAGAAGTCCCCTGGCTCGGACGGCATCAGCAACAGAGTACTCAAGAAGTTCTCTGTTGCCCTCATACATCTCCTGGTCAGCATCTTCAATGCTGCCATGGCTAACTGCTCTTTCCCTGATGTCTGGAAGGAAGCCAATGTAATTGGCATCCACAAACCGGGCAAAAAGGCAAACGAGCCTTCCTCCTACCGTCCCATCAGTCTCCTCAGCTCCCTGGGGAAGATCTACGAGCGTCTCCTTCTGAGACGTCTCTGGCGTCACGTCAATGAGCATAGTCTCTTGCCTGACGAACAGTTTGGCTTCCGAGCCCATCACTCCTGTCCCCAGCAGGTGCTCCGCATCACGGAGCACATCCTGTCCCAGTGGCATCACACTTGGCCAGCAGATACGGGCGCTGTCTTCCTCGATGTAGCTAAAGCCTTCGACAAAGTCTGGCACAACGGCTTGGTTTACAAGCTTTTCCTGCTTGGAGTGCCAGACAGACTCGTACTCATCTTACGAGACTACTTGTCGAACCGCTGTTTTCGCTACCGCGTGGAAGGCACGCTCTCAGACCCCAAACCCGTCCGAGCTGGAGTTCCTCAAGGCTCAGTCCTTGCTCCCCTTCTTTTCACGCTGTACACCAGCGATATTCCCCGACACCCGCAAGTCGAACTTGCCCTCTTCGCCGATGACACGGCTCTGTACGCGTCCGATAAGAACAGGAATCGCGTACGCATAAGGCTGCAGGCTGCACTAGACACCCTAGGTGCCTGGTTCAGAAAGTGGCGCATAGAGGTGAACCCGACGAAAAGTACAGCAGTGTACTTCACTCGGAGTCCCTTCTTGCCCCAGCCTCTCCTCCTCTTCGATAAACCCATCCCTTGGGTTAGGTCAGCTCGCTACCTAGGAGTAATCCTAGATAGACGTCTCTCCTTCTATCCCCACATAAGGTCTGTCACTAATCGTGCGAAGTTCGTGCTTAGCCGGTTAAACAGCCTTCTCAACTCGAAAAGTAAAATGTCCTTTAGAAATAAAGTGACACTTTACAAGACAGTTGTACGGCCAATAATGACATATTCCTCTGTCGTCTTTGGCCAGTCCCGTCATGTTAGATGCCTTCAGGTAGTCCAAAACAACTTCTTGCGCAGGGCCACGGGTTGCCCATGGTACATGCGCAATGTAGACCTCCACCGAGATCTCAAACTCGAGTCCATCGAACACTTTATTAAAACTGCTTCAAAGCGTTTTTATGAAGTGGCGGCGGAACACTCCAATCCGTTAATCTCGGGATTACCCTCCGACTACCCGATAGAGCCATTGCCCACGAGTTCTTTCCTCCGTCGACCGAGACACGTTCTCGGCTTGCCCGTTGACGAGCTCACCGCCGCTAACCCGGAGGTGACGTCAACCCGTCCCACACTAGCTGTTAGACACATATTCAAAAACCGGTCCCGCCGGCGGGGCCGAAGAATACATTTTTCCGTCTAAAGGTGCAGTTTTGCACCTAGACGCTATCCTTCAGTAGATTCAAAAATTCTGGCAACAGTCCAAGCCGTGGTTCGAACCTAAGTGGTGCCCTTGAGCTTGTTGCCCCAACCTAACTTTTGCGGCTGGGCGCCTTCTGCGCTCGCCATAGTCCGGTAACGTTGTCATGGCCATCTGCGGTCAACAACATATATTGTCATTTCGAAAAAAAAAAAAAAAAAAAATCATCCACAATACTCTTAAAATAACCTTAGTGCTGCCTTGCGGTCGACCTATTGACATGTCTGCATGTGCTGTTAACCTGTAAGTGGTTGTGCATTTAACTGTAATAATGTACCTTGTGTATTATTAGTTCTAATTCCTATGTATGAAATAATGTAACAACTGTTGGTTAACCATAATAAATAAATACATAAATGAATCATAGACACATTTATAAGCCTGTTCATTTTCAGGCATTCTTCACAACGAATAGTGTCATGCTGCTTGGTTAGATGTAAATTTATTATTTAACGTCCACTCAGCTTTTGAAATATATCAATCAACGTTTCTCCCTATACTGCAATGTTACACACTGCAGTCTAAGTTACTCTAGAATATTTAGATTTTAGTGCAGTGATATGATAATAAGAAGCTGCAAAAGCACAAAAGACAGGTGACTGTATTCCCAAAAGCTTTTCGATTCGTTTCGTTTAATATACAGAAGCGGCATATGGCGAATGCAATCTTAACGAACGTAAGGCGTGTTTAAAGATTCAAGATTATCACAATGGACGACAGATGACAATCTATCGTATGATAATTAACGTGTTCGGTTCTATATTTTGTTTTGATCCCAATTAGCGAGTATAACCAGTAGGGCAGCACGGCACTGACAATCCGACCGAACGTCAGTGAGCCGCAAATATGAGGTGATGGATGAACTCAAGCTCCTACTTTACATACAATGGGAAAAAATTACAAAAAAAGAGAGGAGCGGACGCGGAACGTTGATTAAAATTAGAGCGTTTTGTTACATTTTCGTGATGTGTTAACTTTTCGTTAAATTTATAATCTGGGAACTGGCGCTTTTTAGTTATTCATCATCATAATCATCGCAGCCGTAGGACGTCCACCGATGGAAATAGGCCTCCCTTATGGATCAGTTTTTCTATTCAATATTAAACTTAGAGACTTGAAATAAAAACAACATTTAGAACAGTTAAAAAAGATTATTTTGAATATAAGTTTACTTTACATAACTTAATGTTTTTAACATAAATGAAACATAAAAACAAAAAGTAGCTATTTTCACTGAATAGAAAAAACTTAAAAACCCTGAAAAAGGTGTTTGTAGTCTTGCCTCCTCTGGCTTTAATCACAGCTTCGAGTCTGTTTGGCATACCAAAGACGAGGTTTCGGAGACGATGTTGGGGGATATTCTTCCATTCTCCATCAGGGCCTGTTTAAGGTCATTGAGGGTGACAGGAGGTCCCCTGCGTCGTCTGACCAGCCTTCCAAGCTCATTCAAAGCGTGTTCGATCGGGTTCAGGTCAGGACTTCTTGATGGCCAGGTCATCAAGTTGATACCATACCTCCTGAATGTACTCTTGTACGACCTGAGCGGTGTGTGGCCGGGCGTTATCTTGCATTAGAATTGATCCATCACCCATATTTACCAGATATGGTCCTGCACACTCATTAAGGATCTCTTGAGCATATTTCACCACGTTCGTTCAGGACGTTCGTTGTACCTACTCTTGTCAAGCAGTGGTCGTCATGTCGGGAGATGTTGTGGTAAACTTGGAAATCTTAGGCCATTTGTCGTGTAGCGCAGCCCTTCTGGTGCATTCATGTAGTGGACCGTCTAATACAGTCTTAATTTGGTCTGTCCATCTCATGGGCATTCTACCACTTACTCGTGTGCTCTACCCGTCTTCTTCAGAGATGGTTTCCGGTTTCTTCGTACCTTTATTTCACCTTGAAGACTGTTCTTAATGTCACACCCACCATTCTTGCAGTACGACGCATACTGATGCCTAGTTCCAGATGTGCCATAATTCTTGCACATTCTTCAGGTGAAAGAGGCATGATAATTAATGTTTACGTGCTGAAGACACCTTGGCTTTTGAATGAAATGTAAACGATCAAAAAACAAATGCGAAAACAAAAGCAGAAAGCTAAAAGTAAAAAATTACAGCATTTGAAAAGAAAGCGTTTTTCTTTTTCGTTTATTTTTTAGCCATCTTTTAAAAGGAGGTTGTCAGAAAGGAGTTTTTATATAACAAAACTAAATTTTCTACATAATGCTTTTTATTTCAAGCTTCTAATTTAAATAGTACAGAAGTTATCGCCACGTTTATGGGTGTTATACCTTCTTTGCAGGCCAGTGTAGTAACTCTTAACAAATAGGTGTTCAATTGTGAATGGAAGATTTTTTTTAGGTAGATAGTAGGCCGAGGTCAAATTACGTATTTGGTTTAAGACTATCCAGCCACGAATTCCTAACTACCTATGGATAGATGACCTATCTTTTGACAGAAATTCTTTAAAATCTTTGTTAAGGTTATGTTCGGGACACATCCCATGAAATAAATTTGCATTTTTGATGAAAAAAGTCAAGTCCAAATGGTGACGATTGCGACGTAATCGAAGACATTCAGCATATTTTGATGGAGTGTGTTCGGAATGAGCCATAAAGGGTGACATATTTTGGCAGAAATATGATACAAGCCACCGGTTTCCCAAATAGTATTTTGTGTAGTCTGATGTCGAATCAAAAATGTTAATCACGTTGCTAGAATTAGGACTAGAGAAGAATTATGTTATAAGTTTGTTGTTTTTACTATATTTTTTTTACCTTGATTATTGTGTAGCCTTTTCGGGACAATATGGTCGCAGAGCGACAGTCTTTTTGTAATATAAATAAAATAAAAAAGGTACGGAACCCACTACTGGGTATAGAACCAGCAGGTGATCAGGGTGAGAAGAAGATTTATTTCTCATCTAATTGTCGAATATATTTTATTTTTATTTATTTATTTAACGTACAAAATACGTCACAACCACTTTAAACAATGAGGTTACATAATGGTAAATTATAACTTGATTGTAACATAAACTTATGTACGTACTGCTATAATATAAATTTATATCGAGTAAATAGAGTTTTTACAAAAACAGGTTATTGACATAAAATAGAAAATGGTTAAATAAATTACGATTATGTTAACTAAAATTAGATTACATGCAATATTATTACTATTACTAGGTAGTAGCATTATACTAAGTGCTTGAACTCGAATTATTTTCTTTGATATTGAAGTGGAGGATCTCTTTAATAATTTTAATGAACTGACCTAATCTTGGAACAAATTAGTCGAGTCTGCCGTCATCTTTATGTAGCTCATTATATTGTAGGAATGTCTTGAAAGACTGAAGTACAGAAAGCGAACCGATAAACTAACAGTTCTGAAGCTCAATCAAAGGGAATTTAGCCATTGGTACTCGTATGCTATGAAGCTTTGTCCGTTTGCAAGAGATTCGTGATTTCCTGTATTATTGTGCATTAACATTCTCGAGTTAGCTGCAACGTATCCGAGCTAACTGTACGCGCTTTAGCGTTTTTCTCGTCAGGAATCGAATCGTAATTGTAGGCGGTGCAGCGATTAACATCTGTCGACTATTAAATAAACGGATTATAAGGGTTCGATCAATGTAAGTAATTATTCTTATCCGTCGGATGCTCTCAAAGCACCCTCGCTCACTTGTGCGGAATAATTTTCTCATGATTCGCGAGGAAATCAAACTGCCCTACCCGTTTATTAGGCAGTCACACTGACGTGACTGCCTAATGTATACGGACCTATATTATCTAAAGCGCAAATTATAGACAGCCGCCATTATGTAATTTTGCTGCAGATTTTCTTAGACTTGCCTGTGAATCGCTATTTTAAATAGGTGCATTGTTCGCTTGATTGAAAGGACTTTGGTTAAAATACCAGCTACACCGCTTTTGTATTTTTCTCTCGTAGTTTTAATAAGTTATGTAGTTAACAGTAAGGATTTATTCCGTTCTATTAAATACGAAGATGTTTTTATTCAAACGCTTATTATAGAACTGCATTAAGGCAACTGGTACGTTTACTTGTTTTAATCGTCATAAATTGCTATAGAGCGAATTATGTTTCCCGTTCATCAAATAGTCAATCACGGGATGATTTGATAGAGGTATGTGCACAAGGGGTCTGCGGCGGCTCCTGGGTCTCTTGTAAAAAGCGGCAATGGTAACAGAACGATTATATTATATTAGTTGGTCTTTAATTGCGGTGATATAATTATGTCGGTAGAGCTTGTATACGTGACGATATCCCATGCAGTCTCAGCCACTACGCCGCCGATATATTAAGAGGAATAACTTGATCACAGTCCCTGTAATTTAGCTGGGACCGTTCATAATAACATATTTAACACCTACACGTAACATATTGAGTAAACGTCAGTGTCTATTTGTGTACCTTGAATTGACGTTTACCGACGTAGGTATATCGTACCGTAATGGAAATTGTGGCTACGTGCGAAACATCATATCCAATAACGGGACCTTTTACCTGGGGCTACCTAATCCTAAAAGTGTTCTACAGGGTGTATTATAATATTTGTACTAACCCGAAAGGGGGGTGTTCAAAGTTCAAAAGTTTTATTGTGTTCATGTTGTACAATGGTCTTACAAATAGCTAGCACGGTCTGGCTATTTGTAAGTCAAGAAAACAAGTCGTTTTAGAAGAAAAAAATAGGGTATTTGTATTTTTCATTGATTTTTTTATATTTTTATTTATAATTTGTCTAGTTGGTGTGATGTAAAAATGATCCTGAGGCCATAATCGGTTTGTCATTTTTTTTTAAATTTGATTAAAAAACCTATTTATTAATTTATACCCTTACGGATACTCTTGGTGGAGGTCAATGACCCTGTCAAGAATCAGCTGGCGTATAAGTTGTCATTGTCGTATATTCAGCAGTTGAAATTAAAACATTCCTGGTCTTTTCTTGAATGACAATCACTGAATCCTGAACAAAGGTTCTACGACTTTTCAGTTCATTGGGATAGACAGAATCAGCCCCTTTCGTCATACACCCGGTATATAAATCAAATTATTGAATACTTTTTAGAAAAGATAGATTTTTTGAGTAGTTTTAGTGTACGGTACGAAGCAAATTATCAGACCCATACTATACCAGCAGGTTATGAAAACAATTCGTTTACAGCGGGCATCTACCACTGCGTAGTGGCCGTTGGCCATTTAGATCATCCTACGGTAAAGTAACAAGCCTTTGTTCGGTAATTATCTCTCCACGTTTTTTTATCTACGAATGTCCAGATTGGAGTGAACATGCTATGATAACTGATCTGTGGCTTCACTGAGCCGATCGAATGTTTCGCGATAATGAGCGCCGGACGCGATCGAAGTGTCATTAGGAAGTCTTAACCGGCGATGTGTGCCCTCGAGTTATGCTTACCTTCCCTTACGCAGTAGATTAATCCTCATAATTACCTGCACCGAGAATAAATACACAAGCATTTGTAATAACGCGAGCTTTTTCGTCCGCACTTATGAGAAGGCGATCAATTTGCTTGCCCGATGCGATAAGGAATTTTTAAATTACAAAAATATAGCAACATCAGTTCGATTCATGCAAAAAGTTAAGCATACATTGTAAGCCGAGATCACATGGCTTAGAGATTTATCTCGTCTTAGTCACATGGGTAATAATTGGGAGATAAAGTTTGTGTTGGAATCCTAAGGTTCAGAGGAATGGCATTATGGCGATCGCGGATAGTGTCAGCGCGGGGCCTGATATCCTAATGATTCAATGATAGTAGTCCGTGGGAACTGAACTTGTGGCACATTTGAGGTGTAATATTTCGCCCCCTCTCTGAAACTTTCAACCGCAGTTGAGTAGAGAAGTACATATATGCGAAGGAGAGCGAACCAAGTAGATTACATGAAGTATATTTTAGTATGAGAGACAGAATTGGATTGAGGGTATCAACTAAAGTGTTGTACACAAAGGAAATAACTGATATATTAGCATTGTAAGTCTTTAATGCATATTAATATATTCACTGTATATTTTTAATCTGAATATTATACGAAAGCCAGTCATCTACGAGTATAACTGTAGAATATTTAAACTTATCTAAATGTTTTTTTTTAATGTTTATGCTTAGGTACATTTGATTTTCTCTTAATAAGGTGCGTAGGTGTTACAATTTTGTTTCACTTCTAAAATGGAGCAAGCTTGCGCTCAAGCGTCATGTAATCGTGTTATGGTAATCGTATTGAGGTATTTAATTGTGTACACTTCGGGTTCAAAACACGGGACACCTACATGGTTAAAATTATGAATTAATGCAGTCAGGCGGCACCTCTCAGTCGCGCGACATACTTCGTCCAGATAAGGGAAAAGCTTATAAATGAGTCTTTATTAAACGTGAAAGGAGCGTGAGCTAATGGGCCGATCATGCGCTCCCATTAAAGATTATTAAATATTCAAAAGCGGCCGGCGATAAATCACGATCGCCCGCCATGCTTCTTTGACTACACTCTGCACTTTTCTGAGCCGGGGTTAGGCTCGTATCAAGACTTATATCCTTCATTAATTTAATTTATATTTTTCTCTGTTCGTTTTTTAATTTAAGAGATATTTGGATAGTTCTTTGAAATAGGAATTCCATAAAACAATAAATTTATGTTATCGTTAGATATGTTTAAAAATACTTAAAGAACTCTACGTTTTTATACTATTATCTGGTTAGATTAACATTATAATGTAATATTTACCATATACTTATTTCTATAATTTAATTTAATAGCTACTATTAAATATATATGTATTATATGTGTGTGTGTGTTACCAGTGACGATATATGGAACCGAGACGTGGTCCTTAACAATTGGCCGTATGAATAAGCTCAGATTCGCTCAACGAGCTATAGAGAGGGCTATGCTCGGGGTTTCTCTACGGGATCGAATGAGGAGATACGTAGAAGAACTTGTTCACCGACATAGCCAAACGGATTAGCACGTTGAAGTGGCAATGGGCAGGCCATATAGCGCGCAGAACTGATGGCCGATTGGGCCGCAAAGTTCTCGAATGGAGGCCACGGACCGGCAAGCGCAGCGTAGGACGTCCACCTACAAGATGGGCAGACGACTTGGTGAGAACCGACGACCTCTGTGGCGCAGCGGGCGAAGGTCCGCCTGCGACGCAATTGCGGGTTCGATTCCCGCCTCGGAACTAATGTCTGTATGATATGGAGATATTTGTTCCGGGTGATCTTGATGTTTTCCTATATATAATAAAAAATAAATATAACTATGTAGTATAATGTGTATTTAAGTATATTAAACATCTTGTACCCATAACACAAGCTCTGCTTAGCTTGGTGCTAGATGATGCTGTGTGAATTGTCCAGCATTATTATTAATATTATTAGAACCGCTGGTCGGCAGTGGATGCAGACGGCTTCCAACTGCAGTACTTGGAGATCAATGAGAGAGACCTTTGTCCAGCTGTGGACGTCCTACGGCTGATATGATGATATATATATTAATAGTAGGTATCTATTAAATTAAAATTATTGTGTAATATTGATGTATAGTAAAATTATAATAGTGTTTGTTTATCAGCAGGATTTACTTTTAAGTACCATCTTCACTGTTAGCCTAGGTTCACAGAAGAAAAAAAAATGACTTTTCTCTCTTTAAGTGGGTATGTATTCTTAATAAGATCTGTTAACACAAAATACTACGAATATAAACCAAAGCTGAGAAGGACAGCTTACACAGTTTTTCTACATTGTAAGCTTGAAGACATGGTGAGGAAACCCGTGGTTTAGTCAGTTTCAAAGTTTTTGTAGTAATTGGTATTTCCTTTTATTTACCTGTTATTTCCTCAGACTACTAGCCGATTAAGTTGGCTGGATGGATAGATTGGGGATGGTATGGGTGCTAGGCAAGCTTAATCCATCTAACAATGTCCCAGGCACTGCAGCGTACAGTACAAATACCAGCTGCAGACACTATTAATCATCTATCATGTATCTGAAAGGCTTGGAACAGAAGCCAAAGCATAGAATGACATTTCATACAGTTTTCCTACATTGTAAGCTTGAGAACTGAGGAACAAAAAATATAACATGGAACGAATAAGATCATTATCAAAAGATAAAATTGGTGCAACTTTAATTCAAAGTACCCCATAATGGACATTTCTGTATCAAATTATAACAGTTTTATCGCGTATACGTACTTAAATAAAACAAGTTTGAAGTAAACAAGGTTTGAAATGACAGTTGCAGACTTAAATGGTATCAGATGTTGTTATGAGTGTAAAAGTGTCGCAAATTGGCCATGCTCCTCGGCTAGTTATATCACAGTCTTTAGAGAACAGTTAGAACACCTAGGCTTGTGTAGTGTCTGTTTATTAAAACCATAAGCAAAACATTAGACCTACGTAACAACAACTTGTAATTAAGCGGATCTTATAAATGAAAAATCGGATTTATTTTATTTTATTTATTTAAACAAAATCCACAGTCCTTAATCTACATTATCCTAAATTACATATATATCCTACGACCAATAATGGATTTACATTATACATATATAAGAAAAAATATAAGCAGACAGTTAAAGCAAACTTAAATTATGTCAAAAATCAAAACAAAAGTACTTAGGGTGAAAACAAATCTAGTTAAAAAGTATATATTAAAACAGTTTAAGAAAACTAGTATTCAATACCTAACAATTTACTATGAAAAAATAAATAAATAATAATAACAAATATATATCTATTAGAAATATATTTATTTATATCTATTCATTTTAGAAAATATAAATAGTTTATATATATATTTTTTTTCTTTAAACTCTCTACATTGCTATTTTTGTTACAACTCTGGGGTTGTAACAAAAATAGCAATGTAGATATCATAGAATATTTGAGAATAAAGTACTCATAGCATTAGTTAATGCACTGTAATACATAAGAAACGATGACCTTCATCGGGACTTCAATACGGAGGCCACCAACAAAGTCCTTAGAGAGTCATGAACATAGTCTTCATAATCATGTAAACATCGCTGCAATCCAGCTCCTCGACCATACCGACATAGTGAGAAGGCTCAAGAGAACAAAACTTTTTAAGTTAAATTTAAAATTTTGTAAATCAGTGACAGTGCTGCGAGTTGTGAATATTATATTTTAATTTTAAACAAAGGACGTAACTAGAGACAACAAGAAAAGTGTTTGATGGACAGTTTACTTTACATTCTTATAAAACTAGATTTGCATTAAGTTACTATCTAGCCAGTCTGGCTAGATTGTAATATATTTTAGTATAGGTTTTCTTTTGTATATATTTATATACTAAATAAATAATACCCAATCAAATTATGTTCAAAAATCAAAGTTGTACCAGTGTTTTTAGCATTTGTTATAACAACTTTTTAGAATGATTAAACCTCCTTGTGTGTTTACTTTTGTACCGAATTGACCAGCCGTGTTCCAAAAAGCTGCGGTTATGGTCCGGCTCCAAACGGTGTGTGGCCGTTTGATAACCATCGAGATATCGCGAGACTTCAATCGCAAAAGGCCGATAACGACAAAGTTACAATATCCGATCCGATATAGATATTTAACTTCATTTTCATTCATACAACGCTACTGGTTTTATAAGTGCTGATGTCGTATCGGATAGAGTAGGGAGTGCTTTAAGTCAATGTGATGCTGATGCCATAACACTTGTTCCATCAGATGTTTACTGCGATACTGGACTTCGGACAGGCTTTGTCGGAGCTATTATTGAGCCGCCAAAGATCTTCACGAACATACTTTGTTCCCTAAATGGCACTTTTTTGTAGCTCCTGAGTTGTTTTCACGAAAAAATGTGTTAAGAATAATGTTACTAAAGTTCTGAGTTATTTGTTCGTTTTTAGCTCTTAGTTCTCAATGCCTATTTTCGGTATATGGTTAAACAGCGTGTAATTATGTATATAAAGTTTCATACATATGTATTATCGCCTTATTAGGTGTGATGAACCTATTACTTCTAATAAGATGCTAAAATGAAGATTTGACTAATATGTCGCGCCTTTAAGCAATTAGCGTCAGTAATGATCACCATAAATGTTAAGAGCCTTTCAAATGGATGCTGTTAAGCATAACTAGTCCAAGCGCCATTTTCACTTTTTTGGCAAATGACATAAACGCGTTTTTATTAACAGGAGAGTTGAATTTGCTTCATCTGAAAGTAAATCTATATACATCGATGCTTCTATTTGTAATTTAACATATCACAAGAAAAAAATACAAAATAAATATTTTTTTTAAAAGATATAGCTAAAAATGCACTTGGACTCTCGATAAATGTGATGTTTTTATTTTGCAAAACGAGTCCAAGAGACATTTATGTCGTTTAGACTCCTCATGTGTAACTAAATTTGATAGAATAGGTTTCTTTGCATCTAAAACCAGGGTAAAGAGAATTGAGAAAGCTAAATAAAATACTTATTAAATGACACAAGTAATGGAAAGATTAATATCCAAAAAAAAACAATCTTAAGACAAACTAATTTTACCAAAAAATTTAAACATGTATTCTTTAACATAGTCCCAGATGTATTTTCTTAGACAAAGACGCAATTGAAGATGATATTAGTCAACACCACCCTCACCCCAGAACCTGTCTAGTACCTAAAAACTTACGATATAGTAGATGGAGAAGATGCCAAATCTTCTCTTCTTCAACATGTTCTGGATCAAAATCTAAATTACTATCAAACCCTTTAACGACATCATCAATCGTATCGTCTGTAATATTTTTTTTGTAAAATGACTTAGAATCTTTTGGGTTATATGGGAACAGTGATTTTAAATATTAGTTTTTTCTCCGAAACAGGCTATCCTTTAGGCCAAAGAGGTTTAACCATGTCTTTACAACAGTTCTCTATTTCGTCTCCGAAATTTTACATCCCTAATATAGTATTTCATATTTTTTTTTCATAATCATCGTTTGCTCGAATAATCAGGATCTATAATATAGTTACCACTTATGTCGGTCTCCATAATGATTAACACGCATAAAGTCATTCTCAATAAATAATGAAATCCATAACATTCTATTAGAATTTGATTTATAATTTGTTAAGTAGTGGACGTTTATCGGCTGAAATGATGAAGTTGATTATTAGAATAATTTTAATATTCATAACATTGTATGTTGATTGTCCTCAACAAGCAAATTAAACCGCTTGTTTAGTGTTTTTTTTATTGTTGTCAAGACAAGAGTAATTTTATTTAAATTAGTCTTCAATTCAATAAAATTCCTCAGGCGGCCGCTCACTACGGTTGCTCGTATTAAGTATTTTGGAGTTTTACTTAAATATATACCCAGTATCTACTTTATATAGACAGTAGCGCCGTCTTGGCCCACGAAAATTGCACCCTGACGAAAAATTCTTCACAGGCAGTGATTTTGGATGGTTAAAAAAACATAATAACCTAATGTCTCTCCATTTCGGTTCTGTCACAGGCAGTGTTTTCGGTTATTTATAAAAAAACCTAATAAACTACTGTCTCTCCATCTCGGTTCTGTCACATGCAGTGTTTTCGGGAAGTTATAAAAATAAAATAAGTAGGTAAATAATGCTGGACAATTCACACAGCATCAACTATCCCCAAGCTAAGCAGAGCTTGTGTTATGGGTACTAGATACTACATAGATAGATATTTTTTTATTATATAGAAAAACATCCAGAACACCCTGAACAAAAAAAAACCTAATAACCTACTGTCTCTCCATCTCGGTTCTGTCAAAGACAGTGTTTTAGGATAGTTATAAAAAAACCTAATAACCTGCTGTCTTTCCATCTCGGTTCTGTCACAGGCAATGTTATCGGATAGTTATAAAAAAAACCTAATAACCTACTGTCCTTCCGTCTCGGTTGGAAATTGGAAGTTTTATAATCGTTCGAAAATATTCGGAAGAATAAGTTTTATGATTCGTTATTATTATGACGCATATGTTTATAACGATGAAAATTATGGAAATAATATATAAGGTAAAATAGCTATATGCGTAAATAGCATAAGGATGAACAGTAATGTTATCTATGGGACCATAATATCCTGGATGGTGATGTTTCAGAGACACTTGTTATTGATTGTGATTTTCGGAGACAAAATGACCCCTTTAAAACATGTATGTATGTCCTTTCCTACCTTTTTTCTCTCAACATCAATTTCTACTGTGTTTCTACCCCTATGGTATTTATGCAGTCATGGTAGTTACAAGACTATGCGAAAAATGTTTGTATGATTGGTTTGCGTTCGAAACCAAACTCATGTTTTTAGTTTTGCAAAACCAGTCCAAGTCACAAATAAATGTCGCGTGGACTACTGATGCGTAACACTATGTCGTTTGGGTTTGTTATGTATAAACGGAAAAGTGTTTTTTCATTATTAAATTTCGTTGTTAGTTTTGAATTGGTTTTTGGGCTTGTTTTGCGTATCAAAATATCTCGTTTGCTATAGAAGGCGCTTGGACTGGGTATTAAAAAATACCACTCAGAGTGAAGCTTGCTGTATAAGTGTTTTTTCTATGGCTAAATTATGTCTTGGAGATTACGAAAATGCAAAAAAATGAAAAAATGCAATTTGGCGCTTGGACTCATTATGCATAACTGTATCCAAATATGGTTCTATTTATCTAAATAAGTAGATTTGGTTATTGCAGATGTGGTATTTCATGGATCACAGCTAAATTACAAGCGAGCCAAAACTTTGCAAACGCTCACAAACGTTGCAAAATAACCCGACCGTTTCGTTTTGATACTCCTACGTCGAACTGAAATCAATATTCTGTTACGAAGAAAAGCCATTCGTATTGGTGTATCAAAGTTGTCACATAAACTTATACCCGCGTCCGACCGATAGACGTTTCTATTTTTCGGCAACAAATGGCAAAACAATAATTCGTACCCTTGCGCGAGTTAATAACAATAAAATAGAAGTTCGATCAGAAACGCGGCCCGGCGACTGGTTCAATCAACGAGACTCAGATTTATTTTTATGAAAATTGGCATAAAGTCGGCGGGTCAGCGGCGCTCGGGCCCAGTGGCCCCGCGAGACCGCACGCCCGACCGTTTACTGCATATCGTTTCCTACGAGAGAAGGCCGCCTCGAAAATATTGCCAGCGCTCATAACTTTTTATATGCAACGATGACATTGCAGAAAGTGGCGGGTGTTCATCGGATTTTATAGAGCTGATACAAATCTGACCCGCTTAAAAATGAATTTACTTGTTATCTAGTCCAACGAAATGCTACGCCGTAGACCGATGACGACGTAGTGATACGTTTACGTCGTAGCATATAAATATTGATAATTGTTTGTATGAGGTAAAATAACTATATATCGATTTTTAATATACTAACATTTATGTATATTTCGGAAGCTAGGAAGAAAGTAAGTTGTCGAGTGGCTTACCTATCTATTTCCGCAGCATAGATCTTAAACTTAATATAATGCACATGTCACAGTTGTATCACCAATATCACACCCAAAGCCCACTCTTTAAACACGTAAAACCTCAATGTCGATGAAGTGTTGATGTGTCAAGCGGGTGTCGAACTCGTAAAGACGTTTCTCTATTATCGTCCACTCTCATAGCCCTTACCTTGGGGTCGTCAATAACATTCCACTGTGTATTCCAATCGCCCATATCGTTTTGGGATTTAAATGAAACTTTTTATGAAATGTGTCAAAGGGGAAACTTTTATACCTTTTTCACATAGAAGCTTTGCTCGGTTTAGAGCACTGCTGTGTTGAATATCCAGATTGTTTCATTACGATCGACACAGTCCCTGTGCTCATAGATATTTGTTGACACATCTCTATGAATTAGAGAAATTGTTAAAATATAACTCAAAATGAGGGGTCATCATAGTTGCCGACACACACCAGACTTTTGAAACCACAAAGTAAAAACACGAAAAAAGACCTGGAAGCTATCGTCTTATGTATTATATACTAAAATTTTAGGAAAACCAACAGTACAAGTCTTAGAGGTTTTTCTTAAAGGTTAGTAACTAGAGGCTTATTATAGATTTCCAGAGATATAAGACAAAAGCAAATCCAGTATGTACACCAGTCCTTTTTAAATCTAACTAACCGGATCTAGTGGGAGTTTTCTAAAATGAAAACTCACTAGATCAGGGCTAGATCTGTTGACGTGATCTAGTGAGAGTGATCCAAAATACCAACTTAAAACTAACACTAATAATTATTGAAGGAAGAACTACTCAACAAACGTCGAAGACGTTTTGGTTTTAGACTTTTATATCAGTCTTATTTTATGAAATCTGAATCTCTAACAGAAAACTGGATTACCTATGCATAGTGTTAATTGGATCATGTACTAAAACTATTTAAAGTACTTATACAATGAAATGTAGGTATGTCTGAAAACAAGGAAGACTTAAATATTCCTTAAGTATTTTAATGCCAACATAGCTAAATGATAAGTGGGTAGGTATCAACCAAAAATAGTTCACCCACATGGTAACGTAATTAATTAAAATTACATTATTTTTACACAATGGAAAACTATTGTCTATAAAACACCCACTTATTATGTGACAAGATAATGTGCTTATCATTTAGTAGTTGTTTGTAGCATTCTAATACAAAGTATGCGGGCATTTTTATTAATATTCCTAAATACGAAACACACACAAGCTCCTGACATTTGAACCATCGTATATATTCAATTTAAATTAAATGAATGATGTTTCAGTTTCATGTTTATGAAATTAGTGTTAGTAAGTAGCTTCCTACATTCAAATATGCTTACATTGTCTCTGACATTATAACGTGTAGGAACTTTGAACCTCCACCGGCTATAAATTAGGTACACCGCGTCTCTTCGCATTCGGTACAACAAACTGTACAGCAAGCTTGTTTATAATAAAACAGTATTTCAATAGTTGGAACAAAACACGACATAAAGTTTTACGTGTAACATAAATCTAGGAGTTATTCTCACGGGATGATAAGGTGGGGTTCGTGGATTTAACTCTGACTTGACGGCGTCTACTCGCCGGAGAGTTGATGGCCGAGTGGGGTACAAAGGCACCCCGTTAAAAGTTGCTTTAACATTTACATACAATTGTTACCAGACTTTTGTAACAGCTGTTTCCGTGGATGTTATTTTTAAATTGACTTATTAAAATCGCTTTATAACCGTATGTTTCTATTCTATAACGTCTTATAATTTTATAGAATGTGAGTAACCTATCGTGTATCTCATATGAAACGCGAGAGTTGAAAGCTAAAGTTTACTCAGAACTTCCAATATGAGATCCTCTTTACAGGATAAGAATTTTCCGTTCGTTTGTTCAATAGTGCGCCCCTGCCTCGCGGCTAAGCCCGATTTTTCAATCTTGTCGGTTATCATTTTACCAAAGCAAACCTCCCATAATATTTGCTCGTCTGAGGCCAAGGCGAGACTCTTCGAATATCATATTTATTCGCGGAAGCAAACACCCGCACCCACGCGCCGGAACTGATATTATTGTGCATTCCGTATAATATTGTTTGCTATTTGCCACATTCGCTGTTTGTTTTCGTCTCTCATATGAAAGGGGAGCTATACGCGCAAACAGATGGGTGACAACCGACCTCTCAAAGCTTTTGTACCGGGAAATGCTATTACGGTGAAATTGTAAATTTTATTTCTGTCAGCCTCTGTGATGATAGTTAACATTTTTGTTGGGGTATGCGATAAAAGCGGAAGATGTCAAGAGCGTTAAATCACTATACGAGATCATAGAAGCGCAAACATTGGGTTGGTACGTTGCGGAATATGAAAGCGAGCAATCCATTAAATTGGAACGGGACCTGAATGGCAGCCGGAGTCTCCGAGACGCGACTTTGCCTCTGATAACCCATAATACGCTGATATTTTTGCGTTGCTCATATGTTGGAAGTAATGGCTTGTGCTTGCTAGACGACTATGGATGTTCCTAAATATTCCTGTTCATACGAGTACATATGAAATTATAATATATTTTATTATTCATATAATTTTTTATGTAAGCTGCACCCGTTTAGGGTAACATTTCGTACGGCCTAATTTGTGGTGATAGCAAATTATTGTTGTGGTACAGAGCAATATATTGCGTATAACAAATTTGCTCCTGGAGCAAATTTGAATGTATAATGCCTACAATGAATTATACGCAAAAAAGTATTATTATGCATTCTTTAAAGTATAGAATCATAGAAGGTGTATCCACACTATTTTGAACCGAGAATTGGAAACCATAATATATTATATTTGGCATATAAAAGGCTCGCTTATCTAAGGGGTTTGACTGGAAACGAACATAAAGGGTGATCCTCTGTGACAAATACCGTGATATACCGAGCGACAGTCGTAAGGGAAATATTTTTATAAGATGAAACATTATTATTTTTGGGGGCGAAAGGATCAGAAGTTCCTGCTATGGATTTGGCAACGTTGCTTTTTGCTGTTGTCAACTACTTACGCGGTTAGTTCAGCTTTCGGTTTTAATCAATTACAAGATTATTAGGTATTTATGTTTCTAATTATAGTAGACGATGAAATCCTGATCGGGCAGGGCTTCTCGGACAGGAAACGGTTAAACATTTAAAGACGTTAATAAAACAAATTAATGCGCGTTAACCCTAAAATTGGACAAGTTCAATGCAGAGGTCGTTACCACTATAGGAAATTTATCCTCGGCAAGTATTAACACTGAAATCCGTTCGTTGTATTCCGTGTCATTAATGTTGCAGCAGACTTTCGAAGGAAAATGTGTTTTGCGCTGAAGCGATTAGGGTGAGTTTAGGGTGTGCTTCCCGCGGCAGCCAATCAAAACATACAAGGAGCATATTGATTCCGAGAAGTGTCGCTGTTAACGTGGAGGCTGAAGCTGAATACATTAGCCAGCGGCGTAATGAAGTCTCGTCGCTTGTAAACAAACATTAGGCGCGAGCGGGCGCGTGGCCCGGGGCGCAAGCGCACCCCGTCACACGCTTACAGGAATTCTATTTCCACGACAGGCGTCATGTCTTAATTAACTGCTTACTTCTCGCACCTACCATATTGAGATATCTCTGCTCCAGGATGCCAGTGCTGCTATTAACTCACAACGAGGCTTATTGCAAACTGTTTCTCTCGATGCGACATTCGGGTTAATATTGCTTTGATAGAGCTTCAGTCAACTTAATGAATCTAGTCTAAACGTTGTAACCGTTTCATTACGCAGTGAGCGCGTTTGATCTGTAGCATGGATATTAATAGTGGTAGCAGTGGGTATGAAAACAATGTAACGGATACCCTTACTCAATGACACATCTTTATAGGAATCTGAAGAAGCACTTGAAAAGTTATGGGTGTTCCATTTTCGTAAATAAACAAGATTATTAAAGAGAAGCCGTAACCACATAAAGTGGAAGCACCAGCTGCTTCTTACCGCGCCTTTAGGATGAAAGAGGCTCTCCTTAAAACCCACCGGCCACTGTATCACGTTTCCTGTTATGACTTCAGATTTTAATAGCCCTTTGTTGGGTTCTTTTTATGATAAAGAAGCGCTAAGAGCCCTAAATGTACCCGTGAAGGATCCCCGTGATATTCCTCGGACCGTGTGCATGTTTTATTGGCTATTCTTATTATTATTTTGAATTTTATGATGTTTCACACGTTGTTTATGGAGGATGTATAAATATCGTCATTGGTTTGACTTTTTGAGATAACGAATTTTATAAATGAAAATAACATTATAAGCAGGCACGATAAAATATTCACATCTAAAGTTTGCTCCTACATAAAATCATTTAAACCAGTCATAAAAGCACGAGACTTTATATCAATACAAGTAATATGCGAATCGTTTCGCTGACGCAAATAAATAATTGTTAAACAGTAATAAAAGTACCAGGCGACCAGTCAGCCGTCCTTATTTTTAATACTTGCAGATAATCGTAAGACGGCGCCGTAACTTCGCATTTTCCTATCACACTCGTGTCATGTGAATAGTGTTACCATTTCCTAACTGTTTTCTGGATAAGTTATCTATCATTGTAGATTTTTACTGAAATTGTTAAATATCTTATGTAGCTAATATCAAAATCGACTTACAACTAAAGGCTACAGTCTGTTATCAAATCTTGCAAGTTTAATTTGATCCACTTCCTGGTTACCGTTTGTGCTGAAATTTTGCATGTTTGTGTAAATCGGATGACAATGCCAGATTATGACATAGAACTGATTTGGTGATGGAACCGGAAGGTGGTTAAACGTCACAACCCAATCGAGTTTGGACTCGTTTTATCGTTCTTTACTTTGGTGCTAGATTGTAACCAGGGTCTGATGATGAAGCTGGAAGGTGGCCATAGGAACTCAGTATCTTAGCGATTTTTAATTTTTTTAATTATTTTAATAAACAAGTAATAAAAGCTTGTTTTTAAAAAGTTTTTTTTAAAACTCAACTAGTTAAAGATATGTACAACAACAGCCAAAGTGCCGTTAGTCCCTTATTCCTTAATACAGTCATGACTCATGAATTATCTCACAACAAAAATCCAAAAATTAACACTCGATGTGGTCCTTGTCTCCGATAACTTTCAAGAGATCCTAGAAAGCTTAAAGCAGTGGAGAGCGACTTAAGAAGATATTGGTTTGCGCATAGGTAGAACCAATACTGAATATATGTTTTGCGATTTTAACCTTAATGCTACCTCCGCCGTGGACATAAAGCTTGGTAGGTCTTGGGAGGGGCCATAAAAACCTTTAAATAAGTATTACTGAGCCCAAGTGGGCTGACTAATTGTAGAGGATGGATCAATTGAAGCAGAAATAGCCACAGAATATCGTCGGACTGGAGCTGAAAATAAAAATGTGATGTATTAAGAAAATGCCTATGAAAACAAAAGGCAAAGTCTAAAACTGCTGTTCGACCAGCGCTTTTGTACGGCAGCGCAGCATGGGCGGTGAAAAAGGTCCACGAACAAAAACTTCACACGATATAAAATGTTACGATGGGCCGGAAGAATCACACATAAAGACAAAGTGCGCAACAAACATCGCGTCCAGGACCATCCCATGCCCCGCCGGAAACTACTTGCCCAGGTACATATGTTAGTTGAAACAGCCCAAACCCCAAGAAGTTTCGCTATCCACCCCTTGTCGTGGAGCAGATGCCAAATTGGCCACGGCATTTCAAGGCCATTAAAGGCCTTTTAGGCCACGCACCCAACGCCAGGCCATACGGCAAGGGCGTCCGTTTTTCACCGGAGTCGGCTGCGTAATACCGCGCCATCCAAAAATACCTCATGGAGTTGGAGAAGCCACTCAGTTGGTTCCCCTGCTCTCCGCCCGAGGAGCGCCAGGTCAAGATCGCCGTCTGAGGCGTCCCAGCCGACACGCCACCAGCAGAGTTAGTGCTGGACTTCCTCCAAGGGCTTTTAGGCGGAGCTCATCAAGCCTATCCGGGCAAGTAAGGGTTGCTCCGGCTGCATTTTTCTCGGCGTGTTCAAGCCGACCAGCAACCTTCTACCGGCTATATAAAAGGTAACGGAGGGGCAAGAGAGGCCCTGTCCAGTGTCACCGCTACCAGGGGTTCAGGCACTCGAGCCACCACTGTCATCGCCCTCTCGCCTGCGTCCGGTGCGGAGGATCGCACCACGCAGGCGACTGCCCAAGGAAGAGAGATAACCCACCGACGTGCGTCAATTGCCAAGGCCCCCATACGGCCAACAAGACGAGCTACCCTACTTTCAAGCGGGAGGCCCGCAATACGGGAACGACCGCCGACACCACAACCCCGGAAGGCCGTGACAAGCCACCAGCCAGACCGCAACATCCACAGCTCAACACTGTGGCTCAACCCTCTCAGACGGAGAACGGTGGCTACCTCATGGCCCCAGCAAATGACCCCATAGCGCGGTCCAACCGCCTACCAAGATGCAGAAAACAGAAGGTAAGATTGGCCACCCTACCTTCTGAAACCGAAACAGAGGTCCCCTGCTCAAAAACAGCTCCCCGCACCATGGCACCAGCAGTGGACCAGACGAAACCCGCCGCAGCACCGCCAACCACGACGACCCAGCAACCCACACTCCGGTGTGGGTTGCAGGGTCGTCTAGGTTGGCGGTGCTGCCGCGCCGCTACCTACTGCGCCGCTCAACCACCACCACCACACCGACGAACCTCCAGCACGACCAGGTCCACCTGAGAAGACAACCAGCTGATACAAAAGATAGGGAAAGAGTACGGTCCCAAACCACATGGGTGACCAAGTTCCAAAAGGACATTAGAGGCATAGGCCTGAGGGAAGACGATGCACAAAATCGAAGCAAAGGGATGGTTATGATTGGGAAAGCCGACCCCGCGTAACTGGAAAAGGTAAGACCAAAGAAGAAGCTTATAACAAAATCGGCATCCTCTACATTAAGCAACTTTTGCAAATGTGGCAGTTGGTGGATTCAGTCCGAGTGGTGAAACGTGTAGTATACGACGTGTATTATCTGATTTTAGCGGCTCCAACATTTTCCATATTTATATAATGTTCATGATGAGGCCGCCCACTGAGCAGCATAATGTTTTATTTTTAGTTAATTACTGTTTGTTTTTATGTTGTTTCATTAAAGCGTATTCTATTCTATTATTTTATTATTATTATTATATTTATTATTATCTACTTGAGACATAAGTAGACTATACACGAAGTGCTGCTATAAAATTTGGGCTAAGAAGAGTTTGGACAAAAGTTCAGTAGTTACAACTTCGATAATCCAAAAAAAATCTAAAATCATGGTATGCACACTTACATGCAAATGGAAAAGCGCGACGGATAGCTCGTAAAGTTCGCTATTTGTTCTGTTTACGATAACCGCGTTTTATAAAATTTTATTATCACACTTGCCCGAGGTATTTCGCAAATTTAGCGTATGTCACATGTCGCTGTCCTGTTGTCGTCACTTCGTCGTGATGTGGCCCGTCGGTCGCCTGGATAAAATCTGTCTGCGGTCCGTACCGCTAACAGGTGACTGGTGCGATGTACTCGCCGATAATGGGGAAAAATTATGCTCGAGAACGACACATCTGAAAGGTCAAATGTGCCTCTCTTGATCGGAATTGATGTCCAATAAAATTGTCATCGTAGATAACATACCCGTTTTTGAAACTGTTGACACGTTCGGACTATCCGGATGACTAGGTATTTGAATGAAAGGAGCAAATAATGATAGATTTGAACATCAGTAATGAGCAGCTAGTTATATTAAAACGCGATAGCATTAGGTTTAGCAACCTATTTCGATAATTTAGGATATTAAATACTTGCAGTAAAACCAATTACACTTAATTAAAATACATCAGTAGAAAATTTAAAGAGAATCCATGTTGAAATGTTCATCTAATTGCTAACTGGGGCAATTTATTATTTTAATAGTGACCTGGTGATTCGAGTGTTAACAATCGAATTTAAAATATAGTAATAAAACGAGAATCACGACGTGCTGCCTTCTCATTCTTCTGCTTAGTCATTCTGGCAGCGAGTCAAAGATCGCAAATTAAATTATAGCTTGCGTTTTAAGATTTCTAATACTTATTGTTTTAGAATAATTATCAAAAACGCAAATGTTTCGTTACAATATTAGGTAAGGCTGGCTAGACGCTACTTAGGCTTTCTTGAACGCGCACAGTATAAAAAATAATTTGAACAATTTGTTGAGATTAAGATCACGCTGAAAGTATTATGTTGTTAACATTCCGTCTGAGATGATGTTGATTTTTGGCACGGATTTTTTTTTGTGGCAATTTTATAGTCGTCAAGATACAAGAGTCATATTATGAGAAAGCATAATTGATTAGAAGGACAGCTGCTGTGGGCAGCCATTAACACTTTACATTGTTCTACGAAAATAGTCCGGTGCAGTAGAATGACTTATAGGCAGCAATCTTTGGCCACAAATATTTTAATAGCGTAATATTTAATAGCTTTTTCGCGTAGCGTGAGCCTAAAAAACAAGCGGTAAATACACAAGCATTTATCTATATCCTATTATTCAAGGCCATCATAACGAGTAAAGAGGACATTCTAAGATGTTGTGATTGGCGCTAGGGCACCTGTTTGTCAGTATAGTCCTGTCTCATAGTAAGATTGTAATCCAGTTTGAGAAACAGTACAAGAGTATTACGAGAATGTTTGGTCAATCCACATCGACATTAATAGTTCCATGTTATGACTTAAGTTGCGTACAGATTTATAGCATCACTAAGTGAAGTAGCTCATGAAGAAAGGACTTGTTTGGATTACGAGCGGTCCATAAACACGTCTTAATTTCTTGTGAATAGTGCCTATTAAAATGAACTTTTAAAATATGGACCGCTGGATTCTATTTATGTTTGTAGGATTTATGGTGCACGTCGGGGCGGGCGGGGCGGGGGCGCCCAGCGAGCAGCACATCGCATATGACAAAGCGCTGATGGTTATATTTTCCAGACGATTTATTACGTTATAAGAGTGGCAGTGCGTGCCGTTTATACTCTCTCAGATGCATAAATAGTAGTGATTTTATTTTGATGTCTTACAAGACAAGCGACGACGTGTTTAATTGTTTAGACATGTCTCTTAATACCGTGACCTATTATTAGTCACAACAGTTTTCATACGAATTTAATTTATTACGAAGATTTTATGGTGGCGTTGAATTATCTGTTGGTAATGGCTGGTCTTTTAAAAGTGTTCAGTCATAGTTTTGGATGTTTCCTTACGTGGGCGAACAAACCGTTGAACTTAAGGCGTCTTTACACGAGTGTATTTTGGATTCGCATTGTTTCGCCAATACAGTTATGAGGCAACATCATTGTTGTTATTGCTTTACGATCTCGGAGATCAACAATTTAAATGAGCATTCACACAAATCAGACGTTTCATTGCACATTCTCGGCACCTCATTGTTTTGAGTTTTTCGAACGAAGCTAAATCAAGCTCTTAATTGATATAATATCACTTTAGTGGCCGCGTAAAGACATTACACCGATGCGAGAACAAAAGCAGAATTTTCTGTTGAAACCGCAAATAATCACATCGCAGGACTCGTACACATAATTATTTCGTTAAGTCATCATGCCGAAAAGGTGATGCTGTATTTATGCTGAAATATTGTGAGCTTTCACCTGAAATGTTTTCGGTTAGCTGCGATAACTGTTGATGTCCTGGACATCAAGTAATGAAAACATTTTAAATATTTTTCATCCTAAAATGGCAAAATGCTACCTACGTTCTATAAATTTACAAAAAAATATTAAAAAATCAATACCACTACATTATTTCGAACAGTGAGTCACATATTGCTGTAAATAAAAAAATCTCGTAATAATAAGTAGTTTTATTTGGATTACCTCGAGGTAACTACAACAAAAGCCAGTTCTACACAGCACCAGCACTTCTGCACCTCCGTGCCAATAGGTCAGCTGATGTGCGGCAAATCATAGTAGATCGTAAACGGGCGTAGGGCGTAGTGGCATATTTCATATCGCGTAATGGAGAATTTACAGGCTGTCAGGGCGGAATGACTCCCAGTGGCACTCGCGACTCGGCAAGCTCACGGTTTACGGAGATAACTCGTAAGCGCACATTTTGTGACTGTTTCCTAAGATGTAGTAAAGAAGAAGCATAGCAGTTGATGCTGCGGGCTGGTTAGATAGGCTCATTTATTATACCAGATACTGCCACGGAATCAGATATTATTTATATTTTAGTTTATCGAAATTGCTTGATAATTTAAGACCAAAGAAACTATTTGGTAACCTGGGCCCAAAATATATGGAAGCCCGTTATCCTTCTTTTCTCTTAATACCTAACTTGTACCCGAAAATTCTGTTCATTCGCTTACTATATTTCTTTCTATATATTTGTAAATAAAGCTTGAGATTGAATACATACACATACGAGTCCTTAACTAACTTTTATTAGTTCGATTTGAGCTATAATTGAAAAGTTACATTAAGCACTTCCGCCGTTATACAGCAGAAACCCGCAATGCCCGGTCTGCCAGCATTATTATTTATGCCCTCGAGAAAACTACATTTATAACAATATTATGCCGGACCGCGCCCGCCCTCGGAAAATGATTTTCCCATTTTCTGAAGATTGCAGGTGTATTATATTTCATGAACGTTATTTATGGTGAGACTTTTATTACAAATGCGTGCGATGTCTCTATCCGTTTTTTATTGTCGTCGAATTATTTGATGGAATTCTTATTTTGTGACAAATACAGATAGGACGGTTTATTGGCTGTATTTTGTTATTGCTATCCGATAAGAAGTTGTGGATATTGAATTCTTTGTTATATGAGTTTGTATTATTGCTTGGGGTTGTTTTTTTAGAAACATTGTGGCGGATTCGCAACATGTGTGGCTATTCATAATTTTACGTAGATTTGGAATATCCCCCGAAGACGGATATATCTGTCGGACGTGGCACCCTCGAAGATCGTGGGCAAAGTCCGAGGTTACGAGGCTCGCGGGAATACCCAGCTCCGATCAGCTCTGTCCATAACCAATAATCGTAAATAAACTCCAGAATATCCGCGCCGCGACAAACACAACATAACTCTCCTAATTTATAAATAGTATACTTCAATTTCTTTGGAACACTAACGTCAATGCAAATGAAACATAGTTTTCTATCAGTTTCATTGTTAGTCATAAAAGGCAAATGCAAATGTTCTATCACTACCTAGGTGTACTTCACTTAACTATTCCAGCAATATCAAAAAAATCGGTCTTAGTTCAATTTATAGTAAAGATACGTAGTATACTTATTTATGTGTTTGTAAACACGGTGACTGACTGATTTGTGAAAGATCCATAAGTATTTTAGAACCTGATAGGTTCAGATAATAAAGTACTAACTCTAAACGATATTGTATTCGAGAGTCTTCCCGGGACCACGATAGGTGCAATCCTGTCGAAACGTCGGGCAATAATAAAGGTAAATAGCGCGCTAAATACCCGGTTAAATATGTGTTAATGATATTGTATTATCTTCACTTTCACAATATTTGTTTCATATTCTCAAAAGATATGTTTGTTTAAAACTATAATGACGCTTCTTCTTTCAATCATCCAATATTATTTTACTAGCAGGATTGAGTTGGCGGGCTATCTACCAATAAATTATCGAATCCTTGCATTTTCAGCCACCAAGGTAAACATGAGTGCCTAGACTTTATTATCGTGTTGTAAAATGTACCGAGAAAATAATAGCATACATCTTAGTGCGATATAAAATATCCACAAACGATTGGCTGCGTTCGCTCGGATATCGTTTATTTTTACCTGAAGAGCGCGATCCAGCGCATCTCTCCCTATTAAATTTTGTTTGCATTTATTTTAAAGGTGCGACGCTCGAGGAGACGTGGTATGTGAAAAATTACACCTCACTCCAATATTTATGGGTGATATTCGGCAGCGGTTCCTTTGTGGGATGAGGGTGTATAAATAACACCTCTTATCGCGTGGGAGCATACCCTTAAATGGGATTTGTTTTAATTATTTATCAAAGAACATATAGCTATTTATTTTGGCTAGAATTTTTTTATATTTTGGCCATTTCTTTGCGCGTTCAATGCTTCATTTCACCTTTAGGTATATTGTCTGTATCTTTAGGCTTTTCCTGTCAAGAAGCCGGCTTTTTTCTAATTGCCTATAGATCATATATCTTCACAGACGCTGTCTTGTTTCCTCACATGTGACACTTCGAAAATCAACTCCAGCTGTAAGATGGATGGGCTCGATATGATCAGCAGTAAATCAGAGCGAGATCTTAACTTCGCACGCTATATTTTGCTAAGCACGCAAAGAAATGAATAAATTATGAGCAGTAAACGGAGCGAGCGGCTATTTTTGTGTGCATAATCGCTGTGTATGACCATAAATTAGTTCTATATTTGGTCGCGTTGTTTTGCGTACAGACAGGCCGTCTGCACATGCGTGCGGCATCAATCTCAATTCCGAAATATTTTTCCGTCTGCGGCACGGTCGCTCGTAGGTGTCTGTTTATCTATAGATTTTATGGGAAACTTCTGTAAAGGGGACCGATTTGTATAAACTTCCACTTTCGGCGAGAGATCATAGTCACGATTTACATCTTATTTTAGCCGCAAGTTAACCTATGCTAAAGTTAATATATTTTGCCCAAAATAAACAAAGCCGTTTAGGTAATTATTGGTTCCGCCTGTTGTGTCTGTTTATTAGTAAATAAATAAATAATGCCCAACACCATCTAGTCCCAAACAAGCAAAGCTTGTACTATGGAAACCAGATGATTGAAAGAATACTTAAATACATGTATGGTATCATACATACATAGAAAAATACCCAGACACGGGACAAATATCTGCAGAACAATTATTACAAACATTTGCCCCGTGGCGGGAATCGAACCCGCTACCCCCTGCGTATCAGTCGGATATAGACCAACTTTACTGAGCCACGGAGACAAAATTGATATCATATTTTCTTGAATAGATTTTTTTATGTGATTTGTTGCTGGTTCGATGATGTACAGCTGACGGCCGCCGACCCCTGATGGAGCCCATTAATTCCAGTAAGAAAACAATTTGTCACTAGCCAAACCCTGACCCCTAAAAGGATAAATCCATAAAACAGATATGAGTAGTTTTCCGCGTTACTTGAAACGAATGGGCAGGACTTGCGATCCGGAATAACGTCTCGATTACCTCCACTTATGTGGTTTAAGTTACAAGACATGTTTTAAATGTCATAATTTCAGCCATAAAACGTCCACTGATGAGCACAGGCCTCCCTCATGGATCTCCATGAGAGGTAGTTGCCATACTCACTGGCAGGCGGGTTGGTGAGCGCAGTATAGGATGTTGACACGGATAGACGCTGCTGCCCATCTTCCGGAGGTATCCCTTAGCAGGCTCTTACTGCATTTGTTTTAAATGTAAATTTATTGAATTATTAGTAGTTAGGCACATCTTACTTAAATAGGTGTTAATAAAATATTCAATTTTGATTATCTCGAATTATCGAAAACCTGCCCATTTAAATTTGCCAAGCTAAGTATAATAAGTTAATAATTATTGGGTTCAATAAAAATAACTATTGTAAAAATACTGTCCTTTAAAAATAGTGTTCGTTTTATAATATTCGCTTACGTCTTGCACCACGTCGTTATCGGCTGACTAGTGGAGCGGCCTTACGAGGGGAAAATGATTGACGGCTTCGAGAAATTTCATTTTGTGGCTTGTTGAGGCTCCTCTTGACATTGACGAGCCACTTCACCACCTGATTGCCTTATCGAGGGCTGCTACACCGAACACACTTCATTTCACTCGATCTGTAACAATACGTCAGAATTCGACAACTTCTCTCCAATCTATTGTAAGGATTACCGAGAGCATCACGCACAATATCCAGTGAAGTCTCATTAATGTAATCAGATTACCGTTCAGGCGATCAGTGAATCGACGAGTGCCCGGCGTATGGTTAGTTGAATCCTGCTATGTGGCGATTGCATCCCGACAGAAGCTCTCCGGACGGTTTTTCAAACGCAAACATTGTTTGCGAGCTCGCTGTAAACAAATCACGATAGGACATTTTTATGCTCATTCAAATGTCATATAATTTTGCATACAATATTTTCTTGGGGAGAAATGAGAACGGGCCGTGACAGCGGAATTTAATAATGACAAAATAATACAAGGCAAGTTTAAGGGCAAGCCTTTCTGCTGTCCGTCATACGGAGCGCTATTCATTCCACTTAATATTTCTGTGCTCCAACTATTCGCTAATTTATTCAAGAGCAATTATGCTCCACAAAGCCGCTACACAAATTCTGAATAGACTTCAAACTGAATCATACAAATTAATACCGTTGTTGAAATAATAATCGAATTGAATCCGCACAATAGGGATACTTTCTCGGAGTTAATCGCGGACACGATGACAAATGCATATCGCTTCATCTCGCGGGCCGAGATTAATGTGCGCGGGCGCGCCTAGACAAACCTGCCGCCTGCGCGCACGCAGCCTCAACGTACCTACGACCCGCCATCCCCACTATCTTGTAAGCAATGCCGCTTATTATTTATCAAATCACAATACCAACACAATCAAACTCAAATCTCACTCCAGCGCGTACAAATATCTTACTTATTCCAAAGCGGTAGAGTCAAGTTTTCTTCACCGCGCTCTCTTGATACGATACAATATCGCGCGCCGTTATTGTCACCAGAGACAATAATGACATGTTCTAAATGTAAGCACTATAGTTTGATCTAAAATTAAGTGAGATGAAAGAGAATTTTGTGTTTGATACAAAAAAGAATATTAGTAAAGTTGTGTATTGTCTGTGCGCGGCGCTTTGTGGGGACAAAGGCGTTAACACGCGCATTCCGCTCGGTTAGCATCATAAATGAGAGAAATGTCGGATCAAAAGAATAGCAGGTGTGCCCTTTTATTATAATTTGTCATTTGTTCTCGATTCCCATCATCTTAATGTTTGTCATTTCGTTCGCCATGAGAGCTTATTAACATTGAAACTGTTCTTTTTATGTCCATTTGTGACGTAGTAAGATGTGTATAAAAATACATTGGAATCGTATAAGGACTATTAAATTGACAAATGTGTCAATTAGGTGCACTTATTAGTGATTATTATAGATGGAATTAAGTATTTTTTAGCGTTTGATGGTATTCTTATGACAATTAATTATTATTTTATGTAAGTAATTATTGCCTTTTTTTCTTTTGCGTTAGCCAATATAAGTCATCCAAGATTACCGTTGACTTGCAGCTAGAATAACTTACATGGTACTTAATTGCGAACAATAATTTGACCAAAAATGTTCTGATGAAAACACGTGACTTTCCTAAAGAGGTATGGAACATTTCATCGTTTTTATCTATACTAATAATATTATAAAGAGGTAAAGTTTTTGACGTTGTAGGAGGTAATCTCTGGACCTACTGAACCGATTTTGAAAATTCTTTGACTAATAGAAAGCCACAGAATTTGTGAGTGTCATAGGCCATAAATTTAACGAAAAATTATGACTTTTTCGTGGTAGTTGGTTTTGCAAAGTAAGTCAGAGAAAAAACGGTTGAACGAAAACGTTTGTTACGAACGCTGCCTTAATGATGAGAGGTATATGATTGAGTTCTAGATAAAAGTTTAAGAACTTGATACTGCCTACAAAAAAGTCAGCGACAGCCTGTGTCCTATCCTATGTAACTTTCATATTTAAGTTACAAAAAGTAGTTTTTTTATAATTAAAATATAATTTTAATCATAAGGTGACGTTTATTGGTTTTATTATCGACAATTATGAATTCTTATCAAAATAAGTAAATTTATCGTCTTAAGTGTTTAAAACAAAAGACTTTTCCCTTTAACTTCATATAACATAATCTTTTTTTTAATTTGAATTTAATCGAATAAAATTATTTTTTCTTGGGCTACGTAAATTTTATTTGTTATTGTCATTGTCAACTTCATTCAGAAGGCTACAAAACAAAGAAGAAGTTGATAAACACCATAGTTTAAAAATGACAATTGTTTTCGTGGAACGATGACTCACTGGTCAGTTTACTTACCAAAACCAAACAACGGCTAAAAAATCTTGGTAAGTAAACTGACCAAAACCAAACGAGCGGATATGGACAAATGGTTAAGGAGATAATACAACATTGGTATGGAACCGCGACCGTGTTGTATTGTGATATTTCTATTATACGGCTTTTTTCTTAAACAAGAAGTTTATATTTAAGGTCTACACTGGTAGCGATTCTATTGTTGCACTAACTAGTGTAAGCTAATTTAATTGACGTAAAACTGACTAATTTGAAGTAAAGCTATTCAGTTAGTGCTGTTCTAACATTAAAACGGAACCAATACACACAATTTTACGCTGACAGCTCTAAATTTAAAAACGTTTCTCCTTTTCCCTCACTATTAAGGGTCAAAAATTTTCTCTGGTGGGTATTGACCTGAGAAAGCAGTGTTTTTCCCATGGGCAGTTATATGTTGACTTATCTCGGGTTGGAACTCCTCCCTCACTACATCTAATACCTATAGTATAATGCAGAAAAGTTTTGAACAATTTAAATAAACAATTGTCGACATAGCTCAGAAAGTTGTGAAACTGAAATAGAGCTGGGATGGTTATGTCTGCCGCATGCCCGAAGGTCTGTGGGCTTAGATCACCACCCAGTGGAACCCCGACACGGTAAGACGCCGCGGCAGACCGAAGAAACGATGGCGTGACGAGTTAGACCAATATGCATGATCGCATGTGCGCATGGGTCGAATTGACAGCAGATCGAGAAGCATGGAGAGATCTTTGCCCAGCAGTGGGACACTTACGGCTAATTGGAATTAGAAAATAAAAATGATTTATTTAATTATATTCCTTTTATTCACTTATTTGATCAAACGCGGTAATATAGCCAAATTGGCATGCAAATACATACAACATACATATGCTGTAAAAATATAACCCTCCTTCTGGCAGTCAGGAAATAAATCGTAGCACTCAGTACTAACCTAACCACACTCATAATTTCACACAAGTAAAAGTGCTTACCGCCCAACGAAGTGGGCACCGGGTCAGCTAGTTAGAAATCTAATCTAATCTAATCAGCCTGTAGGATCCCACTGCTGGGCAAAGGCCTCCCTTCCCTCTCTCCATACTTCCCGGAAAATAGAAAATATAGTTAGAAATGTAGTAGAATAATGAATGCTCTCTAATAGAGTCATAAAACCTGTGTGACTTCTTAATGGTAAAGACAAAATTACTTCCTGACATATCTTTTACACCTACACATGTATTAATGGCTTACTAAATGACCACGCATTGACAATATTCGTTTTTCAGCATTTACAAAAACGATGTGATATTTTATGTTTTGAATTTTTCGTGTTTTTGCTTACACGATTGGTTAACTATTTCAATAATAAAAAATCTCAAAAACTGCTCTCTTAAAAACATAGATTTGAATTTTAACTTAAACGATTACATTAAAATATGAATTTTCAAGTAATTTCATAGATAATGTCTTTTTGATAATATTTTTTGTTTTATATTGATATTTCTAAATAAATGAAGTAATTTATACTAGTTAAAGTATCGTCCTAAATTAAGTGGAGCATTCTGCCACTAACTATTATGATGATGCAGACAGAACTGGGGGTGAAAATTGATACCCCTTACTAACAAAACGTTGAAGAAGCTATTCAGAGAATTAATAAAAATCCCGTGATTAAATTAATTAAGAGATAGTATAAAGCAAATACTCAGATCCATGGAATATCCGTCCCACGGTGGACATAAACTCGCTGTTCTTTGCATCTCACCGCGCCTCTCCGCCGTCAAAAACGCATCGATAAACAATTATTTGAATGTAATCGTTTAAGTTAAAATATAAATCTATGTTTTTAGAGAGCAGTTTTTGAGATTTTGTATTATTGAAATAGTTAACCAATCGTGTAAGCAAAAACACGAAACATTCAAAACATAAAATATCACATCGTTTTAAATGCTGAAAAACGAATATTGTCAATGCGTAGTCATAATACCTCAAAAGTGATAAACAAACTAACAAGAGACTTTTGAAACCAGATTGCTATGAGTTATTTAAATTTTTTTATTGTTGTTTCTCAAATGAAACAAACGTTTTTGACCGCCACCAGAATGACAATGACCAAATATAATCTAAATCTAAACGCCACGGCCCCACTCGGAATATCAATGTCTGGCTGATCCTGGTTGCTTGTGAACCGAGGACGTGATGTGTCACCATTATCAGAACCTGCATTAATGAACAATACTTGCACCGGTCACCCCAATATATGTACATAGCTCACGTTTCTTCTCATACATTAAGATGCCTCCGTGAGGCGGTGCCAACTCCCCGATTTTTAAAATCTTTGTTAGACTTTGAAATTTTAATATATTAGTTCATTTGTACAGCGTCAGCTGTTACTATACGCGTACGGGAAGTTGCAGTGCTTAGAACAATGTTAGATAGTCGCTTTCCTAGCTTAGTCAGCTGAATTCAGAGGATGTACCGCTTTGGGCAAACCTTTTCTTGGGCAAACCTTTTCTTGGGCAATCTGACAAGCTTTTGCAGTGCACTTCTTTCTTCTGTTGATAATTAATGTGAACACGAACCACCATCCGGTGTGATTTCACGTCACAAAAATCTACCCATCGAGGTATGTGATGACGATGACGCAGAATCAAGAATCACTATTGAATGCAAGATTTATAATCAGTGTAAAAAATGTGACTTATTCTTTCGTAGGATTATTAATAATATTTATAGTATTAATGTCCTAATAGCGACTTAAAAAAATATTTATATTGAAACCCTGTAATGAGGTTGACATTAAATTGCTCTCTTGGGCACGATATAATTTTAACATTTCAAATTCGTTCCAAAGCAATATTTTTATGTGCATAGTTTAGAATAATCTTCGACGCTGGACGCGGCAGTTATGCCTTATTAGCGAGACTTTATCGTTTCAAATTATACAATTTTATCTGTACGGTGTATGTTTTATTGAAATGGATATAATTAATCGGGTATTACGATGCTGGACGTTATAACCGAAGGGGCCCGCTGTGCGCTGCTGTTTAGGAACTAACTGGCCTCTTATAAATCGGAGCCGCTGCGGAGATCCGACCGCTCCTCGGATAAATATTGACATTTACGCATATATTGCTCCATATACGAGTTTTATAGTTGTAAAATATGAACCTACAATGACTTTGTCTGCCTCTTTAACTGGGTATACATTCTCTTTAAAAGGCGATAAAAATTAGCATAATTGTAAGTCTCTCATTTTAAATACAAATTATTTGTATGTTCGGTTACTTACATGTGGTTGTTTACGATGGTTAATGTTTAGGGACGCATTAAATATGCCCACACAAAATTCGTCAATTTCCGTTATAAAATCAGATACCTACATCTTGTAGCAATCGAACGTTTCCTATCGATTTTTTTCCCCAAATGTATTGTCTTGTTGTCTTGACTTATTGATTTAAGACATATAGAGAAAAGAAACTCCAAAACTGAATTAAAACCTAGGTACTTACTATCTTTTACTTACACTTATTACCTGTCAACCCGAATCATCCCATTGTTCGGTAAAAAGCCGCCTACTTCTTCTAGTCACTTCGATTCACAGATAATTCCTCCTATGTGTCGGGCAAATTAACTGTCATTTTTTGTATTTTTGGTCAACAGCTGTTCTGGCATGCTGCTAATGTAGTCGGCCTAGATTATTAGCCATTAGTGTAAAAGGCCTCCCTCGATTTCCTTGATCTGCTTTATTAATAACAATACTGTGATTGAACAAATTGCAATTTTCAGTCCAAGTAGTTCTACTACTTTTTTAAGTTGAAAAAAATGGAGGAAATGCATCCAATAAGTTCAACTGGTTGAATAAATAGTTGAACATATTGGAGGAGACGACGCTGGAAATCATCAAGCTCGTCCCGCCATCTACGGCTTGGTCTACCGCGTCGCCTCGCGCCGTGTCTGGGCCACTCGCCACTGAATGGAAAGGAATGGCGTCTGGCCACTCGGTGGCGACCACAGCTCACTTGGCAGTAGACACTACATTGCGGCGGACACGGCCAGCCCAATCCTTATGAATCTAAAACCAAGAGTTTTTCTTACTTTAAGGAACATTTGTCTACAGAATACTGGAACTTTTGGCCAACGTTAACTTTTGCGACAGTCATTTTCAAAGGTATTTATTAGTTATCGTTTTCCACGTGGTAGCCGGCGACGTCGACACGTAGATCTGATAGCGAAGACATCCACCTTGTCGCAATCAAACGCGGAATCGCAATAGCTTAGACTAATTGATGTGGGATTATAGCTCCCTATGAGCTTATATCAAGGGGATACGTAGGGAATGTAGAGTTATATCTTTAATGGTATTTCTGAAAGGTTTTTATTGAATCGTTGGGAAAATAGAAAACGAAGGCATTTTTTGTCTTTTTTACACTTTTGCGATTAGAACACTATTGCTATGCATTGGACGGTCACTACATGAATGCACCAGAAGGGCTGCGGCACGAGACGAATGGCGTAGGATTGTCAAGTTTGCCACAGCCTCCTCGAACATGACGGCCACGACTACTATGTCAAGAGTATAACGAAAAAGAAGAATATTTCTATACATGCTACGGGGTATTTATCGCGTAAATTACCTTTATTATTTCCCGACGTTTCGACTGGATTATCAGCATTACCATTACCAGCCATGGTCCCTGGAAGGCGATGACGTTGGGAAATAATATAGGCAGTATACTCTATAAATAGCCAGGGCTAAATGTTATATTGAATAGAATAGAATACGCTCTATTGAAACCACAAAAAACATAAATATAGGGTTTTTCAACAGGAACTTTGTTTTCTAAAACAAAATAAAACAAAGAAGATGACGATGATTTAAATTTTTATTGTATTACGAAGAGAAAAGTTTTTTGCGAAGATGAGGCTGGAAATTTTGAATTTTGCTTGTTGATGTACCATGACAAATGAAAATGGCATTCAAGAACAACCCGCTGGTTTCTCTGAAAAAAAAAAACATTTTTTCAGACGAAGCCCATTGTGGAGCATTGTGAAGCCCGTGATGGACATTTGTCTAATATCATTTTTCACTCATAATTGCCAAACTTTTCTCTTCGTATTACAATAAAAATTTAAATCATCTTCACCTAAATTCTTTGTTTTATTTTGATTAAGAAAACGAAGTTCTTGTTAAAAACCCTATACAATAGTAATTAACTAAAAATAACACATTATGCTGCTCAATGGGCCTACCTTTGGATGGACATGGATGGGTTAAAAAAATTATGACGGTCCTTTTATCCATGCCTTGCCGTGGGGTGCCGGCAGTAGAATGTTACCCCTTCTCTCATGCCCGTGGATGCAGTAAGAGCCTGCTAAGGTACCTCCGGAAGATGGACACCAGCGTCTTTCCATGTATCAACATCCTTACTGTGCTCGCCAACCCGCCTGCGAAGCATGGTGAGTATGGCAACTACCCCTCATGGAGATCCATGAGGGAGGCCTGTGTTGAGTACATTGTGGACATTTTACGCCTGAAATGATGAATCCATCTCTGATTATTGATTCTGCTGACAGCCTACTACAAGCATTATAACTCAAGCAGAAAAAAGTATAGACTTCACAGTTATTACTTTTTTATAGCAGTAGTAGAACTTGTTCCATGTTCGTGGCCGTTCAATGGCCGTGGGGTGCCGGCAATAGAAGGAATCTCTCTTGCCCGTGGATGCAGTAAGAATCTGCTAAGGGTTATATCCGGAACCCGAAGGCAACAGCGTCTTCGTTCAGCGTCAACATTCCACACCGCGCTCGCCACCCCGCCTGCCAAGCGTGGCGACTACCTATGGCAACAACCCTCTCATGGTTTTGGAGATTCATGAGGGAGGCCTAAGTCCAGCAGTGGACGTGGACGGCAGTTCTACGACTGAGATGGCTAGAACTGGCTAGAACTACCACCATACCTATTTCTGCCGTCAAGCAGTAATGTCTGCATTGCTGTGTTCCATTTTGAAGGGTAAGGGGGCCGTTGCAATTACGGCACATGATACCTTACAACTCTGTCTCGGGCTGACGGACACAATGCAATGCAGCTGAACATCAAGTGCCCCTTCAGCTTGTCTCGTCATTAAGCCTTATAAAAAAAATATGGCATGTATTAACATAAATTGTGAATAATTAGAGGTAATACTCATATGTTTATAGTATTATCAAAAATATGTACCTATTTTGTTTGTGACTGCTTTGACATCACACACTTGTTTTGAAAAGTATTAAACTTATATATTTTAGTAAAATACTGGAAACTCAAAAGCCAAAAGATACCTGTTTATAACTGTAATTTTGTTTTTTATGTTCTCTGGAACAAAAGCGCGAGCCAAATATAACCTCAAGAATATTGTTAATGTGAACCGTATGGAACTATTGTCATGCTTTTAAAGTGACGCGACGGAACAACAACAGAAATATAAAAGTCTTTATATCACAATTAATCACCACTTTATTTGAATCTGAGAATTATGGCTATAGTTGAATTATATTAGACTTCATTGTCTCGGAATAAAGTTGAGTTTTGTACAAATTTCTGTATGCGGTGGCAGGAAATACCGCAAGACTTATGTCAACCAAAAATATAGGAGATTCAAGCCTTGATTATACTAATTTCATATTTGAGTTACTGCTGTCGTCGACGCCACTTAATTCCAACTCTTAATTTATAGATTGGATTTTCGTCTGAGAATAGAGGAGTCTGCTATTGTTTTGGATGACAAGGAATTTACATTTATTGTTATTTTCTATTAGGCTTAAATGCTCGATTTTTTGTTGTAATTATATTTTAACTATGCGGCTTAGCCTAAATATCGTTTGGGAAATAAATTTTGATCTCCTATAGCCTGTGCATTTTCCGTATACTATCGTTTATAGACAAATGAAATCTCTCAAGCAGTGCAGTAATTGCTACTCTACTTTAGCTATAAATGTGCCCTATTATATACGTCCTTAAGTAATTTTTGCTTACTTGCTCATACACATTAGAAACAAGCTTCTGACTATGAAATGCACCTGTAAACTATTTTTTTTAACAAATTTGCCGATTTTTATCTTAGTTCCGTAGTTTTAGCGGGTAGTGGTTAAAAATATTATCAACATCTTCAAATGAAAAACCTTATCCAAATTTTTTGCATTTCGGTGGGGTTCGAATCCACGTCGGTAAAACTAAATGTTCTACTTAAGTGTGGTTTAACGCTATAAACATTACAAACAATTTTCATAATATTATACAGATCTTGGTTCCGTCTCAGTGCTATCCTACGTCACCTTAAAAATAGCTCTAACAGAGCGGGTGGATGAAAACTACAAGTTAGAGACTAAACGGCTAGGGCGGGCATTATATCAACATGCATGACATATTTGTCTCTAATGATGATAAATGAAATTGTTTAAAACGCTCCCATTCAAGGTGTCTTAATAAATTAATCTGTCTCGTGTCGGACCACAGTGGTACGGCAATTAAAGGCCAGGGAAATTACCACACAATGTGCGGTGTATATCATCACTTGACACAGCGCGCACTGCGAGCGGCTGACCGCCCGTCATATCCCAGATATGTCGTGTAAACAGGTTGATGCGAGCACCGGAATAAAGAAAAAAAATTGCCTACTTTGACATTTTTGACTGTTTTTTAACCGTCTTCAAAAAAGGGAGGTCTTCCAATCATGTGTATTTTTTTTAGTCTTTGTTAAGTACCTCGGAACTCCGTTGTGAAGGAACCGATTTAGAAAATTATTTTTAGGTTCGGATAGATACACTTTCAATTAGGGCCCATTTTTTTACTCAGTAAACTTAGTTCTAGTAGTAGATGATGGGATTCATTCCATCATCAGAACACTCTTTAAATATTGTAAGTAAATACATTGCGGTTTTGGCATATTCAGCTCAAGATAAAGTATCTGCAAAGAGAAAGTATGTTTGTTGCCATATCCTCTCATAACAGGAGATGTATGAGGGAGGCCAATGTCCAGCAGTGGACTACAGCTGTACTTAATCATGAAAGAGTTCAATAACCACTTATGGTCTTCTGCATCAGTCCCACTTTTCTCCCACTCGCTGAAACTCTTTAATATTACAAAATTCACCGGTGACGAAATCGAAAGATGGCTAAGTCTATATATCCCTATCCATTTATCATCATACGTACCTACTCGTCATCATCAGCATAAGGGTTATCGAAATGAAATAATTGCAGTGTCTACTGGTGTCTACTGGTCTTCCTCCAGGCAAAGTTATATGCCCTAAACTTAAACTTGCGGTTGGTTTTTTTGTTTCAATTGATAATGTTTTAACCCAGTTCTGATGATGAGATCCGTAATAAATCGAGAGAAATACTCAAATGTTTACTCAGCCCATACCGGTCTGGGTATTTTCAGCAACATTTTAGATTTTATCATCGAAGTGGGTTTTTTAAAATAAAAAAAATATTGCACCTAAAAACGAATATTATTTTATTTTAAAATCTTAAGAAAACTTACAGCTAATTAAGTCTTTATATAAACAACTATAAATGCAAAAGACATGCATGCTGACGGCCAATTGAAGAACGGTTAAGTTAAGCAAATTTACTAGAGTTATTATTTCGGATATTCACCGTGGTTTTAAGCTTTTAGGACAGAAAAAAATTAAATTATGTCAGTTGTAAAATCTCTGGAAAACTTCATTTTAATCCGTAAATTATAAGTGTTTCTTTGCTCTTATCAATGATAACTCTCATAGAATGTTGTTTAAAAAGTAATAAAAAGGGAAGAATTTATATAATACCAAGCCGGAACTGTTCTGCTGAAACTGAAATAATAAGGATCGGTAAAACTTTAATTGCTGTAACCAATTTAAATTCCCTGAAAATTAAAAGCTAAGTCAAAATGATTAACGTTGTTCCGCATTTGAGTTTTCAAACATAGGAATTCGTTTAAAATTGTTCCAGCCAACCTACCTACAAGATTCCAACGGTGAAAATTATTTGCTCTTAATTTGCATACACGTTCATCTTCTGGGTGTTATTTAAAGTGTTTTGAGATTAAAATGCAATGAAAATATTTAGTTTTAATTCCGCTTATGCTGTATATTGTCATGGATTTCCGCAAAGTAACGCCTGATTCCATTAATTATGTGTTTTGAGATTGCAAAACTATGAAATACGAATGTAACGTAACATTACGATTGGGTACAGAGTCAGCAACAACAAGTTTATAAAATCAAAAATTTTAAGTAACCTATTACCTAGTTTTGGGGGTTACCTAATTTTTTGTCTCAGTTTTGCAATCTACACAACATGCCCTTTTATATTTGATACCACACTTGGGTAGGTATATTTGAAAACATTCGATTGTTCACCCCCTCTTTCACCCCCCATATCTTGTAAACTTTTTACCCGATTTTGATAAAACATGTTTAAGAACCACCGCCGGAAAACCTGATTCTAAAGAAAAATCGGCCATTGCATGCAAATCGGCCCACTCGTTTAAGAGCTACTGTGCCACAGACAGACACACAGGCACGCATACATAGCGGTCAAAATAACATCCCTCTTTTTTGTCGAGGGTTAAAAATAGCTAAATACGACATTATTTCAAAATTATCTCAATGGTTTTTTCACCTTGGAAGTGACAACAAATAAGTACACAATATTCTGTACACCAGCACCATGTTCATCTATTGATTTTCGATGCTACCTTAAGTTCCAAAAAAGTAACTAAGTAAATCAAAAAGGTAAAAAGACTTGTTGAATCTGGAACTCTTACTTATTATATTTTTATGATAAGAAATTAAGGTAGATACCCCATATGCTTTGCATTTGGTTGGTTTTTACGTACTGTAGTAAAACAGTTTAGTTGAAAGGGCTCCTTCCAACATACACGACAAAATCACGTTTCGTCAAGCTCGCATTTTGTAGCTTGCTCATCAGTCACATCCTAGCCACCGCCTCACACTTGCATCCTTAATATGGATTTTAGAAATTTACTCAGTGTAAAAGAATCAAAGCAATGTTTTACTTTATTAATATCATTTCAGCCGTAGGACGTCCACTGTTGGACATAAGCCTCCCTTACAGTAAGGGGTTGTTGCCATACTCGTTACGCTTGGCAAGCGTTTTGGCGAGCGCAGTGTAGAGTGTTTAAGGCGCGGAAGACCTGCCCATCTTCCGGAGGAATCCCATAATCTGCTATGGGGCATAATCAATAATAATCTAATAGGGGCAACATTCTACTGCCGGTGCCCCACGGCAATTTTTTTCTCTATTAAATATACCAGATTTAAAGTGATTACAGTATTTCATTCACATCCCTGCTATTCGCTAAAGGAAAATCATAATTATAGAGAGATACTCAATTGGAGGAAAACGCAACCATCCTATGCTAAAGTACTAACAAGTTCATCCCGTATATGAGCTGCTATGAAGCCTCGCTGGAATGCTTGTAACGAGCTCCGCGATAACTTAGATATACTCTTCATGTTCTATTATACTTTTTGGAATTTCATTCACACCCAAGAAAGACTAGGTGGAAAGTTTAGTCGGAGTTTAAAGCTGGTCTTTAGTAAACGGCGGCGGGAATAAATTTAGTTGCACAATATGAAATGCTTGCCCCGTTACATGAAAACATTGTTTTAATAAATCATTTCATTGTCAAATCAAGGTAGAGCATTGATGTTATAAATAATTAAGAACAGCCAAGAATAACAAGTGGTAACATTACGTTTAGGATGTGTTTTTCTTCTGTTTTAGTATCAGCTTTGCTTAGTTAATGCCTTAATGTCACTGTGTCATGTCCATGATACATATAATTATCGTTTATTTTACTAGGTTTTGGGCCAGTTCCTTAGTCTGACTAATAGCCGACTAAGGATGGTGATGCTGGGCAAGCCTCATCCATCTAACAATATCCCAGGCATTGCAACGTCCTGTACAGCAACATAATTTGTAACCTGTAATTTGGAGAACACTATGCCTATGATTTTTAATGTTTTTACTTTTGTAATTTTTCTTTGTGTATCTTAGGTTGGTGGCTTAAATAAATAAATAAGAATAACAATTGCTCCGCCAACAAGATGGGATGATGACCTGGTGAAGACCGCAGGTCGACGGTGGATGCAGATCGCTTCCAACCGCAATAACTGGATATCCATGAGGGAGGCCTATGTCCAGCAGTGGACGTCCTACGGCTGAAATGATGAACAATTGCTGACGCTATGAGTCATTTGTAAAAGGCCTTACATATGACGAATTTGACGAAAAAAAAACGTTAAATTAATTAGCACCAGAACGCACGCATATTCTATGATGTATTACTCTCTAGATTTATGTTAGTTCTTCGTCAGTAACTTTGTTTTAACTCAATTAGCTCTGCATATATATCAAGCTTTAGACGTCGTCTGTTTCTTGAAATATTACACGCAAAGATAGGTAGTTTTAATTTATTTATTCGAAAATGTATCTTCATCAAATATAATTGTCATATAATAAGTTATGTACATGAAGTATTTTATTCTAAAGAAAACAGATTAAATCTGTCAAAATTATGATAAATATGTACATATAATGCTGTCAAACACGAAATATAATGTAAGGACCCATTGACAAAAAGGTCGAAGTTACATAGTCAACAACATATCTCAGCACTTTTTGCGAAACATTAAATATGACAAAAAACATCTTACTAATATTATATAGCTGAAAGTTTGTTTTTATAAACATAATATGGGTGTTTGTTACCTCTTACCGCAAAAAATAGCCTACGGATTGAGCTGAAACTTTGCACACTTATAGATGTTGACCCAGATTGACACTTATGCTACTTTTTATCTAGGTACAATGCAAGCGACGCGGGCACAAGCTAGTCCTTAATATTTCCACAAACCAGGCATTTGTACCACCAGTAATTGGTATCAAATTTTAATGGTGTTCCAATGGTGTGCCGCTTATGCGGCAACGTTACGTAAAGTTGTCAGGATTTTGCAGCTGTCAGGAGATTGGTTAACTAATCTTGCAAGGCTAAGTATTCACAAATATACTATACATTCTATCGCCTCAACAACCTCGTTATGAAATTATATTTATGAAAATACTTATTATCATTGGTTATCGATTCATAATAAAATAATTTCCATAATTCGTGAAACTTACAGTTTCACGTTCCCTACAACGTGCAGGACGAACTCATTAAAAATCTTATTTATTATACTTTCAATAAGTTAAACTGAGGTTGTTAATCAATAAATTTACTATCAAGATGTAGGTAGCTGGCAAAACATGCATGAATAGGATCTTAAAATATATCTAGTTCTCTCCACATTGTTTTTTTGCGCACAAAGTATGAAATAAATAAATAAATAATCTTGTTGCTGAGCATTTCCCATAAGTGCATATTTCGTTTTCGTTTGTACGTTTTTATGTTTTTGTGTATGTATGAGTTTATATTTTTAATGAAATCTTACAACATTTGGCAGGGGCTGTATAGCGTAATTACCTATTCTGAATGTTTTCTGACGTTTAGACTGCATTGGTGTACTGGAGCTACCGTGTGTCGAGAGTAGTATCTGCAACTTCCCTCAGTTCGTTAATATTCAGAAAAAATATAATATCTTAAAGATTGCTCATAGATAGGAACCGAAGGGAAGAAAACTCATTAATTATCTATATAAAAAAATACACAAAATAATTATTTTGTTCCTAACAATTTAGGAATGATAATACTACTACTTAGGAATGATTTTCATGTCAAGTAGCCTTGCTTGACAGGATACGAAAATCAGAATTATATTTAGGCATATTAATGAAACAATACTTAGGATAATCCGCATCGAAGTTTAAGAGCGAAAGTGACGTCAGAACATAGTCATAAACTTTACCGAAATAAGTCAACGCGTGACGTCACATCTTGCTACATTTCGACATAATTGTGTCGCCGTTATTTTAGGATTACGTTAAAAAAATACGTGTCCAACAGTTTTTGTTATTCTACATAACGCACTAAAAATAATTAATCAACCCGTCAGTCTGTCGAACAAGAATCACGACGTCGATTAAAAGTTTTCATTAAATTCACATATCAAGCGATTTTTCCCACTACTATTTTCAGCAAATCGATGCATATTTGAGCGTTTTAATGTCAAACGTAATTTTGGAAGGATTGCTCCACGATCCGCGTGTTCGTCAGCTAATTGAGCTGAAATATTGCCTGCTACTGATTGTTTAACCTTATATAAAAATACATAAAAAATGCAGGATATTTTGTTGTGTTAGCAGAACTTGTGAGATGCTTGAAAGAATTCTTGCATACTATGTGTCTGTAAATACATACATAGAACTACACCCAAACCCGAGACAAATATCTGATGAAGCAAACATTTTGCCCCACCTGCGTATTCATCATCATTTCAGCCATAAAACGGCCACTGATGAACACAGGCCTCCCTCATGGATCTCCATGAGGGGTAGTTGCGATTCTCACCACGCTTGGCAAGCGGGTTGGTGAGTGCAGTATGGGATGTTGATACACGGATAGCCGCTGCTGCCCATCTTCTGGAGGTGTCCCTTAGCAGGCTCTTACTGCATCCATGGGCATGAGAGGAGGGGTATCATTCTACTGCCGGCACCCCACGGCGGCACCTGCGTATTAACAGAGTACTAAACCAATTACGCCACTGAGTTCGTGAAATAGTAGGCAAATAGATTAATATACCGATTTTCTATACAATTGTAATAACACGTACAATTGTAACAGCACGTTATGACGCAAACAAGGATTTTATTTGTATGATATTCAGCCCGCAGCTCACGTAAAAGATAAAGATAAAGATAAAGACATTTATTTGCAAAAAACATGTGTTTACATTTTCATGCGAGTTGTTCAATTTTTTATAGGGTCACAACATGCTTTACCGAAATCGGTATGCAAAGTTTTTAAGATAGGTAGGCATGCCGATGTTACAGAAAATTCAAAGAAAATACTACAACTACAACTTAAATTATTATTTTGACAATAGGTATATTAAAAAAAAATATATTAAAAATAATTAAAATTAAAATTTATCCTTTAGAAATTCGTCAACATTATAAATGATGGACGCACGTACTCAGTACATGCGTCCATCGGCTTCTAGAATCCTAATGACGTAACGTCTCGACGGCCGTATCAACGTAATTTCACCGAACACCCTTAGAAGACCCACCATTCTCGATTTACAACACTAGTGCTAAAGTTTGTGGTAGAGCACAAAGAGGTCAATGAAATTTGGTTGCCGTAAACCTAGACCTACGACCGATTTTACACGGCACACACTAGTTTTATTACCCTCATGTTTTCTAAATGGCCCTCATTTTGTTTAAACGAAATTATTATTGAGTACGTAGATACGTAGATAGATCGTTTCCCAATCTATTGTTGACCTAAAAAGCATTTGTGTAATGCAGTGAAGCGTTGACAAATTATGTAGTATGGGAGGATGTAATCGCCGTGCGAATTGTTCTCGGAATTGTGAGCGACGCTCGCGCATCAATGTATTGCACTAGTTAGGCTGTATACATTTCAAAGTCTAGCTTCTGCCCGCGTAACCGGTTAAAAGGTACGTCTGTTGTCCTTACCATGTACACTAAGTGTAAATGGTAAGAATCGGATTTTGGCATGAATATATAAGTCTTATATATTCATGCCAAAATCCGTTAGACAGTTCAACTCTGAAAACGTAACAAACAAACTATCCATCCTAACGAAGATGACCCCAAGGTCATAATCGTTTTTTTTTACTTTTTATATAAAAAAAAATATTGTGTTTAGGTATTTTTTTTATTTGTACAGCAACTCTTAACGAAGGTCAATGACCCTGTGAAGAATCAGCAGGCGTTTAGGCTGTCTTTATCTTATAATCAGCTGTTGAAGTTAAAACTTTCGTGGTCTTGTCTTAAAAAATCCTAAAAAGTCGTAGAACTAAAGCTGGTCTTTGGGATGGTCAGAATCATCCCTTTTCAGCTTGGTACAGATATTATTATACGCCCTGTATTAGTCAGGTAACCGATATTTTTTACTTGTCCGGAAGCCAGGACTTGGACCGAAGTTTGTTATTTAATTACAATGTTCGAATATGACCCCGTGGGTGGTTATGACAAAAACACTCATCTAACTATAATCGCTAGCGCAATTAGGTACTAACGCGCGTACAAACTACATACAAAATAGTACTGCGTCATTTAACATAAATTTTCTTTGTCAGTATTGTCATCTTTATTCCAAAATAGCTGACCCGGTGCCCACTTCGTTAGGTGCTAAGCATTTTTTTAGGTTAGTACTGAGAGCTACGATTTATTTCCAGACTGCCAGAAGGAGGACTATATTTTTAAAGCATAAATGTATGTTGTATTTTCATGCAAATTTGGCTATATTACCGTGTTTGTTCAAATAAGTGATTAAAATGATTATAATTGAATAAATCATGTTTATTTTCCAATTCCAATTAGCCGTAAGTGTCCCACTGCTAAAGGGCACTGGGCAAAGGCGTCCTCCCCATCTCTTTATGCTTCTCGATCTGCTGTCAATTCGACCCATGCGCACATACGACCATGCGATCATACATATTGTCACGCCATCGTTTCTTCGATCTACCGCGGGGTCTTACGTGTCGGGGTTCCACTGGGTGGTGATCTTAGCCCACAGATCTTCGGGCATGCGGCAGACATGAACAGCCCAGCTCCATTTCAGTTTCGCAACTTTCTGAGCTAGGTACGTCGAAAACTGTTTATTTAAATTGTTCAAAACTTTTCTGTATACTATATTAGATGTAATGAGGAGTTCCAACCCGAGATAATTCAACATATAACTGCCCATGGGAAAAACACTGCTTTCTTCGGTCAATACACACCAGAGAGAATTTTTGACCCATAATAGTGAGTGCAAAAAGAAACGTTTTTAAATTTAGAGTTGTCAGCGTAAAATTGTGTGTATTTGTTCCGTTTTAATTTAATTTAAATTTTAGAACGGCACTTACCGAATAGCTACGTCATTTTAGTCAGTTTTACGTCAGTTAAATTATCATTATCTAGTTAGTGCAACAACAAAATCACCACCAGTGTAGCCTTAAAATATTAACGTCTTGTTTAAGAAAAAAACCGTCTACTAGAAATATCACTCAATAGATTACGACACGGTCGCGGTTCCATACCTTAACCCTTTGTCTAAATATATATGCAGTTATAGGAAAAAGTCTTTCGATTTAAACACTTGAGACGATAAATTTACTTATTTTGATAAGAATTCATAATTGTCGATAATAAAACCAATAAACATTACCTTATGATATAAATTTATTTTTAATTATAAAAAATAACTTTATCTACCTAACTTAAATATGAAAGTTAGACATACATAGGCTTTCGCTGACTAGGCTGTCGTTGAAGGCAGCATCTATCTCTTGAACTTTTGTCTAGAACTCAAAAATATACCTCTCATCATTAAGGCAGTGTTCGTTAGAAACGTTTTCGTTCACCCGTTTTTTCTCTGACTTACTTTGCGAATCCAACTACCACGAAAAAGTTTTCAAATTTTTAGCCCATGACACTTAAAAATACTGTCACTTTCCATCAGTAAAATAATTTTTAAAATCTGTTCAATAGGCCCAGAGATTACCCCCTACAACGTCACAAACTCACAAATCACAAACATTATTTCTTTATAATATTATTAGTATCAGTATCAGTGTTAGTATATTAGTATACCCGTGCAGTGACGATTCGGCCTCCTTGCTTATAATTGCCGTGGAATGTAGGTAGTAGAATGTGGCACCTCCTTTCTTGCTCGTGGACGCAGCAATTTCTGCCAAGGGGTACCTCCGGAAGATGGGCAGCAGCGTCGTTCCGAGTATCAACATGCCGTACTGCACTCGCCAACCCACCTGCAAGTATGGCAACAACCCCCTCATGATCTTGGAGATAAGGGAGATCCATAAGGGAGGCCTATGACCAGCATTGGTCGTGGACAGCACTCCTACGACTGATATGATGACTAATAAATGCTGATAATATCTAATTAGAACATCTGCGGTTTTTTGACAGTTTGTATAAATGTATGTCAAAAAAACTTATCTAAGGAGGTCCGTTGTCTACATTATCCTAGACAACAACAGTCCTTATTTATCATCGATTAATAAGAAGCAAGCATAAGCTTTAAAACCTACCATAAACTTACGCAAGTATCAAAACAAAGGCTCTTTCCTCCTACGGAAAATGAATTTACAAGCCCACGCAATCCTTAACAATACTCATCAATAACAATTAAATTAATAAAATGGTTATAAAATGCTCCAGCGACCATAAATAACCACTATTATTGGTCGTGCTGTAATTCGAGTGTAATTGATTGTTTACTTACATTTTACTTCAAACTGAACCAAAACTTACAATGATGTGAATCATACCTCCTACTCATATAGGGTGTTTCTATTTAAATAATGCCGTGGGGTGCCGGCAGTAGAATGTTACCTCTCCTCTCATACCCGTGGATGCAGTAAGAGCCTGCTAAGGGATACCTTCGGAAGATGGGCAGCAGCGTCTTTCCGTGTATCCCGTACTGCGCTCGCCAACCCGCCTGCCAAGCGTGGTGAGTATACTATATACATACAACTACCTCTGATGGAGATCCATGATGGAGGCTTGTGTTCAGTAGTGGACTTTTTACGGCTGGAATGATGAGAAAATTATGATTTAAATAAAGCCTTTCACAAAGTCAAAAGTGGTTTGTAATACGACTTTACGACGAGACAACCTCCTCCACACCACACCACACGCAGGACAGCGGGAACACCAACCCTCAGTCCCGGCGTCCCAGCCGGGACACCCGCTACCGCGCCCCGCTCCACGGACGCAGCACCATCGGCGCAACGGCGCCGGCCATCCCTGTGGCCACTTGTGGCCACAGCGCAAGAAACCCCCCCTCAGAAGGCGCACCCTGCCTGTGCGCCTGTGGCTGAACAGCGGCTCGTCGGACCGGATGAGGCCCCCGTGATACTCATGGGGATCCTCACCGAGGTCCTGATGGCCATCGCCGCGGGCGAGCACACGCGTGAGGTGGCGGTCTGGGGTCTGGAGGCCATGCGTAGAAACTTCTATGCATAGGCCCCCCCGCACCGCACCACCGCCCGGGAGAACCATCGATGCCCGCCCACTCAAAGGACTACAAGAAACGAGACCTGGGGTTGTAGCCCCCAGAGATGAAGCCGGGGTAAGTAGACGTACGTCTCGAGGCCTCACCCGGTGACCCCGAAGGGGGTACGGAAGATAAGGATGATGCCGAAGGCCCATCTGATGTTAAGCGTTAACCTTTATCTATTACAACTGCAATACCGCGGTGATTACGTTCACGAGGCATGTAGCCAACGCTGCATTGCATTGCGTCACCCGTCACTCTGAAGCACAGAGTTGTAAGGTCTCATGCACTCGTAATTTTACCGGGCCCTTACGCTTCGTTGCGTTAATTTATTTATGAAAAAATAACAACACATTTAATTAAATAAAAAACTAAGAGCTTTATATCTATTATAGGTACTCGTAGGTAGATGCGTCAGTAACTGGTATTCATGCTGTACGGGACGCTGCTGTGCCTGGGACGTTGGAAGATGGATTAGGTTTGCCTAGCGCATATACCATTCTCTTAGCTTAGTCGACTTTAATCAGAGAAAGAACGTCAACGTCTGAAGCAGACTAAGCCGCGGGTTTCCTTACGATGTTTTCCTTTACCGTTTAAATACGTGTTAAATGTTATATCTATTTCTAAATAAAGCATTCAATATTGTGTGGAGTTTTCGCATTTGACATGAGTAATGAAATGAAAAATGATTTATTTGCAATACTTACAAACCTATACAGTGAAACTTAATCTAAGAGACAACTAATAAGTGTCACAAAATGGTCCTGTAGGTATTTGCTAAGTCATTTTGCAGTTTAATCAGTTAAATTCCTTCAGCTAACAGCGTTTCAAAATTCCGTTAACAAGCCACCAGAAAGAGTGAATGCACTTGGTTCTTTTTCTCCTTAAACCTAAACATTTTCTGAAGCGGCCATGTCACCATTCAGCAAACTATTAACTGACTAGCAGCACACCGCGGTCACCCGCGTAGTTCCCATTCTCGTAAGAATGCGAGGATAAAATATAGCCTACATATGTTACTTGCTGATAATGTAGCTTTCCATTGATGAAAGAATTTCAAAAATCGGTTCAGTATTTAAGCGTGATAGCACAACAAACGAACAAACTCACATTCGCATTTATTATAGATAGATAGATAGCAAATGCTTTAATTGCACACCTTAAACTAAACAAATTAACAAAAAAAAGAGAAACACTAAACATAAAGTGACAATCGGCGGTCTTATCGCTAAAGAGCGATCTCTACCAGACAAACTTTCGATGGATTGGATTGTGGTAATGAGATGGGGTAAAATGGTGTGAGATTAAAAAGAAAAGTAAATATAAAAAAAAAACATATACCTAGAATATACATCATTTATAATTATATATGTGTATAATAATGTATATATGTAATATATACATATATATATATAAAGCATGTTATAAATAAATACTTATATACAAATAAATAAATATACAAATTATGTATTTTGACAATGATTCAAGCAGCTTATTTCAACCGGACAAATAGTGTTCCTTAACCATAGATTTGAAAACTTGAAGGGATGGAGCACGCCTGATGGATACTGGCAATGCGTTCCACAAGTTTACAGCTGGACAGTGTTATATTAGTCAGAATAAATGGCTTGGAACGATAGACACTGGTACCCACTTGACTACAATACCCACATTATTGCATTTTAAAAATGATGATTTCCACACGACTACCAATCAACCCTAATATATTGACCAAAACATTTATGTTGCCAGAAAAAATATCAAATTAATTGTTAGAACGTTCGAATGTAACCGCAAATGTCAGGTCACCTTTGTAGTTTATCATTGTTTTAATTGCAGCAATATTTATGTGACGTGTTACCATTACTCTCAACACTAAAAAAATCAAATCGTGTCATTATTATGTATTAAGAATAGCGCATTTTTAGTTTTAAAAAACTTAGCATATTATGGTTACGTACTATGGAAACCAGGTTATTAATAAAATCCGTAGACGTGTTTTTTTGTAAATAGGTGCCTACTTATCATATATAGGAATCACTCAGACCTCAAACAAATATCTACAATAAATATTGCAATTTACTGGTTTTATATGAGTTTTATGAATGTAACGAAACGCTTGTTGGAGTATAAATGTGTGTATACGAACAGACCGATGAATGATTGAATGTAATGGATTAGATTAGAGGAAAGAATCATTATATGAATGAAGGGTGAATGAAAAAAATGTACTGGGGACAGGACCTGTACCTTACTCGGATGTGCAACTCTAATACAAATCTAAGATTGTTATTTAATATACATTTAAATGTATCATGCTGTATACGCTGATAGAGCATGCCTTGGTCAGCTGTTAAGATGTTGATTTACGTGGGTATAGAACGCAACCAATTATGTTATTAGTAGCCAATTTATTGTTCGTCACATTAACATAAATGGACGAGTCATGTGTAAGAGAACCATTGGTCAACGAAAAAGCCTTTTTTAGGGTTTCGTAGTGCAACAAGGCACCCTTATAGTTTCGCTTTGTCTATCGGTGTTCGGCTTTGTGATGAGATTACGAAAATTGTAATTTTACATGGAAATATAAAATAACGTCAAAAAATAAATCATTTTGGGTACCTCTACACACGTAAGATGGAATTTTTTTTTCTTGTTTTCAATAAGTTGTTATTTTAAACCAGTGAGGGGTTGTTAACGCAATTTTTTGATTTAGGGTTCCGTTTGCAAAATATTATCTAAAGTGATTTTTTTTTTATCTAAACTGGTAGCTTTAAAAACTTGAAAAAAAAACATGAATGTAGTTTTAACCACGAATTTTCTAGTAAAACTGAAACGCTTAAGCTAGCTTTTTTTAGTTTTAGAGAAATTTTCACACACCGAAAACTCAATTATTATAATAATACCAATGAATACCTGTTAATGTGTTTTGGTGAACGTTAAAAGACATGCACCAACTTCTAACAACAGGTCTACGGTTAACTACGGAACTCTACACAGCGCGTGACCCGACACGCACCTGGTCTAATTTATTAAGTTTAAATTGTAGAGCAACGGTATGCGTTTATAACAAAAACTGTAGGCATAAGAATAGTGTAGGCAAAAACTGTAGGTAACGGCAGTAGAATGTTACCCCTCCTCTCATGCCCGTGGATGCAGTAAGAACCTGCTAAGGGATACCTGCGGAAGATGGGCAGCAGCGTCTTTTCGTGTTTTAACATCGCAAACTGCGCTCGCCAACCCGCCTGCCAAGCGTGGTGAGTATGGCAACTACCCCTCATGGAGATCCATGAGGGAGGCCTGTGTTCTGTAGTGGACGTATTAAGGCTGGAATGATGATGATGAATGTCGAAAGTAGTTATCAAAGTAGGCCAACAATTTGGAGCGTGTTAATTTTTCTCTTTATTATTCCTCGCGCGATATGTAGGTGACCTAAAACAATTTAAGGTAGAGTTATTAAAATAAAAAGAAACGTAATGTTGGCAGTCAATAGCTCGCTGGTTCCCTCTCGTGGTGAGTATCACCAATAATTCGTTTATTCCAACTATCTGCGGGTCAATATTTTCTCATGAAGCTCGACGTTTTGTCACACAAAATAACGTGTTTTATTGCCGAACGTTCCCCGCTAAATGTTTTACGGCAATAACAATAAAGAAAAACAAAAGCATATTGTCTTCTCTCTCCTCGAGGGCATTTTCTTTCGTAAAAAATACAAAGCGATTGTTTTATTAATATTTATTAGACTGTTCCAAAATACTTTAGCGGTTGGGATGCCGCTGATCTCACGGCCTCCTTAATAAGTCCGATTGCATGGCGTTTTTTAAATACTTCACAATTTATGGCACGGAGCTTTTCATTGGGATTTACTTAATTGAAAGATAATAAAGTTTGCAGTACAATGGAAGGAATCCCAAACTTTTTTAATCAATACAGTGCTTTATTTCTTTAGGTATAGTTTATGGTATAATCCATGAACGAGTATTTTTTGGAATATCAGGTAATTGTTTAGTTATTCTTTATAAACAAGTATTTTTAACACAGCAATTAATTTGCGCCAATTTTTTTTTGCTGTTGATCAGGCTTAATTATGATTACATTATTGTAATCCGAACAGGACAGCGTAAGTGAGTATCAAGTTAGACATGCATTTTTAAACCTGACTAAAAAAGGGGTGTTATAAGTTTGACCGCTATGTGTGTGTCTGTCTGTCTGTGGCGCCATAGCTCTTAAACGAGTAGACCGATATGCATGCAGTTTTTTTATTTATAAGCAGGGTTTCCGGTGGTGGTTCTTAAATATTCGTTTCAGCCGTAAAACGTCCAATAAATAATATTAACATTAAATAATATAAATAAATAATATATCATATCATATCCATTAAATAATAATAATTCCAAACTGAACGCAGGCCTCGCTCATGGATCTCCATGAGGGGGTAGTTGCCATACTCACCACGCTTGGCAGGCGGGTTGGCGAGTGCAGTACGGGATGTTGGTACACGGAAAGACGCTGCTGCCCATCTTCCGGAGGTATCCCTTTGCAGACTCTTACTGCATCCATGGGTATGAGAGGAGGGGTAACATTCTACTACCGGCACCCCACGGCGTTCTTAAATATGTATTATCAAAAAGAAGTTTACAAGATATGGGGTGAATGAGAGGACGAATAATAGAGTGTTTCCAAATATAAGTTTGGTATCAAATTAAAGGAAATAATAATTATGTAGAATGCAAAACTAAAAGTTATATAGAAATCGGTCGAGCCATTCATAGATATGGGGGTTGAAAGTAAGTGTGAACAATCGAATGTTTTCAAATATATCTAAGTGAAAGGGCATATATGTAGATTGCAAAACTGAGGGTACACATTACCAAGAAATAATGAGCTAACCTCCGAGACTAGGTATAGAGTCAGGGGTTACTTTTTTAAATTTTATAAACGTTTCTCTTGTTGGTGTTATAGTGCAGTACGTAGTTTAGTAAATCCTTGTGGTAAAAAAATATTTTCTTTGTTATTATTAGGCTCATAAACTTACTGATGAAATGAAATCTTCCTTCAAACCTTGTAGCTCAAGATCGGAACTTTCTACCAGAGAAGTATCAAGCTCATTCCGTCACCAGTCTTAATTTCACAAGTGCTTGCGAATCATCGTTTCCCAGAAATGAGACATGTGTTTCCTATAATAATTTCATATTCGCATCAGCAGCGCGCGCCGACCGAGATGACTGATACAAATGGCCCTCTGTGCATTTCTGTGAACCCTCGATTAGCATCGCTTAAACAACAGGCCCTATTGACCGTTACTCATAATCCGATAAATAAATCCATATTGCTGCGGTCTACAGAAACATTACTTTGAGTTGTGAATAAGAACGTTTAGACAGCACGGTTAAAACATACGAAAATGGCAGGAAGGTTCTTTACTAGTTTGATACAGTTATGTTTATCAATGGGCAGCACGGTCTTTCTGTTTACTGTCATCCCGTAGTGCACTCGCCAAGCCTCCTGCCAAGCGTGGCGAGTATGGCAACAACCCTTCATGATCTTGGAGATCCATGAGGGAGGCCTATGTCCAGCAGTGGACGTTGACAGCAGTTCTACAGCTGAGATGATGATAATGCTGAAAAAAAAGTAAGGCCTTTTGCATCTATTATAGATGATTTTATACAGCGTCAGCAACTGGTTATCATGCTGTACGGGACGCTGCAGTGCCTGGGACATTGTAAGATGGATTAGGCTTGCCCAGCACCTATACCATTCTCTCAGCTTAGTCAGCTATTATTCAGAGGAAAGAACAGGTCAATACGTCTGAAGCTAACTAAGCCGCGGGTTTCCTCACGATGTTTCCTTCACCGTTAAAGCTCGTGTTAAGTGTGCACATACATTTTTCAAGAAAGAAAAATCAATTGGTGCACGGCCGGTATCGAACCCATGACCTTCGGATTGAAAGTCGGGGGTACATACCACTCGGCCAACACGGCTTTTTTGATAATGCTGAAGTGTCTCAAATTATCTGGTATAAATGTTGGTGCGTGTATATGTTTGTTGGTGTATTGCTGTTGTTTGAAGCTGTGTTGGCTCAGGAATTTGATGGTGTCGTACACCAATTTTTCTTTAATACATTTATTTAAGTGGACATGAACTTAAAAGCCGTGTGGCCGAGTGGTTTTACAAAGATTTTTGTTTGAAAGGTCGTGGGGCGATACTGGACGAACACCAATGGATTTTTCTTTCTTGAATGTATGAGTTAGTTTCTGTAATCTGTGGTATGAGCACATTTGCTTAGCGGTGAAGGAAAACAACGGGAGGGAACAATGGGCTAGGTCAGTCTTTTCCACGTATTGACATGTTCTTTCCCAGAGGACAATTCAGAAATAAAGCCGACTAAGGTAAGAGAATGGTATAGGCAATACATATCTACTATTAGGTTCCTGATGATTGTATAACTACCATAAGACCCGCAAAGATTAAAAACTTATGTACATACTACATTACTGGTAAATTGGCGGTGATTGTATAACTCTTAGGTACTAACCGCTCCAGTAAAAATGAGGGCAAGTTAGGAAAACGTATGTAATTGTTTTTTAGACGTATTAACACACAATAGTTTTGATTATTTTTATTCTTAATCTAACCTATCTACCATTATACATAAATTAGTCAAATTTGAAATTCAATATGTATAATAACACTGTAATATATTTCAAATGTTAAATGCCGGTCGGTATTCTAATTTAAGAAAACTTTGACCCATCCGTATTAGCATTGACGACACGTACCGTAGAGCGCGAAGGAAGAATATCATAATTATTGTCACAATGAAATATGACTGAATTATATTTGATATTCAAATAGTTTCGGAGCTTCCGCTGGGAACCGGCGGGTCCGGTCACGGCGCGGCGACGGGCTCTCACTGCGAGTATTTTACTGCTACGAATCAACTGAATAATAACACGCTACATTAGTTTCCCATTATACCAGCGAGACAATAAAATTTGCTGAATTTTACGATCGCATTAATAATTTTATGAATGGAAGCAAACGGTTTAAAGGCTGAGACGAATAAAAAGGTGATGAGGTCGTGTCGGGAGTGCTAAACGTTATGGGATGTCGGTGGTGTCGTTAGGTTGGGAGGTGGTGTAGCGTGCCAGAAGGGTAAATGTATCAACACCGGGCGACGGAAGACGCCTGGTTCCCAGGGTATCGTTTGCACCACGCCGGACGCTGCCGATCGCTTTTGTACTTGATAAATGTCGCTACCCGCGCGCACCCTTCTAGTTGCACTATATCTTTATCGATTACTTGTAGACTTGTGTTCATATTTTTATCGATAATCGATATTTATGGTATTATTGAAAAGTAATACAACGTCGTAATGTCTAACAACCAAATTATGCTGGCCATTTCACACGTTACTACATCACGAATTAGAAGAAAAAAAAAATAAGTACTTACCGTCTAGCAACAAACTATGCAAAGCTTGTACTATGAAAACCAGATGGTTGTTCGTTTAGATATTAAGTGCTTTAAAATTATGATTATCAAAACCGCTCACATTCATGAGTCAACATTGTCAGAAATCATTTATCGATATCACTTATCATATGTGATATCGATAAGTGCCTCACTAGCTGTGAATTACAAGGATGTACACGACGACTTGTCTCTATCAAGTTACGCGAAATGAAACCGCAAAATCAGCGCCTACCGCAAAACAACGGAAGCCACGACGAGACCCCTACTCTCTCACGCGCTATCTGTCACATATTCACACAATCCACTTATAAATACTAACTTTACACGGGGCTTTGCTTGAAAACAGAAAATTTGACTTTCACATCCATCAAAGATGATTTAGCAACTAATATTCATGTTATGTACGCTGCAATGCCAGATACATTATTAGATGGATTTGGCTTGCCCTGTACCATTCTCGCAGTTAAAGCTCTAAGCAGAAGAAAGAACAGGTCAAGAGATTAACGCTCACTAGGCCGGGCATTAACGATGAAAGAAAAAATCGTCAGGAAACCCACTTGCATACTACTCAACTAAAAAACCCGTAGTTTAAGTTGGATTAAATTAGCCTCTTAACTCTTACCTAAACTTTTTAGTTTAGGTAAGAGTTAGTTAGGTTTAATAGCATTATTGTCGCAACAGACATTGTAATAAATATATCATCTTTCACTTCACCACTTCTGGACAAAGGCCTCTCTCATGGCCGAGCACTGATCATGAGGGGTTATTGCCATACTCACCACGCTTGGCAGGCGGGTTGGCGAGCGCATCTTTCTCTTACCAACGTTTTTTTATATTTCAAATTTTGAATCCGCATCTAAAATAAATAATTCAGTCGTTTCGATATGCATCGATGAGTAAGCAAAATCCCGCCTGAGTCACACAATAAAAATGAATGTATTTATCGTCATCAGTAAAAATAACTCCAAAACGATCCCTTCCACTTTGCATGAATAAAATTGTAATAAATCTTTTATTACTGTCTATCTATTAAAACCATTCTTGCATAAAACAAATACTAATTCAGTTTATCTGAACCAAATTGCAGTAATAAAAATGAAGACCATTTATGGCGTTATTCGAAGGCATATCGAAACTGCTGCTTTGTGTATAGAATTACACTGCAGTGCCAACAAAAAGTATTCGTAAGTAAAAAATATATCAAAAGAAGATTGTTATCTTGTAGGTATTTTGCTTTTGTCATTTTTCCTTTAATACAACTACGCAGTTTCGTCGGGCTTAGCTACATAACATTATAGATTCAAGTACTTTTCTCAATAAAACTTAAAATAACTGCCGATGCCGCCAAAAACGAAGTTGAAGCATCCAAATCCTTAGCACGAAGCAGATATGATCATTTTTAAAAGTCGAATTTGACATTAAAATAAATAAATAGTACGTCACGTAAACACGTACTTCGAAACGCGTCATTTTTTATGGCCCGCACTGTACGTGAGGAGTTATAGGTTTCATTTGCGGGCGATAGACGACAATTTTCAATTTTCTTGCGCGTGCGTCCCATTTGAATATTTTAATTTGGGGGGCGGTGCGACTATTTCAATTTATTTTATGAGCCCCGTTCCAAAGGGGTAGGCGACGCTCTTACCGCCTCAGATTAGTAAATATTTGATAGCTTTATTGCTCGTCGTGATATATTTATACATGCTTTAAAATAAAGCGAACTCTGAAGTCGATTTGGGATTTGGGGGAACAATTGATGTGAAGACAGATATTGTGCACGGAAAGGGATGAAAATTCATTGACAATAAGGAACTGTTCCGTTTAACATGGACAGATATATTTTAAAAACTAACCTTGTATCACAGCAACCTTCCATTTAGCCTCACAATGCTAAAAATTTCACACACTGTTATCACTGAACAAAGCTTTACCAAACTTGCCGAGATAGCTGATAGAACACTTTAAGCACATTTCTTCGTAACCTAATTCTAATTCTAAGGGGGAGGGGGATTACCGATCTGCACTGACGTACCGCATTGGGGTGTATTGTGCATTGTCCCCCGAGGTACTGCCCGACCCTAACCTAACCAGCCCAACTCCTTGAAATACCGGACAAGGACTCGGGGTCGCCGGCGCAGCACTCCATCTCCGAAGGGTATGCAGATGTTGTGGAAGAAGAAGGGCATGACTCCATGAGCTCCTGCAGTCCTGTCTCTAATCTGGTCTATCTTGTGGCACCACAGTGCAGTAGCACGTGCTTCACTGTTTCTTCCTCTTCTTGACACCCGCGACATAGTCCACTTTCTGTGGCACCTGTCTTGAGAAGATGGTAGTTAAGACTACAGTGTCCCGTGATGACGCCCACCATCATCCGTAGGGCTTGTCTTGTCATCTTAAGCAAAGTATTGGTTATCTTTTTGTTCTGCTATTGCTGATTTATTTACCTGGCGGTTCTTAACTGCAGCAATGTGTTCTTTTATGCGTTCGGCTATTGTACGCTTGGTTTGCCCAATATACGAACGGCCACAACTACAGTCAACTTTATACACACCAGGTACTTGCAGAGGTGTGACATCTTTCGGCGATCTCAACAGCTTTGCTACCTTGGTCATTGGAGTAAAAATGGTCTTGACCGAAAACTTTTCAAAATATTCCCAATTTTATCTGTTACTCCTTTGACATATGGCAGATACGTCTGCTGACGGCGGACATCAGGTAGCTTTTTAACATATTGATGTGGAAGCTCAAGGTCACTCAGTTTCTCTTTGACGACTTCAAGGCACTCCGCTACTACTTTAAATAATTTTATTTATATACGTGAACCTTTTATTATTTTTGTATGAACTACGTACAACATCTCCGTGCTTTATAAACTTACATGGCTACGTAACACTAAATAGGGCAGTCGCTAGGCATAGGGGAGTCGGGCGTGTTTAACCTCACATAGCAGTTTCATCTAATAGAATTGCGACCTCGTTATCTGCTCAGATTAAAATATTCAGTATTTGAGTGATTTCACGAGCGAGTGCGCGGCAAAGGGTTGACTAGTCGTTTCGCCCGCTTTGAACACTTGTGGGGAGATCGACCCACTATGCACGAGGAAACGTCGGACCGTATAGCTAAATATTTGCATAGATTTTCATGAAGCCATATCCGCCCTTAACAAATTTACTACCGACGCCGGCGTAATTAAATAAAGAGTGGCACATATTGTTAACCCAATTATCTTGCCTCCAAAAATGGTCACAAATATTTAATATCCAGTTACATGAAATAGCGTTCCAGCCGCAACAGTCGCATAAACAAATGAATTGTCGAATTTCACTGGCTTTTTCCGGGGCGTCTGCCGCCATGAATAATTCCATTTATATAATGGCACCGACCGCATCAAATATTTCATTCCAAGTTTTGCATATTTAATATCGACACAAACAATGTTTTCGAATACTTTGCAGACTGTTTGATTGCCATTCGGCACCGAGTCTGTTCATTTTCATTACCAAAAATCAGCCGCCGTAAAATTAAATTCTACTCCCATTTTATCGCGTAGGTATACTATGGCTGTTATCTGTAGGTATAATATTGATATATATCCAATTTGTTATGAAATGTTGAGTCATATTTACAATGAATGGGACCGTCACGGTAGATCCACGCATGCGGCGGATGCTGGCGACAGATAAATATTGCACTCCACCCATGAAGAGCTAATTTTATGAGTGAAATTAGTTATTCACCTGTTGTTGCCATTTATTATAGAACACAATGAGACGGCAGCCGAGCGCAGCGGCCGGCCGCGCCTACCATTATTTGCGTATAACTACATCAAAACCAAAACTAAATCGACTATTCAAATCACTCACGAAATACGGCATTTCAATCGCCGGTGGACCATCGGATTTATAACGAGAGTAATTTTAATACAATACAAGTTTTTGCCACGTCATTCGATCCAAATTCTGACTGGAACCAAAGAGCGTGGTTAATTTTAACACTCATTTATTGGACAGATAAGTTTCAAAAATAAAAGCCGTCTCACGATCGACAGAGATGTTCATTTTACCCTAGATGGGCAACTTTTTGTAATTTTTCCGAAGTGATCGATTGACTTGGGGCATATAATTCGTGGGGTACGTGACAATGATTTTTTTGTGAGTCGATAGGGCTACTGGTGTGTCATGCTTACTTATTTTTGCTGAGATTTAAGTATGTCTCGTAAATCCATACTTTTTATTCGAATCTTAATTATTGAGGTAGTTTTTTAACACCAAGCCATACTGTACAAGAGACGCCCAAAAATTATAATAAAAAGCTCATATTTAATTTTGTGTAGAAAATCAACAGCGCACATTGATTCCAAAAGCAAGAAATAAGTAAGTACCCTTTGTAATGGGAAAATAGAATTAAATAAGTACATAGAACATCGAAACGTATTTCTTATCCTTGTTTGAACATAATTAAACCGCATTCGATTTTCTTCGATGCTTAATCGATTACTCCGCGCTACCGGGCATCAAAAATTCACCCGTAAAAAGCTTAAAGGAATACAAGCTCTATACTACATGATTGAAGGTGCAAAACACCTTTTCCTACTATGTGGCTATGTGATGTATTCGTTTATAATCGACACATTAAATTTTATATCAGTATAAAACATTAAACTCTAAAGTTATTTCATTTACAGATACTTTCAGACAATATTAATTTTATATTTTATTAATTAAATAAAAACATTAAACGGCAGTTCAATTATATTTATAACTGACTCTCAACACTGCATTATTTCTAGGCATGCCACAGAAATTGGGGATGTTCGAATGTGGCCGGTGTGCTTGCCTTGTATCAATATTCGGGATCGCAATGGATCGTAATGAACCGTATCGATATTGTTTGGGACCGGTCCAGTAGGTATCGATTAAAGTTGAGAGAAAATTATATACAAATTTCAATTATTCAAATTTTATCATAAAAATCAGTTAGCAATATGAATTTTTATATGTCGTAGGAATTTTTATTTTAGATCTTTATCCGGTATTCGTTTTTACAAAGGACCAAACATTTTATTTATCTAGTGAAACCATAGAAACACATTTTTTTTTAATTACCAATATGTTGTTGTTATACGAATCATACCACCAACATAACTTTACATTTATCTTCTCAATCTTATCAAATGTTATAAATATATATATTAGTGTGCAAAATACTGTCAACTTATTATTATAACAATGCTTAATCTGAATGTTTCCCGGTTTGTTTGCAAGATTGTTAATTGACTACAGTTATAATATTCGTTTTTAGTTAATATTTCAATGTATTCCTATAATACTTATGTTTTCTGTGCTGAATAATCATAAAATAATTATAGCTTTATTTTAACTTGCAAATTGAAGTATAATTTGTAGTTATTTCAGGATGATTATACATAAGAAAACAAATTAAAGTCACATGTTCATAATTTAGTTTATAATTACTATCTAAATTGTTTTCATCATTTTATAAATTTTATTCGTAAATTTAAATTATAAGTTAGTAAGTAATGTCTATTGAACATTACTTACTAACTTATAATTTCACAATATTTCACAATTTTACAATAATTAATTAAATAATAAGTAAGGGTGTTGAGACACGCCGCGATGGCGCTAGTAGCGTCTATGGGCGCAACAGTGTTCTTACGCGGAAAAAAGGCAGGTGGTGAGCTTCGGGACGAAGGAGGACTTCACTTGACTTCATGCCCTGGACCTGAAAAGTTAAGTGTTAAGCAAAGAGTTAGACCAAATTATTCTTGTGTTCTGTTGAATTTAATGCTGTGTAAAATACTAATTTTAATGTAATAGTAATATAAGATATTTTAAAGGTTTAGTGGTAAATCTGTGAGTACCTTAGCATAAAATAAAATATGTGAGAATAAATAATTATAGAAATATTGTGCTTATTTGATATTTCAATTAATATTACCACGTGGCCTTTCTACTAGATAGGGTAGGATTGTTAGTTTAACTTCAACTTGCAGAATTTTACTTATTTTGCATTGAGGGTTCATATTTTCTAGTAATTCTTCATTTAAATTAGTTTTAAAAGGGGAAGTAGGTCATCTAATGTCTCATTATTAATATCAAAGGTACTTTGTACAATTGGATATTATAGATATTAGCATATATTCTAAACACAAAATAACAATTTAGCTGATACATTCAAAATAGTTCTAATTTAACGAATAGACTAAGAAAAAACGTCATAAGACTGTACACCTTCAAAGTTGTGTAGTCGTATGCCTAAGTTTGTAATTAATAAATGCAAATCAGGTGCAAATAAATGGTTCGGCTTTATATTCAGCACACCTCAAAATGTTTAAACCGTTTGAATAAAATGGGATACGAGTAACATACACGCTAACAGTAACAGTATTTGAACAAAACAATTTGATACGATGTATTCGATCCGATGCACCATGCATCTGTATCGATCCGCCAGCGGATCGTATGCAATTGTATCGATACAATAATCGAGTGGATCGTATGCCAATCGATCCACGCAAGTATCGGATTAGATCAAACATCCCTAACAGAAATTTAATAGTGTGTAGAACAAACAAAAACCAAGAGCCGAGCAAAATGTCTTCAGAATCAAACATTTGTTCCAAACTCCAGGATCTTAGTTCGCCTCACACGCTACGGACGTTCTAACGTCAGCTATTATTTATTAAAGTTCTAATTACCAACTGTGAAAAACAGAAGCACGTAAGGAGGATTCTTACCGCTTCGGAGCAGTCAATATTATCACAATGAGAATGAATGCCGAAATGTCTCGCGTCGTCGCCGCGATCCGTGACCACTACGGCACGTCCACGAACTTTTTGATACTTTACCAACAGTATTTAAGTTTTGATGCTTGTTATATGCAGAGCCGGTAAAGATGCATTAGCAAAAATAGGATAAAACAGATCATTTAATCTAGTAATTCTTTTGATTTAGGGTTTTTTTTAATAAAATGTTAAAAAACTTTTTTGTTGTGTTTGTGTTTTTAATACCCACGTTATCATCTCATGACAACGATCATTTTGAAAGTATTGATATAGTAGATATTGATGCAGAAACCGACAGAAAACAGCTCATACGGAACTTCAGCTTGCAAGATTTGATCCGGACAAACTATTATATAAAAATGTTTGTTTGTATGTGGCATGCAAAAATTTCACGTAAATAAAAGTATAAAAACGAGTTACAATTGAACTGTATAGGAGAAATATTCGCTGTAGGTACATATCTGTCTTTATAAATTAATTTTTCCCTAAGCGCTAACAAATTTAACTATAATTTCTAAATTACATTTTTGTGACTACTTCGCGACTAGTCGCTTTTAACCATACCACTTAACATGTGAATTGAACAGATTTACGCTCTGTTTAAGATTCAAACATTATAAAAACCAAAGTATCAAGAATACGTTGTCACGGTTTGTATTCTGGTAGTCAAAGAAAAGTTATTATTTTCTGTGCAGTGGTCATTAAAATTTTTGATTAACAACGTTTGATCCGTGTCGATACCATGACTCGACAGAACCATAGATATCGTAACTACTGGTCCTTCGAGCCATAGCTAAACGTTTTTATAATTTTTTTAGTAGAATATTAACTATATCCTTCGAAGCATAAAGAATGCGGCCTAGTTCCTTTTGCTCTCAATGTTTTTAATAACTTTTTTGGTTACATTTTCTTACTCATATTTGTTGATATGATTATATCATAGTTAAAAAATAATTACGTACACAAAACTCAAATAATAATTTAAATTGTATAATCTTTGTGATGACGGCATAAGAACGTCATGTGCATTGTTTTGATAGCCATAAATAAACGTTGTCGTATCATGGTCATTGGGATGGTAGCTGATTTATTGCGGGCGATATCTATTTCAGAATGGATTGACCAACATACCGTGTGTGCAGGATCACAATCGGCCCCACCTCGGCACGAGCCTATAGAAACTATCCATTCGTCATCCATTATTCACGGCCTAAATTGCACAACTTTAAAGCCATTTCTAAATGACATCTAAATCTGTTACTGTATTAACATTGTGAATAAAATTTATACAATCAATCTACATAAATGTCCGTGAGCGTCCGTCCATTAGTCAGCTGGAGCACAAAGGGCACACGTTCGTCTCGTAAATCAACGCGTGTACTCGCATTGAGAGTGAGACCGCTTGCCCAAATCGCACTCAATAACCGAACTATGCCATCCAGGGCACGACGAGTGCCCGCGTCTTCGCTCGTACGCATACACTTTCCACCCATTAACGACCCCTAACGACTGGCGTACTCGTATATCATTACGGGGTCATTTCATTAATTTAAACGACATCTTAAGATGCTATTTATTTTATTTGTTTGATACGCTCCGATTTAGTTATATTAACAAATCAATATTTGTTCTTCGTTATCAATCTTTTAACTGCTCAATGTAGTATAGACTACACCTACCTGTGTTTCTCTTTGTGAAATTTATGTTATATGGTGAATGTGCAATAAAGAGTTTATCTATCTATCTACGCATTTTTTGCAAATCTTAACAATTTCTCCAACGAACACTCAGAGAATCTGTAATAACGTTGTCACAACAAAACGTATAATTATTCAAAGTGCATAATAAATACCCTAAACGGTTATTAAGATATTAAATATTACGTTTGGGAGCGTGTCGGGTCGGGAGGGCGCGATCGCCGCGGGGTTCCCAGCGGGCGGCGCTACCGGCCCGCCGCTACTAATTGTATTCGAGATATAAAAAAAACTAATTGTTACTTGTCGCTTGACCCTCGGACCTGACACCTATGAAAAATTACGCGCAGCATGCTTCCTGTTTCTGGAATCCGCTGTCTGATTAGTCATAAGGTAACGTCCAAAAAGGAGTGGCGTTGTCGTATCGCAATATATAGGAGAAGTAACTTCCTAATGCTAACTTACTGTGTCTGTATTTATTAGATGTGGAATCATTAAAGGTTATAATCATAGTTAAGGTATACATTTGCTGTCAATATTTATTTTGTCACTGTCTAGGTGGTAGACAGAATTGACTAACTGTTAGTGTTGTATTAGTTCAAAAGTATGTGAAACAAAAGTTTAAAAGTAACATTATAAGTGTTTTCACTCTTTACAGCTGGGTCTCCAACGCCGTTGAAGCAACCTACAATACTGTTTAAACAAAACCGATTCGATTTGTGTTTTATAACTTCATAGCACGAATGAATGAGCTTTTAGCTAAAGTATCATATGCTAACGAAACATTTCAAATGATATTCCAAAAAGTGTGATATAAGTTCTGAAAATAATTGCTACTAATACTAATAAAATAAATGAGAAATAACATCGGAATACAGTAACATTCTGCTTTGCCTTACCAAATATGCCTTGTTAAGTATCGAGTTACATCAAACCGCTTTAGAAAGAGCCTTATCTCGTTATCTGTTAAATATTGTCGTCGCAACTCGAACCGGCGCGGGCGCAGCAAAGGTGACGAAGCCTTATACATTAAAATAACGATGAGAATAAAACAAACTTATAAATATTTTTGCATAATATTGGGTGATAAACCTCTCAAAGAAAAATGATCGCTCGTAAAGGATTCAGTACATTTAGTTTTATTTTTTACCAAACTGAAGAATAAAATAATTTAATAATTCTACCATAATCGACTATTTTTAGTCACAAACCTGGATTGCTCCAAAATCATGGGAATTCCTAATTTTTTTACAAACTCCATATAATAAATGTAAAGCAATTGATTAAAAAACAAAAAAAGTACATTGAGGAATTTACGTAAATCGAAATCATTGTAACATTTAATTATGCCTTTCACCACAATATATAAAAAGATTAGACATAAGGCATCGGAAGCTTCACAGAAATTATCACCTTGTACTTCTTAAGAATAACTTTAGTGGTTATGCAACACAGTCCAAAATTTGTTGTAATAGTATGCGTTAGATTTACAACTCCTTGCGGTGGAATACTGATTAAACCAGTTCCTGCTGAAGACGTGGTTTCTCCACAGTCAGCATGGTACAACATGTGACATTAAAGACTCACATTCGGTGTTAAATTTGTATTGTTTGTTACAAGTATAGTATTATCAATGTCATCTCCCGGTTTATCACAAGTCTTATTGATGATTGCTTTAAGTTTGATCACAGATTTATTTGAACATAATACTTTTGCGAGTGTTTTATCTATACCGAATATAACAGGCGCTTGTAGTCATTGATCTGATGTAGTCTTGTGTGAACAGATTTAATTATGTGCTTTATTATATTAATTTGTGTTGTTTTATTTGCACTGAATAAAGTATTTTTTGATTCTTGATTCTTTCGTAGCGATCTTTGCGGAAAAGACTGCATTGGGTCCGAAGACTTTCAATTTAACAAACTTTAACTTAATGCGGTAAGATATGGTGCAAATGTCGTCGTTGCGTGACGACTGATGATGTACTCTGGTAAAACAAATTCAAATATAAACTCATAATTTCCTTCTTCCAGGGGTGTGTCCTTCCGTTTTTGATTGTAAAATATTTAAAATGATCCTAACATATTCTTCCTTGCCTGCGTACTCGATTATTTGTAATTATTTGTGATACCTATCTAACCAAACACATTTTCGAGGTATCCCCATTTCAGCACCAATTCTATTTCACTTTCAATTCATCGATTGCAACCTTCGACTAGTTATAGCTAGTTATATCAAGACCCCATCACTAAAGACTACTTCATTGTAGGTGCTCAAAATGGGAATATAAAGGTACTCAAGATTTGGTGCTCATAAAATTGAAATACCTCACATTTTCCAGTTCCGTGCAACGAGATATTGACAGCTTTGTATTCTGTCGGCTTGTCAATTATGTATTTCACGATTTTCGTATTACTATTGTAGGGGTTGTTATGATCTATATTATTACACACTAGCTCGACAATGCCCTCGTATTTATATTTTAACTCAATTCGAACTCACCGATCTTACACACATGCAAACATACATCATTCGCGCCCTTCTGTCTCACATGACAGTTCATTTCAGTTCTTTGTGACAGTGACAGTTCGTTAACCAATACCCAATAAAAAAATGTATTGACACACAGGACACACGGGATTGGATGCATTGTACTCGTATGTATGCAATAGTATGGCACTGTTACCAGGTTTGAAGATATTTCATATTGTTCTGTTGATTAGGATTTCACCCATGTCAAATATATTGCTACAAAGCGATAAGTTACGCCTCATGTGAGTGTTAATATACGCTGTTGTCGTGATTGACTTGACGATTGTGTGATACTGATAACTTTAAATGACATATAGACGAAAAACCCCCGGAATACTACCACTACAACACGTCAAAAGGGAAAGAGGGTAGCCGTTTAAACTGGTTTTTGGTTATGCAAGCTAAAATGGGTTGCTTGCGACTGCAGACTGCATATTTTTATTCAATTTGGACTGCAGTATGACATAATTTTGACCTGAATTACGTCAAAATTATGGTCATGAAATGCGATAAATACCTGCATATAAATTAACCTGTATTGTACCTTGACTGAATTTTTATTATTTCTATGTTTGAAATCCCCGGGCAAAGACCTCTAAAAATTTAATCTGTTCATCATCTCAGCTGTAGAACTGTCCACGACTGCTAGACATTGACCTGCCTCACGTATCTCCAAGATCATAAGGCTGTTATTGCCATACTCGCCACGCTTGGCCGGTGGGTTGGCGAGCTCAGTACAGGATGTTGATATTTCCTGAGGCATCCCTTGGCAGATTTACTACATCCACGGGCAAGAGAGGAGAGGCAACATTCTACTGCCGGCACCCCACGGCAATCCGTTAATATTTCAAAATCAATATACATATATAAAACTCTTCCGTTACTGACTGAGTGACTGACAGACAACGCACAGCCTAAACCACTGGACCTAGAGACTTGAAATTTGGCACACATATACCTTGAGTATCCTAGAGGTGCACTAAGAAGGAATTTTTCGAAATTCCCACGGGAACGGGAACTACGCGGATGAAACTGCGGGGTGCGGCTAGTTGTAAATAAACGAGTAGGACGTCATAAAAGGTACCCTACGGGCCGCGAGATGCCGCGCGCCGATTGCCGCCGCTGCAGCGGACCACTATCATTTATATCATTTCATTGCGGCTGTTTACATTTCATTCATAAGCCAGATCGTCTTATCGTGAAACCTAACTTTATACTGCTTTTATCGTTTTATTCTGAAATGTATGAACCGTCCTTTATCTGTGTAAGTGTTTTTGGTGTTCGTGTAAGGTAGGTACAGCTAAAAAAACTCTTTTCAACAGGCTTTTCAACAGATTTGGAAGCTCTTGTATGTAGTACTAGCTGTCCCGCGCAGCTTCGTCTGCGTCACATTAGAGAGAAAGAGAGGGGGTCGTAGGCACTTTTAATCTAAATGCGCGCGCGGGAAAACTGATATCTCCTAAGATATTTCTTGAATTTGAATGGTGTAAAGACATTTTTCAAAGTTTAGTACCTAAGATGAATAACGTAATTATTTAAATAAAGTTTAATACTATGTTTAAGAAATACCTTCGCAAATAATGCATTATTTGGGTGACTTTTATTTAGAACTTCATAACTTATGTATATATAACCGTTATGCAGCGCACGCACTGTGTTACTTCAACAATTTATGCAGCAACTAAAAAAAATGTTTTTAATAGTTTGTTTAATTCAATACAATACAAAAAAACACTTTATTCCACACCTTAACAAAATAATACAGAAAAAAAACTTATAAACAAGATTGGTACAATGGGCGGTCTTATCGCTTAGAAGCGATTTCTTCCAGACAACCTTTGGATGGAGAGAAATATGGAAGCAAGAGAGGCAGGGGTGTGTACTGTACATAATACATAAACTAAAAAAAATACATATATACTTACTATAAATAAATAATATGTAATTAGAAAATTTAAGCTACTTGGAAAATAATAAACAAAGAGACTGGAGAGGTAAGTAACTAAAAACACATTTAAATTAAGTTATAATAATACCACCTACAAAAGTGATGGAGATGTTGCCCAAGCATTTGAATCTTTTATTACTGACATTTCAGTTTCTACCACAAAATCTTTAAACTCTTTGCACCTAAGTGCTGAACCCTTACTTAAAAGAAATGTTCCAAAATGCGATAGTCATTTTAATTTTCAATATGTGGACAGCATTCATATAGATAAAGCCTTTAAATGTTAAGAAAACTGCAGATCTCGGGGGTATTTCTGTAAATATTGTAAAACCATTGGTAGACAAAATTGCACCTGAGCTGGCTTTTATATTTAATGAATGCACTGACTGTGGCATATTTGCTGATCGAATGAAACACAGTAAAATAATACCTCTATTCAAATTAGGTTCTAAGTCGGACCTCGCTAACCTTAGGCCGAGACAGTACTGCCGACATTTAGTAAAAATTTTAAAAATGTATTTTAAATCAGCTATCTAAGCACTTTAACGACAACAAATTACTTCACTGCAAACAATTTGGCTTTAAATGTGGTCGTTCTACTACTGATGCCGGTATATAGTTAACCGCGCATATCTACGATGCTTGGGAGAAGTCTCAAGACGCTTTAGGTGTTTTTTGCGACCTTTCAAAAGCATATGACTGTGTACACCATGAAACATTGATCAGGAAATTGCGCTATATGGTATTAGGGATATCTCTTTGCATCTACTTATTTCTTATCTCAGTAACGGGATACAAGAGTTTATGTTAATGGAAAACGATGTCCGGGGTCTGTGGTTACAATGAGTGTACCGCAGGGATTAATTTACACTATTGATCTACCTCATCTTTCCAGAAATAATGATTAGATTGTATTGTTTGCTGACACTTCACTTTTATTCAAAATTAAACGATGTACCACCGATTATGATAAAGTACATAATGCAATCACAAAAGTTGTTAATTGGTTTAGTGTCAATAATTTATTACTTATTACTTACGAAGATAGCGCTAGACTTGCTTATTTTGACTATTTCCACAGCATTATGTCGTATGGCTTACTGCTGTGGGGATGTGCTGCAGACATCATACCTATACAGGGTGTATTATAATATGTATACAAAGCCGAATGGGGCCGATTCTGACCACCTCAGTTCTACGACTTTTAATGCCAACTGATTCTTGAAATTGAACCTAGAACCAGACATGATATTTTTTTTCTAAAATGTAAATAAAATAAATCTCAGGATTATTATTACATCACACTAACTAGTAAAATTTAAAATATTTATGGGCTGAAATCCACCCTTTCGGGTACATACACACACATACGCCTTGTATAAACAAGAGATAAACATTATTTATTATTTACAAACAAAATGAACAGAAGAATTCTCGAAAAATCGCATTCGCCAAGATTGCCATTTACATCAGAATATTACGCTGCAGAAATCTTTGTAATATTTTAAGTCCTTATAAGAGTAAGAATTTTATAAGTCGGGTGAGCCATTAAAATATGAATATAAGGTGCAGTGCTATGTTGTGAACAGCGATCGTATTCATTATTTTTTATTTTAATAAGCCGTTGGCGTGTATATGTCGCCGAAGCTCGCACGTTACTTCTTATTTATTGACCTATTAGAGATAACATTGAGATCAAGATGCACGGCCAAGGACCTTTGTTATAAAAATGTCTGCTTCATTATTCTATAAAAAATAAGGAAGGACGTAACATGGATACAGCAGGATTTATGGCATAAGAGACTCATAAACAAATATGGTTTGTAGATAAAATAAATCACAATAGCGATTATAAAATGCTCGCGTGGTTTTAGAGTTTCGTGGCGGATACAGACTGAACACTTAGTTTTTTAGATATTAAAATTTTAACTGGGAACTTTTCATACCTTAAGTTTCGTAGCAACTTGCCCCTTTTGCCGTGGGGTGCCGGCAGTAGAATGTTACCCCTCCTGTCATGCCCGTGGATGCAGTAAGAGCCTGCTAAGGGGTACCTCCGGAAGATGTATCAACATCCCGTACCTCGCTTGCCAACCCGCCTGCCAAGCGTGCATATGGCAACTACCCCTCATGGAGATCCTTGAGAGAGGCCTGTGTTCAGTAGTGGACGTTTTGCGTCTGAAATGATGAACTCATTTATTAAGATTACTTCCCATTTGTAAAACTTTTCATTTGACCCCTTTGACTCTAAGATAAGATAAAAATCGTTTTTTTATACGAAAGTGAAAAAAAACAGTATTTCTTAAAATTAAATTAGGTCACCGCTCAACATAAGCTGTAATAGAATAAACTCGCAACAAGAATAAACTTAGAATACAAAAGTGCTATTTGGCATTTGGAAAGCTTAAAATATTATTTAAATATTTCATGCATTTTGTAGCATTTGCCCATCCATTACAGTACAGGTACAGTCAGCTTACATTTATTAAATGATAAACGAGCAACTAGAAATTCCTGTTTATTGTTATTTTTTTCTGTTGGTGTAGAATCTGTGTCATTTTTTAACTGAATTTTGAATGTGAATTTTATTTAAGACTGATTTTTCGTTTAATTTTAGGCATATAAATAAAACTATTATTAGTACCAAAAACCGGCGTTACTTCCGGGGCCTTTTAGTTAATTTGTTAGGTGATGCGATGATCTGTATTTTTTTCACATAATTTATGATATGATTTCTAATCGAGTGAAAAATAATGTTTATAATACTTACTTTATTTATGCTAAATTATAAACTAAATTTTAAAAAGCTGTTTATAAAATTATTCAACTTGAACGAAGTGTTAGAAATTATTTTACTTGACTATAATTATGCAAGCAAAAGGTTTTGACCTAAAATACAAGTAACAAAAAAAAAGTTAAAAAAAAATACTAATGCAACAAAATATATGAAATAGCACCTTTGTTAAGGTAAAGGTTGTCAAAGGTTGTCAAATGAAAAGTTGTACAAATGGGAAGCAACCTTTATAAATGAGTTCATTCATAAAACCGTTACTATGAAGCTGCCTAACTAGGATCGGTTTATAAAAGACCTATATAGCGTCAGGAACTGGTATTAATACTGTTTGGGACTCTGCAGTGCATGGGACGTCTGTGACGTTGTTCGATGGATTAAGCTTGCCCAGCACTTATACCATCCTTCCAGCTAAGTCGATAAATAATCAGAGGAAAGAACAGGTCAGAACTATGTAGCTATTTTTAGTTTTAAAATTACAGGATTTTATCGCGTACCTTTTTTATTATTTTCCCGACGTCCCGACGTCGTACGACTATGTAGCTAACCAAGCAGCGGGTGTTCTTACGATGGTTTCCCTTATAAGAAATGGAGTTATAATATAAGTCAATAAGGTAGTAAGTATTGTATTATAGACTAATTTGCATGCAGTTTCAGTTTGTGGCATGTCCACGTTATGTCTTTCGATAAGCAAACAGATGGCGGCATCAACTCGTTATAATTTTCCCAGATTTTAATTCGAGTAATTTAAATCAATACTCATTATGGCTTTTCAAAGGACCGTCATCTCGATTTTAACATAGGAACAAAGAACTTGTTTTGTAATCTGATTTTAAAAGCATCTTAAGTTTTATGGCTCCCTCGACTTGATAAATAATCAAAAATGTCGGCCCCATAACGAAAATCTGTTTTAAATGTGCCTCAATGAAATAACTTGACTGATATAAATCTATACGATTCTCGGGGAAGTGACACGTATTAGCCCGATTGATTCTCAAGATATAATATAATTTAATGTTCGCTTAAGAATATCATTTCTTATCACCATTCTTGGGAACAAGGATGATGCTCGATAGCTTGCGTTAATATTTTTATGACAACATTTTAAATAAAATATTGCTATCTGTAAATACATCTCTTTTGTAAAAGGAAAAAAATATATTTTTCAAGTTGAGGTCAGTAGAAATGCAATGAGGATAGTGAAAATGCCATCGTCAACTTCAAGTTGCCTCGTCAAAAACTTATTTGCCTAAGAACCAACATAAGCTTATTTTTTTTGAAGTAATAAATACTAGCAGCTACTAAAAAACATGCAAACTGCTGTATAAGTACCTCGCACTCCATTATCACTTGAACATGTTTAAGTAGCACAAAGATAGTAAAAGGTTTTAAAAGTTTGTGGTCCTAGGTGTAAACTAAAATACCTGTAAAACTGTCAAAATCACTATGGGAGGTCTTAAAATTCTTAATTTTATTGCAGGGCCACTTTCATTGATTGGGACTTGGGATCGTTATCCGTAGAGTTGGCCATAGATTGTTGATATAAACCTGTCAAGTTAATCATAAACTAATGTTTTGTAATTAGAGGATATTTAGGTGCAAGTTTTAAATTCGAAACGGGCGAAATCGTTTCTTCTGGCATATAGCGTCCTGGAAGCAGAAGGTATTTATTATTTTATGAAATAGTAAACTCTAAAATAATCCTCTGAACTCTACATCTATATATTAATAACATACATACGTTATTAATAAAATTTTATAACGAACGTTAGTAGTATGTAAACCTAAATAAAATACATTGCAAGCATAGCTAATGGTACTTATTACCCACAGATTATTCGTACATTTTCATTTCATTTGCAATCCTGGCAACTAATGAGGCAATGTACAAATTACAATTAATTAACTTTGAATCCACGCTGACACGATAAAATTATTTTTAATTTGCAATTAATGTTAAATACCTACCTCATTTTATGACACAATACTATTGAAACTGAATTAATGAACAATTTGAGTGAGACAGATATGTTGGGTGGTCATTATCTGAACTTTATTAAGTGTGTGTAATCTTACTGATACCAAAGGGACCAGAATGGTTTGTATATTTCTGTTAGACATCATTTAAAGTTCCTAACTTTCTGCGATTCAGTAAACCCACATTCGATTTCATTAATCACTTAGAAATGTTGAGCTTTCTTATTTTTAAATTCACTCCTGCTAACACAAAAGCAAAAGGTAATAAAAGTAGCGTAATAAATATCCAAGAAAGTTGTTTTAATTTCTTCTTTAAACGGAGTAGATTAGGTACCAGGCGCGATCGACAAAACTTCCTTGTTTTTAATTTTCTTTAAAACATCCGCTTTTTCTCTCATTTTATTTTCACTGAATAGGTGGAAGGCTTTCTTACTTACAAAACAAATATATCTTTCGAAGGATGTAAAAAGCAGTTAGTATTATGCCATTTTAAACTCTAATGACTTTGTTTGAAGTTCTATTATCTAGCAGACGATGGAGCTTTTTGCTTTTTTTTAATTGCTAAGTAGAATTTCTAACTTTACCGGCGGGGCTTCAATTGTTCTTAGGGATCCGTAACCCTCATGTAATAGAGCTGGGTCTTTGGGTTTTTGATATATATCAATTTAGACATACCTACAATCGATGTTTCTTTTATGAGAACTTAAGCAAAAGTATTAAGCAGGGTGTTATATATAACACCCTGCTTAATACTTTTGCATATATATATAAAATTAGAGGTTCAGTAGCCAAATATATTTGGCTACTGAACCTCTAATTTTATATACTTTTTTTTAATGTAGACACTCGACATGTTTAAGCTCAGAAAACTGGCGACGACGCAGCCGACAGCACAATAAATTCTTCTCAACCGACAAGATTCGATAGAGAACGGAGAAGATTGTTGTATAAAAACTGGCTACAATAATTCGTGAGCTTTAATTGATCGCTATGTGAAAATAATTAAATTGTTCATCCTATTTTAAATAGAAACCTTTATATAAAAATATCAATAATTGGTGTTTTTATTTATTTATTTCTGTTTGTTTTTTTTAAATAAATTTCAGGATTATCTAAAGAACTTGACACCCATTTAGAACTCAATTCTTGTCAGCAAAGTTGATGACCACGATATTCAAATTTAGGTTTTTGATGGGGGGATTACTTTTACACCTATTGGTGTGACGATATAGCTGGTCCAGGTCTAAAGCTATATAACCGACTCAACAAAAACTAGAATTGAATAGTCTCCAGTAGTCAATGTAATTCTAATAACGACCAGCTTGCTTCTCGATCATGGGAAAATTGCTGATCTCCTAAACAATCGAATAGAAAGTTGCGAGCGCCGCAGGCGCACCTTATCGTATGTTCGGAGTCTTCGGGACCCATTGTGAATTTGTGCGGCATATTCCTCACATTTTCAATACTGTTGCCATTCGACGGATACCTTGAAGATTGTACAGATTATTGAGTTTATTGAAATAACTATTCAGTATTTGTTTGCAGATGACTGTCGTGGCATTGGTATTAGATTGGCATTTGTTTTTTATTTTGTTACCTCGATGGGTTTTATTATCTGAAGGACAAGTTATTGGCTGAATAACTTCAATAATTTAGCTACTTTAGTGTCCTTACAGACCATTACAAAAATAAATCGTTGATATACTCACTCATCCCATAAAACTGATCCAGATATAGTTTGCGAAAGTAATTAAGCAGTAAAACTTAGTGGCCTGCTCTCTTATAATGAAATATTTCACTTTGATTATTAATGTCGGTCGTTTATTGGGGTAATCACGTGGATAAATAAATATTATGATCTTGTAAATTACAAGTATTTTCCTTAAGGTTTATAGGAAGATAATATAATAATAAAATGCTTGAAGAAGGTTCAAGATGAGGCAGTTTAAAGAGCGTTAATAATATAGACAGATTAAGGAAATTTAAAATATGTGCGTTTTAAATACCCCACAAAGTAAAACGTTTGTTAATACCAGATATACCTTTGTTTGGCTAAAATATCAGTTAATGTTAAGCGACGATACGGCTGACGATAGATTACAAGGGGTCTAGAAAACTCCTATTTTTTTGACTTACCGTATATACCTAATTAAGCTACAACTATTTCCAGTGCATTGGTGATGAGACGTGCTGTATTATTGCACATACAGTTCACTTTTTAACCGATTTCAAAAAGGACGAGGTTCTATATTCGACTTTATATTTATTTTAATATATGTATGCCAAGTGAGCTGTGGGCAAAGGTCACCACCGATTGGCTCCCAGATTCGGCACGAAGACGACGCGGCAGACCAAAACGTAGATGGCGGGACGAACTCGATACTTTTCTTCATGACTGAACCAACGTAGCTCTGGATCGAGACGTCTGGAAGGTATGGGGGAAGGCCTTTGCCCAGCAGTAGGACACCAATCAATGGCTGATAATAAAATAAAATGTATGTAGACTGATTTCTACGACAATTGTAGACCGGTTCTAAAAATGTTTTTTTATTTGAAAGTGTGCACTTTCGAGGTGGTCCAATTGTCATTGAAGTCGGTCCTTTTTGGTGAAAAATTGAATAATTATGTCAATAGCCCTTCACGTATTGAACAGAAGGAAGCTAAATAGTCTTTTACATCAAACACACTTAAATTATAACTATTAACGCAGGTGTAAAAACCAGTTTGATCCATGAACGTGAGTAGATACGGGTGATTAATCAGCTTCGTATGCCTAGTTGTATTACTTTTTAGACGCCTGCTGATTAAAAAGCAGAAAGCTATTGCAACAATATATTGCGTGTTAGTAGGACTTGCAAACGGACAATATAAATGTAAAATGCAACGAAACTCACAAAAAATTGTGATGTTTGGGATATGTTGAAAAGTATTCGCCTATTCGGGAGTTGAATTGTCGCTATGCAATACCTACATGATCAGCAAAAATCAATTTCCGGTTGTAAAACCAAAACAGATATGTAATTATAATCCTTTGATTAGACTTAGACGCTCAAATTAGACGTCATAAAACTCATAATCGAGATAATAACTCAACAATGCTAATGAAGTCTCCCAACCGTCCAATTTTTATGAGTATAATTCAAGCTAGACGCTTCAATAAAATAATCATAAGCCTTAATTGGGTAAAATATCGCAAATAATTGATTGAACGCCCACTAGGGTGGTCTCGATGGTTTCTCTGCGATGTACGACATCTAGTCAGTTCGACATATTAAAATGTAACGTCAGATTATAAATTTTCCGAATGGACGCGGCCGCGTATGTTTAATGTATGACGTACCTACATGACATGTCTCAGGCTAATTAATGTAAGCACTGCGCAGGAGTTAATTAATTGTCGGCTACCCATGTAGCTCGCATGAAACATTTATAAAATTCATAACAGTGCAGCTAATTATGAAACATGGACGCGCGCTCGCTTTGCGCCACCCGCCGCGCCCGGCTCTCCTGGCCGGACCCCGTAAAAACTAATTTCTACACCGGATTTACTCGTTTATTAAATTACTCATGTACTGTAACGGAATGCCTGCCACAGCCACATTGTAAATACCGAGGTTTTGTCCCTTTACCCGATACTCATATGGGAAAATATATTTTCATAGTTTCTTTCACTAGTAGATGCCTCGCATTGAAATTCTTCTGTTGGACAAAGATAGCATCCCTATTAAAAGCGCAGATAAAATGTTCTCGTAGCTTTAGATCACATCTATTCATATATTTTTTAGAGAGAAGCCCTATTTGGAAACCCTTAGTTCGCAAACATGCTCTGATGCAACAAATCATGATCAACCTGTTGTCTTCTCAGTCACATTGTATAATTCGGATAAAAAGTTAACAACAGTGGTCAACTTATCAGACAAATTGTAAAGCACCTTCAAACCTTGTTAACCGGAACCATAAAATGTGATTGTAAAGAGTTAAATTCATCTGCGACACGGCAAGAACAAAGCGGCCGTTAAATATTTATCAGGGAATTAGTATGAGTACTAAACCGACGGAATCAATTAAGTACTTTTTTGTGCACCAGGTTTTGTGGAAGGTCGTTCCAGGATTTTTCGAACGCGACCAGTGGGAGCCAGGATTACAGACGGGTTTACTACTTTGGGGCCGTAGGAATACCCACAATTACATTCTGAATCTAATTTTAGAAATCTACCCGTTTTTCCAATTTTCATGCCAAATTACAGCAACAAGTACTACTACATATTAGGTCTTTACCTATGAAATTGCCGTTTTGTATGGAATAAATGAAAGTACTTTTTTTCCAAACTTTTTTATATAAATTACTCAAATTAACACCCCATGCAATCACCGCATCTTTGCCAACGCATTGGCAGTTTATTGATGCCCTTCTTGTAAAAATCAGCTGCACGGGAGGCAACAAACTCTTCAAATGCATTTTGTACTGCCCCTCTGGAATTGAATTTTTTACCCACTAAAAAGTTGTCTAAATTTTGAAAAAAGTAATAGTCGGTAGGTGCAAGGTCTGGTGAGTATGGCGGATGAGGGAGAGCTTCCAAACCCAGCTCTTGCAGCTTGGAAACTGTCTGTTGTGCAGTATGGGGTCGCGCGTTGTCGTGAAGGAGCAGTTGGGACGACCGATTGACCAAAGCTGGTTGCAGATGTGCAAGCTTCTCCATCATTGTCTCCAGTTCTTTACAGTACACATCTACAGTATTGCTCATGCCGTTTTATAAAAAAAAAACTGTGGTGAATCACACCCGCACTAGACCACCAAACAATGACCATCACCTTTTTAGGGGTCATTTTTGGTTTAGGGCACTGCTTTGGTGCTGAACCAGGATCTAACCAACTTGTTGAGCGCTTTAGATTGTCGAACAGACTCCATTTTTTATCGCACGCAACAATTCGGTTCAAAATTCCTTCATTTCTTTGTCTGTTGAGCAGCGCGAGACAGGTCTCAACGTGTACGTTGCGCTCGCCAGCGCTAAGTTCGTGGGGTACCAATCTATCAAGCTTTTTTACCTTGCCAATTTGTCAAAATGAATCAATATTGTTTTGATGCTAACATCAAAAGCTGCTGCTAGCTCAGCTGTAGATTTAGTTTCGTCAGCTTCCACAATCGCCTTTAATTCATCATTGTTGACAATAGTCTTCGGACGGCCACGAGCTTCATTTTTCAAGTCAAAATTTCCAGAACGGAACCGGGAAAACCAAAAACGGTTTGTGCGTTCGTTTGTACAGTTCTCTCCGTAAACGTTTTTGATGTTACGTGCCGTTTGTGTCGCGTTGGTGCCACGTACGGAACTCATATTCCATAATTACACAAATTTTTAAGGTATCTATTATGACGAAAAATGTTCAAATGTAATGAAAATACAACGCTAATCAATAAATAAAAGACTGAGTTTGTAAAAAGAATGTCATGTTTTTAAAACAAAATTAATGTGAATTTGAAATACCAAGCCATGTCAAACTTTTTTTTATTTGAAATTACCAGTACTGAAGAACGGCAATTTCATAGGTAAAGACCTATTAAAAGTACAACAGTACAGTTGTTGTTAATCAAGATTGTGAGTAGTGTTTCTATGTTGTTTTTAAAATAAATTTATTCAAACTGTATTTCACCTGTTTAAGCAGACATTTCTAGAGCTATATTTAGGTTCTTATTGCTTAGAGATTGGTATTTTCGATCTATATTTTACTCTTTTGTATACGGAATATTACCCTGGATTTACGTAAGTCTTGTTGAGTTGAGTCTATCCGTAATCATGGCATCACTGACTGCGTCGAAACATCGAAATGTAAGACTCAAATCGTAGTTAATGTACCTAGTGTCTAAAGCGATACTTTGATAAGGTATCTTTAACCGACTTCAAAAAAAGTAGTAGTTTCTCAAGTCATTTGTATTTCTTTTTTAATATTTGTGACCTCAGAACTCCGGCATTTATGAACCGATTTGAAAAATTCTTTTAGATTTTTAATAGATAAACTTTCAATTAGGCCCCTTTTTTATCAAAACTCGATTCTGATGCTGGGATTGATGAAGAATTAAATAAATGTAATATGTACCTAATAATAAATGTACTGTGACTGGCGGTTGGGTTTTTGTTTCACTTCATTATGTGTTCTTGTTTTTACAACGAAATCTTATGATAGGATCCATGATGAATCAAGGGACATGACTCACGATAAATGGCGTAAATTAATATAGGCGTACATATAGCGGTTTGGTATTTGAAGCAACAAGCCTAGGATTGTATCATTGAAGTCGATATTTTATTGTTAGCCGCATTCCGCGGTTTCATCCGCGTAGTTCCCGTTCCCCTGGGAATACGGGGATAAAATATATCCTATGTTACTCAGGGATAATGTAGCATTCTAATGGCGGTTTTGAAAATCGCTCCAGTAGTTTTTGAGTCTATTCGTTACAAACATACAAAATACGATATTAAAGTTTTTCCTCTTAATAATATTGAGAGATTATCAACCTTTGTTATGCCCCTGCCCCAAGCCCTGGCTCCAAGTCTGCGTAGACAGGAGCGCGCGTGGCCAACCAGCTATCACCAATACAATGCCGTGTTGTCGAACGCGTAATTAATTCCTTAAATACTCGTACATGCTTCGACAATGTATCATTTCTCCATACACGAATACATTAATGTTCTTGTTCATGACAGGTTTTTGAATTTACAATGCATTCGTAATGTCAAGTGATATTGGAGCTCATTAGAGCAACTGCTGATAAATTAAATTAAAATCATCATCATCATATCAGCCCATTGACACTCGCTGCTGGGTTTAAGCCTCTCTTCAGGACACCAACGTCAACGGCCCTGTGCAAGTCTCATCCACTCTCGTCCGTCAGTCAAATTAAAATAATACTTAATAATGATTATATAATACTGCAAGCAGCTGCAGTGCCGTATGGTGCAGTAGGTGGAATGTTGCCTCTCCTCTCGTGGATGCAGTAAGAATCCACCAAGAGGTACCTCCGGAAGATGGATGTCTTTCCGTATATCAACATCCTGTATTGTGCTCGCAGATCCGCCTGCCAAGCGTGGTGAGTTCGGTTTCAAGTTGGATCAGTACCTACTTGAATCTCCATGTCCCTCATGGAGATTATTAACATACATATAACCGGGTATTTATCGCGTAAATTACCTTTATTATTTCCCGACGTTTCGCTTGGATTGCACCAAGCATGGTCCCGGGAAGACTCATGGAGCCTATGTCCATTAGTGGACGTCCTACGGCTGTGCATGATGATGATGATGAACGTGGGGCGCTTAGTGCCATATTTTTCGTATATCGAGCACCCCATTATTTGCACAATAATTATATTTTTCGGTAATTTTTATTTTCTGCCTGTTAATACAGAATTATTTAGTACTTTGTAAACTTTTGCGATCACTAGACATAATTTTAAACTGTTTAACGGGACCTTACCGCGTAATTACCAGTCCACCCGTGACCACGAGAACAGCAAGGCACTCGAAACATGGTAATTACGCGATAAAGTCCCGTTTTTTTTTTGTCAGCCTAATTTGTCCCACTGCTGGGCAAAGGCCTCCTCCAAAGTCCCGTTAAACAGTTTAAAATTATAGAATCATCATCATTCCAGCCGTAAAACGTTCACTACTGATCACAGGCCTCCCTCATGGATGTCCATGAGGGGTAGTTGCCATACTCACAACGCTTGGCAGGCGGGTTGGCGAGCGCAGTTTGCGATGATGTCGATACACGGAAAGACGCTGCTGCCCATCTTCCGCAGGTATCCCTTAGCAGGCTCTAACAGCATCCACGGGCATGAAAGGAGGGGTAGCATTCTACTGCTGGCACCCCACGGCAAATTATAGAATAATTTTATGGAATTATGCAAGTGTGCTCATTATGTGCAAAGGCTCAAAACTAGTCCTAAGTAGAGCATTTTTGTACAAAATAAAACAAATTCGGCCCACAGGTACTTGAAAAGTTTCGTCACGGATTTATCAGCACAGTTACTTTTTGGTGAAAATATAAATTTTTAGAAACCGTAAGAGAAGGAAAAACCAATACGTGCTGGGTCATTTCGAGCTGTTTGCATAAATATCACGTCCCAATGTTTGATTTGGAAGAGTTGTACTGCTCTTTTTAGTTTATTTATTATCGGAGTTTTGAGTTTGTGTGAAAAAATATGGACCATGCTAAATGAACTGGAAACGGAAACACTGGTTTACATTCGAAAAATCTTATTTCAGATACGCTCATAAAAAGTAAGTCAGGTAGCGCTTATAAATAACGAATTATTAAGTTTTTTTTAATTCAAAGTTAACGACCATTCTCAATGAGCTCAGTTGCTCAATGAACGTTTTCAGTAAAAAAATGTGTTTTCTTCTAAACCTAACAGGGAGAACATGGAGCTGGCAAGCGGAGAAAGCAACTTTGTGATTAATCACAATTGCTGTCATTGTCAAATTGTTTTACCTACCAGTAAACTAACGCCATTACGGTAAATACAATGTAATATGTTGTAAAGGTTTTCATAAAGAAATGATTTGATTTGATTCGATCTATGAGGTGCGAGGGAGCTATTTTTGAAGTTTTTACTTTTTAATGAAAAGCCTCATTATAAAATAAAAAAATAAAAAATCGTTTATTCTTAAAGGTCAATGGTACAAAATTATCAATGTTGTATATTTTAGGTTAACCTAATTATATTTAGCTAAGACCTGTTTGTGTTGCTTAAACATTGAGCGTCTCGTTCTAACTAAGCTCTAGGCTTGTAAAAAGAAACGAGCGATCACTGCTTCGGCACAGTGAAAACAAAAGCGAATAAAACTAGTTACAGAAAAAACTACATGTTGGTCGAATATACGAAATTAAAACTATAGAGATCATTATACAAATAAATCTCAAAAAAATATAAATACAACTAAGAAACCTTAAATAAAAGAAAAAAAAAAACCAAGCCTATATCACGAAAAATAAAACTATAACTAAAATAAAATAAAAAACAATTTTTCACAACTATGAAATTATATGATACATTTATATATATATGTATATATATCTTTAATTATAAATTTATATATATATAACAAATATCTGCCTTTCTATCCATAAATAAATTTAAAAAATTCTCAAATTTTGAAACTAGGATGGAATGTAAAAAAGTTTCTCTGTTAGTGGGTAATCTAGAGTCAAGAGATATTTGTGGATACACTTTTTGCATTCATAGTAAGATTTTTCTTGAAGTGGTACTATTTTATTTATTTGGTTATATATGTGTGGTGCTAAAAAACCGCTATGTTTCTGCGCGAATCTAGTTTTACAGGAAGTTTTGTTAAAAACTTTATCTCTCCTCCTTTTAGTTAGGTATCCGACGCGTGGTGAAGCCACACGTTGCTTCAATAGGACCTGCTGGATGTATAATTGCCTTACTGTAAGGACTCCAGCATCATTGTATAGATCTTTGGTTGGGTATCTAAACGGGCGACATAGAGCGACTTTTAGAACCGCCCTTTGTGCTCGTTCCAAGGTCAATATAAGTGTTTTTGCTGCGCCGCCCCAAGTCGTATTGCAGTAGAGTAGCAAAGATTGGCAGAGCGCGTAGTAAATGGTTTTAATCTGTGTGTTTGTTGCTGCATGTCGAACGTTTTTAAATACGTATATTAATTTTCGTACTCTAGCTGTTAGTTTAGTGATATGGGCCTGGTACGTCAAATGACAATCTATAGTAATGCCAAGATATCTATAGGTATTAACATTTTCCAATAATGTACAGTTGCAATCTTCTGGTCTGTATGCTGTGCAGTTATGTATGTGTGCTTTTAAGGGATATTGACCAGGGTCTGCTAAGCTGTTTTTACGTATTGCAAATGTTATGTATTGTGTCTTAGTTGCATTCAACGTTAACAGATTGTCATAGAGGCACTTGGAGACTTTGTTTAGGCCTAGCTGTGCTGTTCTAAAGACGGATGCCCAATCTTTGTCCCTAAAAACCAAAACCGTGTCATCTGCAAAGGCAATTATTTTGCCATTTCCTGCATTGAGTCTGCAAACTTGGTCCATGTAGACCAAAAATAACGTCGGGCCGACAATACTTCCTTGAGGAATTCCGAACATGGAATTTTGGAGCTCTCTACTTAAGTAATTGCCGATTTTGACCCTTTGTTTCCTGTCACATAAGTAGCTTTGCATAAGTTCTAGGAAAGCTCCCCGAATTCCCATTGCCTCAAGCTTCAAGAGAAGGATCGGAATTGATACTGTGTCGAATGCTTTTTTCAAGTCTAGGAACAAAGCTATACATTTATCGCCTTGATCCAAAGATTCAGTTACGTAAGTGTCAAGTTCCGCCACAGCATCAGATGTAGATTTTCCTCTCCTGAAGCCAAATTGGTTACTCGCAAGAAGGTCATATTTTTCTATATATTTTGTCAATCGATTGTTAATTGCTCTTTCAAGTAATTTAGACAGAGTTGGTAGAATTGATATCGGCCTGTAATTAGATGGAATCATTTTATCTCCATTCTTATATATGGGTAGAATAAGCGACTTTTTAAAAACTTGAGGGAAAACGGATGTTTTAAAACTGAGATTAATAATGTGTAAGAGGGGTGGGGCCAAAATTGTTTTATTAGTTTTAATTATAAGTGCTGAAATATTGTCCCATCCTACTGAACAATCAATTTTCAAGGAATTTATTAAAGAGTGAACTTCTTCTACATCCGCTTCCAATAACACAAATGAATTTTGTTGATTTTTATAGCAACGAGTATCGATTATATCCGGATTAAAATTTTTCGCAAGATTTCTCCCGACATTGACAAAATATTCGTTAACTTTATTTATTGCATTTTCCGGGTCACTGTTTTGTATAAGGTCGTCCGGTAGGGCCTTCTTTTGTTTATAATTTGTTATGTCAGTTACTATTTGCCATGTTTCATTGTACTATCAATAAGCCGACTGAAACGCAAAAGGTGGCGGGTTCGATTCTCGCCGCTTGCTAGGAGACAAAATGTTCGCTATATTGCAAAGGTTAGTCTTTGTTTTTTTCTATGTAGGTATGAAAATAAAAATATACAAAAAAGATATGTAAGTATTTAAGTAACTATTCTTTCATGACCATGGTACCCAAAACGCATTGCTTTCTTTGGACCTAGAATATGGTGTGTGATGTCTAGCATAATTTATTTAAAAAAAAGCAAACCCTTCAGAACCAAGAACCTAGCAGGTAATATAATAAGTAAATGATTGAATAATGATTTTTTCTGCAAGTCAACTCTTATTTTGGGTTTTAAATAAGAGAAACCGTAAACAAAATCGAATTTGTAATAAGCTTAACTACAATGATTTCTTTTGAGAACGAATAGTTAATTTGGGTAAAATTAAGTAGGGTTAAAATATTCTCTCTACAGGCAAAAAAAACACTAGAACTAAGTATATAAGAACCCATTATTTTAGCTTTCGAACCCATTAATTTAGGATGAAAAATACATACGTACCATAACAAACAGAAAATAAACCATAAAATACAAATAAGTGCAAAGCAATCGGCAGGCTATGGGCGAAGATAATTAATTGGTGTAAGGTAATAAACAAAAACATTAGACGCCCTTACCGTAATGAGACAGCACCATTTGGTTCGAAATGAGTGAGCTCACTCATACCACAGTATACCTTGAAACACCGTGTTAGGTGGACGTGGTATGTGTTATTTTTTTCGAAAGTTTGTGCAGTATGATTGTACAATAAATGGTAACAATAAGAGTTCGGTTTATTGGCGAAACCAGTGTAAGTCCGTCCATATTATGACAAAGCAACACCTAACAACCTAAAAACTGTTGCTTTCGCTTTTGCTTGTAGCGCTGTCTGTCTGTCTTTCTAGACAGATAGGGGGGTTGTCTTTTTAGACAGACAGACGTCTGTCTGTGCATGAGACGATTACAACCGAACGCGTTGACCGACTTACGTGAAAACTTTTTTGTTAGCACCGTCTTAATGAGAGAAGGGTACTGATTGATTTTGGTAACCCTAGGGTCACAGGGACACCAAAGGAGGTCACCAAAAAAATAAGTCTACAAATGGCCAAAAACGTCCAAAAACCCAAAAATGCCAATTTTGACCTTTGGTGACCTTTTTAGGCCTTCACCCCCTTTTCTGGTATCCCCGTACCAATGATTGTTGGTTATTGAGCACATCTAAGGATTTAAATCTTTGCCTACAACCTGTTCCACTTCTTATGTCATCATCATCATTCCAGCCGTAAAACGTCCACTACTGAACACAGGCCTCCCTCATGGAACTCCATGAGGGGTAGTTGCCATACTCACCACGCTTGGCAGGCGGGTTGGCGAGCGCAATACGGGATGTTTATACATGGAAAGACGCTGCTGCCCATCTTCCGAAGGTATCCCTTAGCAGGCTCTTACTGCATCCACGAGTATGAGAGGAGGGGTAGCATTCTACTGCCAGCACCCCACGGCACTTCTTATGTAATTAGCCGAAAATTCAAAAATCTTCTTGGCATGTTAGCAACTTACGAAAGAAAAGTTAGCATAAACGCACACCTATTCTTAGCTGAGCACAAACATTTTAAGTTATCAATAAATTGGGTTAAAAAATATTCTTTGAAGACAAAATACATTGATCACATGCACATCGTTATACTTAAGAACACTTTGTCACTACGTATTGCCAAAACCAAGAGAAATTACCACCTAAACGCGAAGTTAGCAAAAACGGATAGCTAAGGATATGTGTGGTTGTAAAGAAAAATCATTTAAGAATAAGGCAAAACAAATCGTTCGATATAGAAATACCAATCATTAGAAGATCACTAGGGCAAGACGACATTGTCCAACAATAGCTCGCAATCAGTTGTTCATTTTAGATGGTCCTACAAATGGTCCAATTTTGAAAAAAACTAAGAGCAAGGCAACTTACGTAATAAGATCAAAACGATCGGTAATCAGAAACACACAACTAAACTGAAAAAAAAACGCATTAAGAATCCGACTGTCTGTAGGCAAAACAAATCGTTATTTAAATCCAACCAATAGAATTAATAGAAATTATTTGTTAGGTTAGGTTAGTGTGTAAGATGACATTCCTTTGAAAAAACAAAGAGAGCCTTCAATCTTTTCGAATTTCAAAAATCATAATAATAACTTATAGATGGTCCATCTGTTCCAATTTCAAAAACCCAACTAACCACCTGAGCGCGAAGTTAGCATAAACGGACACCTAAGATGAGAACAAGTGTAAGGGACGAGGCAGGGGGGAGGGGCGTAGGGCGGGCCGAGGGCGTGCAGACTGCACCGAGTGACCTCCCTGCACTCGCGAGACGCTCGCACTCCACATCACTGCATGGTGCAGTCTCGGAGGCTAGGAGCGTTTCCTTAGGCCCGAGTCTTGAACATTATCAAACGTTTGTGGAAAATGCGGATGATAGTGAAATTATAACATAGTGGAACTTAACGAACACATAATTGCATGGTGTAGTCTCAGGTGCAGGAATATATGTTTAGGGAATAGATGGAGATGGCAGACTTAGTTAGTTGCCACTGTCCAAAACATTTCATTTTGTGATACCCACTGTAAGCAGTAGGTATACAAAACTAACGAGAACAAATTAAAACTTTTTGATTACTACAAGCCTATCAAAGTTTTCAATGTGTACTTATATTTTTCGTTTAAAATAGAGCAAACACATACAACCACTATTGAAAAAAATATACCAACCCAAGTAAGTTATGATAAAAAATGAAATATGATTGAACAAAAGAAATATTAACGTTGATTGAATTTTACTTGTAACTCGAATCAGATTTTATCATTCATGAAAATGTATTACATTACTTACATCTAATGTTTTTGAGAATCTTGGTGGTAGGTTTTAAGCAACATCGAACATAGCGCAAACAAAACAAACCGCTAATGGAACACTCACAACTGGTTTTGCTGTGATCGGAACGGTATGAGTAGCGCCATCTCTTAGCAGGTAGCGGAACTAAAACCTCTACATTTACTTTGAGAATGATAAAAAGCTCTTTGCGCTTTGGCGTACGAGATTACAACTTTTTTGATTTAATTTATACATTTTCAATGAATATTCCATGGTTTATTGAATACCTATTTAGGTATTATTATTAGTTATCTATTTTCTTTTTTATAAATTGGCAAAAATTGGCAAAGTGGCCAATAGGCCACTTTATCATTAGGCATAATCTAATAATAAGACAAAAATTATAGAAATTAAAAGAAAATCAACACTGAGGTTCCTTTTACGCTTCTTTTCTGTACTTGGAACAAAAAAGTTTTCCGAAGGGAACGAATTCAATTAAAGTAATTTTCGCTTTAAATAAAAACTATTAGTAATTTTGTAAAATCTAATTACCATTTTGAAAAATGTATAGGTAGACCTAGCTGGCTAGGTTTATTCATTTTAGGTTTGTTAATTTTTTAGGATTTAAATTTATATTACCAATTTATGGTATAAAACACGAAAAATTCAGAACACAAAATATATTTAATGTTATATTTTTATTGCGAAATAAATAAATAAATAAATTCCGAATGTTTTGTAACTGCTGAAAGAAGTGAAAATCGCTAACGCCAACAACGTCAATGCAATTTGTCTCATTATTTTGGTTTTTCTTGCTGCGGGAAACGAACCTACGCGTCTAAGCTGACTATTTTCCTTACAGTAATTTCTCATATGCATTTTGCTAGCCTGAACTGTTAAGATTTTTTTTACACAATGCTTAAATGAGGAGACAAGCCGAAGGCCCACCTGATGTTAAGCGGTAACCTCTACCAATTAGAACTGCAATGCCGCGGTGATCACTAAGCACGTGACCAACACAGCATTGTATTACGCACGTCACCCTGAGACATAGAGTTGTAAGGTCTCAAGTGCCCGTAATTTCCCCGGCTCCTTTTCTCAAACACATATTTCAATTCCTTCCCTTCAAACCGCAACACAGCAATGCAGACATCACTGCTTGGCGGCAGAAATAGGTATGGTGGTAGTACTTCCCCGGACGAACTTTTCACAAAAAGTTCTACTACTACTACGAAGTTACTCTTATAACCTCTGACCTAAATTCGTTTAAAATAAAGCCTTATTTGGTGTAAGCGGAAACAGCGGCAATTTGAATGCACTAATATTATAACTGAGTAGGTTTGATGAGTGTTGTTTCCACCTATCGCAACGCATTCCAATTTGTATTATAATATCATCGGATACAATACAATTTACATGTTGATACATTAAGGCTCTATAAGATAGTACTGGTTTCATATAAACTTAGTTTCATGTTTACCTCGATTTGTCTGACAAATATTGGTGTATCTTATAGTGAAATTAGGAATGATAATAGTCTATGATAATTGTCTAGTCTTTTAATATGAATGTCGTTAAAAAAATACGAAATATTACATAAGTACGTTTATATTTATAACTGATTGGATTTTAATCTTTCTGTCCCATTCTAATTAAAAATATGCGATGAGTTGAATCGACGCGATGCTTGTCATAAATATGATGGCGTTCCCTGCGATCACATTCCAGTAGTTAACCACTTAGGACTTTCAGTGTTAATCATAAGTTTAATAGGCACTATCTTCTATGTTTATGTTACCTTCATTATAAAACCATCTTTTATAAATTGCCTAACACCTTGCTATTTGAATGAGATAAATAGTTAAGTCTTAAATTTAGTTTTACTGCCGCCATGCCATGACGGTAAAGGATGTGTGTTGACAATTGAAACTTGCTGGTCTAGACCACTTATTGCAATTCTATTTTCTGCAATAAAAAAATCAAAAGGTAAAAACCTTGTTAAACAAAAGTTTAATAACAAAATAAAAAAAAAACAGCAGATACTTATCGCACATTACTTATGTACCAGAATTCTAATGTGACAATTTATCCTTAGCTGGTTTTGCACTGGTACAACCATCCTACGTAGCTAAGCTACAAACTGCTAAATTAAACTTTTTTTTTTTCGAATTGACAATATATGTTGTTGACCGCAGCTGGCCATGTCAACGTTACCGGACTATGGCGAGCGCAGAAGACGCCGCAAAAGTTAGGTTGGGGCAACAAGCTCAAGGGCACCACTTAGGTTCGAACCACGGCTTGGACTGTTGCCAGATTTTTGTGTGTAGTGATGGTTAACGTCCAGGCGCAAAACTGCACCTTAAGACGGAAGAGTGTATTCTTCGGCCCCGCCGGCGGGACCGGTTATTGAATGTGTGCCTAGCAGCGAATGTGGGACGGGTTGACGTCACCTCCGGGTTAGCGGCGGTGAGCTCGTCAACGGGCAAGCCGAGAACGTGTCTCGGTCGACGGAGGAAAAATAAAGCTTAATATCCATATATACACCAATTCCGCAATTAGCACAGCACAGGACCGGCTTATGTGGCGTAGGTACGCAAAGGGAGGCCTACCTACACCCAGCAGTGGGTACCTACGGGCTGTGGTCGATGAAGTTTAAAATACGTAGATATGTTAAATACACAATGCAAATAACCACATTTATTTCAATTACTATCTCAACTGTAGGACTACTGTCCACGTCCACTGCTCGACTTACGCCTCACTAGTGGATCACTAAGATCGACCACATGACTAACTAACTAGGCAGGTGAACTGGTCATCGTGGTTCAACTATGGAGTCGAACTACGCGGTCCTATGGTTTAGTAGTTCGCCTAGTATGATTCGAAAATCGAACTATCTGGAAAAAAAGTTCACGTACTCCGATTGATCGAACCATGCAGTCGAACCACGTGGCCAGAAGCGTGAGGTTGTTGCCATAGCCACGTTTGGCAGGCGGGTTTGACAAGTGCAGTACAGGATGTTGATGCACGGAAAGACGCTGCTGCCCATCTTCTCCGGCACCCCACGGCAAGCGACATCTCAATTGCTGGTTTATGTTTAAAAGTAAAATGTTTTAATTTACTAACATGTTTTAAATGGTATAAGAGATAATGGTTTTGTATGGAAACGGCACTAAAATAAAATGAACATCCTGTCCCATCGATTTGCATATTTTTAATCATATATCAGTAAACAACGATGTCATTTAAAAAACGGATGACGCGCCATTGTTAGGATTTCCGGCCAAATGTGGGTACTTTGTAAAATTATTCATAAAATGTAAACAAAGCGTCCTCATAAGCAATTATTATGTTAATTAAATCATTTTTATTTGCTTGTTTCACTATAGAGCAGATTGAAAGATATAACAACAATTTGCTGACTTTTGAACCATAATGAAAAAGTCCTGTTGTCATAGACTTTTGAACCTTAATGAAAAAGTCCTGTATAAATGTCATAGAATTAACCTGTATTTGCATTTGGCTGAGATGATAATTTACATTTGTTCGATGGACTAAGAATATTATGAATATGGACCAAAATTATAATAAAGGAATATATAGGATATAGCTTTAGTCTGTTTGAAGGATAAAAGGCTTTGTCTGAAATAAGAAATAATAATACTAGACATCTCACACAGCAACCTAACCCTAAATAATGTAAGCAGATCAAGGGTCAGACAGTACAGTATGGTTCATAGAATACTACTTTTTTATAAAGACATACTTTCCATACTTAAACAGAAAAAGAAAACCCAAGAAAAAAATCTACAGTTATAGCAAAAACTTTGTCCCCCGGCAGGAATCGATCCCGCAACCTTCGGTGCGGAGGTCGGTGGAGGTAACTTAGATAAAGTTTCGCTCTCCTCAAACAAAGGTAACAGTAATATACAATCGTGCAAACCAGATAAATCATCATAACATTCTTAGTACTGCTGTTCACGCCCACTGCTGAACATCGGCCTCCCTCATGGATCTCCAAGATGAGGGGTTTGTTGCCTTACTCGAACGCTTGGCAGGCGGGTTGGCGAGCGCAGTACAGGATGTTTATACACTGAAAAACGCTGCTGCCCGTCTTCCAGGGGTATCCCTTAACATACTCTTACTGCATCCACGGGTACATTTTCTTTTTAATCCCACACACCATTTTACCCCATCTCATTACCACAATCCAATCCATCGAAAGGTTGTCTGGTAGAGATCGCTCTTTAGCGATAAGACCGCCGATTGTCACTTTATATTTAGTGTTTCTCTTTTTTTTGTTAATTTGTTTAGTTTAAGGTGTGCAATAAAGCATTTTCTATCTATCTATCTATCTAAGAGAGGAGGGGCAACATTCTACTGCCGGCACCCCACGGCACAGGTATATGGAAACTTTTCAAACATTTTAAAAAAAATGTGATGATGACGGGATAATGAAGCGGTCGGTTGCTTATTGGCTCTAGTAGCGGATAAATTACCTGATACTCCTCCGTTTTGAAACAAATAAAAATGTATAATAATTTATTCTTAAGTTTCTGTAACATGTGTGCACCGTGCAACCTGTATTTGTAGTCACTGGCACGCAAATAATAAGTACCTAATTTTTTTTTTTTTTTTTTTTTTTTTTTTTTTTTTTTTTTTTTTTAGGTGTGGAAATCATCTAATGACTCCTCCCGCTCTGGGTGAAGCGGGAGGGCGTGTCAGACTCGTACTGACTAAAACCACACCTGTGTCCCTCAGTTGCCCCTTGCGTTCTAGGACTACGGGTTTCCTTTTCAGAAATTCCCCGCGGTCCTAGCTTGCGGGCATCGGCCCTGTGGGCCCCTACGGTTTGTAGCCTCTCTTTGAGGAGCGCGTGGAGCACTACGCGCTCTTGACGACTGGGCTTGGTCTGGTCAATTACCGGACAGCCGGACGGCGAGCTACCCATTGCTCGGCGTCCGCAAGCCCGCGTCTACCGTGGTTGGTAGTCGGGGTCGGAATCTCGGCGGCTGGGGCGTGAGGACGTTCGCTCCCTCACCCAAGCGGCCTTCTCCTTCGCTAGCATTACTGCTTCGCAAAAGGAGGCGACCGCCTGCCACTCCTCCTCACTACGGACCATAGCTTGAACCAGGGCCCGGCGCGAGAGGTCCCTGCCACCGATGGCCTCCACGAGGACACGGCGGTGCTCTGCCCAAGCGGGGCACACCTCCACCGTATGCTCCACCGTGTCCTCCGGGCGATCATCACAATGATGACACCCGGGCGATTCTTCTGCCTGAATCCGATGCAGGAACCTCCCGAACTTGCCGTGTCCGGTGAGGACCTGCGTCATGCGGAAGGTGAGTACGCCGTGTTGCCGCTCCAACCACTCCTCAAAGAGGGGACTTACCGCCGTGATTATGGCGTGCCCAGCACTGGGTTGCGACAGTCGCAGTCGCCATTCCACCATGAGATCTTGCCGAAACTCTGTCCGCCATGCCACGACTTGTCGTGGCAGCGGAGTTTCGCCCCTGTGTTGCATTTCCACGCGCAAATCGTGCATGCGTGCAAGGACTGTTGCCTCCAGATCCCATGGTGGCAGGCCAGCAAGGAGACTCGCCGCTTCGCGGGAAACCGTGCGGTATCCCCGCACCATCCGGATGGCCATGACCCTCTGGCAAGCGTTCAACTTCGCCGCCGGTCGCTTACGCAGCGACGGCGCCCACACTGGCGCCCCGTAAAGGGCCATGGATCGAACGATCCCCGCATAGAGCTTCCGGCAGGAGGCGTCTGGACCTCCTAGGTTGGGCAGGAGCCGCTTAAGGGCAGCCCCAGTCCGTTCCAGTTTGGGAGCCAGACGTCGGAAGTGCTCCTCGAAGGTCCACCGGCTGTCGAGGACGATTCCCAGGTACTTCATCGTCGACCCGACGCCGATGTGAACCCCTCCTACTGTTATTTGGGAACCTGGTGGTGGTGCATTTCGTGGGCCATAAAAACACATGGCTTCGGACTTGTGCAGTGCCACCTCAAGTCCCAACAGCTGGATCCTCTCTACGACTGTCGCAACCCCACGTGTCGCTAGTTCGGCCGCCGCCTGGTACGACTCTCCTTGCGCCAAGACCAGCGTGTCGTCGGCGTAACAAACCACGCTGACTCCGCCAGGGAGGTCACCGCGCAGGACGTAGTCGTACCCGATGTTCCACAAGGGCGGTCCTAGTACCGATCCTTGCGGAACACCGCATGACATCTCACGCCGATTCCATTCTCCCTGGTGACCGGGGTAAATGATGAACCTGTCCGTCAGGTAGGCCTCAATTGCACGACGGAGGTAGGTGGGCACTTGATGATACTGGAGTGCCCCCCTAATGCTACTCCAGGGCAGAGAATTGAAGGCGTTGGCAATGTCCAAAGACACCGCAAAGACGACTTTGCCCCGGGACACCGCATCCCCCGTCGTGAGGGCTCGCACGCGCATGATGGCGTCCACTGTAGAGCGACCCCTGCGAAAGCCGAACTGGCCGTCCGCAAGATCTGGCCCCACCCTTACCAGGTGCGTGACGAGGCGGTCTGCAATCACTCTTTCCAAGAGCTTGCCCACCTCGTCGAGCAGCACAATGGGCCGGTATGCAGACGGCGAGTCCGCAGGGCGCCCCGGTTTCGCTATGAGGACCAGTTTCCCGGTCTTCCAGCGAAGTGGAAACTGTCCCCTCTCCAAACATGCGCTAAAGAGCCCCCTCAGTCGAGGCCCGAGGGCCTTCATGGCCAGGACCCAGGCTTTCCCAGGTAAGCCGTCGGGTCCTGGGGCGGTATTTTTGGCGTTTAGCCTTCGTACTGCCGCTCTCATCTCTACCTCGGTCACCTCCGTAGTATCGTCGTCGTCGCCGTCGTGATCCGCGTCAGACACCGCAAGTGGCGGAGCCATAGACGGGGGAGAATGCTCCCCTCTCAAAGGGAACAGAGCGTTCACTACACCCTCCACAAGCTGGGGCCGGAGACTCTGTGTCAGCGGGGGAGCCCAGGTGCGGAGTTTATCCCGCACCATTTTGTAGGGGCGTCCCCATGGATCTCTGTTCAGAGTCGCTAGCCACGTGTTGCGGGCCTCCATTTTGGCCCGCCGTATCTCCGCTCGGAGGGTGCGCTTCGCCGCTCTATATTCCTCGTACAGCTCCGCCTCTCTAGCCTCCGCATCCGGCGGGCGGATGCGGCGCCTGCGGTGTCTGGTGTACCGGCGACGTGCGGCTACGCATGCCTTGCGCAGGTTCGCGATCTCCGGCGACCACCAGTATACCTGACGCCGGCCACTTCCTGGCCGGACTCGCGGCATTGCCACGTCGCAGCTTTCCGACATGGCCTCCCGGAACCACTCAGCCTCGACATCAATATCGACAGGCCTGTCCGGTGCTGGCACCCACGCCTGTACTGTCACGGCTTCCAGGAGGAGCTCCCGGTCCAGCTGCTTCAGTGCCCACCGAGGACCACACGGGTTTTGTTGGACTGGCGCGGTCGAGGTCTGGGCACAGACGTCGAACCGGATGTACCGGTGGTCCGAATACGTCTCCACCCCCTCCATGACGCGCCAGTTGACAACACGCGGTGACAGAGCGGGACTTGCAAACGATATGTCCACCACGGACTCGCCCCGCATCCGCACGCACGTAGGGACAGAACCCTGGTTTAGGACGACCAGGCCTGTCTCCAGAGCCCAGTCCTCCACCATCCGACCCCGCTGGTCTGTGTACCGGGAACCCCAAGCCAGATTCTTGGCGTTGAAGTCCCCGCAAACAACCACGGGGAGGGATTGAAACCCGGTGACGATGATGTTCAACTCCATAAGGGAGTTGTGGAGATTGGCGAGAGTTCGGTTTGGGGAGAGGTATACTCCTACCACTACTATGTCCCCGAACCGTGCTGTCACGCAACCCTGTCCCTTCGTGACGCTCTCGAGAGACGGGGTACCGGCGGCGGCCGACGGAATTAGTGTCACCGAGCCGTTCAGGTCCTGCACCCATCCAGCCCTGGGTGGGACATAGTACGGCTCGGAGACTACGGCGATATTGGTCGACCACTGCGCCATGCTCTGGAGCAACAGATCCTGAGCGGGGGCGCAGTGGTTGATATTCGCCTGAAGGATACGCAATGGAGCCGTTATTGACAGTCCATTACAGTCTCCTCCCGAGCCCCCTGTGAGGGCCCTGCCACGGCAGTTGCGGCGGTGGCTGTGGCTGTGGCGGCGGCTGCAGTGGCTGCGGCGGTGATGGCGGTGGTAGGAGAGGGCCTTTTGCCCTTACCCCTGGCCTTGCCGGAAGGAACGCAGTTCCTGCTCCCAGCCCGGTGGTCGGCCGGCTTGCCAGCCGCTGCACAAACATAGCAGTGTGGCGCGGCATTACAGGCTACGGCCTTATGTCCGGGCCGACCGCACTGGAAGCAGTTTTCACTGCGGTCCACCTCCGAGGTGCAGTATACCCCCGCATGGTGGCCCACCTGGCATCGGTAGCACCTCAGTGGTTTTGGCTCCAGCAGCTTCACCTGAGCTGAAACCCAGCCCACCAAGAGCCTTCGGCCCTCCCCTGTTATCGCTTTTGCCGCCGACACGGGACAGCTTACCGTGATGGTTTGCATGCCCGTGCTGTCTGCACGAATATTGCCTGCCTGCACTTGGTCGGCAGAACACCCTCCCGTCCTGACAACGGCGGCCACCACCTCGTCCTTCGTCACGGAGTCGTCCAAGCCCATAATGCGCATACCAATGCACTTCGTGGGCCTGGATACTCGGGCCTCTTCTGCATCTAGGGACGCTCTGATCTTTTTGGCCAGAGCGTCCGCGGTAGGGCCGCTGTCCGCACCAGGGACCTCCAGCATACGGGCCCCGGTCGCGGTGAGCCTCATCCGAAAGCCCCCGGCTATTCCAAACTCGGTGAGGTCCACCGCCCGCTTCGCCTTGTCCATTACCTCGCCGTAGGTTACGCCCTTCTTTTCCGCCGCTGGCTGTAGTGTAATCACTACAGCTGCGGATGTTGGGGCGCGAAGCCTAGCCGCGAGGGCACGCTTTTTGCGTTGCTGCCGCCTGTTGCGTTTCTTAGCTGCCTTACCCGCCCTCTTCTTCTCTCCGACCGCTTGCCATTCAGCATCGGCCGGTGGTTCTGCAGTCTGTGGTAGCGAGGGCGGCCGGTTCGCTGCTGCGGCGGGAGTTTTTGTCGCTTTAGCAGCCATCGCTCCCTTGCCTTTTTTGGAAGGGGCAGACCTCCCTTGCTCTTGCTTGGCCGGCGGAGCTGGTCTCGTGGGCTCCGACGCCATCGTGGGCCCTTGTTTGGCTTGACCCGACGGGCCCGGCTTGGGCGCAGTAGCTGAGACCGCGGCGGCGGCGGCATATGACGCTGCCTTCCGTTGGCCGGAGGCCGCTAGCGGGGGGCGCAGCACAATGCCCTCCAGAACGGAAAACTGCTGCTGCACCCTCTGCTGGAACTGCTGCTGCTGTTGCTGCTGCTGCTGCCGGAAGGCAGCCAGCTCTTGCCGCAGCAGGGTCAGCACCTCGCTCTCCGGCTGGGGCTGGGGCTGAGATTGACTTTGTCCCTGCTTGCGCTCCCCTTTTGGCGCCGCCTCGGAGCCAGCCGCTCGGAGACCAGCCAGGTTCTCCTCGAGCTCCTCAATTTTCCTGTTGAGGGACGTTTTTAGGGACTCTACGACGGTCTCCAGTGCCTTCGCAATTGAGGCCGCGGCCTCGATTTTGGTCCTCCCCTTAGAGGACTTCGACCTCTTATTACTGACGTTTGTTAAAGCGTCTGCCACCACCTCGGAGAATCTGGTCATTGCCTTCTCTATGCCGTCTGGCTCGCTGCCAGAAGGCTCCGACTCCGAGAGGCCGGCTTGACCACTAGTTTCCCCGGGGTGGCGCCCCTCCTTAGCGATTCCCTGGGATCGTCGGGCGGCTTCCTGGGCAGTGAGCCCTCTCCCCCTCGCAGTCTTGCGGCCCACCCCCCGCCCAGCGGTGTTGATTTTTCGGGCTGATGCTTCATCAGAGGATAATCCTTGACCGTCCCCCGACTTGGGACGCTTCAGGAGGAACTGGTTCCTCCTGAACGAAGTGTCCTCCACTTCCATTCTTTGTGAGGTGATTGAAGACGCGGCGTCAGAGTCCGACACCGTGTCTCCACTCACCTCCCTCAGGCCAAAACTCCTGCCGACCTGATCAGTACACACCGGCGCCGCGGACGTGCTGGGAACTGGTCCCAGGGACTCCACGTCACCGGTAAGTGAGCCACCCTGGCTCAATGCGTCCACAGAGGACGGTAACAGATCCCTGGGGGATCTGACGCGCTCTTTGCCCCCCCCAGAATACGAGGGGCAGACCAAACTCTGCTTGGTGAGGGATTCTCCGACTGCCTGGCAGTCAGTACCCTCCTGGGGTAAAAAACTCTTTAGAGACGCGTCCATTATTTGATCTTTTTTTGCAATGGGGTAGGTTCCCCAGTAATCACGTTCGCCATCTTGGTCATGTCTGATACGCAGACACGTACCAGAGACGAACCCACTCTCCAAAATCGCCGTCTAACAGCACCAGCAGCTGTTGATGCCGATGCTCCTGGACAGCGCACCTTCCCTGGCGGTCCGACTGGACTCCGCCCTGTGTGTGTTCCTCTTGGTCTGGTCTCTCACTTGAGGCCTTCCGGCATGAGTAGCTCTACCGGCATAGCCCTCAAGATCACAGAGACACGCGAGCCCCACCACGACGACAACGTGGGAACACATTTGGTGGGGAATAAGTACCTAATGAGTCTGCTAAGGGATACCTCTGCAAGATGGGCAGCAGCGTCTCTCCGTGTATCAACATCCTGTACTGCACTCATCTTTCCCACACTTGCAAAAAATCGAATTCAATTATGTGCTTCATTCAATTAAAATGTGTCTTGATCTTCTTTTGTAAATTGACTATTCTACGTAGCGTTTTGCTCTATTAAATAAACTTTATTGACTTTGATTTTGACTTCGCCAACCCGCCCGCCAAGCCACGATAAGATACAAAACAAACGAATTAATTACTTAGACTGCAATGATGTCGCGGGGTGCCTGCAGCAGAATGGCGTCTCCTAATTGCGAAGTATTCCCGTGTGAGCACCTATTTTTTGGGCATCTATGCATTGAGCACCAAAGGCATTCCCATTTGAGCACCATGGCCCGTGGATTCAGTAAGAACTGCTAAGGGGTACCTCCGGAAGATGGGCAGCAGCGTCTTTGCGTGTATCAACATCACGTACTGTTCTTGCTAACCGGCCTGCCAAGCGTGGCGAGTATGGCAACAACTATCATGATAGGGAAGACACCTGAGGGAGGCATATGCGCATCAGTGGACGTGCATAGTTATCCTCCGGCTGATATGCACAATGACACGCTATTTAACCAATATTTTGAATATTCGGCCAAATAATCTTTAAAAGTGGGGATGAACGAACAATCAAATATTTTCTAATATACCCAACTACAAACAAAGATCACAATAACAAACTGTCTTTTCCTTAATTAGAGACAATAAGAAAAGTGCTAATGGACACTATCTTACAGTTTACATTCTATAAAACTAAGTTAGCATAAGGTTACTCATTAGCCAATCTGGCTAGATTGTAATATATTTTGGTATAGGTTTACATTTGTTCATTATACTAAATAAAAAATATACCCAAGTGTGGTATCAAATGAAAGGGGATGATGTGTAGATTGTAAAACTGAGGCTGCGCATTACAAAAACAAATAACGTAACCTCCGAAACTATATAAAATGTTGGAGTAGCTTAAAAACTTTTATTTTATAAACATTTTGTCATGCCGATGGCATTAGTAAACATCCTTGTACAATTTATGACACGTGAATAAAGTGACAAATTATGTATAGTATAGACATAATCGCAACACCTGCGCGGAAGCGAGACGACTACACAAAAGCTTCATTAGCTCCCCAATTATAAACAACATAAGTGTATGCTTATCAAAATTATTCAAATGGAACGTAAACATACACCATTACTTCTTTTAAAAGTGTGAAGTTGAGTGTTCTGTTCTTATAAAGATAATATCTCTCAAAATACCTTTATCGTACTGTTTTAAATACCTTAAAAGATATATAAGTACTGTGAAAGCTAATTGGAGAACAAAAACCGACTTTGGTGATAATGATGATGAGTAGGTGCGACGGTATCTGGATAGAAGATACATCATAGCTATCTTTTGATTTTGGCGATATCAAAAGCTTTCTGTGAAATTTTCAACATTAAAGAGTTTCTATGCCCTTCCGTGGTGTTCTTCAATAATTTTAATTCACTAAATTTGAAATCGTTTAAAATGGCAATCATTGCCCAATTTTGTCACCTAAAACTCCGTGCCTTTTGCTAAAACCACAATGAACGGACGGCATGTACCGTTTGTACAGTTCATACATATCGGAAACTACCTTTTGAGCAAAATCCTTATTAACTTTTTTCATAATAAAAACGATTAATGTTTCATTTGTAATAATATATTCAAATATAGCTATAGATATGCGTGTAACGGTTCTCTGTTTTGTCTCCGAAATTTTATTTCCCTATTATATTAATCTATAAAATTTATTTTCATAATCATCGATTGCCCGAATAATCACAATCTATTATAAGGATCCCTAATATAGTTTCCACTAATATCGGTATCCATAACGATTACAATCCATACAGTGATTCGCAATAAGTAAAGAAATCCATAACATTATTAACTCATAAACATTATACTCATAATTATTTATTTGAATAATTTTCATGTTCCATAATATTTTGTTGGCGGCTGCGGCGGCATCTCGGTTCTGTCACAGGCAGTGTTTCCCGATGGTTATAAAATATAACCTTATTACCTACTGTCTCTCCCTCTTTCTGACCCAGGCAGTGTTTTCAGATAGTTGTTAAAAAAAACCTAATAACCTACTGTCCTTCCGTCTCGATTCTGCCACTGAAAGGTTTTATAATCTTTCGTAAATATTCGGTATAATAAGTTTTATGATTGATGAAAAATATGGAAATTATATATTAGGTAAAATAATTTAATGCGTAAGGAGCATTAGGATGAACAATATCTCTTTGCAAATGATATTTATGGGACCATAATATTATGGATGGTGATGTTTCGGAGACACTTGTTATGGATTGTGATTTTCGGCTCCTTAGGTACTTGAGAAGTACTCATATAAGTTTAGATTTTTTTAAATTAATTATATAAGATTAAACTGTTTACATAATTTAACCTTCATAATAAACTATTACTTTTTTATTTATATCTTTATATTTATTATGTGGTTTATATGTATAACTTATCACCCAAATTGTTGAAGTATTATGTATTTAATTACATACTTGCATCTTTTTAATTATAAATTTAATTTATAGGCGTTTAATAACGGTACAGTAGGTTAATAAGTAGGAAGTGAAAGAACTAATAAGCAGAGCCACAGCCAGATGTTTGAAATCCAAATTATTTCTTTAGCAGTAAATCTCATTTGATATAAAGTAGTCGTGCATTATAAACATTCGAGTCTGAATAAACATACAGGCAGGTAAATCAGAATGGTAAATGACTAACTGTAGTATAAATATCAGAAATAGTAAAACTAGCTGCGCACGGCCGCCTTACGTATTACGCCGGCGCAGCGGTGGAATCAAACAATCTTTCAGGCGCTTCCACAAAGCTCTACATTTAAAATTAATCCGGTAAAGATCGTAAAATATTCGATAAACAGGGCGTGTATGTTTGCTTTCGCTGAGTTTAACATTGCTATTAAACAGTCGTGAAATGGACAGAAATAATCGGGTCGATCCGTTATATCGCATCATTCGTATGACGGCGGCGTGTGAAGGCGCACGCCCATTGCTATGCTACTCGCAAGTGCCCACTTCGTTACTGGGACATTTACCTTATTTTCTCAACGTACCAGAGATACATGATTGACAAATTATGCTGAATTTGGAGAGCTACCGTTTAATATCTCACATACATTCTACTTGGAGCGTTATAGTAGAGCACGTACGGAGTCACGTTCTCAGCGGTTCGGTAGCGGTACGATTGTGTAGATTGCGCGCTTACACGCGGCCTTCTAGACGTGGTCGGTACAACGCGTGCGCGGAGGCCGCGGCGACCAGACGGCTGTGCGTTTTTGTGAGTCGCGACGCGCGCCTGCGCCGGTCCTTCGCCAAACACACAATACTGGGAAATGGGACCTTCGCCGGCCATGCATACCTTCAGCTGCATGCAAATAAAAAACAACAATAATTCACATTAATGTCGATCTAATCAGATATGCGACAAGGATAAACTATGATCCTACATGATCAACGAGCGCATAATGGAGCGACATAGATTAAAGATCCGATAGTCCATATAAGTGCACTCATGAATGTCCGACCATTGCCAATAGCGATAAGCGATGTGTAGCCTAGTAAGTAGGTGGCGAACGTTATAATCGTGCACGTCAGTGTCACAACAGTGTGTATGCGCAAGCGACGGCTGCGGCGGCAGCGCGCCGGGTTCGAGCCTCCCGCGGAGTCACTCCAGCTCCACTACTTTTTACTTGTGCATGCTCGGCTCGTGTCTTTTTCGCTCTTCCCGATCGGAATTCGTTGAGGGATCGCCGCGGCCGGTGGCAGACGTCTTGTGACATGTCAGCCGGTACGTGCGCTGCGTGCGCGCCAATTAACCAGTCATCTCACTCGAATCCACCACTCGAACGCAACGACGCCTTTGCGGAGGCTTGCCTTTATTCAAGGAACAACCGTGAAAATACTTTGTTAAATCGTTAATTGAACTCGCTAATTGTTGGTTTTTCATCAGACACGAAAGAGGAATTTATTTTGCGGAGTTATTTCATGGTCACTCGTTAAACGTTCTGTCTTATGAATGGATCTGAGTTTAAATTGCTTTGTCATATCGGTTACCATTGCACATTAATTGGTTAACGGTTTACAATGTCACTGTGGATGTATAAAAAGTTATTCCAGTGTAGAATATAAAACAAAAAGGTCTATTTATAGTATTGGTTATAGCTGGAGCTGTCGCGTCGAGGTGGTAGCATAACAATGACAACCCTTACAATGGAAACTTATGTTTGACAAAAGGAAAGGGCAAACGTCGACGAACGGTGTGAATAAAATAAAAGAGAAATCACGGAGACAAATCCCAGCAAGCGAAGTAGATACAAAAAAGGGGAGATAGTTGATGCTTTCCGTTTAGTTAAGTATTTTGTAACTCTACTGAATGATTCCTTGTAGCGTGTTGAACATCTAAAACCGAATTGTAACAGAACTTACTAGTGAAAAGTAAGGTAGATATAATTTGACTTATCTAAATAGACATTACGATAAAATATTAAATAACATAATAACATAGTTGATCACTACTTCTTTGATACACTGGTCCGAATTAAATAATATCTCGACTACAAACTACTTTCAAACGCGCTGGTTTGAAAAAGTTCAAAATCACAGCATTGGAGTCCCGAAGAGCTCAAATAGATCTATGCACTATACCTGGATACAAGGCAGAAGTCCTGAGATCTCTTGTTACTTGACTTACCTTTTTTTTCGTTATTGTTATTTTTTGTACATATATTGTACGTACCTGTAAGAGACTGTTACATATATCGTGTTTAGCTTTAAGTTATTGCAATGTACTTTGTAACTTTGGTACGGCTAAAAATAAATAAAAACAAAAATTAGGTATCTCGCAGCCTCGAAGCGTACGAGAATGTAACTTAAAACATTTGACCGTTTCTCACAATGACACGATCATTACGAACGGGATATATTGGTTTTAAGAGCATCTCATGAGGATCAGATAATTCTAAGTCACTGCAGCCGAAAACAGTTACACACATACCTATAATATGCACTTTACAGTTAGTCAAGACCAAGAATGGATTGTCATTATCAGCACGGAGACCAAGGAGGACATCGATAAGTTAAAAAAATCTATGCAATTTATGGAGCCGAGAGTAGTTCCACCGGAGTACCCTCATCAATGGCCGAAGGTTAGTGGTGAGTACGGCAACAACCCCCACATGATCAGTACTTGAGAATTCACGAGGGAGGCCTATACAGCAGTGGACGTTCTACTTCTAAAACTATGAAAAGTCGCGGAACTTACATGCACCCCCATGTAAGTTCCGCGACTTTTCATAGTTTTCGAGTTATGATTTTTTTTCTGAATTTTTGAAAATTTTTGACCTGAGCAACTTAAATAAAAAAAAAAAGTTTAAGACTTTTTAGACTTTTTATTGCAACTAAAACTTCATAAGTTGTTCTTTAATGCATAAAATAATCAGCTTCGTATATTTGATAAAATTTATAAAAAATGTTAGTCCAAAGTGAAAAATTTACGTCTTCGGACTATTCGGAAATTCGGATACCCCATGATACGAGGGACCTAGTTTTTTCTTTTTGACGTCATTGTTCTGGCCACCCTGTATAATAACTTTCCTATAAATACGCTTATGCGCACCTCACACTGTAAACTTCTTAAAAGCTAAACTGGTGCAAATGGATCATTGTAGTGCGCGACTATGGGTGTAATATCGTGACAATTACGGCGCAGGAGCGGAGGTGTCGGACGCTCTACACGTGTTGCATAATGCGTCCAGGGTTCGCTACTGGGAAATATAACCGACGTACGGCTGTGGGGTGCCGGCGGTAGAATGTTGGCCCTCCTCTCATACCCGTGGATGCAGTATGAGCCTGCTTAGGGATACCTCCGGAAGATAGGCAGTAGCGTCTTTCCGTGTATCAACATCCTGTACTATGCTCGCAAATTATGTATGGCCACTACCCCACATGGAGATCTATGAGGGAAGCCTGTGTTCAGTAGTGGCAGTTTTACGGCAGAAATGATGAACCGACGAAAAAACGGAGGACGTTCTCAAGTCGACGCGTATATCTTCAACCACGCATATCTTTTTACAGAGTAGTCCGATTCAGACAATTACCGATTATACAAAAGGGTATACCCGAAAGTAGGTCCCATATAAATTTGAAAAGCTTAAACCTAACCCTAAAGCGTGGGAAAACAGGGATGATTGATTGTTCACTCACTGATTGTAATGTATGACCACGCATAACTTTACAGAGTAGTCCCATTTTGATTTGGTTTTTTTTATGATTTGAAGCCATCTGTCTGTGTATTTGACGATTACAACCGAACGCGTTGACCGATTTACATGATACCTTTTTTGTTAGCACCGTCTTAATGAGAGAAGGTGACTGGATTGATTTTGGTCACAGGGACCGGAGTTATTGTGATCTCAAAAGATCGCCAAAAAAATATTCTTCAAATGGCCGAAAACGTCCAAAAACCCAAAAATGCCATTTTTGACCTTTGGTGACCTTTTGAGGCCTTCGCCCCCTTTTCTGGTACCCCCGTACCAATGCTTGTTATTTATTACAACTATAACTATTTATTTTGACGATCTCCGTAGCGCTGTTGGTATAATACCTGAGACGCAAGAGGTTGCGGGATCCATTCCCGCAGGGGACAAAAGTTTACTTTGAAGTGTGCAGCATGCGCGGAAGTACTACCATAATACCTATTTCTGCCGCCAAGCAGTAATGTCTGCATTGCTGTGTCTGATTTGAAGGGTATTGGGGGCTGGTGAAATTACGGGCACATAACACCTTGCAACTCTATATCTCAGGGTGACGAACGCAACGCAATACAGCCTTGGTCAAGTGCTTCGTGACCGTGATCACCGCGGTATTGCAGTTATTATAGGTAGAGGTTACCGTTGAACATCAGGTGGGCTTGCCTCGTCAGTTAGTCGTAAAAAAATATAATTTCTCGGGGTGGGAATTTGTAATGTATTTTAAGTAAAACGATATTTACAAAAAAATATTTATTAAATCAAACATGGTAACCGTAACTCAAACTAATGACATAATAATTATGGTACATAGCACATGTATAATTTTCAGAATTATTTAAATTAAGAAAACTGATTTCAGACAATCAATCAGTCAATCCGTGTTTCAACACACTGCGCTCGCCACTCGCCTGCCAAGCGTGCTGAGTATGGCAACAACTCCTTATGGGTACCTACTTGGAGATCCGTCCTATGTCCAGCAGTGGACATCCTACGGCTTTAATGATGATAAGATGATTAAACTTAGATTTTAAAGTAAGCGATATTTTCGTGTCGGGCAGGAATCGAACCCGAATCATCAAAATAATAAAATGTTTTAAAATAAGCACCTACTTATTTTTTAATCTAAATAAAGTACGTCCATACAGCAACGTACTCTAAAGGCCATACTTCCATCTCTCCACACTTCCCGGTCCAAGGCGTTGGTAGACCAGTTAGCAGAGTACATGTCCAGCTCATCTTCATCTGCGTCTGGGCCGGCCGTGCTGTCGCTGTAGTATTAATGCGCATAGTATATGTATGTAGTGTCGTGTGGGACCCATTCGATGGCTATCTTTGCCCGACCACATGAAATATTAAATCAGCAGAAGCAGCGAAATGCTAAACCCAAAAATATGACTGAATTATAATACCCGAATTTGCAAAATCCATAAAATATTAAAATAAAAATTTAGTCCGAATGCTTTGGTGGTAGCCCTTGCGACAACACAAGGAGCCGCTTGCCTTTCCATTGAATCAAATTCATATATTTTGAGATTCAGTCGGCAATTTTATTTGTACGGTTCGCAAAAATGCTTTGCAAAAAATAGAACTTGTCTATGTCTAAACATCCATGGAATTAGTTGGGAACGGGATGTGTTCTATCTTTTATTTATTTATACATTAGTCAACATCTCGTCTAAGTCGTAGGATGTCCATTGCTGGACCTCCGTCATGGATCTTTAAGTAAGAAAGTAAGTGATCATGAAGGGGTTGATGCCATACTCACCACCACGCTTGGCAAGCGGGTTGGCAAGCTCAGTTGTTCACGACCACGAACTCAGAACGAGCGAGCGACTTCATTCAATAAGGTCTTATTGCAATTAAAGTTTAATTTCAATAGATTTGTGGCGGGAATAGAACCTGCGACTTCCGGCGTTTTAATCGGCTACTTACCGTGTGTTGGTAAAATCTTCCTATATAAATCGACTGTCTGAAGTCGGCTGGAGGGCAAAATGCGTCATGCTCCATGTAAAACGCAGCTCTTCCGTTCTAAGTGTATTTTGCATGGCATCGACTATAATTAAACAATCAAATTCCTAAATCCGTTCGTGCCCTATCCATAAGTAAATTCAAGACCCGCCTTAATAATATTTTAGTTAAAAAAGCCTATGTATACTTCGTTCGATTACTTATACCGCGTCAACAACAAAATTGCATACTGTTCGGGACGCTGCAGTGCCGTGGGACATTGTTATTGGCGTGCCCCAACATCTCAGCTTCGTTTATGTATATTCAAAGAAAATAACAAGTTGGTTATCTGAGCCGCAGGTTTCCTATGCCTACCTAATGAATAATTAATCAACTTAAGTTTTGATTTGTACACAGTACCTAACAATATTCATTGACGGGTTCGGTTATCTTCTACGTATGCAGTTATTTCTTTCGTTTGACTTTATCTCAGTCGAGTTAGTGATATTAGCTGTTGCTGACGGTACATTCCGCGAATTGTTTTATTGGATTATGCGCTGAGGCCGCGAAGCAGCTATAACTATTCAGTGTCGTCTTTTGTGTTATGGAAAAACTTGTTCTTGAACCCATGTAGTGTGAAATGTCCTTTATTTGTGCTGTTTAATGTTACATATGTACACATATTATCGCGTTCTGTGTGCGACTGTCATCACATCGCAGCTCGCCGACCGCGCGTTGTTAGCGTGGACAATGCATGCGCCTACTTGAAGCCTTCACCATTATCGTTCACATTTCACACCTTTTTATTTTACCATTCTGCTGTGAATTTTACGTGTATTATCCAGGATAGTTGGCTCTTTATTTGCATGGGAGTGTTTTAATATAAATAGTGTGAATAATGGGACATTTCAGTTGATCCACGCAGAGTATGGTTTTACTTTAGTTATAACAGCAGTAACAGTGTTATAGTTTTATCACTGCTAGATATTACAAAGTTACGCTAGTAACATGTAGGCATACGGCCTATCTAATAACTTTGTTTGAAATATATAAACAAGCTATTTTTAATTGTCGAATGAAATGGACAGAACCCTACGAAACCTTATTCGAGCTGTCGACGACTAACGTTTATTTGGACATATTTATGGCTATAGTTCCGCTTTTTGTGCGGATGGAAATATGTGTGGCGGATCGCACGTCTGCGTGAGATTTCGGACACCTCTCCGCTTACTAAATTTAATATCGTCGGCTTTTACGCCGACGACGGACCAAATAAAAAAACTATGAAATCGCCATTGTGTCGGCGACACGGATGGCAGTTCGCGCCTACTGGCACTCATGAAAATTATTTTGTTTTTATCTCAAAATGTATGTTTATGATAACACCTGTTTCGGCGATGCCTCCGCGATCGGTGTCACTCGGGACTTGTCTCGATTTTTTGCCAATTTAAAGACTATAAAGACGCCCGCATCGCCGACTAATTTAACCACTGTTCGCCGAATTACGCATTCGTTTTATCCGCGTTCAATTTACACTGCTTTATTTTCATGCTTTCTATGTATAGGAATCTTAAATTGATCATAAATCTGCAAACATTGACATACTGGCATTATGGTCATATTGGATTTATTATTAAAACCAGACCTACCGACGTAACCTTACAAAATGAATTCAATGAATCGTAAAGTACTTATTTTATATTTGCTCAGTAATTTTTGCTTCGTAAACTAGTCATAAATCTTTCGCATTATGTCAACAATAATGATGCGGCCGTCAAAGGGCAGCCGCGGCTGCGGCCGAAGTCCAGCTTTTTGCATAATTAAGGCTCGATGGACGGAATGTCGTCTCTATAATATAGTAACAAAGGGAGATGACCGGCTATGATATTATTGGAGAATTTATAGCTGTCTAACTGTGAGAACCAAAAGGCCTCAAGCTTTATTGTTCCAATGATTTGGCAGCGATGTCCTAGCTATCTTGTTTTAAGAAACATGCAAGCCGTAGTACCCGGTTTGATAAATATTTAACGCTTTCCGAATAACATAGTAATTGTAAAGGCTAGTGGACGCTTACGGTCATAGCTTAGACGCGGCGAGCAAATATGTCTATTGCCCTGTTTGCATTGATAAACAACGTGAAATCAAAGATAGTGGGCCTCCTTAACGCACGCTACGAGTTATGTATTTTAGTAACACAATCCATAAGAAAACACTACAATAATCGTACATTTCTCTTGACAATGTTCCTTTGAATAAAGAGAGTTAAGGCGAAGATACAATGTCGAAGATTTGTTTACTCAATGCTAAGAGGCCAGCTTTGCGTGATTACCTCGACCCAGCCCTGCTGGAAAACTAGACTTTCTGGCGCTGGAGTATAGGCAGAAATCCCCTGAGGCCGTATCGAGCCTGTATCTCTGCGCAGATAACGCACTCGCGAGCGGTCTTGCAGGATTAAATTAGTACGTACTCAAATGTCATCGTTCACTATGATATCGCAATCAAAGCTGACGTGGGAAATATGCTCGTTTGTGAGTGAAGGTACAACGACTGATGTCCATAAATTGTACAATGAATTATAGAACTGCTCTAGCCTACGACTGTGCATAACTCAATCATAATCAAAGCACGTTTCGCGGACAAGTGACATTCGCTTTATTCGGATGCATAATGAAATAGCTATCGATTTAAATCATAAGTAAGCAGTAAAAAGGTTCTTGTAAATGGTTAGTGCATGTCATAATAAGTGGAAAAGCTAAAGCAAACAGGTAGCATAGTATGCAGTGTCCGGGTGCGCGTACGGGATGTGAACGGTACGGCCCTGCCTTCCTGTTTTAAAACCCAGTTTTTATGAACTACATGAGACCGCATTCACGCACTTCTTTGCTACTTATAATACTTGCCTAGAATAATTATGATTGCATATTCAGTATAATTTGTTAAGGAAATGTTAGTTACTTGTATAGATGTTCAGCTGCGTTTGCGTACGGTTGCGTTCAATGCAAAAAAAATATGCTTAAGTAGGTAATTACCCAAGCAAAGCGTTCTTACTTGAGTATTTGAGAACTTAGTTATTAGTACATACTAATATATTGTAAATACACACGTTACCGGGTATTTCTCGCGGTTTCGCTGGTATAAACGTAGACCTCTACATCCACTTTAAAGCGTCCAAATATTTGGTGCTGCACAGGGCGTCAGCGTTGTCTAGGACAGATTTTTGATATACACCATGCTTACCCATGTGCTATCTACAGGGGCCTATGCTTATGTGCTTCTATGCTCTAAACGAGCTCAGTCGTACCCAGAAGGAAGAACTGGAATAAACATCTGGAGCTGGACAGAGATAAAACAAAATACCGTATTTCCTTATTTAATCTCGCATAGTTAGGCACTTCGTTTTTGCATAATTGATTTGTCCTTTTACCACATACCATCTCGACTGAGATCATGGTTATTTTTCATGGAAAGATTCAGTACTTTCCTTGCAAAATTGACATCCAAATCAGATTAATCCAATCAATGGAAATTTATGACGCACCCGAGAAGCGGACGGGCTGCAATCCATTGAGAGATCCGCAGCCCTCGCTAATCAGCTCCCAGCCAACAAAGGTAAGGCTGACGTTTCTTTCTCGAGATATTACAATATTGATACACTAAGCAATCTTAAGAAAGCGTTAACATTTTTAACGGCTCTAGTCAAGCAGGACGCAGCGAGTCTCAAAGCCAGATCGGAAATTATTCGGAAATTTGCCAATGTCTTCGAAAATCACACAATGCGTGTTTTTGCAGCAATTACGTGGACGTGCAGAGCGGTCGCCTCCTTTGCAAACATGTCTTTGATTTATACGTCTGCCTCCGCACGGGATGAGAGTAAAATATGAGACGACCCATCAAATATTCAGCCTTTTTGGGAGTCGGGAGCGACTCTTAATGCTCATTATAATAAAAATACTATAGCTCATATTGAAATGTATTACGAACCCATCTACATATATCTATAGCGTGTTGGTGTATAAGAGCTCCATTTTGGATGTTTGCGAACTCGATTCACCGATTTTGATCGTTGAATTGAGTAATTTAATAACATTTTTGGTAATATCTAAGAATAAGCTATAACTAAAGTCTAACACTACTATACTACTGTATTTGTTTCTCTCAAGGGTCTCAAAGATTAAAATCAGATATCAACCTTACCTAAAACAACAAACTATCTCAATTGCAAGTCTACGCTTATACTAACTATACGTAAGTGTTGGTACAGTGCCGGTACATTTTAAACAACAACAAAGTCCCACAAAGAGCAAAGCTCAGAAAAGTATCAAAACGTCTCGGTCTGCTTCCCGCACGTTGGTTGTATTTCATCAGGACTTGTTGTCACATGATCCGCGGGGAGATTCATCTTTAATTGGGTGAACCAAGGCGAGTGCTCTTTGGTTCTGGACCTGTGTAACTTTTGACTTATCTGTGACTTTATTAGGAATCTCGGGACGTCATACTTTGTGGAAGGAATATTATCTTGCTGTAGATGAGATCCAAAGCCACACAATGGTAGCCTAAGTAAAAACTGAAAACTAAGCTTAATAGTATCCCATTTAAGGTACAGAAACCTCTAAATTTGCCTACGGTTTATCACAAAGCCTTTGTATGCATCATGTAGACTATATTTTTTTTAGATAGTACCTACTACCCCGAATGAATTAATGAACAATTCCAATTATAAAATATCTACATTTATCAAAGATGTCCTGGTAGTATTGTATAGTAAATAATTTGCAGCTAATAGTTAATAATTAGTTCATTATTCGCAAGAGTATAATTTTTCCATTGAAATGTGAACATAACGTATAAAGTAATCCATCTCTGCCTCTGCATCATGTATTTGCAAGTACCGTTTAGAGTTTGCAGTAAATTAATTACAGGGTTTTGTTGATATTATCAATACATTTCACTTTGAAAGTTAACGTGGGATTAACTATTTTTTCATTTAGTAAAATACGGCGATTCATCATCATCATCATCATCATCATCATCTCAGCCGTAGCACGTTCACTGCCATACCTAGGCCCCCTAGGCATCATGGATCTCCAAGCAGTGATCGTGAGTGGATTGTTGCCATACTCACCACGTTTAGCAAGCGGTTTGGCGAACGCAGTATTGATGTTTACGAGTATATACGGAAAGACGCTGCTGCCCATCATCCGGAGGTATCCCTTGGCAGATTATTATTGCATCCACGGGCAATAGAGGATAAGCATCACTCTATTGCCGACACGCGACACTGCTCACGGCAAAAAATCCAAGCACAAATAAAACACAATGTTGTGAAAAGCAATACACAAGATCAATAACATCTTGCCGTGGGGTGCCGGCAGTAGAATGTTGCCCCTCCTCTCTTGCCCGTGGATGCAGTAAGAGCCTGCTAAGAGCTACCTCCAGAAGATGGGCAGCAGCGTCTTTCCGTGTATCAACATCCCATACTGCGCTCACCAACCCGCCTGCCAAGCGTGGTGAGTATGGCAACTGCCCCTTATGGAGATCCATGAGGGAGGCCTGTGTTCAGTAGAGGACGTTTTACGGCTGAAATGATGATGATGAATAACATCATCGCAATATAGTGCGTTAAACTGTAAAGCTCTACGCACAGTTGGTTATCAATTATTCTATGTAAGTTTTTACTTATAAAGTTGGTAGTTAAATACTGTCTGCCCTCAAAAGTAATTGGCATAAAACTACTTATGAACATAAAGATAATTGTTATCGTAAATAATCAATATAAGGAAACCCATAGAGGGCGGTTTTGCAATTATTTCTTATTGAGAACCATTACATACCTTTGCCGTGGGGTGCCGGCAGTAGAATGTTACCCCTCCTCTCATGCCCGTGGATGCAGTAAGAGCCTGCTAAGGGATACTTCCGGAAGATGGACAGCAGCGTCTTTCCGTGTACCAATATCCCGTACTGCGCTCGCCAACCCGCTTGCCAAGCGTGGTGAGTATGGCAACTACCCCCCATGGAGATCCATGAGGGAGGCCGGTGTTCAGTAGTGGACGTTTTACGGCTGAAATGATGACATACCTTAGGTAAAATATCATACCATAATAATATTTTTTCAGTTATGGATCTGGCCTTGCTTGCATAATGTTATAAAAGTTATAGTAGGTGGTTATGTTGTTGTAATAGAGATATATAAATTATCGACGGAACCCAAAAACTGTTAGTAAGTTAATTACCTATGTCTAATCACTTGTTGTGTCTAATCATGTGTACACACCAGATATTTTAATAAAGCTCTTATATAATGTTGTTATAAAATAATATATATGTATGTACATTATACAAATAACCTACTAATATTATAAACGCGAAAGATTGTGAGTTTGTATAAATGTATGGATGTTTGTTATTCTCACGCAAAAACTAAAACGGATTAAACTGAAATTTTGCATACGTATAGGCTGCATTTTATCCGGGTTGCTGTGACAACCTGTGAGTGGAGGAACATATAGACCTAAGTTAAATTAGTTATTTACCTATTTATTTGAGCCACCAACAGAAGATACACAAAGAAAAAATTACAAAAGTAAAAGCAATAAAAATCATGAGCTAGTGTTCTCCCAATTACAGGCAGCTACATCTAGGTTACAAATTAAGTTGTCATAGCAAAAGTTAACATATTATGAATTAGAATTTTTAAACATAGTTAACAATTATATTAAATTATATTTAAGAATTTTTAAACAAAACATATAAGTTTATGTTTTATTTTGATTCTTTTATAGAATGTAAAACATGGCTGGTCTCCTTGGGCTACCTAAAATTATTTTTTAAGTGATGCCTGCATTGACATTTCTGTTTATTCGTATTTATTTTTATGTATTCTGTTGCGGTACTCAAAAGGTTCTGTCAGAATACCAGCGTTGCATCTTTTTTTTTTTTTGCATCTTTTTTTTTTTTTTTTTTTTCATTTTTTTTGGTGCAACTAGAAACGCATTTTCATGAAATCAATGTCCATGAATAAATAATAAAGTATTCCGCTTAGATTTGTCATAAATGCTGTAACCGCCCGTAAAAAATAGTTTTTTCTGACAAAGGATTACTTAGATCCACTATAGATTGTGCTAGAATGCATTGATAGAAAGTACTTATGACTAGTACCTATAATAATAAAAGTGAATAGAGTGAGGACTAACTTTCGCTAATAAAAAAAAGCGTTGTTCCCTTCATTTTTTAAATTTATTTTAATAGGTTAAAGATTTCTCTTTATTTCATATTCATGTTCATAATTTTAGTTAGTCTGTCTAACATAAATAAATTATTTAGCAAATAATTAACCTACCTAATAAAGAAACAATAGGGTATTTCTGCGGCGCTTTTGTCAAGATCCGAACTTGGAACATCTTTAACGTATGACTGTTGTAAATTTCATGTCGCTTATTCAATTAAGAATCGTGAATTGAATGACATAAAACTTGTGGGATAGTGCAATAAAATACCTGGCAATTACAGGTCAAAGTCGGAGGCTTATAACTGAAGTGCCGACTGATCTCTGGGAGAGTTTGGAGCAGTTAAGTAGTTAGGTATGTCGCGTATAATGAAAACCTTGAAGACTGCCCATTCTACAGATAAATAAATTACTCCTCTTTAAATGGAAGCTCCATTTTTTGTTTCTCTAACCAGTTAACGCAAAACTTGAGGTCGCGTACATGTTTTATCTAAAAATGTATTTCTTTGTATGTTAATTGATGGCCGGTTATTTAGTTTTGGGATCCCACTCACTGCTTGGAACTTAAGTTATGATTCCTAAACGACAAAAAATATCGATATATGGGTTCATTATTAACTTTAATTATGACAGTTTGCCATATAAGAATAGATCGTTGGTCGGATACAACTTAAAAACTGGAATATGTCTGCTGTGATGACCCTATATAGAGTAACTCGAAGGTTCATAAAAAACGTCTTATTGAAGATTATCTCAGTTATCGCGATGGTTACGATATCCTGTCAGAGATAATGTCTTTTATCAATGTAACTAATGTTTGCTGATGTTTATATAAATAAGTATGATGCATTGGTATCAAGTACGGAGGACCTCAGTAGAGATGGTACTCGCTAACCAGTTTAAAGATTTCAATGTCTCGCTTGAAACTTGAGTCATGAATTTAAATTAAAAATATTAAACAGCGTTTTACTACGAGCCCGACTACGTCCTTCCCAAAATGTACGTCTGTTTTCGAAAACAATGCATATTGGTTGAGCGCAGATTAGATTATTGATCTTGGAGCCGAATGCTGAACAAGGGCTTGCAGTTCGGACGACCATGTTTAATTGTAGCTATTAGACCAGATGGCTTATTCATTTGTAGAGCACTCGGTCGTAGCGCTCATGTCGTAAACTGGCGATTCGTTCCCGTTCTGATGTTATTGTAGCGTTTTGTCTATGCTCAGCCAGTTTATTGGGCATTCTGTTGTCTCTGATGGACTTTTTGATCGTAATTGGACTAAGCATTTCTATGTAACCGTCTGATTGTGTAATTGCATCTTGGGACGGCTGTGCCCTCAATTCTATATTATTGCCGATGACGTGACTCGTGGAGCTAAAGTTTTAAGCAGTTAAATTCAATGGTGAGAGATTCGAAACTGCACGTTTTTTTCCGGGCCTGCAATAAAATTCAACACCGCTTCTCGGTACAATTTGTGCCAATTAGCATTTATAAAAATAACTACAACGCTCAAGTACAATAGAAATATCTAAAAGATTTCGCTTATCTTATGCATAGCAGTGCCCTAAAATGAGCGTGGCAAAAAGGCTAATTCATCATCTCCCGATGCATATGACATTCCGAAGGCCGATCATCGTATTCGGTATTGCTCCAATGCACAAGTGTCTGAATAAGGTAATGACCACATCCCGCCCAGGACCTGTCCCTTATCATACAAAGCATTGCCTTCATAACGGCCTACTCAGTGGTATACAATCGTCATATTAACTGATGCTAGTGTTTTGTTTAATGACCTATTCATTTTTAATATGGAATAGTGTTTGGATATTTTTCGACATATTTTGCCCCCAAAACAATAATGTAAACACTGTGTATGATAAAATGTATATAAACCGAAAAAGGGGGATTTTGAACCCCTAAGGAACAACTTAAGTTGTACGACTTTCCAGGATTTGGTGCATTTATTTTGGTGATAGACTAAGAAACTTTTAACTTCATCAACTGCTGATAGTGCGATAGTAATGACTTAAATTTCACCTTATTTTTGACTAGGCCATTTAACTCCGTAAAGAGTTGTCGTAGAGGTTCAAATAAACGTATGTAGGTACTTTCATTTAAAACTATGTCAACCTCTTGAATGTTACGATAAAGACATCTGATTATGATGAACTTACGATCTTTCCACCACATTACCTAGTAAAAACAAAAATAATAACTTTGGGTTGTACACATTTTATTAGCTAAATACACCATAAATTAGCTAAATTAAATACTTACATAAGCAATTATATGCACTAGAAACAAATTGGGGAGGCCTTTGTCCAGCAGTGACCGATGATGACGATGAAATATATTAAAACACATCGTAATTAAAATAGGGTCAGTATAAAATAATATTACTACATCGTTGTCATCTAATAAACAAGCCTTCTACAATAAGTTACCATGTGCTTAGCGACCTCCGGCCTCGAAGGAGTCATACGTCAATGAAAGCAGTGACAAAGTAATAAATTCCGAGGTACAAAACAACTCAATTAGCATTTTCATCGCAGCTGATTGTAGTGATAAGGGCATGTTAACACTGTCACGCCTCGTCAATGTCGACGGCTATGGCGAGCATGCGACAGCGAAGAACCAACAGATCATTACGACTTTGTAAGAATATGAACACAGCGAACGGTCCAGAGTTCATCGCTCTAACTTCATTTTAAAGTTCATCCACACTTAGATTTTAAGGACTCTCCTTTCCTCGCTCCTAATTTTTGTGTGTGAGTTGTTTCACAAGATTTTAGTGGTAAAAGATGGGAATCCTTACTATTTGTCAATACAAGTTATATGTTCTAGGTATAAAACAGGCATAATAGTTTAAAAACTCAAAACACGCCGACTTATTGTATTGTCATCGTCCTTGATAAGTGTGCAATTATCAAGGACCGATGACATAATTAATGTCTTCTAGTGGGTTAAAATAACATTCGAAGATTCCGTTCGCTGAAGCGAACGAAGAATGAAAGGCGTGTTAAAAACATCCAGAATTAAAAATGTACTCAGCAGAAGCTTTCTTTCCTAATAATTTGAAAAAATACCGAAACGCGTAGGATCAAATGTTTCGTTCGTATCACATTTTTCAACAAGTTTTTTGTTTAAATAGTATGTTATGCATAAACGTGTCCTTTTCGAATTCAAATTGAATTTTGCTTACGTGAGTGGTAAAAATAAATAAAAGCAAACGAAGCTATGATACGAGCCGGTTGCGAGTTATTGGTCCCCGTACGCCGCAGCGCTCGTTCAATTTCTCTAATTAATTAACGATCCCTTAGATAACACGCTGACAACCTTATTTGTGGCGAACAAATCTTTCAAACATAAATCCTAGTGTACACGCTCTAAACTTGTAAACTCTATGCACGTTTACATGTATGCCGCCCGTAAAAGATAAATTTACAATCTACCCGATACCCGTAACCGATATTCACAAAATATAACGATCACGAATGTAGATGCATTTAGTAGCATAGATAAAGGATTTACGTATGCCTAAAAATTATGTATGACAGTGTATTGTTGTGACCCTAGGCGTCCGCTATTAGAAAACTACTAATTGAAGATTCATGGTGCGTGTATGTGAGCGTCCTCGCATTAAATATTCGCAAAAGAATCACCCAACAATTTACATTTGTCACATAAATAAAGGAAGCAAGCGGCCTCATTAGGCGACAGGCACAACACGCTGCCCATCGCGCCGGGCCGCCGCCGCGTGCGCAGCTCTCGGCAGCCCGTGCTTCCAAGCAATAACGTGTATTAGTCAGAGGAACCTCCGATAATTTTATTCATTCTTTTCCTAAGGGTTAGAAGGGTTAGCACGATTCCAAACGTTAGATCCTTTATGGAGGCGAGAGGACGAAACATTTTGAGCCATTAAAATATTTTTTCTGCGGCCTTATTTATCTCTATTGCTGTCTCGAGTTAAGTAACATGGGACAAAACTAAAAATCTCTATTTAAGTGCGTAATTTATTAAAGGTTTACACTATCTTTGAAAGCGAGTCTGTCTGAGGGTCCTGTAAGTTGACCCTTAACATAAGCACGGGTCGATTTGTCCCCGTGTCCTATCCTTTATTAACTTTTCTCCGTTTTTATATAAGAAGTTATGAGGTTTTAGAGAGATATTCTTTTATTGCGGTAATTAAGATTTGAATTCATATGGAAGCTTTTAACCCAAAGTTCATTATTTATCCTGATGACATTTTTCATATCAGAAATGGTCACTATAATAACTTTTAGGCTACAAAAAGAAATCTAACAGGGACGTATCTGCTATTAAAGGCACTTGGAGCCCTGTGACAAAGCTCTATCATATTTTTTATCGGTGAAGCTTTCCAAATTCCTATTTTCAACTAACTTAAAGCTTAAAAGATAACTAACTTGACAAATATGGAACATCCTAAAAACGACGCCGAAATTCAAAACAAAGCCAGAGCGATCAAAATTCAAAGGATGAAATTATCGCCATCGATTCAATATGAATCTGGCACATGGTTACCATATCATTATAACGATTCATTTTACAACCTGGGAACCAGTGCCCGCGACATTCCACTACAAAGTTGCATTGTCGACCTAACGCAAAACGCTCCAATGATTTCGGAATGGTAACGAGGTAGCTAAAATAACTGTTGCTCTGTTTTCGAGTCACTGTTTCTAGGATTTAGAAAATGGCATTGTAACAATATTAATTCAGATAATCATTCGGAGTTGGTAATATTTGGTTAAAACAATTGTGCTCGTTGTATCCAGGTTGAAGGTGAAGCATTTGAACTGTGCTCGGAATTGAATATTATTATAGTTATTATGTATACGCGTGATAAAACACTAAAATAATAAGTATGTGAATGTCGACGTATTATTGAACTAATAACATAAACAAGTAACGAGCTAATAAGATATTCTTTAGACAATGTGATTGTCGCGCAAGTCAGACGAGACGCCGATGGACACTTCTGCGAAGTTATTTGGAAAGCAGGCTGTGATTTGCAAGGTCACGCGTATAACACGGATGTTCCCGATATTAAAATGGACAGACGTGCTTTATTCTACCACATATCAATACATGTAATTTGTTTGAAAGCACCTCGCCAAGAGCTCACCGTCCTGTCAAAATAAGCCTTGCACAATAGACGGAAGCCACTGTTTTGCTCGGAGAAAACGGCCCGGCAAATGTTGCCCAATGCGACAGCAGTATGAGAATCAAATACTCATATTGAATACGAATTGGACGAACGGTACGACACTTGGTATGGTAAATTCCGTATTGCGAATTATTAAATTATTTATGCCACATAACGCGGTGCGACTGCCGATCGCGGAACCACAATATCGGGAATCCCTGTTCGCTACTAATGCAATAATTTGGCGTATTTTGCAATCGCGTATTGAATATTGAAGAGTTGGTAAATAGTTTATGTTCTGAACGTGGATTTCAGAGTACGTGATCCGGCGCGGTGACTCGTTGTGAAATTGTGCGGATAACATACGTTAACAAGTGGTCGTTTCAAATAAAATTTTATGTTCTCGTTGTGCTTAGATTTATATCTTATGGTCGTTGGATCACTTGATCTATTTCTCGGTGCCTGGTACCATGGCATTATGTCATCTCACTATTAAAGATAAACAGCCGAAAGTTTGTTTGTATGGATTTATGTGTGATATCTCTTCACGCAAAACTACCTAACGGATTGGGCTGACACTGCACACGTATAGGTAGATGTTGACCAGGAATAAAGTCAACTATTAATTCGTGCATTGGCCTTAATGACTTATCTTGTCCTCGAGGATGTTGTTTCTACTTTATTACGTTTACTTCTTAGGGTTCCTTGGCTTTCGCACCTCCACCCGTTAAAACCCCATAAAAATATAAATGTTATTGCTCGAAACGGAAACCAGGTATAAGCTTGAAGCTTTAGTAATAAAACTTTACTACTATCAAACACGATACCTAAATGATGAGTTTCACGGATCATGAAGTTCGACACGTATCAAAATATTGTTATTAAAATTACCACCACAACACCGGTAGGTACAAGGAGACAGTCCTTGCTCTGTCGGTAATATTTCAAGAAAGTAAATTATGAACATATCATAAATCTTAACAAACTAATAAATAACCTCAATGATTATAACATAAATCAAAGTTAGATGCGTCTAACTCAAGTAGAATAACGCAAGGTGAACGAATGGCACATGGCGCTTGCTGGACGCATAAAAATAAATCATCGGTCTTTAGTTGCCTTACGGTGCTAATTAAAAACAACGCAAGATACCTCCTTTTTTTGCTCTATCAAGTAGTAAAGTTAATACATATAACATTCATGACATCATTGTGCGCATAAAATCACGGCGAAGAAAGCTAAATATATTGCTTGCATTCTGGAATTTATTTTGATGGGTCAACTAACTAAAAAAGTCAGTTAATGATGATAAATACGCGTATTGGTGATTTGAGGAATCAGAAAAATAACTAGATTAGACGTAAGTAAAGTACATCATTGTTTGCAAGAATCTGTTTAAATCTTTCGACAATCTAAGGTCGTTTCGAAATTGTCATATCCACACAAATACATCGCGCGGTATCGCGTGTGTACAATCACTGGCGAAATAGAAATGATTTAATTCCGTCGGTGAGTGGCTCGGGGCTCGGAGGGAGCCGAGTGCCGCGGCTTCACCATCGTTTGTCATCTAAGATCGCGTGACCTCCCTGTTGACTTAATGGAGTGCTACCGAACAAATTTAAAACACAGCTTGTTATAACTTACATGATTTATCAGCGGGCTTGTGGAGCCCTACCTTGTAATACTATGAAACAATGCGAGGGAGTATTTTGTTATCTTTTAGTGCCAATATGCTTAGGTATAAAGGTGTTGGGTTCGGATTTGATAAGATTTTCGTAGCGCCTTGTATTATTAGCTGCATAATTTTAATTTCATAAACCGAATCAGAGGTAATTTATAGATAACACTATATCGTCGCTGAATAGGCTAAACTACTAACGTGCCTAAGGACTATTTTGAGAAAAATCAATTTAAAGTTTTTTTTTGTGACTAACCTGTCACAACTTTTTTTCTTTTGCGTGAAAGTAAATGCTGTAAAAGGAAACATATCATGGTTTTATTTTATCCACTCAATGGATATATTATATTGTTCTTATTTTAACTATATCTAGAGCTACCTGTCGCTTTAGGATAAATATTCTAAGTCCCAAAAAACTCAGCAAAGGAAAATTGCTAATCTCCAAATTAAGTTCGCGGTAAGGAGTCACTAAATACTAAAGAGCTAACTATCATAACGTCCTCTTACAAAGAATATACTTACAAATTAAAAAAAAAGATATTCGTAAGCGAAATTTTCTAAGAGATAAAATATTTCAAACAGACTTGTGGCAAAAATAAATTCAGCTTCTCTTTTGGCAATTGTCTTTTTCAGCGTTATTATTATTCTTCAGATTTGCCTTTTTTGTAGTTTTTTTCCCATTTTTATTATTGTCCGAATTATTTTTTTGAATTTTCTGATAATGCACTTATTGAATCGGTAGATCCTTGCCAAGAAGTACTTAAACTGCAGTAAAATTTTTCATTATCCGATAGGGAATCTATATGTTTGTAAATTACCTATAAACTTGATTATGCAAGATTTCAATTTGTAAAAACTACTAAAGTACCACATCTTGTGGTTTTTCCTTAATCTTAATTGACTAAAAGATGTGTGATAACAAAACTGCTTAAGCGAAAGTTGTTTAAAGGCCATCGGCTATCAAAAGTATGTTTTCCAAAATTACTAATAAAGCTTTATACAGCTAGTTGCTGCGAGTGAAATACTAAACCGACAATTATTAAAAATGTGCCAAAATAAGGGACACTTTAGTAAATATTCGTAGGAATTATTCGAGATTTTCGCCTATTTTTTGATGCTAAAGCGCCAAAAAAATGCTCCAATCGCCACGAGACCCGGACTAATAGATAGAGAAAAAAAAATGCAGTCGAACCAATTATATAACTCATTTTGACCAAAATGGCGCTTTAGTAGTTTTGCCTATTCATCGACGATATGAACTATCAATCGTTTAAAAATGTAATACGTAATGAGCTAGATGTATGGTTATAATAAAAACAGATGTAGAATCTGAAGTGGGTGGTACTAGAATTTCAGGGCCTAGCTGCAAATGTATGCACTTTTTAACGCCTTGTAGGAAAATGCAAATTGTGACTACCAAGGTATCGATAACAGGAATGTTGCCCAGCATGGTAGCTACATATCCGTTTTATAACCAGATTCAATTTGTATATTAGCTCGTGCCTTTATAAAATTAGCTCCCATTTACCTTTTACATTGCTAATGTGCTAGTTCCTGCGGCAGAAAAAGTTTTCAAGTTTAAATATGCGTTTCCAAACGAGTTTCTTTGTAGTATTTAAGAAAAATTGCAAGTCACTTAAAAAATACCGGCAGGGCAGTTTGATTAGTCAGGGATATCGAGCACATATCTAATAGAGGGGAAATAAGGTCACAAGAATTCCGAAACACATTAGTGCTTTGAAATAATGCAATGACAACTGTTTTACGCCTTTGATTTTTTCATACAATGAGGCGTTTTCATTAAAAAGTAAAAACTTTAAAAATAGTTACCTCGTACCTTATAGATGGCGTTAATTTTATTTTACTGGTAGGCACAATTTGACAATGACAGGATTAATCACAAACTTGCTTACTCCGCTTGCCAGCTCCATCTGTTAGGTTTAGTAGAAAACTCTTTTTGTTTTGTTACTGAAAACGGCTCATTATGAAATATTTTTGCGGAATTGTTTTTTAGACAAAATAAATGACATTTCCTCTCTATTGGATTATGTGCTCGATGTTCAGACTTTTAAAATTTCCCGCGCAATAACAAATGCATCACTGCTGCCTTCAACTGCCGTCTATTAATAGACTACTGTCACATTTTAAGCAAGCTGCGTCATTAGTTTTTGTTTTACAGCAATTGAAAGCAGACAACCTCTTGAATTTTAACTCGTCTATTAATAGGTCTTTAGAGGTAAACAAAGTGGAATATAATGAGTGTGTGATACCTTCTGACCTACCAAAGACCAACTTTAGGCTTATGTACATTTCAGGTTTTGTGATTGTTATTCAGGAAAAAACTTCGCGTCTTTCCGTGTATCAACATCCCGTAATGTGCTCGCCAACCCGCCTGCCAAGCGTGGTGAGTATGGCAACAACCCCCTCATGACCAGTACTTGTAGATCCATGAGGGAATCCTAAGTCCAGCATTGGACGTCCTATGGCTGAGATTTTGAACTACTTCTTTAGCATTATTAGAAAAAACGAAGTAAATGAATCAGGTTCATTTATTGACATTCAACAAATGTAGAGCATGTCTAATTCTTGGCAAACAAATCATGTCGACATCCGCCTTTTCTTGTAAACAGAATAGCTCCCAGGAGTTAGAGAAGAATAAAATATTGAATATAAAAATGCCAAGTAAACAGGGTCTTGCAGCCCCGAGGCGCTTTGGAACGGGGGACGTAATTGAAAAATAAAAGGCCGTAATAATAGAATTTACATTACGTGCTCTCCAATGATAAATTCTGCCGTCTGTTTTTGTCAGGAGAGCGACATTGACTGCATGTTCCAATTTGTGTGATCCTCCCTGTTCTTTTCTAATCATTCGCAGACTTTATTGCTAACAACGTGGGCGTAGGTAAATTATGTCATTATGGCTTGTTACTAAAAATATGAATACTTGAGTATGGGAAGATGGGCAACAGCGTCGTTAGGTGTATCAGCATCCCCTACTGCACTTGCCAACGTGCCTGCCAAGCGTGGTGAGTATGGCAACTACTCCTTTTGGAGATCCATGAAGGAGGCCTGTGTTCAGTAGTGGACGTTTTACGGGTGAAATGAAAAATTACAAGGATATTGATGATTCATTCAGCTTCTCTGTAAAAAACTAACCTAGCTTTGTTGAATCAAACTTTACCGTGAACTAATTAGCCAAGCTTGACTAGCATGGACCTCCTATTACCTACTTAATACTCATTCGATTTTATGTAATCTTTCAACATAAATTTATTTTCTAATTACTTATTGTAAACGCAACAAACTGTGCAAGAATTCGTTTCACGAATGAAATAATGATTTCCACCGAAGCAACAATGTACGCTTATGTAAATTACATTTCGCATGGGTCTACGTTCCAGATAAACTATGAAGTGCGGTCACATACCTCACCTAGCCAAAGCTCCCAAACATTTGTATGCAGATATTGACATGCGCGAATTGAGAACATAACAGAGGTTTTGAGGTCGTTCGCGAAACGGTGTCGATGATTTTAATCTTTTGTATATCCTCCAGATTTTTCTTTGAGTTTTCCTTGTTGTCTTATTCAATTAGTTAGTATCATGGTGTCGTTTCTTTTTGTGCACTTTATTATATATTTAAAGTCAGGGATATGACGTTTCTATGTTTAGAGAACAAAAAATATATAACATCTTTCCGCTTTTAATATAGAACGGCACTCAACAAATAGCTAAATGTCATTTAGTCCATTTTACGACATTTTAATTAGCGTTAGCTATAGTGCAACAACAGAATCAGTACCCATAACCATGTAAGACCACACCAAAATTAGATTTTAACTTTAACTAGGTTTTTTTTTGTTATTTTGTTTCTTTAACTAGGTTAGCATTAAATTCCCAATCAGACATAAAAATCTAGCCAATCTGGTAAGATTGTAATGTATTTTATTGTAGGAAATATTTTGTTACTGATAATAAATAGATCATAAAAATACTAAAAAAATAGTTTGAGCTAAAATAAATAGAGTGCGTTCATGACTGAGTGTAATGTAAGTGACCATAAATATCTGTGAAGACCTTGCCCCTTATACGTTTCTGTTACGGTCAGTAGAATAATTTGCTTCTTATTTTTCGTATTTAATTAGTTTCTGGCCCATGACCTCTTAACAATACATATGCCACTATTGATTTTATATATCTGCATTTTCTTTCACATAAGTTTAATAGGTTGAGCTAAGAGTTGTAGTCGTACTCATTAAACGATTTTTGTTTGGTAAGACCACGTTTGGCAGGCGGGTTGGCGAGCGCAATACACGGAAAGACGCTGCTGCCCATCTTCAGGAGGTATCCCTTAGCAGGCTCTTACTGCATCTACGGGCATGAGAGGAGGGTTAACATTCTACTGCCGGCACCCCACGGCAATCCCCATCTGACTAATATCTGAGTAGAAACTCCATGCACACTTATTCCATACTAAACGTATTAAAGTTCATAAATTGTACTTAGCTTATTTTTTAAACCTTATTTTGTGACTAAGATTAAGGAGAACGGTTTATGAACTTCAATTCGTTTATTATGGAATTAGTTTGGTAAAATGTTTTGCTGTACAGGAAGTCATATAAATTCACATCATCGATACCAACCTTCGAATTTGTCATTGTTAGTTAGTTAATAGCCTGTTATATCAAAACCCTATCACTAGAGGTGCTTAAAGTGGAAATAAAAAAGGTGCTCAAATTTGCTTCTCTCAGAACTGCTGCTAAAAATGGGCAAAATTGCAATATACTTAAAACAAAGACAGTTGATTGCGAATTTTTCGAAAGCATCGAAAATAATTTAAAATAGAACTACCCGTTACTTTACTTGGTGTAGCTCTGGTAACAGTAAATAGTATAGTTCCGTGCCAATATCTCCGTACAATGGTTCAGGCGAGGCGTGGTACTGCTAGTCAGCTATAAGTGAGATGTAAGTATGCGCGGGAGCAGGGGTCGCTCCCATTGCCGCATTGTTTGCTTTGCTTGGACTCTGCTTTGAATATTTCATTGCTATGCTAACCTACTCTGTTACTTTTAATAAATCCTGCTGCCTAAATTCCTTGGTTTAATTTTTCAGGATTGCATGGGATTTAGATGAAAAACAATCCAAATCGGATTTCATTTTGTAAAAACGGGAATTACTCACGTAGTATTGTAATTACAATAATTTACAATACTACGTGAGTAATTCCCGTTTTTACAATATGAATAGTATAACTCACGTTAATTTTGAAAGTTAAATCGGATTTGTTGTTGCGAAGGTAGAAAAAATGTTAATACAATAACTGAAAAAACTTGCACGTTTGACGGTTTTCGGATTACAAAGCACAGGAAGGATCTGACACTGCATGTTCAATTTTATATATGTTTTAGATTATGTTAGTTTCAGTTTTGTATAACTAATGTTAATTCTTATGTATATCTTATAGTAGGTAGACGACCCCTACACCAATGATCACCTTTATCTATCCGCAAGGCTGTAAAAACTCTTCCTAGGGTTAACCTCGCCTTTGAGCATGTCCATTATTGTGTATTTTAAAATTATTTTTGTTTTTGTGTGTAATAAAGTACTAAGAAGGAAGAAAATGTTCTTTTGCTGGCCTCCGGATATGTTAAAAAACTTTAAGAGCTTCTAGAAATATGATTGCCCTCTAAAGATGACGCAGACACATCACAATGGGTACATCTAGAGCACCGCATGACCGTTCCAAACAGTTTGATTCATGGTTTATTCAACACTGCGCGTTTTGCATAACTTATTATGACGATAGACTGTACCGGAACGCAGTCCACATTTTAATATTTTGTGTGAAAATTTCTGTCGGACAATGGCTGTATCAAATAACAGGAACCAGGATCATAAACATTACCATTTCAATCAGTTGATGTTATCTCAGATATATTCGAGTTACTACTGGGCACTTACCTACTGTGCTATGGGGTGCCGGCAGTAGAATGTTATCCCTCCTCTCATGCCCATGAATACACTAAGAGTCTGCTAAGGGATACCTCCGGAAGATAGGCAGCAGCGTCTTTCCGTGTGTCAACATCCTATACTGCACTCACCTACCGGCCTGCCAAGCGTGGTGAGTATGGCAACTACCCCTCATGGAGATCCATGAGGGAGGCCTGTGTTCAGTAGTGGACGTTTTACGGCTGAACTGATAACTTACCTACATTATTGATTTACAAGCACGTGATATTTTGTGTAGGTAGATACTACAAAGCTAATTGGTATAATGGTAATAATCTCTGAAACAAAAACATCACTACATCCACGGGTTTTCGTTTAATTACATACCTTATCTAAGTTGTAAGACGTTAAATTCCATTATTGCTGGAACCTTGTGTAATATTACCATAACTTTCGCGATTGCTTATAATTGCAACCTTTAATAACAGCATAATAATCTGCAACTTCCATTCCGAGCTATCATGAGCGTATCAATCAAGCCTCCATCTTGGTTTACCCAAGAATTTATAGCGTCTCTTCCTTACATTTGCATATTATCTTAATGATGAAGAACCACCTCCTCAGTTATCGCCATATTCCAATTAATGTTGGAAATATGCGTGTGCTCTGCGACGCCATGTTTTATTATCCTTTCATAATGTCCTTTATCGTGAACACTAAATCAACTTTAATGTGTAACAGTTGAGGTAAATGTTTTATAAGTTTCGCTTTAATCACTGGGATATATAAAAGAGATAGTTCGGCTTTTAGTTGGTTATGATCTTTGATGGTCAGGTAACTTTTGATACCGTAATAATTGAATACTTGAATCATGAACTTGACGACCTCTGTGGCGCAGCGGGCGAAGGTCCGCCTGCGACGCAGGGGTTGCGGGTTCGATTCCCGCCTCGGGACAAATGTCTGTGCGATCTGCAGATATTTGTTTAGGGTGTTCTGGGTGTTTTTCTATATATAATTAAAATATCTACATATCTATATAGTATAATGTATTAAGTATATCAGTCATCTAGTACCCATAACACAAGCTCTGCTTAGCTTGGGGCTAGATGATGCTGTGTGATTTGTCCAGCATTATTTTATTTATATATTATTATGAACTGCTTCTAGAGTACCTAGTGTGGCAACATACAATAAAGAGCACCTCCGTGGCGCAGATGGTTAATGGCCGACTGCGCTTGCAGGAGGTTACGAGTTCTATTTCCGCCGGGGGACAGCAAGTTTGCTTTATCTGCAGATATTTGTCTCGGGTCTGTGTGTTACCTATAGAGGTATATGAAAAATATATATTTGCAAAACCATCTGGTACCCATAACACAAGCCCTGCTTGTTTTGGGACTGGATGCTGTTGTGTGAAATGTCCAGCATTTATTTATTGTGATATGAAGCGGAAACTCATGAGAAAAGAGTTGCTAAGAAAGATAATTCATACCTGTACTTATGCAAACAAGCATTGGTACGGGGGTACCAGAAAAGGGGGCGAAGGTTTCCGAAAAATGCCATTTTTACCTTTAAGAATATAGCAGAAACATTCGCTATTACATACGCAAAACACATTAGTGCATTCAGTTATTAAATAGCATATAATAACTAAATAACTTTACGAACGGAGGATATTTATTATTAACGTAAAACTCTTTAAAATACATAACAGAATTCTCAGACATGCTACGACTACTAAAACCCACGTATCTTTCTCGAAGTAATTTCTACCTTTGTATAAAAACAGGACACTGCCTAGAAATAAATTTATAGCAATGTTTTCGCACAAAGTAAAAGCGCTCAATTTGAACAATTGATTGTATCCGCTAATAAACAGTAAGGGCGCTCATTGAAAATCTTAACGCGCAGAATTACAGACATTTCAATAAAATAACTACTTTTATCTGAGAAATAGGTATGCGAAATGTGTGTAAAGGCGGCCGCTAGAGCCCATAATTTTATACCGCGCTGCATAAGCGTATGCAATGAAAATAAAGCCCGTTCTACACGTCTTGGTGTAGGAGCTGCGAAAGTATAATCTACACTCTGAACAGTGAGCCTTTCCAGGTGCTACACAATGCTGAGTTGGAGACCTTTTTAGGTTATTTGTTTTTTGTTTGTGATTGTATAGTGCGCGTAGTAAATAAATAAATGTATTTCTTCTTGTAGAGCTAAACTTTTGGAAATATTTTGTTGATTTTTGCGCTACTTCTGGGCGAAGACCTCTGCCGTATGCTGAAAATTCATGTAGTAAGAATTAATGAAACACAAAGCAATACAAGATGTTCTGTTAATATAATTATAGCAGACTCATGACATGACATGATTTAATGACTTCAAAACTTATATAATAAAGCTTTTTCTATTGCAATATATCTATATACTCGTATATATAATCGTGTTCGTTACAACTTTTATAAGTCGAGAATGGTGGGACCCATTTCAATGATCTTAAATGTTTTAGATTTATCTGAGTCCAGGTTAACATAATATAGGCTATTTAAAAATTTTTGAAATTCACAGAAAAAACAACTACCTCTATAACTTAAATTCATTATTTCATACATTTTATATGGATGATGTGATGACATTTTTTGCGTGTCAAATATTTAAAGGTTCGTTCAGAAAGTTTATATTATGAACAAACTTGAACTCAAGTTTAAGTTTTAGTAGTAGTATAGTAGTGTTAAGTAGTTGTAGAGTAGTAGTACTACTGGGTACTAGATGACTTATATACTTAATACATAGATAAATATTTTTTTTATTTTATATAGAAAAACATCCAGAACACCCTGAACAAATATCTGCAGATCGTACAGGCATTTGTCCCGAGGCGGGAATCGAACCCTCTTGCATCGCAGCCGGACCTTCGCCCGCTGCGCCACAGAGGTCATCAAATTAGCCGTCTTTGAGGAATTTTTACCAATATAATCTATTTTGAGCAGTTTTGGTTTCATACTATTATAATTTCCCTTTCAAACGGCTCGAGGCTTGAAAAGAGACATTATCAGAAGAAAGTTGTCGATCTCGCCAGTATATTCTTTGTCTTCCTGTGGGGCCTAAATGTCTAGTAATTCATCGATTTCCAGATTGGATTGAGATAGGTACGAGCAAATAGTGTGAACTGGGCCTAAGCGTATATGCAATAGTGTAAATAATAGAGGCGCGAGTGCATGCCTTGGTCTACCCCAGACACAGCCATGCCACACCTAATTAACCAAAGACGTGACGATCCCACATTATAAATTTTCAATCTCTTACGCCGCCACAAAAATGAACAAAAACTTTAAACCGAAAGTGAGAATAAAAGGAGTGAGACAGAACCTTATTTATCCGAAGCATTTTATATTTGCGCTGACAATGGGATACCAATTAATGACCATTAATTAACTTTAGTCTTGGTTATTTTTCAGAGAAGGCTTGCGAAAAGTTATGTTAGTGTATAATGAGAATACAATAACAATATTCAACCAGTTAAAAGCTCATGAATATACTAATACAGACTCCAAAAAGTATTAAAGCTTCTGCGGTTCTAGCGGTTCAATACTTTCTGGATAAAAACGATCTTCTTATAAAATACCTTTTTATTTATTAAAAGCCGTATTTCTGTTAAATCATTTATACCAAACATACAGGTTCACATACAGGTACACCCATAGAGGTTACAGTTAAATAAAGCCAGTGGGGCCAGTAGTACAATAAAATATTAGGTAAAACTAATATTGTTGGTTCCACCACGTAAATGGGACCACGAGTACTTAAAAATCCTGCTGGTCCCGCTAGTGGAACCTAGCAGTGTGACCAACAGTCCGAAAGGTATTTTTCTGCCTTTGTGAAATTACAGGAAATTAACAATATTTGTAATAAAGTAACTTATTACGATCGTAAGGGAATATTTTCATCCAAATAGGGAAGTCGTGAACCGTGGTTCACCGCGATGTTGGGGGTTTCGCTAATTAAAAGAAGGCTTCTCAAAAAAAATATGCTAAATATCTCTATGGATACGAATGTAATTATACTATTTTTGTAGGCTAATCATTCTTAATAGCATGTAACCACATTCTGAGTTCTAGGATTCGGTACATAGATTGAAAACACTTACTTAAAACTTTACATGTCTGTGAGCACTCTATACTCTTGCAAATGTAAACAAACATATTTGTAACTTGAACAGTGTCTCAGATATATACTTAATGTAAAATATTATTTATAGTGTTCCTATGATGTAAGAATCGGAACCCTGTAAATGTTCGATCACTTTTTTCTTTCCGTGGCTTTTGTGTAGACTTGACCCTCTTCCGGAACAGCTACATATGTATGTCAACTTTTGTATAAGTAAATTATATCATAGTGAACTGTGGGGACTACGGAACTCTTGGTGCGTTTGCTTACCTGCCACTTTTATACCTTTATATGTGTGGTCAAGTTAGGGTTAATCCACAGCAAAGGTATTGGTAAACGTGTAACTTCAATGTACCGATTGGCTACTAGTGCGAAGTTTTCCGCGTTCGGTCAACATTGAGCGGTTAAAAAACTTGTGAGTTTTTAGAACTATATGCGGTCAATAATAAAATATTTTAAGCTGTGATGTAATTTCATAGAAAGATCTATTACGACGCCACACCCACGTACGAGCGGTTGTATGAAAAGTAAGTTGGATTGGCCCCTCTTAAGTCGTGCAAATGGTCCTTTACCGGCCTGGCTACTGTGAAAACGAACTCAAATAGCGTAAACACCACTTAATCTTGACCGCCTTTTTATATAAATCGCGTAATTGATTTTAGACAAGTAAGGCATCTATCAAAGTTCTATAATCGATGCAGATGTTGATGAGGGCTGACTCCAATGCAAGATGCTAATCAATTTATACGATCCTTTTAGAGTGTGACGATGCATAGCATTTCTTTTATGTAGGCGATCTCTCGTCCATAAGGCAAGCCGTGACGTGTTTTATGGCAAGCGCTAGATTTTGCATGCAATATCGGGTTGCACTTAATACGGGAATAAACTCGTAAGTTCAGATGACTGTGTGATTGACCTTATTGAGGTCTCCCTAACTATTGTTTTCATATGCTTTGGGAAGAGTCACATAAAAATCAAATCAACATCAAATCAAACACTTACACAACAAACTCCCAAGTGAGTTTCAGAAGTTATCATTGAATAAATTCAAAAACATTATCAAACGCAATTTGTGCAATAAAGCTTATTATAAAATATCAGATTACCTAGAGGACAAAACCACTTGGGACGGAATTTGCTCCAACTCCGTCAAACGTAACATAAAATTGTTAAATGATGACTATAACGAACGAGTTTGGTTCTTCTGTTCGCTTATTTTCCTACCTTGCGTGTCATCTGAAGTGATTTCAATTATATGCATTATTCTATTTATTTGTGTTGTTTTATTTTGTAATTTGTGACGCGTCAACACTGAACAAAGTATTTTTTGATTCTTGAATCAAAATAATTTCTGATTACATTACACCGATTTCCGTCATACCTTCTAGAATATATCTACGTTTCATTATTTATATATACCTTATGGATGCTCTTTTTGAATACCATTTGGTGCGGTTTCAGTGTGACAGTGAGCCCAGTCATAACCGACTGATGGCGGTTAACATCCTGCATAAACGGCCGCTGGCAGTTGTATGGTAAGCGGGAGCGCTACCGATCATCCCGTGAAATATATAAATCGAGCCGTTATCATCTTCGGCGATCACCGCTGACGGCTCGGCCGAGCGAGACGTGAAATAAATATCCATTTCCATACTGAAACGGATCCAAGAGTGGAGCACAAAGAGAGGCAGCGACGGCGAGAGCGCGTCAGTCGCTATCACCCGACACTCGCGACGAGCTGATCTATAACTCCTTATTATTATTTGAACGAGATCTATTGATGGCGAGGTGTGGAACCTTCGATCCGATCACGCGAAGATCATTTTGTTCGACTGGACCGACCGCTTTTGAACTAACTTGACGTTACAATGGCGGCCAGTGACGGCAATGATTTAAAATCTGTTAACAGGACGGTTCTCTTTTTAACGATTGGTATACAATTTCCATAAATGGCTTTCCAGATTATCTCTGTATTCTGAATACGTTTCACATAATAAGGTATAACGCTTCATGCAGAGACGGGGTCCCGCGTCGACTAGTTCTAATGTTCACGGAAAGTGAACAATGATATGAGGGATAATGCCCAGAATGAAGCTGAAATCCCCACTGTAATGGGGTTCCATTCAATCCGCCGCAGGTATTATCTCTATCTCTAGTAATTATCTCGTGCGAACTACTCCTCCAACTGATTTATAGATAAATGAATCCATCTCGACAGAGATTGGAATACAGTTATTGATTAGTTAATAATTAGGGTACATCTATGTTCAGAAACAAAGACTGATTAGCCGTGGAGTGCCGGCAGTAGAACCTTTACCTCTCCTCTCTTGCCCGTGGATGCAGTAAGAATGTGGATAGCTCCGAAAGATGGGCAGCAGCATCTTTCCGTGTATCAACATCCCATACTGCACTGGCCAACCCGCCTGCTAAGCGTGGCAAGTATGGCAACACTCCCCTCATGGTCTCGGAGGAGCATGAGGGAGGCCCGTGACCAGCAGTGGGCGTGGACAGTAGTCCTACGGCTGTAATGATGAAACGAAGAGCCGTGGGGTGACGGCAGTAGAATGACGCACCTTATCTCTTGCTATGGATGCAGTAAGAATCTGCCAAGGATATACATGCCACCGGAATATGGGCAGCAGTGTCTTTTCCTATATCAACATTCCTTACTGCGTTCGCCAACCCGGTTTTCAAGCGTGGTGCGTATGGCAACAACCCTTCATGGAGATCCATGACGGAGGCCTATATCCAGCAGATGATGATGATATTCAGCAAATGTTAACTCATGCTTTACCTACTATAAGGACTATTTTTAGGCATTGAATGTAAGCAAGGCCTATTGAAATTACAAATTATATATAACACTCTTCTAAGATAGATAAGATGCGATGAACAGAATTATAAAGTTGCCCCGATTAGTGCCGGATATTTGTGGAGTGCTGTGAACTAGTGTCGAGAGGCCCGTGCCAATCATCGGTGATAAAATAATGGCTCCTCGCAGGAAGCGTATTCGCAACCCGCGCATAGGGGCTTTTAATCAACACTTTATTGTTTAATGACCCCCTCGTCCGAGTCTAAATTAAAAGGGTGACGGAACAAACCCTATTGAGGCATTGACGGATATGTGAGCGGATTTAGTCTGAATATTTGATGATAGATAATAGCGACTCCGGGACTCATTTGTGGATTCCTATAGACGTGGACGTATGTCCCAGTCCAAAGCAATTTATATCATTATACAAATTGCTGTCGAATGTTTCGTTGGAAATCATAATTGCGATTGGTGAGGGGAAATTATAATGTATTTCAAATATTGTGTAGGTATATGAAGTATACCACAGCTTTTTGTCTCTATTTCACCAACTAACTGTCTTATACTATCCTATATATCTATCTTCTCATCATCTCAGCCGTAGGACTTAGGCCATAGGCCTCCGGGATCACGGAGCTTCAAGAACTGGTTATGTGGGGTTGTGGCCATACTCACATGTATGTGCACACTTGACACGTGCTTTAACGGTGAAGGAATTGACCTGTTCTTTCCTCTGAATAAAGTTGACTAAGCTGAGAGGACCCGCCGTGGGGTGCCGGCAGTAGAATGATACCCCTCCTCTCATGCCCATAGATGCAGTAAGAGCCTGCTGAGGGATACCTCCGGAAGATGGGCAGCAGCGTCTATCCGTGTATCAACATCCCATACTGCGCTCACCAACCCGCCTGCCAAGCGTGGTGAGAATGGCAACTACCCCTTATGGAGATCCATGAGAGAGGCCTGTGTTCATCAGTGGACGTTTTATGGCTGAAATGATAAAGCTGAGAGGATGGTATAGGTGCTGGGCAAGCCTAATCCATCAAACAATGTCCCAGGCACTGCAGCGTCCCGTACTTCATGATTACCAGTTGCTGACGCTGCATAATTCATCTATCTCAACACGCTTGAAAGGCGGGTTGGCGAGCGCAGTGCGGGATGTTGATTGATACACGAAAAAACGCTGCTCCCCATCTTCCGGCGGTATCCGTTGGCAGACTCTTACTACATCGCTCGCTCAGTAATTACTTCAGTTGTAGCAAACTGAAACCAAATCTTTTAATTATGTAGGTGCCTCAACGTAAAAGTAGGCTGTTCCCCAGGTAAAGTTCACTAAGTTACAAGTGTAAATGTTTGAGTGAGATTATTGTTCGTTACGTTACTTCAGGCGGTAAGCCAGCCGCCGGTCGCGTGCGCTCACTTTGTTTGGATCATTTCAACCATATCATAATACAATCTATGAAGTAGCTATTGATACTATTTTCATATTGCGAGTTTTACCATATACTGCTCTAATACACTACGACTACTACTCTACTACTATTACTACTCAAATTAGGCGAAAATACAAACTATAAACATTTGACAGCCAAATAACCATGTTCCATATAAATTTAATGAGCAAATGAAACTATAGGCATTTAAATAGCCTTTTATGTTATTTCAGGCGCAAATAATATCCAAATAGTCTAAGATAAAAGTAGACAATTCATCCGACGGTTTTCGAGTAATACATGGAGTAACTAACCTGAATTTGTATTATTTAGATATATGTATCTTGTCTTGTCTTTTTATTTTATGGCTTTTTGTGTTTGGTTTTACACAATTCCGCCAATGTCAAGTGAATTGATAAATTATTATGTTATTTGGCTGGCCATGTTGGCGGCCATACCATAATTGTTTTGATTTGACCATTGCTGAGTTGGTGTGGTTCGTACTTGCTACAAAGAAGGTCAACTGTTGTTATAAATGGATGTTCTTCTGCTCCATTTACAGTTCGTTCTGGGGTGCCTCAGGGTTCGATTCTTGGTCCTATGTTCTTTAACATTTTTATTAATGATATTGTAGACTGCTGTCTATATTCCAAGAGTTACCTTTTTGCTGACTTTTTGCCATGGATAGTGAACTTGACGCCACTTTGTTGCAAGAGGACTTGAACAGACTCGATACTTGGTGTAACACGAATGGCATGCTTCTGAACATCTCTAAATGTCAATCTATATTCTTCACGCGCAAAAAGTCCTTTGCTAGGCCAAATTACTTCATCCAGAATGGATGTTGCGAGGTGTGGACGAAGTGCGGGACCTTGGCATCACACTCGATAGAAAACTCTGTCTAAATGCTCACTTCGATACCATTGCCACCAAAGGATTTAAGTGTCTTGGTTTCGTTCTGCGTAATATTAGACATTTCCAGTCACCGTCTACAAAAATTTTACTCTACAATTCTCTTGTGCGCAGTGGATTGGAGTATGGTAGTGTTGCATGGAGTCCCTTCTATGAAGTCCATAAAAAACGCTTGGAAAGCGTCCAGAAGCGCTTCCTTTGGCATTTGACTTATTCCTGCAATCTGGGCAAAACACTGTTGAGCTACGAGGACAGACTAGCACATTTTGGGATCTCTACACTAGCTGACCGAAGACTCATGCTCGATACAATGTTTCTCTATAAGTTAGTAAACGGTATCCTTGAAGCCCCTGATTTACTGACTTCATTGTCGTTCTCTCTGCCATACAAACTGCCCAGGGCTTCGAGGTTCAACCTTTTTCGTCTGGATGGGTTTAAATCCAACCTTGGACATCACGCACCCTTAACAAGAGTCGCGAGGCAGTATAACGCGGTCAGCAAATCTAAAAATGTAGACATATTTGCTGACAATATATCTAAGCTCAAGACCCACTTTAAAAATAAAGATAGTTCATGCTCCTCAAATTGTTAATATCTAATTTCAATTTTTAATTGTACATAATTTTATTTAATTCATTTATTTTGCTTTAATTTTCTTTTTACCATTTCTGCATTTATTTATTGAATTTTGATTTTATTTATGTGGAAATGAATTGTGTTAACTTTTTATCCACACGTATTACGTTACTCGCCTATGATTATTTGATGCATGTTGTCTTCACCTATAATTATACTGGCACTTGACATGAATTTTATTAAGGCAACTCTAAGCTAGTTTTAGTGTACACTATGTTGGTGATCAATAAAATAAATAAATAAATAAATTTGTATGTACCTAATCATTTAGATATGTCTTGTCTTTTTATATTATGGCTTTTTGTGTTTGGTTTTACATAATTCCACCAGTGTCAAGTTTATAAATTCTTATGTTATTTGGCTGGCCATGTTGGCGGCCATTTTTTCATTCATGGATTGTCATTTAGATATTATATTAGCAGTTTCGCAAGCGCTGCAAATGACATGTCAAAATGTCAACCAAATTATAGCAAACTGATTTATTGCCAGTGTTATTATTGATGATTCAATGTATGCAATATCTGCTTAAATAAAAGCATTTCTTTCCATAATTTTCTGTCAAATCAATTTGTGCTGGCAAGGCTAAATGCAGGAATCATAGTACCTCATTAAAATCCAAAATGCAATTTCTGTTAGTTAATCTATGATTGATATGTTTTACTAGGTACTAAAATCTCCAACTAATTTTGTTGAAACTCATAAATGTAGGAATTTAATTTACCCACTTAATTAATATCATAGTTTTATACGATTATCGCATATAGGTATTTTATAGGCAATTGTAAAATTACGATTCCATAGCTTTCCGCTTACGTAGGTATTATAGGCATTTGATCCCTGACTTTTAATGCTTCACCCCTCGGCATTAAAATTATGTGTATATTTGTATCACGTTTGCTATTGTAGGGCCTCTACGACTCGAAACAGACACCGCCTGCCAAGGTCTTCACTATAAACACATAATTATAACATGTAGCGTGCACTTCCACTTTATTGTTTTGTCTGTTGTTGGTTTAATTATCTTATAAATGAAATACGCATATTAGATGCTAATATTAATATATGTAGCATCTAATAATTGAGTTTGGCGATTTTGGTCTACTATGAAAACTTTCAAATTTCTGTTGTTTCCTGTTTACAGGAAAATGGAGTTACCTCGCTTTGCCATTATATTTGTTTCTTAAACTTTCGCAATCCTAATTGTACAACTAATTAGTATATTTTGACATGGGAACTTATGGCGTAATTTTATCATGCAACGGGTCGGGAATAATTAAGGTAAAATTACGCGATGTATAATATGGTGTATTTGTGACCGCGAAGGTTTAAGTAGAGTGGGAATGCATATTATTGTTCCTTATTTTTAAATGTAATACAAAAGGTATCTTGACTTCGAGTTAGACACTTGAAACAATTTGTCAGATATGTTTCACAGAACATACATTTTCTTGTACGAAATTAAAGCAGCCTGACTTGGATTAAGTACCTATGTTATATGTCTGCCAAGTTTCATGTACGACTTACCCACATTATAGTCTTGTGGTTTCTTACGATTACTAAAAAGTTGATGAGACTGATTGTCTTTGTAAGAATTATTATGTAAAAGGTCGGTGCAAGCAACTGCCTATCGACTCAAAATTGTATGAAAAGCCTCACGCAAACTTTTGGAAGTTTGATATTCTGTAGATTTTGTTGTATATTTTACGGCGTTCCATACTTCAGCGACTATCGTGAATGTTTTATAAATCGGCAGGGTGATTACGTATCTCGCGACAGAACCGCAACAGGCGATCGCTGCTGTCAAACGTCAATTTTTTGTTAGAGAACAGCAAGGAAATTGACATCTGACAGCAGCGATCGGCCGTTGCAAACCCTGTCGCGAGATAAGTAATCACCCTGCCGGACCAATAATTAAATACATACTGATTTATGACCCAGAATACCACAACATTATGTTGTTGAATTTGGCCTCGTTTCCTAGCTGTCTTCTTCTAGGTAGGCCCTACTATCGTTCTTAGAAATGAAAAGGGTTAAAACTGTAAATATTTTTATTCAATAATAAAATAAGAGTACGCCCCCGGCGCTAATTACCCGAAACTTGATATCATTAATTAGGGATCCCTAAATTATTGGCGCTCAGCGAAATTCTTAATTATATCTCTTGAATTTCGAAGCAAAATTTTGCCCTAAGCGCCGACGCAAAATGATATGTTTGTAAACAACGAATATTACCGTTAGATGTTTAATTCCTACCTACCTACTTGATGGTTCTGTTTTGATGCTGACTGAATCACTGAGCCGTAGGTCTTGGCATATATAATTATATATTTTTACTCCAACTAACTTTACAAATAATTATTGATGTATTTATTAAAAATACACATACATCAACAATATTAAAAATTCATTCAATTATATTCTTCAATCTGATACAATTGGGGTGTAAATAGTATGTTACATTTGTGCGTTAGGAAAAATGAAGAAATTATGTACCTACAATATACATAATTATTAACATCCAAGAAAGGAAAAAATTACAAATACATAACCTAAAATTAAAATCTAAAATAAAGTAAAAAATTATCAATTTTATATATTATTCTTGTCATATAAGAATTGACCATATTTGTAATAAGATTAACGTTGAAAATAGCATAAACCTAACAAGAAGTGTTAGTGGAACTTTTAGTTACCAGTCGCATTCAACGGACTATTCTTACTGGAACTTCTAGTTACCGCACATGGGCGAGCAGTGATACTTTTTTTACACCACGAGGAGTTAAAGGGCACTAAAAGTGATAAATAGACTTTAAAAATTTTAGGGAAAAGAATATATTATTTTGATCAAGTTCCTGTGTAAAAACTACAGGTATTCTGGGATTTTTAAGGGTTGTGGTCTTTAGCAGTATTATTTAGGTTGCTGATACAAAAAAGTCGGCCAAGTGCGAAGCGTACTCGCGCACAAGGATTCCGTACCATTACTTTAATTTAATTATTTATTTTTAAAATAAATATGCGACTAAAATATTCTGTGAATATTTCAAGCGTCTACCTGTTGCCGTCAGTAATATCAAGCAAAAAACAGCAAAAAATCAAGTTTATTGTATAGGAGCCTTATTGCTTTCTTTGCCATTTTGTTTTTAGTATTTGTTGTTATAGCGGCATCAGAAATACATGATCTGTGACAATTTCAACTATCTAGCTATCGCGATTCATGAGATACAGCCTGGTGACAGACAGACGGACAGCGGGGTCTTTGTAATAGACTCCCGTGCCGTACCCTTTGGGTACGGAACTCTAAAAATAACAGAAATATGGCACCAGTGCTGCAGAAAGGATTAATGATGTATATGGCGGCGGTGTCGCAAAAGAAAACACAGTGCGTTTTTGGTTCCAACTTTTTCGTTCTGGAAATTTCGACCTGCAGATCAAGCCCCGTGGACGGCCGGAGAACAAAGTTGATAATCAAGAAGTGAAAGCTATTGTGGAAACGGATCTATCGCAAACCACGTCCGAATCCACTTGAAGCAAATTGGGAACGTGAAAAAGCTTGAAAGGTTTGATGAACCTCACGAATTGAGTGAAGTAAATCGACAAACGCGCGTCGACTGCTGCGTTACATTACTCAACCGGCACAATAATCAAGGGATTTTAAATCGAATCATTAACTGTGATGAAAAGTGGATCCTATACGATAATCGGAAGCGCTCACCGCAATGGCTGAACCCCGGCGAATCAGCCCCAAGCGAAAACTGACTCAAAAAAGTTACTTGTGAGCATTTGGTGGACCAGTGCCGGTGTCGTCCACTACAGCTTTCTTAAATTTGGCCAGACGATTATGGCAGATGTCTATTGTCACAACTGCAAACCATGATGGAAAAGCTAGCTGCTAAACAACCGACGCTGGTCAATCGCTCTAGGCCACTGCTGATTCAGGACAACGCTAGACCACACACTGCTCAACAGACGGCTACCAAATTAGAGGAGCATTGGAATGTAGGGAATTGGAATGTCTAAGACATCCACCGTACTCTTCAGACTTTGCTCCAACAGATTACCATTTTTTTCGAAATTTGGATAACTTCTTGCAAGGGAAAAAAAATCAACTCCGATGGGGCAGTCGAAACCGTCTTTAAAGATTTTATTGATTCCCGTCCGAATGGTCTTTTCAGTAAAGGGATTAATTAACTATCTATGAGATGTCAAAAGTGCATAGATAGCAATGGTACATACTTTGATTAATTAAATATTTTATAAAAAAATCGACTTTATGTTCCTCTCATACAAAACGCCAATTTACCACACTAATACTTAGTCGCCTAAAAACAATCCCCTTATGTTGAGTACGTGGTTATCCATGAGGGAGGCCTTTGTCCAGCAGTGGACGTGCTACGGCTGAGATATGATGATGATGATGAGTATCATAGAAAGAAGCAAAATAGAGAACATACATTTATGTATGTACAAACAACACAGTACGTATAGGTAGAGTAGAGATGAGATGAGAGAGGATAAAACATACAAACAAACAAAAAGAACTGGGCAAGAATAAAAAATACACAGGCCAAAAAAGTATGTAATGTCACATCAATAACAAAAAAAATATAGAAATAACTTAAAATTGCGTTTTAAAATTCAGATATAAAATTTTAATGTACTCCCCGTGGTAGGTAATAACTTTGTTACGGCAGAGTTGTTATGACAAGTATTTATTTAATCATCATCATCATCATCATTCGCAGACCGATTCCACACCCTGCTGAGTTCTGTACCAGTCGCATCCATCGACGCCCCCTGACGTAGTCATCGACAGACCTCGCCAACGGTGTATAAGAATGTCTTTACAATAAAAATTAAGTTATTATTATATTAACAGCCATTGGTGTCCCAATCAAAATCTAAATCTATCCCAAAAAATTAAGTAAGTACCTAAATTCTAATAATCATCTGGTATCCACAACACACAAAATAGTGCTGTGTTTAGTCTGCAATATTTATTTAATTATGTACCTACGCAGTATTTTACCAAAGGCACACACGTGCACAGAAAGTATAAATTATCCAGTTGATAAAACCCGCGTTAAACGCTTAGGTAACACGTTAAAGAAGCTCATCGCCCCTCCAATTAGCCGAGTAATGGAGTTTAAGTTATTAATTTAATAAAAGGGGAGTGTCAGGTGTCAGGCGCGTGCGATGACGGGTGCAACTTCTACCTAATCTTCTAATAAACAACATGTTGAATATAAGGATTTGGCACAATTATAAACAACTAGCCGCACCCCGCAGTTTCACCCGCGTATTTCCCGTTCCCGTGGGAATTTCGTAAAATCCCTTCTTAGTGCACCTCTAGGATGCTCAAGGTATATGTGTGCCAAATTTCAAGTCTCTTGATCCAGTGGTTTAGGCTGTGCGTTGTCTGTCAGTCACTCAGTCAGTAATGGAAGAGTTTTATATATTGATAATATTACTTTTTTCCTGCTGATGAAGCCATACTCGTATCTAACAATGATTCGCAGATGACGAGAAATTCTGCCTTAACAATATGTTGAGCACAACTCAAGACTTCATCATTATCATTTACAGCCCGACTTCACCAACTGCTGGGTATAGGCCTCCCTTAGTTTGAGCCAACCACCACGAACCTGCGCCAGTCCGATCCATCGTTGGTAAACCGCCGTCGGACCACTTGTACCATTAGGCAGTACCATTAATGGTACAAATGGCACCGATTTGTCCCCATTGTACAATGATAAATGAAACTAGGATGCCACCTGGGTTTACCTATTGACCGTCAGACCACTTGACCATCAGGCAGTACCATTAATGGTACAATTGGCACCGATTTAAACCGATTATCAACCAACTATGGACTTGGTTGGTACTAATATCTAATGTTCTATCAAATTAATATCCTAAAAATAATAAGAATTTCAGGAAGCAGTTTGTTGCTGATGAAGTCATCTCAGCAGTGATTTTCACTATAATATTTCACATCACGAGATCTTCCAATGACATTTTGCCTCTAGATGACTATGTAAGGAAATGTGGATTTATATAGGTTCTCTACAACCACAGGTGCCTTTTTACCTACATTGTAGAGTAACTGGTACCTATTGAACATTACCCCGCCAAACGTGTAGCTTTACCAAATCATAGTATTGTAAGAAACAAGCAAGAACTTCTTTCATAAAATTTTAATTCTCTAATTCACCCCACAGCGCTCTGGCTGGCAAGTAATTACTGTAAAAGGTCTTGAGCATGAATGTTATGACGGTGTTTATGAAAAGTATTTCGCTCTTAGCAAACGGAACATCCGAATTTTCTTTTCACGCATCTGAATGGTAACCGCACAATAACTTAATCACCCGAATTAACTCGGATGCTCTGCGTTTTATAATCGGGGCGAGGTACGGCGTACGGCGGACTTGATAAATGTATTTTACTTTACGTTTAGCCTTTTTGACATGATAATAACTCGGGGGAAGAAGTCGAATTTAATAGCAAGTTAAATGATACGTGCCCTGATTGGAAAATGTATGCTTATTCAGGTCGAGCGGCCCTCCGTCCCTCGGCATGGCTGGTTTGAAATGAATGGTAATAATGGACGGGCATCCCGCGAGCATCGTTTTGTATGATTATTCCAGATTAATTATTTGTAGGAATTCCGTTTGCTAATTTTTCGGAACGGGATTTCCCGCTTTGACTGACGTTTTAATTTCAACTTGTCGGTCGTAGCTATTTCTATGTTTAGATTAACTTTGCTGTATTTAATTTCTATGCAGGGACATATCGCTCTTTGTCATGATATCTAATACATAGTAATGACTTTGAAGAGCTAATGAGCAATTGAATAATTTTAAACAACAAATATAAGACAAGTTTTGACTCAAAGACAAATAAAAATATACATTTGAAAATATTCAACATAGGATGCATCATTCATAAACAGTTATTTCATTCGAACGGTTATAAAAACGTCGATCCTAGGGCATTGGTATTGAATCACGTCACAGTGGTCCCTTGGGCCACCGGCTGATGCGAATATCAAATCACTGCCACCCCTTGACTCCATAATTCCCATCCATTATGCGACATGAGAATGCGCCATCTATGTCCATCAAACGTTGCCCGACCTGTCAAAACGAATAGAAAAACATAACTCGTATATCGGCAGTAGGTAAGTACTTTAGCACCGAGCACAAGAAACTAAAAATACCTCATTAACCGTGCCATTTTCTTCATTTGCCGCTGATCCACTCCGTCCCATATTCCCAAATGAAAATCACTTTTATGAAAGTACTGGAAGAGCCAGTTTCGTTCGGCGAGACGGCGGTGTTTGTTTTCTCGCTGGACTCTCCCTAGGGACCCGAGCTGGCACATTCTGACGACTGAACTAAGTAGAAAGATAGAACAGAATTAAGCCGGCCAATTATCCCGTATTGGATTTATTGGTAATCACTGCACGAATGGGCGCGAGGGTGCGATCCGAACCAACTTTGATGATGCCTCCATCGGCATTATGAACAAAGTTGTTGCAATTTTTATGTAGGAGGATTTATTGTTTGCGTTTCTCTTCTCTTGTTCGCCCTCTGTTGCGTGTAGACAGATAAAACAGAGCCCAAAAGTGATTTATTAAAAAAATCTATAATAAATGTCAATTATTATTTGATTGGGTCTTATCATTGGTATTATTTTATGCTTATGTTTTGTTCACTCAAATTGATCCTTTCAACCGGTTAAGTGCGAGTCAGACTCGCGCACCGAGATTTCCGTGCCATTAAACAATTTAATAGTTTTATACTTAGTAGGTTTTTGACTAAGGTCTGAATATCATAACAGCTTTATCCTTTGTACAGGTGGCAGTAACAATAAGTTTTACGATGATTTCTAAAAAAAACTGTAGTTCTTTATTACATGGTTTTATTTTTCCTGAAATCTTCACACTAGTAAAGTGTTTTTTTCTGTCTACTTTCAAATATAACAGCAAGAGGGGAGTGGTACAAGTAGCTTAAAATAAAACCGGGTTTCCTTTTACCATTAAGCCCCTGAAACTTTTATAGCTTATAGTATGTAAAGATCACAGGAAAATTATAACTCTCTAATTTGCATAGGTTTCTAAATCATCGAAAGTAAAAAAAATGTACATAAGTTCCGCTATCAGACAAGAGATGACGCTGTCAAGGTTCTCCGACAAATATAAATCGCCTTTATCATATATTATTTAGGGGGCGAAGCCCCCTAATATGCATAGCGCAGTCTGTCTGTTCGTCCGTCTGTCTGTCCGTCTGTGTATTTACGATTACAACCGAACGCGTTGACCGATTTACATGTAACCTTTTTTGTTAGCACTGTCTTATTGAGAGAAGGGGACTGATTGATTTTGATGACCCTAGGGACTCAGGGACCGGAGTTAATGTGACCTCAAATGGTCACCAAAAAAATAAAAGTCTTCAAATGGCTGAAAACGTCCAAAAACCCAAAAAATTACATTTTTGACCTATGGTGACCTTTTGAGGCCTTCGCGCCCTTTTCTGGTACCCCCACGGAACCCTCGGTTCAAGAGTCCGATTCGCTTTTGGCCGGTATTATTTAAATAATTCCCAGTTGTCGTCAGTGGTGACGCCGCCAGTGATGCTGGAATAAGTACAACTGGGCTTAACCGCTATGCACGAGTAAATTATTATTTTAAAAACGTTTAAGATCTATGCGTATTAAGTTTCATAAAAAATAAATTAAGTATTATTAAATCCATTCCAATCTAACGTCTTCGATCATGAGGGTCACTCAAGGGTCATCCTGATTCAATGAAGTTTGCGCACAAAGGACCAGAAATATTAACACAATATAACATCTATCAATATTTAGCTAGTCTTTGACTCCGCGCGCAGTAAATTCATTTTATGGTGCCTAAAAGAAACTACCATATTATCTCTATGTTGTAATTTTATAACTTGTAATATAAAAAATATGACGTTCGTGCAAACCTTCAACTATAATTTTGTGAGAGCCTCTATTTTTAATCACGATTCGTATACGTGATTAAAAATGGAGACTAGATAACATGAGCTCAAAATGTACGTAGGTACCTACATATTAAAATTATATTTATTAATCTACTAGTCGCCCATGCCGTGTTGGCCGAACGGTATATACCCCCGACTTTCAATCCGAAGGTCGTGGGTTCGATACCGGCAATGGATTTTTCTTTCTTGAAAAGTGTAAGTTCACATTTAACACTTGCTTAACCGTGAAGGAAACATCGTGAGGAAACCCGCGGCTTAGTTAGCTTCAGACGCATTGACCTGTTATTTCCTCTGACTAACAGCTGACTAAGCTGAGAGGATGGTATAGGTGCTGGGCAAACCTAATCCATCAAACAATGTCCTAGGCACTGCAGCGTCCCGTACAGCATGAATACCAGTTGCTGACGCTGCATAAATCATCTGTAATAGATGCAAAGGCCTTACTTAGTCGCCCATTGCTGAATTGAGAGAGCCTCTTCATCGTATCATTATCTCCGAGCCTTCGAGGTGCTAGAACAAGTAAGGCCTATACGTACATCAATAAAAGATGCGTCAGCAACTGGTTATCATGCTGTAGAGGGCGCTGCAGTATATATGCCTGGGACATTGTTAGATGGATAACGCTTGCCCAGCACATTTGTCATACTCCCAGCTTAGTCGGCTAAGAGGTAACAATACGTCTGAAGCAACTAAAGCCGCAGGTTTCCTCACGATGTTTTTCTTCACCGTCAAAGCACGTGTAAAATGTAGACCTATATTTACATTTAAGAAAAATCCATTGGTTCCCGGCCGGTATCGAACCCATGACCTTCGATTCAAATTTCGGATCGAAAGTCAACATTCCACTCGGTTAACCCTTTTTACAAGCTTTTATTTAGCTTTCCCTGTATGTATGTTTGTTCGCGGAATCATGCAACTCAATTTTGAAGCAGATACTTATCTTGAGCTGAACATTTGTATACATGTCTTTTGTGGATAACAATGCATGGTTAGCTATGTGACGTCACTCTGAATCCAACATGGCGGAACACCCAAGATGGCGGACTACTTATTTTTAATGTACTCTTATAATATGGGTATAAAATGAAAGGGCTTGCTGCGAATAACTCAAAAAATGAAATGACGTCACTCTGAATCCAACGTGGCGGAACACCCAATATGGCGGACTACTTATTTTTAATGTACTCCTATAATATGGGTATCAAATGAAAGAACTTGCTGAGAATAACTGAAACAATGAAAAGACGTCACTCTGAATCCAACATGGCGGAACACCCAAGATGGCGGACTACTTATTTTTGTTGTACCCCTATAATATGGGTATCAAATGAAAGGGCTTGCTAAAAATAACTCAAAAAATTAAATGACGTTACCCTGAATCCAACATGGTGGAACACCCAAGATTGCGGACTAGTTATTTTTAATGCACTCTTATAATATGGGTATCAAATGAAAGGCCATGCTGAGAGTTACTCGAAAAATGAAATGACATCACTCTAAATCCAACATGGCGGTATACACAAGATGGCAAACTAATTCGAAAGATGAAATAACGTCACTCCAAATCCAATATGGCAGAATACCCAAGATGGCGGACTAGTCATTTTATTAGTGCACTTTTACAATATGAATAAAAGGGCTTGCTGAGAGTTACTCGAAAAATTATATGACATCACTCTAAATCCAACATGACGGAAGAAGAACAAGAAACCAACTGCCCAGTGCTAACTAAAAAGTATTTTTTTTTTCAAAATAAAATATAATAGTAAAAAAAAGTTTTTAACAAGCAAGCTTTTATTTAAACGTATCTACTAAAAATAATAAAATAAACATTTTCCTTTAAAGTTTAATGTCAACTTAAAACGTCTTTACACAATGTACATATGTGAAAAAAAGCTTGTCATGAGATTTAAGCAGGTACTCGTATTACATTGTTTAAAAAAACTTAAATCAATTAGGTAGATCTTGTTATAGGTACATAGGTTAATCTCATGACACGCTTTTTTATCACATACATTTTGTAAAGACGTTTTAAGTTGACATTAAACTTTATAGGAAAATGTTAATTTCATTATTTTTAGTAGGTACGTTCAAATAAAAGCTTGTTTGTTAAAAAGTTTTTTATACTTTTATTTTAAAATATTTTTTGTTCATACTACGAGTAAGTAAATCGTTATTTCATGACATATATTTTATGATCAACAAATCAGATAATTGAATAAAAAACTTTTTAACATAGTCAATGCTTTTTACCCTTGTCACAAAACTGTCCTAAAATTTTGCGGAAAATGCCAACGCAATAATGTACAATGAAATTGATATATTAATATAAAAGCAAAAATATGTTCAAAGTGTGTTTGTAAAAAAACTCAGCCCATACATCATAGCCGTCAATCCAGTGGATAGCCCCGGGGGAATGGCGTAAAAAGTTTTCGCAGACGTCCATACTATGGAATATTTAAGGTATTTATTTTTCAACTAAACAACAAAACAAAGCAAGAATCAAGCTTATAATGTATACTTGACTTCATTATAATTTCCTAGACGTGTCTTTTGTCTAATCAGCACAGTTTTGTTAGAAAATACATCAAGTAACCGCTGGTTAACTGATGATTAATTTAATCACTGTTTGTAAGTAAGAGGGTAAGATATCTGTGTAGGTATACCCACTAAACTGTCTGAACTTATAATGGCGGTAAATTATTTTGAAATTTCGTAACTTCCGAATAAATATTTCCGAAAAAGGGGAAAAATGCTCAACGTTTACTTTCATGGCTATTTTAGGAATATTCGATATTTATACTTCATCCGCCGTGGGGTGCCGGCAGTAGAATGATACCCCTCCTCTAATGCCCATGGATGCAGTAAGAGCCTGCTAAGGGATACCTCCGGAAGATGGGCAGCAGCGTCTATCCGTGTATCAACATCCCATACTCCGCTCACCAACCCGCCTGACAAGCGTGGTGAGTATAGCAACTACCCCTCATGGAGGCCTGTGTTCATCAGTGAACGTTTTATGGCTGAAATGATGATGATGATGATACTTCATCATACGAACGTACCTTGAACGAAAACACGTGTCTAGTGCCGGTATTAATTTTTTATAGGGGTGGGTGGAGAGAAATTTCCCTAATGTGGTCGTTAACGAAATATATTGATAATTATTCCAAATATAGTGTTAGTGGACTGTACGAGTATATTGATAATTACAAATTAAGTATAAATAGACAAAGTACAGAGTAAACAAATAATTACTCGTACCAACACGGGTTATAAGGACGGTTGGCTTTATTTCAAAGTAGTTAATACGGGTTTGTTGCCACATTAGTCTTTTGGACTCTTGAAAAATGCTGTCCATCGATAGTAAATTCATTTTGATTGGACATAGGGACCAAACTGCTATTTAAATAAGTTTTAAATACCTACCTATTTTGTAATTTATTGTGTGATTAATGATTTTTTTTTTAATAAATTAATATTTTATCTAAATTATCTCTCATCTAAAGTGCCCATCATTTTATCAGATAATATTTCTTATATTCGTATTTATTTATTTTTGCAAGTGGGGGACAATTTTTATTTTATTATAAATATTGATATTTTTTTTAGTATAATAGTTATTGTTTTTGTTTTTATTCCATAAAATATATATTTTATTTTGTTAGTTAAAAAATGTGCTTTATTTTTTTTAGCAATTTCATTTTTTTTTGTTTAGCTTTTTGTTTAGATTTACCTAAGTTAGACATAATTATTATAACAGATTGTTGGAGAAGCCACTGGCTCCTGAAACACAGTTATTAACTAGTTCGGGAGCCTATGGATTAATTAATAATTGTAACACCCTACTTAAGTCAATAAAACATTTTTTACTTTATTTTACTTTACTTTTTCTTTTGTAGCTTTGTGATTTTCAAACATTCTTAGTGTCTTCCTTGTGGTTTTCTCTGTAAAGTATGCCTTATTGTTTTTCTTGTAAATTATTATCATGTTTGTCTTGTCTGATCGATCAAACCGTCCAAATGGTGCATCCACATTGCAGTTACTTTTTCAGGGAAATGAAAAACCTTTTTACGATTCCAGTTGTGCTCGAACCCACGTCCATCAAAACGATCCTTGACGCTTCCTAAATCCGGAAGTGCTTAACTAATATACGTTCAGTGGAGGAGAATGCATGTGTCCATAAGCTTTCGCTTTAAGGAGAGTGAAGGTCTGGACCATTCATTGTCTCCAATAAGGCATTTTCGGTTTGCCGAGTGATGGAATCGAAGGAGACTTTGGCCGTGGTAGATGTAAGCATCCACTTAGAGCAATTCTTCCCGTCTACTCTAATTTTGGTCTTGACGCTATTGGTCATGTGCATGGTCTTGGATCGGTCTATCCTTAGTCCAATTTCAAGGCTAGCCAAGCATAGGTTTTTAGGCATTGACTGAAGCTCGGAAGCTTCGGTAGAAAAAGGACAATGTCATCGGCAAAGCGTAGGTTTGTTTAACCTAATGCCGCCAAATTAGATAATTTAATTCTTAATTCTTTATTGTACACATTGAAAATACACAGACAAAAGTTTAAATAAATGACATGTACAAAGGCGAGCTTAACCCTAATAAGAGTTTTATTATAATGTGTATTGGGACACCTTAATCATCTAGCGGTATGAATTATACATTACGACCAGTTTTTTATTATAATATGTGTACAAACCCGAAAGGGGGTGAAGCTGGCCGAAGGAACAACATTAGTTTTACGACTTTCTTATTATCTTATTGATTATCTTCCCAACTAGCCGCTAGCTTCCTAAACGCCTTCTATAGGGTACTGGTAACCAGTTTCTCAGTCTCCTTACTTGAAACCTCTTGCTACTATAAATGTTGGGCCAACAGATTTCGACGCTGTGCTAGGTAGGTAGATGTGTTGCGTAAATTATTATATATATTTGTTTTATTAATGTTATTATATATTGTCTTATTATGTTGACTAAAATCCTGATAACACTATAAAAAAAATGTTTTATGGGAATATGCTTTTAGTTATATTTTGTTATGTTTAGTATTAGTAAATAAATAAAAAATATCCTCATAACCGGATTGTCATGTGTAATTTACGGCAACTCTTCACGGAGGCAATCCTCGGCAAAACTTCCATGGTCTTTTATTGATTAAAAAACACCGAATCCTGGAAAGACGTAAAACTAATGTTGTTCCTTCGGCCAGCTTCACCCCCTTTCGGGTTTGTACACATATTATAATAAAAACTGGTCGTAATGTATAATTCATACCGCTAGATGATTAAGGTGTCCCAATACACATTTATTTTCGCGAGCGAAACCGCGCGTTTCACCTAGTAACATATAATTAATACAATCATCAATTCAGCCGTATAACGTCCACTACTGAACACAGGCCTCCGCGCGGATTTCCATGAGGGGTAGTTGCCATACACACCATGCTTGGCAGGCGGGTTGATACACGGAAAGACGCTGCGGCCCATCTTCCGTAGGTATCCCTTAGCAGGCTCTTACTGCATCCATGGGCATGAGAGGAGGGGTAACATTTTACTGCTGACACCCCACGGCAAAAATTAGTACAACACAACTTAGTTTATTTCAAGCGACATTTCTAAAATATTGTTGCGCCATGCGCAAACGCAAACTAGTAAGTTAGCGAAAGATCCAGAAAGGACCGGTGATTACGTAAACACATCCGAAAGAGTCCAAAGGTCACCTCTATTTTGTAAACAAACAAGTGATGTGTCTGGATAGGCCGGTTTTGAGAACAATTGCGCGGGTTGTGAATAAAGTTGTAAAAAGTTGTTTGCCCGTCTATCGTTGTCCTGTTTCTATGGTCTGTGAATCTGGATGCTTCGACGACTCGAACCTTCTTTATATGCGATATAAATACGTGGAAGTGTTTTCCGTGCGGTCTTAATTTTAGTTAGGTCTTAATTTGACTCCGGAAGTGAACAGTTCGATATGTACGATTGACTTCAAAGTAAATACAGTGATCAGTGTCTAATGTACAAGTGCTATAGTGTTCAGTGAATAGTGAACAGGTGTTATAGTGTGATCAGTGTTGTTCAGTTAACAAGTGTTCTAGTGAGAATCTGCTCAGTGATTCTTATTGGTGTGGCCTGTGATTAAAGTGTTAATTTTGGTTTAATTGGACTACATTATTTAATCCCGAACCCCCAGCTCGTAACAATATTCTACCTCAACAGAGGGAGGGACATCGCGAGATCATTGCGAGTTTTTTAATTAAGGCGAAATATAAATACTCCTATTGTTATCTATGTTTGGAGTGAATTGGAAAAAAGTCTAGGGCAAACTCCTAGCTCATAAGATACTAATGAGACATAACCATTAAATCCCATGAGTAACTTGCTAGGTTCCTGTTCGAAAAATCCCATACTGACAAACTATTGAAAATTATATACTGGGATTTGAATAATAAGAAAGTAAAATAACGATGCCCTTTATTGCAACCAAGTCCTGACAATGAATGTAGTAATGATTCGAGAACAAGTTTTCAAAATTGTTGGGCCAGGTCGACGAAGTTTTATTCAGGGCCTTCAGGGTTTTGAGAAGCTTCAGTGGTAGCTTCAGTAGTAGCTTCAGTGGTAGCTTCAGTGGTAGCTTCAGTGGTATCGTCAGTGGTAGTATCAGTGGTATCGTCAGTGGTAGTGGAAGTGTCAGAGATAGATAAACCTTCAGCTGCATTGGTAGTAAATGTACCTTCAGGTGTTTCATTGGGATCTGTAGGCGCAATATTCACGTGAAGTTTATCATCATCACCACCATATGGAACTTCTGCATAATACTCATAATCGTCGTTGTAATCATTCTTTAGTGGAGTTGGTCTCTGGGAGATCTTTTTCACCCAAGCAGGTAAGTTGGTTGCTGGTAAAACTGCTTTCCCGGGCGGGAACTTTGATACCTTTTGATGGCTGTGCAGCATTTTGTTGCGCCTGCATGTGCAAACGCAATTTCTGTCTGCATTTGCTTGATCATATCCCAAATCCAGACATTTTCTAATGCACATATATGCTTTCTCAAATATTTTGCAAGCTTGCGATTGTTGGAATCCATATCGTAAGATAGGTTTATTATGGTGGGTTACTGAAACAATTAAACATTGGTGAAAAATAACAGAAGTTATGTAACGGTAAGATCGGTTAGAGAATCATAAAAAATCGGGTGTGTGAATTTGCGGTGAATGCAATAGTGTTTATGTGGGTCAGACAACAACATCAGAAAGAAACATGAGCCCTAATGTGGCTCGCCAGACCAAACTTAGTCTTAAATACGCGATGACACGTATGGCATTATAGTTGGCCCGCGGAGTTGTATGTTTATGTGTAGGAGGGCTTATAAGGAACATATAGCAGCATATAGAAACAATTGTCCAGAAAGATCTCACTTTGCAAACATTTATTAGATTCTGGGCATTCATTAAACAATAATCATACTTTTTATATTGTTGCGCCGTGCGCAAACGCAAACTAGTAAGTTAGCGAAAGATCCCGAAAGGACCGGTGTGCGAGCGGCCGAAAGAGTCCAAAGGTCCCCCAGGACCTTTGGGAACCCCCAGCTCGTAACAATATTTTACACACATGCAATAAGGGTTTCAGGAAGTCTTAGACATTTTGGAAATTACAAAGCATAATGCAGAGGGTTTGGTGCTGTTGAACGGAATCAATACAAGCTTTTCAAGATCGCCTTTGTTAAAGGCGATAATTAGTTAATCAGGGCGGCGTGCGAGGTTATGTAAGTGAGATCGTCTCGTCCACTCTCACTTTCTGTTCGGCGGTCGAAGAGGCGACACGTTCAGGGAGCGGTGGTGTTATAGGGCAACTACCTCTGAGTCTTCGTTGTTTCTAGTGTATTACATGACGAACGGGGAGCCGATTTCTCCTGAAGATGCCTTGTAGATGTGAAACACGTGTCGATTCTTTTTGAGTGTTTTTTCTAGCGCTCATTTGATATAGATTATCGGATTGGTTACTAAGTTTGTTGTTCATTTAGATATTAAAAGGACGACATTAAAGTTTAATTTATGGCTTGACAAAGAGTGGTTTGTTTGACTGCCTCCATGGCTCAGTTGGTGTAATAGCCGACCGATACGCAAGAGGTAGCGGTTCTTTAAATATTTGTCCCATGTCTGAATAGTTTTCTATGTATGATTATGATAAGTATGTTCTAACAATAAAAAAAATAAATAGTCTATCAATAATCTGGTTTTCATTGTACAAGTGTTGTGTGTAGTGTCCAACATTATTTTTATTTATTTTATTTATATTTCATCTACATTTAGCCGTATTATGTAAGTAAGGCCTTTGCATCTATTATAGATGATTTATGCAGCGTCAGCAACTGGTAATCATATTGTACGGGATTATGTATTATGTACAGTTAAAATAATTAGCTTAGATAATTGGGATACTTACTGTTAAACTCTGTTTCATTTACATGATCCTGAACAGACTCAAGTGATACCTGGTTTGAGTCTTGATCTAAAAAAGATTTAAATTATATTATTTTTATACAGGTTTTTTAGAGAATGCTCTATTGTAATAAATTACTCATTTAAATGCGCTGTAGCAACTGATTAATAACATATATTATTGAACTACCTCCTTACTTATAAACGGTGAATTAATTAATTCAACACTAAAACATTTACGCTATGAACCAGCACTACGTTGAAAATATGTCAAAAAATTTACTCATAATTTTTTAACATATTTTCGCCGTAACTCAAATGTAATAGGCATACATATAGGTTTGAGTATTTTCAGTAACAACGCAGGCATTTAATCATATTTTTTTGTATACAAAATTAAATAATTGGCTTGATGACATGGTAGGAAAATCAAAATTCAAAACAATACTTAGATAACGCATGTTGGTTTAGGAGTGCTCGTGACGTCACAATTCTGCACCGAGACACGTCGGCGCGTACCAGCGTGTGAATCCACGCGACCTTTCGATTACAATGACTCGCAATTATTTTTTGTTTACGTTGAAAAAGGAGAAATACGTGTCCAATAGATTTCGTTAACCTACATGACGGACTAATAATTAAAGTTTGTTCATCTAGCCTATTAATTTGAAGCCAATTAAAAAGCAACATAAATCGTTGAGAACTAAATTCAGCAAATGATTTAATATTTATCTATTAAAAAAAATTAAACAGATGAATATTAAACCATTTGTTGAATTCCCCTTCTGACTGTCAATTGATGTTTCCGTATCTGAAACAAACAATAATTTCGATATTATTAATAACTAGCTTCTGTCCGTTGTACCCGCATAAAAAGTAGCCTAGCGTATATGTGTTAATCCAGACCTATGTACATCCATACGTGTGCAAAGTTTCAGCTCAATCCGTAGGGTAGTTTTTGCGTGAAGAGGTAACAAACCTCCATACATCTAAACAAACAAACTTTTGGCTTTATAATATTAAATGGGATTTTTGGATGCCGAACAATATATTAAGATAAACATGTAGATAACAATTATCTTACTTGGGATACCCTTTACATTTATTTCTTGTAGCATAGTTTCCATCACTAAAACGAAAAACAGTGGATTCTTCATTTTGAGAGTTTTCTCTTAGAACTGGAAGGCTAGGATTGTACCGATAAAATGAATTTCAATTAACAGTTAAACGTTCGATGTTGTTAACAATAATTGTTATATGTATAATCGAGCGATAATTACGATAGCGATAAAGGTATTTTTGTGCTGTTCCAAAATTGCTTATTTCTATGTCATGAATCCTCATCATGTAACCCCCAGTACAAATAGACCTTAGAAACTATCTGATGACACCCTTAACCTCATGGCTGAACGACGTTCTTTGCGATGATGCCCAGTCACACAGGCAGCTTAATAAACAAATTTGGAAATCCTTGCGGCACGATATTCGTATCTTTAATACGAGCTGTATTAGAGATACGATAGAGCGGAATAATGGCTTCAAAGTGTTTGCGAGAGATAATTCTATTGGGCAGAGCCAGATGACGAAGCTGAAGAAGGGAAGATGGCAGAATATCGTCAAGTAAAGCAGAATTGTTAAAGGAAGTCGAAAAGTTCTATGGACGGCTCTACGATTAGGTCACTTAACCTTTTTGCAGTGCGGCCAACGACTCAAGAGCCAAACTGACCCGACATTATACAGAGGATATCCCGAACATCAGCCTGTACGAGATCAGGATGGCCTTGAAACAGCTTAAATAAGAACGACAAAGTGCCGGGTGAGGACGGAATCACTTCAGAGTTTCTGAAAGCGGGTGGGAAAAGTGGACGAAATCACCGGTACTTAAAGTCCTTCAGAAGCCTTTTTATTCCGCCTTTCTTGAAGGCACGACGCCAAAAGCATGGAACGAGGGCTTGGTGGTTCTGTTCTTCAATAAAGGTGACAACACCTTGCTTAATAATAACAGACCCGTTTTGCTTTTGAGCCACGTTAATAAGCTGTTTTAAGGATCATCGCGAACCGTCTCGAACGCAGGTTTGATGACTTTCAGCCTCTCAAACAAGCCGGGTTCCGAAAAAGCTACAGTACCATAGAACACATATATACGCTGCGGCAAGTCATACAGAAGACCGAAGAGTATAACTTGCCGCTGTCTCCCGTTTGTGGACGATGAGAAAGCCTTCGATTCGATCGAAACATGGGCGGTGCTTGAGGCTCTCCAGCGATACCGCATTGACTATCGGTACATCAAAGTGTTGAAGTCTTTGAAAACGCCACTATGTCTGTCCGAGTACAGGAACAGAGTTCGAAGGATATTCCCTTAAAAACAGGCCTAAGACAGAGAGACGTTATCTCTTCGAAACTGTTTACGACCGCTTTGGAAGATGCCTTCAAGCTCTTCGATTGGAAAGGACTAGGCATCAACATTAACGGTGAATACATGACTCACCTTCGATTTTCCGACGATATTGTGGTCATGACAAAGTCGATGCAAAAGCTCAGCACAATGCTCGAAGGCCTCAATCGAGAGTCCCAACGGGTAGGCCTAAAATGAACATAGACCTGAACTATCCACTGAGACTGCTATTCTAAGCCTTAATCAAACGGTCAGGTAGGTACTATGTGGATAGAAAGACGCCGGTATTTGTCTGTTATAAAGACCTGTCACGAGCTTTCGATACAGAACTGACAGACTTTCGATGCTATGACATACTGTGGCTAAAGCTTGGTGCCACGAGCCTCCCTATGGAATTTTGTTCTATTTTCGCCTTTAACTTGATTGGACTGATTGTTGTAAAAATCAATCGAATTAAGTTAAATGGTCCGGGACCTTTGCAGAAGCCTATGGGCTAGAGTTTGGTGCAAGGCAGAAGGTGATAGTCTCAGCAGCCAACCAATCGGGTGCTATATCGATGGAACTTGTGTAAATAACATAAGTTATAAGCTAAAATATTATAAACTAAAGTAATAGGTCATCAGAAAGCAAAATCATTAAAAAATTGCCATGAAAATGTCCAAGGCATCAAAGGCAAAAAATTACATTTGAATCTATTTTAGAAGCGTAAACCTTTAGATATATTCTGCGCATCAGAAACATGGATGAAAGAAGCAGAGGTAAATGGGTTTGTGTTAGACAATCATGTGATTATTAGTTCAAGTTGCAGAAAATCTTAATAAAATCTTAATCAAGTGTGGAGGTACAGCTATTATAGCAAAAAAAAACATTAGATAAAACAAAGATTAGATATTTGTAATTTAAACATTGATAAACAATTTGAAGTTAGTTGCGTTGAAACAACGAAGCTCGTCAATTCAGTTCTTTTTGTGTACCGATCTCTGAGTGCTGACCTTAGTATTTTTGTAAGCAAATTATAAATGTGTTTAGATATTTTGACAAAAAATAACAATCTATTTATTCAAGAGTATAGTAATATGTGGTGACTTCAATGAAAACTTTTTGGCAAAAGCAGATGTAGGTATTAATCATCAATGCAATACTATTATAGACCTTCTTGAATGTTATGACCTAAAAATATTTGATATTACAAGATTAACAAATTTGTGAGACTGTTTATTAAATAAATAAATAAATAAATAAATAAATTCAGTAATCCGTGTATTCACTATATCTGAAAGCAAGCTTTGCACCTTTTTGTATCCTAGTATTCACTATTCTTGTTATTCACTGTCATTCAGTAACTTTTACAATATTTTAACCGCAGTCCCATGCATTAAAATTGATATTTTCAAATGTAAACAATTCAAGCACTAATTTTCGAGAGTCAAACTAGTAAACATGTATTGACAGTAAAGTGACTTCTGACGGCTGGTTTTGACGTTGACATTTCGTTTTAAATCATTCCATGATATTTGTTACAGTGTGGCCACAAATAAAACAATTTATGAGAAATGTTACGAATCGGATACATTAAGGCTAGTGCTGCCATCTGTCGCGGGAGGTACAGTCTAACGAATGTCGGTCGGCCCGACCAAGGGGGAAGTTAGTTGAACAAGGGTATAAATAAGAAGAAATGCTCTCTTTTCGACGGCTGATGAATAAACTGGTATTGCTACTGCTTCTGTCTTTCAATTAACACTAGATACACCCCACACCTGTATAGATAACATATTTACCAATCTAGAAGTTTTAGATTCAGAGGTTGTAAACGGTGTTCAGTCAGACCACTTTGCTCAAACAATTAATATATGTGCTATTATTGACCGCTCCAGTAATAATGTGTACATTAGGAAAAGAGTTATTAATGAACATACCGTTGAGCTTTTAAAAAAATTTATTCACAATGTATTTATGTATTGAGATTTTTTTACACCATTCCTGAGAGCAATGAACAGTGTTAGGCCAATGAGAAACTATCTGTAAAATAGTAGGGAAGTCATTTAACGACTGGGTGACAGTTGCCCTGATAATATCTCAAAATCGTTTGACGTGTCTTTACTACTCATTATTAATAACTAATAATGAAAATTTGAGAATTTATATAAGGAAGTAGTAAGTTATTTAAGCGATGCTGTTATGATGCTAAAAAAATCCATGTACGTAACAAAATTGGTTCTAAAAATATGAATATATCAACTTGGTCAATTATAAAGAAAGAAACAGGTAAACTGTCATCTAGTTGTAAGACTATAGAGACTATAAAAGACTTTGATGGTAAAACGCTTTCCGCACCCTCTGAAATCGCCAATCATTTCAATGAGTTTTTTGTCCAAGTAGTACACTAACCAAAGACCTTATGAGTTCAGAAACTGAAGCACTGATGTACCTGACAAAATTTTCAGAACCTAAGTCTATTAAATTTATCATACTTCGACCTGCATTGTAAAAATGATAGACCAATTAAAAGATAAAAGCTCATGTGACCTTCAGGATGTGTCGAAGTTATTGATATGAAGCTTAAATATGTACTAGCTACACCACTTGCGGAAATTTTTAATAAGTTTATATAGAGCGGAAGCTTTCCGGATATGCTAAAGCTGGCTAAAGTGATACCACTATTTAAAAAAGGATGCCATTCTGATGAAAACTATTACAGACCTATCTCTTTATTGTCGGTTTTTAGCAAAATTCTTGAGAAATTTATTTCAAACGCGTTGTATTGTTTATTGAAAATCATAATATTTTAAAAAGAAGCCAATTTAGATTCATATGAAATAAGAACACGAGTCAAGCTATAACAACTCTAATAGAGCCTTTTGTGGAATTTGGATAAGTCAAAGAATGTGACTTCGGTGTGACTCTGGTGTGAGGATCGGTGGTTACACTGGTAAATTTTAGGATTATCAAAGTCCGTAGAGGAGGCGAGGACACATATCCCTTAAGTCCGGTAATCTACTCTACTGCCGGGAGGGCGACCAACAGTCCCAAGGTGGTGTCGGGTTTCTCATTAACAATATTGTCACCATCGACAGTGTGTCGAGCAGGGTCGCTTACCGAACACTCAGAATATCTTAAAGGTATTCGCTGAAGGTCGTTCAGGTATATGCGCCGACCTCGTCAGACACAGATGAAAAAATAGGTCTTTATATGAGGACATTACTAGGGCCATACATACAAACAACACTCACTTCACTGTTGTTATGGGGGACTTGAATGCAAAATTAGGCAGGAGAAGCGATGATGAGTTGAGAGTGGGGCGATTTGGGCATGGGTAACGGAACCCCAGGGGACAGAGGCTGGACGATTTTATGGAGAAAGAAGGACTCTTTATGTATTCTTTCTTCCAGAAGGAAATGTACCTGGATGAGTCCTGATGGTTCCACGAGAAATGAGATTGATTTTATCTTTAATAACAAGAAACTGGTATTTAATGATGTCACTGTAATTCACAGGATGAAAACCGGAAGTGATCACCGAATCGTTAGAGGCACATTGAATATGAACGTTAGACTTGAAAGGTCCCGTTTCATGAAGTCTAAGCTCTGACCTACTTACGCACATATCCAAAACCTCGAGATGTTTCAACTCGAACTTTCAAATCGCTTAGACTGTCTAGAAGAATATGCATCAATGGACGAGATCAATAACAGGTTCGTAGAAACTACCATACGGTGGGGTCTCAGTTCTTTAAGACGCCGTGTACAAATAGATTTTAGAAACTCTCTGATTACATTCTTAACCTAATGGCTGAACGACGCTCATAACAGCTGCAGTCTTCCGATGATGTTAAGTTACATAGGCAGCTCAACAGACAAGTTTAAATGTTAGTACCTTTAATACAGCTCGTATTAAAGATACGATAGAGTGGAACAAAGGCTCCAAAGTATTTGCGAGAGATATGTCTTTTGGATAAAGCCAGATGATGAAGCTAAAGAGGGAATGGCAGAATAGCGTCAATGCGTCAAGTAAAGCAGAAGTGTTATGGGAAGTCGAAAGGTTCTATGGTCAACTCTACTATTTGGTCACTAAACCGGTTTGCAGTGCGGCAGAAGATCCTAGAGCCAAGCTGACCCGACATTATACCGAATATATCCCGGACATTAGCTTGTAAGAGATCAGGATGGGCCTGAAACAGCTTTATAACAACAAGGCGCCGGGTGAGGACGGAATCACGTCAGAGGTTCTGAAAGCGGGTGGATCATCGATACTTATAATCCTTAGGAAGCTCTTTAACTCCGTTTTACTCGAAGGTATTACGCCAAAAACATGGAACAAAAGCGTCGTGGTACTGTTCTTTAAGAAAGGTGAACACCTTGCTTAAGAGCTACAAACCGATCTCGCTTTTGAGCCATGTTTATAAGCTGTTCTCAAGAGTCAAAGGCAAATCGTTTCGATGAAAGAGAAAGGTGAAAGAGGTGTAAGACAGGGAGACGTTATTTCTCCGTAACTGTTTATGACCGCATTGGAAGATGCCTTCAAGCTCTTGGAATATAAAGGACTAGGCATCAACATTAACGGCAAATACATGACTCACCTTCGGTTTGCCGGATGCTCAAAGGCCTCAATCGAGTCTCCCGTTGGAAGACCTTAAAATGAACATGGACAAGACGAAGGTTTTCCATGTTGTGCCTGCCCCAGTTATGGTTGAAAACTCGGCTCTCTAATGTCAATGTTTTCGGCAACTAGATTTAATACTCTCAAGGAGCGTGTCATTGGTGCCTTACCAAGCAAACCAGTTCTGGCGTGCGGTACCGCCAACAAGTGCGGACGCCAGCGCCGTCACCGTCCTACGAACTCGTTGGGTACACTCAAACTTATTATGCTCACTACATCCGGGTTGGAGGTTTTACTCCGGATTATCACGTTGAAGTGGCAGCAGTAGCAGAATGATTTATCTAAAAGTTTAGAACGTGTTTTTTACTGGTTCTTTTGCCAATATAACTAATATTAGTTATTGTATTGTGTGTTTGGACAAACAAGGTTATTTGTTTAGCTATTAATGATATGAGATGTTATTTTATGATTATTTTGTCTTTTAATACTTGGAAGAGGTCAATAATAACTTCGTTGCAGAAATACTTAACACCAGTTTATTTCAAACTTTTTATCGCAAGAAGTCATTAATTTTATATTGTTAGCTTTTGTAAAAATTACAATGTTTGAATGTATATTGGCGTTTAAATTATTTTGATAGCTGTCGTAGTTTTGATGATATAGTCATAAAAAGATAACTGCTTTTGCCAAAATTTTGGTTTATGCTGTTAATGACTTCTTGCAGTAAGCCGACGATATACCTCTACAAGATTAAATGCAGTTTAATTGTTTTTAAAATCAAAATGAGGTTTTCTTTCAGTTCAAAATTTCTATCCACTATATTTAAGGTACTTTCTCTCCATGTGGTATAAATAGGCGTTTGAACGCAGACTCTTTATAAAAATAAAGGGATGATTTCTTTCAGACATGAGACATATTCATGGTTTAGAGAACTTTTCCACCAGATTGCATCAAAAATTTCCACCCTGTATAATGAGATCTTAATAATACGAAAGTAAATTATTAACGATGCCCTTTATTGCAACGATAATAAACAAGTCCTAACAAACGTAGCGAGTAATAATTCAAGCACAATTTTTAAAAATTGCTGGGCCAAGACTCCGAGGTTTTACGCAAAGTTATTGGTATGCCTTTAAAGATTAAGCACTATTTATTGCTACTAATTAACAGGATCAGTGGTAACAGTAGTTTCAGTGATATCAGTAGTTTCAGTGGTATCAGTAATGTCAGTGGTATCAGTAGTTTCAGTGGTATCAGTAGTTTCAGTCGTATCAGTAATGTCAGGGGTATCAGTAGTTTCAGTAGTATCAGTAGTGTCAGTGGAATCAGTAGTGTCAGTGGTATCAGTAGTGTCAGTGGTATCAGTAGTGTCAGTGGTATCAGTAGTGTCAGTGGTATCAGTAGTGTCAGTGGTAGTATTCGTGTCAGTGGTAGTAGTAAGGTCAGTGTTCGTAGCAAGGTCAGTGGTAGTGGTGGTAGCAACGGTAGTTGCATTATCGGCAGTAGATGAATCTTCAGTTTCATGGGTAGTTGCATCGGTAGTACCATTGTTATTGCTGGCGGGGAACCTAAAAATTATTACGGATTATTTATTTATTTTAATTATGAACCTTGATATGGCTCGCCAGACCAAATAGTCTTCAATACACTATTAGACGTGTTGCACTTGAGTTGGCCTACAGAGATATATCTGTATGTGTAGGGGTGTCTCTCATTGTATGTGTTTGACATCTAGCGTTTGAAGGCGTTTCCTTCAAACTTTTTGATTTTATTGTTTACGTGGATCGCCAAGATGATCCAAACTCCCAACTTTTAGGGTCAATATTGGCTTCAGGGATAAAATCTAAAATGATGCTGAAAATACCCAAACCGCTTTATGCATGCTTATTACATTTTAATATGTCACTTAATTTATCATGAATCCCATCATGAAAAGTAGTGTGGTTGGCGTGCTATAATGGTACTTACTTAAAAACTAAACATACAGAAAATTACATTCAATCAAATTACACTTCACAATAGAACAGTCGAGGGGAGACGATGATGAACCTACGGGTATATTTTATCAAGAAAGTGCTTGCGGGTAAGTTGCTTGAAACAGTCATTGACATAGCCAAACGGATTAGCATGTTGAAGTGGCAATAGGCAGGCCATATAGCGCGCAGAACAAATGGCCGATGGGGCCGCAAAGTTTATTTTTATTTTTATTCCTTTTGAGGTGCGGAACCCTAAAATGACGGAAATGTAACAACGTGTACAAATGATTGCTGATAACTAATCAACAGATGTTCGTGGATTAGTCACCTTTTCCAGGTTCAGCTACTTATGTGGTTGCTCGGGTGTGGCTCATATGATTACAGCTTTTTGGAGCCACTAAAGAAGAGATTGTAAAGGGAAATACACAGAACACTCCACTGCACTCCAGTTGTGGAAAATTGCATACCTTGGATTTAGAGTACCAGCAATGCTCCAAATTGGTGGTTTTTTAGTTTTCGGAGGTATCCTTGGAATCCCCGTAGTTTTCCATTGAAAGTATGGCAAACTTGAACCTATGGTCTTTTTTTGATGACATGTGCATCTGCAGTTGAAGTTTAGCCTGTAAATCGGGAAATTTCGAGCTTTGCATTCAGCCATACATTTAAAAACTTTTTTATATATAGCACAACCATTGTTTAGACTTATGCCGTATTTCCTTTGACTCTCTTCTTTTTTTACAACTACAGATATATTAACGTCATTGGACATGTTTTTGCTTATTTCAGCGATGTCTGATTCTAAAGTTAAACTTTGTGCAATACAGAGCACAAACAATGCAAGGTAAACCAACATTTCGTCTCATGCTAATTGTAATACCAATAATAACCAGTTCAAAATACATCGTAAATTTTTAATTTTAAAATTTTAATCAAGGTATGTTTTTAATCGAAGCGTTTTCCGAAGTAAATTATAATTCTGCGATTGGTAATCATAAAATGAATAGAAAAGTTATGAGAGTACATATATATATACCCGTAAGGATAGTTTCATGTCTCCTCAATGTCATACCCAATGGTACCATGCTGCAAGCCGCCCATTATCTGGCGAAGTACGTGTGTCATCCCACTGAGGGCCATAGACATAGAATTTTACTAATGTATATAGACCTAACAAGCGTGCGAGATAGAAGAAGATCTCTTACGGTACCTACATAGCAAGATATGGTAGGAAAGCAAATCTTTTGCCACGGTACTAGGTACTTACTTTTCAGTAGTGCACGAGTCAATGCACTTGAAATTAGTTTATCATAATTTTGTATTTTTTTGTTATGGAATTAAAATAATTAATTTTTTTTATGTATTTTCTATTATTCCATATTTGTTTTATGTAAATACGGTTGTTTAAGGGTATGGTTACGTGTTTAGTGAGATAGGTACTGTTGCAGGAAGTAAAGGAATATTACAGAAAATTACACATTTCACAAGTAAATACGTCAGGGCGCGTCTTTAATAATGTCTGCTGATGATGATATGATACCCCACATGACCTAGTAATTTCCCTTAAAATTTTGAGACCCCCTTTCTGCCCCCCTTGCCTAAACAACTGTATAGATTAGAGAGTTCGCTATATTTTCCTGTAATCTTTATATACACTTCTATCTATAGCTATAAAGGTCTCAGGGGTTTATATCTGGGGGGTCCCAGAGCTTTGCTAGCTTATCAATATATTTATAAGAACATGTTGTACACCCATGATGTACCGCAAGATGCTGGGGCCCACCCGCAGAGCTGATGGGACGTGGAGAATCCGAAATAATGCGGAAATTTAAGATCTAGTGTCCGAGCCGAACATAGTGGGAGAAACAAAAGCATCAAGACTCCGGGGGCTCGGGCACATTATCCACATGGGGGATGATCGTGCTGTCAAAAGAGCTCACTTGAGTTGTCCTACTGGTCGAGGACCGATTGGGCGCCCTCGGTACCGCTGGAAGGATGGAGTGATGAAAGACCTAAAGGAACTTCACGCCGTCAATTGAATTGAAACGCCAGCGGACAGAGAAGCCGCAGCAGTAAGTAAGTTGTACTACACCCATTAAAATATCTGTTATCTATCTACTATGTACATATGTATGAGTGAAATAAAATTAAAAAATAATTATTAAAATCTGACTACTCTGTAAAGTTATGCGTGGTCATACATTACAATCAGTGAACAATCAATAATCCCCTGTTTTTCTACACTTGGATTGATTTTTTTTTCAAATGTATATGGGAACATCGGGATATAAGCCTTTCCAATAAAAAAATTATTATCAAAATTAGCAGGCTGATTACGTATCTCGCGACAGGTTTACAACAGGCGTTGGTATATCTTGCTATCTTCGCTGCAACAGGCGTATATCTCGCGACTATCGCAAGATATACGTCTGTTGCAAACCTGTCGCAAGATATGTAATCAGCCTGCGGACTAATCTGTGAAAAGTTATGCGTGATCTGATCATACATAAAAAAAAATACGCGTCGACCCCTCCCCGAGCCAACGTGTAGTTTTCATTTTGCTATTCCTCCGTAATTAGTGAACATCTTTGAAAAAAATATATGTTATAAATTAAAGATTAAATAAATAAATAAATAAATAAATAAATAAATAATGCTCGACAAATCACACAGCATCATCTAGCCCCAAGCTAAGCAGAGCTTGTGTTATGGGTACTAGATGACTGATATACTTAATACATTATACTACATAGATAGATATTTTTATTATATATAGAAAAACACCCAGAACACCCTGAACAAATATCTGCAGATCGTACAGACATTTGTCCCGAGGCGGGAATCGAACCCGCAACCTCTTGCGTCGCAGGCGGACCTTCGCCCGCTGCGCCACAGAGGTCGTCAATAAAAATATATAATAAATAAAAATAACAAGTTAGACAGAGAAAATATTTCCATCTTTATAATTACTATACGAAAAAAATATCCAAAGTGAGGCATTTTCGATAATACATTTTGGTACTCCTCCTAAACGGTATTGAATTTGGGTATTCTAATTCTAATTCTAGGGGGGGGGGGTTGTGGAGGGGATGTGGAGGTTGTGACGCTCGCTGCTTCGAAATTTACCGGCCTCGCGCATTGACGTTTTGGTGCTAAGTACCGGTCTTAGTCAAAGATTTAAATTGTTTTAGAGTTATTTGAGCTCAGACTTTTGACGTAGAAAGCCTCTACATAAATGACGACTTCTGTTACGCAGCGGCGAAGGTCCGTCTGCGACGTAAGAGATTACGGGTTCGATTCCCGCCTCGGGACAAATGTCTGTATGATCTGCAAATATTTTGCCAAGGGTCATCATCATCATTTCAGCCGTAGAACGACCACTACACACAGGCCTCCCTCATGGAACTCCATGAGGAGTAGTTGCCATACTCACCACGCTTGGCAGGCGGGTTGGCGACCCCAGTTCGGGATGTTGATACACGAAAAGACTGCCCATCTTCCGGAGGTATCTCTTATCAGGCTCTTACAGCATGCACGGGAATGAGAGGAGGGGCAACATTCTACTGCCGGCACCCCACGGAAAATTCTTGTCTAGGGTGTTTTGGATGTTCTTCTATATACATATATATTAAAAATATCTATATATGTATGTCTAATGTATTAAGTATATTTGTCGTCTAGTTCCCATAACACAAGCCTGGATTAGCTTGGGGCTAGATGATGCTGTGTGTGTTGTCCAGCAATATTTATTTATTACTTAGTAATAACCGCTCGTTTGGTTTTGGTCAGTTTACATACCAAGATTTTGTATTTTTTATATAAAATTAAATCAATAATTAATAGAAAATATTTTTTACGCTGTATATCCCGAACACAGACTAAATTATGAATGATTGTACTGACAAGCTTCATTCAATCCCTTTCCACAGAGCGTAAATACCACGATACGCTCCATTGTAAAAACCGAGCCAGTATCCACTTAGCGCCGACGCGGAGCGCCCGCCGTTTTTCGCGCCAAAACGCAAACCAAATGAGGGTCGAAAAATTATTTTCGCGAAACCAATTTAGCGGATAATAACACCGGTGCCGACAGTAGAATATTACCCCTCCTCTCATGCCCATGGATGAGGTAAGAGCCTGCTAAGGGATACCCTCGGAAGATGGGCAGCAGCTTTTCCCGTTTATTGATCATACTGCGCTAACTAACCCGCCTGCCAAGCGTGGTGAGTATGGCAACTACCTCTCATGGAGATCCATAAGGAAGGCCTATGTTCATTAGTGGACGTTTTATGGCTTAAATGATGATGATGATGAATAATATTCACAGTTTTGTGACTGTGGTGATATCCCGTTCGGCCCACTAACTTTAGCCTAAGAATGGGCCAAACAATTTTTTTCTTTAAAGTTATAATTGTGAAATATATCCCGTTGGGCCTTTTTGAAATAAATTCCAGTGGGTCAAACGAGATATCAAATAAAATAAAATATTTTTCATCCCACTACTACGTTTTGATACTTCCGCAAAAAAAATAGTTTTTTTTTAACATTATTATTTATATATTTTTTATACACAATGACGTCTTCCCTTTGTAGTATGTAAAATAACTTCTGATTCGCTCACCAAGTCATGTATTTATGTTTATTATTTTTTTTACATTCATTCCAATGATTTTTGATGGTTTTGCCATTGAAACTTTGCATGGGTGGCATTATAAATTTAAATCAAAGCGTATTAAAATTGCCAGCAGAATTACGTAAAAATGCCAACATTTATAGCATCAAAAGCCCAAGAAAGCGTTTTTCAATGTTGACTGATGAAAGAGTTGAATTTATGACAAGTTTTAATGGCATTTTTTTAATTAGTATGTAAGTCTGAGTCAGATTTTAGAGAAAGTGTCTTAAGAGGGGCCAATCCAACTTACTTTTCATACACCGCTCAATATAAAAAAATTGGAGAAAAAAATTCCGTATAAAATTTGTTTCTCCAAATTTAGATTTTTGTTTGTATAGAAACCTAGATATAGTGCACAAGATATCTATTAGATCAAAAGTTTCATAGAAATATCTATTACGACGCCACACCCACGTACGAGCGGTTGTATGAAAAGTAAGTTGGATTGGCCCCTCTTAATGCTATCCAATTAACAAAATGGTATAAATACATATTAGTAACTAAGTATTCTTCATGTACATAACCTTTATTATTACCCGACATTTGAATGGGTTGCATCAGCCGATCTTAGAAAGATTAGTGCTTATAACGCGTCAGATTTCTTCCCAGTACCGGGACTGGCATATTTGGTAGAGGCATTGGGAAAATTAAGATTTTTTTTTTATATAGCTGGAAGACGAGAAAACGGGCCACCTGATGGAAAGTGGTCACCGTCGCCCATGGACATCTCCATCACATGAGGTGAGGCTGATGCGCTGCCATCTTTTGAGGAAGAAAAATAGATAGATAGATAGAAAATACTTGCTTTTTGAAGGACCAGGAAGCAAGAGAGGCAGGGGGGGGTTACTAGCATCACGAAAAAAATTAAACTTAAACTAGGTTTTAAGGAGCTCCATTATTATGATTGTAATCCCACATTTAATGCAAGTTAAGAACTTAAGGAATTAAAACGACTACATACATTTTATTTTATCATAGCGACCGTAGGACGTCCACTGTTGGACATAGTCCTCCCTCATGGATCTTCAAGTACTGATCATGAGGGGGATGTTACCATACTCAATAAGCTTGTATTGGATTTTTACCTTCTAGTCTAGGATGGGTATCACAAATATTATAGACAACTTTTCATAGATACTTACCTAATTACTTTTTGAACATCTACTCAATTATTCTCTCAAGTAAATAAATACAATCACAATCATTATCTCAGATGTGGGACTGCTGTCCTCGTCCACTACTGGACGTAGTCGCCACGCTTGGCAGGCGGATTGGCGAGCGCAGTACGAAATGTTGATACACGTATAGATGCTGTTGTCCATCTTCCGGAGGTATCCTTTGGCAGATTGATGACTTTTGTATGTTTTTTAATTATGGAAATAAATGAATGAATTTCTGAATTTCAGATTCTTACTGCATCAAAGAGAGGTAACATTCTTTAGCTGGCACCCCACGGCACTAAAATAAATATAATGAAATATTATATTAAAATACTTAACTAAGAACTAAAATAATAATGTGAGAGCGCGAGCCCGGGCTCGCTCGGCGTGCTTATACTGACGCCGAACGTGTACCGGGGCTAGATGCGGTTGGCGCGGGGGAAATATTTGACTACGCCCAAATCCTCAACGTTGGCTGGTACCCGGCCCTTGAGAACGTCCTCCGTTTTTTCGTCGGTTAAGAATTAAACTCGCTGTGCCCACTACTAGGCTTAAATTATCTTTAAAAGAGCAATGTATACGCTTCTAAAACAAACTCCCAAGAGAGATACAAAAGTTATCATTGAATAAATTCAAAAACGTTATCAAACGCAATCTTTGCAATAAAGCTTAGGACAGTCAATCTGCTCCAACTCCGTCAAACGGAACATTTGAATTTAATTAAATATTTTCAAAGTACTCACCACCAGCCTCTTTACACAAATATAAATATTATGTACTTTTCATAAATTTACTCTTTACGCAAAGCTTCATGTGTGTGAACCTACTTTCAAAAGATTTTTTTCAGTCCGCCTCAGAAACCTTGTTTACAGCCTGCTCGAACGCTGACAGGGAATCTTCCGGCGACGAAAATTGTATCCCTTTGAGGTGTTTTTTTTATCTTTGGAAATAAATAGAAGAAACTCGTTGCTAGGTCAGGACTGTAAGGAGTGTGCCCGGCGTGCTGTCCAGGAAGTCCCTCGTTTTGAGCTGATGTGCGCATGCGCATTGTCGTGGTGAAACAGTAGACCGCGGAGCCCTGGAATTGATACCAAAAAATGCAGCGTGGAGCTATCCTCCTCACGCATGTATCTTACATGTCCAGAATCTCGTGAAGGCTTCCCGATCCAATCTGCAAGTATGTGCTGAATTCTCTGATCTGTATTCGCCTATTGTCTTGCATATTTTTTTTACTGTCAGCACTTTTTCTTCTGTAACAGCCGTCAAAGGGCAACCACTTCTTTCTTCATCCCCCAAAGTTAGTCGGCCGCGCTTGAATTCGTTATACCAACGATACACAGTTGCCTTGGAAAGGCTTTCCTCCATAAATGCCATTTGAAGTACGTTTCATCCGGTCTTAGGCAACACATGAAATTGTAAAAAATCATAGCGCGAAAATGTTCTTTGCATATTTCAGACAGATTTTAAATTAGTTTTATAATTTCAAAATAAATTAAAGCTGGCCAGTCTCTCATACATAAAAACGTTTTTTTTTGCAATACTTTCTTCAGGCCACGCATGGCCTGTTACATTATTGCATGAGCTACTCTTTTTGTAACATATTTTTGTCTAATTATTGCAAACCAACATTATTTCTATTAATAACAAAAATACCACTCTAGTATTACACATACCCACATGCAAATTAAACTGCAATCATGTTTTACAATTCCTTCTTAAAAATAAATAATGATTCACAATCAATCGGATTTTTATGCTATACCGAGCTATTGATTACGTGGTATTTAGTTTTGCAGCATCTTCTAACCTCTAATTATTAAATCAGGAATGTGTTAATGACTTCGATGCACATCGAAAGCTGAGACAGAATTCTCAGAACCTCCACCACCATGGCCACCCAAATGATGATTTCATTATCAGTATGATTTTGATTGATGTAGACAGCCAAAGAAACTACCGACAGCCGAATTCTTTTCATAACTGACGTATTTGCTTTGTTTATTACTTGGAACTAATTGATCTGCGGCGCCACAGTTTTTGGTCTTCATCTCTTTTATACTATTTTTGTAGGCAAAATTAAGATAGTATGCTTATCATCATGAATTAGACTGTGTAGATTTTATGCGTGTTGGTACACACTTCGACGTTTCTTTATTTTCTAGATTGATTATGATTTACCATTATCTTTGTCAAATTATTTTGTTCATATTTTTGGTTTCCGCCGTGGGGTGCCGGCAGTAGAATGTTTCCTCTACTCTATTGCCCGTGGATGTAGTATGAATCTGCCAAGTGATATCTCTAGAATAAGCTCAAGGCAGCGTCTTTGCGTGTATCAACATCCCATACTACGCTTGCGTGCTGTTATCGTAAATTGTCATAAACGTGCTTAACGCTATTCCTTATTAATAATATATGTTGATTATAAATATATTATATGTATATATACAAATGGATTTCAATTAATATCCACCGGTTTGTAAAGCCATGAACACATATATTGAACGGCTATTAATCTTGGCTATTTTACGATACGTCGTAATGTCCGCTGACGTGGACGCGTTGCAGTCTGTTCGGCAGCGGAGCAGACGGGGCGCTGGCGACGTCCTCCAGAAAAAACCAAACATTATCATGGATGCCATCCGATCCGCAGGACATTTATGACGGAGACATAATTTTGTCATCAGACATCACTGCGCCCATAAATCAGACTGGAACGCCGATTCATAATCATTCTTATTTACAGAAACCGTCGGTCTTCAATCTTCATTTAATAATTAGTTTATAACCTATTTCTGAATGTAAAAACGATCGTAAAGTTCAGTTGTTTATGTGGAAGCGGGCAATAAAATAGGCATTCAGGAGGCGGCGAGTCCGAGAGTAAAGGTGACAGGTCCCCTCGGCTGACGCCAACTACGGTACAAATTGCGATATTAAGCACAAGGCGTGATGAAAAAACACTAGCTGAATATAAATTAGGCAAGAGCAGCGCCATAATCAATATAAACGATGCTAAAGAAGATTAGAAAAATCCTGTGAGAAAACTTTCACAGGATCGCAGGGAATCGTGGAGGTGGACTATTTTGTTTTACTTTGCATTTTATTACTTGAATTTATAGGAATACATATGAGCTAATTAACAAAAATAGCAGCCAACATTGATAACAAACAGTAGCATGATATCAAATTACTGAGCTTGCTTATAATAATACAATGTATTACACATGTAGTACTATTAGATGTGTATCTTTAAATTTCTGTTAAGCCATAAAAACCAAAGTTCATAATCAGAGACAAGTGGTACACCACTTACAGAAAAATACTCTTCGGGTTCCCATCCTGTAATACTGTTACAAGATGGGAATTACAAAAAAAATGACTTCCTAACGTGTACCACTGACGCATGATGGGAATCAATTTCTAAAACGTATTCCAACCATGTCACCCAAAACAGTACAAGAAGTATTCTTCTCTTATTTTTTCTATACTTAGCCTAGCAATAACTTTAACCTTATTACGATTACCTCTATGATTATGACTAGCTAAAGTTAAGCAATACTTTGTTGGTTTAAGATCGTATCCACAGATACCTTTCGTTAACATCCAGTAGAGTAAAAAGGCCCTAAAAATCGTGTAAAAAATGCAAAGGCGAAATTGAATTTGATTCCGATACATAAATTTTACTTAGACTATTTGTCTCCCTCGGATCAAGCGGGGAAATAAGTTAATGTTAATTAAATTTGTTTATCCGAAACTCTGCTGAGTTTTAATTGTTTTTTATTGGACGCAATACGTGATATTATTAACAAAATGAATTATTTTCAATAGACAATGTCTAGATCCTAGGATTGTAGGCATGTAATGAGTTATTGTACATATGACGATATGAAAAATATATTTACGGAGACGGTCATGACGTTTCAAAGACTTAACATATTGTTGATCGGCGATTGGTTGGAGGGTGGAGGTCAGCGCATCTGCGCCGACCTCGTCAGGTATATACCTGAACGACCTTCACCAAATATCTTCTAGATATTCTGAGTCTTAGGTATTCGACCCTGCTCGGCACACCGTCGATGGTAATGTTGATGAGTGACTTGTAGAGGAGAAACCCGACACCACCTTGGGACTGTTGGTCGCCCTCCCGGTAGTAGAGCAGGTTATCGGATTTGTGGGATATCGTGTCCTTGCCCTCTCTACGGACTTCTGATAATCCCAAAATATCCCCGTGCAATCTACTCATTTCTTCTTCCAGCTCAACAATATTTTCATCTGTTCAAAAGTGCAGATGTTGTGTGTTACCAGGGCCAGTTGTCGTCGTTGGGGTTGTTAGCCGTCCATCTCCCGGAAATTCTTAGCACCCCTAGCCCCGCCGTTACAGTGGCTGCTACCGTAGCCAGGACTAGCGGGGCTGCCGGGGACTCGGGGCCTGGTCCTTGTGTGTTTATTCATAAGGGGTTATTGCCATACTCGCTACGCTTGGCTCACTACTAGGCGGGTTGGCGAGCGCAGTACAGGGTGTTAAGACACGGAAACACGCTGCTGCCCATCTTCTAGATGTAGCCCTTAGCAGACTACTGCAACTGCACGGGCATGAGAGCAGGGGTGACATTCTACTGCCAGCACCTCGGGGCTGATTTTTTTTTTTTCATTATCATCTTCTCCCTACTTTTCTCCCACGCCAGGTAGGGTCTTCACAACATATTTTTCTTCTTCCACTCTCCTCTTAATAGAGAGATAAGATGATGTCTAATGACATAATCTTATCACGACTTCTTTCTTTCTCATGTCCTCATTTACACAATCCATCCAACGCTTCTTTGTTCCTCTAGCACTCCCTCTGTCCACATTAATTCTTAACATTCTTCTCCTTATATTTGATTCATCCCTCCTCCTCACATGATCATATCATGCCAACCTTTTGCTTCTCATTTTTTAGGGTTCCGGACCAAAATGGTAAAAAGGAACCCTTATAGAATCACTCTGTCTGTCTGTCTGTCACAAATGGATATCTCAAAAAGTACTGATGCTATCGACTTGCAATTTAAAATGGTAAAAGACAGCACTTTTTTACTAATAAAGCATATATGAAAATGTTAAAAAATATTCTTATTTTGATTGCAGGGGGGCGGATAGGGGATCTCAAAAATTTTAAGTGAAGTTACTAGGTCTTGTGGGGTATCATATGAAAGGTATTCATTTGCACAATAATAAACAGTTTTTAGTTTTCCTTTTAGTCGTATAGTTTTTGAGTTATTTACAAAAATGTTGAAAAAAATAGCGTTCCCCCCCTTATCTCCGAAGTTTGCGGAGATAAACCTCTGAAACTTTTATTGCTATTAGAAGTGTATGTACAGATTAGAGGAAATTTATTACAATCTCTCTACATAGCATACTTTTTTAGAAATCATCGAAAGTGTAAAAAATCTACATAAGTTCCGCTATCAGACAAGAGATGGCGCTGTCAAGGTTCTCCAACAAATATAAAACCGCCTTTGTCATATATTATATTGTATGATGGCACGGAACCCTCGGTGCGCGAGTCCGACTCGCTCTTGCCCGGTTTTATTTTTACCACTGGCGCTACTTTCACTCTTCCGCTTATATAGTCATTCCTAATCCTGTCTATTCTCGTTTCTTCACACATCCATCTTAACATTCTCATCTCTGCTGCATGTACTTTTCTTTCATCCGTCACTTTCATAGTTTAACATTCTGATCCATACATTACGACAGGTCTTACGATCATCTTGTAAATCTTCCCCTTAAGTTAAATGGGCATTCGTAGATCGCAAATTGTCGCAGAGACCTATCGCCATTTCACGTCACGGTAAAAAGTGCCATCGTTCTGGATCAGTGACCCGAGGTGCCGAAAGTCGGAGTAGACAGGTCCATCAATCATCTAAGGCAATATGAACAAAACGGGATGTACCATCGAAGTAACAGAACAAATGCTAGGTTTTTGTTCTGCTGAGCTTCAGATCGACACTCTCCAATCTGCCCTGGCATTTTCCCACCCTGGTTTGGACTTCGAGAACATTATCATTATTAGTGTGTGTAATAATGTGTTCTTATTTGTTATTAACTTCCGACATAAATGAGGGTTGTTTTATAACAACTTATGTCATACTTATGTATGACCGCTATGTGTGTGTCTGTCTGTGGCACCGTAGCTCTTAAACGAGTGGATAAAGAAGTGCATGCAAATCGGGCATGCAGTTTGAAATAAGGTTTTCCGGCGGTAGTTCTTAAAGATGTTTTATCAAAATCGGTGTAGAAGTTTACAAGATATGGGTGGTGAAAGAGGGGACGAATAATCAAATGTTTCCAAATATTTTTTTTAATATATTACATAATTAATACCTGGAGGGAAGTGGCTCAGGATCGAGAGGCATGGAGGCAATCGGGGGAGGCCTTTGCCCAGCAGTGGGATCAGATGGGCTTATAATATATATATATATATATTTTATACCCGAGTTTAGTATCAAACGACAGGAAAAGATGATTCAAATGCAAAACTGAATAAATTAGAATAAGAATTAAATATCTCCGTCGAGAACAATGTCGTCAGCGAGCAGCATTCGCCAAGATGCCTCCTGTATGTCCGATGTCAAAGCAACCACTACAGGAGGAACAGATAAAGGCTTAAAGCCGATCTTGAGTGGATCCAGCCGCATTGAACTCGACGGTTACTCCGGCTTCGGACCGGACGACGTGTGTATTTGTTTAATATTACTAAGCAAATAAACCCACATCGTTCGAACAAGCTGCGCATACTTCCCAGGCACATGACAGTAAATGTCATAAATGACAGCATACGTCAAACTCAATGCAATACGCTTTGATGCTTGACAAAACCACCGTGCCGGCAGTAGAATGTTGCCTCTTCTTTCTTGCCCTTGGATGCAGTATGAATCTACCAAGGAATACTTTAGAAAGATGGGTAGCAGCGTCTTTACGTGTATCAACATCCTTTACTGCGCCAACCCGCCTGCCAAGCGTGGCGAGTGTGGCAACAACCTCCTCGCGCTCTTGGAGATCCATAAGGGAGGCCTACGTCCTGCAGTGGACGAGGCCAGCAGTCTTACGGCAGAGATGATGATGACTTGGAAAAAAATGATTTCATAGCGCTTAAGAACATTTATAAGACCAGAAAGTACTATTACCTAAACGTTGGGGTAGTAACGTGCCAAAGTGTTCTCGCACCTTGTCATAACATTGGTTACACAAGTCACAGAGTCACTTAGAGATATGTAGATCCGTACGAACTGGCAGAAAACGAAAACCCTTTGAGATAGATCAATAACCAAGTTAACAGTCGACATGGCCGAAATCTAGGAAACAAAATCATCATCAACAACAATGCATGCGCATAAAATGACGAGATGCGGTGAAACAATAGAACATTATTTGTTTACATAAAGATTCTTTGTGTGTGGGGTGTTTTATGGTTTTCTGTTCAACCGATTTGTAAACAATGGAAATAGATTATAGCCAGTTTTTCCCGTTATTAGTAGCCATTAATCATTGCGCATCCGTACCGACTAAACCCTAAAATAAGATCTGAAGTGATATAAACCAGTAGTTATTGTCTTCAATTGCTACTTTGTTATTATCTAACAGCCTCATTTCTAAACGCTAATTAAATTTAGACAGCACTTATTTGGCGGTTTTGCATTAAAATATGTCAGTATCAGTGTGAAGATTGGTAAAAAGGTGCTATTTGGGCATTTCCAAAAGATTTTTACCTTTTTTAGAGTCAGAAAGTTGTTCAGGTTTCCGTTTTGTAACTTTTTTCACATAATTTAATTGATAAAAAGTTATTATTTTGTGCTAAAGGTCCCGCTTATTACGTTTAAATAAGATGGCCTTGAGGTATTTAAATATGAACAATTCAGTTTTGGCCTTCTTTCAAGACAGGTAAAAAAATTAACTACGATCAAAAGTCGGTCAAACACTGTAGGACAAACATTTTTAAGGGGCGTGGTGAGTATGGCTGGAAAGCTAGTTTAGTCTTATTTTACAATTTGTTGTTTAAAAATAGTCAAAATAAACAGTTTTTTTTACGTAAATAAATCTATAAACCTAAAAAAAAACTTTTTTAATATCTAGAAATAGACTGGTTTCAAAGAAAATTATTAATCAACTTGTGGGACACCTAAAAATCTACATGGACGTTTTTAAAAAAAAATGCCCATTTAGTATAATTAACTAAATTAAGATCAGTTTTGAGACTATATTACGCAAGATCGATATTAGTTACATCATTGCCAGAACAGTCGATATCCAAATTGAATCTATATAGTTCAATTTTTTTACAAACACATCAGAAAACCAATTAACCTAAATATGAGTCGCTTTCAAATCTAAATAAACACGCTCAAGCTCCCGTATGTATCAATCTAAGTTAATGCCTCGAATTCAAATCTTCCGTAGGTATCGCATTAATCTGTGCGAGGGTCGTGCCGTAATAAATTCCGTATTATACGCGCGACACGCGTATTAAAATAAACATATAAACACGTTACACCCCCGGGTATGGGCGCTGGTGAAACGGGAATCAATGGATACGCAGGACCGTGATAAAATATACTGTATAAATCATATTCAAGCATGATTGAATGAATGAATGAAAATACTTTATTGTACACAAAATACAGAAGATTCAAATTACAAATAAAATATTACAAAACAAGGTACAATGGGCGGTCTTATCGCTCAGAAGCGATCTCTTCCAGACAACCTTTGGATGGAGAAGATACAGATGATAGGAAGAATGGTCGGAGGTGTACTAAATTAGAGAGAGACGTAGCAAACTCTTAAAATATTAATAACATTCTAGTCTAATAATATTACATATATGTATATTAAATATATATATATATATATATATATATAATATATTAAAAATACCTAAACAAAAATAAAGCATTTTTGGAGCCTATACATTTTTATGGTTCCGAACCTCAAGAAGAAAAACCAAAACCCTTATTTTTTTAATATTTTTAGGGACACTATCAGCACGAGATACATAATAGTAATAAGTCTAGCAATTATTGGTATCAGGTATTTACTTTAAATAAGTTCCCGCTTCATTATTTAACAAAAAACCAATTAACCAGTAAGCTAGTAACTCAAATCATTTTAGAAATTATTGGATACAAGATAACTCGTTTATCTGTCTGTCTATCAAGAGCCTTATTCTTGAAAACGGCTTAAGATATCAACGTGAAATGTACACCAAACATCGAGGTCTTCAGGCATATGATGCACTTTAAAATCAATTTTTTTTTTTAATTTTTTTAGAAGTTATAGCAGTTTTTAATTTTTGTTTGTAAATGGCCAAAATAGAAAACCTCTAGGGCACTTCCAGAAGTCTCACGACGGTAGAATTTAAATAATGGAAGCTCTCGTGGCACAAGAAAAGAAGCATTACTTAAATTCAGAAATTTTGTCTATTAATTATGTATGATCTTACCATATGAGTTTTGTTTATTTTGTAATTTATGTAAGACGCATCAATAAGGTCCATAAAGTATTTTAATGTCATCCCCTCTTTCACCCCCATATCTTGTAAACTTCTTTACCGATTTTGATAAAGTACACTATAAAATCTGTTTTTAATAAAAAAAACTGCATGCAAATCGGTCCACTCGTTTAAGGGCTACGATGCCACAGACAGACACACACAAAGCGGTCTAGCTTATAACACCCCTCTATTTGGTTGGGGGTGTATAAATATGGTTAAAGATAAACTTTATCCTAATTTTTACAAGTCGGTGAAATTTATAATTTTTATAAAATATTAACTATATGTAATGACTCCGATGCACAATAGCGTTCGGACTCACACTAACACTGAGATGCATTTTATTATAACAATGGATGAAGTCCCGAGAGCCTGACACCCGCTTACGCAGGGGCTGCCTTAATCTGCGTGACATTGTCACGTCACAAATGCACTCAACATTTCGAAAGATACCTTTTACATCGTCAAAAATAGAAACAATTACAAGATAGTTAAAAAATTGTAGAGCTGAGAGCCGGTATTCAATAACGCAAATTTTACTTACGTTGTAACAAAACCCCTCTCCGCACTTGGTGATTGAAATAATTTCATTCGAATAGAAAAGCCTATCAGAGCATGTAGGCTGTGGATGTGGTAATGATCATCATTACGATATTTTATAATAAAATGTCTCATTAAAATGTTTTCTAATACAAATACCTAAAGTATGATCACTTCGTTCATTATATAAACAAAATATAATCCGACCAGCCCCGCCCCTTTCGCAAAGAACCATTTAATTCCAGAGAATTCCCAAATCGCGCTTATAATTTATAATAACAGGGAGATCCCTTAACGAATATACCGTTTTGTAGATAGGTATCTATCAAATTACGGCAAGCTCTCCCCTCCAGCGCCATTGTTGTCTAACACGGAAAATATTCATTTGAATATTTACTTAACATGGATAATATTTTAATCTTCCCCTTTGAATTATACATTTTCCAGCGGAGACAATTTCACGCCCGACTCTTTAAAACGGTTTAACTCCTGCACCGCTTGCAATCAATTATAAGTTGGGTGAGCAAGTGATGGTTCTAACCCAAGGTTCAAATTCCCTTGAAGTTGACGCGATATCAATTTAACAAGATATTCCTTTTGTTAATATTCGCACACGCTTTATCAAATTCTCTAGCGGGGGTGACAATAAGCCGCTGTAAGTACTCTCTCTGACATATGGATAAAAGCTTTCATTTCACTCCGCTCTTTTGAGTGTGAAGTACTTAGCAGATGAGTGTTTGAGTAAATTTATAATACAGTACACATTTTATTGAAGTTCATATAAGTTAATAATACTTATTATAAGTCCAAAAGTACCGCCTTAGTCTTAAAAATACGATATAAACTAAACTTATTCTTAAGATGAATGAAGAAATAACTGACAAAAGAGTGTGAATGAATGAAAGACCTCGTAATTCGATTACCAACTCAGCAGCCGCGCGCGCGGCAGAAGGTTGTGTCAAATTATATCATAATTCCATTGTAAAAACTGTTAACTGTATCGCGACGCCCTACAAAAAAATTTGCGCCGGGGTCTTGCCCTCCTCGCCTGTTTAATAACATAATAGCACAATTCCCTCGCCGCATGATTCAATTTGGATTTCCTCCAGCCTCCCCCGTGTAGTCTAAAAAATGACAACTTCATTATATTGTTCTCGGTCCCCGGGGTGACTTGTTTGCCAGAAGGATTATAATGATTAATTCCGTAAAATATTAATACGCCTCACACCCGCGCTGAACACTTGCCAATTTTTAGAAAGGGCTTATTGAGATTTTAATGCAAGTGCGCTTTTGTTTGGGATGATTTGTCAGCCTGTTGCGATTATCTTAATCGGGTAAAGCTGTGACGAAATTTGGCTCACGAATAAAATGTAGACTATCTCGTAGCTAAGTTCTATTATAAAAGATTTTGCTTAGGCAATTAATTTAAGCCAGGCCAAGGCTATGCAGTGAATTGCAGTGCAAACTAAAGGCTTTTTATGGATTCGTATTACTAATAATAATAATAATATAAATAATGCTTGACAATTCACAAACCATCATGTACCCCCAAGCTAAGCACAGCTTATGTTATGGGAACTGGATTACTGATATATGATACACTTAATACACTACAGATAGATATTTTTATTAAAAAATCCTGAACACCTTAAACAAATATCTGTAGATCATATAGACATTTGCCCCGAGGCGGGAATCGAACCCGCAACCTCTTGCGTCGCAGGCGGACCTTCGCCCGCTGCGCCACTTAGGTCGTCACAAAACAACAATCGTCTTTTTTAAACTTTCGCGATCACAATTCATTATTAACATACATATAACCGGGTATATATATATAGAACCGGGTAAAGGTAATTTACGCGATAAATACCCGGTTATATGTATGTTAAAAACAACAATCGTTTAAAAACTATGGTTATGAGCTCCTCTTCCAGTATCATTGGGATAGATTTCTGTCTTTTCTGGCAGTCCACTTCGGTCCTAAAAGTTTTAAGACCGACTAATGTAAATGGCGTAGCCATGATGTAGCCGTGAGGTGCCGGCAGTAGAATGTTACCCCTCCTCTCATGCCCGTGGATGCAGTAAGAGCCTGCTAAAGGATACCTCCGGAAGTTGGGTAGCAGCTTCTTTCCATGTATCAAGAACCCGCACTGCGCTCGCCAACCCGCCTGCCAAGCGTGGTGAGTATGGTAACTACCGCTTATAGAGATTCATGAGGGAGTTCAGTATTTGAGGTTTTACGGCTGAAATTATGATGAATGTACATGAAAGCAGTTATATGTTGGTATACATATAACTCCCTCCCAGCCATCTCAAAACCTCATTAAAAGATATGAAGTGCATTAAGCATTGTAAATTCTTTGCAATAGGCAGTTTCTTCGGGCCTCTTTGTCTGCGCTGAATAAAAACTTCATCTCTCTCCCTAAGGAATTTAATTTGGAGTAATGGAAGTGTTATATTGACTTAACAGGCCAGCGCGGCTCCCCTCGCTACAGTTACAGTTATTAAAATGTAGAAATTTATTATTAGCATTTCGCCGTTTCACTATTTACATTTTAATTTTATTTGTTCTGTGATTCCATTAGTCACGAGCTAATGCATTAATTCAATGAGTTCATAGCGATTGCGAATCCAAGAAGGATCAACTGAAATGTTGCCATTAATCAATGTTATATTCTGAGTAAGTCTGCCGTGGGGTGCCGGCAGTAGAATGTTACCCCTCCTCTCCTACCCGTGGATGCAGTAAGATGGGCAGCAGCGTCTTTCCGTATATCAACATCCCGTACTGCGCTCACCAACCCGCCTGCCAAGCGTGGTGAGTATGGCAAGTACCCTCATGGAGATCCATGAGGGAGGCCTTAGTTCAGTAGTGGACGTTTTACGGCTGAAATGATGATGATGATTATGATATTCTGAGTAATTTTGGGTTATTGATAAAGACTATGGATGAAGTTGTGGAATTCGTTAACGTTTGTTCTTATTTTATTAAACCCTTAATTAATTAAAGGTGTAATAAAATAATTAAATACCTAGATGTTAATGTTGGCCTGTTTTTAAATGGTTGCTTTTACGCAGTTTTAATGGAATCAAACTTAACTTTATTCTTCGAAAAATTTACATTTGATTTATACTAACCTATTTGATTTATACTAACCTATTTATTTTATTTATAGATTATTTTTTTTAAGTTTATTTTAAAAGTGGATTCAATTGCTATAATTAATATAGGTAGTCAATTTGCTTATAATTAAATTAAAATGGACATAATTTTGGCTTTTTGTATGGTCACGCGGATGGCACGGCTTTTCTAGAAAGTCGCTACGAACGAATGGCATACAAGTTCATGACGAGAGTTGGGCTAACCCATTTCATTCGTACATTCTATTCTCATTTTGGACTATTGAGTTAAGGCCTTAAAAAATAAATATGAGACGCTGTGCCTGAGGACTTTTTTTATATTAATTTTCCCATACACTCGCGTAGATTAGGTCTGTCCCTTAGATTACCATTATGAGTGTATCTGTAACCAATGAGAATTAATTTGTTAAATACAATGTTAATATTTTAAATGAGAAATAAAAACAATATTAAAACATCATAAAAGTGACATATAAAAATCTAAATTCATGTGTTTCTGATGGTTTTTCTAGCAGTCAAATAATAATAAACTGTAACTATCAAAGGCCACGATACAGAAAACTGTTTTACAATGGTTTAGATATTAACGTAAGAAGCAAAATAAAAATATATTTAAAAACCAAGAGATACATTTAATCGTCACCCTAAAACAGAGGGGATATTTTTTTTAAATTCGTGTAACAAGGCACACTTGCACCCGCGACCCCGAGTATATCATTTATAGTCCTTTTGTCGCCGAAATTATATTTACAGAAGTGAGCAGACAATTTCACGCTCTCTTCCCCGCACCCCAAAATGTCGGACTAATCAGTGAATATTGGCGTAGTGTGGACTTGGTCTAATATTTAAAAGCTAAGCATAGTTTCAGAAATCGAGTATCGAGGAGGAACATAAAATATTTAATTATGACTTAGATGAGAGCCCCAACACGGTGAGGCGCCGCGGCAGATCGAAGAAGCGATGGCGTGACGAGTTAGACCAACATAACAGCGCATGGGTCGAATTGACGGCGGATCGGGATGCATGGAGAGTTGGAGGGGAGGCCTTTACCCAGCAGTGTAACACTTATGGCTAATTGTAATTGTAATGGCTTAGATTATGGGAGATAATACCTATTTATAGAAACACAGTAAGTGAACCTAATCATTTTAAGTCGGCATAATGTCCTACATAGTAGGTACTATTACATGAGGAATCCCCGTATTTTCAAAATGAATAGTTTGTCTCTCGTTAGTTTTGAAAGTAACGCCTTTTGGTTATTGATGTAAATATTGAGATTAAGATAGAAAAACTGTCCACTGAAGCAAGTCTGTCTACTATACAGGTTTTAACCCGTCGTCATGGGGGCTGGGTCAAAATGACCCGGGACTTTTTTGTTAGCTTACAGATTGGTAAATATGCAAGTGACGTTGCCGCTCTTCTCAGTAGCTGGAGTCAATGAGTTACGCTAAGCATTGTTTAAAATGTATTAGTTGGACGGCGACCGTGCTTAGAGCTAAGTGCGTCCAAGTTTGAAAAGGTATATTTGCCCTGAACATGTTGTACCTTTCTGCGGTGATTGCATTTACAACGATGATTCTGATTAGTTTTAAGTTAGTATTTTTAAAGATGTCTTAGTTAAGTTTATAAAAGTGTCATAAAAATCAAAGAATACTTCATCATCATCATCATCATTCCAGCCGTAAAAAGTCCACTACTGAACAGGCCTCCCTCATGGATCTCCATGAGGGGTAGTTGCCATACTCACCACGCTTGGCAGGCGCAGTACGGGATGTTGATACACGGAAAGACGCTGCTGTCCATCTTCCGGAGGTATCCCTTAGCAGGCTCTTACTGCATCCACGGGCACGAGAGGAGGGGTAACATTCTACTGCCGGCACCCCACGGCTAGCTGCCGGCACCCCACGGCTAAAGAATACTTATTAATGGTAAAAAGTGAGATTACGCTAAGAAATGCCAATTTTGTTGATTTTTTACGTGTTGTTTTTGAAGAGGTCTAAAGTTATATTAAAATACTCTGGTAATACAAATTTTAGTTTAATTTACTAAAACATAAAACAATAAAGCTGTACTCTTGTGTAATTTCTTTTAAAAATGTATAAATATCGTTAGTCAAAGTATCGGGTAATGATGACCCACCCCCACGTCCGTGTAGTTATTTTCCACCCCCCTGACGCCGGGTTAAAATACTAAGAATGTCTTCAAAATGTTTTTCTCATTAGACTATCCACACTAAGCCACCCTGCCATCCCAGTACCAATAAAAGGGTGGCACACATGAGCGTGAAAGATTGTCCACATGTTGTGGACTGCGTAGGCCCGCGACGGCGATCTGCTTATCAGCGACGCATCAAATCAGCTGATACGACGTCATTTCCGTTTTACCTCTAATGTATCACTGTGATTGCGATATTATAGGTTCTATATTGAAGGGGAATTGATTAATATTGCCTCGTTGTTTTGGTTTCATTTGTATTGCCTAAGGCCTTAACACACTCGTCAAAGGAAGATAGACTTATTTTGCAATATGTTTTCTTGAGCAATGCAAAATAAGTCTATCTCCCTTTATGTTGTATTAAGAATATCTTAAACACTTTCCTATCTCACGGGCTATCAAATGGTTCTAAAATAATTTGTATACAAACGTTTCAGTGACATAAATCCGTATTCATTGAAGCATTGCGACCCCGCAGCATAGAGTCGCGTGTCTTTTTCCTGAATTTGACAAGCAAATAAATGGCACGATCAAAGCTCATAGAGCCTAGAAAAATATCGTTTGGATAGGGGCGGGCACTCCGTGGAAGACGGATCAGCGGAAGCGGATGTAGCGACAGAGAGGAAGCGATGCACGGCGCCGGATGAGCCCACTTCCGGTGTGCGCAACGCCTTCACTTATCTCAGCGGGGCGCGTAGAAATTGCCCTGTGTTACGTCATATTTGCGTAAATATCATAATGTATAGGATAGATCGTAAAATTAATGACCTATATCGTAAAATATATTATCAAATATAAATGTAATATTGTTAAGAATACATGTCAAATCATTTGTTGTATATGTAACTGTTTAGGATTCTTTACAATTTATCAGGACTTTTCTTTAACTTCTACGGTCTACAGTCGTTACTCCTTTTGATTAAAACAAAAACAACCCAAATTATTTGTAACATTTGTTTCTACCGTTATGCCCGTACAAATCATAGATTCGGATCTAAACAAGTTGATAACGTATCAAATAATAAAAACTGACATAAAAACACAAAAGTAGTTATGATACGAGCTGCGGTTAACAAGTCATTTCGAGGCAAATCGGATCGCGTGTTACTAAAATTAATTTAAGTCGGTGTAGGGGTGTGTAAGAACGAACATTCATCAACTATATTGTGGTTAATCAACTTTGATTGTTGATTAAGTTGAAGCTACTTGAACATACATACATTTTAGAACAATTGTTTAAGAACTCATTCGAAAATCAATTACTAACAATCTTTTCACATCGCGGCATGCGTATGTTTTTGAAATAAATTGGGTTTTCACACCTATTATCGAATTAATGATTGAATTAGATGATTTAATCATGCCGTGGGGTGCCGGCAGTAGAATGTTACCCCTCCTCTCATGCCCGTGGATGCAGTAAGAGCCTGCTAAGGGATACCTTCGGAAGATGGGCAGCAGCGTCTTTCCGTGTATCAACATCCCGTACTGCGCTCGCCAACCCGCCTGCCAAGCGTGGTGAGTATGGCAACTACCCCTCATGGAGATCCATGAGGGAGGCCTGTTTTCTGTAGTAGACGTATTACGGCCGAAATTATGATGATGACATCAATTAAAGATGATTTACTGCGTTAGAATCAAAATAATAAAAACAAATGGGTAAATATGTACAAATTGGCGGTCTCATTGGTCAGAACAATTTCTTTGATAGATGATTCATTTGATTTCAGCAACTAGTATTCTTTTTCTACGCGACGACGTTGCCGTGTCTGGCACAATATCTAAACCATCAAGTTAAAAACAGATAAAAAAATATATACAAGTATGAAGATGGCTATGCCGCGGGTTTTCTTACCGTGTTCCATTCACTGAAATACTCGTAGCCCGTGATATTTTTCAAAACATAATCCATTAATGCACGGCCGGTAACGATACCATTTCTTTTTCTATTTTCGAAAAGTTGGTTAATATCTTCTCTCAGAATTAGTTTTCATTTAACTACTGAAGTAATGAAGAAGCGATGCATGGCTGAGTGCAGAACTGTGTTGTATAAACAACTTCACAAAGTTTTACTAACTATCTGCGACAAAGGTACCAAACTAATTTTGCTTGCACTGAACTATAGTGATATGGATCGACTAGGTTTACAAAGTTTTGGTACCTATTTTGAATCCTACCAAAATCTACAAGACCGAATATTCAATGGGTTTTGAGTGAAAAAACAATGTACGAACGTTAGTTTATTGGGATAATCCAGAAAAAAAGATAACAATTATGTTAGATTTCACAAAAAACTCCTTGATAATATTCCCCAAGGATATGTTTAGCCAGATTACACAGATGCTTGAAATCAAGTCCGTAGTCACCAAAAATCTTCTTAATTTCGATAAACTTAGGGTTTTTCGACATCTTCTTCATGATTTTCATGAATTCCGGAGAGTTGATGGTTCTGAATAGTTCAGATACTTCCGGGCTTGTCTCTAACTTACTTTCGAAAAGTTTTTTCATTTCTTCCAAAGGCAGAGTTGCGATTACGTCTTCAATAAGTCCTGTGAGTCCTTTACCTTTTGCGCCTAATCTCGGGGAGACTGTGAGTTTAGATTTTTCATACGGGGGTAATAGTAGAGCCGTGTTGATGAAATTGATAGCTGGTTCGACGTCATATCCATTGTCGGCTAGGAACGTGAATGCCTAAAATAATAAGACAAAATCAGCATTAAGTTAGCTAGATCATGGTAAACTTACTGACGTAGATAGATCTTGTATGGATAGATGGAATCTTAATCCATAAAAAATGGTACATATGCGTTACACTTACCTCTTTAAATTCAGCAAGTGACTCGAACTCCCAAACGATCTGCTTGAATTCGTTACTCCAAACAAAAGTCGTGAAATTTTGAACTTCAGGATCATTCAAATACGGGATCTTAGCAGGTAGTATTTTGTCTATTTCTACCAGTGCTATGAAGTCAGCAACATGTTCAGCCCATGTAGATGATATTCTAGCATCAGGATAGAACAATTCAATCCTTAATTCACTTTGAGAAAAAGGAAAACTTGACACAAAGTGTCCATGGAAACTAAGAACTAAAAGAAAAGCGATGCTTGAGATTTTCAACATCTTGCCCACACTAATCGTATGAAGAACTGTAGTTTACTTCGACTGAAGAGCCATTTTATATTGTGAATCGTTGTTACGAAATAATCATAATAAGGTCATGATGTTTATGTTGTGTTTATTTTCAAAACAATAGGGTTTATCTGAGGAATGCGGATTAGATAACTTAATAATGTGTTTACGTAAAGATAAATAAATTGTAATTATATATTCCTCAGGAGTCTCTATAAGCTTATCTATTCCATACACGTGTGATTGGGTCATCTTTTTCACTAAATCGTTAATCCGTCGATACATTTATATTTACGCAACATGATGGTAATAAATATTGCTATTGGTATTTTCCATGGCCGAGGTTTATAAATCTATCTATAAGCACCTAGACTTTTATCATTTTGTTGAAAATCTTTTTTTCTGTCATTTTAGAAGAAGAATAAGAAGAAGAAAAACATTTATTTACCACACGCACAATACAATACAACCACAAAGAAAATAAAAATGAAAATTACAAATATAAACAAAGAACACAAAACACAAATAAAACTTAATAAACATTAAAATACGGATAGGAGGAAGGGTGCGGGTAAATGGGTCCCCAACTCAGCATTGTGCAGCACCTGGCCAGGCTCAGATGCTACGCGGGTTTCACCCCGGGTGATTTCACGACCACGGAGAAGAAGGAGACAGGAAAGGAAAGAATAAACGGACGGCCAAACAACATCAAACTCAAACAAACAATAAAACCGTATGCAAACAGAACAAAATAACAAATTACATAGAGATAACAAATTACAGTACATTTATGAAAAAGAAAATGAAAAGAAAATCCATCACGCTCAAAAAGCTGCCAGACAGGCAACACCAGGATTATGTCTATTTGTCAGCCAGCCGCGCCAACATATTATAATATTATAAAATAATATAAAATATTGTCATGGGTCGCCGGCAGTAGAATGTTACCCCTCCTCCTATCTCACATCCGTGGATGCAAGAGCCTGCTAAGAGATACCCTCGGAAGATGGGCAGCAGTATCCTTCTGCATATCAACATCCCATATTGCACTTACTAACCCGCCTGCTAATTGCAGTAAGTATGGCTACTACCCTTCCTGGAGATCAAAGAGGGAGGCCTGCGTTCAGTAGTGGGTGTTATACAGCTGATAAAATATTATGGAATAATATAAAATATTGCCATGGATCACCGGCAGTAGAATGCTACCCCTCCTCCCATATCACACCCGTTTTCACTTCAATTCTCTTTCATCTCACGATGAGATATAGTCATCGCATCAGAGTTACAAAGCCAGCTTGCTAGTTTGTGTGGATCGTTACAATAAATGCACTGTCAAGACATGAATTGGCATGATAATATCCAGAGGTTTACTTGATAGGCAATATTCCGAGCACTTAAGCATGATTGCGCAAGTGCAATGAGCAGAACTGACAATCGTGCGACCGAGATCGGACGCTGTCCATCTACTCGACATGGCTGGAGGGCCTACTTCAACAAACTGGAAATTACTAAGTAATTTTCTATTACAGGCAACGATTACATAAAAAATATATACCATGTATATGCCGTGGGGTGTTGGCAGTAGAATTTTGCCCCTCCTCTCTTGCCCGCGTATGCAATAAAATCTGCCAAGGAATACCTCCGGACGATGGGCAGCAGTGTCTTTCCGTGTATCTACATCACGTACTACGCTCGCCAAGCGTGTATGCGTGCGATTATGGCAACAACCCTGCCATGATATTAGAAATCCATAAGGGAGGCCTCTATGTCCATCAGTTGGCGTTGAGTTCCACGGCTGATATAATATACCACAAACAAAAGAGTGCAATGTATTTATGTTCCTAATAATTACTGTCTGATGGCGTCATAAGTTCTCATGCCAAGAGTTGTACAGAACCCTTTCGATCCAATAACAGGACAAAGGTAGAACGAAACAATGACATTCATGTTATAAGCAGTAGCTAAATTTCGTCGAATTCCAAAATTGTTGGTTATTTAACAAAATACCCATAACTACCTAGACACTAATATTCAAAGAAATTATCGACACAACCCGACGCGGACGGTGCACAGTTTAAATTGGCATTTTATATTCATTGTAATGGAATTTAAATTGCTGCAAGGGATAGCTTCCTTAAAACCATTTTAAACTCGTTTACTGTGAGTAAACTCTCGGTATAGTCACGAAGTTTCATGGTATTTATTAATTTGTCGTTGTTTCAGTACTCGCCAGTATCGGCGACAAGTTGCTGGTAGCGAGGGAACATTATTTTAGTTTAAACTGGTCTTGTTAAGTTTACTTTTGAGTATATATACTCTATTATAACTTCCTATTATTTTATGGTTCTGGTGTTTTGTAGAATTAATATGACTCTTGAACAGTACGTACTTTTAGGTTCAGAGACTTGTTGGTAACTGCAGTCTGTTGTAGAAGTTGGAGTTTATGATTACTGTTTATCATTATTTCGGTTTCGTGGTTTTCTGAGTCATTTTAGCATATTTAGTGAGTTTGTAAGGCTGACTTGGTTGCCTTCTAGGCAGGTTGAGGGCTGTCACCTGGCGCGGCTGCCGGGGTGAGGATAGATAACGCGGCGCGTGCCCCGCAATCCAATGACTCCAAACGGCCTAAACATTCAAATTGCAAACCGCCCGCGCCCGCCCGTATCAAATGTTGTTTTATAGCTAATTCCCAAATTCGGTTATGGCCTATAAACGATCCAATGGAATAATTTAAACGTGAACCCGCCTGTATAATGTGCGCACTTTACTCCAAAATTAGGTATTTGTATGTGAAATGCGTTCGGTAAACCTACCATTGATTTTATTTTCTGCGGATCTCCGTGATAGATATCTCGAATGAAAGTTATTTTATTGAGAAACTCGGAGCTCAGGTAGGTATTAGACTGTCTTTCTTTGCGAGTACATAACTCTCCTAATGGCCATGTGTTTAGCCAAAAGGTGTCATAAAAAAACTCATTTCTATGCAACGACTTAAAATGAACATGTGAAATACATTAGTAAAAAGCATTAAATTGGTACTTTCGTGTGTTTTGAAACGGTAATATTATAAACTGGTTTTAAAGCTTTTCCCTTGTTTCCGAGCTAATTTCCAGACGGACATTTCCGCCCATTCAATATGAACTATTGTTCATTGGTTCACTTCGTTTTGCAAGACAATCGGCTAAATTGCTTGACAGTTTAGCGGGACTATCTGTATCTTCTAATTTTCCTTGTGAATTGTTGGAGTGAGACGATGTTTTTGAAAAAACTCTTGCTATATTGAGGTACCTAAAAGAGAGTGTTTTACGTCAAACAAAGATAGTATTTTACGCAGATAAATCGTTATAAGTGGATATTTAGTGTTTTTTAGCAAAACCTTTTGAGTCAATAAGGGCACCTTTTGAAACTATCATGGTTGTAAACACTATATATTTACCTTTTTGTTTTTATACGACGAAATGACGAGACAAGTTGAAGAACCACCTGATGTTAAGCGGTAACCTCTACCTATACCTAAAGAGTGCAATACCGCGGTGATCACGACATTATACCAAAGATATCCCGGACATCAGCCTGTACGAGATCAGGATGGGCCTGAAACAACTTAAGAACGACAAGCCGCCGGGGGAGGACGAAATCACGTCAGAGCTTCTGAAAGCGGGTGGATCACCGATACTTAAAGTCCTTCAGAAGCTCTTCAACACAATTGCTTGAAAGTATCACGCCAAAAACATGCAACAAAAGTGTCGTGGTACTTACTGTTCTTTAAGAAAGGTGACAACACCTTGCTTAAGAACTACATACCGATCTCGATTTTGGGTCATGTTTATAAACTGTTCTCAAGGGTCATTGCAAATCGCCTCGATCGAAGGTTTGATGACTTTCAGCGTCCTGAAGAAGCCGGGTTTTGAAAAGGCTACAGTACCATAGATCATATTCATACGCTGCGGCAAGTAATACAGAAGACAAAAGAGTATAACTTGCCGCTATGTCTCGCGTTTGTGGACTATGAGAAAGCCTTCGATTCGATCGAAATATGGGCGGTGCTTGAGTCTCTCCAACGATGCCGAATTGACTATCGGTATATAGAAGTGTTTGTATAGAAATGCCACTATGTCAGTCCGAGTACAGGAACAGAGTTCGAAGGATATTCCTTTAAAAAGAGGCGTAAGACAGGGAGACGTTATTTCTCCGAAACTGTTTACGACCGCTTTGGAAGATGCCTTCAAACTCTTGGAATGGAAAGAACTAGACATCAACATTAACGGCGAATATATGACTCACCTTCGGTTTGCCAACGATATTGTGGACATGGCAAAGTCGATGGAGGAACTCGGCACGATGCTCAAAGGCCTCAATCGAGTCTCCCAACGGGTAGGCTTTAAAATTAACATGGACAAGACGAAGATAATGCCGAACGTCCATGTTGTGCCTGCACCAGTTATGGTTGAGAACTCGGCTCTCGAAGTTGTCGAAGTTGTCGATGCGTATGTATACCTAGGACAAACAGTCCAATTAGGTAGGTCCAACTTCGAGAAAGAGATCAGTCGACGAATCCAACTCGGATGAAAAGACGTTGCGTGCCAAACGCTACCGTTTGGCACGCAACGTCTTTTCATCCAAAATTCCTCAGTGCCTTAAGACGAAAGTCTACAATCAGTGTGTGTTACCAGTGATGACATATGGAACCGAGACGTGGTCATTCCCGATTGGCCTCATGAATAAGCTCAGAGTTGCTCAACGAGCTATGGAAAGGGCTATGCTCGGGGTTTCTTTACGGGATCGAATCAGAAATGAGGAGATACGTAGAAGAACTCGGGTCACCGACATAGCCAAGCGGACATAGCACGTTGAAGTGGCAATGGGCAGGCCATGTAGCTCGCAGGACAGATGGCCGATGGGGCCGAAAAGTTCTCGAGTGGAGGCCACGGACCGGCAAACACAACGTAGGACGTCCACCAACAAGATGGGCTGACGACCTGGTGAAGACCGCAGGTCGACGGTGGATGCAGATCGCTTCCTACCGCAATAACTGGAAATCCATGAGGGATGCCTACTACGGCTGAAATGATGATGATGATGATTTATGGGATGCGCCAAAATATCAGAAAAATGAAAAAGGCACAAATCATGGTAAATATCCTGCAGATATTGCATATAATAAGGAAACCCCTCGGTGGCCTAAGTACCTGCTATTGCTCTACCTAACGCCAATATTCGGTTGCCGGATTAGATCCATCCACAATCACCAATTGTAACGGGGCCCTAATGTCGAAAATTTAATCACCACAAATCGAATGCTACCTATTTATGAAGACGAATGACTTAGCAGAATTTTAATACGATTCACACGTTAGCAGTTATAGTTAGTTAAGTTTTTATATCGATACATTTCACGGTGAGATCTATTCAAGTCTTATTATATTAAATGTGATACCACACGGCTGGTGATGGGATCTATTATTGTTGATCCACGGATGAATATTCAATCGATATGCTACCTCACTTCCACTTGATGGGTTCTATACGGTTAGAGTCATTAGTCACACTTTTATAAAGCTAGTTATAAAACTATAAATCGATTACAATATTCCTAAAAGTAGGTATTAGTAAACAAGGAAGAGATTCAAACAATGGGAGTCACTATTTGTAACTCTACACGAAGAAATTCTACAGCAGTATTTGCAGGGGTTGATTTAGTATAAAAAAAAACAAAACATAATCACAGCGCAGAAGCGCTTTAATTATAAGGCTCTTTCGACTAATCTATACAAAACACAGAAATCAAAGTATCTGTGGAGAAGCCAGTATTTTCCAGTCGGGATAAAATGAGTGCAAAGTGCATACAGAATCGTGATGTGGCCTTTTAATCGGTTTCACGTTCATTCCCGCGCTAGTTTTTGTATTCGAATTTCACTTTGCCAATCTGCGGGCTTACTGTGGACCGGGACGTTCGCTTCGTGGTGCCGGAAAATAGGCTATGAGCCGTTGGCATAGGATACATTTCTGTTGAGTATGTAGGAGAGTACTGAAGAAATAAGATAAAGAGGCGGACCCATTTTGTTTTGCTGCAACCTGGCTCCAATTTACGCGAGGCGAGGTGGCCATTAGCATAAGTCCTGCGCGAACGTGATGTGCGCGCGATTCGCTGCGCGGGCGCCGGCCGTGACGCGGCGCGCCCGCGCACCGGCCGGTGTAATTGCACCCCGACGACACATTTGTTTACTATTGTAAGCGTGAAGATGCCATCGCGCCGCAACACTATAGCCAACTTCGAATTAGCGAGCTAAACGCTCACAACTTGCTTTCTTTTAAATCCTCATTTGCTACCGAAAGTACGTCGTATGTTTAAATAGTACTTTAATTACCTTTTCGTATTATTTCTTAACCATATTTCTTTTACCGTTTACACATATCGTGTACGTCGTGTATACCTACCAGTGTATACTTTACGTGAAATAGATATGATGGAAATCTGTAATATGTTTCGCCAGATGCAGTGCAGGGTTATTTATGGTTAGGAATTAAATGCATGCCTATTAGGTACTTGTATTAGTGATTTAACTGGGAAGGATGCTATTCGATGTTATTAAAGACGCTATTGACCACGTTAATAGTACAAACATATTTATCGATATAGTGATGCAGCATCTCTTTCTTGATTGCCTATCTGTTATGTATATCGTCAGGTGTGGCTTCGACTTCAGGGTTATCAGCCGAGTTCTGTAGTTAATAAAATATGCGTTATGACGCGAGGAGTGGAAAGACAAAAGGGAGGTGTTTTCCGAGTAGTAGCTAGTAATAACTAAAAATAATAATGAAGTATTATTATTTTAAGCAACAATAGGCTTATACTCAATTGTTGTGTTATCTTATTATCAAAAATGCCAAGTCTCCATGATCACAATATTTTATCAATTTATAATAATACCTAGTAGGTATGAAGAAAATTTTATATGAAATACTACCTCTAGATATAAATAAATAAATACTTTCTTGTGCATTTTATAATACATTTAATAGTAGCAAAAGTACAACAACGCGATGATAGTTATGAATACTACCAATTAAAATAAAGATATCACGCACAAAATATATTTTGAGGCAGTTATTTTTATTTATTTATTTATTTTTATTTATTAGGGAAACAAACAGTACGTATTTCTTAAGACTAGAGATAAAGTTAGACAATACAAAAACCAGCACAGTTTCCGCCATTAGGTTGTACAGTTACAGCAGGTGAACAGTAAAAAAGAAGAAAAATAAAAATTTCAATGATAAAATACAACTTTAGAGACATTAAATTATGCATTAAACAAGACCTTAAATAAATTAAATAAGACTAAATTGTGGCAAAGCTCCTTCAAAATTTATCTTTTTAAAAATAGTCCATTTTAATGAAATGTGTGTAGGTAAGTCACAGAAGCTGTTTATCTGTTGTGTAATAAATAAGTAATAAGTGAGTGGCAGCCCTGATACACTAACAGGTACCTGCGCACGCGCTCGCTCGCAAACCATCATTAGAATGTAGCATCTCGCGATTTTCCTACTATAGACGCTGTAATGTCCATAAAAACTACTCTGGAAAAACGTACCGCATAAAAATATTGGATCCTTTCCTATAAGCCAGTGCCATTTCTGAAAATCATACGGAGCCCGTCGAAGCAAGTCCAGTCACATATTTTGCCATACGCAGCCGCGGTAACGAATGCAAGAAGGATTTTAAAACTGCTAATGTGATTCTCGCAATATACGGATATGTATCCAGTATTTTTGCATACCTGCATGCGTTTGCGAATTATGCTAATTATTTTAAGTGGTACTGTTTGATGGAACAGAAATCAGCTTTGAAATAAGGTTACTTATTCTTCTAATAAGCGTAATGTTGGCGTATTTCATCAATACAAATAAGCAAATCATCTTCTACCAGATTAACCTATTGGTCAAAAACTTTTCTTAAAGATCTAAAAATCCTAATCAAATCTAGAAAAAATCTGCATTCTAAATTAGGACTAAAGTCAACTCGCATAACTCTATCCAAACATGTAGCTGTTCGAAAATGGTCGTTCGAATGCCGGCAAAAAATGAAATTGTGTATGATTATAAACGAATGCCAGTTATCGCCGTTATATGACGTCCCGTTTGCGGCAGGCATCATACTGTGCAAGAAAAACAACAAAAAGTTGCATTTCAATAGGTACTTCCAAAGTGGGAGTGGGAGACGGTCATTAGATCCGTGCCATAACCGATACCCACATCCTGAATAGGTAGGTGGCGAAGCGTGCCCTGCAGAGCATTCCTTATTGCGAGATTTGTTCATTCATCTGTTGAGTTTTATTTATTTATAATATCTAAGCGAAATAACGGAACATGATATGCTCCTGATCCCGCGCAATCGAGTTGAAGTTTCAAAGATGGTAGCGATGATTGCTGGTAGGATACTCTACTATGTCACCTTTTAATTTCCGAGTAAAAAAGGTAGTCCCCATACTCACCACGCTCGGAAGGCATGTTGACGAGCACAGTGCGGGATAATGATACACGGAATGACGCTGCTGCCCATCTTACGGAGGTATCCCTTGGCAGATTCTTACTGCATCCACGGGCAAGAGAGGAGAGTCAACATTCTACTGCCGGCACCCAAGATATGTGCATATGCAAATTACATAAATAGCAACTGCATAAATTTTCCATAAGTTTCAATATCGGAACCAACAAATCAGTATACCATACGAGAATGTGTCGGAATGTTAAACAACGTAATTACATCTACATTATTAAATCATCTAATTAATAAACCAAGCCATGACATGTGAACGCTACAGAATGCCAGCGACATTAGAAAGCTCACGAATATATTTCGTATTGCAGTCACGACGCACGATTGTTAACTGCAAGGTGGTTAGGGAAACAAAATAATAATTAGGCAAAACAGCCTTCCGAAAACCGTGAGACTTCGAGCTACGGGGTGGGCGATCGGTATACAAATTAAAATTGTCAGATGGTCAAGTACTCTCACGGAAGCGATTACCTCCCTAAGACAATAGCGGACAAGACATGCATCTATTACCCTTTTTAAGCCGGTAACTGACTGATGCCCTTTGTTATAGCCCTCGATAATGAACGATCCCGATCGCGTAAACATTGTGTTTCGTATTTCAGTCACGTCAGTCCGTGTCTTGTAGTTTTGTAATTACGACAATAACTGTTTATGCTTGAAATTGTTTACATTGTGATTGTTCACTGTTTCTACACGCTTGAGTTTTTTTCATTAAATGTATGTTTATTTTCTCCAAATCCAAATGTTATTTTTTTACGTTTTACTTGAAATCTTGGCTTTTTTATTAACATTTATGATGTACATTCGACATTCGGCAATGCACGTCACATCCTTTTTTAGGGTTTTGTAGTAAAACAAGAAACCCTGAGAGTTTCGCTTTGTCTGTCGGTCTGACTGACTGTCTGTCTGTTTCTCTGTCTGTCTGTCTGTTTCTCTGTCTGTCTGTCCGGAAAATAAAGAAAAATAATTAATTTACACCATACCTTCCATACACCTAAGGTAGGGATGAACTTTTTTTCATTATCATCCCATCGTGTGGAATCGTTAAATAGGTATTTTAAAATCATTTAGGGGTTGCAAAGACAATTTTTCGATTTGGGTTTACGTTTGCGAAATATTAAAATTTTAAACTTTTTCTTGAGCGTATAGTAATTTTCAGGTTTCAAACATCACGCCTACAATTATAACCTCTATCACTATACTTCTCATTCCAAAAGCAAGTTTTGTGCTCAATCAAATATCATTTGATATTCTGTCAAAATTAAGTGCAATAATGCAACTCGCTTCGGAGGGCGAACAAATAAATGACTGACATCGAAATGTACTTGTGCGCCCCTGCGACGCTAAGCCCTATGCAAAATAAAACACTCCATTGACATCTCTCTGAAATGTATTAAAAATTCAGCCGACTTTAACTTTAAACAGGGGTTAAACGATTGGGTGAAAGGATTGCTTTATACTTTCGGATTATCTTTACGATATATAAGTGTTTATTGTTCTCCGTTTGCAGCTGAAATGTTTTTAGATTATTTTCATTCGTGGAAACTATATAGTTACGGTAGTATTTTACGTACACAAATACTCTTTGAAACGTTTACTGAGATGGCAATTTATCGACAATCTAATATTTGGACGCTAAATAATAAAGTAACCAAAAAGAACCAAATTATCTAATATACTCGCTATGCATTCTTTAATAACCTGTCCCACAGCTGGAAAAATGTTTCCCCAATAATTTTCACTCAGTTAGGTCCCAGCAAAATTAATTTTAATTAGTACCTATTTACAATTATCTTAACATAAACTATCTCAACTCCAATACAAGTGAAATCAAACAAAACAAGAACCAGGGCGCACAAATCTTATGAATGAATTTCATTGTAACATTTTAGCAAGATGGCGGGTTATCTGTTTATGATGATTAGGTGGTCGGTTGCCAGGCAACGGGGTGGCAGTGGTCAACCGGGCGTCCGAGGGTGGTCCGTTCCTCATACTAGAGTCATTCGTGCGAGCACATACCCTCCGACCCTGATAATTATTCTCGTTGTATAGACCGTGTTAAGTTTAATGTTACTTATGCTTAGTCGCCAAATTCTACAATGTTGGGCTTTGAAATGAGGCGGATTATATTGCAGAGAGTTCCTCGTAAAAGAGCTTGGGAGAAACCTAGAAAAGTGTATACGAATTTAACCTTTTATTAATCCATAGAATATTTTTTTCATCAGCCCTATCCGCTCTGATAGTACAAAGATTAGCAAGCTAGACTCTACAGCCACGTTGTACTGGTATATGTTAGTATTGTTATTATTCTTGATCTATAATTGTCCAATCTCAAATTGTGAAACATAGTATTATAGTTTTTTTTCTTTTTGATGACGCTTATAATAACACTTAAATCTCAGCTGCCTCTTCTCCGGTCGACTATCTGAATCTGGCCAAACAATGCAACTAAAAATGAAATTACCTTTTTTATATAATTTTATAAGGTTTCAGAGGCATATTTTGTTACATATTTTACATTTCACTTTCTCCATACCATTATTTCAAAACTGCGCTTATGAGTCTGATGTACAATATTCTTATATAAGTGTTTCACTCTTGTCGGGCCAACTAATGCATTATCTCTCCAGGACAGCCAGCAGGACATATTCTTACTGCATCAGTTATTTATCTTCATTACTTTTCACCCGTCAATATCCCGTAAGAACTAAATCTCAGAACTAAGACTATTAAAGCCGCAATAAAAAAGAAGCCCGGAAGGAGGTACGTTGTAGGTAATATTGTTGTGCACCAAAACATCCAATCACGGCAGTTTTTACTACATTATCTAGATATAATCGTTTGAATGTAGCTATCATGCCGCATAATAGCCAGCATTAGCCGTTTTAAAATGCAATAAACTATCGCAATATCGAGTGCGTTCAACTCGAATGGTACTATTATTAAACGGAATTCGATTTAAAGCCGAACCCTCCTCGTCGTTTGTGAAATTGACATTTATTCTTCGTTTTTCATTGTAGCTGCATTCGGTCCGATCTATTGTTAATTAGCTAAAGCGGCCTTTGGGCGAGCAGTGCTGGCTCTGCCGCTCTGTTCTATCATGATATCACCTTGCAACAAGTGTAATTCACATGTGCTTTGTTTTTTGCATTCACTTTGCTAAAGCAGTGAGCATTTTGTTTTGTTTTTTGCATTATTTGCAGACTTTTTTGATTTGAAAACTTCTAAAGAATTGGTTAGAATCATGATGATAGATATTTTAATATCAAATACAAACATGATATATTTCATCTTTTACTAGGTACATATTAATCAAAGGTATATTATTCGTATATATCTATATTCAGTTAATTGGGTAACTTGTCAATAACGCTTATCTCCTTCAATACATAAGTAGTGTGTTGTAACATTCTATCATATGTTCATTAAAAAAAGATACTATTTTATTAGCATCAGAATAATCGTACTCTACTAAAAAACCGTAAAGTAATGTTTACTTTACGGTTTTTGGTAGAGTACGATGATACAAGAGCGCAGTAGCGCCGACCTTGCAGCGGCTAATAGCGGAACTATGGTTAGAAAGAATGTTTACGGTATCTCGGACAGGTAACGCCATCTATTGATGAATAGAAATAAGACCAGGCGCGGAATCTCGAAATTCGTTTATTTTGTTAGAATTTTCAAAGATTAGCAGAGATAATAGATGGTTTCGATTTGAAATTAAATTAATAAGACATTTAATGTTAAAACGACATGACAAAAAACGAGGGATACCTCCGGAAGATGGGCAGCAGCGTCTTTCCGTGTATCAACATCCTGTACTGCGCTCACCAATCCGCCTGCCAAGCGTGGTGAGTATGGCAACTACTTCTCATGGAGATCCATGATATAGGCCTGTGTTCAGTAATGGACGTTTAACGGCTGATATAATGATGATGATGATTGTATTTAGCCACTAAATGCATTTAAGGAGAATAACGATCTTGGTGAAAATCGATTTTATAAGCCATCATTAATTAGCAAAACTTGCAAGTGCACTACGATTTGGTGGTTGCTATACTGATAATAAATCCTATCAATACAAAACTAAACGCACATAATATCATCACATATGTAGTAGGCACATTGGAACCCCCACCGAAGCAAATTATTTATTCGGCAACAAAATAACGCAATTTGAACTCATTATGCACACTCATACCGAGTCGCTAAAATGTTCGAATCGACATAGTGGAGAGGCGACGTTATTACATACGAGAGTTATTCACTCCCCATCAGGCACTCTAGAGTTGGGACTTTGGACCCTGAGAAAAGCCGGAAAATTTGTAATAAACTGTTATTTCAGAAAAGACATGAGTTGCTAAAATTTTCGAATCTACAAAATGTGGAAAGTCGACGTTATTACATGCGAGTGTTTCTCAGGCAGTCTAGAGTTGGGACTTTGGACCCAGAGTAAAGACGAAAAATATTAAATCCTCTCGCAAATTTTTATACGACTTAATATAGAGACGAGCTAAAGGCCCATCTGATGTTAAGCGTTAAACTCTAACTATTACAACTGCAATACCGCGGTGATCTAGACACGCGATAGTGTGTCCAGCCAAGTTTACTAAGCACGTGACCAACGCTGCATTGCATTGCACTTGTCACCATGAAACATGAAGTTGCAGGGTCTCACGTGCCCGTAATTTAACCGGACCGGTTAAATTACGGGCCTTACCCTTCAAACCGGAACACAGCAATGCAGACATAGTAATGTCCCGCCAAGCAGTAGCTTGGCGGAAGAAATACCTAGGCACAGTGGTAGTACTTCCCAGGATAAACTCTTTACAAGAAGCTCTACCAATGATGGTGGTCATGTCTTGACCCCTCATAGAAGCATTTTCTTCCGTACGACATTGCGCCATCTGCTTTGACTTCAGCAACATGCACTTCTAACAAGTTGATGTCGAGTATGGCGCGGTTCTGTTCTGACCAGCGCATTAGACTCCTCCATCTCGGTCGGTCTCTTCCCCAAAAATAAATGCAATGTAAATGATATTTCAATATGGAAATAATTTGTCCCTTTATTTTATTTCATAAGTAAGAATCAAAATCCGCGGGCAACTCTACCGAGGCCTCGATTAAAGCAGTAAATACTTTGAGATTAATTATCTCGTAAACAGTCGGAGCCGGCGCGTTCGCTCAAATCGCTCACCTACGCCGTGAGCGCGATACAAATTCAACTTTTCCAATTAAATTTCGTGAGGCATTAATAATTATTTGGGTACATCACTTTGTTTCGTAGCTTGCCGCGTGCCGTTCTGAAGATTCCGACGCACACGGGTCGGTGTGTTGAGATTAGCTTCGAGATATCTTTGGATAGAGAAAAATGAGTTTAATTAGTTGTGTCTTTATCACACTTATATATATATTACCTATTTGTAAATATATGTTAGCTAACTTCATAGTTATTTTAATAATTGTTAGCGGGAGTAATGCATTGTTTTAATTAACAAAACTGACACTTTACTAATTTTAGGGTGTCGTAGTACAACGACGAAACCTTATATTATTTCGCTTTGTCTGTCTTTCTGTCTGTGCGTCTGTCTGCGGCTTAACGAAGACATAGTGTCTAGTCCTAGAAAGCTGTAATTTTGTATGGACATATAAAATAATTGCGCCAAGATAACAGTACAAAAAATACTGAAAAAATAATTCATCACCCCAATGAATGCCATATAAAGATGTGGATGATTTTTTTCTTGATTTCCCCTTGGTGTGGGGTACCGTTGAATAGGTGTGTGTGTGTGTGTGTATATATATATATATACATATATTAGGTATAAGTATGTATATAGGAGTTGCAAAGACAATTTTTCTAAAATGGATGTAGTTTTGACCATGAACCATGAACTGTCTAGGAAAACTATGACGGTTAATCTAGTTTTTTTAATTTCGGAGAAATTGTAGTTCAAATGAGTGATACGTTTTACTTAACCTACCGGAATACTCGAAAACTCAAGATTGTCTGGGGAGATATGGGTCTGTCAGTATGTTTTGGTGAACGTAAAAAATACAGCAACTTCTAACAACAGGTTTCAACAATTCTAAATTAAGTAAGGTTATCATCATTTCAGCCATAAAATGTCCACTGGTGAACACAGGCCTCCCTCATGGATCTCCATGAGGGGTAGTTGCCATACTCACCTGCACGTTTGGCAGGCGGGTTGGTGAGCGCAGTATGAGATGTTGATACACGGATAGACGCTGCTGCCCATCTTCCGGAGGTATCCCTTAGCAGGCTTTTACTGCATCCACGGGCATGAGAGGAGGGGTAACATTATACTGCCACCCGCACCCTACGGCAAAAAAAGGGTTTATTAATATTTTTTATTTACATTTTGCAACGTAACCGTTATCCTAAGACACGTCTCCGATTCAATCTCTCGTTTGCCAGATTCACCGAGTCTTACTTTGGAATTAATTGAATTAAACTTGGAAATGAAATATTAACACCTTAACGTATAAAATTTAATTCCGTTAAGTTATCACGTGATTATTCAACTCCGCCTCCAAAATATTCAGAAAATGGAAAATTAAGTGATGCCAGCGCCTCTGCCGGCGCTTTGAGGCACTTTGAGGTGCCTGGCTTTTGTTCGCAACTCAGCCTCGCTCGCCACTTCGCGAAGAGAAATTAATTTTCTTCGTCTTTATGTAATTTAATTATAAACATTTCAATATGGCGCTTGGGGAATTTCCGCCTCAGAGAGAAGTTAAATAGAAACGTTTGATACTTATCTTATAATACACTTCTGGGATGATTGCGCGATCCAACCGAAATTATTTAACTTCCTTAGATCTAAATAATTACAGCGCTACAATTTAATTTAATTCGTTATCTGTTGTGTCTGAATTATTGCGTATATATAGGATAGGAACTTACTTTTATGTACCAGGTTATTATCTTGTATTTACAAATAATGCACCTACCTGTCGTTACTACTTCGCCTTTATCTTCGCATTGTTGGGCAAAGTCCTTCCTATTGGCTCACCTGGCTTCAATACCTAATATTGCCTAAATTTTGATGTCTCATGCATAGATTAGGTACACGAAAAATTGTCTGCCAAGGTTTTTGACTTATGTAACAACCTAATGACAACTAGACTTGGTAATTAAGTACTTCTATTTCTATACAAATAAAGATCTATCTAGACTATGGGTATTCAGTTATTTTTATAGTGCACCCTCGTTGAATGCCATTCCATCTGCAAATTAAAAAGTATCTATTTGTAGAGTGCAGTAAACAGATGCCAGTGGCGTTCGTGCAATTTTGCTCTTAAACCGTTCACGCTTCGGCGACGAGTGGCGAATGCGACATCAAACATACGCGCAAACCTTTTGCCAGCTTATCTCCCATTCACTATCTGAATCTTCACCAAAATATCTACATCCCTGCCTTTTGTTCGATGTTTATTAAATTTCATTTTATACAACAACACTTTTGTCGGTCGCTTTTTGTGCAGATTTGGGACATTTTACGCGTGGATTACCGTGTGATATCTGTTTGAGTTGCCGGCAGCGATGTCTTTTTATTTGTCTCCGACATTATGGTTTGGTATTGCGCGTATTATGTCATAACAGACAAGCACTCGTCTTGCTTTTTGTCGTCAAATTTTGTCCCAAATTGAATCCTGCGTTGACAATAGGTACCTAGTCGTAAAGATCCTGTCTTTTGTGCAATGATAATAACCGCTTCGTTTAAATATCTGGCTTAAACGAAGCTGGCTTACTTGCTTGATGGTTATTCTATTAACTTTACTTTCTATGACTATTTCAAATCAAAAATGTATTAGAATTTAATGCGTTAATTTACAAATACGAGAGTTAACTCCACAACAGGCAAGCAGCTACTGGTAATATACAATTGTAAGACCGCCTCCGTGCTAATGTTTAGTCATTCTATTTTACCAGTTTCCTAACCGCTACAATAACATCGGTCAATTGAAGCCCAAATCCTCACCTTAGATTAAACAATCCAGCCCTACGGCGCTACTAAAAGCAATAAGACTTACAACTCCGCCCCTACCAAAACAATCCTGTATCTCGGTGTCTTCACTAATGGCGTAAGTTCGACAGTCGAAGTTAGTTGGAGTGTTCTACGGCTGCAATAAAGATAAATCCAGCAATAATATGTTCGGTTGGCCTTACGTGTAGCTTGGGCTTCGCTTGGGCACGAAATTGAATTTGCATGGAGTCTTAAGTCGGTGTCGATTGAGTCGCGCGGTCCCGGCGACGACGCGCGGTAACCGCCCGACTTCGCTCTGAATTATTATCTTCTAAGTGGACTCTATGAGATTAGGATAAGCACTTTGAGTGCCTATCCTGTCAACTTTTTAGTAAAGTAAGGCCTTTTTTCATCTAATATAGATGATTTATGCAGCGTCAGCAACTGGTAATCATGCTGCTGTACGGGATGCTGCAGTGCCTGGGACATTGTTTGATTTATTAGACTTGCCCAGCACCTAAACCATCCTCTCAGCTTAGTCAGCTGTTAGCCAGAGGAAAGAACCTGTCAACTTAAGGCTATATTTATTGAAATATTTGAAAAAGTTTGTATGTTACCTACGAAAGGAATTTGAGTAACTTACCTCTTATAGTTTACTAATGTCAAATGAACTTTTACTATTCCAAAAGTACTTGTGTCATTTACCCAGATAAATACTGACCTGATTATCTTCCAAGGAGTAATTTATGAAAAATCCCAAATGACGGACAAGCGGGGGATCCGTCAGCGGTTGTGCCAGCAATCTTCGTAGAACTCCAGTAATCCGCGCCGGAGGGCAGCAAGGCAGGACGTTCCTTATCCCTTGATCCCGTTGTTTACCAGACATTAAGCAGATAACAAGTCCGCGCACAGATACACTCTCAGATTAAGCCCCACCAGTAAGCCGAACTTCGATTAATTTCATCCAATACTTACTGGGAATGCTTAATTGTTCGTGCAGTGAGTTGTTGTGTACTAGAAAAAGTTAATGCCTTATTGGGAGCTTAAAACCTTGCTTAATGACGGTCCCCAGTAAGACGCCATAAAACCGGAAACGTCAGCAACAGCAAAATAGCCTCTATACACTATTATATACTAGAGGTTTTTACGACCAAGATTTTAACAATGCATCGCTATTTCCGCTCATTTCTTGTTTAAAGTTCTGATTCGCATTTGATGGTTGCTGTGTTTTTCTTGTAAGGCGCTAAACTCTATCAAGATCGGCTTCTGCATTTTTTTTCCCAAGAGGTTGATCAGTTTGTTTTGTAAATACCAGTTAAATTACTTTAGAACATAATAGGTAAGCACGTGTATTTATAATATTTATATATAATAAACCTGATCATATTTGTGTATTGATATGATTAGCACACTATGATTAGTGTGTTGATGTTGTTATATTTTACAATTTATTTGTCAAAAGAAATAAACGAAATCGAATTTCATAGTCTATAAAGATTTTTAAATTTTAAATCTAACATCATGTATTTCATAATACAACCAATAAGATACTACTTTGCAAATTGAATTACCCTTCACGGCTGTACATAATTTGACGCGCTGTGATTCAATAAAAAGATATCAATTTCACACGTATCACTCGCGTTCGCATATTGCGCAAACAGACTGCTCGTGCATGAAATCATCCCCGAATGATACACACACCCGCACCCTAAACATTTACTTATCCGCCCGCTTAATAAATTACTACAATATTCTGTGATCGTTCAGCTATGACTGTATTAATGAAATTTGAATTTAGATGGATACAGAATAATTAATTAGGAATAATAATCATCATCATTTCAGCCATAAAACGTCCACTACTGGACACAGGCCTCCCTCTTGGATCTCCATGAGGGGTAGTTGCCATACTCACCACGCTTTGCAGGCGGGTTGGTGAGCGCAGTATGGTATGTTGATCCACGGAAAGACGCTGCTGCCCATCTTCCGGAGGTATCCCTTAGAAGGCTCTTACTGCATCCACGGGCAGGAGAGGAGGGGTTACATTCTCCTGCCGGCATCCCACGGCATAAATAAAGAATAATAATACATAGCAGCTTTTAGTAGAGATTAATGTTTAACTTTTTATTATTAGGTATTTTGGTGTGACGACGCAGTTTGTTCAATAGCCGGCTTAGACGTATGAGGTTGCGGGCTCGATCCCCGCCGGAGGACAAGTTTACTTTAATCTGCGGATATTTGACTTGAGTATTTTCTATGTATTTAAGTATTCTATCAACCATATGGGACTCCTAGATGATGCTGTCTAAAAATGTTTTATCCAGCTATATTTTATTAAATTTTAATAAAAATTAAAAAACATTTTTAGGTCGTGGTTTTGCTGCCATAAAAAAATATGGCGTACTTTTGGATCATTCTATCTAGATCCAACTTCTAGTACAGCAGGTTACAGATATAACAACTAGAATCATAGGATTTTGTCTAAATCAATAATATTTGAAACTGTATCCATTTCATAGTCGTAGTAGAATTACAGGATATTGTCTACTTATTCTCTTAAACCTTAGTTTCAGTTGTAATTCACATTTTCATAACCTCTATATACTTAATTAAATATTTCGAGAATCAAATTCAGGCAGTTAAATATATACCACTGTTCCCCTACAGTAGGCAGTAGGGGAACAGTGGATCCGGCTGGCACGAGACCGCCAGGAGCGGGCGTATAAGAGAAGAGGCCTTTACTCAGCAGTGGGTGTTACCGGCTGATTAGATAGATAGATAGATTAATAGGGTTTTGTATTCGAATGAAAAATGAAATAAGATGTAAAATGGCGCATGATTCATCAAGCATCTAGTTTTTGCTTTAAATTATATTAAAAAAAATATTATTGGTTCTTTGCCAACTAAAATACCCTACGAACAATAGAGGACCAGGCGGTAAAGCTCCTTATTTGACAAAACAATATTCTCAGATACTCAATCTCAATCTATAGACCTTTGTGTCAGCCGATCCAATTGGACCTATTCATTATTATTCAGTTGGAATATAGTCCAGGCCTAGCTAATCAGATTCTGATGCCAACAAGACGTTTCCAATATTTGTTTTGGGCGTCTTTAATCACATTACCCCTAGTAACAAGAAGGCAGGTTATATTTGTAGACTCATGGAATTCAGTTAGAAATGGCATCAAATTCAAGTCGTGTTCTAGTTTGGATTGAACTACCAAAATACCCACACATGGTTTACATAATAATTAGATTACGTATTACTCACAAACATTCGTGTGAAGTCAGTAATAAATTACGGGTAATAAACTTTGAACTTTCTTGTCAAACTGCTTACGGTGGGTCGTTGGAATTTTGTGGGTTTTCTTAGGAATGTCTGTCTCACTTATGCATACGTACTTAATTTTTAATTTGAAGCGGTTAGAAATGTGCTAATTAGACTATTTTATTTTTATAATATGAATTGTTGACAATGGCCATGTATACGCAGCTATAGTACTTAGAATTAGGGTTTTGTTTATGTTTATTTATTTATTTTTATTAAGAGTTGTACTATTTATTATATTATGATTATGTTATTATAAGTGACATTTAATTTCATATTCTCCGACATAACCAAGTGTACTTTATGTTGCTACGGTGAAATATATGAGTAAAAAATAGACTTTATTTGAATTAATTGCAATATTTTTAGGAAATATACATACCACTATCTCTTTTCTGCCAGAAAAAATCTAATAAAATAAAATACATGTAATTTTTAGGTAATTTCGTCATCTGAACAAGATATTAATTGTGTCATGTGCAGCATATCATACCAGTCGTGCCTTATTTATTATTAAGGTAGTTAAGGAGCTAATCAACTTTGATACTTCTCAAATTTATTAAAAACTTTAAAAACATCAAAGTTAGCCTAGGACATTATTATTAATATAACTTCTTAACCGCACTCACCCGAACCACTAACCAAACGACTAAGTCTCAATCTGCAAACACAAATATAAAGCTAATTAAAAAGTTTGAAACTAAATTATGAGAGGGGTTGCGATGGACTCCGTACCAAGATTGTCGCGAAGATTTAATCAAGGGGGTGTAGTCGCAGGAATGTACGGTGCCAGTACTGGCGACGAGTGCCGCTAAGTCTCGTGGTACCAGTGTTTACACAACTCACTTCTACTAACATCGGTGTCGCTCACAGAATTGCTAATTTTAATCAGATATTCATAACAAGCGGCTCAAGAATAAATCCATTTCGTGAAACCCAGACATGCAAAATCATGGGAAATAGGAGGGCTCAGTTATGAAAAATGATGTTGGCATCAAATATGGTAATATCTTAAAAAATATTTACATAGGCATTGGGAAATCCTATAAAAACAAAGCATACGGTCCCTCGGGACTATTAATTCAAGTCAAAGCTAAAATGCGACAAAGGCGAGTCAGCTCATAAAATTTATAGGCGATCGAATGAGATAATATGGTCGACGTTAAGAGCAGCTTAGACAGTTTGGAAATTTAAATGTGAAGTAAGTTTTGCGAGATTGCGCGGTATAAATCAGTGCGAGCGGACGCGGGCGCGGGCGCGGCGCGGCGGCGGGCGGCGATAAATCGGGCTCCCCCGGGCTGCTCCGTCCTCCATCTCCGCCGCCGTCTCAATGAATGCCCGAGCGACTCGCGAGCATGCCAACAACACATGCACATCGATACCCCGCGAATACGAACTCAGAAATAGGTATTCTGCAAGCTTAACTTGCAAATGAACGCCTACAAATTAAATTTTCAATCCATCTATTTTTGTCCGCGAACTTTTGACTTCCGAGCTTTCGTAACACATTTATGAGACATCAGGTTTCTGGAATAGCAGCCCAGCATCTTCGCTTGTTTCATCCATCAGGCGGCGGCGGCTGAAGTATTTCCGCGAGCCTTCACCCTAATTCTTTTTCACGCTACATTTCAAGAATCTTATTTTTGTAATTACAAAAATGTCTAGTACGGCGACTTTATCCTTAATTGCTGGACATAAAAATTCCATTTAAATTTCCCTTTTAACGATCGGGGAGAAGTGTCTAATTGTATAATACACTCGTTTGCGTATTTTTATTGTCCGTACAATAATTAGAACATAACGCGACTGTTCCCTTTTGAGCAGGTTTGTAATTAAACTTTTGCTGGGAGTGGCAAAAGAATATTGTGAGATGCGAGCGCAGGTTGTGGGGGTAGGCGAGTGGGGGTGGGTCTGGTTATTTAAGAAATGGAAAGAAAAGCAATTTACTGCTTATCAGCGGAGTAGCGACCCGCGGGTCACTGCGGATTAGAAGAGTAACAGCGCTGCACACAGGAATACAAAGGTCTTGAATGTTACGTGACTTATTTGAAAACTATTTCATAAATCTAAAACTATAATTGAGGTAAACTTTGGACTTTTCACATAGTGATATCAAACCGCTAACCTTAAAAGTACTACGAAAACTAGAGGGCTGATAAATAATAAAATAATTAGACATTTCATGCTAGTAAATAAGCAGATTATGCAAAGTATGCAGATCTTGTGCAACACATGTTTTGAAAATATATGTATATACTAATATTATAAAGACGTAAAGTTTGTGAGTTTGTGAGGTTGTAGGGGGTAATCTCTGGATCTACTGAAACGATTTTCAAAATTCTTTTACTAATAGAAAGCCACGGTATTTGTAAGTGTCATAGGCTATAAATTACCGCCTAACGAAGTGGGCACTGGGTCAGCTAGTATGTATTATACATACAACGTGTATCAAAATTCCACGACATCCGGTGGGTAGACCTGCTCGTGAGTACTCGAGAAAAAAATATAAAACAATATTTTTTTAGATTACAGAATAAATCTTTGTAAATTATGATAATTTTAACAACCATGAACACAATTTCTCAAATATTTTTAACTTTTTTTTGTCTTGCCATACTCGCCACGCTTGGCAGGCGGGTGGGCGAGCGCAGTACAGGATGTTGATACATGGAGAGACACTGCTGTCCATCTTCCGGAGATATTCCTTAGCAGGCCCTTACTGCATCCACGGGCATGAGAGGAGGGGTAACATTCTACTGCCGGCGCCCCACGGCATGCATTGTCTTATCTTAGTTTAATTATCTTGTAAAATGTTAGTCAACTAAGTTGTTAATAAATAAAGTTTCATTTGAGGAGTGAATAAGATTCCTTTTAGAAAAATAATAAGGGATTTTCTAGTAAAAAGTTATCTCCATAACAAATAACTGCATTGACTGTCCATTATTACAAAAAAGCGTAACAATGATTATAAATGATTGGGGTGCCTGTATTTTGACACTGGGACATGCCAAGGGGTGCACTCGACCCCATCCTTATGCTTTGGTTCCAGCGATGTACATACATCAATGGCAACGATGATTATCATCATTCATGTTAATGTACCACTTGTACTCTATAAGTGCCTATTTCTAATACTGTGTCCATTCGTCTGGGTGCTCTTCAAGTTTTATTACAGAGACAGATAAAATCTTTGTAAGTACTTACTCGTTTTGATATCAATTAGGTATATATTAATGTACGTGCTTTGTGTGTCTTTGCTGTACCATCATCATCATCTCAGCCGTAGGACATCCACTACTGGACATTGGACTCCCTCATGGATCTCAAAGAATATCTATATCTATATAATAGGATCATGAGGGGGCTGTTGCCATACTCACAACGTTTGGCAGGCGGGTTGGCGAGCGCAGTTCATACACGGAAAGAGGAATACTGCATCCAAGGGGAAGAAATTTTCACAGTGCCTTACTAGCTAAATAAACTAAGAGAAAAAGGGAATAACCTGGATCAGCACCATGAGGTTTTGGACATACTTCCCGTACTATTCTAAACTGTGTTACGGCGAAGTAGCTCTTTTTCCCCATTAAACTTGATCAAGAAGAAAGAAGATATAATATTCCACTACCGGCACCCCACGACAAATTTTGTGTAATTTTTACTAAATTGTACACAAATGCTTGTGGAGATTGTAGTATAGAAAGTGGAATGACATGGCTAACTAGCCGCCTTAATTCCAATCCTGGTCACTTACATTTCGTAGTTCTAATCAGTTACGTGGCAGTTTCCGTCTTCAATTTGATTTAACTATTGCGATTCGGGAAATTATTTTCATCGGGTTCCAATCGGTGTGATATGATGATGATTTAAGAAATCGCAAAACATAAATAAAAAAACAAAAGACGTCACGGTGGATAAAATTTTTATTGGGTTTGTGTTTGATTCGAAAGAAATACAGGATTTTTATTTAAAGTTTTTGGGGCAGAGCAAAACTAGTGTATAAATACAACATAAAACATAAAACGCTAAAACTGGCATGGAAAGTTAAAAACATAAATTCTCATGCCATTTTTAGCGTTTTTTTGGCCTCTTTTGGTCTATTTTGTGTGTATGCTGTACGGGACGCTGCCGTGCCTGGGACATTGACATGTCTTGCCAGCACCCCACGCAGCTTAGCTCATAACGTTTGTTATTGATGAACCTACATATAAAACTTTTCACATTGTGAAAATATCCAACATAAGGCGATATTCATCCGTATAAATCCGCCTAGATTACTGGTCTTGTATTTTTCACTAGCAACGCCGTACCAAACCACCTTCTTCATTGACAGATCTCACCAGGGGAGGTCAAAGCCAATATTTATTAACTGTATAAATTATACTAAATTTACGCTCAATCACTTATAGCCAATATAAATTCCACCGTTGTTTTTTAAAACGCTTTGTCAACCTATCCATCAGTGTAAAAATTCCCTGCTCCCTTAATTTAATCAAAAGATCGCTTAGCCGGGAAAAAAACAGGATGACGTGACGTAACGACAAAGAACGTTGCATAGAAAACTGGTCGCGCTGGTTTTCCGCGGCCTGGTAAAAAAAACAAGCAGTAATGTCTGCATTGCTGTGGTCCAGTTTCAAGGGTAAGGAAGCCGGTGAAATTACGGGCACAGGAGACCTTACAACTTTATATCCCAGAATGACGGACGCATCACCGCGGTATTGCAGTTGTAATAGGGTAGAGGTTACCGCCTATCAAGTGAGCCTACGGCTTGTCTCGTCATTTAGTCGTATAAAAAATCCCATCTCAAAAAAACAATGGCAATATCCCATACTTTTTACGTAGATTTTTACAAAAACCTATTCGAATTGGGAAGAAATTTTCAACAATTCTGCATATTCCTCTTTTGTATATCTGTGCGGTTTTATATTAGCAGTCTTTTAGTAACAAACTTTTTTACAATGTACGAAAACAAGGCTATAGTCGTACCGTGATTCTATCATTCTTATTTTTTGTCATATAACTGAACATTTATTATTTTTTTTTAATATAAATCATTTTCTAAAGTCAAAATAAAAAATAAACAACTTTATCTGTGTTTTGTTATTAAATTAAGGGTCTTAAGAATCAATCAATTAGCACTGGTTGGATCTTATGCCAAAACTACTTTATGTAGACTTGTTTGGTGAAAGCGCGAAAAGCTTTTTAAAATGAAAATCAAAATGAATTGATGTTAAATTTAATACTTTGTATTATTTCTAAATGCTAATACATCGGCTCGTCAATTACGACTGAGGCTGAGCTGAAGACGGACTCCGAGATGCCATAACTATGTAGACAATAACTATATCCATAATTTGTTGACGTATTTGACACTGAATCAGAAAAACTCTCAATAGATTCTTAATGAATCTGAACTATGACTTTGAATAACAGTAATCCTAAAATGTGCCTTATAAATAGGAGGACCACGATCAATGTTCGACAGCGGGCTTTTGGAAGAAAAACCGGCTGGAAACCAAAATTAAATTCAAAAAATATTTACTCGTTCGGGCCAAAAGCTACATAGAAATGTCAATTTACAAAAGAAAACAAAACTCATATAAATTGAACTAGTACGCTTAAAAAAATTGCCCTTGAATCTGGTAAGAACGATTTCATAGTGGGAGCTGATTTATGAATCCTATTTTATTTGTGGCATTTATAGTAATTTGTCGAATTAGTGCCAGCTTGCTAGTTAAAATGTGTCATGATGGTCATTCACCGGTCCGTTCGCAATAAGACCCACTTCGTAGTCATGTACCAGGTAAACTAATACCTTTTGAAAACTTACAAGGACGGCCATTATCACGGGTGTAACCTTATGGCTGTACCCGTGAAAATGGCATTTGAGAAAAAGACTTATGAGAAAAGATAAGTTTACCATTTCAACTTTGTCATCTTTGTTGAAAACATTATTATGTTAAATCTCGCTTTACAAGACTTCATGGGGCTAATTTATTGTTTGCGGTTCACTTGACATTGTAATTAGTTATTCATAACAGTTGCAAAACAATATTCACCATCACCATTACAGCGTGGGATTACTGACTTTTACAAGTCAATTAATTCTCATACAAGCACATGTTAAACATGATTTCCACGTAAATGCAGGCACACGTTTGTAGATAATATAAAATTTTCATCGGACGGGAGGCCGAGGCGGAGCCTCCTGCAATATCCAAGACTTGACTAACCAATAAATTACAATTTGACAAAACAAAACCCTGTGCACGTAGCTGCGAATTATTTATTACAAATGCTGATTTATTTATGTACCTAATACATTAGTATACAGGGTGTATTGTATTGAGCAGTGTATTTTAGCTAGGTACTTAAAAATACGTGAAGGTAACATTATGAGCTTCAGATATATTGAGATGTTCTTTCCTCTGTATATATCCGACTAAGCTGAGAGGATGGTATAGGTGCAATTCTAATCTATCTTACATCGTCATATAGCGTGCTGTGTAGCACGTATACTAGTTGCCATAAAATCATCAGTAAAATACATGTAAAAGGCTAGTTAATTTTACTTAATTGGAAATATACACTTTTTTTTCTAAAATAATTTTAAACTTTGCCTCTACATTATGCTTTTCAAATGACAAATATAGCGGTCATATTAATAAATATTTCTGGACATCTCACACAGCGTCATCTAGTTCAAACTAAACAAAGCTTGTAAGGTAACCGCCATTAGATAACGCCTTTTTATTGTACGTATATCAAAGTATCACACTTAGAAGTAATTGGTTCCAAAAGTATTGTAGCATCGTTAAGTCAGTCACCAAACCCCGTCTCGTAACTATTCATGCACAAAAGATTTAAATCCCAACACCTACAACTGCGGAGATTGACGACAATTATTTACATTATAGAAATTTATTTGATCCCTATAGAGAGGGCAAGCGGGGCCCTGTAGGATGTAATAAAATTTGCATACTTTTAATCAAGGGCCGTGTTGCGGAGAAGTTCTCCAATAACGGATCGCCATCGATCCGCTCTGGACCGTGTTTCTGCATTAAATTCTACTTTATGGGTGTGTGACGGAGTTAGAGGAAAAACAAGAAAGTTAAGCTCAACTTTTATATTAAATGTATAGTTAACTAGATCACAAATTGACTGTTATATTAAATGTTTGTTTTTTATTTCACTTTTCTATGAAGTTAGTAACCAATTTAAAAAAACAAGTGATCAAAAATTTTATAATTTAATTGGAATACGTTTTTATCTTGTTAAAATTCCAAATCGGTCTGTGTAAATAATGTAAGTAATATCGAGCAAGTCCGATGCTGTAAGAGGATTCCCTGCGCGCAGTTTGCAATAAATTAGCTGGTTTCTAATAGAAAACGACAAAATCCCGACGTTCTTGTGACGGCGCGCGCGCCGCGCCCGCCTGTCCGTCCGCTCCGCATTAATCGTGTTTAGTTAGCGGGTATTGGCGGCACAAATTCAAATGCAATCAAATAAAAATAGAATTCGTAAAAAAGCAAAGAAAACAAACCGACAGGCGTCAGTCTAGCGGGAGGGCCCTCCCTCGGCCCGCACGCTGACCGTACTTACACGATTTTAAATTGTACATATCTGAAATTCCGTTCTGTCGCGCACCCACCCCGCGCTATGAAATGAAACAAAATAAAAGTGTAACGATACGGTGCGCTCGGAAAAAATCAAAATCGAAATTAAAAATAAAAGGTTTTCCCGGAGAGAGGGAGGCGGATGCAATGTTTGCGGCCGTCATTCGACGCAGGCCGCAATAAAAACATGCGCCCGTCTCCTACACATAAATATATGCGGCGGATTGATTGGAATTGAAAATGTGTGGGTGGACAGGTGCAGGCATCGAAGGTGAGCGCGTTAAGACTGTAATCGGTTTTGCCCGGGGCGACCGGCTCGCCGCACCGCTCACAATTAAACTTTGTTTGTACATGTGTCGCTCGAGATTAGCCACAATTCTCTTTTTAAGTGGAGCAACTGCAGTCCCACATGCAATTTAAGAATCCAGAACACAGTTTCGACAATTACCGTCTCAGTGTTCCTCTACCTACGGCTTTGTAAATGGCTCGTAGACGTTAGCTGGAATTTGTAATTTTGCTTTACTTCGCTATAAATGTTCAGTAATTGTTTAGATGCGGTATGCGATCATTAATCTATGAAACACATTGAGTTAAGGTCGAAGGTTGAACGGTATTATTTAATTCCCGTACCCTACGCGGCTACGGCGTAGCAGTGCTACGAGCGCCTACGTCCATAAATCATAGGGGCGCTGATTGCCCTCAATTATGGCATTAGCCTTCATGGCTAATTTCACGTCGTCGTTTCTTCTATTGTGGTCAATTTATTAATAACGTATTTATTTATTACAAATGTCGGGGGAAATTGTTTTTTAAGCTTGGTTACAAAATAAAATTAAAAATCAAGTAACATTACAATTTTCCGCGAAACTATTTTATATAGGTATTTCTTGATCTTTTGATACTTACAAATTACTTTTATTTTCAAGTGCCAAGATGATGTGAATGTACATTATTTTGTACTTAAACATTAAAAAGATTAGCTAAGACATGTTCAAAGATTAGTCTCAATAAATCATGCCAAGCCCCGAGTAAAGCTGCAATCGATCAATCACCGCCGCATAACAGTACCAGCCGTGAAATCTTCCCGGCCAAGACAAAGATAATTCCCGTTTAACTTCCGTTTCCAACTTATCGAATAATTTAACTGAACATTTATTTTTGCGCGCTCATCAATCAAGAGAGTTCTCGCTCCGCCGATAAGCCGCGCCCGACGCCGAGAAATGACTAGGCATTACATAAATCCCCTCGGATGATGAAAAGTGAAGTCTAACAGATAAGAAGCTGCAAAAAGTTGCGATGAGAAATGATTCGCGATTTGTATCCACGGGCCTACCGCGGTCACGCCGTCTCCCGTTCCTGACTCGTTTTACATACATTTGTCTAGAGTCATTTTGTCGCTAGTTTTTTCGAGGAAAAAATCAGAAACCATTTTTGGTATAATACATGTATTTGATAAATTATAAAACTCTTTCATTAGAAACTGATTCAACCACCCCAATCTAAGTCAAGGAGCAAAATAAGAGCCGCGTAAAAAGTTAAATCGAAAGTTTCTAAAAAGAAAATCTCGCGGCGGCCATTATTAAGATAAACAGTACAATACATAAGCCTATCTCGACGTTTATTTTATCACGGGTTCACATCACGCGCCGCTATTCCCTGTTATGATACGGCCCGTACCTGAGTGGAGCTGAAAGAAAAGCTATAAACTTGTTCGGAGCGTTTCTTCCGGCGCGCCGGAGCGTCGCGTACGCGCGCCGACTGCCAAGCAGCTCCCCCGCCCTCCACCCGCGCGCTCCCCCCCACATCGCACGACCATATTTTCCACTTTATATGTGACAGTTGAGGTAATATCGAGACTCTCGCCGTCCTCTGATTGGACGAAAAATACACATTAAAGGAACCTGCCGGCGCGAGCGAGCGATTCGAAGCTGTATTCCCGTGGAAAATGTCGGAAAATATTGTATTATGGGGGTGGAAAATTGCCACCCTTCCTCCCGCTCGCTCGACTCCGACAAAAACTGTCGAGTATTTGTTTTTGATGAAAACGATTTATTATTCTACGTGGGTTGGAGGCAATAAAGATAAGCCGGCGAGGTGGCGGAGCCTTATTACGGCTAACCCTCGCCTTTGTTTCCTTATAAAGAATAATAAATGAGGCCGCACGCTTATTTACCAACTTCCTTAATTATTTATGTATTCTCAAACATTGTTGATATCTGTTGGATGCATGAACTCGGAACATCGGAGGTGAAAAGGGTTCCTTGCTCATATGCCGTGAGCAAATCACTCGAGGACGATACACTTGTCATGGGCTTTTATCCCTTTGAGTAATTAGGGTTGAATCCTTTGAAACTTTGAAAATATTCACATTAATTCACACTGAATCCATTCTAAGATAAATATCTAATGGCTTGGCAGCACAATCCGGGACAAAGTGCGCAATATAGCCCGATTAGATACAAACAGTGTCACGCGGATGCGGCTAATATCGCAGCGGGGTACGTATAAATCATGAGGCAGTAAATCCCAACGCTGGCAGATAGCAATCGGCATAACGGTAAAGCCACAATTTGCATTTGCACCCCAATGGTGGGATGCGACGGTGGCGTCCTCCCTAATCAGACGGGTCATTTGAGTGTTGTGCCACCCATGTGTTTTGAATCATCATCATTTCAGCCGTAAAACGTCCACTACTAAACACAGGCCTCCCTCATGAACCTCCATGAGGGGTAATTGCCATACTCAGCACGCTTGGCAGGCGCGTTGGCGAGCGCAGTACTGGATGTTGATATTTGGAAAGACTCTGCTGCCCATTTTCCGGAGATATCCTTTATCAGGCTCTTGCTGCATCCACGGGAATGAAGGGAGGGGTAACATTCTACTGCCGCACCCCATTGCTCAATATAAATTATACAAGTATTCACTGTTTTCAATACTTCCTTACAAATTACTTGAATACCCAACACTAAGCTACTTGTAAAATATAGGTACATAATTACATTGGCTTTTAACATCTAATAGATAGATGAGTCAGCGTCAGCAACTGCTGTACATGACGTTGCAGTGCCTAGGACATTGTAAGATGGATTAGGCTGCCCAGCACCTATACTCTCAGCTTAGTCGACTATACTCAGGGCAAAGGATATCGATACGACTGAAGCTGACTGAGCCGCGGGTTGCCGTACGATGTCTTCCTTCATTGGTGTTCAAATGAGCACTTACATTTTTGAAGAAGTGAAATCCGTTGGTGCACGGCAGCTATCAAACTCACAGCTCTATTTGCTATTGTGCTTTGTACAAACAAAGAAAATAAATGTTTGATTTTATGATTTTCTGTATTTTTACGACCTTTGTATCGAAAGTCCTCAAGTCCGAAAAGTACATACCACTACACGGCGTATAAAAATAATTAAAAATATAAAAACATAAGGTTTTCGTAAAAAACCGGCTTCTAGACGTTATTGTTTATTTAACATAGCTTCTACATCATTCTTGACCTTGGAAACCTATCTAACTCTAAATATAAACAAAACTAAATACATAACGTTTTCTGCGAACTCAATATCACAGCCACCACTCATGGTTTTGAAATTTTTGCACATATTTGCAGTAGCAGTCTCCCTTGTCAGACTCAAAACTGTTTGTCAATATCTCGTACTGATAACATAAAGTACTTAGGTGTCAGTAAAGATGGTACCCTGAGTACCCTGGGATTTGTACTTGCATATAGTTGTCCCTCGTATCCGAAAATTAATATATGTATTTAAAACCCTCGCTGCAGTTACTTCACCTTCCACGTTGAAAATGGTATACTTTGCTCTCGCACAGTCCTTGATTTCTTATTGTATAACAGCATGGGGAGGTACCTTTAAAACCCACATGCTACAATTGGAAACAGCGCAGAGATGTATTTTGAAAGTAATGCTAAATAAACCATTTTTATACCCAAGTTACGAACTGTACCAAGATTGTTCTTTACTCACTGTGAGGCAGCTGTTTGTAATACAAACTATACTCCGGAAACATACTAAGTACTATTCCTTACAATCCGGAGGTCAACATTACCAAGCGCCTTAAGTATAAAGTTTTCCCAATTCCACGACATCGTCTAGACCTTGCAACTCGTCATTATGACGTTTTGAATCCTCGGCTTTATAACAAAGCAAATAAATTGCTGCAAATTTATCACCGATGGACAAATGCAAAGTGTTAATTTCGGATTGGCTCAAAGCTTTAAGCTATGATGAAACGGAAGATCTTTTTTCAGTTCTGCATTAGGAAGCACTACCATCACAACCCTTTTGAATAACGCCACATCATCTATTTACTCTCATTATCACACAGTCCAAACATATACACACACACACACACACAAACACAAACACATACACACTTACACACACACCCACACTTGTGCAATTTGATTAGAACTAAATATTATTGTAATATTACATTTATTTTACACCAGGAATTATAATTTATCTACTATTTATTATGAATACTATAAAATCAATTATTGATAATTGCAACTTTATTTTATGAATTTGTAATGATTTTTTTATAATATTATTATTAAATATTAATTTAAACTAAATACAGTTTTAATTTTATATATAAATTAATTACATATATTATAATAATTTTAACATTGACTTTCAAAAATGGAATTATATACAAGAATTATTATTACTTCACATTAATGCAGCGTAAACATAAAATCAACTATTGTCACATTAATTTATTTTTTAATTTTTTTATATTTTTACTTAAGTTTGCCAAAATGCTGTTAATTTTCATACTGAATTTATCACCATAAAACAGACCCTGATCAGTACTGTAATTAAATCAGGGGAAAGCACTCATTACCATTACCATAATACAAAATTATAAAACTTATATTGGTAATAAGGGTTTGTATTATTATGTAAGTACTTAAAGAGAAATAAATAAATTATAATTTAATTTATTATAATATATTATTATAAAATTCTTATCTCTTTGACTAAACCCCAAACACAGCGTATTTTGTAAGCATGTATGGTTGGGCACCCCGCTGCGCACACGCGACTAAACTAATCATTTTGTCAAACTTTATTATACTCGTATCCATCGGTACCGTGTGGTCGGCATGTCAGATTTTTCGCATGTTTCTATCATCTGTCACTCTTTAACTATATTTTTGAAATTGCTGTTAGCAAGTTGTCAACACTTCCTTAACTTGGATAAAATGTTTTCTGAAGTGAACGAATTCAATTCAATTCAAACTTTATTAAATTTTAATGTGTTTTGTTTTTATTTTGTAAATTGACTAATCTATGTAACTTTCGCACTTTTGAATAATCACTTGACTTCGACTTGAATTTTTATTTTTTTTATTTATTTATTTTATTTTTATAACTTTGATCCTGTCGGAATGGTAAATGTATCTAAAATTATTTTTTATGTTGCTTCTGTTAGAGGAAAGAATTATTTAATTATTTAGGCAAAAACCCGACTCCAGTGACCTTGATGGTGATGATGACGATGTGTAAGTAGGTGTGATATTATGTGGTTATGTAATAGGGTGTTTTATAATAAGAAAGAAGAAATCTAGTTTAACGACTTTCCAGGATTCGAATTTTAATTCAAGACCACGAAAGTTTTAACTTTAACACTAGCTTTACGAAAATGACATACTAAACGCCAGCTGATTCTTGACAGGGTTATTAACCACCTGGAGTATCATTTCTGGAGAAGGTTGCTAACAACCTTCTCCAGAAATGATCCTCCAGGTGGTATGCTAACATACAACTCAATATTTATTAAGAAAAGTACAATATTTTAGAATCGAGCCTTGACCCTTTTAAAGACGGAAGTGCTTTAACCAACTAAGCTACAGAACCCGTGACGGGCTAGTCATTGTCCCTTTCTAGAGAAGGTTGTTAGCATACAGCTCAATATTTATTAAGAAAAGTACAATATTTTAGAATCGAGCCGTGACCCTTTTTAAGACGGAAGAGCTTTAACCAACTATGCTACAGAACCCGTGACGGGCTAGTCATTGTCCCATAAAACATGTCCTTGCCATCCAAAGTACGAAAGGTTGATATTATCTCGGTTGATTGTATCTAAGAACTCATGGGTGCCTTGAAAATCAATGTATGGAGTTTTATTTTTCGATAACAAAGCATTTGGATGGCGTGGCAATAAATAAGCTGTGAAAATTTGCCGCTGAGGTAAAAATAAAAATACCTACCGATATACACAACAGGATTTTTTTTCTTAAAATGAAATAAAAGCTGATTGTGATCTCAGGTGCAAAGGCACCACATCCGTAAAATTAAAAATAAAAATACCCTTAAAAAAACAAGAATACCCTATACCTACCATAACACACCCTGTATATCTTTTGATGAGTTGCGATGACCATCTGAGGTCTTTTTCTCAGTTCCACTTATAAAAAAAACTACTCATCATTACCAGGATAATAGTCGGTTAATTTGTTAAAACATTTAATAATTATTTTGCTTAAGCCGTGAGGTGCCGGCATTAAAATGTTACCTCACCTCTCTTGCCCGTGGATGCAGTTAGAATCTACAAAGTGCTATATCCGGAAAATGGGCATCAGCATATTTTCGTGTCAACGTCTATCGTCCATCAAAGTCCCGTGCTGCGCTCGCCAACCCGCCGGCCAAGCGTGGTATGGCAACAACCCCCTCATGATCACTTGGAGATCCATGAGGACCTCCCTCATGGATCTCGAAGTATACTATACAGGGTATATATATATAATATGCAGGGTGTAAAAGGACAACTATCGAAAACTTCGGGAGGTCAATGTACTCGTCAATATGAACAACTTTTACTAAGGAACTTTTGCTGTAAAAAAAATTAAAGAAACAGCTGTTCCATATATTTTAGTAAAGTAGGTATTGTACTTTTGTATGAAACAGCTGTTTCTTCACATTTTTTACAACAAAAGTTCCTTAGTAAAAGTTGTTCATATTGATGAATACATTGACCACCCGAAGTTTTCGGTAGTTGTCCTTTTACACCCTGTATACGTCCATCAGTGGACATCCTACGTCTGAGATGATTATGATGATGATGAAAAGAACTTATCGGTCGTTTCCTCTCCATAACTCTGTTTCGAACTCTTATACCAATAGCAAGTCTGACGAATTTGTAAAAACAAATTGCGTTTGTTTCCATGTCCCTCTATCTAGACGACGTTTAAAAATTTAAATATCGTCAAGCGACCCCTCCTAAATAAAATGAACGCATCGAAAAACTGTTAAATACAAGCGCCTTTGAGTTAAAACGACGATTTTTGTACTTGCTGGTTGGAGTTTAGGACGTTTTGAAACTGTGTTGTTGTTATCTGGAGGGATGAGTTCATGCAAATGTTTTATTGTATGAGGATTCTTTAAAATACATCATCTCTGTCATTTTATCTTTTCGACTTTGTGTCAATAGACACGATGATTATACATTCTATATTATTATATAGAAGGTATAAAAATTGTAGTTTACAAATGCATATACCATTTTAACACTTTCAATTTGAATAGTTAGGTACTAGAGTGGTATTATCTCTCTTTACCTAACACAAACTATACTTATCATTATACAAATACAAATTCTTTATTATTAACTCCTCAGTTACAAGTCAGATTTAATTAGGTACATATACATAGATATTAAAATTCAGGAATGTCATAAAATTCGTTTATGTCATAGAATATGTGCTGAAGTAGTCATTTTTTGAATCTATTTCTAAATGTGCCGGTGGAAGGTGCATCACGCACATTATCTGGTAACCGGTTATAGAGGTAAATAGAAGGACCAATTATGTAAACAGATCTTTCGGATTTAGTGAGCCTATGAGTTGGTGTGACTAGGTAATCTTTATGCTTGTTGTTGCGCATTTCAAGCAATGGGCTAGTTCCTCTGCGCTCGAATGCTTCTAAGTTATTATGTACGAATAAAGCGATCTGGTTAATAAGCTCGCAGGCTAGAGTATACAAAGATCAGGAAAGACGTCACGACACGAAACGTCACTGGGTACTCCGACTATGGCGCGCACGGCTCGTTTCTGCATCACAAGTGCTCTTTGGCTGCCCGCAGCTCGGCCCCACAGCTCCAGACCTTAGGTCAGGGAGCTATGGACCGTCGCAAAACAGCACGAGCTCGTGATGCTGTACTTGCGAGCTTGCCCAGCGCATAACATGAGCGACCTAGCTTACCACAAAGCTCATCGATGTGCGTCTCCCATACGAGGGCACTATCAATGTGAAAACCAAGTGTACCTGTTTTATCGTGCCGCCCGCAGAAGCTATAACGAGCGGTTGTGCAGTTTTCCGTTTAGACTGAATGTTTTGAAGCATGTTTTCTCTCTGTTCAGTGCCAACCCGGGAGCAACTTCACTGGGAGTATAAGCCCACCATAAGCAACGCTTGGGTTTCATTCAACCAAGGCTGGTGTATTGACTCACTCGGCGGACGTGGAACCCTTTGTCTTCCCTTCGCCGACTTGAAGGCCATCACCACCCACCTTCCTGGAACCTGCCGCCATCTACGCCAATCGGCGCTTGACCTGGACCTGGACCTGCGGCCTACGTTCCAGAACCATCCGCTACAGGGAAGTGCCGTTATAAGGCAAAGTGAAAATTAGGCGGGCCATAGAACCTCCACCCTCTTCATTTTTCTTTAATAAATATTTTTGGCTCTTAACCACACTTCAAGTTGGGACACCACGGAATCCATCGTACACTGTAGCTGACAGTGCGTAGAAGCGGTGAAAATAGCCGCCACATCGCCACATGTACATATATTTCTGCGTTACGAATGGCGTTAGGTCGATAAGTAACAGACTGAACAGGGTGTTGGAAAGACATGAGCCCTGGGGTACTCCTATTACATTTATTATGTATCCAACTCATCGTCCTATCATTCAATGCACAAAACATAGCGTTTAAAGAATTTATGCTCACAAGAATTCTTTAATTTTGAACAAAAAAAACCGGCTTCGAGGATCCTCTTTTTTCAGTTTTTCCAGCGGTGTTCTTAAACATGTTTTATCAACTATTTTTTGTAATTAAAGTGTAAACCCACACTAAGGTATCATTTATAGAAATGAATAATGCAACCAAAATTTTGTCTCCGACGGGACTCGAACCCGTAACGTTCAGACGAACACCTTTAACGCAGGCTGCCTTTACTAATCGGCTACAGAGCAAACTATCCGTCGGAAAATCTTGACTGCCTTTATCGGTTTCGTAGCACAAAACAACACAACGTTTAAAACAGTTTTTTTGGACATTACAAACGTGCACTTTGATTATTATCTATATATATGTACATACATATATAGATAGAAAATTCAAAGTCCTGACTGACTCACTGACTGACTGACTGACTGACTGATATATCAACGCACAGCCTAAACCACTGGGCCTAAAGACTTGAAATTTGGCACACATATACCTTGAGTATCCTAGAGGTGCACTAAGAAGGGATTTTTCGAAATTCCCACGGGATAGGGAATAAATGGGATTTATATTTTCGAATCAAAGTGGCTCTACGTGAAAAAGGGGATTTTAAATTTTATGACTTCCACGTGGACGAAGTCGCGGGCAAAAGCTAGTATTATGTATGCTGTATTATGTATGCAGTATTATGTATGCAGTATTATGTATGCAGTGTAGCTGCACTGTAATTTCAAAATTAAAAGTGATAATTTCATAAAAGATCAACTGCATAACGCCATCCATAGCACCCCAAATGACGCGGAGCGAATGCGGTGTAACTTAACTCGTACTATTTAACCATCCGTTCACACCGCCGACTGTACACCCTCGCGACAGAGAACCTACTACACTTTTACTATAGACGAAAAGAGACGCGCAACACTCAACAGAGCATAACTCATAAATAAAATACAATATGGTGAGCAAAACATTGAATTATGCCGGTATTATGTCACATTTGCCCTTTGTGAATTAGTCAGTGCATCGCTAGGGGAATAAGATTGGTTGTTTGTCAGACTCGAGTGAATCGGTATGGTTTTATTATGCTGGGTCTAATAATGCAATTTGGTTTTCAAAAAGACCACATGTTCTGTAGTTATTGATTTTTTTCACTAGAATGACACATTGACAACATAAAAAAATGAACAACACAAAGAAATGCACTATTTTTTTAATTTTGATATTAATATTTTTAATTCCCGACATAAAGAGAGGGGTGCTATAAGATTAACCACTATGTGTGTGTGTGTGTGTCTGTCTGTTGCACTGTAAAGTTACATAGAAATCGGCGGATGAACAATCGAATGATTTCAAATACACCTACATATAGTTCGCGCAAAACTTCTTGAGCTCTGTGAAGTTAGCTTCAGTGACTGCGCAGTACACAGTTTTTAGGGCGTTGAGGGGAAGGAATGATAAAAGGGGTTCGAGAGGGGCTCAGTTTGTGAAATTAGGGTTGCCAGCGCGAGTTTTGGTGTATTTTCGTTTTATTTAGCACACATTTTACTATGCATTTATTTATTTTTCAATTATTAAAACAAACATATTTAAAATCAATTATTATATTAAATTAAGGATTAATAAAAACTTAAATGCTAGAACGAATTCACCTTTATTATCGCAAGAAGCCAATTTTTTAATACAAAATTTCGACTATGTGGCAAGATTATTTATAACCTAGTTGGCAATATTGAATGAACATGTCAACATGCGCAACTTTGCATTTGCCGCAACGTTCACAGAGCTCAAGAAGTTTTGCGCGAACTATACCCATGTTTAATATCAAAACAAATTAGTAAATTTTAAACTGAACTTAGTGCTACATTTTTAATTTTGCGCACTTGTTAGTTATTTTTAGGATTCCGTCCCTCAAAAGGAAAAAAAACAGAACCCTTATACGATCACTTTGTTTTCTGTCTGTCTGTTTGTCCGTCTGTCGGTCTGTCAAGACCCTTTGAAGAGAACTTGTAAAGGTATCGAGTTGAATTTAAAACCATATACTCAAATCTACAGTCACTTAAAGCTGTGAAAAAATCTATCCTAAGTTAACCTGAAAAAATACGACCATTTATGCCGCAAAAAACGCATGTTTCGACATTCTCAAAGGAATCAAAATTCATAGGGTACTTACTGTTGAAGTGAAAGACAAGAAGCAGCAACGATAATAGTTTATTCATCAGCGGACGACAAGGAAAAGAGAGCTGTACAATATGTTGTCTTAATTTATAGGCTTGTTCTATTACCACCTCCACTTGGTCGGGCCTACCGACATTCGTCATGCCGGCCCTCTCGCGACAGATGGCAGCACTAGTCTTAACGTATCCGATTCGTAACGTTTCTTATAAATTATTTTAATTGTGGCCATACTGTGACAAATACCATGGATTGATTTAAAACGAAATGTCAACGTCAAGACCAGCTGTCAAAAGTCACTTTACTGTCAATACATGTTTACAAGATTCTCGTTTCTCAAGATTATTAGTACTTGAACTGTTTACATTTGAAAATATCAATTATAAATTATAATGCATGAGATTGCGGTTAAAATATTGTAAAAGTCACTATTAATGACAGTAAATAACAAGAATAGTGAATACTAGGTTACAAAAATGTGCAAAGCTTGCTTTCACACATAGTGAATACATGGATTACTGAATTTATTTTAAATGATGGCTTACACTCGGCCTTTCCTGACAAATGGTTACGCCCTCGGAACAGTGTTCTAATAGAAAAGATAATACAAAGGGCCTTTCAAAGTAACATTTTGAAACAAATTAAAATAAAAGTTTATCATAATCAGCAAAACATTTTGACCAAATTTACAATTTAAAACCAGAAACTTAAAAATTAACCATCACATCACATTCGATTTCACATCCGCAGTCGGCCTTTCCTGACAATATTACGTCCTCGTAATGCATGTAGTACACAAATTTAATGAATACTAAATACATTTATACAATATTACTCTTTTGCAAATGAACCAGTGCTTAGTGTGATCTAATTAAATTTTTTATGCTATGATATAAAAGATTACGGCCTCGTAATTATAAATCATGTGTACAAAATGTATTAAAAAGTACCTAAATTAAAAAAAAATTACTATGTTACAACTATACAAGTGGTTATTGTGATTTAACTTAATTTCTTATGCTATGTTTACACAGGTCTTGATTTTCATTTTGTGGTATTTATAGAGTAGAGTAGGTATATACCATATAAATTATTATTCTAAAACAATAAATGACAATTATAGTTGGCTAAAATAAACATTTGCTATCATAACATTTTGTTTTATTTGCTTACAGATTCAAATCAGTTTATAACAGTGGGACACACCCGTTTTATAACAGTGGGACACACCCGTTTTATAACAGTGGGACACACCCGTTTTACAAAAGTGGGACAAACCCGTTTTATAACAGTGGGACACACCCGTTTTATGACAGTGGGACACACCCGTTTTATAACAGTGGGACACACCCGTTTTATAACAGTGGGACACACCCGTTTTATAACAGTGGGACACATTCGTTTTATAACAGTGGGACACACCCGTTTTACAAAAGTGGGACAAACCCGTTTTATAACAGTGGGACAAACCCTTTTTGTATCTGTGGGACAAACCCATGGGACAAACCCTTTTTGTATCTGCGGGACAAACCCATGGGACAAACCCTTTTTGTGCATATAATATAATTGCTTTAGATTACCTGTTAATAATAATTCAATTATAATTACGAATATACGAAAATTTAACATAGCAACCTCCTACAAAATTATTAATATCAAAATAATATATTTATAGTTTTCTATATCAAAGTAATGAATTATTTAAAGGTTTAACTTCATTTACATTGCATTAATACCTGTACAATATTCATAGTAAGACAACATAATTTGATATTACTCTTATCTTTATTACTACAGATAGTATTGTAAATATCTTTAGTTTGAATAATAAAAAAAAACAAAAAAAAAACAGTTGCTCTAATTTATACTCTTATTTTTATATATTTTACTCAAATATCAAATCAAATATATTTATTCACCAACAAAATAAAGTACTCATAGTTCAATAACATAAACGATGATTTATAAAAACTGTGTCGCAGTTGCACACTTGTCTAAAACCAACTAATTGTTATAACATTATCATAAACATTTATTTTTTTTACAGATACCAGCATACTTTTCTAAACTTGTTTTTAATTATTATTCCATGTTCATCATTATAATAATTATATTCTTAAATAAAATATATATTTTTTTTTGTAGTAACATTTTGTGCAAGAGCTCGTAGTTGTGGTATGTTTATTAATAATCATTTATCTAGTAAATTGATTTTAAAGTAGGATCTAACTTCGAAAGTATGGATATTTGTTAGTAGTGCTAGTGTATGGGGTGTTGATACCCTTGTGTACCCACAAATTCTCATCAATGTATATATATATATATTTTCAACATCGCACTAAGAGATACCAAATACCTAGAACAGTTTGACTATTCAATTTGCCTATTTATGCGAGAGCATGTCACAGAATTCAAAATATGCCTTATTTGTTTGCTGTTATAAATCGATTCAAAATCATTACTGGTTAAATCTTTATCTGTGCTATATAACTGCCGGATCACATACTTGACCCCCCTAGCCTATTCTTTACAAAATAGAAAACTAACTTAAAATCATGGCTGGTCGAGAAGGCGTTCTACAATGATGATGATTTTGTGCCTATAATTTGTTGACATGATTTAATTTATTAACTGACACTGACGAATTTATTATTTTATCAATTATTATATTGTTTTACTTGTACCTATCTATTTGATTTGACTTGTGCACATAATATATTGCTTAATTTTACATATAAAATTTTGTCTAATTTAATTTTTGCTGAATGGCGATTTAATACCTCATATAATTTTTATAACTGCATTGTCATAAGTAATATTATTATTTGAATTAGAAATGTTTAACCTGTAACGATTGTTGTTACCAATAATTTGATTATGTTGATTATTCTTTACCATTAGAAAATAAAACTATAGAAAATAACTTTCTACCTTATAAAGTGCCACGTGGTTCATGTAAGTCTGTTGGTGTAGTACCTACACTTTTGATAACGGATCACTATCAATAGTACTTGAATTCCCTTTACTAGGTGTAATCATAAACAATCACTTAAATTGGACACCACACACACAAAAGATTAAATCCAAATTATCAAGCTTGACATACGCACTTAAAAAAAACTGATTTAAATATTCCCTTGCAATTTATTACGCCTACTCAAATAGCTACATATCTTAATCCTTTATCTTATTAAGAAATAGCACCCATGCACAGGTGGTCTTTACGCAACAAAAGAAATATGCAAATCTGTTAGAAATAATCAACAATTCTATAAAACTCGTGCGGGAACCTACACAACTTACTAATTTCGTTATAATAATAAATTATCCTTAACTTATTTCAAACTGAAACTGCATTCATCTTATCGATATGTTATGTCGATAAAAATATATAGTATAATACCTTCGATTTAAAAAAATGAGATTAAAGACTATAAGATTCATAAAAACAAAAAAAATCCTAATAAATGAAATGTTATTATACGATCGATGAATACTTTAGTAATAATCTTCAATAACGCTCTAATTTGTATTATATTAACAAATTTATTTTTTCGACCTACACAAACCTTACCTAGATATATTATATTTAACTTTTAAATGACACAAGTTTAACTCTCACTATTACAAAATCATTTTTTTTTTTGCTTGCTTTATAGTATACTAGCTTCTGCCCGCCGCTTCGCATGCGTTGTACCCGAATAAAAAATGTAGCCTATGTGTTAATCCTGGTTAACATCAATACGTGTGAAAAAAAAATTCAGCTCAATCCGTAGCCTAGTTTTTGCGTGAAGAGGTAACAAACCTCCATCCAAATAACCTTTCGGCTTTATAATATTAGTGGGATATTATAACCTTATTATCTAGTATGAACATTAACAATGACGTCTTCCCGTCTGACTGTACTTTACGTGTAAACATGGCTACGTAGCTGCCTAGACGGCTTTTAAAACAGAGAATCGACTAGACGCGTCATCGTCGATGACTCATCGACCAAGCGCTACGGCGGCACTATAAAAGGGATCTCGGCAAAAGGAGACTTTGACGTAACGAGATTCACTTTAAGGGGTTTCGAGCCAACAAGAAAACGACATGCCGGAAATGATTCCTCTCTTATATAGTTATTGTTGTGCCCTAAAGGGTCTGTAATGCTACCTATCACCATTGCCAACACCACTGTAGGTACCTACATTATAGAACAATAAGATACTGAGTGTTGATTAACGGTAAGATTCTTCCTAGTTTACGTTAGTAGTTGTCGATTTAGTTTTTCAAGCTATAGTAAGCTAAGCTAAGCTTCCCCCGTACCAATGCTTGTTGAACACGATAAATTCCCGTCTTTATGTTAATTTTTTTTCTGACTACCCTCTTCTATCTCATCATTTTGAATACTCGTAACAAAACAAAATTATTCTAGGAAACTTTATGCTCTTTACGCATGTGACGTAGTTTGTTGTAATGCGAACACATTTTAAGCCTACAATTCTCAGTTTTATGCCCAACTTTTTACATGAGCCACATCGAATAGAAGCTGTACAGACTGCCACAATATGGCCCCAACGACCACATGAAAATATTTAGTTTGCCTGATATCTTTCTCTTTAGTAACGTTAACTTCTTTGGGATGAGATGTATCTAATGAAGCATTGTTAATTAACTAAGTAAGGAACGCGTACCAATACCACGAGCTCCTACGTTCAATTATAGGGTCACTTAATTTAAAAATAATTACATCGCATATTAAGTCATCAGAAAGTTTACAAGATTTACCCTTAGCTAATTTTTTAAAAGTAGAAGTACCTTTTCTTCCTGTTGCATGTTCATGGTGACGAAGTAGTAAAGCTTTGCTGCTAATCCTCGGCAGGCTGTCATGTGGTAGACCAATGTTCATTAATCCCAGCCGTAGATTTTCGCCAAGGACTCCAGACGGTGTAACCATGTGAAAATAGAACTAGCATTAATGTCACCATCAAATTTCAGCACGTTTTCAAGTTTTACATAAAATGTCAGGTAATGGATATTCTTATTTGGGTTTCTATCGATTGGATGTGTTGGATCTAATCGTACCTAATGATAACATGCTTGGAATTGAAAATTATTGAGGGTAGATAGCAAAATTTATGAACTGGAATGTGCTATTGTTTCTAATCAATCGCCTGCTACATTTTCACAGAATTTTTTTTTTGTGTACCTTGTATTTTCTGTTGAGGCGTCGATGAGGTTATTGTTCTCTCCGGTTGTACCGTTGCGTTGATCCAAATCACCTGGCTGCTTGATTGCTCATGAACTGCTCCATCATATTTTCTAGCCGATCGTTGTTGGTTGGACGAGGTGGATTTTTTTTTCTTCTTGGAAGGTGGCTCACGTGGCGATGGTGGTGGTGGCGTTTCTTGCGGATCCGGTTCCTCGTCATTGCTTATAACAGGAAGCCTTCGACGTTGGCTCATGGTTCAGGATAGAGCACGCAGCGTGGACTCGACGAACACTTCTGATTTGTTGAAGTGAAAGACAAGAAGCAGCAACGATAATAGTTTATTCATCAGCGGACGACAAGGAAAAGAGAGCTGTACAATATGTTGTCTTAATTTATAGGCTTGTTCTATTACCACCTCCACTTGGTCGGGCCTACCGACATTCGTCATGCCGGCCCTCTCGCGACAGATGGCAGCACTAGTCTTAACGTATCCGATTCGTAACGTTTCTTATAAATTATTTTAATTGTGGCCATACTGTGACAAATACCATGGATTGATTTAAAACGAAATGTCAACGTCAAGACCAGCTGTCAAAAGTCACTTTACTGTCAATACATGTTTACAAGATTCTCGTTTCTCAAGATTATTAGTACTTGAACTGTTTACATTTGAAAATATCAATTATAAATTATAATGCATGAGATTGCGGTTAAAATATTGTAAAAGTCACTATTAATGACAGTAAATAACAAGAATAGTGAATACTAGGTTACAAAAATGTGCAAAGCTTGCTTTCACACATAGTGAATACATGGATTACTGAATTTATTTTAAATGATGGCTTACATTACATAGACCTAGAACTATGAAATTTGGCAAGGTGTATCGTCTTATACTATAAATGCAGAGAAAAATCCCAAAACTATACATTACAAATTACTAAATTACTCTATTGTCATAAGTCATACATAACTTAGGATACTGAACTAATATTCTACTATGTCTTTTGCTTTCTATTGAGACTATCAGTCTGTTGTCAAACTACCCTCTAGTTAGCATATTTTTGATTTGTTGTGAATTGTGTGTTTTAAATGTAATATTTTAGGTAACTAAACTTTGTTAACGCTTTCCGGTGTAATAATTTACGTAGTTTTAAGTTTCTCTGTAAGTGAATTGTATATAATTCTTAAGAGAAAAAATAAATGTCTTAAACCATAAACCAAAACTATACATTTAGAAATGGAAGAATGTAACCATAAAAAATTACGAAATAAATTATTGAGGTTATTCTTCTTTTGTTTGATGACGCGAGTAGCAGACGAAGGCGCAGCCAGCATAGATATCAGTGTTGCTACTAGGGCCAAAGTCATCGGTGCCGGGTGTATTTCGTGCGTTTTGTACTCGCCATTTTTAATGACGATTTCAAAACGCGATATGACTTCGGTCAAGTTTCAAGAGCGAGTCGGACTCAGGCACCGAGGGTTCCGTGCAATCATACAATATAATATATGTTAAAAACGGTTTATATTTGTTGGAGAACCTTTACAGCGCCATCTCTGGTCTGATAGCGGAACTTATGTAGATTTTTTACATGTTAGATTATTTCTAAAAAAACTATGCAAATTAATGACAGGAAAATTATAACGAACTCTTTCGTTATAATTTTCCTGTCATCATTCATAATTTCAGCCGTAAAACGTCCACTACTGAACTGCCATGAGGGATCATGGATCTCCATGAGGGGTAGTTGCCATACTTACCACGCTTGGCAGGCGAGTTGGTGAGCGCAGTACGGGATGTTGATATACGAAAAGACGCTGCCATCTTCCGGAGGTGTCCCTTAGCAGGCTCTTACTGCATCCACGGGTAGGAGAGGCGGGGTCATATTCTACTGCCGGCACACCTACTAATACGTCGAAAACTATAAAGCTAACAGCTAAACTAAAAACTGTTTATTAATCTGCAAATAAATAAACCTTTCATATGATACCCCACATGACCTAGGAACAACAATTTTTTTTCTAAACCCCATTTCCACCCCCCTTGTCTGAAAAACTATGCAAATTAGAGAATTCGCTATAATCTTTACATACACTTCTATTAGCTTTAAAATTTTCACGGGTTTATCTCTGCAAACTTCGGAGATAAGAGGGGGAAAGTATTTGTTAATTTTTTTGTTAATAATATTTTTAAAAATTAGCAAAATATTACATAATTTATTATCATGCGGCGGGAGCATATTAAAAGAAAGATAATTTTGAAGTTTTGCATAACGGAACATTCCCTTATGCAAAACTTAAAATTATCTTTCTTCACTATAATGAGCGGTTTAGTAAAAAAGAAAATAAAGTATTTCCTACTGAACCTTATAAATGGAGCTACCGAGCGGAGCCTAGTAAGGTTACAATACTTTTTACATTATCAATTTGTGTTTACCGTCTCCTGCGAAATTATTTTAAACGTTATTCTTTTTAATGAAAACGCCTTAAAAAAAAGTTTAGGTCAAGCGCCATCTGATATCTGGAATTAATTGAAACAATGATAAGAGATACAAATGAGACAAAATTTAAGTTTCAAATTAATTAGAAGATTTAAGATTAGTATTATTTATTACAAACCTTATATTCAATAGACAATAATTTACAAATAGGTACAGAATCGAATGCAAATATCAATGTCAATAATAGCAGCGCCTTATCACGGATTATCCCGTGTTCCTTACTTCTAGGACAAAATTTAGAGCTAAGTTATAAGCATGCTATCTAGTATAATTGCAAAGGTCATAAATATTAATCCACGACAGGGCAAGGCCTAAATACTTCTATGTGGAACCCCAAAAATCATACATTAATAAATAATGTATCATATGCATACTCATACTTCATTTGCACACACAGTTGTTATCGGATCACTTTCAGTAGATCCAGTTTTTACAACAGCTATAAGTTATGGATCTTGTGAGAGTTTTTACCTGTTTGTACATTCAGTAGATCCAGTTTCGTAATTTAGAAAAAAATAACTGTATCTTTGTAAATGCGATTATAACTTGAATTTTCAAGTTCCATATCGATATTTTTGACAGATTTTAGATTTTAAGTGTTTATGGCTGTTCTAAAAACTGGACCTACTTATCCGAGTGATCCTTGTTATCTTGTAAAACATACGTTTTAATGTCTAAAACCGAATGCAGTAAGCGTGTCTTAAATTGTGTAAGTCAATATAGTACACATTATTTATGTGGGTCAGTTTAATCAACAACAAATATTATAAAAACCTTAGTAATAGAGGTTATGGCATGAAATTGCCGTTTTATTGTAATAGGTACTTTGAATTGACATAGAACCTTCATGGTTTGAGATTTTTGAGTGAAACATTTTTCACATGGTACTTATGAAGTTCTTCTTTTAAAAAATGTGCAACATTCGATTATCGACTTTCAGACGTTTGGTGGTCTCAGTTTTTTACTTGGATAGAGAAAAAAATAGAGAAATAGTAATATGTTTTTTTTTAGTAAAAAAAGCCTTGAAAAATATAAAAAAACAGACTGCGAAACACAATAACGTATTGTGAAGTCATAGTGACAATATATGAGGTTGCTTTGTTACAATCTGCAAATACTGACCCACCGGAACTCCTTCATGATATATTTTTTTCTAAGCTTGAGTAGGACACTCACACATTCACATGAGTGTCGAAATAAAAACCATATTACTAACCCTAAACCTCAGTGGCAAAGACCCAAGATCGAAATTAGTTCTGTTAAATTTAAAAATCACAATAAATAAATAAATAAACTGTCGAGATAACTATTAAATCGGACCATATTTTGTCACTTTTTACGATTTTATAATATTGTTGCGCCGTCGTTAAAGATTAAAGTTTTAATTTTTGTTTAATTGGACTACTTTATTTAATCCCGAAGCCCCAGCTCGTGACAATATAATCTATTGAGATATTTTGTCAGCCTTTTTATAGTGTAAGGCCTTTGCATCTATTATAGATGATTTATACAGCGTCAGCAACTGGTAATCATGCTGTACGGGACGCTGCAGTGCCTGGGACATTGTTAGATGGATTAGGCTTGCCCAGCACCTATACCATCCTCTCAGCTTAGCCAACTATTATTCAGAGGAAAGAACAGGTCAATACGTCTGAAGCTAACTAAGCCGCGGGTTTCCTCACGATGTTTCCTTCACCGTTTAAGCTCGTGTTAAGTGTGCACATACATTTTTCAAGAAAGAAAAATCCATTGGTGCACGGCCGGTATCGAACCCACGACCTTTGGATTGAAAGTCGGGGGTACATACCACTCGGCCAACACGGCTTTTATAGTGTAATAGGTACATAATAAAGGGTTTCCATCCTGTACCACTAAAATCTTGTAACAATGTTATGAAAATTACAAAAAATTACTGCCCAACGTGTACCACTGGTACCCAACGTGTCACATCCAGCCGAAATAATAATAATAATAAATTCTTTATTCAGTTAGGTTTACAATGTAGTTTTCTTATATCTAATTACAGGGGGGTGCATGTACTTCTGAACGTTAACTACTTTGAACTAAACCTATGTGTACTTTGACATAATACTCCTCGCTCTAAGTAAATACTTATATGTAGACACGAAGTGACTCTGCCTCAGCTAGCATGGGTAAATAGTATAAGAATTATTCTTCTTCTTTACTTAGGCCAGCAATAACTTTAAAAATGACAGTAGATGTCAAAAGTACAGCATACGTCAAACATTACAATATGCTTTAATAATTGGAAAAAATATTATGACCCATAATCGGCATTGTCCCTTAAAAAGTGTTTTAATTATTGAACTGCTAAATATCTAGAAAAACTACCACCTCAGGGGATGCCTGTTGACCCATAATCGGCATTGTCCCTTAAAAAGTGTTTTAATTATTGAACTGCTAAATATCTAGAAAAACTACCACCTCAGGGGATGCCTGTTGACCCATAATCGGCATTGTCCCTTAAAAAGTGTTTTAATTATTGAACTGCTAAATATCTAGAAAAACTACCACCTCAGGGGATGTCTGTTGACCCATAATCGGCATTGTCCCTTAAAAAGTGTTTTAATCATTGAACTGCTAAATATCTAGAAAAACTACCACCTCAGGGGATGTTTGTCACAATTCAGCAAAATCATAGAAAAGCTAATAAATTGGCTTGCATTAACATTTCCTTTATCCTCCGTGTCGGCGTATGACGGGGGCGCTCCGCCTGGGCGGCCCAAGACAATAAATTTACATATTTCACCCCTCAAACAGGCCTTTTTTGCCATTCCGCAGAATTACGCACATATGGGAATATTCCGTTGAATATATCAGCAGTAAGGAGAGATACACTCAGAATAAAATTATCTACCGCGAGCGCCACATTTGCAGATAAAGAGCCGCGCTTGACGCCCCATGCGAGGAGGAAATCTGATTTTTAACGTAATTGTCAAGAACATTTATGTACGTGCGTTCCTTTATTAATAACTTTACCCGCGTTTTCACTCAGTAGAGCGAAGATTTTGACTGTTGAACGCCGAAAATACTGAACGGATTGAGATTTGATCAGGCAAATATGTACGAAATAACCTGAAACTTTTAATCCGGTTACAACGCATTTGAAACTGCCACCAGAATATTTCGCACATCTAAATTTAATGTACATCATTTTATTTAACTTGTAGTATTTAATGCTATGTCAGCATGAATCATTTTATTTTGTGACTAAACTTTAACTCAAGCTGTTTATATGTATTTTGGCTTTACGAGGTAGTTGTTGTAGGAGTAGTAGAGTGTAGTAGTAGTAGAGTGTAGTAGTAGTAGAGTGTAGTAGTAGTTGTAGTAATAGTAGATAGCCGGGACAGCTAGTTTATAATAAAAACCGACATTAAAGGATCTTAACACAATAAGTAACCTCTCAAAATAATTAATTTACTAATAAAATACATTTATGACATTGAACTAGTTCTTAATTAAAAATCTAGGTTAATGTATTTTTTGCACTATACATGTCGTGTTAACAAAAACAAACTCCTGAATAGATTTTAGAAGGGTTTTTAATGGTTAATTCACACTCCTAAAAGTTTCTATGATTTCGTGATGAGTCAGTTAGTGATTTTCTGTTTTAATAAAACAGAAAATCACTGACTAAAAAATTAGTGCAGTATTATAACACGTTCGCTCATGTTGGTGGGCCGACTGACTAATTCTATTTGAATCTATTCCTTTCAATGACTGCACATACATAAGAGGGTGTTGAATAGATAGGCGCATATGGAAATGTAATTTTGCGGTAGAACCGTCCTCCAAAGGGTCAAATCAAAATCATTTACACAGTCCACTAGAGGTGCGATCGACATCGCAACCAATTACTATTGCTACTGGGTTAACTCTTTTATTGAATCGAAATCTAGATTTTGTTACATGATTATTAGTTTCCATTCAATGCTATTTAACCCTTTACGATTTTGCTTCATTCAAATTAATATTATTAGCAATAAGTTTTTTTTCAATTGATAGAAAAAATAACTCAAATTTGTCCTCGCGCACTTTCGGACTAGTTTAGATGGAAATTAAACGCAATTTTTTTTGGCAAAAATCCAAAATAAATTGCGTTTCTTTAGGTTCTGTGTTTATTAATTTATATTAGGTGATAAAATAGGAATCCTTCTAATATTTAAGTTTTTCGAGAGGCTAAATAGTATATAACTTGTAGGCAAAAGTACGTAAACAAACTTACTCACTACATGCAATACTTACGGGATATTTACCATGGTTTGAGTCTTTGTCAATGAATATCCCGTAAATATTGCTTATAGTGTTTACAAACATGATAGCATCAAAAGTTATAGAAAAACTTACTCAGTTGAACCCCTGTTTATAGCGACCCAACATGTCTAAAGTGCAACAAACTGAACAACAATCGTACTTCATCAAACGGTGTTCCACTAAAGTATAAGCCTTCAATCCAGCGGTTAGCGCTTAGACAATCGAACGTCCATTAGCATGGACACAACAAAGTGAATGCTCTCAAAACAACCCACCAGCAAATTCCTCTATTGCTTTACGTCTGACCATAAGCACCTATCCGTTCTAAGCGTACATTGAAACAATCGTATTACCGTCGCCGAAACACGGGGCTACAGAACGTGCCGTGAGGAACGGACTAGACAGAGGGCACTAATACTCATTAGAATTACATAGGGGAACGGTCGGTGTCCACCGGCTACTGCCCACTACGCCGCTAAGTACCTGTTCTATACGATGCCGCTCATCTAAACTTTTGTCATCAAATCATATCATCATCAACCTTTACAAAATACTACACATTTACCAAAATTATCAAGACCTTACCTGACGTGCTAGTTAAAAACTGTGTTATAATAAATAATAAATAAATAAATAAATAAATAATGCTGGACAAATCACACAGCATCATCTAGCCCCAAGCTAAGCAGAGCTTGTGTTATGGGTACTAGATGACTGATATACTTAATACATTATACTACATAGATAGATATTTTTATTATATATAGAAAAACACCCAGAACACCCTGAACAAATATCTGCAGATCGTACAGACATTTGTCCCGAGGCGGTAATCGAACTCGCAACCTCTTGCGTCGCAGGCGGACCATCGCCCGCTGCGCCACAGAGCTCGTCTATAAGTAGTACAAGTAATAATGTTTTAATATTGACATTTTCTTATCTTAAAAACTCACCAACGCATGCATTTTTCTCTGGTTTAATACTAGAAAAAATTACTAGCCATTTTATTATATTCTATACGAAAATTGGCGTTGGTCGTCTAATCTTGTAGATGATATAAACAGCTCCACCAACTGTAAATTCATGCTGGGTACGACGCTGTGCCTGGTACATAGTTAGATGGAATTAGCCTGCTCAGTACCCTTTTAGCTAAGTCGGCCATATTCAGATGAAATAACAGGTTATATACTCGAAGGTACATTTCCTCTCGTCGTTTTCTTTCACCGTAAAATCTGTTCTTGTTATTTCAAGGAGAGACCCCATGGTGCGGCTGAAATTGAACCGACGACCTTCGGATTATATTCCTTTTGGCCAACTCAGCTTTGTGCACCTGTTATTAGATAGATAGATAGAAAATGCTTTATTGCACACCTTAAACTAAACAAATTAACAAAAAAAAGAGAAACACTAAATATAAAGTGACAATCGGCGGTCTTATCGCTTAAGAGCGATCTCTACCAGACAACCTTTCGATGGATTGGATTGTGGTAATGAGATGGGGTAAAATGGTGTGAGATTAAAAGAAAAGTAAATATAAAAAAATACCATATAGAATATACATAATATATAATTATATATGTATATAATAATGTATATATATGTATATATATATAAAGCATGTTGTAAATAAATACTTATAAACAAATAAATAAATATACAAATTATGTATTTTGACAATGATTCAAGCTGCTTATTTCAACAGGACAAATAGTGATCCTTAACCATAGATTTGAAAACTTGAAGGGATGGAGCACGCCTGATGGATACTGGCAATGCGTTCCACAAGTTTACAGCCTGGACAGTAAAGGATTTATGGTAGTACGACGAGTTGTGTGCAGGTGTCATTAGCTGTAAGTGTATTAGGTAGCCTGATAATGCTATTTTCAATCTTACAAACCGCGATCATAATTTTAGAGAATATCACTTAAAGCCATGATAATATGCCACTCCTGATACAGTCAGAAAATGACATCACAACATGTCTACTACCTTGACCTGGAATCGGTTAAACTGGGGAGTCACGGAATATCGAGGTTTTGTAATAAAACCATATGTCGTGTCGATAAATACAGTAAAGAAGAACGACATTACCTAATTCTTACTAACAATTTTTTTTCTATACATCATCATTATCAGCCGTAGGATGTCCACTGCTGGACAAAAGCCTCCCTCATTGATCTCCAGATACTGCGGTTGGAAGCGGCCTGCATCCAACATCGACCTGCGGTTCTTACCAAGTCGTCTGCACATCTTGTAGGTATCGATGCATCTACTTCTAGACAGCCAAAGCAATTTGCAAGTTCGAGTTAAAAGCTCTCGAGGTTTTGGATATGTGCGCGAGTGGGTCGGAGCACAGACTTCATCAAACGGGACCTTTCAAGTCTAAAGTTCATATTCAATGTGCCTCTAACAATTCGGTGATCACTGCCGGTTTTCACCCTCACAGAGACATCATCACAGATCGTCACAGAGACATCATTGATTATTAGTTTCTTATTGGTCAAGATGAAATCAATCTCATTTCTCGTGGAACCGTTGGGACTCATGCAGGTCCATTTCCTGTGAGGCGGCTTTTGGAGAAAAGAATTCATCATAAAGAGTCTTTCTTTCTCTAGAAAATCGGCCAGCCTCTGTCCCTGGGGTTCCGTTGCCCATATCCAAATTGCCCCACTCTCAACATCATCATCGCTTCTCATGCCTAGCTTTGCATTGAAGTCCCCCATAACAATAGTAAAATGAGTTTTGTTCGTATGTATGGCTCTGCTGATGTCCTCATACATAGACTCTACTTCTTCATCTGGGTGTGACGAAGTCGGCGCATATACCTGAATGACCTTCAGCGAATATCTCTTAGATATTCTGAGTGTCAGGTACGCGACTCTGCTCGACACACTGTCGATGGTGATATTGTTGTTGATGAGTGACTTGTGAACGAGAAACCCAACATCACCTTGGGACTGTTGGTCGCCCTCCCAGTAGTATAGTAGGTTACCAGACTTGAGGGATATCGTGTCCTCGTCCTCTCTACGGACTTCTGATATCCCCAAAATGTCCCAATGTAATCTACTAATTTCTTCTTACAGCTCAACAATCTTTTCGTCTGTCCTCAAAGCGCGGATGTTATGTGTTACCAGGGCCAGTGATCGTTGTAGGGTTTGGTAGCCGATCGTCTCCCGGGGATTCTTAGCACCCCTAGCCCCGCCGTTACCGTGACTGCTACCGTAGGATAGTACCAGGATTTAAGTACCGGTGATCCGCCCGTACTCGTAGCCAGGATTAGCGGGACCGCCGGGGACTCGGGGCCTGGTTTTATGTTGTAACATCATAAGGGGGTTGTTGCCATACTCGCCACGCTTGGCAGGCGGGTTGGCGAGCGCAGTATAAGGTATTGAAAACACGAAAAGACCCTGCTGCCCATATTTCGGGGGCATCCCTTAGCAGATTCCTACTGCATCCACGGGCAAGGGAGGTGGGGCAACATTCTACTGCCGGCGCTCCACGGCATTTTCTATACATATATGTATTTAACTAGTTTTTTTTCACCACTTTTATATAGAACAGCAGGATAAAAATAAATAAAGTCATAAGAGCACAGGAAATCTAGAAATCAAGTCAGTATTTCGTTTAAAGATTGTATCTTACAACGTGTGGCGATATCTGGGAAATATCGCATTCTGTGCACGATTTCCACCACAATCGATAGGAGATGACCGCCGCCCGGCCACCCCGGGGGTGCTGTTATTTGATTAGTCTTACCGAGAATGAGCTCGTCTCCACTTAATGGGGTGAGCTTGTAACTGGACATCGTATAATTTCCACCGAATCTAACAATGCAGGAAAAATAATTAAAACGACTCAACTGAATAGATTCGTACGCAAACCCAAAGTACTCATCCCATCATCGCTTAATAGACACGCATTTCGACATAAATGAGTTTCGCTCTAAATTAATTAGTAGCACATTTTCCATTATAAGGACAAATGTGAAAGCGACCGCTTAATAGCGCGGTGTAAAACTCGCTAGTTTTCGTTCGTGAGAATAGGGCCGGAGAGAAATTGCGGATAGACATAATCAGTCTTCTGGCTTTGAGGCGGCCTGAGCCCCTAATGTGCCGCGCGCCTCTTCATCTGATGAATAGGCTCACGCACACACTAACACTTGATTGAATTCAATAACACGGCTACAAATTAAATTCTAACACATGTCTCACTCGCACACTCGTATAACTATAGACTCGAGTTTATGTCTTGATGCTTGTTCGGGGCATATTTATTCTAAACCTTAAAGCGGTCGAAATAGTCCCAGCCTACAAATGAACACTCCAGGAAAGTTTTGCAGTACAGGAGGTCGTCGTAAGGACGGGCCGTAATGACCCGCTCCGATCTTACAAAAGGCAATTACAATAAAGTTCCATTCGCACATGGTCGTTAGCTGGACGATATATCTTGGATGCCCTCGTCAAAGCCGTTTGCAATTGTTTCATCTTGGATTGCTATATTAGGTGTCAAACTTTTGATTTCAACTTTACTAAAACTTTCACAAAAATGTTAGTAGCTAATCTAACTACGTTAAAAGTTTTCTATGTGTGTTAACATAGGTATATTTATTTATTTAATACTCTACTGCACAATTACAAAAGGTGGGCTTAATGCTAAAGCATTCTCTACCAGCCAAACCTGTAGTTTAGAGTGTGGTTGGCGTGCTATAATGGTACTTACTTAAAAACTAAACAAACAGAAAATTACATTGAATCAAATTAACATTTATTTTCCAATAAGTTCTAATAATAATCAAAGTGTGGGTTTTATTTATTAACATGTTAAATTAAAAAATCCTCTAAATAAGATGTCTTAATCTGCTTCCAAACCATACACACAATAATTTAATGATTACTTTGCGATCTTTTCTTCTCTGATAACAAAGGTTTGGTTGTACATACACCAATGTGATTGCTTAAAGCTGAATTACCTAAATAATTAGAAACGTGAATAAAGACAAACGAATACGTAATGTAGATGTGTGGCTCCAGCACCTCTGCCTCTTTACGAGCAGGGGATTAACCCGAGTAACGAGATTCATTAATTCTTGTCGTTAAAATTTGTCGTTCTCGATTAATAAGGAAGTTCTACTTGGGTGACGTTATTATCGCCGGACCGCAGCCTCAGGCCCGCAACTTCCCACTCCGCCCGGTTTATTTACACTATCGAGTAAATTAAACTCGCTCGAGTGTAGGAGAAAACTTTAACAGAACTTTGTGTGTAATAAGTGGTGCAACAACACGAGTGGAAGAGCAAACGTCGGACGCGGTCTCCGCTCCGCACTTCGCTCCCACTTAACTCTTTGGGACATATTTATTCGACCCTCCGGCGACCGCGGCGACGCCGCTTCTCCCCGACCGAATTAACTTAACGAATCAAAGGAGCCATTAAACACCACCTGAGCGCTCCTTACGTACATACAATCACGTTATGAATGCCCGCCGCAATCCGCATCGATCCAAAAAACCTGTAAATGTTTTATCATTCTCGGAAACGAATCGAAACAAAGAAAGTACCGACCGTTATTAGCGTCCGTTTTCTCTGTTTGTATGTAATTTTTAATGCGGGGTCAATCAGGGAGCTATATCGTAGATCTCCGTCGGGCGAGACCGTAACGATAATGAATCGCAGCTGTAAGAGCGCTGGACCGCACTCACGAATTATTAATAGCCCTATACACACAATACACAAGCCTGCCATTAAATTGGAGTTTCCGTAATCTTAAATATGGATGGGACTAAGGAACGAAGACAACACGATATTATGTTGAGGTAAGTGCTTTGGATTCGAGATTAGTCCGATGGTCATCGCCGCTATAGTTCTCTTTCAATTAGGTGATATAACTTATTCATAAAGACAACGCTGGTATGCCTGCGGCGACCGCATTTCCTTATCCTTAAAGATGACCCTCCCTTCGTGGAGGCGGAGGACTTGTGCGTTGTTTGTTTTGGCTACCTGAAACCCTCTCACAATTGTCCACTAAGTGTTGATTGCTTGTAAACAGCGTGTCTTGTTTGAATAAGTTGGTGAGCTTTCAATATTTGGTTTTATGGGTCTACGAGTATACAGGATACTTGCTCACCTACGACGTAGGTACACAGCAATCATCTGACCAACCGTAACAGTTGACTTGTCTATTTGGCTATTCGTAAAAATGGCTTTCTTACGCAATGTTTCTTTACTCTAGAAGTCTCCTCCCTATCGACGTATGTATATACCTTCGTATAGGTTACGTCATAAGTTTATTGTGCGATTCTAGTCCCATGCGTGGAGGGAATTGATAAGGCGCTCGAACCTTTGCCTCTATTGCTTGAAATTTATTGCTGTTTTGGGTTTTTATTGTTCCGTTTTACGGCCTCCTCGTGTATAAATTGTACAGATAGAAGATGAATTCCGTGCTATAGCGACCGCTCCTTTTATATCGCGCACTTTCGGTGATACCTTTACATATTTTATGTACTTCCCTCGTATAAATTGCTAACATACCTACTTTATATTGCCAAAGGAGAAACCAATCTTCTAATACAATAGTAATAAAGCAAACTAATGCGATGCTATTTCCTCTGAATACATTACACCCTGTATCTGCGAGCGTACTAGGATTTTCATAGAGGTCCATCACGACGACCCGAGCGTATACGATATATCACAGGAAATTATGCTTGGGCTGCGTTTCAGCGGCGAGCGGGACAGAGACGGCAGCAGGCTGACCCTCGGCTCATAATGTACGGTCCGGTTAGGTAGACGACTTACAGGAAATAGGTACCTACGAATATGTAGCCCGACCCGCCGCAGCCCGCACCCCGTGCATGAAATGCTTATTATACGCGGCACGTCCACCACCCGCCTCAGGCGGCCTGCTCGCTCCCGCCGCCGACCACGCGCCCAGACAGGGACGTAAGACCGATATTATAGCAAATCGAGAATTGTTATGTCCGGTCCGGCAGAGGTCGGCGTAATATATGGCCACGGTATTCCGGGAATATATATTAACGCGAAACTCGCCTCATACCAAGATCTTATGCGATGGAAACAAATGGCGAGGAAAATTTTGCGGTAAAATTCATCGGGCAAGTAAAAACGGCGGGAAAAATTACGGTCATTTTTCCGGCTCAACTAACAACAAGTTGGTGAGTAATTGAAAACAAAGATGTTTTAGAAGACTGTCTTAGAAATGGCAATGTATTCTACTGGTAATAACGTGCGGTCAAGTGGATGATCGAGCTGGGATGGAACAAATGAAGACTGATCACCTTGGTGACTGCACGGCTACCGTGGAGGGCGCTGGGTGCAGGCGGGAGGCGGCGGGGCGGGGGGCAAGGAGGTGCAGCCAGTACATATGACACGTCGCACTAAGTGAATGATGACGCTGCGAAACTTTAAGAACGTACATATTAATCTTTTTCGAGAAACATAAATTTCATTGAATACTAACAATATTTGGTCTAGTAAAATTATAGCTGTTCGGGGTGCAGCTAGTTTTTATTAATCCGTTGGGAATTTTTACTATATAAGTGCTCTCGCCTCTTGAATTTTTATTTTTTTAGTACCTAACAATATGAATAGATTAAATATCAAATCGACACACAGAGGCCAAATTGATTCCATAACTAATCGGTCGGAAATACCAATTCCTATACTAAACACATAATATAGTTACCCATGCAGCACTCAATCAACCTTCCAACAAAATAAAATGATGATAGTTGAGCCGTCACATTATCGAACGTCGACTCACTAAGATGGATGAGCTAAAAAACACGATAAAATCGAATCATATGGGGATGCATACGGTGATTATAGGGGATCCTATTCCACTGATACCTTCAAAAGATTTATCGTATCTCAACATTTTGAAGGAGCTACAGTTGGGTGTTGCAAAATTCTTTCTGCTTATAAATACAATCACGCCCTCGCGATAAATGTCTGGGGGCGCAGTCACCCGCACCGCCTAAACGAATTTAAATAAAATCGGGTATTAAAATATCCAGGCGATCTCGCAAAAATATACCTATGTCAGGAGAGATTTGAGAGGAATAAAAATTCCTCCGGCTCGTCGCCTATCGAGGGCGGAACTCCTGTTTTCTTTTATGGCTGTCGTAACGTATAATCTTCAAGAAAAATGCGATATTTAAATGAAGTAAATTCCTGGATGGGGATTTCCTTAATGTATAAAATTCTCAGTTGCAACATTTATTAGACGAATCCATCTTAGAGTTAAAGTCGCTTAACAAATATTAAGCAAAGATAGAAGTATCGATGTTTTATTGCTTCATAAATATTCAATGATGTTATGAGAAGGATTTCTGATTAAACATATCGTTATCCTTGTGCCACCTCGATGTCGCGCGCAGTATAAATATTGTGTCATAATGAGGGTAGAACGCGCGGCGTGCGCCGGAGCAGAGCCAGGCCACGTGCCATCCACGCGTAACACGTCTCTAATTGCCCTTCCATACAGATTGTGACAATATTGGACAATCCAGTGAAAATAACACCGGATTTATTGCACCCAACATTGTTTGAGCCGACTATAAGCTCTCATTTTAATAGATAAGTGGAGGCGGAGTTGCTTGATTTGTTAGCGCACCGAGATGTTTGTTCTGTGTTACTCGTTATTGCTAGATATAATAGGCCCCGAATACCAGCTTCAATGTTATTGTTCACAGAGGTCTATGTATCTCGAAGACAAAATTAAATAAAAAGAACTCCAGACAAAACTGTGGTCGTTTCATTAAAATTAAAAGAAAGTTAACTCGCGACACAAGACAAACTGCCGCCTAGAGAAATAAAGAGAGCGAAGCAAATGAGAAGAACTCATTTGGGCGGACTCGGAATCGAGTTCGAGAGGATAATAAAAAGGGAAGCCATCAGTGACACGCACAATAAGCATCAACCTCAAGAATATCATAGATAACGGCGAGCCCGCGCGCCGCAGGGACCTCATTAAGAGGCCGCAGGGAAATTAAAAAGAAAGCAAGATCTCGGACTCGATTGCGAGCTGGAGAAATGGCCGGCCTTCCTCTCATAACATTACATACAGCCTGCGATTTTCCGGACGATTATCATTTTGTGGTGCGTAAGACAGACCCGGAAAAGTAGTTAATGACAGAACGGATGTTGGAGGCGAGCGAGGCGCAGCATAAATCAGTCTGGAACAGAGATGAATGTAATTACCGCGCACGACGGGACAGGAGATGCACCGGGAGTCTTCTCGCCACCTCAAGACGCCGCATCAAGGAACAAAAGACCATCACTCGAATTACAGGGTAATCGTACGTCATAAACTAAATTGTATATACCTGTAAGAGATAAGAAAATACTCGTACAAAGACAATTAATTCCTCTTTAATTTCTGACGGAATAATTATTAAATATTTTACTTTATTGATTATTGAAGTTGAATTATACAGCTCTAATATAAACGCGACTTTATGTACCTAGGAAAATACAAGGAGAAAGATCCGAAGAAAAACAATTAATTGCCTTTTTCCGAGAACAAATTTCAAGTCTTCGAACTTGCTCAATTCGCTAGAAAGAAACCTATAGAAATCTTGCATTTATGCAAAACAAAGGCAATCAAGGCCCGGACGGACAGAAGAAATGAGCTTCATTAAGCGCCAGAATGAAAACTTTAATAACGTAAGATGTAAAAAACTCGACAAAAAATACTTAAGAAAATCTGACGACATAAAGGCTGTTGTAACCGGGGACTCGCCGTAAAATCATTAAGATGCTAATAAAAACTTCCTTTTGTCGCGCAGAGACGGACTCGGGGTGGGATGCGGCAAAAAATATTCAAATAAAACTCAATCGAGGAGTAGAATGGGCGTCGGTCCATGATTATTCCTCAAAACATAATGAAGAGAATTAATGTAAATATTCTTTTACCGGAACTTTCCGCCCTCCGGAAAGTTTTATTTCAGAGCGCGTCATTTGACAAGCGTCCCTACTTATTGACATTCAATTCGGGGGAAATTGATTTATGAAGATTGTCGCCTTAATTGTGCAAGATTTTTTGTTCGAGTTTAAAGCTGTAAGTTTGCTTTGATTGTTTAGAATTGGGAGAGTCACAGTGGGTCGGTGTTGCATTATTGAGTGGCTGGTGGCAGCGAGGGTGAAGAATGCAGCTGCAGCTATTTCCCCGTTAGGCGAGTCGACAGGCGGAACAAATGGACACAATTTTATTCATTATCCATATCAATTATTCACAAGATGCAAGCAACATTCGATAACAGATCGGTTCATCCAATGACCTATGTAAACACGTTTTTATTAGCTTCACCAGTATCTACGCAACGTGCATCTATGTTACTGTAACGGAATCTTCGAGCGTTATTTTAACCCACTTTAGGACATCAGATGAAATTGAAGTTTGCATTCGTATTAACGACAGATGACAATATAATAATTCAGTCTTATTTTTAGTTTCGAAACTATTATATTATTTTAAATAAAATCTAGCAACAAGTAAGTCGGTGAATGCCGCTAAATTACCGTAGATTGGTTCAGCTAAAGTACTTATCGAATTAAGTTAATGTATCCATGTGAGTTATGTAAGCACGAAACATTTTATTGGCCTGTATTTTTCAGGATTCAAAGCAAAATATCCGTAAATAATTGTAATCTCGTCGAGGAGTCGAGGAAGGGTCTACTTGGGGTTCGGCACCTTTTTACGGTCGATAAAAATAATAAGTGACCGGACCTCCCCTCCGGTACGCCCACGTGACCTCACTGCTCCTTTCTCGCGAGTACCTTGCATTCTTAAACGTACAAGTGTTCATCGACACATATAGATCCTCATTCCCCAAACGAACATTTTCATTAACGCGCCGCGAATATACGCCGCGGCGACACCACAAACAGACATTAGGCCAAGTTACACACATTAAAAGTTCCCGAATCGACACCTAATATGCAATCACATACATTATACAAAATTTATAGTACCTATTACAAGATTCGCATTAAACTACCCAGAAAATCTTTAACCTAAGCTTTAAGCTTATAAAAGCTCGGCGCTAATGGCCGGATACCGGAAATTGCGCTCTCATATATCTCCCTACAGATTTATGAAAGTACCCACACATGAGACGATGTCTCCGCACACACACGCCGAACCGTATAGTTACTTCTTATAAATACACACCGACGGCGAAGCAATGTGCGCTTGGTAAACTTTGACACTTATTCATTTAAAGGGTCATTAATTTTTACAGTTACTAAGATAGTTTTAGGGTTATTTCAACTGATTTTGAACATTAAAATTATTCGAGCGTAAAGGAATAATCTCGTAGCCCCGTAGATCTTTACACATGGTGGTAATACTACGCGCGTAGCCGCACAAAGTGCTACGCCGTAGCCGTGTATCGGATAATCCGAGTCCAGCGGTGTAGTCTCACGCCCGTGGCGGACCCCTTATGACTAATGCCCTTTTCCGGCCATTTTTAGTACATTTTTTAAATCTGCATAAATAAATACATATTTTAGAAGAACGAGCTTAATACCCTCTGACTTAAAGACATAAGACGATTTAATTAGATCGTTGATTCAGTAATTAGTAACGTAAGTGAGAACCGTCGTAGATAGTCACATACAAATAGTATAGTATGAAAGAGTGATGTCACGGTATTAGCTCCAACGTATAGTGGCCCAATAATGGAGCGAAACACAACGCGCCACTACACCGCCAACCTAAGTCAATCTTCGAAAGGATATTAAGTATATTCTAGTGGAAGCTGTTTTTTTAGGATCGTAATCTTTTCCGTGTATCCTGACTCGGCCCTCGCCGACACGTACCGGCCATTGTGACGTGGAATGCGTCTTCCACGCTTCTTATATGAGCGTTACAAGTGCTTTCTAAATAATCTAAGTCCAGTGGAAGAGCGTATTGTATTGACATAGTGGAGTGGTGGCCGGCCGTATAATGCCGTTTATATGTGTGGACTTGCACACACACACGCGTGTCCACGCTTGATAGAATAACCAAGTCGTCCGGCGCCCGGGTGGAGGAGGGTGGTCACCCCCGTCTTCAAGACTGGACCTCACCCCCCACTACACGTCTTCTGAGCACTTCCCGAAGCCGCATCGGACTCTAATGGGCCTTTATGTTATGTTGTAAAGGAACGCTTCTATTATTATTACAAGGAAAATTTGTAAAGTATTTTCCTATTTTATAATTTGTAAAGTGCATATTGTTTTTTTTCCATTTACTGTTTGTGTTACAGTTTGTGTTGCAATGGATTGTTTTGTTTTCAATTCTTTAATTTTTCAACAAAAAAAACCGACTTCAATGAGTAAATTTTTTTTTTATGTATGCTTATTACATTTGAATATTTCCCTTGATTTATCATGAATCCCATCATCAGAACTGGGTTTAAAAGCAAGCTAACAATATTAACTGAAACAAAATTAACCTTGAGCTAAATATGCCGAAAAGAGTTAAAAGAATTACCATATCGGATGCAAAAAGAGTTTACCATATCGGATCCTAAAGACCGAATTCTGAAGTAAAAAAGATGAAAAGAAAATACAGACGACTTGAGAACTTCCTCCTTCTTTTGAAGTCGGTTAAAAAATCTGATCAAAAATATTTACCATCAAAACCAAAAAAAATCAAAAGAAAATATATTTATTTTACTGTATATTATTATTTTATTTCCCACACCATGCACGCACAGGCGACTTTAATTCTGTATACAAAAATAGTATGTCATATAAAAGTTTTTCGGAAATGGGATAAAGTCTGACTATTATTGCAAGAGCCAGATAGATGTTGATTGCTGTGCTCGGGCAAGTCTTAAGGATATCAGGTTGCCAATTCTGGCAATCGCAGAGCTAAGTGTGATCTATAGCGTTTAGCTAAAGCTATCGGGTAGTTCTGAACTAAACTACATAGTGAGCCTCTAAATTTAACTTCACCTAAGTTGAGCTGATATAGTTAGAAAGCATGTTGATCTAAAATGATGATCGGAAATGCTTACTGAGTTTATCGTTGAAGGGCTCTTACTACTTATTATTAACACTTAAGCAGTCGCGTCTGATTTTTTACGCAGAGTCGACACCAAGTCCACCGTGCCAAGTTTATAATTGGGTGCTAGATCGAAAACGGCAGATTTTTATGCATTGTAATTTTTAGGCCATACAATGTATAATGATACAGGGTGTATGTGTACCCAGGAAAGGGGGTAATTTTGACCACCAAAAGGAACAACTTTAGTTTTACGATTTTCCAGGATTCGGTTATTTTCTTTCTAGAAAAGACCAAGAGAGTTTTAACTTCTAAAGCTGAGTATACGATAATGACAAACTTAACGCCAGATGATATTTTTGGGGACCATTGACCTCTGCGAAGTGTTGCCCTGGAGTTACAAACAAAAATGTCTACACATAACTAAATGTCTACTCTGTGCCACAGAGAGGTTTTTTTCAAAATCTAATAAACACAAAAAAAATACCCGATTATGGATCATGTTCACACATACATTATATAAACTAGTAAATATGTTTTTTTTTATTTACAAGCCTGATGTTTCTTACTGCAGGAAAAAGCCCTCCTTCCCTCCAGGGTTAAAATATAACTTTAAAAAAAATTTGATATACGTTTTTTCCCCCTCTTAAAGGCTTGGTTTCCAAGAAACCAAGCCCCCGTTTGGGTAAGTAAGTGCACTAGTTATTATACAGCCTGTATAATCATAAAACTAATGTAATTAAAAACTCTTCTGATTTGCTTTAACACATAAGAAAAGCCATTCCATATTTATACTATATAATTTATGACTTTTTGAGAACACATCTGACTTTTTACCTTTAAACATGTTTGGTAACTAATTTCAAACTCCACAAAAAGTCACAGGTCATATAGTCACCCATTTTTATAATTTTCACTATGTAAATCATATATAAGATAAAATAAATATAGTATTAAAGGTACCATATAAAGTAAACCTACATAATCATAAGAATACAACACAACACAACATTCTACAAGCCTTACACATGTAAAGCTAGTTTTAAATTTAATTAGGTATGAATTGTTATGCTTTAAAAATGTAATTCTTGTTTTTGAAATAAACAATTTATTATTTATTATTATGTGTTATAAGTTATAACTTCTACGCGTGTTATAAGTCTAACTAACTGTACGTAACACAAAATAAATAGGAACATGGCATTTGTCGCAAGAATGTTTTCGATTACCTGTCTTTTCTTCAATTTCAGACTACTTTGGAGATAAAGAGGCTAGGTTGAAGTATTTGTTCTCTATATCTGTATTTAGATATTCTTCAATATCTCTGTGGTAACTAACAAAAAAATATATAATAAAAATATTAAATCAATATACCTTAGGACTACACTTACGAGTAGGTAAAACATTGCAATTGAAATGATGGCAAGCAATTTTGCTTGGTCAGTGATCGCTTGGATAGAGGAGCGGGTCCAATAGACCCAGTAGCGGCTCCTAAAGTGTTAAGACAGACATTGCTATAATTAGAGTTTATGTCTAGTATTTTTTTTATTTCACTGTCACGTTTTTTACGTTGAAAATAACGCACAATCATAGGCAAAGTAGCATTCCCTCCGCATAAATAGGCAAAATGAAGTTGCGAGGTAGTACTTTATCAAGTTGCGAGTCGAGCGCAGTCTGCAAATCATATTAACGAGGATGCAGTGCCGCTGCTAATTCACGCCGAGTTAGAGGTAACTAACTGAACGCTCTCAGTGCCTGTGAATGCTTTCTGAGCGTTACGCTTTCATAACTTACTTAACACGGTTTTGTGGTACTTGAAATGTAAGTTTTTTACCAGTCGTTCTTCAATATGAATATGAAAAAAAATTATGTTTTATCAAAATCGCTTAAGACGTTTACAAGATATGGGGATGAGAGTAAAAATGAAGAATCAAATATTTGTAAATATACCCAAATGCCGTTTAGCCGTGGGGTGCCGGCAGTAGAATGTTACCCCTCCTGTCCTACCCGTGGATAGAGTAAGAGCCTGCTAAGGGACACCTCCGGATGATGGGCAGCAGCGTCTTTCCGTATATCAACATCCCGTACTGCGCTCACCAACCCGCCTGCCAAGCGTGGTGAGTATGGCAACTGCCCCTCACGGAGATCCATGAGGGAAGCCTGTGTTCAGTAGTGGACGTTTTACGGCTGAAATGATGAATGATGATACCCAAATGAAGTGAAATGGTGTGTAGAATGCGAAACTTAAAGTTACATAGAAATCGGTTGAGCTATTTAAAAGATGAAGATGCAAGTAGATCTTGAAAGTGTGGATGAAGAATCGAATGTTTTCAATTATAAATTTGGTATCAAACGAAAGGAAATTATGTGTAGATTTCAACACTAACATAGAAATAAGTTAAACCACCTACAAGATATTGCCTTAAAAGAAAGAAAAAAGCTCTTGCGTAGCGTCAAGCGTTACTTATTTTATTTTACAAACTTAAAAACCATAATAATACTGGCCACTATACACAACGCCATCCAGAATACTTTATATACATATTAAGTTTTCTGGAAACCAGATTGATCGTATATTTTTTTTGTAAATACATGCCATGCACATAATACACCCCGACCCGGGACAAACATTTTTCTCTGGCGGGCATCGAACCCGCAACCTTCTGCGTCTCAGTCGGCAATGAGTACAATTAATTATAAACCATTCAAATAAATAAAAGCTAGAAATGCCCTTTAAACATGGAAGGAATCTAATAAATCCCCTATAAAATATACCTATATCCGATGAAACCACACAAATAAAAATAAATACAAACATCGAAAACACACGTCTCAAAGCTACACAGTACTCGAGGCAAAGTTATGTGAAATACTTCTAACGTTCGCGGAGGCTGCTATGAGTAGATTTACAATAAATACACCAAACAAAGAAAAAGGAATCTGTGCTGCGGGAAAACTTCGCCTTTTGTGCGCCCAGTACCTGCTAGGGCAGGGACGCGCTAGGCGCACGAGGTTTTGTCATGGACATGGAATATGATGGACGTTTGGACATTTATTAATTATATATATATATATATTTAAAGTACGTAACTCAATTTTATTATTTATGTAAACGTTACTATACTATTAACACGTTGGCTGCCAACTACGAGTATATTCGTAGCAACGTATCTAGGATCCAGCGCCAGCTACGAGTTTATACGTAGATGTTTAGTTGAGGCTACCTACAAAATTAAAAGCGTTGGCAGTGTAAACAGGACGGGAATCGATTGGTTGGCATTGGAAATAAAACTTACAAAATAAAATGAGAACACATTCATATATTTTTTTTTTCATGGCAACAAAAAAATTACTTCCAGGTATGATACATTTTAAAACAATTTTCCACGCACAAAGCTGGGTTTTCGGGACAAACCGGACAGTAATAAACTGTTTCGCGGCGTTTCTTTTGCATTGAACATACGCGGTACGGTTTTGAGGGTTTCTGTTTTTTTTTAATTGGTGGTAAACGGCTCAAGTTATGAAAAGAACCTGAAAAAATTTACTTCTTAAGATTGATTGCCAATCACACTCGTATATTGCGCACCAAGCAAATGCTTTATGACCTCATCCTTGAATGTCAAAGCGTTCATTTTTTTATTTTCAGGCAGCTGCTGTTTATTATAAATTATTGCAGCATTGTGCAGGAAAGTTTCAAAAATGTGAATACTAAGTTTTTTATACCAAAATATGGTTTTTCTCAGCGCTAAGTAATAGGGCAGCATTTGATCCAAGACAGGTCGATTCCAGACATGCCATCATTATAATCTTTGATTATATTAGGTTTTGTCGATACTTTTCCGTTTCTTTTTGTAGCGGAAACCAGCTCAATCCTAAGGCTAGTTTTTGCGTGAAGAGGTACATAGAGTACAAAAGAGTACATGAGTTACAGAAATATAAGAAAATTTTATATTGACACGAGTTTTTGGATGACAAAAATAAATGGGATCTTGCAATATCCCAACTCTCCAATTTCCTGCATCATCATCTCAGCCGTAGGATGACTGTCCACGTCTACTACTGGACATAAATGCCTGTCTCATGTACCTTCAAGATCATGAGGGGGTTGTTGCCATACTCGCCACGCTTGGCAGGCGGGTTGGCGAACACAGATTTGCGGGATGTTGATACACGGAAACACGCTTCTGCCCATATTTCTGAGGTATGCCTTGGCAGATTAACAGACTTGGCATCCACGGGCAAGAGTAGAGGGCAACATTCTACTGCCAGCACCCCACGGCACCAATTTCCTTGCGGATATTAAGTTAGGCATTATATTAACGCAGTTTGAGTTAAAAGTGGCTCACGATAGCACAAGATAAACCTTAGTGGCTTAATGTGTTATCCTTAAAGTTGTAATTTATTCTTTTGTATATTTGATAATAAATAAAAAAAATAAAAAAGTTATTGTAATAATTAATAGAAGTGAAAGAGTGAGGATTCTGCTCGCTTGTTCCCCTCCCTTAAAAAAATATTTAGAAAACCAACAAATGAAATTATGTGCTGCATTTAATTTCAATGTGTTGTTTTCTTTTGTAAATTGACATTTCTTTTTGGCCCAAAAGGCCATCCGAATGAATAAACGCTTTTTGACTTTGACTTGAATGTTTTACCCCATCACTGGCTCTCTGTTCCGGTGGAGTGCGCGCTTTATAGATAAATATTTATACGAAAAACTTGTATTGGAGTGGTACGATAATGGTAAATTAATTTGCTGGAGGTTCTATCGATTGGGGGAAACTACGTGAAATATGGGGGAAGTTTCGGTTTTGTTGCTGTTTTTCGCATAAATTTCATAGGAGGGTATAGATAGACAGATATTCGCAATATAGCTTCTTTAGCCTCATTTGTAAGAGCATGCGTTTGATATTAATAAAGCCAAGTGGTTACAGTTTATTATGCACCTACTTTGTTTGTTTTATGGGTTACTTACTTTCTAACGTAAGTTTAATTTAATATTTCAAGGAGCAGGGTTAAATACATTTTTAAGAATATCAACATGTGTAAAAATACTAGAAAAAGCTAAAGTTCATCTGCCTTTAGTTCATTTCTTCATTTAGCCACTTACTTTAGGCATATACTATACAGGCATATTGAACTACCTAAGTACTTATTAAAAACTAGCTATCCCGGCGAACTTTGTATCACCTATGAATCAACTACGGTTAGTCAACAGTTTCGATTCGTTATACATTTTCAGCAAAGAAAATATATATTTTTTATAAGGTTGACTGCGTTTTGAAAGTCACTTGTAAACGTTGAAGCTATAACCATCAGTGGCAAGTGAAGTTCCTGAGGGTCGGTCGTCGAGCCCGAAGCACCACCTGCGATATAATTGAACTTCAAAACGGAGCAGAGCTCCAATACTTCCGTGTCACTGACTCGATGTCTACGGTGTTGCAAGCTACATTGCAACCTGCCATTTTTTTCGTTTTGGTATGAGAGCTACCTCTTCTTAAAATATTTTACTTGCACTAGCTAGGTTATGGATATGAAACATTAAAATTAAAACGTTCCAATAACCTAGTCATTAAATCGGGTTTATTACAAGGTTTATATATAATTTTAATAAATATGTTTTATGTATAGTATTTCAATTTGATGAAGTTAGTAAACATAGACTGACTGAAAATACCTTTACGTGAGTCATTTCTATACATTTCATTCTTCACTTTTTCTATTGAACTTTTTCCGTCCGAGCATTGCCAAATTTGGTATTTAGGGTTCCGGTCCAAAATGCTAAAAAGGAACCCTTATAGAATCACTCTGTCTGTCTGTCTGTCACAAGTGTATATCTCGAGAACCAATGATGCTAACGACTTGAAATTTGAAATGGTTAAAGATTTCATTGATATTGATACCACTTTTTTACTAATAAAGCATATATGAAAATGTTAAAAAATGTTCTTATTATGATTGCAGGGCGGATAGGGGATCTCAAAATGTTTAAGTGAAGTTACTAGGTCGTGTGGGGTATCATATGAAGGGTATTCATTTGCACAATAATACACAGTTTTTATTTTTCCTGTAAGTCGTATAGTTTTCGACTTATTACAACAACGTTGAAAAAAATAGCGTTCCCCTCTTATCTCCAAAGTTTGCAGAGATAAACCTCTGAAACTTTTATTCCTAATAGGAGTGTACTTATGTAAAGATTACAGGAAAATTATAACAAACTATATAATTGGCGTAGTTTTTTAGAAATCATCGAAAGTTTAATAAATCTACATAAGTTCCGCTATCAGGCAAGAGATGGCACTGTCAAGGTTCTCCAACAAATATAAACCACCTTTATCATACATTATATTGTATGATGGCACTGAACCCTCGGTGCGCGAGTCTGACTCGCTCTTGCCCGGATTCATTTTTTTATAAATTTAAAACAGTATAATTTCTGATTAGTTTTAATCAATCTAAAAACGCTTAGTAAATAGTCCTTAAAATCTTGAGTATTAAATTCGCGTATGGCAACCCCACTGTTTATTTATTTTGTCTGCGTTGTCTTTGCTGTCAAGACCGGGCTTTGCGCGGGTTTCCATCAGACGCATCGCATTATATTGAAGGTATCAATTCTACGCCGACTAGTTCAATAAGCGCCTTACGTGAGCTTACTGTGAGATCATGAAAATGATTGCTTGTAGAGCGAGTGTAAAGGAAGATACGAGTTTATTCGTAAATGTTAGATAGAAAAAAACTTAATTTATTGCGTTAGGATTATTATTTGTAAATGAATATTAAAAATGATTTTCGTTCATTGGGACTGTTGTACTTTATTTCCAAATGTAACAAAACGCCTTGTCTAGTAAAACACATTAGTAATGTCCCAAGATACTGAGAGAACATTTTAAAACGACGTGTTTCGTACCAGGTGAGCTGGAAATTTAACCAAGTCACGTCTTGCATGTACCAATACCCAAGTCTTGTTCGGATTCCTTAGACCGGCTCATGCAAATACAAGTGTCGTTCGGCCACTCGAGTGAAATCAAGAAAGAAACCCGCCAGCGGTCGAGCGTCGTTCTGTACGCCTCAATCAACAGCCTGTTACGGCCTTTGAGAGCCCTCATTCACCACACAAACTTCAATTCCCGATTGCCAGAATCAGTGCGCTTTACTTACCTCAAATCAAAGCCCGATTGGAATTTTATCAAAGCTTTTGCTATTCCTGAGTACATAAGATATCCATCCATTTCATAATTTAGTACCTATGTACATATATCTTATCATTAAAGTCAAAACAAAATAAACCGTAACTCGGTGGGAGGGGTGTTATTCCTACTAATAACTTCAGTAAATAAACGTCTGACATCCATAAAACCGGTGCAAGCGACTTAAGACTGACATTCCAAATATGAAAATAAAGAAAATAAGCTCTCCCTGACCGCGCTCCTCCAATCGCGAACCTCGCTTTTATTACATCCATAAATTCATCATATCGCGGCGTCGTCGGGGCTCGCCATTGGCCGCGCGAGCGAGACGGCGTGCCCCTCTCACTTGCACCTCCTTCATATTAATATTGAATTTTTCTCGACCCCCTCCCGCCACCCCGCGGGAGGCTCTACACTTGCTCGCCCCCGTATTGTTGTTATCTTTAATGTTGTGGAAAACGCGTTTTCTTGTGTCGTTAACTTTTATATTGCACGAGTGATACTTTTACGGGTTTTGATACATAACTTATGTCTTAGTTAATGTAGGTTTTATACCTTCAAACACAAACAAGGAAAATAAATTACTTTAATACATCGTTACACATAGCAGATTCTCGAGAACAAATTGATTTTTTACCTTATGTTTATTTCCAATAATCCTCATTAACAATAACAAAGTAATAAAGAAAGCAATTGGTACCTTTTATTCGCTCTAACTTCCACCGGCTTAGTAACCAAATCAAAACAGAAACAAAGAACATAATAAATTAATCAGTTTCAGGAGGGTTCGCTCTCCCCTTTTAATGTTTTCCTTGCATTGTCTGCCTGCCAAAATTAAAAACAGGAAATGGTAAATGGTCCGTCTACGGTAAACGACGATGACCTTTTAGCGTATCCATGTACCTACTCATTTGTCTGAGCCGGTTTTTATTTCTGTCTAAATACGTAATACCGCTCGGCCGGAACAAATTGTAAAAGATTTTTGTTAGGTCTTTTGGACCTGAGCCTGTTTGTTGGTACAATAATAATGTTTCGCTAATTTGTATCTACCGTATATAAGGTTTTTATGATGATATAGGTTCTAAGGTATTTCTGAAATGTGATGTACCAAAAATACTTGTAATGGCTTAGTATACATGAGCCTAGTGCGGAAGCCGAGAAAAATGTTTTCTAGTTTTAAGTTCCAAAGCAAATTGTAAATTCATATCCAGGTAAATTAACATTAAGGTATAAATAACAATGTTTTTTTTATTTAATAAATTTTAACTGACGTTCTCATTTTTTTGACATATTCTCATATACCTCTAAAACTGTCAAAGAATCCATCAATTATGTGTTTAATTTAATCAGCGTTTATAAGTAAATAAAAAAAATTTAAATAAATAAAATAAAAATTAAAATAAAATAAATTAATAATTATTTTAATTAAGTTAATTAAAATTAGCAGGTAAATACATACCTACTAATTGAAGTGAAATGACGCGGACACTCGAAGAATGTCATAAAAGTTTTCACATCACCTAAGCACGGCGGAATACTCCGGACTCTAAGTACGTACCAAAACAGTTTTATAGTTCACTAACTTCCTTATAAGTACATTGAAAGCACAAGCAAATACACAGGATCTGCTAAAATCCCTCCCTTATATTTCAAAGCTCAAAAGAAATCGCTGGCAATATCTGTCTGAAAAATATATCGGATTGCTTTGTCGCAGCTTTGGAAATCGAAATCTATTTTCCTTCAAATCTAAGTGAATCCCGTGCGGATTGGAAATGTACCCTTTACCTACCACGGGGTGAGCCAATTGATATTCCAACAATACAATGTATGAATAAAATATAAACTGAGATCCTATCAGCCGTGTTGCGCCATCGCTATTTTATACATTTCGGAAACCTTGCCAAAATAGTAACGTGATTCAAGAATGTAATAGAATAACAAAATAATATGTTTTGAATGATTTTTTAAAACATCACAGCCTCAGTTCACGTCCACTGCTGGACATAGGTATCCTTACAAATCTCCGAGATCATGAGGCTATTTTGCCATTAGCTAACGGGTTGACGAGCGCAGTACGTGGATACAAGGAAAGACGCTGCTGTCTATCCTCCGGAGGTACCCTTGGCAGATTATTACTGTATCCATATGGAAACTCCACGGTTTTTTTAAATAAGTCGTATCATTTATTAATTTAATTTATTTTACCGAAGACGACAATGTACCAATACACTAATTAAATTTTAATTTCACATTATTAAAATTCCCTTACAAACTAACAATCATTATCATGGGATGAGTCATTACAAAAGATCGATAGGTAAGCTATAGGCACATTAGCGTCTGTACCAGTTAGGTAATTTATTGTTGTTTAATCAAGAATAATAAATAGCCATAATGCCTTTGAATTAAATACGAACACTTGTTAAGTACTTGAAATTCTTAAGAGTACTTTGTATCTAGAGAGTGTACTAGTAGTAGAGTAGTAGTAGTTAGTAGTAGGCAGTTGATAATGAATATTTAAAGATAAAGATACGATTATTTTGTCACACACATTATAAGAAATCAAAACAAAAACACAATATTATATAACCTTAGTGGTATTAGATGCTGTATAATAAAATTGTAACATTTTGAAACCATAAATAAATAAATAAAAAATAACGTTGATACCTATGATTTCAAATAAACATTGAATACAGCAATGTTCATACAACAGAGAATAACCTCCATAAAGTAGATACATACTACTAATAAACGTGCTGGTATAGGTAGGTTGGTATCGTAATTTTCTTTATTGTTCCTTACCGCGACGGGTAGTAACGGGCGGGGCTATTCTCGACCATCTTCATTTTACCATTTTACTATGACGAACGAAAAGTCGATGTTTGTTCTGTGTTGAGAGAGATTCGCTTAGAAGGAGATTAAATTCGATATTGTATCTTATTATTATCATTGTTAACAAGTGTTGTCCTCCGCAGGGAATATGGCAAAAAGACGAGGGACTCTTTTTTTCTTTTCAATTATAAGCTGTTCTTTGATGTAGTAACAGGTCAAAATCTAACGCATCGGTACAAAACTTCGGAACGCTTAAAGCCTTTTATGACGACGATCCTGTTTGTTACGCTACTTTGAAGCCCAAGGATCTGGATATACCGTTTAGTTACTAGGTTTCACGTAAGTTATATTGACCGCCAAGATGTACACGAAGGAATCACTTCTGGTAAAGTTCTAATCACTTACATACCTACTAACATTTTTCACTCATTATAGCATTAAGATACTACTTAATTTATTATTTGGGTGTATGCATGCACCCAATCAATCCATTGTATTTTTGGCCTCTCGACATCAGTATTTACATAATTATTATACTATTTACATAGTTATTAGCCCGGTCAATGAAGTGTGAAAAATGAGTTTTTCGCGATTTTCACTGATAATTTTTTGCGCTGAAAATTTTTTATTTTTTATTTTATTTATTTATTGATCACACAACATAATGTACACCAGAAAAAACTTAAGTCCACAAACATATTTATACGGTAGGTAAGTGTCATTACAATTATAGGTGACGACTACATGCTATTAAAAATAAAATAATTGAGCGAGTAAAAAGTAATAAATATAAAACCTAATTAAACAAATCATTGAAATTTTGAGTATAATAAAACATTGATTAATTTATAGTAATAATAATAATACAATTAATTTAACACAGAGATACAGTTATTTTTAAACTTGCGAATAGAGCCTGAATAAAATCGTGAAAAACTATTTTTTT